>OX454526.1:219253092-229253092 GCA_949715645.1 Portevinia maculata
ACTGGCCGATCCTGGCCGGCACAAGGATGCGACTGCTGGTAAGAGCGAACTATGTGGGGTGTCTGCTAAGAGGAGCTCGGACGCTACAAATGTGTCCTTGAGTCCCTCTGAGCGGCCTTCCCTGCAAAAATTTCACGCTGCTACTACTCCTGTGAATGACGCGGGGACAGAGAACCTGACGAAGCGAGCTCGGGATTTCCTGTCCAGCACGTCCAGTGATGCTCTCCTCTGCAGCCCTTCCAGGAAGCAGGCGGCACTCAGGAAAAAGCTGAAGAAGCTCTCTCTTGAGGAATGCGAGAAGGCTCCTTCCGGCTGCTCCTCGAAGGATTCCGCGACTGATGAGCTCTGCGAATCGGTTAGCGTTGAAACCACCAAGGAATCAAACTGTAGGAAGCGAAAGGAACGGAAGCGTGGTAAGAGGAAGAAGCAAGGAGGAATGGTGGACTCGGAGAGTAGGGTTGCAGTAAATGCCGACCCCAAACCTGTTGGCCCCGTACCTACCTGCCTCTGATCTGACTGCTCCCAATCTCTCAGTGACGGTCACGGAAACAGAGAAGTCTGTGAAGGTGACGAACACAAGAGTGGTTATGGGGTCACCCAAGGTAGCTGGTACAACATCCAAAGGCACAAAGAGGTCTTGCACTAGCAATGATGCAGGACCCCCCCCCCCCCCCCCCCCCTACCAAAGAAGAGCTACACGGACTCGGCCCTGTCTGGTTTGCGATTGGCGGTTGTTTTCCCGGGTGATCACCTGAGGAAGTATACTGCGGAAACATCTGCGTTCTGGACAAGGCCTTGAAGGACGCTGTGAGGAGGCGAGTCAAGGAAGGCAATAGCCCGGCGTTTGATCGCATCATCAAGACTAATGGAGGCTTTGTCCTCTGCTGTAGTGATGAAGCGACGAATGCGTGGGTCAGAGCTGATCTTGCTCGGATTTTCCCTAAGCTTGACGGGAGTGACCTTGTCTGTCTTTACCCGTCAGAGCTAGTGGGATATACCAAGATGAAGGTCTTTGTCCCGGAAACTGATCTGGAGACTAAGGAAATCATCGATCTTCTCAAGGGTCAAAACCCGGGTCTATCCACCGATAACTGGAGGGTCTATCACTTCAATAAAATGAAGGATGGCCGTCTGTATACTTTTGGTGTTGATGACGATTCGGCGAAGATGCTTGGGAAGTGGCCTTTTTTCCTCACTGGTCGCCTGTTCTTCAGGCCAGAAAAGAGGGGAGAGAAGGCTGGAACTTCCAGTGGCAATTAGCTCTATGGCTAGCTCATCACTGGAGGTCCTTCAAATTAACTAGCAACATTCCAAGGCGGCTTCACCTGCATTGTGTCGTCGTCTTGGAAAACTGCATACAGGAACCTTATCTGTATAAGGGGGCGGTAAGTGGCATCTCGGGTGTACCAGGAACAATTTTTGTAAAGCCTGGGATTGTTAATACTCGCACGTGCATCTTTGTAGCAAAAGGCTTAGATGCTAGTCTTATGCCTGAGTTCAGTTCTCGAAACTGTACAGCTATTAAAATGTGTCTTAAGCGAGGAGGGTTGGTTACTGAGATTATTTTAGCCTCAGTGTACTTCCCATTCGACTCACTGGCCCCACCTCCAACGGTGGAACTGGTAAGGCTTGTCGAGCATGCCCGACGAGGTAACAAGCATTTGATCGTTGGTATGAACGCGAACGCGCATCATCGCGTTTGGGGTAGTACTGACTCAAATAGCAGGGGTGAATCCCTACTAAACTTCTTTGCTGCCAGCCAGCTCGATATACTGAAAACTGGTAATGAGCCAACCTTTGTCACTCGGCTGAGGCGGCAAGTTATTGATGTGACAGTAGCAACCGCTGCTGCATCTGGCATCGTTTCGGGCTGGAGGGTTTCAAGGGAAGAAACTGCATCTGACCATCGGTATGTTATCTTTAAGTTAAGTGCAGATCGACCGATCAGAAGCAAAACCAGGAATGTGCGACGCACTGACTGGGACGTCTATTCCACGGAGTTGCGGGGTCAGATAGGTTCCCGACATGCTACACAGCGGTATTATTACGGCCTTTCATACTGCTTGCCCGGAGAAGGAGGCTGGTGGTGCGAAACCAACCCGATGGTGGAACGCTAAGCTATCCCTTCTCAGGAAAAGAGTGGGGAGGCTGTTTAACAGGACCAGGAAGTCTAACCTGGTAGCCGATTGGTCTTCTCATGCGGATGCGCAGAAGGAGTACAAGGGGCAAATTAAGAGCGCTAAGAAGGTATCTTGGCAGCGGTTCTGCGGAGAACTGAAGGATGTTAGCGCGGTTTCGAGATTGCAGAGAGTCCTCTCAGCTGATCCGGGAGCCAGGCTTGACGTCCTTCGGAAGCCCGATGGCACCTCGACCAACTCCAATGAGGAGGTACTTCAACTGCTAATGGACACCCACTTTCCTGGCTGCAAAGCCGTGGATAATTGCGTGTGGCCAAACAAAAGCAGAGCTACCACTGAGCAGTGGCGGGTCGCGGCGAGCATTGTTACGAGAGAGAGGGCGAGAGCCATTATCCTGACCTTTTCTCCTTTCAACGCTTCTGGACCTGATGGCATCTATCCCATACTCTTGCAAAAGGGTATCGAGATTTTGCTCACACTGCTAACTAGAATCTACAGAGCCAGCGTGGCTCTGCGACATATTCCTGGAGAAGAGCTAGGGCGGTTTTCATTCCCAAACCGGGAAAGGCCGCCTATGATCTTCCCAAAAGCTTCAGGACTATTAGCCTTTCATCATTTTGTGTTAAAGGGCCTTGAAAAACTGATTGACGTACGGCTTAAGAGCATTCCAGCTTCGCTGGGTATTCATGATAGCCAACACGCCTATCAAAAAGGCAAGTCCACTGAGACGGCATTAATTGCTGTCTTCATGGATATTGAGCGTGCCTTTGACAATCCCAGCTTTTGCAGAATTGAGTCTGCCTTAACACTGAAGGGCGTCGATTCTACAACTGTGGAATGGATCCTGGAAATGCTTAGGAGCAGAAAAGTTACAGCTGCTGTTGGCGGCTGCGTCAGAACTGTGCGCGCTGTTAAAGGCTTTGCGCAGGGCGGTGTACTTTCCACTACATTGTGGAACCTGTTGGTCGACTCCTTGTTGAGAAGACTTGATGGGGAAGGTCACCCTGTTATTGGGTACGCTGATGATGTGTGCATTATTGTCAGCGGCAGGTTTTTACCAACTCTTTGTGAGCGGATGGAAACAGCGCTCAATAGTGTTGGGAGTTGGTGCCGCGAGCAAGCTCTGTCAGTCAACCCAGCGAAGACAGAGATGATGCTGTTCACGAGTAGAAGGGCAATACCTCAAGTGAGGTGGCCTTACTTCCAGGGCACTCAACTAAAGCTATCAAGCAAGGTTAAGTATCTAGGTATTGTGTTAGATCCAAAGCTTAACTTTTCTGAACATTTGGTTGCTAGGATTTCGAAGGCAACTAACATTATCTGGCAGTGCCGTAGGATGTTCAGCAGAATCTAGGGACTTAGTCCCAGGCTGGTTCACTGAATTTACACGTGAATTGTTAGGCCATACCTTATGTATGGTGCGATTGTATGGTGGGCTAGAGCTCACATCCTCAAACGTCAACTGTCGAAGCTACAGCACCTTGCGTGCTTATGCATTACAGGTGCGATGAGAGGAACTCCCACTGCTGCTATGGAAGTGCTGCTCTGTTTAGCTCCCTTGCAGTTCCTTGCTGAGAGTGAGGCCAGAAAATCACTATACCGCATGTGTGTAGTACTTGGACGGCAGGTCAATCTCGGCGATGGGGCCAGAGGTGCTAGGTACAGAGCTCTCTATGACAGCCTACCTGGTCATCGGGGAGGAGCACTTGACACTGTGTGCATGAAGCAAGTCTTTGAGCGCCGTTTTCAGGTCATCCTTCCTGAACGGCAGGAATGGAACAGTGAGGGGTGGAATGGCTTTAAGCCGGGTGATGTCATCGTCTATACCGATGGCTCACTCATTGACGGTATCTCCGTAGCCGGGGTCTAGTCTAGAGACTGTCGGATAAATCTATCTGCAGCCTTGGGTAGACAAACAACTGTTTTTCAGGCAGAAATCTTTGCGATTGCTACTGCTGCAAATATCCTGTTAAAGAGAAGGATTAAGGGTAAAACCTTATACATCTGCTCAGAAAGCCAAGCCGCTATCAAAGCCTGTTCGGGTGGTTCTCTCAAGTCAAAAATAGTTGAGGAAACCATGGTTAAGCTTAACCGCCTGGGTAGATGTAACTCGGTATCACTTGCCTGGGTTCCTGGGCACACAGGTTTTGAGGGAAATGAAAGAGCGGAGGCTCTGGCCAGGAAGGGCTCTTCAACAGCCTTCTTTGGCCCACAACCATCTATAGGATGCTGCTCATCCGTCCACAAACGTGAAATGGATTCGGTTCTACGCCAACAACATTCCGAATACTGGCATGATTTGGTCTCATGCAGGTATTCGAAGAAGCTAGTGGACGGTCCGAAAATCAGCAGAGCTAAGTTTTGCTTGGACTAAACAGGAAAGTCTTGAGACCCTTGATTGGTCTCGTCACCGGTTTCAGTCCTCTTAACGAGCACCTCAAAATCATCCACATTAGGAGCTCGGGCCTATGTGAGAGCTGCCTGGAGGCGGATGAAACGGTATCTCACTTCATCTGTGAATGTCCGGCTTTCGCCAGAACCCGGCTCACCACTATAGGCAAACAATTCGTC
Organism: Portevinia maculata; assembly: GCA_949715645.1. Classification (NCBI taxonomy): domain Eukaryota; kingdom Metazoa; phylum Arthropoda; class Insecta; order Diptera; family Syrphidae; genus Portevinia; species Portevinia maculata. The sequence continues at coordinate 219,257,802 of OX454526.1, forward strand.
AACGAAGATGAGATGGGGGACATTGAACTTGCTAACATTCTTCGCTTTGCCAAGGCTACTGGTAGGTTCTCCCTCACTATATCTTACTAATCGCCAATAACCAGCGAGCGGGCAGCTATGCTGAAGTACAATGGACCAATAGGTCTAAGTGCTTGTCATCTACTGATGACCCCACTGCACATACAATACAATACAATACGGCATTTCGAAAATGCAGGTCATGGCAATGGGCGAAAATTACAGGATTTGTCACCATTTACCGGCAGGCCTGAGGAATGGCCAATGTTTTCGACTGCATTTATAGAGTCTACTACGATGTTTAATTACTCGAAGGTTGAGAATCTGTTTCGATTACAAAAAGCAATTAAACAAGAAGCGCGGGAAGTGGTGGAATCTTTACTCATCCACCCTGGGAATATTGATCAGGTTATGGCTGCCCTTGAGTTCAGGTTTGGACGTCCTGAGTGTCTGTTGCGAAGCCAGTTAAGTAAGGTGAGAGCGATTTCACAAATATCGGAAGGAAAACTCGAAATGTTGGTACCCTTTGCCACAGTGGTGCAAAACCTTTCGACGTTCTTGGAGGCTAGGGGTTTGCACCAACACCTTGCAAACCCAACTCTGATCGACGAGTTAGTAGGCAAGCTGCCTATGAGCAAGCGACTTGAATGGGCCCAGCGAAGCCTCGGTATTATGCCCTATCCCACTGTCAGACATTTTGCCGAGTGGTTGACCGAGGTCGCTAGGTTCGTTTGTATGGTGACATCGACTTCTTTATTGCCGCCAGCCCATATAGAACCGAAGTCAGGTCCGAAGAAGCTTCTCCATGTGTCTGGACATAATGCATCAGCCGCTTCCACCAGAAGCAAATGCCGCTATTGCGACAAGAAGCATCACCCAGTAGACGGGTGCGATGCCTTCGTTAAATTGGATGTCCCATCGAAGTGGGATTTCATTAAAAAGAATAAACTGTGCTTTTACTGTCTAAAGTACGGACATAGTTTTCGATCATGTAGAGCCCGAAAGAACTGCGGACTTGATGGTTGCTCCAAAATGCATCATCGCTTACTGCACGAGCCAATGGTGTCAAAGATTAACGCAGATAGCCCAGATGTTCCCGGATGTTCGAGACCCTTGTTAAGTTGCCACTTTCGAGCAAATGCCAAGATTCTGTTTCGTGTGTTACCTGTTAGACTCTATGGTGACAACGTCTTTATATCAACATATGCGCTGTTAGATGAGGGTTCTTCTGTCACTATTATGAGTACAGATCTCGCCAGACAACTGCATTTGAACTGCCGACAAAAGAAATTAAGCCTGCAATGGTTTGGTAAGGAGAGTATGACAGTGGACTCTTTTAGTTTGGATGCCGACATAAGTGCAGATAGAGACGGCGCCAAGCGATACAGAATGCATGGTATACAGACTGTCAGCGATTTGTGCCTACCGTCGCAAACAGTCAACTTGGAGGAACTTCAACTGTCAAACCTTCAACTGGAGGCCATACCATTTGACCAGTATGAGAACGCCAAGCCGCAGATATTAATTGGACTCGATAATTGCCATTTGGGTGCACCATTGCGGAGCCTCGAGTCCATAGGAGGAGGACTCGTCGTGGTCGAAACTAAGCTTGGGTGGATCGTTTACGGGAAAACGTCGACGGAATCCGTAGCAGAGCCAAAAGATGATGTGATTCTCCGCAGCAGCCGAAGCAGTCAAGAGCAGGATGCTCTAGTGGACAAGGCGGTGGAAGAGTACTTTGGTTTGGAAAACTTCGGAGTAAGGAAGCCGATGGAGAAGTTGGTCTCTTCAGCAGATAAAAGAGCTACCGAAATATTGTTGCATACAACTAAAAAATCCAATGGTCGATATCAAACAGGTCTCCTCTGGAAAGAAGACATCTCTGATGTTCCTGATAATTTCGAGATGGCGAGACGAAGATTGTGGAGTCTGGAAAGTAGGTTGGACAAGGATTCTCAATATGCCCAGACGTACAAGAACATCATTAAAGGTTACGTCGAAAAGGGATATGCAAGAAAATTGACGACAGCGGAGGCAAACATCAAAACGGCAAGGACCTTCCCCACCTCGGTGTGAGGAATCCGAATAAGCCAAATAAAGTGGGGTTAGTTTTTGATGCGGCAGCCAAAATCAACGATGTCTCCCTGAACTCTCTTCTACTCAAGGGTGCTGATGAGCTGAAACCCATGATGACGATCCTGTTCAATACATCATTCTTCACACCTTCGTCGATGCCAGTGAGGAGGCCTTTAATGCGGTTTCATTTCTTAGACTCGAGATTGGTGGAAGTGTTCGAGTATCGTTTATCTGCGGCAAAACCAAATCTGATATCAATTCTCCGCCTGGAATTATCCGCCGCAGTCCTGGGCATCAGGATTTGCAACGCAGTTGTGGAGAGCCATGACCTGTCGTTCCGAACTCGAATGTTTTGGACTGACTCAAGGAACGTCATCAGCTGGATTAGATCGGAGCCTCGCCACTATAAACAATTTGTTAGATTTCGAATCGCCGACATTTTGGAGAGCAGCCAAGCCAGTCAGTGGAGTTGGGTTCCCTCGAAACTGAACCCAGCTGATGAAGCAACACGAGCGCGATATCCGATAAAATTTGACTTGGAGAGCAAGTGGATAAGAGGTCCGGAGTTTCTTCAGCTGCCCAAAAGTGATTGGCCGCGGCAACCCGACATGGAAAACATCCAGAAGTGTGAGGACGAGGTCCGACCAAAGTTCCTTCTACACGCAAACGCAGATGCCTGCTTGCGTAAGGAAATTGAAAGTGGAGAGTTATGCGTCAAAGAGCTTGAAGCCGCCGAGAGGGTTCTGTGCCAACAAGCACAAAGAGAAGTTTTTGCGCCTGAAATAACTCGCTTAAGCAGAAATTTGCCAATTGAAAAAAGTAGCCATTTGTTTAAACTGACGCCATACATGGACTATGCCGGTCTGTTGAGGGTTTATGGACGAATCGATGCCGCCACGACTGTACCGTTTACAGCCAGACGTCCCATTATCCTCCCAAAAGACCATCGGCTTACAACTTTGATTATTGACCACTTCCATTGCCACTTACGCCACCAAAATGAGGATACAATCGCCAATCAAATACGACTCCAATTTTGGGTGCCAAGCTTACGATCGGCCGTAAGAAGAGCGAAAACGATTGTTTGTACTGCCGACTTCGTTCCTCTACGCCACAACCGCCACTGATGGGACAACTTCCCTTGGACCGCCTTACGCCATATGTTAGGCCGTTTACATACGCGGGACTGGACTATTTTGGCCCTGTCTACATCACGGTTGGACGACGGAAGGAAAAAAGGTGGATCGCCCTTTTTACATGCATGACGGTGCGGGCTGTGCACCTCGAAATCGCCGAGAATCTTTCCACTGACGCATGTATATTATGTATCAGTAATTTTGTCAACCGCCGTGGGATTCCGAAACGTATTAGGAGCGACAATGGCACCAATTTTATTGGAGCGAAGAAGGAGCTGCTGAATGCTGACATGTTTGATACTGAAGCCATCAAAGCCGAACTTTCCTAAACAGGCATCGAGTGGTCGTTTCAACTGCCCGTCGAACCCACATGCAGGTGGTTGCTGGGAAAGGTTAGTGCAATCGGTGAAGAGGGTTCTGTCACATACACTCCGCGAGATTGCGCCAAGATTTGGAACATTGCAGAGCGCCTTGATAGAGGCTGAGAACATTGTCAACAGTCGTCCGCTTACACATCTCCCCGTGTCGACCGAAGATGAGGATCCTTTGACACCCAACCACTTCTTGTTGGGAGTTCCTAATTCAACTCAAACTCCAGGCCAGATCGGCCAAAGAGCCCTTTGTCTTCGGAAGCAGTGGCGCATCAGCCAGCAGCTGAAGGATCGCTTCTGGAAGAGGTGGATCCGAGAATATTTGCCGATGTTAACCAAAAGGTGCAAGTGGTTCCAGCGAGTAGAACCACTCAAAGTTGGAGATTTATGTCTTGACCTGCGGTGAAGATTGCTGTTCTAAGTGTTGGTGAGGCTTATTGCCCAGAGCGCCTCACGGTGGGTGGGATGTCATAAAAAAATATATATTAGTAACCATGAATATAACCGATGCTCAGGATTCCGATTCCAAAGACAAACAGAGCGAATCGCCATCTTGATATTCCAAGTAATGTCTGAACGAATTCATCAAAAGAAAATGTCAAATTACCCAAGGGATTAAATTGCGCGGCAGAAAAATATTATAGGTCATATGTCTTGGAATCGGAAGCCTGAGCAGAGGATTGCTAAAAAAGAGTAAGTTCTTTGTATTTTAAAATGTTAAATTACTGACTTTATTCTAATGTACTTTATAGACACATCCTTAATTTATTTACGCTGAGCCGAGGTGTTCTATTTTGAAACGCAATCGCAATATTCGATTCCGACGTTCATCGCCATTGAACGTAGTGACAAATTTTTTTCTGACTTGTCAGGGGAAAAAAAAACAATTTGACAGTCACCGTTTCCCGTCCCGTTTTCCAATGGGCTTTCAGATTTTGTTCTCAGATCTTATGTTTCGTGCCCAATCAAACAAAAGACCAGATTGCTTTTTTAGTAATTGTGTGTGTGATTCTTGAGAGTTTGTTTGTTTTTAAATTGCAAGGCAAAGAGGATTATTTATTTTCCTTTTCTTTTCGCCGGAACCAAAACATACATGTTTTCTTTCTAATTAGGTAGGTCTTTTTTCCACGGAAGCCAGCAAACAGAGACATATTTTATTATTAATTAATTTAATTTTAGACAGAAGCAAGCGTAAATATAAATTTTATTATTACCGAATTACAGCATCAGTTACCGAACAATATGTCACTGAATTATGTGAATTTGTAATGCAAAGCTTACATAGTTCAGTGACGTATTGCTCGCTTACTGATGCGGTTATTTCGCCCTTGATTTGCGATGAAATTTAAATATGTTTTTAAACGTATAAGCCAGGTACGCTGTTGATGCGAAACGGGATTTTCCAACGGTCTCCAAGTCGGTAGCGAAACTAAGCAAGTTCAAAAGAGCGAATCTCGCATTTCTCTCTGTTTCGAACTTATTCTCTCTTTCTCGAACTCTCGTGTCAGAATGACTTGTAAATAAAAGACCTCTTGCGGGGTCAGTCACCTTGACGTGCGCACCATCACCGCAAACAAATTCGATGGTGCCGGTGCGGAGGCTTACGATGTAAAGAGTCATCGGGCTTGTAAGGGCCAGGCCGTCCGATGAGCGTCAACCAAGAACTGACCAGGACTTCACGTCGGCTCCTACCCCACCCTTACATACCCCATCTGCCCCTCTCCCTTTTTGCTTACCCCCCCCCCCCACCCCCCTCCTTACTTACAACTTTTCGGCAATGCCCGGGGAGACAACCCCGACAACAAATCCCCAAATCTAAGGTGGAACAGCTAGCCCCGAGAGATGAATGGCTAAGGGGTTCTTAGTCGATAGCAGCGAACTTCGGATACCAGGCGACCTCCGATTTCAAGATAGCCTTCCTGTGGTTATACGGGTAGACCACGGGCGACCTTCCTTTCCCGTTCACTCGTGGGAATCAAAATAGATCCGTTTAAAAAAAAAAACAAATAGAGAATGATGCCTCTACAACTGCATCATCAACTAGGGATGTTTCAGAACACCCTGCTTTACCAACTGGGGATGTTTTAGAACACCCTGGCGTAAATGACGTGACACCTGCCAATCGGGAAGGGCCACAAACCACGGATTCGGAGATGATGAGCTTAGAAGAGAACTTGTCCCTTCTTAGTGACAATATCTCTGAGTCCAGTACGCTATGCAATGTTAGCATACTCTCGGATGAAGTGCATCCCTTGAATACAGGCGCGCCGGAGACCTCTGGCATAACTGCACAGACTGAGTCTAAGCGCGTCAAATTCACTCCATCCGAACAGCGCCGTTTTAAGCACGCGCTGAAAAAGGGAAAAAATGTAGAGCAGGCCAGAATACTTGCTCTGTCGACAGAGGTCGACCTAGGCTCCGAGGTGAAGCGTACAAGATCCGAGGACAATACGCCGCCCCAATCCGAAGCGAAACGAGCTCGCACAGGAAATACAGCCGTCGATAAAGTCTCATATAGAGATATAGCGAGCTTTGTAAGACTGGGTGTAGTACCTGTCGATCTGGATCGCAATCCTCTCAGTTATGAGCAAATGGCTCAGATTCAGGAGAGGATTATGGACATCACCATCGAACAACGTGATGAGGGGACCAAACCAGCCTTCCGCGGTACAACTTTCAAAGCCGGATGGCTAATGATAGTATGTGCGGATGCTACCACTGCAGAGTGGATGAGCACAAACTTCGCGAAGCTCAAAGAGAAATGCGGGATGGAAGTGACGCTTGTGGGGGAAGAACTTTTCCCGAAACCACATATCGTCAGAGCCTTCTTCCCACATAGTACCGGAGTAGCGAATGAAAGAATACTGGCAATTCTAGATGGCCAGAATAAAGAACTCAACACCAGAACGTGGAGAGTTCTGCAAAGATCTGACGACAGAGATGTCGCCCATATGGTCCTTGCTGTAAACGAAAGCACGATGAAGCGACTTGTTGAGCTAAAGGGGATGGTCTCGTTCAGATTTGGACAGATCAAAATAATCCTCAAGAGCGCGGACAAATCGACGAATCAGGCGTCAAGAGACAACCAACAAAAGGCTACAACACCAGGGGCTAGTATTAGTACTGCCACTGATGCTTCAGAAAAGCCATCCACAAGCGCCAACAGTAGCGCCACACCACCAGTGGCTGGCATTAGTGCTGCCACGGGTAACTCAGTTGCTAAAACAACTGTGGTGCTGGATGCTAAAGAAAACGGACAGCACAAACGCGCACCGTAACCGCTTTAGGCCAAAACGGGCGGCCGAACAGGCACATACAAGCGGGAAAGATGGACAGAACACCAGAAGTCCAAGGGGGAGACAAAGTGGTCTCTCTCAACAGGGTTACGTACGACGCAGGGGTGATAACAAACCTCATAGAAAGCGTAATCCCGAGTACGTGAAGAAGAAATGACGTCTCTAACTGTGCATCGGACACCTATAGCCAAAGATGTGCCGAAGGGAACGTCGCCCTTGGTTTAATCCAGGAACCATGGGCAACTACAGGTAAGATCTTTGGTCTTAACAGCAGAAATAGAGAGCTAATTTTTGCCAAAGTTAATTTCAGACCTAGGGCAGCTCTTTCCATTGCGAAAGATATAAAATTCTCTCTCATTCCAGGTTTCAATACTAGGGACCTGGTGGCCGTTTTAATTGAATGCCACAATGGCCATGTGATACACAAGTTTGTATGCGCATCGGCGTATTTCGCTGGGGACATAGAGGAGGTACCACCTACACCAGTACAGGAACTTGTCCAGTACTGCCAAACTCAGCAAGTACATCTTGTTATCGGCTGCGACGCGAATGCACATCACCAGATTTGGGGCAGCCGAGACACAAACAAAAGAGGTGAGTTACTTTTAGATTACCTATATAGTAAAGACCTAGTTATTCTAAATAAGGGAGATAAGCCCACTTTTAGGAACAGTATACGAGAAGAAGTTATAGACCTTACTCTCTCGTCTCCTTTTATACAAAACATTGTAGAGGACTGGCACCTGTCTGATGAAGCTTCTCTGTCTGATCATATGCATATTATGTTCAGGCTGCGATGCAACACCGAGTGCGCGCCGGTCAAATACAATAATAAATTAACTAACTGGAGAACCTATAGTGAATATCTGGCAATCAGAACTGATCTGCTACCAGATTCACCACTAACACCGAGTGATGCGGACGCTGCACAATGTCAGCTTAACGACATCATTATCTCATCCTTTAGGAATAGTTGTAATGTAAAGCGCACCGTGATAAAAAGAAGCGTACCATGGTGGAATGAAAACCTGGAAACTATCCGCAAGGTGAGAAAACAATTCAATAAATCGAAACGCACCGGCGTATGGGATCAATATCGATCCCTGTTAACCAAATACAACCAAGAGTTGCGAAGATCTAAAAGGGCCTCATGGCGCAAACTGCGAAAAGCTGGAAAAACTCCCAGCAGTAGCGCGGCTCCAGAGAGCACTTTCAACAGATCCTTCAAACTGCATGGGATTGCTCATCAAACCTGATGGAACAATCACAAGCGACCGGGAGGAAACGCTCATAACCTTGCTGCAAGTTCACTTCCCTGGTTCCCTAATTGTCGATCACACAACTGATCACACTACTGAGGTTTCATATCCAACTAACCTCAGCAGAAATAATAGTTTATCTGGTAAATTATTCAGTCCAGATAAGGTAAAATGGGCCATAAACTCATTTAAACCATTCAAGGCACCAGGAAATGACGGAATTTTTCCAGCCCTCATTCAAAAGGGTATGGAATTCTTCCTACCTAACATGATTGCCTTATTTAGGTTCAGTTTCAACTGGGGCTACATACCACGCACTTGGCGGGAGGTCAATGTAGTATTTATCCCCAAACCAGGTAACAAACCTAGTGAACTACCTAAATCCTATCGTCCCATAAGCTTGACATCGTTTTTCCTGAAAACAATGGAAAGAATAATTGACGTTCATATCAGAGAATGCGTAACTTTTAGCATGCCTCTACACCCCTGTCAATATGCGTATCAAAAAGGCAAATCAACGGAAGGTGCCCTGTTAAAACTAACAAATCACATAAACAACGCCTACCGTTGCAAAGAAATTGCACTATGCGCTTTTCTTGACATAGAGGGTGCTTTTGATAACACCGGTTATGATTCAATATCAAATGCTTCAATTCACCGAAAGGTAGACTTTCCCACCATAAACTGGATAAAAGCGATGCTCGAAAGTCGGAAAATCACTGCTTTGTCAGGACAGACTTCAGTATCAGTTTCAGCTATAAAAGGCTGTCCACAAGGAGGAGTTTTATCACCCCTCCTGTGGTCTTTGGTAATAGATGACCTACTTCAAAAATTAAGTAACTTAGGCTACGACATAATAGGGTATGCCGATGACTTGGTCATCATTATTAGGGGCAAAGAATCAAACGTAGTTACTTCACGTATGCAAAACGCCCTTAAGATAGCTATAGACTGGTGCGTCAAGGAAAATCTCTCCATAAACCCCAGTAAAGCTATCATAGTTCCTTTCACAAAAAGAAGAAATCTCAGCTTAGCTCAGATTTCACTAAATGGCACGACCATTGAGTATTCCGACGAAGTCAAATATCTTGGAGTAATCCTGGACAAAAGACTAAACTGGAACTCTCACATCAACAACAAAATCACTAAAGCTAACAGAGCTTTATGGGCCTGTCGACGCACATATGGCAGAACCTGGGGAATCTCTCCAAAGATTGTCCACTGGATCTACACAGTGATGATAAGACCCATTATAACATACGCCTCCATTGTATGGTGGACAAAATCCACACAAAAGGTCGCAATAGAGAAGCTCAAAAAGGTACAACGGCTTGCGTACCTTGGTATCTCCGGAGCCATGCGAACCTGTCCAACGGCTGCCATAGAGGCAATAACAGGTATGACACCTCTCCACATATACATTCAAAAAGTGGTGATCCGCAGTGCAATAAGTCAAATACAGTTAAACGAGATAAGTCTTAACGATCATCCGGAACTTAAGACCCTTCTTGATGAACTGCCAGAACTCAACATGAACTGCGCGGTCACAGACCGCATCCATAAAACACTATGCTTCAACAAGCGATTCTCCACGGAGATCCCCAAGAGAGAAGCATGGGTTAGTAATAACCCACCTAACAGCCACAACGGCATAAAGTGGTATACTGATGGTTCTAAAATTGAAGCGGGGGTAGGAGCGGGAATATGCGGACCAAACAAATGCTTTACGATACCCATGGGGAAAAGTCCCAGCGTATTTCAAGCAGAGCTCAACGCCATTCAAGAATGCGCTAGCCACATAAATCTATCTGGTATAAAAGGTGCAACCATCCATATATTCACGGATAGTCAAGCAGCTATAAACGCCCTTAGCTCGCATACGATTGACTCCAAATCAGTCATGTACTGCTTCAACACCCTACAGGCACTCGGAACAAGTAACAAGGCCAAGCTATGGTGGGTTCCGGGTCATGTCGGGGTGGAAGGTAACGAAGGCCGACGAACTGGCCAGAAAAGGTTCGGAAGCACCCTTCATAGGTCCCGAACCCTTCTGCTGCACTCCTAGATCAGCAGCAACGGCAGCAATAAAAAGCTGGGAATACAGAAAATGTATCCATCTATGGGAAAGCATCCCAGGTTTAAGACAGACCAAACAAGCCAACGCCTTTCAATAAAAATGCCAGCAAATGCCTAAACCTAAGCAGGCATGATATCAAAAACTGAGTAGGTTACCTTACTGGCCACCATGGTTTAAGATATCATCTAGACAAAATGAAACTAGTAGACTCTCCGCTTTACACGGAAAGTGGAAACTCTACTAGTCTAAATTTTTCTGGCCCACACGGCACAAAAGATCTTTTTAGGTCGAATTTAGGCCCTATATTTAATCGCCTTGGCGATCCAGAACTTAAAAAAAAAAAAAAAAAAAAAAGAGGAAATACAGAGGGGCAGAACTTAAACTGTCTAATTTAGAACGGAAACGGAAAGCCAGGCGGACATTCAAATGTCAAGTGAATGCCAGCTGATTTGGAATTTCCGAAATTTTTGAGATATTACTGCTGTCAACTTAAGAGTTGGAAACGACCACTCAAAACTTTTATAACGCTCGTAAATTTACACTAATATTACTTGGTGAATAGGTTTACGAATCTCATAGTTTCAGATTTGTCTGGGAATACCACCCCTAGTCTTTTCTTCAAATTATATTTAGATAACACAAACGTGTTGGTTAGGTTTAATGTCCTTTTTAAAAACTGACGTTGGTGTTATCGGATTTTTAACAAAAAAATACAATTTAGAAAGCTCTGCTTATATTCAAGGAAATTCGGACGTCCTTGAAGAGTCTGACATTGATTTTGGTGCTCATGACGAGGATGCTGATAGTACGTAAACACATTTTGGAAGAAACAGACGATGGTTGTATTGATTTAAGAAAGTTTTTCAGTCTCATATTGATGTGATTCGCTCGTTAAGTAAATTGATAGCCGTTCGAAATTTTTTTTTGTCACAAAATACCGTAAGTTTTGAATCGCTAATAACTACAAAACTAATATTGCATTAACAACGGGCGAATCCACGTCGGATAGAGCATGCCTGTACGAGTTCTTTGTTTAGCATTTGTTTTGCATGTGACGTCGTCCGACTAGTGTAAGTGTATGTTATGTTCACGATTTCTTCGTTGTGTAAAGTTATACATTAGTGTAGCGTAAAAACGCGTTTAGCTATGACGTTGATTTAGTTGTCATTGTAAGGAGCTCGCAAAGTACTAGCAGGACCCAAAGTCAGATAATCAAAACATTATATAATAATGTATATAAATTAAAATTGTATAATAATGTAGGAATATCTTCATAGTATACTATTTGCAGTATTGCATTCTACACATAAAGTACTCGTATATTCTATGCAAAATTGTATTCAATAAATTGCTCAGTTTATAGAATTATGGTGGATTTACACGGTCACACATTCCTAACATGTAAGATTAAAGGGATGCTAAATACTAAATATCCGTGTGACTGAAAGGGACAGCATTACCTAACATGCAAAAAAACGTGACACGTATTCAGGTCGGCCATCTTGTTTACGTGGTAGGAATTATGGGAAAGCTATGCATGTTGATATTTTTATAGCGATGGCTTACGAAATTTCGATTTCCTATAAAACAAAATGGGCGCTGCTATCATATGTTTTAATCGCCATAATACATTTTTGACATTTCTCTGCTTCACATCGCCGATTGTACCTACTCAAGATGGAAAACACTATTAATACGGCAGCCTTTACGAGATCCATGTTTTTATTTATTTTTTAATTCTACTACAACAAAACCGATGAAAATAAATTTGTTTGTTTACATGTGATCTGTCAAATCTCCATAATAATGTTATAGCAAGTTAAAGTAGTGATCTCACTCTTACACCTAATTAGTATAGACTGCGGATAAACGGATCTCTCTTTTCGGTTGTGTTGCAAAAATGCGCGTGCGTGATGGTGTAAATCCACCATTATAGTACTACAAGTATAATACCATACAATTTACGGTGGACATTTCATAGCAAAAAAATATTATGAAAAATTGCATTCTATATTATGCTCAGTTTATAGTTTTCTTTGGATAGTATTCTATGGCCTGTAATTTCAATTCAGTGCTTCACTCTGTGACATTGGCAATAGCAAGCTATGAAATGCCCACCGTAAATTTTATGGAATTCTCTTTGCTTCTTTCAATGAAAATGACAGCTGGTAGGCTAAGAAACATTGGTCGTGGAGACGCAATGTAATGAAGACGTAGTATTAACTGGTGATTAATTTCGCATTTAAGACAAACGCAACATTCACGTGGAATGTAGGTAGCCATAGGAACTAAAATACAATAATGGCCATCTCTGAGTTATGGACTGGCACATTGCGCAAATAACCACTGTGATTCCCCATTTTTTGTCTCTACCTAAATAATTCGCAATGACAAATAACTATTCACAATAGATACACCAGCGCGCAGCGCACCACCGAAAACCACACAAAATTTTCCTTCTATAACCGTGTTCCCGTCGCGAGTGGAAAAAGTTGTGTTTTCTGTTTAAATTTTCCAAACTCAGCCCCAACTATGCCTAAACTACACAGTTTTAATTAAATCTAGTCGTCAGCTATCGAAAATATTTTCAAATATAGAAAATCCGTACTTCTGAGCATTTTTTTCTTTCTGCTGCATAGAAAAACCATCCTTTTAGAATCAAAAGGAACGAAGGCGAAGAAATATCTGTGCTGTCTTCTCTTGCACATTGTTCCTATACGCGCAGAGGGAGATGTAATTTGTGATTTTTTTTCTTAATTCTCTTCGGTAGTATTTGTCTTCTCTGCAAATTTTCTCACCAGAGTGCGGATTCTTAAAGGTGTTTCATATTTATTGTTTTTTTAAGCGAATTATTCTAGAAATTATTCGCAGGGCACAATCTGCAGAAAAAAAACCGATCAGAACTGAAAAAGTAATCACCTGGCGGATATGAATACAAAGGCTGACGTCAACAGACGGGTTTTGGCTATTCAAGCCAAGAAAAAACGTCATAAGCCTAATAAGAAAAAGGGAAAACCTAATGGGATTGCAGGCGACAAACCCAACGCACCGGGGAATTCTAATAATAGTGGTAATGGTGGAGTTGGCGTCGATGGTGCTGCCCCGAATAGTCCACAATCTGCACCGGCTTCAGAAGCAGCAAAAGCATCACAGATACAGAACAACACTCCAGGTAATGTAGAAAAAATTAAATGGATACGTGGTTCCCATTATATGTCGGAGGCACCATCGAGTGGAGCCGGATCGCCTGGGACCAGCACATACAACTTGGATAACTTTAACCAATCAACACTGGCAGCAGCGACCAAAGTATTGAAAGATACTATAACCAACAAGTTTGATGGCAACAATAAGATCTACCAGTATCCGCCACGGAGTTCTTCAAACGAGTCTGACGAATCTGAGATCAACAGCGAGAACGACGAACAAGAACCCAAGGAAGACTACTGCAAGGGTGGTTACCACCCCGTTAACATTGGTGATTTATTCCAAGGTGAGTACGCGTTTATTAAACGCTAATCTTAACTCAAATTCCGCTTTTTGTTTGGATTGAATAAACAACAGCAATCCAGCTGTAATGTGGTTCCATTTAAGCGAACAGTAACCACCTCACACCCAAAACAAAATCAATATTTTCACATGAATGTGGATAAATTTAGAGCGTCTTAGGACGCCTCCTTAACGTTGCCAACAGGTTGGATAGTACGCCCGGAACAGGCTGGCTCTTCGAAAACCACCTGTTCATCGCACGGATGGCATGAGTCCCTTATTAGTTGTGGGAAAGGCATCGGTTTCCAATTCTGTTTAATTATGTGTGCGCAACAAAGTCGATGACCCATTTTCTAATTAGTCACTAGTTATGGTATTAATAACGTGTCATACGCAGAGTGCTGCCTGCTCACTTCAAGCGAATCAATAAATTTGGAGATGGGGTTTATTCAGTGGCTACTGAGTGAGACTCGGTTTCTGCTTTGCGACATCAGTTTTCAGTTCGCGCATCAATTGAAATTGCAACAAAAGAAAATCACTGAAAGGCAAATAACACTTGTATTCGTGTGTGTTTGTTCGTTGTGGATGAGGTGGAAGAGAAGCAGCAGCAATCACGACAGCTGTTGTGCCAAGCTTTTCAAATAGTTTAAGTGGTCGGGGACAACAATTAAGGGTTGATGGACTTCTGCAGTCCTCCATGTAACCGATGTTGTTAATTAAATGTCAAGTGCGCTCGCGGTAAGATGCTGGCAATATGAATTTAATTTACTACAGAGCAAATAGTAACAATGGTCAGAGTGCTGCTTCGAGCGATAACTTATTTTTTGTCCGGCTGGGATTGGAAGATTATTGTCCATTCGTTCGATGTGGCCGAGCCAATGTAGTCGACCTATTTTGGCTTTTTGGACTATATCCGCATATGTACAGAGTTTGCGGTTATATTTTCTCATCCCTTCACCCTCTTCGCACACAGGACCAAATATCTAACAGAGTATTTTTCTTTAGAAAGAAGGCAAAACTAGCTCTCCTATCTTGTTTTTCGTCCAGCGCTGCGCGCCGTAAACCAGAATTAGTTGTATCAGTGTTTTATAGAGTTTACACTTGGACTTTCAAGGTAGGAGTTTTGAACCCATTTGTTTCGCCAAACCGGAGTAGCGACGGTTTCCGTAGGGTAAGGTAAACTCCCTTACTACCTCAAAGTTGCTGCTATCAACAGCGACGTTGTGTCCTAGCGGGGGACAGGTGTTTGTTTGTTTGTTTAAATCAAGTATGTACTTCGTTTTGTCCTCGTTAACTTCAAGGCCAACCAATTTTGCCTGTTCTTCAGTCGCCATAAAAGCCTCCAACAAGGCATGCTGAAATCGGTCGATAATGTCGATATCGTCAGCTTATCCCAGTAGTTGGACGAATCTGTTGAAGATAGTACCTTCCGTATTATCACTTACCCTGCGCAATATCTGCTCCAAAACAAGATTAAAGAAGTCACATGACAGCGCATCTCCTTGCCGGAAACTAGTACAGGTTTTTAAGAACTGTTTCCTTAGTGCACATTGCACCACGTGTAGTCCACCGTCACGCAACACAACTGGATCAGCCTTGCCGGGATCACGAATTCGGCCATCGCCAAGTAGAGCTCCTGTCGATGAATGCTATCATATGCGGCTTTAAAGTCGTTGAAAAGATGGGAGTGGATGTCTCGACTTGAAATTCATTCATTCAGACGTTCACACAGTAAGTTGGATAGAATCTTTTATATGACATTTAGCAGGGATATGCCTTGATAGTTCTTGGAAGACATAGGTTCGCCTTTCTTGTAAATGGGGCATATCGAGCTGCTAGTCCAGCCATCTTGCATGCTTTCTTTCACCCATACTTAATTGATGATTTGGGCATGCGCCAAAAATCACCTCCGTATTTGAAAAGCTCAGCTGGTAAACCATCAGAGCTGGCAGCCTTGATGTTCTTTAGTTTTTTTTACAACTCTGCTAACTACGCCAATACTGGGTGGTGGAATTGGTTCTTCGTTGACATCATGCCCATTTAACAGCTGCTAAAAATGTTGCTTAAACACGTCTACTATTCCATGTGCTTCGGTGACTGGGTTTCCTTCTCTGTTTCGCCCGGTCTTAAAGCCATTTGCTTGGTCTTTTCATAAAACCTCCAGATGTTGTTTCGATTGCGATCTCCTCCTCTATCTCATGTAGCTGGGAGATTGCGTATGCACTCTTTTTTCTACGCAGGATCTTCTTCTCCTCCCTTCTCCTGGCTCGAAACTCTTCCCTTGCTGCCCTATTTTGCGTAACAGTGTTTGTATACATGTTTTATCAGAGACTGCGTCATAATTAAGTTAATTGTTTAATGTGCCTCCGGCAGAGAAAGCTAAATAACCTGCACAGATAGACTAAACGCACACTGTTTAATCCATAGTAAAATTCAGTAGCTTATAAAAAAAATCAATTTATTTTTACGAGTTTGCTTGAACTGCAAATTTTTGGACGTTTGTCCGACTTTCGCATGAGAGGGGCGCTGTAAAAACTCTTTTCTTGTAGATGTTCCTGGATCGGTTTTTGAACCGCAAACCCCTCGCTCAATAGTCCAAGGCGCCCACTAGTTTTTTAGTGTTGCACAATAGTTTTTCTGTAGGTGGTTAGCACCGTGTGTGAAGAAAAAAATGAAGAAAGCTGCTTAAATTTTCTTTAATATGTTCCCCCTTTTCTCAGCAGGTTAAAACGTGATATGATGAGTCTTGACCCTCAAACAACATTTGGCCAGCTGGTCCCATCGCTATCTCTGGAGAACCAATTGAATCTAAACATCAAATGCACGAATCTGAACAATATTCCATCATAGGGTTTTTTTTGGGTTTTGGGGTACGAAATGGGCCTCCAATTAAATTAAATCGAGAAATGTAAAATCGTACTTGTCTGAAATTTCCTAAAATCTTAGACATTTTGATTATTCCGTGATTGTTAGGTGAATGCTGCCTTTGATAATCCTTCTGTCCTGTTGCACGAACAACCCAATTCCTCCAACTGTTCAAAAAAGTATTTTAATAGAAATTTTCTACGATTACGCCAGATTCCCTCACACTCACATAGTATACTTATGTGCTATGTCCTCTTTTGCTTGTAAGCCATCACAGAATCTGCATGTGTCAACCAATCGGATACTTTTGGTACGGGTCCTCGGATGACATCGTCCTGACAGATTGCCAACTAATGCTCTTAATAATTCCGTCCTTAATTTAAGAATTTACCGCATTGTTTTGCCACTAAAACAGTAACATTTGGTACTGACTGCATAATGCATTTAGCATTGCGCGACTGACTATCTTAGAATTGATGGTGTCATGTTCCAGTGCCTTGCGTGAAGCCTGACAAATGGTGTGGATGACGGTATCCCTTCCAGATATTGATGCCATCCGCATTAGCTCCGCCGCACTAAGAACCGACTGAACTTCCGATTAGAAGACACTGCTTGTGTCCGGGAGTCATACCTATTTTTTTTAGATGGCCATTCTCAGAGAACGACTGCGATTCTGCTAACTCGCTTAAAAAAAAAACTATGTTTATTGAACGCAATAGTTTTATTTGATTTCAATCTACTTGCGCTAACATAGTATAATATCGATTTCTAGAGCCTCAGGATGTCTGAAGTTTGTTCAATATTGAAATCACCCATTATGATTACTTCATCAATCACGGAAGACACCCTCTGGAAATGTTTGTTTGTGCGGTGGCGTGTATACAGCAAAAATGACTTAAAGCTAACAATCAACACATTTTACCGATAGGCAATTCACTCAGAACTGATATTTGTTATATGGGGCTGAATATAAAAAATTTAAACAAGAAAAAAACCAGCTTGTTATGGAACATTTTCTTTAAAGTGAATGGGTCACATTTTTACTTTTGTCAAAATACATAATTTAATAGTTTTCATAGCAACAGACTCTTTTGGTGCAGTGGCGCAGAGGTTAGAGTGTTGGACAACTAAAGGTCTCAGGTTTCAATTCCGCCGGGACCAAGTAACACAAAAAAAAAACAAAGCCCCACCTCTTGCGAATTTGCCGTTCGAATTCGGCTTTAAGTTGTAAGTCCCTTCCATATGGTTGGAGAAGCTAGGTTATAGGCCCTATAGATAATATAGAGTAAAAGATTTTTTTATTTTGTAAAGTATTTTCTTTTTAATTTTCACAACTTTTTTATATTAAAATTAAGGTTCGCGACGCGTTTCGAAGCTACTGCTTCATCGGGCGCTTTGAGTTTGTTACTTCTATAGATAAATTCAATTTGTATAATGCTTTTCCCAATAGTCATGAAATAAGGCATTTTTTTCGTCTCACTTGATAACGAACAGTAACTAAATCTACCTGTTACCATATTTTAAATAAAATATAAAGGCATTTAGAGTAATAGGGACATAGAGTATTAGCACAACATCATAGAAACGGGAGCGGGTCGAAATTCTGCTTTCAAAATTCTGCTTTGCAAAATTCTGACTTTTAACACAAAAATTCTGCTTTTCAAAATTCTGCTTTTTATCTGTAAGTTCAATTTTATTTTAAACACGCGAGAAATTTGAAGAAATTATTTATTTTCGGAAAGTTTTCAAGCAGTGCATTGATTACGTTTTTACCGAAGGAGCAGTGGAAAATCTTGTTATAAACCTAAATGACGAGAGTAGCAGCAGCAGCTACTCAACAGACTGAAGATACTTAAGAGATAATTATACATGCATATTTTTTTTTCGTAATTTACTTTAATTTTATTCTTATATATCTACCTAAATTTTAATTTAAAATAATACGCCTCATGAATTTCATTTGTTGGCTTGCCACGCACTGTTTCTGGCGTACAAAAATATATGTCAACCCTGAGAGAGCTTTAAAGAGCGACAAGTTTATGAGCCTTATTGCGAAGATCAATCGACAGTTGATAATTGACTATTTTCAATGTGTACTATTGTGAACGAACGATTCTAAAGGATTTTGTCAATCGCAGTCAATTAAAAAAATTCGATTGACAAAAATACCAAATGAATCGTCCGTTCACAATAGCACACATTGAAAATAGTCAATTATCAATTGTCGATTGATCTTCGCAATAAGGCTGTATGTAGTGTAAATTCAGTAACGCATCACTGGCATCATGATGCTTTGATGCTTTGCAAAATGTTCATTAACGCAACTTTTGGCATCACTTTCAACGTCAAGTGTTCATTATTGCAAAGTTGATCAAACTGATGCGCAAACATAACGAAAAAAACCATCACAGAAATACCTGATGCGCTGTTGATTCGCCGGAAAAAAGCAAGAAAAATGTCGGAAGAGGAAGAAAAGTAAGTAAACAAACATTTTAATTGATAGATACTATAAGAAGATGTATAAGAAGGTGTCCAAAAAGGATTTAATGATTTTCGCAAATCCTAGAAACATGGTTTGGTTTTCATTTAGAAAAGTTAAATCATTAGTGGACTTACATCAAAGGTGGAGTGGCACATTCTAAAATGATTTTGAAATACATCGTCTGGATATTCTTCTAGAACTTTGAAATAGTCCCTAATCTTAGGAATTTTCCTTCTTTTAAATCTGCTAATTAAAGTCCGTATGCATTTCGAATACTTTCTTCTTGCTTCACACATATTTAAACTAAATTTATCGTCTTTACGATCAAAGTTATCGACTAAAACTTTTATTAGCAAAACTTCCATTTTAAATGTTTTAAACAATGCGTTCTAAAATTCAAACGCCATATTCATTCAACAACGCATCAGCATCGCAAATAAGCAGTGATGCCGCATCACTGCGCAAATGTTTGACGTTTCTGAATTTATACGTAAAGCATTATAGCCAGAGGGAGAAGCGAACGTCCTATCTTCACTGTACTGACTATTAATTCATTACAGAAATTAGTAATTACACGTGCATTCTGTCCAAATACAACGACTTTATAAAAGTTGGGATACAATCAAAATACCTGTCAAAATTTAAACTTGCTGCGTCAGTTAGTTTGTGTTTGACAGCTATTTTTATCAGACTACTCACTAATTTGAGGAGAAAATGGAAAAAAGTGAATTTCGTGTGCTTATTAAGCATTATTTCTTGCGAAAAAAAACCATTACCGAGACCAAGGCTAAGCTTGAAAAATACTATGGGGACTCTGCACCATCGATTTCAATGGTAAAAAAGTGGTTTACTGATTTTCGTTGTGGCCGTACAAGCACTGAAGATGCCGAACGTCCTGGACGCCCAGTTGAGGTCTCTACACCCGAAACAATCGAAAAAATTCACGATATGGTGTTGGCCGACCGAAGATTGAAAGTGCGAGAGATTGTGGAAGCCGTAGGGATCTCGCATGGCTCAGTGGTTTCAATTTTGAATGATCACATGGGCATGAGAAAGCTTTCCGCAAGATGGGTGCCGCGTTTGCTCACAGTCGACCACAAACGCAATCGTGTAACAACTTCACAGGAAGTTTTGGCGTTGTTTAATCGCAATATAGAGGAGTTTTTGCGCCGTTTTGTAACCGTGGACGAAACATGGATCCATCACAACACACCAGAGACCAAACAACAGTCAAAACAGTGGATTTCTAAGGGTGAATCGGCGCCAAAGAAGGCCAAGGTGGGTTTGTCAGCCAATAAAGTTATGGCGACTGTTTTTTGGGATGCACGCGGGATAATCCACATTGACTACCTTCAAAAGGGAAGAACAATCAATGGGGAATATTATGCCAACTTATTGGACCGATTCAATGACGATTTGAAAAAAAACCGACCTCATTTGGCCAAGAAAAAAGTTCTTTTCCACCAAGACAATGCAAGGGTGCACACATGTGCAGTTGCCATGGCAAAAAACCATGAATTGGGCTATGAATTGCTCCCTCATCCACCCTATTCTCCAGATTTGGCTCCAAGCGACTACTTCTTGTTCCCAAACCTGAAGAAATGGCTTGGTGGAAAAAGATTTGACTCCAATGATGAAGTCATCTCGCAAATAAAGGCCTATTTTGAGGACCTCGACAAATCATTTTTTTTGGAAGGAATAAAAAAATTGGAGAAGCGTTGGACAAAGTTTATAGAGCTCAAGGGAGACTACGTTGAAAAATAATTTTTTTTTTTTTCAAAAAATCGGTGTTTTATTCCAAAAGTCACGGACTTATTGACCCGCCCTCGTATGTATATTTTATTTGGTAATTTACATTTAGCTTTAATTAAATAAACATAATTTTAGTTAAACAACTTATTTGAACAAAAACTAGAGACTATAAAATCATGTTAAATTGTCTCTAATATGTGAAATGAGAAGTTTCTTAAATCGTGTTAAAACTGTCTCACTTGTTATTTCTGATGGCAATTCGTTAAACAATATTTAATCATGTTTTTGGTTCTACAGTCTTGATACAGTTGAAGTCTAAAGTCAGAATTTGCACGTAAGTTGTACGGCTGCGATTCTCCTACGGAAATTAGTGTTGACGATAGGTATTCGGGTACCATGTTATATTCGTCAAAAAATCAATAAAAATTGTTATCAATAAACTTTTGTTGTCTTTAATATTACTTTAGCGTCTCCCTCAAAGACAACTTTACTATCCTCCTGGTTGCAATCATTGAATCATGTACTAATTCAACACAAAATTCTGTATTTTAATAGGGAAATTTGGCATTTGTAAGGATAAATATTCGTTTGCAATAGCACGACAGTAACAGGTCCTGGAAGTCCAGTTCATATGATCCCAGCAACAACCGCATTTAATACTGCTTCATTTACCATCCGGCCGTTTTGTTTTAATTGCGTTGAGTTTATTGGATTAATTTTACCAGTCACTTTTGTGAACGGATAAGTCTTCTTGTGTAATGGTTTTGATAGCTTTTACTTCGTTTTGGAGCGACGAATACTTGCTCAGGAGGTATAGTAGACGTCCAACGAACGACGTCGCCTGGTAGGACTTTAGCATCACCGAGCTTGGTGATAGTGCTATTGAGCATGATGGATCCTCGAGAGAGCGTTTTCCAGAATTGCTGCTCCTCTTCGTTAATGACGGCTATAAATTGTTAGGGCTTGTTGAGCACGGTAATGCATCGCCGAGTTCAACATCTCGTTTGATCGTTTCATCCTCTTTTTCTTAGAACTAACTTAAAACATTTGAGAAAAATTTGAAAGAAACGAGATTTTAAAAAGTAATAAAGATTTTCAAATATAAATCAATACAAGCCTCCCGCAAAATGAGTTCTTAAATCTTAAAATTAAGTTAATTAGTTTATACAAAACTTTATAACTTTACCTAAACAAAAATGTATGCACAAATAAGAAGTTCCTAAAAATGCTGTTTTTACAAAAAAGTTAAAGAGCTTTCTTGAAAATATTGCAATTTCAAGTATATTGAAAGTCCGTATGTACGATATTTGCTCCAATTGTATGGCGACCTTTATAAAAATCTGATAATGTGTTCTTGAAAGATTTGCTCTTGGTATTTCAAAATTGTCTCTGTTTCTCAGAGCGTAGCTGTGTCTATCTGCAACATAGGACATGTTTCTTTTTAAGTAATCTGGCAAGAAATTGTTCTTAATTTTAAATATCAATATAAAATTTCTTTTGACTAATCTCTGAACTACATTCAAACAATTTAATGATCTGAGCAAGGTATTTATGGGTGCATAAAAATCCTCTTGCAAAATAGCTCGCATCACAAAATTTTGTTATATAGTCTAAACATATCTATTTATACACTTCACAACAAGAACATAAAATGTAGTGACGGAAATTTTTTAGCAATTGCATTTAATACAAGCAGAAAGTTTATATTTAAACAACACAAAGTTTGATTTATTCCTAGTTGTAAATGTAGTCGGTAAATTCTTAAAAAAAAAAGTTAAGCCCGTGTACATCAGGGAACATTCGTTCAGCTGAGCTTACATCTGCTTGGCCTTTAATTATCACCAACATCCACAAGATTGGCCCGCAAGTATTCGAGGAGGATTTTCTCATTTTATAAATAAACATAATCGCACTAAATATTAATTTTTGCTCCACATTTAATCATTTTAATGTGCTCTCGAATTGGGCAATATACGCTACACTTTAATATTACCGGCATTTGTTGTGCAACAGTTGAAGTATGTTTTTTATTTCTTGTTCAAAAGTGTGGAACAGTAGTCAAAATGCGGCAATATGATAGCATTGTAAATTAAAATCTCATATGTTATTTCTTTTCGTACTCTTTAAGAAATTTAAATAGCTGAGGTTCAAATCCCGCCGGGCCAAGTAACACCTTAAACGATTTTTGCACTGCCCCACCTCTTGCGAACGTCTGACAAACATCCAAAGTACCAATTGTCATGAGAAGCTTCTCAAATTTGCCGTTTGGATTTGGCTTTAAATTGTAGGCCCGTTCCACTTCGCACAAGCAAAGGTTGGAGAATGTAGGGTTTGGGTCCTGTATGGGCCGTTAATGCCTAATATTTGTTTTTTTACTCTCCTTGTGTTCATTCCATAAATTTAGTCAACATAGTCTTTGCAATTAAGTTTGGAGTCTAATAGGACGCCAAGATATTTATTATTGTATACACATTTAAAAACGTCCCCAGGCATACGTAAAATTATGGGATCAACCAATTTAGATTTCATACATTTTGACTTTTTCTCATTCAACTTCAATTTGTTCATTTTTAGTCAATTATTTAAATTCTCTAAGTCCGCATTCAATATTTTACACATTAGGTCAACATCGTTCCACTTATGTATAGAAGCATATGATCAGCAAACAGCGCAATCTTACCTAACTTTATACAGCAAAATAATGCCATTAATATAGAGTAAAAAAAGGAATATGTACTTCCAACACCGAACCTTGGGGTACTCCGAGTTGCCCATTCACTGAATCTGAAAACACATTATTCACTTTAGTCATTTGCGAACTTCACGATAAATATGATCCAACCCATGTAGGCTCTTTATCTCATATTCCATATATTTTTTGTTTTTTGTTTGTTTAGATATCTCTATCTAGGGTCTCAAAGGCTCTTTCAAAGTCCAAGAAAACTGCTATGACTGAGTGACCGTCATCTATTTTATTCTTCCACTTAAACCAATTTAGAGCACACTAGTGATTTGATCTAAACTCCGATTGCTCTTTAATTGTTATCTTTTCGTTTCCAAATAACTTTGTAGTTGGTTAACCACTAATTTTTCCGAAATTTTTCGTTGGATGGAAGTGCATTAACAGGGCGGAATTCCTCACTCTTTATCGTATTAACTACTTTTTCCACCGGTACAACTCCTGATTGTTTCCAGTTTTGCGGACAAATTTCAGATTGACGAGATGTGATAAACAGAACTGGGCCAACGATTTCTGCTTATTTACAAATCATGTCTATTTATACCAAATAAGTGTACTTTTTAATCGTATCACATAAAGATCTTACATAACAGTATTAGAATTTAAACGTACAAGACACACCTACATTTATTGGGACCTACTGCACATTTGAAATAGAGTTATTAATATCACCAACCCCTCACAACACTTTTTTATTTTCTGATCAAGTGGTAAGCCGATGAATTTGGGTGTTTTCATAAACTTCGAAAATCTGCGCTAGTACAATCGTCTTTCTTTGTTGCATTATTGAACACATTTATTCTGCAGAACGTGAGCAGGCCTGCTTAAGTACAATTTTAAGTAGTCACTGCATGTTCATAAACGTCAGATTTTTTGATATCCAAGACATCAAAGGAGAAGAATGTACGAGTATCAACTTTTTTCATTTCATATAGCATCGTCCTCCACAAAGAAATCTTTTTCTTTTTCCCAGAGTTAAATTCTTTTTCCATCCGAATTCTGTTTTGAATTAATAGCTTAGTTTTCGCCATAATCCACGCCGCAGCTTTTACTTCCCTTAAAAAAAAAGTTGAATTTGGTTGTAAATAAAAAATTATTAAAATATTGCCAATAAAACTTACATTTTTCGCACTTTCAATTTTTGTTTTTACCTCCCGCGCTTTCTGCAGTCAAAAAAATATGGATGCACAATCTGCCAGACGCTGACGACATTTATGACGTTTATGAACATATCTTCTGCAATTCATCTAAGTTAGTTCGATCAAAAATCTGACTTTATGAACACATCTAACGCAGGTCTTAGTTAGTCAGACGTTTATGAAAACACCCTTGGTTATTCTAGTTGGCTGCATTACAATTTATTTAAGACCTTGATGTGCAATACTTGTAATGATTTTATTTTTATTAGCACCATTTTGTCATAGGTTTATAAATGTTCTGTATACTTTCAATAGAATTCTATGAACTCCGTAATGGACGAGATTGGTGATACATACTCTCGTAACTGCGGTCGGTCAGGGTGCGATTGGGGTATTTCGGTCGTCTGGCTACACTCCTAAACTCGGTTTTCTCAGACGAGAACGTTCTAGTCTTAAGCAGTCGCTCACGGCGGGTATCAGTCTGTTACTGGAGAGAAGAACACATATCAATATTTTATACATAACAAATTTGTTGGTGTTTTTTTCTTTTAGCTTGTTGAGTCTAACTTATCCTAAACTTAACTTAAATAAACCTAGGTTTCGCCTTCATTGGCCTAAAGGAAAAGGAACAGGGCCTGGCACTATATTGGACGATGCCGTTGCTGACGAGTGCAGTGACGTTACGGGCGGGTGGCTTGGTGGTACTCACGGCGTTGGGTACGGTCGATGGTACTGGTCGTTTTGGTGGGATCATTTACCGTAATTCCGAAATCGCTTGCCGGTTTAGTAGTTCGAAAACATACTCTATTACCCACAAATTTCGCAACTGTATGCAATTCTACCTTTATTCGCTGCCTTTATTGGTTGCATTTCTTTTTTTCTCTCTTACTGTTCGTGTCTACCACTGCCCCAAGTCATAAGTCATTGGTTATTTAGATAGATTTGACTTCTTTAAATTCAGTTATGTCAGATAATTATTTCGATTTAGTTAAATACGATTTCAACACAGCACAAATATGTACAAGGTATGGAATGGTTATTTGTGTTCTTATGATAATGATGATATTTTTAATTTTCCTTACACTCAGTTCATAGCTTTCTATGGGCTGACATTTCCAAGGCCTGCCTTATGTCGTTTTCCATTGGCCGGAAAAAATGATTTTTTGTTTGATCTTGTTTGATCTTAGGTCGGTTTAGAATCTTGAGCCATTTGAACCAGATCTCAGACGGTATTTCGTCGGGCCCAAACGCTTTTCGTGTTTTGAATCCCTTGACTGCCTTCCCAACTTTTTCGGCATTTATGCCTGGTATTTTTTTATTGTTAAGGACGGCTCTTGGCAAGTATATTCGAGGAAATTGTTCGCTTAGAAGTCCTTCACAATAATGTTGCCAGAATTTTTGAACACTGACAATAAACTTTGGCAAACGAATTTCTGCGCATTTTTCCTTCTCCGAGCTTTTATTTCCAAGATGTTTGTACCGCTGAACCGTTGGTTTGTTGCAGTTTATGGATAGCATGGTTCGTATCAGCAACCACATAGAAATTTCTTCCAACCCTTTACAGGCCCTTTATACCATGTTTGAAATTGGGCGCACTTTCTCTTCCCGAACTCTGTGCAAAGCCTGTATTCCAATTCGAGGCAAGTTTTTTTCATTTCCATTATTTTATCTTTTCATTTATCACCATTTTAGTTTCATCTGTCCCTTACCATGTTTCTTTGCCGTGTTTGTTTGGGAGTGTCCTTTTGAATGCCGAGCAGTGATTTGGCTCTGTCCACGAAAGGTTGTTTTAGGGAATTTCACATGTCTTGTACTCTGCACTCCTTATCCTCGACTCCGTCGATGATGGGGAAAGGTTTTAATTGTGTTAACTGTAAAGACAAATTACACCGTCAAGGATAAATATTAGAAGTTTTTTAAGACAAAAGAAACCCTTAAGGAAAAATTCAAGAATTGCATTTATTGAGCACAATGAAAAATGATGACGTTATAGCCAGTGGAAGGGTTAAAATCACATTTTGAATATTTATTTTTGACTACATATTTGCAAAAAAAAACTGAGTCGGGTTTCCACATGCGAGCGTTCTGGTACGGGAACACTTGATTTAAAATTTTGTGGTATCATGTTTAAGAATTAATTAATAAAATGAAATGCAAATGAAATGAAATGAACACTTATTCATTATGTTGCTATAGTTAATAAAGCTTTTGCGGCTCCAAACCCAACTAATCCAAATAGAATTCCCTGGCGCGACTAACAATATTTCATAAATAGCTCCATGATGGTATGAGAAGGATTCAGAATCGAAACTTATTTATGCTGATTTAACCATTTTTTGCTAATAAAATAGTTGAATCATCCAAATACATCTGTGCTTCTTATTGCATTTAATTTTCTTTTTTGTGGTGCCTTACCATTATTTTCAGTCTTAAGAAACACCGTCGTGCTCCCAAGTGCTCTGTGTTAAGGATATCATTTATATGTGCACCATCTTCTCTGATTTTCTATCCAGAAATATGAGGCAAAAGGGAGTAAATGTTCTGACTTATTCTTTGCTTCCTGGAATAATTTTTGTAAACAATACCATTGACCGCATGCTAATATTATACCCCACTGGAGTTTATAACAGTCGTACAAATGTTTCTTAGGTTTTCATGTTAAACATTAAATGTCATTCATTGTTCTTGTTTTATTTATATATTGTAGGAGAAAGGTTTCTTTTAAAGCTATGTTTTGTATTTTTTAATAGAGTATAAAGGTGAATTGATTTCACAACTAATATTAGAATATCAATTCAGATTTCACTCCTTGACCTGTTCTGATTACTCTCAAGGACTATATTGATGCAATATTATTTCTTTGTAATTAAGGACACACTTACAAAGCTCTAAATTTTCTAATTTGTTGGGACCCTTATAATGTATTAGCTACACAGCGCGGGCGTTAATGAAATTAGGGTGAGAAGAAAAAGAGAGATGCCGATGCACGTTGGTTTTGAATGTTTGTAGGTTATAATGTGCAGGAAACGTGGAGCGGGGAAGAGCATTCCACATTCGTGTTGTTCGGCTGAGGAAAGATTCTTTGAACTTCACTGTACGTCCGAACACAGACTTGAGGTAGAACTGATGAGCATTCCTTGCATGGTGGGTATTGCGGTTGAAATGTTCAAGGGGAGGAATGCAACTGGCTATTTCGTTTGAGCACTTATGGTGAAAATAACGATAAAATAACGAAAGGCAGGAAGCATTACGACGATGACTAAGAGAGTCAATCGATCTCGCGATGTCTCGGTCGCCAATAAGTTTTAGCGCGCGTTTTTGGATCCTGTTAATTTGCTCCAAATAAGTTATTGGCGCACCGGACCAGATATGAGCGTTGTACTCGAGTTTCGGGCAAATAAACGCCTTATAAATTGTAGCCAGATCAGAAGGGGTGAAATATTTCTTACAACGCTTAAGGAAGCCTAGAAATTTCGCGGCGTTCTTGGCGACAGCGAATATGTGGTCATTCGAACGAAGGTTGTCATTAACACACATACCGAGAATGGAAAGTCTTTCGGTTTCAGCGATGCAAGTGCCATTCATAGATAATGGCAGTGTGTGTGGGTTTTGCTTTAATGACAGGAGACATCATTGTGTTTTGGAAGCATTAAATTCCACTCTATTGGTTTTACCCCACTGAGTTATGCTCAAAAGGCTAACCTAGTCACATACATGGATCTGCGCCATTTAGATTTTTTGCTTTCCTTTAAAAAATATTGTCAAGTAATAATATTATATTCAAGCTCTGAAAAGTTGAAAGAACAACATTATCTTCAGATTGCTACCGCGTTTTTCGGCTTGCCACAACCGTTCATCAGACACCTTTTCTGTGGTGCTGGTCTATTTCCATTCATTACTCTCGTAAAACCCTTTTCTTCACTGGGACTCCAACTTAGAACAGGGTCTTCTCAGGCAAGACTACAGACTGCGCCATTGAAACCACAAGTTTAGCTCAGCCTATAATGGGGTTTGATTGTTTATCAATTTTAATAAACAGACAAAGGCTTTTCTTAGCGCCCTGAAAGTCTACTACAGTTTATTCGATCTCGTTCTTTTTCCTTAATTTTTTGTTTCATTAGGCAACAATTCATTGGACTGAGGGAAAAAGAGACAAAGTTTTCCTTTCTATTACGATTGCTTTAATTCTAAATCAGAGTCATCGTAAATAAATTGCGATGGATTTTTTTTTCGTTGTCTGCAATAACTGTTTTTATTATCGCCAAATGATCTATACAGATATCAATTTATATGCTTTACAACAAATCAGGGTCACATTTTACGATCTTTAAACTAGTTCTCACTATTTCCTTCTAGGTGCCAATAGCTTGTCATTTTATTCCTGAATTTATGTTGCCATACCAAAATTGAAATCATATCATACAGCCAAACATTATTAAACCATTTTTTAATTATTTTCAGGTCGCTATCATGTAGTGCGCAAACTGGGTTGGGGTCATTTCTCGACAGTGTGGCTATGCTGGGACCTTCAAGAAAAACGCTATGTTGCTATAAAAATTGTCAAATCCGCTCGACACTTTGCCGAAACAGCCAAAGATGAGATTAAAATACTGAAATCGGTGCGTGACAGTGATCCTTCCAATCCACGTCGTGACAAGACCGTACAACTTTTGGATGATTTCAAAATCACTGGTGTGAATGGCACTCACTTCTGCATGGTGTTTGAAGTGCTGGGCGATAATCTGCTGAAATTAATTCGTAAATCAAATTACCGTGGTATACCAATCGATAATGTTAAATCGATCACGAGGCAGGTGCTAGAAGGCTTAGACTATTTGCATACTTGCTGTAAGATAATACACACCGACATTAAACCAGAGAACGTGCTACTTTGTGTCGACGAACAATACATTAGATCTTTAGCCAACGAAGCTACCGAACTGTATGTAATGAATTTTAAGATGTTCCCTTCGTTTGTTAGCCGGGCACCAAAGGAATATCGTGAACCACCCATTACCGGCAAAATGAGTAAGAATAAAAAGAAGAAATTGAAGAAGAAGGCTAAGAAGAGATTAGAACTCTTCAAGAAACAATGGGATTACTTGGAACAAAGTGGCGGTGATGTGGCTAAGCCCGACGAGAAATCTCTAAACAATGGGGAAGTAAGCGATACTCCGCTACTCAGTCCTGTGGATATTGAGCAGGTACAAGAAGTTAAAGTTGTAAGTCCAATCCACCATAATAACACTGTAAATGGAGATGTTAGCGATGATGACAAAGATAACGATGAAGATGCCGACGATGAGGAACATTTAAATTATGAGTCGAACGCGTCTTCTCCAACCATAATGACGGATGAAGTCACTAATAACAAGAAATGTAAAAGTAAGTTCAGTTCAATTCATTTTGTGGCATTGGAAAGTACCAATAACCATTTTAGTTTAAAGCTTAAATTTGTCGGCTTTTTCACTCCTATGCAACATGAATTTTAACAATACGAAACCACTATTTTAAGCTCGAAATTGAATTTGTTATTGAAAAGGACCACGGTGTCTGTCGAATGGAAGGTGACTGTCCGGCTACTCCAGTCGTGCTAAGGCGTCCAACATTGAATTTCTTTTTCTGGACGGTTTGCAGCTTTTCGTTGGACGAGCGAGCTCTGAAATTAACCAGAAGAAGAAAATGGTCAAAGCCGAAGTTTGCACTTCGGAATGTGTGCACGTTTAGATTTTCGATGCGTGCCTTGTCGTTGCACATGGTCGATTTGGTTGGCGGTGCGATCATCTGGAGAGCGCCAGGCTGCTTAGTGGATGTGCAGTGTTGGGAACTTAGTGCTACTTATCACCATATTACGGGCTGCTGCAAAGTCGATTAGTCGAAAGCCGTAATCCGCATCGTGAGATGTGCATTCGTTTGTGGCAGCTGTAATAAATCTAACACTGCTGTCGGGTTTGCAAACGTGAACGTATCTATCGCGTCACTTATACCGCGATAATATTATGCCATATACCGCACACACCAGGAGCGAATAATGTACGTAGGTTCCAGGTGCATGCTCCGGTCGTCATCTTAACTCTGGAGGTACATGCTTATTTTTTGTACGTAAAGGTCATCATTCAGATGACCTATGCAACAGCCCTTTTAAAGTCGATTGTTTTCAATTATTCAATTCGTTTACTTCTGCAGTTTTCACAACCTCAGTTCAGTTGGTATTTTTTTTTGCAAATCCCGGGCACGCTGATTCCAGTTCTCCAGACCAAACGCTCTGGCATCCGCGATGGCTTGGTCTTTAAAACTGAAGTTCGGTCTTTCTTGCCTTCTCTAACCGGGAGTCAAACATCCTCTTGGCTGGAGCATTATTTTCCATTCGTTCAATGTGGCCGATCCAATGTAGCCGACGTGATTTAGCTTTTTGTACTACATCCACATCTTGGTACAGCTCAAAGAGTTCGTGGTTGTATCTTCTCTTCCATTCGCCCTCCTCGCACACAGGACCAAATATCCGACGGAGTATTTTTCTTTCAAAATAACCCAATATTAGCTCCCCTTTTCTACTTATCATCCAGCACTCTGCACCATAAAGCAGGACTGGTAGGATTAAGGTTCGAAAGAGCATGCATTTTGTCCTTCGAGTGAAGATATTACCCATTTGGTGTGTTTCCTAAGGTAATGTTCCACCGGATCTAAACTAAGGTGTCATTCGTGGAGTTGATGTTTACTCCAAGATAGATGAACTCCTTAACTACCTCTAAGTTATTACTATCAACAGTGACATTTTGTCCTAGGCGCTGGACAGACGTTTGTTTGTTTGTTGATTGCATGTGCTTTGTGTTGTGCTCATTTACTTCAAGACCAACCAATTTCGCCTGTTCTTCAATCACCGTGAAAGCCTCTAAAACGGCACGATGGGAACGGCCGATGATGTCGATATCATCCGCATACCCCAGTAGCTGGACGGGTCTATTGAAGATATTACCTTCCGTGTTAACAACTGCCCTTCGCAGAAGTCACATGATAGCTCATCTTCTTGCCGAAATCTGGTACAGGTTTGGAATAATTCAGAAGAGCTGCTTCCAAACTGCACATTACATAGGCCTTAACGGCCCATACAGCGCCTGAACCTAGCTTCTCCAACCACTTTCATGCGAAGTGGAGGGGACCTATAGTTTAACGCCGAATCCGAACGGCAAATTTGAGAAGCTTTCTCATGACAATTTGATAGGTTAGGTTAGGTTTATGTGGCTGTCGGCAGAAGCCGACACACTTAGACCAATTTAGGTCCATTGTGATACCACTTATATTATCTGAACTGATTAACTAATGACAATTTGATACTCTTTGATGTTTGTCAGACGTTCGAAAGAGGTGCCAATAACACGCGGTATTCCCAAGTGGTCCCCCATCTAAGTACTAACCACGCCATACGTCGTTTAATTGGGGTGATCGAGCGATAACCGATTTATTCGACGTGGCAAGGTCGTTGGCCGACTGCACATTACACCGTGTGTTTTCAAATGTCACGCGACACAACTGGATCAGTTTTGCCAGGATCCCGAATTCGATCATCGCCACGTAGAGCTCCTAACGATGAATGCTTTCATATGCGGCTTTAAAGTCGATGAAAAGGTGGTGGGTCTCTACTTGAAATTTGTACTTACATAATATATATTCAGCTGCACGTCTGTACACACAAGCTGCATGAACACAGCTAGCGTTGTAAGAAAATCGGTAAAACGTGAACTTTCGTAGACTATTTGACGTTTTAAAAATCCTTAACGACTTCTGAACAACTGAGCCTGTCGCTCCTTATTTACTATGTTACAAAAATTTATTATTAATTTGCTATTTATTAATTAATTTGGAGACTTTGGAATGCGTATCATTTTAAGTTTGATTGTCTCAACTTTTGAATGTTATTTTATTTATTTTATTTTACAGATGATTCCATCCAACAAATCCCAGCCCTAGACAATAAGGATGAAACAAAATCACAGGAAGAAGATAAATTCGAAACGGCAGAAGAAGATTCCGTGAAACGGTCATTATCTGTTGTGAATAAAAAAAAACCATTACCATTGCATAACTTACCGAACAACAATCAGTTAATCTCAGGTCCTTCAGACCTCTACAACAGTACTAATGGACCTCTTCCGCCGCCTAACAATACTCAACCAGCTGTACCCAAGACAGATCCAGCTCTAGAGACATGTGATTTTGATGTAAAAATCGCTGATTTGGGCAATGCCTGTTGGGTGCATCAGCATTTTACTGGAGACATACAAACACGTCAGTATCGTTCACTAGAAGTTATTCTGGGTGCTGGTTACGATACATCTGCCGACATTTGGAGTACTGCTTGCATGGCATTTGAGCTGGCAACTGGAGATTATCTCTTCGAACCGCATTCTGGTGAGAATTACTCACGCGATGAGGACCACATCGCTCACATAATCGAGCTGCTGGGGCCGATACCACTTCATATTATAGGACGTGGTGCCTACCACCAATGCACATTTAATCGCAAGGGCGAGCTTCGAAATATAACGGGTCTCAAGCCATGGGGCTTAGTTGATGTTCTCAGTGAAAAATACGAATGGGCCAGCGAGGAAGCCGAGTCGTTTGCTGACTTTTTACGGCCAATGCTTGAGTTCGACCCCAAGAGGCGAGCAACAGCTGCCGATTGTTTGAAGCACCCATGGCTGAGATAAAATACACTTTTCAACAATACTATTTATATACTTAATAATATGAAGAGAATTTTCAAAAAATAGTGATTTTATGCAAAAAGCATAAGGTCGTTTGTCTTTTGCCACAGACAAAGGGCTCGCTTGTGCACACATACATCTACAATTCGAAATACAGATAAGGCTATTCAAGTCGATATCTTCACAAATATACATAGATTTTGATTTAATTTTTGTTGAAAATTCAATTATTTACCACAAATGTTAACCACAAATCCTTAAACAAACACAATACACAATTTTAAATGTTTTAATCACTTAGATGATATTTTTTTTTATAAACGCCAATCACGAAGATATCTTCTTTTTCATTCATTTTGTTTTACTTGTTCGTTCTTTTCCATGCCCAGTGTCCTGCATCCTTTCCATTTATTTATTTTTTTTTTTACCAAGAAAATAATAGAAAACAAATAACTTATAAAAGGAAAAAATAAAAAAAAATAAACATACATAAAAGTGAAATAACTACTTAGATTAGAGTAAATAACTATCTATAGCGCATCTTTGAATATAAATGATTTTATGTAGCTATTCGTTGGCTGTCTGTAATGGCATTCAAACCAGCAGTTAAGTTCTCGCCACACGAGATATTGCGAAGACAAAAAATCTAATATAATTAAATTATTTGTAAAAAATATACGAAAAACAAGTTAAAAACAAACAAAAAAAGTATCTAAAGCTAATCATGAACAAAAAAAACATTAATACAACCCCGAAATTATATAAAATAAAATAAATTCATTATAAAAGAAAACACCAACCTATTTAGCAGTAGACAAGTAATAAAATAAAAAAATAAAACAATTATATATCAACTAAAATTATACTACAGAACCATGTAGCTAAGATTGTGGAATGATATCTGTATCTGTAACTGTTTGAAAAACAATAAGCAGGCAACAAATAGTTTTGAAAGCGCTGGAAAAATATTGAATTGAATTGAGATATGGAAACATTATCAGCGAGCAATAAACTTATTATCTTAGCACAGAATCTTTAGTTTTTTTTGCTTTCTTGTGTTGGCCTTTGAAAAGATTTGGATCGAGTCACACAAAAAAAACCGAAAAAACAAAGCAAAGATAAATCGGAAAATAAATGTTCATTGTGTATTATGCATATATTTTGGTTGCGTGTTATTTTGCATTTGCCAGCGAGTTACATACATCTTTCTTTTCCACTGACGCCAACTTTATGTATGTAAAGGGTGTTTTTAACCCAGTACTAACTACAGACAGCTATATCTCTCAAAATAATTGTCAGATTGCAAACTTTCATTTTTATCGACATTAGGTCCGTTCGCGTACTTTATGTGTAGAAAAATGGTGTCAAATCTCCAAAATCGAGAGAGAATCCTCTTTCTAAGAAAAGTACGCGAACGCTTTTGTGTAAAAACTTCTTAGTTTGGCTTGAAAAGAAGCAACAGCTGTTTTTTTTGCTGGCAAACTCGTAGGATTTCATCATTTGACAGTTTTCATTTTCTTATCAGCTGAAATTCTGTGTGAAGAAAAATGAACGAAAGTACATTTTTCTTTCGTTCATCTTTTTACCATTTTCTCAGTACGCGAACGCGTTTGTGCAGCTTGCACGAAAGTTTATATAAATTTACGTTTGCATATTAGTTCGCGAAAGGACCTATTGGTAAATCGCAAAAATCCTTGCGCTGGTACACTACCTAACTCAACCAAGTGTGTTAACTCAATAGAGATTCAGATTTGACTGTCAAATTTTGTGTGCATCTTGTAATTTATGTGTCCTAATAAATTGCCGAAGGCCTGATGTGATTACTGGACGAGTCTGAGTATGCACTCGCAGCAAACGCGCCAAACTTGGGTCCAAATTGAAATGCAATGGCATATAGAAAGCGAATTGTACAATGAACGTTTATATCACCAGGTTGTTTCACTTGGACGGCATCAGTTTCTTGAGTAAAATACGTTCGATGTCAATCTACGAGATGATTATGGGGTCCATATAGGTCTTTGTCAAGTTCATTGACCAGACGTGTGAAAAATGATGAGAATTTTCTCTCTCTTTTGGTATTTGGATTAAATTTATTTTCAAGAAGACTGCCTTTAACACTTTATTCACACGAAACCACAGCTCCGTCTTCGCCATCACCTTAGTTTGCAAAGAAAGCAAACTTTACAGTACAGTTCTTTCTATTTACTGCTTCCAACTTCTTTGCGTATTTAAATGAATCCATTTTCCTGAAAATACATCGAGAAACTATTGATTATTAATAAAAAAACTTACTTCTGTTTGCTGATTCCTAGTATTTTCCCGCCTATCGCTGATAATTATTTTGTTTGTTTACCTTCCAAATTTTTGTTTACATTCGATTTGGCATCGATTGGAAAAAAGTCTGGATCCCTATAGGTTAATTGTGCCATAGCTCACTAAAAATGTCATCAAATCAACCCATTTGCGCCAGGGAGACTATATGTAACTCAATTCTGTCTTGGCACCAAATCAACCCATTTGCGTCAGGTAAAGTATTGGTAACTTAACTATTGCGCCATAGCGCACTAAAAGCATCACCAAATTAACCGATTTGCGCCAGTGAGAGTATCGGTAAATCAATGCTTCCATGCACTGGTATGTTATAGCCGAACCAACACACGTGCTGTAGCTCTCATTTGATCTCTTTCTCACTGCACTACTGCTGCACGGTTTTTTTACAAGTGACCTACAAGATCCAGCTAGTGACATAAATGAAGCCGAGTGAGATTCGTTTGCGTCGAAATTTCGGCGAATGAGCTCAACATCAACTGGAATTCGGTCCGCCTTTTATAGAAAACGAAACAATCAACTTATTGAACAAAAACATTCGTTGAACGCATAATTTCGCGAAATGGACATGTAAATTTGCCTCAGAGATCTTTGACTCCTCTTCATCATTTATTTTAGGGATACGTAAAATCGCTGACAAACCAACAACAATAGACGAATTGGAAGCCAACATTATTCGTGTTATTGAGGACCGGCCACCAATACCACGAATGCTCAAAAACTTTGTCTCTCGGATGACATTCAACAGGTCCATCCGTGGTGGCCATAGGCCATATTTTCAATTGAACATAAATCAATGGGTATTTTATGAAATTTCGATGTTGAAAATCAATGTTAGTACTGGCTGTGAAAAAACATCTTCTATTTGTGGGCAGAAATGTTCTCTTTCCTTCTGAACAGGGCAGCAATTCATTTATTGAATTGATTGTTTGTGTAATCTACACAGTATTAGATATTTTGGTTTGTTACCTACACTGGTTTTCGATTTTTGTTTCTGAATAAAGTGGCATTTAACAAACAACACTATTTTTAATCTGGAATGCCTTGTTTCAGTTTTATTTTTACCATTTAGATAGCAAAAATGCAAGGGCTTAATTCGTCGCTTTTGCAAATCACTCCAAGCTGCTGCTGCTCATTAATAATGCACAAGAATGTAATTTTGATAGCATACGCTGATGATATTGCTGTTTTTGCTAAATCTGATCTAGAGCTGAAAAAAGCATTACGAGCACTAGATAAATATCTTGCAGAAAAGAATATGACACTAAATGCAAATAAATCAAAAATTATGAATTTTGCCAAGAGGAAAAACGCATCATGTCCAGAAAGGTTCTCATACCAAGAAGATTGGATTGAAGTTGTTGATAATTTTGATTATCTGGGAGTAAACTTGAATCGCACTGGTTCTTGGAGTGAATCCATTAATATCTTTAAAAGTAAAGCAAGAACAGCAACAGCGATGGCTGATAAAACTTTGAAGAGTTTTTACATGGAGAACTGGGATGGGCGAATAAAAGTATTTGAATCAACTATTAAATCGACCGCACTTCACTGTGTTGAAATATGGGGACTGGAAGCTGGAGATAAAATTGAAGCAATTCAAATGGCAGTTTTGAAAAAACTACTCGGACTAGCCAACAACACGCAAAGCAACGTAGTTCGTGTAGAGACTGGAACTATCCCATTAACATACGAAATAGCGAAAAGAACCTTGAATTTCTGGATGAAGCTGTTAAATGTCCCCGATGACCGCCTGATAAAGAGGTGTTATACTGAAGTTTTAAGAATCCATCTTACGACTCAGCGACCAAACTGGGCATCACAAGTTAAGGAACTTTTAATGAATAATTTTACTGATGTATGGGAACAACAAAACTTAGCAGTCGTAAGACGATCTTACGAAAACATTTTAGAGGACAAAAAGAGAACATTATTAGAACAAGATTTCAGGAAAGCAACTAGCTCAACTTCCTGCTTATACTATGCTTCTTGCTTGGAAAATATACAGGAGCCTCACTATAAGCCGGCGTCATATTTGAATTTGGCCTCTAAACCGTCCATCCATAAAGTCATTGCGCAAATAAGGTGTGCCAGTAGGTATGCCCATAGGATAATTCTGCACGGTGACAGACATAATTTCGATACAACCAACATTTGTACGATTTGTAACACGCATGAAGATGACACTATTGAGCACTTTCTCCTAAGATGCCCAATTTTTAATGCAGTGAGAAACCATTTCCTGTTTTCTAATGGATTGACTGACCTAGGAAGCATAATGGCTGTCGAAGACAAAAACATTGCAACTAATATTTACAAATATGTCATAAACTCGCTTAAATTAAGAGCTTTTATACTCAATGAATGATCCAGGTTTCATATTAAGTCTCTTAATAAATAAGTACTGAACATATATTGTTAATGTTTCTGGAAACCAATTACCAATCTTTTATGTAAAATATTATGCCGTATATTAACGCTATCATATATTGAAAAAAAAAAAAAAAAATTATTACCCATTTTGTGAAATTATGTACATTATTGTCAATCAATTTGTAAAAGCAAAGCTTATAGCAAATAAATATATCTATCTATCTATCTATCTAATAATGCACAAGTTGTCCAGAAATTGAGTACTGCTCTTCCACATCTGGAGTTCATCGTTCAAACATTCTCTAAAAATACACTAGGGCATTCAGAGACATCACATCGCACATAATGATACATGGAAAAACCGCTAATAGATATTTGTTTGTCTTAATGGCCCGATTTAAATCTGAAACTATAATTAAACTTGTTTTTAAGACATTTCCTCATATATGTATAAGCAATACCTTTTTTTTTTATTTATTTATTATTATATATGTATTTAAAATTTTCTTTAAAGTTAGAGCCCATTCATAAATGCAATATTGCGCAAGATATACTAAGTAGAGAGTATAAATGCATCAATTTTCCATCAATTTTCATCAGATAAGGAATAATTGAGAACAATCTATAATATTACTTATTAAAATGACAGCGATCGATTTAAATTCCATTTTTACGCAGTTGTTTGCGCAGTACTTCCTGCTTTGCATTGCTATTGCTTTGCAAACCTTGCATTTATGAATGGGCCCTTAATCAAAAAGATATTCAGCACAAGAATCTTCTTCGTCTAAGGATTCTTCATAAGATTCTCTTCTTTTCCTTTATCGTTATAACAAAAAGTCAAAAGGAGAAAGTAGGTCCAAAAAAAGTCAAAGTACAAAAGGAGACTTTCTTCTTCCCTATAATATAAATATTTTAACCGGGACTCGCTTAGAAGTACAACAAAACGCAGACTCAATCAGAGAATGCGGGTGGCAATGGTGCAGTAGGTACCAGTAGTAGTGTATTCGCTTACGGAATGGAAGGTCGTGCGTTCGAATCCCGGCCAAGTCCATTACTTTATACCGAATACATGAAATTAAGATATGGAGCAATTGCATGACTGCATTTTTTAAGAACAATTGGTGCAATGCCATCAGGACCTGATAAATAGTCATTCTTCAGAGAAGAAATACATTTTAAAATTGTTTCCAAATCGAATGAGATACTACTAAAACTTATTTGGGAACAGCTAGTTAGATAACTAAAATATTGATCATCAATGTGAAGAGGGGTCTCCCTAAATGACTTACTGAAATGATCTGCAAACATATTGCTTGCGTCTAGCGAATCAGCAGTTATAGAACTATTGTAAGTAAGCTTCGATGGATAACCCTTGGTTTTTTTTTTGGAATTCACAAAACCCCAGAAAAGTTTAGGGTTCAATTTTAAAGAGCATTCCATTTTACTTATATAGTCAATATATAAGTTGCAGGATAAAGATTTGAATTCATTGAATAATGTTAAATAGAGTTCAAGATCTGAGTGGCAGAGACTTTTTAAATAGTTCTTCCAAGCCCTATTACGTCTGTTTCGTATCGATTTGAGCTCTTTAGTGTACCAGGGATGGGACGTTTTCAGATTCCTAGAGGATTTCACAGGAATCACTTTTTTCATGCAGTTATCCATCAAAGAATAAAAAGAACCTACTGCATCTTCAATATTAGATAAGGCAGTAAGATTAAAATTAAAGCTGTTAATTTCATCAGAAAGCTTTTGAAAATTTGCTTTCCGAAAGTCAAAAGATTGCGAACGGTCATACGAATTACTATTTTCGTACAAATGTGCGCCTAGTTCAATAAATACATCCAAATGTGGATGATTGTCATCTATGTTAGTTATACTGAGGTGGGATTCCAGAACCACAGTACTAACAGAGTCAGAAGAGAAAACAAGATCGAGAGTTAGATTTCTGAAATTTTTTATACAGGTTGTTTGCTGTAAGTCAAAAGACAAAATGTTGTCAAGTAAAGCGAGTTCTTGTTGGGCAGAGTCAAAGGATGGAATGAAATGAGAATCATCCTCAGAAGGTACCCATCCAATATGTGGCAGATTGAAGTCGCCTATAAGTAAGACAGTGCTGTCACAACAAGATATGTCAAAAATATGGTCTAGTGCCATAGAAAGTTCCGAATACAAAGAACATAGACGAGACGATGGAATGTACGCATTAACAACATATAAATGTTTCTTCTTAAGTGTAATTTTTACACAGATAACTTCGACATTAAGTTGAAATGGAAAGTCAATCTTTCGTGACTCAAGGTTGGAACGAACAGCGATCAGGACACCTCCTCCAAGCGCTTTCAGGTCATTGTTATGACGGTCGTTTCTGAATACGGAGAACTCATGATTGAAGAGTTCCGTGTCTAAAATTCCGGCATTAAGCCATGTTTCCGTTAAGGAGAAGATATCATGAGAGAGGGCTTGGGAGTTTAAATATACTTCAGCGGTTTTTGTGCGGAGTCCCCTTACATTTTGATAGTAGTGGGACAGCCTACTTGGTTTTTTAACACGGACGGACAATCTTTCGTGCGACTTTTTGTCGAACGGGGTGTAAATTCTTTAATTAATGTATTATGAGGCCGTGCAGTGCTATTGCACAGCTTTTCAAAATATACTGAAGGGGCAACAATCTTGAAAGACGCAACAAACCCATCAGCCTTACTGATTTTGGTGCATTTGATTGAGTCTTCTTTTGCAATCAGGTTTCTCGAGACCAAATGGATCAGGACATCGTCTGAAGAAGTGTTGGGTTTTAGTCGAGAAATGAAAATAGATTTCGGCCTGGGAATCGATTCAATAGTTCCAGATTCTGTACCTAAGGAATGATTTATATATGTGGGACTAACATTAAGAGTGGGCGCCTCGTTTGAGTTTTTTCGCTGACTCCTAAGGTTAAACCGCTTTGCCTTTGGATTCAACGCAGAGGAAGGCAAGGAAGACTTCAAAACATAATGTACTTACATTGAGCGTCAAAATTGGGTAAACACCAATACTGTATTCGACATTCTCTGCAGTTTGAAAAAGCTATTACTAATTAAAATAATATAAAACTATAGAAGTATGTTGGTTGTAAACAGAAAATACAGAAAATAGCTTTCTTATAAAATTTTTAACTTAAGTGCATCATGTACTGTATCTTCTGCATATGGATCCATATAACCAGCGTTGTCATTTATCAATATCAGTGTCTACATATATTTGGCACATTATTAAGCTTTATATATCTCATTTTAATATATATCCAGAACTTACTACTTCTTAGCTTATAAGTTTTGAACTGCAAAATAAATGCATTTTAAATTATTCTTATATAATATCAAAAAATAGAATTTACTTTTGAAGCGATGGACAAAACCCCTTTGGGACCTTGCCGTCGATTTAAATAAAAAGAAATGTAAATCCTTTAGCAGTTCGACTAATTGGATGCGTTTGAACAAGAACTTTATCGCCAACTTTTAGTTCGCCCTGGGGTCTTCTTCTCTTGTCAGCGTATGACTTGTTCTTATCTTGTCGTTTTTCGGATGCAAATTGAGCTTCTTTAAGAATATCTGCCAACCTTAGCAGATGTGGAGTTATTTGTGTTACGAAATTTTCAGACCGAATGATGTTTTTTAGGTCGTGACTTCATCTGGTGTTCTGAGTTCTCGTCCAAAAGTTAAGTAGGCGGCGGAGAACCCAGTACTTTCGCATTTGGCTGTATTTATCGCAAAACGTATGGCTGAAAGTTTGAGATTCCACGATAGGTGGTTGTTTCCCACCGAAATGGATAACTGTGTTTTTAAGTCTCGATTCTTCCTCTCAACAGGACAAGGTGGTTGAAAGTGTGTCCGCCACGGCATTATTTCTTCCAGGATTATATCCAATCTCCAGGTTGTATGGCTGTAGCTGGAGTGCCCATCTGGCAAGTCTTCCAGTTGGTGATTTCAGTGTCATTAACCATTTTAAAGCCTGGTGGTCAGTTAATATTTTAACTTGTGACCCTTCTTTTGTACCGCCCAAACTACTGCGAGCGCTTCTCTTTCCGTCGTTGAGTAATTGCGTTCTGCAGGTAGCAATAATCGGCTGGCATATTCGACTGGGTGTTCTTCTTCTCTCTCCCCCTGGAGTAATACTGCACCGATAGCATAGCTGCTGGCGTCAGTTTTTAAAATGAATGGAACATCTTCTTTGACTTGCTGCAAAACTGGTGTAGTGATTAGGAGTTGTTTAAGCTTATCAAAGGAACTTTGCTCTTCCTCTTCCCATCTCCAAGTGGAATTCTTCTTGGTGAGATCAGAGAGTGGCTTTGAAAACTTAGCAAAATTTGGTTTGAATCTCCTGTACCATGAACATGTTAGCAAGAGCGATAAAACTTCTTTTGGATTCTTTGGTCTCGCTCTCTTGAGAATTGCATCCGTTTTCTCGGGATTAACTTTTATTCCATTAGTCGTTAGAATATGACCCAGGTATGAAACTTCGGAACAGCAACATCTACACTTTTCTCTATTAAGGCGAGCAGTACATTTACTGAATGTTCCGTGATTCTTTTTGACGTGTATAGCGCTAACTAACCGCTGTAGTTGTTCTTCTGACAATGCGGTTAATGCGGCCACACTTGTCGAAGCAACCGATGATGTATTTCCTGTGTCTCCAAACATGTCTGCTTCTGGGACTACCTCGCCTGTTGAAGCTGTTTGAGATGCTATCCGTTCGCTTCTTGTCAGCATACACCTTAAAGCTGTGTGTTCTCTATTGAACCACCTTTATATGAGCCAATGGACGAACGTTTGTAAATCAGGAGCCAAGCGACCAGTAAACTGTTCAACCCGTCTTCGTTAATTTTACTTTTACGATGAAAATTCAGGAGCCGAGCGACCAGTAAACTTGTTCAACCCGTCTTCGTTGATTTTACTTTTACGATGAAAATTCAGGAGCCGAGCGACAAGTAAACTGGTTCAACCCGTCTTCGTTGATTTTACTTTTACAATGAAAATTCAGGAGCCGAGCGACCAGTAAACTTGTTCAACCCGTCTTCGTTGATTTTACTTTTACGATGAAAATTCAGGAGCCGAGCGACCAGTAAACTTGTTCAACCCGTCTTCGTTGATTTTACTTTGGCGATGAAAATTCAGGAGCCGGACGACCAGTGAACTGTTCAATCCGTCTACCAAAACGAAAATTTGACCAGAAAATTTGCAATGCCTTCCACTGTTGTGGGCTCTACCGTAGTTTCCAACTGTTCTCGCGTCCAGCAGTAATTCCAGTAGCCACTAAGTTGGGCGCCAATGAAGCGATGGACAAAACCCCTTTGGGACCTTGCCGTCGATTTAAATAAAAAGAAAACAGTGAAATTGAACAAAACTTTATTTTAAGTAAATTTCCGTGTTATTATCAGGTTTATTCAAGAGTAAGTGCCGAACGACCAATTTATTGCTTGTTCTATTCGTCTGCTGACTAGTGAACGACTGACTATTTGATTTGATTTTTCACTGCCTTTTATACAAATTTTTACAAAGATGAAATAAAAATTTGTGCTTTGATAATTTTAAAACATGTGAAATAACATACCTAGGTGTTTTTCAAAAGGATTTTTAATACATTTTTTATATAATAGTCTTTACGACTATTTATATCATTAGGATGGCCGCTACACCTTTTATATAAGGGTCATGTCATGACAGATTAAATTTATCAATAAAAAAATAAAAAATCTATATTTTGGTTAGTAATACGAAGCATAAAAGAAGTAAGTGACCTTAGTAGTTTTGTTTCATTTATGGATGGGATAATAATCCCAGCAAAATTCATAGTTTAAAATTGAAACAAAAAAAAGTAATAAGAAAAAAAAATATTAGAAAAAAGGAAAAGATATCATTGATTATGTTATTCCATATCCTTTCATAAGCTTATTCAAAAGTTTAAGACAAAA
The DNA here is from genome assembly GCA_949715645.1 of Portevinia maculata. Lineage (NCBI taxonomy): Eukaryota > Metazoa > Arthropoda > Insecta > Diptera > Syrphidae > Portevinia > Portevinia maculata. Next base: position 219,301,858 of record OX454526.1, read on the forward strand.
TTTGTATGTGATCTTTAATTCTGAAAGCGTAGACCATAAATCAAACAGAATAACTGCGGGATAGCTCTATAATAAAATTGCCTTAATAAGACGCCCAAAATAGTTTTACAATGAATACGTTGAATCTCCAAGGCAACGCTTTTGAATAGTTAGCTTGCAGGGTAAGGTACTGGTAAGTGAGTTCAAATATGGTGGTAAAATATTCAGAACAAAATAAAGATTCCTCCAATATTTTTTTACATAACCATGAATGTACATATTTTTTGTTTACATTCAGCGACAAAGTCTATTCAACACGAAGGAAATATTTGAGATTACATTATTTTGTTAAGAAGCTGGTTCGCATATACAGTTGAATATATGTTTTAGGAAAAGAGTTCTATATAAAAAATTTGAATATCCGCAATAAGGTAGAAACAAACAATATCTAACCCTAATTTGAATTTGTGTATTTCGTAAATTTCCTTCCTGCCTTATTCGCCCATTCACAGAGTGTTAACCAGCAGGGGACTTGCAGTCGCCATGAAACTTGAACGTTCTCAATCTCGTCAATATTTTATTGGAGATGAAAAATCGGTGGCTTTAGGCCAAAATGCACAGTTCAGGCACGAACATTTTGACGACCGTGTGAGACAGGTTTTAGTCAATAAACTAAACGATTTATTAATTTAATTGAGATTCAAACTGTTTGCAACCTAAGAAATGTGCAAGTGGTTAAATTAGGCCATTAAATATTTCAACTTCAAAGTTTCCGTTAAACGCGCGTCTATAAGGTTAGTCTATAATAGTATGTCTTTGTTTTGTAGTGGTTGAATGATGCATTTTCCATTAAATCTATAAAATTTTTGGACTTGATTTTGATGGTTAGAACGACTACGATTTTCTTGAGTCAGAGTTACATTTAACATTCACTTAGAAAGTCTAACAAAAGAAAACAAAATCATAAATCCTATATGTAATGTTCTCGTAAGACGAAATAAAACACAACCTTGTTCTATGCTAGCTAATTAACAAGTCATTTATTTTGGCTTCATTCTGCGTACTGCTATACGAGATACCGTTTTAGCAATGTTTGGTATATAGTGATAAATAAGATGACAATCATTTAAGTGTTGCCAAGAGGTAGTATCTAACATGTCCGCCCTTAAGATAAAGTTACAAATTTAAATAACTAAATGTTTATAAATTAATAAAATCCAATGAATTTAAAACAAATTTTAAGCATCTAAATTTAATAGAAAATATTGAAATAAGTTTCCATGAAACAGCAAATTATAATTCATGACTTAAAGATACATTTTCATTGAATAGCAATTCATAATTCAAAACTTAACTTATGTTATCTGTAGGTATAATATGTTTTGTAATTAAGGTCGTTATTTTACTTATTATAGGTTATAACTAATGATCCCATCTCTCCTGTTTTGCGCAGGAGACTCCTGTTTTTTGGACCGAAAACCTGTGACCTGTTTTTGCCCTCGAAAAACCTGTTTTTTACCAAAGATGTTTTTAACGCACTAAACTTTAAAATTTCAAACGTGTCAACGTCGCTTCACGTCGAACAGAACATCGCAGTGAACTGGCAACTGCGCGAAAAAGCTAACGGAGCAAAAATTACATACGGACATACTTCCTCTCTCACTTTTTCAGTCAGTGTACGCGAATCATAAACTAAATAATAAATAGACTGACAGCTTCAGCCAAAAAAGAGAAATTGCCTACAAGCTGAATTTGGCCTTGAGTGTAGCCCAGTTTGAATTCATGTATTTGTGCCATGTTAATCAAAGGGGGCACACATATACTTGAGAAAAACCAGCCTACACTGCCGGTTTAACCAGATGTCAGGTAGCCTGATGTGGATTCTCATTTCTATATCGAGTGTGGGACTGTTTTGCATTTTTACACGTATTCACAGACAGGCTCGCTCTCAGAGAGAGAAAGGGAAAAAATCTGCGGGTGAAATCGGGGAGACGTACGAAAGCTGTCAGTCTATTTACTATTTAGTTTATGACGCGAATAGAACGTCATTATTTTTATGTGCGCCATTAGTTCTTTGTCTCTTTGTGTATTTATTTGATTAAAAAAGAAAGAAAATGCCGAACAAATATAAATGTGTTTTTTCTGCTAAACTTAAGGAACAATATCCGTATCTTGAAAAATCAAAAGTGAAAGTGATGTTCGCTGTAAGAAGTGCAACAAAGAATTTTCCATCGCTTCAGGTGGCAATTCAGATATCGTTCGACATCTAAAAAAAAACGTCCACCGCCAAGCCTTGAACGCAGCGTCTGGCAGCTAAGCAATCAATGCTTTCTTTTCATCGACATTCGACGCCACAATGGCAGCAATGGAAGGAACTTGGGCATATCACATCATAAACTCAAATCACAGCTTTCAATCCTCAGACTGTGCGACAAAAATATTCAAGTCAAACAAATGCTTGAAGAAGAATTAAAGCAGTGCAGCTATGTGTCAGTTTATACAGACGCATCGAACCACGGAAACGTGAAGCTGTTCCCCGTGCTCGTTCGATTTTTCAGTCCAACAGTTGACGTGCATGTAACAGTCTTGGATATAACTTCGGAGCGTGGCGAAACATCAGAAATTATCCACGAGCTTATTTCAGCTGCAGCCGCTAAATACGAACTGAAGAATAAAATCGTCGCGTTCTGCGCAGACAACGCCAAAGCGAATTTCGGTGGCATTACGCGAGGACAGAACAACGTATATTACAGAATGAAATCGTGGTTTCCGCATCTAATCGGCATTGGATGCGCAGGTCACATCGCACACAATGCGCTGAAATATGCTTGCGATGTGTTGCCATTCGATGTTGAATGTGTCATTGTGAAAATATACGCGTATTTCTACATTCACACCACACACGTTACAGAACTGGTCCAATTTTGTGAAACGGCTGGCGTCGAATATATTAAATTACTGGGTTACGCAAAGACACGTTTTCTCGCTCTTGGTCCAGCCATTAAGCGCGTGTTGCAGCTCTATGATGCCTTGAAATTACTTTTCGTTAGCTTGCCGAAAGGAGAAAAAATGCTGAAAAATTTCTTCAGCGATCCAATGTCAAAATTTTGGCTACATTTCGCTCAAGAGCAGGTAAACAATATGAATTATTTTCGAAAATTAGAATCAATCAATTAATTATTTCTTTTCCGTTTTTTTTCGATTCATCCGTTTTATTGACTAGGCTGAGTTGTTCGCAGAATATGTGCTTAGAATTGAAGGCGATGATGTCACCGCAATATTTGGATGAACTGCAAACGTCTTTGCAACGGCGGCGGGAAGATGTTTTCTTATCGCCAAAGACAGCGGCAGAAAAGATAGCGCATACAATGATGGGTACAATGCCGAGATCTTGACTGCCAATTGCTCAGAATTCTTTGGTAATTTGTTCTGTTTTTGTACGACTCAACATTATGCTGACAGCAATTTGAAATAATTTTGCAGATGATGCTGTCGAATATCTCGAAAAGTGGGCAGCTCCAATTATGGAATTAAAAGCGTATTCTTGGGCAACGTTGCGCAGAGTTCCATCGTGGAAAGACGTCGAAGCGGTCATGCAAAAAATAGATACGCAAAAATTACATTCAAACACTTAGATTCTGAAAGTTGCGAGTACAAGGAAATCGCAAAAATCGTTGAGTACATTCTTTGCATGCCCGGTTCGACTGCTTCCGTCGAAAGGGTTTTTGCTGCAATGAACAAGACGTGGACGAAGGAAAAATCGCAACTAAAAGTGGATACATTGACGGCCATTCTAACCGTCAAAGTCAATTTGAAAATGTCGTGCATGGAATTCTTCGAATTCATCAAATCAAAACCGGACATGCTCCGCCAAATCTCAGCAAAAGAAAAATACAATTTGCGCTGCGCTGATGCCAACGTAGAAACAGATGACGACTTCGACATTGACCTTGAAGATGATGATGATTATTGACTAAGCATTTTTTTAAATATTCTTTAATACATATTATTACGTATTTTTGTTACATTAAACATTAAATTAGTACTCACATTGAACTCCTGTTTTACACCTTTTTCAAAATAAAAAACCTGTGAAACGCTACGATTTTGTGAATTTCTCCTCTTTTTCAGCAAAAATGAGATGGGATCATTAGTTATAACTCTTCCACCCTCGCCTGGTCTCAATATTCTTGTAGTGGCGGCTTCTGGCATTTCGTTTGAAGAAGAAGTAGTGGAAATTTCATCATCTACCGAAACTACATTACTATTTTCAACATCCGATGATTCCTCTTGAACATTGGTTTCAACCTCTTGATTTTGGTTCCTACTTTTATTTCTTATCTGATCTAAATGCCGCTTAATTTCTCGATTATTGTGAGTTAAAATGCAACAATACGATCGGGGACCTAATTGTTTTTTTTTATAGTAGCTTGTGTCCAACTTGATTTGTTAGGGTTTTTATAATTTCTTACCATAACGGATTGCCCTGTCGAAAACACGGTATTGCGTTTTCCTTTAAAGTTCATTTTCACTTTTATTATGATGTTCAACTATCATTTCTCTAGTTTTAAGCCACTTAAGCGTGTTTTCAGAAGTCGTCCAAGGAAAAGCTTAGCAGGTGATTCACCAGTGGTACAGTGTTTGGTATTGCGATAGTCAATCAGAAATCTATTGATAACAGTATCTAAACAAGAGTTTGCATCTTCTTTAAGACTTGTTAAAATAGATTTTTTTTATTGTTTTAACAAAGTTTTCTGCTTGACCATTCGTCGCCGGATGTCCAGGGGCCGTAAGAATATGCTTTATGTGGTTGTTTTTTAAAAATTTTGCAAATTCTTCAGACGTAAATTGTCGTCGATTGTCGCCTACGAGCACGTCTATTAACCCATAACGACAGAAAAGTTCCGTCATTTTATTGATAGTAAACGAGGCAGTCATTTCTTTTGTCTTAAAGACTTCAACCCATTTAGAGTACGAGTCGATTACAACTAACAGGTAAACATTTTTAATGGGTCCAGCAAAGTCTACATGAATTCGACTCCATATTGAATGGGCAGGATTCCAAGGAATCAAAGCAGATTTCATAGGACTTTGTTGTAATTCTTGACAAGGAATGCAATCATGGATCAAGCCTTCTATCTCGCTTTCCATTCCCGGCCACCAAACGTAGGAACGAGCTAACATTTTTGTTTTAACAATTCCTAAATGTGAAGCGTGGAGTTGCCTGAAAATAACATTTCGTAATTTCTTCGGTACAACGGATCTGTAGCCCCAAAGGATACAATCGTATTCAACTGAAAGCTTATGAGCTTTGTTGCGAAATGGTATAAACTCATCACCTTTCAACATGTGAACCGTTCCATTTTGAATAGCCTCACTTAACTTTGACAAAACTGCATCACGTCTTGTCTCGCGAAACTCAAGAGAAGGTTGTTGTCCGTTTCTATTAGATTTATATAATTGCTTTACGTATGATCTTTTGTAAAGGATGACTGTGGCATCCTTGAGAGTCAGAGAGCACTATTTAGAGAACCTCTAACATATTCAACAGAATAATTGAAACCTGATAATATCAGCGACCATCTTTGTATTCGCGCTGATGCCATTATAGGTAAACCTTTATGCTCACCAAATATGCCAAGCAAAGGTCTATGGTCTGTTCGCAAAGTGAACATGTTGCCCAAAAGATATTGTTTTAATTTCGTTACACAAAAAATGATGGCAAGTGCTTCTTTTTCCAGCGTGCTGTAATTAGTTTCACTCTTTGATAAAGCTCTCGAAACAAAAGCTATTGGCCTAAGACTATCCTGCATCCTATGTGACAGAACACCAGCTACAGCACTGTTGCTAGAATCTGTAGTTAAAACTATAGGTAATCTTGGATTGAAATGCACCAACACTTGATCTGATGTTATTTCAGATTTTATTAATTCATATGCCTTTTGGCATTTAGGTGACCAAAAAAGGCAGCATTTTTGCGTAAAAGTTCGTATAAAGGGAGCATTCTTAGAGCAAAGTTTCTTATAAATTTTGAATAGTAATTTACCATACCTATAAAAGCTCTAAGTTGCAAATTTTTTTTTGGAATCGGTGCCATTGAGACACTTGAAACCCGTTCATTGTTTTGGCTCAAGCCATTTTTATCAATGGAAAATCCTAAGTAACATATTTTGGGCTTAAAGAACTCACATTTATTTAAATTTAGCTTAATGCCAGCTGAGCTGAGTTTCTTTAAAACTAACTTTAAGGTTTCAATATGCTGTCGCATCTCGTTTCCAGTGATAGTTATATCATCTTGATAAACTACGACATTTTTAATACCGAGTAATAAATTCTCCATTACTCGTTGAAAAAGGGCTGCTGCAGTTTTAACACCGTAAGGTAATCGCTTGACTTTTAACAAACCAATATGTGTACTCCAGGTACAAAGAAGTTGTGATTCGTCATCTAGCAACAACTGGTTATAAGCATTGGAGAGATCGAGTTTGCTAAATAATCGTCCTCCTTCAAGCGAAGCGAAAATTTCATCGATCCTAGGCAATGGATGACTAAAATTTTCCAAACATTTGTTGATTGTGACCTTATAATCCCCGCAAATGCGCAAATCACCGTTTGGTTTTAAAATCGGAACAAGGGGTGTACCTCATTCGGAGTTATCAACCGGTTCAAGTACTCCATCCTGAATTAACTTTCGCAATTGTTTGTCCACTTTGCTTTTCCATGCAAATGGCCCCTACCTTTTGCATGGCTTAAAAAACAACGGTCTCGAATCCCCACTAACTTTCAATGAAATTTTCTCACCTTTGTACGCACCTAGCTGCTCTTGAAATACTTCCGAAAACTCGCATTTTAATTGATTAACAATAGCCGAAAAATCTTCATTGACAGAAACCGAATTTACTTGAACTAAATCAAAGTTAAACCGCCTCAAAAAAGTGCGTCCAAGCTATGGTGGACTTTTTGTATTCGAGACTACAACAACTATTTTCTTTGTAGTACCACGATAGGATATTGTTGCATCGTACTCACCCAAGAGTTGGATTCTTTCACCACTGTAATTGACATAAGGAACTTTACATGGTCTAAGAGACCTTTTACTTGGAAGTTGTTCGTAAAACGAAATTGGAATCAACGTACACGGAGCACCGGTGTCACAAGCAATGTTCATCTGAATACCATCTAAAATAACCTCCAAACAATAAATGCCACTAGAAGAATTTGAGCCCACACTGTAAATGGAACAAGAATATTGAGACCACGCTATAAATGGAAAGATCGAATAAATCATTATTAATTTCGGTACATGAATTGCTATCAGAATCTGATACATAATTTACAGTTTTTTGTGTTTCAGATGTGCACATTGGTGCTAAATGCCCTATTTTTCCACAGGAATGACATCTACTATCCTTATACTTGCAAAACTGTGATCCATGTGTACGCCATCCGCAATGATTGCAAGGCTTATTCTTTGTCTGTCTCCTTCTGCCACCACTTCCACCGTTGACTATTGCTCCAAAACCACTACTGCCACTGCCTGTATTACTGCTTCCCACGCTTTTATTTACTTGATTGCATCTTCCTTGGTTGTTCGACCACGTGCGTTTGTTCATAAAGTTGACGGATTCTTCGGTGACGATTTTTATACCCTATTCTAAGGGTATATTAATTTTGACGCATAGTTTGTAACATACCTTAATATTGCCCGTATACCCCTAAAAGTTACTATATTTATGATCAGCATCGATAGTAATGTCGATCTAGCCATGTCCGTCCGTCTGTCGGCAAAAATTAGGCCTTTAAACTGGACATAGAGAGCTGAAATTTTAACCATATACTCTCTAGGGTCCCGAAATAATCAAGTTTACGAATTTTTGAAATCCGCCCACAGACACGCCCACAAACTCAAAAAAAACAAAATTTTGGAAAAAATCGAATTTTGAGCTAGAAAGCTGAAATTTTTTATATATGATCTATGATTCCTAAAACTACTCGGGATAAAAAAATTTCAAAATCCGCCCACTGACACGCCCACAAATAAATAGAACAATTTTTTCAAAAATCCAAAGTTTGAGCTAGGGAGCTGAAATTTATAATATATACTCTCTATGGGCCCTTTATGCTCATGTGTAAATATTTTCAAAATCTGCCCACTTTTTTTTTTGAAAATTCAAAGTTTGAGCTAGGGAGCTGAAATTTATAATATATACTCTCTAGGGGCCCTTTATTCTCATGTGTTATTTTTTTTTTAAATCCGCCCACTGACACGCCCACAATTAAATAAAACAATTTTATTGAAACACCCAAGTTTGAGCTAGGGAGCGTTTTTTTTTGATAAAATCCTTTAAATGTTATATAACAAAATATGTAGAGCGTTCTTAACAATTCAACCATACTTAGACTTTTGTCACGCCCACTTATGAGGGATAGGAATAAGAATAGGGTATCCAACAGTTCGCCCAAGCGGACTGTAGCCCGCCCCTATGTTTTTTTCTATCTTTGTTTCGATGATCATAGCTTTTTTTAATGCATCAGAAACTGTTAATTTTTCGTCTTCTTCACCGAATATAGCACTTGGTAAATGCATGATGAACTGGTTTAATACGAATGCGTCCAGATTTTCGTTGAATTTGCAATTCAATGCCAAACTCTTGACTCTAGCAAACCATTCTGCCACCGTTTCCGTTTCGCGTTTAATTGATGAAAAAAAGTTTTTTCGTTCACGGAAAATGATTGTGGGTGGTGTGTAATGTGAATTTAAAGTTATGCACAATTCTTTGTATGTTTTAGAAATAGGTGAGCCTGGACTGCACAGACTGTGTAATACACTGTAGGGAGCTGCGCCTACCGATTTTAATAAAACTGCTTTTTTTTTGTTGTCTTCGGTACAGTTAATTTCACAAAAATGAATATCCAGTTTTTCTTTCCAAATGGAGAACGTTTCATTTTCTGGAGAGAATTCTGGAATACTTGCTGTCTGGAACAACGTGATTGAGGGAGTTGATTCGTTTTGCATTTTTCACCGAATTATTTCGAATTTAGCAATTTGTAAAACAATTTGATTATTTTATTCGTAACACTATTTGTAGGTATGCTTAGATTTATATTTAGTTTCTCGTCGCCAATTATTGTAATGTTCTCGTAAGACGAAATAAAACACAACCTTGTTCTATGCTAGCTAATTAACAAGTCATTTATTCTGGCTTCATTCTGCGTACTGCTATACGAGATACCGTTTTAGCAATCTTCGGTATATAATGATAAATAAGATGACAATCATTTAAGTGTTGCCAAGAGGCAGTATCTAACACTGTATATATTTATTTAATCTTCCACTAATCAAATACCTTTCGATATACCTTTTTCAAAAAAGATGTGCACCAAACGTAAGTTTTATTTGTGTCTGTTTACTAAAGGTACATAATTATTATTATAGTTGTTTTTCTAAATATGTTTTACTATTTGAATGTCTTTACTAGCACCTGCACGTAATGATGAGTATGTGAGAGCACTCTTTGTGCCGGAAAATGTTTGCTCGTGATAGTTGCTTGCTTTAAGGTAAGGTTCCGGTGCAAGCAAATTTTACGCGCGCGAACCCGCGAACAGAGTGGTTCCGGTGCAAGCGAGATTTACTCAATCGAAGTTAGCTAATTTATTTATGTAGATACACGTATGTAGTGTTGTATTGTATTGTATTGTATATGCAGTGTGGTCATAAGACCTAATGGTCAATTGTACATCAGCGCAGCTGCCCGCTCGTATCGGAGAACCTGCCAGAGGCCTTGGCAAGCCGAAACAAGCGAGCTCCATATTACCCAACTCATCTTCCTGGACAAATTGTTCATCTAGAGTGTTGAGCCTGATCAAGACAACACTCACATAGGCCCGTAGTCCTTACGTGAATGGTTTTAAGATGCTCGTTTCGAAGTCTGAAACCAGTAACGAGGTTCTCAAGTGTTTTCTATTCAATCCGAGCAAATAATAAACTGCTGATTTTTGGACCTTCGACAAGCTTCTTAGAATGCCTGCAGGAGGCAAGGTCATGCCAGAATTCGGAATGCTATTGACGTAGAGCCCCAGTCATGTAGCGTTTGTAAACAGATGAGCAGCATCTTATGGATGGTTAAAGGCAGATAAAGGCTGTCAATCAGCCTTTCCTGTCCAGAGCATCCGCTCTTTCATTACCCTGGATACCTGTGTGCCTACGAACCCGCAAGGCACTGCAAAGGAGGTAAACAGAGCAGCACTTCCTTAGCAGCAGTGGAAGTTCCTTTCATCGCACCTGTAATACATAAGTACGTAAGGTGCTGTAGTTTCGTCAGTTGACGTTTGACGATGTGCATATCGACTGAATACTTTCGAGAGCAGAACATGTAATTGACATCATCAGCTTCTTCTGTTGGAGTGCGTCCGTTGCCAAAATATATTTTCGCTATGGTAAGAAGATATGAAACCAAATAAGTTTCCAAGTCTGGTGGCAATATTGTCTGCCTAAATTTTTGTTGACACATTCTTCTGCAGGCTGTCCACTATGCACAAGCATTTGCAATGTGGTCTGAAGGACAAAGAATGCTTGTTAAGGTTTCTTCAGGCTTATTTTGTTAGCTCTTACGCTCTTGATAGCCTCATGTTGTTTTGGTCCCAAGACTTTTGTTTGGCTCAGGCCGTATTTTTATTTGGCTTCTTGGCTGTTTGTGGATGTAAAAAAACATTATAAAATAAAAAAGACTTAATGGTAATATGGAATCCGTTTTCATATTAGGTTCCTGCACGAATTTTAAATTACAAGATTTTATATTTTATAAAAAAAACATTGAAAACTAGGGAAAGAATTGGAAACTTGCTGGTGTACAGAATGTGCAGTTTGTATTGAAGATTAATTGAATTTCATTGAGTTGCTGATTGCCTTCCGTGGCGTAGAAAAAAAATCCAACAGTGTGACGCAGCCAAATCATTTAATTCGCACAGTCCCAGTGCCGTTGTCAGGGCAAAAAAATAGCCACAGTGTGGGTATTCTATCGAACTCCCATCCCACTCCACCGTTTCTGCTTTTGCTCGGATATTACAGGTGCCGTACGATTTTCGTGTGTGTAGTGTACATTTAATGGTTGATTAGAGGCAGCATCTGGCGGATATTGTGTAGTGGTGGTATTGATTTTGTTGGTGGCCAAATCAAATTACCTTACGGGCATATATAAAAAAAAAAAAAAAAATAGCGTAACGACTACAACTATTGGCACCCCAAATTTTTGACCCAACTATTGGCAACCCATCATTCAACAGTGATTTTCTCAGCAACCCTTGGTCCGAATACCTAGTCAATTTATTTTTTTTGTTTTGAACTTGCACATTTTTCTCACATTTCTTCGTCATTAGTTTGGAGATATTCTTTTTAGAAAGAACACGTGCGACAAACAAGAAAATTTCGAAATTTCTTTTGTTTTCGTTAAGGACCTATAATTTATTTATTATAATTTTGTAAGTTTCTTATCACTACCTCCTTATATATTTTTTAATGAAAACTTTATTTATGTACCTACTATAATAATACATTAAAGAAGTCACTTTTAAATATATGTATTTTGTAAAAAAATTATTATTTTGTTAATAAAAGGGGTGCCAATAATTGGCCGCAGAAAAAAGTAGGGTTCAATTATAGGCAGGGGGGGTGCCAATAATAAAATCACTGCCAATAGTTGTACTTTTATGAGTGCCAATAGTTGTATCTTTCAACCGTTATTAATTTATTAAACAAAATGTCGAAAAAAAATTTGAATTAGAAACAGATTTTTGTTCGTTTCCTTTAAAAAAATATAAAAAGTATTAATTAATTATTTTAATTAATTAATTCTGGAATGAATTAAATAATATATTTTTTTTTATTTTCCTATAAAAATTATGTATATTTAGCTATGTAGCTATTTGTTTACAAAACTATATAGCTATTTACTTTTAATTAAGTAAATTGCTATGTTCCTTTAAACAGTGAAGTAAACGACAGTTATATATATTTATTTATTCATTTATAGATACTGTATTTATCTATTATTTTATAATTTAAAATAAAACGTTTTAAAAACATAAATAAAATAATAACCCTTGATGTTTTTTCTGTTTTAAAGAGTGCCAATAATTGTAGTTTTTTGGGTGCCAATAATTATATCAGGATGCCAATAATTGTAGTTTTTAGTAAGCTTGTTTTTAATTGGCTTTTTAAATATATTTTCAATTATTAAATCTTTATTTATAATACTCAATCAATGCGAAATTGAATATTTTATACTCTGGTAAACAACAAATTCAAACAACTTTAGAAATAAAAATATTATAGTTGATCAAAGTTGAAATTTCCTTAGGGGTGCCAATAATTGTAGTCGTTACGCTAGCACCCGCAGTAAATTGTTTTGGGAATCCAACGCATATCTTTACTTCACGGCTCTGCTTAGGTAGTTAGCGTCGGAGTTTGTGTTTTATTTATGTTTGTCTGTACATTGGTGCTACAACTGGCTTAATCACCGGACATAGGCAATCATGCAACAAGGCTTGGCGTCTATACAAATGACTTCTGCTGAAGCTGCTTGGACGAGGAGGAGGAGGAGACTATTCTCCACCTTCTCTGCACATGCCCTGCTCTCTCTCAAAGACAAAAACTCCATTTGGGATACTTTTTATATAATGATCTCAATGATCTCATAAACATTGACATTTAAAGTCTTTCAAGCTTTATCAAAAGCTCCCACTGATTGAACGAGTAGGAAACAAATAGATTCCGTGTGGTATCACAATACCTTCTTATGTGTCTAAGTGTATCGGCTTTTGCCTACTACCACTATAACCTAACTTAACCTAGTCTTTCGACTGCATTCCTTTAACTGTAAGTATTTTGATTGATTTTAAGTATTTTGACTGCTTTTAAGTCTTTTGAATGCTTTAAGTCTTTTGACTGATTCTAAGTCGTTCGACTGCTTTTGACTAAAAACATTTTGTTTTGTTTGTATTGGATTCTTGCAAGTCCCTATTGTAATTTCATAACCAAGATTCACAATCCGATTTGCAATCATCCGCCAAATCATACTTTTTAATTATATCTGTGTGTTGGACTACTAATCTAAGGGACGCAGGTTTAAATCACGCCGGGGCCTTAAACATGTCATGTCGATTTTTTTTGTTTTATCATTTTAAATAACTGTAGCCGTTCAACTTGTTTATAAAATATAGATTTTTTTCAAAATGGTTCCAAAGATTTTGAACTGTCAATAGCATACATACTCAATTTTCTGAACCAGAACAATAGCATACATAATACTAAGTTTTTCCCAAAATAGTAGCTGTTCCTAAAATTCGGTATTTCAGCTGACGTTACCATTTCCAACAATTATTTTGTGAAGGATTTGACTAAGACGTATTTCTTATGTAAATAAATAATTAGTTATTATAAATTAAAGGTAAAAATAAATTCATCGGTGTGAATATTTTAGCATATGCACGGTGGTTAGATTAATAATCTGAATATATATACATAAACAATAATCAAGTGTCTAATTCTGAATGTATAACTATTTTGTTGGTCATCGTCCTATTAGTTTATGCCATTTGAGGACTTCGTGTCTTCTTCACTAGAAGTCCAAAACCATTGCAAGATTCAAGGACTTATGCTTAGGTTTGAGACCCATCGGGGAAAAGGTGTTTCTAAAAATGACCATGACCATGACCGTGCAGTGACGGGCTAAGGATATCAGTGCAGCGTTCCCCAAAAAAAAACAGCGCTTGTCGTAAAAGGCGACTAGTGGATGAAATCACATCTACACTCAGAGAAAAAAATTGTTATTTTTGTAACTATTGTCTTAGTAATTTGATAATATTCTACGAAATTTACGGAATGACTATTAAATAACAAAAATAAGTTGAAAATAGTTAGAAATAGTAATGTAAGTTGTCAAAAATGACTATTGCTTAGTTATTCAATAATAAACGCGTACGTCAAAAGTTTAACCGTGACTATTTGTTATCAAACAGCACAACAAGAAACTAGTCATAAGTAACTATTTTTTAACTAAGAAAAACAGTGGTCACGATTCAGACTATGAAAATAGTCAGAAAATAGTCATTAATGACTATTTTTTTCTCTGAGTGTAGGAAATTTTACTTTTCATTTGAGCCTAGTGACACATTTTACATCTTGAAACTGGCCCGCAACGCACGTGTGCGTGCGAATCTGTGTTGACAAGACTGGAGATCACCGGGAGCATAATGGGAGCATGTACGTGTCCTAATCGTAAAATAGGCTGGCCTTATAACTTCTGGATCACACAAATGCAACCCCACTGCGTTTGATTGGCCTCAATTAACTAGAAACCGAGAGGCCTCCCATTATTTACTGAGGTCGAACCGGCGAACCTCACAGGCAGCCCAGTAGGGATCCCTTTAATCCTGATCATGGCTTCGCAATGAAGGAGGCAAAAGAGGAAGAAGAATTAATAAAACAGACAAGCACCACAAAAAGGAGTCTGATGATCGGATGTGTGCAAGCCGTGAAATGGCTCTAGTTTCAGCCCCCACTTCAAGTGGCAGAAATCACAAGTTATTATTGCTCATTCAACCATTTAATTGAACTTAACGGAAGCTAGGCCAATGTTTGTTTTTTGAAGAAAGCCTTGCAGGCTAATTGCACGTGTGTTGCCACATAAAAACCAATTAAATGTCTAATAAGATCTTTTATATACTTATCTAAAAGTACCTACCTCTTTCCAAACATACAATTTGATTTGTAACTTCTGTGAAACTCCTTCCTTTTACCTAGAACACTTCATCTTGCTATTCGTGTTGTAATTATTATTTTCGGTTCAATTCAATTCATTCTTTATTTCATCAAGCAGACATACGAGTACATACAAAAACAATATATAATCTTATAGACTACTGAGGTATAGTTGCCAGCCACCAGGGCTATGAAACTTCGAAGATTAAACTTCGTACACGCAGACCTCTTCTTGTAGCATAATGTTTTATAAGGGAAAGGAGAAAAGATCAATCTACTTACGATTGAGAATATTCTCAGTAAAAAACTATGCCGAAATACTTTCTACGAATTGCGATGGATTTAATTTCAATTAAATTGCATCTAATACGATAAGAAGACATTCGACTCGTAGGTCCTTTTTACTTCAACCGCTTGCAATGAACTATTATTTATTTTTTATGTAAATATTATAGGGAAAACATTTCGGCAAGAGGATACGAAATTACATTTAGATACATTTAGAAACATCTGATGGGATCTTCGACTCGCAGATCCCATAAAAGTACCTGGGTGTCCCGCTTCGCGGGTAGAAGGGTTTTAAACTCTGGACACCTCTTCGATTCACAAAAATTAAAACTCTGGAGAAATCTTTGACTCACAAAAGAATGATATTTTGAACGAGGATATTATAAAAAGGGATATTTAGAGCATACACCATTTCGGGCCGCTAGAGAGTATATGGTTAAATTTCAGCTTTCTAGGTCGAGTTTAAAGGCCTAATTTTTGCCAACGGACGGACGGACATAGCTAGATCGACATAACTATCGATGCTGATCACGAATATAGAACTTTTAGGGGTCTATGGGCAATATTAACGTATGTTACAAACTATGAGTAAAAATTAATGTACCCTTCGGATAAATACAAATTTAAGTTATTTTTTTATAAACTAATTTTTCAAATAATTTAGAGATCGTAGAAGTTTTTCTTACCACCATTTTCCTTAACCCTGATTTATGCGTAGGAACAATATAAGACACTTAAAAGTATTATTATTATTATCATTATTATTATTATCGTTTATTAACAGGTAATTGAAATTACAAGGTGGTATAAAAGATTAAAGAGCCTAGCTGCGGAGACTATTGGCTCTATTCATTAGGGACGAAGTTAAAACTACGTATGAACTAAATTTTATATAAACGAGAAATTTATTTATATTTTCGATATTTTCGGAATTTGGATTTTTTAATAGATATATCGTAGATTGGTACATTTTTGAAGATGGATTTTATAAATGGTTTTGATATTATGCAGTCTTCTAACACATGAGAGATATCAAGTGCTACGTTGCAAGTTGTGCAGAGTGGAGGACTATTTTTATTTAGCAAATGTTTATGAGTGTCTGCGGTATGGCCAAGTCTTAGACGTACAAAGTTTGAAATTTAGATTTTGGATATGTTTGTAGGATACCGTGGTTGAGCTCTTTCGTGGTTCACTTTTTTGTAGTGGTGATGGTACAGGCTCCATTCAATTTTCTGTTTGTTTGCTAAAGAATTGTGCATATATCTTTTAATATCTTGCTTTGAAAAAATATTAAATCTGTATACTGGGGCCTCTTTTGCAGCGCTTGCAGCATTGTCGGCTTCCTCGTTTCCTCGGATATTAACGTGGCCAGGAGTCCACATCAACTTTAATCTGTTTGGCATCATAATTAATTTATTCCTTATTTCAGCAATAAGATCTGTGTTGTGGTTTGGGTTGCTGATTGCTTTTATGACTGATATGCTATCAGAGCATATAATAAATTTTCCGCTGACCTTCGTGGTTGTTTTGGATGCTTGTAAGATAGCGAATGCTTCTGCAGTGAAGTTTGATGCAATTTCAGGGAGCGTACCAATGTTCAAAATATAACCATCTAATAAATTTCCAGCCATTGTTTTTAAAATCAGATGATATATCCGAGAATAACGAGCAGTAAACTGCATTGCTAGTGATACTTTTCCGGTATTGAGCGAGAGTCATTATGAAAGAGTTAGGTTTTATATTCCATGGTGGGAAGGATAGTGCGGTGCTATGTGTCTTTCTGATTGGGATTTCCATTTGATGGACTTTGTCAAGGATGATCTGTACTGCAGATGCGATCCTTTTTTCTCTCTTATGGCCAATACACTGGTGAATGACTTTATCAATAACGGAGTTTTTTGAACAGACCAATTTCGCGACTAGTTTTGATGTTATTTCGTCGATTCGATGTTCTATGGTTGGAAGTCCTACTTCTGCGAGGATGTTTTTTATTGGTGGTGTTGGAAACGCATTTGTACTTTTTCTGGCTGCTGGGTGGTAAGTTGGTTTTATGAGTTGGAGAGTTGATTTCGGACATCTGGCATATATGTAAATTCCATAATCAATTTTACTTAGGACTAACATTTTGGTAATAGATGATATGGTGTTAATATGTACATGACTTTTCTTTCTTATTGAGTCTCACAGCTAGGGATTTCTTAAGATCTAAACAGTGTTGTTTCCAGTAATAATAATTATTAAAGACTAGTCCTAGGATATTTAATTTTTTTACATTTGCGATCTGTACATTATTAATAAAGGGTGATTTTTTTAAGGTTAGGATTTTCATGCATTAGTATTTGACAGATCACGCGGGATTTCAGACATGGTGTCAAAGAGAAAGATGCTCAGTATGCTTTGACATTTCATCATGAATAGACTTACTAACGAGCAACGCTTGAATTTTCAGTGAATGGGCCCTAGAAAAGTTGGCAGAAAATCCGCTTTTTTATCGACAAATTTTGTTCAGCGATGAGGCTCATTTCTGGTTGAATGGCTACGTAAATAAGCACAATTGCCGCATTTGGAGTGAAGAGCAACCAGAAGCCGTTCAAGAACTGCCCATGCATCCCAAAAAATGCACTGTTTGGTGTGGTTTGTACGCTGGTGGAATCATTGGACCGTATTTTTTCAAAGATGCTGTTGGACGCAACGTTACGGTGAATGGCGATCGCTATCGTTCAATGCTAACAAACTTTTTGTTGCCAAAAATGGAAGAACTGAACTTGGTTGACATGTGGTTTCAACAAGATGGCGCTACATGCCACACAGCTCGCGATTCTATGGCCATTTTGAGGGAAAACTTCGGAGAACAATTCATCTCAAGGAATGGACCGGTAAGTTGGCCACCAAGATCATGCGATTTGACGCCTTAAGACTATTTTTTGTGGGGCTACGTCAAGTCTAAAGTCTACACAAATAAGCCAGCAACTATTCCAGCTTTGGAAGACAACATTTCCGAAGAAATTCGGGCTATTCCGGCCGAAATGCTCGAAAAAGTTACCCAAAATTGGACTTTCCGAATGGACCACCTAAGACGCAGCCGCGGTCAACATTTAAATGAAATTATCTTCAAAAAGTAAATGTCATGGACCAATCTAACGTTTCAAATAAAGAATCGATGAGATTTTGCAAATTTTATGCGTTTTTTTTTTAAAAAAGTTCTCAAGCTCTTAAAAAATCACCCTTTACTTAGAGTAAGTTCTGGGCAGTGACGTTTGCGACAGATATGTAGAAGCTTACATTTGTTTAATGATAGTTTGGCTCCAGAACACATTGACCATTCTAAAATATTGTTTAGGACATTACTTAATAAAGTTTTGCATTTATTTACGTCGCTGGTTTTGCATAAGATATATATGTCGTCTGCATAAAAACAACTGTCTAAAAGTGTATATTTATTTAAGATAGTGGAAATATCATCAACAGCGATTCTAAACAAAACTACCTACAGTGGAGATCCTTGGGGGATCCCGTTGTGTAACGAGTGGCTGTTGGAAAATACATTGTTCGTTTTCGTGAAGAATTTTCTATTAGTTAGAAATGATTTAATATACCCGAAGATTTTGTTTCCAATACCCCATATTTTTAGATTGCTTAGTATTATATGTAATCCGATTCTATCAAACGCTCTTTCGAAGTCCAATGAAAGTACTGAGACATGATTACTAGAAGATAGAGCTTTGGAAATATAATAATCTATATGAGGATGAGCATCCAACACATCCTCTGTTGGGCTTAAATGCTACTTGGTTAGGAGAGATACATTTTTTTGTTTCGACAAACCAAAGCA
Source organism: Portevinia maculata (assembly GCA_949715645.1). Lineage (NCBI taxonomy): Eukaryota > Metazoa > Arthropoda > Insecta > Diptera > Syrphidae > Portevinia > Portevinia maculata. The sequence continues at coordinate 219,320,715 of OX454526.1, forward strand.
AGCGCTTTGCAACAATTTTTTCCAGAATTTTAGATAAACAGGGAATGAGAGATATAGGGCGATATCCTTCAACTGAATTTTTATCCTTGTTTGGTTTAGGGATGGGGATTAGCGTTGCAGATTTCCAACTTTGTAGGATGACCGCTGTATTGAGTATATTGTTGTACAGTTGAATAACTCTTTTTTTAACATCCATTGGCAGATTTTTCAACATGGGGTAGCATATTCTGTCTCTTCCAGGGGTTTTGCCTTTAGCTTTATTAAGACAGGATTCGAATTCTATAAAGGAAATGGGGAGATCGGTTCGCCGAGCGGAGGGATTGATTCTGGTGTCACTAGGGGAATAGTTGAGAGATTCGTTTTTTTGTGTCTTAAAAGATGAGTGAAAATTTTGGTCGTTTGAGTACTGGGTCTAATAACACTTGATTCGGCGATTTTATGCTTAAAATGGAAAGCGACCTGGAGTGACCTGTAAGTCGTCGGATATTTTGCCAAATTTTGGCCGGGGAATTATTGGAATTTATGCTCGACGTGAATTCCGCGAAACTCTTTGTTTTACTGACTTTGAGGATTCGTCTAAACTTGGCATTTGATTTTTTTATAGGAAATAAGGTTAGCTTGTGAAAGTGATTTTTTTAATTTTTTTAATGCTTTCATTTTTTCTTTTCTGAGTTTGAAAGTTCTGCGTTCCACCAAGGAACAACACGTTTTGATAGTGTTTTGTTGGTTAGGACTGATTGGGGGATTGTAGTGTTGGCAGCGGTTCTGATAGCTTTTTGGATTAATGCAGCTTCTTTGTTGGGATTTTTTGCTGGTTGTTTGTCAGATAGGTATTCTGGGACTATTTTGCTAAACGCTTGCCAATTTGCAAAGTCTGTTTTGAATTTTGGGGTTTGGGGAGTATTTGTGTGTTTGTGACCGAGATTTGTGCGGGATAGTTCGGGTGAACAGCAGGTGATGTCAATGTGGGTAAATGTATTGTGTGTCGAAAGGTGAGTTGGTGAGCCGTCGTTTAATAGAAGAAGATTCGCGTTAAGCAAAAAGTCTTCAAACATTTTGCATCTTTTGTTTGATGCAGGGGAACCCCAAAGCGTACTCCACGCATTGACATCTCCCTCGAGGATCAATGGAGGTTTGGTTTGACTGATGATATTGTCAAGATCGTTTTTACAAATGGGTTTTGCGGGTGGATGTATAGATTAATAAGTGTTATTTTGGTTTTTAGCTGTAATTCAAGAGCTATGGATAGAATATTTGTGTTGAGTGGTCGGAATATATGTGGAATGTTTTCCTTTATCAATACAGCTACGCCTTGTTTACCCAACATAACCTTTCGGGATAATAGGAATAACATTAAACGGACAGTGAGTTTCTTGCAGTGAGATAATACTGGGCTTATGGTCCTTTATTAAAATACTTAGTTCATCGAAGTTATTTAAAAAAACCTTTCATGTTCCATTGTAGAATACTAAGCGCCGTGTATTTCGGTTGAGTATGAAATATACACAACTTTTTCCTACGTGAAGCACGAAAATTGTGTTTACTAGTGGATGGATTTGTTGTTTGAGAGAGTTGTGGGGTTTGTTTATAAGTGTTTGGTCGATTTATATTAAGGTTGTTAAGATTTTGACTCTGTGATCCAGATGCTGAACCACCCAAGCTCCCTATGGAGCTCAGCTGATTCAGCCTCGGAGTCGCAGAGTCCGTATGTTGGTTATAAAGTGGATTATTAAATGTCGACATCGTCGTTCAATTTTTTTTTTCATTTATATTGTTGTTTTTATTCGTTATTGTTGTTGATTGGTTTGATAGGATTGGTTGAAAGAGGCTTGGGGGTTCGTTGTTGGTGTTGGAGCGTGTGTGTGAGTGATATTTTGATGTTGAGAGGAGGTTCGAGGTGGATGAAATGGTTTGATTGAGAGAGACGGAGTGAGGTGAGTTTGAGTTAAAGAGGGTATGAGATTTGTTCGTGTTATCAGTGTTTGTTTCGGTTGAAATGGGACTTTTTTCTGGTAATTTTTCGTTGTTTTCTGTAAAATTGGGTGTTGTTGAGTTTTGGGTTATTGGATTGAGCGAAGTTGGTGGGTTATTTGGGTTGGTGTTGTTTAGAGATACCGTTTTGGTTTGAGATGGCTCTTGGCGTTCTTTTTGGTTGTCGTTATTTTGTTTGAGCATTTCAGCGAATGTTGTAGAGGGCGTAGATGTTTGAGATGGGTTACGCTCTTTGTAAACGCGCTTAGCTTCTCCCATGGTGATGGATGGGATAGGGAACAGTTAGCGCACATTATGCGACTGCATTTTGGGGAGTGAGGTGGGAGGCTGCATGAGTCGCATTTTGTGTTGCCGTTGCAACGTTTTGCGGTGTGACCAAGCATAGGACAATTTTTGCATTTTGGAATGAATTCCGTAACTTTGGCATTGTAAAAACCAGTTTCAATAGATTTAGGGGATTGAAGAGGTCAAATGTAAATAACATTAGTCCGGATGGTTTTTGCTTACCTTTGTCGTCAGGTTTGGTGTATTTGTATACCTCTGTGACGCTATGACTACTCATTTCGGCTACGATTTCGGTTTCACTCACGTTAATAAGGCATGGCGCATAGGAAATTCCTTTCGATGAGTTAAGGCGGTCATGCAGTTTTACTTCCACTGGACACACGTTAGCTAAATTATTTACCTTAATGAATTTTTCAGCAATTTTCTGGGACTTTGCCATGATAAGCAGGCAAAGTCACGTAGTAACGATATTTTGTCATATTCTGAGCTTATATTGTCTATTGCCTTTTTCAGCAGAAAAGGGCTAAGAGATGATACCGGTTTGTCTTTGTTTTTCGAAACAATTGTTACAAATCTCGGTTTTTTTTTATTTGATATCAGAGGGAGGTCGGGATAGTTGTGGAGGGGATTTGGTGTATTTTTTGCTTTTTGTTTGGAAGGGTAAATATATCAGGGTCTGGGTCAAGTTTCCTGAAACGACACCCATCAGTTTTATTCGGCCCGTAGGCCATTATTACCACTTTACGGCAAACACTTATTAGAAAAAATAGAAAAAAATGCACAACCGAAAAAAAAGTATTGGTAGGAAGCGAGTGGTAGAACGGAAGATACCGGATTCTGCGCTTGCAACAAAAGAAAGGCACACGACAGATGGAGAACGATGTGATCAGTTCGAAAGCTAGTCGGTGACTGCACTTAAAAGTAGATCTAATGGATCGGATAGAGCAGCTATACAACTTTTTTAGACAATCAGAGGAATATTATCAGTGCCAGCTTGTTTGTCCTGGTATAGTTCACCTATGGCCTTTTTAACATCAAAGTTACATGTAAGGCACCGATATTAATTTCACTCGCTGCAATGTTTCCTGAGAAATTTATTGGTATAAAAGCAGGGGCATATACTGACTGAAAAAAAATTAGCAAACATGTTCCAAACCGTTGTAAAGATCACTTGATATTTTCTCAGAATATTGCATGCAATTAGGAATGCCATTAGAATATTTCCTGCTTTTTAAGAAATTCCAAAATCGCTTACTATTTCGCTCAAGATTTGCTTCAGTTTGACATATATGTATGTATAATCTTTGTACATGAACTTGCTTAGCACATCAAATTCTTTTTACAGTCGCACATAATTATTAAACAAAGTAGTATTATTGTTAGAGCTCCGAAAAAGTTATAGGATTTTTTCTTCTTATTGCATAAGTTGCATAATATTTTATTGTACCAGACTGGTTGGATTTTTTTTGGAATTTAAACTTTTTGAATATATAGTTCATGAAGGTATTGTGCAGGAAGTTTATAGGGATCAGAGTTAAAATCACCATTTGTTCACTTTTAAAGTCTAAAACAACTCTTTAAAAACAAACAACAAGATTATAATATAATCATTGTCAAACAAGTGTCAAAATATAAACAGTATACATAAACAGAACTTCACAAGACTTTTCAGACAACGGCATAAAAATTCACAAATAAATTATTTAGAAATAAATACGAAATATTAGTATCTAGTTTACTAAATAAGAAGTACGTCGATAAATATTACATGTATTATATTGTTGATTAATCAACGTAGTAAATTTGAACACTATAATCTTTATAATACTTAAGTTTGTTTCTCATTTGTATTGTTATTTTGAAATCTAACATTTTATTTTAATAACAATTGTAAAATTAAAATAAAGTATATAAATGAAAGGCAATTTAATTTAATTGCTTAGTGATATTCATAAAAATAAACTTGTTGTTTTTGATATAGTTTGAAAGCATTTTGTGTTCTACGTGCAGCTTAGCTTAATAATCATTCTAGGACAATTTTCACTTTGGACGTGTTCCACTTACGGATTTATCCGATATGTAAAGGGTTTTTCAACAGGGACGGTACAAAAGTAGAGCGACAGGGACAGCAAACGACGCCGAATTTCTTGCCGCTCTTTTGACATTTCTCTTCAGTAAGGTTTGCCATTTCATAATGGAAAGATATACGAGCCAACAACGAGTCGAAATTATTAAAATTTACTACCGAAATTCGTCATAATCGTCCTAGCAGATCAACAATTGAGCGTCTAGTAGAAAAATTTGAATACACAAGCACAGTACAAAATGTTCCCGTGTCAGTGAGACAAAGAAGTGCCCGTAGTGTCGAGAATATTGCTGCCGCTGAGGCTTCAGTTGAAGAAAGCCCAAATGTGTCTCTCACACGTCGTTCTCAAGCGTTGGGCATCTCTGTGACGTCGTTGTAGCGAATTTTGCGAAAAGATCTTGGCCTATTGGATGATATGGACTTGGAGGACATGTGGTTAAAACAGGACGGCGCCACAAGCCACAATTTTTGTAGCCCTTTATCTCCAAAGGGTGTAGGACGATTCCTTACCTGCGTAGCCGGTCTTAAAATTGCTAAGCCAAATTTATTTGGCTCATCTCGTGATGTGCGATTTTTTACCTTTTTTTCCAGTATAAATTGTGTTTAGAAATGAACTGATCGACTTGCTCATGGAATCATCAGTATTTTTTTTAATATTTAAGCTAGTAGGTATGTTCTAGAGTTTGCAAGTTAAATAATGTGACTGACCAGCGAAAGTTTTCGGAAACTGCCCAGAAATGAGTCATTGGATAAAAAAGGTTCCCATTTAAAGTTAATGTCCATTTCTATTGGGCCATTTTTTCATACATCTAGGGCACTTTTCTGCTACCTATATTGGGCGCAATATATCAATTCAGATCTCAAGCCTTTTTTTGCAAATCTGGATTTCGGATTAAGATGTTAATATTTTTATTTTTTCTTATTGAAAATAAAGTATAAAATAGTTTATTTATCAATAAACTATGTCTGTGTTTGCTTGCGGCTGTGGAAAATAGATCTATTTAACAATAAAACATGTGTGTTTTTGGTTCTGGGAACAAGTTTGACTAAAAACAATCAACCTGCCATGTATCGCACACACGATAAGGAATGGGACGGGAATGGGAAGCGAATGCACCCACGAAAAGCAAACCGATATCCATCTTCACAGATGGATCAAAGATGGACTGTGGAACTGGTGCTGGATAATTCTTGGGTGAATTAAACAGTTCTAGCAATTACAGAATTTGCAGCATTGGTTTCAATATATAGCTATACCACGAATTGATATTATCATATTTATTGATAGCCAGGCTTGTGATCGCCTATGGTATAGGCTGCTGGCTCGCAACATAAGATGAATCTATGCTGGGTTCCATGGCACAGGGATATATCCGGCAATGAGGTAACGAGGAGGTTGCTGTGACGAGAAGACCCATTAAGATACGCCTCACTTTCTCTGACAATGTCCAAACCTCTGTCACTTGAGGAACAGAAGACTTCGAAGATACATTTTTCAAGCCATCCAAGAACTCTCTGATGTCTCACTATCCAATCTTAACGGGTTTATAAGCACACTAAGATGTTTGGACAACGTGGAGTAGAGAGAAGAAGACCAAGTATGAAGGACCGACGCCGGAGGCCAACACTGCCGCCGAAGAGTATCACAATGGGTCCACAAGGACCGGATAACCCGGAAACCTTACTTAACCTATAACACACGCAATTACAAAAATAAAAAAAAATCAGATGTTGTGTTTCATTGGGTACGAAAAATCTGAGATCAGAGAGCAAAATATGAAAAAAAAAACAATGGAAAACGACATAAGAAAGAATAATAGGATACTGGCTGAACACAATGGAGCCCTTGAAGCGAAAGATAGTTCGTTGTTGTTTTGTTTGAAGATATATAGGACTTTAAACAAACGTACAAATATTTGTTTGCACCGACGTCCGCTAATACCGATGATCAGTATAAGCAGGATGTTTTTGCAGCAGAGGCTAAGCTTTGATCATTTTCCGTCACTAATATCTCGTTTTTGGGGACGATACTTGCTTCGATGGAGGACCTTGAGGTCTCTCTACCCAAACCAAAAATTCCAGTGCAGCCAATAGCTGACGTTGTGAAGATTCTGTCAGTGGTATTAAAGTTTCCCGTGTGACATACAACTGTTCCACGGAAGTTACTCAGACTCCCTCTTAGATCTGGCAGCCGATATCAACTACGACTTAGAAATATTGCGGCATTGGTTCAGTTTGCATAAGTTAGTCGTGAGCAATAAAACTAAAATAATGTCTTTTAGCATATCTGCTCTGAACTTACAATTTCCAGTTTTCACTTTTCATAGTGCGAACTGCAACAACACCTTTATAAGTTCTGATACTTGCTGTAACCCTTATTTTGAAGTTACGTATAATACCAACAATAGCTGCTCGACAAATTGTTTTGTTGTAGAAAATGTAGAGGTCTTCAAGTATCTGGGTCTTGAAATCGACTGTAGGTTAAACTGGAGCTCTCACACTTCTTCGCTAAGGAAATACCTTCTAAAAACCACTAAAATACTGTACCATTTGAGGCTATATTGCACTAGAAAACTTTTAGAAACAGTTTATTATGGACTGGTCCAATCCAAACTACAGTACGGGTTGACTTGTTGGGGAGGCACACATAAAAACAAAATACAACCTTTGGTGGTAATACAAAAGCATTTGCTCAGAATTATCTGGAACAGAAGACGCCATGAACACAGTTTTCCACTTTTTTTGCATTCCTTTATACTACCTTTAAAGCATCTTTACTTTTACAAAGTCTTAAATATATTTTTCTCTAGAAGCGGTTATTCTTTAAACCATGATCCGAATCTCTACGGTCTTCGTAGCTCCGTAAGGAGTCTTGCTTGTGTTCCCCCGCACAATACTCAACTATTCTTGAGTTATTACTCCTCTGTAGCACCGCGTATTTTTAATAAATTACCCATTGAATTAAGGCGCTCTCGGAATATCTTGTCGTTTAACAGAAAAGTAAAACAGTGGCTCTTTAACTACGACTTGAAGGAGATTTATAATTTATCTGACGTAATTATATAGTCACAAATGGTCACCATGCATTGCAAATCATCCCTATACACAAATATTCTTTTTTGAATTATATAAATACTCGTATATTGAATTATATCTTGTTGTACTGTAACTCGATACATTCGGAACTAGTTTTTTATAACTATAGAATGTATCTAACTATTCATTTCCTGATGAAAAACACTTACAATTTACTTATTCTTTGAAGTACTTGTTATTATTTTTTTTTTTATTTAATTTTGTATCTTTAAACGTTACTTTTACATATTTAATAAATTGTAATAAATAATGTATTATATTTCAATGGAATGAATAAAATCTAATCTAAATCTAATCTAAAAAGACTGGCCTCGTTTCGGGACATGTACTCGGCTAAATATATTAAGAACACCAGACTAAGCGCTGTTCAAAACCTATTTCATTTGCGCGCCAAAGCAAAACGTCACGCGAATAACATCGTTATTAAATTATCATTAACTAATGTCATTTTCGAACTTCCTTGGCAGGCCTTATCGGATGAATACAAACTCAGCCAGACTAAATTACCATTTCAATTTCCTCAAGTCAGTGTCGAATCGGTTAGAGCAATTAAAAAGTTGCAAAGCGACATTAACTATTAATATCTGGGATGCCTGACGCCGCGCTTTCTCCATATTACATGAAACAGGGTTTAGTCAATAATATGGAAATCCCTCCGTGGTCAGACATGAATGCATTCATGACCAATCGCTATCGAGCCCTAGAAACCATAGATGACATCATTGGTACAGCCGGTGGCCGCTCCCATTGCAAACGCACATCGACTTATAAATCGTTTTACCTGTATAGCCCCAATTTTGTATTCGCGCTCTAATCGACCCAGGGTCTGAAGTCACTTTCCTTGCTGAAGATATTCAACTGCGGTTGAATTTGCCGACTCACCTGATCCAGGCTCAATTAACGGGACTTTCTTCCACCGTCATTGCTTCATGTATGCACATTCACGGTATGTACCGAACAGATGCCGGAGTTCATTGTGCAAGCTAAAGCCTTTATTCTTAAACGCGTCACAGGGGAAGTACTAGCATTGATTTTGAATTAGCTGATCCGTATTTCGATAGATCTTCCAAAATCGATTTGCTAATAGGTGCTGACCTGTTTCCATCAATAGTCCTCAGAGATCTCAAACTAAATCTGTATGCTTCACTTATGGAGCTAAACACCGTGTGAATGATGAGAAATCTTGCTTTATAAGCATCTAACAGTTCTCAGGTACTCTGCTTTATTTACACCCAAGACCTGAGCAGACTAGAACCCGAAGATGCTCTATTATTGAGCACCAACTAAGTTCTCTTATTCATAATAAAAAGAGCCCCAGCTCCTAAAAGCAGAGTTTTGAGCAGACACTCTATTTTATAATATCACCCATGTGTTTTATTGATGTTTTTTTTAACATTATGCAAGTTATGCTAATTTGTATCCTCTGAAAAAAAATTATGAATTTTTTTGTTTCAATATTGTTATTGATATCATAGTGATGGATCGCACTTAGTAGTAGACACCCAAAATCAAATTTGCTTAAATATGTTTTCAAATTCATTGGATCAAATCTTAATCGCATTGTGGCTGAAACATATTTGCAGCAGGGACGCACGCAGTAATGCATGCATCAACGCAAATGCAACACATGTGCAGTAAGAAATTGCCTTCATTCAGTATGCTTTTTGCCTGACCTTAACATCACTGAACGATCAAACAGACTAAGATGATAGATAAATTTCACAGAACTAAACGACAAGACGAAAAAGTTGTGCCAAATTGTGCTGTTCTACTACAATCGGTGTAGGTAGTTTCTTGATATAGTTTTGCGAAATTTTTTAAATCCTTCGATAATATGGAAAAAAACCAAATGCAATATGAAAGAAGGCTATATTATGTTTATGTTTTAAAAAAAGGGATACGGCAGATTAATTCAATTTTTATAATGCTTTTCCCAATAAGGTTATAAAATTATTCCTTTTTTCGTTCCACCTGTTTACGAAAAGTAACTAAATCTACCTGTTATCATATTTTAAATCAAATATAAAAGCATTTCGATTATCGGAAACCTTAGTTCAAAACATAATTTCATAGCAACAACAACTATGGGTAAAAGAAATTCATTGACCAAGGACGAAATAGGCCAAATTCGAGCTTACAAGAGGCAAGTCAAATCTATCCGTTTTATAGCCGGTACGATTGGAAGAGGACCAACTGTTGTTTACAGCTACCTTAAGGGTCCTGAGAACTATTGAAAAAAAAATTAAAGGAGGAGTAATCAAAGCAACAACAAGTCAGGATCGACGGACGAGACTGAGAACTGCTTTAAATTCAAGACTTTCTTTAAGTAAAATTAGGCAGCAACAAAAGTTGAAGCTAGTAGATCAACTGTTTATCGCGTAATACAGCAGTCCAACCATATTTGACACAAACAAATGAAAAGGAAACCGCAATTGATTTGATTTTGCAATAAATCACACCAGGTGGAGCCGAGAGTGGCATACCGTTGTCTTTTCAGATGAAAAAAAGTTTAATTTGGATGAACCTTATGGATATAGTTATTATTTTCATGATTTGAGGAAGGATGAAATAACATTGGATAGAGGACACAGCGAGGGAGATCGAGTAATTGTATTGGAAGCAGTACGCTTTTACGAAACTGCAAACCTTGATTTTCAAAGCTCAAGAATGACCGCAATCACGTACAAACCTATATTGGATTTTCCAACAGGACAATGCACCGATACATACCGCAAGAATAACTAAAACTTGGATTCAGAGTCAAAGCCAGTAGGTCTACACTGGCATTCCCGCCATATTAACCAAACCTGAACATAATGGAAAACTTTTCAACAAAAGTCTACGAAGGAGGAAAGCAATATTCCAACCCGAAAGAAATAATTGAAGCCATAAAACAAGCCTGGTCATAAATTTCACTACATTACTTGGACGAACTGTATAAATCTCTTGAAAGCAGGCTTTTTGAAGCGATAGAGCGATCGGGAGGTAGTACATATTATTAAAAACAATTGTTTTATTTTCTTTTAAGCATCTATCAGGTAGATTTAGTTACTTGTCGTAAAAAGGTGGAACGAAAAAAGGACTAATTTTATGACGTTATTGGGAAAAGCATCATACAAATTTAATGAATTTATCTAGCTAATTCCAACGTTTTTTCTAAAACATAAATATAATACAGCCTTCTTTCATATTGCATTTGCGTTTTCCCATATTATCGAAGGATTTAAAAAACTACCTGTTCGCAAACACGTGGAGCGGTATGTTCAATATCCTCTTGTACACGGCTCTTGTTGCACATGTGTTTCAGCCATTACAAATTCACCGCGTATACCTTCGAATTAAATGTAACTAACATTGAATGAAGGGGTAAAGTGACCGAGAAAAAACGACACAACAACCATCTGCTGCTAGGTCTCACAGTATAAATAAAATTCCCAAAATTACTTTACTTCTGGTGGCGCTTACAGTCCGGGGTGGACCACGGCCTCAACCAACAAGCCCCTCCAACCAGCTCGGTCCTTCGCTAGCTGCCTCCAGTTACGCACACCAAGTTGGTTGAGGTCGCTCTCCAACTGTGCGCGCCACCTAAGTTGGGGTCCTCCTCTGCTGAGTTGACCCTCATATGTCCATACGCATCCCAGAAGGTTTTCATCCGCTTTTGACAGGGTCCATGCTTCTGCACCATACAGCAGGACCGGGATGATTAAGGTCTTATATAATATCTCCTTGGTTCTATGAGCGAGGGCTTTACTTCTTAGATGCCTTCTTAGCTCGAAGAAACAGCGATTGGCAAGAGTGATTCTTCGCTTGATCTCTGCGCCGATGTCATTTTGCGAAGTGATTGTGGAGCACAGGTAGACAAAGTCTTAAACTACTTCGAAGTTGTATCTGTCCATGGTGACGTTTTGTCCGAGTCGCCGAGTTGAGAGTCCTTTCTCGTTGACAGAATATACTTTGTTTTGTCCTCATTAACAGCCAAATTTCCAAACACTCAAAATTGTTTTATTGGCAAACAGACAACTGACCGATTTCGATTTGTTGGACAGACTCTAAATTTGCATTTACAATCGATAACATTTTGTGAAAGATTTTCTTCACTTGTCCATTGCCAGGTAGTTTGTATATCATCAATTGATATTGATGAATATGCTTAGCATCCAATACTTCAATTTTCTTAGAATAATTGTTGAAAGAAATTTTCAAATTGAGCATGGTCTACCACTTTCTCAGATAACATATAGCAAATAATGATCGAAAAGTGTTTACAAATCCTTACACTTATCGTTTCGTTGTATTACTTAACAACAGAACTTGTAAAGGATATGAAGGATATGACAACAAGGATATCTATTTGCATTTTGTTAAGGAGCATTTGTCTCCTTACATTACTGCGGTGAGGTCGTGCAATCCTTTTTTCCTTTATTCCCTCTCAACACAATTGCGACCGTCTATAGAATGGCACTAACTTGAACGATGTTTACTTCCATAACAATGCTTAGCGTTTCATTCTTCGAAGGGAATACATAAATAATTGCATCTATTTTATTGGTTAAGGGTTTGGGTTTTTGCAAAACATTGAGTGGTTGTAAATGCTAAGTTATTTTGAATTGTTGTTACTTTTGAACTTAAATGCCTTTGCTTTTTTCTGTTGAGGGGAGGATTCTAGTTTATTAAAAAAAATATGATAGAAAATTATAGTATTCCGGTTGTTCTTGCGACCAATTTACAAAGATCAAATAGTCAAATAAAATGTTGCTTTGAATGGGAAATTGTCGAATTCGTTGATAAGAAACTAAAACGGTTTTTTTTATATATTTTTTTTATATAACTTATAACTAACTTATATACCTACACACGAATTTAGAATACTAGCCTATATTGATCAATCTCTTAACTAACTTTTAGCTTTTAGATTTCACTTGGCCCGGCGAGATTAGAACATGAGACCTTTAGATTAGTAGTAGATTAGTAGTTCAAAAAACAAAAAAATAAAATTAAAATAAAAGTACATTTTACAAACTGCTTAAACTGCTAACAACCTAGTTAGCCCTACTTCCACTAAACGTAAAAGCAAGAAAGCAAATTTTTTGAAACAAAGTAAAACTACTTTTTAACCTACAAATTATAACAACTTACAGACAGAACAGCCATATAATTTTTTATTTTTTTTGTCACTTTGACTGTGCCTGCTTAATACTAGTCCTAAGCCTATGTTAGTTAGCCAAGACACTATAATTCAGCTTTAAAACGTTCAATTACTGAACTAAGTAGGTAAGGTAATTGCTTACCAACCAGAATTGGGTGTCCTGTTTTTGCCTATCCAGTCGATCCCGATCGGACACAGCCCTACTAAACCGAGTTCGCTCTGCTCCGGTTTCTGCAACGACGTCCCGATTATAAAGGAGCCGCCTATCCACAGCTCTGTGGCCAGGAGCGGCACAGCCAATCTTTCCTGTACAAGCCCCCGCCTGTCTTATGAGAGGAATGCCTCGGGCGGTATGTAGCCACTTCTGAGTTGTTGGGGTAGTAAGTCACAAAAAAATAGGCTATTAGTCGAGGATATCGCTCTTGCAATGTGACCCCGAATCAGCTTTATCAAAAGTTATCTATTCTGTTTTTGTGGGTTCCGTTGTATAGGGCTTGGTTGGATTAATATCGTATGCACTCTGACTCTGGTGTTCTGTGCAATCCGAGGTAGTTTCTCAGATACTGCCTCTAAACAATCCTAACCTTTTTGAGATGGTGCAACGTTTACCCATACCGGACAATCATCGGCCTGATGAGGGCCATGTAGCAAATCACTTTAATCCTGTTATCAATACGGCTGCTGTAAAAGAACCGTTTCGTGAGGGCAATAGCTCCCCTAGCTTTGGTCAAAGCAACATATATATGCGCATTGATATAAGGTATTGATCCTCCCAGATACCAAGATATTTTACTACATTTTTACTCGCTATTGGATGTTCATTTGGACCTTCGATCACTAGATTGCACCAGTTCTTTCTCACTTGAGGCACTAGATAAATTAAAACTAAACTAGATAGTTTATGATTTCTGAAAGTGAACTGGGCGCGCTTGCTCGGCGATGATGGCATTTTCCTGGTGTTCTTCATTAAAGCCGTTGGAACCACGGTTCTCTGATCGCCTGTTCATGATTCGGATGAAGGCTTGTTTTCATCTTATACACTTGCTGAAAAGCAGCCCCCACAGCCTCGACTCTCTCCTGAGGATCTTCCATAATAAAGAGGTCGCCATGCAAGAGGGCATCCTTTGGACCTATGCCTGCTATCAGAAGTTTGTCTCTGTTCTCCGTCGTTCTCTGAAACTAAAGGCACCAGAGATCGTTTAGATCATTCTTCCCAAAGATTTTATTAATTTGTGGAAACAAACTCGGGTCGCTTGCATTTACCGGCTTATATTGTTCCAATACATATTAATGAATAACCTCTTAGTTCACCTAATTAGTTGGTTAATGTTTTTGATCGATGACTTCAGTGTACTATTCTCCGAATTTAGTGTGTCTGTGAACCGTCAGTACAAGAGTTTGATTCTAGTCAGGAGTCTACTTTTTTGCCTGTGCAGTGCGTTAATGGTCGCGTTTCGGTACACGGTAGGTTAGGTTAGGTTAGGTTTATGCGGCTGTCGGCAGAATCCGACACACTTAGACCAATTTAGGTCCTTTGTGATACCACGTATATTATCTACCTCAACTCTGTAGATGGGACTGGCCAACGATACGCGGTTGTTCTCAAACGGTCCCCCATCTACGTACTAACCGCGCCCAACGTCGTTTAATTACGGTGATCTGACGAGAACCGATTAACTCGACGTGGTATGGTCGTTGGTCAAACGGTACACGGTAGTTTCGCCCCGTTCTTTGTATGTATGATTGTCCTGTTCATAGTTCGTTGAATTGTCTCGTCCATTTGTTGGAAGTATTCGTTGATCTCAACACTAGACAAGTTTTTGTTAGTGGGTGGAGCAATATTATTTGAGCGCCGTTCTCTTGACAGAGTGTTGGGATGCATGGCCAGCGCAGCTTCCTATACAGGGTGGCGCACCAATTGAGCTAAAATAAGATATTCAAATAACCACGCTTATGCGACACCTGAACAGAAATACAGAACTGCTTCAATTCAGTCTAATTCATTGGTTTCGTTTTGTACACCTCTTGCTTGACATAAGCCCATAAAAAAAGTCTGGTGCAGTCAGGTCAGGTGACCTTAGGGGCCAGCGGAAAGTGGAGTTTCTGGATATTAATTTGTTTGGGAATTTTCGTTGGAGCTCCGCCATAACCTATGCTATGTATGCCGCTAAACTCATGCCTGAATTCCCTTTGGACGGAAATGAAGGACTGCAAAGCATGGTACCGCTGCACTATCCAAATTCTCTTTTCGGTATCCCGAGCATTCATTTCAATTAATAAAAATAGTAAACTGCAAAAAAATTATTATGTTTTGTTTTTGTAGCACGATTCGTGCGCCAACCTGTAGTTGTAGGAGTGCACGGGTACGTACTCCTCCAGTCCCACAAGCTCGTTCGGAAGCTGTATTACGGGAGCAAGTTCGCAGTGCTCTCTTTCGTATTCGATCGTGTGTAAACCGTTTCGTGGTCTTTGACCTTACGGTGTCACTAGATTCAGATACGCACCGCTTCTTGGAAACGACGGCCTATCTGTGGCCGCCAGGTCAAACCGATATTCAGTACTATGTTGGCCCATCCAACTATGCAGATGGTTCCCTCTAGGATTTTATATATGATTTCCCCAATCTTGGTGTTTGGCGTTCAAATCACCGGCCTCAGTTGGCTAAGGTGCTTCAGGTGCATACACAGCGATTATATACATCCGCTTCCCCTGTTGAAGAGGGATGCATATGATGATAGCGACTGGAATCTGCGCACTTGCCTATTAAATAAAAATTGCGACACCTCCAATGTGATTAATTTTTTGATTTTGAGTAAGCTTTGTTTTGCTAGCCATAAACACATCGGGACTTAAGTCTTTCAACAATTGGAAAATATTAGCTCTCGTTCTGTCCTTATCAGTGAATTTACATTCACAGCTAGGATCCTAAAGGATCTCTTCCGGCAGCGCCCCCCCCCCCCACAGCAATTGATTGGCCTCAGTAATGAAGTTATCCGACCCCGAGAAGCCTGCCACAGGCGTATTAGTAGGGATGGCGTAAAATGGCTTGTTACGATCCTTTTAGTTCTGATTGCAATCTGTGATCAAAAATATCCTTTTTACGCTAAATCACCATTTTTCTGAAGTGGTAACGCTGGTTTTGGCTGTAGTGTTAAATTCAATATTTATTTACTAATCAGCATTGTAATCTTCCAAAAGCAAACAGCAACCACAACACTGATATGATAAACTTTTTTTTCTCCTTAAACAGAAACAACTTTGAGTCTTGCGCAATCATGTTATCATTCTCAATACGAAGTGGTATAATTCGCCGAAAAAGCTTTTGTAAGTTATTTCATAAATTTTGAATTTTGTTTTGGTGGTTTAAGCATTTTAGTGTGATTGGCAGCTTTGCTTTAACTGGTTATTTTATAAGTTCGTAACCGACAAAATAATTCCGGCGCATTAAATGAATCAAAAGTAATAATGGAATACTGCTGTTGCGAGTACCTTTTAGGGATACTTTCCAACACAGACAATGCCATTAATAAACGATGTTATAAGCAATATGAAACAAATTTCTGGATTAATTCTCCGGGAAGCTCGAGCACACAGTTTTTAATCTTAAATGTATAAGAGATTAGAGTACGAATTTAATGTGTTTTTTGTATACAAGGTAAAAACAAAAGATGGTAGCTACGGTGAAATTAAGTACACAAACGCTTTTCCAATTTGTTCTGTAGACTCATTCCTCCTGAACTGAACTAAACTTTAATGAATGAAACCATTAATTTTAATAAAACATAAAGGTACACGTATGTAGATAATATTGATATATTAAACATAACAACTTTGTATTTGGGAAATGTAAATATTTACACTCGTACGTGATGGTACTGGTCGACTTTACTTTGAAGGCTAAACACATAGGTACTGCGAGGTGAGCATTGATGTGATCGTCGAGGGGAACTGCGAAAACAAATACGTGCTTTCTTGTGGAAGAAACTGCAACCTTGACTTGTATTTTGACAGCCACGCCGTACGTCTTAGAATCAATAGTTTTTATATATTTGACTAAAATCCTAAGTTCGATTTAATTGCTTAAATTTTTTCTCTTTTACATTTTGAAAAAATTTTCCCTTAGGGTTACAACAAATTTTTTGGTGCTGTTAAAGGTCGATCAAACAATTATCAGTAACGGCAGCATGCAATCGATTTCTTGGTCGATCTGGAGTTCTGTGTTGAACTTCTCCCTCTTATTGGGTTCCTTAAAACTTTCCTATCCCTTGATGTAATTTGTACATCAAAGAGTATCCAGCAGTGATCCGAAAGCGATGCTTTGCTGGACACTCTCCAGTTCGTAACTTGGACTCAACTGTTTTAAGATACTAAGATCGCGTCTAATACTTCCTTTCTGCTCGCTGTAATGAATGTGGGATCATTACCCCGATCACAGACGAGAATGTTGGAACCGAGTACAAAGTCAAACAAAGCCTCGCCCCTTGCATTGGTATCTGCCCCAGATAGTATGATGGGCATTATCGTCACCGCCTAGGACAAAGTTTTTTTTTACCTTTTTCAGACGCTGATACAAGCGTCCTTACCGAATCCGAGGGGCATGCATACTGACGCCACCGTACAGTCCTTCCCCCTAACCCACACAAACGTCAGGTCACCTGCGCTGAAATGAGATAACGTTCGTACATGAAGGTTTTTGTTTGTTACATTTCTCTAAAAGTTGTTAAAGTTTCTATCTTCATCAATGCGTATAGTCTCCTCCCTCCTAGCATCGGTCGCCTGCACGAGTCAGCAGCTTGAGATAACCTCGCTTGCGGCAAAAGATAACGACATCTGCATCTCTTTTTTCAACAGTGCTGGCGGTTCATCGAAGACGATGATATATCCTCTCGCATCGTTCTTTGGTTCTTCCGTGCTTACGATTTCCCATTCTTTTATAGGGATCTTAGGGTTTTGCGCTTTTAAGACGCGGAGTACTTCCTCTTTTCATACCACCGTTTCGAGGATAACTATTCTCCCTTTTGCCTTCCTAGGGACCGACGAGATATCGAAGGAAAGGGAAGAGCAGCTCCACGGCCGTAGGCAGCCATACGCAAAAAAATATTTGAGCTTACCCAAGAGCAAGTAAAGCTTTCTTTCATGACTTTTTTAATCGCTTCAAGATTCGCAAATTGTACGAGGCTGGAAACATTCCATTGCTTATAGAACAACGCTGGTCGGGACATTTTCAAGTAATTTCGGCAGTTGACAGTAACTTCGATCAGTTAGTTCAAACGTTGATGAAAATAAAGGAAAGCAACGAACACAACCTTAATGCAGATGATATGCAAACAGCAATATGATTGCATGATTCCGCGATGAAAACAAAATTTATTTTTTTGCTTGGATTTTTATTTAAATTGTTGGGAATAATTGAACTAGCTAATAGAATTTTACAACAACGTGAAATCGTCTATCGCAGAGCTATGGCAATTATTAGGTCAATTAAGGAAGGTGTAAAAGATTTACAAGTGATAAATCAAGAGTTTTTGAATACAGCAGATGAAAAACAGAATGCTGTTGAATATGTTCCCTCCTTAGGTCTTAAGATCACGAAGAATTAAAAGTCGATCTACCCGATTATGCGAATCCATAACACTTGGGAAAAGTGACAATGACGATGAAATAACATCATTAAAATGAGTTTGTTTTGAAATTATCGACTCAGTTTTTTGCAGCGATAAATGAACGGTTTGAGCATAACAAAAATATACTGAATGCTGTCGAATCTGCTACAGACTTTATGAGTGAACATTTTAACTGCAACTACTTAAAACCACTGACGGAATTAAATTTGGTATTGGGCATTCACACGAAGAAATTTTAGTTGTAAAAAATTATCTGCTCAAAGAAAAAATAGCTCTGGATTGCAAGATTAGAATATACGTCAGATGTTGTTTCCTGTTACTTTTCCTACAACTTATCGCCTATTTGAAGCTGTCATTTGGTGCTAACACATCTTTAACGAGTCATCATTTTCGTCACTTTCGAGAACAGACGCGATACGACGTTCATCAACGACGGATCAACGACTTCGAAATCTTTCTTTTATAGCATTTGAAAAAAATACAAGTGATGACTTTTTAGACTTTTTAATTCTAAGTACGAGTAGATATTTGCACTTACTTGTGTATGTATAAATAACATATATACCTACCCATTTCTTGATCTCCTATATCATATAGGTACGTTTAATTCGTAGTTTAGAAACATGAATAAGATAGTGCTTATACCCCGTGAACAGCTCTGAGCTGAATCCCCGATGACAAAATCTAGGAAACGACGGCGAGAAAGAAAAGAAAACTGTTCCCTGGTTTGCTAATGAAAAGGCCAGCGCTGCCGAGACCAACAGGAAAAGCAGACATCGACGACAGGAAGAGGTGTGTTTGGCGGAGGGGCCCACAGTCAAGAAGTGTTTTGAACTGAGAGGCTTGCCTATGTTTATTGAGGTCGAACCGGCGAAACCCACAGGCAGACCATTAGGGATGCAGTAAGGTGAGAAGCTTGTGATCCCTGTAATCCCTATCATAATCTCGCTGTTAGAGAGGAAGAAGAATTAGAATAAAACATCTTCACTATATGCTAGATAATCTTTCCTTATCTCACTTTTTCTACGTTGAGCCTTCTTCACTTCACAATTTGTCCCCAACGAATCTGTTTTGTGTCTATCTAGTCCCACAATGGCGGTCTAACAACAATTTCACTTAATAGACTTTCTGCATCCATACATAGCACTGCTGATTATCGATGCTCCTATCGTTAGTCGTTGTTCAAAGCACTACTCTAATATTTTGAAATGTGTCGACACGAATACCGAACATTAGTAGTCAAACCGCCAACACACAGGACTTGTTCCTTACCTCTCACCCTGAAAATTACGATCTATTGTATATGCATATAGAAGTATTATCACATCTAGGTTCGTCAGACAACGGTGTCATATCAGCGAATCTCTAGTACTCCAACCACATAGTTAAAAAACAAACTCACAAAAGAACCGTCTGGCAATACGAGAAAGCCAACTGGGAGGAACTTAACGGTTCCTTTAAGAGTTTTAACTGATCGCTGTGCTTCCGACGTAGATGCTGCAAACATAATTCACCTGGGCATGAAAACCTTTATCCCTCATAGGGTAAAAAGTATTAAACCCAATGTTTGCGGGTGGTGTGATTCAAGCTGCAAAGAGGCAATCAGGTTTAAAGAGATACGATCACATAAGGCCAACCCATCTGAGGAAAACCGAAAAAAGTTCAAACGAGCCAGATACGACTGCAATGCTCACATTAACAGTGCAAATTCTTCTACGACCAAAAGCTGGGGCAAAAATGCTTCAAAGTCCCACGCTAGCTCCCAGATTGTGATTTATTTCCCCCTGTACTCGAGCGAGTAGAATACTTCGTAGGAAAAATCATCGTTCTAAAGAGGTGTTATTCTACGTTTGCAAAACCACTACGTAAGCTTTTCTACCCGTACTATTCTTTAAGACTCTTTCCGAGAGGATGGAAATCAGCGTTTGTCCAGCCAGTACCAAAAAAAAAAGAATCTTCTCCATAATCTTACCGACCAATTGCGTCCCTTCTTTCCAAGGTCATGGAAGCACAGATTAACCGTCAGCTTATGAAATATCTTGAATCCCGAAAACGTCTTTATGACCGGCTGTACGGTTTTCGCAGCAACAGGACCAGTGGTGATTTGTGATTCTTGAGTGAGTTTCTTGAAGAGCGGTTAATTTTTTTTTTTACGAGAGGCAGTTAAATTAAATTTAAACGAGTTATTCTTACAAATTAATTTAATAAAAACATATTGACCTGTTTGCCAATATGCGCGGTGTTAATTGTTGTATTGGTATTAAGTAAATAACCAAGATTTAAATTAAAAAACAAAAAAGAAAAAACACAAAAAAGTGAACTAAAAGTTGTTTAATGGACAGAGACCATATATATACATACATGCATAAATACGATTAAGTGATAATGGAGTGTGTGCGAAAATGTTTCATAAGAAATGCGTTTAATTAAAAGAATATGATTTTAAATTAATAACTGCAAAATCCAATATTCTATTCATGTGTGATAAATGTATTGAATTCATAAATGGCATAACACTGAAAATGGAAAATATTCTCAAGGTGGTGAGTGAAAATAAAGTGGCGTTAAACAATCAAGAACAAGAAATAAGATCTCTTATGAGCTGTATTAAGTAAATAAGCGAGAGTGAAAAAGAAAGAAACGTAGTGAGCGTAGTGCCAAAAGTAAATAAACAAAAAACATATGCTGAAATTGCTGTAAAAAATATCGCCCCTCTAATTGTGGAACCTCTACGGAAACAAGACAGTGGCGTTACCAATAAAGAAATAAAAGGGAACATAGACCCAGCGAGTTTGTCGGTTAAAATTAATAGCGTCTCCAATAGGAAAAATGGAGCTATTGTTATTAAATGCGGAAATGAATCAGTGGGAAAAATTGAAAAGGAAATTAAGGAAAAGTGCAGTGGAAAATATAAAATTAAAATACCTACACTGGCAAATCCAAAAATTGTGGTTAATGGCATTGATATCAAAATCCAGGAAGAAAATTTAATTGATGTTATTAAAAACCAAAATAATTTAAATAGTGATATGAAAGTGGTTAAGTGTTATAAAAATCCCAAGAACAAAAATAAATATAATGCAATAATTGAAGTTCATAAAGATTTGTTTAAAGTATTGATGGAAACAACTGAGTGTCATTTCAACATAGGATGGAATAAATGTTCTGTGTTCAATAAATTAAATGTTAAAAGATGTTTCAATTGTTGGGGTTTTAACCACGATACTAAGGTCTGCACAAATAATATTCAGTGCCCGAAGTGTAGTGGTGATCATAAAGGTGAAGAGTGTACAAGTTACAAACCCAAATGCACCAATTGTTTAAAAGCAAAAGAGCGTCTTAATTTAGATCTTAATGTTAACCATGATACACGAAGCAGCAGTTGCCCTGTATACCAAAAAGGCTAGATCAGGAACGCGAAAGAATTGCGTACTAGCAATCAAAAAAAGTTAAATGTCTTTATTTAAATATTCAAGGATTAATGAATAACTTTAATGAGCTGGAACAATGTGTTAATAATGGTGATTATGAAATTATTATATTGAGTGAAACACACTTAGTGAGTGGTATAACAGACAATGAAATTAAATTAGAAAAATATTGCGAATCATTTAGATGTGATAGCTTATCAAACAGAACTGGAGGTGTTGTTATATACGTAAGGGAAAATCTGAATTGGGTAAGGTTAAGAGACATACGCATTAATTTGGAAATGTGGTTTCTAGCAGTTGAAATTGCTATCGAAGGACAAAAAATAATAGTGGTAGGTAGCAATATATCGATCGCCTAGTTCGTCTATACGACATTTCTGTAATATTTTTAATCAATTAATGGATGAATTAAAGGGTAAGAAGAATGTTTTAATAGCGGGTGACTTTAACATAAATTGGTTAAATAATAGTATTTATAAAAATGAAATTAAACAAACGCTGTCTGAGAATATCTGCAAACAAATTGTTAATGACTACACAAGAATAACAAAAGATACAAAAAATATTGACTATGTTATAACGAATATAAATAGCTGCGAGGCTTATGTCGATAATAACTTAAAAATTAGTGATCATGAAACTCTGGTGATAAAAACGAATTTAAGAACGATCTGTGATAATTATAGCTGTGATATTAAATTATTTAAATACAATAAATACCGATTTTTAGAAATTTTAGAAAATAGTGCAATAGTTGGGTTAAATTATTTATTAAATAAAGATCAAATCCATAATAAATTCGAAGAGACATTCACTAGAACTATAAATCAGCTTGTAAAACGTAAAGTAATAAATGTTGACACTAGAAACAATTGGTTTAACCTATCTGCAAGACATCTGATACAAAGTAAAATAAATAGTTATTTCAAAGCTTTATACTCAGGTCGACATGAAGATTGGCATAGCTACAGTGCAATAAGAAATGAGTACAAGGGTGCATTAAATAAAGCAAAATCTGATTATATTAAAAACCAAATTGACAGTGCAGATAATCAGAAATCAATGTGGAAAGTGTTAAAATCCCTTGTCCTGAGGGAAGACAGTACGAAAACAAGAATGGTTGAATTTAATCAAAAGGTTATCGTAAATGACAAATATATAGCTAATCAGTTTAATACCTTTTTTATAAATAGCGTCAAAGATATAAACAGTGCAATACCTATAATCCCTTTTGTGAATGAATGTGACCGGATACATGTTAATTTTAAATTTAAGCTTTTAAACAATTTAAGTGAACTATGGAAAGTGATAAATCTGCTCCCTAATAAAAGTGATTTTAACTATGATAATAAAAACATTATAAAAGACTGCTTTACGCTAGTAGGCCCTATACTTTTAGAAATAGTTAAATTCTCCCTTAGTAGCGGTGAATTTCCGAATACATGGAAAACTTCTTTAATTGTCCCGGTGCAAAAAATTGAAAACTCCATGTGAAGACTATAAACCAATTAATATGCTTTCAATATTTGAAAAAATAATAGAAAAAGTGGTAAACATTCAATTTGAACATTTTCTTGAAGAAAATAATATTTTTGCTGAAAACCAGTCTGGCTTCAGAAAAAAACACTCATGTGAATCTGCATTAAATCTCGTAATTGCCAAATGGAAAGAAACAATGCATGACAAACACAACATCGCTGCAGTGTTCCTAGATCTTCAAAGAGCTTTGAAACGGTTGATCGAAGTATCTTACTGCAGAAGTTGGAGACCTATGGCGTACGGGACGTGGAATATAAATGGTTCAGCTCACGAACGAAAGCAACAAGTAAAATTTAACAATGAAGTATCGGAGCCAATAGACGTTGACCTGGGAGTGCCACAAGGGACTATTCTAGGACCTTTACTGTTCCTACTATACATAAATGACATGCAAAAATGCGTAAAGAATGGTGACCTTATATTATTTGCTGACGATGGTTTGTTATTTGTTGAGGACTTAGATGTTGATATATGTAAACTAAAATTAGCTGAAGACGTTAGAAATATTAAAGCATTTCTTGAGATGAACAAATTAAAATTAAACGAAAAGAAAACCAAAGTTATGTTTTTAAACTTTATTACTAACACTGAACAGTTTGAAAACTTTGAAGTAGTTGAGGGAATAAAATATTTAGGAGCAAAAATTGACAATAAACTTAGCTTTAAGTCCCACTTCGACTACGTAATAAGCAAAATTGCAAACAAATTAGGATTTTTAAAAAGAATCGGAAAAAATGTTTCTGTATTAACAGCTATAAAAATATACAATGTTATAATACGTCCATATTTTGAATATTGTCCAACCATTTTAATGTTATGTAATGAAGGTGTCAAAGGCAAATTACAAAAGTTACAGAATAAGGCAATGAGGTGCATTTTAAAATGTGATAGATATACACATATTAATAACATGCTGGAAACTTTAAAATGGCTAAGTGTTAACCAAAGAAATGTAATGTTAGTCCTTGTTTATATTTTTAAAATTAAAAATAATCTATTCCCTAAATATCTAAAAAATAAATTATCAATTAGAGCAGATATGCAGCCGTACGGCCTTTGAACTAACAGTAATTTCAATTTACAATTTTATAGAAACAACAAAACTAAAAATATGTTATTCTACAAGGGATTAAAAATGTTCAATGATCTACCCAATAACATTAAGGATGAAAATAATCTATATAAATTTAAGTCACTAGTAATAGAGTATGTAAAAAATAATTTTTGAATGGTAGTTTCTATTTAACTTGTAATTTATATAAAAATAATGTTAAAAATAGCGATAAACTAGCTAAATAAATATAAATCAATCAATCAATCAATCAATTTGATGACATATCTAACCGAAAGGTGTAACCAATCTCTTCACTATGGTGGTGAAAGTAAGATCGTGGCGTTTGATATTTCAAAGGCATTTGACAGAGTTTGACTTCAAGCTCACTTATCCAAAATGCTTGCATTTGGTATCGATGATACTTAAGTTAATTTTAAGAGATTCAAGTCAAGGCTCCGTTTTGTCTCCGACCCTCTTTCTCATTTTTATATAAATGATCTCCTGTCTGTTACTTCAAATCCAATTCGTTCCTTCGCTGATGACAGTACCCTCAGCATTTTATATTCATGTCCTGGTTCACGCCACTCATATTTATCTCATTAATTTCCGATCTTGACAGCATAGTTTAGTGAGGTTCAACCAAAAGGGTGGAATTTACTGCTCCAAAACACAATGCTGTCTTCTGCCATTAAAGCGAAACCTCAACAATCTGCCATTATCCATGAGTGGTGCTTAAATCGCTGAAACCGAAAGACTTTCCTTTCTCGGCATGTCACTTAATGACAACCTTCGTTGGAATGACCACATACATATTCGATGTCGGCAAGAACGCTGCGAAATGTCTAGGCTTTCTGAAGCAATGTAAGCAAATTTTCACCCCTTCTGATCTGGCTACAACTTATAAATGACAAATGATTTATTAATTCGTAATAAAATAATCAATAACTCTTCTTGGTTATAAATTCTTGTTTGCTGCAAACGTTTACTCTTAGTGGCGCCATGACACGAAAAACTTACACGTATGTTTATGCAATTGCAATCACATTTCTATGGCAGGCATCCTTGTTCTTGTCTTTAATCCAAATTTGTCATATTGCGCTTTTAATGGGCTTCTTTCACCATTAATTCCCTGAGTTAAGAAAAACTGTTAAGTACTTGTGTAATAAAATAAATAAGATCCTAAAATCTAAGCAGCATAATGACCATAATTAAAACTTTTGTCGAATTACGGCCCATATATAAAGACTTTCAGCAAATTGCGTCAATAAAATAATAGTTAATGTACGCCCAGCGTCACTCATTCGTGTAATATGCTTCACGTTCCTGTGGAGATGAAATTGAAATTTACGTATAGTTTCATGTGAGGGTTTACATTGGACTTGGTGGAAAATATCTACATACCTGTGACACTAATCATGAATAATAAATACGCACTCACTGGCATTTCTACATAATTTTTGAATAGTAAATTGAATTAGGAATGCTGAAACTTTTTGCATAAAGGCGACTTGAAGTCAAACTCTGTCATTTAGGGAATAGTATTTTATTCATGAGATGTCAGACCTGCCAATTTTTCTGAGTTTTCAAAAAAAGCTAAAATCTCTACGCGAGATTCATTGGACTTTGCTTCAGTATGTACTGCTTAGTACTTTTGAAAAAGATAGAGTTATGAAAATGCATTTCTTTTTCTGTTCAGAGCTTGATCAGAGTATACTCTATGAACTCTTAAGAAATTGATTGAGCAACTTTTGATTATAATTTGCGCGTGCAAAAGTAATTTTTAGCGCCCTTATGGCGGAAATAGATGTGCGGTAAGAACCGTACAGGAAGATGATTTTGTACGTTAAATGACAAATTGCCTACTGCGTGTCAATTCCTGCTGCTTTTTGTATCTATTTTCAATTTTATGCTGCAGCAATAGTACTATAACAGCACTATTTGGTAAAGTTTTGACCGGTTTGACGTTTCGTGCTATGAAATTCTTCGCAACAACGTCAGAATGCAAAAAAAAAAAAACGTGCAGCAGAATGAAATGAAGCAATACAATGGCGAATTCGTATGACGGGAGAGTAGTTTTGCGCGAATATTTCGTAAAAAGTTTATAATAAAGCGAATTTTAACAAAACAAAGTTGCAGAATTAAGAAGGAGAATGCAAACACTATTTTTAAAAACTGAAAAGTTAACAATAGAGAAGGATTGTGTACAAAAAATAAAAGTGAAACCGTGAGAATAGCGTTGTTGTGGCAAAAAAATATTTTTGTTTGGAAATAAATTAAGTTGAACCATTTTCTATACATATATTTTAAACAAATTAATACAAACCAACAACAACAATTAATTAATAAAAAAATTGCACAAAAAAAGCTTCAACGTTCGCACCCCACTTCAAAATTAAAACGGTTATATTTTTAAAAATAAAAGTAGTTTTTTTTGAAGAGTGCCATGACTTTTATTTATTTTGTTATTACTTTATACCTGAAAGATGTTTAGTGCATTTCCACTCTCCGTACTGTAGATATCGTGATCACTGGGGTGTGTTGGCACCCCATATGTGTTAGTGTAATTATTTTTTTGAAAATTTTTATTAACTCTAACTCTTTTTGCATAATTTAGGTTTGTCTTTGGCAAAACCATACATGCAAAAGCGGTTGGAACAAACTATGCACAGTCATTTGAGAGGTACCATCGAAAAAGCTCTCCGAGAATCAATGGAAGGCGATGCACAGCATTGCGAGGATATTTTAATAAGAGAACCTCAACAGAAGATTCCAAAGCAGGGAAGGTGCTTTTTATGTCCTAGGACGTGATAAAAAGACAAAAACGGCGTGCAGTATTTGCCAAAGGCACATTTGCCCAGATCACCGCTTTGAAGTATGCTATAGCTGTCTTTATATGTTGAAAAAAAAGGATTAGAAATATATACGGGTAAGACTTACAAAATTAAAACTTTTTACATATACTTATGTTGCCATATATGTCTTCTTTCAGAAACAAGAAAACAATTTAAAGATCCAAGCTTAAGAAGATACATTTTCTTGGATTTTTTGAAACCCCATATGGTCACACCACTAAATAACCTCTTTGTTTATTTTTTTTTTAATTACTAAGGCTGTGAATGAAATGTAATTTTTTTTGTTAATTTAGTTAATAAATACATTATTTTATAATAAAATTAATAAATTTTATAAGATTGTGTTATAAGTTGCTGGCATTTTTAACCCAAAGTACTGGGGTGCTCAGGAACTCTATATGCGTTAACGTAATTCAAAAACCCTTATGCATTCTAGGGTTACATGTTCGCTGTACTTATTGTTTTTTTTTTCTTTAACATACTTTCTCTGGCTTTTTCTCTATAATTTGTTACTTTTTACTCTTCAATAGCTTCTATTTTAACTTAAATATACACTTTATTAACAATCACAATGATTTTCCATACGATTTGTGCAAATTTCTGAAATTTTATCATTCAATTTGTTTCTTACGTTTAAGAAATTGATTCGGCACTTGAGAAAGAGATAGCTTCGCGAAGTGGTCTAGTACCCAGCATTTTAGTCTGTTTGGTCGATCAGTGATATTTAGGTCAAGTAAAAAGCAGTCTAAGGCTGAAAACACACCGGATAATGCAAAACGTTTTTTTGTTTCGTGAAACAGGAGAACATTGTTTCTTATGAGAGCGCACACACCAAAGAAAACAAAACAAAAAACAGGTTTTGTTTCGAAGTGTTTCGGTGGTGGTTATCGAAAATACATGTCATTGTATACGAGCAACACACACCGAATGCAACAAAACTGTTTCGACCCAGCGTCGTTGACGATAATTGCCTACTTTCTTATGGAGCAACACACACCAAATGAAACGAAACATAAAAACAAAAGCAAAACAAGAAAACGTGTTTCGTTGCCGATAGCTGACCTGTTGTTTTCTGCAAAACATTGTGGGGTTTTTCTTAATACTGTTTTAAAGACGCATGACTTGATCTTTTTCACTAAGTGCAGTGGTACCTGATTTATTTTTAAAATGGTTTGTGGCTGGTTTTTCTGATTATTTTTGTTAATGATTACACCTAATTATGAACCTCTACAATAACCCTTCAGTCAAAAATATGAGAGTATCCCTACTCATTATATGGATATACTCTGGTTTACTCTGTGCGCAAATTTAAAGAAATATGGACGTAGATGGAGAAAAATTGATTTTTTTAATTGAGGCAAGAAGCCCTATTCATAATTATAAAGATAAGGAACATGCTAATAAAGTTACTATTGATAAGCTGTGGATAGAAATAGTCGGAGTCCGACCACATGTTGAACAACACTAAAAGCAAGCCGCGAATTCAATTTGGTTTTATTTCAACACACACCAAATGAAGCAAGAAAACAAAACGTTTTGTTTTCTTAGATTCTGTTTCGCTTGGTGTGTGTTGAAATAAAAAATGTTTTTTTGACTATCGAATCAAAAACGTTTTGCTTTATCCGGTGTGTTTCAGCCTTATTGATTGCAATTTCTTTCTGCACATGTGTTTCATGTGCGTATTTTTTCGATTCATTCTCTTCTTAATTTATTTTACAAGTTGTAAAATATCTATCTCATGTTTTTATGTTCTCTCTACACTCATTCAATGTCTTTATATTAACATGATAAAACCTGTATGTGAACTTATAAGAATTATTTATATTCTCAAATGTACAGCGATTCAAATAAATAAATAAACAAATAAAATGAAAAATGTTGCCTTGTTCATTAAAAATAGATAAACAATTAAATCTCAGGATGAGCTGATAATTGTGGTTTCAATGGCGAAGTGCGTGCGAGTTTTGCTGAGAAGACGCTGGATACGGTTCAAGTCCCAGATGCTTTCCCAAAGCGTCATAAGAGCAAAATGTTCCGATTTGGCCATATGTCACTTAGCCTTATTTCACGGCACCCGAAGAGAATCAAACGATTTGGAATATCTCGATCGCCAATGAGTTATATCGCGCGTTTTTAAAGTCAAGTAGCTCCAAATATTGGGGATTCAGTCCCGATATGAGCGTTAAACTCAAGTCTGTACTCAGAAGGGTTCGATAGCTTAAGCAATAAATAGTAACGGAGGTTATCATTAACACCTATACCGAGAATGGAAAGTCTCTCGGATTCAGCGATACAAGTGCCATTCATGGATAAGGGCGGACTGCATTGAATGACACCCTAATGATTGTACCCAACTGACTGCTGTCAAGATCGGAGTTTGATTAGCTTTACATACGTTGCCGTTCCAATTACACACTCAAAGGAGAAGGCTCTTGAACTTGGAAGCGAATATTAAAAGCTGAGGGTACTGTAATCTGCGAAGGAATGAATCGGATTAGAAGTGACAGACACGAAATGTTGAACAAATAATTGTTTAAGCTGTTGTCGTCAGTGGGTAAGCGTGACAAAAAGCAAGGCATTAAAAAAGATTCGGACATTAAACAAATTTACAACCCGGAAAGTTGATACAAATTTGCTTACAATGGATAAATAGTTAAAGGGAAAATTGATTTAGAAATTAAAATATAGAAAAAGTGAACGGGAATAATAAAATAGAGACTTGCTGTCCTGAATATATGTATAAAAACACATTTTGGTTGTATCGAATATCAGCTGTTTCGTAAAAGAGTTGTAACAACACCATCTATAGCTGGATCCGTAATATATTTATTTTTTTTTTATTTTTTTTTTTTTTTTTTTTTTTATTTATAAATTATTAAGTACATGTAAGACTTTGTCTTTAAAGAGTACTAACAAAATTAACATTTAGAGTTCCCTTACTATAGAAATTATATAATAAAACAGTTAATGAGATTACATGTATATTTAATATAAAATAAAGATAAAAAAAAAGATAATAGAAAAAATAAATAAATGTGGTATAGATGAAGTAAAAGTTAAAGGCAGGAAGATAAAAAGAAGAAAAATAGGAAAAAGACAATCTACTGCTGTTGAGAAAAGTATTCAAAAATAGCTGTCCTGAATTCAGAGGCTCTCGATGCTCGTTTTAAGACTTCGGGTAAAGAGTTCCATAGCTGAATGGCGTGAGTAAAGAACAGGCGCGATGAGTTAGTGTAATTAAAAGGCTGTACTATTACATTGAATACTCTTGACGACTGTGTGAATTGCAGTAATAGATTTCTTAATTGGATTCATAAGCGATTGACGATAGACGACACGATGGTGGTAGAGTTCCGTTAAGCAAATTTATGACGATCTCGTTCACTATGATCGCTGAAATGACAATCGTGCATGAAATTACATGAAGAGAACCCAATATTTATTTGGTGAGTTACAGACTGGCAACCGTTCAAAACAACTTTAAAGATCCGAAAGGTTGTTTCTAATCCACTGAAGACAAGTATCATCGATTCCAAATGCACTCATTTTTGCCAAAGACCTTGATACCAAACTCTCTCATTGAAAGCGCAGCGATCTTAATTTTACCACTCTGGTGAAGAGATTGGTTTCACATTTCTACAGTTGAGCTGCTGCTGCGAAAACCGTACTGCCGATCATCAGTGTGCAATGACCTTTGAAAGAATGGATGTAAGTATAATGGTCGGTAGGAGGATGGAGAAGAAGATTCACATTTTTTGGGACATTCTGGACAAATGCTGGGTGATAGTTGATAGTTGACAATCAAAATTATCGCTTTTGCTCCATGTTCGTCTAGATATATTTTGTGTTGTTAACATATTCCTTGTGTTTTACCATGAAGAATTTTAAATGTTTTAAGTCAATGATGATTAAAAAAATAAATAAATAGGTAGGTATACGTTTAAAGTTGACATTGAGTATTGAGATGATTTTGTTTACGCATTATATTTGTAATTTACGCAGAAAGTGTGGCTATAATTATTTCTTATTTATGTGTTCGTTAGGCGCAATGTTTAGATCATTATTCGAAAGTTCAAGCGGAGACGGAAGTGGAGACGATTATTTAAGGAATAAATCAAATATTGCAAAAATACAAAGTAAAATCTAAATATATGTATGCAAAATTATAAATGTATATTTATTGACGGATGTTAATAATTAATAATATACATACACATAACGTTATTAGCTATTTTAGAGTGGTTTGATTTGCCACCTAAATGAGGTCATCATATTTACATCCATCAATTGACTGCAACTTCGAGTCTTATTGCTAGTTGTAGTTACGAAAGGCAATCAAATGTTTTGATGTGATGTTTAAATCGAACTGATGTTGAATTTTAAAATATTTCAATATTAAATCAAAACTTGGGCTTGGGCGAACTTTTTTTTTTTTTTTTTTTTATAATTTGCGTGCGCTAAAGGGATTTCTTTTTCTGTAGTGACACAGAACCCTTATAATGGTAAAACCACAGCGAAGGCATTTTTATTTTATTGCGCAAGTAGCTCCCAGAAATTCATTGCCTATTTTTGGGTGCTACTTACTGAAATAATAGAAGGATAGGAAAGAAGTTTGGTGCGTTGGGATTTTTTTTTCTCAACAGGTGGCGCCTAAATTGCTTTTGGGAGATCAGTTTTTGTTGTGTGTATTCAATTTATAAAAATCATGGCCCTGGTCGGGATTCGAACGCACGACCTGCCAATCACTTAGTGAATACACTACCATCGCACCATTGCCACCTGCTATACCTCATAAGTGGGCGTGACAAAAGTCTAAGTTTGGTTGAATTGTTAAGAACGCTCTACATATTTTGTTATATAACATTTAAAGGATTTTATCAAAAAAAACACTCCCTAGCTCAAACCTGGGTGTTTCAATATAATTGTTTTATTTAATTGTGGGCGTGTCAGTTGGCGGATTTAAAAAAAAATAACACATGAGTATAAAGGGCCCCTGAGAGTATATATTATAAATGTCAGAACCCTATCTCAAACTTTGGATTTTCAAAAAAAGTTTTTTTTTTAAATTGTGGGCGTGTCAGTGGGCGGATTTTGAAAATATTTACACATGAGCGTAAAAGGCCCCCTAGAGAGTATATATTATAAATTTCAGCTCCCTAGCTCAAACTTTGGATTTTCAAAAAAAGTTCTTTTTAAATTGTGGGCGTGTCAGTAGCCGGATTTTGAAAATATTTACACATGAGCTTAAAGGGCCCTTACGGAGTATATATTATATATTTCAGCTCCCTAGCTCAAATTTTGGTTTCTCAATAAAATTGTTTTATTTATTTGTGGGCGTGTCAGTGGGCGGATTTTGAAAATTTTATATCCCGAGCAGTTTTAGGAGTCATAGATCATAAATAAAAAATTTCAGCTTTTCAGCTCAAAATTAGATTTTTTCCAAAATTTTGTTTTTTTGAGTTTGTAGGCGTCTGTGGGCGGATTTCAAAAATTCGTGAACTCGATTATTTCGGGAGAGTATATGGTTAAAATTTCAGCTCTCTAGGCCCAGTTTAAAGGCCTAATTTTTGCGGACGGACGGACGGACGGACGGACATGGCTATATCGACATTACTATCGATACTGATCATAAATATAGTAACTTTTAGGGGTCTACGGGCAATATTAAGGTATGTTACAAACTATGCGTCAAAATTAATATACCCTTAGAATAGGGTATAAAAACTTAAATGCACAAATAGAAGTTGCAAATAATTTGCAGAAACTTCGAGTTTAAAATAGCTGCTCGAACTGACAGTGTCGATGAGAAAGTACCATTTTAGAATACAAGTGCTGCCAATAATCAATCCGTTCTTAGTGATCCCATTACACAGAGCAACGAATAGTTGATAGACAAAACCGACTATCAAAAAGGCGACAATCAGCTATCACCTAAGCCGATTCCACACCAGTTTTCTATCTTCTCGGAAAGAGCCCTGAAGGATATATAGATAGAAAAGCTTAGGTTTTGCCAACCTTTTTAGAACTACAAGGGAAATACCATCAAGATTTCGAAGTACTCTTGCCACTGGACAAGTGCAAAAGTGGATTGGTCTCATGAAGTATTTTACGCGCTCGAGTACAGGGGGATATAAACGATAATCTGGGAGCGTTTAGATAGCTGTAAAGTGAAGGCAAGAAATGGCAGCATGTATTGCATTCATCAACGAACTGCTAAAAATATCCATTGACACCCAGGATCTCCCACAAGAAATTAACGTAACTAAACAAATAGCAACATCACACGGATATAATACAAATCTAATAGACAAGCTAGTCAATAAACGAAAAAAGAAACAAAACAGTGTAAACAAACACAACAACTAAAGAACATAATACAATATACATATTCATCGAATTTATAATAACGAACAAATTCAAAAAAGAAAACATCAATAGGTGCGTTTCTTTGAGAAATGTATTAACAGGAGTGCTCGAATTTAAACATTAAACAACAACAACATTGTATGGCCAGCGATACTGGCGATAGCTGTCGATATCATCCACAGCAGGGCTGCATCGAATACATGCTGCAAATACATAAAAACATTTTTGTTGGAAAAAAATGTATGGCTGCTGGCTATGTTACCTGGGATCGTTCTTTTGGGCAACCGTGGATACATTTCCCAAAGAAACGCACCTAATATCTCAATAAAAACAAACAACAACATACATGAAGTCCTAAAACCAAAAAAGAAAACATAGGAAAATGATATAGTCCGCTTGGGATACCCTATTCCTATTCCTATCACTCATAAACTGGGCAAAAATCTTAGTATGGCTGAATTGTTAAGAGTGATCTAAATTTTTTGTTATACAATATTTAAAGGATTTTATCGAAAAAACAGTTTTTATACAGGATTTGCATAAAACGACTTTATCTATACTTTGCAAAGAATAGGACTTTTTTTTTTAAATAATGGGCGTGTCAGTGTGCACACTTTAAAACATTTTAAATACCGCAATACGAGGAAGCCAATCGGATGTACGATTTTCGTAACAGCAGGTCCACTGGTGATTTGATAACTTATCTAACCGAAAAGTGAAACCAAACTCTTCACCAGGGTTGTAAAAGTAAGATCATTGCGCTTGATATTTCAAAGACAATTAACAGAGTTTGGCACCAAGCTCTCTTGTCGAAAATGCTTGCATTTGGAATGGATGATACATTTAATCAATGAATTAGAAATTTTCTGACCGTTCAATGTTCCCCAAGTCTCTGTTGGCAATGTATGTTAAGCGCATTAAATTCCAATCTTGGCAGCATAGCGCGGTGGGGTATAAATAATAGAGTGGAATTTAATGCTTCCAAAACGCAATGCTGTCTTCTGTCATTAATGCGCCAAGCAATCTGCCATTGTCTTTGAATAGGTAGGTAGGTAGGTAGGTATATGGATGCCCTTGTGACGGGTGTCACGGCTCACTTAGACCAACAGTTGGGTCCATTGTGTCCATTTAGGGATTCTTTAAAATTTCCGGGAACCTGAAAAGAGAGATAAAGGAAACCGCTGTTTAACAGCTTGGTAATACGCTTTAACAGAACCACCCTGATTCATATGTGAATCTCAGGAGTTTCTTTAGCTCTAAAGCAGCCAGATCCTCCAGCTCCTCAAAGAAGTAGCTGCCAAGAATCTTCAATCTTTTTGTTCTGAGGGCAGGGCATTCGCATAGCAGGTGACGTATAGATTCTATTTCTTCAACGTCCCTGCAGCTCCTGCAGTAGTCGTTGTGCAGTATGCCCAGCCGCTCCGCATGTAGGCCCACTATACAGTGTCCAGTGAGGACCCCAGTCAGTGTTCGGATGTCTTTGCGGTTAAACCCGATCATGGTTTTTGATTTCGTTTGGTTGACCGCTGGCCAGAGCTCTCTTGTGTGTCTGCATGTATCGAGATTGATCCAACGTAAGTTTGCTTTACTCAAGGATTCAGTGTCGATACTTAGCATTAATGTGCTTAGCGGGGTTCTTATGGATTTTAGGGCCAGAGATGCACTCATCTCCGATCCCTTCCTTGCTAGTTCGTCCGCTTTCTCATTGCCCGAGATGTCATTGTGACCTGGTACCCAGCATAAGGTTACCGTATTGGCAGCTGATATCTCGTCTAGGTATTTTTTGCCTCTTAACACCGCCCTTGACCTGATTACTACTGACTCCATAGCTTTTATAGCCGCTTGGCTGTCAGAGTAAATGGTGATGTGTTTGTCGGCTATTTTTCGCCTCTGTACCTCCTTGGCCGCCTGTGTGATCGCAGCTGTCTCTGCCTGGAACACACTGCATTCATTGCTGAGCCTAAATGATTCACTCAGGTCCAGAGACTCACAGAAGATGCCTGCACCAGTACCCACGTCCATCTTGGATCCGTCGGTGTAGATAGCTATCTCCTCTTCTTTCGTGACCATTTTGTTACTCCATTCGCTTCTTTGGGGGATTCTGATATCGAATCTCCTTTTGAAGACAAGGGTGTGGGGTAGGTAGTCAGTAGCTACTTTCTTTTTCAATGCACTCCATTGTGTCTCCACGGAGGCATGTCCGTATGGTTTAAAAGACCACAGTCCCAACTCTCTGAGTCTGATGGCCGTTTTTACTGCTTTACTGCTGCAGTAGATGTCCAGGGGTACGAGATTAAGTAGAACCTCCATGGCTGCAGTGGGTGTAGTCCTTAATGACCCCGTTATCCCGATGCAGGCTGTCCTTTGGACCTTGGTGAGGTTTGAAAGATAGCACTTCTTTTCAGTAGCCTTCCACCATACCGCCGCGCCGTACGTGAGAATGGGCCTCACCACGGTTGTGTACAGCCAGTGTACCACATATGGTTTGAATCCCCACGTATTACCGAACGTTCGTCTGCATGCATATAGTGCCACGTACGCTTTTCTAACCCGATCCTCTATGTTTTCTTTCCAAGTGAGTTTGGAGTCTAGGATAACGCCCAGGTACCTTGCTGTCTTGGATATTTGCAGGTCCACTCCACCCATACTTGGTGGTTTAAACACCGGTAATGTCCTTCTTTTTGTGAACAGCAGAACTTCTGTCTTCGCTGGGTTTACCCCCAGTCCTCTGCCCGCAACCCAGTTGTTAACAAGTAAGAGTGCGAAGCTGAGTCGTTCACTGAGAACTGGTATGAATTTTCCTGGGACAAGGATTGCTACATCGTCGGCATAAGCGCTTACAATGAAGCCTTCCCTCTCCAGTGTCTTTAAAAGCTCGTCTATTACCAGGAGCCATATGAGTGGAGAGAGGACGCCACCTTGTGGTGTTCCCCTGCTTACTTTCCTCTCAATGCACATGTCTCCTAGGTAGGACTTAATCCGTCGTGTGCCTAACATAAGACCAATCCAGTCGCAGAGACTGTCATTGAGATGGGCCCTTCTTAGGCTGTGCATAATCGCATCGGCCTCGATGTTGTTGAAGGCACCCTCTATGTCTAGAAACGCGCTCAAAGTGTATTCCTTGTGTTCCAAGGACCTTTCCACTACTGACACTACCCTGTGCAGTGCAGTATCTGTAGATTTTCCCTTCATGTATGCGTGCTGTGAGTCCGAGAGGTAGTTGTCGCCTATAGCCACTCTTACATACATATCAAGTAGTCGTTCCATTGTTTTCAACAGGAATGAGGACAGACTAATAGGTCTGTAGTCTTTCGGTGTTGTGTGGGTGGCTTTCCCTGCTTTTGGGATAAATATTACCCTCACCTCTCGCCAAGCCATCGGAACATAACATAGCCTTAGACAGCTTGAGTAGATGCATCTCAGCCTTGGGATAGTAGCTTCCTCAGACTTTTGAAGCATTATTGACCGAATACCGTCCACTCCTGGAGCTTTGAAGGGGGCAAACGAGTTGATTGCCCAGGCTATCTTTCTCTCGTCGATTATTTCGTCGATTGTATCTACATCCATTCCCCGTCTCGTGTCCTGTGTAACTGTATCGCGTACATCAGTGCATTCAGGGAAGTGGGTTTCTGTCAGTGCCGCCAGCGTTTGCTCATGCGATTCTGTCCAGCTACCGTCGTTCCTTCTTAGCGAGGACATCGGTATCGGTGCTTTTGCTAGTATTTTCCTCAACCGCGACGCCTCCGTCGTGGATTCAACTGATTCACAGAAACTTCTCCAGGAGTTCCTCTTGGCGAATCTTAACTCCCTTTTGAGGAGTTTAACGCTTTCCTTGTATGTCGTCCATTCGATAAGTCCCTCTTTTGCGAGGTTCCATCTAGATCTCGATGCCTGCATTAGCTCCGCGATCTTGGAGTTCCACCAGGGTGGGCGTTTTTTCCCATTTTTTCTGCTAACTGGGCAGGATCTTTCAAAGGAATTCGAGAGCACCGTAGTAAGCGTTTCGACTGCGTCGTCGATTTCTTGTTCGGTGTTAAGGTCTTTTACCGGGCATACGTTCTTGAACCTCTGGAGTTCTGAGTTGAACCTTTCCCAGTTCGCCCTTCTTGGGTTCCTGAAAATTTTCCTATCCTGGGGTGTAATTTGTATGTCAAAAAGTATCCAGCAGTGATCTGAAAGCGATGCCTTGCTGGACACTCTCCAGTTCGTAACTTGGACGGAACTGTCTTGAGATACAAATGTTGCGTCTAATACTTCCCTTCTGTTCACTGTAATGAAGGTTGGATCATTACCCCTATTGCAGACAAGAAGGTTGGAATTGAGTACAAAGTCAAACAAAGCCTCGCCCCTTGAATTGATATCTGAGCTGCCCCAGATAGTGTGATGGGCATTAACGTCATCGCCTAAGACTAAGTTTTTCTTACCTTTTTCGGACGCTGATACAAGCGCCCTTACCGAATCCGGGGGGACTGATGTGTCGTCATCGTGGGGCATATACACTGACGCCACCGTGCAGTTCTCTTCTTTCCCTCTAACCTCCACTACCGTCAAGTCACCTGTGCTGAAATGAGATAACATTAGTACATGAAGGTTCTTGTTTGTTACGATACACGATCTCACCTTTCCTCTATCATTTCTGTAAAAGGTGTTAAAGTTTTTTGACCCTAGCCCCATCACTCGATCATTATTGATCCATGGTTCTTGGACTAGGGCCATATCCAGCTGCTCCTGCTCAAGGAGCAGCCTCAAGTTGTCTGAGGCGACTTTACTGTGGTGGAGGTTGATTTGGACTATCTTCATTGATGAGCATAGTCTCCTCCCTCCTAGCGGTGGTCGCCTCTTCGGTCTCTGCAGTTCGTTTCAGCAGCTTGAGGGTAACCTCGCTTGCGGCAAAAGATAACGACATCTGCATATCTTTTTTCAAGAGTGCTAGCGGTTCATCGAAGACGATTATATAACCTCTGGCACCGTTTCTTGGTTCTTCCGTGCTTACGATTTCCCACTCCTTCATAGGTATCTGGGGGTTTTGCGCTTGTAAGACGCGGAGTATTTCCTCTTTGCGCACCCCCATTTCGGGGATGACAATTCTCCCTTTTGCCTTCTTGGGGACCTCTTCTATGGGGACAGCCTTGAGTATTGCTCCTTCCCAGAGTACTAGGCCGTTTATCACCGTCTTGGCAAAGTCGTTGGAAGCCTGGTCCTTACAGTCGATGTAAGTGATTCCTTTTATCCACCTCATCTTGCCATAGGCGGGGGCATTTGCACCTGCATTCTTAAGTATGTGGCTGACAATCGCTGAGCCTAAGGCCTGCTCTATCTTTTTGCCACACTCCACTGCATATTGCCCGCTCGGTTTTTTGGCGTCCACCACAGCTAGCTGTAGCGGGTTCCTCGTTACCTCGCTATATCTGCCCCCATGGCTGGTGACCCCCGTGCTTGGCGCCCCCTTGAGGCTCACGGTGGTTGTCTGTTTGGCCTTTTTCGGGGCGTTCGATGAGTCTTCCGAAGACCGCATTCTCTTTGAGGCGAACTCACTTCTTCTACCTCCTGAGTTCGGCTTTAGCTGTAGTCCGCTAGGGCCGGGCTTATTGCTAGGCTCCCTGCAGATCGGCTTCGCCCCTTTCCTGTCTGCGCTTCTGTTCTGGGCCTTGGGGTCCATCTTAGCGACGTCATCCCTCGGCTTATTTGAACCTCGCTTTTTGGCCTCGTCTTTCGGCACAATCGTTGGTCTCGGCAGCACGGGCCTCGTGAGAATGTCTTGTGCGATGACTTCCCTGGACCACTCTAGCGTGGCTCTCTCCTTCTCCGTTAGGCTGGATTTGTCTTTGGCGGTGAGAATGCCATAGATGTGCTTGGCCTTTTTGAATTCCCTTTTCCTCAGCAGACCAGGGGACAGTTTTCTTTTCTTTTTCACCGCCACTACTTCGATATTCTCATCGGAGGGTTCAGCTAACAGCTGCTCTTCCCTTTCCTTCGATATCTCTTCATCCATGTTTCCGGCCTCTAGAGCCTCGTTTTGTATGTTGTGCGGTTCCACCATTATTGTGTCGTCCGAACCGCCGATACTTAGCGTATCATCGCCAACATCCTTGT
Source organism: Portevinia maculata (assembly GCA_949715645.1). Lineage (NCBI taxonomy): Eukaryota > Metazoa > Arthropoda > Insecta > Diptera > Syrphidae > Portevinia > Portevinia maculata. The sequence goes on from OX454526.1 coordinate 219,360,279, forward strand.
TTTGTGTTTTTTTGGTTAGGTTTGAAATTTTGAATCCCACGAGTAAGGCCGGAAGGGATTGTCCGCCCCGGCAGCGCCGCCATGCCGGGGTAAGGCATTTAGTTACCTCAAGGTCTTCGCCTGGGCACCTGAGGGAGCTCGTACGCGGTTGGTTTGACCCCCAACCTTTCATCCTTGGGCACGGTTTACTCTATGCTCGCTCCACCACTGGAATTAGGTTTGGGTACGGGACGGGGAGAGGGAGGGGAGTGAGAGAGGGTGGGTCAAAGGATCATGAGGGGGGGGGGGGGGGGGGTAGAGGTGGGGGATGGACGGAATGTCCTGGGCAGTTCTTAGTTGGCGCTCCTCAGGGGACTGGCTGCCATAGGTAACCCTACTAGCGACAGCACAGTCCGTTGAGTCATTGCGCCGTAAGCCTCCGCACCGGCACCATCGAATGCAATGATGGTACACACGTCAAGGTGACTGACCCTTCGCGGAGGTGTCTTTGAATAACACTTGCATCGCTGAAACCAAACGGCTCTCCATTCTCGGTACGTGTATTAATGACAGCCTTCGTTGGAATGATGTCGCCTAGAACGCTGCAAAATGTCTAGGCTTCCTTAAGCGGTTGAAGAAATATTGTACCCCATCTGATCTGGCTACAATTCTTAAGGGGTTTATTTGCACAAACAAGACCATAACATTTATATCCGGGCCGGTGCATCAATCATATACATATTCGGTTTGACCCTCATAGGCATCGCGTAATGTTTCCTGTCGATCGCTGTTTTATCAATATTTCCACCAAAAGTGCTCAAACGAGATAGCCAGCTGCATTCCACCCTTAGAACATTTCAAGCTCACCCTTAAGACGTATTCGATCGCACAGTAAAATACAACAAATCTTTCCTGAGCTCCTATAATCTACAAACATTCAAAACGAACGTTCATCGGTATCTCTCCCTATCTTTTTATTCCCATTTCTTTAACGCCCGAGTTATGTTAGAGATAACAACTAACAGCCAACACACATGTCAACCAGATGGCGACGAAATACCCTCACTATCACCAGACCGAACAAACATCCCAAGTATCTTTCTGAAACAACAAGGAATGACCCAAGCAACGAGATAACACTCGTTATCTATTTTTAGGTATCATAAAGCAGTATCGATACCTCTTATCGACGAAGCATATACTCGTATATAGGAACATTTTTGTTCCTTAAGTCAGTTATAATTGTATCGTACCACATGTTAGCTCCTAAGGTACTTTAATAAATAAAAGTATATTGTTTATATAATAAAAAGGCCCTTAGTAATTTATTTGGCGCAGTCGGTAGGATTGTTTCTCAGATCTATACCCGCATATTGTAGTGAGAGAAAGTATTCAGTGATCAAGTTAATTTTTAAATTAACTTGCAACCTAATTGAAATTCAGTGAAAGTGTTAAAGTTTTAAAGTGTTCAGGAGTAAATTAGTGACCCAATACACGAAATCCATAGAGGAAATTGACACACCGGATCGTCACAGTTTGGAGAAATACGAAATCTTCAAACGACCCGATCAATCCAGAAATTTCATCCATTCTCAGAAACAGAGAAACAGAAAGCCAACGGAAATGGCACAGCCAGCAGCAGATCAGGCTATTACTCTTGGAAGACTAGAGAAAGTCCCCATATTCTCCGGAAGGCCTTCATAGAGTACATAGATTATATATACTCTTACATTACGGAAGGAAACCGAACGCTAGCTACCCTCATCATTCGGAACCGAATCCAAGGGAACGCAATAAATACGCTTCGAAGGTTATTACAGCCCACCTGGACATCAATAAAAGCAGCTCTAACCCAGGACTTTGGAGTACACGAGACGTTCGAGCAGATCCTGCAGGATTTACACGCAATCCAGACCAGAGACGTACACAAATTGTACAGACAAACGGAAGATATCCTGTTGAAACTCAATAAAATGAGTATATTAGAAGTAAGTCCTATATATAACCCTACACTTAACGAAAGCCTAGTAATGAACAAATTTATAAATAATTTAAACGCTGACCAAGAATCTATTATTATTGCTCAAAAAATTAAAAAAATTAAGGGAAGCTTATGAATTATTAATTAGATATAAAAACCTTAGTGAAAAATCAAACCCTAATCCCAAACCAAATAATTCAAATCAACCCCAGAGGCAATATTAAAATAATAATTATAATCAAAGACCTCAGTTTATACAGAACAATCAACAATTTCATCAAAGAAGTAACATAGAAATGAATAGTAATCAGATTAGGGCAAAATAATAATAATATACTTAGAAATAATTACCAATATAGGCCACCTTATAATCATCATAGGCAGAATAACTATAATAATCCTAGAACTAGTAATTCAAGACAAGAGCCCATGGATGTTAATAATGTAGACGTAGAACATCATGTGGTAAATTTTACTCTGATAGGGAAACCGAAGCACTTCCCATAATAATTGCAACCATTAATAATAAAACACTAAAAAATCTAATAGACACAGGTTCGACTACAAGTATACTGGATGAATCTGAACTATTAGAAATACTACGGAATCCTGTACGGATACCAACTCAAGTAAAAGTCGCCAACAATACAATTAGTACCATTAAAGAAGAAATCATAACTAAAGTGCCTGTTGAATTCAACGAACATGAAGCAACAATGGCATGGAAGTTGATGAAAATAAAAAATAAAAAAATCGATGGAATAATAGGTCAAAACCTGTTAAAGCCCATCAAAGCAAATGTAGACCTAGGAGAAGGATTTGTAGAAATAAATAATAGAAAAACTTATTTCGAAAACTATACGAATAAAAACAAATGTCCGTATGAATTCGAAGAAATCCATACACTTAACTATTGTAACTCAACTGAAATGAGTCAATTAATTAGTGAGGATTTGAATTTAGAAGAGAAAAACATTTTAAATAAATTTATTGAAAAAAATAAACACGTATTTTTTAAAGAAGGAGATGAATTAACATCTACCACTCAAACCACGCACAATATTAGGACCGAACATGATAGTCCAATATTTATCAAAATCTATCGTTATCCTAAAATACACGAACAAGAGATCGAAAAACAAGTTAAGGATTTATTAGCTCAGGGAATTATTAAGAAAAGTACCTCACCCTATAATGCACCTATTTGGGTAGTCCCAAAGAAAGAAGACAACTCTGGAAAACAGAAGTGGCGTATGGTGATCGACTATCGCAAATTGAACGAGAAAACAATCGAGTTCAAACACCCTATACCTAATATCGACGAGATATTGGACAAACTTGGAAGAGCCCAATATTTTTCGACGTTAGATCTTGCGAAAGGATTCCATCAGATTAAAATGGATCCGTCAGATATTGAGAAAACTGCTTTCTCAACTCCATATGGACATTACGAATGGTTACGTATGCCATTTGGATTAAAAAACGCCCCAGCCACCTTCCAAAGAATGATGAACGAAGTCTTAGACGAACTGATTAATAAAATCTGTGTAGTTTATTTAGACGATATTCTAATCTTCAGTACTTCTCTCGAAGAATACATGATTAATTTGAAGTTGGTATTCCAGAGACTAAAGAAATATAACCTAAAAATTCAAATCGATAAATGCAATTTTCTTAAAAGAGAAACCAAATTTTTAGGTCATATTATTACTGACAAGGGTGTTAAACCTAATTCTGACAAAACTACAGTTATCGAAAGAATACCACTGCCTACTACACAAAAAGAAATTAAATCTTTTCTGGGTATAACAGGGTATTACAGAAAATTTATAAAAGATTATGCAAAAATTGCCCAACCTATAACTAAATTTCTTAAAAAAGATACGAAAATTGATAAATCTGATATAAGCTATGTAAAAGCACATCAGAAGCTCAAAAATGCACTCCAAACAGAACCTGTACTTGCATATCCTGATTTTAATGAAATATTCGTATTAACGACAGATGCATCCAACTATGCAATTGGTGCAGTATTATCTCAAAAAGGTCACCCAATAACATACATTAGTAGAACACTCAATGAACATGAGAGAAACTACAGTACGACCGAGAAAGAATTACCTGCAATTGTTTGGTCAGTAAGACATCTGCGACCTTACTTATATGGTAGACGTTTTGAGCTAAAAACGGATCACCAACCGTTAAAATGGCTTCAAACCAAAAACCTCGGCAAAGATATTTCACCTCGACTTCAGATATGGGTACTTCAACTAGGTGAATATGACATGAGAATCGAGTATCTCAAAGGAACAAGCAATACAGTTGTAGACTTTCTCAGTAGAGGAATCACGAATAACGAAGAAATAAACGCTTTAGACTCTGTAGAACCAACGATCCATTCTCAACACGAAGAAGCAAATGACCATTTTCCGATTAAAGATACTATCGTAAACATATATAGTCAGCAAATAATACTGACACTAGGTTATCAAACGAAAGTTAAAATATTAAATAAAAAACGAAGAATATTCTTAGGTATAGATTCTTTAAAACAAAAAGATATAGAAGGTAGGTTAATACCTCTGATAGAAAACAAAATAACGGGAATTTATGTAAACCCTGTGGTAAATGAAAGTGATTTCAATTTACTACAACAACAATTAATTAGATTATACGGAAATAGGATAAAATTTATAAAATGCATGTCTTACGCAAAAGACATTAACTCAGAAGAAGAAGCTGTTCAACAGATTAAAATATACCACGAGAAAGAAACCGGACATTTTGGAATCGAAGAGAATTACCAAGGATTAAAAACAAAAATCTATTTCAAAAATCTGAGAGAACTAATTTATTAACGACGTGATAAATTCATCCAATATTTGCAAACAAAGCAAATACGATAGGCACCCCATTAAAAAGAAATTCTGCTTATCAGACACACCAAAAGATATTAACGAAATAATTCATTTGGATATCTACTGTATAGCTAAGACAAAATATTTAACTTGCATAGATAAATTTTCTAAACTAACCACAACCACATATGTACCCAATGTTTCACACGAAACTTTAGAGGAAACAATTTTACAACTAATAGCTTCGCATGGTAAGCCCAAACGATACGTTATGGATAATGAATTCAACTTCCCCAGAATAGCAAAAATGTTAGAAGAATTAGGTATTGAAATTCATTTTGCTAAGCCCAATAGCCATACAGGAAACTCTGATATAGAGGTATTTCATAGAACACTTGCTGAAAAAGTACGTACTATTTTAAATGGAAAAACTACACCCAACATACACGAAATTCGCATGGCTGTACACAAAGCAACACTTTATTATAATAACTCGGTTCACTCAACAACAAAACATACCCCATACGAAATTCAGAAGGGTAATTTTTCTAAAGAAAAAATATACCAACACGTTCATACAAACAAACAAAAAATTATGAATAAAAGGAATGAGAACCGTGAAAATTACGAAGAACAGAGATGCCAAGGCTTTGTTAAAAACTCTAGAACAGAACGACATAAAACTGAACCACGATATAAATTTAATAGATTAGATAAACAACACCACAACAACATACAGAAAGAAAGAAAATCAAAATTTAAAAATAATGACAATATAATCAAAGCAAACCCCAATAGCACATACACTCAAACTAGAAAACAAACCACTGAAAATTACCCTGCAACTTCGAAAATACGAGTATAAAAGATAAAAGAATTCATCAGTCGAATGGTGAACGCCAATGGAACAAGTCAGGAAATGAAGATCGTTATAATTTTAGTGATTACCTGTACTAAACATAGTAAAATTCAAGTTGAAGAGATTCATAATAGTGATGGCTACGTTATGATCAAATTAGGAAAAATACAAATATTGAATAAATTTAACTCGATAATACATATCATAAATTTAACCGAAATAAACTCTATATGTAATGCACTAGCCGAACAATGGACTTCGATAAAAAAATTAATAATACCATTTAGCTATAGTCAATCCAAATCGTTCACATTAATCGAAAAAGTGAATTAAAAAGTATTAAAGGGTACAAGAATAAAAGGTCAAGAAGAGGACTATTAAACCTCGGCGGACGAGTTTTTAAATTTATGTTTGGAACTATAGACGATGAAGATCAAAAAGAAATAGAAGATCAGTTAGAAACAATTAACAACAACAATCATAACCTCATAACAAATAGCCACAAACAGATAAAAATCAATAACCAGTTTCAAGAAGAGATAAATATTTTGAACCAAAGCTTAACAATGGACGTCAACATAGAGTTAGGACTTAAAGGAAAATTAAATTTTATCGAGCAAAGTCTTAATATTCTAGAATATCAGAGAAGACTAGACTCATTTAAAGAACTTATTAAGAAAATCCAAAATATACTACTAGCTAGTAGATTACAAATAATGGTAGAAAGTCTTCTAACACCTGAGGAAATTAATAAGTATGATGTTGATCTGTTTAAACTAAAACAAATTAAATTATCAGTTGGGGAATTTCACGAAAATGTATTAATATTTGTAATCCAAGTTCCTGATCAAATGTTAACGCTTGATAAATATTTCTTTACTTCAACACCTAATAAAGACAACGAAGAATTAGATATTGAAAGTGAATTTTTTATAAAAATGAATGGAAGTAATTACGTGTATAAAGAAAATAAAGAAATAAAACATCTAAAACCACTTATAAATTGTCTCAATAAAATAGGAAATTGTACTAAGAAAACAAATAATAATAAAAATATAATCGTAGAATTAATGAAAGGAGCAGTACTTGCAATAAATAGCGATATTAAAATAAATAATAACTGTGACGAAAGAAAATTGATTATAATCAAAAGAAATGCTTTGATCACTTTTGAAAACTGTACATTAAAAATAAATAATCAAACGTTTTCTAACAAATATGCAATTGTTAATCAACCCATCCCTATAGATATAGAACATCCATATGATATAACGAATGTAAAATTAAAAAATACTGATTTAAATATAAATAATATAAACGAAATAGAAGAAAAATTCCATTCACACAAAACATAATATACTTGTTTCGGGAGAAACAAAAGACAAAGGAGGGAGGTGTTATGTTAGAGATAACAACCAACAGCCAACACACATGTCAACCAGATGGCGACGAAATACCCTCACTATCAACAGACCGAACAAACATCCCAAGTATCTTTCTGAAACAACAAGGAATGACCCAAGCAACAAGATAACACTCGTTATCTATTTTTAGGTATCATAAAGCAGTATCGATACCTCATATCGACGAAGCATATACTCGTATATAGGAACATGTTTGTTCCTTAAGTCAGTTATAATTGTATCGTAGACAAATTATTGTTAATTACAAATTCCAAATGTTATCATACTAAGTACTATAAAAGAATGAATCTTAATGTACACCCTTTTTATATATACACAATAAATTACAATTACAATTACAATTACAAATACCACATGTTAGCTCCTAAGGTACTTTAATAAATAAAAGTATATTGTTTATCTAATAAAAAGGCCCTTAGTAATTTATTTCCCGCGCTATATATCTATTACATTATTAAGGTACTAAGAAAATCACTTTATTGCGTGCACGTTATAATAAAAACAGAGGGACGGGCTACAGTCCGCTTGGGCGAACTGTTAGATACCCTATTCTTATTTCTATCCCTCATAAGTGGGCATGACAAAAGTCAAAGTATGGTTGAATTGTTAAGAACGCTCTACATATTTTGTTATATAACATTTAAAGGATTTTATCGAAAAAAACGCTCCCTAGCTCAAACTTGGGTGTTTCAATAAAATTGTTTTATTCAATTGTGGGCATGTCAGTAGGCGGATTTAAAAAATTAACACATGAGCATAAAGGGCCCCTAGACAGTATATATTATAAATTTCAGAACCCTAGCTCAAACTTTGGATTTTAAAAAAAAGTTTTTTTTTTTAAATTGTGGGCGTGTCAGTAGGCGGATTTTGAAAATATTTACACATGAGCTTAAAGGGCCCCTAGAGAGTATATATAATAATAATATTTCAGCTCCCTAGCTCAAATTTTGGTTTTTCAATAAAATTGTTTTATTTATTTGTGGGCGGATTTTGAAAATTTTATATCCCGAGCAGTTTTAGGAGTCATCGGCTGGCAAAATCCTCGTCCAAATCCTCCCCGTGGGTGCCGGCTGGTAATGGTCACTACAATTGTCATGTGCGATGTCAAGACGATGATCAGCTAAGGTCAGGGGGCATCACTGTGGTATTTCTTTACTCATCAATAGTTCAATGCCCAGTGATGCTCCTTTACCATAGGACGGAAGGTGCCTAATTTCAGTGGTCGTGCGAGCGTTCATAGTACATAAATCCGTGCCGAAGAATTTAAGTCTGAGGGCCAAATCAGTTGTTAGGGAGCTCCTTCAGACGCCTAGGCAAGGTCTGTCGTAACCCTGTTGCCTTATCCCGGTATATCGGCTCTGCCGGGATGGAACTCTATTTTCGACCTACTCGTGGGAACAACATTCATTTTTAAAAAACATGACAAACAAGGAAGACAAAAGCAACGAAAACCGACCTAACCGACCAAAACTGACCAGACAAGACGAATCCAACCAACTAACCCAGAACAAACGCGACGACAATCAACTATGCACCAGCAATTCGAACCTACTCATGACAACCCTCCCCATTTTCAAAAGATTAAATATTGAAAGCGCTGAGGAGGGCTCCCAATCCTCGTTCAACACCACCAATATTGGATCTGAGACCGAAGACGAATTGCTGGATGACAAGGAATCTGAGGACAACACCCTTACCACACGTGGTCTCCAAAGAGACAAGAAAGCGGAGTAACTACGGGGCCTCAAAACGATTCCTTAAAAAAATGACTGAGAAAGACCCAACCTCTATGAATGATAGATACAGGGCCTTGATCAGGAAGCATAAGAGGGCAATAAAGAGCTTCGAAAATCAGAAGGCTCACAAACCCAATGAACCTTCAGCTCCTGAACTGCAAAAAGAAATAATAGTAGCGGTGGTAGACAAATCCAAAGGTTGTCCTAATAAGGCTAACAAGGAGCAGTCTAAAACCACTAGACCTTCAGAAACAAAGAACAAGATAGAGGCTTCAAGCAGGGTCTCTACAGGCACTAAGGTCGGAACCTCTGGCACCTCTTCGGAGAGGCAACGGTCAGAGGAAGAGAAAAAAGAAAGCCGACCGAAAAGACCGAAGGCTTCAACAAGCCTAGACAGCACACCGACGAGCCTAATAGCAGCTGTCATTGATGAGCAAGATCCCGATGGAAAGATCACAGCTGAGCACTGGCTGCTGACAGAAAACGACATCCTTAAGGCCATGATGGTCAACATCCGAAATGGGGGACCAGATTACGAGTTTGACGGGGCCGGATAGCACAAAGGTGTGAAGATAGTGGGGTGTGGGGACGGGCATACTCTTGAGTTTCTCTCCAAAACTATCGCCAGCATTGGTGAACTGTGGGAGGGATCCAAACTGAAGGTCATACCCAGATCCGCACTGCCACTTAGACAGAAAGTCAAAGTCGGGATACCACCCCTCTTCGACAAAGAAGAGGGCAAGAACATCGTGGTCCTCCTCGCTGGGCAGAACAAGAACATTCCGATCAAGGATTGGGTCAAGGTACACTCCAGAAGAAGTGGTGACGGCAAGGAGCTCTGCTTTGCAATAAACCAATCTTCTGCAGCCAGCATAAGACAGACCCCAGGCAACAGACTGAAGTTCGGGCTAGGTGCCGTAAGGGCACGGCTGGATGAAGATGAAGAGCCAAAGGTTGCAAAAGCTGCCAGTGGTGCAAATTAATTTGCATCACTGTAAAGCAGCAACACACGACCTACTGCTGTTCATGTCTGAGGTAAGCGTGGACGTAGCATTAATTCAAGAACCCTGGATTTTTAAAAATAAAATCCAAGGACTGAAATCGTCATATTACCATCTGTTCCACACTAAAGAAGAAGGTAAAGTACGAAGCTGTATTCTAGTCAAGAAAACTGTTGGTAACATATTTTTTCTTCACAGGTACAGCAATGGAGACATAGTGGCCGTAAAAATTGAAGCTCCGGAAAGGAACCTTATCCTCGCTTCAGTTTACATGGCACACGACGAGGAAAACCCACCATCCGATACAGTACGTGAATTAGTGAAGCACGCTAACACACGGAACACATCATTGGTGATAGGATGCGACGCGAATGCACACCACACGCTGTGGGGCAGCGCAGGAATTAATAAAAGAGGTGAGTCGTTGTTTGAATATATTATTTCCACAAATCTAGTTTTGTGTAACAGGGGAAATCGGCCCACTTTCCAAAACAGAAACAGTTCAGAAATTTTAGACATAACTCTCAAAAGCAACAATGATCATATCAGGGTAGAAGACTCGAGAGTTTGTCGAGAGAACTCTTTCTCAGACCATAATAGAATACTCTTTACAGTCAATCTACAATATATGGCACAACGAATCTTTAGGAAGCCTAATAAAACGAATTGGGCAGACTATGCGCAAACGGTTAGTGAGTACACACAACATCCAAAAGAGGACAAGTTTGTCGACACTCACTCAATCGACAACGCAGTCGAGTATATTACCAAAACTATGCACAAAGCCTTTGTTAAACACTGTCCCATCTCTCGCAATCGCAAACCCAAAAAGGCAACTTGGTGGACCAGCGAGCTTCAAAAGCGGCGAACATTGGTAAGACAACTTTTTAACAAAGCAAGACAGAGTAAGACAGATGAAGACTGGACTAAGTATAGGTCCGAACTTAATCTATATACTAAAGAAATAAGGAGAGCAAAACTCGAATCCTGGAGCACGTTCTGCGAATCCATAGAGAGTACAAACGAGGCTGCCAGACTACGTAAAGTACTATCCAAAGACCCCACGGTCCCAGGGTATATTAAACGTGCTGATGACTCTTCGACAGAGTCTAGCCAAGAAACTCTACAAATTTTAATGGATACTCACTTTCCGGAGTCTAGTGAGAACACTGGATGTGAGGTCAACTATACCCCCGTTCCGCAAGACACACAACCGGACATGGCAATTGAAAGTATCATAACAGAGCACAAAATTGCTTGGGCAGTCAAATCTTTCCAGCCCTACAAATCGGCGGGACCAGATAATGTCATACCAGCATTGTATCATTGCTGGCTCTTAATGTAATACTGCCATGGCTAAAAGCGATATTCACAAGCTGTATAAGACTCTGCTACATACCGCAAAGCTGGAAAGAAGTAAAAGTGATATTCATTCCCAAAGCCGGGAGACGTATACACTGTCCAGCAAAATATTATAGGCCGATAAGTCTCTCCTCTTTTCTCTTAAAGACACTAGAGAGAATAATCGACTTATATACAAGAGACCTTTTAAACGAAAACAATCTATGCAGTACTCAACATGCCTACCTCAAAGGCAAGTCCGTTGAAACAGCCCTGCACAAAGTTGTGTCAATTATAGAAAAAGGATTACACCATAAAGAATTCACCATGGCAGCATTTTTGGACATTGAGGGAGCTGTCAACAATGTCAAAACAGCGGCCATAAAAACAGCGTTCGTAGACTTAGGAACGAAAATAGAAATAACGAACTGGGTTTACGAAATGCTTAACAGCAGAGTAATTAACTCAGAGATCGGAGAGAGTACCATAAGGAAAACAGTGACCAGGGGCACCCCACAGGGAGGCGTCATATCTCCCCTCCTGTGGCTTCTAGTGGTCAACAAAATCCTTACGACTCTAAAGGTCAAAAAGACGAAAATAGTAGTATACGCAGACGATATTGTAATTCTAAGTATCTCTTGGAAAGTATCTCCCCACTATCAGTGAACTCATGGAATCTGCCCTAAAAGAATTATCTTCGTGGGCAAGACCGAACGGCCTTGGAGTTAATCCAATCAAAACCGAATGTGTTCTGTTCACTAGGAAAAGAAAAATCGAGAATTTCGATATGCCGAAGCTAAACGGAATTCGTCTGAAACTTTCCCTGGAAGCAAAGTATCTGGGCATCATCCTAGACTCTCAGCTTACTTGGAAACGTAACACAGAGGAACGATCAAAAAAATCACTATGTGCCTTCTACGCTTGCAAAAAGACCTTTGGCAAGCGTTGGGGTATGCGCCCTTACATATCTATCGATGCTGATCACAAATATAGTAGCTTTTAGGGGTCTACGGGCAATATTAAGGTATGTTACAAACTATGCGTCAAAATTAATATACCCTTAGAATAGGGTATAAAAACACATAATGTATCTTATCTAAAAATGACAGGAAAAGTTGGGTCAGCGATTTAGCTTGAAGGCCTATTGCAAATAAAAGTCAGGTAAAGTCATTTCTCTATTTCACATATATTCACCGATAGGGAGAGATGGAAGTGCACGTGGAAGTCCACTATCTTATAAATCTCATCTGTGACTGTGGCTAAAAAAATTGCGCTCCTCAAACTTAATTTTGTTATTTCACCGTTTCTTATACGTTTACGAATTAAATAAGAAAACGAACGAAGTTATGTAGATGAAGCAGTTTTTCATGTGATCTCTTTTTTTCTTTCTTTTACAGAATCCCATCCCAGGATTGCAGATGCTGGAAATCTGCAGTATCTCAGGCAGAGACTTTCCATGGGTCGGGTCCCCGTTAACCAAACAACTTAAAATTAGTTTAACAATAACAAACAAATTGCACTCCTTCTGATTTTTTTATAGCAAATATACTTAAGCTTTTATAAATTAATTTGTTAATTATGAATACAACCTAAACATACACAGTAGAACCAATTAAGTAAGTAAGCAAGCCATGGTAAATATTATTTTTCAGCTGCAGCCGTGTCATGCTTTGTGTATCATTGTTGTGCCTTGTTTAAAAAGTATTTTATTTCGCTTCTGTCCCTGCAAACCGAACAAAACGAGGAGGTGTCCAAGTTACCCAATTAAAACTTGTTTAGTTCACCACCATTGTCATTAAATATTTTTTATTTTTTTTTTATTTTAATTGATAAAAGTTTCTATGAAGTCGGGACTTAAGGGTCAAAAGTGTGTTTACCTGTATTTTCATTTCTACGGAATGGTCCTTTCCAATAACAAGTTCAATGCGGAGCTTAAAGAAGTGGTGCAGAGATATGAAAGATACTTCAAACTACTTACGCTTCACATTTATTTTGTTATTGGTACGGCCAATGCTATGTTTCGTATATTTTAAACTTTAATGAACTTATTGTCTTATAAAATGCATAAAATTTTTTCATTGTTGATATATTTGAATATTAATAATTGTAGTATTTTCCCGTCGACGTTAAGAACTAGTTTATTATAGAAATAATAAAGATCACTGAGTCAACATAGACTTATGTATATACTTATTATAAACGTCATAATTACATTCAAACTCTTCTTAGCTACGCTACAGGATTGTAATGCGGAAGTTTGGAGCTCAGACGGCCAATCCTGTCCTCAAAGAAGGAAAGATGAAGGGTATTGTTGACACGCTTTTTCCAACTCACTCCGTCAGGCCCTCCGACACGACTTTGGACCAACGTGGGGAAATACCGCCCTTTAGTGAAGAAGAGTTGTGTTTAGCAGTGAAAACCTTACAAAACAGAAGAGCTCCTGGACTCGACGGGATACCGTTAGAAGTGCTTAAGATAATCGCCCACTCATGCCAGAAGTTGGAAGACACAACGTCAAGTGCTGATTTGTTAAGGTAAAGGAGACCCAGATTCTGTATCACCGTACAGGACCTTGTGCATGCTGGACACTGCAGGGAAACTCTAGAAGAAAATGCTGAGACCGCCACTCCCCGTTGCAGTACAGAGAGGAGGTGACCTGTTAGAAAGACAGTACGGCTTTAGAAAAGGCCGCTTTACGATCGGAGCGATTGAAGAAGTAGTGAAGGCTACCCAAGTAGCCCAACGAGGAAGCAGCTCCTCAAGGAAGATCGTATTTCTGGCAACTCTGGAAGTCAGAAACGCCTTCAACTCAGCCAGATGGATTGACATGCTGAACGCGCTCGAAAGTATATTCAACATCCCAGCCTATCCCTTGCAGATGATGAAGGACAACCTCAAGGACCGGGAGCTGATCTATGAGACCACAGAGGGCCAACGAAGAATGCAGGTCACCTTCGAGCAACGCAAGATCGATTTTGGGGCCGGACCTCTAGGACATCTCCTATGATGACATTCTTCGCATGGCGATACCGCAGAATACCCTCCTGGCGGGGTGCGCAGGTGATATCGACGCGGTGATAACGGCAAAAGAATAGGTAATAAGAAGCAAAGACGCCGTCAAATATTTGGGTGTGACCATCAACACCAAACTTACTTTCTGACACCAGATAAAGAACGCGGCGGAAAGAGCGCCTAAAGTGACTACATCACTTGGTAAGCTGATGGCGAAAGAAGGCGATCCAACGGCCAGCAAGCGAAGGCTCCTGATGTCGAGAACGCATGCCTTACTCCTCTACGGATCTGAGACTTGGGCAGACGCGCTTCGACAGGAAAAGTACAGAAAGAAGACGGCAGCTAAGCAGAGACGCGGAGTTCTACGTGTGGCAAGCTCCTATCGTACGGTGTCGGAACCAGCCGTCCTTGTTGTCGCAGGAGTGACCCCAATAAATCTCCTAGCTATGACAAAAGTCATAAGAGCGAGAAATTGGTGGTGCTCGGAAAGCAGAGGGCGATGGACAGCGAGGGTGATCAGGAACGTGGCTGAGTGAAATGACCGGAAACACTGTGAGGTTAACTATTATGGCACCCATTTATTCACGGGACATGGATATTTCAACGCCTTTCGACACCACCCTGATGTAATGCAACGAGCTGTTCCAGGGTGTATTTTTGGTGGTAAGGGGGGAGAGTTTAGTCCGCAGGAGTCGGAGACACCAAGTGGTGATGGCCTGCCACTTGAAGGTACATAGCGTATTCTCTCCTAAAAAACAAAAAAAAACTCCTCTTAGCTGTTATGAATGACCGTCTCCATGCAAATGTGTGGGTTAACACGACTGTAGATCACCGGTGTCCGAAAAGGAAGCTAAAATAACAAATAATAAGAGCATGCACTTGTGGAAACCGTTAAAAATCAAGCATTATGATAATGAACGCTAATAGAAAAGGCACTCCCCCCGCCAGGCACTACTTATCATTGTACTAATACTGGGACTGGCAAAAATGCTCCGATCAGATCTATTTGGGTTCCGGGGGAGAGCCAATTAATAAATAAGCTAAGGCGAATCCAAGAGGTCGTGAGTTGCAACGTTGGAAGTACGCGTAGGCGTAGGCAGGAGCTTGAAATGATTTTGGTGAGAAAGCGAGTGACATGTTGTGTGCCAAATAGACGAAATGGCAAAACACCGGATATCGGTGCCGTTTCTTTTACGCCAGGACAACAGCTTAAAATATGTTCTTCTACGGGATGGAACAGTGTATTACCGGAATCTTTATCACCCTTGCGGCAAAGATATTTAGCAGCGTCTTCACCATTTTAAAATCCAGTGATGATTCGATGCCCCTCAAACAGGTGGTGCAAGGTGAGGCGTAGAATATGGTCAATGCATATGCTCCCCAAGTCGGATGCGAGCATAGATACAATGCATTCTGCCTAGATTTACACAACCTCACAAAGAATATTGGCGCAGATTTGAATAGACATGTCGGGAAATCAAACAAAGACAATTAAGTCTCCATAGAGGACTGGTATACGGCACCAGGAACTCTCCGGCTGAAGATATCCTAAGCATGTGCAAGTCATTCAGTATAAACGTTTTAAATACCATTTCAACACCTTCTCCTCCTGACAGAAATTTTTATGGAGACGGGGACGAATATAAATAAACCGAAATTGTGTAACATTTGGTGGCACGTTTCGTGAAGCCTCGGGTTGAAGATTGATAAGTGATCCTAGGAGAGCTAATCACCCTGCAACACCCTCTCCTGCTGACAGACATTTTGATGGAGGCAGGGACGAACAAAAATAAACAAACAAAATTGTCCGCGATTTGGGAAAAGAGAAAGGCGAAGCATTTAGTGCTAATATGGAAAATAAGCTCCATCAGATTATTCAATAAATTGAGGCAAAAGAGTGCAGAGCAGAAGATTTTCGGAACTCCTGGATGAAACATTTTCACTGCTAGGGGCTTCAAAAGGACATTATCAAATAGGCAAAGAAATATGGTGGTGGACAGATGTAGCAAAAGCAATGATAAGTGACAGGAAAGTGCCATTCAAATTGTCAAATTGCCACTCTAATAAATGAAAAAGCTTGCCTCCAATCAGAATACCAATTAAGGAAGGTTTGTGAATGTATCAGGAGTTGAAAGAAATGTCTTTTTTGGTTGCTGATACCAACTAGGAACTCCATGAACTGCGATAAACCAGCTTAAACAGAGATACAACTATCTTCAAAATAGCCGTTCAGAAAAGGAGAAGGAGAAGGAGAAGGAAGTTCGAAAAAGTTCAACAAGTATGCTCGACGGCTTGCTCTTGTAAGAGCCCTTATTTGAAGAAGTGTCCGGCATTATTGTTGAAGATGTTGGAAAGGCGGTCCGAAATCCGAAAAGCTGTTGGGCAGGACGAGCTACCCTCTGAGTTTTGGAAAAAGATGGTTGACATCGGGTCCAAATGGAAACGGGGATTGACGTGCATATTTTCAGAATCTAGAAAGTTATGAAAACGACGAACAAATATCAATTCGACCAGGTAACACGTCAACACGTAAGGCTCTGTCTTCAAAAAATTCGTCAAACTAGTGGGCTACATGCGGCGATATCGTAGTTGCCTTGAGTGCCTTAAAGGCTTTCATAGGGTTAAAAGACCACAAGCGAAATCGATTGGTCTGGAATTAGATGAACAATCATTTGTACACCGGCAAGCATACAACGTGACTGTTGATAGCAGTAGAAATTAAATCCATGAATGACACCTGAGTAGAGATCCACGAAGAATTACCCTGGGAAACCGCTGTTACTTCGGTTTGGGGAAACAAATGCAATAATAACCCCTTAGTTAGAAGGGAATTTTCATCGAATATTTTGTCTTAGCCGAGCTATGGAAGGAATACAATATTAAATACAACCATGAATTTTATGAACAGCAACAAAATGATGTATCTAGTCCAAACACCAAAAACACATCGATTGCATTGGCTCAGATACACCGGGCGAATGGTCATTTATGCTTCATTCAAAACCCCCCAGGTTTGAAATAATTGGAAAGACCTAGACTCCGTATTAAAAACAATGCTATCGCAAAAAATCAGAGCACTGAGTGGGTAATTTAAAGCAGCGTGCTCGCCATCGCAGAGGTTAAAGGACGGCAGCCCGTAAAGTTAAGTATATAAGTTACGTCTGGATTTGCCCTGAGATATCACCCATGCAAGTAGTCTAGCATGTATGGCTGATGTCGCTTAATCCCACTTTATTTAATTAATTACTTGCTGAAAACCTGTATAGCTCTTTATTAACGTTCGATTATTCGTTCTTGCAAGAAACATTGCACTTGTTGGTCGAGAGCTGTTTCGCAAATATTCGCATTTGTTATTACTTATAAACGGTGTGTTTTTTAGACTGTTAGGTCGCCCAGTCTTACTCAAAAACCGTGCTGTCATTATTGACAGTTCTTTGGCATGATTTGTGTTCATAAATAGAATTTCATGTTTAGAGCTCGCGGATTAGCCGATTTTTTTTAATAATACAATTGTGATTTGTATCGTTCGGCTCACTTTTGGGTAAATGGGTTGGTGGCACTATACGTTCTCCACTACCCATAAAATCATTAACGTCCTGAGGACTCGATTCAATGACAGTAGGTATATATAAACAATCAATCAATCGCACCGATATTTTGCGATTTGAAGCCACTCGATAACTTTTTGTGGGGCTGTGATAAGTCTTTGGTGAATGCTGCCATGGCAGTCAATAATCAACGCATTATTGGTCAGGCAGAGACCCAAATGCCGGAAAGAGTGGCCGTACCTATTTGCTTTATCAAAACCTGCCGACATAATCACCCCTATCACAGAATCCGTCGTATTCGGAATTCCGCTACGAAGGATCCAAAATTTCGTGGTAGCAAACACATAAATGTCAAAATCTTAATTAATAAGGATTCAGTCAAACCATTTTCCAAGAATCTCAAAATTTGTAGAAAATATTTCCACTATGATGGATTCTGTGAGAATATCTTTTTTAGTTCGTAGCAAAATTCCGAATCCGACGGATTCTGTGATAAGGGGGAATGTCATGATACATCCTTTATAACAAACAACGATTTCTGATTCAAACTCAAGTCCTGTCGTTAGCAAAAATAGTTTATATTTTTAAAAGAAAAATACTCTTTATATGCTCGCCCCAAAAAACATGTATTTTCCTCATAGGAAACAAAGCTTAATATGTAGTTATTACTAACCTCATAAATGACTGTTTTCTACCATCAAATTTATTACATTTCAACATCGACATCATAAACGTTTAGATTCTCGTACATGACACTCCATTAAAGCGTTTTACTTTGATTGACTCTTTCGTTAATAATTTTTTAAACCAACAAGCATTACTACCCTTTGCGCACCTTAAAATAAAATTAAACGCGTTAACAAAACGTTTTACTTTCCACTAAAAGCACTTAAGACATGAAAATTGATTGATGTCTACGTCATGCGTCAATTTTTGTTGTGCTTGCACATTCAATTACCGGAACGGGTGCTGCAATTTAGTTCGCTCGTTTACTAGGACGTCAAAATGTCCTTAGTATATATTCATAACGAGTGGGATTAATTTCTTGTAAAATTTACTGGTTGAAACCAGAACTATGATGACTTACCCCAATATGGCGGCGTTTCTCAGTTTTTTTAAGAATGATGGAAAAAGCCATAAGCCAAAAACCGCCATAATCTGCAATGTATCGATACATATAGGTTAACTGAGAGGATAAAACGTCATAATTAAAGAATTTGAGTGATGATAAGAGACCGCAGATAGAGGAGTCAGAAGGTGGATGAAGGTACCGAGAGGGCCACGGGAAAGCCTGCAAAAGCGATCGCCACCGTGGTTGGTCGAAGCTATGCTACGGCGGTGAATAACTTTCCGGCTAGCGGTAGACACGACACAGGTTAGATTGCTGAGCAGGTTGCTGTTCTCCCGCTGAAATATCCGCAGGAGATCCTCAGCAACCCAGACCTCACGGCACTTGAAGACGCCATTGTGGTGGAAATGGCATTGGGATGGGAGCATAAGCTCAAATTTCAGGGCATACATTTCAAACACGGAATGCTCTTAGTTGACTGCGAAACTCCGCAGACGGCGGAGTGGCTAAAAGCAGTAGCCCCAAAGCTGGGGAAATGGAAGGGGACATGCCTCATGGCATGTAGTGGGACAGCTATACCACGGTCCTACTCCATAACGATCTTCCTTCCACGCAGTGCAGAACAAGAAGCTAAAACCTCCTTGGCACTGCTGGAAGCACAGAATGTGGGACTGAACGTCCAGGCGTGGAAGGTTGTCAACTGTCGAAAAGAGGGAACCGGGCAGGCACTGGCTCTTGGCATCGACCGAGAATCCTTCGACGAAATAAAATCCGAAAAAGGATCCCTGAGCTACCGATTCGGCAGGGTTGCGCTGAGCGGACTTAAGAGGTCGGACGAGATCTCTGGGCAAACAGCCCAGCCTGCATCGAATCTGAACTCGCAGAGCGCGCAGTCCGAGGCAGAGCATACTGCTCCTCCGAAGATTAAAGCACCTTCTTCCGTTGTCCAATCGGCGGAGCAGGCTCCTGAGAAGACCGAGGAGTCTATGTCCACCTCGGAGAGCATGATCTCTGAGGGGGAAATGGACAACACGGTCATCGACCTCTTCCAGGAAATCACCCAGGAGGAGGAAGATTCGTTGCTGATGGAGGACGGGCCAATTGCCCCGCGCGAGCAATAGCTCGATGAACCCCGCCAACAGAAAAATCAAACTAGCACAGGTAAACATCCACATGCTATAGCCGCCTCGGCGACTATATCTAGGGACAGCATCAGGGACAGCATCAGGAAATTCAACTTCGAGAAGAATTTCCAGATAAAGCTCAGCAATAAGGAGAACTAGAGCAATGAATCCATAACTTATGGACTGAGCAACCACGCAACAAAGTGGTACACGGACGGCTCGAGGACGAAGGTGGGAACTGGTGCAGGAGTGTTTAGGCCAGGAACTAAGCACTACGAATCCATGGGCAAATGTACCAGCATCTTCCAGGCAGAAATATGTGCCGTAGACAGGTGCGTTCGAATCAACCTCGAGAAAAACTACAGAAATTGCAACATAGCAATAATGTCTGACAGCCAAGCAGCTATAATGGCTCTTGACGCCTACGTTATCAAGTCAAAACTCGTGTGGGAATGCCTACACGGATTGAATAGATTAGGCAAGAATAACAGAATTTCCATCTGCTGGGTACCTGGCCATGTTGGTATTACAGGCAATGAGGCAGCGGACTCTCTGGCAAGAAAAGGGGCAGAGGAACCCTTTATAGGTCCTGAACCGTTCTGCGGGATAGGAGAACACATTATACGCGAAGAGTTCAGGAGACTGGAGGAAGAAACAAGGGCCAAAACCTTTCTCAACCTCTAAGGTCTAAGGCAAGCAAAGAAACTCTTAGGAAATTACAACCAGAAGAGATTCAAAGCTTGTATCGGCCTTAACAAAAACAACCTAAGAATCCTAACAGGCCTCCTCACGGGGCACTGCAGACTCAAGGAGCACCTGAGGAAAATGGGCATATCGGAGGACGGGCTCTGCAGATTCTGCAGTGAAACCGCTAAAACTCCAGACCACATACTGGAATCCTGTGGGGCACTGACCCACAAAAGGATGAAATATTTGGGCAGGCACCAAATAACAGACAAGGATATACAATCCATGGACCCACAGCTCATTCTCAGATTCATTAAAGAAACTGGACTGGACGCTGCGCTCTAAGGAGTGTGACCTGCCAAGGATAAAACAGAGCAAGGCTTCGACACGCTTCACTAAGAAGTATCTAGAGAGGGCTCTGAAAGAGGGCATGAACCTCTCCGAGGCACAAGCAAGGGGACACAATAGACCAATAGGTCGCAGTGTAATATACCCTAACTAAATATTATTATTATTATTAGAGGAGTCAGGAGTGGAAACAGCGCTACGTTTGCACTTTTGTCATTACCACTATAGAAAAGTCACAAAGACAAAAAATTTGCACTAACTGTGTTTTTCTTTGCAGACATTGAAAAAACATTCAACAATGTCCAAAAGTGGCAAAAGGGATACGACAACGACTGGAAGTACCCACAAGGGTACTTCTCTGGAGAGAGGTAACGGGTGTAACGACCCCGCGGATCCTAGTCACCCGCAAGGGTACTTCTCTGGAGAGAGGTAACGGGCGTAACGACCCTGCGGACCCTAGTCACAAAAATCCAGAAGCGTCTGACCCGGCTCCCTGGTCAGCGTCTGTTCTCCATGTCAGGAGCGGCTGTGCACAATAAAAAAAAAACTTTTGAACAAAACAAAAGATATTATTACCCCAGGTGGTAGGCCAGTTACCCTGGCAAATCCACCCTCTTCGTAGGTCGGTTCCATGGATTCTGTGGGGAACCATTTATTGCTACGCAACGACCCATTTGGGAGAAGTAAAAGGGTAGAGAGAACACCCCCATTTAAAAAAAGAAGAACAAAATGAAATTGAAGATGGGGTTAAGCAACTCAATGAGACACTGCTTAAGGAGATAAATAATCTGAAGCAAGAGTTGCAATTGTTGAAAGAAGAGGTCAACAACGAGAAAAAAGTGAATGTCCAACCTGCCGAGTTCTCAACAGACGAGGAAGAACTAAGAAAAGAGACAGAAGGACATCATCTCAAGGGGAATAAAAATAAAAAACGCAAAATGAGTGCGTCCCCAAAAATCTCACCAACTAAAAAAAGCTGCACAGTCACTGTGTATTCATTAAACAAAGAAAATAAAACACAAAATCCAACCAAGCCCCCACCAATTATCGTGCTGCAAGTAAATAAGCATGAAAGCTTGGCCAAAGTATTGGAGGAAAATAAAATTAAAGCTAGTACAGCGCTAATAAACAAAAATGACAGCAAAATCAATGAGGTTGAAGAAGAGGGATACACTACTCACTAAAATACTGAACCAGACAAAGGTACAATGGTATTCTTATGAAAATAAGCAAACCAGACCAATGAAGGTGGTAAAGAAAAGACTGCATTACTCATGCTCACCCGAAAGCTTAAGAAAAGAGTTAAAAGACAAAAGCTTTAAAATCTTGGAAGTTGTAAATATGCCTAAATAAGCAAAGTACCACTATCAATTTTTACACTCAGTTTTGAGCATGACGAAGATAAGAAAAAAGTATATGAAATTAAAAACATACTTGGGATGCAAGTTGAGATTCATACACTACGTAAATCGAAACAAGTGCCCCAATGCAAAAATTGCCAAAGATATGGAAATACACATAGGCAACTCAAATCCAAGATGTGTTAAATGTGCAGGAAGTCACCACACTAAAGAATGCAAGTAGAAAGAGCATGAACATCCTAAATGTGCAAACTTCCCTGAAAACCATCCTGCTAGCTACAGAGGTTGTTTAGTTGCAAGGCAAATCCAACTTGCAAGGGACAAAAAGCAAAAAAATCACAAAAAAAAAACTCAAATAAGGAAAAGCAAACAGTTAAAAAGGACTTTCAAAAGAGCCCACAGAAAGAAAAGCCTAAAGACCAAGCGATAATCAAACATAGGGATGGTCTACAGTCCGCTTGGGCGAACTGTTGGATACCCTATTCTTATTCCTATCCCTCATAAGTGGGCGTGACAAAAGTCTAAGTATGGTTGAATTGTTAAGAACGCTCTACATATTTTGTTATATAACATTTAAAGGATTTTATAAAAAAAAACGCTCCCTAGCTCAAACTTGGGTGTTTCAATAAAATTGTTTTATTTAATTGTGTGCGTGTCAGTAGGCGGATTTAAAAAAAATTAACACATGAGCATAAAGGGCCCCTAGAGAGTATATATTATAAATTTCAGCTCCCTAGCTCAAACTTTGGATTTTCAAAAAAATTGTTTTATTTATTTGTGGGCGTGTCAGTGGGCGGATTTTGAAAATTTTAGATCCCGCGCAGTTTTAGGAGTCATAATTCGATTTTTTCGAAAAATTTGTTTTTTTGAGTTTGTGGGCGGATTTCAAAAATTCGTAAACTTGATTATTTCGGGACCCTAGAGAGTACATGGTTGTAATTTCAGCTCTCTAGGCATAGTTTAAAGGCCTAATTTTTGCCGACGCACGGACGGACATGGCTAGATAGACATTTCTATCGATGCTGATCATAAATATAGTAACTTTTAGGGGTCTAAGGGCAATATTAAGGTATGTTACAAACTATGCGTCAAAATTAATATACTCTTACAATAGGGTATAAAAAGGTCCCGAGACAAAAGACGGCGGGTCCAAAAATAACATGTGCTCAGGCAGCATCAATAAATACTCAAATACCAGCAGATAAAACGCAAAGTACAGCTAAACTCTGGCTGACTTTAAATTGATTACTGACTTTAAACTGCAAGGATATGAATTCTATCACTCCCCACATGCTTATAACTGTGCAGAAGGTGGGGCCGCGGTATTAATAAAGAATACAATAAAACACCATATAGAAGCAAAATTTCAATCATGTGCCATCCAAGGAATTTCCATAAGTGTAGAAACGAGCAGTGGACAAATATCTGTTGCAGCAGTATACTGCTCTCCTAGCTATAGACTAAAGAAAAATGATTTTAAAAGTCGCTTATTTCATAATAGATTAATCGCGGGAGGGGATTAACTAATACTAGAGGCAGAGAACTATATGAAGCAATTAAAGAAGATGGCGCCAAATATCACTCAACGGGAAAACCTACCTATTGGCCAACAGATAGGAATAAAACCCCAGATCTTGTCGACTTCTTTCTATCCAAAAATATATCTTCAAATAAAATAAGCATAGAGGAAGAACCTGATCTTCAATCAGATCATTCCTCTATACTCTTAACACTTAGCGATAAAATAATAATAAAAGACCATAGCCCAAAACTAGTAAATAGACTGACTGATTGGAACTACTTCAGACAGAAGTTGGAAGAAAGTATCCAACTATCACCAGCTATTCAAACAGAAGATCAAATAGAAGAATCAGTCCAAATATTGACGCTCAGAATACATATAGCTGCGTGGGATGTCACTCCCAAAACAACAAAAAAGATCAAACAAAACTCTTATCCTCTCGAAATATGTGGATATAAAAAGAGGAAAGCTAGACAAGGCCGCCAAGCGACAAGACCACACTGAACAACTTAAATTATAAGCTGAGAAAATCTGTAAGAGAATTCAATAATGAGTCTTTGAAAACTTACCTCACAAGTCTTACAAATGATTCTAGTACCGACTACTCGCTCTGGAAGGCAACAAAGAAAATAAACAGGCCAATAGGTCACATTCCGCCAGTTAAAACCAGAGAAGGTAACTGGGCGAAAAGCAGCCAAGAGAAAGCAAACACTTTCGCTGAGTATCTTGGAGACATATTCAAACCTTATGAAGATAAAGGTAATCAAGGACTCGAAATAAGGTGCGAAGAAGATAGACCTATTCGGCCGGGAACAGCTAAAGAACTTTTTACGCAACAAGTTTCACCTTCTGTCCTTCTTTTCCTTCACCGTAACCTTCTTTTATTGGGTGGCATCTGCGAGGTCATAGAAAGGTGGAGGGCAACCAAGGTCCCATCAGCCTTTGGGCCACATTCTCCGAACCTCGAAGGTACCACCCCCACAGGTACCCAACCGCGACGTATAACCCCGAGCAACCAGAGTTGAGAGAGGAGGCCCCAGGATGACGCAGAAATGGGTAGAAAAGGGCGAAAACCCCAACGCAACGGCGAAACGTCAGCCGTATAAAAGTGCCCACACACTGGTACTAAACGAGCCGTGCGAAATGGGCCCAACGAGGTCACACACAAAGAAAGTGCGAGACAGACCAACTGACCACATCGCAGCGTTGTAGCCTATACAACGAAGACCCTGGATACACTCCGCACAGAGCACAGGAGGAATTAGAATATCAGGAAGGGAAAAATAATCGAATTAAGGAGCGGATCCAAGGAATAAAGCTAAGTAGAGTGAATTTTTGTAGTGTAATTCTGAAACAATTATAGTAGATTCGGTTGGTTAGGAGTATTGGGAACATTAAGTCTGGTAGGATTGTGCCCCGTATTTTCCCACGAATATTCGGGACACGCGACCCAGTCCACCATTTTGGTATTCGGGGCGACGCCATAGCGGGTCACGCCCGGTCACTTTTATATAGTTTTTTTTGAGTTCATGCCTATCAATTTATAAAATTTCGTTTAAATTCATTTTTGAGATTATTTGGTGATATTTCTTCTTTCTTTTTTTTCAATTCGTCATCCTAATTAACAATAATAATAATTAATAAAGTGTCCAAGCTCCAACGGAGCGTTATAACGTACTTAAAAAAAACGGTGTTGTGTTTTTTTGTAATTTCTTCCAGTGACAATCACCGGTCCACTAAACGGTTTCACAATTTTCCCACAAAATTGTGTGGCGCCCATTTCTTTCTGCGGATTCACGTCCACCAGCGTAAGCTCATTCTTCAGGTTTTTGCTCATTTCTAAACGAACCCACCCCAGGCTGAACTACCGGGAAATAGCCTATTGTGGTTATTCTTGTTACACGGCGTTGGATGTGACAGATCGCGAAGTGTATTAAATTTCTATTATTTTCTTTCGGTAATTAATTTAAGTTATTCCAGCCAGTTTTGAGTCACGAAAAAGTGTAACAAACTTGCCAAAGAAATTAAAGAAAGCATAAATATAAAAAAGTCCCCTGGGTTTGATTTGATTACAGGAGAAATTTTGAAGCAATTTCCACGAAAATGTTTAAAAAAAACTAGCGCAGATTATAAATGCTACATTTAAATTAAGATATGTGCCAAGCATGTGGAAAGTCGCGGAGGTAATAATGATACCTAAACCAGGAAAACCACCTAACGAAGTTACCTCATATCACCCAATATCTATTCCACCAATGTGGTCAAAGTTTTCGAAAAAATGCTGGTAAAACGTCTACAAAAAATAATAGATGAAAAATCGCTAGTCCCAATTCACCAATTTGGATTTAGAAACAAGCACTCTACCATTGATCAGGTGCACAGAATCACAGATAGAATCGAAAAAGCATTTGAGGAGAAATTCTCTACAGTATTTCTTGATATAGCATCAGCTTTCGATAAAGTCTGGCACAAAGGAGTGATACACAAATTACAAAAGCAACTGCCGAAGCAGTATGCGACCATTCTGGAGTCTTATATATCAGATAGATTCTTCAGAATTAAACAAGATGCAGAGTACTCAACATTAAGAGAGATGAAAGCTGGTGTACCGCAAGGCAGTGTGCTACTTGTAGGTCCAGTTCTATACCTACTTTTCACTAGCGATCTGCCTGAAAGTGAAGAAACCACCATAGCTATTTTTGCAGATGACACAGCTGTCCTTGTTGTGGGAGCAACTGTCGAAATAGCAACAAAAAAGCTTCAGCAATAAACGATATTTCAGAATGGACTAAGAAATGACAGATTAGATTAAATGACCTTAAGACAGTCCATATTAATTTTACGTATAAAAACGTACCAGACATTCCAGTCTACATTAACAACAATGTAGTGGAATATTCAAACATAGCCAAATATCTAGACAACGCTAAACTGCGTTGGTAAGCGCATGTAAAGAAAAAAAAGATGAGTTGAACATGCGATACAGTAAAATGTATTTGCTTATTGGGAGATACTCATCCCTGTCTAACTACAATAAGTTATTGCTATACACTCAAGTTCTGAAACCAGTATGGACCTACGGGCTCCAGTTGTGGGCATGCACTGCATATGCCAAACACATTTACAAACAATTCAGGTTTTCAAAAATAAAGTACTAAGGAACATAGTTAATGCACCTTGGTACATACGCAATGCCGATCTGCATAAAGATCTAAATATTGAAATGGTTGAAGATGAAGTTAAGCAAGTTGTTCAAAGGCATAGAAGTAGGCATCTTAACCACGTAAACACAGAAATAACAGAACTTTTAAATAATGACAATGCAATCAGGAGATTGAGACGGGTAAAACCTCTTGATCTATAAGAGTTATAGGCGAGGAGCCACCAATCCTAAAAGCTCCGTGACTCGCTTACTAAAATTTTAAATAAAAAATAAAAGTTAACACTCAGACGAATAAGACTTGCTTGGTCGGCGTGGATTTAATAAGCCGAACACATTTTAAATAAATTATATATTATTAAATTTCCATAATTTGTTTCCGTCTTCATGGATTTTGATCAATCTCATAGACAATTTTGTGGGAAATAGCATATTCTTTGAGAAAAAATCCGACCGACCAATGATTTTCAGCCGGAAAGGTTGCGCATACCTATTTAAATAGTGTGATAGGGGGTAAAATTTATCTATTATCACGGAAAACTTTTCTTTTTAATGTGTAAACATTTTTGCTCTCGTTTATGTATAAATATATTTTTTCTCGGTAGGGGCTAGTTGGAAATATCTAGCGTCACCATCATCGTCAGATTTTCCCGTTAATTTTCATTACCACGTGAGTTAATCGCTGCTCGACACATCACCGCAATTAAACGACGTTTGGCGAGGTTAGTACGTAGATGGGTGACCGTTTGAGAACAACCGCGTGTCGTTGTTTTTTATACCTTATTCTAGGGGTATATTAATTTTGACGCATAGTTTGTAACATACCTTAATATTGCCCTTAGACCCCTAAAAGTTACTATATTTATGATCAGCATCGATAGTAATGCCGATCTAGCCATGTCCGTCCGTCCGTCCGTCCGTCCGTCGGCAAAAATTAGGCCTTTAAACTGGACCTAGAGAGCTGAAATTTTAACCATATACTCTCTACGGTCCCGAAATAATCAAGTTTACGAATTTTTGAAATCCGCCCACAGACACGCCCACAAACTCAATATATATGATATATGACTCCTAAAACTGCTCGGGATATAAAATTTTCAAAATCCGCCCTCTGACACGCCCACAAAAAAATAAAACAATTTTATTGAAAAACCAAACTTTGAGCTAGTGAGCTGAAATTTATAATATATACTCTCTAGGGGCCCTATAAGCTCAGGTGTAAATATTTTCAAAATCCGCCCACTGACACGCCCACAAATAAATAAACCAATTTTTTTGAAAATCCAAAGTTTGAGCTAGGGAGCTGAAATTTATAATATATACTCTCTAGGGGCCCTTTAAGCTCATGTGTAAATATTTTCAAAATCCGCCTACTAACACGCCAACAATTTAAAAAAACATTTTTTTTTAAAAACCAAAGTTTGAGCTAGGGAGCTGAAATTTATAATATACACTCTCTAGGGGGCCCTTTATGCTCATGTGTAAATATTTTCAAAATCCGCCTACTGACACGCCCACAATTTACAAAAAAAACTTGTTTTGAAAATCCAAAGTTTGAGCTAGGGAGCTGAAATTTATAATATATACTCTCTAGGTGTCCTCTATGCTCATGTGTTATTTTTTTTTAAATCCGCTTACTGGCACGCTCACAATTAAATAAAATAATTTTATTGAAAAACCAAAGCTTGAGCTAGGGAACGTTTTTTTTACAAAAGCTTCGTTTTTGTTTGATAAAATCTTTTAAATGTTATATAACAGAATATGTACAGCGTTCTTAACAATTCAACCATACTTAGACTTGTCACGCCCACTTATGAGGGATAGGAATAAGAATAGGGTATCCAACAGTTCGCCCAAGCGGACTGTAGCCCGCCCCTATGACTTTTGTCACGCCCACTTATGAGGGATAGGAATAAGAATAGGGTATCCAACAGTTCGCCCAAGCGGACTGTAGCCCGCCCCTATGTTTTTAACTACGTTAGTTAATTATTTACGGCGTTAGCTAGATAACAAATTAGGTAGCTGACGGGCAACTGTGCCTACATGTTTACACATCAACTATACCGTGAGTGCAGCGTGGCTCACACCTTTTCTTTCATTTTACGCGTTTTGATGTTAGATTCATAAATATCTTGGTATGCGTGCTTACAAAGTGCCGGAAGTATCGCGCATACTAGATTTTATTATGTGGTTAGGGATTATACTGTCATGGATTTTACTTCATTCAAGACATTTCTTTCGGGGTCATGTCTTTCTTCTACCTACCTGATGACGGAAAAAAAGTATGGAAATTTAATAATATATAATTTATTTAAAATGTTTTCGGCCAATTTAATCCACGCCGACCTAGCAAGTCTTATTCGTCTGAGTGTTAACTTTTATTTTTTATTCAAAATTTTAGTAAGCGTGATTACGGAGCTTTCATGATTGGTGGCTCCTGGACTATTAGGCATTTCATCACTGGTGGCCCCTCTCTGTCTGTGTGCGAGGGTGTATGTGCAGAATGCACAAATGTGTATGTTATTGCCTGTGTGTTTCTGTCGCTTGCTTGTGTATGTGGGCGTTTTTATGACAGGTTTTTTTCTGCATGTTCATTCGTCATGTTTCAAAGGTGCGTGCGCATGTATGTGCGTACGTCCGCCTGCCCTCGCGGCGCAGGGACATAAGTGGTGCATAACTCATTCACTGTGCTGCTTCTCTTGATTCCCACGCTGTCTCGCTCGTTCCTCTCGGCGGAGCTGCTGCATCATGCTGGCGATGATTCAACTCGCTATATCCCAGACTTCGCTCATCGGTGAATTGTTCCACTTGTGTTGCCTTTCTGTATTTAGGGAATCGTTAGTGGTTCTTATGCTTTTCGGTTTGTACTCGCTAGAAGCGGCGGAATTTTTATTTCTAGGTGGACATTCGATGTGCATTCGGCCAGAGATAACACTGATCGCTTCCCTGACACGGTTCTGAAGGCGCAGCATACTCTGAGAAGTGCAATTCTATATGCGTCAAGTTTATCCTACTCAAATACGTAAGCCGATCCGTCGCTGATGCCCATATAGGGGACGCGTAGATCAGGATCACAGGACACAGGGACATATTTGGCAACGAGCGACGTGACGGACAGGGAAGGAAGGGTCTGCGGTAGACCAGGAACAGACACTTCAGTAATTGAAAGGACCACTCTGTAATCTAAGAGAACAGGTGGAGTGTAAGCTCCGAACGAAAGTAAACACCAGGAGTAAAACATTAACCAACAATGACGGATCAAGGAAGGTTGAACCATTCCTCATCACAATGGAACCAAAGTGAGATGTAGTTGAGGGTGTGCTACTATACCAACCCAAAAAAACTAATCTAACCTTGGGTTCGATAGCGTATGATGTACACATGTACACGCCTTAATTTGTTTTTGTTCCTTATCCTTTTTTATTGCTTAAAATTGTCAAACAAAATCTGCAGTCTATACACAAAGTCATCACTGAAAATGTCACCAGTTTTTGCTCTTACACAATTTACCATGAATTCGTATCCTCTTTTGCGATTGAATGATATTATTTATCTTTCAACTCACTGCCTAAATTTTCTAAGGCAAAGTGGTTGTAAAGGTGCACTTCAAAGATGTATAGGAGTCGTAAATTGTTCAAGGATTTTCACATTATTGCATGAGTGAGCATTTGAAAGGATTTGTGTCATTGTTCATATCCGTATAAACTGGTGAAAGATACATTGCACGTGTAGTCGTTACTTCCAAACTTTATACATTAATAATTCACGATAGCTATGATTTTCATGAGAGTATTATGAATGATTTGAATGAGCTTTCTGAATTTTCAGCAGCGTAATTTTGGATTATACATTGGCCTCTTATCATTTGACTACTCTAACGTTAACCTTAAGGACCTAAAGCCAAGCATCTTCTGGTATTGCGAATTTATATTTTTATTACGAGTAAAAGGGATCTATAGTTTAACAACGATAACAAACGACAAATTTGAGAAGCTTCTTATGACGACTTATACTGTTGGATGTGTGTCAGACTTTTGTAAGAGGTGGGACGGTAAATACACTTGTGAGTGGGTGGGGTTCGATCCTTAAATACACCGGCCAGTAGTCCAACTACTGAACCAGATTAGATTAGATTAGATAGATATTCATTTTATTTCGTAACAATCTTTTCAAAAAAGTCAGTGACCGCACATTTTACAATTCAGAGATTTGATACATTATCTTTCTACTGAAACATTTTCTTGTATGGCAAACAATAAATAACTATGAATGATCGGAAAAGTTTATCGAAGGAAAATACGAAAAAAAAAAACCTTCATTTGACAAAAAAAAAAAGAAAAAATAAAAATAAAATAACAATAACAAATAAATAAATAAATAAATACAAAAGTAAATTAACAAATAAATAAATAAATAAATATATAAATAAATAAATAAATAAATAAATAAATAAATAAATAAATAGATAAAGAAATAAATACAAAAATAAATAACAAATAATAAATAAATAAATAAATAAATAAATAAATAAATAAATAAATGAATAAATAAATATATATATAAATAAATAGATAGATAAAGAAATAAATACAAAAAATAAATAAACAAATAAATAAATAAATAAATAAATAAATAAATAAATAAATAAATAAATAAATAACTATATGAATAAATAAGTAAATAATTGATTAATAACTAATAAATGGTAGCAAACACAAAAATATCACAGATTAAACATTTAGCTGGTTTATGAGAGGATTCTCAGAACTATCACAGCTGTTATTAAAATTAGTAGTAAGTTTTCGAATCCTATCGAAGATCAACTCAACATTCGCCCTTCTGTGGAGATCTAGGGTTGAATTATGAAAGGGCAGGTTCAACATCATTTTTAAAACTTTGTTTTGTGATACCTGCAACTTTTTTAAATGGCATCTTGCTGCAGTACCCCATATTGGACACCCATATAATAGGATAGCCTGGAAGATTACTTTATAAATTATTATCTTATTGTCGTTTGTGAGTGAAGATTTTCTATTGATGAAAGGGTAGAGCATCTTAATTGCAATACCTGTTTTCCTTAACGTACTTTGAATATGTTGATCAAATGTTAGTTTCGTATCAAGGTGGACCCCGAGATACTTTATGGATTGCTCCCATGGTATGGTGTTACCATTTATTTGAAGCTGTCTGCTGGGAAGATAGCAAGCTTTTCTTTTTCGTGTGAAAAAGATGGCTTGCGTCTTCCTAGCATTCAGCTTAATTTTCCATTTGTTATAATATTTTTCAAGTATTTCGATCGCATGTTTTAGATTGTTCTCAATGTTGAGAGCAAATTCATGTGACGCGAATACAGCAGTGTCATCAGCAAAAATGGCTGCTTCACATTGCGGAAGACTTGGAAAATCTGATATATATATATTGAAAAGGGTTGGACCTAAGACTGAGCCTTGGGGCACACCAGAATCAAAAAATAACATGTTAGAAACACCACAATTTACTTGCACCTGAAAACATCTACTGGATAAGAAACTCTGAACAATTTTACATAAATACAAAGGAAACTCGAAGCGTAACATTTTATATATTATTCCATTGTGCCATACAGAATCAAAGGCTTTTTCAATGTCTATCAATATCATGCCCGTTGACTGACCACATGAACGATGGTCTAAAACATGGTTACAAATTCTTTTTACCTGGTGTGAAGTGCTGTGAAAGCTTCGAAAGCCGAATTGTATATCAGGAAAAATATCTTTATCTGAAACAATTTTTAAGATGTGTTGCTTAAGTATTTTTTCGTAAACCTTACTAATGTTGCTTAGTAGGCTTATTGGCCTATAACTTTCAGAGATATCTGGGGCTTTTCCAGCCTTAAGAACAGGGACAACCAAGGCTTTTTTCCAACATTGAGGAAAGTATTGGCATTTTAAACATGCATTAATAATGAATGTTAGATATTTAATTCCAACCTGTGGCGGCTTGTGGCAACTGTTGCAGTACGAGCCTCAAGTTACACCATTCCGCGGAAAGGGAGCAGGGAGGGGCGGCCTTGATAGTCGATTTGAAATTATGATGACTGAGTTCGGGGTTTGTGGTGCAGGTTTTGAGGCATGGGAGAGAAGCAGAGTGTGGTGACTGTTACAATCTAACCTCAACTCTGTTCCCGTTTTGTCTGCATAGCGGGAAGGCAGCAAGGCCGGTGGAGACCGTTTCGGTCGATCCGCCGGGTTACTGTCTCGGCATCGGAGTGGAGTTCTGACTGAAGTGACTGATACAATCTAACTTCAGTGAGATCTCTTTTCCTTTGCAGGGAAATCGGTTGGGGTGATCTGCGGGAGGGGAGCGGAGTGGCTCAATTCATCGTCCAATCCGTCCTCCAGTTTAGTTAAACCATTTGGACCTAGTAACGAATTTGTTGATACAGCCAATATCTGAATCTCTGAAATCACTTAGATCATCGAGGAAATAGTTGCCGAGGATTTGTTTCCTTGAATTGTCTAGTGCGGGGCAGTTGCACAGGAGATGAGTGGTGGTTTCTTCCTCTTCGACGTCTCTACAGCTTCTGCAGAAGTCGTTTAAGGGAGCTCCCAATCTGATGGCATGACTGCCTAAAAGGCAGTGGCCGGTGATTGCTCCGATTACAGAGCTGATATTTTTCCTGCTGATGGAGAGAAGTTTGGATGTTCTCTTCGCATCGTATTTGGTCCAAATTTGCTTTGAGGACACACATGTACTGATGCTATTCCACCTGTTGTTTGCTTCTATTAACGCGTTATCTAGAAGTTTGAGTTTCAGTGTCTGAATGGGTACCGCCGGTGACTCTCTGTTGTCAGAGAGTTCTTGTGCGGAACCCCGTCTGGCTAACTCGTCCGCTTTGCAGTTGCCTGGAATATCACTGTGACCGGGTACCCAGCACAGGGAAGTGTTACATCTGACCGCGATCTCGTTAAGAGATTCGCGGCATTGTTTTACCAACTTGGATCTTATTGTTGTTGATTCTAAGGCTTTAATAGCTGCCTGACTGTCTATGTAGAAAACGATAGTTTTTCCATCTATCGGGCTCAAAGAGAGTCTGCGTGCTGCTTCGCGGATAGCCGTGACTTCTGCCTGAAATACACTGCAGTGGGCAGGCAGTCGTAGTACGACATTGAGCGCAGGGTTGTCTGAAAACACGCCCGCCCCTGTGCCGTCGGCTGTCTTTGACCCGTCGGTGTATATTTCTATGGCGTCATTGTTTACAATGCGACCGTCTTCCCAGCTGGCTCGGTCTGGGATTGCCGTCTTGTATTTATTAGTGAAATCTAGTGTTGGGATTAGATAATCCGTATTGTTGGGGATCTTGTAGGCAGTTAGGATGCTGCTGTGCCCAAAGTGTGAGCTTTGCCACGAATTGGATTCTCTTAATCTCAGGGCCGCCTTAGTGGCCGCCAGCTTCCCATAGATATCAATGGGTTTAGAAAAGTCGTTAAGGCTGGCGTTGGTGTGGATCTTAAGGCTCCTGTGATGCATATGCAGGCTGCCCTCTGGATTCGTTCCAGGGCGCTTGCGTGGCATTGCTTCGATATTGCAGGATACCATGCTATGATACCGTATGTGAGGATAGGCCTGACGACCGCCGTGTACAGTCAGTGTGTTATCTTAGGCTGTAGACCCCATCTGGAGCCTAAGGCCTTTTTACAGGTGTAAATGGCAATCGTAGCCTTCCTTATGCGGTCTTGGATGTTTGGTTTCCAACTGAGTTTGCTATCTAGGATCGTTACCAGATATTTAGCTTGGCTGGAAAAAATGAGGGGTTCGTTGTTGAGCGTAGGTGGCGTTATCTCCTGAACCTTAATTTTCCTTGTAAATAAAACCAGTTTGGTTTTAGATGTGTTAACATTGAGCCCGACCTTAATGGACCAGTAGGATAGTTTCCTGAGAGCCGATGCCATTAGGTCTCTGATCGTGTGCGGGAATTTCCCCGTTATGGTAGTGGCAATGTCGTCCGCGTAGGCCGTCACTTTGCATCCATCCTCCTCTAGGTTGGAGATGATCTCGTTGACTACTAAGATCCATAGTAGCGGTGAGAGCACTCTTCCTTGTGGTGTGCCCCTGTACACTGACCTCCTGGTCAGACAGCTGCCGAGCTCCGCCTGGATCAGCCTGCTATCTAACATGTTCTTTATCCAGGTGCAGATGCAGTTGTCCACGTTTAGTCTGAGGAGTGCATTCGTAATGGCTTCTGTATTGACATTGTTGAAAGCCCCTTCTATATCCAGAAAGGATATCATTGTGTATTCTTTGTGATACAACGATTTTTCGATAGTGCTGACTAGCGAATGAAGTGCTGTGTCTACTGAAAAGCCTTTTCGGTAGGGGTGTTGACACCTCGAAAGAGAGTTGTTTTCCAGGTTTGAGCTTATGTAGTAATCTAAAAGTCTTTCCAACGTTTTCAGGAGGAATGAAGTTAGACTGATAGGTCTGAAGTCTTTTGGAAAACAGTGTGAAGCTTTACCGCATTTTGGAATGAATACCACTTTTACCGTTTTCCAAACTGTGGGCGTAAAGCTGAGTTTTAGGCAGCTATTGAAAATCAACAGTAGCCAGGGTGCGAGAGTCTCGATACTCTTCTGTAGCTCTATGGGTGTGATTCCATCTAGTCCAAGTGATTTATATGGGAGGAAGGTGTTAATCGCCCACGCGAGTTTGCGATTGTCGGCAATATGCTCCGGAACCCTTTGGACCCTGTGATGGTGCTGTGTAGGGTGATTTAACTCTACTGTGTTGCCTGGGAAGTGGGTATCCAGTAGTAGGCCTAGGGTCTCCTCGCTGGATGAGCTCCACACTAGGTCATATTTACTTTTTTGTCTTATTTGTGTAAAATTTGTATTATTTTTTTTTGATTCTAAACTGTATAATGTAGTTCGGTAACTGATTGGAAGGTCATGCGTTCAAATCCCGGCCAAGTCCATTACTTTAAATCGAATACATGCCCCATGCAAAACTTCTAGCACCCACATTTTCGGAATTAGCACACTTCAACCATTATTTTGGTATAAACAATTTTATGTTATACCAATTATTTGAAAAAAGTCCTTTTTTTGCATACTATTAGTACGTCTGCCACGGAGTTTGCCCATGCAAAACGTCTGGCATCCACATTTTCAGTATCAGGACAGTTGCACCATTATTTTGGTATATACAATGTGTGGTTATACGAATTATTTTAAAAACTGATTTTTTTGCATACTATTAGTACGTCTGGCATGGGGATAGCCCCAAGCAAAACGTCTGGCACACACAGATTTGTGTAGATGGCTTCTACCTCTTTCATTTAATAATATTCATAAGTGGCTATATCTTCGATCCAGGATTTGGAAAAAAACTTATTTTTACTTTACTATTACTAACCTTTGCCCCAAACAAATGCTGCCAGACTAGCTAAATAGACTTAAGCTATTTAGGCACTTAATTTTAATATATCCTAATTTTGGTTATATCTTCACTCCCAAAAAATGCTGTTTACTCTTAGACTATAAGGTATTAATGGGCCTTGTGTGGCTTAACATATATAAATAGACATGAATACTTTTAAAATTTGAACATAAAACATGCACGAAGATATTTCTTTGAAAAAAACTAAGAAGCTCATTCAGAATATCGTTTGCTCGAATTCTGTGGCCGCAAGCCATAACCGCCTTAGGCTAAGGCCACTCAGTGAGCGACAGAGTGGCAGAGTTTTGGACCGATGAGCTCAATCGACAACTGGCCATTTATTTAGCAAAAACTCTTGAGCTTGTTGCAAAAGCTATTTAACCAAAAATGAGCAATCACCGCTAAAGACGATTTTTCAATGAAATTATGGATTTTCTTTAAAAATTTGAAGAAACCAATCGGCGTTTCAAATAATCAAGAGGTTTCAGTTCTTGAGGTAATTTGATCTTGTTAGGATGTTGGCCAAGATCTTTACGTAAAATTCGTAAAATAGAATAAAAGCACTTACGTCTGCGATATTTGCGATACTTCGACCCGTGCGTTGTCTCACTGGCACAGGAACATAGTGTATATGCTGACTCGAATTCAGGCACTATAGCTACGGTGACCGTATATTCCACCGTGAAAAAGAGGACAAGCTTCAATATGTAAAACACATATGCTTAAGAACATTGCACTCTAGTACCTACTGATATTTTTCAATGTATTTTCTGTTAAACACCACTGCTAGCTACTGTTTAAAATGCTTTAATATCCATGCAGTCCAAGTTGAAAACGTGTCCATTTTCTTTGAGATTTCTTCGAAGAACAAATAAAAATTAATGATTTTAATTTTGATTTTTGTTTATAAAAATTAGTCTCAGCTAACAAGCTTAAACCAATATATGAAATAATGTTCGTGTGCATAAAAAAACATACGGATGTTAGACTGATTGAAAGCTCCCCCACTAATTTATTATTCAATTACAATTTCGGTGTTGGTATAAGCAGCAAAAATGCCATCCAAAAATTAAAACGAATCTGTTTCTTTAAACAGTCAGTGAACGAATTAAAATAAATAAACATCTCGATAAAAAATGGCACCATTTAAAGGCAAAAAGGGACATGATGAACTGGAAATAAAGGTTGCTTAAAAATTGTTTCGAAGGTTACCGAAAATCCAATCAATACAACAGTGAATCATTCGAACGCTTTAATTAAAAGCCAGTCCGCCCCAAATATTATTCATCACTTTAATAAATCAACACAATTAAGAACAATGTTTACAAACCGATTCTAATTTCAAAAACTTGTGATTATCTTCTGAAATTTTTTATTGTCAACGGCTGTACCTGAGGAAAGAAAATATGTACCTACCATGCTTACTCATTTTAAAGAAACGCTCTTGTAAGCATTCGTTTTTTCATATTTTCACATATTGAAGCAGACTTTTTAAATGAGATGGATATAACAATATGGGTTTCGGCTTGCGAGACTTTCTACACTGGACTTATGGCCCACTTCCTTTTTCAGATTATGGAATTATGACCCGAAATGGTGTGGACTTTTGACCCACCTAGGTGGGTTATAAGTCCACAAATCAATTGTGAACTTATAACCCACCTAGGTGGGTCAAAAGTCCACACCATTTCGGGTCATAATTCCATAATCTGAAAAAGGAAGTGGGCCATAAGTCCACAATTATTCTTATGACTTAATGGATAAATATAAATAGATAAACATCGGAATATTAAACAGTTTATTTATGTAGTTGATTGCATAGTATTTAAATAGTATTGGTCTAATTCATAATAGTAAAAAAATAATAAATAAAGATAAAATGAAATTTTGATTCAGGTTTTGAAAATTAAAGGAAACTCTCTTAAAAAAAAAACAAAACAAAAACAAAAATTAATTAAAAAAATTAAACAAACAACTTACAAAAATACTTTTGAGCTATTAACAACTATTTGCCTACAGAAAGGGCATAAGATTTCGTTTCTGCTTCGTTTGGCTGATTCCACTACATTATTATTATTGAAACAATCTTCACAAATTTTTAAATGATTGCAAGGCTGAAAACTGTAACATTGAGGTTTTAAGAAAACGTAGAGCTCTATGCGTTTATTTTTAAATGCAGAATTCCTTGCAATTATGATCCGAATACACCCCAAAAAAGATACACTTCAGTGTACTCCTATATGTCAAATACAGTCAAAAAAGTGAAATTCAAGTGCGAACGTGTTTTGTTTTGGGTGAATGGTTTTTCGTCATATTTCGTAAGGTAAGTAAGATTTAACTTTATTATAGCTATATTATCTTAAAACGTATTATCGTTTGTCGTTGGAGATTCTCTTTTTTCGATAGGATTACTAATTTCTTTTTTATTTAATTTTTAATATAAAAAAATAAGGGTAGGACGGTTGTAACATTTTTTGTGTGGACGGTTGTAACACGTTACAACCGTCCACTCAAAATTTCTCAACGAGACAGTTTTTGATGTTTTGATTTTAAATCCAAAAATTTAGCAATATAAGAAATAAGTACATGCAAAATGCCGCGCCAAAGAATCAGAAAAACCTCTCGTGGCATGATTCCAAAAGAAATATTTGTAAATGCAGCAGAAGACGTTTTAAAACATGGTAGATCCATTCGAGGTGTTGCAAAGTCTTATGACATCTGCCATGTGACTCTTGGTCGTTTTATCCGCAAAACAAAAGCTATACAAAACTGCCCTGGTGACGTTGTTTCTCTAAGAGTTGGATATATAGCACACAACAGGGTATTTTCGGTTGAGTACGAAGTAGGTATATATTATTTATGATACCACTTAATTCTAAACAATATCAAATTTTCAATGATAGGAAAAATTGGATGATTACATACACCACTGTGGTGATTTGTATTATGGCCTTACAACCCAATGCGTTCGAAAACTGGCATACCAGGCTGCCACTCATTATAATCTTCAAATGCCTGCTTCCTGGAAGGCCAATGGAATGGCTGGTAAGGAATGGCTTATGTCCTTTATGAGACGCAACCAAACTCTTGCCATTCGAAAACCGGAAGCAACAAGTTTATCAAGGGCTATGAATTTTAACAAACCAAACGTCAACAAAAAAAAATTAATTTCAACCATTAATTATAACATTTACTTGTTTCCTTCTATATGATATATATGGTGTTACAACCGTCCTTTCACCATGTTACAATCGGTACACCGAGAAGGTCGGTTGTAACATTTGACCTGCTCTTTATTTTAGCACCCTAGCTCCGATCTGCGATAATAGTTGGAAACCAAGTTATTATCTTACGGTAGTCAAAAACCCACTTATTAACATGCATGTTGTTTCAGGTTGGTATATAGAGCGGTTTGCAAATTATGGAAGGGAATACGAAAAATGTTACTTTCGTACCCACTCTCCCCTATGTCTCGTGGGTTTTGAAAGCAAATTCCACAAATAAGTTCGTTGCCCGAAGTTTGAACTTCGTCTTCAAGCTCGTTTTCTTCTCTTTCACCTTCGTCTTCTGCCAAATTTTCGCATTCATCAGTAAATGCATGTGAATCTGTCTTATTGCTATAAATCGTTGCCAATGCGCTTGCCAGTCATATAGTTGAGAGTGGACACCAAGCAGATTTCGACAATGTCCAAATCCTACAAACGGAGAGGCACATGTCAAAGAGGTACACTCTGGAAACCCTGCACATAATCAACAACCGCAACAATATGAACAGAAAGCAAGACACCCAAAACATCTCGGCGGTATATAGCTCTCTCGTTTCGGCGAGGAAATTTTGAATTCTGTCCGTCACTCCACGACTAAACATCACAAGAAGTGGTTAATTTAAAATTTTTATTTTTTTTTGTGTAATCCTGTACATTCAACTAAAATTAGTTTCTCCTCTAAATGTAAAAATAAAAATAATTCACTTTTTTATCTATGTAAGTTTGTTTCACCATATAATATAGTTTATTATTATATACATATTTTGTTATTATATGTTTTCAATCAATAAAGATCCCCTGAAGAAGACAGCAACCCCTGTCGAAACGTCGGGAAGTAAATGAAATAACTAGTTTCATTGCAAGACCAACTTGATCAACAAAGCCGACGAGGATTAATTTGTCCTCAACACTACATGATTACAATTTTAATTGCTCACATAAATCCTATATAAGTAATATATTATACCTGTGTAATCCATTGCTTTCGGAGATATTCGAGAAATCCTTTAAAAATTGAAAACCCGGTTGTTTCTTTGTGTATTATTTGGAATCCTCTATGGATGTGCTGAGGATTTAAAAGTGGAAGAACAAAAAACTTATTGAACATTTTACGAAATTGCTTTTCTTTTCGTAGAGTTTGCAAAAAATTTGGAATTTTTGAAGCCTTCCTCTTGATTGCACGACAATAGTGAAACCAGCACCCTCGTATTTCCGCAGCTGGAAAAACTTTTCTCAACCCCTTCCTTAATGCTTGCTCAAAATCCAAAGTGAAGGAAGCGGGAGAAAATTTAAACAAATTTGCTTTAATATATTGAAAAGCATGCGTATATGCGTCTTCAGATTTCTTACTCATGAGTAAGAAGAGAAAAGGATAAACCTATAATTGACAAAGTAATATAAAATGTAGGAATTAAAGTTGTAAATTTAAATTAGACTTTTAGCATTCAGTCTTGAGAATGTAACGAAGTATTTTGATTTGTTCACTATTTAATTTTTGAGAAGTTTATAAAGTAATAGTGAAAATTCGCGCGAATTTTTCACTATTACTTTATAAACTTCTCAAAAACTAAGTCCTAAAAACTTACTTCAATTTGATATTTTAAGATTTTGATTATGTTTTTGAGAATTTGATTAAGTAATGGTCTCTACTTACATGCTCTGAATGTGCAACACAAACAATTAATAATTGCTTCCATTCACCTACTGGAAGTACACTAAAGATGCCTTCAACAAAATAATTCCGCTCTGACCTTGGTAATACCTCAATTTGATTACACATGTTTGTTGACATAAAAATAGAGTACCGGAAATCAGACTCCAAAATCGTGCTTTTGTAAAAAGTATTGCTTTTGTCATATCGAGACATTCCATGACGAAGCATTACATTTTCATTTGAAAATATTTCCTTTATTTCCATAAACGTTTTTGGCGATTTTGGCAAGGTACTACTTTTTATTCGGTTCAAACTTCTTTTAACCGTCTTATATTGGACTAAATTGACCGAATCCTGCATTTTAACGCGCTTTTCATCAAAAATTTGTTTCGACGTATTTTTTCTTTTTAGCATCTATACAATCCTTTTTCATTGCATTAATGAGTTCCATCCTTTTAAACATATCGGATTGGTCAGCATGTGGATGAAGCGTATCACATATTTTAGTAATTTTATTCAACACAGTATCGAATATCAAACTAGCTTTACACGATTTTATGTAGCATGTATATCTGTCACTTGTTTTATAACTATATTTTTTTGAATATAATTGTTTTTCTTCCTCTAAATATAATACAACACTATTTTTACTCAAACCAGAAAGAAATTCGTATTTAATAATTTTTTCCTCCATCTCACTTCAACTACAACGATTGTATTATAATAATGACTCATAAATGCTTAAACTACTTGATTTAAATTATTAGATAATGAAAACCACTGTATTTTTGGTTTTCATTTGAAAAATGACAATTTTTAATAATTATGGACTTATGACCCATCTTAGTGAGCCATAAGATCACAATTGATGGGTCAGTAATCCACAAATATTTCGTGCGGGCTTTTGACCCACCTAGGTGGGTTATAAGTTCACAATTGATTTGTGGACTTATAACCCACCTAGGTGGGTCAAAAGTCCATTGTGGACTTTTGACCTGTGGACTAACGAGAAGAAAAGTCTAATGTTGTCGCTCTCAGACGCATGATGTAAACATCAAGGGGCGGGGGTTTAAATATGCATCTACTATATGCCGAGTGCTTTCCTTTGGAGTATGGCGAAAGCAGCAGCTACGTATTAGCGTGAAAGCTTATTCCAACAAACAACTGATGCATTTGCTAAAAATGGTCTTATCATAGCCGTATAAATCCATGGGACTCTTTTCGGTGATAAGCCCCATGTCTTGCCGAAAATACCGTTGCACTGCCAAAAAAAGACAGCGCCTTGGCAGTCTTCATCTCAACATGCTTGACTCAACAATTTTACTTCATTAGTCCGATTGTGACGCCTTTTGGCACTGGCTCCGTCAACCTGATCAAAACCTGAGAAAAATCTCAGTTTTGAGACGATTGACTGAGCGATCGGAAATAACATTGTCAAAAGCACCCTCAATATCGATGAAAATGCACATCGCGTATTCTTTCTTGTCAATCGCGCTCTCAATTCTACCAACTAGATTTTGGAGCGCAGTCTCGCAAGATTTTCGGTTTTGATAGGCATGTTGCTTTTGGATTATGGGGGAACGCAAAGCAGTTTTGCGCACATGAAGCTCGACTAGATTTTCCATGCTGTAGGAAGCACGAAGGAAGTCAGACTGATTGGTCTGGATTTCTATGCGAGTGAGTAGTCAATTCTGACGATTTTTGGCATTAATGCCATTCTAACTGTTCGATAGGGTGTTGGTATGTCTGCCAGGGCCAGGACAACAGTGTAGATTATCTTCATAGTCGGTAGCGCTTACTCGGACAGTGTATTTTGTTCTAAACTTCTCGAAAAAGGAGAACATATTAAGATGAGTTCATCTTATTTCATTAGCATATCAAATCTAATAAAAGTAATAAAGACGTTAATGTAGAAGCATTTTTCTGCAAAAGTAAATACAAAGAAATATTAAGTCACTGGTGGTGAAAAAAATTACATTTGAATCAAAGATTTATAGAAGATGACATTGACATCGCAAACGGTATTGGTTTCTCTTAAGCACCTAGTCAATGGTTCGTTTGCAGCATAATTGGTTCTGTGGCATGAAATGTTAAAAAACAATGGGTTTCTAAGCACCCTCGCAGGAACATTGCAGTTAATTAAGGCCAGAATATCGAAACAATCAATATGAATGACAATATGAATGAACATAACCTCAGAGAAATTTCTTCGAATGTTAAGAGGCGGGACTCCAAAAATTTTGCACATTTCAACGTGTGTGGATCATAGAACTCAGTTGAATTGCGCAAGAAGACTTAAAAGTCTATATGTTCTACGAAATCAAGTTGTTGGTCAAAAATTACCCCAAGGTCTTTGACACACTTGAAAGAAATGAACTGTTTATTTTATAAGAGAAGTTAATTGAAGAACGATTCCGACAAATCGTTAAACTTTGACATTTTGCAATATTAAGGTGTAAAGAGTTAACCAAACACCAATGCGATAATCTCTCAAGATCTTCTTGTAATGACATGCAATCATGTTGAGTTTTTATACACCGAAAGACTTTCGAATTTCAAAATACGTTTGGAATGTCATAGATAAATAACAAAAAAAAGGGCGGGCCAAGATGGCTTCCTGGCGGCACACCCGATTTAACATTTATAGGTGTCGAGAGAATGTTATTTTTATGAACATACTGAAGACGACCCTTTAGGTATGCATTTATCCAGTTCAAGAATTTACAGTGGAATCTTATTTTTTTTA
Source organism: Portevinia maculata (assembly GCA_949715645.1). NCBI lineage: Eukaryota > Metazoa > Arthropoda > Insecta > Diptera > Syrphidae > Portevinia > Portevinia maculata. Next base: position 219,404,369 of record OX454526.1, read on the forward strand.
ACTTCATAAGTAATGTATCATGACTAACCCGATAATACGTAGTTGGAAGAAAGTGTAAGGTTTCTGCTAGTAGATCTACCAGCAACAAAACCGTGTTGATAGGGAGAAAAAATACTTTTAAGAATTTGAGTTAATCTTAAATAAATCAGTTTTTCAAAAAATTTTGGAATTGTATTAGCTAATCTTACAAATGGGGCGATAATTAAAAACTTCCTGCCTACTGCTTGATTTATAAATTGGTATAATTGTAGAACGCTTCCACTTATTTAAGAACTCATCACTTTCAAGGGAACTATTAAAAATCATTTTTTAGGGACAGCAAATACTTTCGCACGCCTCTTTAAAATAATAGGAGCAATTCCATCCATATCTTGTCGGATACCTTAATCTTAGTTCAAGCTAGATCAATTTCTGAAGTTGAAACTGGATTGAAAATGGCTACCAAAAAAGTTACACACAACTAAAAGATCAGAAGATGATATGCAATCGTGACGCATTAGATTTGGAATGGCATTAGTTTGTTTTTTATTTATTATCTTTTATTATACCCTATTCTAGGGGTATATTAATTTTGACGCATAGTTTGTAACATACCTTAATATTGCCCGTAGACCACTAAAAGTTACTATATTTATGATCAGCATCGATAGTAATGTCGATCTAGCCATGTCCGTCCGTCCGTCCGTCCATCCGTCCGTCGGCAAAAATTAGGCCTTTAAACTGGACCTAGAGAGCTGAAATTTTAACCATATACTCTCTAGGGTCCCGAAATAATCAAGTTTAAGAATTTTTGAAATCCGCCCACAGACACGCCCACAAACTCAAAAAAACAAAATTTTGGAAAAAATCGAATTTTGAGCTAGAGAGCTGAAATTTTTTATATATGATCTATGGCCCATAAAACTGATTGGGACATAAAATTTTCAAAATCCGCCCACTGACACGCCCACAATTAAATAAAACAAATTTTGGGAAAAATTGAATTTTGAGCTAGAAAGCTGAAATTTTTTATATATGATCTTTGGCCCATAAAACTGCTTGGGACATAAAATTTTCAAAATCCGCCCACTGACACGCCCACAATTAAATAAAATATTTTTTTTGAAAAACCAAAATTTGAGCTAGGGAGCTGAAATTTTTAATATATACTCTCTAGGGGCCCTTTATGCTCATGTGTAAATATTTTCAAAATCCGCCTACTGACACGCCCACAATTATTTTATTTTTATTTTTGAAAGTCCAAAGTTTGAGCTAGGGAGCTGAAATTTATAGTATATACTCTCTAGGTCGTACGTCGAATTCTACTCGGGTATCGAAAAGTCGTCAAAACAATTAATCCAAGCGAAGCAGTATTGATTAAAAATAACAATTTATTAATTGGTAATAGAACATTTTATTTAGACAATAATAACAAACTTAAATATAATAACACAAACGGAGAAGACGAACTACAGAATATCTACGGAAAACTCAATTTTAATGCTGTCAACGAAACTATGTTGTCAAACAGACGTCAGCGTGAATGGCCCAAACCAGATGCACCAGTGATGACACTTTACACCGAAGGTCCGGAAGGTAGTAGTGTCATACAAAACTGAGAATTAAGCGTCGTCAGCTCAAACAAATTTATCTCTGCAAATATTTTATCTTACAATATATCTGGATTAAGTAATAAATTATTATTTGTAGATTTTTTTAACTATGTTAAGAACTTTGAAATTTTCTTTCTATTTGAAACACATTTAACAAGCGATAATTTAAGTAATTTTAATAAATATTTCGATGGCTTTAAGTTAATTTGGAGCGAAGCAAGTAAAACCTACATAAAGGGGCGTGCAAGTGGAGGAAGCCTGTACGGGATAAAAAAATCACATTTAAAAACTTACGATTTTGATGAATTTGAAGGAACTACCGTAGTAAAATGTGTGACACAAAATAATAATACATATATCGTTCCATCATATATAAACTGCAACAAATGGACTCACGACTTTGAGAGGCTGTGTAATACAATGTCATGTTTAGCTAGCAAAAACGTTATGCTGATTGGAGATTGGAATTCGAGAATAAGTGACTCACAAACCACTATAGTGCAAACTGTAACAAACCCTAGTATATGCTGTACCAATAGGGTATCTAAAGACATAGTCTGCAATAAAAATGGAACAGATGTACTAGAGCTGCTCCAAATGTATGATCTTATTGTGTTAAACGGCTGTACAGAAGGTGATAGAGAAGGGCATTACACATTTGTCGGAGGACAAGGCAATTCAGTTATTGATTTTTGTGCTGTTAACAACGACTGGACTGGGAAAATTAAAAAATTTGAGGTACAATACAAAACTTTTTCGGATCACATGCCAATCGTGGTTGAAGTTGATGGTGAAACACCCTCATATCACAAAAACCTGCCCCTGCTACCAAGACTTAAATGGAAATCCGAAAAAACAAATACCTACCACAGGTTATTAGACAGCTTGCTCTCAGCAAATAATTCGATACCTGAAGAAACAGAAACACTCGCAAACCAAATAACTTGTTATATAAGAAGTGCTGCATCAAACAACATTTCAAATATAAGGTCACCATTTAAACAAAAATGGTTTGATAGAGAATGCATAAATGCTAGGAAGAAATCATTTGCCCTTTTGCGTGTCTGGAGAACTTGTAATGATCCTGAGGTTAAAAAGTGGTATAACCAAGTGAATACCCACTACAAAAATCTATGCCTAGCTAAGAAAACTGACTTCGATAATCAGCAAGCTCTCTTACTTAGTCAAACCAAGTCTTCGAAGGACTTCTGGAGAATAGCAAGGGAGATTAATAGTACAGTTTATCAAATAGGTACAGGAGTATCTGCTGATGATCTATCCATATATTTTAAACATCTTCTACTGGATAACTCAAACCTTTCTTTCTCGTATGCGGACCCCCTCATTTTCGACGATTCCCTAGATGGTGAGGTAACAACTGACGAAATCAATGCTGTTATCATGAAATCCAAAAATGGAAAGGCGCCAGGCGAAGATGGGATTCCGTACGAATTCTACAAAAATGCTAGTCCAACCTTAATCAACTATTTGAAAGTTCTCTTTAACAGTGTGTTCTCGAGTGCAGACATCCCTTCATCGTTTAAGAAGTCCGTAATATTCCCCATCCACAAAAAGGGTTCGCTGGAAAACGTAGAAAACTACAGGGGAATCTCATTCATGAATGTGTCAGCCAAGATATTTTGCGGCATACTTGTAGGACGATTAGAAAAATGGGTAGATGAAAAAAATATTCTGACAGAGCGTCAAGCTGGATTCAGAAAAAACTTTTCAACCGTTGACCAAATATTCACATTATCTGCGATTATAAGAGCCTTTCAAGCCAGAAACAAGAAAATGTATAGCTTTTTTGTAGATTTCAAGGCAGCTTTTGATCTTGTTAGCCGAAGTGCACTCTTCTATAAACTGTCTCAGTTGGGTATCTCTACAAAATTTCTTAAGACCATTAAAAAAATGTATGCCGAAACAAGTGCAGCAGTCTGGGATGGAAAGGATTTCTCAGAATGGTTTAAAACACAGACTGGTGTAAAGCAAGGATGTCCTCTTAGTGCCTTATTGTTTTCTCTATTTATAAACGACATAGAAAAAGATTTGCCTGGTGGAGTACGAATTGCTAATACCGTGGTCAATGTCTTGTTATATGCCGATGATCTTGTTCTACTCTCTGAATCTCCTGAAAATCTCCAATTGATGATAAATCGTTTAGCCAGTTACTGCAAAAAATGGGGACTAACCATCAACACCGAAAAATCTAAAATTATGGTATTTTCCCGTTCACCACGAGTGCAAAGTGGAAATAGATGGTTTTATAATGGAAGCCCATTAGAGATTGTGAAGGAACTCAAATATTTAGGAGTGAAACTGAACCCAACCCTAGAATTTGGTAAACATCTAACGGATAAAGCCAAGTCTTCCCAAAGCTTAGTGAATCTATCATGGAAAAATGTTTTTGCAAACAAGCGGATTCTCCTCTCAACGAAATACAGAATATTTGATTCAGTTGTTAAATCAACTCTTTGTTACGCCTCTCAAGTTTGGGGATCAGACGAGTACGAAGTAATCGAGAAATTCCACAGGAACTTCTTGAAAAAATTATTCAACTTACCAATGAAATCGCCGAACTACACAATCTATTTGGAAACGGGTCTTCCAATGCTTTTTACAAGCACTCTCAAATCGCAAGCGGATTACATCATTAAAATAGGTTCGTATCCAGACTCCCGAATAACCAAAAAAATGCTATCTTATGAATTAAGAAACAAGGACTGGTGGGCGTTAAGATGGTTAAGAATTGGAAACGCGTGTGGAGAAACTATTTCATTCGATCTAAACAACCTGGACAACTTAAAGAACCAACTTTATCGAATAATAAATAAAAATGAAGATGCTATTCGTGTGCGATTTATAGAGAAAGCTCGTGAATCAGATAGCAGAGTATTGTATTCTCACCTGAACTTCAATCTAAAGGATAAGAACTATTTCAATGACTCACTCAACTATAGTGAAATATCTCTTATTTTCAAAACAAGGTGTGAGTTGATTGGTTTAAATGGCAGCCCATATAATGGAAGCTTCAACCAGTTTTGTAATATTTGCAACTTAAAAGCGAAAGAAGACTGCTTTCACATTATTAGTGTTTGTCCAATCTACAAACCACAGAGGCTAGCTTACTTCGGAAAAAAATTCCTTACCATGCAGGAGACAATACAAATTCTGAACGAGTGTGATTGGAAAAAGTTATTTTATTATATTAAATCCATCTACAAATACAGGTCGCTATTAATAACAGAATATTATGATTGATTAAGTTTATTAAAAAAATAACTATATTGTTAAAGTAACAAATGTAGGTACATGTATAAGCATTTTGCTAACCAAGCTGACGGCTAAGCCATAGCTTTAAAATTCATTCTATCTTGTAACTTATGTAATAAGAAAATATTAAATAAATGAATTTCTTACTTACTTACTTACTACTTACTCTCTAGGTGCCCTTTATGCTCATACTTAATTTTTTTTTTAAATCCGCCTACTGACACGCCCACAATTAAATAAAACAAATTTATTGAAAAACCAAAGTTTGAGCTAGGGAGCGTTTTTATTTACAAAAGCTTAGTTTTTTCGATAAAATCCTTTAAATTTTTGTCACGCCCACTTATGAGATATAGGAATAAGAATAGGGTATCCAACAGTTCGCCCAAGCGGACTGTAGCCCGCCCCTATGTTTTTACTTTTACTATTGGATTTTAAATCACTTTCAACAGATAATAAATAATGATTGTAAAGGAATTTATTTAGATTATCGAAATTCTTTTGCAATATTCGATATTGTTTGTAAAGATCTCGATCATTGTCAGATCTTGCTTATAAACCTTATTTTTTTTATTATTGAGATTGGTTATTCTTTTATAAAACCTCACTGGTTTATATATATAAACTATGCATAATATACTAAAACTTTTTTTATTAATTTAGTAAGTTTCTTACGAAATCTAATAAAAAAACTTTAATTGAATTAAACATTTTGACAACAGAATGAAGAAAATTTATAATGCAGTTGAAACAAAGAATAGACATGAAGTAATAACGGAATTTTTCGACAAAAGAATATTTATTGTACTCGTATTATCAAGAGTAAAGCAGTTAATAAAAATTCCTTCAGGGGCTCGTTATTTGTAAAGGCCTCATTACTGAGTACCTTACCATATAATTACGCGACGCGGACATACAATTTGCTTGTTTTTTTGTGATATCTGCCGGTGAAAATTTTCACCAAAGCGCGATCTATCGATGATGTTATTTTTGCGTACATTTATTGGTATTTATTATCAATGTTTTCTTGGAAAGAAGAACACATTAGATATACAGACTCATTGAATAAATTAACTAACTAACCGAATGTCGCAGGGCTATCACATGAAACACTTTAGACAGGATAGTCCACACGCCATGGCATACTTTCCTCCTGGGAAAATATATAGAAACCCACAAACAAACAGATGCGCATTCTATTTGATATATAAATGAACCATCTAATATTGTCTTTCAGCTTCAAGAATATACGGAAGCGTTAATGGAACTCTTGCAAAGTAATAAGCAAACAAAACCGAGTAAAATAAATACACACCCTTAGAAATTCTCTCTGGAGAACCTTTCATAGTGGTATAGCAATTTAGAAGAAAGTTAACTTCGAAAGTTTCCTTATTTCTTCAGGACCACAAATGGCGAGCGTAGTTTATTTTATTATGAAGTAGTTTCGTGCCGTCATTAAACCAAACAAAAAAATATAAAAATCTTTGAAAAATGGGAAACGATTTTTTTTATTGTCAGACGTTATTCCTTGAAAAGTTTTAGGATTTTAAAAGGAATAGATATTTGACTTGTTGAATTCACTCACCATTCAAAGTGAAAAATTATTAAATTAAAGTTTTTAGTGTTTTTTTTTGTAGTGCGAAGTCTGAGACCGATTCGATTAACGATTATCTACGTTTATCTCATTAACTATTTTGTATTTTCGTTAATGTTAATGTATCCCCCACGTTAAACATTTAGGCAAATTGTATTTGAGTAGATTAAGTTTTCGGAAACTTTTCAGAAAAACTTGTTTTCCAAACATATAGTGCCCAGCCCAGCTTTTTAGCAGTTGTAGTGTGCCAACAATGCATTTACATAATTCATATAGCTAAAAATTTAGTTCTATAAATCATTACCCTGAACACAAAGTAGAGTACCAGAAAACAAAATCGATCATAAACAATATTTTACTTCGTATGCACCGATCATCAATCAATGGATGATGCCACCGCGTGATCCGTACTACACTGCTTTAGTGATACAAACTGGAGCTACAATGTGTAGCAATTGTATACATATCGAATGGCTTATAATAATGGCCAAATTCTATCATACACATTGGGCCTTACTAATAATCAGATTTTGTCTTTTAAAAACCTTAAATCTGTACACTTTAAACAAATCATGTACCAATCAAGAATTAAGTTCCCACCAGTATAAACTCAACCGCGACGGTAATATTTAATGCATGGAAATTCATATTTAAGTCCCCTTCTATACTCTCAGGTCTCAGCACGGTAGGCAATATTTTCAATAGATCCGCCCAACTACTGGGGTATGTGGACTTTCCCAGCCTGCCGTGTTAGAGGATTTTTCGCGTTTCAAGAACAGGGCTAAATTGGTTGGTCTTGAAGTTAATGAGGACAAGACTAAACACTTGCTATCAACAAAAAAAAAAAAACAAATCGTTGATAGCAATAACTTCGAGGTAGTTAAGGAGTTCATCTACCTAGGAGTAAACATCAACTCCACGAATGACACCTTAGTCGAGATCTGGCGGAGTATCATCTTAGGAAACCGCTGCTACTTCGATTTAGCATAAGAAATGGGTTCAAAACTCCTCACTCGAGGAACAAAATGTATACTCTATCGAACCTGATTGCTACCAGTCCTGCCATATGGTGCCGCGTGCTGGACGATAGGGGAGCTAATATTTTGATCTTTTGAAAGGAAAATACTATCGGATATTTGGTCGTGTCTGCGAGGAGGGCGATAGGAGAAGACAAAATCGCGAACTCTATGAGTTGTACCAAGATGTGGATGTAGTCCAAAAAGCTAAATCACGTCGACTACATTGGCTCGGCCTCATTGAGGGAATGGACAGTAATACTCCAGCCAAGAGGATCTTTGACTCTCAGCCCAAGGTTCGGGAAGGCAAGGAAGACTGAACCTCCGATTTAAGGACTCTTCACGGGTCGGGAGCCTGTTAAGTAAGTAAACTAAGTATTTAACTGCTGTCAATTTGTATTTTGGATATACTTTAGAGTATATGAAACGCTCTCAACACTATTTACTCAGTTTAAAGTCAGGGCTAAGAAGCAAATTAGTCCAAAAAGGTGCATTTTCTCTATTAAATTGGTTTCGCAATTGAGAGCCAAACGAATTATATCAACAGCTTTACTGACTGATGCTTCCGTCATTTGTATCGTATTGAGCTGCAGTGAATGTAAACCTCACATTACTTACTTTACATCCGTACTAATTATAAACTTTACTTTAGGACACTAAAATACATTTATCAACTTGACAACTGCTTGATCAACTTGACATACAGTGCTCTTCACTTGATTAGACGCACACATTTTTTATACCCTATTCTAAGGGTATATTAATTTTGCGCATAGTTTGTAACATACCTTAATATTGCCCGTAGACCCCTAAAAGAAACTATATTTATGATCAGCATCGATAGTAATGTCGATCTAGCCATGTCCGTCCGTCGGCAAAAATTAGGCCTTTAAACTGGGCCTAGAGAGCATATACTCTCTAGGGTCCCGAAATAATCAAGTTTACGAATTTTTGAAATCCGGCCACAGACACGTCCACAAACTCAAAAAAACAAAATTTTGGAAAAAATCGAATTTTGAGCTAGAAAGCTGAAATTTTTTATATATGATCTATGACTCCTAAAACTGCTCGGGATATAAAATTTTCAAAATCCGCCCACTGAGACGCCCACAAATAAATAAAACAAAATTTGAGCTAGGGAGCTGAAATTTATAGTATATACTCTCTAGGGGCCCTTTAAGCTCATGTGTAAATATTTTCAAAATCCGCCTACTGACACGCCCACAATTTAAAAAAAACTTATTTTTTAAATCGAAAGTTTGAGCTAGGGAGCTGAAATTTATAATATATACTCGCTAGGGGGCCCTTTATTTTTTTTAAATCCGCCTACTGACACGCCCACAATTAAATAAAACAATTTTAATGAAATACCCAAGTTTGAGCTAGGAGCGTTTTTTTCGATAAAATCCTTTAAATGTTATATAACAAAATATGTAGAGCGTTCTTAACAATACAACCATACTTAGAATTTTGTCACGCCCACTTATGAGGGATGGGAATAAGAATAGGGTATCCAACAGTTCGCCCAAGCGGACTGTAGCCCGTCCCTATGTTTTTTACATAAATTTAATTTTTTTGTTAGTGCGTGTAACAATTATCCAAAAACTGCATTTATTAGAAAGGTTATTACGTTCTCAACAAAAAAAAACACAAACAAATGGTAGGTGAGTGGAAGTTAACGGATATTTTTTCTCTTTCTTGCCTATGCTGTAAGAAAGAGTGCAGTTTTTTTTTTGTTCACATGATTAGACGCACCTTTAAAAAAAATCTTAAATGTGAAACATAAAATCTTTAATTTACGAGTATTTTTTTCTCGTTTAATTTTTTTTTTTTTATATTTTCAGTACTTTGTACAACCACCATGTTTTCAAAATCACATCAAAAATCCTATTTTTAAGAGATTCATACAGTTTTTCTAAATAATTTAAGGGAATCGTCCCCCAGGCTTCTTTTATTGCGACAGTTAGCTCTTCACAGGTCTCATACTGCCTACCTCCTTCGTAAACTATACGCGTGAGCCATCTCCAAACATTTTCAATTATATTGAGGTCAGGTGAATAAGGTGGCCACGGCAACAATTCCACATTTTCTTCGGCAAGAAAGCTTTTCACTACACGAGCGTTGTGGATTGGCACATTGTCTTGTTGTAATAACCACTGTAGAGGTGCGAACAATTCTTTCATGGTGGAGAAGGCTGATTGCAAAAGGGCTTTGTAGGAAACTCCCGTCATTTTGTTGGAAATGAAAACCAAATCGAACGCCCCATTGTACGAAATGGCTCCCCAAACCTTTACTCCTACTTGCCTCGAATGGTGACGTGTCAACAACTTTTCCTTTTTTTCTAAGATCATGGAAGTAGTAGTTTTAACCAGTAGTTGGGCCATCCAAATTAAATTTTTACATCTGAAAAAAACACATTTTGCCAATTTAGCGCTCTTCCAAGGCTGGTGTCCAATGTCATGTGAAGGCGTGCCAATTCCAACCGCTGTTCTTTTCTTACGGCGTTTAGTGGGGGCTTTTTTTATTTATTTTTATTTTTAGATGTTCTGCACTCAAAATAGCTCGCCGAACAGTTGATGTGCTGGCAGTTATCTCAGCTTTTTCCTTTATTTTGCTTTTGGAGACTGCTGAATTTGACGCTATTCTTATGATTTTTCTTTTGTCCTGAGGTGTTAATGCGGTTCTTGTCCTTCTTTTGTAATTTTTACCGTATGAAGCACTTTTTTTTATGTAATTTCTCAGAACGTGGTCACTTCGGCCTATTTCCTTGGCAATGCTTTTCATTGAAAACTCTTCAGAATGCAAGGCGTCAATTTTGCCTTTGTCCTCCGCGGTTAAAACATTTTTTTACCCATTTTTAATGAAAATTAATAGAAAACACTCCTTGCTTCTTAAACTTTGTAGCTAACTAAAATCTACGTAACAGATCGCGACCAACTAACTAATTTAATGGGTGCGTCTAATCACGTGAACAAAAAAAAACTGCACTTTTTCTCACAGCATAGGCAAGAAAGAGAAAAAATATCCGTTAACTTCGACTCACCTACCATTTGTTTGTGTTTATTTGTTGAGAACTTAATAACCTTTCTAATAAATGCAATTTTTGATAATTGTTACACAAACTAACAAAAAAAATTAATTTATGTAAACAAAAATGTGTGCTTCTAATCAAGTGAAGAGCACTGTATATGTAGTCTTAGTTTAATGCGCGTTGCAAATGTAGTGTAAAGCAATTCAAAAGTTTTGTAGTTTCAATTGTTTTTATCAATACTTACGAATTAAAATGACAGAAATAGTAGCTCGCAAAATTTTTATTACACTCGATAAAATAAGCTTTATTTATAAATGCCACGATTAATAAATATATAAATTTTCCACAACTCCTGCTTTCAGTTTGTGGAAGAGCATAATTTAAAAAAAAAATTGTTATGAAATAAAGTAGTACTAAGTACTTACATATTTACTGTACAAATTAGACATACGGCAATACTGATCTGCGAGGATATAGAGTAAAAAATTGACCATTATCGCCCTCTTGTTATTTTTCGGTTCTCCTGGTTTTGGGTGTAACTCACAGTCACAGTGTGTTTCTTTATTCATTCGGAATTCGGAATATTCGGAATCATCCGAGTGAGCCATTTACATTTCTTTATTCAATGGAATATTCCGGATAATCCATTTCGTTGTTTCTTTATTCATTCTGGAATAAATGGAATGCATTCTTTTTATTCCTAGAGAAAGGTGGAATAAAAGGAATATTCTCTTGTTTGACAGATGCTTGACAGATGCACTTGATCAAAAAAAAAAAAAAAATTAAAGCAACAGCAAACAATGAAATGGATGATTTATTGGAAATTTATTGCCTTTTTATTTGTATTTTGTTGAGTTAATTATTGATTTTATTACATATTTTTAATTTCCTTTAATGATTTAAAGAATCAAATACATTTTTAAAATGGTCTCCCGTATGCATGAAATGATAGATGTTTTTTTACAAGACGATTTCATGAGCAGCGTTACCACTTATGCTATATAATGCAGTATCATACTACATAGGTGCGTGATTTTTTTACTTCGTACTAAATCCGTACTCGAAAGGACAACATATTTAATGTTTTACTTTTTTCCTTCGATTTAACATATTCAACATAATAACAACACGAAAATATTATGTTGTTCATAAAAATAATAACAATATCTTTGTAATAAAAAAATATATTAAGCTTTTTCTGAGCGAAAGTCTTATATTACTGTATTGGGTACTTCGTTAAGAAACGAAGCTGTGTAGACTTAAATAGCGAAAAGTCGTTTTCCGGTATGAATTGTTTTGGTTGTGGAAAATATTGATAGCTTTAAAATGTTCTGTCAATCACAAATTCGTCACTGACAAATAAATTTCGAGCATTCATTCGCTGTTTTTGTTTGTAGAACAACATTTTTAAAACGAAATGTCGTGAGTAGAATTGTTTTATGAGAAAATAAAAAAAATATGTATTGAGTAAATACAATCACTGGAACTTCACTACCATAAATCTTATGAACAAAAAGCAGTCACAAAATCCATGAACTTAAACAAAACAACTCAAAAAGTTCATAAATTGCTTTCGTTTCATTAACTCATTAACAACAAAATTAAAATTAAGTTTTAACTTAAGCAAAACGAACGAACCAGAGATAACGGATTTGAATAACATAAACGTCAGATGAAATACATTTTCACAATAGTAATTCGTGACATCCTCAGTGTCAAGTGAAAACAAAAAAAAACTTCTGATTAATTGTATAAACAAATTGGTGAATTTCTATGGTGGGAGATGAGTTTTGCGATCCAGAATTAAGAAGGAGTATCTAAACACTATTTTGAATAGTAAAACGTAAAAAATTATATAGAATTGTGTTCGAGAAATAAAAATTAACTTTTGGCAAAAATATATTTTTTTTGAAACAAATTAGGTTGAACAAATTTCCTACATACATATTTTTAATACTACTAAGTAAACAAAAAAAAAAACAAATAATTAATAACCAAATAATACAAAAAAAGTTAAAATTCCTTTAAATTGCTGCATCAGGAGCTGCACAAGCCCTTTTGGTCAACATATTCACTGTTTTTATATATTTTTTTTTGCTTTAACATACCTCCGCAGGTTTATATCAATAAATTGGTAGATTTTATCTTTCAATTTCACATGTGAGTTAAATAAATAGAAAACATACGAGTATATTAATTGTAAGTACTAAACTTTGTACTTGTTCTTGAACTAAGTGGCAACGCCGGTCATGAGCCAAATGGCTGTCATTCTGTTCAGTCCATTTTTATTTTCTTTATTCATTCCATTCTGGATATTCCGGATACAAAATTCGAAAATTCTGTCTTTTCTATTCCTTATCCGGAAAAAATAAAGAAACACACTGTCAGTGAGATAACAACAATGGGTAATGAAATAGATTTGAAAGAAAGTGTGAAGGTTAGTTATATAAATATAAGAGGTAGAATTGTTTATTGGTAGAATTCTGTTTAAGCTCGGTACGAAATCTTAATTCTGCCACTTAATAAAATAGTCGACATTTGTAGCTGTTTATTAGTGAGGTCCATTTAGTACTGGCACCATTTTTAAGTTTTAGTGGCTATCTCCTTTTAGATGTCACTTTGTATCCAGGAACCGAATTTGACTGCAATGCGTATCGATACACATTGATATTATATGTGTATTGGCTGGGGGGATTTAGTATAAATAGAAATTTTTTTAAAAAATAAATCTTGACTATCAATAGAGTTGTTTTCTCTTTTTGTGCTCTGCCCTAGGTTACACTTTTACTGTCAGAAATCTATGGCGTATGTGCCCTGCCCGTCAATAATCGTACCCAAACTTTTGAGGGAAGATATGGAAATACTTCCCTAAGACGGAACCTATACGCAATTTGGCAACAAACCCTTATTTTACAGAAAAGACTTCAGGAGTTTTTTTTACTTATCCAGGAAAGTTTGACGATAAGTAATATGGCAGATCTGAAAACATTTTTTTTCATTTCTTATAATTTGCTTACGTCAAATGGGCTTTGTTTGTTCTGTATATGTACAGTACCTGTTTAGGAACATATTTATATACATAATTTTTCTTTATACATATTAAACTTTGCATATTTTCTTGTTAGTGTTATTTAGTTTCGTTATACTCTTTTCTTTATTTGTTGCATAATGTTAAATAATCATGATTTACCCTATGTTTCTTATGTACTTAAACCTACAGTAATTCTTACTCTCATTTGTTACGTTAACTTTGCCAATCTCTATTATGTACAGTTTTTCGTTGCTACATCGCTGTTGTTAAAAGTTTGTCTCGGTCACTTTGATCTCGGACATAGGAAGCGTAACACCTCTGGTAAAAAATATAGATTATACCGAAAATTGATCGTCGTTGGTTTGCGTTTTCCTTTCTCTTTTTTGTCGACTTTTTCTCGTATTCGATATTCGCCGGGTATCAAACAGTACCCTTATATTGTTAAACACAGCACACACATTTTTTGTTGAACAGTAAGTAGCAACTATCAATGAAGTATTGTATTGCAAACGAAAGTTTGCACCTAGCAATGAAGTATTGTTTAACAAATGAACTCCAGAAACAATTGCTTCTCAGGGCCAAATCAAAACCCGAATTTATGATTTAAACTTATATCATTATATATAAAGCTTTGACAGTCATCTTAATGAATCCATTGGTCAGACAAACTATTACACGGATAAACCACGAGTCCAAACAACTTTACTAAAAAACAACATAATTTATTTATGTTGAGTTTTCCAAGATGAAACGCAACTTCCTTGATGTCAAATTGTTATAAAATTGTAGCCAAATTTAAACCGTGTTTTAACATTTTCTTTCTTTACGGCATGGCTATGATCAGGATTAAATGGCTCGCTCCCATACTTAAGTGCATTCCTAATGGCCCACCAGTGGGGTTTGCCAGTTCGACAGGCTTCCCGGATTCGGATCACTTCAAAACTGAGGAAGTGATCTTGTGTGTTCAAAACTGAGGCCTATGGTTGGGTGTGTAGAATCGGGCTGGGCGTTGATAGGTATCAACCTTACGATGCACAATATCCGTAACTGAGACTACACACCAATTGTGCTTATTTTACCTCCACCGGGTACTGATTATGTCTATCTAGACATGCCTTGCTAAAGTTATAAGCGCGAGTTTTGAACAGGAAGAAGATAGCAACACTCAAATGCTCTGTCGGTAAGACTGTGTGTGTAGGTTAGGTAGGTTAGGTTACTGGGCTGACGCGGCAAAATAATCCTGCGCCCGTCACACTTAGGTCAATGTAGACCCTTTGTGATACCCTGGAGGTTATGCTTCCCTTATCTGGAACCAATGAAAAACCTATGAAATACTTAGCGGGTTTACAAACCATCCCGATGCGTTGATGAACTTGCGCAAGTCATTCACAGACTTGCCGGAGAGTTCTTCTAAATCCTGGAAGAAATATCTGCCCAGGATATTGTTTGTGATATGACAGAGTGCAGGGCAGTGACAGAGGAAATGCGGGGTATCCTCATTCACCTCCTCGTCCCCACATCCTCTGCAGAGTTCATCTGTGCTGAGTTTTAATTTCTTTGCATGGTAGCCCAGCATGTTGTGTCCGGTGATAACACCTGTGAGAGAGGACAAAGAATTCTTGTTCATTTGAAGGATTCTCTTGGTCTTTTGTTTGTCATATAGTGGCCACATTTTCCTTGTAATAACACAGGAATCAAGGGCACTCCATCTTTCGTTTGCTGCCATTAGTGTTTTATTTCCAATCACCTGTTTAAGGTAACAGGGTGGGGTTTTTACTGTGGTGTCAGCATCCCTTGATTCAAGGGAAGATCCTTTTCTTGCCAGTTCATCGGCTCTTGGGACACCACTGTGTCCGGGGACCCAGCAGAGTCTTACAGTGTGCTGCGTGCCAAGAGCCCGCAGCTCTTCGCGACAGCTTCTTACAAGCCTCGATTTTATTTCTGTGGCGGAAATCGATTTTATTGCCGCTTGGCTGTCAATGAAGAAGGTAATATCAGCCTGTGGTATTGCCGTCATTGCAGTCTGCTTAGCGGCTGGTGTTCACCGCCAGAACCTCAGCTTGGAAGACGCTGCTGTAGTCGGGTAGACTGATCGATCCAGATATTCCGAGCGTTTCTGAGTAGAAACCTGCACCAACGCCGGTATCCATCTTGGAGCCATCTGTATAGATGGGGATCGTTGTTGCATGGATTGGTACTTGATTATCCTGCCATTCTTCCCCACAGGGAAAAGAGACAATAAATGGTCTTATAAAATCTAGTTTGAGAGTAATGTAGTCTGTGCATACATTTCTACCCGTAAATTTCTCTAGAATCTGTGCATGCCCTGTTGTACTGGGTTTCCAGTTTTTTGTTTGGCTTAGCCGCAAGGCACTGTTTGCTGCAGATTCTTGTACGAAAAGATCTAGGGGTTAAAGATTGAGAATTACCTCCAACCCCGCTGTGGGGGTGGTTCTCATAGCCCCAGTAGTGCCAATACAGGCAATTCTTTGGACTCTAGTCATAGTCTTAAGGTTGGTGGCCTTACACAACCCCTGCTACCAGACTAAATTACCGTATGTGAGTATCGGTCTAACCACCGCCGTATACAACCACATGATAATTTTGGGACTAGGTCCCCAGGTTTTGCCGAAGATTTTATTGCAGGCGTACAAGGCTATCGTTGCCTTCTTTGCTCGTTCTTTTATATTGAGGCTCCAGTTTAATTTTCTATCCAGAATCACGCCAAGATACTTTGCGTATTCTGATGTTTGTAGTGGAGTACCCTCAATAGTTGGCAGATTAAATTGCGGTATAATCCTTTTATTGGTGAAGAGGACCAGTTCTGTCTTTTGTGGGTTAACCGCAAGTCCGCAGCTTCTGGTCCAGTTACCAACCATAGATAAGGCGTTCTGTATTTGTTCACTTAGAGTGGATGGGGATTTTCCTGTCGCTAGCAGTGCTAAGTCGTCAGCATATGCTACTGCCTTGACTCCACTAAGTCTAAGTTCAATCAGAATCTCGTTTAAAACGAGTACCCAAAGAAGGGGTGATAGGACTCCGCCTTGAGGGGTTCCTCTAGATGCTGACACCTTAATTATTTCACCACCTAACTCTGAGTAGATGCATCTTCTTTTAAGCATGCACATTATCCATTTAATTATGGCATTCTCCACATTTAGGTTTACTAGGGCTCTTTCTACCGCTTCCCCTTGGCCGTTGTTGAAGGCACCTTCAATGTCCAAGAGGGCGGCTAGAGTATATTCCTTGTCCCTTAGTGTCTTTTCTATGGTGCTGACGACACTGTGGAGTGCTGTCTCTACACCTTTGCCTTTCGTATATGCATGCTGAGCTGGGGATAAGACCTCTGGACTCAGTTTGCTACGAATATAAATGTCCATCAGTCTCTCAAAAGTTTTTAAAACAAAAGAGGTTAAACTGATTGGCCTAAAGTCTTTGGCGGTAGTGTGACTAGGTTTCCCTGCTTTGGGTATGAAAACCACTTTAACTTCTCGCCAAACTTTGGGTACATATCCCCACTTTAGGCTACTTAGGAAGAGGTTCCTCAGATGTGGGGTTATATGTTCTTCACATCTTTGTAGCATCATAGGGAAAATGCCGTCAATACCCGGAGATTTATATGGAGAGAAGGAATTAATGGCCCATTTTATCCTTTCTTCCGTTATAATCTCCGCTGTTGTTATGTGTTCCGTGTAGTGCTCTTCTTCCGGATTGTTATGCTCATTAATGCATCCCGGAAAGTGAGTCTCAAGGAGGAGCTTGAGTGTTTCATTGCAGGATTCTGTCCAGTTGCCGTTGGGGTCCTTGAGAGATCCCAAGGCTACTGGTTCCTTAGCAAGTAGTTTCCTGAGCCTAGCTGATTCCGCGGTGCTTTCCATTTTACTACAGAAGGATTTCCACGAAGATCGCTTTGCTTGTTGCGTTACTGCTTTGAATTTCCTTTGACTGGATTTGTAGGTTTCCCAGTCATGGTCGGATCTTGTACGTTTTGCTACATTAAAAAGTTTTCTAGTTTCTTTCTTAATGTCGTACAGTTCTTTTGTCCACCCTGGAGGAGTCGATTTTTTTTACTCCTCGTTTGTAGAGTCATGTGCGGTCATAGAGAATAGACGTGTTTGCTTATCGCTCCAGCTAATGTACAAATTCTAAAGTTAAAGTTTCTACTTTTGTGAAAATCAAATCATACAACTTCTCTGCTATATACGCGCATAAAATTAAAGTGCATAATTTATTTGCCTTTTGCTTCTGCGATTGTTTATTTCGCCGCCCGAAAAAGTTTCTCTCACGCCAATAATGTCGTCGACATCAGGCCCATCCACGCGCAACAAAACACAAAAAGACACAATCTCTTCACATATTATGGTCTCTCACTCACCCTCAACCAAACTCCAAACCAACGACAAAGGAACTCTTACTGTCAAAATTTTGGAAGAACAATTAAACAAGCATTTAGCATCTAATCATCGAAAATTTATTAAGGAATGGATAAGATGCGAATTGAATTTTTCAACAAAATTGAAGAAGTCAAGGAAAGCTGGGCTCAACGTTTTGACAGTCTGAATAATGCGATCTCCACCATAAACGCACGCGTCGATCAAATGGAAGAACACACCTCTGCTACTTCTCTAATGCATAGCTCTGAGATCGTCGCTCTTCGTCAACAAATAAATGTGCTCGAGAGAAAAGAAGTTGCATGTGATGCTGTGTTATTTGGGGTACCTGTGATTCCCAACGAAAATTTGCCTCAGCTTGTCCATAAACTCTGTGACACTATAAACTGCAATCAGCCACAGTTAGTTCATGCATTTCGTGCAAAAATGCGTAATACCACCAACAACAACTCTGCACAGATTACTCCGCCATCAATTGTAATCAGATTCAAGTCATCATACGAACGAAATGCTGTTCTCATAGCTGCTGCAAATTACCGCAAACAAAACAATAAAGTGTTGAAATTGACAGACATTGCTGTTGCATCAAACGGCAATTATTGCTATTTGAATGAGAGCTTAACCAAACACTCACGCTTTCTTCTACAAAGTGCACTTGGGCTGAAGAGAAAAAAACAATTGTTCTCTGTTTATACAAAATCTGGAATAGTTTATGCTAAGGCGACTGCAAACGGAAAAAGCTTTTCTATTGAAATCTCTGAAGATCTTCACTCTATTGCTGCTGGTGCTGGTGCTTCTGCGACTCGTCAATGAATTGTACTGTATTCCTTTTTCTCTTTATTAGTTTATTATAAATGCTCCTTCTTTCCCTCTTCTATTTTATTCTACTTTTCTATATCTTTCTTCTCATTCGCTTTCATTCTGTGGCATTATTATTGTGTGTTTTGTTTTGTTTTAATTTTTGATAATTCATATTATGATTAGAGTACGTTCAACAAATAATTACAGTATGGACAAAAAATGTACGCACACTATGGTAAATGTTCTTTCTTATTGTCGAGATGGTTTTAGAGTTTGTCAGTTAAATGCACGTAGTCTCAATCAATATAAGCTAGATTATATGAAGTACGTATTTTCAAATTCTAATGTTGATGTTGTTTGTGTCTGTGAAACATGGTTTAAAAGTGATATTTCTGATACGAATTATAATATACCTAATTTTGTACTTTATAGGAACGATAGAGAAACTAATACATGGGGAGGTGGGATAGCGATTTATTGTAAATCTTCATTAAAATGCGAAATCATTAGTAAATCCGAAAATCTAGTTTCAGAGTTTCTAATTGTTGAGATTCATGATGGTTCTACTAATTGCTTGGTTGCCAGTGCTTATATTCCTGACCGCAGTTATTCGCCTCAGCCATTTTTTGCGACTCTTTCTGAGTTTTCTTCACAATATGAGCACGTTATTGTTTGTGGTGACTTTAATTCAGATATATTAAAAAATGATTCTCGTGCCTTTCAAATAAAGGATTTCGTGTCTTCTTTAGGACTTCAAATACTCAATGCAAACTATCCAACACGTTTCGCTAAGGATTGCATCCCTAGCCTCCTCGATTTGGCAATAGTTTCTGATCCATCGCTTATTCTTCTTTTTGAACAGCTCTCGCTTGACTGTATCTCTGATCATGACCTACTCTTTTGCACATATAATATTAACTTCAACCATTCTGCCGTCCCCTTGACTTTTACGTAAAAGGATTTCCGGTCAATAAATACCGATGCCATCCAATCTGCAGCTTATCTGCCCCATGGAGTAGTTGTCGCCTGCATACTGATCCTGAGGTTAAACTAAATTATTTTCAAGAGGTGATTATAGAATTATACAATCAATTTGTTCCAACTAAAACTGTCAATATTCGAAGTAGAAGCTGTCATTGGTTTACAACGGAAGTAATCAATACCATCAAAGTTCGTAACAGGCTTTACAGTAAATGGAAACATAGGCCCACAGATTTCAATTGGCTTACGTACAAAAATATGCGAAACCATTCCACTATTGTAATACGAAACGCCAAAAGAAACTTTTATGCTTCCAAGCTGAATACATCGCTTTCGCCAAAAAAGCTTTGGAGTAATCTGCATGAAATAGGTATCTCTAATAAATGTAATTCCAAATGTCAAATAAATCCTGATATATTAAACAATTTTTTTCTTGAAAGTATTTCTGAGGATTTAAGTTTCAATTTTTCTGAAAATTCTAGCCAGTCGTTGGTAAGGGGCTTTGAAATTGAAACGGTTACTGAAAATGAGGTTATCGGCTATATTTCAGCCATAAAATCAAATGCTGTTGGGGAAGATGGGGTACCCATGCGATTTATTAAGCTTATTCTGCCTTTTATTGTAAGCCACTTAACTCACATACTAAACCACTGCATCACAACGTCTATTTTTCCGAAATCCTGGAAAATAGCACGAGTCGTACCTGTTGCCAAAAATGCAGGTCCGGTATCCGCCGCTGATTTCAGACCAATAAGCATTTTACCGTGCTTGTCGAAGGTCTTTGAGAAAGTTATAGCGAAACAGCTTCTTCAACACCTGTCTCTCTATAGCCTTATTTATGCGGGACAATCTGGTTTTAGGTCTAACCACAGTTGCTCCACTGCTATGGTAAATATTTTGGAAGACATAAGGCAGGGTTTTGATAGACGACATGTTACGCTTCTTTGCCTACTTGATTTCTCAAAGGCTTTTGACAAGGTAAACCATAAAATCCTTTGCTGGAAATTAAAAAATTTGTTCTCTTTTGGCAACAGTGCAGTAAGTCTGATTAAAAGCTATTTGTGTGATCGATTTCAGAGAGTTATTACTTGTGATTCTTCTTCAGATCTTCTACCAGTGAAATGTGGCGTACCACAAGGGTCAATCCTTGGTCCAATTCTTTTCTGCATGTTTATAAATGACTTACCTTCTGTTTGTAAACATTCCACGATCCACATCTATGCAGATGATGTCCAACTCTACTCAACAAAGCCAATTAGTGATACAGATGAATTAGTGAATGAAGTTAATGAGGATCTTGCCAGTATTTACTCATGGTCTGTTACCAATGGATTACACTTGAATCCGAAAAAGTCACAGGTGATTCCCATAGCTAACAAAACTATAAACTTTAACACCTTGCCTGATGTCATGCTGTCCGCTAATAAACTTGCATTTGTTGAAACTACAACCAGTCTCGGTTTTGTCATTAATTGTAACTTGTCGGGGTACGACCACATAAACTCAGTGATTAGACGTATATATGGTTGTCTTCGCAAGCTCTGGATAACTGCAAATTTTACTCCAACTAATATTAGACGTAAACTTGTTACAACCCTAATTCTTCCCCTTATTACGTATGCTGAAGTTGTTTATAGTAATATTGATTCCCTATCTCTACGTAAGCTACAAGTGGCATTTAATGACTCCGTTAGATATATCTACGGCCTACGAAGATATGACCATGTATCACAGTACGTAAAAACCTTGTTGGGATGTACGCTCAAACACTACATCGATGTAAGAAATTGTATTTTTCTGCATAATATTATAACGAATAAGACTCCATCGTATTTGTATGAAAAACTTAATTTTGCTCGTTCCATTAGAACATTTACCATTATTCCATCACGTTGTCGGTACCTTAATTCATCACGTCTATTTTTTGTTTACGCAATTAAATTGTGGAACTCTCTTCCAATAAGTATCAGAAACATTTCTAATGCCATACGCTTTAAAAACGCTGTCCTCCTTCATTTCTCCCTTCTACCTTAAAATCCCATGCCCATTCTACTATTTCCTTTTCACATCACCTTTTTGTTTATTCCTAATATTGTAATTTAAAATTAAGTAGTTAACTATAATTATAATTTTTCCTACCTTTATACAATTGTAAAACAGCTGCATACATTATAACTAAGTACTATAAAAGATTTATATCTTAATGTACCATCATATTTTATATTAATAATAAATAAATTGAAATTGAAATTGAAAATTGAATTGACATGATTTTTCGAGCGCTTTACCTAGGATTTTTCCTAGATTCTCGGCATTCGTGTCTGTACTCTCTGGTGCATACGCAGCATCTGTCTGGAGAGTTCTTAAGTTCTTTCCCACTTCCATATTGAAAAGGTCCCAGTTAGTTTTTCTATGGTTCCTATATGATTTTGGGGGATCGTTCGTGTCTGGTATCAGGAATTCATAATTTTGTGGTCAGAGAATGTTTCCTCCTTTAATACCTTCCACTGATCTATTGTGATTGTATTCGAGTTACTTAATATTGTAACATCGATTACTTCTTGCCTATTTCTAATAACAAAAGTTGGTTCGGAACCCCTATTAGCTATAAGTAAGTTATGATCTATAAGAAATTCAAAAAGTGACTCACCCCTTGTATTTGTATTTGAGCTACCCCATAGGGCATGGTGGGAGTCATCACATCCCATCACCAGGTCCCATTTTTCCCGTGTAGCACGTTGAACAAGAAGGTGGGTTAGATCTGACGGTGGTCCTTCCGTTGCATCATAGGGCATATAGCATGATGTTAGAATCAGCGGAGGGAGCCCGTTGCGCTCAAGTTTTACCGTCACGTGGTCGTTATCACTGTAGGTAGATAGAAGAAAGAGGTTAATCTGTTTCCTAGCTACTATACAAGTTCTGATCTTACTATTTGGATCTGTCTGCACTGTTTTAAACAGGACAAGTCCCTTCGAGTTTAAACCCCTTATTCTGCCTCCTGCTAGCCAGGGTTCTTGAATAAGGGAGGTAGATTAGGTTGGCGCTGGCCGCCTTACTGTGATGAAGGTTTATTTGTATTACCTTCATCACCGTTTTTTGGCTCCCCATCCTTGTTGGTTTTGTTGACTTGTTCGCGATAAGCCTAAGCTTGCATCGGTTTATGCAGACGCGTACTTTAAAGTCGATCTTCTTCAACAACGGAATGGATTTGTGACTAAGCAACACTATCACTTCCGTGCCTGATTCATAGTATTCTCCCATCTCGATCACTTCCCAAGCTTGGCTCAGCTGATCGGTATTTAGGGATCGTAAGTATCTCTCGATACGGTCCTTAGGGATATGAGGCCCTTGTACAACAAGTTTGGCTTTAGGTCTTGTTATCCGTACGATCTCTTTTTTGTCAATCAGACGAAGGTCGGCGTTTGGCCATGGAGCTTTCGTCCTGGCAATAAACTCCTTGAGCCATGTGAGGGTGTGTTCTTCCTCACAGGTCATGAGTTTGAATCCTTGGATGGTATTGAGGGTGCCAAAAAGCGGGAGGGGTTCCTTGTTTTTTAGGATGGCCTCGTTCACCTCATCTAGGATTCGAAGTTCGATGAGTCGCCATTGGTCCTCTGTCAACTTCCGTGCAGGATTTCCGTAGTCTACTACGGCTACTTGTTGGCCAACTGCGGTTGGTAAAGAGACCTTGGCTTTCTTCCTAACATTAGCGATAGTAAATTGATGGGGCCACCTTCCTCCCAGATTGGCAAAGTCCATCCAGGGGAAAGGTCGACCACACCAATCACTCTGCCAAAGGATGCCACCGAGGAGCCACCAAACCTTTCGATCAGACGTTGCATCGAGTCTCGTGCTCGTACGGGTCTAGAGAAGGGGGAGGTGCTCCCTGCTCCTAACATTAACCACAAAACGGAGACTGATCGGGTACAGGAACCGACCCCGGGAACACCAGACTCACCGGCCGGGCGTTGCATCGAGCCTCTTGCTCGTACGGGCCTGGAAGGAGAGAAGATGGTCACTGGGGAGGTAGGGGAGAGGAAACTGCAGCTGGAGAACATCCAGAGCCTCAGCTCCACTTGCAATCTGGATGCAGGTTCCCCTCACCAACCAGGCAACTGCAGCCGTGACGTCTCGGGAAATAACACGACAATGGACAGTTGCCAAACAGTCGTGGAGGCACAGCCCTCCAATCCCGGACGGGACACTCAAGGAGCCTTAGACTCTAAAGTCCCCAGCAAACCCAAGCCAAAGAAGCCTCTAGGGGAGCATGAGATCCTGCGCTCAGGATCGTCCGAAGGATGGGTAGCAAAATTCCGGAAGCCTTAACGGAGAAGGAAAAGCTATCCCTCGACAAGGCTAAAGAACGACTGAAGACCATACCCGACAACCCAACGGAGAAGAGCAAACGTTTGCCCAGCTCTAGGACAATTCCCAAAAGACCGGCTGGGAAGGGGAAAGAAAGCCCATTGCTCTCCACCCCAATCGCAGTCAGACTTAGGAACCCTGTAATTGGCACGAGAGAGGATACTTAATCCAAGCTCGACCCGATTGCGAGCACGTCCAAAAGTGCTAGGCAAAACGACACGCTTTCCCCAATCTCTCAAACTAATATTAGGAAGACTGTGGGTGTATCAGAAGTCTTGCATGAGCCCCACAAAAAAGGACGCACGGCGGATGAATCCACTAGATTAAATCAACGGTATCGTCGACAGTCGGGATGACCGATACCATACATGAGCTACTTGACAAATTTGGAGCTGAGTTCATTAAGGATTTTCAAGACTAAGTCAGGGTGTTGAAAAAGAGATGGTGGCTGATGATCCATTATAGTGACAGCAGCGATCATATTCCCGAAGTGGACTACTGACACTTTTGTTATTTCATTGATGATACTTACCGTATTGTCGTACTGTTTTTGATCTTTCATTGCTGTATTCTTATTTATTTTGTATCTTTATTTGTCACGAATCATATGAAAAAAAAACATTATCAAAATGGCTGTGACACCATTATACTTTATGAATCCTGCAGAAAAATCTTGCTGAACTATACCTGCGGCAGACAGTAAACAAAGTAAGATCAGAAACCAAGGCCATGTCATCCGAGGTATAATGGACAAAATTACCAACTAGTAAGATTTGGGGATATTTGTCAGTTCAATAGGTGAGAGATTTCAAAGATCTGACATTCACATTCAATAACAAAAGTAATCGGGATACGTAGAAAACGGTGCTTGGGAGCACTGAAATATATTCGTTAAGAACTTAGCGGCGATAGTTATCCCGCTAAGGTTAGCGTGCATAAGTTAAATGTGAATAAGCGAACGTACGGTCGAGTAAAAAACACTGCTAATATCAACTCCTATGATAATGAAATTGAGATTAGGTTACAATCTGCCAATTTGAGGGCTCAAAATTTAACCAGAGATGCAAAAATAAAGCAGAAGTTACAATTTGACAAAAAAGTAAAAGAACTATAAATTAATATAGGTGTTGTTAGAGAAAACGGCAGGCCACAAGTTAGACAATGTACTCAAGGCTCCATATCAAGAACAAGAACTTGATGAACATAAAATGTAGAATTTATGCTGATCTAGAATTCATGCCGCCGGTTGACTAAAAGGATGCTTGGTCAATGCCCGACAGCTAGACTACAATAGAGCATGGAGTTGGTTTCATTATAGATGGATAGGATCGGGTATGCAATAACGACAACAGTGCGACAATCTATACAGCTGCCACAGAAGGTATCACATGTAAGGAAGCTGATTCTCCGTGGAAAATCGGCTAAGATCAAAAGTCAGTGATTGTCTGGCTATAATCCGCATCAAAAGTACATTTTACAACTTCAGTCTAATATGTTTGTGCACACGCCACTAATGATGTAGCAGAAGGCCCTATCAAGGAGGAGTTTTTTGACCTTCTGGACGGAGCCTATGGGCCTGTATGGAGTACGATATTAAGATCGTCCTCCGGGACTTCAACGTGAAAATACGTAAGGAAAAGCTCTTTGACGGATGAGTCGGTAAGCACAGCCTCCACGACACGACAACATACAACGGCTTTCGACTAATCGACTATGCAGCAGCCTATTATATGGTGCTAAGAAGCACTAGGTTCCCAAAAGCCACCTGGAGCTTTCCAGATGGTCGAACCGCCAACCGAATCGACCATGTTAACATCGATACGAGGGACGCATCCCACATCTTAAACGTGCATACATTCCGAGGGGCAAACGTCGCCTCTGGATATTTTCTTGTTCCGACTAATTCCAGAGCTCGAAATTCGATTGGTACGCCTACTCTACTACTGGAATAGCCAAGGTCTACAGAGAGCGCATGAGCGAGTCATTTTCCGCTGTCAACTCACCACTCACAGACGCTATCAATATGAGGAACCGGTATCGCGACATAATCATTGCAGGTGGCAATGGTGCGATGGTAGTTTATTCACAAAGTGTGTGGCACGTCGTGTGTTCGAATCCCGACCAGGGCCATGCTCCGTAAAATTGAATGCACACGACAATTCAAAATCTCCCTTAAGCAATTAAGGCGCCACCTGTGGAGAAAAAACCCTATCGCACCAAAACTTCTTTCCTATCCTCCTATTCTTTCAAGTAGTAAGCATCACCCAAAAACAGTCAATGAATCATGGGTGCTGCTTCCAGCAACAAAAATGCCTGTGCTGTGGTAACATTATAAGGGTACTGTATCAGTTACAGAAAAATACCCTTCAGCGCAAGATTATTATAAAAAGAAGGTAGCCGAGGGCACCCTAAATTACCAGCCACCCCAGAAAATGGTGACAGCACGTGCACATCTACAAATGCTGCAACGCAAAGCTAGGACAGCAGCAGCATAGTATAGTTCCAGAAGAAGGGGGAGAAGAAAATTCCGCGTAGAAAAGAAGAGGGCATACGCTGAAGGAGATCGAAGTTCTCGTGA
Organism: Portevinia maculata; assembly: GCA_949715645.1. NCBI lineage: Eukaryota > Metazoa > Arthropoda > Insecta > Diptera > Syrphidae > Portevinia > Portevinia maculata. Next base: position 219,431,019 of record OX454526.1, read on the forward strand.
TCGAAATAACATCCGGAGGTTTTTATAAATGCCTAGCTACTTGCATTAAGATCGGAACCCAGGCCCTTCGAAATAGAGAAGGAACCTAGTCACCGAAGCGCAGGGAATAGTAGATGTGTTTAAGCAGCATTTTCAGCAGCTGTTAAATGGGCATCATACAGAGAGAGTGATAGGGTAATTGGAGAGCTCACGTCCTGTCAATGAAGAACAGATTTCACTACCCAGTAATGAATAGGTTAGCACAGCTGTAAACAAGTTAAAGAACAGGAAGGCTGCCGGTTCAGATGGTTTACTAGCGAAAATTTCCAAATACAGAGGTGACATTTTCATCAACCAAAGCATGCCGGTGACCGAACTATCAGCTCCATGTGCACCATTTACAAGAAAGGCGATCCTATATCTTGCTAGGACTATCGAGGCATATCACTTCTAAATATCGTATATAAGATCTAATCCAACGTACTGTGTGAACGTCTGAAGCTGTTCTGCAATGCACTGCACGTCCAGGGTTGCTTAGGCCCGGCAGATCGACAAAGACCAAATCTTAACACTAATTTAAATGTTGGAAAAGTCAATGAATTTAAACCACCATCTTTTCATCGGCTTTAAAGCTGCATATGAAAGCATTCATCGCCATGAGCTCTACACAGCGATGGCCGAATTCGGGATCCCGGTAAAACTGATCCAGTTGTATCGCGCGACGCTGGTAAACACGCGGTGCAATATGCACAGTACGGAAACAGCTCTTCCGAACTATTCCAAACCTGCACTGGATTCCGTCGATGAAATATGCGCTGCCATGTGACTTCTTTAATCTTGTTCTGGAGCATATAGTGCGCATTGCAGGTATCAACACGGAAGGTACTTTCTTCAACAGATCCGTCCAGCTACTGGCATACGCGGACGCTATCGACATCAGCGTGCCGTGTTAGAGGCTTTCATGGGGATTGAAGATTATGCAAAATTGGTTGGCCTCGAAGTCAAAGAGGACATAACGATGTACTAGCTTTCGACAAACAAACAAATATCTGACCACCGATTAGGACAGAACGTAACTGTTGATAGCAGCAACATCGAGGTAGTAAGGGAGTTCACCTATCTCGAAGTAAACATGAACTACACAAATGACACGTTAGTGAATTCCGGCGAGGAATTACTCTAGGAAAACGCTGTTACTTCGGTTTGACAATACTAATGGGATCACAACACTTAACCCGAAACACCAAGTATAAGCTCAGCCAATCACTGATTTCTACCAGTTCTGCCTTACGGTTCCGAGTGCTTGACGATAAGCAGAACAGGAGAGCTAATATTGGGTTCTCCCGAAAGAGGAATACTCTGTCGGATTTTTTCTGTCTGCGAGGAGGGCGAATAGAGGAAAAAATACAACTGCAAACCCTATGAGCTGTACCTATATATTAATGAAGTCCATAAAGCTAGATCAAGCCGAAATTATTCATTATATGCATTTAAAATATTCAACATATCCCATTATGGACAACAAGGACATTTTTTATGTAGTGCAGATATGAAAAATTAGAAGAAAAATAATGTTCCGAATTTGAATGTTCTTTTTGGCAAAGTGCCTTACAGAACTACTTAAAGAAATATCTTCTTCCGATGCCATAAAACTCTGAAAAGATACGGTGAAGCTTTATGTCCTTCTACATATTATCATCCACATGAACTGGCAATATCACAGAATATGTCTATACTTTTATAATACTTTCACCTTCGCATATAATATTCTGTTGGATGTCGGTCTTCAAAAAATCCATTATACCCTAGCTACATACATACAATTTGTCTGCACTTTTTCTTTATTTTTCTTTGTAATGCTGGGTTATTTTTAAGAAGCATATCTCAATATTATGTGAGCAATCGGATGTGTCCATGGCGCCATTTGAAATCATGAAATGTTTCAAGAATGGGGATACATTTGAAGCATCAATATGGGTATGTTTGTCTCAGGTACGGTTAGGTTAGGTTAGGTTACAAAATGGTGTAAGTGGAAACAACACTTAGGCTCTAAATGGGCCTATTACAACCGCTGGAAAACCAATTGAACTAAAAATTCAAGAGGATAAGATGTTTCTCTTAAAAAACATCTAATGTTTCCGCAGAATTGAAGTACACTTGCATAGTTTGCATAGCATTTTTCCTTTTATTGGTCAAAGAAGGATTCAACTAGGACTTTCCTTCGGTTTTATCGATACTGCCACAATTCGGTTTATTAGTTTTTTTCGATATGCACTTTAAACGTATTTTTTTTACCCATTAAGTTTGCCCTTGCCTTCTGTCCGATTTTTTTTTATAATTAACACGCACTAAAGAGATTTTTGGATACCCTTATTAGTGGAGTGTCTGGGGCTTTTGACCTCAGACTTTTGTAACAGTGAATGAATTTAAATGGTCAAGGACTGTTTTTCTTTGTTATACTATAAAGTGAAAAGTTTACCAACAATTTTTTTGTGCTTTTGATTTTTTTATTATTTAAACAAAAACTATAAAAAAATAATACTTAAGCATGTAATTATATTTAAAATATTTTATTTGTATCTATACGTTGAATAATACCTAAATAGACATAAAAGAATATTTTCTTAAAATGTTGGAGCGTATGAAGGGTCATAACGACCTTGGACAGGTAGTAGAACGTGGAGAGGGGAGAATGACAACGGCAGCTGCCGTAATGTAAATAATTAATCATTTAATGTATTCAATTGTTTTCTAGAACAGTTTTCTAACAATGGATGAATCAAGGGCCAGTAGTATAACTAATGAGTACAGCTGTATTATCTGTGAAAAATTGGGTTCATCTTCCGCAACGCAAATCCAGGCGGAGACTCAACTGACGTTCATAGTATCCGTTTTCCGAAGGTTTGACATATCTGGCATACTGACACAGGCTTCGAATAACTACGATCCTAAGTCGACGGACTGGAAAATGCATCGAGGACTTGTCCTCTCAAAAGTCAAGTGAGTCCACTTGAGACCTGGATGAAGCAGCGTTCTAGGTCAAGAAAGTGCTGCTAACCTTCTACGATAGTAGTTGTGTCAGTAAAACCAGTATGAAGAAACGTAAGGTTTCCTGGTGGAAGGACCAACTTGCTAAGCTCGTGAAGAATATTAGAAAGCTCTTCATCGAGCCAAATAAAAAAAAAATTGTGAGAAAATTACAGTATCGCTCTCACAGAATATAACTCATAATTATTTTTTTATAAAAAAAAACCTAGTTTCTCCAACCACTTTCTTTGCGAAGTGGAAGGGACCTACAATTTTAAGCCGAATCCGAACGGCAAATGTGAAGCTTCTCATGACAATTGATACTCTTGGATGTTTGTCAGACGTTCGCAAGAGGTGGCAGTGGAAAAAAAATCAAGATGTTACTTGGCCCCGGCGGGAATTGAACCGGGGACCTTTCGATTAGTAGGCAGACACACTAACCATTGAGCGACTGCGCCCGACATAGCAGCTACATGGACTAAATGCACCGAAGACATAGCAGACATGCCAGTCGCAACGCGTATCTATATCTATAAAGCTCTGGGTAAATAGCATACAAACTGTGTAGGATTACAAAAGAAACAGATGGTACCTACAACCTACACGACGTAACCCGAGGATTTTTTTTTTTATAATTTACGTGCGCTAAAGGGATTTCTTTTTTCTGTAGTGACACAGTACCCTTATAATGGTAAAACCACAGCGAAGGCATTTTTTAGTTTGTTGCTCAAGTAGCTCTCAGCAATTCATTGCCTATTTTTGGGTGCTACTTACTGAAAGAATAGAAGGATAGGAAAGAAGGATACTATAACAAACTTATTTCAGGTTCACTTTCCAGGCTCATCTATCCGTGCTACACACGATAACTAAAACGCCTCAGACCCCAAGGCCTTTGTAGCCAGTAGAGCCAACAGTTTCTTCTTTTCCCGTAAATTAAAGATTTTAACTCATTGAAGTTCAATTTCTTTGTAAAAGGAATAGCCAAAAAAACAAGTATTCTTTTGTCATCATTACCTCCTACAGCTGATGCAGCGTTTGAACACCTAAAAAGAGTATATCTACAAATCCAGTTATGGTTAGGAAATGCAGATATTGAAAACGTAGACATTGAAAATTGGGGCTGGAAGTATTCTAATAACATGCTTTTCCCAATAAATGAATCAATCACCAGCTCAAGATAATTTATTGCAAAATGTTGTTTTGTAGCTGCAAAAAGGGTTGTGTAGCTGCTTGTGGATGTCGAAAGAGTGGCTTGTACTGCAGTGTAGCATGTGTACAGTGCAGCGAAAATACTTGTTTTAATACTCCGCCTATCATTGAAATAAGTGAAGTTGAAGAAAATACATAAATACACAAAAATGTAAATTGTTTAAATAAACAAATGATTTCTTGATAATTTTTTTTTCTTTCATTTTCCTTCATTTGTTGCTTTTTCTTAATTACTATCTCTATATGAATATATAAATTAACTTAATTTTGGTGCAGAAAAATGTTCCACAGCCTAATATTATGAGGTATTTTATCATTCAAACTATCAAAATTATAAATATTTCATTAATTTTTTTTTAATCGAGATCACAATTTTTTAATAGGTAAACTTGTTTGTATATATTATAAGCTAAACATTCCATTTTGAATTATAAAATTTCATTCACTGTTACGCAAATACGAGGTTTTCATGTTTTTAACGCCCCAGACACTACACTATATAATGTAATAGTTACACAGCGCGGGCGTTAAGGAAATTAGGGTTAGAAGATAGGGAAAAATACCGATGCTCGTTGGTTTCAAATGTTTGTAGATTATAATGGGTAAGAAAACTGGAGCGGGAAGAGCATTCCACATTCGTGTTGTACGGCTAAGGAAAGATACCTTGTATTTAACTGTACGCCCGAATACAGGCATAATGGTTAACTGATGCGCATTCTTTGCACAGCGGATATTGCGGTTGAAATGTACTAGAGGTGTAATGCAACTGGCTATTTCATTAGAACACTTATGGTGGAAATATAGATTAAAATAACGAAAGACAGGAGACATTGCGACGATGTCTAAGAGAGTGAAGCGATCTCGCGATGTTACAGTCAGTAAGGAGTTTTATCGCGCGTTTTTGAATCCTGTCTAGTAGTTCCAAATAAGATTGACGTCTTGCAGGAACAGTCGAACGTCGTTTTGCACTAGCCTACATTGGTTAATAAATAGTTTTGGTTCGGTTTGGGTACGCCGAAGACATAGCTATCATCATGAGGGGCAAAGATGCAAACTAAATAGAGTGAAGTAAAATCTTTTCTTCATTCCCAGTAAGACTGTCAAAGTTACTTTTACCATACTCTTTGATATTTTCTTCTGGTCCTGAAAATTATAATTTTGAAACAGTTTTTGGAATGTTTATAGCAGTTGTTTGAAGTGCCTTCCTTCCATTTGAATACCAAATTAGAGGTCAGCCACTTTGACGGGTTATAACTTGAAATATAGTGAGAATAGACCCCTCCCCCTTCAGGAATCTCGCCTTAAAGGATTATACTGCTGGTTCCAAACCCCCTCAACCAACAAGCCCCTCCAACCAGCTCAGTCTCTCGCTAGTTGTCTCCAGTTACGCACACCAAGTTGGTCGAGGTTGTTCTCTAATTGTGCGCGCCGCCTAAGGTGGGGTCTTCCTCTGCTGCGCTGCGTTGATCCTCAGCGGTGGATTCGAAGACTCGTCGGGCTAGTGCGTTGTTATCCATACGCTCCACGTGTCCCAGCCATCTCAGCCGTTGTGTTTTTAGCTTTCTGACCAGGTCGGCGTCACTGTATAGCCCGCATAGTTCGTCGTTGAATCTTCTTCTCCATACTCCATCGTCACAAACTGGACCGAATATCATTCGAAGAATCTTCCTCTCAAAGCATCCCAGAAGGTTTCCATCCGCTTTTGATAGGGCCCATGCTTCTGCACCATAAGGTCTTATATAATATCCCCTTGGTTCTATGAGAGAGTGCTTTACTTATTAGACGCCTTCTTAGCCCGAAGAAACAGCGATTGGCAAGAGTTATACTTCGCTTGATCTCTGCGCCGAAGTCATTTTGCGAAGTGATAGTGGAGCACAGGTAGACAAAGTCTTTAACTACTTCGAAGTCGTATCTGTCCATCGTGACATTTTGTCCGAGTCGCCTGTGTTGAGAGTCCTTTCTAGTAACGAATACTTCGTTTTGTCCTCATTAACAGTCAGATCCATCTTTGCCGCCTCCGTTTCGATGCTTGCAAATGCGCCACTGACAGCTCACCGCGTTCCCCCAATAATATCAATATGATCAGCATAGGCAAGTAGATTGGCAGATATCGCAACTATAAAAAGCTGGGACCATATGAAATGCATCACTGGAGAACACCTCAGGGGTTAGACGGGCTAAACGAGCTATTCGGCCTTTCAACAGCAATGCCAATAAATGTCTAAATCTAACTGGTCCCCCCGTTCATGTCTTGAAGCAGACGAAACTGTTTTGTACCGAAAGTAGAGATTCTACTCCATGGGAAACAACAACATACGCCAAAGCTTCTCCTGCCTCTACACCAAAAGGAGGATTTCTGCCTGGTAGTACAATGGACAATAACCGAGGATGAGTGCTCTGGGATTTGGATTTCCTTTTTTTATAAAAACATAAAAAAAATAAAAAGAGATTCTACTAGCTTTAATATTATCTCACTCTTACAATACAAAAGATCATATACATAGGTCAAAGTGCCGTTTTTATTGCCTTGGCATACACATTATAAATACACAGGAAACAACATTTCAGCCTATCTTCACCAAAAGCAGCACCCTGGTGGATTTTTTGTTCAGCCTACCGGGATAACTGCTCATTAAAGTTAAATTATGGATCAACTACCGGGGCAGCACCTAATTATAAAGATTTCTTTAAAAAAAAAACGTATTTTGTGAATGTGGACTCAATGGGGCCATTGCATTCATTTTGGCAGAAGTTATATTGTGGCGCCACTTCCCGGTTCCAAACCTTATTATAAGCTATATATTGTAAATGTAAAATTAATTGGTCGAATAGTTTGGCTTTGATAATGCCTCACACATACACAAGAAGGATCGTATATATACATAGACTTATCCATAAACGTATTATAAGGACTGTATAAAACTATGCAGGTTTCAAAATGTTTCTAAACGCAAAAACCTTATTAATAAAACCTATGCGACGTTGTATAGAGCCGGCATAAGTTAAACGCGTTTGGAGATTGAGAGTGCCTGCAACCCTTGCAACATTTTTACGGTGCCCATTCGTCCTTCTTTTGAGAGGATGGTCCTCTTTTTAGCCAAAGTGTACTCTTAGTTTTTTTTTTGCTAAAAGAGGACGCTACCTTGTTCTTTTTTGCAAAGGTTGTCCTGAACGTAATTTTTTTCACCATCTGTGACATAATTTTTGTCTGTTCTAACTAACGCCGAAAATTGCTTCTGCATTTATTACTTTATTCCAAACAGAAAAACAAGTTTCCAATTACAGCACTATAATCTTTCGATGTTTTGGTAACATAATGACCCTTTAAAGTGGGCATGGCAGAAAACTTTAAATATAGGCATCGTTCAAAATGACTTTAAATTCATACTTTGCGAATGATTTCTTAAATACAAGTTTTTTTTTTTTAAAAAGTGGGCGTGGGTGGATTTTAAAAGTATTTACACATAAGCATTAAGGGCCACTAGAGAGTACACATTTTAGGTTTCAGTTTTATAGCTCAAACTTTGACTTTTCGATAAAATTGTTTTTTTTTTTTTTTTTTTGAGATGGTGGGATTCTTCAACTTGATTATTCACGTCCTCTAGAGAGAATATGGTTAAGTTTTCAGCTTTCTAGCTCCATGGAAAGACTTACCAGAACAAAGTTTACTAATCGTGGAAATTCATTTCCAAAATTCAAGCACTGTCAAGTTTACGGTGCGCATAATCGTCCATCAGAGCAGCTAGTACGCAATACTATGGATCGATTCATGACCACATTTACTCTTTGTGATAATATTAATCCATATCGAGCTCGTACCGTGCGTTCAGAAGAAGCCATCGTCGCTGTAAACGTGAGTGTGAGAGAGGACCCGAATTTATCGATCCGACGCTGTTCTCAGCAACTCGGTCTCTGCCCGTCCACTACTTGGATTTTGAGGAGAGATCTTGGCCTATATCCATATAAGATCCAACTAAGCAGAATTAAAGCCAGCGGGCCATCAATTGCGTCGTGTGTTCTGTGAATGGGCTGAAAATTAACTCGAAGTTGAACCAGATTTTTATCGTCAAATCATCTTCAGCGATGAGGCTCATTTCTGACTTGACGGGTTTGTAGCTGATTTATCTTTTTTGGAGTGAGCACAATCCTCATGCGACTCTTCAGACTCCATTACATCCCGAAATCACTGTTTCGTGTGGTTCACATAACGAATGCGTTATTGGCCCATTTGTCTTTAAATCCGAAACCGTTGCCAATGAATGATTACCTCGAATGGCGAACGCTACAGGCAAATGATTCGTGATTCTTTTTTTCCTCATGTCATTGGAAATCATTTGGAGGAGAAATGGTTCCAACAAGACGGCGCAACATGCCATACAGCGCTTGCAACCATGACTTTGTTGAGCCAAACGTTTGGTGACCGAATGATCTCAAGAAATGGACCTGTGAGTTGGCCACCGCGTTCGTGTCATTTGACACCTTTGAACTCCTTTTTGTGGGGGTACGTCAAATCTCTGGTCTATGCTGATAAACCAGTAGCGATTGATCACTTAGAAGCCAACATTCGACGCACTATTGACGAAATAAAACCTGGTATGCTCGAAAAAGTGGTTCAAAATTGGACCGACAGGATGGCGTTCATAAGGCGCGGAGGCCATATGCCAGAAATTAGTTTTAAATATTAAATGCCATGAAATTTTTAAGCTAATAAAGCCAAAATTTGGTCATTCCATTCAATTTGTTGTGTTTTATTTTTAAAAAAAGTTGTATGCCTCTATAAAAAACACCCTGTAGATGCTGATCACAAATATAGTATATGCTGACCCCAAATAACGGGCAATATCAAGGTATGTTACAAACTATGAGTCAAAATGTATATCCCCTGAGAATAGGATGTAAAAAAGCGCTTCCTTCAAATGAGAAAGCGTAGTATTTGCTTTGCTTATGTCACATACAGCTTTTGAGAATGAGATGGCTAAATTTCAGAAAACAGTCATAAGCTACAGGTCAAGTTCATAAAATGAGCAGCTTATGGCAAAGATTTTTGTTGATTTTTTCGATTCATTTAATTGATGAGTGATGAAAAATTTTTTGGGCGGATTGGTATTGATTTGTTTTTGTTTATCTGATTACAAATTGTTTTTTGTAAGAAGCCTTGGTTTTCGGAACAACATGTCAGCCTATTAAATTAATAAATTTTCATTTATTTCAATTCGTTCAATGACTCCGTAACTCAACAATTTCTTTTTCATTTGCGGATGACATTTTTGCTGCGCAGACCAACATCTTAATCAATGAGAGAGCTTCAAATCAATAACACAACCATATCGTTTTTGCACGTTAAACAGTGCCCGAGCTCAGCTCTTATGACTTTATCTGACTATGCCAAGCTTGTTAGCCGAGACTCTAAAATATTATATACTACCAGATTTATATATTCTCAAAGAAACAATAATTACTTTCTTGTATCAACTCATTCATTTTCATTGGGCTTCAAAGAAATCTCTGCTGAATATAGATACAAATTTCTATTGTACTGTGTGGATATCAAAGCATTGAAACAATAGCAGTAATATTCTAAAGAAATTAGACATCAGTACTTGAATATCCTCGTTATTTTTCAGACAATTTTTTTTTATTTTGTTTTAAAACTTGTCCCCTTTTTCATCATGAAAAATATGGTTAACGTAACCATATTGCACCCAACATAATCGACCATCTGAGACCGCTATTCGTGTGTTTAAAAATTAATTAACTAATTGCAGGATGTATTCTCTCGATTTAATATAAACAAATGGCTGTTTAATGAATTTTCTAATTACAAACAAAAAACTAATAAGTGAATTGAATTACGTCAAAATGAGAAAATTCAATTTCGACGATCTAAGAACAGAGATGATAAAAATCTCTTTTTGTGATAGATTTTTTGTTAAGGGGTAGGTTATACCAGAGGCTAACGGTATGAACTAAAAATTGTCTACCCGAAATTAAAATGAAACATTTGCGTATCGCAGCCAGTAAGGTGCAACTACGGCTGGGCTGCAAGAACTAGATTTTCTCAAACAAATAAGTTGGCTGCTGCTTATAGATTATGTTAAATAGAAAGAAGATTACTTTGTAGTTTAGATGAATTTGAAGATTGCACCCGAAAATCTGGGATCGAATCGCGTCCTCCTTTTACGTCGAACTCGTAATCGGAATGTATACATTTAGAATTGCGCCCTACATGAACGTAATTCGGCATGGCGACCCACATCAACGTCAATTGAACGCAAAAGTTTTATTGAAATCTCATTCGATCTATGGTGAACATAATGAGCCTTACTAATAATCATAATTAGTTATTGCCAAGACGAAAATCTGCAAACTTTATTGTGTACCAATAAAAATTTTAGTGTTAATTAAAGTCCCAACTCGAAGGATTTATGTTAATGCATGGAAAGTCATGTTTAAGTCACTTACTTTACTCTCACTGACTCTATCCCGGTGGTGGTATCTGGAAAAGGTATTGTACTACTCAAATGTAGATAGGCACTTTTATATTATTCCTTAAAATTTCGCGTTTCAGTACATTTAAGGAATATATGGTTGGCATCAAGTGCACTTATTGCATATTAAATATAAGGCTATTTTCATTTGCAAATTTTTTTTTTTTATTTATCCAGATAATCTCCCGGCTGTCAGGTTAGGTGGTTAGGTTGGGGTGGCTGTCAGCCTATGGCAAACACACTTAGACCAATGTTAGTTCCATTGTGATACCACACGGACCCTCTGCGACTGACGTGGTAGTATGACAGACACCATGAAAAAACTTGTGTTGTGTCGTTATTTTTCAAATGTTGACTCTCGCGCTCTCAGTACCTTTCTATTGTATGCTCAAGCGTGCGTTAGTGTAATGCGAGCGGTCGTGGTGTTCACATGCATTGTTGTGCGAAGGAGAGTTTCCACAAGTCAACCACGTCAGTGTTAAGGTATGCGTCTGATAAGCAACCACCTCAGTGTAATAGTTATATTTTCATAGTGTCTCCTAAGCAACATGTCAGTAAAATTGTTTTGTTAAGTGCAATTTGTTGTTTGTTTCTTAGATGGCTCACTTAAATACTAACCAAGGGTCTTATAGATCTAAAAGAACGTCGTTTAGAGCCTTTGTTAGTCACGACCAGCTAATATAAGACTGGTTGGACGAAGAAAACGATCACGAGTTCAGCGATTTTGATGATGAAGATGATGACCCAAATTTTCAGCCAGAAACCGAATTCTTGGAAGCCGACGAAGTTTCAGGCGAAGAAGAGTATCAAGAACCAATTGAAGAAATACCATATGTAACCGCCACTGAAAATGTGCATCAAGATGGGTATAGATGTTCCTCCTCCACCACCAAGAACTGAATCGATTCCACCAAGTGGAAGAAAACTATGCTCTATTTGTTTAACAAAACTTAAAAGATTAACTAGGTATTGTTGCTGTGATAACCAACGACCACACTACGTCGCGGTTAATCGGTTCTCGTCAGATCACCGCAATTAAACGACGTTGGGCGCGGTTAGTACGTAGATGGAGTACCGTTTAAGAACAACCGCGTGTCGTTGGCCAGTCCCATCTACGAAGTTTAGGTAGATAATACATACGTGGTATCACAATGCACCTAAATTGGTCTTGAACCATCGTTGCTGTGATTGTTTGAAGACAATTTGTCTTCAATGCTCTAAGCCACTTTGTGAAGATTGCCAAAAAATTGTGATTTTGAGGTTACAAATCCTAATTGAACCAATGAATGGATTATTTTTTTTTAGGTCTGATTACCATAAGCGTAAACTTTAATAAATGTGTAAGTAAATGAAGAAAATATTTATGTTTGATTTGATTTTTAACCCTTTCTGTTTGTGTAAGTTTTGGAAAAATTATTTATGTCATATCAATAAATGCTGTTCAACTTTATACGATTTTTTTATTTTATATATTAGTAATTTAAAATAATAGTGGGCACTCTTAACTTTAAATTATAATAACAAAAAGTGAGAATATAAAAAGAATTTTGAAAATACAAGCTGTCCAAATGTACTACAACGTCAGTTGAATTGTGAAAACTAGCGCACGTCAGTCGCAGAGGGAGATTTCTTTTAAGGGAGAGAGTAGGACATGTACAAAGAAGGTGAAGTGTAGTCGCCTCCTCCTCCTCGTCCATGCAGCTTCTGCAGAAGTCGTTTGAATAAACACCAAGCTAATATGCAGTCGGTTTAGTGAGATTAGGCTCTTAGAGCGTCGCAGGTCCAGCTTTGGCCAGATATGCTTAGTCGCTAGACATGTATTACTAATCTTCCACCTAAGGTTTGTTCTGTCGATTGCGGATAGCTTGAATAAAAGTTTGCAAGTAGCGGTTGGTGTACCCAGAAAACCTTTTTCAGGTAAATAATAATAATAATAATAATAATATTTAGTTAACGTATATTACACTGCGACCTATTGGTCTACTGTGTCCCCTTGCTTGTGCCTCGGAGAGGTTCATGCCCTCTTTCAGAGCCCTCTCTAGATACTTCTTTGTGAAGCGTGTCGAGGTATTGCTCTGATTTATCCTTGACAGGTCACACTCCTTAGAGCACAGCGTCCGGTCCAGTTTCTTTATTGAATCTGAGAATGAGCTGTGTGTCCATGGTTTGTATGTAGTTGTCTGTTATTTGGTGCCTGACCAAATATTTCATCCTTTTGTGGGCCAGTGCCCCACAGGATTCCAGTATTTGGTCTGGAGTTTCGGCGGTTTCACTGCAGAATCTGCAGAGGCCGTCCTCCGATATGCCCATTTTCCTCAGATGCTCCTTGAGTCTGCAGTGCCCCGTGAGGAGGCCTGTTAGGATTCTTAGATTGTTTTTGTTAAGGCCGATACAAGCTTTGAATCTCTTTTGGTTGTAATTTCCTAAGAGTTTCATTGCTTGCCTCAGACCTTGGAGGTTGAGAAAGGTTTTGGCCCTTGTTTCTTCCTCCAGTCTCCTGAACTCTTCGCGTATAGTGTGTTCTCCTATCCCGCAGAACGGTTCAGGTCCTATGAAGGGTTCCTCTGCCCCTTTTCTTGCCAGAGAGTCCGCTGCCTCATTGCCTGTAATGCCAACATGGCCAGGTACCTAGCAGATGGAAATTCTGTTATTCTTGCCTAGTCTATTCAGTCCGTGTAGGCATTCCCACACGAGTTTTGACTTGATGACGTAGGCGTCAAGAGCCTTTATTGCTGCTTGGCTGTCAGACATTATTGCTATGTTGCAATTTCTGTAGTTTTTCTCGAGGTTGATTCGAACGCACCTGTCTATAGCACATATTTCTGCGTGGAAGATGCTGGTACATGTCGAGGGGTATCAGATGTAGCAGAATATCTATAGTGCTGCGGAGGGGGTGGATCGGAGTGCTCATATGCATAGGCAATCACCCTGCACCTATCAGTAGTTAATTCAGCACGAAGTTCCAGAGAAGGGGGGAAAGGACCCCGCCTTGCGGCGTACCTCCACTGACAGACCTCCTGTCAGATGTATCGCCCAGTTTCGAGTTGATAATCCGACTTGTGAGCAGTAGATTGATAAATTCAACAAGCGAACCTTCCACATTCAGTTCTGTTAGTACATTTGCGATTGCAGATGTGTTTACATTGTTAAATGCGCCTTCTATACCTAGGAAAGTAATTATAGTGTACTTCTTATGATGAAGGGAGTATTCAATAGTGCGTTCCAGAGAGTGAAGGGCGGTTTCGACCGACTTACCTTTACAGTACGCATGTTGAGCCGCAGACAGAAGTTGCGTATTAATATTGGTACGAAGATGGATATCAATCAGTCGCTCCAGCGTTTTAAGGAGGAACAATGATAGGCTAATAGGTCTGAGGTCTTTTGGACTAACATGGGAGTATTTCCTGGCTTTGGGTATAAAGAACACTTTCACTTTTCTCCAAGCCTGAGGAATATATGCCAGATTCAAACAGCTATTCAGAATCATCTCAAGTGCTGGTACGATGATATCCGAAGGCATTTGTAGTTCGGAAGGTATTATGCCATCTGGTCCTGCAGACTTAAAGGGCTTGCAGCTTTGTAGTGTCCAAAGCAGCTTGTCCCTAGTAATCAGACTTTGAGAATTAGTTACATGTGCCAGTGACCTGTTCAGGTTACTATATCCGGTAATGTTGGGGCTACCTGGGAAGTAAGTATCAAGTAGCAGATTGAGCGATTCCTCGCTAGATGTCGTCCAAGAGCCATCAGCTTTCTTTAGACAGCTAGGCATAGTTGGATTCCAAGCGACGATTTTTCTTAGCCTTGACGCCTCAGAGGATTCTTCTATTTTGCCACAGAAGAGTCGCCAAGATGATCTTTTGATTTCCTCAGTCCTTTTTATACCCTATTCTAGGGGTATATTAATTTTGACGCATAGTTTGTAACATACCTTAATATTGCCCGTAGACCCCTAAAAGTTACTATATTTATGATCAGCATCGATAGTAATGTCGATCTAGCCATGTCCGTCCGTTCGTCCGTCCGTCGGCAAAAATTAGGCCTTTAAACTGGACCTAGAGAGCTGAAATTTTAACCATATACTCTCTAGGGTCTCGAAATAATCAAATTTACGAATTTTTGAAATCCGCCCACAGACACGCCCACAAACTCAAAAAAACAAAATTTTGGAAAAAATCGAATTTTGAGCTAGAAAGTTGAAATTTTTTATATATGATCTATGACTCCTAAAACTGCTCGGGATAAAAAAATTCTCAAAATCCGCCCACTGACACGCCCACAAATAAATAAAACAATTTTTTTGAAAATCCAAAGTTTGAGCTAGGGAGCTGAAATTTATAATATATACTCTCTATGGGCCCTTTATGCTCATGTGTAAATATTTTCAAAATCCGCCCACTGACACGCCCACAATTATTTTTTTATTTTTTTTAATTCAAAGTTTGAGGTAGGGAGCTGAAATTTATAATATATACTCTCTAGGGGCCCTTTATTCTCATGTGTTAATTTTTTTTAAATCCGCCTACTGACACGCCCACAATTAAATAAAACAATTTTATTGAAACACCCAAGTTTGAGCTAGGGAGCGTTTTTTTTATAAAATCCTTTAAATGTTATATAACAAAATATGTAGAGCGTTCTTAACAATTCAACCATACTTAGACTTTTGTCACGCCCACTTATGAGGGATAGGAATAGGAATAAGGTATCCAACAGTTCGGCCAAGCGGACTGTAGCCCGTCCCTGTTTTTAATTAAATTTAATTGGCTGAAAATCCTTTCCACACCTGCATTCGAAATCGGCAATACCAAAACTGAAAGGATTTTCACCACTAGCATCCTTATTATTAAACACCTTACACTAAAATGACTCCGTGCTTTTTATGTTAAGCTATTTGTTCATTGAGAGGTTTCTCCACTGGCTACAAATTGTTTAGCTGTCGATATTTAGCTCGTCTAAAATTGGAGTCTGTGGTTTTTTCTGCAAACGAATACACTCTTCAATGGACAAATGGCTAACTTTTTTAAGTGCATCAAAATTTTTGGACATTCGAGCCTGCAACTCCTCAATGAGCTTGATGACGAAGTTCTTGCAATTAGAACGCGGTACACCAATTTGTTCTTCAGTTCAGTTTCAGTTTCAGTTTATTTATTTAATATGGTGTGCACAAATAAGACTTAAACTTCTATATGTAGTACTTAAATTTTGGATAATTGAAGGATTGATTTAATTTAGTAAATAAGTTGTTACGTTACTACTTCAAAACTGAATCTCTTTATTGGTCTCACTTTAAATATATCGTTACACATACTTATATATATATTGTAAATGTATTGTAGGTTGTGTGTATAAATGATTATATAAAACTAATACAACACATCCCCCTTCTTAAGTATATAATAAATTTGGAAAGTATTTTTCAAACAATTCATTTAATGTAATTCATGAAGTTAATTTAAAGATATTAAAAATATTATGTGCATTATCGCTAATACAAAATTCATCCTAGTAAGTCAATCGATCTGGTTTCCTCACCATTCTCCCGCTTCTAGTAACATATTGCTCAGTGTCTTGAACCTTTGGGTTTACATCTGCTGTTTCTGGATCTCTTGAGGTTGAACGCGTGTGGCTTTCTGATCTGTATCTGCCTGACTAGGAATTGTTGGCTGAGGTTCCTTTGGTTCAAAGTCATCTGGCTCTGCTGGAACCTCTGTATGGAAAGATTTGGTTAGATGATAAGAGTTTCGCCGAAACTCACCTCTGTTAGTTTTGACAATATATGATCTTTGGGTTTTGGCTGATAATATAACTCGGCCCAGATTTTTAAATCGCGAATCCATACCACATCGCCTGCTTCAAATGGATGTCGCTCATGTACGCCATGTCTCCTGTTGTAGTTGGTTTCCTGAGCCGCTCTATACTTTTCTTCTTTCTTCCGAATTTCCTCAACATTGCATCCTTCTGGGTGGAACCTCTGTGAAATCACTGGTAGACTGCTGCGAATTCTCCTTCCCATTAAAAGTTCTGCTGGACTCCTTCCGTTGGCTAATGGCGTGGCCCGGTACTCCAACAATGCCA
Organism: Portevinia maculata; assembly: GCA_949715645.1. Classification (NCBI taxonomy): domain Eukaryota; kingdom Metazoa; phylum Arthropoda; class Insecta; order Diptera; family Syrphidae; genus Portevinia; species Portevinia maculata. Next base: position 219,447,797 of record OX454526.1, read on the forward strand.
AATACTTATCGTTGTTCTTTAGTAAAAGCCGCTTTACTGTCTTCACTGACGATTCGATAAATCCATTGTTTTGGGGGAATCTCGGGCTGGATGTTACATGATTGAATCCCCATGCGTTGGCAAACTTAGCGAACTCACTTAAACATACGGCTCGAAACTGTGGTCCGTTGTCAGTTCGCACTATTTCTGGAACTTCGTGTCTTGCGAAGCATGCTTTTAGCTCGTTGATAACGCATTCGGCTGTTTGACGTTCTAGTTGGGCTATTTCGGGATACCTGGAATAGTAATCAGCTATTATAAGGAATGTTTTTGAGTTCAAATAAAACAAATCAACTCCAATTATCTGCCACGGACGTTCCGGAAAAGTTGAGCTTAACAAGGGCACATGTCGACATACTGACTCCTTGATACATATACTACACCTCTTGATAAAATTCTCAATATCCCTTGTGCAATTGGGCCACCATACGGACTGTTGCGCTCTTGCTTTGCATTTTGCAATGCCAAGGTGTGCTTGATGAATTTGTTTAAGTAATTCTTGACGTAGCGACGGTGGAATTACTAGTCAATTTCCATACATTAAAAAGCCATCGTTTACTGCGAGACTGTATCTGTCGTTCCAATAAACCCGAGCGTCTGGTGACAACTTGGATCGGTTGGGCCATTCTGTTACACAAAACTTTCTAATTTCCTGTAGCGTGGTATCTTCCATTTGACAATTTCTAATTTGCTCCAAACGTTTGTCGCTAGCTGGGAGTTCTGATATAATATTGTGAACATACATACGTCTCTAGTTCGGCAGGATTTTCATTGTTGTAGGTTTCTAACGGATTTCTTGACAATGCATCAGCTGCTACTAGGTTTTTTGCCCGGAATATAGTGCAATCTTTAAGTAAATCTCATTAGTACGAGTAGCATGCGAAATTTTTGTAATCTAGGAGTCAAATCGTTTAAATTCTTGGATGATAGTATCGGCAGCAACGGCTTGTGATCCGTTTCAATAGAGAATTCCAATCCACTCAAATAGTCACAAAATTTCTGGCACACAGCCCAGGTGATGGCGAGAGCCTCTTTCTCTATTTGTGCATATAGCTTTTCGCTTTCTGAAAGAGTTCGTGATCCATAAGCAACAGGCTTTAAGTGACAATCCTCTTCCTGTAGCAGAACAGCGCCCAGTGCATATGAAGATACGTCGCAAGATAGTACAGTACGATGGTTTCTATTGTAGATCTTTAAGACCGGTGCCGAAGTCAACATGCTTTTAAGTTTTTCAAAGGCTTTCTGGTGAATACTGTCCCATAAATAGTTGCACTCTTTTTGCAGAAGTCTATTCAACGGTTGACAGTGGGTTGCTAGGTTGGGAACAAATTTACCTAGATAATTCACCATCCCCAAAAATCGTCTTAATTCCTTCACATTCTTCGGCGCCTGAAACTCTTGGATAGCACATACCTTTTCTTCCGTCACTTGTATTCCATTTCCATCGATCTTGTGTCCTAGAAAGGTAACAGACGTCATACCGATTTTGCACTTTCCTCTGTTCAACGTCAGTCCTGCTTCTAGTAGCCGTTCCAAGACAGACTTCAGTCGGGTATCATGTTCCTGCATGCTGCTCCCAAACACTAGAATCTCATCCGTCTGACAAACCACTCCGACCAAACACTCCAGCACTCTCTGTATATTCTTCTGGAATACTTCCGGAGCACTCGAAATACCGAAGGGCAATCTGAGAAAACAAAATCTTCCAAATGGGGTTAAAAATGTGGTCAAATATTGTGATTTTCTGCCTAATTTCAGCTGAAAAAAACCCATTCTTCGTATCCAATATTGAAAAAAATCGTGCTCCTGCTAGTTGCCCCAAAGTGTGATCAGCTGACGGCATCGGATGAATTTCTCGCAAAATGTTTTCATTTAGTTTCGAAAGGTGGACACATATACGTATATCTCCATCCGGCTTATTGACGATAACCATTGGAGCACACCATTCTGTTGCTTCATCTACCACCATAATAACTTTTTGTTTTACCATTTCCTGAAGTTTAGCCTGTAATTTGACTATCAATGGCAGCGGCACCCGCCTCGCACTGCAAATTGCAAATGGCTCGTAGTTATTTTTCAATCGAATCTCATATTTTACCTTTTCCAAACAACCTTTATTCCTTTAAATAAATTCGGATAATGTTTTTCTATTTGTATTTTTGACTTCTGTTCTTGTAAAATATTTATTTTCTGTTCCTTTTGTTTTCTATCTAATCGCGCAATTATTTTTAACTCCTCACATGCTTTAAGACTCAATAAAGAAGTTGTTAATCCATCAACGACATATATATTAGTGTGAAAATCACTGTAACCATATGTCAACTTAGCTCCGAACATTCCTACTACTGTTAACTTTTCCCCAGCTGGCCCAGTGAATGAACGGTCGGACGCAGTCAATTTATGTGTGGTAGAAAAAGCTTGCTTATATCGGTGCAACGAGATAACACGCACTGTGGTGCGCCTGTGTCTACAATAAAATGAACTGTTTGGCCGTCTACGCATACTTGTATTGTCCATCGTTCGCCTTCTCTCTCTTGAGAATCGAAATTGCCCAAGAACGTATACAACTGTTCTTCGTCGATAGCTTTGACCGATGAGTTTGGGTATGACTGACCTTGTGCTTTGGATGAACACATTCGTGAAAAGTGATTCCATTTGTTGCACAGCAGACATTTCTTTTTAAATGCGGGACACACATTTTTGGAATGGTTTTGATTAGCACCGCATCGACTACAACCGTTGTGTTGATGCACATTTTGTTGCCTATTTGCTTTTCTTGTGTAAGATGATTTCTGGGTTTTTCGCTTCGGATTTTTGACTGTGGTTGTGGTTTACGTTGGTAAAATTTATTAACGGCTGATGGAGATGTACTACTTATCTGAGGCAGATTCTGATTATGTGCCAAATCATGTTGTTTTTTTTTACCGCGTCATGCTGTCTTACAACTGTTTTCGCCTTTTCTAAAGTTAAAGCGGATTCGAGTTGCAGTTTTTCGCTCAAACGTTTGTCTCTGACACCAACAACGATTCGGTCTCGGATCATTTCCTCTTTAAGACCGCTGCATTCGCAATGTTCTGATAATATATAAAGTGAAGTTATAAAGTCTTCTATCATCTCCCCTTCGCCTTGGCACCTCGAGTTGAATTTTGCCCTTTCATATATAACATTATATTTTATTATGAAGAAATCGTCAAAGGCCTTTAGAACCGGTGCATATTTCTGTTTCTCATCCGCCGTTAGACTAAAATACAGAAATATGTCGTCTGCCTGGTCTCCAATTAGGTAAATTAAGGTGCTTACCTGCTCCTCTTCGGGTTTTCTGTTGAGTCCTGAAGCAATTCGAAACTTCTCGAATCTCCTCTTCCAGCGTGGCCATTCTGCTGGGCTGTTGAAACTGAACGGGTCTGGCGATTGTACTGTAAAACTGTTCGCCGACGCAGATCCACCCGCGTGTTCTGTCTCCGCTGGCATTTTCTCTCTTAACAGTTGAAAGCAGGGGACAATTATAAATTATGTATTTTATTTATATTTTTTTTTCTTTATAGAAGCTTATTTAGATTTAGTATTTATTCGTTGTTTTCGAACTTAACCACGCTGCCACCATGTTACGTTACTACTTCAAAACTGAAACTCTTTATTGGTCTCACTTCAAATATACCGTTACACATACTTATATATATATTGCAAATGTATTGTATGGTGTGTGTATAACTGATTATACAAAACATATAACATATAAAACATAAGTTACAAAGAATAATACAAATACTTTATATCGGTAAACAGGGTGGGGATAGGAAGGGATGAGAAAATTATGGAAAAGAGGAACAGAATGTTAGAAGGAAGAAAGAAATAAGTAGCTGTTACATTTTTATGAGAAGTACTCTAAAGCCGCATTTTTGAATTTTGTGACTCCGATTATTTGTTTTACTGCTGTAGGCAGGGAGTTCCAGAGTATGGTGGCAAAGACGAAGAAATGACGTTCAAATAGTTCGAGGATTGAGTTATAAGACTCAACGTCCTTGCCGAACGAGCAAATTGCAGTTTTTCGAAGAGGTATGGTGGCGATCTATTGCTGTTGTTATCATGTAAATACTGCTGAAGTGAACAGCCAAATACATTATTGTCGTAATTGGTCGTGTCGACGAAGCCCGTACCAATACCTAACCAAATCATTGAATGTAACATAAGGATAAGGAGTCCAGTTTGCAGTACACAGCTAATGCATAATCAATGTAGGGAACCAGTAAGGTTTTAACTAGTCTCAGTCTCGTATTTACGGGAGTAAAATTGAAGAATAACCATACGTAGACCACAGTAAATTCATCCCACAGTTTAGTTAATGTTTCTTACTCGGGATAGAGAGCGGTTAATCTTAAAACCCAAGTTAGTAACAGTCTCTGCAAACTGCAGTTGTGTATCGTTAAGGAAAGTAAAGCTATCAGGGCACCAAAGAAATAAGATTACCACTATTCAGTGAGCACATTTCGACCAAAAGTTCAAAATAATTTAAGTGTGTATGGTATTATAAAGTTTTTTTTTTTATTTTTGACCCAGCACTTACTTCAGGCAGTTATATTTGGCAAACCAATTGTCAGATTTGCAAACTGGACATTTCATTTTTATTAAGTAGTCTCTGCAATTTTATCGTCAACAACGTTACCTTATTTGGTTTCAAAAGTATGGTTCTGTGCGGCAAACTTGAAAACTAAAGTCGGTGAATCCGTGGTTAAAAAAAACCCCTTTACCTTTACCAATGCCAGAGGAATGTTAATTCTTTCCACTCGTGATCATTTATCACTTATGTTTTTATACCCTATTCTAGGGGTATATTAATTTTGACGCATAGTTTGTAACATACCTTAATATTGCCCGTAGACCCCTAAAAGTTACTATATTTATGATCAGCATCGATAGTAATGTCGATCTAGCCATGTCCGTCCGTCCGTCCGTCCGTCCGTCGGCAAAAATTAGGCCTTTAAACTGGACCTAGAGAGCTGAAATTTTAACCATATACTCTCTAGGGTCCCGAAATAATCAAGTTTACGAATTTTTGAAATCCGCCCACAGACACGCCCACAAACTCAAAAAAACAAAATTTTGGAAAAAATCGAATTTTGAGCTAGAAAGCTGAAATTTTTTATATATGATCTATGACTCCTAAAACTGTTCGGGATAAAAAAAAATTCAAAATCCGCCCACTGACACGCCCACAAATAAATAAAACAATTTTTTTGAAAATCCAAAGTTTGAGCTAGGGAGCTGAAATTTATAATATATACTCTCTATGAGCCCTTTATGCTCATGTGTAAATATTTTCAAAATCCGCCCACTGGCACGCCCAGAATTTTTTTTTTTTTTTTTGAAAATTCAAAGTGAGCTAGGGAGCTGAAATTTATAATATATACTCTCTAGGGGCCCTTTATGCTCATGTGTTAATTTTTTTTAAATCCGCCTACTGACACGCCCACAATTAAATAAAACAATTTTATTGAAACACCCAAGTTTGAGCTAGGGAGCGTTTTTTTTGATAAAATCCTTTAAATGTTATATAACAAAATATGTAAAGCGTTCTTAACAATTCAACCGTACTTAGACTTTTGTCACGCCCACTTATGAGGGATAGGAATAAGAATAGGGTATCCAACAGTTCGCCCAAGCGGACTGTAGCCCGTCCCTATGTTTCAAATGTGTTTTGTTTTGTTCAAAATCAAAGCTAGTACTGGCATAATAAAACACCCCTTTTATTGGAAGTCGAATTGGAAAATGCTATTTGGTTAATATTTTTCTGACAAGGCCGGAGAAGAATGGAAGCATGGATCGTTGTCGTTCGGCCATTCTATTTTTTACATTCGAGTGAGACGCAAACATCTAGAGAATTTTTGTTAAAACTGAAATAAAAACAAATAAATAAATAGACTGTACAATCTCAGAAGTGGGATACTACATCCATAAGCAAAAAATTATTGAAGCTTTAAATGAGGTCACACAAGTTTTGACGAGGTTGTGACAGTGGCTGAGCTACAACCTGTAATGAGCGACGTTGGTCAGCTCAACTCCGAGGAAACCAAAAGCCAGAATCCCGGAGTCTGCTACTCCGTCGATGGAGAATTGGTCCGCCTGGAGAAGGAGATGTTGCTGCTTCGAAAACATAAGGAACTGCAGCAGCTAAGAGATAAATTAAATATGTCCGATGCCAAGAAGTTCGATTTCACAGCATTCGAGGCGATGGTGATTCCGTTTAGTGGTGATGATACATGCGACGACCGAAAGTAGTTCTCTGGTGTTGATGACGCATTCGAGGTATTTTGCTGTAGTGAACGAGAGAAGTTCGTCAGCGCACGGCTTTTGTTGACAGGAACGGCCAAGGTCCTTTTAAGAACATTCACTGCACATACGTACGTCAGCTTGAAGGAAGCACTCATGGATGAGTTAAAAACCCTGACACTGAAGACGACAGAGTCAGTGAAGAGATACATCATTGAGATGCAGGAGATCACTTCACATGCGAACATCCCCAAAGCAGACCTCATCGAGTGTATACCATCGCTACCGCAGCGCGAGAGATAAGCGGCTCCTCCATGACGGGGACGTCGCCAATGCTCATGAGCTCCTCCGTTTTAGTACCGCAATATCGGAGAGGGATAGATTCGACACGGAAAAGCAATTCGCCGAATTTTGGTGGCTTGTTGCGGGGGGAGGGGTCAACATGCCCTCCCAGGACGGTGCGTTACTCTAGGTAACATCCTCTTAGCTTATAAGTTAGATTAAGCCAGCTAGGGCGTTTTTGGGAGAGGCCGGGCTCACCAACGTGTGGTGGTACTTCCGGGAGTTGACTGACGCTGTAAGGCTTCGGCTTACGGCGGCGCGTGTGCACGTTGACGACTGCCAGGCGCTCGGAAAGCAATTGGGATTTTGACCACTTGTTGCGCAAGGCAACGAGTGCTCAGAATCCTAATTATAAATAGAATACGTTAAGTAGTTTAAGTAAGTAGAATAGGTAGTTTGTAGTTTGTTTTATATAAAATCTCAATAATGATACCGAGTTTTAGTAAATTTTCTCGAGGAATATATATGTAAGATTAGTTCGTAAAATAGTTTTTAGGCCGAAAGGCCATAATTATAATAGTCTAAGAGCCGACAGCATATTTTGGGAGTGGAGGTATAACCAAAATTCATTTACTTGTTTGTAAAGGTACTAGCATCGTGATATCAAATGCAGTCGTCTGGCAGGGTTTTTTTTCGCCGGGGCTGAGGGCGGGGGTTTGAAAACGCTGATTTTTCGGATTTTTGTGTCAAGGGTATAACCATTTTTAAATGTACACAAATTATGGAGAACTATGCACTAATTAAGAATTTTTGGGTCCCAGACGTTTTAAGTGTCGCATTCGCCTTGCCAGACGCCCCCCAAAAGGGGCAAAAAGTCACTTTTAGGTGTCAGAGGTATAACCAAAAAAAAATTACATCAAAAAATCGGGAAAAATCCCCTCATTACAAAAAAGTAGGTGCCAGACGTTTTAAGTGTCGCATTCGCCCCGCCAGACGCCCCCCAAAATAGGGCAAAAAATCATTTTTTGGTGTCGAGGTATAACCAAAAAAAAAAATTACATCAAAAAATCGGGAAAATCCCCTCATTACAAAAAAGTAGGTGCCAGACGTTTTAAGTGTCGCATTCGCCCCGCCAGACGCCCCCCAAAATAGGGCAAAAAATATTTTTTTGCTGTCGAGGTATAACCAAAAAAAAATTACATCAAAAAATCAGGAAAAATCCCCTCATTACAAAAAAGTAAATGCCAGACGTTTTAAGTGTCGCATTCGCCCCGCCAGACGCCCCCCAAAATAGGGCAAAAAATATTTTTTTGCTGTCGAGGTATAACCCAAAAAAAATTACATCAAAAAATCAGGAAAAATCCTCTCATTACAAAAAAGTAAGTGGCAGACGTCACCCGACCCAGCTAGACGCCCTGAAAATAAGCAAAAAATTCACTTTTTAATTATAATATATTGTTTTTTTTTTAATATAAAGTAAACAAATCAATCATTTCCAAAAATTTAAATTAAAAGTTTTTACCACTTTTAATCCCAAAATAAAATTATTCCTCATCGGATTCGTCAGATGACTCGTTTAGAACGTCTGCATCATTGTCGGATGAATCTTGTTGGTTGCTTGAAATGTCTTCAATTGTGTCTGGCGCAGTAGTTCCGTCGAACCATTTTAGTTTCAGCCTATTATCTTCCATTGTCCAACCACAGTCCATTGGGGAAACCTCATCTGTTTTATTATTTGTTAAGGCATTCTTCCATACACGACAGATATAATTACAGCGATTTATTTGTTGTAAGAGAACGCTTCGGTTGGGAGGCAAAAGGCTTCCCTCAAAACCTACATATCGAAGGTAACAGTATTAAGATACCTACTAATTTGCTATGAAAATATTTTAAACTTACTTTTGATATTTTTGAAAATTTTTTCCGACGTAGGCTTACAGGCTTTGTAAAAGACTTCAAAACGTGCTTCATTTACATTACTGGCTTTTGTTTGATAAATTTTACAAACAAATTCCTCAATTTTTTCAATGTCCGTCTCGCATACAATAGTGAAATTTCCTAAATTGGAAAAAGTGCAATGCAGATCTGGTGATGTTTTCAGTATTTGAAACGGCTTAATTTTCCCTTTTTTAAAAAAGCTTGGGGTATAGTCGCAACCAGTGAAGCTGTGAAAGGCAGGTAAAGCAGCACAAAGTAAAGGTCCCAATCCGTAAAACATTTCATTAACGTCTATATACCTTAATAATATATATAGAAGAGATTGAGTTCCTAAGTATATCTGAATATTTTCTGTAATAACATTATGTAGGTACCTTAATGTGTTTTTGGAAATGGTTCCTACTTCTATCCAGACTTTAATGTTGTTTTTAAAGTGGGGCAGGAAATAGAGCGCTATAATCAGTACGTCTGTTGTTTTTTGTTGCCGATAATATGATGGTACTCGTCTTCGCACCATTCCTTAACCAAAAACTCAGTTAGTCTTTTTTTGAAAGAACTGCTCCTCAGGCTTTTTATAAAATTAGCTGGTCGCCTTCCATTTTTCTTGAAAGCTGAATAAATTATTTGATCATCCGAATTATTCCGTCTATCACGTTCTATATCTTTTATAGAGGGAGATATAATTCGATCAAACACAACATGAATCTCATTTGCATTCAATCGGCAGATCTTTTTTAAAACATGCATAGCAATGCCAGCATAAGATATTGATACGTCTCCTAGAGTGTGTAGAAGAAAAAATCCGTCTACAACAATGGTATCAACTTGCATCGGATGAAAACTTTTTGTAATTTTCTCAAGGTGTCTAAGAAAAACCGATTTCTCCGTTTTAATCATTGATCCATCTAACATCTAAGTGACCAAAGGACTGAGGAACAGGAGTTAATGGATACTTAAAAACTTCTTTTATATCAACCGGTAGTGCATTTTGTAAAGCTATAAAGAGTATCCTTCCAATCAAATTCCTTTCCATTTTAATTTCCCGCACTTTTCCATTTGCAGCGTTTTTTGAAACCTTGTACTCAGAAGCAAAATTTAGGATGTTTGTTTTTTTAATTGTGTTTTCAAATCTTTTAGGATCGTTTTGGCACTCTTTTATAAATTTATCTCTTATCTGTGTTCCCCATTGCTTCAAATGCAACAAGAAATGCTCAGTTGATTTGGAAACACATTTACCGGTACAAATATTGAAAAGCCCATCACTTTCCGGATATGTATCTAAAAACGGGTTACTGAAATTTCTAATTTCTGTAGTTAATGTTTTAAGGTTTTCAGAAAATCTCCTTATTTCTCCGCTTTTTAATTCACGTGTTACGTCGTCTTTCCGAACTAGACCTAACACTTTGTAGAGAGATGAAATGTTTGCAGTTCTATCCGCATGAGTTTTGGCCCATTTTTGGCTGGCGGATATTGAGTTTGTAAATGATGAAACACCAGTCAACCTATTTGCTGCATCGGCATTAATAGTCTGCTCTAACGTCAAATCTACTGGTGACATTGAAAACGATTTATCGGTCCTTTTAACACCAAATCCGCATTTTTTTATATGCTGTACCAGGTCCGGATGAGTATCCTCCATATTGAATAAATTTTGAGCAGACTTAATTGTCCAACGTGAATAGTTTTGGTGATTGAGAGCAAAGAAACATGCAGCCATTTCATTCAAACAAAATAAGTACAAGTTTAAATCGCCACATCTAATACTTCTTGAAAAGTCTCTCCTCAAAGTAATCATTTCGACTAATTTCATCCAAAAAGCAGCTGTAGTACCATGGCAACCGTTTACAGTCTTTTTTACGTAAGCGGAATATTTTGAAACAATTGATGTGAGATTCTCTGGTATATCTGCATCCTTTTCATTAATTTCGAAAAAATGTATGTCATCTCTGAGGTCATCGCAAAAGATAATTTCTTCTTTAGCAAAAGCTTCAAAATGAAGGACTTGTATAGCCGCGCTTAACAACTCATGTAAGCGTTTGCATCTGTTATAATGAGTTCCTATCAATTTTTTTGTATATATATAAAGTTATCTATCCATTTGTTATTATATATAAAAACTTACCTGCAATAAAAGCGTTTAAAGACCCCTGTGCAAGGACTTCAGCGTTAACTAGAGCAATCTCACCACCTGAACCATCAATAAATTTTCCTATGCCTTTGTTGAAAGCCATCTCAATATGAAAACTCCCAAGCATAATAAAGGCGCGATCAAAGCGTGGTGACTCCTCATGTTGAATCTGAAATGAAAGTTTTGCTATTGCTAGGTCATAGGTCACGAAAATATATTTCTGATGACACTCATCGGCAATTTGAATTGACCTCTTCAGCGTCTCCAAAACCACCGAATGACTTGTTGGTGATGCATTTATTGGCGATAGGTAAAAAACGTTTTGGAGAGGGAGATTTTCTTGAACATGAATAGAATTCCAACCAGTCCACATAGGTGTGTTTTTTCTGTCACAAAACAGAGACACAAGCCAAATGTAATCCAATTCTCTTGCCTTCGCTAGTGCAGACTTATGGAGCTCTAAATTTGTGCAACTTATATTTGGAAATGTTGTCACTATTTTTGGCTTTTTGAAATAAGGTTCAATATCATTATCTATGGGTTCATATGCTCGCCTTTTTCTTCCACTTTTGTTGTTGGAAAGTACATTTTGCTGTTCTGTTATACATGTCGGTTAAATTTTTTAATATGAAAACTGTAAGAAAAAACGTACTAAAGAGATATCTTTCTTACAAAATGTTGGGTTCGTGATCTGATAAGCTATTCCCACAGTATCATGAAGAGTATTTTTTCCATTGCTTGTTTCAACATACCGATCATAGTTATCAAAAGCCACACCAGTACAAACTTCTTCTACATTAACCATTCCCTGAGGAAGAATCGAGGATTGCAAATGATCACTGGAAAATGCAAGCTCGGTTTCTAACTCTTCAATAAAGTGGTAGTTCACGCTATGTCCGAACTTATTCAAGATTTCAACTACATACTTTTCTGCTACTCATTAGACTTTTCATAGCAAGACCTAATAAGACAAAAATAATATATTTTTATGCATGCATAATGTTACATAACTATATAATAATATGCATTTTGTTTACTTAGATTGAACGACAATCTTATTTTTAAAAATAAAATTTGGTTAGTAAAAAAGAGTTTATGTATGTATAATAATGACTACAAACCTAACTGGATGTGTTTCACAGGTTTAACACGACCTCTTGTAACAGAATAAATCGTATCATTACACAGAGATAATATTCTTCTATTGATATCTTCAGTTTGCCCACAACGCTGGTCGGGGCCATTAAGAAGACATCGGAAGCATTTCAGGAATCTTTACCTCATTCTCTTAACAGCTTTTAGCGATAAAAGATCTGGTAGAGTTGTACTTTCAAGTTTGACGATTTCTCCTCTTAGTTTGTAGGCAATATTTCTATGAATATACATACTTTAGTTACTAATTTTCAGTAATATAATCATTTGATAGTTATAAGTATATACCTCATATTCGATTGCAGCTTAAAAGATGCAAATGTATCGCTAAGTATATCGTCTTGGTACTCGCTCATATTTGCATCTAAGACTACTATTTGGTTTTGAATTTTTTTTCATGACTATTCTCCTCTTGTATAAAGTAAGTATCTTTTTCTTTAACCAGCTTTTACAAAAAGTCATTGAAGTTTCGATTTCATGCAGTTTTTCTTGATACAAATCCGCAACATCATCAAATAAATGCATTTCTTTAAGATTAAATATTCGATCTTCAAGAAAAGCACAGATACTAGAAAAAGCAATTTTGTGAGCATCATTGCATCCTGCTTTCCTTGAAGCCTTTTCTAAGTTTTTGGCTTCTTGGAGAAATCTGGCTAGACATGTTTTGTGATATTTTAAGACATCACTTTCCACGCTGCTTACCAGTTTTTGGTAAACATTATCGTTCTCAAGGAACATAGCTTTACAAAGAACATTTTCTAGAGTTGATTTTTTGCCGCATATAAGTCTTTCCCTTATTTTTTTTTTTGAATCTTTTCTTATGACTCGTCGCTTTAAAAGCAGAGTGACATAAGTCAAAAAAGGCAGTTTTTCAGAAAAGCTATTTGAAATAATTTTTGACAGAAAAAAAATTATTTCATTGTGAATTTAAACGAAAACCTAAAAGTTATTTATGGTAAAAATTTTCTTTTTTTTTTCTTCTTTCAAGTGGATTAGTGAAACTATCCAAAATAAAGTAATTTAAGAAAATTGATTTCGACTTATGTCGTTTAGCACAAAAAACGGCCAATAATATGTAATAAATTTAGACAGCAATACGGAAAAGTGTCGTTTTGTTTAGACATAAAACCATTGATGATTAATATCAAATTTATTTTTTTATTTTGAGTGTAAAAGTTAACTTAAGAGTTTCTGCTTAAATATTTTTTATTGTGTTGATATACAAATGTAATAAAAATATTAAAGATAAAAAACTGTTCAGCAGTGCTTTGTATTTAGCTCAAAAAATGTCTTTACATACACAAAATTAAAATATTTTTTTTTTATAAAAAGAAACAAAGAAAATTATATTTAATATATTTTACCTTAAATCAATGTTCACCTGCCCTATTTCTAAAACTTCTTAAGTATTCCTGTCGGCTTATATTTGATTTAAACCATATAAAAATTAAGTAAAACATAAACTAAAAAGTTAAATCACTGTTCAGCAGTCTTTTAAGAATAGTTGAGCTTATACTTACAAACAGGACCCAGTTCTCTTTCTTCGATAACCTTTATATCTTTTCCGCTTGAAACGTAAGCTGTTCCTAAATACCTTAAAGCTTTTGCCTTGCTTTTGGTCCACTCACTGGTACGACATTTTCCTTTTTTTACTTTGTAACTTTTCCTTGGCATCGGAGTTCAGGTCGACCGGTATCTCATTTGAGACTGGCAAAATGTTTGAACTTCCTGATGAGCTACCAGACGAACAGTAGGTTAGGTTAGGTTAGGTTAGGTTATAGTGGCAGCCGGCAGAGGCTGACACACATAGACCAATGACAGTTCCATTGTGGTACCACACGGATGTATCACCCTCCTACTCGTTGAATCAGTTGGAGCTTTTGATGAAGCTTGACAGACTTTTGATGTTGGTGTTAATGAGATCGCTAAAATCATTGTAAAAGAAAGATCCTAAATGGAGTTTACGTCTTTGAGAGAGTGCAGGGCATGTGCAGAGAAGGTGGAGAATTGTTCCCTCCTCCTCTTCATCCATACAGCTTCTGCAGAAGTCATTTGTGTGGACGCCAAGCCTTGTTGCATGCCTGCCTATGAGAGAATGTCCGGTGATCACACCAATTATAGCACCGATGTGAAGTCTGTTCAGAGATATCAAACACTTAGAGCGTTTTAGATCCAGTTTTGGCCAAATCTGTTTTGTCGCTAGACAAGTGTTGCCACTTGTCCACCTAAGGTAAGATTTCTCAACGGTATGTCTCATAAACATGAGTTTGCATGTAGCAATTGGGATGCCTAATGGACCTTTACCAGGTAGAAGGGGCAGTATGGTTCCTTGTCTGGCAAGTTCATCCGCCCTACAGTTCCCAGGAATGTCTGTATGTCCCGACACTCAGCATAGGTGAATGTTAAGACGCTCCACCATCTCCACTAGAGATGATCGACAGTCACGGACTATGATAGAGTTTGTGGACACAGATTCCAGGGATTTTAACGCAGCCTGACTATCTGAGAAGATCCAGATGTAAATAGCGGATATTACTTTTCTCTTCAGCCACGATAGGACTTCTTTAATCGCCAAGATTTCCGCCTGGAACACGCTTCAGCGATAAGGGAGGCGAAAGGAGTGGCTGAGGTTCAGCCTGTCAGAGAACACACCACCTCCAACCCTTCGTCGGTTTTGGATCCATCCGCATAAAAGTGGATTGAGTGACAGTGATTTCATCTCTTACGTCATGAAGTGTATTGTTACTGCAAGTCGGACTGGACGAGGGGCTTACGATGGAGTTTGTGACTGTCTGGGGTTCTACGCTTGAAACTGCCCATTCTTGAGCGTTTATATTCCCCTTTCGCCTTGCCAACTTCAAAAGCAATAAAAAGTGGTTAAGATGCAATCTGAAAAACCAATAAATTTGGCTTAAAGAATAGTTTTAAAATTAAAACAGAGTATCTTGCTTTTGAAAAGTGACACATCTTACAGTAGTTACAGAAAATTAAACACTGCCATCGCTTCAGTTTATGCAGGCAATATGTCACTTTTTGAACTATGACATTTAGGAGCTTAAGAAATAAATATGTTTTTTGACACAAAAGAGAAATGTCATTTTTTCCGTATTCAAAAAAATGCAATACTGCTTTGGTTTCGCGGTAAAATGACATAATACAAATGTGACGTTTTGCCAATAAAAAATTAATACCCTCATTATAAAGCAGAATGACACAAAGAAGGAAGTGTCACTTTTCCGAAATTGTTTGTCAGAGTTTAGGTGTTAAACAGAACGACACTTCGCCTTCACCCTGTCAGTTTAAAAGATAGAAATATGACGATTTGGCAGAAAAAATAATTTTTTTTTTTTTGAAATTTTCTGTGTACTTTACTCAAAACGGCCAATTTTTGACTTATGTCACTCTGCTTTTAAAGCGACGATGTGGTTACAAAAAATACAATTTTCAATTGAATCAAATGTAATAACGCTAACATGTGGAGTTCTTGCTGTGTTTTCAGAATTTGAAGCAACAATGCATGGTATTGATATATCGTTGACGATTTCCGACGCTATATATGAAGATAAATAAAGTTTACTGCTTGATTTCAAAATATATAGGTTAGTAGTATGACCAATTGTACAAAAGTATTTTATAAAGATGCTTTTTACTTGAAAAAGATAAATAGGCAATTACTTCAATGCTTTCACCTTTTGCAGATGCTTCTGTACACTCAGAGATTTTCATTTATCAAAATAAGAGAACAACCATTTCCGCTCTTAAATTGGTTTGTCTGCGGTAAATAAATTAAAATATGGGTAGGGTATAGCATTGAAAAATTGAAAATAACAAAGTAGGTACAGCAAATGATTACTGTTAATTATAACTGGTGCTGTTACATCACATCACAAGCGAGTTGATTTCGAGCAAATGCAGACAATCGCATCGATTTGATTCGATTGGATAAGAACTTTAGTTTTACTGTTCTTCGTATGCAATGTAAGATAATAAAGGCGATGTCATACAATTGACGTAATCTTAGTTTTTTTAAACTTACATGATTCGTAGTTTGTTTCATTTGATAACATCACTAAGTTCTTTGAAACGGCAGTAAAAACCCTATAGCAAGCACTGTGGTAACCATTTACTAGATCAACTTCAATTGGGAGGTTAATGTCTGCAAATTTATACTGCCTGACTTTTCGGACATTGAGTACATCATAACATTTTTTAAAAGTTTTTTCATTGAACAGAATTATTTTCCCAGACTGTTTGGAACTATTACTTGAATGAAGACAACATTTAACACTTATCGTTTGAGACATAATTATCTCCCGCTCAAAAATTAAAATTTTACTTTATTATAAAAAGTTCAAGCAACCAAAAAAAAGTTCTTGCCTATTTGATTTCCCGATCGACTGACAATAACAATATTAGTGCAACACAATATTAAAGGCATTGATTGAGCTACTGATTAATTGTTTCAAGCGACAAGAGCGCTGAGTGCTTGAATATCCCGTTATCGATGCCCGTCTCTGAAATGTATGCACTTTTTATAAATGGTTTAAATGAAGACATTGGAAAAAAAAAAATATTTTTGGCACTTCAGATTGTTAAAATTATTAAAAAAACACAATTTGTAGCTTTTCTTTCATAATTCACGATACCTCAAAGACGTATTTTGTGAGGTAAACCATAATTGATTTGTTTGGAACACACAATTTTGAAACAATGCAATGGCGTGTCAAATTTGTTTACTTTATATTTAAAAAAAAAAAGTATTGGTTATACCTCGACAGCAAAAAAAATATTTTTTGCCCTATTTTGGGGGGCGTCTGGCGGGGCGAATGCGACACTCAAAACGTCTGGCACCTACTTTTTTGTAATGAGGGGATTTTTCCTGATTTTTTGATGTAATTTTTTTTTGGGTTATACCTCGACAGCAAAAAAATATTTTTTGCCCTATTTTGGGGGGCGTCTGGCGGGGCGAATGCGACACTTAAAACGTCTGGCACCTACTTTTTTGTAAAGAGGGGATTTTTCCTGATTTTTTGATGTAATTTTTTTTGGGTCATACCTCGACAGCAAAAAAATATTCTTTGCCCTATTTTGGGGGGCGTCTGGCGGGGCGAATGCGACACTTAAAACGTCTGGCACCTACTTTTTTGTAATGAGGGGTTTTTTTCTGATTTTTTGATGTAATTTTTTTTTGGTTATACCTCGACACCAAAAAAATATTTTTGCCCTATTTTCGGGGGCGTCTGGCGGGGCGAATGCGACACTTAAAACGTCTGCCACCTACTTTTTTGTAATGAGGGGATTTTTCCTGATTTTTTGATGTAATTTTTTTTGGGTTATACCTCGACAGCAAAAAAATATTTTTTGCCCTATTTTGGGGGGCGTCTGGCGGGGCGAATGCGACACTTAAAACGTCTGATACCTACTTATTTGTAATGAGGGGATTTTTCCCGATTTTTGATGTAATTTTTTTTTGGTAATACCTCGACAGCAAAAAAATATTTTTTGCCCTATTTTGGGGGGCGTCTGGCGGGGCGAATGCGACACTTAAAACGTCTGGCACCTACTTTTTTGTAATGAGGGGATTTTTCCTGATTTTTTGATGTAATTTTTTTTTGGGTTATACCTCGACAGCAAACAAATATTTATTGCCCTATTTTGGGGGGCGTCTGGCGGGGCGAATGCGACACTTAAAACGTCTGGCGTTTACTTTTTTGTAATGAGGGGATATTTCCTGATTTTTTGATGTAATTTTTTTTTGGTTATACCTCGACAGCAAAAAAATATTTTTTTCCCTATTTTGGGGGGCGTCTGGCGGGGCGAATGCGACACTTAAAACGTCTGGCACCTACTTTTTTGTAATGAGGGGATTTTTCCTGATTTTTTGATGTAATTTTTTTTGGGTTATACCTCGACAGCAAAAAAATATTTTTTGCCCTATTTTGGGGGGCGTCTGGCGGGGCGAATGCGACACTTAAAACGTCTGGCACCTACTTTTTTGTAATGAGGGGATTTTTCCCGATTTTTTTATGTAATTTTTTTTTGGTTATACCTCGACACCAAAAAATGATTTTTTGCCCTATTTTGGGGGGCGTCTGGCGGGGCGAATGCGACACTTAAAACGTCTGGCACCTACTTTTTTGTAATGAGGGGATTTTTCCCGATTTTTTGATGTAATTTTTTTTTGGTTATACCTCGACACCAAAAAATGATTTTTTGCCCCTTTTGGGGGGCGTCTGGTAAGGGAATGCGACACTTAAAACGTCTGGGACCCAAAAATTCTTAATTAGTGCATAGTTCTCCAAAATTTGTGTATATTTAAAAATGGTTATACCCTTGACACAAAAATCCGGAAAATCAGCGTTTTCAAACCCCCGCCCTCAGCCCCAGCGAAAAAAAACCCTGCCAGACGACTGCATTTGATATCACGATGCTAGTACCTTTACAAACAAGTAAATGAATTTTGGTTATACCTCCACTCCCAAAATATGCTATCGGCTCTTGGTCTATAAGGTTATAGTTAAGTTTAGAGCGTCCGCATAAGGACCAATAAATAAGAATAAGTATCCTGTTAATTTTAAATTAGGTTTAATCATTTTTGTCTAGTATGTAAGTAGTTATCTAACAATGAATAAAAAAAATTAATTTCAAAGTAAAGACCTCATCGAGTGCATCTTCGAAGACCTCAACGACCGCAGCAATGATGTTGTCACTTAAATGGGAGTCACTTCCATCAAGTCTCTGGCGGGTCGGAATGAAAAGAGGCGTTTTCAGAGTGCCCCGCCAAAAGTCATCATGCCCATTGCTAAGACGAGAAACAGCACCGCTGCTACCGCCGCTACCGCTGCGCTGCTAGAAGTTCTGATTGCTCGTTATTTGGACATTTGCAAAGTCAGTGCCCGAAGCCAAAGTGATCCCGAATTCGTGTTTTACATTCCATGAAGCCGGGTACCACCATCATGAGTAATAAACCCCTTAGAACTTATGGTAAAGCAAGGTGTGAAATTTCATAAAGAGGAAAAGTTGTTACTCACACACTTATTATACTTCCAGATAACGAAACATAACTTCCGTTTCTTTTGAATCGTGATGTGTTCCAAAAATTGAGTGTACATCTCTGTCATTTTAAAAGAATGTATAATCAAGATATATGTTACTAAAAATTAAAAATTAAATGGAGCATACCGAAAATTTAAATTTTTCTGGCAAACTTATCACTGCAGTTGGGTCTTTAAATTTGTTAAAAAATTCGAACAAAGTAGAAAATATTTTTGAAATTTTTGAATAATTTAAGTACAACTCAAAACGATATTATATGCAAAGTTCCGACCGAAGTTGTGTCGCAGGCTAATGATTTGTTTGGAATTGAAATAAGTTGAACCAATGTGCGGTAAGGGAATGGTACATTTCGTTGATTTGGGGTTATTGGTAGGCACGGTTGAATTTTGTGAAGAAGCTGGTCCCGAGTTGAATATGAATGAGAGTTTTGATATAGCTCATTTAGGCCGTTAGAACTGTAGCGGATGAATATTATCCAAGGTCGGTGGTTAAGGCAAAAGCAAGTGATTACTCAATGAAGATTATGTTAACAAAAGACGTACCTATATATTGTTCACCCCGACGCGACGACGGCTCTCTTTTTATGAGATGTATGATTAGGTCGAGTAATTCGCCTTATGTGTCGCCCTTGGTACGCATTAGAAGAAAGAACTTAATAAGAATACTGTGAGAGACAATTTTCTTCTGCCACTGGTTGAGGATTGTCTGAAGTATTTTGCTAATAAGCGAATATTTACTACCTTAGATTTAAGAGATGGTTTCAATCACATAACCATATCCGAAGAATCTTCCAAACTGGAGTTCTGGAGAAAATAGTGCGAAGGGCAGGTGTCAACACGGAAGGCACTATCTTCAATAGATCCGTCCAGCTACTGGGGTATGCGGACGACATCGACATCATCGGACGTTCCCAGCGTGACGTGTTAGAGGCTTTCACGGCGATTGAAGAACAGACGAAATTGGTTCGCTTGGGCGAACTGTTGGATACCCTATTCTTATTCCTATCCCTTATGATTGGGCGTGACAAAAGTCAGTATACTCAAAAGAGAGTATACATTATAAATTTCAGCTCCCTAGCTCAAATTTTGGTTTTTCAATAAAATTGTTTTATTTAATTGTGGGCGGATTTTGAAAATTTTATCTCCCGAGCAGTTTTAGGAGTCATAGATCATATTATATAAAAAATTTCAGCTTCCTAGCTCAAAATTCGATATTTTACAAAATTTTGTTTTTTGAGTTTGTGGGCGTGTCTGTGGGCGGATTTCCAAAATTCGTAAACTTGATTATTTCGAGACCCTAGAGAGTATATGGTTAAAATTTCAGCTCTCTAGGCCCAGTTTAAAGGCCTAATTTTTGCCGACGGACGGACGGACGGACGGATATGGCTAGATCGACATTACTATCGATGCTGATCATAAATATACTAGCTTTTAGGGGTCTACGGGCAATATTAAGGTATGTTACAAACTATGCGTCAAAATTAATATACCCTCAGAATAGGGTATACAAACGGTTCAAAACTCGTCACTCGAAGGACAAAATGCATGCTCTATCGAACCTTAATCCTGCCAGTCTTGCTTTATGGTGCCGAGTACTGCACGATTAGTAGAAAAGGGGAGCTAATATTGGGTTCTTTTGAAAGAAAAATACTCCGTCGGATATTTGGTCCTATGTGCGAGGATTGCGAATGAACCAAGCCATCGCGGATGCTAGAGCGCTTGGTCTGGGAATCTGGAAGCAGCGTGCCCGGGATCGCAGAGGATGGAAAGTTGCATTGTCTATAACCTGCTTTTTGGGGCTTACTACCCCAATGATATGTACATAGAGAGTACGTTCCGGTCTGGCTTTTTCCCCCCGGAGGCATTTATCCATATTGACGCTAAAGGGCTAGTCCAGACGAGGGGTGGTATCATATAAAATTCAATACGATAAAAGCAATTTGCCGAATTTTGGTTGTTTGTTGAAAGGGTAGGGGTCAACATGGCTTCCCAAGACGGTGCATTACTCTAAGTATCATCCTTGTAGTTTATAAGTTAGACTAAGTTAGGTAGGGCGTGTCTGAGAGAGGTCAAGACGGTGCATTACTCTAAGTATCATCCTTGTAGTTTATAAGTTAGACTAAGTTAGGTAGGGCGTGTCTGAGAGAGGTCGGGGTCGCCAACTTGTTGTTTTGGAGCTTCCGGGTGGTGACTTATTGTACCCTATTCTAAGGGTATATTAATTTTGACCCGATGTTTGTAACATACCTGAATATTGCCCGTAGACCCCTAAAAGTTACTATATTCGTGATCATCGATATTAATGTCGATCTAGACATGTCCGTCCGTCCGTTCGTATACCAAAATTAGGCTTCTAAACTGGAGCTAGAAAGCTGAAATTTTAACCATATCTACACTCTCTAGGGGCCCTAAATAATCAAATTTAAGAATTTTTAAAAACCACCCACAATCTTAAAAAAAACAAATTTAACGAAAAAATCAAAATTGAAGTTTTCAATATTATGTTCTTTAGGGGCCCAAAATTTTTATAATCCGCCAACTGACACGCCGACAACTAAGTCAAAAATCAAAGTTTTAGCTAGGAAGGTGAAATTTATAATATATACTCTCCATCTATAGGCCTTCAATGCTTATGTGTAAATATTTATAAAAACCCCTTACCGACACGCCCACTTTATAAAAAACCGTTTTATTTGGGAAATCATTAGTAAAGTCGTTTTGAACAATTCCTTTATTTAAAATTGTCTGCCATACATCCTTTTAGGGGCGTTTTTTTTACAAAAACTTTTTTTTTCAATAAAATGCTTTATATGATATATATTAAAATATGATGACCCTTCTGAACAGTTCTCCCATAGTTAATTGTTTTTCAAGCCCTCTTAATGAGTGATAGGAATAGGAATAGAGTATCCAACAGTTTGCCCAATCGGGTAGACTTTCCCTATGTTATTTATTTTACATACGAGGGCGGGTCAATAAGTCCGTGACTTTTTGAATTTCTGACCTCTTTACTGAAACAGCAACCCTGCTCCTGTCAACAGGCATCTGTCAGTTGACTCCTGTCAAAATTTAAACTTGCTGCGTCAGTTAGTTTGTGTTTGACAGCTATTTTTATCAGACTACTCACTAATTTGAGGAGAAAATGGAAAAAAGTGAATTTCGTGTGCTTATTAAGCATTATTTCTTGCGAAAAAAAACCATTACCGAGACCAAGGCTAAGCTTGAAAAATACTGTGGGGACTCTGCACCATCGATTTCAATGGTAAAAAAGTGGTTTACTGAATTTCGTTGTGGCCGTACAAGCACTGAAGATGCCGAACGTCCTGGACGCCCAGTTGAGGTCTCTACACCCGAAACAATCGAAAAAATTCACGATATGGTGTTGGCCGACCGAAGATTGAAAATGCGAGAGATTGTGGAAGCCGTAGGGATCTCGCATTGTTCATTGGTTTCAATTTTGACTGATCACTTGGGCATGAGAAAGCTTTCCGCAAGATGGGTGCCGCGTTTGCTCACAGTCGACCACAAACGCAATCGTGTAACAACTTCACAGGAAGGTTTGGCATTGTTTAATCGCAATATGGAGGAGTTTTTGCACCGTTTTGTAACCGTGGACGAAACATGGATCCATCACAACACACCAGAGACCAAACAACAGTCAAAACAGTGGGTTTCTAAGGGTGAATCGGCGCCAAAGAAGGCCAAGGTGGGTTTGTCAGCCAATAAAGTTATGGCGACTGTTTTTTGGGATGCACGCGGGATAATCCACATTGACTACCTTCAAAAGGGAAGAACAATCAATGGGGAATATTATGCCAACTTATTGGACCGATTCAATAACGATTTGAAAAAAACCGACCTCATTTGGCCAAGAAAAAAGTTCTTTTCCACCAAGACAATGCAAGGGTGCACACATGTGCAGTTGCCATGGCAAAAAACCATGAATTGGGCTATGAATTGCTCCCTCATCCACCCTATTCTCCAGATTTGGCTCCGAGCGACTACTTCTTGTTCCCAAACCTGAAGAAATGGCTTGGTGGAAAAAGATTTGACTCCAATGATGAAGTCATCTCGCAAACAAAGGCCTATTTTGAGGACCTCGACAAATCATTTTTTTTGGAAGGGATAAAAAAATTGGAGAAGCGTTGGACAAAGTGTATAGAGCTCAAGGGAGACTACGTTAAAAATAACAATTTTTTTTATCAAAAAATCTGTGTTTTATCCAAAAGTCACGGACTTATTGACCCGCCCTCGTAATAAACGCTCTGAATGAATAATAAAACGGTGTGCGCATATAGGACTTTATGATGATGTTGAATGTGCTTATTTACAAGATACATTATATATACACCGTAAACATTAGCATATACCCAAAGAGTTTCAGCAATAAGAGTGAAATTATTGCTTCACATTTTCCTTGGAATGTACATACTCGTACTATATTTACCGATCAATAAAATGGATGCACTTGTACTCCGTGGATGACTGTCATTTGCCGAACAGCAACATACGAATTATACGAAATCGGCATTGTACAATGCAAAAATAATTTTGTTCAACAGGATAAAGCTACCTACATTACTTCTCACCATTGTTTATAAGTTCACTTGTATGTTTGAAGAATGGAATAAAATGGAAGTTATATGTTGTATTTATCTATATACCCAGTTTTTTATTGGCAACCTGTTGGAAACGTTGACTTTGAATTTAATATTGATGTGTATAGGTACATAATTTTTCAGTATTGGGAGTTATGTATTTTAAGAGGAGATGGGTTCCTTTAATATGTAGCTTGGGTCAAGAGAGCACTTCAATGAGTCTGGTATCAAAGTAAAGGTGATCGTTAGTAAATTAAAACTGTGAAGTCTTATAAAAATCAAATGTGGGCATTTTGAGATTTTCTTGTGTGAAATTCGTGGTGCTTAAGGATTATCTGATGATTTTTAGCCGTTCATATGCAAACAAAATCGTACATCATAAGAATCGTATAACGCAAATGCATACAGGGTGCGCCATCTTTTATGTCGGTATCTAAACACTAGATAACTTTGTTTTTTAACCGTCAATTCAGGACAATTCTAACCATGAATCGCTTCAAACTAAAAAAATGCGAAATAGCGACGCTGTACATTAAAAATCCTTTAGTTGTGTTAACTCAACGTTCGTCGAAAATGTCGGGGCCAACAAGCACCGCGTGACAAAAATCTCTGGCGCCATTAATAAGGCAAAATTGCCGTATTTGGGGAACGGAGAATCAACACGTGATCCATGAAACACCATTGCGTGACCAAAAATTGACTGTTTGGGCCGGCGTTTGCGCCAAAACCATCATTGCACGATTTATCTTCAGAGAATGTAAAACGGGCGATGGGAATCGATATCGGTGGATGTTTGGTCATTATGTATGCTATGCCCATAAATGTATGAAAAAGGTCCGGATGGTTACTGGGAACAAGACGTTCCGACATGCCACACTGCAAATCAAACAACGCAGTTTCTGCAACGAAGATTCCCTGCACGTGCACTGTCAACATATGGCGAAATTAACTGCCCACCCAGGTCTCCAGATTTTTTTTGCCACAGACTATTGACGAGCTCAAGGCAAACAATCGTGCCGAAATCATCGCTATACCACCCGAGATGCTCGAAAAAGTGATGCAAAACGCAGCAAAAAGGGTACATTTTGCTTTGGTCAATAGTTGATTTTTTTTTTATAATAAGCGCGCACTAAAGGGATTTGTTTTGACCCTTATAATGTATTAGCTACACAGCGCGGGCGTTAAGGAAATTAGGGTGAGAAGAAAAGGAGAGATGCCGATGGTTGGTTTTGAATGTTTGTAGGTTATAATGTGCAGGAAAAATGGAGCGGGGAAGAGCATTCCACATTCGTGTTGTACGGCTGAGGAAAGATTCTTTGTACTTCACTGTACGTCCGATCACAGGCTTGAGGGTGAACTGATGAGCATTTGCATGGCGGGTATTGCGGTTGAAATGTTCAAGGGGAGGAATGCAACTGGCTATTTCGACATTACGACGATGACTAAGAGAGTCAATCGATCTTGCGATGTCTCGGTCGCCAATGAGTTTTATCGCGCGTTTTTGGATCCTGTCAAGTAGCTCCAAATAAGTTATTGGTGCACCGGACCAGATATGATATTTGGAAGTCTATCATAAATGTTGTTACTTATGAATAAATAAATATGAAATATGAATATGAAATATGAGCGTTGTACTCGAGTTTCGGGCGAATAAACGCCTTAGAAATTGTAGCCAGATCAGAAGGGGTGAAATACTTCTTACAAGGCTTAAGGAAGCCTAGACATTTCGCGGCGTTCTTGGTGACATCGAATATGTGGTCATTCCAACGAAGGTTGTCATTAACACACATACCGAGAATGGAAAGTCTTTCGGTTTCAGTGATGCAAGTGCCATTCATAGATAATGACAGTGTGTGTGGGTTTTGCTTTAATGACAGAAGACAGCATTGTGTTTTGGAAGCATTAAATTGCACTCTATTGCCGTTCCAGTTCCACACCCGAAGATGAGGGGCGTGACCCAAGAAACGAATATGAGAAGCTGAGGGTACTGTCATCAGCAAAGGAATGGATTGGATTAGAAGTAACAGACAGGAGAGTCGGGGACAGAACAGAGCCTTGGGGGACACCAGCATTTATTTGGTGAGTTGCAGACTTGAAACCGTCCAAACGAACTTGAATTGAACGGTCCGAAAGGTAATTTCTAATCCATTGAAGAAGAGTATCATCGATTCCAAATGCACGCATTTTCGACAAGAGAGCTTGATGCCAAACTCTGTCAAATGGCTTTGCAATATCAAGCGCAACAATCTTACTTTCTTGATGAAGAGATTGGTTCCACTTTTCGGTTAGATATGTCATCAAATCACCAGTGGACCTGTTGCTGCAAAAACCATACTGCCGGTCATTAAGAAGTATTCACGATTCAAGATATTTCATTAGCTGACGGTTTATCAGCGTTTCCATGACCTTAGAAAGAAGGGGCGTAAGTGCAATTGGTCGGTAGGAGGAGGGAGAAGA
The DNA here is from genome assembly GCA_949715645.1 of Portevinia maculata. Taxonomy (NCBI): domain Eukaryota; kingdom Metazoa; phylum Arthropoda; class Insecta; order Diptera; family Syrphidae; genus Portevinia; species Portevinia maculata. The sequence goes on from OX454526.1 coordinate 219,473,713, forward strand.
AGATTCGCCTTTTTTTGGTACAAATGCTGTTTTCCATCTTCCCGGGAAGAGTCTGTAGTGATAACCTGGAAATAATATTTCAGTATAGCTTAGAAAATGTGTTCTTAGCAGCACTTTCAAGCGCCCGAGGGGTTTCCTTATTCCTTCTTGTACTTTTGGGATTCAAAAGTAGGTAATATTATAAAAGTGGTGATTATTTGATTTGTTTTGCAAATTTGAGTAGAAACGATTTTCGAAGAGACGTGACGTCACATCCTTTACAGCTCTCATTCTCATTTCCTGGCTGGAAAGTCAGAAGGCATTCAAGTGGTAATTTCACTAGGTGGTTGTGCGTAGCTCTTCATAGAGAAATAGCAAAGGCAAATTCGCTAATATCTGCAAATTTGCTAAAAAAAACTAAAAGTAACTCCGACTGATGTTAGAGAGGACACCCCTCAAACGATTTCAAATTTTAATCAAAGTGATTTCAACAAGAGGTAAGGATTTTATTCATCGTAAAATAATATTCTCAATTGTATCCTATGTAAAGTGTTTGGTTAGGCACGTGCAGAAGACAATCGGAACACATCAGAGTAATTAAGCTCAGGTCTTAACTAAACGAGTCATTGCAGTCCGCAAAGCGTTAAAATCTGCTCCTGGCCGAAAGCTGTGTTTTCGTATGAAACGTGTCAACGACAAACAATCGCCGTGTTAAAAGAGTCGCAAGAACGCCTTAAACACCACCCATACTAAAAGTGAAAAGCGAATCAGCAGCACTACCTTTGCTTCGCCCATATAAAGTACGCCACAGATCACCTCCAACGCAAGAAAACAAAAATACCCTGATAGACATCCCGAAACCTGAAAGACCAAGCTGATTCGGTTGCCATCTGTATAATTATCCTATACTGTAAACCGCTAACCATCACCAGATTTTCCCCACCTGACATTCCCCAACCAATTCAACCTCACCGAATTTTTCCAAGGAAGAAGTTCATAAATTTCCTTCTGTACCAGAGAATATACGGAACTTCCAAAGTACCAGATAATGATATTCATTTATTTGCTTGATCGATTAACTAACCTAAAATAATCTTTAAAATCTAGACTTAATTAATTATAGTAAAGAGAAATTTGCCAAAAGTGCAGTGCTATAATATCATCCCTCATCCAACACCTATCAAGCGACCCAGTGTGCACACCAGGTCTGCAGAATTGTCAGGAAACCACGTAAGTGTAACTTAAATTTTTTGTAGTTTGGCATATTTTCTTTTCTTTTATATTATACTATTGGATTTAGTTTTCATTTTGTTCTACCTATTTATTCGTTCGTTCGTTATTTATTAAGTTTACACACATGTATTATATTTTTTTATTTGAATTATTCTGTACCGGCGAGATACAAATGTGGAGAGTAGAATTATCGCTCGATTAGTTTAAATCAAACAAATAAATATTCATTTTCTTGAATTCATGAAATGCTAAATTCTTAAAATCGCCTCTTAAATTTGTTTTCAATTGGCATGAAGTGAAGTAGGTTGGAGTAAAGCGAACGTGAGTTAGACAAGGGGGTTACCGTATCATCGTAGGCAAGGTAACCCTGGTGCTCAATGGGCATAGTAGGGTGGGTTCATCCTACAAGAGGTGTTTTGCACCACCTCTGGTCAACACCAACTGACCAGTCTTAGTTTGTTACTTGTTTTTGAGCGTGCTTTCTTCTAGCTGGCACGATAATAATTTGAGGGAAGTTAAGTAACATAGCACCCCCACTCGACGAGCTACTGCCGTGCATCGCGAGCGAGCCAGAATTTGTTACATGGATATAGTCATCCAATCCTGCCTCCCACAAGTCCTGAAGAATAGGGCAGATAGGAAATAGGAAAAGCTTACGCAATGGTTTTGCCAGCGACGAAGAACACCTCTTCAGAACGAGGGGGGAAATACCATCTGGACCAGCGGATTTGTGAACGTCAAGATATTGAAGTACTCTAGCCACTGTACGAGTGCGAAAGTGGATTGGTCCCATGGAGAATTCTACGCGCTCGAGTACAGGGGGAGACAAAGCACAATCTGGGAGCGTTGAGCTGACTGCAAAGTGAGCAGCAAGCAGATTGGCCTTATCTATAGAGCTGACAGCTGGAATTTCATTGTAAATGATTGATGTTGTATTCAAAAACTAGTCCAAATAAATTGTAGAGGACCTAATTATATAGAAATACCTCATATATGGAAATTGTTTTTTTTTTTTTAATTTTATTCAATATTCATAGACGACATAAAATATGGCGAACCCGTTATACACTCCGTTCCACGTGTATAAATTCCTCATAAGTGAACAACCCCGAATTAAGTTTTCCACTGTTTTTAAAAAGAATAAGGGCAAATTCAAAATCTTGGATTTTTCATTCATTAAAAATTAGGCTTCAGCACGCTTTTGGACCCACGCTTTTGGACGCACTTTAAATGGTGTGAAATAGTCACGCCAACAACTTAAAGGAATTGCTTTAAAAAAGTTGGATGTGTTAAAATTGCGACGGAGTTGCTGCGAGATGTAGCAGAAGTACTAAACATGCCAAATAGTATAGAAAAAGAGTTTCATTATTTGATTGAAATTGACGAACATGAAGAATGTTTTTGGGAGCTGACCGAAGACGATGTTCTTCATGCAATTCAGGACGAATATGTTAAAGAGCTCATATCAGAAGAGGTTGATGACGAAGTGGATGATCAAGGCCACTCGGAAGAAGTCCTTATTACTCCCCGAGAAGTTGTTCGTTCTCTTGATGCTGTATGATTTTATATGGAACGAAATAGATTGAGTTGTGCAAAAACTAATGTAGCCGAAAGTGAAAATCAAATTTGTTCTTAAATCAATCAATTAAAAATGTTTTCAGTAAAATTAGCTACATATGTACATATGTATGTAGTGTGTATTAACTATGTTATATTGGATATAATATTTACATAGACTGATATACAAATGTGCAATTATGTACTGACTTTTTGTCTTTGGTTCTTGTTCAATAAAAGAACTCCAAACAGTATAGTTACATAATATGTAATGCCTTCTTTTGAGTGCGTGTTACGAGTTTGCATATGTTATCCAATCAGATCAGCTTATTTCTGCGAGTTGTAGGGTTTGTCTAACAATGTAAAATAAAGTTCTGAGTAGTTACCCAGCACTTAAATCATACTCCAGTTAAATCGCTTCATTAGACAACAGTGCGTTTCACATCCATCCTTCTCATAAATTAATGTCTTAGGTAACTATCCATCAGTTATTCCAGTTTTCCAGTAGTAACGAATGGAAATAAAAACATAGGGACGGGCTACAGTCCGCTTGGGCGAACTGTTGGATACCCTATTCTTATTCCTATCCCTCATAAGTGGGCGTGACAAAAGTCTAAGTATGGTTGAATTATTAAGAACGCTCTACATATTTTGTTATATAACATTTAAAGGATTTTATCGAAAAAAACGCTCCCTAGCTCAAACTTGGGTGTTTCAATAAAATTGTTTTATTTATTTGTGGGCGTATCAGTGGGCGGATTTTGAAAATGTTATACCCCGAGCAGTTTTAGGAGTCATAGATCATATTTATTTCAGCTTTCTAGCTCAAAATTCGATTTTTTCCAAAATTTTGTTTTTTTTGAGTTTGTGTCTGTGGGCGGATTTCAAAAATTCGTAAACTTGATTATTTCGGGAGCCTAGAGAGTATATGGTTAAAATTTCAGCTCTCTAGGCCCAGTATAAAGGCCTAATTTTTGCCGACGGACGGACGGACGGACATGGCTAGATCGACATTACTATCGATGCCGATCATAAATATAGTAACTTTTAGGGGTCTACGGGCAATATTAAGGTATGTTACAAACTATGCGTCGAAATTAATATACCCTTAGAATAGGGTATAAAGAAAACGTTTATTTCTTTCTTATTGTGATCAAACCGCTGATTATTCCTATTTTGTTAAAAAGTGTTTAAAGAATTTTTAAAATAAAATTTACTTCGCAATGTCAAAAATTGAGCGACAGAGCGACGTCGCCGTTTAAATTTTTTAGTTTGTCGCTGAGCGACGATGTGATGAAATAAAAATAAGGGAGAGCAACTTTGATATGGCTTCACTTCAGTATCTAAAATTTAACGAAAATGGAAATGTTCTCAATGTGAACAAATTCAATAATTCTTTTCTTTTGTTTTGCTTTCAATACTGAGTATCGAAGTATATTTATATGTCATGATTTTTTCCACACACCACAGCAAACACTAAATAGGTACACATATCAAGTAGTCTCCCTACTGTGTTCGGTATACGCTATGGGTTAACTCAGAAACGCATCACATTTTGGAAAAATATCCTTTTTGCGGTTTTCAAGGACCTCTTGGTAAATTAAATTTGAACACAAGAATACAGCGCGATGATGTCCTTCGAAGCCCAAAAAAGATTCTTGATGACTGAAAAAAGGATATTTTTCCAAAGTATTTCCATCTTGATATAAAAAATGTTTAATGTAAACATTGCGTTCTAAAATACCAACGAAACTTTCGATCAACAACCCATCAGCATCAGCTGTGCATCGCATCAGCATCGCAAATAAGCAGCGATGTCGCATCACTGACGTTTCTGAATTTACACAATGATGTGATCTTTACAGATCAGCAGAACATTGACATTATTTGGTAGAACCTATAATCTTTTCATGAGATGACATTCACATTCGCATAATCTCTAATAATCATAATAAGCACTTGACGATGGCCGATCGCTCAGTAATTGGACACCGTCGCTCGGATTCGTCGCTCAATTATGAGGCCGGTTAACATGTTTGCCGAATCTGGAAGCATCGCACGAAGACCGTTCCATCGAGATCCCTATGTTCGGGCTTAAGACACAAACGCGGCTGTAGCATCGTCAATTCAGGCAAATTCAAGTGTTTCGACTCGAAACTTATCGGAGTTAGCAGACGGTCATTACAACGGATAGTTCATAATGACTTTAACTTGTTTCCGTACAAAGTCGAAATTGCAAGCAAGTTAAACCATCTGGATTTGCCTATTCGCCTACAATTTTGCCAAAAAATGTTTGAAATGACTGAAGAAGACAACAGCTTGATAAATTGCTTGTTTATGTCTGATGAGGCCCATTTTGATCTAAACGGCAATGTACATAAGCAACTTTCCGCCTGCCCCAGGGTCAACCGACTTCAACTTTTCAGGCCGCAATGAATAATTTTCAGGTCAGGTGTCGCATATGCGTGGATCAGCATGGAGGTCATTTACAGTCTATCATCTTCAAAAACAATTAGTAATTTGAATTTTCTGTACAATAAAAAGAGAAATTTGATAAACATTGATAAAAAAAGTTATTTGAATTTCTCATTGTAGCACAATTGGTGCGCCACTCTGTATTTATAACTTATGAACATAATGAATAATACATTTTTGTATATAATGAAACATTTGTTTACGAATTCACTTTAATATAAATGAATCATTCGATTCAAAGCATCAAAACAAATTAAATGTCGGTACAGAGTGATAAAGCTGAAGTCTTTATGAAAATGAAATATTAAAGCTTAATTAATTTTATCTAATTTAATAACCATAAATACGTACCTATATTCTTTGTTTTCTTTCATCAGCTATAGCCCTCGGACTTGCAAAATGGGTAAATGCTATCCTGATTGCTTCAATAATAATGTTTTTTACTCGAACAGTAGGTATCCTGCTGTCGGGAGTATTTACAGCTTCATTAACATAAATATAATCCACTTTCTGTTTTAATACAAAAATGGTTCAAGTCCTGACATTTAGCCGAAATTGATATTAAACTAGGCAGACGTTGAATACCAGAAAGGCTTCAGTAAATCTGACATTTCAGTAATTCCCTTATCCTCCTTGTAAAATTTCGTACGTTTACATTTATCATAGAGAAAAACGAAAGTAAAATACGCTTCCCTTGCCAAAAAAATAGCACATCGATATTTTATTTGGTTTGCTTGATCAAAATGAATTTGGGTCATTCATACGCACATTAAACCCTTTAAACTGCGTGGAAGGGCGTGAATTAAATGTTGCATGCATGGATATATGATATACTTGAAACTTCATGGATGTTTTCTGTTTTCTCGAATTTGATGTGTTAACGTTGTGTACCACCAGGGTAAATTCATTTTGTGTATTCACACTTGCTTTATACTGGATCTTTTGCCTCTCGTCCTTTTCAAATAAGAAAATAAAACCGCTTGAATGAGTGTACCGAATCGGTCAAGCTCTGGAATAAAATATAAAAAATTGAAATTGAAGCGAACCTCCAATATTTTTATTTCGCTTACAACTTATAAAATACAAAATATAAAAGACGTATGTTTGATAAAAACTGTAACTCGTTTATCTATAGGCAGTGCTACCAGATGAAATTATCTAACTCCCACCATATTTGAATTGTAAGGGAACAAAAAACCCATTTTTTTTACAGTAACCGTTTAAGAAAAGGATGACTTCATGGGGTGAGTGATGGGGTAGGTGGGGGCGTTTTCTTGCGTGTTCCAGGCGGACATTTTGGCGATAAAAGAAGCCCTAACGTGGCTGAAGAGGAATGTGATATCCTCAAAGGATATCCGTATCTTCTCAGATAGTCAGGCCGCGATTAAGTCCCTGGACTCGGTCTCTTCAAATTCCATCGTAGCCCTAGATTGCCGCTCATCTCTTTCGGAGATGGCGGAGCAGTTTAACATTCACCTCTCTTGGGCGCCGGAACATAGAGACATTCCAGGTAACTGTAGGGCAGACGATCTCGCCAAAAAAGGAACCACATTACCTCTTTTACCTGATAAAGGTTCCCTAGGCATACCAATCGCTACCTGCAAACACTTGTTCAAGATATCCGCAATCGAGAGAACAAACCTTAGGTGGTCAACTAGCAGCACATGTCTAGCGACTAAACGGATCTGGCCAAAGTTGGATCTGCGAAGCTCTAAGTGTCTAATCTCATTTAACCGACTGCATATTAGCTCCACTATGGGTGTCATTACAGGGCTTAATAGGCAGGCACGCATCACGACTTCCGCAGAAGTTGCATGGACGAGGAGGAGGAGGAGACTATACTTCACCTTCTCTGCACATGTCCTGCGCTTTCCCATAGAAGAAATCTCTATCTAGGGGACTTTTGTGCTATTACAAAATTACTTAGCCAACACTAGCGATAGAAGTCTATAGCGCCACGTCAACCTAACCTAACCTGGGGTTAGTAGGAATACTTACCTTTCATTATGCTCATCAAACTTTATTCTCGACAAAAATTAAAAACAAAATGTTGGAAAAAAATAAAACAACAGTTATATATATATATATGTGGGCGCAGTGTCTTCGTTGTAAGAGCGAGGGATCTTAGCTTCAAACAATTCTGGGTCCATTAGCACTTACATATAGTTTTTTCCACTGTCCCATCTCTTTCCAAAGCCTGACATACATCAACGAACTTCATGAGCAAATTCTCAAATTTGGCATTCGGAGTCGGTGAAGGCGACTGACTTCCCTAATGAAACTCAGCACGTCTTTGGTGGTAGAGTTGTGAAGCTCCACCACCCACCAGTGATAAGATTTATTTTGTTTAGATGATATCTCAGACCGCAGTGGCCAGTGAGAAAGCCAACCAGCTTTCTAATGTTTTCCGTATTTAGTGTAAGGATTTCCTTATAGAAGTAGGGCTTAATCAAGCGTTTGGACTGTCTCAGACCACGGGTGCTTTCCCAATGTTTAAGGCGAGTCTAATGCTCCCATTCTTTGATAAGCCATAGAGTAGTAGTCCAGTTGACACTGCACACATGCCAGTTTTTCAATGAAATAAATGGACTAGCGAGCGTGAGGTCAAGTACCTCTTCGCGAATCGAATTTATGAAGGTTGGTTGGGAACCCTTGTTTATAATATCTACATTGTTACCGACTATAAAATTTAACAAACACTCACCTCTTTTATTGTTATCGCTACTACCCCATATCATATTGTGCGCGTTGGAATCGCACCCAATGGTGTAGTGTAGGCAGTAGCGGATGAGTGCCTGTAGCGGATGAGTGACTGTACCTCTAGTGGAGGGATGTTGTCTTCGTCTCCGGGGAAATACGCAGAGGCATATATGATGTTGTGTGGCCTCTAGGTGTAGGTACTTCCAGTAGTACGGCAACCAGGTCTTTGCTGATGAATTATGGAATGGGAAGAAAGTTGCTATTTATATCGATTAAGCAGGCCGCCCTCGGCACTTGCTTACCTTTAATGTGTCCGCTGATAACCCAAGGCTCCTGGATGAGGTCTAGGGTTATCTTTTCCTCGGCGAACCGCTAGCTAAAAGTGACGGACTCAGGAACTGATTTCACTGTCGTCTGACCGCTGCCTAGGCTGCTAGTAGGAGCTGGTCCTGTCGAAGTGGACTGCATTGTTGTACTACCTTCAGACACATTTCCGATAGGTTGTACAAAGGTTTTTGGCCCTGTGGCACAGCTAGTCGAAGTGGACTGCAATGGTACACTACCTTCAGACACATTTCCGATAGGTTGTACAGTGGTTTCTGGTCCGGTGACACAGCTAGTCGTGATTGACTTGTGAGGTACCGTACCTTCAGACACATTTCCGATAGGTGGTACAAAATTAGCTGGCTCGTTAGTTATAAGGTTAATGGCAGATTTAGAGGTTCTATCGGTGCTCTTAAGAATCAATCTGATCATGCCGAATCGGTATGCGATCTTCACCATAAGTTTATTGAGCTCAGTCAAGGAAGCGTTATCTATTGAGATTACGAGGTGAAGGAGTGCACCTACCTTACCTCGCTGTAACACCCTCCATGATTTGGTGCTGATGTTGACATTTTGCGCCCCAATGGTCGCCAGCACTTTTGCATTTGAGAGTTCGAGGCTCTATGGAAAGAGTCCGCGGACGATGTGTGATTTCGGGAATGATCCTTCTTCCACAAGCATGAGGTCCAGACCACATAGGTAGGGGTAGCTAGTTAGTGGTAGACCTTTTAATATAGCCTACGAGACAATTAATGCTAGTATTGATAAGATTAGAAATTCCTAACCACTGGAGTTAAAGTTATCTTTTCCAATTGTACAAAAAATACGATACGTGAAACTGTGATAGTAGCCGTTCTATAAAGCTGATGTCACACACCATAAAGATCGTTAAGAGGGTATTATATTGCGGGATATAATAAGGCTATTTAATGACCAGTGCGGGTTTGTCGCAGGTACATCAATCAAAGATGCAATCCAAAGTATAATGGTCATGATGGAAAATCATCGTTATTCCTGAGAAGATTTGCATATGGTGTTGGTTGATTTTGAAAAGACAACCAAGAGATCTGTTATGGGTGGCGATAAGAAAACGAGCAGTTGCAGAAAGTTACCAAGGTTCGCAGAAGGATAACATATGATTCGTTTTCTCATGAAAAGTTCGCAAAGGAGTTCGATTTCTGATTCGATCGCGAACCTTATTTTTCGGTTCGTCTAAAAATAAAATTCGTTTTCGCGATCGAATCAAATCTGTTACGATCTATAAAATGTAGTTTGTTCGCGAATATCTCACGTGCGAACTATTAGAAAAAAAGTTATTTTACATGAAAATTATTTTACATATTTTAATATTGAAAGAACATAAGTGAAGAGTATTTTTATTACATATTAAGATTTTGGAATAATTTTGCATTCTCTTTAACTAACAAAACATTATTAATTGTTTCTTTGGATAATTTGTCCGTTCAACAGAGACTTGAATTAATGGCACTGTCAGTACTACTTGTGCAATTTTTCCTAGAAGAACCTCTTTGCTGCTCAATGTTTTCCGATGCTCAATTTTCTCTCACAAAGTAAGCAAGTTGATTCGTCAGCTTCTTCATTATAAGAAACATATTAATTTAACTCAAATTATTTTCCCCATTTCAACCAAAATAATAACTATTGAAAATATAAATCAAGAATTATTTGTTTTATGGATCTTTACGGTTCGTTATCGCGAGTGACCCATATTCTACCTGAATTTCTTTTGTAGCCGCCGCTACAGTTACTAAACTTCCAATTAATAATATATTATTATCATTTAATATAAATTCTAAATAAAGAATATAATTTCAACTTCCATAATTTAATATTCAAGCAATAGCACAGAAAAAAAGGATACAGTTCGTTCGTAAGAGAACTATATTTTTAAAGATCGAACATTTTATCGAAATTTTTTTTAAAGACAATAGTTAGATGACCCGCTTTAGTCACCGAGAAGTTCACAATCAAAATCGGTGTACACCAGGATAGCGCCTTGAATCCCTTGATATTTTGGTTGATAGTTTGGTTGAAGGAAAAGTGACTGTTCAGGTTAAGTTTAGCTGGAAAATAACTTGCCCAATTTACGTCTGAGACAATGGATATTGGTCACATTAAAGGTCTATTCTCATCTCTTTATTTAAAATACATTCCCTAAAAATAATGTTAATGCTGTTTCTATATCGTACGTAAAAAAGTTGCTCAACATAATGTTCAGGGATTTTTTCAAAGATAAAAATTCATAAAAAAAATTATTATTATTATTATTTATATAGGTATATAGTATTTTGGAAAAATACATTTTAAGTAACAACAAATTTTCATAATTTTGAGTTTAGGGACCCATAACGTTTCTGCACAGGATACTTTTTCTTATTTATTGGTCCTTATGCGGGCGCTCTAAACTTAACCTTAACCTTATAATTATTGCCTTTTGGCCTAAACACTATTCTGCGAACTAATCTTACATTTGTATTTATCTAGAAAATTTTTTAAATTCGGCATCATTATTTAAATTTTATATATTTTATAAAACAAATTAAAAAAATTAAAATTAAAAACTACCCATTCTACTTACTTATACTACTTAACGTATTCTAACTATAACTAGGATTCTGAGCACTCCTTACCTTGCGCAACAAGTGGTCAAAATCCCAATTGCTTTCCAAGCGCCTGACAGTCGTCAACATGCACACGCGCTGCCGTGAGCTGAGTTGGCGAGCCCGGCCTCTCCCAGAAACGCCCTAGCTAACTTAGTCTAACTTATAAACTAAGAGGATGTTACCTAGAGTAACGCACCGTCTTGGGAGGGCATGTTGACCTCTCCCTCTCAAAAAGTCACCAGAATTCGGCAAATTGCTTTTCCGTATCGAACTGTCTTTCCAAAATGTACAAAATACCAATTGTACCTACTAGTGGCGTGGCGTGGAAAATGTTAAATGGTAAGTCGGAAAAAATATGCACCTGCAAACGCTTTCTGAAATTATATTGTGTACTGCAAATCGCATAGAAGTAAAGCAATTCAAGCCAATTTTTTATACTTCAAGTCATGTAAGCTTAAATTTACAATGAACCTAAAGTATAATAAAAGTGGCTTCGAAAGAAACCTTTTTGGCAGATGCAAATGCTGTACCTTAAAGAAAATTGATAGTAAGTAATAAAAAAAAGGAACTTCATAAATCACAGTTTGTTAAATAAATAAATACATAAATAAAAATTTAAATTAAAAAGCTTCACGCATAATATTTACAAAAATGTATAGATTTAATATCTATAATATATAAAAATATTTTAATATATAAAAATATTTTAATATATAAAAATATTTTAAAAATAGTTTTTGTACAATGTTAAAAAGAGAAAAACCAACGACCATATCACGTCGAGTTAATCGGTTCTCGTCAGATTACCGCAATTAAACGACGTTGGGCGCGGTTAGTTCGTAGATGGGGGACCGTTTGAGAACAACCGCGTGTCGTTGGCCAGTCCCATCTACAGAGTTGAGGTAGATAATACATATGTGGTATCACAATGGACCTAAATTGGTCTAAGTGTGTCGGTTTCTGCCGACAGCCACATAAACCTAACCCTAACCTAACCTAAAAAGAGAAAATATTAATGATTAATATTTTTTAAAATCAAAAACAGTAGAATTTGGAAAAAAATGTGAAAAGTTTTGTTAAATATTTTTTTTTCATTTGTACTCTAAGTCTATTCTTCTACCTTTTTCACGTATTCTGCAAGAACTCTTTCATACAAGTTAGGCCTACTTTTTATTTTTAAAAGGATAAAAGTGCTAAATCAGAAAGCCTGTCTTCTCCTTGAGAACTTCTCAAATATGTATGAACTCTTTTCAGAGTGGAAAAAGAACTCTCCACGGAAGCAACAGTCATTGGTAGTGTTAAAAATAGTCCACTTAATTTTAAGATTTGGGGAAATGTTTCACACAATATTTCACTTCTTAAATGTTTATAGAGGGATAAAACGTCAAGTGGTTGAAGTGAAGACGTAGTATAGAGAACTTTCAGCTCATTTTTTAAACCTGCAAAATCGAAAATTCCAGGGAAAAAGTTAATCACGGAAGATATTTTCTCATCTGGGCTTGACTGAGCAAAACGACTGTATTTTGATTTATTGAGTAAATCAAAAAAAAAAATAAATTCGTGAAAGATTTATATCGTGTCTTAATTTGAGATATAATATTGTCCTTTATTTCTACAAAAAGGCGTGAGTCTTTAAATCAAAATCAAGTAATCGGCGTTTCCGTGGAGGTTCAGCACAATCATTTATACTTTCAAAAATTAAATCAAATTTGTTCAGAAACTCAGTAGAAAGCCAAGACTCAAAACAATCGATTTCTCGCTTAACAACTTCAACGTCTGTTTGTTTATTTTGTATTAAATTAAACAATACATCGATTTTAGCAAATATTTCGGAAACCGCGTGCAGTAAAAAGCAAAAATCTTTCCCTTCTAACTTAAGCAATAAACTTTCGGCCATTGAAAGTGCGTCAGTATCCCATTCTTTTGGATGGTCTAATATTTGCTTAAAAGTTTCAATAATATCTAATCTACAGTTAAAAATAACGTTAACTATTCGGGAATGGTAATGCCAGCGAGTTTCTGATACTCCCGGCATGCGTCTGTTTGCTATTTGTTTTGAAATATTTGAACGTTTAGTTGATTTATTAAAGAAGCGTACTATTGTGTTTATATTGCCAAAAAAAACTTTCAATTCAGGTATATTTTCCAGTGATTGAGATAACACCAAATTTAAAACATGTGCGTAGCAAGGAATAAAATAAGCCATTGGACAAGCATCCAGGACTTTTTTTTTCAACACCACCTACTTCCCCTGACATAACCGCGGCCCCATCGTAAGATTGCCCAACTAATTTCTCCTTGCAACCGTATACATAAAGTATATTGAAAATGTGTTTTGAGAGCTCATCGGCATTTCGACTCTCACTCACGTCAAAAAACCCAAGAAACCTTTCCTCTACTCCTTCCTCCGATAAGTAACGCAAAACGGCACTAAGTTGCTCCCTATGGCTCATGTCTGGTGTTTCATCAATCATGATGGACACAAATCGCGTTTCACTAATTTCTACTTTAATTTCGCATTTGATCACTGCGGCTATACTTTGTATTAAATCGTTTTGGATGTCATTTGATAGACCCGAAAAAACCGGATTACGTGCACTTGAACACTGTTCCAAATGAGAGCCCATTAACTGGTCATACTTAGATAAGTATAAAAGTGTTTTGACATAATTGCCACGATTATTAGAATCTGGCTTTTCATTATGACCCCGAAATGCTTGTTCCTGTTTGCCTAAAAGAACTACCGTATCTATAAAACGTTCCATTAGTTTACGGTTTCTATCAACTTTTTTGTTGTGAGCTACAAAGGAATTACCTCACGAGGTTTCAATACGATCAGTACCGAATTCGTGCAAAGATAAACAGCTACGAATGTGTTTTTCCGTCTTGACATGTTTATTTGAAGAATTAATTAAATTGTTTATGTCAGCGTAGCCCGTGCGACTCCAAACAGTAGGAGAATTATTAAAAAGGAGGCAAGGAAAACAAAACATTTTATTGAGCTTACAACCAGGCAACCAAGTGTATTTTTTATATATGGATGCGTTGAAATGCGAAACAAAACCATCCTTGCGCTTATAATCTATTTTCATAGAAGGAGTAGAGCGTCATATCTCTATAACTTTTTTTTTTTTTTTTAAGAAAACTCAACTTACAAAAATAATTTTCTTCTTCCAAAAGCAAATCTACTAAACAACAATTTACTGTTAATAATGCCATTTTCTCCTTTGCTGAATCTAACTGAAAACAAAACAATTTAAACTTTTCACACTTCTCACACTTTTCACTGTTTTCACTTTAAATAATTATACATATATTGCACAACAATAATTCCACTCAATATTACTTTAAGTTACACATCGCAGTCGCCTCACAACTGAATGTTTCAAACAGAACTCACCTCAGTTACATACAAAACTCGCCAAATAAGTCGCTGAAAAGCGGGTTATATTTTTGCATAAGGGGAAAACAAGGAAAGAAAGCCAATTTGTTCTAACCAGCCACATCATAACGCGAAAATTTCCGGGTTACTATGCCTTGTTTTGCTATCGCTTTGCGTATGTGTTTCTTTTGGGGTATGGAGAGGAGTATGTGATGTTGGAGAATAGGCATGCAATGGTGTGAGTATTTGTGTGCGTAGAGCTTAGAGCAGTAGAACGATATGAGAGCAGGTGAATAGCAGGTGGTGGGTTGGTAGAATTTGTTGCTTGCAAGTGCAGGTGTAGGAAACATACAAATCTTATGTTTATATACACACATTAAGATGCATGTTGCTTGTTGGATTGAAACATTGTTGAAAGGTAGAATTTTAAAAGGTAACCCGGCGTGAATCAAGTTATATGGGCGCCTCGCCACTGGTACCTACCTACAATTGTTTAGAAGATATAGTGTTGAAAGTGGTTACACCTAAAATTAGAGGTCCCCCACTATGATGGGGTATAACTTGAAATGGCTGAGAATAGACCCACCCCCCTTGCCATACAGTTCTTTGTTCTACGGAACTTCAGAAATCTCCCCTTAAAGGGACTCCAAGATTTTCTCGAGAGAGCTGAACTAGGGAAGAGTTCTAGATACCATTGGAAGCTTTTGATATGCTAGGTTTATCAGTATAGAGTTCGAAGACTGTACATTTATCCCCAGATTACAAAGAGCATGAATACATTCAATTAATACTGGTATCAGGTGCCAAATACAGCCATTGGAAACTACAGGAAAACTCTTATTTAAGTTGGCTGCCATCGCGAAAGCAATCCCTTGGTTGACAAGTGGTATAAGTTATCTTGCGACAACACAGTTTTGGATAAAGCTCGATCTAAAACTCTCAATTATTTGATCTCTCTTAACAGACTACACAACACAGTGGTGTAACAATTACTGTCATTACTGGATACTGTCTCATTGCAAAGCACGCTCAATTGATTTCTGCAGAAGCTGCATGGATCCGGAGGAAGAGTAGACTGTTCTCCACCCTCTATGCACATGCTTACTTTACTTTAGGTACTTAATGGGCTCCCAATCTGTGAAGAGTCCCTGTCTGAGACACTGCAGCCTTCACTCCTCTGCAATCCAGCGCACGCTGCTCCAGTTGTCCAGAGTAAGCCTCTGGCCGAGCCAATGTAGTCGACGCATTTTGTTTTTCGAGTGAGGAGTTTTGAACACATTTGTATGGTTAAACTGAAGTAGCAGCGGTTTCATAAGCTAATTCTTCGTCGGATATCAACTTAGGTGTTATTTGTGGAGTTGATGTTTGCTCCAAGGTAGGGGAACTCCTTAACTACCTCGAAGTGGTTGCTATCAACAGTGACGGTTTGCCCTGGGCGGTGGACATATTTGTTTGTTTGTTTATAGCATGTATTTAGGCTTGTCCTCATTATTGTCAAGACTAATCAGTTTCGCCTGTATTTTAATCGCGGATCTCCTTGCTGAGATCGGGTGCAGGTTCGGAATAATTCGGAAGGGATGCTTGCAAACTGCACATTACACCGCTTGTTTTGCGGTGATCCCATATTCGGCCATCACCATGAAGAGCTCCTGACAATAAATGCTATCATTGCGACCTTTAAGTCAATGAAAAGATGATGGGTCTCGACTTTGAATTCGTTAGTCTTTTCCAGTTTTGTCAGTATGAAAATTTGGTCTATTGTCGATCTGCCGGGCCGGAAGCTACATTGGTACGTACCGATTAATGCTCATACCTTAAGTATAAGAAAGTATATCTCGAAAACCCGTGAAGTAATTTGATATTAATGCTAATACAACTATATTGAACAAATTCTCATATTCAGATTCATAAAAGATTTTTTTTGAAAGTTTTAATAATTCATAGCAGTTTCTAAAATTTTCAAAAGCTTTACTTTTCTCAAAAACGCCTTAACTATTTTTTATATCTGTCTTCAGTAGAGTTCAAAAGAAATCAAATTATTATATATATAGTAAATTCTGCAAACGACACCGAAGAATATTTCAAACGAAGAATTTACTACGACATATTAGGAATATTGGCAGAACGATATATAAAAACCCACTTACGTATTTGATGAAGTCGCTCTTAAGTCTTATACCCAAATTTCTATAAACCATACAAAAGGAATTCAATATCGCCGACAACCACCTCTGATGTTTCCTTTGTCGTCGATAAAATAGACCATTATCAGTTGATTAAGATAATCCTATTTTGGTAATTATTATTAACTAGCTAAAAACCCGTCGTAAAAGACGTCTAATAGCAGAGCTTTTGCTTTAGATGTTGAAATCAACGAAGTAAATAATTTTTTGAAATAATTGATTGTAGCTTCTAACTACGGACACTATTTGGTATTCCTCACTTATTTCAATATTCCAAATACCAAATATCAAATCATGAGCAAAAGAACGCATTTGTAACTCAAAAATGTATCCATTTTATTCATTAATTATTATGTTGATACTTAAAATCTATCAATGGTAAATTGTGATGGATGAAAACAGCTTTTTCAGCATTTTTTGTTGCCTCATAAATAATTCCTGCTTCCAGTCACCACCGACACGTAAACATATTATTTTGCCGAACATAATATTCGGGGAATATTCGTTACTCTATATGCGGGATCTCAAATTGAGACCACTTGTGATTTATTACATTTTTTAACTTTATCGTATTCTGTTGTATACTTAAGAGAAAAATATTGCCATCGTTCTGAAGTCTCAAACTGAGCATGAGGTATGACATTGAGAAGTAAAGTCAAAAAAGTATGTCCCGCATTTCCCTCCGTCGGCGTTGGTCCGTCTGTCACTCTGTCTGTCTGTATGCCTGTCAGTCTGTAGTCGAGCCTCCAGCCACAGCGGGTGGAAGTGTTACTCCAAACTTCATATTTAGGGTACTAAGGCTCATATCTTGTGGCCATTCTTTTTATACCCTATTCTAAGGGTATATTAATTTTGACGCATAGTTTGTAACATACCTTAATATTGCCCTTAGACCCCTAAAAGTTACTATATTTATGATCATCATCGATAGTAATGTCGATCTAGCCATGTCTGTCCGTCCGTCCGTCCGTCTGTCGGCAAAAATTAGGCCTTTAAACTGTACCTAGACAGCTGAAATTTTAACCATATACTCTCTAGGGTCCCGAAATAATCAAGTTTACGAATTTTTGAAATCCGCCCACAAACTCAAAAAAACAAAATTTTGGAAAAAATCGAATTTTGAGCTATGATCTATGACTCCTAAAACTGCTCGGGATAAAAATTTTTCAAAATCCGCCCACTGACACGCCCACAAATAAATTAAACAATTTTTTGAAAATCCAAAGTTTGAGCTAGGGAGCTGAAATTTATAATATATACTCTCTATGGGCCCTTTATGCTCATGTGTAAATATTTTCAAAATCCGCCCACTGACACGCCCACAATTAAATTTTTTTTTTTTTTGAAAATTCAAAGTTTGAGCTAGGGAGCTGAAATTTATAATATATACTCTCTAGGGGCCCCTTTTGTCACGTGTTAATTTTTTTTAAATCTGCCTACTGACACGCCCACAATTAAATAAAACAATTTTATTGAAACACCCAAGTTTGAGCTAGGGAGCGTTTTTTTTTTTGATAAAATCCTTTAGATGTTATATAACAAAATATGTAGAGCGTTCTTAACAATTCAACCATACTTAGACTTTTGTCACGCCCACTTATGAGGGATAGGAATAAGAATCGCCCAAGCGGACTGTAGCCCGTCCCTATGTTTTTCTATCATTTTAAATAAGGTACAACTAGTTTTTACAATTACAATCTTAATTTGCTGGGGTTGGTGTTAAAGGCAATTTAATTTAAAAGAGAGGAACAATCAATAGAGCCAGTGAGAAGACTATCACCCCTATTGCGAGTGTCAATCTACAATTGATAATTGACTATTTTCATGTGTGCTATTGTGAACGAATCATTTTCATTGATATTCTTGTCAATCGCATTTTTTCAATTGACTGCGATTGACAAAATCCTTTAGAATCGTTCGTTCACAATAGCACACATTGAAAATAGTCAATTATCAATTGTCGATTGACACTCGCAATAGGGGTGTATGTATAAGAAGAATGTCGGCAACATCTCTACTTTTTCAAGGGTCTGAAGGTTTATTAAACTAAGGCGTTTGTGATAGAATAAGGCGATTATTCCACGGGAGCCCACGCTTGGCAAGCGTACTCTAGAATAGGGCGAACGTAGGTAATGTTGGTTGTTTGTTCAAAAAGTATCGTCTGGTGGGGAGACTGAGTCCGCTTACATGAAAAAGTAAGAAATTCACAATTAGCTATACTCAGCTCCATAAAGTTTTTATTGGCACCAGACCGAAAAACTATTGAGGTCCTGTTGAAGAAGATCAGAGTCGTGTCGAGAAGAAATGGTCTTAAATTATTTAACGTCGTCGGCATAGAGGGAGATGAAGGAGAACTTAACGACGTTGTCAAGATCATTTATTGCGAGAATAAAAATCAGAGGGCCTAGATGGCTACCTCAGGGAACACCAGAGAAGGCTTTGAAATGCAAAGAGAGAACAGAGCAAAAACGAACGTTATAAGATCGGTTCTAAAAGTAAGATGAAAACCAGTTACATAGTTGGGGATCGAAACCCAGGAAGGAGAGTGGAGAGAGGACCTACAATTTTAGGCCGAATCCGAGCGACAAATTTGAGAAGCTTCTCATGACAATTGATACTCTTGGATATTTGTCAGGCGTTCGCAAGAGGTGTGGTAGTGGAAAAAAAACTCTAGATGTTACTCGGCCCCAGCGGGAATCGAACCAGGAACATTTCGGTCAGTAGTCCGACACACTAACCACAGTTGGGATTAAATCCACTTCAATACCACTTTCTAATGCAGAACAACCAGGTTGGGGGTTGTGAATCTACCTTTTGAGGAAACCATGCTGAACGGTGGAGACTTGCACTCCAAGGATAATGAATCGTACATCATATTGTTAAAAACCTTGGGTATATGCAAGATCTTAGCAATTGGTTGATAGTTTCATACGTCATTCTTTGGTCCCATTGGATTTAAAGCAAGACTTGTTTATTTCACGCGCTCTATAGAATTACTAAAACCGTCAACTGTCTAAGTGACCTTATCCAACTTCGAAAATTGATTGATCACTTTTTAGAATGACCGGTCATGTCATTTAGCATCGTGCTGGTTGAGTCATTGCAATTACATGCGAGAGTGAAACCATTTTGCACCCATCGCAGAAGAAGAGACAATTGTTCGCAAAGTCTCTAACCACTATCATAAATTGTGGGTCTTTTGCCGATACCGGGGTGAAATAATCTGCAGCATAGGCTGTTGCAGGCAATTTTTAGAGTCAACGAACAGCGGATTGAAGGTAGATCAGGTCAGTTAAACAACAGGGTAAACGAACTGGGTAAATTATGGGCGTCGATGGAATTCGCGAAATTAATGTGGAGCAGGTCAGTTAAAAAAAAATGCAGGGGTAATTCTCTGGCGAAGAAAAGGTGCGTCAGGGAAATACTACAGGGCGGTGAGAGAGGGTTAGGAATAATTTAATTATTGAAATTCGAAAGGCGGAGAAAAAGAAAAACATGTCTTTATACCACTGCGGTTGTGTGATGCAATTGTAACGTTATGTGTCAATGTCAAATCAATAAAGAAATCACTTCTGGCTTTGAAGTCAATGTCAAACATTCTGCTTTTTTATTAACAACACGCTAGAACCATTTGTTCATATCCCCTTTTAACCACGATTCCCTGACGGAGCAGAGTACTGCTCCATGGTAGTCAGGCGGCTTGTTAGCAGGAACAATCGTGAGTTAAAACCAAGTCGTCCTTTTACAGCGGACGAATTCACAAGTTACCAATTACCATGCATTGCATCTTAAGGGCATGGGTAGTTTTATTTAGTTTTGCACCTACTACGTAAATGAAATTCTTATTTCCGTACTTTAATATTGAAGTTTTAATATCGTCAGAGCTTTACATATGATTCTACAAAAAATTATAATACCGGGGGGGACCCGGATAATGCCATCCGCTAGTAGTTTTTTACTGTTTAAATCACGTAACTAAAAATTGATGAATCTAGTTTTTCAACCATTAAAGTCTAAAACAAACAGATGAAAATCAATACTAAGAACACATTGACTACTATGTCTACTTCCCCGAAGATTTCATCTTATTTTGTACAGTTTTGTATGCGTTCACTCTAAGGAGACCAGAGTGCTATAAATGTGATATAAATGTGTAGATACTCGTTCCCATATTTAAATCAATTGGATTTAAATAAATCGAATCACGAAACATGTTAAACTTTAAATATATTTGTGTAAGGATTCTTAGAAGATGTGGATAAGAATAAATATAAGATAATACCTGCGCCAAAATGAAAAATTATCAAAATGTATTAAATAAAATACATTAGATTTATGTTCGAAATATATTCACAACGAGGTGTGGGAATTTTGTCGAACAGATAGCTAGGGAATCATGTGATGAATTTCTTTTCTGTGCATTTCCTCCGTTTTAAAAAGTGTGCAAACTTACTACAAGCTTAGAGGCGTAGCTAATCATTATAATCTAACTCTATAAAAACAAATAACAAAAACGAATGATCACGCCTCTGGATAAACCATTAGATATAGTAATTTGAAATTCAGCACTCAATAGGGCTGGGCCCTGATTACAAATTACGAGTCGAGAGTCACGAATAACGAGTTTATCGTAGCAATACCTACGACCCATGCATATTACAACTAACGAGAACAACGACATAAGAATCATTCTAAATGCAAATAAGGCAACATTTTCTATTCATTTTTGAACTTTATCCACTTTCACGTTTAATGACAAACGTCATAAATAAACCGAAAGATAAAATGAAATGACAAAAGATTTTTTACACATTTTTTTTAAATGCAAAAGCATAACGAATATTTTTTTTTTATTTCATTTATTTCATTTATTTCAGCAACTGAAAACATCTACTGTTCACAATAGATTACTTAAAACAATTTCAATACTTAAATTCTACCACCAAAGCCTGCCAAAATTAATTTATTTTTAAACGAGTCCCTACTTAGATCAAACTCGAATAAACTGCTATGCTTATTACATTATTTAAGCCATCTGGTAATTGGTTCATTGCAACCGTATTTAACTCCGTATTTAACTCTATGATATGGAATAATAATAAACGATTTCTAAGTACTCTTGATGGAGCATAAAATCCAATAATGATAAAAGAAAAGGGCAATCGATATGATTGTTTATTAAATCGCGAATAACCTCCTTGCGGGGTCAGTCACCTTGACGTGTGCACCATCATGGAACGCAAATTCGATGGTGCCGGTGCGGAGGCTTACGGCGTAAAGAGTCATCGGGCTATTCTGGTAAGGGACAGGCCGTCTGATGAGCGTCAACCAAGAACTGACCAGGACTCCACGTCCGCCCCCCTTCCCCCCTTCTCCGCTTTCTCTTTCTCCCCAATTACCCCCTATCCCCTCCCTCAAATCCCTAAGTCCTACTTCCCCAATAAACCCCTAATCTAAAGGTAGCAAGCGCCGAGAGGTGCATGGCTAAGAGGGTGCTTAGTCGTTAGTTTGCAAACTTCGGATACCAGGCGACCTCCGATTTTAAGATAGCCTTCCTGTGGTTAGACGGGTAGACCACGGGCGACACAATATCCCGAATACTCGTGGGAATCAAAATTGATCCAAAACAAAAAAAACAAATAGAGAATGATGCCTCTAAGATTGCATCATCAACTAGGGATGTTTTAGAACACCCTGTCGATGAAGACAGGACATCTGTCAATGGGATAGAGTCTGTAATCATCGACTCTGAAATGGGGGAACCTGAAGAGAACTTGTCTCAACTCAGTGACTCTATTTCAGAATCTAGCACCATATGCAACAGCATATTATCGGATGAAAGGCATCCCGACACAGAGGACGTAACTAAGACAGTCGGCAATGTGGCACGGACTGAGTCTGAGTACGTCAGATTCACACCATCGGAACAGCGCAGATTTAGGCGCGCGCAGAAGAAGGGGAGCACCATTGAGCAGGCCCGAATCTATGCGAAACAATCGATGGTCAACAAGGGTCCCGAGGTGAAGCGAACGCGATCCGAGGATAATACCCCGCCTCAATCCGAAGCGAAGCGAAGTCGCACTGGGAAGACAACCGTCGACAAAGTCTCGTATAGCAATATAACGAGCTATGTCAGACTGGGGGTTGTACCAGTGGACATCGATCGTAATCCTCTCTCCAACGAACAAATGGGTTTGATACAAGAGAGGATTATGGACATCACGATTGAAAAACGTGACGAGGAGGTCAAACCAGCATTCCGCGGTACTACTTTCAAAGCCGGATGGCTTATGATAGTATGTGCGGACGCCATTACTGCAAAGTGGATGGAGACAACCTTCGCGAAGCTTAAGGAGAAATGCGGGTTAGAGGTGATGCTTGTGGGAGAGGAAAATTTTCCAAAACCACATGTCATCAGAGGGTTCTTCCCGCAGAGTACCGGGGTAGCTAGCGAAAGGATCCTGGCTTTATTAGATGGCCAAAACAGAGAACTAAACACGAGAACGTGGAGAGTTCTGCAAAGATCGGATGAGAGAGACATCGCTCATATGGTCTTTGCAATCAATGACAGCTCCATGAGGAGACTTGTGGAGCTAAAGGGGATGGTCTCGTTCCGATTTGGACAGACCAAACTCATATTAAAAAGTGACGGCCAAACAGGGCCTGAAAGATTCTCAAAAGCACATCACCAAAGCTCACGGCAGCACCGTAACTGATCCAATTGGGACCAGTACCAGCACTGCCGCGAAGCCAGCAGCTTCCAGCACGGCAACACCAGTGCTAGAATGAGAAGCCACAAGCGCAAGACCAAGCGCAGCCGAAAAGGCCAATAGTGCGCACAGCACCGCCAAAGAAAGCCAACAACGGTTCAGGCCTAAACTAGGTATGGATCGTAAGAAGACATGGGCGCAAGACGGACACAAAAACAAAAGTCCGAGAGGTAGACAAAGTGGTCTCCCTCAACAGGGTGTCGTACGAAGGAGAGGTGACAATAAGCCTAACAGAGTACGTAACCCTGAATTCGCACGGAAATAATGACATCACGTCTAAGCGTGCTGCAGGCTAACCTGCACAGGGCTATGGGTGCCTCGGACACCTTTAGCCAGCGATGTGCCGAAGGGAACATCGCTATTGGTCTAATCCAGGAACCATGGGCAAACAATGGTAAGATATCTGGATTTAACTGTAAAAATAGAGAGATCATTTTCGCCAAAGGTCCTTTCAGACCACGGGCGGCCATTTCTATTAAGAAAGATATAAAATTTGCTCTCATTCCAGGTTTCACAACTAGAGACCTGGTGGCAGTTCTAATAGAACGCCATAAAGGCCGACAGCTACACAAATTTGTGTGTGCATCGGCGTACTTTGCTGGAGACACTGATGTAGTTCCTCCCCTACCAGTATAGGAACTTGTCCGGTACTGTGAGGACCAAAAAGTACACATCATAATCGGCTGCGATGCAAACGCACATAACACGATTTGGGGCAGCCGAGATACTAACAATAGAGGTGAGTCGTTATTAGAATTTTTATATAGCAACAACCTCGTTTTTCTAAACAAGGGAAATAGTCCCACTTTTAGAAATTCTATAAGAGAAGAGGTCCTAGACCTTACTATCTCATTTCCTTTTATGAAAGATATCATAGAGGGGTGGCGTGTGTCTGGCGAGGCATCTCTATCGGATCATATGCACATCCGATACGAGATAAGATGCAATGCCGAACACGCGTCAGTCCGTTATGACAACAGACTGACTAATTGGAGAACTTACCGCGAAAATCTAGTGGTCAGATCTGACATGCTGCCAGAAGCACCATCAACAACAAATCATGCAGATGCTACGCAATATCAAATAAATGATATTATTCTTGCCTCATTCAAAAGTAGTTGCAGGGTTATAAGAACCGTGGTTAAAAGGTGCGTACCATGGTGGAATGATAACCTTGAGTCTATTCGAATGAGAGTGAGAAAGCTTTTTAACAAAGCCAAACGCACCGGCACATGGGAACAATATAAATCCATGCTGACCATATACAACTAAGAGTTGCGCAGATCCAAAAGAGCCTCATGGCGTGCAAACTGTGAGAAGATCGAAAAACTTCCAGAGGTGGCACGCCTCCAAAGGGCTCTGTCAAAGGATCAAGCAAAAAGCATGGGATTGTTAATCAAATCAGATGGTTCAATCACACGCGACCGGGAAGAAACGCTGAAAACTTTGCTTCAGGCTCACTTCGCAGGGTCTCACACGATGGTCATTACAGATGACCATATAGCGGAGGTCTCAATTCCAAGAAACCTCAGCAGAATTAATAGTTTATCTGGAGCACTTTTTACTCCGGATAAGGTTAAATGGGCAATTAACTCATTTAAACCATTTAAGGCATCAGGAACAGACGGTATTTTTCCAGCCCTCATTCAAAATGGAATAGAATTTTTATTACCATCCATGATTGCCTTATTTAGGTTCAGCTTCAACTGGGGGTATATACCAGTTACCTGGAGGGAGGTAAACGTAGTATTTATACCCAAACCGGGAAACAATCCGAGCGAATGACCTAAATCATATCGTCCGATATGCTTGACATCGTTTTTCCTGAAAACAATGGAAAGGATTATTGACGTCCATATTAGAGAATGCATATCAAAAAGCATGCCTCTGCACCCTCACCAATATGCGTACCAAAAGGGTAAATCCACGGAAGGCGCTCTGTTAAGACTAACTACAGAGATAAAAAACGCCTACCGTTGCAAAGAGATCACACTTTGTGCCTTTCTGGACATAGAGGGTGCTTTTGACAACACTGGATATGAATCCATATCAAATGTTTTGTACCATACAAACATAGACAAACCAACTATTAAATGGATCAAAGCGATGCTGGAAAGTCGCAAAATAACTGCCTCGTCAGGAACGACCTCAGTATCAGTAACAGCCGTAAGGGGCTGCCCACAAGGGGGAGTACTTTCACCCCTTTTGTCGTCATTGGTCATCGATGACCTGCTACACAAGATGGGCAGTTTGGGCTACACTACAATTGGGTACGCCGATGATATTGTCATCATAGTCAGCGGCAAAGACTCAATTGGAGTCACATCAAAAATGAAAAATGCTCTAAAACAGCCATAGACTGGTGCATCAAGGAAAATCTTTCCATAAATCCCAGTAAAGCCGTCATCGTTCCTTTCACTAAAAGGAGGAAATTAGACCTAGGCCTAATCACAATAAACGACACGGTCGTAGAGTACTCCGACGAAGTCAAGTATCTTGGAGTAATCCTAGACAACAGACTTAACTGGAACTCTCACATAAATAACAAAATCACTAAAGCTAATAGAGCTTTATGGGCCTGTCGTCGCACATATGGCAGAAACTGGGGAATATCTCCAAAGATCGTCCACTGGATCTACACAGTGATGATAAGACCCTTTATAACATACGCCTCCATACTATGGTGGACAAAAACCACACAAAAGGTCGCAATAGAGAAGCTCAAAAAGGTACAACGGCTTGCGTGCCTTGGTATCTCCGGAGCCATGCGAACCTGTCCAACAGCTGCCATAGAGGCAATAACAGGAATCACACCTCTCCACATATACATTCAAAAAGTGGCGATCCGCAGTGCAATAAGTCTAATACAGTTAAACGAGATAAGTCTTAATGATCACCCGGATCTAAAGACCCTTCTCGATGACCAGAACTTAACATGCACTGCGCGGTCACAGACCGCATTCAAAAAACACTATGCTTCAACAAACGGTTCTCCACGGAGATCCCCAAGAGAGAAGCATGGGTTAGCAATAACCCACCAAACAGCCACATCGGCATAAAGTGGTATACGGATGGTTCTAAAATGGAAACGGGGGTAGGAGCGGGAATATACGGACCACACAAACGCTTTACGATACCCATGGGAAAAAGTCCCAGCGTATTTCAAGCAGAGCTCCACGCCATTCAAGAATGCGCCAGCCATATTATTTTGTCTGGCATAAAAGGTGCAACCATCCATATTTTCACGGGTAGTCAAGCAGCTATAAACGCCCTTAGCTCGTATACCATTGACTCCAAATCAGTCATGTACTGAACATAGAAAATGTATCTATCTTTGGGAAAGCATCCCAGGTCTAAGACAGGCCAAACGAGCCATTCGGCGCTTCAATAAAAATGCCTGCAAATGTCTAAACCTGTATAATCCGGAGAAATAAAACACAGTGAATTATTTAAAGTCGGGAAAAATATAATAAAAAACCCGACTATGATTATTCTTTATTCTCTACTATTTTCACTACTTCTGTACACCTGAACTGTCTGAGTGCGACTGACTCGCTGGACTTTCTCTGGCTTCAAGCAAGAGACTCGTCCGCGAGTACAACAATATGTCTATGTATATGTGATTCGATACAGTGCCAGCAAAATTCATAATTTTCCTAACAATTTTTATACATGAATAAACTCGAATTACTACTACACATTCTACTGATAATTGCAGCTTTCTACTGGAACTATGCAGATCTTCTGTACTGGACGTTTTAGTCTTCCTGTCTCGGTCTGTACAACTACGGATCGTATCAACCCATCCTTGCTGGTGATGAGCTCGCATACTCTGCCAAGCGCCCAGTGTGCTGGTGGAAAACCTTCGTTAGCCAATGTGACCAGATGGCCAATCTTCAATGGTTCCTTGTCTCTACGCCAATTCTTCCTTTGCTGAAGAGTGGTCAAATAATCTGTACTCCACCTTTCCCAAAAGTGGCCTAACATTTTCTGACGATCTCTCCAAAGTCTTACGCCTACTGTACTTGGTTGCTGACTGACATCGAATGGGAGTGGAAGAATCATCGGTTCGCCCACTAGGAAATGTCCCGGGGTTAATGCCTGTACATCGTCTGGATCATCGCTCAAGGGATGAATCGGCCTTGAGTTCAGTATAGCCTCTATCTGTACCAGTAGTGTTGAAAGCTGCTCAGATGGAAGCACCTTCAACCCTACTATCCTCTTTAAGTGATATTTCATTGACTTGACGGCGGCTTCATAGATTCCCCCTTGATGAGGTGCTGCTGGAATCATGAATCGCCATTCTGTACCCTTGCTGGCGAGATGAGCCATTGCTCTCTTATCTGACCATTTTTCTATCGCTCTCTTTAACTCCTTGTAGGCTCCGACAAATGAAGTCCCGTTATCACTGTACATGCGTTCGCATATGCCTCTTCGTGCTATGAAACGTTCATAGCAAGCTATGAATGCTAGTGACGTCAAATCCGTCACTAGGTCGATGTGCACTGCCCTAGTCTTCAAGCACACGAAGACTGCGACCCAGCATTTGAATCTAACGACTTGATCTCCTTTTCGGTTGCTGACCTTCATCTCTAACGGGCCCGCGTAATCCACTCCACAGTGTAGAAACGGCTTCCCGGTCTGCACTCTATCAGCTGGCAACTCGGACATCAACTGATATTCTAACTTGTAGTTATACCTGGCGCAAATGACGCATTTGTGCAAATATTTCCTTGCCTCGGCACGAAGTTTTGGAATCCAATACTTCTGTCTCACGAACTGCATCATAACCTGTACTGCACCATGCTTGGTTGCGCGGTGCGCATGGTCTATGATTAGCCATGCTAACCTGGATCCATCGGGAATTATGGCTGGATGCCTCATTTCATATGAGTTGTTGCTCCTGTCTAGCCTTCCACCTACTCTCAGCAAGCCCCTCACATCTGACACTGGTTTAAGTGGTTCCAGTTTGCTTCTCTCGGGCAGATCTATCCCGTTCTTTAATGCTGCTATCTCTTTCATGTACACCTCTTCCTGTTGGCTCCTTTGCACCGGTACCACCTCTACTCGCCCTTATCTTAAAGGTCGGTCTGACTGCCCAGTTGTTCATAAACCGGACCATATAGCTGACTATATTTAATAGTTTCTCTAATCTATTCGTGTATTCTAACAGTGATACTCTACTGGCCGAATGACCTGCACCTATACATAGCATTGGCTGAAATGCTATAACCGTAAACACTTTCATCT
Source organism: Portevinia maculata (assembly GCA_949715645.1). Taxonomy (NCBI): domain Eukaryota; kingdom Metazoa; phylum Arthropoda; class Insecta; order Diptera; family Syrphidae; genus Portevinia; species Portevinia maculata. The sequence goes on from OX454526.1 coordinate 219,502,190, forward strand.
CACTCTGTACCTGTACCGACGTGTAGTCCTTTACGTCCTTTACTGGCCATTCTGCCTGTGGTGATCGAAGCCATATTGGACCTTCCAACCACAATCTATTGTTTATTAGCGCTGACGGCTTCACACCTCTACTTAGCAAATCGGCTGGGTTCTCTTTCGTGTTTACATAGTGCCAGCAACTCACCTCTGTATTTGATTGAACCGACGAGACTCGATTCGCTACGTACGTCTTTAAGTCACATGGGAGCTTTCTTAGCCAATATAATACGACCATCGAATCGGTCCATAGGAAGTAGGGTGCATTTTGCAACTCCATTGATTCTTTCACCTGTACTAGTAGCCTGGACAACAGTTCCCCCGCCGCCACGCGCGTCTTTGACACTAACAAATTGCTTGTCACTGCGCCATCTGAATGTACTGTACGAATGTAGATGGCTGCTCCATAAGCTGTGTTTGAAGCATCACAAAACCCGTGCACCTGTACGTCTAACACTTTCGAAGTACCTAACCATCTGTCTACACGGAATTCTTGTAAAAGAGTTATCTCTTCCCATAACTCTTTCCACCTGTACTCTATCTCTATGGGCATACGATCATCCCATCCTGTACTTAATCTCCAAATGTCCTGGATCAAGATCTTGCCTATGATAGTGACTGGGAATGTGTACCCATTTGGATCATATAGCTGAGCTATGTAGCTAACGATCTTTCTCTGGGTGAGGATGCCGATTAGTTTTGGTGTTTTCACTTCATGCGTAAATTGATCTGTACTAATTTTAGTCCTAGAATGGATGATTTCTCTTCCCCCGAAAACACCATTGCCGCCTCTCCAGTGCCAGCATTCATCTCCTCCATAAATCTAGAGGAGTTTGACTTCCATGGCAATGAAAAACCATCACCTTTCAAAATTCTGTACATCTCTTTGGCTAATTTTATTGCCTTAGCTTCATCTGACTCGCCTGTGGTGCAGTCGTCGATGTAATAATCATTTTGGATTGCATCGGCTGCTTCTGGGAATTCTGACTGTGCTTCTCTTGCCGCCTGTACTAGTGATCTGACTGCTAGATGTGGGGACGACGTCAATCCAAACGTGACGACGGTCAACCAATACTCGTTTAGTGGCTCTTGCCTGCTTTCTCTCCAAAAGATGCGTTGCAGGTCCCATTGATCTGTACTGAGCCTGACCGGATTAAACATTTTCTTTATGTCACCTCATATCGCAATGCGATGCCTTCTAAAACGCATTATTATCTCATCTAGATCTCTCTGCAGCTTCTCACCTAACATCTGTACATCGTTTAAGGATATACCTTTATCTGTACGGCAACTTGCATCATAGACTATACGAAACTTTTTTTCTATACAGTGGTGGGGTATGTGATATATCACAGCACCTATATTTGTTTTTCTGTTCACAACCTGTACATGACCTAACTGAATGCTCTCACGCATTTTCTTGATGTAATTTTCTTTCAACTGTACGCACTTCTCTACCTTGTTTTCCAGGCACATAAATCTGCGCAGTGCGACTTGTGTTGAACTGCCCATCTTCTCGAACCCTTCTTTCAGTGGCATCTTTACCACAAACGCTCCATCTTTTCACGACGATGCGTCTGTACAAAATACTGCTCTACGAGCTCTTCTTCCTCTGTACGGCTGGAACACGCTTCCACCTGGTCCATCTGCCATAATCTCCTTAGTAGTTGGTTCAACTGCTCCTCTTCTGATAAACTGACAGCTGCGCAAGCATTGGTTTTGCTGTCGCAACTTTCCGTGCTGGCACCTAGAACAACTGTACCCAGGGATGTCTCCATCAGGGTGACACCGTCTGATTCTCTTGGCGATACTGATATGACTGATTTCGCAAAGAAATCCACTCCTAACAGCAGGCTCACCGGCCCCGGTTTATAATAGTCTGGATCGGCGTACCTGACCAGAGAATCCTTTGTATTTCTCTTTACCTGTACTGTGCTGGTTGGAAGAATTGGCTGCCATTGACTTTCCTCTGGCATGAACCAAACTGGCAGTTAGTGTATGCGGTTCCATAGTGCTCGAAGCGTACGATGGGAATATCTTTACCATAGCCCTGCGTGTGATTGCAAATGGAGCGCCGTCAATGCCTAACAGTTTGCCCGCTGCTTTCTTGGTAGGAATCCTCAACTCTTCCCTTAATTTGTCCACCATCAGGTTTAGATGGGACCCTGTGTCTAACATTGCACGAAAGGGACTATGCATTAGCCCGTCAACTGCAACCTTTACCATGGCATTCGGAATCAAAGAACACTCGTGCCTTAAGAAATTAATATACTGTACATAGGTTTTATCATTTGTTTTCCTGAAATCCATAGGCAATACATTCTTTACATTTTCTCCTGTACTTTCCTGTACCTTCCTTTTCTTCGCCAATTTCTGCAGCTTGGCCTTGAACAAAACTTGATCCTGCTCCTCTGGCACCTCTACATTTTTACCGTTTGCCTGTACGTCTCTACTCGCTGCATAACCGCTCTCCTGTACGTGACTGTACTGCTGTCCGCCTAGTCAGTCCAGCTTCACCTTGTTGCCAGCTGCTCTCCTTGCTCCGCCCCTGCTAACAGTTTGAGCTGGAGCCCTGTACCTTCCTTCTCCTTCTCCTTTGCCTGTACGCGCATAGCTGGTAGCACATGCCTGTTGACCTCACTTGACGGGCATAAGTGGATGTTGTGCTTTGGAGCACCTGGACAGCGGGCACAGCCTCTCCGGAAGCAATGATTTTCTTTATGCCCATGCTTCAGGCAGTTTGGGCAAATTGCTCGCCTTTCTACAAAGTCTTTCCTGCCTCGAAATGAAAGAGCGCAGAAGTCCGGACAGGCCCAGACCTGATGATCTGACTTGCATACCTCACATGGAGGACGCCCTGTACTCCTCATGGTATCTCTGGGGGCAGTTGCCCTCGCCTGTACACTGCCTCTGGGAGCTGGACCTCCTCTTGCTGCAACTTGTCTAGCAACCGCCTCTAAACCTATGTGCCCTGTACTGCTCTTACGAGCGCCTGCTACGTTTGATAACGCCGCCGCCTGTTTGTCAACAAATTCCAGCATCGTTGACAGATCCAGTTGCTCGGAGTTGCGTTGGAGATCCCATTGTTGTGCAGTCTCTTGGTCCAGCTTCTCACACAACACATGTATGATGAAGAAGTCCCAGGTCTCTATTGGTAGTCCTAAGGCCTTTAACTGACGCATGACCTCGTGAGTCGTATTCGCTATCATCTGAAGCTCGTTGGCTGACGGCTGGCTGCTTAGCTCGGAGAGGTTTAGAAATTGGCGAAGATGGTCACGCCCAATCAGGTATTTTTGGTCGTAAATTTGCTTCAACCTCTCCCATGCTTCGCTGTAGTTGTTGGCTGACAGTTGGCATTCCCCTAATGTCCTGGCTGCACGTCCCGTGAGCGACTTTTTGAGGTACGCGAACTTGTAGGCTGGTGCGACTTTGTCATTGTCGTGGATGGCCGCAGCAAACCTGTCTTGGAAACCTAACCAATTGGTGTAAGTCCCATCGAACTCGCCCCAAGTATTATTTAGATCATGCTGTTGGAATGGCATGTCCACCTGCACTTTAATATCTGTACCCTGTACGTTGTCCTGTACTCTGGGGCGTAATGCCTCTATGCTGTTTTCTAACGCGGCGCACGCATAGAAGTCGATGCATGCGCATATGGTGTCCTCTTTTGCGCCGGCTAGCAGTACCTCATGCTGCTTGCAAAAGTTCTGCCAGTCCTCCTGTACCGTTTTAAGACGCAGCTCCGCATTTTTGTAAGAAATCGCGGCTGCTTCTTCTGACTCGGCAAACCCACGTGCCATGGAGATGGCATGGGCTGCTGCTTTCGCCTGGCTGGTTGTCATCTTTCGCCGAAAAATAAATCTTGGAAATAAGAAAAAAAAAAACAAAGATGATCCTATTATAATCTGTACTTGCACGAGAAGCACCCTTAGTTGGGGCATGTTATAATCTGACTCTGACGCCTAACTTGTTCTAGTGGATGCAAATTATCTGATACTATTATCTCTGTACAATTGCGAACTTTGACTCGCTGGACATAGTGAATGAGTCCGCCTGTACTTTCGTTTGCACGATTCATTAACCTGTACTTCAATGTAGATCTTTAATCTGTACTTCAATGTGAACCTTTAACCTGTACTTCCATGTGAATCGTTAACCTGTACTTCAATGTGAACCTTTAATCTGTACTTCCATGTGAATCCACACATTTCTCTGATTCTGTTCGTTTTGCCTGAACACCTGTACTGACATGTCATATCCTGTACCCTATTCCCATTGCTCAGCATTTTGGCATCTTGTGCTAGCCTTTCGAGCATGGAATTCTAACATCCTCTACTAGCCAAATTTATCAAATGACTACCTAACAAGCATGCTTTTTAATTAATGTACACACATATTAATTCCACTGTACACCTTTACATTTCTATACCTCTACTATCTATTTTATAGTGATCACTATGTTCTCCTTCTATACGCCTATGAATCTCTACAACGTCACTGTAAACTTTTCCACACTGAACAATATGCACCTATACATCTGTACTAATATCCTCTTTATCACACTGCCTCAGCAGCTGTGTACGCAATTGACCTTGACGCACTGTACAATGTGTTTTGTATTTTTCCTGTACATACAATCCTTTTTTTTTTCTTTTCCTGTACTTAGATAATTCGCACCACTTCATAGAACTGTATCCTATACACTTTTCTGTACTCACCAGTTGTTTACACACAAAAAGAAAGGAAAAAAAAACTTTTTATTTTTGTTAACACTGGAGATCGCTTGACCGCTTATTCTGAACACTCGTTTCCATACGCTGTGCGTAGTTGCATGCACTTACCCTGTACCTTTTTTTTGTTTACCTTTCGCCGACTGCCTGTACCTGCCGTTGCTGCGGCGACCAGTGGAAAGTTTTTTCCTTGATCTCTTTACTATACTTTTGTGTGAAGCCTATCGACATTCACCGCTGCCTGTACCGGTGATGAGAAATGTATTCATCGTCACAAACCTGCTCGCAAGTTAATATTGCTTGCACCTTTTCTTTTTTCCTTTTTGTTGTTTTCCTGACGCGTAGCATGTTTATATTTGCTTGAGTTGGCAACGGCACTTTTCAGTTTTTTCCCTCGTCGGGTATTTGTAATTTTGTAGATTATGTTGAAGGTTAAAGTATATGTATGTGTGTATATGCATACTTTTGTTCCTGTACCGTATGTACCTATACTCTTCACCAGTTTTGCCTGTACCACTGTTTATTTTATTATTATTATTCACTGCACTGATTCTAAATCCAGCTCGACATGGACCAATGTATAATCCGGAGAAATAAAACACAGTGAATTATTTAAAGTCGGGAAAAATATAATAAAAAAGCCGACTATGATTATTCTTTATTCTATACTATTTTCACTACTTCTGTACACCTGAACTGTCTGAGTGCGACTGAATCGCTGGACTTTCTCTGGCTTCAAGCAAGAAACTCGTCCGCGAGTACAACAATATGTCTATGTATATGTGATTCGATACAAAACCTAAGCAGGCACGATATCAAAAACCTAGTAGGTTACCTTACTGGTCACCATGGTTTAAGATATCATCTACACAAAATGAGAATATCAGACTCTCCTGAGTGCCGACTCTGTCTTGAAGAGGACGAGTCAGCTGAACACATCTTATGTGAATGTCCAGCCCTTAATGGAATTAGAAAGAAGATCTTTTTCAGGGAGCAAATGAGCCCCGAGGACATAAAGAATTCTTCTACTGGTAAAATTGTCCGCTTTACACGGAAAGTGGAAATTCTACTAGCTTAAACTTTTCTGGCCCATACGGTACAAAAGATCTTTTAGGTCGAAGTACCCCCTTATAAATCGCCTTGGCGAGCCAGAAATAAAAAAAAAAAAAAAAAACCGATTTCCCACGACGAATCCGCATCCTAATACATGCAATCTTTTGTGGCAGCTGTAATAAATCTCGCAATTTGTTCTTTTCATCATAGCTGATCCTATCCATCGTATCTCCTGGATCGCGGTAATATCTGCCTTGTACCGCGTGAGGACAGACTCAAGTTTTTGAGTAGCATACCTGGGGTGTAGAGTGTTCGTACATTCCAGGTACGTACTCTCATTTCGTAGTGCATTGACGTTCCGGGTCTGGTTGCGATTTGAGGAGTTCCATTTTCCGAGGCTGGTTGCGTCTCTCTCATAACTAAATTTTTTCCCATGGTCGGGAAGTTACCCCGACTTCACAACCCCCAACCTGGAGGGCCAGGCCCTTGTTTTGACCCTAGGACAGCGGGCCGGATAATCCGATGTCAGTAACCCATTTTGGGATATGAGCGCTGCCGTTGACCCATTAAGGGCTCATCCGCCACCAACTCTTTTCCAACACACTGGCTCAGTATTGGAGATCCCTATAGACCTGGTATCCAAATATGTCGAAGCAGCTCATTTTACACTTAGCAGTTCGACCTGACTGGAACTGTAGACGCCACCGTATATTCCCTCTAGAGAATTCATCCGCTGCCGCCTGAATAAGAGGAAGTCCCTAAGTGAGAAGACACTCTCCTCCCCTCCTTCTTTCGTCTGCCGCCACCAACGACCATCCACAGGGGTTGGTTACCCCATCTCCAGTCGAGGTACTAGGCGCCCGGCAGTCACCAACGCGGAGGTGAGAGTAGGAGTTGATAGTGAGAGGCTAGAGTGAGAACGCTTGTGTTCTCATGTAATCGCATCACTACCCCTTTCAACTGCTTCTCACTCTGAGTCACGGACACCAAATTATCCAACGCATCGTTGCCCTTTGAAAAATTGTTTAAAAAATGTCGAAATATGTCAAATCTTTGTCTCAATTGTTTCTGATTTATTTAAAAAAAAGAGGTGAACTATCAAATCAAAATTCGGCGGTTTACGAATGGATTTTACAATGACTGACCGAAAATTATACATGGAAGTTTTAATCCCTATGGCCTATTTCACCAACTTACAAATTGTAATTTACAAGCGGTTTTTCAACAATTTTGTAGAAAAATCGATTTATTCTGTTTCACAAAATATTTGTGCTACAAAATTGTAGTTGTAGTTTACAAAGAGAAAATTGTTGGTATTTTATTATTTCCGTTTCACCAAAAGTTAATTTTTATTGTTGCTAACAAGTACAAATTTGATAAAACTCATATGTATTTTGTTTTGAGTTTGTGTTTCACGAAATCAAGAAATTTTCTGAAAATTTCTTACAATAGAAAGATCGTATGTCGATTTAATAACAATTTGCATTTTTCGAAAGAAACAGCCTTTCAAACCTAAAAATGTCCTTACGTCGAAAGCATAGTAGCACCGATAGTGATATAAGTGAAGATTTTGTGCTTAATAGACCAATAAAACTATATCGTCCGCGAATTTACTATGAAATTTCAGATTCTTTTGTTTTCAACAAAAAGTTTCCGTTAAAACGTGTTAAGGCAGAGTAAATACAAAGACAAATTTTGCCTAGGATTACAAATGAGTCTGAAAAAACTTTTCACTGAAACCGACACAGCAACTTCTAACAGCGTGTTTGTTCAGTTCTTGTTGATGCTTTCTTTGAAAATACTGAGCGTTGGGCAGAAGAACACGAACCGTGGACGTGTTACGGAGCAGTGCACTGACCCTGTAAATAAACAAAAATTTATAAGCACAGCTGATCAATTTCCACAGACCCACATTTGTAACTTTTCCCTCATTGTCCAGATTCCGTCCATCATCCTTTACACTTCAGTACCTGCAAAGAAAAACAGACAAATTAAAGAAAAAAGAATCTAAACAAATAATTTCACCCGAGACACGAAGCGTACAATATGTATTCCGGCAGCCAAACCTCAGTTAAGCGTAGATGAAACTTGCATTGTCCAATTCCTAGATCATTTCCCTATGAATAATAATAATATTAATTCTAAAATCAAAAATAAAACTAACAAAAACTCCGTACTTACAATCCTCTCCAATCGTCCGACAGCCACGATGTTTTGACAGTTTGTGTTTTTTTTTGTTACGAGTTTGTCTGCGCTTTCTCCTTTCTTCCAATCTCTTCCTTTCCTTGCATATTAAAATGCTTTCTTTTTAAATTTCCCCAATTGGAAACTGATGGCTCGATTCCAACCCATTCCCGGTTTTGTGTTGTGTAATCGTGTAGGTATACGTTTTTATTTTATATTATTTTATTTTTTTTAGTGATTAGGATTAGATTATGTATTTTATGACTAGGAGTATTTATTTTATTGACTACACAAAACGAAAGAACGAATCTTGACGACTGGAAGGTGAACTATTTCTTTCTCCTTCCAGGATTAGCTGAATGAAAAGGGAAATTAGAAAGGTATAGATAGAAGAAGAAAGGAAGGAATATAGTATAGAAAGAGGATAAAGAAAGAAAGAAAAGAAATGGACAAGATCTAAATACAATATATATGTACAACATTTCACGGTCAACTGATCACAGCTGTGGATCTTTATTATTTCTGAGCGGTCGTTGCTGGGACAATCTCCCGCTTCAACGGGTTCAGCTTGTACGGCCACAGAGCCGCACCCACATACAAGACAACAACGACCATCATCACCACAGTGAATAAAGACAATTTATAACAAAACACCAACAAGAATACAAAAGTGACAACATTGAACTGTGAAACATAATATAATATATAAAAGGACAATAATTTAATATAAACAAAGTGCAGTGCGCCGAAGTGCTCCGCTCCACTGGTTTGTGACAACAAAACCCCACGCACCAAGAAGTGCTGGCGCACCCCGTAAACGCAGTGGCGTAAAGTTTAACCCTTGATTTAAGTTTAATTTTAACTTTCATTTTTTTTGAAGACATATTTTTTTGAGTTATTTTTTTTTTTGAATCGGTTTTTGCTTTTATTTTTTTTTTAACCATAGTTTTTGTTTAATTTTAATTAGTTTTTTTGAATTCGAATTGTAAGTAAGGCTAAGGTACATTTCTTTTGTGAATTCTGCCCTTATTTGATAGTGCGCGTCTCAGAGGCCATATTTTCCCTCATCAAATCTACGTTCTTCGTCGTGCTGGTACCAGGACAACAGGGGACCGTGAAACCGTGAGTACTTTTAAGTTTTTTTTATATAATTGAATTTTAGTTTTTTTAATTTTTGTAAATTTAAGTGCAGAATTTTAGGCTTAGTTTTTTTTGAAGTTGTTGAATTCTTTTGCGGTAGTTTTAAGTTTTTTTTTTTATATTTATTAAATATTTGAAATAGCCTTTCATGGCATTGAATTTTGTTTTTTTTTGTGCATTTGAATATGCGCGGCTAGAGTTTTGCTTTTGGTGTGTGAACGGCTGTGATGGCCGTCCTTCTACGGATCGACAATGACATAACAGGACAATACAAACTTAGACGACCTGACGCGACGACATACGAACTTTTCTCTACGGACATATTGACCTGAATTGTGACTGGAGGATTCGTCGAGGGGCTATCACTCACAACATCGGCCAGAGTGATAGCTAAGGTTGTGTCGAAAGACACAAGGGTGGGCCGGCCAACCCTTGCCAACAACATCAGGCATGTTTCGGGGTCGTAACGAACCGGTACCAAGGAGAGATTTAGGAAAGGTGAGTTGCGGTTAGGGTAAGATAGTTTTAGAGTAGTTTTAAGTTTAGTTTAGTTATATTTTAGGGCTTAGCTTTTAATGTTAGATTAGTTAGCTTAAGCTTAGGCTAGTTAGGTTAGTTCGCGTGCTCCCTCCCTTCTCTCTCTTGGGTATTGGCCCATGTCCTTGGACATTTTCTTTTCTTTTATTTTTACTATCCTATATTTTTTCGTCCGTCCGTGGTCTACGTAGAGTAGCTTTCTTTCTTTTTTTTCTCTCTTTTTACAACTTTTTGGCATGGACAAAACGTTTGTTGAGCAGGTGGTATATGGTAATTGGACAAGAACTACCCCCGTCCGACGAGCTGAGCCGAGCAACCACAAGCATGCCGCGTCCTCCTCACCTGTATAAAGTTGCCCCTGTGGCTTGACCCTGGTTCCCAACATAACAGACGGTTCTTGAATATTGCCGGTATATATACTCTACCTTACAAATCCATGTACTTGAGATTATATTTATTATTAACTTCCCAGTGGAAGTTCTTGTAATGGGGCCGATTTTGCGAATCGCGGATTTTGACATATCTCAACGTTTCAAGGTCACCAGAATCCAAATTCAACGCTTTTATAGAGACGCTTTTTAGAACGCTTGTAATGGGGTCGATTTTGTGAATCCCGACTTTTGACATATCTACACGTTTCTAGGTCACCAGAATCCAAATCCAACGTTTTTATAGAGATGTCTGTCCGTGTGTATGTTCGTATGTGCGTTCGGAATTATCTTTCGCCACGATTATCTCGAGAACCAAAGATGACATTGACATAGGACCGGGTTAATTCGAAGCGTAATTACGTAACTCAGAACTGATTAAGTTTCCAGCAAAATCGGTCCAGCGGTTTTTTGTTGGTAAATAAATAACTAAAATAATTTTCCTTTATTTGTACTATTTATTGTCATTTGTCATTGATCAAATCATTATTACATTGTGCTCCGTTATTTCGTATTAATTGTATGGGTCTCCGTGTTCATAACAATGGTTGCATCAATATATATCACACTTCGCTGTTATTAACAACATTTAATTTCCATGAACAATATTAAAGAGGATTTTTTGACATTAAATAATTCTTAACCATATCTTATGGTTAACCACATTTCAAAATGTCCCACAAATCGCATAAATCATATTGATCCCACTGGGAAGTTAGTCGTGTGGACCTTGCGGGTCGCACCCAGACCACTTTTTGCTCATCTTCAATTCCTTCGATAGTTTCGATAGTAGACAAATCTTTGCCCACAATATCGATTATGATATTGTCTAGATCCGCCAATTTCGACTGCCACCAGATTTTTTACTGTTGTCGACTTCGGCCTTAAAAATAGTAGTAAACAACATTTTAAATTAGGCGTGATGTGCAACGTTTACAGGGTGAGTTTCATGACTGATTTTTAAAATTTGTTATCCACTTTTAATCTAAAAATGTTCTCCTCAGCCTTTTATTGCATCTTATGAAATTCACCCTTTATACAAATGTTTTTGACTTACCACAGTTTTTCGTCTAAAATTTTGCCATACGGTATTTCCAAACCTTATCTATTAAAATCCCGTTACATTTTAAAGTGTTGAAAATCTTTTGCCACTCGCTAACTTTAACAATATGGTGTAATAGTATCAGAAAATTTGCCGAATGAAACATTTTTTTTATCACGAGTTAAACTGGCGATACAAATTTTGTTCTGATTATTCACTTTGTCTTTGATGTTATCAGTTAGAGAACTTACAAATTTGTGAAAAACAGTTGTTATTTACAACTTTGCAAAGTAAATGGGGAAACGGTTTTTGTTTGTATTTGTAAATAACAAATACAATTTTCCTTGATTTTTTTCTCTTTTTAACAAATTTTTTGAAATTAAGTTTGTAGTTTGTGAATCAGAAAATCAGTAAACAAATTTGTAAATGTAATCAACAAATACAAATTTGTAATTGTACTTGTAATTTGGTGAAATAGACCACAGCCGTATATTGTTGAAATTTATCTTATAATATCGTCTGTTTTTCCTCTAATTTTGTTTATTCGTTTTGCAAGTGTGCACACAAATTCGCGAGATATCTTTAAAATCATAACATAAGGAAAGGCTACAGTCCGTTTGGACGAACTGTTGGATTTCCTATTCGTAGTCCAAAAAGTAAAAGCTGAAAAAAAAACTTAGTATGGTAAAGAAGGATATTGTCTACATATTTTGTTATACATAACTGTCTTTTAGGGATTTTGTCCAATAAACATACACATTTTGCGAAAAACAGAACTTTTAATTCCATTGATTTCTTCGACATTTTGGACTATTTTTGAAATAGTGGGCGGATTTCAAAAGGCTTTACGCAAGAGCATTCTGGCTACCATTTTTCAGCCTTTCCTATGACTTTAGGGCCTCAACATTTTTAACTGACAGACGGACAGACAATGCTATATCGACACTTTCATGCTGATAACAAATAATACAGTAACTTTTAATGGTCTTCAACCAATATTAAGGTATGCTATAAAGTATGATACAAAGTTATAAAAGCCTAGATAACGGTATTAGCATCAATCATAGTGGCCAATTTTTCCATTAATTTGGCTACAATGGAACTTTTAATTCAGTTTATTCCTATTCCGTAAAACTTTATCTCAGTTACTTTGAATCAATTAACTTGTATTAATTACGAAACTTTTAGCAAATGGAGTACCTGGAGCTATCTTCACATAAAACAATTTTAATATCTACAAATTTGTTTCATTATGCGCGCAATAGATTGGAAATTGGAGAAATTCTTGAAAATTGTATTAGAAGGTATTGCACTGTACCACCTGAACAAAGACGGACAAATACTCGTATATACATAATTTCACTTATACAAATAAGGAAAACAGTATTTAACTGCAGACTGAAATTATTTGATGTCATCCATTGCATCATCCCTTTTATTTTTCTAATCTCATTAGGAAACACACGATTTGCATTAGGTACTTGTAGTATTTGTTGTAATCGATTTCCGACTAAGGGTGATTAAACAAATGAAGACCAAATAGAAAAACTATCGGATAATTGCAGTGAGAAAGATTAGTTAAGATCAATGGGATTAATTGGATTTTAATTTGTTGTAAAAGTTAGTCAATGTGAAAACTATTAGGATCGGTGACTTGAATCTACATAGAGAATAATCCACATGACCTCATCTTTGACCACGGTGAACCCATTACATTGCAGTTTAAATCTTAAAATTCAAAAACGTTCTGCGCTATTTTTTGTGGAACGACAATTATCATGTGATGAATTCATTCCACGGTTATGCAGTAAGGCGTTGAACGGGGGGAAATTACGATTTTTGTCGATTGTAATATCTAAGTTAACGACAGGTGCGGCAAATCGTTTAAATAACGCAAGAAAATCAAGGGCTTACATTGCTAGGGGAGGGGAATGTTTGTTTTGAAATGTATTTCAATTACGGTAGGATTTTTTTTTAATAAGAATGAAACGAAATTCGATTTATTATTTTAAATGCAAATTTTAATAAATTTAATTTTGTTTCACATAATACAATGTTCGATTGATCTTAATAAACAATAATTTATTGTAAGGCTAACGTATCGAACATATCGGCAATCAATTGGTGGTGTTAATGTCTACATTTTAATATGTGATTGGCTATATGGGTCCACATCATAAGCCCCTGTGGATAGAAATTCCCGGAGCTAACTTTTTATTCGTTTCTTTGCCTAAAAGTCAAAAAAATGTATTGTGAATATAAATTGGTTTATTAAATTTGTAGTAGTTATGTTAACCTCTTGCAGAATTCCTTTTTTTGATCTTTATATGGCAGATATACTCTTCATCTCAACAAAGGAAGGATACTCTAGAACGTCGTAAGAACGATGTGATCTGCAATAACTTGTGAGTTGTTAATGCGGCGCATGATGCGTATATCACGTTGTTTTAATGTATGGCCAGCCATAACTAATCCTAGTTCATTCACTGTTGGAGCATTAAAACGGCGCGCATGTTCGCTATTAGGCATTTTATCGGCTTTAATAACGATCATATAATTATCGTTATGGTTGATTAGGTTTTTTTTTGCCAAAAAAGTTTCTAAATCGCCTACCCGCAACGAATTTTGGACTGCTCTCCTTCATCTCCCATAAAGTAAATTTGCAATTTTGGCAATTCCAATTAGACGAAGTAAAGAGCCATATTTTGTGATAGACCTGGCCATGTTTGGTGAATGTTGAATTAAATGTGCGTCTTTGTCCATTCGAATAACTTATAATATTGGCGGCGAAACACAAATTTTAAATTTCCTTTTTTTTTTAAAAATAATTTCGACTCTGCGGTGTTGCCATCCATTAGCGTTTGCAGTGACTTTGGTGGTGGATTCAATATAGGTAAAACAACTTCGCCTGATGACTAACATCCCTGCGGCTTCATTTTTGAGTTTCAGAGCCTGGCATTACGTGAATTATTTATCCATGTCACCGATTGAAATTTTCGAATATGCGCAATATTCGATGTCTGGATCGTATTCGAATGCGATGTGATTGAATGATGACAGTGTTAGTGCTCTTGTTGCTTGCATGCATACTCGCTTATACTATTTTACCACACCTCTGTTTGCGTTTGAGCGCATCATCAAGACTAATGGAGGCTTTGTCCTCTGCTGTAGTGATGAAGCCACGAATGCGTGGGTCAGAGCTGATCTTGCTCGGATTTTCCCTAAGCTTGACTGGAGTGACCTTGTCTGTCTTCACCCGTCAGAGCTAGTGGGATATACCAAGATGAAGGTCTTTGTCCCGGAAACTGATCTGTAGACTAAGGAAATCATCGAGCTTCTCAAAGGTCAAAACCCGGGTCTATCCACCGATAAGTGGAGGGTCTATCACTTCAACAAAATGAAGGATGGCCGTCTGTATACTTTTGGTGTTGATGACGATTCGGCGAAGATGCTTGGGAAGTGCTCTTACCGGCCTTTTTTCCTCACTGGTCGCCTGTTCTTCAGGCCAGAAAAGAGGGGAGAGAAGGGTGGAACTTCCAGTGGTAATTAGCTCTATGGCTAGCTCATCACTGGAGGTCCTTCTAATTAACTTGCAACATTCCAAGGCGGCTTCACCTGCATTGTGTCGTCGTCTTGGAAAACTGCATACAGAGGTGTGCCTCATACAGGAACCTTATCTGTATAAGGGGGCGGTAAGTGGCATCTCGGGTGTACCAGGAGCAATTTTTGTAAAGCCTGGGATTGTTAATACTCGCACGTGCATCTTTGTAGCAAAGGGCTTAGATGCTAGTCTTATGCCTGAGTTCAGTTCTCGAGACTGTACAGCTATTAAAATGTGTCTTAAGCGAGGAGGGTTGGTTACTGAGATTATTTTAGCCTCAGTGTACCTCCCATTCGACTCACTGGCCCCACCTCCAACGGTGGAACTGGTAAGGCTTGTCGAGCATGCCCGACGAGGTAACAAGCATTTGATCGTTGGTATGGACGCGAACGCGCATCATCGCATTTGGGGTAGTACTGACTCAAATAGCAGGGGTGAATCCCTACTAAACTTCTAAACTTTTTTGCTGCCAGCCAGCTCGATATACTGAACACTGGTAATGAGCCAACCTTTGTCACTCGGCTGAGGCGGCAAGTTATTGATGTGACAGTAGAAACCGCTGCTGCATCTGGCATCGTTTCGGGCTGGAGGGTTTCAAGGGAAGAAACTGCATCTGACCATCGGTATGTTATCTTTAAGTTAAGTGCAGATCGACCGATCAGAAGCAAAATCAGGAATGTGCGACGCACTGACTGGGACGTCTATTCCACGGAGTTGCGGGGTCAGATAGGTTCCCGACATGCTACACAGCGGTATTATTACGGCCTTTCATACTGCTTGCCCGGAGAAGGAGGCTGGTGGTGCGAAACCAACCCGATGGTGGAACGCTAAGCTATCCCTTCTCAGGAAAAGAGTAGGGAGGCTGTTTAACAGGGCCAGGAAGTCTAACCTGGTAGCCGATTGGTCTTCTCATGCGGATGCGCAGAAGGAGTACAAAAGGCAAATTAAGATCGCTAAGAAGGTATCTTGGCAGAGGTTCTGCGGAGAACTGAAGGATGTTAGCGCGGTTTCGAGATTTCAGAGAGTCCTCTCAGCTGATCCGGGATCCAGGCTTGATGTCCTTCGGAAGCCCGATGGCACCTCGACCAACTCCAATGAGGAGGTACTTCAACTGCTAATGGACACCCACTTTCCTGGCTTCAAAGCCGTGGATAATTGCGTGTGGCCAAACAAAAGCAGAGCTACCGCTGAGCAGTGGCGAGTCGCGGCGAGCATTGTTACGAGAGAGAGGGCGAGAGCCATTATCCTGACGTTTTCTCCTTTCAAGGCTCCTGGACCTAATGGCATCTATCCCATACTCTTGCAAAAGGGTATCGAGATTTTGCTCACACTGCTAACTAGAATCTACAGAGCCAGCGTCGCTCTGCGACATATTCCTTTGGCCTGGAGATGAGCTAGGGCGGTTTTCATTCCCAAACCGGGAAAGGCCGCCTATAATCTTCCCAAAAGCTTCAGGACTATTAGCCTTTCATCATTTCTGTTAAAGGGCCTTGAAAAACTGATTGACGTACGGCTTAAGAGCATTCCAGCTTCGCTGGGTATTCATGATAGCCAACACGCCTATCAAAAAGGCAAGTCCACTGAGACGGCATTAACGGATCTGACGGCCAGAGTGCGTAGGGCGCTCGACCGCAAGAACTATGCTCTTGCTGTCTTCATGGATATTGAGGGTGCCTTTGACAATCCCACCTTTTGCAGAATTGAGTCTGCCTTAACACTGAAGGGCGTCGGTTCTACAACTGTGGAATGGATCCTGGAAATGCTTAGGAGCAGAGAAGTTACAGCTGCTGTTGGCGGCCGCGTCAGAACTGTGCGCGCTGTTAAAGGCTTTGCGCAGGGCGGTGTACTTTCCACTACATTGTGGAACCTGTTGGTCGACTCCTTGTTGAGAAGACTTGATGGGGAAGGTCACCCTGTTATTGGGTACGCTGATGATGTGTGCATTATTGTCAGCGGCAGGTTTTTACCAACTCTTTGTGAGCGGATGGAAACAGCGCTCAATAGTGTTGGGAGTTGGTGCCGCGAGCAAGCTCTGTCAGTCAACCCCGCGAAGACTGAGATGATGCTGTTCACGAGTAGAAGGGCAATACCTCAAGTGAGGTGGCCTTACTTCCAGGGCACTCAACTAAAGCTATCAAGCAAGGTTAAGTATCTGGGTATTGTGTTAGATATAAAGCTTAACTTTTCTGAACATTTGGTTGCTAGGATTTCGAAGGCAACTAACATTCTCTGGCAGTGCCGTAGGATGTTCAGCTGAACCTGGGGACTTAGTCCCAGGCTGGTTTACTGGATTTACACGTGCATTGTTAGGCCATACCTTATGTATGGTGCGATTGTATGGTGGGCTAGAGCTCACATCCTCAAACGTCAACTGTCGAAGATACAGCACCTTGCGTGCTTATGCATTACAGGTGCGATGAGAGGAACTCCCTCCCTCTGCTGCTATGGAAGTGTTGCTCTGTTTACCTCCCTTGCAGTTCTTTGCTGAGAGTGAGGCCAGAAAATCACTATACCGTATGTGTGTAGTACTTGGACGGCAGGTCAATCTCGGCTATGGGGCCAGAGGTGCTAGGTACAGAGCTCTCTAGGACAGCTTGACACTGTGTGCATGAAGCAAGTCTTTGAGCGCCGTTTTCAGGTCATCCTTCCTGAACGGCAGGAATGGAACAGTGAGGGGTGGAATGGCTTTAAGCCGGGTGATGTCATCGTCTATACCGATGGCTCACTCATTGACGGTATCTCCGTAGCCGGGGTCTACTCTAGAGACTGTCGGATAAATCTATCTGCAGCCTTGGGTAGACAAACAACTGTTTTTCAGGCAGAAATCTTTGCTATTGCTACTGCCGCAAATATCCTGTTAAAGAGAAGGATTAAGGGTAAAACCTTATACATCTGCTCAGATAGCCAAGCCGCTATCAAAGCCTGTTCGGCTGGTTCTCTCAAGTCAAAAATAGTTGAGGAAACCATGGTTAAGCTTAACCGTCTGGGTAGATGTAACTCGTTATCACTTGCCTGGGTTCCTGGGCACACAGGTATCGACGGAAATGAAAGAGCGGATGCTCTGGCCAGGAAGGGCTCTTCAACAGCCTTCATTGGCCCACAACCATCTATAGGATGCTGCTCATCCGTCCACAAACGTGAAATGGATTCGGCTCTACGCCAACAACATTCCGATTACTGGCATGACCTGGTCTCATGCAGGTATTCGAAGAAGCTAGTGGACGGTCCGAAAATCAGCAGAGCTAAGTTTTTGCTTGGACTAAACAGGAAAGACTTGAGACCCTTGATTGGTCTCGTCACCGGTTTCAGTCCTCTAAACGAGCACCGCAAAACCATCCACATTAGGAGCTCGGGCCTATGTGAGTGCTGCCTGGAGGCGAATGAAACGGTATCTCACTTTATCTGTGAATGTCCGGCTTTCGCCAGAACCAGGCTCATCACCATAGGCAAACAATTCGTCAACGAAGATGAGATGGGGGACATTGAACTTGCTAATATTCTTCGCTTTGCCAAGGCTACTGGTAGGTTCTCCCTCACTGTATCTTACTAATCGCCAATAACCAGCGAGCGGACAGCTATGCTGAAGTACAATGGACCAATAGGTCTAAGTGCTTGTCATCTACTGATGACCCCACTGCACATACAATACAATACAATACAATACACCTCTGTTTGAGTCCGTAACACGATTGCGTGATGTGTGAGTAATAATTCTCATTTGTGCAAGTCGTTCAATCCGGAGTGCGTCACTTTCTAATGCACGAATGGTTACCTACATTGCGCAATCGTGTATCCTCTCTTGAGGGTTTTTGTTGATGTGGTGCTAAATTCGTTCTTAATTGTTGCCAATTTCGACTTTGTCGGTCACTACGACCAATGTTTGAACGTCGTCATTCACGCATTTTTCGCTGTATTATTTCATTGCAATGTGTATACATATTTTCGTTTCCCATGTTATTTGTGCTGGTAATAGAATTTAAATGAAAATTCAGATTTCTAGCTCAAGGTTCGCTTTTTTCGATAAATTTGTTTATTTTTTTGGAATCGTTACCGTGCCTGTGGGCGGATTTTAAAAATGTTTAAACTTGATTATTTCAGGCCCATAGAGAGTATCTATATGATTAAAATTTGAGGTTTCTAGCTCAAGTTATAACCAATGAATGTTATTGACGACGTCGTTAAGTTCACCTCCATCTCCCTCTATGTCGACGACGCTTAATTCTTTAAAATCATTTCTTCTCACCAGGACGATCTTCTTCAACAAGACCTCAATAATTTTTCGTTCTGGTTTTATTGCTAAATGTGAACTTCTTACATTTTCACGTAAGCAGACTCAGTCTCCCCCCAGACAATACTTTTTGAACAACCAACCCATTGTTGCCATTCTAACCATCCGCGACCTAGGTGTTCTGTGTTACATTGCTAAAAGGTAACTCGGTCCTTGGTTTCGTCAAACGGTGGTCTAAGAATTCAGTGAATTCAATTGACCAATCCCTACGTGCAAGATCCCTTTAAACGAAAACATTCAACGTCGACTTCTCCCTTTTGCTCGTCGTGGGCTTCCGTGGAATAATCACCTTATCCTACCACCATATCACGAACGCCTTAATTTAATAAACCTTCAGACCCTTGAAAAAAGTAGAGATGTCGCTGACATTCTGCTTATACATCGCCTTCTCACTCTTCTATTGAAATACTCTTCTTTGTTCAGCTGTGATGATCTGTTTCTACCATTAAATACAAACAATCTGACTAAAAGAGTAAGAAAAGCAAAACCTTTTGAACTAGCTAGGTCGATAGAAAATTAAAAAGCTAAAACAGTATTTAGTCGTCTACAGACGAATATTTTACATACAAATTTTGAAACTTCACAGACGATTTGATGATTGGTTTGACAACTAAGTGCAACAATTGGAAGCTGACTCCTCCCCGCCTCGCGATGACGTGACAAAACAAAAGAAAGAAGAAGTGTGTGTAAAAATCGGGCAGTGTTACTGAATTCGGGCAAAGTTTCGTCTTTTGAAGGTTACCAACCTCATAGCATTAAAAAAAATACATTATTACTGGCAGACTCGCTGATAAAAATGCATGCATATTTTCTATTTCATTCCTATTCATCTCTTTAATCCTATTTTTTAGGATTTCGTCATGTCTGTCTGTCTGTCTGCCTGCCAGTCTGTCCGGGAATGTCACAGCTCTTTTTTTCCGAAGAGCTATACTGTTGAAACTTGGGAAACTTGGTAAGTAGATGTATTCTCTGAACCGTATTAAGATTTTCACACAAAAATAGAAAAAAAACAATAAATTTTGGGCGTTCCCCATATACTTAGAACTGAAACTGAAAAAGTTTTTTTTTCATCAAACTCATACGTGTGGGCTATCTATGGATAGGTCTTCAAAAATGATATAGAGGTTTCTAATATCATTTTTTTTCTAAACTGAATAGTTTGCGCGAGAGACACTTCCAAAGTGGTAAAATGTATGTCCCCCCTGTAACTTCTTAAATAAGGGAATGATAAAACTAAAAAAAATATATGATATAGATTAGATTAGATTAGATAGATTCTTTATTTTTTCCATCATAAAGTTTACAAATTGGTATACTTAAGAATGAGGACATGGCAATACTGCCGTCTGCCTGAGATGACATTTCATAATATGATTTAAAAAAAAAAAAAAAAACATAGGGACGGGCTACAGTCCGCTTAGGCGAACTGTTGGATACCCTATTCTTATTCCTATCCCTCATAAGTGGGCGTGACAAAAGTCTAAGTATGGTTGAATTGTTAAGAACGCTCTACATATTTTGTTATACAACATTTAAAGGATTTTATCAAAAAAAAACGCTCCCTAGCTCAAACTTGGGTGTTTCAATAAAATTGTTTTATTTAATTGTGGGCGTGTCGGCAGGCGGATTTAAAAAAAATTAACACATGAGCATAAAGGGCCCCTAGAGAGTATATATTATAAATTTCAGCTCCCTAGCTCACTTTGAATTTTCAAAAAAATAAAATAATAATAATTGTGGGCGTGCCAGTGGGGGGATTTTGAAAATATTTACACATGAGCATAAAGGGCCCATAGAGAGCATATATTATAAATTTCAGCTCCCTAGCTCAAACTTTGGATTTTAAAAAAAATTGTTTTATTTATTTGTGGGCGTGTCAGTGAGCGGATTTTGAAAATATTTATACATGAGCTTAAATCGCCCCTAGAGAGTATATATTAAATATTTCAGCTCCCTAGCTCAAATTTTGGTTTTTCAATAAAATTGTTTTATTTTTTTGTGGGCGTGGCAGTGGGCGGATTTTGAAAATTTTATATCCCGAGCAGTTTTAGGGGTCATAGATCATATATAAAAAATTTCAGCTTCCTAGCTCAAAATTCGATTTTTTCCAAAATTTTGTTTTTTTGAGTTTGTGGGCGTGTCTGTGGGCGGATTTCAAAAATTCGTAAACTTGATTATTTCGGGACCCTAGAGAGTATATGGTTAAAATTTCAGCTCTCTAGGTCCAGTTTAAAGGCCTAATTTTTGCCGACGGACGGACGGACGGACGGACATGGCTAGATCGACATTACTATCGATGCTGATCATAAATATAGTAACTTTTAGGGGTCTACGGGCAATATTAAGGTATGTTACAAACTATGCGTCAAAATTAATATACCCCTAGAATAGGGTATAATAAAGGAAATAATAAAAAGCAAAAATGTTTAACAAAAGATATGAAGAAATATTATTATATAAAACAATTTTATCAATTTTAACATGATTTGTAACACAAAATAATACACAATTTGGTTAGAAATAGCTGTTCATACAATATTATCAATTTTAACGTGATTTGAAACACAAAAGAGATATTATCAAATTTAGTATGATCAGCAACAAAACAATAAATAGTTAGGTATAAAATTTGGTCAAAACTGCAATAAGCGGGTATTCGACTAAGTTTAATATGTGAAACTGTTACGGTAAGAAAGAGCATGTTGGCAATATTTAAAGAGGCTGCGCCAGCCCATTGCTCCATTTAAAATTTCAAAAAGTTTGTCCAAAGATATAAAAATTTCCCGAAAATGCAACCGGGGAATTTCTTGTAGAATAGGACAAGCAGCAACGAAATGGTATATATCTTCATTCGCTCTTCCGTTACATAGATCACATAGCTGGGGCAAGTCTGATCGATGAGGTACAAAGTTCAAATTTAAAATTTCAACTCTTGCTCTAAAAATAATACTTATAACCGAGGCTGAAAATTCATTACTAAAGTAAGAGACTTCCGAGGGCAGTTCATGGTTTAAATGACTATAAATAGCTCTTGAAGTAGACGAAGATGCTCTGGAAAGGTTATCCAGAAACATTTTGTGATCCACCTTAGCAATCACATCAGAAAACTGAGCTTGCCAATCGGTCACATTAGTTTCTGTTAAGTTTAAACTTGTTTTGTAAGCTAAAGCTAGTTCGTTCCAGTTTTTAAACGGGGAAGCATTCACTCGAAGTAATTTTCTTAAGATGATTTTGTGAAGACAAGTTTCACTTCTTTTCAACACTCTAGTAATGAAGTTCACACTTGCCTTCAAATTTTGTATATATATAGGGACTATTCCTGACTCTACATATATGGCGTAGTTGGGTGTTGAGTTAGGCAAACGAAATATCCTCTTAAAAAAGTTCCTTTGTATAATTTCAAAAGCTTCGAAGTGTGTGTATCCGAAGACTTGGACGCCATATGCCACGCATGCATTTACTGTCGCGTTGAAAACTTTGTACTTGGACGTTAAATCAACATTTTGGTTCGAAAAAAACTTTGGCCACATTATATTAAGAGCCAATTTAGCTTCGTTGCTTTTTTCTTTGGAGTGCTTTAGATAGCTAAAATTGCAGGTCAAGAGGACACCCAAATATTTAAACTCCTGTACAACCTCAATGTGTGTATTGTTTAGAGTAAGACTCGCAAAATGAATTTAGACGGTTTATTTGCAATTGAAGCGTGAAAGGATTATCAGCAAGCATAACTAGATCCACCCGGAAGAAGCTCGCAGACATCATCTATGAACAGGGCAAATAATAATGGGCTGAGGATACAACCCTGAGGAACCCCTGTAATTGTATCAAATCGATTTGAAAATGTGAAACCGTCCCATACCCTTGCATTTGTTGCCGAAATAAGACTTGCATACACTTCGAGAAACTTTCTTGACAAACCAATGCAAGAAAGTTTGTATATTAAAGCTTGTCTATTGACTTTATCGAATGCAGCTTTAAAATCAACAAAGCAAGTGTATAGTTTCTTTTTTCTATCTATAAATTGTTGAGCAATGCTTGAAATGGCCAAGATATGATCCATGGTTGAAAAACCTGGGCGGAAACCGGCTTGAAAGATGCTCAAAAGACTGTTATCCTCAATCCATTTTGTGAGCCTTTCATATAGGATTGCAGTGAAAGTTTTTCTTATTGAATTTAAAATTGAAATACCTCTATAATTTTCCGCAGCGTTGGCATCACCTTTTTCAAAAATGGCAAAAATTACAGATTCGTTGAAACTGTTAGGGACACATCCATCATTGTACAATTTGTTATAGAAGGACACGAGGTAGTTTTTAAAATCAATAGTGCTGTTTTTATAAAACTCGACTGGTATGCCGTCTAGGCCAGGAGCCTTGCTGTTTTTCAATTTTTGGAGCGTTACTTCCAATTCGGGCAATGAGAATTCTAAATCCAGCTCGTTGACTCTAGTATCAGGAAGCGCGTAATCAAAGGTATGAAGGTCTTCATCAGCTGAGAGTAGAGTTTTAAAATGAGCAGCTAACGTCTCAGCTTCTAAAGAGAACTTCATACCCTGATTGCGCCCACCAAGATTGCACACTGTCTCCCAAAATATCTTTGAGTTTGTGCAGTTTTCCAATTTCTTAGCCACGTTTTTTAAATAAGTGATTTTCTTAACTGAGCACATTTTCTTAAAATCATTATTAACGCGAAGATAGATGTTTTTGAAAAATTGAGAATTGGTCGTTCTAAACAGTTTTAAGTAAACGAACGAAAGTTTACGGAGATTTCTGCAATCCTTATCAAACCATACATTTTTAGCTACAAAAGTGTGTGTACTCTTCAACGCAAAAGGGGCTGCGGTCTTTATAACCCGCTCTATACTTTCGCATACCACTTCAGACGAGACTGCGGATTGTTGGGGCAGAGATAATAAGTGCCGAGAAAGGAGGTTTCTATAGAGGGTTGCATTGTTCTCCGACCACTTCAGCTTATAAAAACTGGAAGGTGTAGCTTGCTGGTTTAACTCCTTTAGCTGAATTTTAATTACAATTGGAAAATGAGCCGAGTAGTTGACTAGTGCAACTTCAAAGTCATCGATAATGTTCAGCCAGTCCCCTGAAATCGCAGCAAAGTCAATCACGGATTGTCCCTGCCCGCTAACAAAAGTGAATTCGCCACATGCATTACTAATAGAAGACCCATTCAAAACAAATATACCGAAAACTTCAAAAAATTCTGTTAAACTCCCCCCGTTGCGGTTATAAATTTTATCCCTAGAACATCTACTCTCGGCCAGTGCAACTCGTGCTCGTAAAATAGTGGCGGAAGAATTTTGATATTCACCAATCCTAGCATTTAAATCACCGACGATTAACGCATGGTCAAGAGAAGTGTTATTCATAAATTCCACTAGTTCATCGAAGTCGCTTAGTCAATCATTGCAATTTAAATAAATAGGAATAATATAATAGTTTAGGTTGTTGCTAACCATATGAAAAATAATTTTAGATTCAATAATTTTAAAATTAATAAGATTACCCCATAAAGATTTTTTAATCCCATATAAAATACCCCCACTGGCTCTTCCATGCAAATTAGATCTTATCGCGGGTGTAAACATTACTTTAAAGTCTTTGAAATATTTTAGAAATTCATTTTGATTCTTTTCTTCAATTTAAAAAAATCGGAGTGTAAAAGCTTACTTTTGAGACCAGTTATATTATACGAGCATATTATTTTAATTGAAAAATAATTGTGTTATGGCAGACGACAGAATTTACCTATTGTGTTTTATCCCTAACACGGTGTGAACTCTGATTTCCAGATGGCGCTCGCTGCGGTTGGTGGCCAAATGCGGAAGAAGAGTTTGGAACCACGGCTAACTTCGCTCCCTCGCTGCAGTCAAAGTAATCGTAACAACTGCCACCAAATAGTTCACTAATGAGTGACAAGTCCGCTGCTGATTTGACAACTAAACCTCGGGAAATTTGGTAAACAAAAAGTTGATTGTTGATTTGCAATTTGTTGTCTCCTTTAACGAAAATTCTGGCGTTTGGATTTATCTGCAGCAGTTTGTTTTTTGTTTCTATTAGTGTTTTTCTTTTTTTCCTTGATAAAAGTGATTGCTCGCGAAATATACTTATTCCGGAGCCTTTGAGCGTGTGCGCGGAGGTAATAAGTTTATCGGTGATCGCCGCTGTTGGAAGTTCGATGATGACAGTTCCTCTTTCAGTGTTGTTGTTGCGTAATTGTCTGGAGCTCTTAAATTGGATTTCTTCGTCTTCATTTAACTTCAGAAGCCCCTTGCAAGTATGTTTAGCTAATTGGATTGCACCGGTTTCTGTGTCTAAAGGAAGGTGTACCACAATAGACTTGTCGTTTGATTTCCGTGAGAGAATTTCCAATTGGGTTTCAAGCAAATCGCATCTTTCTGTCACTAAAGTGAGTTTTTTGCTGAGTTGGGTGTTAAGTGTCTTCAAAGAAAGTATCTCGTTCGAGAGCACCAACAAGTCGTTTTTTGTGACTAGATATTTAAGCTTTTCTTCGAGACTCTCATTTAAGATAGTATTTAGATCAGCCACTGATAAATCACCTATTCCCATATTTGCTGCTTTTAGATGAGAAATCTTTTTGTTGGTAATGTTTTGTTCAGGAGAAATTTCAAATAAGTATCGCTTGCGGTTCATCGGCAAATCGTTGTACCGCAATTTGATTTCGATGCAACACGGAGAAAACTTTTTTTTTTTCGTTTTTGAGCTTATTTACTTGAATAAATTTAACTAGCACTTTGCGGTGTTAGTTCAAAGTGAGCTTCGAAAATTTTTGCAATTCCACTTTGACAGTTGAAACGTCACCGAAATATGATGTATATTACCATGCAAACTTCCACCGAAAATTGGTTTGAACGAGATCTAGTAAGTAGTTTTTTTTTCAATACGTCATAAATAATAAACCGCAATTTACCTTTCATTCAATCAACTCAAATATAAAAAAAAACATTTAATTTCATAAACATAAACCTTATGCGTAAACCGTGAACCATTATTTTCTAATAATAAATCTGTAATAAGTGCCTAAATAATAATTATAATTCGCGCGGAACCCTTCATGGGCGAGTCCGACTCGCACTTGGGCGCTTTTTTATTTTTATTATTGATATTATATCACGCTGGGAATTGGATCATGTGGACCTACTGGGTTGCAGTTACCCAATGTGTTTTTTCACAATTCAAAGTGTTATTCAAAAATAAAACCTCTCCCTTTCACATGTTGTAAAAAAAATATTTTAAAATTGGGTAGATAAAATTAATAACTAACAATAGATGTCAGAAGCTTATACAATTTGGGAAATACATATTAAATACTAAGCCACGCATTTATTATTAACATCTTTATGCCTGACTATATGAAGTCACCTACATGTTGATGAGACCCAACATATTCCTCATCAAAGATCCCACAACATTGAAAAACGAATTTATTGGTATACAAATACCTCTCGGGATACCTACCTCTAATGCTTTACGAACAATTCTGAACCTTTACATATATGAGTTGAGCGAAAGTTATTTATTATCACATTATCAAAAGTTACAGCCCGATGAGCATAGCCGGCACAAATATATACAAACGTTAATATTTTCTTGGGTTACTTATGCCAGACCATTTAATGTGAAAAGTTACGTGAGATTTCCAACCATATATTTGAAAGTTAAATCTTAGTAACCTTAAATAAGTTGGTCCGTCTTTAAAAGATTGAAGAGTTAGAAATTCGAGTTCAGGGCTAATTATTTTATACTGTCAGCAGCCTCTGTTGGCAAATAATTTTATGAATAATAATACGAATATGCTTCCTCCATGAAATTCGGTAAGTATCATATTTGGTCAATGTTATCAAATATTTTACTAACCCAAAACTGGGAGCAGGCCAATTCTCATATGATAAGTATTTGAACACTTGTTGCTTTCCCATGTAAGGGGTAGACGCACATTAAGATGATTATCACCCCTTTTTAATATTTGCTTTGGGTATAAATTGGGTCATTTACATTGTATTAATGTTCCTGCGTTTGTTAATAAAATTTGTATGAACTAGATGGTAATGGATGTCCTAATTAGTTTCGTAAATCTTCCAATGGAACCACATATTTCAACTACTTTTATATCTGTTGTACTAATGTGAATAATGACTTAATGGGTCAAAACCTATAATAGAAGCTGACATTTGCTTTTTATACCCTATTTTAAGGGTATATTAATTTTGGCTCATAGTTTGTAACATAGCTTAATATGGCCCGTAGACCCCTAAAGGATAATAATTCGTGATAAGCATCGATAGTAATTTCGATTTAGCCATGTTCGTCCATCCGTCCGTCCGTCCCCTGTTTATTTGCGTGCCTGTTGGCAATATCTCTCTCCATTTTCCTTGTTTTACGTGCTTCAGGTAAACCGCATTGTAACAGTTTTTTCATATACTATACATGAGATATACCAATTTAGGCTTCCGTGATCCCGTGTTTTAATAGGTTTATTGTTATCGATTTGTATTAATTTGATTATTTAATAGTTGTTAGTGATTTTTTTTGGAAAAATATGCAATTAACGGCAGAAGAAGTCGACAGGGCGCTGACTTTTTTTGAGGATAGCCGAAGTGTAGGTTATACCGCTATTATGATTTGAAAACCAGAGACGGCGTTTAGAGGAGACATTTAAAGGAACAGGGAACCAACTCCTACACACGGCGTTAAGGCTCAGGTCGCCCAAGAGTAACTTCTGCTAGGGATGACCGATAGTTGGTTCCTGCAAGCCTTCGGAGACATTGCCAAACAAGGGTTGAGATGTCTCGTAAATGCTCAAATGGTGAAGCGGCGATTAGCGAAAATGGCCTGAGATTAACCAAGACTCACGGTACAGTGAAAGCGACGTCGAATAGAATTTGCTCGCCTTCATCAGGATTCGCCAGGGCCGGCCGGAGGAGAGTCCTTTTACTGATGATTTCAGGTTTTGTCTGCTCTCACCAGATGGACGTAGTAGAGTGTGGAGACGATCAGGTGAGAGATACTCTTTGGCAAAAGTCTGCAAGAAACACCCGTCATGGTGTGGGCAGGCATTTGCATGCGCGGAAAACACGAACTGTGCATTGTAGAAGGATTTGCGAACTCTACGTGTTACATCAACAACGTTCTGTAACAATATGTGGTTCCATTTATACAGTTTGTTGTCGAAAACTTCTTGTTTATTTTGATGATTTTGAGGCTCAAAATTCGAGTTTAGACCATACACTTTGCTTCAACTGAATAAGCAAAAACATTTTCTAAGCTACGTTGTCCATTTTTCCAAAACCTTCTCCGTAATATATCATTTGATGATGCAAACTGTTTGCATATGATGTTGACAAAATAAATCGGAAAGAATATTTCAAAAAGTACCGCTATTTTTTCCCTGGTTCCCTTGCAAAGCATTCAATATGCAAAAATGCAGTTTTATTTTGCGTCAACTGAATAGACACAAATATTGAAATTGGAAATAAAAGTTATTGGGATTTAATGAAACAAGTTTTCTTAAAATAGGTTTTCATTGGTTAATTTTAGTAGTGGGTACTGCCGAATTTATTCATAATAGTTTCGTAAATTCCATCAGGCATGGAACCGTACAGCCTCTTTATGTAGTCCAGCGAAATTTCCCCCCAGGCCAATTCAATGGCTGCAATAAGGGATTCTCTGTCTTCAAACAGACGGCCAGGCTCATAAACTTTTTGTACTAACTACCCCCAAACGTTTTCTATAAGGTTCAGGTCCGGTGAGTATGGCGGCCATTGAAGCAATTCCACATTCTGCTCCTCTATCTAATTTTTTACTATGCGCGCCGTGTGGATGGGGGCGTTGTTCTGCTGAAAAGTTCAGTTTATGGGTCCAAAAATGCCTGCAAATTTAGGGAAATATCTTTTCAAATTTCTTTTATAACTTAATGCAGTCATTTTTGAGGTTTGGAACTCAAGCTCAACAGTGCCATAGTAGCTAACTGCTCCCCAGACCATAACAGCACCTTCTCGACTATGATGCAGCGCTAAAAATCGTTCTTCTTTCCTCACATCGTGGAAGTAATAATTAAACCCATTAATTTTTAAAACTCATATGGAGTCTAGGGAATTCTAAGCGCATACACTTCCGTTTCTCGTTAAGTCGTGGTTTCTTTTGAATTTTTAACCGTCTTAGATGTTTGGCATTATTGATAACCCTTCGCACTTTTGAAACGCTTGCAGTAACACCGGCTTTCTGCTTGATTTTTGCCGCAGAGTCGCAGGAATTGGAAGCACATCTTAAAATTGCTCTTCGATCAACCGCTGTTGTTGCCGTTTTTTGACCTCCTTTCATGTTTTTTCCGTGCGAATCTTTGCTTCTGAAATAAAAATAGACCACACTAGAACTTTTGTCCAATTTTGTCTGCGATAAAACGCCCGGTTAGTCCTTGGTCTTTTAGTAAATCGATTTGAGCTCTTTCAACACTATTTAGAGATTTTGATCTAACTGTTTTTCTTTGAAATACAATTAATCAAATAAAATTCACTTAAAGCACTTCAACTGTTGATCTAATGTGTCAATCTCCACAGAATACTCATAAGCAGTGAAAATAATGACCGTGTCTATTCAGTTGACGCAAAATAAAACTGAATTTTTCCATATTGAATGCTTTGCAAGGGAACCAGGGAAAAAATAGCGGTACTTTTTGAATTATTCTTTCCGATTTATTTTGTCAACATCATACGCAAACAGTTTGCATCATCAAATGATATATTACGGCACAAGGTTTTGAAAAAATGGGCAACGTAGCTTAGAAAATGTTTGTGCTTATTCAGTTGAAGCGGAGTGTATATAATCTCTACTGGCCCAAAATGATCAAACAACTATTGGTGTTATGCCCAGGCGGGACTTGAAACAAATACCTTTCGATAACCGCTGAGCCACTGCGCACACAATATTCCAAAATATGTAGGAAATATCCTCCTTAACATTTCGCTCAGTCAACGTTTTTTGCCTCATCCACTTTTTGTAGGTGTTTTGATAAATTTCTGGATATTGCTTCAAAAACGAAAGTATAAACTATATATATAGCCAATTCCTTATTAAAAAGTCGCTTAGAAGAAGTTTTTTTCCACGCCCAGTGGAGACCAAATTTCGAAAATGGACAAGGACTCTCACCCCAATGCCGTACCAACTTTAGAGGATACGAATATGGATAAGGTATCCAACGGTTCGCCCAACGAACCTGGCCGTCCTGGAAGGTAGTGTAGACCAATTATCTCCCAACAAGACACCGAAATCCGGAGAATACCTTTTCCAATATACAAACTGCCTCAATGTGAAAATTTGGTCTATTGTCGATTTGGTGGTCTAGCTGTTAAAGCTTCATAATGTTTTCGAAACGTTTATTTTGTTTTAAGCAATAAAGCTAACTTCATATACTAACCCTCTAGTTTCTTAATATCGTTGCTCCCATTTAGGGAATGTGGTCAACCTTTGAAGGGAGATTTAGAGCAGCCCACTTTTAATCCATAATAAAATACTTCGTTAGTATAAGTACGCGAAATCCTTTCTATATAGTGTCGACACAATTTTATGTGCTATATGCGACTCGCATAATTTTGTCTCTTTAATGTCAAAAGGAGGTCACATGCCAACAAATATGTTGTTTTACGCGTCTTCGAAACTAAGGTTATTAGTTTTATGTGATTGTCAGGTGCTTTGCAAGTTTACGAAGCGTACCGCATAATGGTAATTTCAGCGAAAGCTAATTAATGAAGCAGGTATTGGATCCGATGACTCGTTTTGTGCTTTCACGGAAAATTCCGATTCAAATTCTGAAATCTCCTTGCTGAGTTCCAAAAGAAAAATCTGTTAATATGCTTTCAGTAAAGAATATTCAAGGTTGCAAGACTCAAGTATCCTTTCACTTCTATTAAATTTATATCTGTGCCTCTTTCTCTAACCGCAGCCTAACCTCGTTTGGCATAACTGTCTACCTGCCCTAATTATAGTACATAATGCTGCCACAACCATAAAAAGGGACTTTGTTTTCAAAATTATCAAATTATCAAACTAAACCAAAAAGACTATGCGCTCACGTTGTCATACATAAACATTCATTTAATTTGCGACAAAAGTATGCGACATATATTCCCTTTTACCAACGCTATGGTTTCAATTTCAAGCCGAGTGAGCAGAACCTGTACCTACAATAAAATATGGACATACATAATCGTATATACCTGTGCGTGTACAAACATGCATATAACTGAAACAAGGGTAGTCTATTGAAAATCGGATGCCTCTGGTAATGACATTAATGTTTCGAGGGATTTCATGGACCGAAATGTATTATTTCGAGTGTCAACCTGACGCACAACGGAGCGTATCTGCATGTCTCTGCTTTTTTCCAATTGAACAAAGACTACCTGCAGATAAGTTGACAGAAATGTGAGCTTAAGATCTAGTTCGCCAGCTTCGACAGTTTTACACAGGTATTCAATATCTGCAGTTGACAATGTTAAATGATCACATATAAAAAATGTCTGTGGTGATGTCCTTTAGCACATCTGCGCATATTTCCTTGACATAGAGGGCATTCAGTATCCCACATGGCATTCAGTATCCCACATGACTGTTAGTTCGTTGAAATGGCTAAAATTGAAGGGCAATTTTTGGCAATTACGTTATAGACCTTAGGCAAGAAATGAAAGGAAATCGAGAAATGTAAAAAACATGCGTCATAACCAAGCGAACTTTTTACACCGTGGTTCTGCTTTTCGCAGTATGGTTTGTTTTATTTAAAAACAAGCATACAATTCACAATAAATAGCAAAAACTTAAACAAACCTTAAAAAAATGATTTTAAAAAAATGTATCACTGCAAAATGAAATGAATTTTAATTAATTCAATAAAATTTCCTCTCCAAAATCATCTATTCTAAAGCAGTAATTATTCTTATTCTTTAGAAAAAACAACAAAACAGATGAAATAAATAACAAAGAAGAGACAGTGCGATAGCTGTAGATACATCTTGTAACGGCTGCATGGCAAATTTTCACGCTATTGTCTTTTCTTAACCCTACCTACCTACCATACAAATGGCTTTTTCAGCACGGATTTTCTCAAAAATATCTCGAACGATTATCATCATTTTTGAAATATAAAATAATTGAGGTAAGTGTAAGAAAATGGAGCACTCAGTTTTTATCAATTAAGTCGAATAACGGTACCTTACAAATATGCTAATATCTCAAGAACGGATGAACAAAATTTACTGACTTATACTAACATTTTGAATTTTTTTATTCATATTATTTAAAAAAGTTTTTTGAATTTTTGAAAATTTCACTTTTCTCAAAAACGGCTCTACCGATTTCCATAAATTTTAATGTCTTGAATACTTAGGTCGAGTGTCTCCAGATGTATAACTCAGTTTTCTCCAAAGAACTCGATTAACAGCGTAATTTCAAAGAAAATTTGATATATTAGCATTAGCAGCTACAAACACATTATGTAGACAAAATCTGCATAATCAGACTATACGAATATTTTTTTATATTTTTTTTTATAACAGTTGCTAAATGTTGAAAAACATCACTTTTCCAAAAAATTACTAATGATTTTGGTGTTTTTTTTTGGGTTTTTAATACTTGAAGTAAATGTAAGGGTGCAGTGGCGCAGAGGTTAGTTTATTGGATTCATATGCGTATGCCGACGATTTGGTGGCATATAGAGATCAGGTCCTAAAATCGAGGCCAACAACATTCTTTGCAGCGTGACTTCGATCAAATTAGGGGATATTGCGAAGACTGGGAGTTGAAAATCAAATTTCGGCCGGAAACAATCTTGTTCAGAACAAGATTGGCTGGGGTCTTTGGGAATCCAGAAAAAACTGGAAGAAATTGGGCATTATTGGACAAAATGGGCAGCCATTGGCGGTGAGAAGCGTAGTTAGATATCTGGTTTGAACAGTATCTGTATTTTTTCATATCGTTGCTTGTCTTGCTGCGGCCAAAAAGGGTTTGCTGTTATTTCATAGCTGTCAATTTGTCTCCAGAGTGAAGATCACATGCTACGTGGCTCTTATAGGGCCGATCATCGCTAATGGTTTTGCATTGTAATTTAATACAGCGTCTTGCTATATGGAAAAGTTTCGGGTTTTGGAGAGACAAGGTCTTAGGCGCGTCTCCCGTTGTTCCGAACGCCTGAATCCAACTATATAAAATACTATCCCAACAAAGTAGTGATGGCGATGCGATGGTGTAGAGGTTAGTGTGTTGGCTTGTGACCCGTGCGGTGCAGGTTCAATCCCCAGTGGGAATAAAAACATACATCTTGTTCCTCCAACCTCTACACTAAAAAGAGGATTTCTGCCTGGTAGTGCAATGGACCGTTACTGAGTCTGAGTGCTATGGGATTTGTATTTCCTTTTTTTTACAATAACATGCTCTCACAGGATGGTGCGTTACTCTACTTAACATCTTCTTAGTTTATAAGTTGGATTAAGTTTGTTAGGGTCTTTCTGTGATAGACCGGGTTCTCAAACCTTGTTGTGGTGTGGTGGGCGGAGGGTTGACGTATGGTTTCAGTCGGCTCCCGGAGGCGAGTGCATACGTTGACGACTACCACACGCTCGGCAAGCAATTGGGATTTTGACCACTTTATGCGTACGGCTGCCGTTGACCAATCTCCTCCGCAATCTCTCTTTTGACTTAGTATAAATGACCTCAGCTCCAAAGAGAACGAAATTTCCTTCACGAAGTGTTGCATAGCGTACTCCAGCCTAGCTTTCTTATAAGCTTTTCGGATAAATGGATTCTTCTTGTGCTAACTACACCATGAAATCAATTTTTAATCAACAGATTTCTTCTGTTGACAATTTACCAGCAAAAACTGGAACACTCTACTTAAGATCCTCTGTCAAATAGTTCTAAATAAGCGCTTCTTCTTGCGACGATCAATTTTCTTTGGACAGACAGATCTTGGTATATTGGCTTTTGTTTTGGTGTAGGCTTTCCTGGTAGGTTCAGCTATTCCCACACTCGCCGAGTCTTGTATCAATAACTACTTTATAAATAAAAATTGTATTTAATTTCACTTTTTTAAGGAATGCTGTATTTATATATATTTTGTGTAAATAATTATTTTATTAATGCTAGTTTGAATTAAAATAAAAACTAAATATTTTAAATAATAAACAAAGTACTTTATTATTATTTTTATTTGTAATTACTTTTTAAGTAAAATATTTTATATTAATTTTTATTTGTAGTTATTATAAAAGAAAATTTTTTATATACATTTTTATTTTACTTATTTATTAAACAAATTATTTTGTATTAATTTTTATTTGTAGTTATTTAGTAAACATAGTATTTTATATTAATGTGTAGTGTTTTGTAGTGTAGTTGGTAACACTTTTGATTCACCTGCTGCGACGTCATTAAAATTTGAATGCACCTTTTGAACACTTAAAGTTTATAATACATTGTTTGCATATAGTATATGTATATATGAATATTCGAAATTCAACATTTTTCACTAAAACTAACTTTTAACTTTATTCTATGTAGTTTTCTAGTCACTCAAAGTTGTAATTTGTCTTTGAGTCACTTATTTCTGCTATTGCTTTTCGTCCTTAATTTAACTTAAATAAACAAAAAAACCGACAGCCATAATTCAGGCGATGTTCGCCTTTTAAGAAACCAAAATCAGCTCTAAATTTTATTTACGAGTATGTTTTCGTGACTTTTTTTTTAAATTCTGGCTCGCCAAGACGATTTATAAGGGGGGGCACTTCGACCTAAAAAGATCTTTTATACCGTATGGGCCAGAAAAATTTAAACTAGTAGAATTTCAACTTTCCGTGTAAAGCGGACAATTTTACCAGTAGAAGAATTCTTTATTTCCTCGGGGCTCATTTGTTCCCTGAAAAAGATCTTCTTTCTAATTCCATTAAGGGCTGGACATTCATATAAAATGTGTTCAGCTGACTCGTCCTCTTCAAGACAGAGTCGGCACTCAGGAGAGTCTGCTATTCTCATTTTGTGTAGAGAATATCTTAAACCATGGTGACCAGTAAGGTAACCTACTAAGTTTTTGATATCATGCCTGCTTAGGTTTAGACATTTGCTGGCATTTTGATTGAAGGGCCGAATGGCTCGTTTGGCCTGTCTTAGACCTGGGATGCTTTCCCAAAGATGGATACATTTTCTATATTCTCAGCTTTTAATTGCTGCCGTTGCTGCTGATCTAGGAGTGCAGCAGAAAGGTTCGGGACCTATGAAAGGTGTTTCTGAACCTTTTCTGGCCAGTTCGTCGGCCTTTTCGTTACCTTCTTCCCCGACATGACCCGGAACCCACCATAATTTGGTCTTGTTTCTTATTCCGAGTCTTTGTAGAGTATTGAAGCAGTAAATGACTGATTTGGAGTCAATGGTAGACGAGCTAAGGGCGTTTATAGCTGCTTGACTATCCGTGAATATATGGATGGTTACACCTTTTATGCCAGATAAATTAATGTGGCTGGCGCATTCTTGAATGGCGTGGAGCTCTGCTTGAAATACCCTGGGACTTTTTCCTATTGGTATCGTGAAGCGTTTGTGTGGTCCGTATATTCCCGCTCCTACCCCCGTTTTAGAACCATCCGTATACCACTTTATGCCGTTGTGGCTGTTTGGTGGGTTATTACTAACCCATGCTTCTCTCTTGGGGATCTTCGTGGAGAACCGTTTGTTGAAGCATAGTATTTTTTGAATGCGGTCTGTGACCGCGCAGTTCATGTTAAGTTCTGGCAGTTCATCGAGAAGGGTCTTTAGTTCCGGATGATCAATAAGGCTTATCTTGTTTAACTGTATTAGACTTATTGCACTGCGGATCACCACTTTTTGAATATATATGTGGAGAGGTGTAATTCCTGTTATTGCCTCTATGGCAGCTGTTGGACAGGTTCGCATGGCTCCGGAGATACCAAGGCACGCAAGCCGTTGCACCTTTTTGAGCTTCTCTATTGCGACCTTTTGTGTGGATTTTGTCCACCATACTATGGAGGCGTATGTTATAATGGGTCTTATCATCACTGTGTAGATCCAGTGGACGATTTTTGGAGAGATTACCCAGGTTCTGCCATATGTGCGACGTCAGGCCCATAAAGCTCTATTAGCTGTAGTGATTTTGTTATTTATGTGAGAGTTCCAGTTAAGTCTCTTGTCTAGGATTACTCCAAGATACTTGTCTTCGTCGGCATACTCTACGACCGTGTCGTTTATTGTGATTAGGCCTAGGTCTAATTTCCTCCTTTTAGTGAAAGGAACCATGACGGCTTTACTGGGATTTATGGAAAGATTTTCCTTGATGGACCAGCCTATGGCTGTCTTTTTTATTTTTTATTTTTGATGTGACTCCAATTGAGTCTTTGCCCCTGACTATGATGCCAATATCATCGGCGTACCCAATTGTAGTGTAGCCCAAATTGCTCATCTTGTGTAGCAGGTCATCGATGACGAATGACCACAAAAGGGGTGAAAGTACTCCCCCTTGTGGGCAACCCCTTATGACTGTTACTGATACTGTGGTCGTTCCTGACGAGGCAGTTATTCATCGCTTTGATCCATTTAATAGTTCGTTTGTCTATGTTTCTATGGTACAAAGCATTTGATATGGATTCATATCCAGTGTTGTCAAAAGCACCCTCTATGTCCAGAAAGGCAGAAAATGCGGGTAGGCGTTTTTTATCTCTGTAGTTAGTCTTAACAGAGCGCCTTCCGTGGATTTGCCCTTTTGGTATATTGGTGAGGGTGCAGAGGCATGATTTTTGATATGCATTCTCTAATGTGGATGTCAATAATCCTTTCCATTGTTTTCAGAAAAAACAATGTCAAGCTTATCGGACGATATGATTTAGGTAATTCGCTCGACTTGTTTCTCGGTTTAGGTATGAATACTACGTTTACCTCCCTCCAGGTAACTGGTATATACCCCTAGTTGAAGCTGAACCTAAATAAGGCAATCATGGATGGTAATATATTCTATTCCATTAAAAATACAGTCTGTTCCTGATGTCTTGAATGGTTTAAATGAGTTAATTGCCCATTTAACCTTATCCGGAGTAAAAAGTGTTCCGTATAAACTATTAATTCTGGTGAGGTTTCCTGAAATTTAGACCTCCGCTATATGGTCATCTGTAATGACCATCGTGTCAGACCCTGGGAAGTGAGCCTGAAGCAAGGTTTTCAGCGTTTCGCGTGTGATTGAACCATCTGATTTGATTAACAATCCCATGCTTTTTTCTTGATCCTTTGACAGAGCCCTTTGGAGGCGTGCCACCTCTGGAAGTTTTTCTATCTTCTCACAGTTTGCACGCCATGAGGCTCTTTTGGATCTGCGCAACTCTATATGCAACAGCATATTATCGGATGAAAGACATCCCGATATAGAGGACGTACCTAAGACAGTCGGCAATGTGGGACGGACTGAGTCTGAGTACGTTAGGTTCACACCATCTGAACAGCGCAGATTTAAGCGCGCGCAGAAGAAGGAGAGCACCATTGAGCAGGCCCGTCTCTATGCGATCCAAAAGATGGAAAACAAGGGTCCCGAGGTGAAGCGAATGCGATCCGAGGATAATACCCCGCCTCAATCCGAAGCGAAGCGAGGTCGCACTGGGAAGACAACCGTCGACAAAGTCTCGTATAGCAATATAACGAGCTATGTAAGACTGGGTGTTGTACCGGTGGACATCGATCGTAATCCTCTCTCCAACGAACAAATGGGTTCGATACAGGAGAGGATTATGGATATCACGATTGAACAGCGTGACGAGGAGGTTAAACCAGCCTTCCGCGGTACTACGTTCAAAGCCGGATGGCTCATGATCGTATGTGCAGACGCCACCACTGCAGAGTGGATGAAGGCAACCTTCGCCAAGCTAAAAGAGAAATGCGGGTTAGAGGTGATGCTTGTGGGAGAGGAAAATTTTCCAAAACCACATGTCATCAGAGGGTTCTTCCCGCAGAGTACCGGCGTAGCTAGCGAAAGGATCCTAGCCCTATTAGATGGCCAAAACAAAGAACTGAACACGAGAACGTGGAGGGTTCTGCAAAGATCGGATGAGCGAGACATCGCACATATGGTCTTTGCCATAAACGACAGCACCATGAGGAGACTCGTGGAGCTAAAGGGTATGGTCTCTTTCCGATTCGGACAGACCAAACTTATCCTAAAAAGTGCTGACAAGACGGCCACACAGGGCCCTAAAGATCAAAAACAGCACGTTTTGGATAAGAAGGATGTCACAGCTCACGGCAGCACCGCAACTGACCCAAGTGGGGCCAGCACCAGCGCTGCCGCTAAGGCTGCAGCTTCAAGTACGGTAACAATTGTGCCAGAAAAAGAAGCTACAAGAGCGAAGTCAAGCGCAGCCAGAGAAAGCCAAACACGATTCAGGCCTAAGTTAGGTATGGATCGTAAGAAAGCACTGGCACAAGAAGGACATAAAAACAAAAGTCCTAGAGGCAGACAAAGTGGTCCTCCTCAACAGGGTATCTTACGTAGGAGAGGTGATAACAAGCCCAATAGAGTACGAAACCCTGAATACAGACGCAAATGACCACCCGTCTCAGCGTTTTGCAGGCCAACCTGCACAGGGCTATGGGTGCATCGGACACCTTTAGCCAGCGATGTGCCGAAGGGAACATTGCTATTGGACTAATCCAGGAACCTTGGGCAACCAATGGTAAGATATTCGGATTAAATTGTAAACACAGAGAGCTAATTTTCGCCAAAGGTCCTTTCAGACCAAGGGCGGCTATCTCTATTAAGAAAGATATAAAATTTTCTCTCATTCCAGGTTTCACAACTAGGGACCTGGTGGCGGTTCTAATAGAGCGCCACAAAGGCCGAGAGCTGCATAAATTTGTATGCGCATCGGCGTACTTTCCTGGAGACACGGATGCATTGCCTCCCTTACCAGTACAGGAACTTGTAAGGTACTGTGAGGACCAGAAAGTACATATACTAATCGGCAGCGACGCAAACGCACATAATACCATCTGGGGCAGCCGAGATACAAATAACAGAGGTGAGTCGTTATTAGAATATTTATATAGCAATAACCTCGTTTTTTAAACAAGGGAAATAGTCCTACATTTAGAAATTCTATAAGAGAAGAAGTTTTAGACCTCACTATATCATCTCCTTTTATGAAGGATATTATAGAGGGATGGCACGTGTCTGGCGAGGCATCTCTATCGGATCATATGCACATCCGTTTCGAGATAAGATGCAATGCCGAACACGCGTCAGTCCGTTATGACAACAGACTGACTAATTGGAGAACTTACCGCGAAAATCTTGCGGTCAGATCTGACATGCTGCCAGAAGCACCATCAAATACAATTGATGCAGATGCTGCGCAATGTCAAATAAATTATATTATTCTTACCTCATTCAAAAATAGTTGCAAGGTTAAAAGAACCGTGGTTAAAAGGTGCGTACCATGGTGGAACGATAACCTTGAGTCTATTCGAAAGAGGGTGAGAAAGCTTTTTAACGAAGCTAAACGCACCGGCACATGGGAACAATATAAATCCATGCTGACCATATACAACTTAGAGTTGCGCAGATCCAAAAGAGCCTCACGCCTCCAAAGGGCCCTGTCAACGGATCAAGAAAAAGGCATGGGATTGTTAATTAAATCAGATGGTTCAATCACACGCGACCGGGAAGAAACGCTGAAAACTTTGCTTCAGGCTCACTTCCCAGGTTCTCACACGATGGTCATTACAGACGACCATACAGCGGAGGTCTCAATTCTTAGAAACCTCAGCAGAATTCATAGTTTATCCGGAACACTTTTTACTCCGGATAAGGTTAAATGGGCAGTTAACTCATTTAAACCATTCAAGGCATCAAGTACAGACGGTATTTTTCCAGCCCTCATTCAAAATGGAATAGAATTTTTACTACCATCCATGATTGCCTTATTTAGGTTCAGCTTCAACTGGGGGTATATACCAGTTACCTGGAGGGAGGTAAACGTAGTATTTATACCTAAACCGCGAAACAAGCCGAGAGAATTACCTAAATCATATCGTCCGATAAGCCTGACATCGTTTTTTCTGAAAACAATGGAAAGGATTATTGACATTCACATTAGAGAATGCATATCAAAAAGCATGCCTCTGCACCCTCACCAATATGCGTACCAAAAGGGCAAATCCACGGAAGGCGCTCTGTTAAGACTAACTACAGAGATAAAAAACGCCTACCGTTGCAAAGAGATCGCACTTTGTGCCTTTCTGGACATAGAGGGTGCTTTCGACAACACTGGATATGAATCCATATCAAATGCTTTGTACCATAGAAATATAGATAAACCAACTATTAAATGGATCAAAGCGATGCTAGAAAGTCGCAAAATAACTTCATCGTCAGGAACGACCTCAGTATCAGTAACAGCCGTAACGGTCTGCCCACAAGGGGGAGTACTCTCACCCCTTCTGTGGTCATTGGTCATCGATGACCTGCTACACAAGATGAGCAGTTTGGGCTACACCACAATTGGGTACGCCGATGATATTGTCATCATAGTTAGGGGCAAAGACTCAATAGGAGTCACATCAAAAATGAAAAATGCTCTAAAGACAGCCATAGACTGGTGCATTAAGGAAAATCTTTCCATAAATCCCAGTAAAGCCGTCATCGTTCCTTTCACTAAATGGAGGAAATTAGACCTAGGCCTAATCACAATAAACGACACGGTCGTAGAGTATTCCGACGAAGTCAAGTATCTTGGAGTAATCCTGGATAAGAGACTTAACTGGAACTCTCACATAAACAACAAAATCAGTAAAGCTAATAGAGCTTTATGGGCCTGTCGTCGCACATATGGTAGAACCTGGGGAATCTCTCCAAAGATCGTCCACTGGATCTACACAGTGATGATAAGACCCATCATAACATACGCCTCCATAGTATGGTGGACAAAACCCACACAAAAGGTTGCAATAGAGAAGCTCAAAAAGGTACAACGGCTTGCGTGCCTTGGTATCTCCGGAGCCATGCGTACCTGTCCAACAGCTGCCATAGAGGCAATAACAGGAATTATACCCCTCCACATATACGTCCAAAAAGTGGCGATCCGCAGTGCAATAAGTCTAATACAGCTAAACGAGATAAGTCTTAATGATCATCCGGAACTTAAGACCCTTCTCGATGAACTGCCAGAACTTAACATGAACTGCGCGGTCACAGACCGCATTCAAAAAACACTATGCTTCAACAAACGGTTCTCCACGGAGATACCCAAAAGAGAAGCATGGGTTAGTAATAACCCACCAAACAGCCATAACGGCATAAAGTGGTATACGGATGGTTCTAAAATGGAAACGGGGGTAGGAGCGGGAATATACGGACCACACAAACGCTTTACGATAAACATGGGAAAAAGTCCCAGCGTATTTCAAGCGGAGCTCCACGCCATTCAAGAATGCGCCAGCCACATTATCTTATCTGGCATAAAAGGTGCAACCGTCCATATTTCACGGACAGTCAAGCAGCTATAAACGCCCTTAGCTCGTATACCATTGACTCCAAATCAGTCATGTACTGCTTCAATACCCTACAATTACTCGGAGCAAGAAACAAGACCAAATTATGGTGGGTTCCGGGTCATGTCGGGGTAGAAGGTAACGAAAAGGCCGACGAACTGGCCAGAAAAGGTTCAGAAACACCTTTCATAGGTCCCGAACCTTTCTGCTGCACCCCTAGATCAGCAGCAACGGCAGCAATTAAAAGCTGGGAACATAGAAAATGTATCTATCATTGGGATAACATCCCAGGTCTAAGGCAGGCCAAACGAGCCATTCGGCCCTTCAATCATAATGCCAGCAAATGTCTAAACCTAAGCA
Source organism: Portevinia maculata (assembly GCA_949715645.1). Taxonomy (NCBI): domain Eukaryota; kingdom Metazoa; phylum Arthropoda; class Insecta; order Diptera; family Syrphidae; genus Portevinia; species Portevinia maculata. The sequence continues at coordinate 219,544,145 of OX454526.1, forward strand.
GGCATGATATCAAAAACCTAGTAGGTTACCTTACTGGTCACCACGGTTTAAGATATCATCTACACAAAATGAGAATAGCAGATTCTCCTGAGTGCCGACTCTGTCTTGAAGAGGACGAGTCAGCTGAACACATTTTATATGAATGCCCAGCCCTTAATGGAATTAGAAAGAAGATCTTTCTCAGGGAACAATTGAGCCCCGAGGACATAAAGAATTCTTCTACTGGTAAAATTGTCCGCTTTACACGGAAAGTGGAAATTTTACTAGTTTACAATTTTTCTGACCCATACGGTACAAAAGATCTTTTAGGTCGAAGTACCCCCCCTTTTATAAATCGCCTTGGCGAGCCAGAATTTAAAAAAAAAAAAAAAAAAAAACTCTAAGTTGTATAAGGTCAGCATGGATTTATATTGTTCCCATGTGCCGGTGCGTTTGGCTTTGTTAAAAAGCTTTCTCACTCCCTTTCGAATATTCAATGTCATTTATTTGACATTGCGCAGCATCTGCATCATTTGTTGTTGATGGTGCTTCTGGCAGCATGTCAGATCTGACCGCTAGATTTTCACGGTAAGTTCTCCAATTAGTCAGTCTGTTGTCATAACGGACTGACGCGTGTTCGGCATTGCATCTTATCTCGAATTGGATGTGCATATGATCCGATAGAGATGCCTCGCCAGACACATGCCACCCCTCTATGATATCATTCATAAAAGGAGATGAGATAGGAAGGTCTAGGACCTCTTCTCTTATGGAATTCTTATGGAAAAAAAGTGGGACTATTTCCCTCGTTTAGAAAGACGAGGTTGTTGCTATATAAAAATTCTAATAACGACTCACCTCTATTGTTTGTATCTCGGCTGCCCCAAATCGTGTTATGTGCGTTTGCATCGCTGCCGATTATGATGTGTACTTTTTGGTCCTCACAGTACCGGACAAGTTCCTGTACTGATAGGGGAGGAACTACATCAGTGTCTCCAGCAAAGTACGCCGATGCGCACACAAATTTGTGTAGCTGTCGGACTTCTATTCTTTCCGTTAGAACTGCCACCAGGTCCCTAGTTGTGAAACCTGGAATGAGAGAAAATTTTATATCTTTCTTAATAGAAATGGCCGCCCGTGGTCTGAAAGGACCTTTGGAGAAAATGATTTCTCTATTTTTATATTTTAATCCAGATATCTTACCATTGTTTGCCCATGGTTCACGGATTAGACCAATAGCTATGTTCCCTTCGGCACATCGCTGGCTAAAGGTGTCCGAGGCACCCATAGCCCTGTGCAGGTTAGCCTGCAGCACGCTTAGACGGGATGTCATTATTTTCGTGCGAATTCAGGGTTACGTACTCTGTTAGGCTTATTGTCACCTCTCCTTCGTACGACACCATGTTGAGGGAGATCACTTTGTCTACCTCTCGGACTTTGGTTTTTGTGTCCGTCTTGCGCCCATGCCTTCTTACGATCCATACCTAGTTTAGGCCTGAACCATTGTTGGCTTTCTTTGGCGGTGCTGTGCGCACTATTGGCCTTTTCGGCTGCGCTTGGTCTTGCGCTTGTGGCTTCTCTTTCTAGCACTGGTGTTGCCGTGCTGGAAGCTGCTGCCTTCGCGGCAGTACTGGTACTGGCCCCAATTGGATCAGTTGCGGTGCTGCCGTGAGCTTTGGTGATGTGCTTTTGAGGATCTTTCGGGCAATGTTTGGCCGTCTTATCAGGACTTTTTAATATGAGTTTGGTCGGTCCGAATCGGAGAGAGACCATCCCCTTTAGCTCCACAAGTCTGCTGATGGAGCTGTCATTGATTGCAAAGACCATATGAGCGATGTCTCTCTCATCCGATCATTGCATACACGTTCTCCTGTTTAGTTCTCTGTTTTGGCCGTATAATAAGGCCAGGATCCTTTCGCTAGCTACCCCGGTACTCTGCGGGAAGAACCCTCTGATGACATGTGGTTTTGGAAAATTTTCCTCTCCCACAAGCATCACCTCTAACCCGCATTTCTCCTTAAGCTTCGCGAAGGTTGTCTCCATCCACTTTGCAGTAATGGCGTCCGCACATACTATCATAAGTCATCCGGCTTTGAAAGCAGTACCGCGGAATGCTGGCTTGACCTCCTCGTCAAGTTTTTCAATCGTGATGTCCATAATCCTATCTTGTATCAAACCCATTTGTTCGTTGGAGAGAGGATTACGATCGATGTCCACTGGTACAACCCCCAGTCTGACATAGCTCGTTATATTGCTATACGAGACTTTGTCGACGTTTGTCTTCCCAGTGCGCCTTCGCTTCGCTTCGGATTGAGGCGGGCTATTATCCTCGGATCGCGTTCGCTTCACCTCGGGACCCTTGTTGACCATCGTTTGTTTCGCATAGATTCCGTCCTGCTCAATGGTGCTCCCCTTCTTCTGCGCGCGCCTAAATCTGCGCTGTTCTGATGGTGTGAATCTGACGTACTCAGACTCAGTCCGTGCAACATTGCCGACTGTCTTAGTTACGTCCTCTGTATCGGGATGTCTTTCATCCGATAATATGCTGTTGCATATGGTGCTAGATTCTAAAATAGAGTCACTGAGTTGAGACAAGTTCTCTTCAGGTTCCCCCATTTCAGAGTCATGATTACAGACTCTATCCCATTGACAGATGTCGTGTCATCATCGACAGGGTGTTCTAAAACATCCCTAGTTGATGATGCATTCTTAGAGGCATCATTATCTATTTGGTTTTTTGGTTTTGGATCAATTTTGATTCCCACGAGTATTTGGGATATTGTGTCGCCCGTGGTCTACCCGTCGAACCACAGGAAGGCTTTCTTAAAATCGGAGGTCGCCTGGTATCCCAAGTTTTCAAACTAACGACTAAGCACCCTCTTAGCCATGCATCTCTCGGCGCTTGCTACCTTTAGATTAGGGGTTTGTTGGGTAAGTAGGACTTAGGGATTTGAGGGAGGGCGATAGGGGTAGTTGGGGAGAAAGAGAAAGCGGAGTAGGGGAGAAGGGGGGGGGGGGGCGGACGTGAAGTCCTGGTCAGTTCTTAGTTGACGCTCATCAGACGTCCTGTCCCTTCCCAGAATAGCCCGATGACTCTTTACGCCGTAAGCCTCCGCACCGGCACCATCGAATTTACGTTCCATGACGATGCACACGTCAAGGTGACTGACCCCGCAAAGACTTTCGTGACTTAATATTATTATAATTTTTCGCTCGGTTAATTGTACAGTAACAACAGATTATATTATTATTCTTATTTAAAAGAAACAAAAAAAAGAAAGTCTGTACACCGTATGGCACTCCGTCAGAGATCCATTCCCAAAAACTGAACTCCCAAGTTCTCCCCAGCCACCCCATCGATTCTAAACTGGGAGCGTATCGGAATCCCGCTTTTTAAAATCCCGCTTTTCAAAAATCCCGAAAAAAAGTTTTAAAATCCCGTCTACTAAAATACTGCTTTTTTAGTATCCCGTCTTTTAAAATCCCGCTTGTTCAAAATCCCGATCTGTTATAATCCCGCTTTTTAAAATCCCGCCAAATCCCGCTAATCCCGTTTTTTCGTTTTTTTGCAAAACTTTCGTAATGGAAGTAGACATGTGCAGTACTCACCTAACTTTTGGTCTGTGTATGACAGTGCAGAAAAACAATTTCCGAGAAAACAAAGTAATGCTGAAGCGTGGCATCGCAGACTGAAAGTTTTGGTTTGACGAAAAAGTGCTTTCATGTATAAACTCATTGCAGATTTAAGAAAGGAAGCAATTGTGGTTACGCAATGGACAAGAAAAATTATATAAAAAAACTAATGTTATAAAGTCACGCGCTGTAAAAAAATTAATGAGAAATAGAAAAAAAATGAGTAAAACAGGTTTTTTGCGTTGCATTGCTTATACCTAATACACTTGAACTAATAAAATAATGGTTTGAAGTTTTTTTTGTTCCCTTCTGCAGAATATCATATAACATTACTTTATATTTTTTTTAAATTATTGAAGATTGTCATATTTATTACTTGAAAATTTGTTTTGATATTATTTATTTCTTATTTTGTTACTTCCTCTAAAAATGATACGAGTAAATAAACTGCATTTCAAAAAAACACTCATTGCTTAATTTATTTTAATTTTCTTATTATCCCGTTTTTACAATCAAAAGTAGTAGCTTTATTTTAAAAAATCCCGCGATTTTTAAAATAAAACAACTACCTTTGATTGTAAAAACGGGATAATAAGAAACGGGATTATAAGAGGCGGGATTTTAAATGACGGGATTTTAAAAAAGCGGGATTATAAAAAGCGGGATTATAATAGCGGGATTTTAAGAATCGGGATTATAAAAAGCGGGATATCGATAGGGATAGCTAATCGTATGTTTATGAACTAACAATGCTCTTGTATCACCAGCACCGATACACACCACTACGGCCACACACGACAGCCAATGACAATTTACCATCTGCTTACAAAGCTGTGTGGTGTGATCACGTCAGGGTTGGTTGATAGCAACAAAAAAAATCGTCTGAGCGGTCGACGACTCGATTTCTCACACCTACATATATGCAGAATAAAAAAATTTAGTAAAACACAGCGCGGGCAAACAGTGAAATTTTGCACAGTGCAGAATAGGTTTTGTGGCGAGCCTTAATCAAGTTGAGACACGAAGCCTGAGAACCTTGTGATATTAGGTCGTTGGCATTGAGCATGTCTTTCTTGACATTTTCATCTTAGAGGCAATATTTGCGATAAGGACTATGCACGCTAAAAGATATACTGTATAGCAAGCTTAGATAAGAAATATGTCAATACATATATAGAAAATCTACAATAAGCAAATAGGAAAGATGAAGACATGATATGAAAAAGAAATACGACATGGTAAAATAAGAACATTCGTATACATACAAATTTGGTTGATAAATGTGGTGCCTCAAAACTAAGAAAATCCAATCATAATTCCAACCATACAGGAACTTTCGTGTTGAGAAACGCGATAGAGTACCTGAGATTAATAAGCTAACTAATTTTCAAGCGTTTTACAAAAAAGGCGTTAGCAGATCCTTTTTTTGTAAACAATCAGTGGTAAGATAAACGAATTGACTAAAAATAAAATGAACGACTTTGCGATAACTTTCTCGCTTTTATTAGAATTGTTTTCGATTCACATTTTTTCATTAGCCTTTATGCAAATTTGTTAAAAAAATTTGAATAAGCTTAATTGTCATTTTTTCAAATCCCTCCACCGGTTTCTAAGATATAGCCATTTCTCTAATTTGCCATTATTGGAGTCCTTTGCGAAAATCTGACTATGCCATGTTCTTACATTTACTTCAAGTATTAAAAATCCCAAAAAAATATCAAAACCGTTAGATCCGTTTTTAAGAGAAGTGGTGTTTTTCACAATGGTACCAACTGTTATAAAAAAAACGTATAAAAAAATATTTTTGAAATCGAAGTATGCAGATTTGTTCTACATATTTGTATCCATATTAATTTGTTGGTTTTCTAAAGTACCGTTCGAGTAATCAAGTATTTTTGAAACAAAATAGAAACCATATTCTGACACTCAATACAAGTGTTCAAGACATCAAAATTGATCAAAATCTTTAGAGTCGTTTTTGAGAAAAGTGAAATTTTCAATAATTCAAAAAACTGTTACATTTATATTTATTTTTTAGGATCAAAATCGTTAAAGCCATTTTGAAGAAAGTCAGTGTTATAAAAACCATGTGCCGTTATTTTAAATGATAGAATGAAAAAAACGGCGTGAGTTAAAAGCCTAGAAACCAAATATGAAGTTTGACCGACCACCCATTGTGGGCACAGACGTGCGAACGGGCAACTATGCTAAAGTATAATAGACCATCTAGTCTAAGTGCTTGTTGTCGGATGATGACCGAACTTCAAATACAATGCAATACAATAATGGAAAAAGTTGTTTCTTCTTCGAACTTTCGTTTAAGGATTTAGAAAGGAATCGATCCCACTTCAAACTTAAGAGTCGTATCTTGCATGTATTACATATTATGCTTGATTTATTGATTTCTGTTTTGCTCTTTGATTTTCTAATTAGTGGCACAGAACACTGATCCAAAGTTAATAAAAAAAAGTACGACAACAATACGCATTTATCAAATTGTCCTTGTCTATTGGCAGATTCATTCATATTATTTCCGGGTCACTAATGTGGAATAACTCGGTATGTACCTAATATGTTTTGTCTTCATGATTAATGACATAAAATAGAAAATGAAAGTATACGCACATAATGTATTTCGACTTGACAATGATGTGGTGTATCAAATCTACAAAGAATCAATACCAATTAGTATGCGCGTTGTGTTTCAAGTTTATTTATTCTACCATTTGAGAATGTCCTAAATTGCAGGAAATATCTTTTACTTACATATTTTAATATTATAGTTCGTTAGTTAAGTTGCTAAGAACATAACTTCAGCGCCCTCCGATAAACAGTGTTTGGAATAATAGGGGCCTAAGGGGAGAGAAATGAGTTTAACGATAAGTTTTACTGTGGCTTAAGTCATATCTCCTAAACAGATTCCGGTCATCTTCAACTGCTACTTTTCGAGTTATTTCACTGTGAATTCAGAAATACCTCTGGCAGCTATTAAGGCAAAAATTTCATAGAATATTGCTGATTAATGATTTTATACCATCGATTAACAGATACACTAATTGCTTCATATACGAGTATGCGAATGATGTAAATATTTGCAAGTCAGTTGGTAGCATTGCGTTTGAAGAACAGGGCATTCATTTAAATTGATTTCAATTGACTCAGGTATCGGTTGAGTCCAAATTTTGGGAATCAGTTTGTAGATATAGGACTGCTTGCAAATATTTTTCTTCCTCCAACTCGCTTAAATTCATTTGCCATAAAAAAATTGTAAAGTTTATGCATCTGCAAACTGTAACTTTCCAGATCTTCTATTTTCTGTTGTCCAATTATACTGCAAACACTTTCAAATGCATCGTTTTTGTCCTGTTCATGTTGAAGTTCGGTAGCATAGCTGTATTTGGATGTTCCCAGACATTTAGAGAAATAAATGGAATTTTTGTTCCAAGGAAACAGTTCCCAAGCCTTAAAACCATTAGTAATGGTGGATGGAGAAATACTCTTGTCTACAACTTCTTTCAAAAGAGGAGCAAACATCTCTTTTGTTAGATTTACTCCTGAATTTTTTCGCCGCCAATCTTCAACTCCAATGTTCCAGTCGTTTTTAAGGGGTTTGAAAGCCGCAACATCTGCTGGTTGCATAATTCGGGTAGAGTTGGAATAAAGGGCTATCAGGATGATTCCAAGTTTGACACATAGCTGGCTCACTTGGAGTGTAAAAAGGGGTAAAATACCTTTGAAATATATTCGTAAAAATGTTTTTTTAGTCATCCAGCCGTTTTCTCTTACTCCGCAGCGCCACGTATGAGGAATGGTTTTTCGTATATCATCCTTCAATCTCTTAAAAGGATAGATGATCATTGGAGGACACATCGATCCTAATGCGTTAAATGTAAACATAACAGTTAAATTCGATTTCGCTTGGCCTCTATCGATTTCATAAATGTTTCTTGATCCTTTTGCAGCTAAAACGGATTTAGCTTTAGGCCACAATAGAAAATTTGTTTCATCCAGGAACCCACAACATTTTGCTAATTTTTTACTTTTTTAAAACGTAACACCTTCACTACCACTAACTGACTGAAGACGCATTCGTCAAAACAAAGATGCACAATTGTGCGGAATAAGGTACAAAATTGACTTGCTTGGATAAATAATATTTTTTGGAAAAATCGCTTATGAATGAAGGGGTGCCAATAGTTGGTGCAAAAAAGGGGATTCCAATAATTAGCCGTGTTTCTTTGCACGCGGATATAGAAATAATTTGAAATTTGCATGTAAAATACAACAACAACTTATCCTATATACGCTAACTTTAGCGGTGATAGCTATCGCCGCTAAGTCAGTTAGCGGGGATAAACAGTGCTTCCAAAACTCATTTTCTTCGTTTCTGATGAACCGATGCGATGAATTTTTCACGAAATGTCAAAGTTTGACATCCCTCCGACCACTAACACATCCCGCCGAATATTTTGTTCGTGATTTTATTATTATTTTTTTTTCAAACTTCATTATAAAGGTAATTGAATTTAGCAAAACTGTTAATGTAAAATAGTTTTTCATAATTTTAGGATATGCTTGGCATCAATTTCAATTGGCGGAAGTAAATATTTTTCAATTTCAGGATTTTCAATACAAATTTCTTAACTACAACTTTCAGCTGTGTCACGGTGCATGTCATAGGTGCATGTGTGCTGCCAAGTTTTTTTTGATGAATTCTTAAGCGGCGATGGTCGTTTACTGATGCCATCCCTATATCCGCGTGCAAAGAAACACGGATATTGTATTCGTTACGCTATTCTCGAGGAAAGATTAAGAACTTAAAGTTAGAGTTAAACATATACTCGTATGTATACACTCTGTTCCACTCTGTAACGGTCCATTGTACTACCAGGCAGAAATCCTCTTTTTGGTGTAGATGTTGGAGAAAGGTGTTAATTGTTTCTCTCTTTAATGGGTGGCGTATGTTGCTGTTCCCCATGGGGATTGAACCTGCACCGCACGGGTCACAAGCAAACACACTACCCTCTACACCATCACCACCACGTGCTTACGAACAGGTAGTTTCTTGATTTATTTTACGAAATTTTTAAATCCTTCGATAATATGGGAAAACCAAATGCAATTTTAAAAGCAGGATACAAAATGTTTATGTTGTAAAAAAAAATTGGGATGAAGGAGATAAATTCAATTTTATGATGCTTTTCCAAATAAGGTCATATATTTTAAATATACCTTATAGATGCTTAAAAGGTAATAAAACAACGCAATTTGGAAATTTGGGGTTTATTATGATTATAAAAATAGTTTTTAATAATGTGTACTACCTCCCGATCGCTGTATCACTTCAAGAAGCTGCTATGAAGAGATTTATACAGTTCATCCAAGTAATTCAATGAAATTTCAGACTAGGCTTCTTTTATGGCTTCAATTTAATCCTTCTGGTTATAATTTTGCTTTCCTCCTTTGTAGACCTTTTTTGAAAGCCATCCCCAGACGTTTTCCAGGTCTATATTTTGACTCTGAATTCAAGTTTTGGTTATTCTTGCGGTATGTATCGGTGCATTGTCCTGTTAAAAAATCCTTCGTTGTCCACCAAATAATTCTTAAAAATGAGGGAAAGCTCTTTCCAGTATAGATTTGTAGGTGATTGCGGTCATTCTTGAGCTTTAAAAATCAAGGTTTGCAGTTCCGCAAGTCGCGTTCAATGGAGGTTTGTTTTTTTTAATTTGTTAGTATCTAATAACTTGAAGCAGCTCTCAGTATCGCCCGTCGATCCTGACTTGTTGTTGCTCTGATTATTCCTCCTTTCCGGTGCTTTCCATAGTTCTGAGGGTCCTTAATAAAACTGTGAACAACAGTTGGCCCTCTTGCCATCTTACCGGCTATACATTTTAAGATTTTATTATTTTAGTGTTGTTGAGGTAAGTAGCTGTCAAAAGTCTGAAATTTTGTGGTTCTCTGGGAAGCTGGTTGAATACTTTTGGAACGATAACAGATAACTATTGTCTACCTTACGAATTCCTAAATCTTGGCGTCTGTAGAAAACCGTGCGCTCTTCTTCTGGTGTTGACTTCATGATCGATTTGTAGCTCATAGTGTTTGTCGTAGTAGTATTCTTCAAAATAATTAAGTTCAAGCTCCGCTTTAGTCACGCTTTGCTCTTATTAAGATGTTTACTATTCGGTTTTGTATTTTCTGTAGCTTCATCAAGTAGCTCGATGTTATATTTCCCCATGCCAATATTCCATACCTTGACATGAACTCTACCAATGGAAAATGTACATGTTTAAGAACAGTGTAGCTGGTATAAATTATACTCAAGTGGTGAAAAGCATAAACTGCTTTTTGTAGTCTTTTGCATAGCTGCGTTATATGCAAAAGTGTTTCGATCCTCGTTAAGAAGACTAAAACCAGTGACGAGACCAACCAAGGATCTCAAGTCTTTCCTTTCAAGCTGAGCAAATATTTAGCTCTGCTGATTTTGGCACTTTCCAACAGCTTCTTCGAGTGCCTGCATGAGGGTCATGCCAGAATTCGATATGCTGTGGACGTAGAGCCTCAGTCATTTCCCGTTTGTGAACAGACAAGCAGCGTCCTTTGGATGGCTGTGAGCCAATGAATGCTGTTGATGAACCTGTCGATGTTTATTGAGGTCGAACCGGCAAGCCACTTACTCGGACAAGTAGGGATGCAGTAAAGTGAAAGGGCTATGATGCCTTTAATCCTGATCATAATCTCGTCGTAAAGAAGAAGAAAATAGTTCTCACTATTTCCAACAAGGTGTCTTAAATGCCAATAGGTTGTCATACCTGAATTTATGTTGCCATGCCAAAAATGAAATCATTTCAAGAAGCCAAACATTATAAGACCATTTTTTATTCCATGAAATGAGCAAAGCTCTTTTTCTCATTGCTCCTTAATGGCTGAAACGGATGTGCACCGAAAATCATGCAGCAAGATGATTTTGTATGTTAAATGACACTGCTTGTCAATTCTTGCTGCAAATTGTCCCATTTTCGCGGTTTGGTCGTTCAGTAATATTTAGGTCAGCCAAAAATCATACTGAATGATGGTAATTTCTTACTGCACATGTGTTTCATGTGCGTTACCGCACGCATTACTGCGAGCATCCCTGCTGCACATCTCTTAAACACATAAGACTATGAACCATTATCAAATCAAATAATGAAGGTTTGACAGTCAAATTCAATCCATGTACTGCATTTGTTCGAAAACTGTTGAAAAGCCGAAAGCGTACAATTTTAATTTTATCGACATTTTTGATTGTATGGTAACTCCGGGCAAGAATTCAGGTTGGAAATTCAGCTGTGCAAGTGTTTGATGATCCATACTGTTGTATTATCGTCGGCATATCTATGCAGATCATAAGTCACAATAAAACACGGCTATAGTCGCCCAAATTCCAAAATGCACAAACGCTTAACATTTTATGGCGAAGTAGAGTTGTGAAATCACCAGTTATTTTTTTATTTTTTTTTTATTCTTGCTTTATGAAATAAAAATACGTTGTCGCCCAATTTACATTATATAATTGCAAAGATTTGACATGTTTTGTTTTTTGTCTGTCAACTAAATCATTATTTATTATTAAAAAAAAAACACAAATAAATATGAAACTGTTATTATTAATGAGGAAAATCATGAGAAAAACCTCAAATTAAATAAAAAAATAAATAAATAGATAAATAAATAAAATAAATATATAAAATTAATAAATAAATAGATAAATATATTATTATCAATAAATAAATAAATAAACAAATAGTATACATTATGATAAATATATATATATATTATATAGTATATAGTATATATTATAATAAATAAATAAATAAGGAAATAAATAGATACATACATAAATCCATAGGTAAATATTTGAACAATAAATATTATTAAGTTAACAAACACAAATAGATAAATAAGAAATGAAAATATATCGGTATTTACTAAACACAAAATATTTTATATGTCACTATGAAATTAGTTCATTGACTAGCGGATTGTTGGAGATATTACATCTCAGTTTGAATATATCATTTAGCTTGTATATCCTGGATTAGATCAATTCAAAATTAGTTATACCATGTAAATCTATTTTAGAATAATACCAGGGAAGATTAAGCATCATTTTTAATATTTTATGTTGGGATATTTGAAGCTTTCTAATATGGCTCTTAGCACAATTACCCCATACTATAAACCGTACAGTAAGATAGATTGGAATATCGTCTTATGAATTATTATTCTATTATCATTTGAAAGTAATGATTTCCTGTTTATAAACGGATAAAGCATCCTATATTTACTTTATTAGTTGTTTCTTTTTTCGTTTTTGATCGAAGTGTATGCCCAGGTACTTAACAAATGGTTTCCAAGAAATTAAGTGGCCATTTAATCTTAATTGATCAACTGGAAGAAAGCAAGGCTTTCTTTTTCTAGTGAAAATGATAGCTTGGATTTATTCTGCGTTCAGTTTTATTTTCCATTTGGAGAGATAACATTGCATTATTTCAATCGCATTTTTTAAATTCGTCTCAATGTCGAGACCGAACTCATGCGATGAAAGTATAGTGATATCGTCAGCATAAATAGCTATTTCACACTGTGGAAGACTTGGGAGATCAGATGTAAACAAATTATAAAGGATGGGACCAAGCACAGAACCTTGCGGCACACCTGGACACAAATTTACTACATCAGCCGCACTACTACGAGTATTAACAAAAACGAAATCACAAGTAAATCGCATAAATAGTGCAATGTATATGGGACGCCCCGCTTGTCCTCAGTGTTGGATTTGGAGTAGGTTCGAACTTGGGAATATGCTAAGTTTCTTGGAATCTATGAGAAAAAGATTTTTTCGAAAGTGGATATTTTAGCCAAACATGGACGCAGGCGAAGCCGAAGTCGAATAAATGTTCTGTCGGACTCTACTAAGTAAGGAATTTAAGTTATATTTATTATCCAAACAGCTGCTCTTAGAACGCCTGGCTGGAGAAAACTCCGTATGTAAAAATATTAGGCTTTCACTATGTCATGCTTCACTACTTCATTCATTGAAATCTATAACAAGAGAGTAACAAAGCCTTCGTAATTGACAAAAGCGAGACAATAATTTCTTAACCCTGGCAGAACAGGCTACACCGAGTCGACGTCATATATTACGTAATTACAATTTTTTTTAAATTTGTCGTAGAAACCACGAAGCACTCTATATGAAAATACTCAATTTAGCGACTTTTGTAAAAAATGCAATATGAACTATGAAGACTATTCGCAATGAATAAAAATTCGAGATTTCGTGAAATCAATCAAAATCTACGTCGAAATTGGAAGTTTTCCCATACATTTGGAAGATTTGGAAATCTCTTACTTTTGGCAGATGTCGATGAAATCATCTGAAAATCTACATGCAGTCGTCGGATTGTAAAAGCAAACCCACCTTTCGATACAATCATCAATTTGCACCCAGGGACATATCGAGAACTTGATTTTAATAGTGGTTTTCGAACTCTTCCGCGTTAACATGTTTTTTTTTGCGGTATAAATGGACTTTTTATTTATAATAAAGTTAATTAAATATCCCTGTGGAGAGTTTTAACCAAATCGGCCTTGGTATATAAAGTTGTATCTATTTTGGAGGAGGCTTGAACCTCTACTTCTGCTTCAATGAGTTTTCGAAATCTCTTTGTCGAAATTTGTAATTTTGATTCATAAAAAAAACTTTTCGTTGTTATTTTTCTTTATGCTAAACAAACGAAATAATTGAAAACAATTTCAAAGTTTTTGGTGCATAGACCACCTGAATGACCGCTTTAAATATCCTGTCGTCGATTCGACAAAGCATGTCGTTTTTGTACAAAAAAGGGCATGTAATTTCACGGCTAAAAATACTCACTAGGCCAAATTAAATGTAGTCTCTGCATAATCACATTATTATTCCCCTGTTCATTACATTATCATTATATTAAAATCGATAAGAAACAATATTGTATATAAAAGCATGAATTATGCAAATCATCGGATACATATATCCCCATTTCAATTAAAGCTGATAAAGATGTTTCACCATACCTTACCTATCCGAAAGCATAGTGTTTTGTAACGGAGCAGCAAGGCGTTAACAGAAATCGTTGAAAACGCCTAACATGCGTATACGTTTGTTGTAATTTGAATCTACTTGGAGTGGGATGTTCCCTAACAAATTGTATATGGTACCGTGCAGTGGCGTAAGCGGAATTATTTTTAGAGGCCCGTTGGGGACATCCCTACTGATAACTCCTAAAATGTTCACTAGCTCGACTTCAATAAGTAGCGCCAGGCCTTCCGGCTTGGGATCTCTTTTAATTGAGGCTAATCAAATGCTGGTGTATTTCCGACACCAACATGCTCCTGTTTTTGACTATTGTTTTAATAGTATTAATAATTTCAACGACACCGGAGATCCCCAGTCGTTTCAACCAATTGTTGTTAAATGTTAAATATGGCACTTGTTTCACCTGAATGGCATAGATGTGATTTCATCCCTTAGTCGTCTTTAACGACAAGCGCTGTTTCTTTAGGTTGAATTTCTTATCCCGCCCTGCAAGAGAAACTGAAAGTCTAAAAAGTTTTTTTTTTACGCTGGGAGGTGGTAATCTTCAAAAGACGAAACTGATCCATACTCAGTAGCAGTGTGGAATTTTTACCTACTAACCCTTTCTTCCCGATTTAACTGAGGTATTATTGCACCTAGTCGATAGACCAATCAGCAAGTTGTCTTTCATATCTCATATGTTTTGTATTATTATGTAACTACAACCTGGTTCCACGAAATAAGAACGTTTTGCAGGTACTTTCCCATTAGAAGTTCCTCCTACTTCCGTAGTTTAGACACGGTTATTTATAGCGCTAAGTCTAGAGGTTTGGTTTTTTGTTGACGGCGCAGAGAATTTCTTTCATTCAGAACTTGGAGGACTCTAGATACCTATTAATGTGACTTTCTATTCGACTTTTATGCTTTCTCGCGTAGTTTTTGATTTCGTCTTCGATTGTTTTATTGCCGAGATCACTGTGGATGTCGCTATTTCTGATATACCAAGGCGCGTTAACAATACCCCTAAGCACTTTGTTTTCAAAAGTTTGTGAAATATTAATGTTACTTTAATTTGGTACAACCAAAGAGTTGTATACCATAATATACCATGTATAAAACTGTTTTTTTTCTGGTAGTGTGTATACGAAACTGTGTTCATTGGGACCGCGTATAATGATTCCTAGCTGTACACTCAGAGAAAAAATAGCGTAGAATCAATGTATCTTAATCCAGTATTACCGTTAGACAAAATCGATTTTTGGTCAAAATCAGACATTTGACCAAATTTCATTTTGTTAAATTCGGTCAAAAATTAAAACCTTGTAATATCATTAAAACATAGGGACGGGCTACAGTCCGCTTGGGCGAACTGTTGGATACCCTATTCCTATTCCTATCCTTCATAAGTGGGTGTGACAAAAGTCTTAGCATGGTTGAATTGTTCAGAACGCTCTACATATTTTGTTATATAACATTTAAAGGATTTTATCAAAAAAAACGCTCCCAAGCTCAAATTTTGATTTTTCAATAAAATGTTTTATTTAATTGTGGGCGTGTCAGTAGGCGGATTTAAAAAAATTAACACATGAGCATAAAGGGCCCCTAGAGAGTATATATTAAAAATTTCAGCTCCCTAGCTCAAACTTTGAATTTTTTAAAAAAAAAAAATTGTGGGCGTGTCAGTAGGAGGATTTTGAAAATAATAACACATGAGTATAAAGGGTTGCCTAGAGATTATATATTAAAAATTTCAGCTCCCTAGCTCAAACTTTGGATTTGCGAAAAATGTTGATTTTAAATTGTGGGCGTGTCAGTGGGCGGATTTTGAAAATATTTACATATGAGCTTAAAGGGCCCGTAGAGAGTATACATTATAAATTTCAGCTCCCTAGCTCAAATTTTGGTTTTTCAATAAAATTGTTTTATTTAATTGTGGACTGTCAGTGAGCGGATTTTGAAAATTTTATATCCCGAGCAGTTTTAGGAGTCAAAGATCATATATAAAAATCGATTTTTTACAAAATTTTGTGTCTGTGGGCGGATTTCAAAAATTCGTGAACTTGATTATTTCGGGACCCTAGAGAGTATATGGTTAAAATTTCAGCTCTCTAGGCCCAGTTTAAAGGCCTAATTTTTGCCGACAGACGGAAGGCGGACATGGCTAGATAGACATTACTATCGATGCTGATCATAAATATAGTAATTTTTAGGGGTCTACGGGCAATATTAAGGTATGTTACAAACTATTCGTCAAAATTAATATACCCTTAGAATAGGGTGTAAAAAGGTAATGGACTAATAATTATTCTCCACAAATGCATTGTATAAGTTAGCCAATACATCCTCTTATAAATGTATTATATTTTATAATTTTATGTATTAGCCAAAAAAGACATAAACCATAAAAGAATTTAAACTAACTCATATTCATTGAAAAAAATATAAGGTTTTAATAATTTGTTTAAAGATAGATTGTAGAACTTAAATATGAGAGAACTTAAACCCGAGTCTCCCAACCAACAATACAGATGTCCCTAAAGTAATTTAGGCGCAACCGTAGATAAAAACCCTACAACAGCATCAAACTTTTATCCTATCCTAAAATTCTTTCATGTGTAGGGTGCTTTTTATAGACAACTTCTGATAGGGATAACTGTAAAATAGCTACTAATAAAGTGTGTTTGACTCTTTTTCAGTTTAGTTTGGCAAATCACCATGGAAAGCCTTAGAGCAGAACAACGTTTACTAATCGTAAACGCGCTCTGTTCGCCAAACTTAACAAACAACGCGTGCAACCATGACTTTGTTGAGCCAAACATTTGGTGACCGAATCATATCAAGATATGGACCTGTGAGTTGGCCACATCGTTCGTGTGATTTTACACCTTTGGACTACTTTTTGTGGGGTACGTCAAATCTCTGGTCTATGCTGATAAACCAGCAACGATTGATCACTTAGAAGCCAACATTCGACGCACTATTGACGAAATAAGACCTGGTATGCTTTGGACTACTTTTTGTGGGGGTACGTCAAACCTCTGGTCTATGCTGATAAACCAGCAACGATTGATCACTTAGAAGCCAACATTCGACGCACTATTGACGAAATAAGACCTGGTATGCTTTGGACTACTTTTTGTGGGGGTACGTCATACCTCTGGTCTATGCTGATAAACCAGCAACGATTGATCACTTAGAAGCCAACATTCGACGCACTATTGACGAAATAAGACTTGGTATGCTCGAAAAAGTGGTGCAAATTGGACCGACAGGATGGCGTTCATAAGGCGCTGTCATAGAGGCCATATGCCAGACATTATTTTCAAACATTAAATGTCATGAAATTTGTGAGCTAATAAACCCAAAACCCATTTGGTCATTGAATCATTGCTGGGTGATGCTTGCAGCAACAAACAAAATGCCTGCGATGTGGTTAGATTATAAGGGTACTGTATCAATTACAGGCAAAGGAATCCCTTTGGCGCACGCACATTATACAAAAAAAAATTAAAAGTTAATTTAAAAGAATTAAAAAAATATATAACACAACATAACAAAATCAGAGTAAGAAAACATTAAGTAAATAAGTAAAGGAACATAACAAAAATCACATTGAATAAATAAAAAAAAAGTGGTCTAGATGCGACCCGCAAGGTCCACACGACAAACTTCCCAGTGGGATCAATATGAGTTATGCGATTAGTGAGACATTTCGAAATGTTGTTAACCATAAGATGGTTAAGATCTATAATGATTTGCTCAATGTAAAATGACAATAAATAGTACAAATAAAGGTAAATCTTTTTAGTTATCTATTTAATAACAAAAAACGGCTGTACCGATTTCGCGAAAGATAATTCCGAACGCACTTACGCACATACACAGACATCTCTATAAAAACTTTGGATTTGGATTCTGGTGACTTTGAAATGTCCAGATACGTCAAAATCCGCGGAAGTTAATAAATAGTACAAATCATCAATTTCCAAATTCAGCTAGTTTTTTTAGTTATTTATTTACTAACAAAAAACGGCTAGACCGATTTCGCTGGAAACTTAATCAGTTCTGAGTTACGTCACTACGCTTCGAATAAACCTGGTCCCATGTCACTATCATCTTTGGTTCTCGAGATAATCGTGGCGAAAGATAATTCCGAACGCACATACGCACATATGTACATACAACAACATAGCCATCTCTATAAAAACGTTGGATTTGGATTCTGGTAACCTTGAAACGTGGAGATATGTCAAAAACCGCGATTCACAAAATCGGCCCCATTACAACAACTTCCACTGGGAAGTTAATAATTTTATATAAAAATAATCATATGCCGAAATTGTCACTATCATAGTCGCCGTCACCGTCAGTCTCATTGTGAAAGTCTTCATAAATTGACTTTGAACCAATTTTATTCATTACTGCAGCACTAATGGAAGAATTGTGGCAGCACATGTCCCCACAAAGATTGTTGCGTATTAAAAGAATGCCGTAAGTCGATATTATTTTCATTCCATTCTTCTGCTGGGTTTTAATGAAATTTAATTTGCTGAAATTCATTTCCAAGTCTGCATTCGAAATCGACAATACTAAAATTTAAAATTGATTTCGTGGAAAGATTTTCACCACTTATAATTAAACACCTCGCACCAAAATGGCTCCACTGGCTACAAATTTTGCCTTTAGTTATTAAGTTGTCGATTTTTAGCTCATCTAAAATTGGAGTCAGTGGTTTTTTCTGCAAATGAATACGCTCTACAATAGACAATAATGCCTAATTTGTTAAAGTGTATTTGATTCTTTTGATGAAAAGATATTTGGTAATAAACTGAGAGTTCGGTCAAATTCGGTCAAAAAGAATGTATTGTTGGAGAAGCTGGGTTTTAGGCCCTATATGGGCAGTTAATGTCTAATGTTTATTTTTATTACTTTTTTTCCTTGCAATAAAGCTAAACAAATTATTGCGAATAAAAATTTATCTGCTTAACTAAACATTTTACTTTGACAAATCAGAGCACCTTTGAAATACTCAATATTGAAAATAAATATATTAGGAATTATTATCCAACATCTATATTAGGGTGACCATTTATACTCTGTTCTGAACTGCTTTTCTGCAATTGTGACTGGCTTTAAAGAATACAGATAATGTAATGTTGAAATATATCTGTTATGTTTTTACTTGTAAAAATTGTGTCATTTGTAAGATATTTATGCCTTCCATTTGTTACTATTTTAGTTATGGCGGTTTAAGTATTGAAAATGAAACGTGCTAATGCCATAAAATAAAGTCGAATTCAATTGACTCTAAATCCAAATTTTGTACATAATTGCACTTTGGAAAATGCAATAAAGTCCAACACGATTTTTGACTTTATTTATGTCTTTTATTAAATTAAAGAAACGTCCATGGAGGATAAATGAAGGATTTTTCACAAGTCGGTCGCCCTAGGAAAAGTTCTGGAAATATAAGTCTCAAGAACAACTAAAAATACTTTTAAAATAGCCATGAGTTTAAACTCATCAAAAAAATGTAATATATTTTTGTTTATGAAGGAAATGCATGCATTTTTAAGGACTGAGATGAGAGCATCATCAGCAATATATTATGAATATTTATGTTAAGACACTAGCATATCTTGACCGGCATTCTGATTTTTTTATACCCTATTCTAAGGGTATATTAATTTTTATACCCTATTCTAAGGGTATATTAATTTTGACGCATAGTTTGTAACATACCTTAATATTGCCCGTAGACCCCTAAAAGTTACTATATTTATGATCAGCATCAATAGTAATGTCGATCTAGCCATGTCCGTCCGTCTGTCCGTCCGTCCGTCCGTCTGTAGCCAAAAATTAGGCCTTTAAACTGGACCTATAGAGCTGAAATTTTAACCATATACTCTCTAGGGTCCCGAAATAATCAAGTTTACGAATTTTTGAAATCCGCCCACAGACACGCCCACAAAATCAAAAAAACCAAATTTTGGAAAAAATCGAATTTTGAGCTAGAAAGCTGAAATTTTTTTATATATGATCTATGACTCCTAAAACTGCTCGGGATAAACAAATTTCAACATCCGCCCACTGACACGCCCAAAAATAAATAAAATAATTTTTTTATACCCTATTCTAAGGGTATATTAATTTTTGAAAATCCAAAGTTTCAGCTAGGGAGCTGAAATTTATAGTGTATACTCTCTATGGGCCCTTTATGCTCATGTGTAAATATTTTCAAAATCCGCCCACTGACACGCCCACAATTATTTTTTTTTTTTTTGAAAGTTCAAAGTTTGAGCTAGGGAGCTGAAATTTATAATATATACTCTCTAGGGGCCCTTTATTCTCATGTGTTAATTTTTTTTAAATCCGCCTACTGACACGCCCACAATTAAATAAAACAATTTTATTGAAACACCCAAGTTTGAGCTAGGGAGCTTTTTTTTTTGATAAAATCCTTTAAATGTTATATAACAAAATACGAGTATGTAGAGCGTTCTTAACAATTCAACCATACTTAGACTTTTGTCACGCCCACTTATGAGGGATAGGAATAAGAATAGGGTATCCAACAGTTCGCCCAAGGGGACTGTAGCCCGTCCCTATGTTTTTATTATATTTTTATATTTTATTATAGAGTTTCTAATATTACTCCCAAGCCATAGTAATATTAACGTTACTCTCAGCAAGCTGAGAGTTACCTATCCTGGTTAAAAGCCGAGACTTGGAACCAGAACTAGGCTTGGACGAATAATAGGGGTAGGTGGAAAATCGTACATGCGACTCTTTCTCACTTAAGATAAGAAAACAAAAACCACCTCCCTTCGAAACCTTCATACTACAACTAGGTTATTCCTATCTAGTAGTTTTATTTAAACTGTTAAATACGCGTTTGGCAGGCAGCTTCCCAGTTGAGGAAACTGCTAATACCGCAATAAGCATGCGGTTACCTCTTATTGCCCTAATTCAAATGGTTTTATCCGTTGTAATCGGCGCACTAGGTTAGTATCGTCTCGAATTTGTAGCATGGTGTTATTGCAATGACCGTGAAGGCGTGTCTGTTGTTTGCGGGCAAGATGTTTTATTTCATCTTCGACGGTAGCCATACTTAGGTCTCTGTGGATATCAGTGTTTCTGATAAACCATTGTGCATTTACTATTTTTCTTAGCACTTTGTTTTGAAAAGTTTGTAAAATTTTGATATTACTGGATTTGGTACAATCCCAAAGTTGTATACCGTATGTCCAAACCGATACTTGCTTGTATAAAAGCAGCTTGTTCTGTATGCTGAGTTGGGAAAATCTACCAAGTAGCTAGTGCATTTGTTTACATCGAATGGCGAGCTCTTCGCTTTTCTTCTTGACGTGCGGTTTCCATTTTAATTTCGCATCGAGTGTCATTCCCAAATATTTTGCCTCGTTTGCGTACGGAATTCGTAATGAAAATGGGTAAGTTGTCTACATTTTTATAGGTAAAATTCATGTGCGTTGATTTGGCCTCGTTGAGAGCAATACCTACGCCAAGTCTTTGTTCAATCACAAATTTTGTCAATAGAACATTGGAGTTTATTAGTTGCTGATTCAACGGTATTACTGACCGCTAATATAGTTGTATTGTCTGCAAATGTGGCTACTGTTGTGCCTTCTTCTTGTGGAATATCACTAGTGTATATTAGAAATAGGATCAGTCCAAGAACGCTTTTTTTTTTTTTTTATAATTTGCTTACGCTAAAGGGATTTTTTCTGTTGTTACAGTACCCTTATAATGCTAAGAACACAGTGTAAGCTACTTGGTATTAGAAAGAATAGAGAGATAGAAAAGAAGTGTTTGGGTGCAGTAGTAGGGTTTTTCTCCACGGGTGGTGTCTAAGTTGCTTAGGGAGATTACGATTTCATGTATTCGGTATAAAGTAATGGACTTGGCCGGGATTCGAACCTTCCATTCCGTAAGCGAATACACTACTACTGCACCATTGCCACCCGGCTTCCTTGGGGAACTCCTGCCGCGATTTCTTTAAATTCAGAGTAATCATTTCCGTGTTTTACACGAAAGAGTCTGTCTGATAAGTAACAACTAAGGATATCATATAACTGTTTCAGAAAAGCTTGACTTAGCTTATGTTTCAAGCCCGTATGCCATACTTTATCAAAGGCCTGAGAGACGTCGAGAAAAACACTAGAACACATTTTTTTCTCCTCTAGAGCTTTTTCAATTACATTGGTTATTCTGTAAACCTGGTCGATTGTAGAATGCTTAGTCCTGAATCCGAATTGCTGATCAGGTATTAATCGACGTTCTTCGATAATCGGATGTAGGCGCTTTAACAAAAGTTTTTCGAATACCTTCGACATTATCGGTAAGAGCGCTATTGGCCTATATGATTTTTTGTCATTTAGTGGTTTACCCTACTTTGGAACCATTATACGAGTAACTTCAGCAACTTCATTGTCGTGGAACGTACAATAACCTGAACGATGCATTGATTAAAGCTTTCCTAGGTAACTCTTTAAGAACCTGTCCTGTGATTAAGTCATATCCATGAGCTTTGCTTAATTTTAGTTTCTCTATTTCCAAGCGCAGTTCGGGTAGCGATACACTTTTTATTCTATAATTATCAGGTGCCACGGTTAGGACAGGAAATTCGAGCAACGCTTGACCATCAAATGGTTTAAATGTTTCTTTCAGATGTTCGGCAAATATTTCGGCTTTTTCCTTGTCACTCTTCGCCCATTCTCCATTGATTTTCCTGATGGGTGGCGCTTGCATTTTTGGTTTTTTAATGCCTTTCATGGCTTTCCAGAGCGAGTAATTTGTACTTTTATCCGCAGTTAGGCTTCCAAGATATGTAGAAATTTGAAGATTTTTAAAGTCTCGAATTTCTCTCTTAAGTTTACTGCAAAGGTAGTTAAGAGTGGTTTTATCCTATGGAGCGCGAGATTGTTGCCATCTTTTGCGCGCTCTTCTTTTCTTCTTTAACAATTGAATGATTTCCAACGGATATTTATACCCTATTCTAAGGGTATATTAATTTTGACGCATAGTTTGTAACATACCTTAATATTGCCCGTAGACCACCAAAAGATACTATATTTATGATCAGCATCGATAGTAATGTCGATTTAGCCATGTCCGTCCGTCCATCCGTCCGTCTGTCGGCAAAAATTAGGCCTTTAAACTGGACCTAGAGAGCTGAAATTTTAACCATATACTCTCTAGGGTCCCGAAATAATCAAGTTTACGAATTTTTGAAATCCGCCCACAGACACGCCCACAAACTCAAAAAAAATTTTCTTTGAAAAAAAACGAATTTTGAGCTAGAAAGCTGAAATTTTTTATATATGATCTATGACTCCTAAAACTGCTCGGGATAAAAAAATTTCAAAATCCGCCCACTGACACGCCCACAAATAAATAAAATAATTTTTTTATACCCTATTCTAAGGGTATATTAATTTTTGAAAATCCAAAGTTTCAGCTAGGGAGCTGAAATTTATATTATATACTTTCTATGGGCCCTTTATGCTCATGTGTATATATTTTCAAAATCCGCCCACTGACACCCCCACAATTTTTTATTTTTTTTTGAAAATTCAAAGTTTGAGCTAGGGAGCTGAAATTTATAATATATACTCTCTAGGGGCCCTTTATTCTCATGTGTTAATTTTTTTTAAATCCGCCTACTGACACGCCCACAATTAAATAAAACAATTTTATTGAAATATCCAAGTTTGAGCTAGGGAGCGTTTTTTTTTTTTGATAAAATCCTTTAAATGTTATATAACAAAATATGTAGAGCGTTCTTAACAATTCAACCATACTTAGACTTTTGTCACCCCCACTTATGAGGGATATGAATAAGAATAGGGTATCCAACAGTTCGCCCAAGCGGACTGTAGCCCGTCCCTATATTTTATTTCGCAATTTGTGGTTATTTTCCGGTTATGGGGAGTATTTTTCCAGGCTGAGCATTGTATGACATCAATAAATTGATCGACTTCGTCTTTAAGTTCGTCGGGTGTTCGAAGAGACACTTGAGGTTTCACAGTATTTTTTAAAGCATTCCCAGTTTGTTTTCATGTTAGTTAGTCTGGGCGGACCTTCTTTTTTTCGTAGACAGCCGTTAATTGTTAAAATGAAAGCTGAATGATCAGAAGAAAGATCGAAGCATTCCTCAACTACAATAGAGTTTCCCTACAATTCGAGTTTTCGTGATGAAGAAATCGATGAGGTCTGGTGTTTTTGCCGTATCCGAGGGCCAGTACTCTGCGGGTTTACCTGAGGAATGGAAGTCAACCCCCAATTCCATACCGTCTTCGTAAAGAACTCTACCGTTTGCTGAGATGCATCTCGAGCCCCAGAAGGTATGTTTTGCGTTAAAGTCACCTCCGATGACGAAATTTCGTCCAAGTGAGTCAAAGATACTTATAAAATCGTTTCTTTCCATCGTTGGACGTGGGGGGCAATAGATAGCTGCAAAATCATATTTTATTTGTTTAATTTTTACGCTTACCGTGCTTAATTGCAGTTTGTCAAGCTCAAATGTTGCACTAATTGAGTGTTCAATGGTATTTTTGGTCAACAAGGATGCCCCTCCTCTCGCTCTTTCCGAAGGGTGATATGCGTGATAGGCAATGTATCCTCTAATGTTTGTGCTGGTTTCTTTCGTCAGATGGGTTTCCGAAATCAAACATACATATATCAATATCATATTTATGAATGAATATCTCGAGCTCGTCCATCTTATGCAGAAGGCCGTTCGCATTCCATGTCACTAATTTAACTAAGTCTGTTATATTTATATTATTGCACGTCTACTTCGAAATTGATTTTCGAGCTTGCCGAGTTTTTCAAACATACGTTTATTAATTTGGCTCTGTTCTTCTAGCCTGGCAAGAAATGCAGAGAAAACTTGGGAGACTGGATCAGATGTTTTATTTGTTTGTTCGCGTCCTTGCAACGCAGCTTCAGCGTATGTTTGTGGAACAGCGTTCGGAGACTTTTTTCTAAACAATTTTCCTTCTCTTGGTTGTTGTATTTTGACCATTTCTTTAGCCTTTTTTCGTACTTTATTGGTTTTATTGTTGCCCTTTTCAGGTTTGTTTTTGGTTTTATTTGCGATTGGGAGCGTAGTTTTCTTTATTTTGTCGCGCCCTTTTTTGAAGTTCTTTAGCTACTTCGTATCCGCGATAATTTGCCGGATGTTTTCCATTGCAATTTATGCATGTTGGTAGGTCTTGTCTACTTATAGCGCATTCCTTCAACAAATGTTTACCGGCACATTTTACGCAACGCGGTTCTTTTTGGCAATATGTGTGCGAGTGATTGTAGCCTTGGCAACGCTTACACTGAGGAATCTGACGAGTCCTTTGGCGCATCGGTTCAATAACAATTTAGTAACAATTTAGTCACTGATAAATATGAAATCGTTAAAGCTTTTAATGATTATTTCACAAATATTGCCAGTAGTCTACAACCCTGTCCAGTCAATTTATCTTGTGCTTTCTGTCTATGTGCTAAACCTTTTCAAAGCAATAGCTCTGTTTATAAACCTATAACGTCTGTTGAAATGTTGAAAGCTATTTGCAGCTTGAAAAATACTAATCCTAGTGGCGCAGATGGTATCTCAAGTTTTGTTCTAAAAAAAATTGCTTGGTGCATAGTTGATGTCTTAACGGACATATTCAATGGCTGCGTTTTTGCAGGGACTTTTCCTGAAGAACTCAAGTGTGCTGATGTTATAACTTTGTACAAAAAAGGTTCTGCTGTAGAACTGTGTAACTACAGGCCTATTTCTCTTTTTGAAAAGCTTATGAAGGATAGAATAGTAATTTTTTTAGACATCAACAAATACTTTAGTCCTAAACAGTTTGGCTTTCGGAAAGGGAAATGTACTAAAGATGCTCCACTGCAGTTCTGTGGCCAAATAATGTCTTATCTTGATGGTAAAAAGTGTTCAGCTGGCTTATTCATTGATATCACCAAAGCCTTTGACATGGTCAATCACAATATTTTGGTTGTAAAACTGGAAAAAGCTGGATTTCGTGGTTTTATGCTGGATTGGTTCAAGTCCTACCTAAGAAATAGGTCACATAGAGTGAAAATTGATGAGATAAGGAGCGAATTAAAATTGTCTAACCTGGGTGTACCCCACGGCTCTGTCTTGGGTCCAATTCTATTTCTCATCTACATTAATTCACTCTTTGCACTTGACTTTAAAGGCTCACTAACTGCTTTCGCGGATGACATAGGCTTTTCTTATAGTCAGAACAGTCATTTGGAACTCGTTGCTGACA
Organism: Portevinia maculata; assembly: GCA_949715645.1. Lineage (NCBI taxonomy): Eukaryota > Metazoa > Arthropoda > Insecta > Diptera > Syrphidae > Portevinia > Portevinia maculata. The sequence continues at coordinate 219,570,149 of OX454526.1, forward strand.
TTAATTGGGATTTGAATTTGTTGAGAACCTGGTTTGAAAATCACAAGCTATTAATTAGCTCTAAAACAAAAATAATGTATTTCACCTTGTCATCTGTACACAGTTTAGGAGCAAATGTCCACTTTCATGCTCCTGAGTGTCAAAAATGTAGATTTACCAATTGCAATTGTACGCATAAACCTTCTACCCCCACTTTTTGTAGTTACCTTAGTTGTAGTGCTAACTGTTTTCTTATCGAGGAAGTAGATGAGTATAAATACCTAGGGCTTATTATCGACTCCAATATGAGCTTTTCAAATCACACGGAATCTTTGAGGAAGTATTTTCGTTCCACTCTGAGACACTTCTACTATTTACGGAATGTCTGCTCTACAATGCTTCTTAAGAAAATCTACTACGGTATTTTTCACTCAAAGCTGCAATATGGAATTTCTTGTTGGGGTGGTGCTTATCTTAACAAAATACAACCTCTATTAGTTATTCAGAAGCATTTATTAGGAAAATTATGTCGAAAACCTGTTAGATATCCTAGTTTTCCTTTGTTTTGTGATCTGAAAATCCTTCCTGTTCGTCATCTGTATTCTTTTAAAGTATTGAAGTCATCCTTCATGAAATCTGGTAATCGTAATTTTCGATTAATTTCTAATTACAATTTACGTGGAAACTGTTCTTACTTGATATATGTTCCATTTGCTCGTACTACTGCATACCGTAATTTTTATTCTGTTTTGTCAGTTCGCCTATTTAATAAACATCCACAGTATGTCAGGGCAATAACAACACCTGGATTGTTTCTAAAATGTGTGAAAAATTGGCTTTTCAACCTCAACTACGCTAGTTTAGAATCGGTTACTTTCGACATTCTGATTTAAGTCTACATTTATTCTCACTGTTTTCCTAATGTTTATTTATGAATTTGATTGATTTTTTTCTTCTTTTTTCCTTTTTCTTTGTTTGAATTTTATTTTGAAATACCTTGCTGTTTATGGCCACCCCATCATAAACTTTAATTTAAATGTAAGTAAAATACAGAATGTCCCAACTTTCATGTAATTACAACTTGTTCCTTATACAAGGTGGCGCAAAAGTAATCCTCCTATCAGAAAATGCTATAAATTTTGCGATTGGCCCCTAATGTCAGTTCTGTTTTGACATTTGTGTAGTAAACACATGCGAAATACACGTTAATAAACAATGTTACGCTACACTGCTCCAAAACGCGGAATATTGGTGACTATTTATTTGAGCAATAATCGGTCGGTGACCAAAAAACATCGGAATTTATATGAAATAAAATTATTATCTATCTATCTGTTTTAACCACTATGTTTAGGATAGTTTTAATGTTGTATATTTTTTCGATGTTTTCAGACTTTTCGAAACTAAGCATGAATAGCGGAACTCCGCGTTTGACAACAATTTCCTCGTCTTGTTCCGTTTTTTGCTTTTCTTTTTTAAGTATATTAACCGCGTCGATAATTTTGAAACCTTTAGTTTTAAGATCTTGCAAAACATCATCTTTGCGGCACGAAGAGTGGAGCCCTCTGGCTACAACTCGGTGTGGCCTTTCAGACTTGTTTTCATAAGTGTACCATTTTACCTTCTCAGTATTCAGTTTCTGAGAAACTGCGCGATAGCTCTCAGGATCGCTTACATTTATTTTCTACACATTATTATTCAGAGATGTTACTTTGAATGTGGACTTTGCTATTTCCTTAAGAAGGCTACTTAGCTTGCTGTAGTCTGAAACTCCGACAACGTTAATTGGAGGTGGCAGGTATACCTTATTTTGAGGTTTTTTCCTTAGCGTTTCTATTTCGTTGGCATTTGCCTTTTTGGGTTGTCTATCTTTTAGCACAACGACTTCTGGTGAGGAGCCGGCTTTCCGTTTTTTGTTCGCTCTTCTTTAGTGATCCAATCCGTTTCACGCACTAGCTCTTCTTCGTCCGTATGATAATCGCGGCTAGCTGAGCGGTATGATTTGGTTTCTGGCTGTTTTCTAAGTTGAGATTCAACAAGTGCTGTGTTCTCAGCTTTCAGCTGATCTAGCTCTTTTTTTAGCTCTTGGTAAAGCTGTTCAATTTGGTTAAGCTTAGTGCGGAGTTCCTTGTTTTCGTCCTCGAAGCTTTTGCATTTCGTTGAGTCCCGCGAAAGGCGTCCAAAATCTTTTGGCGTCGTAGGACTTCGATTAGTTTTTGCTTTTGGCACAGATCCCGTTGGTGGTGATCTAGGTACCCTTTTACTATTTTTAAAAGGGCATTCTGATTAACACTATAAACAGTATTTCTATTGAATGAATTTACTAAAACCATCTGATACAGTATCAGTTTCTAAAGTAAGCCACCTGCGATGTGCTATATGGTAACCATAAATATTGAAAAATAAGAAGTAACTTCCATTTCAATATGGCCGCTTACAGTAACACTTCATATGAAAGCCATTTCTGTAATGTAAGAGTGTAAGGCAAGATTTTGAAGTGAATGGCGTTTTAAACTAATGTTCTGCGACCTTGAATTAATAATGCAGCACTTTGATAGTACCTTGTAGCAATTTGAAACTACGTTGAGTGCACTTTGAATGCTACAAAAGTTGATTTTAATGTAAAAATGAATACGTTTCACTTTGAAACTTGGTTGACCTTATTTAAAACTACACTGCCTATTTTAATCAAATATGTTTCAACGTCAAATTGAATATGCTTCAGAGAATTTGATACAACTTAAGACCAAACACGAGCGTATTAAATTTTAAGTTGCGTTTTTCCCTCAGTGTAGGTACTAAGATATCTTGGTTGGACCTCAGAGGCCCTATCCCCCTCTCCTGGCATACGCCACTGGTAACACGCGATGTAACCCCCATTCCTTTTATCACACCCTTGCTTTGACATATGCTAGAACAAAATTGCTAAAATTGCAACAGGAAAGTTATACATTTTTGGGGCTTTTAAGCTCTGCCATACCCTTGTTGTAATAACATACGTATGCAAATAAAATTTGTCGGCTGAAAGTGGTCTAGTTTATTAATTCAGAATTAAATTTTGAATCATAGGTATGCACTTATTTAAAGTACTGGTCTTTTTTAATATGGAGTAAGTATTGTGGGTAACATTTTGATGATAAAAAGGAGCCGAATAAGAATAACTTGGTGAATGAATGGAATGTTGGTGCGAGTGTGTACACAGTTTTATAGAAGGCTAGTTTGGAGCGGTGTTCGAAAAATGTGCCTGAAACCATTTTTACCCTCTGCGGCGGCATTTCTGCACTTTGTTGCAAAATGTCATTCAATTAAGGCATAATAGTTTCATAGTTTGTCTTTAATAGCGAAAGAAACATAACATAACTTACTTAGATATTAGGATATCTAAGTATGGCATCTCTGTGCATGTATGTATCATCTATCTTATGAATGAAAGGTACATTTGGGTGGTGACAGCCTTTTAAGACCAACCAAAGTATTTTGTTTTTAAATGAGAAAAATCAGTTCAGAGTGCAAATCTAATATTTTGTGTTCGCAGCGTCTAAATTTGACAACCCTTCAAAATTCTGAACGGTGTAATATTGCACAACTGAGTGCGGTGTAGGGCTTAGTATAAGATCGTGAGACCGCGACTACAAGCAGAAAGAAAGGCTCGGAGAGGCCAAAAAAGACGAACCTCGCGGAACAACATTTTGTAGGTGCTTGGTTGTAGGATTCTTGCGCGAAGAGGAGCAACAGAAAGTCTTAGCTCTGAATGCCTATTACGGATTACGGATCTCGTTAGGATTCAAAGACACTGCAGTTCATCTACGGGTCCTAGAGAAACAGGTACAGCACTGCGCATTAGAGCTTTTTGGTGATACATCCAGGTTCAACTTTCAACAAGACAATGTTCCTTTGCATTCAACCAATATCCTTGGCATTTACTCTTTTTTTAAATCATGGATTAAACAATAAGATTTCTTTAAGTTACAGCTTCCATTACTTAAAACAATATTTGTATTGCTTTTTTGTTTCTTAGGTTATAGACCAAGAGCTAGCGACCGATTTACTCACCTCATTTTAGCAAGGCTAAAACTTTGGTCATAGAGAGATTTAGGCCCGACAATTATAAAAATGTCCGTCTTATACTCCGGTACCCTCCATGAGGCCTTAAGTTTAAGGCTTGAAGTTGTAAAAAAAGTGCCCATTCACCTCATTTCAGCAATTCTCATCTTTTAATATATTGTTCATTGATTCAATATATACACGAAAATAACAATGTAAGACGTTTTAGCCCTCCATGGCATGCTGTAAGACGCTCGTGCATATGTAAAAAAATGACCCCTTTTATCGGAAAGGAATAGTAGGACCATTTAAAATTATGCAAAGAAACGAGCAGTATCAAGAAGCCTTTGCTAAAATATGTGATTTTACTGACTCAAACGCTGAATGAACTCACAGAAATAATGCGGCAACGAAACGAATTCTCTAAATTTATTTGTCCTTAAAACTTTAGAAAATGTATTTGTAATTATGTACAAAGTAAAAAACGTAAATCAAGTTAATGATGCTAGATTTGAAATGTTTATGAAGAATTCCATTGTAAAAAATTCAAATGAAGCTTTTTACAAACAAATAAAAGGATTTGATGCTACTAGCACACCTCCTTGTAAGGCCGTATTATATCAGCATTTGTTGAGAACGAAATATATTACATCTTTGTGGATAAATTCATATCTAAAAAATACAACAATGTTGTTACCAGTTAAAAATGGATGGAGTCTTAAAGACAATGAATATGATTTCCATTGGTTTGATGGAAACCAATTCCACAAACCGTATGCGATGTGAATGAAGAGGCTTCATTCAACCCAAATAATAATCATGACCCTGGTAAACATTTTAAAATTCAAATTATTTCGATAAAATAATAATGCAATATAACAATTTGTTGTTTTCAGACGATGATCAAGAAGGTTCTTCATTAGACTCTGATTCTGATGAATCTGATTCAAATTGCGAAATTGAATAAGAATTAATACTCGTATATACCTCTTTTCTTAAAAATTTTATTTCAATTTTTATGTACTTCAAAACATTAATTTAAAAACAAAAATATACGCGATTTATTTCGTTCTAAAATGGATGTAATTGTTTCTATCTTAATTTAATTTTCAGCGTCTTACGGAGGGTTATTGAACGAATAAACATCTTACACTTGAAATGTGTGTTTGTTTTTATGTCATCTTAATTATGTGTAAATACCAGCCTTGCTGAAATGAGGTGAATGGGGTAATTTTTTTACATACATACGAGCGTCTTACAGCATGCCATGGAGGGCTAAAACGTCTTACATTGCTATTTTCGTGTATATATTGAATCAATGAACAATATATTAAAAGATGAGAATTGCTGAAATGAGGTGAATGGGCACTTTTTTTTACAACTTCAAGCCTTAAACTTAAGGCCTCATGGATGGTACCGGAGTGTAAGACGGACATTTTTATAATAGTCGGGCCTAAATCTTTCGATGACCAAAGTTTTAGCCTTGCTAAAATGAGGTGAGTAAATCGGTCGCTAGCTCTCCGTCTATTAAGAAATCCTAAGAAGAACACATTGTCGGTGTGCTAAGTCTGGGCTGTAAACTTATTATTTTTCACGAAAAACAGAAAATATTCAACTTCATATTGTGCGACAGAACGATCAAATGAAACATGCTGCGACAAATACATTCAGTAGCAGTCATTTGCTATAGTATGTATATATAGCAGTATATCGCACTGGGCCATGCGCGTTTAGTGTTCTTCTAAGATTTCAAATTAATAAAAGAAAAACTTAAACTCAATTTTTCATAAAATGTTTTTGATTATCGTTTTTTTGTTTAAATCTTAGAACTACCAAGTGCCTTTTTCGACTTTGAAAGGTTAGGTTAGGTTGAGGTGGTTGTCAGCTTCAGTCGGCACAGTTAGACCAATATGAGGCCCATTGTGGGAACCCGTATATCTGGAGAGTTTCTCCCTCTACCCGTTAAACCATTAAGAGCTTCTAATGAAGCGCGACAGACTTCTAACGTCAGTGTTAACCAAGTCACTAAGATTATTAAGCATATAGGCTCCTAGATAGAGATTTATTTATTAGAGAGCAGGACATTTAAAAAGAACGTGAAGTGTAGTCTTCCCCTCCTCTCGTCCATGCAGCTCTACAGAAGTCCAACGCCAAGCTTTAATGCGTGCTTGCTTATTAGACATTGGCCTGTAATGACACCTATAGTAGCTTTGGCCAGATATGCTTGGTCGCAAGACATGTAGTACCCATGTCCACCTAACGATAGGTGTACCTAGAGAACCTTTATCAAGTAAAAGAGGTAATTTGGTTCCTTTTTTATCGAGATCATCTGCCCTACAGTTCCCTGGAATGTCTCCAGGCGGCCCAACAGAGGTGAATGTTGAACTGCTCCGCCAACTCCATAAACATCACCAGAGATAGGGGGGAAGGGCCCCTCCCGCCCTAGAGAGTTTGTTTCACTTTATTAGCTTAATACAAGCAAACACTTGAAACTAATATATTATCTTAAGGCTACCATGTCTACACTTAAGTCTAATTGGAAATAGGGCAGGTATTTTAGGTGGTCTGTGAAGTGTTTCTGTGAAGAAAGGTTTCGAGATTATCTTCGATTAAGTGGAAGTCGGAACGGTTGTGCAAACTAGTAGCTTAATTTAACATACGGGTCAGAGGTTCGTTCCTTCCATAACTTGTGCCATGATAGTTGATTTAAAAGAGAGGAATCAATCGAAGGTTGTTGGGGTTGGTTTTGAGAGAGAATTTTTGGAGAAGCACTGGGCAATCAACATTTCCCGATAGAAGCTGATGTATAAAGACAATATCAGCCATTCGACGCCGTCGTTCAAGGGATTTCATATCAATAAGCTGAAGGCAGTCATCATAGGAGGGAGGTTAAACATATCAGAATAGAGAAGGGCAGAGCGAAGGAATCTGCGTTAAACAGCTTCAATTCGCAGGAAATGAGTGACGTGATAAGGTGACCAGACTTGGCTAGCAAATTCAATTAACGGTCTAACGAATGTGGTAACGAGTTATTTAGTGACATAGGGATCAGAAAATTCCTTGGACCAACGTTTTACAAAGCCGAGTGAAGAGTTAGCCTTGACGATGGACGCGTCCATGTAAGATAGAAAGTTCAACATAACTCCGAGATTAAACATTGAATTGGAAACAAGTTCATTTTTGATGATATACATTCAAGGAGGGAGTGTAAATCTTTCTTTGCGAATCGGTAATGGCTTGACACATATTCGCATTGAGTTCAAGAAAGTTTTTAGAGCACCAGGTTGCAAATATATCACGTTTATTTCGGAGTAGGTAAGAGCCGGAGAAAGAGGATATTCCCCTGTAGATCTTTTTATACCCTTTTCTAAGGGTATATTAATTTTGACTCATAGTTTGTAACATACCTTAATATTACCCGTAGACCCCTAAAAGTTACTATGGCCTTTAACTGGACTTAGAGAGCTGAAATTTTAATCATATAGGTACTCCCACACAAAGCCCACAAACTCAACAAAACAAATTTATCGAAAAAATCGAATTTTGAGCTAGAAAGCTGAAATTTTTTAAATATGATCTTTGACTCCTAAAACTGCTCCGGAGATAAAATTTCTAAAATCCGCCCAGTGACACGCCCACAATTAAATAAAGCAATTTTTATGAAAAGTCAAAGTTATAATATAGACTTTATAGCTGCCCTGTATACCTATGTATGTTTAAATATTTTTTAAATAAGTGTACTGACACGCCCGCAATCAAATAAAACAATTTTATTAAAAAAACCAAAGTTTGAGCTAGGGAGCGTTTTTCTAGAAAAGCTTCGTTTTTTTCGATTAAATTCTTTAAATGTTACTCGTATATAACAAAATATGTAGAGCGTTCTTAACAATTCAACCATACTTAGACTTTTGTCACGCTCACTTATGAGGGATAGGAATAAGAATAGCGTATCCAACAGTTCGCCCAACCGGACTGTAGCCCGTTCTTATGTTTTTCATTGGCGTAGATTGATATAAAAGAGTCTTTTACGATACGGTCAACATCATTAACTGTGAGAATGCAAATCAATGGGCCTAGGTGGCTTCCCAGTGGGACACCGTGGGTTGCTAGGAAGGGGTCAGATTCCGAAGATCTAAATATGACTTCATAGTGGCGATCGGTTAAGTAGGATTGAACCCATGCAATGATTGTGGGTTGAAAGGGATTTAACTGTGAAAAGGATCAGAGAGTAGGATATTTTGTCAAAGGCTTTGCTGAGGTTGTTTGCAATAACATCAAGTTCACAACCAACCTCAAGAGTGCATAGAGTTAACGAAACAAATTCTAATAATTGAGTGAAGGTTGAACATTTTTTTTGCAGTGAAAGAGCAGCGTATTGTAGACAATACTTTTGAAAGGCTTATAATACAAGAGGGAGATGAAAAAACTCCCAAGTGATATTGAAAGTTTAAGAAAAGATGTTAGAGGTTTAACTAAATGTAACCGGCAGTTTTTCAAAATGCTGTGATTCCACAAGCACTTAGGCAAAACTGACATATCGTATACATTCCTGCATCCTTCACATGCACAGACTGACAAAACTTTAGGATATACATAAATGGCCGACATAGAGACATGAAAACCTTCACAAACTTTAATGGTAGTGGTGTATTAAGTTAGCTTTGAAGTCCCAAACTCCTGTTTCTATGTTTTCCAACTTTCTTGGAAAAGGTAAGAAAACACAGTCATCCTCAATGTAATTTATCGAAGTACAGCAACATCTTACGACACACACTATTGGGTTAGTAGGTACACTTAATTCTTTTAATTATTATTTGACTTCAATATGAATATCTAACCAAAAGTGCTGTAACTCAACGTGCGTCGTTTTCTACGGATTTTCAGCTAGTTTAAAATATGGTTATGGAAAAGAAATTGGTGCGTCAAGTGCGGCAACACGAATTCGAGCACAGTCCTTGATTTTAAAAGCTGCACGAGCAGTTAATACGTTCTGCCTTCATAGTGATTGCCTCAGTCACTATATCCTGTAAGTTAGTACTAGAATGCCAAATGAGCTAGCCCTGCTAAATCAGTTCAAGGTTACCCCGATCTGGGTTCCAGGGCGTTAGTAACGTTTACGGAAACGAAGATGTCTACGAACTGCTCTCTCGCGAAATCAGTTAGTATTCCGCTCGGAGAAGTAAAGGCAAACATCACCTCAGAATACCATACAAAAGCCAACCGCACATGGAGAAGGCTGAAAATATCGAGAAAGATGTAGCCCCACTACAACAAGGCAAAAACAACCGACCTCGTATTGATGAACCTGAAAAGATTTTTTTTACGCGGCGATGTGGTAATCTCCAAAAGACAAAACTGAGCTATACTCAGTAACAGTGTGGGATTGTTACCCACTAGCTCCCTCTCCATTCTTCCTGATTTCCATGAGTTACAGCCGTCTTGGTATTTCATCGCGTGGCGGGGAGGAGCCAGCCTTCCAATTATTGCACCTAGTCGTTAGACAAATCAGCAATTTGTCTTTCATATCTTATATGTTTTGTTATATTATACATTATCCAACAAAATTTGTCAGTACAGGCCTTATTTTTTTTTTTTTTTTATAATTTGCGTGCGCTAAAGGGATTTCTTTTTTTCTGTAGTGACACAGTACCCTTATAATGGTAAAACCACAGCGCAGGCATTTAGTTTGTTGCGCAAGTAGCTCCCAGCAATTCATTGCCTATTTTTGGGTGCTACTTACTGAAAGAATAGAAGGATAGGAAAGAAGTTTGGTGCGATGGGATTTTTTATTTCTCAACAGGTGGCGCCTAAATTGTTTTAGGGAGATCAGTTTTTGTTGTGTGTATTCAATTTATAAAAATCATGGCCCTGGTCGGGATTCGAACGCACGACCTGCCAATCACTTTAGTGAATACACTACCATCGCACCATTGCCACCTGCCTTATGGAGGAGCTTTTTTCCTACCAGTGGTGCCTGTAGATACTCTCACGGCACTCAAAGGCAAGAATTGCCACTGAAATAAAAACCAAACCACTGTCATTCCAAGGAATTGTTGTTGTAATTTTCCTAAAATTCGCATACAACCCACCACAACCAGTCTCCCACACAGCCGAATGGGAATGAGCATGATCGTTTTGTGTTCGCTTGCTATTATCATACACCAACACAAGCAGTGTGTGTGTCTGAAGCACATCAGAAGAGTATTACCATCTCTACAATGAAACATATCATTAAGGGTTTTTCTATGGATTTTGTCAAAGAACTTTCGGTTTTGGTGCTTTTTGAGAACGAATTATTACGTGGGGTGTTGCCATTCGGTTTTAATTTGATTGTATTTGTATTGTACAGCGGCGCAAGTGCAGTTTTTTTTACCATTTGTTTTTACATTCTGTTTGCCTGATTGTGTTTACCATTCACAATATACATATAGCGGAAAGGACTGGGAAATGTTTTTAGAAAATCTTGCTGATTGAGTTTATGTCGCAAACTGTTAAAAATACATAAGGGCGGGCTACAGTCCGCTTGGGCGAACTGTTGGATACCCTATTCCTATTCCTATCCCTCATAAGTGGGCGTGACAAAAGTCTAAGTATGGTTGAATTGTTAAGAACGCTCTACATATTCTGTTATATAACATTTAAAAGATTTTATCAAACAAAAACGAAGCTTTTGTAAAAAAAAATTTCCCTAGCTCAAACTTTGGTTTTTCAATAAAATTATTTTATTTAATTCTGGGCGTGTCAGTAAGCGGATTTAAAAAAAAATAACACATGAGCATAGAGGACCCCTAGAGAGTATATATTATAAATTTCAGCTCCCTAGCTCAAACTTTGGATTTTCAAAAAAAAAAAAATTTAAATTGTGGGCGTGTCAGTAGGCGGAATTTGAAAATATTTACACATGAGCATAAAGGGCCCCCTAGAGAGTATATATTATAAATTTCAGCTCCCTAGCTCAAACTTTGGATTTTCAAAAAAAGTTTTTTTTTTAAATTGTGGGCGTGTCAGTGGGCGGATTTTGAAAATATTTACACATGAGCTTAAAGGGCCCCTAGAGAGTATATATTGAAATTTTGGTTTTTCAATAAAATTGTTTTATTTTTTTGTGGGCGTGTCAGTGGGCGGATTTTGAAAATTTTATATTCCGAGCAGTTTTAGGAGTCATAGATCATATATAAAAAATTTCAGCTTTCTAGCTCAAAATTCGTTTTTTTCCAAAATTTTTTGTTTTTTTGAGTTTGTGGGCGTGTCTGTGGGCGGATTTCAAAAATTCGTAAACTTGATTATTTCGGGACCCTAGAGAGTATATGGTAAAAATTTTAGCTCTCTAGGCCCAGTTTAAAGGCCTAATTTTTGCCGACGGACGGACGGACGGACGTACGGACGGACATGGCTAGATCGTGACATAACTATCGATGCTGATCATAAATATAGTAACTTTAAGGGGTCTACGGGCAATATTAAGGTATGTTACAAACTATGCGTCAAAATTAATATACCCTTAGAGTAGGGTACAAAAAGTAAATACATCCTTTCATCTCATTATGTAGGTAACTGTTTTTCCGATGAATGACGCCTGTTTTGTCAATGAATACGGGAATTCCCAAAAGGAAGATCTCAAGTTAGGTAGGGTTTTTATTAGAAATTTTATTGCCAATTATAAAAGCATGATCTGTATTTTCTATATAATAAAATAATTTAAAATGCTACCCGCACTCACTATTCCACTCGGACGAAGTCACGGACACAGCTACATAGTTGTTTATATGAATAAAGAGAAACATGGCTACAAAGTCTTCAAAGGATCTAAGTGTAGAAAAGAAACAACAAATTGTTGATGCAACTGCAAAATTCTATGGCATTTTAAAAGTAAATCGGAAGCCGTAGGAAATGCAGCTAATATTTTTTCTGTTACGGAACGAACTGTGTACCGGCTTTTAAGGCAAAAAGCAATCAAAGGAAACAATTCACCACCAAAGAAGAAAGATAAATCCGGTATCAAGAGTAAGGTCGATGATTTTCCAAATGTGCCATTAGGCAGATAGTCCATCAGTTTTTTTTGTGACCTTCCAACGCTAGACAAGATTTTATTGGAAGTACAAAAAATGCAAATACATATAACAAAAATAAGCAGATCAACTTTGCACACAATATTACAAAAAGATCTCGGACTTAAATACGTCAAACGTCAGCGAAAGAATGGGCGCGTTCAATTTGCAAGTCGACTACTAGTCACTACTATTAAAGCCTTTTTGATTTGATGAATATATCACGTGATTATCAGCTGTTCACTGAAAATTTCCCCTTCGAGCAAGTTAAAGAAATCAACCCTAATTCGTTAGTGAAGTAGAAATGTCAAAAACATCTGATTCATTTGGTTTCGGATTTCGAAAGCGCATTGTGTTTATTTATCCAAATTTAGTTTTTCGGCCAACAAAATAAAAATTAAGCTGCAATTTGGTGAGCAATTGGTGGAAATTGATGACACGGAAGAAATTATTAATCGGATTATAGCTGGTAAGAAGTTTTTGTCAGAAATAAGTTATATCCAAGATAAATCCTTGTTTCTTTTTGCAGATTCGAGTTTTGCCGAAATATATGTGAATAGTGCTTTGGCAAACGCAAATCATGGTATGTATTGCGAATTATTATCGCCTGATTAGTAATTCTATATGTATAATAATTTTATCTTTAGACACGAACAATAATGAAACAAGCGTTCAACCAGAATTGCCAAACACGAGTCCATCTGGTAAGACATTTTACATTTAAATTTGTAATTTGGAGTACATATTAAATATGTATTGTAGACAGCATTACGAATTTATTTCATGTTTCTGCCTCAGGAGCTGTCCCATTTACAGGACTGTTGATTGAGAAGCAGTTCAGGTTATGTGCGCTGCCCAAGGAACTGGAAATGTGCAATGATGAACATACAAAGGGAACATATTAAGGGAATATTTGTTAATAAATAAATGTTGCCTCTAAGCGAAATTGACTTTTTTTCCATTGCAGTGAATAGCTACTCAAATTAATAGTTTTTACTTTTATCTTTAGGCGAACCCACTTGTAGAACGAATTCAGATTCGAATTTGTGTGAGGAATATCGAAACACAAGTACAACTGGTAAATTTACTTATCTTCATTTGTTTTTGTTTAAAATTATAACATTTAGGTAAATTCTCATTCTAGAGTTGGAATCCGTTTGGAACCATAATGCGGTGCTTTTATTCCTTGAAGAATGCCGCAAGCTCAAGAACGATTTGCGAGATCCAAAGATACGTCGCCTAACGACGTTTTCGCGAATCCGTGGTAGTATGGAGAAGAAGGGCTACACATTTAAAGAAGATGCTCTGGATAAAAAGCTGGCAAACATGAGGACACACTACAATAAAGTTTTGGACAACAACAAAAAAACTTCAACTGGACGAGGTCGAATGTCGTGGCCATATTTTGATCAGCTATCAGAAATATACTCTGATGAGGTCACAGTCCAGAACGCACCCACGATAAGCTCTGCATATCCACCAAACCTTCATTCGACAGAGGTTGACCCTACACCACCAGGAACATCTTCATGTGGAACGACGAGCGCAAGCTCAAAGTCCATCAAAAAAAAAACTGTGGGTCGCGCAAACAGAAATGCCAATATACGTGAGAGGATGTTGGCAATAGAAGAGCGGAAATTGGAACTAGCTGAAGAAATGCTTGCTGAAGTTCGGCAAATAAGGATTTTGCGCGAGCAGCAAGTTAATATCAACATGCAAAACCGAAAATAAACTTCTCAGCTCTTAGTTTTTTGTTAATGTTTATGGAGTCATAGTTAATTTAGTTTTTTGACGATGTTGTGAAGTTTTTTTTTTTGGTTTTTGACAATATGTATTTATGAAGTTCTTTTAGTTTTTTAATATTATGTAATTAGTATTTTGATAATGTTTATGAAGTATTTTTTTAGTTTTTTGACAATATTTATGAAGTCCTTTAAGTTTTTTGATAGTATCTATGAAGGCTGATTTTTTGATAATGTTTAAGAAATCTTTTTTTTTAAGTTATATCTTTTAAGTTGTTGGTTAATGCTCAACAATGTACACATACAAATTTTAAGAATGTCCATTGAAACTGTGATGAATAAAATTCAGTTCGTTTTATTTTAATTGAATGAGATTTATTTAATTAAAAAAGTTATAACAAATAGTTTCTTTTTTCGGATGCGTTCGACCTTTGAGCATTTTCAGGTTCTTCCGGTTCGGATGGACTATTCTGGAATTCCTCAATAAAATTGTCCACATCATCTTCGTCGTTCAATAATTGAATGTGGTTGTGAAGAACAACACAACACCATCAAAGGATTAGCAACGTCCAAAAATTTCAATCGTCGGAATCGCCCTTTTAGAAGCCCAAATGAACGTTCGATTGTTATCCTTGCACTACTTAGGCGTGTATTGTAATGAGCTTGATTCTCACTTAAATGGCCATTATCACGAAATGGAGTTACCAGCTTTTGCATAAGTGGATAAGCTGCATCGCCCACAATATGAAACTCTCGTGGAATGAGTTGTTCCATTCGTTCATACAGAGGGCTATTCCGAAACACTCGAGCATCATGCAATCTTCCAGGAGCACCCACATAAATATCCGTAAATATTGCGCGGTGATCGCATACTCCTTAAAGGAATGAATCATTTAAGATGACTTTATTTGTTATTTCAAATTATTACCTTGTAAGATTACAGAGTGCACCTTGTTTCTATTGTAGTAGTCAATAGAATTACGGACCGGTTGCTTCATTTGAATGTGACATCTATCGATAGCGCCAATAATTCCTGGAATGTATCCTGCAGATTTTTCCCTGAATGACTGAAAATAAGACAATTATCGAGTTTTAAATAATTTGGCGTGAATTAATTCCGTTTACCTGCGAAATCTCAGAGTACTGATTTTGTGTGGGCCATTTCACATACTCTGCCAAAAGGAAATTTAAAATATCCAGTATTTCGCACAAGGTATGATGAGCAGAACTCTTGGCAAAATCAAACCGGTCACCCACAGACAAGAAACTTTCGTTTTTACTCAGCATCCAAAGAGAAAACAAAACTTTTTTCTCCAAGTTCAGCACCCGCTTCACGTTTCCAACTTTATGCAAGAGATCCTGCACAATAAATGGGAACCACTAAGATGTTGGTGTTATGATTATTTTAAATTGGCCTTACCGAAAAGCAACTTCGACTCATTCGGAAGTGAAATCGAAACTCATCCAGAGAATACTTTGGTATGAGGTTTTCAAAGTAATTCTTGCTCCTTACAGGTTGATTTTCTTCACTTGCGTTTGGACGCCCATGATGCAGCGATAGCGCAGGTGCCAGTAGGTCATTTGCAACAAACAACACTACCCTACCCAAAATCGTAATTTGATTAAATGGGGTTCAACGTATAAAAAGATTAAAATAACTTACTAAGAACTTCATCTTCTTCTGAATTTGTCATTTTAAAGTGGAACTTCTTGAAAACTTAAATTTCTATTGTTTTTGAGAAAAATAAAAGAAAACATATGTGAACTTTGACAGAGAGGCTAGTCAACGCGTTCAAATAACTAGTCGTAAGTTAACTTGCGTCGACTTGCAAATTGAACGCGCCCAATCTGTTGTTGATAAAGAAGTGACATTATTTCTTGGAAACGAAGATATTTACGCGAAGTAAAAAAAAATTAGAGAAAAGAAAAGAAAAATTTTCTTTTACTGATGAGACCTCGGGAAAACCCGGAGACTACCACGAAGACATGAATGCTGATGTGTACGAGAAATGGTTTGAAGATATTTTAATACGCCTGGAACCCAACTCCCGCATAGTTTTGGACAACGCTTCCATTCATTCCAGAAAACAAAATAAAGCACCATCCACTTCCACGAGAAAAGATGAAATAAAAAAGTGGTTGAGGTCTAATGCGATAAGTTTCGAGGATGTTATGGTTAAAGCAGAGTTGCTTGAAATCGGTAAACGTATGAAACATACGTCGTGGATGAAATGGCTCAAAATGCGGGACATAAAGTGCTTCGCTTGCCGCCTTGTCACTGTGACCGTAATCCAATATAATTGGTTTGGGCTCAAGTGAAAGGGGTTGTTTGCAGGTGGCAATGGTGCGATGGTAGTGTATTCACTAAGTGATTGACAGGTCGTGCGTTCGAATCCCGATCAGTGCCATGATTTTTATAAATTGAATACACACAACAAAAACTGATGTCCCTAAAGCAATTTAGGCGCCACCTGTGGAGAGAAAATCCCATCGCACCAAACTTCTTTCCTATCCTTCTATTCTTTCAGTAAGTAGCACCCAAAAATAGGCAATGAATCATTTGCTGGGAGCGCAACAAACTAAATGCCTGCGCTGTGGTTTTACCATTATAAGGGTACTGTGTCACTACAAAAAAAAATCCCTTTATCGCACGCAAATTATAAAAAAGAAAGAAAAAAAAAGCAAGCCAAAACAAGTCATTTAAAATGGCTGAAATAAGAGACTTACTAAAGACTTAATTACTCATCGGATTAGTTGAGTAGTGATATTAGAAATTAGTATTTTATGTTTTACAATATTTATAATAAATTAAATGAATATATTGGATTACAGTGATATATTTTTCGTTTTGATTTTTTTTGTGTTACGAAATTATCATACACACTACGGCAACCTTTTAAGAGCTTTAAACAGGGACCGATTTATGTAAGTCATTGCAACCAGACTGAGAGACAAACATCTTAACTTCCCTGTACTGACAGTTTTTCTTGGACAAAGTATAACAACAACTAGGTTTCACGAAGTAAGAACGTATTGCAGGTACCTTCGCATTAGAAGTTCCTGCTAACTCCGCAGTTTAGACGCGGTTACTTATAGCGCTAAGTCTAAGGGTTTGGTTCTTTGTAGACGGCACAGTAAATTTCTTTCAGCCAAAACTTGGAGGACTGTAGTATTTAAGTGACTTTCTTGTCGACATTAATGCTTTCTCTTGTAGTTTTTGATTTCGCCTTCGGTTGTTTTAAAGCCGAGATCTCTGTAGATATCGCTATTTCTGGTCTACCAAGGCGCGTTAACAATACCCCGTAGCACTTTGTTTTCAAAAGTTTGTAACATATAATGTTACTTCATTTGGTACAATCCCAGAGTTTTATACCATTATGTCCACACTGGTTTAAGCATTTGCTTATATTTAAAACAGCAGTTTGTTCTCTATAGCTACGAGTATATTTAAGCTCGGAATATTTTCCGAGTAACCAATACATTTCTCTTTCTCATTTCGCTTTCCATTCAGCGGGTGGCATTGGTGCGATGGTAGTGTATTCACTAAGAGTCGTTCCGCAGCTCTCATCGAGATAGGTCGGCTAGTTAGTGTTCAGCGGGAAAAAAGAAAAGTGTATCGATTATAAATAAAACCGATTTAGCCAAGTGTTTTTAAGTCCAAAGTTGGCTTAGTAAGGTAGGCGTCCGACTTACAGATAAATAAGTTGTTCAGGAGGAAAGATCACAATGATATTCCTTGTGTTCGAATCTCCCAGACAGCAGAGAACAGACAGACAATACTGACTGCTGGAATAAGTCCAGAAAGTGTCGCTTCAAACGACGATTGTTTCGTGGTCGAGGACCCACAGGAGAAAGTGGATTTGCTGGGCGCTTGTTTCGAGGCCGTGTATACGGTGAACAATCCTGTTCGCCGTAACCACGACATCGAGAATAGGGCTCTGGTGAGTCACTTCTATCTACGCACCGAACTTGATAATTGGCGATCTGAGAATAACGGATTCACCGTATTCACTGATGAAAACCATGCTAATGCAGTTGTCGCCAATGGCCGAGATGCATCGCACTTGTTCGTGTCGAAGGATGATCTTCTGTGCATCTTCGAGTCGCTAAAGAATAAAAAGTCGGCGGGGATGGATGGTGTCCCAAACGTCGTATTGAGACACCTGCCTCTGGAGGCTGTAGATATTTTCACCACGCTGTTTAACAATGCGCTGAATAATGCACATTATCCGGCGCATTGGAAGATAGCTGTGGTACACCCTATCCCGAAAAAAGGTAAAGATAGGACGAACCCTGCCAATCTCCGGTCAATTAGCTTGCTTCCGAATATTAGCAAGGTCTTCGAAAAGGTTGTCAATAGAGCCCTGTTAAAGTGGGTCGAGGACAATAACATAATTCCGGAAAACCAGTTTGGTTTCAGGGCGAGGCATGACACTATTCATGCCGCGTCGAAACTGGTTTCCGACATTCAGTGGAATAAATGCAAGAACCAATGCACGGGTGCTTGTCTGGTTGATTTTGAGAAGGCTTTCGACACCGTATGGTTAGAGGGACTTTTCTACAAGTTGACCAGCCGGGGGATGCACAAACCTTTGCTATATGTAATTTATAATATGCTTATGGGAAAGAAGTTCGTTGTCAAATGTGGCAACGTGACTTCGAGCAGAGTCTTTGAAATTAAAAACGGTTTACAGCAGGGGGCGGTCAATTCTCCGATCCTGTTTAACATTTACACGAGTGATCTGGTTGGTTCACTCAGACATGCTATAGCGTATGCCGACGATTTGGTGGCATACAGATCAGGTCCTAAAATCGAGGTCATTAATATCCTTTTGCAGCGTGACTTCGATCAAATTAAGCGATATTGCGACGACTGGAAGTTGAAAATCAACTTTCAGAAGACGGAAACAATCTTGTTCAGAACTCCATTGGCTGGGGCCTCTGGGGATACCAGAAAAAACTGGAAGAAATTGGCCATTATTGGACAAAATGGGCAGCCATTGGCGGTGAGAAGCGTAGTTAGATATCTGGGTATCTGGCTTGACCAGTATCTGTATTTCGATAGACATATAGTTGCTTGTCTTGCTGGGGCCAAGAAGGCTTATGCTCTGACAAGGAGACTGTTTCATAGCAGTCAACTTGACTCTAGAGTGAAGGTCATTTGCTACGTGGCCCTTATAAGGCCGATCATCGCTTATGGTTGTCCATTGTGGTTTAATATAGCGCCTAGTTATATGGAAAAGATTCGGGTTTTGGAGAGACAATGTCTTAGGACCTGTCTCCGGTTGTTCCGAACGCCCGAATCCAACTATATAAAATACTATCCCAACAAGGTCCTATACGATGGGGCTCAGTTGAATAGGATTGACAATTTCCTCATTAAGGTCACTCGAAGGCACGTTGCAAGGGCGATGGCCAGCGACAATAGTCTGATATTTGGGGCTTACTACCCCAATGAAATGTACATAGAGAGTACGCTCCGGTCAGGCTTTATCCCACCAGAGGCATTTATCCATATTGATTCAAAAGGGCTGGTACAGACGAGGGATGGTATCCCGGTCTTATACCATCGCTACCGCAGCGCGAGAGATAAGCGGCTCCTCCATGACGTGGACGTCGCCAATGCTCATGAGCTCCTCCGTTTTAGTACCGCAATATCGGAGAGGGATAGATTCGACACGGAAAAGCAATTCGCCGAATTTTGGTGGCTTGTTGAGGGGGGAGGGGTCAACATGCCCTCCCAGGACGGTGCGTTACTCTAGGTAACATCCTCTTAGCTTATAAGTTAGATTAAGTCAGCTAGGGCGTTTTTGGGAGAGGCCGGGCTCGCCAACGTGTGGTGGTGCTTCCGGGACTTGACTGACGCTGTAAGGCTTCAGTCGGCTCACGGCGGCGCGTGTGCACGTTGACGACTGCCAGGCGCTCGGAAAGCAATTGGGATTTTGACCACTTGTTGCGCAAGGCAACGAGTGCTCAGAAGCCTAATTATAGTTAGAATATGCTAAGTAGTTTAAGTAAGTAGAGTAGGTAGTTTGTAATTTGTTTTTTTTTATATAAAAATATAAAATTTGTTAAAGATTCCGAGTTTTCTTAACAATTTTCTCGATGAAAACATAATTATGTAAGATTAGTTCGTAAAATAGTTTTTAGGCCGAAAGGTAATAATTATAAGATATAGTTAAGTTTAGGGCGTCCGCATAAGGATCAATAATCTAGAATAAGTATCCTGTTAATTTTAAGTTAGATTTAATCATTTTTGTCTAGTATGTAAGTTGATATAAGCTAATAATTAATAAAAATGAATTTAAAAGTAAAGTAAAAGTAGGCGTCCGACTTTGACGCCGGAGACTCGGGTTCGATTCTCGGCCAGTCTTCAATTTTTTAATTTTATTTTTTTTTTCGGAAATATAGTGATAGAGACACAAAAATAAACAAAAAAAAAGTGCCGCATTATCAGGCGATGGACCCCGGAAAATCGGTGGTCCCGCTTACGGGTGTGGGTGTGCCGTTGCGACGTGTGGTGCGAACACGTGAGCCGGCAAAAAAATCAGCAGCAACAACAGCAGCAACAACAGCAGCAGCAACAGCAGCAGCAACAACAGCAGCAACAACAGCAGCAACAACAGCAGTAACAGCAGTAACGAAAGCTGCAACAGCAGTCACAAAAACAGCGGCAGCTTGTATGCCAAGGGCAGCTTTAAATGCCATGACACCAAGCCCAACAGCGTGTTCCGCGTTGCCCAGGCGGGGATCTTCGCAGGCAACACCAACAACAAAAACATCAACAACAACAACAGCAACAACAACAACGCCAACAATAAAAGCTCTCGCTACAACGCCAGCAGTAACTGTAAGCGAGGAGTATAGGACAGTGGAAAAACGGCGGCGGAAGTTAAATCCGAAGCCGAACCTTTCAGCCAAAAGAAGGTTAAACTTGGCAGGCCATAGTGTGGCATCATCGGTGGCTGCATCCGATGATGACGGAGCACACTCCAGCTCTTATGAGTATGATGGAGGAGAGGGCCGGTACGTCGGAGAGGGAAACTCCTTCAAGGACTTACCGGTCGATGACGAGGAAGTCGTTCAAATGGACGAAGAAAAAGAGGATGATGAGGAGGCGCAGCTGGACAAGCTCATAAAAGAGCTGCTGGAGAAGCGCGACCAGTTGCGCAGAAAGAAGCTGCAGCAACAGCAACAACAAGCTGTGCTCAAGCAGCAAGTGCAACAACAACTGGAGGTGAAGCAACAACAACGGCAACATCAACAACAACAACATCAACAACAACAACAACAACAACACCAACAACAACAACAACAACAACAACAACAACAACAACAACAACAACAACAATCTAAACAGTCACGGAAGGACAAAATACCACCCATTAACGTGAGTAATTTCGACATTGTAGATAGCATTAGGATTTGTAAATTAATAACAAAAAATTTCCATCTGAAAAGGCTTTCTGCTAACAATCACATAATTATATGTGAAAAAATAGAGGAGTACCAGAGGGTGCGCGCCGCTTTGGGAGAGGTGAAAACCGAGTACTTCACGTACACCCCAAGGCAGCAAAAGTTAAAAACCGTGGTACTGAAGGGAATCGATCCCTCAATTAAAACGGAGGAGCTTGAAAGAGAGCTAAAGAATTTTGAAAGCGACGACCTCCATTTCGTGGGGGTCAAGCCGTTTTCCTCGGCTGTGGCAAGGGGTGGTAACCGTCACTTACCATTCTTCCTAGTCCAGCTTACTCCCGACAGCAAAATCGACAGGCTGCGAAATATCCGCTTCCTGTACTACCATGCTGTAAGGTGGGAGAAAATAAAGAGGTCAGATCGCATACTTCAATGTATGCGCTGCCAAAGGTTCGGGCACGCCGCAGCTAACTGCAACATGCAGTTTAGATGCGTGAAGTGTGATAAGGACCACATACATGGTGAATGCTCTCTAGGTAAGGAGAGAGTCGAAGACCGGAGTGTACTCTCCTGTGTGCTCTGCAGGAACTCTGGACATCCCGCCAACTTCAGGGGTTGTCCAAAGTACCAAGAATTGAAAAAGAGAGTCCAGGCGCGCAAACAGCAGTCTGAAGATGATAGGCGTCAGAAGAGTCGCTCGTTCGCAAATTTTGTGGCACCCAACGTGTCCTTTGCCCAAATGGCAGCTGGACCGGGTCAAGCCCACATGACATCAAACCAACCAAAGGTAGCCCAAAAGGCACCTGAGGTGGATCTGGACTTAAAATCGATCCTTCTGTCTCTGCACGGAAAGATCGATAAGTTCCAGAAACAATTAAATGAACAAGCCGCCCGAATTGACTTTATATATTCGGAGCTGTTTGTGGGGTCTGGTGTGCCATAAGTCTAATGGCTGCGCTGGATGAGGGAAACTTAAAGATCCTTGCTGTGAATGTTAATTCACTAGTCAGGATTGAGAAAAGAACGTCACTTGCCAATTTGTTGAAATCCGAAAACCCGGATGTGCTTTTGGTTAGCGAAACTAAGCTAAATCAGAAGCACAAATTGGGATACAAAAATTATCATGTAATAAGAAGAGACCGGCCTCACTCCACTCAAGGAGGTGGGGTTGGAATCTTAATTCGAAAAGGCCTGCGCCATAGGGTTATATATAGCGGGGACGTGCGTAGGTTCCAGTTGTTGGAAGCATGCATTATATGCATTCCTCTCCATAGCCGGAGGAGAGTGTATGTGGTGTCACTTTACGCACCTGCAGCACCTCCACCCAACCAATTTATGACAGAGCTCGAGACACTTTTTCGTAGTCTGCAGCTGAACTCGGAGGAGAATTATTACTTCTTGGCCGGAGATATTAATGCCAAACATGCGGCATGGGGAAATGTTACTGCAAATCCCAGGGGCAACCAGTTTCACGACTGGTGGCGCCTCAATATGATTGAGTACAAACTCGAGTTGTACGCGACGGATATCCCTTCTTTCCCAAGAAGCGGTGCTTTCCTGGACTTGGCCTTAACGGACGCAAGACTTCAACTGACAACCATAGACCAATACACGCGGAACTGTTTGCGTGCGTTTGAGTACGATAGTGACCACTACGGACTCGCCGCCGCAATACGGATCCCGAACGAGCAAACGCTGCTGGAGGAGTACGAAGCAGTGTGCTCATTCGATTATCGGAGGGCACAATGGTCGCGCTTCTCCAGATTGTTAAAGCGAGATATACGTTCGAGTGGGATCGACCCACCGACAAACAGCAACATGACAAATGATGACATTGATCGGCATTTATTGCAAATGGACGACGCCATCAAACGAACTATGGAACGAACTATTCCTCGGGTAGGACGTTCCGACGACGACCAGACAGAAAAGTACAGAAACCCTACAATCGACGCACTATACCGACAGAAAAGTAGACTGCTCTCGAGGCTTAAACGGCTGTACAGGCAATTTACTGATCGCGACCACCCGGAGGTAAGGATGCTGAAGTCAGAGATCCGAATCCTGAAACAGCTGATAAAAGAAAATTACAGAAAATCTGTAAGTCTGTATTGGGGCAATAAAATTCGGGCTATTAAAACCTGCAGTCCGAATATGTTCCCACAGATAAATAAGTTGTTCAGGAGGAAAGATCACAATGATATTCCTTGTGTTCGAATCTCCCAGACAGCAGAGAACAGACAGACAGTACTGACTGCTGGAATAAGTCCAGAAAGTGTCGCTTCAAACGACGATTTTTTCGTGGTCGAGGACCCACAGGAGAAAGTGGATTTGCTGGGCGCTTGTTTCGAGGCCGTGTATACGGTGAACAATCCTGTTCGCCGTAACCACGACATTGAGAATAGGGCTCTGGTGAGCCATTTCTATCTGCGCACCGAACTTGAGAATTGGCGATCTGAGAATAACGGTTTCACCGTGTTCACTGATGAAAACCATGCTAATGCAGTTGTCGCCAATGGCCGAGATGCATCGCACTTGTTCGTGTCGAAGAATGATCTTCTGTGCATCATGCTTGTTTCGAGGCCGTGTATACGGTGAACAATCCTGTTCGCCGTAACCACGACATTGAGAATAGGGCTCTAGTGAGCCACTTCTATCTGCGCACCGAACTTGAGAATTGGCGATCTGAGAATAACGGATTCACCGTATTCACTGATGAAAACCATGCTAATGCAGTTGTCGCCAATGGCCGAGATGCATCGCACTTGTTCGTGTCGAAGAATGATCTTCTGTGCATCTTCGAGTCACTAAAGAATAAGAAGTCGGCGGGGATGGATGGTGTCCCAAACGTCGTATTGAGACACCTGCCTTTGGAGGCTGTAGATATTTTCACCACGCTGTTTAATAATGCGCTGAATAATGCACATTATCCGGCGCATTGGAAGGTAGCTGTGGTACACCCTATCCCGAAAATATGTAAAGATAGGACGAACCCTGCCAATCTCCGGTCAATTAGCTTACTTCCGAATATTAGCAAGGTCTTTGAAAAGGTTGTCAATAGAGCCCTGTTAAAGTGGGTCGAGGACAATAACATAATCCCGGACAACCAGTTTGGTTTCAGGGCGAGGCATGACACTATTCATGCCGCGTCGAAACTGGTTTCCGACATTCAGTGGAATAAATGCAAGAACCAATGCACGGGTGCTTGTCTGGTTGATTTTGAGAAGGCTTTCGACACCGTATGGTTAGAGGGACTTTTCTACAAGTTGACCAGGCGGGGGATGCACAAACCTTTGCTATATGTAATTTATAATATGCTTATGGGAAATAAGTTCGTTGTCAAATGTGGCAACGTGACTTCGAGCAGAGTCTTTCAAATTAAAAATGGTTTACAGCAGGGGGCGGTCAATTCTCCGATCCTGTTTAACATTTACACGAGTGATCTGGTGGGTTCACTCAGACATGCTATAGCGTATGCCGACGATTTGGTGGCATACAGATCAGGTCCTAAAATCGAGGTCATTAATATCCTTTTGCAGCGTGACTTCGATCAAATTAAGCGATATTGCGACGACTGGAAGTTGAAAATCAACTTTCAGAAGACGGAAACAATCTTGTTCAGAACTCCATTGGCTGGGGCCTCTGGGGATACCAGAAAAAACTGGAAGAAATTGGCCATTATTGGACAGGATGGGCAGCCATTGGCGGTGAGAAGCGTAGTTAGATATCTAGGTATCTGGCTTGACCAGTATCTATATTTCGATAGACATATGGTTGCTTGTCTTGCTGGGGCCAAGAGGGCTTATGCTCTGACAAGGAGACTGTTTCATAGCAGTCAACTTGACTCCGGAGTGAAGGTCATTTGCTACGTGGCCCTTATAAGGCCGATCATCGCTTATGGTTGTCCATTGTGGTTTAATATAGCGCCTAGTTATATGGAAAAGATTCGGGTTTTGGAGAGACAATGTCTTAGGACCTGTCTCCGGTTGTTCCGAACGCCCGAATCCAACTATATAAAATACTATCCCAACAAGGTCCTATACGATGGGGCTCAGTTGAATAGGATTGACAATTTCCTCATTAAGGTCACTCGAAGGCACGTTGCAAGGGCGATGGCCAGCGACAATAGTCTGATATTTGGGGCTTACTACCCCAATGAAATGTACATTGAGAGTACGCTCCGGTCTGGCTTTATCCCGCCAGAGGCATTTATCCATATTGATGCAATACATGCTGGTACAGACGAGGGATGGTATTCCGGTCTTATACCATCGCTACCGCAGCGCGAGAGATAAGCGGCTCCTCCATGACGGGGACGTCGCCAATGCTCATGAGCTCCTCCGTTTTAGTACCGCAATATCGGAGAGGGATAGATTCGACACGGAAAAGCAATTCGCCGAATTTTGGTGGCTTGTTGAGGGGGGAGGGGTCAACATGCCCTCCCAGGACGGTGCGTTACTCTAGGTAACTTCCTCTTAGCTTATAAGTTAGATTAAGTCAGCTAGGGCGTTTTTGGGAGAGGCCGGGCTCGCCAACGTGTGGTGGTGCTTCCGGGAGTTGACTGACGCTGTAAGGCTTCAGTCGGCTCACGGCGGCGCGTGTGCACGTTGACGACTGCCAGGCGCTCGGAAAGCAATTGGGATTTTGACCACTTATTGCGCCAGGCAACGAGTGCTCAGAATCCTAATTATAGTTAGAATACGTTAAGTAGTTTAAGTAAGTAGAATAGGTAGTTTGTAATTTGTTTTATATAAAATCTCAATAATGATACCGAGTTTTAGTAAATTTTCTCGAGGAATATATATGTAAGATTAGTTCGTAAAATAGTTCGTAGGCCGAAAGGCAATAATTCTAAGATATAGTTAAGTTTAGAGCGTTCGCATAAGGACCAATAAATAAGAATAAGTATCCTGTTAATTTTAAGTTAGGTTTAATCATTTTTGTCTAGTATGTAAGTAGATATTTATCAATGAATAAAAAAATGAATTTCAAAGTAAAGTAAAAAAGTGTATTCACTAACTGATTGGCAGGTCGTGCGTTCGAATCCCGGCCAGGGCCATGATTTTTAATTGAATTCACATAAATAGAGATCTCTAAGCAATTTAGGCGCCACCCGTGGAGAAAAAAAACCAAAAAAAAAACTTCTTTCCTATCCTCCTATTCTTTTGAATAGTAAATAGCACCTAAAAATCATGCAATACAATACTACATTGGTAGGTGCAGTTTACTGTTCAACAAAAAGTGCATGCGCTGTGTTTAACACTAAAAGGGTACTGTACATATACAGAAACAACAAAGCCCCTTTAGCGTAAGCGAATTATATATAAAAAAAAAAAAAAAAGCTTTGCATCAAGTGTCATTCCAATATACTTAGCCTCATTTCCAAACGGAATTTAAACCGAGTTTGAAAAGACCATTAAATTTTTTATTTTCTTATAAGTAAAATTTACATGAACAGATTTGGTTTCATTGAAAGCGATTCGCCAAACCTAAGTTCATTCATTTACTCTATCTAGAGCTTCTTGCAGTTTTTCCGTAGTCTCTTCGACCGTTTTACATACTGCCAGGATAGCACTGTCGTCAGCATATTTAGCTAGCTCAGTGCCTTCTACGTGTGGTATATGGTATATCACCAGTGGTATACTACTGGATCAAGGACGCTTCCTTGCGGCACCCCAGCCATTATGTCATTAAATTCTGAATATTCGTTTCCACAATTGAGGCGGAATAATCTATCAGCCAGGTAATTCTCCAAAATATTATATAGATGCTCCGGAAGAACTCGTCTTGATTTAAACTTTAAGCCTTCATGCCAGACCTTGTCAAAGGCTTGAGAGACGTTCTTCTATTACCGGCTGTATTCGTCTAATTAATTTTTTTTTGAGCACTGTGGCTATAATTGGAAGAACCATAATGACTTCGGCGACTTTCCATTACCTTGGAACATATTCTAGTCTAAGCGCGGTGTTTATAATAATCAGAAGCTTGATTAATGCTTTTATAAGTAGTGCTTTAAGAACCTCTTCCGTGATTAGGTCATATCCAGAAGCTTTTTTAGGCTTAAGTTTCCTTATTTCTTCCTTTTTGCGGACATGTTTATATTTTAAATAAGATGTTACCCATCAAACGGTTTGAAATTTTCATCCAAGTGGGAGTCAAAAACTTGCGCTTTCTCTTTATCATGAATGTCCCATTAATCTTGACTTTTCCATATTGGTGCGGCTTGAATTTGAGGTTTCTTACTACCTTTTAAAGCCTTCCAAAGCGAGTAATTAGAACCTTTTTCTACCGTTAAACTTTGTAGGTAAGTTTTTATTCTTAAGGCATTTAAGAGACCTTTTAGGTGAGTTGCACAAACGGCTAAGATTTGCTTTATGTTCCGGAGCCCTAGTTTGTTGCCATTTTTTACGCGCTTTTCTCATTCCCTTAATCATCTCTTTTATTTCCTGGGAAAAGGTTTTAACGTAATTGACCGACATTTTCTTTGTTTTGGGAGTATTCTTCCAGGCGACATCCTTTAAGATTTCAACCGAGCGATCAACTTCAGCTTCAAGTTCATAGGTTATTTTAAGTGATACGTTCAGCTCAATATTTGTTTCAATATCTCTTTTGAAATCATCCCAATTAGTTTTCGCGCAGGTTAATCTGGCTCGTCCTGCTTTTTTAATCAGAGCTTCGCTTATCGTCATAATGATTGGAGAGCGATCAGAGGAGATATCAAAGCTTTCTTCAACATTTATACATTTACCAGATATTGATTTGACAATAAAGAAATCAATCAGGTCTGGAATCTTATTTCTATACGTCGGCCAATATGTTGGTTTATCCGTGGAGTGAAAAACACAATTGTATTGCATACCCTCCTTGCTGAGAGGCATGCCTTGAACACCAGAATGGGTGTTTCGCGTTAAAATCGTCACCAATAATAAAATTTGGTTTAAGAAAGTTGAAGATGTTTGCGAAATCACTTTCTTCAAGTTTACAATGAAAGCACAATGTCTATTTCTAATGCGTACCGTGCTTACTTGAATTTCTTCTAATTCGATACATCTATATATATAAAAGAAAGTGTCCGAAGCGATGTAACCGCATAACTCGAGATTGGCCGAACCGATTTTGATGATGAAATTTATACTTTGTTGGAAAGGTATGTTCTCAGCACAGGTTTTAGAAGAAAAAAAAAATCTAAATTTCAAAATGGCTTATTTTGACCACCCAGCGTGTTACGACAGGTTTTTTTTAGATTTTTTTATTTTTTTTTTCATTTTGTATTTATTTATTTTGGCAACAACCAAATAAAGAATCACATTTGAATGTAACATATCGTATCACAATTGAACTGTCAGATAGACACGCAACGTAACGCCATCTATTATCGATCAATGGAGAAGCCAATTTTGTTTCATGTTTGGTGGCGCTGTCGGATTCGGATTTCTTCATTGCGATTTTGTGAGTTTTTGTGAATTAAAATTGATATGAGAATATATCTATATCTATTTATATATATTATATATATGTATATAAAAATCAATCCATATTTGCGTTTGTTGCCGGTGTTTGGCCAAACGCGTTAACCGATTCCAATGAATTTTTTTTTTAAAGAAAGGTGACGTCTATACGAAGGATGTTATGTATGTGCGATGTCTGTATCTGCATCGGTGTGTAAATTATGTGTTTCTTAAAAAAGAAAAAAAAATTGACAATGTATTTATACACTGTGTGTTTCATATGTAGGTATCATGTGCATTGAAAAAAAAACAAATTTAAGTGAAATAATAAAAAGTTTTTTTGTGTAATATTTTCTATATATAAAAATCAATCCATATTTGTGTTTGTTGCTGGTGTTTGGCCAAACGCGTTAACCGATTCCAATGAAATTTTTTTCCATGAACGGCGACGTCTGCACGAAGGTTGTTATGTTTGGCTATATCTGCATCGGTGTGTGAGATATGGGCATTTGAGTGAGTACACATGCATATGTGCGTATGCGTGTAAATTACGACGCAGATACAGAGACCGTGCAGAGGTCACTTATTTTGTTATCCGAACAAGCATATGAAAGAGGGAGACCACACGAACGTTTCAAGCTTATTGTGGAATTTGTGCGCACTTTCATTCTTGAGATATCGTGTGTTCAATATTTTATTCAAATAACTCTTATTGAAATTTTTTGCATTTTTTTGTGAATCGGACATCGGAAAGTTGCTTTTCCAACATTGATAACAATCGGTGTGGAAGTGAATGAAAAGTGATTCAATCGAAGTTTTTTATTTTCGCTTTGTTGTTTGATTCGCAGAAGTAAGGTGACAAAGGTGCCTGGCAGACAACAAGCACCTACCCTAAACGGAACAACGAAGTTGTGTGAGCGGCCTAAGCCATGCGGAGAAAAACGTGCAGTCCCTTTCACCGGTTGAGCTCAAATCAGGCAATCTTCGGTATTGGCCTGAGAGTGTTTCTGTGAACTTTGGTCAAAATCGGTCTTCTTTTTTTAGGCGCAGCAACATACGCCGGATACCCGCTATAGACAATTATAAGGAAGTCTACTCGAACATATTGGCCAATAGAATTCTCGGGCACGGGCAAAGCCGGGCAGGTGCAGCTAGTTCTTTTATAAATAAAGATGATCCGCCTCTCAGTCTTTCTCTTGGGCGGAAGGCGTGATACGCCCCATATCCATTTATCTTAACTTCTGATTAATTTGTCAGATGAGTTTCACAGATCAAGCATATCAATATCTTTTTCTCGTATTAATACTTTTTCCATGTACGAATTTTAAGCGTCTCTTTCATATTCTGTTTGTTTTGCATTGCTCTTTAATTTCGCAAAAATTGGGAAAAAGGCGTGGGATACAGTATTCTGTGAGCTACCTCTATCACCGTTTTCCATTGTTGCAACTTGAGTAGGAGTCCATTCGTTAAAGTTTCTTGCTTTGATCTCCCGTGAGTTGTCGGTCATGTAAGTGTTATTAACTGTCATCGCCGCTTGAGCATAAGACTGCACGTCAATATTTGACGATTTTGTTTCTGTCACGTTTTCTTTACTACGTTTGGGTTTCTCTTTATTACCCGATCGTCAGTCTATAATGATGGATTTTCTTTCTTTCGTTGCTTTTTTCGTAGCTATTTTGGGCCTATTTTTAATAATTGGTTTCGTATCGCGCCTTTTTTGAAGTTCTTTCGCCACTTCGATAAAGGCTGGATGATTTCCTCTGCAGTTTATACAAGTGGCGGGGGTTTGCTTATTTAGGTGGCACTCTTCCGAGAGATGTTTCCCTACACATTTCAAGCATCGCGATTCTTTCTGATAGTATGTCTGCATGTGATTGAAGCCTTGACTGCACTCACACTGCGGGATCGATCGGTAGCTGTTACGTATGACCACGATATTTAGAATAGTCTTAATACCGTATATCGCATCTTTATTTTCGTATTTTTCAAAACTTAGCATGAATAGTGGAAGTCCGCGCTTTACCAATTTGTCCTGATGTCCCTCCGACTGTTCCTTCTCTTCTTAATAATATTGACGGCATCAAGAGTTTTAAAGCCTTTGTATTGAAGGTCGTTCATTATATCTTCTCTAGTGTACGAGCGGTGAAGTCCCCTTGCTACAAGACGCAATGGTCTTTCTAACTTATTTTCGTAAGTATACCACTCAATCTTCCCGGCACTAAATTTTCGGGACACTAATAACAGTTGGCATCATCGGCATTAAATTTTAACGTATTATTGCGGAGCGATGTGACCTTATACTTCGATGCCAACGTTAATTTGGGGAGGCAATGCAAGTTATTATAGTAAGTAATTCCAACGATGTTTATCGTTGGCGGAGGAAGTAATTTTATTTTTTGTTGCGTTTTTTGCAACTGCCTACGCCTTTCGTCTTTCTGAGGATCGACTTCCAGAGAGGAGCCAGCTTTAGGTTTTTTGCTAGGCCGATTCTTTTCGATCCAATTCGTTTGACGTGTTAGCTCTTCTTCATCCGCCTGGTATTCGCGACTGGGTAAGCAATGTGGGCTAACTGTATTTTTTTTAAGGCATTATTTATCTATCTAGCCCGAGCAAATCTACCTCTTGTCCGAGATTTAGTTGAGCACGTTTATTTTAGTTTTGACATTTATCTCATTACAGTAGTTATCGTAGGTAAGCCAATTCAATAATACAAAAGTACAACACTATAATAGAGTGCTGCCAATAAAACATCTCCCTTTAGATATTAAAATTTAATTCATCCTTAAAATTTAATATTTAATTTGGATTTCTAATAAATTGCCTTTATGCTCCTTAAATTCAGCTTAAGCATTATTTTTGAAATACGTATTCCTATGAACGGTAGATTCTTCTCCCGGATCTGGTAACTAGAATAGTGCTGGAACATGGTTCCGAAAGCACCTTGTTTCGGATCAGGTTTCGGAGATCTGGTTTCTCCATCAAATTTAAATCTGGAAGATTTTCCCGAAGTCGCCGTCCGAAAAGTAATTCTGCTGGGCTGGCTCTATTCCCCACTGGTGTATTCCTGTATGCAAGTAATGCTTCTTCAGTATTCTCGCAGTTTTTCTTTAGTTTTTGCTATTTTTACAGCTGATTCTGCAGCTCCATTTGCCTGATGAAACTGTAGACTACTGGTAAATATTTTAAAAGATCATTTATTGACAAATTGTCGAAAATTTGAACTGTGTAAGTTTTCAAATTGAGATTAAATGTTGATTTACTTACTTACTTACTTAGGTGGCGCTACAGTCCGGGGTGGACCTGGGCCTTAACCAATACGCTTCTCCAATTAGCACGATCTTTGGCTAACTGCCTCCAGTTGCGCACTCCAAGTTGGTTGAGATCCCCTTCCACTTGCGCGCGCCACCTAATTCGAGGTCTTCCTCTACTGCGTTGTCCCTCCGGGTTGGAATCGAAGACTCTTCGGGCCGGAGCTTTTTGTGCCACTAGTGTTGGCTTGCGAGTTTCGCACAATTTTCTCAAGTATGATGTTGACGAAGTCACATGACAGCGCATCACCTTGTCTACATCCTTTTTTGACATCAAAGGTCACGGTGAGATTGTTTCCGACCTTTATGGAGCAGCGGGCGTTCTCCATCGTCATTCTGCACAATCTGACAAGTTTAGCAGGGATGCCAAAACTAGCCATGGCTCTGTATAGCTCGTCTATATAGATCCTGTCATATGCGGCCTTAAAATCGATAAAAAGATGGTGGGTATCGATTTGGACTTCTTGGGTTTTCTCCAGGATATCTGATCTGTCGTGGCCTTAACGGGCCTAAAACCGCACTGGTAGGGACCAATCAGGTCGTTGACGAATGGTTTTAGGCGTTCACACAGTACAGCAGACATGATCTTATAGGCAGTATTCAGTAGACTGATGCCTCTATAATTGGCGCAGTTTAGAGGGTCTCCTTTCTTGTGGATCGGCCAAACGATGCTGAGGTTCCATTCATCAGGCATACTTTCTTCTGACCATATCTTGGAAACGAGTTGGTGTATGCTCTCCACCACCTTCGCGTGGGTCAGTCACCTTGACGTGCGTACCATCATTGCATTCGATGGTACCGGTGCGAAGGCTTGAGGCGTAGGTTCAACGGGCTATGCTGTCTAAGGGCCACCCATGACAGACAGGCTGTTGACGAGCGTTTACCAAGTACTGACCAGGACTCTACGTCCCCTCTCTCCCCCTCTCTTTCTTAAGGCGTACATGTACTACTTTGTGGCCTCTACAGCACAGCTCGTTATTTTCCCTCTCCCCCTCCTTATCCCCTGGGCTGGACGTAAGGTGTCATACGACCCGTGCCGAGAGTCAACCTGGCTGAGGGCCCAGTCTATCAAATAGCTCAGTCGTGCACGGAGTATCCGGATACCTGGCGACCTCCGCATTAACCAGCCTTATCTGCACAATGTGGATCTCTGTGCAGATGGACCTTTTTTCTCCGCGACTCGTGGGATCTTATTATTATGAATTCAAAAAAACAAAAACAAACAAAAACAAAAAATTTTATGGCCGGTTCCCCTTTCAAACCGGACGGTAATACGGCGACCAAGCTGTCTACCGGCATAGCTCCTATGGCACCAGTTAGTGTTGGAACTGTGGACATACATGGTCCCTCCACTAGTTTATGCGAGCTTAAAAAATCCTTTTCCGACAGAGAGAGGACTGTGAATCATGGTCCCCCCTCTGCCGGCCCCTCCAAGTCAACAACGTCTTCGGTCAATGCTAATACGCTGTCTGTGGGACGGACTGTGGCAACTCATGGTCCTTCCACGGTCGGCAATAGCGTTGCCCCCAAAAAACCTGCTGTTGGTGGGACTGTGCATCATGGTCCTTCCACGGTCGGCAAAAGCGTTGCCCCCAAAAAACCTGATGGTGGTGGGACTGTGCCTCATGGTCCCTCCACTGTCGGCAAAAGCGTTGCCCCTAGGAAACCTATTGGTGGTGGGACTGTGCATCATGGTCCCTCTATCAACACAAAGCGTCACCTTAATCCGTCCACGGCGTCATACAAACACCGACGCAACGCCATCCGAATCGAGCGTATGTGTGGCACCATCGCGGAGAAGGATAGGACGCCAGCACAAATCGCCAAACTGGACTGGGCTCAGCAGATCCTTAAGGCCTGCGACCCGTCGATCAAACGCCAGAGGTCAGTGGAAGGAACCAGCTCGGTTCCCAAGAGGCAGAGAGTGCATAACACCGGCATCTCTCCCACTATCATACCTCACAGATCTTTCAGTGACATCCTGAAAGACAAAATTGTGGTCGCAGTCATCGACCGCAATGACATTGACGGGTCTATAACCCATGAGAAGTGGGATATGGTTAAGAGAGCGCTTTCGCGCTTCTTCTTTTCCTTCATAAGAAACCATCCCGGACCTCCTCCGCTTACACATGAAGGAGGGTGGCATCAAGGTCACATCAAATTGGTCGCGTGTGATGATCAAAGATCGGTCGATCTCTACAAGCTTACAATAAGTAGGCTTGGAGAGGTGTGGCCCGATGCAAAGCTCGAGGTTGTTGCAAGGGAGGACATCCCCTGCCGACCAAGATCTCGTATTTGGATCACTGCGGATCTATCCACCCCTGAGGACATCCTGGAAGTCCTGAAATTCAGCAACCCTTCACTTCCGACCCACAACTGGAAGGTTGCCAAACTGGAAGAGTTGAAGGGTGATTACAGATGTGTCGTGGTTGTAATCAACCAAGAAACCCTGGCTCCTCTGGCCAAGAACGACTACATCATAAGATTCGCATGGGACGATGTCAAAATGCGGGTCTATAAAAAGGACGAAATGGATGCGGGTAAACTTCCCCCTCCTCCTCCTCCTCCCTCTGACTCTACGATCGTAGTCTCAGATCCTGGGGCTTCAATCTCCTTCCCCTTTTTAGAGGACGATGAACCCTCGCCAACCAACGAATCACCATCATAACCGACGCTTTGTCAGATATGGAGACTGATGATCAAGATCAGGATAAGGCTCTTCTGAGTGAAGACGAGCTTCTCAACTCGTCCTCGGAATTGGAAGGCCTGAATAACACCGTGCTGGAGGCATCTCTGCCTGATTGTAGCGAAAATGCTGCAGTTAGTTCAGATTAACCTCCAACACTACATAAAGGCTTCGGCCGCACTTATTCTTCGTCTTACCAAAGGCGCAGAAGACATCGTCCTGATACAAGAACCTTGGATTGTCAACAACCTGGTTCGAGGACTCAGGACTCCTGGATACTACTCACTGTATATGACCGATAAAGGTAAACCTAGATCGTGCATACTAGTGAAAAGTAATATTAATGCTTATTTACTCCCTAATTTCAGCGATCGAGATACAACTGTGGCAAGAATAGAGACCGCTGGTAGATCATTCTGGCTAGTATCAGCGTATCTCGCCCACGATCAAGTGGGGCCTCTCCCTGGTGATAACCTAGACAGGGTGGATAGAAGAAGCAAGGAGGCAGAAAGCTAACCTCATATTGGGGTGCGATGCTAACGCTCATCACACCGTATGGGGCAGCACAGACATCAATAACAGGGGTGAGTCACTTTTTGAATATCTCTTACGTACTAACCTCATTGTTTGTAACTCAGGTAATGAACCCACCTTCATTACCAAAAATCGACAAGAAGTCCTTGACATCACTCTTGTCTCCGATACCATCAACGACATGATTACGGACTGGAAGGTTTCGGCTGATCACTCTTTTTCGGATCACCACTATCTTCTTTTCAACCTTAATGTTGAGCCTCCATGTCAACCCATCTTCCGAAATCCTCGGAAAACCAACTGGCCCTTATACAGAGACACATTACATAATCGTAGTAACTCTGTGCTCTTAAGTCCACCCTGCGACTCCAATGAGCTCGACAATAAAGTCGATGAACTCACCCTGGCCCTTAACGATGCAATGGCGGCATCCTGCCCGCTCGTACAACCCAGGGGTAAGAAGAAGCCTCACTGGTGGACCCCTGAGCTAGGACCACTCAGAAAGGAGTGCAGAAGACTCTTCAATCTTGCTAAAAGCTCAAAAGCAATAACCGAGGAATAAGGAATCCCTCATACTATACAAAAAAGAACTAAGGAAAGCCAAAAGATCCTCATGGAGACTCTTCTGTGGCAAAATAGAAGAATCATCTGAGGCATCAAGGCTAAGAAAAATCCTCTCTTCTAATCCAATTATGCCTAGCTGCCTTAAGAAGGCAGACGGCTCTTGGACGACATCTAGCGAGGAATCGCTCAATCTGCTACTTGACACTCATTTCCCAGGCAGCTCCAATATTACCGGCAATTTACGCCCTTGCAGGTCATTTGCACAGGTAACTTACTGTCACGGTCTGATTACTAGGGAAAAGCTGACTTGGGCGCTACATAGCTTCAAACCCTTCAAGTCTGCAGGACCAGACGGCATAATACCTGCCGAACTACAAATGTCAGCGGATATCATCCTGCCTGTGCTGGAGATGATCCTGAAAAGCTGTCTAGACCTGGTTCATATTCCCCGGGCTTGGAGAGAAGTTAAAGTGGTTTTCATATCCAAGGCTGGTAAATATTCCCACGTCAGTCCAAAGGACCTCAGACCCATTATCTTCATTCCTCCTCAAAACGCTGGAGCGATTGATTGATATCAACATACGAACATAAATCCGCAATTGTTGTCTGCGGCTCAGCATGCATACTGTAAGGGAAAGTCGATGGAAACCGCTCTTCACTCCTTAGTACGCACTATCGAATACTCTCTTCATCACAAAGAGTATACCATAATGGCTTTCCTTGACATAGAAGGCGCCTTTAACAACGTTAACACATCTGCAATCGCAAATGCACTGACAGAACTGAAGGTGGATAGCTCGCTCGGTGAATTGATTAATCTACTGCTTGAAAGTCGGATTATTAATTCAAAACTGGGCGTTACATCTGCTAGGAGGTCTGTCAGTAGAGGCTCGCCACAAGGCGGTGTTCTTTCTCCCCTTCTCTGGAATTTGGTGGTGAATAAACTACTGAGAAACCTGGAAGGGGAGGGCTGCAGGGTAATTGCCTATGCGGATGATGTTGCTATTGCCGTCTCTGGAAAACACCTCAACATCATAAAGGAACTCCTGCAAAACGCTCTTAACAAGCTAACAAGATGGGCTAATCGGTGCGGACTGGGCGTTAACCCCCACAAAACCGAGTTGGTCCTCTTTTCCAGGAAATATAAAATCCCACATATTGACCCTCCCTCTATTAGTGGTACAAGCTTAACTTTCTCTGACGAAGCAAAATTTCTGGGTCTAATCTTCGATAGGAAGTTAAGCTGGAAACCCAATATACAAGAAAGAGTCAAGAAAGCTACAGTAGCACTTTTCTCTTGCAAAAAAGCCGTTGGCAATAAGTGGGGTATACAACCCCGCATTACGCATTGGCTATATACAGCGGTGGTTAGACAAATTCTTACTTACGGGGTGGTCGTCTGGTGGACTGCCCTGGATATAGCTATAAACCGCGATAAACTGGGCAAAGTCCAGCGTTCAGCGTGTCTGTGCATTAGCGGAGCACTCCGTACTACCCCCTCCGCTGCACTGGACATTCTGTTACACCTGATACCCCTCGACATTTTCAGCATGCAAACAGCGGCTTGTTCCACTGTCCGCTTAAAAGCTACCTCACAGTGGACCAACAAGAAGATCGGTCACTCCATCATTTTGGACTCCTTCAAGTCTCTACCCAGAAACATAGACTACACCATACCCCATCTGCAGCTCGGAAAAAACTTCCAAATCACCATTCCTTCCAGATCATTCTGGGATGATGATGCATTTGCGGAAGATAAATCGATCCACTTCTACACCGACGGATCTAAAACCAGCGATGGGGTAGGTGGGGGCGTTTTCTCAGAAAAGCTAAATCTTAGCCTCTCCTTCCGTCTTCCAGATTATTGTAGCGTGTTCCAGGCGGAAATTTTAGCGATAAAAGAAGCCCTGTCGAAGCCCTAAAGAGGAATGTGATATCCTCAAAGGATATCCGTATCTTCTCGGATAGTCAGGCAGCGATTAAGTCCCTGGACTCAGTCTCTTCAAATTTCATCGTAGCCCAGGATTGCCGCTCATCTCTTTCGGAGATGGCAGAGCAGTTCAACATTCACCTCTGTTGGGTGCCGGGACATAGAGACATTCCAGGTAACTGTAGGGCAGACGATCTCGCCAAAAAAGGAACCACTTTACCTCTTTTACCTGATAAAGGTTCTTTAGGAATACCAATCGCTACATGCAAACTCTTGCTCAAGCTATCAGCAATCGAGAGAACAAACCTTAGGTGGACATGTAGCAATACTTGTCTAGCGACTAAGCGAATCTGGCCAATGCTGGATCTGCGACGCTCTAAGTGTCTAATCTCATTAAACCGACTGCATATTAGCTCGACCATAGGTGTTATCACAGGACACTGCTTAACCTTCACTTTGTCGCTAAATAAAAACTCCTTATCCTGACAGCGAACACCCCGGTGTAGAAATTGTCTTTCATTAATAATTGAACGAAAATGTTTAAGTAAGCCTTGTAATGCACATACAAAATGTTTCCTTTTTTGAATCTGGCGCCTTGCTACTAAGTTTTGCAATATTTAATTTTTGTATACTGTCGATTTCTATTTCAAAGTCACCTACAATAGCGGGTGACAATAAAAAAAATGTATTATAAAGTTTTGAAACAGCCTATCAGTTATTGAATATCGCATCGCCAATATCTTTTTTTCCATTTTATTAGTTAGTTGTTTATTAGTTTCAGATTTTATTCAAGTAACAAAGTAAGTAAGTTCTGGCCATCGTCCATAAGTGGAATAGTCAAACAAATTAGAAGTCTTACCGTTAGTCAAGATTTCTTTTGGTTGTTCTTATTTAGAGTTCCGGATTGTTCTGGAAAAGTGTTTGCATAAATTACGTATTCGTTTATTGCTTTTGTTCAAAATGGAAAATGAAGAAATAAAATTTCTCACTAGTGCACAACGGAAGAGGTATTATTTAGCTACCATATCGATGAGCATTATTTATCCATTCGCAATACTTATCACAGACTCCCTTATGAAAAACAACAAAGATATTTTCGGAGAATGGTGCAGCATCTGGATTCCGACCAAGAAGATGATCAGCCTACTAATGCTGAAAGGGGTGAAGAAATTGAAGATGAAACTGTTCCGAGAAATAATGGAGAAGTATCAGATGCTGAAGGTGAAATTGTCGAGGTGGAAATTAACAGTGACTCTGAAAACGAGAACGAAGGAATGAGCGATGGACAGGAAGGAAACGACGATAATGTTGTACAATTGGATGGATTATATTATGCCGGCAAGGATGGAACCCAATGGAAAAAAACTAAGCTAAATCTGCACCGAATGCCAGCACATAATATTATTCGTGAGAAATCGTTTATGGGACCAAAACCTAGCACTGGAAATTTGAGTGACGTCGATACGTTTTGTGAGCTTTTCAACTCGTCTATGCAAGACATCATTTGTAGGCACACAAATAGAAAGGCCGAAAAAGAATACAGCAAATGGAATGCGGCCAATCCCACTAAAAAATCTTTGGTCTGGAAACCTTTACAAGAAGAAGAGTTTATGGCGTACATCGGGTTGCTGATTGTAATTGGTAGTCATAGAACCAATTATGAAGCTATTGACCAGTTTTGGAAAAAGAATGCCTTCCCACTATATCGAGCAACTTTACCTATCGGGCGATTTTACAACATCACAAGGTTTCTTCGATTTGATTATGATGCCACAAGAACACTTAGAATGGAAACAGACAAAGCAGCGCCAATAAGTGAAATATTTGGAATGCTCAACTCGAATCTAAAAGCGAATTATAGACCGTACAATTCCATAACTGTGGATGAGCAGCTATTTCCTTTTAGAGGCCGAACGAAGTTCCCTCAAAGCCAGCCACATATGGGATAAAAGTATGGTGGGCATGTGATTCTGACACGGCATATCCGTTGAACGGCCAAATTTACACCGGTAAAATTGGGAACAATCGGGAAACAAATCAAGGCGAACGTGTTGTTAAGGATTTGCTTGTTCCATACAAAAACACAGGCAGAAACGTTACGATGGATAATTTCTTTACATCCCTTCCTTTATCCAAAGAATTATTAGGCTGGAACATGTCTATGGTCGGTACTATGAAGAAAAACAGGCGCTGCATCCCTGCCGAATTCAAAGCTTCAAAAACTAGAGAAGTCTTGTCATCGACTTTTGGTTTTGGAGAAAAAATGGTTCTGTGCTCATATGTTCCGAAAAAAGACAAGGCGGTAGTGCTTTTATCAACTCAGCATAATGATGACAGCGTTTCTGGGCCAAAACTTAAGCCAGATATTATACATTACTACAACAAAACTAAAGGTGCCGTCGACACGATGGACAAAATGTTGTCGCAGTATACCACGAAAAGAAAAACAAATCGCTGGCCACTTTCGATGTTTTTCAATATTGTTGATATTGCAGCGCTCGCAGCTTACATCATTTTTTCGAAAAACAATCCGTCGAACAAGCGCAACGTCAGAACAAGCCGCCTTAGAGAGTTCCTGCAAGAGTTGGGTGAACATCTTTGCATTCCAGTGATAAACAAAAGAGCTCTGATTCCAAGAGTTATGGGTAACTTTTCTACTAAAAGTGCAATAGTGTGCATTTTGGGCGTTCCAGCTCAAGAGCTACAAGAACACTTCATACCAGATGATCTGACGGATCGGGATGGATCTGGTCGCCCAACGCAAAAAGGGCAATGTTTTTTGTGCTACAGCGAGGAGAAAAGGAAGCGTCCCTCTAGGAAAGTTTGCGTACAGTGCAAAAAACCAGTTTGCCAAGTTCACCGTCTTACGCAAACAAAATGTCAAGATTGTCATACAAAATAATATTTTTGTCTTGTGTTTTGGAACATATTAGTATTTGAGTACCTATTTCCTTTCTTGTGTTAATTTTTGTTTCTGCTAATAATTTCACCTCCTAATAATATTTCCCATTTAGTTATAATGTAAATAAATACGAAGTCATCAAATAAAAATACGAAAAAGTGATCATTGTTTTATAACATTACTGCATTTACTACAGAAACAAGTGATTCCAATACAAACAAACACAAGGTTCTACTTGTGCGTGCATATTGTCAATATTATCCTTGGATTTAACAATCTTTGAAGCCGAATTCTACATACAACTTCGGGCTAAATGTAAATCTACACCCAGGTGTATACAGTCAATCTGGTCGAAAATATACTAAAAATTTCGAAATTTCTGCAAAATAAAATATCAAAAAAATTTTCATATCTCTTTTCCGAGAGTACAGATCAATTCAGTCACAGAGCTAAAACGATTTTAGTATTGGTAAAAAAATAAATGAGATATTTAAAGGTGAAAACTGGGATCTACACCCGGGTGTATACCGTCAAGGTGAAGGTTAATAGGCAGGCACGCCTCCAGGCTTGGCGTGCACTCAAACGACTTCTGCAGAAGCATGCAACTAACCTAACTAACCTATGCTCTCCACCAGGTCATCTCCCGCTGCCTTAAAAAGCTCGACAGTCAAGCCGTCTGTTCCAGCAGCTTTGTTGGATTTTAGTTTGGATATCGCTATCCTCACTTCGTTTTGGTCAGGTGGACGGAAGTATTGGCTTTCATCGTCCATCGCTGAATGGTTCGTTCTGCATGACATCGTAATTTTTGTCGTCTTCGCCGTTTAACAGTCTGCAGAAATAGTTTTTCCATGTCCTCAGCACCGACTGTGACTCTACTACAAGATTTCCTTCTTCGTCTCTACAGGTCTCTTTTCGAGTCTTGTTTCCGTTACACGTCCTTTTTACCTTTTGGGAAAACTTCTGAACATTTTTCCTGGAGTAGCTTGATTTGGAAACTTTTATTACGTCAGACATGCGTAGACGCTGTAACTCTTTAATTTCGAAGTATCGTGAGTAGCAATCAGTGAATTACTGCCACGGCAAATCCGGAAAAGTTGATGGCACTAACGGCTCCTGTTTATTTGTCCTATTTTGAACGCAAGCAGAAATTCTTAATTTTTTGTTCAATATCCATTGCGATTCCGGGCCACCATATAGTTCTATTGGCTCGTATCCGTGTTTTAGTTGCACCGAAATGTCCGGCATGCAATTTTGTTAACATTAAGGGTCTTAACGTTTTTGGAACTACCATCCTATTTTTTTGTAGTACCAAATCATCAATGATCGTCAATTCATCTTTGACAGAGTAGTACATGTCTGTACTCAATTTATTTTGTGCAGGCCATTCCGATCTGATATATCGTTTTAAGTTCTGACATTCTCGATTGGATGACTTGAACGATGTTTTCGGATGTATGCTTCAACTTCCCCCTCTAGTTCATCTGGCACTAAAGATTCTGAGGCATTCTTGACAGGTTGTCCGGTGCGAGAATATTTTTCCCTGGCACATAGGAGATAGAATAGTCATATCTCATCATTCGAATGCGGATACGCTGTAATCTTGGAGTTAAGTCGTCTAAGTTGTTGGTTTTTAGAATTTGTAAGAGTGGTTTGTGATCTGTTTGAACCGTAAAATTGCGTCCAATTAAATAAATTTTCAGTTTATCACAAGCCCAAGCTATAGCCAATACTTCTCTTTCAATTTTTGCATAAATTTTCTCGGCTGTTGTGAGGGTCCTCGATATACAGTGACCGAAATAAGTATAAAGACACACTCAACTTCAATGCTCGGTTGGATTTAAGTACAAAAATAATAGAAATTATAAGTTTATTTTATCGTAGATAGTAAGTTTATTTTATTCAGTAAATAATGAAACGAAAAAAGAAAATATTTATCACCACAAAGGCTAGTTTTTGAGGTTCACCTTTAGGGAATTCCAAAAACGTTTAATTTTCCTGCGAAATAAGTATAAAGACAGTCAATATTTAAAAGCATTTAAACACCGAATTTTTTGGTTGTACCTATCAACCTGAAAGTTAGTACTTTGTACAACCTCCTTGATTTTCAATAACTTGGAAAATTCTATTCGGCATAGAATTTATCAAGTTTTGTAGGACTTCTTCGGTGATCTCAGACCATGTCTGTGTTATTCCTCTTTTAAGCTCTTCCAGATTTCTGTACTGCTTCCCATTTGAATAAAGGTTTCTTGCCATAATACCCCACAAATTTTCGATTGGGTTAAGGTCAGGACTACACGAAGGCCATGGTAAACACTGAATTTGACTCCTTTCAAACCATTCGCGGACCGTACTGGCATTATGAATAGGAGCATTGTCCTGTTGAAAAATAAAATTTTCACCCGCTGGAATGTCTCCAAATGCATCCAAAGCATATTCCAACATCTCCCTGTATTTTTAACCATTCATTCTAGGTTGAACGAACATCAAGGGGATTTTACCATGAAAACCAAAGGCACCCCAAACCATCAAACTTCCGCCTCCAGAGTGCCGACTCATTTTTATTGCTTTTTCGTCCCTCAAATCACGCCAATAAAAGCTAAAACCGTCCGGACCATCCAAATTAAATTTCTTTTCATCACTAAAAATAACGGATTCCCACTCCCTGGTCCAAGCCATGTGACTTCTTGCAAATCTTAACCTTGCTTCTTTATGATGCTGTTGCAGGTTGGGTTTTTTCGTCATTTTCGTGTAACGAAGGTTATGATTTGCCTTCAACACTTGCTCCACTCTTCTTACCGTCACTGGGAGATCCAACTTGCGCTTTATCTGGCCAGCATTCAGCTTATTACGCCTTCCTTCGTGGTAAATCGTTTTTTTGTTGCGTGAGGTCAAGAGGCTTGGTCGACCAGATCTTCTTGCAGTGCTATAATTTTGGCCCAAATTTGAAAAATTACATACGACGGAAAGAGATCGTCCAATTTTCCTGGCAATGGATCGGTTGGATAAGCCGTGCTCCTTATGAGTCGTAATAATTGCCCTTTCTACTGTCGTCAAATGAGTTCCGCGAGGCATGGCTTAATAGTTTAATGATAACAATTTATTGATAACAATTTTTGTGCCAACAAGCGAAACAATTTACCTTTTATTGTTTTTCACTCTTTTTATTTAAAAAAAATTGCTATAAAATTGGAATACTTTTGGATAACCGAAGTGTCTTTATACTTATTTCGCAACTTTTTCACAATTTTTTTATTAGAAAAGACAAATCAGTCTCTTTCTAACACGATATGACCGATAACGGTACAATTTTTTTTTGGAGTTAAGAGAAAATTAATTCTCCAAACATTTATTGAACAATTTTGTTGCATATATTTAGGCGCTAAGCCTACAAGCCAAATTGAAGAGTTTGAGAATTACTGTCTTTATACTTATTTCGGCCACTGTATATGCAATGGGACATAGATCTTTCCCGTGCGTTTGTAAGAGGACTGCCCCCAACCCCAGTGAGGAAGCATCACACGATAAGGTTGTGTGTTTTGAGGGATAACAAATTCTTAAGTTAGGAGGTGATATTAACCTTTCTTTTATTTCTTTAAAAGCTTGCTCTTGAGCACATCCCCAAACAAAGGCGTTTTTGAAGTAAACTTCTTTACGTACGCTTGACTTGGGGAGTAAGCTACTGAATGCGACACGGAAGTGTAGACCAATGTAGACTTCTAGCGTAACGGAAGTGTAGACAAACGTAGACTTGCGGCGTAACGGAAGTGTAGACAAACGTACATTCTTTTGTTACAACCCATACAATTTAGTCGGCGGAAAGGTTCGTGGAATGAGTAAACACCATTGAATCTCCTCAATAGAGGGCAATACTAAGCTCATCATCTATCCAAACCGATCCAAAGGAGAAAGCTAT
This sequence comes from Portevinia maculata, assembly GCA_949715645.1. NCBI lineage: Eukaryota > Metazoa > Arthropoda > Insecta > Diptera > Syrphidae > Portevinia > Portevinia maculata. Next base: position 219,614,663 of record OX454526.1, read on the forward strand.
ATCTAAAACAGTTGCCGACAGATGGAATTTACGGGAAGTGAGTAAAGTCATTGTGTCCATGAATCGCATTTCATTAGTTGGAAATATAGAGCGTCACCGTCATCGTCAGATTTTCAGGTCGGACGGCAAAAAACCAAAGTTTGAGCTAGGGAGCTGAAATTAATTATATATACTCTCCGGTGGCCCTTGATGCTCATGTGTAAATATTTTCAAAATTCGCCCACTGACACGACCACAATTCAAATTAGATGGAGCGAAAGAAGTCGTGTGGTCTTAATTTTTACTAGTTAAGCTTGAGGTAGGTTCAACGATTGACGATTTATTGGGAATATATTTTCCGATAAAGTTGACCATAACAAAAAATCGCTGAATTTCCTTAACCGTGGTAGGTGCGGACATTTCCATAATCGCTTTTGTCTACATCAGCTTTACATAATTACCCCATCGGAAATTGTGTGCCCTAAAAAGTTAATTTTTGTTTTCCCAACTCCGATCCATCAATCGTGTGAGCACCGTTTCTACTAACTGATCCAGTTCTTCCATCGATCCTGCCCAAATCAGAACATCGTCTACATGCACTACACAGTTTTTAAATACTCTGGAGCCGATGTGATACCGAAAGGAAGCCTATGGAATTTGTAAGTACCTAAAGGTTGTTAGTTCCTGCGATTTTTTGACAAAGGAACCTGCCAAAAGCCACTGTTCGCATCCAGCTTGGCGAAAAATGTGCCTCCAGCCAACTGCGATAACCAGTATTCGATACCGTGTATTGGATGAAATTGTCTTGTAACACATTTGTTTAGTTCTGTCAAATCAACCCACATTCTAATACCCTCTTTTTTTGGTACTACAAGCATCGGCGCACACCAGTCCGGCGCTTTTTCCACCGGCGTTTTTTACCATCCTTATTAGTTTTTCTGAAACCGATGGCCTTAAGTGTACAGGTACAGCTCTTGGAGTTGATATGGCAAATGGTTTAACATTTTCTTTCAACTCAATTTCATATTCTTCCTTAAATTCACCCAACCCTCAAAAATCTCTTTAAATACTTCGAACCAATTCCTTTTTGACACTCCAAATAATTTTTTTATTAGTCCTAGTTTTTCAATCCCCATCTTTCCCAACAGTGGTGTTATTTTGTCCACGGTAACATAGATGACCTATTTGATTGATTTTTGTTCGTACTCCAAATTGACAGTGGCCTTTCCCATAATTTTGATGGCCTGATTTACGCTAAACAATTTTGCTCCTGTTTTTTCAATCGATATGCCCTTTTTTGTTTTATTAGCATCCCAACGAACTAATGTGACGTCAGCACCAGTGTCGACTTTAAATTCTAGACTTTCGTCATTCAGTCATAAATTAACCGACCAATTTTGTGACACGGCCCCTACAAAATACTCCTCTTCTTCCTCTCTCTCGTTTTGTTCGGCATTACTGTGCAAAGTGACCAATCTTTTTGCACGTGTTACGTGTTGAATTTTTTGCTGGACACCTATTATACTCGTGGCGGTCGTACCCACATCGCATGCACTTTTCTTCGCCTCTATTTCTCCTAAGCCTTCCCTGATCTATTTCGCTTTTGTGAACTAATTGCTTACTATCAGGAAAACGTTGCACTCTATAGACAGACGATGTAGTTAGACAAAGGTCTTTTTTCTGTCGTGTAAGTTCTTCGACTTGACGAAATGCTGTTACCGCCTTTCCTAGAGTGAGGCCGGGGTCTAGTTTTAACCTGTAGCTCAGCCCTTCGTCCCTCATACCTACGATCAGAGTCAACAAAATCATTTCATTGTGTAATGCTCCCCATTCACAGTGTTTCGCAAGAGTATGCAAAGCTATGATAAATTCTTCCCCTGTCTCATCACCTTGTTTTTTCTTAAGAAACTTAGCGCGCTCATAGATCAAATTTCTTTTTGGTATGAAATGTTTCTCAAATTGCTTTTTACATTCGTCAAAAGTGTTGGGTGGCGACGCAAATGATGCAAAAACTTCTTCGGCCTGTTCGCCCATGCAATATAAAGGGTGGTTAAATTTTAAGGGCCGATGTTGATTTTGAATAAAACACAAATTATTTAGGAAATTATTGTCATTTCTTTTTATTATGATAATATTGGTATGGTTAAATTATGTATGGAACAAAATATCGGCCAAATGGCCGCCGCAACCTCGGCGGCACACCTCCATCCGATGGTCCAAATTTTAGATGACGCTGAGGCATAATTGAGGTTCTATGCCCTTAATGTGCCGAATTATTTCCTCCTTTAGCTCTTGAATTGTCGCTGGCTTATCGACGTACACCTTTTCTTTCAAATAACCCCAAAGAAAGAAGTCCAACGGTGTCAAATCACATGATCTTGAAGGCCAATTGACATCGCCACCACGTGAGATAACACCGCCATTGAATTTGTCGCGCAAAAGAGCCATTGTTTCGTTAGCTGGGTGGCAAGTGGCACCGTCCTGTTGAAACCACATATCGTCACCATCCATATCTTCCAATGGCCATAAAAAGTTCGTTATCATCTCACGATAGCGAACACCATTCGCAGTAACTGCTTGACCGGCCTCATATTGGAAAAATACGGCCCGATGATGCCGCCAGCCCATAAACCGCACCAAACAGTCACTCTTGCATTGGTTTTTCGACAATCACTCTTGGATTATCATTCGCCCAAATGCGGCAATTCTGCTTATTGACGAATGCACTGAGGTGAAAATGTGCCTCATCACTGAAGATGATTTTCTTCGAAAATTGATGATCCACTGTTGCCATTTTTTTCCACCATTCTGACATTGATGACGCTTGAAATGGTCAAGAGGCTTTAGTTCTTGAGCCAATTGCACCTTGTAAGCGCGTAAATGCAAGTCTTTATGCATAATATTCATCAACGACGAACGTGAGAGGTGCAATTGTTGGGCACGACGACGAGTTGAGGTGGACGGCTCTTCAGCCACACTATTGCGAATAGTAGCAATATTTTCTGCAGTACGAGCTGTACGAGCATGCACTGGTGTTTTCACATCTTCTACAGACCCGGTTTGCTCAAATTTTTGCACGATTTTTCCGATTTTACGCACATTTGGACGATTAAATTGACCGAAAAAATCCCGAAGTGCTCGATATGCATTTTGATTTGAACGCCCATTTTCATAATAAACCTGAATAACTTTAACGCGTTGCTCGATTGTGTATCTTTCCATGGTTCAAATTGAGTTAGTCTGAAATTGAGAAATGTCAAATAAAATGCAGAAAAAAACTTAACGTTTAGGTGTGGTTCACATTCAACATCGGCCCTTACAATTTAACCACCCTCTATAAAGACATTTACCTGAGATTGATCGGGCTTCATGCAATTTAGTTCCCACGCGGTACCTTTCGAACAGCTTTATCCGTTTTTCCCAATCCGAAGGTACGAATGAAAATTCCTCAGGAGGACTAAGTGTTAACTGTCCAGTATTCATTAGGATTTTAGAATTTCCTGGTGTTTTTGTATCCTCTGTCATTATTCGTGTTCACGAAACCCCAATTTTTTGTCCACGTTATGGGTGTAGTGATCCGCTCGTAAATGAGTTAATTTTATTTTTATTTAGCTCTGCGTCTTTTCAAATGTTTAAATTGTATTTTTACCTCGATTTAGTTGTTATCCAGATTTTATTTGATTTTATTTGTTTCGTTTAGAGAAAAATTATATTTCCGCTGCCACCATATTCCAGATTTAGTTAAGCACGTTTATTTTAGTTTTGACATTTATCTCATTACAGTATGCCAATTCAATAATACAAAAGTACAATATGTACTATAATAGAGTAGTGCCAATACAACACCTCTTTCTTCAGCTCACGACAGAGTAGCTCCATTTCGATAAGCTTGGTATGGAGTTCGTCGTTTTTCTCTTCAATACTTTTGATTTTCACTGAGTCTTTTTCCGGACACATTCGATCTTGTTGGTGCAGATGGACTTATTTCTATTTTTTCAAACCCCTACCCGTAGGAAAAGATAGGAAAAGATAGGAAAAGATATCGCCAGAAAAACAACGACCATAGCTATACTGCCACTGTAAGGTTGCTGTGGCTGAAGCGATAAGATAAGAAACGATATCTTTATCAAGATGCAACTTCTAAGTTTACATCCACTGTTTGTCTTAAACCCTGGATTTTGACATTGCTGGATTAAGGTCACGTCCACTATTCATGCTAAGTTTTGACAGTTTCCTCAGACATAAATAGTAGCAGGTCGTCATTAGCATCTTGGGAGTGATGCAAATTAATTGGCTCCACCCTGAGTTTTTTGACACTGGTTATCTCTTTTGTGGAAGGAGAACTTTATGTTCCCCAGTCCAAATTTTACGACTTCTGCTACGGATCTCCATTGTTTGGGTAACCCGGGATCCACCGCAGTCCGCAAGTACCTGCTGTCATATTTCTCCCTCGTCTTAGAACTTACTATCTTCCATTTACCTACGGTTTATGGAAGGTCTCTCCGGTACCTGATTAGGTATCCATACATACAGCAGCGCACGCTGAGGAAGAACTGAGACTGTCATCACCTCAGCTTGGTGCCAGGCGATAATTCCATAAGGCCGTGGATACATCGTGTCAAGAAGTCATACGACTCTTTGTTGTGAAACGATCTTGAGACCTTTCCTACATCTCGCACCATCAAAGGTACAGGCATTGTTTGCTGGAAGCTTTGCCTTCCCGAGTTGTCTGTCGATCCATCCGGGTTGTTGCGTTCGACTTTTGCCAGGTAATCTCGTCACTTTTAAAATTAATTTTAGCCCTCTTTTAGTTTCCTGTGACCTCGTTAGCTGAGCGTATGCTCTGAGAGACCGGTTTGGATTTGATTTGGCTTTGATTTCCCAGATCCCTAACACTTTTCCAAACGTGTGACTCCACCTTCAAGATTGATCGGTGAGGCCACAGCCTCGACTGTCACTGGCACAAGATGTGTATTGTTTCCATGACGGTAATTCTTTTTTTTTTTGTTTTTATAATTTACTTACGCTAAAGGGGTTTTTGCTTTTCTGTACACACCTATATAGTGTTGGAACACAGCGCCCGTCATTTTTTGTTGAACATTAAGCGGCACCTAGCAAAGAAATATTGCATGGCATGATTTTAGGTGCTACTTAATATTTGAAAGAATAGGAGGATAGGAAAGAATTTTGTAGAGTTTTTTTTCTCCACGGGTGGGAGATCTGTATTTATGTGAGTATCCAATTTAAAAATCATGACTCTGGCCGAGAATCGAACGCATGACCTGCCAATCATTTAGTGAATACACTACCATCGCAGCAATGCCACCCGCATTTTTGACCTATTAGCGTGCTTTCTGACTAACGCTTTGTCTCTGCCAGAGAACTTGGCTTCAGCTAATTCTTAAATTTTCTTCAACAACCTCAGGGCACGCTTGTAACCCTCCCTCTTCTTTTGTTCAAAAAGTACAAGTATGTCCCCAAGAAATCTGTTCTCTGTCTCGGAGTCCATCGACAAACCGTTACTAGACTGGGAGGAGAGAATCTCCCCCAGTGCAGTCATATCCGGCGGAGCGTTCAAGTCTAGTGGGTGCATTGGCAGTTCTTAATACGATTAACGCCGACAACATAGCCTGTAGAATCATTGCGACTTTATCCCCCACACCAGCGTTATACAAGATGACGCAAACGTCAAGGTGTCTGCCGAGCAGAGGGTATGTACATGATACAAAATTTTGATTTGAACCTGAGGCACCTCGGTCAGCAGCCCAACACTCTAACCACATTCTTTTAGTCTTTTAGTCAAATACAGAACCCACTATTTTTTAGATGAATTGACACTTAGCCTATTTATATCTTGATGGTATGTATTTGACCTCGCTTGTATTTGACTTGATTAGTGGTAGAAGCGTTTCTGAGTTAAGAGAAGAAAACGAGAAAGTGAAAATCCCAAGACCACGCTCACATCTTTCATTAAGTAAAATCCCTTAATGGATCGACGTTTATTCTTCTTTACGCCCTTTAATTGTTGCCACAACATCTCTTATTCCAATTGCAATATATTTTTCTATAAGTCCAAGACCAAGTTAAGGCGGATTGCGGATCACCGTTTGCTATGTTATGTATTTTCATCTATCTTTTGCAAAACAAAGATATATTAAGGTTCTCTGAGTGCCTGTTAATCGAGCAATTTCACTCCCTATATACATAATAAATATTAAAGGTGACACAATTTTGTATCAGGATATTTTATAGCATATGATGTTGCTTAATTTAATCATAAATTCACACATTTTATGTATGCACGCATCCGTTGCAGGAAGGCGAAAGTATAATTTAGCCGGAGAAAAAATCTTCCAATAAATGGCTTTATCAAGTCATGAAATATTCATCGGAATAATTAATATGGTGGAAAATGTGTTGGCAAAACAGAGTTAGACTAGTATTGAAATACAAGAGGGCATTTGATTAATTCAAAGTGATTCAGAAGGCAAGGTAATGCTCAGCAAAGTTCTCTAGCATATTTTTATACTACACCGCTATATATAGGACACAACTCAGGACAGTTTATTCAAGCAACTAGCCTAAAAGATTCACATACAATATATATAAAGTAGTGCAAGCTTCAATGAACAGTTTAACTATTGTGATGACTTGTATTTCATATTAAATAAATATTTATTTTATAATTGCATTGCTTAACATTATGCCAAGCTTTTTCGCTGACCCAATAAACGTAATTCGGGTGTTTTTAAAGTATAATAAGGGAAAACACGACGTATATATAAATTTCCATGAGATAACAAAATATTTTGACTTGGACTTGAACCTTGCAAGGATAAGTAATCTGGTCAGATCTTTGTTATGATCATGATCGACATATTCTACGAGACCGAATAGAAGCATTTTCCCCCACCTGAAGATCATCAGGATACACTACATGTCGACCAAAGAGCATAGAGCACACAAGGGGATGTCGGCAACTCATATTGTCCAAATAAGTAGGCAGAATTTGAAAGAGTTGACACGGGCCAAGAATTTATTAGAACTAAAGTCGTTTTTGTATAAAAACACACGTGCAGTTATGCTGCCATACTTGAATAAACAACAACAAAAAATTGTGATTGCTACCACGCGAAGGGGGCTGGAGTTGTTATCATTAACACGTAAACACATTCTACCTAATTCTGATACTATCGATTGTGTTGGAAGAATTTGTTGTAATTTGAAAAATTTCACCATTATTTTAATACCTTTTATTATACCCTATTCTAAGGGTGTATTGATTTTAACTCATAGTTTGTCACATGCCTTAATATTGCCCGTAGACTCATAAAAGTTAATATACTCGTGATCACCATCGACCAAGCAGACTGTAGCCTTTTCCTATAGTTTTTATAGGAAATGTGTAAAGCATCTAAAACCAGAGTTTGGGACTTCAACCATAACAAAATCCACCACTGCCACTAATCCCTGTTCGCTTTTCTCCATGATACCGCTGGTAGGCATTTTATCATGCGAGGTTTTCATCCGTAGTTGCCTCTTTGTCTGCACATTTGTGAGTACAATTTTTGCGCCTTGGCATATACAGGAGGCACCAATCTACCGGAAATTGTGTACTTATGTGCACCCTGTACCACTTGTGATAGGTGTTTTTGTTTTTGATAATGTTATAATATTTTTAAGACCATTCAGTAATTTTGAAAAACACTTGCAATAAACAGATTAGTGACAGTGGATCTGTTTCTTACAAATCCAAGCTGTTCATTACAAATTATATTGCGACAAAGAAATATTAACTTTTCACAAACAATTTGTTCAGAAAGCTTAGGGATACACAAAAGCTTTGAATAGGCCTGTAATTAGTGATATCACCACGTTCGTTAACATTTAAAAAAAATATACTCTCTAGAAGCCCTAAATGTTCATGTTTCAATATTTTTAAAATCCGCCCACTGACCACCATTAAATCGTTGTACTGAAGAAATTATTGTAAATGAAAGTCCTGTTCTTCGCAAAGTATGTAGATAAAGTCGCTTGAAACAATTCCTTTATACAAAGATTTCTGCCATTTTCGATAAAATTCTTTAATTGTTGTAAAACTAAATATGTAGAGCGTTTTAAACAATTCACCCATACTTAGACTTTTGCCACGCCCACTTTATGAGTGATAGGAGTAGGAATAGGGTATCCAACAGTTCGCCCAAGCGGACTGTAGCCCTTTCCACACACGCACACACATACATCCTCTTAAAACATAATATTATGAGCTTCACATTTTAAAATATGTTGTAAATTACAATTTTCATTTTCGGGACAAAAATAACTTTACAAATGCTGCAAAGTTAAGAAATATATTCCATTGCTAATCTTCAAACTGAAAATGCATGGAAATGGAAAAAACAATTTTGTGTTGTCAATGAACTTAAAGACACAACCCATAGAATCCGTCAATCCGTCGGATCCGTTGATTTAACGGAAAGCAATATAGAATACACGTATTCTTAAGGAAAATGACCAATAACCAATGGATCCATGAACTTCGACGGATAAAGTAGGTCTACTTTCTACTTTTCTTTCACTCGCCGTATGCATACATACAAAAATTGCACTTCAATCATACTAGAATTGAGGTTCATTAATTACAAACATTAGAGAGGCACAATCATAGGTCGAAACATTGGATGAATGAGAGAAAACTGTCATTGGGGATTGACAGACTCTTCAGTATACCACGGTGAAACTGCAACTCGACCGCTGATTGGTTGTGAAATTGTGGGGAAATTCCAGCTCAAAAATCAAGCCGTAGGGAAAAAGAGACAACATTTTGAAATCAACCAGAATATATGTAATTCGCCGATTTATTTATTTTTTTGAAAAAAATTCAACAAAGGTTGTCTATAAAAAAACTCTCTTTGACCTTAAAAGAAACGTTGAGTAGAATGGAATGGAATAGCGAAAAAATGGGAGCGTATCGGAATCCCGCTTTTTAAAATCCCGAAAAAAAAGTTTTAAAATCCCGTCTACTAAAATACTGCTTTTTTTAAATCCCGTCTTTTAAAATCCCGCTTATTCAAAATCCCGATATATTACAATCCCGCTTTTTAAAATTCCGCCAAATCCCGCTAATCCCGTTTTTTACAAAACATTCGTAATGGAAGTAGACAAGTGCAGTACTCTCCTCACTTTTGGTCTGTGTATGACATTGCAGAAAAACAATTCCCGAGAAAACAAAATATTGCTGAAGCGTGGCATCGCAGACTGAATGTTTTGGTTTGACGAAAAAGTGCTGGCTTGTATAAACTCATTGCAGATTTGAGAAAGGAAGCAATTGTGATGCAAACTGAAATACAATAATTACGAAATGGACAAGAAAAATTATATAAAATACTAATGTTATAAAGTCACGCGCTATAAAAAAAATTAATGAGAAATTGGAAAAAAAAAATGAGTAAAACAGGTTTTTTGCGTTGCATTGCTTATCATACACTTGAACTAATAAAATAAAAAATGTTGTTAATGGTTTGAAGTTTTTTTTGTTCACTTTTGCAGAATATATGATATTCTTTATATTTTTTTTTTAAATTATTGAAGATTGTCATATTTATTACTTGAAAATGTATTTTGATATTATTTATTTCTTATTTTGTTACTTCCCCTAAAAATGATAAATGTTAAAATAAACTGCATTTCAAAAAAACACTCATTGCTTAATTTATTTTAATTTTCTTATTATCCCGCTTTTACAATCAAAAGTAGTCGTTTCATTTTAAAAAATCGCGCGATTTTGAAAATAAAGCAACTACTTTTGATTGTAAAAGCGGGATAATAAGAAACGGGATTATAAAAAACGGGATTATAAGAGGCGGGATTTTAAAAGACGGGATTTTAAAAAAGCTTCATTATAAAAAGCGGGATTATAAAAAGCGGAATTATAATAGCGGAATTTTAAGAATCGGGATTATAAAAAGCGGGATATCGAACCCAACCCGAAAAAAATATATATGATTGATTTAAATGTTAAACAAAATTTGTAAGCGTATCTTTCAAAATATGTCCTGAGTCCTCCTCATTTTAAATGCAGAAAGAATATTTTCAGTAGTGACAGATGTAAGAACAAAGAAACGAACAAACTCAGTCAAGAAAATTTCAATTCAATTTACATTATTCGGTCGTAAGACCGAACTTCTCAGTTCAGCTGTCAGTTAAGCATTCAGTTAAACTGGTATGTTAATGCAAACATGTTAATGCAAAATTGAAACTGAGACTGAAACTGATACAATAAGTTCAAAATTCAACTGACAACTGAACTTATAACTGATCATCTAAGAGGGTTTTTATGATCATATTGAGTAATTTTGAAAATGCATTTTTTTATTTTATTTTTATCTATTTGCCAATAATTAAAATTAATAAAAAAAAGACAACGATTTGGTTAATTCTTTTTTTATTTATTTACATTAGCGTAGGGAAGAATTGGGATTTTTCTCCAAGCTGGTAGGAATTTTTATTTTTGTTAGTTATCGCTGGACTAGAGAATTAGATGAGAAATGAACAATTGTGGTATGTAGGCTATTATAGGTTAGGCAAATGCATATAAAATGCAAGCAATGTATTTTCGGCTGACAAAGTTGGCGACGGTACCTTCCGTACGTATGTACGTTAAAGTTGGCGGATCCGTCAAAACAATGGATACAACGAATTCTAAGGGCTAGGCCCTTTAAACTCGAGAACATCGAGATTTGATGTATTTTATGGTAATCCACTGGGTGAAACGCCAAATTGAAAAAAGGTCACTTATGTATTCACGATTTATAGTTTAGCCCTCAACATAGAACGATTATGGCAGGAATGAACCTATTAGTTGCATCAGTATAATTCATAATTTAAATGATTTTATTTAAATGAAGATGTAAGAAAGAATGTTTTGCACAAAAATGCTTTAAATTATTGTATTTTTTGTGCTTGCGTTATTTATGTATAGGTATTAACTTAGTTTGCAATTAATTTTTGTTTTTGAATTCCTATATGTTAACTTTGTATACATTTGTACGTATATATGCATGATATGCATAAATGGTGAGCCTGTGGGTGCAGTTTATGTGACTGTGAATTTCTGCTCGTGATAGTCCCTTGCTTAAAGCATTCCACTACACAGATCTAATAGTTCATTTAAAATTAGTATTATTTGGCGAATAAATAAAGAATTTGCAAATTACTAAGTCTATCAGCCGAATTTCACTCTCATATCAAACAACAATAATTTGTCACAGACTGGCAACTCAAAAAATATCTCAGCTGGTGTTTTCCCCTACAAAAAGCTTTGGCGAAGCCTGCGCAGAGCCAGGTAAACAATCAGAGATATCAAGCACAAGTTTAAAACGTAAACAACTCTTTCGCTCTATATCGAATTTTCCAATTTGTCCATGATGTTAGGGTTAGGAGAAAATTTTGCTCAGTTTTCACCACATCCGACGCGGCTGTATCTGCTGAAAGCTCATAAATCCAGCTGTTCCGCAGTCTATTTGGCTCTGGCGCCGGGACAAGTCATTTTCGTTTTTCCAACGGAACAATTTGTTTCAGTTCTAGTTTTTGTTACTATTTTCCTCAAGTGGTCACGGAAGTCCAGTTTCAGAATCTGATTAGTCAGTCGAACGTTTCGCTAAGGGAAGTACGTGCGTTTTAAAGGTCTAATGAGACGCTAGAATTAACGGTGACCGTTTGCCCCATTTTCCCGGAATTGGCCCCAAATTTATCTTTTGTTCTGCCAAGTAATAATATATAGCATCCATATAATCTGTTTTTATCGCCTGAAGTGAGTGCCTCATATTTAATCCATCTCGATGTTAAAAACGGTTTCCGTCTCATACACACGTCTGATAACATAACAAAAAAAAGCAACAGGCTAATAACAAGGAAAATAGTTGCGAATTTATTTCATAGTGCTCGAATCGAATGTTTGTTGAAAAAATACATAGTATGGTGTGCTAGTGTGATATTCTCGGTAAGAATCCAATCTGTAAAAACCAATTGAAAAAAATGTTCATAAAATTAAATAATTCTTTAAAGTGAAATAAAAAAAATAAATAAATAAAAAAAAAATACCAAAATGTATTAGCGCTTACAGCCATGGTGTTATAAATATGCACACGTAGCTATATGAATTGATAATTTATGTGTCAACCGAATTTTGAATTTCGTTCAAGTCCTAAAAATAGAATCTCCGGCTAAGAAAAAATTGTCGTGTCACCAGTAGTCAAGGATTATTTCAGCTGTTGGCGATTGCTACGGTAGGTGATTGTATTCGGGATCAATCAACTTGTTGAGATTGTTTGGGTTCATGTCTCGCAGTAAAAAAAATCTATTTATTTTGTTTTTATTTTTTACAGATCATTTTAATCAATATTTTTTGATTTAGAAGTATTTTAATTTGTTTGAGATATTTTTGTTATATTGCTCGGCATTTTTTTTTATTTTATTTTTACAAAAGTGACTAGGTAATGGTATTTTGGCGCTTCTATTTCAAATTAATAGTTTTTCTTATGACGGTAATGGTAACGTCAACCGGAATCTCAATATTTTTAATTTTTTAGATAATGTAAATTCGTCTTTTAGCGAAAGTAAAAATTAAAATAAAAAAGCCGAGCGTTAAGAATCAATCTCTCAACTGTTTTCGCTTACAAAACAATATCTCATGAATTGTATAAATAAAACGTTGCTGGTTTCCTTTTTGTCCACAAAAATAAAAGATTGGTAATTTTTTTACGTTGAACATTGAGACAAATTTATTTATGATTCAGTAAAACTGCTATTACATAAAATCTAAGCGCGCATACACATGGAGCTACTCAGCTAGTGTCGAGTCAATTCATTTTAGTTTTTTATTTGGTTGTCAATGTTTCACATCTTATTCAGTTTGCAGTGCGAGAACCTAGTGAACGACCAAATATTCAATTTTTAATTTGTGGGAGAAGGGCTTTAGAAGAAACTACTGCTAATGATCGAAGGAATTATTCTCAAAATCTAGAATTGCTCTTTCCAATGAAACACATTTTGGTTCTGATCAGTTGACTAGTCTAGTATTGGTGAGGATGGGGTATCAAACCCAGTATCTGTCCTACCCACTGAAATAGTTTCCTAATAAATCAAAACCACGTTTTTCTCACTTTGACGTTTGTAAATAAATAAATCGTCGGCCAAAATTAATTTGCCGTATACGCCAAAATTCCGAAGACTCTCTTTTCAAATTAGTTACCTATCAGTTTTGTTCTATCTGTTTCCATTTCTGAGATTTTCCGAATTGTTTTGACGTTTATCCATCAAAATCACCAAATCCACGTATTGTTTTGCCGTAAACGCCAAATGTTGGCATATGTTGGCAAATAGCTACTCAAATTTTTTTTCTTAAAATTGTTTTGACGTTCGTCTACGATCTTTGTTATTGTAATGCAAAAATATAATAAAATGAAAGAGTTGATTTTCCTTTGGTATATACACAGTGGTGTGCAGCGCATTTATTAAAAATCGCCGGTAACACGTACAGAATCTATGGGTCCGTAAGATGCAATCGGACGGTGTTCTTTTGCGTGTCCTTCTATCTACTTTAAGCACTTGGGTTTTCTTGTCTCGAGTTTATTGCAACGCTATCCACTCGTTCTTATTGTTCTGCAAGTAGGGTTTATGGGTATCAGATTGATCGTTGGTTACTGGCTGTAAGATCGCTGCCAGTTTTGTTTATGTTATAGAATGCTCTTGTTGTTATCGAAATCATAATGTGCAATATTTAATTCTAAAGACTCATAACAAAAAATATTTCATTAGCCTTCTAAGCTATGTATTTTTTGTATATTTACTGTGTATTTGTTTTCTATGTTTTTTTTTTCATTTTTATCATGGACTGATAAAGTAAATTATGTAACTTCAAGAAATATAAAATAAAAATTCATTTTGGGGTAAAATTTACAGCGGGAATCGCAAAGTTATAAACTGTTTGGAGACACCACATCCAACATCCCATTTCGTTCAAAGATTCGCTGTCAGTTGTCAAAAATGCTGTCAATTATAGTTTAACTTAATAACTCGTTAATTCACCTACTTTGGTGAATTAGTTGATTACATGTTTTTTAACGTCAATAATATTAAAAAAAAAACGTTATTCAGATTTCCCATTATTTCACTGATTAAAGATAATTCGCCCTTAATTTGCGTTTATTGATTCGACTGTTAGTCTTTAAGAAGTACATACTTTTTTCTAGCGAAACTATTCATTAAAAAGAAAGTTTTTTTTAAAAAAAACTTATAATTGAAATAGCGTATTTGCATATTTATGGACGTAAACGCCATAATTCACCAGGAAAAGTATAAAGAAAAGAAACTCTTGATTTTGATGGCTTATACGGAAACTCATTTTTGATGAAAATTTAAATATTTAAAAAAACTAAAAGCCTTTAAGGATATCTGATTATATTATATATATATATATATATATTTAACACTTTAGTAAATTACTTTAACGCAAGAACAAAAGTATATAACCCATAAGAACATTATATTTAACCCTTAAGCAAATAACTATAACCCAAGAATAAATATATTTAACCGTTAAACAAATATATTTAAGCCAATACTCGTAATACAATCGTTTTAATAAAACAAATTAATATCATTATAAATTATGATATTAGTATATATAAAACAAACTTAAAGGGGTCCTATTGCATGCGTGTTATCACATGAAAACCACTTGCAGTGCAATAAATTCTTGACCAGTGTCAACTCTTTCTCCCTCTTTTTCTCAGTCGGTTATACGAATTATGTGCTAATAAATCCAATGGGGGAAATGGAAAGAAACCGAATGAACTATAGCATACGTGCAGGCGCTCAGAAAAATGTTGGCCTGTGCAATAAAAGCGATAAACAACCAAACCCTATTCACGCAGAGCACAACTTGTTGCTTCGATGCGGGAGTGGGTAGTTTTCTGCCTGAGAAGGCGCTGGTATGGTTTTGCGTCCCATTGGTTTTTCAAGAATACTGAATTTAACAGACCAGCACCACACAAAAATGGAGACTGATGATCGGCCGTGAAGTGAAAAGCTGTGCTACGTGGTAGGTAGCAATCGCAAGTTGTTGTTGTTCTTTCAACCATACAACGGTTTAATGTTAAGTGTCCATTTTAAGATATCTAGTTAAAGGCAGAACTATAATCAATGATGCACTGCGTACGCGTCGCCGTTTTTTTTTTGTTTTATAATTAGGGTGCGCTTAATTTAATTCTTTTTCTTTAATTGATACAGTATTATATTTATAGTGCATACACACAGTGCAGTTCAATTCTTTACCTACAAATGCAATGCAATGTGTACTTTTTTCATTGCCTGCTGTTAGGTGCTAGAACTAGGAAGAAGTAGAATGATGGGAAAGATTGGTTTATGATTTGGGCAGGGTTTCTTTTCTTCACGGGTGGTGTCGAAATAACTTAGGGAGCATTATGTTCAAGTTTTTGTATTCAGGTTTAATCCGCAGAAACAATAATTTAAAGGCACATATGAGCAAGTATGCGTTATACTTCTATTGATTTTTATTCTGCGTATTTTTGCCTCATGGATATGGTCGGGATTTAAACGTTCAACCTTGCGATCAGCAAGTGAATACACTACCACTGCACTGTTGCCACCCGCACTTCATACCTTTTATGTTCGCTTTGTTAAAAATTACATTTGCGTAGATGTATTTGCTATTAGCGTAAATAAATTTGTTAAAAGGTTAAATATATTTGCTCTTGGGCTAAGTAATTTGCTTACGAGTTAAATATATTTGCTAAAAGGCTAAAAATATTTTCTTTTGGGTTCAAGTAATTTGATTTGTCTTTGGATTAAATTTATTTACTTTTGGGTTAATTAAATGTGCTAATGCTTTAATATACTCGTATTAAAAGTTTTTGCTATTCAGGAGAGCATAATTTGTAAAGTGTTCTTACAATTTTAATTTTAGTACTTTTCTTTGAATATTTCCGTAAAGGAGTATTCACTTGGGCGACTTGCGTAAACGAAAGAACAGGCAAACTGCGAGAAAAAAAAATGCAAGCATTGTATTCCAAGACCGAAATAATTCATGAATCCATCGATATAATATTCTGATGATGTAATTATTAAGAAAACTGGGTTTAAATAACAACATTATCGGTCCTATCATGGATTCCGTTCCGGAAGGAAAATTCTCCGATTTACGCATCGGGGAATTTCGCATCATTTCTGCAACAAAAAGTAAAGCACACCGCTTCATCGCGCTGATATACGGGTTTTGAGTCAGTTTTTGGCAGCCGTATGCCAATTTTTTCCGATTGTCTCCGGCAACTAATAGTTGCGGAAAATTTATATTCTTTCGGTAAAGGCTAACTGTAAATGTAAATTGAGTCTCTTACTGGATTTGCGCTGCGGAGAAAATTACTTTCCGAACGGATACCATGATATGGTGGTATAAATTTCGAACTTTTGCGGGAAACAATAACATCTGTGACGCGAAGTGTCAACGTTTATTCACAGTCCACAATATCTAATCCGAATATACTAACGATTAAAGACACATTTTAGAACCTCATCCCGAAATGTCATTGGGCTTTGCTCCTAGTTTTCTTTGTCAATCTGATTAAATACTTTGTCACGTTATTGAACGGACTCCAGACTCGTTACGAGGCTCCACCTGAGATACCGCAGCCTTCAACCCTCTATTATCTCGAGCAAGCTGCTTTCAGTTGTTCAGACCAAGCTTTCTTTTAACCGAAATGGTTCGGTATCTGGGAGTCGAAGATCATTTCGACGCTGGGTCATTACCAGTAGAGAATCTTTGGCAATTTCATCAGGAAAAATATGGCCTTCCCAAAGTCATGCCTAGAAAACGAGTTGGTAATGGCTCTTGTTTTAAAATTCCAACCTCTTTTCGCTTCTTAGGTGTAACCTTTTTTTTTTACAACTTTTTGGGAACCCCTAAAAGAAGGTCTGCATCTCGCTTTCTCGCTTACATACCTCCTTTCCGGCGTGATTAAAAATATAGCTGGCGATCAATGGGTCTATAGTGAACCCGCTTCATGCTTTTACAAGTTTTAACCAGATTTCACAGGACTGAATTTTTAATTCTTGTTGACACCGGTAACCCGCTTTCAAGCGTTTTCTTTTAGGTTTAAGTGTGTTGTAATCATTCCATTGATAAAAAATCAGATACCAGCGCGTTGTTGCTAGAATAACGCTGAGTAAGCGAGAAAGCGAGATTGACTTACTATATCCAGATGCAGTAAGACTTTTTTTTTAAATCAATTCCTTCCACTGGCTTCCAGCGAGTTTCTATTTAAAATGCATTGTTTGGTTTGACTTCAAAGTTAAGAGCAGTTTTAAATAAAAACCTAGCTGACCCGGCAGACGTTGTCCTGCCTAAATTTACTTTATGAATTATTTACCTACTTTATTCACAATTTGAAATTAACGTTGAACCAATTAAAAGTGTACAAAATTGCCAATGTGTTGTCCGAATCAAGTAGGTACGTGCGTTGACATAAAAGTAAAAACAATTGTAATTTTATTTCAATTTAGCCTGGAATGCCAGAATCCAGATTTTTAATTTTAACGAAAACATTCAAATAAGTTATGCTGTACAAAATATTTGGAATTTGATTTTCCTAAAAACTCTTCTGGGACCGTTACGAAGAAATAATAATAAAAAGAGTTAACCAAATATATCCTTCCAATCGTCAGTTATGATCCAGAGTGCATACAAAAAGTATGAATTTTGCAGTTTGTCCGAGTTTTCTCACTTTCCTTTGTAAATGTCTTTCTTTTTCAGGCCCCTAACGAACAAAACAAAGAAGAACTCCGGAACCCCATCGTTCGAATCGTGAGCTATGGTCGCGAATTCATACAAAAATCCCGTGGAATAAGTTTTTTTTAAAAATTTTCTGATTTTACTTGCAACTTTTTAAATTTTTCTTTCCGTAAAAACCTTATTCGGTCCAGCCGTTTCGAAGTGATGCGTTGACCAACGAACAGCATTTGATTTTATATTACCTTATTATACTATACTATTTCACAAAAATGTTTATTTTCTCTACTTCGTAAATTGAATCCATTTCGCGGTGACCATAGGAGGCTCAATCAGTTTAATCTTATACCCCAGCAAAACAGCCGCGGCGCGCCATCAATCGTCACGGGATTTGATCATAAAAAACGAACATACATAATAGAAACCCAAGCATTTCGCGCTATGTGTTTTGTGATGTGGTTCAATGCAGTGGCTTCCAATTATGTACTTGTGGCGTTAACATGTGCGCCTCTTTATGGATCTGGATATCTCCTCATAATATTGTGAAGAATTTATGGCGTGGTTTCATTTTACCAAGTGTATATTGAAACGGGATGATTAAATGGTAGCTGGTATGTTTCCTTCACAGCATATGTTTTATATTACTTGGATAAAATCGTAACATTTTTAGTTTTGACCTTTTAGTAAGCGTTTTTTCCGTAACATTTTCGTGATGATTTCAGCTAATAATTCATTATGGTAGGGGCGTCTTCCTGTTTAGTTTGGACAGTCCAACTCTCTATGTGAAATACATCTGAAGATTTATGGCTGTGTGCAAAGTGGCACGAGAAAGCGTTGCGAAGTGGGAACGTGAGGCGAAGCGAGAAACGCCTTCGTGCGCGCAGTAAATAAATTTTGCGCTTTCTTCCGATGAAAAGATTTTAATTGAAAGTTTATATTTTCAATTTTTACGAAACATGAAAGGACGAAAATGCGCGGAATAAATTCAATTCGGAAAGATAAAAAAGCATTGCCTCACCATTAACCTTTAAGAAATGATAAAAGTAAGCTTTTGAGTGTGTATTCCACTCCAAATCATTTGATTACGTACAGGTTTTTTTTTTTTACATTTTACGGCTTTTTTAAATCTACATCAAAAATTGAAATTTAGAAAATAGATTCAATTTTATTACGCTTTTCCCAATAAGGTCATTAGTTCCACTTTTTCCTCTCCCTTGATTACGAACTGTAAATAAATCTACGTTTTATCATATTTTAAACCAAATATAAAGGGATTTAGAGTGTGAGGGACCTAAGTTCCAAAAGTAACTTCATAGAAACAACAATTATGGGTAAAAGAAATTCATTAACCAAGGAGGAAATATACCAAATTGATCTTACAAGGAACCAGGTAAATCTATCCGTTTCATAGCCGGTAAGATTGGAAGAGGACTAGCTATCTTAAGGACCCTGAGAACTATGGGAAACCTTGGAGGGAAGAGTAAGCAAACCAGCAATAAGTCAGACTCGGAGGCCGAAACTGAGTGCTGCTTCAAATTCAACACTTTCCATAAATAAAATCAAGCAAAAGCTCGAGTTGAAGCTACTGTTCATCGCGTCGTACAGCAGTCCAACCATATTAGACACCCACAAATTAAAAAGAAGACACCATTCCTATTCCTTAATGACAGCTCACATTTTTTTAAAATCACAGTTTCCGTTTTTGAGCTATGGCCGTTTTTTGAAGGTACCATTATTTTTGTCATTTTTATTAAAACTGTTAATGCACCTTCACTCCAAATATATAAAATACCAACACGCATCAAAATCATTAAAGCAGCATTTGAGAAAAAAGATTTTAAAATGTTAAAAACTCTGATATTAATTTAAACTTTATGAACAAATATTTTGAAAATCTGAGTTTGCAAATATGTTCCAGATAGTAGTAAATGTGTTTGAAAATACTTAAATGGTTTTTGAGATGTTTCCGTTTTGCTATTGTGCCGTTATTTTTAAAAAAATCTGCGAATTTCATGTATTCCAAGTATTAAAGCCGCAAAATATAATCAAATTCATAAGAGCCGTTTTTAAGAAATGTGACATTTCTCAAAATGCAAGTCACTGTCCTTAGAAAAAAATATAAAAAAAGTAGAGTATGCTGATTTTTTCTAAATATGTATTTGTATCGAGTAAAATTTCACATTTCTTTGTTTTTGAGATATTGTTGGTTTCTTAAAGTACGGTTAATCAAGTCTTTTGGAAAAACTAAGAGAACCATCTTCTGACACACGGCCCAAGTATTCAAGACATAACAATTGTTAGAGCCCTTTTTAAGAGAAGTGACATTTTAAAATTTCCAAAAACTGTTATTGAAATAAAAAAGTTATTAAAATTATTTTTAAAAATTTTAATATACAAATTGTGTACAAAGTGTGTAAATTTTCTTCGAAATTAGGTACTTGAGCCGTTTTTGAGATACATGTTGAGTAAGCATGTTTGTAAAATACTGTTATTCGACTATTTTCGCAAAAACTAAGTACCTAAGCCATTTTCGTTAGAACAATTTTTGGGAAAATCGGTGTCAAAAAACCATTTGTTTGGTAGGTACTAACTAGAGGTCTGCGTGTATGTATTCATTTGATAGATTCATAGGTGTGCACTACTTCAACATACTTAATTCTTAACACATATTTGAGCGAGATAATTGTGCTTGAAGTGATCTAACAGTCAGTATTAGGCAAGTCACTTAGATCATTATAGACCAAGAGCCCGCAGTAATTTTTTGGTCTGAGAGCTAACCGAATGATATTTGCATATTGTGTAGCCTGAGTAGAGGGTGTATCGAAAATATTAGTCTGGCAGCAAATAGTGGCAGCCAAACACGTTGAATATGCGTTTTTTCCACAATAGTAATAATGAGTGTAACCGAATGAAATTTTCAACATACATAGAACATACCCTCTTGAGCATAAAAATATCAGTCCAAGACGTTTTGCACGCAGCCAAGTCCGTGCCAGACTCGAGCAAAGTCCAGCATCAAACCCATTTTGTAATATTTGACGTAACCGAATGAAATTTTCAACATACATAGAACATGCCCTCTTGAGCATGAAAATATCAGTCCAAGACGTTTTGCACGCAGTTCAGCATCAAACCCATTTTATAATATTTGACGTAACCAGATGAAATTTTCAACATACATAGCACATGCCCTCTTGAGCATGAACATATCAGTCCAAGACGTTTTGCACGCAGCCAAGTCCGTGCCAGACGCGACCAAAGTTCAGCATCAAATCCATTTTATAATATTTGACGTAACCGGATGAAA
Organism: Portevinia maculata; assembly: GCA_949715645.1. Taxonomy (NCBI): domain Eukaryota; kingdom Metazoa; phylum Arthropoda; class Insecta; order Diptera; family Syrphidae; genus Portevinia; species Portevinia maculata. Next base: position 219,635,755 of record OX454526.1, read on the forward strand.
TTTTCAACATACATAGCACATGCCCTCTTGAGCATGAAAATATCAGTCCAAGACGTTTTGCACGCAGCCAAGTCCGTGCCAGACGCGACCAAAGTTCAGAAACAAACAAATTCTACTTGTATAATATAATAATATAAAAAAATGGGTTTGATTCTTTTAATATGGTTCACATTCAGTTCTGTTAGTGCATTTGCGATTACAGATGTATTGACATTGTTAACGGCGCCTTCTATATCTACGAAAGCAACCAAAGTGTAATACTTATGATGAAGGGAGTATTTAATAGTGCGTACCAGAGAGTGAAGGGCGGTTTCAACCAACTTACCTTTACAGTACGCCAGTTGAACCGCAGGCAGAAGTTACGTACTAATATTTGTACGAAGATGGATATCAATCAGTCGCTCCAGCGTCTTAAGGAGGAATCATGATAGACTATTTGGTCTGATGTCTATTGGACTGACATGGGAGTAATTCCTGGCTTTGGGTATGAAGACCACTTTCACTTCTCTCCAAGTCTGAGGAATATATGCCAGATTCAAACAGCTATTCAGAACAGACATTTGTAGTTCGGCAGGTATTATGCCGTCTGGTACTGCAGACTTGAAGGGCTTGAAGCCTTGTAGTGTCCAAAGTAGCTTGTCCCTACCAATCAGATTTTGAGAATTAGTTACCTGTGCCAGTGACCTGTTCAGGTTAATATATCCGGTAATGTTGGAGATACTTTGGAAGTGGGTATCAAGTAGCAGATTGAGCGATTCATAGCTAGATGTCGTCCAAGAGCAATCAGCTTTCTTAAGACAGTTAGGCATAGTTATATTCGAAGCGAGAATTTTTCTTAGCCTTGATGCCTCAGAGGATTCTTCTATTTTGCCACAGAAGAGTCTCCAAGATGATCTTTTGGCTTTCCTTAGTTCTTTTTTATATAATTTGGGGGATTCCTTATAGGACCCCCAGTCAGTTTTTGATCTTGAGCTTTTAGCAAGATTGAAAAGTCTTCTGCAATGATTTCTAAGTAGTCCCAATTGTGGGGTCCACCAGTGTGACTTTTTTCCCCCCTGGGTCGTATGAGGTGACAGGCTGTCAAGCTCTTTAGAGTTGCAGGGCGGACTTAAAGGTTCAGAGGTTACTAGTTTGCCAATTACGGAAATTACCTTGATGGTGTCGGAGTGAGTTATATCCATGAATCTTGAGTCCTCGAACCAGGTTGTTGACGATCCAACGTTCTTGGATCAAGGCGATGTCTTCTCCGCCTTTAGAAAGGCGTGGAATGAGTGTGGCCGAAGCCTTAATAGAATGCTGGAGGTTAATCGATGGCTTCGTGTTCGAAATCCGATCTTAGAGTCATGGGGAGGAGAGGGTTTTTTTTTAAGATGAAAAAACAATAGTTGTTATTAAAAAAACGTCCCTAAAAAGTGGAGAATTGCAGAAAACTTTGAATGAAGGGATTGTTCAAAAAGACTTCTGCATACCTTGCGAAGTATAGGACTTTAAACTCCAATGAATTCCTTAAAAAAAACGCATTTTTTAAATAGTGGGCATGTCAGTGGTCGGATTTTAAATTTGCTTACACATGAGCATTTTGGGCAGCTGAGAGTACCTACGTATTCCAAATGTCAGCTTCCTTGGTCAAACTTTGACTCTTTGATAAGACTTGTTTTTTTTAATTGTGCGCGTGTCAGTAGGAGGAATTTAAAAATCCTTAAACAGGAGCGAAAACCCGTCCACCCCTTTCGGCTGGAGCTCCGGCTACAGACGGACGGAAATGCGAGACACACTATTTTTTTCTTCTCTATAGTCGTAATATTATACCTCATACTCAATTTTAGTTCCAAATTTCAGCACGATATAGTTAAATATTAAAATGTCGTCGGGTGATTTTGGTATTTATTATATACATAAATGTATGTACTTGTTGAAAATGTATAAAATATATGTTTGTATCAAATTAAGTCGAACATGTTAATTCTAACCCCGCTCTCCCTTAACAATAGAATAATTGATTGTATAGGTACTCGCATAGGTTTTTCGTGTTTTAACCTTATACATAACCTTAAACATAGAAATACTGCACGGATTCTCAGGAAATTTTGAAAATATGTAGACACATAATACGAGGGCGGGTCAATAAGTCCGTGACTTATGGAATAAAACACAGATTTTTTGATAAATTTTTTTTTTTATTTTTAACGTAGTCTCCCTTGAGCTACATACACTTTGTCCAACGCTTCTCCAATTTTTTTATCCCTTCCAAAAAAAATGATTTGTCGAGGTCCTCAAAATAGGCCTTTGTTTGCGAGATGACTTCATCATTGGAGTCAAATCTTTTTCCACCAAGCCATTTCTTCAGGTTTGGGAACAAGAAGTAGTCGCTCGGAGCCAAATCTGGAGAATAGGGTGGATGAGGGAGCAATTCATAGCCCAATTCATGGTTTTTTGCCATGGCAACTGCACATGTGTGCACCCTTGCATTGTCTTGGTGGAAAAGAACTTTTTTCTTGGCCAAATGAGGTCGGTTTTTTTTCAAATCGTCATTGAATCGGTCCAATAAGTTGGCATAATATTCCCCATTGATTGTTCTTCCCTTTTGAAGGTAGTCAATGTGGATTATCCCGCGTGCATCCCAAAAAACAGTCGCCATAACTTTATTGGCTGACAAACCCACCTTGGCCTTCTTTGGCGCCGATTCACCCTTAGAAACCCACTGTTTTGACTGTTGTTTGGTCTCTGGTGTGTTGTGATGGATCCATGTTTCGTCCACGGTTACAAAACGGTGCAAAAACTCCTCCATATTGCGATTAAACAATGCCAAACCTTCCTGTGAAGTTGTTACACGATTGCGTTTGTGGTCGACTGTGAGCAAACGCGGCACCCATCTTGCGGAAAGCTTTCTCATGCCCAAGTGATCAGTCAAAATTGAAACCACTGAGCCATGCGAGATCCCTACGGCTTCCACAATCTCTCGCATTTTCAATCTTCGGTCGGCCAACACCATATCGTGAATTTTTTCGATTGTTTCGGGTGTAGAGACCTCAACTGGGCGTCCAGGACGTTCGGCATCTTCAGTGCTTGTACGGCCACAACGAAATTCAGTAAACCACTTTTTTACCATTGAAATCGATGGTGCAGAGTCCCCACAGTATTTTTCAAGCTTAGCCTTGGTCTCGGTAATGGTTTTTTTTTCGCAAGAAATAATGCTTAATAAGCACACGAAATTCACTTTTTTCCATTTTCTCCTCAAATTAGTGAGTAGTCTGATAAAAATAGCTGTCAAACACAAACTAACTGACGCAGCAAGTTTAAATTTTGACAGGAGTCAACTGACAGATGCCTGTTGACAGGAGCAGTGTTGCTGTTTCAGTAAAGGTGTCAGAAATTCAAAAAGTCACGGACTTATTGACCCGCCCTCGTATATGTAACATTTTTGTAGATTTAATAACGTTTTTTTGGGTTCCCGGGATAAAAAAGTCTTGAATGCAGAAAAACTGGGCGGTTTCTGAGGACATTTAGTGGGTTTGCCAGGACCTCTTGGTAAAATGATCTTGACCACAAATTTACCAAATCTTTACCAACTGGATACCTATTTTAATAAATTTGATTTGCAATAAAATTTAGCTGACATTCTGCCATCTTGACGATTGTATGTATATGAAGTGAGTATGGGAAATACCATGCTAAACTTTTTATGAGCTCGACCTCATGCAATTAATCATTTTCTCATCTTTTTTGCATATTAAAACGAGCTCTGTTTCACATCTAGATCTAACTTTCAATTTCAGATCGATCTCAACACTTTGAGATAAAAGTTGGGAAGATGAGTTTGTAGGTGTAAGGTTTGCACAGAGTATCATCCCTTTATCGCTTCACTGCGCGTGCGTAAAAACATTTGAATTGTTTTATCGCAAGAAAACGCTTCTCGCGTCGTATCGCTTTCTGGCCTAACTTTTCTAGTAGCTTCACAAGGCTTGCTTAATGTGATATGAGCCCGTTCTTCCTAAAATAATGTTTAGCCGGTATATAAAATGGCTTGGTCTATAGAGCATTACTTAATTTCATCTGTACATCATCACATCACTTTTAGGTTACCGAGAAGTCAAGGGTAAGTGGATGAAAGGCTTGAATGTTAGATAGCAGTAGGTAGAACCAAATAAAATCTTTGAAAAAGTAGTTATATGTTGTTCTATCTATAAGGTGAGGATATTTATTTATTAACATTCTTGTAAGTTTTAAACATAGGGGCGGGCTACAGTCCGCTTGGGCGAACTGTTGGATACCCTATTCATATTCCTATCCCTAATAAGTGGGCGTGACAAAAATAAAATTGTTTTATTTAGTTGTGGGCGTGTCAGTAGGCGAATTTAAAAAAAATTTAAGCATGAGCATAAAGGGCACCTAGAGATTATATACTATAAATTTCAGCTCCCTTGCTCAAACTTTGGACTTTCAAAAATAAAAATAAAAATAATTGTGGGCGTGTCAGTAGGCGGATTTTGAAAATATTTACACATGAGCATAAAGAGCCCATAGAGAGTATATATTATAAATTTCAGCTCCCTACCTCAAATTTTGGTTTTTCAATAAAATTGCTTTATTTAATTGTGGGCGTGTCAGTGGGCGGATTTTGAAAATTTTATGTCCCAAGCAGTTTTATCGGCCATAGATCGTATTTAAAAAATTTCAGCTTTCTAGCTCAAAGTTCAATTTTTTCCAAAATTTGTTTTATTTAATTGTGGGCGTGTCAGTGGGCGGATTTTGAAAATTTTATGTCCCAATCAGTTTTATGGGCCATAGATCATATATAAAAAATTTCAGCTCTTTAGCTCAAAATTCGATTTTTTCCAAAATTTTGTTTTTTTGAGTTTGTGGGCGTGTCTGTGGGCGGATTTCAAAAATTCTTAAACTTGATTATTTCGGGACCCTAGAGAGTATATGGTTAAAATTTCAGCCCTCTAGGTCCAGTTTAAAGGCCTAATTTTTGCCGACGGACGGACGGACGGACGGACATGGCTAGATCGACATTACTATCGATGCTGATCATAAATATAGTAACTTTTAGAGGTCTACGGGCAATATTAAGGTATGTTACAAACTATGCGTCAAAATTAATATACCCCTAGAATAGGGTATAAAAAGATGCCACAATGAAAATTTGTATGAAATTACAGATTATTTTTATCCCTCACTATTTGATTGTTGTGCGTGTCCCCCTACTTGTATACAGGAAAAATTATTCGAATGTGTACGGAACTACCTACGTCTATGCGACATGCATGACGACATGAAAGAAAATATACCAACACCACCGAAAAAGGAGTCTTATGATCGGTTGTTGCAAACCGTTAAACTCTAGCCCCCCAGCCCCAAATTCAAGTGATCCGGTTGTTCATTCAACCATTCACAGTGTTAAAATATATAGGAATCAATTGGAAAAGAGCACCAAAATTCTTGTTATTTTTCTTTTCCTTTACGCATGACGGAAATATAAAAAAAAAGATAACAAAAAATATTATTCATCCGAGGTGCTTGGCATTTTGTAAGAGAATGCAAATCAAAATATGTACGGTGTTGACAGCTCTTTGTTTAACATCCTTAAGTGCGGCGCTACACGGCCGTTAAGATATCGCGTTAAAATAATCTGCTACCTAACTGCATATCTATTGTTCCGCCTGTGGGTTTCATCGGTTCAAACTCAAAATAAAAGGGCAGGCCTCCCGATTTCGAAACGCTGCGGCACTGACACCAAATAAATGTTTGTGTAGCTGCATTTGTGTAATCCAAGCGTTCTCAGAATATCTTCTTTGAATAATCGCGCTCGAGATAGGTTCTTTGACGTGAAAGCTTAATAGGATTTTGGAACTTCTTATTAGATCAAGGTTTGTTACTCCTACTGTTATGCTTACGCGATGATTGATGCCAGGTTGCTTCCCTATTGATCATAAATCCCAGATATTTGAACTTTTATCAATTAAAAAAGTCTGCGATAGGTCGGAGTGGATCAGAGAACTGGCAGCACAAGAATGCTGAATTATTCGGACTAATATGATACACATTCCCCTCCATAGCGTCCACCCAAGCATCAAGTGCTCATTGCAGGGAAGTTTGTTCCTCGCCTATGATGACTGCATCGTCAGCGAAGACTAACTGATATACTTTGGAGTTCGTCACTTTTCCTTCCATCAGATAATCAATTACTGTAATAAATATCAACTGATTTAAGACGCTTCTCTGATCTACAACCTTTGCGAACTCTTCGGTGAGGGCAGCGGGGCATCTTTTTCTTGGCTTTATTCCTTCATAAATGTTCATGATCATCTGTACATAGGTTTCTGGAACTCCTCATTTTCTTAGCGCCACCCATAACAGATCTCTTGATTGTCTATCAAAGGCCATTTCAAAATCAACCAACATCATGTGCAAATCCTTTAAAGAATCACGATGTTTTTCCATCATGATCCTTATACTGTGGATTGCATAGTGCATATGTGGTTGATGTATAGCTGCGATAAACCCGCATTGGTCATCAGATAGCCGATTTATTTTCCGTAACCGCCTATATAATACCCGCTCAACGATCTGCATGGTGTGTGACCTCAGCTTGATAGGACGATAATTATTACAGTCTTGCTTATCGCTCCGACAACAAACAACAGCTTTTCCTTTGGAATGTTCATGATGAGGTTGTGAAAATCTAACCACAGCGTTTCTTTTTCTCTCTGCTCGCATTCTACTTGGGAAGCATAAGCACTGCCTATGGGTGCATTCAATACCGATCTTGTGTCCACCTTGTTCTGTCCCGTATTATAGAAAATCTTGTAAGCTTTTGTCCTAACGTCCAAGAAACACGCCCGATTTCCGGTATTTCGCCATTTCGTTTCTTAAACATACAAGATGTCCACTCGCCTTTTAATCATCATCCCTTCCAGCTCGTAGCTACGACCACTCATACCTCCAACGTTCCAACTCGCGACCCTTTGGTTTCGCCTAAGCTTATGCATTAATTTCCTATCTCCCGAAAACCGAATAGCTCTGACCCGAGCTTTTCTGCCCACCCCAGGATTAGGATGTGCCTGCCGGCGTAGTGCCTTGCGGGTGGCAACGGTGCAGTAGTAGTGTATTCGCTTAGTGATTGGAAGGTCGTGCGTTGAATCCCGGTCAAATCCATTACTTTATTTCGAATAGACAACTTAGACAACACCAGTGGAGAAAACCCATACAACTGCATCAAAACATTTCTTTCAAATCTCTCTATTCTTTCTAAAGCAAGCGGCACCGAAAACCGAAACTTGCTGTTCACAAATGCTTGGCTGGTAAAATTTGCGGCAAAACCCCCTTAGCGTAAACAAATTATAGAAAAAATGTGCCTGCCGGGGTAGTGCCTTTTGTTTTAACGTTCATTTCCATATTTTTTGGGTTAAAACGGTAAAAACACGTGCATGCTCCCACCTCCCATTACCTGTTATTTGATCTTCCCTTTATGACACCGGTGATCTCTAGTCGTGTCCGTTTTTACTATGCATTAGTGTATAATTACGTAGCTGTATAGTTTAATGTCCGCGCATCTTAAATGTCATATCTTAGCTATCTCACTGATGTCAACGACCAAAACATTTCTATATGGAGAGGAAAGGTGTTTTTATTTTTAATAATATTTTGTAGCATTTAGAAATAGATCTTAAAACAAGTGTTCACTTTTAAAATCATGGAAAATGCTTTAGCTGTCTGCAAAATATACAGTTCAATGCAAGATACGTTGTTAGCAATCGTGCAAATTCAATCGTCCTGCCCATAGCGTTTGGACGATTATTGCACTACGTGAAGCAAATATTGAATCGTCAAAAAGACATCATCCAGACGATGGACGATTTTTTATGTTACGTGATACAAGAGTCAAAACGATGTCATCAGGCGATAATCGACTTACGGAATGAGTACCCATACTCCTTCGCATGTAGTCATCCTTCCATCTCATTTGGAAAAGTTACAATCCGACTGCAAAATCATTCCGATGAGGCAGTAATGCAGTTCAGTTTCTTCAGCTCCTATCTATCCTTATGTTAAAGATTGTAGTTATTATATGTCTACATGCAGTTGAATCAGCAGTACGTCTTTCGATCTATATCAAATTTCAGTTGGCTTACAAATTTTGTGTATTAATGACATCACCTCTTCAAAGAATAACTGACCTGTGCGTAAGTTAAATTCTCCCACATAGTCCGGTATTCCATTCCTTTAACCACAAAGTGCCTTGCTAGAGAGCTGTACGTGCACAGATATCCAAGTTTCTTGGAATTCAAGTGTCTTCATGGCCATCACTTTCAGAATTCAGTCCATGTGTGATAAATAATGGCGGTCGATATATGTTCTCTATGTTCAACTTGTAGTTTGGTTGGGGTTCATCAGTGAGTAATCGAAAAATATGGTTTTCAAGAAAAACCGGAGAAACATTTCCACGGTGTTGCACCTTCTTAATTCGCATACCTGTGCCGCGTAACATGGGACGTGTTTAGCGGCTTTCAGAAAATCGTGCGTCCTTACTGTCTTGTTTGTGTGTAGGTGCATAAAAAATGCATTTATTATCTACCATGTTTCCAGGCGCTTGTGAACTATATACATATAAATGCTTCTAAACTATGTAACTACACATACAATGCGCTTGTGAAAACATTCATAGCAGTGCTTAGGAAAGACGCCTCTATGGTTTTTATAGTTTGGGATTCCTCCCTCTTAATGAAGCGGACAATTATGTGTTTGACGAAAAATCACTGATGCCCAGCGGCTCGTTCGTACCCGCAGCAGTCCGTAATACGGTGATTAGACTACTTTTTCAAGACTGCGCAATCACAAAAGAACCTAGCGCTCTCCAGATAGTCGTTCGGACAACCACACTGTTCACGTGCTAATCGACGCGAGACACGCGTTGAACATGCTGAATGTAAACACATTGAGAGGGCCCAAAAATCGAATTTGACCATTTCCCTTGGATCAAAAACCAACAAACTCCAAAAACATGTGGAATGGGTATCTTCGAAGAAGCAGCCGGAATTATATAGTAAAGCCATTCCGGAAAACTTTTCAATATGAACCCTGAATGCCAAAACTAGGGCAGAAGCAGAAGAGTAACGAGCGAGGAGAATAGAGAAGAATAGAGAAGAAGCTCAAGGAAATCGACTGTTAAAGCCCCTTACACTGCATGCAGGGAACACTGTTGCCAGCTTTTCTATGAGTGGTGCAGCCAAATTTGAAAAATCTCGAAGCCAAACTTAAATACTATTAGGAATAAAAATGCGCATCGATTTTTTTTACTTCTTTAGGCACATTTATTTTGATTTAATTGATTTCAAGCAGTTGCATCAATAAAATCTATCGTACCCAAGAAATTTGCCATTATTTGTTTTCTCTAGCTAGGTGTAATAATTTGTAATAAAACCAGCCAGTCTTATCTCCAAGGTTTTAAGTTTCCTTGAGATCAGCTGGAAGTGATTTCTGTTCACGAACAAACCTTGATATTCAACTCGCTTGTTGATTCAAAAAATGTTACCAAAATTCATAGATAATTTTGATTTGTTTTTCGACAATTCGTCGACTTTAAATTATCGACGGTGTTTTGAACGTTGTTATGTGCTTTATTAATCGCTTTTATTTGGCCATAATTTGTCCATAAACATTTTGCAGAACAGAAATTCTTGGCCTTCGGCACATCTGCTCAACCAACTTAAAGGCAATTGGCCAGTTCCACTTATGCAGCACTACGAGACAAAAACTTGTTTTTTTTTTCGATAAAATCCTTAAAATTTTGTATAACAAAATATGTAGACCATATCTTTTTAACAATTCACCCATACTTAGACTTTTGCCACGGCCGTTTTATGGGGGATATGAATAGGAATAGGGTAGGAACAGTTAATCCAATCGGACTATAGCCTTTCACTGTGTTTTTATTAAATTTGTTTACCGGCGTGAAGTTGCTTGCCCAAAATGTCAAACACAAATCCAATATACAAGAAAAGTCCGATAGACTCTACTACGCTGCTTTTTGAAATGTTTTTGAATGTACAAAAATAAAAACACTTTGTTGGAAGGGGCATATTATACTTGAACAAATATGTAATGGATTTTCGTATTTATGCACACGTCGTGTGAGCTGATTTCGCATTGACAATTAAATTCTTTAGAAAGTTTTTTAGTACTACGAGTATGTTCACAATAGAACAAAATTGTAATGATTCTTTTTATGAAGTTTTTCAATACATTTTTAAGGGGTCTAAAAATCGTCAAATTTTGCGAGCGAAAAGTTGGAGTAGCCTAATTGGCGATAAATAGCCTAATTGGCGATAATCACAGCAACACTGGCTAGGAACAGTCGATGATGGCGATATCGTACGCATACCACAGTAGCTGGATTAATCTGTCGAATAGAGTGTTGATACAAGGTTGGCCATAATGTATGACTCTACAAGGTGCACCGTAATGTTCTGTTTCTAATTCTGCTAAAACCGAATTGACATTCGACGCTATTTGTATTTTTTTTTTAACTTCTGGCTCGCCAAGGCAATTTAATAGGGTGGCACTTCGACCTAAAAGATCTTTTGTACCGTATGGGCCAGAAAGATTTTAAACTAGTAGAATTTTCTACTACTTTACTACACTACTTTCCGTGTAAAGCGGGCAATTTTACCAGTAGAAAAATTCTTTATGTCCTCGAGGCTCATTTGTTCCCTGAAAAAGATCTTCTTTCTAATTCCATTGAAGGCTGAACATTCACATAAAATGTGTTCAGCTGACTCGTCCTCTTCAAGACAAAGTCGGCGCCTCAGGAGAGTCTGCTATTCTCATTTTGTTTAGATGATATCTTAAACCATGGTGACCAGTAAGGTCCGGAAAAAAGGTACCCTACTAAGTTTTTGATATCATGCCTGCTTAGGTTCAGGCATTTGCTGGCATTTTGATTGAAGGGCCGAATGGCTTGTTTGGCCTGTATTAGACCTGGGATGCTTTCCCAAAAATAGACACATTTTCTATGTTCCTAGCTTTCATTGCTGCCGTTGCTGCTGATCTAGGAGTGCAGCAGAAAGGATCGGGACCTATGACAGGTGTTTCTGAACTTTTTCTGGCCAGTTCGTCGGGCCTTTTCGTTACTTTCTACCCCGACATAACTCGGAACCCACCATAATTTGGTCTTGTTTCTTAATCCGAGTGCTTGAAGGGTATTGAAGTAGTACATAACTGATTTGGAGTCAATGGTATGCGAGCGAGGGCGTTTATAGCTGCTTGACTATCCGTGAATATATGGATGATTGCGCCTTTTATGCCAGATATATAAATCTGGCTGGGGCATTCTTGAATGGCGTGGAGCTCTGCTTGAAATACGCGGGGAATTTTTCGCATGGGTACGGGGAAGCGTTTATTTGGGCCGTATATTCCCGCTCCTACCCCAGTTTCCATTTTAGAACCATCCCTATACCACTTTATGCCGTTGTGGCTGTTTAGTGGGTTATTGCTAACCCAAGCTTCTCTCTTGGGGATCTCCGTAGAGAAACGTTTATTGAAGCATAGTGTTTTTTGAATGCGGTCTGTGACCGCGCAGTTCATGTTAAGTTCTGGCAATTCCTCGAGAAGGGTTTTAAGTTCCGGATGGTCGTTAAGCCTTATCTCGTTTAACTGTATTACACTTATTGCACTGCGGATCGCCACTTTTTGGATATATGTATATGTGAAGAGGTGTTAGTCCTGTTATTGCCTCTATGGCAGCTGTTGGACAGGTTCGTATGGCTCCGGAGATACATAGGCACGCAAGCCGTTGTACCTTTTTGAGTTTCTCTATTGCGTTCTTTTGTATGGATTTTGTCCACCATACTATGGAAGCGTATATTAAAATGGGTCTTATCATCACAGTGTAGATTTCTATTTGTATAATCTATGTCACTTTCCGATAGCTTATGGTCCACCCTGTATGTGCCCTGTATAATATTAACATATATATGTTGCAGGCGATGTATGAAATACCGGTTAATTTTAGGCAATGTTTGCAATAATGATTTTTTCGCAATTATTATATACTTTGCCTAAGCATTCTATAGACGACTTGATGTTAAGCAAAGTGTAAAATAAACGAAAATATTTATAAAATCTACTGCATTATTAATATAGAAACGAATCCCAATATAAGGACCATGAAATAAAGTTCAATGCAAACCAAATTTTGGACTTTATTGCAATTTTGAGAATGCAATAAAGTCCAGGCTAACTTTAGAATTAATTGCATTCATCTATTTCCCATGCAATATATTACTTTTAGAATCAAATTGTGATTGGGTGGCTCGCTTCTCGGTTAAAAGAATTTCAATCTTTTCTCCGTATGGTTTAGCCCGCCAACGCAAATTCGTTGCTACACTGAGGGTATTTACCATTTGTCTGTCAGGCGACTATATAGTTTACTTTTTTGAATTAAACAGTGTTTGGGAAGATCGCTTTGCGCATTAAAGAGATGTCATTCTTTTCTCTGCATGGTTTAGCCCGCTCACGTAACTTCGTTGCTACGCTTAGGGTAGGTATGCTAGTTGTCAGACAGTAGCCTATGTCGTTTACTTTGTGGGCGATGTTGCTTTTCAAATAACTTATTTCACACATTGCCGGTTACCAGTTAGGCATCCTATAGAATACTAAGGCAATCTATAGAATAAAAAATCATTTCATTAGTTGCTTGGCCGTTTTAGGATATCTATAGAATATAGCCGGATTTCATTCTTTGCCATATAACATACCTACATTATTGTATTTATTTATTTACATTTTATTTCTTTATTTATTTATTGAAAAATCACCCTTAAAGTTAGACAAGAGTCTTATAATTTATGGTAAGCCTTTAAATGTATTACATTACTGAAAACTTACAAGATTTAAACAATAAAAACAATTGAGTGGAAAGCATTTATCAAATTATTTAAAATGCAAATTTAAAAAAAATTAAAAAAAAAGAATTTAAAAAAAGTTCAAGTTCCAAAAAAAAGCAATCATTATTGTAGTTATTTCCAAATATATAAAAACATTAACTCTAAACGAGTTGCATCTTCGATTCTTCTTAGGAAGGGAGTTCCAGAGGTGGAATACTTGATCAAAAAATTGTCTTCCCGTTATCAGGTAACGATACCGAAATGGAGTTAAAAAAAGGATCGTGTTGATTGAGTGAAAACAATTAATGTTATGGAAGTTAGCAGTTTGATTAGTTTGAATAACCTTATGTTAGAAGGATAAAGATTGAAATTTTAGAAAGCGTTCAAGGCTGCAGCCACATATACTTTTAGAAAACACTGAGACATGGTCGTAATAACGCAAACTGTAAACATTGCGAGCTTTAATATTACAAGTCACATTCAATTTTCGATTAGTCGCATAATTGGTGTGACAAACAACTTCGTATCCATATATAAGTACTTACTACCAGTACCAGTAGCAGAGTTTTAGCGAGCAATAATTTTATTTGTTTAGGAATAAGACATAGGGTAACTTCAACAGCACGTTAACTTTAATATATCTTACCACTAGCGCTGTTTTATATTTATATGGTCGTTTCAGGTCAAGGTACTATTGAACAGTAGCCCAAGTTTTTTGCATTGTGAAAAAATCAACTTTCAAATCGGAGTAATTATTCTGAGAACACTATTAAAAGTTGAAAAATCTAAATTCTTTAGATCTATTGCCTGTTCCTTATCACCAGAAGGAAATGAAGAGAGCAGTGTTTGATTAATAGAATAGGACTTAGAATTGAACCCTGTGGTACTACTGTTGGATTGTATAGGAAGTTTGACGAATTTTCATTGAATGAAAACATTGTTTGAGATAGGAGTATATCCGTAAAGATGACTCAACAGAGAATCCAGAACTATTTTGTAGCTTTAGCTGCAGCTTAGAGTGATAAGTCGTATCAAAATCTTTAGAAAAATCTAAAAGCATCAAAAAAGTAACATATCCATTATCCACCGATACTCTGATATCATCTGTGACACAAAATACGGCTGATATACACCTAAGCTGTGGCCGAAAAGCAGACTGAAACGTACTGAGCAGGTTGTGCGTCGACAAATGTTTATACCCTATTCTAAGGGTATATTAATTTTGACGCGAAGTTGTGTATCATACCTTAATATTGCCCGTAAACCTCAAAAGTTGCTATATAAGTGATCAGCATCGATAGTAATGTCGATTTTTTTTTTATTTCATTATTTCATATCAAGAAACTTAAACATAAAGTACAATATAATTCATTTTAATAGTAAACTTTAAGGTTTTTGATTGAAATAGCTTTGTACAATCTATTGTCTATTAAATGGCAAGAGGCGAATGTACCTAACGGTTATATAAAGATCAAATACAAATAACTATTGATGGGGAAAACAAAATTTAGTAATCATTTAAAAAAGAAAAATTAAATACATTTTTTTTTTAAGAAACATCAAAATTGTTAAACTAATGGTGTAAAAAAAGCATCTATTTCAGAATGGTTAAACGAGAAAAGCCATTTTTTTATACTACTTAAGAATACTGTTTTCACTCTCTCGCACCTAAGTTTTTCTGGTAAATTATTAAACAAACGAGGAGCAGTAGCATAATAAAAACGCGAAAAATGTGATTTGTGGATTGTTGGAACATTTACGAAGTTTCTGGTATTGACTCGCAAGTTATGACTATCGTGAGCTCTAACATCATAGCACCCGGAATTTTCAAAAAATATCTTTAGAACTTTTTAGCAGTACAGGTGCCTTAAAGGAAGAAGTTCGAGACTCTTGAACAACTCAAAACTGGGGGTTCTACGATTAACTCTACACATAATTCGTATAGCATGCTTCTGTTTAATCAGCAGTGGTTCTATAGTGTTAAAATAAGTGCCACCCCAGCAGGAAATTCCATACTGCAATTTTGATTTTAAAATACCATTATAAACCAATTTTAAAATGGGTAGTTTGCAGTAAATGCTAACGTGGAATAATTGCCTTACAACTCCATTTAAATACCGTTTCAAATATGAAGTATGGGCCTTCCAACTAAATTCATGGTCCAATATAATACCTAGGTATTTAAAGCTGTCAACACGCTCAATTAAAAAGCAACCGTCACTACAGCTTATCAGACTATCAAACGATATATTCCCATCTCCCAAACGAAATCGACAACAGCTTGGTGAGTGATAATATAAAGGCAACTCCTCACAGACAACACCCTTGATATTAAAAACCATAAATTTCGTTTTGTTGCTGATGATTGACTTAAACCATCGTCGTAATATATCTAGGTCATAATTAACATAGGCAAACATATCAAGAAAACTCTTATTGGAATAGGAAAGAGCAGTATCATCAGCAAATGCCGTGATTCTGCCCTTAAAAGGTTGAATGAAGAGCGAGTTGACATAAATTAAAAACAGTATCGGGCCCAACACTGATCCCTGAGGAACACCTATATTTGAAAAATTTTGTGAGCTAAAAACATTTTTGACCTTTACCACTTGCTTACGATTTTTTAAATAAGAAGCAAACCAGTCATAACCAGTCATACAAAATCTTTGTTTTTCCAATAAAATCTTTTAAATGTTGTATAACCAAATATGAAAATCCTTCTGAACTATGATCCAATACTTAAATTTGGGTCACACCCAGTCAATGTTCTCCCAAGCGGACTGTAGCCTTTTCCTATGTTTTTCTATTTGTTTTAATGTGGCAAAAACTTTCGAGAGAAATGAAAGAATATCAATAGTCTGAAATTCCAAAGGTTTGGCTGTTTTCTTTTTAGGGATATGAATAATTCGCGTCTTCTTCCACTCCAGGGGAAATTTAGAGGTAGGTAGAATGAATATTGTTCAAAATGTAAGTAATACGGGGTATGATATATGGAAGCAAGATTTTGATGAATTCAGGGCTTATAAGATCGAGAAAGGTGGTATTCGACTTGATTGACAATATAGCCTCAACGACGTAATCTTCATAAAGTCTTTCGAACATAGGTACCTACATGTGGTAATTTGTTCATTCCAAATACAACATTTATTTACCTTTGAAAATCATATCACAGATACGATGACTGCAATACCAACACTAATTATGAAGCTTTAATCTTTCACCTGAATCAAGTGAACAATGTGCTTCAATATTGTAAGATTTCTCCGAATTCGGAATCCAGGTAGGTAGATAGATAAAGTATAATATTTAACAAAATTATATGCAATTAGCCACCATTACCAAACTTTCTCCTAATCAGCTAATATAAGTTCAAACACGACTGGTATTTCGTTTCTAAAAATCAAAGACATCGTGTTCGCACGGCGTCAACTAGAGGCCATTAATCTTTATCCCTTTTCATGTTCATGTTTATAGGTATAGGTGTATAGGTATTATGTGTATATCCAAACGGTAAATAAATGGATATTTCGGTAAAATAAAGAAATACACAACTACCACAGTTTTTCGTAATTATCCTCAAATGGTGCTCACGACTCAATGGTTTCATTATTGTACTAAAATTCTTGGGGGAAAAGTGTAATACACATTTTGTGATAGTATCTTGTTACCAGAAAATATAATAACCCGGAATACGAAAGGATGGAACTGTTCAATACCTCTTATACAACAACAAAAACGCAGAAGTAGCTGTGGTTTAGTCTTTGTTTTGGTAACATTAATTTTGAAAGGAAACCCGGCAGAAGCAGTTATGTGTAAAGTTCGTTTAATAAAGTTGTGTATTGGATTTAGTACTTGGGATGACTGAGTGAACGACTTAAGGCTAGATTCTTAGAAAGTAATGAAACATCCCAACTTCTGACAATTAATTGAGAGTATCTATCATTCTGAGTCTACACGTTTTTTTTCAGGATATTTATTGGTATGTGTACTTTGGGATCACAAGGACCTACCAAATACTACGAGTATATTGAGTGGGGTCGGGCAACAACTTTGCTTTAAATGGAAAACGGAATGTCTATCGGTTTATATTATTTTCCTTTGATGCTTTGTTTGTATTGTGGAACCGCGATGTTTAAAACGGATGAAATGGAAATAATGCATTTGCGCCATGAGCTAAACTACCCATTTATGCACAAAAGCTTTCTGTATCGCAATATCGTTTCTGCATAGTTAAATTAACGATTCCCGTGATATTAAGAAGGCACTCGTTGGAACCCGGTACCAACCAAAAAGCGAACGGCAAATTCTGAGAAGCTTCTCATTACAGTTTATACTTTTGAAACGGACTTATCAAAGAGGTGGGGCTTTGGACACAATGTGGTGTTTTCCTGGGTGGAATTCGAACCCCGAATTCCCAGCTCAGTAGTCCAACGCACTAGCCACTGAGCTATTGCGCCAACTCAACTAAATCAATTACAATCAGTCTTTTTTATACCCTATTCTAGGGGTATATTAATTTTGACGCATAGTTTGTAACATACCTTAATATTGCCCGTAGACCCCTAAAAGTTACTATATTTATGATCAGCATCGATAGTAATGTCGATCTAGCCATGTCCGTCCGTCCGTCCGTCGGCAAAAATTAGGCCTTTAAACTGGACCTAGAGAGCTGAAATTTTAACCATATACTCTCTAGGGTCCCGAAATAATCAAGTTTACGAATTTTTGAAATCCGCCCACAGACACGCCCACAAACTCAAAAAACAATATTTTGGAAAAAATCGAATTTTGAATTTTTTTATATATGATATATGATCTATGACCCCTAAAACTGCTCGGGATATAAATTTTTCAAAATCCGCCCACTGCCACGCCCACAAAAAAATAAAACAATTTTATTGAAAAACCAAAATTTGAGCTAGGGAGCTGAAATTTATAATATATGCTCTCTATGGGCCCTTTATGCTCATGTGTAAATATTTTCAAAATCCGCCCACTGGCACGCCCACAATTATTATTATTTTTTTTTTTGAAAATTCAAAGTGAGCTAGGGAGCTGAAATTTATAATATATACCCTCTAGGGGCCCTTTATGCTCATGTGTTAATTTTTTTTTAAATCCGCCTACCGACACGCCCACAATTAAATAAAACAATTTTATTGAAACACCCAAGTTTGAGCTAGGGAGCGTTTTTTTTGATAAAATCCTTTAAATGTTGTATAACAAAATATGTAGAGCGTTCTTAACAATTCAACCATACTTAGACTTTTGTCACGCCCACTTATGAGGGATAGGAATAAGAATAGGGTATCCAACAGTTCGCTTAAGCGGACTGTAGCCCGTCCCTATGTTTTTTTTTAATTCTAGAGCTCGGCTTAGACATCATTTGCTTTTGACGATTGAATTATACAAAATAAATTGCTCATTTAATTGCTCTTTTCCTTTTAGATGCCAAGGAGTGTGTCCAGTCCTAGAATAGTGTAGGTTGGTCTTTTAGCACTATTTGTTAGGCATATTTGCAATTCGCGTATAGCTCTGTTCCTTAGAGACAGAAATGTAAGAGTCAAGACCAAACTGTAAAATTTCAAAATGGTTACCGAAATCCATTACCAAGGAAAGGGCTAGTTATTTTTTTTTTCGAGCGGGCCCGATCAGAAGTGCAAATGACATTTTTTTTAAACATTCTTCATCTTGCGAATGTCTGACAAACATCCAATAGTAATAACTGTTGTCAGAAGATTCTCAGACTTGCCGTTCGGAGTTGGAGTAGAGCTGTAGTTCCCCTCCATTCGTGCAGAAAATATACTTCGCGCTCATAAGCGGTTGGACAAACTAAGCTTTGTGCCGTAAATGCGTAATATGCTTAACGGTGTACCCAGAAGCCATGACTGTTCGACAAACGTAGGTACACAACGATGAAAAAATCATAAAACCACAAGCCCTTAACTGGGTAAGGGGCTCTGCTTACCATTTTTAAAGGTGCTTGCTATGGATGTGCTTAAGAGTGAAATCTTATGAGCACTGATCACAGAGAAAACTACAGAAAAAGAGCAGTTGTAAATAGCAGTGATTTGATCGCTGTTCAGATTTTTTTTAATTAACCCTTGTTCAAAAGGCTGGCACTGCGACCTGAAAGATCTTTTGCTTCGAAAAGGGTTTGGTAATACAAGAGACGTAACACCTCCTTTTTGAACGTTAGTTTATCCCTCGTAGCATAGTTCCTTAAATCTGCTGACGTACGTGTGTCTCTGTGGATATTACGTCTTCCTAACCAATGTAGTGCCGGACATTTAGAGAGAGCGTTGCAGAGGAGTCATCCTCTAGGCAGAACCTACATTACATCTCCGAACACTCAAACTCGTGTTATGTTCGAAACACTTGTGCAGAAATGTCCATGCAGAGAAAATGTATCATGCACCT
The DNA here is from genome assembly GCA_949715645.1 of Portevinia maculata. Classification (NCBI taxonomy): domain Eukaryota; kingdom Metazoa; phylum Arthropoda; class Insecta; order Diptera; family Syrphidae; genus Portevinia; species Portevinia maculata. The sequence continues at coordinate 219,655,062 of OX454526.1, forward strand.
TTGAATGTGCGAAAAATCATCAAATTAATAAATCATGTAAAGTCTGCACCCACTTCAGTTCTGCAAGTTGTCGTTATTTCTAAATCCACTGTAGAAGTCAAACACTAAACACCACAAAGGAAAAATAACCTAATCGGAGGCGTTTGGGATGGAGCCGTAATATAAGGCTATATGTTAGAATTTGCCTTGTATCCTCTTCGCAAATATCGCGCTAATTTTTTTATTAATTCCTTTTTAAAAGCTAAAAAACAAACCAAATTTGTCTTTAAAAAACCTATGTACCTATCCGTCTTTTCTTTAACGATTCCATGTTCCTCGTACGAACTCCGGTCCGTCCAGTCACGTACGACAGGTTCTTATTTCATTCTTCGGCTTCCTATATATTTATTAACAATAAATAGTTGAGTGGGTAGGTATGCATATGAGTTGATTTGGTGCCCGTGTAGGGACGGATAAGAATATTACAACAGCATACCCCGATAAACAGAGTATGTCGTGAAAGGCGACTGAGAAAACAATTCTCATGTAGGCAATTTTAACATCCAGTGAGCCTAGCGACACATTAGACATCTTAAAGCTGTCCCGCAAGTGTGCATGCGAATCCGTGAGTTGATAGAAGCCTCGATGTTTATTTGCGTCAATCCTCCAGGCGGACCAGTAGGTATGTAAGGGGTATGCTCCCTTTAGTCCAAATCATAACCTCGTGGTTAAAGAGAAAGAAGAAGAAAAAGTATTATCAGGCATTAATGGTTCCATACAGGGCCTAAAACCTTCTCCAACTATTAGTGTCTGCGCAGTTATATTTTTGGCTCGAATGGATGGACCAACAGTTTCAGAATCTTCATTACAATTGATACTGTTGGATGTTGGTCAGACTTTTGCAACGGAAAAAAACTTTATTTGTAACCCAGCCGCAGCGTGATTTAAATACGAGATCCATTGCTCTGTGGTACAACGCATAACCAATGCGCCAACGAATCCAAACTGATTATTTCTTGAAATGTATTTAATATCTTTCAGAAAATGTTGACGAAATGTATGCCTTACTTGCAGATTGACGCCACTGGATTGCTTCCTGTGTGGTTAGGTAAAGTCGTTGATACATCGCAAACTATTCAGTCAGAATAAGCCAATATTTAACTCGATGTTGTCCAGATTAATTCCAAAAAGCTCAACGGAGTTGCCTTACATTAAATCGAGAGGATACGCTTCGTTAGAAGCCTAGAAGCCACCCAGAACATATGCCTGAAATCGTGTTCAAAACATATTGTCATGAAAAATTGTTCACAATGTATAAAGATTTTTTATTAAAACTCAGTTTCGTTAGAGACCTGGAGCAACTTTTTTGTCGCAATATTTGTAAGATTAAGCTGTCGCTGAGAAACAATTTTTCGTGATTTGATAATAAAGTGTGGGGCTTTTTATTTTTAGTGAATTGGCAGCTCAAAATAATTTTAACCCGGCTTTGGTAACTTTGAAAAGTGTGCCCCACTACGACCGCCTATTTTGAATCTAGCGCCTTTTTTGTTTCTCCGTCGTACAGCGTTGTTGTTTGACAGCTGTCATGTGTGAATATGTTTTTTTAGTCGTATAGAATTACACGTACGCACAACACATAGAAATTGTGCGAATCCACTACCGAAATGTTAAGATTTTCGCGGAGATGGTTTGAAAATGTCCTGGGTTTTTCGGTCACCGTAATACACCTCCTCGCCGTACAGTGGTCCTTTTAATCGGGAAATTTCAGCCGATTGGGTCAGTTCAAGCTCAGAAGAGACCTATCCGTCTTCGGCTCGGTCTAATGAAATCAATGCAGCTGTTAGTGAGAGTGTCGAGCTGAGTCATTCCACCTCGATTTGCCATCGTTCTCAGCAATTAAGACTTTCACAGTAAACAGTTGATAGAGAATTTTGACAAATAGTCTTAGATTGCTAAAAAAAATTTCGCACTCATGTGTTTTCGACAGGATGACGCAACCTGCAACACAGCGAACAAAACAATGGAATTGTTGAAAACTAAATTAAAAGGGAGAGTTATCTCATGCCGCGACGATGTGAATAGTCCACCAAGATCATGGGCGCCACTTGATTTCTTTCTTTGGGATTTTTTTTCGCAGCCAAAGGTGTATGCCAATAACCCAAGAATAATACCTGAACTGAAAGACGAAATTTGGCACACCGTTGATGAAATGCAGGGTGTCCCAGTTTAGCAGTATAATCCTTTAAGACGAGATTCCTGAAGTTCCGCCGAACAAAAATTCTATATCGGGGGGTAGCGCATACAAGTCTTTCACGCCTTGGGAAGATCTGTGCAGCTACAAAAATGTATGGCTCCTTAAACTCAAAATTATAAAATTTTGTTGTTTCATTTTTTACTTAAAATGCATTTTTGTCAACATTTTTAATGAATAATTCTTTTCTTTTTAATGAATTTTGTATCTTTGAAAAATTCCCTTAAAATTATGTCAAGCTATTTTTTACGTACGATCAACAGAAGTTGTAGAAAAAGCCATTTTTGTAAGACAAAAATGGTTAAAAAAAAGTGTACCTACTGAATTACTCTTATAATCCAAAAATCGTAGAACACCATTTAGACGGCTATTCGCTGGTGCGTATCAGAATCAGCACCTTGTTAATACCGGGTCAGTTGCACCAAATAAAAAGGAACGACGTTCAGGCGCAGCGGCGGCAGAAGTAGAGGGTTGGATTTTGCGTGCTGTGGAAGATCAGCCTTCAGCCAGCGTCCGCAGTTAGACAGAATTTACTGCCAGGTGATGCACAAAGTGGAGTTTAGTTTTGCCAATGGCTACTGCGTAAGCAGGCAGATGACGGGCACTTCCTCAAGAACTTTCTGCGGATTGACGACGCGCGATTCAACAGAGATGGGATTACAAACCACCGTAATTTGCAGTATTGTTCAGACTCCAATCCTAATTTAATACGCACAACATCCTGTCAAAGGTAAGAATTTAGTTACTTTGAAGGACTTCTTCAAAATATGTTGCTTATTAGGTTTGCTTAAAAGGTTTGGCGTAAATGTTTTAACTGGATTAAGCGGAAACACTTTAGTTTAGGTCCGCACGTTTTTCTAGGTACACTTAATTCCCATTACTACCTGGAACTTTTCGGGCAACGATTGCCGGAGCTCTTTGAAGATGTTTCCCTTTTTCAGGAGAAAAATGCATTTTAAGTAAAAAAAATGGAACCACAAATTTTCATAAGTGTATAAGATGCGCTACTAAATTGTCTTTCCAAAATCTACAAAATACCTATTGTACCTATAATATTTTACAAGTTATAGCTTTTAAAGTTGTTACACCTTCAAATTAGCGGTCACACATGATGGGCTATAGCTTAAAATGGGGTGAGAATAGACCCCTGATGCCATAGAATTTTTTGTTCTGCGGCACTTCAGGAATCGCCCCTTAAAGCATTATACTGCTTTACTTGACACCCTGTAAAGCCGCGACTTTGCCATCGAAAGGACTAACGTGTGCCATCAGTCACGAGGCGCCCATTTAATAATAATAATAATAATAATAGATTCTTTATTTCATGAAATATGAGTATATGTATAATAGTTTGTGTTTGAGAACACGAGCATGGCAGAAATAGCCGTCTGCCGGAAATGACATTTCATAGATATTAAAGAAATTATTACATAGAAGTTAAATTGAAAAGGAATATTGGAAAAGAAAGAAATACTTATTTACAACACAAGATTTAGGGTTTAAGCATAAAAGATTAATTCGTTATGTCTTTAACAATTAGTCGACAGAAAAGATGAAAAAAAACAAAAATATATTTATATAAAATAAAACAAAAAAAATAAATAAATGCAATTTGTACATCAGTATCTAAGTATAAAACTAGATTAAAGCAATGGAATGGATCAGCTAGGGGTTTACAACAATTTGATTTGCAACATAAGGATTTATAATTTTGAAGTGATTTAGAACACAAAAAAAAAATAATTAGCAATTTTAAATGATTTGAAACATAAAAGAAAAATTTTGGATTATTAAAGCAATAACTTAAATAATAAAAGTTGCTTGCTCGGAGTCGCATTTGGTAGCCGGAATAGACGCTTGAAAAAGAATCTTTGGACTGCCTCAAATTCCTCGAGGGGGCTCACACCAAAGGCCTGCACACCATAGCACATACAAGTATTAACTGTGGCGTTAAACTCTTGATACTTCGAAGAAAGGTCAATGTTTTGATTGGCGAAGAACTTCGGCCACATCATGTTGAGTGCCAGTTTGGCTTCAATACTTTGTTCTCTGTCATGCTTGTTAAAGTTTAGATTATACGACAACAAAACACCCAGGTACTTGAACTCACGAACTACCTCAATTTGTTCGTTGTTAAGGCGCCAAGTTCCTACCCCAGGACGTCTTCTCTGCCGGTTCTCAAATACCATGACCTTGGTTTTTGCGACGTTGATATGGAGATCCCAAGTTTTACAGTAGGTTTGCAATCTATTAATTTGAAGTTGCAAAGAAGAAGGATTTTCCGCCAGTAACACTAGGTCATCAGCGTACAGAAGTACTTTTATGTGATTGCCCGCAAAATTAACGCCACCCAGAAGAATATCAGATATTGCATCAATGTACAACGCGAATAAAATTGGGCTTAATATGCAGCCCTGAGGGACGCCTGCAGATGTCTCAAACCATTCGGACAGGTTCGACCCATCCCACACAGCTGCGCAAGATGACGAAAGAAATTTGGCATACAACATTAAGAACTTTCTTGACACTCCAAGGGATGCCAGTTTATAAATTAAAGCTTGCCTGTTAACTGTATCAAACGCTGCTTTAAAATCTACAAAGCACACAAAAAGTTTCTTATTATTTTCAATATATTTTCTAGCGATGCTAGTCAGCGCGAAAATATGATCAACGGTGGAAAAACCAGCCCAAAAACCAGCTTGATACATGCTGAGGCGATTATTATCCTCTATCCACCTGGAAAGTCTTGTGTATAAGATCGAAGCAAAAATCTTTCTTAGAGAATTGAGAATAGAGATGCCTCTGTAGTTTTCTGGTCGACTCACATCACCTTTTTTGAAAATAGGAAAAATAAGCGCTTTGGTAAAGCACGTTGGTACACAAGCGCTGTTGTATATTAAATTGAAAAAATCCACAATATAAGTCTCGAGTTGGTCTGTTCCGTTTTTAAAAAAATTCAATTGGAATACCATCGCACCCCGGACCTTTGTTGTTTTTCATAGCCTGCAAGGAAGCTTTAAGTTCTCCTAAGGAAATCGGGCAGTCAAGTTCAGATACCATTGTGTTTGGTAATGCAAAGCTAAAACTGTGAAGACCCTCCTCCGCTGATAGCAGTGTTTTAAAATGAGCAGCTAACGTATCAGCTTCGACAGAAATCTTCACAGTTCGAATGCGCCCTCCCAATTCCTGAACATTATTCCAGAATTCTTCTGAGTTTTTGGACTGTTGTAACCTAGTTGCAAGACTTTTGAGGTAACTAGCTTTTTTCTGATAGCATAACTGTTTAAATTCCTTATTGGCGCGCAGGTACAACGATTTGAAGGCAAAAGAGTTTGTACCTCTAAAAAGTTTTAAGAACTTAAAAGAGAGTTTTCGAAGTTGCTACATTCTCTATCGAACCATTTGCTTTTAGGAGTGAACGAAGGGGTGTTGTTCACAGGAGGAGCCGAAGCGTGGATTACCCTTGTAATACTGTCACCAATCATATCAATGTCGCTCTCAGGTTGCAGTGGGAGAGCATTACAATGGTGATTCAAAAGATTTTTGTACCGATAAACTCTACTTTCGACCCACTTAAGTTTGGGGAGACTAACTGGGATTCTCTGACGGGTATTCTCAACGAGATGGAATTTTACATCTAGTGGTAAGTGCGCTGAGAAACTGGCTATGGGCACCTGCAGATAATCAACCACGTTCAACCAATCTCCCGAGATCGCACAAAGGTCTATGACCGATTAACCTTGGCCGCTAATAAACGTTAGTTCGCCGCTCACATCACCATTTGCTACCCCATTCAGCACATACAACCCGAAATCCATAAGTAATTCCGTCAGAAGCCTACCTTCCCTATTGAAGGTTTGATCTTTCGAATTTCTATTTGTGCTGAATGAAGTAAATAAACTATAAGCAGGAGAGTTTTGAAAATTACCAATTCGAGCATTAAAATCACCGATTATCATAATATTTTCCAAGGAAGAATCGTTAAGAAAGCCACGTAAATTGTCGAAATCGTTTTGCCAGTTATTGCAATTGAGGTAGACAGGTACAATATTTAATTTAAATTGACTGTTTAAAATTTCAACAACAAGCCTATCTCTCATACGTTTGACATCAACGAAATAGTTGTATTTAAATTTCACTCCACATAGAATACCCCCGCTTGCTCTTCTATGTACATTTGACCTAATTGCTGGAACAAATTTTAAGTTAAAATCTTTAAAATATTTACGGAAATCATCTTCCATTTTTTCTTCTAAAAAAGTCTCGATAAGCATTATTATATCAAACTTTAAGACATATTTAAAAAAGTCTGGTTGCAAAAGTTTATTTTTTAGGCCAGAAATATTATAGGAGAGTATTGATAAATTAATAGTGTTAATAATAATATTTTGGCAGACGGCATTATTTTCCTATTGTGTTATCGACTTAAGAATATGCGAAGATTCGCTGGCAAGTGACGTCAGTTGAGAGACCGATGATGCTTGTTTATCAGCCGCAGCTAACTTAACTCCCTCGCTGCAGTCAAAATAATCACGTGAAATGTCACCAAACAAGTTGTAGATAAAATGCAGCTCCGCCGGAGAGTTGACAACCAGACCACGCGCGAACTTGTATACACAAATTTTGTTGTTTATTTGCATTTTGTCGCCTTTAATTGTGATTTTTGCTTCGGGATTAATTTCAGAGAGTTTGTTTTTGATTTCGAATAGTGTCTGCTTTTTTTGCCGGTACAATAGTGTCTGCTCTCGGGAAATACTAATGGCAGTATCTTTGAGTTGATAAGCGACAGACATTATTTATTCCACCTCATCTGGCGAGTGCAATTCTAAAAAGACAGTGCTCCTCTGTGCGTGAGTGTTTTTTATTATCCGTGCCTTTTTAAAGTGAATATCTTCACCATCTTGTAACTTGAGAAGCCCACGGCAAGTTTGTTTGGCTACTTCAACTCCGTCGGTTTCTCTGTCTAGAGGAAGGTGTACCACCATACAGTTTTCATTTGTTTTCCGCGAGATAATTTCAATTTGAGACTCTAGGAGCTCACACCGCTCCGTCATGGCATTTAGTTTTTGGCACAGTTGTGAGTTGGCCGTAAATCATCCAACTCGATAGTCAGAGATGCAAAATCGTGTTTAGTTGCCAAATCTTTTATTTGGTCTGCGATCAAGTCACTGAGGAGATTTTTAAATTCGGCTATAGACATATCCCCGACTGCCATCTTGTGTTGTGGATATGAGCTATGCTTCTTGTTAGTGTAATTAGGCTCTGGTGAGGTGTCAGTTATTGTTCTTTTGTTGCCGTTCATAGAGGGATCCCGTTTACTTTTAGCGAAAGTTGAATTTTGCAAATTTTTTTGACTTAAAATACTTCCTACCTTGGAAATGCAGGTGAGATTTTTTTTTGTTTTTTTTTTGTTTTGTTTTGGTGAGCAAGTTTTCTTTTAAATTTAACTAAAAACTGTGCAGAATTTGAAAAACTAATTAGGAGCTTACACTTTTATTACACTTCACAGTGACAGTTGAAATGCCAAGGCGCCCATTTATCGGGTATTGTGTTCCATTCATAACCTCCATGTCAACACTCTTCAATAAAATAAAAACATCAGAAATTATTTTTCATTTGAAACACTGTTTTTTTTTTTTTAATTTCAAAAGGCGGTATTAATGTGGCAGTAGCGCGCTTAATAAACATATTGACGGGAAAACTTAATCGATTTTAAAAAATGTTACCACAAAAGCTGCCGTCAGTGGGCTTCATGTGTCCGTGGCGGGTGCATGGGCAAACGAGTGGATATCAAAATATCTTTCTTGTTCAAATTCGGTTATGATGAAAATAATTAAATACATAAAAATTGCGGTGAGTGGTGCTTCCTACACACTGATTTCAAGTATGAACAATACATACACTTACTTTGCTGAGAATTCTTTAAAAAAAACGGCATGAGCCAACTGCTTTGTTTAGGTTTTTTAGAGATTTTTTGTAACAACTTTAGTACTACGGGCAATTGTTTATATCAAGTCAATCCCATCGATCCAATTGTTAAGCAAACTCAAATATCGTTTAACTTATAAAGAAAGTACTACTAACGTTAACAGATATAACCGTTGAAAACCACTCCCGAAAATCGATTAAGGGATACCAAATCCTTTCAACATTCTTGTTTAAAATAAGGATCCAATAAAATTGGTTGCTTCTCAAACTTGTTGAGTAGGGTTATAATGAATAATTAAGTGTCCAAGTATTCTAAGTCTAACCCCGATCCCGATGCCATTTTATTGGGGTTGATTGCCTACATTTTGATAAGGTATGGTACATGAAAAGATGTCACGTCATACAGTCCACATTTTAATTTAAAGCTGCACCCCTTTCTCGCACACGTTTGATATATTGTTGCCTTCCAACTCAGTTCAACTCCGACAATAAACTATTCATATCTTTCACATTTTCATGAAAGTCGAATCATTTTTATTTAATTTTGCAAAAGAAATGCGATATTTTAAATAAAGAAGTAAAGACGCACAATTTAATTTTTTAAAGTAGGTACGCGCCCATCCCAACGTTATTTAATTTTAAACTATGTGGCAGGAATATAAACGACTTATGAAATAAGACACCATAAACTTTTAAGTTTCCCTCATCATAGGGACTAATTTCTTCGGAAACAAATTCGGGAGATCCTTAGCAGTATGTGCAAAATATTTTGTATTCAAGAACATTAGAGCAGACCTACACACTTGTTCCTCTGAAAAGTCGTTTTTAATGAATCAACTAAAATGAGAGTTCACAAAACCGTGAAACGGAAAAGTTGTATGTCGTACCTGATGCTATTTCTGCTTCCTTTAGCTCCCGATTTCTAAAGGCAATGTAAGTCTTAAATGTCAGGACGTGCAAATAATTAATGAAGAAATAAAACTCACATGGGGACGGTTGTACTTTTTATGTTAACGTAAACAATTTTGTTGGGAGGTTTTGTCTTGTAAGATGCGCCATGTGGCTGATATTAAGGACTCTTTTTCTGATTCGTGTGAATATTTTGGAAATGTATACTTCCGATGGAATGTGTATGTAAAAGGTCAATATAATTTACGAATAGTTTAGAACAAAATTGTACTTTTCTCAAAAGAAATTGCCAGTTTGCTTGAGGACATATTTCAGTTTTGATTTGCGGAAGTAAACCCAGCTATGGTCTTATGGTTGTTTTAATAAACTTTTGTAAACATTTTTTTTACTGAGTAAACCTTATCGATTAAATGGACCTATGTGAAGCATCGTTGACTGAGAATTTGTATTTACAGCAGACATGGTCGACAATCCGCAACCCATTTAGAAATAATAATTGCAACCTCAAGTTACTCCCTTTTACAACCAGAAGGCGTTGGCGGAACAGGGTCGAAAATAGAAGGATTAACTAATTTGTTTTTTTTTTTAAATCTTTTAGAAAAGGTCAACCCATGCGCTATGCTGGCGCCCCGAGATTCTTCTAAATAAGTGTTGGTCTTAAATTGTTGTAAATTGTATTAATCCGGGAAGATTTCTCTCAGAACTGAGTTCTTAATTTAGCTTCTTTTATTAAAAAATCCTGTCACTTGACAAGTGCACCGTCAGGGGTCTGTAATACAATGCTACATGTCCTTGTAATACAAGCAAATTAGTACAAGTATATCACATATCTGAAACACGAAACTATTAGTCGAGTGGCACTTCTACAGTGTAATGGGCCAACACAACAAGTGGAAATTTGTTTAAATTATCGTATTTATGTTACTCGGAGCTACAAGTGTAGAAAAAAAGGAAATCTCACTTGCAGAAAAGTATGAGCGATTAGATTAAAACGTACATTACATGTGAAAGACCATTTAGAACAGTGGTTCCCAACCTTTTCAACAGCATGCCCCCCTTAGGGCGAATTGGAGAATCGCCTGGCCAAATAAAAATTCCAAATGTTCATTGAAAATATATTTAATGCATCGAGAATTTTAAATATTCTTACTTGTATACATGTTTGTTTATACATTTTTGTAAATTGATTGTGAAAAACATATTTTTATTTGTTAGTAATGTAAGATTATCAATGCGACTTCTGGGGTTGCATTTTTTTCACCAGCTCTGAGATTCTGGGTGCAAATAAATACGTCTTCAATATTGTATTCTTTGCATCAAAAATGTACAATTCAAATTGTGTCCACGCCTCCCTTTTACAAGCCCCATGCCCCCCCCCCCCCCCCCCCCCCCCTAGCCGTGCCCCCCGGTTGGGAACCACTGCTTTAGAAGCTTAAAATACGGAGGTTCTGTTTTGGTTGGGCGCATGAACCAATTCATCAACCAAGTATGGGTTGAAGAAAGCATGGCCGATGATTGGACTATCAGCTACATATGCCGTATCAGCAAGAAAGTCGATCGTTTGTATTGCACAAATTACCGAGTCAGATTCCCACTAAATGTAACATATAAGATCATATCCAACGTACTATGTGAACTTTTGAAGCTATTCTGGAAGACATTAATCGGCACGTACCTGTGGGGACGTCGCACGTCAGATCGACAATAGAACAAATCTTCACACTTAGGCAACTCATGGAAAAGATCAATGAATTGCAAGTCGAGACCCACCATATTTGAATCGCATTTAAAGCCTCATCTGATAGCCTTCATCGTAAGGGGCTCTACGTGTCGATGGCCAAATTCGGGATCACGCAAAACTGATGAAGTTTTATCGCTTGACGCTAGAAAACACTTGGTGCTGTTTCTAGTATGGAAAGTGCTCTTCAGAACTATTCCGAACGTGAAGCGGATTCCGGCAAGGAAATGTGCTGTCATGTGCCTTCTTCAATGTTGTTCTGGAGCAGACATTGCGCAGGGCAGGTTTCAACACGGAATGCACTGTCTTCAACAGATTTTTCCAACTACAGGGACACGATATCGACATCATCGGCCAATCTCGGCGTGCCGTGTTAGAAGCTTTCAGAACGATTGCAAAACAGACGAAATTCGGTGGTCTTGAAGTCAACGGGGACAAAACGAAGTACTTGCTTTCAACCAACAAACAAACATCTGTCCAATGCCACTGTTGATAGCAGCAACTTCGAGGTAGTAAGGGAGTTCACCTACCTCGGAGTAAACATCAACTCATCAAGATCTTCAGCTCCAAGCACCCAGGTTCGAGAAGATAAGAAATACTGAACCTCCGTTTTAAAGACAAAGCCCTTTAAGTAAGTAAGTTATCCATAGTAAACAACAAAGTTGTTATGTGTTATGTTTTTCTTGCCTAACGTAGGTATCGGAAATCTTCTGTTAGGTTATTCAGCATCAATGGCCTTTTTGTTGCAATCTAAAATCTAGGGTTATGTTTATTACAGCTTTCAAATTCGATTTTTTAGAAGTTAATTAAATGAAAAATTTTTTTGTTGATTTTGGATGGCTTTTTGTTGCAAATCCTAAATATGCTGAATAATAGTACTTAATATTTCAAATCGTTCACCACCTTCCCTTTCTCACTCCGTCCGACGAGTTGTTGGCTAATAAACGGGGAAATAGAAAGAAACGATTGATTTGAGTGTAATTGTAAGCAGTCAAACCGCAGGCTACAGTGAAACTTGTGGTTTTAATAGTGGAGTGCTTGCATAATTAGAGGCTTCTTCAGGTTTAAGTCCCAGTGGAGGAAAGGCTTTTTTAAGAATAATGAATGGACAATATACCAGCACCACAGAAAAAGGATTGAGATGATGGGTTTTGGCGAACCGTGAAACAGCGCTGTTACTCCAGCCCGCCCCCCCCCCCCATTTAACATGATATTTCCTCGTTTATTAAATCTACTCTTTTATCACCACTCCAAATTGTTTGCTCAATTTCGTCGTCTATTAGAATCATCAAAAAACGATGATCATATGAACGGTTGTTCTTAATTGGTCATTACGCGAAGTAAGAACATCATCAAAACTTCGTCATTTAACTAGAGCCTAGGAAAGCGAAAAAGACGGAAACATTGTTTTGAGTAGTATGAGAACAAACAACAAATATATATGAAGGTAAACTCTTTCAAAAGGAATTTAATTTTAAATTCAAGATCTAACACACTGAGATTGAAATGACTTACTATAATCAAAGAAATGACGAATGAGGCGGATAACAGAAGATAATGTGAGCGAAGCCACAGATGTCTGCTATCAACATTTGAAAGACCATCAAAGGTTTCCAATTTTTCAATAAACATACAGATTTGTTCAAATGTTCATTCATTTTACTTGTCTAAAGAAAAGTGGTTTAGGTATGTATGCTATTGTTGTGATGGCGCCAACGGCCACATATTGAATTTTTTAGAGAGCTGTCGAAGTGGAAATGTATTTCAATACAATGCTTTGTGTTATTATATCGGCCTTGGAAAAGACATTAGAAAAATCTTTACTGTTTCTTACGTGGTAGGACAAAAATTATAAATCAACGATTCTGACATAATATAATACATGTACTATACATACATACTCGTGTATACGTTATGTGGCCGTACTTCTATGCGGCGTTAAATTTCTATTGCTTTCTTGGAAATAGAATGTCAGCAATTTGTCCTTAATTAAACTTTTGCAGGACAAAATGAATACATGTTATCCAAAAGACTTTCTTATTTGATATTAAAATTAATAATTATTCTTATGTACTAACTTTTTGCTTTTTATACCCTATTCTAAGGGTATATTAATTTTGACGCATAGTTTGTAATATTGCCCGTAGACCCCTAAAAGTTACTATATTTATGATCAGCATCGATAGTAATGTCGATCTAGCCATGTCCGTCCGTTCGCCCGTCCGTCCGTCCGTCGGCAAAAATTAGGCCTTTAAACTGGGCCTAGAGAGCTGAAATTTTAACCATATACTCTCTAGGGTCCCGAAATAATCAAGTTTACGAATTTTTGAAATCCGCCCACAAACTAAAAAAAAAACTAAATTTTGGAAAAAATCGAATTTTGAGCTAGAAAGCTGAAATTTTGTATGTATGATCTATCACTCCTAAAACTGCTCGGGATATAAAATTTTTAAAATCCGCCCAGTGACACGACCACAAATAAATAAAACAATTTTATTGAAAAACCAAAATTTGAGCTAAGGAGCTGAAATTTATAATATATACTCTCTAGGGGTCCTTTATGCTCATTTGTTATTTTTTTAAATCCGCCTACTGACACGCCCACAATTAAATAAAACAATTTTATTGAAACACCCAAGTTTGAGCTAGGGAGCTTTTTTTGATAAAATCCTTTAAATGTTATATAACAAAATATGTAGAGCGTTCTTAACAATTCAACCATACTTAGACTTTTGTCACGCCCACTTATGAGGGATAGGAATAAGAATAGTGTATCCAACAGTTCGCCAAAGCGGACTGTAGCCCGTCCCTATGTTTTTGGCCTATTTTTAAGCAGTTTTCTCCAAATGCGTTTAGCCGTTTCATGGTAATTTAAAAACGAAGATCCAAACATTCGCATTTATCGTATAACTAAAATAGGTTAGGTTGAAATAGTCCCGTATAGGAATGGGCTAAGCATATCCCTACAGCGACCCCTAATGAAATTTTGACATTCAGGTATCTAAGAATAGCGATACATTTAGCATTTTAAAAATCCCCCATAAGTGTGCATGCGATTCCGTGGGTTGATACGAGTGGAAATCACCGGTCTCTTAAAAGGGCGATCAAACAATGATTAGGGTTTTCCTTTTGTTTAACGCCGAGCGTATGACCTGGAATAAAGGGTGATAACCCTCCCACTTCTCTGCATCCCGCTTGTCAGTTTCGGCGGTTTGACCTAAAAAAAATATCGGCAGGCCTTCCTATTTCGTAACATTTGATCACTTGGGCCAATCAAATGCTGGTGTTGCTGCATTTGTGTGATCCAGGAGTTTTTGGGCCTGCATCTCTTTCGCGATTGTATAGGAACATAATTGATATTGCCTTTCTGACGGAGTTCGTATGATCTCTCCTTTGAACATGACAGTGACAACTGAGCTGGTCGCGCTCCAATATATTGGACATTTTTTTTTTGCTATTTTTTTTAATGAACTCGCACCAAAGGGATTTTGAAATATACTTATAATGTTATAGCCACACAGCGCGGGCGTTAAAGAAATTAGGGTTAGAAGATAGGGATGGATGTCGATGCACGTTGGCTTCGAATGTTTGTACCTATATTATAATGTGTATCCGTGCACAACATGAAACACTCTATATTCGAGTTGTACGGTTTAGGAAATATTCTTTGCATTTCACTGTGGGACCAAATACAGGCTAAAGGGTGAACTGATGCGCATTCCTTGCACAGCGGGAGTTGCGGTTGAAATGTTTACCCGAAGCGGGAGAGTTTATGTTCGAGTCAATGAAGCAGGAAATTAATCGACAAACTGGAAAGCTTCCGCTGATGGTTTAACGGTATTTTTTTCTGAATTTTAAGTCGTTTTAAATGATTGGCGCTGTTGATCACTCTTCTTACCGTCGAAACACTAGCACTAACGCCCGCTGTTTGCTTTTTTTTAGCAGCTGAGTCGCAGGAATTGGACGCACCTCGCAAAATTGGTCTTCTATCAGCCCCTGTTGTGGGCGTTTTATAACGTCCTTTCATAATTTTCCCGTACGACTCTTTATTTCTCAAGTACGAATAGATCAAGTTAAGGCTTCGTCTAAGTTTGGTAGCTATAGCACGCCCGGTTAATCCTTGTTCCTTAAGTAAATCGATCTTAGCCTTCTCAACACTTCTAAGTTATTTTTTTCTACCCATCGTTCTCCAAATTTACAAACAAATGACAATTAAATAAATTAATTCGCTCAGAAAACTTTAAAAATTGTTTAAACGGGCAAAAGAATTCTTGGAAAAAATAAATACACTTGGCCTAGTGACAATTAACACTGATAACCCAACTCATTTCACAGCTACCGCATCAATATTGTTAGATCTGTTTCTTATTAATGATCCTGATAATACGCTTCTCTACTCTCAGCTTTCTGCCCCGGTTTATTCCAAGCACGATATAATATTTGCAACTTTTAGGATGATGCCAGAAACATGCTCTGCTTCGTATGAATACCGAAATTTTAAGAGACTGAACCTTTACCAGCTAAAAAATGATATATATCGGGTGAATTGGCAGCAGGTTTATTTTATGATCTCGGTTGACGACCATGTTAACTTTTTGCAAAATGCTGTAGATAACCTTTTTAAAAAACACGTACCACTTAAACGCAAATTAGTACGTAATGACAACAGTTCTTGGTTTACAGTTGATATTCAGGATGCCATGAAACTAAGGGATCTGGCCTATAAACGTTGGAAACGCTTTCGTCTCGCTGTATTCTACAATGTTTTTTGTGAATTGCGAAACAAAGTTCGTGTTAAAATTAGGGAAGCGAAACGCCGACTGTACACGGAGAAGTTCGACAAAAAGTTTCCACCTAAAACATTGTGGAAACATATTCGCGAACTAGGTGTTGGTCGTCAGAAGGCACAGTTTCCTGAGAACATCAACGTTGATGAGCTAAACGCTGAATTTGCCAAATTTCAGTGCTCCTCACCAAATGTCTTAGTTTCGGATGCATTCGAAATACCAATTGACCTTAACTGTGACAATGCATTTTATTTTCAAAGATTAAATGAAGCAGATGTTGTAAGAGCTGTATTGGATATCAAATCAAAAGCTGTTGGTTGTGACGGAATAAATCCAGTCTTCATAAAGATCATTCTGCTTCATATTCTCCCAATACTTACACATATATGTAATACTATCATCTTAACATCATCTTTTCCTACGGCTTGGAAATTTGCAAAAGTTATTCCAATACTCAAAAAACCTGCTACCCGTCTGTCACCACCCGAATATAGGCCGATCTCTATTCTCCCCTTTCTATCTAAGGTACTTGAAAAAATACTCCACAAGCAGATGTCGAGGTATATTAAAAATAAAAAGCTTCTGAATCCACACCAGTCTGGTTTTAAGGAATATCATAGCTGCACATCATCCATTTTAAAACTAGCGGACGATATCAGAATGGCAATGGACTATGACCAGGAGTCCCTTCTTTGCCTTCTCGATTTTTCAAAAGCATTTGATACGGTCGATCACAAAATTCTGATCTCAAAACTGAGAACTCAATTTTGTTTTTCAAAAAGTGCTGCTTCATTGATGTTGTCTTACCTTTCTGAACGGAGACAAGCTGTCGTTGCTGGTGAAAACTCATCCTGTTCCCTAAATTTATTGTCAGGAGTCCCACAGGGATCCATACTCGGTCCACTTCTGTTCAGTGTGTTCATAAACGATCTTCCGCTTGCAGTCACAAACTCTACAATTCATATGTATGCCGACGATGCACAAATCCGCCTTAGCTTCAAGCTTGCAATGATCGAGGATGGGGCCCAAAAACTCAACTGTGACCTTAAAAGCATTACTGACTGGTCTGAAGACAATTTATTAAACCCAAAAAAATCTCAATGCATAATTATCTATAAAACTAAACTTGACATAAGTTATTTTCCTCTCTTGTATCTCGGCAATTCTGTTCCACAATATGTGGAGAAAGTCAAGAATTTGGGCATCTGGTTTAACACTACCCTTAGCTGGGACCTTCACATTCGGTTATTAATTGGCAAGATATATGGTTGCTTACGAACTCTTTCACTTTCAAAACACTTCACACCCCAACATGTTAGGCTCAATTTAGCGAAAACCCTTATTATGCCGATCATTACGTATGGATGCCAGATTTTCTGTTGCCATAAGGCTGAAACGCGACAAAACCTGATTGTAGCCTTCAACAATATAGTCCACTATGTGTACAACCTCAAACGATTTGATCACATATCGGCTTACTCAAAAAATATCCTGGGATGCAACTTATATGCATATACGAAATACTGCGCCCTAAAGACATTAAATAATTTATTAATCAACAAAGAGCCGCTGTACCTTTATGAACAAATTGAATTCTCAACCTCTAATCGGTCTTATATTTTTATTTAACCGAGATTTAATTGTCATATCTCTGAGCGCCAATTTTTTGTTTTCGTCATCAGGCAATTTAACTCCCTACCCCTTTTCATTAGAAAACTGGGAGGAACCAGGCAATTCGAGAGGGCGGTATTTAGATATTTGGCTGATAATTAAATTATTCTTAAGTAGGTTCCTTTGAATTAAGTAAGCTTCTCTTTCGTTTCCTTAAGTGACAAACGTAATGCTAGTACCTATAATGTATGTGTATTCTAAAAATGAATTATTTTAACTTTTACAATTTTAAAGGCTTTAAGTCTATATGTAAAAGATGTAATAGAAACCAATAAATAAAATGAAATGAAATGAAATGAAATAAAATGAGGTAGAATGCAACTTGCCATTTTGTTTAACAAGAGACTATGGTCTTACGGTCACCAATAAGTTTTATCGCGCATTTTAGTATCGCGCAAGTAGCTACAAATAAGTTATTGGTGCACCAGACCAGATATGAGTATTATAAGTAAAAGCCAGATCAGATGGGGTGAAATATTTCTTGCATCGCTTAAGGAAGTCTAGGCATTTCGCAGCGTTCTTGGCGACATCGAATAAGTGGTCATTCCAACGAAAGCTGTCATTAACACACATACCGAGAATGCAAAGCCGTTCGGTTTCAGCGATGCAAGTGCCATTCATGGATAATGGCAGGGTGTTTGGGTTTTGCTCTATTAGTTACACCCCACTGAGTAATGGTGTCGAGATCGGGATTTAATGAGCTTAACATTTGTTGCCGTTCCAGTTCCACACCCGAAGATGAAGGGGCGTGAACCAAGAACACGAGAATCTGATGGTACTGTCATCGGCGGAGGCTTGAATTGGATTAGAGGTAACAGACAGCAGATCATTTGTAAAAATAAGAAAGAGAGTCGGAGACAAAGTAGGCCCTTGGGGAACCCCAGCATTTATTTGATGAGTTGCAGGCTCAAACCGTCCAAAACCGTGAAGAGATTGGTTCCACTTTTCGGTTAGATCAATCATCCAATCACCAGTGGACTTGTCGCTGCGAAAACCGTACTGCTGGTCATAAGGAAGTTTTCAGAATTCAAGATATTTCATGAGCGAACGGTTTATCAGCGTTTCCATGACCTTCGAGAGAAGGTCGAAATTGGTTTGGGGACAAATGCTGTTTTTCAACTCCTCGGAAAGAGCACTGAAGAAAAGGATAGATAGAAAAACTTAAGCAGTTGTTTTGCCAGCGGAGAAGAACACCTCTTCAAAATGACATGGGAAATAACATCTGGACCAGCAGATTTGTGAATGTCAAGATCTTGAAGTACTCTAGCCACTGTACGAGTTCGGAAGTGGATTGGTCCCTTGGAGTATTTTACGCGCTCGAGTACAGCCGAGATAAAGCACAATCTGGGAGCGTTGAACTGGTTGCAAAATGAGCAGCAAGGAGATTGGCGTTATCTATAGAGAAGACAGGTTGAATGTAATTGTAAACGAGTGTCGGGGTAGATGATGAGGCCGAATTCTTGATGTTTTTAACAAACGACCAAAAGTTTTTTCTACCCGTAAGACTTTGTTGTATTTTTTACCTCAACTCGTAGGAGAATTTGACTCGATTAATGTGGGCAATGCAGTCATTTCTGGCTCATTTGAACTTGTTTCAACTTTCCTCAGATGGGTTTTCTTTATATGACCGAAAGCTTACCGCTTTTAACCGGATAGCCTCTTTGCAGCTCGAGTCACACCACGCGTTTTAATTGGGTTTGATACTTTTTATCCTGTTAGGGATAAATGGCTCCATGCCCAGGTTAATTATGTTTGTGACCATATCAGCAGCAGCATCCTCGTCGCTGTCGAGTAAGCACAGCGACCACTTAAAACTCTTAAAGAAACCGTTTAGTTTTCTTAATTGGGTTTCTCGTATTGCCATATGGTTCTTTAAGGAGTTTGTTACTGCTACCGTACGAGAAGTTTGCTGATATGATACAATGGTCTGACGAACCAAGAGTCGATAATATGTTTAAAGAGTATTTATCTGGGTGATAGGTAAGAGACAAGTCCAGTGTGTTGGCGGTAAGACTGCTAATGTCCGGTATTCGTATCGGCTCATTTACAAGCTGAGTCAGATTATTTACCTCAGCAAAGATCTCGAGGTACCTTCCTTCGGGTGTTGTCTGACCAGAATGTCGACGCAAACTTGAATTGTATATATTGAAATCGCCGCAATGACAATTCCAGTACGAACATGAAGGGTCACAATTCTCGTGATAACTTAAATGCCTTTGTAATTTGGGGCTTCTAAAAATAGTGTATAAATTGCCTTCGGACAAATTTGAGCCAAATGAAATTAAATTTCGGATTGGAACATTGACCATATTGAGGCTGAAGTTGGTAGGCTACCTCAATACGTATGTATATACCCGGCCAGACTGCGATGGGGCACAAATAATGGCATTAAGTTGTAACCAATAATAGACTGTTTGACGTAAATTCTTTCTCGGTTTTCAGAACTTCTTATTCAATCAAGCTTCGTTACTCCTACTGTCTTGCGAAGCATCTTTGCCATCATACTTTATGTACGCTGTACAACATTGTGAACTGTATGAAAGTGCACAACTTCCCAGCAGTTGTGTGCTCGGCTTTCATGTTTGGGGCAATTAGCGTTCACAGCGGAAGTCTGAGTTTTCCGACATAATCATACACTTGGCTTACGCGTTACAATTATCAATGAAAAGAGCACGCACATCTCGAAATCGTTCAAAATGATACAGGCCTAAAAAACACAAATTTAATAACAGCAGCATTTGATTGGCCTACAACAAAGTGACCCGAAAGCGAAAGGCCTACCCAGTTTTTTTAGGTCAAACCGGCGAATGATTATTTGTTATACCACGTATAACTAACTCCACCCTGCTCGTTGGACCTTGTAAGGCTGTGGCCAAGCGTATTCGCATAAACATATTTGCCCCTACCGCTGATTTGAGACAACTTTATATTGATGAACTAAATTCATTAAAATTTTACATTTCGTTTATCAACCTCTATGAAAAATATAGATAAAAATGAAATAAAATATTTTTTTTTTTTTAATATAAGCACATTTTTTCAACCTCTACTATCTGTTATTGGAGGACCGTAACTGTAACCCTCATTTACGAAACAAGTAGGTACTCTGCCTGTTTTTTATTCGTATTTTTTTTCTATTTTTCTACCCTAATAGACTCTCTTCTTTTGAATTTCAAAACTGCTGAACTGAATCAACGTCGAAGTACAATCCAATTGATGAACAACGCACAGAAAAAATTGAACCCGAAAAACGATAACCCGTTCAAATACCCGTACGCTACCGGTAGCAAATTTATAGCCGTAAAAGGTCAGGTTTTCAGTCAACAGCGTCTATGCGCTTTCTTAGGTATTGAAGGTGAAGTCGGGTGACGATTTCAAATCAAACTATTGTTTGGCATTCTCATCCGAATTTTGTAGGCTGAAAACGACAACCGTAATGTCAATATGGGAGAGTCGACTTGTTTTTCTTTTTTTATTTATTTTTATTATCAAGATCCATGATTACAAAAGTTCGATATATAAAATTGATGTTAGAAAACGATTTGAATGGACTTTTGCAATAGCTCGTGCAGGTAGTAAAGTTGTAGATGCTTCCCGTGTGGGATTCGAACTTTGAGCTCAACTCGGCGAATGACATCTAAGTGAGAGATTCGAAGAAGCTGCTACTTGGGTTTAGCAAAACAAGCGGGTTCAAAAATCGTGTTTTGAAGGAGAAAATGCATGCTCTATCGAACCCGCCAGTTCTGCTTTATGGCAGTGCTGGAAGATAAGTGCTAATGTGGAGCTTTTATTAGGTTCCTTCAAAATAAAAATACTAATAATTGGTCCTGTGTGCGAGGAGTGCGAATGAAGTAGAAGATATAAACGCGAATACTATGAGCTATACCAAGATGTGGATGTAGTCCAAAAAGGCTTAGTCACGTCGACTACTTGGCCAAATTAAGCAAATGGACAATAATGCTCCAGCCAGAAGGATCTTCGACACGCAGGCCCCAGGTTCGAAAAGGGAAGGAGGACCGAACCTTGTGCTGGAAAATTGAAAACAGCGGGCCCGGAATCGCAGAGGATAGACCCCTGCAGGGTCTCACATATTACACAAAATTTCCGCAAATAAAAGCGAGAAATATTCGTTCGATCCAGTATTGTACTTTATTTTGCGTGGAATTTCAGCAATTTTACACAGAATTTTTTAAACGTATATTCTTGGAATGCTAAGAGGTTCTTTTGGCAACGATTCTTTTTTCAAAAGGAATGTTATAGACCTTCATTAAAAATTAGTTTATTATAATCTGAATGTTGCAGATAACAAACGATATGTATTTACGAAATGTCAAACTAAAAACACCTATCTATCATTCCTTACGTTGTTTTCATTCTCTCACTAGAAATGTTTGCTTGAAATATTCCGCAACAAACTTTGTAGTTTAAAAAAAGTTGTTTTTGTTGATAAATGATGTGCAGTGTTATCAAGAAACATATGGCCAGAATCACACTTTTATCTTTAACAAATCGGAATAAGAGCTATCCTTTTGTATTGGCGAAAGATAATGTATCTGATACTCGTTCACGAAAATAAAATTGATTTACCCAACAAAGTAGGTTGGCATGTAATCAAAAAGTAATGAGGTAAGTTATTTGTGCAATGGAGTGGTTTTCGTTTTAAGGCGAGAACATGTATGGACATTTTGAAGTTATACTGCTGTTGATGCATTGAGTGTAAAATTTTAATTGTAATGGAAGCATTGTAGCGGAAGCAGTGTAGCGGGCTCAATCCGATATCGAAACCTACTTCGCAGTTATCGGATTTCAGAACCCAATTAATTCGTCTTTATTTATCGGATTTTCGAATTTTCAAATTTCCGGAGTCGGGATTTTTCGGATTTCGGAACCGTTATCGAAATGAAATGAAATTTGTTGTAAATTAACCAGTATTGTTTATGGAAATTGATAGAACAAAGTCCGTATATATTGTATTGATTCGAATTAAAATTTACGTTACGTGTACGTACTTTGCGTTCAATTTGTTGCGAATTTCATTATGTTTATGCATGAAAATTAAATAAAATTATGGTAAGCGGTCAAACAATGGCTTAAACCACACACCCGGTCGATACGTTGAAACCAATTTCCGATGACTCGGCCGCACATTTCGACTGATATGGCCGCTATTTCTCGTTCAACATTGGATCTGAGCTCCTCTAACTTCGCCGGCTTGTTGGCATAGACCAATGATTTAATGAAGCCCATGAAAAAAGTCTAGACGCGTTAAATCACACGATCTCGGCGGAAAATAGACGGGTCCGTTTCTCGGGATAACACATTCGCCGAACTGAGTCTTCAATAACTCGATTGTTGCATCCGCTGTGTGGCTTGTGGCACCGTCTTGTTACACCACATATCAATGATGTCCAATTCATGCAATTGCTCAAAAAAAAATAACGTTCCAACATCTCTCTGTAGCGAATACAAATTACTGTATCGTGACGGTAATTTTTATCGAAGAAAAAAAAAACGGCCCAATGACGCCCCGGCATGAAAACCGCACCAAAAAGTGACTGTTTCATGAAGCACATGAGGGTTCTCACCAGTCTAGTTACGCATGTTTTGCAGTTTAACCAAAAATGCGCTTCATCGCTGAAGATGATTTTGCGATGAAATTCTCTTTTTATACCCTATTCTAAGGGTATATTAATTTTGACGCATAGTTTGAAACATACCTTAATATTGCCCGTAGACCCCTAAAAGTTACTATATTTATGATCAGCATCGATATTAATGTCGATCTAGCCATGTCCGTCCGTCCGTCCGTCTGTCGCCAAAAATTATGCCTTTAAACTGGCCCTAGAGAGCTGAAATTTTAACCATATACTCTCTAGAGTCCCGAAATAATCAACTTTACGAATTTTTGAAATCCGCCCACAGACACGCCCACAAACTCAAAAAAACAAAATTTTGGAAAAAATCGAATTTTGAGCTAGAAAGCTGAAATTTTGTATATATGATCTATGACTACTAAAACTGCTCGGGATAAATTTTTTTCAAAATCCGCCCACTGACACGCCCACAAATAAATAAAACAATTTTTTTATACCCTATTCTAAGGGTATATTAATTTTTGAAAATCCAAAGTTTGAGCTAGGGAGATGAAATTTATAATATATACTCTCTATGGGCCCTTTATGCTCATGTGTAAATATTTTTAAAATCCGCCTACTGACACGCCCACAATTTTTTTTTTTTTTTTTGAAAATTCAAAGTTTGATCTAGGGAGCTGAAATTTATAATATATACTCTCTAGGGGCCCTTTATTCTCATGTGTTAATTTTTTTTAAATCCGCCTACTGACACGCCCACAATTAAATAAAACAATTTTATTGAAACACCCAAGTTTGAGCTGGGGAGCGTTTGTTTTTTTGATAAAATCCTTTAAATGTTATATAACAAAATATGTAGAGCGTTCTTAACAATTCAACCATACTTAGACTTTTGTCACGCCCACTTACGAGGGATAGGAATAAGAATATGGTATCCAACAGTTCGCCCAAGCGGACTGTAGCCCGTACCTATGTTTTTTTATTTACTTACTAGCTGCACCCGCCCGGTTTTGCCCGTGCCCGAGAATTCTATTGGCCAATATGTTCGAGTAGACTTCCTTATTATTGTCTATAGCGGGTATCTGGCGTACCTATGTTGCTGCCCCTAAAAAAAGAAGACCGATTTTGACCCAACTTCACAGAAACACTCTCAGGCCAATACCGAAGATTGCCTGATTTGAGCTCAACCTGTTCCGCTTAGGGTAGGTGCTTCTTGTCTGGCAGCCGCCTATGTCAGCTTACTTGTGCGAATCAAACAACAAAACGAAAGTAAAAAACTTCGATAGAATCACTTTTCATTCACTTTCACACCGATTGTTTTCAATGTGGGAAAAGCAACTTTCCGATATCCGATTAAAAAAAAAATGCAAAAAAATTCAATAAGAGTTATTTGAATAAAACATTGAACACACGATATCTCAAGAATGAAAGTGCGCACAAACACCACAATAGGCTTGAAACGTTGGTCTGGTCTCCCTCGTTCATATGCGCGTTCGGATAACAAAATAGGTGACGTCTGTACGATGGTTTTTTATATGTGCGGTCTCTGTATATGCATCGGAATTTACACGCATATGCACATATGCATGTGTACTCACTCAAATGCCCATAATTCACACACCGATGCAGATACAGATATCGCACATACCAAACATCCTTTGTACAGACGTCACCTTTCATAGAAAAAAAATTCATTGGAATCGGTTAACGCGTTTGGCCAAACACCGGCAACAAACTCAAATATGGATTGATTTTTATATATATGGATTTATTTACACGTGATAGCTTAATAACTGTAAGATACAATGTCTTAAAAGTTAGTCTTAAGCTAATTAACCGAATAGAGCTAATAGACGTTTACTAGCTAACTGAAAAATGATTTCTTAATACTTTTTTTTTATACTCGTTGTGTTCTGTATTTTTTTTATATATTGCGGTAAAGAATTCCGCAGACGAATGGCATGGACAAAAAATTGACGCTCAGATGTTAATTTTCTTTTATCATGTCCAGAGCCCAATTCGAGAACGTACGTCACTTCATATGATCAAGTGGCTTTAGTTCTTGAGTCAGCTTGATCTTGTAAGGTTGTTGGCTAAGATTCTTACGCAATAATGTGCTTTGGGATAGGCCCGATTCTTGAGAACGCCATGAAATTCACTGATTTGGCTGGTTTGCGACGGACGCAGCAATATTTTCTACATTTCGGGCAAAACTTAGTCTCACGACACGGTAACATCAAGCAATGAATATTCTGGCTTGAATTTTTTCACTAGACTATGAATTGCTTGTCTACTGGGACGAGAGTTACGGCAGTAAATTGGTGTTAACGCTCCTAAAGTTGCGACCACAGACTCAGAATTTCGGTAGTAAATTTTATTTATTTGTAAATGTTGTTCCTTTGTGCACTTTTTTTACTGAATATTTTGACATTGACAGTTCGGTAATCGGTTGAAGGGTGCGTTCACACTGAAAGTTTGAAGTTGTCAAGTCGCCAATGAAAGACCCTTTACTTCAAGTGCGTGAAGCGTATCGACTTCGTATTACTCGTAGAAACAACAGCAAAAAAAATCCCCAAACTGGATGACACAATAAAATTACCCATAGACCATTTTGCGATGGGATATTTCTTTGGTATTTCCAATTGCACCCAATTTTAAGTCCCTTACCAGCGATCCGAGCGCCTCGTTGACTGCGGAAGCGCATAGTGGATGCTAGCTGAAGTGCCGATGTTATGATTGTATTATGCCAAAAAATCTTCCTCAAAAATTCTGCGCCAAGCATGTTAAATACTATAAAGCAAGTGTTAACGACTTTAAGAAAGAAACAGCCTTATACATGTATCGGTTGCAGGTTGGAGGACAAATTTAAATTTGTACCGTGGAAACTGACGTCCAATTTGAGAATATCGCTTAAATTTAGGTTATTTTACCAATAGCTCCGAACGACAGATCCAATGCTCTCGCAAAATTTGAATGGAACAATAACATTCTTAGTAAGAACTTTCCATGGAAAAATTAATTTATCGAATATTGAAAATCAGGTTCTGGATTTGCTACGCACTTGCAGCGTTCTTAGACATTGAAGGAGCATTCAACAATGTGGAAACGCGAGCAGTGGAAAGAGCATTGCAGAAGTCCAACGTCGATCAGTCTCTCACTAAGGTGATTATGAACCTGCTCAATAGAAGGTACATCAATGCAACACTAGGCGATAATGTCCTAAGAGTCGTGGCGTCCAGAGGCACACCATAAGGTGGAGTCATATCCCCCTTACTCTGGGTCCTTGTCTTCAACGAAATACTCCTAAAGTTCAAAAACAGAGGGGTCAAAGCAATTGCATACACGGATGACGTAGTATTGCTTGCGACAGGGAAATTCCTATCAACTCTGAGCGAACTGTTAGAAAACTCTCTGCGGACACTCACTACATGGACAAAACAATGCGGTATTGGGATCAATCCACAAAAGACTGAAATGGTGTTGTTCACTGATGAAAGAAGAATACCAGAATTCAAACCACCAGAAATTGAGGGAATACTCTTGAAGGTGGCGGAGAGTGCGAAATATATAGGAATTATCCTCGACAGGAAGCTGAGTTGGAAGCCAAATGTGGTGGCAAGCCACAGACGAGGCAACCAATCTTAAGGCGATGGCAAAAATACAAAGATTAGCATGTATAGGGACAACCAGTGCAATGAGAACAACTCCAACCGCTGGTTTGGAAGCCATTCTCAATTTGCCACCATTGGATCTATACATGCAGGAATAGGCTGCAAAAAGTATCTTGAGGATCAGCCAAACAAACAGCTGGAACCCGAGTCATTTTGGACATGCACTGATTCTGAACATGTACATAGGGAACAACGTCATATCTGACTACATGTCTGCTCACCTAGATTTTGAAAAACCATTCTCTTGTTCATTTCCGAGCAAGGAGGAATGGCACGCAAACGAACCCATGAAAAAGAAATCGATATCCATCTTTACAGACGGATCAAAGATGGACTGTGGAACGGGCGCTGGGCTATTCTCAGAGGAACTAAACATTAACAGGTCGATTAGATTACCTGATCACTGTAGTGTATTCCAAGCAGAAGTCCTAGTTGCACTGAAGTTGCAAGCATGGTATCAATGATGGCGATACCACACAGTGATATTACCATTTTTATTGATAGCCAGGCGGCCATTAAAGCGGTGTCAGCTACCGAAATAAATTCTCTGCTTGTTCGCCGTTGCCGCGAGGAGCTCAAAGCTCTTGGCACAAAGTATAGGACGAGTCTCTGCTGGGTCCCAGGACACAAGGACATATCCGGTAACGAGCGAGCTGACGAACTGGCAAGAAAGGCCTCTGCGATGGACTATGACCAGACACTTCAGTCGGTCAAACCACCACTCTGTAACCTCAGAGAAAGAGTGGAATACAAAACACGAATGAAAGCCAACAACAGGTGGTTGTCACTAACCACTTGTGACATATCACGCAAGCTGTGGCCAAAATATGATTAGGGCAACAAACTTTTACGTTACGAAAGGACATCGCTGACAAAGTTGATCGGTACTCTTACTGGTCACAACCTGCTAAGGAACAACACAATGAAACTAAATCTCAAGGATGACGACATCTGTGGAGGCTGCGGTGATGAGGAAATCCATAAGGATACACCTCACTTTCTCTGTCACTGTCCAAGCCTGTGTCACCTGAGGAACAGAACACTTGGAAGTTACTTCTTCCAAGGCATTCAAGAACTTTCTGATGTCTCACTATCGAATCTTTACAGGTTTATAAATTATAAGTACATCCAAATGGCTGGACGACCTGGAGTAGGAAGGAAACCAAGGACGAAGGACCAAGGCCAGAACAGCGAGTTCAACACTCCCAACAAAGTGTATCACAATAGGACCACATGGACCTAAGTGTGGTGTAACAGATGCACTATGTTCCATCAGCCCGTAAACCTAATCTAACCTAACCTTGCCATTTGATTATCGATTCAAAAGTCTGTATTTGAAACTAGTGGGGTGAGTGCGACAAAAGAGGTCTACACGATTAACTTCCCAGCACGATATGAACATGATAATGAATAGAAGACTGCAGAGTTGAAAGAAAAAGAAAATATTTAAAAAAAAATAGATAGTACGTAAAAACTAAATTGTATTGTATTGTATTGTATTATTCTATTCATAAAAAAACTTATATTATTACAATAATTCAGTTAAATAATAATAGAATATGAATAATAGTAATCATTCGGTAACTATTTAAAGTTAGTGTTGAATGACACGTAAGAGTGAACATTTTATAATTCATATAACTGATGTGGGGTAGATAACAAATCAGGATACATTTGCAAATTAGGAAAGTATTTGAATACATACTTATAGAGCAGAGGAAACAGAAATGTGAATAATTCTACGACACATAGCGAAAGAATGATTCAATATCTTTATATCCGATAGTAAAAAGCCAATCTTTTACTTTATTTGAAAATGAGTGAAAATTGTGTGTTCTTCTAACAGCAATGGGTAGTTTATTAAACATATTTGGAGCAGTAAAAGTAAAAAAATGAGAAAATTTGGTTTTATATGCGATCGGAACATTAACTAGTGATAAGTTATTAACGCGTAGGCTGTAGAGTCTTGAGTTTCTATTAGGAGTGTTACCACTTTGCTTAAAAAATTCCCTGAGAACTTTGAAAACATAAATTCGTAACTCCCTGAATAGAGGCCAACTATGAGCAAGTCGATTTCGTCTACATATTATTCTAATTAAATATTTTTGGGCTATAAATAAATGGCAAATGGTATTCTCATAGGAACCTCCCCAACTCGTAATACCGTATTGTAACTTAGAGTTTGCAAGACCATAATAAATCATAGTTAACATTTTTTTGGAACAGTAAGGTCTTACAAGATATAGTTTGCGTACCACCTGCAGCATTTGAGATTTAACTGATTGCGTATGAGCTTTCCAATTCAAATTAAAATCAATTAACACCCCTAGATATTTGTATTGCCTGACCTACTCAATTTTAAAGCATTTGCTTGAACATAAAAGATTTTCATTAAAACTTATACTACCGCAAGTATGCAGATGTAAAGAAAACCTTTCACAGTCGTGGGAATGAAAAAATACGTTTATATCAGTAACTACATTTCCCAATGATTGAAAAGCCATTACTTTCGCTTTCTCACTGACAATAAGCTTATGAAATGCAAACCATTGCCTTAGTCTTTGTAAGTCTTCCTGAATTTTATATTTTTTTTTTTATAAGAAAAAGCGATGCCATCAGAAAACGCTGTAGGCAATCCATTAAAGTTCTGAATGAAGAGGGAATTAATATAAATTAGAAACAAAGGTGGACCCAGAACAGAGCCCTGAAGAACACCATTCTTTATTGCACGAGAACTACTAAAACTTCCATTAATATTTACCACTTGCTATCCGTAAGATAAGATCGAAACCAATCGTGCAATACTCCTCTAAAACCCGCATTATACAATTTTCTGAGAAGCAAGTTATGATCCACCATATCAAATGCTTTCGTCATATCAATGAAAAGAGCCATTGTACATTTGGAATAATTAAACCCTTGATACAAGTGGGTACATAATGTTAGAATTGCATCTTCTGTGGATTTACCTGACCTAAAACCAAACTGATTATTGGAAAAAAAGTTCTCATAATCAAGGAAGAAGACCATGCGCGATTTAACTATCTTCTCAAAAATTTTGGAAAAAGTCGGAAGCAGAGATATAGGTCTATAATCGCGTATATCCTTGCGATTTCCTTTTTTAAAAACAGGTACTATTTCTGCGCATTTTAAGGACTGTGGAAAACATCCATTACTTATACTACGCTTAAATAAGTAACACAGTATGTCAATATTATTTAATTCATTACTTATATTGATTATTTTGGTTTTATTTAAATTTTGTACGATTATAAAAAAACTTGTAGCTGTTCTTTAATAAAAAATCAATGAAAATATCTGATATTTTGAAGTAAATGGATTGTGACTAGAACAAATTAGATTGGATAAATCTCTCTCCAGAAATGTTAAAACCCATATTTTTTCAATCTTTTTGTTTAAACCAAACAGACGGCTAGACCGAGTTCAGTGTAATTTTTGTTTCAGTTAATTTTTAGGTAAATAATTTGTGTAATTTTTGTTTCAGTTAATTTTTAGGTAAATACGCGTCGATTAGGACGATAACGAAATCGATATTAATTTTTAAACGCGACATAGGTATGAACGAGAATAGGTTCACCGACGAACTAACGTAAGCACGTACAAACACACACACACACCAACATATAATTTAAAATTATAAAATATGTTTTAAATAACGATTTGAATTTTTGGAACAATTTAAATAACTTACCAAATACTGGAAAGTTAATAACAAACGGTCTCAATCCACATTAATTCGCCAACTTTATTGTATTTCTTTCAAATCGCTACCATTTGGATGATGATGTATACATGAAACGGTGACATTTCCCATAAATAAACTATTCGTACCAAAGGTTCACATTTCATTTGGAAAACTAGTTTGTTGTTTCAATAATGGCATAATTTCATTTTGTTTATTTTGTAATCATTTTTCAAAAACTCACTTTTCCCTAATTTTAGTTTCGAAATGTCGCACTTCCAGTTTCATTTGTTGTAACTTCCAGAATGGAAAATTTCTAAAGTTTTAGTTGCTACATATAAATAGGTAAGTGTTATATATATATTTTCGTTTCCGTACTAGTTCTGTGAAACCATTATACAAAATATATATGAAATAATGTGGCTTTGATTCGTTGAACGGTTTATACGTTATAAGTTTTATTTAAATCACAACGCGCCCCATTAATATTAATAGAAACATTGTAGGTCCTTCCACTTCGCAAACGCAGATGTTTGTAGAAGCCAGATATAAGGCCCTATATGGTTTGGCCAAATCATAGATATTATCCCTGCAAAATTGAATGCTTTGGAGGCTGCAGTGCGATGAGTGGTTGTCGAATAACGACAGAATGGATTGATCCTTACAGCAGTTTGTATAGCGTTGGATATGTTTAAGGACAACTACAAAAACAGATCCGAAAGCATTCAACCGCTATTACTTACTAAGCCGGCTAAGCATGCAAAACAACCTATCTGCGTATCACTTTCTTGGATTGACAAGCACTGAACTGGAGCAACATTAATTAATATTTCACCGCACTCCGCCAACTCATTCTGAATTAGTTGTGGCTGCTTGTCATTAAAAAGGAGATCTACAGGGATTTAATAATTTTATCTTATATTATTAACAAAGTAACAAAGTAAAAACAAAAGAAAGTAGTATTTAGTAGGAAAACACGACAAAAACCTTATATTGAAAAAAAAAATAATAATAATAATAATAACAAACAAATAAATAAATTAGTAAATAAACTAAAGTTTAAAAAAATATAGACATAATATATATGTATGTATGTATATGTTTTCACATTTGTTAATGCATATACAACATAAGACTAGAATAGGTTATGTAAGAGATAAATTTTTTGTTAATTATTAAAACTAATAAATGAAATAAATAAATATATAAACAAAGAAGGAAACACTGTTAATATATAAATAAATTAATACTGAGAATACAAAAATAAATAAATAAAATAATAAATAAATGAAAAATGAAACCAATAAATAATAAAGAAATAAATGTTTAAATAAAAGTAACAAAATATTTTATTGGGCTAATCTCCAAGAGCAGTGACATATAACATGTGATAGGTAAATAACATCAATAAAAAGATAAAGACATTAATTTTTACATAATTCATTAATAAGTGGGTTGGCCTCAAAACTACACCGATTTTTCTATTCCCTGATGAATCAATTCAACATTCGTTCTATTGTGTAGTTTAAAGTAGTGTAATGCAACGGTTGAATTGAGCATCAGTTTTTTTACGTGTCACTTTGCGCAATTTTCCCAAACTTGGTTATTAAATATTTGTTTTGAATCCAGGTGTATCCCCAGGTACCTATTACAGGAGCCCCAAGTAATACCTACTCCATTTTATCTTAATTTATTTTCATTTTCCATTTTGAGTAATATTTCTGAAATATTCACATGGCGTTTTTATAATTTTAAGGGTATATTAATTTTGACACTTGTAACATAGATACCTACCCATAATGTTTCCTTAAAATTCAATAAAGTTATAAATATAAATAAAAAATTCGGCCCTAAAACTCGAGCTAGAAAGCTGAAATTTGAAACGAATACTCGAAATAATCAAGTGTTAGCATTTCTATCCGCCCACTGACACGCCAGCAATCAAATTTTGATCTTAGCCCATTAGGGGGCTCTTGAATCAAATGTTATCAATTTTGAGACACCACTATTGGCATGAACTTTAGAACGACGACCAGGCAAACAACTGTGAACTATCTCACAGTTTTAGGACGGGAAGTTAAAATTATCATTTTGAAAACAAGACCGTTGTTCCAAATAGTATCGAATGCCTTTTCAGTGTCTAACAGAAATATTCGGGTAGATTTTCCTACGGAGCGATTTATTTTAGCGTGGTTACAAATTCTCTTTTCTCGAGAAGATGGAAAATAGAATTTGCTCAGCACGTCCCTAAAATGGCGAATCTTCTTCTCCATACTCCTACCGACCATTTGCATTAATGTCGCTTCTTTCTAAGGTCGTGGAAACGCTGATAAACCGTCAGCTCGATAAACCGGCAGTACGGTTTTCGCAGCAACCGGTCCAGTGGTCATTTGATGACTTATCTAACAGTAAAGTGGAACCAATTATCATGGTGGAGAAGGTAAGATCGTTGCACCTCAGTTTGCACCAAGCTCTCTTTTCGAAAATTCGTGCATTTGGAATCGGCGATACTTTTCTTAAATGGATTAGAAATTACATTTCGAACCGTTCAATGCAAGTCGTTTTGAACAGTTTCAAGTCTGCAACTCACCAAATAAATACTGGTGTTCCCCAAGGCTGTGTTTTGTCTCCAACTCTCTTTCTCATTTTTATAGACGATCTCCTGTCTGATGACAGTACCCTCAGCTTCTCATATTCATTTCTTGGTTCACGCCTCTCACCTTCTTGTATGGAACTGGAACGGCAACGTATGCTAGCTCATTAAATTCCGATCTTGAATCAAACTAAGTGGGGTATAACTAATAGAGTGGGATTTATGGCTTCCAAAACGCAATGCTGTTTTCTGTCATTAGAGAAAAACACAAACACTCTGACATTGTCCATGTGACTACCTTCGTTGGAAGGACCTCATATTTGATGTCGTCGCCAAGAACGCTGTGTAATGTCTAGGCCTTCTTAAGTGATGCAAGTAATATTTTACCTCTTCTGATCTGGCTACAATTTCGTCGTCCCAAACTTGAGATCTGGGCCGGGTATCGAGCGAAAAAGCGTTGCTGCAAAACTATTTGTCCAGTCCGGTTGAAGATGAATGACGATTATTTTTTTGGAAATCGATATCCATTGCCAATTTACTTTATGTGCATGGGCAGGCAATAGGTATGTATTTAATTTTCCTTCAGTTGGGTCAAAATGAAATTTCAGTGAAATTGAGTGACCATTGAATTTATGTAATGGAACTAACTAAGAGATGCTCCACAAAATTTCAACGAGGGCACTGGTTTCACTGGTTGTTGAAAAAGATTTGGTAAATAATATGTCTTAAGTGGTAACCTATATAATTGCGTAGGTTTATGTTTTTACATTCAGTTTTTTTAGAGTCAGTTTCATAATATCTATATTTTTAAAAAATGCCATTAATCTAACGCATGACATGGTACCTATGTATTGCCCTTTTGTATCTTCTGACGGTTGAAGGTAATAGATATAGGCAGTGAATAATTAAGTCACACTTGGTTGTGGTACAGGTAACGAGCTATATTTGGCCTGCTCCAGAATAAGCTCACAGCTCATTTTGAAAATTCTGTAGTTAAAATGTAGAACGGCAAACTTTATTTACGCTAAGTGTAGCAGATATAGGTAACTGGGTTTTTGTTCCTCGAACGAAGCCGGGCTGGTTTGCTATGCTTAAATACAATTCATCGGTGATAGAGACATCGTGCAATTGCTTGAATCTCTTATTTTCCGACGCAATGTCTCCTGCCTTTGGTTTTTCTGGCGGTATATCCACCATACATTTTCAGACAAAAAAGCTAGTTGTGTTCCTCCCTTAGAACCTTCAAACGTTTGGAATGTACATCAGTCCACCGTTAAGCCTGTATCCGGGCGTATATTGAAATATGAAGATACTTTCCTTATCCATTCCACACGAATGTATGATGCTCTACCACGCTCTATCTTTCATTTGCATTACAATTGGCAGACATTCAAAACCAATGTGCATCGGCATCCCTTCTCTCTTTCTAATGCAATATTCCCTATTGCTTGCACTGAGTAAATATTTACATTATAAGGGTAAAACAAAGAAATTCCGTTCGTGTGTGCAAACGATATAAAAAAAATACTTTAAATTGTTGTTGTCTAAGTTTTAATCTTAATTTGTGAACGCAATGTCCGAGGCTAGGAGAAGGAAAGGAAAGGTGTATACCAGGGACGCGTCTTAAGTCCCTTTATAGTTATTACAGTCGTCGATTGTCTGCTTGAAGGAAAAGTGCAGGACTCCAAAGTGCAACAAGTATTCTTTGCTGACGACGGAACCATCGTTAGCGAGGTTCAAACGTCAATGAAAGAAGCACTTGATGTATGGGTGGAAGTTTTGGATGGGAATGGGTATCGTCCGAAGAAAACAGAATACTTGTACTCCCCGTTCTCTGATCCACTCTGACCTATTCCAGACATTTGTATGAATGGAGGAGTGATTCCCAGGTGCGAAAAGTTCAAATTTCTGGGATCAATGATCAATAGCCACGTAAGCTGTGATGACGACATTAAGCAGTACTTAAGCGTAGGGTGGATGGAGTGGAGGGAAAACTCAGCCATCTTCTGTGATCGAAAAATGACCCTTAGCTGAACGGAAAGCTCTACACTGCAGTTGTGCGCCCGGCGCTTACCTACGGGTCACAATGTTCGACAGTGTACAAAAAGTATGAAGGCAAATTAACGGCGTGTAAAGATGCTTCGCATGACAGCGGGAGTAACAAAGATTGATCGAATAAGAAGTTCCAAGATCCGAGGAAGAATTCACGTGAAAGAACCTATACCGAAAAAAATGGAGCACGACCGGGTCAGTATGTATATGTACCTACTGTCATGTTCAAAGGAGAGATCCTACGAATCCTGTGAAAAAGGCAATATCAATGAACGTTCCGATAAGAACGCGAAAGAGAGTCAGGCTTAAAAACTCCTGGATCACAAAAATGTAGTAGCACCAGCATTTGATTGGCCTCAGCGACGAAGTGATTCAAAATCGGCAGAGCTGCAGTTTTTTTCTTAGGTCGAACTCGCGAGCCACATAGGCGGACCAGTAGGAATGTAGTTATGTGGTAGTAAATCCTCAAGAACTAGTTTCTTCTACCAAAATTTTTTTTTTAGGAATTCCTGAATGGATTGTCGGCTGGATTCCCCCCTGCTGTTTTTTTTACCTTACATTTGATATTTTTGCATAGCTGTGAAGTCAGTGAGTTACGTTTATTGTAACTTAATAAGTAAGATTAAGATTAAAAAAAGGAAAAAAAGCAACGGCAGGGCTCGCAAGGCTATTAAGAAGAAAGTTCTGTAAGAGTCATCTGAAAGCGACGATACCATTGAGCTCTCATTCAACATGAACACTAAAGCCACAGAATGTAAAGTAAAAAAAAACCGCGCAATAGATTGATGGCAGCAGTGAAGCGAACTTTGTGTACTTTGGATCATCCATATGCAATTTTCGTAAACTTCATATAAACGTAAAATCCTATGTGAAATGTAAAATGTGTTTTTGCTATAAAAATATTCCAAGTCTTGGATAAAACAAAAAGAGAAAAAAATACTTTTATAAAATGTTGGTCCAAGTTACTCTAACTTATATTTATAAAAAAAAACGGACATCGGTGCATTTTACAGGGGTATGCGCGTACGAAAACGTGTGCCCAATAAGTTCATAATAAATACATATTTTAAAAAAGTTTCTGGTGTTTTGACAACCATTTAAAAGTAAATACGAGTACGTCTCAGTAATTTTGTTCACACGGCACTGTTTAGTGCGGGTGATTTTGTATTCCGATGCATCTATCAATGTAGGTATATTAGCGTAGTTAATCGACAATTAATATCACAATAGAAAGAAGTTGCATGACGCCAAAGTATTGCTCGATTGCTTGAAGTTTAATTGGACCAAACTTTTTATGAGTTAAACGAATACAACATTCCTTTTTAATTCAAATTGCAAAAAGTTGAAAGCTTTGTTCAACATTTTAGGTACCTATATATTTCCATGATGAAAATTTAATGTTTACTCAGAACAACGAAAAACTATGGCTCCAATATTGACAGTTTATTTATGTCTTTTTCTCTTTTTTTTGAATATCTGAATATCTTTAAAAAAACACTTATAACATAAATTTGTTTTCTAAGCTGGTTCAAAAGTTTATTTTCCTGCAGCAAACTGTAGTATATAGATTTGCAAAGCGAAGTTGATAAAGTTCTCAATCTTGTTGTGGTCTAGCACATCGCAGTTTGTATAAGGTATTTGGAGCTTTAAGTTAAATTTAGGTACTTGCTTCGAGATATCTTAACAGAGTTTCTTAGTCGTTAGAAAATTTGAATTTGTAATGTCAACAGTAATCCACTTCAAATATGCACGCCTAGCGGTTGAAAAGTTTGTGAAATATTGTTTTCATATATTTTTGAAGACTTGTCCATGCCGTGCAGAGTACCAGAAGAAACGGAACTGAAGGGTCAAATTGCACAATTTATGCGAACAGTAAAGTAGTCTTTATCATAAATATTTCTAAAGTAAAACAGCCACTTTGGGACATATTTTTATTTACTCAAGTGCTCCATAGAAAATTGAAAAAAAAAACATAGGTACGGGCTACAGTCCGCTTGGGCGAACTGTTGGATACCATATTCTTATTCCTATCCCTCATAAGTGGGCGTGACAAAAGTCTAAGTATGGTTGAATTGTTAAGAACGCTCTACATATTTTGTTATATAACATTGAAAGGATTTTATCAAACAAAAACGAAGCTTTTGCAAAAAAAACGCTCCCTAGCTCAAACTTGGGTGTTTCAATAAAATTGTTTTATTTAATTATGGGCGTGTCAGTAGGCGGATTTAAAAAAAAATTAACACATGACCATAAAGGGCTCCTAGAGAGTATATATTATAAACTTCAGCTCCCTAGCTCAAACTTTGGATTTCGAAAAAAAAAAAAATTTAAATTGTGGGCGTGTCAGTAGGCGGATTTTGAAAATATTTACACATGAGCTTAAAGGGCCCCTAGAGAGTATATATTATAAATTTCAGCTCCCTAGCTCAAATTTTGATTTTTCAATAAAATTGTTTTATTTATTTGTGGGCGTGTCAGTGGGCGGATTTTGAAAATTATATATTCCGAGCAGTTTTAGGAGTCATAGATCATATAAAAAAAATTTCAGCTTTCTAGCTCAAAATTCGATTTTTTTCAAAATTTTGTTTTTTTTTTGAGTTTGTGGGCGTGTCTGTGGGCGGATTTCAAAAATTCGTAAACTTGATTATTTCGGGACCCTAGAGAGTATATGGTTAAAATTTCAGCTCTCTAGGCCCTGTTTAAAGGCCTATTTTTTGCCGACGGACGGACGGACGGACATGGCTAGATCGACATTACTATCGATGCTGATCATAAATATAGTAACTTTTAGGGGTCTACGGGCAATAATAAGGTATGTTACAAACTATGCGTCAAAATTAATATACCCTTAGAATAGGGTATACAAATAAAGGCAGGAATGGTCGTGCTTTGGTGCTTTATGGCTTCAGAAAATGCGTTTTAAAACCATCCCCTGATATTAATGCCCTGGCCCATTACTTCGCATGGATCGGTTCCTACGGAATCATCGTTCGCACTTACTTCAGCACCATCTCTCTTCCATTCTAATGACTCATTGTATCTCCCAAATGAGAACCCCAAAAACATATCCTATTCATTTTAATTAATATTAGTTTATTACCTAATTCACTTTAATTCAAATTACAACTATTTCGTTAACGCTTTATATGTACAGTTGAACTTCCTCTTAATTGAATATCTCTTCAATTCCAAATTTTTGAGTAAATTTTTCATTTCCTTCAGTTTTCAATACATGTAAAATACATTCTCTATTTGGAAATTCTTCCCAGCGGGTAAAATAATAATAAGTGCTACCGAGGTATACATAAACAGCCCTTGCTCTTCATAACTTTAGGGAGATTTGTAGAACCACTTAGTACAAATTGTATAGAATAACGAACACTGCTTTCAAAGCGATTCTTTTAAGAGTTTAAAGAAGACATATTTATTTATTTATTTATTCATTTCATCTTACAAGTTCGACTTATTTTAGATTACTTTACAATAATAGGTATGAATACGGCAGTTTTTATAAATTACTTAAAATTACGGATTTACAATGCTCCCTACTCATATTGAAATCAATTAGGTTTTTGTATTTATTATAATTAACGCAAGCCATAGTGATAGGATCATTCTGACCGTAATTAGTTCTGTGTCTAGGTGGCATAAAGAAAAGATGATCCCTAGGTCGAAGAACACGAGAAGGAGCATAAACATTAAAAAAAGACAGTAGAAACGAGCAATCAATGTGGCCAGTTAAGACATCATTAGCAAACATTGCGGAATAATATATCCTTCTTTTAAAAAGAGGTTTCAAATTTATTAAAGAACATCTATCATCATAGGTTGGAAGATTATTGTTCCAGTCGAATTTAAGTAGTGCATACGTAGTAAACCTTCTTTGAATTTTCTCAAGGCGAGATTCAGCATTGCGATAAAAAGGATTCCAAACAATACAGCAGTATTCTAATATCGAACGGGTCAAGGCATTATACAAAGTTTTAAGAGTATATGGATCACTAAAATCTTTAGAGTTTCGAAAAATGAACCCTAGCATTTGATTAGCTCTGCCAACTATGTAGTCTATATGCAAAGAAAAGTTTAGTTCAGTGTCAAAGATGACTCCTAAGTCTTTTTGGTCTGAAACCCTACTCAATGGCGTGTTTAGTATTTTATAATTAAATAATATAGGGAATTTTTTCCTACTAAACGCGAGAACCGAACATTTTCTTATATTGAAATAAAGGCCATTAAGAACGCACCAATCATTTAATCGGTTTAAGTCATATTGCAACGCTAAGACATCTGACATACAGTTGATTGTTTTGTAGATCTTTAGATCATCTGCGTACAAAGAAATTTCGAGCTTGATACGAAAGAGGGTAAATCATTGATAAAAAGAAGGAATAGAAGAGGACCAATATGACTTCCTTGGGGAACACGTGAAAATTTTCGAATTTCATTCGAACACGCGGATCCAATTTTAACAAATTGTTTTCGGTTGGCCAAGTAACTGCCAATCCATTGTAATATATTAGAATAAAATTCAAAAAGATTAAGCTTTTTTAAAAGATCATTGTGCTGAACACGATCGAAGGCTTTAGACAAATCAGTATACACGCAATCTACTTGAAGACGTTTTTCAATATTTTCAAGACAGTAATTAGTGAAAATTACCAAGTTTGTAGAGGTTGATCTACCACTTACAAACCCGTGCTGAAATTTGGAAATATAATTGCGAACAACTGAGTACAACCTTTTTTAACAACTGCCTCGAATATTTTGGGTAACAGCTGCAGCTTTGCGAAAGGCCTATAATTTTCGATATCACTCTTTGATTCAGACTTGAAAATTGGAGCTATGAGTGAATACTTCCAACAGTCAAGAAACTCGCCAGTAGTTAAAGATAAATTAAATATAATCCTTAGTGGATCAACTATGTTATATCTGCAAATAGCAATGGTGGAAAGTTATCAGGTGCTACACTAACACTCGAATCAAGTAATGACAATTCAGAGAGGATTTCATCATTCGTTAAAAAAATAAAACCAAGATTTGTTATATGATCAGTTTGATCAAAGAAACTGCAATTAATTTCTTCACTAACAAAATTCGATTATATTTCCGTTTAGTATTTAAAAACGACCAGAAAGATTTAGAACCACGTTTTATGTTTGTTTTAATGGTTGCAACATAGTTCTTGTTGACGAACTTCTTTAAAAAATCGTATTCTTTTTTCAAATGCCAAAACTCATGACGCAGAGATGGATCGTTTTTACATTGTTTACACACCTTATACGTATAATTCTTCAATCTAGACAAACTCTTATTAAACCATGCAGGTTTATTAGATTTTTGTACTTGTATTGTTGGTACAAACATAGAAATCGCGCGTTCCAGTACATTTTTAAATTCCAAAAACGCATTATTTAAATTACAAGTGTCAATGATATTTTCCCATTCAACGCCATTAAGAAAATTATTCATAGCATTATAATCTGCTTTTAAAAAATCAAGTTTTGCATTTTCCTTAAATTGATCAGCTGACAGTGGATTCAATACCGACAGATTAAATGAAATTAGCAATGCATTGTGGTGAATGCTGCTAATGGAAAATCTGCCTCAGTGACAGTAGCTTCGAGCTCTTCACTAAGAAAAACTAAATCTAATACATTTCCTACAGTGTTGCGAATTTCATTGAGTTGACGGAAATTACCAGCCGACATAGTGTCTACCACTTGAACTTCATTAGCTCTGAAAACATTAAATGGGAAAATACATTTTTCTTCATGAGAAAACAACCAACTAATATGAGGCAAATTGAAATCACCTAGCACTACGGCAAACGAAGAGTCATCTAAGTCTTTAACAATGTCAGTAATATTATTCATATGAGCTATGTAAATTGCAATACCTAAGTAAGGAGGGATGTAAGAAACAAAGAAGTATAAATGAATGAGATTGGTATTTTCAATATAAAAATCAACACACACACAGATTTGTTCAATTAAACCTGTTGAATCAGATAATGTAATTTCTTTGCTTTTAAAACATGAACGAACAGCAAACAATACTCCGCCACCTCTTTCATTCCCAGTTTGAATGGGACATCGATCATTTCGGTAAACATTCAGCAGAGCCGATTTCTTTATGCAATGCAGCCAAGTCTCTGTCACAGCAACAATAGCGTACGAGCATTCAACGGTGGTGTTAAGAAAAATTTTTTTTAATTTCGTTCTCAGTCCTCCAACATTTTGGTAGTAGAGAGAGAGAGAACAGAATGCAACATTAGACGGTGGACCATGAACAGCAGCAATTCCAGTAGCAGCAACTGAACAAGAGGCAGATTGGATTATGTTTGAGCACTTTGGTGTTGAGGGCGCATCTCGTTTTTTTGATGAAACTTGAATGTGCGTACACGAATATCATTAAGCCACATATCAGAGTTGAGAAAAGTATCCAACAAATCCTTGGGGACTCCCAATTTGAAGTCTATATGCCTTAGAGCAATTTCTTCGGTTCCTTCTCGAATCAGTCTATGGCATTTTAGTTTCGATATATTTACTTTAAAAGTAGACGAAACATATTCGAGTATGGAATGACAAGTCGTGGACGGTTTGAATGAAGATAAATGAAGTCATTTCAGTTGGGTTATAACTTCTAATTCAATACTATTATTAGAGCTTATGTTTGTTCCAATAATTGCAGCATTTTTATATCCTTTTCTAAGGGTATATTAATTTTGACGCATAGTTTGTAACATACCTTAATATTGCCCGTAGACCCCTAACAGTTACTATATTCATGATCAGCATCGATAGTAATGTCGATCTAGCCATGTCCGTCCGTCCGTCCGTCCGTCTGTCGGCAAAAATTATGCCTTTAAACTGGGCCTAGAGAGCTGAAATTTTAACCATATACTCTCTATGGTCCCGAAATAATCAAGTTTACGAATTTTTGAAATCCGACCACAAACTAAAAAAAAAAACAAAATTTTGGAAAAAATCGAATTTTGAGCTAGAAAGCTGAAATTTTTTATGTATGATCTATCACTCCTAAAACTGCTCGGGATATACAATTTTCAAAATCCGCCCACAGACACGCCCACAAATAAATAATTTTTTTTTATTGAAAAACCAAAATTTGAGCTAGGGAGCTGGAATTTATAATATATACTCTCTGGGGGCCCTTTAAGCTCATGTGTAAATATTTTCAAAATCCGCCTACTGACACGCCCACAATTAAAAAAAAACTTTTTTTGAAAATCCAAAGTTTGAGCTAGGGAGCTGACATTTATAATATATACTCTCTAGGGCCCTTTATGCTCATGTGTTAATTTTTTTTTTAAATCCGCCTACTGACACGCCCACAATTAAATAAAACAATTTTATTGAAACATCCAAGTTTGAGCTAGGGAGCGTTTTTTTCGATAAAATCCTTTAAATGTTATATAACAAAATATGTAGAGCGTTCTTAACAATTCAACCATACTTAGACTTTTGTCACGCCCACTTATGAGGGATAGGAATAAGAATAGGGTATCCAACAGTTCGCCCAAGCGGACTGTAGCCCGTCCCTATGTTTGTATCGATCGTTAAGAACCAGAGGAAAATTACTTTTTTATTAGCAGTCTTTTTTTGAAGTATTTATGTCCATTTCGTAGAAGGAAACAATTTAAGCATTTCTCATTATAAGGACACCCAGGTAGAGTTGATTAAGAAAAAGCCGTCCACACGACTGTACATACCCTAAGGAGAGAAACAAAGTTGCGTGAGTTGAACTGACTCCGAAGTGGGAGCTAAAATTCCTTTAGCCCGCGAGCAGACCATCCGGGTGCTGTGGATTTCGAAAAACTGTTGATATAGGCTTCTGCCCTAGACATACCGAAGTGGAGCAAGAAATCCTGAAAATTACTTGGTTTAAAAATAAAACAAAAAACCGATTTCTGGCCTTGAAAATAGTTATTGTATTTTATTAAAGTATGTTGCCGCTGTTTTAATTATGTTTTCACCGTAAGTTATTTTTTTAGAAAACTTCCCCTCTCACCTATGTCGGGGGAATTAAACCCTCTTTCCATATTGAAAAATGCTTGTATTTTGTCTACAAGAATCCGAAGAACTTACTTCTGTAGAAAAATGTCAGTGTGTTTATTTAAATTGATAAACAATCAACCCCTATTTCTGGCAGAACTAACCGTGCGGCTTCGATGGCGGAATGCGAAGTGTAGACCATTAATACTTCCAACGTTTTGTGTTACACCATTCTGTGTATTTTTAGCAAAAAATATTTCATAGCACATTTAGTCTAACTGAAAACTTTTAGTCATTTAGTTAGTCTAACTGCAAACGATCAATTCCACATGCAAGTTTACGAGTTTACCTACTTTCTCATGCTATTAAAGTACACCCATGAAGAAGGCAGAAAACCTAACTAAAGTTGATTCATTCGTCTATGTACCTTATGACCAAAAAACTCGACGGGAAAATGACACCTTCCATAATATAGGTTGATGAAAAAAATAAATATATTTTCACTGCTAGAAATCTTATATCAGAGAAAGAAATTTTCCGGATTTAATTCTGTTTTTTTGCTTTACTGAAAAACTTTAAAACCAACAAAAAAAGTTTATCTTAGTACTTGGCCGTAAAGAAATATTTCCAAATAAAAATATATTGAAATGACTTGCGTAAGTGTTAATGATATATTGATTGAGTAGTGTGTGAAGATATATAAAATAGTGCCTTCGCCCACGATATTCTCTAATAGTTTCCCTTTTCTTTTAATAATGCTTTCTTGCATTAGTATTGATTTCACTTTGAATTAGTATGTAATCAATGTATCAGTTTATTGGAAATGTGCTTATGGTGATGTGTGTAATTCTTCCGGTATAAAAATACCAGCCCAGATGGTTGTGATTTGGTTTATGTTCCACGGAACAAAATTTGCGATACATTTAGCTGAATTGATTTCAACCGATCGTATTTTATGAATTTTGTTAAGAATCGCTAACTTATGACGTTCAAAAATTTCAATATTCCGCATTCCTCTGAAAGTGTATAACTCATTAAAATGTACCTACATAGTTACTCGTGCATTTTTTTTTGTTTTTGTAGATGCACCTCGATCGAGAGCGGTCTACATGACTTAGAGAATTTATTTACCTCAAATCATGTTAGTAAGCCACACTCGTGAATGATTTTAGACTACAATGTTCGAACGTGGGAGCAATAAAATTTCGTATACTCGAATTCTAGAAGATTTTTGAATCTTGCATAACGATCTGGA
Organism: Portevinia maculata; assembly: GCA_949715645.1. Classification (NCBI taxonomy): domain Eukaryota; kingdom Metazoa; phylum Arthropoda; class Insecta; order Diptera; family Syrphidae; genus Portevinia; species Portevinia maculata. The sequence continues at coordinate 219,699,205 of OX454526.1, forward strand.
TTGCGGCAATGTGTTTCTTTACAAAGTCAGTATAACCTGAAGTAGGTATCTGTGTACATAGCACATAGGTAGGTAATGTACATTCCAGACTCAACTCATAAAAAATAAATATCAGATACTAACATTTTACATAAATACAGGCCCTAAAACCTAGCTTCTCCAACTATTTGCTTGTGCGAAATGGAACCGAAAATTGAAGCTTCTCAAGATAATTAAATTTTTTTTGTAAAAGGAAATCCAAATCCCAGAGCACTCAGACTCGGTAACGGTCCATTGTACTACCAGGCAGAAATCCTTTTTTGTGATGTAGAGGCTGGAGAATGGGTGGCGTATGTTGTTGTTCCCCATGGGGATTGAACCTGCAACGCACGTGTACTAACCTCTACACCGTCGCCACTCTCAAGACAAATGATACTCAGAGGTGGGGCAGTGGACATTTTTTTTAGATGTTACTTGGCCCCGGCGGGATTTGACGCTGAGACCTTTAGGTTAGTAGTCCAACACACTTACCTCTGCGCAACTGCGCCCACAACTCATAATCCTAATAAAAGCGCTTCCAAATTTTTAGTTATTATAGGCACATATATTTATATCACCGCAGCCCCCCCAAATTAAGGGGAGATACCACAACTAGGTAATTCTAACATTCATGTGAGCCGTAGCGATACGTTCAACTTCTTGAATCTGTCCTGCAAGTGTGCGTTGAAATCCGTGGGTTGACACGACTGCAGATCACCGGTGTCGTAACAGGCGGACCAGTGCCGATGCAGTGAATTGAGAAGGTAACAATCCCTTTAGTCCAGATCAGAACCTCGTCGTTTATGAAAAGAAGAACATCATACCTCATACTCAGTTTGAGTTTGGTGTTTCACCACGACGCACCACGCATTTTCTTTCTCTTTGCATATAGTATAGGTTGATGCGATATTTTTTTTTACAAAATATCATTTCAAATGAGAGGACTGTCGTTACTGTTCGTTAATTGAGAAATATCGTAAATCAAACAAACATTTTTATTTGCTTCATGCGGAAATACGCCTGGGCACTCACGGAATTAGTCGATTATTATCGCCAGACGATATTGTTTGGGTAGTAGCTTTTCTTCTCATATTAGTAGAAGTAGATAGAGACAGCTTTGAATATAAAGCGAATTAAAGATATTTAATTACTTTAATACCCTTAGGATACTAAAGTATAAGAGAAAATTAGAAGCTTTATATCTCACGACTCGGATCCAATATGGATTTACGTTATATGCCAAAGTAATGGTTTTATTTCAACTACAAAACGATTTCTGAACAGTAATTATCCTCGAAGATACGAATCCTAATGTATCGAAGGGTAGGACAAAGTAAGTCTCCCTTTAATGAGACATTTCTTTTTCAAAATGTATCCCAGAGTCAGCCTTTAAAATATCAAAATGGAGGTGATAGAGTGAAAATAATTTGGGTACATTTTTTAAATTCACCCCTTGGTCTTATAAGATTTGTAAAAATGCGTTCACTCAAGAGTGTCACTTAAACCTTCTTTTCTTAGTCGTTTGCGCAGGTCCGATAGTTGTCTCTGTTTCTTTTGCAGGGTTACTTTTAACAAATCAATCATTTTAGTTGCTTTCGTAACTATACGATTTTGGTATGTTCGGGTAGGTGGTAACCTCACGCACACCCGCCAACCTGGGCGACCACACCCAACTTTATTTGTGCATAGTGTACATACGTGAACTGCATTTGCATGGCTCTTAATTTGGGCTCACAAAATGCACGTTTCAAGTTTTGGTGACGTTAAATTTTGCCGAACGAAATAAGACAAAATCTTCAAAATTTGACATAATTGCTATTTTAAAAACGAAATAACCCCAAATTGGCTTTATTTCTTTACCATAACGAAATATTGCCAAGAAAACTTATGGAGATTAGGCCACATTTTCATATTTTTTTTTGTTTACTTTATACAATACATTTCGAACTTTTCACTATTTCTTTATAAACTTCGTAAGCCCGAAACAGCAAAAGATGTTGGGCGATTCTTTGCAACGCAGGTCTAATCAAACGTAAAGAAAGCACAAGTTGATTCCATAAACAGTGCGGTCCCGCTGCTTGGACTCACTGTTGGATTTGGAGTATTTTTGTTTTTGTTTCAGCTTCTGGCTCGACAAGGCTAGCAGCATTTCTACTTTCCGTATAAAGCGGATAATGTTGCCAGCACAGGACTTTGTCTGTCTGTCTTCGGAACTAAATTGTGACCTGTGACCTTCTAGTTTCATTAAGGTTGGACTTGGAGTTGGTGCGAGGATGGAAATATGCCAAATTTCTTGAAATCCATGGATATATTTTGTTTAACCTTATCCAAGTTTTGCCTGCAGGTGAAAGGATTTTTTTATAGTACTCGACTACGATATAAATCAAATTCTTCATAACGAACTGGAGTGTTGCGTTGCTAATCCAAATTAAGTTAACGGTATGAAATTGTTTCTGCATTTGCGGGCTACTCAGACTCGGTTGACATGGTTGTATAAAATATTAACCACATGTCAGGCTATTGGCATTCATTCATAAGTCTAGTGAACAGTTGTGTATCTTTATTAAGTAAATACGTCCTCTATTCACGGCAGATCAATCAGGAGTGTCCTGCACAGAAGGATTATTAGACAAACTCTGTCCTACTATCTTTCTCGCTCACGCCATCCCTTTTAGGAGACAGCACTGCCAGGTTATGTTGTGTTACAGATTCGGCCATCCTGACGAATTCTAATCATTTTGCCGGCTGACCATGAACATACTGCTGAATAAGGTTTTTGATCTCTCTGAGCGATCGGCATTTAAGCTATTTCACGTTGCTTAGCAAACAGGGTTCGTTCCTTTTCCGTTTTTATTATGTCTCAGTCACTAGCTCTAAGCTCTTCATCTGTAAGTGTCTATACATCGGAGATTGTTGTTATATTTTGTTCGTCTACTCGGGTTGCACTGATTGTCTCAGTTTTGTTCAGAGTTTCGCTAGAATGCGATTGCATTTGGCAATTTCGAGCTGACAAGGAACAAGGCAACAGTTAGTCCTTCTCCAATCTTACCCGCTATAAAACGGATAGATTTGCCTTGTTCCTTGTAAGCTCGAATTTGACCTATTTCCTCCTTGGTTAATGAATTTATTTTTCAAATAGTTGTTGATTCTATGAAATTATATTTTGACCTAAATGGTTCTTGGTACTTTTATTGCCTTTATATTTGATTTAACATATGATAACAGGTAGATTTAGTTACTGGTCGGTATCAGGTGAGACGAAAAAAAGGACCAAGTTTATGACCTTATTGGGAAAAGGATCATACAAATTGATACCTAATCCCAATTTACAATAGAAACATAATATAGATTTCTTTCATTTTGCATTTGGTTTTTCCCATATTATCGAAGAATTTCAAAAATTTCATAAAATTAAATTAAGAGTCTTCCTGGCCGTAATCAGGTGCGACGGAGTGTATATAATCACTCTCAAAAACACAATGAAAGTTCAAAAATTAAACTAGCTTAGCTAGATTCGATATCCCACTTCTGATCTTTAACACGCTTTACCTTAAAACTGTACTTATCAAACTCGAAACCTTTCTATTATATTCTGGGCAAAAGGATTATTAGATAAATTCTGTCCTACTACCTTTCTCGCTGACGCCATTATTCTTCTCAGAATGCAGCTCTGCCAGGCTATCTTTTGTTACACATGCCTTGTTTCCCCACTTGTTAATGTTCGTCTTCAGCTTGCTGCGTTGTTTCGCTTTCAAAAACCATTTGCGAACCCATTACCGTGAATCGTGCTGAACGTTTCTTACCAGTTATTTGTTTTTTTTGTACATTGTTTTGTTGGGACCAGAAAATGGTATAGTCAGTCCAATATCAAGATACACAACTTTTCATTTAAAAAAAAACTGTTTGTTTTGTGGAGCTTTTTGTCTCTTGATATTGGACGGACTTTATACACCGTTCAGTACACACAACACAGGATCATCTTAGTTATGACAAAAAAATGAAAAAGAATTTTCAAATCGCAAGAAAATGTACCTCTGTCTGAGTTCTGGTCACCCTTACTTTTGAGTGCATTCAAAACCATCTTGTACCTGATGTTATCTATGAGATCATCTTTCAATTATTTAGCCCTCATAGTCTAATCGAGCAATGATTTACTGTTTATTAAAAACTGCAATAATATATGTATTCCTTAAAAATCTTTGCCTAACCTTAAATCGGTTGTTTGTTTTCGGTTATAATTTTATATTAAATATGGGTTTGCAAATCAGAATGATAGATAACATACCTTGTAAACGTTTGAAAATACTAGTTCAAATAGTTATTTGGGCAACTTCTTTGATTTAAAACACTACAAAGGCAGCTTCAAACTATTTCTAAATTCGCGTATAAATAATTCAGGATTGACTTACACTTTGTACTTTCAATACACAAATGAGCTTGATTGCCGACTACCTTTTTTTAAAATTGACAGTACCCAGTTCGTCATATTGACAATCCTATTTGTCCAATTGATGACCGTGGTTTTCAATATGATAATTGCAAAAGTACGATCACGATCATTGAAAATCTAAGTTATCAATATGATGACTGCAAAATATGATATGAAAACCACAAATAATTGTCAGTTTGAGTGCCAAAGTTTTCAAATGCAAATTTTGATAACTGGTTTGCTTTGTTTTACAATTTACAGTTTAATTTTTTTGTATGGAAATGTTTCATAATGACAACTGAAATTATCAACATGATAACCCTCGTTTTCAAAGTGTTTAATGCTCAGATCATCATGTTGACAATGATAATTTCCGTATGATAACTGCTATTGTCAAATTTAATAATATTGAAAATTATAAATGATTTCCAGGATAAAAGACGATGACAAAAACTAGGTACTTCACAACTTCAAGTTTTATTAAGCAAAAAGAAAAAAAGAGGTTAAGCAGAGATTATATATATAGAAAAATTAACATGCGTTCAATATGTCAAAATGACAGATCTAATAATTGACTCATTATGTAATTTAAGTTGAGCTCATAGACGACATAACTTAAAGGTGGTAACATGCTTATTTTAATGGGAATGTTGCATGCTCATTTTAACAAATAACGTAATTCTCAACGGGATAACTTCCAAACGCGATCATCTTACTGACAACTAAATTTTTCAAACTGATGAACGAGTTTTAAATTTGCTAAGCAAAAAATTTATTTTATCGTTTTGATTACCACAATATTCAAATTGGAGTTGTTAAATTGAAAATTTCTTTTTCCTATTAAATACCGAACAGTAAAAATTTTAATTTAAAAATAAAATTGTTTATATTCACTATCATATGTTCATATTGAAATTTTGTTCACCCATTTGATAATATTCAGTGTTAATCTAAAAATACCTTTCAGATACGGCAGGATACTTTTTATTCAGGCAAAAAATATTGCTTCCAACTCATTCGTTGTTGGAGTAATTGTGTTATTTTTCCTTTGTAAGATGAAAGCACCACAAGAACTAAATTAAATTATTAATAATGGTTTTATCAAGAGTCCATTTTGTTTACCAAAAAAAATATTTTACCTATTATAAAGAAAAAAAGTAGGAATTATAGTTCAAAGTAAAACAAGTTGCTACGCCGTCATTTGTATTTCAAGGCTTTCAAAGTAATGTTTAAGATTTAAGAAAATCCAAATTAACAAAAAAAATCAAAGCCTGAAGTTATAATAAAACATTTAGCTATACAGTATTTGAAGAAATTTATAAACTTTTAGTGCTTTTAACAGAGCTCTTTAATGTAAAATATAAATATGAAAAAGCCGTTAAAATCTTATGTTTAAAATAATATCAACACAGCATCCATGATAACATAGACAATGCATAGATACCCATGCTTTAATCAGAATTATTTCTGAGCTAAAATATTCTCTTTTTATTTAATTTTGATTCGCTCTTTATTGTGAACGTTTAATCCACAGTCCGCACGTGACATAATAATTTAATTCAGAAGATTCGTATACTCAAATATATAAAAATGCAGCGTTTTTCAGTGATATCTTCAGACAGAACACGCACAAATATTTATAGAATAGAATAGGTTGTTTAAGCGATAAATAACACGCTGTTTGGAATTTTCAAAGAGAAGAAAAGAATTGTCTTAAATCAGTGAAAATGGTTTTTGTGTAAATAAAAAAAAAATACAATAAATTAACACATTGACAATGAAATATGCAAACCCACATGTGTAGACGAACAATTGAATTTCCATTGTTTTTATGAGGAGTAAAATAAAATCCTTTTATTATTAACTCTAACGATTAGGCATTAATACTCGTATATTTTGTTTTCCTGTGGTTTTTTCAGATGGAAACATGTGTGCGCTCGCTTCTATTGCTCGTCAATAAATTTTAAAAATAGGTCTATTAACTCAATTTAGTTTTTATTGGTATATCTCTGGCTGTGTATTTCTGCCTCAGATTTCATTTAGCATTGCAAATATGTACTTATCTGCCTAGCAGACTAAATTATTTCTGTGAGCTTATTACGCACGGCGAAGTCTGCATAAATGAGGGAACGATTTGGGGTTAAAATGTAATTCCATTGCAAGGAAAGAATTAAATATGTACCAAGACGTATTTAATGAGGGAAAAACTTCAACCCTTTGCAAATATTTTGTTTGTAATACGAATTGCCGTGAAGGTTATGCTCAAGAAGCGACATTGGCACGTCGGAGTCGGCTGTATGTTTGATAAATGCACCCTTGGCTATATGATAAATTGCAATTGTGGTGGCCAAGGAAAGTGGCATGTGCGTTCGTCATAGAGAGAGGCAATAAGAACTTTTCCTTGAGGACATTGATTGCTTTTATTATATTTCCCGCTGGCACGAACAATTTAACCTGAAAACTAAATACTTTTGACAGTGTTAGACACGTCTATAGGGAAGGGCTAATAATATTACTGCAGCGCCGCGGTAAAGACTATTTATTGTAAAAGGCAATTAAGGGGAGATATTTGTGGGTGGCGACTGTGTAGGGGTTTGTGTGTTGGCTTGTGACCCTTGCGGTGCAGGTATAATCCCAATGGCGATCAACAACATACGCCACCCACTCTCACCTCTACACCAAAAGTGGATTTCTGCCTGGTGGTACAATGGACCTTTAGCGAGTCTGAGTGCTCTGGGATTTGGTATTCCTTTTCTATATAAAAAAAAGAGACAAGAGGCAATTCGCCTTATCTGTCTTATCATAACTTCGCCGCTAAAGCTGAAACAGAGAAAGAATACAGGTGTGTAGTTGTTATCCACTTAGTTTAAGAGCAAAATTCTTTTCGTTTACAACCGGATATTTTAATCTCTTCCCATTTCCTCTAACAAAAGGTATTATTGATTTCCTGAGCAGCTTCAGTCGACTAGTACCTACGTGCCAGGGGTGCAAAATGACATTTCTGAATTGTATTTAAAACTGTACTAAAATTGTACTGAAATGGAGTCAATTGTATTGTAAACTCTTTTTCGCATGAAAATAATATAAAGTGAACTCAAAGTACATATATTTTTTTTTAATTTTTTTTTTTTTTGTTTTTAACTCAATGTATCTATATATACGAGTATACAAAACACTAACAAAAATAAATATAAATAACTTCGTAACAAAACCTTACAAACAAAAATATTTAGTTTTTACGCATCTTCAGTTTATAGTTTAGTCTAACAGGGATGGCTGAAATGCAATTTTCTTGGAAAAACTACATTTGTAACGTCTGCTACATATTAGTGTAGTTATCGTAGAAAACGTAGATAACTGTAGCAGACTTAGTTTACATATGTCACGTGTAGGATTTCAGTTGTCAATTTAACATCTTAACGTCACTGACATTGACAGGACAATCAATTTGTTAGACAAGTACTAGACGTAGTTAAAGGTAGTTCATGGTGAAAAGTACGAGTAGTTTCCCTACAAAGTACGCATAGTTGGGGGTGAAGATTAAGTGAGGTCGTTTACCCTGTCATCTCTGGTCTTCAAGCTTAATTCCCTCATTTTGCAAATTTGTGTTCTAAGTATACCAAAATATCCATCTGGAAATGAAGACTGGAATAATGGGTTCAGAGCGGTGGGTTGTACAAAATAAAATTGAACACAGTCAACGCTATGTGTTAAACTTAAAACAAATAGATGTGTCGATCAGTAATCGATTCGATTTTTTTTTTTTTTGAAAAATGTAGATTGCTAAAGAATTCAAAAGGTGCAGATTGATAAATTGAATCAAATAAAGCCAAGTTGTATTATTGTACCTGAACAACTTGATTTGTATTGAATTCGATACAATTGTATGGACTTTTCCATCCCTGGTACGTACTACGCATTTGTAGTAAGCAAAGTTTGTGTGTTTAATAGCAGCAATAAAACGAATGTGTTTACGTTTTAATGACTACATTACTAAACCTTTGCGTATACACAGAGCTACCGATAAATATTCATTAACGGTAGTCATATCAGACAGTCACGTAGATATATTATGCACACGTGCATACATAAAGTACAACGTAATAAACAGTTTTTTTTCGTAGCAAATAGGACTTTTCATTTCAAGATGCCTGCAAATACTTGTTGATTATTCGGCTCAGGATGTGATACAATTTACAAAAATGAATTTATGATGCAAATATTATTATGTGGAAGTGAATTTTAAGGATTGTTTTATACAGTAGCAAAATTAAATTTGGTAAACATTGTAGTCCATGGCAATATTATGTATAGCTATAATGAGTCTAGAGCTAGTTGCGTATTGTCAAAATGTCCTAAACAATATGTTGAATTAGATAGGTACATGTACATACATAAGTAGGTATTGACGTGTTAGTAAGGCCTTTCCCATATCAAATTCAGTTCAATTTGCCCATTTTTCGTCACATAACTTGGGTTTTGACATTTTGCTTGAAACACAACAAAAATTGAAATGTCATTTTTCATATATACTTAATTAGGCCTACCTGGCCTACTCAATTTTTTGTTGGGCCTTGTTAAGAACATGAAAGACTTTGTTTATAAAATTATAAACAAAAATCTATCTAATGTATGGAAATGAAACTTAGCTTAAATTGCTGTACGTTTAATATATTTAATCATAAAAAATTTAAAATCGTACTTACTGGAATAAATTTGCCGAAAAAGTTAAAATTTATTGAAACGCTTTTTTATAAAACGACACGTGCGCCTCACTCCACAAACTTGATTCGACTGCCAGATTCAACAGGAATGCATTAACAGACTTTTTTTTGTTGTCTGAGTTGAAATAGAACGGGATTACGGAAACATAGAGCAAAAAGTCCCGTTACTTGTTGGTTGTGTGTTTTTGCGCGCGCTGGGCCTTGTTAGGGACCGGGCTTTATTTGGTTCACCTGCCTTATACGAAATAACGAAGCACAATGTAATAATGATTTGCTCAATAACAAATGACAATAAATAGTACAAATAAAGGCAAATTATTTTAGTTATTTATTTATTAACAAAAAACGGCTGAACCGATTTCGCTGAAAACTTAATCAGTTCTTGAGTTGAGGTAATTACGCTTTGAATAAACCCGGTCCCATGTCAATATCATCTCTGGTTCTCCAGATAATCGTGGCGAAAGAAAATTCCGAACGCACATACCTACATATACACACAGAGACATCTCTATAAAAACGTTGGATTTGGATTCTGGTGACCTTGAAACGTGGAGATATGTCAAAATCCGCGATTCACGAAATCGGCCCCATTACAAGAACTTCCACTAGGAAGTTAAAAATAGTACAAACAATCAATTTCAAAATTCAGCTAGTTTGACTTTATTTTTTTAGTTGTTTGTTTATTAACAAAAAACGGCTAGACCGATTTCGCCGAAAATTTAATCAGTTCTGAGTGACGTATTAAGCTTCGAATAAATCCGGTCCCATGTCAATATCATCTCTGGTTCTCCAGATAATCGTGGCGAAAGAAAATTCCGAACGCACATACACACACAGAGGTTAGGTTAGGTTAGGTTAGGTTTATGTGGCTGTCGGCAGAAACCGACACACTTAGACCAATTAGGTCCATTGTGATACCACGTATGTATTATCTACCTCAACTCTGTAGATGGGACTGGCCAACGACACGCGGTTGTTCTCAAACGGTCCCCCATCTACGTACTAACCGCGCCCAACGTCGTTTAATTGCGGTGATCTGACGAGAACCGATTAACTCGACGTGGTATTGTCGTTGGTTTACACACACAGAGACATCTCTATAAAAACGTTGGATTTGAATTTTGGTGACCTTGAAACGTGGAGATATGTCAAAATCCGCGATTCACAAAATCGGCCCCATAACAAGAACTTCCACTGGGAAGTTAAAAAAGTGGTCTGGGTGCGACCTGCAAGGTCCACACGACTAATTTCCCAGTGGGATCAATATGATTTATGCGATTAGTGGAAATTTTGAAATGTTGTGTAACCATAAGATATGGTTAAGAATTATTAAATATTAAAAAATGATCTTTAATATTGTTCATGGAAATGTTATTAATAACAGCGAAGTGTTTTATTAATGCAACCATTGTTATGAACACGGAGACCTGTAAATACGAAATAACCCGGTCCCATGTCAATATCATCTTTGGTTCTCGAGATAATCGTGGCGAAACATAATTCCGAACGCGCATACGTACATACGCACATACGTACATACACAGACAGACATCTTTTTTTCGGCACAGGGGTTTCGATTTCTGGATCCTGTCTTCTTTTAGGTTCCAGTGTCGTCTTAAGCCAGGCTGAAGTTTGTGAGGAGTTGTTTTTTCTAATCACCTCCTTTGCCTTTTCGTCTTTCAGTTGAATCGCAGACAGTTCGTAGCAAGCTTTTATGCTTTTGATGGCATCTCTCATCGGTTGATGAAACGATCGACTTTTTCCATCTTCCAGCATGTCCACTAACGCTCTTATCTGCTCTCCAAGCTTATGAAAATCAGATCCTCACGTTGCCTCGTTGTTCTCTGCGCGAGGTAGCTCTCCTTGCACCGTGTCCATTTGCAGTGCTGTTACTTGGCCAGATGGTGACCGCAGCATTTTTGAATTCCTCTGAAAGGGATTCACTCCATTTTCTTCTCCGACAATGCCTTCTGTTATTTTTGTTGTGTTCATTTCTGTTGGGTCCCAACTCAACACCCTTATCGATGTCCGAATGTGTAGTCACCCAAAGATCCCATGGTTATCTACGCAAGCAGTGAGGCCATGCAAGGGTTGACACAAGCCCTTATGAGGTTTTGTGCCAGTGCCAGATCGGTGCTAAACAGGAATATTACATCTGGACCTACACCACCAACTAAATGATGACGAGATATCGAGCGTTTTTTTTAAGCCTGCCATGGTTTTAAGGGGCGGGGGCGTTTGCAGCATTAGCCTGAAAGCCATTTCAACCGGATTTGACTCCTGCCTACTCAGGTAACAGAATACTACAAACGTCAGCCCACATATCTTAAAATCCGATTCGTTTTTCCAGTATACCGTAATTACGACCTTACTGGGCTCAGTCGTAATGCCTAAAGCTTCGGTGCTCAAAGACGATTCCATTGGAATATGGTTTCCCACGAAGCCATTTCTCGACTAAGTGTTGAGAAATGGGGTAGCACTTTGTTAAAGACGGCGCTGACCCGTCTTGTCACAGAAAGTTCATAGGGGTTCCTGCAACCTTTTCAGTCACACCCTCCTTTTCTGCCGCTCTTGGTCGGGGACTGCTTATTGGTTATTCGCAGCTAACCTCCATATCTGCAGGCCGTTCACCATCCGCCACCTGTGACCCCCACAGTAGCCTGAGCACGAGCTCTGTGCTAACCAGCCCCGCGAAGTAATACTTAACGGCAGTCCCGCGGGGAGAGTGGTTGACGTCTGCTGGGTGTGGATTAGTACGGAGGCGCATTCCTGGCATCGATTATTCGGGTTTGCGAATCGTGCATGCCATCTTTTGAAGATTACCACATCCATTGGCACAGCCAAGAAAAAAAAAAGGCAGACATCTCTATAAAAACGTTGGATTTGGATTCTGGTGACCTTGAAACGTGGAGGTATGTCCAAATCCGCGATTCACAAAATCGGCCGCATTACAAGAACTTCCAGTGGGAAGTTAAAAATAGGATCGAAAAAAGTGGTTTGGGTGCGATCCGCAAGGTCTACACGACTAACCTCTTAGTGGGATCAATATGATTTATGCGATTAGTGGGAAATTTTGAAATCTGGTTAACCATAAGATGGTTAAGAATTATTTAATATTAAAAAATGCTCTTTAATATTGTTCATGGAAATCAAATGTTGTTAATAACAGCAAAGTGTGATATATATTAATGCAACCTTTGTTATGAACACAGAGACCCTTAAAATTAATACGAAATAACGGAGCTTAATGTAATAATGATTTGCTCAATGACAAATGACAATAAATAGTACAAATATAGGCAAATTATTTTGCCTACAAAAAACGGCTGTACCGATTTCGCTGGAAACTTAATCAGTTCTAAGTTACTTAATTACGCTTCGAATAAACCCGGTCCAATGTCAATGTCATCTTTGGTTCTCGATATAATCGTGGCGAAAGATAATTCCGAATGCACATACGTCCATACGCACATACGTACATACACACAGACAGACATCTCTATAAAACCGTGCGATTTGGATTCTGGTGACCTTGAAAGGTGAAGATATGTCAAAATCCGCGATTCACAAAATCGGCCCCATTACAAGAACTTCCTCCGGGAAGTTAAAAAGTGGTCTGGGTGCCACCCGCAAGGTCCACACGACTAACTTCCCAGTGCGATCAATATGATTTATGCGATTAGTGGGAAATTTTAAAATGTGGTTAACCATAAGATATGGTTAAGAATTACCGAATTGAGATATCGAATTGAAGTAGAATTCAGTTCCATACCTCCTACTAAATACGTGTTTTGTATAACATTGTGATACTGGAGACAAAAATCACAGTCAAATGAACACAACAAAGGAAAACGAAGAGGGTGCACATATCCTCTCTCACTTGTCTATCTCAATCTTTCAACTCGCATTCACATGCTGATTTTCAATCCACAGAAAATTTTGTGATCGAATTGAGTGAATCCTTCAATCTGCGTTTACATGGAATTCAATTCGAATTGAATCCGAGGTAATTTTTATGTTCTCGCGGTTGCAAGTGTGACTGTGTGAGCAGGGCCGGCCCAACCATATGTGCAAGATGTGCAAATGCACAGGGCGCTAAGTTCCGGGGCGCATTGCTAGAAGTAAGAAATACTAATTTTACCTTGCGCGGATACTGCCATTTGCATTTAAAACAAAAAACTTGTTCAAATATGCACAAAATAGCAACATCCATCACACCTGTGCTGAATTTTTGCACATTAACTCACATCACTTGCAATATTGCAACTTCAAGGAGAATCTAACTCAAAATAGGGCGCTTTCTGTAAATCTTGCATAGGGCGCTTGTTTGGCTGGAGCGAGCCCTGTGTGTGAGATAACAACAATTTTAATGGGAACATTGTAATAGATTTAAAGGAAAGTGCTGGGGTTAGGTAACAAACATGTAAAATTATGTAATGATACAATTCTGTCAAAACTCGGTACTAAATCTTTAGTTTACAACTAACTAATAGTGGATATTTTTAGTCGATTATTAGAAATGCCCCTTCTCAATAACGACATGTTTTCAAAAGGGTTTCAAGGTCTAACTCATCACACCACACATCACTTCTTGCTCAGACGCATATAATAGTGTAGGTAGAGTAAATAATTATTTCTGATTTTACATTCCATATTGATAACCAGTATGGTTATGGTAAATTGGTTAATGTAGCGGAGAGTGGGTCTGGGTATGTATGAGATACAGTTGGAATGGGACACTAGATTTTTCCTCTGCAAGATTTGATTTATTTTGTTTTTGTGTATCTAAAAATAATTCATAATACTGTATCCATTGGTAAACAAAGCAGTTCGTATGCGCAAAGGAAGTTTCACAGTCGAGTGTAAAAAAGGCATTTTGTGCAAAAAGAGTAAAATCCATTGGTCAACTTCGAGTGAAAGCATTGTGCAAATTAGTGAATTGAATTGCTCTGTAGACTTTTAATAAAGTCCGAATAAAGTCAGAAAAAAAAAGTAAAATTACCATCGCACCCCTGACCGCCACAACTTGGTGCCCACCGGCAGCACCACCATCACGACGCAAACAACCTGGCCGAGAACAAATACTTCGACTGATTATCGCATTCAAGATCTTAATTCACACCGGCTTACTGCAGCAGAAGTATGTACCAAGTAGTCCGTCACTCGTATATTGGGGGAATCCCATGAGCAAACGACCTCAGGATATTCGCAAGAAAACCTATACATTTTGGAATCAATTTGGCTGAGGGTATTGGCTGTTGTTAACCTCGGTCCGACCTGCCGATCAGACCGTGTCAGAAGTTGGTGTTGTACCGCTGACCCGACTCTGAACGCAGTTGGTGTTGTTGACTTTGTCCCACCCGCCGATTGGTTACGCGAAGGAGTTGCTGCTGTTGACCTCGGTCCGTCACGCCGATTAATTCCTGAAGGAGTTGGTGTTATTGACTTTGAGCTGATGAGCACTGTCTGATCCGCGAACCCTACTCAACTGAATTGGTGTTTTTGACTTTGTCCGACCCGCCGACTGGATATACATATGTATATATTTTTTTTTATTTTTTTTTATTAAAAAAGGAAATCCATATGCCAGAGCACTCAGACTCCGTAACGGTCCATTGTACTATCAGGCAGAAATCCTCTTTTTGGTGTAGAGATTGGAGAAAACAAGGTGTCATTTGTTTCTCTCCATTAATGAGTGGTGTACGAGGGCGGGTCAATAAGTCCGTGACTTTTTGAATTTCTGACCTCTTTACTGAAACGGCAACACTGCTCCTGTCAACAGGCAAATGTCAGTTGACTCCTGTCAAAATTTAAACTTGCTGCGTCAGTTAGTTTGTGTTTGACAGCTATTTTTGTCAGACTACTCACTAATTTGAGGAGAAAATGGAAAAAAGTGAATTTCGTGTGCTTATTAAGCATTATTTCTTGCGAAAAAAAACCATTACCGAGACCAAGGCTAAGCTTGAAAAATACTATGGGGACTCTGCACCATCGATTTCAATGGTAAAAAAGTGGTTTACTGAATTTCGTTGTGGCCGTACAAGCACTGAAGATGCCGAACGTCCTGGACGCCCAGTTGAGGTCTCTACACCCGAAACAATCGAAAAAATTCACGATAAGGTGTTGGCCGACCGAAGATTGAAAGTGCGAGAGATTGTGGAAGCCGTAGGGATCTCGCATTGTTCATTGGTTTCAATTTTGAATGATCACTTGGGCATGAGAAAGCTTTCCGCAAGATGGGTGCCGCGTTTGCTCACAGTCGACCACAAACGCAATCGTGTAACAACTTCACAGGAAGGTTTGGCGTTGTTTAATCGCAATATGGAGGAGTTTTTGCGCCGTTTTGTAACCGTGGACGAAACATGGATCCATCACAACACACCAGAGACCAAACAACAGTCAAAACAGTGGGTTTCTAAGGGTGAATCGGCGCCAAAGAAGGCCAAGGTGGGTTTGTCAGCCAATAAAGTTATGGCGACTGTTTTTTGGGATGCACGCGGGATAATCCACATTGACTACCTTCAAAAGGGAAGAACAATCAATGGGGAATATTATGCCAACTTATTGGACCGATTCAATGACGATTTGAAAAAAAACCGACCTCATTTGGCCAAGAAAAAAGTTATTTTCCACCAAGACAATGCAAGGGTGCACACATGTGCAGTTGCCATGGCAAAAATCCATGAATTGGGCTATGAATTGCTCCCTCATCCACCCTATTCTCCAGATTTGGCTCCGAGCGACTACTTTTTGTTTCCAAACCTGAAGAAATGGCTTGGTGGAAAAAGATTTGACTCCAATGATGAAGTCATCTCGCAAGCAAAGGCCTATTTTGAGGACCTCGACAAATCATTTTTTTTGGAAGGGATAAAAAATTGGAGAAGCGTTGGACAAAGTGTATAGAGCTCAAGAGAGACTACGTTGAAAAATAAAATTATTTTTTTATCAAAAAATCTGTGTTTTATTCCAAAAGTCACTGACTTATTGACCCGCTCTCGTATGTTGTTGTTTCCCATGGGGATTGACCCTGCAACGCTCGGGTCACAAGCCAACACACTAACCTTAACATCGTTGCCACCCCTTCCGCTAATTGGATACTAGGAGGAGTTGTTGTTGTTGACCTCGGTCCGATCCGCCAACTACTTTTGGGAGGAGTTGGGGTTGTTTTGAATCTGTCCGACTTGCCGCTAAGACTCAGGAAGGAGTCGGTATCGTCCAACCCATTCCGTTGTCAAGATAGCCTAAGTTGTTAGCGAGAATATTAAATTTTTTACAATAGTTGTAGAAAATTTATTTTAATAAAAGACAACGGAAATATTGTACTCCCCCTTTTTTTTTGATTAAGGAAAACTAATCAGAAGGACAATAAGTAACATCGAAACAAAGTTTTTCCACTGCCATCCTCCTGCGAACGTCTGTCAAATATCCAAGAGTATTAATCGCTATTGAGAAGCTTCTTAAATTTGCCCATCGGATTCGGCTGAAAGTTGCAACTCCTTTCCACTTCGCACAAGCAAATACCTAGTTGGAGAAGCTAAGTTTTAGGCCCTGTATGGGCCATTAATGCCTAATATTTACTTATATATTTTTTATTACAATCAATCTTTAATTAGTTACATTTTCCTTATTATCGATTTATCCCTGAATCCCAATTTTTGATTTTTGTTGGTAAATATTGGAAATAGAAACACTTCGATACCACGACAGTTCAGTAATGAAATTCTAAGTTTCAAGTATGTACATAATTTATTTTCTCCCAGCGCCGTTTACGTCATTGTTTAAAGGACGAAATATAAACGAGTATAACAAAAAAAAAAATAACAAGAAAAAGGGAGCTGTTTTTGAATGTTATAAAGGAGGCAATGTAAATAGCGTGCGATCAATTTCTAAAGCAAGTTTTAAAATGTTCCTTATTTTTATTTTATTGCGTGACTACCGCTAACTGCATGGGCTTTTCCAGGTCACGATTCACAAATGAGCATCAAGTGAAAGGGAGGGCATTTTATTTTTCACATCTTACATATTGGTTTATTTAGGGTACGGGTAACTCTGCCGACTCGGTGCTATAGAGAAGTACACACGTAATGACTGAAGAGTCACGGAAACACGATTATTGTGTCAGTATTCGCATAATGCCCATTATTAGTCTAGTTTGTAAAGTTAGTTCTGATATACTCGCAGGTATATGTATAGATAAGCAACAAACATAACCACAAGTAAGGAGTGTACGAGAACCACTACGTTACATCTTGATTAATGACATTCATTTTTGAATGGTTCAATGAACAAAAAGAACTTTGATTGTTACCACGTAAAGTGGGGGCAGGACTTACAGCGCTGTTTCGTGGCTTACCAAAGCTTATTATCAGACTCCGTTATGTCGTGCTGATCTGTTATATTCAGTATTCGCAAAAAACCTTTCCCCAATGGGGCTCTAACTTAGACCAGGTTCTTCTGAAGGGTTTAATGGTTTGCCGATTTAATTGAAGAGATCAACATTTCCCTAAGTACTCACCTGCGAGTTGTAGTTTATTTGTATTTTTTTCTATTTCACCATAGGATTCATTTCCCAACAATTTATCGACTTTCATTTTTAAAACGTACAAATACGAGTGAAAGACATGCAATTTAAAAGTGACAGCAGAGTTATAGCAGGGGTAACTTTCTTTAGACTTGCTCGAGCGAAACTAATGGTGGTATAACAAACAGACAGTTATAAACGGCGAGGATAATTATTATAATTATGACTACGCCGTCAGGTAGTATTTATTTCAAAGCTCTGACGGCCGAAACAAAACGTCTATGCTATCTATACCTTGAAAATGACATGCGAACTTCATTACCCATTCGATTTGGTCTTTATGGATGGTTAGATTTCAGTGAATTCAGCTTTTTGACATATTTCAGAAATTTGTTGCATTATTTTAGAGATATTCAAGCGATTCTGCAGGGCTGGGGATATCTATTCAAATGTATTAAATATCGGAAAGAAGCTTAATTTTTGTACTCATCGTGGCAAGTGAAAGAAAAAGCGGATAATCTTCCTTAACGCCGACGCTATTGTCAGGAGTAAAGGAACCATAACCCTCCCTGTTAGACCTCAATTAATAAAGGGCATGCCTCCCAGTTCCGGCGGGTTTCCCAGTTTCTGATCTTTTGTGTAATACAGTAGTTTTTGGGCCTAAATATTTGTTTCGTTTTGACATGTACAAGCTCCCAATATTGATAATTAGTTTTATTATAAAAATAGCATCGGTATATTATTATTATTATGGCTTGAGCTTCCTTTTACGACACCGATGCTATCCAGTCATCTCAACACACGGATCTTCATACTCTCTTACGGGACGGTTTCAAAGTGCTAATGTGTCGCTAGGCTCATATAAATTAAAAAAAAAAACTTGAACCGAAGTGATTTCTCCCCTTAGTCGCTTTTTAAGAGAAGCACTAATTTCTGGAGGGCGCTGCAGTGATAATCCTAGTCCGTCCCTGCTTGCCTTGCTTAACGGGCGCCCGACCCGAAGAGTCTCTGATAAAGACGCTGCAGTCTTCCATCCTCTGCGATCCCGGACACGCTGCTTCCAGTTCTCCAGACCAAGCGCTCTGCCATCCGCGATGACTTGGCCTTTAAGGTGGAGGTTCGGTCTTACTTGCCTTCTTGAACGTGGGTGGTAGAAGTCTAAGATCCTCTGCTCTCGAGCATTATTGCCCATTCGCTCAATGTGGCCGAACCAATGTAGTCGACGTGATTTAGCTTTTTGGACTACATCCACAACTTGATACAGCTCATTGAGTTCGCGGTTGTATCTTCTCCTCCATTCGCCCTCCTCGCACACAGGACCAAATATTTTTCTTTTAAAAGAACTTTATATTAGCCCTTCTTTTCTACATATCGTCCAGCACTCGGCACCTCAAAGAAGGACTGGCAGAATTAAGCTTCGATCTAGCATACATTTTGTCCTTCGAGTGAGGAGATTTGAACCCATTTGTTTCGCTAAACCGAAGTTGCAGTGGTTTCCTAAGTTAATTCTACGTCGGATCTCCACAAAGGTAACGTTTCGGGTCTGGTGGCCATATGAGAGTATCCATTTTTCGAGGCTTCATATGTCTCTCTCATAACTGTTTATGTTTGACGTGGTCGGGAAGTTATCCCGACGGCACAACCCCCAACCTGAAGGGCCAAATCCATTTGTTTATCTCTACGACGAGAGGCCGGGTTTTCCGGAGTCAGTAACCCACTTCCGGTATATGAGCGCTGGCGTTGGCCCATTAAGGGGTCATAAGTCACCAACTCTTTTCAAATACCCTGGGTCGGTATTGGAGATAAATAAAGATTCAAATAAGTCGATAAGTCGAAACAGCTAATATAGGGATAACACTTATAGTTCAACCTGAGTGGAACTGGTAGACGCACAATTGATCTCATCTACGAAATTCGTCCGCTGCCGTCTGAGGCATGAGGAAGTTTCTCAGTCTGAAAAACACCCACGGCCCCCCTGTCATCTGCTGCCAGCAACGACTTTCCGAACGTGTTCTTTACCCGTCCGTCGCTGCGGGGGCTGTAAAACTACGCGGATATGCTAACGTCAAACTACTCTTGACTCGCGAAATTCGCAACACCCTTGCTAATCAGCTTCACAATGGGAACTAAATCCAATATGCGTGATAGGCATATTGGATTTAGACTCTTGGACAGGAGTCAATGTTCAGACTTCTGTACTTTTAGGATGCTACAGTTTTTCAATAAATAAAGGGTGTTTTTTCGAAGGCTTTTGGACTTGAAGTAAAACACGCTCATGTTAAGCAAATAAATCAATGCGCATCAAGCTCAGACGGTGGGCGCTGTTGAACAGTCGCCATCGAACACCTGTGTTTCCACTGCTCCACCTCTTTTCAAAAAAGAGACACACATCCAAGAGTATAAATTGCCATGAGAAGCTTCTCAAATTTTTCGGTTTAGAATCGGCGTTAAATTATCGGCTGCTTTTATTCGTATCAAAAAAATAGCTTACACAAAAATGAATTAAATAATTTTTTTTGGAGTGTGTCGGTAGCTAATGGGTCACCATTAGATTTTCTTCGCTCCAAGTGCGAAAACTTATCTTATTTCAAAGCCACTGAGACAAAAGTGAGCCTTATTACTGAATATAATTGTTGGTAAGAAAGTGAATCGACTTCCAACTGTTACAGCGCCCTATCACTGAACTTACGAAACAAATAATGGTCGTCTGATTTTAATTCTTGCAGCAATTAAATGTTGCAAGCATATTAGCTAAGATCATTGCGCTTAATCTTGCACAATATTGATACAGGCGAAGTTCTTCACGAATGACGAAGCGATGAATTAGAATCGTGCTTGGGATAAAAAATTGATTGCGAAGCGATGAATTAGAATCGTGCTTGGGATAAAAAATTGATTGATGATTTTCCTTTTTCCATCAATGTACATAGCAACACTGAAATTCCAAATACCAATTCCATAGCGCCACAAGAGCTATATTTTGTAGCAGATAAATAACTCCATAGGAATTTACTCCATCGGGGAACTTATTCCAATCGTATTGGTAAAAAAGTCCCCTTTTTTTTTTTGTCGGTTGTATCGTTCTCACTTTAACTTAAGTATTCGTCGATCTCTAAATCGTATTGAAATAGTTACATGTAGTCAAGATATAGATGTTTGTGTTGATGATTTCGAAAAAACAATCTTAGATAGTATAAATGTATCAGTCCCTAAAAAATCAATTAACAAACGAGCCATTGTCCTTCCTCGTTCAATCTTAGATCTTATTAAAATGAGAAATATGTTCAGACGAAAATGGCAAAGATTCCGACAGAAACATGATTTTCAAGAAATGAACCATCTTAACAAATTGATTACTGAGTCAATTTCAAAATTCAGAAATAAAGACTGGAATAGAAAACTTTCCTGCTTACACCCTAGTTCGAAACCGTTTTGGAATATATATAAAATAATTAAAAAGAAAAATACGCAAATACCACACCTTGAGTCATCAGGGATAGTTTTCACTTCTAACGAGGCTAAAGCAAGTGCACTTGCAAATACCTTTGCTAATAATCATAGAGCTTCTATAAATCTTAACAACGATCTAGTTTTGACTAGCTTCGTAGATACATCTATCGGTGAATTAAATAGGACTCCAATAAGCTTCCCCGCTGACGAACAAATTACTGTAGAAGATATAGAGTTTTTGATACATGATCTGCAAAATCAAAAATCTCCGGGAATCGATGGCATAAAAAATCAATATCTTAAACAACTTCCCATGAATGGATTTGTTTTTTTAGCTGGTTTAATAAATGCGTGTCTCAGATGTCAATATTTCCCACTAAAATGGAAGATGGCTAAAGTAGTTCCAATATTGAAACAGGGAAAACCCCGAAGTGATCCATTGAGTTACAGACCAATAAGCCTTCTGAGTAGTATAAGTAAGATTTTCGAGAAGGTAATCCGAAGCAAATTAGAAATTTTTCTCAACGATAAGAAAGTTATACCAATGCAGCAATTTGGTTTCAGGAAAGAGCACAATACGTCGCACCAGGTTCTAAGAATCAGCAGACATGTTAAAGAAAAACTGAATGAGAAAAAATCTACAGGATTAGTTCTGCTAGATGTAGAAAAAGCTTTTGATAATGTATGGCACAATGCACTTATACACAAGCTTGTTTTAAATGAATGCCCAGCTTATTTAATAAAGGTTATACAAAGTTTTTTGTGTGACAGGCAGTTCATAGTTTCACTTAACGGAATAAATTCCATTTCCAAACTTGTTCCTGCTGGCGTTCCTCAGGGATCAGTTTTATCTCCTACCCTATTTAATGTTTTTACGTCGGATTTTCCAGTCTTACAAAGTTGTGACTTTGGTATGTATGCTGATGACATCGCCATATACTCATCCGATGAGCACCCTGCAAATATAATAAGCAACATTCAAAACGCCCTCGTAGTTATTTTTGAGTACTATAAACACTGGAGGATTAAAATAAATGCTGGAAAGAGTCAAGCTATCTTTTTTACCAGAAAAAGGAAGGATTGTTTCTTACCCTGCCATAATTTAAATATAAATAACTGTGATATTCCATGGGTCAACTCTGTCAAGTACTTAGGTGTCTACTTAGACAAGACGCTGACCTTTAAGGAACACACACAAATGACATCAAATAAAATAAATATTGGCATTAAATTCTTATACCCGCTCATAAACCGGAAGTCATTACTCAGTAAGCATAATAAATTAATAATTTTTAAAGTCGTTTTTCAAGCGATATTATTGTATGGATCACCTGTTTGGGGAAATTGTGCCGGAATGCATAGGAAAAAACTACAGATATTACAAAACAAAATTTTAAAAATGATCCTTAAAGTCCCCTGGCATTTTTCAACCCAGGAGTTACACGATCAGGCAAAAGTCATTAAAGTAGATAGAAAAATTGAAGTTCTCAATGAAATTTTTTTCAGAAAATGTGAATCAAGTGAAAACCCTCTCATAAAAAACCTTATTTAAAAATAAAAAAAAAATAAAAATATATATATAATATATTATATGATTTATATCTTCCCTATTTATTTCTTTTGTTACTTCAGTAATTTTGTTATTAAAATTTGTTATTCATTTGTTATTTATTATTCCTGTCATTCTTACTTTTCTTTTGTACTTATTTATAATTAATGCATTTACAATATATACATATATTATACCGCACACATATCTTTTTATTTATTAGTATATTTATTTTATTTATCTCCTTATTTATTTATTTACTTATTTATTTGTTAATGTATTTATTTATTTATTTATTTATATATTTATTTATTTATCTATGAAATAATATTAGTATTTGTGTTCATTCCATTAGATTTAAGCCATATCTGTGATATAATTATAAACAAAATTTAAATGAAGGTTTTTCTTTCTTATTTTCCTTCAAACCTATTCATTTTGAAATACAAGCTTATCAGAATCCTAATATTGATTTTCAGTAGTAAGATACAATTTGTTATCAAATCTCTGTGCTGTGCAATGACTTATAAATATTGTAAACTATGTAATTTTTCCTTGAAACAATAAATGTATCTATCTATCTATCTTTTTTGTCGGTTGCGCCTGGAGGTGAGGAATCTTCTTAACCCAGATTCTCCTGAAACTTTTTTTTTTGTTTAAATTGATGAAGTCGATATATCCATCAAATATTGGCTTAAATTACAAATAAAAAATTAGAAATAAAAAATTGGACCTTTGGTTTTCGAACCATGGGGTGTCCCTTATAAGGGACACTAGGAGTTGAAAGTAAAAAACATTTTTTTTTAAATTTTCTTTAATGTGATATGTTTTAAAGCATCGTACATGAAGTCCGAAATTGCATTTCTCGCATCGAGTTGGTGACTTTAGATGGCATAACCTGCAGCGTGTTCGGTTTTCTTGCTCTACCACGTAATGATCTATGTGGTCGATTCGTGAGTCCACATTTTCCAACACAGATAGACGTGAAGGACCTCTTTTCTTAGGCTTGCGATTAGACTGTAGTAACGATAAAGCAATTCTTCGTCGAAAGGGAAGGAGTCGCATATTACCGAAACTTTGCTTTTGTAACTGCCAACAATTGTGAAAGTTACATCGAGAATATACGATATGAGCGGAATATACCACTTTTTTCCTCTAATAGATGTTCGGTATAACGATATGTTTTGATCAGCGCGGTCCACCCCGCCCATACTTTTGTTGTAATGGCTGATAAGGCTGGGTTGCTCCACCACTTTCAATTTCTTTTCGACTCTCGAAAAACGCTTCACGAATTTCATTGGGTGAACGCTTTCTGAGTTTGAGGCCATGGTAACCAAATTGTTGTCGTTCCACTTACAAATCAAAATTCCTTTTTCTTCGCAGACCGAATAATCATATTTCCTCCCTTTTTTTCTTAAGCACTTTGTCATCTTCAAGGGGACAGTTTTTAATTCGGTTGCTCCGTATTGTTCCTGGAAAAAAATGTGGATAACAACTGAGTATGTGTTACAACAATCTCTTTTTACCTGTAGCATTGATGCCTCTTTCTTTCAACTCTGACAGCAGGTCCAGCTATGTAAAAAAATTGTCGAAGTAAACATGGTAAGACATTTGCAAACCACGGCTCCGCAACACATCGCAAAACTTCAGCACCACTCGCGCACCAAGGCCCATGTCTTTATAACTTTGGCTTGTATCTGCTCCTTGGTACGAATCAAGCCATAAGGCATACGCGGATGCTGTTGCTCCAACCCACACTTTATATACCCAATGAATAGGTTTCCACCGAATGAATTGCTTCGTGGAGTAGCGGCCATAATATGGAACCATGGATTCATCAATGCAATACTTTTTTTCCACTGGAGCAAATTCTAAAAAAAAATTATTCAAGTAGTCGAATAATGGTCGAATTTTGCTGAACTTATCACTATGGTTTAGATTATGATTATCGCTAAAGTGAAGGTTGGACTTTATTTCATTGAAGCGATCTCTTGAAAGGCTGGAAGATACTAGTTCACACCCAGCATCTCTTGTGGCTTCCCAATACATACTTCTTTCAGGAAACACGTTATATCCACTTAGCAAGAGTATTCCGAAAAAAGACTTAATTTCATGTAATGAAACATTTAAATGTTTGTTCTTTTGCATGGCGTAGTTATTGGTGAGACTTACTACCATTTCGTAGAATCCATTATCGAAAAATTGTTCAAATATCTCTATTAGCGCTTGATTATTGAACACACTACTAAATATCGTCTCACCTGTAGCACATTGCAAATCTTTTTTCGTCCAAGTAAGTTTATTTTTTGGATCCATTTTTCTTTTCTTGGGAACCATGGCAGATAATGGAATGTCGTCGTCAAAATCAAAACCATCATCATATGCAACTTCAGCACCAGCAAGTAGTTGACTGCGTGGTAAGTTAGATATCCCCACTTAATTTTCTTCTCCTGAATCTTCATCTGTCAATTCTCCACATGCATTATTTGGCGGTAGCAAGGTTATTGTGGCCGGTGCTGAATTCGATTCATCTTCTTCCAATATAGCTAGGACTATAGCTATAGGATCCAAATTTATGTATCTACAAAAAACAAAGCAGACATGAACTCTCTCCTACTGTCCCATATACGGGACACCAATAAGAAAACCTTTATTTTGCAAAACCCATGAAGAATTTCATAAAACTTACAAAGGCAATAAAGAACATGACATTCTAACATTGAATTGTACAAATAATATTTATAAATTTTTTTGTTGAAATTATGTCAAAATTACCTTCCTGATGACATTGTTTCATCAGTTCACTTCACTTCACTCAAAAACAGTAAATGCGAAAAACTGTAACTAGTCAACATATTCAAAGGAATTGAATAAACCTCCGATTTTAAATTCAGACAGTTGAATTCATTTTTAAAAAATTCAAAATGCAGGTGTCCCACATATGGGACAGTAGGAGAATCTGGGTTAAGATACCAATGGCCCGTACCATTGGTTATGCCCGATTCATATATTATCTAGTATGCCTACGGGCTAAGCCTCAGCCCTTAGCGAGGCACTATGAGGACCGGCCGCACGCGCTCATAGTAGTATGAAATTCGTTCCTCTCATTTTATCACTTTTTTTATGACTACGACTAAGGTAGGTGAACCAAATAAAGCCCGGTCCCTAACGAGGCCCAGTGCGCGCAAAAACACACAAACAACAAGTAACGGGACTTTTTGTTCTATGTTTTCGTAATTCTGTTCTGTTTCAACTCAGCCAACAAAAAAAGAATCTGTTAATGCATTCCTGTTGAATCTGGCAGTCGAAACAAGTTTGTGGAGTGAGGCGCACGTGTCGTTTTATAAAAAAGCGGTTCAATAAATTTTAACTTTTTCGGCAAATTTATTCCAGTAAGTACGATTTTTATTTTTTATGATAAATTATATTAAACTTACAGTAATTTTAGCTAAGTTTCATTTCCATACATTAGATAGATTTTTGTTTATAATTTTATAAACAAAAGTCTTTCATGTTCTTAACAAGGCCCACCAAAAAATCGAGTGGGCCTTATTAAGTATATGAAAAATGTTATTTCAATTTTTTTTTGGTTTCAAGCAAAATGTCAAAACCCAAGTTATGTGACAAAAAAAAATGCAAATTGAACTAAAGTTGATATGGGAAAGGCCCTGAAATCTATTGAACAAAGTTTCCTTTCTCAACATGAAGCTTCAAGACGATATAACATTCCCAGAAGAACCTTGCGGAACCATATCAGAAGTGGTTCATCTAAGAAGAAAATAGGCCGTTGAGCAACGTTGACCCATGAATAAGAGGAAGATTTGTGCAGAAGAAGAAAGTTTTTTAGTCAAGAAGGCTGTTTTTTTTTTCATTTAAATAATTTATTTATTTTAAGATTTTTTTAGCCTAGAAGGCTGTTTTTTTTTCTGAATAAATAATTGAAAAAAAATATTTTTACTACACATTGCGCCTTTTTCTTAGTATTTACTTAAAACTGATTTTACTTTAGCCAGAAATCCGGAGTAGTTTCAAAGAAAAATATATGGGCCTTATTAGGAACTGGTGTTCCCAATAAGGCCCAATATAAGGTTTTTCAAAATGCTCGAAAAATATAATTTCTTTTCGATTCCTAAAACTAAATTTTCTGTTTTTGGACACATAATTTAACTAGTGTCTATATTCTATTTAGTTCACAAAAATATTCCGTAAGATGTTCAAGCTATTAAGGAAAAACAATAAGGTGGGCCTTATTAGGGTCACCTACCTTAAATAACCTTAACAAGTAGTTTACGCTTCAGTAGTGTTAATTGCGTTTGGTAGGTAGTTTTCCAGCGAACGCACCTACTAATACCGTCATTATATGCGGTTTTTCCTTATGGCGCTAGGTCGAACGGTCTTGTTCTTTGTAGTCGGCGCTCAAGGTTTGTCACGTTTAGAGTACGGATTATTTCATTACTGCAATGACCATGAATACGAGTACGAAGTTTGCGAGCAAAGTTTGTACTTCGTTACTAACGGTAGCAATTTCTAGATCTCTGTGAATATCACAATTCCTTATATACCATGGAGCATTCACGATTGCTCTTAGCATTTTGTTTTGGAATGTTTGTATTATAGTCATATTGCTTGGTTTGGTACAACCCCAAAGTTGTATATCGAATGTCCAAGATGGTTTTAGCACTTGCTTATACAGGAGCAGTTTGTTGTATACACTTAGCTTCGAATATCTTCCGAGTAGCCAATACATTTGTCACGCATTTTCTTAACGTGTGGCTTCCACTTAAGTTTTGCGTCTAGGGTCATTCCTAGATATTTTGCCTCGTTTGCGCATGGTATTTGTACCGAGTTAATGAACTGACTTGGTTTCGTTAAGGGCGATTCGCCAAGTCTTTGTCCACTCGCATACTTTGTTGAGAGCTCGTTGGAGTTTTCCCATTGATGATTCGACTGACTTATCCATTGCGAGGATAGCCGTATCGTCTGCGAACGTTGCTACGATGGTCCCTTCATCTTGGGGTATATCTCTTGTGTAGAGCAGGAATATTGGGCCGAGAACGCTACCTTGCGGAACACGAAAGAGTTTGTTTCCAAGGTAGGATTCCAGTATTTCGTATAATTTTTTTCGGTAGGACTGTCCTTAGCTTATACCTTAGGCCTTCGTGACATACCTTGTCAAAGGCTTGCGATACATCAAGAAAACCGCTAGAGCAAATCTTTTTCCATTCTAGAGCTTTTTCAATTTCATTCGCTATTCGGTACACCTGATCGATTGTGGAATGTTTGACCCGGAAGCCGAATTGATGATCTGGTATCAAGCGTCTTTCTTTAATTAGTGGTTTCAATAAAACGAAGAAGTTTCTCGAAGACTTTGGATATTATCGGCAGTAGCGAAATAGGTCTATATGATTTCTTATCATTTGTACTTTTCCCCTGTTTGGGAACCATAATGACTTCGGCTACTTTCCATTGTCTTGGAACATATGAAAGTCTCAGAGAAGCATTTATAATGTAGAGCAGCTTAACTAATGCTTTTTTCGGTAGCTCCTTCAGAATTTGTTGTTTTTCAGCTTTCTTATTGTCATTCGAATTTCGGACAAGGATACGGCTTTTACTTTATAGTTATTGGATGCCGTATTAGCATTCGGTTCTTCGTTTAAAGGTCGTCCATCGAACGGCGTGAATGTTTCTTCCAGATACTCTTCAAATAAATTCGCTTTCTCTTTGTCTCCTTTTGCCCATTCGCCGTTAGCTTTTCTTATTGGTGGAGAGTGCATTTTGGATTTCCTTATGGACTTCAAGGCTTTCCAAAGGGAGTAGTTTGAGCTCTTTTCAGCAGTCAAGCCTTCGAGGTAAGTAGCAGTTTCGAGATTTTTTAGATCTTGTAGCTCATTTTTAAGTTTGTTGCAAAGCTGGTTCAGATAAGTTTTCTCAGGGGGTGCGCGGGATTGTTGTCATCTCTTACGCGCTCTCCTCTTTTCTCGTATGAGGTCTTCTATTTCAGGCATGTATTTGAATTTATTGTTTCGGGTAATTGTCTTCTGGAAGGGAGTGTTTTTACATGCAGCGCTCTGAATGGCTTCCACCAGATTGTCAACTTCGGCTTATATTTCGAGCGGTGTCTTTAGTGGCACATTCAAAGCAACATTTTCTTTGCAGTCTTTTCGGTACAAAGTTACTTCCACCTAGAAGTGAGAATTAATCTAACACGTAATTCGGTAGAGTTATTTCCCGCATTAGATTTGGAAAATCACTTTCCCAAAGCGTCATAAGGCCAATTTGGCTTAATGTCACTTTCCATTGCACTGTTTATGGGATCTACTTGTGATTTCGCAACTCGTCCTATAAACAGTGCAATGCATTACTGTATATCAAATCTTCAGATGTTGTATTAATTATGAGTTATGGCCCAACTCTAGTAGGAACCTAGTCCATTTTTGTAAAGTGGACTCATTTCCCAATCGAGTGGTTTTAATTTTCAGATGGAGTAAATTCCCGTGAACTTATTTCCCTGCTCCCTCTATTTTATACACACTTATTACGTAGCCTTGACGAGCTTCATTACATTTCATAGGAATTACACGCATTCTGTTTAAATTAGATTTTCCCATTGACGTCCGAGGTACTTCCTCTTACGAATCTGTAATGAAGCCCTATGCGCACCTAGTGATATGAGATACCAGATACATGACAAAGCCATGTGATGTTCACAACAGAATCGGAGGCACTTGTCTACATGCCAAATGCCATTCCATATTTGCGTTTTTGTAACAAATATGAGATATTTTTTTGCTTATGTATAATGTAAATTAGACTGTAAGTAGAGTTTCTTTTTTTGATAAATAGGCTAACCTCTTTAGAATAAACCATTAAGTATTTATTAGCCTGTTTTTTCATATAGCCCTCGTTCCTGGCTAAGGAACCACAACCACAGGTCGGCTCTTTAGGCAGCACAAAATTGTCTTGTGATTGCCGTTTAAAATATAGTCCCTACAGCTTAGTAGGTGAGGTAGGCATACTCATTACACCTTGCAATACATCTAAAGTAAGATGGGTTTTTCAGCACACTTATCAAAGGTTTTGTTTAACTATTGTAAGGTTCATAAGAGAAAAACAATAAATCGGTATGCTTATTACTCATTTTCTGAAGAAAAACGACCTTAAGTCAACAATTTTCCTCGGCAAGAAAATGAAACTGACTAGGTACTAACTGACACCCCCACTTTATGAGGGACAGGAATAATAATAGGCTATCCAATGGCTCGCCCAAGCGGACTGTATCATTGCCCTATGTTTATTGTTATATATCAAAGAAATGAAAATACACCCAAAAAAACTTAAAACAACACTTTCGTTGTATCTTCTACAACTTTCAGGTATTTTAATAATATACCCAGCATTGCACGTATCCTAACCGCGCACCTACTCCCAATCCAACAGTTATCTCAAGCATGTGGGTTGCAGGAGGGCAGCATGGCCCAAACCATCGTTGCACTGTTTATGGGATCTTCTTGTTAATTCAGAACCCTACGTCGCCATGAATATCACAAGTTGATTCCATAAAGAGTGCCAAGTTTATTACTCGAAAGGGGTGAACCAATCATATGGAATAAAATAGCAGAACAAGTTCAAATTGATGGTTTTCCTCAGGAATTCGTTAATAGCAGAAATGGAATATATTTGTGTATTACATTTTAAAAATGACTGGCGCTAGACGTTGGGAAGATAAAATCTATAAATATCCAATTTCTATATACAATTTTACAATGTATTTCAAATTAATGAACTAAAATAATTGATCAATTCAAAACAATCAGAGGAATGTCAGACGAAATGGTATTATCTTGGTCCGATTACAAATTGCACCAGAATTATCCAAGTACAATTGAAAATTGCATTTGATACGTGATGTTTTGTAGAAAACCAGCTCAATGCTTATTCGAATATTTGTCACTCACTCGTTCACTGTAGGATACAAAGTACCTACTGATATTCAATGATACTAGAAGACAAGCACAATTTGAATGGAATTCTCCACTCATAATTATTAAGGATACAACCAGTAAATAAAAATATAACCACCGCACTAACAAATTCTTTGAAGTGTAAAAAACAACTAGTTAGCTATTAAAGCTATAAAACTGTTCGCGCTGTGTCTTTATTATGAGGGCAATGAAGAAATACTTCTTCGCCTACGAATCGGATTAAAAACCAAATCAACTTCAAGCCTAATGGAAATCTGACGATGCAACGAAATCCGCTCCGAATAAGTGCTATTTGTGTACTTTTAAAAACTGGGAAGTAGTCGATGGTTTTGGATAATTCGAAAGTCCCTTTTCATCAGTTTTTTGCTTATTAAGTTTGGATAATCATACGATATAACTGTTTATACCCTATTCTAAGGGTATATTAATTTTGACGCATAGTTTGTAACATACCTTAATATTGCCCGTAGACCCCTAAAAGTTACTATATTCATGATCAGCATCGAAAGTAATGTCGATATAGCCATGTTCGTCCGTCCGTCCGTCCGTCCGTCTGTCGGCAAAAATTAGGCCTATAAACTGGACCAAGAGAGCTGAAATTTTAACCATATACTCTCTAGGGTCCCGAAATAATCAAGTTTACGAATTTTTGAAATCCGCCCACAGACACGCGCACAAACTCAAAAAACAAAATTTTCGAAAAAATCTAATTTTGAGCTAGAAAGAAGAATTTTTTTTATATACCTATGGTCTTTGACTCCTAAAACTGCTCGGGAGATAATATTTTCAAAATCCGCCAACTGACACTCCCACAATTAAATAAAACAATTTTATTGAAAAACCAAAGTTTGAGCTAGGGAGCTGAATTTTATAATATACACTCTCCTTTATGCTCATTTGTAAATATTTTCAAAATCCGCCTACTGGCACGCCCACAATTTAAAATCAATTTTTTTTTTGAAAATCCAAAGTTTGAGCTAGGGAGCTGAATTTTATAATATATACTCTCTAGAGGCCCTTTATGCTCATGTGTAAATATTTTCAAAATCCGCCTACTGACGCGCCCACAATTTAAAAAAAATCCTTTTTTTAAAATCCAAAGTTTGAGCTAGGGAGCGTTTTTTTAACAAAAGCTTCGTTTTTTCAATAAAATCCTTTAAATATTATATAACAAAATATGTAGAGCGTTCTTAACAATTCAACCATACTTAGACTTTTGTCACGCTCACTTATGAGGAATAGCAATAAGAATAGGGTATCCAACATTTCGCCTAAGCGGACTGTAACCCGTCCCTATGTTTTTAGATAAAATGATCTCATTTGCAAGAGAAAAACTTCAAACGAACTTGCGAACAAATGCGAAACTCTGAATTTAATTCAAACTGTGTACGATTCAATGAGCCAAATGAGGCCGCACATGTCTAAGCAAACTCTTTGCCTATAAATAGTACCCTTTATTTCGATTGGTTCAAATCACAATAAGAGATTTTATTTATAACCATATAACTCCGCGAAAACTTTCCACCCCTGACACTGCCGCAACTGAATATTTAATTTCTTAACTATTACGCAGCAATGTTTTTTATTTGCAACAACACACAGAACCGCATTTGATGATTTGATTAATGATATCGTCTCATTGCAGGTTACCACATCGGACGCCATTAACACACTGCGAGGTTTTGTTGCATTCACCGAGCATAGCATGGTCAACGGCGAAATATTGTTTGTACAAAAGTTTCCTCGCCCGAGCTTTAATTAAGTATACGAATGAGTGTATTTGGCCCCCTGAGCAAAGCATATGTAGCTATGTAGTTTGCATATTCAGCTGGGATTTAAAGGACGGTCGCGAGTGTTTTCAAATTATAAATGTTGACGTAAAGTATGTAGTTCCTTTTTTTCCTGTCAAATAACCAATTCACTAAACGTCAGTTTGTAGAATAATTCGCTACTCGTAGTTATGAGTGAAAGTGTGAATAATTTCTAGTACTGAGAGTATCGTGAAAATTGCAGTGCTTGTACTTCGGTTTAGATTTCTTTTTAATCAAAGTGCCATTGTAATTTATAAGACGGTCAAGTGAAATAAATCGTTTTCTTTCTTAGTCCCCAATAAATAAATAAATAAAGTTAATTGGAAATACATTTGAAGGGTACAAGTTAGGAAAGTGTCTTGCTCCTGTTCTACAGCTGCTGTAGTTTAAAGGTCACCAATCAGCTTGATAGCATGCTTTTGGAATGCATTCAATTTGAGCATTAATATGGATACTGAGCAATGTGAGTAAATTTCGAAATGCCATGGGCTAAAATATTGTTGAATGGAAAGATATCCGACCCGACCCGTATGTAATAAATAAATTTCATATCAAACCATAAACCGCGTGTAGTTCGATTTTGTTATCGAATGACGTGGGAAACTTGAGAAGAAGATTCGCTTTCCAATGGGAAATCAAATATATCTTCGGTACAACAACGCTTTGTTTGGACTCACATTATATTTGCAGCCACTTAAGGGTTGACATTTTTGTTGCCCGAAAAACGCTTATTAGAATCACGTCCGCGATCCGAATAAAAATAATTTGCTTCCCCACTGGTTAAGTACCTATGTAAATATATGTATAATATATTAAGGAAATATTTGAATTTCTCTTAGAAATTTTTGATTTTCAATTTCCACAAATAACATTTAGCTATATATCATATAAATTGCAATTTAAAAATATTGTCTCATGAATTTGCAATATAGTTGTAATGTTTTGTTTGTAGTTGGTTTTTCTTTTATAAATTGTCAATTTGTAGTAAGACATAGATTTGCATTATTAGTCCGAAGGACACTCTTTGTTTGGAAGCACGTTTGTAACCAAAAAGTTGCCAGACATAAAGAATAGTGTGCGCGTTTTTTTGATATGATGATTTGATCTAAATAATTTAAATGAATTAGAAGATTTTATTTGTAAATGAATATACTACTGTAATAGCCACTGATTTTTAGAACATTTCTCGTTATGAGAAATGTAAAAATTCTCGCACCTGCACTACGAGAACGCATTTTTCCTCACAGCGAGAAAATAAATGATCCGGAATCCGTACCATGCATTATCGCAAAGATTATTTTCTCCCAACGACATTCTTTCAGATCTCAGCGAGAGACACAATTATTCGATTCATTATGAGTAGGGGAAGGTTGTGTACCTTGGTCCGATTGTACCTTGGTCCGAGTGCCAATATCCAGAAAACTACAAAGCACGCAAAAACCGGCCCTTCTGTGAAATGTTGATCTTCTGTTCATTTGTCTTCTCAGTTTCTTTGTGAAGGCACAGCTGCAACGAGTCGGCAGAAAAACAAACAAACATAGTTTTCAATGAAAAAAGTATTTTTTTTATCTCTTTTCTGAAGTTATGTAGTGCTTAGTTTTCTGTCTTTTTTCCGCTACTTTAATCGATTTCGGAAAGTGTATTAATAATCTTTTGGTAGGAACACATTGTCGTTCGTATGTGGTTTGAATACTACGTTAAAATCGAATTTGTTTGGCTAAAGTGGTGTAAGTGTACCTTGGACCTATCATAGCGCGTGTACCTTGGACCATTGGTTTGCCCTTTAATGAAAATTTTTAAATAATATTGAAGTGATAAATTTGTTTTTCTTTTATGTTGTTCCCTTAAAGTAAGTTTTTAAATAATATTGAAGTCCTTTGTTAAGTTTTTTTTAGTAAAAGAGTTTTTTTTATTTAATACTATTATTTGAAATAATTTTTTTTTAATCAAGCCAAAACCTTTAAGATAATGGTTTGTTTTTTGCTGTTTTTTTTTGAAAAAAATTAAAAATGGTACCATTTTTACTTTTTATTGAAATAAATTAAATTTTTCACCTTTAAACTAAAGAAAAACGTTTAATAATATTTTCGGTTCAAGGTACAATCATCCGTGGACCAAGGTACAACCACGTCTTGTACCTTGGACCGTTTGAGGTTAGCATATAAAAGTTAAGTTTTCTAAGGAATGGTAAGCAATATCCTTTTGGTAGTTTCACCATATCATAGAAAAGACTTCAGGTAGTAACACAAAAAAAAGGAAAAACTAAAGAAAAAACGACACATAAAATATTGGCAAAAAACTGAAATCCGGACCGAGGTACACGACCTTCCCCTATGCACATACATAAATCAAGGGATAACTACGAGTATATAGAAATTTAATTTGTTAAAGGGGAAGGAAGGGGAATGATCTTCTCAATTATTGTCAAATTCATGACTATAGCAGGCGATTGATTTCCAGTTTTGTATACTCTTTCCTAAGAGTTTTCATAGTTTATGACATTGATCGTAGACCGCTACAAGTTACTATATTAATGATAAGCATCGAAAGTTACACTTTATTCCACGTGTTTACGAACAGGTAGTTTCTTGATTTAATTTTACCCAAATTTGTAAATCATTCGATAATATGAGAAAAACCGAATGTAACACGTGGTTCGTAAACACGTGGAACAAAGTGTATGTATGTCGATTTAGCCATGTCCGTCAGTCCTTCCATCACCAATTGTGAGGCATTTAAATTTCAGCTAGATAGTCCACACACTGGCCACTATTTGAAAAAAAACCTTTTATTGAAGAAGTCGATGCAAAGGATGGTCGTGTTCTTCGTATGCTCATACAACAACATTCTTTTCAGTATAAGCTAAATATGAAGACTTTTTAAAAATTCGCCTTAGCAATGTTTTTTGCCATGCCCTCGTTTTTTCTGAGAAATATTTTTTCCCAAAATGGAAAAGTACCCTCAACGCAGTGCCATTCCATCTTTGAGGGATAAAAATATAAACAGGGTATCAAACTGTTCGGCCAGCGGACTGGCCTTTCAAAATGTTTTTCTATCAAACTGAATAGTTGCTTCTTCAATTAATATATATATTTACTAGCTGCACCCGCCAGGCTTTGCCCGTGCCCAAGAATTCTATTGGTAAATGTGTTCGAGTAGACTTCCTTTATGTTTTCTATAGCAGGTATCCGGCGTATGTTGCTGCGCCTAAAAAAAGAAGACCGATTTTGACCAAACTTCACAGAAACACTCTTAGGCCAATACCAGATTGCCTGATTTGAGCTCAAGGTAGGTAGGCTTAGGGTAGGTGCTTGTTGTCTGGCAGGCGCCGATGTCAGCTTACTTGTGCGAATCAAACATCAAAGCGAAAGTAAGAAACTTCGATAGAATTACTTTTCATTCGCTTTCACACGGATTGTTATCAATGTGCGGAAAAGAAACTTTCCGATGTCCGATTCACAAAAAAAATGCAAAAAAATTTAATAAGAGTTATTTGAATAAAACATTGAACACACGATATCTCAAGAATGAAAGTGCGCACAAACACCACAATAGGCTTGAAACGTTCGTGTGGTCTCCTCTTATAATATGCGCGTTCGGATAATAAAATAGGTGACGTCTGTACGATAGTTTGTTATATAAGCGGTCTCTGTAACTGCATCGGAATTTACACGCACACGCACATATGCATGTGTACTAACTCAATGCCCATAATTCACCCACCGATGCAGATACAGACATCGTACATACATAACATCTTTCGTACAGATGTCATCTTTCATGGAAAAAAAATCTTTGGAATCGGTTTACGCGTTTGGCCAAACACCGGCAACAAACACAAATATGAATTGATTTTTATATATATAGATAGATGATACGAAAGTCATTTATTAAAATGTCATATACAGGGCTGCCAGGAATCATGCTTTAGCCTAATTTCATGCTATTTGGACGTAATATGCTCCAAAGCTTTCGGGTCTTAAGTCATGCCTTGTGGGTAATTTAAAAAAAAGGTAGTATAAATTCGGACAAACTGCCATATAACAATAATGTCTATCATAATTTTTGTGTTCACTCCTATGCTCTCCCAATAGCTAGGTATGGATAATGCTGTGAGGAACAGGTGGAGGGGGCGAAGTATATGCGTCTGTAGCGACAGTCAGGCCGCGTTTAAGGCCTTGCTCAACACTTTAACCACCTCCAAAATAATTCGTAAATGCAAGATCTCTCTGAATTAGGTCGGAAGGCTGAATTCACTTTGACTTATTTGGGTCCCGGGTCATAACGGGATGAGATCTTCCATGAACTTGCTAGACAGGGCTCAGAGGAGTACTTCTCAGGACATGAACCGACGTTATGCCTGCCTGTGTCCTAGGTCTGGGCTCCATTACCGGTTTGGTTTCATATGAACACAATGGCAGACGGCATGACTCTCCAGGGTGCAGATAGACTATGATGATGAATTCTCCCCGACACGTCTGTATAAAATCTGCGGCATTCTTGTTGTCTCTCAACAGAAAAGAGTGCAGGCAAATTACTGGTGTTCTTATGGGACATAACGCTAGGCTAGGCTTAAGCGATACCACCAACTGCGAAGCCTGTGAAGAAAGCGATGACACTGCGGATCATTTCCGCTTCCTCTATGTTTGTCCTGCTTTTGCTCGTATCAGGTGGCAGGTATTTGATCCTAATGTGGTGATTGCTGTAAGCCTAAGCTTCTTATCATTAAAGAGCCTACTCGTCTTTCTAAGGAAAACGAGTAGATTTAAACAGTAAAAGTGGTGTGTCTTCCTGGTAGTACAATGGACCCGTATTGCGTCTAAGTGCGCCAGTGTAGAAAGCATCGCACCCCGAAAAAAAAAAAATTAATAAATTATAAAATTGTTATTGCTTATTTTTAATTAACGCTAAGAAATGCAACATTTCAACACCAACGTATATAACAAATATTTAACATAAATTATTAAATTCAAAACAAGTTTTTTGTGAAATAAAATAATACAAAAAAATATAAATTAACCGATTCTATTCTAGGAAAAAGGGGCTTTAGCGAGTACATTGGGATGCTTCTTTTTGCATCGTTATTAATTTTAATATAGTCTTCGTGTGCTTGGACGCACAACGTTTATTTTTTTAATTTTATAAAAAGCAAATCCAAATCCTAAAACACTGATGGTCTTGTAATACCAGCACAAATACTCTTTTTGGTGTAGATGTAGAGGTTGGAAAAGCCAGGTGTGATTTGTTTCTCGCTATTCCGTGGGCGATCAATAAATATAAGCCAGTGAGGGCACATGTAGCGCATAACACCTAGTTTCTCCAACCATTTGTGTGTACGAAACTATATGTTGGATACGAATGCATGGGGCCTACAATTAAACGCCTATTCCGAACGAAACATTTTGAGAAGTTTCTCATGAC
The DNA here is from genome assembly GCA_949715645.1 of Portevinia maculata. NCBI lineage: Eukaryota > Metazoa > Arthropoda > Insecta > Diptera > Syrphidae > Portevinia > Portevinia maculata. The sequence continues at coordinate 219,737,110 of OX454526.1, forward strand.
AATTTGTCCCTTGGATATTTATCATACTTTTGCAAAAGTTGGGGTACTAGAAAACATATAATGTGTTGCTTGGTGGGATTCGTATGTAGAACCACTCGCTCAGTATTCCAACGCACAAACCACTGAGCCCATAAGTAGAGTACCTTCGTTCAAATTGGGAACCATTTTCCAAAATACTACTCGAATTATAAATCTTATTACCTATATCATTGCAAATCCGTGGGTTGACACGACTGGAGATAACCGGCGTTGTTATAGGACGATCAAACAAAAAAAAACAATAACAGGAGCATGCGCGTGTGGAAATAGTAAAAAGAGGTAGGCCAAAAAAAGCTTGCGGAGTACATAAATGCAAAAACACCAGCATTTGATTGACCTCAGTAAAAAAAGTGATCCACCCTTCAGAGGTTATTTGAGGTCAAAAAACTCCAAACTCCACAGGCGGATCAGTGGAGATGCAGTTTAGTGCGAGGGTTATGGTTTCTTTATGGTTCATGACTTTGAGAAATAATTTTATGGCATCAATGAAAAATGATTACGGGTATATGGTCAAAACGGGAGCTGCTCAGGAGGTGCATCCTGAAAATTCAATTTTCGAACTCTTTTTTTGAGCACTTGAAGGCGTATCTCCCGAATAGATCGCTCCACGTTGGCTTCCTTGGCTGGAATCAATGTTGGCCTGTCCATATAGACCAACAGCTTCAAATGCTTCTACAAAAATCTGTCCAGCGATGTCGAATTTGGTACGACATTGGAGATAATGTTATCATCGAAGACTTCCTTCGATAAATCGATAGTTTAGCGGGCTGCATGGCACGTGACCCCATCTTGTTGAAACAAAATGTCCTGCAGACCAGATTCACCTACTTCTGGAAATAAAAAAAATCGTTGCGCATGGCTCTGTAGCCGGCGCCATTGCGGAATAGTTATAAGCCGCAACAAACAATGCATTTATGGGCGTACACCGATAGCAAACGGATCACCTTCACATTTCCTTCAAAAACATTTTTTTCTGAACACTGATTTTGGCAACAGATTTCCGCAATTTGTAAGCGCTGTTCGGGCGTTAAGGGCCCTACGCACGATCAATGTTAAATGGCAACTTTTATTGCCGAGAATAGACAATTCGTTGTATTGGCCTGCATTCTCCTTTCAGAAATGAAAATATTGACAAGTTGCATTGATGCACCGTATACACGAACAATTAATTGTCAATGGAAGTTGAAAAAAATCGATTTGGTTTCATCAATGTATCAATATTACTTGACAAGAGCTTATGTTACTTGAAGGATGACAGTGGGCGCAGTGGCATAGAGGATAGTGTATTGTACTACTTATCTAAAGATCTCAGGTTCAAATCCCACAGGGGACAAGTAACATATTAACGTTTTTCCACTGCCCCCACCTTTGCGAACGTCTTATTCGGATTTGACTCAAAACTGTAGGTCCCTTCCACTTCGCACAAGCAAATGGTGGGAGAAGCTAGGTTTAAGGCACTATATAGGCTGTTAATGGATACTATTTATATATTTTTCTAAAAATCTTGAATAAATAAAAAATAAATATGTAAATAAATAAATAATTGTGTTAATAAATATATTAAAAACTGTTTTATCGAAAAAGTTTATTGACATGAAGGTGGTGTTCTGTAAAGACTTTCTTTGGAATTTGTCTATACGAATTTTCTGGCAAAAACCACAAGTAGATTACATTTTTTTTTTTAATTTTTATTTTTGCAAGTAGGCAATACAATTACAATAATTCAGTTATACTAAGTTTAATTAAATTATACAAAGAGATAACTGCAGCTAGAATAAACTGAATAACATTTCATATATTTCTTGAGCAGAAATAGTATTAAATGTCATTTTAATGGCCCAAATAACAAATAAAAAATATTTTTTTATGATTATTACTTATCTTTTCTCTCTCTCTCTCTCAATTTAAAAGGACTTCTCGCTGCAGTTAAGATTGCTACAAAAACTTTTCAACAGCTTTAACATTTGGCACTCAAGTGCATGAAAAAAAACGCCCGGATAAAAAAGACTGTCAGACTGAATTATATTATTTTTGTTTTGGGTCTGATCATCAGTTTACGCACAGCAATCCATGTTCACAGTTGTTTTAAATTCGGCCGCAGTGATACGTCCTTTAAAAATTTACTCTAATAAATGTGTTGTTTTTCTACTCCCTTAATGACGGTGAGGCTATGATCAGGATTAAAGGAATCACAACCCTCCCACATAACTGCATCTCTACTGGTGCGTCTGTGGAATTCGCCGGTTCAACCTCAGAAAAAAATGCCAGGCCTCACGATTTTTAATCTCTTCGTCGCGTCGGTGAGGCCAAATGCTGGTGTTGCTACATTTGTGTGACTTAGGAGTTTTTAGGCCTGCCTCTGTTTTGCGTTTGTATGGGAACGTTGACTGGCATTAACAGGATTATGTTTGTAGGATCTCTCATTAGAGACAGTCACGCTCCATTTACTTCGACATATGTTCTTTAACGTGATGGCTTCCTCGGATCTTGAAACTTCTTATTATCAATCCTTGTTACTCCTGCTGTCCTGCGAAGCAACCTCATCTAAGCTGTCGTTAATTTGCCCTCATATTTTTGTACTCTGTCCAACATTGAGAACCGTATGTGAGCGCCAGACGCACAACTGCGGTGTAGAGACTTCCTTTCAGCTTAGGAGGAATTTTTCAGTCACAGAAGATGGCTGAGTTTTCTCGCCAGTTCATCCACCCTACGCTTACGCGATGTTTAATGTCGCCATCACAGCTTTTTTTTTTAAAGAAAATCCAAATCCCAGAGCACTCAGACTCGGTAACGGTCCATTGTACTACCAGGCAGAAATCCTTCTTTTGGTCTAGAGGCATGTGATTGGGTGGCGTATGTTGTTGTTCCGCATGGGGATTGAACCTGCACCGCACGGGTCACAAGCCAACACACTAACCTCTGCACCGTCGCCACCCGCCATCACAGCTTGCTTTGCTGTTATAAATTAGTAAGCAGATGGTTTCCAAAACAGAGCCTTGAGGCACCCTTTAGCTCATACTCCTTATTCAAATTCTTGTTGCTACAATCTTTACTCTTTCTGATCTATTATTAAGATATAATTTGAACCACTTTAACACAAACCAGGATTTTGCGTCTTTCGCAATAGAATGATATGATTAACAATATCAAATGCTTTGATAATATCGACGAATAGACTAATAGTGTTCCTTTTTGTTATCTAAGCTCCTGAAGATTCATGAACAGAAAAATGGAAATGGACTACAGAAACTTGTTTATTTGAAAACAGCTAACAATCATTATTTGCACAACTTTCTAAAACACTTTGCTTACTTAATTAAGAAGTGAAATAGGCCTTTAGTTGCAGATAACATTTGCAACAGATTTAAGAGCTTCATGGAAAACTCCAGATAAAACACTTTTAATAAAAATATGGGATTGGATACCATCTATGCAACAATAATTTGATTATTTTAATGTACTCGTACCTATCTATCATTTTCAGCAACTCAAAGCATGTAATGGGTTCGAAAAAAAATTATAGCTCTGGGCTGTTCTGTAAGGAGCATTATAAGTAACTAGAATTCTGGCAAAATTATGCGGTTGAATTGAAAGATGGATCAAGTTTGTGAAATAATTATTGAAGATATCAGCAACTTTAAGATTATCGGTAACCATGCGACCATTAAAGAGAATTGTAGTTGGCCTTTTAGAGGACGAAAGCTTATTAGGAATGCTGTTAACTATTTTCCATTCACCTCTAATACGTCCTCTATTTGAGTTAAATGGATTTTTGTAAAAAGTATCATGGCATTTTGGAATTTTATATTTTATTTCCAGCAACAAATGAAGACAATGCCCTTTTTAACAAGTCAAGTCGTACAACGTTTTTTTTTCACGCCTTCACGTCAAAGAACCTCCGTCCAATAAAATGGAGCGCGACCGGCTCAGTTGGTACTCTCATGTTCAAATGAGAGATCATATGAACCGTGTCATAAAGGTAACATCAATCTATTTGCCAATACAAACGCGAATGAGAGGCAGGTTTAAAAACTTCTGGATCACACAAATGCAGCAACACCATTGATTGACCTCAGCGACGAAGTGTATCAAAATCGGTAGGCGGGACGGTTTTTTCTGAGGTCGGCCCACCGAATCCCACAGGCGGACCAGTAGGGATACAGTTAAGTGGGAGGGTTGTGATCCTTTAAGTCCTGATGACAGCCTCACCGTCATTAAGGGAGAAGAAAAGAATTTCAAAGAAAAGTTGAAATAATTACTCAAATCTCAAATCTCTAAGCATGCTGCATATTTGGAGGATAAATTTGTGAAAAAAAAAAATTAATTATATACATATCTATTTATAAAACAGTTTTTATTAAACAGTGGGCTAATTTTTTAATTTTTAGTTTTAAAAATATCTACACTTGATTGTATCGGGCCCTAGAGACTATCTGTTCAAATTTTCAGCTTTCTAGCTCAACCTTGGTGGCAGACGGACTGACATGGCAAGTTCGACAGAACTTTCTAACCTAATATCAAATATAGTAATTTTTAGGGGTCTACGTTCAATATCATATTAACTACGAGTGAAAATGAATAAACCCTTCCGATAGGGTATACAAAACGCGGTTTATTACATTGAATTGCATATCTTGAGTGGTACTCGTATCTACGTACTTTGTTATCACCGATGAACGACGGCATAATTCATGAAGTGCTGTATCATGTAGCGGGGAGTTTGAATAATATATTTATTAGTTTTCAAATAAAAAGCCATTAGGGATGTCTACAAGCAAAGATGACGTCAATCGTAGATATGATAGGAAACGGTGGAGATTACTCTATGTATATTTTTCCACATTCATTATGACAAATTTAATGTTTGTCAATATCAACTAAAAGTAAAAACACTCTCTGTCAAGTAGTTGGTACAAGTTAGAAAATAATAAGTCATATCTAATACGCACTGCTAATATTCAGCACCAATCAAACAGATATATAGTAGATAGGGTCCCCCCAAATTTGTATTATTTGTGGGCCAAAAGTGACTTCCTAATTTAAAAAAGTCATAAATCTTTTGTTTTTCTTTTTTTTCTTTTCTTTTTTAGGGTACTTATAAAACAAACTTGGGAAATGAGCTACAGCGCTTTAGAACTAATTGAATTTTATTTGAAAATAATCACTCGATTTTATAGGAAGTCACTTTTGGTCCACCCTGTATAAGACTATATTATAATTGGTTGAGCATTTATGATTATGTTTCAAAATGTTTCAAAATGTTTCAAAAACAAACATAATTTAATGGAACGATTTTATCTTATACTATTTACTTATACAATTTTATATTGCATTAAATATCCTTATAGGTATGTAGATAGAGCGTAGGAATTTTTGTTTTGTGATAGCTTTTGCCGGTCATCGCTCGGCCTACCTGTGAGCAAGGTCCCCTTGAAGAGTCAGGAAGTGGCAGGCGGCTATAATACACATAGCGTTTGCGATATGTTGAGATTGACTAGTGCAGTCGAGATTTCAGACCGACTATCGAACAATGTGATAGCTGAGGGATAGCTACTCCTTCGTGATCCACGGAAAGAAGAACCTTTTGAGATGACCTCAATAATCGAACCTCAAACTGCTCTTTATTCTCTTTGCGGGTAATTCCGTGTCGGGTGACTGATACAATCGAATCCCAAGCATGTTATTAGATACCATATAGGAAGGATCGGGGTGAATCGGCTTCACAGTCGAGTAGTTGGTTGAAAACTGTGCTTGAGGGAGTGACTACGCGCATCACATACGGAGTGCAGCCTTAATTGACTGTTGCAATGCGAACCACCAGTAACACTGGTCACGGAAAGGGAGCTCTTGCAGGTAATTCCGATTCGGGTTACTTATACAATCGAACCTCGAACACATTGTTAGAATCCATGGGAGGAAGCCCGGGATGAATCGCCCGCACCGTGGAGTCATTGGTGAAGTTCTGTGCTTGAGGGGGTGACTGGAGCAAGCGAACCCTGAATACTAGGCGCATCGCGGAGGGAGTGCGGCTTGGAGTGATTGTTTCATTACGAGAAACAAGCTTGTGGCGGCGATCTTGTTTCGAGATTTGCGGCATTATTATAATCAACTTGGATCTTATTGTTGATGATTCTATGGTCTTTATCAATGCCTGACTGTCTATGTAAATCACTATAGTTCTGCCGTCTATCGGGTTCATAGAAAGTCTGCATGCTGCTCGTGGATAGCCACGACTTCCGGCTGAAATACAGTGCAGGACCGTCTGAGAAGACGTCTGCCCCGTGCCGTTCACTCTCTTCGGCCCGTGTCGGTGTATATTTCAATGGCGTTTTTATGGGCAATTAGTATGCTCATTTGCCGAATGTGTAAGCTTTGCCGCAAATTCAATTCTCTCAATCTGAGGGCTCCCTTAGTTGTCATCAGCTTCCCATAGACATCAATGGGGAGGAGGATTAAGATGGTCCCTAATGCTGCCGTCGGTGTGGATCTTAAGGCTCCTGTAATGCAGATGCAGGCTGACCTCTGGACTTATTCCAGCGCGCTTGCATGGCATTTATTCGAAAGCGCAGGCCACCATGGTACAGCCATGTACAGCCAATAAACTATTTCAGGCTGTAGACCCCATCTGGCGCCTAGAGCTTTCTTACAGGAGTAGTTAGCAATCTAGTACATTCAGTTTCGAACTGAGTTTGCAGTCTGCGATTATTTTCAGATATTTTGCTTGGTTGGAAAATTTAAGTGGCTTGTTGTGCAGCGTAGGTGACATTGTCGCAGGAATCTTAATCTTCGTAGTAAAACAAATCAGTTCGGACTTTGATGGGTTAACGCTGAGAACGTGCTGACAAACATCCAAGAGTATCAGATTATTATGAGAAGCTTCTCAAATTTGCCGTTCGGATTCGGCGTAAAACTGTAGGTCCCCTCCACTTCGCATGAAAGTGGGTGGAGAAGCTAGGTTCTAGGCCTGTATGGGCCTTGAAGGTCTAATATGCATGTATGTAATGCTGAGGCCAACCGTATTGAACCATGATGACAGTTTCCTGAGGATTGATTCCATAAGGTATCTGATAGTGTGATGGAATTCCCCAGATATGGCTATAGCAATGTCATCTGCGTAGGCCATCACTTTGCACCCTACCTCCTCTAGGCTGGAAATAATATCGTTTACTACTAAAATCCAGAGTAGCGGTGAAAGCACTCCACTTGTGGTGTGCCCCTGCACACTGACCTCCTGGTCAAACAGCTGCTGAGCTGCGCCTGACAGTTGTCCACGTCTGCGGAGTGCGTTCGTGACGGCTTCTGTCCGACATTGTTGTAAGCCTCTTCTATATCCAGGAAGGATACCATATTGAATTCTTTGTTATACCGATCCCGCTTAGATGTAATACACTGGCTGGGAGCTCTGGGTTACCAGAAAAAAAACCAAAAAAAAGAAGATCTTTACCGTAGTAAGATATACTCGTATATGTCTTTGATAGACTAATACTTGCGAGACTAATTGGGGCCAAGAAGGCTTATGCTCGGACAAGGAGACAGTTCAACAGCAGTCAACTTGACCCCAGAGTGATAGTCATATGCTACAGTTGGTGCAGGGAAATAAGTCCACGGGAACTAAGTCCACTGAGGGACTTAGTTCCCACTTAGTGGGAAATAAAACCACTTTCGCGAAGTGGACTTAGTTCCCATGTGAGGTGGGAAATAAATTCCCAAAACTCTGAGTGGTTTTAGTTCCCTTTCAATGTGAAGTAAATTCTCACTGTCGACTAAGAACAAAATAAAATTAAAGAGTCAAGTAGGTACTTTGCAATTTTTATTAACAAAATAGAAATTAACTTCTAACTGAGACAGAGTAATATAGGTACCGTGACCTCGCACCTACTCCAAATCAAACAGTGACCCTAAGCAGGGTGGTTGCAGGGGGGCAGCATGCCCCCGCATATGCATTGCACTGTTTATGAGATTAGTTACGAAATCGGAAATAGATTCCATAAATAGTGTAATGCATATGGGGGGCATGCTTCCCCCCTGCAACCCCCCTGCTTGGGTCACTGTTTGATTTGGAGTAGGTGCGAGGTACGGTTTTGAAACTTTGGCTTTATGTCACCAAGATAACCTTAAGACTTTGCTTAAAGAGTGTGATAACTAACTGCACTTTGCACAGTTTTTTGTTTAATTCTAAATGTTGGATGTTAGTTCCCTCTTCTTATATTTGAACGTGGACTAAGTTCCCATAAAAAAATGGACTTAGTTCCCACTTAACATGTGAACTAAGTCCACTTCGCGAAAGTGGTTTTGTTTCCCACTAAGTGGGAACTAAGTCCCTCAGTGGACTTAGTTCCCGTGGACTTATTTCCCTGCACCGCTACAGTTGTGTTAGTTAAGTAGAAAAGGTAGTTTGTAATTTGTATTTATATAAAGTATCTGAAGTACCCAGCGTAGATATAGCACAGCATAGAAGTTTATACGCTGCAGCACAATCTAGTGGCGAATTACAACAACATAAAAATCTTATCCATAAAAAAAATATTGTCAACTTTGATGCTGATCGGTCAAACATTATAGTAATTAATATGCTGTAGCCCCATCTAATATAAATTGATAAAAGTTAAAGGGTAATATAAAAAAATGTTTAAAAATTTACATCACTGCAGCACTGTTGTAGACTAAGGGGAGAAATCACATCTAGCCAACAGTCATGTAGGCAACACAATTAAAGCCTCATGCATTCTTCTTCTTCTCCCTTAATGACGGTGAGGCTATGATCATGATTAAAGGGATCATAGCCCTCTCACTAACTGCATCCGTCCTGGTCCGCGTTGTGGGGTTTGCCTCATGCATTAACGTATTATAATGAGTGTTAAATATTAATTAGGCTTCTAAACGTTAAAAGCTTTTTTATAAAACCTATGCAACATTGTATAGAGGCTGCATAAGCTAAACGTTTTTGGATGTTGGTTTGGTTTGGTAGTGTATCTATATATTATAATAGTGCGGCGAGAAAAAATGTTTTTTTTTAATTTTTTTTCCTGTGGTATTAAAAGATGACGCTAAGTCTAAATGCAGTCTAAATTGCAGACTGCTGCCGCAACATCTTCGGTTGGCTCACTAGACAGAACTTTGACGGATACCAGAAAAATATGATTTGCAAAACGGTGGAAATAAAATGCATTTTGAGCTTTTATTTATAATGTTGCTAGTTAAATATATTATATAAATTAACATTAAAGCAATATATGCAATTTCAAAAACTTCAGGCCCAACCATAGCAGACGGACGCAAACTTGAGCTTGGACCATCTTTTTCTTCTTACTAAACAGCAGTCATATGATAAGGATTAAATACACATATGATAAATGCTTAGTTAGCGTCGGAGTTGTGTTTTTTTTTATGTTTGTTTTTTATAATGTGTAGGAATTTCGTTGTGGATGTCAGCAACATTCGTGGGTTGAGAAAGAATTTTTTTTTCATTATACGCCCATGTTGTTCACAACAAACCAGCTGTTTTGGCACTTAGTGAAACCCAGGTTAGCGTTGGCTCTGATTTAACAGAGTTTAGTCTACCTGCGTACAACTTAGTGCCTTTATTCTTTCCCCATCGCGGTATCGCCGTTTATATACGTAGTGACGTAGCCTACCAACTTCAACCTCAATATGGCCAATGTGCCAACCCAGAATTTAATTTCATTTGGCTAAAACTCCATGTCCGTAGGCAATTAATACACAACTGTTTTATTTACAGAAGCCCCAACTTGGACAGACATTCAAGTTATAATAAGTTTGATGCTCTATCTGATTCTATTACTAGAATTGTGACCCTTCATCCTCGTTCTGAAATCGTTATTGCGGGCGATTTCAATATACACAATTCAAGCTGGCTTCGACATTCTGGTCAGACAACACCCGAAGGAAGGTACGTCGAGATCTTTGCTGAGGTAAATAACCTGACTCAGCTTGTAAATGAGCCGACACGAATACCGGACATTAGCAGCCAAACTGCCAACACATTGTCTTACCTCTCACCCTGATAAATACGCTTTGCACGTATTATCGCCTCTAGGTTCGTCAGACCATTGCATCATATCAGCAAATTTCTCGTACTTCAACCACATAGTTAAAGAACAAACTCCTAAAAGAACCGTATGGCAGTACGAGAAAGCCAATTGGGAAAAATTAAACGGTTTCTTTAAGAGTTTTAACTGGTCGCTGTGCTTCCTCGACAGCGACGTGGATGCTGCTGCTGATATGGTCACAAACGTAATTCACCTGGGTATGAAGACTTTTATCCCTAACAGGATTAAAAGTATCAAACCCAAGGTTAACGCGTGGTGTGACTCGAGCTGCAAAGAGGCTATCAGGTTAAAAGAGGTAAGTTTTCGGCTATTCAAAGCCAACCCATCCGAGGAAAGCCGTAAAAAGTTTAAACGAGCCAGAAATGACTCCAATGCCCACATTAATCGTGTCAAATTCTCCTATGACCAAAAGTTGCGGCAAAAAATACTACAAAGTTCCACTGGTAGTAAAAACTTTTGGTCATTTGTTAAAAACATCAAGAATTCGGCCTCGTCATCTATCCCGACACTCATTTACAACGTCATTCCAGCTGTCAGCTCTACAGATAAGGCCAATCTGCTTGCTGCTCACTTTGCAGTCAGCTCAACGCTCCCAGATTGTGCTTTGTCTCCCCCTGTACTCGAGCGCGTAGAATTCTCTATGGGACCAATCCACTTTCGCACTCGTACAGTGGCTAGAGTACTTCAAGATCTTGACGTTCACAAATCCGCTGGTCCAGATGGTATTTCCCCTATCGTTCTGAAGAGGTGTTCTTCTTCGCTGGCAAAACCATTGCGTAAGCTTTTCCATCTGTCCTATTCTTCAGGACTCTTCCCGGGAAGATGGAAAACAGCATTTGTCCAGCCTGTACCAAAAAAAGGCGAATCTTCTTCTCCCTCCTCTTACCGACCAATTGCACTTACGTCCCTTCTTTCTAAGGTCGTGGAAACGCTGATAAACCGTCAGCTAATGAAATATCTTGAATCGCGAAAATTTCTTAATGACCGGCAGTATGGTTTTCGCAGCAACAGGTCCACTGGTGATTTGATGACATATCTAACCGAAAAGTGGAACCAATCTCTTCACCAAGGTGGTGCAAGTAAGACCGTTGCGCTTGATATTTCAAAAGCATTTGACAGAGTTTTGCACCAAACTCTCTTGTCGAAAATGCGTGCATTTGGAATCGATGATGCTCTTCTTCAATGGATTAGAAATTACCTTTCGGACCGTTCAATTCAAGTTGTTTTGGACGGCTTCAAGTCTGCAACTCACCAAATAAATGCTGGTGTCCTCCAAGGCTCTGTTCTGTCCCCGACTCTCTTTCTCATTTTTATAAATGATCTACTGTCTGTTACTTCTAATCCAATCCATTCCTTTGCTGATGACAGTACCCTCAGCTTCTCATATTCGTTTCTTGGGTCACGCCCCTCATCTTGGGGTGTGGAACTGGAACGGCAACGTATGTTAAGCTCATTAAATTCCGATCTTAACATCATAACTCAGTGGGGTAAAACCAACAGAGTGGAATTTAATGCTTCCAAAACTCAATGCTGTCTCCTGTCATTAAAGCAAAACCCACACACACTGCCATTATCTATGAATGGCACTTACATCGCTGAAACCGAAAGACTTTCCATTCTCGGTATGTGTGTTAATGACAACCTTCGTTGGAATGACCACATATTCGATGTCGCCAAGAACGCCGCGAAATGTCTAGGCTTCCTTAAGCGTTGTAAGAAATATTTCACTCCTTCTAATCTGGCTACAATTTATAAGGCGTTTATTCGCCCGAAACTCGAGTACAACGCTCATATCTGGTCCGGTGCACCAATTACTTATTTGGAGCTACTTGACAGGATCCAAAAACGCGCGATAAAACTCATTGGCGACCGAGACATTGCGAGATCGATTGACTCTCTTAGTCATCGTCGTAATGTCTCCTGCCTGTCGTTATTTTATCGTTATTTCCACCATAAGTGCTCAAACGAAATAGCCAGTTGCATTCCTCCCCTTGAACATTTCAACCGCAATACACGCCATGCAGGGAATGCTCATCAGTTCACACTCAAGCCTGTGTTCGGACGTACAGTGAAGTTCAAAGAATCTTTCCTCAGCCGTACAACACGAATGTGGAATGCTCTTCCCCGCTCCATTTTTCCTACACATTATAACCTACAGACATTCAAAAACACGTGCATCGGCATCTCTCCTTTTCCTCTCACCCTAATTTCCTTAACGCCCGCGCTGTGTAGCTAATACATTATAAGGGTCCTTTTAGTGTGCGCTTATAATAAAAAAAAAAAATAATAATAAAAAAGGCACCATTACCCTACTGGTCCGACGATTTGACCCAAATGAACATTGGTAGGTCCCCAGTTTTCGGATCACTTAAACTAACACTAAATGCAGGTGTTATTGCATATATGTGTTCCAGGAGTTTTTTGACACGTGCTTGCTTCTTTTATTGATTATTGTTTGATCGTCCTTTTACGAAACCAGTGTTTACCACTCATGTCAACTCATGGATTTACATTGATTGTTTTGAATCGTGAAATTATTTTATTGCTTATAATTGTAAATATGCACGCTTTAAAATTATGGATACCTTTTATTTGAGGTAATCCTTTTGTGCATTTAGTTTTCCTGTGAACCCTTCTCAAAGTCTAGTGCCGGTCGGGTATTTTTTTTGACAGCGAAATTTGGTAAAACATTGTCATTTTATTAAAATTCAACCTAAGAAAATATTTCTAATTATTTACGAACTCTTTAAAGAAAACAGACAATTTGCTGGTTTTCTGATAGTTTGATTGCCTTACGAATGGTTCACCCCCATCGGAAGAAAAAATAAACAATCACTGACAAAAAAAATACCAACGAACCGATCTGGGTACTTGATACCATGCTCGATAGCTTATTACCAAACGTATCGAATTCAGTGAGGTTTTGCGCGCTAGCTGATGAAGTAATATCGTCACTAGTTTACCGACGTGAAGGTAGATCGCTGTCCGAAGTGAGTAGAAGTGAACGAAACTGGACGAATCGGAGCACACCCCCATAATAATTTGATAGTTTCACGCGGCGCCGTACATACCGCTCCCACTATTATTGTTCAACCTTAGCCCCGAGACATATTTTTCTTTGCAACATGCAGTGCGGTTCAATGGAATAGTCGCACCTGAGTTGTGTTTTGGAACTTATCTTTTTTTTTGTATTATTTGCACCAATGGGAAAAGAAAACGCATTCAGCAGAAAGGTACAATAATACTAAAAAAAGCAAGCCATATAAAAATGTATTGATTTGTTCGGTTCATTTGAATAGTCGCACCGGTTATATTGTTTAGTTAGCAACAAGTGTTTTGACAAAGGTCCGTGAAAAGCTAATTTGGAAGTGGGACAAGTATGTTTTTAACGAATTTTATTAAAATGGGCAGAACAAAATGGTTGAATTTGGAAGAAAGGGCTAAAGTTGAAGCTTACCTTTCGGAGAGCTTTTCAAATAGTAAAATAGCCCGAAAAATTTGTCGAAGTGAACACCTAATAAGAAATATTGTGAAAAATCGTGCATCTTATGGAAAAAATTACAAGACAAGCGGAAAATTCAAAGACTAGCTTCCAATTCCGCTTAATCCACAAACAAAATAAAGAAATTAGCAGGGGTTTCTTGTAGCAAATCTACTGGGCGTCGTTTTACTGTGAGTGCTCCACACTTAAAGCTTACAAAACTACACAAAACAACGCTTAATCGCCCACGCAAGCAAAAGCGCCCTGAATTTGCAAGATATCATATGACATGGGATGTGGACATTGAAGCAAATCAAATTCTACTTGGATGTTCCTGATGGCAACAACTATTACTTTCATGATGTCCGGAAAGAAAAATTGTTTTTCAACCGTCATCACTCGAGACAAGTAGGATTCATGGTATGGGTCGCAATTTCATACTATGGCGCTTTTGAATTGGTAATCGTTGTTGATGTTGTTCCTCCAAATTCTTCTGGAAGCAGCTTTTCCCGCAATAAAGGTGCTTGTTGGGCCCATTTTATGGATATTCTAGCAAGATAATGAGCTTATACACAATTCACGCGTTGTTAAAGAATGGATTAGTAGTAAAAACGTTCAATTATTGCCCTGGCCGCCGTATTCGACTGATCTTAATATTATTGAGAATGTTTGTGGATGGCTAGTGAGTGAAATTCATAGAGGAGACAAACAGTCAAGAGCTGATTGCGGCAATTAAAGGAGGATTTCTGCCTGGTAGTACAATGGAACGTTACCGAGTCTGAGTGCTCTGGGATTTGGATTTCCTTTTTTTTAAAAAAAAAAAAAAAAAAAAAAAAAGCTTCTTGGGCCAACATTTCTTGGAATTACTTTAAAAGTTAAATATGACTCTATGAAAAATAGAATTTTTAAAATCTATATAATATAAAAATAACTTGCTAAATGTCCGCCATTCCAATAAATTCATTTAATGCACTATGAAAAAAAAAATAAACTGGGTAGAAATCGAGTAGTGACACTTCAAATACAAAAAAAATATTTAAAATTTCAAAAGCAATTGTTGTTGTGAATTATTTTAATTATTTGCCAAGCAAATTATTGTTGTCAACAATTTTGAAATTTTTTTTTAAATATGTCTAATAAGTTTGTTTATGTTTATTATGTTACACAAAGTAACTTTTTGAAACGGAGTCGATACTTTGATTTGTTGAATGGTGTTTGAATCCTTCATGGAATGCGTCATCGAAGAAGTTCCAGCGGCGGAAACAAGGTGACGTAGTTCCCGGATTCCGGGGTGTTTATGCAAGTGATGCACTTGGTAGAATATACACAGTTCACCCGAAAAACGACGAATGCTTCTTTTTGAGAATGCTTTTGGTCAATGTTTGTGGCCCTACTTCGTTCGAAGCGCTGCGGACTGTTGACGGTGTGTTGTGTGCTACATATCGAGAAGCCTGCCAACGCAGGCAATTGCTTGAAAACGACAATCATTGGGACATGATGCTGGCCGATGCCACTATCACTGCGCCTGCGAATTAACTCAGGACACTCTTCGCAATCATAATTTCGACATGTTTTCCATCAAATCCTAAAGATTTGTGCAATAAATACAAGGATGATATGGCCGATGATATTTTGCATCGAATTCGCACTGTGACATCAGATAATAAACTGGAGATGTCAGATGAAATGCGCAACAAAGCTTTGATTTTGATCGAGGATATGTGTCTGCCCATGAGTGGCAATTTGTTGTGCAAATTGGGCATGCCACAGCCAAATCGCGCAATGCAAGACGCATTTAATCGAGAATTGGGGCGAGAAATGAATTTCGATCGAATCGCATTGAGTCAAGCTGTTCGAACAAATGTGCCAATGTTGAATCAAGAACAAAAGAAAGTGTAGATGAATTAATGCAACCAGACGATAACGAAAATGGCGGAATATTCTTCCTTGATGCGCCCGGTGGAACTGAAAAAACATTCCTGATTTCACTGATTTTAGCTACGATTCGTTCGAGATCTGCGATTGCCTTGGCACTTGCCTCTTCTGGGATAGCAGCTACTTTGTTAGAAGGCGGTCGAACAGCTCATTCAGCATTGAAATTGCCACTGAATCTGCAAGTGGATGAAGAACCTACATGCAACATTTCAAAGAACACTGCGATGGCTGCAGTACAGCAATGTAAGATTATCATATGGGACGAATGGACAATGGCTCACAAACGCGCATTGAAGGCCCTGAATCGTACTTTGAAAGATTTACGTAATGATAACCGACATTTCGGTGGCGCAATGATCTTGCTATCAGGCGATTTTCGTTAAAAGCTGCCTGTCATTCCGAGATCAACTCCGGCAGATGAATTGAATGCTTGCTTGAAGGCGTCTGCTTTATGGCAATACGCAAGGAAATTGCATTTGAAAACGAACATGCGAGTTGCTTTACAAAATGACCAGTCCGCTGCAGAATTCTCCAGGCAATTGTTGGCGATGGGCAATGGCGAGATTCCAGCAGACTTAAACACCGGCCTGATTGAGTTTCCACAACATTTTTGCAACTTTACAACGACACCGGAAGAACTAATCATCAATGTTTTCCCGAATATCGCTCAGAATTATGTTGACCATGATTGGCTGAGTGTAAGAGCGATTTTGGCTGTGAAAAACAAGAATGTCGATCATTTGAATTTCGTTATTCAAAATTTGATTTTGCTGGTGAGCTGGTGAGTTACATTCATATAAATCAGTCGACTCCGTGATGGATGAAAACGAAGCCACCAACTATCCCACGGAATTTTTGAATTCTTTGGATGTTTCAGGCTCGCCTCCACACAATTTGAAATTAAAAGTCGGCACAGTAATAATTTTGTTGCGCAACCTAAATGCACCAAAACTTTGCAACGGTACGCGTTTGATTGTGAAGAATCTAAAATCAAATATTATTCAAGCAACGATGTTGATTGGAAAATTTAAAGGCGAAGATGTTGTTATTCCGCGGATTCCACTTATTCAGAACGATTTGCCTTTCGTATTTAAGCGTCTTCAATTTACCGTACGTCTCGCTTTTGCTACGCAATCGCTGGATGTGTGTGGCATAAATCTTGAATTTCCATGTTTCTCACATGGTCAATTGTATGTGGCGTGCTCACGTGTCGGCAAACCTCGCGCTTTGTACGTGTACGCACCCGATAATGGAACGAAAAATGTTGTTTACCATAAAGCACTTCAGTGAAAAAGCGGTAGGTTGGCCGACAAGTAAATCGCTACGGTTTTTGGAATTGTATTTAATTTTAATATAACTTTTGAATAAAGAATTTTAATTGACCGGATTACATGAAGCGAAATCTCGGAATTATTAATTTCGTTACCTACCTACATTAACAATTTGGGGGAACGAAGTTCGCCGGGTCAGCTAGTTATATCTAATAATTAAAACGACACATGATTGATTGAAATAAATTAAAAAAAAAATATTTCAAAAACAAAATGATGTTCTTTTTCCTGTTTTTCGACTTAATTGCAGTTTGACTATTCAAATCAACCGAAAAAATGCGTACATTTTGGCATGGTGCAGGAAAAAGAGAGTAGGATTTTCGCAATGGGCCACATATCAAACTGAGGTTTCGCTTATTTTATTCAGTATGTATTAATGTGCCTTTCTGCTGAATGCGTTTTCTTTTAGCACTGGTGCAAATAATCACCCCTATTGAGGTATCCGTTCGGAAAAAATTCCGATACGAAAGTCAAATCCGATCGGAACTGAAATTCCGTTCGAAGTATCGGTTTCGGAACAAAATAAATGAAGCGCATAAACGCGTTCATTTGGTATGTACATCAGCTGTTTTAGTTCAATTACAGTGTAAAAATTATTGCGATTTATAAAGAAATGTATAGTGTAGCTTTATTTTTGGAAACAAACCGCATAAGTGAAAGGACAATGCATAAACATGAAAGGAGAATTCTTAGAAATAATTCTAATATATGTAAATCAACTTTCAGATACAGGGTACCTAAATTGTAATTGATGCATTTAAATCACAGCAGTAATACAATAAGAAATTAATGTTGCATTTTTATTCCAACATAGGTTTAAAAAAAACTTTCGTCTAAATAAAGCTGCATTTGCCTCGTATGTGTGGCAGGAGATTAAAAATAAATATTTCCAAGCAATACTCGTTCGGATAGCGTATCCCCAGAGCAAAAGCTTGCAGATTGCTTAAG
Source organism: Portevinia maculata (assembly GCA_949715645.1). Classification (NCBI taxonomy): domain Eukaryota; kingdom Metazoa; phylum Arthropoda; class Insecta; order Diptera; family Syrphidae; genus Portevinia; species Portevinia maculata. The sequence continues at coordinate 219,754,914 of OX454526.1, forward strand.
ATTCCTCGGTGAAGGAAACTATCAGCATGGTGTCGGAAAAGATTACCACATTACAATCAACCTTTTCATCATTTTCATTGAGATAGCATATCTACCAATCGCTCTTGTTGAGCCCTTGTTGTTGTTTTCTTTCTGAAATAAGACATCACTGAAATAAATCCTAACAAACATTTATTTTTAGTTTCATTATTACAATTTTGATGGAGTTTCCATTGTTTATTAAAATATTCCGCAACAATTGGTTGTCGGAGAGCTTCGGAGAATATTTGCCGTCTAGCTGTTAAAACTAAGTGACATAAACGCGGTACAACGCGATGCGACAAGGTGCGCTAGATGTCATCATAGAATTTTTCCGAAAGTTGTATCGGAAGTTCGAGGTATCGAATGAAATTTCTCCGATTTCGTACAAATCGGAGTAAATTCCATTCCGAACGGATACCTCGATAGGGGTGAATACAGCAAAAAATTAAGTTCTAAAACATAAATCAGGTGCGACTATTCATTTGAACCGCACTGTACATATGATCGGAATATGCCAAGAGTTCATGATTTGAAATATTGCGGTAATAAAGTTGCGGTTAACATAAAACTTCACATACGACTGCAGAAACAAGCATTTAAAGGGATTCAATTTTAAAAGCTGACCAACACAATTTGACATGCTGCAGTAGGGGATGAAATTAGTTTTTTTATGTGGACATTAAACCAAATGAAAGGAATTATTAACTGGACATGAGTTTGCTCTTTTATTTGATTGTTTTTTTTTTAATTTCCACGCTATTACAGCAGACTTTAATGGTTATGTTATTTTATGAAATCATTTGGTATTATACTTAACTTATGTTATTATAAGCATGTGCGAATTTAAGGTGTATTTAAATGCTATGGTATTTTTTATTACAATGTGTATTTGGAGATGTGGGCACAGTGGCGCAGGGGTTAGTGTGTTGGACTACTAATTTTAAGGTCCCATCTAATTTGTCCACTGTCCCACCTCTTGCGAACGTCTAACACACATCTAAAAGTATCAATTCTCATGAGCAACTTCTCGAATTTGCTGTTCGGCTTCGGCTTTAAATTGTAGGTCCCTTCCACTTCACACCAGCAAGTGGTTGGAGACGCTAGGTTTTGGGTCGTTAATACCTAATATTTTGTTTTTGTATATGGAGACTAGTAGAGTTCAGTAATCAATAAACTATGTCAAACATCAGAAGACAACCATTGACATACGATTTTGATCACAGATAGAAGGTCCGTTCGCGTACTTTAATGTGAATAATGTAAACTGAAAAATCTATCAAATCGAGAGAGAGTCGTCTTATTTCAAAGAAAATTACGCAAATACTTTCGCAGAGAAAAATATGAATAACGCCCAAGTTTGGCTTGAAAGGAAACAACTGGTGTTTTTTTTTTGTTGCTGAACTCAAGGATTTCATCATTATGACATTTTCTTCGTACCAGAAATTCTATGCGAAGACAAATAAACGAAAGTCCATTTTATTTTTACCATTTTCTTATTATCGATCGGGTTTGTGTGGTTTTGGACGAAGATTTATATAAAGTAACATCGGACTTAATGTCTTTACATCCATTTGAAAAAACGGATTCCTGTGACATTAATCATTGAAACTTCTATGTACTATGCACAGATAAAACAAAGCTACGCTTTCAGTACTTTAAAAAAAAAAAAAAAACAGATCTGTGTCGTGGAAGGCATAAAGCAAGCAGCTAGAAATTTGGCGGCAAATAAAGTGCTCTCACAGGTGTTAGTAAGTTTGATTGGCTGTATGTATAGTATAGTGAAAAATATAGAAAAACAAATGCAATACTAACACAGACACAAGATCAAGTTGATTGGCCTTCATTCTAAACCGCCGAATTTATGTTCGATCTCGAGAATCCTTCATCTCAGCTGCAAGAATGTATACGCCCTCTTCTTTAGGATGTTTTTGGCACCCTCTCTCCTGGCTCGATAGGTATAGTTTTGGCAGATGTGCACTGCTTGGAGTCACTATTGGATTTTGAGTTGGCGCGAGGTTGGGGTAGGTGCTACATGTCCAATTTGAAAGCAAATTGTTGAAAATAGCTAAATTGGAGAGTGAAACAAAGCCAAGCGTTAAATTTTGGCCTTATTTCACTTTCCCAAAGCCCAATAAAGCCAAATATACAAATTTGGTCTTATTTCGTTTGGCGTTATTTCAGTTTAACGTTCACTTTTTGGAATCGAAACGTGTGATACAGGTAATTCTATGCGATTAAAAGAGAAAACAACCCGATTTTTTTCTTTGTGAACTTTTTGTTCCTTTTGCCGAATGTTGTTATCTTTTTTTGGTCTCCTCAAGGACTATTTGCATTATGGTATTACATAGTTTAAGCCAAAAGTAAGACAAAAATAATGGGTGGCAACAGTGTAGAGGTTACCGAGTCTGAGAGCTCTGGGATTTGAATTTCCTTTTTCTAAAAAAATAAAAAAAAGACAAAAATAGAAAAACAAACTGCTCAAGGAAGTACGTGTATGGATCCGCAAATGACAGGAGACGATTATGGAGCTAAGATGGACTAAACGGATCAAAGCCGTCCCACTTTATTGCATCCCTACTGGCGGACGCCTGTGCCATTTACCGGGTTGGCCTCAAAAAGTATCGGCAGGACTCCCGATTTTGAATCACTTCGTCACGGAGGCCAATTAAATGCTGGTGTTTGTGCTTTTGTGTGATCCGGGACTACAGCTGCCTATTGTGTTACGATTTCGAAACTATTTTCTCGGCAAATTGAATATAATGCTTAACAGTGGATATTACAATATAACGCAAAAACCTTTTGATATGGTATCGTCCATATATTGTTTTTTGGCACGCTCGATTTTGCGTTCTTAGCAAACTTCAATCTGGACCCTTAATGTGGTATTTATGTAGAAAACTAGGGTTTATCCCTTTCAGTACCGCAACTTAAAATAATTTGTGCATCTTGGTGAAAATTGGAACTTAGGTCTTTTTCTGCTTATTATTAAAAAAATATAATTTGTTTTTTGAAGTAGGGCTCCTAGTACCTACCCACAAAAAAGGAACCCCACATATGTGTGGGTTGGTACTGTTATAAGACGCAGATGTAGTTTTTGTATACCTTATTCCAAGGGTACCTATTTTCATTTTGACTCATAGTTTGAACATACCTAAATATTGCCGTAGACCCCTTAAAGTTATTATATTCGTGATCAGCATCGAAAGTAATATCCGTCCGTCCGTCGGCAAAAATTAGGCCTTTAAACTGGAACTAGAAAGCTGAAATTTTAACCATATACTCTCTGGAGGCCCGAAATAATCAAGTTTAAGAACTTTTAAAATCCACCCACTGACACCCACACAATCTCAAAAAACAAATTTATTGGAAAAATCTAATTTTGAGCTAGAAAGCTGAAATTTTTAATATGTTCTCTTAAAGGGCCCAAAATGCTCGGAAGTTAAAATGTTTTAAATCCGCATACAATTTAAAATAAAAAACAATTTAATCAAAAGGTCAAAGTTTGAGCTAGGAAGCTGAAATTTGTAATATTATACTCTCTAGGGAGATGTGTAAATATTTGTAAAATCTGTGGCTAATCTTCGGTATTGCTCCACCTAGAGACGGATTGCATTGGATTCTTTTTAAATCCGGTAGATGCCATTGTGACGCTTCTTTTATCCTTCCATTTAAATAGTAATTTTTCTATCAGCTTGAACTCTTAGACTTGCTTCTCCCTTCAAATTTTACAGTCTTCAGTCGACTTGTTAGAGTTGCCCCAGTTTCATTAATTTTAAGGTCTTTTAATCGATCGAGAAAATAGAGATAAAAAAACAAGCTATCTCATTAATCGCAGAACTACCTTTGGACCCAATCCAAACAATCGGTTTCCAAGAGGTCTGTGGTTAATCACACATAGAATGAGAGGCAAGTAGCACAATTGTGCGGGTCTAATTTTAAATGCGTATGTTCGCTGCAGAACTTGAACTGTTTGAAAATTGTTCGGTTATATTCATTTAGTATTAATTTATAATTAATTAAAAAAATATTTGTTCTAAAATATTGAATATCTACAATAGGAAACTAAACTTGTTATCTTATCTTATCGGCAACTCTGACATAGCGTCTTCCGCACTTGAGTGTTATTACAAAAATGGTCCAAACATTGAAATGAATATGATAAGTACGAGAAGACAACACAAATGACGGACTTGGTACTAAAAAACTGAGCAAAACAAACTAGAATATAGCGAAACTCGAATAAAAAAATGCAAATGCACAAATATACGAGTATTTTTTTTTTTTGCGTGTAGCTAGGTGAAAATCGTTAAAAGACATCGCTTGCGAGCTTTGCGATAGTGTGGGACTTGAATCATCCACTAAAAACACCCAGAGGAGGCATGATGTTACCATCCTTCCAGTAATCGCACCTAGTCTAAAGACTAATCAGTAATTTTGTTTTAATATTTGCTTATGTACTTATGTATGTACTGTTTTTAGGAACTAACTTTGGTTTGTTACCTTTTTTTCTTAATTCATTATCACTTTGTTCGTGTGATTATGTTGTAACACATATATTTCTTTCCTAATAACGTAGTTAACTAGTTCAAAAGGTTTAACTCTACGTAATCTTCTAACTAAATTGTTGTTATTAAGTAGTTGAACTACTTCTAAATTAACATGGTTGCGAAGCCTAACTTCATGTCTTCTTGCGACCTTGCGAACCTCGTCCTCTACCATTTCAATTTTTAGGTCCCTATGTAGATCAGCATTACGTATGTACCACGGCGCATTAACAATATTGCGTAATAATTTGTTTTGAAAGCATTGTATGCTTTGAAGATTTGTCTTTCTTGTGCGCCCCCATAACTGGAGGCCATATGTCCAAATTGGTTTTAATATTTGCTTGTAGAGAAGCAGTTTGTTGTAGATTGAGAGGCATGAATTCCTCCCTATGAGCCAATACATTTTATTGTATCGTATATTTAGTTCATCTCGTTTTTTTTGACATGTGTTTTCCAACGCAACTTTGCGTCCAAAGTCAAGCCAATAAAGTCAATACTTAGCTGAGTTCGAATGCAGAACTACTTTATTATTTATGTACACAGGTATGTGTTGTACGTTTTTATTCGTAAAGTTAATATGAACCGACTTTAGTTCATTTAATTTTATTTGCCATTTTTTGGTCCATTTGGATATATCATTTACTGACCTTTGAAGTTTTTCTGTAACTTCCTTTGCGGTTTTTCCTACTGCAAGTACAGCAGTATCGTCTGCAAAAGTGGCAACAGTAGTTTCGCCATTTTGTGGTAGGTCGTTCGTGTATAGGAGGAACAGTACTGGTCCCAACACACTACCTTGCGGTACTCCAGCTTTGATGTGTTTCAATTCGAAGTACTGATTCTGTTGCTTAATTCTAAATAATCGTTGCATTATATACGACTCTAGTATTTCATGATACTCTTTTGGAAGATATTTTTGTAGCTTACGGATTAATCCTTTGTGACAGACTTTATCAAAAGCCTGTGTTACATCAAGGAAGATGGCAGAGCATATTTGTTTTTCTTCTAAAGATTTTTCTATTATATCAGTTATTCTGTGGACCTGATCTATTGTTGAGTATTTATTTCTGAATCCAAACTGATGGTTTGGGATCAGCGTCCTTTCTTCTAGAATCGGATGGAGTCGTTTTAGCAGCAATTTTTCGAATAGCTTTGACAGGATTGGCAGCAATGATATCGGCCGATATGACGTTACTTCAGTGGGCAATTTTCCCGGCTTAGGTACCATGATAACTTCCGCAACCTTCCACATGCGCGGAACATACCTTAGTCTGAACGCAGCATTTATTATCTGTGCTATTTTTGTCATATCTTTCTTAGGCAGTTTTTTCAGAATTTCACCCGTTATTAGATCAAATCCCGGGGCTTTTTTCGGGTTGATCTTTTCTTTTATTTCCTTGGCTATTTCCCTAGAGGTTACTGCTGGAATCGATCTCTCGTCTTCGCACACTTCTTCCGTTTGTTGGGAAATATCATTATGGTCGTATGGCTTGAAAACGTTTTCAAGATGTTCCGCAAATAGATCCGCCTTTTGTTTGTTTGTTTTAGCCCAGTTATCACTGCTGTTTTTCACTGGCGGAATGTATGCCGTTGGTCTTTTAATTTTTTTTGTAGCCTTCCACAGTGAGTATTCTGTACTAGCATCGTTTGTCAGATTTGTAAGGTATCTTTCCACCGATGCGTTTTTAAATTCTGCTATCCTTTTTCTGAGCTTATTGTTTAAGCTATTAAGTCTACTTTTATCAATTGGAGCTCTTGGCAGTTGCCATCGCTTGCGAGCTCGTCTCTTTTCTGATATAATGTCGCAAATTTCGTTGGGATACACGTTTCTTTTTACTTTGCTATTTAATTCAGGCGTTGCAGCCCATGCAGCCTTTTGTATAGCTAGGGTGAAGGACTGTACTTCACTTTCTAATTGCTCTATTGTATTAATTGTTGTGGATAGTTCGATGCGTTCATCTATTAAATATCTGAAATATGTACAGTCAGTTAGTTTGTTTACTAGACGTGGGTTTTGTTCCTTCATTATAATTTTATTACCAAGTGTTAGCAGCACAGATGAGTGATCTGAGTCAAGATCTGGCCCTTCCTTAACTTGGGTAGTATTTGAGGATATATTCTTAGTTAAGAAGAAGTCGACAACATCCGGGATTTTGTTCCTATCTGTGGGCCAGTAAGTAGGATTTCCCGTTGAATGGTAGTTAACATTGTTTTTTTTTAATATATTCAAGGAGTTCTTTTCCTCTTGTATTTGTTAATCTTGATCCCCAAGATATGTTCTTAGCGCTGAAATCCCCGCCTATTATGAATTTATTTCCGAATTTACGGAAGAGGCTTTCAAAATTGCTTTGTTTCAGCCTGTAGCTGGGAGAACAATATGCCGCTGCTACCGTTATCTGGCCGCTACTTGTTTTTATGTTTACGGATTTCGCTTGTATTTCACACGACTAATATTCTTCATCTTCTTCGTGGCTAACATTTTCCTTAATTATAACAGCGGCCCCTCCTCTTGCTGTATTTTGAGGATGTGGGGTTTGGTATGTCTTGTATCCCCGAAGTTCGTATTTTGTTCCAATTTTAAAATGTGTCTCGGAGACTAGACATATATTAATTTTGTTTATGTCGAGAGTTGCTTGCACTTCGTCTTTACGATTCTCGAGACCATTGGCATTCCATAATAAGATTTGTATGTTTTTAGCCATTATGATCTTTTAGGTACAGTTCTTTTATTACTGTTTTGTTTTTCAAGGAGAGATATTCTTTCCAGAATTTTCTTATTATTCTTTTCCATGTCTCCCATTCTGTTAAGGATTCTTTGCATGATATCCTCCATAGCATTAATGGGAGGCTTGGGGTTTCCGACTAGTTTTACAACGTTTTTCGAATAAACCTGTGCATATGTTTTCTGTGGACCGGTTATGAGGCTTAAGTTTTCATTTTCGTTTAAGGGTAGATTTCCTTTAGCTCCTTTAGATTTCGGTCTCAAGTCATTTTTGGTTCTTTTTTCTCCGTTTTTGGTTGCGTCTTTTTGAACAGGCTTTTGCATTTCCTTTTGCTTGTTGTCTTTTACTTGCTGTATCTCTTTTGCAACTGCACACCCTCTGTAGTTTGCTGGGTGTCCTTCGCTACAATTGGCGCATTTAGGGGCAGCATTTTTTTCCCTTATGCAGTCTTTTGTATGGTGGTCTCCTGCACATTTAACGCATTTCGGGTTTGAGTTGCAGTATTTGTGAGTGTGACCATGCTTTTGGCAGTTCTTACATTGAGGAACTAGCTTTGATTTCCGCAAAGGATGAATTTGAACTTTCATTTCTAAGATATCTTTAATTTCATAAATTTTTTTGATGTCTTCATCTTGCTCAAAAGTAAGCATGAACATCGGGAGCGGTGCTTTACTCTTGTACTTAAGCACACTCAGAGAAAAAATAGTCATTAATGACTATTTTTTGACTATTTTCATAGTCCGAATCGTGACCACTATATTTATTAGTTAAAAAATAGTTACTTATAACTATTTTGTTTGCAAATTTATTTTTTTGTGGAACTCAACTTTTAAATAGTCTATTTTGACTATAGAAGCAGTTACAAAACGTTTACAGTAGTTGTTTTTAACTATGTACATAGTACAAGCATAACTTTGCAGTAGTTGTTTTAAACTATGCACATAGTAGTTACACAATTTTTACAATAGTTGTTTTTAACTATGCACGTAGTAAAATTCGACTACATCAAACTGTTGTTGCATGACTTTGTATATAGTTACACTTAACTATACGTATATTTAAACTCGAATATTTCTTATTGCTTTTAAATGAACTTAATAATAGTTACTTTTGACTACTCAGAATTAAAGTTGTTTAAAAAATAGCTGTTAAATCATTACAGTATTAAGAAAGAAGTTTTCAACTGCTTATTAGCAATATAGTTGACTTTAAATAATTGAATGAAGTCCGCGACTATACTTACCATGACTGCAAGTCGGCAAAACGATTTGTTTCCTGAAAATTTCCCTGAGTTTTATAAGAAAAAAAATGCATGATATATATATTTTTAATTATTTTATTTTATATTTCACATAGGTATAATGTTTATAAAACTAAAAAAGTTTATCAATTACAATTAGATGTATTCTAAAAAACCTTTAAACCTAATTATCTTTCTTCACCCAAAGTAAGACCAAAATCTTTATTTATCTACAATTAAAGAAAGAAAAACTAGAAAACAAATTAAATACTATTTTAAGATATATTTTGCTCGTTTAAATATATTATGCCCAGGTTTTTTATATAATAATCATATATAAATATAGTAAAAATAACTTTCAAACTCACCAAAGTATATCCCAATGCGTGTCTTACTATTGCACGACTGCACGAGACGAACATTCACAGCACAATGATCGCATTTCAATCAACTTTTGTATCTGTTGCACATATTAAAGAACTACACAATAGTCATTTTCAGCTATCTTGTTGTGCTGTTTGACAACTAAAATAGTGATGGTTGAACTTCTGGCGCGCGATTCTTCTTAAGTAACTACAGAGTAGTCAATGTTGACTATTTTGTTGTGGTTTTTGATACAAATAGTCATAATGATACATTCGACGCGCGCGATTCTTATTAAGTAACTACGCAATAGTCATTTTTAACTATCTTTTATCATGGTTGACAATTTACATTACTATTTCTAACTATTTTCAACTTATTTTTGTTCTTTAATAGTCATTCCGTAAATTTCGTTGAATATTATCAAATTACTAAGACAATAGTTACAAAAATAACTATTTTTTTCTCTGAGTTCATGTTGACAACTTCAAGTATTTAGAGTAGTGTAGTTTCTTTGCAACAACCTTTATTGGTCTTGTTTGTTTATTTTCAAACGAGTACCATTGAACTTTTTTCTGGTTTAGCAATTTTGTTAAGTTTCTGTAGGATTCTTCGTTATCCACATTAATTTTAACATCATTGCTATTTAGGAGAGCTGTATTAGCTTTTATTTTATTTTCCTCTAAAATATTCAATAAGCCTTCGTACTTCGTAATACAGAGCACTATAATTGGTGGAGGCTTTATTGTTTTGAGTGGTTTGGTTTCTTTACCTTTCATCTTTTCTGGGCTTTTCTGGGTCACTTTTGGTGGTGAAAGCTTCGGAGACCTGCTCATTTGTCTTTTTTTGATCCTTTTTGTTCCCTTAAAGGGTGGTTCTGTCTGTCTTTGCAGTTCTTCTTCATCCGTAGAGTACACTACAGTTTTATGTATCTGCTCATTTTTATTGTTATTATTGACCTGTTCTTTAAGCTGCTGTAGCTCAAGCTTTAGTTTATCAATTTCGCTTGCGAGTTTTTCACTGAGTTGCTTAAAATTGTCTCTTTCTTCACAGGCTTTTTTTTGTAACAAGCTTCCAACATAGGATTTTCTCTTGTTGGTTTGCATGGTGGTGTTCTTACCAATTTACGACTCTTTATGAAAGGGTCATCTTTTAGCAATAAATGGTTCCCCCCAGAATCCATGGAACAGGTCTCCGAAGAGGGTGGATTTACCAGTTTACCTGGCATACCACCTGGGGTAGTTATATCATTTGTTTTGTTCATTGCATATTTTCGTTTTTTTTAACTTAAAAATTTGGACTTTAGTCGCCTCTTACGACAGGCATGCCTACCTCGGGTGAATTCTGACCCCTACCCGAAGGGGGGATTTGGATTTTAGTCGCCTCTTACGACCGGCATGCCTACCTCGGGTAAATTCTAACCCCTATCCCGAAGGGGTGACGAGTATTATACTGTGCTGAAAAAGGCAGTCATCAAAAGTAATTATCCCATACTGCTAAGGTGTGTCTGTCAGATTTTAAAACAATCATTGATTCCGTAAATAATTCAACGAGTACAAAACGAATCCGCAAATTTCAAGCACCAAAACTCAAATCGGAATCAACTTTGCTCAGCTTGATAACAAACAAACATTGCGTCAATCGTAAAATTAATTAAAACGAAAACAAAAGCTCGTCTAAGTCATCAGTAGCATTATCGAAAAAATTTATTTGGCAGCCAATGCAGAATAAGGAAAAATGTTGTCACTGCTTTTAAGTTGCACCAAAGTGTACCAATGCTGCGATTATTTTTAGAATGAGATAAATTTAATTTCTCTGTCATTATTGGTACCTTGGCAATGCTCTTGAGTTTAAGCATGTGCCTCTGATCATGTAGAATTGTGGTCTGTAAGTGTTAGCCGATTCATCAGCTTGGCCTTCCCCTTCACACATAGCTTTTCCGACCATTAATTAATTAATGAAGATTCACAACAAAATCGAAAAATACGTACAAAGGGGGAACGGTTTTATATTCACTTTTCAATTTTAACGCAAGTTTAAAATATATTTTTATATACTCTCACAATGACAAAGACTAAAACGTTTGTTCAGTAGTAAAGCTCGTCGATTCGTTGTAGCAATTCCCGTTGTTATTTATGTATATAAGTTTCTATGCCAAATAAAATTTTGAACTACGATTCCGATATGGTGGATAATGAAAAGGAAAAATAATGACACAATGCAGTAAACATTGACCTTAACCAATTTAAGTCGGCGAGGTACCAGAAAACTTTTTAGAAAAAAAAATGTGTATTATATAGTATTCGTATCTTAAAGAATACCTTAAACAACAATTCAAATTTAGCTATGTATAACTGAAACACTTTCGATTGGGTTAGGGCAGTTTTTATCGTTGATGAAGTAAGGTGGCACAAGACTTTTATTTTTATTTTTTTTTGTTAGGTCACCTAAAAATGTGTTGGTTCCGCATAGTGTAATCGCACAAAATCAAAATCAGAGATTTCGACAGAAAGATTTCAAAATCTCATCGAAGCGTTCGCACCACACACCAACTAGATTTCGTTTGACGTTTCAATCACATTTTCAGTTGCTTTGAAATTTGTTTGTTTCCAAAGACATTAATTTTTATAATGAAACTTTGCCCGTACCTATATTTATTTTTCCATTAATCATTAGTTTATTGCTAACAAAATATAAAAAAACTTAAAACAAAATAGCAAAATTATAAACAATTTGGTTTTGACATATCGATGGCTCCGTGCAACAACATACACACTTGGTATAGTTTTGAGTTAGCCATTACATAAGAATCCCTATAATCGATATTAATTTTAAGTTTTTTTTATGCGGATCAAAAAAGAGGCCTTGAAAACAAAGCACTAATTGCATTTAGAATAACGCCTTTTATGAACACTTCTTATTCCATGCAATATCATACCGAGTGTTTTTAACATTGTTTATGAGCTGAATGTGTAATACCAATTTCTACAAAATCAAGTGAAATTATGGCTTCGAGTGCGAGAAAATTAATTGAGCTTGCAAGAAATACAAATTAAATAAGCAAGTAATGAACTTAAATGTTGAAAAGATTGTTTTAAAAAACAAAAATTATTCAGGTAAAACTGAAATGTGTTCTTGGTACAAAACTGTGATGAGTTTGCCTACCTCACCTACTCAGATTTTGGGACTATATTGAAAACAGCTATCCCAAGCCTTGCTGGATAAAGAGCTGACCTGTGGTTGCTGGCTAAAGAGTCGAGATCTAAATAAAAAAACAGTCTCACCTCTCATGAGCTAAAGTCTGAAAACGTGATTTTATTCTAAAGAACTTAGCATAATAATACAATTTTTTTTAGAATTTACTTACAATCTAATTTAAATATACCTACTACGAGTCATGAGACAAAAATACAGCAAAAATGCTTCCGTAAGCAAATACAATTAAATTAAATACAAATCTCATATTTGCTACAAAAATAGCTGTGGAATGGCATGCAGACGAAGGCTATGACTCTGTCGTGAACAGCACCTGTCATTGTAATGTGTTTTGTTTTTCACATCACTATGGGCTCATAGCGCCTAACTACACAAAGTGATGCCACATGTAGGGAAAAGTACATATACATGTTGTAACGTGTCAACCGAAATTCCCCGATTACACCTGATCGACCGCAGTGACGAGGAGTACAAATGGCCTCTGATCGCCACCATTGCATGCCTACCAGCAGACCACCCAACCCATAAATAAGATGTCATTGCGGGAGGTACAAACTAGTACGTAACCCCTGATCGACCCATCTGCCAAAATCAAATGGACCCCTGATCGCCACCACTGCGTATCCACCAGTAGCCGTATCATCAGGCTAGCTGGGACGTGAGGACCGCAGTGTGACCATAGTGGAATATAATATTCCACTTGAGGAACATTTAAGAGCTGCGGAGAATATATATTTTCAGCAAAATATTCGCATATAAAAGCGGAATATTTTTTCTCGAAAAGGAATATTTAGATAAAAATATATTCTCCATACATTAAAAATAAATTCAGGAAGAAGATGAATAAATTGATGTTGAAATTCAAAACTTTTAGCTTTTAGTATTTTTTTTAATGAGAACGAACCGATATTTTTTTCTTGCAATTACAGTTTTAATATATTTTCTAGTTTTCTAAAGAGCAGTAATTATTGGTAATTTTGTTGTACTGGCCTTATCTACGTTTTGTTTACGCACGAGTACGATAACTTAGGCGTCAAGAAATGGTAACGGATTTTTGTAGAGGGGTTAAATAAAAACATTACTTAGTATGAAATGTGGTGGTGGTGGTTCAAAAGTTTATAGCTCCTAAGCGGGGGCAGATAGACTCCCCCCCTCTCTCATAGTAAAATGTTTGGAGCTTAACATAAAATAAGAGTTTGTGTTAGGTTAGGTTTATGTGGCTGTCGGCAGAAGCCGACACATTTAGACCAATTTAGGTCCATTGTGATACCACATATGTATTATCTACCTCAACTCTGTAGATGGGACTGGCCAACGACACGCGGTTGTTCTCAAACGGTCCCCCATCTACGTACTAACCGCGCCCAACGTCGTTTAATTACGGTGATCTGTAACTCGACGTGGTATGGTCGTTGGTTAAGAATAAGAACCCGTTATTAATTTTTGTTTTCGTACTCTCGCCTTTGTTTTAAATAAAATATTATTTATTTTTTTAATCTTGTCTTCAATTTTATTTTATTTATTACCAAGTGTAATCTGAAAGTGGAATATTAATATTCTGAAATATTCCACTTTTCGGTGTAAGTGGAATATTTTTGAGAGAAGCTAATGGACACTCTTGTGAGGAGGCCCTTATCCTACTCAAAGAGTCGTTTGACATCCAAATCACTGGCATATTCCCCTCCTAACCCCAACCGTATCCCCGGTTCATAAGTTATAAGAGTTGAATAAAATCTATTTATGGGTTCTACAACTGTACTCCGCCAGAAGTTTTTTGTGTTTTTTTGGAGAAACCCTGGCACCGGTGAGCACACCTCGTCGTCGGCACAGGCCATAAATGCATCAAACATCACAACAATGTAGGGATTTATTTTGGAAAATGTGTGTGTAGGGGGAAATACAGATTTTCATTATTTCCTCAAACGTAGAGATTTCTAAAGAAGAACAGCTACTTTTGGCCGGAATAAAGGTTCTTGAATCATTATGTTAATCTGAACCCTATTGAACTATTCATACTTTCACCGCAGTGCCGCACTTTCCCCTGAACAACGCTATCGATTTGTTGTTGTTACCGAGCGCATCGGCAGAAAAAGACTTTGTGCAAAAGTGCATAGAAAGGATATTGCTTAGCTGGAATGTTCTTCTTGAGTATTTCAACCAGGCAAGTACAAGGTGGCGCAAAAATAACCTTCCGATGTGCCAAAGTCACCGTGCGATTATTGCTCAAATAAATAGTCACAAATATTCCGCGTTCTGGAGCAGTGTAGCGTAACATTGTTTATTAACGTGTATTTCGCATGTGTTTACTACACAAATGTCAAAACAGAACTGACATTAGGGGCCAATCGCAAAATTTATAGCATTTTCTGATAGGAGGATTACTTTTGCGCCACCTTGTACTACCGTTTCACTCAAAGCAGCTCAAGTGATATTTGATGAGCTAGCTAATGAGTGCAACAAGGTGAACTTAATATTTTTGAAAAACGAACTTGGGCATTTTTATAAGCTTTATGCACTGTTTCAGTCAAAAAGTCTACTCTGACTCAGTTAAATTATTCCTAAAATTAGAGGAAGACATTTTAAACGAAAAACACCTTATTGATCACAACAAATTAAATAACAAAAAAACAAAAGAAAAACTAATTGCTTCGTCAATTTGAAATTATTTTTTATTCAAATGCATTTCAAGTCATATTCGACTCATCATCAGCAATACACTAATAAGTATAACAAAGAAAGAACATAACCAAAACAGAATAAAACTATGTATGACAGAGAAACAAAGAAAAGAAACGAATATTACACGAAATATACGTAATTAGCGTAAAAGAGACAAAGCCTAAATTAAATTGAACAGCGGTGATATAATATTGCCACTATCTCCGTTCATCAACTGGTCGTTGAAATGTATGAAAATACTTTCAATGTGCCGTTCAAGATGTGGTGATTGCGATGAGAAGTACATCGGCCAGACCAAACGAAGTATTGGGGCTCGCTTTATGGAACATAGCAGCCACATTAAACACAACAGGGCAAATAAACCATCAGTAGCTCTACATGCTCTAAGCCGCAACCATTTTGACATTAGGTTCGAGAACGTCCGAATACTAAAACATGTAACGAATGCAAGGCGGCTCGATGATATGAAAGCATTTTCATACATTTGAACGACCAGCTGATGAACGGAGATAGTGGCAATATTCGGCGCGTTCAATTTGCAAGTCAACTGCAAGTTCACTACTAATTAAGTGTCTACCACTTGCCGAACGATGGTCACGTGAGTTATTTGATCAATGAGAAAAGGTAAAATAGTAGTCACTAGTTGTAAATTGAACGCGCTCATTATATCACCGCTGTTCAATTTAATTTAGGTTTTGTCTCTTTTACGCTAATTACGTATATTTCGGGTAATATTCGTTCCTTTTCTTTGCTTCTCTTTCATACATAGTTTTATTCTGTTTTGATTATGTTCTTCTTTTGTTATACTTATTAGTGCATTGCTGATGATAAGTCGAATATGACTTGAAGTGCATTCGAATAAAAAATAATTTCAAATTGACGAAGCAATACATTTGTTTTTTTTTTTGTTTTTTTGTTATTTAATTTGTTGTGATCAATAAGGTGTTTTTCATTTAAAATTTCTTCCTCTGAGTTGACGCGATCACAAGCTGAAAAGTTCGTGCCTTTCTAAACTTAACTTGGTTTCGTATGAAGAATTAGTTAAGTAAAAGAAAGAAAGTTAATCTTATCCTAAAATTAGACCAACATTTTATCAAAAGATGAGAACTTGTTCCAAATAGCAGTGTCAAATTACCTCATTTTATGTATCCTTGCCAATCAATGAAATATAGGTCCGTTCGCGAACTAATATGCAAACGTAAAATTACTCGTATATAAACTTTCGTGCAAAACTACACAAACGCGTTCGCGTACTGAGAAAATGGTAAAAAGATGAACGAAAGAAAAATGTACTTTCGTTCATTTTTCTTCACACAGAATTTCAGCTGGCAAGAAAATGAAAACTGTCAAATGATGAAATCCTATGAGTTTGCCAGCAAAAAAACAGCTGTTGCTTCTTTTCAAGCCAAACTTAGATGTTTTTTCAACTTTTTACACAAAAGCGTTCGCGTACTTTTCTTAGAAATGAGAGGATTCTCTCTCGATTTTGGAGATTTGACACTTTTCATTTTCCTACACATAAAGTACGCGAACGGACCTTATATCTTCGACCTGAATGTGGTAAGCTATTGAGTATGCTTTAGACGACAGCTGTCCATCAAATCAGATTGGATTGCCTTCAATTATACATAACCGCATCGAAAGAAATTCAAGAAATATTGCCTAAGCAAGACATAACCCCTTTTTTAAGGAAACGGGTTTTCTTAATCATTTAATGCTAGGGCCGGATGGAAGGTTGAATTAGTACTCGTATGTGAACAATTTGGTTTTGATATAAATAATTGTTTGCTGGAGGGGAGGACAATTGAGTATAATTTGAATGATACAGAGACTGAAATATGTTCGCTAATGAAATAATGATGAAAAAAAAAAATTAATTTGATTCTGCCTCATGCTATGCCGAAGCATAAATATTTTTTTTCTATTATAACAGATGTTAGAACAAAGAAGGTAACTAAACTGAGCAACGAAAACTTGAATTCTATGTTTATTTTATTTATCTGTAAGAACATGTAGGTATACACACTTCCAAAAATGGTTTCCAAAGAACTTTATTTCTTCTTCTTCCTTTAATGGCGGTGAGGCTATGATCAGGATTAAAGGGGTCATAACCCTCCCACTAAACTTATTCCTACTGCTTTACGGAAACTTCTATTTTGTTGTTATTCTTAAGCAATATTATAATGGTTTGTTTTTAATAACTTTCTTCTTACTATTGTCAACCTTTTAAAATAATTTATATTTTGCATTCATTGCTTCTTTTGGAAAACGTTATTGAAAGAGTATAAATACAGTAAATAAAAAAATTTGTTTAAACAAATTATGTCTATCTTTTATAAGGGGTAGGTATTACATATTCGGGAATTTCCTAAATAATACCTACCTACGTAGGCGAAAGTAGGGATTTTTTCGGACATTATGGGTAACTTTTTTAAAATCATGTTGGATCACTGACAGATGAGTGATATTTGATACTGACAGTTACCTCCGTGGGAAAAATCAGGATTATACATAGTGTGTTATAAAATTAGTAGAGTTTGTGTGTTGCTATAGATTATATATTGATGGCATTCAAAAACTAAAACCCTTGACTCCATTTGCGCCACGGATTTAGGCAACTGAACTTTAAAAATTCGATTGAGTTAGAAAATGTATTCATTAGTGTTTCTAAAAGGCAATCCATCAAACACCTCTGCATCTCTAACCGAACATTTCAAAGGATTTTTCCTATGTATTTTTTTTTCTTGTGAAGAACCATTTCCAGATAGTGGTACTGAGTACGAACCGAATAAAAAAATTTGAATACGAAGAATATATTATGATGGTTGCGCCACTTTTATGTCGGTATGTGAATATTCAATAATTAAAAAAAAAAAGATTTCCATATACATATGACGTATTTTTATTGAATTTGAAAACAACATCAATGAATTGGTCTCTTCTATTGATCAAATTAAATGTACCTATATTGCTGCGTTTTCCATCACTTTTTTGAGCATCACCGGCGGTCTCGTGATGATTTCGACATGAAAGATTGCCTTGACCTCGTCAATGGTCTGTCGCTTGCTGTTGCTGGCGTAAACTTTTCTTTTCAAATAGACCCACATAAGAGCCCGGGGGGGGGGGGTCAAATCTGCAAATTTTAGAAGCCGGTCTATAGCGCCATTTTTGACACACGTCAAGGGAATTATCGTTTCAGAAACTGCGTTGTTTGATTTGCAGTGTGGCAAAATGAAACCAGTAACTGTCCAGACCTTTTCCACACATTTATGGGCAGATATAATGAGCCAACATCCACCGATATCAATTCCCATCGACTGCTTCGCCTTCTCTGAAGAAAAATGGGGCCGGGCCAAACAGCCACTTTTTGGATAGGATCTCGTGTGGATTCTCCGCTCCCTAAATGCGGCAATTGTTCTTGTTAATAATGCCAGAGTGTGTGAAATGAGTCTCGTCGGTTATCAAAATTTGGTTCAAAGATTTAGTTTCATTGTGAACCATTACAGAGACTGTTTGGCCGTATTCCAAGCGACGTGGACGGTCTGTCCTACCGCTTCAACCAGTTCATTGGAACGTCTAAGCTGTTGATGAACGGCATATCGACGATCTCAAACTGTCCCGTGCTCAACAAAACTCGAAACCAAACGACGAATAATTGTGTCAGAAGGTGCTTGTTGGCCACGATATTTTCGACTATATGCAGATGTACATTGAGCTAACACAACTGAGCTATTCATAGTTGTAATTGTACTGAATTAACGTTTCAAAAACTCATCTAGCCAAGTCAATCAGTTGATAAATGTAAAAGTTATTCAATGTTTCCATACCGACATAAAAGATGGCGCACCATGAGTAATATTTTAAATGGTCCCAATGCTTAATCGATGGCGACGTGGATGTTGCTGCTGATATGATCACAAATATAATTCACCTACGAATGAAATCCTTTCTAACAGGACAAAAGGTATTAAACCGATATTAACCTTCCAACCACACACTGTGGTATGAGATACCCCACATAGATTTCAAAAGTGTGCAGGTCCCGTTCAAATTGTTTCCTAAGGGTGCTATACCGATATATATATAATATATATAAAATTACATCTTTTTTTTAATACTTTTGGGGTGGGGTATGTGATACCCCAGTGTGAGGAGCGCGTTAGAAAAAATATTTGTGAGAACGGAAAGTTAATCGCGTGGTTTGACTCGACCTGTAAAGAAGCTATCAGGGCAAAAGAAGTAAGTTTCAGTTATATAAGGCCAACCCATCTGAGAATAATCGAAAAATGTTCAAACCAGCTTGAAATGCCTGCAATGCCCACACTAATCAAGTCAAATTCTCCTAGGACCAAAACACGAGGCAAATAATCCTACATAGTAAAAACTGCTCGTTTTGCAGCTAGCTCAACGCTCCTAGATTGTGCTTTATCTCCCCTTGCACTCGAGCGTGTATAACCTTACATGAAACTAAGTTTCGCACTCGTACCGTGTCAAGAGTACTTCAAGATATTGATGTACACAAATTTGCTGGTCCAGATGGTATTTCCCATATCGTTCTGAAGAGGCATTTTTCCAGGCTGGCAAAACTACCTGTTCTTCAAGGCTCTTTCCAATACGATGGAAAACTGCATTTGTCAAGCTCGTCCCCAGAAAAGGCAAATCTTCTTCTCCCTGCTCCTATCGATCAATTGCACTTACGACCCTTCTTTCCAAGGTCATAGAAACGCTGACTAACCGTCAGCTTATGAAATATCTTGAATCCCGAAAACGTCTCTATGACCGGCAGTACGGTTTTCGCAGCAACAGGTCCACTGCTGATTTAATGGCATATCTTTACCATGGTGGTGAAAATAAGATCGTTGCGTTCGATATTTCAAAGGCATTTGACAGAATTTGGCATCTTGCGCTTTGGTCTCTCTGAACGGACTGCACTTTGGTGCTACTATTGGTGGCATAACCGGACACTGTCTCACAGGCAAGCATACAACAAGGATTGCGTCTACAGAAATGACTTCTGCAAAGGTAGCTTAAACGAGGAGAAGGCGGAGACTATTTTCCAGCTTCTCTGCACCTGCCCTGCTCTCCCCCAAAGACAAAATTTGCATATCTTATATACAAGTTAGGAGAGGATACGTTTATTATTATTATTGTGTGATACCAAAACCTTTTATTTGTCTAATGGACCCCTCACATGAGCACAACTTGCGCGAATGAACGATTAGACAAATTGCGGTGAAAACCACTTTTAATACATTTTATAAACAGAAACTTGCAAATATTACTATTCGCAGAGTGGGATATGCAACTAGTTCATCAAAATATTTAAAAAAAAGGGTTCACTACGGTTTAATAAACCAAATATCGAATTTCGAACTTTTTGCCTAGTCACGAGATAGCTTACCAAAAAAATTTTAATAGAAACACAAAAACGGACTATTTTTATCGACACAAACACTGGATTTATAGATAGATATACCTAGGCATTATTTTCTTTCAGTTCACCCCTGAGCAATGAACAGAGCGTGAGCAAGTAGACAGGGCCGGCTCCAGACAAACAAGCGCCTTGTGCAAGATTTACAGAAAGCGCCCTATTTTGAGTTAGATTTTCCTTGAAGTTGCAATATTGCAAGTGATGTGAGTTAATGAGCAAAAATTCAGCACAGGTGTGATGGATGTTGCTATTTTGGGCTTATTTGAACAAGTTTTTTGTTTTTTCTTACTTCTAGCAATGCGCCCCGGAATTTGGCGCCCTGTGCATTTGCACATCTTGCACATATGGTTGGGCCGGCCCTGCAAGTAGAACGTGCTCGAAGCGTTTTGATTTGCTTATGAAATACACTTGAGCGTTCAGCTATCTTTTGAATAGAAAACATGCTTGTTCTTAAATAAAAAAATTTGAATAAATTGTATTCCTTTCTACTCCAGAAAAACAACCCCGACCTTATTTTGAATTACTTTTGATTTCGTTTTCTTTTATTTTCGCCCCTCTCAGTCTGTAATTGGCTGTGTTCATTTCTTTACTCTGACCGCTCAGTCACTTTATTCAGAGCTGATACTTCTCGCTTCGATCAAGCTCTGAACAAAAAAAAGAAATACAGTTTGAACGCTCTGATGTGTCAGAGCTAAAAAAGAAACACTTTTTTCTGACAAATCGAACTCATGCTCTGCTCCGAAATAAAAGTAAACATAGAGAAAGGCTACAGTCCGGTTGGGCGAACTGTTGGATACCCAATGATTTCTTCAATAAAAGGGTTTTTTTTTTAATTAGTGAGCGGATTTTTTTTTCTACGGGTGTAAATCTTTATAAGACACTTGATATTGCTCGGTACTATGTAGTGTGGGATTTTTACCCACTAAATCCACCGGACAATCAGGATTAATCTATGAATTTATCGATAAATGATTTTTCTTTCTTAATTTAAAATCGCATTGGGGGAAGTTTAAAGTTTTAATACTTTCCCATCGCTCTTAGACTATCAGCTCATGAGGCTTGGTACACTTAGTCTCCGTGGGCGGATTTTAAAAATATTTACACATTAGCATTAAGGGCCTGTAAAAAGTATGTTTTCCAAATTTCAGCTTCCTAGCTCAAACTTTGGACTTTTCGATAAAACTGTTTTTATTTTTCAAACTGACACACATGCCAGTAGATGGATTTTAAATATCTTAGACATCAAAATTAATACACCATTAGGATAAGATATTAAAACGCGTTATGTGATTTTGTAGAATGAAATTCGAAGAATATATTCAGCTGGCGATCGGAATTTAGGAAATAATAGATTGAAGCGACAAAAAAACTACTAATCATTTCAGTAAATGGAATGAAATCAATGGCGCGTTCAATTCGCAGCTATGAGTTCAAAAATAAATAAATAAATATTAGGCAATAACAGCCCATAGAGGGCCTAAAACCTAGCTTCTCCAACCATTTTCTTTGCGAAGTGGAAGGGACCTATAATTTTACGCCGAATCCGAACGGCAAATTTGAGAAGCTTTTAATGACAATTTTCAAGAGATGGGGCAGTGGAAAAACACTCAATATGTTACTTGGCCCCGGCGGGAATTGAACCGGGGACCTTTCGATTAGTGAGTTATTCGATAAATGAAAGGGGTAAAATAGTAGGGACTGGTAGATGCCTTGCAAATTGAACGCGCCCAATTTCATAAACCTATCTTATTCAGGAAAAGAAGCGCCTTGTGATATGCTTTAGTCAGTTGTTAGGGTCACAACATTATTCAAAATACTTTGTTCAGTAAATTGAACTATTAAAATAAATTCGAAATTATTACGTTTAATGTGTTTAATTACAATTATTTTGAACACTTAAACACGTTTTATATTGAATTAAAATATTCATAAATATCATTTCTTACTTGTTGTTTTTTTCGTATCCACTTCATTTTAAGAAAATCTGTTCCAATGTTTACACTTAACACTGACCTACCTGAAGTTGGACACCGCACAACACAAAGAACCCCGATGATACAGCAACTTCTGAATTTTTATTTTGTTATTTTTGTACATTTAGTTCCATTGTTCAATCACCTTTAACACAATTTCGATGTTCAACAACCTTTGCTTGACATTTAAAGTGGAGAAATTAAAAAAAGAAAATCGGTAGAGGGGAGGTTTCCGTCTTTAGGTATAAATTTGAACGTATAGGTAAGTCATTCAAAAAGCCAGACATGGGAGCCAGCAGTAATGTATTTTTCATTGAACTTGATGATTATTTAGTGAAACTTGGCATCTTTTCATTCGAAATAGTAAGATTAAACAGAAAAAAGAGTACTCTGAGGGCACCAATGGAAAACAACATTACTTTTAAGTAATTCTAAGTGAGCTAGGCTAAGCTAAGTGACTTTGGAAAAGGCTGGGATCGTTAACATGAAATGGTGCCTACTGGGGCTGTTGTTTGACGCTATCGTACGGCCTTGGCGCCTGCCAGCCAGCCGAAATGCAATTAGGATGGCGACCACTCCGTGGGTGAGGTAACTAGCGCTCGCTATCCTCATTATAGATAGTTATTATAGGTTCAATAGCTTAGATAAGTTAAGTAGTGTAGGTGCGAGTAGTTTGAACCAATTTTTAAATAATACTCCATATAAGCTCACTCGTAAGATAATTCTATAGGTCGAAGATCGCCTAAGAGCTAGTAAGCTAGAATCAGAGAAATTGTAGTCTTAAATGAAATTATATCATTTTTGTTCAGGATGTCAGATTGAAGAGCAAATAAAAAATGCATATGAAAGTTTAGGTTTTTGTCGGCGAAGGCCTAATTGTCCACCAAACCGTTTTTTTTCAATAATGCTTTTAAATCGACCATATTTTCAGTTTTTGGTAATAAGGGTTTTCTGAGCAATAATCCGAACTTAGTTTCAATTTACCTGTGAAAATACGTGCGTCTGTAGACCAAAACGGTTTGAGGTAAAAAAAAAGTTGAATATTAAATTTATATGTCAAACATAAGGGATGTTTTATTTCTTCTTTTATTAAAGCAAAAATGTACGTAGTGATTAACGAAAAATTAACGAAAAAATAAAAATTAAATTTATTCAATCAGCTCGGAAAAAGCTCTCACTATTTATTTTGTTGTTTTGTGAAAATCCAAAAAGCAGTTTTTAATTGGCGTTAAACACAAGTTGATCTGGCATTTTATGCAATATATTTGAGTATCTGATTTTTTGCAATGCTTGCATCTCTTTTTTCCCGATTTATCGAACATGCCTGGAATATGTCCAGTATTATCAAATTTGACATCGTCTGGTGGTTTGACACACTTTTTCCCTATACTTGGCGATGGTTCATAGGGAGTTGTTCATGGCCTTCCCACTTTTTTTGTAAGCGAAAAGTGCAAAGCTCATATGCAATTTGCTCACGGAACTCTGGCAATTTAATCTTTTTGCTTGGATTAATGCGATGGTGAAGAATATATGCATTAGTGACGGCCATAACTATAAAATGATAAAAAAAAGCCGATTCATTGGATTTCGCGTCTTTAGACGAATATGATACCGTCCCATACATCCATCATATCCACTCCACCCATATGACTGTTATATTCTCTTATTATTTGTGGGCAATCTACTTCAATATATTGCTTTCGTTTACGAACATAACGAGGTGCTTTGTTTGGATGTGTTGGAGGACTATTCTTTAAAAACGGCATAACCCCAACGTATGTCGATGCAATTCGAACACCTCGATTATCTTTTCATAATACAGTTGATATATCCACACCATATGCTGTGCTAACAAACTCAACGGCATATCCTCTGTTAGCTTTTTTATACTCTTCGTCTCTTTCATTTGGCAACTTGGAATTCGAAATTCGATTAGAGCGAATGGTACCCAGACTAAAAATTCCTTTTGCACGTAGGTAAATTAGTAGAGGTAGTGAGGCATACAAGTTGTCAAAATAAACAACATTGGTTTGAAATTCAGGAACTGATTGGATAAGACGAATAACCACGTTTGCTGTGGGGCCAAGATCTGGTGCTTCCGACAACACCGTATTGTCTCCAGCTCCGATAAATATTTCAAATCTATATGAATACCCGAAAGTATCACACAAAACAAACAATTTTATACCCCACGTATGAGGCTTATTCGGCATATACTGCCGTAGATGATGCTTCATTTTTGTTGAACACACAGGCGCGCTGTTTTCGGCACTGAGTCCTGACACAATATAAAGGGTCATAACCATCTGCACCTCTCTGAATACATTGTTTTTCGTCGGCAAATGATAAATAACGTTTCATGTTTTCAAATTGTCTGCAAGACATCGTGCTACGTATTGGTTCTAATGTATTCTTGCTCCTAACTTTCCATGTTTGGGTATCGATATAGTGACATATAGAGCAGAATGCCTATAAACTTGTGAATGTCTGTTTCTGAAACTGAAAACGTAGTATTGATATTTACTTGATGCGCAGCACGGTTTGTTTCTGCAACAATGAGATTGACTATTTCAAATGTTAAAAAGTATTTGAAACATTGTAGTAGCGTTTCTAAATTCTTTATTGTTTGTGGCAAAAAACTATTGCCTCGAAATGCTACCTCATTGACATGAAGCTGTAATGACCTTTTTTTCCACAAAATCTGTCGACATTCTTTTGATTTGATGTCAATTTCAGTTAAATTGTTCCCATTCAAGCCGCCTGTAGATGGAGCTGATGTAGGGCCACCAGCTTCAAATTGTGGTAGTGGAGATCGAGGTCGCTTGGATGGTTTGAAAGATGTCGTTGCCTTGTTCTATAGTAGTTCTTCTAATAAAATTTAAATTCAATATTGAAGTTAGGACATATTACCAAAAAGTTACCTTGTTCTATAGAGCTGATATTAAAAGAAAAAATGTAAGCTTTCAAGAATTCAGAACTTGTATCGCTATGTTGTATTTCATCTAAGCACTGCGATATTGCTGTGTCAGTGGTCTCTCCACATTCAAACCGATCCTCAGGTCTACAAACGGTCATCAGAAAACATTGTGAATAATAATACATTTTTTTTCTAATTCAAAATAAAACAATATATTATGAAAATAAATAATATTTTACACTTACCTACCATAAAATTTTCAAGTCTTTAGAAAAATAATAAACAAATAAATACTGTAATTCAAAATTCACTTTTATTCAAAATAATTTATTTCACTTTTTGCACTGACTTACAACACTCAACTGACACGTCAACTCAAAATATAAAATAAAAAGCGAATGTTACTTGGATTTTTCAAAGCACACTACCACTCAAAACCGCTATAACGGTTTTTAATATTTCTCTCTTTCTTGAATTCTATATTTATCTCCAAGAAAAAAGAGACCGTCTACAGACCGTCTACAGATGTTGTAACGGTTAGAGGCTTGGGTGTCAAAATAAATTATAAAAGGCGCATTCGAATCAGAGCAAATGCTCAAATGTCCAGCAATTGCTCAATATTTGAGCAAACTCAGTTATTAATTAATTAATTATAGATTGCTAGGAAAGTTAGGTTAAATACGGGTATGAAAACTCATACAACACTAGGCACCAAACTGGGCCCATCGCGATCCCTGGAGAACGAATGGATCCAAAAAGCAAACGGAATATGGAACCTAAACGCTTTCCCTCCACAAGCACCCAATTTCCCTGCAGAATTTGATAAGTCCCCTATAGTTCCCCTATAGTTTATATGGACTTTTTCCTGTAACTGTTCAAAGAAGTACCTTCCTAGCGACCTCGCATTCACACAATAAGTTTGTTATGCAGTCTGAGTCGCTTTGCATACTTCCTCAAGAGACAGTGTCAAGACAGGATACCTACCAGTGTCCTAAGCTTCCCTCTGGTTAATTTAAAGATCTCACCAGATTTGTTGTTCTCAAAATGTGATCATAATGCGTCTATACCCCTGTAGGCTAGCCCACCTCAGGTCGGCAGCCTTTTTGATATGCTCTCTTATAATGTTAAATGTGATATCTAATTAAATCAAACAAATAGTTTATTTTATTTAATATCTTTTTTATATATTTTAATTGTAATTGTCACAACTTTTTATTTTTATTTTATACCAACGCGACGCGTTTCGAAGCGGTAGCTTCATCATCGGGCGTAGATACCCTTTACTACGCCAAGAGGTGGTTATTAACACCGCCTCACTGCTATCTAAATCCCTTCCTCTTCTTGTCATCGGTGACCTGGCACCCAATACAGTCTCACTCGGTTCTGTCTGCGTAATGCTTTCAGCATTGTGCGGCAGCTCCTGACTATTTCGGAATTGATGTTCACGGATTCCAGTGCTTTGAGTGCAGCCTGACTATCGATGTAGATGACCCATCCCCATTAGTTCCGCTTCCCTAATTGCTTGTATCCGGAAGTCTTATAGAACCTCTCAGGTCCAGACTGGCAGTGTAAATGACAAAGCCAGTACCTTTTGCCCTTTTCGAACCGACTGTGTACATTGCAATTTTTTGTTTTGTTATTGCATTTCCTTGCCATATATCCCTTTCCGGATATGACACATCATACTGATTGTCAAAGTCGGCCAAAGGGGATATTTCATCAGCTCCAGAAGCTCTGAAAAAATCGAGCAATGTCCAGTCCAACCCTTAAAGTAACCCCGATTAGTGAGCCGTAAAGGCAAAACTATAATAGACTGAGCGGTGGCTACGGCGCCGTCCGAAACTAAGCGAATACAAAGAATTTGTATTGTGTGCCTATAGAGCGGATTGCCCCATTCGTTAAGTTTCGTTCCCATCTGCTTACGTCCGCAAACAGCGATCCCATTCCCACTCTACGTCTGTAAATTTGACAACAAGATTTTTGTTAGGGAAAATACAGGCGAATGCATCCGTTCACATACTTTTAATATGGGTAACTTAAGCATTTGATAAATCGGAAGAGAACGGTTCGTTCAACTATGACGTTAGCTTCAGTTTTCGTCCGTCTATTAATAATTGGGCATTAACACACGGTCACCACTTGCGAAAAATTAATAGCATACACTAATGCATGCTGTCATTAGCTCAAGTGGAGACCATTTCCGCAATTATATTTCGACAGTTTGCGAGGGAAAGCATGCTGTACTCGTATACTCTTTATCGCATGTTAAAAACAAAAGAGAGGGAAGTGCCTTACCAATGATGATCTCCATGAAAGTCGTTGCCTATCTCTCTCTCAAATGAACCAGGTATACCCAGCAAGCAAAATTCGACAGCTGCTCTGCTTTTGCTTTTTTCTTCTGCTTCTGCTGACTGCTGGAAATTTATAGTAAGTGGAGACACTGTTGCCAGCAAGTTTTTGATCCGTAAATCAAGCGGTATTAGATGCAAAAGGTGTCCAGCGGTTACGTAGAGGTGGCACTATCCGATATTTTCAAATGCAAACGTTTTGCATCATAAATAATTTTGTGGATAAACCAGGAGCTATAATTCAAAACCATTTTTCACATCGCCTCATCGTTTCTTATGAGCCGGCAAAAAATTAGTGCGTTGACGTTGTTACCATAAAACATCTCAGAATCAAATCCTCAACGTCATTTTATTTTAGACACATAAATCACAATATCTTAACAGAGGTTGAAAAATTTAGTATACACTTTCCATTCGATGTACATAATGTTTATATGGGTACGCCCAGGATTTCCATTCCTACCATTACTTCCATTACACTGACAGGTTAAAACAAATGGTAATATAAAATTAATAATGGACATTTATTTTTTTTTCATTGAAACATGAATGTACCTGCCTCTGAGGGTCAAGAAATATAATGATGGAGTAAATGGCAAATCGGCACAAGTCCTCGTACATAATAATAAATGTGCGTGTGTACGAAGTTTATATGTTCCACCACTGCTTTCTGTCTGGTACTTATCCAAAAAGGTACACGTGGGAATTTATCTGCAGTTAACTTGTAGAAAGTGTTCTCACTAGACAGCGTGTTTCTTTATTCTTTCAGAATAATTCCGAATGATCCATCTACGTTTCTTTATTCAACGGAATATTCCTATAATCCATTTCTTTGTTTTTGTATTCATTCTGGAATACTAATTGGAATGCATTATTTTAATTCCCAAAGAAAGGTGGAATAAAAGCAATATTCTCTCGTTTGACTGATGCATTTGGTAAAAAAAAATGGAAGCAACAGCAAGCAATCGAATTGGTGATCATTTATTGTATTTTTATTAATTTATTGTCTTTTTTATATTTTAATGTGTGTTATTTCAAGTAAATTATTTTTTTTATTTAAATTTTTAAAATCCCTAAATAATTTCCAGGAAAAATAAATGTCCAGGATTTATTCGCTGTTTTAGCAAAACAAGATTTATAAAGCGAAATGTCAGTGGATTGTATTGAATAAATACAATGAGCCTTATTGCGAAGATCAATCGACAATTGATAATTGACTATTTTCAATGTGTGCTATTGTGAACGGACGATTCATTTGGTATTTTTGTCAATCGTATTTTTTTAATTGACTGCGATTGACAAAATCCTTTAGAATTGTTCGTTCACAAAAGTTTAAAGTTCTATAGCCAACTAACTTTTCCTGTTTTTTCTCACCACGACTTGCTGTTCATTACTCTGGATATAGATGTTAGCTCGAGTGAATCTTACAGCTCCCAGTTTCGTGATTTTCGGAGCTTTGATATTCATAGTCTATTTCTTGAATGTGGTAGCCTTCAATGGGACAACATTTACAGAACACCACACGTAAATGAGCAAGTGATCATATTTAATAATTGTGTCAA
The DNA here is from genome assembly GCA_949715645.1 of Portevinia maculata. Lineage (NCBI taxonomy): Eukaryota > Metazoa > Arthropoda > Insecta > Diptera > Syrphidae > Portevinia > Portevinia maculata. The sequence goes on from OX454526.1 coordinate 219,783,928, forward strand.
TTACCTCTTCGATAAATATGTTCCTATCCAGTCACGCATTATTAAAAATGCTAGATGCCCCTGGTTCTCACATCGTATTAAAGAAGCCATACTCCTAAGAGACAATTTGTATCGTCGTTGTAGAAGGTTTGGTTGCATAGAGATGTACGTGGAATTTAAAAGAGCCCGAAACAGAGTCTTCATCATTGTAAAAAAGTCAAAGCTTCTTTACTTCACAGGAGTCTCTAACCAAAACTTTTTTTAAAAAAATCATCCATTAGCGACCACGAAATCGATATAGATGAGTTAAACCGGAAGTTTACAAACGCTACAACCTCTAGTGATCATAGCTCTTTGGAGTTTTCCGTTAACAATTTTAGGGATGAAGGATTTTCACTTTCGACTGTCGACGAAATTGAGGTTGGTAATGCAATTTTTGGGCTTAAATCCAAATGCGTAGGACTGGACAATGTTCACCCAGACTTTGCTAAAATACTTCTCCCTTTCATTATTACCCACATAACGCATATTTTCAACACGATAGTGATTTCGTCCTCTTACCCATTAGAATGGAAAAAAACAAAAAATTATACCCATCCCAAAAAAGTGCAATGTACTTGAATATAGACCGATTGCCATTCTTCCATATCTGTCTAAGGTCCTCGAGTCTATCATCAATCAGCAAATCAGAACCCATGTTAATAACAACAATTTACTCACATGTCTACAGTCCGGCTTTCGATCCCACCATAGTTGCATTACAGCACTTCTCAAAGTTTCCGACGATATTCGGGAGGCTATTGACTTAGATCAAATGACTTTGATCGCTCTGTTAGATTTTTCCAAAGCATTTGACTCAGTAAATCCAGTGCTGTTATGTAACAAACTTTCAATGTACTTTAATTTTTCCGTGACTTCAATTAAACTCATACATTCTTACCTCACCAGTCGTGTCCAATTAGTGTCTTACAACAGAGTGCAGTCTGCCTATCTTCCCACTCATGTGGGTGTCCCCCAAGGATCGATCCTCGGCCCTCTTCTGTTCTCTATGTTTATTAATGACTTATCTCAATATATCTGTTATTCAAAATTCCACATTTACGCTGACGACGTGCAGCTTTACTACAGTCTTCAAATAAAGAGTATTGCGGAGGCTGCTGAAAAAATCAGTGGCGATCTGTTTTCGGTATATACTCGTACATGTGCAACCCAAAATTATCTTAGCCTAAATCCCTACAAGTCCAAGATTCTCCCGATTTATAAACGACATCTACAGTTACAGTCCATCCCCCAAATCTTGCTTAATAACACGCCAATTCAATTTGCTTCTAAAACTACAAATTTAGCAATTACCTTTAACAACTCGCTTAGTTGGAATGACCACATCAACAGCGTGGTAGGTAAAATATATGCTGCACTTCGTGGCCTGTCTTTAACCAGAGGTTCTCTTCCGGTTAAAACAAAGTTAAGACTCGTTAAAGCACTCAATGTGCCAGTTTTTACTTACGGCTGCGAATTATTTGCTGACTGCGACTCAGAGTCGTTTAGGAAACTTAAAGTTGCAGTAAACTCAATTGCAAGATATGTTTTTAACCTCAGACTATACGACCACGTCTCCACCTTCACCCGTCAACTCCTCGGATGCGATCTCCAGAGTCTTCTAAATTATAGAGTAATCGTTTTTCTAAATAAGCTTATCCATACGCAGCAGCCAACTTATTTATTTGAGAAAATCTTGTTTCCGCTTTCCAGTCGTAGCTTCTCTTTAATCCCGCCCGTTCATACATGTTTAACTTCCCGTAGACAATTTTTTGTTTATGCCGTAAGTCTTTGGAATAACTTACCTCTTAACGTTAGACGGAAAATCAACCAGAGAAAGAATTTTCTATTATCTACATTTTCGTTTTTATCAAGTCAAAATTGAAGCTTCTCCTCTATGGTATTCGTTGTAATTTTTCTGTTAATTAATCTTGTTTCGGATTTTTATTTTTCATTATTGCTATTGTGCTGTTAACTGATTACAAACTCCTGTATAAGCTAAAAGAATCTAATTCTTATATGTACAGAGAACATCATATATTTTTGAAATAAATAAAAAATAAATAAATAAAACAATAGCACACATTGAAAATAGTCAATTGTCAACTGTCGATTGATCTTCGCAATAGGGCTCAATAACTGGAACTCCACTTCCATAAATCTTCGCAAAATGCCTGAGCTTAAACAAAACAACTCAAAAAAGTTCATAAACTACTTTCGTTTCATTACATCATTTACAACAAAATTAAAATTGTATTTTAACTAAAGCAAAACCAAAGAACCAGAGATAACAGATTTGAATAACATAAACGTTCAATGAAATACCTGTTCACAATAAAGTATTTCGCGAGAACCTCAGTGTCAAATGAAAGAAAAAAAACATCAGCTAAAATAAATGAAGTAACAAATTGGTGAATTTCTATGGTGGGAGAGGAGCTCTGCGCGACTATTTTGTAAAATGTTTAAAATAAAGGAAAAAAAAGTTTCAGCACAAAGAAGGAGTACCTATTCAAATACTAAACATAGGGGCGGGCTACAGTCCGCTTGGGCGAACTGTTGGATACCCTATTCTTATTCTTATATCTCATAAGTGGGCGTGACAAAAATTTAAAGGATTTTATCGAAAAAACTAAGCTTTTGTAAATAAAAACGCTCCCTAGCTCAAACTTTGGTTTTTCAATAAAATTGTTTTATTTAATTGTGGGCGTGTCAGTAGGCGGATTTAAAAAAAATTTAAGTATGAGCATAAAGGGCACCTAGAGAGTATATACTATAAATTTCAGCTCCCTAGCTCAAACTTTGGACTTTCAAAAATAAAAATAAAATAATTGTGGGCGTGTCAGTAGGCGGATTTTGAAAATATTTACACATGAGCATAAAGGGCCCCTAGAGAGTATATATTAAAAATTTCAGCTCCCTAGCTCAAATTTTGGTTTTTCAAAAAAAATATTTTATTTAATTGTGGGCGTGTCAGTGGGCGGATTTTGAAAATTTTATGTCCCAAGCAGTTTTATGGGCCAAAGATCATATATAAAAAATTTCAGCTTTCTAGCTCAAAATTCAATTTTAACCAAAATTTGTTTTATTTAATTGTGGGCGTGTCAGTGGGCGGATTTTGAAAATTTTATGTCCCAATCAGTTTTATGGGCCATAGATCATATATAAAAAATTTCAGCTCTCTAGCTCAAAATTCGATTTTTTCCAAAATTTTGTTTTTTTGAGTTTGTGGGCGTGTCTGTGGGCGGATTTCAAAAATTCTTAAACTTGATTATTTCGGGACCCTAGAGAGTATATGGTTAAAATTTCAGCTCTCTAGGTCCAGTTTAAAGGCCTAATTTTTGCCGACGGACGGACGGACGGACGGACGGACGGACATGGTTAGATCGACATTACTATCGATGCTGATCATAAATATAGTAACTTTTAGGGGTCTACGGGCAATATTAAGGTATGTTACAAACTATGCGTCAAAATTAATATACCCCTAGAATAGGGTATAAAAAGTAAAAAATTGAAAAGGATTGTGCAAGAAATAAATAGGAAAGCGTTGAGAATCGCGTTGTTGTGGCAAAAATACATTTTCTTTTGGAAACAAATCAAGTTGAACAATTTCCTATACATACATTTAATACCTACTACTAAGTACAAACAAACAAAAACAATTAATTATTAACAAAATTAAACAAAAAAAAGTGAAAATGACTTTAAATTGCTGCACCGAGAGCTGCACAAGCCCTTTCAATATACAAGGTGGCGCAAAAGTCATCACCCAGTGGCGTTCACCAATCCGACTGAAAACTACATAGGATAGATGTCAAACGTCGTGGACACCCAAGGGCTGAAAACCCTTCGGAAGATGCTATAATTTTTGCAAATAGCGGCAAATGTCAATTTTACTTTGACATTTGTGAAGTAAACAGATGACAACTTTTGCGCCACCTTGTATTTAGGCACTATTTTTATTGTTTTTCTTTTCTCTTACATACTTTCTCAGGTTTTTTCTCAATAAATTGGTAGATTTTGTCTTTTGATTTCACTTAAATATACATTTTATTAACAATCACTATAATTTTTCAATACAATTTCTGCAATTTACTGAATTTGTTCTTATCGTTTAAGAAAGAAATTCGGCACTTCAGAAACAGATAGCTTCGGGAATTGAAATTGATTTCGCACAAATTTTAATGTCATAATCTTGTCTGTCTAAAATCTCGTCGCGAGAATCGTAGGAATATACCCTCAAAATTTCGCACAACAAGCTACGAGATCTGTTCTAGACCTTAAAAGACAACCAGAAGCCCACACCAACGTATGGGTTTGCGTTTTTTCGCATTTGAGAGCATAAGCTTAAATATCCCACGTCAAAAATTCAATAAATGGGATATGGTCATTTGAGTATTTCTCCGGTATATACGTAGGTACCTACATAATTCCTGATTACACTATGCCATGGTTATCTGTAAAATCGGCTTGGACATTCGTAGCTGGTAATATGCATCAACTGTTCAAACGAGATATACTGATTAGATTGTATGACAGCATGAACATATTTGACAGATTTCTGTTCAATATGACCAAAGCTTACAATCTAATCCTCGCTTTGGTATGTAAAGCAACTTTTTGTGCCTAGTCATACCGTAACTACTGATATCTTATTGTGCACATTCTAACGCGACAGTAGTCGATTATCAATAGCCCTGATTGATAATTTTAATTTTTTTTTCAACGAAAATAAAACGAGTATGTCGGAGTGTGCAGTAGCTTTGATCAGTGATACGCACGAAAACGCAGACATACCCTTAAGGCGACGCGACGTGGCGAAAGGAGGACGTGGAAAAAAATTATGAATAACCTCTGGGATCGCTGGAAAAGAATCTTGGAGCAGCAGAATCAGAACTTGTTGGCATTATTACAAGCTGTGAGGACGCCTACCATCCAGTTTCCAGATTTTGATCCAGACAAAACGACTGTAGATGCTCGTGCATGGATATCAACATCTGACATGTGCATGGCTGACCAGCCCTTGCAGGGTGCTCCTTTAATTGCGTTAAGTCGTTCCGTAAAAGGACAAGCCTCGGCGTGACTGTCTACGGTGTAGTTTCCTGGTATGGCATGGATTGAATTCAAAGACCTGTTTGCTGCAAGATTTGTTTGTCCTGAAACTGTTACTGCGTTCTTAATAAATATGAAAAGTAGTAAGCCAAAGGAGGGGGAATGTCTTGCTGCTTATGCTGCAAGTGTTATGACGTCACTTATGGATGGGAAAATTTGTCGACGGAACAAATTGCGTTTGCAACAGTAATGACGCATATTTCTCAGTTTGAACCGCGTGTACGAGCGACGTGTGGATGTATGCGAAGTCAGCGTGCCGCTAGGTAGTTTAAGTCATTTCGAATGCTGACCGCAATCAAAGTAAATTAGAACCAAAATACAAAGGCCCCTTTAAAGTTATTGAGTCCGTGTTATCTGGATGGCGATAGATATGTTCTACAGGCGCTCAATTCTAATCGAACCTATAAATATGCAAATGATAGGATCAGGAAAATGCCTTCGATAAGTGATCCATTTACAGACGGTACAAATGTTGACATAAATTTAAGCGAAGAAAATGTAAACGAAGAGTATTTAAATGCAGAATATTTAGGCGCAGATAACGAAGAAAACTTAACTGAAGAATATTTAAATGAAGAATGTTTAATTGAAGAAATATGAAATCTGTTACAATTAATTTTTATTGATGAAATGGCTTCTTCCCACGGCACTCACAGTCGAAGATCTAAGGGAAAGAAAAACATAGGGACGGGCTACAGTCCGCTTGGGCGAACTGTTGGATACCCTATTCTTATTCCTATCCCTCATAAGTGGGCGTGACAAAAGTCTAAGTATGGTTAAATTGTTAAGAACGCTCTACGTATTTTGTTATATAACATTTAAAGGATTTTATCAAAAAAAACGCTCCCTAGCTCAAACTTGGGTGTTTCAATAAAATTGTTTTATTTAATTGTGGGCGTGTCAGTAGGCGGATTTAAAAAAAATTAACACATGAGCATAAAGGGCCCCTAGAGAGTATATATTATAAATTTCAGCTCCCTAGCTCAAACTTTGGATTTTCAAAAAAATTGTTTTATTTATTTGTGGGCGTGTCAGTGGGCGGATTTTGAAAATATTTATACATGAGCTTAAAGGGCCGCTAGAGAGTATATATTAAAAATTTAAGCTCCCTAGCTCAAATTTTGGTTTTTCAATAAAATTGTTTTATTTTTTTGTGGGCGTGGCAGTGTGCGGATTTTGAAAATTTTATATCCCGAGCAGTTTTAGGAGTCATAGATTATATATAAAAAATTTCAGCTTCCTAGCTCAAAATTCGATTTTTTCCAAAATTTTGTTTTTTTGAGTTTGTGGGCGTGTCTGTGGGCGGATTTCAAAAATTCGTAAACTTGATTATTTCGGGACCCTAGAGAGTATATGGTTAAAATTTCAGCTCTCTAGGTCCAGTTTAAAGGCCTAATTTTTGCCGACGGACGGACGGACGGACGGACGGACGGACGGACATGGCTAGATCGACATTACTATCGATGCTGATCATAAATATAGTAACTTTTAGGGGTCTACGGGCAATATTAAGGTATGTTACAAACTATGCGTCAAAATTAATATACCCCTAGAATAGGGTATAAAAAAGACAAAAGAATGAAGGAGAAAGATCGTGGTCTTGTTTCAATGTTTCAGCTTCTCGCGAATACTGAGCGACATTTGTTCGCATTGTTTGAAGCCATTTCCTTTTCTTTAAAGTAAATTACATACTACCTGTTTGAATAACTATTTTTTAAGTTTAAATGACATAATTATTAATCTAAGCTAAGTAAATACTTTCACTTAATTTTATAATGAATGGAAATGAATAAATTTTTAAATGTGTTACAAAGAAAAAGAAAAGAAAAGTAGAATTCTAATAGATACCAGTGCGTAGTTGTAGCTCGGAATCTCTTTAATGTAGACCATGAGTGCGGTGCGTATCTGGTTTGTGATATTATGGTGGGTTACTACTACTGGTTGGAAGTGGTAAAGAACACTGCTGAAAGTGTTGTTCGTTAGTTTACTATCGCTAGATATAAGTGATAAGTGTCGGGCGCAGTGGCTCAATGGTTATCGAAAGGTCCCCGGTTCAATTCCGGGGCCAAATAACATCTTGAGTTTTTTCCACTGCCCCACCTCTTACGAACGTCTGACAAACATCCAAGAGTATCAATTGTCATGAGAAGCTTCTCAAATCTGCCGTTCGGATTCGGCTTAAAATTGTAGGTCCCTTCCACTTCGCAAAGAAAGTGGTTGGAGAAGCTAGGTTTTAGGCCCTCTATGGGCCGTTAATGCCTAATATTTATTTATTTTTTAGATATAAGTTATAAAGAGTGCTGGATTTAAGCGCTGGGCTTACAATAACTGGTTGGAAGTTATGTAAAGCAAAAAAAGTGATAAGGAGTGCTGGATTTAAGCGCGGCTTACTGTAAAAAAAAAAGTTGAAAGTATTGGTTGTTAAGTGATAAAGACTGCTGGTTTTTAGCACTGGCTTAATACTACTGGATGTAAGTGGTAAAGTACAAATTAAGCTGATAGTGACTGAAGCCAGGAGGCCGAGTGAATAAGTTTCTTTTACCACATGAGGACATGCGACTTGTATAATGGCCGTGTCTAAGTGTGCAGTAGCTTTGATCAGTGATACGCACGAAAACGCAGACATACTATTAAAACGCTCGATTTTTCTTTATTTTTCTTTTATTTTTCTTTATAATTTTCTTTAGATAATCTTAGATTTATTTTTTACTTTTGGAAATTACAAATTGAAATAAAATTATTTGATACTTGAACCGGCAGCAGGTAGATCCACAAGACAGACGAGAGCGCCACACTTGCCGCGTTCAGCTTTTATACCAGCCAAAAACAATTCAGTTCAGCCAACTGCATCTAGTGCAATTGCCCTCTGGTGGCAATTTACTGTGTGATGGGCCGATCACACTAGATGCGTTGATTTGTCTTGAACATTACCGGCCGCCTTGCCACAATGTGACGAAATTGGATACTTATAAATAAAATTAATGTAACAACATAGTAATACATTTTTTTTCCCCAAAAATATATAGCCTTAGTATAGATACATTTTAAAACAATACATAATTAAAAGGAATACATTTTTTTTTTTTTTAGATACATTTTATATAGATAGGAAGGTGATGTGTGATAATTCGCAATGCATATATTAGGTACTCTAAAATTAATGTAGGATAGGTAAGGATACAAATTAATTTAAGTTGTTCGACATAATCTCAGATTGGAAGTTCAAAAATAGATATAGATACTCACGTGTGACAATGCGGTAGTAAAGTGTATATAAAGTATATCGATTTTCAGTGTTTACACGCCTAATCCACAAATCACGTTGAAGGTAAGACACAAAGTTTGACTATTGGCCGGGTTACATCACCGTACATTGTTTTTACTGTAGCTACTCGGATTTTTCCATCATTGCCTGGATTGACTTTGATAACACGCCCAAGGCGCCAGTCGGTACAGGGAAGGTTTTCATTTTTAATAACGACTAAGTCGTTAATTTTTATATCTGATTGCGGAAACTGCCACTTGTATCGCTTATGGAGTTCCCTAAGGTATTCCTCCTTCCAGCGTCTACAAAATGATTGATGCAGGCTTTTCAGCTTCTCCCAGCGATTAATAAAGGATATTGTAGAATTGGAGATATCTGGCTCCGGTGGGGCCAACAACGGGCCACCACCTAAAAAATGGACAGAGGTGAGCGCAAGGAGGTCCGAGGAGTCTTCAGACATTGGGGACAATGGCCTTGAGTTAAGGCAGGCTTCGATGCGGGTCAAAATGGTTGAGAATTCCTCGAAGGTAAATTTAGTCGAGGACGCAATTTTCCTGAAATGCGTCTTAAACGATTTAACGCCGGCTTCCCATAATCCACCCATGTGAGGAGCGCCGGGGGGGGGGGGGGATGAAATTCCAAACAAATCTTTGTAACCCATACTGTTCAGCGGTGGCCTTAGAGGCGGAAGAGAGCATGGTCTTGTAGTCCTTTTGGAGAGAGGTATTGGCTCCTACGAAATTGGTGCCGTGGTCTGTGAAAACTTCCTTTGGAAGGCCTCGTCTGGACACGAATCTAGCGAATGCCGCTAGAAAGACTTGTGTCGAAAGATCACTTGCAGCCTCAAGATGTATGGCTTTCGTAGAAAAGCATACAAAAACACAGCAATAGCCCTTAGTGATGCGGCAGTTTCGGCCACTAAAACTCCGGATTTCAAACGGACCGGTGAAGTCAATGCCGGTATAAGTAAACGGAGGGGAGTAGGTGCATCGTTCCGTTAGAAGTGGCGCCATTATTTGCCGACGCATTTGCTTTTTATGTATTGCGCAAATTTTGCACAGCTTGAGACGAGCTTTTACCAAGTTTTTAAGTTTTGGTATCCAGTATTCCTGCCTTACTAGATGCAGCACTAGTGCGTTGCCTCCATGTAGCGTAAGATCATGGATGTAATGGTAATCTATCAGAAGTGTAGAAAATCGAGAAGAGTACGGAAGAATAATAGGGTAGCGTTCGTTGGAAGAAAGGGCCGAGTTGGTTAACCTAGCGTTGCTTTGAACTATTTGGTTTGTATCTAGATACAGATTTAGGGTAAGTAATGAGCTGGGCGTATGAACCACTTGGCACTCAGACAATCGTTCGTATTCCCTAGGAAAATGTGCCTGTTGTGATAACTTTATAAGTCGTAATTTAACAAAGTTTACTTCGGCTTGGGAAACGGAGTGCGCTTTGACAAAGGTCATGTTATTGCGGCGGGCGTTATTGAAAAATCTGAATATGTAAGAAATTATCCTATATGCTCGCGGGAGAGACGAAAACCGTTCGAGGATATCTTCATTTTGATGAAGAACTAAGGACTGAATTGGTCTTTCTTCCAAGTCGTCCTCACGCACGAGGGCGGAAGACTTATCGGCCAGTGACTTTCTGGTTGTCGAAGCCAAAATGGACCATTCCACCAAAGCGCGTTGTTTTCGAGGTCTTTCGGCACAACACCGCGAGTGGCAAGGTCTGCGGGATTGTCCGATGACCTGACATGTTTCCGATTGGCAATAAACGTCTTCCACGTGCGCGGAGATTTGTTCAGCCATGCAAGTACTATGGAAGAATCAGTCCATAGATGAAGTTGATAGGAACTGACCGGTAAGTTTGGGATATAAGATTTGATTAGCCTTGATAAAAGAACCGCCCCACATAGTTCTAAGCGTGGTAATGACAGCGGCTTGATGGGGGCAACCTTAGTCTTTGCGCAGATAAGGTGAGAGTATATATTATTATTATCATCACATGCGCGAAGATATAATGCTGCGGCATAAGCTTTCTCCGAGGAGTCACAAAAACCGTGAAAATGAATATGAAATGAGGGATTGTAGTTAACCCACCTCGGTACTTTAAATGATTGAATATGGGATAATCTTTTCACGAAAGACTGCCATCTTTGGTAGAGGAGGGGAGGTAAAGCTTCATCCCACTGAGGGCCTTCAGACCAAACCGTTGCATAAAAATCTTTGCCGTTACTAGAATGGGTGCTAGCCATCCTGCCGGATCAAAAAGGCGTGCAATTTGTGAAAAGACTTCCCTTTTAGTGGCTGTGATAGAAGGTTCAGTGATAGAAGGTTCAGTGATCTGTGTCGTAAAATAAAAGAAATCCCCTTTGGTATTCCAGCGAACTCCTAAAGTTTTAGTAGAACTGTTGTCATCAAGGTTTAAAAAATGTTCATTGAGAACATGGTCAGGCGGCAAATGGCTTAACAAATCAGGAGTGTTCGATGTCCACTTTCGAAGACCGAATCCAGCAGAGTTCAAGACCGAAATTAATTCTTTTTGAGAATCTTTAACTGTTGATAGGTCATGCGCTCCAGAAAGTACGTCATCGACGTAAAAATCCGTCTTAATTATTTGAGCAGCGAGTGAATGACTGCCTTTAACATCCTCTGCCAGCTGTAATAAAGTTCGGAGGGCCAGGTAGGGAGCGCAATTAACCCCTAAGGCAATGGTGAGTAATTCGTAGTCCTTGATTGTCGAATTCAGCGATGTTCGAAATAGTATTCTTTGATACGGTGTATCTTCGGGATGTACCAAAATCTGACGGTACATTTTCTCAATATCACTATAGAACACAAATTTATAAAACCTCCATCGTACTATTAGAGTGGTAAGATCCCTTTGAAGAACGGGGTCCGGAAACAGAAGATTTGTTAAGGTTCCGTCTATACATCCGTAAACACATGGCATACCTTGTAAGAAAGAAAATTGTATGCAAAACTTAAGAAATTAAACATTTTTTAACAGCAATATTCTAAGACTTTTCACAAATACTTTTGTGTTCATTTGGCCAACATACAACACTTTTAAACAATAAATTAACATTTGCTGCACAAACGTGAGAAACACATCTGCAAACGGTCGATTTAGATATCCCATGCATATCTGCTACACCATGGTATTGCTCTCCATTTCCAAGCCTGTGAGAAACTGCTGCCTTGGTGTTAATGCAAAGTTTTTTTCAGTCGTATCGGCTATTTGTAGCCCAATAATTGCAATTATTTCCTCTGACTTCCATCGAATCAGCCGAAATTTTTCATTAAAATTTAATAACTCCGAAATTACATTTTTTTCTTAAAATGAAAACATGATTGTCTATGCCTTCGTTGCAAAGACATTTTTTCGATTACTTTCAATATGAAACAAAATTTGTAGGAGGAATTACAAGTCAACTTTCAGTTGTAAAATATTCTCAAATACTACACAAAATTTGAAAATAATTTTCTTTTGTGAAACGTAAACTCACAAATAAGTCAACTTTTCACAAATTTGTAACTTGTAAATTACAACTATAAATAACTTTTGGTGAAACGAAAATGGAAATAATCACACAAATTTCCCTTTATAGAATACAACTACAAATTTGTAATATCCACAGTTTGGTGAAACGACATAAATCAACAAAATCACAAATTTTGTTAAAAAAATGCTTGTAAATACAAATTTGTAAGTTGGTGAAATAGGCCGCAGGTGCCGGCTTTGTTTGACGAACATCGTATTTAGAACGATAAGATCGTACGACTTGCAAATGCTTACGATATCAGCACGCGGAGAGTTCCTGGTGCTGTATCCCAGTCCTCCACGGCAGCCCTCAGAGTCTTCGTTTGACTTCCCGACATGTCCGTTCAAATCACCGCCAACAAACTAAAGTTGACACTGACAATATTCCACACCTCACCGTATACCATCAGTTCGAGAGACATCAAACGATCACTGGACTTTTAAATGGTCAAGACGCTTCCAAGTAGCTCTGCCGCAAGGATGATATCTATTCAGTTCTTACCCTGTTCCGTTCCGTAGTAGAACATCTTGAAAGCTTTTGTCCTATTGTCCAAGAAACGCTACCGATTTGAGTATATCGCAGTTTTGTTTCCCGAACACATAGATGTAAATTCGTCTTCTAACCATCAGCTCTTCGAACTCGTAGCTACGACCACTCATATTTGCAACGATCCAACTCGCGATCCTTAGGTTTCGCTTAAGCTTAAGCATTACTGTGCCATCCCCCGGAAACCGAATAGCTCTGACCCGAGCATTTCTGCTTGTCCCAGGATTAGTACCATGATAAGTAGTGCATGGCGGGGTAGTGCGTTTTCTATTAGCGTACATTTCCATAGTGCTTTGGTTTAAAAGAGCTCGACACATACATGCTCCTATTATTTCTTAGAATTCGACAAACTCACATTCTAAATCAAAGGTCAAAATAAACGCGAATACATTATAAACACAATGACTAGCTGGAGTATCCAATCGTAAATTCAATCAAATATTTCAACTAACTTCGTTATAAAAGTGTTGTTTCGATGGCAGTATGGCTTTTTAATTGGTAGAAATAAAATCGTTCCGAAATATTAAAAAAATTATCGCAAGACAAGACGTCCTTTTCCAAATTTCCAATGCGCTCTATCGGAGTATGGAATGTATTAACCAATGTCAAAGGTTGTTATAAAAAAACCTCTTTAATCAAATTGTCCCACTTTATAAAAAAAAAGTCAACCTTTCTGGAGCATTAATCTTTTAAGAAATGCTTGAATAATTAAACGCAATTATTTTTTGTATTTATACCCTCGTCAATCATTTTTTTTTTATTTTTCTGTTCACAAAGTTTAAACTCAAATCCCTGTCAACGACGAACGAATTTTCGGGAAAACGACCACGTGACGATTCATTTAAATAATTCCTCTCTTCAGTTAATTAGGCAGTTAATTATACTGGCTTAAGTAAGTGGATTTTGTTGTAAATTTGATGATTCTTTTAACTCAACGGAATTTGTTGGGTGGCATTGTAAATAGAATTATCATAAAAGCTTAATATTTTAATAAGACTCACAAACTTACAAATCGGATGGATTTGATATTTATAACTTTATCTTGCAATTGAGTTTACTATAGGGAAATATGTTAAAGTCGTGCTGATATTTGAACTGAGAATTCGATATGATAAGGGTTGATTCGATACCAGGACAGTACCATCGAGTTTCAAATCAAATGTATCGATACCTACTCGTATCGAAACGAATACTTTCTTTTAACATTGTTTGATGGATGACTACTATAAGCGATTAATAAAAATTAAAATCTGTTATACAATTAAATTCAATAGCTGTCTCTATCTACGTATACGGAAATAGAAAAGGAAGAACACGACCATGAACATTTTATATGTTCCTATATAAAACTCGTTACGATACGAGTACTTTTATTCGATACTTGGAATTTTTGGATCGAATCGAAAGTGTTCCCTGCAATTCCGTCCGTGTCGGCCCCCCAATTAGTATTCCCGTCTGTAACCGGCATTCCTGTCCTAACGGTCTGAATAACTTTTGGCTAATCATACTCATTTTGGCATTGGAAATCGATCGAAAGTTTATCGAATTCCAAGAATTTGTATTTTGAAATTCGATCGAGTAGAAAGTTAATTGGGGAAAAAACGGTTTTATTCGAATATCGAAATAAGCAGTATGTCTATCTAAACTTAGTCATCGAAGCATGATGAATAGAAGATATGTTAAAGCAGCATTTCCAGCAACTGTTACGTGGGCATCATGCAGAGTGTGATAGGGCAAGAAGTGAACCCAAATAGAATAAAACACCGTTCCATTCTTTATTACTTAATATTAGAGTTCTTGTCTCTTCGACGATTACTTTCTAAATGCCCTAAAATCACCGCAGCCGGTCTAATAACACCTTCGCTTCTAATGTAATAGCTCGGCCATCCTATCATTGTTCGTGAATAGTCATCATCATCTTCGATTCTGCCCACATCCTCGTCTTTATCTGTGTCCCCTATCAACCTAGCTTCGTCGACACTAACGTCATCATCGGAGTTCGTCGCATCAGATCCAGCACTCACTGGCACTCCCTCCGGCAACTCACACCCCGGCTTAAGTTTGTCGGAGCTCATTACGGTGTTGAGCTAACGCTGATTCCGCTGCTTTCCGGGTATGTCTGAGACTACGTAATGGTTGTTAGGCAATACTCGTCCTATGATGTAAGGCTTACGATAAAGCTGCTCAAGCTTACGGGACTCACCTGTCGCCGCTGGCTCGTGCTTGACTTATGCAAAGTTATCCACCGCGTACGTGGATGTCTTGCGATGTCGCAGGTCGTAGGCTATTTTCGCTCCACCTCTGCACACTCGATTTTCTCCAAAGCTGTCCCTTCTCTGTTCCATTTCCTCCGACTCGACTGCTCCTGTCCGGCCTATTTCTAAAAACAGCTTATTTCCCAGGACGCCTCTCTGTGTGTACGCAAACAGCAGCTCGTGCGGGTTCGCCTTTGTAGTGGAGTTCTTTGTGGTATTCAACCTATACTAAATCGTCCTTAGGTGATCCGCCCGGTCCATTTCGGCAGACTGTTGCTTTCTTCCTGGTTAATGCGTTTCAAACGAGAATAGCCACCACCTGCAAGGGATGGTCTTCGGATTGTTCTTCATTGCAATCATAAATAAAAAAAAATCGTTGGAATGCGTCCTCCTGTTGAACATCTGATTTTATTTCTTCGAATCAGCCAGAGGTACTGCCACCTACGCATAGTTTTACACATGTTTCCTAAAAAAAACGGTAAGTCCAAGAACTGTCTCAGTTTATGGACGTTTTGGTGCTGAGAAATCCGTGATCGCTGTCGTTTTCCTCTGGCTCAGCTTCAGACCGCTATCGACCTCTTGCCCCAAAAACTCAATCCTTGGTTTATAGAAGACGTATTTGCTGACATTAAATGTTAATCCGTACTCTTTTAGCGCAGCCAGGACCCTTTGGACCTTATTCGGGCGTTCTTCCACAGTTTTGCTGGATATGATGTTATCGTTTAGTATCACCTGGTGCGGACTTTAAGCTCTCCTCGACCGCCCTCTTGCGCTTACAACTGTAGTGATGGGCAGATTGATATTACCTTTTTGACAGGATTTTATAACTTCTTATTCGATCAATCTTTGTTACTTCTGCTGTCATGCGAAGTATGTATATGTATCTTCATCGCAGATGCCCCAAGGTCGTCCTCATACTTTTTGTGCGCTGGCGCTGTCAAATAAGGTGAACGGTATGAGAGCGTCGGGCGCACATCTTCGGTGGAGAGTCTTCCTTCCAGCTTAGGGGGCATTTTTCAGTCACAGAAGGTGACTGAGTTTTCCCGGCACTTTATCCACCCACTGTTTACGCGATGCAAAATGTCGTCATCCAAGCTTGTTTCGCTATTGATCATAGATCCCAGATGTTTGAACTTCTGGAATAATAGGCAGCACAAGTATTCTGTTTTTCGGACTTATACGATACCCATTCTCCTCCAAAACGTCCACCCATATATTAAGTGCTCGTTGCATGGACGTTTGATCCTCGCTAATGACTTCTCCATCGTCAGCAAAGAAAAACTGATGCACTGTAATAAATATCAACGGACTTATGACGCTTCCATGGTGTACACCGATTTTGATTGCGAACTCCTCGGAGATCATCGTCAGCGCAACTTGGATCCGAAATATACAGCAGCCTCTTCAGTAGCTCCTCTTTTAGTTAAGCCTGTTCAAGACCCCGCTTTTTGTGCTCCTCGAGTAACTCGTCGCTGGCGATCGATCTATACTCCTCTTCTCCTGCTTTAATATTTTCAATGTCTTAGGTAAGGTTCGAAAATTAAATAAATCTACAACCCTGCAACCATCCACATTCGTTCGCTCACAGTGGATAAATATTATGAAGGACAAATGAGTTGGAAAATAAATATTAGATAAATTGTACAGGAATAATAATTTCGAGACTTGCATGTCTAAAATTGCATTTTAATTTCACCGAAAATCAGCGGTTTCATAAACAGCGTCACCTTTTGTTGATTATTGTGTATGATTCCATATGTATTCCAAATTTTGACATCTAAATTAAATAACTGTATAAAAGTGAATATAAATTTTAATTATCCATTGCTGCGCTTGATATAAGTTACCAATAAAACGCGCCTATTGTTGTGGAAAGTAGCGGCATAAGCAATCTAAATGCCGGAATGGGAGAAAACAGATTTGTGATAAAAAGATCTCACACTCATGCCAATGTAAGTAGGTATAGGTCGTCCAATATCAAGAGACACAAAGCTCCATAAAAAAAACAGTTTTTACACTTGGAAAACTGTGTCTCTTGCTATTGGACGGACTATAGCTAAATATCTTCGAATCAACACCCGAGCGACGAGGAAGACCGCGACTCAGGTGGCGCACGCAAGTGGAAGGGGACCTTAACCAACTAAGCGTGTGAAACTGGAGACAGCCGGCCAAAGATCGTGCTTGCTGGAGACGCTTGTTGGTTGAGGCCCAGGTTAACCCCCTTATGTAAGTAAGTACTCGTAGTATAGCTAATTCGAAATTAGTTAAGAACAGCTTCAGCCTATGGCGACTACCACAGAGACATCAAGACAGCTGCTTTGGCGGAAACACATAAGCTGCAAAGGCCTTCAGAAAATCCGCTGAAAATTGAAAACGTCGTCGGAAGATTAGTAGAATCTGCGCAGCAGCAGCGAATTTCTAATTTCTCCTAAAGTTGGGAATGCTGCCGCTGTCGCTGTGATTACATTCTGTTGCATTGAATAGCATTGGTTCTAAAATGCTGCTGCGCCTGTCAAAATCTCTGTTGATGTTGCTATGATGATGTGTTTCTGAAATTACTCGTTACCAAATCCAGTATCAATGGGCAAGTTCACGTTCCAAAGCAACTAAAGTCGCCTGCATGTTAACTTACGATTTGTTATTTGAACGCGTTGCCCAGCTTCTGTTATTGCTGTCAAAGTTTACAGAAGTTCACACGTATGCCTGCCTTCTGCACACGGAGCGGCTCATGAGCATGCAAGATTCATCCTACATCGAATATTCATCTCCGCGTATTAATCCACAAACGAATTATTTTTGTAGTGTTCTTCTAAATGTTTTTGTTTATATCTACTTAAATATTTTACTACCATTGCATGCCTTCTGTACATTGCATTTAATATGTGTCAATACCGACGAGACGCTCGTCTGCAGGAGACTTTAAGCGGCCCTTACATGGTCAATCGAATGACTTCAATCAGTAGCATGTGTTTGTGAAAATGTATCTGTATGAGTCACACACATTTGGTGAAGTCTGATTGACGAAAATCAAAGCAAGTTTGATTTTGCATGATGAACGTCATGCTGATTGATATGTGTAAGGGTTGGATTGACGTAATTACTTCATTGTGTCTTGTGTTACGGAAGCGAAAACATATCTGACGCCAGCAAAAAATTGAAGGACGATGACGACCGAGCATTTGTATCGCAATTAATTGAAACGTATCGGTCATTGCCGAGTTTATGGGATGTCAAAGGGAAAGATTATAGCAACCGAAATAAAAAAATGCAACAATATGAAGTTTTACTGCAAAAGTATAAAAAAAAGTATCCTTTTTTCTCGAAATTTTTTTCTTTTTCCTCTTTATGCAATATATGCAATACAATCGTCCGTTTCCAATAGCTATTGCTTTATTTAGAGCTAGTTATAACTGGGGATACATTTCACTTTCCTGGAGACAGGTCAACGTGATTTTTATCCCCAAAAATGGCAACAGGCCAAGTGAACTGCCTAAATCATACAGACCCATCAGTCTAACATCTTTCTTTCTCAAAACCATGGAAAGACTTATAGATGTTCATATTAGGGAGCAGATAGTAACATCAAGTCCCCTGCACTCAAGTCAATTTGCGTACAAAAAGGGCAAATCCACTGAAGGTGCTCTTCACTGCCTTGTCAAAAAGATAGAGGAGGATTTCAAGTCAAAGGAAATTGCACTTTGTGCCATCTTGGACGTTGAGAGTGCCTTCGATAATACCGGATACGACTTGATTGCCAGGGCGATCAGTAATACAGGTATCGAAGTATCGACGAACCAATGGATCAGAGCCATGTTGGAAAGTCGAATTATTACCTCCTCCTCTGGAGGTAAATCGGTGTCTGTGACGGCAGCCAAAGGCTGTCCCCAAGGAGGAGTACTCTCTCCCCTCTTATGGTCACTTCGCATCGACAGCCTACTGGTCAGTCTACATAGACTAGGCTTTAACGCCATTGGTTATGCTGATGACCTGGCGATTATTATTAATGGTAAGCGTAGCGTAACCATTACTGATAGCATGCAAAAAGCGTTGCTACATGTCTCAGAATGGTGTATTAAGGAAGGACTTTCCATCAACCATCTTAAAACCATCCTGGTGCCTTTTACGCGAAAAAGATTGGTTAACTTTGAACCTATCACCGTAAGTGGTACACCCTTGAGTTACTCCAATGAGGTCAAATATCTGGGAGTCATCCTGGATAGGAAACTAAATTGGAACTCACACGTAAAGGCCGCCACTGAGCGTGCAGAACGTGGGGTCTTAACCCCAGAATGATACACTGGCTACCACGTGTTGCCTGTCTGGGAATAACTGGTGCCATGCCCACATGGCCTACGGTAGCACTTTAAGCCATTATTGGACTGTCACCGTTACAAGTATTCATTCAGAAGACGGCTGCTAGATGCGCTATCAAGCTTCAGCTTGAATACAGGTATAACAACAATAACAAGTATAACTCAAAAGCAAATTTTCAAAGGCTTTCTGATGAAATTTCCAGCTTTAATTTTAATCTCACTGCGTTTTCTAATATTGAAGATGCAGTAGTTTCCTTTTATTCTTTCATGGATAATTGCATGAAAAAAGTGATTCCTGTGAAATCCTCTAGGAATCTGAAAACGTCCCATCCTTGGTACACCAAAGAGCTCAAATCAATACGAAACAGACGTAATAGGGCTTGGAAGAACTATTTAAAAAGTCTCCGCCATTCAGATCTTGAGCTCTATCTTACACTATTCAACGAATTCAAATCTTTATCCTGCAACTTATATTTTGACTATATAAGTAAAATGGAATGCTCTCTAAAATTGAACACTTTTTTGCGGATTTGTTAATTCTAAGAAAAAAAACCGATGGTTATCCATCGAAACTTACTTACAATAGCTCTACAACTGCTGATTCGCTAGATGCAAGCAATATGTTTGCAGATTATTTCAGTAAGCCGTTTAGAGTGACACCTCTTCACATAGATGAGCAATATTTTAGTTATCTAACTAGCTGTTCCCAAATTAGTTTTAGTAGCTTCTCATTTGACTTGGAAACAATTTTAAAATTTATTTCTTCTCTGAAGAATGATTATTCATCAGGTCCTGATGGCATTGCACCGATCGTTCTTAAAAAATGTAGTCATGTAATTGCTCCATATCTTAAATATCTGTTTGAATTGTCCATCAGTACTGGTAAATTCCCTTATGTATGGAAAAGTGCTTTTATCACACCTGTATTTAAAAAAGGCGAACGTGGTGATATCACTAATTATAGGCCTATTTCAAAGCTTTCGTGTATCCCTAAGCTTTTTGAACAAATTGTTTGCGAAAAGTTAATATTTCTTTGTCGGAATTTAATTTGTAATGAACAGCATAGATTTGTAAGAAACAGATCCACTGTCACTAATCTGTTAAGTTTCTTGCATGATAAAATGGATTGCATATACAATGACTTCTCTAAAGCTTTCGACCAGCTGTCCCATGAAATAATCGAGTTTGGTTTCCCACTAAGTTTCAGAAAATTGGTTAATTCATACCTTAGATCAAGGGTTTATCAAGTCAAATTTAGAGGATCGTTGTCTGTATCTTTTACAGCTGAGTCTGGAGTTCCGCAAGGTAGTCACCTCGGACCAATTCTATTTATACTAGCCATTAATGATGTAAAAGCATGTTTAAATCACAGTAATATCCTGATCTACGCTGATGATATGAAAATATTTAAATCTATCACTAGTCAGCAAGATAGAATTTTTCTTCAATCTGACATTAATAGCTTCGCCAATTGGTGCAATAAAAACGGTTTATCCCTGAACCCTACTAAATGTCAACATATGACATTCTCTAGAAAGAATATACCTTCCACCTTTCAATATTCTTTGTCTCAACATATTCTTTGTAATGTTGATAATTTTAAGGATCTTGGGGTTTATTTCGATCCCAAACTGGTTTTTGCCAAGCATATCAATTTTATTGTTAATAAATCTAATTCTATGCTGGGCTTCGTAAAAAGGTAGGCAAAAGAATTTAATGACCCATACGTTACTATGTCATTGTACAATTGTTTTGTCCGTCCGATTCTAGAGTATGCTTCACAAGTTTGGACGCCGTTCTACAACATTCGTTCAAATCGAAACGTAAATTTATTCGATTTGCACTTAGAGGACTTCCATGGGATGATCCTTTTAACCTTCCTCCTTACAGTCAGCGTATTAAGCTTCTCCAAATGTTACCCCTTTCTCAACGAAGGCTTAATAGCGATATCATTTTTTTACAGCAGCTTATATCCGGTCAAATAGATGCACCTGACTTGCTGTCGTTTATTGGCTTTAATTTTCGGTGTGGTGCCCATAATTTACGTAGTGTTGATTTATTGTTTAGCCCCCATCATAGAACGAATTATGGGAGGCATGAGCCTATTAGTCGCATGAGTAGAATCTATAATATAAATGATCATGTGATTGACTTGCATGTTAGTAAAATTAAGCTGAAAAATATTTTACGCAATAATACCTTAATGTCTTAATTTATTTGCATGATTTGTGTTTGTGTTAGTATTTTATAGGTACAGGTACATAATTATTGTATTTTTAATTGTTTTGTCCTTACTAACACCTGCACTAAATGATGAGCCTGTGGGAGCACTTTTAGTGCCGGCAAATTTCTGCTCGTGATAGTTGCTTGCTTTAAGCACTCCACGACACAGAACTGATAGTGTATGTGAAAAATGACAATGTGGGTCACCTGAAAAAACTCAACTCAATCCAAAATTTGGACATGTTTTACACCATCCCTGACTTAATGGTAAGGGAATATAGTTTGATAAAGTATTTGAGGTAGAAATACTGGACCGTTCTAAATGGGTCTCGGGGGTTCCAGTTGTGGACCCAAAAAGTCTGGTATGGTACACCGACGGATCAAAAATGGAGTCTGGAGTTGGTGCTGGTGTCTTTGGACCCAACACCAGGGTCTCGATACCTATGGGGATGTGCCCCACAGTGTTCCAGGCGGCAATCCATGTCATTGAGATCTGTGCTATCTTAAACTCCAACAAAGGAATAAAGGGCGCAAAGTCACATATCTTTTCAGACAGTCAAGCGGCACTTCAGGAACTGTCGTCCAACACAATAGACTCTCTGGCTGTAAGAAACTGCTGCAGCGCCTTACAAAAGCTAGCCGAAAACAACAAAGTTTGAACTCGGACGGGTGCCTGGCCACCGAAGTTTTGCAGGGAATGAATCCGCAGATGAGCTCGCCAGAGCTGGATCTGAAGCCGCTTTCGTCGGTCCCGAACCGTACTGCAGAGTCAACTGGACTACTGCTCTAGGGCTAATCAAAGAATGGGAGCAACAGACTCACCTCAAACATTGAGAAAGCGCCCCTGGTCTGAGACCATCCAAACGCTTAATTGAGCCCTACTCCTATAAGGAAATCCCTACACTAAATAAGGAAAACATTAGAAGGCTGGTTGGCTTTCTCACTGGCCACTGCGGTCTGAGATACTCGTATCTCAACAAAATAAATCTTAGTCCTACGTCAGAATGTAGATTCTGCATGGTGGACGAGGAAACCTCAGGACAAATTCTCTGTGAATGCCCGGCTCTGCATTGGTTGAGACGACGCCTTCTCCACAGAGAGCTGTTATCACTGGTGGAGCATCGCAACTCTACCACCAAAGACGTGCTGAGTTTCATTAGGGAAGTCAGTCGCCTTTTGGTGTAAGTCAACCTTGTGACACAAAAGATCTTTTAGGTCGCAGTGTCGGCCTTTGGGCAAGGGTTAAAAAAAATCGTCCGTTTCACTCATCGCACATCCGTACACCACGAAAACTCACAAAAACTAACAATTTCACGTCAATCGATTGAACTGTGTAAGGGGTAGCGTCAATCAACACATACACGATTCATGATGTCAACCGATTGACCGTGTAAGGGCCGCTTTAGAATACTACCAACAATGAAGTACAATGAATCAGATGTTTTTGACATCTGTACCTCAATGAGGGCTGTTTTCTTTCACTTGCTCGAAGGGCTTTGATCTTTTCGCCCAATCACAGGGGGTTAACTATTAGAGACTCGAAATGTAGTTGCCTTGCAAATTGAACGCTCCCAATATCCGTTGCAAAGAATGGCATCAGCCTGTGTGCAACAAATGTTAGGAACCAATAAAAAAATGTAGTTTGCTGGTCCATTGGCATAGATCAACGGCACGATTTATGATGTTATACGTGAATGACTTTTCATTGCAGAAACATCGAATATTTCATGTATCATTATGTTGGGAGGAAACAATGTCGCAGATAATTAAAAATTGTTGTGGAAATCATAACATCAAGGCCAATAGAAATAGTTCACAGTGACGTCATGTGACCTATTATATTTGTTCAGCTATGATAATAAATTAGCGATACCTACATTGTTTGCTTTATAGATGATTACACACATTTTGCAGTCTTATTTTTGTTAGAGAGCAGACATGAAACACTTCAAAAGTTTGAAGAATATTATGCATGGGCAACCGCACATCTTGAAAGAATAATTTCTCGTTTGCATGGGGACAATGGTGGTGAATTCTTATCAAACAGCTTCAAGAGTTTTTGTTCAGAGAAAGAATTAATATACAGTATATTGTTCCGTACACGCCCGAGCAGAGTGGTGAACCTGAGCCATTTGATTGGCTTAAAATCGACATATAGCTATAGGACTGTTTGTATAGATTCTTACGAAGGTAAGGAGGTAGGTTTTCGAAAGAAGAACAAAACAAAAGTCACCTAGCTAAGGTATGGAGGACGACCAAATTTGTCTTCACTTCGAATGTTTGGAAGTTAGAAATTCCAGATCAACTTCGCACATAACTCGATTCAAAATCAACCAATTGCATCATGGTTGGGTACGCAGATATTGGTTATAGACTATGGAATCCAATTTTGCGTAAGATTGTGATTGTGTGTAGTTGTCACCGAAAAATGTGGAAAAGAAGCTGGAACAACTGGCTAAGACAGCAATTGCGATAAAAATGAGGTAAAAGAAACATATTAACTTCAAAGACAGCATGAATACAGGGAAAGGCTACAGTCAGTTGGATACCCTATTCCTATTGCCCTCATAAAGTGGACGCGGCAAAAATCTAAATATGGGTGAATTTCAAAGAACGAACTACATAGTCTGTATACACCATTTATAAAAACAAAACAACGTCCCTTAAGAGTGGGTAGGTATAGCAGAAAACTTTATATAGGTAATGGAATTGTTCAAAATGACTTTATTTACATACTTTGCCAAGAATATGACTTCTTCAAAAAAACGATCTTTTTTAAATCATGTCTGTTGGCGCATTTTAGAAATATTTAAACAAGAGCACTAATTGCACCTAGAGAGTATATATTATAGATAAATAGCTCAAAACTTTGACTTTTCGATAAAACCGTTTTTTTTTTTAATTCTGGTTGGGTTTTTAAAATCTTAACACACAAGTATATAGGAATTTTAAAACAAAAATTTAGTTTTATTGATAAAATTGTTTTTTTGACACGCCAGTGTGAAGATTTTAAAATTTCTGAAATTTGATTATTTCGGGCCCCTAGAGAGTATATGGTTCAAATTGCAGCTTTTTATCTCGAGTTTTAATGCCTATTTTTGGCCGACGGACGGACGGACATAGCAAGATCGGCATTACTATCGATGCTGATCAGGAATATGGTAACTCTCAGAGGTCTACGGGCAATATTGAGGAGTTTTACAAACTATGAGTCCAAATTATTATACCCTTAGAATAAGATACTTATAATGAGGATCCAGACTATGCAGAGGCAGATTGATTCAACCTGGAAAACAATTCTGATGTCGGTAGTATTGGGCAGAGTTAAAGATCTGTCAAACCACAAGTTAGATTCAATAAGCACAAACATCGCGTACGCTTTAAGTGCAGTCCAGTCACTTTTCTAGATGATGTACCAAGTTGCTAGGTTAAGTTAGGTTAGAAGGGAGGTGCACAGCAATTGCTGTGCTTGCACGGGGGCCCATTGGTCCAGTGTGATCCCTTGTTGTTTATTGTGGTAAAAATCTTCCCTTACAATATATTTTGAATATTTATTTATTACTTTCTTTATCAATTCCTAACATAAAACAGATAAGACTAGGTATAAATACAATGATCAATAATTAAATTAATAAAGAATCTTCAATCTATAGTTCATAAGGAACTAGAGGCGAAAGCAGGAGTTATAACTTAACAGTATTATAATAACATGAAGTGGGGCTACGACAAGACTTTGAAACTAATAATAACAATATTATTTTTTATAAATTATATTTAATTTTGTTAATAATACATGAGTAACAAATAGTGAAAGTGCCAAAGTAAAGTGATTACATGGATCGCAAGCGAAAAACTCACAAAAAAAACACTTAAGTAATTAAACATAGTAAATCATGGATATCCTTATAATTTAGATCGGAGAGCCAGAGTTTTACTCTTTTGAGGAAAATAGATTCATTTCTAATTATTCTAATGCTAATAGGTAAGCTGTTAAATAGTCTAGGAGCAATTGACGTATAAAAATTGAGAAATATTTGAAGATTGTGATTTGGGACTAGAGCAAGATGTTGACTATTTATTCTAAGGCTGTAGCTAGAAGAGCACCTGTTTAATAGATGGCCAGATCTGGCAAAAAATATTTTCAAAACTTTGTAGAAATACAAGTGTTTCAGAGGTAAGATTTTGAGATTTCTGAAAAGCATTAAACTATTATAACGACGATTTTTGTTACAAATAAGACGAATAACATGTTTTTGAGAAACTAGAAGCGGATTAATTTTGTTGTTATGAGTACCACCCCATGAAACAATGCCATATTCGAGCTTAGAATGCACCAAACCATAATAAATACACCCAAGAAGATCCCTGGAACAATACTGTTTTAACAAGTAGAATTGCCTTGTAGCAGCCATAAGATACTTCTTAAGTGCATTAGTATGGCCGGACCAATCCATCTTCCAGTCAATTAAAATACCAAGGTACTTGTAAGACTTCACACACTCAATACTGAAACAATGATTTGAACAACAACGTGCCTCAAAAAATGTCTGTAAGTTCTCTTCCGAGTTACAGATGGGTTTACAATGAATAAATTTAGTACAGTTTGTAGAATGAAACAAGAAAGGTCCGAAAACCACCTCATTACCACACACATTAAAAAACATTATTTTGGTTTTGTCACTAATTATCATTTTATGCATTGAGAACCAATGCCTTAAGATTTCCAAATCATGGTTTATGTCAACAAAAAGTTTAAAAAAGAATCACTGTGGAAAGCACATGCCATGTCATCAGCGCACGCTATTATTTTACTTCGGAATTCTTGTGAAAAAATCGAGTTAATACAAATTAGAAAAAGGATTGGACCAAGCACAGAACCTTCAGGAACACCTAATGACAAGAAATGCACAGAGCTGAATTCTCCATTAACTCTGACCCTTTGCCCTCTTTCAGATAGATAGGAGTAGAACCAATTATGTATTACTCCTCTAAATCCACATTTATACAGTTTGTCTAGGAGTATATTATGATCAACGGTATCGAAGGCTTTTGTTATGTCAATGAATAAGGCAGCAGTAAGCTTTCTGTTATTAAGACAATGGAATATATTAGAAGAAAAATCCAAAAGCGCACCTTCAGTTGAATAACCCGTACGAAAGCCATATTGACACTCACTAAAGAAATTTTGTTTATCTAAGAACTTGATCATTCTGTTTTTGACAGCTTTTTCAAAAATTTTTGAAAACACCGAGAGTAGAGAAATTGGCCTGTAATTATTTAATGAAGTTTTATCACCTTTCTTGAATAAAGGCATAACTTCAGCTACCTTTAAATCATCAGGAAAAACGCCAAACAATATACTCTTGTTCCTGTCGGGTTGGTTACCCACCAGGCGCGTCCCCAGGTGGTGGATAGGGGGACCTCGGTACGATACGTTCGTGATCCGAGGTTTTAGAGTCATAGCGGCGTTTTATACACCGTCAAAGCTCTATCGCGAACCAAACCAAAAAACAAGTATGCAGGAACAACTTAATGATTCAAATACTCCAGGTGGTACTCGCATGGGCGAAAATCCACCCGTGGTCTTTTCGACCACGGTCGGGGCACGGATTCTGGAGGCCCCAACCGACATACATATACCCCCCGCCTGTACAGGCGTTGACCTTCGAGTTGCGAAAAGGTTTGCTTCCGAAGATTCCTGCAGCTCTATCTCCGACACGTTCGGTAGACTGGGCTGGAAACATGAAGAAAGTGGCGGAGAGGTTCAACCTGATACGCTTAATCTTCAGACCAATAGACAGACAGCCGATAGGTGTGATGCTGCCGACGAGGCCTGCGAAACCGAACAGGTGAAACGGGCCACAGAGGCGGCGTCCACTGGTCAGCGTCCATCTAAGAGCCAGCGAAAGAGGAAAAGGAGAAAGGCGGCTATCGTGCGGCGCGAAGAAACTGCACCGCCAGTTGAAGGCGCAAGCGCTGAGAACTGCCCTTCCCCGGCGGCGACGGAAGAGAGATGCAGGTCGGCAGAGGTTACCCCAACCGAAACCAGCCAGCTGACTGAAACCAACGCTGCCTCCCCTTCCAATAGCTCGAACAGGAACAAACGGAGGAAGAAGACCTCAAGCACTCCTGTCGGTGGAAGTGCGCGCGCACCTTCTGCGTGCCCTTCCACTAGTATGACTGATGTATTTCCAATGATTGGATTTACTCAGATTAACCTTCAACACTCCAAGGCTGCTACTGCACTCATCAGTAAGAAGCTTTCTGTGTTGAATACAAAAGCCCACATAATATCCATACAGGAGCCATGGGTGTGGAAAAATCGCATCTGTGGCCTTGGAGGTGTCCGTGGCACTACGATACTCTGTGACGAGCGGTCCGAGAGACCAAGGGCTTGTCTTGCTGTGTCGAACCTTTTCTCAGCGACTAAGCTTGGACAATTTTGTGGCCAAGATTTGGTTGCTGCAGCCATTAGCTACGAAACGAATGGAAATTGGAAGACCTTCATCGTGGCATCAGCTTATCTCCCCTATGATTCGGTAGTGCCTCCACCACCGAGGGCAATTGCTGAACTCATTGACTATTGCGACACCAGGAAGATGGGCCTAGTTATATGCTGTGATGCCAATGCTCAAAACACTGTTTGGGGCAGCAGCAAATGCAACATGCGAGGAAACCATCTCCTGGATTTCATTCTATCATCTGATCTTACTATCAACAATGTTGGCTCGCAACCAACTTTTGTGACGTCAAGAAGACAGGAAGTGATCGACCTAACTTTATCAAATAGATACTTTAAGGCGGTTACTAACTGGAGGGTCTCTTCGGAGGTGTCCCTCTCAGACCATAGATATATCGAATTCCAAATCGAATGCGAAGCCATAACTTTGCAGGAGAGGAGGAATCCGAGAAAAACCAACTGGATACGCTTCAGGGAGGAATTAGGGAAAACTCTCAAAACTCCAACCAAACTCAGGACGAGACAAAAGGTAGAGGAAGCTGTTCAAGACCTGAATAGTACCATTACTAGCTGTTTTGAACTGACGTGCCCAGTAAGCAAACCCCCTGGCAGAACACCGGTTCCCTGGTGGAGCTCGGAACTGCAAAGAATTCGTAGAGAAGCTAGAAAGCTTCTAAATAGGTCACTTAAGACTGATTTGGAGACAGACTGGAATCTCTACCGATCGAAGCAGAAGGAATATAAGAGGCTAATTCGGGTATCCAAAAGTGCTTCTTATAAGAATTTCTGTGAAAAGATTGAAAAGCTGGGTGAAACTAGTAGGTTGGTTAAAGTTCTGAAAAAGGGCAAACCAGCCAAACTGGACTCACTTAGAAAACTTGATGGCACCTTCACTGAGACGAAAGCGGAAACTCTTAGTTATCTGCTGGAGTCTCACTTTCCGGGTAACCAGATTACAATTGGTTCACAACCAGCCCCGATTACCGAGGCTATGAGTGAGCCAAGACAAACAACTCGGCGTAGCTGGTATATTGCGAAGGCCGTGGTGACGGACGAGGCCATTAAATACGCATTTGCGTCTTTTGACGGCTTCAAGTCGCCTGGTACGGACGGAATATACCCAGCCATGCTGCAACAATGTACAAACCAGCTGCTACCGACTATGAAGAAAATCTTCACCGGTGTCCTAGCACTGGCATACATTCCAACACCCTGGCGTACAGTTAGAGTGGCATTCATACCAAAAATTGGCAGAAGTGACTACTCGCTCGCCAAGAGCTTCAGACCAATCAGTCTGACTTCTTTCTTGCTGAAAAGCTTGGAAAGGCTGGTCGAGCTTCACGTGCGCAAAGGTGCTTTGCGATTGCACCCACTATCTCCGATGCAACATGCCTATCAACGCGGAAAATCCTGCGAGACTGCGCTCCAAAATCTAGTTGGTAGAATTGAAGGCGCGCTTGACAGAAAAGAATACGCGATGGGCATTTTCATCGATATTGAGGGTGCTTTTGACAATGCGACTTTTGATAGCATGTGCAGCTCCGCCAGACAACACGGAGTAGACGAACCATTGGTGTTGTGGATTAAAGCAATGCTAATGAATAGAACGTTGGTTGCGGATGCGGATTGTGGCCGCTATGTTATGGCGGGGGTAAACAGAGGCTGCCCGCAAGGCGGCGTCATGTCTCCACTGCTGTGGTGTATGCTGGTCGACTCTCTGTTGAACGCACTCAACAGTTCTAATATTTACGCTCAGGCGTACGCGGATGATGTTGCCGTGCTTTCTGTTGGATCATGCCTAGCGACTGTATGCGCCAAGGCGCAGGCGGCCCTTGACGTGATCGACGAATGGTGCACTAGGAATGGGCTCTCGGTCAATCCTCTTAAAACTGAGGTTGTTCTCTTTACGAGAAGGAGGAAGCTGGTCGGGTTGACTCAGCCAGTGCTAAAAGGCGTCACAATCCAACTCTCCAATGAAGCAAAGTATCTGGGAGTCATCCTGGATAGCAAACTTCTTTGGTCCAAACATGTTGAGCTGAAGACTGCCAAGGTGCTGTCTATTTTCTGGCAGTGCAAAGGCATTTTCGGCAAGACATGGGGCTTATCACCGAAAAGAGTCCTATGGATTTATACGGCTATGATAAGACCATTTATAGCATACGCATCGGTTGTTTGGTGGAATAAGCTTTCACGTAAATACGTCACTGCTGCTTTTGCCAAACTCCAAAGGCAGGTATGTCTCGGCTGCACGGGGGCCTTCCCCAGCACGCCTGGCTCCGGCCTAGATGCACTATTGAACCTTCCGCCCCTTGATGTTTACATCATGGGCTGTACAATCAAGGCTATCTCACGTCTTACAAGAGGTGGCTTTTGGTATAACTCGCACTGGAGTTTTGATGAACTTGCGCAACGGTTGTCCTTCGACTCCTGTCTTATGGATATGCCGTCTGATGCGATGACACCGGAACTTCGGCTAAAGCGCAAATACGAGGTCGACTTTCCTCGCGTCCAGGACTGGCTCTGGCCGGACTCTGAACCTGGAAGGGAATGCAGTCGAATCTTTACGGATGGCTCCAAAACCGATCAAGGATCTGGTGCTGGTGTCTTCGTGGAGAGCGATAGCGTTAGACTTTTCTTTCCGTTAGGCAAACATGCGTCAGTCTTCCAAACAGAGACTTATGCTATCCTAATGGCCATGGACTATGTTACGAGGAACAGGTGGAGGGGGCGAAGTATCTGCGTCTGTAGCGACAGTCAGGCTGCGCTGAAGGCCTTACTCAAACCCTTAACTACCTCCAAAATAGTACGTGAATGCAAGATATCTCTGAATTCGGTCGGAAGGCTGAATTCACTTAAACTTGTCTGGGTCCCGGGTCATAACGGGATCACGGGAAATGAGATCTCCGATGAACTTGCTAGACAAGGCTCAGAGGGGGACCTCTCAGGACCTGAACCAGCGATCTGTCTGCCTGCGTCCTCGGTCAGGGCTTCCATTGACGGTTGGGTTTCCTATGAACACAATCGCCGTTGGCATGACTCTCCAGGGTGCAGACAGACTAAGCAAATGCTCCCCGACGTCTGTGGGAAATCCGCGGCATTCTTGTTGTCTCTCAACAGAAAAGACTGCAGACAGACTACTGGCGTTCTTACGGGACACTACGCTTTTGCCAAACACCTTAAGGTGCTAGGCCTTAGCGACACCACCAACTGCGAAGCCTGTGGAGAAAGCGACGACACTGCGGAACATTTCGTCTGTGATTGTCCTGCTTTTGCTCGTATCAGGTGGCAGGTATTTGGTGCGGATATGGTGAGTGCTGTAAACCTAAGCTCCTTATCATTGAAGCGCCTTCTCGTTTTTCTTAGAAAAACGAGTAAATTCCCACAGTAAAATGTGGTGTGTCTGCCTGGCAGTACAATGGACCAGTATTGAGTCTGAGTGCTCCAGTGCAGAAAGTTTCACACATCCCGACAAAAAAAAAAAAAAAAAAAAAATATACTCTTGTTAAAGATATGACATAAAATATCACAAATATTGAAAGCAATTATTTTAACGATGTTATTTGATAAGCTGTTTGAGATGGCGGAATTGGATTTCTTAAGAGAGATAATGAGATTATACACTTCAAAAGATGTAATAGGCTTAAAGAAGAAGCTACGAGGAGATGAAAATTCTTTAGATAAACACTCGCACTTAGAACAAAGAGCACAATTATCTGATACTACTTTATTACCAACAGTCGAGAAATAGTCATTAAATGTATTAGCTAAGTCCTTGGGATTACTAATGAATGCATCATTTAAACTCAAGCATTGGATTCGCTGGATTGGAGTTGATCTGTTAAGTAAGCCATTAACCAGTTTCCATTCTTTTTTAGAATCACCTTTGATATCACGAAACTTGTTTAAATAAAAATTATTTTTGCACGATAACACATCACCAGCAATATCCTTGCACAGTTTTTTATAAGCAGTGAGGAGTCCAACGTCATTCGGAAATTTAGTTTTTTTTTTATAAAGTCTTTTTTTCTCTTTAATTTTATTGAGTAGATCCAAAGAAATCCAAGGTTTTATCTTCCTGAATTTAGACTCATTTTTGTTGATTGTTTTCGAACATTGGTTGACATACTTGGTTAAATTTTCAATAAACAAAGAGAACGATCTAGAGGGATTACTTTCATGAAATACGTTATCCCAACATTCAAAGCGAAGAATATTATTAAGTGCCACAAAATCAGTTTTAACAAAAGTAGAAGAAGGAAGATTTTTTGAACTTATATCAAGAACATATTCTAGGCTTAAACATGTCATGCAATGGTCAGTCAACTGCAAATCGAAAACAATAAAAACACTTACCATACTCCGTTTAAATTATTCTTGTTGGTTGGCCTATTGGAATCAACCTGTCTTCTTGACAAACCTGATTGTGTCCGTCAGTGGTACCTGCGCTACGTCCTCTAGGTCTTCGAAATATCTGTTGCCCAGATAGCGAAGTCGAGATGTCTGGAGGTTTGGACACTCGCAGAGCAGGTGTTTGATGGTCTCGGTTTCTTCTAAACCCTGACAGCTCCTGCAGTAGCCTGGTGAGCTAATGCCCAGCCTGTTTGCCATTACACCTATGGTGCAGTGGCCTGTCACTACGCCGGTTAGGATACGTATTTCTTGTTTATTCATTCCCAGAATGTGTTTTGTTACCAAGTTGCTAAGAAGATGCCAAGAAGAGCTGTAATTGGAATGAAAAGAAGTCTGTCATTGAGGAGAAGTTAATTCTTTTGAACAGAATCAAATGGATCTTCAAGACCAAACGAGACGAGCCGGACAAAATTGAGAAATATAGGACAGCGCTCCAATTTTGCTACAATATACATTCTGTTTGTATAGAAAATTCAATTTTATTTTATATTTTTTTAAAGATGATAGACCGTAAATGAACTCCATGCTCATCCACCCATATGCGACATCTGATCAGAAAATTAATCATTGCGGCCTGAACGGTTGCAGACGGGATCGCCTCAATTATTGTTTTAATGGACTGATTCAATTCAGTCAAATTCCTTGGTTTCGTTTTGAACACCTCTTGCTTGACATAACCCAATAAAAAAAGTCCATAACCGGTCTGGCTATGTGTGCAGTTGCTCCATCTTGCTGGACCAATATCAAGGACAAGGACAAGGACAAATTCTGTTGAAACGGATACTTCTTCGGGGCAGTTTTGGATAAAAAAAACTCTCCTTCAACATCTTGAAATAACGGTCCTCATTGACAGTTTCT
This sequence comes from Portevinia maculata, assembly GCA_949715645.1. Lineage (NCBI taxonomy): Eukaryota > Metazoa > Arthropoda > Insecta > Diptera > Syrphidae > Portevinia > Portevinia maculata. The sequence goes on from OX454526.1 coordinate 219,816,929, forward strand.
GTTACACCGGTTTCTTCAAAGAATGATGACTACAATACACCTTGATATTAGATAGATAATTTATTTTCGTATTGGAATTTACATTTGGTGGACCACCGCGCAGTTTACATACAGAGTTTTGATATTTATATTATATCTTTCTACTGAACAATTAATTTTAAATCATGACTACAAAAGAATATTATACAATGATATACTTTGAAGGAAAAATACGTTAAAAACCTTCAATACAAATAGAATTAAAAAAAAGGAAAGGGAACTTTAAAAAAATTAGCAGGTACATTGTAGTGACAAATAATAAATAATAAATAATAGATAATAAATAATAAATAATAAATAATAAATAATAAATAATAAATAATAAATAATAAATAATAAATAATAAATAATAAATAATAAATAATAAATAATAAATAATAAATAATAAATAATAAATAATAAATAATAAATAATAAATAATAAATAATAAATAGTAAATAAAAAAAAAAAAATAATGCATAAAAAATAATAAATAATATTAACAAATAATAAATAACAAGTAATAAGTAATGCATAAAAAGTAATAAATAACAATTAATAAATCATATATAAGAAATAATAAATAATAAATAACAAATAATAAATAATGCATACAAAATAATAAGTAACAAATAATAAATAATATATAACAAATAATAAATAATAAATAACATATAATAAATAATGCATACAAAATAATAAATAATATATCACAAATACTAAATAACAATAATAAATTACAGGTATAATTAATAACAAATAATGATTTTTGATACACCAGAAGCATTAAAAACAAGGAAATGATTAAACATTTAGTTGATTGATCAGTGGATTTTCGGAGATCTCACAGTTTCGGAGAAATTTGGTGGTTAGCTTTGTAATTCGATCTTGAATCAAGTCAACATTTGTTCTGGTATGAAGATCAGCGGTTGAGTGATGTGGGGGAAGCTTAAGCATCATTTTAAGGAGTTTGTTTTGAGAAACTTGTAGTTTTTTAAGATGGCATTTAGCTGAATTGCCCCATACTTGGCAACCATATAGAAGGATAGACTGGAAAATTACTTTAAAAATAACGATCTTGTTAGCTTTGTTCAGTAAGGATTTTCTGTTTATGAAGGAGTACAACATTTTTATTGCTATATTCACTTTTTTATTGTTTTAGCAGTATGTTCTTTAAATGTGAGTTTTGTATACAGATGGATGCCTAAATATCTCACGGATGGGATCCAGTTAATACTTGTGTTATTTACAATTAGCCGATTGCTTGGAAGAAAACAAGTCTTTCGTTTTCTACTGAAAAAGATAGCTTGCACCATCTCAGCATTTAGTTTGATTTTCCAGCAATTGTAATAACTTAGCAATATTTGTATCGCATTCGCAAGGTTAGTCTCCACGTTGAGACTAAACTGGTGCGAAGAATATATTGCCTTGTCATCCGCAAAAATAGCTAATTCACAATAAGGGAGTCTTGGAATATCAGACATAAAAATATTATACAATATTGGACCCAAATCCGATCCTTGAGGCACACCAGCAACAACACTATGACAAACAGAAAAACATTTGTTAACGAAAACTTTGAAAAGACGATCGGAAAGAAAGCTCAGGACAAGCTTTATGAGGTATGGGGGAAAACGAAAAATCAACAACTTATAGACGAGACCCAAATGCCATACGCAATCAATAGCTTTCTCAATGTCCAGCAACACCAGGCCAGTTGATTTTCCCAAGGAACGATTTTGCTTGATATGCTGGATATGCTGGCAGACTCTAAGTACTTGATGAGATGTACTATGATTTCTTCTGAAACCAAATTGCTCATTTGGAAGAATATTATTATCTTCGATAAGTATCGTAAGTTTTTCTTTTATTACCTTCTCAAATACTTTGCTAACACTACTCAGCAGACTAACTGGTCTGTAGCTGTTTGGTTTATCAGGTGGCTTTCCTGGTTTTGGAATAGGTATCACCTTAGCTATTTTCCAAGCCCTTGGAAAGTATTGGAATTTAATACAGACATTTAAAATAAATGTTAAGTATCTAATGGCCGATTTGGGAAGTTGTTTAAGACACATATTTTTTATGCCATCCATACCATCCGCTTTTCTTGCTGGCAAGCAACTCAAACAATCTTCAACGCTCTGTTGAGATATAAGCTCTTCTCGAGGCGTATCAGTAGTTTGTTCAATAAAATTTCGAGTAGCCTCACTTACTAATTGGTTGGTATTGGCGTCGCCTAGATGTTGGGACACAGAATGGTTTTTCAAAAAAGTAGAGGCGAATAAATTCGACTTATCCTCATCTGTATATATTATATTTCCCGAATCTTGGAGCGTTGGGATTCTTCTGTTCTTGTTCTTAACAACTTTAACAATATTCCAAAAAGGCTTGGAGTTTTTGTCAAGAGCAGATAGCTTTGTGTTCCAATCCAAATGTCGTTGTTTTTCTATTTCCTTGAAGATAATTTTATTATAATATTTTAGGTATAATCTAAATACTGGTATCCTATACCTCTGCCAATGTCTCTTAATACAATTTCGTATTCGGATATATTCTAAAATGTAATGAGGCATTTTAAAGAAGTGATGTTGCTTTCTTTTTTTGGGAGTACATGAATTCCTTACTTCCAGTGCATTGTCTGTAAATCCTTTTACCATTACATCGATTTCTTCTTTTGATCTAACATCATTAATAACTGTCGGAAGGTTTCTGTATATTGGGTTTAATTCCGATCTGAATCTAACCCAATTGGTTTTTTTAAAAACTGGAACCAATTGTTAATAGGTTTGGGCAGATTTATTGATCTTACAAAAAAACAGGATAATGATCTGAGCTCAACTCTTGCAACGCTATCGGCTGCGAAAAAGTATAGGGCACGTTAGAAATAAAGAAATCTAGAACAGAAGGGCGTCCTCTCAAACCAGATGGTACATATGACGAACTAAGGGGATACAGAACAGAAAACGGAAACAAATCCGAAAAATTCGAAAGAATGTTACCCCACGCGTTAGCCCGATTACAGCCCAAATGGCGATGCCTACAATTTAGGTCACCTCCAATTATGAAATCATCGTTTCTTACTAAGATTTTTCGTAAATCTTTTTTAAAGTTTTTTCGTTTAATCTCAGATGCAGCCTTACCTGGAATGTAAACGCACACTATGCTTATTTCCCTCCCATCACTCAGCATAACCTTTATACACACATTCTCCACGCAGCGTGTTCTAATAACCGTTAGCAATGTATGGCGTATGGATCTTTTAATAAATATCGCAACACCTCCACCTCTTTTATTTGGTCTATCTACGCGATAGCATTTATAATTCGAAGAAGACAATCTAGTTTTAGAGTTTAACCACGTTTCTGTTACAAGAGCTACATCTATATTTTTAGAGTTTAAGAAATTATTAAATTCTATGCATTTATTTTGTATGCCTCTGGCATTCCATGTTACTACATTCAGGTTGTTAGTTATCATATTACTTAACATTACCATATAAAAATTTAGTGGCTAACTGCGCGATGGCATTAAATTGATCTATCTTAGTTTTACAATTGTTTAATTTGGAAATCATTTCCGTTACCAGCGAATTTAGCTCCTCCATAGAAAATAACTCACGAGCACCACTAGCAGTGGTTGTTGAGAAGTTATTGTTGTCACTGTTGTTGTTATTTACATACGGCTGGCTCTGAGCATCATCATGCACTCGTATACTTCTCCATGCACTTGTCTGCTGGGCAATGTTGCTGGTAATTTGCCTTGTTACCTTATTATGTTGCCCACGTTGGAGAGGAGGAAAATCCTCAATTGGCAACAAATATGATGCTGATCTTGATGGTGTTGTTGCAATATTACTGTTGTTGATGTTGGTGATCAACTTCGTGTTCGAATGCAGGCGATTTGGCTGCTGAGAGTATGAGCGATTCGACCTGTTTGCCATATTTTCCCTCAATTGCATGTAATTGCTTCGTACTGCGCATGCGCTGTCTGTTGATTTGTGACTAAGACTGCAGTTTGCGCAATTATATGGGTTTGGATTGTCACATTCCTCTGTTTTGTGAGAGGCTGCACAGATTGAGCAATACGTTTTTACGTGGCAGTGTCTCTCTCCATGACCAAAAATTTGACAATTTCTGCATTCGGCGCGTTCAATTTGCAAGTCAACTGCAAGTTCACTACTAATTAAATGTCTATCACTTGCCAAACGATGGTCACGTGAGTTATTTGATCAATGAGAAAAGGTAATATAGTAGTCACTAATAGTTGACTTGTAAATTGAACGCGCCCATTGTGTCAGGTGATTCTTTTGTTTACGTTGGAAACTCCACCTCACTTGCGTATGAAAAATCGAACGTATATTTTTTTTAAATCCAATAACCTTATCGATCCACTCTTAAGGGATACTATATAGAATGTATCTGTAAAATGATCAAATTTGTTGGTGATCATTTTAACTTCCTTACACTGGAGACCAAGTTTTATAAGTTCGTGTTTTAATTTAGTTGTGTCTACTTCGGACAAACCGTACAAAACAACTTTAAGAGCTTTTTCATTTTTAAGTTCGTGTGAAAAAAATTGACTATTTTCTACACGTAATTTACTTAGCACTAGATTGTAAGAATTTAGAGATTCACAATTAATTTTGATTCCGATTGACATTATTTTTATTGAGTAATCGTCCACTTTAATAGATGACATTAAGTTGTGCACATTATCAGGCGATTTCTGCAACAGTTTTATGGGAGGAATATGTACTTTTTTTGTGACATTTTTCGAAACTAATTCGTCCATGATTTCACTATCGTTGTCACTATCGGGTAAACATTGTAAGGGACTCCAGTAATTATTTCTGGAGTTTGCCTTGCGTTTTTTCATTTCGGAAAAAATTCGCGACTTTTTATCCAAGGACAGAGCACTGTCCTCGGTAAAAGATGATCGCGCGCGCTTAGAAATGATTGCAAGAAGAAGATAAAGAATACAGAACAGAGATTTGTTAACCACGTCGTTCGCTGTCGAAAGCTTCGGTTTGACTGAATACACCTTGATGAAACTAGACTTTGCACGGAAACAAGTTTAAGTCATCATGAGTTACCCGTTGTAATGACCGTCTGCTAACTCCAATTTTTGAGTCAAAACGCTTGAATTTGTCTGCATTGACGATGCTGCAGTCGCGATTGTGTCTTGAACCCGAACGTAGGGATGGGACACTCTTCGTGCGATGCTACCAGATTCGGCAAACATGTTTACCAGCCTCATAATGGTAAATCTACTCGGAGGAGTGCCGCCAAACTCCCGCCTAAATTCTCTTTGGAAGGAAGTGAAGGACTGCAAGAATGGTACCGCTGAACTATCCAAATCCTCTTTCGGTATCACAAGCGTTCATTTTAATAAATCAAAATAGTAACCTGCCAAATGAAAACAAAATAAGAAGATTACTCAAACAGAAAAAAAAGTTATTACGTTTTGTTATTGTAGCACGATTCGTGCGCCACCCTGTATAACGCGCGTTTTGTAGCGATGGGTTCTTATGTCAAACCCTTAGCAAAATTAAGACTTTTCGAGTATTGCTTTCAACGAAATGACAAACAACTATACTTACTTATAATACGTTGACGAATTAGGGTAAGTTGAAAAGGACATGGACGAAATCAATGTATAATTTCAAAAGAATTTTAAATAAAGGATTTTGATGAAATTACTCACTTTTTGGGGATTGACATTATACCTACAACATCAAACTGGAATGAAGTTAAGTCAGAAGAAGTACTTAAGAAGCTTGATAAGGCGGTTTGATTTGCAAGATGCTTTCCGTCTCAAATGGAATGCTATAACTTCCAATTAATGATACTTAGAGGGTAAGTACCCATATCGTGAACTCATTGTGGGCTGCCTTGCCGTCCGGATTAAAGTGCTCCTTTTAATTACTTCAGTAGATATCAAAGCAATTACACGGAAGAACATTAGAATCATCTATAGCGTATATTACGGTACATTCAAAAATCATTGACTTCTAAGTCTTATACCCCAAGACTAATGACAGCACACAATAACAAGGTTATGCAGATGCGGATTGGGGAAGTTGTGTCAACGACCGAAAGTCGATATCTGGGTTCGTATTTAAAGTTTTAATTGTACAGTATCTCGGTCTTCCAGAAAAAAGCAAATCAGTCATTCGGTCATCGACCGAAGCTGAGTATGTTGCTCTGTGTAGGTAATGTAGCATGTGAAGGAAAACGGTTTAGTGAACTGAGTGTAGATGCAGAAGTTAATTTAAGTGCGTATTTTCGAAGCCAACCAAGCGTTCATCGAAATTGCGGATCCATGTGAACTTAAAAGAAAGGTTAAAGTGTCGTATTTGCCTACCAAAGGACAGATGGTTGCCGACGTTATGACGAAGGCGTTTACTAAACCCTGAGTTTATTGAACTTTTAGGATCTATTGGACTTACAGCATAAAAATAAGCAGGATTATTGAAATAAACAAATGAAATTACCAACACTTGTTTGTTTTCGGTGCCTCTTCCACCGCCACTTTTCTATTATTTCTTTGGAACTTTTCTAACTGCGAATAACTTTTTATATTTCCTTGTCAAACTTTTTTATTTGAAATAAAATCTTAACCAATCATATTATTCGCCAATACGTTCAACGGAGGTGCTGTTAAATATTACGATGAAATGAATAAATTACTAATGCTTCATAATAAAGATACCTATGTATATACACTCATCCCTCGCTTAGCGGAAGGGTTACGTTGCCGAAAAGTTGTCCGTAACTCGAAATTGCGTAAATCGATCTTTCAGTAGTATCAGCATTAGTAATACTGAATAATGTGGAAGCAATTGTGGCCTGATTATGGAATTCGAAGCGAATTGTTTTTGTTGGCAGATTTGAAGTTTGTCATTATGGTTTTCGCATTAACCTCCTTCGTTATATCTTTGCCTTATTATCGAAAGCGAAAGCGAATTTTAATTTTATTTTGGGATATTCGATAATCGATAGGCTTTGGTTGTCGGATTTGGTGCTTTCGATGAGCGAGGAAAATAAAGTAAAAAAGTAAGTGCAATAATTATTAAATATTGGTTTGTGAAAAACTGACAAATAACAACAAATAAATTCTTCAATTTAATTTAGGTGTGAAAGGCAACAATCCAAAGCCTAACAACAATTTTCAGTGCTTTTCGATTTTCTAAAAGAAAATGAGGGTATCGCAAAAGGAAACCTAAATACTCCAGAATACAAGACGGAGACAGCCCAACTGTGGGAAGATACAACGATCGTTTGGAACGGCCATGGATCTGCTACTGGGATGAAAATACTTTTTCAGCGAATTTCTAAGTGCTTAGCTGAACAATATGTGCAGCAGTTTCTTCATTCTCATTCTCGTTAGGTGGTCCAATTTTGTTCCAACTGCAGCAAACCCTCATTGGAAAGACTATTTCCATCCGCTTTTAATAAGTCGATAACATCTGATTCTACTAAAATCCCGAAACCCCAGATGATTTCCAAGATTAACTTCTGGGAGAACTGTCTCTGACCAAACTTTTTTCCAAACATTTTTCATAATGGATGGCTTCATTTCTATCCATGATTCTCCAATGTTATGCACGGCATCCTTGATGCTGTATTTTTTCCAGAACTCTTTGAAGGAAACACGATCTTAACCCCCGTTCTCTGTGGCAGCAGATCTTCACAAATAATATGCTTTGAATATAGATATTGCGCCTGTGGATCAAGGCTGAACTAAAGCTGTAGTAATTTTAGGGAGGTACTCGTACTTAATCCTCACATTATCAGACAATCCAAATAGATTGACAGGATGCTGTAAAGCATTGTCCAGTAATAACACTACCTTATTGTCAAGGTTTTTCCCTTCCAAATACAATTACACTTCGGGACACAAGTATTTTTTTTAAACAATCCTCAAATAAGCTTGAAGTCATCCAAGCTTTTTGTTGGACGTCCAAATAACAGGCAAAGAAAGCTCGTGGATTTTTAGAGAGACATATCAATAGCGGAATCAAGTTAAAGTCTCCAGCAGCGTTGCTTCCAAGAATAATTGTTAAGATTTCCTTTGCCACTTTGAATCTGGGTGCAGACTTTTCATCCACAGAAATTAAATTTATATCAGGCATATGGTTTCACCAGAGGCCAGTTTCATCAACGATAAAAATCTGTTCCAAAACGTATTTTCCCTCTTCTATAATTGTTTTCTAAATGTTAGTATACTCACGGGCTGCTTCTATATCAGCACTGGCAGCTTCACCTTTCATCTTTTTGTTGTGCAAATTGCGACGTTTCATACAATTTTCAAACTAGCCTTTGACGCAAAGATTCATCATGAGTGGCATCAACATTATCTTTTTTAATTTGTTCAAAATTTCTTTTAGCTTTTATTCGGATCGTCATAGGGCTCATAGGAATATTCCGCTGATTATCGTTTTCGATCCAAATACCTAACAGCTTTTCCATTCTCTCCTTAATATTGTTTCTATGACGAGTTGATTTTGTAGCACTTCGAGGAGCATTTGATTGATTGCAAGTCCGAATACCTTAGCTATTTCAATGAGTTTTTCACTTGCATTAAAACGACGCAGTACATCTTACTTTTTTCCAAGGCTATTGCGTTTCGACTTCCTTTATTTTCTAAACATTTTACAGAGTTTTTCCGCTTCGGTGCCATTTCTGAAGGGGTTATCTCTAATTAATAGAAATAAAAATGATTTAAGAATGAACAAATAAAAATCTTGGGTCGTATATTTATGAATGTTCTTACAAGAAAACAACCCAAATATGTATGTACATAACTTTATTCAAGAAATTTACATCACAAAATTGTATTGAAAGAACTACTGCGGCACAAACATTTTACCTGGACTATTTTTGTTTATTTTTCCCGTAAAAGAAAAATTTCCTACAAAATGTTTTGTATGATATTTTTTTCAATTTCCATTAATATACAAGGTGGCGCAAAAGTCATCACCCAATGGCGTTCACCAATCCGACTGAAAACTACAGAGGATAGATGTTAAACGTCGTGGATCATTTGGAACATTGGCACACAGAATTGCCTAAGGCACACCCAAGGGCTGAAAACCTATCGGAAGATGCTATAATTTTTGCAAATGGCGGCAAAGGTCAATTTTACTTTGACATTTGTGAAGTAAACAGATGACAACTTTTGCGCCACCTTGTAGTTGCCTTTCCGTAAACTGAGACCTTGGGTTAATTCCGTCATAGCAAAATTGGGTAAAAGAGGTTCCGTATATCGAGGGATGTACTTTATTTATTTACCAAGTCAACAAACTATTATGAGGAAATTATATTGAAGAAAGAGTAGTAAGTACTCGTAGATAAGAGACACCAGTGCCCCTTAACTTCGCTGATTAATTCACTGACTCTACTATATACGCAATGAGAATGATTAGGTGCGTTTCTTTGAGAATTTACACGTTAAACAACAACAACACCAACACCAACAACAACAACAACAACAACAACAACAACAACAACAACAACAACAACAACAACAACAACAACAACAACAACAACAACAACAACAACAACAACAACAACAACAACAACAACAACAACAACAACAACAACAACAACAACAACAACAACAGCAATAACAACAACAACAACAACAACAACAACAACAACAACAACAACAACAACAACAACAACAACAACAACAACAACAACAACAACAACAACAACAACAACAACAACAACAACAACAACAACAACAACAACAACAACAACAACAACAACATCACCACCAACAACAACAACAACAACAACATCAACAACAACAACAACAACAACAACAACAACAACAACAACAACAACAACAACTACAACTACAACTTTGTACCGCCATTAATGCTGGGGATTGCTGTCGATAACATCCAGAGCAGGCCTGCAAATACATATAGCTCCAACCAAATCACATGGCCCAACGGTCGGTCGAAGAGAGGATCTAAGAGAACAAAAATAGTGGTGGCTCCTAAATTTTACAATGCCTTACTCAACTTTGTTGTTCTTTTAAATTAAAATGCTATAGCATGTATGAGTCTTATTTTTTTTTATTATGAGGTTGAGACATTTCGGCAAACTTATAATAAAAAAATTAATATTGCCACGTTGTGTGCAATTAATTATATGAAGCTACCTGTGACCTAGGACTTGTTTAATAAAGACTTGACTTGGCTTACTAATGTTTGTTTCTGTTTTTATGGTTTTATATTGTTTAGCACCTGGTACCTGGGGCGACATGTTAAAATTTAATATATAAATATATTCATTTCCTGTGGGATTTTGGAAAAACATTAATGGATGCGTGTTTAAAGGTTTTTAAAATAATTTCACTGTTTAGCGGGCGAATTTCCACAAAATACAAAATAAATAGACTGAGAGAATAACTTTTAACAATTTTATTTATTATTTATACAAAAAGACAATATGGGAGTTTTGGAACTTGTAGAGCTCGACTTTCATCTTTGACTGCTACAGAACAAGTGATGAATGATAGTTTTGCACCCTCTTTTATACGTTTTAAGAAGTGAGTCGTTGTGTTGGATACGTTTAAGGAAGTGCGTCGTTGTGTTGGATACGTTTAAGGAAGTGCGTCGTTATGTTGGCTGGCTGTCGGTGTGGAGTAGAGTGTTGCCACTTTGTATGTTAGTGCAATGGATACAATGAGGATTGTAGTGATGCCACTTTGTGCGTTTGTTACAATCTCCCCTTTTGTATCTGAAATGAGATTAAAGAAAGATACAAATTTTTTTACTTATCCATGGTCACAAGCTTTCGTGGTCGTCCACGTCGTCTGATTGGCACGAGATGATTTATTCATCATCTTGGTTATATCGCTACAATACTCCATCATGAAGCATGTAACCCCGTGAAGTCCAGCATGTGAATCGTTCCGGTGCAAAAGATTCTAGGTCGTCTATTATTTTTTAAGATCAGGATCTTCTATTCGACTCTCACGTGTTTCTTTTTCACTTCGATGAGGGAAATCGATAGATAAAACACAATTTGGGGGGGGGGGGGGGGGCAACATGTCAGCCAAAACGTTTGCTTTTCCAGGTGTGTACTGGATTTTAAGATTATAAGGCTGTAATTGCAGACACCATCTTGATAGGCGCCCGGTTGGGGATTTAAGACTCATCAGCCATCGCAGAGCTTGATGATCTGTTACAACGGTGATTTCATTTCCTTCAATATAGCTTCGGAATTTATTAATAGCCCAAACAACAGCAAAAGCTTCCCTCTCTGTCGTATTGTAATTTCTTTCTGCTGATGTTAATAGTCGACTAGAGTATTCGACTGATCGTTCATCTGGTCCCTCCCCTTGTAGTAGGGCTGCACCAACTGCGTATCAACTAGCGTCAGTACGCATGGTGAAAGGTTTAGTATCGTCTGCTTGCCTTAGTATTGGGGCGGTGACAAGTCGGTTTTTGAGTTCATCAAACACATTTTGTTCTGCTTTGTCCCAAGTCTACGAGTATTTCGCATATTTTTTGGTGAGCTCAGTTAAGGGTCGTGCGATTTTTACGAAGTCTGGAATGAACCTTCTGAACCATGAACAGGTTTGCAGGAACGATATCATTTCCTTTAAGTTTTTTCGGGCGCTACGATTTTGTATTGATGATATTTTTTGAGGATCAGGACTTATACCCTCCTTGGTTAAGATGTGGCCCAAAAACTTCACTTCTGTTCGACAAAAGAAACTCTTTTTGCGATTTATCCTTAAATTGTAGTTACTAAGAACCTTGAAGACTTCTTCAAGATCTTTTATGTGTGCTTCAAAAGACGGCGATAATATCAGTAAACCATCGAGATAGGCAAGCATTCGTACATGTGATATTTTCGTTTTCGAACGCATACCATTAAAACGGGCAGTACAGTTAGCGAAGTTTCCGTGGGTAAGTGTCGGTACGGTGGTATTCGCCGATAGACTATTTAGCAGCTGCCTAAGCTGTTCGTCCGTCATTTGCACAATGCTCATGTTGGCGTTGTGGAGCCTTGTGCTTTTTCGGAAAGCCGTAGTTTATTTAATTTATTTAGACCAAATGATTGGTGCAAATGTTTTTTTTTTTAAATTTGACCAGATATGGTGCAAAAGTTTTAATTTATTTTATTCGACCAGTAATGGTGCGAAATAATATTTATTATTTTATTTTGACCAAATGATTGGTGCAAATGTTTTTATAGAATTGACCAAGTATGGTGCAAAAGTATGTATTATTTTATTCGACCAGTATTGGTGCGAAATAATATTTCGTTGTTTTATTTTGACCAAATGATTGGTCCAAATGTTTTTATAGAATTGACCAAGTATGGTGCAAAAGTATTTATTTTTTATTCGACCAGTATTGGTGCGAAATAATATTTCGTTGTTCGGCCGTAAGTTGGGCGTCAGATTTAGCGGGCGAATTTCCACAAAATACAAAATAAATAGATTAAAGAATAACTTTTAACAATTTTATTTATTATTTATACAAAACGACAATATGGGAGTTTTGGAACTTGTAGAGCTCGACTTTCATCTTTGACTGCTACAGAACAAGTAATGAATGATAGTTCTGCACCCTCTTTTATACGTTTTAAGAAGTGAGTCGTTGTGTTGGATACGTTTAAGGAAGTGCGTCGTTGTGTTGGATACATTTAAGGAAGTGCGTCGTTATGTTGGCTGGCTGTCGGTGTGGAGTAGAGTGTTGCCACTTTGTATGTTAGTGCAATGGATACAATGAGGATTGTAGTGATGCCACTTTGTACGTTTGTTACAACTGTGAGTTTTTGAGAATTATTTTTTTGCATCAGAGATAAATTATTTGATGATGCACATAATGTATTTAAATCATATTGGTTTTGGTTTAGAATTCAGTTTTAAGAAAACAACGGAAGTGATAGAACGAAATTGAAAACAAATATTTATAAGACATTTTCATGGATCTATTAAAAAAATTATTAAAATCTGTAAGCACTCATCAATTAATGTTTTTCGAAGAACGCACATTTAAAAATAAATATATATGTATGTATATAATTTAGAAAACATGTCGCCCCAGGTACCTGGTGCTAAGCCACAAACTACTCGTATAAAACCATAAAAACATAGAAACATACTCAACTCCTAGGTCACAGGTGGCTTTATATAGCTTTATGTTATAGATTTATTTTTTATGCGCCGAAATTTGCCAACCCTAATTAAAAGCGGCGCGGCGAATAATAGTGCCTAGCATCCAAAACTTTAAACTTTATCTTGAATTTCTTGCGGTATTAATCTTGCGATTCCATTTGTAACATTATTCCTTTAGCTTATTTATTTGATATTGGAGGTTAACGGACTTTGAGAGCGAACTACCAAATCATCAACATAATGTAGCACTTTAGTATCCCGTGCAGGGACGGACTTAAAATATCACTGCAGCGCCCCCCAAAGACCGCTTGTCGTAAAAGGCGACATCTATGCAATTTCAACATCCAGGCGAGCCTAGCGACATATTTTATATCTTAAAGCTGTGTCGCGAGTGTGCATGCAAATCCGTGGGTTGACACGACTGGAGATCACCGGTGTCTTAAAAGGTCGATTAAACAGTAATCAATGAAGGGAGCATGCACTTGCCGAAATCATAGATACAGTGGCCGAAATAAGTATAAAGACAGTAATTCTCAAACTCTTCAATTTGGCTTGTAGGCTTAGCGCCTAAATATATGCAACAAAATTGTTCAATAAATGTTTGGAGAATTAATTTTCTCTTAACTCCAAAAAAAAATTGTACCGTTATCGGTCATATCGTGTTAGAAAGAGACTGATTTGTCTTTTCTAATAAAAAAATTGTGAAAAAGTTGCGAAATAAGTATAAAGACACTTCGGTTATCCAAAAGTATTCCAATTTTATAGCAATTTTTTTTAAATAAAAAGAGTGAAAAACAATAAAAGGTAAATTGTTTCGCTTGTTGGCACAAAAATTGTTATCAATAAATTGTTATCATTAAACTATTAAGCCATGCCTCGCGGAACTCATTTGACGACAGTAGAAAGGGCAATTATTACGACTCATAAGGAGCACGGCTTATCCAACCGATCCATTGCCAGGAAAATTGGACGATCTCTTTCCGTCGTATGTAATTTTTTAAATTTGGGCCAAAATTATAGCACTGCAAGAAGATCTGGTCGACCAAGCCTCTTGACCTCACGCAACAAAAAAACGATTTACCACGAAGCAAGGCGTAATAAGCTGAATGCTGGCCAGATAAAGCGCAAGTTGGATCTCCCAGTGACGGTAAGAAGAGTGGAGCAAGTGTTGAAGGCAAATCATAACCTTCGTTACACGAAAATGACGAAAAAACCCAACCTGCAACAGCATCATAAAGAAGCAAGGTTAAGATTTGCAAGAAGTCACATGGCTTGGACCAGGGAGTGGGAATCCGTTATTTTTAGTGATGAAAAGAAATTTAATTTGGATGGTCCGGACGGTTTTAGCTTTTATTGGCGTGATTTGAGGGACGAAAAAGCAATAAAAATGAGTCGGCACTCTGGAGGCGGAAGTTTGATGGTTTGGGGTGCCTTTGGTTTTCATGGTAAAATCCCCTTGATGTTCGTTCAACCTAGAATGAATGGTGAAAAATACAGGGAGATGTTGGAATATGCTTTGGATGCATTTGGAGACATTCCAGCGGGTGAAAATTGTATTTTTCAACAGGACAATGCTCCTATTCATAATGCCAGTACGGTCCGCGAATGGTTTGAAAGGAGTCAAATTCAGTGTTTACCATGGCCTTCGTGTAGTCCTGACCTTAACCCAATCGAAAATTTGTGGGGTATTATGGCAAGAAACCTTTATTCAAATGGGAAGCAGTACAGAAATCTGGAAGAGCTTAAAAGAGGAATAACACAGACATGGTCTGAGATCACCGAAGAAGTCCTACAAAACTTGATAAATTCTATGCCTAATAGAATTTTCCAAGTTATTGAAAATCAAGGAGGTTGTACAAAGTACTAACTTTCAGGTTGATAGGTACAACCAAAAAATTCGGTGTTTAAATGCTTTTAAATATTGACTGTCTTTATACTTATTTCGCAGGAAAATTAAACGTTTTTGGAATTCCCTAAAGGTGAACCTCAAAAACTAGCCTTTGTGGTGATAAATATTTTCTTTTTTCGTTTCATTATTTACTGAATAAAATAAACTTACTATCTACGATAAAATAAACTTATAATTTCTATTATTTTTGTACTTAAATCCAACCGAGCATTGAAGTTGAGTGTGTCTTTATACTTATTTCGGTCACTGTATAAGCAGTCTCAACAATTCCTGGATCACACAAATGCAACAGCGCCAGCATTTGATTGGCCTCGTTGATGAAGTGATCCGAAACCAGGAGGCCTGCCGATGTTTATTGAAGTCGAACTGATGAACTCCACACTCCACAGGCGGACCAGTAGGGATTCAGTAAAGGCGGAGGGTTATGATTCCTCTTATCGTAATCGTAACCTCGTTATAAAGGAAGAAGAATGTAGCACTTAAGTACAGAGTGCTACCTTGCGGAAAACCAGAAGGTTTTTTATCTCATTTTGCTATTTAACACGCCTCCTTGCAAGCTCGCTGCTGGAGTAGGCGACATTCCATTCGGCATTCTGTCTTATTTCCGACGATGATAACTCGGGACTTATGTCCGATTGAAGTGGCTAAACGAACTAAGTAGCTGCAAACAATCGAGTTTCAACGTTTCTTGTGCATAGGTCATCAGGTCATCTGAATGATCGCTTTACATACGCCATCGTCGATTCGACGAACCGTGTCCTTTACGTACAAAAACATGTATTTCCAGGATTTAAAGCATCGAGGAATGAAATTTTGGAATTGTAAGAAACAGCTCGGGCACGGTTCGTAAGATATGTTGGCATTAGGTTGTAAGATGGAATAGAAAAGTTCTACAGTGTTGAGAGTTTGTTATACGGAATTGACAGATTTACCCAATCAAAATCAAAATATTTTTGGCATCGATAGCCTGCCAAATGGCATACGAATCGTTTACCAAAGCTGTTGTGTACTGATCGGAAACCTGATTTGACAGTTGTCAATAACTTATTGGTCTCGATGTAATCCTTAATTTGATGAGTTATGATTCATGGAAGTATAGCGATTGGTCTGTATTTCGGAGCGTTAAATTTTTTTTTTTTTTATAATGTACTTGCGCTATAGGGATTTTTTAATACCCTTTTAATGTAATAGCTACACATCGCGGGCGTTAAGGAAATTAGGGTTAGAAGATATTTTGTTTATAGAAGCCCAAATTTGAACAGACATTCAACTTACCTATAATGAGTTTGATGCCCTGTCTGATGATTCCATCACAAGAATTGTGACCCTTCACAATCATACTGAAATTGTCATTGCGGCATTTCAATATGCACAATTCAAGTTGGCTTCGCCATTCTGGCCAAACAACACCCGAAGGAAGGTACGTCGAGATCTGTGCTTATTTAAATAACCTGACTCAGCTTGTAAATGAGCCGACATGAATACCGGACATTAGCAGTCAAACTGCCAACACACTGGACTTGTTTCTTACCTTTCACCCCGATAAATATGGTTTAAACGTACTATCGCCTCTTGGTTCGTCAGACCATCATATCAGCTGATTTCTCGTACTCCAACCACATTGTTAAAGAACAAACTCCTAAAAGAACAGTATGGCAATACGAGAAAGCCAATTGGGAACAACTAAAAGGTTTCTTTAAGAGTTTTAACTGGTCGCCGTGGTTCCTCGATAGCGACGTGGATGCTGCTGCTGATATGGTCACAAACATAATTCACCTGGGCATGAAGTCATTCATCCCTAATAGGATAAAAAGTATCAAATCCAAGGTAAACGCGTGGTTTGACTTGTGCTGCAAAGAGGCTATCAGGTTAAAAGAGGCAACCTTTCGGTCATTCAAAGTCAACCTTTCTGAGGAAAGCCGAAAAAAGTTTAAACGAGCCAGAAATGTCTGCACTGCCCACATTAATCGTGTCAAATTCTCCTATGACCATGCCGATGACCATGCCGATGTTTTTAGATTATAATGTGTAGGAAAAATGGAGCGGGGAAGAGCATTCCACATACGTGTTGTACGGCTAAGGAAAGATTTCTTGTTTTTCACTGTACGTCTGAATACAAGCTTAAGGGTAAGTGGTGCGCATTCCTAGCACAGCGGATATTGCGGTTGAAATGTTCTAGGGGTGGAATGCAACTGGCTATTTCGTTTGAGCACTTATGGCGGAAATAACGATAAAATAACGAAAGGCAAGAAACATTGCGATGATGACTTAGAGAGTCAAGCGATCTGGCAATGTTACAGTCACCAATGAGTTAGCTCCAAATAAGTTATTGGTGCATGTTTTCATTCCAACGAAAGTTGTCATTAACATACATACCGAGAATGGAAAGCCGTTCGGTTTCAGCGATAGCAGAAGACAGCGTTACATTTTGGAAGCATTAAATTCCACTCTATTGGTTACACCACACTGAGTTATGCTGTCGAGATCGAAATGCAATGAACTTAACATACGTTGCCGTTTTATCTCCACACCCGAAGAGGAGGGGCTTGAACCAAGAAACGTTGTTTACGAGACCGCGGTGGGGAAAGAATAATGGCACTTAGTTGTAACCAGTGCCCATGTTCTGTAACTCATGCGATAACTCTTCGCATCGAAAACTTAGGAACACAAAATTCCACCGTTTATCGCATGTGGAAAGAAGTTGTGTTCTGTAACTCTATGCGATAAAATATACCTTGGTTACTTTTATTATCATGGGAAATTGGAAGGATTGTCAAAATACTGGAAATCGAAGGGTAGTTTGGCGAGGAAATTCAGTGTGTATTTACATGTCGTTGGGATAGGAGCGGTGCAGCGCGACTTTTTAGCGGATTATCGGAAAATTACGTGTTTCTGTTGAATTTTCAAAAATACGATGATCGCTCGTTCTGCTAGACTCAGACAAATTTTTTTGAAATTAATCTGATCCTAACGCTATGTTCTATGTTGATGAATTTAATGAAGTTAAAATTTTGCATTTATTTTGTCTGTCTATGAAAAAAATAAATGAAATATATTTTTTCTTTTAAAACAAGAACCTTTAGTCTCTCTTGTTGGATGTACCAAGCTGTTTATTTTTATAGCAACACAGTTCCAAGAATGTTCAAAATGGATCTTATTTAAGTGCTTGCTGAATTCTTTCGACAGAATGTACATACATAGGTACCTATACCTACATTCTTCTCCACTAATTCTGACTGCTTTTATTAGTTATTTTTTATTTCTTTTGCATTTTTTTAAACGTTGAACTTGATCAACGAACTGTATATTTTGTTAAATAAAAAATCAAAAATGTTCACTGTCCACTATCCGTTTAAAATTGTTCAATATCCCTTTCTCGCAAGCCAATTGAAATGTGATAAATTTTGACAGTTGAAGTGAATAATTTATCGCATACGAAAGTTACAGAACACCGATTTATCACATATTTCCAGGAGTTTCATTTCACAATGTTCCATGTGGTATAGTTTTCGCATCGCATAGTTACAGAACACGGAAATGTGATATAATGAAATTTTGTTTCGATTCACATCGTTCATGTGATAAATATAACGATGCGATAGTTACAGAACACGGGCACAGGTAGACTTAACTTAACTTAAAAATGTTTCCTCAACCACGGATGTTGCTCACATTCAGTATAAATCTTCTACACATTACAAAGCTAAACATAAAAAAACATATACTCGGACGCTAACTACCTAAGTAGAGCCGTGAAGTGGAGACGCGCGTTGCATTTCCAATGCAATTTATTGCAGGTGTTATGCCCGTACGGCAATTTGCTTTGGTCTACCAACAAAATCAACACCACACGACCCGCTATCCGCCTGATGCTGCCATTTACAAGTACACACGAAAAACTTACGGCCCTTGCAATAGCCAAGCAAGAGCAACAGCGATGGAGTGGGATGGAGCACGATCGAATATCCAACCCTGTGTTATTTTTTTTGTTTTTTTTTTTTTTGCACCGACGCGACACCGACACACACTGCGCGATTATGATTTTTTTCTTTCCGTTGGACAGTAACGGGCAAACATTAGACCGCATGCTTTTTTGGGGTGGATATTATCCAAACCAATTGATTAACATTTCACCGACAATATCGCCAATCATCCGGTCAAATAGATACACCTGACTTGCTGTCGTCTATTGGCTTTAATTTTCGTGGTGGTGCCCATAATTTACGCAGTGTCCAGTGTCGAATTATTGTTTAGCCCCCATCATAGAACGAATTATGGGAGGCATGAGCCTATTAGTCGCATGAGTAGAATCTATAATCTAAATGGTCATGTGAATGACTTGCATGTTAATAAAATTAAGTCGAAAAATATCTTGCGTAATAATGGTTTAATGTCTTAAATTGTTTGCATGATTTTGTGTCTGTTAGTATTTTATAGGTACATAATTATTGTATTTTTAATTGTTTGTCCTTACTAACACCTGCACTAAATGATGAGCCTCTGAGAGCACTTTTAGTGCCGGCAAATTTCTGCTCGGGATAGTTGGTTGCTTTATGCTTTAAGAAACCCACGACACAGAGCTGATACTGTTATATATATAAAAAAAAAATCCAACATTAAACAAACCATTCTGTTTAACGCGATGCCATCCACTTCACTTTTATTGAGAGTCTATAAAGACGAAGAACTGAAAGCAGTAGATGGAGTCATTTAACTCTTCGAGGTCAATGTCCTCGTTATTACTTGGAAGATTTTGGTTTGTGAAAAACTTCTATTTTCATTTACACTGAAAGTAGGGAATACAAGTTCGTGATATAAGAGAACAAGTACAGATAGTTGACTGTTATATTTTACATGAGTTCCATGACTTGTCAAGATAACATTTGACAATGATGGTAAACAGTGCGTTAGCGAAATTTCCCCCAAATTTGTTAT
This sequence comes from Portevinia maculata, assembly GCA_949715645.1. Lineage (NCBI taxonomy): Eukaryota > Metazoa > Arthropoda > Insecta > Diptera > Syrphidae > Portevinia > Portevinia maculata. Next base: position 219,836,940 of record OX454526.1, read on the forward strand.
AAATTTTAATAATTTCAGAGCGTTCTTTCGGTTATCGTTATAAACAATAGCAACGTTTTCACTTACCATCTATCAGAAAATGACAGCTCATGTTTTGGCAGATGGAAAGATAGCGGGATATACAAAATAAACCCTTGAACCCTTTGTATGTGGGGACTAAATTAACGACGGTATAAACTTCCTTATTGACTTTGGGACATATATATATTGTAAATTTATATATAAATAAATTTATAAAAAAATATATATATAAAATTCCCCATCCACAAAAAGGGTTCACTAGAAAACGTAGAAAACTACAGGGGAATCTCATTCATGAATGTGTCAGCCAAGATATTTTGTGGCATACTTGTAGGACGATTAGAAAAATGGGTAGATGAAAAAAATATTCTGACAGAGCGTCAAGCTGGATTCAGAAAAAACTTTTCAACCGTTGACCAAATATTTACATTATCTGCGATTATAAGAGCCTTTCAAGCCAGAAACAAGAAAATGTACAGCTTTTTTGTAGATTTCAAGGCAGCTTTTGATCTTGTTAGCCGAAGCGCACTCTTCTATAAACTGTCTCAGTTGGGTATCTCTACAAAATTTCTTAAGACCATTAAAAAAATGTATGCCGAAACAAGTGCAGCAGTCTGGGATGGAAAAGATTTCTCAGAATGGTTTAAAACACAGACTGGTGTAAAGCAAGGGTGTCCTCTTAGTGCCTTATTGTTTTCTCTATTTATAAACGACATAGAAAAAGATTTGCCTGGTGGAGTACGAATTGCTAATACCGTGGTCAATGTCTTGCTATATGCCGATGATCTTGTTCTACTCTCTGAATCTCCTGAAAATCTCCAATTGATGATAAATGGTCTAGCCAGCTACTGCAAAAAATGGGGACTAACCATCAACACCGAAAAATCTAAAATTATGGTCTTTTCCCGTTCATCACGAGTGCAAAATGGAAATAGATGGTTTTATAATGGAAGCCGATTAGAGATTGTGAAGGAACTCAAATATTTAGGAGTGAAACTGAACCCAACCCTAGAATTTGGTAAACATCTAACGGATAAAGCCAAGTCTTCCCAAAGCTTAGTGAATCTATCATGGAAAAATGTTTTTGCAAATAAGCGGATTCTCCTCTCAACGAAATACAGAATATTTGATTCAGTTGTTAAATCAACTCTTTGTTACGCCTCTCAAGTTTGGGGATCAGACGAGTACGAAGTAATCGAGAAATTCCACAGGAACTTCTTGAAAAAATTATTCAACTTACCAATGAAATCGCCGAACTACACAATCTATTTGGAAACGGGTCTTCCAATGCTTTTTACAAGCACTCTCAAATCGCAAGCGGATTACATCATTAAAATAGGTTCGTATCCAGACTCCCGAATAACCAAAAAAATGCTATCTTATGAATTAAGAAACAAGGACTGGTGGGCGTCAAGATGGTTAAGAATTGGAAACGCGTGTGGAGAAACTATTTCATTCGATCTAAACAACCTGGACAACTTAAAGAACCAACTTTATCGAATAATAAATAAAAATGAAGATGCTATTCGTGTGCGATTTATAGAGAAAGCTCGTGAATCAGATAGCAGAGTATTGTATTCTCACCTGAACTTCAATCTAAAGGATAAGAACTATTTCAATGACTCACTCAACTATAGTGAAATATCTCTTATTTTCAAAACAAGGTGTGAGTTGATTGGTTTAAATGGCAGCCCATATAATGGAAGCTTCAACCAGTTTTGTAATATTTGCAACTTAAAAGCGAAAGAAGACTGCTTTCACATTATTAGTGTTTGTCCAATCTACAAACCACAGAGACTAGCTTACTTCGGAAAAAAATTCCTTACCATGCAGGAGACAATACAAATTCTGAACGAGTGTGATTGGAAAAAGTTATTTTATTATATTAAATCCATCTACAAATACAGGTCGCTATTAATAACAGAGTATTATGATTGATTAAGTTTATTAAAAAAATAACTATATTGTTAAAGTTACAAATGTAGGTACATGTATAAGCATTTTGCTAACCAAGCTGACGGCTAAGCCATAGCTTTAAAATTCATTCTAACTTGTAACTTATGTAATAAGAAAATATTAAATAAATGAATTTCTTACTTACTTACTTACTTACTTACTATTGTAAATTGTCACCCATTGTGGAATTGATATACGACCCCCCATTTTTTTAAATATGTTCGTTGAACATTTAACTAATTATCTTTTTTGTCTTTTTCTTTCAGATTTTACCAGAATGTCTATGCCTATTTGACACTCAACATACCGAAAGTGATCGACTGCGAGATTGTGATATTTTTAGATAAAGTACGTGTAAGAAAATAAGACAAACATCAAGTTCAATATACATTATATAACCTAGTTTTATACCTATCCATCGAATTAACTTTTAGTTTTAGTTTTTGGTTCGTGTACGTAGAAAATATTCAAAACTTAGCTCAATTTAGCCAAAAAAAGACTCCTTAAAGACATTTTATTAAATTAGATAATCTGCGATATAGGAATATTTACAAAAATATACGAAACAGTTTTTTGTGAGACACATACGAGTACAAACCTAGTGTCAAAAGTCGCCATGTCACATGGAGGCCAGGAATGTATGTAATATTTCCAGCTGATGAACTCATTTTAATGACATACGGGCCAACATTACCAAGAATAAAGCCGCGACCAACATTAGACTGTCTTCGTGATCCGCTTGTAACAACAGTCGACAGATCCTTGTCCCCAAACGTCCAACAGACTTTTGCAAAGTCATTAAATTCATTGCAACCGCAACAGCCGCCAGTGTCGCCGTGTAACACAAAACAGCCACTCATGCACACTTCTGCATACGATGATCCGTCGAATACCCGTTCCTCATCCCGCCGTTTATTATCGAATGAATCCAGTTCGACGGCTGTTGAACCATATTCCGCAACCGAAGCCAGTGCCGACGACCTGCATCTAGATAACTATGGAATATCCCGCGAACGTAGTCCCAGCATATACTTGGAAGCCCCAAGTTCCGAAAATTCGACCAGTCGTCCAACGACGCCATCCTCAAATCCCAAATCCCCACAGACAAAAACGAAAACTCGTCCAAAACTCAACATTTCGCTGGGTCGTTTGGGCCGGCAGCAGCGTGAACAAATCGAGTCGAGTAGATTACGTGAAGACCTCCATCTACATGTTGAGAATCCAACATTCACCAGTGAAAATCTCCGCCAAAGAAACTTCGATGCATTCTTTGAGTCCGGGGAACCTGTTTACAAGTTGCATCCAAAACCCGCATCTTCTACCAACCTAGAATCCATTTCCCAATCAGCCAGCTTTGATACGGCTACCGGTGGATATGAGTCAACGGGATCACCAAAGCCTACCTTAGGGGTCTTTGGACGTTCCAAAGAACCCTTAAGCTCACGTTCCAAAAGTGCCGAATACGATAGTGAGAAAACGACGACCGGTGTGCCCCAGAAAGGTGACAGGTGCCCCCAAAAGATTACTTTACAAAACTTAGTTTGAAACATTTTTTCAGCTTTTTGATGAGCTTGGTTCAACTAAAACAAAAACATTAAGCGACGTAAACTTGTTATATTTAGTATTTAATATTTTTTTGAGTGGACAGTGGTTTTTAATAATAAAGACGGGTTGTGTTTGGTTTGATTTTTTCTTCTAACTTCTTTAATTCCCTCAACATAATGTTTATATATTACTTATCCCAACGTGTGTTACATTTTTACACAAGCTTTTAAAATCAGGCTGGTGCATTGATCGAATGTCATTGTGCGCGTTAAATTTTCAAGGCAAGTACGAGTCCCTACTATTTTAACTTTTCTCATTGATCGAATAACTCTCGTGACCATCAATTGGCAAGTGAAAGATGGTTAACTATTGGGGAAGTCGCAGTTGCCTTGCAAATTGAACGTGCTCATTGTTTACTTGGAGTTCATATGAAATATTGTATAGAGTCATCCCATAAGAGGTGTCATTTTAAATTCGCGCTATTGTTGAACTGTCAACATTCAAATGTCATTGCAATGACTTTTGATTATTAAAAACTAAGAGGTTGAAATATTGAAAATTCACTGCATATAACAGTAAAAATATCGTGGAAGCGTTTGGTTAAGTTTGTACTGCTTTTGTTCATCATCAAGCGCTTTCGCTAACAGCTGTTGTCAATTTTATCGATAAACTTGAACGTTTCGAACAGGTAAGTGCTGTGAAGACTCCAACTCGTGGTTATGAGAGTGTGACTGAAACTCCAGGTGTGTCCATATCGAAACGATCATAATAATTTGGCCTATATTTGGCGTTTTGCATAATGTCTGAAACACAATCACGCTTTGGAGCATCGCGTTGACAAACGCATCCAGTTGAACCATAGGAATTCAATGAAACCTATCACAAAGCTGCGTCGCGTTCCGACTTCAAAATGAGACACTTAAAAACAGAACGCAATGTTTCGTAGCTTTGTTGTAAAGCGCCGTTTGTCAACGCGAAGATAGGGAAAATTATGGACTTTTAAGCTCTTGCTTGGTATAGGAAACGAATCTCCATTAATATTTGAATTATTGTTTTGCGTCAAAGCTCAGAGCGTACATGAAGCCTTTGGACGTTACTAAAGCAACGCACGCGCTAAAGGGTGATTTTTGTTTAGGCATTAAGATCTTAGCCTATATGGTTGGTCCAGTCGGCACAAGAATGGAAGCCAGCAGACCACGCACAATGAAATACTTTCGCTGGTAGGGTGCTGTAAATAAATAAACAAGATCATGCATTTCCCTACCAAAAATTATGCTGAGTAGATAATGAGAAAGATTTCCTTTGACTTAAACAAACAAATCTATGGGTTCAAAAACCCAAAACAAACAGTGGGACAACCTCTATATCCACAACGAGTGATAGTTTGGTGCGCTTTTTGGGCTGGCGGTGTCATTGGGATATATTTTTTCGTAAATGATGCTGGTGCGACTGTTTCAACGATTGAATTGCGTTACCAAACGGGGTCGAGTGACATTTTCTATCCAAAAATTGATACTATGGACGTGGACGGGGCGGCGTTGATTTTCAGCAGGAAGGCGCCATATGCCACACATATGAGATTTCTCGAAATGGAGACTTTAATTGGCTTCTGAGTTCGTGCGATTTAACACCATAAAAGTTTTTCCTTTGGAGCTAAAGATGAAGTCAACACGAAGTCAACGAAATGAACGATTCACGCACTAACAGGCAATTTCAGAGCTGTTATTCTCGAAATATAGGCGTTATAATGCCGAGCCGAGGCGGAGATTGGGCAGATATTGTAATCCATTATTAACCTCAGAGTTTGTACTTTTGTTTAAAATAAAACTACCCCCACTTTTCATAATAATGTTACGTTTTACTATTGATTTAAAATGGCACTTCAAGTTGGATGACCGTATGCAATTACAGTAAAATAAAAAAAATTCAGGAGAAGGCCAACATCATTTTTTCACCTACTTAATAAATTGATTTCATTATTAGGTATACATACATATATATACGTCTTTTATCATTTCTGAATGTCGGAATTGGTAAGCAGAGGTTTCTTTTTGTAGTATGTATTGCAAATTTAAGGTTCCAAATTTTGATACATATTTACGGATCTGCACGTAACAAGCCAACAAATTTGGGCATTTTTATGCCCTATTCTAAGGGTATATTAATTTTGACGCATAGTTTGTAACATACCTTAATATTGCCCGTAGACCCCTAAAAGTTACTATGCATATTTATGAACAGCATCGATAGTAATGTCGATCTATCCATGTCCGTCCGTCCGTCCGTCCGTCCGTCTGTCGGCAAAAATTAGGCCTTTAAACTGGACCTAGAGAGCTGAAATTTTAACCACATACTCTCTAGGGTCCCGAAATAATCATGTTTACGAATTTTTGAAATCCGCCCACAGACACGCCCACAAACTCAAAAAAACAAAATTTTTTAAAAAATCGAATTTTGAGCTAGAAAGCTGAAATTTTTTTATATGATCTATGACTCCTAAAACTGGTCGGGATAAAATTTTGTAAAAATCCGCCCACTGACACGCCCACAAATAAATAAAACAATTTTTTTGAAAATCCAAAGTTTGAGCTAGGGAGCTGAAATTTATAATATATACTCTCTAGGGGCCCTTTATGCTCACGTGTTATTTTTTTTTAAATCCGCCTACTGACACGCCCACAATTAAATAAAACAATTTTATTGAAACACCCAAGTTTGAGCTAGGGAGCGTTTTTTTTTTGATAAAATCCTTTAAATGTTATATAACAAAATGTGTAGAGCGTTCCTAACAATACAACCATACTTACACTTTTGTCACGCCCACTTATGAGGGATAGGAATAAGAATAGGGTATCCAACATTTCGCCCAAGCGGACTGTAGCCCGTCCCTATGTTTTTTTTGAAAACATTTCAAATTATACACACGTAATGAGCGATAACGCTTTCCCGTGCAGGGACGGGCTAAGAATATCACTGGATCGTGAATAAATAGTTAAGGCGACTAAGGGGACAAATTAAGGCAATTTTAACATCCAAGTGAGCCTACCGACACATTTTACATCTTGAAACTCTACAGTTAGGTTGCATGTCATGCAAATCCGCGGGTTGACAGGGCCAGAGATCACTGGTGTCGTTAAAAATCGATCAAATAAAAGTCAATAGCAGGATCAGGCACCCGTCGTAAAAAAGAGTCAGGTCGGGATCAAATGCCTGCCGATGTTTATTGAGGTAGAACCGGCGGACCCCACGACCAGTATGGATGCCATACAGTCAGAAGCTTACTATTCTTTAAGTTCTGAAGGCAACCTTGCCGGGTGAAGGTAAACAAGAAGACTCAGCTATAAGGCTACTAAGCCGACTCTGACCTATGCTTAAGTCGGACCTAAAAGTAGCAGCATTATATGTAAATACATATGTAGATATAAAATCATTGGTGTGTATGTTTGATGCATTGTCACAGGTAACCCTCGACCGATTAATTTTTGTATTCCTAACATGTCGTAATATAACTCAGGTTCGAGAATAATTCATAGTTATGTGTGGTCCCGGTAAGTGGCGCCATAATATAAATTCTATACTAATTGAGCCCATATGTAAGTTATTTTTCGAAAAAGCATTATATGTAGGTGCTCCTCCGGTAGGCTGTGTCACAATTTTACCTGAATTCCATTCCGCGGATTGCATATAAACAAGAATAGTGTTAGCAATTATAGTAAACACATAGTATGAGAAAATTTAATTTTTTTTTTGGAACATACATTTTAATATGAGTGTTACCAAACGAAACGCCATTTCAATTTAAGCGTTTAATATTCCATATTCGTTTACCAATGTAAAAAACCGACGAACTGGATAGGATGACTCTGAAAATCCCTTTAAGGGCCCTAAATCCCTCTGCTGTACTTCAAGATCGTCAGCAAAGGCAGCAACAAAAAGCTTGGAAAATGTGAAGTATCACATTCGAAAAACATTCCAGGTCAAAGGCAGGCCAAAAGAGTCATACAGTATTTTAACAAAAATGGCAATAGATGTTTAAATCTAAGTAGTCACGATTAAAAAACTTAGAATGTTATCTCACTGGTCACCATGGGGCATGGCCGCATGGGTTAAGATTGCATCTTAACAAAATGAAATTGGTCGACTGTCGAGTGTGCCGGCAATGCCTTGAAAAAGGCGAAATAGCTGAGCACATATTATGGGAACGCTCAGTCCTAAGCGGAATCAGAAAGAAGATTTCCTTTTTTATACCCTATTCTAAGGGTATATTAATTTTGACGCATAGTTTGGAACATACCTACCTTAATATTGCCCGTAGACCAGTAAAAGTTACTATATTTATGATCAGCATCGATAGTAATGTCGATCTAGCCATGTCCGTTCGTCCGTCCGTCTGTCGGCAAAAATTAGGCCTTTAAACTGGGCCTAGAGAGCTGAAATTTTAACTATATACTCTCTAGGGTCCCAAAATAATCAAGTTTACGAATTTTTGAAATCCGCCTAGAGACACGCCCACAAACTCAAAAAAACAAAATTTTGGAAAAAACCGAATTTTGAGCTAGAAAGCTGATTTTTTTATATATGATCTATGACTCCTAAAACTGCTCGGGATATATAATTTTCAAAATCCGCCCACTGACACGCCCACAAATAAATAAAACAATTTTATTGAAAAACCAAAATTTGAGCTAGGGAGCTGAAATTTATAATACATACTCTCAAAGGGCCCTTTATGCTCATGTGTTAATTTTTTTAAATCCGCTTACTGGCACGCCCACAATTAAATAAAACAATTTTATTGAAAAATCAAAGTTTGAGCTAGGGAGCGTTTTTTTTACAAAAGCTTCGTTTTTTTTGATAAGATCCTTTAAATGTTATTACTCGTAACAAAATATGCGGAGCGTTCTTAACAATTCAACCATACTAAGACTTTTGGCACACCCACTTATGAGGGATAGGAATAAGAATAGGGTATATCCAACAGTTCGCCCAAGCGGACTGTAGTCCGTCCCTATGTTTTTATTTTAATTTAGTTTTGCTAGGTCATACAAACTAATAGTCAGATTGGAAACTGTCGACGTCATTTTTATTCAGAAGTCTTTGCAATTTTAGTTACGAAATTTTAGAAATTTAGTTTCAAAACTGTGGTTCTGTGCGCCAAACTTCAGCACTTGCACCATATTACACGCGACACCATTGACTATTTGAGACCGCTATTCGCCGTGTTGTTGACCATTTTCGTAAAACAAGTGTGTTTTAAAACTAATTAACTAATTGCAGAATGTATTCCCTCGATTGAACACTGATAAATAGCTTCTAAATGAAATTTCATTTGTTTGTTTCAAAGTTAGTACTGGCTTCAAAAAAAACCCTGGGTATAAATGTGTGGAATTTAAGCGGAAACGTTTAAAGATACCATTGCTGCTTCATAACATTAGTATAAAACAAAGTCGCTTCCCGCTGTCTGTCTGTATGTATGTATGCTTGTATCTTTAAAACTACACAACGGATTTTGATGCAGTTTTTTTTTATAGATAGAGTGATTCAACAGGAAGGTCTATATGGATAATAGATGCATAATATAGGAGAGAAACACTGATAATTTTAGAGGTTTCTAATGTCATGTCGTAAATAAACACATCTTTCTGCGCTTACATTGCAAACGCTGGTTAAACCCTTTGAGATAAATTAAAATAATGTATTACAGTATTGTACACCTTAAAAACGTCTACAAAAAAGTCCGCGATGATATGTATATGTCTATCTCTTAGGGATAACCCACAATAACTATTTCTTATCCTTTACTTTTTACAAGAAATAATAGCTTATTTACGAAGCGCCCCTGAAAATCGCCACCGATGATAATAACAGCGTCTGTAGTGTTTCTAAACAGAGCAATACAGGCAAATTGATGCCCGACTGCTCATTAATAGTAATTCTGTTCTCAGGAGACTTTCGTCAAATCCTACCAGTTGTGACTCGAGGAACACGTGCTGACGAAATTAATGCTTTCCTAAAAGGATCCAGCCTTTGGACACACGTCAATAAATTAGAGCTTAAAACATTGTCTTCACGTGACAACAAGATTTTTTCAGAGATGCTGCTAAGAGTTGGCAATGGAGAGTTAACACAAAGTGATGGAAGGATTAACCTAGAAAACCTTTGTGTTTTGATAGACAACATCCAAGAGTTGGTCAACAATGTCTATCCCGACATTGATAATATTAGTTGTAAGACAATACCTTGGTTTAAAGAAAGAGCGATAAACCGGAGAAGATGTATTGATTCCCCGAATTCCTCTGATTTCTGATACCATCGGATTTACCATTCCAATTTAAACGCCTACAATTTCCGGTAAAGATATCTTTTGCAATGATCATTAATAAATCACAAGGTCAAACTTTCAACGTTGCAGGCTTAGATTTGAGCGTTGAGTGTTTTTCACATGGCTAATTATTATGTCGCTCTTTCAAGAGTAACCTCTAAAGAAAACATGTTTGTATTGTCTAATGACAAAAAATCTGTGATGAATGGTTTTTTCCGTGAATATCGATTCCGGTAATGTTCTTTGCATGTTAGATATAGATAGGGTAGGCACGTGGGGATTGCTAAGAAAATCCAAGCAGCACTAAGTGTTTAAACCATCAGTTATAATTCTGAGGAGATGTTTTCCCTGACTGCTTCGAGAGGAACATGAAGTGAGGGATAAGCCTTGACTGACCGGCTCATGCTGTTGAGTTCGGTCCAACAAACGTTACTATGATATGGATCCCAGATCAGGGCAACCTTGAACAGCAATACTGGTTCAGTTCAGCATTTTTACACTAATTTAGTGGATACAGTGACTGAGACGATGACTTTGATAGCAGGATGGCTTATCAATGAGTATTGCGACACATTTACTCGGCGTTATTCCAGCGTGTAGGTTGATCTGGCGGCACGCCTCGTGGATAGCCAGTGGTTCCGCCTGGAAAACAATGGATCTATGGGATTTTTAGATTTTCAATGATTAAGAAAAACAACCGGTGTAGATTGTTTTATCGAAATCCTTAGACAGTGCTGCCTTTTGCCATTCTGATCTTCTTTCAAACTGCATCTTGAAAATCATTTTGGGAACGATGTTATCTGCTGAAGGCGATACGAGTTATCTCGGCAGAGAATCTAATATATTACTAAGGCCATTAGGGTTCGCAGTCCAGCACCCAGATTCTCTGGCTCTGATCGCTCTATGTGCTATGATGGTTGTTATGTGTGGGTCTATAGGTAAGAGGTGCAGGTTTTGTTGATGGCATAAAAGGCTACGCATGCCTGCTTTTTCCGTTGTTCTTTATTAAGTTTCCATTTGAGTTAAGGATCTAGGATAACTTCTTAATAACTAGCACTTGTCGATAGGGAGAGATGTGTTCCGTTAACGCGGGGAAAATATAAGTTAAATCAGTTACACATTTTGGTTTGGGGGTCTTAAAATCTCAGTGCAGTTTTGCTTCCGTTTTATCGGCATCCCTGTCTATTTTGATTCTTTCTCTATCTGTAGTCTGTACCGGGGACGAGAATCAAAACACACGTAAGTTTCAATCACTATTCAAGTTAAAACGGACTATTTATTTTTTCTTCAGCATAATACATGGCGACATGCAACACCTTCTTTATAAAAAAGCAATAAACACATTACAATGTTAAACTCATAGTTCAAGAGAAGTATTAATAGTTGAAACTGATCAACACAGCCACTCTGACTTGTGACTTTAACTTATTTCCCAAAATTCAGCGTATAAGAAGCGGATTACTTTCACATATTCTCAGACTGTAGTTCATGCATTCACAAATTGAATAGAAACACATGCATGTGTGGAAACATTGAGAGGATGAGAGAGAACTGTCATCCTATATTAGGCATATTACACTTTCATACTGCGTTGTATTAGTATTACTAAAATCTTTGAATAAAATACCCAGAAATGATTGAGAACTGATGACATACGGCAGATATACTAGATTTTTGAGTATAATGTGCGTGTTTTATTTGACAAAGAGCGAATAGCTCACACAGGTGAACTGTTTTTTTTTATTAATAAGAAAAGTTATCATATGGACAAGTGTGCTAACCGTGTGCCAGCTAACTCATGTGTTAAAGAGCGCATAGTGCTTCGTTTTTATTAATATGGCTGTTAGTATACAAATTTATTTATGACTTAAGCTGCATTCAATACGTAGTGCAAGATACTAGTGGTTATTTTTCTGCAACACATTAATAACTCACTCTTTCAATCAGAAAAAACATGTTAAAACTTACTCTACACTCACTCTTTTTTCATTGGCAAAAAAACAAACATTTTTTACGAGTTTCAACCATGGTTATCGATATGAGACTTCTGTTGCCCTTTTTTGCTAATGACGCTGTAATTGAAGTATAATTTAGAATGTTCATAAAATGGTTTCAGTATTACGGCATAATTAGGCACATAAAGTGGCTTGATATACTAACACTTTGATTAGATTGTATGCCAATTGGGCATATCTTTGGCCACATTTGAATGGTTCTGGTTACCAATTAAAAAAAATAGCTTCAGCATTTCTGTCTCAAATGAACCGTGCTAAACTTGAAGGTGTTAGCCATGGAAACAGATCAGTCCCTAGTTGCACCGTTTGCCCGCTGGAAGATAACCAACAAGCTCTTACTTTGGTAAGGGGTTCGGTTATGATTTTGAAAACTGGTTTTCTGGTCATAACTGCACTTTTTAATTTTCTCTCAAAGGTGCATTTCATTTATTTTTTTTTAATTGCATATTTATGTTCTAGTAAATTATAAATATTGGAGTGACCAACAGTAAATCGAGTCACATTTGTTATTTGTAGGAAAAAATAGTGTTAAATGCCACTTCAACGGGTTAAATTTAAAATATAAAATTATGGAGGAGGGTTACATTTTGAAAATCGATTAATTTAAAATTATTATAATGCAAACATATCAAAAGCCAAAGAAAGTAAAAACATATACAGAGAACAAGGTAGGTATAGCCAAAAAACATCATTTCACCAACAAAATTAAAGAGGTAAAAACAAGGATTGCATAAATTATTGAAATATCTACACCTACATTATAAATTTCCAGAAGCCAAACTTAAAGATTTTTTAAAAACGTTGAGTGATGTCTCATTGACCTCAAAGAAAGAAACAATTTATTTAATAAGCGACGATAAGATGTGTGGTGCGAAAAGGTATTACCTACATTTTAATTACCACGAATATTATGTGCACCGTATGAAAAATGTTTTTAAGATTTACTTCCCTTTAGCGTAAGCAAATTATATAAAAAAAGAAACATCATTACAACTGTCGATGTGGAAGAATTTCTAAATAACGGGAAATTTCATTAAATTGGGTCCAAACATGTTTTCTTACATTTTTTCATTTTCGCCATTTTTAAGATTAATCGTACTAAAATTTCAATATCAATCTGAGTATTAGGTATTTATTATATAACGACCCAGGAGAAGTATAAAAGTGTCTTGTGGTTATATTTCGTGGGCATTTCTTTAAGTCTATCATTTCAAATGACAGTACCTTGCATACAAATGGTTTTTACAAAACCGATTTGCTCAAAAACAGCTCCAACGATTTTTATCGTTTTGGAAAATGAAAATAACTTAGGCGAGTGCAAAAAACTGTCGTACTCTTATGCTACAATGGTCGAATAACGGTACTTTACATACAAATGTTCATATATCAAAAACTAGTCAAGTAATTTCTTTAAAACTCTACTAAAATATTTTTATAATTTTTTTCAATTTTTTAAATTTAACTTTTATCAAAAACGGCTGAAACGATTTTGATCAGTTTTAATATTTTGAATACTTGGGCTGAGTGTCAGAAGGTATCTTCCTCAGTTTTACCAAAAAGAATCGATTAACTGTACTTTGGAAACCAAGAATATCTCAAAAGCGACCCGAGTGGTTTCAAAGAAATTTGATATGTTATCTGATATAAGCATTTAGATTACTTAGATTTCCGCAATATTTTTTATTGTAATTTTTTTAAATATTTTTTTTATAACATTTTCTTAATTCATAGAATTATGACTTCGATAATATTTTTAATACTTGAAGTAAATGTAAGAATATGGTTTACTCTGATTTTTTCAAAAGACTCAAAAAATGGCACATCAGAATAACGGCTATATCTCAGAAACCGGTGAAGTAATTTCAAAGAAATTGGACATAATAGTAGTGTTAGTTTAGTCATATGTTGAAGAAATTTGCATACTCAGATTCTCAAAAGATGTGCTTTTTTTATAAAATTTTAATATTCATTCATATAACAGTTTTTACAATTTGCAATAGCTTTACTTTTCTCAAAAGTTGCTTTAATGATTAACGATTTTGATCTGTGTTGGTGTTTTAAATACTTGGAGTGAAGACAACAAATTGGCATACGCAGTTTCTAACAAAAGACAACACAGATATTCACCAGGTGCATTTGAAAGTGAAAATGAAATCATTTTCAAACTGCATTTTTTTAAGCAATTATAAGAGAAATTAAATACAGTAATCTTTCGCTAATCCTAATCACATTTTTTCCGAATTTAAATTTTTTCTCAATCGTACTCTGTAATCCGAATTCCAAATTAAAAAAATGTGCAAACGCATTGGTTTTGCATTAATTTGGTTTTTGCATATTTTAGTCGTTACACGGCTTCTAGAAACTTAAATGTGACCATTATCATGAATATACCTTTACGGACACATTCTCATTGTTCGTTATTGCTTCCCGCTTTATGCATGCATTTGGCTTTTGTTCTTGCCAGTTTAACACGTATTCAGACGTTTATCCAACGGAGTATGTGTTTATACTGCATGTTCTTTTCACGTCCTGTAGTCATTAGTCCGAACAATTTGTTTTTCCGAATACTCTTTTCAATAATTGATTCGAATTAGCGAGACATTACTGTACAGTACAGCTATCTTGCTATTTGTATCCGGATTTTACGAGTGTAGAAAATTGCTAGTAATGAGAAAATGTGATTCTAACCAATTCTTATAAAAGCGAGAAAGTTTTCGGACAATTCAGTCGTGCACATTATTTGAAGGATCAATGGAGGCCTAACTTTTGGTAATATGTTCCTCCCCAGAATGTTATGCCATTGTGCCGTTTGGAGGACTATTCATTTCAAAACATTCCGATTTCCTGGCTACCTCGTTTACCATATTTAACTGCGACCATATTTCATATATGTTGCCTCAATTTCCATAACATGTTTTTAATATATTAAAAAAAATTAATAGAAACAAATGATTATTACAAGAGTTATGCGTGTTTAACATTCGTAAATAGTATTTGGCCCACCCTGTATAAAGAAGTTCGAAAAATTCCACAATCCCGAGCGGTGGTTCATCTGGGTAACGTCTAAAACCGGTAAACGGATTTGGGGTCATTCTTTTAATATTATTTTTCCGGCGGTGTTTCTCAACTATCATTTGAACTTCTAAAATGTCTTCTAAAATCAGCTTTTTAGTTTGTTTAAAGTTTCTATAAAATTTCAGTGAAGTACAAAAGTAGATCAGTTATCGTTTATAAGTTTTGGAAATTATACAATCTGAATAGATGCTCCAGCCAACAGATGATGTGGATGTTAGTGTGGATGGTTTTTCAATAAAATTAACTGAATTCATCAATGCTGATCTTTATTACAGATGTCAAGTACAAACTAAAGCAATTTTAACCATCAGACATCAGCTTACATATAACAGAACAGATAATTTTTGGTAATCAAAGTTATTTTGAAAATGAACGTTCTATAAAGGTTACATTTCCCAAAAATAGTAATGTTCGTCTCTCAACATAGCCCCTTTCTGAGTCCGGAATCCGCGCAATACGATAACTCAGTCGAGAAGAAAAAATAACGGTTTTGTGTAGAACAGTTAGATGCAAGCATCAGCAAGTCTATCTTGCCCCATTTGGGCGTGAGGGGCGATTTTCTAAAAAAAACACTTCAAATGGAAAAAACATATTTAAAAATAACGGTAATACTTACAATTAATTATTGCACATTTTTTTAAAGCTAACAGTCGGTTCTATCATACTGTTTTTAAATGAAGTGAATTCCATTACTAGTTTTGGAAAAAACTAATTTCAAACTCAAAATTTCGGAAAAAACAAGATTATATTATCTTTATTCCAAATTGTGAGACTACATACTAAACTTGTTTGCTATTATTTTCCTGTTATTAGTATTTAATCGAATACTGAAAAGTAGGTGGTTTTAGGTCTACTAGTTTTGGAGAAAGTATCGGGGCTGCCCCCCTGCAACCACCCTGCTTGGGCTCACTGTAGGATTTGGGATAGGTGTTGGGTGCATGCAAAGTTTCTTTTGCATTTAAGGAATCTGGATTTAAAGAAACTTTGAGTTTGAAAATAGTTTTTTTAAAAACTATTCATGGAAATCACTTGATTTAAAAACAAGATGATAGAACCGACTTTTATCTTTAAAAAAATGTGCAATGCATACTTAATTGTAAGTATTACTGTTATTTTTAAATATTTTTTTTTCCATTTGAAGTGTTTTTTTTTTTATAGAAAAACGCCCCTCCCACCCAAATGGGGCAAGATAGACCCCACCCTCCCATAGTAAAAAATGCTTCTAAATAACAGTTATACACAAATCTGTCGTTAAACTTTGTCGCCTGAGTTATCGTAATCCCCCCCCCCCCCCCCCCCCCCCCCGCGCGCAATGCTAAGACGCTTAGAAGAAAGTGATTCAGTTGCGCATCAAGCAACATATCCAACATACACGGCCAGCACAAAATAGGGTCTAAGACCAACCATTTGTGTGTACGATGCTATATTTTTGATACAAATGGAAGGGCCATACAATTGAAAACCGATTAAGAATTGAAATTTTTTTTTTCTGACAGTAGTATTTGTTCTTGGATGTTTTGTAGGGCAGTCAACAAAATAGTAGGTGTTGCTTGCTGGGTGTGATTTGAACCGCGACCTTATCACTCTAACCACTCTCACCATTGTTCGAAATGAGCCAAGCACATCAATTCGTTGAATTCAACAATTGGGCCAAACACGGCTCAATTTGCATGGTCGCATTATTGCGCTTAAAGAAAAAGTTGATTGGCCACCGATATCATACGATTAACACCGTTCTTTTATTATTGGAGTTATTGGAATTGCTAGGTCTACGCCAAAAATCTAAGAAGATTCCAAGTTTCTAAGAACATTCGAGCCGAATTTTAATATTCAATAAAGATCCATGATAATTGTTGATAAAATTTGTGTTTGATTTAACAAATACTTCTACAGTATCTGTAAGCTCACCACTCACCCTTTATTAACATTTGTTGGGCCTTCGGAATCTCCATTATAAGGATAAATCCTGTTTATATATTATTTTGTAGATTAAAAAGAAATCTTTCCTTAGCTGCTCCAAATAAGCTGCTTTGATTTCCTCCTCAAGTCTATTGACAGTTTCTATCAAAACTCCCGGAATTACTCCGTTGTTTTTTTTTTATAGAATACGACTTAATAAACGTGCCCATCTCGTAAAATCCGGTCGTTCTTATGTGGATTATCACATCTGAAATATTATTCCTTTCAAAATTGTTCCACGTCAAGGTTGGTTATATTTTGCCAAATCAAATGCTTGGCAGTTTTCAGAATAATACCGAAACTAGAAGCACGCTTATGGCAAGAATGAATCCATCAAAACAGACAGCTGTCCAATAAAGAATTCACACGATAAAAAAATATTTTTTCATCTAATTGCCCCCAAGTCAAAGCTTATCCCCGATATCATAACTTGAGTGAGTTTTGTTTTGCATTGAGAGGTTTTTATTTTGTATACTTTGGTTTGTTTTAGTTTGGTTTGAGTTTTCTTTTGAAACATTCTTTTTGATCTCATTTAATCTGTATTTCTTCTTCTTTTTCATTTCTTCTCAAATATGAAATAAAAATCATATTTATGAATAGGTTTTTCCGGAAAATTTTCAAGTGGTCAAAAAAGACGTAACTTCTTCGGGTGGAGGGGACCACGTGGTGGTTCCCTTAGCCCCCAGGCCAATATGGCGACCTACAATGGGGTGCTAAAGGAATATGGACATCCTAATATGACTGAGGCTTTTAAATCCCAAAATAATGTTACCTTCAAATTGATTAAAACAGGTGAGTTATTTTTATGTATTCAACTTATATTTGCTGACATTAAATTATATTGTTGTCACAGACTTCAAAGCAGTACCTAAAATTGTTTAATTTTAGCCAGAAAATAACAAATATTTCGAATGGATGTACCATTCCAACCATTCGACATATTTGTTATATTTTTTCCGTTGACTATGTGAGTACTGTGGTTCTAGAACCTCCTTCCAGTATTCCTAACAAAGGTAAAAATTGTCTGCCCTTAGATGTATTTACTGACTTAGGTGCACACTTGTGCGAAAATAATAATTCGTACGACCGTTCGCATTCATTTGATTTCCGGAAAG
Organism: Portevinia maculata; assembly: GCA_949715645.1. Lineage (NCBI taxonomy): Eukaryota > Metazoa > Arthropoda > Insecta > Diptera > Syrphidae > Portevinia > Portevinia maculata. The sequence continues at coordinate 219,854,948 of OX454526.1, forward strand.
CAACTTGTCAGAGGCTTTCTGATGAAATTAATAACTTCTATTCCAACCTTACATTTTGATTTAAGATTGATGATGCAGTAGTAGTGAACGACTTCAATCATCGGGTAAGCGTAGGTTGGAAGAGGTGACGGGAAAACTTTGACAAATTCTGCGACCGAGAAAAGGCACCGTTTCTAAGCAATCGGGAGAGAGGGGCAGGCCTAAAAACTCCTGGACCACACATATGCAACAACCCTAGCATTTGATTGGCTTCACAGACGTAGTCATTCGAAATTGAGCTAGCCGGCAAACCCTACAGGCGGACCAGTATGAATGCAGTGAAGTGAGAGGGTAATAATCACTGAAGTCCATATCATAACCTCATCGTTAAAGAATATTGATGATGCAGTAGTACTCTGTATGATTGAATGAATAAAGTTACTCTTGTCAAATTATCTAGGAATGTGTATATCCCACCCATGGTATAGGTTAAGTAAGGTGATGCCCTTGGGGTTTTCAACTCCCACAGTAGGAAACCTTTGAAAGCCTATGGATGAGCAAGCCATCCTGAGGAATTTACAAATTTGAGTAAGTCAAAAACGGTCCTGCCATGAAGTTCTTCTAGGTCTTGGAAAAGGAATTTGCCCAGGAATTTATTTCTGATGTTGCAGAGTGCTGACAGTGGCAGAGAAAGGAAAGAGTATTCTGCATTTGCTCATCGCGACAACCTCTGCATAAGTCATCTGTGCTGTCATTCATTCGTTTGCCATGATATTTCATTATGTGATGACATCCACTAGAGAGGACAAAGTTGTTTATCCATTTTTAGTAAACTCTTGGTTTGCTGTTTGTTGTAAAGCGGCCACATTTTCTTGGTTGTTGAACAGTATACCACCAGTGGTATACTGTAGAACTCAAATCGATATAAAATAGACCCAAAAGGGCTTGGACGAATTACAAGTATTTAGCAAGCCTCTGCCAATCAGACATTGAACATCGTACAATATTTAATGAATTCAAATATTTATTCCGCGTATATATTGGTAATTTCTTGGTCTTGAAGTCACGAGGACAACACGAAGCAAACAAAAAAATATCTGTCCACCGACTAGGACAAAACGTCACTGCTGATAGCAGCAACTTCGAGACAGTAAGGGAGTTCATCTACCTCGGAGTAAACATCAACTCCACAAATGACTCCTAAGTTGGAGATGCAACGAAGACTTACCCTTGGAAACCGTTGCTACTTCGGTTTGGCGAAACAATTGGGTTCAAAACTCCTAAATCGGAAGACCAAGTGTAAGCTCTTCAAAACACTGATACTGCCAGTCTTGATTAACGGCGTCGAGTGCTGGACGATAAGCAGGAAAGGCGAGCTAGTTTTGGGTCCTTTCGAAAGAAAAATACTCATTCGGATATTTGGTCCTGTGTGTGAGGAAAGCGAATGGAAAAAAAGATCTAACGACGAACTCTATGAGCTGTACCAAGGTGTAGTTGTAGTCTTAAAAGCTAAAGTAATCCGACTACTTTGACTCGGCAGCATCGAGCGAATGGACATTAATGCTCCAGCGAAGAGGATCTTCGACTCCCAACCCCAGGTTCGAGACGGATGCCATAGCGCTTGGTGTGGAAGTAGCGTGCCCGGGATCGCAGAGGTTGGAAGGCTGCAGTGTCTCAGGCAGTGACTTTCCACGGGTCTAGAGCCCGTTAAGTAAGTAAGTATTGGTAATATAAATAAAATGGAATTTATTCTTTCTTTCAAATCTTCCAAAGTACTGATCCTTAACTTCTTCGGGAATTTGTAAACAAAACATCGGATGTATGTCTAATTTTACTTATAACGGTTCTACAACTCCTGACTAACTGGCTGCAAGAAATATGTTTGCTGATCATTTTAGTAAGTCATTTATGGAAATCCCTACTCACACAGATGACCAATATTTTCAGTATTTAAATAGCTGTTTTAGTAATTTCTAATATGATTTGGAAACAATTTTAAAATTTACTTCTCCTATGAAGGCCGACTCATCAGGTCCCGATAGCATTGCAACGATTGTTCTTAACAAAATTATTACTCGTGAGTCCCACAAGAAACCGAACTCAGTCCAATACCAAAAGAACGGCCGGTTTTGTTCTCTTTATACCATATTCTAAGGGTATATTAATTTTGACGCATAGTTTGTAACATACCTAAATATTGCCCGTAGACCCATAAAAGTTACTATATTTATGATCAGCATCGATAGGAATGTCGATCTAGACATGTGCGTCCGTCCGTCCGCCAGTCGGCAAAAATTAGGCCTTTAAACTGGGCCTAGAGAGCTGAAATTTTAACCATATACCCTCTAATGTCCCGAAATAATCAAGTTTACGAATTTTTGAAATCCGCCCACAAAACAAAATTAATTAACAAAATTTTGGAAAAAATCGAATTTTGAGCTAGGAAGCTGAAATTTTTTATATATGATCTATGACTCCTAAATCTGAGATAACATTTTTAAAATCCGCCCACTGACACGCCCACAATTAAATAAAACAATTTTATTAAAAAACCAAAATTTCAGCTAGGGAGCTGAATTTTATAATGTATACTCTCTAGGGGCCCTTTAAGCTCATGTGTAAATATTTTCAAAATTAGCCTACTGACACGCCCACAATTTAAAAAAAAAACAACTTTTTTTTAAAATTCAAAGTTTAAGCTAGGGAGCTGAAATTTTTAGTATATACTCTGTAGGGGGCCCTTTAAATATTTTCAAAATCCGACTAATGACACGCCCACAATTTACAAAAAAAAACTTTTTTTGAAAATCCAAAGTTTGAGCTAGGGAGCTGAAATTTATAACATATTCTCTCCAGGGGCCCTTTATGCTCATGTGTTAATTTTTTTTAAATCCGCTTACTGAAATTCTTTCTTTGTTTCTTGTTTTGACCAACTCTGCTCCTGCTGCTGATGGTTCTATTGTTTTTGCATCTGCTTGTTCTACTGGCTCAGAATCGAAATCTATTTGAGATTTGGATGACGAGGGGGACCTCGACGACGAAGAAATAGAAGTTGGCGAAGACGGCCTTGACTGGTAGGTGGTTCACTTCTGTTTGGAAATGTTCAAATAGGAAATGCACGAGTTGGAATATGAATATTTACAGCAATTGGAAGAAGAGTATAAATATATTGTATTTATACATATATATGTAGTTTAGAGAACGCAAAATTTGAGATAATTTCTTGTGAATTTTAGTCGTTCATGAACGACTTGAACAATATGAGGCGTCGCCACTGATCCCAACCAACAACACTACTGGGATATATAGAAACACACAAAAAGTATAATAAATATTTATTTTTATTCAATTATCTATACTTCATAAGGTTTCAACTCAGTAATTGTTTCAATCAAACAAAAAATAAAAAATAATAAGAATACTTACACTGTACTTATTCTACAAAACTGCTTATTTACACATCACTCAAAAAAACACAACATTGCACTAATAACAAATAATGATATGTATGGGTAATTGTGTAGCATAAAACCATAAGCACCGAAAAATGTACAAAAAATGCATTCAAATCGAATCGAGGTCATTCAAAGAAAATCAAAGGGCTTATATGGGATGATCAATTTTACCTTTCTGCTTATAGTCAACTTATCAAGCCTCTTTAAATGATACCCTTTTCTCAACGAAGGCTTAATAGCGTTATCATTTCTTACTGCAATTTATATTCGGTCATATAGTGCGCCTGATTTGCTTCTTTTACCTTTAACTTTCGTGGTGGCGCCCATAACTTACTAGTAAGTGTTAACTTATCTTACGTTCAGTCCTCATCATAGCACGAACTACGGCGGAAATGATCGTATTAGTCGCATATGTAGAATCTATAATTTAAATGATCATGATCACAAATTCCCAATGAAGAAAAAAATCGTGTTCTTAAGTTAAAGATAAGTGAAGTAGGTATGAGTTTTGAGTATAACTTGTGTTGCCATCCATCCGTTTTTTTTTTGCGGGATACTTATTTTTTTAAGCTTCCAAAAACCTATAACGCGCACTTTTTCTAGATCTGTGATTTTGGGGGTCCTGCAGAGATATTCTTAGACCGTTCTTGCACATACTAACAGTAACAGCCCTTAATACGAAATTCCTAAGGAGTGTATTATTTTTTCAATTTGATTTGTGGCGAACATGACAGAAAAAAAGTATCGATTAAAAGTCGACACATTGAAACACAATTTGATATAAGGCGTGTTTTTTCCAAGCCGTAATGTCAAATGCCGATTGTTAGCCAGCAAGGGCTACCGAGTCACAGTCAGGTGTTTTTTTTCTTTTTTTAATCTAAGCTCGCTTGCGAAAATAAAAGCCCCTATATTCATGTGTAGAATTTGAAAACATGGCCAACCCATAGAATCCGTTGGATCGTTTGAGTTGACGTTTGCATCGACTTTAAAGTACTTAACAGAAGGATCCGTGCCATAGAATTCGTCGCCAACTTTGTCAGCCGAAAACATTCGTTGCATTTAGTATGTCTTTTGCTTAACCTTAAACTTTAAATGAACGATCCAACTACCTATTATGCCAGTACGTTGTAATTGTTCATTTCTCACCCAACTTTCTGATCCAGTGATAAAACAAGGAGAAATAAATATCCATACCGGCTATAAGAACAATCCTAGAAATTTCAAGTCTGCCACAATCAAATGCTAATATGAGTTTAGGGTTTAAGAAGAAAATTGTCTTAAATATTGTAATATTTTTAATGGATAATGCAAAGTATGTCAAAAACATTCCTACAATTTAAAGTCATTTCAACCAATCAGCGATCGAGTTGCAGTTTCGCTGTGGTATACTGAACTGTCTGTCAAGTTCAACCGGCAGTGACAGTTTTCTCTCATTTTTTCTATTGTTTTCTCTAATTTTCAAATGGTTTCTCTTATTTTCCAATATTTCGTTCCACGTATGTATCTGCCTCTCTAAATTTTGTTATACGTTAACCGCAATTCTAAAATGTTTGAAGTGCAATTTTTGTATGTATCCTTCAAGTGACAGAAAACTAGAAAATACTTTATCCTTCGAAGTTCATGAATCCGTTGCTTACCTTCTATAAGAATTCGTGTAAATTAATAATTAGATTATTGCTCTCCGTTGAATCAACGGATGTGAAGGATTGACAGATTCTAGGCTTAAAACGTAGAAATATCCCAATAAAATTGATGTCAATGCTAGTTGAAAACGATGACGTGTATAACAGGATCAAACTGAATAGATAAAAAATAAAACATATTATTATGAGCTTCGGTGTTGTAAATTGAAATCCGAAAGGATACAATGCGGCTTTGAAAAAATAAATTGCGTGAAGAAGGAAGAAAAATGTCGGGCTCCGTATTTAGTGTGTCGGACTACTAATCGAAAGGTCCGCGGTTTCAGTTACGCGATTGTACTCCATTTGTGTGTTCTAAGCTATGTGTTATTTCCGTTTGAACAATAATAAAAAGATTGGTTTGTTATGCATATTTTTCGTGGGTAATGACATATTTGCTTCTGGTTATTATTTGCCGTCAGTAAAATAATAATAATAGGCACAAGTCTAACAGCGTTAGCTTTATAAATAAATGCCCAGAACAACGCACATTATGAACTGTTTTTCGTGTCGGGGCATAACGCTCCTGTGCATATAAAGAACAATATAAAATCTAGCTCTCGTTATAGTTTCAATTGCGTAGTGCCGCCCGTCTACTAATTGGTCTCCGTACCTCTTTCATAAGGAGAGTGGAATTATTATTGTTCTCGAGTGTTGCAGTTGTCAGAAGGGCCTGTGTTCACCGTCTTATACCATATTTTGTTGAGTTTATTTATAAATGCCTACTTCCACTAGGTGCTTGAATGTGGACACTTTTTGACTGAAAACTGTTCATTTAAGTTACGGAACAAATCCTTCAAATTTTATTTTCTAGGTCAAGTGCATTTACGTGCCTGTCACCACACTGCGTAAATTAACATACCAGAGAAATTACTTAAGGTTTATCGTCTTTTACATTTCCTTGATATAAAATTGGTTTGGCATATTTTGTTTGTGGATCTTTTCGCTTTTTTTATGAGTGCCCCCGAGGCCAGTAACTCAGAAACATAGTAAATACAAATAAGCAATAGATGGTATTGAATTTTTAAATTGCTGCATAGGCTTCAAATTCAAATAATGTATTTTACGAGCTGTGGTTATATGCTACGGAAATCCAAATACATTTTTGAAATTAATTGGGTTGTTTCCGTAGCGCATTCTAACTAGAAGGGAATAAATATGAGCTAAAGAACACTCAACAATCTTAGCTATCCAAGATACGAGTTATATTTCATATAAAAATCATAAAAAGACCGAAGCAAGATTAACATCTAAAACAACTAACTTTAAAACCCATGATGCATACAACGTTTGCAGTTACAACAGAAGGGCTACCTATAGGATTATTAGATCAAAAAATTAGTACTAGACCTCCTTTGGCTGAAGACCTAAAAGAGTTGAAAAGAAGAAGCCATAATACTGCTATTCCTATAGAAGAGAAAGAAAGCATACGGTATCACTTAAAGATTCTACTCACCATCCTGGATTAAAGAACGTTAAGGTAGTTACCGTTTGCGTCTTTACAACGGTCGATAAATTATAGTCAATCAATTGCGTATTTCGAGACGACAAGGCCGAACCTCCGTTTTAAAGACCAAGCCATCGCGGATTCCAGAGCAACTGGAAGCAGCGTGCTTGGGATCGTGGAGGGTGGAAGGCTGCAGTGTCTCAGTCATAGACTCTTCACGGGTCGGGAAATAGTTAAGTAAGTGAGTAAGTAATGTGTGTCTTTCATCAGCCTTTGCTGTGGGACGTAGGAGTTTGGATGCTAGGACTTTCATTGAACAAACAGAACAGCATAAATTTATCTCAATTTTTATGATTCTATATCTCTAATAGAGATTCATCATAGTTGGATGCCGGGCACAGGCACAGGGATTTGCATGACTGAAGAACTCGCCAAAATATAACCCACATTACAACTTTTACCTGATCAGGGTTCTCAAGTTATGCCATTGCAAACTCATGTTGAAGCTATTATATAATCAAGAGAAAATAAAACTTCGGGTTCGAAGTGGCAAACCATGTCTACCGACGAATCAAAATTAACCACAGCTGGACCCGCGATGCTCTATATGTTAAATTTGTTCTGCACATTAGCTCTATCGTAGATGTCATAAAAGGGCAAGCAGGCATAAAGGCTTGACGTATGGTCAAAGGAATTCTGTAGATTGTTTCTTCGACGAAGAGAAGGTGGAGACTGCACCTCACCTTTTTTCCAAATGACCTGCTCTTCCATAAAATATATTTTTCTAGAAGCCTTTTAACTTAATGGGCATAGCGATTTGGAACACACTCCTATTTGAAGTCTATCACGCTTCATCAGAAGCTCTAAACGGTTTAACGGGTATATGGATAAACCTCCCTAAATCCACGTGTTATCATAATGAACACATTGGTCTTATTTTGTTGGCTGCAGTTGACAATTACACCAACCTAACCTAACCTAAGTGTCTAATATTCATTTTAAGAGAAGCTTAATATTTCCTACTTCATCCCGCACAGTCGAACCTCTTTTGCAAGTGTGCATGCCAATAACAGTTGTCAGAGATTCACGAGATGTACGATAGTGAAACAATTTTTTTTTGGTTTTCCTGATGAAATGTAGATCTCAAATTTTTGGTTAGTAGTCCAATGCACTGAGGCACTGCTCTCTGCACTTCTATATTTTTTTATGGAAATTATGCTATATAGTATCTACAGTCAAAAATCAGATCAACTGTGTGAACCATATCCTTATTTATATGGAAATTTTGCCTGTGTTGGGTTAGGTTATGTTAGGTTAGGTTTATGTGGCTGTCGGCAGAAGCCGACACACTTAGACCAATTATTGTGATACCACGTATGTATTATCTACCTCAACTCTGTAGATGGGACTGGCCAACGACACGCGGTTGTTCTCAAACGGTCCCCCATCTACGTACTAACCGCGCCCAACGTCATTTAATTGCGGTGATCTGACGAGAACCGATTAACTCGACGTGGTATGGTCGTTGGTTTGGGTGTTTAGTTAGAAGTGAAGTAAATTTAGCTCTTCAGTTTCGCTCGTCCCAAGAAGAAAGGCATGCATTTGCTGGACTTTACATGCGTAACATAACAAAACACCACATTCAAATTCATTAAATCAGTTTGAGTTAGGGTTGCCCATTTTATATCGATACATTGATAACATCGATGTTGACTATTCGACATATCGAATCATTGAATCGAATGAAAGCACTCAATGTACACAGTATTGAATTTTCACTTCATATGCTCTCTTCTCTTAGATTTTATGAACTTCAATGAATTGGTCATAAGAAATATAAGGAAAATAACAGTGATAGAAGGGCCGCTTTTTTTAAAGTCGCAAGCGTTTGTTTTTACCACATCCTACAAACAAATCGACCTAGTAGGTCGCGTTGGTATTAATCCGAAATTTCAAATGTGACGTGTACATAGGTCCATTGCCATTATTTTTAAATGCATGACTGTCCACTCTTCCATAATCAATATACGTTATTAGTATCGAACCTTCATTGCAGTTGTTAGATAAACTTTAAGTTAAAATTATTTCGAAAATAGTGTCATATTTATTTTGCAACTTTTTCTTATAATTCTCGTGGCACTGTGATATTTAAAATTTTTCCAAATTATTTCAAGGATTGATTGAATTTATAATGTTCCGGGTAAGTGCCGGCTCCCGGATTTAACACAGATGAATTTGAACACCTTAGAACCGTTAACGGTTTTTGCCCGTACTTGCTCCATTTTCTTATAGGTCATAGGTCATAGGTTAAAAAGGGGTATGCAATTCGCATACAGCACTAGGCACCAGAAGGGCCCATCTCGATCCCTAGGGAACCACTTCAAAAACTTCAATTGGAGAAAAACCAAAAATCCTAAAAAACTTTTCCTAGACAGAGCCCAATCTTCCTGCAGAACTTAACCAGCTTCCTATGGTCTATGCCGCTCAGCTCCCCTAGTTCCTCGAAGAAGTATTCCCCTAGAATCCTCATGCGATTCCGTGCTATGCCCTCGCATTCACACAATATGTGTGTTATGTCTTCCTCGGCTTGTAGATCACCACAGAACCTGCACGTGTCCGCATATCCAACAGACCAAGTCGCCTAGCATGCTTTCTTAGAAGACAGTGCCCTGACATAATCCCAATTACTGTTCTAAGCTGTTCCCTGCTCAATTTAAGAATTTCCTTAGATCTTTTCTTATCAAAATGAGGCCAAAGGGCTCTAGACACCCTATGTCCCTCTATGTTCTGCCATCTGAGGTCAGCCATTTTTAAGATCTTTTCATTGATTTTTCCTTTAAAGAGGCCCAGGGGTGGTTTAATGTTCACACCTTTGCTATTTTCCAGCTCCCATCCCTTTCTTGCCAGCTCATCGGCTTGCTCATTTCCCTCTATACCGCTGTGTCCCGGTACCCAGCACAGTCTTACTCGATTCCGTCTACATACTGCTTTTAGCATTGTGCGACAGTTTCTGACTATCTCAGAATTAATGTTAGCAGATTCAAGTGCCATAAGTGTCGCCTGACTGTCAATACTCGTATATATGGCAATGTCTCTTCCCGACAATGATCTCATCTGCACTATCTCTGCCGCCCTTAGAATAGCCAGAACTTCCGATTGGAAGACACTGCTTGTGTCCGGGAGTCGTATAGACTCTCTCAGGTCTGGATCAGCAGACAAATTCCAGAACCCGTTCTCTCCCCCGTCTTAGAGCCGTCAGTGTAGATAGCAACCTCGTTTGCTTTTTCCATGAAGATCTTTTGGATTTCCTCACTAAGTATTTAAATTCCCTATAAAGTTTTCTTACCTCCCTTCTTTTAAGGCCAATTTCCTTATTCCACCACTTCGGTTGAGCTCTTTTTGGCTTTTTGTTTGCCGGGCATGTCTTTTCGAACGCTGTGTTTAGGGTTCTGCTCACGGCTTCTACTGCCCTATCTAAGTCCACCATGTCTTCGCCGGTGATCGGCTGGGTATCTAAACGTAGATTAATGAAATCTATGTATTTATCCCAGTCTGCCTTTTTTGGGTTTCTATAGAAATTACACGCCCTATGCTAAAAATTAATTTTGAAGCGTATCCATCTGTGGTCAGACAGAGATGCCTCATCAACTACCCTCCATTCCCTGATTTCCATTTTGTCTGTGTTGGAGACAAGTGTAACGTCTAAAACCTCCTGTCTGTTACGTGTAACAAAAGTAGGTGAATTCCCTCTATTACATACCGTAAGGTTGGACAATATAATAAAATCATAAAGACACTCACTCCTTGAATTTGTGTCTCCACTACCCCATTGCGTATGATGGGCGTTTGCATCGCAGCCCAGTACGTGCATCCAGTTTTGACCAGTCAAGTCCTTTAGTTCTTCCATTATTACGACTGCAGAGTCGTATGGAAGATAGGCTGAGGTCAGACACAGAGATTTTCCATCTTCCCTCTCGCAGATGACCACCGTCAAGTCGCCAGAGCTGTAATTATTCAAAAGAAATGCATTTATGTGGTTTTTAATAAGGATACAAGTCCTGATTTTACCTTCCGCCTTGTAGAACAATGTATAGTTCTTTTGCCGGAGCCCCTGAATCACGTTCTTATTGATCCAGGGCTCCTGTATGAGTACTGCTGCAATGTCCTGCCTAATGACGTACTCCATCAGACAGGCCGTCGCAGCCCTACTGTGGTGCAGGTTTATCTGCAGTACTTCCATCATTATCATGGGGGGCTCCTCCTCATCTTTGCCCTTGGTCGATGTTTTGACCAACAACCTCCCGATGCTATATCGTACCATTCCGTTGGATTTCTCCAGGTATGGAAGACATTGCTTGTTTAGGGCCAGTAGAAAGTGTTGGCCGTATTGCCGTCTAGGCCCTGCCTTTAGGACCCTCCATGTATCGGCTTTAAGTTCCCGATTTTGAACATGTACTAGGAGCTTCTCCGGGTATGTGTAGGGACTAGGTACCCAAACCCAGGCTGTTGGCGGATTGTATTTTGCCAACTCGGCAACCGTTAAGCATTTTAGCTTCATACCTTCCCATGCATCGGATACCTCCGTGACGAAGTGTCTGAGGAAAACCACAGAGAGCTTGTTTCCACAAGCAACAACCTTGCGCCCGCCTTCCCAACCAGCGCCATCAAATTGAAGCTCCCCGTTTCCTGCGGCGGATAGTTCCTTCCACAGGGCGTCTTGGAACCTCTCCTCGACGTTTTTCCACTGGTCGATTGTGAGACGACCGCAAGGCTCCAGCTCGTTTACCACAGCAACGAGATGCTCGTCCTTCGGGTCGCTGTGTCCGCGACGCATTGCAGGTGTGGTCACCTTTTTCGCTGCGTTGGACTCAGCGGCATCGTCGGATCTGCCTCTCTTACTGTTGAAACTCGTCTTCCTTCCCGAGTCATTTGCCCCTTCCTTAGCTTTTGCTGCGTAGGAGGTGGAGGGTGCAGTGATTTCAACCTACACCTCCTCATTGGCCAGCTTTTTCCCCTCCTTTGCTTTTTGCAGGTCGGCCAGAAAAGTCTTGGCCCTCGCAAACGCTGCCTTTTCCCAGTCACTGAGGGTGCTGGCTCCCATACTTGGCTACCTTACGATTTGCATTACGTAGCAAAGCCTTAGCTCTCTTGTGTGCGCTCTGTTTCGCACTCTTCATTGTTATAATAGACGAAACTGCAGATGCAGCGGCTGAGCCAGCTGTGTCTACTTTTCCCTCTACTTTTCCTGTCTTTGTGGACGATGCTTCCAAGATGGTCCCAGGAATAGCGGATGATCCTGCTGTCCCGGGCATCTCTTTGGCTGCCTTCTTGCCCTGTATGTCTTTGTCACCGATGAGAGTTCCAGCCTGCTCACCGGTGACTTCGCTGTCGCTAGTGAGGGTTTTTACCGACTCCTCACTGTCGCTAGCTAAAAGCGCCGTTTCATCCAATTCCTGTGCTAGAAGAGGGATGGATGAAGATGATAACTCATCCTCACTCATCTCGTTCTCCCCCTTGACAGGAATTGCATTTTGTTTTTTTAAAATTTTTTTTTGTTTTTGTTTTGTTTGTTCCATTTTGAGTTTAATTTTGATTCCCACGAGTAAGGCCGGAAAAAACAAGGTCAGCCCAGGCAGCGCCACCATACCTGGGTAAGGCTATATACAACAGGCCCGCGCCAAGGCACCTGAGGGAGCTCAGTTAACGGTTGGTTTAACCCCCAACCTTTCATCCCTGGGCACGGTTTACTATTCGCTCACGCCACCACTGGAGTTAGGTTTGGATAGGGATAGGAACAAGGGTAGGGGGGCAATGGGGGGGAGTAAGGATACTGGGAATGGCGAGGGGGGGCATGGGATCGGACGGAATGTCCTGGCCAGCTCTTGGTTAGCGCTCATCAGTCGGTCTGTCTGCCATGGGTGACCCTTCTGACGACAGAAGTCGTCGACAGCATAGCCCGTTGAATCTTTGCGCCGTAAGCCGCTCCACCGGCACCATCGAAGGCAATGATGGTACACACTTCAAGGTGACTGACCTTCGCGGGGCTAATACATTTCTTATACATGTGGTATAAATAAAATTGTCAGAAGCAATTTTTGGCGTGAGAAGTCTTACTTTATTTTTTCCGTTTTTTATGAAATCTCGTAATTTTATTTGGATGGAAAGATATTATTACAAGTTAAGGAGTATAGAAAATGACTTTTGAAAAAAATGTGATTTAAAACCAATTCATAGAAAAACGAGAAATTTATCGTACGTATCGCATTTAGAAGCAAAGCTGTTTAAAACATTACGATTGATATATGCAGAAGTTATCGCCATCATCATCTGTTCCCAGCGTGCCGTAATCGTGATAGTAGCTTTTTGTGGTGGGAAAGGGCATTCCACGACATATGCCTAAGCATAGATTAGGTGGGATGATGGACAAGATGCGATGTGTCCTTGTTATGAAGCAGCGGTTGGCACGCTTGCGGTGCACGGCATCAGCACGTCGGTGGGGTGGGATCTTGCTGCTTTTTCTCTTGCGCACAAAAATATCGTGGCAATATCAAGAAAAGGAAATAATGAAAAAGGATAAAAAAAAGATAGAGAGAAGGAGACTGTGACCTCGCATAGCAGATGTTATCAATGATTAGGTCTCGTTGATCTTATCACGGAAATAAAAATGGGAAAACGTTAAGGAACTGAAAGTGGGTATATACACGTTATCATCGGGGTGTCTTGGGTGTTCTGACACCTGGGGATTGGCATACGCCATTGCCACTTGACTATCCTCTCCTCGGTTTCTCTGAGGATAATCCCTTGTTCGCTATCTCATACATTTAACTTAAATCACCAACACATCTCAACAAATTGAACACATCTTTATTGAGAGAAATAGTTAGTGGCAAAACAAAAGGATTATCGATTTAGTACCTATGTTATGAATGTGTAGGTATGTATTTATATCTATATATAGTTAATGCAAGTTAATAGGACATATAAGTATTTTTATGAACTTTAATATAGGGTATCTTTAGCTTTAAACATTAGGTTATGATAAAATAAGATGAGTTAATTTTAAGCAATAATACGAGTAGTAGGTAGTTCTAGTTAAGTTTTATATAAGAAAATCCAATGAAAAGTTTAAGGTATGCGTATATATATTATTTAGTTGTATTTACTCTTATCTCCGTTGACTTTGCTGTGATGAATTTTGTGCACAAATTTTCCGCTGGTGAATTACATTATTTTTATGCCACGAATTAAGGTAAATTTTATCTTTTCTGTGGCTTTGAGGTATTTCGATACTCATAGGTATATAAATCTAGTAAATTTATTTCGTTAGGCTACTTTAAAGTTAAGATTTATTTAAGTTAGTTGTTAGGAAAATTGTCTCAGGTAAAGGAAAATGGAAAAAACTAAAATTTGAGCAGATCCCTAGTCTATCAACACAATTACTATACTGTTTTGACCACTGAAGTTAATTTAGATGATAATGCTTTCTGGAGTCAACAATTGAATTTTTGTTGGGGTGATGAAGATTTGATTGCTGGGCATGTGGGTTTGCTTGATATTCTCATTGTGGGTGGCTGGAAGCGTGGTATAAGCGGGGTGGGGTGCGGGTGGCAATGGTGCAGTAGTAGTGTATTCGCTTACGGAATGGAAGGTCGTGCGTTCGAATCCCGGCCAAGTCCATTACTTTATACCGAATACATGAAATCGTAATCTCCCTAAGTAACTTAGACACCACCCGTGGAGAAAAACCCTACAACTGTACCCAAACACTTCTTTCCTATCTCTCTATTCTTTCTAATACCAAGTAGCTTACACTATGTTCTTAGCATTATAAGGGTACTGTAACAACAGAAAAAATCCCTTTAGCGTAAGCAAATTATAAAAAAAAAAAAGCTGGCTTAGCACATGTTTTCCTGGAGGTGGCCATTCAGTACGCCCGTGAATGTGCAGCTTACTCGTGAATATCGCTGGACTTAGGGTGATGTTTACTTGCTGATGTGCACTTTTAGGTGCTTCGCTGAAGGTGAATAGGTGCAGACACAGTCTAACTCATACACGTGAACGAGTAGAATTCATGCATGCTGACGCAGCAAAAAATATTTATGTGACGCAGCCACAAATAGGTATGCGGACGCTTTCGACAAATGCTGGTTGGCGAGAGTTTGTTCTTTGTACTGTGCCCTCGTGCGTCAAATTTGCAGACAGGGTATGTCACTATATGTACTCTTCAGCTTTGCAAAAGCTATCCGCAATTCGCTATAAAGAATTATGCCTTCAAATATAAATCACTCAATTAAATCCCACAGGCTTACATAATGCAATCCTATGGTTACAATCGGCTATCCCACATGCAGCGTGTGGTTTTCCTTACACTTCAACCGATACAAAATTTATTCGGCTTTTCTTTAGCTCCAAACCGGCAGACCTGAATAAAATAGATACTCACTTTGCAATTTACCTCTTGAATTTTCAAGGGATTTCAAGTAAGAACATTAACCAGGGTAAAGTCTAACCAAGAAAAGGGAGCGTTTTCATTAGTATAAAAAATGACCAATTGTCTGTGTGTGGGAGATGTCATAGATCGGGTGTTTGCAAGACAAAAATACTGGTTTTGACAGACGCTTTGCGTTCAGCTGATCGTAGTTGTCGGAGGCAGTGTTCGTCTCAAGGATCCGGTTTGTTTATCGGGACATGCTGTCGGCAGTTACTTTTGAAATGGGCTGTAATTTATTTGCTATAATGGATTATTTCTTAGTGGTGTACGCTACATTTTACAGCGATTCAAGAACCGTCGAAGTTGATTGGTCTTGAAGTTATTGAGGACAATACCAAGTAAATGCCGACAGTTAAGTTTTTGATTTGCTTAAAATTTCTTCAAGCTTTTTTTAAGTATTGTTTCGTTGATATCATTCCTGGTACTAATTGTTTAAGCTTTTTATAAAAACCAACCATTTTGAAAATGTTTTCGAACTTTTTATTTCAGCTTTAAATTATTACATACCAAAAATCCAGTACGGGCACTTTCGACTTGGGTCATAACTTGCTTTTGTGCAAAGTGACCCATGATGTGTTTTTGGCAAACGAACTATTTTTCAGAAATCTTATAGAGACAATTCAATTGAATGTTATATACAATTTAAATATAGTATAAACACAAAGGTTTGACTCTGTCAAGAAAAAATCCAATTAGAAACTGCTGAATATCAGTTACTTCGTAAGATTGCGAAATTACACAAAATCAAAGAAAAATTAAAAACCGGTCTCACCACCACAGCTGTTGAAGGAGAGCTGTATTGTTATCGAAAACTTTATTGGAAAATCAGTCGAAAGTGTCCCACCCTACCAGTAGAACACTCTTCCAGAAACTAAAGACTGACTCACGTTTCTTACTTTCAAAAATAAATCAGTTGTTTGTATTATTTCCATTGGCAACAAATTCTTAACTTAACAAATAAGCCCTTTATATACAATTTAAACAAAAGAAATAAACCTCATGGTTATTAAAGAATAGAATATAGATGAATAAAAAAGAAGTGGGCACAAAGTGGTGTTGGAACAAATCGTGGTCTGTCACATATATTGCGAGCAAGAGGTAAGCAATAATATGGCATCAACATTTTTTCAGCCATTGATGACGTAAGTACTCGCTTAAAAAACAGTTACTTCCGGCTGGTCTGGCCAGTGTGAGGCCAGGCGAACCAAGTTTGGAGGCACAAATTGACCTGTTCTTAAAAGGTATTTATTTTGTTTTTGTTTGGAATCTGCGATACCCATTATACACAAAAGTATACAGGACCAACAAGATGGTATTTTGCATCGATCAGTCTTACGGCGACGTGCATGTATACATACACTCCGTTCCACGTGTTTAAAACAGGTAGTAGTTTCTTTTTTTTTAATTTTAAGAAATTTTTTAAATCCTTCGATAGTATGGGAAAACCAAATGCAGCATGAAAGATATGCCTATGTCTGAGAAAAAAATTGGGATTAGGTATATAAATTCAATTTTTATTATGCTTTTCCCAATAATGTCACAAAATAAGTCCTTCTATTCGTTCCACCTGTTTACGAACAGTAACTAAATCTACCTGTTATCATATTTTAAATCAAATATAAAGGCATTAAGAGTACCAGGGACCATAGTTCAAAATATAATTTCATAGAAACAACGACTATGGGTAAAAGAAATTCATTAACCAAGGAGGAAATAGCCCAAATTCGAGCTTACAAGGAGCAAGGCAAATCTATTCGTTTTGTAGCCCGTATGATTGGAAGAGGTCCAACTGTTGTTCACAGCTATCTTAAGGACCCTAAGAACTATGGAAACAAATGGAAAGGAGTAATAATCAGAGGAACAAGTCAGGATCGACTGGCGACACTGCGAGCTGCTCCCAATTCAAGACTTTCCCTAAGTAAAATCAAGGCGGAAACTGGAGCTAGTAGATCAACTGTCGTATCGTGATACAGCAGTCCAACCATATTAGACACAAAAAATGAAACAGAAACCAGCGTCGAACGCAGTACGCAAAAGTCAGCGACTTGATTTTGCAATAAGTCGCATCAGGTGGAGTCGAGATTGGTATACTCTCTTGTTGGAAAAAAGTTTATTTTGGATGGACCGGATGGATACAATTATTATTTCCATGATTTAAGGAAGGATGAAATAACCTTGTATAGAAGACACAGCAAGGGAGGGGGAGTAATGGATTGGGGAGCAGTAATCTTTTACGGGAACGCAAACCTTGATTTTCGAAGCTCAAGAATAACCGCAGTCACTTACAAATCTATACTGAAAAGAGCTTTCCCTCATATTTCTGAATTGTTTGGTTTACAACGATATATTTTCCAACAGGACAATGCACCGATACATACCCCAAGAATAACCATAAATTGAATTCCGAGTCAAAGTGTAGACCTCAACATCATGGAAAACGTGTGAGGAGACGGGGGAAAGCAACACTCCAACCCTCAAGAAATAATTGAAACCATACAACAAGCCTCGTCCGAAATTGCACTAAATTTTTTAAAAGAACTGTGTAAATGTCTTCATAGCACTCCTCTTGAATGGGTGATCGGGAGGTAGTACACATCATTGAAATATATTGTTATAATCTTAATAAAACCCAAATTAATTTATTATAAACAAAATTGTGTTGTTTTATTACATTTTAATCATCTATCATGTAGATTTCGTGTTCCGGCGACCTTATTGTGAAAAGCATTATAAAAATTGAATTTATGTACCTAATCCCAATTTTTTTTGTTCACTTTGTTTTTCCCATATTATCGAAGGATTTAAAAAAATTCGTAAAATTAATTCAAGAAACTTCCTGTTCGTAAACACGTGGAACGGAGTGTACGTCCTTCTTTTGGAGACGCAGTCTCTAATATCGATATTCTCAAAGCGCCGAACATGCTGGATTCCTTAAATTGCAAATATTAAACGCAAATTATGGATCTTAAAGGTCTCAGGATCAAATCCCGACGGGGCCAGGTAAGATCTAAAAAATATTGTTTCCACACCTCTTGCGAACGTCTGACAAACATCCACGAGTACCTATCATTTGGCATGAGAAGCTTCTCAAATTTTCCGTTCGGGTTCGGCTTTAAAATTGTAGGTCCCTTCCATTTTGCACAAACAAATGGTTGGAGAAGCTAGGTTTTAGACCCTGTATCGGCCGTTAATGCCTCATATTTTGTTTTTGATTTCGCGTTAGCATTAACGGCGATTTTCATGAAAGAAAAGATTTGCTCAAAAGATGAGAAAATTAGGAAAATATTGTTGATTTATTGTGAAATAATTTCAGTATGAAGGGCAGAAATCGTTATAACACACACCTCCTATCCCCACCCCACCAATACTACAATAGTCAGCTTATCAGAATCAAAACATGTTTCATTGAAAAGAGCAATTCTAGGTTTTGAGAGCAATTCCTTCGATTTTGAATGAAAAGCGGTTTAACGCCGCACAAATCTATGATTGGATAACCGATGCCTTTGTAAATTTTAAGGCTAGTTATCTATAAAAAAAAATTAGTTCAAGTGAAACTGCATCGAACCACCATTAATTATAACAAAATCATCACAGGGCATAGTATGGCACGACAAAGAGTTATCTTTGCGGTTGAAGAATTTCACATTAGTATTATCTACCTAATGCCAATGTTTGAATAAATATTCCTATTCTAGTTTGAATTATTTGAGAAAGCCTTGGTCTCGTAGTTGTATGCGAACAGATTCGTTTACGATTGCTATGAGTGCTTACTTGAACTGTATCTCGAAAAGTTTTACCACAAACCATAGGATGCTGATTGGAACGTGAAATGGGGTTGCTTTAATCTACAACTTGGTAGCTCTAAGCTTGTCATTATTTAACCAGTATTTCTTTTCATATAATGCGAATCTAACCGTATAGTTTTGTAGGTGGGGATAACTGGGTTCACTATCACTAATCGGTAAAGTATTTTATTGTGTTGGTATGTTATCTCTAAACATGATATATCCATCGTCAAGCAAGTAAAAGTCACTTGTTTTAAAGAACAAAGGTCTTCGAAAGCATTGAAAAACCCTGTATTTGTTCAATGGGGACGTAACATTTTTGTATTTTAATACAAATGCTCCCTCAAACTCTTTTATGATCTGTCAATGTCAAAACGTCAGCCAAAGCTTAGATCATAGGTCCCTGGACATGGCGACGAGGAAAATGCAAGAAGAGTTCAATGCTGCAGTAAAATGCTGCCACGACAACGGCTTGGTTATCAACGCTTCAAAAAACAAAATGATGCACATTCTAAGTCCACAATTCAAACACACTCAGAGCAGAATATATTTGAGTAATGATGCTTGCCCTAGCACTGCAAACGAGACTATTGAATTAGTTGAAAGCTATGAATATCTGGGAGTAATTATTGATTGTCATTTTCTATGGAACAAACACGTCCATAGACTACGCATGGAAATAAAGAAGGCTCTATATGCACTATCCCACTTGTGGTACCATGCCACTGAATCTGTCTTAAAGCAAGTTTACTATGCCCTAGTGGAGTCAAAACTTAGGTATGGTATACTTGCTTGCGGAAATGCAGCTGCAACCCACATCCGAAAGCTACAGAGACTTCAAAACGCAGCTCTGAAACAACTAAAAATCACTAACCAGCGGAACATCGAAAGAAGTATTAAAGTTCTTCACGTGGATCACATTTTCAAGATGACGGCAATATTGGAGTACTTTGACGATAGCCGCTTTATTCAACCAGAAGATCATCAAATAATCACAAGACGACGGGTCCAAGGTAGGCTCCAATTACCTAGAAATTACAACAATTATGGTAGGCGACAACTTGAATTTAGCGTTCCTTCAATTATAAATGAATTATCTAGAGATCTTATAAATATAGAAAACTTTAAAACTAGAAAAAACAAATAAAACATTTTTTTTTACATCGTTATAAATAATTAAATATACTTACGAGTACATACATATTTTGAAATAAAATAATATTATACTCTTAAGCTCACTCTTACTTTTATATAAACAAACTTAAGGAACATAATCTCCTGCGGACAAGCTAAAGCTTCGCTGGAACTTATAAAAATTGTTAAGTAACTATCATGAATAACCTAATATCAATTTTTGCAAACCGTCATAATGAAACACGTAAAATTCGAATTTCAAGTAAAAGAAATCTAAAAAAATCGATAATTTTGACCAAACGAAATTGACATTTGGTACAATCTGGACAAAGAGATGAAGCATTTATTGCAAGTATGTAAAATTTTCTCCATCACATCACAACGAAGGCGAGAGGCGTTCCCAATAATAAAGAAGTGCACTACATTACTGTCGAAGAAGTAAGGAATGCGGTGAAAGACTCAAAAAACGAAAAGCAGTTGGGCCGGACGAAGTACCATCTGAATTCTGAAAAATGTGGGAGGCATCGGGTCTAAATGGCTCATGATTCTCATCTCCGAACTGATGCGAGTCGATCCAATGCCTAACCAGGTTAGGAAGACTTTTTTTCTTCCTTTGTACAAAGGGAAAGGCGATACGCGTGACTATGATAATTACCGTTCAATAAAGCTGAAGTTGTCGTTGAGCGGGTATTATATGTATAGTCGAATGCGGAAAATAATACGACTAATTTGTCGCAGGTAAATCGATCACAGATGCAATCCAAAGTTTAAGGACCATGATGAAAAACTTCGTATTCTAAGGATTTGCATATTATGGTTGGTTGGTTGGTTGGTTGAAAACGGCCCTCGGTGAGGATGCACTTAGACCAGAAGTAAGTCCATTGTGCAGCCGATGTGTAAGGTGGGTGGGTCACCCTCTTACTCAGGGAACCATTTGCTCCTCTGAATGAAGGAGCTAATCCTTGCTGTGCAGGCGTTGTTAAGATCGTTTAGATCATTGAAAAGGTATTCACCCAATGTAGCCTTCCTAATGTTGGCGAGTGCAGGACACGTGCAAAGGAAGTGACTGATGGTCTCCTCTTCTTCCTCGTCCCTACAGCTTCTACAGAAGTCATTGTAGGGGATGCCCAGCCTTTGGGCATGTCTTCCTATAGCACAGTGCCCGGTGAGGGCATTTACTAATTTCGAAAGGGTTCCTCTCTTATGCCTCAGAAGTCCGATGGACCTGGATTTGTTAAATGTCGGCCAGAGTAGCCTTGCGGTGTTGCACTGGTCGAGTTGGTGCCAACGACGGTTGGCTTCGTTCACCGCATTGGTGTCTATGAGGTTTTTAGCATAAGACGTTGGCGCCTCGATGTCGGTGACGCTTATGCTATTTAAACCAGAAGAGCCTCGTCGGGCCAGTTCGTCAGCTTCACAATTCCCTGGTATGTCACAGTGACCCGGCACCCAGCAAAGGGTGAGGCTATACTGACCGGCTATCTCGTTAAGAGATGCACGGTAGTCTTTCACTGCCTTGGATCTTGTAGTGCTGGATGCAAGGGATTTGATGGCCGCCTGACTGTCGATATATATTACAATATCTGATTTCGATATCGTATTAACCGACAGCCAGGCAGCGGCTTGGCGGACGGCGGTGACTTCGGCCTGAAAAACGCTGCAGTGTTCTGGAAGGTTAAAGGAGAGGTGAATGTCCAGGTCTTCAGAGAAGACTCCGGCACCGACTCCGTCCTCCGTTTTGGACCCATCCGTAAAAATTGACAGCGATTCGTGGTGTAGGACATGACGTTGTGTCCACTCGGTTCTGTCTGGGATTAGATGTTTGTAGCCCAGGTTGAAGTTGTATTCAGTGGGCAGGTGGTCGGTGACCTTAGGGAGATGTCGATACATCGATAGTACATTGGCATGTCCAGTGTGTTGCTCTTTCCATTGTTTGGAGCTTCTCAGTCTTATTGCTGAGCTGGCAGCCAATTGTTTGCCGACGATGTCGGTCGGAAGAAGGTGGAGCATGGCTTGGAGCGCCGCAGTGGGAGAGGTTCTCAGCGCACCGGTGATGCTGAGGCATGCAACTCGTTGAGTTTTGTCCAGCAAGGTTAGGCTGGACTTCTTCTCCAAGGCGGGCCACCAGACCAGTACTCCATAGAAGAGAATCGGTTTAACTACCGACATGTATAACCAGTGCATAATTTTTGGTTGTAGGCCCCACGTGGAGCCTACCGCCTTTTTGCAAATGTAAAGAGCAGCCAGGGATTTCCTGGCACGTTCGACTACATTTTCCCTCCAAAGTAGCTTGCGATCAAGCTTCAGGCCTAAATAGCTAGCGCTATTTGAGAGTGCCAGAGGAGTGCCTCTAATCTTCGGGGTGGTGAACTCAGGGAGTTTATGTCTTCGTGTGAACAGGACCAGCTCAGTCTTTGTTGGATTGACGGACAGGCCGCATCTTTCGGTCCAACCTGTCAGTATGTTGATAGCAGATTGCATGACATCGGCCAGCGTCTGCGGGTATTTGCCTGTTACAAGTATTGCGACATCGTCTGCATAGGCGATAACTTTACATCCAGTGTGTTCAATGTTCAGAAGGGCTTCGTTGAGCACTAGGTTCCACAGTAGCGGAGACAATACTCCCCCTTGGGGAGTGCCCCTGTGTGCTCGTCGTTTGACAGTGCTACTTCCGAAGGATGCGGTTATTACCCTGCTTTTGAGCATGTATTCCACAAAGCAGCAGATTGAGTCGTCGATGTTGAGCCCGCGTAGGGCGTTGGTAATCGAATAGGTTTCAACGTTGTTGAAAGCTCCCTCTATGTCGAGAAATGTCACTAAGGCAAGTTCTTTGATAGATAGGGATTTTTCGACGTGGTAGACGATGGAGTGCAGGGCCGTTTCAACAGATTTACCTTTTTGGTAAGCGTGTTGTGATGTGGATAGCAAGTTGCTATCAATGGTGGCCTTGATGTGAAGATCTAGAATTCTTTCTAGAATCTTGAGGAGGAAGGATGTTAGGCTTATGGGTCTAAGGTCCTTCGGGGAAGTGTGCGATGTTTTTCCTGCCTTGGCTATGAATACCACTCTTACTTCAGTCCAGGCGGCCGGCATTGTTCCTAGCATCAAGCAGCCCCTCATAATACGGGACAGGTGCTGCCCCGTTATGCTGAGGCCCGCTTGAATTTGCGCCGGAAAAATGCCGTCTGGCCCCGGGGACTTGAATGGCTCAAAGCTGTTCACTGCCCATTTCAGTTTTTCCTCGCTTATGAGGTCCGGAGGTGATGGTAGGCGTGCAGCGTTTACCAGGGCAGGGTTTTCGCTAGGTATAGGCGTGCAGCCGGGGAAGTGGGTGTCCATAAGCAGACCAAGCTATGCTTCATCTGATTCTGTCCATGATCCGTTGGGATTCATGAGGACACTTGGTATGGTTGGATTTTTGGAAAGGACTTTGCGTAGCCTAGAGGATTGAGACGTATTGTCAATACTCTGACAGAAACTGCGCCAGGATCTACGCCTGGCCTTACGAACTTCCGCTTTGAAGCTCTTAAGGCTTGCTTTGTAGATATCCCAGTCCAGAGGTAGCCTCGTTGTTTTGGCTTTGTTGAATTGCTTCCTGCTTGTGTGGCGAAGCTTGTTAAGTGCTGCATTCCACCACGGTGGACGATTGTCTGCCTTCCTCGTAGTAATTGGACAGGATTCGTCGAATGCTACGTTTAAGGCGGAAGTTAGAACAGCGTTAAGCTCATCTAGTTCCAATTGTGTTTCTGGAGTCTTAGGCACACGATTGGACAGTTCAGCAGAGAGGATTTCATTGTGTTTACACCAGTCAGTTCTTCGACGATTGCGAAAAATTGCTGGTGAGGTGTTATGGCGTATTTCTAGTTCATATTCCAGATAGCGGTGATCGGAAAAGGAGTGGCTGTCAGATACAGTCCACTTAGAAATCGCAGGGTACAATTTAATAGAGGCGAAGGTAACATCTAGTACCTCTTGTCGGGTTCTGGTTATAAAGGTGGGACTATGTCCCCTATTGCACACTATTAGGTCGGTGCCTACTAAGAATTCAAATAGGGACTCACCTCTGTGGTTAGTGTCGGTACTACCCCATAATTCGTGATGCGCATTTGTGTCGCATCCCAGCAAAATTTCTTCTCCTCTCTTCCTGGCTTCTTCTACCACTACTCTCACTCCCTCTGATGGAGCTGAGTTGGGGTCATCGTAGATTAGGTATCCTGAAGCTAGCCAGATGTGGGCTTCTGCAGATTTTAGCAGTGTTACTGTCAGGTCATTCGTGCTGCGGTGAGGAAGAAAGGTTAAGTTTAGTGTAGATCTAGCGAGAATGCAAGCTCGAATGTTACCTGCGTTCTTGGTGTGGTATAGCGTGTAGTGTGGGTCCCTCAGTCCCATGACGATGTCATTTCTAATCCAAGGTTCTTGGATGAGGGCGATGTCGAAGCCTCCTTCATTGAGGCGGAGTAGTAGGTTAGCGGATGCTAAGGTGGAGTGATGGAGGTTAATCTGTATCAGTTAGCAATGATGCTGAAACTGATACAGATTAACCTCCATCCAACGGTAGCGTCCAGGTTCTCTGGCGATGATGGATCATCATCTGGGATCTGGTCGCGGGGGGAGGCGGGTGTCGCGGGTGTCGCCGATTCAGAGGGGCCAGCAACGGTGTTGCGGTCCGAAGCAAAGAGTCTTACTTCCTTCTCTTTAAGACCGCATCGGATCTTAAAGTCCTTAGCCCGGAGCAAGGGGAGAGACTCAGTGGTGAGCGAAACGACCAGCGAACGGCCAGTTTTCTTCGCTTCTTCCGGTTTCTTGGAGCTCGGTGTCTCTTCGATAAACTTCCAGTCTTTGACTGGAAGATCCGGATTTTGGTACTTGACTAGACCATGTAGTTTGGCTGGCTCGCTGGGTTCATTTGGAACCCAGATTCTAGCTCTTGGCCTGTGGGGGATTTTGCTCCGGTCCACCGCCTTAAGCTTAGCACCTGGCCAGATTTCACCAATACCTGCAATGGCGGTGGTGATGAAATCGACCGAAGTTTGGTCGTCACAGGCTAGCAGCTTCACGTAGCCCTGGTGCCATCCAGCGTCCTTAAAGGTGGGAGGTGAGTTGGGATGGGTGATGATACGCTCGCAAAGGCAGTTCATCACTCTGCCTTCAATGAGCCTCCATTTCTCGTATGAGATTCTCCCTTCATCGTCAGACAGATCCACTATCGCAACGACGAGGCTATCCTTGACCGTCTCAGAGAAGGGTTTGGAGCTCGTTGAGCTCTTGGTCTTCTTTGAGGCGTTGGACTCCTCGTCTACGGATCTACGCTGTTTGGGCGCAGTTCCTGTTGCAACGACGGATCGGCTCCCAGCTTGGTTCGTTGAACCATTGCGACTCGTTGAGTCTTTAGCTTGGGTGCTCCTCTTCCGATGAGAGGGATTCGCTCCTTGAGTGGTGGGGTGACTAATGCCACGAATGGTGGGTTGGTGTGGGTCCCGGGTGGAGGGGTGGCGTTTGCCACTAGAGGGGGGGCGTCGTACGCCATGGGTACCTGGGCGCCCGGTTTTGAAATGCCGTAGAGGCTGCAGCTTAATCAGTTCGTTGAACTGATTAGCCGTGTCGGTTGCCCAGGTGTGGGATTCCCGCTCCTGCTGGCTCCAATCCTTTTCCGGCTTTTTGCCTAGTCGGTCTAGGATACGGAAAGCCGCTGAGGTCTCTCGACTTAGCGACTTCTTCTCATGGCCAGAGAGCTTGGGAAGAGTTGGAGGAGCTGAACTGCACGACGGTGTCGTGTCGTTCAGCTCGTCAGAGAGCATCGAACACTCGCTTGTAGCGTCTTCAATGCAGAGGTTCTGCAGGTGCTCCTCCACACGTGTAGTGCTTTTGGAGCTGCTGGCGGTGCCAGCTGTATCCGGTTTTTGTTGAGGTCCGGCCTCAGAATTTTCTTTTTTTTTGGATTTTTTTTGTTTTTTGTGTTTTTTCAATATTTTGGTTGTTTTGTTGCATTTTAAGATTTGGATCCCACGAGTAGCTAGGGAAGGGGTGGTCCATCCGCACAGAGCCCCGCATGTACGGACAAGGCAAGCTGATCCAGAGTGTGCCAGTTTCGCTGGATACAGCGCTTGGGACTGAGCTATTTTTGTTTTCCCTGGGCCCTCAGCCAGGCTGATTCTCGGCACGGTACGGTTCACACCTTAATCCAGCCCAGGGTGAAGAAGGAATGGAGGAGGGAGGAAAGGATGGGAAAGACAGGGTGGGATGTGATTTTCTGGGGTTTACTCCCACTAAACACTCTAACCCAGAGTTGGTTTTGGTCCACGATGGGTCTTACAGTGGGATTCTTGTCATCTTCACTGCTATTACCTCATTACCCCGGATCACGAATCACTGTGAAATTTGCACTTCATCGTACCGGGGCATCCCCTTATCCCCCACCCAGGGACGCGCCTGGTAGGGGACCTACCCCCCCAGGCATATTATAGTGTTGGTTGATTTGGAAAAGGCCTTTGAAAGACAAACGAATTTCAAGTCGAGACACATCACATATTCATCGACTTCAAAGCCGCGTATGATAGTATACATCGTCAGGAGCTCTTTATGATGATGGCCGAATTCGGAATCCCGGCAAAACTGATTCAGATGTGTCGAGTGACACTGGAAAACAAGCGCTGCAACGTGTAGTTTGGAAGTAGCTCCTCCGAATTATTTCAAACATGCACCGGATTTCGGCATGGAAATGCGCTGTCATGCGATTTCTTCAATCTCGTACTGGAGCAGATAGTGCGCAGGACAGGTGTCAACACGGAAAGCACTATCTTCGACAGGTCCGATCAGCTGCTGGGTTATGCGGACGATATTGACATCATCGGACGAAATGTATGCTTTACGAAACCCATATCCTGCCAGTTCTGTTTTATGGCGCCGAGTGCTAGACGATAAGCAGGAAGGGAGAGCTGATACTGGGCTCATTCTAAAGAAAATTTCTTCGCGACGAGGAAGGCGAATGGAGGAGAAGATACAACCGCTAACTCTATGAGCTGTACCAAGATGTGGATGTAGTACAAAAAGCTAAAATACGTCGACTACATTGGCTCGGCCACATCGACCGAATGGACAATAATGCTTCAGCTAAGAGGATCTTCGAATCCCAGTCCACAGTTACGAGAAGACAAGGAAGAGCGAACCTCAGTTTCAAATACCAAGCCATCGCCGATGCCAGAGCGCTTGTACTGGACAACTGGAAGCAGCGTTCCCGGGATCGTAGAGGATGGAAGGCTGCAGTGTCTCAGGCAGAGACTCTTCATGCGTCGGGAGCCCGTTAACTATGTTAGTAAGTAAGGATCACACAAATTCAGCAACGCCAGCATTTGAATGACCTCAGTGACGAACTGATTCTAAAATTCTGATGCCTGCCGTTACTTTCTGAGGTCGAACCGGTGGACCCCACAGGCGGACCAGTAGGGTTGCGGTTAAGTAGGAGGGTTATGATCCTTTGAATCCTGATCGTAGCCTCACCACATTAAACGAAAATTGAGAGGAGGGTATATATCTATATGCAACATCTTCTGTTCGTAAATATGCGCAGAAAAATCCGTGGGTTGACACGAGTGGAGATCACCAATGACGTTAAAAGATTATTAAATAATAAATAAATGCAGGAGCACGTAAAAAGAGGCAGGACTAACATTTGGTCTCATATGCATACTAGAAACTGGGACTCCTGCCGATTGTTATTGAGATCGAACCGGCGAAGGCGAACCTCAAAGGCTGACGAATAGAAACAAATATATTGAATGCATTAACGCCCCATACAAAACACGAGTTTCTCCAACAGTTTGTGTATGCGTAGGTACATTTTTGCCCAAATAGAAGCGACCAGGCAATTTATTCCGACTTCGAACGGCTTATTTGAGGAGTTTCACACGCCAAATTGATACTCTTGGATGTTTGACAGACTTTCGCCAGAGGTGGGATAGTGGAAACAAATCGTTTGGCGTTACTGAGCAAATAATGAGTTCAACCGGAGTTCCCTCACTTTATAGCTACATTACGCAGTACCCTCCAAAACTTGCCCCTCCTCCTGCGAAATTCTGACCAACATCCGAGGGCATTAATTTTCTTGAGAAACTTCTCAAAATTGTAGGTGCCTTCCATTCATGTCAGAAATATTACCTCGCAAACAACTGATTGGGGAAGCTAAATTTAAGCAGTTGTATGAGTCGTTAATGGCATTTTTATTTATGTGTTTCACTTAGACCTACGATTATGTCTTTCAGCGAAAAATGCGCCGAATGTTAAATACCATACACTAATGGTTTACCAAAATCAATCAATGAATGTACAAAACATAAAAGTTCGATTTCTAACCTAGTTGCTTTGTTTACAGCAACAGGTAATGGATAGAGCGCGTACATAGGGGCATAAACAAAAATACGAATTTCCATTAGGCAATTATTCATGGAGTAAAAATTAAAATTTTCGGATAAGGCAAGCAAATTTAATACCCACTTTTACCCTCACCGGAAACCCACCTATCACTCAGATATTTGTATGAGATTGGCAGTTCATTGAGATCGAAGTAGTTAATAAAAAATAGTGTTTATGGCTCCCTGGGAGTACATTTTTAATCGAGCAAAATGGCAATAAAAATCTCTTCGTAAACAGATTCAAATACACAGACAATCCATGCACGAGAAATGCACTCAAAATGATTCCAATCTCTGTTTAAAAGTGCATACTATAATGTATTCTTCTGCAATATCAATTGACTGATTAATCACAAAGATTATCCAGAGCAAATATTTATGCATTTAACGAGTCGATTTATCGATTTATTTACAATTTGGATTTCCGCCAAAAATAACAGCAACTCGTAGCACATGGTATGCTCGCCATTTCTGATTTGATGTTTGAGGATTTATGAATTTCCTTTGGATAATAAACAATTTCGTTCATTTGATTTAGCCGATTATTGTGAAGGGTATTTGTTCGTGCAAGATTGGTGATCAATGATTTCAATTGGAATTCAAAGAAAATTATGAACGCTAAACCACAAAATTAGTTTCGAAACGATTAACCCAAAGTTAAGTATTGGCAGAGTAAAACACAGAGGTCTGCAAGATCAAAACAAATAATAATGAGTAAATCAATTTCCCAAAACATTTATTTTAAACATTCTCGATGCAGTCATTTTCGCATTGGAAATTGGAAATATTTCCGCTTTGAAGGTTTTGAGTTGGACCGAACTTTAAAGATTATATTGCATCGAAAAACATCTGGCTGAAGTCACAAAAATACCTAAGGTTTATATTCCCTATTGATATTATGCGATTTGTGTATGTCAACACTTCGAAAGTGGATTAGTGCCATGAAGTATTCTACGCGCTTGAGTTTAGGTGGAGATAAAGCACAATATGGAGCCAGCTGCAAAGTGAGCAACAAGGAGATTAGCTTTATCTAGAGAGCTAACAGCTGGAATGCCATTGTAAATGAGTGTCGGGATAAATGATAGTTGTTCAATAAATTCGAAAGCGAAGCCCAAACCAATACTTACATATATACTGCAATTTCGACGTACCACGTGCTCAAGCGCCTACCTACCCGGCATACGCTGCACCTGACCTAACAAAAAGAAATACTTGTCTTTTTTTTAATAAAAAAGAAAATTGCAAGTCAAACTTTGTACCCGGTTTTGACCAAACTTCACAGAAACACATTCAAGTCGATACCAACGACTGCCTGATTTGAGCTCAATCGGTTCGGTGGTATAAGGGACTGCATATTTTTCTGTTAGCCCGTTCACGCAACTTCGTTGCTCCGCTAAGGGTAGGCGCCTATGTTCCCTGACCATTACGAATCCAACAACCGCACGGAAGAAAGAAACTTCGATTTTTAATTTCTTGCAATCAATTTTTTATGCACACGGTTTAACTACATGCAACAACTGTAATTGAATGTCAACAACAAAATCGACCAACATACAAAAGTGGGAATACAGCGCCACCTATCAAAATCCAAGTTAATTATAAATATTTCGAATTTTACATTTATTTTGTGTTGCTTTTCGTCTTCAGATAAAGATGAACAAAAGAAAATATTAAAAGTTTTGAATCTACAAACAAACTGGAAATTACTTACCTACCTATTCATTAATATTTTTTTGCAAAAAATAGAATGACAAATGTAACAGCAAAATATCAGCTCTTGATTCGACTGCTTTATAAATAGCACTTTTAAAATTTTATATGACAAATACTCTGGATAATCCTTTTATTAGCGACTTGACAACTTCAAACTTTTTGAGTGAACCACTTACCAAACTGTTAATTTCAAAATATACATTAAACTTTTTTATCATGATGATGTGCACGAATTAACAACGTTTACAAATAATTAAAATTTATTCCCGATATTCCGAGTCGGTAGTAGAACTTTAAGAGCGTTAACGACAATTTCGGCCATAATTCTCGTCCCAGTAGACAAGAAAAAATTTGAGCCAGAATATTCGCTGTTTGACGTTGTTGTGCCAGTAAAACTACGTTTTGGCCGAAGTGTGTAGAATATTGAAGTCCGTCGCAAAGCAGCCAAATCAGTCAATTTCACTGCGTTCTTAAGAACTGGGCCTCCCCCAGACCACATTACAGCGAATTTCGCGTAAGGATCTTGGCCTATACCCTTACAAGATCAAGCTGACTCAAGAACTAAAGTCACTTGATCATATGAAGCGGCGGGGTGCGTTCTCGAATTGGGCTCTGGAAACGATGGAAGAAAATTAAGAATTTTATCGCAAAATCATCTTCAGCGATCAAGCGCATTTTTGGTTAAACGGCTTCGTCAGTAAGCAAAATATGCGTTACTGGACAGGTAACTTCATGAAACAGCACTTCTCCGCAAAAAGTCACTGATTGGTGCGGTTTTCATGCCGGTGGCGTCATTGGGCCGTTGTCATCGAAAATTGGGTTTAACGTATCGACAGCTGCATACGTTCCCGTGGTGGACATATGAACGAAGTCCAATTCCAGTCATAAATGTTTTGATAGTAATCTGCATTTTATTTAAAAAAGAAGTTGTCAAGTCCTTAATGAAAGACCCTTTGATTTATCGAAGTGTTTCAAAGCATATTGAATTTTAAAGCGTTTTAAAAACGTCTTTTTTTATGAAATCGGGCATAAGTCATACCATTTGTTTATGTGTTGTGTTTGAGGATTTACTTGGTCTTGAAGTTGTTTTAAGTGCCTTATTGCATAGTCCTTAATGGCACTTACATTCTCTACTTGTAAATCCCTGTGTACTCGTAGTTTATCTTTTCTTATATGTATATCAAGTTGCATTAACGATGCTTCTCAGTACTTTAAGTTGAAATATTTGTATTATTCGAAGATTTGTCTTGTTAATACAATCCCAATGCTGTATGGCATACAAGCATACAGGTCTTAGAACTTGCTTGTATAAAAGCAGTTTGGTTGCAATTGATAGCCGGAAAATCCTCCCCATCAACCAATGCATTCGTCTGAGTCTAATATTTAGTTCCTCTTTTTTCTTTTGGATATGAATCTAATATATATCTAACTAGCTGACCCGGCAAACTTCGTTCCGCCCAAATTCGTTAATGTAGGTAGGTAATGAAATTAATAATTCCGAGCTTTCGCTTTATGTAATCCGGTCAATTCAAATTCTTTATTCAAAAGTTATATTAAAATTAAAAACAATTCCAAAAAAAACCGTTGCGATTTACTTGAATTTTTGAAATTTTGAAAAATTACCGCTTTTTCACTGAAGTGCTTTATAGTAAACAATATTTTTCGTTCCATTATCGGGTGCGTACACGTACAAAGCGCGAGGTTTGCCGACACGTGAGCACGACACATACAATTGACCATGTGAGAAACATGGAAATTCAAGATTTATGCAACACACATCCAGCGATTGTCCTTGCGACTTATTAATTGTCATAGCAAAAGCGAGACATACGGGAAATTGAAGACGCTTAAATACGAAAGGAAAATCGTTCTGAATAAGTGGAATCCGCGGAATAAGAACATCTTCGCCTTTAAATTTTCCATTCAAAATCGTTGCTTGAATAATAATATTTGATTTTAGATTCTTCACAATCAAACGCCTACCGTTGCAAAGTTTTGGTGCATTTAGGTTGCGCAACAAAATTATTACTGTGCCGACTTTTAATTTCAAATTGTGTGGAGGCAAGCCTGAAACATCCAAAGAATTCAAAAATTCCGTGGGATAGTTGGTGGCTTCGTTTTCATCCATCACGTCGACTGATTTATATGAATGTAACTCACCAGCTAT
This sequence comes from Portevinia maculata, assembly GCA_949715645.1. NCBI lineage: Eukaryota > Metazoa > Arthropoda > Insecta > Diptera > Syrphidae > Portevinia > Portevinia maculata. The sequence goes on from OX454526.1 coordinate 219,887,206, forward strand.
TTGATTTTGAATGACGAAATTCAAATGATCGACATTCTTGTTTTTCGCAGCCAAAATCGCTCTTACACTCAGCCAATCATGGTCAACATAATTCTGAGCGATATTCGGGAAAACATTCATTATTCGTTCTTCCGGTGTCGTTGTAAAGTTGCAAACATTTTGTGGAATCAGGCCGGTGTTTAAGTCTGCTGGAATTTTGCCATTGCCCATCGCCAACAATTGCCTGGAGAACTTGCAGCGGACTGGTCATTTTTTAAAGCAACTCGCATGTTCGTTTTCAAATGCAATTTCTTTACGTATTGCTATAAAGCAGGCGCCTTCAAGCAAGCATTCAATTCATCTGCCGGAGTTGATCTCGGAATGACAGGCAGCGTTTGACGAAAATCGCCTGATAGCAAGATCATTGCGCCATCGAAATGTCGGTTATCATTACGTAAATCTTTCAAAGTACGATTCATGGCCTTTAATGCGCGTTTGTGAGCCATTGTCCATTCGTCCCATATGATAATCTTACATTGCTGTACTGCAGCCATCGCAGTGTTCTTTGAAATGTTGCATGTAGGTTCTTCATCCACTTGCAGATTCAGTGGCAATTTCAATGCTGAATGAGCTGTTCGACCGCCTTCTAACAAAGTAGCTGCTATCCCAGAAGAGGCAAGTGCCAAGGCAATCGCAGATCTCGAACGAATCGTAGCTAAAATCAGTGAAATCAGGAATGTTTTTTCAGTTCCACCGGGCGCATCAAAGAAGAATATTCCGCCATTTTCGTTATCGTCTGCTTGCATTAATTCATCTACACTTTCCTTTGTTCTTGATTCAACATTGGCACATTTGTTCGAACAGCTTGACTCAATGCGATTCGATCGAAATTCATTTCTCGCCCCAATTCTCGATTAAATGCGTCTTGCATTGCGCGATTTGGCTGTGGCATCCCCAATTTGCACAACAAATTGCCACTCATGGGCAGACACATATCCTCGATCAAAATCAAAGCTTTGTTGCGCATTTCATCTGACATCTCCAGTTCATTATCTGATGTCACAGTGCGAATTCGATACAAAATATCATCGGCCATATCATCCTTGTATTTATTGCACAAATCTTTTGGATTTGATGGAAAACATGTCGAAATTATGATTGCGAAGAGTGTCCTGAGTTGATTTGCAGGCGCAGTGATAGTGGCATCGGCCAGCGTCATGTCCCAATGATTGTCGTTTTCAAGCAATTGCCTGCGTTGGCAGGCTTCTCGATATGTATCACACAACACACCGTCAACTGTCCGCAGCGCTTCGAACGAAGTAGGGCCACAAACATTGACCAAAAGCATTCTCAAATAGAGGCATTCGTCGTTTTTCGAGTGAACTGTGTAAATTCTACCAAGTGCATCACTTGCATAAACACCCCGGAATCCGGGAACTACGTCACCTTGTTTCCGCCGCTGGAACTTCTTCGATGACGCATTCCATGAAGAATTCAAACACCATCCAACAAAAGTATCGACTCCGTTTCAAAAAGTTACTTTGTGTAACATAATAAACATAAACAAACTTATTAGATATATTTAAAAAAAAAATTTCAAAATTGTTGACAACAATTTGCTTGGCAAATAATTAAAATAATTGACAACAACAATTGCTTTTAAAATTTTAAATATTTTTTTTGTATTTGAAGTGTCACTACTTGATTTCTACCCAGTTTATTTTTCTTCAAAGTGCATTAAATGAATTTATTGGAATGGCGGTTGCGCTTTCTTTCAAAAATTTATCATACTAATATAACAACCTTTTCTGCATGGTATAGTAACCAACAAAAAAAACTAAATCAAAATCGGATTTTTTAGCAAGTTATTTTTATATATATAGATAGATATAGTCATCTTTTTAAAATGTTGTCTTTAATGGACAGACTTCTCTTCCTTAAGGGCGTTGGGGCTATGATCAGGAATAAAGGGATCATAACCCTCCCATTTCACTGAATCGCTACTGGTCCGCCTGTGTGGTTCGTCTTGGTATGTAGTATATTGCATATACTCTAATTTTCATTTTGTTTAATACAAGGTGGCGCAAAACTAATCCTTCTATCAGAAAATGCTATAAATTTTGCGATTGGCCCCTAATGTCAGTTCTGTTTTGACATTTGTGTAGTAAACACATGCGAAATACACGTTAATAAACAATGTTACGCTACACTGCTCTAGAACGCGGAATATTGGTGACAATTTATTTGAGCAATAATCGGTCGGTGACTTTGGCACAACGTGAATTTCGTCGCAGATTTCCTACCCGTCCAACGCCTACTGGTGAAACACTGCGACGTTTAGCCGCTCGCCTCGAAGAGACTGGCACAACACGAGATGCTGCCAGGCGTGGCAGACCCCGGAGTAGCCGTTCTGCAGAGAATATTGCTGCTGTAGCCGAAGATGTCATGGAAGCGCCGTCGACATCGACCAGACGACGTGCCACGCAAATGGGTATCAGTCGACGGTCTTTACAGCGAATTTTGGTACAAGATTTGAAGATGTTTCCGTACAAAGTCCAGACGGTGCATCAGCTGTTAGCTTCTGACCGCCAATCGCGTCTAACATACGCTCAAGCCATCCTTAATCACCACCAAGAGGAAGATGATTTTTCATCAAAAATAATCATGAGTGATGAGGCCCATTTCCATCTTAGCGGGTATGTAAATAAGCAAAATTTACGCTTCTGGGGCACTGAAAATCCGCGTGTAACCCACGAAGAGCCATTACACCCGCTCAAAGTCACTGTATGGTGTGCTGTTTTCGCTGGAGGAGTCATCGGACCTTTTTTCTTCGAAGACGTCGCGGGCCAAACGGTTACTGGGAATGGTGAGCGCTACAGAGCAATGATCAACGAGTTCTTTTTGCCGCAACTTGATGAATTGGGATTGGAAAACATGTGGTTCCAACAGGACGGTGCAACGGCACACACTGCACGTGCCACAACCGATATGCTGAAGGATGCATTTCCCTGGCGCCTAATCTCCCGTTTTGGCGATTTGCACTGGCCAGCAAGATCGCCTGATTTGACCGCTCCAGACTTCTTTTTGTGGGGCTTTTTGAAGTCGCGGGTTTATGTCAACAAGCCTCAGACACTTGCAGCTCTTGAAGACAATAACCGTCAACAATGTGAGGACCTATCGACGGAAGTTTTGGCCAAAGTGATGGAAAATGCCATAAAAAGGGCTCAAATGACAATCAACTGTGGCGGCGGCCATTTACATGACATCATATTCTCGACTTGATGTAAAAAAAATTAAAAGACCAAATAAAAATAATCCACAAGAAGAATCAAAGTTTTTAATTTTTTTTTTTAAATTACAGCCAAAAAACATCGGAAGGTTACTTTTGCGCCACCTTGTACATTCAGTCTCACCTGTTTACGAACAGGTAGTTTCTTAATTTTACGAGCTTTGTTAAATCCTTCGATAATATGAGAAAACCCAAATGCAAAAGGTAACACTTAGCTCATGTCTGATTTGACAGATAATTAGTTTAATCCTTCCGCTGAACGAATATGGTTGTGTATACGCTTGAACAACGCTGGGAAATATTGCAACATTACTTTGAAAATCATGGTAATGTTGCAGAATGTGTGCGAAAATTGCGTACGGATTTTGGAAGAAGAGAAGCACCGTCAGCTCCGTATGTTCGTTATCTTGTGAAAAAAGTGAAAGAAACTGGCATCCTCATCGATAAACCAAAGCGTGAAAAGCCAAAAACAGTGCGTACACCCGAGAATATTGCTGCTGTGGCAGAAAGTGTGCGTGAAGCGCCATCAACATCAATTCACCGTCGTTCTCAACAATGGAACATTTCGGAGACATCATTGAGACGAATTTTGCAAAAAGACCTTGGTATGACTACTGGTAGGCTACTGCATGGCCAGCCGAGGCAGCCATTTGAATGAAATTATTTTCCATTATTAACCGGAAGGATTGTACTTTGAAATAAAAAAAGAAATTTGAGAAAATATTCAGTAGTTTTTTTTTATAGCATTTTCAAAAAAAAAAGAAGTTATTTGGCGGACCCTTTAGCTGCCATCATTTCTTCTGTGTTGAAGTATTGCTTTCCTAATTGGTAGACATTTTTTGAAAGCCATCCCCATCATGCATGATGGTCAGTACCGGTAAATATGGCGGCCATGCCAGTAGGTCTACATTTTGCCTTGAATCCAAGTTTTGGTTGTTCTTGCGGTATATATCGCAGAATTTTCCTGCTGGAACATCCAGCGTTGTCCATCGAACAATTTGGTAAAATGAGGGAAAGCTCTTTCTAGTATAGAATTGGAGGTATTCGCTGTCATCCTTGAGCTTTGAAAATCAAGGTTTGCAGTTCCGTAAAAGCTTTGTTCCCCATAGCAATACTCCTCCTTTGAATCAGATCCATCCAAATTAACCTTTTTTCATTTGAAAAGACAACAGTTTGCCACTCTCGACTCCACCTTATGTGACTTATTGCAAAACCAAGTCGCTGACTTTTACGTGCTGCGTTCAATGGTGGTTTCTTTATAATTTGTTGGTGTCTTATATGGTTGGCCTGCTGTTCCCGCGATGAACAGTTGATCTACTACCTTCAAGTCCAGTTGTTGCCTTGACTTTACTTAGGGAAAGTCTTGAATTTGATGTAGCTCTCATTATCGCCCGTCGATCCTGACTTGTTGCTCTGATTAGTCCTCCTTTCCAGTTTTTCCATAGTTTAAAAGGCTATAAACAACAATCTTACCGGCTATAAAACGCATAGATTTGGGTTGTTGCTTGTAATCTCGAATTTGGCATATCTCCTCCTTGGCTAATGATTGTTTGTTACCCATAGTTGTTGTTTCTTTGAAGTTATCTTTTGAACTAAGGTCCCTTATACTCTAAATGCCTTTATATTTAATTCAAAATATCATAACAGGTAGATTTATTTGCTGTTCGTTATCAAGTGAGACGAAAAAGGACTAATTTTATGACCATATTGGAAAAAGCCTCATAAAAATTGAAGTTATCCAGCTAATCCCAATTTAATTTTACAGCATAAGTACAATATAGCCTTCTTTCATATTGCATTTGGTTTTTGAAGTATTTAAAAAAAAGTGTAATATTAAATCAAGAAACTACCCGTTCGTAATCAGGTGAGACGGAGTGTATGTACGTGTACAGTTGTGGCTTGCATTTTTGTTTCCTCCATTTTTAAGTATTCGCAATGTTTGATTGAGTCTTTGACGAGTATCGCAGATCATCCTCTTGCCATATCTGCGGTATGAATAGGATGATAGCAACAATATCCCGACATGTTTAAGCCGCCACTGGTTAGCTATATGTCCATGAGAACGGGGGTTTTTTAAAATTCGAATAACTTTTTCGTCCGCCATAGATATTTATCGTGATTTCGAGTAGCTGCCGCATTGCACGTCCTCGATTGTTAGTTCACACCGCAACGGCTACTACAAATATCTGTCCATTTATTCAGCCCTATTGTGAGTTTCGCGTGAACAAGATTCCACCCGAAAAAAAACCCTTTTTTCTTTTCACCTATTGTGAATTTCGGGCGAAAAAAAATTTCATGTTCGAAAGATTCCCCTTATTGGCAGCTCTCAATTCGGGCGGAATTAAACGTCATTCAGAGCTAAAATGTTCACTTATTTTTTTGGGGCGAACACATTCGTCGGCGGGGAAAAAAGACCCGACACAACCAAAAGCGTGCAGACCCATTAGCCTTACGTGATTTCTTCTTTAGATGACAGAAAGGGTTGTGTATAACTAATTAAGAACGATGTGCTGAACACATCCCCTTAAATTATCGTCGGCACTCATGCAGAGTGGGCTGATCAACAGAGTTCGCCTTTTATCAGATCACGGACATAATTCAAAGTGCCCTGAAAGCAAAAGAAATAGTTATGTGTGCTTTCCTATACACTGAGGGAGCGTTTGACAATAACACACACAAGGCGATCAAACGATCCATGGAGAGAAAAGAGTGAACAGTACAGTACCAACCTGAATGTACAAGCTGCTGAGCACTAGGTCAGCAGAGACTCAAACACTATCCGGAACCATTAGAGTAGACACAAAAAGAGGATGTCCAAGGAGGTGTATTATCACCCTTCAAGTGGAGCCTAGTAGAAGATGAACCAGCCTTGGCATCAACTTATACAGAGGGGCTTAAAGTAACCAAAGAATGTTGCCATATGGTCTGACTTAACATCAATCCGGCGAAAACAACGATAGCACTATTCAAAAGGAAAAGACGACTTCAGAATCTTAAGGAAAATCCCCTATCAGGCACACCACTGATACCAGTCAAGGAGGTAAAGTATCTGGGACTTCATCGAGACAGTAAAGTCCTTCGGCGAAAGCACACAGAGGAAATATCCGATATATGTAGGAGCCTAGTGCCTTCCATAATTGGGATACACTCCGGCCATCCTGCGAAGGATGTACATTGCAATTTTGAGACCAATGATCACATACGGAGCAGTAGCACGGTGGAAACGAAACAGTCTAATCACCGCAAGAGAGACCCTCAGTAAAGCGCAAAGATTGGCGTGCCCGCTGTAACCGAAAAACCACAAGCTCTTATTTTGATAAGGGGTTCTGATTACGATTTTGCAAACTGGTTTTTTTGATCGTAACTCCTAGGTACGATCTTGTCTGTAGAGAATCATGGAGGGCGTCGTTAAATGACTTTTGGACAAAACTCACCGCTTGGCCGCTTCCAAATACATTTTTGAAAAATATAACGTCAAATATATTAATTTTCAGTAATTGCTATTCATATCAGATCTTAGATAAATGTTCCATTCTAAATTATTAAAATATTTTTCAATAAGATCCTATTTTTGTCATCGACGACTTTTTTGTGCTCGTTAACCACGGTACAAAAAGCAAATTTTTCCCCAAATTTCAAATGATTTCAGTGCTGTCTGATGTCCAATCTTAACAAACTATACTGAGTTGTGGGTTCACTAGTTGCGTTTACAGGTAAAATGACGAATGAGTTATTATTGAGTTGCAGAAAAAACACCACTAGAGGAAGATATGCTGATAAGATCGTGCGACAGCGTATATGAGTATATTCGACAGATGTCCCACTGAAGGTGAGCAATTACTCCACCGTAAATTTTGTGAAGTTATTTCCCATCTATAATTTGAGAATTTGTCTATTATAACTGAAGAGCAAAATAAAATATAGTTATTTATGAGGTTTCTGTATAATTTCAAGTATAAGAAAATTTAAGAATTTATTTTTAGCAATTCATATCGGTGCCGTGAAATAAGGTCTTACGCAATAAAGCCATACTTAAAAATATGGCCTTATTTCCCTTTGTGAAAGTCAAATAAGCCCATATTTAATCATATAGCCCTATTTCGCTTTGAAAAGTGTTTTCAACAATTTGCCCTTGCACCTACTCCAAATCCTTGTAGTAAATGAGGACAAGGCAAAATACATGTCATCAACAAACAAACAAACATCTGTCCCCCGCCTAGGACGAAACGTCACTATTGATAGCAACAATTTCGAGGTAATTAAGGAGTTCATCTACCTCGGAGTAAACATGAACTCCACGAATGACACCTTAGTGGAGATCCGGCGAAGAATTACCCTAGGAAACCGCTGCTACTTCGGGTTGGCAAAACAACTGGGTTCAAAAGTCCTAACTCGGAGGACGAAATGTATGCTTTACAAAACCCTTATTCTGCCAGTTCTGTTTTATGGCGCCGAGTGCTGGACGATAAGCAGGTAGGGAGGGCTGATACTGGGCTCATTCGAAAGATAAATTCTTCGGCGGATTTTTGGTCCTGTGTGGGAGAAGGGCGAATGGGGGAGAAGATACAACCGCTAACTCTATGAGCTGTACCAAGATGTGGATGTAGTCCAAAAAGCCAAAATACGTCGACTACATTGGCTCGGCCACATCGAGTGAATTGACAGTAATGCTCCAGCTAAGAGGATCTTCGAATTCCAGCAGCAGTTTCGAGAAGACAAGGAAGACCGAGCCTCCGTTTCAAAGACCAAGCCATCGCAGATGCCACAGCGCTTTGTCTGGCCAGCTGGAAGCAGCGTGCCCGGGATCGTAGAGAATGGAAGGCTGCAGTGTCTCAGGCAGAGACTCTTCACGGGTCGGGAGCCCGTTAAGTAAAGTAAGTACCTACTCCAAATCAAACAGTGACCCCAAGCGGGGAGGTTGCATATGCATTGCACTGTTTTCGGGAATAGTTGCGAAATCGCAAGTAGATTCCATAAACTGTGCAGGAAAATAACTTCACGGGCAATAACTTTACATGGCCAATAACTTCACCTCGAGTGGGAAATAACTTCACTTTTTTTGTGAAGTTATTGCCCACTGAAGGTGAGCAATTACTTCACCGTAAATTTTGTGAAGTTATTTTCCATCTATAATTTGAGAATTTGTCTATTATAACTGAAGAACAAATATGAAATGGAGTTATTTATGAGATTTTTGTATAGTTTCGTTTATAACAAAATATAACAATTTATTTTTAGCAATTTATATCGTTGCCTTGAAATAAGGCCTTAAGCAATAAGGCCAATTAGGCGTTGTTTCAATTTCCATTGGTGTTGTTTTCAACAATTTGCCCTTGCACCTACTCCAAATCAAACAGTGGCCCCAAGCAGGGGAGTTTCAGGGGCACTCACATTTTCTAAGTGAAGTTATTTCCCACTCGAGGTGAAGTTATTTTCCATGTAAAGTTATTGCCCGTGAGGTTATTTCCCTGCACCCTTACGGTCGCAGTTTCCTCTTCAAATTTGCAGTCATTTTCCCACACGATAGCTCATAAAAAATTCGTGTGTTTTCATCAAGTGAGTCAACGGTTGTTATTCTGGGTTCTGACGAGGAGGATGGTTTTTCGATTGTTTAATTTAAGGCTGAAAACACATCGGATCAGTCGAAACGTTTTATCTTGCGAAACAAAAAAAAACATCATGACTGGTTGTCGATAATATTATGAAGGTACATGACTTTGGATACGGTCACACACACCGAATAAAACAAAACATTTTAAAACAGCGTCGTAGTCGATTATTTGACAGCTTCTTAAGGCGCAACACAAATCGCATAGGGCAACACAAAAATACCAAGGGAAAACAAAACAAACATGACTGGCTGTCGATAGCTGGACGAGCGTTACTTAGTAGTTACTTCTTTTCCTCTTTAGTTTTTTTTAATCAAGAATATTTATATAATATGCATTTAATTTTATTTTTGGTTTTTTGTTTGACGAATATGCTGCTTATTTGAACATATCCTTTTTAACTTTGTAAACCCTCCCCATTTCAGAATCTCGATAATTCGAAATGAACCCTTGGTCCCTTGGCATTACGAATTATCGGGATTATACCGTAAATCAATGATTTAATGGAGTTATAATTTGTGGTAGAAATACTTATGTACAGTGTAATAATAGGGTTATCACGTACCTCTAGACGAAAGAGCAGAGGATTAATGGCGATATAAAGTAAATTATTTATACCCACATTGATGTTTTCAATTGATCCAAATATGTCATGTCATTTGCCTTGGCTGGCATACAGGTCTCCGTGTCTTCAATTATTTATTATCTCGGATACTTTTTATACATAATATAATGGCGTTCATTTTTTTATATGTAATTTTGTAAATTGTATTTTAATTTGCTTTTGATATTGTATGATATGATTAAATTGCGTGATTTGCTGTGACTATGTTTCAAAACATGCGAGCAATATCCATTTAGATATTTATACACTCCCTCTCAACTGAATAGGTTCAACAAATTCTGTTTTGTAGTGTGTTTTTTCTCTCAGTCTATTGCATATATATTTACTTTTTTTCCATGCTTAGAACCTTATGTGCAAACAATAACATAGAAGAGAAAAATAACGCCATTTGTGAAACGGTAAATTAAAATTTTGTTTTTATCAGTATATTCCCCAAAAGCACTGCATTTTTTGGTTCATCAGATTAGGTTCAGGGCAATGACTTCAGTTTGTGATCTTTAGCTATAACGAGTTTAAAAAAGGGCAAATAAAGGGGTATTTGGAATCTGGGCTAAGGCAGCGCGATATTGCTAAAAAAAAATTGGTCGGAGCCAAAATGTTGTTAGTAATTTCATTCGTAATCAATCCTGTTATGTAAATAATATGAAAGGAGGTGTTCAATACGCGACAATAACAGCAGATAGAAGACTTATCATCAGAACTGCTTCAAATTCTCAACGTTCTGCTGCTAAAATCAGGGAAGAATGCGGAGTTAATGTAAGTCTGGCAACTGTGAAACGGATTATTCGGAATGCCAAGCATTTGAAGAGGCTAAAAGTAAAAAACACCTCTCAATGATGTGCCAAAGGCTGCACGCCTTCGGTTTGCTTCGATTCCTTGATGGGGGACCGTTTCAGAACAACCGCGTGTCGTTGGCCAGTCCCATCTACAGAGTTGAGGTAGATACATAGGTATCACAATGGACCTAAATTGGTTTAAGTGTGTCGGCTTCTGCCGACAGCCACATAAACCTAACCCAACCATAATATAGAGGATGAGCCAAAAGTGATTTCCTAAATCGAGTAATTAATTTCAAAATTAAATTCCATTAGTTCCAAAGCGCTGTAGTTCATTGCCAAAGTTTGTTTCGGTTTGCTCGAGACTATATGACGTGGAAGAGGTGGAACACTTCCGACGAAAAAGAATTCAACCTGGATGGACCCGACGCACGGCTACAACTATTACTTTCGTAATGGTGTGACTGCAATATCGTATTATGGGTAGTGAAACACTGGATAAACGGCTAAAATGTAAAATTGTTTGAGTACATACTATCTAATATATAAAAATCCAGTGTCACAGTTTTAGTGTTTATACTCCTCCGAAACGGCTTGACCGATTTTGATGAAATTTTATATGTATATTCCGTAGGTATGACAATAGGTTCATAACTAATTTTTATACCACTAAGTGATAATGGTGGTCTACCAAAAAGTTTGCATGGGGAAATGCACTTTGGGGGAAAAAAAACTGGGTAGAAATCGAGTAGTGACACTTCAAAAACAAAACAAAAAATATTTAAAATTTTAAAAGCAATTGTTGTTGTCAATTATTTTAATTATTTGCCAAGCAAATTGTTGTTGTCAACAATTTTGATTTTTTTTTTAAATATTCCTAATAAGTTTGTTTATGTTTATTATGTTACACAAAGTAACTTTTTGAAACGGAGTCGATACTTTGATTTGTTGGATGGTGTTTGAATCCCTCATTTTTGTTTGTCAAGTATTTTCAGGATCCTTGCATTAGTACCTATGTGCGAGTAAGTTGAAATGTAGGGGTGATTGAGATGACGTGGACAATGATGACAGGCAACAGCAGTTGTTCAGCGTTTTCAGTTTTCATGCGCATAACTCGAGACAGAATGGTTAGTTTTTAACGATTTTGAGCCTTTACGGTTTCGTTTGGGCCCTAGGAAGGACGAATGCTACTTTTTATCTCGAAAACAAAATTTTGACAGGATGAAAAAGGGGTTGTCGGAACTTCGGGAAAGGATATCGCAAGAACAACGTGCAGTCGTCCGAACTGGAGACCGAGATAGACAACAACATAATCGTCATCAGCATAGCGTTCAAATAAATGAAAACCAACGAAGAAGAAGAAACGTCGTGAATGTAGAATTGCGGCGAGTAGCATTCCAATACCAATGCACGGTTGAATACAAACTCCTGTAGGACAACATGCGAGACGTTTCAGTGCACCAACAATCGATGAAGTTGTCATTGTAATGGTTGAAGAAAATTTGGAAGCAGGAGATATAGTTTTACATCGCCAAAATGATCAGTTGCAGCGTGTGTATGAAACACACAAAATATCGTGTTCACTAATGGGAGCTAATATTGTAAAATTCGAGATACATATTTATAATTAAGTTGTATTCTTATAGGAGGCGCTATATTCCCAGTTTCTTTCTTTTGTGTTGTTGTTCGATTCAAAAAAGTCAGGTGACATTGGCGCCTGCCAGGCAACTAGCACCTACCCCTAGCGGAGCAACTAAGTACCGTAATCGGGCTAAGCAGAGCGCAGAAAAATGTGCAGTCCCTTCAACCACGGAACCGATTGAGCTTAAATCAGGCAAGCTTTGGTATTGACTTGAATATGTTTCTGTGAAGTTTGGTCAAAATCGGTCCACCAAATTTGCCTTGCAATTTTGTTTCTCATCAAAAAAAGACAAGTATATCTTTTTGTTAGGCGCAGAGAACACCGAGTATTTAGACTCTTGAGCACGGGCAACACCGGGCGGGTACAGCTAGTATACTTATATTAACAAGAAACAAATCTGTGATTTTTTTTTTAATTTTAATTTTCTGAACCTATTCAATTGAGCAAAAATAATTCGGCTTTTTTTGTTATGTTTTTGATAAAAACAAGTAATGATACTTGTGTTAGACACCGCATTTTTGTGTTTCATTAATAATTAATTAATTAATGCAAACAAATTTATTTCATGAAAATCGGTAAGTTGGTTGAAGAGATATTACCATATTACTTTTTAGAAGTGTTAAACCTATTCAGTTAAGCGGGAGTGTAAAAAAAAATTCAATTGGATGATAGGTACCTATAATTATATAATAAACCAGCAGGCATGCCCGACCTCGAGTGCTATTATACTGTTATACCGCCAGTTCCACCGGGGCCAGTTTTACCTTAAGTTTTGTTTTACCGCTTGCGAAAGTCCGACAAACATCCAAACATTGTCTCGAAATGCTTCCCAAATTTGCCGTTTGGAGTCGGCGTAAAACGGTAAATCCCTTCCATTTGTATCAAAAATATATTTTTGAATACTCAAATGCTTGAAGTAGCGTCGCAGCGACATACGTCCATGGGACTTATGTCCCAATTTTTTTTTTTCTTTTGTCTTATGTCCCATCCCATCGGGAAATAAGTCCTAAACAAAAATGCTTGGCATTATGTCGCACCTAACAGATTTTTTTTTTGATGAGCTTAGAGAATTTACCGAGAAGCCTACGCCTCGTCCTCATCGTCAGAACTAATCTGCTCGAGTTGCTCGTTCTGTTTCTTCAGGTTATCAAGTTTTGAGGCCTCTATTAACCTCTGCAACATCAAGTTTGTTTGCTTCTGAGGCTTTTATGAGCCGGCCTTTAAACAGGTCTTTAACGGCTGAGCAAGGAATGCATAGAGACGGTTTTTCGAAGGGTTTGGGGCGGGCGTGTCGGATGGTAACTGATTCGATGAATGTGGTAGAAGTTCGTCAGCTGCAGTTTTTGAGTTTGGTGCTTCTCCTGCTGACATTCTTGACAAATCAAACGCTTTATTATTATTATTTATGAAAACCAATGTTGAAAATTTGAGTACACTTTATAAGCAGTTCTTTATTTTCCTGAAATATTTATTTGGTCTTTTGTCTGATATTTTTTTGGTTTCTCTAATTCCAACAACATTTATAATTTTACTCCAACTGGTTTGATGAAAGGTAATCCATGTGTAATTCAGCGTAAAATCAAATCGTCAAAAAAGGCAGGATTCAAGCCCTTCTACCCATCTACGACGATGCTGCCATTGTGCCACAATGCCCACCGGTATTCGTGCTGCCAAGTTCGGTTACATAATCCAATATTACCCGCAGTCTAGGTTCTTTGCTCGACGGCTAGGCCCATCTGTGACCTGGAAAACCACGTGGAGGAACCTATGAACTATTGACATTGGCAAACATAAGGCCAAAAACAGAGTATACGCTGATTTGAACGAGTTAAATAGTTAGTGTATATTTCTCCAACAAACCATGAATTGATGGCCTTGATATGAATTTCAAGCAAGCGGAAGAATTGACAGTCTTAGAGGTAAGAATCAATGCTAGCGCGCAAGCTATCAAAATGCCGATTTTCCACAACTGTAACCGTTAGAAGAAGGATTACAATCAACTTTGCGCCGCAATTCAAAATTCATCAATCAATTAATTTACTACTTGTTGCTGACTGAAATGCTAGGAAAGGTAAAGAACTTGACGCCACAGGAGAATTAGAACGAGATAACCTGCTAAACGATAAACTAACAATAAAAACAAACCAACTATTCGATACTGCAATCAACAGCACAAGACAAAAAGAGACAAACATAAATAACACCAATAGCCCCACACCAGAATAATAAACAGCCCCAGTAACGAACTCAAGTCGCCCGAAGATGAAGCAAAAGCTTCGAAACGCGTCGCGAAAATAGAAATTAAATAAAAAAGTTGTGAAAATTAAAAAGAAAAACATTAATAAAGTATCATTCAACAAAAGTTGAATATCTTTTCATTTCAAATTCAAAACACAACCGGCGACGAACAAAAAATAAAAAATTGGATGCTGGGGTTGGATTGTCGCAAGATAATTATACCCTATTCTAAGAGTATACATAATTAATTTTGACGCATAGTTTGTAACATACCTTAATATTGCCCGTAACCAACGACCGTACCACGTCGAGTTAATCGGTTCTCGTCAGATCACCGTAATTAAACGACGTTGGGCGCGGTTAGTACGTAGATGGGGGACCGCTTTAGAACAATCGCGTGTCGTTGGCCAGTCCCATCTACAGAATTGAGGTAGATAAAAAATACGTGGTATCACAATGGACCTAAATTGGTCTAAGTGTGTCGGCTTCAGCCGACAGCCACATAAACCTAACCTAACCTAACCTAATATTGCCCGTAGACCCCTAAAAGTTAATATATTTATGATCATCATCGATAGTAATGTCGATCTAGCCATGTCCGTCCGTCGGCAAAAATTAGGCCTTTAAACTGGGCCTAGAGAGCTGAAATTTTAACCATATACTCTCTAGGGTCCCGAAATAGTCAAGTTTACGAATTTTTGAAATCCGCCCACAGACACGCCCACAAACTCAAAAAAAAAACAAATTTTGGAAAAAATCGAACTTTGAGCTAGAAAGCTGAAATTTTTTTACATGATCTATGACTCCTTAAACTGCTCGGGATATAAAATTTTCAAAATTCGCCCACTCACACGCCCACAAATAAATAAAACAATTTTATTGAAGAACCAAAATTTGAGCTAGGGAGCTGAAATTTATAATATATACTCTCTAGGGGCCCTTTAAGCTCATGTGTAAATATTTTCAAAATTCGCCGACTGACACGCCCACAATTTAAAAAAAAAACTTTTTTTGAAAATTCAAAGTTTGAGCTAGGGAGCTGAAATTTATAATATATACTCTCTAGGGGTCCTTTATGCTCATTTGTTATTTTTTTTAAATCCGCCTACTGACACGCCCACAATTAAATAAAACAATTTTATTGAAACACCCAAGTTTGAGCTAGGGAGCTTTTTTTTGATAAAATCCTTTAAATGTTATATAACAAAATATGTAGAGCGTTCTTAACAATTCAACCATACTTAGACTTTTGTCACGCCCACTTATGAGGGATAAGAATAAGAATAGGGTATCCAACAGTTCGCCCAAGCGGACTGTAGCCCGTCCCTATGTTTTAATTAGTAGATCTGCACCAGAAATTTGCAATTTAACCCGTAAGTCAAAAGATGAAGTTTGTGAAGGAAAGGGCCCAAAGATATTGGAGATTTCGGGCGCGTTAGATGCAAGGATTTAAAATGGCAGCTGCGATGATCCTAACGGTGAATATACGTTTATTGGAGGACACGCTCAGTCAAAGACTTCTGTTTTGCGTCTGGGTCTTGCAAGACATACATGAGTTACTTCATGATAGATGTGCAAACTTGTTCCCACAACATGCCGTTAGAGATATCGTGCACTGTCTCGGAAAATGAAGAAATGCGCAATACAAAGCGGCTTGAACTGCTGCGAAAGCTGCTATAGAAAATTGATTTTCGGTTGAGATATAAAAACAATTCGAATGAAGAATTTGATAAGGAAAGGGCAGAAAATATTCCATTTCACATGCTTTCCAACTTGCCCGAATTCTTAGAGATTCTGTTCCACTTAGCATGAGTTGAATGCGTCAGGTTAATTTAAAGCAGCGGTTTTCAAAAACATGTATAAAGCAGTAAACAAGCAAATCTGTTATAGAAAAAGAAAATTATATGAATTACAAACTTTAGATTAGGATTGGATCATCCCTGCAAGCGTTTGAACTCTACTTTGAGAATCTGCTCAAAATCCTTCGCTTTTCGCCGCTTTCGCACTATACGCAGCCTCGCTTTACATAGATGAGCTCCTTCAGAAAAAATTCTAGGAGACGACTAAATTCCAGCGGAGTTCGACCGAATTTTTGTCTGCTTTCACCGAAGAATTTAAAAGGGTATTCGAGATAGCAAGTGCTCCCAATGACTTCAAAAGAGTAATAATATATCCGTTGCGCAAAACAGGTGTTTACAACAACCCAGTGAGCTACTAGGGTATTTGATTTTTAAATACTACGGTTAGGTTGTTAAGTACCCTGATTTTTAATAGACTGGCAATAAAGAATTTCTAAATGATTTTCATTATACACCAGATATTTACCTTGCTTAACGCAGCAGATAGTTTCAAAAGAAGGCAGAACACACTCTATGCCAGTGTGACACTTTTTTATAAACTTCATACGATGGGAATCTTAAGCAAAATTGTGACTGTTCTGAAAGCGATGTATGAATGCAACGTGTCATATGTTTGGGATGGTGAATTAATTACACAAGACATTGCAAAGCAAATGGGTGCCAAACAAGGATGTGTCTTGAGTACCTTTCTTTTCATTTTATTTATATATGATATCGTGAAGGTAGTCGGAGGAGGAATTTCGCCGATGGCATTGTCTTTCTGGCAGAATATGTAGAGGGAATGCCGCGAATGATTATTCGGCATGAAAACTATTGCGGTTTTTGGAATCTGTCGGTTAATCTAGAGAAATCAAAAATAATGATCTTCAGAGATGGTAGCGGTACACAGAGCGGGCGTTAGGGTAAATATAGTTAGAAGATAGGGAGAGATGCCGATGCGCGTTGGTTTTGAATGTTTGTAGATTATAATGTGTAGGAAAAATGGAGCGGGGAGGAGAATTCCAACATACGTGTTGTACGGCTAAGGAAAGATTCCTTGTACTGAACTTGGGTGAACTGGTGTGAATTCCTTGCACAGCGGGTATTGCGGTCGAAATGTTCTAAGGATGGAATGCAACTGGATATTTCGCTTCAGCACTTATGGTGGAAATAACGATAAAATAACGAGAGACAAGAGGCATTGCGAAGGTGACTAAGAGAGTCAAGCGATCTCGCGATGTTACGGTCACCAATGAATTTTATCGCGGGTTTTTTGATACTGTGAAGTAGCTCCAAATAAGTTATTGGTGCACCAGACCAGATATGAGCATTATAAGTAGAAGCCAGATCAGATGGGGTGAAATATTTCTTGCAGCGCTTAAGGAAGCCTAGGCATTTCGCAATTTTCTACACCTTTGCTTACCAGAATTATAATAGCAAAAACATTGATTAATATTAATATATGGTTGTGAAATCTATTTGAAATTTGACTTCGCTAGTAAAAGAAAGCTATAAGTTGTCTGTAATCGTAAAATCCGTTATGTGCTTGGCGTATGTGCTGATTTCTCATCTCGGTTATTAAATATTTCAATTTATAGTTTTCTTCAGTTTAGAACACTATGTCTTATCTCTGATGTATCTTTTTGAAAGAACTAGGACTGCGTCAATTCGATCCGGAGTCTTGACTTACCCTTATTACTTATCTATGACATCCTAACGTCAACTTTTCGTCCGGTCTGCTTGTTTGTGAAACAATCTACCACTGTAACTTAGAACAATAGGTAACGCACCACAATTTAAAAGGGAACAAGAAAACAACTTTTCTTGGTAACATCCATGCAATTCACAAATAATATTTAACTAAATATGTAATATTGTATTTCTTTCATGCTCATGCTCAAACTAAAAAACATACTCAAGTTATGCTACCATTGCTATGTTGCTTTCATTCTATATAAGCTTAGCAATAATTTATAAGGTATTAAATCTTTCTTTGTATAAGCCTTCAATGAAATAAATAAATATATAATGTGAAAATATGAAGTCACACACAAAAGAATTATTAACAGGTAAAAGAATCATAAGAGCTCACATTGTTCGTTGGCTAAAAGCAGAATGCCATTCCTCCCTTGTATCGTATTCTTATGGGGGAGATGGCCTATCTATTCGACATGTACACTGAAGATATGCTCACAGTTTGACTGTGATTATTTATCAATTTAACGACTATTAAATCAGTCACCACGGTTAAGAGAGAGATTGGATTTTGATTTTATTATTATTAAAATGAATGTTCTAAGGCTTACTGACTTCTGTTTACAGAAAAGGTTATTACATTATTTAAATTTTTTAGCACACTGTAATCGATTTTCTGGTATTCGGCTCCTGCACAATGCGAATGCGAAAATCAAACCTTAGAACATTTATACCGCAATACCCGCAATGCCATGTATGCACATGAGCTCATCATTAAGCCTTATTTCGAACGAACAGTGAAATACAAAGAATCTCTCCTTAGCCCCTAAATTACAAACAGGCTGAATTAGTCAAAGTGAATGTTTACTTGTCTGACTCCTTGAATCGAAAGAAGTTTTTGAATTCACGTTGACTACTCTTGGCCGAATTTGGTTTTGATAGCGACGTCAAATAGTGTCAAGTTCAAAAAATCCTGAATGATTACTTTGACCCACTTGACTTTGTGTAGATATTGTCGAACGAGAACGGCTTCACCTCAAGCATATTAAGCTGACTTTACTTTTTTATGCTTCCTGTTAGCATTGTTATCTGGGCACATGAACTTTAGAATGGTTCGATGGCAACGTCCATGTAGTTTTTCTGCTGGTGATTTCCCATCGTCGCTTGGTGTTGACCGATAGGTTGCCAGCAATAAATGAAAAGCATCATCGCATCGAGTGCTAGACAATTTTGCTATCTTGAATGTAAGAACCATTCGTTTCGCTGCTCCATTTGACTCCGGATTGAAAAGAGCTAAAGTGATATGTTGGATCGAAAAACGACTACAAAGATCTTAAAGTTCATCTGACAAGAATTGAGAGCGTTGTCAGACACTAAAGTTTTAGGAAAACCTTCCAAAGCAAACACTATGCGTAGCGCGCTTATGGGTTTCTCCGATATAGTAGAAGTCATTTTAACGTTGAAGGGAGGATTCGAGAGAGAGACGACTACTATAAGCTACATGTATTTCTCGAAAGGAAATGTGTTTCTCGAAAGGACTCACAAAATATACATATACATAAGCTTAACCTGCGTCGAAAAAATTAAATCAAAGTGGTTTCGTTACTCGTTAACTGCCCATTTTGGGTGAACTATATTACCCGACTAAGAATTGGATATTTTCTTGAACAATCAGCAATAACTGAGACATTGATTTTGAAATCTCCTACCACTGAATCAAACATACTGTCATTAGTTTGAAATGCTTTCGATTTATCAAACCCTTGTTCGGTTCGACTGGCAAAGGCGAAAGACAATCAGTATTACAGTGCTTCTTTGTTCATCCATAGCGTATAGAAAATGTATATAAGGCCATCCAGTGGCGGATCTAGGATGGGGGGGGGGGGGGGGGGGGGGGTCCATAAAATGTATGCTGTAATGACCTCACTTAACCTCATTTTCTCATTCTTTTGATACATTTTGCATGAAACTACGATAGTGCCGCTTGTGTGGACACACGGTTACCACTGCAAACAATTTTAATTCGGAACATCTACTTTTTTGATACACAGATATATATATGCACCAGTTATGAGTGGCGAAGTAAACGGAGTACAAGCCCATATCAGGTCTCATTTTCCTCTTGCAATCTACGTTCATTTTGCCGCGCATGGCTTCAGTTTGGTCATCAATGCCGCTTGCGGAGTTTCGGGTATAAAAAATGCGTTAGGAACTATCGGAGTAATAGAAGCATTTTTCCACTGGCCGAAGAGACAAAGCATTTTGAAAATGCCGAAAAAGAGTGACCGGAGAAAGAAAAATTGAATTCTTTCGCTGTTACAAGATGGGCTCAGTCTCATGAAGCAGTTTCAACTTACCTCGAACTTCAACCGGCCGTTATAGAAGCTTTGGAAGAAATAAAAAAGTGGAAAGATCGAGAGACTTCACAAAAGACTTCTCATCTTTTGACCGCGATTTTGACAATCGAATTTCAAATCTTCTGTCATATAATGGAATCAGTCAATTCTATCGTCTTGCCTCTGAGTCGGGAATTGCAGACGAAAAATTAAGATTTAAGCGAAGCCACAAAGTTAGCTGATGATGCTGATGATGAATGATATTAAGGAAAAGCGGGAAAACGTTGATTCAAATTTTTGTATCATTTACGACAATGTTGCTGAAAGCTGTTCTTAATATGAAATTGCCTCGTCGTTGCAGTCAACAGAAAAACCGTTGCAACGTTGAAACACAAAATGTCGAAGATTATTACAGAATTGCCTTCTACATTCCATTCCTTGATACTTATCTACATTTTTCATCTCCAAAGTCGGTTTGAAAAACACAAATCGATCTTCCACAGTTTCGGACAACGTTTTCCTTCCAAGCAGGAATTTGATGAGGAAAAATGCGCAGATCTTTACAAGTTTTATGACGAAATATTGGACTGTTCAGAATGGAATTTTATCTCAGAGATCAGAATGTGGAGGCAACGGATCTTTGATCAAGATATTCAAAATGCGCTCGATGCACTATCAGTGAGTAACTTGAGATCGGAATTTTTTCTTCCAGAATCAGTTTCTATAACTCATCGAATACTTAACTTTCAATGAACACGATCTTACGAGTATTGACAGTGTTACCCGTAAAAACAGCAGCTCCAGAACGATCATTTTCGACCCTAAGAAGAATACAAAACTATCTTAGAAGTACAATAGGACGGGAGCGCCTGAATGGACTCGCTTTTTTGAGTATCCATCCTGAAATTGGACTAACGGAAGACGAAATTCTGCAAGAATTCTTCAAAAACCCGCGGAATTTTAAAAACGATTGAGATTTTCTGTAGATTTCGCACTATTGCTAATATGTTGTAGTAACATGAATTGAATAATAATATTATGCATGACAAAATACGAGAAATCATTTATTTGCACATTACAATCTTTTTTGGATTTTCGAATCGTAAAATAGAATATGCAAATTTTCGGCGACAGAATACCAGCATTTCAGATTCAGGTCGATTCGGACCTCCCTGGGGGGGGGGGGTCCGAATCCGATAACCCCCCCCCCCCCCCCCCTGGATCCGCCACTGAGGCCACCTGCGTAATTGCCCAACGCTGTAATTGTTGAATAGTCTTCTGAGCAATTTCTTTCTCGAATGGAAGATTGCCACAAGGGGCTGATGGTCAGTGATGATTTCGAACTGACGCACATGCAGTGTCGAACGATTGCTGTTGCTCTCTTCCCCAGATAAAATTCATGTTTACCGGCCCGCAACTTGCGCGAAGTTATCGATAAATTAATGATAAAAGTTTAGTTTGCCCAAAAATGCTTCCGATACTTTTAAGTTGTTGGATCAAGACAAGCCCATTAGTGCCTGCAGCCGTGTCACTGACGGGCGATTACCAATTGCGTCAATAATGTCATTTAGTAAGGTTACACTTAAGCCCATCGCATTCTTCAAATCGTTTCGATAGCGTTTTCAGATTCTCTAAGTGTTCCTCTGATGCTCTACAAGACACGATTACGTCATCAATATTGGTCCGCAGCATTTTAAGTTGCATGTCAACTGGTGGCGTTAGGCGTGCCGAAGGGTAAGCTGTGAAGTTCGAACAGTCCGAATTCAGTTGAGATTACTCACATTTTTTTGGACTCTTTGTCTTAAGGTAAATAGACTTCCGCCATGTCAATTTTGGTAAAATATTATGACCGTTAAATATGATGAAAAAGCTCCGCTTTCTACGGCATCGGGGCGGTCGCCCTCAAGTTGTGGCTTTATAGTAACTTTAAAGTCGCCAATTGTTATTTAAGATGTTATTCGTATATTGAGTACTGCGTCCTAGACCCGGGCTGAAACCGCCAAGAAGTTCTGCCTTGACGGCAAGTTCCTCTCTAGTTCCATGTCGAATTTGAAAAAAAAACAATCTATTCTGTTGAACTACTTAGCCAAATCTTCAATGTCTCCAACCAATCTAATCAAATTATATTGGAACCCTGCTCACTCTCTACGACTAACATTGGCAATAAAAGTGTCTTCTGCTTCCATGTTACATCCATGTATAACCTCGAACAGTATGTATCTCAAGATTTCCGTAAGGTCTTACAGCCGAATTAATAAAATTAAATACAATGTGGTTTAAAAGTTAATTCACTGCTCATTAATAAAAAATCATTTTCTTGCATTAGCTTATTGTCGTTAAGTAATAAATGGTATGGAAATTGGGAATCGTTAAGTAACGGGTGGCAATGGTGCAGTAGTAGTGTATTCGCTTACGGAATGGAAGGTCGTGCGTTCGAATCCCGGCCAAGTCCATTGCTTTATACCGAATACATGAAATCGTAATCTCCCTAAGTAACTTAGACACCACCCGTGGAGAAAAACCCTACAACTGCACCCAAACACTTCTTTCCTATCTCTCTATTCTGTCTAATACCAAGTAGCTTACACTGTGTTCTTAGCATTATAAGGGTACTGTAACAACAGAAAAAAAATCCCTTAGCGTAAGCAAATTATAAAAAAAAAAAAAAAAAAAAAAAAAAAATTGTATGGAGATACCACATCCAACATCCCATTTCGTTCAAAGATTCGCTTTCAATTGTCAAAGAATATTTTAACTTAATTACTCGTTAATTCATCTACTTCGGTGAATTAGCTGATTGCATGTTTATTAACGTCAATCAACTTCAAAAAAAGGTTTCATTAGGATTTCTCATTTAATTCATTAATTAAAACCCCAAAACGTCTTTTAAGTATTTTTTTTATTTTTTTCCTCTTTACTCAGTACCTGAATTCGCGTGTGCTTTAGGAAAAATTATTGTTGAGCCATGCAAATTTTAAATGTGGTTTGATATAAAATCATTACACTGTCATTTTTTTTGGTCTCTAGGAGCCTGCCGGTTTAATGCTTTTCTTTTTGTTAAGCGTATTCATACAAGTTTATGCTAACCAGATGTGCAGCGAAACCCGTACAGTACGATGATTTTGTATGTAAAATAATCACACATTGTTCACTGCATGTCAATTCGGTTTGCACGTTGTCTCAATTTCTAATTAAAAATTCTCTTAAATTACCTTACATTTTAGTCTGTTTGTGTATTCAGTGATATTTAGGTCAGGCATAAAGCATACTGAATGATGACAATTCCTTACTGTACATCTGTTTCATGTGCTTTATATCATACATTACTGCGTGCCCATTGCTGCACATCTGTTTGAGTCATAAGTGTGTAAAAAGGTTCTTGCAAATTAAGATCATAGCTTAAGAGTTCCGCAAGCTCCCGGTGCTATGAAGCTTATTTTTTTAGTTAGAAATTGATTATTTTATGCACAATAATTTCGAACACTTTGAGCACTTTGCACCGTGACAATAATACTTTAGAGAAACAAGCGAAAGAGTTTCTGTAATTATTAAACTTTATAACTCCAGGTTGGGTTGGTCACTTGGCCAATTGGTGAGAACATACTATTGCGAGCGTCAAAGAAACCATTTTCCAGTGGATTTGTTTAGGAGTTTCATTCACATCTCTTCCACGAACGCATATATCTTATGAACCGAGGTTCATCCCGAATGCCATATTAAAACGTCAATTGTTTTTGCAGGAACTCGGTGAAAGCCTCGTTTGACAATGTATTGCTCGACGAAGTCGTCTACCTAAGGCACCATTATATAAACTTATAAATCTTATGTCGAACCTAAATTGGCTGTTGGCGCTCCAAGTATGAATTATAATGCAATATGTACAAATCTTCAAATGTAGATTAATCACGAGTAAGACATAAAATATCAATATTTAACGACACTTAATTGAAATACCTAACCGACCTTGATTAAGGCCCATTACAGCCATATCTAGTTTTCCAAGCTCTTTGAAATAAGAAAATTCTAGCTCTCATTGATCTAGCGGGAACGTGTATTGGACCCAATGCGAGAAGCGGTGAACACTTTATATAATAGCACAGTTAATCTCTCATAAGCAGTACACTATGAATAGTTCTTCTAGATTCAAGCGATTTTATCCCGTGGTTGAATCTTTTCAACCCGGTCTGAGTGCACCTTTAATGCAGGGCATCATATCACATTTGCGTAATCCATTAGCGATCTAACGAGAGACATAAGTAACTACAATAGGACTCTAAAATCCTTACAATTGCGCTTAATGAAATTACTTTTAAATGAGAAAGAAGAGTCAAGTAAAATTTATATCTAAGTCCTTGACAGTTGAGACCCGCAAATAAAATTCGATTCAATATTATAGGCAAACAACAAAAGAAAAAAAATAGATTTACACTTACTATAGAATTAAGTCTAAGTCCATTTGCATAACACCAGGCTGCCAGAGAGTTTGGATCAGATTGAATCAGATGACAATCTTCTAAACTTTTAATTTTTAAAAACAGCTTGTTCAATCAAAAGTGTGAACAGGAGCAGACCCAGGCAGTTACCTTGAGGAACGCCTGATGTACATTTTATTGGCTTGGAACACTTATTAGCTATATAAACTATTTGGGATTCCCCAAGGCTCTGTTCTGTCCCCGACTCATTTTGACGCATAGTTTGTAACATACCTTAATATTGCCCGTAGACCCCTAAAAGTTACTATATATTTTATGATCAGCATGGATAGTAATGTCACTCTAGCCATGTCCGTCCGTCCGTCCGTCCGTCTGTCGGCAAAAATTAGGCCTTTAAACTGGGCCTAGAGAGCTGAAATTTTAACCAATACTCTCTAGGGTCCCGAAATAATCAAGTTTACGAATTTTTGAAATCCACCCACAGATACGACCAAAAACTCAAAAAAACAAAATTTTGGAAAAAATCGAATTTTGAGCTAGAAAGCTGAAATTTTGTATATATGATCTATGACTCCTAAAACTGCTCCGGATATAAAATTTTCAAAATCCGCCCACTGACACGCCCACAAAAAAATAAAACAATTTTATTGAAAAACCAAAATATGAGCTAGGGAGCTGAAATTTATAATAAATACTCTCTATGGGGCCCTTTATGCTCATGTGTAAATATTTTCAAAACCCGCCTACTGACACGCCCACAATTTAAAAAAAAACTTTTTTGAAAATCCAAAGTTTGAGCTAGGGAGCTGAAATTTATAATACATACTCTCTAGAGGGCCCTTTATGCTCATGTGTAAATATTTTCAAAATCCGCCTACTGACACGCCCAGAATTTACAAAAAAACATTTATGACAATCCAAAGTTTGAGCTAGGGAGCTGAAATTCATAATATATAGTCTCTAGGGGTCCTCTATGCTCATGTGTTAATTTTTTTTAATCCGCTTACTGACACGCCCACAATTAAATAAAATAATTTTATTGAAAAACCAAAGTTTGAGCTAGGGAACGTTTTTTTTTTTACAAAAGCTTCGTTTTTGTTTGATAAAATCTTTTAAATGTTATATAACAGAATATGTAGAGCGTTCTTAACAATTCAACCATACTTAGACTTTTGTCACGCCCACTTATGAGGGATAGGAATAAGAATAGGGTATCCAACCGTTCGCCCAAGCGGACTGTAGCCCACCCCTATGTTTATAAATGATCTCCTGTCTGTTACTTCTAATCCAATCAGTTCCCTAAGCTTCTCATATTCGTTTCTTGGGTCACGCCCCTCATCTTCCGGTGTGGAACTGGAACAGCAAACGTATGTTAAGCTCATTAAATTCCGATATTAACAGCATAACTCAGTGGGTAAAACCAATAGAATGGAATTTAATGCTTCCAAAACATAATGCTGTCTCCTGTCATTAAATCAAAACCCACACACACTGCCATTATCCATGAATGGCTTTTACATCGCTGACACCGAAAGACTTTCCATTCTCTGTATGTGTTTTAATGACAACTTTCGTTGGAATGACCACATATTCGATGTCGCCAAGAAAACCGCGAAATGTGTAGGCTTCCTTAAGTGTTGTAAGAAATATTTCACCCCTTCTAATCTGGCTACAATTTATAAGGCGTTTATTTGCCCGAAACTCGAGTACAACACTCATATCGAGACCGGTGAAATTCATTGGCGACCGAGACATAGCGATATCGATTGAGTCGCTTAGTCTTCGTCGTAATGTCTCCTGCCTTTCTTTATTTTATTGTTATTTCCACCATAAGTGCTCAAACGAAATAGCCAGTTGCATTTCTGCCCTTGAACATACCATGCACGGAATGCTCATCAGTTTACCCTCAAGCCTGTATTCGGACGTACAGTGAAGTTCAAGGAATCTTTCCTCAGCCATAAAACACGAATGTGGAATATTCTACTACACATTGTTTATCCTTCACATTATAACTGACAAACATTCAAAACCAATGTACATCGGCATATCTCCTTTTCTTCTCACCCTAATTTCCTTAACGCTCGCGCCTTGTAGCTATTACATTATAAGGGTCCCAACAAATCCCTTTAGTGCGGTATTATTTAATTGATATATGATATATGAATATATTTGAAGCTTTTTAAGTGACGTTTGGTGGTTCAAAGAATCGAAGGCTTTACTGAAGTCAGTGTTAATTGCATCGTCTTGGAATTTAACTTCAATAGCGTAAGTCACATACGATGTGAATTAACTCAGATCGGTAAGAGTAGACCTCCCGGAGACAAAGTCATACTGAGCTCCAGATAGGAATTCTTTCGGAAAAAAAGTTAAATCTTCACAACTCAATTCACACACTCAATACACAGACAATTTGGGTATAATCGAAGCCAGGCATCGTTCCTCCTAGATGAGAAAGTACATGATCGAATATCATCTCATATGGCTTCGCTTCAACGCTGCTCCACAGGCTACCTAATACCTTCCCATTCTTTCATCCTCTCGTTTTTGTGGCCATTGCTGGCTGTACGTTTGGTGTTCAATGTTAATACTAAACCACAATTTCTCCTTCATTTTCTGAAATCCTTGTTCAATGTTGGAAAATTGAACAAGAGTACATTCATTAGTACCAAAAACAACCAATAGCGTTTGTGAAATTTTGATGAAGCGTCATCAAATTAAAGTTCATATATCTGTGGCCACAAACCATAACCGCTAAAGTCGACTTTAGACGAAATTGAGATTTTGATGCCATTCGATTCAGCGTACTCCAATCTATTTTGGAAATTTTTTTCAGCTTTATATCTTTAAAAAAGGGGGCACAATTTCAAAAAAACAGAACAGCTTAAGTCACTTTTTTTAGTTAAGATTAAGGAAAAACAACCAAACTAAAAAACCAAATAAAAAATTATCTAAAGTTGACTTAAGATAATTTTTTTGTAAGATCTACAACAAGGAATTAAGACTTAACTTGACTTTAGTTGTTTTTCCACATTAAATTTATACAATTATTACATTTTTTTCTCGAGGAAAAATAGCTAAACTTGAGTTTGGCGGTTTTTCCGTGTTAATATTTTTCGTTTTGTTAATTTTTTTAAAAAGGAATAACGAGTAACTTCAGATTAGTAGTTATTCCCAAATGAAGAATGAGTAAAAAGACTTTCTTATCTGCAGTTTAGCGCTTATTCCAAATTAAATTCTGATGCACGAAGGACCTAAATTGATTTTAGTTTTTTTTCCCCATCAGTAATTCAGTTCGTGAAAATCTAATCTCGAGTTTGGTTGCTCTTCCGTAACAAAAGTTAAAAAAAAGTGTTTCTTAAATATAATTTAGTTCTTTTTCCATATTCAAAGAAAGAAAAAGTGTTGTCTAAACTAGACTTTAGTGTTGTGTTTCCTGTGTTTTTAAACGAACTTTGTTATTCCATGTGTTGTTTCCTTGTGTTGTCCCTTGTGTTTTTATAAATATGATGTCTCGATCGCAAAGACTTTTGGAATTGGCGCGAATGCTTAAAGAAAAAGGAAGAGCTGAAGGTAAGAGTGATTTAACCCTTATCGTGGTTGGCATTTATATTTTTTAATGTAATGGGTTTGGTATTGGAATGTACTTTTTTTTTTACAGAAAAAGACACTCATTCAAGAAAGGTATTTGTGATGCAAAGAAGTTCTACACCAGAACAAAATAAAGGTATTGGTTAAAGGATGTATATTTAATATTTTTTGAGCAGTGTCGAAATTTTTTTTTTGATTTGCACAGAAAATGAATCAAGTTCGTTTACATTTCCTGAATCCGCGGGAACTAATTTTACAAAAAAGTCAATATACCAATGGCCACAAAAAAAATGCAATTTATCAATATTCGAATTCGAAACACGAAATTATATCAGAAAAGAATGATTTTTTTCCTGAGATATCTAATGAAACTAAATCATCGATGAACGGATTTGACTTCGATATAGATCTATTCAAAAGTAAGAACACTATTTTTTCCTTAAGGATAGATATATTTTCAGTTTTATATTATTTTAGACAATTCCAATGAGTTCAACAATGAATATAGAAACGCAATATCTCCATCAGCGAATATTATAACTTATGATAAGTTGCCACAATGGGAAAATTCCGATGATTCTATAAAAGACCCTGATTTTATAATAAATAATACTGCTACGTCATCTGATTCGCACCCAGAAAGTGAAAACATAGAAGTTTTTGATATTCCGTTCAACAACGATGATCCACAATCAAAAATCAAGAATAAAAAACGCTCTCGTCAGACATTAAGGAATACTGGAAAGTCATATAAAACTCTTTCTGGAAAAGTTAAGCATGCAAGAGTTCCAAAACCTTTTGGTATATGTCGTAGCAACTGCCAAAACATAATTTCATTCGAGCAGATAAAACAACTATTTAAACAGTATTGGGCTTTGGGAACCTATGACCAGAGAATTTTATACATAGGAAATCTTCTGACTATAGGAAATAAAAAATGTAATACTCCGTCTAACGCAATGCAAAGAAAGCGACGCCGTGAAACCTCAGTAAAGTACTTTTTGGAATATGATGGCATGCGTACACAAGTTTGCCGACAACATTTTACGATATGTTTTTCTGAAACAGAAAGTTTCATTAAAAACGTAATAGCCAAAAAAGTTTCAAGTCCAAGCGAACCGTTTAAGAATTGTCGTGGTAAGGGAATTCCTGTAAACAAACTAACACTGGATCAAGAAGAGGAAGTACGCAACCACATAAATAAGTTCCCATCGTATGAAAGCCATTACAGCCGTCGCCACACATCCAAAAAATATATTCATGGCAGTTTAAATCTTTCCATAATGCATCGGATGTATAGTGATGTAGTTTGTAATCCTGTAAGCCTTACCAAATATTCAGAAATATTTAAAACACTGAATTTAAAATTCAAAGCTCCCAAACTAGACACTTGTGCAACTTGCGATGGATTTTTATCTAAGATAAAAATAGCCCAGGATGAAAAAGAAAAACAAGATTTGGTAGAGCGGAAACAAATTCATGTGAAAAAAGGAGACTTTGGCTTTGAACAAAAAAGGGTCGATAAGGAGAATGCTAGGCAAAACAACGATATGGGAGCGTTTGCTTTTGACTTACAACAGTGCCTACCAACACCATTCTTGAGAAACTCAGTAAGTTTTTATAAAAGGCAGCTTTGGACCTTCAATCTCACGATCCATGATTTAAAAACGAATGATTCCGGTTGTTTTATGTGGCACGAGGGAATTGCGCGGCGAGGTGGAAATGAAATTGCTTCATGCGTTTTCAAACATTTGCAGTCTTTGCCTTCTTCTGTCACTAAAATAACGTTCTACAGTGACTCATGTTCCGGCCAAAATAAAAATTCGTTTGTTTCTGCTATGTTCCTTCTGTTCATTAAAGAAAATCCTTCATTGGAATATATAGATCATAAATTTTTGGAACCTGGCCACACCCACCTCGAGTGTGATTCTGATCATGCGTTAATTGAACGAAAAAAGAAAAAATCCAATGTTGAAATTAGTGTGCCAAGGGACTGGTATCAGTTCATCGGAAGTATTAATTCAAAAATTAAAGTTGTTGAAATGAAAGAAAGTGATTTCTTCAACTTTAGTGAAATTTCGAAAAATAATATGAATTGGAAACGATGTAATTCAGAAGGCCAGAAATTTGTATGGAACTCAGTAAGGTGGATTCGCTATACAAACATCTATAACCAAATTTTGTATAAAACAAACTTAAATCCCGAAGAACCATTTGACATTTTACCGTTAGTCAAACGAGGAGCATCGACTCTTACATTGGGTCACTTAAAAAATATTGAAGACCTACCAATCTTATCATCAGATAAAAAAAAAGATCTTATGGATTTATTACAATACATAAATCCAGATTTTCATTCCTTTTATAAAAACCTCAAAACTAGTTCCACCGAACTCAACATTCATCCAGATTTAAGAAGTGACGATGAAGATTAAAAAACACTTAATTTTGGTTTTTAACTTGATTATGTCTATTTTTGTCTTTTTTTTATTAATTTATGTATATTGCATGAAGTAAAGTTTGTTGTTTTTGTATTTTAAATCGTATAAGTTTTTAAACAAATAAAATGTATTCTATCCCAAAGGTAAAAGTTGATTCTCATTCTCGGCTGAGAACATATCCAAAGACGACATGATTTTTCATTTTAAATTTAGGAATAAGAATTAAAGTCGCCATAAGAACTGGATAATTTTTAACACAAATGACAAGGAAAAACAGCTAAAGTGGACTTTAGAACAGAACAAAAAATTTCTTTAAAATGGAAAAACAACTAAACTCCAGATAGGATTTTTTATGATAAAAACCTAAAAGGCCATAACGACTAAAGTATTAGTTTTGTCAATAAAATCGTTTACAGTTATTTTTTACAAAACATTTTTTTTCGAACAAAGAAAGAATAAAATCATCTTTATTTTACTTTTTGTTTCAACGCGATCGGAGTTTCCAATCGCCCAATAGAGTCGTTTGTAATTTCACGCGTTTGTCAAAAACTTTAAACTGCTCTCCTGAAAAGTTAGTAAAACAGACTTTAGCGGTTTTTCCTTGTGAACACAGATATATGTATATGCAGATTGATACGATATTTACATATGCTTTGAGTTTACTTTTTATTAAAAGTAAGCGGAGGCAGAGAGATCAGGTGCATTTTTGATAGGAAAAGGACTAAATTATGGTAGTTTCGAGCTTCTTATAACAGCAGCGACCGATGACGTTGATATCTTCCGCATACCCCAAAACTTGGATGCGACTAAGAATAACTACCTATAATAGCTGATAAATAGGAGGTAAGTACCAGGCAAATTTATCGAGCAACAGAATAAGAAACAATAGAATATGCTTGAGTGGGCTATAAAAAATCTTTGACGGAAGCGGTAGCAGAAAACGCTATTTCAAATTGGCATATAGTAATGTATATAAAATACGTTGAATATGAGAGCACCGGCAGCAAGTATGCACTGGGTTGTCATTAACAGTTCTGAACGCTTTCATAAGTCTCTCATGAAAAATATTTTTGATTTATTCGTCCTGAACTCCTCTGGCTTCTCCTCTAAACCTGCTTCGACCACCCTACCCTTAGTTTGTTCACAAGTGATGGAATAAAACCCCAATCCTATTCATAATATAAACAATATGTATATTTGATAGTTAATCAACAGATTTTCCAAACTCGTCTGATCCACGTGGCATCACAATAGACCTCACACCGGTCTAAGTGTGTTGGCTATTAGCTGACAGCCACCTTAACCTAACATAACAGTTTTCCACAAAGGTATCACATGAAAACTGTTTGAAAATATCGCAGCATATTCAACATGCAAGCAATTAATTCTCTACCTTGAAGCATCTTTTGTTCAAACCAATTTTATTATCTGCAATACAACCCGGACCACTCAACATCCATACGTAGGGATTTAGAAGCATTTGGACAGGCAACTTGAGCTTTTATCAAATGATCCGATATGTTGCTTTCGTAGGGGTGAGTGAAATAGAATAGAATAGTGAATGCGATAGATAAATGAATTCAAGTGCGAACTTAAACTGAAAGGAGACTGACATTATCCTGCATAATAAGCGATTCTTTTGTTATCAAAGAAAATATGTTTCTATGAAATCATAATTGAACCACTCCCTGATGACATCCATAACAAACAAAAGAACTCTGTGATCATTGTTTTATCACAGAGTAGGTAGGCATTTTCTTTGAATTTTGGGGGAAATTATTAACCAAAGATAAAAAGGCTTCGTTTACTACACCAAATATTCCGTAGTAAAAAGAGGACCCAAGTTGAAGATTTGTAATTTGTTTGTTTGAAATTCTACTACGGCATATTTATAATAAATTGGAAATTTATTATAGAACGAAATTGTGTCGCTTTTCTACTTGCTTGTACAAGATATGCAAAAGTAATGTCAGTATGTGAATTGGCTGCCGTTTTGTTAGAAATTAAAAGTATTGGGCTCTGTTTTCACGGAAAATTTATTTGAAGGTCCAAAAATGATGGCATTATGTTGAAAAATGATTTCAGTCAAATGGCGACCTCCTGAGTTGATGCTTATTTGTGTTCGTTTTACGGGATGTAGGTATTGTTGCTCGCAAAACATGTGGTTGCAAATTGGTTAGTTCTTCTTCAATGATGGTCTTCAAGACTTGCAAGGTTTGTGGCTTGTTGTAATAAAAAAGAAGAAGTCTCGCGCAGTCAGATCTGGCCGGCTAGATCAAATTGCCAAAAAGAGAGATCACACTGCTCGGAAATTCTTGATTCAAAATCTCCATCTCGAGCTATGTGAGCGGGTGCACCGTCCCGCTGGAACCAAAAATGCTCAAGACCCAATTTAGCAACTTGCAGCAAAAAAACTCGTTTAACGTCTATCTGTAGAGCTCACCAGTTGCGGTTAGGGTGGTGCTGTCCGCGTCTCTAAAAAAATAAGGGCCCATCACTTTTTCACTGAAAATTTCGCATTTCATATCTCCATGGCGCAGAAAGGAACATTTTGTTTAATTACATAACCACTTACGTCGAAATGGGCTCTGTCGCTCATTATGATTTTATATACGAAATCATCCACTAGATACCATAATACCAAATGCTAAAATTTGGCCTTATGTCACTTTCACAATGCGACATAAGGCCAAATTTCTAGATTTGGGCTTATGACGCTTGGGGTTATGTCACGGCACCACGGCAACCTATGTTAATCACTTATAACAGAACAACGTTTAACCCTTAAATGCATACCGTACCATATATGGTACATATCTTTAATCATACGGTAATCTAGTAAATTAAGCTGAAGCGTGCGATTGTACGCTTTAAATCCTAACAGACAAAATTATCTTTCATATAAATACCGTTTTAGATCACTTACGATTTGTTTCACTTGTCAGTAAGCTGCAGAAGTGGTCGAATGCATTTTTTACACGTAATTTCTTAAGTAAGTTCCAATAGTGAAAAAAAAAACTATCGCATTTATTATTCCTGTGGAAATAAGTATTGATGAGTACATTGTGCTTTGTTTTAGCTAAATAAAAAGAATCTTGATCAAATTTGATATTTCCGAATAGTTTTTTTTTCTGATTTTGGATGTACCATATATGGTACACCATGCATTTGACTATTATTTTTGTAATGTGTTTGTAGATTATAGACATGGATTTCGTTATTATTGTCGAAAAGAGGTACAACGCTGATGGGGTGGCGGATATGATTTGTGATACTGGCGATTTTGAAATGGTAGGTATACCTAAGAATGGTGATTTGTCCGATGATGCAAAGGAATGGGAAGATGACGGATTGGATGATTTGATGAAAATCAAATATCGCAACGCGTGAGAAATCGGGACGAAACCAGTTACGCCATATTGGATGATGGGGCAATTTCTGGCGTATTTATCAACAATGAGAAGCTGCCACCGGAAATGCTCTCAGTGAACAGAATGACAACTTGGGCCACGTACGCGAAGAATGCTGTAGGTATAAGGGCATTGTTATTGACATAACTTCCGATGATTTTGAAAGAGCTCGTTGAAAAAAAAGGAAAGTACGAAGAGCAAATCACTCTTCTTGTGAGCTCGAAATTGGAACCAGGGATAGCAGATGCTTACGCAACTGCGCAAATAAACCAAAGAAATGGGGATTCAAATTCTTCGCCATTTGCGATACAAACGGTTTCATGTACAAGTCTGAAATTTACACTGGAGAAGCCCATCATTTATGGCCAGGAGAACCTGATTTGAAGGCGTCTGCATATATTGTAGTACGTATGAAACGTGAAGTTCCCCGTTTTTAAAATTATATAGTATATATGGATAACTTTTACATGTCCATACCATTACTGATTTATCAGCGGACCGTAGGCATTCACAGCATTGGAACGATAAATCGTAATCGAATAACAAATTGTAAACTTCCTGACCCAAAGATCATGATGAAATTGTGGAGTTGACAACAATGTCTTGGAAAGATAAAAAAGGTCGTTAACCTGGTGTCTACTTTCGTTGGCATGAAACCATTGCTAGCGGAACATAGTGTTGCTGTCGACGTCTCTACTTTTGAACGATGGAATAAGAAGCACCACAAAGTAATCAGGATTCCCTGTCCTCAAATAATAGAAGGATACAATCTGCACATGGGCGATGTAGACCTTATGGATTCTTCTTTTGGTCACCTAAAGATTGGGTGAAAAAGCCGAAAATGGTACATCAGAATGTTCTAACATTTACTCGACATTTGCATGGTAAATGTATTGTTACTTTTCAAAAGAGCAAACTCTTCAATTTTGATAACCGAAAAGAAGTTCCATATGGAAGTATCCTACGTGCTGAGAAATATGACAGAAAAGAGAAAGAAAGGTAGTCGCCGAGACGTACCTTTGTCAGTCCCGCGAGGCCAAACCCAACATCAGCCGCCTAATCATTTGGTAACCTGCCAATTAATGACGGACGAGCTCGGTGCAAAAATTCGAAATGTGGTGGTGAAGGCAAGCAAGTGAACAACCGTTCCATTTATGCGCAAAGTGTAATGTTAATCTATGGTTGAACGATAAACGCAATTATCAATTATCACAGTAAGACTGAATAATAATAATTATAATTACACTAAAAACGTCGCATATTATTATTTTAGTTCATTTTTCATTCATTCATTCGTTTTTATAATTATTTTCTTAATTAATTAATTAAAAATAAAACATAATTTTAACACATAAATTTGGATTTGTGTTTTTCTAAATATGCCTGCATGCATAGTGTACCATATTTGGTACACATAGCAAATCGTCCTTTTTCCTCTTTTCCAGGAAAATGGTGCATTTTCCAGAAAAAATAATGCCCAATTCGTGTTTATTGAGTGGTTTTACATTAAATTAGCTTGGTCTGCATACTGGGGGCCGACCTCATGCATTTAAGGGTTAAGGGTTCGCTTCCCTTCCTAAAACCTTCGCAGATTTCATACACAAAAACTGATTCACCAAAGCTAGCCATTTGAACGATGTGTATCACTCTTTATCAACTAATGAGATGACTGCACATGCACATCGATTTACAACCAACAAACATTGATTACGGTAAAGTTCACTGGTTTTTCTAACAAGTTGGCTTTGCAAATTCGTTTATCTTCTCTCTGAATTCGTCTTTATTTCACAAGCAATGTTCGGCGTTATTTCACTTTGTTAT
The DNA here is from genome assembly GCA_949715645.1 of Portevinia maculata. Taxonomy (NCBI): domain Eukaryota; kingdom Metazoa; phylum Arthropoda; class Insecta; order Diptera; family Syrphidae; genus Portevinia; species Portevinia maculata. The sequence goes on from OX454526.1 coordinate 219,922,926, forward strand.
TGTAAAATAATGCCGAATTTTGGAATTCGGGCCCTCGCATTAGCCAAACTTCACAGAAAAGCTCTCAGTCCAATACAAAAGATTGCCTGATTTGAGCGCAATTGGTTTGATGGTTGAAGAGACTACACCTTTTTCTCCGCATGGCTTAGCCCTCTCATGCAACTTCGTTGCTATGTGCTAAGGGTAAATGCTATATGTCTGGCAGGCACCTACGTCCACTTACTTTTTCGAATCCAACGACACGAAAGAAACTTCGATAGAATGACTTTTAATTGACTTTCACACCAATTCTTGTTATCGAAATTATCGACACGTGCTGAGAAAAACATCTTTCTGATGTTCGTTTTGCAAAAAACGATGCAACCACAGAGAAAAAACGATGAGTAACAAACCAACAAAAATGTCCGAGCTGTTGATTATTTTTTCTCGCAACGCCATATTAATCATTGCTTTAAAATTCTAATCATTCTCCATACAAAACTATTAGGGGTTTTCATCCAACGTCGAAAGCTTACATTCTTCGTAAAAGTGGGAGCTTACGACGAACGTTTCATGAACATTGAACACCCCTAAATCAATCAGCTGCTGAATACGCGCCTTTATTTCATATGTGGAGTGTGACAAGGAGTTAATTCAGTATGCAACAGCTTAACTGCAGTTCGACCGCTGATTGGTTGAAAAAGTTTTCCACGTTTACCGTCTTTGATTTGAATCGTATCGCGATATCTAGAGAGCAATAATCCAGAAAGTAAAAATTTCGAAAGTAAAAATTTCGAAAACAAAAATCTAGAATTGAAAAAACCTCGAAAGCATAATCTCGAAATACAAAAATCTAGAAAAAAAAATCTCGAATGCAAAAATCTCGAATGAATATATTAATTTTTGAGACAATGGTTACAATTCGCGCGAAATTAGTGTTGTTTGGGATCGTGTGTTATCACAACGTAAATGCAAATAAAATACATAGGGACGGGCTACAGTCCGCTTGGGCGAACTGTTGGATACCCTATTCTTATTCCTATCCCTCATAAGTGGGCGTGACAAAAGTCCAAGTATGGTTGAATTGTTAAGAACGCTTTACATATTTTGTTATATAACATTTAAAGGTTTTTATCGAAAAAAAACGCTCCCTAGCTCAAACTTGGGTGTTTCAATAAAATTGTTTTATTTAATTGTGGGCGTATCAGTAGGCGGATTTATTAATACATGAGCATAAAGGGCCCCTAGAGAGTATATGTTATAAATTTCAGCTTCCTAGCTCAAACTTTGAATTTTCAATAAAAGATTTTTTTTAAATTGTGGGCGTGTCAATAGGTGGATTTTGAAAATATTTACACATGAGCTTAAAGGGCCCCTAGAGAGCATATATTATAAATTTCAGCTCCCTAGCTTAAATTTTGGTTTTTCAATAAAATTGTTTTATTTTTTTGTGGGCGTGTCAGTGGACGGATTTTGAAAATGTTATCTTCCGAGCAGTTTTAGGAGTCACATATATACAAAATTTCAGCTTTCTAGCTCAAAATTCGATTTTTTCCAAAATATTATTTTTTTGAGTTTTTGGGCGTGTCTGTGGGCGGATTTAAAAAATTCGTAAACTTGATTATTTCGGGACCCTAGAGAGTATTGGTTAAAATTTTAGCTCTCTAGGCCCAGTTTAAAGGCCTAATTTTTGCCGACGGACGGACGGTCGGACATGACTAGATCGACATTACTATCGATGCTGATCATAAATATAGTAACTTTTCGGGGTCTACGGGCAATATTAAGGTATGTTACAAACTATGCGTCAAAATTAATATACCCTTAGAATAGGGTATAGCAATTAAAATGAAAGCAAATGAACATTACAAACAAAGGAAATATTAAATTCGAAATCGATGGATTTATTTACCATTGGAACAAATGCGTAAAGAATAAGTTTTATTAGATGTGCGAGCTAAATAAATCTCATAATTGTGGTGCTAGAGTGATTACTGTTCTTTTTGTTCAATATTGATTTTTTGTTGTTAATTTACCAAAAAAAAAATAGATTTCTGAATGAACAAACAAATATGTCATGCGTTTTCTTTAACTTAAACCTCTTTACATAGGTAAGAAAAAAAACTCGAATTAACTTTTTTTCGAAATTTTTTTCGAGAGATTTTTGTTCATTCGAGATTCTTGTGCGTTCGAGTCTTTTGCATTCTAGATTAAAAATTAGTTTGTTCGAGATTTTTTGCATTCGAGTTTTTTGTCATTCGAGATTACGTCATGATCCCTTATTGTCCATTGGCTCGATGCGGCCGAGCCTTTAAAACTACAACAATATCTTGGTACAGCTTATAGAGTTTGTGGTTATATCGTCTCCTCCATTCGCCCTCCTCGCACACAGGAGCAAATATCCGACGGAGTATTTTTCTTTCGATAGAACCCACAATTAGCTCATCTTTCCTGCTTATCGTCCAGCCCTCAGTACCGTTAAGCAGAACTGGCAGTATCAGTATTATGTGGAGCTTACACTTCCTTTGAACTAGGATTTTTAAACACATAGTAAACGGACCAACATGTAAATAAAATAAAATCAACTAGAAAAATATATATATGAAATAAAATAAAAATTAAAGCGGTGTCTTTATTCGTGTAAAGCCTTTAGATCACAACAATCTATAAACCTTTGGATTTGTAAACCCTTTAGATCACAACAATATATAAACCTTTGGATCAATGAAAATAATAATCTAAAATGCGACTGTTAACAACTTGACCGAGCGCCCGCAACCGATGCTGTGGAATGAATCGCAATCTACTCAACCACCACCTTCGCTCAGTCGAGCTGCTTGCGCAGATGTCCTATTCTCTCTCTACCTAACCGAGTGATCGGGATTTTATCACTCGTTACAGAGCAGTCCTACAGTAATAGGACAGATGGTTAACATTCGTTTAAAAGTTATAATTTTTGCATCAAAAAAGTCATTGTGGTCCAAACAGTGCGACGTTGCATGAATAACCTTACTTAAGCGGTTTTCCCAAAATTTTTCTCTCCGTAAAAAATTATTCGACTACAAGTATAACAAACATTTAAAAATAGAGCCAAATCAGTCCAGCCGTATACGTCATGCGCTTACCAACGGACAACATTTCATTTTAATTTTATATATCTATTTCGCTTTTCTCGAGTTCCTTTTTTTTGTCTTTACTTTTACTTTAAATAAATATTTGATGCTGTTACTTTTTAGTTTCTTATTATTTAGTTTTTTATGAATGAATAATGAAATGTTTTATTGAAAATAAATCGTATATTGTGTTTCGTTTTTATACAATCCGCTTCAACTGAATAAGCACAAACATTTTCTAAGCTATGTACGTTGTCCATTTTTTCAAAACCTTGTGCCGTAATATATCATTTGATGATGCAAACTGTTTGCGTATGATGTTGACAAAATAAATCGAAAAGACTAATTCAAAAAGTACCGCTATATTTTCTCTGGTTCTCTTGCAAAGCATTCAACACATTAGATCAACGGTTGAAGTGCTTTTAGTGAATCTTGTTTGATTAATTGTATTTCAAAGAAAAATGGGTAGATCAAAATCTCTAAATAGTGTTGAAAGAGCTCAAATTGATTTACTAAAAGACCAAGGACTAACCGGGCGTTCTATCGCTGACAAAATTGGACGAAGTTCTAGTGTGGTCTATTCTTATTTAAGAAGCAAACATTCGCCGGAAAAAAACATGAAAGGAGGTCAAAAAACGGCAACAACAGCGGTTGATCGAAGAACAATTTTAAGATGTGCTTCCAATTCCTGCGACTCTGCGGCAAAAATAAAGCAGAAAGCCGGTGTTACTGCAAGCGTTTCAACAGTGCGAAAGGTTATCAATAGTACCAAACATCCAAAACGGTTAAAAATTCAAAAGAAACCACCACTTAACGAGAAACGAAATTGTATGCACTTAGAATTCTCTAGACTCTATATGAGTTTTAGAAATGAGTGGCGTCACGTAGCTTTTTCGGATGAAAAGAAGTTTAATTTTGATGGCCCTGATGGGTTTAATTATTACTTCCACGATGTGAGGAAAGAAGAATGATTTTTAGCGCGGCATCACAGTCGAGAAGGTGGTGTTATGGTACGGGGAGCAGTTAGCTACTATGGCACTGTTAAGCTTGAGTTAAAAACCTCAAAAATTACTGCATTAAGTTATAAAGGAAATTTGAAAAGAAATTTTCCTAAATTTTCAGGCATTTTTATACCCATAAACTGAACTTTTCAGTAGGGCAACGCCCCCATTCACACGGCGCGCATAATAAAATGTTGGATAGAGGAGCCGAATATGGAAATGCTTCAATGGCCGCCGTACTCACCGGACCTGAACCTTATAGAAAACGTTTGGGGATGGTTAGTACGAAAAGTTTATGAGTCTGGCCGTCAGTTTGAGGACAGAGAATCCCTTATTGCAGCCATTAAATTGGCCTGAAGGGAAATTTCGCTGGACTACATAAAGAGGCTGTACGATTCCATGCCGGATCGAATTTACGAAACTATTACGAAAAAAGGCGGCAGTACCCACTACTAAAATTAACCAATAAAAAACTATTTTAAGAAAAACTTGTTTCATTTCATCCCAATAACTTCTATTTCCAATTTCAATATTTGTGTATATTCAGTTGACGCAACATAAAACTGTATTTTTCCATATTGAATGCTTTGCAAGAGAACCAGGAAAAAATAGCGGTACTTTTTGAAAAATTCTTTCCGATTTATTTTGTCAACATCATACGCAAACGGACAACATAGCTTAGAAAATGTTTGTGCTTATTCAGTTGAAGCGAAGTGTACTTCTGGCGAGTTTTTCATTTTTGATATCGATAACGCTAAATTTACAATTCTAACAGCTCCCTGAGGCCGTAGTGTTCCGTCTGGGGGGTTCAGTCGGCAGACCTCCCGGTCGCAAATCACTTCGCCACTGAGGCTAGTCAAATGCAGTTGTTTTTGCCTTTGTGTTGTAAAGGAGTTTTAAGGCTTGCCTCTCTTTCGCGATTGTATAGGATTGTTGAGTAATATTAATTTTGTTGTGTTTTTTAAATATTATAAGGGGAGTCCCATCAATACCACCCATTTTGAATACGAACAGCGTTGTTGTTTGACAGCTGTCATGTTGAAACTTTAAGGATACGACACGAATAATGACACATACGCACAGCGCATAGAAATTATGAGAATCCAATACCATTTTTGGGTCACTTTTGCGCTGTCAGTGGTCCCCGTAATTGAGCAATTTGAGGTTTCTTGGTCAGTTTAACCACAGAAGAGATAGGAAGGTCTGATTCCTGAAAAATTCCTGAACTGAAAGACGAGTTTCGTCGCACCAGTGATGAAATTAAGCCGGCAATGTGCCAAAATGTCATCGAAAATTTTGTCAAAATGACCAACTTGTGCCATCAGTCACAATACGGCAATTTCTCGGATATTGTGTTCCATACATAACCTCTATGTCTCACTCTCTATTGAAATAAAACAAAACAAAAACTGTATTTTCTTTTTTCGAATTTCATATAAGAGGTTTAATTAGACACCGATTAAAAGCGTAATCGTGTAACGCCTGATTTTATAAACCTCGCTTGTGATTATGTTAAGGCTATACCAAGCCTCTAATTATTCTGCTAAAAAGACGAAGTCAAAGAAAGTAATGATGTACGCTTGTAAAGCTACCAAAATCGATTCCTTTTATTTACAAAATTGGGTAATTTATACAAAATTTTATCATACAAAGTTTAAGCTTGGCCTACATACGAGTATATACAAAAACATCAAATGTCGAATATTATAAAATTCGACAAATCGAGCCGAGTCAACAATAATTGTTGCTCGCTGTTCGTGCCAAAAAAATCAGAGCTGTCGAATTTTGTCGCGAATTAGTTTTAGTTAATTCGAAACATGGAATGTTACATTGAACTTGAACGAGCCTTAGTTCCAGTGTTTCTGCTTATGCGTACGTTTTAGTGAAGTCTGTATATTGAATTTTGATTTCTGATAGACGTTGCGTTTGGATATGAATGAATAAAAATTACTATGCTACTATTTATTGTTGTGTATTTATTCTGTTTACTGGTGTTGTATGTATTGTGACACTACAGCCGTTAGATAGACCTTAGGCCAAAAGGCGGTTAGTTTTATTTTTTTAGGTTAAATTTGGGGTGCTCGTCTTAGAGCAAGTAAGCTAGAATAAATAAATTGTTGGCTTTAATTTAGTTTCAACCATTTTTGGGATTCAAATTTAAATAAGGATTTAATAAAAAATAAATTCAAAAGTAAAAGGAACACTTTTCGTAACATCATCTATCTCTTCTATAGACCGTTCTATCAGTCGATTGTGTAGATTTTAATTTACCGCTGCTGGCTGTTAATAAATCGTCTAAAGAATATTTAGCTTATCACTCTTCCACAGAGTTTTCATAAAGGTACTTATTTAATCTATGTGAATTTCGAAGACCTATCTTGCAATATGTTCAAAGTCAGATACGAGCACTCTATGTTGGTATTCTTCAGCTATCCCTATATTTTCAAGATTTTATTTCGCTAATGTTCGGGCATTTTTAGCATCGGGTATCCGTGGCCTCATAAAAATTAATATCCCTAATAGCAGATACAAACAATTGATTTTCAACATAATGTAATTCATTAAAATCGTTTGCAGGTTCGGTAGCCAAGCCAAGTTTTCCAAAAGCAATTTATGTATCTTCCTTTATTTTCCCAACCGAAGGGTTGACTTTTCAATTTTAAAGTTGAGTAATTTATTTTAAATCAAAGGTAAAAATAAATAAATATTAGGCATTAACGGCCCATAGAGGGCCTAAAACCTAGCTTCTCCAACCACTTTCTTTGCGAGGTGGAAGGGACCTACAATTTTAAGCCGAATGCGAACAGCAAATTTGAGAAGCTTCTCATGACAGCTGATACTCTTGGATGTTTGTCAGACGTTCGCAAGAGGTGGGGCAGTGGAAAAAAAACTCAAGATGTTATTTGGCCCCGGAATTGAACCGGGGACGTTTCGATTAGTAGGCAGACACACTAACCATTGAGCCACTATACCCGACAAATCAAAGGTATTTTGCATATTTCCAGACTATTAGTATCTTCATGATTTTCATGAACCAAATTATAAAAATAAATTAAAACTCTCTAATTTGTTGGTTGACTTGGAGTGCCTTAAAGTGAGAAATTAATAAATAGATGGCGCGGCGGTCCAAAAAGTGGATTGGATTTAAATCGGCTGTGTGGATTATTTTCTTGGTCACTCTGATTATTATTTCTTTGAAAATATAAGGTGTCGAAACTTTGAGTATTATAAGGTGGCTGCAAAAATTGAAACACAACAATTGTTATGAGAAAGAGCAAAGTGCTTCGTCACTTCAGACAATGTAAACAAAAATTCTTTAAAATTAAATCCTGTCACAATTTCTATTTCAATAATAAATATTGGAAACTTTAATTAATTTTCAAATGAATCACTTTTGATTGAAGCTACAAACCTGTAATGTTAACATTTGAAATAACTCCACAAAAAGTACTACGTTCTCCCTAAACAAAATAACATTCTTCAGCAGAATGACGTCACTTTTTGATAACAAATTAACCTATTCCAAACTTTGTTGTAATGTCATTGGATGACATGGCATGCTGAGAGTCAATTTGTTTCATTTGCGTTGGAATTTTACAAAAAACAAAAAACAAGACTAAGGTGATAGCTCAATTTAATTTTATGGTTTTCACACTTCTTTTTTGATGATACATAATCGTCGTCATTGACAGCTAACTCAATTTGTCTTCAGGAACTGATTGGCTTACATTTTGGTATAAATCCGTTTAGGTACACATACTGCAACGCAATATAGTCATGGGGAGAGGCTGATATTTCTTAGCATTTCCGTTATGAGGGAATTTCATGTTGTGCTTCCTTTTTTCCTGATAATGGAGAAAATGATATCGGTAGTGCAAAATCAAATCAAATCTTTGGAAGTCAACTTCACTCAAAGGTTAAATGAAATTAGGTTCATAAAATATCGATCTATTTTCTATTTGTAGAATGAATGGCATCTGAGTATTAGGGGTTCAGAGCTCTGTTGGTTGGTTGGACAAAAAGCCAACAACTCTTTTATCTAAACAACTTTAATCTTCATGTTTATTTCAGTTTCATTTTACACAAAAATGGTTAGTATTTATTAGTAATTAGCTGCTTGTGTTGAGTGAAAATGGAATACACTGGTGTTCACAAGGACGTTCCCTTCTTCCTTTCGTGATCATTCAGTGACAATGTATTCGCGAACTAGTCCTCAAACCTAAATTGAAACAGCTATGAACTTGGCCTTATCTATGGCAGATCAGATCTTCGATACCTTAGTTTTTGTCCAAATAGTTTTTCAGTCTCCCACAAAAACATTCAGTAAAGCTATAGCCCCTCAATGCAACACAGAATCTTGTAAAATACTACCATAACGAAAATCGAAATAAAATCTAGACACAACTTAATATTGCCATTTTTATATCCCCTCCTGATTTTTTTCATTGTTTTTTTTTTATAAATCTATTAAAAAATAGATAGTATCTTACAAAATTCAAGATATATGTACATATATCATAACGACAGCCTTAAAATGAATGTAAGAAAATTAACAACAAAAATGATGAGGGTCTGGCCAACTCTTGCGTCCACATATCGTTTAACCCTCGGATGAGCGGTAACTTTTTGTGGCATATTTTACTTTCATGGTCCCCCGATACCATATAGTTTTTAGGCTGTAATTGTATTGGCAATTTCTCTTATGACCTACTCTGAGTATTTATATGTGCAACCTGTGATTGTGTATTGATGTTTATCGTGTGTGAGGATGTTTAAAATATATTTTAAAAATATTATTAAGTAAAAAAAGATTTAATTACATATTTTTTTATTAGGAATTCAAAAAAATAACACTTCTGTTTATAAAAAATAATATAAAGAATAGCGCTTATTTAAATTATTTCTGTGCTGTTGTCTCAAGATCTCGATCATCTGCATCGGCAGCATCCTTACAGCATATGTTGCATCCATGCAAGGTCTCGGCATGTACCTTGCATAGATGCCCGGTTTTATGTTGCTTCGAATCCTCGATTTTGCTAAGATTGCAATCGGGACGATTGCTGCGGTGCGGAAGTTTAGGTGGTGCTATACGTAAGGCTAGTGGCGGTTCTGGTCTGGCCTAAAAAAAGAAAAACAACGTAAGAATTATTTTTTTCTTGTCTGTAGTAAGGATGTTCTCATATTTTTACTCATCACAACATGGAAGCGTTTCATAGCGAAACGCACGCTTTCATGGCGTATAATTCGAGGCTGACTAGCTCGCTCTTTCATATTTGGTAAAACTAATTGTATGGCCAATTCTTTGAGGAATCCTCGTCGTCTATCAGATTTCTTTTTGTGGCTTCAACTCATCGTGGATGATGTAAGCTGCCAATCCAGCTGAACTCACACTGTGGAGTTGCATTGTCACTTAACAAACTTGTGTCAAGACAAAAGATTTAAGACTTATGGCAAAAAAAAATATCATAAAAAATGCAGTTATGCCTATTTCACACATACCCGCCAGCCGGCTAACCAGTACCTGCTACCCGGTCGTTTGAATGGGCAACCGGGGACGTTTTTGGTTTGCAGGTGTGAACGTGCCCATTAGAATGTATGCTCAACGAGTAGCCAGTGCCGGTTAGCCGGCTGCCGGGTATGTGTGAAATCGGCCTTACGTGTGTATGGTCCCCCGGGACCGTGTATAATCGCCACAGCCGGCTTTAAACTTTTTTTTGTGCAACGAATATGACTAGATTAAGACGAGTCTGACTATCACATCTTAGTTATAGAAGTGAAAAAGTCTTGAGCAATTTTTCCCAGGGGACCATGTCGCTAATCCGAGGGTTAAAATATGTGTCGGAATCGCAACTAAGGATCAATGTTCACTTCAAAGAGTAAAAGTCAGGTTAACTTTAAGAGATATTTCTTAAAGGCTATTCGCACCGAATGAAAATCCGAGAACGAAATCGAAAAACTTCGCAACTATTTTTAAGATTTTGAACTCAGAATTTTTGAAGATTTTGATTAAATCACCCCAAAAACTACATGCAATCATAGAATTTTTAAAGCAAACATACCTTTCGACACAATCATCACATTTCACCCAGGGCCGTATTGAAAACTGGGTTTTAATATGGGTTTTCGAATTATTGCCAAACGGTCAATAACATTGTTTTTCGCAATAATTTTCTATGCAGATAAAAGTCTTTTGTCCACAAACTTATCTAAGCGCAAGTGTTATGAGTTGAGCATCAGGTTATTTAAATGTGTCCGCTTTTTCTGCATATACAAAGTGGCGCACCATTTGTCCTAAAATAAGAAATTCAAATAACTTTTCTTTTAATCAATGTATTCCATTTTTTTTATTGTATAGAAAGTTCAATTTTATTTTATACCTATAACTAATTGTTTTTGAAGACGATAGACCGTAAGTCACCTCCATGCTCATCCACGCATATGCGACACCTGATCAGAAAATTATTAATAGCGGCCTAAAGGGTTGAAGTCGAGATCGCCAGAATTATTGTTTTAATTGACTACTTTAATTCAGTCAAATTCCTTGGTTTAGTTTTGCAAAAAAAATCTCCCTCAGCATCTTTAAATAACGGTCCCCATTGACACTTACTGTTACACCGTTTTCTTCAAAGAGGTATGGCCCCACAATGCCCCATGATGAAACTGCGCACCACCCAGTATTTCTGGATTAGATTCACTCCATATACGGCAATATTGCTTATTTATATTGCCGTTTAGATCAAAATGGGCCTCATCAGACATAACAAGCAATTTATCAAGCTGTTGTCTTCTTCGGTCAATAATTTTTTGGCAAAATTCCAGACGAATATTCAAATCCAGATGGTTTAACTTGCTTGCAATTTGGACTTTGTACGGAAACAAGTGTAAGTCATCATGAATTATCCGTTGTAATGAACGTCTGCTAATTCCAATTTCCGCCGATAAGTTTCGAGCCGCATAGGGATCTCGGTACGGTCTTCGTACGATGCTTCCAGATTCGGCAAACATGTTTACCAGCCTCATAATGGTCCATCTACTCTGGGGAGTGCCGCTAAACTCCCGCCTAAATTCCCTTTGAACGGTATTGAAGGACTGCAAAGCATGGTACCGCTGCTCTGTCCAAATCCTCTTTTCGGTATCACAAGCATTCATTTTAATAAACCTAAATAGTAACCTGCCAAATAAAAAAAAAATAAGCCGATTAGTTAAAGTTATTACATTTTTTTTGTAGCATGATTCGCGCGCCGCCCTGTACCCTTATGTTTGTTTATCAAAAAAGAATTTAAAAAAAAAAAAATTATAAAGAGAGATAGGTACGCTAAAAAAATTTACTCTCCAAGAGACAATCAAGTAAAAGATGTTAAAGTTCAATCCGAAAAAAAGGAAATTTCAAACTTTATCTTCCATGGTCATGTGTCGTACAATTTAGATATGTTTCGTTTATATAGGTACGTCTATCAAAACACTTAAATCAGAAACTATAAAACTCATCCGTTTTCCTGCCTCAACTAAAAAGTGCCTACAGTCGAAGTTGCCTATAGCGACCTCACTTTTAAGCACCTATATCGACCACTTTTCTTTCTTTTATTGGTTTCTTTATAAAGGGCGCCCCATTTTTATCGCTTAGTTGCAAATGCAAAAATCGCAGAGCTTATTTGAAGAGCCCTGATGAAATATTAATAACCAAGTTGGAAAACGACGAGGTCACCAGCAGGCTGCCACGCTGGCAAGGCTCGGCTAAGATCGCCGGATGGTCGGGGAACTTGCTGCTAAATACTCGCACTAAAAAAAAACTAATACATTCGTGCCAGGAAATTATGATTTTCCTGCTTAGTATTGTGGCCGCATGTGAGGCACAACCGAAGGGCAATTGTTTAAAAAGAAACGGTAGCTGCTTCATTTTCCACGAGTAATGCAAGTCTGGTATCGATTTGGATAACTGTAGGTATTGGCGCTATCCTGCAGGATAATTCCTCCTTAACTGAGAATGACTATACACCATTTTCGACTGTTCATACGCGTTCCCTAAATATGCTTTTGAACGAATCCCGAAATTAATATCAATGTCGTACTTCACCCTCTCATTTCCTTTCAAAATCTCCCCATTACAGGTTAACTCAAAACAACATAATCTTCATAAAATTTCAAATATATTTTAATACAAGATTCGAATGATCTAACTTTAACCAAAACAACCAAAAATATTATAATTGATGAGGATTTTACTTCTAAGTTTTATATCGGTTTTAAACGGCATGTTTAATGTGTGTCTAATGTATCGTTTTATGGCTTTGTTTTTGTTTGTGCAAAGTATAAGTATATTTCAGTTCTTAGCGAAAATGGATACATTTTATATACTAGTTTTGTTTTAATAAATGGTAAATTCAAAGAAAATGTAGTATTGAAGTAAAAAAAAATAACTGTTTACTTACTCATCTTGCAAAGTCCCCGCTCCTCTCCATGATTTGCGCATAATGAAGAATTCAGGGCTCTCTGCCAAGCAAACACTTTATCAATTATGTACATACATACATAATGTATTAACTTTTACTATTCTCAGCACTATATATTTTCTTTGTGCTCTATTGATTTAGATGTTCCCGACTATGTACTAGAGACTTTTGTCTTTCTGCACATTAACGTAAATATTGGAAAATGAATTTAAAGAATCTAACATCTAACCAAAGATTAAGGAAAAGCTAATTTAGAAAATAACTGGTTGCAAAGGGGGAAAAGGGCAACTTTACCCGCGACGGGGAAATGACACGACACTTTCATACGTTAAGCAGCCTGACTATGATGTGTTTGGTAGATAGCGGGTGTTTAGTTTCGGAGATCTGTCCGAGGTCCGTTCCTTCCGACGAGAAAGCGGATACCACTGTAAGAGGTCAGGCTTTCAGAGAGTGCTGATATTACTATCACCGTTTTCAAGTGAACTTCGCACTTACGCCAAGAGAAGGCAAGATCATTCGTGACGTCACCGTGTACCGAAATGTCCCGCAATCGCCCTTGCGAGGAACTTGTTGTGGTCCTTCGGAGACTCCTAGATATGGTTGAAATAATCTTACCAGTGCCAGCGTTAGGGTTTGTGCTTTTCTTGAATAGAGACAATGTATGGGACCAGAGTCAAGTGTGTCAAATGCGTGTTGCTCCTGAGCAGCTCCTGAGCAGCTTTTCTGCAGCGATTGCAATTCCAATATGAAGAGTCGCAAATTTAGCACAGTCCATTTTTAATTTTATCTAATTGAGCTTACCTCGTGAAATATGTAATGACGGAATATACGAGTAATAGGCAGTCAGAGATTCTGGTCCATTAAAAATCGCACATCAATTGAAAAAGAAGACCGGAAAGAGGCTGCGCCCTGCTAAAAAGGTCGTATGTCCCAGTATTTTACTAGGTACTTATAATTGCACGCAATGTCTGGCATAACGAGCTGCATCTTGTTAGCATTTAAATGCAAATCGTTAATCAAAATTCACTTATGGTGCCCAAAAAATTAACGACATTTTCGAACCATATCCGAAAATAGGTGCGTTTCATTGGGAAATGTATTCACAGGAGTGCTCCAATTTAATCGTTAAACAACAACAACATTGTATTGCCAGCAATACGGGGGATAGCTGTCGATATCATCCACAGCAGGGCTGCTTTGAATACATGCTGAAAATTAATACAATAATTGCAAGGAAAAATGTATGGCGGCTGGGTATGTTACCTGGGATCGTTCCTTGGGCAACCGTGGAAACATTTCAGAAAGAAACGCACCTAATATCTCATGTTTTAGGCGGATTCTCACATTTCTATGCGTTGTGGGTCGATATGATTCTCCATGACTTAACCTCAATGTTCACTCGAGACAGCTGCCAAATAACAATGCTGTAAGACGATTACTGCATGCCAATTCGTGCTGCAAGTTTCTTATTTTACTGCACCTCCAGTACAATTTTGGAACTTGTTTGTCCTGTTCGATGTTTATTGCTGGTAAAAAGCATATTGAATGGTCCTTTCTAATTATCAGTAAAGTAAATTTCCGAGTTTTGACCGAATTCTACCAATTAACAATTTTAACTCTTTATTACGTAACCCTCTCACCTTCTTTTAAATCTTTTACAATATTCCCATTAAAGTTGTTGTTATCTCACAGACTCACACTCACAACCGTGACAACAGAAAAAATACCTGCGAGCGATAATGCATTTGTCAAATTTATTTCTCTATACCTACACAACTTCACAGATCAGTATTGCCTTAGGTATGTCTATTTTTGAAAGTAAGTATGTTAGTATTTGCTATTGCTTTATTCAGAAGCATTTCATTTTTCAAAATGATGCTCTTTGAAGTAAGATGAATTTGCGGAAAAATTAATGTAAAGGGTCTTTCCTTAGCGACTTGACCGAAATGTCAATGTCAAAATACTCAATAAAATCAACATACCGAAATTCCGAGTCAGTTGTCGCAACTTTAAGAGCTAGTGAAAAAATTTAAGTCAGAATATTCGCTGCTTGATGTTGCCGTGCCAGTGATACTACGTTTTGCCCGAATTGTGGAGAATATTGCTGCCGTCGAGGCGTCCGTTACAAATCAGTCAATTTCATGGCGTTCTCAAGAATTGGGCCTCTTTCAGACCATATTATGGCGAATTTTGAGTGTGGATCATCGCCAACACCCTTACAAGATCAAGCTGACTCAAGAACTAAAGCCACTTGGTCACATGAAGCGACGTACTCGTACGTTCTCGAATTGGGCTCTTGCCATGATGGAAGAAAATGAAGAATTTCATCGCAAAATCATCTTCAGCGGTGAAGCGCATTTTTGGTTAAACGGCTTTGTCAATAAGCAAAATATGCGTTACTGGACATGTGAGAACCCTCATGGGCTTCATGAAACAGGACTTCATCCGCAAAAAGGCACTGTTTGGTGCGGTTTTCATGCTGGTGGCGTAATTGGGCCGTGTTTTTTCGTTGATGAAAATGAGCGTCACGCTAGGGTAAATGGTATTCGCTACAGAAACATGATGGACCATTATTTCTTTGCGCAATTGCATGAATTTTACATCGGTGATATGTGGTACCAACAAGACTTTGCCACACAGCGGGTGCAACAATCGAGTTATTGAAGTCTCAATTCGGCGAATGTGTTATCTCGAGCAGCGGACCCGTCTATTGGTTGTTGAGATCGTGTGATTTAACGCATTTAGACTTTTTTTATGAGGCTCAGAAATAGCGGCTGTATCGGCCGAAATGTGCGGCCGAGTCATCCAAAATTGGGTTCAAGATGTCGACCGCTGCATACGTTTCCGTTGTGGACATATGAACGAAATCGAATTCCATTCATAAATGATTTGATAGTAATTCAAGCCAATACATTTTTTTTTTTTGAGAAATTTCAAGTAGTTTGCATTTAATTTAAAAAAGCAGCTGCCAAGTCCTTAATGAAAGACCCTTTATATATAACGCCATTTATAGATTTAGGGCTTTCCATATCGAATAAAACATGATCATTAAATTTGTGTACTACTAAATAAACTACCCCAAATACTTTCGAAGACACGAGATTTACCAGTTACTCTTACTATTGCATATATGTATTTTAATGTCGTAAAGATTATTATAATAAAGTTAGGGAACACACTTTACATTAACTCTCCGCTGCTCAATACGATACAAATAAGGTCAGTCAGCTATTGATAATTCGTTTGGCTCTCAATTGCGAAACCAAATGTTATATAGAAATTAAATCATTTATCTTCGGCGGAATCACTTTAGGACTAATAGCTCTTACCTAAAAAATTAAAGTTTATAAAATCTCTCTAGCGTAGCTTAGGAAAGTGTAAAAGCATTCGCAGGTGTACCTTAGCAGCTGTCGTAAGCCATCATAGAACCATTATGGCTTTGCATACTTTTGTCATTCACTAATGTATTTATCTTTTTCATTTGATTTTATCTCAAATCAAACATAAATAAAACTAAAAAAAGGACAATAAATGCATTAGATGCCTACCTCTTATAAAATCGTTTTTTAGCTAATATCTTTTCCATTGGAAAACGAAATTTCTATAAAGAATATAAAAGTATCTACCTGCGTTTAAGTACTACAATTATTGATTTTGTTGGTACCATCGTTTCGTACAACAGGCAACACTTGCTTCAAAATATCTATATTCAAATGGCCTCATTCTAGTGGCGCATCTTTTTAAACGCTTTTCAAGTAGTTCATTGTTTGATATTGGGAAATTCCAGCGGTCGTTTCTTATTTACCCTTTAATTTTATGACTTACTGTTGGGTAAACATGTACCTGTTACCGGTAGTAAAAGTTTCCGGATAAAAGTTTTTAAGGATCTTGGGGTTTATTTCGATCCCAAACTGGTTTTTGCCAAGCATATCAATTTTATTGTTAATAAATCTAATTCTATGCTGGGCTTCGTAAGAAGGTGGGCGAAAGAATTTAATGACCCATATGTTACTATGTCATTGTACAATTGTTTTGTCCGTCCGATTCTAGAGTATGCTTCACAAGTTTGGACGCCATTCTACAACATTCATTCAAATCGAATAGAGGCCATTCAACGTAAATTTATTCGATTTGCACTTAGAGGACTTCCATGGGATGATCCTTTTAACCTTCCTCCTTACAGTCAGCGTATTAAGCTTCTCCAAATGTTACCCCTTTCTCAACGAAGGCTTAATAGCGATATCATTTTTTTACAGCAGCTTATATCCGGTCAAATAGATGCACCTGACTTGCTGTCATCTATTGGCTTTAATTTTCGGTGTGGTGCCCATAATTTACGTAGTGTTGATTTATTGTTTAGCCCCAATCATAGAACGAATTATGGGAGGCATGAGCCTATTAGTCCCATGAGTAGAATCTATAATATAAATGATCATGTTATTGACTTGCATGTTAGTAAAATTAAGCTGAAAAATATTTTGCGCAATAATACCTTAATGTCTTAATTTATTTGCATGATTTGTGTTTGTGTTAGTATTTTATAGGTACATAATTATTGTATTTTTAATTGTTTTGTCCTTACTAACACCTGCACTAAATGATGAGCCTGTGGGAGCGTTGCTTGCTTTAAGCACTCCACGACACAGAACTGATAGTGTAATAAAAAAAAAAAAAAAAAAAAATTCAAGTATTGTATTTTTATTTTAAGTCAATCGGATATAACGACCAGAGTTTTTGCACTCCCTTGACCGTCCTTATAAGCGACGTCAACAATACTTTCAATTTCTATATCCCACTCAATTTTCATTGCCAATGAACTTTGAAGCTTTCCTGTGCTAATTGAATCTGACTTCTGAAATTCTTAACAACATTTTATATATCTATAGTATTTTCTATTTTAATAAAACATGAACATTAGGGCGGTCCTTATTTTTCGACTTTTGAATTATCCCCTGGGCACTTTCCCATTTGATTATATACCTCTAAATATGAAACACGTTTTAAAATTTTTACAAAAAAGCATTCGCCTCGACCCCTCTTCTGTACCGATGCGTTGAGATATATCCCGCCCCGTACTTCAGTTCTAATAAGTCATTTACGAGAGCGCACGCGTTTTATTTGTAAAAGTCATAGTAGCGTGTTTCAACGTGTTGCAATGGCGTCCAAAGTAGCAGACTCAGTAAAGCTACTAGAAATCAAAGTAAGATTTGGCTTATCGGTCAATTGTTATCCGAATTAAGAAAATCAACATTGCCATCCATCGGTGAAGATTTTGTAATATTTTTTATAATAAAAAAGATTTTGAGTTTTTTTTTTTTAAATTCAAACCTTGGTAGCGACCCCTAAATATCATTTAAAAAATTCCAAAAAAAATACTGAAATAGTTTCTTATGGTATATAATCAAACTACGTGGTGCCCGCGAAATTAAAGAATTTTTTTTTCTTAACAATAAGGACCACCCTAATGAACATCTTTAAAAAAAACAATCCTATAAAAATTAATCAACCGGTCAATCCATGAATGATTGATTTAACGGTTTATCTATAGCCTCACCGCCTCTCCTTTACATAACAGTTACGCACGCTGACGTGAACTATAATTCAATTATTTCCTTTTATCCTTTATCTTTTCAGTTTCTGATTTTAACGAAACCCTTTCCCATTTATATGAAGAACATGCAACCGCACTTCAGACATTGGTATCAAACTATAGAAAGAAAAATGGAGAGTTACGAAAAGAAAGGTAAGCGTAGGTATTTATGATACTTAAGATTTGCAAAAGAAAAATCAATACTGTGGAAACATTTTTTATTTTCTGAAAAATTTATTTATTTATTCATGTTCTCCGTCTTGCACCCCTAGACCGGCATGCCATTCGAGCATATTCCAAGCATGGGAACAATTTCTTCAGGAAGTTGAAAGTGATGTTCAGGCATCGAATGATGTGGCCAGTGTTCTCTCCAGACAGGTAAGGCAGTTCTTAGTAGTTTAAGTTCTAAGTATAAAACATGTGTAAATTTATGTTTGCCAATAGTTTTTTTATTCTCCTAACCTCGCCAGAAAGTCATCATATGATCCCTCCAAAAAGGCACATTTGAGTGTTTTCGTTTCGCGAGAAGAAAATCTCGCTGGATATTTTTACGCAGCCTATCTATCAAAGAAGAAAAGTGAGGTGTGACAAATGACCTGAAATAAGTGCAAAAACATTTTAATTTAGATATGTTTTCGAGATTTTATTCCTGGTGACTTGGTTGGTATACATCGTTATGCCTGAAACGTTATTTTTGATGTGGCGTCCATTAGTGCCGGTGCGGTGGTAATGGGCGAAACAGAAAAGTACGATATCTTGTTTCGTAAAATCATAAATCCACGTTAGAAGTTATTTCAGCTACGGATAAGAAACCACTCCCCTTGGGCTTGAGTGTATGACGACCCATAATAATATAACATTGCCTACCTATTTTATGTAGAAGAAAATATATATACAGGGAAGGCATTCGTATATATGAAACTTTAAATTCAAAGCAGGCTAGCATTTAAAATATTCTAAGACGTGGTTTAATGCAAATTGTATTGTTTGTTACATATACAAAAAATTAATCAAACAATGTAAAATATGGTGGATCATTGAATTCTTTTCAATGTTTCTGATTGCAGTACCGCATCCTATGAACGAAATTTTAAGTATATTTTCGAGGAAAAAAGAACAATGCCGTCAAACTCAGTCGCAGATCCTTGCCAATATTTGATTAACTACATAATTAGTGAAACAGTGCAAGAAATATCTATTGCTGCACAGCTTGTGTGTCAGATAACGCCATGCCTCTGAAACTAGAGGTCGCATCAATTCCTGAAAAAAGAGATATATTTGTATCGTTCAACTTTTGGGGTATCGCATCTGAAGACAAATGGGCCATTAGTACTGCCATTTCAAAGCAACACCAAGCAATCACAAGCTGAGGATACAGTCACTGGCATCTCTTTGACTGCTTCTGAATTGTCTGGTATGGCAGTTTTAGTTAGTTACATAGACGCCGAAATGAATATGCGCCTCATTCGAAAATAACTAGCAGCATTGAAGTCAGCTTCATGCGGGGTATCAATTTACATCAATGCATGTGAAAATTGGACATTATAATCGAAGCCGAGGCTTTTTTGGATAATTCTCCTTAGTTCCAGTTGCTGAGATCTATAATGGCTAGTTGAGCTTCCCGGGATAAGTCGTAAATACACTTTCAAATGAGCACTCTGGACGGCCA
This sequence comes from Portevinia maculata, assembly GCA_949715645.1. Taxonomy (NCBI): domain Eukaryota; kingdom Metazoa; phylum Arthropoda; class Insecta; order Diptera; family Syrphidae; genus Portevinia; species Portevinia maculata. The sequence goes on from OX454526.1 coordinate 219,942,728, forward strand.
CAATTCTTATAAGCCCTAGAATACTAACATGATATTTCTATCTCTTAATACAAGGTGGCGCAAAAGTCATCATCCTATCGGAAGAAGCATAATTTTTGCAAATGGCGGCATATGTAAATTCTACTTTGATATTTGTGAAGTTAACTGATACAGAAAAAAGTTAAGACACCAATTAACATAATCCAAAAGCAGAACCAAAGTTTTTCATTCATAAAGAGAATTACAGCGAAAGAACATCGGGTGACAACTTTTGCGCCACCTGACAACTTTTGCGCCACCTTGTACTAATGCTCGCAAGGGAGTCTACTTATGTAAAAACTACCAGATTTCATCTTTAACTTTTTTTTTTCTTACAATAACTTAATTCGTTCTTTTTGCTTCGTACATTTAAAAAAATAATTAAAATTACAGATTTAGTTAATTGAAATAATTGAATTCAAAAAGGAACATATTTTTATATTTGGTTTTTAAGACGTCATGTTTCAAAAAAAACAACAAACATTTATAACCCAAAAGAACTACTTTACTTCGGTACCGCGACAAATCGAGAAAAATGGAGAAAATGTCAAATCGCCAAAAACTGGCTGAGCGATTTGTCGTTTGTAATTTTTGTGGGCGTTTTGACATGATGCCAAAAGACCCACAAAAAAAATATTGGGCGATTTTGTGTTTCGGCAAATTTTTTGTTGCCCTTTTTGAGAGTGGCAATTAGCCCAACCTCTTACCTACTCCCAATCCAACAGTGACCCCAAACAGGGAGTTCCAGGGGGGCAACATGCCCCCTTTACACATTTTACTATTTATGGGATCTACCTGTCCCTTAAAGTTCGAGCCTATCAAAGAAATATTTTATGTTTGAGGATCTTGTTTTTGGGGAATTATGACAAAACACCCACATTTTCTTGAGCGTTCTTACTTTTTGTTTTATTTTGGCCGAGCTGACCTTTTTTTTGATGATTTGGTTTTCGGTGCTTTGTCGCGGAACCCTTTAATTCATGCACTGCCTTAAAGTTTTTTCTACATTTTTTTTATGCCGAACTTTTCAAAGGCCTATCGTTCAACCATAGAAAGCTACTTTTCGTCAAGGCGACGACGACATCACAATCAAAACCTTGTTTCCTCTTTTCAACGCGGGTTCATAGTAGCATTTGGTGGCTAGGTAACTCAGTCACCGCTGCGCGTTTTCGAATGAGAGTTGTGCGCGGCAGGTTAGATCAGGAGTTGTTTTTACCGTTATTCTTTCTTATGTTTGCCTGTTTGGCGTTTGTTTTTCATGTAGCGCTAGCTGTATTCATACAGACAAGCAGCTGAATGTATGTTATGCAAGTAAAAAATATTGTAACCTGTGCCGTCGAAACCACGTAGCACTCAATATAAAAATGCGCAAATTAGCACTTTTTGTAAAATACCAAAGGCTGTAAAAATAGTATATTAAAGTTAAATGTTTTAAAAAAACTTTTCATCATTGATTGAATTTATGCTTAACAAACAAAGTAATTGGAAACACAGCATAGGTCACCTGAATGACCACTTTAAAAATGCCGTCGTCGATTCGACGAAGCATGTACCTTACATAAATACAAAATTTATTGAAATAAAATGAAATTTTTTATTTGGGAACATGTTCATTTATATTGTAGAGAGAACAGTAAACATATATGCATTAAAAAAAAACATAAAGTATAGTTCGTCGATCCGAAGAACGATTATTGACGGTAGCCACCACGTTAGCATTCTAGGGTTAAGTTATAACTTTCACAGAAAAATGAATTTAGCCTTGTGTTTAGCACATTAAAAACAATTTGGGGATCTATGTTCTTCCATTTCATTTCCAACTTACGACAAAATCGAGCCGGTGTCGTATTTGCTGTTCAGAAGCAGACCTCTTATGAAAAATTCAAAAACTCTAAATAAATACATAGCTAAACATAGGGACGGGCTACAGTCCGCTTGGGCGAACTGTTGGATACCCTATTCTTATTCCTATCCCTCATAAGTGGGCGTGACAAAAGTCTAAGTATGGTTAAATTGTTAAGAACGCTCTACATATTTTGTTATATAACATTTAAAGGATTTTATCAAAAAAAAAACGCTCCCTTGCTCAAACTTGGGTGTTTCAATAAAATTGTTTTATTTAATTGTGGGCGTGTCAGTAGGCGGATTTAAAAAAAAATTAACACATGAGCATAAAGGGCCCCTAGAGAGTATATATTATAAATTTCAGCTCCCTAGCTCAAACTTTGGATTTTCAAAAAAATTGTTTTATTTATTTGTGGGCGTGTCAGTGGGCGGATTTTGAAAATATTTATACATGAGCTTAAAGGGCCCCTAGAGAGTATATATTAAAAATTTCAGCTCCCGAGCTCAAATTTTGGTTTTTCAATAAAATTGTTTTATTTTTTTGTGGGCGTGGCAGTGGGCGGATTTTGAAAATTTTATATCCCGAGCAGTTTTAGGAGTCATAGATCACATATAAAAAATTTCAGCTTCCTAGCTCAAAATTCGATTTTTTCCAAAATTTTGTTTTTTTGAGTTTGTGGGCGTGTCTGTGGGCGGATTTCAAAAATTCGTAAACTTGATTACGTAAAGGGTGATTTTTTTAAGGTTAGGATTTTCATGCATTAGTATTTGACAGATCACGCGGGATTTTAGACATGGTGTCAAAGAGAAAGATGCTCAGTATGCTTTGACATTTCATCATGAATAGACTTACTAACGAGCAACGCTTGAATTTTCAGTGAATGGGCCCTAGAAAAGTTGGCAGAAAATCCGCTTTTTTATCGACAAATTTTGTTCAGCGATGAGGCTCATTTCTGGTTGAATGGCTACGTAAATAAGCAAAATTGCCGCATTTGGAGTGAAGAGCAACCAGAAGCCGTTCAAGAACTGCCCATGCATCCCAAAAAATGCACTGTTTGGTGTGGTTTGTACGCTGGTGGAATCATTGGACCGTATTTTTTCAAAGATGCTGTTGGACGCAACGTTACGGTGAATGGCGATCGCTATCGTTCAATGCTAACAAACTTTTTGTTGCCAAAAATGGAAGAACTGAACTTGGTTGACATGTGGTTTCAACAAGATGGCGCTACATGCCACACAGCTCGCGATTCTATGGCCATTTTGAGGGAAAACTTCGGAGAACAATTCATCTCAAGGAATGGACCGGTAAGTTGGCCACCAAGATCATGCGATTTGACGCCTTTAGACTATTTTTTGTGGGGCTACGTCAAGTCTAAAGTCTACCCAAATAAGCCAGCAACTATTCCAGCTTTGGAAGACAACATTTCCGAAGAAATTCGGGCTATTCCGGCCGAAATGCTCGAAAAAGTTACCCAAAATTGGACTTTCCGAATGGACCACCTAAGACGCAGCCGCGGTCAACATTTAAATGAAATTATCTTCAAAAAGTAAATGTCATGGACCAATCTAACGTTTCAAATAAAGAATCGATGAGATTTTGCAAATTTTATGCGTTTTTTTTTTTAAAAAAAGTTCTCAAGCTCTTAAAAAATCACCCTTTATATGTTACAAACTATGCGTCAAAATTAATATACCCCTAGAATAGGGTATAAAAACAATAAAATAAACTGCAGCAAGAACGCTCATAAATTACCTTATTAGATACTAATGTTCGCCTACGTAAATTCATGCAAATGTATCACATTTCTGTAAAACGAAACTACAAGTCGACTGGCAGCTCTACAAGTGTAAAGCGCCAATGCTACAAGTGGGAAATTTTAATATTATTCGCTTTCTGTATATCAGAGCTACGCGTGTAGACAAAAAGTAAATCCCACTTATATTCAGAATCGCGCTGCTTATTTCTTTTCAAATGAACACTTATTAGCTGAGTCTACAAGTCTAGGGAAATTTTTATTTCTTACAAGTGTAAAGATTTTTTCTATGTTACAGAAATAATATACTCTTACACTTGGCAGACTAATATAAACCTACACTACAATGTAGACTTGTACACTTGCAGCTTTGCTATACAGGTCCCAGGCATCACGATGTAACTCAACAACCCAAAAGCAGAATCCGGCAGGCGTCCGCACACAGGCTTTCAGAGCCCAACATTGAGTGCTTTGATATTTACAAGCCTCACAGGCGAACATTACTAGTCTAGAGCAGGGTTGTGACTTTACTTCAATTGCAGTAGATCTACTGCTTTTTTTCGAAAAATAAATCTACTGCCTTTAAATAAAATATACTGCACTTTTGGTCTTACGGAAAAAAAATCATGCAATATGTAAATGTAATCCACAAAATATTTTTTTTAATCACTGAATGCAGTCAGTCGCATTCTTCCTGATGAAATCCACCCATTAATTATAGGGTTCATACCGCTTTCGGATATCGGCTATATTTTGATGGCAAGTGACAAGAGTATATCCAAATAATGAGTAGGGACACTTTCTCTATATATGCATTTCCTACTACTACAAAGCAAAATGCAGAAAAAAGCCTACAATATGCGGAAGCAGGTCAAAAGGATGTGCTTATGGAACGACCGCTGTGGAAAAAACGGTACGCAATATATTTTGCGGGTACCATTACATGCGGCGAGCTTCGTAAGACGAATGATTGTGGGTTTTTTCACAATGCTTTTTATACCCTATTCTAAGGGTATATTAATTTTGACGCATAGTTTGTAACATACATTAATATTGCCCGTAGACCCCTAAAAGTTACTATATTTATGATCAGCATCGATGGTAATGTCGATCTAGCCATGTCCGTCCGTCCGTCCGTCCGTCGGCAAAAATTAGGCCTTTAAACTGGGCCTAGAGAGCTGAAATTTTAACCATATACTCTCTATGGTCCCGAAATAATCAAGTTTACGAATTTTTGAAATCCGCCCACAGATACGCCCACAAATTCAAAAAAAAATTTTTTTTGGAAAAAATCGAATTTTGAGCTAGAAAGCTGAAATTTTGTATATATGATCTGTGACTCCTAAAACTGCTCGGGAGATACAATTTTCAAAATCCGCCCACAATTAATTAAATTAAATTTAATTAAATTAATTAAATAAAACATTTTTTTTGAAAAAACAAATTTTGAGCTAGGGAGCTGAAATTTATAATATATGCTCTCTAGGCGCCTTTCAAGCTCATGTGTAAATATTTTCAAAATCCGCCGACTGACACGCCCACGATGTAAAAAAAACCTATTTTTGAAAATGAAAAGTTTGAGCTAGGGAGCTGAAATTTACAATATATACTCTCTAGGGCCCCTTTATGCTCATGTGTTAATTTTTTTTTAAATCCGCTTACTGACACGCCCACAATTAAATAAAACAATTTTATTGAAAAACCAAAGTTTTTCGACAAAATCCTTTGAATGTTATATAACAAAATATGTAGAGCGTTCTTAACAATTAAACCATACTTAGACTTTTGTCACGCCTACTTATGAGGGATAGTAATAAGAATAGGGTATCCAACAGTTCGCCCAAGCGGACCGAAGGTTAGGTTAGGTTAGGTTGTAGTGGCAGTCGGCAGAGGCCGACACACTTAGGCCACTGACAGACCCATTGCGGTACCACACGGATGTATCATCCTCCTACTCGTTGAACCAGTTGGAGCTTTTGATGAAGCTTGATAGACTTTTTATGTCAGTGTCAATGAGATCGTTAAGATCATTGTAGAAGAAGTATCCTAAGTGGAGTTTACGTCTTTGAGAGAGGGCAGGCCACGTGCAGAGAAGGTGGAGAATTGTCTCCTCCTCTTCCTCATCCATACAGTTTCTGCAGAAGTCATTTGTGTGGACGCCAAGCCTTGTTGCATGTCTGCCTATGAGACAGTGTCCGGTGATCACACCAATTATAGCACCAATGTGAGATCTATTTAGAGATATCAAACACTTAGAACGTTTCAGATCCAGCTTTGACCAAATCTGCTTTGTCGCTAGACAAGTGTTACCACTTGTCCACCTAAAGTTACAATTCTCAATGGTCTGTCTCATAAACATGAGTTTGCATGTAGCGATTGGGATGCCTAATGAACCTTTATCAGGTAGAAGGGGTAGTGTGGTTCCTTTTTTGGCGAGTTCATCCGCCCTACAGTTCCCTGGAATGCCTGTATGTACTGGCACCCAGCATAGGTGGATGTTGAAATGCTTCGCCATCTCCACTAGAGATGATCGACAGTCACGGACTACGATAGAGTTTGTGGACCCAGAATCCAGGGATTTTAATGCAGCTTGACTATCTGAGCAGATCCAGATATCCGTGACGGATAACACATTATTCTTCAGCCACGACAGGACTTCTTTAATAGCCAAGATTTCTGCCTGGAACACACTGCAGTGATCAGGGAGTCGAAAGCAGAGGCTGAGATTCAGCCTGTAAGAGAACACACCACCTCCTACCCCCTCGTCGGTTTTGGATCCATCAGTATAAAAATGGATCGATTTATTTTCGATGGGTGGCCCTTCCCAGAACGTTCTGGGAGGGATCTTGACCTTGAAGTTTTTGTCAAAAAGGGTCTGAGGGGTGGTGTAGTCTATGTTACTAGGGAGGATTCTAAATTTTTTCAGAACAGATGCGTGGCCGATTTCATTCTCCGACCATTGGAACGTTGTTTTGAGGCGGATAGCCGCACTAGCAGCCACATGCTTGCTAAAGATGTCCAGGGGTGTCAGGTGAAACAGAATGTCCATTGCAGCAGAGGGGGTAGTGCGCAGTGCACCACTCATGCAGAGACAAGTTGTTCGTTGGACTTTGCCAAGCTTATCGCGATTTATTGCTTTGTCTAAGGCAGTCTACCAAACAACCACCCTGTACATAAGTATCGGTCTTATAACCGAGATGTATAGCCAGTTGGTAATTTTTTTTTTTTTTTTTTTTTTTATAATTAGCGCGCACTAAAGGGATTTGTTGGGACCCTTATAATGTATTAGCTACACAGCGCGGGCGTTAAGGAAATTAGGGTGAGAGGAAAAGGAGAGATGCCGATGCACGTTGGTTTTGAATGTCTGTAGGTTATAATGTGTAGGAAAAATGGAGCGGGGAAGAGCATTCCACATTCGTGTTGTACGGCTGAGGAAAGATTCTTTGAACTTCACTGTACGTCCGAACACAGGCTTGAGGGTGAACTGATGAGCATTCCCTGCATGGCGGGTATTGCGGTTGAAATGTTCAAGGGGAGGAATGCAACTGGCTATTTCGTTTGAGCACTTATGGTGGAAATAACGATAAAATAACGACAGGCAGGAGACATTACGACGATGACTAAGAGAGTCAATCGATCTCGCGATGTCTCGGTCGCCAATGAGTTTTATCGCGCGTTTTTGGATCCTGTCAAGTAGCTCCAAATAAGTTATTGGTGCATCGGACCAGATATGAGAGTTGTACTCGAGTTTCGGGCGAATAAACGCCTTATAAATTGTAGCCAGATCAGAAGGCGTGAAATATTTCTTACAACGCTTAAGGAAGCCTAGACATTTCGCGGCGTTCTTGGCGACATCGAATATGTGGTCATTCCAACGAAGGTTGTCATTAACACACATACCGAGAATGGAAAGTCTTTCGGTTTCAGCGATGTAAGTGCCATTCATAGATAATGGCAGTGTGTGTGGGTTTTGCTTTAATGAAATGCGGGGTTGGAGCCCCCATAGTGCTTTACGAACTCTTTCTTGAATGTTAGGTTTCCAGCTAAGCTTTCTATCCAGAATGAGGCCCAAGTATTTTGCCTCGTTCCAAAATACTAGACTTGTGCCCCTGATAGAGGGGGGATCTACGTGTGGAATTTTATGTTTCCTAGTGAATAGAACAAGTTCGGTTTTGTGGGGGTTAACACCCAACCCACAACGATCTGCCCATGTAGTTAGCTTGTTAAGAGCGTTTTGGAGAAGTTCTTTCAGGGTGTTGAGGTGCTTCCCTGAGGCGGCAATTGCAACGTCATTTGCATAGGCAATCACCCTGCAGCGCTCCTTTTCTATGCAAATCAGCAGCTTATTCACCACTAAGTTCCAAAGGAGGGGAGATAGGACTCCACCTTGTGGCGTACCTCTACTGACAGATCTTCTGGCCGATGTCATACCCAGTTTCGAGTTTATAATCCGACTTGTGAGAAGTAGATTAATAAGCTCACCAAGCGAGTCATCCACCTTCAGATCTGACAGTGCATTTGCGATCGCGGATGTATTGACGTTGTTAAAAGCACCCTCAATGTCCAGGAATGCAACCATAGTGTACTCTTTATGGTGAAGGGAGTATTCGATTGAACGTACTAACGTGTGTAAGGCTGTTTCAACAGAGTTGCCTTTGCAATATGCATGTTGAACCGTAGACAGAAGTCTTGTATCAATGTTAGTACGCAGATGGATATCAATCAGCATTTCTAATGTTTTTAGAAGGACTGACGATAGGCTTATGGGTCTGAGCTCCTTAGGATGAACATGGGAACATTTACCGGCTTTGGGTATGAAAACTACTTTTACTTCTCTCCATAAAAGCGGAATGTAAGCCATTTCTATGCAGCTTTTCAGGATTACTTCAAGCAAAGGCGAGATGATATCCGAGGTGTTTTGAATTTTAGCTGGTATTATGCCATCTGGTCCCGCGGATTTGTATGGTTTGAAGCTGTGTATCGCCCAAAGCAGTTTGTCCCTAGTAATCAGACCTTTGAAGTTAGTGGTACGTGCAATTGACCTAGATAGGTTTTTATTGCTAGTAACGTGGGAGCTACCAGGGAAATGTGTATCCAGTAGTAGATTGAGCGATTCCTCGCTGGAAGTGGTCCAGGAGCCGTCAGCCTTTTTTAAATAGTTAGGCATGCCTGGGTTGGTTGAGAGGATTTTTCTTAGCCTAGCTGCCTTCGAAGATTCCTCTATTTTGCCACAGAAGAGTCTCCAAGACGAGCGTTTGGCTTTCCTCAGCTCCTTTTTGTAAGCATTGAGAGATGCTTTGTATGAAGCCCAGTCGGTTTCAGCTTTTGTGAACTTGGCTTGGTTGAACAGTTTCCTACAATTGCTTCTTAGAGGTCCTAGTGCTGGGGTCCACCAATGCGGCTTGCTTTTGCCTCTAAGCCGTATGAGCGGGCAGGCACAAGTCAGAGCCTTATTGAGGGACAAGGTGAGTACCCTGACCCTCTTATCTAGCTCCATTGTGTTACGGGGAGGACGTAGGAGTTCAGATTTCATTGAACTTTTCAGCACTTCTCTATACTTGAGCCAGTCAGTTTTCTTATAATTCCTAAAAACTGGTTGGCGAGGAGGGTCATCAGCTAAACTGAATTGAATGTAACGGTGGTCACTAAAGGAGTGTTCCGCCGAGACTTTCCAGTTTATAATTTTCTGATGGATTGAGTCGGAGGCCAGAGTTATATCTAGAACCTCCTGTCTATGGGAGCCTAAAAGCTCGTCCTCACTAAGGACTTTGCTGAGGGGGTCTTCCGTGTCCATACTAAAGATGGTGTTAGCAGTGGACGTGGAGGGCTGAGTGGGAGCAGCCTTAATTGGGTCATCATCTTCCATTGATGGACGGGAGATTGATGCTCCAGGATCAGGGGTGTTAATTCCTGTGTCAGTGGGATGCGGAGGCTTGTAAGCGTCAGGGTCATCCTTCTTGTACCCCCGAAGTGTGATCTTATCCCAACCGAACTGGATTGCGCCGTTGGTCTTCGCCAAAGGAGCCAGGGATTCCTGATTGATCACTATTATAGCTTATCTGAAGGATCCCCTATGCTCTTCCTGCTTCGCAACCTTCCAGTCATGGGTTGGGAGTGAGGGATTGCTTAGTCTGATGACCGCCAATATTTCTTCTGCTGAGGGGGGTTCAGCAGGGATCCACGCGCGAGCCCTCGGTCTGCTCGGGATATCCTCCTTCGCAACAGCCTCAAGCTTCGCTCCAGGCCAAACTTCCCCGAGTTTGCCTATATCGATCTTATACAGATCCAAAGATCTGACATCGTCACAGGCGACGAGCCGGATATGCCCTTGGTGTAGTCCGGCATCTTCAGTTACTGGAGCTGGTCCAGGACGATCCTTGATGAAGGCCAGATATGTAGTGGCTAAGTAGCTTATTCTTCATCTTGTGCCATCGTTCGGGGGAAATTCTACCCTCCGGATCGCTGCGCTCGATCACCGCGACCACGATTTTGTCCTTTAGGACATCGCTGAAGGACTTTTGAGATTTAGGGGCGGAATGTGAGGTGGTGCTGGTGTTTTGCACCTTAGGCTTTTTGGAAACCGAAGTGGTTTCTTCCACCGATCTCTGGCGCTTGGACGTGGAGTCCTTGTAAGCGCTCTTGTCCTTCTCAAGGAGGCCTTGGGCCCATTTTAATTTAGCGATTTGCTGCGGAGTTCTGTCGGTCTCCAGAATATCTTCAAAGACCTTCAGAGTTCTTATGGCATTTCGCCTGTCCTTGTAGTACGCCCTCGAGGGAGTGCGTTGTCGCGTACATCCACTGCGAGACGTACTAGGATTCGTGGTTGGTTTTTTTGTAAGGCTAGCAATGGAAGGGCCATGAAGTGCCACAATCCTACCGCTGCTAGGAATTGTTTTGCCTATATTAGGCTCATTGCTGCTGGTAGCAACTAGACCACGATTACTCACAGTCGCAGTGCTACTTTTCGTTGCAGGAGCCGCGTCAGTAGACAGCAAGGTCGCCGTGCTACCGCCCGGTTTAGAAGAGATACCGGTCTTGATGTTTTTGTTTTTATTTTTGTTTGTATTCATGTTTTGAACCCACGAGTAGCGGAGAAAGGAGGTCCGCCTGCACAGAGATCCGCAATATGGAGGTAAGGCTGGTTAATCCGGAGATCACCAGGTATCGGGATACTCCGTGGACGACTGAGCTATTTTTTAAACTGGGCCCTCAGTCTGGCCGACTATCGGCAAGGGTCGTGTCACACCTTAATTCCAGCCCAGCGGATCGTGGAAAGGGAAAAAGGAGAGAAAGAATCAGAGGGAGGAAATCAGGAGTGAGGAGGGGTAGGGGAGAAAGGGGGAATTGGGGCAGGACGGAATGTCCTTTGGGCAGTTCTTAGTGGATATATGAAACATCGTTAAGCCTTCACACCGGCACCATCAATGGATGGTGCACTCGACAAGGTGACTACCCTTCGTGAAGGAAAGCGGACCGTAGCCCGTTCCTATGTTTTAAAGGCGTATCGACTTGATCCTCGTTGTGTGTATCTTTCCACTTCGTGCAGAGCTACCTGCTTTGCTTTTTTTTAAATGGTTTATGGCTGGTTTTTCAGATTGTTTTTTTTTTACTGATTACACCTCATTCACAACTACCCTTCAGTCAAAAATATGAAAATAAATGCTTCTTCTTTGCTTTCGCTAAAAATAATGCAATCCGGTGTTCGGCCTAGTAACAATAAAAATGATTTGACTCCTTCTTTGCAAGTTTTTATAGTGGTTGGTCACACTGGTTTTGCAATAAGGTTACATTTTTTCATAATGTATTTTCAAAGGCGTATTGAATTCTTGTCAGTCGTGCGAAACAAGTGAAGAAAACACAATACGGTGTGACGCGTGTTAGTTCTCAGAGCAAACAAATAAGAGTGTACTGACGTGTTTTTCAAAAGATAAAGCTTAACTGTTTCTTAATTTAAAAATATTGTAAGACGAAATGGGAAAACATTCTTTAAAGTGTTTGGCCTGCGGTCGAGAGGAAAAACAAATTGTCTGGAAAATACCTTCGCGGTTTTATGCAACCGATGAGGAAATAACAAGTTACTGACTCTATTTCAATACATTTGTTCATTTAAAAGACCATTTTCACATTGTCCTTCTTTCTGACGTTGAAATGCAGTCACAATCACCCAAAAAGAAGGACAATGTGAAAATCATTTTCAAAACCGAACCTGACTAAAAAACTGTTGATTTCTGTAGCGAAGATGCGTTTTATTATTTAGCAGGCTACATTTAAAAAAAAAACGTCAAAAACACAAGTGTAATCTGAAATTAGGTCAGAAACCTAGTGTTTTGTCCATATTCACAGATTTCAAAGAATAGTTTTTAGATGCGATAGAGAGCCTGGAGCAATAATTTATTTCTCGTTTTCTCAATTTGTACTTTTGTAATAATTTTGAAATGAAAATGTATAATATATTAAAAAATGAATTTGATTAATTTTGCTGTAAAAATGAAAATAAAGAAATATTAGAAATTAGAAAACAAACTATGTGTTGGATCCCAACATCAGGATTATAGTAATCAGTGATTATAATATTATTATATTAACGATATAGAGTTCATTAATTATCTTAACTATGTGCGCAAAACGACGCTCCGAAGCACCCGGACGAAACTCACACATCGACATAGTGATTGAAGGACTGGTGCAGTGGATTAGTTGCTGCAATATGACTATCTGAAGCATAATTCAATCTTGAACATATTAGCAGCAACTAAGTTCAATGCACAATCGCGGAAATTCATAAAATTTAATTTTGTAAAGTTGGCCTAACGAGTTGAATTAATCATCAACACGAACATAGTAGCTTCGAATTTCATCAATCAATTCGAAACACTATGACTAATATGAATATTTATATGAATTTTTGTTTTGTTCTGTTTTTGTTATGTTTTATGTGTCTATATTATTTATATCTTATTTATATCTTATTATATACGAAGAGACTATCTTCTACTCAATAGGAGGATTCAATGCAGAATTTATAAGTAGGGAACAGCGCAGAGGTGGAGGTATTGCCCTTTTTATTAAAAATACCATCTGCTATGAGAGACTAACTACTAATACAGTATCTTTCGAGAGCATAAGGATAAGATGTGAAGAAAAACCAAAACGAAAATATATAACTGCGATTTATAGGCCGCCGGGCTTGAGCGAGAGAAGTTTTATAAATGAACTAGAACTTATAATTGATCAGGAAAGGTGACGCTGCGGCGACGTTATTATAATGGGTGACATGAATCTAAACATCCTCGATGTTAACAGGCAGATAGTAAACGAGTATTTGGAGATGATGGCTGCAAAGGGGCTGGTCAATGTAATCAAAGAACCAACGCGCCGTGATATGCGAATAGGCAGCGCGACACTAATTGACCAGATCCTAGTAAGCATTCCAGCGCAGTCTATGTTCTCGGGGCTGATTGAGTCGTGCATATCGGATCACTATGCAATTTTCTATGGGACGTTTACAAAAACAGAAATCTGCCCTAACAGAACTGAGAACGAGCGGATTCGGAATCGCGTCGTAAACAGGTTAATAGAATCTACTGATTGGGAAAATGTACTTATGGAGCAGGATGTAGATGTAATGTACAGAAAATTCGCTGAAAAAATACATACGATTTATAAGTGTGCTACAGTGAGAATTGGTGAAAAGGGAAATAGGATTCAAAACCCATGGATAACTACTGAGCTGAAAGAGAAATGTAGGAAGCGCGACCAGCTTTACAGAAGATGGAAGAATAATAGACTTTGTGCAATGTATGAAGCAGATTACAAGCATTTCCGTAACAATCTAAATAAAGAAATCCAACTTAGCAAAAGTAGCTTTTACAAAAGAACGTTCGCAACCGTTAGAGGGGATCCACGTAAGACCTGGAAACTTGTCAATGAAATAATTGGAAGAAGCAAAATGTCCTTGGATCAGCAGGTACTTAAAAACTTCAACAACAAAAACATCGATGAGGTCATCGGTGAGTTCTCTAATTACTTCTCTAAGGAAGCAACGCAAATAATCCACAAATGCGGGAACACAACATCAAACCATTTGAATACCAGCATCGCGAACTCAATATATATACAGCACACCAACGATATTGAAGTTAAGAATATATTAAGTGAGCTAAATGCGAGTAAGGCAACAGGTATAGATGGTATAAGGCCAGCTGATCTAAAAACAAATGCAGACATTCTTGGACCAATAATCACAAAAATTATAAATAGTAGTTTGGAACAATGCGTAGTACCAAAAACGCTTAAAACGGCTATTGTACGTCCGATATATAAGAGAGGTGCAAAAAGTAACATAGAAAACTACAGGCCAATATCAATCCTGCCTGTCATCGAAAAATGCCTTGAGGAAGTGGTTGTGAGAAGAATTAACGAATTTGTTAACAGGTATTCCCTGATTGGAGCAAACCAGTACGCATTTCAAAAAAATAGAAGCACGAACAAGCTCTTAGGAGAATTTACAAATACGGTCAATGAGAGCCTCAACAAAAATCTTCACGTCCTAGTCATGTTCATCGACTTCAGCAAAGCTTTTGACACCCTAAATCATCATAGGCTATTGGAGGCTGCTGCCAGGGCTGGAATTAGGGGATCCTTGGCCAATTGGTTACAAGACTACCTCACTGATCGCCATTTCAAAGTCAAAATCTCTGGGAACTATAGTGAACCGAAGGGGATTGAATACGGTGTACCACAGGGGTCAAAACTGGGTCCATTGTTATTCATTTTATACACGAACGAGCTGCTGCGAGTCTTCACAAAAAGCATTCCGTTTGCGTACGCGGATGACACAGCTATCGTAGTAAGACATCGATCGTTGGATACCGCGAAGCAAATTATGCAATCTGAGTTCAACAAGGCTGTAAGATGGTGTCACGATAATGGCCTTGTTATAAATGTGTCAAAAACGAAATTGATGCACATCCGTGGACCTCGCTGTCAATCGGTAAATTTAGGCATCACCTATCAAAACAACGATTGTCCAGCCGTCTCAACAGCTTTATGTATCGAGGAAGTAAGGTCCTATAAGTACTTAGGGATCACTATTGACTGCAACTTCAGATGGGATGAACACATAACAAATCTTCGTCGTAAATTAAAGAGTGCCTTGTTTGCACTATTCTACTTAAAAAAATGCACACTAAAACCGGTACTACAACAAGTGTACTACTCGTTGATAGAATCACAGCTTCGCTATGGCATTTTAGCTTGGGGTGGCGCAGCAAAAACACACATACAATCACTGGAGAAACTTCAAAACAGAGCCTTGAAAATAATAGCTAATGACGATTTCAAAGCTCTCAGCGTTTCAAATATATTTAAGATTACAGTTGTATTAGAATATTATGTAGACAACCGTTTTCAAACTCCAATACAACACGATGTGAACACAAGAAGGCAAGCCCAACGTCTATTAGACATTCCACGAACATACAACGTGTATGGAAAACGTCAACTAAAAAATATAGTCCCTACGTTCCTGAACGACTTACCAAGAAGTCTCACCAACATCCGAGGTCAACAAAGGAAGCTTCTTATAAAACAACATTTTCTTTCATTGAATCAAAGACCAACCTAATTAAATTGTATTTCTAATACCTTGAAAATATCTATATAGAATTAAAAATTCATAAAAATTACAAGTAACTAAATGTAAAATATCTAATATCAGTTATTTTAAAATATAACACAATGTATCTCAACTCTTAGCATTCTTACACTATAAGCAAAATAACCTCCTGCAGATAAGCCATAAGCTTTGCGGGAAAACTATGTAAACTACTGTTAGTTTTTGTTATCTATTATAAATAAATAAATAATAAAAATAATAAATAAAAAAAAAAAAAAAAAAAAATATAATCTACTGCGGACATTTTTTCGAAAAGTCCCATCCCTGGTCTAGAGTAAACTTTTCTCATCAATTAGATAACATGCCAATTTAAAAAAAATTTGTACAGCAACTGCGGTTTGTCTACTCAAATTATTAACTTTTCAGCATTGGGGAAGTTATTGTAGTTGGTCCGAAAATGGAAACCACAATTGACAACATTTTTTAAAATTTGAATGTTCACAAAATGATTTTGACTACAAAAGCGTTCACTAACTTGTTCGTATGTTTCTCTCTCTGTGAAAGAATTCATCTCAACCACTGCCATTTTGACACTTTTTACAAGTTTTACTACAAAAGTAAGGAAACAGACCTATTGATTATCTGATTGTTGACATTGAGCGCGTTTAGTTTGCAAGGCAACTGCTAGTCGCACGTCGCACGGCGACAGCTGCTACTTACCTGTCTGCAAAATGATATTGTGCCATTAAATGTAGTCTTATTGTCCCTAGACGATCGTATGATTCTTTGCTTACTTATGTGGTTGTTGTTTGCTCTGCGCGCCTTAGTAAAGTGAATTGCCATCCGTGTACTGAATGACAAGATGACTATCATTTGTCTTTCCATTGTTTGTGATGGTCTCTAAAACAAACTCTATATCGGAATAGATACTCACACTTTAGGTCCTCATTGATTGATGTTCACGCTTATCACTCTTTTATTGCCATTGGAATTCTATAAATCCATATTGAAAGAATGTTCAGTTCCATACAATTCCTTACACAACTTTATTTAGAGTATGTACATGAGTATGTATTATGTATATACATATATATATATATATATGTCATTGGCTATTGCATGTGACAATCATAAAGAGATATTGAAGGAAATTTAAAAGAGACATACATTTATATGTATCCAGTATGAATGAAAAAATCTATTTGTAGCGTAGGTATCTTCATCGAACGATGTTGTTGGGTAACTAAAATATAAATAATTCAGAGGATAACTAGGTTTTCTATGGGTAAAGTATGAATAGGGTTTTAAAATGTACGAGTAGTTTTGAGATCGTATTTTAATAAATAATGTAAATTAACTAGCTAATGGAAGTTGGAAAGTACCTATAACATAGCCTGAGTAACGTTTTCTTTTGTTTTGAAAAAAAACTTATAGCAGAGTTGCCAAAACGCTGTTTGGTAAACTAATGCCTCTTTAATAAAATGCTTTTCTAATGAACGTATTAGCTTAAGTGATATAAGATGTTATATCAAATTCTTTTGTTGTATTGTTTGGACTTAAGTCGTAGCTGTAAAGCTGTTCCAAAAACATAAAGAAAACTTAAAATCCTACATAAGCCTTAAGAACGAAAACATTTGTTTGGTTTTACAATTTTTTTTATATAAATTAACGTTTATTTAAAAAAAAAACTTTACAGTTCTCTTTTTTAACATTTTAATTATAAACACATATATAATTATATAAGTGTCAAAAATAATATAAAATAATCAAGTTTTTATAAAAATGCCAACTTGAAGTTTTTTCATTAAGGCTCAAGCAATTTTGTTCGAATAAAAATCATAAGATAATATTAATTAATAATTTCAATTTGCAATATTTTATAATCAATTTTCTTCTTCATTTTCATCATCTGTTAAATCAGGATGAGAATTAACAATAACACCCGATTGAAGATTTTAATAAAAGTCGTGGTATGACTTCTCGATCACTAGCAGTAATTCTAATGAATCCTTCGTCTTCTCCTTACTGATGGTATTGGGGCCAGAGTAACAATGGTGAACTTCAACTATATCAACAGCATTCTTCCATCGATTTTTTATGTTCAAGACTTTGGACGGTTCATTCTCATCTAAACTTGTTTTGAATTGAACCATTCAAAATTCTTTGGTAAATCGCAACCAATTCATATTTCGCAACACAAATTTACTTTTATCGTCGGCGATTTCGACATTTTAGCAAAGTCAAGACAGTCGGTCATTTCGTGAAAAATAAATGGTTTTTTCCCAATTATCTTACCAACTGGTACCAATCCCTTGGATTGTGAATCCTTACAGTTGATGATTTATTTTCCTGTCAATAGCTGCATGATCAACATCATACCCTATGTGAGTGTGGCCAGGCACTAAAAATGTATGGTCAATAACATCAATGTATGAATTATTGCAACAAATTTCAAACATTGTGGCAAAATATCCATTTTTATTTTGACCGGCAAAAAATTAGGTGTTTTACGTCCGGCGGGATCGTTTGAAGATGCTGGAAAACACAAGAAGCAATCTCATTTCCTTCTCTGTGTGCTGTTGATTCATTCCTGTTTAGCAACACAGTCATGAAGGGTTAAGTTGTATGTCTAAAGTTGTCACTTATAGAATGAAACTTTAGTTCTCAGGAATGGTGTGGGGAGACACTGTTGAAGATCGAATGAATACACTCTTATCGAATAACTATTTCTAGCATACTCCTTGTTCTTGCCCTTGCCCTTTCTTTCGTACGCCAGGTCAGAAGCCTTATGATGATCATCCTGCGAAATTTTTAATAAGAGTCCTCCTTCCCCTCTGGTTCCATTCCTATTTTAGTTTTTAATATCTCACATCTGCAGCAAGTAGCAAGTTTCAGCTTTTTAAATTTAATATTCATAGTTTTAAATATTTTTGAATAATTAGAAATCGAAGCCACTAATTCGTATTTTTCAAAGTATAATTTTAATATACACCCTACATCAAATAAACCGCGCCACCCGCTACGTTCAAACTCTGATTCGACTTTCTTTTAAAGTATAAAACATACAACTAAAAAAGTAGTACCAACAGAAAGTGCGTTATATGTTGAATAAAATGAATTGAAACTCTTTGGGATTATTCAATTAATTCAGTGTTAGTTTAAGGTTATACAAAAAAGAGTTGTTTTCCAGTTGTGTTAATTAATGTAATCATAAAATGAAAAAAAATTTAATCCAATAACAAAGAAAAAATTTAAAAAAAAATGTTGGTCAATATCTGGTATTGCCTCCTGTTGCTTGGATAACTGTCAGCATCCTTGCATTTATCGACCTCACGAGCCTGACGATAAAATCTTGAGTAATAGCATTCCACGGCTCTTCAAAAGCGATTCCCAGCTCTGGAAGCCTTGTTGGAACAGGTATCCGGGCTCGAACCCGACGTTTCAGTTCAGTCCATCGTACGAATGCCGACGTCCGGTAGATACTGGGTCACCACATATGCAGCATGAGGCCGTGCATTAACAGCATATCCGGACCGATATATCCTGCGAAAGGTAAAACATGGCCTGCAAGGATTTCAGAAATTTAGCGACGAGAAGTCAATCCACGTGTACGGCCCATTGGTTCGATGAAAACTAAAGCTGTATGTGGTGTTAAGGAGATGCCGCCCCAGAGAATATCGTTCATCAACGCAACGATATACTCTCTGACTTCGATCACTTACATGTAGACTCACCCTGGACTCATCAATAAAGAGTACATTACCCCACTGCTCCAAACTTCCAATCCCTATGCTCTCGAGCAAACTCAAGGCGTGCTCGACGGTGGGCTAGGATTAATGCTGGGCGTGTTGCAGGTCTTTTTGGAGTCAGGTTTTGTTCAAAAAGTCTCCTTCTGACGGTATCTGAACTTATGAACACTTGGTGTTCATCCCGCAGACTTTATTGGACTTTAACTGCATTTAGGCGGCGACTTCGTAGAACAATAAGTTTAATAAACCGATCATCTGCTGCTGATGTAGCCCTAGGACTGGACGTACCTGGACGTCGATCGAATGCCCCAGTCTCTAGGTATCTTCTGTAAACTCGTTGCCCCGAAGATCTGCTAATTTGAAGTCTTCGAGCGACCTCACGGTGCGCAACACCGGCTGAGGGGAGTAGGGGAGAGTGGGGCACATTTGAACACTTTTTGCTTTCGAAATTGATAAAACCTTTTATATTTGATTTATTGGTCTGTACATTTTACTCGCATTGAACAGTGGTATTGAACTTTGATTTCAATTAATATTTGGTTAACTTAACGAAATATTTATATTAAATTTTTATTTTCAACCAATATTGGTATGGCGTCATGTATGGGTCACTTTTGAACTTGGAAGGGGCACTTTTGAACAGCAATCTTAATTTATTTTTTATAAAAACATGAAAAAAAGCTTATCAATCACAAACCTAAAATTCATACTGAATACAAAAACAGCCAATATAAAAAAAAACAAACTTAAAATTCATTCTTTGGTTATACCTATTACATTCATTTGTTAAAAGAAAACAAAAAAAACAAAGATTCATTAGAAACATAACAGAAAAAATAGAATTTATACCATTTTATCTTCTTAGAGTAAAGTAAGAAACTTTTTTTTTGTATTCAACCCAATCGGTATTTCGAAAAATCAAACGCAAAAGTTATCAAAGCGGATGTTCTTGATGTACCTGGAGCGTTAATTGGTGTATTCAGCTTAGCTTTGATCTCTAAGGCGTTTATAAATGAGTTGTCTTCTAGATCAGGAAAGTAAAACTTGAAGGATTCAGGCATCTTTTTTAAAAAGCTTATGTTGTACATATTTCCACTTTTTTCTTTTATTTTGCCCACAAAAGCCAGCTTTTTATTGCTCTTTTTGTTAGAACATTCGGCCAAAATGAAGTCGACTTGATTTAAATGGTCATAACTCAAGTCATATGATTCCTCATTTTCAACTGGTTCCGTTGCATGTCCTTCTTCAAAGGAAGAATCGTTAGCAAAATAAAAATCGAAATCGGTGTCGTCATTGACCGAGAAGCTTTGATCTGAACCGGAGCTGGATTCCATTAAGTTTTTAGCTTTGGTTTACGGTTTGGAGTTTTTATCATTATAGCTTTTATTAAAAGCCGGTATTGGTGTTTGTTTCAGACGCTTTTGACGTTTTAAATATGCATCTTCAATCTCATTTTTTAAGGGGTTTCGGTGAGTATCCGCGACTTTCCTTTCTTTCGCCCTTTAGTGTTGGTTTTCCTTTGCGCGGCTTTCGGATAAGGTCGTGCTATTTCAGGTGAAACGATGTCAGTTGGCGTTATAACAAATTCATCAGATGGCAGATCAGCTTCATAAGCTCTTTTATCAATATTTTCATTAGTGCTTTCATTCGCAGGAACTTCAGCTGACTCAGTAAATGGTCGGTTTGTGACCTCTGAACATTGGAAGTCTTCGTCGGTGAATACATTCCTTGAAATAGAAAAATGCTTGGCTTGGCAAACCCAGAAGTTATATTTTTTGGAGTGAACGCACTGATATAAGCAGTGTTTGCAATAGACGGAAGGTCGTGTATTCTTATTGTTTTGCCAGGGTTGTTAAGTAGCCAGTCATTTTGTGCTACCGATAGTTTTTACTAAAAGGGTCCTAGGACAACAACATCAAGTGGCTGAAGGCGATGAGTGCAATGGGGAGGAAAAGTAACAAGGACGATACCATGATCACGGCAAAAGTTTATGGCTTCATTTGAGCAATGGCTTTCGTGATTGTCCAATAAAAGTAATATCATGTCTGTTTTAGTGCACCTCATGGATCTCTGAATATGCCCCAGAACTTTAACAAAAAGCACTCCAGTCATCCAACCACTCGTTGGGCTATAAGCATAACCTACGCTACCAACTGGTGCTTCATTAAGCATTGTATCGTGAAATCTAGCCCGCGGAAATATGAACACGGGAGGTATTGTATTTCCAATTGCACTTACAATAGCACACATAGTAATTAGTTGGCCTCTCTCAGCAGAAACAGATTGTCCAACCTGTTTTAACCCTTTTTGTGCAATCACGTTTGGGGCTTGAACTACTGTGGTAACACCTGTTTCATCCAAACTAAAAATCCGATCACCAGTAAAGTCAAACTTACCGAGTGCTCTCTGATAATTTGAATGAAATTCTTCAAGATTCTTCTTGTTAAAACTGGTCGCCCTTGACAAACTTGTGTTCTCTGCTTTTCCTATTGAAAGTCTTGGGTGTCTTTTCATAAAGCCATGTATCCATTCAATTCCAGCCATTTTATTTGCACCCCAGGATTCGGGACATTTCTTTAGCAATGTGGCATACTCAAATGCTAATAATCGAGCTTGAATTTTGGTCAATCCGTAATTCATCTTCGAGCTTCGGATCAAATATTCTTCAAGTATTTTTTCCTCATCAATGACAAAAACTTGCTGTGTTGAATATTTGCTTGAAATTTTACATTTTGCAGTTCCTTATTATTTTTGTAGTTCTTAATTCGGTAAAACAATGTTTTTGGCAATATTCCGAAGGCAGCGGCTGCCCCTCTTAACGTCATTGTATATTTCAAAACTGCTGTTATGGCACTTTTAACGTCATCCTCATTGACTAAAGTAGATTTTTTTCTCCTGTAAGTGCGCACCATTATTCACTTAAAAAAAAATAAAATAATGAGCAACAGATTTATTGAATGAAAAACATAACAGTCTAACATATGTAAAAAAAAGCTGATCGGGGCAGTTTTGAACATGTTCAAATGTGCCCCAACACACTTGTTCAAATCTTCCCCAACTGTTACAGCGACATAAAATTTTGCATATATATTAAACTTTAATATATTCATTCAAAAACTTACTGTGATTTAATTCCAAATTTATTTTCACTTTACAATAATTTTCTTCCGGTTTAAAATAGCGCACCAAATTTTTTTTGCACTTTTACAACTAAAAAACGAAAATAATGGCACTACACTGTAAAAACCACCTTCCACCTCTAAATCTGAGAGACAACTGAAGAAATCAAAGAAAGTCAATGACGTTTGCGGATATGGTATTGTCAGGTTAAAATATTGAATTACTTTAAAAAAAGAGTAAAAAAGTAAAACTTTATAAGCAGTGTTCAAATGTGCCCCGTGTTCAAATGTGCCCCACTCTCCCCTATTCATTATAAACAACGTACAAAAAACGCACAAATACACGCGGCTGAGCGAACACTGGACTAAATCCAAAAAAAACATAACAGACACTGACTAACCTCATTGTAGAAAAAAGAACGGTAATCGCGAAATCTAGACAAAACAAAGCAAATCGGTAGCGTTGTGTTTCTTGCTTGATTACAATGTGAGTTAACGGTACTTAAGAATAAATTTAAAATCATTTTAATTGACATGAAAAGCACTTTCTGTAGGCACCACTTTTTTAATTGTATGTGCTATACTTTTAAAGAAAATCGAATCAGAGCTTGAACGTAGCGGGTGGCTCGGTTTATTTGCTCTCGAGTGTAGATGAAAGTGTCAGACTGCTATTGAAATATTTTTGGGCAGTGTGTCTTTGGGTTTAACGTGACACATATGATGGAAAACTGTTAATATGATCCCGAATCTGATTCTCTTTTCGAGTTCCAATCTGATTGGATAATCCACTTCCTCGTTGGTCTGTTTGGGTTGTAGATCCATTTGAAGCCCGCTTCTCTCAAAAAACAGTTTTTATAAATTGCTCTGTTTCAGACAAAGTTCAACGGAAACAATTTTGGCAAACGGAAGACTTCTAAGAAATAATAGTTTGAAAAATTTTCATTTCTTGGATTTGTGCCATATTTTTGAAGTCCTCTCTGATTTTGTTTCTACAAAAACGATGAGACTACACACGTAGGCGTGTCGTAGATTGTAATCTCCAAGTCCCCACTACTTCTCGAATATATTTCTCTGTTCCACCACATATACTTTTGTCAGACACTTCTTTCAGCAATCTACTATCGGCTTGAATTTTCCTGCTTTAATCAATTTTCCAATGCGTGGTGTATAAAGCTTTTCCGGTATTTCTGTTTCCTTTTTTTTGGAAATTTGTTTTCCTTCGTTTCTTCAACTTCATCGTCACTGTTAATCACCATTTGCTCCTGATCAGAAAAATTTCCTTGCAAAAGAGTTGCAGCTTGTCTCATATTTTCGCTGAAAAAAGGATTAACATGCTGGGCAAAAGAGGCGATTTTCACTTATGTCGATATAAGCTCTTTTAACTTACTACCACTGTTTATTTGCAATATTTTCGTGAATATTAACTTAGAACAATAGGTTTTTCAACTATCAACCGTGTGTTCTTGATTTGCGTCAGAAAAGACTTTCGGACGCCCTTGTCTTTTTTCCGGGATAGCTTTTCGCATATGTGTTTTATTTTACTTTATTTCAATTTGAGTAGCTATTCGCCGGAATCCACAATTGACTAGTGCTAGCATCGGTTACAAATTCAAATAGTTCACAATCAACTTACAAAATAAAATGAGACTATGACTAAAACGATATAATTTGAATTCATAATGAAACACAACAATTAACAACCACAGTACATATGTTAATAGCTACCTACTGATAGTACCAACTTAAGTTAACGATATGTATAATTTTTATATTATAAAAAAGTTTATGAAGGTGAAAGATCACTGATAATGGATTAATAATGATAATATCAATATTTAGTTAGGGTATATTTCACTGCGACCTATTGGTCTAATGTGTCCCCTGCTTGTGCCTCGAAGAGGTTCATGCCCTCTAGATACCTCTTTTCTGAAGCGTATCGAGGTATCACACTTCTTAGAGCACAGCGTCCAGTCCAGTTTCTTTGATGAATCTGAGAATGAGCTCTGATAATGGATTAGTGAGAACTGTTGTGATGTCTGCGATGTGTTTCAATGCAGGTGGTATGAATGACGTTCTTATGTCTGTTGTGCTCATTTTCGCGACTTTTTGCGCATGGAAATCAGATCGATATTTGGTATAGATGTTTTTGGACAAGGTGGTTCATTGGGTTACAACTGCGCTCAGATTAGGTTATCTTGGCGAATAGGCAGACGTGGTGAATATTTAATTTTTTGTGCTTGACATATGGATGATTTTAATATGGATGAACGGATGATTTCTCCTATCAGTATTGCCGGCACCTATGTGTTGTCTCGTTGTTTCACCAATGGGATTGAGTGGATAAAAATGATTCTTTTATTGATTCGTACAGCCTTTCTTAACTAATTTACGTGTTTAGTGTTAAAGATGCTTGGCGAAATTTAGTACAATCGTGAAGGTGCACATTTAATACAAATGCCTGTACTTTTTTCTGGTTAGGTTTATGAGAACTGGAAGAGGAGAATTGTTACTCCCTGAAACTAAAATGTCTTCAACATTCGGTTTGCCTATAGAATTGAGTGGTAATATAATTCCACGCAACAAAATGAGGCTTAAATCCGCCGGAAATTAAAATGATAACTGAATATTATTTGTTCTATTGATTTGTCCAGGCTCTCTGTACTAACATATGTGTTTAGTTAAAAAGATGTTTGGTGAATTTTAGTACAATCGACATCAAGCTGACGTCCATGAATCCCACTTAACCCAGCATATTGTATCTACGAATAGATTATAATCTAGCTTGCACTTAATTCCAGAGACACATTTTAATAATCAGCATATCATTGAAATCATTGCAAATATTATTTTACGTTCCTTCGTTCAAATATGTAATCGATTGAATAGTTATTTGTAAGAACCAGTAATAAACCAGTTGTTAACGAGTGAAGTGGAATTTTTTTTTCTTAAGCTCATAATTCATAGTCGTATCTGGAGCAGTCGCTTGGTTTAAGTTTTAATCAAATTAAACTAATTAAATATCGTGAAAATCGTGCGAGATAAAACAGCAAGCCAGCCAATAACGAAAACGAAATAAAAAAAATAGTTTTAAAGTTAAAAAAATAGTTATCCATAAATAAATAAATTAACACAAGATCTATAAAATTTGAATAATTATTTTTTTACCAAAATAAAAATTAATGTAAATTGAATCTTAATCCAAGTAAACATTTAATATTAAAAACCAATTAAAA
The DNA here is from genome assembly GCA_949715645.1 of Portevinia maculata. Lineage (NCBI taxonomy): Eukaryota > Metazoa > Arthropoda > Insecta > Diptera > Syrphidae > Portevinia > Portevinia maculata. The sequence continues at coordinate 219,968,060 of OX454526.1, forward strand.
GTGAAAACCTATATTTATATTCAACTTATAATTATGTAAATAAATCAAAGAAAAAAGTAATTTTTAAGCGAAAAAAAGACTTAATATACGAAATCATATTGTATTAAATGCCAAATACTAGCCCACACATAATAATTCGAACATGCGTTCAGCTAACCAAACTGCTCAAGCTGACCCCAATCAGCAACAGCAACTAAATGTAAGAGATTTTCGACTCTCTTAAAATCCGTGACGAAATCAAAAATCTGACACGTTTTGATGGCAACCCAAGACTTCTGTATGATTTCATACACAATGCGGAAGAAACTCTGGTGTTCATTAGGGGAATCGACGAAATCCCGTATGAGCAAATTATTTAGCGAGCTATAAGGACCACAATTGAGGGCCTGTCAAAACCTAAGCATCATTAAATAAAAAAGTATTGATCCACGAGCAGGACAAAAACGTTGTTAAAGCAAAACAATACGTCTTCACGCAAATGTGCCTTAATGCATTTCTTTCGGGACTTAGCGACCCCATTTGCTCAAGCAACCATGCCATGAGATCTGAGACGCTACTAGTAGCACTATCATCTTAACGCAGAGGATAAAAGAAATCTAATTAAGTTGTGTTAAGAATATGAAGATATCTTCTCCAATGGAAACATAAAATACAAAAACGTATCGATATCAACAATATGCTAGGTCAAGGCATAATTAGGCCTAGCTACTCAACACGAATTTCACCAGTATGTGTAGTCCCCAAAAAGAAAGACGGCAGCGGGAAACAAAAAGGCTTCTACTGATCGACCGCAGAATATTAAACGAGAAAACTTTATCCGAGAGGAATCCCTTGCCTAATTGAAATGAAATTCTCGACAAATTAGGGAAATGCGTGTACTTTTTGACATTATATCAAAGAAGCGGATTTCATCAAAGAGAGATGGATCCCAAAGCTATAAGCAAGACACTGTGAAAGGTGGACACTGTGAGTACACCCGCATGCCTTTGAGCTGGAAAATGATCCGTTCACGTGGACAACGTTCTCAGCGAACTCATAAAAAATGTTTGTCTAGTATATCTGGACGACATAATTATATACAAAATCCCTTCAAGGACGCTCGGAAAACCTGAAAAAAAGCCTTCAACAGATTACGAGAATTCATTCTCAAAGTACAACTTGATAAGTCTGACTTTATGCAAAAACGCTTTGCATTTTTAGGTCACATTTTTCGACCGAAGGCATCAACCCGAACATATAGAAAATTCACGCAATTAAACAGTTTCCAATACCGCGCACACAAAAGAAATAAGAGTATTTTTAGGACTCCTGGGTTACTATTGAAAATTTGTAACGATTTCGCCAAAACTAGTAATACCCTTAACCGAATGCCCAAAGAAAAAGAAATCAATAGTACTGAATGATCCATCCACAATGGCTGATAATAAGATTACGAGATCATATAACAAAAAGGGCAACCCAGCCCTTAGTATACCTTGTGCCCACTTTGTGTGTCCATCTTTGATTAGTCATTTTAATGGCCGGATCCGATAACGTCCCTTTGACTACACAAAGTGGAGGTTTTTTTTGTCTAATCCCGCGCTTTGGAGACGCATTTCTTCCCCTTTTCTTGCCAGTTCATCCGCGAGCTCATTGCCCTCTACGTTGCGTGCCCAGGCACCCAGCACAGTCTAACACGGTGCTATTCGCATAATGCCTTAATAATTGTGCGACAATACCAGAATATTTCGGATCTTATAACACATTTTTCTAGCGCCTTTAGAGTGGTCTGAGTGTCAATGTAAAAAGCAGCCTTAAGTACTGCCAGAACCTTTGACTGGAAGACACTGCAACTGTTTGGAAGCGACAGCGATTCCCTCAACTCTGTTTTTGCAGAATAGATTCCGGATCATCGGTGTTGGAGCCATCGGTAAATACTGCAATGTCACATGAATTAATGACTGCATTATTTTGCAACTCCACTTCGGGATATAGCACTGTGTCTGGTATCTAAAGCTTAGAGGGGTTATCATCCGATTTTACTGATTTTCCGATATTGAAAATTTCAAAAATAGAGCAGTGTCCAATTGCACTAGTTTTGAACAATATATCTACAGGTAGTAGGTGCGAAAACGTTTCCAGTGCCACTGTAGGTTTCCAATTTAAACAACACCCTCTCAGTTTTTTTTTTTTTTTTTTTAATTTTGCTTTACGCTAAAGGGGTTTTATTTTTCTGTATATGTACGGTCCCCTAATTGGGTTGGAACATACCGCCGGCATTTTTTTGTATAATCGTAAGCAGCACCTAGCAATGAAATATTGCATTGTATGATTTCATATGTTACTTACTATTCGAAAGAATAGGATAATAGGAAAGCAGTATGGTCCTTTCGTAGAGTTTTTTCTCGACGGGTGGCCCCTACATTGCTTAGGGAGATGTGTATTCGTGTGAGTAATTAATTTAAAAACATGGCCCTGGTCGAATGTTCGACCTGTCAATCAGTTGGTGAATACACTACCATTGCACCCTTGTTACCCGCATAAGTGGAACCACCATCATCTCAGTAACTGAGAATCTTAATGAAGATATACACATATCAGAGAGACCATTGAATGACTTCAACAAGCAAGTCATCTTACTGAAATTCACTTAAGGATCACCCATGATACTAGAAACTATATTCAAAAGTAAACAACTCTCAAAAATCTAACTTCACAGAAGACTTTATCAACGACACATTCTGTAATGTCTAATCCGTATACTCAAAATTATTCTCTTAAAACAAAACCTTTCGCTTGATTAGATGTACCGAGATACTAACAAATATTAGACAAAACGACGACCAAGAACAATTAATCAATGACTATCACCACAATAACAACCATCCAATCATTGAAGAAACCCTTTAACACTTAAAAAGAGCATTTTACTTTCCTAACACAAAGATCACACAAAGTATTAACATCTGTAACAGATGTCAGACCATGAAATATGATAGAAATCTCCCGAAAATAAATATGAAAAACATGAAAGACCCGCCAAACCACAAGACATTATCGACTTCCACATCGATATTTAAATGATTCACAACCAACACATATTAACCATAATAGATAAATTCTCAAAATTGACTGCAGGATACATACTTAATTCCAGATCACTCTAAAACTTCATATGCCTTGACGGCATTCCCCTTAAATTATTTGCGACCAAAGCGTAGAGTTTACCGCTAAAATCTTTCAAGACTTTTGCAAACGTTACCAAATTAATTTCATATATGTAATCTAGTCCCAACAAATGAGTAGTACCTAATTCACCCGTAGAACGGTTGCATTCTACGCTTATCGAAATATATAGAATAATTTTGGCAACACTAAAAGAAAAGAAAATGGAAATGGATCATCATCAATCTTTTCCGAAATAATATTTGCATACAATAAAGCAATTCATTCATCTAACCAATTCACCCCAAACCAACTATTTTACTGTACAACGTAAAAATAAGCATAAGCACCCGCCTAAAATAACTAAATTTCAAGAAGTATTAATCCCAAAAATTAGAGACAAACTAGAACAATCTACAAGCTAAAGAATTGAAAAAATTTAATAAAAAAAGAGATGAGCCCGAAGAAAGGGGAAAGAATGAAGTAGTCTTTAGGAAAGAATAAAGGCGGAATAAAATGACACCTAGATTCTTGAAGCAAGTAGTAAAATAAACAACAAAGTAACATTACTAACCTTAGGAAATAAAAAAATATACTATTATAATTATAAACAATAAGAAGAGTAAAAGTAAAATAAAACTTAAAATTTTATACGAACACCTACTAGACCTATCAAATTCACAAGGTATCATTTCCTTAAAACTAGGTACAGCTAGAACCATCAAAAACTACAGTAACCTGATCTCGACACATATACAACATGTATTAACAAAACCGACCAAACCTTAACAAACTTCAGTAATATAAACAGCCTACTCGTAATACCTTCAATCGAAGTAACGAAATTTAAACTTAAAGGCCTCCACAACAAACTCGAAACTCTTACATAAATAACAAGACAAAAAAGATGACTCATAAAATTACTAGGCACAATAATAAAATTTAGAACAGGCAATATGGACGCAAGTGACGCAGAAGAATTAAATAGGAAGATTAAAGCTCAGACAATCAACATCTTGACAACAAAATCAGTCCCGAAGTCATGTTAAATTCACAAAAGATCGAGATATTACCAAACACATTAGCTACGTGCAAGATGTTATAGACAAATATTTGTAATAAATGTAGGCGCCATATTACACATGAAATACCTCAATTAGATAAATCTCAATATTGATCTTCTTGCAAAACAATGTTACAAAGCTGAAGTAATAATCTTAGCCAAAATTAACATGATACCCAAAACGATTTTAAACTCCAATGAACTTCAGGACCAAAACGTATTCATTTATCAAAAGGTCGAAATAAAATCAAATGAGCAGTTGTACGATCTCCTTGAATCACAGGATTGTTATTACGAATACAAAATAATCTTCAATATCCGCATAGCAATTTTGTCCCATGAAAACTATTTCCCCATCATACCAATTCCTATTAATAAAGCAAAATTAATCAAAAAAAAAAAGATATTATAATTAATGAACTAGATATTAAATACTTCAGCGATATCTGCCCTAGAATAGAGGATATTTTCCTTTGCAACCAACCACTACATATAGTCAACAAAAAACCCACCTGTATCGGAAATATAATGAGGAACCAACCAGCCAACAACCCATTTAAATAAATCGATGAAACCAAGCAAATAATACAACCTGAAGCAAATTATATTCTCCTGCTTCATGTTCCTCCAACAGAAATCAATACAGCCTGCAACAACGCACAACAAACCGTAGAGGGCTCCGTATTATTAAATTACAGCATCTGCGAATTAGAAATCAACGAAATCACCTATGAAAATAACCCTAGCAAATACTGGGACGAAATTCAAATATTTCCTACAACGAACACCGAAATTCATCCAGAATACACAATAGAAACGCTAAATTTAAAAGTTCACTGAATATCAAATAAAAATCATCAACAATTGACATCGAAACCCAAAAACGAGACACTTATAAAATATTACCATATCCTTTTTCCTTATATGCATCTCATTAACATTAACCTACCTTTGCAGAAAAAAAAATCAGCATACACCTAGATGTGTAGCAGCCATCTTTAATACGAGTGCATAATCGCCTTTTCACAAACAGTTTACTTTTTTAACTTACCATCGCTATCATTGTTAGTACATAATTCCAATTTCAATAAAATTTATATTTTTTCTATTACATCAAATTTACTTCATTAAAAGGCATATTTTTACTTTAAGCCCTTTTTAAAATTTTAAAAGCACATTTCCCATGTCAACTTTAAAAATGCTATTAAAAACACGCAACTGTAAGTCTTCGCATATACACATTGAACTAACGGAGAAATAAAGAATTAATGTCGATTTTTAAGATACAACGGTGCAGGCAATTCTAGGTACCTATAAGAGGGCAGCGTGAATTCAAAATTATTGCAGTCTGTTAATTAAGCTTGTGAGCACACAACCAGAAAGGTGGAGTCACTCTTTTTATTTAAAACATTCTATTGGATTTGTGTAGACAGGCTGAACAAGCAATTGGTCGCCTGGCTTTATTTCTCATCGATATTCGCCGTATTTTAACCTTTCCCCCGCTCTCCAGCAGACAGGCTGAACAAGCAATTGGTCGCCTGGCTCTGGACATCTTCGCCTACAGGAGTTACGGCGCACTTGCGCTGCTCGACGGGAAACCACTTTCACCCACCACCACCCATAAACAGGACACCACTCTTCAGAAGCCTTTTATAAAGATCAAGCCTAGGCACCCATTCAGTCATTTTGGCCAACACTTTATACTAAGGAGAAAGAGGAGTAATAATCCCACGCTCACGTAACACCCAACAAGGGACATCCACCAGACGTTCATCAATCCCACTCCCACTAAACCAACAGTCAGCATAGTTGTAATATTGGATGCACTTAATTCCAAAGATGCATTTTAATAACCAGCAGATGTATCCAGAATTCCAAGAAATCATTGCATATATTATTGTGAACGACTTCTAAATGAACGATTTCCTCGGATATATTTCCGAGAGCCGTTCCTAACAATGAAGTTGTACTAGTCATTACCGTCGAAAAGGCGGTCAGAGACTCCAAAAAACGAAAAGCAGTGGGCCGGACGAGATACCGTCTGGTTCTGGAAAAAGATCGGAGACATCGGTTCCAATTAGCTCTCATCTCCAAACTGATGAGAGGCGATCCAATGCCGAACCACTGGAGGGAAAGCTTTCTTCTTCCTTGTTACAAAGGAAAAGGCGAAACGCGAGATTGTGATAATTACCGTTCAATCAAGCTGATGTCATGAAGATCGTTGAGCGGGTATTAGATAGCCGAATGACTACAATAACACGGCTATCTGAGGAGCAGTGCGGGTTTATCGCATGTAAATCAACCACCGATGCAATCCAAAGAATAAGAATCATGATGGAAAAACATCGCGATTCCTTAAAGGATTTGCAAATGGTGTTGGTTGTTTTGGTGGCACTAAGGCAACAAGGAGTTCCAGAATGATCATGGACAGATGATCATGGTCATATATGAGGGAGTAAAGACAAGAGTAAGATGTCCCGCTGGCGTCATCGTGGATTTTGCAATCGAAGTCGGTGTCCCTTGATGTTTATTACAGTCCTTGATTATCTGTTTGAAGAAAAAGTGACTTCAAAGTGCTTCAGTTATTCTTTGCTGACGATGAATTCATCATTAGCGAGGATCAAACGTCCCTGCGACGAGGACTTGATGCATGGGTGGAAGTTCTGGAGAAGAATAAGTATCGTATTAGTCTGAAGAAAACAGAAAACTTGTACTGCCCATTCTGTGATCTACTCCGACCTATTCCAGACATTTAGATGTATTTAATAGTGATTCCCAAGTGCGGAAAGCTCAGATATCTGGGATCTATGATCAATAGTGAAGCAAGCTGTGATGACGATATTACGCATGGCGTAAGCGTAGGTTTAATAAAATGGCGGAAAAGCTCAGTCATTCTGTGATCCAAAAACTCCAACTAAGCTGAAAGGAAAGCTCTACATCGCAAATGTGCGCCCGGCGCTCACATACGGGTCATCGGCTGCAGGAAATAACCCCCCAAATGAAAAATAAAATAACTCCCCAAAATTTGTATGAAGGTGGGGATTTATTTCATGGGTTTTTGGGGACTTATTTCATACTTCAAATTGGGGGGTTATTTCATAGTGAAATACGTGGGGACTCAAAGTGCAATAAGGCCAAGTGCTAAAATAAAACCTCGCACTTACTCCAAATCAAACAGTGACCCCAAGCAGGGGGGTTGAGGGGGGGCAGCATGCCCCGCATAGGCATTGCACTGATTATGAAAATCCCATATGGAAATCCCATAAACAGTGCAATGCATAAGGGGGCGCATGCCCCCTGCAACCTCCCTTGGGGTGACTGTTTAATTTTGAGTAGGTGCGAGGTTTTATTTCAGCGCTTAGACTTATTGCACTTTGGGTAAATGAATTCGTATGGCCCTATTTCACTTTCAGAAAGCCATAGTGAGTCATAACACCTTGAACACTTGAAATCGATTTTGGGGAATTATTTCATACTTATATGGGGACTTATTTCATACCATTTTGGGGACTTATTTCATCTTCGATTTGGGGAGTTATTTCATTTTTCATTTTGGGGGGTTATTTCCTGGAGCCACGGTTTATCAGGTGAAGTACGAGGGCAAATTAATGGCAGCTGAGATCAAGATGCTTCGCATGACAGCACCAGTAACAAAGATTGATTGAATATCAAGTTCCAAGATCCGAGGAAGCCTTAACGTCAAAGAACCCATCTCAAAAAAAATGGAGCGCGATCGTCTCAGTATGAGCTGTCATGTTCAAAGGAGAGATCCTAAGTACATTGTCAAAAAAGCAATATGAATCAATGTTCCAATACAAAAGCGATTGACAAATTGATAGGCCTTAAAACTCGTGGTTCATACAGATGTAGAACCACCAGCATACTCGTATGATTGGCCTCAGCGACGAAGCGATTCATTGGGAGGCCTGCCGTTGTTTTCTGAGGTCGAACCGGTCGATGCAGTTGAGTAGGAGGGCTATGATCCCTTTAATCCTGATTATAGCCTCACCGCCTTAAAATTTATTTTTAAGCATCAGTAATAAATCAATTGTGAACGAGTGAAGATTTTTTCTAAAGCTCATAATTCATACTCGTGTCTCGCTCTTGCACTTAACATCTCACCAGCCAAAAGAAAAAAGGACCGCCCATGGTTTGGTTAGGTGCGATGTAGAGTTTAAACAGAGCCAGTACTGCGGCTTAAAGCATTACATTCAATGCATGAACTATATTGACACAACGTCAAAACTGAAGTCACCAGTGATTGTGAAGAAATAGCACAGACTATATCTGCTATCTATTGATCGGAAATGATTTGTTTACCAAAAACTAACAATCCCTCTTGGCTATTGCTAATGTCAATCAACTAAGTTATTTATCAATTCGCTTGTATTGGATAGCTGTTACAACTGCAAGCCTGTCATTTAATACATAAACAGCCCATTATTTCATACCTACAACTTACACCATATGCAGTTCACTTTAAAACCGTAACTTTGTTTCATTTTAATGCATTCTCTTTAACCTATATCGTTAGTTGTATGTCATAGTATTGACACTGATTGCATTTTAATTAAACTATCCTGTTGGGGAAGAAAATATTTCTATTCCTCTTATCAACAAACAGTAATGTACACACTTAGTCTGTATTAATTTCCTTGGTTAACCAAAAAGCAAATAATTTAAATTGAATTTGAAACACCACTAACCACATACCTAATCCCTGAAAGCGCCGAGTATTCAGCATTTCTTAGTCGAAAATGAAAAATGGAAATAAAGCTCTCCAAATTCTCCCGCTTTTGAAAGTCATGTAAAGGTCATGTTAACGATATGGAAGAAAAATGTGTATTTTTCTCAACCACATGCAAATATACACACTTACACTGTATTAATTTAAATATACATGTAATTAACCTGAAAGCAATTAATTTAAGTTCTGAATTTGAAGCATCATTAGGTTCATTATCCGTTTCAAATCGGTAAATCAAGAGGTAAATGTTCAGGTTTTCCCAGTCAAAAACACCGAAAGTAAATGAGGCTCCGCACATCCCTCTGCTTTTAAAAGGTGTTTCAGGCACATGCTAATTTCGTAATCACCTCATTCTATAATAGTTTTTCTCATGGCCTTAGAAAGTTTCTTAAAAACCTTTTAGCGATCAGTTAATTAATGTTTTTCAAGGTAATAAAATGTTATATCGCAGACGTTGCCTTATTTTATTGTTCGCATAATAATATGAACATGGTTAAAATTGAACCCTTTATATCCTTCCAGGTGTCACGGCCAATGCTTGATAAATCATTTCATCGTAAAGTTCAAAGTAGGAAAATTTTTACACACAGGGAGTCTTTTGAAACTATTATCGCAAAGACTGAGGAGAAGTTATCAAAGGTAAATTAATGCGTTTGAAAAATCTTTTCATATCCTTGGGGAAATGCTTGTTCTTTTTGCCCTTGAGCATCCGTAAACATTGACTTGATTTTTTTTCTTATTTATTGCTGCAGTGTCGCATGGATTACAAGCAATGCTACGTGGCGCATAGGCAAAGTCCAACACAGATGTCCTTATCCGAGTACATCGATGCCCACAATGCATACGTGCAGCAGTTGCATGCCACAAATGCTATGCTCGAGACGTATCATTGTGAAACGGTGCCACAATTGATGCAGGAATTGGAGGAGATACACAATGACCTAAGCAGTATTATAGCCGAGTCCATTCTTCAGGGTGCAGATGTAATAGCGAACAAGGTAAATAAAGAGGACAATTCCAAATGCATTCCTGCAGTATTGAACATTTAAATAGCAATTAATTTGTAAAGACAGGTAATTTTTAAAATTTTGAAAATGCCGATATGATAACATTTAAGGGAGTTATAAATGTACGTTAATGTGGACAGATTCATCCAGAAAACTGTTTCCGTTTTCCTTCCAAAGAAATAACTTTTAATGTATCTATCTTTAACCCCGATTCGATGGTATTCTATTCATATAATTATATTATATTCTTATATTCGCGAAGGATTTGCACAGCTTTAAAAATGAGGAATTTCGTTTTGGCATACATTATGGCCCATGGGATTGGAATAAAATGACTAAATGTAACTTAAAAGAAATTGAGTGCTTGAGAACATGTAGGATTAAAATTTAATAAATAAGTCGTTATTTGAAAGGTTTTTTTTGCGGTAAAGGACGAATTAGAGAACAAAGGACAAAGGATACAGAGAAAAAAGGGAATTAAGAGAGCAGGTATTGGTGCAGATTAGTTTGCAACAATTGTGGGTCAACACGAGTGGGAAAACAAATCTTCTTTTTCTCTTGTATTACACAGAGTATACAGAGATGGTAAATCAGTACGATGCTGCATAGAACTAAGACCTAAAAGTTCTCCTCCACTCTCTAAACTATAGACATTTCTGAAACACTTTAATTCGAGTCTATTACTTTGGTTTTACTTGGATTTTCGTGATTTAGGGATTTATAAATAGAGCGGGTGTCTGAAATTCTTGCTTGAGTAACGCAGTCTTTTATATAGGATTGTTCCACATCACTTTACGAATTTCAATAAACAGCTGCCCCATTCCTCAAGACTTCCCAAAGAGGTAACTTTAACTATATTTCGTTGCCAAATTTTCCCACTCACTATTAAAATTCGATTTTGTTGTCAGTGCTATCAACGCCAGCATTTTCACAAGCCGTCTATCATCCTCACCAAAATATTTAATATGTAATTAACATTCAGCGTTAGCGTGAATGTAAGAAGTTGGGTTTAGTCACTTTCCACATAGACTATGTAATTTGGTGTGATCGACGGGAGTTGGAAAAGTTTTTGCGAGAAAAATCTCAACAGTTTTCCCACGTCATCGTATAATTAACCGAACGCACCACAGCTTTGAACACCTTGAGCTTAGTACCAGTTAAAATGTTTGTGTTGGATAGGGGGTGTTTTCACATACTATTTCTTGCTTTTTTGACAGCTTTGCATGTTTTATAAGTGAAATTTTGTGTGGTGCGTCTTACTAAAAACTCTAAACTTGACAGTATATCCAAAAGAGGGCTTGCTGGTGAGCATCGATGAAGAACGACTATAAAAGAGATAGATAGATTGATAAAAATATTTTTTTTAATAGAAAAGATACAGTCGCTTAGCGCTAAAAATAAAAGGGCATGGCTTAGCTGCCATAATTTGTTGCTATTGTATTCATACTGGAATTTGTTACCTACGATAAAATGCTTTTTGATAATTTGATACTTGAGGGGTGTTTGTGGCCGCCCATTATATTATTTTATTTTATTTTAATCAGAAAGAATGTAAAATAAACAATTTTGAGTGATAATTTGATACAATTTTCAATTTTCTATGATTTGAAACCTAAAGCTCTAAAGGCATATATTCGCGTGGTATGCTTTAATAATTTTAATGCTGAAACATTGCAAATTTAAATTGATTGGGGACACAAATAAAGAGAGAAAAAAACTAAATATCCCTACCTGGGAGAATGTTGAAAGAGTGGTTAAAAACTGTTGCGGTAAACTAGGGCATCAGGGATGAAAAATGGAATTTTTCAATTGCATTAAAAATTATATATCTACAAACTGTACCTACTTAAACGGGTTCAATTGCAGTTTTTTTTGGCAGGTAAATATGTGCTCACATAGCGACATGTATTAACTGCAATGGTCATTTAATTTGGTTTGCAGCTTGTTAGAGATTAAATTAAAAATGTTTAATAGGAATTTTGTTTTGTATACGCTGTACATACTTAACGAAAATCAAAATCGAGAAGTTATCACTTATATAGTTCATAAATACTTAAATATATAGTTTAAATTATTAACTGCATCCCTACTGGGATACCGTTTATACCTCATAAAATAACAGGCCTCTCGATTTTGAATCACTTCGTCGCTGAGGCCAATCAAATGCTTGTGTTGCTGAAATTGTGTGATCCAGAAGTTTGTAGTCCTGCCTCTCTTTCGCGTTAGTATTGGGACGTTGATTGATTTTTTTGGAGATAGGTTCTTTGACGTGACGGCTTCCTCGGATCTAGGAACTTCGTATTCGATCAATCATTGTTAATAATGCCGTCATGCGAAGCACCTTCATCTCAGCTGCGGCTAACTTGCCTTCATACTTTTGTACGCTGTCCAACATTGTAAAACGTATGTGAGAGCCGGGCCACAACTGCGGTGTAGACTTAAGACGCTTCTCTGATGTACACCGACTTTGATTGCGAACTTCTCGATGACGCCCAACGGGGCATCTTATAAGCCAGTTGGACTCGATGTCTTTCCTCTTTTCCAAAACTCAGATGGTATCTCGTCCGACCCAGCTGGTTTTCGTTTTTTTCGAGTCTTTGGCCGCCTTCCTAACTTTATCGACAGTAATGTCCTGTACTTCTTCATTGTTATTAATTGTATTATTTTTTGTTCTATTCTGGAAGTTGATCAATAAGGCAGAGTTATTAAATTGTTTTTTTTTTAACTATATCTTTGCTTATCAAAAAGCTGTGACAAGATTCGTTCCTTAGACCCTTAAACCATTTCAACGCATACCGCGGAATGGGGAATTGATAACAAACCTTGAGCTATTCGATATATGTTTCTAAACATATTCTAATTATTTGCATTTTTGAAAAAGCTGACCTCAGTCGAAATGTGGCAATTGTTTTTGTTTTGAATGATTAGATTTCGTCGAAATCGGCTAATGCCCGAAATTTGTTATTGAGGACATGAATTAGATTTTTTTTTTTCTCGGAAAAACTTTTAATATAAACTTTGTAATCGAATTTCTTTCACCCTCCAATTTTCAAGATAATTAGAAAATCATATTGGAAATCTGTTCTCCTTCGGAGGTCCTCACAAAAAGCAATATTAAAATTCTTTTTATTGGTTGGTTGGTTTAAGTGGCTGTAATTCCAGTCATCTGACGAGGGAAAACACAAATAGCGCATTGAGCGCCGTTTTGATACCACAACTAACGGAACCTAAAATTAAAGGGGGAGATGGATATTAAGGGGGCTCAAAACCATCCTGTGGAGTTGAGGAATTTGATGATGTTATTGAAGTGGATCGTATGAATGGCTGAAAGGTCATTGGAAAAGGGATGACCTAGTGCGCTGCGTCTGGTTTTGGCTAAAGCCGGACACTCACAGAGAAGATGGAACACTGTTTCACTCTTTTCTGTGTCAGAGCAGCTGCGGCAGTGGGTGTTATGAGGGATGCCAAGCTTGGCAGCGGAGGGAAAACTTCCTCCGCATGTGATACGCACAGAGCAGAGCCACGTCTCGCGAGTTCATCGGCTCTCTCATTCCCTTCAATGTTCCTATGGCCGGGAACCCAGACGAGAGTGATATCTAGCCGATGACAAGCCTTATTCAGCGTATCCCTGCATTCCACCACAAGCTTGGACGTATACTTAGTTGAACTAACAGCCTTAATCGCGGCCTGACTGTCGACGAAGATGCCTATTTTTTTTCTGTGTGTCAATATGTTGAGAAGCAGTCTACACGCCTCCTTAATTGCAAGTACTTCTGCTTGAAAGACGCTGGCTGCGTTGGGAAGGCTAAGGGTTTTAGAGATATCTAGCTCTGTAGAGAAAATGCCAGCTCCTACTCCACAGTTCATATAAGAACCATCTGTGAAGATAGGTATGTCGAATTTATTTACGACCGCATTTTCTTTCCATTCTGATCTAGAGGGGAATCTCACAGAGAAGCTTTTATGGAAGTTGAGTTTGGGTGTAATGTAGTCTGTACCTATTAGACCAATGCCGTCGGGACGTGAAAGAAGGATGCTGGTATGGCCGTATGGCCTTTCCGGCCAACATTTAGATTCCTTCAATCTAACAGCACTACACGCTACAATGTTTTTGATATACAGATCAAAAAGTTGAAAGTTGAGAATCACATTGAGCGCCTCGGTCGGACTTAATCGAAGGGCTCCAGTGATTCCAATTCCAGCTGTTCTTTGGATTCAGCTTAATTTAGTGACGTTGTAGGCTTTACTTAAAGCGGGCCACCATACCAGTGATCCGTAGGTGAGGATGGGACGTACCACCGCTGTATACATTCAACGAACCATCTTTGGTTGAAGCCAACACTTCTTGCCGAAAGTTTTGCTACAGGCGTAGAAAGCAACGCTTGCCTTCCGCACTCGGTGTTTGATGTTGGACTTCCAGTTGAGTTTGGGGTCAAGCATGACTCCAAGGTATTTTGCGCTCGTGGATAAAGGAAGATTTTGATTATTTAAGCGGGGAAGTGAGAAGGTTGGTATTTTGGTTTTGGTGGTGAAAAGCATCAGTTCAGTTTTGCTTGGGTTAACGCATAGGCCACAACTTGTAGCCCACCCGCTAATCTTACCCAGTGCTCTTTCCATGATTTCACTTATCACGGTCGGAAACATTCCTGATACTAGAACAACCACGTCATCCGCATACGCAACGACTTTGATGCCCTCCCTGTCAGGAATTGACAGGATTTTGTTAAGAACTATAATCCATAAGAGAGGCGAGATCACCCCACCTTGAGGTGTTCCTCTGCTTACTGATTTGGTTAGAAGGGTATTGCCTAGTTTTGCTTGAATGATCATCGTTTTGAGCTTTGTATTGCAACTTCGGAGATTTTATTGTAACCTCTATTTTGCGAAGCACAAACAATTTGTTTTGCCATTTTTTTCCGTAGGTGGTTAACGTGCGGTCTTATAGACCGCTCACAGATTATTACCTTAAATACGGGATCGGCGGTGAAATCTTTATACAAGAATAAATTTTAACAAACAAATCACTAAACTAATTAAAGGAGATCTGTAGCAGAAACTAAAAATTATTATCTGACATCTCATTATTCATTTTGACAGTTAAACAACAAAAGTAAATGAATACAAAAAACGTAGACCGATCGCGAAATTCTTTTACTAATCTAGGCACAATAAGTGCACATCTACACTCCGCAAGCAAATAGACGCACCGCACTCTGTCGCATAAATTGTACGCATTGAAATATTTGAATTTGAATTCGTTGCGGTCTCTAAAACCTATGCTGATAGCTAAGGGTTAAATCAAGATCTAAAATATCTGTTGCATTTAAGACATTGCTTTTCATAAAATGTCCACAATTTTGTTTAATTAAATATTTCATACAAATTTGGAGGATGCGTTCGGAAATTCAGTCAAATTAAAAATAATGTAGATAAAAAAGAAGATGACCATATTAAAAATGGAAATTGTAATGATGTATTTTCGTAAGTAAAATATATTCGCCTGAATGTACCTAATTTAGAAGAATTGTACGCACGTACTTTTATAAATCAATTGTACCCAAAAAAGTACAATTGTACAACGTGTTTTATCCCTGTGGCATGCTTACAAAATTAAATGCTAAAAAAGATTTGCCCAACCCATCGATCCACTTAAGATATCAGAAAGGTGGGTCCTAGAGAAAAAACTCAGTTGGCAATGAAGTACGAGTATTGGTGGAAAAAAGGTTGAAGGGGCGGAATGCAACTGTCTATTTCAATTGAGCTTTGCCATCAGTGCTCAAAAATAAGGAAACGTTACGACGATGTTGAAGTAAATCAATAATTTGCGTTTCCCTCCCGTCACATATTCGTTTTATCGCTCGCTTTTGTATCCTATTCAGCAACATAAAAGTACTGATATAAAGATATATGACTATATTGCTCAAGTTTAGGGAATAAACGCCTTCAAAATTGGAGCCGGAGAAATATGTGTAAGCAATTTTTTTGAATCGATAGAGGGAACCTAGACATTTTTCAGCGTTCTTGGCAACATCGAATCCATTTCCACGAAAGTTATCATTAATACAAAAACCGACAATAGGAAGTCTGCGGGTCTCTGCAGTGCAAGTGTCATGCATACATAGATAAATGACAATATACACTCCCTTCCGCGTGTTTACGAACAGGTAGTTTCTTGATTTAATTTTATAAAACTTTTTAAATCCTTCAATAATATGGGAGAAACCAAATGCAATATGCAAGAAGACCAACTGTTGTTCACGGCTATCTTAAGGACCATGAGAACTATGGAAAAACCGGAAAGGAGGAATAATAAGAGCAACAGCAAGTCAATATCGACAGGCTATGCTGAGAGCTGCTTCAAATCAACTGTTTATCGCGTGATACAGCAGTCCAACCATAATAGACGCAAACAAAATAAAAAAGAAGCCATCATTGAATGGAGAACGCAAAAGTCACCGCTTGATTTTGCAATAAGTCACATCAGGTGGAGTCGAGAGTTTCATACCGTTGATGTTGATATGGCCTTATTTGGACAACCATCATAAAAATTGAATTTATCTGCCCAATCCAAATTTTTTTTCTACGACATAAACATAATATGTATAGCCTTCTTTCATAATGCATTTGGTTTTTCCCATATTATCGAAGAATTTAAAAAAACTCGTAAAACTAAATCAAGAAACTACCTGTTCGTAAACACGTGGAAGGGAGTGTATGTGGGTTTTTGTTTATATGATAGAATACAGCATTTCGTTTTTGAATCATACGTTCTTCACGATTAAGGCGTCACTTAAAGTAATACGCAAAAAGTGGAAAAGTGAACACATTAAAACGAACATAATCATAGGAACGTTTTGTATCATTTCTGTGAATCGACTGAAAAGTTGAACAGAAAAAGTTGTCTGTACGGAAAAATTAATGAATTCGTTTTAGCCAACTTTATGTTTAATTTCTCAATTGTTTGTGACATATTAGTTTAAGAAACATTTAAAGAAAAATTTTGGTTCAAACTATTCATTTTACATGGACCAAATAAGCAAATCAAAATGTTTACATTTTCATTTTACGTGGCCTTACTGAACCCCTCATAACAATGCTCTCAATGTCAGAATTTAATGAGTTTAATATACGGTAGCGTTCAATTTGCATCACCAGCCGAAGTGCAGGAACAAGAGAGAGAGAGAGAGAGTGAGATTCTGAGACAAAACAAAGCCTTGCGGGAACATCAGCATCACTAAGAGCCATCCAAAACAACTTGTATTGAACGACCAGAAATGTAGTTTCTAATCCATTGCATAACAGAGATCCCAAAAGACAAAAGAGTTTGATGTCAAATTAATGTCTTTTAGTGCAACAATCTAAGTTTCACCGAACTGCTATAGAGATTGGTTCCACTTTTCAGTGAGATATAAAGGGTGTGTTCTTAAGCTCAGTTCTGACTTCAGACGGTTACATCTATCAAACCATTCGCCAGATTCAAAACTGTGAGTGTCAGTTTTATTCAAAAGTCATTATCGTTTGTTGACGTTAGGGACAAACTTTTAGAAAATGGCTTTCAAAATTATGGTTCGCCAAACATGATCACTCGCACCATATTACACCCGACATTTAAAACCGCTATTCGCCGTATTATTGACGGTTATCGCTCAACAAGTGTGTTTAAAATTTATTTTACTAAGTGCAGAACGTACATTGTACACCCCTATCGTGGAATCCGTCGGGGGGAACGGTCCGCTAATAGTGAACAATTTGCATCGTGCAATCCGCAGACGTGAACCATCCACATGTCGGTAACGTGAATGAGATAATTTTTACAAAACAAATGTTTTCGAAATGAGCTGTCACAATTGAATTTTGAATTTCCTATTCACCAATAGTGGTCGGTAAGGGAGAGTATCCGACGGATCCCACGATAGAAATTTTCTGTTCACGTGAATCGAATAAGTGAAGTGAATCTCAGATCCGACGGATAGGGGTGGTATTCTCTCGGCTTAACAAATAAAATAACTACTGAATGAAATTGCATGTGTTTTGTTCGAAATCAAAGTTAGCCAATACGTCTGTTTACCAGACAACTAAAGTCTACCTTAAATTCCATACTATGTGGGTAGAGAATTCGGCCTTAAAGGCAGATACATCTTAATTCTATATCGCCAGAAGGTGTGTGTTAAAATCACAACCAATAGAGAAATACTTGTGTCTTGAAAAATAAAAGATTTATCTATACATTCATCCATCTGGACCTGGGTTTCTATTAAAGCTAGGTTTTTCAATCGCTTGAATTACAACTTCATCCGAATACTACAATACAGCAATGTAAAAAGCATCAGCAACCATAAAGTACCTAATGATTGCCTCCTATTAAGTTGTAGGCCATTTAAAGCCTTATATTTATTTTTATTAGTTATAAGAACGAAAAATAAACCATTGAAAGGCTTAAAACTTTTTTTTGGTAAAAACGCCCCTAAAAAGTGAACGTGGCAATAAACTTTGTAAACTAAAAACTATCATTTCAATAGATAGATTTCTTCAATAAAACGTGTCATTAAGCGGATTTAAAAATAATTATGATTTCTTCGATAAAGCGTTTTTTTCAAATAGGCGTGTTTTAAAAACATTTTAAAAACATAGGGAAGTGCTACAGTCCGCTGGGACGAACTGTTGGATACCCTATTCTTATTCCTATCCCTCATAAGTGGGCGTGACAAAAGTCTTAGCATTGTCGAATTCTTAAGAACGCTCTACATATTTTGTTATATAACATTTAAAGGATTTTATCGAAAAAAACGAAGCTTTTGTAAGAGAAAACGCTCCCTAGCTCAAACTTGGGTTTTTCAATAAAATTGTTTTATTTAATTGTGGGCGGGTCAGTAGGCGGATTTAAAAAAAATCTACTATATTATAAATTTCAGCTCCTTAGCTCAAACTTTGGATTTTCAAAAAAAGTTTTTTTTTTTAAATTGTGGGCGTGTCAGTAGGCGGATTTTGAAAATATTTACATATGAGCATAAAGGGCCCCTAGACAGTACATATTATTAATTTCAGCTCCCTAGATCAAACATTGGTTTTTCAATAAAATTGTTTTATTTAATTGTGGGCGTGTCAGTGGGCGGATTTTAAAAATTTTATCTCCCGAGCAGTTTTAGGAGTCATAGATCATATATAAAAAATTTCAGATTTCTAGCTCAAAATTGGATTTTTTTCGAAAAATTAGTTTTTTTAAGTTTGTGGGCGTGTCTGTGGGCGGATTTAAAAAATTCGTAAACTTGATTATTTCGGGACAATAGAGAGCAAATGGTTAAAATTTCAGCTCTCTAGGCCCAGTTTAAAGGCATAATTTTTGCCGACAGACGGACGGACGGACGGACGGACGGACATGGCTAGATCGACATTACTATCGATGCTGATCATAAATATAGTACCTAACATTTAGGGGTCTACGCGCAATATCGAGGTATGTTACAAACAATGCGTCAAAATTAATACCTATACCCTTAAAATAGGGTATAAACATCTGCAATTAATCAATTTGATTATAAGTTCCAAATTTCAGCTTTTTAGCTGAAATTTTAATTTTTCCGTAAAATGTTTTATTTAATTGCTTGCGGATTTTTAGAAAAAATAACATTTGATTTAAAATACAAAAATTGACTTAAAATTGCCCGCGTCTGTTCGAGCCCTTTTGCATCAACATAGATAAATGCCTCTGGCGAAATAAAGTCAAACATCACTTATCAGCTGCAGTTAAATGATTATTAATTATCATTTTGTACCTACATCGAAACTTAATGATTCTTGTTAGAAGCATGCCAAGTACACTTACACTTGGTATTAACGTTAGCATCACCGTCAATATTTCAAAACAAAATTTTATTTAAAAAAGGAAAAATATATTTCCACGGAAATCAGACACCATTAAGCAAATTTATGATACCTATTGTTGAAATTCTTCAGTTTTAATGTATACTTTAACTCAAACGCTTATGTTTAATGGATTAAAATGGTCCATAAAATTAATGTTTCCCAAAAATAATTTCATTAGATGCACAAACAACCCTTGCAATTTGTTTGATAAAATATGCTCCATTAACAATAAACACGGAATATCTACGTTCACTTCACCATTTCTTTCTACAAAGGCGTTGGTATCGTTGCCTTTATTTTTGGAAACATAATGTCTGATTAATTGTGACAGCTACCTGACAAGTACTTTAATCAGTGTCCAGAACCCACTGTATATCTTGATATTTTGTAGGAACACTTCATCATGCTTAAACAAATATCACGTAGAAAATGTTGTACCGACTCTGCCCGGTAATGATGCAAAAAATGATCCCCTTTAGAAAGTTACTAAAATTCTTCGGCTCCGATTGTCTTTCAATGTAACAGGAACATAAATAATAATAAAGCACGTAAATGGTTTTTGGCATCCGTGGAAGAGGTTAAAAGATATTGTTTTGTGATTTTTGTTTTAGCCGAAATGTGTAGGTATATAATTGCACTTCCTTACTTACATACTTTTTTAATTTGTTTATTATTCTTTTTAATAAAAAGGAAGTTAAAATCCCAGAGCACCCAGACTCGGTAACGGTCCATCGTACTATCACGCAGATATTTTTTTTTTTGAAGTAGAGGTTGGAGAAAACAAGATCATTCGTTTCTCTCCATTAATGGGTGGTGTATGTTGTTGTTAAACATGGGGATTGAACACGCACCGCAAGGGTGACAAGCCAACACACTAACCTCTACATCGCCGCCACCCGTAACTTACCAACTTACGGTCGGTCTTCCTTGCCTTCTCGAACCTGAGGCAGTATAAAAGCCTTCGCATATCATCTTCTGTGAAATTAGCCATTTTATAATTCTCCAACGGCATAACTGCAGCGAAATTCTTATGAATCAAGAAACAGACGATGCGCCAAACAGTCTTTGTTCTTCTCAATGACCAGTCTTGTACCTATTAACCTCAGACGGCCGAACAGGAACCATTGGCCAAAAGAGTCGATATACAGATCCAGTCACAATCTTCGGTGAACCGCATTCTGCAGTTTGTTTGGACTCCTTGCCACAACTTATATCTAGAAGCTGCCAATAGCCGTATTTTATTATAACCAAGTGTTCTCTACAGATCAAATGGGCATCACGTAGAGAGAGTGATAGGGAAAGAAGAGAACCCACGTCCAATCAGTGAAGAACCGGACCCACCAGTATTGAAGAGGTTAGCATAGCTGTAAAAAAGCTAAAGGACAACAAGGCCGTCTTCTCTGATGATTTACCAGCTAAGCTTTTCAAATACGGAGGTGATGTTTTGGTAGGGCGCATCCACGAAATCATCAATCAAGTTTTGGTGGAAGAACACATGGCCGATGACTTCACTATCATCTCCATATGCCCCATCTACAAGAAAGGTGATCCTATGTTTCGCAAGAGCTATTGAGGCATATCCCTCCTTTATGTCGCATATTCCTTTTTTTCATAATGTACGCGCACTAAAATGATTTTTTAGTACCCTTATCATGTAGTACCTACACATCGCGGGTGTAAGGTAAATTAGGATTAGAAGAAAAGGAGAAATGCTGACGCACGTTGGTTTTGAATGTTTGTAAGTTATAATGTAAAGGAAAAATAGATCGTGGAAGAGTATTAAACATTCGTGTTGCACGGCAGAGGAAAGATTCTCTGAACTTCACTGTACGTCCGAGTACAGGCTTGTGAACTGATGGGCATTCCTTGCATGGCGGGTATTACGGTTGAAATGTTCAAGTGGTGGAATGCAACTCGCTGTTTCGTTTGAGCTCTTGTGGTGGAAATAACGATAAAATAACGAAAGACACAAGACATTAAGACGATGACTAGAGAGTCAATCGATCTCGCGATGTCTCGGTCACGATGTGTTTTATCCCGCGTTTTTAAAACCTGTCAAGTAGCTCCAAATTAGTTATTGGGGCACCAGAACAGATATGAGCGTTGTGGATAAACCCCTTATATTATGTGGCCAGATTGGAAGGGTTGATATATTTCTTACATTGCTTAAGAAAGCCTAGACAATTTGCAACGTTCTTGGCAACATCGAATATGTGGTCAACCCAACGGAGGTTGCCATTAACACATGTACTCGTACCAAGAATTGAAAGCCTTTCGGTTTAAGCGATGCAAGTGCCTTTCATGGATAATGGCAGTGTGTGCGGGTTTTGCTTTAATATAAGATACTCTCCAATGTACTATGTAAACGTCTGGAGCCGTTTTGCAACACACCAATCGGCAGGTGCCAGATTGGCTTCCGGCCCGGCAGTTCGACAACAGACCAAAGTGACACTAAGGCAAATCCCGGAAAAGACCAAGTCGAGATCCACCATTTTTTCATCAGCTTTAAAGCGGCGTATGATAGCATTCATCGCCAGGAGCTCTACTTGGCGATGGCGAAAATCTGATCCAGTTTTGTCGCGTAAATACGCGGTGCAATATGCAGTATGGAAACAGTTTTTCCGAACAATTCCAAACCTGTTTTTCAATCTTGTTCTAGAGCAGATAGTGCGCAGGGCAGGTGTCAATACGCGGGTGGTAACAGTGCAGTGGTAGTTTATTCACTTTCTGATCGGAAGGTTGCGTATTCAAATCCCGACCATGACCATGAAGCAAAAATCCACAATAAAAAAATAAAACAAGTGCAACGAATGCTTGCCCGTGTGTACACTTTTAATTATTTTATAAGTTTCTCCGGATTAATCTTGAATACAAAACTTCAACATAATGCTCCTTAAGTTATTTAGACGTCACCCACGAAGAAAAAACCCTACCTAATGAACAAACCTATCTTTTCTTACATTCTACTTCTTCCTAGTTCTACCAACTAATAGTAGGCAATGAAATACGTCCACAATGACATTGAATTTGTAGGTGTTGAATTGAAAAAAATTCCTGCGCTGTGTGTATACACTATAAGGACATTACTGTATCAATTACAAGAAACCCCTTTAGCGCACGCTAACTATAAAAGAAGGAAGGCACTATCTTCAACAGACCTGTCCAACTACTGGGAAACGCGGACGATATCGACATCTTCGGCCGATCTCAGCGTACCGTTCTAGAGGCTTCCATTGCGAGTTGAGACTGGCGAAATTGGTTGGACTGGAAGTCAACGACGACAAAACGAAGATCTTGCTTTTAACAAACAAAGAAACATCTATCCACCGCCATTAACCATCGACCATACCACGTCGAGTTAATCGGTTCTCGTCAGATCACCGCAATTAAACGACGTTGGGCGCGGTTAGTACGTAGATGGGGGACCGTTTGAGAACAACCGCGTGTCGTTGGCCAGTCCCATCTACAGAGTTGAGGTAGATAATACATACGTGGTATCATAATGGACCTAAATTGGTCTAAGTGTGTCGGCTTCTGCCGACAGCCACATAAACCTAACCTAAACCTAACCTAACATCCACCGCCTATGACAAAACGTCAATGTGGATAGTAGCAACTTCGAGGTAGTAAGGGAGTTCACCTACCTCGGAGAAAACATCACCTCCACAAATGACACCTTAGTGGAGATCTAGCGAAGTCTTATCATAGGAAACTGTTGCTACGTTGGTTAAGCAAAACAAATGGGTTCAAAACTCCTAACTCGGAAGACCAAGTGTAGGCGCTATAAAACACTGATACTGCCAGCTCTGCATTCTGGCGCCGAGGTAAGCAGGAAAGAAGAGCTTATTTTGGGTTCTTTGGAAAATAATTATAATCCGACTGATGTTTTGTCCAGTGTACGAAGAGTGCGAATGGAGGAGAAGATATTACCGTGAACTCTACAAGTTGTTCCAAGATGTGGATGAAGTCCAAAAAGTTAAAATGCGTTCATAACATTGGCTCGGCTACATCGAGCAAATGGACAATAATACTCTAGCGAAGAGGATGTTCGACTCCCAGCCCCAGGTTCGAGACGAAAAGGAAGACCGTTTGTCCATTTTAAAGACCAAGCCATCGCGGATGCCAGAGCGCACTGTCTGACCAACTGGAAGCAGCGTGCCCGGGATCGCGGAGGATGGAAGGCTGCAGTGTCTCATTCACAGACTCTCCACGGGTTGGGAGCCTGTTAGGTAAGTAAGTAAGATTTCTACAAATCATCGTTTCATATTCTTTACAACACTTGGTAACGATCCTGCTATATTCATCAGGATCTCGATTAATTCATTATTTCTCAGCAGGAAGCAAATCATTTCATTCCCGAATTTAAAAATCATTGGCTGGCAAAATCCTCCTTGAAATAGGAAAATGGGGAGTATATAGATATGGATGTGCTAAATGTAAAGTCGTTTTCCATTGGGCAAAAAAAATCGATTTTTTTTTTTTGATTTACATAACTTTTTTTGAACTTTTATTGGAGGCCTACGATTAGAAAAGCATTTGTTTTTCTTATCGAGAAAATCAAAATTTGAGCTTGAAAGTTGAAATTTATCGCCATTATTAAAGGCATAATATCCTAGTGTGTTAAGATTTTAGAAATCCACCAATACGCGCACTATTTAAAAAAAAACAATTATGTTGAAGAAATCATTGTAAATGAAAGTCCTACTATTCGCAAAGTATATTAAAAAGTATGTACATTGAACAATTCCTTTATATAAAATTTTCTAACATGCCCACTTTTGTATGATTAAGTTTGTAGATCGTTTCTAACAATTCAACAATACTTAGATTTTTGTCACGCCCTCTTTATGTAGGATTGGAATAGGAATAGGGTTCACCCAAACGGACTCTAACCTTTCCTTATATTTTCAATGTATATTGATAATATCTGCCAAAGTTTACCGGGTGGTGATGTGTATGTGTAAGTGCTGATGATTTTCGATTATTTCTCGAAGTTCATTAAAACTCCAACTTCAAATAAATGAGATCAATGGGATCATAACATTAATACCACAAAAAAACAAAATAATGGTGTTTACAAACCAAAATCGTGTGGACAGGTACATGGAACCTGAATAGCAATAACGTAACGCAAGTAAGAGAAATTTAATACCTTCGTTTTCTGCTTACTTATGATCTGAACATCATTCCACATAATAGGGAAAAAACTGCAGCAGCATAAGTGGCAATTAATATCCTTTGATGTAATTTCTTTTCAGAAGTTACGTCGATTCTGCTTCTACGTTTAAAGTGTTCGATGCCACCATCAACAGCTGTTTTTACAAGGCAAATGAGGTGTATGATTATAAAAACTAAGGGGAGCTTTGAAGCCATCTAACCTTTAAATGCGTATTTAAACTTACAAAAAAAAATCAATCTCGTTTTGTTTTGCACTGGCTCGAAAAATGTGCGATCTGAGAGCAAAATCTGAAAAACCCAATGTAAATCGACATAAATCTGCTTTCCATTTAGCTCTATATCGTTCTTATCTATATATTTATACCCTATTCTAAGGGTATATTAATTTTGACGCATAGTTTGTTACATACCTTAATATTGCCCGTAGACCCCTAAAAGTTACTATATTTATGATCAGCATCGATAGTAATGTCGATCTAGCCATGTCCGTCCGTCCGTCCGTCTGTCGGCAAAAATTAGGCCTTTAAACTGGACCTAGAGAGCTGAAATTTTAACCATATACTCTCTAGGGTCCCGAAATAATCAAGTTTACGAATTTTGAAATCCGCCTACAGACACGCCCACAAACTCAAAAAAACAAAATTTTGGAAAAAATCGAATTTTGAGCTAGAAAGCTGAAATTTTTTATATATGATCTATGACTCCTAAAATTGCTCGGGATAAAAAAATTTCAAAATCCGCCCACTGACACGCCCACAAATAAATAAAACAATTTTTTTATACCCTATTCTAAGGGTAGGTATATTAATTTTTGAAAATCCAAAGTTTGAGCTAGGGAGCTGAAATTTATAATATATACTCTCTATGGGCCCTTTATGCTCATGTGTAAATATTTTCAAAATGCGCCCACTGACACGCCCACAATTAATTTTTTTTTTTTGAAAATTCAAAGTTTGAGCTAGGGAGCTGAAATTTATAATATATACTCTCTAGGGGCCATTTATTCTCATGTGTTATTTTTTTTTAAATCCGCCTACTGACACGCCCACAATTAAATAAAACAATTTTATTGAAACACCCAAGTTTGAGCTCTGGAGCGTTTTTTTGGATAAAATCCTTTAAATGTTATATAAGAAAATATGTAGAGCGTTCTTAACAATTCAACCATACTTAGACTTTTGTCACGCCCACTTATGAGGGATAGGAATAAGAATAGGGTATCCAACAGTTCGCCCAAGCGGACTGTAGCCCGTCCCTATGTTTTATTGATTTATTTGTCAAATCTCAAAATTTAAGTACTTGTTGTGTATAAAAACGTTATTTGGCAGCACTGAAAAACAATTAGGGTATTAAAGTACGCTCAATAAAAATATATGCCACTGGCTAAAATAAACAAGTACCCATATACATTGCAAAGACAACTTAAAATCTGTGCTGATTGTAAAGTTATAGCAATGTTTACTGGACTACAAGGACGATATACCAATGGGATGTTTGGGCAAGAGATAAATAATACGTAGACAAAAACCGGGCCCTGACAACGAGTTTAACAGCCTGGAAAGAAAAATATAAATGAAGAACCTATAGTACAAAGTGGAAATATTTTCATACCTCTACCCCAGATAAAGCTGGGTCCTATGAAAGACTGTATGGAAATTACTTACTTGTGTACTTACTCAACTTGTGAAGAGTTTCTCCCTGAGACACTGCATTCTTCCATCCTCTGCGATCCAGTGCAGGCTGCTTCCAGTTGCCCAGACCATGCGCTCTGGCATCCACGACGGCTTGGTTCTTAAAACGGTGGTTCGGCCTTCCTTGCTTTATCGAACCTGGGGGCTCGGAGTCGAAGATCCTCTTGGCTGAAGCATTATTGTCCATTCGCTCAATGTGACCGAGCCAATGAAGTCGACGTGATTCAGCTTTTGGACGACATCCACATCTTGGTTCAGCTCATAGAGTTCGCGTTTGTTTTTTCTCCTCCATTCGTTCTACACGCACAGAGGAGCAAATATCTGACGGAATATTTTTCTTTCAAAATAACCCGCATTAGCTCACTTTTTCTACTTATAGTTCAATACTCAGCATAATAAAGCAGGACTAGCAGGATTAAGGTTCGATAGAGCATGCATTTTGTCCTTTGGTTGAGGAGCTTTGAACCCACTTGTTTAGTTTAGCCAAACTGAAGTAGCGGCGATTTTCTAAAGTAATTCTCTGTCGGATCTCCATGAAGGTGTCATTCATGGAGTTGATGTTTGTCCCAAAGTACTCGTATATGAACTCCTTAGCTATCTCGAAGTTATCAACAGTGACGAAGCGCTGCTTCCAAACTGCACATTTCCCTGCGTATTTTCTAGTCTCAAGCGATACAACCGGATAAGTTTTGCCGGGATCCTATATTCCGCCATCGCCATGTAGAGCTTCTGACGATGAATGCTATGATATCCATTCATGTCAATGGAAACATGGTGAAAAGATGGCGAGTCTCGACTTGACATTAATTCACATTTCCATGATTTGCCTCACTGTGAAAATTTGGTCTATTGTCGATCTGCCAGCACAATTTGCTTCGGTTTCTAGTACAATCTCCCGATGTTGTTTCGATTGCGAGGCTCTTCGATTTCCTCGAGCTTTGCGACATTGTACGCCTTCTTTTTATTCACGATCTTCTCCTCCCTTCTCTTGGCTCCTTCTCTTTCCTCACTACCCTTGTCTATCGCTGCAGCATTTATATGTGTGCATATTTTGTCACCTTCTTCCGGTAAACGCATACATCATCGCAGCTTTTTCGTGTTAGTCGAGCTCTAAATTTAGCCGCAACATGAAGTTGATCAGTGTCGACGTTTGCCTCTCAGAGAGTGTGCACTTTTAAGATGTTGGATGCGTGCCTCGCATCGATTATCACATTGATGATTTGGTTGGCGGTTCGACCATCTGGAGAGCGACAGGTTGCTATGTGGATCCTGAGCCTCGGAAACCTAGGGCTACGTTTCACCATATTACGCTGCAAAATACATTAGTCGGTAACCGTTATCTGCCTGCGGGTTGGTTACCTACCAGGCGCGACCCCCGGTGGTGGATAGGGGGACCTCGGTACGATACGTTCGTGATCCGAGGTTTTAGAGTTATAGCGGCGTTTTATACACCGTCAAAGCTCTATCGCGAACCAAACCAAAAACAAGTATGCAGGAACAACTAAAAGATATAACTACTCCAGGTGGTACTCGCATGGGCGAAAATCCACCCGTGGTCTTTTCGACCACGGTCGGGGCACGGATTCTGGAGGCCCCAACCGACATACTTATACCCCCCGCCTGTACAGGCGTTGACCTTCGAGTTGTGAAAAGGTTTGCTTCCAAAGATTCCTGCAGCTCTATCTCCGACACGTTCGGTTGACTGGGCTGGAAAAATGGAGAAAGTGGCGGAGAGGTTCAACCTGATACGCTTAATCTTCAGACCAATAGACAGACAGCCGATAGGTGCGATGCTGCCGACGAGGCCTGTGAAACCGAACAGGTGAAACGGGCCACAGAGGTGGCGTCCACTGGTCAGCGTCCATCTAATAGCCAGCGAAAGAGGAAAAGGAGAAAGGCGGCTATCGTGCGGCGCAAAGAAACTGCACCGCCAGTTGAAGGCGCAAGCGCTGAGAACTGCACTTCCCCGGCGGCGACGGCAAAGAGATGCAGGTCGGCAGAGGTTACCCCAACCGAAACCAGCCAGCTGATTGAAACCAACGCTGCCTCCCCTTCCAATAGCTCGAACAGGAAAAAACGGAGGAAGAAGACTTCAAACACTCCTGTCGGTGGAACTGCGCGCGCACCTTCTGCGTGCTCTTCCACTAGAACACTTCCAGCTGATGTATTTCCAATGATTGGATTTACTCAGATTAACCTTCAACACTCCAAGGCTGCTACTGCACTCATCAGTAAGAAGCTTTCTGTGTTGAATACAAAAGCCCACATAACATCCATACAGGAGCCATGGGTGTGGAAAAATCGCATCTGTGGCCTTGGAGGTGTCCGTGGCACTACGATACTCTGTGACGAGCGGTCCGAGAGACCAAGGGCTTGTCTTGCTGTGTCGAACCTTCTCTCAGCGACTAAGCTTGGACAATTTTGTGGCCAAGATTTGGCTGCTGCAGCCATTAGCTACGAAACGAATGGAAATTGGAAGACCTTCGTCGTGGCGTCAGCTTATCTCCCCTATGTTTCGGTAGTGCCTCCACCACCGAGGGCAATTGCTGAACTCATTGACTATTGCGACACCAGGAAGATGGGCCTAGTTATATGCTGTGATGCCAATGCTCAAAACATGGTTTGGGGCAGCAGCAAATGCAACATGCGAGGAAACCATCTCCTGGATTTCATTCTATCATCTGATCTTACTATCAACAATGTTGGCTCGCAACCAACTTTTGTGACGTCAAGAAGACAGGAAGTGATCGACCTAACTTTATCAAATAGATACTTTAAGGCGGTTACTAACTGGAGGGTCTCTTCGGAGGTGTCCCTCTCAGACCATAGATATATCGAATTCCAAATCGGATGCGAAGCCATAACTTTGCAGGAGAGGAGGAATCCGAGAAAAACCAACTGGATACGCTTCAGGGAGGAATTAGGGAAAACTCTCAAAACTCCAACCAAACTCAGGACGAGACAAAAGGTAGAGGAAGCTGTTCAAGACCTGAATAGTGCCATTACTAGCTGTTTTGAACTGACGTGCCCAGTAAGCAAACCCCCTGGCAGAACACCGGTTCCCTGGTGGAGCTCGGAACTGCAAAGAATTCGTAGAGAAGCTAGAAAGCTTCTAAATAGGTCACTCAAGACTGATTTGGAGACAGACTGGAATCTCTACCGATCGAAGCAGAAGGAATATAAAAGGCTAATTCGGGTATCGAAAAGTGCTTCTTATAAGAATTTCTGCGAAAAGATTGAAACGCTGGGTGAAACTAGTAGGTTGGTTAAAGTTCTGAAAAAGGGCAAACCAGCCAAACTGAACTCACTTAGAAAACTTGATGGCACCTTCACTGAGACGAAAGCGGAAACTCTTAGTTATCTGCTGGAGTCTCACTTTCCGGGTAACCAGATTACAATTGGTTCACAACCAGCCCCGATTACCGAGACTATGAGTGAGCCAAGACAAACAACTCGGCGTAGCTGGTATATTGCGAAGGCCGTGGTGACGAACGAGGCCATTAAATATGCTTTTGCGTCTTTTGACGGCTTCAAGTCACCTGGTACGGACGGAATATACCCAGCCATGCTGCAGCAATGTACAAACCAGTTGCTACCGACTATGAAGAAAATCTTCATCGCTGTCCTAGCACTGGCATACATTCCAACACCCTGGCGTACAGTTAGAGTAGCATTTATACCTAAAATTGGCAGAAGTGACTACTCACTCGCCAAGAGCTTCAGACCAATCAGTCTGACTTCCTTCTTGCTGAAAAGCATGGAAAGGCTGGTCGAGCTTCACGTGCGCAAAACTGCTTTGCGATTGCACCCACTATCTCAGATGCAACATGCCTATCAACGCGGAAAATCCTGCGAGACTGCGCTCCAAAATCTAGTTGGTAGAATTGAGGGCGCGCTTGACAGAAAAGAATACGCGATGGGCATTTTCATCGATATTGAGGGTGCTTTTGACAATGCGACTTTTGATAGCATGTGCAGCTCCGCCAGACAACACGGAGTAGACGAACTATTGGTGTTTTGGATTAAAGCAATGCTAATGAATAGAACGTTAGTTGCGGATGCGGATTGTGGCCGCTATGTTATGGCGGGGGTAAACAGAGGCTGCCCGCAAGGCGGCTGAACGCACTCAACAGTTCTAATATTTACGCTCAGGCGTACGCGGATGATGTTGCCGTGCTTTCTGTTGGATCATGCCTAGCGACTGTATGCGCCAAGGCGCAGGCGGCCCTTGACGTGATCGACGAATGGTGCACTAGGAATGGGCTCTCGGTCAATCCTCTTAAAACTGAGGTTGTTCTCTTTACGAGAAGGAGGAAGCTGGTCGGGTTGACTCAGCCAGTGCTAAAAGGCGTCACAATCCAACTCTCCAATGAAGCAAAGTATCTGGCAGTCATCCTGGATAGCAAACTTCTTGGGTCCAAACATGTTGAGCTGAAGACTGCCAAGGCGCTGTCTGTTTTCTGGCAGTGCAAAGGCATTTTCGGCAAGACATGGGGCTTATCACCGAAAAGAGTCCTATGGATTTATACGGCTATGATAAGACCATTTATAGCATACGCATCGGTTGTTTGGTGGAATAAGCTTTCACGTAAATACGTCACTGCTGCTTTTGCCAAACTCCAAAGGCAGGTATGTCTTGGCTGCACGCCTGGCTCCGGCCTAGATGCACTATTGAACCTCCCGCCCCTTGATGTTTACATCATGGGCTGTACAATCAAGGCTATCTCACGTCTTACAAGAGGTGGCTTTTGGTATAACTCGCACTGGAGTTTTGATGAACTTGCGCAACGGTTGTCCTTCGACTACTGTCTTATAGATATGCCGTCTGATGCGATGACACCGGAAGTTCGGCTAAAGCGCAAATACGAGGTCGACTTTCCTCGCGTCCAGGAATCTTCACGGATGGCTCCAAAACCGATCAAGGATCTGGTGCTGGTGTCTTCGTGGAGAGCGATAACGTTAGACTTTTCTTTCCATTAGGCAAATATACGTCAGTCTTCCAAACAGAGACTTATGCTATCCTAATGGCCATGGACTATGTTACTAGGAACAGGTGGAGGTTGCGAAGTATCTGCGTCTGTAGCGACAGTCAGGCTGCGCTTAAGGCCTTACTTAAACCCTTAACTACCTCCAAAATAGCCTAAGCGACACCACCAACTGCGAAGCCTGTGGAGAAAGCGACGACACTGCGGAACATTTCCTCTGTGATTGTCCTGCTTTTGCTCGTATCAGGTGGCAGGTATTTGGTGCGGATATGGTGAGTGCTGTAAACCTAAGCTCCTTATCATTGAAGCGCCTTCTCGTTTTTCTTAGAAAAACGAGTAAATTCCCACAGTAAAATGTGGTGTGTCTGCCTGGTAGTACAATGGACCAGTATTGAGTCTGAGTGCTCCAGTGCAGAAAGTCTCACACACCCCGACAAAAAAAAAAAATTAAAAAAAAACCGTTATCTGCTGTCGTGTTGTGGAGGCTGTGCTTACCAACTAATACACCGAAGATGTTTTCCTTATCGACTTTGGCATTTAAATCCGCGAGCAGAACTTTGCCATCGTACTCCGTCCAGGAGGTCATAAAACTCCTTTCTGATGGGATCTTCAGCCTCATCGGTACGGTTGTGTGAACATATTAGGTTTATATTTTGAAATAAAGCTTTGATGCGGAGCACAGCTCGAAGTCTATGATAGTCTTGAAAAATTCCTTACTGAAGTAGCTCATGTAAGGTATCTGTCATCCTGACTGTCGATGACAGATACCTTACATGAGCTACTTCAGTAAGGAATTTTTCAAGACTATCATAGACTTCGAGATATCTTGTATTCACGTACTATTTTGGAGGTAGTTAAGGGTTTAAGTAAGGCCTTAAGCGCAGCCTGACTGTCGCTACAGACGCAGATACTTCGCAACCTCCACCTGTTCCTAGTAACATAGTCCATGGCCATTAGGATAGCATAAGTCTCTGTTTGGAAGACTGACGTATATTTGCCTAATGGAAAGAAAAGTCTAACGTTATCGCTCTCCACGAAGACACCAGCACCAGATCCTTGATCGGTTTTGGAGCCATCCGTGAAGATTCCTGGACGCGAGGAAAGTCGACCTCGTATTTGCGCTTTAGCCGAACTTCCGGTGTCATCGCATCAGACGGCATATCTATAAGACAGTAGTCGAAGGACAACCGTTGCGCAAGTTCATCAAAACTCCAGTGCGAGTTATACCAAAAGCCACCTCTTGTAAGACGTGAGATAGCCTTGATTGTACAGCCCATGATGTAAACATCAAGGGGCGGGAGGTTCAATAGTGCATCTAGGCCGGAGCCAGGCGTGCAGCCAAGACATACCTGCCTTTGGAGTTTGGCAAAAGCAGCAGTGACGTATTTACGTGAAAGCTTATTCCACCAAACAACCGATGCGTATGCTATAAATGGTCTTATCATAGCCGTATAAATCCATAGGACTCTTTTCGGTGATAAGCCCCATGTCTTGCCGAAAATGCCTTTGCACTGCCAGAAAACAGACAGCGCCTTGGCAGTCTTCAGCTCAACATGTTTGGACCCAAGAAGTTTGCTATCCAGGATGACTGCCAGATACTTTGCTTCATTGGAGAGTTGGATTGTGACGCCTTTTAGCACTGGCTGAGTCAACCCGACCAGCTTCCTCCTTCTCGTAAAGAGAACAACCTCAGTTTTAAGAGGATTGACCGAGAGCCCATTCCTAGTGCACCATTCGTCGATCACGTCAAGGGCCGCCTGCGCCTTGGCGCATACAGTCGCTAGGCATGATCCAACAGAAAGCACGGCAACATCATCCGCGTACGCCTGAGCGTAAATATTAGAACTGTTGAGTGCGTTCAGCCGCCTTGCGGGCAGCCTCTGTTTACCCCCGCCATAACATAGCGGCCACAATCCGCATCCGCAACTAACGTTCTATTCATTAGCATTGCTTTAATCCAAAACACCAATAGTTCGTCTACTCCGTGTTGTCTGGCGGAGCTGCACATGCTATCAAAAGTCGCATTGTCAAAAGCACCCTCAATATCGATGAAAATGCCCATCGCGTATTCTTTTCTGTCAAGCGCGCCCTCAATTCTACCAACTAGATTTTGGAGCGCAGTCTCGCAGGATTTTCCGCGTTGATAGGCATGTTGCATCTGAGATAGTGGGTGCAATCGCAAAGCAGTTTTGCGCACGTGAAGCTCGACCAGCCTTTCCATGCTTTTCAGCAAGAAGGAAGTCAGACTGATTGGTCTGAAGCTCTTGGCGAGTGAGTAGTCACTTCTGCCAATTTTAGGTATAAATGCTACTCTAACTGTACGCCAGGGTGTTGGAATGTATGCCAGTGCTAGGACAGCGATGAAGATTTTCTTCATAGTCGGTAGCAACTGGTTTGTACATTGCTGCAGCATGGCTGGGTATATTCCGTCCGTACCAGGTGACTTGAAGCCGTCAAAAGACGCAAAAGCATATTTAATGGCCTCGTTCGTCACCACGGCCTTCGCAATATACCAGCTACGCCGAGTTGTTTGTCTTGGCTCACTCATAGTCTCGGTAATCGGGGCTGGTTGTGAACCAATTGTAATCTGGTTACCCGGAAAGTGAGACTCCAGCAGATAACTAAGAGTTTCCGCTTTCGTCTCAGTGAAGGTGCCATCAAGTTTTCTAAGTGAGTTCAGTTTGGCTGGTTTGCCCTTTTTCAGAACTTTAACCAACCTACTAGTTTCACCCAGCGTTTCAATCTTTTCGCAGAAATTCTTATAAGAAGCACTTTTCGATACCCGAATTAGCCTTTTATATTCCTTCTGCTTCGATCGGTAGAGATTCCAGTCTGTCTCCAAATCAGTCTTGAGTGACCTATTTAGAAGCTTTCTAGCTTCTCTACGAATTCTTTGCAGTTCCGAGCTCCACCAGGGAACCGGTGTTCTGCCAGGGGGTTTGCTTACTGGGCACGTCAGTTCAAAACAGCTAGTAATGGCACTATTCAGGTCTTGAACAGCTTCCTCTACCTTTTGTCTCGTCCTGAGTTTGGTTGGAGTTTTGAGAGTTTTCCCTAATTCCTCCCTGAAGCGTATCCAGTTGGTTTTTCTCGGATTCCTCCTCTCCTGCAAAGTTATGGCTTCGCATCCGATTTGGAATTCGATATATCTATGGTCTGAGAGGGACACCTCCGAAGAGACCCTCCAGTTAGTAACCGCCTTAAAGTATCTATTTGATAAAGTTAGGTCGATCACTTCCTGTCTTCTTGACGTCACAAAAGTTGGTTGCGAGCCAACATTGTTGATAGTAAGATCAGATGATAGAATGAAATCCAGGAGATGGTTTCCTCGCATGTTGCATTTGCTGCTGCCCCAAACCATGTTTTGAGCATTGGCATCACAGCATATAACTAGGCCCATCTTCCTGGTGTCGCAATAGTCAATGAGTTCAGCAATTGCCCTCGGTGGTGGAGGCACTACCGAAACATAGGGGAGATAAGCTGACGCCACGACGAAGGTCTTCCAATTTCCATTCGTTTCGTAGCTAATGGCTGCAGCAGCCAAATCTTGGCCACAAAATTGTCCAAGCTTAGTCGCTGAGAGAAGGTTCGACACAGCAAGACAAGCCCTTGGTCTCTCGGACCGCTCGTCACAGAGTATCGTAGTGCCACGGACACCTCCAAGGCCACAGATGCGATTTTTCCACACCCATGGCTCCTGTATGGATGTTATGTGGGCTTTTGTATTCAACACAGAAAGCTTCTTACTGATGAGTGCAGTAGCAGCCTTGGAGTGTTGAAGGTTAATCTGAGTAAATCCAATCATTGGAAATACATCAGCTGGAAGTGTTCTAGTGGAAGAGCACGCAGAAGGTGCGCGCGCAGTTCCACCGACAGGAGTGTTTGAAGTCTTCTTCCTCCGTTTTTTCCTGTTCGAGCTATTGGAAGGGGAGGCAGCGTTGGTTTCAATCAGCTGGCTGGTTTCGGTTGGGGTAACCTCTGCCGACCTGCATCTCTTTGCCGTCGCCGCCGGGGAAGTGCAGTTCTCAGCGCTTGCGCCTTCAACTGGCGGTGCAGTTTCTTTGCGCCGCACGATAGCCGCCTTTCTCCTTTTCCTCTTTCGCTGGCTATTAGATGGACGCTGACCAGTGGACGCCACCTCTGTGGCCCGTTTCACCTGTTCGGTTTCACAGGCCTCGTCGGCAGCATCGCACCTATCGGCTGTCTGTCTATTGGTCTGAAGATTAAGCGTATCAGGTTGAACCTCTCCGCCACTTTCTCCATTTTTCCAGCCCAGTCAACCGAACGTGTCGGAGATAGAGCTGCAGGAATCTTTGGAAGCAAACCTTTTCACAACTCGAAGGTCAACGCCTGTACAGGCGGGGGGTATAAGTATGTCGGTTGGGGCCTCCAGAATCCGTGCCCCGACCGTGGTCGAAAAGACCACGGGTGGATTTTCGCCCATGCGAGTACCACCTGGAGTAGTTATATCTTTTAGTTGTTCCTGCATACTTGTTTTTGGTTTGGTTCGCGATAGAGCTTTGACGGTGTATAAAACGCCGCTATAACTCTAAAACCTCGGATCACGAACGTATCGTACCGAGGTCCCCCTATCCACCACCGGGGGTCGCGCCTGGTAGGTAACCAACCCGCAGGCAGATAACGGTTACCGACTAATGTATTTTGCAGCGTAATATGGTGAAACGTAGCCCTAGGTTTCCGAGGCTCAGGATCCACATAGCAACCTGTCGCTCTCCAGATGGTCGAACCGC
This sequence comes from Portevinia maculata, assembly GCA_949715645.1. Taxonomy (NCBI): domain Eukaryota; kingdom Metazoa; phylum Arthropoda; class Insecta; order Diptera; family Syrphidae; genus Portevinia; species Portevinia maculata. The sequence goes on from OX454526.1 coordinate 220,004,490, forward strand.
CAACCAAATCATCAATGTGATAATCGATGCGAGGCACGCATCCAACATCTTAAAAGTGCACACTCTCTGAGAGGCAAACGTCGACACTGATCAACTTCATGTTGCGGCTAAATTTAGAGCTCGACTAACACGAAAAAGCTGCGATGATGTATGCGTTTACCGGAAGAAGGTGACAAAATATGCACACATATAAATGCTGCAGCGATAGACAAGGGTAGTGAGGAAAGAGAAGGAGCCAAGAGAAGGGAGGAGAAGATCGTGAATAAAAAGAAGGCGTACAATGTCGCAAAGCTCGAGGAAATCGAAGAGCCTCGCAATCGAAACAACATCGGGAGATTGTACTAGAAACCGAAGCAAATTGTGCTGGCAGATCGACAATAGACCAAATTTTCACAGTGAGGCAAATCATGGAAATGTGAATTAATGTCAAGTCGAGACTCGCCATCTTTTCACCATGTTTCCATTGACATGAATGGATATCATAGCATTCATCGTCAGAAGCTCTACATGGCGATGGCGGAATATAGGATCCCGGCAAAACTTATCCGGTTGTATCGCTTGAGACTAGAAAATACGCAGGGAAATGTGCAGTTTGGAAGCAGCGCTTCGTCACTGTTGATAACTTCGAGATAGCTAAGGAGTTCATATACGAGTACTTTGGGACAAACATCAACTCCATGAATGACACCTTCATGGAGATCCGACAGAGAATTACTTTAGAAAATCGCCGCTACTTCAGTTTGGCTAAACTAAACAAGTGGGTTCAAAGCTCCTCAACCAAAGGACAAAATGCATGCTCTATCGAACCTTAATCCTGCTAGTCCTGCTTTATTATGCTGAGTATTGAACTATAAGTAGAAAAAGTGAGCTAATGCGGGTTATTTTGAAAGAAAAATATTCCGTCAGATATTTGCTCCTCTGTGCGTGTAGAACGAATGGAGGAGAAAAAACAAACGCGAACTCTATGAGCTGAACCAAGATGTGGATGTCGTCCAAAAGCTGAATCACGTCGACTACATTGGCTCGGTCACATTGAGCGAATGGACAATAATGCTTCAGCCAAGAGGATCTTCGACTCCGAGCCCCCAGGTTCGATAAAGCAAGGAAGGCCGAACCACCGTTTTAAGAACCAAGCCGTCGTGGATGCCAGAGCGCATGGTCTGGGCAACTGGAAGCAGCCTGCACTGGATCGCAGAGGATGGAAGAATGCAGTGTCTCAGGGAGAAACTCTTCACAAGTTGAGTAAGTACACAAGTAAGTAATTTCCATACAGTCTTTCATAGGACCCAGCTTTATCTGGGGTAGAGGTATGAAAATATTTCCACTTTGTACTATAGGTTCTTCATTTATATTTTTCTTTCCAGGCTGTTAAACTCGTTGTCAGGGCCCGGTTTTTGTCTACGTATTATTTATCTCTTGCCCAAACATCCCATTGGTATATCGTCCTTGTAGTCCAGTAAACATTGCTATAACTTTACAATCAGCACAGATTTTAAGTTGTCTTTGCAATGTATATGGGTACTTGTTTATTTTAGCCAGTGGCATATATTTTTATTGAGCGTACTTTAATACCCTAATTGTTTTTCAGTGCTGCCAAATAACGTTTTTATACACAACAAGTACTTAAATTTTGAGATTTGACAAATAAATCAATAAAACATAGGGACGGGCTACAGTCCGCTTGGGCGAACTGTTGGATACCCTATTCTTATTCCTATCCCTCATAAGTGGGCGTGACAAAAGTCTAAGTATGGTTGAATTGTTAAGAACGCTCTACATATTTTCTTATATAACATTTAAAGGATTTTATCCAAAAAAACGCTCCAGAGCTCAAACTTGGGTGTTTCAATAAAATTGTTTTATTTAATTGTGGGCGTGTCAGTAGGCGGATTTAAAAAAAAATAACACATGAGAATAAATGGCCCCTAGAGAGTATATATTATAAATTTCAGCTCCCTAGCTCAAACTTTGAATTTTCAAAAAAAAAAAATTAATTGTGGGCGTGTCAGTGGGCGCATTTTGAAAATATTTACACATGAGCATAAAGGGCCCATAGAGAGTATATATTATAAATTTCAGCTCCCTAGCTCAAACTTTGGATTTTCAAAAATTAATATACCTACCCTTAGAATAGGGTATAAAAAAATTGTTTTATTTATTTGTGGGCGTGTCAGTGGGCGGATTTTGAAATTTTTTTATCCCGAGCAATTTTAGGAGTCATAGATCATATATAAAAAATTTCAGCTTTCTAGCTCAAAATTCGATTTTTTCCAAAATTTTGTTTTTTTGAGTTTGTGGGCGTGTCTGTAGGCGGATTTCAAAATTCGTAAACTTGATTATTTCGGGACCCTAGAGAGTATATGGTTAAAATTTCAGCTCTCTAGGTCCAGTTTAAAGGCCTAATTTTTGCCGACAGACGGACGGACGGACGGACATGGCTAGATCGACATTACTATCGATGCTGATCATAAATATAGTAACTTTTAGGGGTCTACGGGCAATATTAAGGTATGTAACAAACTATGCGTCAAAATTAATATACCCTTAGAATAGGGTATAAAAATATAGATAAGAACGATATAGAGCTAAATGGAAAGCAGATTTATGTCGATTTACATTGGGTTTTTCAGATTTTGCTCTCAGATCGCACATTTTTCGAGCCAGTGCAAAACAAAACGAGATTGATTTTTTTTTGTAAGTTTAAATACGCATTTAAAGGTTAGATGGCTTCAAAGCTCCCCTTAGTTTTTATAATCATACACCTCATTTGCCTTGTAAAAACAGCTGTTGATGGTGGCATCGAACACTTTAAACGTAGAAGCAGAATCGACGTAACTTCTGAAAAGAAATTACATCAAAGGATATTAATTGCCACTTATGCTGCTGCAGTTTTTTCCCTATTATGTGGAATGATGTTCAGATCATAAGTAAGCAGAAAACGAAGGTATTAAATTTCTCTTACTTGCGTTACGTTATTGCTATTCAGGTTCCATGTACCTGTCCACACGATTTTGGTTTGTAAACACCATTATTTTGTTTTTTTGTGGTATTAATGTTATGATCCCATTGATCTCATTTATTTGAAGTTGGAGTTTTAATGAACTTCGAGAAATAATCGAAAATCATCAGCACTTACACATACACATCACCACCCGGTAAACTTTGGCAGATATTATCAATATACATTGAAAATATAAGGAAAGGTTAGAGTCCGTTTGGGTGAACCCTATTCCTATTCCAATCCTACATAAAGAGGGCGTGACAAAAATCTAAGTATTGTTGAATTGTTAGAAACGATCTACAAACTTAATCATACAAAAGTGGGCATGTTAGAAAATTTTATATAAAGGAATTGTTCAATGTACATACTTTTTAATATACTTTGCGAATAGTAGGACTTTCATTTACAATGATTTCTTCAACATAATTGTTTTTTTTTTAAATAGTGCGCGTATTGGTGGGCGGATTTCTAAAATCTTAACCCACTAGGATATTATGCCTTTAATAATGGCAATAAATTTCAACTTTCAAGCTCAAATTTTGATTTTCTCGATAAGAAAAACAAATGCTTTTCTAATCGTAGGCCTCCAATAAAAGTTCAAAAAAAGTTATGTAAATCAAAAAAAAAAAATCGATTTTTTTTGCCCAATGGAAAACGACTTTACATTTAGCACATCCATATCTATATACTCCCCATTTTCCTATTTCAAGGAGGATTTTGCCAGCCAATGATTTTTAAATTCGGGAATGAAATGATTTGCTTCCTGCTGAGAAATAATGAATTAATCGAGATCCTGATGAATATAGCAGGATCGTTACCAAGTGTTGTAAAGAATATGAAACGATGATTTGTAGAAATCTTACTTACTTACCTAACAGGCTCCCAACCCGTGGAGAGTCTGTGAATGAGACACTGCAGCCTTCCATCCTCCGCGATCCCGGGCACGCTGCTTCCAGTTGGTCAGACAGTGCGCTCTGGCATCCGCGATGGCTTGGTCTTTAAAATGGACAAACGGTCTTCCTTAGAAAAACGAGTAAATTCCCACAGTAAAATGTGGTGTGTCTGCCTGGTAGTACAATGGACCAGTATTGAGTCTGAGTGCTCCAGTGCAGAAAGTCTCACGCACCCCGACAAAAAAAAAAAATTAAAAAAAAAACCGTTATCTGCTGTCGTGTTGTGGAGGCTGTGCTTACCAACTAATACACCGAAGATGTTTTCCTTATCGACTTTGGCATTTAAATCCGCGAGCAGAACTTTGCCATCGTACTCCGTCCAGGAGGTCATAAAACTCCTCTCTGATGGGATCTTCAGCCTCATCGGTACGGTTGTGTGAACATATTCGGCTTATATTTTGAAATAAAGCTTTGATGCGGAGCACAGCTCGAAGTCTATGATAGTCTTGAAAAATTCCTTACTGAAGTAGCTCATGTAAGGTATCTGTCATCCTGACTGTCGATGACACCAGGATCAATCTAGTGAATTCATCCACCACACGTCCTCTTCTCATTGTCTTAAATAAGATTTCTGAGACTCATCGGCCAGCCTTTTCGGCAGAATATTATAGTGTTGCTATTTGGTTCTTGTTCAACACTTACGCTTATGGTTTAGCAAATCATGTCTGCATAGACTTGACCAGTACCCGATAGTTACCACTTGGAGATAAAATAAGCACAGTTGATGTGTAGTCTCAATGTTGGCTAATGTGCATCGCCAGGTTGATGGCTTTAAATACTTACCCTCATTCAACAACACCTAACCACCAAAGAACTTGCAATTAACAAAGATTATGAAGGCGTTCAATACCAATTAAACTTTGTTTTTCTCCTTTGCCCATTCCTGTTGCCCTTCTTTCCTTTTCCGACTAACTTGAATTCACTCTTTTCTTTTTTTTTCTTTTTTTTTAATATTATATACTTACTATTGGATTATGAATGTCTTAAGCTCATCGTTTAGTGAACAATACTGTGTGACCGAAAAATCTACGTATACTATGGTAAATATTCTTTCTAAATGTCGGGAGGGATTTCGGGTCTGTCATTTAAATGCGCGGAGCCTACTTGGAATCTACTTGTGATTTCGCAACTAATCCCATAAACAGTGCAATGAATATTGGGGGCATGCTGCCCCCTGCAACCCCCCTGCTTGGGGTCACTGTTTGATTTGGGCTGGGTGCGAGCTACGGTTCTTGAATTATCATAAAATGTTAAGAGAATTTATTTCGCTCAAAAAAGTGCAGTTATTGCTCACAATCAGTGGGCAATAACTTCACAAAAAAGTGAAGCTATTGCCCACTCGAGGTGAAGTTATTGAGCATGTGAAGTTATTGCCTGTGAAGTTATTTCCCTGCACCGTATATATGCAACCCCCCGCTTGGGGTCACTGCTTGATTTGGAGTAGGTGAAAGGGCAAAATGTTGAAAACTGCACCAATGGAAAGTAAAATAACGCCAAATTGGCCTTATTACGTAAGGCCTTATTTCACGGCACGGGGGTATTTAGCCATAGTTGCTAGTCATTTCCGTGTTCCTGTGTTTCCGTGTATGGTCACTCTAGACACGTTCATTCTAAGGGTATATTAATTTTGACTCATAGTTTGTAACATAACTTAATATTGCCCGTAGACCCCTAAAAGTTACTTTTTATGATCAGCATCGACAGTAATGTCGATCTGATCCATGTCCGTCCGTCGGCAAAAATTATGCATTTAAACTTTACCTAGAGAGCTGAAATCGACAATTTTCGATTGAATGTACTCGTATATCCCGTGACTTCTTTCATTCATCCTTATGACTATGAATCATTATTAAATAATAAAAAGCCGCGTACGAGCAGTTGCGCTCAACGTTAGTAAGATCCTTAAGCTGTGCTTGTCTCTTTTTATTATCCCTGCCTTAATTATACCTAACATTTATACTGAACCACCTGGATGTTACCGAGTTCCAAAAAGCAACACAACTGTCGGCAATTAATCAAGACGTTTTCCGCTTTCATGTTATGTATGCCACCCGTGTCGTCGTTTTAATTAAAAAAATTCCTGACAACCTCAATTTATTTCAGTTTGACACCTTTAGATATAGCCTTATTTTTACTTCCATATATATACAGCGAGCAAATATCCATAGAAAAATTTTGATTATAACGATTTTATTTTCTACCTTACAGGCATCGGAGCAAGCAAAGCGGTACTCAAATCTAACAACACAGTGCAATATAGTAGCGCCACAGCAGGATCTAGCGAACTTTGTTCGAATACTTCCTGTGCCGGTGAGTTCACAAAAAGTTCCTAAACGACCATTCGCCCCACCTCAGCCTCCAGGGGAGGCCGAAGACGTGAACGAGTACAATGTGAGTAAATCCAAAAGTAGAAAAGAAATAAAAATATGGAATTAAAAATAAAACGAAAAACCTTTAAAAGTGATTGTGATCCTTTGTTGACACGGAAAATTACTCTCTCTTTCAGGACATGACGCCGGTCCTGAGAAATGAACTCGTTTTTGAGCGCTACTCCTCCCTGCAATTGCGTCCAGCTCTAGATTCCCTGAAGCGTGAAGCCGCCGACTTGGAAATGCAAATACGACAGCTACAGGTTTGTTTGTCAGAGATCCATTAAAAAGGAACTTACATACATATACATGATTGAGGTGTACAAATTATTTTTGATATATATTTTTCCTTTCATTCAAGGATTCGGTTGATTCGCTTAGTCGCACTCAGTTGAGAGGTATTGAAGGCCAACTTTATAATAAAGTTAATGAACTGCAGGAAGACCTTTCGATGAAAAAGTTTGATTTGAGAGCGAAACAAATTCACTTTGCGGCTGTACGCGCTCAGGTATGTACCGACAAAAAAATATATAAGTTACTTTTATTTGACTTGTAAAAAAAACTATCAGGAAAGTAGTTAAAAAGAAACGTTTCCCCCACTACTGATTAGTTGCAAAGACAGCTACGTGCAAAAGTTTTTTGTTCTTTTTAGGAAATCGTTGCTTAATTATCAAATTCTGTTTGATGAATGCTGAATTGCTTGGAAACAGTTTTATTCGCAATTATGTGCGTGTTATCTAAATTTATCTGCTGAATTATTGCAAATGAAAACATTCTAAGAACGCCTTTCCGGGATAGGAAAAAACTGTCTGACTCTGTTGTAAACGTTTGCAATAATAGGAAATAATTCACTTGGTAAGAACACTTATGAAAGGTTCATCTCATAATGGATCAATTTCCAGTGGCACATTCTTGCAGTTTATTGAATCCATTGCCAATTGTACTTACTCCGAATATTTAATGGGCTGAAATCAATATGAAAAAAAAAACACAAGCGGCAAGTAGGTAACTTGTTCGAATCAATTTCTAACAAATTTCGTGCCGCCTGCCATTAAATTGGTAATTGCTAGTCTGTGGTTTTTCTCATTCTCATAGCAATGAAAATCTATTGACTAAATAAATAAATACCTTTTGTTTATTTGCGAAGAAGCGTACTAACACCGCCCATTCGGATATAAACCACCAAAGAAAATAGAATAAAATTAATTTTCACGTCTCTTTACAACGAGCCGCACATCTATTATTATCTCACCAACAGTGCAACGTAGTATAATTAATATACTTTAATTACATGGAAAAGTATGCCGCCTTTGGAGCATATAGAGCGTACTTTTTCCTTCAGCAGTCGCAACATTGTAAACATTTTTTCCGGGAATAGATGTTTGCTGTTGCATGAACGCAAAAACAGCTTTTATCGTAACTCTAAAGGACTCTTCACATGAGCCCGACTTGCGCTAACGAACGAATAAAAGAACTGTAGGAGACCCCTTTCAATGCATTTATAAACAGAACACTGAAATCCGTGAATAAATCCGCTTGACAAGTTGTGGTCGTGTCGCTCGGTAGATACGCAAGTACCTTTTTGGAATATTATTTAATTATTTTTTTGTTTAATTAATGAAGACATAATTTTGAAGAGCCAGATACTGGACTCACACTTCGCACATGCTAATATAATGAAACCAAAGCTTTCCAAAGCATACTTTTATTTTTATGTCTCTATTTTTTTCCGCATTTTTTGTGCGACCTGAATTTAATTACACTTGCCACTGGTTCTTCTCTAACCATAAAATATAAAAACCTTATTTTCAAAGCATTTGATTTTTGTTTTTCTTTTAAATATACATAAACTCATTGTTAATCGAGAAAAAATATGTAAAATAAATACATATCACTTTGATATCAAAATAATCCGAATAATTCAATTTACATATATCCAAAATGAACCAGAAATAGGCACTGAATAAGAGTTATGTATTAGCACTACCGGCTTTAGGGTGTTCTACAAGGCGCCACACGCGTCAGCTTAACTTTACCACTTAATTTAATTTTAATAGGTATTAACAAAGGGTTAAAATAAGATTTTTGACAGACATTTTCAGTTCATATTCAACGTTTTTAAGCGGTTAGTAAAACCATTTTTTTTATTTGTTATAGAGCATTGAACAGAACCCACAAACAAAAAAATGCATTCCGGTGAAAGAAATTAGAGAGAGAAAACATAACATTATGAGAGAATTTAAGAGAAAAAGAAATAGAGAAAAAGAGTAGATAAAGAACATTATATGTAAAACTAGAAGGAAGAAATATAAGATGAATTACAGATTAAGAATTTATAAATTTTTTTATGAAAAATATAACTAGGTACGTTAAAAATAAAAATTAGCTACGGTTGCATGATGTCTTTATTTCACAGTCTCAGCAGCAGCAAGTACGAGTACGTCGTTGGAGCTCTCAATGAGAAAGCTTTTCCCAGTCGCAGTTTTTTTTACATAGATTGATCCGAACTTGGTGTACACAGAGAAGAGCTTTTTCTTTCGCTTTAGAAACACACTAGCTTTAAACCACACTAGTCAATAATGGCAGAAAATAAAGAAATAATTAAAAAAAAGTTTCTGGTTCAGAAAATCGTTAAAGAAAAACTGAAAAAGTGAACATTTTTGAACAAACTAAAATTCGTATGAATACAAAAAAAACTTTAAAGGAATTTCTAAGCCGAGTATTTCAGATACCGAATCCAATATCACCACATTTACATCAGAAACCGCGAGCCGAAGTAACGAGCCAATATGCACCAAAAATATATACTCATCGATTCAAGGTGAACAAATTGATCAGTCCATTCAATTCTTGCATGAACCGTCTGAGTTGTCTTTAAGTCAAACTCAAGATATCGCTTCTCTGGCTGATTAAAGTATCAACCAACATACATGAAACAAAGGATGTTTCTTATCTAGCTACGTGGCCAAAAGTACTTAATACGAGCAATATGATCACAATATTTTGTGTGGACCTTCACAAGTACATCTAAATTATTAGCCAAGAGATGAAAATGGGCGTCATTTCTTTTCAACTTATTACTGCAGAAAGCTTTTAATTGAAACAATCGGACGTCTGTGGTTAGTTTATTCAACATCAAACTGTCTTTTGCTTTTGTTGTCGGCTGTTTGACTTAAAGTTGATTACAAAGTTGACCACTACTGAAGGTTACAAAAGTTGAAAACATTTAAGCGAAGCTTTGAAAATGCACGAAAATAGTCCTGCACATAAAAAGCATTTACCCTATGGGATGAAGCTGAAATCAGGTTCAAATCTGGTTCAACTATTGACAAGGAAGAACAGAAGTTAATTTCTAAACAAAAATTACGATGGAACAATGTGCTTCATAGATTAATGCACATAACCATGTACTTGGCTGAAAATTACATGGCATTCAGGGGGTCATCTGATAAATTATTTACTCCAAACAACGGAAAATTCTTAGGCCTTGTACAATTGCTGATTCTTACAAATAGATGCTACAACGGGTGCAGGTCTCCCAGAAAGCATTTTAAAAACATTGAGTGATCATGTCCTTAACATTAATGACTACAGAAAAGAATTATGGATTTAAATCCACTACCTTTTTTCGTGCCATGTGGATGCCATAGTTATAATTTAGTATTATGTGATGCGGCAAGATCATCAGTAAAATCTGTTACCCTGTTCGGAATTTTACAAAAATTGTTTAACTTATTTGCAAGATCGGTAAATATATGGAAAATTTTGACCGATAATTTGAAAATATACACCCTCAAAAAAATAAGTGACACGCACTGCAAAGCTGTTGTTGAAAGCGTCAAAGCCGTTCGTTATCAGTTGTATGAAATACACGATGCTTTGGTTTCTTTGGCCGATCCGATGTTACCGAACAAAGCGATGCGAACCGACCACACTTTCAGGACAAATATAAGATTTTAGTTTTATTGTTTCTATTATAGTATGGTACGATGTTTTATGTCAAATAAACGTTGTTAGCAAAGAAAGTCAGTCACCTAAAATCAACTTTGTCGACTTTACCGAAACGCTTGGTAAATGTTGTTCTTATTTAGAAACATATAGACAAACAGGCTTCTTTTTTTAAATACACTATCAGCTCTGTGTCGTGGAGTGCTATCACGAGCAGAAATTGCCGGCACTAAAAGTGCTCTCAGAGGCTCATCATTTAGTGCAGGTGTTAGTAAGGACAAAACAATTAAAAATACAATAATTATGTACCTATAAAATATTTACACAAACACAAAATAATGCAAACAATTTAAGACATTAAAGCATTAATACGCAAAATATTTTTTAGCTTAATTTTACTAACATGCAAGTCAATCACGTGATCATTTAGATTATAGATTCTACTCATGCGACTAATAGGCTCATGCCTCCCATAATTCGTTCTATGATAGGGGCTAAAGAATAATTCAACACTGCGTAAATTATGGGCACCACCACGAAAATTAAAGCCAATAAACGACAGCAAGTCAGGTGCATCTATTTGACCGGATATAAGCTGCTGTAAAAAAATGATATCGCTATTAAGCCTTCGTTGAGAAAGGGGTAACATTTGAAGAAGCTTGATGCGTTGACTGTAGGGAGGAAGGTTAAATGAATCATCCCATGGAAGTCCTCTAAGTGCAAATCGAATAAATTTACGTTGAATGGCCTCTATTCGATTTGAATGAATGTAGTAGAACGGCGTCCAAACTTGTGAAGCATACTCTAGAATCGGACGGACAAAACAATTGTACAATGACATAGTAACGTATGGGTCATTAAATTCTTTCGCCCACCTTTTTACGAAGCCCAGCATAGAATTAGATTCATTAACAATAAAATTGATATGCTTGGCAAAAACCAGTTTGGGATCGAAATAAACTCCAAGATCCTTAAAATTATCAACATTACAAAGAATATGTTGAGACAAAGAATTTTGAAAGGTGGAAGGTATATTCTTTCTAGAGAATGTCATATGTTGACATTTAGTAGGGTTCAGGGATAAACCGTTTTTATTGCACCAATTGGCGAAGCTATTAATGTCAGATTGAAGAAAAATTCTATCTTGCTGACTAGTGATAGATTTAAATATTTTCATAGCATCAGTGTAGATCAGGATATTACTGTGATTTATACTCGTACATGCTTTAACATCATTAATGGCTAGTATAAATTGAATTGGTCCGAGGTGACTACCTTGGGGAACTCCAGACTCAGCTGTAAAAGATACAGATAGCGATCCTCTGAATTTGACTTGATAAACCCTTGATCTAAGGTATGAATTAACCCATTTTATGAAACTTCAAGGGAATCCAAAAGCCCTGAGCTTAAACTCGATTATTTCATGGGACAGCTGGTCGAAAGCTTTAGAGAAGTCAGTGTATATGCAATCCATTTCGTACTTATTCTCTAAGGCATTAGAACAATCATGCAAGAAACTTAACAGATTAGTGACAGTGGATCTGTTTCTTACAAATCCATGCTGTTCATTGCAAATTAAATTGCGACAAAGAAATATTAACTTTTCGCAAACAATTTGTTCAAAAAGCTTAGGGATACACGAAAGCTTTGAAATAGGCCTATAATTAGTGATATCACCACGTTCGCCTTTTTTAAATACAGGTGTGATAAAAGCACTTTTCCATACCTAAGGGAATTCACCAGTACTGATGGACAATTCAAACAGATATTTAAGATATGGAGCAATTGCATGACTACATTTTTTAAGAACGATCGGTGCAATGCCATCAGGACCTGATGAATAATCATTCTTCAGAGAAGAAATAAATTTTAAAATTGTTTCCAAGTCAAATGAGAAGCTACTAAAACTTATTTGGGAACAGCTAGTTAGATAACTAAAATATTGCTCATCTATGTGAAGAGGGGTCACCCTAAACGACTTACTGAAATAATCTGCAAACATATTGCTTGCATCTAGCGAATCAGCAGTTGTATAGCTATTATAAGTAAGTTTCGATGGATAACCATCGGGTTTTTTCTTAGAATTGACAAATCCCCAGAAAAGTTTGGGGTCCACTTTTAAAGAGCATTCCATTTTACTTATATAGTCAATATATAAGTTGCAGGATAAAGATTTGAACTCATTGAATAATGTGAGATAGAGTTCAAGATCTGAATGGCAGAGACTTTGTAAATAGTTCTTCCAAGCCCTATTACGTCTGTTTCGTATCGATTTGAGCTCTTTAGTATACCAGGGATGGGACGTTTTCATATTCCTAGAGGATTTGACAGGAATCACTTTTTTCATGCAGTTATCCATCAAAGAATAAAAAGCACCGACTGCATCTTCAATATTAGATAACGCAGTAAGATTAAAATTAAGGCTATTCATTTCATCAGAAAGCCTTTGAAAATTTGCTTTCCGAAAGTCAAAAGATTGCGAACGGTCATACGAATTACTATTTAACAGTACTAACAGAGTCAGAAGAGAAAACAAGATCGAGAGTTCGATTTCTTAAATTTTTTATACAGCTTGTTTGCTGTAAGTCAAAAGACAAAATGTTGTCAAGTAAAGCGAGCTCTTGTTGGGCAGAGTCAAAGGATGGAATGAAATGAGAATCATCCTCAGACGATACCCATCCAATATGTGGCAGATTGAAGTCGCCCATAAGTAAGACAGTGCTGTCACAACAAGATATGTCAAAAATATGGTCAAGTGCTATAGAAAGCTCAGAATACAAAGAACATAGACGAGACGATGGAATGTAAATGTACGCATTAACAACATATAAATGTTTGTTCTTAAGTGTAATTTTTATACAGATAACTTCGACATTAAGTTGAAATGGAAAGTGAATCTTTCGTGACTCAAGGTTGGAACGAACAGCGATCAGGACACCTCCTCCAAGCGCTTTCAGGTCATTGTTATGACGGTCGTTTCTGAATACGGAGAACTCATGATTGAAGAGTTCCGTGTCTAAAATTCCGGCATTAAGCCATGTTTCCGTCAAGGAGAAGATATCATGAGAGAGGGCTTATGAGTTTAAATATACTTCAGCGGTTTTTGTTAGGAGTCCCCTTACATTTTGATAGTAGAGGGACAGCCTACTTGGTTTTTTTTAACACGGACGGACAATCTTTCCTGCGACTTTTTATCGAACGGGGTAATTTAATTAAAATTCTTTAACTAATGTATTATGAGGCCATGCAGTGCTATTGCATAGCTTTTCAAAATATACTGAAGGGGCAACAATTTTGAAAGACGCAACAAACCCACCAGCCTTGCTGATTTTGGTGCATTTGATTGAGTCATCTTTAGGAATCAAGTTGCTCGAGACCAAATGGTTCAGGACATCGTCTGAAGAAGTGTTTGGTTTTAGTCGAGAAATGAAAATAGATTTCGGCCTGGGAATCGATTCAATAGTTCCAGATTGTGTACCTAAGGAATGATTTATATATGTGGGACTAACATTAAGAGTGGGCGCCTCGTTTGAGTTTTTTCGCTGACTCCTAAGGTTAAACCGCTTTACATTTGGATTCAACGCAGAGGAAGGCATATCGCGTTTCCTTTTGCCTGCGAGTAGAGTAGATGAGGGCGATGCTAAATTAACAATGGGCTCAGGGGTAGCTTTAACAGTTGGGGAACCTGTTGTGTCAAAAGAAATCAATGTATCCATGGCCCGTATGCTACACTGCTTTACTTCATTAGTCGGCAACTCAGGGTCAATAGACGTTGAGGCGTCCGCCGAAAAATGAAGATCAGAGAATGTTGATACGTTGAGGACGGTGGTATTGAAATTGTCGAATAAGTCTTTAAACCCCTTAGATAATTTCAGTATGTCAGCCTTGAAAACTGAGATTTTGAAAGCAAGGGAGGAAAGTGACAATTTTCGACACGGGGAGCAGTACCATAAGGCGATCTCCGAAGCTTTAACTTTATCCATAAATGCATTGGTTGAACCAACACATTTAGCATGGAACATCATCGAACAAGCTATTGTAACAGCAACTGAAATAGCATCGGCACTTGATACCCAGCCATTAAAAAAAAAAAAACAGACGCGACTAAGACGCATTAAACATAGGCCGGGTGAAGACATTGTTGATGAACCTATAACTGATCCAAAGTTTGAGGCAGAGTTTTTTAATGTTTTTTTGGACACCGTGCTTATGTCTATGAATGAAAGATTTCAACAGGTGGAAGGTTTGTCTGTCCTGTGGAATTTCTTTTTTAACATAAAATGAATACAAAATAAAGAAAAACTCATACGGCATTGTTCTGGACTGCAAGAAAAGTTAACGGTTAACTCTAAATCTGATATTGATGGGGAATTGCTGTGTGGTGAAATTAAAGGCCTGTAACACTATCTTGAGGACACTCAGGCGACACCTATCCAACCATTAAACCTTAACAATACCGGTGACTGTTGCAAGTGACTAACGCAGTTTTTCGAAACTATGTCTCAAACAAGATTAACTAGTTTGGCCTCGCTGTCAATTGAGAATGAAGTTGCAGAAAAATAGGATTTTAGTAATTTTATATACTTTTGATTACTAAATGAAATGAAATGTTTCGTGAATAAATAAATAAACAAATAAAATATTTAATTTTTAATAATAATAAATATATGTTGGTACTTGTCTATAAATTCCAAATATGGTGTCTACAAAATGTATACTAATTCGTAATTAATTTACAGCCTATGCGTTATTCTGAAGTATATGCTATATTCCTGTAAGGTTTCACCAAAAAACGGTTAAGTAGTTTTTGCATGGGAGAGTAACAAACATCCATCCATACGTCATAACATAAGGAATACGATACAAATCTCGCGTTTATAATATTAGTAGAATATAAAAGGGCTCCAAATGAAATACATGCCCGGGGCGCCAAGATGGTTAGGCCGACCCTGTGTATTAGTAATATTTATACCCTATTCTAAGGGTATATTAATTTTGACGCATAGTTTGTAACATACCTTAATATTGCCCGTAGATCCCTAAAAGTTACTATATTTATGATCAGCATCGATAGTAATGTCGTTCTAGCCATGTCCGTCCGTCCGTCCGTCCGTCGGCAAAAATTAGGCCTTTAAACTGGGCCTAGAGAGCTGAAATTTTAACCATATACTCTCTAGGGTCCCGAAATAATCAAGTTTACGAATTTTTGAAATCCGCCCACAGATACGCCCACAAATTCAAAAAAAATTTTTTTTTGGAAAAAATCGAATTTTGAGCTAGAAAGCTGAAATTTTGTATATATGATCTCTGACTCCTAAAACTGCTCGGGAGATACAATTTTCAAAATCCGCCCACAATTAATTAAATTAAATTTAATTAAATTAATTAAATAAAACATTTTTTTTGAAAAAACAAATTTTGAGCTAGGGAGCTGAAATTTATAATATATACTCTCTAGGCGCCTTTCAAGCTCATGTGTAAATATTTTCAAAATCCGCCGACTGACACGCCCACAAATAAATAAAACAAAATTTTGGAAAGAAATTTTTGAGCTAGAAAGCTGAAATTTTTTATATATGATCTATGGCTCCTAAAACTGCTCGGGATATAAAATTTTCAAAATCCGCCCACTGACACGCCCACAAATAAATAAAACAATTTTATTGCAAAATTTGAGCTAGGGAGCTGAAATTTATAATATATACTCTCTAGGGGCCCTTTATGCTCATGTGTTAAATTTTTTTAAAATGCGCCTACTGACACGCCCACAATTAAATAAAACAATTTTATTGAAACACCCAAGTTTGAGCTAGGGAGCGTTTTTTTCGATAAAATCCTTTAAATGTTATATATCAAAATATGTAGAGCGTTCTTAACAATTCAACCATACTTAGACTTTTGTCACGCCCACTTATGAGGGATAGGAATAAGAATAGGGTATTCAACAGTTCGCCCAAGCGGACTGTAGCCCGTCCCTATGTTTTTTATATGTAGATAGCATCTATAATGGAATAAATTTAACTTAACTAAACTAAGCCAACTAAACTTAAAAGCCAACTAATCTTATGATGTTCGACTATGATGTAACCTGACTATAATGAAGGATTTTTTTTTTTTTTTTTTAAAGTGTGTGTGTACTCATGTACGCGTGTTGGAAGTTTTACTTTTGTCGTGATGTTTATGAAAATATATATTAAAGTTCGTATAGAGATTCGTAGAGAAATATAACTTCAAATTAGTTAAATTAACCTTGAATACGGAAAAACTGTGAGGATTCTAAGGGCATTTGGGAAAAATTTAATATTTTTGGGTTTCAAGGAGCTCCTGGTAAAATAACCTAATGTTTAGTTAAAGCGACATTGTTAAATTGGCCATCAGTTTCCAGGGTACTAATTCAAATGGGTTCTCCTATCTATCTATAGGGGTGTTTCATTCCTCAAAGTCGTAAGCCAGTTTTTTGTTTGTACCCATATCACACAAACAAATCCAAAAACTTTTTTAGAATCCACCTAGTACTGGCTAGCAATTGCTTTATAGTACATCATTCAATGATACAACAAATTCTAACCCGCGGTAATACCTTTGAATACTTTTTTCAAAAAAAGAGTGCAGCAGCGCCGGAATACTTTTAAATACTTTTTTTTATATGAAAGTTGAATTTTGATACATTTGTATCCACTGAATTTTTGAGGATGTTGTTTGTTAGTGTCGTCATTGTATATACACCGTTATCGAAATGAAATGAAGTGTGTTGTTTATTAACCGCGATTGTATATGGAAATTGATAGAATAATTGAAATGTACGTTATACGAACTTACTTTGCATTTAATCTATTGGGAATTCCAACATGTTTAGTTTATGCATGAAAATAAAATAAAAAGATGGTCGACGCTCGAACAACGGCTTTATCCGCACATCCAGTCACACCGAACTACCAAAGGCGACAGTTTGCCCGTAAGGCAAGAGCAACCAAATCTAAGGCTAAGCAATCTTTATTTGAGATTTCAAATTGTCTTCATTTGAAAGTAATTAGCAATAAACGTGGACCCCTTTGCAAAAATCAGTTTATACTACAAAAGGCATTTATCATTGAATTATTTATTATTACTGATTTGCTCAGAAAGTGTAAAAGCGATTCGAACATATTTGCCTCATTAACAAAGTTGAAAATACAAGCACCATGGTGGCGTTTTGTGGTATACGAGTATGTGTGTATGAAAGCGTATCGACTTCATAAAATAAACAACAACGAAAAAAAAGTCCTCAAACTGGATAGCAAAATAAATTATCCATCGAGCATTTTGCGACGGGATATTTCTTTTGGCATATTAATTTGCTATTGCACCCGATTTAAAAATAATTTCCAGCGATTACAGCGCCGCGGATGTAAGGTGAAGTCCCGATTATAATTTGTGATTATTCAACGACACTAACAAACAACATCCTCAAAAATTCAGCGGATACAAAAGTATAGTATTTTTCATAAAAAAGTATTTAAAAGTATTCCGGCGCATTAAGTTTTTGTTGTTTGGGGTTGGTTTTTTTTGAATTCAAAAACAAACAACTAAAAAATAACAAATTGTACCTATGCCTTCACCGCTTCACTCTTTTTTTGAAAAAAGTATTCAAAAGTATTACGGCGGGTTAGAATTTGTTGTGTCATTTAATGATGTACTATAAAGCAATTGACAGCCAGTCGGCGTAGTAGGTGGATTCTAAAAACGTTTTTGGATTTGTTTGTGTTATGTGGGTACAAACAAAAAACAGGCTAACGACTTTGACGAATGAGATACGAGAGTGTACGAGTATATATGTAAAATGGTGTCGTTGAATAATTACAATAATATAATCGGGACTTCACCTAATGTCCGCGGCGCTGTGACCGCTATAAAGGGTTTTTAAATTCGGTGCATTAGAAAATGAATAAGCCAAAAGAAATATCCTGTCGCAAAATGCTCGATGGATAATTTATTTTGCTATCCAGTTTGTGGAAGTTTTTTTTGTTGTTGTTTATATTGTTAAGTTAAGCTTATTCATACACATACATACTATAAAACGCCGCCATTATATTGCCATGATGTTTGTATAATTTAATGAAAAATAACTTTTGCAGTTTAAACTGATTTTTGCAAAGGGGTCCACGTTAATTACTTTCAAATGAATGAACATTTTAAATTTCAATTTGAAATCTCAAATAGAGATTGTTTAGCTTTAGATTTATTTGCTCTTGCCTGTTGCCTTGTGGGCGAACTGTTGCTTTTTGTAGTTCGGTTTATTTGGGTGTGTGGTTAAAGAAATTGTTTGACGATCGACAACCCATTATTATTTTATTTTCATGCATAAACAGGTTGAAAGTCGCAATAAATAAAATCTAAAGTACGTACATACGAGTATAACGTACATTTCAATTATTCTATCAATTTCCATATACAATCGCGGTTAATGAACTTCATTTCATTTCGATAACGTGAGCAAGTGTGTCCAAAATCCAACAAATCGCTACAGCTGAAAGTCAAAAACTCAAAAATCCGGGAATTAGCGACGAACTAATTGGTACGGATTCCGATAATTGCGACAAATGCTTCGGCTACATCGCTTCTGCTAGATACATATTATTATGAAGAGACTGTTTTTTTCAGGTTTTAAAATATTTAAGTGAAGCTGATAGAAACCAGGCGATCCACGCACTGCAAAAACTACCTTGCCTATTCAAGCACAACCCTTTCAAAAATGACCGCTCAGAGAAGGAAAAATGCCAATGAAATCCGTTCGGCAAAGTCCAACAACAATGTTCAAGGGCGGCAACAGTATTGTAAAATTCTTTTAAATTAACAATTTCCTCAGTTATATGTTTCAAGAGCCGTTCCTAACAATGAAGAAGTACCCGGCTTTAGAGTAAAAGAAGTTAGGAAGTCGCTCAAAGACTCCAAAAACCGAAAACCAGTTGGGTCGGGCGAGATACCCTCTGAGTTCTGGAATAAGATGGGAGACATCGGGTCCAAATGGCGCATGATTCTCATCAAACTGATGATGAAAGTTAAAGGGAAAGGGAAATGCGATACGTGAAACAATTACCGTTCAATCAAGCTGATGTCACACACCATGAAGATCGCGAGCTAATACCCGTTCAATAGGCGAATGCGGAAAATAATACGGCTATCGGAATACCAAATGCAAACCAAAGTATAAGGATCATCACGGAAAATAATCGAAATTCTTTAAAGGATTTACATATCTTGTTGGTTCCCAAGAGAGAAGCATGGGTTAGCAATAACCCACCAAACAGCCACAACGGCATAAAGTGGTATACGGATGGTTCTAAAATGGAAACGAGGGTAGGAGCGGTAAAATACGGACCAAATAAACGCTTTACGATATCCATGGGAAAAAGTCCCAGCGTATTTCAAGCAGAGCTCCACGCCATTCAAGAATGCGCCAGCTAGATTTATTCATCTGGTATAAAAGGCGCAACCATCCATATATTCACGGATAGTCAAGCAGCTATAAACGCCCTTAGCTAGCATACCATTGACTCCAAATCAGTCATGTACTGCTTCAATACCCTTCAAACACTCGGATTAAGAAACAAGACCAAATTATGGTGGGTTCCGGGTCATGTCGGGGTAGAAGGTAACGAAAAGGCCTACGAACTGGCCAGAAAAGGTTCAGAAACATGTTTCATATGTCCCGAACCTTTCTGCTGCACTCCTAGATCAGCAGCAACGGCAGCAATAAAAAGCTGGGAACATAGAAAATGACGTATCTATCTTTGGGAAAGCATCCCAGGTCTAAGACAGGAAAAACGATCCATTCGGCCCTTCAATAAAAATGCCAGCAAATGCCTAAGCCTAAGCAGGTATGATATCAAAAACTAGGGCACCTTACTGGTCACCATGGTTTAAGATACCATCTAAACAAAGTGAGAACAGCAGACTCTCCTGAGTGCCGACTATGTCTTGATCTTGAAGAGGACGAGTTGAACACATTTTATATGAATGTCCAGCCCTTAATGGAATTAGAAAGAAGATATTTTTCAGAGAACAAATGATCCCCGAGGACATAAAGAGTTCTTCTACTGGTAAAATTGTCCGCTTCACACGGAAAGTAGAAATTCTACTAGTTTAAAAATTTTCTGGCCCTTACGGTACAAAAGATCTTTTAGGTCTAAGTGCCCGTGCCCGCCCTATTAAATCGCCTTGGCGAGCTAGAAGTTTAAAAAAATTCTTGTTGGTTGATTTTGAAAAAGCCTTGTACGGACAACTAACTGATCTATTATGGGTAGCGCTAGGGAATAAAAACAAAAGTAAGATCCCTTGTTGTATTCACCGGGGAGTTCGCAATCAAAGTCAGTGTATAGCAGGGAAGCGTTTAAGTCCCTTGATTATCTGCTTGAAGGAAAAATGGCAGACTCGAAAGCGCATCGGTTATTCTCTGCTGCTTGGACAGATTACAAAAAGTATGGGGGCAAATAAACGACATCTGATAAGAAGATGATTTGCATGAATGTCGGGAATAGGTCAAGGTAATCAGAGAACGGACGGTATACGTATTCTGTCTTTTCCGGAATATTAAGATACACATTTTCCTCCCTGACCTACACCCTGACGCTTGACGCTTATAATGGCTCCATCGTAAGCAAAGAATATTGGATTTACTTTTGAGTTCGTCAGTTTTCCTTCAAGTATATAATAAATAAGAAGACATTTAGGATGTTTCGCTGGTAAACACCGACTTTCAGCGTTGTCTAAGCGTTGCATTTCGTGGCCAGCCTCGTTGTACCACCAACGTAGGAAGCAATTTCTTCGACATTCCCATACAGGCCCTCCACATCTTAAGCTTGAGTTTAGGCGCACTTACTTTTCGTATTAAAATTCGACGCCAGCTTTTTAGTTTACTATCATCAATTTGAGATTTACATTCTCTTTCAGATAACAATAGTGGTAAATAGTAGATAATAAATATACAAAAGTTAAGTAGGTACATAATAAAAAATATTTTGTTAGCAGAAAATTAATTAAGAATCAATATTAACATAACATTTTTTTTAAATACAAGGTGGCGCAAAAATAACCTTCCGATGTTTTTTGGCTGTAATTTAAAAAAAAAAATGAAAAACTTTGATTCTTCTTGTGGATTATTTTTATTTGGTCTTTTAATTTTTTTTACATCACTTCGAGAATATGATGTCATGTAAATGGCCGCCGCCACAGTTGATTGTCATTTGAGCCCTTTTTATGGAATTTTCCATCACTTTGGCCAAAACTTCCAGCGATAGGTCCTCACATTGTTGACGGATATTGTCTTTAAGAGCTGCAAGAGTCTGAGGCTTGTTGACATAAACCCGCGACTTCAAAAAGCCCCACAAAAAGAAGTCTGGAGCGGTCAAATCAGGCGATCTTGCTGGCCAGTGCAAATCGCCAAAACGGGAGATTAGGCGCCCGGGAAATGCATTCTTCAGCAAATCGGTTGTGGCACATGCAGTGTGTGCCGTTGCACCGTCCTGTTGGAACCACATGTTTTCCAATCCCAATTCATCAAGTTGCGGCAAAAAGAACTCGTTGATCATTGCTCTGTAGCGCTCACCATTCACAGTAACCGTTTGGCCCGCGACGTCTTCGAAGAAAAAAGGTCCGATGACTCCTCCAGCGAAAACAGCACACCATACAGTGATTTCGAGCGGGTGTAATGGCTCTTCGTGGGTTACACGCGGATTTTCAGTGCCCCAGAAGCGTAAATTTTGCTTATTTACGTACCCGCTAAGATGGAAATGGGCCTCATCACTCATGATTATTTTTGATGAAAAATCATCTTCCTCTTGGTGGTGATTAAGGATGGCTTGAGCGTATGTTAGACGCGATTGGCGGTCAGAAGCTAACAGCTGATGCACCGTCTGGACTTCGTACGGAAACATTTTCAAATCTTGTACCAAAATTCGCTGTAAAGACCGTCGACTGATACCCATTTGCGTGGCACGTCGTCTGGTCGATGTCGACGGCGCTTCCATGACATCTTCGGCTACAGCAGCAATATTCTCTGCAGAACGGCTACTCCGGGGTCTGCCACGCCTGGCAGCATCTCGTGTTGTGCCAGTCTCTTCGAGGCGAGCGGCTAAACGTCGCAGTGTTTCACCAGTAGGCGTTGGACGGGTAGGAAATCTGCGACGAAATTCACGTTGTGCCAATGTCACCGACCGATTATTGCTCAAATAAATAGTCACCAATATTCCGCGTTCTGGAGCAGTGTAACGTAACATTGTTTATTAACGTGTATTTCGCATATGTTTACTACACAAATGTCAAAACAGAACTGACATTAGGGGCCAATCGCAAAATTTATAGCATTTTGATAGGAGGATTACTTTTGCGCCACCTTGTATATCTCTTGAGCAATGCATGCAAACATCTATCAGATGAAAAACGGCATTAGTCTCTCTTCTTCTCTTCGCATCACTACTATATTTTTATCTGTCCACCATAATGTTTCTTTACCAGCGCAATGACTTGGCTCTGTCCATGCAAGATCGTTGTAGGCTATGGCACATGTCCTGTGCTCTGCACACTTCAACCTAAACTTCTGTGATGGACACGCTTTTTTTTATTTGCAATCAATGATTCGCCCATTTCTTTGTCCAGATCGTTCCATTTGATTTAGCGAACGCCACATGTCCTATGCTCTGCGCTCTTCATCTTCAACTTCGTCTGTGATGTGATGGAGACAGTTTTTTTATTGGCAATCAATGATTCGCCCATTTCTTTATATAGATCGTTCCATTTGATTTAGCGCATTTTTGTTAGTTCCCGTGTCCATAAATCTTGCGCTAAATGTGTTTCTACTATCAAAAGAAATCATTCTTTTAAAATTTGTGAATCCCTCTTTGGTCAGTCTCTATAAGAACTGTATAAATCTTTCTAATAGTGAATTTGAATCATTATTTAACAAAAACATTTTATGGAATAGCAACACTAATATTGTTATATCTAAACAAAACAAACATTATCCCTTCACAATTGGATAATTTGAGTAATAAATGTTCTGCTTTTAAATTACCTATCATGTTTTCAACCAGTAAAAAATAATAATAAAAATAAAAAAAAAACGATTAAAAACTGAACAAAGTCCAAGTTGAGATATCCTTTAGGAGGATATTAAAAAGAACGCGAACGTGTTAGTTAAAACACGACCGTTTCTTATAATACTTTTATTAGGATATCAAGGGGTTAAATGTTACAAATCTTTTCAACACCGAACTTCTCTAGGCCCAATTCAGAACTAATCCCAAATAAGTTTGTCTCCCGTTGGGAAACCACTGGTCCTACGATGCGAATCGCTGATTTATCAAAAATACTCCAATGTCATATCCGTCGGTTGCACTGCGTGTGCATGCAATCCGATTCCATCGCCCTGGTACATGTTCGTTCATGAAAGTGATGACGCAGCCATTCCCAGGCTGTTCTGATCTTGTAGTGTTGGATCAGATGTCTCGTGTTAACTTCCATAATGAAATCGCATCCGTTAGCGGAAGTACTTCATTGCTCTGTGAGCGTCAATTGTTCTCATCGCGATAATGTGTCAGTGACCAAACCACCTTTAGATAATCTTAGTGAGTGCCCGTCTTTAAATGATGTTCATAAAAACCCCGTATCCGTTTGTGAAAATGTTCCGCCTATATACAAGCACAGTCTTCCCAACGGACAAAACTTGTATTCGTCGGAAACACCTTCTGGTAGCTTAATGCTAACAGGACCTGCAAACAGTCAACACTCTGAATTGTCGTGTGATGAAAGTTTCTCCACCCTTATAATATCTAACAACAATATGCGGGAAACTGCTCGAGTTCCAAAAAATAACAATTAAAATTGTAACAGAACAACAAACAAATATTACGAAACTAATTCTTCTTCCTCATTGAATGCTGCCGCTGTAGCCAATTATATATGTAATCACGTTTCCAAATTTCGTGCAGACACTAATCCTGAGGATTTAATCAATAACATTTCCCAAAAGACTGGCATACCCTTTAACCAGATAAAACGCTGTAAGCTTATTATTTTTATTATTATTATTTAACAAGATGCTAGTCAATCTGATCTGAAGTTCGTCAATTTCAAAATAAGCGCACTGGATGTCCAGATTATTAAATCTTTCTCTCAGAGAAAAATCGGAGAGGCACTAACACCAAAAGCGACAACCTAAAGCTTCCGGGAATTACTTCTTCGTCTTACTCTATAAAGGTCGTCCAACTTTTTGATTTATTACCAAAACACTGAAAGCATACGTGGAGGATTAAATATACTGGGTCTTCATACTTCCTCCTCCCATTATAATGTCATAAATTTACCAGAGACGTGGCTCTCTGAATTTAATTCAGAAATAAGCGACATAAACCAATCGTCGGGGAAGACTGGATGCTGCACTTATAAAACGCCCTTGACTACTCTTTGGTCGCACATTGGCTGAAGAATTTTCTAAAATAGGTATGGGCAATTTAAAAACATTGTGTAACGTGCGACCATTTATAAGTAAAGTTGATGCAATTCCACTGTAAGCGGTGGCTATGCAACGTAAATTTAATGCATTCGTTCAATGGATGATTGCAATTTGCACAAATGTCTTTCCACATCCAGCATGCGCTGACAGACAAAAAGCATTTGATCCAGTATCTTTGTATTGTATTTCACGCAAAACTTGATCAATTATATGTTTCTGTTCGTTATTTGCATCATCATACATTTGCTCATAAATGAACTGTTCGTCAAATACGTCCACAGTATCTATATCATTGACTGACAAATTCCTTGTCACAGGTAAATTAAATGCTCCACAATTTAAGTTATGAATAATTAATACCTCCTCAATCTCAAATAAAGTTCGATTGTATGCTTCATCTATAGGTACTCATGGTTCTTAAAAAATCCTCACTCAAATCATCTTTGAATTCATCCCATAATTCTCTAGCATTATTTGGCATATTTATAGCTAATATGAATGAAAACAAATCTCTCATTTGTTTCGGTGTATGAAATTCTTTTATTTCCAACAAACAATTCCTCCACTCATTGTCGTTGGAAGCTATTCCACGTGCATGACATTCTTCCTGATATGTATTATACACTATCTGTTCAAAAGTTCTTAAATCCTCAAAAATCCTTTTACATGCAACAAAAGAATTCTCATATGAAATAATTCTTTATTGTTTGGTGAAATAACGTATAATCGTGCTATTTCATTGTCTCCTCTTTGAATCCTTTTTTCCACATTTTTAATTTATTATCCCAAGTGTAATTTCTTGGAACATCGTAATATAACAGATCATTGGCTTGATTATCAACACGATTTAGTTCAAAAAATGCTAACAACTTTGTTCGTTTTGCATTCACAACTGCCCTACGTTCCTGACCTTCTCGAAAGAAAATATTCTGATGATTTTCTAAATGAATATCCAATCTAACTATGTTTTGTGTTTGATAATGCATTTTGTATTCGAAAATACGCCATGCAGCTTCGGTGGAACCAACACAACGCCCACTTACGTAATTAGCTAATTCATTAATTTGTTGTGGTTGACTTAATTGATTATTATCTTGCATATTGTATTCTAGCCGAATCGTATCCTTTATATACATATTTATATACATATTTTACTCTCTTAATAGTAGTACATACTTTAACATTTAAATGGCAATTAAATTTAGCAAGTAGATAAGAATTATACGGTACTACATATCGGTTATCAATTGTATGACCCCTAACATCTGATACCGCACCATTGTTACGTCTTCGATACAGTGGATAACCGTTTACTGATTCATGAGTTTCTCCGTAATAATTTTTTGAAAAATCCTTACTACACTTTCCATCCTGCATGCATATTGCTCTTTGATTCAATATGCCACAGAGTCCATGGATCATATGTGTTTTTACGTATTCATATAATTTTGGGTGTGTGGTACTCTTCGGTAATTCCGCACAAACGACTCTATTAATATCATCAACAGAAATAATTTTATCCTCTTCTTTCAAAGTTTATAAAATATGTGCGTGTGACAATCCTCGCTTTTGAAATTCGATTGTGTATATTAATGCAATAACTTTTCCAAAAATATGCTTTTTAAGAAGTAAATCGATCAATTTCTGAAGTTTTGATTTAAATACCCTAACAACGATATCTGGTCTAAAATTGGAACTCTCATGTCCCAAGTTATTCTTAATTTCCTCCCAATTCGGGTTACATGTCATTGTAACAAATAGGCTGGGTTGACCGTAAATTTGTACAATTGTCATTGCATCTACGAGTATGTAATTCTGATGCATGTTTCGCGGCGAACCAATAAACGACGACGGCAAAATAAATGCTCTCCCAATTGTAGTTGGATTCAAATATAATGCGTCAAATTATTATATAGGTAGATCTGATCGTAAATCAGCTTGATTACTTCGAAGATAATGTAATCGAGTGCCCTCAATTCTTACATACATGTCTACAACCCATTGCAAGAATAATTTTTGTGAATGATGTAATAAACTAAACTCATTTCGAATTGCTAATCGATAGCTTGCATATTGAAGCATTGTTATTTTATTGCGTACATTTTCTCTTTGATTCTATAAATTTGGATTTTGTTTTTGCATCATATTCATTTGCCAACCAAGATCCCCATTAGGAAATAATAAAGGATAAGCAAGTGATTCTAATGATGGGTCCAATGTGGAAACCCTACGAAGTGTTGATTGCGTTTTAGAAAATGCTACCATATTCCTTTCGAATGGGGGTTCACCGTCCGGTGATGTGAATATAACAGCAACATCGGTAGACGTGGCATCATTAAATGTACATAAATCCAAATCTCTATCTACTTTTATTAGCATAGTTATTTCTCTTGTAGTGTCGGATTTACAAAACTCACTCATTGTTTGAAATGATTTTACGCATACATTAACTTGATTCAATTCATTAGCAATTGAACTCATAATGGATCGTATGCATTGTTGATTTGGATTATTGTCACTTCTATTACAATTTGCCATTCTGTAATTAATGGCTGTTTCTGTGTCATAAAAATAACATTGAGCATAGACTGGTCTCTCCCCATATGACGTTTCAAGTGCTCCTGCCAAATGGTTAAAAACATCATGGATTTTGAAATGATATACCCCATTGGTAACTGGTCGATATATATTAGCTTTAGCACTAACCATAGCAAATGCTTGAAATTGCTGTGTTATAATTATCATAAAAAGATTTAAAAAATAGATTCTGAATTAATGGACGAAGGGAAATCTTTCCTTTGTGACAACAATTGATGAACTTGTCTCTATCATTAGAAGTAATTTCCGTTAAAAAAATTCTTTGAATTTCAACATCTACAAATTAAATTCATTGATCCAATTTCAAAACATTTAAAATTTTCCGGTATTATGTTCAGAGCAGATTTAAAATTTCCTTCTAAAATGACAACGTTTAATTGTGCATTATTATTTGCAATAGAATTTTGTCTAGCCCTAATCTTATATCTATTTGTGTTTGAATTTGTATTGACAGTATCATTATTTGTATTCAAAATGGCCACATTTGATTGATTGATTGGAATTGATCTACTTCTGGTTTGAATATGTGATGGCTGTGTAACACCAGCGCTCGTACGCTTTCTTTGCCTGTCATGGGCACGATTGGTGCGGCCTGTCAAAGTTCTACGTCGAGGCATAATTCATAACCCGAACAAAAATGCATATTCTGGTAAAAAATATGTGATAAAAATAAACTATGATTAATAATAAAAAAATTTCATATAGAAAAACACTCACATAGCGGATAAAAATCCATGACACCGTTAACCTCCAAAAATGTGCAGTCTTTAATATGGTTGTGATAAAAGCAATGAATAAAAGAAATAAAAAATATCGTGTATGAGAAATTGCAGCTATGACTAAATGAACTTAAAAATATCGTGTGTGAGAAATCAATTGGTTTACAGAATTATAAACACAAAAAGTAAGCAAAAACCGAAATAATTCTTTTCATTTTATTTACTCACACAATTTTTGCAATGCACGCCTCAAATTTGCCGTTCGGATTCGGCTTAAAATTGTAGGTCACTTGAACTTCGCACAGCAAGTGCTTGGAGAAGCTAGGTTTTAATATATATTTATAAGTAACCTACCTACCTAGGATTTTTATGTAGGTAAAACCCCAAAAGAACTGTGTTTTGTTGCAATTTTATATTTGGCTTTTAATGGGCGCGATTTTTCAAAACTTTTTACCGCATGCTCGAAAATTTTTACCGCTCTTAAAGAGCCTGGGTGATTGAAAAGACCGAAACACTTGTTGAAAGCAATACGAATTATGGTTCATGACCTACCTATCGTGTTTTCAAAATGTCGAAATAATGCTCCCCAAATTGGTAGAGGGATCATTACAAACAATCTCTTTGCATTGTGCGCATACACCGCCACAAGACACCCTAATTGTTTCATGGTAAAAAAGTCGAGTCAGTTAGGGTGAAGTCTTGTATAGATATGGGTCATTGTGCATCTTGCCTTGTTAGAAGTATTTCATCTACTGGAAGATGTACATATAGACTTAGTCCTTATCCATATCAACAAATGCTGGACTTTAAGTAAAAATCAATTAAAGGTCACATCAACGAACTGACATTTACTCAATTACTTTGGATACAAGTATTTTCTGATTCAGACAGCTTATGTACTACAAATGTACACATTTTTTTTTGCAAAATCATCTTCGTCACAAAGTTTGGCATTGAATTTGCAAGATAAGGGCAAACTTATCCGCCCGGCGCGCATAGCATATAACAGTAGGTAGAAAATATGTTCGACTTTTAAGTGCCCTGGCACCATCCAGCCCTTAGGGAATATAAATATTTGATAACTTGAATTCAGCAGACCCCAAACTGGGGTAGCCAGAATAAACGAATACAAACAAACAGTTTACTGTGGATGGAAGTTGGAGCAGAGTAAAACTTTGAGCCATTTTTCTTTATTTAAGAATCAAATATTTAGATAGAGAGTAAAATGCTATTGGTAAAAGACAATCCCAAACTATGCATTTAAATCTCTGAAATGCCTGAGTATTAAATTTTCCATTACATTTAATCGTATACGATTCTCACGGGATCTTCACTGCACACCCAATAAATTTAATTGCAAAATTTTCAGTAAATCCAAAAAACCTTCATTTATCTCTGGAGAATTCAATAAAGCTAAACACAATTTTCTTGTCATAAATCTAGCCCTAACTCGTTCCGACGGATGTCTGTTTATATCTCCAACAAATTGCTCAGTTCCGACACAAATTATATAAATATGACGTTAACAAAGTTGGAAAACTTTCCATATACTTGCAGTTCTGGGAGTATATTTATCTTACCAGTGAAACCTTTCGGCTTGAAAACCTGATACCTATATAAATTGGTTTTCGTTAGTTGTTGTTTTTTTAAAGTTTGACATTGGGCAATGAAATTTTGTTGTCTTTAGTAGACAAATAAACTCGCATGTCTACCTCTCGGCATAATTGCTTTATTCATGTTTTATGATATGAAAAGTATCCATTAACAAACTCAATTTGAACCCATCCTATTCGTCATCGAAAACCTACGTTTTACGTAAAAAGGGTATGCGATACTCTTAATATACATATTTGTATCTCTGTGCGATTGATAGGTTGTGTTGTCACAAAGTGTATTCTCCATATGGAGAAACTTCGTGTAGAGTATTAGTGGAAGGCTGCACGTCCTCGTATCATAAGGGCTCACCCCCATCGCAATACAATTATTTATTCAGATATAAATTAAATATGATGCTAAATAAAACATGAGACGACGGAGAAAATGCTTTGCTTGACATTTACATGCCAACGTTATTCTATATGCTTTCATATTTTCTGTGTCATTGATTGTGTGTTGCAGATGGAGAAGCGGGTTCTTCTTATGGAGGATGTATCTTCTGTTGTTCTGCTGTTCTTCCAAGTTCTCTTTTGTGAAGCACAACTGCAATGGTGATGTTTAAGATGTGTTCTATCGATTTCTGTTGGCTATGTTCGTGCCGTTAGACTTAAATATTTAAACGTTTGGTACCTTTGGGAATACTTGCTGATATTCAACGAATTGAAGAAGCTTCTTAGATTAGCGTGATACAAAGGGGACCATGTTCAAGAAACAGCCACTGTGGGGTAGGTATCTAAATGTTGAAATTCCAACGAGTAAATTGCATTTACGGATACATTCGTTTACATTTACACTTGGGTGCATACTCGCGTGTAGGAATGATTGCTGTATACGGAATATCATCAGGTCCTTACTGGGATATCTTTAACATCGTCTGGGTTTAAGAGCAGGCTGACTTTGATATGACTTGTTTTTATTCTTCTTTTTTTCTCCAGGTTTGTTTTTTACTTCTTTAATGGCGAGGTTATGATCTAGCCTAGAGGGATAATTCTTTCGGAAACTTACTGTTCCGCCTGTGTGGATTGCCGGTTTAACCTCAAAAACTAACGGCTTGCCTTCCGGTTTTGGTTCACTTTCTTACTGAGGTCAGTCAAACATTGCGTTATTACATTTGTGTGATTCAGGAGCTTCTACCTCAGGTAGATCTACTTCTCATTCGCAACTGTAAAGAGACGTTTATAAATATATGGATCTCTCCTTTGAACATTATAGTACGTGAAGGTTTCCTCGGAGTAAAATATTCAATCTTCTAAGCCGTATGTAAGGAATTAAAAGGAGGAGGTACAGCCCACATGCACATAAGAAGGGTTGACCCTCAGATAAAGGCATGCCACTATCCCGTCCTCTGCCGCGCACGTAACTAAAAACGTTTAAAAAAAATTACATATCAAAGTCAAAATTCTTCCATCTCCATATCCACCCATATAACCCAAGGCCACAGGATTCATTGAGCCAGTCCGGGCACCAGAAAAGGAAGGGTGTCCACATCATCAAGGCGTACGCATGCTAGTCTGCACTTTAGCCAGCTCGTCGGGTGGTAGAGTTCTTGCTAGGGTAATGTAGATAGTTGTTACGCATTTCATGCCTTTAAGAATATGGGATTCCTAGAAGAATTATTAAAATAATTGTCTTCATAAAAATCATTGAGTCAGCTAACCCAAAATCTTTCGAAGGAGGGAAAGAGCTAAAGGTGTTATTTGCCCATTTGGTGTACCCACCCCGGCATAGATTCATAACTAGGCATGGCTACCTTCACGTTTTAAAAAAGAACCGCTCGTGGGCGTCACGGAATATCGTCACATCCACCAAATAGCAACTTTTAACAAGCCTTCGTTCACGAATCTAAGCCAAAATAGTAACCTGAAACCATCAAAGAAACATGCTTCCCTCCAATAAGCCTAAATCGTGATAAGCGGAGCGACCGATCAGGCAACCTTTCGTCTAAACAGATACCCAGCTTTCTTCAAATCGATTAACACACAACTTTAATTCTTTCTTAAGGTAAATCTATTTTAATACATTAATCAAGAAAATACGTTATGAAAATATAAAGGTATTGGTATAGTGGTACTTCACGGAAGGTGAAAGAGCAACAGTTGCCTAAAACCAAAATAGGGACCTTTGTAATACAATATGCATAGAAATTTAACAAGCATACAAGAAACAAAAAAAAAATATATATATATATATAAGGAAGTATCAGAGATACTCGTATGTACAACTTTTTGTCCAAAAAAAGGAGAAATTTAGCTTAATTTTAATAAAAAGCATGTTGTGTTATTCAGCACAATTCAGATTTATTTATTAAAGATAAATTTATAAAGAAGAACGACAGCAAAACTAAACTATATAATACAATTATTTGCTAGGTGGCGGTGCAAGCAAAGTAATGGTAGCAGGGGTTGCGTAAGAATATATAAATAATATTTTGATATCATTTCAACACCCCCACTATAGCAAAATGTTACAATTCGGAGATTCCCAACTTCTCTATGAAATGCTTGACACTAGAGCTGTGTCAATCGTTCAAATTTAATGATCGAATCGTTCAAGTATTGGTTGAAAAAATGATTCGGTCATTTCAATCAATCATTCAATCAATCAATGACAGATGGAACATGGGAGTATTCTATTGCTCCATTCAATTTCAATACAATCAAAAACCCCAATCATCATTCGTTCAATTTAGTTTCGATAGAGACAGATACATTCGAATGGATTGTAAGAGTGAATACACTAAAAATACCAAAACGCCTTTGAATAATTAGGAAATGGAGGTTATTGCACAGAAGCGATATTTTTGTAGAACAAATATTTGTTGGTAAAACGAAATAAGCCGAAATAAATAAAAATATTTTGATATATTAACACATTTATTGGTTCCGTAGATAAGAAATCAGTAATAAAGAAATGAATTAGTCAGAACAGAACAAAAGTATTGACTCGATGAACGATTGACTTCGGGCATTGTGATTGCAATCACCAATACTTTATTGTGATCGGGTCAAAAAGATCGAATCAATCACGATTGACACAGCTCTACTTGACACGACTTACACTCCTTGTCAACAAATCAGCAGGCATATCAGCTATCCCCAAATATTCAATTTTGATTATTTTATTTGACACAGCTTCTCTAATAAAATGATGCCGAACGTCTATGTGTTTCGACCGTTTATGTAACACAGGATTTGCAGACAGCTTTTGTGCACTCTGATTGTCATTGTATAATTTAACAGTGTATATGCATCCTGTAATCTCCCTATTTAAGTTTCTTAAATATATAGCTTCCTTACAAGCTTCAGAAATAGCCATATATTCGGCTTCGGTACTAGACAGAGCTACTGTTTTTTGTTTTTTACTTTCCCATGAGATAGCAGAACTGGCCAATTTAAAACAAAATTCAGTATATGATTTTCTATCTCTGGCATTACTTGCCCAATCGGCATCAACAAAACCCTTCAGTTCTGCATTCCCATTCACATGTTTCAAGTTTCAACCCATCATTTTTTGTAGCTTTTAAATATCTTAACATTCTTTTAGCACATTTCCAATGAACATTAGTATAACAATTATTGAATTGACATAAAAAACTAACAGAGAATGCAATATCCGGTCTTGTTAAGACTGCTAGATACATCAGCCTGCCAATGAGTTGTTGGTATGAAAGTTGAGATTCACAAACATCTCCTTTAACAAAATTAGCTTTAACCTCCATAGAAGTTTCAGCGTTATTACACTCTGACATATTAAATTTATCTAACAACTCATTGATATACTGTTCTTGGTTCAGAGTAACAACACCTCGCTTTTTATCAATATTGACTTTCATACCAAGGCATTGCTTTACCTGACCTAAATCTTTAATCTCTTAAATTTGGAACTTAAAAATACTTTTTAAATTCTTCGTTTCAGTATCAGTATTAGAAAAGATAAAAAAAATCATCTACATATAATGCTACTATAGTTTTAATTTGTCCATTAGTTTTAGTAAACAAACAAGGTTCTAATTGAGATTTTGTATAGCCTAATTCTGTCAAACAATCATCTACCCTTTTGTACCATGCTCTTGAAGATTGTTTTAGCCCATATACTGCCCTTTTTAATTTTAAAACTTTAGAATTATTACAAGCATCAAATTCAAGACCTTCAGGCTTGGACATAAAAACATCTTCTTCAAGAAAACCGTTCAAAAAAGCTGTTGTGACATCTAAATGAGTCACGTCTAAATTGATTTTAACTGACAATGCGAATAACAGTCTTAAGGTAGAATGCCTTACCACCGGCGAAAAAGTTTCATCATAATCGATACCTGGTTTCTGCGTAAAGGCCTTAGCTACTAATCTTGCGCGGTAACGTATGCTGTTTTTAACGTCATATTTCTTCTTGAAAACCCATTTGCTCTGAACTATAGCTGCATTTTCTGGAGCGTCCACAAGCTCCCACGCCTCATTTTCCTCAAATAATTTAAGCTCTTCCTTCATTGCACGATTCCAATTCTCTTTTTCAGCCCCATTGATTGTTTCACTTAATGTAATCAAACCCATAGTCACGGTGGTGTTGGTGACACACAAGTTTGATGTACCGTATCGGTTGTGTTTTTGGATCTGCCTAACGGGCCTTGATGACTTCTTTGTTCGTTCAGGAACTATTGGCGAATCATTTGAAACATCAACATGAAAACTGTCTGGAGATTCATAATCGCTGGAACTTCCCAACGACATATTTCCATCCTTCACATCATCCATGCTCTCTTCGTTCATGCAGTCGTTCACGCACTGGTCGATGCCCACTTGCTCAACCATATCCATGCTCTCTTTTCCCCCCACTGAATCTAAAGTCTCCTTCTCCTCCTTGTTGTTATCGATGACGACTTTATATCTGTACAGCTAGCCTTTTCCAGCTTTAGGTTTTCGATCACGATGACATCTCTACATCTCTACTCGTTGTGACTGTATTGTTGTCCGGATTATAAACTCTGTATCCTTTCACGTTTTCTGAGTAACCAACTAGTATCTGCTTTTTAGACTTTTTGTCCCATTTTAATCTTTTTTCTTTGGGTACGTGCACCATTACCGAACTACCGAATATCCGAAAATTACTAACGTCTGGCTTCATATGGAGTCCACAGTTCATATGGAGTTTTAACTCCTAGCCTGGATGCAACGGATCTTTTCCTTAAGTAGACCGACGTGTTTACGGCTTCTGCCCAAAATCTCTTTTCTAGATTTGCATCAAATAACAAACACCTTGCTTTTTCAACTATGGTACGATTAAGTCTTTCATACAGGCCATTTTGTTCTGGCGTATAAGGATTGGTTTTCTGGTGCCATATTCCGACCTTCTTCAGAAATCCTTCAATTTCATTGCCACAAAATTCGCCGCCATTATCCTTCCTTAAACACTCGTCTTCCTTTTTGATTTTCAACCATGGACATAAATTGCTGGAAACAAGAAAAGACTTCATTTTTATACCATATTCTAAGGGTATATTAATTTTGACTCATAGTTTGTAACATACCTTAATATTGCCCGTAGACCCCTAAAAGTTACTATATTTATGATCAGCATCGATAGTAATGTCGATCTAGCCATGTCCGTCCGTCCGTCCGTCGGCAAAAATTAGGCCTTTAAACTGGACCTAGAGAGCTGAAATTTTAACTATATACTCTCTAGGGTCCCGAAATAATCAAGTTTACAAATTTTTGAAATACGCCCACAGACACGCCCACAAACTAAAAAAAAATTTTTTTTGGAAAAAATCGAATTTTGAGCTAGAAAGCTGAAATTTTTTATATATGATCTATGACTCCTAAAACTGCTCGGGATAAAAAATTTTCAAAATCCGCCCAAAATAAATAAAACAATTTTTTTGAAAATCCAAAGTTTGAGCTAGGGAGCTGAAATTTATAATATATACTCTCTATGGGCCCTTTATGCTCATGTGTAAATATTTTCAAAATCCGCCCACAATAAATTTTTTTTTTTTTTGAAAATTCAAAGTTTGAGCTAGGGAGCTGAAATTCATAATATATACTCTCTAGGGGCCCTTTATGCTCATGTGTTAATTTTTTTTAAATCCGCCTACTGACACGCCCACAATTAAATAAAACAATTTTATTGAAACACCCAAGTTTGAGCTAGGGAGCGTTTTTTTGATAAAATCCTTTAAGCGTTCTTAACAATTCAACCATACTTAGACTTTTGTCACGCCCACTTATGAGGGATAGGAATACGAATAGAGTATCCAACAGTTCGCCCAAGCGGATTGTAGCCCGTCCCTATGTTTAGTCTTCATTCAACTAAAGTCATCTACGAAAAGAAGAAAATATCTTGACCCATTGATCGATTTTGCCTCCATGGGCCCGCAAACATCTGCATGCACAACTTGTAGGAGGTCGATGCTTCTTTTACCAATGTGTGAAAAAGGTAATCGCGATTGCTTTCCCTCGCAGCATACTGTACACGTCGCTTTTCCAATGTCAACATTATCTGTATATGACAAACCTTCCACCGCACCATTCCTCATCTTTCCCAAAATTGCCGTTCAGAATCCATTCGCGCAAAAAAAAAGCTTCGCATATGAAAATTTTGGGGAAGCTGGGGTTTGGTCCCCTATGGCCTAATATTATAACTTTCTCGTATACTCAAACTGAGTATGAGGTATGGTATATTGACTATAGAGAAGTTCTAAAAAGAGTGTCCCGTATATCCGTCCCGGTCCGTCGTCTGTCTGTATGTCTTTCCATCTGCAGCCGAGGCTCCAGCAATAATGGGTGGACGGACTTACTGCAAACTTCGTATTTTAGGTTTGTTGGATTTTATCTCCCGGCCATTTCTTCATTCAATCATTTTTTTAGAGAAATATTTTGTAATAATTTTTTTATTAAACAGTTTTTTGAGTTTTTGAAAATCTCACTTTTCTCAAAAACGACTCTAACGATTTTAATTAATTTCGATGACGTGAATGCTTGCTTTAAGTGTCAGAAGATGGCTTACTCAGTTTTTCCCTTAAAACGGAAACCAACAATATCTCAAATTTTAGACACTGTAATATCAATGAGATTTTTTTTTTCAAAATATATATAACTATTGAAGTAATGATTGTATAAGCCAAATATAAAATTTATTTTAAATCCGTTCACCTTTTTTGAAAATATTTCGTCTTTTCTAAATTTCTGTTATTCGGAACTTTGTGGAAAAAATGAGTACCGTACCCCATATTCTTAAGTTCAAGTTAAGTACTGGAAACTACAAAACGTATCAAAATCATGAACAAAACGAAGGCTTGAAAAATATTCCGAAAATCTGAGTAGGCATATTTGCTCAAAATGTCTTGAAGTTATATATTTTGGAATTAATTAACTGGCTTCTGAGATATTGGTATGTTTATTAAGTACCGTTATTCCACTTTTTGGGAAAGAAACTTTTTGTGGCACTTTCTCATCCAACTAATGAAATTTCTTAAGACAGATCAAAATAGTCGAGCCCTTTTTGATAAAATCGGTTTGCACAGAAATGATCACTCACGAGCGTGTTGGTCGATCCATGCGTTTTTCTGCAACCATGCAGCGTATATTTCATTAAAAATGAAAGAATATTACCCATAATAATAAATTGGTGATAATTTAATACAATAAACTCAATTTTTTGTCATGAAAATAAGAAATAAAATCTTGTCATTCTGATTCCGAAATCGAAGCAACTCATACAACATTAATCAGTTCTTTTATGACTCACGCATATGAGCGATCGTTTTCTCAA
The DNA here is from genome assembly GCA_949715645.1 of Portevinia maculata. NCBI lineage: Eukaryota > Metazoa > Arthropoda > Insecta > Diptera > Syrphidae > Portevinia > Portevinia maculata. Next base: position 220,041,986 of record OX454526.1, read on the forward strand.
CGTTCACAGTTGAGCGCACATGAAATGTGTTTTTTAACAAACCGCACATTCTTGCGTGAGAATCGAAATTAAAATGCACACTCACGCTAGTGTTTGAGCAACTGCGTATTCTGGTAAAAAATCGATGTATAAGAGGTACCGTTATTTAAAATGCTAGAAGAAAACAAACGAAATCGCCGCGAGGTATTAGACAAAAACCCAAAAACTTGAAGAAAATCCGCGCACCCGTTAGAGCAGCTTGCTTGGTCACATACCGAAATACATTACATACGGACATACGAATCGCCGCTACGCACAGATTTTTGGTATTTTCCGTAATCGTGATTTCATATATACCTCATATTCATATTTAATTCAAAATGTCAACAGGATTGCAAATTTGAAGTAGGTACCTCTCTCTTTAGTAGGTAGGTATACTCAGGTTAGGTAAGGTTAGGTTTAGGTGGCTGTCGGCAGAAGCCGATACACTTAGACCAATTTAGGTCCATTGTGATACCATGTATGTATTATCTACTTCAACTCGTACATGGGACTGGCCAACGATACGCGGTTGTTCTCAAACGGTCCCCCATCTACACGGCAATCGGCATATAATCTTCATCATTTGATTTGGTTTTGTAATGGACTATTTGCAGTATGTTGTGTCTTTTACCCGCCATTGATTGGTATTTTCAATTTTCTCCAAAAGCTTTTTCGTTCATATTCAATTTCATAGATGGCCAATCTGTATCCCAAGGCTTTCGTCAAATTCCAATGTGTCTTGGAAGTAGATAAATAATAACTTGCTTCTTCTGAGCTTTAAAAAATCCCTAGGTCGAGAACTGAAATCCGCAGATAAAAATTATTCATCCTTTGAATAAGTATACCATTTCCGCTTACTGCTGAAGAGAAAATTGTCTGGCATAAAGCTCTGGTTAATCAATTAAGAAGGCATGTGTACTGTTCTTACCTATATGAAATTAAGATAGTGACTCTTAAAATAGGCATAGAAATTTTTCGTCCATAGTTACAACCATTTTCCATATATTAGCTGGCAATATTACATTCTGTGTTGAACCGGGTTTTTTATGATAAATATCCCAAACGGTTGCAAAAGTATTCCCTTCTCGTTCGCTGTGTTTTTAACATTGAAGTTTAGAACATTCATTTCCTCGGACATAAACCGTTTGTACTAAAAAAGCTTATTCCTTCTTTAAAGAATCAAGAATACTAAAATGGTATTTGATATTTGCGGAGACGGATGCTGACAAAATGAACTTTTTTCGATAAGTTTTAACTACTATTGGAAGCGTGATATATTTGTCTCATTTCTTGGATAACTCGACTTAACTTGGACATTATTTTGATTGACCTTTCGTGGAGTGTATTTTGCACCACAGTTGCATCGAAACATGGCTGAGCTTTTAATTGTTTTGAAGTTTAACTAACACTTTCGTGAATCAATTTTTGAATTCAACAGGTGTTCCTATTATTCAAAGTTAATTGACAATTTAGTCCGTTGAAGTATTAGGGAGAGAGGGCTAAAACGCAGGTCTCTGAAAATATGCGTTTATTTTCAATCTCGGGTCTCCGAAGTACGACTCTCAAACATCCAACAATTTTTCACTCGTCAAAAAGACTTCTCAATGGAAAAGAAGATTTCCGACAATTGTTACGCGAAAGGTTTTATACAAAGACAAACAATTCTGTAAAACCTTTAAAAAGTTTTGAATGATAAACCCCATTTGCCATGGATTAAATAATTTGTCATCCAAAGGTACAAGAAAATAAACATAAATTTATCACATCTACAGTTGTGACTTTGTATAAAAAACAATTAAAAACAACTTCTATATCAGACATTTTGCAATTAGGACATTACACACTTTGTATAAATTGGCACTTTGTACGCAACAAACATATCTACTAAAAAAAGTACTCGATGAATCCAAGAAAATTTGTGGTACCTACGTGCATTATAATAAATCTCATTTCTTCCACTCAAGTGTCACATCCACCACTAGTTTGTTAGAAAATATATTTTTTTAATGAAAAAGAACTTTCTTATGCGTTACTCTAACGTTAAACTTCCTCCAAATAAAAAAAAAGAATTCAAAAGCAATTTCAGCAGCTTCTTAACGAAAAGAAAAGCACTTATCCAACTGTAATAGAGTTTCCCAAAAAAAAGTCTCAGTCTTAACCCACACACAACTGTTTATCGGCAGAGTTCTTCTTTCTCATCTTCCTTTCCTTCTTGGTATCAAATTATTCCATTGACCTATTTCAACCCATTGGCTGACCGTATTTCACTTTCCTCCAGCAAACGAAAATATTGGAATACCCTTTTCTAAGGACATTACTGTCAATGTAGGTCTTCGGCTACAGCTGAACTTTCACTGGAATAATTAGACAAGTAGACGAAGTGCGCATGTGACCAAAAGAAATCGCATATATATCGTTCTCCCTCGAACTGCTGGAAAACATTGCGAGGCTCGATGAGATTCGCCTTAAAATTTCCCAGTACAGCGCCTATACCAACAATTTATTTCCTAATATGACCAAAAGAATTCCAACTCTTGGATCTGTCAGTTTGTTTAGCGGGGTCAGCAAAGCGATTTCTTCATCCTTTAAATACCACTGCATTCGAATAATTGTTTGTCTAAATTCAAGCCATCACCGCATCAGATAAAAACAATCGCAGTAGCACTCAAATTTACTATCTTCGATGTGTCGTTTTTCGGATGTGTTTAGTACCGCGTTGCGATAAAACCTCTCCAATGAATGTGAAAGTTTTACAATTGACCAGATTTAATCCGCTTAACCTGACTTTAGATAGATTTATTAATTAATTAACTGTATAGTGTAGTGTTGTATTGAACTAAACCGACACAGACTGCATTTGAATACTCCTTGCACTCTCGATTTTATACAAATACCAGGCCCTTTCCCAAAAACACGCTCAAAATATTTCGTCACTGTCAAAAGAGGCAGGCAATTCGTCGACGAGTACAAAACATTAACCCACCCCTAGATAACGTGTCGCAGGAGTCACGTGCCAATACAAGGGCAGTTGATGGCTTCAGATTTGTTTACATCCGTGATTAGGATAATTGTGCTCTCATTTAAATAAACCCCTCAACAGTTTCGTACTCGCATAGTAGTGTAGTTATTTATTCATAAATAGTTTTAATTTAATGTGATAATGCCAAAGGACAACTAATACGCACACCATCAATACACCTATTAAACTAGTATACATGATAAAAGTTTCGTGACTGTTAATTTAATTCGTAGTAAAATATTACCAGTATAGCACAAATAACGTAATCGCTTATTATTACTAATATTATTCTAGTAATTGCGAACTAATCCGTTGTTTACTCGCTTGTTCGTAAGTAGTCGCTCATAGATATCGATAAAATGAATTAAATAGTTAAAAGTTAATACAAAGTGTGAATAAAGTATTTAAGTGCTTTTATTTGTGTTGTTTGATAAAAAATACATGTGAAAGGATTCGATTAACTCATAGCACAATAATTGCCATCGGCTTGGCCAAGTAATTTTAGAGTAAATTTTGACATTCCGTCTACTATTGGTAAGTTTAACAATTTTATTAACCCGCCAATGGTGACCCATTGGTCTGTGAGACCGGGTGTGTTAAAAAAATCGAATAACTTTATTCTCCTTTAATTTTTATACCCTATTCTAGGGGTATATTAATTTTGACGCATAGTTTGTAACATACCTTAATATTGCCCGTAGACCCCTAAAAGTTACTATATTTATGATCAGCATCGATAGTAATGTCGATCTAGCCATGTCCGTCCGTCCGTCCGTCCGTCCGTCCGTCGGCAAAAATTAGGCCTTAAAACTGGACCTAGAGAGCTGAAATTTTAACCATATACTCTCTAGGGTCCCGAAATAATCAAGTTTAAGAATTTTTGAAATCCGCCCACAGACACGCCCACAAACTCAAAAAAACAAAATTTTGGAAAAAATCGAATTTTGAGCTAGAGAGCTGAAATTTTTTATATATGATCTATGGCCCATAAAACTGATTGGGACATAAAATTTTCAAAATCCGCCCACTGACACGCCCACAATTAAATAAAACAAATTTTGGGAAAAATTGAATTTTGAGCTAGAAAGCTGAAATTTTTTATATATGATCTTTGGCCCATAAAACTGCTTGGGACATAAAATTTTCAAAATCCGCCCACTGACACGCCCACAATTAAATAAAATATTTTTTTTGAAAAACCAAAATTTGAGCTAGGGAGCTGAAATTTTTAGTATATACTCTCTAGGGGCCCTTTATGCTCATGTGTAAATATTTTCAAAATCCGCCTACTGACACGCCCACAATTTTTTTTTTTTTATTTTTGAAAGTCCAAAGTTTGAGCTAGGGAGCTGAAATTTATAGTATATACTCTCTAGGTGCCCTTTATGCTCATACTTACATTTTTTTTAAATCCGCCTACTGACACGCCCACAATTAAATAAAATAATTTTATTGAAAAACCAAAGTTTGAGCTAGGGAGCGTTTTTATTTACAAAAGCTTAGTTTTTTCGATAAAATCCTTTAAATTTTTGTCACGCCCACTTATGAGATATAGGAATAAGAATAGGGTATCCAACAGTTCGCCCAAGCGGACTGTAGCCCGCCCCTATGTTTTTTGTTGCAATTTCGAGTAGCTGCCGCATTGCACGTCCCCCACCATCAGTTCACGTCGAACCTGCTTAGTGAGCACACGTTGTGTATTTTTTTTTACTATCCGCTCCGTGAGACCGTGTGTTTACATATAGATGATGTACCTGGGACATCGGGTCCTTCAAGAATTGGTCGGTGCTATGAGTGTGGATGGAAAAAAAACAGAAAAACCAAGTACTCTTGCCAAAAATGTCAAAAATATTTGTGTCTTGAACACGTAGTGCCGTATTGCATCAGCTATTTACCTGCAGAAATTTAGTTTTTGAGATGTTTTGTTTGGAAGGATACCAATTTTTATTTTTTTTGTAAAAGTTCCGAATGTCGAAAGACTAAAAAACGTTATTGTCCTTAATGGACATGTGATCTTTTATTTTTTTCTTAATTTTAAAAAATGTATTACTAAAAACGTTGTTATTTTTAATGCTCTAATAATTTTTTTTTGTTAATTTAATTATCCAAAAAAAATTGCTTAAATTGATTAAATATCGTTGTTTTATTGTCAAAGAGCATAAATTAAAAAAAAAAAACATGAACTATTAGTAACACGTTTCGAAAAATCTTCAGTTGAAAACCCCGGTGCGTGAGACCGGCGCGTCACCATTGATCAAAGTCAAGTTTGCGTCACCATTGGCGGGTTAATATTATTCAGTTTAATTATTCTGCCAACCCGCCTGGCCTTGCTCCTAATTATATTAAAATTACTGTCCTGGCTTGTTGTTCTTTCTGCTTTATTGTATAAATGCCCGTTCACACAGTGCAGTGCACATGTGTTTACAAAAAAAGGATTTTAGACACACATACCACTTGTGCACACACCTCAGTTCACCAAACAGTATACTCCCGTGCAATAGTTGCGACCTAACTTTGACAGTCAAGGTGTATGCCTACCAAGTGCTTGCGATGAGTAATAATTCTGTGACGACTGTTGTGTCCTTACTACATATAATAGAATGTTTTACGGAAATAACCAGACTAAAAAAAGGTTAAGACGATTTCGGGCGAAGGCTGCTGAAACGGACAGATTTTCCTATAATCAGACTTCTCCGCAAATTTCAAGAAAATTCGCCAGCTGATTTTAAATTGTTTAAAAATTGTGGCTTATTTAACTAATCTGCCCCCACTCCCGAACGTTCACCTTTTTCAAATTGTTTGTAGCTTTCGCCTGTAAGACGATCGCACCAAAAGGAATTTTATTTTGCCGATGTTAAAATTACCAAAGCTTATTTTTTTATCTCTATCTTTATAATCGTCAAATCTCAGGATATTGCGTGTTTGTTTCTATCATCAATCGCCTAAACCCACAATCAGGCGCATCCATTTTTGACGAGTCGTATATTATCGTAGTCCGAGCAGGGTTCCAATGTGGCGTGCATTTGGCTTCAGTCAGACCCAATTTTGGTTCCCACTTTTCGTTCAATAAAATAACTGATTTTGATTTTCTCTCAAAAAATAAGTACATCGTGGTAACAATTCAAAAGCAACTATATACATTTCTCCGGCATTGCATGTGTTACTGATTGCAAAATTTGTCTAAACGAATATTTGCACAAATGAGGTAGATTTCGAACAAAATAACAACAAAAATAAAATGCACCACAGTGTCGCACGAAACTTTCTGGCTTTTATAAGACTTGGTTTCGAATAACATTTTCCCATTAGCCATTTTCTGGCAAAAAAGTATCGTTATAATCTAGGTTATATGATACATTTGATTCGTCTTAATTGAGGACCGTTTTTTACAGAATTCAACATCTTGATATATTTAAAAAAATTTCAGGAGAGAGGTTTTTGTTGCCTAATAAAAGAGGAAATATACTATCGGAAGACCATAATATACATATATGCCAAAATAAATAAATGATGCCTCAAGGAAAGATGGAAACGTTTTTAAATTAAGCAGTGAGTTTAGCGAATATTTCTGCTTGAAAATAAACAGTTTTTTTTTCAACGTCAAACAATTACATTTTCTTGCGATTTTTGCAAAAACATTTATTGTTTTTCCTTTGCATAACCTTTTGACGCACAGAAGAAAATGAGCGGAGGGATTGTTGATTAACCCATATTATTTTACTCATTTGCAGTCAAACCCCAGGGTTTGCAGCTGTAGGAGGAACATTCTCAGAGAATTCTTTTTCAGCAATATCAATCCCTTCTCAATATGTTGTGCCAAAAGTTATCTATCTTCTTTATCAAGGGCTAAAGTGGCTTCATCACCACTGTCTTCTGCTGCCAGTATTTCCAGGATTGCATCTTCCATGAGATGAAACTCTCTATGACGTTTAGTACTCACATTATGAAAGAAAAAAACTTGTAGAGAGTCTAGATGTGATTTATGTTTTCTGGCTAAAACTTAGTATTTTATATAGAAAATTGGTAAAATTGTATTATAGTGAAGTAAATATTCGAGTAAAAATACCTCTAATTTGGCAATATAATACACGATTGGAATAACTGTATTGTAAAATAACAACGTCTTGTATGTGAGACGAGTGATAACAAAATTATAAACCGTTTGAAATGCGTAAAACATTAGGTACCCTTGACGCATACAGGGACACCGGTGTCCCATTGTGTTTTCCGCTCGTAAGTTTTTCCCCGTCGATGGAATTTGGCAAAACAAAGTCAAAACATAAAGTAAACTTACCAGTCAATACTGGTCAATATGAATGGTCAACGAAAAAACAAATGAAGTGGTATTCTATTATCTTTAAATTGCAACATCTGTCTCGTTAAAAATCAAACACTCAAATTTAGATTTTGTTTGTTTACTTTTGGTTTACAGTGTTTCCATAAGAATCAAATTAAAACCAATGTACATATTTAACAATCCAACACGTTTTTATACCCTATTCTAAGGGTATATTAATTTTGACGCATAGTTTGTAACATAGCTTAATATTGCCCGTAGACCCCTAAAAGTTACTATATTTATGATCAGCATCGATAGTAATGTCGATCTAGCCATGTCCGTCCGTCCGTCTGTAGCCAAAAATTAGGCCTTTAAACTGGACCTAGAGAGCTGAAATTTTAACCATATACTCTCTAGGGTCCCGAAATAATCAAGTTTACGAATTTTTGAAATCCGCCCACAGACACGGCCACAAAATCAAAAAACCAAATTTTGGAAAAAATCGAATTTTGAGCTAGAAAGCTGAAATTTTTTATATATGATCTATGACTCCTAAAACTGCTCGGGATAAAAAATTTTCAAAATCCGCCCACAAATAAATAAAATAATTTTTTTATACCCTATTCTAAGGGTATATTAATTTTTGAAAATCCAAAGTTTCAGCTAGGGAGCTGAAATTTATAGTATGTACTCTCTATGGGCCCTTTATGCTCATGTGTAAATATTTTCAAAATCCTCCCACTGACACGCCCACAATTAAATTTTTTTTTTTAAAGTTCAAAGTTTGAGCTAGGGAGCTGAAATTTATAATATATACTCTCTAAGGGCCCTTTATTCTCATGTGTTAATTTTTTTTTAAATCCGCCTACTGACACGCCCACAATTAAATAAAGCAATTTTATTGAAACACCCAAGTTTGAGCTAGGGAGCGTTTTTTTTTTTTGATAAAATCCGTTAAATGTTATATAACAAAATATGTAGAGCGTTCTTAACAATTGAACCATACTTAGACTTCTGTCACGCCCACTTATGAGGGATAGGAATAAGAATAGAGTATCCAACAGTTCGCCCAAGCGGACTGTAGCCCGTCCCTATGTTTATTTTTCAAAATCATGCTCATAGGAGCATAAGTATGATGATTTTAATTTTGGGGACACATATGTCCCTTATGCGTCAAAGGGATAAACAAAATAGATAACCAGCAGTTAAACGCAATTATCTTGTTTGTCGTTCTATGTACTTTTCTTCATTTGCTATGGAGAATATCGTTGTAGAAGTCCTGTGCATCATCTGGTATAAAGAAAAACGGCATCATCTTTTTAGCATCAGCCATTTTTTTATTCGATACCTTGTTTACTTTTGGAACTATGTATATCGGAAGATACATAAACATTGTAATCTTTTAATGACTCGACTTTGATGGGTGTATCGGCGTGAGCGTAAGTAACATTAATATTTATGTACCTCTTTGTCGTCCGATTTTTGGTAACGAATAAGTCTGACTGAACTTATTTTAAATGACAACTTAGATTTGATTAATCGCTTGATAACATTTGAAAATCGAAAACGTTTCAATCCACACCTTTATTATTTGGTAATGTTCTTCTGCTAAAATGATGTTTGCCTTTTTGCAATAAATCCTTTCCACACGTGCAAAGACACGATCTGGTGGCATATAACTATGGCCTCTTATAAAAAAATGTTTTGTATTCATAAAAATTGAACTTTTCTCCAAAAAAACGCACGGATCATCACTATCGGTGCAATTATCATTACAGTCTTCTTGTTTTGTGAAGCGCACGAGTCAGAAAAAACTGAAGCTAGAGGATAGGAGGATTTTTTAGTTATAATATCGTCTTCAGAAGCTGATTGCGTAAGATTCTTCCCCAGGTTTTCTAAAAAAAACAATAACGCTAGATTATTCTGTTTTGGCTATGGTTCACTATAATTGCCATGTTGTATAGCCAATTCTGAAGCGAGTTAACAACTTCACCAACTGACAGTTTTGGAAGTGGTTGATTCTTCTGCAATTTGCCTTCTAACGGTGTGTAGAACCTTCCTGCATTTGATGTTCAAATAAACTGCCGCTGGATGGCATATGAACTTTACTGATCGAAATCATAACATCAACTGGACAAGGAGACTGCAGCTTTCTAACCTCTGCGATCACGGGCACACTGCTTCCAGTTCTCCAGACCAATCTTTCTAACGGAGGTTCGGTCTTCCTTTCATTCTCGTCGAAGATATTCTTGATTGGAGCATTATTTTTCATTCGCTTAACATAGCCGAACCAATGTGGTCGCCGTGATTTAGCGTTTTGGACTACATCCACATCTTTGTACAGCTTATATAGTTCGCGGTTGTATCCTCTCCTCCATTCGCCCTCCTCGCACACAGGACCAAATATTCGAAGGAATATTTTTCTTTTAAAAGAACCCAATATTAGCTCCACTTTTCTACTTATCGTCCAGCATTCGCCACCATAAAGTAGGGTTGATTGGATTGAGGTGCGTGCTTTTTTCGAGTGAGGGGTTTTGAACCCATTTGTTTCGCTTAACTGAAGTACCAGTGGTATTCTAAGGTAATTCTACGTCGGATGTCCACGTCCACGGCGTCATTCGTGGAGTTGATGTTTACTTCTAGGTAGGTGAGCTCCCTTACTACCTCGAAGTTGCTACTATCAACATTGACGTTTTGTCATAGGCGCTGAACAGATGTGTGTTTGTTTGTTGATAGCATGTACTTGGTCTTTTCCTAATTTACTTCAAGACCAACTCATTTAATTCAAGATCAAAAAATTTAACAAACTGATTAAAAAAAAATATTATAAACAAATATTCCGAAAATCCGAAAGGAATTGGCTGTCACTTTTATATCAATATATTATCGTATACTATATCCGATTTCTTTGAAATCACTTATCCTATTTTTATAAGATTGTTTGTTTTCTAAAGTAGGTACATTTGATTGGGTTAATTGGCAAAAACTGAGTAGCTAAGCCATATTCTTACACTCACCCCAAATTTTGAAATATTCTAAAAACTTATTTGAATTCAAAAACTATACATTTTTTCCGACAGCTAAATTTACAAATTTATTCAAAACCATAGTATAAGTTATATGGTGTAATTTATAGAAATAACTTGACCTGTTTTTGAGGTATTGGCATTTTTGTAAAGTAACGTTATAAAAGCATTTTTTTGGGAAAACTGTGTATGCTTTTACTTTTCATCGAAATCGGGAGATTTAGGAAATTGCAAAATCTGTTACTTATGACTATTACTTTTACGAGATTTCTATAAACTCACCTCAAAATCTACATGCAATCATCAGATTGTTAAAGCAAATACACCTTTCAATACAATCATCACTTTTTACCCAGGGCCGTACGAGAACTTGGTTTTAATGGGGGTTTTTTGAACTCTTTCGAAATTGTCATTAACTTTTTCATAATGTACTTTTCATAATTAAGTAAGTTGGATACTCCTGTGGAGAACTTTCTATATTATAGAATTGTATATTGTCTATACTATAGTCGCCCCCACGACATTTGTATTGTAAAACTTGTCAACTACATGAGCATCAAGCTGATTAATCAGAGATTATAAGTCGTGTTTTATTATAATTATGATCTGTATAGATCTGCCGACGGTAATAACATAGTATGGATCATCGAATACTTGCGCAGCTGAATTTCCCATTCGAAACCTAGCAAGGAGTTATCATGCAATAAAAATTTCAATATAATTAAAATTAAATATTTTTCAAGCAGATGCAGTACTTGAATTGAATTTGACTGCCAATCCTTTTTTATTTCTTTTGTTAAAGGTTCATGATCTTAACCCTAGAAAGATAATCTAAGTCTGTGAGACGTATGGGGCGCGAAAAAAACTGTTATATCCTTTTAGTGGAGCTTGTTGTCCATGTAATTGAAAGAAGAAAGAAGAAAATGTTTTCAACGTGTCGTTGGTTTTTTGCTGCATTTACATCTTGGTACAGCAATATGTAGTTTGATAGTTTGAGTGACGAAGATTATTTCACCTTATAGCTTTTCAAGTTAAAGGTTCACCATTCGCCCCCCTCGCACGCAGCATCCGCTATATTTCCTGCTGGCCAAAAACTGAAGCTCCGCCAAACCAAAGTAGCAGCTGTGTAGTATGGCTATTATTTTTCGAATCGCCTCTTTGGATTCAATTAGGGTGATAAGTGCGTCGCTACTCGTTTATGGCAACGATTTGTATTCCCATGACCTCATACAAGTTGGAATTTCCATAACAACTTGCTAAGGAAAGGAGGAAAACCCTGTTTTAAGTAGAAGTCTGTATATGCCCTCTCTTTTCTTCTAATTTGAAATCTACCTGCCTGGTTGGACCTGGACCTATCTTCAATTCATTTGAGCGTGTAGCCAGACACCAAGACAGTTCTTTTCGTGTTGACGCCTGCCTTGTGCACTATTCGCTCGAAGAGAAGAATGTAGAGGTCACGTGATAGGACATCTTTTCCAGTGATACCTCTTTATCTATGCACTTGCTTTTATATAATAACTATATATACATTTATGTGGATACGTATTTCATTTAAAAAAAAACAATAACGGTAGGCTCCTGTCCGCTAGGATACCCTATTCGTATCCCTCATTAAGTGGGCGCGTCAAAAATCTAAGTATGGTGAATTTTTAAGAACGGTCTACGTATTTTGTTATACAACATTTAAAGGATTTTATCAAAAAACAAAGTTTTTGTTCAAAATCACCTGTTTAAAGTGGGCATGGGAGAAAACTTTATGTAAAGGAATTTTTCAAAACGACTTTATCTACATACTTTGCGAAGAATAGTTGTTAAAATAAGAATAATTTCTTCAATAAAATGGATTTTTTTAAATAGTACGCCCAGTAGCGGATTTTAAAAATCTTAACACACGAGTATTTTGGGCGACTTAAAGGCACTTTTAAACATTTCAGTTTTCCTTTTTTTGACATTTGTGTGTGTCAGTACAAAAAATGTGATTTGTGGAGTGTGCCTGTGCGGTACATACAAGCCCAAGAAGATAAAAAAACCTTAAGATATCAAAACAGAAAAAGCTGCGGCAGCCGTCGACTATCCGGTTATTAATCCCATTGCATTTTTTGAATAGGAATTCCTATCAATATGTGTGTGTTTAGTTTCGAATTTGAATACCACAAATACATTCACATACACTATATTTCTTTTAAATAATAATGATTTAAAAGCAATTGATATGTTGACAGATGCACAGTTGCATTTCAAAAACACAAATTTTGCTTTCAGGAAATAGTGAGTGCATGGGCGCACTGGCTCAGTGCTTAGTGTATTGGGCTACTAATCCAAAAGTTGCATCTAGAGTTTTTCTCCACTGCCATACCTACCTCTTGCGAACGTCTGACAAACATCCAAGAGTATCAATTGTCATGAGAAGCTTCTCAAATTGTGAAGAGGTTTTACATTTGAAGTTTATGTTATTCAAATCAGCTTTCTCTGGTTCATTTTAGTTAAAATGTAATTTTAATTTTATTGTTATTCAAATCTGCTTTCTCTGGTTTGTTGTTAATGAGTTAATGAAATGAAAATAGTTGATGTGTATAAACTTGTCGTGTTTTTGTTTAAGCTCGTGCATTTTGTGACTAATTTTTGTTCATACGATTTATGAAATTGAAGTTCCAGTGATTGTATTGATTTAATACATATTATTTCTTATTTTACCCAAAAAACCATTCTAATGAAAACTTTTAATTTAAAAAATTTTACAAACAAAAACGGCGAATGAAATTGTGATTGATTGAAATATTGATGTCTAATGTTTTTGACAACAGTAATGACAATTAATCACAATATTAGGAATATTTCATACGGACAAAATGTCCCTATCTATATGTTCCTCGCTGTATTTCTTAATGAAGTAACATAAATACAGTAACATAAAAAGTTCGCCCAGAAAAAGCAATATGTTTTTTTTATTACTTAGATGAATTACTCTTCATTCATCTATCTACATGAAATTATATTTTCGATTTGTTATTTAATGTAAAACATAAAAAAAATTCAAATGTTGGACTTTTGATTAAGGATGTAGTATATATTATGTAGTACAAAGATAAAAAAAACATGCAACTATGTACTATGGTACTATATAATCAAGTAAAGGTGGCAGACTGTTCATGACATAAACTTCTCAAAAAGATATAGGAGTAATTAAATGTCCCCAAACCAACGCCCATACCACGTCGAGTTAATCGGTTCTCGTCAGATCACCGCAATTAAACGACGTTGGGCTCGGTTAGTACGTAGATGGGAGACCGTTTGAGAACAACCGTTGGCCAGTCCCATCTACAGAGTTGAGGTAGATAATACATACGTGGTATTACACAATGGACCTAAATTGGTCTAAGTGAGTCGGCTTCTGCTGACAGCCACCTAACCTAACCTAACCTAACCTAATTAAATGTCCCCAGGATACCATTTAAAAAAATATATTTGATCCTGAAAATTGTAGAGAGAAATGAAAATATAAATACAAAAAATAATAAACATGAAATAAAACACATTAAAATATAAAGAAGACAATAAATTTGCAATAGATTGCCTAATGTTGCTTCAATTTTTTTTTTTGATCAAGTACATCTTTCAAACGAGAGAATATTCTTTTTATTCCACCGTTCTCTAGAATAAAAAGAATACATTCCAAGTATTCCAGAATGGTTGAAGAAACAACAAAACGGATCATCGAGAATATTCCATTGAATAAAGAAACGAAAATTGCTCATTCGGAATATTCCGAAAATTCCGAATGAATAAAGAAACATCCTGAATGTTAGTACTTACTTTTAAATAATGTAAAAATATGTAGTTTTCAAGCCTCTGTATTTGCTTATGTATTTATTTTATTTGTCCTTTTATATAATTTATGTTCATCAGTTCATCACATAAAAAAAAATATAGTTGCATTTAGTCTATTGTATTTATTTTTTAAAGGAAGTCAAATAAGTTTTTTCCTCATAGGTAAGTGGATAAATTTCTTAGTACCGCCAGTGCTCGCTTATGAGAGAGTTCACTATAATGTTGAAAGTATGTATTTAGTATTATAAAAGTGAATCTCAATATTTGTTTCTGTTACAAGTCTATACGCTGGTCTCATATTTGAGCTTGTGCTTTGCATATACATAAATGATAAAAAATTGTTTTCCTTTCCTCGCAAATCGTGTAATTTTCTTCCACTCTGAAATAAGGAAACGAGTTTGGGTTGACGTTGAGAGGAACCTGATTTCACGTGAAGCATATTGAGGACTCTATACTTGGGCAGATATAAAAATCCTTCGCTGAAACCGGGTGATAAGTGTGGCCTTGAATTTCAGATAAAAACTTAGCTGATAGTCGAATCGAACACTGACCAAATCCATTTGAAATATTCACACAAAAACGGATCTCAGCTTCAATTCAATTTTCTTAATTAAAAACTTTGGATTTAATTATAGACTAACACCGGTTGCTTTATATTAACGATTTAATGAAACTAAAACGTTTTTCTTGAAACCTAAACCAGCAGCAAGCACTTTGTAAGAAATGTTCTCTTCTAATCACCGCACGTACAAGTAATTTAATTTGTTTCTCCCCCTTCTGTGATGCTACATTTCACAGTCCTGACACCCTTCCAATCCAAGTAGGTACCTTCACTGAACGTAATAATGGCAAATTAAGTTTCTCTGCAAAATGTATGTGCCTTATTGAGTGAAAGAATGATTAAATGCAATTCATATTTTAATCGAATAACAGCACAACATTGACCACCAAACAATGAAGTGTAAAATGGTTTGCTTATCCTTATTCAGCCAGACAACCTAGTACGGGTCCATAAAAAGCATAGTAAACCAACAGCTTGAAAATCTTACATAGGTATACCTAGAGCAGAGAGAAAGAGCAAGTCTCGCAGTTGTTGTCGAAAAGAAGAAGGTACCTGCCCAAAAAAAAAACCCCACTTTACACAGGGGAGGTTTAATTAATTTTTTTGTTAATTTGCCGCTTTCTCTTCAATTCACTCTTCATCCCGTTTGCTATGGCCTTGCATCCTTTATTGTTCTTCTTCACCCATTAACTACTAAAAACACTCACTTCACCCCGTTGCACCAATTGCACAAAGATCTCTCAATTTGAATAAGAAAACAAAGTCTCAACATCAGCAGCACAAAAACAATCCATACCTAGGTACCTAGTAGTTGGGAGTACGTCCTACAGCAATAGCGCTAGGCAAAATAAAATCCCGTAATTAATTGTGTACGAACTGGGGAAATCTTAAATTAATTCCCGCAAACCCTCTGAAAAACTAACAGAGCAGGGAATTAGGAAACAACTGTGCCGGGCAGACTGTGTCGTGATTAAAAGCTTAAAACTTCCGTACCTCCCACATATTTGGGGCAACACTAAGGCATTTTTTCGTTAATATTTTCTTAAGGCGCTGCCAGTGATAACTTCTTCCTTACGATGACGCGGATGATGTGGATAGGTATTGTTAATGATAAAGACCGCTTAATAATAGCGACAATTTTAATAACCGCTTGCATAATTAATGCACCGACTGTGCTGTATCTGGCAACAAAAGTGTTTGCTTCGATCGTAGAATAATGACACCCGCAGAATCCAATTTTGAAAATTGCTTCCCTATTTACTCCCCTAAGTAGGAGTATGTTGGCGTCCTTGTTAAATGAAGGATGCTGGGTAGAATTTAACGCTAATAAAATATTTATCTGAGTTTATGAATGAGATACTCGTTCGGAAACTGACTCTGTATCGTTTGTTACCATGCCAAATGCATTAGAAGCTCATTTCCCAGGCTTTACACATATATTTTTCGGTTCCTATCTACCTTTTTAATCTGTGAAATATATTCTCAGTGGCTTTTGTAGTTTCTGGAACAAGAAAATGAAATTCTGGATTGGTTATCTCGTAAGTAGATTAAATGGATGCAGAAACATGATCTCTAGAATATGGAGAAATAGTCTTTTTATTGTGCAACCACAGACATGCGAGTATGAATGGCAATGGCGATTCCGAATGCATGAAAGCTTCTCTCTTATGAAATGAATTATACAATCGGTGTGATATGGTAGTTTAGAGCTGTGTGCTTAATTTTGGGATTATTTCACTATTTAACGTTCTATTAGTTTTATAAATTTATAAAAATGAATTCTAAAAACATTTAGTATATTTGGAAGGAAACGAGAACTATGCGAGCGATGGCGAGTACTGTAAGTGCTTCGAATGTGGTGGGTTGTGTGTATGTAGTTTAAGAAACCCCTATTAAAAAGCATGTGTGTCCGCGTACACTCAGATAATTAATGTCAAGACGTTTGATTGCAATATAAATTCAATAGAAAATGAAATACAAAAAAAATATTATTGCACAATCCTTCGGCTGAAGTAAAATAAGGATTATTGCCATCAGCAATTGAATTCGCATAAAAATGTAAATTAAGCTTTTAAGTGAAACGTTTAAAAAAGCTCTTCGGTTAAGACGTATTTTTAATATCATCAATGCAATACTGGTATATGAATCTCATGACCGTCAAAATATGACCGGTCAATGAACGCTTTTTTAAGGATTTGGTACAACATAGTGGACAGCACTTAGTAATCGCACGTTTTTATTTTCCAATAGCAGCAGCAAATAAATTTCATCTCATATTGCCAGTGGATGTTTAATGTTCGTTTGTATTTTGAGTTTTTTAGCATTCAGATTTACAATCGAGGTTTGAGGTATCTTCATCCATTACTGAAAGCATTTCCAAATAAGGTAACAATTATAGATTGTATAAATAAACAAGTGGGATAAGAAAATTCGCAGAAGATACTTTTTAATTTAATTCGTAACTTAACGACCGTGAAGGGTTTGCTACTTCAGTCTCGTATTTTTTGAATAACTTGAAATCGCATTGTTTACCTTAAATGCGATCTTATACGCTTTTTTAAGAGCATTGTAATTATGACTAATAGTTTATAACATACCGTAAAATTGCTCGTAGACACCTAAAAGTTGCTATACTCGTGGTCAGCATCAGTACCTAGTTATAACGATCTAGTCATATTTGTCCGTCCGTTGGCAAATTTTAGGCCCTAAAACTTTTTTTTTTTCTAATGTAGGTACTCGCACTAAACGGATTTTTGAATACCCTTATAATGTATTAGCTACCCAGCGCGGGCGTTATGGAAATTAGAGTAGGCAGAGATGCCGAATCACGTTGTTTTAAAAAAGCTAGAAAGCTGAAATTTGGAACATATACCTACTCTCTATGAGCCGAAATACTGATGAAGGTGAAGATTTTTAAAATCCGAACACTGACACGACCAGTATTTAAAAAGCAGTTTTATTGAAGATAGCATTGGAAATGAAAGTTTTTCTTGATTGTTTTTAAATCCTTCGATAATATGGGAAAAACCAAATGGAATATAAAAGAAGGCTTTATATATTATGTAAATGTTGTAAAAAAAGGTTGGGAGTAGGTAGATAAATTCAGTTTTTATGATGCTTTTCCCAATAAGGTCATAACAATAACATTGGTCCCTTTTTCGTTCCACATGTTTACGAACACTAACTAAATCTTCCTTATAGATGCTTAAAAGGTAAACAAATTAATTTGGGTTTTATTAAGATTATAACAATAGTTTCTAGTAATGTGTACTACCTCGCGATCGCTGTACCACTGCAAGAAGCCTGCTATGAAGAGATTTATATAGTTCTTCCAGGTAATGTAGTGAAATTTCGCAAGAGACTTGTTTTATGGCTTCAATTATTTTTTCCGTGTTGGAGTATTAGTTTCCTCCTTGGTAGACCTTTTGTATTGGGGGAAAGATATACGTTTGTAGATGATCGTCATTCTTGAGCTTTAAAAATCAAGGTTTCCAATTCCGTAAAAACTTACCCTATACATACCATTATTGCACATTCCTTGCTGTGTCGTGTATCCAAGTTTATTTATCCTTCCTTAAATCTTGGAAATAATAATTTTATCCATCAGGTCCATCCAAATTACACTTTTTTCCATTTGAAAAGTCAACGGCATGCCACTCTCGACTCCACCTGATGTGACTTATTGCAAGTTCAAGTCGCTGTCTTTTGCGCACTGCGTTCAATTGTGGTTTCTTTTTCATTTTTTTGTGTCTAATATGGTTGGCTTGCTGTATCACGCGATAAACAGTTGATCCACTAGCTTCAACTCCAGTTTCTGCCTTGATTTTTTTTGGGGAAAGTCTTGAATTTGAAGCAGCTCTCCGTATCGCCCGTCGATCTTGACTTGTTGTTACTCTGATTATTACTCATTTCAGCTTTTTCCCATAGTTCTCAGGGTCCTTTAGATACCTGTGAACAACAGGTGGTCCTCTTTCCATCTTACCGGCTGTAAAATGGATAGATTTGCCTTGTTGCTTGTAATCTCGAATTTGGCCTATTTCCTCCTTGGCTAATGATTTTTTGTTACCCATAGTTGTTGTTTCTCTTAAATTATATTTTGAACTAAGGTCTAATTTTATGACCTTATTGGGAACAGCATCATAAAAATTGAATTTATCTGCGTATTCGCAATTTTACATAAACATAATTTCTTTCATATTGCATTTGGTTTTTGCCGTATTATCGAAGGATTTAAAAAAAACCGTAAAATTAAATCAAGAAATTACCTGTTCGTCAACACATGGAACGGAGTACATGTAGATAAAGTCGTTTTTAACAATTCCTTTTTACAAAGTTTTCTGCTATGGCCAATTTATAGAGCCGTTTTTTTTTACAAAAACTTTGTTTTTTCGATAAAATTATTAAAAAAACCTAAAAACAATCACAAAATATGTACACCATATCCTTCTTAACAATAGGGATCCGACAGTTCGCCCAAGCGACTAACTAAATTCATGGCCAGTGGGTTGAATTTAGGACGCTACGTATTGTCCCAATAGAATTTAGAAAAAGAATAAGTAAAACAGAAAAAAAATATTTTATGATAAAGAGCAAACCATGTTACGTATATAATGACCAGAACTACGCCTGCTCTGGAGGGTTGCTGATTTCTCCTTTCCGATACCATTTTATCTGCTCAGACAAAGAAACGAATTTGAATAAGTTCCAGCTTTTTATTATGCAATTCAGAGTAGATTGAAGAGACGTTTACAACCCACATTTTCAATTACGAGTGGTGTTTAGTTGATCGAATCTTGTCGTTATTTGAGTCGTAGCCGTTTTGCGCCGTTTTAGTGACAGTTTTTTCTGTGAAACGTATGTGGAGTATAAATAAAACTACACCCGTAATACAGACTATTAAACGGCACAAAATATTTGTAATAAGGGTGATTCTCTTTAAAAAAAAACTTTTCATAAGGGGGTATTCACGATCTGGTGCAACAGACCTAGTAAAGGTGCAATTGAGTAGATCTTGAACTTATTCTTGTCTGTAACAAAATTAAAACACATGTCAAAATCCATATCACAAACTCGTATATGTTTCCTTTTCTGTCCATTTTTTCGCTGATTTTCCCCTGCGGCGGCTCTTATATTGCTTGGATTGTTTATATCCATTTGTATTTTGGTAAACAATTTTTTTTATTTTTTTATTCTTTGTTATACCTGCGATAGCCCGTAGAGCAACAATAACAGTGACATTTGGTTAGCTGTTGTATTCTCTATTGTATTTTTCTATTGCAATAGAGTTGGGGTTTGGATGAAGTGCGAAAATGTTGCAACATTTAAGTCAGTGTACCTATTTTGTTGTTGTAGTGCGAGAACATTTTACACTTTCGCAATGATATTAGACCAGTTGCATTGGAGTGTGAATAAAATGTTTTCGAAATTTATTAAATTATAGTATAAAATTTTTCTACAAAATGTATCTTGGGATTCCGTTTTATCATCTCATGACTTAAATGTGATGTATGAATCCTTTTTTTCAGTTCTTCAGAATGTAATTAGTCTCTATGTGCCCAAAAAGCATATAAACCGTAACTCGAACCCTCCCTGGTTTAACAAGAGGTTAACAAATCTAAAAAATAAAAAGAATAAGGCTTACAAACGTTTCAGATCAAACATAGCTAATCCGTTACTTAAGTCATGGTATCTGCATTGCGAACGTGAATATAATATCTTAAATAAGTTTCTATATCAATCATATATTATTTCCGCAGAAACTAATCTAAAGTCCAATAGTAAGTATTTTTGGAAGTTTATAAACTCCAAGAGAAAGACAAATGGTCTCCCTAATCTTATGTTCTACTTAGACTCCTCATCTGATGATAAAAAAACCTTGTGCAACTTCTTCGCTTCTTTTTTTAAGTCTGTCTATTCCCCAGTTAATGTCGTTCCCTTCAACATCTCAAATGTCCACCCAATTATTGACATTACTGATGTTAGTATCTACAGGACTGATGTTGAGGAAGCTCTACTTAGTCTTACAGCTAGTAAAAATGAGGGCCCCGATGGGATTGCCCCCATTGTTTTAAAAAATTGCGCTAGAATTCTCTCTAAACCTCTATGTATTATCTTCAGAAAGTCTATTGCCTCCGGTATGTTTCTGAACGCTTGGAAACTTTCGCATATAATACCAATCCATAAATCTGGTCCTAAGCAGAAGGTCTGCAATTATAGGCCTATATGCAAGATATCTGCAATCCCCAAATTATTTGAGAAGATTGTTTGCAATAAAATTACATTTTCAATCCGGACTGTGGTATCGGATCACCAACACGGGTTTATATCTGGTAGATCCACTACTACTAACTTAGCTCTTTTTTGCAATTTCGTTATAAAAAATTTCAGTCGTGGCTATCAAACGGATGCGATTTTTACTGATTTCGCGAAAGCCTTCGACAAAGTCTGTCATAGCACACTTGTTCAAAAATTATGTACTCTTGGATTTTCCTCCAATATTTTGTTATGGATGGAATCTTATTTAATGAATCGCACTCAGTTAGTAAAAATTGATGATATTCTTTCAGTGCCTATAAAGGTAACATCGGGGGTTCCACAAGGCAGTCACCTAGGACCTCTTTTATTCCTCTTATTTATTAATGATCTACCCAGTGTGATAAAACATTCCGAATGTCTACTGTTTGCGGACGACCTTAAATTATTTCGTTCAATAAATTCTGAATATGACTGTGAATTACTGCAAGCCGATGTTGCTGCGGTTGTTGAGTGGTGTGACCTGAACAATCTATTTTTGAATATTTCAAAATGCCAGTGCTTCACTCTTACTAGATCGAAGGTACCTATTCCGTATAGATACTCCATAAAATCCACACAACTTGAAAGAGTGTATTCTAAGAAAGACTTAGGCATTATTCTGGACTCGCGCCTTACATTCAAAGACCACATTGATTACATTATCTCCAAAGCCAACTCCATGTTAGGCTTCGTCAAACGTAATTCTAAAGACTTTACTGATCCTTACACTCTAAAATCCCTCTACATATCTTTAGTCAGACCCCACCTCGAATATTGCAGTGTAATATGGAACCCGCATTACGACATTTACTGTAAAAGGATTGAAAGGGTTCAAAGAAATTCTACTAGGTTCGTAATATTCAAGTTAAATTGGAGAATTGACACACCTATTTATGAAACTAGATGGTCTTTGATTAACTTGAACTCCCTTCGTATTCGACGTAAATATTTTTTTTTTTTTTTTTTTTTTTTTATTATTTTCTTAAAATGTTAATACAAAATTCAAAATAAATATTTTACATTTTTTTAATTAACTAGATAATTAAACATTTTTAGATATAGGTATCATTCTGTAGCACTTGAGTGACTAGAGGCGAATGATCCATCAATTATAAATACAACATAATTTGTGTTTCGTGTGGGGTAGATACAAAAAATTAAACTTTAGATACAATTTTATCAAAGAAAAAATGAAAAATTAAAAAGAAGAATTTTAATTGAATTAGAAATTGAAGGAGCAAATGCTAGATAAAATAAGTTACGAAATGTGATCTGAGTTCAACAACGTTTTGACTATAGAAATATCCATAGTGAAGAGCCATTTTTTAATTCTGTTGAAAAATAACGCGGGTTGTTCTATTATTCTTATTTCATACGGTAATTTATTAAAGAGCCTAGGTGCCATCGCAGTGTAAAATTTCAAAAAGTGTGTTTTTCTAGCTACGGGGATGTTAACAACCGCCATATTATTTACTCTTAACCCGTAAGCATTTGAGCTTCTGAGAGTAGCACTGAAACCGCTTCGCAGGAAAAATACTTTAAGAACTTTGAAGATGTAAAGATGATTAATTGGTAGTACTCGGAGATTGTAAAATAAAGGCCAGCTATTTGTTAAGCGGTTCGCTCCACAAATAATTCTTATGAGATGTTTCTGGGCAACGATTAAGACCTCAATTGTGGAATTGTATATTCCACCCCAACTTGCAATACCATATTGCAATTTCGAGTGCGCAAGTCCATAGTATATCATTAACATAATTTTTTTTGAACAATGTGGTTTCAAGAGATATAATTTACGCGTAATAGATAACATATATTTTTTTAACTCTTCTATATGCGCTTTCCAGTTTAGATTGTTATCAATTAAAACCCCTAGATACTTAAAACGTTCAACACATTCAACTTTAAAGCAATTCGGATTACACACAGAATCTACCGAAAAATTACTTTGTCCACAAGTATGAACAGCTAAGGACAATTTTGTGCAAGCGGCGGAGTGGAAAATTATGTCACAATCATTAGGCCATGAACCTTTTAAGCTACAAATCATAAGTTTGGTTTTGTTGCTAATAAGTAATTCATGTTTGGCGAACCATTGGCGTAGGATTTGTAAGTCCATATGAAGCTTTACTGTCGATTCAAATAAGTTTTTATTTGTATAGGTAAATGTGATGTCATCAGCAAAAGCTGTTATATGACTACTAAAGTTTTGAATAAACAAGGAGTTAACATATATCAAGAATAGAATTGGCCCCAAGACTGAGCCTTGGGGTACTCCAATAGTAATTTTTAATTCATCGCTGTAATTTCTATCTAATTTTACTCGTTGAGTTCTCCCCGACAAGTATGAAGAGAACCAGTTATAAATTACTCCTCTGAACCCAGCTTTGTATAATTTGTCTAGAAGTATATTGGGGTTAACCATATCGAATGCTTTGGTCATGTCTATAAAGAGAGCTATACTAGTATTATTATTATTGAAGCCATTATAAATTTCACTACTCAATTTAAGTATGGCATCTTCAGTGGATCTCTTCTCCCGAAAACCATATTGTTCATCACCAAAAAAGTTATTTTTGTTGAGAAAAGAAATTATGCGAACTTTTACAAGTTTTTTAAATAATTTAGAAAATGTTGGAAGTATAGAGATAGGCCTGTACTGCGACATTAAACTTCTATCACCTTTTTTAAACAAGGGTATAACGTCAGCGACTTTTAGAGACGAGGGAAAGATACCACAATTGACACTCAAATTAAATAAATAACTCAAAACATCAACAATAAACAGTGAAATATGCTTTAGAAGGCAGTTGGTGATACCGTCAGAAGTGCTGGAGTTTTTGTTATTAAGTGATAAGATTTGTTTATGAATTTCAAGTGGTGTAAACGCTTTAAAAACAAATGAATTGCTTTGATATGTGTCATCAATTACATCTGCATAAAGATTGCAACTACAATTATTTTGTATAGGAAGCTGCTTTGATTGAGTTGCCACAGACACAAAGAATTGGTTAAAATGATTGGCAATAGAAACTGGATCAGATATTGTTGCACCGTCAACTTCAATTTTTAGAATCTCGTTTTTATCAGTTTGACTCCCAAGGATATTATTTACGACTTTCCATTCTTCTTTCACATTCCCTCTACAGTTCTGAAGTTTATCAGCATAGTATTTATCTTTACTATACTGCACCTGTTTTTTTACATTTTCACTTATCTTTAAATAGTAATTCTTTAATTTTGTATTATGTGGATGCCGTAAACATTTTTTCCTAATCTCATTTTTTTCATTTATTTTTTTAAGTAGTTCTCTACTTATCCACGGCCTGAGACGTTTTAAATTGCACTTTTTTGTATTCAGTATTTCAGTACAACTTGCAATATGATTATTTAAAATATTAAGAAAAATATCGTATGCCACTGATGGATCATTTTCTGTATACACAGGCTCCCAAAACTCAAACATCAAACAACCTACTAAATTGTGAAAGTTTACTTTCTTGGTTGCCCTAAAAGGCACATATCTATTTAAACTATTCGATTGGAGTTTACCTATATTTAAGTTAGTCATACAGTGATCGGTAATTTTATGATCTAGTACTTCAGCAGATAATTTATATGAACAATTTTTGGCTAACCTTACAAAAATATGATCGATGCAGGTTTGCGATGAGTCTGTGATACGTGTCGGTTCCATTACATAAGGTTCCAATCCATATGATGACATTAGTAGCATGTAGTTGTCAGTGTCTACGCATTTTTTTAAAATGTCTATGTTAATATCTCCTACAACCAATAAATTATTTGTCTTTACATCCTTAAGTAAACAATTCATCTGCTCTATAAAAATGCTCTTGCTTAAATTGTTTTCATGTAAGCGATAAACACAAAAAATGGTAAACTTTTCGTCACAAATACGGCAATTGATTTGTAAGATATCGGCACTACTCAAACTAATTTTAACTACGTCATATTTATGTTGGTAATCTGTTTTTATATATACTACGATACCACCTGAGCTGTACGAATTATTGCAGTTTGAATACGTTTCGTAGCCAGGAATATTATAGATGGATATTTCATTGTCGTACAACCAGATCTCAGACAAAACAATAAAATCAGCATTAATATTAGAAGCATTCAGGTGAGCTAAAAACGAATTAAAATTTGCTCTCATACTACGTATATTCTGATGAGTAATCAGTGTAGAAAAGGTGGGAATAGCATAATTTTTTTGGTAATTTGAGTTGCTTTTAAGCATTTTAATTTCTCTGTCATGTTTATAAGAGATTTAATTCATTATCAAATACAGTGTCCTGAATTGCTTAGTATGATCAATTTCCCTCTGTGCTCTCGTCGTCTTCGCAATTACTTTAACTTTCGTGAAAATCTTCTTACTACCAATTTTTCTCGTAATGAACCTATTGCCCGCTGCATCAAAGAAGCAAACTCTATAATGACGTCTATCGATTTGTTCAGGAGTTGTAGCAGGTTGGATTTTAAAAACAATCTTCTTCTAACTTTAAGACAGACTTAGTTTAGTTTAATTGCACTATTGAAATCTTATTGCTTATTGTTATCTCTTTTTCTTTATTTATTTCTTTTTTTTTTTTTTTTTTTCTTTTTCGTCTATATGTTTATGAATTATCTATTAATATTCAACAAATCATATTGTTATTAGTCTGTAAGAGAAATGTACTCTATTGATGAAATAAATTAAATTAAAAATTCAGTACAGAAATTCATCCAGTACCAGGACCTCGGATACAGTATGGTTCTTAAAAATTTAGTATAGTTGGTATCACACAATATAGGCAAGATTTTAGGATGCAGCTTGTAAAATAACAGATACTCTATGGACGTTCGTTGTTGTTAGAAGTTGACGATCAAAGGAAACTTTTTTGCTTAAAACTAAGCTTGAAACATAGCTTTACACTGGAGTTGACAAGGCAATGGAATCGTTGCTTTGTTCAGTACTTGTGTGATTATAAATGTTTTCCTTATTTCTGGCTACGGAGGGTGTTCAGGTTCTATCATCCTCATCCGAAAGATAATTTTCAGACTCTGATGCACTGAAGTCGTTAGCCGATTCAGAGTCGTCTTCTTCCAAACGACATTGCAAATCTTCAGATAGTTTAGCCATTTGAAAGCTGTTTTACGTAATAATTTACACACTTATATGTATGTGTCCCATAGAAAAAGACCAATGGAACATAATAATCCCAGACCGACTTTCTTAGAAATGAGTTCTACTAACTACTTAAATAAAATTGAATTTAAGTAACATTTTCTTTCAAATATCACTTTTTTGGGACATAATTATCCCAATGGGAGCGAATGGAGGGCAAAAAAAACAAAATAATTAGAATGCCGTTCAAAATTAAATTTTTTTTAGCGTAAATTGCAAAACAATTTAAAATAATTTTGAATCTTAAAATAAAAATGATTGCTAATCATATGACAGCTAAGTGCAGATTAACAAATCAGAACGCTCTGATAATCAGGCTCGGTTCAGTTGACGTGCTCGAACTCTTTTAGTGCTCTGCTCTAAACGAAAAAAACCCCAATTGACACTGAGAATTGTTCCAGCCTTTTATTCACATAACGTCGCCTGAGAATTGTTTTGTTCCATACGCCACTTTTGTCGTTTTTGAGTTAGGAACGGATTCTATGGTAATTTTGTATGCTCTTTTTAAATCTGTGATTCGATTTGCTCTTAGTCTTTCCAATCCCGCGATATCGAACATCGACTTTGTCCCATATCCACCAAAATCAACAGTTTGTAGAATTGTTTTGTGCCATAAACCATTTTTTGGCGTTTGGGACAAATTTTCCATATAATTTATCGCAATTTTTTTGTGAGAATTGTTTTGTTCCACGTGCATATAACTGCGACAAGAGATACTGAAAATATGAACAAAGTTGAGAATTGGTTTGTCCTACGTGCACTCGTGTTAAAGAAAAGCTATGTATGCGGAACACTGATCTATATCCGGTTCATCGTTTGTCTGATGGACATGGTTCAACTTCTTTTTTTGCGACTTTAGTGGAGCAAAGCAAAGGAGACTAGCATGGTTAACCTCAATCAGCTTATATTCATTTGCCTAGGATAATCATCTTTGCACAAGCAAGAGCCAGATATTTACAAATAAAATGCGTCACCATTTCATTTTCATCCGCCTGCAGGCTGAATTCACATTGGCGCGAGCGTTACTCAAACAAAGTCGTTAGAAACAAATTCTAAGCTGGACCTTTTAGTGCACGCAAATTTTAAAAAATTCCCTTTTAAACCAAAGAGTAATCAATGACATCAGTTTTACTGTCCTTATCTGTATACAAAAGAATAGTTCCGGGGGACCAAGTCCACTTGCGGTCGGTAGCCATATGTTTTAAACTTAATTTTTGCTACACCTACACTCTATTTAAGTTCCGGGAAGTTAATCTTTGACACTTGATGGAGCGGTTAGGAATGTCATCGATAGTATTCGTATAAATTATTTTTCATCTTTCGAATTATGTAACTAATACTGTAATCGTGATTATAGCGACAGTGAGTAAAAACGCAAGATTTATAAATGAATACGGCTTCTCTCATCGGCAGCGAAATTCGGTTAGACGTTTAGCCTCCTTTGGCGTCAGTGTCGTAATATTGGATGCCACTGACATCTGTCTTAAAATATTATTTAACCTTCCTCAGGCCAATTGTTCTCTCAGATTATTGTAAGATGTTATCTATTCTTTATAGAAACTTGTCAGTATTATCTGGGATTCAAAGTTTATCCACCAGCTTAATGGTCCGACGCTGTTGTTTGTATTCCTCTATTTATCGGATTTTCGTCGATTTACCACAAGCGTTTTCGTCCCATTTCGTCGTTTTATCTCACACAAACCATGGAAATAAACTTGTTTGATTAATATTTTTTTTTATGACTTACTTCGATGTTTTCAAATCATAAGTTGTGACATTCTTTGATATGATGATACCCACTGAAGTTGTAACCAACTACAAATGTGTACCCATCCCGATAAAATGCTTTGGGGAGGGACTAAGCTTTGCACACGCGAGCGACAGTATTATGAGACGGTATAGATCAGATTGAACTTTATTTAAAGTGTACTACCTAAGAAGGCGATACGCGAATATGTGAATGTTAATAAACGTATGGGTATAACTTGAAAAAAACAATGTACGGGTGGAGAGGACAAACAGAATTTATGATTCCCCTTTTATGTGAAGTGTTTTCCGGAAGATACATAATGCCAAATTTATTAAGCCAATTTATTTAGCTTTAACTCGGTTGTGCAGAAATTAACAGTGGTGGCAAAACAGTAATTGGAAACGATCCTTGGCACACATGAAGTAATAAAATGCCTTTACATTTCATCATCCCACTTTGTTGGGAGTAGAAATAAGAAGCAAGTCTGCAAAAGGAATGTCTTTTCTTTTAAACGTACAGAATCTCTTTTATGAAGATCGCCTTGTATATCTACCATCTTTATAGCAAAAAATAAAATTCATTAAATATTAGACATTGACGAACCATTATGGGGTCTTAATCGTTGATTATTCAATCATCTGTATGTGCGAAGCTGTACTTTCGACACAAATGGAAGGGACCTACATTTAAACCACGCACCTTGGGACCAAAATGACTTTTTTCGTTGCAAAAATCATAACATTTAAACGAATAAAGATAGCGCTGTAATTTTATCTCTATAAAGGAAATACCCAAGGAATTAAAAATGTTACGTATATATCCGGAAAATTTCTCTACATTGTGCGGCAGAATCTTTGTCTGAGAAAAGATTACTCGGACAATGTGATTAACAGAATGCTTTATTTTAATAACAGTCCCAAATATTGTGGATCTACTAATAAACAAGTTCATCACTACAGTATTAACAGAGTGTTCCTAAATAAAGCTGATCACAACACTCGATGGATAAAGTTAACGAAATAATTTTTCATATGTTTTATTTTGTTGTTCATCAGAGTATCTTATAAATTGTTTCAGTGATACCTTTCCGCCTCAAACAGTGTAAGAAAATACTAAATGGACCAAAACAGCAGCGGTGCAGTAGTAGTGTATTCAGTTACTGCTGGGAGAATTGTATTCAGTTACTGCTGGGAGAATTGAATACAACAAAAAAACCTCATCGTCCTAAGCAATTTATACACCACCCGTGAAGAAAAACCCTACAATTGCACCAAAAACTCGTACCCTATATCTCTTTTCTTTCCAATAGTTAGTACAGTAGCACCTAAAAGCATGCAATGCAATACTTCATTGGTAGGTGCTGCTTACTGTTCAACAAAAAATTACTGCGCTGTAGGGCTACTATACATATACAGAATAATAAACCTCTTTAGCGTAAGCAAATTATATATAAAAAAAAATGAGTGTGCACCACACCACTGAAGTAAAACTTCTTTTGCTCCATCTATATGTACATATACATGTTTATATATGCATATATGTATAATATATACATGTATATACATATAGGTACATATATATTTTTTTTTTTCTACAAATATTTAAATGCATTATGAAAATTCATTGATAAATTAATATTATTGAATAGTTTTTTTATTTTTATTCATTATTTTCATTATCGGATACATCAGTAATTACTGTGGTTGATTGTAAGACCGAGACAATAGGCTTATGGTATGAGAAATAGGATACATATGTTTTCGAATGAAAATTTAAAAGATTACTGCATCGATTGCTGTTCCATGTCTTGTGCATTTCGGTTATCATTCATTTGTAGTTCTAATTTATCTTGTAGACAGTTTACCAAGAGTTGTCCATCTTCGGACGCGAAATTAATATTGATATCCCCTGCTGAAATTAGTGGCAACGTATGATAGTTTTCTCCTAATTCTTCAGAGCCTATTCGACCTTAATCATAAGTCTTTTATATGTCTACAAATCAAGCGTGCGTAAAGAAGTTTTACCTCAAAAAGCAACTAGATTAAAAAATATATATTTATCAAAATAAATGGAATACGTAATATGTCTTTTCTAGTCGATCCTCAATATTAATTCAATATCATTTCTCCAATCAGCATAGTTTATATAGAAGAAGTTCTTTACCTATGAAATTTAACCTACATATACATATAATTTAAAAAATTGAATTTTCCTTCCTTCTTTTTGACTAAAGTCTTTTGTGGTAGTAGCAAAGAAAAATTATATATTTCCTTCTACCTGTTTTATTGGACGATAACAAATTAACATATGACTTAGTTTTATATAGCTCATAACAGAATTAATCTCTTAGTTTTCGCAAGTGACAAAAGTGGGTGGATTTTTTTTAACAATGAATGATAACAAAACTCATTGTAGCTCCATTCAAGCCCCAAAAATTGGTCAAAAAGGTATTTTCTTATTTTATTTGTTAAACATTTTAGGTGATTTGTTTTATTTGTCATTTTAATAGACGTACAAACAAAACAACTAAGTAACAATCAAGGAAAATCACATTTTCCATGAAATATACCAAAATCAAAAAAGACAAAATCAAGAAGTTCGGCTTTTATTTCGTTTTTTTTACCCTAGAACAAAAATAACCATCATATTAAAAAGTGACCACTGTTTAAACCACTTCATCTGTTTTTGTTATATATGTAGATAGATAGAAAGATAGATGTTTTTTTATTTCACATTAAATCATTTACATAAGTAATATTTACTTTAAAATAAAATAAGCAATAGGTATGTTCTAATATTGGCATGTTTATAAGAATCCGATCTTCGACAATTTATAAGGAAAACATAGGGACGGGCTTTAGTCCGCTTGGGCGAACTGTTGGATACCCTATTCTTATTCCTATCCCTCATAAGTGGGCGTGACAAAAGTCTAAGTATGGTTGAATTGTTAAGAACGCTCTACATATTTTGTTATATAACATTTAAAGGATTTTATCAAAAAAAACCAAGCGTTTATAAAAAAAAATGCTCCCTAGCTCAAACTTTGGTTTTCCAATAAAATGGTTTTATTTGATTGTGGGCGTGTCAGTAGGCGGATTTAAAAAAAATACGCAGGAGCATAAAGGCCCCTAGAGAGTATATATTATTAATTTCAGCTAACTAGCTTCAACTTTGACTTTTCAATAAAATTGTTTTATTTAATTGTGGGCGTGTCAGTGGGCAGATCTTAAAAATTGTAGCTCCCGATCAGTTATAGGAGTCATAGATCATATATAAAAAATGTCAGCTTTCTAGCCGAAGATTTTTTTTTTTGAGTTTGTGGGCGTGTCTGTGGGCGGATTTCAAAAATTCGTAAACCTCATTATTTCAGGACCCTAGAGAGTATATGGTTAAAATTTCAGCTCTCTAGGTCCAGTTTAAGGGCCTAATTTTTGCAGACAGACGGACGGACGAACGGACGGACGGACATGGCTAGATCGACACTACTATCGATGCTGATCATAAATATAGTAACTTTTAGGGGTCTACGGGCAATATTAAGGTATGTTACAAACTATGCGTCAAAATTAATATACCCTTAGAATAGGGTATAAAAACTGAGTATGTGGGCAATTTTCTGAACCCAAAAAAATTACCGAACATTTAAAAACTGATTAAAATCGTTGGAACCGCTTTTGAGCAAATCAGTGTATTAAAAAGAATTTTTCCAGTGCAGGGACAGGCTAAGAACATCACTGCAACGCACCCCAAAAAAACAGTCCTTGTCGTAAAAAGCGACCAAGGGGACATTTCTAATGATTTTTTTTTAAGTTGGGGGTTTGAAAATAATTTGCGCTTGATTATTTTGGGACCGTAGAGATATATGTTCCAAATCCAACGGGTGAACTGGCGGACTGGCGGACTGACGGATGGACACGGCTAGATCGACATTACATTTGACGCTGATCACAAATATAGTAGTTTTTAAGGGCCTACGATCAATATTAAGGCGTATTATAAACAGTTGAGTACGAATCTCTTGCACGATTGGAATCTCTTTAGTATTTTTGTTTGTCTGGGTGTGAAATTTTCTGCACTGAAGCAGTCCGAATCAAAACCGGTCCGTTGTACTGGAAGGAACAAGTATTTATTTATCAATATATAGAAAAAAAGTTCAAACTTTTAAATTGACGAGGTAGGTATCTAACTATATTTGCAGAGGCAATTAATTTTATAACTGATCTTCTTCTTCTCTGACCGTCCTAATAACTGCATCCCTAATGGTCCGCCTATGGGGATCGCCGCACAGTGGTTTCATTTGTATGGGAAGGGCGGTCAAAACTCAAAATGCCATTTTAATTGGTAGAAAATAAAACAAATAGTTAAAAAAGTGATTTATTTTAAATATTATTTAATTTTATTAAGAATTAAAGCAATAAATTCAAAATATCTTTAGACAATGTCGATTTTTGTGTTTTTTTTCAAATTTCTTTCGTTAGAAAGCAAAGGGTCTTATGTTAGAAGTAATCTATTAAATAAATCGGTGTTTGTTGACAGCCTAGATATTTGTCGGGTGTTGTGTGATCGGAAAAATTTAACATCTTTGTTTTTTCAGTAAATTGGCCTATAGGCAATATGGCGTGTTTCACAATTTGTCCTCCGTGAATAAGAACTTTATGTACTGAAGCTGGCAATGGGTACCAAGGGTATTCAGCAACAATTTCCCGAGCTGTATCTTGCGCATATGTCTGAAAAGATTCTGCATTAATTGCAAAACAACTGGCCAAAGTTTTTAAAATCACAGCACATCTTTCAATAATGGATTTTTTAACACCAGCTATCTGAGAAGGCACAGAAGGGTTTGCGAAAAATCTACGAGCAGTATTCCCATCGTTTGAATTTCCACCACCTTGTTTTGGTTTGTCAATTATCAATCCGATGTTCTTGAATTCTGCTTGTATGCGTTTTTTCTGTGCTTCGAATAGATG
Source organism: Portevinia maculata (assembly GCA_949715645.1). Lineage (NCBI taxonomy): Eukaryota > Metazoa > Arthropoda > Insecta > Diptera > Syrphidae > Portevinia > Portevinia maculata. The sequence continues at coordinate 220,074,920 of OX454526.1, forward strand.
TTTTTCATTGCTTCCGGTCCGCCATTTTTTAAAATCTAATCTATATGCTAGATGAATGAAAAATTCAAAGAACCTTATCCACGCATGCAGTGGAGATATGCCAAAATCTAGTGAATCTTCGTTTATGGTTCTTTGTAAGGAGCTTTGAATATCATTCATATTCGTCGGCTTTGCTCCGCAAATATAGCACACCTGTTGCGAAGCAGTATGTGACAAGGCATTGCATACCTTACCGTCAACCATTGTCAATTTAATTATATGTTTTACATTGATAAAACGGTCAGCTAATTTAATTATTGTGTCGCTTAAATCATTAATCTGGTTCTGGATATATTCCTGCTCTGCTCTGCTCAACTCTGCCGTTTCTTATTTTAATTGAAAACGTATTGGTCGGCAGTATCGTGTTGATCCTGGACGAGGATTTTGCCATACAATTTTCTTTTCAGACTCAGAGCTCTCTTGCGAAAAAAGTTGTATTGGAACATATGATGTTATAAACATATCCGAATCACTGAATTCGCCAGACATTCTTTGTTTATATTCGGACTGTCCATTGCTTCCATCAAAGCCCCATTTACCAATTAAAGTAAGATAACCTAAATCAAGAGTTCATTTAGTAACACTGAAATCATTTTTTTAACATAAGACGAACACTATATTATTCTACCTCCTGATGTGGTTAAAATCAGACTAGAGACACTATTACACTGGCAACTGAAACTATCGATCGGTTGGAACAAACACAAACACTATTACCATAGACACAGACAAAAGAAAGGACAAGTTTTACTATAAAACACAGAACCTTGTGGTAAAATATTTTAATTATTACCGAAATTTGTCTCCAAAGTTTCAAAAATTTCTCGTTGGGATTCTACAATGCGTTGGGCAGTATGATTGAGGAGTCCTTGAAGGGTAACTTCGGCCGATGAATCGGAAATTTGTATTTTTTCAAGCTCTGGGTAACATTCTTGTTTGGCTTTAAGAACCTTGGCATAGCTTGGAAAAATATCAGCTTCAGTCTTTTGGTTTAGCAAGTTCCTGATAACTTGGTACTGATGTTTTGACAATTTTGCCTCAACCGAAAGTTTCAAAGCATCATTTGAATCAAGTTGTTTAACTTGGAGATTGTCTATAGACTGACAATGCTTCAAAACAGAAGCAATATCTTCATCGACTTCAACGATCTCAGCAATACGTCTCCTCTTAGTTCGAGACGAGCTTTCTAAAAATGATTTTTTTGGTCTCCCTTGACTATTTGTGGACTTTTGTTCTTCTGTCTGTTATTGCGCAGAACTGAAATCTTCGATAAAATCAAGCCAATCAGTATTTGTAGATAAAAATACGTTTTTTTTACGTGAACAAGCCTCCCACCTTCTGTGAAAGGATTTACATAGCGTATTTATCTTCTTCTTTGCCTCTAAACTTTCAATTTGGTAAGTTTCCTTAAAAATTGTACAGGTTTCATTAATTTTAGCAACACTGCGACCTTTCCTCAACGTATGCCAAATATTAAAAATGTCAATCCGCTTTATCATATTGCTAAAATCTAAAAAAAAGTTAAGAAAAGTGTTTTAATTCGGGTCAAAATTTTACAATTTGCGCAAATTTGCGCAAAAAAAATTCGTATATGTTCTTAAAGAAGAAAGATAACCCTAAATTATTCTGTTTTAATTATTGTGGGATTTTATGGGAATTTGATGTTTCGGCTCTTCAGAAAAACACGAAATGTGAAAAAAAACACAAAATATGCACCATTTTCGAAAGAGGTCAAAATAAAAAATATATATATTTTGTTAAAGAAAATTATTTAAAAGCAATTGGTATACATTATTTTTTTACTCACATAAACTTTTTTTCAAAATTAACCTTACACAACAGAAAAAAAATGGTTAAACCGCAATGTCGAATTTCAGACTAACGTTTTTTATAAAATTGCGAAAAACACTCAACTTCGTCACGTGACTGACTGCCAACAACTAATTTTAGAAGAGAAACCTAACTGTCAATTTATTGTCCCGTTATCATAGATAATTATTGCATTAAAAAAAATAAATTGTTTAACTTTGATATTTTGACTTTTGGCCTATGGGACAAACCACTGTGCGCCGGTTCTACCTCAAAAAATAATGGCAGGTCTTCCGATTTTGATTCACATCGTCGCTGAGGCCAATCCAATGCTGGCATTCCTGCATTTATCCAGGACTTTTTTGGCCTGCCTCTCTTTGGCGTTTGTATTGGAATGGTGATTGATATTGCATTTTTGACAGGGTTCCTAGGATCTCTCATTTAAATATAACAGTACGAACTGATAGATAGGTTCTTTGACGTGAAGGCTCCGATCTTGAAACTTCTGATTTGATCAATCTTTGTTCTCCTTTTGTCATTCGAAGTATCTTCATCTCAGCTGCCGTTAATTTGCTTTCATACTTTTCGTACGATGTCCAATATTGGGAATGACTCTTCCATTCATATAAATGTCTTGAATAGGTCGGAGTGGATCAGGGAACGGACAGCACAAGTGTTCTGTTTTTTGGACTTATACGATACCCATTCCCCTCCAAATTTGTAACCATAAATCACGTGCTCATTGAAGGGACGCTTGATCCTCGCTAATAATCAATGGTCTCTTTTCCTGTGAGCAGATAATCAAGGACTGTAATAAATATTAAGGGACTAAATACGCTTCACTGCGGCACACCGACTTTGATTGCGAACTCCTTGGTGACGCCAATGGGGCATCCTACTCTTGTCTTTACTGGCTCATACCTCTCCATGAGCATTTGTACATAGGTTTCTTTAACTAATCGTTGTCGCACCGCCATCCATAACAGATCTCTTGGTTGTCTATCAAACCCTTTTCAAAATCAACCAACAACATATGCATCCTTTAAGGAATCACGATGTTTTCCATCATGATCCTTATACTTTGAAATGCATCTGCGATTTATTTACCTTGCGACAAACCAGCACTAGTCTCCAGACAGCCGTATTGTTTTCCGCATTCGGCTATATAATACCCGCTCAACGAACTTCATGGTGTGTGGCATCAGCTTGATTGAACGGTAATTGTCAGTCTCGCGTATCGCCTTTTCCTTTGTACAAAGGAAGAAGACAACTTTCCCTCCACTGGTAAGGCGTTGGATCGCCTCTCTTCAGTTTGGAGATGAGTAGGTACCATGCGCCATTTGGACCCGATGTCTCCCATCTTTTTTCAGAACTCAGAGGTTATCTCGCCCAGCTCACCATTTCTGATCTACTTTTTCGAATAACCATTTGGATTGCTCTAAGTGCTCTGTGGAAGCAGTGGCGTACATTTCTAATCACTCTTCGATTATTTCTTCTACAGATATGAGGATTTTTTCCTATTTTCAATGAATGGTGATATACTTCAGGACATAATGTAAATCCAAAACAAGCGTGTTTTTCTTTGTGTGATAATACACTTGCGTCAACTTACATTCGCCTAGCTTCTGTCAATTTTAAGTAATCACAACATACGACAGTAAATCCAATTCAATACGTAGAAAAATGCTACTTGAGTTCCCTGTGGTTTAGCGTTCAGACTTTGTTCGTTTCCTTTTTTTATCTTAGAAACAAAAAACCCAATTTTGGCCAGAATATCCGCAAAGGCAGTCAAGGCTGTATTTTCCATCAAATGATTTCAACGTTCAGTGACAACACTGATTGCCATCCGTCACATTTTCTGCTTTCACTAAATGCAAACTTGTTTCCAGTACATTGTGTCAACAAAACATCGAGCGCCATTCAACGGCATCCCAGAAGCATCACTAATATATATTATCCATTATCCTTCGTGTGTAGGTATTGAATAAATGTCGTCAGGTTCTGCAATGTTGTTCAAGTTGAGAATACAAAAAAAAACATAGGGACGGGCTACAGTCCGCTTGGGCGAACTGTTGGATACCCTATTCTTATTCAATAAATTTGTTTTATTTATTATTTGTTTTTATCAAAGTGGGCGTGTCAGTGGGCGGATTTTGAAAATTTTATCTCCCGAGCAGTTTTTGGAGTCATAGATCATATATACAAAATTTCACCTTTCTAGCTCAAAAATTGATTTTGTCCAAAATTTTGTTTTTTTGAGTTTGTGGGCGTGTCTGTAGGCGGATTTCAAAAATTCGTAGACTTGATTATTTCGGGACCCTAGAGAGTATATGGTTAAAATTTCAGCTCTCTAGACCCAGTTTAAAGGCCTAATTTTTGCCGACGGACGGACATGGCTAGATCGACATTACTATCGATGCTGATCATAAATATAGTAACTTTTTGGGGTCTACGGGCAATATTAAGGTATGTTACAAACTATGCGTCAAAATTAATATACCCTTAGAATAGGGTATAAAAAATCAACCCACTGGCTTTGACGCATTTCAGCACAAAAACTCTATATTTTCTATTTTTGCGGGCAAAAAAAAAAATGGAAAACCGAATGCATCTTCAATGCCATCTATATACTCATAGATAGTGTTGTAGGAACGACTATATGGGACTGTCTCCTTATCCAGCACGAAGGTGAAATCACACAAGCAATGTATTACCTATGTTTCCTAGAATTCTTTGCATTCACCATCCGTAGAACAAGACTGAAATTATACAATTCGCTTTAGATACAATTTGACGCTCTGGTTTCCTTGGCAATTTTCTGGCATTCAATTTAATATTTCTGAACATTTAATCTGGAAACTGTTTTTCTATGAGAGGTGGCCATTCGTTCGGTTCCAGCTATGACAAAATACTTTATCACAAAAACAATGAACGAGTTGAAATGAGAGTAAGTGCCTTTTTTTTATCCCTGTGACTCATGTCATCCGAAAAATACATTTTTTATTTTTTAAATGTGAGCAACGCATTTTATGGGTTTTTTCAACCTGTGTATTTTCCGACGCTTCCAAACCCTAGTGTTATTCACTTAAAGATACATGTATCTTAATCGATTCCAATACTTTCACTTTTTTCCATAAATATATTCTTCGGTAAGGCGACACATTAGCCTGGGTGTAGGTAATGTTGATCTGCTGCAACCGACATTCAGTGGAATGTATGTGAGAACCAATGCACGGGACGGGTGCTTGACTACCTAGTTAACATTGAGAAGGCTTTCGACATCATATTGTAAGAGGAACTTTTCAACAAGTTGGCTAGTCAGGGGACGCTATTTGTAATTTACAGTATAGCAATTAGAGTATAGGAAAGAAGTTTGTTGTCAATTGTGCGGTCGTAACTTCGAGCAGAGTTTTTGTCGTTAAATCGGGTTTACAGCAGAGGGCGGTGAATCATCCAATCCGGTTAAACATTTAGACGAATGCTCCGGTAAGGTTCACTCAGACATGCTAAAGCGTATGCCGGGCAGTACAATGTTTTATGAGTTGGGGGAGCTCGTTTACATAAATTGTAAATAATAAGGGACCGAGAATGGAACCCTATGAGACTCCGGCAGGTACCCCGATTAATGATTACACTAGATTTCCTACAGCCACACATTGCTGACGACCCGTTAAGTAGGAATGCAAGAGCTTGACTGACAGATGAGAAAATCGAAAATTATGCAACAGTTTCTTACAGAGAAGAGAATGGTCCACCGTATCGAATGCTTTTGAGAAGTCCAACAACGTCAAACACGTAGGGCAGTTGGCGTCCAGCCCTTTGCGAATGTCGTCGGCAACTAGTAACAGTGCAGTCTTACAACTTCTTTTTGCACGGAAGCCGGATTGAGCGGAACTCATCAGGTTGTTGTGGCTAAGGTGTGCTTGCATCTGCTTTAGAATCGCCTTTTCAAATGCTTTGGATAAAAACGGTAGGATTGCGATTGGTCTATATTCAGGGTTAATCCGGTGTGTCGACTTAGGTATAGGAATTATCTTAGATTAAAAATATGAGTGATATATTTAAGGAGGAAAGGAAGGAGGAGCTTTAAAAATTTGGGATTTATTTCATCCAAACCTATTGCATTTCATTTAACTGATAGCAGTGCTTCGACAACATCTTCATCCGTTAAGCGTTATTTGTATTATCACTAGCTTGGCTACACTGATTCGTAGGCCACAAATAATTGTAATATTGCGTTGACGGTTCGGAAACTGACACAAACTGCGAGTTGAGAACATTACTTTTTTTTTTTTTTTTTTAAATAATAATAATTTCCGACTTTCTTCTCAACAATTAGCAGGGATAATTCAGGTTGCAAGGAAAATTGAAATTCTGAATGAATTGTTTTTTGAAAAATGTTGAAATAATGAAAATAATTTCATTAGAGGTCTTGTGACATTTAAATCTATTCCACTTACATGTTAAATGATTCATCCATTATAGATTTCTTATAATACTTATTTATTTATTTAGCTATATTTTTGTTTATTTATTCATTGATTGACTTATTTATTTATTTATTTATTTATTCTTTTATAATATTTAATGTTTAAGGAATCATGCTCTATTATACACCCTTGTGATGTAGAGATTTTATAATTTTAAAAGTAAGGCAAGTATACATTCATCAGATGAAGGTTTTTCGTTCATAGTACTCGTATTTCCTTAAGGTTTTGACAATTTGTGCATTTAAATTTAACCTGAATGATATATAAAAATATTTTTTCAGTTGTGAGATAAAATTGTTAATAATCATATGTTTGTACTGTGCAATATCTTCGCCTTAACAAACATGCAAGGGTATCCATTGTCATGAGAAGCTTCCAAAATTTGCCTCGGAGAAGCTAGGTTTTTGAAAAAAGCACCCAACTGCACTGAAAACTGTCGGTTTAATAGTTTCACAATTGCATTCTGCCTATCACGAGAAAATATAATTTTCGGCAGAGGATGCAGAATATGTGTATAATGTTTTTAATTTTTTTTATTGAATTGTCAGTCTCTGAACATCACACATGTGTTAGGACAAACAAAAAAAGATCTCCTTAAAAGACGTCAGACTCGTCTTTAGAAATCTCACACATCTCCCTCTTTTTGACATTGTTAATTAAAACTTCTTTCAGAAATTTTTTAAACACTTTTGAAAGAGATAAAGGTTAACTTCTTTAAATGTCCATTCATAAAAAATTTACACCTGAAAAACTAGGATAACTGATACTTAAGATATTAATTTATGAGAAGGATGGATGTGAAACGCACTTTTCCCTAATGGTAGGATATAACTAGAGAGTAATGTAACTGTTTAGTAACTACTCAGAACTTTACTTTTACATTGTGAAACTGACCCTTTATGAAGTGGGAAGACTAGCATGCTTGTATATCACAAGGGTAAGTCTATCTGCTCAACCACAGCCATGGAGGCATGATAACGGATATGACAGCTTATACAATCTTAAGTATGACAAAACAGTCAGGAGGAAGAAATTTAAAAGTTCAAAAGAATGTGATACTTTTCTTGGAAATCGTTTGTTTCTAGCTGTGGATGACGGCAAGGCCACCGTCAGGAATCTCGACTTTGAGATCAATTACTTCACAAGGCTCAGCAACAAAAACGCCTGGAGCGATGAGTCCACAGTCATTAAACTAATCAACATACAGGTTCATTCAATCAACATGGAGATGAATAGTAGAATAATGAAACGGAGCATTGCCGTCACATGCGAACACCTGTGAAAACTATGTATACCTACATCAGATGAACGAATCAGCAGATCCTGCAAAGAGACCGTTGAAACTACATGCTCCTTAGTTCACTTACATATGAGTTCCTTCTTTGGGGTTTTAAGCTGATAGATCCATATTTAGTACTTCGTTGATTTTAGGTGTCCAAGAAGATTGTGGGAAAGTATACTGAGTTGTAGATTTGCTTAATTTTCAGAATTCCTAAACCAACGATTTTGACATCCTCAACATTCAATGTATAGCAGAGCCTGTTGAGAATATATACCATATTTGCATATCCAAAATTATGTAGTCTGTACTATACGAATATTTCACAAACGTGCAAGTAACGTTCTCAATCTAAATGCTTTCACAACTAGTTTGGTATCTGTTGGTAGGTTTCGGTTGTTAATAACAAAGCAACATAACGAAGGCTGCGAAATTGCTATGCCAATACGTATGTACAAAGAGTACTCCAACGTACTCATTCTAAACGATTTCACAGCTAGTTTGGTATCTGTTGGCAATAGCAAAGCAATATCACTAATACCTTCTTATGTGCAATGAGTATGAGTACGGACGACGGAACATTGATATATCTACATTATTGTTACTACTTATGAATTGCTATGAACTCACTCCGAAATTTCTCTGAAGAACTCCTTTCGATGAGTTCTTCTTCAGTTGAAACATTGTTTACCAAACAAGTAAACCACTCGACTGCATTAAATAAAGCAAATACATAGGTTCGCATCAATGTGTACAAATATGTTTGGCTGATTGACTTGTTGACAACAAATAAACGAACAATAATATTTTATACTTATTGACTTCGTTTATAAAATATAAGGGAGATGGAAGGGGTTTAGGACTAAATGATAAATGTAGCTCCAATGTACAGACCAACCTTAAGGCATACTAAAACTTAAGAGGCTAATTTATATACGGGAGTAGGTACTCGTATCACGAAGCAAAAAGTATACCATCAACCATCTATCCATACACAGCAGATACTTCCAAATGTGCTTGCTATTTGTACTTTTATTCTGAATGGCAAGGATTGTTGATATTTACCGCTCGAAGCGAGATGCAACAATATAACGCCAACAATGTTCGTGTACTCATTTATTGGCTACAGATACAGATCTTATGTTATTCGAAATAGTATACCGAATGATATTTACAACAATCGGCTATGATTGCCATTTGTCAAGGATACAAACGACACGTAGCACGGAGGGAGCAATTTTTTTTTCTTATAAGAGAATCGAGGATAAGAGAATCGAGGGAATATGTAGCTTTTTGCGGTACAAAATGAATGTGGAGGATATGATGTAGCATACTGGCATATTGAGAAATTCTGAAAAGGTTATATTGAACAGAAACTATCGTAAGCTGTTAAACGTTTTCTTAAGTTTTGTGATGATTGCACCCACATCTAAAACTGTTATTCTACTTATGTTATCGTAGCTTTAAGTTAAAAATAAAAATCTTAGTTGATTGGCTTGGTTTTTAAAATGGCTGTTCGGTCTTCCTTATTTTCTCGAACATGGGCGCTGGGAGTAACAAATAGCATAAATTTGGCCTTATTTGCAAAAGCTTTTTGGCAATATTTCGAGAAATAAAAGCAAGTTGGGTTTATTTCGTTTGCAGCCAGTTGGTTTGCTTTCTTATAAAACCCCCGGATGTTTCTTCGATCGCGAGACTCTTCGATTTCCTTAAACTCTGAAACTGCATAGCCATGTTCTCAAAAGCGAAAATGCAAACAAGTGGGCTTAGCCGAAAACAGGACTGATTGTTTCGACATCGGTGTCTTTTCTTAGATTGTTTCGATAAAAGTTTTTTTTTTTTTTTAAATAGTGGTGGGATTTTAAAACTTTTAAACTTGATTATTTCGGACTTTTAGAGCGGACATTTTCCAAAATTTCAGTGTTCTATCTCGAATTTTAAGTGAAAATGACATAAATTTTGATACTCATTACAAGTTGATGAATCATGTTTGCTTAAAGTACCGCTGGTGGGTAGAAGTCACAAAAGGCAGAACTGAATTTCCTTGAAGTTGATGATAAACTCAAAATGTATCGCTCTTCAGTAACCTCATACATAAGTTACAAAATAAATAAAATTTTAATATTGTCTGAACAGATCATTTTGGCTTCATCGAAGGACTGAATGATCAGATCTCTCAATGATTGACGTTCATGGGTTTGGGTGGTTGATTCTTCTTTAGGATAATGACAGCTGCAACGAAGATTATTATCAGGACCCAAAGAGTGAGTATTGTTGTATTCGGTGGGTGTTTATTTCCATCAAAATGTGCTCTTGACTTTTTGGAAGTTCTATTTTAGATATCTCCAAGGAAAATTCTGGTTGTTAAATTGGGCGTTGCTTTCTTCTGTGGTTAAGCAGCAAAGTTAACAGCTCAAAGAAGTTTAATAATGGCAGTAATGAGGATGGTAACCTGCTAGTCATTGTTTGTCTTCGGATCACTGTCGTCGTCTGATCATGAATCATGCAGCTTGCGGCCAACCTTAAAAATGCCTTTTCCCATTAAAGAAGTTTGAATTGGATTGAGATCACAGTTGATATTGATTGCTCTGGGAGCTATCCAAACCTTTGCTGGTATTGTATTGAACACGCCTCCATCATTTGTTCGATATGCTGAATTATACTCATTTCGAAAGAACTGATAAACGCTCTAGATGTATATATGACGTACTGGAGGTAACATAAGTAATTGTCAAACGGCTTTTTCTTGCAAAGTGGTTTTTGTTGATCTGATAAAAGTGATTTCCTTGTAGTCGGAGGATGGAACTATGCATGTTGAATTTCCATTGTTGAAAGTAGGTTTTGGCAGGACCTTATACATATATCTGAAATAATTTTTTGTACAGAAGTGGAAGAGTTATTTCAATGTTGCTGTAAGTTACTTTTCCCATCAGTCTTTAAACCTCGTATAATTGGGGGATTGACCATCGTGGGAATTCATCATGTATCCATCGTCATTTATTGCGCTGTGACCAGGGCGACCACATCTATGCTAAAGGAAAAAAGCAATCTCAAAAAAAACATAGTTACATTTTTATACCTACCCTATTCTAAGGGTATATTAATTTTGACGCATAGTTTGTAACATACCTTGATATTGCACGTAGATCCCAAAAAGTTGCTATATTTATGATGAGCATCGATAGTAATGTCGATCTAGCAATGTCCGTCCGTCCGTCCGACCATCCGTTCGCCTGTCGGCAAAAATTAGGCCTTTAAAATGGACCTAGAGAGCTCAAATTGTAACCATATACTCTCTCTCTAGGGTCCCGAAAGAATCAAGTTTACGGATTTTTGAAATCCGCTACAGAGCCCACAAACTCAAAAAAAACAAATTTTCGAAAAAATCGAATTTTGAGCTAGAAAGCTGAATTTTCTTATATATGATCTATGACTCCTAAAACTGCTCGGGAGATAAAATTTTGAAAATCCGCCCACTGACAAGCCCACAATTAAATAAAACCATTTTATTCAAAAACCAAAATTTGAGCTAGGGAGCTGAAACTTATAATATGTACTCTCTAGGGTCCCTTTAAGCTGATGTATAAATATTTTCAAAATCCGCCTACTTACACGCCCACAATTTAATTTTTTTTTTTTTTTTTTTAAATCCAAAGTTTGAGCTAGGGAGCTGAAATATATATATAATATATACTTTCTATGGGCCCTTTAAGCTCATGTGTAAATATTTTCAAAATCCGCCTACTTACACTTACAATTTAAAAAAAAACTTTTTCTGAAAATCCAAAGTTTGAGCTAGGGAGCTGGAATTTATAATATATACTCTCTAGGGGCCCTTTATGCTCATGTGTTAATTTTTTTTTAATCCGCTTACTGACACGCCCACATTTAGATAAAACAATTTTATTGAAAAACCAAAGTTTGAGCTAGGGAGCGTTTTTTTTTACAAAAGCTTCGTTTTTTTTTTGATAAAATGCTTTAAATATTATATAGCAAAATATGTAGAGCGTTCTTAACAATTCAACCATACTTAGACTTTTCTCACGCCCACTTATGAGGGATAGGAATAAGAATAGGGTATCCAACAGTTCGCCCAAGCGGACTATGTTTTTTATATTTATTTGAACGAAAAAAACCGAATATACAAATTTAACACGAGAAATAAATGTATGAGTAAATTAATAAATAAATTATTTCATAAAAAATTTGGTAACAGGTTAAATTTTACAACAACTAGCAGTTCGTATAGCTTTCTGATCTTTGTCCGTCTCTAATTGTTGGCCACGGCTGAGCTACATACCTACATAGTTTTTTTCAGTTTTCATTTAGACTGCTTAATGTATCTAAATAGGTCCGCTTGCGCTTTATTTGTATAAAAATTAACTGTTAAATCGAGAAAGAATCCTCTCATTTCAAAGAAAAGTAAAAACTAAAGTTTAAAGTGAAACGAGTGTTTTTGTTTTCTTTGCCGAGTTGAGCTCGGAGCAGGGATCGTGTGGGGTGGTAATTCCTATGGCGATGGTTCTCCGCAACGGTGATAATGTGATGCATAGGTTTTTCGACGCGAGCTTGGGGATTCCTCTACCACGGTTATGCTGTCCGGGGACTGCAGTAATGGTTGAATGGAAGAACCACCAAACTTTGATTTCTCGGAAAAAAAAGCGTGCGAAAAGTTTTCTTTTTTGAGAACAACTCGTTTTATTTACTAAAAAAAAAAATATTATAATTGACAAAAGTTTTCAAAGGTAAATGGATTATGAAATCTAAGCGTAAAGCGCTAGGCAAATTGTGTTGACTTTCCAAAGGAGACGGTATTGTGGACAACCTTCGTCAATTGGCGAGCAAACAAAATCGGCAAATTGTTCTGGGCGTGCGTGCCCTTTTATACCAGATGGGAAAGTGCTTTCATAATTAATTTCCTTGTTGACATTAGTTAGTTTCTTATTTTAAAGCTGGAAGAGCTTTTCGAAGTTACATTATTCAAAAGCTTTCGAAATTACGTTAAGTTTCTTATTTAAAAGTAGGGCGTTGCCACATTGAAATTTCTTAGAAAAATATATAATTGTAAATTATAGGAAAGTATAAATGAATTCATAAATGTTGCAAAATATAAAAATAGTGATAATAATAGAATAATAACAGAATAATAATAGAATAATAATAATATAATGAAAGTGATGATGATGATGAGCGGTGGTTTGTTACAAAAGTATTTAAAACTAAATATTCGATTTTCGCGTTGTTTCAATCTCGGATATGCAATTATTTTTATCTAAAATTGTGTGGAAACGATTAAGATATCATTTTAACCCTTTCGATCCGGGACGGTTACATACATCCTAGCCAAAGTATAAAGACACCTTATATAAAAAAATATACTTTGAATGGGTCTTATAAGTCCTGTCTCGTAGTTAATACCTTAAAGACATATAAATCGCATCAGTATTCTCTGTTGGGATCCTTGTGTTCCAGTACCTTTATTACCATTTCTTCAGCACAAATTACTGAATGGGACATACATATGTGTCCAGGCCAAAAATACGCATGGGACTTGTTCCATCACCATCCCCGAATAAATAATTTCCAATTTTGGAATGCAAATGGTTTTATATTATTTTTCTGGAAAGGGGCTACCTAAGAAATAAGATATATTGGTCTCCGTGGACAGCACATCCGGATCGAAAGGGCAAATGAAGTCTTAACCCTTTCGTCACGGCTTTTGAGGTGTAAAGCTAGGCCGACTTTAATTGCTTTAATCTGAAGTGTTCAATTAGATGTTTTGCAAAATAAAATGCCGCTATTTGGCAGGCTGTGGGCGGTGAGTTGTGGTACATAAAAGAACCATCCGGGATTTTGGCGGTACAATACTGTACCATTCGTACTTTGAAAAAAAAAAAACACATAAGAAAATCTGTATTTACTCAAAACAAAAACAAAAAACACATTCATATATCTCCAGAAAAAAAGTATATGTTTTTGAATATAAACAAAGTTGTGAAAGCAGTTGTACAAATGATAGGGAGTATAACATTTTTTGCAAAGCGATACCTGATATTCGCCGCATAAAACTTTGGTTTTTGATTGTTTCTTCTGTTGGGTGCATCTTACCCAGCGACGCCTTGTACCCAATACAACTAATTAGTGTTTAATTCCACTTATTTCCCTTGGTCTTCGTCCTGACTTCGATGACCTACGAACCGGCGCGGATTTCAAACCATCTTCCACAAGGAGCTCTGCCAATGTCACTAAATGCGTTTTTAAGGGAGACTTTTTTCGATTGAGGTCAGAATGTATGACCCATGAATTTACAGCTGCCATCATGATAAGGCGATTAAATGTTTTTTTTTTCCACCACTTATCAGATTTCCGGTAGTATTTATAAGGACCACACATCTGGTCTGATAAATCGACCCCGTCCATTATTTCGAGATAAAATTGATGGCTTCTCGGCACTGCACATCAACTCTATCATCAGTCCTCAGTTTTTTTGTCACGGTAGCACATTTTGGCTTATGACAACTAGAAAGTACTAATACTTCTTTTGTATCTTGCAATTTTATGTAGAATATGCCAGCAGAGGTGCATTTGAACTCAGCTTCACTACGTTGAAGTTCTCTTTCAAATTTTGGAACATTTTTTTCGATTGGCCATAATTATAACAACGGCAGGGAATCCAATTGATTTTAACAATTTACTAAAGTAAAAAAGTGATCGAAACATAAAGTGACGTCCTTTTCAGCTGTTGAACTGGTTAGCATTTAAACAACTCGTTCACCCAATGTTCCTTCACGTTGCTCAGTCTCTTGTCCACTATAAATGTCGATGTCTTAAGCGGCCCTTACACGGTCAATCGAATGACATCAATCACGAGCATGTGTTTGTGAAAGTGTATCTGTATGAGTCACACACATTTGGTGAAGTCTGATTGTAGAAAATCAAAGCAGGTTTGATTTTGCATGATGATGATCATGCTGATTGATATGTGTAATGGTTGGATTGACGTAATTACTTCATTGTGTCTCGTGTCACGGAAGTGAAAACATGTCTGACGCCAGAGGAAAAATTGAAGGACGATGAAGACCGAGAATTTGTATCGCAATTAATTGAAACGTATCGATCATTGCTGAGTTTATGGGATGTCAAAGGGAAAGATTATAGCGAACGAAACAAAAAAAAGTATAAAGAAAAGTACTCGTATCGTGATGCACAAAAAGCGGATGTCATCAGAAAAATAAATACGTTGAGATTTTCGGCGCTAGCTAAAACGTTTAAAACTGATCCGGTGTTGAAAATTTCAGTGAACCAATTCTTTGGTATTTTAATTAAATTAGTTCATTAAAGACAGCGAATGTACTCTTTTAAGCCACGTGTTATTGCTTCACAAGTTTCCATCACTATTTTGCTGATTGATATTGCAGAAACTGCAGCTGTAAGTTTTAAATCCTCAAATGAATTCCCTATAGCAAGATATCGCAATGTTGTAGAAAGCCTCTGGTTTACGGAAATCGCTTCACGCAAGCATGTATCTTTTTCCATAATCAAAGGAGAAATTATTTTAAGCAATTCCTCGTAAGTGGAGTTATCCATTCTCATAAAATTTTTTTATTCGTGGTGTGCAGATATTTTCAATTCATTCAAAAGAATTTCATATATGAACTAACCCCTTCGGGATAGGGGTCAGAATTTACCCGAGGTAGGCATACCGGTCGTAAGAGGCGACTAAAATCCACCCTTCGGGATAGGGATCAGAATCTACCCGAGGTAGGCATGCCGGTCGTAAGAGGCGACCAAAATCCACCCTCAGTATTCCGAGTGCATAGAGTATACAAAAAATGCAATGATTAAAACAAAAAGATATAATACCCCAGGTGGCAGCCCAGTTCTACTGGAAAATCCACACTCTTCGGAGGCAGGCTCTACGGATTCTGGGGAGAGCCATTTATTGCAATCATCCGACCCTTTTAAAAATAGTAAAAGGGTAACTAGATCACCACCAACGGGATCTGTGCCAGAAGCAAAAACTAATCGAAGTCCTACGACGCCAAAAGATTTTGGACGCCTTTCGAGGGACTCAACGAAATGCAAAAGCTTCGAGGACGAAAACAAGGAACTCCGCACTAAGCTTAACCAAATTGAACAGCTTTACCAAGAGCTAAAAAAAGAGCTAGATCAGCTCAAAGCTGAGAACAAAGCACTTGTTGAATCTCAACCTAAAAAACAGCCAGAAGCCAAATCATACCGCTCAGCTAGCCGCGATTATCATACAGACGAAGAAGAGCTAGGGCGCGAAACGGATTGGATCACTAAGAGGAGACCGAACAAAAAACGGAAAGCCGGCTCCTCACCAGAAGTCGTTGTGCTAAAAGATAGACAACCCAAAAAAGGCAAATGCCAACGAAATAGAAACGCTAAGGAAAAAACCTCAAAATAAGGTATACCTTCCACCTCCAATTAACGTTGTCGGAGTTTCAGACTACAGCAAGCTAAGTAGCCTTCTTAAGGAAATAGCAAAGTTCACATTCAAAGTAACATCTCTGAATAATAATGTGTGGAAAATAAATGTAAGCGATCCTGAGAGCTATTGCGCAGTTTCTCAAAAACTGAATACTGAGAAGGTACAATGGTACACTTATGAAAACAAGTCTGAAAGGCCACACCGAGTTGTAGCCAGAGGGCTCCACTCTTCGTGCCGCAAAGAAGATGTTTTGCAAGATCTTAAAACTAAAGGTTTCAAAATTATCGACGCGGTTAATATACTTAAAAAAGAAAAGCAAAAAACGGAACAAGACGAGGAAATTGTTGTCAAACGCGGACTTCCGCTATTCATGCTTAGTTTCGAAAAGTCTGAAAACATGGAAAAAATATACAACATTAAAACTATCCTAAACATAGTGGTTAAAATTGAACCGATGCGCCAAAGGACTCGTCAGATTCCTCAGTGTAAGCGTTGCCAAGGCTACAATCACACGCACACGTATTGCCAAAAAGAGCCGCGTTGCGTAAAATGTGCCGGTAAACATTTATCGAAGGAATGCGCTCTAAGTAGACAAGACCTACCAACATGCATAAATTGCAATGGAAAACATCCGGCAAATTATCGCGGATGCGAAGTGGCTAAGGAACTTCAAAATAGGCGCGACAAAATAAAGAAAACTACGCTACCAATCGCAAATAAAACCAATAACAAACCTGAAAGGGGCAACAATAAAACCAATGAAGGACGAAAAAAGGCTAAAGAAATGGTCAAAACACAACACCCAAGAGAAGGAAAATTGTTTAGAAAAAAGTCACCGAAAGCTGTTCCACAAACATACGCTGAAGCTGCGTTGCAAGGACGCGAACAAACAAATAAAACATCTGATCCAGTCTCCCAAGTTTTCTCTGCAATTCTTGCCAGGCTAGAAGAACAGAGCCAAATTAATAAACGTATGTTTGAAAAACTCGACAAGCTCGAAAATCAATTTCGAAGTACACGTGCAATAATATAAATATGACGGATTTAGTTAAATTAGTGACATGGAATGCGAACGGCCTTCTGCATAAGATGGACGAGCTCGAGATATTCATTCATAAATATGAAATTGATAATTGTTTGATTTCGGAAACTCATCTGACGAAAGAAACCAGCACAAACATTCGAGGATACATTGCCTATCACGCATATCACCCTTCGGAAAGGGCGAGAGGCGGGGCATCCTTGTTGATCAAAAATACCATTGAACACTCAGTCAGTGGAACAATCGAGCTTGACAAACTGCAATTATGCACGGTGAGCGTAAAAATTAAACACATAAAATATGATTTTGCAGCTATCTATTGCCCCCCACGTGCAACGATGGAAAGAAGCGATTTTATAAGTATCTTTGACTCACTTGGACGAAATTTCGTCATCGGAGGTGACTTTAACGCAAAACATACCTTCTGGGGATCGAGATGCATTTCAGTAAAAGGTAGAGTTCTTTACGAAGCCGGTATGGAATTGGGGGTAGACTTTCATTCCTCAGGTAAACCGACATACTGGCCCTCGGATACGGCAAAAACACCAGACCTCATCGATTTCTTCATCACGAAAGGTTTGTCGGGAAACTCTATTGTAGTTGAGGAATGCTTCGATCTTTCTTATGATCATTCACCGGTCATTTTGACAATTAACGGCTGTCTACGAAAAAAAGAAGGTCCGCCCAGACTAACTAACATGAAAACAAACTGGGAATCCTTTAAAAAATACTGTGAAAGTAAAATCGATCTCAAAGTGTCTCTTCGAACACCCCACGAACTTGAAGACGAAGTCGATCAATTTATTAACGTCATACAATGCTCAGCCTGGAAAAATACTCCCCATAAACGGAAAATAACCACAAATTGCGAAATAACATATCCCTTGGAAATCACGCAATTGTTAAAGAAGAAAAGGGGAGCGCGCAAAAGATGGCAACAATCTCGCGCTCCACAGGATAAAACCACTCTTAACTACCTTTGTAGTAAACTTAAGAGAGAAATTCGAGACTTTAAAAATCGTCAAATTTCTACATATTTTGGAAGCCTAACTGCGGATAAAAGTACAAATTACTCGCTCTGGAAAGCCATGAAAGGCATTAAAAAACCAAAAACTCAAGCGCCACCCATCAGGAAAATCAATGGAGAATGGGCGAAGAGTGACAAGGAAAAAGCCGAAATATTTGCATAACATTTGGAAGAAACATTTAAACCATTTGATGGTCAAGCGTTGCTCGAATTTCCTGTCCTAACCGTGGCACCTGACAATTATAGAATAAAAAGTGTATCGCTAGCCGAACTACGCTTCGAAATAGAGAAACTAAAATTAAACAAAGCTCCTGGATATGACTTAATCACAGGACAGGTCCTTAAAGAGTTACCTAGGAAAGCTTTAATAAAGTTTGCATATCTTATAAATGCATCGTTCAGGTTATTGTACGTTCCACGACAATGGAAGGTAGCTGAAGTTATAATGGTTCCAAAGCCCGGTAAACCACTGAATGACAAAAAATCATATAGGCCAATATCTCTCTTACCGATAATATCGAAGGTATTCGAAAAACTTTTGTTAAAGCGCCTACATCCGATTATCGAAGAACGTCGATTAATACCTGACCACCAATTCGGATTCAGGATTAAGCACTCTACAATCGACCAGGTTTACAGAATAACCAATGTAATTGAAAAAGCCCTAGAGGAGAAAAAAATATGTTCTAGTGTTTTTCTCGACGTCTCTCAGGCCTTTGATAAAGTATGGCATACAGGGTTGAAACATAAGCTAAGACAAGCTTTTCCGAAACAGTTATCTGATATCCTTAGTTGTTACTTATCAGACAGACTCTTTCGTGTAAAACACGGAAATGATTACTCTGAATTTAAAGAAATCGCGGCAGGAGTTCCCCAAGGAAGCGTTCTTGGACCGATCCTATTTCTAATATACACTAGTGATATTCCTCAAGAAGAAGGCACAACAGTAGCCACATTTGCAGACGATACAGCTATATTAGCGGTCAGTAATACCGTTGAATCAGCAACTAATAAACTCCAACGTTCTATTGACAAAATTTGTGATTGGACAAAGACTTGGCGTATTGCTCTCAACGAGGCCAAATCAACGCACGTGAATTTTACTTATAAAAAGGTAGACAACTTACCCATTTTCATTGATTCGGTACGAATTCCGTACGCAAACGAGACAAAATATTTGGGTATGACACTCGATGCGAAATTAAAATGGAAACCGCACGTCAAGAAGAAACGCGAAGAGCTCGCCATTCGATGTAAACAAATGCACTGGCTGCTTGGTAGATTTTCCCAACTCAGCATGCAGAACAAGCTGCTTTTATACAAGCAAGTACTAAAACCGGTTTGGACATACGGTATACAACTTTGGGGTTGTACCAAATCCAGTAATATCAAAATTTTACAAACTTTTCAAAACAAAGTGCTAAGAAAAATAGTAAATGCACCATGGTTTATCAGAAACACTGATATCCACAGAGACCTAACTATGGCTACCGTCGAAGATGAAATAAAACATTTTGCCTGCAAACAACAGACACGCCTTCACGGTCATTGCAATATCACCATGCTACAAATTCGAGACGATACTAACCTAGTGCGCCGATTACAAAGGATAAAACCATTTGAATTAGCGCAATAAGATGTAACCGCGTGCTTATGGCGGTATTAGCAGGTGCCTCCACTGGGAAGCTGCCTGCCAAACGCGTAATTTATAGTTTAAATAAAACTACTAGATAGGAATAACCTAGTTGTAGTATGCAGGTTTCGAAGGGAGGTGGTTTTTGTTTTCTTATCTTAAGTGAGAAAGAGTCGCATGTACGATTTTCCACCTACCCCTATTATTCGTCCGAGCCTAGTTCTGGTTCCAAGTCTCGTGCTTTTAACCAGGATAGGTAACTCTCAGCTTGCTGAGAGTAACGATAATATTACTATGGCTTGGGAGTAATATTAGAAACTCTATAAAAAAAAAAAAAAAAAAAAAATATATGAACTGATTCCTTTTTTCTAACCATTCCTTCATCCAAATTCTCTTTTTTCTCGACATTTTTTTCTCTTTCCTTTTTATGCAATAAATGCAATACAATCGTCCGTTTCACTCATCGCACATCCGTACACCACGAAAACTCACAAAAATTAAAAATTTCACGTCAATCGATTGAACTGTGTAAGGTAGCGTCAATCCACAAATACACGATGCATGATGTCAACCGATTGACCGTGTAAGGGCCGCTTTAGGTTTAACCCGAGAGAGCACCACATATTTGATTTCCCGTTTCACCGGTTTCATAGGCACATATTGCTTCATCATGCTGCGCTCTTTGAATTTAGTCATAGACTCGTCTATGCATTGCTTTGGTAGCTGCTTCTGCAGTTTTGAAATGTTTTTTTTTTTGACAAAATTAACTTGTTTGGTTTTTCATTAGTTGCACCAAACTCTTGTCATTTTCTTGAACAGCTCCAACTGTTTCCCCGAACCTTGCAGCCTAGCACTCCATTACACACTTCTGCCAGTACTGTTGATGTGCAGATTGGTTGTGTCTTATTTGACCACAGAAACAATTTTCTTGTGATTCCTTTCGAACTCGTCCCAGATTATTTGGAAGCGTTGAAGTCTTTCTTCTTTGTACCTATGAGTTTTTCTTTAAGCACAGTCTTTGTCGGAATTCTGGTTTTATACGTCGGTTTCTTCAGCTAGTGCGATCTTCCTGCCAACTTCCGTCTGGTCCATTATGTTTTTTGTTTTTTTTCGTTTTATAAATGTTCACGTTTTTCATTTTGTTGTTTTATTTTATCAGTGTTTAAAACCCTGATAACGCCTTGCTTTGCATCTTTGTTTCGTATTCAACCAATTTTTCGAAGCCCTGGTGACGTCTTTTTGTATTTTGTGTTAGTTTAGATTTGTTTTTAACCACCGTTTTGAGGCCGTGATTGAGCTTTGATTATCTTCACTGATTTTATTTCTCTCGAAGGACCAGTGATGAATCTTGTTTGCTTTAAGTAGGATCCGTTACAACTGGTGGG
This sequence comes from Portevinia maculata, assembly GCA_949715645.1. Taxonomy (NCBI): domain Eukaryota; kingdom Metazoa; phylum Arthropoda; class Insecta; order Diptera; family Syrphidae; genus Portevinia; species Portevinia maculata. Next base: position 220,096,079 of record OX454526.1, read on the forward strand.
CAAATTCATAAAAGAGAGTACTGAAGTTGATGATAAACTCAAAATGTATTGCTCTTTTTGTGACCTTATATACGCAAACTTGCTTATTCTATAAAAATATACAAAACTGCAACCCGACGTACCTTTGAGGGGTTTACAACGTACCTTTTAGGGGGTTTACGATTCCTACATGGATAACACCGAAAAGTAAAACTATGATTTGAATCGTTCGACTGTAGGTCTATTAATAATAATGGCATTAGGTATTGCCATTATTGTATGTAAAGAATTTTGGATTTAGTTTATCGATCGATTGCCTACTTGAAGCAATTGAGTCTATACAAATATATTGTGTTCTCTATTTCACTTTTTCAACTATACGAAATACGACATAGTTAAGTGCGGCTATACATCTCTATTTCACCAGAAGTGCAGTTCAACATCTCTGACATTCATTTGGTGATCTCACTCCCTCTTACGTGTGAGTACAATATTTAGTGCATGTTCTGCCATTCTAGCAAAGAGATCCCACTCAATTATAAATTTATTTGTTTTGGTTTTTTCTAACTCATTGTTGCAACCATCGAGTATCAAGTACTGAAACCATCACCATCAAATACCACACCACATTTATTCTCTTGGAAAGTTTATTTAATACATCAACCGTTTCTCGCCCGTGCTATTATCTTTTCGAAATTAATATGGGTTACTCCGATTGCTTCATATGTAAAAATCCGTCAAATGATGTTAAACTTTCTTGTGCGATATGCCTTGATAGTGTTCATGCCAAATGCCTTAAAATTAAGGGGAAAGACATAGATAAAATAGTCTCAACTCCTGGCATCTGTTTTTATTGTGATAAACATCGCAATATATCCATTGACGTCTTGCACTGGAAGTTTATAAAGTTGCAAAAAATGTTCAACAATTTATTTAAGATGTTCAATGAAATTAATGGGGTTCTTGTTTTTGATCCCTCAAATAAAGAAGAACTGCTTAAGAGTTTCAAAAACATTGACGGTCTGCTGCAACAACAACAGCCTATTAACGAACATCAGCTGCTTATATTGGCACAGCAGAGCGAATTAAAGGAATCGCAATTACAGCTTCAACTCACCCAACAAAAACTACTTGAAAAACAACAAACTCTGCCACAGCAACAGAAACAATTAGATCGACAATCAAAACCCAAACAACAAAAACAAGTAAACAATCCTCAACTTCCTCAACAAAAGAGAGTACTACGGTCTAATGAACAGGATCAGATTCGAACAACTTCTCACAATCAGGATAATCAACATAAACAACAAATACAGAAACACAATAAACAACAACAGGAAAATCATAAAATTGAATTACAACAACAACACCTAAATCCTCAAATTCCTCAACAAAAGAGAGTATTACGATCAAATTTATACTTGGGTAATTTAGTCCCTCCTTCGATTGAAATATCATCTGATGATCGATACTTGCAATCTTGCTCTCATGACCACAATGACCTACTAGCGCACGATTCGATTGAGATTACGAATTCCACGCCCACTTCGCCTCTTTCGATTACTGAGGAAATCTCTGTCGACAACACAGCTTCGGTTAACCTGGTTGTTATTAAACGGAATCCTCGTAAAGCCATATTCCTTTCAAGACTTGCGGCTGCTACCACAGTAAACGATATTTTAAACTACAGTAAAAGTAAAATCTCTTCAGCTTCAGCGCCCGTAAAGTGCTTTAAGGATGAATTCAATGAACCAAGGGATATATCGTCCTTTAAATTGATTCTTAATGAAATTGACTTTGTCAAAATCGTTGCGAAAGATTTTTGGCCTGATGGAACTTTGGTGCATGAATTTATACAGCGACCGAGAAAGGTACCTAATGCTTTAAATGCAACATTGATCAAGGAAGCGATTTTAAACGTCTCGGACAGTATCCATCCAAAAAACGATTAAGTTCTTCGGACTCATCGCCTATCCTCAAAGCTTTCATCTGTACTATCAAAATATTGGAGGTCTTCGAACTAAACTCAACCAGTTTCTACTTTTTTCCGCCTCGCTACAATATGACGTCATGGCTTTCACCGAAACTTGGCTATCTAGCAAGCATCATAATGCCGAAATTTTTAATAACCAGCAATACTCAGTTTTCCGAAAAGATCGATGTGCTGTTCGTGCTTCTTTGAATGCTGTAGAAGTTGATTTACCCCACTTATCCGCTCATTTAGAGGTTGACCAAATAATAGTCAAGATAAGAATTAACAACACCAAAAACATTTATTGTATCGTAAGTTATATCCCACCAAAGAGTTCTTTTGAATAATATAAACTTCATGTAGATAACTGTTGTTCTGTATTAAATAACTTGAATGATAATCAGCATATCCTCATTATGGGGGACTTTAATTTGCCGAATTTAAATTGGTTACTTGATTCCGATGACCTAAAAATCGTTCCTTTTAATGTAAATTTTGATTTTGAGAGTGAAGTAGTTGATACTTTTGCGCAATTTGACCTTCGGCAAATTAATAATATTAAAAATTCTTTAGACCGTACTCTGGACTTAGTTTTTGTCGATACTGAGTTTAGCGTCAACATTAGTAAATGTATCCTTCCATTTGTGCCAGATTCAATACACCATGTTGCCGTAAGCTTAGATTTTCAGTTCTACAAATTTGTTAAGCCAATTTCTGTTTCAAACTTTAAGTATAATTTTCATAGAGCAAATTTTGGTAATATTAAAAATTGTCAGAATGGTATTGCGTGGTCTTCGATATTTGATGGCATAGACTTGAAATAGTCATATAATACACTGATCATGATAGTCAAGGACATAATCGACGTAAACACACCTAAGGTTAAAGTTTGGACAAACTCAAAGCCCATATGGTTTAATAAAAGATTAATCCATCTAAATAACCTGAAAAACAAGACTTATAAACATCCTCTGATCGAGAATTACTTCTGAAATATAGGAGACTTCAAAAAGATTTTAAAGTTCTCAACAAATTTTTATATAAGCAATATGTCCTTTCAGTGGAATCAGACCTGAAAGTCAATAGTAAACGATTTTGGAGTTTCATCAATTGCAAAAAGCAATCTACGGGAATTCCAAATAGTATGAAATATAATGGCGAGTTGTCATCAGACCTCTCAGTTATTTGCAACATGTTTGCTAGCCATTTCAAATCTGTTTAGTCAAATAATACGCCTATCTTACGACCAGGTACGATATCTGACTACTCCATGAATTCGATTAACGTTGGTAGCATATACTTATCGATTTCTGAAGTAGTAGTTGCGCTGTCCGATTTAGTATCCGACATGAGAGGAGACGTTGATGGTATTCCTCCCATTATTTTAAAAAGATGCGCGGATGAACTTTCCGTTCCACTTCATATCCTCTTCAATAGTTCCTTGGAGCAAGTAATTTTTCTAGATGCTTGGAAGAGCTCATTCATAACACCGATTTATAAATCTGGTCCCAAACAAGATGTTACTCACTATCGTCCAATATCGAAAATTCCCACTATCCCGAAATTGTTCGAAAAACTTGTTTGTGGTAAACTTACAGCTCTCCTTAAGTCCACAATTTCTTCGAATCAGCATGGTTTTATTGCTGGAAGATCCACAGAGACCAATCTTACAATTTTTACAAATTTTATGGCAAACAACATGGAAAATGGTATGCAGTGCGATGTCATCTACACAGATTTTGCAAAAGCATTTGATCGCGTAAACCAAGATATTCTTCTTAATAAATTGCGTAACATTGGTTTTCACTCAAGTCTCTTAGAATGGTTCAATTCTTACTTAAGAGGACGCTGACAGTTTGTTAGGATTAATGGTATTGTCTCAGATCGCATTGACGCTACTTCGGGAGTCCCCCAGGGCAGTCATCTTGGGCCTTTGTTATTTCTTTTGTTTGTTAATGATATTCCCAATGTCATCCTTAATTCTGAATGCCTAATGTTCGCTGATGACTTGAAAATTGTTCGGTCTATTAAATCACCCCAGGACTGTTTATTGTTGCAGGAAGACCTCAACAGATTATCAGATTGGTGTACAATTAACTGTTTAAATCTTAATGTTTCAAAGTGCAATAGCCTTACATTCTGCCGGAAACGGGCACAAATTCAGTTTACCTACAGTATAACGAATCTACCATTGGAAAGCACCTCATCCAAAAAAGACTTAGGCGTATTATTCGACTATAAGCTCAATTTCAATAGTCACATAGACTACCTCGTCACAAAATGCAGGTCAATGATGGGATTTATCTTGCGAAACTCTCAAGATTTTTCTGACCGGCATACTCTTAAATACCTATATTTTGCATATGTGAGGTCTTCCTTAGATTACTGCTCTATTATCTGGAATCCATATTATACGGTTCACTCTACAAAGATAGAGAAGATTCAAAAATGGTTTACTAGAGCTGCGATAAAAAAGCTTAATTGGAATATCGACTTGCCACCATATAATATCAGATGCCAACTGATTGGAATCTTGCCTTTATGTATTCGGCGGAGGTATTTTTCGATCATGTTTGTGAGAGACCTAATAACTAAACAAATAAATTGTCCTTACCTGCTTACACAGATTAGATATCGAAGACCCGTGATACCATTGAGAAATCAAAATATTTTTGTTGAGCCTATGCATAGAGAACAATATGGATATAATGAAACAATAACTAGATGCTTAAGAGAAGCTAATTCAGTTGGGAATCTCACTGATCTTCACGCAGTAGAAATACGTTTAAAAATCAATTGCTTATGCTTTTAACAAACTTTGGTGAGGTTAATTAAGTATGTTAACAATTTGTGAATTAAGTATGTATGTAATCCATTAGAGGACCAAGTGTACCTCCGTTGATGATGAAATAAATAAATAAATAAATAGATTATATTTACATTTAACAGGGTGGTTATGATTGAAATAAATGTAGCGTATGCATATTTCGTATTAGGGTAAGGCCACGCAGTGAAATACAACCGACAGAGCTTCAGAGCAATAGAGCGACAAGTTCGGCGGAGAACTGGCCATTTATTGAGTAAAAACTCTTGAGTTGTGAAAAGTGGCGTTCGCCATTGAGCTAGCAGAAACTCGCTTTCATTGTTCACTATCAAGAATGATACTGCACTTGAGATAAAAGAGAGATGTGCTTATCCAATGAATTAAAATATATATTTATTAGTACTCGAAATACTGCTCAAAGCCAATAAAGACCGTTAGAAAGGTCATAAGTAGGACTACCTACCCCCATAATTATATACTTTTTTAATCAAAGATCCCCGTTTGCCCTCAAGTCACCAACAACCTATTTTAAGGCCACAAAAAATACAAAATTATTTAATTCCAATGCATTTTTAAATATTTTTCTTTTTAAAATCTTTAAGCCTATCTTGCTATTAAACAGGATGGCTTTACACCGCTAAAATTTAAGCTTCCACGTTTATTCCGGAGACAATAGTACTTTGTCGCCCAGGATTACACATAATAAAATAATAGGACAGAATTGAAAGCACAGCGACATCGCTCTCAGAAATATCTCTTGTCACTCAACGACTACGTGGCTCGTACCGTTGAATTGAAGCGTTCGATTTGCAAGACAACTGCGAGTTCCCTACTAATTAGACCTTAATCACTTGCCAAACGATGGTCACTTGAGTTATTCAATCAATGAGGAAGCATTAAACAGCAGGGACTAGCTGTTACCTTGCAAATTAAACGCGCTCAATCTTTATTTTTTTTTTTTGGTTGGTGAAACTTTTGTCGCTCTGCGGCTTCTTACACGACATACTTGAACTGAAATTCCATTCATAATTGGGCAATATTTTCTTGGTAAAAACTAAAACTAATAACGATTCATATTTAAACACTTTCTCGCGCCGAATATTGGTTAGTTTTCTCCTTTTATATTTTTTTTACAAATAACCTAAGTGAAACTGAATTAAATTTTTCAAAATTGCTTTACATCCTAAATTACTACTGGCCGTCTGTATGTTTCAAAGCCAAGCAGAGAAACTCCTTCTCGTTATGATACTGCGTGCAAGGTAACCCCTCAATCCTGAAAACTTTAATCTGTAGCAAGTCATTCTTATCTTCCTCTGTCACGTTCTTCAAAATATTCGACAGAGGAAAGCTTCAAAGTAATGCTGATGTTCTCAGTGCATCTGATAAATTTAAATTAAACTTCAGGATAGCATGTAGCAACCTAACATGATTAGATAAACCTCTCGCACGTATGCCTTTTGATAGCACTCATACCTGCCTTAAAAATGTTCCCCTTAAATAGGTTTCAGTATTGCGGCACAAGATTTTTGGGCAATTATAAAACTTAGTCAAATTCCCCCAGAAAACTGTGAAGAAATCGATTGATTCCAGTCCTGCAGTTTCTGAGTGGTGGGTGCGGTCACAGCCGGCTATGTGTCGATCTATGCGGCAACAGAAAATATATGTTATCCTGTAGTATTTTTTGGAATTAAACTGCCTGAACACCCTCTCGATATCTCTTCCAATCGAGATGTAGAATTCAATTAAAATAAAGTGCCTTCTCGTGTTTTAGCATTCGATTTGCTCATTTTTTCCCCAACTCCACAGCCAAGAGAGTCTATATACAGGGTGGGCCAAATAAAAAATACCAACACGTTTTACTCTCGTAATAATCATTCGATTTAATTATTTTTTTTATATACCTATTAAAAACATTTTATGGAAATTAAGTCATTTTATGTATGAAATAAAACAAGGGGGCCAATGGAAATCTGATTTTTTTGAAATCAAACGTTCGCGCAAAATTTCACCCAGCAGCTCCATAATTTGCCTAGCAGTGTGCGCAGTAGCTCCATCTTGTTGGAACCACAAATTAGGATGCTGTTCCGCCTTGGCCTCAAAAAGTTTTTGATAATCTCCATTCTCGAAGAAATTTGGGCCGATACCTTTTTTGGCCATAACACCGCATCAAACAGTGCATCTGGATGGTTGTGCTGCCCATGGATTTTCGGAGCCAACAATCTGCAGTTTTGTTGTAAATAAATAAAAAAAATATTCGTGTTTAACATTGATTGGTCTTATTTAGCCCACCCTGTAAATATAAATTTACGGATCGAATGTAGGTACTATCAAAAATAGTTCCTCCACGTTAACACTGTTTGCTGGTGCTGCTATTTGCCACATTTGGAGTAGGAGTTTATTTCAGATCGAAAATTGTGGTCTGCGAAATCAAACAATAAGCATTAATTCCTTGCGTTAGTGGATGTATCTGGAACTTTTGCTATTGGGAGCATTATACACTAATGGAAATACATTTGCAACAACTTAATATGTTCTTAGACACTCATGCATATTCAATAACCTCACCAAGTATAACAATGATTCTCTCAGATAATACGTTGGGCAGTTACTGCAATCTTTAAGGATAACATAAATGGACATTAAACTTTCAATGCAGAGACTTTGAATCCGTAAATCATGCTGCTTTGTAATTGGATGCAAAGCTGCTTACGTGTAATAGTTATTACTATTCCACAAATATTAACGAAGAAGCTAATCGCATGCAATCCTTACTTATTAATTTGTTTGATAGACATATACCACTACAGACTGTTGAAGTACGTAACAAAACGTATCCATGGTTTACCATAAAATATATCTGAATCGTCACGAGATGTTGTCTCCGATGCAGTCTGGTTTTCGGGAGCAGCATAGTTCCTCAACTGCCATGGTCAAGGTTCTTGATGATATAAGAGCGAAATTTGATCTGAACTACCTCACCGTACTAAGTTTGTTTGATTCTTCACAGGCTTTTGACTCTGCGAATCATTCTGTTTTGTGTCATAAACCGAAATCGTGTTTTGGATTTAGTAAAAGATCAGTATGCCTTTTGGAAAATTATATGATGAACCGAAGCCAACGGGTTGTGGTAGGTGATAGACATTCCGAATCTAGAATCTTGCAAGCAGGAGTACGTCAAGGTTGAATACTCGGTCCTCTTCTGTTCTGTTTATTCAGGAATGACCTGTCAAAAGTTTGCTCAAATGATGTTCAACTATACTTGTCTAGATAATCCCAAAGACATGGTTACAAGGTTCTGGACTATGTCGCGATTGTTTTCTGCTCATATTGAGCAAATCCAAAACACTAGAAGTAAAACGAAGTCTCGCAAGCATATTTGAATATAATTCTGCGGATTCACTTCGAATTCATTCAAAAAAAAAGATTCACTCTTGGTTAATAATTTAATACTTATAGCCTTAGTCTTATTCTTAACACTTGGTCATGAAATAAAGATGCCTTAAGTTAAACAATCCAAAAACATTCGAAAATACAATTTTAATATGTGCATTACTGAACTTATGCAACTGTTAATAAAATATCTTTAAATGTCTTTCACAAAATCTGTCACAAAAACATATATATGGATATAATATCTCAAGCAATATTTCATGATGAAAACGTGATGTTAAATTTAAACGCAATATGTCGATGTTCATAGTTCTAAATTTCGATATTCTGAGTCCCCATTTTCAATTTTAATAGTAATTTGAATTTTTCATGAATTTGACTAGTGGAATTTACTTAATTGTAGGCGCTTTAATGAAAAATCCTGGCACTAAGGCTGCGCAATTTGTGGGTGCCTTTTATTTGAAATATTATTAAGATTCGCATCTGTTTATATACATACATACCTTAAACTGGCTTTAATAAATAATTCTTAAGACACTTCCGCAAAGTTATTCTGTATGTTCCTCTGAAAGTGGAAAAACGATTATTTTCAAATAACTTCCTTCATAAACTGGGAGGGCACAAAATGCGCACACCTGTGTTTTTAGGGCTGTGCCCGAACACTGAAAAAAAACTCCCGTCTTCCATAGTTTGGTTTGCAGAGCTAAACTCCAACAAAATTGTGCTACTATTCATAAAGACATACATTTTCCTGGCGCCTTATCAGACACGAATGTTTCCATACCTAGCGTACGAGCTAAGATTGGAATATTTATGAAATAGACCCGCCCGTGCATCTTATAGGTCCATGTAGGACAATTTATATTACTGGCTGTCAATAATTAATTAAATTTTATGAGATAAAGTTCACTCAACCGTTTATACCGAAATTGTGAAACTGCTTCTACACATTTCATCCACACTTTGTTGCATTACAAACGCCTTTCAATTAGGTAAGGGTGAGCATTCCACTTATATTGACAACATCTTAAATGTCAAGCATTAATCCAAAGTCACCACTCAACATGTAAAAATTTCCCATTAAGTTCTGGCTCTGTCGCACATAATTAACTTTGCCCCCGCCCACCATTTTATCATCGTCATCATCATTATCATCATCACGCATCTGATTATTCTGAAGTGTTATTCAAAAAATGCATATATTCGGTGCATGTGTAACTACCGCATCCGTAAGTGTCCTGCCCCTGCCTCCACTGTCACCGAAAACGATGTCCACCCACATATACCAAGGCACGATATGTGTAGCCTTGGTTGTGCAACGTGCGTTAAAGTGCATTAGAAAATCCATAGCCAGATACCAACACCCATCGCCATATATGTAGTTGAAAGATATACTTAGATATATTTATTTGTACCACGAAGATAAGACTACTGTGGTGTTCCTCGAGGAAGGATGTCAAAAGAGCATCCGAGTGCTGGGTTTTACGGTGGGCCATTCTTTCTTCATGGGATTATTTCTTACTTGAGATTAATTATTCAAGATATGTGGTTTGTTTACTACTGTAATCCGAAATTAAGTTCTTACCGAAGCCTTCAAACCCAAACCAGAACCAGAACCAGAACACATCTTGCCTTGCTTCCTAAGATAATAGCACTACTTTGGGGCGCTGTGTAAATGTAGGCAGAAGCATAATGTATCTACATACTACAATAAACTGAAGGAAATGAGTGGATACCTACTTCCCACAGTTATAGTAATTTGCATAAATGACAAGTCATCCCGCATGTCTTACAGGTATGGCACAACGCTAGGAAAAAAAACTGTTTGACGTCTCCAAGCAAATTGGGAGGGTTAATATGTTTCAGTGTTGCAAAATTAATTTCTGCTTAGTAAAGTTTGCGTGAGAATAAATTGTTGATTTAATAAGCAATTTTTTAAAAGGTGCAAGGACATCCATTTTGAAGTTGATATACTAACGATGTTTTTTTATTGAAATTAAACCAGCACTGGAACGGGACAGTTTTTTTTTATAAAAGAGAAACACAATGACAAGGTCTTACATGCAGACCAAAGGAATTATTTATTCATTTGCTTTGCGGAAATAATGTCAGAAAAGTAAAACAAAAGTTAATTTTCAAACCAGTTGGTATGATTATAAAGTACTAGCTGACCACCCCGACTTCGCTCGGAGTCTTTACTAATAAGAACAAAAACTTAAAATAAATATTCGAAAAAAAAGCAATGTTGCTGAAATATAAGACGACATTCAAGACCAATCGCGGTAAGTCCCGTTGTGAAAATATTGGAAAAAAACAACATTTAAAAGAATTCACAAAACAATACCCAATAGAAAAATACTACAAAATGAAAGGTACTCGTATTTAAAGAGTATTATTATACGATGAGATATCGCAAAAAATCAGTTCGCTGAGTTCAACCGTTCCGTAGGGAGCCGACTACGTGTCTGAGCCGAGCGACATGGGACCTCGCAGAGCTACCGGCGGCCGGCCAGCGCCCCTCCCTCTTTTCCGCCGGCAAGCGTCTCGGGCGTCGTGCGCCCGTGAACCCGAACTATTTTGTTGCGGAGTTGTTTTAAAATTGTGATATGAAATAAATAAATACTAAAAAAAAACTAAATATCTCCTAAGATGTTGATTTAAAGCAAGTGATGTGAAGGACAATTTTGTTTACAATTAAATACTTGTGATTAATAACATATTTATTTGGATAAGGATTAATATTATGTTAATAAATCTCTTTTGCAAATAATGCATTAATTTGGAACAAATTTGATTACCATAAAAAAGGTTATAGTGAGTCAATCTTAAAAGATAGACATATACTGTCACAGACTTTTTTTTAGAATTTGTAAAGAGGAACAATTCCATCATACATGATTTTTATCATGTATGATGGAATTTTCCAATGGTGCTTTGCTGCTACTGGTCGCAGCGTGATGATACGAGTATAAAGTCTAATGCCTTCCTCGCCTATGAACTATCCAACACAAAAATATTTTTTCAATTCAAACCAGTAGTTCCTGAGATTAGCTTTATAATGTCAAAAGTTGATGCACACAACACCATCAAAGAAAAAATTGTTACAACGTAACGTAAAAATAAATGTCATCTATTATGAAGATCGCTCCATACAAAATGTATGGGAAAAAAAGTTTTCTTCATAATTTTTTTTTTGACTTTTCGATTTTCTTGGGTATATTGGAATTGATTTTAAAAGTAATCCACCTAAAAATTAATTGCGCCATCCAAAATTAACGTTTGCATTGATTGTCGATGCGCACGCAATCACACAGAACATAACCATTCACAAGGTGCATTTCATTAAACTAAACGCACCTCTATGAATTTACTTTTCGCGGACAATTTTCACAAAAAATTGTTTCAAAACTATGTGTTAACTCAAATTGTTCCGCGCTAAGGCGAACGGGAATTTAAATGTTAATCTTGCAATAGGCGATTGCAAGCGGTACAAAGAAATGTCTCAGTTAGGCGAACTGAAATAGCAGGAAAATCAACAAATGAAACTCGATCTAACTTTCGTTTTTATACCCTATTCTAAGGGTATATTAATTTTGATGCATAGTTTGTAACATACCTTAATATTGCCCGTAGACCCCTAAAATTTACTATATTTATGATCAGCATCGATTGTAATGTCGATCTAGCCATGTCCGTCCATCTGTCGGCAAAAATTAGGCCTTTAAACTGGGCCTAGAGAGCTGAAATTTTAACCATATACTCTAGGGTCCCGAAATAATCAAGTTTACGAATTTTTGAAATCCGAAAAAATCGAATTTTGAGCTAGAAAGCTTAAATTTTTTATATGTATATGATCTATGACTCCTAAAACTGCTCGGGAGATAATATTTTTAAAATCCGCCCAATGACACGCCCACAATTAAATAAAACAATTTTATTGAAAAACCAAAGTTTGAGCTAGGGAGCTGAAATTTATAATATATACTCTCTAGGCGCCCTTTATGCTCATTTGTAAATATTTTCAAAATCCGCCTACTGACACGCCCACAATCAACATTTTTTGAAAATCCAAAGTTTGAGCTAGGGAGCTGAATTTTATAATATATACTCTCTAGGGGCCCTTTATGCTCATGTGTAAATATTTTCAAAATCCGCCTACTGGCACGCCCACAATTTAAAAAAAAAATTATTTTGAAAATCCAAAGTTTGAGCTAGGGAGCGTTTTTTTTACAAAAGCTTCGTTTTTTTCGATAAAATCCTTTAAATATTATATAACAAAATATGTAGAGCGTTCTTAACAATTTAACCATACTTAGACTTAAGGAATAAGAATAGGGTATCCAACAGTACGCACAAGCGGACTGTAGCCCGTCCCTATGTTTAAATTAAACCTTATTGTTTGGCAGTTGACTGACGAGTAATTCAAATATATTCCATTTGCTTCCCTTGAAGCTGTTGATGGCTTATGTACAGCTCCAGCTGTTTCTACAGAGGTTGTTGACCCCCCAAGATGTTACTCCTTTTTAATTTATGTAAAGTTGTAACTAATAATGTCGCACTAACACCAGGACAATGCGCGGCTCTGTGTGTTCCTTCGGCTCTTGCAACAATGCCCCACATCTTTGGAGTGGGTGTTAGAGGGCATTTTAGTAGTGATGTGGATCTCTCACATGTTTTATTCGGCCATCATGAAAATTGTTGTCTGTTGGTCAGAGGTGATGACCACATTCGTCAAATGGCGTTGCCATTGGTGCAAGGGAGACCGGACTGTCTTCTTCTCTGGTTGTGCATTCAAATTTGAGAGTTCTCAAATTGAATTCGTGGTGATGCGTCGTGTAGTGGTTCCGTGGTGTTGTATTATTCGTCTTTTGGTATCATTTTCTTGTGTTATTTTGTGTTGTGTGCACCAGAGCTAATTGTTGGCAATGGTGGCTTCCATTGTGAGCTTTATTCGAATTCATTCGAGTAATTAGCCATCTGCAAAAACACACCTTCGTCATGTCGTCCAGTATCATCATTGTTGTGCGGTGATTCCTTTGATGATACTTCAAGAAATTTCAATTGTCTTGTTTTGTTGTGCAGCAACACAAATTGAATTACAATAACTGTCGAAAGCTGATAAAAATTTGATAAAACTTGAAAAATGCTGATAAATCGCAACGCACGTCTGCACAGCACAATAGTATGCGATGGAACGACTGTGCAAATGAATCCGCTATCAAAAGTTGATGCGTCATCAAAATTGTCACAATATAACGTAAACATAAGCGTCATCTATCATGAAGATGGCGTCGTAAAATTGCTCCAAACAAAATGAATTTCCTTCATAATTTGTTTTTCATGGAATTTTCGATTTACTAGGGTATACTCCTTGTTTGGCCGGAGACCAGTCCGAATTGGTGCGAATCATCGAAATCGGTCCAGGCGTTCTTGAGTTATAAGCGTAGTAACTAACGTCACTCTCTTTTATATATTAAGATATTTATATAGCCGCATTTACTGGTAATTAGGGCTCAGTTATTAACTAAAACATTCTTAAGCTATGTTAATTGCACATACTCACAAATTTAAAGGTACAACCTAAGACTACGTTCAAATAATTTGGATACAGCTGTATGTTCGAGATTGTTCTTGGTGGAAACGTGATTCATCCCAAATCTGATTCCTGATGGGCATTCTATGGAGGACCAGTGGCTCAGTTTTGACGAACAATGGAAGAGTATCAGGTTTAAATCACGACGGGGACAAGTAACGCCTAAAGTTTTTGTTCACGGCCCTACCTCTTTCGAGCGTCTACAAATATCCAAGAGCATCAATCGTTGTGAGAAGCTCCTTTAATTCCCCGTTTTTAGTCCGCTTAAAATTAGATAGGTCCCTTACACTTCGCACAAGCTAATGGTTGGAGAAGCTAGGTTTTAGGCCCTGTATGAAGTTAATGCCTAATTATTCTATTTATAAGTCTACCCGCCCTTACTTTTACTTTACTTTTAAATTCATTTTTATTAATTATTAGCTTATATCAACTTACATACTAGACAAAAATGATTAAATCTAACTTAAAATTAACAGGATACTTATTCTAGAATATTGATCCTTATGCGGACGCCCTAAACTTAACTCTATCTTATAATTATTACCTTTCGGCCTAAAAACTATTTTACGAACTAATCTTACATATTATGTTTTCATCGAGAAAATTTTTAAGAAAACTCGGCATCTTTATCAGTCTACCCGCCCTTCTTCAATGTTGGGTTAACAGATTTCAAATACAATGCTTCATATCGTTACTGCTTTGTCTTAGCGGCTGATAACATTTAAGATGCAATGCGTTTGTACTTGCACCATAAATTGAGAATTTTTTTTTGACATAATGACAGATCGTCCAAAATTTTGAGCAGTTTGACGCTGAGCCGATGAACATATTTCGCATGTTTAGGCGTGTGCTGTAACAGCTTGTTTATAGTTTAGTCCCTGTATTGGTCAGCCTCTCTGCAGCTATATTTGACTCTGTTAGCGTACTTTGGAATAAATTTGTTACTCAACTCTCCCTACCAGTTTCTGCGAATTACATTTTCAGAACAGAAATCGATAGATTTTCTACTTTAGTTATTTAAATCTAACTCGTGCAAAACAAAAACCTAGCCAAAGTATAAACCAATCTATATCGAGGGTTAAACTGCAGGACGAAGGAAGAACAAAAATATTTTTTTATTGATAATAATCAGAAATATATGTTGGATACCATACCAGTGGCGTGGCGTCCATATAACACGATTCCTACCGTCTTCCCTTTTAAAAATCCACCAAAAGTAAGCACTATCTGCCAAATAAATATATGAAAAATGAAACCCGTCCCGTATTTTAATTATAAAATAAAATCTACACACTCACACATAAGCTATCGAATAAGTTTAATATTTTCATTCTACCTCTCGTCTGTATCTTCATACTTCATTCAAGAATCAAGATTCAACCACATTCCACAATCCACAAATCACAAACAACAAACCAACGAAGAGTCACAAAAATACTCTTAGTAAAAAGTTTTCAACTACCGCTGCTCTCTATAATAGAATAAAAAAATATTTGTCCGTCTTATTTACTTGTTTTATATCCCTTTCTTCTACAAGCATTGCGGTTCCGATCCTCTTTGTTCAACACCCGCTTTTATATTCAAAGAAAAAGACGCTACATTTCGTCTTATAAACCAAATCTCACGCTGAATACTTGGAATTGTTTCATTTCATTCTCCCTTTTGCGATTAGCATTGCGTTTCAATCGGAAGATATCAACATGTTGCAGGAATGCAGGTGCTACGTTTGACTCGTTTTTTTTGCAACATTGTGTCTAATAACACGGTGTTCTTTGACTTATTTCTTTTTTCTTATGACATAATATCTGAATGTGTTATGTGGGTTGATTCTTGATTTTGAATTTGATGTTGATATTGATATGCGTGTTGATGTAAGAAGTTGAGCTTTCATTTTTCTCTCTTGTGATAGTTAATGCTTCGATGTTTTTACAAATTTATTGTTATACTTTTGTCTTATGAAATAAAATATGGTAGAATATTATGGCAATTTGTCAGCAGAGTAAATTCAGCATATCGCTTAAGAGAAGTTCATGTCAAATAAAATACCGACACTTGTTTTTTTTTTAAGCAGGAATTCAAATTTTAATTTAGAATCAGTTGGAATTTATTGACCGACTGCGTTGCACAAGTGCAATAACTTGAAAAAATCTAGTGTTTTGTAAAGCCAATTTGATAAAATCTTAAATTAAAATAGTGAAAAGTTAGATGTGAAAGTGAAAGTGAAGGTTAATGTGTAATTTTTTAGTTACTTTTATTACCAACTTACTGATAAAAACATTTTAGCTTCTTAATTTTAGTGCAGTTTTAGATTTTTTTTTGGAAATGTCTTTGATTAGTGTAGATTGCTGTTTAACTGATTTCCTCCTGGAGGATTCAAATAGTTTTAGTAAGCTATCTTTTCTTGATAAAAAAAAAGTTATAGACGTAGGGCGCTCTATGCCTTTTATAAATATTAATTACCAAAGGAGAGATGGTTTTGTGACACATTTTAATGTTTCCTTATACCAAAAATATAAGTGGCTAACTGGGAGTTGCAAGCTTAATAAAATGTTTTGTTTTCCTTGTCTTCTTTTTTCAAACTCCGCCAGTGTTTGGAGCCGAACGGGTTTCACTGATATAAATAATTTAGTTAATTCTTCGAAAAAACATATTAAGACAGAAAAACATATTCGTTGTTGTTTATCCCTACACGAATTCGGCACGAATCGCATTGAAACTTCTTTAGGAAATTCTTTCGTTGTTCATAATAAGAAAGTAGATAAAAATCGGAAACTAATGGAACGTTTTATTGACACGGTCATTTTATTAGGCAGACAGGAGTTAGCATTTCGCGGTCATGATGAAAGGTCTAGTTCAGATAATCGTGGCAATTATGTCGAAGCGGTTTATTTTTTATCTAAATATGACACTTTATTGGAATCCCATTTAGAGCAGTGTTCAAGTACACACAATCCAATTTTTTCAGGTTTATCCAACGATATTCAAAACGATTTGATACATAGTATCGCGGCGGTTATTAAATCCGAAATTAAAACGGAAATCAAGGATGCTCGGTTCGTGTCGATTATGATCGACGAAACACCAGATTTGAGTCATAGGGAACAACTGAGTGCCATATTTCGGTACTTGTCAGAGGATGGTATACAAGAAAGATTTCTTGGATTTTTTGACGTTAGCGCAAGTCGTAATGCAAATGAGTTATCCAATCATATATTTAAAATTCTTGAAACATACGACTGCAAGGAAAAGTTAATAGGACAATCCTACGATGGTGCCGCAGTTATGTCCGGCGAGGGGGGTGGTGTTCAAAAGAAGGTCCTTGATGAATGCCCGATGGCAAAATTTATTCCTTGTTATGCACATGTTTTAAATTTAGTACTATCCCGATCTCTAGAAAACATAGCAGAACTTAAACTATTTTTTGGCTATACTAATAGCATCGTTCGATTTTTTAATAAATCCACAAAGCGGTCCAATCTTTTAAAACAAATTTCCAATCGACGCATGCCAGGAGTATCGCAAACTCGATGGCATTATCATTCAAGAATAATTAACGTAATCTTTAACTGTAGAATAGATATAATTGAAACTTTTAGTAATATAATTAATGACTCTAGGGAATGGGATACTGACACACTTTCGATGGCAGAAAGTTTATTAAATAAATTAGAGAGCAAGGAATTCTGTTTTTTGATTCATACCCTTTCTGAAATATTTGCAAAGACCGATGTATTATTTAATTTAATTCAAAAAAAACAAACAGACGTTAGTTATGCCAAGCAAGAAATCGAACGTTTTGAGTCATGGATAAGCTCTGACTTTTTAAATATGTTTGAAGTTATTTATGACAGCGTAAATGATTGCATCGAACCTCCACGTAAACGCAGGTTGCTTGACTTCGATTTGAAGACGAATTATAAGCGCCTTTTTGTTGAAATTAAAGACAATATAGTTAGCCAAATAAATGCCAGATATAAATCATTTAGTAATCTTACATTTTTGGATTTACTAAATAATTTGAAGTATGACACTTTTTCTCGTTCCAGTCCAGATGTAAAAATATCTTCCCTAATTAAGTTTTTTCCTAGAATTTTTGACTTCACGGCATTAAAAAATGAACTTAATGTTTTATATTCTTCGTCGTCACTTCGGCAGTTTGAGGTTCTCGACCTTCACAAACATTTGAATAGTGAAGCATTGAAAGAAGTGTTCCCTCAAGTCTTAAACTTAAGTAGTTTACTTTTAACACTTCCCATTTCCGTCGCCTCCGTTGAGAGGTCTTTTTCTGCTTTAAAAAGAATTCATACTTATTTAAGAAACTCACAGGGCGAGGATAGGCTCTCTGATTTAGCCCTCATATCGATAGAAAGAAGACTTCTTCTTAAAATTAAAAATAGACCAAACTTCTATGAAAGGGTATTGGCAGAGTTTATCAAAAAAGATCGTCGAATAGCATTAGAATACAAATAATTATAAAGAACTAATATTTTAACAAAACTTTTCACTTTTTTTTTTAAGTGTGTGAATTTTAGCTGTTTTTAATTTTGATTTATTTTTATTGCTGACATTATTATTTGTATCGTTTTTATATTTTAACAAATATAAAGAATTATCCATATAATTCTTCTGAATTTTCTTATTTTAAAATTACTATCCACATTATGCTGAATTTTTTTAAGTTATTGTATTATGCGTCTGTCAAGACCGGCTTCTTTTGAAGCCACTTTTGTTATGCTTTAAGCTCATTGTTGATTGAAATATTAATGTCTTGAAGTATAAAAAATGTGGCTAGAATATTTTTGCTAAGTCAATGTGGAATGCATATTATGTAGATACAATATCCCCATTAAAAATTATTTTATTTCAGGTTTTAAAGATTTTTATTTTTATAGGTGACTAAATTTTTCAACGTCTTCCCTTTTAAAATTATCCACGCCACGCCACTGTACCATACCCATATTCATATCCCCCAAAGTGATAGTGGCATTGGGATTTTGGTTTCTAAGAAAACTATCAAACATTTTAAACTTGGTCGAAACCCCCAAAAGTAGGCGTGGTAATAACCGTTGTTTGATCAAGTTATTGAGAGATCATTTTGTCGATATTTTTAACGACCTAAAAGTGGCAAGAAAGTAAAGGCAATTGTTGAGAAAGACCGAATCTACATACTTTACGAAAAACACGATCTCCAGTTTCACTCTTTCAATAAAACAATTTTTAAAATCTTTACAACGGCTATTTTGAGACCCTAGATAGTATTGTTTATCTACCTGGCCGGAAACCATACTGCATCGTACCAATTAGTGTGTTGCAGAAGTCTTGAGACGTTCACACAGTTCGTTTGATGTGATCTTATATGCGAGAGAAATTGGCAATGTCGAAACCAATTTAAAATAGTTTTTTTGTGTAACTTTTAGTAGTTTTCTTCTTTCTTATCAATTGAATTTATCATTTTCATACAAATGCCGATAATTGTTCTTTAAACTATGAATGACACCTTGTGGTAGCAGTCTTGAGCTTGTGTTGGGAGGAGGACTTGATTGACTCCAAATCGTGAACGTCTGGATGAGTCGGACAGTTATCCACCAGTAATAGAATTTTTCTCTTTTTACGACGTAATACATTGTCCCACTGTCTCAACTCATTTAAAAAAAATTCGGAAGTTATCCAAGCCCTCCGATTAGATTTGTAGTTCACCGGCAATTGTTTAGCGTCTTTGAATCACCTGGACTTTTTTGGTTTTCATATGACCAGCAGTCCTCTTTTTTCCCTCCCCAAAAAATTTTCTACCACCGACACGTTTATACGTTCTTTCGATAGTTTCGCACCAACGCACGTCTCTCCTTTGAATTGCAACGTTCTATTAGGTGTCAATTTATAAAATAAGTCAGTCTCGTTGCCTTTAAATATGTCCTTATCCTTAAAGTTTCGCTTAATACTTAACCATTTGTTTTGCAGCCAATCATCAGCAATACCCATGTCAACTGATGCCGCTTCCCCAACAATTTTTTCGGTGCTAATATCATGTCGTTTTTTAAATCTATTCAACCAATTTTTGCTAAGATTGCATTCCCGATTCGTAAACTTTCGACCAAGCTCTTCGGCTAATTCTTGTAATATAGCACTACTCACAGTAACATTGTTAGCACTTTGTCGGCAAAACCACTTTAACAATTAACTATGCACTCTTTCGTTTGTAGGTTTTTTTACTTTTTTTACCTTCGAATTTGTTTGGTTGAAGTGGTCCAGGATCCCCTCCCCTTTCTTCCAAATTGTGCCAACAGTCGACTTATTTAGTCCCATATCCAGGCATATATCGGTTTGCCTTGCACCTTGCTGTAAACGCTTTATTATATCGTGTTGGTCTTCTAATGAAAACATTTTCAACTTTTTATTTAATACTGTATCTCTTATTTTATTTAATTGATTTTCAAACGCGTAGTAACCTTCCTCTATGCACTTTGGAACTCAACTAATTTGTGCTACCTTTGAAATTTATCCTTTGATGCAAACATAATGTAACTTGGACAAGTTCCGAAAAAATTATGTTCAAGGACATCATTTCTTTGTTTGAGAATAGTGGTATGTTCATACTTAACTGTAGCTATAAAGTTCTCCGGGAAGGCCATAGTTGTTATGGGACATTGGTTGGGACTGGATTATATGGTTCATTACAACCGGGTTCGCTATAGGCAGTCACTACTGTAGTTCGAAAACTCCCATTTAAACCAAGCTGTTTGCTTTGATAATCCTACGATTTTGAGGTGATTTAATCGAAATCTTCTAAAAGTACATAAGTGATTTGGAAATCTTAAAATCTTCCGATTTCGAGTAATTGATTCGGTGCGAATAGCTTACTAAAAGGTTTTTTTTTTAATATCATTAAGAGCGGGCGGATAAATCGTATAAGAAACTGTTGCATTGTTGTTTAAACAATCAAATTTTTTTTTGTCGAAATCTCTGATTTTGATTCGCCAAATAGCCTATTACGTCATAATAGATGACAGATTTGATAAATTCAAATCTGTCAGTTAAATGTTACATACATATATACGAGGGGCGTTCAATATATTCTCGGTATCGATATGAAGGAAAATGCAAATTCAATTTAAATTGTCTTTATTTTTCAATATAATTTCCCCAATGCAATTGTTACATCTTGAGATAAGCTTTTTTAAGCCATCAAAAAAATAAATTTTCTCTTTCTCTGCAAAATACCCATTTATTGCCGACTTGAGTTCTTCATCATCCGAAAATCTTTTTCCACGAAGACATTTTTTCAAATCCGGAAACAGGAAATAATCACTAGGGGCAAGGTCTGGACATCTCATCTCATAGGGTGGGTGTTGGATTTCTTCGAAACCACAATCTCGCGCAGCAGCCTTGGAAACTCGCGCCGTGTGAACAGGAGCGTTGTCATGAAGAAGCAATACACCCGCTGCGAGTTTACACCGTCTTTTCTTTTTAATTTCCTCCCGCAAATTATGCAAAGTGGAAGCGTAGGATGTGGCGTTGATGGTTTCACCTTTTTTTTGTACTCAATGAGCAAGATTCCATTTGAGTCCCAAAAAACTGTGGCCATGAGCTTCCCGGCAGACGGAGTGACTTTGAACTTCTTCGGGTGGTCTGTTCCTTTTTTATTGCACTGCATGGACTTTTGTTTGCTTTCAGGGTCATAGTGGTGGACCCATGTTTCGTCCCCAGTAACAATTCGATCCATAACACTGTCCGCGTTCTCACTACACATCTCCAAAAGCTCTCTACAGCATGCGATTCTCACTTTTTTCTGAGGCGCTGTGAGCATTCGTGGCACCCACCTTGCACTGACCTTTGAAAGGTTAAGATGGTCATGAAGAATGGTGTGAATGGTACCAATTGAAAGCTTAGTGATCTCTGCCATCATTTTCACCTTTATTCGGGCATCCTCAAGAACAAGTTTTTCGACTTCTTTGATGCTTTCTCCCGTACAAGCAGTAGCCGGGGCGCCGGAGCGGGGGTCGTCTTCAATGCTCTCTCTGCCTCTCTTGAACTCACTTGACCACTTTTGCACAGTTGATAATGAAGGTGCGGAACCCTGGTAAACAGCCACGCCACTATCTCTTCATGAATAGTTTTTTGACTTTTTCCTTGCTTAGTGAGAAATTTAATTACAGCGCGATGCTCAATTTTCACCATCATCGTCTCAGTTGCCATTATGATTCTGTTTAACTAGAGATAAAACTCGAATTAATAATCACATTTATATGAAATTTTACATGAATGCACTAAAATAATAGTATTAATTGATAAATAAGTCAATTTATATATACAATCATAGCTTCACCCCGATACCAAGAATATATTGAACGCCCATCGTATAAACATTTTTTTTCCTCCACTTTTCAATGCACTTTGGAAAAAAGCTAATTTTGTCATGACTTGACAGGAGATGTTGTTAAGATAGACAACATTTTTAATTGATTTTCGGTCAATTGTAAGAGTCCCTTCAATATTTAAAGGGCATTTTACGAAAAAAAATCAACCATTGGTACGCAAACAAGTGGGGTCAGTGCGACACAGAAGGTCCATACGATCAACTTCCTAGCGTGATATGAAAAAAGTATGAGGAAAGGATGATTAGATTTGAGAAACTAATTATGCATGCAGTAATGTCATAAATAATAATAAAAGACAGCACGCGAATACTGAAAAAAATCATTATTATTCGATTCTTCTCCTAATTCATTATTTATTGTTAAGTTTACATTTGTTTTACTATTAGGAAAAATACTTTTAGCTCCTCTTTGATAAAAAATAACCAAACCAATCAGGCCTGCTGCTTTCAGTTGTCCAGACCAGGCGCTCTGTTTGGTCTTTGAAATAGGTGTTCAGTATTCCTTCTCTTCTTGAACCTGGGGGCTGAGAGTTGAAGATCCTCTTTTCTGGCGCATTATATTCGCTCAATGTGGCCGAGTTAATGTTGTCGACGTGATTTAGCTTTTTGGACTACATTCACATCTTGGAACAGCTCATAGAGATCGCGCGGTTGTAACTTCTCCTCCACTCGCCCTCCTCGCACACAGGATCAAATATCCGACGGAGTATTTTTCTTTAAAATTAACCCAATATTCGCTGCCCTTTCCTACATATCAATTTAAAATATGTTGTTAATCACGATTTTCATTTTCGGACCAATTACAATAACTTACCCAGTAACTGGCAAGTTAACAAGTAGCTATGCACTTTACAGTATTCGCAACGATCTCCAGCTCATACCATTAAAATAAATAGTATTTGTAAATTAATGCTGCAATAAAAATTTGTTATCACATAAGCTCCAGGACTCGAAGATATACGAAAGTGTTATCAAAACAACCGATATAGTAGTCATGATGCGTTGTTTCCCATTAGTTTACTCCATATCCTCACAGGGAGATATTCAAAAATGTTTCTCCTCCACTAACACACTCTCAACCTGCTCTACTTGGTCCAGTTCGGTGCTAAACGTAGCCATGCAGTAGTACAGGGTGTATATTGGACTGATGGATGGTGTATACAAAAAAATATTGTAGAAATTGTTTGTTTGGCAAAGTTCCCGACACAAATTGGTTAACAAATTGAACCAGCATTGTTTACAGAATAATACTTGTTTGACTTAATTTCAGTAAGAGAAATTCGCAGTATTATAATATAATATATTATATGTGCAGTACATAGATATTATTCTTTGGAACGGACAATGAGATGGTTAAATAAATGTTTATTTATATCGCATTGTTTCCTTTTTTGTTTGTAAGATTTTCGTGTACAAATTTTAGAAGGAAGTGTTCAGCATTTGATGAATAACCATAGGAAGTCTTAGAAGATTAAGAAAAAAAAATTGACAACAGTTAAATACTTCGAATAAAGGTGTGTTAAGCAATGTTATATTTCGAGTGTATTCAGGATTTAATAAATTTAAGATAGCTGTGGTGTCTTTGATATTAAATTTTCTGTTGGAAGTGTTTTGGGATGGACTTCTGTGGCGGATGATTATTGGTTAATTTCTGATAAACGATTTAAATTTCTGTCGTTTTAACAAGAGGATTCTCATGTGTACTGAAACGTTTCTTCCATTCATATACATATACATATACTATAGAATTGACAGAAAATACATTGAACAATTAGTGGTTGGGTACACCTTCCTTCCTTTGTTTTTGGCAACGAAACACTTATCTGTAGCTCATGTTACCAAAATCGTGTACTGTGGTATATTTGTGTTAGAGCTCT
Organism: Portevinia maculata; assembly: GCA_949715645.1. Lineage (NCBI taxonomy): Eukaryota > Metazoa > Arthropoda > Insecta > Diptera > Syrphidae > Portevinia > Portevinia maculata. The sequence goes on from OX454526.1 coordinate 220,120,088, forward strand.
AAGGTTTAAGGAGTGTGTTTAACTACATTAAGAGATCTGTGTCGTGGAGTGCTTTTAGCAAGCAAATATCACGAGCCAAAATTCGCATTCACATTAAGTACTCCCACAGTTTCATCAGTTAGGGCAGGTGAAAGTAAATACATATTTGTGCATATTAAATATATAGGAATTGCAAATAAAATACAAATTGTGTGTTTTTACAGTACAAATACAAGCACAAGGAATCAATTCAAATATTTCAAGAAACTATTACGCAAAAAATGTTTAAGCTAAATTTTGCTAACATGCAACTCAATTACATGATACTGAAAGTATAAATAATTCTACTCAATTTTTTTGTTTGCCATTGCGAGCTGAAAGATCTATTGTATTTAAAGGGTTTATTTATTATTGCTAGAGGCGTACTGCCTCCATTATGAAGGTCGCTTGGCGGCAAAGTTTCTCATCTGTGCTGGCATATGCGTTTTCTTAACCATTATAGTGCCGGGCAACCTAGATCCTGTCTCTGAACACAAATGAAGTTTGTTAAGATGAGCCACAATGGCCTTCTTATGCTTGTTTTATCTGACACGAAAATGTCCTTATAGGATAAAAGACTGATTAACCTTTTGGATTGTCTAAAGGAAATTGGTGTTTCTAACCAGAAATTGGTTCTAGCTTGCCCATCCGCAGATTCCTTCAATTCCCAGGTGGTCAACCATCCACCCACATTTAACCTTCTTGTGTCTACCTATAGATTGTATTGCATCATAGAAATACTTGACTGTCAGAGTCCATTGAACTGGTTGATAGAGTTTGAAGTGTTGCTTGACCATCTGAGAATATTTGCATTATGGCTTCTATCAAACCAATGGCAATCATATCAGCCTGGAACATAATAAGACACATTTCCATAGGAACCGAGACTTTGAAGTTGGGTTTAATGACGCTAGCTCCAACTCCGTTGCGACTGAAAGTCTTATTTCTGCCACAATTCGTTTTGCGACTAGGGCTAAATAAGTCTACACTACGTTAGTTATTCTCCCTATGGAAGTGGGACGAGCACAATAGCATCATTCCGGACAAGTAGAATATCACTGCAGTGCCCACAAAAAAATAGCGCTTGTGGGGAGCCTAGCGAGACATTTAAGATCTTAAAACCCTCCCACACAAGTGCATGCAAACCCTTGACTTGACATCAAACAATAAACAATAACAGGAGCATACACATGTCGAAATTGAAATGAAAGCAGGCCTAAAAACTCCTGGATCCCACAAATGCAGCAACACTAGGATTTGATTGACCTAAGTAAAAAAGTAATTTTCAATGTTTAATGCGTTCGAACCGGCAAATTGCACAGGCGGACCAGTAGGGATGTAGAAACGTAGGAGTGTAATGATACATTAAGCACCGATTGTAACCTAGTCGTTTAGGAAGAAGAAGATTATTGGTTTGCCAGGAGTGCTACAGAGAGGACCAGTTATGGATACACTTGTCGTTCTTTCCATACGCACTTATTTTTAGTTTGTTGTTGTCTTTTGTGTTACTTTTCACCACACTTGTGTCCCAGAAGCTAGCATGGCTCCACCACAACGCCAATGCGCCATTGCGGTTTTAAAACCCCAAATATCGGCATTCACTTTTATGCGGCGTTGCAAACGTTTTATGGAGCGTTGCAATTTATAATTCTTCTTCATTCATTCCCTTTTATTGAGATTCCAGTTCAATTTTCTGTCTACTCGTAGATTCAAAGGCCACAATTGCAGTGCCCCAAGTTATAAAAGGTCTGGACATATTTTTCGTTGCTTAAATCAAAGAATATTACCACCCCTTGTAATGAAATTACTCTTACTGTGCCAGATTTTTTAACTGAACTGATGTATCTCAGCGTTCATTTGTCTTTCTGACTCTACTATCCATGTTAAAAAAAAACCTCCCTTACAACCTCAAAATCGATATGGTTACTTGTGGGGTTATAATGTATCCTTGCTTCTCCATAGCTTCAAGAAATGCAAGTATGATTGATTGTACGTCAGATGAGGAGGAGGAACAAATGGTTGGTCCTGGTCAACTTTTTGCTAACGTGGAGGTCGAATTTTGTTTTTACAAAACCGTACTGAGAATGTTTTTGTTTGATCCAATGCTTATATGTTTATGTCGGGATACATACAATGGTGTGTACATATCTACTCCGCCAATGGCTTGAAGGTAACTTAGAATTATAAGTATGTAATCTTTATCTTCCTATCGTTCTTGTGAATCCTTCTATCCTCAGTATTTAATAGCAACTGTGAAACTTTTCTTCCTTCAAGTGAACACTAAATCTCTATTTATAGCCATGTATTCAGTCAGTCAGAACTGGCTACTCTTGGTACGAGTAGCAATGTTTGCCTCAAGTTACCAGAAAGAAATATGTGAGTTTAAAACGGAACAAAAAGTGTTCCTATATAAATCGACAATGTGTGAACAGTGGATGAGTGATAGTATTTTTCTCAATTGCAAAGAACGTTTTGGCATAACACCGCCTCCGTTTGATACATAATAAAAAATTCTTCAACTATATGTAGGTATGTACGAAGCTATATTTTTAACACGAATGGATAAATGATAAAAGGTTCAAAATTCGTAACCCGAAAGACCAACTGAGAGCTCTATGAACAATGATCCTCTCAGCTCAGCAACGGCCTGAGAAGTATTTGTATATAATTTTATTAAGTGTAATATAACTATTTGCAACAAAATAAGTATGTTTAAACGAATCTGACATTTACAAAGCTTTAATAAAAACAAGGTTTAATGGATAATAAATAAGAACGTTGTGGAACATAGCAATGAGTATGTACTTAAAAATGGGACTTAACAAAATTATTACATTCTTTTCAAAAACGTTTATATTTTATTCTGTTTTGACACTGTCTGGCAACGAATTGATTAAATTAAATCCGCTATAAGTTAGTCCATTTTGTGATGCTCCTGACTGGTAGCTAGGCAGTCGAAGGTCAAGTTCATTTCACAGGCTGTATGTTTTTGATGTACAATATTAATATAGTATGACAAATAAGATAGCTTTTAATTATTTTTAATTTTAAATACAAAAATAATATGATCATAAATAGTTTAACACTTGTTGAACCCTTAACCACATTAATGCGTTTAACATAACAGTTATCGGTGTGTAAATATTGCACTTTAAAGTAGTTCTCATTGCTATGTGCTGTAAAAGGTGCAGGGAAATAACTTCACGGGCAATAACTTCACATGGGCAAAAACTTCACCTCGAGTGGGCAATAACTTCACTTTCATGGTGAGCAATAACTTCACCGTAAATTTTGTGAAGTTATTTCCCACGTATAAATTGAAAATTTGTCTATTATAACTAAAGACCCTTGCACCCACTCCAAATCAAACAGTGACCCCTAGCAGGGGGGTTGCAGGGGGCTACATGCCCCCCCCCCCCCATATGCATTGCACTGTTTATGGGATTAGTTGTGAAACCGCAAGTAGATTCTATAAACAGTTCAATACCTATGGGGGGGCATGCTGCCCCCCTCCAACCCTCCTGCTTGGGGTCACTGTTTGATTGGGAGTAGGTGCGAGGTACGGTTCTTGAATTATCATAAAATGTTAAGAGAATTTATTTCCCACTAAAAAGTGTAGTTATTGCTCACCATCAGTGGGCATTAAGTTCAAAAAAAAAAGTGAAGTTATTGCCCACTCGAGGTGAAGTTATTGCCCGTGAAGTTATTTCCCTGCACCGCTGTAAAACTATAGTACATACTTATGTTTCCGTGAAATAAAACCGAAGAATGGCAGTGCAATGAGGGGCTAGAACATCAGTGCAGCACCCCCAAAAACAAGGCTTGTCGTAAAAGGCGACTAACCAGAGATATGACATCTAGGAAATTTTAACATCCAGGTGAACATTGTGAAAATGTGCAATTGTGCAATACGTGACACGACTGGAGATCAACGGTGTCATAAAAGGTCGATCCAACAATAATCCATAATGGGTGTATGCACGTGCCGAAATCGTATACCTAATTGATGCGGGCCTTAAATCTCCTGGATCACACAGATGCAACTACACCAGTATTTGACTGGCCTCTGTGATGAAGTGATCCGAAACCAGGAACCCTGCCAATGTTTATTCTGAATTATTAATGTAAGCTTTTGGACGTTGTTTTGACTCCAACTGGATCAGGTTGAACAAAACATATTTCAAGAAACTTTGGATATACCCAACTTCGGTGGAGTGAAATGAGGCCAAACTTAATCAATTGGCCTTATTTCGCTTAGTGAAAATGAAATAACAAAAATTTTGCGATTAGCTTTATTTCACATCGTGAAAGTTAAATAAGGCCAAACGAATTCACTTACCTAAAGAACAATAAGGCCAAATGCTAAAATAGTGTCTAATTAATGGCGCAGGGACATTAGTCACTGGGATATAAGATCCGAATTATTTTTTCGGGACTTTTTAATAAAATGACTCTACGTCGCCATGAATATCAGAAGTAGATCCCATAAACAGTGTAATGCCTATCAGGCGGCAGGCTGCCCCGCTTCAACCTACCTGGTTGGGATCTCTGTTGGAGTAGGTGCGAGGTTGTGGTAGGTGCTGTATATCTAATATGTTGTTGAAAATAGCACCAATGGAAAGTGAAACAATGCCAAATTGGCCTTATTTCATTCAAGCCAAACGTTAAAATTTGGCGTTACTTCACTTTCTCAATGCGAAATAAGGCCAAATGCAAAAATTTGGCCTTATTTCGTTTGGCGTTATTTCACTCCACCCATTACTTTGCAAGCCCAAGTAGGGGGCACCATGGCCCCTCTTACACATTGCACTGTTTATGGGATCTATTTGTGGTACTCTACTATATTAACACGTTTTAAGTCTAAACAAATTCAATTAATGGCATTAATCCACTATTTATATTACCCTCAACACTTTCGAATGTTCAATTAATTGTTTTCTTAAACACTTCACGATTTTTTTTATTCACATCAAATGGATGTTCTTTTACAAAAGCTAAGGGATCACTCACACTAAAGTTTTATTCATACCACACATTGTCTTATGTGAATATTCTTCACTGGTCGGAACCCGATAATTAATTACAATTGAGATTTGGCTTGACTTTCACGTTACGTATGCTGATGTTGTCTACAACACTCTCGACTCGTTATCGCAACCTAAACTGCAAGTTGCCTTTAATAATGCGGTGCGATATGCTCAGCCTTTGTAGAAGCGACCACATCTCCGCGTATTCTCAGAGGTTCCTGGGTTGCGCTCTGCGCGATTACATTAACACTTGCAACTATATATTTCTCCACAAAAGTATATACAGCCAATGCCCTGCATATTTGTTCAATAATATTAATTTTTCTCAATCTCCTAGAACTATGATCATTATCCCCTTTCGATACACAAGCCTCAATTCCGCACGTCTATTCTTCATTCATGCTGTCAGGCTATGGAACTCTTTGCCTGCCCGAATCAAAACCATCGCTAATTCCAAAAGCTTTAAAAGTGTTGGTCTTCTTTATTTACTATTATCCTCCCTTTCCTTTCCTTTATACAGTGAACTCTCTCATAAGCGGACACTGACGGTACCAAGAAATTTGTCGGCTTATTAGAGGTGTCCGGTTATGAGAACAAATATTTCATTGACAACCATGAAAAAAGAAACAAGATTATGCATTTCTGGCACCTATAACATTTTATTTTAAAATGGAATGCAACAAAGCCTTTAAAAATGCATTTTCGCATTACATACTTGAAACTGTATTTATGCTTCAAATTATGCATACACCTACACACAAACCTACGTAATGCGCTGCGCCACGAGAATTTTAGTCGGATAGTCGACAGACGGCTGCCGGCGCCGCAGCCTACTTTGTTTACTTTCTTCACCGTTTTTTTTAATTTTTTGCTGGGTATCGAGGGCAAAGAGCAAAGAAAAGGAAAAAAAGCAAACAAAATAAAAGACAACGACGTGTGCCAAATGCGTTTTGTCCGTTTAAGAGAGAGTGAAATTCTATTGCGGCTATGAAAACTGGTGTCCGCGTCCGGTTATAAGAGAGTCCGTTTATGAGAGAATTATTTACATTAAAAATTGTGTAGATTATTCCGTTCTTTGAAATTTGTCCGGTTATGAGAGGTGTCCGCTTATGAGGGGTGTCCGTTAGGAGAGAGTACACTGTACCTTCCTCTTATCTGTTTCTTATATAATTTAAATTTAAGGCATTTGAATTTTTAAATCAATTTTAAAGGTCTAAGTAGTATAAAAGATACTTTTCTTAATGTACCAACAAACAAAATAAATAAATAATTTGAATTGAAATTAAGAGCCAACAATACTGCACATACTCGTGATAAATTCTCGTTGAAAATCTTTCTTTCATTGAAAATTTGTTGGCCCCTTGAAATTTATATAACACAATTTCGTTTGTTTTTATCCGCATTGAGATGGAAATGTGACTCGTTGGGCTTAAACAAAACTTTTTATGAAGCTTCGATCATTGCACAGTGTTCGAATAACTTTTCGATAAAATTCCATGCGGCGTATCAAGCTTATGAGTAAGTTCTTAAGCTCAAACATAGACACCGAATTGTCTGCTAATAACTTTTCGATCACAGAGCCTGCATGTCGAAACCAGAGAACACAATCTGCTGTAATTGTTAAACGTTTTGTGCAATACGCACCATCCATAAGCACATTCAAAAACGATGTCTTTAGAAAATACTAGTCTGTGCATGCTAGGTACTCGTACAGAGTCCTCGAAGAAACACGAAAGCATAAAAATACTCCTACCATCGATTTGACATCTATTCAAACGCCTGCTTCTGTCAATCTTCATTTAGGCGTTCTATTGAACAAATTTCTGTGATTCATTCTTGCTCGCATGGTAGCGCCTGCAATTTGTGAAGCAAAAAAGTACACAATCCGTGATTTAACTTGGATTGTCAAGTTAACAAACAAAATTAAATTTTAACTTAACATATTACACGTCTTATGAAACGCCTCCAATAGGATACACTCTTTGATAAAGGATACTTTTTCCTTAATCCAATTATGTATGTTTATTATATAAAACTTGGCATTGCATTCAATCATAATCAATCCGATCCGCCAGTATAAATCGGAAATTATATTTTGAGTCTGTCGCAGGATATTTTCCATGGACATTTTTGCGAAAACCCTTGTGGCAATATTTTAGTGCCTCCACAACGTCGCTAGCTCACTGAACCGAAACACCCTGTATCACCACCACCATTGAATTTCATCGCCGCTTTCCAACAATTTAAAAGTCAAATTTCAACATGAAAATGCGCTCATGCATAGCAAATAAGCTGAAAACTTTCCAGACCTGTCGCAGCTCCAAGTGTGTATCATATCCCATGAGAGCTTCTCCGGGTGCTAACACCAGGGCAAAGTTTCCATCCTTCGTTTAATCCTTCGCCGTTTCGGCTACCACCACAGATTTGAATCAGCACGACAATATCTCACTTGCCTTGGTATAACATTAATTATAGCTATGTTGTTCATTACGCTTATGATTTTTATGCTGTTGGTGATTGCTTTGTTTAAGAGATCGTCACACTGTTCATTTTGTCATACATATGCACTATTGGTACTCGTATCCGCAATATCGTATGGCAATATCTGTGCGAGAGAAAGGGTTGTAGCAGCCATGATTATTTACCTCAGGGTTGCTGCTGCTCCTCAATAAATGCTCAACTATGAAATAGTTGATATTTTTTAATTTCGCGAACGGACATCATTCCTCACTGAGGGAAAATTTCGCGTTGTAGTAATGAGAAAAGTTTTTGCGACATAAAACCAAGCACTCTAGAATCTTAATTAACAATGACAAAAGTTGGACACTGCAGAAATTAATAGTTGGATAAGTTAAATAGCTCACAATGATATAATAATAAACTATGCTAATTATATAATGATATGGTTGGTTGGATTCGCTTTAAATCGCCTAACAAATGACATAAGCGGAGGAGTACATATTATTAAGTTTGGGAAATCCTGGAACAGACCAACGAATTCTTAACCGAGCCGCATATGAAAGCATTCATATTGGCATGGCAATGGCCGAATATGACATCCAGGCAAAGTGTCGCCTGACACTTGAAAACACGCGATGTAATGTGTTAGTCGGAAACAGTTCTTCCTTATTAATCAAAACTTGCAACGAATTTCGGTAATGAAAAACAATGTCATATGACTTCTTCGATCTTGTTCTGGAGAACATACGAGTAAGTGCCCAGGGCAGGTGTCAACACGATAGCCATCTATCTGCAATAGATCCGCCCAGTTGCTGTGATATGCGAACGAAATTTGTTGATGTTAAATATATTGAGAACTACACCAAGTTCCCATTTTGTTGTTTTTCCTATTCTTTGTTGACCGCAATCACGGTGTTTTTATCAGTTTTTCTACCAAATTAACAGTTATATTATTTGAACGTTCCACTTTTTACGTTGTCGGTCGAATGCAGTGCGCCTATCGAACATCTTGCGAATGAATGGTTTACCTGCATTTTTAATAGCTTTCTTAATCGAGCCGACTTGGTGCGATGCGCAGAGTTCCCCGCAACCTGCGCCGTGTGTCGCACGATGAGTGGGCGGAATGCCATCCGGGTGGTCGATAACCCACCGACGCCAACCCTCTGTCCTTACTTTTCAATCACAACCTATCACATTTTAAAATAAATATATTTGTCTGGCCTTTTTTCCAGAATAAGTTTGCCTTTTTTCCATTTTACTTCCTGGTTCTTTTTCCATATCTGTCTGGTGAAATGTCCAACCATGCTGACAATATGTAAGTTCCAAACAAAGTTCTGCTATTTTTTCCAAAAATTAAATCACAAAAAATTTCGGGCGTTTTTTCAGAAAACATTTTTATTCAAGTATTTATTCAAAAACTTAATAAATATGTATTACAATCTAGTCACCTGGACTAATAAGCAATTTTAATTTAGCCCAATGAAGGTCAATATTTCTAATGTACCAGGGTGCATTAACGATGTTCCTTAGTACCTTGTTTTGGAATCCATGTTGGTCCTTTTGGTACAGCCCCAAAGCTGAATACCATAGGCCCAACATGGTTTTCAGCTTTGGGCTGTACCAAAAGGACCAACATGGAAATTATCCAACGATTCCAAAACAAGGCACTGAGGAACTAACCGGTTTCAAAATAAGCTGATAAAGTAAAACCTTATTATATGTATACGTCGAAAGGACTGAATTTCTACCTATTAGCCAATACATCTTTCTGCATTTAATTTCTAGCTCTTTTTTCCATTTTGATGTGCTCTTTCCAATGAATCTTAGCATCTAGGGTAATGCCAAGGTACAGGGTGGCGCACCAATTGTGCTACAATAAGAAATTCAAATAACTTTTCTTTAATCAATATTTCATTATTTTTTGGTGTATATAAAATTCAATTTTACTTTATATAACTAATTGCTCTTGAAGATGATAGACCGTAAATTACCTCCATGCTCATCCACGCATATACGACACCTGATCAGAAAATTATTCATTGCGGCCTGAATGGTTGAAATCGAATGCTTCAATTCAGTCAAATTCCTTGCTTTCGTTTTGTACACCTCTTGCTTGATATAACCCCATAAAAAAAGTCTGGTGCAGTCAGGTCAGGTGACCTTTGGGGCCAGCGGAAAGTGGAGTTTCTGGATATTAATTTGTTTGAGAATTTTCGTTGGAGCTCCGCCATAACCGGTCTGGCTATGTGTGCAGTTGCTCCAACTTGCTATAGCCAAATACCGTTGAAACGGATACTTCTTCGGTGCAGTTCTGGGTAAAAAAAACTCCTTCAACATCTTTAAATAACGGTCCCCATTAGCTATTACAGTTACAGAGTTTTCTTCAAAGAGGTATGACCCCACAATGCACCTTGATGAAACTGCGCACAACACAGTGCCTCGTTCTGGGTGCAGTACCGTCTCATGGAGTATTTCTGCATTAGATTCACTCCATATACGGCTTTTTTATTTTGCTTATTTACATTTGCCATTTAGATCAAAATCAATTGTTTAGTAGCCTCATCAGACATAAACAAGCAATTTTTCAAGCTGTTGCCTTCTTCGGTCATTTCAACCATTTTTGGGCAAAATTCCAGGCGAATAGGCAAATACAGAGGGTTTAACTTGCTTGCAATTTGAACTTTGTACGGAAACCAGTTTAAGTCATCATGAATTATAAGTTGTAATAACCGTATGCTAACTTCAATTTGCGCGGATAAAATTGGAGTCGAAACGCTGGGATTTGCCTGAATTGATGATGATACAGCTGCTATTGTGTCTTGCACCCAAACATAGGGATCTTGATGGTCCGGTCTTCGTCCGATTCTTCCAGATTCGCAAACATGTTTACCAGCCTCATAATGGTCCATCTACTCGGAGAGTGCCGCCAAACTCCCGCCTAAATTCCCTGTGGACGGAAATGAAGGACTGCAAAGCATGGTACCGCTGCACTATCCAAATCCTATTTTCATTAACCCAAACATTCATTTTAATAAATCTAACCTGCCAAATAAAAAAATTAGCCGATTACTCCCACAGAAAAAAGTTATTACGTTTTGTTTTTGTAGCACGATACGTGCACCACCCTGTACTTCGCTGTATTCGCATGTGGTACTCTTTGTCGGTTGAGACTGATTGATAAATAGTTCAACCTCTTGTAAGTGAAGTAAACGTATGAATATATGGTTGACAGCTAGTTGTATGAACAGCCAGGATCGCAGTATCGTCAGCGAAGGTACATACAGTATTGCTTTCTAGCGTTGAGAGGTCACCGGCGAAAATGTCCTTCCCTTTAATAAAAAATAGATATAAAATGGTGCCTCCTATGAAAAAAAAAATAACTTCGTCAAAAAAATTCAATCGAAATATGGTCGGCAACTAATGGTTAATATAAACTGTTGACTTAGTATATTTGTGTCCAAACATAAATACGGCATAAGAATAATTGCAGGGACCTGCCAACGTAAGTTCGCATTCGTAAGTTGATTTGTATCGTTGTGTACTAGTCTATACTAGATAATCCCATCTGTTGGGTGCTGAACAATGGTGCAATCAGGGAAACAGTTTGGCTGATGAACTCGCAAATTTGAAACTTCTCTACATTTGATACCTGAGAAAGGTTCCCTAGTTATACCATTCGCTAGATGCAAACTCATATTTAAGCTAGATGCAATCGCGAGAACTAACTTAAGCTGGACTTACGACTAACACCACTATAGGTATCATTTTCTACATAAGTATCACCGATATCAATAAGAATGAAATGTTTGCATCAGAGCGAAATTATTTGATAATGCATTTAACGTATTTAAACTATTTTTTTTTATATACTGTGACAAAATTGAAACAACAACAACGTCGCCGCACGTACCTGGTGCTAAACCACAAACTATAAAACCATAAAAGCATAGAATCAAACTCAAGTCCTAAGTTACATGTACCTATATATGATTAAGCCCATTAATTTTTGCAAAAGATTTATTTTTTTATTATAAGTGCTCCGAAATTTGTCAACCCTAATAAAAAAACATAGGGACGGGCTACAGTCCGCTTGGGCGAACTGTTGGATACCCTGTTCTTATCCCTATCCCTCATAAGTGCGCGTGACAAAAGTCTAAGTATGGTTGAATTGTTAAGAACGCTCTACATATTTTGTTATATAACATTTAAAGGATTTTATCAAAAAAAAAACAAAGCTTTTGTAAAAAAACGCTTCCAAGCTCAAATTTTGGTTTTTCAATAAAATTGTTTTATTTAATTGTGGGCGTGTCAGTGGGCGGATTTTGAAAATTTTATCTCCCGAGCAGTTTTAGGAGTCATAGATCATAATATAAAAAATTTCAGCTTTCTAGCTCAAAATTCGATTTTTTCGAAAAATGTGTTTTTTTGAGTTTGTGGGCGGATTTCAAAAATTTGTAAACTTGATTATTTCGGGACCCTAGAGAGTATATGGTTAAAATTTCAGCTTTCTAGGCCTAGTTTAAAGGCCTAATTTTTGACGACAGACGGACGGGCGGACGTACGGACATGGCTAGATCGACATTACTATCGATGCTGATCATAAATATAGTAACTTTTAGGGGTCTACGGGCAATATGAAGGTATGTTACAAACTACCCTTAGAATAGGGTATAAACATTTAACGGAGAATTTTATGTTTTCAAAGTAAAATTAACATTTAAATATTTTCTTTTTTCCCCCGCCAGGGATATAATACTTTTTTAAAAAACTGGGTAATAAGCTATGACTATACCTCATGAAAAAAGTCCATCCCTGGAATGTTATCTCTGTTTTACTCTGACGAAAAAACAAAAACAAAACCCACTCTCAGTTACATCGTAGATGCGATGATGGAAACAACACCCCATCTCTTGTGAAGGTCTGGCAAACATCCAAGTGTATCAATTGTCATGAGAAGCTTCTCAAACTTGCCGTTCGGATTCGGCTCAAAATTGTAGGTCCCTTCCACTCCGCAAAGAAAGTGGTTGGGCCGTTAGTGCCTAATTTTTTTTACAACTTGAACCCGCCTTTGACAGCAGCAGCTGTATCATTCATGAACAATATGAATAATAACGTACTTCGAACGCATCCTGTCAAAATTCATCCAATAAGTACCTACAAGACTTATACAAAGAGTTCAAAACGCCAGGTACTTTAGATGAGATTCCTATTTGTGAAAGCTAATTGGGAAATAGAGAGCCGCATCTCGAAGTTTTGAATCAAACGCTGCCCGAAAATTAACAACGGAGGCATAGGGGAAGGTCGTGTACCTCGGTCCGGATTTCAGTATTTTGCCAATATTTTATGTGTCGTTTTTTCTTTAGTTTTTCTTTTTTTTTGTGTTACTACCTGAAGTCTTTTCTATGATATGGCGAAACTACCAAAAGGATATTGCTTACCATTCCTTAGAAAACTTAACTTTTATATGCTAACCTCAAACGGTCCAAGGTACAAGACGTGGTTGTACCTTGGTCCACGGAGTATTGTACCTTGAACCGAAAATATTATTAAACGTTTTTCTTTAGTTTAAAGGTGAAAACTTTAATTTATTTCAATAAAAAGTAAAAATGGTACCATTTTTAATTTTTTTAAAAAGAAAAACAGCAAAAAACAAACCATTATCTTAAAGTTTTTGGCTTGATTAAAAAAAAATTATTTCAAATAATAGTATTAAATAAAAAAAACTCTTTTACTAAAAAAAACTTAACAAAGGACTTCAATATTATTTAAAAACTTACTTTAAGGGAACAACATAAAAGAAAAACAAATTTATCACTTCAATAGTATTTAAAAATTTTCATTAAAGGGCAAACCAATGGTCCAAGGTACACGCGCTATGATAGGTCCAAGGTACACTTACACCACTTTAGCCAAACAAATTCGATTTTAACGTAGTATTCAAACCACATACGAACGACAATGTGTTCCTACCAAAAGATTATTAATACACTTTCCGAAATCGATTAAAGTAGCGGAAAAAAGACAGAAAACTAAGCACTACATAACTTCAGAAAAGAGATAAAAAAAATACTTTTTTCATTGAAAACTATGTTTGTTTGTTTTTCTGCCGACTCGTTGCAGCTGTGCCTTCAAAAAGAAACTGAGAAGACAAATGAACAGAAGATCAACATTTCACAGAAGGGCCGGTTTTTGCGTGCTTTGTAGTTTTCTGGATATTGGCACTCGGACTAAGGTACAATCGGACCAAGGTACACAACCTTCCCCTACAGTCTATAATGTTTTTTTTGAAGGTGTCAGTAACGTGACAAGCGAATACTGCCTAATATACTAATTTTGCCTGAATACAGATTGGAACTCTGAGAGTATCATTTTTGTTCATAGCCCACTAATTTCGACGATTAAAAAGGATGAAAACCTCTGTATACGCCTTTATATTTATCTGTCTTACTATTCAACATCAGAGTTTGTTTCTGCTTGATAAACTTTACGCTGTACATTGTGCTCGTTTCATGTCAGTCGTTTGCTGTCATCTTTAGAAACATTTAGATAATTATATTCATTTAAAACTAAAAATAGTTCTTTCATTTCGTAAGTATGAAACGTATACTTATATGTGCATTTAAATAATTTTTTTAAAAGTACTCGTTTTTCTTAAGAACACAAATCGATTTATGAAACTAACTTCTAAAGTAAGAACGCCTCCGACCTTCCACTCTAATTGAAATCTCATTAGTCAATTCTGAAGCCTTAAATATCAAGAGGGTTAATTGGTGTTAGCTTCTTGTTATTTGCACATACTCTGAAATGCTAAATCACATTGGTAGGCTACAAATAATTAATTGTCTCATTAAATTACCATATGAAAGATTTAGGAGACACCATAATGCCCAATGCATATTCGACTGGATATTGTTATATGCTTGCGTTGTTGCAAATGAATTTGTATGATAATATATTATTTTATTGTTATCAGTATGCAGTTAGGATTGCTATGTTGATTAAAAATATTGAGATTTATTATTAAATGTAAATGAGCCATACATCTTGCGCAAGTTGTGAGTTTAGGTTTTGTTATCTGTTGTAACCATCATGTATTCAGTAAAAATGTATATTTTCCCAGGTCGCTCCAATTTTACCATCTTTAGTAACAAGAGCAGGTCACAGGTACAGGTAATTAACTCGAAAAAAATGTATTCGGATATCATCCTGTCAGTTCTGGAGATGATTCTGAAGAGCTGCCTTTATCTGGTACACATTACTAGAGCTGGAAGAGAAGTAAAAGTGGTTTTAATACCCAAGGCTGACAAATATTCCGTGAGTCCGAAAGACCTCTGACCTATAAGTCTATTATCATTCCTCCTTAAAACGCTAGAGCAACTGATTGATATCCATTTTCGCACCAACATAAGTACGGAAACCGCCCTTAACCCTTTGGTACGTACTATCGAATACTCCCGTCATCGCAAGGATTACACTATTTTTATTTTCCTAGATATAATAGGCGCCTCTAACAACAACCGGACATCTGCAATCGCAAATGCACTGACAGAACTGTTGATCAATCTACTGCTCACAAGTCTGATTATCAACTCAAAAATGGGCGAAAGATCTGCCAGGAGGTGTGTCAGCAAAGGCACACCGCAATGCGGCGTCCTTTCGCCCTTACTGGAACTTGGTGGTCAATGAACTACTGATATGCCTGGAAGGCGAGGGTGATTGCCTTGCAGATGTTGTTGCCATTGCCGCCTCTGGAAAACACATCAACACTAAAGGAACTCCTGCAAAACGCTTTTAACAAGCTAACGACTTGGGCAAACCGTTGTGGCCTGGGTAAAAGCACCCACAAAACCGAACTTGTCCTCTTTTCGAGGAAATATGTACAAAATTCCACATATTGACCCAGCGAAGCTTAACCTTTTCCGACGAAACTGAATTCGTCTAATATTCGCTACGAAGTTAAGCTGGAATCTCACTTTACAAGAAAGCGTCAAAAAAGCTACAGTAGCACTTTTCTTTTGCAAAAATGCCATTGGCAACAAGTGGGCTTACAATCCCGCATCAGTCATTCACCAATTCTTATGTATGGTGTGGTTGTTTGGTGGACTGCCCTAAATAAAGCTTTTGGACATATTTAGCAGGTAAACAGCTGTCTATTCCGCTGTCCGCTTAAAAGCTACCCCACAGTGGGTCAATAAGAATATTTGCCACTCCATCATTCTGGACTCATTTGAGTCTCTACCAAAAAATATAGACTACACCATACCCCAACTACAGTTCGGAAAGCGCTTCCACAGCACTATTCCTTCCTTGCGGATCATTCTGGGAGGACGATGCATTTGCGGAAGATAAATGGATTCACTTCTACATCAAAAACTAGTGATGGGGTAGGTGGAGTTGTTTTCTCTTTCCGTCTTCCCCATCATTGTGGTGTGTTCCTGGCGGTAAAAGAAGCCTTGACGTGGCTTAAGGGAAATGTGATATCCACTTAGGACATCGGTATCTTCTCGGATAGTCAAGCCACAAATAAGTCCCTGGACTCAGGCTCCTCAAATTCCATCGTAGCCCAACATTGCCGCTCATCTCTTTCGGAGATGGCAGAGCAGTTCAATATTTACCTCTGTTGGGTGCCGGGACATAGAGACATTCCAGGTAACTGTAGGGCAGACGATCTCGCCAAAAAAGGAACCACTTTACCTCTTTTACCTGATAAAGGTTCTTTAGGAATACCAATCGCTACATGCAAACTCTTGCTCAAGCTATCAGCAATCGAGAGAACAAACCTTAGGTGGACATGTAGCAATACTTGTCTAGCGACTAAGCGAATCTGGCCAAAGCTGGATCTGCGACGCTCTAAGTGTCTAATCTCATTAAACCGACTGCATATTAGCTCGACCATAGGTGTTATCACAGGACACTGCGTAATAGGCAGGCACGCCTCCAGACTTGGCGTGGACTCAAACGACTTCTGCAGAAGCTACATGGATGAGGAGGAGGAGGAGACTATACTTCACCTTCTCTGCACATGTCCTGCGCTCTCCCACAAAAGAAATCTCCATCTAGGGGACTTCTTGTTTAATGACACAAACGACTTAGCCAACACTGGCGTCAGAAGTCTTTCGCGCTTCATAAGAAGCTCCCATTGGTTCAACGAGCAGTGAGGGAATCCCCAGATCTGTGTGGTACCACAATGGACCTAATTTTGGTCTAAGTGTGTCGGCCTTAGCTGACAGCCACGTCAACCTAACCTAACCTAACCTAACCAGGCTCCTCAAACTCTATCGTAGCCCTAGACTGACGATCATCTCTTAAGGAGATGGCGGAGCAGTTTAAAATTCACATCTGTTGGGTGCCGATACCAGGGCACTGAAGGACAGATGACCTCGCCAAAAAATGAACCACATTATCTTTTTTACCTGATCAAGGTTCTCTAGGAATACCTATCGCTACATGTTAACTTATGCTTAGGTGGATAAGTAGACCAGTGACTAAGCATAACTGGGCAAAGCTGGACCTGCGACGCTCTGTCTTTGTGTCTAATATCCGACTAAAACCGACTGCATATTAGTTCCACTATAGGTGTCGTTATAGTTTACTGTCTAATAGGTAAGCACGCATCAAGGCTTGGCGTTTATTCAAACGACTTCTGACACAATGGACCTCATGTTGGTCTAAGTGTGTTGGCTAAAGCTGAAAACCACCGTAACCTTACCTAGCCTAATCTTTATTCTCCTTTTTCCTTAACAGCGGTTTGACCTCAATAAACATCGGCAGGGCTTCCTGATTTCGGACCAGTTTATTACTGATGCCAATCAAATGCAGGTGTCGTTCCATTAATGTGATCCAAACGTTTTTAGGGCTGCCCCTCTTTTACGCTGTTGATACGTTCTGCTTCCATTATTGATTATTGTTCGATCAACCTTTTACGACACCGGTGATCTCCAGTCGTGCCAACCAACGGATTTGCAAGCACACTTGCGAGACAGCTTTAAATATAAGCTTTTAATTTCTGTATTCATAATTCTTTTAGATATCCGGTTTGTATAGTTAAGCGGGTTTCAGTTGAGAGTAGTACCTACTTTATATGAAAAGTGTAAAAAGTGGTGTGTGATAAGCTTTTTGTTTCAGTTTACCGAGTTTTCCAGTAAATTGTTATTCAGTTAAGTATAGGATTTTACCTCGTAACATCCTTTATTTACATTTAAAAATAAAAAAAAACTTTTTATCCAGTCGTATATAATGAAACTTTCTTTTAAACTTATAACAGAAAACAAAAATCATTCAACAATTACTGTAAAAAAAACTGATTTCAAAAGAAAGTACTCGTAGGTACTATATATGTTACGTGTTATACCTTGTTGCCGATGTTTTCTCTTTTTATACCCTATTCTAGGGGTATATTAATTTTGACGCATAGTTTGTAACATACCTTAATAGTGCCCGTAGACCCCTAAAAGTTACTATATTTATGATCAGCATCGATAGTAATGTCGATCTAGCCATGTCCGTCCGTCCGTCCGTCCGTCCGTCCGTCGGCAAAAATTAGGCCTTTAAACTGGACCTAGAGAGCTGAAATTTTAACCATATACTCTCTAGGGTCCCGAAATAATCAAGTTTAAGAATTTCTGAAATCCGCCCACAGACACGCCCACAAACTCAAAAAAACAAAATTTTGGAAAAAATCGAATTTTGAGCTAGAGAGCTGAAATTTTTTATATATGATCTATGGCCCATAAAACTGATTGGGACATAAAATTTTCAAAATCCGCCCACTGACACGCCCACAATTAAATAAAATATTTTTTTTGAAAAACCAAAATTTGAGCTAGGGAGCTGAAATTTTTAATATATACTCTCTAGGGGCCCTTTATGCTCATGTGTAAATATTTTCAAAATCCGCCTACTGACACGCCCACAATTATTTTTTTTTTATTTTGAAAGTCCAAAGTTTGAGCTAGGGAGCTGAAATTTATAGTATATACTCTCTAGGTGCCCTTTATGCTCATACTTAAATTTTTTTTAAATCCGCCTACTGACACGCCCACAATTAAATAAAACAATTTTATTGAAAAACCAAAGTTTGAGCTAGGGAGCGTTTTTATTTACAAAAGCTTAGTTTTTTCGATAAAATCCTTTAAATTTTTGTCACGCCCACTTATGAGATATAGGAATAAGAATAGGGTATCCAACAGTTCGCCCAAGCGGACTGTAGCCCGCTCCTATGTTTATTTATTTTTTTTGAAAATATGCCCAAAAAATATGCACTTTTCATAAAAAATTATACAAAAACTTGCATTTATGGTAAAACTCAACGTATTTAAAGGATCAAAAAAACAACTCAAACAATTATGATTGTATATTGATTTGAATATACCAAAATCCACTAAAAATCTGATACGTTCTTTGTGATAATCCAACACAGCGCCCCGAATATTTTGTTAAAGAGGACAAAATGATCCCTTTATTTTTTTCAGAAATTACCTCATTTCCAAGGGCACACAAATTATCTTTCGAATTTAACTTTCACACTAATTTTGGTACCGGTCAATATCATCGTTGATTATTCTATCGTTCCTTTTTTGTAACATTCATGTAAATAAACTGGTGAGTGAAAAAACTAAGTTCTTATTTTTGTCTATACCGAACCAAAGTTCTCCATACGCATTAAGTCTTAATTGTTTTGCTTTAACCTAGTGTAGCCGCGGCCACCCTTAACAAGGCCACAAATCACTCATGTAAACGCCATCATGATACCAAAATCCATGTATAAAAATATGCCCTACAAGGACGGGGAATAGGGGTTCCCACAATTGAAAGGATTGTAGCAAAATCCACAACCCCAGGAATAGGGACCAGAGAATTTTAATCACGACTCACCAAACAAAGAAATTTGCTAATAGTCACTATATGTGCGTATGTATGTGTGTGTGGTGTGTTTGTACTCTCTGTATCTCCTGGCAGCGTGGGTGTCCTGCAGCGCTGGTGCTCCGACACGTAAAGTAATAGTCGTGTCTTACCGAGGCGTAGATGGTTGTGGGCCTTCCGTTTTTACCAGTTAAAAAATATCGCAAAAAAATCCAATTTAAGGGAGAGCTCTAATACTCGATTTCAACGGGACGACAAGCCATAGCCTTTCTGTTGATTGTATGAGCATGAGCAAGTAACAAATTGCTAAAAGAGAACTGAACACGGAGCTGAGTAGGTATATGAGGCATTGGTAGGTGTGTTTTAATGTTTATAACTATTCGCTTTTTCCGGAAGGACTTCAATTTTGTTTTTAGATGTTTTAATTGTCCATAACTTTTGCATTTCTTTTTTGTTTTGTTTCTGGTATTCCCCGCTCTAATCTGGGGAAACGATTAAACAACAATTTATATGTTAAAAGCTTAATTACAATATTCTTGTTCTAGTTCGTCCCCGAAGAGTGCTGTGTTACGCGTATCTGCAACTGAATTTGATTGCTTGAATGTGGAGTGTGAACATAAAGTCCTTGTGCCACGTTTTGTGGAGTATCTGGGAAATCTTGCGTCGTTAATGCTAGCCATTATCAAGAGCTCATGTGAAAGGACGCAATTATTAGGGATAAGAGTGCGTAAAAGCTAGAAAACGCGTGTGAAGTAGGCCAGCTATTTTGCGGTCTAATGACTAGTAAGTGATTTGCAGCCATTTGTATCATGTGACTGATGATATGCTTTTAAGGCTTTTGGTTTACGAAAAATGTTGCTGAACACGCAATCTCGTTATCAACAGCGCGATGTATTTTTATACTGAAATTGTTTTTATGAAATTTAGCTAATCACATTTAAATTTTATGCCTTAAAGTCGTAAGACGATGCACATAACATACATAGATACCAAATCATAATGAAGGTCAATTTCATTTAATATATTTCTGTTTGTTTTACTTAAAACGCTATGTAAACAGATATTATGCTGAGTCATAACGCCGACAGCCAAACTACAAAAACTATTTTTGCCAGGGCAATCCACATAAAGTTGGGCGTACCAAAGGTAGCCTGAAGCTTTCGCTTGCGAATTACAACGTCTGTTTCAATCTCTGTTCACATATTGTTCACATTATATTGTAAGGCAATAAGATGCATACTAAAAATGTACAGACATTGGGGCAGACTTATATTCAAGTTGACTCGATACAAAAACAAATTAAGTATACAAGGTGAAATTGTAGCTTTAGTTTGGAGTTTAATTGACTTTAATTTTGGGCCATTGAATTCAAAACTGTTGCAGCGTTGGATAGAATAAGCTCAAGTACTAGATTCACGTAGGTCATGGTTAGTTCTATTTGTTGGTTAAACTAGAAGATCAGAACCATCCAATGGTCTTTAAAGAGCATAAACAGGTACACAATATAAAAGAGAAGGACGGTTAATGTGGGTAATAACAACTCGCTCTTCTCCTGAGTAATTTAGTATTTTTAACTAGCGCTACTGTAACACTTTTGGGATGAGACAAAATTCTTCTATCGTATGGGCTTACCTCCGATTTTATAAAGCTTTCAGTTCCCGTGAGATGAATTTTATCCATCCGGTTGTCTAAACCTCTGCGAACTGACGAAGTTATTTCGACTGATTTGTGGCTGCTTTAATCATCTTATATAATACAGGAAAATTTGTAAAAGAATCCCTATTTTAATGGTACCTGTTTTAGTCTTGACTCATTGTTTGAAACATACCTAAAAATTATTCGTAGACCCCTTAAAGTTACTATAATCTTATGATCAGCATCGAAAGTTATGTCCATCCGCCCCCACCAATTTTGAGGTTCTAAAATTGGACTTAGAAAGCAGAAAATTTGATCATAAACACTCTAGGGTTCCGAAAAGCTCAAATGTGAAGATGTTTTGAATTTGAATCCTACCACTTTATCTAAGAAATGAAATTCGTGCTAAAAGGCTCCAATTTTAACATTTGCTCTCTAGCGGCCAAAAAGATTAAGTGTAAAGCTTCTTAAAATCCCAAAACCTTTTTAAGGCTAAGAAAGTAATAAATATAAGCTATCAAATTATGATGTATGAAATTCCATACGTAAGCCTGTAGCAGGCAGCATTTTTAATCAATTGATGAAGATGATACTGCTGGATTTTTTATGCTACGAGTATCTACTAGCAATGTATAAAAGCCAGCATACTATAGAATGCCCAGTTATTGTATGGTTTAACCCGTTCAACAATGTTTATGGCTATAGTATTTGACTATTATCATCAATTTTGTTCGTACACCCCTATTAGAAACTTAATTTGTGATCAGCTCTAAAAATGTATAGATTCAACCATGCCCGTCAATTGTCTCATCCGCCCATATACTCTCTAGGGTCCGAAGTGATCAAGAGTAAGATCTTATAAAATCCGCCAAATGACACGGCCACAACTAAATAAACAAATTTTTATCGAAAAAATCAACGATCTGGTGTTCAGATTTTAAAAATCCGCCACTCATACGCCCACTATTTGTTAAAAAATTCTTTTATCGAAGAAATTAAAATTTGAGCTAAGAAGCGGAACTTTTAATCTATAAAAAGTCAATAGAAATGAAGGCACTATCCTTCATAATGTATGTACGTAGATAACGTCATTCTTAACAATTCCTTTATACAAAGTTTTCTGTCACGCCCAATTGTTGGGGCGTTCTTTTATATAAAAAAACCTAATTTGCCATAAATCGTTTAAAAAAAACGTAGACAACCATAATATGTAGACAATATCCTTCTTAACAATTCAGATTATTGCCAGACCCGTTGACTACGAATAGGGTACCCAACAGTTCGCCCAAGCGGACTGTAGCCTCTCCTTATGTTTTTAAATCTTTTATAGGAGCTTTTTCTACTTCATCACTTCTTATAATTCGTCGCTTGAAAAGCAAACTGGCATGTCAAAATTTGACGATTTTGAGTTAACCATACAGAACAAATTGATACAAATTTTGTATCAAGCCATCATAACTATAACTCTTTAACTGAAAGCATGAGGGCATAAGTGTCTTTTTGAATTTAAGGAAACATTCCTGTTGTTTTCCCAGCTAAATGACTTTTTTTTCATTTGTAACGCGTTTAAAAAAAAAAGGTGTGAGCCACGCTGCCCTCACGGTATAGTTGATGTGTAAACATGTAGGCTCGTCAGTGTTGCATGTGGAAATATCAAAGAGGTTGTGGTTTTGATAAACAAGAGATTTGGGTATTGTATTGAAATAAAACCATGATATATATTTAATGTCAACGACAAAATTTATTTAATGTTTGACCGAACAAATAATTGGTTTGTGAAAGCTGAAGTAGGAGACGTACACCGTCGACTCAAGTGTGTCGATGTACCGGGATAATATAGCATCGATTGTCGTTTAAGTGACATTCTTAAATCGTCCATCGGTTACCGAAGTACAAATCGATATTTTTCCTCTTACCTTCAACTGATGTACAACAAACTACAAGCTATACAACCTCAATTATTCAAAACAAATCTACTTCCACAGAACTTTCCGGTGTTTCGTAAGGACATAATAATCTCTAAAATTGAACATACATAATTAAAAAAAAAACAATGACACGCGGTTGTTTTCAAACGGTCATCCATCTACGTACTAACCGCGCCAAACGTCGTTTAATTGCGGTGATAATTGAACATACATAATTAATAAAAAAAAACAACAACACGCGGTTGTTCTCAAACGGTCAGCCATCTACGTACTAACCGCGCCAAACGTCGTTTAATTGCGGTGATCTGTCGAGCAGCGATTAACTTACGTGGTAATGAAAATCTGACGATGACGAAATCTGACGAAATCTGACGATGATGGTGACGCTAGATATTTCCAACTAGCCCCTACCGGGAAAAAATTTAAAAAAATATATTTACACATCAACGAGAGCAAAAATGTTCTCACATTAAAAATTATAAAATCGTGATAAATAAGTTTCTTGAAAAGTGACACTTTTCGTTTTTTTGTCATTTTACTGCCAAATTTCAGTAAATTTATTTTTGTAGTAAATCTCTTCAATTTGCGTTATACCATTTTACCTTGGAACGAAACCAGTTGATGAACTTCTAAGTCCTTTTGATTACTTTAAGAAGTGTCGTTTTACCAATAAGCTAGGTTTTATTTTATATAATATTATTATAATCGATTTTTTCATTAAAGTTCCTATATTTTTTATTATAACTTATAACTTAATTCAAAGTGGGTTGTTTCTACAAAATACGCAAAAAAATACTGACGAACAGTATTATTTGTGTTAAATAATCTTCTTTTTTTATAGTTTTCCTAATTAGGTAGGTACTTACATTTATTAAACTTAATTTTTTGTTCCTTTATGTTTGTCCTTGTTATTTATTTAGTAAAATTTAACTTATTTTAAGTTATTAATAAAACAATCTATTTCTTGACGATAAACATTGCTGGTTTTATTTTAAAACAAAACGACACTTTTTCACACTTTTTTTGAACGAGAATCTATTTTGATCCAAAATGACATGTCAAATTTTTTTTTTGAAAAACCGCTTTTTGTAGTAACTTCAATACACCACTTGAAAGAAGAAAAAAAAAATTCTTTTTTACTTTACAACTTTTTGGTATTCGATAAAATTCAAAACTAAAATGAATTTTTTAAGTTATGAAAAACTTCAAATGGCTTTTCTGAAAATCTATGAATTTTGTATGTCAGTTTGCTTTTCAAGCGACGAATTATGCTCAGATAGTTTATAATCTCTTTTTTTAGAAGTTCTAACAACAAACAACTTGGTTGCTCCACTAAGGGTCGGTTCAAGTTCTCTGGCAGGCGCCTGTGTCAGCTTACTTTTTCGATTTTTCGTCGTTAATTTGCATTGTTTGTAAAAACACAATTCAATATGCCTAAATGTATTTATTATTTATTGGTATAAAACAAACCAGCGTATGGATATATCATACGTTACCAAAATGTTGCTGTTTTTCTCGGAAAGGATCGTAACGAGATGATAAAACATAAATTTATACTAAAAAATAGGAGGAGTAAGGGGGAAACCACATCTAGGCAATTTAAGCATCCAGGTGAGCCTAGCGACAATGAACGTATTAAAACTGTCCCGCAAGTGTGCATCCAAATCCGTTGGTTGACACGACTGGAGATCACCGGTGTCGTAAAGAGGCAGGTCTAAAATGTCTGGATCACATCAATACAACAACACAAGCATTTGATTCGCCTCAGTGATATAAGCCGTGTTTCTTTGCTCGCGGATATAGGGATAACTTGAAATTTGCATGTAAAATACAACAACAACTTATCCTATATACGCTATATTTAGCGGGGATAGCTATCGCCGCTAAGTCCTTTAGCGGGGATAAACAGTGCTTCCAAAATCCATTTTCTTCGTTTCTGATGAATCCTTCCGATGAATTTTTCCGGAAATGTCAAAGTTTGACAACCCACCGACCACTCACACATCCAGCCGAATATTTTATTCGTGATTTTATTATTATTATTTTTCAAACTCCATTTTAAGGGTAATTGAATTTAGCAAATCTGTTAATGTGAAATTGTTTTTCATAATTTTAGAATATGCTTGGCATCAATTTCAATTGGCGGAAGTAAATATTTTTCAATTTCAGGATTTTCAATACAAATTTCTTAACTACAACTTACAGCTGTGTCACGGTGCATGTCATAGGTGCATGTGTGCTGCCAAGTTTTTTTGATGAATTCTTAAGCGGCGATTGTCGTTTTCTGATGCCATCCCTATATCCGCGTGCAAAGAAACACGGCTATAGTGATCCGAAACCAGTAAGCCTGCCTAGGTCCAACCGGTGAACCCCACCGGTGGAAGAGTAGGGATGCAGTTTCTTATGCTCAATTCATTGAAGTTCATAAAATCAAAGAAAAGAGTGCATATGAAATGAATTAAACTGAAAATTTGGTACTGTGCGCAGTACAGTGCGTGCTTTCATTCGATGAATCGAATGGAAATGCATCGATTCCGCGTAAAACATCGAAAGCAACCGGTGTAACCATATGGTTTGATACATCGAATAGTAAAATATCAATGGCTTCGATGAATCGATGTTAAATGAGCAAGCCTATGTTGAAAGGTCTAAAAAGACTGCTGGTATTTTAAGTTTATTCTGGAACTCTTTCTCGATGTTAGTAGTTACGGCAAGCACCTTGTCTGTACAGATAGGACCCGGGCGAAACCTGTCTTGCTCAATCGGTACTTTTGACTTCACTTCTACAAGGCGCCAACATCCTTTTGTAAACGCAACCACAAATACAAAAATAATGAATTCCAATGATTCGCTTAATAATAAGTTATTGAAATACTGTTTGAGGACCGGGAATCTATTTTCCCTTGACCGGTCATAGCAAGGGCTACCACACCCCAAGCCCCCTTTTCAATCAAAAGCCCTTTTCGCCAGCAAGGTACAAACAACCTTTTGTAAACGCAACCATCAATTACAAAAATAATTAATTCTGAAAAACATCCAAGAGTATCAATTATTGTAATAAGAAGCTTCTCAAATTTGCGTTCAGAGTCAACGTAAAATTGTAAATCCCTTCCACTTTGCAATTAATTATTATCCCATAGTATTTATCTATTGAACAGACAAGGTTCTGCGACAAGTCTGGTAGGTGTGGTATATATAATATATGTGTATTTATATGTGTTATATTGGATTCTACCCTGACGTTGATATGATTGATTTATGGAAGTAAAGATTCCAAGACAATTGACCAACCCTTAGATTATTTAACCGTATATATTATATAACCTGAATTACATGACAAATAATATTTAATGTTTAATTTTAACTCAACCGGAATCTTATTCAAACTGAAGAAAATCAATTTTAACTCACCGCAGCAAACCGAAGTATCCTCTTTTCCACATAATGTTAATTCATTCCCTTCGAATAGAATATAGCTAGCATCCTGCATAATCAGCTTAGTTAATAGAATGTGTTTGATTCCTTTGCCATCTGCATCGTTTTCGCTCACATCAAAGTCAAACCGTTTAGCTCTGACAATTCCTAAATATATTAAAATTCTTGCTGCGGGCACAGAAATTTCACATTCAGATTGAAAAGATTTTTTACTTATGCTTCAAGAACGATAATAATAGCAGTGTAAGAAGAATAAAACGAAAGCATACGTTATCCTGATCCACGATTGGATGCTTTTATCTCGTTACCACTCCTGACAAGTATATATCCCAAAGTGTGTAGTCTGTATTTTCAACCTGTTTCCATGCAAACATGCTCCGTAACCAAGAAGTCTTACTAGTTGTCCCTATACCTCAACATAAGCACAAAAGAAATGTTAAATGTCAAAGTTACCAAGCCGCAGAAAATACGCTCCGAATTCCATAAAAACATATGATAAAACGTTGGATTTTTCTTGCTTCAATTCCGTGTCTGCCCACAATTGCAAGAAAACGAGGCAGCCATGCTTTGCGAGCCACTGGTATATTTTCAAATTGAATAGAAAATTTGTTGCAAACAATTGCCATATTTTCGGATGTGGTTAACATAGGAATTGAATTTTGTGCCGTTTTTGTCAGATTTGCAAGTCCAAAGGATATACGAGAAGCATAGAATAGCAAAGCGCACAGTTTAATTGAAAGTACTGGCTATAGCCGAGCTATCTGCACCACATTAAAAAATATGAGCTAGGAATCTATACCTACGCGGTTTGTTTAGCACACGAATTCACTCCACAGAAAGTATGTCAAAATAAAAGTTTGCTGTCGATTGAGCAACCGTATTGTTTATGTTGTTTGTAGCTTATGGCGTTACGGAATTTACAAAGTTTTAAATTAAAATATGTTACTTTAGTAGATATAATAGACAACATCAAGATCACAAATATTGATTTTCTATTTTTTCTAACGGTGCTGTATATTTTACAATTTGTAACTTTAGGCGCTCCTTTTTCGGTGACAGTAGAATCCCGTTTACAATTTACAATGGAAATAGTGCCCCCTAACTTGGGGCCAAGAATAAGAGGTTCAGCCTCCTCAATCACCAAACAAACCATTTATGCCAAGTACCGCAAATTGGGATCCAAAATTATAATTTAAGGTCAGAAAACATTATGATTTGTTAATTCAGCTTGAACGATTCTTTAAGATTAATGACGTAAATATTCTTCACTTCTTCGACAAATAGAGATGCACTGAAGCAGCCAAAATAAAAAAAAAAAAACTCTTTTTATGGGATTGTTGCATTATGTACTTAGCTAGTGGACCGGACTAAGAACGCGAGAGTTAAGTAGGTAACTCACTCACAGTTAGATAATGTACACAAAAAATGGGATTTACCATTATGACGGCATACAAATAGTCAGCTCCTATGTAACTGGTAACTTGTTGGCTACATGGTCTAGCGACAAAGGAGATCTGGCCAAAACTGGATCTGCGAGGCTCTAAGTATTTTATTTCAGTAAACCGACTGCATATTAGCACTACTGTAGGTGTTGTTAAAGGGTGCCGTCTCATAAACAAGCTCGCATCATGGCTTTACGTATATTCAAACGACTTCTGTAGAAGCTGCATGGACGAATAGGAGGAGGAGACTGCACTTCACCTTCTTTGTAACTTAATATATATGCCCTGCACTCCTCATAAAAGAAATCAATTTCTAGAAGCCTTCTTCCTTAATTATCTAAGTGACTTGGTTCAGACTAATGCTCTATCAGGCTTCATTAGAAGTTCTAAATGGTTTAACGAGAAAATCTAGAATTAAAATCTATCGGGCACAATGTGAACGCTGATGATGACGATCATCCGTGTACCCCTGTAGCTAGACGGAGCTGCTAAGGACATTGTCATACGTGTTCACATTATTCGTTTGATAGGATTTTATATTCATCCTTTGACATATATATGCCTTGATAGTTCTTTCAGGAAATAGGATCGCCTTTCTTGTCGATAGGGCATATTTTGCTAATCATCGGCATCCTTTCTTCCAGCCATACTTGTTGTATGACTTGGTGCTTCGCCATACATAAATATCACCTCCGTATTTAAAGTTCTGTACTTTTTAGTTATTTGAACCGGCGGCGCAGTGGTCTAATTGTACCTTAGCTGTTTAATAACTAGCTAACCAATTTAAAATATTGGTGATCGAACCGGTTTCTTCGCTAACTCGATATGGATTCGCTTCTTACGGCATAACTCTCTCTATGTGATCGCCATTAGACAGCTACTGGGAATGCTACTTAAGCCCATCTACTATTCCTTACCTGTTTTAAAGATCCTGCGTTTTAAAAATCTTAGCTTCATATATAACCTCCGGATGTATGTTGTATCAGTTGCCAGACTCTTTGGTTTCTTTGAGCTGGGAAACTGCGTCTTCTTTGCACACCGGATCTTCGTCTCTTCGATTCTCCGGCTGGAAGTTCACTGCCTTGTTGTCCTTGATTCTGCGCTGCATCATTTTTAGCACTCATCATCATACCAAAAAACAAAATTTCTGGGGTAGTTATGGTAACTTATGGTGATCACAGGTACAACTATAAATTTATTGATATCGCGATGTCACATATTGTTGGCACCTTGACGGAGTGCACATCACTGGCTACTCCAGTTGTGCAAAAGCGTTCAACGTTCAATTAATTTTTTTGGGCAGTAAGCATTTTTTTTTGTTGGGCTATCAAACTGTCGACTTGGCTGCAATTAGGAAAGGCCGATGTTTTAATATTATGGCTGATTAATGCGTACCTACGACAAGTCGGTTAGCACGTGGTCGATTTGCGATTCGGTTGGTGGCTCGACCACCTTGAGAGCGCCAGATTGCTTTGTGGATGCGCTTGCGCATACTTGGAAACCTTGCCCTACGTATCATAGTATCACGGGCTGCTGCGTAGTCAATTAATCGAAAGCCGTTATCTGTTATTATGACATCAAGGCTGTTCTCACCAAATAATCCAAAGATGTTTTCTCACCGATTTTGTCGTTGAAGTCCCCGAGCACGATTTTACATACAGTTGTAGGACAATACAAACATACGATTTTTCCTGGATGTGTTGTCAATAATCCTCATGACTAAGCCTCAGCTAAACAAATATAGAAGTAGCTCATATAAGGTATTTTATTTACCATGCTGGGTATTGAAGAACTGTTAACCCCTTCGCATGAATTCATCCGCCGAACGTTGACCTTCTCAGGAGCTCATGTCAAACAATTACTCGTATGTCGTTTGCGACAAGGATTGCGGAAATCATGTACGTTATCTTACAACTAAGATTAAATGAATATAATGACATTGGCCACTGCCATTGAAAACAAAATGGATTTTTTCTTTACATAAAAAAATTAATAAAAAAAATTAGATACAAATTGCCCTTGTAAAAGGCAATTAAGTGGAGAAATTCCATCTAAAAAGTTTTACCATTCATGTGACATCTTGAAACTGTCCCACAAGTATGCATGTAAATCCGTTGGTTGATAAGACTGAAGAACCCAGGTGACAAAAAGAAGGATTAATTAACAATCAATAATAGAAGCATGCACGTCTCAAAATTGTAAAAAAAAATAGGCAGGCCTACAAGGTCCTGGATCATATAAATGTAACACCACCCGCATTTGATTGACCTCAGTGTTATGATGTGAAATGCAATCCGAATATCCGAAGTCTGAATTCATTCATTCATTCATTGAAGTTGAACCGGCGAACCCCACATGCGGACAAGTAGAATGCAGGTAAAGTGGGAGGGTGGATAATTATCCATTTAATCCCGATCATAGGTTCGCCTTGATGGAGGAACAAGAACAAAATTCACAAAGAATAAGTAATTCAAAGCACTAAAGTTTTAATATGTTTTTATTTTTTAACACTCGCTCTTATGAGTGTAGGATTACGATTGCGTAAACTAGTGCTTAGGCGTCATTCTTCACGCACAAGTTTATCGCTCTGACGTGATCAATCCGTGGAGGCAAGCGCAGGGACATAACTCCACGTGACATTAGTCCAGGATTTATTTTTCAAAGATGAGACATAAGTCCAAAATGTTGTAACATCACTTTCAATGTATCTTCTAAAACTTTCAGGTATTTTAATAATATACCCAACATATCACCTAGCCCAACCTCGCACCTACTCCAAATCTAACAGTGGCCTCAAGCAGGGGCATTGCAGGGCGACAGAATGGACCCCTATCACATTGTAAGCTTTATGGGATCTAATTGTGAATTTAGAACTCCACGTCGCCATGAATGTCACAAGTAGATCCCTAAAACAGTGCAATGTGCAACAGTCACTGTTGGATTTGGTGCGAGGTAGAGGTTGGTGCTACGTTGGGTATATTAGACATAGAGACATAGATCCTATTTTTTTTATATATATAATTTCCACGTGCAAAAGAGATTTTTATCATCCTTATAATGTACATAGTGACACAGCACGGGAATTAAGAAAAAGAGGAAGTAGGAACGACCAGATACCGATGCACGTTGCTTTTGAACATTTGTAAATCAGAATGTGTAGGAAATACAGAGCGTGATAGAGCATTCCACATTCGTGTTGTACGCCTAAGGAACGATTCCTTGTATATCACTGTACGTCCGAGAGTAGGCTTAAGAGTGAACTGATGCGCATTCCTGGCATGGCGGTTATTGCGGTTGAAGTGTTCTAGGGTTAGGTCTATTTCATTAGAGCACTTTTGGTGGAAATATCGATAAAACAACGATAGGCATGAGACATTACGGCGATGGCTCAAGGTGTCAAGCGATTTAGATATGTCTCGATCAATTCTGCCAAGCAGCTCCAAATATGTGGTTGGAGTAACAGCCCAGATATGAGCGTTGTACTCAAGTTTGTGGCAAATTAACACCTTATAAATTGTAGCCACATCAGAAGGGGTGAAATGTTTCTTACATCGATTAAGAAACCCTAGATATTTCGCAGCGTTGTTTGCGACATACGAGAATAATAATAGATGTAGCAGATAAGAAATTATTTATAATAATGAGAAAGAGAGTGGGAGATAAAACAGAGCCTTGGGGAACACCATCATTTATGTGGTGAGTTGCAGACTTGTAACCGTCCAAAACAAGTTGAATTGAACGGGTCGACAGGTAGTTTCTAGTCCATTAAAGCAGAGTGTCATCGAATAGAAGTGCACGCATTTTCGAAAAGACAGCTTGATGCCAAACTCTGTCGAATGCTTTTGAAATATAAAGAAGAGATTGGTTCCACTTTTCGGTTAGATAAGTCATGAAATCACCAGTTTCTGGGAAAACCGTACTGCCGGTCAATAAGGCTATGCCAGTGTTGAAGAACACCTCTTCAGAACGATATCGGAAATACCATCTAGACCAGCTGATTTGGGTATGTTCAGATGTCAAATTACACTTGCCACTGTACGAGTGCGAAAGTGGATTGGGCCATGGTGTATTCTACGCGCTTTATTATAGATAAAGCACAATCTGATAGCGTTGGCCTAGCTGGAAAGGAAGCAACAGGCTCTTTCTAAAAAGCTGACAGCTGGAATATAATTGTAAATGAGTGTCGGAATAGATGAGGAGGCCGAAGCCCTGCACCTGGTGTCAGTTTTTGAACATCAGACTATGTTAACTAATTAACAAAAATCATTTATTTTTTTATTTATTTTGTAGATTAAAAGATACCAGGGCCCCTGATTTATAAAAATTAACTGACAATTTGTAAAATGACCACTCGACAATTGCCTAATTTCTGTATCATGGTAGGAAAATAACCGACAATTGTCAGGTTTTCGTTTCATAAAAAAAAATCGTCATGACAATGAATTGTCAAGAATTTTCGGAGCTTTGTAATGAATTCTCTGTCAAATTTGTACTCACATTTTTGTTTATATAACAGAAATAAATATAGGTACAATTTACAAATTTGTCATTATGTAATTGAGAATTGTGACAGGCGATTAAGAGCCGGTCAAGTTTTCGTAGTAAAGTGACAAGTACGATTTAGAATGCTAAATATTATTTCTTCAAGTGACAGTGATGAAGAGTCGTGTAGTACGCACTCGACACTTAAAATAAAGAATAAATAATGATATTATCGCATTAGGTGACTTTCAATTTAAAGAAATTTTAAATTTCGTGTCGAGAAAGCAACGGAATATATTTCGTCGCTATATTTTCGATAGTATTTCTGATTGTAAATCCAATCAGGTTCAATAACATGGGATAATTAAATACAGCTAATGTTGTGAACGTTACGATAAATTTGTCAAAATTGTCACGACAAATGGCAAAACAGTCATGACAACTTTTGTCGTTGTATTTAACGGAGAATTACGTCACCTATTATTGATTAATGAAACGAAAATTTGTCAGACAAGTGGTAGAATTGTCACCTGTCAATATTTATGAAATAGGGCCCAGGTCTTTAATATTAATTCTTATCAGAGAAATATTAAACGAGATCCGAAAGAATATGTATTTTGAGGTTGAGTTTGAATTAAGTTGATTTTCACAAAGTCACACATTCTATCATAGCTCTACAGAAAAGTTGTAAGCCCTTGTAAACGATACAGTCTTCCCCCTTTCTGAAGAGTTTATTCATTTTTAGGGGGTTTGCTTCTCTACTGTAGTGCTGATATCAAAGTAAACTAGCAAATCTTGCCTGAGGGTAAATCGTTTATAACTGATTTTCCTGCACTTCAGAAATATTCGTATGACATTGATGGTCATAATCCAGTTTCCCCATGCATGAGGGAAATTTCGACGTTATTGGTTTTACCATTCATATCAAGGAGACAACCCAGTATTTTCCTCATAGACTACTGTTCACTTCACTGTTACAAGGTGGCACTCTATTTCCTGATGAAAAAAAAAAATTGTTTGTTTCGATAAGGTATGTGTATTTAGAAGTTTAAATTTGTTTCCATTGATTCGCCAAGATATTGCGCCCAAAACATGGAGAAATCTGTAGGCGTCACTGCATGTATCACTGCATATAAAACACATGTCAAGATTTATTTTCCGCATTCTTACGTTTTATGCCACAACATAAGAGTGTAAAAAAGCGACCAAGTGCGAGTCGGACTCGCCTATGAAGGGTTCCGCGCGTATTATAATTATTATTTACTTAGGCCACTATTACAGATTTATTATTAGAAAATAATGGTTCACGGTTTACGAATAAGGTTTATGTTTATGAAATTAAATTTTTTTATATTTGAGTTGATTGAATGAAAGGTAAATTGCGGTTTACGATTTATAACGTATTAAAAAATACTATCTATTAGATCTCTCTGGGAAACCCCCAAAATTTATTGTTTTTTTTTTTTATTTTTGTGTGAAAATTTGAATGAGATTCACAGAATACATCTACTTACCAAATTTCAATAGTATAGCTCTTCTAGTTTCGGAGAAAAGTGGCTGTGACATTCCCGGACAGACAGACAGACAGACAGACATGACGAATCTATAAGGGTTCCGTTTTTTGCCATTTGGCTACGGAACCCTAAAAAGAATAGAAAAAAACTCTTAATTTTAACGTACATAAAAATAAACTGCAGAACTTTTAATTTTCTTTTCTCTTAAAACCAGGGGAAAAAGAATCGCAGATAACTATATGTATTTGATTTGGCTTAGTTGCATTCGTGAATGGATAAGTTAAAAAAAAATTACATATTGAAATTTAATTTTATATATCTCTCAGCAGAGGCCGGAAATGGGAAATAAAGGTGTAGTCGCATTTAATATGGGTATCACGTATGAGTATGCACAACATGCATAATGTTGTTTAATAGGTATATATGTAAATATTTTTATGAAAAATGTGTGCTCGACACTGATCCAAATCTTATGAGTGCAAAAAAAACTGATGGTATTCTCGTTTCAAGATCAAATAAAATTACAACGAAATTTTATAAAAATCGAACAAAGTAAAAAGATTTATTTCAAAAACTTGAGTATGCTAATTTGCCCTTACCGTTAAAGCCGTTTTAGAAAAAAAAGTGAAATTATAATTTTTTTAAGAAACTGTACAATTTTTTCGGTGAGAATTTAAGAATGCAAATTTGTTCCAAATAATAGAATAAGCTTGATCGTCAAATTATTTTCAAATTACTCGATCGGTTTTTGAGATCTATCAGTTTTCCTAATGAGCCGTTATTCGAGTCTTTTGCAAAAATGTGACTAGGTATGTCATGTGCTTAAATTTACTCCAAGTATTAAACACCCAAAAAATCATCAAAATCGTTAGAAGCGTTCTTATGACAAGTGAAGTTTCTCGAAATTTTAGCATACAGTTATCAAAAAAATGAGCAAAGTGAAATTTTCAAAAATTCAAAAATTGTTACATGAATAACAAAGTTATACAAATATATTTCAAACATTTTAATTAATAAATTCGTTCCAAATGGTAGTACATATTAGTCGGTCTGTGATTTTTTTTTAAGAATTACTTGACCCGTTTTTGAGACATTAGTACAGGCAAAGCTCGATTTGCGCAAATGCTCGAATTCCACACAAAGTAAAATATTTGCACTACCGCTCGATTTCCGCACACAATTGTGCGAAAATAGAGCCCTTAGTGTAAATGCGAGATTTATTTGAGCATTCATACAATTAAAAACAATTCCTTTAATGTTCCGTTAGTTTCCCATCAAGATGCTATCATGATGTTTAACGGCACTCTAAGATGGGCTGAAGAAAATAGTTGAAGTTTTCAAGAAATCTCCCTTTTACAAAATGTACGCGAAATAGCCATAAAAATGAACATTATGTCAAAATTTAAACAGACAAAATTGGACGATTATTTTAGTATTGGGTGTAATAAGTCAAATTGACTATAAATAAATGCGTTTTAAACTATCATTTAGTGTGTAGACATGATTTTTCTTATGTTTTATGTTTGTTTTGTAAACATTCGAATTGCCCACATTCTCGATTTGCTCAAATGGCCTAAATTTTACCTAGTGCGCAAATCGAGCTTTGCCTGTATTTTTGTAAAGTACTACCGTTATTCGACTATTTTCATAAAACTGAGTACACCATTTTTTTTATGTTTACTTCGGGTATTTAATATTTCCAAAAAAAGATTGAAATCGTTTGACTCATTTTCAGTCTGCGTTGTATAAACCAGTTCTATAGTGGGTGCCGTTGTTTAAAACGATAGATTTAAAAAAAAAATGGCTGCGAGTTAAAAGCCTAGAAACCTCAAATACAACATTTGAAGAAATTCGGTCTACCCATTGTGGCTGGAGCCTCAGACGGACAGACGGACAGACGGACCGACGGATGGAAATTCGGGAAACACTTTTTGGACTTCTTTATAGTCAGAGTATCATACCTCATACTCAATTTAGTTTCTCTTTAGTATACTAAAGTTTACGAGAAAAATAAAAATTCACGGGTTCAGACCAAGAGTAAACATAGATACGGTCTACAGTCCGCTTGGGCGAACTGTTGGATACCCTTTTCTTATTCCTATCCCTCATAAGTGGGTGTGACAAAAGTCTTAGTATGGTTGAATTGTTAAGAACGCTCTACATATTTTTTTATATAACATTTAAAGGATTTTATCGAATATCGGATTTTAAAAATATGTAGGTACACATGAGCATAAAGGGCACTTAGAAAGTATATATTATAAATTTCAGCTCCCTAGCTCAAACTTTGACTTTTCAAAAAAAATGTTTTATTTAATTGTGGGCGTGTCAGTGGGCGGATTATAGAAATTGTATCTCCCGAGCAGTTTTAAGAGTCATAGATCATATATAAAAATTCAGCTTTCTAGCTCAAAATTCGATTTTTTCGAAAAATTTGTTTTTTTTTTTTTTGAGTTTGTGGGCTTGTTTGTTGGCGGATTTAAAAAATTCGTAAGTTTAAAGTTTAAAGGCCAGTTTAAAGGCCTAATTTTTGCCGACAGACGAACGGACGGGCGCATGGACATGGCTAGATCGACATTACTATCGATGCTGATCATAAATATAGTAACTTTTAGGGGTCTACGGGCAATATTAAGGTATGTTCCAAACTATGCGTCAAAATTAATATACTCTTAGAATAAGGTATAAAAAGACAAAGGAAAACAGACCATGAATACATAAATAAGTAAAGTCAACGGCCTCAAATTTGCAGTGGACTTAGAAGTGTTCTCGCCCATTCGCACAGTTTGTTCTATTTTCTCTGTATGATAATGAACGCACCGTTCAATTTGCAAAGCAGCTACAAGTACCTACTATAGGGTTGCGTACGAATCGTGCTACAAAAACAAAACGTAATAACTTTTTTTCTGTGTGAGTAATCCGCTTATTTTTTTTTAATAAAATGAATGCTTAGGATACCGAGAAGAGAATTTGGAAAGTGCAGCGGTACCATGCTTAGCAGTCCTTTATTTCCGTGCAAATGGAATTTAAGCAGAAGTTTGGCTGCACTCCCTCGAGTAGATCGACCATTGTGAGGCTGGTAAACATGTTTGCCGAATCTCAAAGCACGAAGACCATACCATAAACATCCCTATGGTCGTGTTCAAGATACAATCGCGGCTGTAGCATCGTTAATTCAGGCAAATCCCCTAGTTTCGACTCGAAACTTATCGGCACAAATGGGAGTTAGCAGACGGTCATTACAACGGATAAATTATGATGACTCAAACTTGTTTCAGTACAAAATCCAAATTGCAAGAAGTTAAACCCTCTAGATGCGCCTATTCGCTTGAAATTTTGCCAAAAAATTATTGAAATGACCGAAGAAGACAACAGCTTGATACTTATTTATGTCTGATGAATCTCATTTCGATCTAAACGGCAATGTAAATAACCAAAATTGCCGTATATGGAGTAAATCTAATCCAGAAATACTCCATGAGATACTCGTAGTACTGCACCAAGAACGAGTCACTGTGTAATCCGCAGTTTCATCAAGTTGTATTGTGGAGCCATACCTCTTTGAAGAAAACGGTGTAACAATGGGAACCGTTATTTCAAGAAGTTGAAGGAGTTTTTTTTACCCGGAACTGCGCCGAAGAAGTATCCGTTTCAGCAGCATTTGGTTCGAACAAGATGGGGCAACTGCACACATAGCCAGACCGGTTATGGCGGAGCTCCTCAAAAAAATGAATTTCCAGAAACTGCACTTTCCGCTGGGCCCCAAGGTCACCTGACCTGACTGCATCAGACTTTTTTATGGGGTTATGTCAAGCAAGAGGTGTAAAAAGCAAAACCGAGGAATTTCATTGAATTGAAGCAGTTCATTAAAACAATAATTGACGCGATCCCGACTTCAACCCTTTAATGCGCAATGAATAATTTACTGATCAGGCGTCGCATGTGGGTGGATGAGCATGGAGGTCATTTACGTGTCTATCATCTTCAAAAACAATAAGCTATATAAAATACAATTGAATTTTCTATACAATAAAAAACTATAAATGAAATACATTGATTAAAAAAAAAGTTATTGGAATTTCTTATTGTAGCACAATTGGTGCTCCACCCTGTATTTTACCCTTTCTCATTGATCGAACAACTCACGTGACCTTCCTTTGGTAAGTCATATGGTGTTAGCTAGTAGTAAACTCGCACTTGCCTTGCAAATTTAACGTACCTAATTCCTGGTATTTTGGATATCAGGCATGTTTTTTTAGTGAAATGTATCCACAGTTGCAAAAAAGAACGATTCCAAGTAACATACTGAGCATACATTTTTCTTTTAAATACTTGCTGCTGTTGTGTAAATGATAAAAACACTAGAGCGAATAATCGACTTATATACAAGGGACCTTCTAAACGAAAACAACCTATGCAGCACTCAACACTCCTACCTCAAAGGCTGGTCCGTTGAAACAGCCCTGCACGAAGTTGTGTCAATTATAGAAAAAGGATTACACCATAAAGAATTCACCATGGCAGCAGTTTTGGACATTGAGGGAGCTTTCAACAACGTCAAAACAGCGGCCATAAAAACAGCGCTCGAAGACTTAGGAGCGAAAAAAGAAATAGCGAACTGGGTTTACGAAATGCTTAACATCAGAGTAATTAACTCAGATATCGGAGAGAGTAACATAAGGAAAACAGTGACCAGTGGGGTGCTCCACAGGGAGGCATCATATCTCCCCTCCTGTGACTTCTAGTGGTCAACAAAATCCTGACGACTCTAAAGGTCAAAAGGACGAAAATAGTAGCATACGCAGGCGATATTGTAATTCTAATAAGTGGCAAGTATCTCCCCACTATTAGTGAACTCTTGGAATTTGCCCTAAAAGAATTATCCTCGTGGGCAAGACCGAACGGCCTTGGAGTTAATCCAGTCAAAACCGAATGTCTTCTGTTCACTAGGAATAGAAAAATCGAGATATTCGATATGCGGAAGCTAAACGGAATTCGTCTGAAACTTTCCCCGGAGGCAAAGTATCTGGGCATCATCCTAGACTCTCAGCTTACTTGGAAACGTTACACAGAGGAAAGATCAAAAAAAAACACTATGCACCTTCTACGCAAACGTTGGCAAACGTTGGGGTATGCGCCCCTACATAACCCATACTTACATACGGGTCAATTGTATGGGGGAAGGCAACAGAAAGGACCACCTATCTCCATAACTTCTCTAAGGTAAAGAGATTAGCATGTATCGGCACAACAGGAGAAATGAGACCAACACCCCAAGCCGGGCTGGAAGTCATCTGAAACCTACCCCCTTGGTGAATACATTCGCAAAATGGCAGCCAAAGGAGCCCTCCGCCTCAAGGATGCAAACATCTGGTGACACAGCTCCTATGGACCCGGCTCCATAATTCACAATTACTTGCGTATCTATCTATCCAGGAAAACGGACTACATAATCCCCAAACGAAACTTCGAGAAAAACTACATACATACCCCAAAGAGAGAACTGGAACAGGCACGCCAGCGTACAAGAAATCCATATCTATACTTACGGGTCAAAAATGGATGTAGGTACAGGAGCAGGAGTTTTCTGCGAGCTCCTACACATAAAGGACTCGTACAGACTCCCCAATGAATGCCGCGTCTTTCAAGCTGAGATAGTCGCCATCGACAAGGCAGCAAAAACAATCTCCACGAAGAATCTGGATCCTTCCAAGATTACGATCTTCGTAGACAGTCAGGCAGCGATCAAAGCACTAGACAGCGAAAGCATAAAGTCAAAAACAGTCAGGAACTGCCAAAAATCCCTTAACAAAATAGGCGAACGACACAGGATCACCCTCTGCTGGGTCCCCGGGCATAGCGACATTGTTGGGAATGAAAAGGGAGACGAGCTATCAAGATTAGGGTCTGAACTTGACTAAATGGGCGCCATTACATCAATAGACATAGACAGGGAACCAACCAAACCAGTTGTGTTTCTAAAGAATTTAAAGAAACGCACTTAGAATTTTTTTTAATATTACTCACCCTTCCGCAAACCGTTTAAATATGAAGAGTCTTTTGAATTCTTTTCACTCCTTTCGGCTTGCGCCTTTGAAAAACCACTTTAAGAAGTTTTACTGAGCAAGAGGTTTTTACAAAATACTTCTGGTCTTTGAAAAAAATTCCCAAGAATTATAAATCCTACCCGATATTCCATGAAAATCTAGAAAACTTTCCTCCACCAATCGGCTTTGAGCCCCAAAATAAATTACATGATTCCATACATTTGCGGTAAGCTCCCTGTATTTCTATTCATGGGAATGATGCCTTACGCCTTAGGCTTCGTGTTTTTCTCATCAAGTTTAAATGAATGTGTGTAAGGTATGCAGTAATTGATTTAAAAGTTGAGGACAAATTCCCAAATTACTTATATTTTTTTTCCAAGGAATACACATACCACGTGTTCGTGAAAGATATTCAATGGCTTCAGGCTCGGTAAGCCAAAAATAATAATGTTATTTGTTATGGAATCAATCTAATGTTCCCTCACATTTTTCAGTATCTCATTATCTATTGATTCTCCTACCTCTTATAACACACAAAATGAAGTGTCGCCGATTTCCTTCAGCGGACATGAACAAGAATAAACTGCCTTTAAAAGCAACCATGATAAATTGTAGAATTAAAACATTCGTAGTGGCAAACCCAGTACCGCTTCGGAGATTAATCAATCACTTTTACATCGTCTTACTCGGTATATTTGTGACTGTATATAAGTATAAGTACGAATTGGGGTAGGCTAAGAGTAATTGTTATATGGAATTTCAAAAGGATCCCTTCGGCGACGAAAACATGCATAGCTAGAGCTACATTATATACTTCAGTATGGCGAGCGATTTATTTTTTAGATATTCCGCAAACATTTTTTATTTTTAAGGTGTAAGAGGCGGACAAAGAAACATGGTTGACTTTGGCTATCTAAATCAATTAACCGCTGTCAATTGTGTTGTTAAAAGGAGCAAAAAAAAATTACGAAGTTATGTTCATCAGGGTTAGGGACACAAGATTGATTTGATGTTAAATTTGCTAACGGTTTTATGGTACATTTATTCAAAAGTACTGATAAACTTTAATACCACATCCATCCAATTTCTGACTGATGTGTTTTTTTGTTTTTTTATTATGCTGCCGGCAGCCGTTGGTTTGCAATCACACTACTTGTCACCACACCATCCCGATAGTAACCCCTGTATAAATTTTTTTTTTCAAATAAAAAAAATATAGCAAAATTGAGCTTGGCAGAAAAATGTATATATACGAGTATATAGTGAGATAGCTTATTTGGGAGTCTAGGACTGGACACTGGTTCCCCTTTTCACAACCATTGAAATAGTTGTCTCAATTTTACATTCAGCTTGGTTCCATTGGACATTTGAGGAAGGTTATGAGATGAGCCAAAATTTGGATAAGGCTAAATTTTGGCATTAAATCACCCCACGAACGAAAAATATTTATGTATAAGTTTTTGTTGGCATTGCACTTCGGGTAATAAATCTTTCCTCAAACAAAATAATCATTCATCTTCATCAATTAAATGAGGAGATATATTTTGCAGGAAACCGTATTCACATAGATTTTTTTAACTCGCATTCTATTTAAGGTTTCGCCAACGGAAGACGGACATTTTATGTACAACTTAATGAAAGTCCGCATATATTTATTTCGGTTACACCAAATTACTCAACCAATCTTCATGAATAATCTCAACCTGTTATTGGGACAAAATTTTAGTCACCGTGTGTTAAGCAGCGATAGTAGATTCACACTTATGCCCGATTTATTCACTCTGCATTAAATTTGAAAGCGTCATTAGAAATCACAAATTTATAGATTTTTAGAAATTCTATTTCCATTATCCGTTATAATGGTGGCTGCCTCCAATAACTAGTGGCAAATTAAAAAATGGAAGTTCAATGGAGCGATTCAATTTATTGAATCTCCATTACCGTTGACAGTGAGCTTTGTCTTTTTATTTGAGCGCGAAAGTGCGTGATGGACAATTATCTTAAATATAAACGTTTGCAGTCGATGAAAAGGCATATGTTTCGCCAACAGAATTGGAAGGACTTGACGAAACAAGAGAGAACCTAAAAACAAACCTAACTGAACCGATCTGAACCATTTTTCAATAATTTCTGAAAATGTTTTACGATTTAAACCCTCTGTTAGGGTGTAAAGAATAAAAATATATAGAACAGAGCCCTTATGACGTAGACGCAAATCTATCTGCGGATCTTATAAAATTTGCAGCTTTTCAATTCAGTGTGCGGTTGGTAAAAACCCAGCCCCCATGTGCGCTCATATGAAATTAATGTACCAAATAGTATTTCTCAATTATTGATTACCAACTTATGGTCAATAAATATACATGTAGATAATTAAAATATTTGCTACAGGTACGGAAACCGATCGACAGTTTAAGGTAGCGGTTTTTAACCTTAAACTGTTTACCTTTTTTTATTTAAATTAAGTTAAGATGGAGTAAATTATTAATATGTTGGCCAATTGACGAATTTTCATTTAATTCATCTCTTCCCTCTCACAAAAACGTAATTTTTTACGAAATTGCACATCCTGCAAGTGGAAATTTCCTTGTAGTAAAACCCCTTCTAACTGTAATTCAATAAACTTCTAAAAAAAAAAGTTATTCTCTATACTTTAAAATCAGAAAAAAAGATTCCTAACAATATAGATTACACCGTGCCTCCACGAGCATTATTTCATAGAATCCAATATAGCGTTCTAGTAATATATCAATTTTTATTTTTTGAAATAACTTACCCGTTTTTGAGATAATGGTGGTTCCCTAAAGTACAGTTAATCGAGTCTTTTGGAAAAAACAGAGTTAACCATCTTCTGACACTTAACCCAAGTATTCAATACATCGAAATCGTAAAAATCGGTTTTGAGAAAAGTAAAATATACAAAAATTCAGAAACCTGTTAAATAAAAACAAAATAAAAACATAGGGACGGGCTACAGTCCGCTTGGGCGAACTGTTGGATACCCTATTCTTATTCCTATCCCTCATAAGTGGGCGTGACAAAAGTCTAAGTATGGTTGAATTGTTAAGAACGCTCTACATATTTTGTTATATAACATTTAAAGGATTATAAAAAAAAAAACTCCCTAGCTCAAACTTGGGTGTTTCAATAAAATTGTTTTATTTAATTGTGGGCGTGTCAGTAGGCGGATTTAAAAAAAATTAACACATAAGAATAAAGGGCCCCTAGAGAGTATATATTATAAATTTTAGCTCCCTAGCTCAAACTTTGAATTTAAAAAAAAAAAAAAATTAATTGTGGGCGTGTCAATGGGCGGATTTTGAAAATATATACACATGAGCATAAAGGGCCCATAGAGAGTATATATTATAAATTTCAGCTCCCTAGCTCAAACTTTGGATTTTCAAAAATTAATATACACTTAGAATAGGGTATAAAAAAATTATTTTATTTATTTGTGGGCGTGTCAGTGGGCGGATTTTGAAAATTTTTTTACCCCGAGCAGTTTTAGAAGTCATAGATCATATATAAAAAATTTCAGCTTTCTAGCTCAAAATTCGATTTTTTCCAAAATTTTGTTTTTTTTGAGTTTGTGGGCGGATTTCAAAAATTCGCAAACTTGATTATTTCGGGACCCTAGAGAGTATATGGTTAAAATTTCAGCTCTATAGGTCCAGTTTAAAGGCCTAATTTTTGCCGACGGACGGACGGACATGGCTAGATCGACACTACTATCGATGCTGATCATAAATATAGTAACTTTTAGGGGTCTACGGGCAATATTAAGGTATGTTACAAACTATGCGTCAAAATTAATATACCCCTAGAATAGGGTATACAAAAAATTAATAGACGAATTTGTTCCAAATAGTAGTAATAGTTAATGTGTAAATTTCCTAGTTTTACGCAACAGTGAGTACGTCATTTTCTTACGCTAACATCAATTATTTTATATTTCAAAAACGTTCGAAGTCGTTAGTCCCATTTTTGAGACAAATGGTGTTGATAAAATTAGTTATATGGTGGGTGCAATTATTTAAAATTAAAGAAAAAAATAGGCGCGAGTTGTAGAAACCCTAAATACGAAGTTTGAAGAAAATCCGTCCACCCATTGTGTCTGGAGCCTTGGTGGCACTTTTTTGTACTTATCTTTAGTCGTAATATTATACATTCATACCTCATACCCTGTTTGAGTTACACATTTTAGCATGATTGCAATATCTCTTTAGTGCACTAAAATTTACTAGAAAGTTGTAAATTGATTTTGAAAAACAAAATCGTAACAAAATTTGTCGTAAAGCATATTATTTGCATATTTCAGTCACAATAATGTAAAAATCACTGGGACTTTTTTAAAACTCATGCAAATTTTAAAGCGCCATTAAAAGCGGAGTATTAAACTAATGGCGAGTGAACAAATCGAAAATTTAATCGAGTGTAGTAAATGACGTCAATATATAATAGCGTTTTTTGTTAAAGCCCCATTCGTCACTTTTTAATGGAGAGTGAATAAATCGGCCCTAAGTTGCATCACTTTATTTTTTGAGATAGGTTCTATACTTCATCCCCCAAAAATGTTCAATAGGAACCTGGAAGATGGGACATTGTGGGGCATTGCCTCTCATTGTGGCTGCAATGGCTTACATAAGCCTCTCACTCAGTAAAGCTCTTACTGGGTTACCGTAGTATGCTTAAAAAATCGCTGTAAATCGGAGAGAACTACTTGTGTGGTTACCATCTACTGATTTAATAACAAAACAAATTTATTGAATGTTATTAAGATAATTTTTTACAAAATGGACAAGCATTCAATATTCATGAAATTGCACCTAATGTGTTATAGAACGCATTTTTCTGGTATTTTTATGTTTTAATTTCGGGTAGGTATAGAAATGAATAGCCTGTAAGAAACAAGCGAAAAAAAACATACAATTAAACCTTCAATATAAAACACAAAGGGCGAACTTATTCATCTGAATTTTTAAGGTTTTCCGAGGAGAATAGAAAAATTAAAAAAAATAACAAACG
The DNA here is from genome assembly GCA_949715645.1 of Portevinia maculata. Classification (NCBI taxonomy): domain Eukaryota; kingdom Metazoa; phylum Arthropoda; class Insecta; order Diptera; family Syrphidae; genus Portevinia; species Portevinia maculata. The sequence continues at coordinate 220,164,966 of OX454526.1, forward strand.
GTAATACCCTTACATACCTGAATTCATTTATTTGTTCTCAAAACCATTAAACCCAAAGCTCTTTGACAAATAACCAAAAAAAACGTTGTAACGATTTCCTTTAACCCATTTAGAACCAGCGTTGACAATATTAAAAAACTGTCATATCACGATTTTTGTTAATTTTACCGTTACAGTTAGAGTGCAATGTTTTCTTCCTCTATTATTTTGTGCATAATTCGTTGTACACAATCACAATGTCCTTCGTATTATAATCTAACTGAGTAGATTTTTTCTTCTTCTTCCTAGGCCATCTTTTTTAGAACTAAAATTTTTGTTTGTGAAATAAATTAAATTCAATGGACAAATACAAGTTTATGTTAAAATATGAATAATATTTACTTATCCGGTTAGTTTACCTATTACACAGAAGAATTAAGTATATAAAGGCAGATAAATGTATTTGGCTTGCACTAGTTGAGCTCATAAATACTTGCGTTACGAAAACGCAACGCTGGGCCAATGTACATACAAAAAAAACATTATATTTTAGTTAAATATATGAAGAAACCGTTGACACCATCAGAGATGTTTGAGGAGTCTTAGCCCCCACAAGGTGAAGACGATCTTGCGTAGAGAGAGAGCATTCGTAGTCGACTAGCAAGGAAATCAAAGAGTCTCTCGTTCGAAATCATATCCGCAGGTTTTACAAAAAGACGCTAGCTTCCAGACCGTAACGCATTCTGTTGGAATCAGATAAGAGGCTCATCGACGCAGAGGAAATAATACATGTGTTTAAGCAGCGGAATTTAAGCAGCTGTGAAACGGGATGGGTTCCAATACCGAGTATTGAAGAGGTTGATATAGCCGTAAAGAGGGTTAATAACAACAAGACCTCCGGCTCTGATGTTATACAAGAGGAAATCTTCAGACACGGAGGTGATGTTTTGGAGGGGCGCATGCAACAAACCATCAACCAAGTGTCGGTGGAAGAAGACATTCCAGATGCCTGGACTATCATCTCCATATTGAAACCTATTAAGCTGTGGATGACTGGTACTCTGATTACTAAAATCAGAAAGAAAAATCATCTGTTTAAGTGTTTAAAAAAACATCCCAACAACTTAAGACTGAAAGGGTGTTATGATAAGGTGTGTCGGGAGCTGAAAACTGAAATACCTCTTCAAAGAGATACTTATTTTAGTAATAAGTTAGCTCAAAGTTTACGTAATTCCAAAAGAGAATGGCAGGTTGTCAACGAAATTTTGAACAAAAACAAACCTAATTCTGATATTGCAGTCACCATAAATAATACGAATCTATCTGAGCCCTTAGGAGTTGCCACTGTGTTCAATGACTATTTTTACAATATTACAAAGGCTATTCGGGAATCCGCAGTAAATAATACTTCTAACTGTCAATGTGATAATTAAAATTTTACTGTGTACGACACTTTCCAAAGACAAAGCTTTTTCTTTGAATTGTTTTCACCAATTGAAGTTCATAAAATTATACAATCCCTAAAAGCGTCTAATTCACTGTCATGCGATCAAATCTCAAGTAATATCTTAAAAAGAATTCCGCTCCTTGTTTCTGATGTTTTATGTCATATTTTCAATTTAAGTACATATTCAAAAGGAAAATTTTCCGGAAATACTTAAAACAGCTGTTGTAATTCCTCTTTATAAAAAAGGTGATACCATGTCTTTGAACAATTACCGTCCTATATCCCTGTTATCTGTTTTTTCTAAAGTCTTTGAAAAAAGGGTCAAATCTAGAATGCTGTCTTTCTTAGACAAAACTAATGTCTTTAGTATTTCACAATTTGGCTTTCGAAGTGGGAAATCTACTGAAGATGCCTTGTTGAAGTTGTGTGGTGAAATTTATAATAGTCTAAATGTTTTTGATATCCCTGCTACCTGATTCGTTGACATCACTAAACATTCGACATGGTAGACCATAACATATTGCTTAAAAAACTTTATAACATGTGTTTCAGAGGTTTTATCCATGACTGGTTCACTTCTTATCTTAATAACCGTCGTCAGAGAGTTAAGATTCAAAATAGTTTAAGTGAGAAAAATCTCATTAAAATTGGTGTTCCCCAAGGATTTGTTTTGGGTCATATTTTGTTTTTACAGCTTTTGCTGATGATACTGCCTTGTCATACTATGGTAAATGTTATTTTAACTTATATATAGATGTGAACCATGGTCTAGATATACTGCGGATATGGTTTAAACTTCATAAATTGGTCGTAAGTGACAAAACGAAGTACATGGTTTTTAACATTAAGGGTACTATCTGTAATGATGTGCCTATACAATACCATTCGCCAAATTGCAATAGATTCCTTTTCATTAATCCTTGTTCACACAATCATAATTCACCCACTTTTGATTCACATGCCTATTGCACCGCTGACTGCTTTGTAATCGAACGCGTCCACAGCTTTAAGTACTTAAGTATTACTCTGGATTATAAGCCCAGTTGGTTGGAGCATACTATGTACGAGTACTTAAAACAATATCTAAACAATGTTGTTAGACAGTTTTATAATCTCAGCCAATACTGTGATTTGACAATTTTAAAGTTAGTCTATAATGGTCTTCTCAAATCTAAACTTCAGTACGGTATAGCTTGTTGGGGTGGTACATATTATAATAAATTAGAGCCTTTGCTAATAAAACAAAAACACGCTGTTCTTATTATGTGTAAGGTTAACCGTCGTACTTCTAGTTTTGGACTATTCAAAAGTCTTGGATTTCTTCCAATGAGACATTTATACTTCTATAAAGTTTTAAAAATATTTTTTGTAAAGTCCATGTACAATTCTCCTAGGGTTTATGAAAACCGTAATTTGCGCGTCAACACTAGTAATCTCGTCAATGTACCTACAATCAATAAATCGCATTTTTCCACCTACTACAATGTTATTGCTCCGCGTTTGTTCAATAAATTACCTTCAAGTCTGAGATGTGAGCGAGTTAAATCCGTATATCTTAAAAATGTAAAATGTTGACTTTTCTCGTTAAACTACACTGTAATTGATGATTTACTGAATCCTTTGGTATGATTTCTTTTTGTAGTATTTTGTTTCTTATCTTTTCTCTTTGATAGTTGAATTTATACTTTTTTATCGCATCCCCGATAAATAAATCTTAATTTTATTAAGTATGTACTGTACATTCGCCCCTTGTTTAAATCTAACAACAGAATGTACATAGCTATTTCAGTTTATAACTTAAATGCTTTACTATCTTGTGGGTGGCGACGGTGTAGAGGTTAGTGTGTTGGCTTGTGACCCGTGCGGTGCAGGTTCAATCCCCATGGGGAACAACAACATACGCCACCCATTCTCATGCCTCTAGACCAAAAGGAGGATTTCTGCCTGGTAGTACAATGGACCGTTACCGAGTCTGAGTGCTCTGGGATTTGGATTTCCTTTTTTTAAAAAAAATACAAAAAAAAAAAACTTGTAAATCTATCTTTTAATTTGTTTCAAACATTTGTATAACTTTAAGTTATTAATGAAATAAAGTAAAACTAAAACTAAAACAAAAAAAATGAACTAAAACATATGTCCCATCTTCAAGAAAGTCAATGCAATGTTTTAAAAGGACTATCGGCTAAATGTCGCATAAAATGTATGTCTGAAGCCGTTCCGCAACACACTGATCGGTACGTACCTGTGCGTCTTCTTTGCCGGCAGATCGACAAGAGACCAAATCTCCACACTAAGGCAAATCCTGGAAAAGAACAAAGAATTTCAGTCGGGACTACCACCACCTTTTATCGACCACCTTTGCATCGACATGCATCTCAAAGAGCAAAGTCTGTGAATTAGTTTAAAGTTCAATGGCAAATTCATGTAATTTAGTGCTGTGAGAGCGTGTGTTAACCTATAAAGTCTGTATTGTACTGACAATTATTGTTGTGGGATCAAATTTAGCTTTTTATTCAATCATAAACACTTCTTAATAAAAAAATAATAATAAAAATAATATTTTACTGAAAAAAAACAAGCTTCTATTGATACTTGACCAACTACAACTACAGCAATCTTGAGCGGATTTTTTTTCTTTTAATCCATCTACACCTGCATGGATCAATGGACACTGACAGTTGTTCTACCGCAGTAGTTGCTAAAATATGTCGAAGCTCCATTTTCGTTCACTCCGCGCTTAGGAAACAAAACAGCTGGCTTAGATTAATTTATAAATTTACAATTTAATATAATTTTCCGCCATCCGTCATCAATATTTGCTGGGGTTTTTATAAAGTTTAATCAAACCGGAAAACTGCCACAATTTTGTTTTATTTTTCAATTGAGCGGTATTTTCAGTTTTGTGAAGTTCAGATTGCTGATAAAATGATAAATTGCCGTGTTATTAATTAAGCCTTCTAAGGGCCGTTTTATTTACTTTTGTTGAACTTGCTAACTTCGCAGTTATTTTTAGCTCCAGAGTTGATCGGCAAGTTGAAAAATATTTTTTTTTTATTCTCGTCCCATTTGTTGAGTTCGACACGTGGAAGCATCTTGTATTGTCGTCTTTCAAGAACAAAGACAAAAGCAAAGAAAGCTAATTTTCTTCGTCTTCTTTGAGTGGATAAAACGGTCCTTAAATGGCCCTAAATATCTTACAAACTTCAAAAAATATACTTTACTAGCATTTAATTGAATTTCTTGTTCAAAATGGCAGATGGGTAAAAATCCATAGGTATTTATGCACTATGTATACGATAAAATTGACTTTCGGTAATGGCTTGTCAGTTTTTTTGTTCTGTACATTATTGAAAAAAAACATCACTGCTACATACAATTTGTTGATGATTCGTTAAATTGCCCTACCTACTTAAAATCTTATGTCAATTTATTTTGACAACACGGGGGAAAAAAACGAAATATGCAACTCAACCTGATTCGGTATTCAAACTAATTTAAATTTTTTAATGAATGATTCCAAATATTCGTTCACTTAACTATAAATACTTCACACCCATGCTCCTCTGTAGAACAAGTGTCTAACTGCGATTTCTGCAACCTGTTCAATTAAAAATCATCTCCATTAAGTTTACTCAGCTTTGCTTGCTCAACTTTTCATGCTCCATATAAGTAGTTGCACTTTGGAAGAACTCATTAACATAAGTTAATACATTTGCAGGGTTGTTGAGCGCATATAAGTAATACCAACAAATCTTCTTATCGAAATGTAGCTCAAGTAAAAAATGTTTTTTTATTTGTAGGTCATTTCCCACTATTACCACTCTCAGTCCTTGAGTCTCCTCCAAAAAATAAATAAAGTGCATGACTGAGTCGTACGAAACTTTCACTTTTATTGAACCGTTTTTGAATTTTATTTTAAAACATATGGAAAGACTACAGTTCGCTTTTGTGAAAAAATAACGGGAACAAATACGAGTAATTCAAACTCACTTTTGTGCTGTGATGTGAATTAACGTTTACCTACTCCTGAAATATCGAAGAAAAATTGTGTATCGATTTGATGAGTTTTGTGGTAATCGACTGATGATCCCGACCACCACACCTGAGTGAAACGCCAAATTTTAAAACGCCTCTTATGTATTCACAAACTGTTTTTATTTAGGTGTGTCAGTAGGCGGATTTCAAAAATGTTAAACTTGATTATTTCGGGCTATTAGAGAGTATTATGCTCCAAGCCTTGAAGCTCAACTTTTAATACCTACTGGCAGAAGGATGGATAAACGGACATGGCAACCAACACAGAGTTCGATGCTGATTACAAATCTATGGGGTTTAATCAAAACGACATAAGTCATCTTAGTTTTGAGATAAAGGCCTTTTAAAGTTCAATAGTTTCTTCTAAAACCAGTTTTACGTACTAAGGTAATATTGTAATGCAATTATAATACAAATTTTAAGATGAACAACGATTAAATAATAAAATTTGAAAAATCGTTAAAAACAAATGTTTTAAGGGGACATTTTTTTTTAGACCAAACGACATAATTGGTGAGGTAAGATCCAGATTAAAATAATTTCAATGACAATTTTTTTTTAAAAATAAACGCATCAATATTAAGGTTATTCAAGGCTATATACGTTAAAATAATAAAAAAAAAACAAGAAAAAATGAATTGTACACAGTTAAAACAACAGAATAAATCAAAGATTTTTTTACATATTGCTCCTCAGCGGAATCGTTTAGGTCAGATCCACATCTTTCGTCCTGTTTTTGGGCTTCAAGTTTTTGTAAAAACCATGAAGAAATGTTGAGAGCCAAATTTCCAAACCTCTTTGGCCTAATTTCTAACTTTTCTGGGATATTTTCCAAACAATTTCTGCTGTTTTTCTTCAATTTGGACTAAATAACTATTTATTGAATTTTTTTCCAAAAAAAAAATTCTAGCGTAATTTCTGGAAGCCTGTTTAAAATATGTCCGTCAAATGTGTGCTTAGGACCGGATTCGGTCGACTGAAACTTATTCTGTTAATTTTTTTCTGAAAAGTTCTGTATACTCCACTAAATTTCGTTTAAAATGGACTTGCATTTTATGTTTTTTGATCAAACTCCATAGTAATAATGTAATAACTTTTAGGGGCTTACAAGCAATACAAAGGCATGAGTCAAAATGAATACCCTTAAAATAATCAGTATATACTATCCAGTTGCGAGGATATCGGGAAAAAACAACAAATACGAAGTGACAGATGGACAAATGTACATATGAACGTTACTGAGTTGTAATATCATACCTCATACCCAATACCTCATACAAAATTGAGCTTGAAACACAATTTTAACATATTTTTCCTTAGTAAAATAAATTATAGAAGAAAGGAATTTAATCCGCATCTCATCCAATGAAAAAAAAAATCTATAGTTTTTCTGTCAGCTTTTTAATATGGAAATAAAAACGCAATGAATAATGAGGTGAAGAATATAAATTCATAAAAAACATCCACTTCAGTCAAAAGAGGAAGTGGAGGCATAATTTCCATTCTGTTCTGCCACAAACACTGCGGTAACGTATACATAAAACGTGCTACAATAATTAACATTTTTCCTTCTTCTGCATCTTAACAGTTCTAAGGCAAATCCAGACGTTAAGAATTTGTCATTTGCAAGTGAGCCAAGCCTGAGGTATTAATCCGAGACAACAATCTATTTTGAGTCTAGTATAGAGCGCAAAAAAATCTGTTATCCTAGATTATGGAAACATTTTAAATAGTGCCTGATTTCGTTTTGAATTAGAAAATGTGTATATAAATGATGTTATATATGTAGTTGTGAAGAAGAAATATGGGCCAAAAACAGAGTTAAAGGAGTAAAATAGTCAAAAGGATAATAGTCGGAGAAAAAATGCTTGGAATGCAAAAAAAAAATTAATAAAAGAAACACGGCAAAATTTGAGCTATAAAACTACGAAAAATCACCCCAGGTTAACTCGACGTGGGACATAAGTCTGTGGAAATAGTCTGCATTCAATGAAAGTCAAAAGAGAAATAAAGGTAAAACAGAGTTTCTCTTTTGTGCACACGAACTCTGAAAATATCCGCGTGACATGATGTTCGCATTAAAGGTATCCCCAGGGTACGTTTGCTCCTAAGCGGTTATATGGAATTTATCTTAGACGAAAAATACTCGTAGCCTAAATGTTTCTACTTTGAGTAGGTATTTGAGAATGTTCCAATAGTAATAGGATATATATGTGAAGCTTTTTTACTTGTATGTGTACTTGTGATATAACTTTCTAAGAAGAAACCATTTCGGTTATTAATCGGTGAAGTATTGATTTCCACTCCTTCTGATCGATACTCGTATGTGGAAAAAAAGAGAACGGTATGAGGTGATTGTGAACCTTCAACGGCGTTAAATTTTTCCACAATTTATTATAATTAGTGGTTACGTTCGTGACTGAGAATACCGTCAAAACGAATAAGTATTTAGTGATGCTATACAAGCAAATACATAACCAATATATTGATGCATGAAACTAACATTTTCTTTGTCTGAAGCTAAACAAATTCTGTAAGAGGATTTCTAAACTTTTCAAAGAAATTGTTTGTGCAAATCAATCGGGACAAATAGGAAACATGATACATGCGTGCGACTTTGATTGGCACTTTAATTGATGGGAACAGTGTTTCATAAGCGAGTTATAGGGACCTATGTACAAAAGAATTGTTGGTGTTTGTTTCTTTGAAATAGTTATTAAACAGCTTATTGGATTGATTCTACTTATTGAAGAAAGGTTTCGAACTGACTAATTGTAAGTTGCAAAACCAAATCAATTGTTTTCATATTGGGATCACCACTCTTTTAATTGTCCGCGTTTGAAGTTAATTGATTGAGCTTGAACTTCAAGGTGTTTTTATCGCCTAAGAAAATATTATACTCTAATAGAACTTTCTAACACTTTTCCATTATTAGCAGGAAAATGGAATAACTTCTTGAGGGGGTACTTTCAAAACTAATCTGAAGCCACACGTCGTCCTGCCGCAATAAGAACAATAAGTAATGCTCATCGACTGGCTCATGCAATAGTGTTATATAGATCTTTAAAAGTATTACCAATACGTCACTTCTTCTTTTTTGGTCTCAAAATTATTTTATACCTATTAGAGAGATAGGACTCTGCATCCTATATTTGGTACTCATAACACGCCATGATGCCGTGACGTAAGGCCAAATGACATAAGGAGAAATTCTAACATTTGGCCTTAAGTCGCTTTGCTAAAGCATGATTGAATAAATAAATTCATAAATATTTCGAATGCACATTCAAAAGGAGATATTTTTTCTCGGTCTAGAATCCGCTGTGGTTATTATAAAACAAAGTATTTACTCTCTATATTTTTTGTTAAAAAATATATAAAGATTTTTAACATCCTCTCATCCAAAAGAATAAGTTTAGCCAGCCATTTGTGGCAGTATAACACGAATAATGTTGGCTTCCAATGTGTCCATTGTTATTGCCTTGTCAGCGTAGACTATGAAGAATCGTCAAATGACAAATCTTGAAGGCATTTAACCGGTCAGTTACCGGTCCATTACGTAAAATTGTGCGTTCATCGAATGATTGGTATGTACTGTAAGTTGACTGTTTCGTTTGGTGTATCATCAAATGGGACAATTTTGCTTATTGACATACCCACTGAGCAAAAATCAGCCTCATCGCTAAACACAATTTTTTGATAAAACCGCGAATCCAATGCCAGCTGATTTTGGGCCCATTCACCTACATTTCGACGCAATCGATATTCACTCGACTTCAATTCTTGCAGGAGCTGTATCTTGTAAACCTTCAAACCAAGATCTTTGCGTTAAATGTTCCATAAAGTGGGCGGAATAAGACCAAATCTTGTGAAATACGTCGAATCGATAATTTTGGATCTTCTTCAACATTCTACTGAAAGGTTGCAATTTTCTCCTCACTGAGCACTCCTCTTCTGCGTCTCGGTGCCACTCATTTTGTAAAAAAAACCGTCAACAATATGACGAAAAGCCTTCTCAGTTAGTCGACACTATCAGGTGTAATATGGTGCAAGCGCTCCATATGTTTGGCATAAAGAACCATCATTTTGAAATCTGACAATTGGTTTGACAGTTATAACTGTCTGGAGTTAACCTGCTTTAAATAGAAAAATACTTTTTATCATCGAAAGTTGGTCCACTTTTATGTCGCATAATCAAGCTGAATATGCTCAGTTAGTCCTTGCGTTTCTCTTAATTGTACTCTACGATTTCAATCTGCCGATGATATTTTTCATATGTCCAGCCATGAGTTATGTCCTTCCCAACACACAAATTGCAGCAAACATACTCGCTCACTAACGTTCATCTATTATGTTGAGTACTTAAGTGCTGCACGCCACAATTTATATTTAAAACCAGCAAGAGAACGCAATGAATTCATGTCAGCTAATTGGATCCTTTTTTAGCGCTTATATAGAGTATTCCTTATGTGCATATATTTTTGCGTTTAATAATGTAATTAACGGGAACATACACATGTAAACCTTTCAAGGGAACTCTTCTCCACTATGACTTGCAAAAGGAATTTTTTCACGTCCCCAGATAATTGCCCACAAAAGTGTAAATGACTATGTATGGGAAAATTTTGCTTTGAATGTACGTAAACTCCATTACGGTCTTATGAGTAAGCGAACAGATCTGTAGTATCCCAGCAAAAATGTAGACCACTACATACACGCTTGACGCTCCTCGTAAATTGTAGCAATGCCAACCAGCAAATGTTATCTGCAAATATCACTTGACAGTGATTAATGAATTTTTTGGAGCGAAAAGCGAAATCCTTGATCTTTTGAAACCGACGCGACGATTCCAACCTTGCAACATAGAATTGGGAATGTGAACCTTCCTCTTGGATAGGCAGTAGATATTCATGAATACGAATTTAATACCCAATCCGTGATCGGGGAGTAGGAGTGAGGATGGGACACGAAAGTCTTGATAGATTTTTTCTGCATACATACTCGTCCATACCTACACATTATGGATTAGTTTGGTATTGTTCCCTTTTTTATGTAGTTCGACTTCGCTAGAATTGATGTAATTGCCTAGATAATTTGGTGACACACCATCACCTCCGTAATATGTGGCGGCTTCAAATTTTATTGGCTGGAAGAATTTGTAGATTTACATCTTTATGGATGTTTTGTTTGTGAATGAAACTGTTTTGACAGCAATGGATTTTGGTTCATGTATGGTTACGCACTCTTTTGTTTTATGAGGGACTGGAAATGTATCCACAAAAGTTGTTCACGAATAGAGCTATTGAAATGATTCTTATGGCCAATTTGAATGATTATTCAAACATCCATTTTAGCAAGAAGCCATTTTTTTTGCAAATGAGTGCATTAGGAATTTATGATACTCCCCTGTAATGGATAAGGAAATACCTGTTGAACTGCTTATTTGAGTTATTTTTAGGTGTCACTGGGGGGATTTGACCATTTGACATATTGACGATGTCGGTCAATAGTGCAACACACTAAATACTGCGTTCCGTTCAGCGATTTATATTTTTGTCGCTTTCTCTCTCATTCCTTACCTTCGAGAGCCTAGCTGAAACAAAAGCCCATGTGAAGCTAAGTAAAGCCCGACCTACAACATTCCTCTTTGATGTCCAACCATTCCATGGTTGCCCTCACAACGCAAGTATGTTATATCATTAAAACGTAGTCGATGTGAGGTGAGACAGTGCCAGTAGTCTATATGAAACAGTATGGGATGCAATATGGGTAAAATCCAATTCATTTGTTTGGGAACAGGCAAGCATGAGTTTTTGAACCCTTCACTAAGAGTGGTACATTTTCCTGAATAACTGTGCTGTTTCTTTGATAATCCAAATTGGCCCAAGGATGGCAACGATTTAACCAGGCCAAGGTCTATCATTTCCACTCCCGCTGAATATGCAATACCAGACAGCCGATAATTGTCTACTCCGATCGGTTCTAATCTTCGTTCGCCGTCGCTCTACTATTTCTGAGTCCAGACGCAGCCTGGACAGCGAATCAGACCGAAGTCGTTATTTCAACTCCGCCTAGGCCTTACGATGATACAAAATTCCCATTATGTATAAAGTAGGTGCGGTGTCTTGCAACTCCCCTCAAAAAGTGGCCGTGGGTACTCTTTTGATTCCCCGGAGGTCGTATCCAGCTTATGCCGTACTGTATTCCCAAAGCTAACGAGTGACGATCTTTCCCGACTAGTGGTGTGCAAAAAGTAATTATCCGGTGTTTAATATTCGATACTTGAAATGAGTATCGGTATCGAATATGTACTACTCAAAGTATTCGATACTGATTACTCATTTGCATGTCCAAAAAGTATATACTTTAAAATACACATACACAGCTCCCTCGTTAATTTTTCTCTACTACTGTACAAGTAAAACTGTTTCGTATTTCTATTCTCCTACTACTCTCATCAAAATAAGTCTCACGCTCACCTCTCACCTCAGTCACATGGTGGTGAGAGGTGAGCGTAGTAGGTACATCATACAGTTCCAATATGATTACTTTTCTTCAATCACCTCACTTTAAACTTTGCCAGAAATCAGTATTCAATCAAATTTGATTATCGAATACCAGGACTCGTTGTTTCTTTTTGCCAGCATTTAGTTACCAGTAATCAATAATCAATAAATTCTTTGAATGAGTAGATTTGAGGTTTTGATTTGAGGATATGTAGGTAGGTATAAACATTTATTAAATAGGTTTATCAATCGCTGATACGAGTAGCTAAGCAATGTATAAAACGAAAAGAAGTAGTATCTGGTTGCATTTTGCGGTGAAAGGAGAAGGTAAAGCAAAATGTGATATTTGTAAAAGCAACATCAAATTTAATTAAACACCTCAAAACTAAGCATCCTATGTACCTTAGTAATAGGGAAAATGTTTGGTTCTGGTTCGCAATCATAGCTTCAGGGTGCTGTTTCGTCCCTTTCAAGCACTTATGCAACGAACATTGCAGACGAATATGCCCGTTATTTCTGAAACACATGATGTCGCAGTTCCAGCAAGTAATAATGAAAACGATAATGTTCCATCCACATTAGAGCAAGAGAGGGCCAGGCTGATATCGCATGTGGTAAGCGGCGTGCGAAATCAACCAAAGATTAGTTCACACGCGACGCGGCCGCTCTCAATTAATCGGGAAAAAAAAATTACTGACCTAATATTCAACATGATTGTTAAGGGTCTTCAACCCTTTACCATGGTTGAAGATGAGCGGTTTACCGAACTATTGACAGAACTTGAGCCAACGTATAAAATGCCTAATCGAACAACATTTAGCAGAAATTTGTTGGAACAGCGAGTTGCACAAAAGTTAGTTTAACTAATAACTAAAAAGCTACAACTAAATTAGATGTAGTTTCTTTGAACGTACATACATAACTAAACCATAATTTTAGTTGTAGTTGCCACAAATTTTGGGACTAAGTTAGTTATTAGTTGCGAAGTGGAACTAAGCGTGTTTAGTTGTGAAAAATTAAAGACATTTTGGGAAAATATCCTTTTCGGGTTTAAAGGACCTTTATTGTGGCTCCAAGAACCTGATGTAAAATAAAAGGGGCATTCAATCAATTTTTATTTTGAACGCAATATGCATAATAAATCCCAATAAATTATCACCATTATAGCAAAATAATAAATTTTGATTAAGTTATTAGTTTTTACCTAGACAGCTAAAAAGCTACAGCTAAAAAACTATCCAACTTTTAGTTGTCATCCGCAGCTAACTTTGGCAACCTTACGAGCTTAGTTACACAACCTGCAACTAATAGCTAAAAGCTAAAATTAGTTGTCATTATGATAGCTAACCACCAAATCGATTGCATTTTTAACGCAGCTAATTTAACTACGTTAGCTACTTAGATAACAAATTAGGTAGCTAACATGCAACTGTGGCGCAGAGCAATAAATAAAAACACGGCTTTACATTCCGATATGGCGATTTGCCTGAAAGAATTCCTTTTACATGGTTTAAATAGTCATTTCCCACGCTTGGAATTCAATCCAATTTTAGCTAAGGCTACGTATTTGAACCACGTTTTAAAAAAAGGGATTCCATAATTGTACTGCCATTACCAACATCCAGGAAACTCTCCGTATAGAAATTCCCGAAGTAACCGCTAGCTGTCGTAGAAAAGAACATGTTCCTGCTACCACTCAAGCCGATGCAGCATCTTCTGGCCAAGAAATGGAACCGCATCTTTTGTGGGGAGATTTCGATAGCAATGCGGACTGCGTCCAATCTACTCGTGTGAAGGAATAATAGAAATGCGGCAATATACCGAAGAAAAGATTATTCCTAGAGAAGAGAATGCGTTAGCGGAAATCACCGGAAATAATTTATCCCAATCTGGCAAAGTTAGCTAAATAATACTTATGGTAGCGGATGGTAGCGACATCAGTTCCTAGCGAAAGGATTTTTTCAAAGGCTGGATTGGTGATTTCCGATAAAAGAAGCAGACTAAAACCCGAAAATGTCCAAAAAATTTTGATTTTAAATGTTAATTCAAAATATATCCGTAAATAGCTTTTAAGAAATTTATATTACTACTATCTATAATTTTTATTATTAACAATAAAGTTATCTATTGTGTACTTAATTTATTTTTATTATTTGACAATATTTAAATACCTGATATACTTTTTTTAAATTTATTTCCTATCTCTATAATTATTATCTATTAACTACTCATCATTATTTATCAACTATGAAGTACTACTGACTATATTTTTATTATTTAACAATGTTCAAATACCTGAAATACAATTTCTTTTAAGTTTATTTCCCGTTTGTTTATTAAATAAATAACGAAATGAATGTCAGTGCAATGCTACTTGAATTTTGACTGCGACACAAAGTACTAGTTCGAATATCAAATACCGAATACTGAATTTGAAGTAATCAGTACTCATTCGATACTCAAATGCAATCAAATTGCACACCACTATTCCCGACTAGTAATTTCATTGGTAGGCAAATCTACTGCAGATGTCCGGTTTGAATTATAAACAGCAATGCAAAAATTGGACGGTGTGTTTTGCTGTTGTTCGTCGGTCATGCTGAATTGCATTATGGTACCAGGGTCGGGTGATCGGTGGATACGGTGACGGTTGGGCGCACTGTGTTTTCAATCAGGGGCCCATATGAAATTCTCATAGGTTCCGTTCAGGGTCATCTGGATGGCATCGGTTGGTTGGTCTGGGTGTGTTGAACTCAGGATGTTTCTTACACTCCCCTGAGGAAAAGCAGACGAGAACCTTCTCGTCTCACATGGTGGCTTCAGTGTGTCTCACTTTCGGGTTTGGGATTTGTCTGTCCTTGGGTCGGGGGTTTAGCCTGCTAAGGAATAATAAAAAAATAATAAAGAAACGAAAATTAAAGCTTGGACGTATACACGCAAATCGAAGTTTTTCGCCGGGATACGTTGTCAGGTGCCGGCGGTCCGGGATCTGGCGGTTCCGGTTGCTGGTCTGGCCCTTCTGGTCTTACGATGGTTGGCTTTCTGGGTACGGTTAATTGTGAGGTTTTCCATTCCCCGCGCCCGCCACTTCAGGTACCTATTGTTCCTCGGATTTGGGGACAGACTCAGTTGGGATCCCCGACCTGGGGTCCTTGGGATTATCTGCGGGCTGGTCACAGGGCTCTATGGTCTGGTTACTTCCCTTTGCGTAGGTGGTAATTCGGATCGTGGGTCAGGTGCCGTAGTGCTAATGATCTTCCTCCATACTATTCGTCGGATGTTAGTAAATATGGTTTGGAACGTACGTCTCTCGTCGTTATTTGCGGAGGAATTTATATGCATTTATTTACTTACGTTTTATGTTTGATAGGTAAACGTCGGGCGCAGTGGCTCAATGGTTAGTGTGTCGGCTTGCTAATCGAAAGGTCCCCGGCTCAATTCCCGCCGGGGCCAAGTAACATCTAGAGTTTTTTCCACAGCTACACCTCTTGCGAACGTCTGGCAAACATCGAAGAGTATCAAATTGTCATGAAAAAGCTTCGCATCTCAAATTTGCCGTTCGGATTCGGCGTAAAACTATAGGTCCCCTCCACTTCGCATGAAAGTGGTTGGAGAAGCTATGTTCTGGGCCCTTTATGGGCCTGTTAATACCATGCATTGTAGGTAAACGAACCGGAGAAGTAAAGGTTATTAATATTTTTATATAAGCTTATACTTGGAAATATGTTTTTGACCATTGAATGTTACTTCTAAATAAGATGGCCTAAGGATCAACTGAAATTGACTACCATATTAAAGACACTGTGCTTGTACACAATGAATCATGGACAAAATAATAAAAGAAGATAATAATATTCAATAAGGGTAAAATGAACAAAAATCGTAATGTGACATGCAATGTTGTGAAAACGCAACGATGGATCGAAACAGGTTAAGGCCAAAGATAAAAGCATCCTTAAGCAGAAGTTCAAATCGCAGTTCAAATATTTAGTCGCATTTTTAATAGCGCTAAAATTTAGTTAAAAAGATCTCACATTTTCAAACAATCCTTCAATTAAAATGTCCTTACAACAAACAAAAAAGTAAAACAAAAACTCGTTGAATTATGCCAGTGAAATATTCATTAACATAACGTTGACTCCATGTGTCCTTACATAGAACGAGTATTGTTAAGTGCACTTATGTATTGCGTTGACATTAAAAGCATTTTGTTGTTCCTTAAGGAAACAATATCATCGCGTATAGTAGCACTAAAAGTTCGCCTACATGCATGCAGAGTGTGCTGTGCAACAGCCAGTGTTGTACGAAAGCTGCGATACTGATGCAGTAGACAACACTTTAAGCACGAGACGATTCACAACGCTTGTGATGGATTCACTAATGTGATACCATAGGGCATACCCTCTGTATATGTACCTACATATGTAAGTGGGCAAAAAGAATCCTTTCCATTAATTTACGAACAAAATGGGTTAAGCACTCAATACCGAAACTGAAGATGAATCCACAATATATTCTAAGTACTTATTCCCTATGGCTGGCGCCATTATTATGCATTAATACTATAGCACTGAATAAGAGAGGTAGGCAGCTTGGATGAGAACTATGGTACGACGCGGCTCTGTATGGGATCTATGCAATTGCCAGCAACAGGAATCCTTCTGAACTCATTGCAATGAGGTTTCCTTTTAATAGAAGGTGCTGAAAAAAGGTCAGAGTTGCACTAAGCCGGGCAATTTTCTTTTGACTTTTCTTCTTAGGTGTACTGGAGCCTGCGGGCGGACAAACCTGGATTTTCTACTGGGTTTGTTTTAATTGTTCTGGCCTATAGCATAAACATATCCATAGGTAAACACTGCAAGTAGTACCTATACGAGGAGAATTCGATAAATGAATTCGAACACGGTGTATAAACGTACCTGTTTTAGCAGCAGCGAGTATAAAAGGCAGACTTTTCCGGGGCGCTGGCTACACACAAACAAGGGACCGCTCTCATTATATCCTGAATTTCACAATCAATGATTAATTAAAGCGCTTAATGTTCTGCATAAAAGTTGCGAAAGTGGGTTGCTTCGATTGCATTGATTTGCATGGAATTCATGTTAAGTGAACATTTCGCATTGTATGCTCAATCAAAAATGAAATGAAAAGCACCAGCGAGCAAAGAGAAATTCGCATACCTGATGGGAGCACAAAAAAAATACAAGGACTAGAAAGTTCACTTGCTTTATGCGAACGTTTACAGAGAGACAACATACTTATTAAAGCACATGAGCTCAGATTAAATATTAAGATTGAGGCAACTTAGATACAGTTCCATAGATACATAGCTACATAAAATCAGTATATTGAGCTGAAGAACTTTTCCCATCCGTTGATTTTCGGTACATAATCTTTTTTACTTTGGGACTTACACTACTTGTCATTAATCTTGTAATTTGATGGATGGTCGGCAGTAAGAACTAAGTGCTTTAAAATTGCTGTTGAAATGAAGCAATAAGGAACGAATTCCTAACATTAT
Organism: Portevinia maculata; assembly: GCA_949715645.1. Classification (NCBI taxonomy): domain Eukaryota; kingdom Metazoa; phylum Arthropoda; class Insecta; order Diptera; family Syrphidae; genus Portevinia; species Portevinia maculata. The sequence goes on from OX454526.1 coordinate 220,182,454, forward strand.
TGTGCTGTGGTTTGTCGGCTCACTCTCCCACTCTCTGGTTTGTGCACTTCAGTCAATCAGACAAAGACAACGGTTACCTATTAAATTAGTTGAGTAAACTTTACTAAATAAGGGCAGTTTGGAAGATGACATATTAAGCTAGTAGAATACAATGAATGACCACTATTAACGAGCCAATGCCCATTTACCCATACATTCCCTAACTAAGATGTCAGTCAGCAAAACTATATATATATAACACCTCTGATATCATTTTAAAAGAGGGATGACTTGTGGACCGTGCGAAGTACAAAGTTGATTTGTAGGGAGTTTTAAACTTTAGAGAAGCTTAAAGCTGCAATCTAATATAATATAAGCTGCAGATAAAGTAATCCTTATTTGTTGAGGTAAAGATATTCATCGACTTAAAAACTTTGAATAAGCTCGACCAGTTTCATTTTATTGTGACACACTTATCACGTTTCCATGACTATACAAAATGTATGCAATCACATTCGAAATTGTCTGAACAAAGATATTTAACTAACGATTCCGATGTGTGAATAGAAATTGAATGGTTTCTGAAAGATTGTACCAGAAGAATGAACAAATGAAATGATTATTCAGCCTTGTGTATGGCTATGACTGATAGTCAAAAATTAATATATATAGTCAACTATTTCTAGTATGACTATATATTTGTGGAGTTTCACCCAGATGTGGTGGTTTGGGATCATCAGTGGATTACTACAAGCACATCAAATCCGTACTCAATTGTGAAAGTTTATACCAGGGTTGAATGGTTTCACTTAAATTGTAAATCACAGTCGCTTTTTCGACTTCCAGACATTTTCTTAGCAAAAACCTTTTATACTTCCAAATAGGCGATGAGCTATTAAATCTTTGTAATGCTTGAGAAAAATTGACCTTGTAGGTACCAGCAGCCTAATGCTACATTTTAACCAAGAAATAAATTGAGTTTAATAGAGAGAGCGAACCCCACAGGCGGACTACTAGGAAGGCAGTATAGTGGCAGGGTTATTGTCCCTTAATTGCTGATCATAACTTTACTGTTAACAAAGAAGGAGAAGGAGTGAGACTAAAAATTGATCTTAAAATGTATGCACCGAAGACAATTATGTAATTTCATGCTTTCAATTTGTAGCCTCTATTTTGAACTCCTATTTTTGTTTGTACTTTTTTGCCACAATATTCATAGAGAAATATGTACGTCTGTAAATCAACAAACCGTTAGTTAAAATTGTTATATTGCGATGTGCACAGGGCAGTCTACCAGTATTAGATGTCCCATTATTTCGAGCGGCTTACATAACATATACTAACTCGGACGACTATTAAGTTGCAGAGAAGGTAGCTTCTTGAAAATAGCCTCCATTGCAAAATGTCGGACTCGCCCATTAAGGGTACCGCGCGAATTTTCAAATTCAAATCTTTATTTAATAGTCATACACAGTAAGACACAATATCTTATTTGGTAGTGCATGCAAAGTGCTATATGTACTTAATTTTAAGTGTTACAAGACGAGTAGGTACTGTATAATTTACAAGATCAAATGCGAGTACACTAATCCATACTAATATTATAAATGCGAAAGTACTCGTAACTCTGTCTGTCTGTCTCGCTTTAACGCCAAAACTACTGAACCGATTTAAATGAAATTTGGTACACAGATAGTCTAGAGCCTGAGAATGGACATAGGCTACTTTTTACCGCGGGAAAATACATACATCCGCTGTCCAGAAGCGGAGATCTAAGCTGATATCTAAGTTGTAACTCTCGAATGCTTTCTAGCTGCTAGCTTTGGAATGACTCATACAAATGAAATAGGATTTTTTTTAATATAAAGTTCAATTATGTACAAAGAGCATAAGATATTATCTTTGTAGGTTATCCTGAAGTTGAACAATAAGCATTAAACTATACATTTTATACAATTCAAAAAAAAGTAAAATGTTTGATTGAAGCTAGATCGTTGGATTTTCCCAGCGTCGAGTGGAGGAAAATTTGTGTGTGTGTGCGGCACAAATCTGTTTCTCTCTCTCTACCTTTTGTGCGTGTGCTTTTTTTTTCTTTTTTTATGCACCTTTTGTAGTTTGTGTTGTTTTTTTTTTGGCGCATGGGATTGAGAAAGATAGGGTATGAAATGTAATTGAGATTGAGAGGGAGTCACACTGAGAGTATATCCATATAATGAAAAGGAACACTCTCGACGTTTTCTTTATAAGTTCTTATCGGCAAGAATTTTGTTTTAAATTTGAGAAGTGGCAGACTGGCGAAGCAAGGCGAGCACGGGACAGCTACTCGTAGTATAAAAATAAAAATAAAAAAATAGTTAAATCCAATTCAAATTAAAACAATTATTCAATTAATTAGGTACTTATTGCTTATAAATTAATTTACAGGGAGTAATAAGTAAAGAGAAAAAAAGTAGAAAAGAAAAGAGAGGAGGACGGAAGAGGAGAAGAAGAGGACTTAAATATCCAATCATCATCATCAAAGTGTTTCGAAGCATTGTTGCAGTTTTGCCTTGAACAGCGTTTTTGATTTGATTGATTCTTTATTCTCAATTAACATATTATGTACATTTTATAATAAACTTAATTAACACTTGAAAGAGAATAGTTAGTGGCATTTATATTTCAAGAACAAAAATAGTGCTAATGCCACTTCAATGTAAATACTTCATGTGGGGTGAGCAAATTTGTAAATTCAAAAAGTAAAATTAATGATGAAGAATTGAAGAAAATAAAAATATCAATAAAAAATTAACTAATGAAAATATCAATAAAAAATTAACTAATGAAGCAAGATTCATGGCAAAAAAGAAAAAAGAAAAAAGCAAACAAATATGTGTAACTAAGCAATATAACGCAGCAAAACTTCAATTTCATTATGGTCGAAATCAAGAAGCCAACATTTCAATTTTCTCAAAAAAGAGCACAGCGTTGATAAGATTCGTATTTCGGCAGGGAGTTTGTTAAACAATTTGCATGAAACAATGGAGTAAGAGTTTCTAAAGCTTGTTGTGCGAAAGGCAGGGATTGGTACATAAAACTGAGAATTGCTCCGTAAGGTATATGCATCAGAGATAGGACTTTGCAAGTACCCACCTCTCACAAAGAAAATTCTAAGTGTCTTATAATAAAATAAATGTCTCACTGGGAGAATTCTCGCAAGTCTAAACAGTTGCATGGAACCAGCTAGCCGGGTAGAGTTGCAAACTTTTCTTACTGCACATTTTTGCAAAACAATTAACTGCTGAAGTTTACTTAAGTATGCGGCTCCCCAACAGCTTATTCCATACTGCAGTTTAGAATGAAAAATTCCGTAGTATATTATTTTTAAACTATCGTTCGAACAAAACATTCTAAGACGATAAAAACAACGAATGGTGGAAAGAAGATATTGCTTCAGGCTTAAAATATGCTCGGACCAACTTAAATGTCGGTCAATTATAATACATAGGTATTTAAAGCAGTCAACATTTTCAATTATAAAGCAATTGGCATTACAGGCTACATTCGCATCAAAAGAGTCATTAGAATTAAGAACAGAACACGTATTATTAATTATATTAAACCTTGCGCAATTTGTTGCATGGAAGGTAAAAGCAATATTAGGAGTCGCTTCTGCATTAAGGCTAAAGAAAATAAGCTTAGTTTTGTTACTTACTAGAAGTTTATGTCCAGCAAACCAAATCCTAAGTAAATGAACGTCGTGATTTATATCAGCAACTAAGTTCAATGGGCTTTCAGATCTGTTAGCGATTCCTAAATCATCTGCATAGGCCGTAACTTTTCCAGAAAACGGTAATTCAAAAATGGAATTAATGTAAATTAAAAACAAAATATGTCCAAGAACAGATCCTTGGGGGACGCCAAGTTTAATAGTTTTAGTGCTGCTTAGACAGGCTCCTATTTTCACCTTTTGTTTTCTCTCCTTCAGATGAGAAGCGAACCAATCGTAGATACAACCACGAAAGCCCACATTATACAATTTTTTCAAAAGAATGTTGTGATCAACCATATCGAAGGCCTTGGTTATATCTACAAATAGTCCACTGCAAAATCTTTTATCGTCTAATCCTTTATGTAAAAAGGAGCAAAATTTCAAGAGAGCGTCCTCAGTAGAAAGGCCTGATCGGAATCCAAATTGGCTCGAGCTAAAAAAAAATTTATTTTCGAGATAATTCAAAACCCTATGTTTAACTACTTTTTCAAATATTTTTGAAATAGAAGGCAACAACGAGATTGGTCTGTAATTATTTTTATCTTTTTTGCTCCCCTTTTTAAAAAGTGGTATGACAGTGGCACATTTTAGTTCATCAGGGAAATTTCCAGTGATAATACTTGAATTAAAAAGATGCGTTAAAATATCAACAATGTTCAGGGCAATTTTTTTTAGCGCAAGATTTGATATACCATCATTACCACATGAATTCGAGTTATTTAAAGAGTTTATAGTTTTTAATAACTCAATACCAGAAATGGGTTCAAAAAAGAAGCTAGCACTATCAATATCGCTATCCATTGGACCATATCCAATACCAATATAGTGATTATTAGAACCACTCGGAAATGACATTTGCCCAATTGAGGAAAAAAACTCATTGAATTCGTTTGCTACTGCTGTAGGGTCGGTAATGCAATTATTACCATTACTTAAAGTTATAGACGTATCTGGTTTGCCAATACTTCGATTAATAATATTGTTAACTACTTTCCATTCCTTTTTTAGATTTCCTCGCGACATACTTATTTGGTTATGGTAGTAACTATCCCTGCATAAACGGATTTCCTTATTAATTTTACGGCACATATGATTATAACGATTTTTTAAAGACTCATTTAGTTGATGTTTGCTACACCTTTTTCGCAGTTTATGCTTCTGTTTGATTTTTTGAAGAAGAGTTGAGTTTATCCATGGCTTTAACCTTATTTCTGAATTTTTCTGCACAGCTATAATACTGGAAGCGGATATGGAGGTTTTCAGAATTTTAATAAATAGGTCGTAAGCTTTAGAGGCATTTTCTTCGGCATAAACCTCATCCCAATTGTAATAGCGCAATACACTATTCAGGTGTTCAAAGTTAATTTTTGTCATTCTTGGCAAATAATGTTTTTCGTTCTTTTTTTTCCAAAATGGGAAACTCAATACCAGTCATGCAGTGATCAGAAATATTAAGGTCAAGATTAACAGCAGCACATTGATTTGCCTGAATTTTTGAGAATCGAGCAAATACGTGATCAAGACAGGTACCAGCAACTGGTCTCGTGATTTCATTAACAATAGAGGTTAAGCCATGTTCGGCAATAAGTGCAAGGTAAGAATCCAACGAATGACATGAGCTTAACAAATTCAAGTTAAAGTCACCTAAAATTACTAGATTAGCTACTTTCACATTGCATAGAAAATTCGAGAACTCTTCGAGAAACACATTTAACGACTGAGAATTAAATCTATATACACAAACAAAGGTTGGGGGTTCATTATATATGAAACAAGAGATTTTCAAAATATCAGCACTCGACAAACTATAACGCTTTACATCACACTCATCATACGCATCTTTCACGAAAGTACCCACTCCACCTGCAGAATACGAATCATTGGTATTTGCGCAAAAATTATAGCCAGGAATACTGTAATCATTGGTCTCGTAAGAATAAATCCAGATTTCGGATACAAAAATAATTTCAGGTAAGTTTTCAAGGGCTTCAAGATTGCTAACTAATATATCAAAATTTTGCCGAAGACTTCTAATATTTTGATGTACAACAAAAACAGATTCTTCATTTAAATCGCCATGAAAAATGCTATCATTACAAATGGATACGAAACTTGAGGTAGGGCTGTTGGTTACAAGATCAAAGCTGACGTTCATATTTTCGAACAAATTTAGTCATTTTTAATTAAAGTTAAATCATCAAATGATCTTATAGCAACAACCTTGCCTTTATCGACTTTTCTTAACAAAATCTGAGAATTACTGTACAACAAATATTTAAATTTATTCTCTATCTTCAATTTTTTGGCTGCCATAAATAGACTACGAGTATATTTTGTGAAAAAATGGTTAATATATATGCTGGAACTATTTTTGTTAGTATCGCCAAATAATGATGTGTTTAGTCTTTTCCTTCCGGTTTTCTTGCTCTTCATAATCTTTTGTTTAACATCAGTCGATGAAAGATGAATGCATAAAATATTTGCTGTCTTATTATTTTTCGCGTAACTTTTAACGTAGCACTTTTTAATGTCTTCAGAAGATACAGAGACGTCCAGCGCTTCGCAGAAAATTTTTACGGCACAATCTTTTGCATTATCGTTGTTTACCTCCGGCACACCAACAATATCAATGATGTTGTCAACCTGCTTCTGATCCCACCAATTCAGTTTACCTTCAAGTGCGTTGACCTTCGATCTCAGAGAAACATTCTCCTCCTTCAATTGCTGGACAGTGCTTAGAAATTCGCTGTTTATTTTTTTTAAACTAAGAATTTCTTCGTATAGCTGTTGAAGAGTGATCGTGCTGCTATACGTCTGCTGCTATACGTTGAGTTCCTAACAGCATATTTGTTGCTCGTTCTCTTGCTGCATCCATTTGTAGAGAATTTCTTGGACTCTCTCGCTCTACAGCTGATTGTTTTTGTTGTTGTGTAGCTGCTGCTTGTGATATACTGGATGGGGTTACTGTTGGCGGTTGTAATGATTTTCGACGCAGAGTGGAGCACTTGTCACAACGATATTTAATATTGCTTGTGTTCATGTATTCTATATCATTTGGATTAATGTTTGCGCACGCACAGTGGAATATACAATTGCAGTCGCCACAAGTAATTTTCGATAGAGCACTCCGACCAATTTTTTGTTTCCAAATTAAGCAATGCATTTTTATATATAAAAGAGTAAACTTATTTGACTGTATTACTTAATAGAGACGAAAAGCACGCACCCCACGACACTTTGTGTTATCTCACTGATCTCCAAATAAGAACTATTTTGCAATATATCAATCTTAAGGATCGGGAAGGGAGTTCCATAGCCGAATCGCATAGACAAAGAATTGACGTTCAGAAATCAAGAAACGGAAACGAATTTGTATGAGATAAAAAGTTCTACTCGAACGCGTAAAACGGAATCTGTTATAAAGGTAAGGTGGTTGGCGTGTCTGGAGTATATTGCAATACCAACGTTCTGATCTTGAAAATGTCTTCGAGAGAGATGCCATAAATCGATTTGGAATACGAGGAAATGTGGTCATATCTTTTTATTCCAAAAATATATCGCGCAATACTGTTGTATGCCACATTGAGTTTCCGCCTGTGCTCATAATCACAATTGCTGAAAAGCTCAAATAAATATAGCATAATAGGAATGTCCTTGATAAATGATATTAGCACTTTGGAAGTGTCTCTCGCGCAAACTATTCAGTTTAGAAAAAAAATTATATTAGAAACCTCAATATCATTTTTGAAGACCTATCCATAGATACCCCACATGTATGGGTTTGATGAAAAAACATTTTTGAGTTTCAGTTCTAAGTCCATATGGAGAACCCCCAAAATTTATTGTTTTTTTTTCCTATTTTTGTGTGAAAATCTTAATGCGGTTCACAGAATACATCTACTTACCAAGTTTCAACAGTATAGTTCTTATAGTTTCGGAAAAAAGTTGCTGTTGTAACATACGGACGGAGAGACAGACAGACAGACATGACGAATCCATAAGGGTTCTGTTTTCTGCCATTTGGCTACGGAACCCTAAAAAGGCCCAGCAAATGAGGCTATATTTTACAGTGAGAAATAAACCATTCCATTTATCCTAAGGCTATGTCCCATTTGGTAATTTTGCATTGTCCAAATTTTATTGAGCGATTTCATACACCACAAGAAATACGAGTACGATGAGAAAATTCTAAAGAAAAAACGTTTAGCGGCTGCTATCGAAACTAACCACCAGAATATTAACGATCGCCTATCCCTCATCTTGTGCCGAAGACCAGTGGCATCGAAGCCATCCAATATGCCGCAACTGATTACCTGGGTTTAGCGTGACCACTCACTGATTTGATGAAGAGTATCGGCAAGTACAAACATGCATAGTGGAGCGAGAGCCCAACGAGCCAAAGAGGAGGGGGCTTCTTAAAATTTGCTTTTCGGATTCGGTCTTAAATTGTAGGTCCCTTCCACTTTGCACAAGCAAATGGTTGGAGAAGTTAGGTTTTAGGCAATCTATGGCCGTTTATGCCTAATATTTATTTTTTTTTTGTCTCTAGGTGCCCAAATTTTCAAAATCCGCCTACTATTTAAAAAAAAACGTTGTATTCAAGAAATCATTGGAAATGGAAGTTCTATTCTTTGCAAAGTATGAAGTCAAAGTCGATTATGACAATTCCTCCATAGAAAGTTTTCTGCCCTACCAACTTTTTAGGACGTGTTTTTTCATAAACATTGTTTTTTGTTAAAATATTTAAGAAAACGTACACAATTTAGACTATATCCTTCTTAACAATTCGCCTTAGTGGAACTTTCCCTATGTTTTTTTTAATTAAGTGCGGAGCGCCTCACATTTATCACTGCGAAAATTCACGGAAAAGTTAAAGGAAAAGCTATTATAGGTACTACAGTGGACGTCCAGTATAACGAACGATATAATGTTTGAGGTCGTTCGCTAAAACGAATGTGTTCGTTAAATCGAACGTTTTTTTTTTACTTTTTGATACATATTAGGTTAATTGAAAAAGGAGTGTGCATTTTATATATGTACTGTACATATATGTAACTCTGCTTCACTTCAACTTGAGACTTTAAGTTTAATGACTTTTCTTAAAGCCGCCGTAGCATAAATATGTCAGACATATCAAGATCCACCTGTTTGGCCCAAGTAAGCACATTTGCTAAGGAGGTAACTGCTTCAGCATGCTTAACTGGAGCTTCGATAATGTTGGTTTCATCACCAAGCTCATTTTCACTTGTTGAGCTTATTTCAATAGCGTCATGCACGCTAGTTCTTGTAAATTTGATTCAGCATTATTCCAAGTGTGGAGAGAATTTTCCTGAAGTTTAAGACCTTTACTACAACCGTCAATGATTTTGACCTTTTCTTTTAATGTAAGTCGCTTACGTTGACTTTTGGAATTCATATTAAAAGTAAAACAAGAAAGAAACACCAAAGAAATTAAAATCAACCGCACGAGACTGGCACGCTAACTTAAATAAAAAAAAAAAACAATTAACTGCTAGAATACGACCAAAACAGGACGAAACATGTATGGATACATATCCGCATTCTTTGGGACCAAGAGCAACAATACGGATTGCATGGAACAAGAATAGACGTGAAAATATTGAGCAGTTGTAAAAACGTTCGTTATATCGGATAGCAAATTTGTGCCGACGTTCGCTATTTAGAGATGTCAATGTAAAATTAGTAAGCGTTCGTTATATCGAAAATTCGAAAATCTATGTATCTACAAGCTTGCTAAGGAAATAGGTTTTTTGCATTGATTTATGTCCCGATGACATACGACTCTGCGTATTACGGCTGATACTGTAAAAATGTATCTCCAGATCAATATCCACCGTCTTTTAATTAGTTTAAGGCTTGAAGGCCGTCCGATGTATGAGTCGAGGAGATATCCCATAGCTTAAACCTATCAATAAAGCACGATTATCAGTTCAAATATGGCATATCTTTAATTGCTTTTTTTATGTACTTATTAGACATAATGTCGAAATGTTTGACTTCGATATAAGGTCCATATGACTGCTTGTAATTGGGCGTTAAGTCGTAATGTCCATGGAACTTATTTCGGTTTGAAGTAGTCATAATGTCCGTGGACCATCATCGAACCGCTTCCCCACTGCAGTGATATTCTTAGCCCATCCTTGCACATTCAAAGCATAATATGATTATATCATTAACTCATAGTTAGTAACATGTTTTTTTATTTATCGTAGACTAATTTACTATATATGTGATCAGCACTGAAAGTTATGTCGATCTGGGTATGTTCGTCCCTCGTCCATTTTTCTGTGTCTAATTTTGAGACCATGAAAATCGAGCTAGAAAGCTTACATTTGGATCATAGCACTCTTTCTCTATGGTCCCCGAATGATCAAGTGTAAAGATTTTCCGCATCCATTGTTTAAAAGAGCCGCCTTATCGAAGAAGTCTATTGAAATGAAGGTCGTGTTCTTTGCAAAGTATGTAGACAAACATTTTCTTAACAATTCGCCTATACAAAGTTGTTTGGCATATCCACTTTTTGGGGCGATGCTGACAAAAACTTTGTTTTTTCGATGAAATTCATATAGACAATTTCCTTTTGAACAACTGGCCTAAACAACGTTTTTTACCACATGTTTTATTAGAGCCAACAAATATTCCATAATAAATAAGGATTCTCAATCCGATGCCTAGCCCAGCTTTGGGGGATTAGAAAGTAGATTATATAACAATTCTTTCAAGCGGAATGTAGCATTTCCATATCTCTAATTTGACAGTTGTTCCTAACTGACAGTTATTTTCTATGCATTTCCGCATCTCGCACTTTTAAAATACATCGTACTCCACATTAAAAGCATTTTTATTAGGTACATGTGGTATGTATTTTAATCAGGAAGTAGATTGAGATTGAGACCACATTAAAGCGATAACAGCAGTCATAATTATCGTTCTAAAACTATGTCATTTGAACTCATCTGCCTTCATGTCTAAACTGAGTCCTACGTAGATCCATAATGCAAGAAAACTATGCCATCGTTTCAACAGCCGGGTGATTAAGAATGCCAGCAAGTCATATTGCTCCCTAGCATTGAGTCAACGCGACTGCAAGATATATCATATTCATATCAGTTTTCTGAAAGTTCCTATCCCTACGGTGAATGAAATTGCACCCAACTGAGGCGTTAGTTCATGTGCCCACTGCTCGCACTAATTAATTCCCTTTAGCTAACGAATAATAAAAGGAAATCATAACTGTAGCTATGTCACAGTTGGCGTGATTCCTAATTGTTATCCGAAAGCTTGATTCACTGGATAAAATCTCGTGACTGTCACGATTTTCACTAAGATTTTAGAAATATTAAGGGATTTTTATTGAAGCCATTCTTAAGTTAGTCTGCTTGGGGTGGTGCTCGTTTTAACCAAAGTACCTACTTAAGAATGTGTTAAAAAATATATTTTGCTTGCCATAGTATTTGTACACTGGGCCGTTATCGAGTCTGAGTGCTCTAGGATTAGAATTTCATTTTTTCCAGAAAATAAAATAAGGTATTTGGGCAGTATTGTTCGATGTTATATCTATCCTGATCGGTGTCTCTTTTAGTGCGGTGCCTGTAAAGAAGGTACCTACCTGCAATATAATAAGGTGATAAGATTAGTGCTAAAAATGGTTATCTCTACAGTTGTTCTATTCGTTCTTCATCATGCGTTCATTTAAAGAGTCCTTAGGGCTCGGCTATGCAGTGAGCGACAGAGCGACAAAACTCTCAGCTACACGAAAAAATCAAAACATATGTGATTGTACGGTTGCGGCCACGTTGTTGTTTAGCGACAAACGACGTTTCTCAGCGTCAGAGTGACTTCGCTCTGTTTTCAATTCTATTCTATTTTTTTACTGTAATCCTAGGAGAAAAAGTCCGGAATGAACGAGGACGCTTTAATTTCAGACGTGCAAAGTCATCTTGATTTATGGCAGGATAGGCTTGAGGTTTCAAAAACCGTTCTAAAAACTAAAAACGTTGCAGAAATTTCACTGTTCATTGTCATATAACGAAATTGTTTTCACGTTTTGAAAATTGTGATTTCATTTCGGCTTTTTGAATTTATTTATTATGTATTTCAGTGCGTATTTCTACTGCGACAATTTTTGAAGTAAAACTTCTTTACGCACGCTTGACTTGGGGAGTAAGGTGGTGAATGTGTCGCGGAAGTGTAGACAAACGTACACTTCCTGCAAAACGGAAGGGCAGACAAACGTACACTTCCCGAAAACGGAAGTTGAGAGGGAAATATAAGTTAGTGAAGATAGAAAGAGAGAGAGAGTTACGTTTCGTATCATACAATCTTTTGTTACAACCCATAAAATTAAGTCGGCGGAAAGATTCGTAGAATGGGTAAGCACACTTGAATCTCTTCAATAGAGGGCAATACTAAGCTCTTATCATCTATTCAAACCGATCCATAGGAGAAAGCTATATCTAAAACATTTGCCGACAGATGGAATTTACCGGAAGTGAGTAAAGTCATTGTGACCATGAATCGCAGTTCATTAGTTCATCTTTTTTCGTACAGATGGCACTCGAATTAAACAAACATAATGGTAGTTGTTTACATTTCACCCAATAACACAGTTAATAATATTATAAAGTTTTTATAATAAAAGACTTATGATTTACGGTCGAGTAGCCTCTGAAGAATTTGGAGAAAATTATCATACGTTGCCACTAATTTCAGCAGGGGATTTCAATATTAATTTTGCGTCCGAAGATGGACAACTCTTGGTAAACTGTCTAAAAGATAAATTAGAACTACAAATAAATAATAACCGAAATGCACAAGATATGGAACAACAATCGAAGCAGTTATCTTTCTAATTTTCATTCGAAAACATATGTATCTTATTTCTCATACCATAAGCCTATTGTCTCGGTCTTATAATCAACCACAGTAATTACTACTGATGTATCCGATAATGAAAATAATGAAAATAATGAATAAAAATAAAAAATGTATTCAAAAATATTAATTTATCAATAAAATCCCATAATAAATTTAAATATTTGTAGAAAATTAATTTATGTTTATGTATATACACGTATATATTATACATACCTAACCTATATACATATATAAACATGTATATGTATTTAAGAGGAAATACTTTTGGCGCATAGAGGGTAAACTTGTCATTGAGTCGAAGATTGTTGTACAAATGGTGAAATTCGACACAACCTGATCTTTTTCGGTTTATTATATGAACACGAAATCTTTTTTTTTAAAATTTAATATAATTTTGCAAATGATAAAAGGACTTTCTGGTAAAATACTGCAGCGAGCAGTACTTGACATCGATATTTTCACCATTAGTTGCTCAAGAATTGCCACTGAATAAATGGCTACTTGCCGCTTAAGCTTGCCTCTACGCTTTTTGCCGAACTACTTTTAACTATGTATTATAAGGGTGTTTTTCGAAGTTTCTTTTTCAATGTGACAATACTTAAACAGCTGATGTTAATCTGACAGCTGAAGTCGTTATTTTATCGAAGGTTATTTTACAAATGGTGAAATTCGCCATAACCTGATCTTTTCGGTTTATTGGACGAACACCAAATATTCTTCCTATAAACTTAAAATAATTCTGTAAATGTTAAAACGACTTTCTAGTAAAATACTGTGGCGAGCAACACTCTACAACGTCATTTTCAGCACTAATCGTTCAAGATTTGTCGCACAATAAATGGCTACTTGCCGCTTAAGCTTGCCGTTCAGCTTTTTGCCGAACTATTTTGAACTTTTTCTTATAAGTGTTTTTTAGGAGACTTTCAATATGGCAATACTTAAACTTATTTTGTTCAGTTTTGTTTGGCAATTCATCATGCAAAGAGTAAATACTGAGCAGTGTTCTCAAATTGTGGACATTTATTTCCCAAATCAATTTTCAGTAAACCATGTTTTTACAAGATCGTGTGATTTGACGTCGCTGCACTGGGGTATATGGATTCGGTGATCTATGCGGACAAACCAACAACGATTCCAGCCTTAGAAGATAACATCGAGCACACCATTTGTGAGATACTGCCTCAAATGCTTGACAAATTGTTCAAAAATTGCAGCTTCAGGAAACAGTTTTTGGGAACCTCCAGTGATTATTTTTTATTTTATTAAAGATTCTTTATTTGGATATTATAAGAAAGTTTTACAACGGATGTATGCAGTAGAATATAGAACATGACATTAAATGTCGTCTGTCGAAATAAGCTTGACATATTCTTATAATAAAAAATTAAAAACATGTTTGTACAATAAAGTGAGAACACAATCTAAGTTTAAAAATTCTTAGAGAGATATAGATTAAATTTAAATATTAGAACACAAAAAAAAAAAAGAAAAAAACATACAATTTCCAATTAAAAACACGACTATTCATTTAAGTCAGATTTATTGAATTAGCAAGGAAGTTTTAAAGATGAACAGGTCAGATTAATTGAATTCATATTACAAAAAAGATTCGCTTAAGGCCCAAAAACTATTTCGATATCTGAGGGCATGATCGCAGAAGCTGAATAGAATTTTCCAGCCATACCTTCCATTCAAAATATCCCTAGTTTCCAAACGAGAAAGACGGCTCTTTGCAAAGTCTTCGCAGTTCCTGCAGAGTCGGACACACCGCTAAGAAGTGGTAGCGCTATGCCTTCTCTATGAGGTATGTAATTGAGTCGTAAAGTTTCAACTCTTGTGTTAAATATCGTACTGATTTGGAAAGGGTGGAACGAATTGCTGAAATAGTTGCTAGCACCTAGGAAGTGGTTTAATTCTCTGTACATACATCGGCTTGATGACGACAGGGCGCTATCAATACATAGCTGAAAAAAGGATTCATCAACCTTTGCAATACACTTATAAAACTCCTCGCGCCATGCGTCATTCGAGATATTAGATAAATTAAGAGACACTCCTTGCGCACGTGCAATATCATACCATTCCTTGAACGGAGTGAGTCTACACCGAAATGCATACTTCATTATTTGTTTTTGCAAATTGTGGTCAGGCCTTTGCATTACTTTGATGATGTAGTCTGCATTTGCTTTCAAGGTTTTCAGGTAGATTTATGGAATTCCTGATTCAATATGCAAAGCATATGTTGGTGTTGATATTGGTAACCTAAAGATGCGCTTAAAGAAGAATCTCTGCAACACTTCAAACTCTTCAATAAACTTGAATCCAAAAACTTGGTTTGCATAACAAAGGCAAGTGTTAATAGTAGCATCCAGCACTTTAAACTTTACAGAGGTGTCCACTTTGAGATTGCTAACAAATTTGCTCCAAATGAGGTTGATTGCAGTTTTAGCCACTAAGCATTTTTCTTTAATGTGGGGACGAAGATCCAGATTGCTTGATATTAAATACCTGAGATACTTGTATTGCTTAACCACTTCGATGCGATCGGATCCTAAAAACTAATTATCGGGTGACAATCTTCTCCTATTTATTAACTCAAAAATCATAATTCTAGATTTGGAAGTGTTGATTTGTAAGTCCCATAATTGGCAGTAGCTCATTAGCCGGTTAATAAGAAGCTGCAGTGATGAAGGGTTATCTGCTAGCAAGACAAGGTCATCAGCGTAGAGCAAAACCCTAATTTGATCGTCGCCCAATTTCGGGTAAGATATTTGAGACATCGTCAATAAACAGGGAAAACACAATCGGACTTAAAATACATCCTTGCGGAACACCTGTTTCAGTATTAAAAAATTCAGACATGGTGGTGCCATTCCATACAGAGGAAGTAGTGTCGGTGACCAACTGTTTGTATACTCTTAGAAATTTGGAAGACAGGCCAATCCTTGAAAGTTTGTACAGCAGCGAGTTTCTGTTAATGGTGTCAAAGGCTGCCTTAAAATCTACAAAAAATGCGAAAAGCTTTTTATTGTTAACTACATATCGTGAATGCAAATATCTGATCTACAGTGGAAAGTCCTGCACGAAAACCAGCTTGAAATGTGCTAAGGTGACTGTTTGTTTCCACCCATTGTGTAAGTCGGTGGTATAGTATACTCGCTAAAATCTTCCTCAAAGCCGGTAGCATGGAAATCCCTCTGTAGTTTTCCGCAAGAGTACGGTCACCTTTTTTATGTATTGCGCAGATTAGCGACTTCAGAAAAGATTGTGGAATTATCTCCTCATTCAAAATTTTATTGAGAAAAACCCGAAGAATTTTCAAAAACGAAAGCGTAGAGTATTTAAAAAATTCAATGGGAACCCCGTCGACACCTGATGCCTTATTGTTTTTCATGCCCTGCAGAGTTGCTTGTAGCTCAGTAATTGTTATTTGATCATCTAATTCAGGAATGAAGATATCAGGGGATGCATATTGGAACGTTGATAGGTTAGCGGCAAGGCTAAGAAGATGCTTAAAGTGAGATGCAAGTCAATCCAAACTCATTGATGCCGAAGATAATGGTTTACACCCTCCCAACACACGTACCTTGCGCCAAAATTCTTTTGCGCCTTTGCGGGAAGTCAAGCTTTTTGCAACACTATTTAAAAACTGTTTATGTTTGATTTTGCAAACTTGTTTAAATTCTTTGTTAGCGGCGAGGTAAAGAGACTTAAAGAAGGTGGCATTAGTTTTCCTGTATAGCTTTAAAAACTGGAAAGATTTTTTCCTGAGTTGATGGCATTCCCAGTCGTACCACTTAGCTATGAATGAGCCAATTCTTGAGAGATTGTTAGTAGCCACAGATTGTTTTATTATTTGAAGTATTTTTTCTCCAATTTCCTCACAAGAGAGAGTCCCCAGTTCAAAGACTCTACTAAGAGAATCAAGTTTAGACATGTATTCCACTACTTTGTGTTCCTCCCACTTGAGTACCTTCACAGTATCACTTAGCGGCCTATGTGGTAAGTCCTGAATCTTAAATGAGATAACGATTGGAAGATGTGACGAGTAATGTGCTGACAGAATCTCAAAATCATCGATAACATTTAACCAATCACCCTTCGCAACGCAGTAATCTATTGTAGAGGAGCCTAAGTTAGAGATAAACGTAAATCCTCCCCTTGGATCACTTTTGGTGACACCATTACAAACAAACAGTCCAAAATCTTCGAATAACTCGATGAAACGTCTACCACAACTATTTAATGTCTTATCCAAAGAGCCCCTTATTCCCTGGAAACCATTCGCAAAATTTTCAATCAGTGAAAGTGGATTCTGGAAGTTGCCAATGCGGGCGTTCAGATCACCCAAAATCATAATGTTTTGAAAGTTTAACTCATTTAAAAAATTATACAGCTCGTGAAAATCGTTACTCCAGTTATTACAATTTAAATATGTTGGAATAATATAATAGCGATCATGCCTGTAGACTAGTTCGACTACAAATTTTCTACCAACTGATTTAAAATTCACGTATCTACTAAAACAATTTTTAACTGCACACAAGATGCCACCACTGGCTCTTCCAAACATATTGTTCCTTGTGGCCGGAGTACATTTAATAGTGTAATTATTGAAATACTTTAAAATATCGGCTTCTTTGCCTTCTTCCAGAAAAGTTTCAATAAGTATAATAATAACGAATTGTTGAATAAATTTGAAAAAATCTGGCATTATTATTTTGTTTTTCAAA
This sequence comes from Portevinia maculata, assembly GCA_949715645.1. Taxonomy (NCBI): domain Eukaryota; kingdom Metazoa; phylum Arthropoda; class Insecta; order Diptera; family Syrphidae; genus Portevinia; species Portevinia maculata. The sequence goes on from OX454526.1 coordinate 220,199,815, forward strand.
CCTGAGATATTGTAACATATAATTCTAAAACTTACAGAAAAAACATAGGGACGGGCTACAGTCCGCTTGGGCGAACTATTGGATACCCTATTCTTATTCCTATCCCTCATAAGTGGGCGTGACAAAAGTCTAAGTATGGTTGAATTGTTAAGAACGCTCTACATATTTTGTTATATAACATTTAAAGGATTTTATCAAAAAAAACACTCCCTAGCTCAAACTTGCGTGTTTCAATAAAATTGTTTTATTTAATTGTGGGCGTGTCAGTAGGCGAATTAAAAAAAAATTAACACATGAGCATAAAGGGCCCCTAGAGAGTATATATTATAAATTTCAGCTCCGTAGCTCAAACTTTGAATTTAAAAAAAAAAAATCAGTGGGCAGATTTTGAAAATATTTAGACATGAGCATAAAGGGCCCATAGAGAGTATATATTATAAATTTCAGCTCCCTAGCTCAAACTTTGCATTTTCAAAAAAATTGTTTTATTTATTTGTGGGCGTGTCAGTGGGCGTGTCAGTTGGCGGATTTTTAAAATTTTTTATCCCGAGCAGTTTTAGGAGTCATAGATCATATATAAAAAATTTCAGCTTTCTAGCTCCAAATTCGATTTTTTCCAAAATTTTGTTTTTTTGAGTTTGTGGGCGTGTCTGTGGGCGGATTTCAAAAATTCGTAAACTTGATTATTTCGGGACCCTAGAGAGTATATGGTTAAAATTTCAGCTCTCTAGGTCCAGTTTAAAGGCCTAATTTTTGCCGACGGACGGACGGACGGACGGACGGACATGGCTAGATCGAGATTACTATCGATGCTGATCATAAATATAGTAACTTTTAGGGGTCTACGGGCAATATTAAGGTATGTTACAAACTATGCGTCAAAATTAATATACCCTTAGAATAGGGTTTAATGACAGGCGACCGCTCTATCCTAGTTTAAATTTTTGTTTTGTAATGAATTACTGGCCAGTCGCATCTACAGAGTTGAGGTAGATAATATACGTGGTATCACAATGGACCTAAATTGGTCTAAGTGTGTCGGCTTCCGCCGACAGCCACATAAACCTAACCTAACCTAATGAATTACTGCATACAGCTAGCTCGTCGTCAGTGTGACGTAAAAGTCCATTGCATTGATCTTGTTGTCGATGTTGTTTTCCCGCTCCTCCAAAGAATTGCATTGCACCGTCACCAAACGTAGATTTCACCAATGACATCTCCTGCTCCGAACTGATAAAGAGGCCACGCGGGAAGTCGTAAACAAAAGAGAATTTTTCAATTTGCAACTTCACTCCTCTGATCGATATGTTCGTGTTTGGTGCAAGTGCCGATAATTTAGTTTTTATCTGGTACAGAGACTTTTGTTTTTTACGCGTTATCATAGATTGCTCGCGGTGGATAACAATACCGGTTCCTTTTAATTTTGGTGCTGCGTTTATTAGTTTGTTAGCAGTGCCGTCTGCATGAAAATTAAGCACAACAGTTGTTTTGTTATTGTTGCTATTTGTGAATTACTTTGCATTGTTAATCGGAAGTAAAGCATTTTCTTGTAGTTGAAGAAGACCTTTACAAGTTTGTTTTGCGAATTCAACTTTATCTGTCTTCCCTTCTGCCGGAAAATGAATCACCACCGAGTTACCATTTAATTTACGTGAAAAAGCCTCAAGTTGACGTTCGAGAAATTGACAATAGTTTTCCATCGAAGAAACTCGATTTAAAAGGAAGGTGTTCTGTGACCGTAGCCAGAACCTCTTGCTTTGTTGCGATGTCTTTTATTTTATTCGAGATGCATTCGTCCAGGATGTTTTTTAATTCACCAATCGACATGCTACCAACAGCCATTGTATCAAATGAGTTTATAGAGGATATTCTTTTGTTAGCTGATGGATGTTCGGGTGAGATTACGCCCAAACGCCTTTTAGGCCACATAAAACAGTGAATATGAGCAAGTGTATGATGTGTAAAAGCAAGTGAATGATTTTATATTTATCAGCTCTAACGTCAAACGAGGGTTTTAGACCGTGTTTTGCACTCTTCAAAATTATTTATGACTTTACAAAGTTAGTTTAAATTAAATCAAAAATTCAGCTCCACAGAATGACTACTTCTCACTTTGACAGCTGTCAAGATATAAGAACCTCCAGTGATGGCCATATGCCCGATATTTTTGTAATCAATAAGCGTGCGCTAAAAGGTATTATTTTTCTGTAATTGATATAGTACTCCTGAAATGTATAGATGGCGCAGCGGAGGCATTTTCAATTCTGCCCATTGCCTAATTGCAACGCGATTATTAACAATTTCATTGCCTTCTATTAGGTTCGAGAAGTAGAAAGAAGTAGAACGTTAGGAAAGATTGGTTTGTGCATTGGGTAGGGTTCATTATTGATATCATTAAACTATCTATCGATAATTGTGCATTTGCTCACTTGTGTAGGCGCAGTGGCTTAGTAGTTAGTGTGTTGGACAAGCAAATGATTTCAACAGCTCTTAAAAAATACCCTTTACTTTATGTATATGTCGGTCCAATTTTGAACCACTTTTTCGAGCGTACCAGGTCTTATTTCGTCAATAGTGCATCGAATGTTGGCTTTTAAGTGATCAATCCTTGCTGGTTTATCAGCAAATACCAGCGATTTGACGTACCCCCACAAAAAGTAGTCCAAATTTGTCAAATCACACGAACGGGTCCATTTCTTGAGATGATTCGGTCACCAAACTTTTGGCTTAACAAAGTCATGTGTGGAAGAAGTGCTCTATAAGTGCTCTATAAGGCAATATTAAGGTACAAATGTTACAAAGTATGAGTCAAAATTAATGTACCCTTAGAATAGCGTATAAACACCTTATACTTGACAGAAAGGTGTGTATTGCAATCGAGCTGAGATATCGAACTTAAAGTAAGTCTTCTTCTTCAACCTCGGCGTTGCTATCATCAGGATTAAAGGGATAATTACCCTCCCACTTTACTGCATCCCTACTTGTCCGCTTGGTATGCCTCCCGATTTCTGGGTAATTGAGGGGAAAACAATGCTATGGAGGATTTGGATAAGCTTGTATTTTATCTAATGTTTGCTCTGTATAAAGTAAGGCCTTGGTAACTCTTGCTCATTTTCTTGGTTACGCGGTATTTCAGACAAACAAGGAAAATTTGTTTATTATTTAATTTGTTTGTAATTTTGGTTTGCTTGAAATTTTTTATAAATAAATAGATTTTAAAGTGTCACATTGTAATCCGAAATTGATATTTAAGGTAACAATGAAAGTGGCCATTACCTAACATAGATCAAAAATGCTGAAAGTGACTATCAACTATCACTCTTCTCACATAAGTCGATCCCACCCCTGGAATTATCGTATTTATGTGATACAGGAGTTTGTAGACCTCACTATTTTTTTCATTTCCTGTCGACACGTACATGCTTCCAATATTTATTATTGTTTCATTTAACTTTGAGGACACAGGTGATATTCAATCGTATCAACTTTCGAATTTGCATGCACACTTGCGAAACAGTTTCAAGATATGAAATATGTCACCAAGCTCACATGAATGTTAAAATTCCTCAGGTGTGATTTCTCCCCTTAGTTGCCTTGTGCGACAAGTGCTGTTTTTGGAGGCGCTGCAGTGATATTCAAGCCCGCCATAGCAGGGGCAAAACTTAAACGGATGTCGAGGTATAGATAATATAACAACTAAAGAGAAGTCCAAATAAAAGTGAATACGCATCCTGCCCTCACAACTGAAACGATTTTTTTTTTCAAATTTCGCAATGGAGGTTCTTGGGCTAATATCTCGCGGCAATTTTATAATTGTTCAATCATTTAAAATAACGGTTCTTAGAAAATACCTGGTTTTTAACGCACTGATTTTCTTAAAAATGGCTCAAACGATTTTGATCCGCTTTATTATGTATAAATGGGGTGCGGGTAAGAACATTTTACTTGTATATACTAAATTGTACCGAAATAGTCAAATAACGGTACTTTACAAACATTCCATTTCAAAAACGGAAGATGCTTGAAAACGGGTGTAGGTTAGGCTGATGTGGCTGTAGGCAGGAACCGACGCGCTTTGGTCCGTTATGGTACCACGTGGAGCTGGAAGTGATTTTATCCCTTCTTGTTAAACCTTTTACTAGGAGTAACAAAACAAAGAGGAGCTCTTACGAACTTCGCTAAAAAGGCATTTTCAATCAACATTCGCATATAATGGCAAACAAATGTAAGCCTAACAGCTCATAGAGCATGGAAATCTAGCAAAAACAGCATTTGATTGACCATAGTGAAGAAGTGATCCGAAACTGAGAGGCTTACCAATACTTTTTGGATCGAAACAGAGAACCCAACAGGTGAACCAAACAGGTGGACCATACAAAAAAGGAATTCATCCTTTTACAACTCACGTTCACCTACCTTCGCAGTGTGATCGGTTCTAATCTTCACAGGTTTACACTGAAATTACGATCTTGAAACGTTGATGCTGTCCTAGTTCTACGCGCCCTGTTCTAATGTGGAATACCAACCTGAAAAGGATTAGTTACTTTGCCATATATATCAATATAAGTTGTACCCAATAACTAAACACAGCTTATTGGCAATAAAAATTCGTCAGGGAATAGATACATATTTTCATGCTCACTTTAACATCATTCTGCAATGTGCCGGACGTAGCAACACATTCATCGACTTGCATTGATTCCAACTAGCTTGGCTCATCCCTTGCCCCTTCAATTAGGAAATGCAATTACGCTTGCCTTGAAAGCTTCACAATCTCCTGAAACAGATTAAATTTGATTTTCTAATTCAATTAAGGTAACTGCCATGCCGTCAGCAAAGCACTTACCTGATTTCGTTTGACATGTGCTCGTCGTTGGTATACAAAAATGCAAAGCATCTCCGAACTCTTTACGGGCTATGACAAACAATCAGCTCTACAGGGAACAAGTACCATCGTTTCTCAAGCACTCTTCTCTTTATCTCTATCACTCGCCATCGCTCTGTCTCTATCGAACTCTAGGCAAAGCGAGCTTACTTATCAGAAAATTTATATGTGCCTCAACTACACCTGACAAGCACAAAGCACAAGGGACCTGTCAGGAGGTTTATCGTTTCCCGCAACAGATATCAGAAAAACGTCTGCTGGTACAATGTCCAATTGCAAAACGTCTCTGAGTGTGGGCGGGGGTGTATTATCCCCTAGTGTGTAATATTTTTTAATAAAATATCCCATCTGGTACCTCACGCAGACGGCACGATTAAATTTATACGAGTATTCATAATTGCAATGCGATTTAGCCCGAAACCACGCCGCTCTTAGCGTTAGCGGTGTATAAACAAATGTAACCGCGTTATTGCATTTCTCGTTGAAATCCGTACACCGGGTACAGATGGAATTTAAATAATTAATTAGAAGTGACAGGGCTGTCACAAGCCAAATTCCTCAGTGCAGCGCAAAATATTAATTTTATGAAAAAACCGCTATATTCTTAAAATGACTGTTCTATAATATATGTCATGCCTCATGCTTTCTATCACTACCGCTAGGCATTGTAATAAATGTGGTGCATCAAGAGCGGAACTCAATGCTGCGACACAAACGATATTAAAACCGAGGCTATGCAATTTAAACATTTTTGCCATTATATTGTTGAATTATCTGTTTGACTAGGCGTGGCAGGGGCAATCCATGATTTACGTTTCCGTTTGATTGAATAATAATAATAAATCAAAGCGGTATGGCAATAAGAGTTATGTGTTAATTTTGGCTGTTGTTATTTCTATCATAATTTGATAGTCGGTTGTTCGGAAATTGGTTTTATTTTGTCGAATGGGGTTAAGCCTACAGAAGTGTGGTGCTTCTGAATCGAATGGAAAAGCTGACGTTTCATTAGAATAAATTGTTAATAGCTACTAATGGAATTCTAGTAATGCATTGCAATAATGTGGACTGTCGCTATCCATGTGAAATATATTAAAATACCTCGTAATACCACGACCACGACGTGTCGGCTGCGGTATCAGTTTTATTTAAGAATCGCATACAATTTAATATCCGTCATATTATGAATTCGGGTGTGTGTCGAGTAAACACATCCTGCAGAATAGCAGCCAATATGTGGTGCTGGGATCAGAGCAATACATAAACAAAAAGGGTGTTTTTTAAGCCAGCATTAACTTTGATTATGGTCACAACACATGAAATTTCATAAATAGCCATTTATTTTTGTATTTAATCGGGCGAATACATTCAGCTATTTGTTTTTAAACACAATTTCGGGCAATCGCCCAATACAGCTGGTTCTAATAAATGCCATCGCACCACTTTTTCAAGCATTTGTGGTGTACGCCCTTAATAATACGAATAATGTTGGCTTCCAAGGCGTCGATTGTTGGTGGTTTGTCAGCGTAGACAAGCGACTCGACATCAAGAAAATAATCAAGACGCGTTAAATCACAAGATCTTGGAGGCCGATTAACTGGTCCATTACGCGAAACTATGCCCTTCATTGAGTGTTTCCTCCTGAAACTCTTTCGAATTATTCAAAACTTGTACCGGATTTTGCCAAGGAAATGCGCTGTCATGTGACTTCTTCAATCTGGTTCTGGAGAAAATAGTTCGCAATGCAAATTTCAACACGGAAGGCACTATATTTCAGAGATCCGTCAAGCTGGAGTTTTCTGAGAATATCGACATTATCGGCCGTTCCCAGCATACCGTGGTAGAGGCGTTTACGGCGATCGATGAACAAGCGAAACTGGTTGGTCTTGAAGTTAGTGAGAACAAGACCAAGTGCATCAACAAACAAGCATAATATGCCAATATGACGTATTATATCGGCCGCCTATAGGACAAAACAATACTGATGATAATATAATTTCGAGGTAGTTCATGAGTTAATCTTTTTTGGAGTAAACATTAACTCCACGAATGACACCTAAGTGGAGATCCGACACTGAGTTACCTTACGAAACCGCAGCTTGTTGCGGTCAAATTGCCCGCAACAAGAGCCATTCTCTTTTCCCTTGACCCTCCTTGAAATTTCCCTCTTCTATCGGTCTGCGTTTCCATGGTCTAAAGAAGTGGAGGGGCAACCATGGTTCCATCAGCCATTGGTCCACGTCTCTGGAGCCGTGGAGAGCAACCACCACAGGTGACTGGAAGGGCAGGAGGCCCAGGGCCAAAACTAATACAGACGGACGGTCTGTGAAACCCAATACAGACGGGCGGTCTGTGGATTCGAAGACAGACGGACGGTCTGTGACGATGACTACAGACGGACGGTCTGTAAAGGCGGGGTGCAAGTGAAAAGCACTCCGCAACCAGACGAAGTGTCTGCAACGGCAGGGTGGAACCAATACAATCCACTGAAACATCCACCCTGCAAATACAAATGTAATTCGCGGGCGCGGACGGACTGTCCGAATAAGTCAAAGGCCCAGAAGCGAATATTTATCTACCACCGACACGGTAGTGAGTTTGGTTCGATGAGGGAAGGGACGACGCTCCCTTTTGACCCATCTCCGTCGTGGGAGCACCGTAGGAGCAGCAGAGGAGTGCGGGCGGGCGGCCCTGTGAAACACCCTCACAGTAAACGAGCGACACAGGACGTGAAACACCACCAATCGCGCATCCAAACAAAAACCAATACCGGCGCGAAAACAACACAAACAAACACAACACTTTGAACCGAGACGGGGATTGTAGACGAACACCCCAGGACGTGTCAACAAGAACAAATTCGATCGAGACACAAATAATGTAATGACGGCTGCGTGCCCAACATAACTTAAATTTATGTGAAGAATGGCACACGATCTGCATGTCCCTTTCCACAAAATCTGCGCACGACTCTACCGAGGTAGCATAGGGAAAATTCGTAATAGAAATAGAAATTTTCATACCAACTGCTTAGTTCTGCGATCCCAAATAGTCGCTGGGCCTGGTCCTAGGGATGAATATCTTGAAAAAGATCTCTATTCTCCGCATCCTGAAACTATCCGTGAGTTTTGTTTCGTCTGTTGAGGGGATATTTTTATCAAAACAACATTGTGCAGTTGGCATTTTGGTTGTGAAACTATTTCCTCGCTCGACTGATTTTGTTTACGTCGCGAAACGTCAGAAAGGGGCATGGGCTGAATAAAGGCAGATCCAGGGTCGGTCGGAGGGTTTGTTCATTGCTGAGTTAGAGCAATGGGCGAATTCACTGAGAGAGAGGTCGCCTGAAGGGCGTGAGAACGTTAGCGGGTTCATGTATGCGCACTGATGTGAGAGTACATAGTGTAGCAGAAGAGGACATGAACCGCCAAATGTCTAAGTATGTGTGAGTGTGGGGGAGTACGAAACAGTTGGCCTCTTCAGCGCTACAGCTGAATGGTCGCGTTAGAACTGTCGTTGGCTCTGCTTTCCCACGTATGTATGGATGTGTGAGTGAGGATGCCGGCCGGCCGAATGGACAAAGCCAGCTGGTAAATCACTTCATGGTTGGCCGGGCAACGAGATAGTTTTAAATTGTAGAAACGTCCAGAAGGGATTTTGAGTGAAAGTAAAGTGAATAAAAGTAAAGTCGAAGAAGGAACTAGGAAGAAGGATCGAATAAAGGGAGCTCAGAATAGTTTCAAGGAGCGATAGGACGATTGTCGTGGCGGGATTAGACCCACCCACTTACAGGACGAGGACTAAGGAGTTGCGAGAAAAAGCTAAGTATTTTGGTGTATATTTATATATCATTAGTTAAGTTCGTGATAGCTAGGCAGTGTTTGTGACAATTTATATCCTCGGTAGGATCGGGTTTCGAAAATCTCGGTTAACGACGGGACACGCGACCCATTAATTTCGGAACATTTTCCACCCCTCGGGAGAACGCGACCGTGTGTCATTTTGGGAATTTCTTCCTTTTTTTTTCCTCCCAAACGGCTGTTCAGTACCGTAATAAAATTTTGCCGTACTCCAACGGAGTTTTTATAACGTGCTACAAAAAAACTTTTCATCTTTTATTTCTTTGTTCCGCTCATTTTGGTCGAATATTTCGGTTTCACAATTAACCTAAAAATTGTGTGGCGCCCATTTTTCTAAATACTTTTCAGATCTTGGATCGTAAGGTGAATACAAATTTTACTTTAACCCACCGCAGTAAGTACAAGGTGGCGCAAAAGTAATCCTCCTATCAGAAAATGCTATAAATTTTGCGATTGGCCCCTAATGTCAGTTCTGTTTTGACATTTGTGTAGTAAACACATGCGAAATACACGTTAATAAACAATGTTACGCTACACTGCTCCAGAACGCGGAATATTGGTGACTATTTATTTTTTATTTATTTAAATTACAGCCAAAAAACATCGGAAGGTTATTTTTGCGCCACCTTGTACCTACGTTTTCCTTTGGTGCGATTTACCAAAGACTATATTTCATCACCTGAACCCACGCCTTGCTGAGTTACCGGGAAAACCAGCATACATATATGCTGGCTGTTGCACTCGCGCTCTTCGCACTAAATTTCTGACAGTTCAATAAATTTCATTCTCGGCGGTGGCGACCGCAATTTCGCATTAATTTATTTTGTTTATTTTCCGCCAAATTAAAGGCAATTAAAGTAATTTTCTCGCGATATTCAAGTGCAACAAGCTTTTTCGATTTGGCAAATCAATTGGGTTCAAAATTCCTGTGTCAAAGGACAAATACATGCTCTACTTACTTACTTACTTAGGTTGCGCTACAGTCCGGGGTGGACCTGGGCCTCAACCAATACGCCTCTCCAGTTAGCACCATCTTTAGCTAACTGCCTCCAGTTGCGCACTCCAAGTTGGTTGAGATCTCCTTCCACTTGCGCGCGCCACCTAAGGCGAGGTCTTCCTCTACTGCGTTGTCCCTCCGGGTTGGAATCGAAGACTCTTCGGGCCGAAGCGTTGGTGTCCATTCGCTCTACATGTCCTAGCCATCTTAGTCGACTGATTTGCACTTTTTTTACCAGGTCGATGTCGCTGTACAGCTCGTAGAGTTCGGTGCTAAATCTCCTCCTCCAAAGCACGTCAACGCAAACGGGACCGAAAATCACTCGAAGAATTTTGCGTTCTAAACGACCAAGGAAATCTTCATCCGCTTTTGCTAATGTCCACGCTTCTGCGCCGTAGAGCAGGACTGGGATGATGAGGGTCTTGTACAAAGTCTCCTTAGTGTTTCTTGGCAAGGGCTTACTAGTCAATTGCCTTCTTAGGCCAAAGATACAGCGGTTGGCAAGTGTAATTCTTCGTTTGATTTCTGATGTGATGTCGTTTTCAGAATTTATAGTGGAGCCAAGGTAGTCCCTAACTACCTCAAAGTTGTAGCTGTCTATCGTGACGTTCTGTCGGATTCGTCGATGTTGTGTGTCCCTTCTTGTTGACAGCATATACTTGTTTTTGCTCTCATTCACCACTAAACCCATTTTTTGCCGCTTCTGTGCTAATATTTGCAAACGGATCAGTGACAGCTCGCTGTGTTCTGCCAATTATGTCAATGTCGTCAGCATATGCAAGTAGTTGCACAGACTTTTGAAAAATTGTGCCACTAGTGTTGGCTTGCGAGTTTCGCACAATTTTCTCAAGTATGATGTTGAAGAAGTCACATGACAGCGCATCACCTTGTCTAAATCCTTTTTTGACATCAAAGGTCTCGGTGAGATTGTTTCCGACCTTTATGCAGCAGCGGGCATTCTCCATCGTCATTCTGCACAATCTGACAAGTTTGGTAGGGATGCCAAAACTAGACATGGCTCTGTATAGCTCGTCTCTATAGATGCTGTCATATGCGGCCTTAAAATCGATAAAAAGATGGTGGGTATCGATTTGGACTTCTTGAGTTTTCTCCATGATCTGCCGTAGTGTGAATATCTGATCGGTCGTGGACTTACCGGGTACTGGTAGGGACCAATCAGGTCGTTGACGAATGATTTCAGGCGTTCAAACAGTACAGCAGACATGATCTTATAGGCAGTATTCAGGAGACTGATGCCTCTATAGTTGGCGCAGTTTACAGGTTCGCCTTTCTTGTGGATCGGGCAAACGATGCTGAGGTTCCATTCATCAGGCATACTTTATTTTGACCATATCTTGGAAACGAGTTGGTGTATACTCTCCACCAGGTCCTCTCCCGCTGCCTTAAAAAGCTCGGCATTCAAGCCGTCTGGTCCAGCAGCTTTGTTGGATTTTAGTTTGGATATCGCTATCCTCACTTTGTTTTGGTCAGGTGGCCGGAAGCCTTGGCTTTCATCGTCCAGGCTGAATGGTTCGTTCTGCCTGACAGCGTAATTTGTGTCGTCTTCGCCGTTTAACAGTCTGCAGAAATAGTTTTCAAATACATGCTCTATTGACCCTTTATCCTGCCAGTTCTGATTTATGGTGCCGAGTGCTGAACGATTGGTTGGAAAGGGAAGCTTATAGATGGTTCTTTCGAAAGTCGAATACTCCGTCTGGTATTTGGTCCTATGTGCAGGAATGGCAAATTGATAAGATAAAACAATCGCGAACTAAATGTGCTGTATCAAGATGTGACTGTTGAGCTTTAAGGGCCAAGCCATCGCGGTTGCCAGCGCGCTGAAAGCAGCGTGACCGGAATCGCAGAGAGTGAAAGGCTGCATCGTCTCAGGCAGAGACTCTACAAGGGTCGGGAGCCCCTTATGTAATTAAGAACAGTTTACACTTGCACATTCCTATTGCGAACGCTGGCATCTAATTGAAGCATCTCGCTTTTTAATGTGTGTTCAGAGGTAATTCTTAATCGGGAATGTCGCATAGTAGAATGGTGTTGTGATGCAGGTCCAACGACAATTGCGCGAGACATTAACGGCGCGTTCAATACTCGTAACATGGCAAGCTGACTTTTCTCACAGTGCATGATGTAGGCGGTGCGGGTCGCAATGTCGGCAAAAGTATTAAATATCGTCAAGAGTCAGCGCTTAGTTGATGGTGGAATAAAATAGTTAGACCATATTCTTCCCCAATATTTGACAGATACAACGAATTAAGGCCTTTGAGACGATCAGTTGTCAGTTCAATTTTCAGTTTAGTTTTCATTTTACTCGTGAGCAGTCAGAATTCAAATGGCAATAATGATATAACAAAACAAAAATATAGCATCTCGAAAGATTCGAGTCACTGGCAACTGCGTGTGGAAATGATAAGTTTAAGTGCTTTCTGTTAGATCATGCCTTGAGAAGTGATCGACGAATGGTGCATTACGAATGGGTTCTCGGTCAATCCTCTTAAGACTGAGGTTGTTTTCTTTACGAGAAGAAGGAAGCTGATCGGGTTGACTCAGCCAGTGCTAAAAGGCGTCACAATCCAATTCCTATGTGCAAATACTAAAATTTTCATATACATTTTGTCCTATATTCACAAATGTACAATGTGGATATAGGAAATGATCGTCTAAATGGGCTTTTATACATGCGGTTGACAAGCACAAGTCTTTGGGAGCCCGAAATGCTCAATCCATACTAATATTATAAATGCGAAAGTAACTCTGTCTGTCTGTCTGTCTGTCTGTCTCGCTTTAAGGCCAAAACTACTGAACCGATTTAAATGAAATTGGTACACAGATAGTCTAGAGCCTGAGAATGGACATAGGCTACTTTTTACTGGGGGAAATGCTTCATCCGCTGTCCAGAAGCGGAGATCTAAGCTGATATCTAAGAAAAGTTGTAACTCTCGAATGCTTTCTAGCTCCTAGCTAGACCTTGTCCTTGCAACAACAAAAAAAGGTCCTTAAAAGTCGAAGAATGGATATTTTTGCAAAATGCCGTTAGAATCCACACGATATATCTGTGTTCAATGTTATTTGACTAAGAGGTCCTTGCAACAACAAAAAAGGTCCTTAATAGTTGAAAAGAGAATATTTTTCCAAAATGCCATTAGAATCCGCACGGTATATCTGCGTTCAATGTTATTTGACTAAGAGGTCTTTGGAACAACAAAAAGGTCCTTAAAAGTCGAAAAAAGGATACTTTACCAAAATGTTTGTTGTTCCTAGCAACCCTCATTCAAATAACATTGAACTCATATATAGCGTGCCGTTTCTAAAGACATTTTGGGAAAATATCCTTTTCCATGTTTAATTGTTGTGGCTCCAAGCACCTCTTTGTAAAATAACCTGATGTAAAATAAAAGGGACATTCATTCAATTTTTATTTTAAACGCAATATGCATAATAAATCCCAATAAATTATCACCATTATATCAATACAAAAAATTTTGATTTAGCTATTTGTTATTACATAGGCAGCTAAAAAGCTACAGCTAAAAACTAACCAACTTTTAGTTGTCATCCGCAACTAACTTTGGCAACCTAACGAGCTTAGTTACACAACCTGCAACTAATAGCTAATAGCAAAAATTAGTTGTCATTATGATTGCATTTTTATCGCAGCCAATTTAACTACGGTAGTTACTTAATTACGGCGTTAGGTAGATAACAAATTAGGTAGCTAACGCGCAACTGTGCCTACATGTTTACACATCAACTATACGGTGAGTGCAGCATGGCTCACACCTTTTTTTTAAATATAAAGTTCAATTATGTACAAAGATTTTAAGATATAAATCATCTTTGTAGGTTATCCTGAAGTTGAACAATAAGCATTAAACTATACATTTTATACAATTCAAAAAAAAAAGAGTAAAATGTTCGATTGAAGCTAGATCTATACCTTTAGTGCGTGTGCTTTTTCTTTTTTTATGCACCTTTTGAAGTTTGTATTGTTTTTTTTTGTGGCGGGTGGAATTGAGAAAGATGAAATGTAATTGAGATTAAGAGGGAGTCACACTGAGAGTATATCCTTATAATGAGAAGGGACACTCTCGACGTTTTCTTTATCAGTTCTTATCAGCAAGTATTTTGTTTTAAATTTGAGAAGTGGCTGACTGGCGAAGCAAGGCGAACATGGGTCAGCTAGCTGTAAATATTTTAAAAACCCGCCCACTAACTATTTTGAACGTTGTAGTAAAGAAATCAATGAAAATTAAAGTCATATTCTTTGCAAGGTTTGTAGATAAAGTTGTTCTTTACGATTTTTTTGTAACTTCTGACACCCCTTAAGGCGGTGAAAGGCACCTCGACCTATAAAATCTTTTGTGCCGTAAGAGCCATGCCTACTTGGATTTGGACATCTGTTGGCATTGCTTTCACAGGACCAATCTTAGATATGGGATGGTCTCCTAATAACAGATACACATTATATGTTATCAGGTTCTTATAGCTGAGATGGACAGGGAGCGTAGCAGAAGGGTTCGTGACCTTTGAAAGGGTTTCTGAACCCTTCCTGGCAAGTTCGTCGGCTTTCTCACTTACGTCAAATGCCTCACCCACAATAATATGGTCTTGTTACTTACAGAAAGTATTTGAAGGGTGTCAAAACAGCGTTTTTCAAACTGAGACATCTGTGGTTAAGAAAGCAGCTGAGACCGTTGTTGATATGGAACTTTGAGCAATGGAAATAATCATTTGCGTGGCAGTCAGGCAGCACTTAAAGCTGTGAACTCCAATTTTTTAAAAGCGAAATATGTAAGACATTGCATATCAACACTAAGAGCAATAAAATATCCCACTGTATTGCTTTGCTTTGTTGTGTTCCCGGACACGTCAGAATGGAAGGGAATGAGACAGCGGATGTGGCTCGGAATTGCACGCGCTCTAAGCTGACAGAGGGATAGTTCCAACCTTCAACACAGCTAAGAGCTTCATAAATGTGTCCACAATTTAATGCCTAATTAAGTAGATGCTTAAAGATCAAAAGCGCCCTAATAACCTAACGTAACCTACTACTCTTCTGTCGATAACAGCTCATATAGGGTCTTAATAATAATTCCTTTAAAAAAGGATTAAAAAGTCGATGAAAAGGTGGTGAGTCTCGACTTTAGATTCGGCAACTTTTGTGTTTCTGCATACCAATGCTTGCTACGCTAGGCGAAAAGACACCGCAAGTCCGTTGACAGCGGAACTTCGTTGTCGTGTGTACCACAAATCTGCTTGGTTCTTAAGATTTACGTCGTTAATGCCACTTGAATGCTACAATTGCATAAATGTATCCCGTCCTTGCAGGCGATAAGAATAAAGACAAGAATATTCTATTCAAAATCGATATTCAAATGCAACCCGTTCTTTAAGGACCTTTTATTGGGATGAAAGCAAGTAATTTCAATTGCGTCTACAACTTTCTTAGTTGCCTCAACACTATAATTTATTGAATAAAAACAGAGCCACTTAAAACCTCCGTCGTCCACCATAACCCCATCTCGATTTTTATCTCGTCTATCTACGGGTACCTACTTTTTCAACTTTATATTTGTAGAAGCAATGTACAAAATCAAACGGAGCTATAAGTCAACCGGGTAGAAAGATACAACTTTCTGGACTTTTCAGCATTTCGGTGACACTCTTGCATGAATTTAATTATCTAAATAGTTTCGAAAATGCTCAATGCCATACGGGACCTCAAAGCAATAAAATACAAAAAAGTAATCTAAATTAAAAATTGCATTTGTCTGAAGGATTTGGAGTAGTCAAACCCAGAAGTAAAACTTTAATTTTCCTTAAAGCAGTCAAACTGTCTACCACCATAGATACTCAGATAAACGCGCAAGCAAGCCATCCATTTGACTTTATTCTCGATCCTGGCGAACAAAGAACATTTGCTGAAAATTTGTAGAAACTCGGATAAGTGGGGAAAAGTTTTCCAGGCGGTAAATGTTACTATAATTAGTGCCACCTAACCTACGAGCATAATAATATAACCGTATATAGTTAAACTGTGTGGAACATGTATTTAAGTGATTTTAACTTTGGGTTTTAATTGCAGAAAGACTTATTCGTGAGCAAATTAGATCCAGGGTCACCACGAGGGGAGCGTAAACTTTCAGCTGCAAGTGCGTCTTCGATGAAAACAAAGTGGCTGAAAGCTTTTAGAAGCCTGAAGCCGGCTTCTGGTTCCGCAGCACAGCCAGATAGGTAAGTTGCATTATTAATTCATTATTTTGACGTAGTATCTCTAATGATAGTTTTATGGCCCATCGTGTAAAGTTTTCCCCACGAGTTATCGATTTTCGTAATAATATTTGTTTTTTTTTTTTATATTTTAACCGCTTTTAAGTGTGCATATAGAGTGCACGTCACCTATTCGCACACAGATATATAGAGAGAAAGAATCATTTAAGCGAACTCACTTTAATCTATCAAATTAGATTAAATGCTAGGATATACGAAGAGGTAGGGGTTTAGGACGAAGGCGAGGATATAATATTAACGTAACCGAGGAACGAAATCAACTTCTTCGGGCATATTGGATCGATTTCTATTTTTACTTTTTGTGCATTCACTCTCGACGTCGTTATTCAGTTTGATCGATGTGTAACTAATGAACAAGTATTCATTGCAAAGGGCGATATTTATTTTGGATTGGTATATTTTTATGTATATATTTTTTTTAAATGCAAGTCATTATTAGATTTTAAAGGCGAGCCATAAAAACGAGTATTCTATAAGTCTTTAATTTATAGCTACAGTTGAATTTTATTTTATTTAATACAATAACATAAGTAGCTATTATCTAAATCATATCTTAAGGAGGAATTAACCAACATTATGCTATACAAAAACCCCGAGAAACTTGCTGTTAGACGTTTGTTCTTCTGTTCCCTGAAATTTTGTCAACTAATTATATCAAATGAGCTAACTTAAACTAATACGATAACTATCGGGAGGATACAGGGCGGGAAACTAAGTACCTATTGGTAAAATGTCAGCGATATTTCTTTTTATTTAAGGGGTCTGAAAGTTTATTAAATTAAGGTATTCATGATAAAAAGTTAGCTAAAGGTTATCATTCCAGGCCAAGGGAGTCCACGAAGAGCAAAACGTATAAATCGACGTTGGATGCCTGCTTTCAATTCAAGAAATATGGACCCTGTGCAATTTTTATTTTTTTTTTTATTTAGAAGACTTTCTTATAGGAGCACTTTGAAAGCTCTAGGCATTTAGGCAATGTTCAACTTTGCACTGCATCGTCAAAACGATTGTAACTGTAGTATCATTGAACAGCGGAGACTTGTTGGTATACGAAGTGCTGATTGAATATAAGCTTGGATTTCAGATCAGTCATCTCTTAAAATAAAATAAGGTATGAGCATGCTATCCCGTATCCGACAAGATAGTTAACACACGGGGAAAAAATCACTAAAAATTGTGACTAATTTATGGCGCAAAGAACCTTTTTAATTTACTTTTTGAATGACACAAAAGACTAAGACTTAGTTTAAATCAACAGGGTTTTCCTTCTAGCTTACCTAAACTGTATCCGTATGACAACTGCCTTTCGGCTTATCGTCTGTCTTACGACTTAGCTTATATAATATTTGTTTCACCAAGAAAATGTTCTTGTCTTATCTTTCTACTCATGTGCTGCTGATAGCAGGTACGTAGGAAAGCAAGGCACCAAGAAGATTTTCTTTCTCAGAGGCCAAAAGAGAAAGAAATGAATTCCAAATCATTATAGATACCCTATCGTAAGGGTATTATAATTTCGACTCATTACTTTTCATATGCCTTTATTGATCGCAGATCCATTAAATTTACTATTATAATTATAGCGTTCTGGAACCAGGGGGCTGGGAGTCGAAGATCCTCTTGGCTGGAACATTATTTTCCCGCTCACTGTGGCCAAGAGTGAAGTTAATTTGAGTAGGCAGTCAATCCGCAGAACGCGGGAAAAAGTGGTTCACCTTTATGTTGGCATGTCCAGTTTTTATGCACTCTCCACTGATAAGAGGCTTTCAGTCTCACTGCTGAGTTGTCAGCCATTTGCTTACCTATTTGAAATGCCGCTTTTAAAGAGTTTCTCAGTACTCCAGGGCCTGTTTAGGAATGGAATTTCGCCAAGCCATTATCTATGTAAGATAATCGGTTTTATTAAAGACGTGTAAAGCCAATGCATTTTTGCGGCTATAGACTTCATGATGAGCCTACCTGGGGAAGGGCACCCCAGGTACATAGGGCAGAAGTGTCTTTCGTGACACGTTAGTTGACGTTTTCTTTCCAGTTTGGCTTCCGTCTAAACTTTAGTCCGAGGCAGCAAACACTGTTTGAGAGAGTAAAAGTGCATCCCGTTAAGGTGAGCAACGAGAAGCGTGAGCGTGTAATTTCGTTTTTACTTGTAAAGAGGACCAACAATAGATCTGCTACCTGTATACGATGATTAAAGCATCACTGTATATGCTCTTCACTTGATTAGATGCACACATTTTTTTTTACATAAATTTAATTTTTTTGTTAGTGTGTGTAACAATTATGAAAAAATTGCATTTATTAGAGAGGTTATTAAGTTCTCAACAAAACAACACAAACAAATGGTAGGTGAGTGGAAGTTAATGTATATTTTTTCTCTTTCTTGCCTATGTTGTAAGAAAAAGTGCAGTTTTTTTTTGTTCACATGATTAGACGTACCTGTAAAAAAATCTTAAAAATGAAACATAGACTTTTTAATTTACTTTTTTCTCTTTTACTTTTTTTTGTTGTTTTTTTTTATATTTACAGTACTTTATACAACCACCATGTTTTAAAATCACATCAAAAATCCTATTTTTAATTGAATCATACAGTTTTTCTAAATAATTTAAGGGAGGACGACCTCTAGGCTTCTTTTATTGCGACAGTTAGCTCTTCACAGGTCCCATACTGCCTACCTCCTTCAGTCCTTCCTAAACTTTACGCGTGAGCCATCCCCAAACATTTTCAATTATATTGAGGTCAGGTGAATAAAGTGGCCACGGCAACAATTCCGCATTTTCTTCGGCAACAAAGCTTTTCACTACACGAGCGTTGTGGATTGGCGCATTGTCTAGTTGTAACAACCACTGTAGAGGTCCGACAGTTTTTTCATGGCGGGGAAGGCTGATTGCAAAAGGGCTTTGTAGGAAACTCCCGTCATTTTGTTGGAAATGAAAACCAAATCGAACGCCCCATAGTACGAAATGGCTCCCCAAACCATTACTCCTCCTTGCCTCGAATGGTGACGTGTCAAAAACTTTTCCTTTTTTCTAAGATCATGGAAGTAGTAGTTATAACCATCAGGGCCATCCAAATTAATTTTTTTTTTCATCTGAAAAAAAAACACATTTCGCCAATTTAGCGCTCTTCCAAGGTTGGTGGCCCATGTCATATGAAGGCGTACGTATTCCAACCGCTGTTCTTTTCTTACGGCGTTTACTGACGGCTTTTGCTAGTTTTAGCAGTTATCCCAGCTTTTTCCTTTATTTTGCTTGTGGAGAGTTTTTGTCCTTTCCTTGTAATTTTTACCGTATGAAGCACTGCTTTTTTTCTCACAACGTTGTCACTTCGGCCTATTTTCTTGGCAATGCTTCTCATTGAAAACCCTTCAGAATGCATCTTGTCAATTTTGCCTTTTTCTTCCGTGGTTAAAGCACTTTTTCTTACAACATAGGCAAGAAATAGAAAAAATATCCGTTAACTTCTACTCACCTACCATTTGTTTGTGTTTTTTTGTTGAGAACTTTTTTTTTTGTCGGGGTGTGTGAGAATTTCTGCACTGGAGCACTCAGACTCAATACTGGTCCATTATACTACCAGGCCGACACACCACATTTTAGTGTGGGAATTTACTCGTTTTTCTAAGAGGAAATAAGAGGAAATGTTCCGCAGTGTCGTCGCTTTCTCCATAGGCTTCGCAGTTGGTGGTATCGCTTAGGCCTAGCACCTCAAGGTGCTTGGCAAAAAAGTAGTGTCCCGTAAGAACGCCAGTGGTCTGTCTGCAGTCTTTTCCATTGAGAGACAACAAGAATGCCGCGGATTTCCCACAGACGTCAGGGAGAATTAGCTTAGTCTGTCTGCACCCTGGAGAGTCATGCCAACGGCGATTGTGTTCATAGGAAACCCAACCGTCAATGGAAGCCCTGACCGAGGACGTAGGCAGACAAATCGCTGGTTCAGATCCTGAGAAGTCCCCCTCTGAGCCTTGTCTAGCAAGTTCATCGGAGATCTCATTTCCCGTGATCCCGTTATGACCCGGGACCCAGACAGGTTTAAATGAATTCAGCCTTCCGACCGAATTCAGAGATATCTTGCATTCGCATACAATTTTGGAGGTAGTTAAGGGTTTGAGTAAGGCCTTAAGCGCAGCCTGACTGTCGCTACAGACGCAGATACTTCGCCGCCTCCGCCTGTTCCTCGTAACATAGTCCATGGCCATTAGGATAGCATAAGTCTCTGTTTGAGACTAACTAACGTTTTTGCTCTCCACGAATACACCAGCACCAGATCCTTAATCGGTTTTGGAGCCATCCGTGAAGATTCGACTGCATTCCCTTCCAGGTTCAGAGTCCGGCCAGAGCCAGTCCTGAACGCGAGGAAGGCGACCTCGTAGTTGCGCTTTAGCCGAAGTTCCGGTGTCATCGCATCAGACGACATATCCATAAGACATGATTCGAATGACAACCGTTGCGCAAGTTCATCAAAACTCCAGTGCGTGCTGGGGAAGGCCCCCGTGCAGCCGAGACATACCTGCCTTTGGAGTTTGGCAAAAGCAGCAGTGACGTATTTACGTGAAAGCTTATTCCACCAAACAACCGATGCGTATGCTATAAATGGTCTTATCATAGCCGCATAAATCCATAGGACTCTTTTCGGTGATAAGCCCCATGTCTTGTTGAGAACTTAATAACCTTTCTAATAAATGCAATTTTTTGATAATTGTTACACACACTAACAAAAAAACTAAATTTACATAAACAAAAATGTGTGCATCTAATCAAGTGAAGAGCACTATACGTTGTCTTATTTAAAGAATTAACAACTTAATATAGACATTTGCTTTATCGTTGATTCACGATAACGCCATGATTAATGTAGCAAATGCTAAATGTTGAAAGCAAATGCTAATAGAAAAATCATTGGAAAATTGTTCGGTATAGTATCTATATTCGAGGCAATTTTGTTTAATCAAATAAATCTGTCATGCTGTAAGAGTTGAAATTATTATAAAAGCCATTCATACAAACATAAGCATTCTGCAAAGCAACCTCATTCAGCTGCATTTCGTTTTGCACCAAATGTAATCTATTTAACAGGTTTTCGAGTTGAGTCTAAACTTTCTCCGGAAAATATTTGCCGATGACCTACTACGAGTAGTTTGCGGTGAAAACTACGAGAAGGTATTTCTATAATAGAAATGGTATTACGGTTTCTATTGAATATTTTAAGTGCATTATTCATAATTATGTAATTGAAATGTTCGGTCTTTTATTTTTCCTTAACATAGTTTCGGGCTCACTGTATAGACGAATGAATCATGGTCATAGTATATATAATTTTTATCGCATTGGTAACAAATGTGCAATAATGTTAAAGACTAACTGGTTTGGTTAGAAGTAAAAGGCATGGAAATGCGTTTATGGGGTGCTCTTATATATATTTCTATTTATTTATCTACCAGGTACAAACAAAACCTCAACAGATTATTAGATACATTAACAGACATAACATATATATATATATATAAACATTTGAAAGCATAAATAAATTACATATAAAAGAAGGTAAATAAAACACTTTTAATTATGATTTACATAAATTTGTTATTTAAAATTACAAGAGCAGCTTAAAGCAATCGCGACTTGAGCTCAAATCAATGCGACAATGGATTAAATAAACGAATGCAACGAGTTAAAGGCTCAGTTAACACATAGTTAATCGTATGTGGCTGAGGGAAAAATAAAGGCCTTTCTATTAAAACTCTAGGCGCGTAGAACGGTAAAGTAAATAAAATTTCAGAATACTGAATTCTGTTAGAAACAATGTCATTCAAAAACATCAAAGACTGTAATTTTCTTTTGACAAAAAGAGTACTTATATCAAGCAATAGACAACGAGTTTTGTAATGTGGTAGCTCAGAACTTAAGTTAATTCTGCGGAGTGCAAGCCGGGTAAAACATTTCTGGACGCGTTCAATTCGAGATGAATGAACCTCATAGCAAAGGTCCCAGCTTACGCAGCAGTATTCTAATCTAGGTCCCAGCTTACGTAGGAGTATTCTAATCTAGAGCGTACTGAAGAGCAAAAAAGCGTCTTTAGGACAAATGGGTCACGTCATCGGAGTTTCTTTTATAAAAGCCAATAACGAATACGATTTAGACACCATGCGATCGATGTGCAAACTGAAATTTAATTTAAGACCCACAGCCACCTATCTTACTCTTTTAAATAACTTCTGTTTAACCAACACGGTAAAGAGAATTCAAGTAGATACTATATACTGATTTTACAAAAGCATTCGACAGAATTAAACAACAAGTCTTAATCAGTAAGCTTCAAACTGTTATATTTCACTCCTCTTTGCTGATGTGGTTAGAAAGCTATCTGACGGATCGAACTCGGGTTGTTGAAATTGTTTTTGGCAATCTCCAATCGAATTTTAAATTACTCCGGAGTTCCCCAAGGGACTCACCTAGGACCAATCTTGTTTCTCCTTTGAATTAACGACCTACCTTCTGCTCTCGCTTCTTCAAAATGTCTAATGTTTACTGATGACGCTACAATTTACAAGGCAATAAGTTCCTTGGCGGACTGTGTTGAGTTGCATGCAGCAAGATATAGATAGTGTGGCTAAGTGGTGCACTGATAACTATCCGCATTTCAATATAACTAAAAAGAATCTATTCTTACGTTTACTAGATCGTATTCGACGAAACTATTTGAATATTCCATTTCCAGCACAAACTTCAATCGTGTATATAATCAAAAAGACTTGGGCTGATAGGTAAACTTGATTTCAGGATGACTATATTGTCTCAAGAGCGAATTCTATGCTAAGATTTATATGCAGAAATTCAAAATATTTCCGATGTGAATTATGTTAACTGGTTTCGCGCTCGTAGTTTCTAAGATAATTGCTACTCAGACCTCCTAGCAACCTCATAGGGCTTAATAATCATCTACAAATGTCAATTATTAGTTAGTGTTAAAGTTAAGATTAAGTACGGATCTTTGACAGAACTCTGCCAAAAAACAATTTTAACTCTGTATTACATTAAACCCCGCACTTCCTTTCAAATCTACGAGTATGTCCGGCACAAATAATAAATTTAACGTGAAGCTTAAATCTCTCTTTTACTCCTATGGAAATTCAAATGAAGGGGACAACTAATTTAAGCTCCACATTAAATTCGTTATGGTAAGGCCAATTATTCTATTTCTATCCCCAAAGTGGTGTGCACAGCATGGTGGTCCTTCTGCGTAGCTAAACACTTGGGCAGCGAGTTATATTAATGAAAATATGTTTATTTGAACGGCAAAGAAGAAATATATTTATATGATCGATCTTTTACACCTTTAATGGAAATTTAATTTCTCTATGGGATACTTAAAATACTTTATCAACAGGATAACCTGTAACTATAAACTAGCTTACGGTTTATCCGGTAAGCTAGTGGTATGCTGCTATTATTTAAGGTGTATTCTCTCGTTTGGGTTGTGGAAAATTATGAGTCAATCAAATATTAATCTATATGTATGCAGTTCGTTCCTTTTAATTTCATGCAAAATGGTTTGTTTTGTTTTTTTCGGGCGCAATAACATCTAGAGTTGTTTCCACTGCCCCTCCTCTTTTCAGATTTGCCGTTCGGATTCAGCTTAAAATTGTAAGTCCCTTCCAATCCGCTCAAGGAAATGGTTGGTGAAGGTAGGCTTTAGGCCCAGTATGGGCCGTTAATACCTAATATTATATATATACATATATAAATTGTTTATTGTGTAGTCTTACGTTTTAATATCCTGTTTTGTTCTTGTAGTCGTCCCTGATGGTAATTCCATTTAATAAGTTGTTTCTTAATTCTGATTCGAGAGAACACGTCCTTTGCCGATTCAAAAGGAATATTTCAGCGATGGTGAATGGTTATATACCATGGCGGATTTTATCATCCATCATTCTTCCGTCAATTTTGCATACAATTTACATGTGGTATTGGTTCTACCTGTCAGACGGGTATGTTGCATTTTTGCGGTTGCTCGTACTACCCGGTGTTGTAATGAAGGAACGAATTTGCTTGTATAACATGACCTCTACCAAGTCCAAGGGCTGACGCATGTTGGCGCGCAGAACCCCGTGGAATTGCCGAGAGATTGCAGTTCTTCCCCTTGTCACATTCGCGGTTTATCTGCACGTAATGGCCCATGTGGAAATTGATTTCCGGTCCGGGACAGGGCCCAACGGCGCTTCATTGAAATGATTTCAGAAGGCGCGCTTGCGATCAGAGAACATCCTTCGAAAAGCAGACCTCGACAGCAAAAGCACGCTCTTCAGCACGTGAGGGCGACTCGAAGGAAACAATACTTTCGAACCATGCCTTTCGAATTAGATCACTCCCGCTCCACTACGATCCATAAGCCTGAATGGCGCGCATTTCAAAAAAGTAAGTTATGCTGCCGCACCCTGTATAAAGCATTTACTGGCCATACAAATACTAAAGTCTCGCTTCTCCAATATTCGTATGTGCCAAGTTACAAAATATTGACACGAATGAAAGGGACCTACAATTAACGCCGATGAGCTTTTCATGGCAGGATTAGATATTTGTCAGACTTTGTTTTGAGGTTCTGCCCCACCGCAAAAACGTTTACATACTTCCGGATAGAATCTAACCCTCAAATCCCTTACTAAAAGTCCAACACCCAACCACTGAGTCACATCGGTCTGCATAGCTAAAAAAACGCCACTTAAATGCCAAACAATTCAGCCTATGTTATTACAAATACTCCTTACAGAAAGAAAGTCACGCTGAAAGTCGCAAATTAAAGCTAAGCTGCAGTGCAATATCGTAAGTTGGCTAGTTATTTACTTACTGATGCACTTAGCGTAACATCATAAATGTTAACATAAGTTAGGGAATTTTCTTTTAATTTTAACACATATTCCAAGTAGGATTGAAATTATTCACTTCATCATAAATCGGACATCAATTTCATTTATAAATATTTTTTTTTTTTTTTTTTTATAATTTGCTTACGCTAAAGGGATTTTTTCTACTGCACCATTGCCACCCGTAAATATTTACTTGTCATCTTAATTCAACTTAGCATCTATTTCGTATTTATCGTATTTATATTTTTCCCGTATATTGCTTACACATTAACAGCCGAATTAATAAAAACAAATTAATTTTCATAATACCTAATTGTCGTTAAGTAATAAGTGGTATGGACATTGGGAATCGTTAAGTAATAAACTGTATGGAGATACCAAGTCCAACATCCCCATTGGTTCAAAGATTCGCTTTCAGTTGTAAAAAATGCTGTCAGTTATAATTTAACTTAATTACTCGTTAATTAACCCACTTCGGTGAAATAGTTGATTGCATGTTTATCAACGTCAATTAACTTCAAAGTTTGTTATTAAGATTTCTCATTTAATTCATTGATTTAAGATATTTCACCCTTGATTTGCGTTTAATTATTCGGCTGCAAGAATTTATCTCATAACATTGTGAATATCCTTATAAGGATAATGAAACACAATAATGGTATTTATTCGATGTCGTAAAATTTTCGTAAACGTCGAAAACTTCTAATGTTTACAACGTGGTAAATGAACTGTCAAAATTTGTATGCGAAATCCTTTTCAACAAGGTGGTAATGTTTCGACACGAATTTGGTGTCCAAATCAATATGATAAACGTGGAACACATTTTCAACCAATCAGCCGTCTATCTGCAGTTATGCTGCGCCATAGTGAATATCGACCCGTCGCAATACTTCTATATCTATCCAAAGTCTTAGAAAAATGTGTTCAGTATCAGTCGGCCGCCTATCTTCGGCAACACAATCTACTCAACGTATTTCAATCGGGCTTTCGGCCACATCACATTTGTACTTCAGCACTGCTTAAAGTAACAGGTGATATACGGGTAGCTATGGATAAATACCTACTACTTTACTTTTTTGACTCTACTTGACTTTTCTAAGGCAATTAACATAGTTCACCACGGGCACCACGGGAAAAACTTATGACACTATTCGGGCTCTCGTCTTCTGCAGCGAATTTTGTTCAGTCATATCTTACAGGTCGTACGCAAGCCCTTTTCATCAACTATGTCCCATTCGAGTTTTTAACAACTTCGAATGCTGTCCCTTCCAAGGATCCATCTTAGGCCCACTGCTCTTCTCAATTTTTATTAATGACCCGACTGTCAACAGCTCTCCAGAACATAATGTATGCAGACGATGTACAACTATACATAAGCAGTGAGCTCGGTCTCATACTAATTCTGCCTATGAGAACAATGAGGATCTAAAGAATAACCTAACTTGGTCCGAGCGCAACAGTTTAAGACTTTATCCTGACAAATCCAAATGGCTAGTAATTAGCAGAAAATATCCGGATGTATGTTGCATTCCTAGCATCTATCTTGGACATTTTCCAATTCAATTTGTCCACTGTCACTTCGCAAAATTTCACACTTATTAATTACTTCTGTGAAATCTTCTTTTGTAACAACTCCCTTCAAAACGCGCAAATTTTAAGTTGCATTTAACAATATAACTCGATATGTTTTTATATTAAAAAGATACGATCATGTTTCCGCTTATGCTAAAAAGATTCTTGGTTGTACACTAAACAAGTTCCTTGAATACTGCAGTATCAAGCATCTACATAATATCTTAACCACCAAACAGCCTCCCTATTTATATGATAAACTTTAATTCGCACAATCGCAACGCTCCTCCAATTTTATTCCACCGTGGGTAGCAATACTGCTACTGAAAGTTACGTTTAGGCTGTGTGTCAATAACGTTATATTTTTCTATGGCCTTGAAGGAGTGCGAGAGATTGAGAGAGCTTGGATAATTGTCAAACCCAGTATTAACATACGATGTAAAAACTACCCAAAGCGGAATTGTGTTAAAAAAACTATTTTGAATATTTTCTTATTAGGAAATGTGACTTACAGAAGCAAAACCATGTCAAATTAATTAAAATTAAGTTTTGAAATGGATTGGTTGCTGAAGTTGTATCCTTGCACTTTTCCAGCTGCCGAAACATTTTTTATTTCAACAATTTGCGATGTTCGGTCTGTAATCATGCACATAAATAGAATATCATTTACAAACAGAAACTTAAACATAAATTATTGCTTAGGTTTTTTTTATATATCTGATTAAAAACACCATCTCTTCAGCCAAGGTTCCTAGGTTCTTAAAATGATAAGAAGGTTATCAATGATATGATAACTTATCATAGTAGCTTTTTTTTCTTAGGCAGTTTGAATAATTATTCTTTAGAACATTTAAAATTAATATTTGAGTAGTAAGGTAGAATATACCACATCTCTGTAAATTGGGCAGTGTAGTCTTAAGAACAATGTAATATTTCCGCTACCATAAATTATTACAAATAAACTGAAAAATGTGGTAATTTAAGTCATAATAAAATCTAGAGGAACTCCTGTGGGAAACTGTTGTGAAATAAAGTTTAAAAAAAAGCTGTTCATTCTAATTGATATAGCGAAAACCTATAATTTGATTCACCTCTGCATAAACGCCAAAATTAGCCAGTGGATAACAGTTTTACCACAATTGAAACACAGCATTAGCTTCCTTTAACATTGGCAATTGGAAGCAATTTCACATCGATATTAAAGTGTTGGAATGTCTTAAAATTTGTACTGAACATTTGATTCAATAAAAGGCAAAACAATGGGGGAAAATTGCCTTAATAAATACAGGATGAGTACCATCAATCCCAAACGCATTGGATTTTACCGAAAGAACATACATTTAGGTAAGGTACATAATTTGCGGTATCTTACTCGGAGCAAACTATCTCAAATCGACATAAGATATTTTACATTTTCAAAATAGAAAATTAATTTTATGCAATAAAGGTCCATATGGGGCCATACGTTTTCTGCAAATTATTTTGTGCCAACAACAATTTAATCGATCTACATAAAGCACTATTTGTGTCAGTGACCATTTAATATGGATTTAAGATTTAAGTTAGGAAATTTCTTAACATGGAAATTTGTTTCAATAAAACGGAATTATAATCATAATAATACTAGGATGTAACAAACTTGTTTCTAAACAATTATATTATTATGGCCGCCAATAACAAGTCCACTTTTTAAAACAAAATGTATTTCATCGAAAGGGTTGATGGAAATGAAAATGATGGTTGTGTTTAAAAAAAAATGTACACTGTTTCTTCCTAACAATTCACCCATACAATGCTGTTTGCGTAATCCTTGCCAAATTTTTGAATTCGCTTTAAATTTCATTGAAAAAGTAAAAGCATTATCATAACCGACTATGAAGACAGTGTTCGTGTTAACAATTCGTACGAAACTTTTTCCCGCATTTTTGACCCAAATATGAATGGAAACAAAACTTAGGGAAATTATAAAACTGACCTGAAATTTTTTTTTATGGAGTGATTTTTGTTATGTTTAATAAGCCATTGTATTTGTGATTCCTTAAATAAAGCAAATAAAGCAATATAAAAACACCCAAAATACATTGAGGCTATGTAGTGTAAATTATAGTTCTCTGGAAATAGGAATATTCGAATTGAATTGTTGAATGAACAACCGTATCTTATGACTGCTACTACGCGAAGTGGAGGCTGGAGTTACAGCGCTGTTTCATGGTTCGACACATCGGATCATCAGACTCCTTTGTCGGTTGTGCTGGTCTATTTCTGTTAATTATTGTCGGAAAACGCTTTCCTCCGCTGGGACTCGAACCTATACCAGCGTTTTCTCAGTAACTCTACGCACTCCGCCATTGCCACACGTTTCAGATTAACCTGAATTGGGTTTGATTGTTTTTTAATGAACAGGCCAATATTTTTCTAAGCACCTACAAGTATACTGCGATTCAATCTGTTTCATTCTAGTTCTCCGTATATTTTTCATTTGCCGAAAATTCGTTTGACTGAGTGCGAAAGGAGAGAGGGTAAAGATATGACACGACTCAAGAATATTAATTACAATTGAAGTGGTTTTTGTATGATAACACACTTGCACTTGGCCTAACTTCTGTCAATGTACTTTGAATTGTTGAGTGAACAACCATAATCTTGTGATTGCTACCACAAGGGCTAAAGTTACAGCGCTGTCCATATTTCACTTGTAAGCTTAATCAAAACTTATTTATTGAGTCTGACCTATTCAAACTCTTTAAAAAAAGTCGTAAAAACTCCGACAATTACAGGCTAGCCTTTGCCCTTGGAGCGAGAAACTTCAAATTACGCATTCGTTGTATGTTCAATATATGAGAGAAAGAGCGTACAAAGTGTTTGCCTTTTACTTTCCTTGACTTTTTGTTACTTTGATAAATCTTAATCAAACAAAAAAATAAAAGAAAAAAAAGCTACACTCCGCTTGGGTAAACTTTTAGATACCCTTCCTCCCAACGTGGGTGTGGCGTGGTCTGAGAAACCTTGTTTGTTTTAGAACATTTTTTTTCTAACAAAATGACCAATAATTTGTAAAAAGCGTTGTTTAGATGAGTTGTTGATGAAGGATATTGTTTAACCCTCGTATTCATTTACTTATAATTTGTATAATTAAATTTATATAATAATTGTTAGCGGATAGCTTCACACATTCTCAGATTGTAGTTCATGCATTCACGAATTGAAAGGATTCACATGCATGTGTGGAAACATTGAGAGGATGATAGAGAACGGTAATCCCATTTTTGCATATAACACTGTCATAA
Organism: Portevinia maculata; assembly: GCA_949715645.1. Lineage (NCBI taxonomy): Eukaryota > Metazoa > Arthropoda > Insecta > Diptera > Syrphidae > Portevinia > Portevinia maculata. Next base: position 220,229,573 of record OX454526.1, read on the forward strand.
TGTGTCGAGTCCATAATAGTACCATAGCATTTGAACGGAATACACAGAAATGAGTGTCAACACGCGTTTCATTGATTAGCATATACGCAGCTTAGCAAAATTTATATCTTAAACAACAACAAACCAAAAGTGAAGATAAATTGGTCAGTGCAAGAGTGAACACATAAAGTGGAGATAAAGGTTTCGGAATGGAATGACACATAAGCGGGTGTCTGAACCTTAGCTAAGATTTCAAATGTCTAAGCTTAGTTGCGAAAATGACACATAAGCGGGTGTCCGAACCCTAATGCCTTTCAATGTGGAATGTGAGATAGGGTGTGTTAAAAAAATTGAATAACTTTATTCTCCGTTATTGTTTTTTGTTGCAACTTCGAATGGCTGCCGCATTGCACGTCCCCCACCATCAGTTCACGTCGAACCTGCTTAGTGAGCATACAATACGTGTGTACTTTTTTTATTAACCCGTGCTTGAAACCGTGTGTCACCGTGTATGTAAGTAAAATATTTTTTTATTATTCGCGTATTTTACATATAGATGATGTACCCGGGACATCGGGTCCTTTAAGAATTGGTCGGTGCTATGAGTGTAGATGGAAATAAAATAGAAAAACCAAGTAATATTGCCACAAATGTCAAAAATATTTGTGCCTTGAACACGTAGTGTCGTATTGCAGCAGCTGTTTACCTGTAGAAATTTAGTTTTTGAGATGTATTTTTTTTGGAAGGATAATTTTTTTTGTTTATTTGTAAAAGTGCCAAATGTCGAAAGACTAAAAAACGTTATTTTCCTTAATGGACATGTGATCTTTTATTTTTTTCTTAATTTTAACCCGCCAATGGTGACGCGAATTTGACTGTGATCAATGGTGACGCCGGTCTCACGCACCAGGGTTTTCAACTGAAGATTTTTCGCAACGTGTTACTAATATAAAAGAAATAAACACACTTAACAAAAGACACAAATACAACATACCAAAAATAAACAAAAACGACATAATACCATGAAGTAATAAACGCAGAAGGAGCAATAAAAACAATACCAACACCCGAAACACGAAATGAAACTAGAGTAAAAATCAACAAAAAATTAAAAAAATATTAACATAAACCAACACAACTGAAAACGAAATACCAAGAAGACAGAACAAATTTAAGAACAATAAAAGAAAAAATAAAGAATAACAAAGCAATAATAACAAAAGCAGACCAAGGCAACACAACGGTAATATTTGACGAGCAAGAATACATCACAAAAACAGAAAACTTCATAAATAACAACAAAATACTAATAATAGACAAAGACCCCACAAAAAATTACACCAAAGAAATAAATAATGCAATCAACAAATGTAACCAATTATTCCCCAACACTAACAATTCCTTAATTCGTATTTATGCCCCTCACAGGGTTCTTAGGGCCAGACCTCTGTTATTTGAATTTCATCACTCCACTTTATACGGGGCCAATAAGCTGGTTACTTTCTGTTGTAGGTTATTTAATCTTGTTTATGATCAACTCGATATTGCTTTACCCAGAACTAGATTTAAGGAACTCGCATTGTTAGCATTAAGATAATTATTTTTTTTATTTTAAAGTAATATTCTCTTTTGTTTTTTCTTTTTTTCTTGATCTGTTGATGTTTATGTATCGTAGATCTAAATAAATAAATATTAAATACTACATACCAACAAATATATACTAAAACAACCAAACGCAAGAGCACCAACACTCACAGGACTAAAAAAAATTCATAAAAAAGAAATACCCATTCGGCCACTTATAAACTACAAAACAGCACCAGGATACAAAGTCGCAAAAGCATTACAAAAATCATAAAAAGGAACATAATAATACACAACAACAACAGTTTAAGAAATAAGACAGACCTAATAGACAAATTAAAAAACATAAACATATCACCTAACTACAAGATCACAAACATGTACACAAATGTCCCCATCACTGAAACAATAAAAATATTAAAAAATAACCTAATAACAACAGCAACACTCAATAAACAACAAACAGAAGAACTAATATACATATTAGAAATAATACTCAAACAAAATTAGTTCACGTTCAACAACATTACATACAACCAGAAGGACTAGCCATGGGATCACCACTCAGCGGACTACTAGCAGATATTTACTTAAACAATTATGAAAACGAATACATTTTATCACCCAAAAACCCACAACACCATAAAATAATAACATACTCTAGATACTCGTACGTAGATGACACATTTATCATATTTGACGGAACACAGAGACAAACAGACATATTAAGCAAATATATAAACAGCATCAACACCAAAATAAAAGTGACAACAGAAATCGAAAACAATAACACAATTAACTTCTTAGACCTCAACATAACAAAAAGCAACAACAAATTAAAATACAAAATATGTATACAGAAAACCAACAACAACAGACATTACTATAAACAACAAATTACACCACCAAAAAATGGCAGCTTATAACTCATTACTATATATAGTCCAGTCAAATGGTAGTTTGAAGTGAAAAGTTCTGGTGTAATTGAATTGTGTTTAGTTGCTTATTTTATGGATTAGGGGCTGCTGAACACGAATCTGAACTTCTCCAACAAAATTTCGAATGGCAAATATGAGAAATCGTCAAAAAACCGCTGAAAATAAGGCTTTTTTGTGGTTTTCGGCTTATAACTTGAAAACTAAGCTTTCTATGAAAAAAATTTCTGAGGGTAAAATAAAGAAGAAGAAATTACCTTCAATTTATGTAACAAACATGACAACGCAGACTTTAACACTCGTACACTTGATGGATATAATACCTTCCATGCAATGGGGGGAATACGTTTGATAACACCTAGAAATGCTATTGCTCCAGATCAAAGAATGAGCCGTGTAAAGAAAATAATGCCAGCTTCAGTAGTTGGTGAGATGGGATCTGTTTCATTAAGACATTTTGAAAAAGGTGGCTCGCTTAGCCTAAAGAATATCAACATCAAGGATCTCAAACAGCTGTTTGTTTCAAATGATACCATCACACCGTCTTTGACAGACCTGATTTGGCTTTATGGCAAGTGGAGAGATGTGCCCGGGATTCCAGGATGGAGTGGTTTCATGGAGCGAATAACAAGTGATCTACCCTTTGACACAACGTTTGTTGCTTGCCTCCTTTTGTAAATGCTCCACCATCGGATCACAATACAATATATACAGCTTTACTCACTTCCATAGAGCAAAGCAAATCGATGAATCAACAATCGACTGTTAACACTTTTGATCAAACATTTGGGTCAAACATTTTCATCAATTTGTGAAAGCTATGTTTCATGTGCTAAGTCGAGGTACAAGGAAAGCACTGTATTTCGTCTCGTCTTCGTATCGTCTTTGATACTTCAATGGATGTCATATTCGATGGAACAATGATCCCGACAGTGCCACAAGAAAAGTTCCTAGCCAATATAAAGAACAAAAACCGTCTCATCGAAATGCTACAGGACAAATTTGCAGCAGCTGGTGTAATCACAAAATAGACACACGAGGATGCAGATACACTTATTGTAACCACAGCAATGGATCTCGCCTAACATCATAGATCTGTGGTTATTGTGGGTGAAGATGTAGATTTGCTGGTTATCATGATTGGGCGTTGTCGGGGAGTACATTCAAATGTATTCTTTCTGAAACCGGCAAGGGGACAGTTGCACAACGAATTTTTTCTCCTGACTGCCATCCAGACCAATCTGTTTGTGACAAAATACTGTTGCATGCCATGGGAGGATGTGAGCCTCGTTTAAAGTGGGAAAGATGCGTTTTCTCCAAACCCTAAAAAAAACCCTGCTTTTAATCAACAAAATCGAAATTTTCAAAGATCCTACGGCGCAAGCTGAAGATATTACTCATGCTGGACTTCTTCGGACTTCTTCGCGGCGTTGCACAAATTGACTGATAAGGAAGGGACAACTTTGAGCAAACTAAGATACAAATATTATTGTAGGTCTGCCTATAAAACCAGAACCTATTTGGCGTCCTTACTTCCCACCGAAGCTGCTGCACAGCATCACTCCTTGAGAGTGTACTTTCAAGTACAGCAATGGCTTGGAAATGAAAAAGATCCTGAGGAATGGGGTTGGAAGAAAACCAGTGATGGTCTACAGCCAGTGCCAACGCTACAGCCACAAGCTCCAAAAAAGGTTTTAAAACTTATATCCTGCAAATGCACAAAGACCTGTCAGACCAACTGTGGATGCAAAAGAGCAGGCCTCAAATGTTCCAATATGTGCCTGAACTGCGAAAACAGCTGCAACAACATGCCCATTGCAGAAATTGAAGAAGAAGCAGATGAAGACTTGGACCTCCCTGAAATACTTGAAGGTATCTACTTCATTTCTTGACTCGCTATAGCTCCTCACTTATACTGCTTTCGGATCTATTCACTAAATTATGAGGTATTCGGAATTAGGTCACTGATTATTTGTTTATCCGTTTCAGGAATACAACCGGAAGGCTGCCCTGAATAAATTATGGAACCCGTGTCTAGGACTCTTATCAGTTCTTAGAGAAAAATTTATGGTTGCATCTTTAAAAATCGTATGAAAGAAAATTTTCCTACATGGAATTAAAAATATATATATATATGAATAGAAATTTTTTTTTGTTATTTTCGTAACATTTCAAAAACAAACTACTCCAAAAATGAAAATTACGACTCCCCAGCGCGATGTGCCGTTAATTTGAAGGGATGGTTCAAATTAATGATGTAAGTATTTATTTTTTGCTATTTTCGAAAAATGACTGTTTGGCTTGATAGTTTGACACTCTTTTGCGTGAAAATAATTGAGCGTACAAAAAAATGTTTGGAACATAAATTGTAGGTAATTTCTTCTTCTTTATTTTACCTTCAGAAATTTTTTTCGTAGATAACTGAGTTTTCAAGTTATAAGCCGAAAACCACAAAAAAGCCTTATTTTCAGCGGTTTTTTGACAATTTCTCATATTTGTCATTCGAAATTTTGTTGGAGAAGTTCAGATTCGTGTTCAGCAGCCCCTAATGCATAAAATAAGTCATTAAACACAATTACACCAGAACTTTCCACTTCGACCCTTTTTTTGCACCATTTGACTGGACTATATAGACTTATCACAATACCAATGGACAGAGAGATTACCAAATAGAACTCAACACAATAAAATACATAGGACAAGAAAACGGATATAAACCATCAACAATAAACAAATTACATAACAAGATGAAACAAAAAATTTACAATAAAATAAACAACAACAACAGCAATACAACAGAAAATAAATATACAGCCATAACATACACTAATATACTACCACAAATAATACAACAACAATGCAAAAGCAAAACATTAACATATCATTTAGGACAAACAACAATATACAAAAAATATTAAAGCCAACAACCAAAACAAACAAATAAAATGCAACGACTGCGAGAAATACTACATAGTACAAACAGGGAGAGCCTTCAAAGACAGATTCGAAGAACATATACCCAAAAATAACACAAAATCAGCACAACACCTAATTGACAATAACCATAATTACAATAACTTTGAATCCAATTTAATACCATTACATATAAAACAAAAAGGAAAAGAACTTGACCCCACAGAAGAATTTTAAATACGAGTACATAAAGCCTACAAATTAGAACGAGATAACCTGCTAAACGATAAACTAACAATAAAAACAAACCAACTATTCGATACTGCAATCAACAGCACAAGACAAAAAGAGACAAACATAAATAACACGAATAGCCCCACACCAGAACAATAAACAGCCCCAGTAACGAACTCAAGTCGAAGATGAAGCAAAAGCTTCGAAACGTGTCGCTAAAATAGAAATTAAATAAAAAAGTTGTGAAAATTAAAAAGAAAAACATTAATAAAGTATCATTCAACAAAAGTTGAATATCTTTTAATATCAAATGTTACTAATAGTTCATGTTTTTTTTTAATTTATGCTCTTTGACAATAAAACAAAGATATTTAATTAATTTAAGCTCTTTTATTTCAATAATTAAATTAACAACATTTTTTTAGTAGAGCATTAAAAATAACAATGTTTTTAGTAATACATTTATTAAAATTAAGAAAAAAATAAAAGATCACATGTCCATAACATAACAAAACATCTCAAAACCTACACAGGTAAACAGCTGCAGCAATACGGCACTACGTGTTCAAGACACAAATATTTCTGACATTTGTGGCAAGAGTAGTTGGTTTTTCTGTTTTTTGTCCATCAACACTCATAGTACCGAACAATTCTTAAAGGACCCGATGTCCCAGGTACATCATCTATACCTATGTCAAAAACGCGAATAATAAACAAATATTTTACTTACATACCGTGTGTCACCGTACACGGTCTCACGCACCGGATAGTAAAAAAAAAACACTATACATAGTGTGCTCACTAAGCTGGTTCGTCGTGAACTGATGGTGGTAGACGTGCAATGCGGCAGCTACTCGAAATGGCAACAAAATACATTAACGGAGAATAAAGTTATTCGATTTTTTTAACACACCCGGTCTCACAGACCAATAGGTCACCATTGGCGGGTTAAAAAATGTAGTACTAAAAACTTTGTTATTTTTAATGCTCTAATAAACAAATTTTGTGAATTTATTTATTGAAATTAAAGAACTGATTGATTAAATATTGTCAAAGAGCACACATTTAAAAAAAAACATGAACTATTAGTAACACGTTTCGAAAATCTTCAGTTGAAAACCCCGGTGCGTGAGATCGGCGTCACCATTGATCAAAATCAAATTTGCGTCACCGTTGGCGGGTTAAGATACTCGGTATAAATGTAAAATTAACTTTGTTACTGATGCAATAAATAACCTCGATGCCTCCCTCTTATTAAACTGTTTTTTTATGGAATATCCTAATTTCTATTCTTTTAAAATACGAAATTGCAATAAATAATATAGCGTACAACAGCCAACACTGTCTTTAAAATAACTGTTTTTGAGAGTACAGTAGGGGACTTGAACATGAATTTCCATGCATTAAATTTTATCCTCTCGGTTGTGATTATACTGACAACTTAATTCTTTATTCCTATATTATTTGTTTAAAGTCAGCAGATTTTATTTTTAGCAGTGAAGAAATCTGATTGATAGTGAATAACGCAAGAGGACTTTTGGATAATAATCTAGAACTAGTTTAACTAGGAAATTGGAGTATTCATGCTATCTTTTAATCCATCATAGTGATCGTAGATTTTTTTTTAATACATTGGCTAACTACGAAATGCATTTGAAACCTCAAACCTGCTCAATTAGTATACCCCATTGTAAGGGTATATTAATTTTGACGCATAGTTTGTAACATACCGTAATATTGCCCGTATACCCCTAAAAGTTACTATATTTATGATCAGCATCGATAGTAATGTCGATCTAGCCATGTCCGTCCGTCCGTCGGCAAAAATTAGGCCTTTAAACTGTTCCTAGAGAGCTGAAATTTTAACCATATACTCTCTAGGGTCCCGAAATAATCAAGTTTACGAATTTTTGAAATCCGCCCACAGACACGCCCACAAACTCAAAAAAACAAAATTTTGAAAAAATCGAATTTTGAGCTAGGAAGCTGAAATTTTTTATATATGATCTATGACTCCTAAAACTGCTCGGGAGATAAAATTTTCAAAATCCGCCCACTGACACGCCCACAATTAAATAAAACAATTTTTTTGAAAATCCAAAGTTTGAGCTAGGGAGCTAAAATTTATAATATATACTCTCTAGGGGCCCTTTATGCTGATGTGTAAATATTTTCAAAATCCGCCTACTGACACGCCCACAATTTTTTTTTTTTTTTTTTAAATTCAAAGTTTGAGCTAGGGAGCTGAAATTTATAATATATACTCTCTAGGGGCCCTTTATGCTGATGTGTAAATATTTTCAAAATCCGCCTACTGACACTCCCACAAATAATTTTTTTAAGCCCTTAATGCTCATGCGTATTTTTTTTAAATCCGCCTACTGACACGCCCACAATGAAATAAAACATTTTTATTGAAAAACCCAAGTTTGAGCTAGGGAGCGTTTTTTCTTACAAAAGCTTCGTTTTTTTTAGATAAAATCTTTTAAATGTTATATAACAAAATATGTAGAGCGTTCTTAACTTATGAGGTATAGGAATAAGAATAGGGTATCCAACAGTTCGCCCAAGCGGACTGTAGCCGGTCCCTATGTTTTTCTTTAGAATTATTTTGACGTATGTGTACGAGTTTTGTTGTGACAGTGAAAAAATATAACAAAATGAAAGGGTTGATTTTCCTTTTGTGTATGCACAACGGTTCGCAGTACACTTTTGTAGAATCGCGCGCCGGTCGCAGATACCGTTTCCATCGGTTCGCAGGATGCAATCGGACGGTGTTTAGTTTAGTTCGAGAAAGTATGATATTCTTCTTTCGCGTGTCCTTCATTGCACCTGGTTGCTCATGTTAGATGTTTTTGAGCCATTGGGTTTTGTACGCGTTGTAATTGTTCTGCAAGTGTGGGTTTTGGTTATAGATTGACCGTGCAAGATCGCTGCTCGTTTTGTTGTAACAGTAGTATGTAATTCGTCGATTCTAGAGACCCCCAACAAAAAATATTTCATTAGTCTGGTAAGCTATACGTGTATCTCTTGTACCTTTGAGGATGAGGATATCTGATTTCTGTTATAAAAAGAGGATTCCCAAATTGACATCTCTTTAAATGCGATTTCCAAAAAAAACATGAAAATGGCGCTTACGGCAAGACAGTATTAGGGCGAGGCTTAGATATTATTGGCAGTTGTGAGATAGCTGGTCTATATGATTTTTGGTCGTTCGGGCATTTTCCCGGTTTAAGAACCTTTATGGATTCGGCGACTTTCCATTGCCTCGGAACATATAAACGTCTGAAATGTTTCATAATATAGAGAAGCCTCATTGGTGCTTTTTTTGGTAACTTCTTTAAGAATTCACATTTTGTTGCATAGGTATGTGGTTCAAATTAGTTTTATCTGGTAGGGCGCGGGACTGTTGCCGTCTTTTGCACGCTCTCCTCTTTTCTCGTATGAGGTCTTTGATTTCTGGCTGGTATTTGCCTTTGTTGTTTCGTACTCCTTTCTCTGGGCAGGGAGTATTTTTTTACGCAGCGCTCCACAAGTTTGTCAATTTCGTCTTTTATCTCGAACGGCATCTTAAGTGGCACATTTAGAGAAACATTTTCCTTGCAGCCTGTTCTGAAACCGTTCCCGACAGTTTTGTTTCTAACTAAGCTAAGCAGTCCTTCCCTTTTGCTGGAACCCCGCCTATCTTCAAGTGTATCAGACTTCCTCAATGCAATAAAGCAATAATACCTACCAGAATCCTACCAACGTTTTCTTGCAAATATATCGTCTACTCGTACATAATTATCACGAAACCGAAAATGTATAGAATTTTTCATGAACGCATATTATAAAGCTTACCATTTTATTAGCCCGTCCTTTATTTGTTGCGTCATCATCATTATATTATATATTATTTTTATTTGTATTGCTCCTCCTGTCATAAAATCGGATCCAACGACTCGACCAATCAATATGTATGATAAACGGATATAACTGGATCCGAATCGCATCGTGTATCCGTATCCGCATTTTTGCTGCACTTAAAAGAATGCCATCTGGTTTTGATTGCTTCGATATATTGTATGCGGATGGTTAGGAATCGATTGATAGAAATCTCACGCAGTATTGTGGAATAAACTCCAACTTGTATCTCCGTTTAGCTTTTTCATGCAACCGAATACGACTTTCCGATAGGATCATACTCAAATTTGTTATGCTCAATTTTGCATGGCTATAGCGTGGCTAGGATGTTTTTTGTTTTGTTGTTTGTGGCTCCGAAGGGAAAAAAAGAAAAACATTGCAAAAACTAAATTTCTAAAGAGACCAACAAAATATGTTTCAAAAAAGTGTTAATATTCGTTTCCCCAAACTAAAAGTAAGTGTTAATCTATTCTTCTGGAATGAATTGAAGCGACGTAGTAACTGCACCACCGAATTGAAAGCTTCTTTAAGACACTTTAACTTGCTTTTATTCGTCAAATTTGTAGGAAGTGGAATAGTTGCTTTAACCTTGACACAAATATTTCTTATTCGTCCGTTTGGAATAATTTTCTTTCAATAACTTAATCAAGAATCGAAATAAAATGACAACTTTATCAGTTTTCTTTACTCGCGATAATTGGCACTACAGTCCGGAACGAACATACCCTTACTTTAATCCTGGCACAATTCTGCTGTTGTCTTGGATCCGCGATAATTATCTCGAAAAATAGTATGTTAAATCTAAACATAAAATTATGCTTGTTGGTCCTTAATTTCATGCTCTGACGGCGTTATGCCGATGGGGAGTCATCACACGCCATACCTCTGATTTAAGGAAATGTTTGGGTAATATTCGAAAAAGCCTTAATTAAAATATTAAAAAAAATCTTTCGAGAGATTGGTCTTTGTGGGCGCAGTGGCTCAGTGGTTATAGTGTGGACTACTAGTCGAAGGGTCTCAGGTTCAAATCACGTCGGACGAAGTAACAACTAAAGTTTTTTGCACTGCTCTTGCGCGATAGTTTGACAAAGGTATCAACGAGAAGCTTCTCAAGCCATTCGGATTCGGCTTAAAATTGGAGGACCCTTCCACTTAGCAAAAGCAAATGGTAGCAAATGTATGCATGTGGTCTTAAATACTCATAGGATGTAATACAGTCGAACAGTGAAAGTCGAATCTTCTAAGGCAATGTCTGTTACATTTATTGAAAACGGAGGAAATGACAAATCGACTCAAAACTACTGTGGGAATTCGAGTAAGAGAAAACGATGATTCGAGCGATTTTGGTATACCTATTCTTAAAAAAAATATCCCAAATTCTTGCAAGAGGGTTAAAAGAGGTTGCTCTTCAATATACATAAAAGTTTCTATCAGACTTTATATAAAGGGCGGGGTTCGGGGTATTCGACTTTATTTGCGGAACCGAATGGTGGAGGGGTTTTAAATTTCCATTCAATCTTGAATCCCCTGGAGCCACATCCATTTTGTAGCTACAGGGTGGGGATAGGATGCCCACTTAGTCCGGAAACTTTGAATTGATTTTTTAGGACTTCGGTCTGCAATATCCGCGTTGCATTTTGATGCAACAAAAAATTGATTAAATAAAATTTTATTTATGGATTTTATCAAACTCAAACAACCTTTAACCCATTTAGGACCAGTAACATAAATTTTCAGAAAAACTACAATATTTGAATTTATAATTAGAGTAGTGGCCGCTTAAAGCGAACCCGGTTAAAGTGAACTTTTGGTTATAATGAACCATTTCAGCCAATCCCAATCAATAAGCCATAGAAACTATGGCTTATAATTTCGCATATAGCGAACCAGTTTAAAGTGAACTTTCGCATATATCGAACCCTTTTTGCCCGTTAAATGAAGAAAATGCCCGGTTATGACGAAAAAATACTGTCTCACTTTAAATTTTCATTTAGATTTCCGCAATTGTTCTGGGGTTCCCCGAGATACAGTTGTCGGGGAACCCCAGACAAATATACTTATGTACATACCAACATTCTCAAACAACAAAATGTTGTCCTTGACCATATTTTTTTCGGTACTTCCCAGGGTTACATTATGTTTGCATCAAAGGATAAATTTCAAAGCTAGCACAAATTAGTTGAGTTCCAAAGTGCATAGAGGAAGGTTACTACGCGTTCGAAAATCAATTTAATAAAATGGGAGATGCATTATCAAATAAAAAGAGAAAATGTTTCTCATTAAAAGAAACACGATATAATAAAACGTTTACAGGAAGGTTTTTTTTTTTTATTTAATTTGCGTGCGCTAAAGGGATTTCTTTTTTCTGTAGTGACACAGTACCCTTATAGTAGAAACCACAGCGCAGGCAGTTTTGTTTTGTTGCAGTAAGTAGCTCCCAGCAAATGAATCATTGCCTATTCTTGGGTGCTACTTACTGTACGAAAGAATAGAAGGATAGGAAATAAGTTAGGTGCGATGGATTTTTTTTCTCCACAGGTGGCGCCTAAATTGCTTTAGGGAGATCTGTTTTTATTGTGTGTATTCAATTTATAAAAATCATGGCCCTGGTCGGGATTCGAACGCACGACCTGCCAATCACTTAGTGAATACACTACCATCGCACCATTGCCACCTGCTGGTGCAATGCAAACCGATATATGCATGGAAGTGGGACTAAATAAGTCGACTGTTGGCACAATTTGGAAGAAAATGGAGGAGATCCTGGATCACTTAAATCAAACAAATTCGAACGTAAAAAAAAGTGAAAAACTCCACAAGCAAAAGAGTGGATAGTGGATTGTTAAAGTGGCGAACAAAGGGCGAACAATGTTACTTTGAGTAGTGCTATATTACAAGAAAAACCCAAAGAGCTTGGTCGACAGTTTACGAATCAGGAACGCAATCTTAGCAACAGTTAGATTTAAAAAAGGACATGATATTAGCATCGGAAAAATTGTTGGGGAAGCGGCAGCAGTTGACATGGGTATTGTTGATGATTGGTTGCAAAACAAATGGCCAAGTATCAAGGGAAACTTTAAGGATGAGGACATATTTAACGGCGACGAAACTGACTTATTCAATAACCTGACACCTAATAGAACGCTGCATTTGAAAGGAGAGACGTATGTTGCTGGGAAACTATCAAAATAACATATAACCGTCTTAGTGGTGGCAAATTTTTTGGGGACTAAAAAAAAAAAGACTGCTGGTCATAGGAAAACAAGAAAAAAACCCAGGTGCAAACGTTAAACATTTGCCGATGAACTACAAATCTATTCGGAGGGCTTGGATGACTTCCGAAATTTTTTTAAATGAGTTAAGACAGTGAAACAATGAATTACGTCGTAAAAATAGAAAAATTCTATTACTGGTGGAAATTTGTCCGGCTTATCCAGACGTTAAGGATTTGGAGTCAATTAAGTTAGTGTTTATGCCTCCTAACACAAGCTCAAGACTGCAACCTATGTACCAAGGTGTCATTCATAGTTTAAAGATCAATTATCGGCATTTGCTTCTCATGAAGATGATAAATTCAATTGATAAGAAAGAAGAAAACTTTATTGGATGCTATAAATTTAATTTACATATATGGCATTGCAAAAAGTTACACAAAAAACTATTTTAAATTGTTTTCGACATAGCGGCTTCATCAGAAGTGTAGACAATTTCGATTTGGAGGAATATATACCCTTAGTTTACTGGCTCAGACTAAATCACGATGAAGACATAGGATCTCAAAATGCATTAACAACTGCTATCGATAGCGACGCTATTGAGGAATATTTTATGACAACCTTATAACTGTAGAACTTCTGGAAGATGATGCAATTGTGGCTTCTGTTAGTAGTAATGAAGATATAGATGAGAATGAAGACCACGAAGGGAGTGAGAATGTTGAATTTGTAGCAGCTCCAGTATTCAAATCGGACGCGTTATGCCTTCGTGCTTTCCTTCGGTCAAAAAACCCTCGCCCAAAGGATTTTAATGGACTTGCAGACGTCGAATTGTTTTTAAACGATTTAAAGTTTTCTCAAACAAAGCAAAGGAAAATTCATGACTTTTTTTTAAATAGAAATTAAATAAAAGTATAAAGCTTGTGTACTGAAATACTGTTTTTAGTATTTTTAATTATTAGTTTTCCTATTTTTCTTCTTTTTTTTTAAATTTTTGCCATTTTGGGGTGTTGCATTAACACAACATTTTGACAATACGTAAGAAAAATTAGTGTGCTAAGACTAAAAACAATGAGAATGTAACGGAATTGCGCATTTGTTACACATAAATACAGTTGTGCTATTGCAAACTCTGCATCGTCTTTTCAAATTTTCAGGTTTCCTCTCAATAATGTGGTCAATGTTATCTAATCGCGAAGTGGATGGTTCAGATGAGGTAGAACTGCGTTCTCGGACGGATTGTGTTTTGCAATTGTTGGCAATGATGGGACTACGAACTATTTCAGAGCTAAGTCCAGTTGCGGAATTATAAGGGCCGACACCATTTTTTTATATATACATATATAAATATGAGGCATTAACGGAGCGAAGTGAAAGGGACCTTCAACTTAAACCCCAGTTTTAGCCTTGATTTTCCCGATATAGAGCCTTGAATTCGAAGAGGTTTTAAGTATTGCTCGCCGTTCTTGAGATGTTCATGCCTTGCTAACACGTAATTTGCGATGTTTCCATAGTTTTAAGGGTACTTAAGCGAGTTATATGCAAATGCATGGACTCTTTCAATATTGTGCACTATAAAGCGGATAATTTGGCCCTGTTATTGTTAAGCCCGAATTTGGCATTCTATCCTTCAGTTAATAGGTTCATTTTGCATTTTTACAAAAAATAGGTACATTTTACAAACTAATTGGAAATAAAATATGAATATAAAAAATTTCAGACAAACCGTAACATTTTCAACAACATGATCACAATATGTCCTTACCTTCCGCAAAAGAGGTTTTACAGATTAGTAAATGATTTTAAAAAAGTAGAAATATTTTCAAAAAAAATTACCTATCCGTATCAAGTGTTACGGAGTGTACATATGTGAATATGATTAAAGCTGTATGTAGTTGAAGCGTAATTTTATCGTCCAGGTAGTCTTGATTGACAACATAAATATTTCAATGCATACCTAGACGTTTGTGGAAAACTGCATGTTTTTAACGGCCGGCAAATCGTCTGTAAGTCGAAATGCTGCTTACCTAGTTTCTGATAGAAAAATAATAAATTAACCAAAATCCCAGCTCATATGGAAACAAAAATATTTTACATAATTTCCCACAAATTCAAACTTCAACTAAAAAATATCGAGAAAAACTTTAAAACTTTCAAACAAATCCCTTTTCCTTTCACACAGTACAATTAATTCTTCCGCGGTATTGTCACCTCCACCAAGTAATGTTTATCCTACCGGATATAGAACCCATCCCTGCTAAATTCGAGCAATCCTCGTCTTGCACAATCATAATAAAATGATGTCTTCCTACCTCGCTTACCTACAGAACTGATTTAAATACCATAATTCGTTCTTAGTATTAAATTCTTCAGCAAACGCAACTCACCTCTTATCCCATTTTCGGTTAAATGTAATTTAATAATTTATGAACTCGTACGTGCGATACTTTTCTTTTGCTGGTGTGGAAGGTCTGAGAACCCTGATAACCATTATCTACCATCCTCTCTTCACTTAATTCTTCTCCTTTGCGCAAAATGCAGTTCGAGTATCAAATCTTCTCACCTAAATGCAAACGACTTCGTTATGAAAACTTAAACGAGAAGTTTTATCACAAACAAAAACTTAAATTCAAATCGCAAAGTTGAAATCTTGCAGAGACTTTTGTTTAAGAACGATAAATAGGACATATTCTATTTTTAAATCGTGTTGAATTATACAAACAAAGGTTAGGTATACGTTTACATAAACGTGCAAGGCACCATTGCTATGAGTATACTTGCTTGAGCAGCTAAGTTGATCAGATCTTGTTCTCCATTCTTTCATGTATCCAAAAGAGAAAGATTCAATGAAAATGTAACTAAAATAAGATACGCATCAAACTCATTTTGTCGATTCTGTGAAAAATGTGCAGGTCGAAGCATAGATATCTATTCTAATGGACTGTTAATTAAATGGGTTGGTCGTGCCATCAGGAAATCATTAAGTCGATATGTTGTTGAAACTTTATGTGATTATAATAATGGGTCTGTTTTTTTGTGAAATGTATCCACAGGAATGTTTAAATTTACACGATAAGCAAAAACAACATTCCATCGACAGCCACAGTCGATAATATCCACAGCGAAGGGCTTCATTGGATACATGCTGCATATATTTAGATACAATGCATGCGTTGTTTCATGGCATCGTTCTTTTGCGCAACAGTGGATACATTTTGCAAAAAACAGCCCATATGTATGATGCAAACAATTTCAATTACGGTTTCACTTACTGAATTGCAAATTGGTTTTTGTAAAGTTATAAAGTTAAGTAAATTATTAGTTTCCTTACAAAATTTTATAAAGGATTGCCTCACGCATTGACATTAAAAACTAAGCACCTTCCTAATACACCCACTTTATAGAACATAGAGGAGCAAACTTCTTGCGATGTGCTTTGTCGAATTAATCGCAAGGATTGGTTGTAGATCGAATTCGTCTGCACGCCACGAGTTCCGCAAAAAGCTAATATACTAATATAGTAATATGAACATGTAATTGACATGCATGTTAGTAAATTAACGACTTAAATATTTTGCGGTATTTATATGATATTTTTTTTGTGTTTTTCCTATATAAATGATGAGCCAGTGGGAGCACTTTATGTGCTGGCAATATCTGCTCGATTTAGCTGCTTGCTTTAAGCATTACAGATGTGGAAGTGTATTAAATTTCAGTGGCAAAACAGCACTTATATTTTTATGCTCAAATTGGCACCACAATAAATTGTTAGCTACATAAAAGAAAATTTAAGTATTCATCACAACGCATACGTTAAGGGTGATTTTGTAAAAATTAAATTAAACCATAATGATGAAAAATGATTTCGGGCATTTGGCCACCACTGGAGCGTTTCAGAAACTGCATCTTGGAACTCTAATTACCGACCACTTTTTCGAGATTGAATCTCACCAATAATATTTCGCTCAATGTTAGCTTCCAAGACTAAATTCATTATTCGCTTGTCCGGAAAGATCAATGTCTTGGAAGACCGCCACAAAAAATAGTCTACCGACGTCCTGGTCCATTTCTAGAGTCATACAACACCTCCTTCAATAACTCAATCAATTTTTCGTAAATATGGCATATGGCATAATTCCGATGAAGCCAAATTTCCTGCAGACCACATTTCAAAACATCAAATTTTCGATTGTGGCTTTTTAGTGGCCACCATTGACGGTGCCATTCCGATTTTGTTCATTTTGGAACAAGTACAGCCCGATAATGGTCCAGCCTCATTACCGCACCAAGCAGTGATTTTTTCGGAGTGCATTGCGAGCTGATGGATCACCTTTGAAATTCCCTAACACGACAATTTGTCTTCTTAAGAAAATCACATTGGAGCAGACTGAACACAATTAGACGGTATACAGGTGTCCCAATCACTGAACTATCAACAATGCAAGCAAGCACGTGTCGAAATCGTAAAAAAGAGGGAGGCCACTCCTGGATCACACAAATGCAATAACACCAGCATTTTATTGGCTTAGTGATGAATTAATCCGAAGCCAGGAAGCCTGACGATTTTTATTGAGGTCAAATCGGCGGCCCATAAGGGATGTTAAGGCGGACAATTAGGCTGCTCAAAATAAACTACACTTCTTTCATTTTAAATGCAATCCTTACTTATTATTTTTACTTATATAAACTTACCTACTAAACAAAAATAATTAAAAATTACTTAAAGTTCACAGTATACTTAATTTATAGTCCTGATCATTATGTGGAGGCTCTAAACTTAACTATATCCTTATGCCTGAAACCGATGTACAGCAGGACGCACGCAGTAATACATGCAGTAACTCACATGAAACAGATGTGCAATACAAAATTGCCATCATTTAATATCTTTTTTACCTGACTTATATATCAAAATAAAAAAATATTAGGCATTAACGGTCCATACAGGGCCAAAAACCTAGCTTCTCCAACCACTTACTTAATAATAGTAATAATAATATTAGTTAGGGTATACAAGGTGGCGCAAAAGTCATCACCCAGTGGCGTTCGCCAATCCGACTGAAAACTACATAGGATAGATGTCAAACGTCGTGGATCATTTAGAACATTGGCACACAGAATTGCCTAAGGCACACCCAAGGGCTGAAAACCCATCGGAAGATGCTATAATTTTTGCAAATAGCGGCAAATGTCAATTTTACTTTGACATTTGTGAAGTAAACAGATGACAACTTTTGCGCCACCTTGTATTACACTGCGACCTATTGGTGTATTGTGTCCCCTGTGCCTCGGAGAGGTTCGTGCCCTCTTTCAGAGCCCTAGACACTTCTTTTGTGAAGCGGTCGAGGTATTGCTCTGATTTATCCTTGGCAGGTCACACTCTTTAGAGCACAGCGTCCAGTCCAGTTTCCTTAATGAATCTGAGAATGAGCTGTGGGTCCATGGTTTGTATGTCCTTGTCTGTTATTTGGTGGCTGCCCAAGTATCTTATCCTTTTGTGGGCCTGTGCCCCACAGGATTCCAGTATGTGGTCTGGAGTTTCGGCGGTTTCACTGCAGAATCTGCAGAGCCCGCCCGCTGATGTGCCCATTTTAGTCAGGTGCTCCTTGAGTCTGCAGTTCCCCGTGAGGAGGCCTGTTAGGATTATAAGGTTGTTTTTGTTAAGGCTGATACAAGCTTTGAATCTCTTTTGGTTGTAGTTTCCTAAGAGTTTCTTTGCTTGCCTCAGATCTTGGAGGTTGAGAAAGGTTTTGGCCTTTGTTTCTTCCTCCAGTCTCCTGAACTCTTCGCGTAGAGTGTGTTCTCCTATCTCGCAGAATGGTTCAGATCCTATGAAGGGTTCCTCTGCCCCTTTTCTTGCCAGATAGTCCGCTGCCTCATTGCTTGTAATGTCAACATGGGCAGGTACCCAACAGATGAAAATTCTGTTGTTCTTGCCTAGTCTGTTCAGGCCGTGTAGGCATTCCCACACGAGTCTTGACTTAATGACGTAGGCATCCAGAGCCTTTATGGCTGCTTGGCTGTCAGACATTATTGATATGTTCGAAGACGCTGGTACATTTGCCCATGGATTCGTAGTTCTTAGTTCCTGGCCCAAACACTCCTGCACCAGTTCCCTCTCGGTCCTCGAGCCATCCGTGTACCACTTTGTTATGTGGTTGCTCAGTCCATACGTTGTGGATTCATTGCTCCAGTTCTCCTTATTACTGAGCTTAATCTGGAAATTTTTCTCGAAGTTGAATTTCCAGATGCTGCCGTCCCTAGGTATGGCAAGAAGTGGGAGTTTTTTGAGTAAGTCACCGTGTTCTTTCGAACCGATGCATTTCCCTCTTCCAATTCCCTCCTTTACTATTCTTAGGACTGTTTTGTCTGCCGCGTTCATCACCATGATCTGTAGATGGGAGTCGGACAGAATCCCGAAAAACGTAATCCCGAAAGCCCAAAATCCCGAAAATCCAAAATCCCGAAAAGCCACAATCCCGAAAAACTAAAATCCCGAAAACCCACAATCCAGAAAATCCAAAATTCCGAAAGACCAAAATACCGAAAATGAAACTAAAAATTTTATTGTACCAACAAAAAAATTTGGCAAAATTATTTAACAAAATAAACAAAATAAAAAAATTCAAATAAATAAAACATAACAAAAACAGTTCAAGTCTTACAAAAACATATCAAAAACGATACCCCCTTCGGGTAGGGGCTAGAATTTACCCGAGGTAGGCATGCCTGTCGTAAGAGGCGACTAAAATCCAACCTGTATAGTGTATACAAAAAATGCAATGAACAAAACGAAACGATTAATTACCCCAGGTGGCAGTCCAGCTTTACTGGAAAATCCACCCTCTTCGGAGGTCGGCTCTACGGATTCTGGGGAGAGCCGCTTATTGCAATCCATTGACCCTTTTATTAAAAGTTCAAGGGTATCTCGATCACCTCCATCAAGATCGAATAACCCCGGGAAAAGAAGTCCGCCGGGAGCGCCAGCGCGTGAAAAACAGGACTCAGTGAAAAATACAAGTTTTGAGGAAGAAAATAAAGCACTCCGAATCAAGCTTAAGGAAATGGATCTACTCTATCAAGATCTTAAGAAAGAGATAGATCTGTTAAAAGAAGAAAATAAGGTCCTAAGGAACACTTATTTGCAGAAAGAACGCGAATGTACTCCTCCACGCCTAGCTAGTCCGGAATACCACACCGACGAAGAAGAGCTAGCACGCGAAACGAATCGGGTCCCTAAGAAAAGACCTACTAAAAAAAGGAGAGCTGGTTCTTCGCCCGAAGTCGAGTCCCCAAAAGAACAAAAGCGTAAAGTACCGCAAGAAAAACAACTCAAAGCGCAAATTCGCGCACCGCCTCCAATAAATGTCGTTGGTGTAACGGAGTATAATAAGTTGCACAGCCTCCTTAAAGGAACGTTAAAATCGAAATTTAAGGTCACATCTTTGAGGAATAATGCGTGGAAAATTAACGTTGATAACCACGAAGACTACCGGGCAATTTCTCACAAGTTAAATGCCGAGAAGTTCCAGTGGTATACTTTCGAAATAAAGTCTGAAAGGCCACATCGTGTTGTAGCAAGGGGACTCCACCCCTCATGCACCAAAGAAGAGGTTATTAACGACCTCCAAGCCAAAGGGTTTAAAATTCTTGATGCCGTTAATATCATCAAGAAGGAGAGCAACAAACGGAAGAAGATAGGGATATCCTGGTAAGGCGTGGACTTCCGCTCTTTATGCTTACCTTCGATAGGTCTGATAACATCGAAGATATATACCGAATTAAATCTATAGTAAATATTGTGGTAAAAATCGAGCCTATGCGTAGAAATTCGAAAATAATTCCACAGTGCAAACGTTGCCAAGAATTTAATCATACGCAAATGTATTGCAAAAAAGAGCCGCGATGTGTGAAATGCGCCGGAAATCACTTTTCCCATGACTGTAGAGGAAATAAACAATCCTCCGCTACCTGTGCTAATTGTAAGGGAAAGCACCCGGCAAATTATAGAGGTTGTGAAGTAGCTAAGGAGTTGCAAAAACGGAGAGATGCGTTCCTCAAGCCTAAAAATAGGAATACAAAACCGTTAGCCAAGCCGAAGTCTAAGACTGCCCAGGAGGTAGTAGGCAATACAAAACCTCCGGTTCAAGAGCGCAAAAATGTCAGAGAAAGAGAGACAACAGAAAAGCCCTCAACCTCTGTTGTCAAAAGAAACGCTATTGAAAAGTTACCATCAGGAAAGCCATCGAATAGTGGCCCTCGGACAGCCAGAGTGCAGACCTACGCTCAGGCCGCGGCATTCGAAGGAGCAAAAAACGTTGAAACTTCGCCGGACCCTGTTTCTCTCGTTTTCTCAGTTATTCTCGAGAAACTTGAAGAACAAAGTAAAATAAATAAAATTATTCTCGATCGGCTGGTTAAGCTCGAAAATAATTCATGGAAAACGCGCACTTCAAATACAACATGAATGAAAAACCAATGTTAAAAATATGCACTTGGAATGCAAACGGACTTTAGCAAAAACTTGACGTATTGGAAATATTCATACGTGAGAAAGATCTTGACATTTGCTTGATATCTGAAACTCACGCAAAAAAGGGATCGAATTTAAAAATAAAAGGATATAATGATTTCCACGCTTGTCACCCTTCGGGAAACGCGAGAGGTGGATCATCATTGTTTATTAAAGACTGCATTGAACAATACGAAGACCTGAAGATAGAGCTTGAAACTATGCAACTGTGCACGATTCGAGTAAAAAATAGTCAGCGTACTCTTAGAATTTCATCATTGAAAAAAGTGATTACACGAACTTGCTTAAATCGCTCAAACCAAATTTCATTATTGGCGGCGATTTTAATGCGAAACACACGTTCTGGGGTTCTAGATACATCTCGCGAAAAGGTAGAATGCTCTATGGGGCAGGTATGGAGTACAGTTGCGATTTCCACTCGACGGGCAAACCGACCTACTGGCCAACTGATACTTCAAAAATACCTGATCTGATAGATTTTTTCGTCGTGAAAGGAATAACTACCAACCACATTAAAATTGAAGAGAGCTTTGATCTGTCATCTGATCCTTCACCGGTTATTTTAACATTGAGCGTAAAACTAGCCAATAACATAGAGCCAGCGAGATTAACTGGTAGATCAACTAACTGGGAAGGCCTTAGGAACGAAATTGAAGAGAATGTTGAACTGAGCGTTCCACTTACGACACCCTATGAACTTGAGACTGAAGTTGATCGCTTCGTTGAGATCGTACAGCTCGCCTCCTGGAATAATACGCCTAATCCAAGAAAAACGCCGGCTAAATACGGCTTACGATATCCTCAAGAAATAAAAGAATTGGTCAACGAAAAAAGGAAGGCGCGTAAAAAATGGCAACAGAGTCGCGCTCCGCAACATAAAGCACATTTGAATTATTTGTGCAATTTGTTGAAGACAGCTATTAAGGATTTTAAAAATCGGGCGTTAGGTTCCTACCTTGAAAATTTAACAGCGAAAAAAGATTCCAATTATTCACTTTGGAAAGCTATAAAAGGCACCAAAAGGCCTAAAATCCCCGCGCCGCCAATTAAAATAAATCAAAATGAATGGGCAAGGGAAGATAAGGAAAAAGCGGACGTTTTTGCCGCCCATCTAGAAGAAACCTTTAAACCGTACGATGGTCAAGCGGTCCACGACAATATTAATAGGACGGAATTACTACCTGACAATTTAACACTCACAAGTGCAACGCTAAGGGAACTAAAACTTGAAATCGAATCTCTAAAACCTAAGAAAGCTCCTGGTTATGATTTGATCACTGGAGAAGTTCTCAAAGTCCTACCAAGAAAAGCATTAATTAGGCTTCTTCAGATTATAAATGCGGCACTCAGACTAAAACACGTGCCGAGCCAATGGAAAGTTGCGGAGGTCATAATGGTTTTAAAACCAGGAAAACCGCCAAATGAAGTAAAATCATATAGACCAATTTCCCTCCTTCCAGTGATATCCAAAGTTTTCGAGAGAATACTATTAAGGCGAATACAACCGGTTATAGAAGAAAATAATCTTATCCCTGACCACCAGTTTGGGTTCAGAACCAAGCATTCGACGATTGACCAAGTGCATAGAATTACTGACGTAATCGAGAAAGCATTTGAAGAAAAAAAGATATGCTCAAGCGTATTCCTTGACGTCTCACAAGCCTTTGATAAGGTGTGGCACGACGGCTTAAAATTTAAATTACGACAAGTTCTTCCCGTATGCCTATATGATATTCTAGAATCATATCTCGGGAATAGACTCTTCCGTGTTAGAAATGGGAACGAATACTCGGAGCTCAAAGAAATTTCGGCCGGCGTACCGCAAGGTAGCGTCCTCGGGCCGCTTCTCTATCTCTTATATACACGCGATATACCAAGAGAAGATGAAACTACCCTTGCTACGTTCGCCGACGACACCGCTATCCTTGCAGTAGGTAATACAATTGAAGAAACGACTGCAAAACTACAAATCGCACTGAATAAGGTAAATGAATGGACGAGGGACTGGCGGATCGCCCTCAACGAAACTAAATCTGTTCACGTGAATTTCACATATAAGAATACTAATGACTTGCCAATTTTCCTAAACATGTCCCGAATACCCTTTGCAAACGAGGCCAAATACCTGGGAATGACTCTCGACGCAAAGCTAAAATGGAGTTCGCACGTGAAAATGAAACGTAAAGAACTCGATATCAAATATAGAGAAATGTACTGGTTACTCGGAAAACATTCCCAGCTCAGTACCGAGAACAAACTGCTTTTATACAAGCAAGTGCTAAAGCCGGTGTGGACCTACGGTATACAACTTTGGGGTTGTACCAAGAAAACAAATGCCAATATTTTACAAACTTTTCAAAATAAAGTGCTTAGAGAAATTGTACAAGCACCATGGTATATTAGAAACGACGATATCCACAGGGATCTCGGAATTCCAACAATCGAAGCTGAAACTAGAAGCTTCGCGAGAAAGCATAGAAACCGACTAATCGGACATACCAACAATACAGTCCGACAAATCTTGGATGAGAGCAATTTATTGCGCCGACTACAAAGAACGAAACCGTTCGACTTGGCAAGATAAGATTAACCGCGCCTAAATTGCGGAACATGCAGGATCTTTCATTGGAAAGTAACCTGTCAAAAGTTATTATTTCGTGATAGAAAAATTGCTTGATAAGTTATATCTTAGTTGCAGTACCCATCAATCTATCGAAGGGAGGTGTTTTTAGTCAGTAAAAATCTGACACTACTATGAGCACGCGCTTGCTATTCTCATAGTGTCTTTGGAAGATCTTCACCTACCCTCTTACAAAAAAAAAAAAAAAAAAAAAAAAAACGATCAATGACAAAATAATATAATACAAGTTCTAGTTCATATTGTGCGCAATTATTCTGAGATAACTTATTTCAGAAGGCTTTCGCTGCTCACACTTCCAGTAAAATGTATCCTTGTATTTTTTGTAGCCGTCAATAAGCAGTTTCTCACGCTGTTTGTTGGTTTTCACGATGGACACGTTCATTTCTACTTAAGACTTCAAACACAAAATGTCACTGATAATATAAAGTTTTTAATAATTATAAAGGCATGCACGATACTCACTTTGTAATACGATGTTCACTGTCTAACAAAAATTTAGTCGGTCAGCTATCACACTATTTGAGATCAACTGAATGCACATTGCGAATTGCAAAACATTACAACGCAAACAATAGCAAAATATTATTACGGTAAATGGAATGGACAAACACTTGTCTATTTTACATTCAAAATTAAATAAAGAATCCCGAAAACGAAATCCCGAAAAATAATATATAAAATGAAAAATTTGCCCAAATTTTCGGGATTCTTTTTTCGGGATTTTGGCTTTTCGGGATTCTGGCTTTTCGGGATTTTGGATTTTCTGGATTTTGGGTTTTCGGGATTTTGGATTTTCGGGATTTTGGATTTTCGGGATTTTGGTTTTCGGGATTGTGTCCCCAACCCTGTGTAGAGGGGTTAATTCCAATAACACCTCCATGGCTGCGTTTGGGCAGCTACGCATTGCTCCGGTAATGCACAGGCACGCTAGTCTTTGCATTTTTCTGAGTGTCTGTCTTGTTGTGGCTAGACTGGTTCGTTTCGCCGAAGCTACCGCTCCGTATGTGATCATTGGTCTCACAAATGCAATGTACCTCTATCGCAGTTTACTATCTAGATGAAGTCCTAAATACTTTACTTCTTTGACTGGTATCAGTGTCGTGCCTGACAGGCTAATGTCCTTAAGTCTTTGAAGTTGTCTTTGCCTTGGGAATGGTACTATCGTTGTTTTCGCCGAATTGATGTTAAGTCCGACAGTATGGCACCATTCCTTGGTTACTTAAAGCCCCCTTTATATGATGTCCCCAAGGGTTTCTTCAAACTTACCACTAGCAATCAATACAATGCCATCGGCGTACGCCTGACAGTTGATGCCAAGGTTGGTTAATTTTTCCAGCAGTACGTCTACAACTAGGCTCCACATTAAGGGTGATAGTACCCTTCCTTGTGGACATACTCTTGTTGTGTTCACTCTGATGGTTCCAGACGGTGTTTCAGTCTCTGCTGATCTAGTGCTCAGCAGCTCACACTTCCAGCTGGATACTGTACTGTTAACTCCTTTCTTATACAGGGATCGTTTGATCGCCTCATGTGAGGTGTTGTCAATGCTCCCTCTATGTCTAGGAAAGCGCATAGTACTATTTCCGGCAGACGGCTATTTCTGCCATGCTCGTGTTCTCAAACACAAACTATTGTACATATATTTCATGAAATAAAGAATCTAATCTAATCTAATCTAGTACTATTTCTTTTGCTTCCAATGCACTTTGAATTATCTCCGTCAGCTGATATAGGTCGGTCTCTGTTGATCTGCCCGCTCTGTAGCCATGCTGATGATGATGTAAGGGGGATGTGTTCAGTACATCGTCCCTTAAATAGTTGTCCACAACCTTTTCTGTCATCTTCAGAAGAAATGACGTAAGGCTGATGGGTCTGTACGATTTTGGCTGTGTGCGGTCTTTTTTCCCTGCTTTTGGTATAAACACAACCCTTGCTCGTCTCCATTGCATCGGTATGTGGCCCAAGGCAATAATGCTCCTTGTTATTTTTATAATGTGTGGTATTAGTGCTCCTTGCCCTTCTTGTAGTAGGGCGGGTATAATGCCGTCCACTCCGGCCGATTTAAAAGGCTTAAAGGAATTTATTGCCCATTTCAGTCGTCCCTCGGAACAGATGGTTGATGTTCTTTCCCAGTCTTCCCTCCGAGGTCTGATTGAAGTGGTATTGATTCCTAGCTTAGTACTAGGTGAGCTACCAGGAAAGTGAGTTTCTAGTAGCAATAGTGCCATTTGATCCTCATCTTCCGTGAACTCACCATCTGGTTTCCTCAGAGACATCGGTACTCCTCCTGCATTCGCAAGAGCTTTATGTAGCCTTGCCGCAGTGGGGGTACTGCTGATTGTCTCACAGAATTTCCTGAAGCTGTTTCTTTTAGCTTTTGTAATTTCTTTATTATATGTGGTAAGGGCCATTTGGTAGCTTTGCTTCATTGAATAGCTTCCGCGCCTCGGATCTTAGTTTTGACAAGTTATTGCTCCACCATGGCGCCTGTTTCCTGTCCCTTTCTCTACTTAGAGGACAATTTTCTTCGAACGCAGAGATGATGGCGTTTGTTATGCCTTCTGTTGCGCTCTCTAGCTCTAGGGGGTGGCCCGGAGCCTTCCTTAAAACTGTGCGCCCCAGATTGCTCTCTAGAGCAGTTCTATTATGTCCTTGGGTTCCTTACTGGGTTTCTCGTGATGCTTGTGCTATCCAGGTCGAATATTATTATTCGGTGATCAGACAATGACGGCTCACTAGATACACTCCAGTTATTGATTAATTTACTTACGCTTGGGTTACCAAGCGTGAGGTTGAATACCTCCTCCCTGACAATAGTTACAAAAGTGGGGGTTTTTCCCACGTTTATGATATCAAGTGAAGAACTCATACTAAATTCTAACTCACCCCTGATGTTGGTGACGGTGCTCCCCATATGGTGTTTGGGCATGTGCAACGCACCCTATAAGGAGCGGCATGCGGAGCTTATTGGAATGCTCCACCAGTCGCTGCAGTTGGGATGATACAACTGGCTCATCCCCTGCACAGTACGACGAAACGATGATGATGGTGCGGTGACATCCTTCGACATCCAGGTGTACCTTTAATTGGCACCAAGTTTCGTGTCGCGTATTCTGAAAGGAAAATAAATTTGTATTTATTGCTTATTAGAATGCAAGCTGGGATCGAGTGTCTCATATTACCTTTGCATCCTTGCTCGCCAATCCCCTGACTTGTCCTTTCAGGATCAATGGCTCTTGGATAAGTGCAAGCCCTAGGTTTTGGCAGGTTAACATTCTAAATATGGTCGCCGAGGCGGCTAGAGCATGGTGAATGTTTACCTGTGTTATTGCTCGCGCGGGGCTTTTGCCCCGTATTCCGTCAGCAGCGAATCTTCCTCCTCCTGGGTTATATTCTGGAAAAGGTCGATGACCGTGTTCTCCATTTCCTCCTCCGAGATCATGCTCTCAGAGCTGGGCATAGACTTCTCGGCCTCCTCGGAATCCTGTTCCGCCGATTGGATAATGGAAGAAGGTGCTATAATCTTCGGAGGAGCTGTATGCTCTATCTAAGATTGCGTGCTCTGCGAGTTCAGATTCGATACTGGGCTGTTTGCCCAGTGATCTCGTCCGACCTCTTGAGTCCGCACATCGCAACCCTGCCAAATCGGTAGATCAGGGATCCTTTTTGGGACTTTACTTACTTACTTGTTTGAAGTGGAAAGGGACCTACAATTTTAAGCCGAATCCGAACGGCAATTTGAGAAGCTTCCCATGACAATTGATACTCTTGGATGTTTGTCAGACGTTCGCAAGAGGTGGGAGTGTAAAAAACTCTAGATGTTACTTGGCCCCGGCAGGAATTGAATCGTGACCTTTCAATTAGTAGTTCGACACACTAACCACTAAGCCACTGCGCCCACTTTTCGGTAATGTCAGAGAATTTCACAGCACGAAACGTCACACCAGACAAATTGCACCAAATATTTCTGTTCCAATCCCGGAGCTGCAATAAATTTAGAAAGGCAACTTGCAGCACGAATTGAAATGCAGTACCTTAGCATGTCATTTGACATATAAAATCATCTAACTGCACAGGTTGCGCTGCACATCTGTTTTAACATTTACAATTCTTGCCGTTCGGCCTAAGAAAAATTAATACTTTATAAAAAGAATTACAAGCTTCGTAATCTATTTAACTTACATAAGCTACTTAACATTTACTAATAATAATTAGGGTTCTCAACACTCGTTGCGATACAAAACTTTTTTTTTCCATTTTAACGACAAGGTTGTGATCTGTACCAAGGTAATAAGCCCTCGCGCCTAACTTTGTGTGAAACTTGTGTGACGCTACGCTGACATGAATTCTTGCATTGTATGTTGTGATTTCTCCCCGAAGTTGCCTTTTACGACAATCGCTGACGAATATTGGAAACAGTTCTGAAGCGGCATGAAAAGTAACATAACATAACTGAAACCAACCCCGTTGACCGAAGTGTTGACTATAGTTTCAAAAGTCACTTTAACGCGTCAATTGAGTGTTTAAGAGCATAATGTTTCAGAATATCGATTAAGTTAAGTCAGTTTATTTGTTTTTTATTTATCTACCGTATTTATTACTAAAAGGAACCTAACTAAATTACTTAGAAGCTACATTACAATAATTTAAATCTCGAAAAGTTTAGAAATTAATTTAACGCAACTAGTTATATATGATATGTACAAATCGTCGCTTGAAAAGCAAATAGACTATGTCAAAATTTGACGATTTTGAGTTAACTATACAGAACGAATCGCAAAAAAATACAATTTTTCTATCAAACCGTCATAACTATAACTTACACTGACACAAGTGTCGTTTTAAATTTAAGGAAACTTCCTGTTGTTTTCCCAGTTAAATAACTTTTTTTTCATTTGTAACACTTTGCTTCTAAAAAAATTATGAAATCGTGATAAATAAGTTTCTTGAAAAGTGACACTTTTCGTGTTGTGTCATTTTACCTTGGAACAAAACTAGTTGATGAACTTCAAAGTTCTTTTGATTACTTTAAGAAGTGTCGTTTTGCCAATAAGCTAGGTTTTATTTTATATAATATTATTAGAATCGATTTTTTCATTAAAGTTCCTATTTTTTTATTATATGTAACTTAATACTATTTAAAGTGGGTTGTTTCTACAAAATACGCATAAAAAATGGTTTTATTTCAAAACAAAACGACACTTTTTCACACTTTTTTTTAAATTAGTAGCGATTTGGATGTAAAACGACATAAGTCATTTTTTTTTTAAAAACGGCCTTTTGTAGTAACTTGAATATACCTCTTGAAAGAAGAAAAAAAATACTTTTTACTTTACAACTTTTTGGTATTCATTGAAATTCAAAACTAAAATGATTTTTTTAAGTTATGAAAAACTTCAAATGGCTTTTCTGAAAATGTATGAATTTCGACTTATGTCAGTTTGCTTTTCAAGCGACGAAATATGCAATGGTACGTTTTTTTATTTCCAAAATTAAAACTTATCGTCAAACGTGAATGCACAAAAATTAACAAAAAAAAAACAAAATTAAAAAAACATTATAGCTTTGGCATGAGCTTATTTAGTGAACAGGATATTATCTTGTAACAAAATTCGCCAACAAATAAAATGTATTTTTAAATAGGCACTTAATTGCAAATTATTGTTCTACTTCAGGAATTTATAAAATATCGAAACTAGTCTTCTTGAAAAGATATTGACCTATGTAAGACTAAAATGTTTTATGACAATGAAGTTATAAATACAAACAAGATAGAACGCATAAGGAAGACTAAAACGTACATTACATGCACCATCTTGTTCAGACAGTAACAACAAAGGAAGAACACCTAGGTACCAAACATACAAACATACTTGCTAGGAAGTTACGATGGCTCTGCTGTTTCTTTGTCTTCGTGACACATTCTACAAAAATATTGTCTTCAATTATTCCCATGGTCAGAATATTTTGTTTTTATTTCTACAGGGCCCCGTCGAGAATCCGGGAATGTATGTATCTGCCCTCTGGACAATTGTATGGGTCGCTTAGTTGTTTTAGTTTGACGGGTTAGAAGAAAATGTCAAGTCGGCCTGTTTCCTTCAATATCTTTATAGTAATGAAGTTGTATTTATACATGCAGCTTCTTGCAGAGCTAATAGGCACACGACAGAATGGAATGGGCATTTCGGCTATCTCATCTGCTTTTCTATTGACACCAAACCGCGCATCCAGTGGAATCTATTAATACTAGCGAGTATTATGATTAGATTAAGCCAGTCACAGACTATCACTGAGCAGATTTCAAAGGCGCTTAAGATAGGAAGCAGGGCTTGGCCGGTCTCCTTTGGAGACAATATACATAAATGTACATATATGTATGGTAAAGACTATCCTGGTAAAGAAGTTGTGTCTGAAGTTCAATAGTTGCGAAAGAATTTCGACTTTTTAAATAATGTTGAATAAATCTGATCAGGGTTTTCTGGCGGAAGAGACTTGCCATTCTGTGAAATTTCTAAAGGAGTACAAAAATGGGACCAGGTACGAATATTATGGCTACTGTGTGAAAGGTAGTTGCCTTCGCTGTAGGGATTATAAGGTCCTTCAAGTTAATACTTGTATTCAACTAATTACAAAATAATGATAGAAAAATAAACTTTAGAGGCCAAATACTGGCGAAAGTGACTTGTTTGTATTTTTCAAATGCCACTATTTTAACGTCGCTTATAGCTGTTACAGCACTTGCATCCATTTGAAACAACAGTGAGACGTTTTTGCTGAAGTACGTACAGAATTGTCCATACTTTCATTGTACTCTTCACTAAGCCTCGTCTAACTCACCATCAACGTCTTCGAAAAAAAATCGTATTTCTTCTTAAGTTTGAACCTCTGAATCGTGAAAACGTCTTAAAAGATCACCTAGGCCGTGGAATTGCTTTTCAAAATATGCAGTTTCATCTTGCTTGGGGGGACGGCTTATTGATATAAGATTTTCTGATTCCCAAGAAACTAGAATTGATTTCCAAGACTCTAACAAAATGCTTACAAGACTTCGCAAATTAATTTTTTTCAAAACTGTACTTAAGTTATCCTCTTATTGTATTCAAACTTAAGAAGATAGATCATTTCCGAGGTTCGTAAGGTTTCTTCTTTCCAACTGCAGATTCTGTATTTTCGCCGAACGAAATTAAGAATGAATAGAAGGATAGCAGAACGAAATTTACAGACAAGTCGAAACAGAGATCAGGCTTTTGTGTATGTACAACGAAAAAAGTTCTCCTTTTCGAATAGCAAAAAATAGTAACGCGTCAAATTTTAGAGTAGGTTAGGAAAAATTTTTTCAGTTCACATAATCGAGATTCCACTGCAATTACTTGTTAAAAATGTATATCAATAGAATAATAGGATGTCTAGGAAGATGCAAAATATAATTAAAAAAATTCTGCCGCATTTCTTAGGATGTTTTGGAAAAATATCAGTTTTACAGATTTTACGGATCTTGTTTGGGATTTCAAACACCTGTTGATAAAATAACTTAATCACAAATAAAAGCGACTTTCCATCTAATTTTTATTTATACGCAAATGGATTATTCATCAGCAAAATAATTAATATTCTGTTATGTATAAACATTTAAATAGAATTGCTGAATTCAAGTCCAGTAGAGTAACAGAGAGTTAGTCCTTAGTTTTAAGTTAGTGAGTAAGTAACCGTAGTGGAATAAACATAAATGCATAAGAAACGTGAAGTATTTTTTTTTTCGTCTTCCCCCTGAAATAAAATATTTTAAATTTCGACGGGGATTATTTCGGACAGCGTATATTAAAAAGTGTTCCTTTCTGTGAAAGGGGAAAACTAAATAAAAATGTCCATCATTCGTTAATTCGAGTTTTATTGGACATATTGAAACATTGTTGAAGATGATTTCGAGCACTATATTGAGCGCTTGGAACACCTTTTTATTTTAAACAATGTGGAAGATACGAAGAGAAAGGTATAACTTTTCATTAGTTTCGCTGGTGGAGATCTAAATAAAATTGTAAAATCTCTAATCGCGCTAAAACTAGTGAAAGATTTCAATTCTGAAACTTTAGTGGCCGCGTTAAGAACAGATTTTAAGCGCAAGCGAAATATCAGGACAGTTACACACTATGCATTGTGATGAATGTTTAAATGATTTCATTGTTGAAATCCGAACGTTAGCAGAGCCTTGCGATTTTGGAGATTACTTGGACCAAGCAATTTGCGATAAATTTATAAGAAGTTATTATGATAGCAAGATTATTAGAAATAAGAAACCCCCCGTAAAATTTAAAATTAATGATTCGGTTTGGTATCGCACAACAAGCAACAATATGGTTAGATGGAGACCTGCAAAAATCGTTCGAATAGTTTCAAAATCAATTTACATCGCAAAAGTAGGAAATGAATTACGTAAAGGTTCATGAATAACAACTAAGGGAAAAGGTCGGGAGAGTGGTCCATTTACACTGTTAAAAGAGAAGATTTCGAAAGCAATATGGATGAAGTTGAAATAAAGATTAAAAAATAAGATGTTTCACTCGCTGGAAAAGATAACTTACAGAAGGGGAGAAAGCAAAGAAGAGAAGTTAGCTACTCAAGCGATGAATCTACTTCCATCCTACCAAAAGAGAAAAATCAACTAATATCGTAAGAAAACCAGTAATATCCTACTTCTATCTCATATGAAATAAAACAAAAAAAAATAGATTATATCAACGCGAACTCGAATTGTCCTTAATGAATGTTCTTAATTGAGTATTATATTATAACTTTTTCATGAAGTGATAAAAGACAAAAATTTAAAAAAAAATAAAGAATCAAAAAGTCTATAAAATGTTAATAATGCATTTATATCTAAGAAGGAGGGAGTGTTATGTATGAACATTGAAATACAATTGCTGAATTCAGTAGAGGGAGAGAGAGTTATGTCTTTTAATTTAGTGAGTAAGTAACCGTCGTGGAATAAACATAAATGCATAAGAAACGTGAGGTATTTTATTTCGTCTTCCCCCTGAAATAAAACATTTTATATTCATTAAGCTGTTAGTTATTACCTGGACAGTATAAAAGCTGCAGCTAAAAATCTAATCAACTTTTAGTTGTCATCGCAGCTAACTTTTGCAACCTGACGAGCTTAGCTATGCAGCTAATAGCTAAAACTAGTTGCCTTTCTGGTACATTACAACTAAATCGATTGCATTTTTAGCGCAGCTAATTCAACGACGTTAGTTATTTAGTTATGGCGTGGGTAGATAAAAAATTAGGTAGCTAATGCCCAACTATCAGGTATTGCAGTGTAATACAATTTAAAAAAAAAAATCGCTAGCCAGATACAAGGAAGACTCTTTCTTCAGGTTTCTTAATCGTCAAATGAAGGTAAAAATATTTTGAAAACGCGCCTAATATGATACAAACAAGTCACATTCACCAGCTTTTTGTTCGACTCGTAAACGAAAATAGGCCTCTAAAACAAATCGAATGCAGATTTGTCTCACCGCAGCTATGTATTAGAGATTATAGCAACCTGACCAGATAAAAAAACAAAAGACAGCAATCGAAACTTATGAAGAATTTGATTATTTGCTAGGAACGATAATAAAATATGGTTATCAATTCACGACATAATTTTAGACTAACCTTGCTGATGGCTTTACTGTCGATTTAGTTTATTTGTATGAGAACTCTCTTTGTATAAAAATCCTCTTTACCAACACTTCGTATATCATATTTATATCTGATTTAAAAAAAACAAATCCCTAAGTACCTTCACAAATATTGTTATGTATGTACCCAAGGAACATTGTTCTTGTCGCTTAGTTAAGTCGAGTGTAAATACACAATTAGAATAAATAATTAACCCACAAAAAAAATAAAATTACTTATTATAACTCACTGAAATTTTTGTAATAATTTCTTACATAAAATTTTATCCAATTTCACCATCATAATTATGCCAAAAATAAAAATCAAATCAAATTCGTATCCAAAAATATAAAGTCATCCCCGATCAAACCAAATGTATCACGCAGTTTCAACCGTTTTAACCCTAAGGTAACAACCAAAAAATTCAGTTTTTAATATTAATTGCATATTGGTACATTTGTTTCATTCATTGCCTGTTCATTGAATTGTTTTGTCATTTGGAATCAAACAAAAATAAATAAATTTAAGAGTTCATAATAATACATTTGCATAATGATTTTATAACAGTTCGCCGTAGTTGCTTTTATGTCCTATTGTCCCTTTACTTTCGCTGCCAGTATCCTCAAGCTCATAGTTGTACTTGTTTTATTTGCTCTCATATTCCCTGTAGATTTGTCTCTTGTTTAATCCGACAAGTCACACGTGTTAATTTTTATTGTATCCACCCATTTTTTATATTTATCAAAAATAAACAGACTTTTTTGTTTGTCAGGACGATATGTACCTATATTATACAAAAAAAGGATGAAACAACAATTTATTTTGCGTAGTATCTGCCATTTCTGTAGTTTAATCCCAAACATGCATGTATGCCTCTCACAGTTCCCCCAATTGGCATATCAAATTGAGCACCATTTTTTGCCCCAAATTCAAAATTAAATTTTTACAGCAATTAAAAATTGGATTTTTTTTTTATTTATGCGATTTGTTTAATTTGGGCTAGTGGTAGGGTAGCTGTAGAAAAATTCCCGGTCTAAAATTAAATATGTTCGATCACCCCAATTAATGGTGGTGGTCGAAAAATTCTTTTTAGCAAGATATCGTACGGCAGTGTACTTTTCGAGATTTAAGTCCGAAAAAAGGTATTAGAAAGATATTTTGTATCAATTTCTAGAAAATAAAAAAGGCTCACCATCAATGGAGAATCATAGTCTTTTATTATGTGCGATTTTATGCACTTCAAGACAAAGAAATCTAAAGCGCTACAAAAGTTAAAAATCCCGATTCGATCAGAACTCATTACCTTAACTTCACTAATACTTCTAATATAGAGTGCGACAACCTAAAATCTTTTTTTCAAAATGCAATAACCCCATTTTAGGCCTCAGATTTTTTTTAAATTTTTTAAATGTATATACATATATAAAGTTTGGTTTTATACAGTTTTGCAAATCAAATCCCAACGATTAAGCGAAATTCTGGCGTTTGTCACGAACCTTACCAGCATAACACCGGATATGTTTTTATTTGTGAGGTCTTGTTTTATCCTTGGACGGTTGATCATAAACGAGCGACTTCAAAAAATCCCACACAAAAAAGACGCATAGGGCCAAATCGGGGGAGCGACTCGCACTTCAAATCATCTTTTATTGAGATTATTCGCTCCGGGAAGTGTTCTCTCAAAACAGCCATCGGTGCCCTCGAAGTACGAGCCGTTGCTTCATCTTTTTGGAATGAAAAGTAGCCTAAGTCCAATTCGTCAAGTCGTGGGAAAAAAATGTCTCCAACGTGTGGATAGTAAGATTGAAACTCACACTGCCTAAATGTTTTCGTGTGAACTGATGGACCGAGGGACTCCAGTTCTACCTCTTGTCACTCTCGCGGTTTGTCTGAATGCAGTGACCTATGTAACAATTGATTTTCGGTCCGAAATAGCGCCCAACGGAGGTACATTGCAGCGATTTCTTAAGGTACGTACACAGAATTGCAAACGCGCGCTCTTCACAGTTCCAACCCATGATGGCGACTGACCTGGAAGGAAACAAAATTTAAGAGTCATGACTAAGCAATGAGGCTACTTATCACGCCCACTACAAGCCCTACAACCTGAATTGCTGGCATTTCTAAAAAGGAAAGCATGTTGCCGCATCCGTTCATTGCCTTACATTGTGAATCGTAAGTGAGCTTCAGATGCAAAACTATGCTATGGAAGGCCTTTCTTTTAGCTTAGGGAACATTTTTTGTCACAGACTTTCCCTACGCTTACGCAATGAATGATGTCGTCATCACGGAACAATTTTCCATTTCTGCAAAAGGTCCGAGTGGATCACAGAACGGGCATCACAGCTATTCTGTCTTTGAACAAATAAAATTATGATTCCTCTACAATTCATCCAGCCAAACATAAAGGGCTCGTGCACGGACATTTGATCCTACTTATGATGACCCCAGCATTGTCAGCAAAAACATGCCTGATTGAGCATCAGTGGAGTCCGTCACATTTCTTTTAAGCATATAATAATGGTTTGTTATAGGAAGCGGAGGATAAATGCTTCCATTATGTACACGGACTTTGATTGGTAACCAATGCCGTAATTTTAACGATCTTGGGAAATATTTTTGGTAAAACAGTAGCACCGAGAAATATCAAATATTTCGAATACAAATTCAACCATTGAAAATTAAAATGAAGAAAGGCGGCAGACACAAATAAAATAATTCAAAAGATAGAAACGGGTCAACACAGCAACTTTGCCTTTGACAGCTACGCGGCAGAACCAATGGTTTTAATGGAGAAGGAATCAACTAGCAATGTTTTTTTATTAAACCGAGCTTCCTTCTTGTTTGTAAATGGTGTCGCATTAGGGATTTTATCAAGTAAAATGTGATTAAAACAAATAGTTTTGAAAGAATATAAGAGGTTCTGGCGCCAGAAATTCATCCATTTGTTTTCATTTTGGATGACGCTGAGGCATAATTGTGGCTCAATTCCATTAAAATGTACATCACATGAGATCTTCATTTCGGGAGACAATGCGACCATCGAACCAAATATTGCCCACATTTATAACCTCCAATTGCGACTACATGGCGCGATAGCGTATGTCATTCACGATAAAAGCTTGGCCGGTTTCGTTTTCGAAGAAGTACGCCGTTGACTCCGCCGCTCCAAAAATCGCACCAAACATTGACTTTTCGTGGATGCATAGCCTTCTCAAGAATAACTCTTGGTCTAACATCGGCCCAGATGCGGCTTTTCGGCTTGTTGACTAATCCATTGAGGTTAAACTCTGCCTAATCACTGAAGATGATATTCAGCTTAAAGTTTGCTCACGCATCCATTCGGCGTATAAGCGACGCAATGATTTAAATGGTAAATCGGCTTCAGTTCCTGAGTCAATTCAAGTCTGTTTCAAGTCCTGAGTTCCTGAGAGCGATTACGAATAGAGCTAGTCTCCGCCACACTTTCGCGTACAATTGCAATGTTTTGGAAGGATCAAACTTCACGAAAACGCACTGGTACTGTTGCATCGCATTCGAAATTAACATGTTTGACAGGAAGGGAGGAATCAGGGATGGCCAATATTCGATATGAAGTCGTAAAAAACTGAAAATATTTTTAATTAGGTACTTACTCCGGGCGCAGTGGCTCAATGGTTAGTGTGTCTGCCTACTAATCGAAAGGTCCGGGGCCAAATAACATCTTTTTTTCCACTGCCCCACCTCTTGCGAACGTCTGACAAACATCCAAGAGTATCAATTGTCATGAGAAGCTTCTCAAATTTGCCGTTCGGATTCGGCTTAAAATTGTAGGTCCCTTCCACTTCGCAAAGAAAGCGGTTGGAGAAGCTAGGTTTTATGCCCTCTATGGGCCGTTAATGCCTAATATTTATTTATTTATTTACTTAAAAGAAATAATTAAAAAATAAAAGAAATATGTAATTAATTTTTCTTTTTCCATTTGTGAATTTAACTTTCAAATTAAGAGATTTAAGGGCAAACGGCAAACGGCTCCTATTGGTTCACTTCCGGCAATACTGTTTTATTTATAACTTTTCGGTGGCAACGATGGGAGTGCTGCTCTTGTCTGTGCTCTATCATACAACTACATACACATCTAATCGTGAAAATTTGGAACCCCCCATTTTCTTAGCACCATCCATAACAGATCTGGTTGTCTATCAAACGAATTTTCAAAATCCTTAAAAGAAATCACGATGTAATTCCATTATAATCTTAATACTTTGGATTGAATCTTTATAGCTAATTTATGTGCAACGAACGTACACTGACCACCAAATAGCCGTATAAGTTTCTTTAATCGGCAGTATTTACACCTTTTAACGATCTTCATGAGATTAATAAAACGGTTATTGTCACAGTACAGCACCCTTTTCTTTTGACAAAGGAAGGGGATAAGTTCGGAGAAGAGAATCATGAGCCGATGTCTCCCATATTTTTCCAAAACTCAGTATGTACCTCGTACCCGTTTTTGGAGTTAATAGTATTTAACAGTCTCCCCAACTTATTGCATAACGTGGGTTAATGTTTCATAGTTCGGAATGGCTCTTAGAACCATTATAGAAACTATTTGTCCAAAAGTCGTTCACAAAACTGCTACCACCTTTGTCGAATTTGTTCCTTATCCATAGGAAGGTGAGATTGAACTTTGTTAAGGACTCTTGAAACGAGTGCGACTTGCGCGAACAAATAAAAATAAACTGAAAATAACAAATATTGCTTTTCCTAGAGCAGGATATTTGATTAGTTCGTGTATAAATATATATAAAGAAAACAGGGCTCAGAACGGATGAAATATCTAAATTTCGAAAACTTCGGCAAATGTGTTGTTCGCGGCAAAAAGCTTAGAACTCAAATGCTCATAGCCTAGTTATTTCGTGGATAGTCTGGGCCCAGATGAAACGGTCAAACGACATCGTTTCGACTATAGCAATCTCTTTTAGATCAGTGGTAGTAAGCGATCAATATGGTCGAAAAGACGTCATTCGCTTATTTTGAAGTTACCCAATCTGGCCTTTCGTTTTTATCAGAAAACGGAAAATAAATAACATCCAACTAATTACATCAATTTGGGCTCACATCATCTTTACAATACCTTTG
The DNA here is from genome assembly GCA_949715645.1 of Portevinia maculata. Lineage (NCBI taxonomy): Eukaryota > Metazoa > Arthropoda > Insecta > Diptera > Syrphidae > Portevinia > Portevinia maculata. Next base: position 220,268,294 of record OX454526.1, read on the forward strand.
TCTTTGTCTGCTTCTTGTCGGCATGTAAGTAAAGGGTTTTTCAATAAGAGCGCTACAAAAGATTTTTTTAAATAAAACAAAAACGGTTTTGGATATCAATGAAATTCTTTATTCCTGTGAAAGTACGTTCGATGCCATTATGTATGGAACTCGATTTCTTTTGCATGGCCACCACGGGCACGCTTGCAGAAGTCCAGACGCTGAACCTAATTTTCGACGGTTTTCAAGCATAAATCGGCCGATACTGCTGCAATTTCACGTTCGATATTCGTACGAAGTTCATCAATCGTCGCTGGCATGTTGGCATAGACCATAGACTTGACGTAGCCCTACAGGAAATAGTCTAATGGCGTCAAATCGCACGACCGAGGCGGCCAAGCGACTGGACCATTTCGTGAGATAACACGGTTTCCAAACTTGGTTTCCAATAAATTGATTGTGGCATTCGCTGTGTGGCTTGTGTCGGTAGTAAATTTTAATAATTTCGACTCGTTGTTGGCTCATATATCTTTCCATCGTGAAATGGCAAACCTTACTGAAGAGAAGTGTCAAAAGAGCGGCAAGAAATTCGGCGTGGTTTGCTGTCCCTGTCGCTCTACTTTTGCAGCGTCCCTGTTGAAAAACCCTTTACTTGGTGTGTTCAGTTACAACGAAATCTCTCATGACGGAAGGAGCTTAAGAAAATTGTTGAATCTTTTTTGATATCTGCGACAGCACCTACCTTTGGCATTAAGTTGGAAAAATGTATTTTCCATCTGATTCCTTTACTGTTGATTAAATATTCCATGTGTATGGATGAACAGAGAAAGAGTTTCGCCGGTTTGACTACAAAAAGTATCGGCAGGCCTACCGATTTCACATCACCTCGCCACTGAGGACAACCAATGCTGGTGTTGTTGCATTTGCTTCATCCAGGAGCTTTAAAGCCTTTCTCTCTTTCGCAATAGTATAGGAAAGTTGGCTGATATTGCCTTTTTGACGGGTTTGTATGACCTATCGCTTAAACATGACCGTAGTAACTGAGTCGATTGCGCTCCATTTTCTTTGTGATCCGTAAACTGTTTCTTGGTTCTTCTTGAATTCGTTACCAGCATTAAAATACTGAATTCTTCTCGAACTGGTTAAACAGAAGTCACATTCGTGGTTCCAATTTTTAGTTTTTAATTGGTTCTTTTAAAATTACCAACGGAACATCTATTTATAAAATATCCGCTGCTTAGCAAAATCGTTTATACGGCAAATGAATTGGCCCGTGTATTCAAACAGTTAAGTTACAGCTTCGCGTTCCATTCAGTCATCTCAAAATCATTTATTTGCACTAACCGTAGTAACAACAAAAATTACCTATACAAAAATCATAAAAATCATTCGTTTATACTCGAAAAAGTTGTCCTTACCAAGATGCCTATTTAATTAAAAATTTAAATTCGTTATATGTCCACTTTCATTCATTTCCCACTTAAGGTAGTCCACTAAATTAGTTAGTTTCGCAAATAATTTTCCTTTCATCATGTAGCATTCATTAAACTTTATTTGCATTGTAAACATTAACACATATTTAAAAAAAAAAACAGAAAAATATGTATCTAATTATATTTTCATTAATAAAATAGCAACAGTTGGTACAGTCTTTCCCCGTAAACTGTATTATGTCCTTTGTGTAGTGTGTTTCTATTTTGTTTTTGTTCTTAGCAGGATATTGCCGGCATAAGTTTCGTTTTGTATTTTGCCCTAGTTAACCGAGTAACTGTTAAGCAAAATCAAGTGTAACCATTGTATTGCGTTCAAAAAGCCTGTGTAATTATTTCTAATGTGTTCTGTCAATAGACGAAAATAAAAATCCTTTTTTTTATATTTAACAAATAAAATTAAACACAACAGCAATAATATCACTACATCAAACCCACACTAGAAGTACACACTTTATCATACCTGCCAACGTTTACTTGAGAGAAACCATTGGCCCTGTTTTTCTTTTTTCTGTGTTTCCTGTGTTCCTTCCTAGGTTTCCCTAGGTGTCCCTGTCGCTGTTGTTTGGTTAATGTGAATGCGACTCATTATATGCGTGTTCAAAATTGTACACAAATGAAACACTTCTTCCTGGAGTGTAAGCGATTTAGCAGAAAGAATTTCATTCGGGTGTGGATTGTTAATTTTTTGCGTTTTGTTGTTGCTGTAATTGTAATTGTACGGATACACATTGCACAAGGGATGTGTTGGTTGTTAACTTTTCATCTACTCGTTCTACATGACAAATTTTCGGGAGCATATCCTGTTTACAGTTGAAAGGTTTGGTATATCATGACGTGGATTGTAGTAACGCGAGTAAGAATAATTTCGAATACAGGGAGATACGTTTTCATAGGAGGAATGTTGGTAAATATAAAAAAAAAATCAACAACGAAACCACGGGACTATTCCAAATTAAAATGTAAATAATATGAAGTTTTTATCTTAAGCAATGATTTTACACAGATATTTATATATTAAATCTGTCATCAAAATGTTAATCTAAAGTTGCAAATTAAAACTTGTTTCTCTAATGCTTTTGTCTTGTAGATCTGTGGTTATGCATATAGTCTGTTCAACATGACAATAGTTTTAATGGTTTGTTCGGAATAGTTTTAAATAGACGTATGATGTAAATGCTTGTACTCTGCCCTAAGTGTGGAAGAAGGGAATATGAGCTTCGAATTGTCTGGAAGCGAGTGAATGTCAAACAAAACTATCAATCTATAAATTTCATTTTCGGGGTACTCTAGAACTTTCATCAGGCTTTGAATTTCCGATTTCCAACATTGTATACTCAATCGAAGATAAATGTTGTCCCCATTCAGAAAAAATGGTGCACTTACTTCATATTATGCACTATGACTTTCGTTTATAGTTTTTAAAACATTAACTGTATGTAGACAGGCCAGGGACAAGGACTTAAAAAACTATTAGGATTCGTATTGTATTATTTTTGGGATCATCGTCCCTTTCTTTCCTTAATATTTAAAGATCTGGTATCTTTGTCTTTCTTTGCTGTCTTTGTCATAGGGTAAACGATGCTGAATTTCATTCATTAAGCATAATTTAATGGGACGAGATATGGAAAATGAGTAAGTGTATGCTCCCTATTAACCCTTATGTCAACTACAAGGTGGCGCAAAAGTAATCCTCCTATCAGAAAATGCTATAAATTTTGCGATTGTCCCCTAATGTCATTTCTGTTTTGACATTTGTGTAGTAAACACATGCGAAATACACGTTAATAAACAATGTTACGGTACACTGCTCCAGAACGCGGAATATTGGTGACTATTTATTTGAGCAATAATCGGTCGGTGACCAAAAAACATCGGAAGGTTATTTTTGCGCCACCTTGTATAAGGTCTGGCCAGATATTTTGAAATTTTGATTGCAGCTTTTTCTAAGAAGTTATCGCCCTAGCTTCTTGAAACTCCATGATAGGGTTAACCATTATTTTTCCTTCTATTTAATATAAATTTTATTTATTATGTACACGTTTGAAAGAAATAAGCCTTTTTCAATTTTACTACCTTCCATCAATGACAAGGTTTGGACAGATCTACAAACAATTTGTATGGAAACTATATTTTTTTGTGCTTTCATGTGAAGCGGATTTTTTTTTTCATTCTGTGATGTCCGTTCATACAAAAAGTACGAAGGTCTGGCCAGAACTTGTGGTTGATGGAAAGGTATAAAAGTTGTGATTGACAGAAGGGTTAAGTGATCTTTAGCTGTCTTAGTAACTCGGCATCTTCAGGAAGGCCGTCCGATCCAGCAACTTTGTTGGACTTCATTTTGTTCGGATATTTCTATCGGTCAGGTGAATCAGTCATTCTGCACAATTTGTGGCTCTACTACTTTCTTATCATTTCATGTCCCTGATCGTTTCTTGTAAGGTTAGGTCGAGCCGACACACTTAGAACAATGTAAATTCCTTTGTGGAATAATTCACTTTCAGTTAGAGTTTCTCATGAAGGGTTAAAGAAATCTAATGTCAGTATTGGCTAAATCCATAACTTTCTGAACATCAAAAAGGAAGACCCCTAACGATTCATATGCAGAGAATTCGAAGAACAGTTCCCTCCTCGTCCTCCTCCATGGGGCTTTTACAAAATTCGTTCGAATGTGCGTCAAGTTTTGTTGTATGTTTTCCTATAAAACAGTGCCAAGTGATGGATACTTATTGCGGAGCTGGTATGCAATCTGTTTGGAAAGATTAATATTTTAAAGCGTTTCAGGTCTAACCGTGGCCGTTTTATCGTTAGACATATTGTACCACTTGATCATCTAAGGTTAAACATACTTTCGCATGTAGCGATTTGTATGAACATTGTTCAGTTAGAATACGTAATGAAATTCCATATTTGACGAGAACATCAGCCGTTTAATTCCCTGCAATTTGGCAATACCATGGCACCCAATACAGGGAAATGTTGAACGGACCCGCTATGCCAGTAGTCTATGGCTACTACAAAGTAAAGAGATATCAAGTTTTCTTTCAACGAAGATAAGACTTATTTTATCACCATTATTATTATCGCCTGGTATATGATACAGTTATGGGGAAGAGGGAAGCGTTATACATTTTTTATCCATCGGTGTATCTTCCTCTAAGAAAGACCTGGAGTGGACGGTGCCTTGAAAGTTCCTAAATATAAACGGTTTTTGTTGTCTTGACAGGATAGATTAGGTTCCCTATTCTCTGGGTTACAAATATGTATAGAAAACGAGCCAGACCTCGACTTTGTTGTCACTTTTAGTCTGTTGCTCTCAGACGGGCACTTTGTCTGGTAGGTTCTTCGCAGAAGGCTATGGCTATAATTAAGAAATGGCAGTCGACGTTATAATCAGAATGCGATCTGAGTTATAGTTATCAGCCCTCGCTACTCTCGCTTCAAAAGTGAGCCCTTGCTCTACTTCTTCAATTCTTGCCCCGAAGTATACGTACATTTCACAATTTGCATCATCCACAGCACTTTTAAAATGCATCTTTCTATGTCTGCATATAAAACGCATGTTCTCTTCCATTGGTGCCAAAAATGTACATAAACAGTGAAATGTGTTCGACCTCTTCGCAACGTTGAATGTATTAAAAAAAATACTTCACGTTGTTTTAGAATTGTTTATCACTTGTATTCCTCAGATATGGGTTCGATTCTGACAGCATAAGGGAGTGTTAATTCCCAACTTAAGCGAAAACTAAATCCACATTCGTAAATTCCGGTTAGACTAATTTCCCTGCACCCAACTTCACGGCGGAATCGTTCGGCGATTGAAGTCCTCGATTTAGGGTATCCCCATAAAAAAAAGTTGCACTGAGTAACGTTCGGTGACCGAGGTGCCTTGGGTATGTCTCCGTACTTGATGATTAAGTTCTTGAGGAAAATTACACTCCTAACTATATATGAAGTTGCCATACTTACTTTTTTACTTAACGGGCTGTCGGCCCGTGAAGAGTCTCTGCCTGAGACACTGTAGCCTTCCATCCGATAAGATCCCAGGCACGTTGCTACCAGTTGTCGAGATCAAGCCCTCTGGCATCCGCGATGGCTTGGTCTTTAAAACGGAGGTTCGGTTTTCCTTGGCCTTTTCGAACCTGGGGGCTAGGCGTCGAGGATACTCTTGGCTGGAGCATTATTGTCCATTCGCTCAATGTGGCCGAGCCAATGTAGTCGATGGAATTTTGCGTTTTGGACTAGCTCATAGAGTTCGTGGTTGTATCTACTCCTCCATTTGCCCTCATCGCACACACGACCAAATATCCGAAGAAGTATTTTTCCTTCAAAAGAACCCAATATTTGCAAACGTTTCCTATTTATCGTCCAGCACTCGGCACCATAAAGCAGGACTTCGTCGGTAAACAATATTTTTCGTGCTGTTCGAAAATGTTCCAGCAGCGTTATCGCCAAGGTTTCTCGTAAAGAATAGTCATTTTGAATGGTTGAATGAACAACGGTGCCTTCAGCTTGCTAAAACGCGAAGTGGGGCTGGAGCTACAGCGCTGTTTCACAGCTTGCCACAACCAATCAGACTCCTTTTTCCATTCATTATTCTCGGGAAAAACACTTTCATATCGTTGAGAAACTACCTGATTTGCATTTCGTATTTGTGAAACATTATTCCGATTTCAAAATAACGTGATTTGTCTATTCTAGTAAAGTCCGCGATCTTCCTTATCGAGCCACATGTTCTAGCGTCGAAGAAGGAATTTTAGTTAACCGCTGTCGCATCTTGTCTTGTTTTGTTTTTGTGTAAGCCCACAACTAGATAAGTTGCGTGTACTGCCCATTACTTACCTATTCGTTAAATATTGAAGTACAACACGAACCAACGAATCAGCGCACTTTAAATATAGCCCAACCGCGAACGCGCGGTGCCCTCCTGACCAGTAACTCATAAAGACTGGTGAAAATGCAAATCACGCGTGTCGAACGATACCCCTATCACTTACCTTACCCTATTAGCTTGCGTACAACTACAATTTTAAGCTTCAAAATGTTCCGATTGCCACCCTCTGTTTACGTAATCAATTAACCCATTGTAGGGTATGTAGTTCTATTTCCAAGTAAAATAATTCTCAAAAAAAAAAATACATTGCAACAATATTTTATTATTTTTGTATCAAATGGTCTGCTCTACTCACCCAAAAGAGCTATCAGTCGCTCTCATCAAAAACATGGCAATCATTAAATGACATCGACTTCCAATTGCAATAAATACCATGTAAATTAATAATCCATCAATGCCTTAGAATGGGTTTTTCATTTTCGAACTTACATTTTCTCTATAATAGGTGCCTACAGACTAAACAGATGTCACCAGTGAATTGTTTTTCAAATTGAGAAATCATCCAAAAAGAATCACACGATCAACTTGCAAAACCTGCATTAACGTCATTCGTTGACATAGTATCGATTTTTCTTCCTCGTCCGCGTCGTCGATTAAATCCAATTAAAACTGCTTAATCGCTTACACTAGTAAATTATAAATCAAAGGAGCACGCATACGTGTGTATGTTACCCCATGCTCAAAGGACCAACAACAACAGGCATACACTATCTTAATGTCCATATAATCCTCGTCCCATTACAAAGTCCTCCTACTCTGCAACAATATATTCTACTCGTACACCTTTATTGAACAACATTATGCATATATTTTTAAATGTATCTGCTACTTGTACTTTTTCCATCCCACAGATACTAATATTGCAAATTTATTATTTGGTGTTTAGGCGAAATGGTGCCACTGGAGGTGCGCCTTCTCAACCACTACGGCCCAACGAAGACGGAAGCCATCACCTGCAAGAGTATACGTACAAGAAAATCACCGCATGCGATGTCTGTTCACAGATTCTTCGAGGTAATTGTTCTCTTCAACCATCTGCAGTAACATCTTTCCTCAGTAGGTAACCCCTTTAACCCCACATACTCACTACAATCCCAACCGAATGCAATGCGACTTTGCGAACAAGCACAAACGACAAACGCCTACATCAGTCATTATAACCGGATTTACGGTCGGTGTAACTCAAAGCTCATCACGTCATGCATAAAGTTCTGCGTATGTGAATAGGAAAAAGCTGAGAATTTATTTTCGTACTATTGCATTTCTCTGCGTCCATTTTGCTGCTTCGTCCTTTTTAAAAAACCTTATGCTTTTTTTCCTGCCTTTTGTATTTGTGTTGAACAGTTCTTCTAAAATAATGATAATGTTATGTTATGTTCTTTCTCTGTATGGCAATAGGACACACAAGACAAGGACTACGATGCAGGATATGCAAGCTGAACACACATGGAGACTGTGCACCTCAATTACCGAGATGCCAAGCTAAGCAGAAACTCCTAAGACGCCAGAAGAGCACTTCAGAGCTAGAGAATCGTGTAGATGGCGAGGAAGAAAGTAAGTTGAAATTCGTTTCGAGTGTGCAAATCCTATCCTTAAGGATCTGCGTCGGTATATGTGTGTTTAAAGATAGGATGCTTATTCCTCTTTAGAAGGAAACAACTGGGGTTGTTTGATTTCTTTAAAAAAAATTTTAGTTTTTTTTTTACTTCTAGCTTTTATTTTGTTTTGTTTTTTTTTATTAATTTTATTGCTTTTTGTTTGTTTGTCGTTTTGCTGAAAATGAAACGTTACGTATATCACTGGTACATGCTACATCTGTATGTACATACATAACATATGTGGTGCGAAAATTTTTCTTTTTTGGGTCGATCCCAACGTTTTTGGCTTTTGTTTTGGAGTTTTATGATAATGAATTTTTTTCGTTGTCCTTTGCCCGAATTTATTTCCTCGTCTTTGGATTTCGTGTTTAAAATTGAAAGAAATCAGATTGTCAAATTGCTTGATTTCTTTTCTTGTTGAAAAGTATCTGATGTACGAGTATCTTATGTATCTGGTATAAATAGCAAAGGAGGTAGGTAATTGAAAAACTTTGAGATTGTTGTACGGGTATGTAAGCGAGTAGAAATGACATGAATTTCAGGGGATTCGCAACGAGTATTGGAATAGACAGTGTACGATTTTTATATTCCAGGAAGCTTTTAAGATAGCCGATGGGATATGTATTTATTTCATGAAATTGTTCTCTGGCGTACTACTTGTAACCTCAATAATGATGGTGGGATGGAACGAATATTGGTAATTGAGGAATCATCTTGTTCCTTAAGGATGTTGTAGCGGTTTAACGTATACCTATCAGGATTATTTTTTTTACATAGTTAGCTTCCTAAGTACACACATACCAGATTTCTGTAGTTAAATGAATAATGAATTTGTTTTGTTAATTCATTTTGCGTGAGATACAAGTTCATTCATCGATTTGAAACCAGTTTGGTCACTTGGGGTTTTAAATGCCTGCATAGCTTTTGTAAGATACACCTTCAAAAAAGTCGAACCAATCACATATCATAAGCACGCTGGTTCAGAAGTTATTTCCCAAATAGTTTTGAAGAGGTCTTCTTCCACGCTGGTAGAACCATACTGCGTAAGTTTTTCTATATATAGCTTGTTCAAATAATGACGGGTTCCAGTAACACCTAATTTTTTTTGTTTCACTGCCTTACCTCGTCTGACAAACATTCAAGAGTATTATGTAATTATCATAAAAGCTTCTCAAGTTTGACATTTGGAGTAGGCGTAAATTGCTGGTCCCATCCATTTGCACCAAAAATGTAACGTTGCACACAAAAGGTTGGAGAAGCTAGGTCTTAGGCCCTTTATTGGCCGTTAATGCCGAATATTTCTTTATTTATTTAGACTACAAAGTATTTGATTTATTTTCGTTCTGCGGGTTAATTAAAATGCGAGTTGTTTGTGAGTTTTTTTTTGTGAAAATCTCAAAAGATACTTGGTAGTTCTCAGTACCAATAGTGTTAGATTTTAACTGCACTTAAAACACCACACGATCAAATCCAATCTATTAAAGATCGACAAAAGTATAGTCTTTCTCGTATTTGAAAATTTAGGGAGAGTTTACATTTGCGTACAGTACTTTTCCATAGCGCTAAGACCATTAGCTCAGGAGGCTTAGCTCTTTTTTTTCTCATTTCCGGCCAAAAATTTGAAACTTGTTTTTTTTTTATAAAAATGTTGGCGCATTAAGCGTCAGACTTAAGATAGCTAGTCTGGGAACAATGAAAATTGGTTTTCGCAAACGAGAATACTGGCAACTATTTGACGTTTTTATTTCTATCACTAACACTCTAAAAATTTCCGATTTGTTATTTTATCCACTTCCACACCGAGGGATCAAAAACTAGTGATGGGGTAGGTAAGCCAATTATGGCGATTAAGGAAGTCTTGTCGTGACTGAAAAGAAATGTGATATCCACTAAGGACATCCGTATATTCTCGGATAGTCCAGCCGCGCTAAAGCCCCTGGGCTCAGTCTCTTCAAACTCAATCGTAGCCATAGACTGCCGGTTATCTCTTGAGGAGATTGCAGAGCAGTTCAATATTCATCTCTGTTGGGTGCCGGGGCATAGAGACATCCCAGGGAATTGTAGGGCAGATGAACTCGCCAAAAACGGAACCGCATTACCTCTTCTACCTGATAAAGGGTTTCTAGGTATTCCTATTGCTTTTTGTAAACTTATGTTTACAAACCTTAGGTGGACAGGTAGTAATACGTGTCTAGCGACTAAGCATATCTGGCCAAAGCTGGATCTGCGACGCTCTATGGGTTTGATCTCACTTAACCGACTGCACATTGGCTCTGCTATAGGTGTCATTGCAGGATAATGTTTTTATAGGCAAGGACGCATCAAGGCTTGGCGTCTATTCCAATGACTTCTGTAGAAGCTTCAGGGACGAGGAGAAGGAGGAGGACACACTTCACCTCCTCTGTACATGCCCTGCAGTCTCCCATAAACGAAATCTGAATCTAGGAGCCTTTTTCCTTAATGAGCTGACTGTGACTTAGCTAACACAGATGTTAAAAGTCTATCGCGCTTGATTAGAAGCTTAATGGATTAGGGAGTAGAGGTCGAAACTTTACCGCTCCACGTGGCATCACAACGGACCTCATTGGCCTAAGTGTGTTGGATATTAGCTGACAGCCACCTTAACCTAACCTAACCTAGTACTTTTAGTGAATTGTGAATAAAACTGCAATAGTAAAATCAATGTTTTTTAATATATTTTATAAATAGACAATTTTGTTAAGAAAAGTTGGAAAAAGAATATAAAAAAAATTAAAACGCTGATGAGAAATCATTTTTCATGATATTTTTTGAAGTATTTTGGATGCAAATGAACACTTCATTTTTGGCACACCAATTTTATTGACAATCGCTATGCGGTTGCATATCAGGAATATATTTACCGCTAACTTGTTCTATATTGCGAGGCTATTATTCTTCTTGAGATGATCCTTGTGACGACATATCCTCTGGTGTCAGTTAAAGCTGCTTATGCATGGATTTTTCATTTTTAAATAATGCTACAAAACATTCCATGCGTGTTCCAGATTCATATAAATGTTAAAATTAATGATACGTTTAATGCCTTTAAATTTCTTGAGTGCAATTGCATTACCAAGGCATAAATCGTTCAACCAGTAATCCTCAATCGATGGCAATGTATTATATCCTGACAAAGTCAAAATACCTAAGAATAGTTTCAAATTAGTTTTATCTAAAGAAGTATCTCTGTGTAAATAGATCTCTGCTGTGCAGAATTGTTTGACTTTTTGACGATTTATTCAAACATTTAATGTGCATTTTTTTTCATTTCGTCAAATAACTTCTCATATCTCACATCTGCCTCATATGATATAACTTGAGGAGTCTCATCATCGTTTCATAAGGGTTTTTCAAAGATAGTAGCTAATTCTTGCAAAGCAGTTTGCTATTAGTAAGAATAGTAATGAAACAATACTCAAAAATCATAATGGAAATGCATTTGTTTTTCAATAGACATAAATTGTCATTCATTGCAATATCATCTCCGTCAATACGCTCATCATCGGCCGCATCATCAACATCAACAACATCACAAATAGTTTCAATTGAATGATTATCGTGGGCATCGTTTTCAATCACATCTTTGATTTCGATCATTCTCAAGGCTTTTCGTGCCATTTGTATTCCCTATTGTAAGGGGTAAATTTATTTGGAATCATAGTTTGTAACATACCTTTATATAGCCCGTAGACAAGGGGTATTTGAAGGAGCCTGCGTTCCTCTCTTGTTCTGGCTCGATGCTTTCCTCTTTCTGCCCTAGCCATGCATTGCACCATTTGTAGATATTTGATATTCAAATCGAATTTATAAGGTGATTTCCGTCTGAGTCGAAAAATATCTCATAAGGCGGATGATGATAAAGTAACTCCCTAAATCAATGTTGACGTTTTATTCTATTCGCCAGAGTTAGGTATCCCTTCTTCTTCAGAATATTATTAGTTTTGGCCTCATTCGGAACTGAAGCCATTTTATACGCTTCTGCTCTGTTCTTGTAAAACTATCTTGGTTCAAGAATATGTCGAACAGGGCGTTCTTCTACAACTCAACCGATTTCAACGCTAATAATAAGTGTATATCGTTGATGATATTACGAGTAATTAACCGTAATTTGAAGCATATGAACTTCTTTCTCTGAACCTGAAAAGAAAATGGAAAGCAACATTTAAAATCCAATGTCAATTGCATATAAAGATCGTACTATCAATTGGTGATGTTCTGCTTGCTCAATTTCTGTCATCTATTCTAAAAAATTGAATCGAAAATGTCCTCAATGTAAGAGATAGAGAAATATGTACATTCAATACAGTTATTGGGCCACCTCACACGAATCTATTTCTACCGGAATAAAACTGCTTTTCTTCGCAAGTGGCCTGAGGCCTGAGTTTGAGCGGTTGAAAAAGGTAGAAAACTAATCCATACACAACTTTCACCATTTAAGGTCTGAACAAAATCTATAGATATTCGAAATTCAAACGCGATTAGTTAACTACCATAGTGTAAAGGGTTTTATGTTTACAATTTGGCTGGCAGAAAGCCTCCCGTGTGCGCACGAGATATAATATGAAACCTGTCCAAATCCAGGCCGACTTCTTACAACGACATTATTTATTTGAGTTCAAATCTACTCCCGTTGGCATCCCCTTGGCTAATGTTTTTGGACGTCTCAAAATTATGTAAAATAGTTTGAACCAGAAACGATGTCTTCATACTATACTGACATTGTGAATCATGAAAGTGCAGGAAAAAACCACAGCAAATTTAATGATTTCAACTGAACCCTGCCAGACAAGACCTTTAAAATACTAAATTAAACCAATAGCTATCGCCGATATTATAAATTGTACGACAAAGTAAAAATAAAATAAAAAGTGAATGTCAGGTAACGGACGACGAATGATGAGTAGTTTATATAACCGATGAATATACATTTAAAAAACCGAACGATTTACACGGTGTTCTGAGACCAGATAATTAACAATTTTTCAATCTGTGTCATGTTTGCAGTGCATCATCAGTTTTTCGTGACATCTGGGGTAGCTGCAAGCAATTTTGTTTCACATTTCAGATTGTCGTGACCCAATTCAATCAATGTAACATAAAATGAATTTCAGGTTACCCTTTTAAATATTTAATGGGATTTCGTTATGGAAATCGAATCAATGCAGATGTCAGAATAACACCTGAGAACAAAGATTGGGTAATAGTTTCCTGTAAAAAAGCGATATAGCTGATTATACAATAGGATAGGTCACTGTTGTAAGGGATTTTTTCTTTTTTCGATTGAAATAGTGAAAAAAGATTGACTCATATCTGAGAGATTTTTAAAAAGCAAAAAAAAACATTTCTGAATGCCTTCTTTCTACCCGTACATTGATTTTGAAAATTTGTGTTTTCAACAATATTTCGATATTTTTCATAAAATGACATTTCTAATTCAGTGTGCATTTTTTTAATTTGTTAGGACGATGAGAAACAATGAACAAATAACGCGGGAGTAAATATTAAAAAAATAGTCTATGAGCACATTAAAATTTAGCTTGCTCTCAAATGTTTACATCGAATATCTCGAACTTATCTTTACTTTCTTCAATCTTGTTCTGGGCACGTGTCAACACGGAAGTCCCTATTTTCAATAGATCATTCCACCTACTGGGGTATGTGGACGATATCGATATCATCGGTGTCAGCCGTGTTAGAGTCTTTGACGGCGTTTGAAGAACAGGCGAAATTGGTTAATCTTGAAGTCAATGAAGATAAGACTAAATAAATGCTATCAGCAAGCAAACAAAGATCTGTCCACCGCCTAGGCATAAACGTCACTGTCGATACCAATAACTTCGAGGTAGTTACGGAGTTCACCTACCTTTGAGAAAATATCAACTCTACAAATGACACCTTAGTGGAGATCCGGCGGAAAATTACCTTAGAAAACCGCTGCTACTTCGGTTAAGTAAAACAAATGGGTTCAAAACTCCTCACTCCAAGGATTAAGCTCTATCGAAGCTTAATCCTGCCAGTCCTGCATTATGGTGCTGAGTGATGGACGATAAGTAGGAAAGGAGCTAATATTGGAATATTTTGAAAGAAAAATTCTCCATCGGATAGTTGGTCCTGTGTGCGATGAGGGCGAATGCAGGTGAAGATACAACTCTAGGATCTGTACCATGATATGGATATAGTCCAAAAAGGAAAATCACGCCGACTATATTGGCTCGACCACATTGACCTAATGGACCATAATGCTCCTGCCAAGAAGATCTTCGACTCTTAGCCCCCAGGTCCCAGAAGGCCAAGGAATCCCGAACCTCCTTTTCGAAGACCAAGCCATCGTTGATGCCAGAGCACTTGGTCTGAACAACTGTAAGCAGCGTGCCCGAAATTGCAGAGACTGGAAGGCTGCAATGTCTGAGGCAGATGCTGTGATGTAAATGGACAGTGTATGCAAATCTGTTTTTTCTTTTCGTTTTGCCGTTTGTTCGGTGAATTCTGCATGCATTTTTCTGTCACGATGATGTTTAGCTACCGTTGCCCTGTGGAATCCTATGTTCCAATGGTGCTCCGAAAAATGATAAGATGCCATTTCGAACGAAAAAAAAACACTATTTTTACCTTTGGATTGTTCATCCTTGCTTCCGTCTGTTTTTGTTATTAAACAGAATGGCTAGTGGCTCTTTTGCTTCTCCAACTAATTCGGCGTCATTGTGAAGTGTTGTTGGGAAAATGACTGCCTTTGATTTTTCCGGCACTTAACAAACTGCTGCGACATTATCCATATATCCAAAGATATTGGATTGTGTCGGTGACTACGGTCCAAAAGCATTTCTTGGTGAGCTCAATCATCACCTTCTCGTCCAAATTTACAGCTCTCTGGTGCCCTTTTCGTTACGTGTATACAGAATTCTTTTGTATGCGTATCCATTGCTAGAACTTTTATACTTTTATATTTTTGGCTTCCTTTGTATGGAAATAGTTGTTCGTCAACGGTTATATTTTCTGTCGGCTTATACGATGATAATTCAGCATTGTCCATATGTCCCGAATAGAAGCTGCTTTATCTCTCCTTTGCCTTTCTGCCCTAGACCTTTGACCGTCAAATCTTTAAACCCTGCGTATAGCCCAAAATCGGTCTAGCGACATCGTTGCTCGGAATACGGGATCTATGTTGGTTTTCCAAAATTCTTCTATATGCTTCATGTTCGATTGCGTAAGTTCAATTCATAAAAATAAATATGTAGATACTAAGCGAAAAACACCAGGTAATAAATAGTCGTATTAATATTTTACCGAAATGCCGCTATAAATTATTTAATAATTTATACATAATGCAATAAAGAAAACGTATTACCTGACAGACATGGGTTGGGTACCTATCATAGTTCTTTTTTTGAGAAATGGGAAACTATCACGTTTCTCCATAAAATATGCTGGTAGGTCTGGTCAGACCTATTTCATTCACTTTGCAGAAATAATAATTTTTGTTTGCACCCACAATTCATTAAGAGAAAATGGTATGGAAAAAATAATAGATCAGGTTAGACCTGGCCTAAGTTTTATGAGAAGTGTTTTTGAGAAGATTGATAGTTCAGGATGTGCTTAAATCTACCTATTACTTGATAATGTGGAAGATATATAAAACCAACTTCTAAAAATGCTTATATCCATCATTACATAAGAGGATGTGTTTTTATCTGGAACCAAACAGGAGAACAATCTCTAACAACAACAATGCCAACAGTTGTTGTTAAATATTTAATTCATTAACGGCCCATACAGGGCCTTAAACCTTGCTTCTACAACCATTTCCTTCTGCAAAGGGGAAAAGACCTACAATTTTTAAGGCAAATCCAAACCACAGATTTGAGAAGCTTCTCCTGACAATTGATACTCTTATATGTTTGTCAGAAGCTCTCAAGAGGTGGGGCAGTGGAAAAATCTTTAGGTGATTTCAGCGTGATTTCAACCTGAGACCTTTTGATTCTTTACCCGATACACTAACCTCTGAGCCACTGCGCAAACGGAGAAAATATACAAGCGAAATATTGTGTAAGCTTTCATCAAACAACGACCTGGAGATCTGTATAAATGAGAATGTAGCTTTAATCACAACTTAGGTCTTTGATGTCACCAATGTCGAGCAATACACCTTTTTACTTTTCAAACTGCATCAACAAAACACCTTCCGATACTACCTGTATAAGAATTCGGTCCAATAGTTGTGCCATCTAAATCTAGAATCAAGTGTCTGAGAAGCAGTTCATATGTACCAGAAATATAATCCATTGCAGGGGTTGATTTAAACGTTTTTCCACCACTGTCCAATTAGAACAAGAACCCGCAATAAAGCTTAAGTTAGAGTGTCCAGGATGATTCGTGAATAAATGGTGACTAAGCGGAGTTTTGCATGAAAGAGTCAAAAATACTATAAATGCTTACATTTTTAACGCAACCTACCTACTTGTTTATTTCGAAAAACTACGTGTACAGATTTGACATAATATCACAAATTCAAAACAAATTCGCGGGTAGATATAACTAGATACAAAATTTAAATAAATGTACACGCATTGAATACTCTGGGGTCACATTTTGGTTGCTATTCCAAAACGATCGGACGAAATTAAATTTTTCGACCCACCCATTGTAAAACTCATTCAGTTCAACCCCTGCGTTATTTTCAAAGTGTTGGAAAGTTGGTGCCTATGTACAAAACCTACCCTTGAACTGACATCGATATGTCAGTTGATGGACCGTATAATCTGAAGATGAACATGCTAATCTAATGAATAAGTTTATATTTGTGTCCTTTAGCGATGTTGTCCTCTGCACATGAATTACATAATATACTCCTCAATACGTGAGAAGGTTTAAAAGTCTTAACATTAAAATGTTTGCCTATGATAGCAGAATAATTCAGTACCTGAGCATTTACATTTCCTTAAATGCAGCAACAATTCGCTTCCAGCCAGACAAGAACAAATGTTGGAAATTGTAACGCTCTTGCGTAAGTGGAACCTGGCTATGATTATTGCACCTTGGTTTTATTTATCTTACAACACATTGAGATAAATAACAAAGCTGTACAGATAAATAAGAAAAAACCTTAGTTTTAATTTATTTTATCTGAAATATTATATAAAGTAATATGATGTGGTACACATGCACGTACATACTAGGCTGTCACACTGAGCGTTTTCGATTGATACAAGTGGGGTAAGAGATCTCATGATAGCGGACAAAAAAGGAAAACAAAATTTAGTGAATATTTTTTATGAAATAGAAAGGTTATTTAGAGAAATCACATGACTAGTGTTGAGCTCTAAAGTTGATTCTGACTGTCCTTTAAATTGATTATTCAGGTGAGCCTAGCGACGCGGCCCATTTTTTAACATCTTGACGATGTCCCTTAAGTTTGCATTCAAATCCGTATCCTGTCAGGATTGGATAACGAAAAACAACGGTGTCGTAAAAGGAAGATTAAAAAATAAATCAATTACAGGAGCATGTAAATTGTAAAACAAATTGGCCAGGTCTCAAAATTTCTGGGCTAAAGAAGCGCGATAAAACCAGAATTTGACTGGGCTCAGTGATGAAGTGATCCGAAATCAAGAGGCCTGTTGATATTCGTTGAGGTCAAATTGGCGAATTCTACAGGTGGGCCAGTCTATAAATACCTGGGGAACATTGTTTCAAAAACATTTCTCATATTTTTTTTTCCTAATTGATTCCCCAAAAAACGTTGTTATGGACGCGGTTGTGGGATTTTAATCACGATATCTGTGTTTAAGGAAAAGTCTCTTTTGATCTCTATAGCTCAAAAGCTTCCAAATCCCTGTATTTTACGGGCCGCAGTACAGTCCCAGTGCACGTTTGAGCAAGTGTGGATGTGGATGAACCCGGAAATGAGCCTAAGGTGAGGTTTCAGTGTATCCATCGCTCAGACGCATAGATCCCATCATTTATTTGGCTTGGATAATAAGTTTTCTACCCTTCTTCATAGTTCAGCAAGTTAGTAATTATACAAGGAAACCTATAAATTGCTATGCTAGGAGGCTAGCAACACATTATTTAGCTGGTTCCCCTATGGTAACAATTGATAAAACAAGCATATCCGTTTTTAAAAGCACTAGATTCCGATACATATTCCAGTCCGTGCGATGGGCCAATGAGATAAGAAAATAAATCAAAACCAGCATATCTTTGATTATCTTTCTAACTGAGAGACGTAAAAGAAAAATTGAATGAAAACAGATTGGGGTTCTGCTTAGTGTTGTTTTTTCTTGTATTTTGGTGTTGGGTCAGGACGTAGAGGGTTTCGGCTTTGGTATTTAATTATTTTGTAATCCTTTCCACATGGTCGCGCACTGCGCTTCATAATTTATTTTTGCATGTCTTCTTTTCCATGATTATATTATTTTTCGTGATGTTGATGGCATAACCGAATGTACGAGTATCTTGATATTTTAGTTAGAATGAGGTACACACATAATGCAGATCCAAACTGGTTCGGGTATGTATTGTTGCAAAAATATTTACTAAGTCAGGAATCCTGATCAAGGCGATAGAAAAACATGGGAAAGGCTACAGTCCGCTTGGATACCCTTTTTTTAATTTAAAATGGAAATCCCATTCCTAGTGCACTCAGACTCGGTAAGGGTCCATTGTACTCGTACTACCAGGCAGAAATCCTCTTTTTGAAGGAAAAAAAGGGGTCATTCATTTCTATCCATTAATGGGCAGCGTATATTGTTGTTCCCCTTGGGGGTCACAAGCCAACACACATAACCTCTACTCCATCGTTACCCACTCTTAGATAACCTACTCCTTTTCCTATTCCTCATTAAGTGGGCGTGACAAAATTCTAAAACATGGCTAGATCGACATTACTATCGATGCTGATCACGAATATAGTACGGCTCTACTATGAGTCAAACTATGAGTCAAAATTAATATACCCTTAGAATAGGGTATAAAGCATGGCCATTTTATTGAGGAATGATGACCACGATGAAGGTGGTGATGATTTGTTCTATCAAAATTGCACTTATTTCGTTGTAAAGCTTTTTTAAAGCTAAAAAAAAATGTTACGCGTTTTATTATTATTTGTTGAATAAAGAAGATAGAATGTCCTTAAAACTGCCTGTGTTCATTTTTAAATACTGACAAATTCGACATAATGAAATACCTATTGACTTCAACCAATATAGGGAGATTTTAAATTTGTACGTATATCTATGATAAATGCCGCATTAAACCAGTGGTCATGATTAAAGTTCAACTACAGTCGTTTTTTCAAAATATATCTCGTGGTGAGACAATAAATCGTAGCTTGTTCTGCGATATTTTGAGCGTATTTTCCTACAAAGTCAATTTTCGGAACGAGATTCAGCTGTATAAACGTAATTCGGATATGCAATGAAATCTGACCGAAATGTAAAAAAATCCCAACGAGAGATGAAAGTGCCGAACCATTCATTTTCTTCTTGCGAGAATAGTTTCAGAATAGTTTCTCGAAGTTTTTCGGAACTACATTTTTTTCCTCTCCAGTGTAATTGCGCCTTGGAGTACTGATCAATGGGTCTCAGGTTAAAATCACGCCGTAGTCCAGTAACTGTAGCACATTAAGTTTGATCCCACTGCTCCACGATGTTAAATGTATCGCTAGCCTCAACGACAAAATTGCGTATATGTGTTTTTTGGCTATGACACTTTACGGCAAGCGCTGCAGTGATATTTGTACCCCTTCCCTATAGTGGACATCTTCTTAATTCAACAAATAATAATAACACACTGACGATTTTTACAATTAAAAAAATTCTTACAACGAATTAGGTTCGACATAGATTTAACCTATCTTAATCAGCTTCTAAAATGCTAAATTAATCTTCGGTCGATTTGGTCACTATTACAGCAAAACATCTCTAAACCAGAACTTTCTTTATAGTTTTAGAAGTGTAATTTTATTTTTGTATTTAGGTGTTTTATCCCCGAAAGTATATGCTTATTTTTAATATATAAAAGACGTGCACTGTAAAACGTGAACTTGCGTCGTCGATTTGATGAAGCGTATACATATTTCCAGGGTTGTCTGCCGAGTTAATTTATCGCTGCTTAGAACCTACAACTGTATTGGAAACGCATATACTTCTTCTATTGTTTTCGATGCTTTCTTTGCAATACGATGTTCTGTGTACCTTACTCAGTCAGAACTTCTATCAAAAGAGCTATCAGTTTTTCCGTGATGTATTCCGGTTTCTGAATGATAAAAAATACTTGTTTCAAGTCGAATAATTATCCGCGTATTTGTATCCATATACATCCATACTGCCTGCCAACCGCAACGTGCTCATTAATAATATTTTTAAGGTATTTTGCTTACAGGAGTCATTGTAAAGCCTTTTTTGTTTATGGCAAGCAGTCAGGAGGACCCATTAGTTTATACCTGTAATTAATAGGTTAAGGGAATACAATTCGCACACATTCGCATGAACACAGTGCTTCCGAAAGTATAACTACATTAAAAAGCGTTGTAAAATTATTTCATTTTATAAAAGAAAAACTGGAATATGGAGAATTTCACAATTCGGTGATCAGACATGAGCTACTCATTTTTGAATATTAAAGAATGACTCCAGATACATTCCATTATATTTTGGAAGTGTAGATTCGACGATAGAGAAAATATCAAATAATTTTGTTACGCAAATGTCGCCATATCGCATTACACACTCTTCTACCAAAGGATATAACCCCCCAGCCTTCACTGAGACATGCACTGCTAACTCTATCCACCATGTGTAGACTTTTCTACCAAATCGTTTAAAACTCAAACAAAACATTCGATTTAGTTGCGCGAGTAAAATAGAAATGAAACCACTGGAACCACAATATAGAAAATGCGAAGTTTTGAATGAGTTTAGCCAACTTTGTGAATTCGCGCTAGTAAAATTCGCTTACATTCGCTTGCAGCGGAACCGCAGGCTAAATTGGTAACCGCTTTAAAGTATCTATTTGATAAAGTTAGTTCCATCACCTCCTGTCTTCTGTCTCGATCATTTCAAGGCAAAGGGATCGATTTTCCGTCAAGTAGCAATTATGAAAAATACAAAATCACAGTTGTTTGCATTTAAATCACAGGTCATTGTTTGCTTCTGTTGGCCTCAATTCACAGGTAGTGAGTTTTTGTTCAACTGTAGTTTATGTGTTCATTTCGCAAGGGATGCAAATAGAAGGTATCTATGTGCATTTTTCTTTAATACATACATACAAAGCATGCGTTTTTGTGCCTACTTTGGCTATGCACAACCACCCCTGATAGAAATGTAGCGAAAAGCAAAGGATTGTGTGACGTTACGATGAAGACCAGAACCAGAGAATCAGAAAATACAAAAAAGCGTTTCAACACATTACCAAATTCGTGATCACACAATGATCGACTCAGTACAAAATTAGAAACCAGTCGGCAACTAGTTTGTGATTGCGTGTTGGAACAAACCTAACAAAAACAGGACACTCTTTTTACTGAAGATCTTTATTTTTCATATTATTCATTTGAGTACCTGCCCGATAAAAGAGGATTGATCAACCACTACTTGCGGTTGCTTTGGTCGTCATCCAGAATTAGTTGGACGCATCAAGCAGTTTTGGTAACGAACAAATATTCAGGAAACAGCCATCGTACGGATATTGAATCCCAGTTCTTTGTGAAATTAAGGTTTTGAATAAAACCATACCGTTTATTTAATTGATTTATGGGGTAATCTGTAAAAGCATAACAAAGCTACATGTCCCAACAACAATCTCAACAGCTAAAACTATCTACTAAAAATCTATAATAGTTATACAGTAAGGCTAACCGAAATTTGAGTTCTTTTGTGTTTTAATTATCTACATCCCTACACCGTTATAGGAGAAGAGGCTACTTCGTTGAATGTTTCTGCTCGTCTAAATCCGCCACGAATCGAGAGATTAGAGCAATTAGGTACACACTCAAAAATTATATTGGAATTAATAACACCAGCCATAATAAAATTCATTAAATTCTAAAAACCTACGTTAATCGCATAACAGAGCTTACATACATAAATGTTTTTATAATAAAACATAAAATATAAAAAAGCCTGCCTCTTAGTGGAGCATGCGCATTTCAGAGAGGTTCGTTTTTTCTTAGGACACACAAAGTAGATAAATAAAACACGTATTCCGTTCAAAGACATTCGAGTCTCCATATGCCTAGAAATATAGATCAGTTTAAGCACATTTTAAGAATTACTACTTTGATTTTATTTAATCATTTCATTGTATCGAAAGAGTAGCAAGTTCGTTATAATAAATTCTTGAAAAGCTAAATTACAATTTGAACTGTTATGTGTGCGATATAGAAATCACGGATATCGACCAAATCTATCGAGTCCTTAAGCAAGCCGGAGATGCTGGTAAATCCAATGCTGATAAATCATCCGTCCAGCTAAAACCTATCGGTGCATTAGATCCAAGCCATGCTCTGCAGCTGCAATCTCAGCATGAGATACCGATTGTCAATGTTCCCGAATGTCCGGAGAGGTCAATGCTACCTGCATCATCGACAACTGGAAGTCGACGCTTAGGACTTCCATGTAGACCATCTTCGACAGTACCTAACACAGGTGCAGGTGGGTCTCAGCAGCAACAACAGCAAAAGGGACTTGCGGCTCCAACACAAGATATATCTAGCTCCTCAGGTCCGACATCAAAACAGCTTTAAAAAATAAAAATAAAAAATTAAATATATCTTGATCTCTATTCCTTTGTTCAAGACACACGTCTTTATATTTGTTTTGTTCTATTTAAATTCGAATTTGTTAAACAACGTGCATTACTTAGCAAAGTTATCACGATTTAATAAAGTAAATTCATTTACTTTTGGTTCTTTTCCTAATCAAGTAGCTGCATTTTGTAAGTTTTGTTAACGTTTTGTCTTGCAAACTTTGTATCTGTATTTTGTATAATTTAGCTTTAATTTTGAATTTTCAATTAGTTTGCATTGAGGCATGCACATTTTTTTATTTTTAGTTTCTGTTATGTTTCAAGATATGTCATATATATTTACGAATACATTCAAACGACACAGTTGGATTGTTCTATTAAAAATAAAATAAGGTTTTGGTGCCTTTTTTGGTATGGGAAAACTGTAGTTCGTGACTCAAAGTTTCTGGCCAAATGATCTTACAGTCGCAGGTGCTAGGGGCGCGCTACGCGACGTTGAGTTTAATTATTTTGGGTGGCCCGTGGTTACAGGGATTTTACGCCTTTCTTCATATGGTTTAACCCACTTTCGCAACCTATTTGCTCCGCTCAGGCTAGATTACTGGCGGGCGCTTATGAATGCTTACTTTGTCGAAGCAAACAGTATTTGGGTGGCCCGCTTCACTAGTAAATTAGGCCAAAAATATATGGCTATTTTCCCAAAAATTTTGTAAACGTGATTTTTCCTTAATTTCTTTCTGAGTACTTTCCGGGACAATATTATGAATTCTTTAGGTTCCTCTTTCATTCTTCATCAAGTTTTTCAAAGCAAATGGGGAAACCTATCGACAAAACGGAACTGCAATCATACAGCTACTTCACCCAGCTAATGACCTCTCCGCTTTTGCTTCCCACATCAACTCTAGACATATCTCACATCTCCAACGAAGCAGAACGTTCCTAAATTACCACCATTGACTATTCCTCAACCTATTTCCACTATGCCTTCACATAACAACATCTCCCCACTTTTTACTATCAGAAAGTAAGAGGCCTCCGCTCTAAAACCCAAAATGTTTTGCGTCAATCACATACTTTTCCTTTTGATATCTATGCTCTGACCGAAACCAACCTAATGCCAGATATAAAGAACCAGGAGCTATTTCCCCCACTTTCAATGTTTTCCGCGATGATGATGTCGCCCGTCCAAATGACGACTCACCCTGCAGAGGCGTCCTATTGGCCATCAACAATGGCCTTGACTCATCTCCAATAGCTACTTCATCTTATTCTTCTAAAGTCGACTTCGTCTCAATTAAAATTGCCCTCCCCCGAAGGTCTCTATTCGTTATGTGCTTTTATATCTCACTGGCCCAACCTTTCGAATCGTACCAATTTGCTGTCGATGTGATTGACCAAATGGCCGACTCGTCAGACTCCCGTGACGACATCATCATTTTCGGCGATTTTAATCTGCCTCATCTGCACTCGATTCCGTCAGATGATGGATCATTTTTCCTGGCTTCTAATCCAAACTCAAATAAGGAATACCTTCTCATAGATCGTCACACAGATTCAAGCCTATGCGAAGTTAGTGGCATCTCCAATTATATGGGTAGGCAACTATACCTTATTTTCTCTACTGATCCCATTAACTCCTCTGTCTCTCTTTCTCCCCTATCTCTATCGAGTATTGATAATTTTCACTCCTTACTTCTTCTTTCTTTTTCCATGACTCTCCACTACAGCCGACGCCCGCGACAAATCTCCCCTCTTAGGATTTTCACAAAGCGAATTTCCACAAAATTAACGCCTATCAAAGCAGAGCCTCTTTTGACTTCGCCAACCTCACTAAACGATGCCCTGCCCGTTTTTAACACTGAACTATTTAATTCCATTTCTCGTTATGTTCCCTTCTCTCGCCATAAGACAACTTTTTCATCACCCCCATGGTATAACCGCAAACTCCGGTCCTTACGTAATAAGAGAAATAAACTATTAGCATTTTTCCTTCGTAATAATTCTCCTTCTAACTACTCTAATTATCTCGGCTCATATCTTCAGTTTACCCAGGTTTATAACTCTCTCTACCAGCAATATATTAATAAGGCACAAGCCAATCTTATTACCGACCCTAAGTCCTTTTTCCGATTTGTTAACTACAAAAAAAAATCTGATGGTTGACCCGCATCCCTCTCCTACGAAAACATATCTTCAAGCGACCCGCATACTATTGCGAACTTCTTCGCAAACTTTTTTAAGCAATCTTTCGCCGACAGCTCTTTCGTACCTGATCCCTCTTATTTTAATTATCTACTTAATTTCTCCTTTGGTCCCTTTCTTTCTCTTACCTTCGACCCTGCAGTAATTGAAAACAAGCTTCAAAAACTCACCTGGGCCATATGGCCTTCCCGCTATATTTCTTAAGAAGTTCAACTCCAATATTTCCCTCCCCCTCTCTCACCTTTTCCGGCTTTCACTTTTACATGGAGAATTCCCTCAGATTTGGAAGTTCTCATTTATAACACCGATACACAAAAAAGGACTGAAGAGCGAAATAACCAATTGCCGCCCTATAGCTAAACTCTCACATATACCCAAGCTCCTCGAAAGTATCGTGCACGAAGATCTTAGCTTTCACTGCAAATCTCTTATCTCCCAAAACCAACATGGCTTTCTTAAAGGCAGATCAACTACCATAAACCTCGTGGAATTCGTGTGCTCTGCCCTCTCAACCTTGGAAAACGGCAACGAATTCGACGTTATTGCAACCGATTTCAGTAAGGCGTTTGATAAGATATCTCACAAATTAGTCCTTTTTAAACTGTCTTCACTCGGCTTCGAACCCATATTGTTAAAATGTATATCGTCCTACCTGGAAAACCGTTATTATAGTGTTCGCTTCAGGTCCATCTTATCGGCGCCTTTTTGGCCACCTCTGGGGTTCCACAAGGTAGTCATCTTGGTCCCCTTCTCTTTATTCTAACCATAAACGACCTTGATCGAATCATTAAGCATTCCGTCCTTTCGCTCTACGCTGATGATGCCAAGTTTTGTATGCCCATATCTTGACTACAAGATTCTTGTCTTCTACAACAAGATCTGGATACTTTTTCCACCTGGTGCATCAAAAACGGCTTAGAGCACAATATCGCCAAATGCCAGTCTATTACTTTCTCACGCAAAATGAACAAGTCCTCTCCCCGTCCTTACCTTCTCCATGGTCAACCTATATCTCGCGTTCAATCTCTTCGTGACCTTGGCATTCTGTGCGCTTAATTTCCCTTTACATTTTGACGAGATAATTCTTAAAGCCAACTCATCACTTGGCTTTGTTAAACGGTGGTCCAAAAAATTCTCTGACCCTTACGTGACCAGATCTCTTAACGCTACATTTGTTCGCCCGCTTCTTGAGTACGCTAGCCAAGTATGATCTCCTTTCCACCAAGTCCATGTGTCCAGAATCGAGAGCATCCAACGTCGCTTTCTCCGATTCTTCAACCTTACCTCCGTATCTAGATCGTCTCAAACTCATTAAAATGAATAGCCTTGAGGAACGCAAAGACGCTGCAGACATAGTTTTCATCCAACGACTCCTCTCTGGCTCCGTCGACTGCGCGTCGCTTTATAACTCTATCTTCTTCAATACCAACCCTCGTAACTTACGATTCCCTCGTCTCTTCTATCTTCCTCCCCACCGCACGTCCTATTTCTCTAATGAACCATAGGATGAAGTTAACTCAAACCTCACCGCCTTCAATTTCAATCGCGGCACTCCCTGCCTTAAACTTGACCTTCTTCACCAATCCTAAACCCTAAATTTTAATTAGTTTTTAATTAGTTTTAAGCCATATTATTAGCTTGTATTAAGCCAAATAAATGGGGACTTATGCCCCACCAAAATTAAAATTAAAATTAAATTAAAATTAAAGACTACATACGTGCTCTAGCTATTTAAATGGGGTTTTCCCGCATTATGCATCCAACATAAATTCGAAACAACACTTCACCAACGACAGAGAAGTCGAACCAATGGATTTCTTTAACAGTGCCTAATCAAAATTGTATGACCACTACCTTTCTTCCTAACAGGATAAAAAGTATCAAACCCAAGGTAAACGCTTGGTGTGACTCAAGGTGCAAGAGGCTATAGTCAATTTCTCCTACGACCAAAAGTTGAGGCAAAAACTAGTGCAAAGTTCCAAGGGTAGCAAAAACGTTAGGTGGTTTGTTAAAAACTTCCAGAATTCGGCCTCGCCCTCTATTCCGACACTCAATTATATTGTGACTCCTCCTGTCAACTCTTAAGATAATACCTATCTGCTGGCTGCTGACTTTGCAGCTAGCTCTACCCTCCAAGATTGTATTTTATCTCCCCCTGTACTCGAGCAACCAGAATACACCATGGGAATAATCCATTTATAAACTCTAGTGGCAGGAGTACTTCAGGATCTCAACAAATACGCTGGTCCAGATTTTATTTCCCAGATCGTTCTGAAGAAGTTTTTTTTTCACACTGGATAAACCACTGCGTAAGCTTTTCTATTTATCCTGTTGTTCGGGTTTTTTATGTGAACCAACTCCTCCTCCTACCTACCAATTGCACTTACGACCCTTCATTCGAAGGTCATGGAAACACTGATTAACCGTCAACTTATGAAATATCTTAAATACCGACAACTTCTCAATGACCGGCAGCACGGTTTTCGCAGCAATAGGTCCACTGGTGATTTGATGACATATCTCACCGAAAGGTGGAACCAATCTCTTCACCATAGTGGTGAAAGTAAGATCACTGCGGTTGATATTTCAAAGGCATTTGACAGAGTTTGGCATCAAGCTCTTTTGTCAAAAATGCGCCCATTTGGAATTTATGATACTCTTCTTGAATAGATTAAAAATTACTTGTCGGGCCGTTGAATTCAAGTTGTTTTGGAGGGCTTCAAGTCTGCAACCCACCAAATAAATACTGGTGTTACCCAAGGGTCTGTTTTGTCTCCGGCTTCCTCATCTTTATGAATGATCTCTTGTCTGTTACTCCTTATCCACGCTGCAAAATGTCTAGGCGATGTCTTAAGCGATGGAAGAATTATTTCACCTCTTCTGATCTGGCTACAATTTATATTGCTTATATCTGGTCCGGTGCACCGATAATATATTTGGAGCTACTCGATAGAATTCAAAAACGCGCGATAAAACTCATTGGTGATCGAGACAACGCGAAATCAATGTACCCTCTTAGTCATCGTCGCAATGTCTCCTGACTTTCGTTGTTCTATCGGTATTTCCACCATAAGTGATCAAACGAAATAGCCAGTTGTATTCCTCCCTTATGACGTTTCAACCGCAATGCCCATAATGCTAGGAATGCGCATCAGTTCACTCTTAAGTCTATATTCGGGCGTAAAGTGAAATACAAAGAATCGTTCCTTAGCCGTACAACACGAATGTGGAATGCTCTACCATGCTCTATCTTTCCTTCGCATTACAATTTACAAACATTTAAGACCAACGTGCATCGGCTTCTACTCTATCTCTCCAATCCAAGTTTCAATTCTGCCGGCGCTGTGTAGCTATTTACATAATAATTGTACACAAAAATCCCTTTCGCGCGTGCAAATTATATATAAAAAAAAAAACTATTTCGGTGATTTGGTTTGCATAAATTTCTTCAGTAGTCTAGAAGAGGAAAAAGCGATCCCACCTATCAAAAACCATTACCATTTCACTCATAGTCGAGGGTGGCGACGGTGTAGAGGTTAGTGTGTTGGCTTGTTACCCATGCGGTGCAGGTTCAATCCCCATGGGGAACAACAAGATACGCCACCCATTCACATGCCTCTATACCAAAAGGAGGATTTCTGCCTGGTAGTACAATGGATCGTTACCGAGTCTGAGTGCTCTGGGATTTGGATTTCCTTTTTTAAAAAATAAAAATAAAAAAAAAAACACTCATAGTCTCGTTTGGACTGTTACCAGCTTAAGTTTATTGTTACATCTCTGAATAATCATACCAAACAGCATATCCATGTATGTATACTACGCCTTCTGTTTTTAACAAGTATAAGAACTATGATCATTATCCGGCACCAAGCGGTCTGTTTAATTAATGTTAAAATATTCCAAGTGCAGATCCTTATGCCATTGTCCATCCTATTGTTAAGGCGTGTTCTATTGCTCACTTTGCATGGCGATTTAAAAATAACCTTTTAAGTTCTGGGCAGATGGAATTTCGAATAATTTGTCACACAATTTAAAATAAATAAAATAAATGTTAAGTATACGCCCGGTTGTTCGACAAAATCAAAACATACCTACA
The DNA here is from genome assembly GCA_949715645.1 of Portevinia maculata. Taxonomy (NCBI): domain Eukaryota; kingdom Metazoa; phylum Arthropoda; class Insecta; order Diptera; family Syrphidae; genus Portevinia; species Portevinia maculata. The sequence continues at coordinate 220,297,316 of OX454526.1, forward strand.
CGGGACTATTATAAATAATGTAGTGCGTTTCTTGGCAAAATGTGAATGTAAATGCAGATTACCAAAATAATCTGTTTTGAAGTCAATTGTGTTTAGCTACTTGGCTATAATTAAGAGTAAGCATGTGGTGACAAGCAGTTACGACCAGGACTCCAAGCACGTGTGGGCCGCATTTACATATAAACTGTTTGCTATGCAAGTTGTGCGTTTAATTTTACGATTGGTACACCAATATTAAAAATGTATAGTCATGTCATATGTAACTGTAACTTACAAACCCAACGTTGGGTATTGAACATGAAGATGTAAAATAGCCTCTGTCAATTGATTGGGTGGCAGGACTATTTGTTCAGATTAAAGGCTTACATCGGTGAAGTTACTGTTACGGGTTGTTCTCACACAAATACAAGTAATTTTCAAATAAAACAATTTTGTTTGGCTACTTCGTTATGTTTCTGTTTTTCTCTTTTGCTTATAAATGCTCGGCACTCGTTATAAGGAAAGAGAATACCCAACATTTTCTACATTTGGATGTGGAACCGATTTTCCATTGACTGGATGTGGGTTTCGTTATTGTCGTTTATCTCTATGTAATACCCATTAAAATGAAAATAGTCGACTCTCTGCAGTGCCAGCTATGTCTTGAAGAAGATACGAGTGCCCAGCCCTAAATCAAACCAGAACGAAGATACGAGTATTCTTCAGCGAACAATTGAGTTCCCAAGACATAAAGAAGTCCTCTGCTGGTAGCATTATATGTAAAGTAGAAATGCTGCTATCCTAAGTAGTATCTGGCCAATACGGTATAATAGATCTTATAAGCTGCAGTACCATTTTCTTTGTCCTTAGCGAGCTTGAAGCTAAATAAAAAATATGAAAACGCCTATAGTGCAGGTATGCTGCTTCGACACATTAACTTTTCCTTACATTTCGGTTAGTAGGATTCCTTGGCTTTTGCAAGAGCCTGATCTCCAGTCAAAAAGTCAGACGGCTTTTTAATGTAACCTCCAAATGTTGTTTAAATCGCGCAAGGCCTTGGTCTGCGAGACAACATAACGTTTGATGAATCCCTTCTTTCTACGAAGAATCTTCTTATCCTACATATCCTGGCTCGATCACTTTTCTTATGTACCCTAGTTTTACGCTGAGACAGGTTACTGTGATTTGATTTTCAGACTTTCTAAACTTATGCTATTTATCATCGTTTAACGAGGTGTTGCAAATTCCTTTGCCGAATCCCTCGCAAAAAGTTTGTCCTTTCCTTAGACTTATTAAAGCCTGGCGATCGCACATCAGAATAAAATCATTGGATTAAAGTCGAATTTGCATCCGTACATGATATGTCCAAAAGGGCAGCTATAATAAAGTGTTTAATAAGCGCTTAGTTCATAGCCTGTTCATGATCCGGTTCGTGATTTTAAATGAGTGGTCTCTATACAAGAAAAAGATAAACAAACTTTTGAAAGATTGTAACTTTCGTATTGGCCGTCACATTCTGTACAATTATTTAAGGTATGATGTTGAGCAAATTATAAAAGAGCGCCTTGGCTTATCTAACATCTTTTCGCACATCAAATTCGCGTCGATGGTATTCTTTCCTATTTTAATGAAACAGCGGGCATTATTCATCGTAAATCTTTGCAAGGCTCGGTAGAACTTATCTCTATACATACACTCCTATTATCATCTTTAAACTTCCTAAACAGGTGGTGGGCATAAATCTGGAAATGGTTGTCAAACTATTCTGAGTTTCCATTGGAGAAACCGTCATGCTTATTTTGACATTCGATTTCGATCAAAAGTTTATTCGAATTCAATAAATCTGTATTTTGACATTGGATCGAATAGAAAGTAGAAAGCAGAAAGACATTCTAACGAATTGATTATTCATTCGAATCTTAAAAAAATCATGAGTATCTTACAGAAGAACTGATACTTGCTTCTTATCAGGTAATTCTCTCGTATTTTAGAATAGATATCTCTACTTCATAACAGTGAAATAGTATACGTCATTGACGCTTTACAGTCTGCAAAAGTGGTTCTGGCAAATTCTCACCACCCACAGCGTTTCTACATAGTGTCACTTTGATCATCCTTACAGATTTCGGTTTGGATTTTAAAGCCTTGGGTTGTTCTTTTCATGTTTTTGTTAAATTATCGAACCTCACTCCTGCAGTAACATCTCTCTATCGACTCTTACGCGCGAATGACAAATTCTACCTACATCGTTTCTACTCTGCTTGGTCTCGCATGAACATGCAATGTCGCAGTGGTCTTGTCTGGTCATGTACAGAATGTTTGACATCTTTCGCCTTAAATATTATTGTTCTTACTCCTTAGCGGCCAGCGAAGCAGTGATCAGCATTCAAATTATCATAACACCGCACTCTGGCTTTAAGTAAATTCAAAGGCCATTGATGCTATTCTCGGTGATTGGTGTCAGCCCAGTGGCGCATCTACTAATTGCTACGCGTCCATTCAAGAGTCTTTTAGAACGTTTGCGAGAAGCGCCTTACGTGCGTTCTAGAATTGAAGTCGCTTTCGTTCCTGTACAATCGCCGACTTGTACGGATGGTGATGAAGGTCATCGTAAAAATTTCAATTCACTTATGCCCCTATTGTGTAAGACAGTTGAGTTGTCTCTTGGTTGTAATTCAAAATTCGGTATTGCCAAACACAACCTTAAGCGAAAAGTTGACTGCCAACAGACAACCAAGATGGCGGTGGTTGTCTGTGTGTATGCAACTGCTTTCACGATTATAACTGAAAAAGGTTGTCTTGCATAATACGAAAAAATAGTTTGGTTGTGTGAAAGTTGAGTTGTATTGAAGACAACTCAACTAAGTTGAGTTGTGTTATACAATAGGGGCATTAACGATCGGAAAGTCCAAGGGAAGACGCAAGTTTGCGAATCGAACACCGTGGGATTGCAGACTGAAGTTCTCACTGCCTCAATGTCAGGTGATCGGATGGGCCGAGGGACACCACCTCGCCACTCTACAATACCCACAGCCTGTACGGCGCACATTTCAAAAAAGAGAGTTATTTTGCCGCACCATGTATAACAACTTCATATCCATTATCGTTAGTTCAGAGTCTGTATTAAGTTTTCATGCAATGGACGGCTTTCGATTGCAGACATTTTTGTATCATCAAAATTATTGTGATTTGCCGAAATGCGGTGAATTTTGCAGATATTAGCGAGTTTTCTGCAGATATGAGCGAATTTGCTTGAGGAAAGTACTCTGACATGAAAATTACGCTGTTAACGTTTCTCGATGTAGAAATATGCACTTTGTACTATCAAACGTGAATTCAGATATTTTTTTATTTTTTTTTTTTTATTTTAACATTATTTTAAAATTTTGTTTTTCTACTCGTGGTTTTCTACTGTTCTCTTTTTACGTTTGTCTTCCTTACACGGAGGTAGTTGGCGTCTCCTGATTTTTTTTTCAGTTAACACTCCATCATCATGTTAGAGTACGGCCTCAAACAACATCAAGAATAAAGACTTCAATATATATTTTTTTAACTTCAATTTGTTTTAGTTTCTGAGTAGATATTATATAATTTTGTCATAAATACAAAATCATGTCTTCAAACTTTGTTCCCATTTCATATTGTACAAATTTGCCAAATTTTCTGATATTATATTTGTCGTCAAAGCTCTTTTTACTGTAGCTAAAAGAGAACAAACATTATTTAATTTCGAGGGGAACCTAAGACTATGCATTTTCTTTGATGCTGAGAAACAAGAAGATAAATATCATCATTTAAAACTTTAGGAGTTAGATGTATTTATCAATGTACATATCAATTTTAGTAAGTCTGTAATGAGAATGTAGGTAATAAACTAAAAGTAAAAGCGAATTCCGCGTTCTTTAAAAAATTTTTTGGCAACCATTGAAAATATTTTGAGAGAGTGTAGGATTTTCCCAAAACTATAGTTTTTGTCACAAAAGGGGAAATAGGGTTGAATTGACATTTTTTTGTTTTATTGCAATGATATTAATAAATTATTATTTTTCATACTTTTGTTTTATTATGTATTTCGCTACAAATTGATTTTACTTGTAGAAATTCATTCATGTTAGAGGCAAGTTACAAGCAAACAGCTTTCCATCGGCACAGGCGGTATTTATTTTTATTTATTTTTCATTTTGAAAGAAGAAATATTTTATTTCCTTCTTAGTCCGCTTTTGAAGAAAATCATAGTTGCTACACAGCTGTGGTTAAAGTCTTGGATAAAAAAAAGGTTTAGTTTGATCAATAAAATCTGACAGTGCTATGCCTGCCTGACTTTTCCAAAGCTTCTAGCAGAGTAAGCCATGATTTTTAAAGTTAAAAAATTTGCTGTTACTTTGGTTATAGTTGTAGAAAAGTCGAAAACTGTTTAAATGATAGATCTCAGCGAGTAGTAACCAATGGCAATCTTTCTTGTCTCAGATACCTGCAATGTGGTCTGCCTCAAGGTTCAATATTGGGATCAGTTCTATTTTATTCAGGTCTTTAATAAAGTGCTCACTCAATTTTATGCAGATAATGTACAAGTTTAGTTCTCAAGGCCAATTGGATTAGTTGAAGACCTGGTGTTTAGAGTAAATGAAGATCTCAAACAAAGGAGAAAGGCAATTTCCAATTGGTCTATTAAAAATGGTCTTGACTTGAACCCCACAAAATCAAAAGGGATATTATATTCCAAAGCAACCATTAACTCCCATGAATTTGCATCGGTGTACCTCGGGCCTGTAACACAATGCTACAAGTGAATTCAAACAAGTGTATCACATTTCTGTAACACAAAACTACAAGTCGACTGGCAGCTTTACAAGTGTAAAGCTCCAATGCTACAATGCTCACAGATAGAAGTGTAGAAAAAAAAGGAAATCACACTTGTATTGAGAAACGAGCTGCTTATCTCTTTTCAAATAAACCTTTGTAAACTGAGTCTACAAGACGAGGGACATTTTTATTTCTTACAAGTATAAAGATTTGTTCTGTGTTTCACAAGAAACCAAGCTCAAATTAGTGAAAACCCTACTTGTACCAATAACAACGTATGCACAAGTTGTATACAGCAATTTTGATTCACTTTCACGCCACATACTAAGCGTTTTTTTAAAAGCATTACCCGATATGTTCACATGGCTACCAAAACAGTATACATATTAAGTTGTAGGTTATCGCAGTTCCTAAATGCTTAACAAATTAGCACAACTTGTGCAATAAGCTTACGTTGCTCAATCAACAATTAATTTCAACATTACTTAATCAACTGTAAACTTTCTTAATTCATCGCGTCTATTTTTTGTTTACACCATTAGACTGTGAAACTCACTTCCAATAAACATCAGACATATATCGATTTTATCCCAATTTTAAAGTACTGCACTGCAAAATAACTCTAATCATTAAAATATTTTTCTATCTTAAACTTATATTTTCTCATTCTTTACCCCTTTTGTCTTCTTCGACTTTTTTACCTCTCTCAAAATTTGGAAGTCAAACTGAGTATGAGATATGATATTATGATTATAGAGAAGTCCTAAAATGTGTGTCCAGAATTTCCGTCCGTGAGTCGGTCCGTCTGTCCGTCTTTCACCGAGGCTCCAGCCACAATTGTTGGACGGATTTACTTCAAACTTCGTATTTTGATTTGTGGGCCTATTATATCTTGCGCCAATATGTAGATTTGTTATATCTTGCGAAAATTTAATTTTTGTTATTGTATTTATGACTTTAAATAACGGTACCTACAATACAATAGGTTTTTTCAACACCGATTTGCAAAAATAAATAAATTGGATTGGGTGCCTTCTATTGCGCCGGATAATGTGCATTATTCAGTGCATTCTTCAACAGCGTGGTAAAAATATCTACAGCTTCCAGGGGCAGGTGTCTGAATATGTCACGTTTGGGACATCATCAACCCTGGACGATCTTGTATTCTTAAGTGACTTAATAATGCACAGAAGATCGTCTTTCGACACGAACAAGTGGGGTGTATCTGTATACACTTCAAAATATGAACCCAGTAAAACTTCTTTCTCCAATGGGTCCTTGACCGCAAAGAAACCTTTTTATGCGACACTTTCTGGACTTTCTCCAGCAGATTTTGCTGTCTGTCAATAGTCAATTCTCTGTGGACAGGGAGACTCGAACACGAGGCATATCATTGCAAACCTTCCTCCTTATAACAAATTATTCGTCTGTGCGATAGGTTGCAAGTGAACAAATCGTCACTTTCCATTTTACCAATTGGCCAAATAACATCAAAGAACCAATCCATTCTTGACCTATAATTGTTTCTATATAAATACATACCTGCGGGTACCCGGCGTGCGTTACTGCGCCTAACAATTAGAGCTACATCGGTTCTGTGGAGGGATTTCACCTTTTCTCACCATGGTTTAGCTCGCTCACGCTACGTTGTTTCTCCGCTACAGGTAGGCGCTAGTTGTCTGGCAGGCGCCTTTGTCTGCTTAATTTTTTGAATCAAATACTTTTTTTTTATAATTTGCTTACGCTAAAGGGATTTTTTTCTGTTGTTACAGTACCCTTATAATGCTAAGAACACAGTGTAAGCTACTTGATATTAGAAAGAATAGAGAGATAGGAAAGAAGTGTTTGGGTGCAGTTGTAGGGTTTTTCTCCCCGGGTGGTGTCTAAGTTACTTAGAGAGATTACGATTTCATGTATTCGGTATAAAATAATGGACTTGGCCGGGATTCGAAAGCACGACCTTCCATTCCGTAAGCGAATATACTACTACTGCACCATTGCCACCCGCTTGATATGTTTACCACAATTTATACGCAACGTTTATACGGAAATGATATTAGACTCTCGAAGTCTATTATTCTCAAATGGATACACCAATATCCATTCATATATGTATATAGAATTATAGATACAATATACGCTCATATATTGTATCTGAACTGTAAAGATAGTTTCTTACATTAAAATAAACTGTACAGTGTACTTACATCCTTATTTAGAACATCAAATTAAAAATGCATGGAATTTATCCGGCGTTTAACTGAACGACTAACGCCAAAGAATATAGAGCTGTATCCATACATTGATTTCTTGTGAGAAACAAAGTTTTTAATGAGCGTCATGAATTGCGAATGGGCACACATTTCGCAATATAAGCAAGAGTTAAACCTTACACTAGCAGCTGACTCATTTTGGAATGTATTTTCTAATCCACTTGTATCCGTATACTCGGTTCTCTGAAAGATTGTGTTGGTCTTACTAAAAGAAATAAAATACCACTAAGAAAATTAATCTTCAAACAAAGGAGAAAGGAATATAAAAGGAAGTGGATTATCTGTTAAGGCTATTTTGTGTATCAGACCTACCCACTAACTCAACACATAAGGGCTTAAAATAATGGTAAGAAACGTGCAGACATAACTGTTTTTCGTGCTTTGTGTAGATGTAATTGCTTCGAGTAGGTACAATCGTTCATCCTATAATGAGGTTAATTCTGAATTGCATAATACCTTTGATGGGTAACAGAAAATATTTTAAATTACTTACTTCTGGCGGGTGTTTTAATTGGGTTAATATGAGAATTGTGGCGCTTATAACAACGCTTTATCGGCTCATTCGTTTTTTTATTCTTCATGTTATTGCGGATGTTAAACTCTTCTGGGGACAGTGTAAAATTAAAATGGGTTGGCTTTTATAATGATTATTTAATTTCAATTTAAAAAAAAATGTTTTCAATGTAGAGCTTATTGTAACATGGTAATCGTGATTGCACATGGCAATGTCCGGAAATGAGATGCAATTTCATAAAATATTGTATGTATATATTCCGGCGAACCTCGCAGGCGGACCAGTAGGGAAGCAGTGCTGTGGGAGGGTTATGATGTCTCTAGTCCAGATCATCTAGCTTCTTTAAACATTTGCTTGTGGGAACCGGAAGTTAACTACAATTTAAAGCCAACTCCGAACGGCGAATTTGAGAAGCTTCTCATGAGAAATGGTACTCTTGGATGTATGTAGGGTTGCGGCACTGAACCTGAGACCCCTCCATTATTCGTCAAATGATCATTACCTCTTTGTTAAAGAACAATACGATTGTATCTGCTGCAAGACTACATTTATACAGTGACATTTACATATATTGGATTCCTCGCGTGTTGCAGGTTCAATCCCGATGGGGAACAACAACATACGCCACCCAATAAAGGAGAGAAACGAATAACAGCTTGTTTCTCTAACCTATACACCAAAAAGAGGATTTCTGCCTTTTAGTACAATGGACCGTTACCGATTCTGAGTGCTCTGGGATTTGGATTTCCTCATTTTGCAACTCCATTGGTAGATAAATCTTGTAACGTTATCGACCCTACACTTGAAACTATTTATCAACTAAGCAATGAGTACAAGGTACACAATGCGAGATCTTACCTCCATACTCCAACATACTCGTACAAATGAAAAACTTCAGAGTTTTCTTCAAGCGAGGCAAATACTCTGTATAGCAACCTTTTACTCCCAGGGAGGTGTCGTGTTGTTGGGCTTACTGACCAACAATTTCAGTCACACATTGATTTAGATTTGATTCCAGGTTTGAAACAAATATTACCCTTAACCACAAAACCAATGAGGGTTCTTCTTAAAGTAGCTTTTAGAGATTGAAAAATATCAAAAAATATGAGAAGAAAACACAAGCAAAGGATATTTTTGTGCAAAGCCGACCAACCTAATTCAATCCAGATTAAGTGGATGGAAATAATGTTTGTCATTGTTCAAATTGGATGATTCACTCAGAATCACAGCTGACCCAAAATAGGTCATCGAAAGCGAAATAAATAGTCCCCTCCATTGAAAATCTTGTGATTTTCTACAGCACAAAATTTTATGTGTAAAGTAGGGTACAAACTTGTATTTAATTTGCTTTGTTTTACTTCCTGTGTCCACTTATATCCATTTACTGACATCCAGCTTAATACTTTTGGTTGCTTTTTGCGAAATATTTATATTATTTGCTAAAACCATTGTTCCGAGGATTCCATACGAGCTTTATTTGGTGATGTTATCATCGGATCTCCTTGGGCCTGGCCTATTCAACCCTACACTGTAAAAATATATATTTTCATATTAAATGACGTAGTGGATAGTTTGTTATATTAGTAATCGAAAGGTTCCCAGTTCAAATCTCACCGGGCCAAGTAACACCTTAAAGTTTTTGTTTACTGTCCTATCTATTGCGAACGTCTGACAATTCATCAAACGACCATTTTTAGATTGCGGATAGATCAGCCTGTAAACAAAATCGTCAACCAGGCCTATAGGTCTAAGAAAATATTTGATTGCGTCATCCGCATTAACCCGAAGGCTATCATTCGAGCAAACTTCAGGAGGATCATTGATAAATTTGCAAACCAAAATAGGACCTAGTATTGAGCCCTGAGGTACCACTGTTGGTATGTTATTCACATTTTTTTTTTTTTTTTTTTTATAATTTGCTTACGTTAAAGGGATTTTTTCTGTTGTTACAGTACCCTTATAGTGCTTAACACAGCGTAAGCATTTGTGTTTAACAGCAAGCAACACTATCGCATTTCATTGCATGCTTTTCGGTGCTACTTACTATTAGAAAGAATAGAGAGATAGGAAAGAAGTGAAGCGTTAAGAATGAGAAGGGGTTAAGTGACATTTTTGAAAATTTTGATGTTTTTTATCCGATAAAGGTGTTATGTGACAACTTAAATTTTGGTCTATTCGCCGATACTCTATTGTACTTAATATAGGAGTTGGATATGGTTAAAGGTGGTAAATACAGAATTTATTTTAGGTTTTGTGGCGTAAAAAAGTGCTAAACGTTTTTTACTCGAAACTTTAAATTTGTCACTTAACACCTTCTCATTCTAAACGCTTCAAGTGTTTGGGTGCAGTTCTAGGGTTTTTTTCCACGGGTGGTGTCTAAGATGCTTAGGGAGATTACGATTTCATGTATACGATATAAAGTAATGGACTTGGCCGGGATTCGAATGCACGACCTTCCATTCAGTAAGCGAATACACCACTACTGCACCTGTTGCCACCCGTGTTGGATGGATTTTTCACCAACCACAACCGTTTAACAGCGGATAGTTAAGTTGTATGCGCAGTGGCACGAGGTTAGTATGTTGGACTACTAATCTAAAGGTCTCAGATTCAACTCCCGCTGTCGCGAAGTAAAATCTTGAAAAAGTTTTTCCACTGCCACACCTCTTGCGAACGTCTGACAATCATCCAAGAGTATCAATTGTCATGAGAAGCTTCTCAAATTCGTCGTTCGGATTCGCCTTTAAATTGTAGGTCCCTTCCACTTTGCATAAGCGAGTGGTTGGAGAGACTTGGTTTTGGGTAAATTCATGATTTTTATTTATTTACTTAAGTAATTACTGATGAGGTGCATCGAGCTTTGGAAAAGTCAATGATTGAGAATACTGCGATGAAATCTTAGACATGGTTCATCCTTATATCATCACAAATTTAACCAAAGGCGCAGAACAACTGCGGTTTATAAGAAAACCAGACTTTACCATGGCAAGTAGGTTATGTTAATTATGGTACGACTGTGATTTTAAATTTTTCATTTATTTATTACTATTTTTCGGGAACATCCGAACCGTTCTCCGACTTATACGGTTGTGTGAGATTTTATGTGATACCACAGAGGGTCGGCTATAATCGACCTTATAGGAAACCCTTAGTAACCTGTAAATTATTTACTGGTAATGAGGATGCCATTGTCATGATTACGCGGGCCTGCTGCAGTCAGTGCCGTCTCTTGTGTATGGTGGTACAAACCGTGACTCATTTCGAATCCATTGAAGGGGGTAAAGTAACTATTACAATTCAAGGCCGAACTATACTCGATTTTCTGCAAAGAGAGCAGATGGGGATGATTGATGTTATAAAAATCCAGACTTATCATCCATGGGTGGCTACGGTATAGAGCTTAGTGGGTAAGTTCTCAGATCCATGCAGTGCTGGCTCAATACCCCACCCATTTATAAAAAGGGGAATTTCAACATCGACATTCGAATTCGAACGAAAGTTTGTCGAATTAGAAGAATTTGTATTTTGAGATTCGATCGAATAGAAAATTTATTTGAGGAAAACCGGTATAATTCGAACGAAAATAGACATTCGAAGGACTTGACTATTCATTCGAATCTCAAAATAAGCATTATTTCAATATTTCAGTATACTATTACCGTCGGAGTGCTCTAGGAATTGAAAAATTTTAAAAGAAAAATATAATTTTGTTGAACCCATTTAATATACTGTACATAAAATCGTTTAGGGCAGTCATTCTATAGACAATGTTGATCAGCGATAGCCTTGTCCTTACGTTTAATGTATCCGCCTAGATTGGGGAAGCATAAAGCATAGTTCAGCTAGCGCCTTAAGCTTAAAAAAATGTGTGTCTTCTTCTTCCCTCAACATTAGGGAAGATACTCGTCAGTGACAAAAAATACTTTTTAATATAGGTAGGGATTTTTCTTTTCCTTTACGGCGAGATTATTACTAGAAAAGAAAGGGACGTTACTCTAGGACTCCCCCCCCCCCCCCCCCCCCCCCCCCATAACCACACACACTTTATGGCATCCCAACTGGTCGGCCTGTGGGATTCACCTGATCGACCTCAGAAAACATCGGCTTCCTGGTTTTGGATCACTTCTTCCTGAAGCCAATCAAATGCTGATATTATTATTTTGCCACTTTTTAACAATGTTGACGAGTGCATGCTATGGTCCTGTTGTTGATCGAGTAGCGTCAACGAATGGATATGCGTACACACTTTCAGGAGAGTTTCAAGGTGTTAAATGCATTGCTGGGACTTAAGTTTATCTGACAGCTTCACTAGAAAGAAGACGTCATCGAACATAAATATCAAAAAACCAAGATTGCCCTGTACACCTGACAATTTGCAGTAAGCTTATCATGGGGGCTACAACTGAATATAATTAGTTAAAAAGACCGATTCTCTTATACGGAGTAATGGCATGGGAGCCCACCCTGGAAAGGAATTCCATATCTAAGCTAATGGAAAGGGCTCAATTATTGGCACATCTCAGCATCACAACAGCACTGATATCGTCTCCGACAGCAGCACTTTAACATATGCTACAACTCCTGCAATCAATATCAAAGGTAAGCATCAATTGATGACAGAGGAAGACACTGGTCATGCAAACATTGTTTCCCATTCTTCGGATCGACTGCCTACTATAATTGACTTAACTAGGCTAGAACCAAACTATACTATATAATTCTCTACTTCTCTCTAATACTTTCATCTAAAAGAAATAAACAACGCCCGATTTTTTCATTGAGTTCAATCTTTTGTGGCCCAAGAACTTTCAAGTACTAAAAGTATCAGGTTAACCATAACGACACAATGATAAAAATATAAATATTTTTCCTGAATAGGCATAGAAGAGATGTATCATCAGATGCCCGTACTGCTGATTATCACTGAGATATTTAAGGACATTTTTGGAGAGAACATCGAAAATAACTTATTTAAGAATTTTGAAAGCATCCACAATTAAATAGCATTTGAGGCAGGGTTGCACAGTACACAAACGATGCCGCAATCGGTAGATATTGAATTATATTATTTTTTATTTATGGACTTTGCCTCCTCGTTTATGGTATAAAATCCAAGGAAAATGTATCGTCCCTATTTGACTTGATTTGATTACTGCAACGGCAGACAGGTACGCACAAGTGTAGATGTGAAGTAATATCCCTAGGGGGACACCATCGCCAACCGGAATTGGTTGATGACTTTATGCATTTTGTTTCTCGATTTTCCTTACAGCACAGTGACAAAACGAGATATAAATACGTATTTCATCCATTCGAAAACATAAATTACCAAACAACATAATTTAAAATGCGGACAACATTTTTTTCTTAATTTTACCTATTTGATTTATTTATTAAAGATTTAATATTAATTATATCAGTTAACTAACAATTTTTAAATTTTCATTAACAATAAGGTTATTTTGAGAATGAAAATTGGTTACCATTTCAAACACATATTAAAAAAAACTACTCAATATCCATTTTTAATTTTAAAATCAATAAACAATTTTGCTGAGTAATATATGTCATTTAAAGATTACCGCATCCCATCAACAACGGGTACTACGACAACTATGTTACCATCCGCCCAGTCTGTACAATATCCAAATGATTCCGGAATACGTCGTCGGTTGTTTGCAGGATTTCGACCTTTGTCTGGCCTTGGACGTCTGCGCAGTCGCTCATCCCAACATCGATCAATATCATTGCCTGAAAGTAATTACGTGTCCACTTACAATAATTGTAATAATGCAATCAATAATTTTCTATCTATCTTTTTGTCGTCAAAAATGTTTGCCATAATTGATGCAGCTCAATGAAATATTTCACAAATCTCTTCTTTTTTTGGAGTCCTTTTCATATTTTTGAAATTTATTAATTTTTTTATGAATCAAAATCTAGATGTTTAAAACTTAAGTGTAATGCATCAAAATGGTAAAAAAATAATTCTAATAATATCTTCACAAAATGTATACACAAACTCTACACCGTGCGTAACAATTGTAGCCCTTCAGTCCGATTGAGACTTGAGATCCGTCACTTGATGTAAGGTGTGGCGTTAGTATTTTTTTGTCGTGTTTAGAACTCACTCTTTCCATTGTTTCTAGTTTTGTGTTATTAATTGTTTAAAACAAGCAAAACAAAAAGCAAATCGTAATTACTCCCATTCCTTGCTCGTTTACAATTTTGTATATGTATTTATATTTTTTGTTGTCATTACACAGCACTATTTAGTCGCGAAAAGGTAGAGCGTGGGAAAAGCAACACCGGATTGTATCCATTTGCAGTGTCATTATACTGAATTTATGTTAACTCGTTCGTTTTTCCCTTCTTTTTTTGCCCATCATTATAATTTTCCAGTAAATTAAAAGCTCGTTTACACTTTGCAGTTTGGGAAACAAAAATGTCCTTAAGATCCTTTGTTTACCGAGGCTGGAGAGTTAGATTTTTGTAGTCCATTCTTTCTCACTTTACATGGTGAGCTGCGAGTGACCATCCGGAAGTAAATCTTGCAATCGCCAGGAGACCTTTGAGTGGGTCGATGGCATTTGTTTTATAGTGTAAATGGGCTTACTCTGAGAGGTATTCATATTTTTATATAATTTCACATCCAAGGAGTGCGAATCTTGATAATAAGTGTTTCCTATTCTACTTTGCTTGTATGCCAAATTATTGTTTGTGAGCCCTTGGACAATAGACACAATTTATGGATGTACAATACAACTTGTGCTCTGTTTATCATTTCTTGTTTCTATAAGTCTGGCCATATTTTGAATGCCTGTGGATGTCAGTTTGTATTTCAATACATGAAGAACTCATTTAATTATGATCCTGCACTTAGGAATTTATTGTGCAACGAATTTTTATTTCTTTAAGCATTTTTTTGTCGATTCTTTTATTTAAATTCTTTCAATGTGTTTTGTTTTTTCATTTTCTTTATGTTTTAAGATTAAAATGATTTTTTTTAATACAAACTTTAAGAGCATAGATTCAACCAGTGTTCTACGCTTTAAAATTTTAATGCAGTTTTCTTAGCAAAAAATAAAGCTATACAATTTTAAAGGTATAAGGGTCATTGCGGTGGTTGCATACACTTTATAATGAGACATGGAAGCCACCGAATGAAATAAAAAAAGGAAACCACATTTTATTTATTTCGTCTGCTTCAACACTATTTGCAGAAAGAAAGGAATGAGTTAATGGCGGTTTTCCCAGAGTTGAGTTTTTTTATTGATTTGGTGTAAAATGAAAGTTATTCTAATGACAAATGATAAAATGTTTTAAATAACCGGAAGCTACATTTAAATTGATAAAAAATGAAAATATCCACAGTTCTTTTTAAAGAACGTCTCTTTGTGGTAGGTATTTATTCTAAAGGAGTTGTTTTCATTTGTTAAGCCGAAATAAGCGGCTAACCTTCCTTGTCGGAAAAAAATACTAACCTAATATGACGCAATAACCCGAGTTGGACTTATGTTGTTGGTAACTTCCATGCGGCCGCTATATTTGTTCACCCCTCCTCAACATAAAACTCTTTAGCAGTGTAAATAAAAAAAAGAAGAAAGAGGTATGGTCCATACATATTTTTAATTACTGCAGATATTGTTTCCTGAATTTCGGCCGCATTCTTTCATGGCGCCAAGGCATTTTAAGTTCACTTACGGATAATATAACAAGAATCGGGGATCTAGATTGACAAATACGAGAGGAAGAGAACATTATGAAGTATGAAAAGAAATTAGCGGCAAAAATCGATCAACGGGAAATCTACGTATTGGCCAACAAATAGGTAGGCAACCGCAGATCTTGTCGTTTTTTTCCGTTACAAAAAATATCTCGTCAAATATAAACTATTAAAGGAGTTCAATACCTTAAACTTAAGATCACTGTCAAAGAAAAAAGCACAAGACTATCTAATACGCTGACTGATTGGAGTTACTTCAGACGGAATCTGTAAGATAGTATTGAGCTCTTAGAAACAGTTTAAACAGAAGATCAATTAGAAGAGACTGTTCACATCTGTACTGTAAATATTGAATAACCTGCATGAACTGCAATACCTAAAACTAAAAAATAACAAAATTCATATCCAAGAGTAATACATATTTGATATATCTAATTGCGGAAAATGGAAGAGCTAGAAAACGTTGGCAATAATTAACAAAACAATACTGAATAATGTAAACATTAAGTTAAAAAATCTACAAAAGAATTTAAGAATAGGGGAAAGCTACAGTCTAGTATGGGCGAATTTGTTAAGAATGATCTACATGTTTTGTTATACAACACTTAAAGGATTTTATCGAAAAAAATAAAATATTTGTGAAAAACACTCCTCTTAAAAGTAGGCATGGCAGACGGACGGACGGACAAATATGGCTGGATCGACATTATTATCGATGCTGATCACGAAAATTGTAGTTCTTAGGTGTCTACCGGCAAACTATGAGTCAAAATCATTATACACTTAGAATAGGGTATAAAAAGCAGCAAATTCCCATTATGCAGTTGAGACTCCACCCTGAAAAAATTGCGTTTCTTCTTCAAACGGATCAAAACCGTCTCACTTTACTGCATCCTTTCTGGTCCGCCCATGTGCCGAGCTCAAAAAATGTTGGCAGGACTCACGGTTTCGGATGACTTTATCACTGAGGTCAATCAAATGGTGGTGTTAATGCATTTGTGTGATTTTGGAATTTGTAGGCCTATCTTCCTTCTGAGGATATATTCCTCTTTGTTCGAGTTCCTTCATATATGACTTAGATACCAACTGAGTCGGTTGCGCTCAATCATGGAAATTAAGGTCATGTTCTATTTAAGTATGTAGACAAAGCCCTTCCAACTCGCTCATAGGTTTTTGCCACACTTTTTTTGGGGCGTTTTTAAAAGAAACATTTTTTAATTGCTTACAAAAAGAAAATAACATTAAAAGCAAAAAATTCGCCTTAACAAAGTTTTTTTCCTCGCCCAAATTTTCCATTTCTGGTTTCTTTGTTAGAAATAAAAACATTTCCAACATGGGCGATGACTCTCAACCTAATTCAACGCCCAATTTGGAGATTGGAATATGATACAGATTGCTCAAACCCCAAAGAAGCAATTAAAGCACATCACATAATATTATACTCCACAGTCAGAATGACGCATCTCTGCTTAAAGTCACCTTGCCATTGGAGACTTATTTACAGAGGAAGAATTGTATGAAAGTTAAGGGAATAGGTATCTTAGGCTAATAAAGGCTAATAGTGAAACCTTTGGCTTTATACCGAGGAGTTCAAATCTCATTAGACGAAACTTTGCAGGGTCCTTGGACACAGGAACATATCCTGCAATGAGCGAGCGAGCAAAAAAATAGATCTGCGAAAGATTTGGAAAAGGTACTTCAGTCGGTGCAACAATTATTCTGTAGTATTAGAAAACGGGTTTAATGTAAGTTCCGGGTAAAAGACAACAACAAGAGGAAATTAACCACGAGTAATATATCAAAGGAAGTTATGGTATGATAACAGAGTATGATAACAGCTTGATTAAGCTCTTGCGATGTGACAGAATATCGCAGTCTCACTGGTCACAACCTTCTAACAAGCCACAAAATGAAAACATGCCTCAAGGATGAAGACATCTGTAAAGGCTACGGCGACGAAGAGATCAACGAGGACACACCTTCCTTTATCTGCCACTGCGCTAGTCTTTGTCACCTGAGGAAAAGAACAATTTTAAGCTTATACTACAAATGAATTCATGAACTTTCTAATGCCTCACGATCTGATCCTTACAGGTTTCTGAGGACATCAGTATGGCAGGAAGAAACGAAGGCTATCACAATGGCTGAATTCGACAACGCCAACAAAATGTTAATCGACGCGGCATCACTGCACAAATTCCGATGCCGATGCGCAACACACCTAATGCTGATGCATTGGATGCATCGGCAATTTTGTTGATACTTTTTTCGTTAGCATTTGTGCATCTGTTTACGCATCTGTGATTGAAAAGCTTTGCGTCAATGAACGTGTGGCAGGCCTAATTGAGCCTCACGCCTCAGTCATAATATCGATACTTATGTATGATTTGGTTGTTTGATGCACTGCCTTGGCTATAGTCGTAAATCTTGTTAAGCTTGTCAGTGTATCAGCTGGTCATTCTGTTTTATTTGACAGCCCCCGCAATTTATAACCTAAAAACTTCACAGAAAACTGACCAAGAAATGGAAACCTTAAGATTTTTCAAAGCTGTAGGTGTTGTCGAAGAAATGGACCTTACTATTTTGTCCAAATATGACGGCCTTGGGGTCACCAACACTTTAACCAAACTTAATGGCATACCATTGGCCTTATTTGCACTATCAGCACATTAAAATTATAATGTATGACAAAAAAAGAAAATCGTTTTTTTTTCTGCGGAATAAAATTCTCTACTTGACTTGCAGCGTCATGGGGAACAAATATTTAATTGAATTCCTCACCTCGATTCTTTCGAAATAACATACATTCATCCCTTCAAAGAATATACACATTCATTGTTACACTCACTTTTCAGATTTTCGTTTATAACGAAATAGAAAACGTTTTATTTTTGGCAACGAAAAGGAAATATTTCGCTTTTCTTTTCTTCCTTAATTGGCAAAACAATTTTTTTTGTTTTGTCAAATCTTTAAACTTCAAAACTGCTGCAGACACATATTATTGAAACGTGTACAGAAAATTTCATTTCATAATCAACATTCTCAGTTGTTCAGGTTGACCGCATACATTTTCCATCCACTGAAAGAATGGCATCCATTGTTTAAAATAGCTTAATGTAGGGCAATGTTGGCCAGATGGTATATTTATCTGGAATCAAGGCAATTGTCCTTTCTTGGGTCTGCAATAAGAAAAACAAAACAAAATGAAAAATAAATTCTTTTATATCAGTGATTCTTGGAAGTCATGGTTTTAAGTTATAAAAATGTCATTCTATGATGGAGAAAAACTTGAGTTCTTTAGCAACTGAAATACATAAAGATTTCACTTGGTGGAATTATTGTAAGATAAGGAAAGTCGTTGGGTCTACTTTTTCTGTTCTGTTTGGGTGCATTCCATTAAATTAGAGAATCTACAATTTTATGAAAATTTTATTTATATCATTTTATTACCTGGAAGATAATTTTTTTATTTAAAAAGTAAGTAGTACACGATTTTGAGTGATTTCAACTGATTGGTTTGTGTATTTATTATTTTGTTAAGTGCACCAATTATTTGAGTTTTTCTTTTCATTTGATTTTTGCCATTTTGAAGAATTTCACATAACTAACGAAAGTGAACACTTTTTTGGTTGCATTGCTTAATGTGTTTTGAAAGTTAATAAAATGCAATGCTGTTGGCGGATTTGTGCAAATTTCACGCAACGGAAACAAAACCCCATTGAGATTTATAAAACATAATAAAATGATGACATTAATTGGCACGGAAATAATTTATGAATTATGTTCATAGTTTCAGAAGATGATACAAAAACAAGTCGACCGTTTGGTCAGCCACTTTTCCTGCTTCCAACAGATACTAATTACGAAGAGGATAGTAAATCAACGCCAACCAAGGGTGCCCGCAAAAAGCGACCTAAATAAGTTCTGAACATAATCCTAGCATTAATTTTAATTAAAATACAGACAACTCCCCCCATTTAACTGCCACAATTATAAGAAAGAAAACAAAATGAAGAAGTTTATTAAAAAAATAGAATGAAATGTGAATATGCTATGGTATAAGAAAGCTAAAGAAATAGTTCCGTTTTGAATCTATCCCTAGTTCGTCCTTTATACATTTTAAAGTCTCAATATTTTATACAGTTATTTATTCAATTTGTATGTTAATGATTTTAAATAAATTAAATAATTCTACCTAGGAGAAGATGCATCAATAAAGAATGTTTTAATCTTACACTTTTTGTTTTATTTTAGTTAATTTTGTATTTTATTTCTAAATATTATTTCGAATTTAATACTTGTATATACATTACTATTTTTTCATAATTTACTATTGTGAAGCTTTTTACTAAAATTATTAATGGGCAAAGACACGGTATTATGACCACAGTTGAAATACCATTCAAGCTGTCAGCTTTTGTCATAAAGACAAAAAGATCTTCAACGCCACACGAAGATAATACCTACTCAATGACTAGGCCAAATCATACAATATCTCAACTTTTCCGTAACTACGTACATATCCAGTACAATATCCAGCGCAAAGAGATGCTAAGAATATCGCTCACGCACCCAAAAAAACAGCGCTTGTCGTAAAAGGCGACCAAAGGGACAGATCATATCTGGCATTTTTAACATTCAGTGTACATGCAAATCCATAGGTTAACATATCGGATTATCACCGGCGTCATAAACGGACGATCAAACAAAACATGTTTACAGGCGCATGCACGGCTCTATGCAATTGCTCTTAACGCATTTTCTCTTAACAAAAAAAAATATAAAAATTTGGGAGTTATAACAAATAAGAGAACTTCGATTTATTTTCATTGAAGACAGGAGTTGTAGCATGTTTTATTATTATTATTGCAATATTTATTTATTATTAGTACATACATGATGAAATTTAAAAATTATACAAATTAAATAAATCGTAATAAGGAATTATTGCACTTTATTTTGTTCGGATTTATTTCATAGTAAGCAATTATTTTATATTGCTTATACTCGTGGGCGAACTTCACAGGCGGACCAGTGGGGATGCAGTTAAATGGGAGGGTAATGATCTCTTTAGCCCTGTTCATAGGCTCACCGCCATTTAAGGAAAAAGAAAAGAGAAGAGGCTTAAAATTGCGGGCGATTTCGAGAAAATTCAATATCCCCAGGAAGTAGGTTACTTTTTCGAATCAAAAAGCTCTTGGGTGGCCCTTTTCTCCGCATGGCTTAAACCGTTACGGGTAGGTGATAGTTGTCTCGCATTCACCTATGTCAATTGTTTAATTAAATAAATACAAAATGTTTTGCACTTTCGGACTTTTTCCATCTTTTTATGTTTTCCGTTTAGAAAAATTTTCATCCTGAGCCCGGACTCTTTACATTTAAAAAAAAATAGGAATTATTGCATTCATTGTTAGGAATTTGTTCATTAGGAACTATTTCAATAAGGGTAAATACGTTAGGAGCACTAGAGAATTAGTTCCAAAAGTACTAACTCTAAAAGAAGTCCTAATACAACATAAAATATGTCTCAACACAAAGTGGAAGGTAGTCCAAACATCTAGAAGTTAATTCATCTTGATTTAATTCCTTATAAGAAAATATGAAAAAAATCTTAGATTGGTGGAAAACAACATTTGTATTTATTCAATGAAACGACTCTTTATAGTTCTTAATTATACACTTTGATGTCGTCAAATACCTTCGATCTGCCTGCAGCGATAGACGGAATCAGATAAGATCTTGATCTGAAGGTACATAACTTGTGTGGGAGAGGGGTAGGGCAAACGCGGCGTTCGAGCCGTCCGCCGCCCCGTTTATGACACGTTATTTTTCTTATCGAGTTCAAATTCATAGAACCAGAGCTTCTTCAATGGTGTCGTAAGTAGCTTTATAATTTGTCGATCTGTCGGGCCAGAAGGCTTGAGACTTTCACACAATATGTTGGACAGGATCTTAAATGTGACATGAAGCAGGAATATGACTCGATATTTCCTGCAAGACAAAGGATCGGCTTTTTTGTAGATCAGGCATATGGAGCTGATAGTCCACTCATCGGGCATGGTTTTTTCCAATCCATATTTGGTTAATGATTTGGTGCATGTGCCCTAACAAAATATCACCTCCGAGTTTGAAGAGCTCCGCTCGTAAGCCATCAGATCCAGCGGCCTTGTTCTCCCTAAGCTATTTTCTATAGCTAAGCCAACCCTCTTCTATACTGCATGCTGGAATCTGTCCCTCATTGACAGGACCTGTGGTTGTTTTTTTAAATCTCTGGATGTTGTTTCGATTGGGAGACTATTCGATGTCCTTGAGCTGGGAGACTACGTTCGTCTCCTTCTTTTATGCACAATCTTCTTCCACAGTCTTCTTCTGCCTCAATAGTCTTCTCTCGCTATCCTTGTTTTGTGCAGCAGCGTTTTTAAAAGTGCATTGTCGGTCATCATCTTCCGGTAAACGCATACATCATCATACCACGGGCATTTACTCTGGGGTGGACTGTAACCTACAGTAGTGTCGGCTACCTGCTTGAAGATGTTGCAATATCGGTTTCACATATTGTTAGCGCTTGTGATTTGTGAGTGCACAGAGGAGAGCATCTCGCTCTACTACTTTATGTAGACTCTGGGTACTCCAGGTGACTTCCAACGTCGAAATTCTTCTTTTGGAAAGTTTGCAGCTTCTTTTCTTTGCACAGTCGAGTTCTAAATCTAGCCGCAACAAGAAAATGGGCCGAGTCAACGTTTGCCCCTTCGTCCACGTTTAAGATGTTGGATGTGTGCCTCGCATCGATAATCACATGGTGATGGTCGCGTTTTATGAATGGTTTGACCATGTGGAGAACAGAAGGTTGCTCTGAAGATCCTTAGCCTTTGAAACCTAGTGCTACTCAGCACTGTATTACGACTTTGCGAGCTGCTGCAGAGAGGGATGATATTAGCTTAAAATCAAAATGAAGGTGAAACATATTGGCGAAAGGAAGCTTTTAACGCTTAATTATTGGAATTTCTTTTCAAAAGTACACAAATTAGGACTGTTCGCGTAGATACTTCAAAACTATTACCTACATATTTGTTAAAAATGTTATTCTAAACTCCGTTTCTGAACCCAAAATTTGTGAGATTCTTCGAAAGCTTTTACGAATTTGAACAAATTCGTACGATTCTAAAAGTACACAAACAGACCTTATATTTCATTTTGCGAAAATTGAGGTCAGCTATTAGCCCTCAGACTGTCAATATGAAGGAATTTTGGTATTTTTTTTGATTTTCAGAGTCATTTAGCGGTAGCTCCTGACTGCTTTGTGTCTTCTCCGCTAAACGTTTCAAACGTTAAAATGATTTATATATAAAGTGGGCAAAAATGATATCGTAATTTGAATGTGCCATCATTTTTGCAAATGGCGTCAAATGTCATTGTTCTTTGGCATTTATGTTGTAGGCAGATAGAGAATTATGACAAAAAGCAATAGTGAGATACAAACCTGAAGAACGCGGAATTATTGTAAATGTTTATTTACGAGTAAATAATTTCCAAGCCAAGGTGAGGCAAAAGCCATATGATAATATGAACTGCGTTAGAAACTTAAAAAAATGGACTCTGTTTTCACAGAAAATTTAACTGAACGTGTGTATTTAATGGCATTAAGTTGAAGAAATGACTTCGGTCAAATGACCACCTCCAGAGCTTTGCATCAATAATCAGTATCAATAATTCCGCGTTCTTCAGATGTGTATCTTTTACTTGTTTATTGTCAACTATTTCTCAACCTGTCTATAAAATAAATAACAAGGCACAATTGCATTTGACGCCATTTACAAAAATGATGGCACATTCACATTCACATTATGATATTACTTTTGCCCCAGCTTGTAAATAAACCACTCATTTTCTAGGAAGTGTTTTCTTCTTCGGCATGAAAACTCAATTCAATTTCAGTTCAGTGAAGATTGATAGATCCTTTTCATCTTCTGTGTAGAAAACTTGTAAACTATGTAGGTATAGGGTCTTTCATTAATATCGATAGACACAAAGTGATTTTTTTTTAGTTAAACAACAACGGTTTGACATGCCATTGCCAAAATGCAGCTATGTTCGGGACAAGACATTGTTCAAATCGTAACACAGACCCCCGTAATCGATCCAATTCACTTTTCCACAGTGGAGCGTATAGCCTGCATAGAGTAACGGTCACGGTTGACAAACGTTACCCACAACTGAGATCGAACTTTGGATATATTTTTTAATAACTTTTAAACGGTCGGCAAGTGTAAAACGTTGCATGATGAATTTTTATTTTATACTTGATATTCTGACGTCTGGGAGTAAAAATATATTTATATCAATATTCGAGAAATCTCTATTCATAAACTTAGAAAGGTTTTTAGTCAAATTTAAATAACGATTTCATGTTGTAAAAATAACATTCCTGAAATTCGAGAAGGAAGCTATTTTATCAAGACATTTTGAAATACCCAGTATTCCTTTAGTAAGGCTATAAGTACACTTACACCGACCCGAAATTTAATTTAACCGTTCCAACTGCTGTTCCCACTTTAAAATCAGAAGTTCTTGCACCAAAATATTAAATTCTCCAATGAAATGACCTTAAAGGTGAATAAAGTGATCCGATTTGAGTCCGTGTCTGTCTTTCGTCCCAACTTTGTTTTTATTTGAGTAAATAGTTGAACGACTGCTTTCTTTCCAATTGCTTTGCTATTTAGCGTGCTGGACATTTAAAAAGTTTTGTTCGATTTGACAAACTTCCAAATGCAGAGACGAAATTCAACATTTCAATATGCTGGAAAATTAATGGAGAATATTCAATGTATAATGAACATTTCGGTTGAAATGTTGCATTTATCTGAATCGATGAATTTCGTGTCGGTTTATACGTACAATAACACTAAATAAAGTCGTTAATACATAAAAAATTATATGCCATTTTCCTGTTTGCTGTTTATTTTTTTCTTTTTCGATACCTATAATATTTTGCATCTGTAACACAATAATCCTTCTGTATAGACCACACCGCAACCTCTGGAATGAACCCTGACTAAAAGACAAAATGCTTATTTATGTCTAACCCGTATGCATGCTCACAACTAAACACTCTGCCTGCCCTTAATGTGCACACAAACTTGATGTAAATACAAACTTCTAACGTTCAACTACTGCACCCTGTACTACAATCACCCAACTTCTTTTGTTCTCAAACTAAATACTCGAAACAATAAATCCAAATACTTAACATTAACACGCCCACTACTACACATTTGTTTCTGCGACTTTCACTTAAAAATATTATAATACCATTAAATAACATTCCGACTTCATAAACAAAATTTAGCGCCCCATTCACCCCGACGCCAAAAGTTAAATCTTCGTATGAAATCACTCAGTTTGGACTCGCCCGAGTCATCTGAATTGCATGGGCAGATGCGACGAAGGCCACCGGTAGCTGGAACATCCTCGTACTATCATGGAGGATCCGGAGGTCAATTGGAACACAGTACACCGCCATCAAACAACAGCCGATTGCATTGTAAGTATACTTAAAGATATAACAAAAAAAAAAAAAACTTTTTTTTTTCTTATTTCCCAACCCTCTTTTGCCTCTTGCCCTATATAAGTCCTTCAAGTAACGAGAGCAGAAAAAGCAATAAATATGAAATTAACACAGAAACTCTCATCTCAAAGGTGGATCCTTCAAACTTAAGAACGTTGGTGTCTTGATTCCTCTCTAGACAAATATTCTCTTTCCACTCTCAACACAAAAAAAAAACATTCTTAAACCTCAAACCTTCTCATAATTTACATTTTTCACCACGAAAACCGTAGAGATTCCTTGTAAATTATACATAAATGGGACATGAAAATGAATATCTTCCCAAGCGAAACATCAACTTTAACAATTGTGAAACTTAACACAACCACCACGCTCACCCGTACAGAGTATCCACAATAACAATATCCCACTATCATAGACGAATTTAGGACAGAACAAATCCAAAACTATTCCATAGTACTCGTACCTACACTGTTACTTGTAGAGTTTTTTGTAAATAAAAATGAGTTGAGAAAAACTTTGGTATTCATTTTAAAAGAAAAAAATTTATTTAAATGTAGTAATGAATTTCAGCGCTTAAGAAACTAATTATTTTGTACAATTGATAGAGTGCAGTAGCGGATTAAAAAAAAAAATAGATATTCAAACTTTTTAAATGCACGAGTTCTAGCTTTTTTTAAAATTGCAAGTAGATTTATTTCCTGCCCTAGAAAGTAGATGCCAAATTATTAAAAAATAATTTCACTATATCTAATAAATATAAATTAATTTAAATGTTTGTTGCAACAAACTAAATTGTAATAAATGCAATAATTTCGATTTTTACAGCGCCATCTAGCCCATCTCATCAACGAAAGCTACTTTATGCCAATCGAGGCATGCGAACTGGATCTGTGGACCTGCCGGATGACATCGAAAAATCTCTGTCCTCAGCGAGCACGTCGCCGTGTCCCTCACCCGTAAGACAAGTACAGGTAGCTTCATGGCTTTTTGCAAATCACTTAAATTAGAAATATGCATACAGCTGAGAGTCTTAAATTTCATTCATAGTAACATACTCGTAGTTAAAATTTAATATTTATTCTGTGCAGTATATTAGCTTTTGGTTAACAAAGTTATCCCGCGCAAGGACGGTTAAAAAATGTCACAAGGAGAAACTTCGTCTAGACCGTGTTAACATTCAGGAGACCTAAAAGACATTGCGTTACATCTTGAAGCTGTACCGCCTGTGTACATGTGAATCCACGGGTCGACACGATAAAAGTTGCCCGAGTCGTACAAAATTATAAAAAAAAAGAAAATGTGCAACACTTTTTCCATTTCCCTATTTCGCTTTTTGGTACACTTTTTCCATTTTTAAAAATTGAGCTTTCGAAAAAAATACGGCTCCTAACACTAAATGTTTCTAAAATGGTGTACCGTAAAGTTTAACAACTTCTGAAAAATGTGCATCCGTGCGTTTTTAGAAGCAAACTCCATTAAGAAAAGAACAGTTGACCAATATTATTGTAACAATATGCAGTTTCAAATCAAAATTCAAAGTAAAATGATAAACGGCAAGCGTGGTCATATCCGTCTGTGCACCTGTGCACCTGTACAGTATAAGAAAAATCAAAATTTCAGTTTCTAAGGACCAGTAGTTCTAGTTAAACAGCGATTAGTTGGCTGGAAAACCCCAATCTCAATCGCCCAGTTGGGAAAATAAACAAATACATACACAATATTTTTCTTTTGCCAAACAAAACGAAAACTCTATTTGCTTTTGCCAAAAATAATTACATTACCCGTTTCTAATTTGCGATTTTCGCTTTTTGTTTGAATATCGGTGTGGTCACATTCAAATGCTCATGACTCCTACCACATTTTTTTCTCGTTTCGCTTCAAATGAGAAAACAACAACAGTGTTTGTATATAGGTGATTTCGATGTGCAATGCTAGTAATGCTGAGTGTTAACTCAAAGCAATTAATGGAGGGTTGGCTTAAACTGATTTCAGAATTTATTAAAGTACGTAATAGTGAACCCACCTTACGAAACAGTGAAGATGCATTGGGTTATGAACCATCGAAAAGATAATCTTTTACTTTAGAAACAACAAATTGAACGTGTTGATCATTTTTTACGGGCGAATCGGTAAGAGGGCTATTGTCTTTAAATCAAAAGCGCTTAAGTAAATGACCAGGTGTGGCAAAAAAACCTTGAATGTTGGGATTGACAAATGATTACATGCATATTAAAAGTGAGTGTGGTAATAGGTGGATTGAAAAAAAAACATAGCCTATCGCACTCCTGTAACCATAGTATCGACATAACGTCGCCTGAGAATTGTTTTGTTCCATACGCCACTTTTGTCGCTTTTGAGTTAGGAACGGATTCTATGGTTATTTTGTATCCTCTTTTTAAATCTGTGATTCGATTTGCTCTTAGTCTTTCCAATCCCGAGATATCGAACATCGACTTTGTCCCATATCCACCAAAATCAACAGTTTGTAGAATTGTTTTGTGCCATAAACCATTTTTTGGCGTTTGGGACAAATTGTCCATATAATTTATCAAAATTGTTTTGTGAGAATTGTTTTGTTCCACGTGCATATTACTGCGACAAGAGATACAGAAAATATTAACAATGTTGAGAATTGGTTTGTCTTACGTGCACTCGTGTTAAAGAAAATCTATGTATGTGGAACACTGATCGCAAACAAAATTTTAGTATTGGTTTGTTCCACCTCCATTACAGTTGTGTAGATAATATTTGATATTATGAAGATATGAATTCGGTGCGGTTATGAATAGTGCTGCAAACGCAAAACCTAGTGGCAGACGTACGAGCAGTCAATTATTGACTACATATGGGTTCAATAGATGTGTTTAATGAACCTTAGCTGCACGGATAAGTACAGGAAAAATCAGAAAAGTACACGATTTGGTGTTCCATGAGTAAAAATCTTGCCGCAAAGTGTTCTACATTCTGTCAATTTGTGTTCCATGATGGTGTGTGGATCAGTTTACGATTTTCTGTGCCTAGTTTAGAGATAGGGCAAGTGAGTAAAATGGATCAAATTTGAAAATTCAAATTGTACTGATACCAATTGATTTATTTGTTTGGCATGAGATATCGTATTTCTTAGTTACAAATATTCGCATACCTATATGTATATGAAAAAAAAGTCAAAAGAAAAACATGGAACGAGTTCAAATTGTGATCGAATCGACATCAGGCCAAACATTGACGGTACAAAGCTCACTCAAAACCCGAAATTCACTAGAAAACAGAGAGGATTATCTTTTCGAAATTGAGCTTAGAGGAGAACATTATGACTCGAAGCTGTACTTTTCTGATCTGATTTGATCTGACATTTTTCACTCACTGGTTTAATGCTAAACACTTTGATTAATTTTCTTATTATACCCTTTTCTAAGGGTATATTAATTTTGACGCATAGTTTGTAACATACCTTAATATTGCCCGTAGACCCCTAAAAGTTACTATATTTATGATCAGAATCGATAGCAATGTCGATCTACCCATGTCCGTCTGTCGGCAAAAATTAGCCCTTTAAACTGGACCTAGAGAGCTGAAATTTTAACCATATACTCTCTAGGGTCCCGAATTAAATAAGTTTAAGAATTTATCGAAAAAATCGAATTTTGAGCTAGAAAGCTGAAATCTATATATATAAAAGAAAGTGTCCGAAGCGATGTAACCGCATAACTCGAGATTGGCCGAACCGATTTTGATGATTTATACAAGGTGGCGCGAAAGTCATCATCCTATCTTAAGAAGCTATAATTTTTGCAAATGGCGGCAAATGTTAATTCTACTTTGAAATTTGTGAAGTTAACTATACAGAAAAAACTTAAGACACCAATTAACATAATCCAAAAGCAGAAGCAAAGTTTTTCATTCATAAAAAAAATTACAGCGAAAGAACATCGGGTGACAACTTTTGCGCCACCTGACAACTTTTGCGCCACCTTTTACTTTGTTGGAAAGGTATTTTCTCAGCACGGGTTTTAGAAGAAAAAAAAATCTAAATTTCAAAATGGCAAAATGACCACCCAGCGTGTTACGACAGGTTTTTTTCGATTTTTTTTAATTTTTTTTTTTCATTTTGTATTTATTTATTTTGGCAACAACCAAATAAAGAATCACATTTGAATATAACATATCGTATCATAATTGAACTGTCAGATAGACACGCAACGTAACGCCATCTATTATCGATCAATGAAGAAGCCAATTTTGTTTCATGTTTGGTGGCGCTGTCGGATTCGGATTTCTTCATTGCGATTTTGTGAATTAAAATTGATATGAGAATATATCTATATCTATTTATATATATATGTATATAAAAATCAATCCATATTTGCGTTTGTTGCCGGTGTTTGACCAAACGCGTTAACCGATTCCAATGAATTTTTTTTTAAAGAAAGGTGACGTCTATACGAAGGATGTTATGTATGTGCGATGTCTGTATCTGCATCGGTGTGTAAATTATGTGTTTCTTAAAAAAGAAAAAAAAATTGACAATGTATTTATGCACTGTGTGTTTCATATGTAGGTATCATGTGCTTTGAAAAAAAAAACAAATTTAAGTGAAATAATAAAAAGTTTTTTTGTGTAATATTTTCTATATACAAAAATCAATCCATATTTGTGTTTGTTGCCGATGTTTGGCCAAACGCGTTAACCGATTCCAATGAAACGTCTGCACGAAGGTTGTTATGTTTGGCTATATCTGCATCGGTGTGTGAGATATGGGCATTTGAGTGAGTACACATGCATATGTGCGTATGCGTGTAAATTACGACGCAGATACAGAGACCGTACAGACGTCACTTATTTTTTTATCCGAACAAGCATATGAAAGAGGGAGACTACACGAACGTTTCAAGCTTATTGTGGTATTTGTGCGCACTTTCATTGTTGAGATATCGTGTGTTCAATATTTTATTCAAATAACTCTTATTGAAATTTTTTGCATTTTTTTGTGAATCGGACATCGGAAAGTTGCTTTTCCAACATTGATAACAATCGGTGTGGAAGTGAATGAAAAGTGATTCAATCGAAGTTTTTTATTTTCGCTTTGTTGTTTGATTCGCAGAAGTAAGGTGACATAGGCGCCTGCCAGACAACAAGCACCTACCCTAAACGGAACAACGAAGTTGTGTGAGCGGCCTAAGCCATGCGGAGAAAAACGTGCAGTCCCTTTCACCGGTTGAGCTCAAATCAGGCAATCTTCGGTATTGGCCTGAGAGTGTTTCTGTGAACTTTGGTCAAAATCGGTATTCTTTTTTTAGGCGCAGCAACATACGCCGGATACCAGCTATAGACAATTATAAGGAAGTCTACTCGAACAGATTGGCCAATAGAATTCTCGGGCACGGGCAAAGCCGGGCAGGTGCAGTTAGTTTTTTATATATGATCTATGAATCATAAAACTGATCGGGAGATAACATTTTTAAAATCCGCCTACTGACACGCCCACAATTAAGTAAAACAATTTTATTGAAAAACCAAAGTTTGAGCTAGGTAGCGTTTTTTTTACAAAAGCTTCGTTTTTTTCGATAAAATCCTTTAAATGTTATATAACAAAATATGTAGAGCGTTCTTAACAATTCAACCATACTTAGACTTTTGTGACGAAAGATGAAATCGATTTTTCTTTTCAAATTTTAGCATCCAACTCCATGCTTTCTTGCTTTTCAGATATTTTGGATGAGAATTGCTTTGTGCCATATCCATTTTATTGTGTTCCACGTGTATGAAAAAAAAATCAGTTTCAAAATGTAGGAGGTGGGACACAAGTCAAAAAAGGAGACTTTTACGTTAATTAACGTGGCTTGTTAACGGTTCGGCAAAACACTTTGCAAATTGGTAGGTGAACTCCTTATAAGACTAACTTCAAACTAAAAAATAAAAAGAAAATCGTATCGCACAGTTTCGGAGTACCAAGTACGCAAACCTTTAAATGCGTTTTTCTCGAAAAAGTGCCAATGGCATATGGAACAAAACAATTCTCAGGCGACGATAAGTGTATGGAACTACACGTTTGTTTTACTAAAATCACTTAGGTCCTTGATAAACATTGTGTTTGTTTGAGCACCGTTAACAGTCGATATGGAATGCGATATTTACTCATCCACCAACATCACTTCATCGAGCTGCATGTGCAACCTACACTACCACTAACCTATGAGCAGCATAGTGATTTCGCCACTCAATAAAAATAAGCCTCTAAGATAACCGTAGGTTAAAAATAGACAAACGGTAAAAAACAATGTTCCTTCGCAATCCACAAATTCACACAACATTGATTGTTATATATTGCGGAGATGTTAGTTTTGATTGAACTCGAAAGCTAGGTAGGGTAGGTTTCATGAAAATTGAAATGAGTTTCTCTAATATCTATATTCGAAATGTTGTTTACGAATTCGAATAATTTTGTATTACCCAGATAGATAAGGGAGCTGTATTAACTCATTGAAGTATACACCAGAGCTCTTTGACTTACAGATGCTGAACACTCTATGTTGGCCGATGAGTTTGAATATCAGTGATGAGTATACAATCTGAGTTACCAAGCTAAATATTGGGCTCAATCAATTTACAAGGCTACTATGCCCTCCTATTTTCCCCTTCCTCATTAATCGAATAACTCACGTGACTATCGTTCAACAAGTGATAGAAATTTGACTAGTAGGGAACTCGCAGTTGCCTTACAAATTGAACGCGCCCATTGTCTTCCTGCTCAATTCTTCCATACATGTACTTTCTGCTGTTCCGTAAACTGCATACAGAGACTACACTATGCATTTGCGCCTTTATAGTTTCAATTTTTACTTACATGTATATATACTTCAATACGATATTGCTAGTTTTGCTTCATATATATGACGTACCTACATGTGAACCTTAAAGCATTCTTTAGCAGCTTAGTGCTAGAAAAATCCAAATAAGTTCACTGGATTGATCCATTGTTCAATTCGAGACGGCATTTAAAACAGAACAGATCAATAATTCATTTACCACTACTTCTGGATTTTGAATTCAGCAATCGACGGCTTCACAACCCAAGTAGTGAGTTAAAAAAAAAACATTGGGAACGTTTATTTGTTCTTCGAACTTAAAAATAGTTTAAAGACTTTCATTTGTTTCCTAATGGCAGATTACCTAAAGTAAGATTATAAATTCACCTGCATATTTCAAGATACTTTGCATATTGCTTAAGTTTGCCA
The DNA here is from genome assembly GCA_949715645.1 of Portevinia maculata. Classification (NCBI taxonomy): domain Eukaryota; kingdom Metazoa; phylum Arthropoda; class Insecta; order Diptera; family Syrphidae; genus Portevinia; species Portevinia maculata. The sequence goes on from OX454526.1 coordinate 220,329,414, forward strand.
GCATTTTTTGGAGAAAACATTTTATAAATCTGGCAAATTTAAATGTTTAAAACTGTTTTTATTTTTAGAAGTCTCATCGACTCTTGCCAACAAATTTATACGTGATTCTTTACAACTTCAAAGCAAGACATGCGGACGAACTGGACTTGAAGGCTGGTTATAAGGTGAGCTATTCATATTTGTGTGATTTTTCATAAGATTGTTAATGGCCACATTATCATCGCCAATCTATTATCTATTAGGATCACGTTTCGTAATCCGCTTTCACTATTAATTTAATTAATTAAAGTAATTTGATTCTTTAATTTATGTTACTAAAATAAAAAAAAAATATGTTTACCTCCTGGGACCCGGGCTGTTAAAATATTTTTGTTTTGTGATAATCATTGTATTTTTTGTTATTTAAAAAATAAATTTTAAAAAGTTTTAGAAACATTGAGTATTGTGAACATATGGGAATTTAATTCATATTTTTATAAAAATATATAACTATACACATTTGCCCTAAGTTTTATTTTATTTGTAGGTACTTTTATGTTTATTGCAATTTTTCCCTTACTTTCAAATCTTAATTTTATTCAAATTTTTCGAAAGAAAAAATTAAAAAAAACTGCATTGTTTTTGTTGATGCATAAGTATTTTCTTTTCATTGCGTTTAGCAGTGAAATGTAATAATATGAGCAAAGTTATTTTGCATAAATTACAGCTCAACTAATTTTTTAATATTTTTGTAAAGATTTCTTACTTTCGGTCATTTAAATGACAGGGAATATTGAACATAACCTCAAGTCAATGCAGACTCTCTTAACACAGCATACGGAAGAGTCCAAATGAACATTCGGCTAAAATTTCCAACTTCGGCAAAACATTCGGATTCGGCAAAAAAAGGCCGAAGATTAAGCCGAATCCGAATAATGAATTTACCTGGTAGTAGGACAGAATCCAGAAAAACCTCATCCCGAAATTAGTTCCCGAAAAATTTTATAAAATGGATGGAAAAGACTTTTTGCCCAAAAAATATTTAGGCTAGGAGAGTTTCTACTTTCCGTATAAAGCAGACAATTTTACCAACAGAGGACTTCTTTATGTCTTCCGAACTTAGTTGCTCCTTGAAGAAGATCTTCTTTCTAGTTCCATTGAGGGCTAGACATTCACATAATATGTGTTCAGCTGTTTCGTCTTCTTCAAGACATAGTCGGCACTCAGGACAGTCTACTATTTTTATTTTGTTAAAGACCATTAAGGTAACCTACAAAGTTTTACATATCATGCCTTCTTACAAATAGGCATCTGCTGTCATTGTGATTGAAGGGCCGAACGGCTCCTTTGGCATGTCTTAGACCTTGGATGTTTTCCCAATATAAGATACATTTTGTAAGTTCCCAGCTTATTATTGCTGTGATTGCTACTGACTTAGGAGTGCAGCAGAAGGGTTCAATTCATCGGCCTTTCCATTACCATGAAACCTTCAGAGTCCACTTTTACTATGTAAATTTACTCGTTTTCCTAAGAAAGATGAGTAGGCGCTTCAATGATACAGATCTTAGGTTTACAGCACTCAGCACATCAGCACCAAATACCTGCCACCTGATACGAGCAAAAGGAGGGCAATCACAGAGGAAATGTTCCGCAGTATCATCGCTTTCTCCACAAGCTTCGCAGTTGGTGGTATCGCTTAGGCATAGCACCTTAAGATGCTTGGTAAAAGCGTAATGGCACGTACGAACGCCAGTAGTCTATCTGCAGTCTTTTCTGTTGAGAGACAACAAGAATGCCGCAGATTTTTTTACAGACGTCGGGGAGAAATCTTTTAGTCTGTCTGCATCCTGGGGACACATAACATCTGCGAATGTGTTTCTATGAAACCCAGCCGTCTATGGAAGCCCTGAACGAGGACGCAGGCAGACATATCGCCGGTTCAGGTCCTAAGAAGTCCTCCTCTGAGCCCTGTATAGCAACTTAATCAGAAATCTCATTTCTTGTAATCCCGTTGTGACCCCGGACCCAGACAAGTCTAAGTGAATTCATCCTTCCGATCAAATTCAGAGAGATATTGCATTGACAAACTATTTTGGAAGTGGTTAAGGGGTTGAGCAAGGCCTTAAGCCCCTCCACCTGTTCCTCGCAACATAGTCCATTGCCAGGATAGCATTAGTCTCTGTTTGGAAGGCTGCCGAATGTTTGCCTAACTAGAAGAAACGTCTAATGCTGTGGCTCTCGATGAAAACACAAGCACCAGATCCTTGATCGGTTGTGGAGCCATCCGTCCATTCGACAGCTTTCCTTTCTAGGCTCAGAGTCTGGCCAGAGCCAGTCCTGAACACGAGGAAATTCGACTTCGTAGTTGCGCTTCAGCCGAAGTTCCGGTGTCATTGCGTCGGACCCACATAGTTTGGTCTTGTTTCTAAAGCTGAGTGTTTGAAGGGTATTGAAGCACTGCATGGCCGATTTCGAGTCAATGGTGTGCGAGCTAAGGACATTTATAGCTGCTTGACTATCCGTGAATATATGGATGTAAGCGCCTTTAATACCAGACATATGAATGTGGCTGGCGCATTCTTGAATGGAGTGGAGCTCTGCTTGAAATTCGCTGGGACTTTTTCCCATGAGTATCGTAAAGCGTGTATTTGTCCCGTATATTCCGGCTCCTACCCCCGATTCCATCCGTACCACTTTATGCTCTTATGACTGTTTGGTGGGTTAACATTAGCCCATGCTTCTCTCTTAGGAATCTCGGGAGTTCATCGAGCAGGGTCATAAGTTCGGGGTGGTCGTTAAGCATTATCTCATTTAACTATATTTAATTTGTTGCACTGGTGATCGCCGCTTTTTGAATGTTTTGAAGGTTCGCATGGCTCCGGAGATACCTTAACACGCAAGCCGTTGTATCATTTTGAGATTCTCCATCGCGATCTTTTGTGTGGATTTTGTCCACCATACTATGGAGACGTATCTAATTATGGGTCTTATCATCACTTTGTAGATTCAGTGTAATGATTTCTTAGCATTCACCTCAGGAATCTCAAAGGGAATTTCTTCTCGGAGCCTACCCCTAAACTATATGAAGCGTAGCACGCTCTTCCTTGCTGTTTTAAGCGCAGCTCGCTTCACTAAATGGCAAATTACTGCCGCAGTTAATAATGAGAGTCAAGTGTTGATTCACGATTAATTTGTATTCTATTATTACTTGCTATTTATACACAAATTCTTACAGCTAATATTTACAACTCTAAGCATAATATACAAAATATGAAATGGATCTTCACGATCAATATTACAAAATAATCAATTTTGCAAACCGACTCATCTGGCCTAAATTGCGAATAGGAAGCAAAGAATAATGTTATAAACAATGACAAGCACATGAACTGAGATGAACCCTCACGTAACATGAATCACTACCGATAGCCAATGAATGTCATACGATACTTTCAATGATATACGGGGGAGATTCCATGTTATGTAATGGATTTCACGTTTCGTGTGCTTGCACTGAATCACACTACACCAGTGTAAGATGTTTGCAGAGATTCCCCAGGTTCTGCCACACGTGCGGCGACAGGCCCATTCAGCTCTAATAGCTTCTGTAATTTTGTTATTTATATGAGAGTTTCAGATAAGTCTTTTATCTAGAATTACTCCAAGATATTTGACTTCTTCTGTACGGAACCTTGCGGCACACCTGCGTGAAAATACACTAAGTTAGATGCGCTACCATTAACATGCACACTGAAGGTGGCAATGGTGCGATGGTAGTGTATTCACTAAGTGATTGGCAGGTCGTGCGTTCGAATCCCGACCAGGGCCATGAATTTTATAAATTAAATACAGACAACAAAAACAGTTCTCCCTAAAACAATTTAGGCGCCACCCGTGGAGAAAAAAATCCCATCGCACCAAACTTCTTTCCTATCCTTCTATTCTTTCATACAGTAAGTAGCACCCAAAAATAGGCAATGAATCATTTTGCTGGGAGCTACTTACAGCAACAAAATAAAAATGCCTGCGCTGTGGTTTCCACTATAAGGGTACTGTGTCACAGAAAAAAGAAATTCCTTAAGCGCACGCAAATTATACTCATATATATAAAAAAAAAACACAAAGTTTGACAAGAAACTTTGGACTAATTTACATAGATGCGAAAGAAAACTAAAATTTATTATTTTCTGTATGAGGCCAGCGTGCCATACAGACTCAAATGCTTTCTCTATGTCTCATATTATCATTCCCGTTGGTTTTCCTTGTTCACGGTTTCTTTTGATGCTATTTGCAATTCTATTGACTTAGTGGCAAGTACTTGTACTGTAGAAGGGCCGAAAACCAAACTGTTCATTCGGGAATATATTCCTCAAGTAGGTAGAAGTAAAATTGCAAGCTGTTGTATTTCCTTTTGTTTTTTTCTGAAACTGTTGGCATTTGCAGTTCTTCGCAGTTATTCGAACGTATAGATTCCTTGAGATTTGGCTTTGGCTTCAGCCAACAAATTCACCTTCCGTATGGCTCGACAATTCTACATACCAGGTTAGTGCACCCAAATACTGCCAATAAGCTGAGGGAGGTTTCATATTTTACACAAACATGTTAACGGATTCAGCATTGCGGACTGTCAGGAAACAATTACCTACCCTCAAATTATTTTAAAATCCGCCTACTGACAAGCCCACTATTTAATAAAAAACGTTTTATTGAAGGAATTAATGCAAATGAAAGTCCTATTCTTCCCAAGGTATGTAGTCTGCGGCGATATTGCACAAGAGAGATTAGGCTCCAGGAAATAACCCCCCAACGAAATTACTCCCCAAATGAAAAATGAAATAATTCCCCAAATCGAAGATGAAATAAGTCCTCAAAATGGTATGAAATAAGTGCCCGAATAAGTATGAAATAATTCCAAGTGCTAAAATAAAACCTCGCACGTCGCACCTACTCCAAATCAAACAGTGACCCCAAGCAGGGGGGTTGCAGGCATTGCACTGTTTATGGAATCTACTTGCGATTTCGCAACTTATCCCATAAACAGTGCAATGCATATGCAACCCCCCCTGCTTAGGGTAGCTGTTTGATTTGGAGTAGGTGCGAGGTTTTATTTTAGCACTTCGCATTATTGCAAAATTAGAGGGACTTATTTCATAGTTGAATTTGGGGCTTATTTCACTATGAAATAGCGTATTCAATAATGAAATAAGTCCACAAAAACCCACGAAATAAGTCCCCAATTTTGGTAGTTTATTTCATATAAAAAAATCCCCACCTCCATACAAATTTTGGGGAGTTATTTCATATTTCATTTGGGGGGTTATTTCATTGGGGGGTTATTTCCTGGAGCCGAGAGATAACACCCTTCTCTTATTAGCCGACCATCATCTTTTAGAATAATAAAGCAACCCTCTCTTCATAAAAGGGAGACGGGCCAGTTGATGTGATCGGTTGGTCGGGACAGCAGCTGTTTACGTTGACGTTGACATAGTTGTTCCGTAAGATTTTCAGAATTTCGATCTTTCCTTTGGGCGTAAATAATACACAATAATAAACTAAAATAACTTCGTTAGATTCGTCTATCAACGGGGGTATGTGGACCATATCGACATCATCGGCCGTTCCCAGTGTGTCTTGGTAGAGCCTTCTACGGCCATTGAAGAACAGGAAAAAAAATTGGTTTGTCCTGAAGTAAATAAGGACACGACCAAGTGCATGCTGTCAACAAACAAACAAACAACTGTCAACCGCTTAGGACAAAACGTCACTATTGATGGCAATAATTGCGAGGTAGCTAAGCACTTCTTCTACCTTACAGTAAACATCAACTTCACAAATGACACCTTAACTTTTGACTTTGAAATTCATTTTTTTTATTCATTGTTAGATAACTACTTACATACTAGACAAAAATGATTAAACCTAATTTAAAATTAACAGGATACTTATTCTTATTTATTGGTCCTTATGCGGACACTCTAAACTTAACTATAACCTTATAATTATTGCCTTTCGGACTATTTTACGAACTAATCTTACATATATATTCCTCGAGAAAATTTACTAAAACTCGGTATCATTATTGAGATTTTATATGAAACAAATTACAAACTACCTATTCTACTTACTTAAACTACTTAACGTATTCTAACTATAATTAGGATTCTGAGCACTCGTTACCTGGCGCAATAAGTGGTCAAAATCCCAATTGCTTTCCGAGCGCCTGGCAGTCGTCAACGTGCACACGCGCCGCCGTGAGCCGACTGAAGCCTTACAGCGTCAGTCAACTCCCGGAAGCACCACCACACGTTGGCGAGCCCGGCCTCTCCCAAAAACGCCCTAGCTGACTTAATCTAACTTATAAGCTAAAAGGATGTTACCTAGAGTAACGCACCGTCCTGGAAGGGCATGTTGACCCCTCCCCCCTCAACAAGCCGCCAAAATTCGGCGAATTGCTTTTCCGTGTCGAATCTATCCCTCTCCGATATTGCGGTACTAAAACGGAGGAGCTCATGAGCATTGGCGTCGTCCCCGTCATGGAGGAGCCGCTTATCTCTCGCGCTGCGGTAGCGATGGTATAAGACCGGGATACCATCGCTCGTCTGTACCAGCCCTTTTGCATCAATATGGATAAATGCCTCTGGCGGGATAAAGCCAGACCGGAGCGTACTCTCTATGTACATTTCATTGGGGTAGTAAGCCCCAAATATCAGACTATTGTCGCTGGCCATCGCCCTTGCAACGTGCCTTCGAGTGACCTTAATGAGGAAATTGTCAATCCTATTCAATTGAGCCCCATCGTATAGGACCTTGTTGGGATAGTATTTTACATAGTTGGATTCAGGCGTTCGGAACAACCGGAGACAGGTCCTAAGACATTGTCTCTCCAAAACCCGAATCTTTTCCATATAACTAGGCGCTATATTAAACCACAATGGACAACCATAAGCCATGATTGGGCTTATAAGGGCCACGTAGCAAATGACCTTCACTCTAGAGTCAAGTTGACTGCTATGAAACAGTCTCCTTGTCAGAGCATAAGCCTTCTTGGCCCCAGCAAGACAAGCAACTATATGCCTATCGAAATACAGATACTGGTCAAGCCAGATACGTAGCTATCTAACTACGCTTCTCACCGCCAATGGCTGCCCATTTTGTCCAATAATGGCCAATTTCTTCCAGTTTTTTCTGGTATCCTTAGAGGCCCCATCCAATGGAGTTCTGAACAAGATTGTTTCTGTCTTCTGAAAGTTGATTTTCAACTTCCAGTCGTCGCAATATCGCTTAATTTGATCGAAGTCACGCTGCAAAAGGATATTAATGACCTCGATTTTAGGACCTGATCTGTATGCCACCAAATCGTCGGCATACGCTATAGCATGTCTGAGTGAACCAACCAGATCACTCGTGTAAATGTTAAACAGGATCGGAGAATTGACCGCCCCCCGCTGTAAACCGTTTTTAATTTCAAAGACTCTGCTTGAAGTCACGTTGCCGCATTTGACAACGAACTTCTTTCCCATAAGCATATTATAAATTACATATAGCAAAGGTTTGTGCATCCCCCGCCTGGTCAACTTGTAGAAAAGTCCCTCTAACCATACGGTGTCGAAAGCCTTCTCAAAATCAACCAGACAAGCACCCGTGCATTGGTTCTTGCATTTATTCCACTGAATGTCGGAAACCAGTTTCGACGCGGCATGAATAGTGTCATGCCTCGCCCTAAAACCAAACTGGTTGTCCGGAATTATGTTATTGTCCTCGACCCACTTTAACAGGGCTCTATTGACAACTTTTTCAAAGACCTTGCTAATATTCGGAAGCAAGCTAATTGACCGGAGATTGGCAGGGTTCGTCCCATCTTTACCTTTTTTCGGGATATGGTGTACCACAGCTACCTTCCTTCCTTCGCATTGTTAAACAGCGTGGAGAAAATATCTACCGCCTCCAGAGGCAGGACCGCCGACTTTTTATTCTTTAGCGACTCGAAGATGCACAGAAGATCATCCTTCGACACGAACAAGTGCGATGCATCTCGGCCATTGGCGACAACTGCATTAGCATGGTTTTCATCAGTGAACACGGTGAATCCGTTATTCTCAGATCGCCAATTCTCAAGTTCGGTGCGCAGATAGAAGTGGCTCACCAGAGCCATATTCTCAATGTCGTGGTTACGGCGAACAGGATTGTTCACCGTATACACGGCCTCGAAACAAGCGCCCAGCAAATCCACTTTCACCTGTGGGTCCTCGACCACGAAAAAATCGTCGCTTGAAGCGACACTTTCTGGACTTATTCCAGCAGTCAGTACTGTCTGTCTGTTCTCTGCTGTCTGGGAGATTCGAACACAAGGAATATTATTGTGATCTTTCCTCCTGAACAACTTATTTATCTGTGGGAACATATTCGGACTACAGGTTTTAATAGCCCGAATTTTATTGCCCCAATACAGACTTACAGATTTTCTGTAATTTTCTTTTATCAGCTGTTTCAGGATTCGGATCTCTGACTTCAGCATCCTTACCTCTGGGTCATCGCGATCAGTAAATTGCCTGTACAGCCGTTTAAGCCTCGAGAGCAGTCTACTTTTCTGTCGGTATAGTGCGTCGATTGTAGGGTTTCTGTACTTTTCCGTCTGGTCGTGTCGGAACGTCCTACCCGAGGAATAGTTCGTTCCATAGTTCATTTGATGGCGTCGTTCATTTGCAATAAATGCCGATCAATGTCATCATTTGTCATGTTACTGTTTGTCGGTGGGTCGATTCCACTCGAACGTATATCTCGCTTTAACAATCTGGAGAAGCGCGACCATTGCGCCCTCCGATAATCGAATGAACACACTGCTTCGTACTCCTCCAGTAGCGTTTGCTCGTTCGGGATCCTAATTGCGGCGGCGAGTCCGTAGTGGTCACTATCGTACTCAAACGCACGCAAACAGTTCCGCGTGTATTGGTCTATGTTTGTCAGTTGAAGTCTTGCGTCCGTTAAGGCCAAGTCCAGGAAAGCACCGCTTCTAGGGAAAGAAGGGATATCTGTCGCGTACAACTCGAGTTTGTACTCAATCATATTAAGGCGCCACCAGTCGTGGAACTGGTTGCCCCTGGGATTTGCAGTAACATTTCCCCATGCCGCATGTTTGGCATTAATATCTCCGGCCAAGAGAAGTAATAATTCTCCTACGAGTTCAGCTGCAGACTACGAAAAAGTGTCTCGAACTCTGGCATAAATTGGTTGGGTGGAGGTGCTGCAGGTGCGTAAAGCGACACCACATACACTCTCCTCCGGCTATGGAGAGGAATGCATATGATGCATGCTTCCAACAACTGGAACCTATATATAACCCTATGGCGCAGGCCTTTTCGAATTAAGATTCCAACCCCACCTCCTTGAGTGGAGTGAGGCCGGTCTCTTCTTATTACATGATAGTCTTTGTATCCCAATTTGTGCTTCTGATTTAGCTTAGTTTCGCTAACCAAAAGCACATCCGGGTTTTCGGTTTTCAACAAATTGGCAAGTGCCGTTCTTTTCTCGATCCTGACTAGTGAATTAACATTCACAGAAAGGATCTTTAAGTTTCCCTCATCCAGCGTAGCCATTTGATTTATGGCACACCAGACCCTACAAACAACTCCGAATAGATAAAGTCAATTCGGGCCGCTTGTTCATTTAATTTTTTCTGGAACTTATCGATCTTTCCGTGCAGAGACAGAAGGATCGATTTTAAGTCCAGATCCACCTCTGGTGCCTTTTAGGCTACCTTTGGTTGGTTTGATGTCATGTGGGCTTGACCCGGTCCAGCTGCCATTTGGGCAAAGGACACGTTGGGTGCCACAAAATTTGCGAACGAGCGACTCTTCTGACGCCTATCATCTTCAGACTGCTGTTTGCGGGCCTGGACTCTCTTTTTCAATTCTTGGTACTTTGGACAACCCCTGAAGTTGGCGGGATGCCCAGAGTTCCTGCGGAGCACACAGGAGAGTACACTCCGGTCTTTGACTCTCTCCTTACCTAGAGAGCATTCACATGTATGTGGTACTTATCGCACTTCACGCATCTAAACTGCATGTTGCAGTTAGCTGCGACGTGCCCGAACCTTTGGCAGCGCATACATTGAAGTATGCGGTCTGACCTCTTTATTTTCTCCCACCTAACAGCATGGTAGTACAGGAAGCGGATATTTCGCAGCCTGTCGATTTTGCTGTCGGGAGTTAGCTGGACTAGGAAGAATGGTAAGTGAGGGTTACCACCCCTTGCCACAGCGGAAGAAAACGGCTTGACCCCCACGAACTTGAGGTCGTCACTTTCAAAAAGTTTGAGCTCTTTTTCTAGCTCCTCCGTTTTTATTGAGGGATCAATTCCCTTCAACACAACGGTTTTAAGTTTTTGCTCCCTTGGGGTGTACGTAAAGTACTCGGTCTTAACCTCTCCCAAAGCGGCACGAACCCTATGATACTCCTCTAAAATTATGTGTTTGTTGGCTGATAGCCTTTTCACATGAAAATTTTTTGTGATACCTAAGTTTACATAACCTAATGCTATCTACTATTTCAAAATTACTCACATTTATTGGCGGAATTTTTACCTTAGGTTGTGTCTTTTGTTGCTGCTTTGATTGTTGTTGTGTTTGTTGTTGTTGTTGTTGTTGTTGTTGTTGTTGTTGTTGTTGCTGTTGTTGTTGTTGTTGTTGTTGTTGTTGTTGTTGTTGTTGTTGTTGTTGTTGTTGTTGTTGTTGTTGTTGTTGTTGTTGTTGTTTGTTGTTGTTGTTGTTGTTGTTGTTGTTGTTGTTGTTGTTGTTGTTGTTGTTGTTGTTGTTGTTGTTGTTGTTGGTGTTGGTGTTGGTGTTGGTGTTGGTGTTGGTGTTGGTGTTGGTGTTGGTGTTGGTGTTGGTGTTGGTGTTGGTGTTGTTGTTGCTGGTGTTGTCGTTGTTGTTGCTTCTCCTGAAGTTGTTGCTGAACTTGCTGCTTGAGCAAAGCTTGTTGTTGTTGTTGCTGCAGCTTCTTACTGCGCAACTGTTCGCGCTTCTCCAGTAGCTCTTTTATAAGCTTGTTCAGCTGCGCCTCCTCGTCCACTTCTACGTCCATTTGGAGGATTTCCTCGTCATCAACCTGAAGGCCCCTGAAGGAATTTCCTTCTCCGATATACCGGCCATTTCCACCTTCAAACTCATAAGAGCTGGAATTTTCACCATCCTCATCGGTTCCAGGCGCCGATGAACAAATGACACCTTAGTGGAGATCCGATGGGGAATTGCCTTAGAAAACCGCTGCTACTTGGGTTTGGCAAAACAAATGGAATCAATACTCCGCACTCCAAGGACAAAATCCAAGCTCTATCGAACATTAATCCTGCCAGTCCTACTTTATAGATGATCGTCTAACGATAAACTGATTTTCGGTTAAACTAAAATATGTTTTTATAGTTGTATTCACGCAAACAGCTCTTAATTTTATTATTCTCGTACACTTTTTCCAATTCAATTTTCATTTTAACTATTAATCCCTTGTAAACGCATTAATATGAATGGTTTCGGGGTGGTCAGTTTGTTTAATGTCAGAACATTCTTAACGTCTTAGCTAACCCGCTGACGAAATCAGCGGATACAATGTATGTCATATTTTTGTTCGACATTTCCAAATCGCAGGGGGAAAAGCAATGAAACAGAGTTTCTTTATTTAAATTAAATTGCATTGATTTCATTCTGTAGCATTTAAAGAAAAGATCCAAAGTCAATTTTTGTTAACTTTAAAAAAATATGAAAACTGCTTTGAATTTCTGCAAAATATGTAAATCACCATAACGTTTTTCCCCGGAAGTCAACTCTGCGATTAGGCTTGTGAGTGGTACGAGACTAATCGCGGAGTGTGGATGAATCGGATAACCACAAAATTGTTCGAGCGATAACAAACACAAACAAGAAAAGTGATACTTTGATACCGGTGTGGCAAGCAAGGCGACTTTGCCTATGAATGTCCGTAAAGACCGCACGCCGGTATACGAGTCCACGAATAGTAAAAATGTTCGTGCAATCAGTGGGTTAGACAGTGAGGATGAGTGCTATCAAGAAATCCAAATAGATGGCAAACCAATAGCAGCGTACATTAATTTGGGCAGTGATAAACTTGAACTATGAAAGCTGTGAAGTTAGATACTCTCAAAGGATTCGATTGAAGAACATACGATTGAGATATAAGTCCTTGGGACGTAGAAGCAAAATAGTAAAAATTAATGAGTGGTCGATTATGGTTTTCAAGATGTGTCTGTGCTAGTGGGTCTTGACTTTCTTAATCGCTCGGAGGTCATGGTAATAATGAGGTGTGGTTCAGTAGAAATTATTAGGAATACTGAAGCACATTCAACTGCCTCTCGGACAGATGGTAATTAAAAAGCGTGACTTGACCTTCGAAGGCATCAGTTTTGAACATAAAATTAATGCCGAACAGAAAAAGTGCCTGCTGGATAACCATCATAGAAATGCAATAGCGCTAGATCCAAAAAAAAAAAATAGAATAAGTATTAGGCATACAGGGCCTAAAACTCAGCTTCTCCTGGCATTTGCTTGTGCGAAGTGGAAGGTAGCTACAATTTTAAACCTTATCCGAGCGAGATTTGAACCTGAGACCTTTACATTAGTAGTCCAACATACTAACCTCTGCGCCACTGCCCCATACATTCACCAATTAGGGTTATCAAAAACTTTAAATTGGAGATATCTTAAAAACCAAAACCAAACCAAGGCATTAACGAAGAATCTTTGTCTAAATACGCAAGTTCCATAGTTCTTGTACCAAAAAAAATGGTCAATACCGTATGTGTGTTTACTATGAGGCCCGTTATGAAATTAGTGAAATCTTTCAAACCCCGAATATAGAGGAACAAATAAACTCATTTGCAATGAAGAAAATCTTCAAAAAAATTTATTTGATAAACGGATACTATTAGATACTGGCGGTGTAAGCCTCGCGCCATCACGCCAACCGGACAATTTCAATTTAAAAGGACAATGTTTGGGCAAATGATGTCCAAAGTTTCTAATGATATGAAACCAGCAAAGTTCCATTTATATAGATGACACTATAATCATGGATACCGGCCTTAGGTTCTTGTTTGATTTGTTTATTTTTGTTCATGTTAAGTTCTCACGAGTACCGGAGAAAGGAAAGTACGTCTGCACAGAAGATACGCACTTTACAGATAGCTCATCCGAAGGCCGCCAGGTATCAACATACACCGTTAGCGACTGAGCTATTTCTTAAACTGAGCCCTCAGCCAGGTTGACCATCGGCAAGCGACTTATACACCTTAACTCCGGGCGATAATGGAATTGGAGAACGAGAGAAAGCAGGAGAGAGCGGAAATTAGGATGGTGAGAAGGCAAGGGGGAGAAAGAGCAAAAACGGATGGATTGTCCCATGCGCAGTTCTTAGTTCACGCTGTACACACGTCAAGGTGACCTTCGCGGGTGTACATTATACAATTTAAACGACTAATTATTTTGAACATACTCTACGAACAAACTCCCACCCTATTATAGGGGTATTATAAGTGTGGCCCATAGTTTGTAACATACCTTAATATTATTCGTTAACCTCAAAAGGTTACTTAATTTGTGATCAACATCGAAAGTTAAGTCGATCTAACCATGCCCGTCCGTCCATACGTTTAGGCCCTTAAATTCGAGCAGGAAGTCTGAAATTTGGAACATATACTCTATATATATCACCATTGTATATCTGCCCACAAATTTAAACAAAAACGATTTTATCGAAAAATCAAGGTTAGGTTAAGTTAGGTTACTGGGCTGACGGGGTAAGAGAATCATGCGCCCGTCACACTTAGGTCAATGTAGACCCTTTGATACCCTGGAGGTTATGCTGCCCTTATATGGAACCAATGAAAAAACTTAGCGGGTTTACAAACCATCCCGATGCGTTGATGAACTTGCGCAAGTCATTCACAGACTTGCCGGAGAGTTCTTCTAAATCCTGGAAGAAATATCTGCCCAGGATATTGTTTCTGATATTACAGACAGAGTGCAGGGCAGTGACAGAGGAAATGAGCGGTATCCTCATTCACCTCCTCGTCCCCACATCCTCTGCAGAGTTCATCTGTGCTGAATTTTAATTTCTTTGCATTGTAGCACAGCATGTTGTGTCCGGTGATAGCACCTGTAAGAGAGGACAAAGAATTCTTGTTCATTTGAAGGATTCTCTTGGTCTTTTGTTTGTCATACAGTGGCCACATTTTCCTTGTAATAACACAGGAATCAAATGCACTCCATCTTTCGTTTGCTGCCATCATTGTTTTATCTCCAATCACCTGTTTCAGGTAACAGGGTGGGTTTTTTATTGTAGTGTTAGCATCCCTCAATTCAAGGGATGATCCTTTTCTTGCCAGTTCATCGGCTCTTTCATTTCCTGGGACACCACAGTGCCCGGGGACCCAGCAGAGTCTTACAGTGTGCTGCGCGCCAAGAGCCCGCAGCTCTTCGCGACAGCTTCTTACAAGCCTCGATTTTATTTCTGTGGCGGAAATCGATTTTATTGCCGCTTGGCTGTCAATGAAGAAGGTAATATCAGCCTGTGGTATTGCCGTCATTGCAGCCTGCTTAGCGGCTGTTGTCACCGCCAGAACCTCAGCTTGGAAGATGCTGCTGTGGTCGGGGAGTCTGATCGAGCCAGATATTCCGAGCGTTTCTGAGTAGAAATCTGCACCAACGCCGGTATTCATCTTGGAGCCATCTGTATAGATGGGGATCGTTGTTGCATGGATTGGTACTTGATTATCATGCCATTCTTCCCTGCAGGGAAAAGAGACAGTAAATGGTCTTATAAAATCCGGTTGGGGAGTAATGTAGTCTGTGCATACATTTCTACCCATAAATTTCTCTAAAATGTGTGCATGCCCTGTTGTACTGGGTTTCCAGTTTTTTGTTTGGCTTAGCCGCAAGGCACTGTTTGCTGCAGATTCTTGTACGAAAAGGTCTAGGGTTTAAGATTGAGAATTACCTCCAGCCCCGCTGTAGGGGTGGGTCTCATAGCCCCAGTAGTGCCAATACAGGCAATTCTTTGGACTCTAGTCATAGTCTTAAGGTTGGTGACCTTGCACAACCCCTGCCACAAGATTAAATTACCGTATGTGAGTATAGGTCTAACCACCGCCGTATACAATCACATGATAATTTTGGGACTAGGTCCCTAGGTTTTGCCGAAGATTCTATTGCAAGCGTATAAGGCTATCATTGCCTTCTTTGCTCGTTCTTTTATTTTGAGGCTCCAATTTAATTTGCTATCCAGAATCACGCCAAGATACTTTGCGTATTCTGATGTTTGTAGTGGAGTACCCTCAATAGTTGGCTGATTAAATTGCGGTATAATCCTTTTATTGGTGAAGAGGACCAGTTCTGTCTTTTGTGTGTTAACCGCAAGTCCGCAGCTTCTGGTCCAGTTACCAACCATAGATAAGGCGTTCTGTATTTGTTCACTTAGAGTGAATGGGAATTTTCCTGTCGCTACCAGTGCTAAGTCGTCAGCATATTCTACTGCCTTGACTCCACTAAGTCTAAGTTCAATCAGAATCTCGTTTAAAATGAGTACCCAAAGAAGGGGTGATAGGACTCTGCCTTGAGGGGTTCCTCTAGATGCTGACAACTTAATTATTTCACCACCTAACTCTGAGTAGATGCATCTTCTTTTAAGCATGCACATTATCCATTTAATAATGGTATTCTCTACATTTAGGTTTACTAGGGCTCTTCTTCCAGATTGTTGTGCTCATTAATGCATCCCGGGAAGTGAGTCTCAAGGAGGAGCTTGAGTGTTTCATTGCAGGATTCTGTCCAGTTGCCGTTAGGGTCCTTGAGAGATCCCAAGGCTACTGGTTCCTTAGCAAGTAGTTTCCTGAGCCTAGCTGATTCCGCGGTGCTTTCCATTTTACTACAAAAGGATTTCCACGAAGATCGCTTTGCTTGTTGCGTTATTCCTTTGAATTTTCTTTGACTGGATTTGTAAGTTTCCCAGTCGTGGTCTAGTCTTGTACGTTTTGCTACATTAAAAAGTTTTCTAGTTTCTTTCTTAATGTCGTACAGTTCTTTTGTCCACCATGGAGGAGTCGATTTTCTTTTACTCCTCGTTTGTAGGGGACATGATTTTTCGAGCGCTTTACCAAGGATTTTTCCTAGATTCTCGGCATTCGTGTCTGTACTCTCTGGTGTATACGCAGCATCTGTCTGGAGAGTTCTTAAGTTCTTTCCCACTTCCATATTAAAAAGGTTCCAGTTAGTTTTTCTATTGTTCCTATATGATTTTGGGGGATCGTTCGTGTCTGGTATCAGGAATTCAATGATTTTGTGATCAGAGAATGTTTCCTACTTTAATACCTTCCACTGATCTATTGTGATTGTATTCGAGTTACTAAATATTGTAAAATCGATTAATTCTTGCCTATTTCTAATAACAAAAGTTGGTTCTGAACCCCTATTAGCTATAAGTAAGTTATGATCTATAAGAAATTCAAAAAGTGACTCAGCCCTTGTATTTGTATTTGAGCTACCCCATAGGGCATGGTGGGAGTTGGCATCACATCCCATCACCAGGTCCCATTTTTCCCGTGTAGCACGTTGAACAAGAAGGTGGTTCAGGTCTGACGGTGGCCCTTCCGTTGCATCATAGGGCATATAGCATAATGTCGAAAAATCAAAATCCTAGCTAGAACGCTGGGGGCCCACATTGATTAAGTGCAAGGATTTTTAAAAACCGCTAAAAACGTTCTAATCGAAGACATCGAAATTCGAGCAAGAAAGCTGAAATTTGGAAAATATCCTCTCTGGAGGATTCGAAATACTCAAGTGTTGGTATTTTTAAAATTTTCCTACTGTAACTATTTGAAAACATAGGGACGGGCTACAGTCCGCTTGGGCGAACTGTTGGATACCCTATTCTTATTCCTATCCCTCATAAGTGCGCGTGACAAAAGTCTAAGTATGGTTGAATTGTTAAGAACGCTCTACATATTTTGTTATTTAACATTTAAATGATTTTATCAAAAAAAAAAACGCTCCCTAGTTCGAACTTGGGTGTTTCAATAAAATTGTTTTATTTAATTGTGGGCGTGTCAGTAGGCGGATTTAAAAAAAATTAACACATGAGAATAAAGGGCCCCTAGAGAGTATATATTATAAATTTCAGCTGCCCTAGCTCAAACTTTGAATTTTCAAAAAAAAAAAAATTAATTGTGGGCGTGTCAGTGGGCGGATTTTGAAAATATTTACACATGAGCATAAAGGGCCCATAGAGAGTATATACTATAAATTTCAGCTCCCTAGCTGAAACTTTGGATTTTCAAAAATTAATATACCCTTAGAATAGGGTATAAAAAAATTATTTTATTTATTTGTGGGCGTGTCAGTGGGCAGATTTTGAAATTTTTTTATCCCGAGCAGTTTTAGGAGTCATAGATAATATATAAAAAATTTCAGCTTTCTAGCTCAAAATTCGATTTTTTCCAAAATTGGTTTTTTTGAGTTTGTGGGCGTGTCTGTGGGCGGATTTCAAAAATTCGTAAACTTGATTATTTCGGGACCCTAGAGAGTATATGGTTAAAATTTCAGCTCTCTAGGTCCAGTTTAAAGGCCTCATTTTTGGCGACAGACGGACGGACGGACGGACGGACATGGCTAGATCGACATTACTATCGATGCTGATCATAAATATAGTAACTTTTAGGGGTCTACGGGCAATATTAAGGTATGTTACAAACTATGCGTCAAAATTAATATACCCTTAGAATAGGGTATAATTAACAGGATACTTATTCTAGATTATTGTTCTTTACGCGGACACCCTAAACTTAACTATATCGTATAATTATTGCCTTCGGCCTAAATACACGAACTAATCTTACATTATGTATTCCTCGAGAAAATTAAATAAAACTCGGTATCATTATTGAGATAAAAAAAAACACACGAGTAATTTATCCGCTATGCACCGTCAGCACTTCAAGTTGTTAATATCAACAGTTGACCAACTCCTACAATTCCGACACCAAAAAGCTGCAGCTTTAGCACGTTTTCGTCCTTGGCCTTGCTTCGCTGCTTATAGAACACCCAAAAATTAATTGTATGTTCAAAACCTTTGGTTAAGTCTGTGCATGTAACTCGGCGGATTTATACTTTATAATGTACATACGAGTACATAATTTGCAGACATATTTAACTGAATTTCTGAATTTTTTAAGCTTTTTTCACGTCCACTTATGACTGAAAGGAATAAGAATAGGGTATCCAACAGTTCGCCCAAGCGGACTGTAGCCCGTCCCTATGTTTTGTTATAAAATTATCCCTGATATCTGATATCTGTCGGTGGAAATGATAGCTATATATCTCCGTTTCAAATAATTCCATGACAAATGACTGCGATGGTCATTTTTCATTCTGGTGTAGATATCATCTGTGAAATGTAGAATAAACACCCCTATCGTGCAATCCGTCGGGGGGAATGATCCGCTAATAGTGAACAATTTGCATTGTGTAATCCGCAGACGTGAACCATCCACATGTCGGTAAGGTGAATGAAATTCACTGTATCGTGGAAAACGAACGGATCGAATCTATCAATGCATTTGACATCCGCAGTTTTTATTTTCTTTTCACTGAATTTAATTTTTACAAAACAAATGTGTTTGAAATTAGCTGTCACAATTGAATTTCGTGAATCGAATAAGTGAAGTGAATCTCAGATCCGACGGATTCCACGATAGGGGTGATTGACTATTTATATTCCTTAAGTTGCATTCTCATGTAATATTGTCCGTAGGTTAGTAGCAATTAAAATTTCACATCTTTGTTATTGAAAAGTGTTATTCAATAACTGAAAGCAATATCGGTACGAGATTTAATTGAAGTACTTATTGCATACTTAAAGTCTCAATGCGAAACAAATTCAAAGAAAAGAGTACAGAGCATAAGTTCACTGCAATGAAAGGAATGATAAGTCGCAGTTGCTCTTGCAAAGTCATTCATGATATATTCTACCAGAACGAGGAGCTAAAATGTGAAAACTAAAAACGCCGGGGGATGGGTGTTTTGTTTGCACAGTATGTCAAAGTCATAAAGCTGTTACAAGTTGAATCGAAAAGGACCCTATTGTGCAATGCTTGTTTGATTCTTTGAATCGGCTGTATTGCTATTTGCAGTTATGTATGTCCTTTGAATGGGATTGTTTTTGAGATGCAAACAATTGAGTTAAAAATGTTTTATCGAATCAACTGGCGAAGTTATATTTACTTGGCAACGGAAAGTTTTAATAAAAATTTGTAAGCTAAACTATGAAATGTTGTTTAAGGCTAGCTGTGTGCGTGAAAAGTACGTAAGCTATTAAGAGCTATGCAATTAGTGTATTCGACGTTTCTGCTTGCGGACTAAGTTTTCTTTAATATTAATAAGTTTAGCAGCTATTTTTTTTAATATTTTTAAAATTGTTAAAATTTGTTATAGAAAATAGCAGTTTAAAACTATTTTTAATGCGTAAAAAACGAAAACTGCGGGTGCAAATTGCATGAGGGATATAAAAATCAAATTTGCCACCGGTGCAATATGGAAAAGTGCAAATAGTAGCCGTTTGGATGCTACCATCTCCTTCGTTCAGCTTAATAAGGAAAAATTACAAAAATAAAGAAATGAAATAGTTGTTATGACTTAACCTCTTTATTTCGTTAGGGTAAAAGTCGATTGATCATCGATTTTTAATGGGCGCCTTGAATGTTTTAAAAATGAATTATGAAACATTTAAAGTAAATACTTTACGACCATTTAAACTGGAAATAAAAGTTGATTACAATAAAAGTGCATATTTACTCGTACTGTATAGCATTTGTGGAGGATAGATATTTTATTATTTATAAAAAGTGTGCAACTTTTTTCTCAGAAAATACCATAACGCTAAACAACTACCTGTTCTACTATAAGAAAACTGGGCGTGGGTCTTCTTTTCTCTACTCGATGTTGTCCATTCGTCTTGATGTGCTTAACCTGTAAAGATTGGATAGTGAGACATCAGAGAGTTATTGAATTCTATGAAAGAAGTATCTTCCAAGTGTTCTGTTACTCAAGTGACAGAGGCTGTGGCAGTGACAGAGAAAGTTAGGTGTATCCTCATGGGTCTCCTTATCACCGCGGCATCTACAGATGTCGTCATCCTTGAGATTTAGTTTCATTGTATGGTTCCTTAGCAAATTATGACCGGTAAGAATTTCGACCAACATAACGCAAAACTTGTTTGGCGCGGGTCTTATCATATTTTGGCCACAGTTTATCACGCAAAGGTCACAAGGTTATTGATTTCTACCTGTTGTTGGTTGTCATTCGGTTCTTGTATTCCACTCGTTCTCTGAGATATTGATCGTCTGAAGCGCCTGTTCTTGGTCCATCGCAGACCCTTTTCTTGCGAGTTCATTAACTCGTTTGGTTCCGGATGTGCCCCTGTATCCAGAGACCAAGCAGAGAATCGTCGTATGAGGCGAGCTAAGAGCCTAGAGCTCTTCACGACTGTGGCGAACAAGCTGAGATCTCATTTCGGTACCAGATACCTCATTTAAGGCAAATTGGAAAAGGCGGTACGCGAGACTGATAAATACCGTTCAATCAATCTGATGTCACACACCATGAAAATCGTTGAAATGGATTTGCATATGGAGATGGTTGTAACACAAAGAGGAGGCCCAGAAACTTACAGATGATCATGTATGAGGGAGTACAAATAAGGATAAGATGCCCAGCTTGCGTCATCGAGGAGTTTGCTATCAAAGTCAGTTTAGTTCAGAAAAGTAATGGACTCCAAAGTGCGTCAGTGACAATGCAGCCATCATAAGCTATGATCAAACGTCTTTGCAACGAGCACTCGATGTATGGGTGGAAGTTTTGAATGGGAATGGGTATCGTATTCATCCGAAAAAACAGAATATTTACGCTGCTCGTTCTCAGACCCAATTGGATCTATTGCAGACAGGCAAGTGATTCCCAAGTCCAAAAAGTTTGAATATCTGGGATATGATCTATGGTAGTTGTGCGCCCTGAACTCAAATATGGTTCACAATGTTGGGCAGAAGTCAGCAAGTCTTGAAGATGAAAGAGGAAGAAGAAGAAGAAGAAGAAGAAGAAGAAGAAGAAGAAGAAGAAGAAGAAGACGAAGAAGAAGAAGAAGAAGAAGAAGAAGAAGAAGAAGAACAACAACAACAACAACAACAACAACACCAACAACAACAACAACAACAACAACAACAACAACAACAACAACAACAACAACAACAACAACAACACCAACAACAAAAACAAAAACAACAACAACAACAACAACAACAACAACAACAACAACAACAACAACAACAACAACAACAACAAGAACAAGAACCAGAACCAGAACAAGAACAAGAACAAGAACAAGAACAAGAACAAGAACAAGAACAAGAACAAGAACAAAAACAAGAACAAGAACAAGAACAAGAACAAGAACAAGAACAAGAACAAGAACAAGAACAAGAACAAGAACAAGAACAAGAACAAGAACAAGAACAAGAACAAGAACAAAAAGAAGAACAAGAACAAGAACAAGAACAAGAACAAGAACAAGAACAAGAACAAGAACAAGAACAATAACAATAACAATAACAATAACAAGAACAAGAACAAGAACAAGAACAAGAACAAGAACAAGAACAAGAACAAGAACAAGAACAAGAACAAGAACAAGAACAAGAACAAGAACAAGAACAAGAACAAGAACAAGAACAAGAACAAGAACAAGAACAAGAACAAGAACAAGAACAAGAACAAGAACAAGAACAAGAACAAGAACAAGAACAAGAACAAGAACAAGAACAAGAACAAGAACAAGAACAAGAACAAGAACAAGAACAAGAACAAGAACAAGAACAAGAACAAGAACAAGAACAAGATCAAGATCAAGAACAAGAACAAGAACAAGAACAAGAACAAGAACAAGAACAAGAACAAGAACAAGAACAAGAACAAGAACAAGAACAAGAACAAGAACAAGAACAAGAACAAGAACAAGAACAAGAAAAAGAAAAAGAACAAAAAGAAGAAGAAGAAGAAGAAGGCAGATGTTTTGCAAAGAAATCAACCTTCTGTGAGGAGCTTCCGATCCATTTTCCATCGGTTGCTTTCAAGGGAGGGTTGTGTTACTGTGTTCTTTTCATACGCTTAGTTGTTTACCAAGGAATAGTCAGTGGATGTATCCGTCATTAAACTTTTTATATGAATCTCGTAAGTGAATTATTTTTAAAAAAATTTATTAACCCCATTATTATTTTATTATATATTATCCTATTAGAAGAATCAATAACACAAGAAGGTTCAAAAATGAATTAAGTAACTATCTGGCGCACTCAAATTAATTTTAATTGGATTAATTAGTTTTAAGTATTGACCACGAAGTGTTATTAGATATATAATATTATTGAATTACGTCTTTCTTTGTAGCTTTCATCTGGAGAATTTAGCTTATCACTAGTTTATAAGATATTATATCTTAAAGTGTATAGGCATTACAAGATAAAATAAAATAAAAATGAAATGGAAAAAAATGATGGTTGAATACAACCTTTTAGCCTTGTTTTCAACTTGTTGTTTGCCACTTCCTGTGAGCCCTTCTTTTTCCTATTATCAGCTCTTTTATTTCAACAGGGTCACTAGTTTCACTTTGCCATTGAGGTTCCGAAATAAATAAAATCATTGTGATCCTTCTTTTGTTTATATATTATTATTTTAAGTCCAACGCACTTTCCACGGAGCCGTCCACAATAACATAAGTCATCTGCTAAACATAATTAATCAAACATTCAATGGCGACATCTAATTTTAATTATTTTGGCCCGGTTATAACTCCTCTTTTTTTCTAGAGGGGACTCGGGCCAAAATGGGTTTATCCATTTTTACACGAAATTCGTTTCGCAATATATGCACATTTAATTAACTCGTCTTGATATTCAAAATGGACTAAATATAAATTTAAAGTGAATCATTTATATTTGGAAAATTTCCTCTAGACTTCTACCACATACTGTAAAGTAATCCATTGAATGTCTTAAATATGTACTTTTTTTTCATTTACAGGTTACTGTTATTGAGACATCCGATCCTGACTGGTGGAAAGGAAAGGTCTTAGGTCGCGTCGGCTACTTTCCATCGAAGTATTGTGCTCGCTTAAACGCTGGTGAGAAACCACTTCAAGTAACTCACAATTTGCAAGTATCAGATGGAGAACGTGGCGAGAATATGACTTTACTTAGGGATCAAATTGTTATACAGGTAAAATTGTTTTGTTAACCCATTTCACACTCCTTATCCGTAAATTACCCATTCCAGACCGGCGATGAAGTCAACGGTATGGTTATGGTGCGTTCTGCTGACAATCACCAGGGATACTGTCCAATCAAGTACCTGCAGGAGGTGTGACAGCCAGAAGAGCCGACAGTGGTTTACGATCGAGATCGTGACAAACCAAAATCATCTCTATCATCGAAACTTCTCGATAAGACCAAGCGTAGAATAAGAATAGTTGTCACCGATAGCGGTGGCAGTACCACTAGTTATAATCACAGCAATGCCAATGGTAAAGCTAACATTAGTCCTAGTTCATATAGTCATGAGTATAATCTTAACAATAGTAGTGCTAATAATAATAGTAAGTGTAAGAACGATAAGAACTGGGAAAACTGGGAACGCATTAGGGAACAAAAGCTCGAACGAATGAAAAGTATTTGTTTTGAAAGCTATCGCCAATCGAAGAAAGAAAAGCTACTCAACGCCAAGCCGAAACCCAAATCGCTGGATCCGTCCTGGTACACGGACAACATTTATTCCAATAGGTCAGAGGATTTGGACGACGACTATGTACCGGATTGTCTGAAATATGGAATGTATCGAAGGCTGCGTAATATTAGAGAGTTGGATGAGTCTTATGATGGTCTGAATGCGGGTGCTGGTCACACCCTGCAACGATCGTCCAGTTGCAAAGAATTTAAGTACCCTAACTCCAAGAGTTGCTGCTTCGGGGGCTATGAACAGCCAACGAAGACCTCTGCAGTGCCGAAGTCGTTTTCATTTAGTGCCGGAACTTCGAAAACTATGCCTTTCGATGTGATTGACTACGAACCACCTCCTCCCACGAGGAAAGACAAAAAAGCAATGCGGAAGTCTATGGACTATTACTGCACGGATACTCATACGCGATGTTGCGCCAGGGATAGGTGTTCGAGTTCAAAGTGCCTGCTAGAGGAGATTTGCAACTACAACCGTCGAACAACGCGAGATCGGCGCTCTGTAGACAGAGGACCTAGTACTAGTCGACGCAACTTGATTGCAGAATGGGAAGAGCGGAACCGGAGGCCATCAATTCGGTATCCTACATGTGATGAGTTTTGCCATCATCGACAACAAACTAGACGCAGGCCTTGCTATGGATCTTCACCCGGATACGCAGATCACTATGAGGAGCACTACCATTGCAGAGGCGATTCATTCGACACCGACCTGGATCACTTCATTCGTGACGAAAGAGAACGTCTTATGTGCCAGGATAAGTTCCTCGACGATGATGAGCATTTCCTCTCGAACGACTACCGGCCCATGAGAAACAAGTCAATGCTTGAGGTGAAACCTCCTAGTCGCTACGATGACGACAGCTGTTCTGATTCCACTGAGATGGACTTGGAGGACTTCAACATTGATCTGGAAAAGTACTGGGAAGAACTAGAAAAACCGCCAAGTCCCGTCGACCTAGATATGCAGCAGCGCAATATGAACAGCAATATGAAAGTGAAGAACGTCAACGTCGGTTGCTACAACAACGGGCAGCCGATCCATATGCACGATCGTGAACAAGAACGCATGATGATCAAGAAAAACCTTCTCGAAGGAATGCCTTCGCCACCGCAACAAAACAATAGTGAATTTCATTTTTTTGAACATGCTGGCTCGCCCCTCCATCGTTTTACCCAGAAAGTCTATCCCGAATCGATCCCCACTTACAAATACAACAACTTTTATCCAGAACACAGTGCCAGTGGCCACCAAGCTAGTGGGGGCCACAGCGCACTAAGCCTTATTAACAACATCTTCTCAATATACAAACCGAACAAGTATTCGCCACTCAACTGCCAACTTAATGAGACCAAGCCCGAGCCTTGCAAAAAAATGAATGTCCCCAGTACAAGACGCCCATTGGGCGCACCGCACAGTGAATACATGCACTCAATGAAGCGGCCACTGATTGTAAGCACCGAGCAGCCGCATTTCAAAATCATACCGGAAAAGACTGGACTTAAGATATCGCCGCTGTATCGCTTCGATTTCGGCGATAAACGAAAACACAAGTTAACCAGCACAGCCAGACCGTTGATGTTTCCGCACTGATGGTGCTGGACCTTTCCTTGGTAGGGTGTGCTTCGTAACTACCTTTGCCAGGGGGAGTGTGATATAAAATCCTGGATTTTGATTAGGAATAGCGCTCTACAGCGTGAGAGCTTTTACATTCTTCTGATTTAGCGTTGGCTCTTGAAGCAGCCTCATTTAAATGCCTTATCGATTGGGTTAAGATAGTTTTTATTTACTGTCATCGCAATCATGTCCATGTTCATTACCATGCAGACATTTTATAAAGCTTCATCGTCATTTAAGTAGGCTAATGCTCCTTAGTTGATAATTGGTATCCTTGCTATATTGCATTCTTCTAATTTACAATTATGTCGTCTCGATATCGAATAAGGACCACTTTCAAAAAACCGCATTCGTTGTGTGACTCCAACGACGCTGGCATGAAATAAATCCCTTGGGCATGTATATAGTTTAGTCTAGTGGTATTTAGAATCTTCTTTTATTGCGCTCTTATATTTTATAGAATTCACCTCACTCAAAGGACACAAGTGTATTCAACCGCCGCAGCGAAGTACTGCACGTAGCTTCAAAGTCTTCCTAAATCTGATGATTCTATGGGATTGGGGATATTATATACACCCCTTTAAGCTGCTTATACCTTTAGAATTTCGATTGAAAAGCGGATACCAACGATAATTTATTTTTTTGAAGACTCTATGCATGCTACCAGCGACTGGTAATTAGAGTTTTTATTTTTGATGCGAATAAGCTCATTGCTTTGTACCCTGTCGTTTACAGTGAGGCATTAAATAATGTTCACTACCATCGTACCATAAATGTGGTATTCAGTGAAAGACCATGCTGGAAGTAAACCTGAAGAGGATTTTTCATAAATCAAATCGTTTAAAAGAAAACGTAGGCCGCTAGTCCTTACGTAATGTTGAAGTAAGATAAATTAAGCTAAAAGTAGCTGGCCGCTCACAAACATCGAAACACTTGTATCAGATGAGAAATAATACATATCTTAATATTATCTAAGAACAACTCAGTGAAACAATTCGGATACCGAAATAATCCAGAGAAAGCTATAATGCCTTTAGATTTTCAACACAACAAATATAATGTGAGTCAGAGGTTGCCATATAAAGTTTTCTTTCTGCTATAGGGAAGTGCATCATTGTCTAACAGCACCATCGAAAATATTTCAAATGTGTCTTGGCT
Organism: Portevinia maculata; assembly: GCA_949715645.1. Classification (NCBI taxonomy): domain Eukaryota; kingdom Metazoa; phylum Arthropoda; class Insecta; order Diptera; family Syrphidae; genus Portevinia; species Portevinia maculata. Next base: position 220,356,001 of record OX454526.1, read on the forward strand.
TTCGACATGAAAACCTATTCCAATTGAACCCACATGCAATCATCCGTATCGAATGTGCGCGTAGAGCACCTAAGGTGGACAAGTTAAGTTGTACAACATGTCAAGCGATAAAGCATTATATCCAAATTTGACCTCAAAAGGTCTTAGAGCTTCATCTAGGGCTTTCTTCCACTACCTTACTGAGGTGACCAATACTGGTTTAAGTGGTATCTTACGCGTCATCAGAAGCTGTAAGTTATTAGACAGCAATTAAGGCCATTAGGTATTTTTTCTTTCAAAATTTCAAATTTAAAATGTTTACCATTCGTGTTAATGCGAAGTTACGCGGGTATCCTTTTAATTTTTAAGCTAATGCATAAACTTATTTCGTCCGCAGGAGCAAAAGCCTAGCTTCTCCAGACATTCATATTTGCAAAGTCATATTTTTGGCACTAATGATCGGGACCTACAGTTTTACGCGCGCCGATTCAGTTTATACTGTTGAATGTTTGTAAGCGGTGAATCTGTTAGGTATTCCTGGATGGGAATCGAGCAAACATGCATAACGTCGAAAGGCATTTTAAAATCAGGTGAATGAACATTATATCATGCTTGGCTGAGAGGTCCGACACGAGACCTGTATTGAACCGGCCTATTTATAAAAAGAAAGTGGGTTTTCAAAATAGGTCTGCTCAATACAAGTCCCGTGTCTCTCCGTTGAACCGTCCTATTACCTACTCATATTGCCGCATGTTTTGTTTTGTTTTATATCCAGATGTTGGAGTCGAGAGCTTTATACGGCTTACTAATCCATATGATGTCGGCTTCCCCATCTCTAGCCGTTTGTTTGTTTGAGTCTTACAGTCATTTAAGTTGATCTGTATTATCTTCATGGTATCTTGCTGGTATTGGCCCTCTTCTATTTGGTGATCTTCTGAATATTCCTTTCTGTAGAACATGTTTGATGGCACATTTCTTTGCAATGTTCCCCTCTATCCGCAACTCCTATAAAGCTAGGAGCCGTTATTTAAATGATTGGATTGCTTGGCTATATGCCCGAGCTCTCTTGTCTTCGATGGCTCATATTTCCGTGGGTTCCGGGGTTGCAGCGCCGATCTGAGCATCCTTCTTCTCGGTCTTGGTTTTCTCTACCGATTAAAGTTTTTGTTTTGGCTTCCGGAGTTTTGCTATTTAGACCAGGGACGAGTAAACGTGGATGCAAATAATGCAGCTGCCTCGGGGCTCACGCTTTTAGGGGCCCTGCAAAGGAAAAAGGTGAATATTCAAAAAAAAAACCTTTGCCCTCTAACTCTCCCAATAATTATGATTTGGTTTTTGCCGTTTTCAGTATGTCTTTTGCATAACATAACCTAACATAAGTACGACTTATTGACCAAACGCCCTAAAATTTTTGGGGAATGTCACACCAGTACGATTTTTGACATGTCTTGATTCCCTTTCGTTGCAGGCAGAATTTCTTACCTTAGCTCCGTAACCAATACGTCAAAAAAAACCTCTGTGATTTTAGCCCTTTCAACCAATCAGCTGTCGAGCTGCAGTCTGTGGCATACTGAATGACCCACCATCTGCTGAAAGCTTCTACACTGGAGCACTGAGGCTCAATAGTGGTCCATTGTACAAACAGGAAGACATACCAGTTTTACTATTTTATTTGACTCGTTTTACTTAGAAGGACGAGAAGGCGCTTCAATGATAAGGAGCTTGGGCTTGCAGGCACTCACCACATCTGCACAAAATACTTGGCATCTAATACGAGAAAAAGCAGGGCAATCACAGAGGAAATGTTCCGCAGTGTCATAGCTTTCTCCACAGACTTCGCAGTTGAGGGTGCATTGCATTCGCTTAACCTTTGTACCTTTAGATGCTTGGCAAAATCGTAATAGCCCGTAAGAACGCCAGTAATTAGTCTGCAGTCTTTTCTGTTGAGACAAAAAAAATCTGCAGATTTTTTATACAAAGGTCGGGAAGAATTCGTTTCATCTGTGTATACCCTGGAGAATCATGCCATCTGCGATTGTGTTCAAATAAAACCCGACCGTCAATGGTTCAGGTCCTGAGAAATCTTCCTCTGACCCCTGTCTAACAAGTTCATCACATACCTCATTTCTTCTGATCCCGTTATGACCCGGGCCCCAGATAAGTCTAAGGGAATTCAGCCTTCCGACCGAATTGAGAGAGATCTTGCATTCACGAACTATTTTGAAGATTTTTTTTTTTATAATTCGCTTACGCTAAAGGGGCTTTATTGTTTCTGTATAAATGTACAGTACCCTTATAGTGTTAAACACAGCGCATGCATTTTTTGTTGAACAGTAAGCTGCACCTAGCAATGTAGTATGTATTGTATTGCATGATGGTGCTACTTACTATTCGAAAGAATAGGGGGATAGGAAAGAAGTTGTTCGTGCTTAGTATTTTTTTTTTCACGAACTATTTTGGAGATGGTTGAACGGTTGAGCAAGGCCTTAAGCGCAGCCTGACTGCCGCTACGGACGCAGATACTTCGCCCCTTCGACCTAGTCCTTACAACATAGCCCATACCAATTAGGATAGTATAAGTCTCCGTTAAGAAGACTGAACTGGTTACAGCTAACTGAGTTGATATTGTAATTTACAATAAATCTGTTATGTGATAAGTTCCTAACGAGGATCATTTCCGGCTGATGCCGATTTTTGTCGGTTGTTGGGGTAAGTTACTAGTATTTGGCTAGGTATACAGTGATATAATAACCTTGATTTTTCTTTCTTTTTTTTGAGGAGAGAATGTACCGTCAAGTGGTAGGCCATCACCACTTGGTCTATCCGACTCTCACGGACTAAATTCTCCCTAGTAACGACCTACAAACCACCCTGGAACCGCTCTTTGTATTACATCAGGGTGGTGCCGTTTATATATCCGTAAAAGGACGCAGTCTTGTTAGTCTTCTGTGGCCTAAGACGTCTGTGCCTGCTGAAGCCCTTGGTGTGTTCTCTCGGGTTCTTTCTCCCCTGTGAACAGTCTTGCCGGTGAGGATTTCATCCGTTTGGTGAGGGTATATTATCGTCTGACTCTGTCTTTTTTGATCGGAGTACCGTCTCGATGAATGAACAGATTTTGTTCCAGTGCCGGTACTCGAGGTCATCTGGCTTACGGCGGTATCTTGGAAGAAATTTCCTATCTCCGACTCTAGCCTGTTTCGCTCAGCTGCCCATCTGCTACAGATAAAAAATATATGGTAAACATCGTCCTCCGATGTGTCGCCATATTTGCAGGCTGCGCTTCCTACTTTACCAATCTTGTTGCGGTATCGGTTGAAATATCCATGCCCAGTTAGGAACTGTGTGACATAGAAATTCACTCCGCCGAGTTTCCGCTCCGTCCATTCATCTATGTTCCTGATCAGCCGCGCCGTCCATCTACCTCTTGTTTCGCAGCTCCATCTTCTCTGCCATTGTTGTTTGCTGAGCTCCTTCGCCTCTGCAGTGGCCGTTTCCACTCCTGCTCCAGTCTTGTTCTCCCACACGTATTTCCTCCCTGCCGCTAGGAGATCGATGGGTGTCACTCCCGCGACGACGCTTGCTGCTCGGAGCGCCACTAGTCTTTGTACTGCTGCAATTGTCTTCCTGTATTTCTCTGCCTGAGTGCGTCGGCCCAGATCTCACAACCATACAGGAGAATGGCATGAGTAAACGACATGAGCAGAGCAGTCTTCTTTTGTTTGCCGTTGGATCACCTGCGTTCGCCATGAGCCTGCTAATTAGTGATGGGCATAATCGAATGATTTGAAGAATCGAAACATAAGTATTTGAATGATTTGAAGAATCGAATGATCATTCGAGATACAGGTAAATGAAAAAAAAACAATGCATTTGATATTGACATGTTTTCGTTTTTACGAAAAAAGTGCTATTTCTTTTATACATTAAAACAATAAGCAAATAACGAGACGCAGGAAATGTTTTGCTCACTATTTCGCATTCCGAAAGTTCGAAGAGGTTTTAAGTTGAAAAGAAAAAAACTTAAACAACGCAATTCAGTCCACTACAGCAATTCAGTTCTACTTCCGGCTTAGTAGAAATATTGTTATGTCACGAAAAAAAAACCTACTGTCGCATCTTTTTATAAGCTTTTCAAGTAGTTCATTGTTTGATCTTGGGGAAATTCCAGCGGTCGTTTCTTATATACCCTTAAATTTGTAACTGTTGGAAAATATATACCTGCTCACAGGTATTAAAAGTTTCCGGGTATAAAATTTCCAACAGGTATAAAGACTGAAAATCGATTGCAAAATGTATGGCCTCATCCTTGTGATCGCCAGTGTATGAGATACGAATGAGAAATACCAAAGAAAGGACATGAAGAAAATCACACGAAATCTTTTGATTGAGAAAAAGAGAAGTGAGTAATAAAACGAAATAAGAAGAGAATATATGGCGCACTTCGCCACTGCATTCGTAAGAGAAAGAGAACATAACCCAAAACGAGTAAGCAAATGTGAGAGAGGTAAGAAAATAGAAAACCAAATCATTCGAATGATTGAAGAATCGAGATATCTCGAGATATTTTCATAATCGATTATAATCGATTCTTGCATTCGAATGCGCCCACCACTACTGCTAATAATAACCTTGATGGCTATAATAAAATATTCACAAGATAATATGCTTACTATTAGGTAATTTGGTGTCATAACACATTTTGAGAAACACACGTTCGTTACTCTGATTCAATCGGCAGCAACTTTTGAAGTGCAATGTCCCTTAGGCCGCGCGCGTATTTTTTCCTTATGTTTTATATCATCAACAACCTTGTCACAATTCAATGAAGTATTGAACTTTAAAACAAATTTTGTTCCTATCTACGCCCACTCAATAAGAATTAATTGACTTTGTATACTTTTCATTCGATTAGCAAACGACAAACTAAGAATAAACGTAATTACATAATTTGTCACATCAATTCTCTGTATTATTAATAATAAGCAACAACATTTTTTAAAAATAATCCTCGATATCACTTGAATTGTAATAGGTATAACGTACATGACCGTTTTTAATAAAAATATTTAAATATATTTATTTACAAGCATTTTAAATTTAGTGTAACGAACAACCATTTTTTCTATTACTTCTAATACAAAACAAAAATGAACAAAAAAAACACATTTCGTAATTTTTTAAAATCCCTTTTCTATTTTTTATACCATGAAAAACGAAAACAATGATGATGTAATGGCGTATCTACTAACGCAAACAAATATAAAAAAATAAATTTAAACAATTTTTGTAAAATCAATTTTATATGGAACTTTATATAAATCTGTTAACTGCATTTTAAGTAAAACATTTCATTTTACGCATGCACTTGTAATTGTAAGTAGAAATGTTACCCGTTGATAGATACCAAATACCATTTACCTGCTTATGTATTTAATGAAGCAAATTAACATTGAAAATTGTACAAGCATTTTAAGCAAGATGTACTGCTTTTCATATAGTATCCACGGGCCTTATTTTAATTTTACTGACAAATCTATGAATTTATTTACTTAGCTAAATAAATAAAAACAGTTATCAGCGAGTAAACAAAAAAATTATTATAGCAAAAAATAATTAAACAAATTAAATTTTATTAACTTAAAACATTAAGTGACGAAAAAGCCTTTGATAAAAATAAAAACATGAATATATATTTATCTAGGAAGATATATATATGTTATATATGTACAGTACATAGAAGAAAAATGATATATATATTAGATACATGATTGAAAAGCATGAGACCACTTTATGAACATTTTGGTTTTAGATATACACATCACTATTTATATATTAAAATAAGAAAATTATAAAATGGTATTATAACAATTGTTTTTGCATAAACGATAGTGCAGAGTGTATCGAAATGTTATTAAATTTGCGGGTACAGTTTTTTTGCAAATAAGAAAATCAGTTCAAATCACAGGTTCTCAAACCTATTTCGCAAACCGCCCACTTTGAGAATATTCAATTTTCTACAGCCCCCAACATTTTTAAACCTAAAATACCAACCCTAATTGTAGGTAAGTTATTACTAAACATGAGTCGAATCGACTCACCCATATCCAAAACAAGTGTAATTGCGTAAATCAAAGGCATTTTTGTTCAATATTAATTTTTTTATTTAAACGAAGTAAAACAGTAAAAGAAACTTTAATCATTTTCGATCATTACAAAATAAATTCAGTAATTTTCGTTTTTATAAAACATCAATACTTTACTTAGTGTAATGAAAAAACTTAAAAAAAAATGTTTTTCAATCACAAAATTAGAATGATATTTCAGTCATCAGTCGTATACATGAATGGCATATTTTTGTCATAAATGTACTTTACTTATAGATTAGTGTATAGTCAAAAACTTAAAAAATTGACATTTTTCATTAGTCATTTCGACTCACTTACCTTTGCTCTTGATGATGTCACAGGATCCAGGCTGACAGCAGCGACACAACGTACAAGGCGTCTCGGCAGGCACTAAATAGTGGAACCTTAGGTGGCGCGACAGTGCGCTAGTGCATCACGCGAACTGCGCATGCTCAGTTATGTGTACCTTGTGAGTCGATTCGACTCATGTTTAGTATTCTAGGGTTAAACTCCCCTTATGTTCCGCATCTAAAAAATAGCTATTGCAAATATTATTTTTAAACTAGTTTTTATTTATGGATAGATTGGTTATGACCCACATGCTGTTTCTGGGTTCACTAAGAGCAATTAAAACGCATATTTAATCATAAAAAGAAGTATTTTTATTAACATTAAAAGAAAGCTTTGAATTTAAAATTTTATAAAGCATGAATTTGATGTACTTTAACGAGATACTTAATATTATCCTTGGGTTCACTTTTTTTTATATCATCTGGCTCGACAGGGCGAAGAAAAAGTCACGGTACCCCAAACAAAACCTACTGTGCCGTAAGGGCCAGAAATAATTTAGGCAAGCGGTGTTTCTACTATCCGCGTCAAGCTGATAATGCTATCAGCAGCGGATTTCTTTATACATCTTCGGAACTCAGTTGTTTGCTCTACAATATTCTTTTTAGTTAAATTTAGGGCTGCCATTATATAAAATGGGTTCAGCTGTTTCGTCTGCTGTACTCTGGAGAGTCGACTATGTCATATTGTTGAGGTGGTATCGTAAAGTGTGGTGACCAGTAAGATAACATAGCAGGTTTTGTGTTGTGTTCATGACTTTTGAACGGCCCTTTCTGGCCGGTTCGTCGATCTTTTCATTACCTTCAAAACCCTCATGGCGCAGGACCCTCCATAGTTTGGTCTTGTTCCTTGAGCCAAGTGCTCGGTTCTTAAAACAGTAAATGACTTTATGTTGTTTTGAATGAATAACCACCTTACATTCGGTACCACGTGAAGTGGACGGCTGGAGTTACAGCGCTGTAATGAAAGAAAAAAGACAGACCAGCACCACAGAAGGAGTCTGATGATCGGTTGTGGCGAACCGTGAAACAGCGCTGTAACTCCAGCCGTCCACTTCACGTGGTAACGAATGTAAGGTGGTTATTCATTCAAAACAACATAAAGGAAATTGACGGAAAACAAAAATTAAAACCAGGAAAAATTGTGTGGTATCACATAAAAAACAATTAAAATAGTAAATGACTGAATTGGAATCAACGCTATGCAAGCAAAGGGCATTTGTAGCGGTTTGATTATCCGCGACTGTATTGATGGTGGCGCCTTTAATACCAGATGTATAAATGTGACTGGCGCATCCTTGAATGTCGTGGAGCTTTGCTTGAAACACACTGTGGGTTTTTCCCGTTGGTATTGGAATGTAAGTTTTTGGTCCGTAAAATCCGGGTCCCACACCCGATTGCATTTTAGAACCACCCTTATACCACTTAATGCCATTGTGGTCTGTTGTGGAACTTCACCGATGTAAATGTATGTGAAGAGGTATTAATCCTGTAATTGCCACTATGGCAGCTGTTGGACAGGTTCGCATGGTTCCGGAGATACCTATGTATGCAAGCCGTTGTACCTTTTTAACCGTCTCTTGCGATCTTTTGTTTTTCATTAGTCCACCATTATATGGACCTGATCATAAATGTTAAGATCCAGCGATCTTTGTAGATATTCCCCAGGATCTACAATACAAAAGCCCTGGCAGCTGTTGTAATTTTGCTGGTTATGGGAGAGTTTCAGTTGAGTCTTCTGTCTAACATTACTCAAAGATATTTGAATTCTTCAGATTACTCGACGACTTGTCGTTAAGTAAAATTCAACATAGCCTTAAATATCGTTTGGTACTGGGATTAATATTTGAAGTTTGTTGCCTGGTTTGGGGATGAATACCTTGTTTACCTCCCTCCCTGTCCAGTTGAAGCTCACACACTCACTCTTGAGCCGTGAATATACATATAATCGTTGTATAATAAGAACAAAATCGTAAATGGGTTTAAGCCCGCTTAACGGACTAAAGGGTTTTCGTCATAAAATATTAGTTCTGCTGAAGTTTCTTATAAACTGGTCATTTGATATGTTAACATTGTAGGAGCCTGGGAATTGAGACTGAAGCAAAGTTTTCACAATTTTCTATCGAGCACGTGTGTGTGTCCAATCTGTACTGATTATCAACCCCATGCATTTAGTTTGATTCTTTTTTGAAAAAACAGCCGTAAGTCGACGCTTTCAATTTAACATGTAGCGGATTTCTCTTTATAGCAACGTTGCTTTGGAACTATATCCAACTTCAGACAAATACGACGATGGCGATGACGAAGACGTCAGAAATTGTTGAACAATCGACCATAATCCAGTAGTCCAAGAGCTCGCAACGTAAAAAAAACATTTGATATTAGCTCATGCTTATTCCCTTTTATAAGGGTATTATAATTTTGACTCACAGTTTGTAACATACCTTAATATTGCTCGAAGACCTCTAAAAGTTGCTTTATTTGTGACCAGCATCAATAGTCATGTCGATTTAGCGATGACCGTCCGACCATCTTCAATTTTTAGGCACTAAAACTCGAGCGAGAATGCTGACATTTGAAACTCTCTAGGAGCCCGAAATCATGAAGTGTACAAATTTTTAAAATCCGCCCACAACCATTTATCGAAATTCGAGTTAGAAAGCTAAAATTTGGAATATACATTTGTGTTTTTTATGAGGGGCCGGCATGCTCACTATAAAATATAGCGATTCATTAAAGAAATCATTGGAAATGAAAGTCATATTCTTCGCAAAGTATATCTATAGGTAGAGTCCTTTCTTGCACTTTTAAGGGTAGTTTTTTTTAAAAAACATTTTTTTTTTCGATAATTTGCTCAAACCTGTCTATTTTGCTCAAATCTGTCTGGCAGCAAATTAGCAACCGTCTTGAAAATTAAATATAGTCTCTCTAAAAGCCAAAGTAAGGCTATTTATGCAATGTCGTAAAACCATCGAAAGTTTCATAAACGTCGTAAAATTAGTAAATCTGTCTAAATTGGAAAGGCCTTTGAAAATTCATTTATTGCTGCGTACACTTTCGAAGTTTACCGCGGTTTACCTTGTTATACATTGTTATAAATTGCCGACAGACCGATTTAGGTTTTGCAGAGAATTCAAGAATCGAAGCGTAAGACCCATAGCAAAATAACGGATAGGATAGAGAGATATGAGTATAAAATTAGTCACAAACAATTTACCTAATATGTACCTACTATAATAATAAATACAGTCAATCGCAAAATGACTTTCACATACTTTACAATTTACATACATACAGCATGTCATTTCAAAAAGCTACACATCTTTTGAATATTTCAATATATTTCATATGGGGAATTCTAGGATTTCCGAAGCTCGATGATACAAACAAAAAAAATTATTATGGTAACAGTTTCATTTTCGCCTAGTTTAGAAAATATCGAATAAAAACCAAGATTTTCTAGAGAAAAAGGAATTCTAGTGTGTCATATTTATAGGAGGCAGCAAAACGCTATTAAAATCATAAAAAAGCTAATATAGTTTTAGGCGATATGGGTGTTAGAATATCTCTTATAAATTTAAGAAAAAGTTAACATATTCTTAGGTGTTATGTATTATCTAACAGAATTCAAAATTAACTAATAAATAGAATTCAGAAAAAAATTAACACGGGTTATAAATAACACCTATAAAATTTAAAAAAAAAATAACACGTTTGGCGTCGAAAGTTGTATCTACAGTATAATGGTGCAATTGTTAGGAGATATTTAAAGAGTGTATAATAGGGAGCGTGCATAAGTTAATTTAGGGATCGAACATAATATTTACATTCTTTGAAGGAACTGGATTAACAAACATATATGCAGTTATATAAATGAGTGAAATTATTTGATTTGGGTTAGGGTTTGCATATGCACATTTCTTGTAGGTTGGATCGCTTTTCAAATTCTTCAAAAGCTGGTGTTAAAAAGTATGAATTACAATATTAATGCCCTTATTTTGGAAATTGGATCAAAAGTTCGACTCACTAAGAATTAAGATCTAAAAGTAGGCAACATGTCTAACAAATTAATTACCTCCAATTGACAAATTAACTACAATGTAGATTAAAAGTTAATTCAACGCTCCTTAATTAAAAAATCATGTCCATGAATTAGCTTATTGTCGTTAAGTAATAAATGGTATAGAAATTGGGAATCGTTAAGTAATAAATTGTATGGGGATATGTACCACATCCAACATCTCATTTGGTTCAAAGTTTCGTTGTCAGTAGTCAAAAATGCTGTCAATCATATTTTAACATAATAATAGGTCCGTTAGCTTACTTTATGTGTAGAAAAATGAAAAGTGTCAAATCTCCAAAATCGAGAGAGAATCCTCTCATTTCTAAGAAAAGTACGCGAACTCTTTTGTGCCAAAAGGTGAAAAACGTCTTAGTTTGGCTTGAAAAGAAGCAACAGCTGTTTTTTTTGCTGGCAAACTCATAGGATTTCATCATTTGAGAGTTTTCATTATCTTACCAGCTGAAATTCTGTGTGAAGAAAAATTAACGTAAGTACATTTTTCTTTCGTTCATCTTTTTACCATTTTCTCAGTACGCGAACGCGTTTGTGTAGTTTTGCACGAAAGTTTATATAAATTTACGTTTGCATATTAGTTCGCGAACGGACGTAATTACTCGTTAATTCACCTACTTCGGGAATTATTTTTGATTGCATGTTTATCAACGTCAATAACCTTCAAAAAAAATGTTTAATTAAGATTTCTCATGTAGTTTATTGTTTAAAGATAATTCACCCTTAATTTGCTTTTATTAATTCGGATGTAAGTCTATATACAAATATACAACTCACCTTTGACAAAACTGAATACATTTTTCATATTATATAAGACAACCTTAGGAAGGAAGGAATTAAAATGAATGAACTTGTGACGGATGTCACGGCTCAATAACACCATCGATTTGGGTCCATTTTTTCCATTGTTGGGGTTCTTCAAACAGTTTTAAACCTGAAAAGAAACAAAAAGATGCCACTGTTTAAAAGCTCAGTGATCCGCTATTATAGACCCACCCGGATTTATATGTAAATCTCAGGAGTTTCCTCAGCTCTATATCAATCAGATCCTCCAGCTCCTCAAAGAGGTAGCTGCCAAGAATCTTGAATCTGTTAGTTCTACGGACAGGGCATAGTAGGTGACGAACAGATTCTATCTCTTCAACGTCCCTAAAGCTCCTGCAGTAATCTTTTTGCATCATACCCAGCCGCTCCGCATGTTAGCCCTCTGCAGAGTGTCCTGTGAGGACCCTCGTCAGTGTGCGTATATATTTGCGGCTTAGCCCGATCTTGACCTTAGATTGCCTTTTGTTTACCGCTGGTCATAGCTCCCTCGTGTGTCTTCATGTTTCGAGGTTGGTCCAAAGTAAGTTGGTTCTACTCATGGGTTCAACATCGATTTTCCGTGCTAGTGTGCTTAGCGGAGTTCGAATATATTTTAGAGCAAGAGATGCATCCATCTCCGATCCGTGTCTTCCTGCACTGTAACAGCGGCCTTGATTTAACTACTACTTGCTGCATGGAGGTTTGGCTGTCTGAGTATATGATGATCTGTTTGTCTGCTAGTTTGTACCTTTTCCCTTCCTTGGCAGCCTGAGTAATCGCAGGTGTCTCTGCCTGCCTCCGCAGGGTTTGAAAGACCACAGTCCCGACTCTCTGAGTCAAACGGGTGTTTAAGCTGCTTTGCTCCTGCAGTATATGTACAGGGGTTGAGGTTGAGTATTACCTCCATAGCTGCAGTGGGTGTGGTACTTAATAATCCCGTTATCCCAATGCAAGCTGTCCTTTGAATTTCCGTAACTCTTGGGTGAGACAACCTTAGTTGTTAAAAGTGTTTCCTACGTTAGATATTAATTCTTAGAGAGTCGAACGTTCAATTCGCTTTCCAAAAAAGGGGACTAAACCAGAATAAGAGGGCAAAAAGAGAACATAAAACGATCCAGAAAAGTGCAAATGTGCTTTCAGACCGAATAGAAGTTTTAAGAAACAAAGAAACATTACTTAAATATTTCAATCTCGCTTGAGAAGCTTTTTGGATATTTTTCAGACTTTCACAAGAGGTCAAGCAGCGAAAAAACTTAAGGTGGTACTGGGGCGGGTCTGGACCTAGAACCCCTCGCTTTAATTTAATCAAACGAGATTATTAAAAATTACAAAAAGGGTCTAAACGAAATGTATCAACGAAATTTTGAACGTTTATTTTAGATTTACGACAACTTCAACGTCAAAAGTCGTTTTGGGTATTTAAACATTTTCAAGTTAATGGAGGGCTTCTTTTTTTGTGGTGAACTGATTGCTTGTTGCTGATTTTCCTCTTGCGTGATATCTTAGCTCGACTTCGCCGGACAGAGATCTTAAAGGTCGATATGAAATAATCTCATATGTTGCACGAGGGTAAGTTTTTGCAAACTAAATTAACGTTACCGGGAATGCACCATGGGGACGCACTGCTGCATAGCATTCCATGTATATTTGTTTGTAGTTTTTAAGTGTTTTAGGCGCGATTTATTGATCGAATTCTAAATCGGTCTGAAACTAGTTCCAAGTGAGAGCTCGGGCTAGCAGTCGGTCATTTATTCACTTCGAATTTAAACCTCCGCGTAGGTTCTAAAATGAATTTGTTTGTTATAAGCAATAGTGATCACAATATTATCCACCGAAAACAGCCTTCCATTCACTTGAACATACTTATATAACTGAAACTACTTTAAGCGTTGTCAAAAACGTACCCAAAGAGTGGGCGAGTCAAACAATAGTGATCACATATCTATTGCTACATGCTTCGCGATGGAAATTACCTTCATTTTCAGAATTTCGCCCTCGATCAATTAGGGCCCCTAAAAAGAAAGTATCAGCCGTATTTATAAAGATAATTTAAAGAGTGCCTAATAGTATGTTTGCACAGATACGAAATATGTCATTACAGCTAAGTTCAATATTTCATCCGAAATGTTAATCATTTCGCCATAAATTTTCCAGCATTTCGAAATGTTGAATTTCGTCTCTGCATTTGGAAGTTTGTCAAATCAAACAAACTATTTAAGAATGCCCACACGTTACTCGACGCATGGTGCATAAAAGACGAAATGGAAAGAAGAAAATACATCTATTTACTACAACAATAACACAAGATCTAGATGAAAACCGGTAATTGCTGTAATGTATTTTTGAATGCAAATCCAATCCTGATCTGGTCATATGTGGGCGATTGTATAATGCAGCTAATAATCGATTTTCACATTCAGACAAGGTTTTTTAAAGACCGGTTATGGTTTGTTTTATAAATGGGCGATTTTTTTTAAATGTTTTGTCATATTCTTACCGTTTTCACTAATGAATCTCAATTGTGAACTTCAATGTAAGAATGTGCGGATTTTTCTGAGGGTATGTAAAAAAGCTCTCAACTCACGAAAAAGTCGTTAGTTCAAAAACAACCTGTCGAAAGGAATTGAATTAAAAAAAAAATCAGAATTATGGAAATTGTTTATAAACAAGAATTTAGGCAAAGTTGTTTTAAGACTATTAAAATATTTAAGCAAGCTTAACAAAACAACATCTAAGATAACGGTTTAGAAAATTTAGTAAATGCGGCTTTATAATGTTCCAAAATTCAGCTCTCTAGCTCTAATTGCAAGGCCTTAAAATTGGTGACGGATGGACATGGGTAGATCGACATTACTTTCGATGCTTATCCCTTATATACTAGTGATATTAAAGGGTTACAACAATAAGTCAAAATTCGGATAGATACCCTTAGGATGTGTGAAGAGTGAATTGATTATTTTCAATTTGTTTTTATTTCTAAAATGTATAAATCAATTATTATTGAAATGTTCATTTTCTTATTTGGAACAAAACTGTGTCTATTAGAAATATAAAATTAGATAAGTAGATACAATATAAATGGAAATCTAAAAATGTAGTTAAATAATGTAATTTTATGAATATTTTATTTAGGTAACTAAGCACGCGCGTCTTGGTATAAGTAAATAGAAAAAATACTGATATAAAATATAAACAAATTAATTAAAACAAAAAAAACATGTTCTATTGATTCATAAAAAAAATATATGAGTAAATAAAATAAAACATTATGTTGAAAAACATAACACGCCCAAATCTTATGAAAAAAAATTAACAGATTTTAACAATTACAGCAAAGTAATAGTGAAAATATGTTATTAATTATACATTTAGAAGTAAGTAATAGTGGTCTTACTGTAATATTAGAAAACAGTCATCATGCATATGTAATTCAATTTATGTGTTTTTTTTTAATTACAGCTATTAATCCAATTTGTTCTAATTAAAATAATTTACATATCGAATGGTGTAGCGGAGATATCAAGCTTTATTGTTTACGCATAATTCTGTTGTGTGTATATAATGTATGTATTTATATATAATTGGATACAACCAAAGTTTTAATCAAAAAAAAAAATGGCACCAAAAGAAATCTATTTTCAAAAGAACTTCCCTACTGACGTTGGCTTAACTTTTTTTTTAAATTACTGAACCATGCATATAATGAGCTACCCTTATGGATTATTGTATAAGCTGCACGGTATCGTATTCCCTCCTAGGACTTTATTCGTCTGTTCCACAATTGCACTGATTAATTTTTCATTGTCCTATATCAATTTATATTTAAATGAGTAAGAAAACCAAGCTCCGGATATTTCAAAGAGTAAAAAAGACGTACGTACACAAAAGTGCTATTTGATTTCACAAATTCAATTTTTGGATTCAATCTAATTTTTCATATGAGAAGTGAATTTAGTTTATTCTTACAAATTACAATTCTACTTTGCTGTTAAGATACCCCCAAAAAATTGTATACCACATGAATTACTTTTCGTGAACTACCTGTTATACTAACATCTTTAAAAGAAGAAATATCAAATTGTTATACATACCTACGTATTATCTTGTTAAAATCCGGAACTGATTCGTCAAAAATGTATTTTTTAAATAAAAAAATATTTAAATCAATATTGATACGTACCTAGTTACCTCTAAATTATAAAAAAAAAATCTATTTACAAATGCAAATTGTTTAATTTGTTTTTAATTAAATACATTTCATTCACTAAAACATTTATACTATTCCTTCTGTCTTATCTGAGAGAGAAAAATTCACACTTGAACATTTTAGTAAGAAAAAATACACACAATCTTAAAACACTTAGATACTAATGAGTAATAATGAAAAATAAAACACTAACATTCTCTGTTTGAATAATGAAAAAATAAATAAATGTATTTGCTGGAATGGTAAAATAAAAAGTACTTAATGCAAAGGAATAATTTATTTTAATTTGTTTTATATAGATATCTGTACCAGCCTGTTTTTCCTATAGCATTTGATGAGCCGGTGTGAGCACTTCATGTGCCGGCAAATTTCGTGATAGTTGCTTGCTTTGAGCACTCCACGACATAGATGTAAAAGCGTATTTAAGAAAAAATATGACATCGGAGTAACTAATATAAATTATTTTAGTAGGTATTGGTATTGGCAATGAGGCAATGGAAATGTGATGCTGATAAGCTTTCAAATCCGAAAGAAATTGCAAGACAAAATACATTTATCGATGGCCCTGTGCAAAAATATTCTAAGGCCCAATTTATTGACCCTCTATTAAATTTAAATTCTCAACTAAGAAATATAAAATTCAAGATTTAAGAAAATTCAATTCATTCACTCTCGATTAGAGATTGTAATCGAGACTGATGCAACTAGTTATCGGTGCAATAAATTTAAATCCGATGTTAACTCACAGGTCAAAATTCACCATTTAAGAGAAATTGTTCGCTCTAATTTAGAGTCAAAAGAGTGACTCTGAAGAAAAGATATTCAATTTTTTTTTTCAACATGCGTTTTTATTGTTGTGTTTGTGACTCAAAGCATAAACGCCCGATGATGGAGCACAAGCTCCGAAACGCTTCGCAATAGAACAATAAAATTAAAAATAAAGTTGTGAAAATAAAAACGAACAACAATAAAAACACATGTTCAAAAAAAAAATTGAATATCTTTTCTTCATAATCAACACAACCGGAGACGAAAAAATATATAAAATAAATAATATAAAATGGATAGGGATCTCGATGGTACGATCATCGTGCGATGCTTCCAAATTCGGCAAGCATGTTACTAACACAGAAAAAAATTTTATTGCATTTTGTAGCACGATTCGTGCGCCACCCTGTACAATAGGTATTTTATACATTTTGGAAAGTAAATTTAGTAGCGCATACAAGTCTTAAACACTTTTGGTACATCTGTGCAGTTGCAAAAATATTATGGCTCTTTAAACTCGAAAACATGAAAATTTGTTGTTCCATTTTTGTCTCACCTTAATGGATCTATCATTAGCCGTGTTTCTTTGCACGCGGATATAGGGATGGCATCAGAAAACGACAATCGCCGCTTAAGAATTCATCAAAAAAAACTTGGCAGCACACATGCACCTATGGACATGCACCATGACACAGCTGTAAGTTGTAGTTAACAAATTTGTATTGAAAATCCTGAAATTGAAAAATATTTACTTCCGCCAATTGAAATTGATGCCAAGCATATTCTAAAATTATGAAAAACAATTTCACATTAACAGATTTGCTAAATTCAATTACCTTTATAATGAAGTTTGAAAAAAAAAATAATAAAATCACGAACAAAATATTCGACGGGATGTGTTAGTGGTCGGAGGGATGTCAAACTTTGACATTTCCTGAAAAATTCATCGCATCGGTTCATCAGAAACGAAGAATCAGTTTTGGAAGCACTGTTTATCCCCGGTAACTGACTTAGCGGCGATAGCTATCCCCGCTAAAGTTAGCGTATATAGGATAAGTTGTTGTTGTATTTTACATGCAAATTTCAAATTATCCCTATATCCGCGTGCAAAGAAACACCGCTTTTGTTAGTAAAAAAAAATAGGTTTTACTACAATACGAAAGTCTTCGGCATGTATCTCAACTGGTGATAAGGTGTTAATTTGCTCTTGTATTGAATACACCCATCGTTTTATTAATTCTGTTATTTCTTTTGTCAAATTAATTTGGAATAAATGGAATGACAATATCTGCTTAACGATCGAGCTAGATTTTGCCAAAGTATGGTCTTATTATCTCCTTTGTGAAAATACATCTGGATGGCACCATTGAAATACTGAAAAGGTTTTCATCAGGAGCCACTTCTGATGTAAATTTTTGTTTGTATGACTTTTGTTGAGCTCCATCACAACCCCAATTAATGAGCAACGATACCTCTTCCAAACTAGTTTTAAGATCTTCAATAGAGCTAATAAGACATCTTTTTCAGCCAAGAATAGAAGCCTTACACTGAAGAAGCTCTGTAGGTCACTCACAACAGATGTGTTCATACACTCTGTTACAGTTCTCTTGTCAAGGTAACAATTTCCCTTAGTTCTTTAATTTCATCATAAGAAGGCAGTAAATTTGAAACAGTTTTTTTTAATTTTCTGGCGAATAATTTCATTCTGAGGAGTGGATACCTGAGAATTTTCAATAGCTCACGCCTCATCAGCAGAGAAAGACTTATACAGTGGATCAGGATAAACTGTTTCGAGAGTTTTTTTTATATAAAATCAAAATAAAATACCTAGTTTTGGAAACAAAGCTATTTTTGGAGAACTGGTAGACGGATTTAAAAAAGTTAACAGTAGAAGTATCTCTTTTCCCTATTTTCATAAGGGATTTTTCATTAGCAATTTTTATTTCTTCAGCGCTGAATGAATCTCCAAAAGATTTTTCACTTTTTTCAAAACAAAATATTTATTTAATATTATGAAAGAAAGTGGAGAGGTCGATATGAACCAAAAATTAAATTATTTAAAACAATTTTTGTTAGATATTCCTTGTTCAAAAAAAAACCTTCAAACTTATAAGTCGAAGTAATAAAAATGAATGTGCATCTCTTGAACTCATTACAAAATGGGGTTGTGACGGATCCCAGCAAAAGCAATACAAACAGAGATTTGAAAACAGCTTTGAGTCAGGTGCGTTTATATTTTTAAAGTTCGCTTGTTCCGTTGCGTTTAGTTAGTAGTTTAAAAACCATCTGGCAAAACCCGACTCCATCTTCTCCCCGATTTTGTTCGTGATTAACTTCGTGAAAGAAAGCACAGACATTACTAAAAGCGAAATCAGCTATATCCAGTCAAAAATCGATTCACTTCAGACTGTAATAAGTTCCATAGATCTAAAGCATACATTGCTTTTTACCATGGTCGATGGAAAAATATGCAATGCAATAACTGAAACTACATCAACACAGAAATGCTATGTTTGCTGGTCAACATCAAATGACGTAAACAAATTAACTACACAGACAAACGAAATTAATGAAAACTACATTAAATTTGGTTTATCAGTTGGACTTTTTGAGAGTCGTCTGCATGTAGCTTACAAACTTCCAGTAAAAAAAATGGCAAATTAGATCCCAAGATGAGAAAGAAGTACCTATGTAAGATTAGAAAAATTCAAATTCAACGGGAATTTAGAAACAAGCTTTGTCTCATTTTGGATCTACCACGATCAGGTTTCGGCAATACAAATGACGAATACAAGTCAAAGATTTTTTAATAACCCTCAAATTCCCGCTGAAGTCACAGGGATTGATTTTAAATTGATTTTTCGATTTAAAATAATTTTAGAAGCAATTTCAACTGGCTACAAAGTTGATTCCGAAAAGTTTGGTTTTTATGCAATGGATACAGCCAGACTTTATGTCGAGTTATATCCATGGCATCCTATGACTCCGACCATGCACACGATCTTAATGCACGGATCTATAATTATAGAAACTGCAGTTCTTCCAATTGGTCACCTATCGGAAAAAGCAGCAAAAGCCAGGAACAAACAGTTTAGGTGAGCGAAATAAAGCAAAACTACATTTAACAAAAATATTCATATATAAAACTTTCAGATTAGATCGTCTTAATTATGCTAGAAAGTTCTCAAAGAGAGATTGTAGCCAATTGTAGAAATACGCAATCGAATCCAAGAATGCCATTTTCAAAAGAGACGTTAGAAATGCTACTTCCAGAGGGTCCAGAATGATAAAAAATCTAGCGTTTAGTTTTTGAACAATACAAAAAATTAAAAAAAAAAATCGGTTTTTTTCAAAAATATATTCCAAAATTAATAGAAATCTTTAGAAACTGTGTTTTGTTGAATACATATTATTTTTAAGCTGAAAGAGTGACAAAGGTAACGAAAAATAATTTTGGCTAGGTTTTTCATGCAAATACTCCTGCGTGTCACGGTGAGAAAAGGAAAAAAAGAAAGCGGTATATGAACGTTATCAGCGGTGGTGTCGTGGGTACTCTGACACCTGAAGGAACCCTCCCCTTGCAACTGGTATAAGCCATTGCCACTTGACTATCCTCTCCTCGGTTTCTCTGAGGATATTCTCTGAGGATGTTCTAAATCACATGTAACTTATTAGCACTAACACATCTCAACAATTTCGTTTAGCTCAACATATATTTATTGGTAATAATATTTAATAAATTCTAAAAAAAAGGGTCATTTGATGGTGCAGGGAAATATCTTCACGGGCAATAACTTCACATAGGGTTCACCTTCACCTCGAGTGGGAAATAACTTCCCTTTTTTTGTGAAGTTACTCCCCACTGAACGCAGAGAGTTAAAGTAAGTAATGTTTTTATCAGGTCAAAGTCCATTCATATAGGTGTGACCCAAGGATCTGTCCTCGGCCCTGTTTTATTTTTAATATTTATTAATAGTCTTTTGGAGCAACCATTTGTGGGAAAGGTTAAAGCGTTTGCAGATGATCTTGGGATTGCTTATGATTCAGATAGCCCCTTGAATCTAATTGCAGAAAATAATTATGATGTTTATGTACTAAGATCGTGGTTCGCGGAACATAAGCTCCTTGTAAGCAATAAGACCAAGCTAATGCTCTTTAATTTGAAACCGCAGGAAATAGCAGAACTTGATATAATATTTCATGCACCAAATTGTGTGAGGCATATTTTTCTTAATGACACTTCCCAAGACCTGATTCCCTATGCCTACTTTGAATTCGGATGTTGATTGCAAATCAAATTGCTTTGCAATAGAAAAGGTTAAATCTTTTAAATACCTAGGTGTTACAATAGACCAACATTTAAACTGGACCGAGCATATATTAATTCTAAAACAGTGCTTACTTTCTTCAATCCGTAGTCTCTATCGTCTCAGTAAATTCCTTTCTAATAACACCTTAAAAACAATCTATCATGGGATATTTCACTCATAATTGGAGTATGGAATAACCTCTTGGGGGGGTGCTTATCCCAAAAACATCAGCAACTTACTATACTGCAACTACTATATGCGTCTGGCACACTCCATGGAATTGTTAATATATGCACAAATCCTACCGATACGACACTTGTTTTACTACAAATCACTGAAGATATTTTTAATTAGATGTGGATATACCCAAAGTCCAATACTCGATGCTTATAGCCAACGAAGGAACTTAAGAAATGTTGTTGCTTTACCCGCTTTTCGCACTACAAGCTATAGAAATTCATATACAGTTATATCTTGCAAACTTTTCAACAGACTTCCTGAACAAATACGAATCATTAGAACCTTATACGCGTTCCTTAACAGGATTAAGTTTTGGCTCCTTGACTTTGATATCAGTCAAGTTGAAACTTTGCCGAGCTACATTATTTAAATTTTTTGTAAAGGCTTACCTGATATTTGCCTCCTTCGATCTGTTTTAGATGTATTTTGTTCTTGCTTAATTTTCTTGTTATACAAAATGTTTTGTTTTTCTTGTTTATATACTTTTGTTCACCCCACAATAAATAAATAATTTGTAATGATGTGACATTTGCTACTATTTTTTGTAAATACAAAATGTCACTAACTTTTCTCCTTTAATTTACCATTTAATAGTTTACCATTGTTTTATGTTTAAGAAATGAGAATAATGAATAATAAATGAAAAAATAAAATAAGGTGAGCAATTACTCCACCGTAAATTCTGTGAAGTTATTTCCCATCTATAATTTGAGAATTATTATAACTGCAGAGCAAATGTGAAATTGAGTTACTTATGAGGTTTTTGTATAATTTCATACATAACAAAATATAACAATTTATTTTTAGCAATTTATAACACTGCCGTAAAATAAGGGCTTACACAATAAGGCCAATTTTGCGTTATTTCACTTTCCATTGGTGCTGTTTTCAACAATTTGCCTTTGCACGTACCCCAAAACACACACTGGCCCAATAAGGGGGGTTGCAGGGGGGCAGCAGGTCTCCCATATGCATTGCCATCTTTATGGGATTAGTTGCGAAATCACAAGTAGATTCCATAAACAGTGCAATGCCTATGGGGGGCATCATGCCCCCTGCAACCCCCCCCCCCCCCCCCCCCCCCACTGCATGGGGTCATAATTGTCCGCGGTATGCTTGGCGCTGTGGACGAAATGTTTCAGCCCGTGTACAATATTCCTCTTATTCTTGGCGGGTATTTTGCACCTCTGCCGATCGGGACTCTCAGTGGGTCGTTGGAGTATAATGTACGGATGCTTTTGTGAGCTGGTAGGGCGAGTTTTAGTTTGTTTACAGTGCACTTAGACGTCGGGGAAAATGACACCCTCTTGAGTCACTGGAACACTCTCAACAACAAAAGCTATCCATAGGTACTGCTCATTAAATGATCTCTACGAGATTTAAAGGATCCACGTGTTCACATGTTCGACTTAAGCATTTTGTCGGAAATTATTTGTACCGTGACTTTCCAATTCTTTTGTTCGCCGCTTCTTTTATTGTTTTATTCCTTCTTTGAAACGCCCTACGATTGCTGTTTTAAGATAAAATAATCAAAAAACATAGGGGCGGGCTACAGTCCGCTTGGGCGAACTGTTGGATACCCTATTCTTATTCCTATATCTCATAAGTGGGCGTGACAAAAATTTAAAGGATTTTATCGAAAAAACTAAGCTTTTGTAAATAAAAACGCTCCCTAGCTCAAACTTTGGTTTTTCAATAAAATTGTTTTATTTAATTGTGGGCGTGTCAGTAGGCGGATTTAAAAAAAATTTAAGTATGAGCATAAAGGGCACCTAGAGAGTATATACTATAAATTTCAGCTCCCTAGCTCAAACTTTGGAATTTCAAAAATAAAATAAAAATAATTGTGGGCGTGTCAGTAGGCGGATTTTGAAAATATTTACACATGAGCATAAAGGGCCCCTAGAGAGTATATATTAAAAATTTCAGCTCCCTAGCTCAAATTTTGGTTTTTCAAAAAAAATATTTTATTTAATTGTGGGCGTGTCAGTGGGCGGATTTTGAAAATTTTATGTCCCAAGCAGTTTTATGGGCCAAAGATCATATATAAAAAATTTCAGCTTTCTAGCTCAAAATTCAATTTTACCCAAAATTTGTTTTATTTAATTGTGGGCGTGTCAGTGGGCGGATTTTGAAAATTTTATGTCCCAATCAGTTTTATGGGCCATAGATCATATATAAAAAATTTCAGCTCTCTAGCTCAAAATTCGATTTTTTCCAAAATTTTGTTTTTTTGAGTTTGTGGGCGTGTCTGTGGGCGGATTTCAAAAATTCTTAAACTTGATTATTTCGGGACCCTAGAGAGTATATGGTTAAAATTTCAGCTCTCTAGGTCCAGTTTAAAGGCCTAATTTTTGCCGACGGACGGACGGACGGACGGACGGACATGGCTAGATCGACATTACTATCGATGCTGATCATAAATATAGTAACTTTTAGGGGTCTACGGGCAATATTAAGGTATGTTACAAACTATGCGTCAAAATTAATATACCCCTAGAATAGGGTATAAAAATACACAGTGAAAACTTACAGGCAATTTGCGAACGGTCCAGCGTGGTGAAAGAGCAGTCAAGAAAAAAAGGCGCGTTACAAACTAGACACTCATATAAATAAAAAGTACTTGTCTTTGTATAGGTATTAAAACCAATCGCGTGGGAGCGACAACCAAATACTGGTTATTTCGGATTCTATGCACACAGCTGATTATAATCGCCGTAAGGCTGTGTTCATCGCCAGGATCCGGCTTGTGTATTAGGACACACTGTCGGCAGTTATTTTTTTGAAATGGGTTGTAATTTATATATAATATATTTTTTTATTTTTTTAATCAATTCTTGGTGGAGTACGCCACATCATCTTCAGCGATGAAGCACATTTTTGGTTAAACGGCTTCGTCAATAAGCTAAATATGCTTTAATCGACAGGTGAGAAACCGCATGTGCTTCATGAAACAGTACTTCATCCGCAAAAAGTCACTGTTTGGTGCGGTTTTCATGCCGGTGGCGTCATTGGGCAGTATTTTTTAATCAATGAAAATGGCCGTCACGTTACGGTAAATGATATTCGCTACAAAGACATGTTGGAACGTCATTTCTTTGAGCAATTGCATGAATTGGACATCAGTGATATGTAGGTTCCAACAAGACGATGCCACAAGCCACACAGCGGGTGCAACAATCGAGTTATTAAAGTCTCAGTTCGATGAACGTGATGAATGTGTTATCTCGAGAAACGGACCCGTCTATTGGCCGCCGAGATCGAGTGATTTAACACCTCTAAAGTTCTTTTTTATGGGGCTACATTAAATCATTGGTGTATGCCATCAAGCCGGCGATGTAAGAGGAGCTCAGAGCCAATATGGAACGAGAAATAGCGGCCGTATCGGTCAAAATGTGCGGCCGAGTCATCGAAAATTGGGTTCGGCGTATCGACCGCTGCATACGTTCCCGTGGTGGACATATGAACGAAGGTGAATTCCATTCATAAATATTTTGATAGTTATTCAAGTCAATACATTGTTTTTTGAGATTTCTCAAATAGTTTGCTTTTTATTTAAAAAAGAAGCTGTCAAGTACTGAATGAAAGACACTTTACTTACCAATGCAAACCAAATAAAGAAAACCAGTCGACTACATTTCATTTAAGTTTATTTTCACATAAATAAGTTCTTTTTCATTTTAATATACAGTTATCTATTAGTTACGTAATTTAATTTGACTCCTTTTATATAAATAAAGGCCCACTCAACATGGCAGGTGACTTACAGTTATAAACTAGGCTCAAAGAACACATACCACAACTATAACTTAGAAGGCAGTTATCTCCCCAGACCTCTTAATCATATCACATTTAGTTACATAAAAGAACAAACAACAGGACAAATATAATATTTATTAGCAATTTGGAAGAGAGTCTAAGGAGAAGCCTTCACAAAACTATCATACATTCTCGCATTCACACATCCATCACTACCTACATATCTAGCGTATTGCTTAACAATTACATTTATAAAGAACTTAGGAAATAATATTTAAATAGCTGATGAGCATAAGCATAAACAGTCAGTCATATAAAATCATTTATTACAATAATTAATAAAGTTAGCAGGCAGGAGGCTAGGATGCTGTGATCTCGGTCGTCGATGGCGGCGTGGAGCTTGTGTTCGGGCCCGCGCTTGTACTTGTCGGAATTCCTGGTATATCAGCGACAGCACCGGACTCGGGGGTTATAGCCTTCTGGTTGGGAAAGAGCACAGAATATGGTGGTGGTGGGTCCAGCTCCTCGTAATTGGGGGGCGTTGAATGGTGCTCTATAGTGACATTGGCTTGCTGCGCCGCGGCCTCGGACTCGTTGTGGGCCGACTGCGATGCGGAAGCTGTAATTGTGTGATCGGTTTTGTTAATGAGGAAACAGCACTCTACTTGATGGACAGCACCGCAAAAATACAAAATAATATCTACCCTTAGCCAAAATCTACATAAGCCATGTTAGAATGAGATGATTTTGCATCTGTACTTACCCCATAGACCACAGATGAGAAGAGCTCCGCCACAAAGTAGCATGCCCAGCATTAGATAGCCCCAGGGACCGTACTTGGAGAGGTCACTATTTATACCGATCCGGGTGGAGTTACGTCTTGTGAAGCCACTTCCGTTACTGGTGCTGTTGCCTTTGGCGAATGTAATTGTTTTCGGATTTATATCGCCATCAGTCTTCTCCGTTGTAATGTTGAAATCTGCTTCTGGTGGGGGCGCGTCGAAGGCAAACAGATTTCGGAAAACTTCGATCGCCCAGTGCTCCCACAATTCGCTCTCGATGCCGTCAATTTTTTTACGTTTCCAGCACATTGAATAATCTTCGTCACTGTCATATTCATTGCTATAAGGGCAGTGCCGTATGCCATCACATACTAAGTCTTTCGAAATGCAAAGCAATGGTTCCTCTCTGAAATTATAAGTCCAGTGTTAATAATAATCCAATACGAAACAATCAAATAATTTTATTAACACTTTTCAATGTAGTTAAATAATGTATATAATGTTTTTACAAAAAATATATTAAAAATGTTTGAGCGTTTTGTTGAAGGGAAAAACATGCCGAAAGCTTTCTTAACTCTTTTTAAAACAGTTATGTTGTAACGCCCAAATCAATTTGGAAATAACGCCCAAACAAATCTGGAACAATTAGTAGTTGTAAAATTGTTCATCATTTTGGGTGTTATTTCCTCGTGAGAGTTCGTTTTTATAACAAGCAATAAATCCCAAAACAACAAGTGGAAATATTTGAAATGAAAATATCACTTAAAACAATTAAGACAAAATGAAACAACTCCCCAATAAAATTAAACATCGCCCAAATGGCAATATTGTTATATTATTTTTACTGTAAATTGAAAAATGCACTTTCCTTTCGCCTAGACGCCTTCCAGACAACTAGCACCTACCCATGGCCGAGCAACGAAATTGCGTGACCAGGCTTAACTATGCGGAAAAATGATAAAAGCTCTTTAACCCATCAAGAGTTGGAAAGACCGGAGGTATGGAAGAAGTATGAAATTTGTTGGGCTATATTGAATTTTCAAAATGTTGGTGCTATGGAGGTTTGGGCTTTAACCAAGGTCCTGTTGGCTTTTATTTCATTCAGCGAACGTCATCCCATTTATTTTAAATGCCTGAAAACGTTCGTTGAGACTTATGAGTTTGAAGTACAGGGTCATCCAACAAGAGGCGAATTTTAGATCAATAGAAAAATACAACATTTGTACGAAAAGTGGCGATAGGTTTATTTTAATCTAAAGTACAAACTCTGAGGTTTATATTGAAATACAATATTTGGCAAATATTCGTCTTGGCTATGCCATTCTAGTCATTTTTTGATGAACATTTTCTTCACGTTTCGCCTGTATTTCGCGCATAACAGCTCTGATATATCCTTTCTGATGCATAAGTAGTTGTTGGAGCGTTAGCGTAGACTTTATCTCAAATAATATCCCCAAAGAAAAATATCTAATAGTGTTGAATCGCACGACCTGAGCGGGCAGTTTAAGTCCCAGTTTAGACAAACCACACGCTCAGCAAATTTGTGCCTTAATATAGTCTTTGTTTTACAAGGTGTGTGACATGTGACGCAAAATTTAATTTTCGTGTGTGCTTAAAATTAAAAAACTAATTTATTGACCGGAAATATTGGAATCTTCAAAAGCCGAGAGAAATTTTGAAATCGGTCGAATAATTCGGATGATACAGGTAGTCAAAGTTTCCTTTTTGTTTTATGAAAAGATTCAGAGTTTCGGGGCGCGTTAATATCAAAAAAACCTGTTTAAAAATTATATTTTTTTTTATTTGAGCTTGTAAAATGTTTGTATTAAAATCCAAATTTTTTTTTGCAAAATTTTAAGATTTCCGAAAAGCTGTTTTTGGCTCAATTTTTTGACTTTGAATTGAGTTATAAGAAATCCTTTAAGAGTCTTTGGTCTAAACTCAAGAATTATGACATGGGTACTGGGTATGGCTAGGTAATATTTTTTTATGATAAATCAGGTAGTTTTCGTGATTTGTATAAATTTATCAATTTTTATGACAGATCATTACAAGAATTGTGACCCTTCATCCTCGTTCTGAAATCGTTATTGCGGGCGATTTCAATATACACAATTCAAGCTGGCTTCAACATTCTGGTCAGACAACATCCGAAGGAAGGTACGTCGAGATCTTTGCTGAGGTAAATAACCTGACTCAGCTTGTAAATGAGCCGACACGAATACCAGACATTAGCAGCCAAACTGCAAACACATTGGACTTGTTTGTTAAATGTGATAATTAAAACAAATATTTCATTCTATTTAATATCCCTTTTTTTTTTTATTTTTTATTTTTCAATATCTAACTGTCACAACTTTTTTATTTTTATTTTTTATTTTTTAACTAACGCGACGCGTTTCGAAGCAATAGCTTCATCTTCGGGCGTAGACTGAATCAATTATTCGAATTCCTAACCCTCATAAGTGGGCGTGACAAAAGTCTAAGTATGGTTGAATTGTTAAGAACTCTCTACATATTTTGTTATATAACATTTAAAGGATTTTATCAAAAAAAACGCTCCCTAGCTCAAACTTGGGTGTTTCAATAAAATTGTTTTATTTAATTGTGGGCGTGTCAGTAGGCGGATTTAAAAAAAATTAACACATCAGCATAAAGGGCCCCTAGAGAGTATATATTATAAATTTCAGCTCCCTAGCTCACTTTAAATTTTCAAAAAAAAAAAAAACATAGGGACGGGCTACAGTCCGCTTGGGCGAACTGTTGGATACCCTATTCTTATTCCTATCCCTCAAAAGTGGGCGTGACAAAAGTCTAAGTATGGTTGAATTGTTAAGAACGCTCTACATATTTTGTTATATAACATTTAAAGGATTTTATCAAAAAAACGCTCCCTAGCTCAAACTTGGGTGTTTCAATAAAATAGCTTTATTTAATTGTGGGCGTGTCAGCAGGCGGATTTAAAAAAAATTAACACATGAGCATAAAGGGCCCCTAGAGAGTATATATTATAAATTTCAGCTCCCTAGCTCACTTTGAATTTTCAAAAAAAAGAAAAAAAAAATAATTGTGGGCGTGCCAGTGGGCGGATTTTGAAAATATTTACACATAAGCATAAAGGGCCCATATAGAGTATATATTATCAATTTCAGCTCCCTAGCTCAAACTTTGGATTTTCAAAAAAATAATTTTATTTATTTGTGGGCGTGTCAGTGGGGGGATTTTGAAAATTTTTTATCCCGAGCAGTTTTAGGAGTCATAGATCATATTTAAAAAATTTCAGCTTTCTAGCTCAAAATTCGATTTTTTCCAAAATTTTTCATTTTTGAGTTTGTGGGCGTGTCTGTGGGCGGATTTCAAAAATTCGTACACTTGATTATTTCGGGACCCTAGAGAGTATATGGTTAAAATTTCAGCTCTCTAGGTCCAGTTTAAAGGCCTAATTTTTGCCGACGGACGGACGGACGGACGGACATGGCTAGATCGACATTACTATCGATGCTGATCATAAATATAGTAACTTTTAGGGGTCTACGGGCAATACTAAGGTATGTTACAAACTATGCGTCAAAATTAATATAGGTACCCTTAGAATAGGGTATAAACATAGGGACGGGCTACAGTCCGCTTGGGCGAACTGTTGGATACCCTATTCTTATTCCTATCCCTCATAAGTGGGCGTGACAAAAGTCTAAGTATGGTTAAATTGTTAAGTACGCTCTACATATTTTGTTATATAACATTTAAAAGATTTTATCAAAAAAAACGCTCCCTAGCTCAAACTTGGGTGTTTCAATAAAATTGTTTTATTTAATTGTGGGCGTGTCAGTAGGCGGATTTAAAAAAAAAATTAACACATGAGCATAAAGGGCCCCTAGAGAGTATATATTATAAATTTCAGCTCCCTAGCTCAAACTTTGGATTTTTAAAAAAATTGTTTTATTTATTTGTGGGCGTGTCAGTGGGCGGATTTTGAAAATATTTATACATGAGCTTAAAGGGCCCCTAGAGAGTATATATTATAAATTTCAGATCCCTAGCTCAAACTTTGGATTTTCAAAAAAATTGTTTTATTTATTTGTGGGCGTGTCAGTGGGCGGATTTTGAAAATATTTATACATGAGCTTAAAGGGCCCCTAGAGAGTATATATTAAAAATTTCAGCTCCCTAGCTCAAATTTTGGTTTTTCAATAAAATTGTTTTATTTTTTTGTGGGCGTGGCAGTGGGCGGATTTTGAAAATTTTATATCCCGAGCAGTTTTAGGAGTCATAGATCATATATAAAAAATTTCAGCTTCCTAGCTCAAAATTCGATTTTTTCCAAAATTTTGTTTTTTTGAGTTTGTGGGCGTGTCTGTGGGCGGATTTCAAAAATTCGTAAACTTGATTATTTCGGGACCCTAGAGAGTATATGGTTAAAATTTCAGCTCTCTAGGTCCAGTTTAAAGGCCTAATTTTTGCCGACGGACGGACATGGCTAGATCGACATTACTATCGATGCTGATCATAAATATAGTAACTTTTAGGGGTCTACGGGCAATATTAAGGTATGTTACAAACTATGCGTCAAAATTAATATACCCCTAGAAGTACCTACCTCAAGTACCTACCTCAAGTACCTACCTGTTGTGTAATCCTTTTTATTTAATGCAATAAAAATATTAGTTACCTATACATATTATTATCACAAAACAAGTAGGTATATAAATATAAAAAAAAAATATTTTATATGCTGAGTTAAAAAGCAAACACGTAATTGATAAGTCATAGACACGACTTGTATTTTAACAAAAAAATTAGTTTAAAATAACTTAAAAATGGAAATTTCCTACAATGATGACATTTTTTTCGATAAAAAAAACACAGAAGAAGAAATTCATCACAGGTGTAAAAAAAAATATAACCTTTTAGCTGACAACACTCTGCGGTACCATATGAAAAAATTACGCTTGACGGAGGAAGAACTCTGTAGAAGCTGTGGCGACGAGGAAGCTCTGGAAGACACTACCCACTTCCTGTGTCACTGCCCGGGTCTCCAACACACTAGACACAGATTCCTGGGGAGACACTTCTTCCACGACCTAGACGAGCTCTCCAGCACACCAATAGACAGAATAATGAAGTTCATCAAATCTACAGGATGGTTTGCATCGAACAGCACAGCTAGTAATTAATCTCAGCTGTTTATAGACAGGGTTAAAATGAGTAAGGGACTACCCTCCTCCCCCGATGGGCATCACAATGGGTCAGCATTGACCTGAGTGTGGCACTATGCCAGCCCACCCACCTAACCTAACCTTAGCTGACAATTGGTCACTTGAAGGAATAGCTAAATTCAATAAAAAGTTGTCATCATTGGTTGGTTGTCAAATGTTCTTTGTATTGATTTTGACTGGACAGATAAAACGGACAATTTACCCAGTATATCAATTAATTCTAGAGGAAGGCCAAGGAAATCTATAACGGGGTGCTCGTCATTTACCAAGAAACAGAAATTGATCAATGCTACTGAAGATATCACCACTGAAAATCTTTCAACAGCCTTAGTTATAAAGTATAATAAGGATCATGAGAAGCGTAAGGCAGATATAACCAAGGAAGTATCAGTAGTAAGTCCACTTAGACTTAAAAGGATTAGAGAAAGCAATCGCACTCCTCAAAGAGATCCTATGGAGTATGAAAGAGCAAACGCCTTAGCCTTGTTTATGGATCTGGGGCTAACAAAAGAAAAGTATGGAATTTTAAGAAGTTTCTAAATGAGAAACAACGTAAATGTTCTCCCATCTTATAAGACCGTAAAAAAGGGCTTTTGATACACATGCAGAAATATTGAAAAAAAAATATTGTTTGTTTACTTTTATGCACCACTGTGACTTTGTTTGACTTTAAGACACCCTGTTTTTACTTCAGTTATTTACTATTGACATTTTTTGAGGCCAAATATTACATAAGTCCATTTCCTATTGGGAAATAGTCGTATTTCAGCAGAAAATTCTGAAACACCCTGTAAATATTTTTTTTTAAATTCACAAAATGTATAGATTAGGAAATGTTCTTCAGGTTAAAAAAAAAAATATCACGATATCTTAATTGTTTACGATCTATGATTTTTGGAACCATAAAAGTCAATATGCGCCAATGTGCACCGTCCTGCTGAAAATGAACGTCGTCCACGTCCAAAGCATCAGTTTAAAAAAAAAGTCAACTAAGATCATTGGGTAACGCAATGCATTTACGGAAACGGTCGCACCAGCATCATTGCCAAAAAAAATATGGCCAAAAGGGGTTTAAAACTATGCATATATGTGCCTGTTTGACGTCGCTGCAAAAGGAAATAACGCTCATAAACAAAAAAAAATATGTAAGGCCCAAAAATTGTTCTCGCAGGGAAACAACAACGAAAATATGACGTAACGCTCCCAGAATGTACTCGAGCGCGTAGAATACTCCATCGGACCAATCAACTTTCGCACTCATGAAGTGGATAGAATACTTCGCGATCTTGACATACACAAATCCGCTAGTTCAGATGGAATGTCCCCTATCGTTCTGAAGAGGTGTTCTTCTACGCTGGCAAAACCACTGTGTAAGCTTTCCTATCTGCCAAAAAAATAGAGTCCTCTCCTCCCTCCTACTAACAACCAACTGCACTGAAGTCCCTTCTTTCTAAGGTCATGGAAACGCTGATCAACCGTCAGCTTATGAAATATCTTGAATCCCGAAAACTTCTCAATGACCGCCAGTACGGTTTTCGCGCAAACAGGTTCACCGGCGATTTGATGACATATCTAACCGAAAAGTGGAACCAATCTCTGCACCAAGGTGGTGAAAGTAAGATCGTTGCGCTTGATATTTGAAAGGCATTTGACAGAGTTTGGCATCAAGCTGTCTTGTCGAAAATGCGTGCAAATGAAATCGATGATAATCTTCTTAAATGGATTAGAAATTACCGTTCGGGCCGTTCAAGTTGTTTTGGTCGGTTTCAAGTCTGCAACTCAGCAAATAAATGCTGGTGTTCCCCAAGGCTCTGTTCTGTCGACGACTCTCTTTTTCATTTTTATAAATGATCTCCTGTCGGTTACTTCTAATCCAATCCATTCCTTTGCTGATGGCATAACCCTTAGCTTCTCATATTCGTTTCTTGGGCCACGGCCCTCTCCTTCCGGTGTGGAACTGGAACGGCAACGTATGTTAAGCTCTTTAAATTCCGATCTTAACAGAATAACTCAGTGGGGTACAACCAAAAGAGTGGAATTTAATGCTTCTAAAACGCAATGCGGTCTCCTGTCATTAAAGTAAAACCCACACACACTGCCATTATCCATAAATAGCACCTGCATCGCCGAAACCGAAAGACTTTCCATTCTCGGTATGTGTGTTAATGACAACCTCCGTTGGAAGGACCACATATTCGATGTCGCCAAGAACGCTTCCTTAAGCGATGTATGAATCATTTTACCCCAAAAAAAACGAGTGTGGTGTGCCTTAGACCACACGACTGAAGTAAAACTTCTTTAGCTTCGTCTATACGTATATATATATATATATGTTTATATATGTATAATATATACATGTATATACATATGTATACATATATTAATTTTCTAAAAATATTTAAATTTATTTTGGGTTTTTATTGATAAATTAATATTTTTGAATAGATTTTTAATTTTTAATCATTATTTTCATTATTTTCATTATCGGATACATCAGTAATTACTGTGGTTGATTGTAAGACCTAGACAATAGGCTTATGGTATGAGAAATAAGATACATGTGTTTTCGAATGAAAATTAGAAAGATGTCTAGAGAATACTGCATCTATTGTTGTTCCATGTCTTGTGGTAGGCTCATTTCGGTTATTCTTCATTTGTAATTCTAATTTATCTTGTAGACAGTTAATCAAGAGTTGTCCATCCTCGAACGCGAAATTAACATTGAAATCTCCTGCTGAAATTAGTGGCAACGTATGATACATACATACATATTAGGCGTTAACGGCCCATACAGGATATTAGGCCTTAACTACCCATACAGGGCCTAGATCTAGCATCTCCAACCACTTTCATGCCAAGTGGGGGTGACCTACAATTTTACGCCGAATCCGAACTGAAAATTTGAGAAGCTTCTCATTACAATTTGATACTCTTGGATATTTGTCAGAAGTTGGCAAGAGATGCCAACATCACGCGGTTCTCCATCTAAGTACTAACCACGCCCTACATCGTTTAATTGCGGTGATCGAACACATATGATAGTTTTCTCCTAATTCTTCAGAGCCTACTCGACCGTAAATCATAAGTCTTTTATATAAAAAGTTTATAATATTCTAAACTGTGTTATTGGGCGAAATGTAAACAACCAGCGTTATGATATGTGTTCCATCGTCCAAAACACAGTGAGCAACACATACAAGTATATCACCAATTGATGACTGAGATATATTTATACTTCATGCACTGGCTATGAGAGGAGAAGAGAAAGAAAGTGTGTGCTCGCACGTCGCACCTCTCTCTCTCTTGCCCCTACAGTAGTATACGAAACGTAACTCTCTCTCTCTTTCTATCTTCACTAACTTATATTTTCCTCTCAACTTCCGTTTGCCTCGCCCGATCACACCTCCGTAACGCATTCACCAGCTTACTCCCCAAGTCAAGCGTGCGTAAAGATGTTTTACTTCAAAAACGTGTGAGCTGAATTTAAGTCAGAAACCTAGTGCTTCCTCTATATTCACAGATTTCAAAGAATATGAGGGTGCGCATTAAACACACCCTTCTCAAGAGTTTTTATATGCGATAGAGAGCCTGGAGCAACAATTTATTTCTCGTATTCCCAAATTGAACTTTTAGTTTTGAAATGGAAATGTATAATATATTAAACAATGAATTTGATTACTTTTGCTCTAAAAATCAAAACAAAGAATTATTAGAAATTAGAAAAAAATGCATGACTGATAAGAATGTATATGAATTTTTGTTTTGATCTGTTTTTGTTATGTTTCAAAGAAAAATTAATGTTTAGTTTATTATTTTTGTGTATATATGTTTCGTCTTATTTATATTTTGAAAATATAAAAATCTACTGCGAAACAGTTGAATCTACAACGCTTTTTTTTCAAATATACTTCGGACATTTTTTCACAAAGTCCAATCACTGATTAGTAGAATAGAAAAGAAAAAGAAAATGTGCGCGCTGCTTTCTCTTGATCTAACAGTGTGATACAGACAATCGGCTTGCAATGTGTCTTAGATATACGAAACGTAACTGGCTATGAGAGAAAGAGAGAAAGAAAATGTGTGTTCGCACCTCTCTCTCTTGCCCCTGCAGTAATTTACGAAACGTAACTCTCTCTGTTTCTATCTTCACTAACTTATATTTTACTCTCAACTTCCGTGTGCGTGCGTAAAGAAGTTTTACTTAAAAAAAACAACACTCGGTAACCCATCTGAGTACTAACCACGCCATAGGTGGTTTAGCTTTCGTGTGCCTCACACTCACTTCCGTAACGCATTCACCAGCTTACCCCCAAGTCAAGCGTGCGTAAAGAAGTTTTACTTCAAAAATTATTTGCGTTTCTTAATGGAGCAATATTCAACAGCCACACTGTATTTCAAGGTAAGTTTTGGTCCTTTTTTCCAAAACAAGAGTTAACAAAAAATCATACATATATATCAAAATCAATTCTATCGTGTGTTTTAGCCGCTGGGCGCAGCTAGGAAAAAAAAAATGTCAACACCTTACCCAATTTTCAAGCAGGAATGCTTATTCCCATCATGACACGCTTCTCCTTTTCCAAGAACTGTAACCATAAGTTTTGATGCCAGTGTAATTCCACCGTGTTCCCATACTAAGCGTAGTCGTCCTTGAAATAATCTGACTGGGTCTTCCATGTTTAAACTGCTGTCTTCTAACTGACAGGGGTCAACTTCCCATGATGGTATCAATGGTTCCAGTGAACTGAACTGCAAAAAAAATGTACATTTCTACATAAGATCTATATTTAACATCTATGAAGGTATGTAATAAATTGTCTCGTGCAAACATTTTTAAATAATAATAAGATGCTGCGTAAAATATCGCCAGGCTATAAATAAATTGATATTTATTACATATCCACGCGTACAAAGAATCTGCTCTCAACATACAGATCACGTATGTGGGCGGAATGATTTTATAAATTATCACAACAATGTGTTGAGAATAATTAAAATATATTCATATAAGTATTTCTCATATTAGCATTACTTTTTTAGATTTACTTGTGATACGTTAAAAATATATGATTTATTGGATAGGGAACTTTGATACGATTATCGTATTAATTGAGGAAAGTATGCTGCTGATGTTTGTTCATAAGTAACAATACTTGTGAATTTGACTGACAAGGAAAAATTGAATAATGAATATTGCGAAAGTGACTTTAAAAATATTCGGTCAGTTTTATTTCATGACAGTCGGAATACAATGACATTCGCTTTTTCTAAACATTCTCCTCTTACTTAAGTCAACCAAATGCAAACATGTTTAGCTGGTTTCAATAGTAGATATTGAAAGGAAGGAACTGAGATTGCATCATGCTGTGAATCACACGATTTTGACTTTTTGGGACATAGTTCTACTGACGTCATCCTGACGTTCAACTATCCCAACACTTGTTCAATTTGTGCCTTGATAAACAAGAAAAACCAAATCGAAAAGGTACCAATCCAAGCTCTGCGATGTCATTTTAGTTTAATTTGTTCAGTCAAAATTTGAAAAATAAACTGAACTAATGTTCTACAGATAGTTTTCTATATTATATATACATACATGTCACTAGGTGAGAGTTAAGAACAAAAACCTAACTTGTTAAAACATCGATTGTGCGACCAACACACAGAAGTAATAGCAAAAATTAAATCTCCCGGCCTACTAGGAGCCCCGTGATTACATACTGTCAGGTAGTGGTTGTGGGGGAAGTACTCATAAAGAGTCAGGGGATGCAGCCTGGCTGTAATTTGCATAACGCTTGCGAAATGTTGAGTATGACTAGTGCAGTCGCGATTTCCGCCCGACTGGTGATTGATGCAATCGAACCTTGGATTGATGCCATTTCACTGCGCAGCGGAGGGAGAGCTACTGCTCCCTGATCCACGGAAAGAAGGCCTTTTGAGATGACTTTTTCAGTCGAACATCAAACTGCTCTCTAGTCTCTTGCAGATAATTCCGAATCGGGTCACTGATATACAAGGTGGCGCAAAAGTCATCTTCCTATCGGAAGAAGCATAATTTTTGCAAATGGCGGCAAATGTAAATTCTACTTTGATATTTGTGAAGTTAACTGATACAGAAAAAACTTAAGACACCAATTAACATAATCGAAAAGCAGAACCAAAGTTTTTCATTCATAAACAAAATTACAGCGAAAGAACATCGGGTGACAACTTTTGCGCCACCTGACAACTTTTGCGCCACCTTGTAGTTGAGCCTCGAGCACGTCATTAATTTCCATGGGAAGGGGGCCCGGGAAGAGTCGGCCGCGCAGTCAAATTGTTAGTTGATAACTTTTCTTGAGGGGGTGACTGAAGCAGGATCACCCTGAATACTACGCGCATCGCGGAGGAAGTGCAGCATTATGTATGCGAATGGGCTTCTCTCAGTATTAAACAAAGGAACGGGTCATGAATACGCGGATGACACAGCAATTGTGTCAGTCACCAACACAAATTGGTTTCACGACCATGATTTGGATAGCGAGGCTCAGAATATTAGGGTAACGCATATTCGCCTTCACATTCCAAAATTTAAAATAAATCTAAAAATGCACGATAACAATTGTTTGCATTGAAGTGGGGGACAGAAGAACATAAACGAAAACAACTGCTCCATATACATTGCGAACGTATCAACATGCAAATATCTTGGCGTAATTATAGTTGAGTACAACTTTATATGGAGCTGCCACATAGAAGCAATCATTGGCGGAATCATATCAAAGATATGGCAAACTTGCGGTGGAAAAAGCGTCGCAAATAAAAACATATCTATAGAGCAACCCAGCAGGAAGTTACCATTAGAAGAAGACAAGAACAGTTCTACGAAGTACGAGGTTCTGGAACGAATATGGAAGTAGGAAGTTCGATATCCCAGTTCCCATGGTCCTAAACGATCTCCCGGGAAAGTATCGAAGACTATCAAAAACTGAATCATTAAAAGAATTAAATGTATTATTGTCAAAGGCAAATTATTTATTATTATTATTGTATATTTTCAAATTTTTGATATTGTTCTCAATTGTTATCAGTTTTATCAAAACAATCTTCTGCACACAAGCCCTTCAGGCTTTGCAGATACACAATTTTATGTTTTTATTGAAATTTATATAATAAAATCAAACAATCAATCAATATATTCCTCCTTTAGTGGGCGTGGTAAAAATCTAAGTATGAGAGAATTGTTAAGAAAGATCTACGGTGCAGGGAAATAACTTCACGGGCAATAACTTCACATATAACAATAACTCCACTTTTTGTGGGAAATAATTTCTCTTAACATTTTATGATAATTCAAGAACCTTACCTCGCACCTACTCTAAATCAAACAGTGACCCCAAGCAGGGGGGTGCAAGGGGGCAGCATGCCCCCCCCCCTCCCCCCAAAGGCATTGTACTATTTATGGAATCTACCTGGGATTTCGCAACTAATCAAATAATCAGTGCAATGGATATGGGGGGCCATGCTGCCCCCCTGCAACCCCCCTGCTTGGGGTCACTGTTTGATTTGGAGTGGGTGCAAGGGTCTTTAGTTATAATAGACAAATTCTCAAATTATAGGTGGGAAATAAGTTCACAAAATTTACGGTGGAGTTAATCATGGTTCACAAAAAAAAGTGAAATTATTGCCCACTTGAGGTGAAGTTATTGCCCATGTGAAGTTATTGCCCGTGAAGTTATTTCCGTGCACCAAGATCTACATATGTTGTATTGCTTTTATTGAAAAAACTAAGTGTCAAAAACTTTATAAAACGGAATTGTTCAAAACGGCTTTAACTACATACTATGCGAATTATATCTTCAAAAAAAAACGATTCTTTTTTAAATAGTTGAGGTTGTCAGTAGGCGGCTTTTATATTCCAAATTTAAGCTTCCTAGCATAAACTATGACTTTTCGATAAAACTGTTTTTTTAAATTGTTGGCGTGTTAGTGGGATGATTTTAAAAATTCTTAAACTTGGGCATTTCGGGCCCCCAGAGATTATGTTTAACATTTTAACTCTAGACCTTATTTTTGCCGACGGACGGACGGACGGACATTGCTAGATCATCATAACTATCGATGGTGATCCCGAATATAATAACTTTTAAGGGTCTAGTGGCAATATTAAGGTAATTTACAAACTATAAGTAAAATTTAATATACCCTTAAAATTGGGTATATGAACGCGACTTTTTTAACGGAAACATTTAATAATTATTTCGTTTCAATATTGATCACAACAATGTTTAAAATACCCAATTGAAAATATTATACATTGTCGCTCATCTTATACTCCATTAAAAAATAAGAATTTTCAAGGTTACTGTTAAAGATTGGCGATAGAAATAGCCAACAGAATAACTAAAATGTAAACATTCCTAACAAATGAATGCCACCTGGTTAATGTTGCCAGGTAACAGACAACTTTCTTAGTTTAATAAATCGATTGATATACATTCCAATCTTTCGTGTGCGTTCTTTTATTTTTTCAAAAGTTCTTTAAATGTTTGATAGCTTTGGTTTGTTAAAAAACATTACTGCCTTTTTAAAATGTTTGATGGAGTAGAAAACTGAATGATAGCTTAAAATACTCGACAGAGTGTTGCCTAAAAACACATTTGGCCGCCTTTTTGATGTTTAATAAGTTTTGTTACTGGAATGACAAATTCAAGGAAGTGAACTCAACCAAAACAACGTTTCGCAAATTATAGTTATCTACGTTTCTTACAAAGTAGAAACCCGAGTTTTTGAAAAATATTTTTAAGACTGTGTAGCAGTAAAGATGCCTTAGCGGAAGAATTTCAAGGTTTTTGAACAAAGAAAAACTTGGAGTTCTGCGATTTACTTTGCATATAATCCGTATTGCATGTTTTTGTTTTATCAATAGTGGTTCCGTTTTCTTAAAATATGCACGACCCCAACAAGAGATACCATATTGCAGCTTAGATTTTAAAAGACCATTATATACGAGTTCTATAATTGTTTGTGGACAATATAGACTAAGATGATAAAGTTGTCTTACTACTTTATTAAGGTATTGTTTGAGATAAAATGTATGATTATTCCAACAGAGCTTGTTATCTAACACTATACCTAAATATTTAAAATTGTCAACACACTCCACCCTGAAACAATCATTGCTACAAGATTTAACATTTTCGAAAGTTATAAAATTATCATAAATAAATTCGGACATTATCCTGACTTCGAAAACGTTGACATACTACAAGAAGAATCAAATTATATGAGGACGTACACTACGGAAATGTTACATATAATAAATGTACCAATACAAAAACGACTTAACTATAAAACGGACACCAAAAAATGCGCACACATCTACAGACATCTTATAAACAAACAACGGAAGACGAAAATAGTTATAACTCAGCCGGCATCATAACTTTATGTTTTGTGTTCGTCATACCAAATTTTTTGTGAAATGTAATTATTTATGTTGTACAATAAGTTGTGTAAGTTTTACAATGTAAATGTAAATTGTTCATTTTATTGTCATAACACTTTTTCTTGACAGTCCCTGAAGATGACTTTCGAAGAAAGTCGAAATATTGGACAAAATATATAATTTAAAATACAAAAAAAGAGTATTTTTAAATTAAGACCTACAGCCCACTAAAAAACATTATTTATTATCATTAATATAATATAATAAATCGGCAAATCATTACAGAAATTACTTTTAATCTTAACTTGCTTTAATAGAGTTAGATTCACTTAGATTATACTATACCTTTTCTTCACACTCTTAAAGTTTTATACTTCTACAAGGAAAATGGGAAATAAAATGCACAATTTATCGTATGAAATTATCTTCTTTCTTTTCTTTTAAAGGCGTTATCGAATATAAAATAATTTATTATTATAAGAGTATATATCAGTATAAGTTGGCAGGCCGAAACGATACAAATGCAAGAACACCAGCATTTTATTGACCACAGTAAAGAAGTGATCCGAAACCGGAAGCCCGTCGATGTTTTTGAGAATTGTGGAAAAAAAAATTTGGTGGTATCAGCTAAAATGCTTTACTTTTGAATCAATTCTTCCGTTTTCGAGATTTTGTCGTTTTTCTACAGTTTTGCTTGGTCTTTAAAATGAAGGTTCGTTCTTCCTTGCCTTCTCGAACCTGGGGTCTCGTGTCGAAGATCCTCTTGGCTGTAGTATTATTGTACATTCGGTCAATTTGGCCGAGCCAATATAATCGACGTGATTTAGCTTTTTGGATACACATCT
Source organism: Portevinia maculata (assembly GCA_949715645.1). NCBI lineage: Eukaryota > Metazoa > Arthropoda > Insecta > Diptera > Syrphidae > Portevinia > Portevinia maculata. The sequence goes on from OX454526.1 coordinate 220,396,882, forward strand.
TATATATATGTATATCTTCTCCTCCATCCGCCCTCCTCGCACACAGAACCAAATATCCGACGGAGTATTTTTCTTTCTACAGTAGGATGGGAAAGAATACGCACGCCATTTTCTTACTCTCACGTTAAGTTTTAAGAGGTGTTTTTGAGACAAGTGAAGATTTCGAAGATGTCAGAAACTGTTGTATTTTTTTTTTGTCAAATATTTTCTAAATAACCGCTCGGAGAAAGACATATGCTCAGGAAATCCGTTTGCCAAACTTCTTTAACCATGCTCAAGGGCAGCTTAGGGATGACGAAAAAATACTATAAAGGTGGCAACAATATCGTGAAGGACTTTAACGAACAGTTTCCTCGAATATACTTTCAAAGAGCCGTTCCTAACACTGAAGAAGTAACATGTATTACTGTCGAAGGAGTTGAAAAGGCGGTTAAGGCCTCAAAAAAAAGAAACGCGGTTGGGCCGGACGCGATATCCTCTGTTCTGGAAATAGAAGGTTTACTTCGGGTCCAGATAGCTCATGACTCCTATCTTAAAACTGATGAGAGGCGATCGAATGCCTAGTCAGTGGAGGGAAAGTAATCTTTTTCGTTTATACAATGGAAACGGCGAAACTCAAAACTGTGGTAATTAAGTATTATTAGCCTGATGTCACATACCATGAAGATCATTACGCTTTTTGGAAAAATAACGGGAAGTGGGCACAGATGATTTGCTGTGCGCTATAGAGTAGGACTCGTAGAAAAGCTAGTGCGCCTGTTTTGTCAACTTAAAGGAACACCTCTTCAGAATTATGTGGAAAATACCGTCTTCACCACCGGCTTTGTTAATTTAAATAGGCTACGCACAAGGAAGAGATAAATCAACATTAGACAGCATTGAGACAGCTGCAAGCATTGAGACAGCTGCAAGTCGGAATGTCATTGTAAATGAGAGTTGGAGCAAATGACGAGGCCGATTTAATTACATTTTTTGTTACTACCCTCAAGGCTTTGTGGTTTTGTTTTGTTTTACTTCTATCTATCGGCATGTAGATATCGAAGTAACCGACACCTATAAAAATGTCAATAATATACGGATGCACTTGTGATCAGCAATTCAACCATAATGACAAACGGGCATCAATCAATTCCGTCCTAGCCTGTTTAATGATTAACCCTAACAATTTATATATATATATGTACGTTACATATTTATATCTGGGTATCGCTTGCACCTGAACCTGATGAAGACAAAATGGAAAAAGGGAGAAAAAAAAGGACTTAAACAACTATACTCTATCCAGAATTAATAGTCAGTACAGTGAAGATAGGACGTTTGCTTCTCCCTTTGGCTATAATGCTTTACATAAACTTTTCGCTCTTTAAAGCTCTCTCAGGGTTGTCATAGCTTCCAATATTGACCGCCACAAATCAAAGAGACAATTCCTTAGGGTTACCATCATGCAATTGCCAGGGAACGCATTTGTTTTTAATGAACCGGTATAAAATTGTAAAGATAGTTTTAATAATTGAAGAAAATAATATATTTTTTTACACCAGAAACAGTGTGAAGCCAACAAATGAAATTCATGAGGCGTATTATTTTACATTAAAACTTAGGTAGATTTGTAAACTAACAAAAAAAATAAATCGAGATGATCATACAGATACATACAAATATAATAAAGGTATATAAGAAAAAAAATTGAAGTAAGTTACAAAAAAAAAAAAAAAAATATGCATGTATAATTATCTCTTAAGTATCTACAGTCTGTTGAGTAGCTGCTGCTGCTACTCTCGTCATTAAGGTTTATAACAAGATTTTCTACTGCTCCTTCGGTAAAAACGTACATTTCCCACATCTTTGGCTCAACAGTCACTTCTACATGCTTCGATTCCATTTTTCACTATCAACCTTTGGAATTGCTGTATGCAGCAGCTCTTTTATTTCACCTAATTTGAACGATTTGTTTTGGCTGGCTACAAACCCTTTCATTTGAGATTAAGCTCACAGTGGTAAGGCGGCAAGCGAAGAACTTTATGCCCTGCAGCTTGAGCCATATCATCTACGATGAAGGTTTCAAATTTATTTTTATGGCGCGATGTCCAACAACTCTGCTTTAACCACTTTATCCTGAAAGTTTAAAGCATTAAATCTAAGCCATTTTTGTATGTCATCTTTTTTGGTTGAGGTGGACGGTGCTTTATGTTTCTTCCTAGAATGATATGAAGCATTGTCTAGAACTGTGACAGAATCGGGTTCCACATTCGTTAAAATTTCCTTGAACCATTTCTCATATACTTCGGCATTCATGTCTTCGTGGTAGTCCCCGATTTTTCCTTTAAAGAAACACAATAGCCCTCCATCGACGAAACCTGTGGTACTTCCAATATGTGTTAATATTAATCGTTTGCCTTTACCGGATGGTGATCGTAGTCATCCGTTCGATAAAATTTCATTAAATACTTGACGTGTAGTTTTAACGGATGGATCGATCCAAACTTTTTCGCGTGTCCCTCGTTAAGCCAAATCTCATCTGTAAAATAAATTTGTTTTTTACTTTTTCTAATTTCTTTTATTTTGCGTAAATATCTACGTCTTCATGAAATAATATCACTTCTTTCCAACAACAAGTTCCATGATCCTTTCTTAAAACGTCATGCACGGTTGTTCTGCCTATTTGAGTAATATCTGAGTTGCGTTTTATTTCAATCAAAACCTTGTCTATAGTTTGAAGTTCATTATTCTTAACGAAACTGTGAACTATTATGCTTTATGGCGTATTTGTCAAAATCATCGCATTTCTTTTGAGCACCAGAGTTATTTTTCTTTCTTGGAGGTGAATTGTGGACTTTAACTTTATTTTCTCATAAAACCCTGTAAACACTTTGTTCCGTAACCGAGAAAACAGCCACCACTTGCCTAACGGCTTCCGATTTATTCTTAAGATTGTCATTAAATTTTTTTGTAGCCTCAACAATATGTTGTTTCTTTTCTACACTTATATCCTTATTAGAACACGAAGCCATTTCCTTTCCTCACTATGAAAACCAAAACACTATATTATTTTAACGCACTTGATGTTTAGTTAATCAATGCACTGCTTGAAAACTTTCCGAAAATAAATAATTTCTTAAAATTTCTCGCGTGTTTAAAAAAAAGTGGACTTCGCTGTTTGAAATCTCAATGCAAATTAGCCAGGCTTCGTATTAAAGCCTTCTTAAATATAAAATACAGATCATGTTTTTCCAATTGGCAATAACATTTTTAATAGAATCCTACCTAAAAGGTTTCAATACCTAGAATTTGAATAAAATTTGAAATTCTTATTATACCTCTATCGCTAACCTATTGTATGATTGCATCCCTACCTAACTTGAGATCTTCCTTTTGGGAATTCCCGTATTCATTGGCAAAACAGGCGTCATTCATCGGAAAAACAAAGACATCATACAAGCAGGTACATAATGAGATGAAAGGATGTATTTATGTTTTTCTTTTTGTAATTTAAACAGTTTGCGACACAAACTCAATCAGAAAAATTTTCTAAAAACATTTCCCAGTCATTTCCGCTATATGTATATTGTGGAAGGTAGAGAAAATAAATCCCCATACATTCTGGTTTAAATCCAGACTTTCATACGAAAAAAAGGAAATCAAAATATACGACTGGCAACACTAGATATTGATTTCATTAGCTGTGTTTTATTATCCATGCGGATCTGGATCTGGTTCAATTTAATACGTAAAACAAAAACAACACAGGATCTTGCTATTTATCGGGATCATTAATCGTGATCCAAAATGTAATTACAAAACTCACTACCTGTTTTTTCGTGGCGTTGCTTATTTAAATTATAGGAAATTATAGGAACACAATAATATTGCCAGACCAAAATATGAAACACTATTAATAACACAAAAAATCAATTAGCATATTTTCATATTCGAATAATTTACCACTGCGACTTTTGAGACGTTTTGCTTCGTAATATAATACACAAAAATTAATGGAAATATTAGCAGTACAATACTGTTAATATGTTGCATATATGAACATAATATTTGAACATAGTTTCTGAAAAAAAATATTGAGTGCAAAATGTATGTTGATTTGTATTCAAATGGCAACACCCCCTACACAACAAGCGATCATATTGTGACGTCACATTATACCGTATATTTGCAATATGGCTGAGTGCCAATCGAAACTTGAAATACCTGGTATCGTCTGTTATGTGTTAAAAACAACTGTTGCCACAACTTGCCACTGATGATCCAGATCGTTTTATTATCAGATCGGATCCATATCAAGATCATTGGGATAATAAAACGCGGCTATTATTAATTAATTTTCTCTTGAAAGCGTAGAAAAGCACAAATTCTCAAAGCTATTTGATAAAATTCACAGACAAATCCGAAGGAATATGGTATTGGCAACTCTCTTTTTCGTTATCAATAATTTTAATGGTTACATACCGGCAAGTGGGGCAGTGGGGGTTGATTTCGAGCGCACAAAGTCAATTTCGACCGAGCCAGTGTCAGTGTGCCTGTGCCTTTGGCTCTATGGTATGTTGGTCACGCAGGGATGTTGTGGACATTTTTTCTATAGGTCTACATTTCACCGGCAAATTGCGTATTTTTTTTGTTCATGGTGGCATACTTAGAGAACTTAGCGACCGCACTGACAATATTTCTCTCTCCCCATAAGCGCTGTACTGACTATTATTTCCGGATAGAGTACAATCATCATCATCGCAGTGCTACCAGGTATTGCCTGAGTTCCATATTGAACAGCGTCTTGCGACTTATCAACCTTATTACTCGTATATGTTGGGTTCGTTCGGTTTCAGCTGGGTTGGTGGATAGGTGACTCTTACTAACTTTGCTGGTGTGAGTGCCATTGTCTCTTTGGGTACTTACATAGAGTTGAAAAATTGAATTCATTATGATCACAGAGGCAGCGTAGGTAAACAAATTTATTTATGTTACTATTTATTGGCCCGAAAGTATGCAGTATGTTAGTTGCAAGTAAAGACATAACTCCGTACTGGTCGAAATATTTGGAATGAATTTCTGCCCATTACAGATGCAAGTGCCATTCAAGGATAATTGCAGAGTGTTTGGGTTTTGCTTTAGTGACTGAAGACGCAGCATTGCATTTTGGAAGCATTAAGTTAAACCCTAGCTGAGTTATGCTGTTCAGATCGTAATTGGTGAGCTAAGGATTCGTTGCTGTTCCAGATCAACACCGGAAGATGAAGGACGTAACCTAAGAAACGAATATGAGAAGCTGAGGGTACTGCGTAGGAGTAGATTGGATTACAAGTAACAGACAGGAGATCATTTATAAAAATTAGAAAGAGAGTCGGAGACAAATCAGAGCCTTGGCGAACACCAGCATTTAATTTGGTGAGTTTCTGACTTGAAACCGTGCAAGAAACTTGAATTTAACGGGTCCGAAAGATAGTTTTTTCTATGCTATGATCAGAATTAAACTCTCTCACTAAACTGGATCCCTATTGAACTGTCTGTGGGTTTAATCGGTTCGACATCAGAAAATAACGGCAGGCCTCCAAGTTTTTAATCACTTAGTCGCTGAGGCCAATCAAATGCTGGTACTGCTGCATTTATGTCATCCAGGAGGTTAAAAGCCTGCCTCTCTTTAGCGTTTGTATTGGAACGTTGATTGATAATGCCTTTTTGACAGGGTTCATAGGATCTCTCTTGTGAACATGACATTACCAACTGCGCTGGACGCGATCCATTTGCATTGAGATGTTCTTTGACGTGAAGGCTTCCTCGGATGGTGGAACTTCTTAATCGATTAATCTTTGTTACTCTTCCTGTCATGCCAATCATCTTCATCACAGCTGCCGTTAATTTTCCCTCATACTTTTTGTACGCTGTCCATTATTGAGAACCGTATATGAGCACCGGGTGCACAACTGATGTGTAGAGACTTCCTTTCAGCTTAGGGTACATTTTTGATCTCAGAAGATGGCTGAGTTTTCCCGCCACTTCATCCACCCATCGCATTATCACAGATCCCAGATATTCAAACTTTTCGCAATTGGGATTCACATTCATATTAATGTCTGGAATAGGTCGGAGTGGAGAAGAGAAGGGGCAGCACAAGTATTCTGTTTTTTTTTTCGGACTTATACGATACCCATTCCCCTCCAAAACTTTCACCCATAAATCAAGTGCTCGTTGCAGGTTGATGTACTTTGGGGTCCGCCACTTTTCCTTCAACCAGATAATCAAGGACTGTAATAAATGTCAAGGGACTTAAGACGCTCCCCTGGTGTACCCCGACTTTGATTGCGAACTCCACCGAGACGCCAGTGGGGCATCTTACTCTTGTCTTTACTCCCTCATTATATTATAAATAAAAGTGGACCCGATATCGATGGAAATTTTCTATTTCGTAGCTAGCTTTCGAGCCATGCCAGAATGTCCCATCGTACTCCAATTGTTCCCAACTGTCTCAGTAATTGCTTGTGGCTTAATATGTCGAAGGCTTTCTTGAAGTCTACGAATAGAACCACTGAATTGTGGTTTTTATCCAGGCTTTGATATATTTTGTTCGCGAAGTCTTCGAGCAATACATTGATGCTCTTGTTTTTGCGGAAACCAAATTGATTTTTGGCTAATAATTTGTATTTCTCAACGTATTGGCACAGCCGGTTTGCAAGTACTTCTTCCATAACTTTATCAACAGCCGATAAAATTGAAATCGGTCTGTAATTCAGAATTTTGTTCTTCCTCCTAGTTTTTGGCCATCTCATTGTGCATTTTTGTTCCTAAGTTCCTTGTTCTTAAGTTGCATCAACTCCTTCTCTCGGCTCAGCTTAAACCTAGTTCTCACTCTCTGCTCTCATTGCCCGAATTAGTTTCACTTTACTTTCTTTCATTTTTGGGTACAATTGGACGCCCGTTTTTGAGAAAAGAGTCCAAAAAGCACTTATTTTGAAATGTCGTCGCCATGCGTCCCGAGAGCAGAAATGTCGCCCATCGGTAACCCTGCTTGCTGGGCTCCCAAGAAAATCCAAATAAAAACTGGATGAACTGAAACTCGTGGTTTCAATGGCACAGTGGATGAGTGCTTACCTGAGAAGACGCTGGTCTAGGTTCGAATCAAAGTGGAAGTAAATGGATTTTCGGGATACAAGGAAAAAATACAGGCCAGTACCATAGGAAAAAGGAGTCTGATGATCGGTTGTGGCGAACCGTGAAACAACGCTGTAACTCCAGCAGTCCACTTCACGTGGTAGCAATTGTAAGAAATATGGTTATTCATTCAAAACAACACAAAAGAGATCAGTATGTTAGGGTGCAAGACACCATCGCGGCTGTAGCATCGTCAATTCAGACAAATTCAAGCGTTTCGACTCGAAATTTATCGGCGCAAATAGGAATTAGCAGACGGTCATTACAACGGATAATTCATGATGACTTAAACTTGTTTCTGTACAAATTCCAAATTGCAAGCAAGTCGAACACCCTCTATTTGCCTATTCGCCTAAAGTTTTGCCAACAAATTATTGAAATGACCGAAAAATACAACACCTTAATAAATTGCTTGTCTATGACGGATGAGGCCCATTTTGATGTAAACGGCAATGTAAATAAGGAAAATTGCCGTATATGGAGTGAATCTAATCCAGAAATACTCCATGAGACGGTACTGCATCCAGAACGAGTCACTGTGTGGTGCGCAGTTTCATCAAGGTACATTGTGGGCCTTACTTTTTTGAAGAAAACAGTGTAACAGTAACTGTCAATGGGTTTTTAAAGATGTTGAAGTTTTTTTAACACAGAACTGCGCCGAAGAAGTATCCGTTTTAACAACATTTGGTTCCAGCAAGATGGAGCACTGCACACATATCCATATTGATGGTGTCGAGCAAGATGTGCACAAAAGAAACCAATTCATACATAGAATGTCAATGTCAAAATATTCAGTAAAATCAAAATTTTCATCATGGCGCAGAACACGAAGGAACAAAGTTTACAAATAATTAAAATTTACTACCGGAGTCGGTTAAATTGTTGTTGTCGGTTGTTGTTAACAGCGTTAACAACAATTTTCAGCCGTTATTCTCGTCCCAGTAGACAAGCAAATCATAGTCTAGCGAAAAAAATTGAGTCAGAATATTCGCTGCTTGATGTTGCCGTGAAAGTGATTTTGGCCGAGGTGTGGAAAATATTGCTGCCGTTGAGGCGTCCGTCGCCGAATCAGTCAATTTCACGGCGTTTTCAAGAATTGGACCTCTCCCAGACAACATTATGACCAATTTTACGTAAGGATTTTGGCCTACACGTACACCCTTACAAAAATAAGCTGACTCAAGAACTAAAGCCACTTGATTATATGAAGCGACGTACGTTCTCGAATTGGGCTCTGGACATGATGGAAGAAAATGAAGATTTTCATCGCTAAATCATCTTCAGCGATGAAGTGGGTTTTTGGTTAAACGGCTTCGTCAATAAGCAAAACATGCGCTACTGGACAGGTGAGAACCCTCATGCGCTTCATGAAACAGCACTTCATCCGCAAAAAGTCACTGTTTGGTTCGATTTTCCTGCCGGTGACGTCATGGGTCGTTTTTTTTGTCGATGAAAATGACCGTCACTATACTGTAAATGGTATTTGCTACAGAGACATGTGTGAGCGTTATTTCTTTGAGCAATTGCATGAACTGGACATCAGTGATATGTGGCTCCAACAGGAGGGCGCCACAAGCCACACAGCGGATGCAACAATCGAGTTTTTAAAGTCTCAGTTCGATGAACGTGTTATCTCGAGAAACGGACCCGTCTATTGGCCACCGATATCGAGTGATTTAACGCCTCTAGACTTTTTTATGGGTCATCATTGGTCTATGCCAACAAGTCGGCGACGTTAGAGGAGCTCCTAGCCAATATTGAAAGAGAAATAGCGGCCGTATCGGTCGAAAAGTGCGGCCGAGTCATAGAAAACTGCGCTCGATGTATCGACCGGTGCATACGTTCCCGTGGTGGACATATGAACGAAGTCGAATTCCATTCATAAATGTTTTCATAGTAATTCAACCCAATAACATATCTGAAGTAGTTTGCATTTTATTTAAAAAAGAAGTAGTCCTTAATTAAAGACCCTTTATCAGTGAATGAAAAATACCTGGTTTATTATTAACTGATTTTTTAAAAGGGGTCAACTTTTTATTTTAATAACTTTCATTCGAGTGAGCATTTTAAAATTTCAATTTGAAAACTCAAGTATCTAAGGATTGTTTAATTGGTTAAATGAAAAATGTGTAGGCCTTTGTGTAAGCCTTGTTTAGGCCTTTTACACTTAATCTAATACTTGTCAGTATTTAATACAATTTTCAATACTTTTCCAAGTTTCTTGCGAGAATTTTTCCCGACTTTTTGGAAGTTTTATATTTTGTCTGCGACAGCTGAAATTCGAAAATTCGAATATCGGGTGAATAGCGACGATCTTACTGGACTGTAGATTTTATATACCAAAGTCATTTCATTCCAAAACTTTATTTTCACTTTTGTGCTGGCCCTGCTATTATCCATTTCGGTTTGTTGGTGTTTACCGTGTACAATTTTGCTGCAATGAATAGGTATACACTTACCAATAAAACGCGTATATTGCAACTGACCCTTATAGATAGCCCATATCGTTGTTCTTGTTCAATGGATTTCTAGCTCTGGAGGTAATGTTCGTAATATTCAAATTAAATTGGAGAATTGACACACCTATTTTTGAAACTAGATGTGCTTTGATTAACTTGAACTCCCTTCGAATTCGACGTAAATATTTCTCGGTCATGTTTATAAGAGATTTAATTCATCGATTGTGATCGATTTGTTCAGGAGTTGTAGCAGGTTGGATTTTAAAAACAAATTTCTTTTAAATTTAAGACAGACTTAGTATCTTAATTGAAATCTTATTGTTTATTGTTCTTTCTTTTTTTCTTTATTTTCTTTTTTTTCTTTTTCGTCTACATATGAATTATCTATTTAATATTCAACAAATCATATTGTTATTAGTCTAAAAGAGAAATGTACTCTATTGATGAAATTAATTTAAATTAAAATAAAATTAATGTGTTCGTTGAAAATGCGTTGGACCTTAAAAATGCTATCTATAATAAGCAGACAGAGATTCATTATCACAGTTTGTAGCTAAAGCTGTGTTAATATTATCTATCTTTAAATATTTAGGGCTGAAATAGCCCCTCGAATTTCCTCAAACATTTAACACTTTAGTTTGTTAACAGGAAACAATTTTCGTATAAATTCTTCTTGTATACATCCAAATCTAAATCAGAATTTTCGGAATATTTCTTTTTTCGTTTACTAAATGTTGTCTATGTTTATCTTCCGCAATAGAAAGGTGGCTTCTTATCATTCCATATCGAGCATACGGCATCGTTTTAACTGACAAATCGCTGCATATTTAAAAACTACGTCATTGTAAGCCATGAATGGATAAAGCTTCCTTGTGCTTTAAATAAAGATACAAATTTTATGCAAGCACACGTTTTTAATATGCTCAAACCAGTCTTAAAATGTGTGATATTAGATAATGGCAACAAATTGCACATGACTCGAATTTATATTAATGTAGACGAGAGATTTACATCGAAATATCAGGAAATATGGCATCAGTTTCAAGTCGTGCTCGGTTCGGCACGACTTATTTTCTCAAAATTAGACGATAAATACTCAACTCCATTGTCCCATAAATAAATTTCTTACCCGTAGATATTAAGATTGGTTTCAAATGACGTAAAGGATGGCGCTGTCATGTCGAGTTTCGAATTAGTTTATAAATGAGCGATAATAAAAATCTTACACCAGATAACGTGCGAATTAGCTTGAGGTTACTTCAACCATATTTGTGTTAAATATTTACTACTTACTTGAAGATAAACATTTTAATTGATTTTTTTTTATTTGGGAAATTAGTAGGATAATTGTTATCAACCAAAAAACAAAAACCGAATGTTGAATGCGTGTTGAATCCAAAATTGGTATAAAATTATTTAAATAGATATAGATACTTTAATGACTTCGAGGCAATAAGCACACAATGCTTATGACGTAACTAAACACAATAAATATTCACCTACAAGTTAGGTTAATAAGTATGCCAAAACTAGCCAAAACTAATCATTTCAAGGCAGCTAGTTGTTTTTAAGCACAATATAGTTTCCTACATCACCACACACTAGTGGGGACCAACTGCGCATCAAACTAGAACTGTAATCAGCCTTGAAATCAATTTTTAATTGTGTAATTGACCTAAAATGGTATATTCTACTATTCTACTATTACGTAAGACGTAAGCCCATCGTGGAAGAAAAATAAAAGCGTTTTGGCATGTGGTTAATGTTTGAATAACTAATACCTTTGTACATCCTTCGATAGAGTTCGAATCATCTCTCTTTGCAGATGGTTGTAAAACGGACTCTGCAGTCGAAGCGGGCGTCTTTTCAAAAGAACTATATATATTCAACTCATCCAGCGTATTAGGTGTAAGTCCTAGGCATTTGGGTACAGTATAAGTTACAAATGAAGATACCGCAAAGCGCAAATGAACAATTCGCATAATGTATACGAAACTTTTGTTAGTACTATAAAAGACTTGGTCTTACTTGTACAAGCAAATTAAGCAAATTGAATTGAACTCAAACGGGACATAGCGATATTCGTCGATTGTCAGGCTGCGAGTAAGGTTCTACTCAGCCACGACTACGTCAAAGCTACGGCTAACTAAGAGGTCGCCCGACTGGTTGAAATAAGTCTCTGCTATAATGGCACGCTTGCCATCTCCTCCATAATACGCACTATCAAATGTGCGGGAACACAAATGAGAGCTTTAGCCAAAACAAACCTCGAACATAAGATTCAATTATAACATCCTTTTCATCAAATAGTTTTGAGCTTTAGTTCCAAAATTTACATGTATAGGGTCCCGGGAGTAGTGGTATCTAAACGGCGCTCAAGGCTTATTGTGTCTGTCTTGGCAGGAAATCGATGGTGATTTAAAGGCAAGTGGACATTTTGCGTATTCAAGAAACAAAATGGCGAAATACCTCAAATCGGAAGCGTTTCTTGGACGTTAGAACAACGGCTTACATTTGTAGATGTTCTACTACCGGACGGAACAATGTAGAAACGGAATCGTCATCATCCTTGTGGCAGAAATACTTGGCTGCGTCTCGACCATTTCTAAGTCCAGTGACCATTTGATGTCTCTCAAATGTGTGAACTATTTTCAGATGCGAGCAGATAGAAAGAGAATAACTCTGGCTACATTTTCACAACCTCAACAAGAACATCCGTGGCGCAGAGGCTCAATGGTTAGTGTGTCTTCCTACTAATCGAAAGGTCCCCGGTTCAATTCCGGAGCCAAATAACATCTTGAGTTTTTTTCCACTGCCCCACCTCTTGCGAACGTCTGACAAACATCCAAGAGTATCAATTGTCATGAGAAGCTTCTCCAAATTGCCGTTCGGATTCAGCTTAAAATTGTAGGTCCCTTCCACTTCGCAAAGAAACTGGTTGGAGAAGCCCTCTATGGGCCGTTAATGCCTAATATTTATTTATTTATTTTTTTAACAAGAACATCCAAAATTAAGAGCAAAATAAGTTCGTTGGCGGAGATTTGAACGAACATGTCGGGTAGTTAAACAAGTGCTATGAAGACTGCTTTGGAGGACTGGGATACGGCGACTGGGAACTCTCCGGATGAAGTTATCCTAAGCGGCGCAGGATAGACGTTCGTCCATAAAAAAATGTATATCTTGCGTATTTTGTTTTTAAATCAATGCTGTATTTTCGCGCCTTTCTTGCAGATAGGCACAAAAAAACTACAGTTAGGATGGCATTCGTTATAATAAAATGTTTTGACTCTTGGGCAGGTATTCATGTCTCTTAATATACAATTAGTTATTGCTGTATAAGCAACTACCTACTTAAGTCAATATGAACAAATCACATATGGCCTACAACTTTCGGGATGCACAAGCAAGATACTTTACTTTTAAATTCATTTTTATTAATTATTAGCTTATATCAACTTAAATACTAGACAAAAATTATTAAATCTAACTTAAAATTAACAGGATACTTATTCTAGATTATTGATCCTTATGCGGACGCCCTAAACTTAACTATATCTTATAATTATTGCCTTTCGGCCTAAAAACTATTTACGAACTAATCGAACATATGTATTCGTCGAGAAAATCAAATAAAACTCGGTATCATTATTAAGATTTTATATTTTTTATATAAAACAAACTACAAACTACCTATTCTACTTACTTAAACTACTTAACGTATTCTAACTATAATTAGGATTCTGATCACTCGTTGCATTACGAAACAAGTGGTCAAAATCCCAATTGCTTCCCGAGCGCCTGGCAGTCGTCAACGTGCACACGCGCTGCCGTGAGCTGTGCCGTGAGCTGACTGATGCCCTACAGAATCAATCACCTCGCGGAAGCACCACCACAAATTGGCGAGCCCGGCCTCTCCCAGAAACGCCCTAGCTAACTTAATCTAACTTATAAACTAAGAGGATGTTACCTAGAGTAACGCACCGTCTTGGGAGGGCATGTTGACCCCTCCCCCCTCAACAAGCCACCAAAATTCGGCAAATTGTTTTTCCGTATCGAATTTATCCCTCTCCGCTATTGCGGTACTAAAACGAAGGAGCTCATGAGCATTGGCGACGTCCTCGCCGCGGATGAGCCGCTTATCTCTCGCGCTGCGGTAGCGGTGGTATAATACCGGGATACCATCCCTCGTCTGTACCAGCCCTTTTGCATCAATATGGATAAATGCCTCCGGCGGGATAAAGCCAGACCGGAGCGTACTCTCTATGTACATTTCATTGGGGTAGTAAGCCCAAAAGATCAGACTATTGCCGCTGGCCATCGCCCTTGCAACGTGCCTTCGAGTCACCTTAATGAGGAAATTGTCAATCCTATTCAACTGAGCCCCATCGTATAGGACCTTGTTGGGATAGTATTTTATATAGTTGGATTCAGGCGTTCGGAACAACCGGAGACAGGTCCTAAGACATTGTCTCTCCAAAACCCGAATCTTTTCCATATAACTAGGCGCTATATTAAACCACAATGGACAACCATAAGCGATGATCGGCCTTATAAGGGCCACGTAGCAAATGACCTTCACTCTAGAGTCAAGTTGACTGCTATGAAACAGTCTCCTTGTCAGAGCATAAGCCTTCTTGGCCCCAGCAAGACAAGCAACTATATGCCTATCGAAATACAGATACTAGTCAAGCCAGATACGTAGCTATCTAACTACGCTCCTCACCGCCAATGGCTGCCCATTTTGTCCAATAATGGCCAATTTCTTCCAGTTTTTTCTGGTATCCCTAGAGGCCCCAGCCAATGGAGTTCTGAATAAGATTGTTTCTGTCTTCTGAAAGTTGATTTTCAACTTCCAGTCGTTGCAATATCGCTTAATTTGTTCGAAGTCACGCTGCAAAAGAATGTTAATGACCTCGATTTTAGGACCTGATCTGTATGCCACCAAATCGTCGGCATACGCTATAGCATGTCTGAGTGAACCTACCAGATCACTCGTGTAAATGTTAAACAGGATCGGAGAATTGACCACCCCCTGCTGTAAACCGTTTTTAATTTCAAAGACTCTGCTCGAAGTTACGTTGCCACATTTGACAACGAACTTCTTTCCCATAAGCATATTATAGATAACATATAACAAAGGTTTGTGCATCCCCCGCCTGGTCAACTTGTAGAAAAGTCCCTCTAACCATACGGTGTCGAAAGCCTTCTCAAAATCAACCAGACAAGCACCCGTGCATTGGTTCTTGCATTTATTCCACTGAATGTCGGAAACCAGTTTCGACGCGGCATGAATAGTGTCATGCCTCGCCCTGAAACCAAACTGGTTGTCCGGAATTATGTTATTGTCCTCGACCCACTTTAACAGGGCTCTATTGACAACTTTTTCAAAGACTTTGCTAATATTCGGAAGCAAGCTAATTGACCGGAGATTGGCAGGGTTCGTCCTATCTTTACCTTTTTTCGGGATAGGGTGTACCACAGCTATCTTCCAATGCGCCGGATAATGTGCATTATTCAGCGCATTGTTAAACAGCGTGGTGAAAATATCTACAGCCTCCAGAGGCAGGTGTCTCAATACGACGTTTGGGACACCATCCATCCCCGCCGACTTTTTATTCTTTAGCGACTCGAAGATGCACAGAAGATCATCCTTCGACACGAACAAGTGCGATGCATCTCGGCCATTGGCGACAACTGCATTAGCATGGTTTTCATCAGTGAATACGGTGAATCCGTTATTCTCAGATCGCCAATTCTCAAGTTCGGTGCGTAGATAGAAGTGACTCACCAGAGTCCCATTCTCAATGTCGTGGTTACGGCGAACAGGATTGTTCACCGTATACACGGCCACGAAACAAGCGCCCAGCAAATCCACTTTCTCCTGTGGGTCCTCGACCACGAAAAAATCGTCGTTTGAAGCGACACTTTCTGGACTTATTCCAGCAGTCAGTACTGTTTGTCTGTTCTCTTCTGTCTGGGAGATTCGAACACAAGGAATATCATTGTGATCTTTCCTCCTGAACAACTTATTTATCTGTGCACAAGCAAGATAAATCTACAAGGAATGCAATGCTTTCAGAAAAACTACACAATATAGTTAATGTGCTATAGTAAAAATAATAATAAAAGTGAGGGTACAGCACACTGCAGCCTTATGTTCTATTGTTTTCGCTGTTTATACCTTGGAGAAGTTTGTACCAGTTGTTCCAGAGCCCCTCGAAATACATATCTTTTGTGAATTGAATTTGAGTCCTGCTTTGTATTTGCCTTGTCAAGTCACACACCTTAGAGCACAGCCTCCAGACCAGGTTCCTTGACAAATCTAAGAATGAGCTGTGGATCCATTGTTTGTATGTCCTTGTCTGTTATTTGTTGTTTGCTCAAATATCGTTTCCACTGGTGGGTTTATGCCCCACATGTGGTCTGGAGTAAATGCGCAAGGTTCATACGTAACACTGATCTACAAAGAGATCTTAAAGTTGACAGATGACTCAGGAAGGTCGCAAGAAGACTTATGCGAAGTATGGCTTCACAACGACTCCAGCACTGTCAAAGTAGCTGCACTAATTGATAATATTAATTTTGTTAGAAGATTCCGAAGGAAAAGCTCTTTGAGCTAGATAACTAGGAAACAACAAAGTAAGGATATCTATATATCGTCGTCCCAAAAAATCACTTTTTGAACTAGGTACGCGTTTTTGTGTTTTCGGGGGCGCTCTTTTCAAATAAGTTTTCAGTTTTGTTCTGTCTCTTTCCATTTCTGAAATATTCAGAATGGATTTGACGTTTATCCATCAAAATCATCAAGTGCACGTATTGTTTTGCCGTGAATTTTGGCATATAACTACGGCAAATTGCTCATACAATTTGCTAACTTTTTTTCTTAAGAACTGTTTTGACGTACGAGTATGTCTACGAGTTTTGCTGTGGCAAACACAAAATATCATGAAATATAAGGGTTGATTTTCCTTAAGTGTATGAGTGCAATCTGGGCAGACTGCCCTAAATGTGGCACCAAATCAGCCGTTACAGCTAAGAACCTGAAATTTTGCATCATAGCTTCGGAGACCATTCCCAAGATATTTTGAAACCCACTTGTGAAAAGCTTGTTTATAGAAATTATGTCCCGAGCTACCATCAAAACTCCACTTTGATATTAAGGAACATTTCTCAAGTTCCTCATCTTCTATTGTCTCAAGAACACACTGCAACATCGAAAGTATTCTTTTTGATGTAATATCAAGTAAAGCTTGAAGACTGACTTCGGCACTTGTAGCTGTTATTTTCATTTGATCGTTGTTGGGATACCAACGACCATACCACGTCGAGTTAATCGGTTATAGTCAGATCACCGCAATTAAACGACGTTGGGCGCGGTTAGTACGTGGATGGGGGACTGTTTGAGAACAACCGCGTGTCGTTGGCCAGTCCCATCTACAGAGTTGAGGTAGATAACACATACGTGGTATCACAATGAACCTAAATTGGTCTAAGTGTGTCGGCTTCTGCCGACAGCCACCTAAACCTAACCTAACCTAACCTTGTTGGGATAGCAATCTTTCTTTGCATTCTGTACAACTTTGTAAGATGGAAGTTTTTCAGGAGCACTCATTCTTATCACATTATATTGGTGTTGTGATAGTTTGGCTGCGACTAATACTGCCAAAGGATTTTCTCCAGTCATACAACTTTTCTCCTGTGACTTGTTAAATGCGGAGTTTTGAGGCTTGGATCTGTCCGGAAGTTCTTAAGCTTATTTGAGTAGCATAATTGAGGACATTAACAGGTACCGAATATCTCGAATCCTGCGTATTTACCCTTTTTGATCGTTCAAAAGAAGTTTCAAAACTTACTACCGGACGACCACGTTTTTTTCCTGAATCCGATCGTGCTCTATAGAATGAAATTGAACTGCTTAGCCATTTTTCATTAGCTTTAAAAAAATGCATCGATCCTGCACACCGAGTCTTGAAATCAGTTTTGAAAAGGTCTTTTCAGTGCTTCTTGTTATTTCAATAAGTCCTTCTTCTAAAAAATTAAACTGTTCTTTTATAATTATGCTCCCAGAGCTTCTCATAATGCCAACTAGTTCACTTCTCGCCAGAAAAATTGAATTTGAAGAAAGTCCTAAATCAACGAAAAAATATATCAACCCAAGGCACCATACAAGAATCCAAATATCGCGAAAAGTGCAAAAAAGTAGCAGGATTTTTGATGAAAATACAAAATACACATCAATCACATATAAATGACACCAAATTTAAAACTCGGACGAACCCGGAACACAACTAATAGTCTACGGGATTTAAAAAAAAATTAAAACATATACACTTTTTTAAAACTGATCACACATCACCTCTATTTTTTGGAAAAAAATAAAGCTTTGACTAAGCTGCGCTGTGATGAATCAGATATGTAAGTCTAAAAAGAAATTGGATTTTTGAATAATAAATTATAGATATTCTCAATTTAGTTTTTTTTAGTTCATGCGCCAGCTTTTGACCCATCTTGCCCCAGTGTGCGCCGGCCGCAGTTACCGTATCTATGAGTTTTGCTCCAGAAAGTCGGATGTTCTTCTTTCGCGTGTCTTTCTTTGTACCTGGTTGCTCGTGTCAGATGTTTTTAAGCATTTGGGTTTTTTTGTCTCCGTTTATTGCAACGCTATCCACGCGTTGTCATTGTTCTGGAATTGCCGTTTATGTGTATCGGATAGACCGTTAATTACTGGGTGTAAGATCACCGCTCGTTTTGTTTATGTTACCAAATGCTCTTGTTGCTATCGACGTCATATATGCAAGATTTACCTACTTCGTCGATTCTACATAGATACCCCCAACAAAAAATATTTCATTAGCCTAATAAGCTATGTATTTTTTGTATGTTTACTCTGTATTTGTTTTCTATGAGAAAATTTTAAAATGGACTAAAAGAAATATGAAATAAAAATTATTTTTTTTTGAAAACTATATCTTTAAGGAAGTACATACAAGGTGGCGCAAAAAATGTCACCCGATGTTCTTTCGCTGTAATTTTTGTTATGAATGAAAAACTTTGGTTCTGCTTTTGGATTACGTTAATTGGTGTCTTAAGTTTTTTCTGTATCAGTTAACTTCACAAATGTCAAAGTAGAATTTACATTTGCCGCCATTTGCAAAAATTATAGCTTCTTCCGATAGGATGATGACTTTTGCGCCACCTTGTACATACTTTTTCACAGTAAAACAATTCACTAGGAGGAAAGAAATTTCTTTTAATAACGTATAATTGGAATGCCGTATGTACATATTTTTTAAAATAGGTACGTATATGAAGAAAAGAAACCTTATAAAGGGTTTTTCAACACGGACGCTACAAAAGTAGAGCGACACGGACAGCAAACGACGCCGAATTTCTTGCCGCTCTTTTGACATTTCTCTTCAGTAAGGTTTGCCATTTCATGGTGGAAAGATATACGAGCTAACAACGAGTCGAAATTATTAAAATTTACTACCGAAATTCGGAGTCAGTGGCCTCAACGTTAAGAGCGCTACGTCCAATTTATGGTCGTCATAATCGTCCTAGCAGATCAACAATTGAGCGTCTAGTGGACAAATTTGAATCCACAAGCACAGTACAAAATGTAGAACGCTATACGCCAGTGAGACAAAGAAGTGCCCGTAGCTCGTAGTGTCGAGAATATTGCTGCCGCTGAGGCTTCAGTTGAAGAAAGCCCAAATGTGTCTCTCACACGTCGTTCTCAAGCGTTGAGCATCTCTGTGACGTCGTTGTGGCGAATTTTGCGAAAAGATCTTGGCCTACATCCTTACAAGATTAAATTGGCGCAAGAACTGAAGCCGCTTGACCACCAGGACGGCGCTACAAGTCACACAGCGAATGCCACAATCAATTTATTGGAAACCGTGTTATCTCACGAAATGGTCCAGTCGCTTGGCCGCCTCGGTCGTGCGATTTGACGCCGTTAGACTATTTCCTGTGGGGCTACGTCAAGTCTATGGTCTATGCCAACAAGCCAGCGACGATTGATGAACTTCGTACGAATATCGAACGTGAAATTGCAGCAGTATCGGCCGATTTATGCTTGAAAACCGTCGAAAATTGAGTTCAGCGTCGGGACTTCTGCAAGCGTGCCCGTGGTGGCCATGCAAAAGAAATCGAGTTCCATACATAATGGCATCGAACGTACTTTCACAGGAATAAAGAATTTCATTGATATCCAAAACCGTTTTTGTTTTATTTAAGAAAAACTTTTGTAGCGCTCTTATTGAAAAACCCTTTACCTACACCATCAAGTATACTGCAACATCATTTTTGACGAAAATTTGAATATTTTAAAAATTGAAACCATTTGAGGATATCCGATTACTTTTATAAAAACAAAATTCATAATAGATATCGTGCTGCAAAATCAAAAAATACAAGGCGTTATTTTGTAAGCAGTAGACTGCTAAATGCCATTTCCCAAAAACATAGAAATGACGCATACGGCAAGACAATATTAGGTCGACGGCGACGATACTCTTAAAGTAGAGGTAACTGCCAAAAGTCAGTTCCGTATTAAACACGATTTCATATATCAAAAATAAATTGCAGATTAGTTCGACGAGTAGGTGTCATACCTAATTTGAGAGATGGCATAAGCCATACGTTCTCCAGGGTTTTTAGTGGATTGACGTCACACACTATCGCAAGGTTCGACTGCGATATCTTTCGATGATTTTCATCAGGCGTAGACATTCTTCCGGGCGAACCTTGTAGTTTTTTTTCAGCAGGATTCGAACCAAACCTTCTGTCGGATCCCTTCTTTCACTGCTTCAACAGTTCCTTGTGGGTTATCCTGATATACTTTACTTAACCCCACATGAAAAAGTTGTAAAAGCACGACAAGCCTGCACGTGAAAACTACCAAAAAACTCGCTCTTACAACGCAAGACTGATGATGAGGTGTCCACCTCTCCATTGCTTCTAAATGCTTACATATCAGGAACACGGCCGATTACATACGAACCACATACCATCAGCTAAACACGATTTACGCGCTTATCAAAGTCCCTCTTTACTCTGCTCCACTCTGTACCATTCGGCGGAGGAAATCAGACTGGATAATATGATTAAAGTGAAATCCCACAATATTCAATTATATTTAGGAATCAGTCAGGGCAAGGCATTCCACTGCACTTGTACTGTTGGATGTTGAGAAAGCTTTTGACAGTATATGGCATGATGGCATTCTTCATATTGTTAAATACTTTGGATGCCCTTTATGGCACAATTGACTGATCTATAAATTGCAAAAGCATTCGCCAAAGCTAATTTCAGAAATTCAAGAGCCTTATATATTAAAGCGATTCTTTAGAGCTAAACAAGGAGATGACTTCTCCACACTGAGAGAAAAATAAGCTGGTGTATCACAGGGCAGTGTCCTAGGCTATGTAGTGGTCACCCTAAGAATTTAATTTTAATTTCATTTGTTTCTGGGTTCTGCGTTGTTTTATGCACGGCAATATCGATGTTAACCATCGAAATAAAAAAAAACCCCTTTAAACGAAGCCCACGGCGAGTCTCGCTTACACCGTGGGCCATGATGACTTCTGCCACCATGTTGGGAAAGCAGCGATTTCCGTGCTTGGCTTGCTCTCGCTTTTTGGTGAGTTGGTCAGTTTTTTTGTGGTAGCCGTGTGATGAAGAGGTCTAACGGTGGCACTGCTCTCAAAAGGAAAATGCTTTTCTTTCAAGAAAAAAACCAACGAACCTGTTAAGCAGATTTTAATTTGAGAAAAACAATAAAAAATAAAATAAAAGACATAACGAAAATCAGTGTTTCGCCGATAAAAATAAGACTCAAAATTACGTTGGATGTCTGAAGTTTCGGAAAAGTGCGAGTTATCGCCGGTCAAACCCACGTGCATACCGTAGTGTAACAAAAAAAATTTAAAATTAATAATTCAGGAAGGTGAGGCCCAAGAGCTTTAACTTCCATGAACGATCACGACGACCGTTGACATATATATATACAACCGGTCCAAAGAAAAAGTGCATTCGACAGTGTTAGCTTATAATCGAGCAATCAAAAATAAAAGATTGTGTAAAACTGCTATCCGGACCTCCTGTATGGGTACCTAGCAGCGTCATCACGCCATCGATGGTATATACCCCGGAAAGCTGCTCCGTAACTGTTTGTGTACAAGAACCAATACATTGAGACCGCTATCAGTGGTGCGCGGGAAATAAGCTTGCTGAAATAGCAAAAAAAATAACAATCGTTTAGCCCGATCAATAATATTCACGCGAATCAGGTGTCACTCAACAATAGATGTGGCTGCCATTAGCTTTACTAGTTGTGTTTACCTTTTTCACAAAGAATTAGGATTTCATTTTTATTGAATTTTCCATGTTTACGATGTTTAAATTTTTCATAGCGAGGATTTCCCTGCTTGTTTAGTTTGCTTTTCTTTTCATTTAAAAATTATTGTAGCTTTATTTCATTTGAACATATGTACTTCATAAAACTGCTTTATTTACATATTTAAATGTCAAAACCAAAGGTTCTTGGTAGCGATTTTTTTATTATTTTTTTGTTCAAGAGAAGCCCGTTCCATTTATTGTGCGCACAGCAGCTGCCGACCGAAGGAGGTACGTACAAATTACTTAACATTTTTTTTATATTCAAGAACTTTTAGTTTTATTAGTATCTTAAACCAGAGTTGCAAATAAAAATTAACATTTGATATGAATTCTGTATATTGCAAATAAAAATTAATCGTAACTCCACAAAATAAATCATGTATTTGAAGAATAATAAGTTAATCGGTTTTCTTATTTTTATACGATGATCCTTTAAAAGGGGTAAGTGACAAAGGCGAATAGTGGGTGGTATATTTGGTAAGCTGGTGTAGGAAGATTTGTAGGTATTAGGGACCATCCTAAACAGAAAGTGGGACATGGATGGTAACGGAGCGGTGCATTTTGTGCGAGAGGGACCACACAGGTAGCATATCACCCTAAGCTACCAAAAAGAAAAGAGTGTGAGTATACGAGAACGCAAGTAGGCACGTTAAAAGATATTTATTTTGTGTGGTGAATAGTGAGTGAAAGATCCCCGCCCAACCGGCGAGTTTAAGCTAGGTTACAAGAACGTGCCACCCTCACTCCAGTATATGGAACATCAGTATCCAGCCCCAGCCACTACAGCTATCATATCTCTTATTAACCACCGCTAGGCACTTGCCAAATTGTGCAGCATGCGGGATAAAAGGACATCAGACTCAGAGAGTTGGGAATGTGGTCTTTTAAACCATACAGATATGCCTCTGTTTAGACACGATGGAGTGCATCGAAAAAGAAAGTAGCTACTGACTACTTACCACACATCCTTGTCTTCAAAAGGAGAAGCGCTACCAGATTCCCCGAAAGAAGCAAATGGAGTAAAAAAATGGTCCCGAAAGAAGAGAAGTTAGCTATCGTCACCGACTGATCCAAGAACTACGTGGGTACAGGTGCAGGCATCTTCTGTGAGTCTCTAGACCTGAGTGAATCATTTATACTCAGCAATGAATGCAGCGTGTTTCAGGCAGAGACAGCTGCGATCACTCAGGCTGCCAGGGACGTGAAAAGGTGCAAACTAGCCGACTAATCACCATTTTGTTCTGATAGGAAAGCGGCTATTAAAGCTAGGAAGTCAGTAGCAGTCAACTCAAGGGCTGTGTTAAAAGGCAAAAAACACCTATAAGAGGTATCAACCGTCAATACAGTAACCCTATGCTGGGTACCAGGGCACAAGGACATATCGGGTAACGAGAAAGCGGATGAACTAGCAAGCCACGGATCGTAGATGAATGAATCTCTGGCCCTAAAATCCATAAGAACTCTGCTAAGCACATTAACGCTAAATATCGACACCGAATACATGAGTAGAGCAAACTTAAGTCGGATCAACCTCGATACATGCAGACACACAAGAGAGCTCTGGCGAGCGGTTAAGAAAATGAGATATAAAACAATGATCGGGCTAAACTGCAAAGTTATTCGAACTATGACGGGGGTCTTCACAGGACACTGTGCAGTTGGTCCAACCGGAAAGTCGCTGGTCACGTCACCTACTATGCGAATGCCTACTATGCGAATGCCCTTCCCTTAGAACAAAACGATTGCAGATTCTAAGAAAATGAGATCTAAATCCATGATCGGGCTAAACTGCAAAGATATTGGAAAAATGGCGGGGTTGCTCACAGGGCACTGTGTAGTGTGTAGTAGGTCTAACCGGGAAGCGGCTGTGCATACTGTACAACGACTATAGCAGGAGCGGCAGGGACGTTGAAGAAATAGAATCTATAAGTCACCTACTATGCGAATGCACTGCCCGTAGAACTAAAAGATTTGAATATTCTTGGCAGCTACTTCTTTGAGGAACGCAGGATCTGGTTGATAAAGAGCTGAAGAAACTCCTGAGTTTCACATATGAAAACAGCGACTTCTTTTGTGTTTCTTTTTCAGGTTCCCAAAAATATGTAAAGAATCCCAAAATGGACATAATGGACCCAAATTCTTGGTCTAAGTGAGCCGTGACTACTACTTACTTAACGGGCCCCCGACCCGTGAAGAGTCTCTGCCTGAGACACTGCAGCCTACCATCCTCTGCGATCCCGGACACGCTACTTCCTGTTTTACCAGACCAAGCGCTACTGGAACCAAGATGGCTTGGTCCTTAAAACGGAGGTTCGGTCTCCCTTGCCTTCTCGAACCAGGGGGCTGGGAGTCGAAGATCCTCTTGCCTGGAGTATTATTTTCCATTCGCTCAATGTGGCGACGTTATTTAGCTTTTTTGACTAGCTACATCCACATCTTGGTACAGGTCATAGAGTTCGCGGTTGTATCTTCTCCTCCATTCGCCGTCCTCGCATACAGGACCAAATATCCAACAGAGTATTTTGCTTTCAAAAGAACCCAATATTAGCTCCTCTTTTCTACTTATCGTCCAGCACCATAAAGCAGGATTGGTAGGATTAAGGTTCGATAGAGCATGCATTTTGTCTTTCGTGTGAGGAGTTTTGAACCCATTTGTTGTGCTAAACCGAAGTAGCAGCGGTTTCCTGGGGTAATTCTCCACCGGATTTCCACTAAGGTATCATTCGAGTAGTTAATGTTTACTCCTAGGTAGATGAACTCCTTAACTACCTCGAAGTTTTTGCTTTCAACGGTGTCGTTTTGTCCTAGGCGGTGGACAGATGTTTGTTTGTTTGTTGATAGCATGTATACTATGTTTTATCCTCATTTACTTCAAGACCAATCAATTTCGCCTGTTCTGCCGTGAAAGCCTCTAACACGACACGCTGGGGACGGCCGATGATATCGATATCATCCGCATACCCCAGTAGCTGGACAGATCTGTTTAAGATAGTGCCTTCTGTCACACCAAACCTAAAACAACCAGCGCCACCTTTCGGGTCCAAATTTTGCCATAGACTTTTTTATTTATTTCGATATTATACTATGTAAATTTGAGCTAGATCGGTCCGTAAATAAGAATTTTCGAAAAAAGTGGGTGTCTAACGCAAACAAAAACCATCCGGACCACCGAGCATCCGAACATATGGTGTGTAGCTTCAGTGCTTCAGCGTGATCGCCAGACGTACAGACGCACCAACGTTACCATAACATATTAAATGAAGATTTTTTTCCTTCAAATGTTCTTCTCAATTAATAATTCATTTCATAAAAAGTTGAAATATTTTTTTCAGTTGTAAGATATAAAATCTCAAACCTCTGAGCAAGCTGCGTATTTGTCAAATTGTGTAACGCCGTCATCTTTGAAGGGAAGTAATGTATCTAAATTCGATCGTTTCCACAATTCAGAGCTGATTTCTCATTCATAATTTGTATCACATTAAAACTGAAAAATAAAACAAACAAGTCTTTTTTAATTATAAGATGGCGGAAGGCATCTAACCGGAGAGATCAAATAAGATTCACCTGATTACTCATCAGTACAGCTCTTAGTGACATCGACCATCCAACTTATGTATAATTACCTGCTACCTTCATAAGATTATGTCATTGAACTTGAAATTGAAAAAAAAAATATATATATACCTCGTGTGACCGTGAACATCACTAGCCCAATCAGACTTTTGCAGGCCAAAATCCTTTTTAAAGCCCGACTAGGACTTACCTTGATAATGTTCCCACGTTAATAAGGAATAATCACGAAGCTTCACGGACTGAACAATCTTTACGATCGTCAACATCGTGTTGATAAACAAACGCACAAACAAAACTACAAGCTGGTACTAGTACCTATAGCGGATTGCGTTTTCAAGCTCGAGGTCAAGAGCTGGTGTAAGCTACCGCTTAAAAAAGGTACGAACAGCATTACACTTGTTGCCATGATTACTCACTTAAACATTGTCTATGCGGAAACGTTGTCCAGGCGTAAAATTCCACCAAACGAATCATATACATATGTTATATGTATATGCTAATAAAGGAATAACAAAGAGATACATATCCATTGTTAGCCGCTAATTGTATCTCCGGTTAGTGGATTTGTCACAATATTGCTAATAAATATGGATAAAATTATGTTATGGTGGGGTTACTTACTATTCTCAGCGGGCATGTGCGAGTGCTGTTCTGCTCACTGCTGACACCTTTCTTAAGTGGTCCAGTGTGTGCATTGTGGTATGATTTTCGCAATTTTGGTCTAATCAACCTCACAATGAAGCCATAGGTTGGGGGGGCACTAAGAATGCGCATACACGACTCTTGGGTAATATCTTCTGCATTGAACTCGAGCAGAATACTAGATGCCTTGCCCTCGCTCTCAATAAACTGTTCCTCGTGATCTGAGCAAATTGGCTCAAAGTTTGGATTCGTCAGGAGATTAACATCTGAAATGAAAAATAACAATATTCACATGTTAGTAAGTGTTAATGAATTCGTACGGTGGTTGAGAGAAATTCGCCAGTTACGAGACGTGTTTGACACCTTATTTTTCAAGGTTGGACTCGCCAAAATGAGCACTGGTTCTGCGGATCATTGTTTTTGTTTTTATTCAAATTTAATTAAAATGCCGCGAGTTGTATTTATCATAAAAATCACATTTATTAGATTTTTTTTTTTTGTTTACCGAAGATTTTGACTCGCCCCGTTCTCGCAGAGAACTTCAAGCACAGTA
This sequence comes from Portevinia maculata, assembly GCA_949715645.1. Classification (NCBI taxonomy): domain Eukaryota; kingdom Metazoa; phylum Arthropoda; class Insecta; order Diptera; family Syrphidae; genus Portevinia; species Portevinia maculata. The sequence goes on from OX454526.1 coordinate 220,423,666, forward strand.
TCGGTTTTGCTCAAAAGACAGCACGACAGACAGGTAACGAAGCGTTTCCGTGTTAAATAAGAAGTGAATCTTTGTTTGGACAGCTTTGTTTAAATAATGGGTCAATCGCACAACCGCTCTTGCCTGGGTTGGGTTATGACAGGTCGCTGCCTAGCCAAGGAGCCCAGGCTCTTAAGCCGTTATTTCTGTCCATTGTTATACCATTAGATGGATGGCTGGTTTATAACCGGCGGCTGCTCGGCCTTACGGGAACCCTGAATTACTTACAGTGAGGTAGCGGTTGTAAGGATGCTACTCATAATATAATAAAGTCGGAGGATACAGATCGGATATCGATCACAGTGACTGAGAATCCAACCTCAGTTCTAGTCCCATTTATCTGCTCAGCAGGAGTATAGCAAACAGGAGGTGACTGGATCAATCCAAGCGCAGGTATCCTATCTAACCCTTGGAACGGAACGCTCATTGAAGTGACTGATTCAATCCAACTCAATCCGCCCTCTTCTTTTATCAGGAGTACTGCAGGTTCCGGTTACTGATCTCAATTGAACTACAACCTGTCGCTGGAATCCCTGTAGGGAGATCAGTGAGAGGCTACTGCAGCGATTGATTTTGAACTGTTTCATTTTCTTGATGAAATCCATCCAAATACAGTATATGACTCAGATAGGTGGATGAGAAAGCGGATTGAGATGACCATTATAATCCAAACTCAATTTGCCCTGCTTCATTATTTTAGTGACTAGTGCAGTCAAGCTCAGTCCATCTTCAGAACCATGATTACTGATACAATCGAAGCCCAGACTGATCCTAATTCATGGGGTGACTGTTAAAATCCAATCCCGTTATGCTTCCTGATTCCGCGAAAAGCAGAACCTTTTAAGATGACTGTTTCAATCAGACCTCAAACTACCCGCTTTCCTCTTGTAAGTGATTGCGAGTAGGGTGACTGTAGCTATCGAACCCGACACCGTTATTGGATGCCACAGAAGGAGATCGAATTGAGCATAGTCGAATTATGGACTGAACAATGGTTCTTGAGGTAGTGACTGAACCATGCGAAAGCCTAAATGCTACGCCCATCATGGATGAAATGTAGCTTGAAGTGGCTGTTGCAATCGAACCTCAAGCCGCATGGCTCCATGGAAAGGGATAAAAAATTCTCAAGCTTGTTAAACAGAGGTCTGCATGAATGACTTCAAACTACCTTTGAGACGTTCAATATTATTTGGTAAACTCAATCCATTAAACTCATTGCTTACAAACGTGAATGTGTGGAGTAACTGATGTTTGGTGGCCTTGTAAGTTTAATATTTGTTTTATTCACAAAAACTGATTTCTAATTTATGAATATTCATAATTTAAATCGCGTGCAGTGAATATTTGGCCGTTTTATTACAGTATAAGTTTATATTTGAATTTAAAAAATAATATCGAACACAGAAATACCTTGCGGTTTCTAAGGCCATTTTGGAAAAATCTTTTTTTGGATTTTGAAGACGTTTTTTGGGCTTGGTTTAAGGTTGAACGCAGAAATACTGCATGGTTTGCCAGCATATTTTCCAAAAATATCATTTTTTCGGGGTTTAATCATCTTTTTTGGGGTTCCAAGGACCTCTTGGTAAAAAAACCCTTAAAAAGAAAAATACTGCGCGGTCTCTAAGGACATTTTGGAAAAATATTCTTTATCCAGGTCTAAAGGAAAAATAGCCTTGAAGAGAGAAATACTGCACCGTTTCAAGATATCCTTTCCTCGGATTTTGATGACGTTATCTCAGTACATTATATGCTTATTAAACTTACATTAACAACTTGTCTCTTTTGTCAGTCAAAAATCCTGTGAAATAAAACGAATAAGATGATTAGCGTAGTACTCGCAATTAAGACAAGTACATTATGAATATTCCTGTTTAATTCGCTTCGATAGATGCACTCATTTTTTTCGATCACCCACTAAAGAGAACAGAAAAATATAGGAAAGGGCTACAGTCCGCTTTTGCGAACTATTGAATAGCCTATTCCTACTCCCATTGCTCATAAAGTGAGCATTGCAAAATCCTATGCATGGGTGAGTTGTGAAGAACGCCCAATATATTTAATTATAAAACATTTAAAAAGTTTTATCGAAAAACTAAGTTTAAAAAAAACATATGGACGGGCTACAGTCCGCTTGGGCGAACTTTTGAATACCCTATTATATTCCTATTCCTTATTAAGTGGGCGTGACAAAAGTCTAAGTATGGTTGAATTGTTAAGAACGCTCTACATATTTTGTTATATAACATTTAAAGGATTTGTAGTGTATTGGCAACATTCTGCATAGCATGAATACTTATGCTCTCGGACACAATTACATATGCGTAAGTACCCCGACGAGGTGAGGGAGTTGTCTCCTAACAGTCTCCACTTGCACTGAGAGTTTAGCTATGTTGTCTCGTTTGCATGTACTATCCAGCGGCAGTGATAACCGGACCTCCGCGGAGTGCGTGCATTGGCGAGCCAACACTACACGATTTAATCGAAAAAAAACTTTTGTAAAAAAACCCTCCTTAGCTCAAACTTTGGTTTTTCAATAAAATTGTTTTATTTAATTGTGGTAGGCGGATTTAAAAAAATAAACATAAGTATACAGGGCACCTAGAGAGTATATATTACAAATTTCAACTCCCTAGCTCAAACTATGGTTTTTCAAAAAAAGGATTTATAAATTTCAGTTTCCTAGCTCAAACTTTTTCTTTTCAATAAAATTGTTTTATTTAATTGTGGGCGTGTCAGATGGCGGATTTTAGAAATTTTATCTCCCTATAAGTTTTAGGGGTCAAAGATCATTTATAAAAAATTTCAGCTTTCTAGCTCAAAACTCGATTTTTTTTGATACATTTTTTTTTTTGAGTTTGTGGGCGTGTCTGTTGGTGGATTTCAAAAATTCTTAAACTTGATTATTTCGGGTCCCTAGAGAGTATATGGATAAAATTTCAGCTCTCTAGGTTCAGTTTAAAGGCCTAATTTTTACCGACAGACGGACGGACGGGCATGGCTAGATCGACATTACTATCGATGCTGATCATAAATATATTAACTTTTAGGGCTCTACGGGCAATATTAAGGTATGTTACAAACTATGAGTCAAAATTAATATACCCTGAGAACAGGGTCATGGCAGAAAACTTTCAATAAAGGAATTGTTCAAAACGACTTCATCTACACACTTTGCAAATAGGACTTTCTTTCACAATTATTTCTTAAATAAAACGGTTTTTTTTATATAGTGGGCGTGTCAGATTTTAAAAATGTTTAGAGGGCTACTAAAAAGTAGATATTTCAAATTTCACGTCATACCACGCGGATCTATCTGCACCATACTCGTTGAACCAGTTAGAACTTTTAATATAGCGTAACAGACGATGTCAATCTTTATGAGATCATTGAGATCATTGTAGAAGAAAGCTCCCAGGTGGAGTTTCCGTCTTTGAGAGAGAGAGTTGCGGGTGGCAACGGTGCAGTAGTAGTGTATTCGTTTACTGAATGGCCAAGTCCATTACTTTATATTGAATACATGAAATCGTAATCTCCTTAAACAACTTAGACACCACCCGTGGAGAAAAACCCTACAACTGCACCCAAACACTTCTTTCCTCTCTATTCTTTCTAATAGTCAGTAGCACCGAAAAGCATGCAATGAAATATGATATTGCCAGGTGCTGCTCAATTTGAATAGGATTGATAATTTCCTCATTAAGGTGACTCGAAGGCACGTTGCAATGGCGATGGCCAGCGACAATAGCCTGATCTTTGGGGCTTACTACCCGAATGAAATGTCCATAGAGAGAACGCTCCAGTCTGGCTTGATCCCGACGGAGGCATTTATCTATATTGATGAAAAGGGACTGGTCCAGAAGAGGGATGGTATCCCGGTATTTTTTCAGTTTTCAGTTTTTTTTCAGTTTTCAGTTTTCTTTATTTCAATTAATATATGAAGCTTAATGCTAACAATATTGAGTACGTATTGAAAGGCTACAAGAAATAAATACTTGGCAATTAAGCAATATAATTTAAATTAGAAATAGTAAGAAACATTCTGTTATTCAATGAATAAGTGACGAATGTCCCATTATTTATATATTATATACACCGCTGAGATAAGCTGCTTATCCACGCGAGGAGATGTCGCCAATGCTCATGAGCTCCTTCGTTTCAGTACCGCAGTAGCGGAGAGGGACAATTTTTTTTCATTTATTTAATTATTTATTTACTTATTCATTAAATTCTTATGCACATTAAGACATATTGTCTTATAATCTAGTGCTAAGTTACAATTTGAGAAAAAAGGAGAAAGCTAGAGTAAAACTATTTCATTTTTAAAGATATTTGACAAAGATTGCTAGTCATAATCAATATAGAAGCATAAGGATATAAACAGAAAAGGAAAAGAAAAAGGGGAAAGTAGAAAATAGTAAAAAAAAAAGAAAAAAACATAGGGACGGGCTACAGTCCGCTTGGGCGAACTGTTGGATACCCTGTTCTTATTCCTATCCCTCATAAGTTAAGAACGCTCTACATATTTTGTTATATAACATTTAAAACGAAGCTTTTGTAAGAAAAAACGCTCCCTAGCTCAAACTTGGGTTTTTCAATAAAATTGTTTTATTTCATTGTGGGCGTGTCAGTAGGCGGATTTAAAAAAAATACGCATGAGCATTAAGGGCCCCTAAAAAGTATATATTATAAATTTCAGCTCCCTAGCTGAAACTTTGGATTTTCAAAAAAAAAAAAAAAATTAATTATGGGCATGTCAGTGGGCGGATTTTGAAAATATTTACACATCAGCATAAAGGGCCCCTAGAGAGTATATATTATAAATTTCAGCTCCCTAGCTCAAACTTTGGATTCTCGAAAAAATTGTTTTATTTAATTGTGGGCGTGTCAGTGGGCGGATTTTGAAAATTTTATCTCCCGAGCAGTTTTAGAAGTCATAGATCATATATAAAAAATTTCAGCTTCTTAGCTGAAAATTCGATTTTTTTCCAAAATTTGTTTTTTTTTTGAGTTTGTGGGCGGATTTCAAAAATTCGTAACCTTGATTATTTCGGGACCCTAGAGAGTATATGGTTAAAATTTCAGCTCTCTAGGCCCAGTTTAAAGGCCTAATTTTTGCCGACGGACGGACGGACATGGCTCGATCGACATTACTATCGATGCTGATCATATATATAGTAACTTTTAGGGGTCTACGGCAATATTAAGGTATGTTACAAACTATGCATCAAAATTAATATACCCTTAGAATAGGGTATAAAGAAATGGAGAAAGAGAAAAGAGAAAAGAAAAGAAAAAGATTATTGGGAAAAATAAAGCCTAAATAAAATAAAATAATAAAATAATAAAATAAAAATAAATAAAACTTGCAGCATCTTCGACTTCTCTTATGTGACGCGGCATAGAATTCCATAAGCGGGTGGAATATACAAAAAACTGACGCTGTGATGTAAGGGAAGCATGGTGCGGATGGGTAAGCATTCTTGACCTTTGCGAAGTTGCCATTCTAATGATTTCATGAAGTTGTTGGTGTTGACGATTAAGCAGAATGTTTGAGAGCATCGTTAGGGTGCGGAACTTGAGAAAGTTTTCAAAAGACATGTTGAGAAGCTGTTTAGAAAAAGAAGACACACTCGCGTATCGACTTAGGCCGAAAATATAGCGTATTACACTATTAAATTCGATACGGAAAAGCAATTCTCCGAATTTTTGTGGCTTTTTGAGGGGGAGGGGTTAACAAGCGCTCCCAGGATGGTGCGGTACTCAAGGTAACATCCTCTTAGCTTATAAGTTAGATTAAGTTAGCTAGGGCGTTTCTGGGAGAGGTCAATCTCGTCAACTTGTATTGGTGCTTCCGGGAGGTTACTGACGCTGTTAGGCTTCAGTCGGCTCACGGCGGAAGGAAATTGGGATTTTGACCAATTGTTGCTCAAGGCAACGAGTGCTCAGGATCATAATTATAGTTAGAATACGTTAAATCGTTTAAGTAAGTAGAATAGGTAGTTTTTAATTGGTTTTATATAAAATATAAAATTTAAATAATTATGCCGAGTTTTATTAAATTTTCTCGATGAATAGGTATGTAAGATTGGTTCGTAAAGTTGTTTTTAGGCCGAAAGGCAATAATATAGTTAAATTTTGAGGGTCCGCCTAAGGAACAATAATCTAGAACAAGTATCCTGTTAATTTTAAGTGAGATTTAATAATTTTTGCCTAGTATGTACTCGTAAGTTGATATTTAATAACCAATAAAAAATGTCTCATCATCCTGTCCAGGTTCTGCAGAAATCGTTTCAGTACCTATCCTTGTTGCGTGCTTGCCTATGAGAGAGTGTTCAATGATGACGCCAATCATGTGTAGTCTATTTAGAGAAACATTTGGAGCGTTTCAGATCCAGCTGTAACCAATTTAATTTTGTCGCTTCACAAATTGTACTCCTTGTCCACCTTAGCTTAATTTTCTCGATGGCATCGGGCTTAAACATGAGTTTGCATGTAGCGGTTAGAATGCATAAGAAACCTTTAACAGGTAGAAGGGACAGTGTAGTTCCATGTTTTGCGAGTTCGTCAGCCCTGCAAATAACTTGAATGTCTCTAGGCCCCGGCCCCTTAACACAGGCAAATGTTGAACTGCTCCGCCATCTCCGCAAGAGATGATCGGCAGCCTAGGCCTGTTATGGAATTTATAAATAGGTTTGCCTACATCGCCTTAATTTTGCGCCTGTAACACACTGTAGTGGTTTAAAAGACGAAATGAATGGCTTTGATCGTGTACCAACGATCACAAGCGGAAATAATTAGTCGCGAACAACCCTGTATAAAGAGGTGCCATTTGAAGTCCTTAATAAATTACCCACTTGCCATCAATTATTTTTGTATCTTTTCCTATTGTTATTTTTTTGGTTGGTATATGTATTTAGATCACGTTTGGTTACCAGTTGCATAATTGCAATAAATTGCATAATTAAAACCCACTTAGTGTGTTCTCTAAAATGATCCATGTAACATATTCTAACCAACAATTATGCAAATATTCATCAAGCTACTCATTGTTAGTGGACAAGTTGGCTTTCTATTTTTTTTTTGAAGACCGTCACGATCAATTGACCTTGTAGGTCATATTGAACGAAAAATGAAAATACTTTCTGCTTCGGTTGTTGAATAGGGAAGTGATTCCTAACATAAAAGAAACATGATAAGTGTGTGAGCTAGTTTTATCTTAAATTATGTGGTTTTGTTTGGTGGTTGTGTCGAGGAACAATATTCAGAAAAATACCCATTAGTAAACGATTTGGACATACGTTCAGGATGAATCATTTCCGTTGCTCTTAGGGACTTAATCCCTTCAAAGAGTGGAACTTTTTTTCTTAATTCTAAATTCATTTTTTCGGAATTATGATATACATATTTAGGTTTTCTTTGATATTTTATTATTTGCAGTAAGCATTATGTTTGACATAGCACTGGCGACTGGAACCCACACACCCCATAGAAGCAGCGCGATGTACTTTACAGCGCATTCAATTTGTACAATTTGTACTTAAAAGGGAATCTACCGGGAAGTTGTGGAGTAGCTTTGATTTCTTTGATTGTGTATGTTTCTTGGGATTATGAAGCCGAATCTAAGGTTTCCTAACAAAATTTAGTGAGGCAAGCTTGAAATAAATGCAAAAAAAGTAAAAAATCAGATTTGTTCGTCCAGCCATACATCAGGTGCTCGTTTTAGGGATGTTTCATCCTCAAAAATGATGGCTCCATTGTCAGCAAATAAAAGCTGATGCACCTTGGGGTCCGTCGCTTTCCTTCAAGCAGATAATCAGGGACTGTAATAAATATCAATGGACTTAGGACGCTTTCCTTGTATACGCTGCCTCTGATTGCAAATTCCCCGTTAACACCTTACTATTGTCTTTACTTCCTCGTATATGTTCATGCTTATCTGTACGTAGGTTTCTGGAACTTGTCGTTGCATTGGCGTCACCAATAATAGATCCCTTGGTTGTTTATCAAAAGCCTTTTCAAAATCAACCAACACTATATGCAAATCCTCTAAGGAACGATCATCATGGTGTGTGACATCAACTTAATTAAACGATAATTATCACATCCTCCTGTATCGCCTTTTCCTTTGTACGAAGGAAAATGTGTCCAATCTTTTTCCAGAACTCAGAGGGTATCGCATCCGGCCCACTCCTTTTCGTTTTTTGGAGTATTTGACCGCCATCCCAACTTCTTCGACAGTAATCTCGTGTGCTTCCTTATTGTTAGGAATTGCTCTCGGAAAATATATCCGAGGAAATAGTTCATTTAGAAATCCTTCACAACCCCACGTGAACCCCACAGACGGACACGTAGGGATGGCAACTTTGGCGAACGGACTTCCTGGGCATTTCTCCTTCTCTGAGCGGCTATTTGAAAATGGTTGTGCCCTGTTCAATCTGGTTTGTCGGAGTTCGTGGACAGCCTGGTTACTATCAGCTGCCGAAGAAGACATTTCTTCTAACTCCCGATATAGACAATCCACACTTTTAGCTTGAATTAGGGCGCACTTTCTCTGTCCCAAAGTTCGTATCTCAATTCGAGGGGAACTTTTTCATCTTCATTATTAAGTGGAGCATTTTGACCTAGCTTTAAATGCCGCTTTCTTATCACTTATCACTGCTTCACCTACGTCTGTTCACCACCATGTGTCTTTGCCGTCTTGATAGTGGCCTTTTAAAGCCCCTAGCAGTGATTTGGCCCTATCCAAGCAAAGGCGTTGTAGGGAATTCCACATATCTTGTGTTATGCACTTTGCATCCTTAACTTCGTAAATGATGTGATGGAGATAATTTTGCATATTTGCAATAAATACTTTCCCTTTCTCTTTGTCCAGATTGTACCATTTGATTCTCGCAGACTCTTTTGTTTATTTACTTTTGTTTCTCCCCGCCGCCATTAAAATTCTGTTCAGGAGGAGGCGGTGTTTCTGTTCGATTGCCTCTCCTAGGATCACTTTGCAATATTTAACCCGAGGCATCATAAAATGTGTTACCAAATGGTAATCTTTGTTACCGCTGCTGCTGTAAGTGACCAGGTGCCGGCTTTGTTTTACGAACATGGTATTTAGAACGACAAGACCGTATGACTTGCACATGCTTAAAATATCTTCAGTCTTCACGCGGAGAGTTCCCGGTGCCGTATCCCAGTCCCATGTGGCAGTCTGTATAGCCGTTTTTCATGTTCGTTTGACTTCCAGACATATCCGTTCAAATCCCCGCCAACAAACAAAAGTTCTTCTTTTGGGATGATCTTGACGAGGTTGTGAAAATTTAGCCAGAATGCATCTTATTCTCTGTGTTATTCTTATTTGATATTATTTTTACGACACCGGTGTCCCCAGTCGTTTGAACCTTCGTATTGCACGCACACTAGCGGGACAGCTTTAAGATGTTAACTGTGTCGCTATTCTCACCTGGATTTTTGATTGCCTAGATGTTATTTTCCCCTTAGTCGCCTTACGACATGCGCTGTTTATCGAGGTGCGCTGTAGTAATATTCTCAACCCGTTCCTTCAGTGGGCAATATAAAAAATAATATTGAATGTCTCAGGGGCCAGGAATGTATCTGCTTTCCCCATAGATGGGTCAGTTGAATAGCTCCATAACTTCCAGAAACCTCAGGTGGGGAGCCGATAAATTAATTTACTGCATGTTTTGGTATAGGATTCAACAAAACAATTCACCTGTTGTGAAAGCAAGGCTCGTTAACTGAAAGTTGATTTAGCAAAACGTTTTTTGACATGCTCCCTACTTAACCGAACTACAAAATTCGTACTAGGGATGAGAATAATCGATTTAAAACAATCGAACAAGGAGACAACCGTTAATCGCTAAACCAAACGGGGCAGTTATAAAATAAAATCATTTGGAGAGGCCGGGAGAGAATATAAGAGAAGCACCATTTGTGCTACAATAAGAAATTCAAATAACTTTTTTTTAATCAATGTATTTCATTTATTTCTTTTTTATTGTATAGGAAATTCAATTTTATTTTATACAACTAATTGTTTTTGAAGATGATAGACCGTAAATGACCTCCATGCCCATCCACGTATATGCGACACCTGATCAGAAAATTATTCATTGCGGCGAAGGGTTGAAGTCGGAATCGCCTTTATTATTATTTTAATGGACTATTTCAATTCAGTCAAATTCCTTGGTTTCGTTTTGTACACCTCTTGCTTGACATAACCCCATAAGAAAAAGCTGGTGCAGTCATGTCAGGTGACCTTGAGAGCCAGCGGAAAGTGGAGTTTCTGGATATTCATTTGTTTGAGAATTTTCGTTGGAGCTCCGCCATAACCGGTGTGTGCAGTCACTCCATCTTGCGGTAAATAAAACTCCTTCAACATCTTAAAATAACGGTCCCCACTGACAGTTACTGTTACACCGTTTTCTTCAAAGAAGTATGGCCCCACAATGCTCCGTGATGAAACTGCGCACCACACAGTGCCTCGTTCTGGGTGCAGTACCGCCTCATAAAGTATTTCTGGATTAGATTCATTCCATATATGGCAATTTTGCTTATTTACATTGCCGTTTAAATCAAAATGGGCCTCGTCAGACATCGAAAACCAACTTATCAAGCTGTTGTCTTCTTTGGTCATTTTAATCATTTTTTTGGAAAAATACCAGGCGAATAGGCACATCCAGGGGGTTTAACTTGCTTGCAATTTGAACTTTGTATGGAAACAAGTTTAAGTCATCATGAAATATCCGTTGTAATGACCGTCTGTTAACTCCGATTTGCGAGGATGAGTTTAGAGTCGAAACGCTTGGATTTTCATCAATTGACGATGCTACAGCCACGATTGTGTCTTGATCCCGAACATAGGGATCGCGATGATACGGTCTTCGTGCGATGCTTCCAGATTCGGCAAACATGTTTACCAGTGTGGCGAACCAATAATAAATATTTGGTCACGCACCCAATATGCTACGCGAACAGAGCTACAACACCAGGTCTCCACCATTCTCCGTGGACAGAGCCACAACACCTCCATCATGAACGCCATCTTATGTGCAGCTGTCAACTTGCCTTTTTCCGGTCTCTTGGATCTTGGCAGCGACGGCGAGCAGACTTCTTTCTAAAAACGTGTATGATTTCTTAACGATTAATTAAAGTAAAATACTTTGACTATAATTAGTTTTCGGCCTTTTAATTAAATCAGCACACCAGCTTCATAATGGTCCATCTACTCGGGGAATTGCCGGCACACTCCCGCCGTAATTCCCTTTTGACGGCCATGAATGACTGCAAATCATGGTACCGCTGCACTATTCAAATCCTCTTTTCGGTATCCCAAGCAATCATTTTAATAAATCTAAATAGTAACCTGCCAAATATAAAAAAAAAAAAAAAAAAAAAAATACAGTCGTCGACTTAGCTTCGAGCCGTTAACATCGTTTTCCGATCGCTTGTTTGTACTCAGTTAGCTAAAGTTTCTCTTAATTCCGACCTTCCTTTTCTCTCTTCCTCCTTTTCTAATTTTCGCGCTTGTAAGTGTGTAAAAAAAATAAACTTTATTAGTGAAAACCTATCTCAAAATGGCCTCTGGGCCACGTGTGCTTTCGGGCAACCGTTTTGATGTATTTAATCATCAATCTGACCCCCCAAGAAAAAAAAAAATAATTCATTTTCTCCGATCGAAAATAACCTAGAACTTCCCTCTCAATTAAACTCATCAAATCCCAAATTTATTGTGTTATCGCATACCGACCCAGAGAAAAATCTTTCCAGTTTCAGTGTGTTTGCTTTAAAAAAAAAGTCATTGATGGTATAAGCACCTCCTACGAATCCATTACCCAACTTCGTGATGGAAAATTATTGATTCTAGTGAAATCCTCTCGCGTAGCGAATTTATTTCTTGCCAAAACCTCGCTTTCAAATATTTGCCCAATAACTGTTTCCCTTCACAACCAACTGAATTCATCAAAAGGTACTGTATATGCACCGTGCTTAATGAACGTCCCAGAAGAGGAAATTATTAAAGAGATGAAGGATCAAGGTGTTACGCATGTATATAAATTTACAAAAACAGAGAAAAAAACATCCACTGGTCTTTTACTTTTTACTTTTGACCTCGTCCGCCCCCCACTTCTGTAAATGTAGGCTGGTACAACCTCAAAGTACAAGAATATTATCCGACTCCTATGCGGTGCAAAAAATGACAGGTTCTTGGCCATACGATAAAAAGATGTTCCGGTGCCGACACATGCGTTAATTACAACCTCCCCAGCTAAGCACACAGCTTCTACCTCTTCCACTTCAAATACACCAACCACATACTCCTCCTCTTCTATCACAAGCATAAACCACTCAAAATCAATCACTTAAAACTCTCTCGAACTAAATAAACAACATAACATCAACCAACATGAAAAAACGAGTACGAATTCCATTAATGCCACTCAAATGGCAACTGATGAGCAACCAAACACTTACCTTGAAAAAACGTACGACGGTAATGATGATGGAGACATCTAATCAAGAAATCGATACCCCAAACTATGACTCTGTCGTTTCGTTGTTGAATCGTTCAAGCTCTGCAAGGAGCTTGGACGCTTCAGCGTCGAGGCGACAGAGTCAACCAAATCAACCAATAAACTTAACACCTTCAGATTTTTCGAAGTATAGTCGTTTCTATACTGCTCAAAAGTCTTCTACCTACCAAAAATCAATCCTTAAGGTTCTTCAATGGAATCCCAATGGATATTTAAATAATTACCTTGAGCTTGAACTCTTAATAAGAGAACACAAGCCTACAGTTATTTGCCTTCAAGAAACCCATGTTCTCAAAAACACACTTGTTCAAGCCCCAAAACAATATTAATCATACTTCCACAACTTTGACACAATTACAACTGCAAAACAAGGAACGAGCATTCTAGTACACAAATCAGTAACACATAAGATTCTATTAGTTCTAATATATCTGTTATTGCAGTCGAAATCCTACTTAACATTAAACTCACAGTAGTGTCTCTTTATATCCACCCAACCCAACCTTTCTCTTCGTCTGATTTGGAAAACAATTTAAGAACAGTAAGCGCTCCTGTCATCCTTACAGGGGATTTTAACTCTTGGAACCCCCTATGGGGCTCTCCCACTTTAAACGCTAGGGGTAAGGAAATTGAATCTTTCTTAACCAACTGTGATCTTTCCCTATTAAACGACGGCAAACCGACTCATCTATCCACACACAACACTCTTACCCACGTTGACCTTACTTTTGTCTCCCCTCAACTTCTTCCCTCTTCAACATGGAATAGAGATGATTTCCTGCACGGAAGCGATCACTTTCCCATAATCACCAGTATCTCTCTCGGAAAACAAAAAATCACCTCAAACCCAACTCCTAAATTCCTAACTGACCGTGCTGATTGGACTCGATTTCAATCCAGTTCACTTGAATACTTCAATAAATACCCTCAATCAACAAATATTAACCAAGAAGCAGCCACAATTATAAAAGGTTTAAGATATGCCGCCAATACATGGATTCCTCAAACAAAACACACCCCGCTAAAAACAATTGTCCCTTGGTGGAACCCAGAAATTGCCGCACTCCGATTTAATAAACAATATTTGTGGAGAGTATTTAAAAAACACCCAAATGATCTTAAACTCATTGAATATCGTAAGGCCAACGCACAATTCCGCAGGAAAGCTAAAGAGTCCAAAAAAGAAAGCTTTCAAATTTTTACAGCCAATCTGAATCCAAGCACTACATGCAAAAAAATATGGTCCGATATTAAGACGCTGACAGGTAACTACTCATCCCCCTCGATTAAAGCAATTAATACAGGCACTGAAACTATAACAGAACCATATAAAATTGCCGAGCATTTTGCCGATTGTTGGTCAGCCTACTCAAGTGACTCCAATTTCTCTATTTCTTTCTGTGACTCCAAATATTCTTCTATAAACAATAAAAACAACATCTTCCAGCCATCAAAATCTGCAAAACTTATTGAATTACCTATCAACATTATAGAATTTGAAAACTCCCTAAATTCGGTTAAAGCGAAAACCCCTGGCTATGATAGAGTTTCATATCCATTCCTCAAAAATTCCCATTTCCAAGTTAAAACATAGGGGCGGGCTACAGTCCGCTTGGGCGAACTGTTGGATACCCTATTCTTATTCCTATATCTCATAAGTGGGCGTGACAAAAATTTAAAGGATTTTATCGAAAAAACTAAGCTTTTGTAAATAAAAACGCTCCCTAGCTCAAACTTTGGTTTTTCAATAAAATTGTTTTATTTAATTGTGGGCGTGTCAGTAGGCGGATTTAAAAAAAATTTAAGTATGAGCATAAAGGGCACCTAGAGAGTATATACTATAAATTTCAGCTCCCTAGCTCAAACTTTGGACTTTCAAAAATAAAAAAAAAATAATTGTGGGCGTGTCAGTAGGCGGATTTTGAAAATATTTCCACATGAGCATAAAGGGCCCCTAGAGAGTATATATTAAAAATTTCAGCTCCCTAGCTCAAATTTTGGTTTTTCAAAAAAAATATTTTATTTAATTGTGGGCGTGTCAGTGGGCGGATTTTGAAAATTTTATGTCCCAATCAGTTTTATGGGCCATAGATCATATATAAAAAATTTCAGCTCTCTAGCTCAAAATTCGATTTTTTCCAAAATTTTGTTTTTTTGAGTTTGTGGGCGTGTCTGTGGGCGGATTTCAAAAATTCTTAAACTTGATTATTTCGGGACCCTAGAGAGTATATGGTTAAAATTTCAGCTCTCTAGGTCCAGTTTAAAGGCCTAATTTTTGCCGACGGACGGACATGGCTAGATCGACATTACTATCGATGCTGATCATAAATATAGTAACTTTTAGGGGTCTACGGGCAATATTAAGGTATGTTACAAACTATGCGTCAAAATTAATATACCCCGGCAGCACCAAAAACTTCTTTCCTATCCTCCTATTCTTTCGAATAGTAAGTAGCATGCAATACAATACTACATTGCTATGTTGCAGCTTACTGTTCAACAAAAAATGCATGCGCTGTGTTTAACACTATAAGGGTACTGTACATATACAGAAACAACAAAGCCCCTTTAGCGTAAGCGAATTATAAAAAAAAAAAAAAAAAAAAAAACCCCCTAGAATAGGGTATAAAAACGTATACTGTCCCTGTTCAATAACATTTTTAACCAAGGCATAACACCCCAAACATGGAAAACCACCACTATTCCATCCCCAAACCAAAAATACAGCTGATAGAGACTAACGGTTACCGACCTATCTCATTACTACCCTGTATCAGCAAACTATTGGAAAAAATTATTTCCAAAAGACTGCTTTGGTATATTGAAAGTCAGAATTTTATCGACCTCAATCAAGTCGCATTTAAGCAAGGCCGTAGCACTATAGACGCCCTTCTACACATCGACGAATTTATTTCCACAGCACTTTCTTGCAAAAATCATGTATCCGTAGTACTCGTATCTTTAGATTTTGAGAAAGCTTTCGATCGGATCGGTATTCATGTCATCTTAAACAAATTACTTAAATGGAACATCGGTCCTAAAATATACAATTTTGTTAAATCTTTTCTTTCCAATCGCAAATTCAGATCCAAAGTAAATACCACATTCTCAAACATTAATAATTTAAATAACGGGATTCCTCAAGGATCACCACTTTCGGTAATATTTTTTATTATTGCCTATGATGATCTAAGCGAAATTATCACCAGATTCAAAAATATCGATCACTCTCTATACGCGGATGACTTGTGGTTACTGTCTAAATGCAACGATCTAAGCCGTACCCAATTTCAATTAAATTCAGTTTTGAATGAAATAAATAACTGGAGTATCCAATCTGGTGCTTTATTGTCCTCAAGTAAAAACCAACACCTGCATATTTGCAGAAAAATAAATTGCTATAGTTTCAGTATTAATTTCAATAACACCTATATACAAAATGTAACAAATTTAAATATTCTAGGAGTATTATTTGAGTAAGTTTAATTTTGAGAATCATTGCCTGGTACTTAAAAACAATCTTGTATCTAGACTTAACATTGTAAGATATCTGTCATCTAAATATAGCTATGTCCACACTAATACTCTTATTCACATAACGAAATTAATATTATTATCAAAAATTGAGTACGGATTGACAATATTTGGATAGTGTGCAAAATCAAACCTAAAACTCCTCCAACCGACGTACAACGCAGCTATAAGATCATCTTTAAGAGCTTTTAAAACAACACCAATTAAAAACCTGATGACTGAAGGCGGCTTCCCAACAATTCAAGATCGTAGAGACACCTTAACATCTCTACTTATTCCCAAACTCTGCGGATCACTTTCATCTCCCATTCATAATGACGCTGCCAAAATAATGAAAAGAAAGAAAACTCCTAAACAACCATCAACCTTGTACAATGCATTATCTTTTGCCAAAGACATCGAACTTATTCCAAATGTTAAAAGTTTAGTAATTGAAAAATACCCCCCTTTCTGCTCACACCTGAAGCTATAAACATCAGCCTATCTAAACATTCAATATATAAAACACCCAATGAAGTCTTCATTCAAAGCTTCCACGAACTGTTAAGTTCCTTCCCGACAATAACATGGAATATTTTATATAAATATGGGTCCAAAAATGACAATGGTGCAGGGATGGCTATTGTTAACAACAACGGAGTTCTTCTATGCGCTGAAAAGATTTTACCATATTTTTCTATTTTCTCAATTGAAGCCTTGGCCATATTCAAAGCTACAAAACTTGCAGCTAAGTCTAACAAAAAACCCTTAATATGCACTGACAGTCTATCATCGCTGAAAGCTATATGCAACATAAATCACCGTGCCCCCGTTATCAATAACATCCGCGATAACATAATTTCTCTTAAGGATAAAATAAACCTGGCTTGGATTCCATCCCATATTGGAATAAAAGGGAACGAAACAGCGGACAACGAAGCAAAAGCAATAACTACTAACTCAAATACGAAAATCAAACAATACCGGCCTTCCAAAACTAATCTCAAAAAGCTCATAATGACACACTCGATTAACAAAAAAACAGAAGTATGGAATGAATATTGAATACACCCACTACTATAAATCGAATAATCGAGAAGGTGTCCCAGCTATATATCCTGCAACTACCAACACTAAGATGAACAGATGTTTTTTGAGACTACGTCTTGGACACACAAAACTAACACATGGTCATTTACTGAGTAAAGACCCACCCCATATATTCCACTTTTGCAAAACAAACGAAACTCTAACAATCAATCACTTAACTTCAGGTTGCAGTGGAATCAACAGTATTTCCTTATCATTATTTAACCATAAGCTATCACATTTACTTTTGGTTCCTTCTGAACCAAACATAAAAAAAGTTTACAAAATACTGAAAAGGAACAATAGTTAAATTAGAACCCTCGCGTGACGGGGGGTGGTTGGGTGATGCATATAAAGAGGGGTAACACTCTTTCTGTGCACCCCCAATCACCCCCTCTTCTAGCTCTTCTAGCTAGTTCTTCTAGTTCATACACTATAGATATGTCTATCTTCTTATTTATTACAAGATCATTTACCAAATATCTTTTATCAGATAATATTTATATTACTTAGCTTTACACTCATTTTTTGTAAAATCTCAGCAGAAAGCCCAAGATGCTCCAGCTGATATAAAAAAATATTACTCTGTACATTTTTTGTAAGTTTAATAAATAATAATAATAATAATAAATATAGGGACGGGCTACAGTCCGCTTGAGCGAACTGTTGGATACCCTATTCTCATTCCTATCCCTCATGAGTGGGCGTGACAAAAGTCTGAGTATGGTATACATTTAAAGGATTTTATCAAAAAAAAAAAGAAGCTTTTGTAAAAAAAAAACGCTCCCTAGCTCAAAATTTGGTTTTTCAATACAATTTTTTTATTTAATTGTGGGCGTTTCAGTAGGCGGATTTAAAAAAATTAACACATGAGCATAAAGGGCTTCTAGAGAGTATATATTATAAATTTGAGCTCCCTAGCTCAAACTTTGGATTTTCAAAAAAAAGTTGTTTTTTAAAGTTGTGGGCGTGTCAGTAGGCGGATTTTGAAAATATTTACACATGAGCATAATGGGCCCAATAGAGAGTATGAGTATATAATTATAAATTTCAGCTCCCTAGCTCAAACTTTGGATTTTCAAAAAAAAAAAAAATTGTGGGCGTGTCAGTAGGCGGATTTTGAAAATATTTACACATGGCTTGAAAGCCGCCTAGAGAGTATATATTATAAATTTCAGCTCCCTAGCTCAAATTTTGGTTTTTTAATAAAATTGTTTTATTTAATTGTGGGCGTGTCAGTGGGCGGATTTTGAAAATTTTACCTCCCGAACAGTTTTAGGAGCCATAGATTATGTATAAACAATTTCAGCTTTCTAGCTCAAAATTCGTTTTTTTTTTCCAAAATGTTGTTTTTTTTCAGTTTGTGGGCGTGTCTGTGGGGGGATTTCAAAAATTCGTAAACTTGATTATTTCGAGACCCTAGAGAGTATATGGTTAAAATTTCAGCTCTATAGGACCAGTTTAAAGGCTTAATTTTTGCCGACAGACGGACGGACGGACGGACATGGCTAGATCGACATTACTATCGATGCTGATCATAAATACAGTAACTTTTAGGGGTCTGCGGTAAGTATAAGGTATGTTACAAACTATGCGTCAAAATTAATATACCCTTAGAATAGGGTAGGTATAAAAATAGGCCGATTCTCACACAGAAAAAAAGTTATTATGTTTTGTTTTTGTAGCACGATTCGTGCGCCTACCTGTATGCACTGTTTTTACAGTTGAAGCTAGTTTACATTATGTTCAACTTAAAACTAGGAAGAGTTCACTAAATGACAGCCGCTAATAATAAATTAGAATGGAGCTGAAAAGTTGAGTTTTTGCGAGAATGCTGAAATACGCAAATTTTATACTAGCGCTAGAGCCCGAACGATTTGCCGGAGAAAACAATCTAGATGGTGAAATCTGTAGGAAATTGTATATACGTTTTTTTATTTCGAAAGTTAAGTAGGTATTTCCGAAAAGTTCCAGCACTCCAAAAACTTATACCTAGAATGAATGAAAATCACAGTTTGGCTGGATTAAATTTCAGCTACATAAATATTCAATTCTCAAATAAGTTAAATCAAACTATCCGAAGTTTGCCCCTAAATCTTCATTACGTATAGAAGCTTAGAAAATGTATATGAATTTAGTTTGTGGTCTGGACGGGGTTAACCATAAGTCGTTAGTCAACTTTCGCCACGTGACTTTCAAGCATTGATCCAGTAAGCAACATATTAGGATATCACACGTTTTCTGCTAAATTTATGTAATTAAAATTTAGGACCATATAAAGATAATAAGTGATACCTACCTGCTTAATCACGTTTTATGCCCATCATGATAATATATTGAAAACGTTACGAATAAAGATTCAATCTCAATGGCATAGAGTAACATCCATATGTATGATATTGCAAAAAATATTAGATTCAAACTTGGCCAATCTATTAAATGTCATATTCGAAATATAATCGCACTATTTCAACCACTAAAGTAGTCTGACACACCGCACATGGAATTATGTACACATGCAGTTCGCTCAATAAATCTAACCACTTCCTAGTTGAAAACCACATAATATCCACACTGCAGTGGTGGTGCTGAGCCTGTAGTTCATGAAAGCACATCAGAAGTACACGTATCTTTAGAAAGCCAGGTAAGTACCAACCATGGACAACTGCAATAACTACAATTGATGGCTTAATTCAATTCGTCTGGCCGTGTTAGATTACTCAATTGTGTCACGCTTTAGAGTTAACTGGATTATAGAATCAGGCAAACTTAACTGTGAACTGTTATTGTCACTCAATTAAGGTACATATTTCGGAAGCTCTAATAGCGCATACTTCAATTAAACAATCGGAAGTAAAACAAAAAAAACAGAATTAACTCTTCACGATCTAAATGGTCATTGATTTGTAAAGTTCTCGCCAAACTGATTCTGTCCCATTTGTTAAGTGGTGCTGAGCCATAAATAATTGCCGATGAACAAGCATAATTACAGCGTCACATCATATCACAGGCTAACGTTCATTGTCAGGCGACCCCATGTTACTCTGCATACATTTAAAAACAGTTAGTGATAATTGGAGGCATCGATCTAATGAAATGGGTGCACGTTATACAGGTCACACCCCGAGACGCTACCTACGGTAATTTAGACAAGGAAAATATTACAGCAAGCCATGCAGTCTCCTTTTCAATGTTCAGTATCTCGTGACCGTGGGTGTACTCGCATAGTCCATTAATAATTGGCCTCGATGCTCGCAACACCAATGGGCGACGTGTGAGAATTGATTAAGAATTCAATTGATAGGTTTAAGGTTAAATGAAGTTGAATGAAAACTAAGAGTGGGCACATAATATTGTTAATATTGACATGTAAGACGGATCTGGTCAATATTTTGTCTTAAAATAGACAAACCAAATTGAAAAGACGAATTTGTACATTTACAGTGGCACTGGTTACTCACGGAAATCCGGGGTGGTCATATGCGCAACCAGCCAATAGTCTTATAAATTGGTGTATTGCGTTGGAATTGGGGTCATCCCAAGATAGCAAGTAGATACTTCGACGTTAGACCTAATGGTCCATTGAACTTCAGCACATCTGCCCGCTCGCTAGTTGCTAGCGATTACTATTAGCGTCATTATCAGAGAACTTGCCAGTAGTTCAAGCAAAGAAAAGGAGACTGGCGTGAATAATTTCCCTTAACTTAACTAGATGTAACTTGGGTAAGCCAGAAATTCGGTGATGAAATGCGATGCTGTTTCGTTGCCTCCAGGTAGTAGTCACATAGGCCTGACCTTCAAACTCTGACAGTTTTTAGATGCTCATTGAGGGTACTGAAGCGAGACTATATAAGGAATTTCAAGTCTTATCCATTCCATCCGATCATATTCTTTGCGCTGCTGCTTTTGGAACGTTTCGGTCAATTCACATTGGCTTATCTTCCGTCAGTTTACCTTGAATGGTTGAAAGAACAACCAAATCTTATGATTGCTACCACGTGAAGTAGGAGCTGAAATTACAGCACTGTTTCACGGTTCGCCACAACAGAACCTTTCTTCTATGGTGGTCTTTTTCCATTCCTTAATCTCGAAAAATCCTTTTCTCCACTGGGACTAGAAGCTAAACCAGCGTCTTCTCAGGCAAGTACACTACGCACCCCGTCATAAAATCCACAAGTTTCAGATCAGCCGGAAATGGGGTTCGATTGTTTATCAATTTTTCTAAGCGCCCGCAAAGTTATTTAGATTCTTACTATTTCCCCGTTTATTCCGTCGATCAGCTTCATTAATTGTCTGCATGAGGATCATATTTATGGTTGTGGGCAATGAAGGCTGATGATGAGCATATCTCGGTCGGTGCACCCCATCTTTCTATACACTAGATACCTATAAGCCAAGGAACCCAGGTCAGTATTACAGAGCAACACATTTTCAAACTGTTCAACTTTTTTTTTTATTAAATTTTTGGCTCGCCAAGGCGAAGGAAAAGGCATTTCGACCTAAGAGATCATTTGTGCCGTAGGGGCCAGCAAATATTATTTCGTATTCCATTGAGGGCTGGACATTCACATAATATGTGTTCAGCTATTTCGTCCTCTTGAAGACATAGTCGGCATTCAGGAGAGTCTACTATTTTCATTTTGTTAAGGTAATATCGTAAGCCGTGTTGACCATCAGTAAAGTAGCCTACAGAGTTTTTGACATCATGCCTACTTAGATGTAGACATCTGTTGGCATTGTTGTTGAAGGCCCAAGAGGCTCATTTGGCCTGTCTTACCCCTGTGATGGTCTCCCAATAAAAGATACATTTTATACGTTCCCAGCTTTTTATTGCTGCGATTGATGCCGATCTAGGAGTGCAGCGGAAGGGTTGGAGACCTGTGAATGATGTTTCTGAACCCTTCCTGCTCAATTTACCGGCATTTTCACTACAATCAAACCCTTCATGGCTTTAAACGCACCATAGTCTGGTCTTGTTTCTTAAGCCGAGTGTTTGAAGGGTATTGAAACAGTGCATGACTGATTTAGATGTATCAATGGTGTGCGAGTTAAGGGCATCTATAGCTGCTTGACTATCCGTGAGTATATGGATGCTTGTGCCTTTAATACAACATACTTATATGTGGCTGCCGCATTCTTGAATGTCGTGGAGCTCTGCTTGAAATAAGCTGGGACTTTTTTCCGTGGGTATCGTGATGTTCGTATATTCCCAAACCCGATTCCATTTTAGAACCATCCGTATACCACTTTATGCCGTTGTATCTGTTTGGTGGGTTATTGCTGGCTTATGCTTCTCTCTTTGGAATCTCCGTGGAGAATCGTTTATTGAAGCATAGCGTTTTGTGAAGGCGGTCTGTTCAACTTATCGATGGCTTCCTCAGTTTTGGAGGTAAGCATAGCAGGCATAACAGGCTTTGATAGTGACTTGGTTATCTGCGAAGATATATACGGTGGTGTCATTTATCGTTCTCCTTAAAAAGTGCTAATGGCAGTTCAACCTGAAGAACAGCTGTTAGTTCACCCATAAAGCTGTAGATACTCGTACATAGTTGTGTCAGACAGTCTCTAGAGTAGGCTCTTAATGCTTCTTACTTACGGTGGCGCTTAGAGCTGTATCAATCGTCATTAACACCACATTTTTAACCCGTTCGCAAATAAGTGTCGGTGATTGCAATCACATCAATATATCAATATATCATAGAAACAATTTTTTTTATCATTTTTACAACAAATACTTGAACGATTTGATCTCGGTTCGCCTTACTCACGATATTGAGGATAGGGCACTAGGGAGTCACTTTTATCTGAGAACCGACTTGAGAATCGGGTTAGTCAACAAAGAGACTGCTACACAGCAGTCAGTTGACTCTATTGTCCAGAGTGAAGGTTATATGCTGGCCCTTATAGACCAACCATCGCTAATTTTTCATCAAAAAATTAAGAGTACGCAACTCATTACGAAAGACTTATACCAAACATGAGTGGCCGAAAACGTAATTACGAAGTATTATTACCTGTCTGTGTGCAAAGCTATACTCGAAAAATCTTAACTCTTGAAGTCATAGCGAAATTTATACATAAGCCTGATTCGCCCGCAGGTTGATGCTATTATCTTAAATAATAGTTCAAGGTTTCACTATTCAAAATTTTGCCATGCAAAAAGTGAGTAAAATCCACGTCCTCAGGCATAAAAACAGACAAATCAATGCTAAAAGTAAATTGAACCTAGTGCTCTGTTGCTGTGTTTTCATATCCATATTTTGTATTACATTCAGAATTTGTTCTTATGGGAATATGAATATATGTATATACATTCATACAGGATCGGTGAGCTTTACCTATTACAGTAGACTCCCGTTAGCGTTAACACCGTTTAGTGCGAACACCGGATAACGTAAATAGATTTTGCTTTTGCTTGACATCTCTAAAACGTGACAAAATCATGAACACTCTAAAACGTGAACAAAAGCAGCTTCAATGCTATCGAAGGGTGGATGCAGAGGTTTAAAACTCGATACGGCGTGAGATTTACTAAAATCACTGGTGAAAAACTGTCATCCCAACCCGAGCTGGTAGACCTAATCAAACGTAAGCTGCAGGAAATGATTGATATGATGGGAGTGACCACCGACCAACTTTTTAAAGCAGACGAAACCGGGCTGTTTTGAAAGCTTTTGCCGAACAAAACATATGTTTCGTCGTTAGAAAAAAAACTCCTGGCAGAAAAACCGACAAACAGCGCATAACTTTTCTCGCGTGTACAAATGCAACTGGATTGCATAAGTTGAAGCCATTGGTGATTGGGAAGGAAGGAAATCCTCGTTCATTTAAAAAATTTTAACTGCCCAGTAGACTACAAGAATTGGAAATCATCCTGGATGACAGCGACAATATTCAAAGATTGGTTTCATGATTCATTTGTGCCACAAGTATGTATGACGAAAATTAGCCAAATGCATTAGACTTCAATACTAAGCTTTTTATGAAAAATCAGGGATATTTAAGGTTACTTTTTATTTTATATGTTCCTATGCAATAACTTTTTGTTTAAAATTAAATAAATGAATTAGCTATACTGTTATGTAATAGTAAAAGCGCATTATTTTTAATTTGTTGAACATAAGACGTTTTAAAATGAAAATCTACAGTGGGATTGCCATATTCTTTTATTAAAATTTGACCTTCGCCAACGTGAACTCCCTTGGTTTTTAATTGTTCACGTTATCGATAGTCTACTGTACATATGTGGCTCCATTCGTAAAGTTTGACACCAAACACCGACTTTTTGCGAATGAAGTGCTGTTTCATAAAGCACATGCGGGGTCTGACCTGTCAAGTAACGCATATTTTGCTTATTGAAGAAGCCGCTTAACCGAAAATGCGCTTCATCGCTGAAGATAATTTTTCGAAGAAATCTTTCATTTTCCTCCATCATGTCCAGAGCCCAATTCGAGAACGTACGTCGCTTCATAGGATCAAGTGGCTTTATTTCTTGAGTCAGCTTGATCTTGTAAGTGAGTAGGCCAAGATCCTTACGTAAAATTGGCTATAATGTGGTCTGGAAAAGGCCCAATTCTTGAGAACGCCGTGAAATTGATTGATGTGGCTGGTTTGCGACGGCCGCCTTTACGGCACTAAAGTTGTGACCACCGACTCAAAATGTCGGTAGTTAATTTTAATTATTTGTAAATGTTGTTCCTTTGTGTACTTCACCATGAAAATAAATGTCGATCTTACTGAATATTTTGAGATTGTCAGTTCGCTAATCGGTTAAGGGTGCGTTCACACTGAAAGTTTGAAGTTGTCAAGTCGCTAATAAAAGACCCTTTACTTATTTTTATATATACAAGGTTTCCCAAAATATAAGCTAGATTTGAATTAAATAGAGAACAGAGTTTGTTTTTATGTTTAGATAGTTATCGACCTTACCATGTTGAATCAATCGGCTCTCGTTCGATCACCGCAATTAAACGACGTAGGGCGTGGTTAGTACCTACATGGGGGGCCACTTGGGAATACCGCGTGTTGTTGGCGCCTATTGCGAACGTCTGACAAACATCCAAGAGTATCAAATTGTCATGAAAAGCTTCTCAAATTCGCTGTTCAGATTCGGCGTAAAACTGTAGGTCCCCTCCATTTCGCATGAAAGTGGAGAAGCTAGGTTCTGGGCCCTGTATGGCCCTGTTAAGGCTAAAATATGTATGTATCTAGTAATTTTTTTTATTGAATCCTAAAGTACACAGGAAAGAGCTATGCATGGAGTAGCACATCGGGCAAATGGCCTCCATGGCTTTTGTCGAAAATTTCCATGACCATTTTGCATAAATGTGGCTGAATTTCGTTAATGCAGCGTTGAATTTCTTCCTTCAATGCACAGTGGTTGTGGGTTTGTTGGCAGAGACCTTTGTTTTAAAATAACCCCATAAAAAGAAATCCATTGGTCTTAAATCAGGGGCCAATTCTGATCACGGAATTGCGAGAGTACACGACGAGGAAATGTCTCATGCAGTAATTGAATTGTTTTACGGGCTGAATGGCATGTGCCACCGTCTTGTTAAAATCACATGTCGTCCACATCAACATATTACGGGCCATTACGCTTTTGCTAAGCATCTTAAGGTGCTAGGCCTAAGCGATACCACTAACTGCGAAGCCTGTGGAGAAAACGATGACACTGCGGAACATTTCCGCTGTGATTGTCCTGCTTTCGCTCGAATCAGGTAGCAGGTATTTGGTGCTGATGTGGTGAGAGCTGTAAACTTAATCTCCTTATCATTGAAGCGCCTTCTCGTCTTTCTTAGGAAAACAAGTAAATTTACACAGTAAAAGTGGTGCCTTGCTGGTAGTACAATGGGCCTGTATTGAGTCCGAGTGCTCCAGTGAAGAAAGTCCAGCACCCCGACAAAAAAAAATGGGTGAATTGTTAAATATGCTCTTTTTTTTGTTATACAACATTTAACACATTGACTGCCAAACCAATTTTCGAAAAATACGAGTAGCTAAAGGTGAACAAAAAAAAATGCTAAGGATTTTTTATTTGGTTTGCTAAGGAATGATACATATTTTCATTGCATGCCACGTCATTCAAATATGAATGACACACAATTTTCCGTGGGGGCCACGTCATTCATATGTGTATGACGGCTAGATGCCACTAAAAAACCATGGCATTCAAAAATGAATGACACTAGGAACAAACTGAATAGAAATGTAAAAGCCTGGCCTCTGGTGATCATTAGTACACTCGGTTCGGACAAATCTGCGAAAATGTGGTTTTTATTGAAGATTAAAATTGACTATGAAAAAATTTACTATTTATAAGAAAAGTTTTATTTCAGTACAAAAAACTTAAATCACAATCCAGTCTTTATAATAAAAAAGTTAGAAAATACGTTTTATTCACATAAAGTAAATTAAATTCACATAAAAACTATTTGTACTCTGTGTTGAAGCACGGAAGGCATATTTGTGGCTGCACAGGACAATCATTGCAGAAAGCGTATACCATTTTTGAATGTTTTCTCGGTTCTTCACGTCCTTGTTCTTGCTTTAGTTTTGCATAGCTATTGAAACATTTTCTCCGCAACTTTTTATAAATTCCTAAAAGAAGTTCTACACCAAGCTTCCTATACCGCTTTACACCTCTCCGGAGATTCGTCGCGTATGAGGCCATCTGATCAGACATATCAATGCCAGCTTGACCTGCATTGTATCAAAGTACTGCAAGTGATTTTGTGGTAACCTTTCGATATTTACGTCATTTGGATGTTGCCTGAGTTTGGCTGGTGGAAGGCTGGTCAGTGTTGGTCGTGGTTGCTGACTTAACATTTTAACCGTAGGTCTAGATACTAATATTGGAGCATATTTGGTGGACAAGATCCTCACGTCACGGGTATCCTTCCATTACAGGACAAGCAAAAATGTAAAATATCAAAAATTCTCCTTCTGTGAATTTTCAAATAATAAAATGTAACAAAATTATGATAAATAGGATGGACAACTAAAACCTGTGTTCGTGTTTTTTTTTATCGAGCCGCAAGACGATTCGATAACTTACATGTATGAATGGCATTACCTATAACGTAAAATTTCATCACAAATTTCATGCATGGCCACGTCATTCATATATGAATGACAGTCGTCTGCACCGCCTACTGCTTCAAATTCTTCAACAAAACGACCAATCTTTACTACAAATATATTTTTTTTAGTAAAACAATTATAAAAAAAACCCAACGCATACTTTTCATGTTAATTTTTTTTTCCAAATTGCCTTGGCGCGCAATGTGTAATCTAAGTGTCATTCATTTTTGAATGCCATGGCATGCAGTGGAATGTTACCGTCATACACATATGAATGACGTGGCCCCCACGGAAATATGAGTGTCATTCATATTTGAATGACGTGCCAATCAATGTGTTTAAAAATTTTATCGCTAAAAAACAATGTTTTTATAAAAAAAAACGTTCCTTAAAAGTGGGCATGGGAGAAAACTTTGTATAAAGAAATTGTTCAAAACGACATTGTACCTACTTTGCAAAAAATAGAACTTTCATAGCAATTATTTCTTCAGTAAATTTTTTTTTAAGTAAGGGGGGTGTCAGTGAGTGGATTTCAAAATTATTGAAACATAACCATTAAGTTCCACAGAAAGTATATACATATTCCAAATGTCACCTTCCTAGTTCAAACTTTGATTTTTCGATAAAACGTTTTTTGTAAATTGCGAGAGTGTCAATGGGCGGATTTGTAAAAAACTTATCACCCGAGCAATACGGGTGATTCCACATTTCAGCTTTCTACCTAGAATTTTGATTTTTCCGATTAATTTTTTTTTTTTCATTGTGGGTCACTGACACAGTGGGCGGATTTTGAAAATTCTGACTTTTGATAATTTCAGGGCCCTAGAGACTATAAATGACTCAATTTTTAGCTCGAGTTTTAGGCCAATATTAAGGTACGTTACAAACTTTAACTCAAAATTGATATATCTTTAGAATAGGGTGTAAGCATCTACCACTCGCATTCACGTACACATTGGACCGTACCAACAACAAATTAAATGTGAAGCTTATATTTGCAGTATGCCTATATATTTGTTCTCGTGAGGCCAATTGTACTGTAGGTACCTACGTCGCACGTTATGCACTCACCTAATTATAGTGAAGCTGTAGAATTATTTGTTCTTGAATTCTTGATTCAAACCGTGATAACAGTTTAAATCTCACAACTTACTCCAATTTTGGTCTAGGTACCCCAAAACACCATTTTTCGCTGATCCCATGGAAAAACAATCACCAATGTATCAATCTAACACGCAACATACAATAGTGATACTAACCTAGTAGAAATACCGTGTATTCGTTTAAACATACTAATATATCATCGATTACATGCAAATTATCACACCCAAGTAATGGCTTTATTGTTCACCCGCGACTGAAGTAACATTGACTTAGTTATGGACCTCTGCTTTGCACCGTCTCAATAATAATTATGTCTAATTGCATTAGATCACGCCATTATCTTTGAGAGATGATGGCTTCTCAGTATGCACATGTCACAATACATCAACACATGCGCTTCAATGAACGATTACACATTTGTAACGCCAATGCGCTAGCTGCCACTATTGACGTTTTTAGCTAACCATATATGCGAAGACAATTGCACGCATTCAATTCGCATTCAAACCTTATGTCAACATGACATTATTGACGTGCATCATTGTGCCTCTCGAAGTGGACCAAGGTCTGGCCTTCCATCTCGGCAAACCTTTGACCTAGAAAACTTGTGTATCTGATCTATGATCAATAAGGCACGCACACGTCTAAATT
The DNA here is from genome assembly GCA_949715645.1 of Portevinia maculata. Lineage (NCBI taxonomy): Eukaryota > Metazoa > Arthropoda > Insecta > Diptera > Syrphidae > Portevinia > Portevinia maculata. The sequence goes on from OX454526.1 coordinate 220,452,687, forward strand.
GTGTTTTCTTGTAGGTATTATTAAAACTCGCCAAATGTTTAGCTATTCCCGTATACGGCGACAAATCAAACGTGCATGACTCTTTTGCGAGTTTTAATTTGAAATTAAATTTGCGATGACCTGCACCTGACCCCAATTCCTTGCCGAGATACCTAATTGCTGTAATGAAAATTGATCGGCCAACCAAATTCTGAGACTGAGAGATATCGCTAATAGACACAAGCACAGTTATTAAGTTGTCCAGTAATTAGATAAGCTGGCGAAAACGGGCTATTTGTTGGTAAAATATATGGAAACAGTTGGAGTCCATTATTATTGCGCCTTGTGCCGTTGGGATTTGGGTCAGGTGGGGAAATAAACAAAAGATTTTGTTTGTTTTACTTCTTGCAGGAAACGTATTTATTTTCCAGTTGAGCGAGATCCAATTTATGCAGTGGAGGTTCGGAACTGCTGAAGGCATTTTAATTCTGTTCACGCAGTAACTTGTCAATGCTATGGTAATCGAGTTGCCTTTACTTTCCGGGCTGAATTATAGTATACGGAACAGGCGCTATTAATAGGAGGCCTCGTGAAGGTGGACCGCCAATTAGTATGTCGCTATGTTTTTTTTTCTCCAATTAATTGTGTTTCTGAACTATTAAATTTATCTGATTCACACTATTAGAGGTTATTTGGGTGCTGTGGTGCACACGATTCCTTTCACAATTTTTTGTTCTATTTTTTAACTTACAATTTGAAAGTAACACACATATAGGAGAGGTGTTTTGTCCACAAAGAATAAATAACACATTCACCATTTTACCCGTAAACCAAAAACAAATCTGCACTCGGTATTATTTTGTCAGTGACTCATTATTGTTTGTTGTGATTGAAAAACAGATGTCGCTGAAATCATTTGGATGTATGAGGAAACTCAAAAACTTAGTACTTACCTAGTTGAATTTACTTAAATATGCACTTGCAAATGGAAAAACACATGGCGAAAAGGTAAATGTTTGAATTTGATTTGTTTTTGAAATATTTTTTTTTTTACCTACACGTCATGTTTCGTTTCGGATTCTCACATAAAAATAAAGATAACTGTCAGATGAACAATATAGCTATTTTGAAATTTTATTTCAAGAAAACCGACTGAACTATAGTGTTTTTTTTCTGATTCAAAAAGTGAGTTATAAAAAAGTCCGTTTGCGTAATTTATGTGTAGAAAAAAGGCAAAATAGCATAAGTCATTTTTTGTAACTTTTCAGGACGAGATTTTGAAGCTTCGAACCGATGTCGTAAAAAAACTTTAATGGTCCAGGAAAAAATGTTGATGCTCAAAGATAGTAAATTAGGCGCTTATTTTGTTGGTATAATATTTTTTTGTATTGTCGTTTAAGTAATTCTGATTTATAGCAAACATCTGACTTATGCTTCTGTTCATTTTCTTGAGTTCTATACATATTTTGTTGGAGTGCACTTATGCCATTTTTAAAAGTAGCGATTTCGACATCTTTTATAAACAAGAATATTTATCGTCGCCCGAGAACTGGTTTGTTCCATATGCCATTGACACTTTTTCGAGAAAAACGCATTTAAAAGTTTGCGTAATTGGTACTCCGAAACTGTGTGATAGGATTTTTATTATTTATTTAGCTTGAAGTTAGTCTTATTTAAAGAGTTTACCTAGCAATTTTCAAAGTGTTTTGCCAAACCGTTAACAAGCTACGTTAATTAACGTAAAAGTCTCCTTTTTAGGGTTCCGTAGCCAAATGGCAAAAAACGGAACCCTTATAGATTCGTCATGTCTGTCTGTCTGTCTGTCCGGGAATGTCACAGACACTTTTTTCCGAAACTATAAGAACTATACTGTTGAAACTTGGTAAGTAGATGTATTTTGTGAACCGCATTAAGATTTTCACACAAAAATAAAAAAAACAATAAATTTTGGGGGTTACTTAGAACTGAAAAACTTAGAACTCAAAAAAAAAAATTCATTAAACCCATACGTGTGGGGTATCTATGGATAGGTCTTTAAATGATATTGAGGTTTCTAATATCATTTTTTTCTAAACTGAATATTTTGCGCGAGAGACACTTCCAAAGTGGTAAAATGTGTGCCCCCCTCTAACTTCTAAAATAAGGGAATGATAAAACTAAAAAAAAATATATGATGTACATTACCATGCAAACTTTCACCGAAAATTGGTTTGAACGAGATCTAGTAAGTAGTTTTTTTAATACGTCATAAATCGTAAACCGCAATTTATCTTTCATTCAACCAACTCAAATATAAAAAAAAAAACTTTTAATTTCATAAACATAAACCTTATGCGTAAACCGTGAACCTTTATTTTCTAATAATAAATCTGTAATAGGTGCCTAAGTAAATAATAATTATAATTCGCGCGGAACCCTTCATGGGCGAGTCCGACTCGCACTTGGCCGCTTTTTTTTACTTGTGTCCCGCCTCCTATATTTTGAAACTGAGTTTTTTCCATACTCGTGGAACACAAAAAAAGCGGCCAAGTGCGCTCATCCCTGCAACTTCTGACAAGAAAGGAGTTGGATGCTAAAATTTGAAAAGAAAAATCGATTTCATGTTTTTTGTTAACAAAGTTTTTATTCGAAAAATACAATAAAATAAGAAAATTATTCAAAGTGTTTAGCATTAAACAAGTGAATGAAAACTGTCAGATCAAATCAGATCAGAAAAGTTCAGCTTCGAGTCATATGTTCTTCTCTCAGCTGCGAAATTTCAAATAGAAGATCCTCTTTGTTTTCTTGTGAATTTCGGGTTTTGAGTGAGCATTGTACACACAGTCAATGTTTGGCCTGTTTCGATTTGATCACAATTTGAACTCGTTCCATGTTATTCTTTCGACTTTTTTTATAAATATGCGAATATTTGTAACATTAAACTAAGAATAACGATATCTCATGCCAAACAAATAAATCAGTTGGCATCAGTAGAAATTGAATTTTCAAATTTGACACATTTCACTCACTTGCCCTACCTCAAAACTAGGTGCAGAAAATCGTGTGTTAAACTGATCTGCAGAGCTTCATGGAACACAAATTGACAGAATGTAAAACACTTCGTAGCAATATTATCTGTGCAGCTCAGGTTCATTGAACACATTTATTGAAACCATATGTATTCAATGATTGGCATGCTTGTCGCCGAACAAAACAATTCTCGCAAAAAAATTGCAAGAAATTATATGGAAATTTTGTCCCAAACGCCAACAAATGATTTATAGCACAAAACAATTCTACAAACTGTTGATTTTCATGGATGTGGGACAAAATCGATGTTCGATATTTCGGGAAAGACTAAGAGCAAATCGAATCACAGAATTAAAAAGAGCATACAACATTACCATAGAATCCGTTCCTAACTCAAAAACGACAAAAGTGGCATATGGAACAAAATAATTCTCAGGCGACGTTATGTCTCTTCCTTTTTTCAGTTTAGAAATTATTGATTTTCATATCAACTTGTGTTCTTTTTTAATTTTTATCAAAGTGACTTATGTTTTTAAACACAGTTTTCTTAGTTTTATAAAAAAAAAATGGTTTATCAATAATACTTATTAAAGAATCAGAAAGCTTTAAAATATAATTTTGATTTTTTTATTCACTTCAATTTATTTTTGTTTTGTTTTTATAATTGAAAAAAAAAACTAAGGAAGAACAGTAATAAGTTTTTTAAGGTAAGGTTATTTTTATTTTTATAAGTTAAACTAATAGCGTAATTAAACTTTAGAAAGTATATTTATGACTTTATAAATTATAAACAAAATGTGCTTCTTTGTTATGAATTCAATTTAAATGAATAATGTTTTAAATTGTAAAGAAAAAAAATAATGTTCATTATTTTTCTTCATCACTACTTAAAATGTTAGGATGGACTTCGAAAGTAACAATCGGGCCCTTTATTAAGTCATTATAAAAATTGTGAAATTCAGATTCGATAAAATCCTACAGTAAATCCTCGGCTTTATCTTTTGTTATGTGAGGTTTATTTTGTATTACATATTTAAAGCTGAGACAAATTCGATATACACTCCCGCTCAACTGAATAGTTTCAAAAAATTCTGTTTTGTAATGTATCTTCTCTCTCAGTCTATTGCATATATATTTACTTTTTTTGCATGCTATGAACCTTCATTTACTTGCTCATAGCATAGAAGAGAAAAATAACGCGATTTGTGAAATGTTAAATTAGAATTTAGTTTTTTATCAGTATATATATATATAGATATATATATATAGATTAGGTTCAAGGGCAATGACTTCAGTTTGTAATCTTTAGCGACAACGTATCGACGTAAATTTTGTTCTTTTTCTGATTGAAAGTAACTTTCGCTGTTTTTTTTTGTAAAATGATTGAACGATTTTGAAAAAGGGCACATAAAGTGGTATTTGGCTAAAAAAGCGCGAAATTGCTTAAAAAAATTGGTCGGAGCCAAAATGTTGTTAGTAATTTCATTCGTAGGTAATCAATCTCGTTATGGAAATAATATGAAAGGCGGTGTTCAATATGCGACAATAACAGCAGATAGAAAACTTCACATCACAACCGCTTCAAATTCTCAACGTTCTGCTGCCAAACTCATGGAAGAATGCGGAGTTAATGTAAGTCTGGCAACTGCAAAATGGATTATTCGGACTGCCAAGCATTTGAAGCGGCTAAAAGTAAACAAAAAAATACATCTCAATGATGTGCGTAAAGCTGCACGCCTTCGGTTTGCTCGAGACCATATGACGTGGAAAAAGGAGTGGCACACTGTTGTGTTATCCGACGAAAAAAAATTCAAGCTGGAGGGCCGGACGGCTACAATTACTCCTTTCACGACCTGCGAAATGAGGATCGCGTGTTAAGTTGATTGATATTTGGTTAGGGTATATTACACTGCGACCTATTGGTCTATTGTGTCCCCTTGCTTGTGCCTCGGAGAGGTGCATGCCCTCGTTCAGAGTCCTCTCTAGATACTTCTTCGCGTGTTAAGTTGTCACCACACCTGTGCAGGCGGGGTAATGGTGTGGGGCGCAATATCGTATTATGGCACTTGTGAGCTGCAGTACTGCACCTATTCAGTTGAGCTAATATAAATCGGCTTTTTTGTTATGTTTTTGAAGAGTATATATACATACTTGTGTTACCATATAGTTTTGTGTTTTATTAATAAATTAATTAATTTATGCGAAAAAAAATATTTCATTGAAATCGGTAAGTTGGTTTAAGAGATATTGCCATATTACTTTTAAGAAGTGTTGAACATTCAGTTGATCGGGTTGTTGCACTTAAAATTATTATTAATTATTATTATTATTACTCGCGGGAAAACTACTCAATTTACTTCTATTTGGGCGGAAAACAAGCGAAATAAATTAATAGAGAGAAATTGCGGCCGCCGCCGCCGAAAAGAAAAATTTCCGAACTTTCAGCGAAACGAATGCGAAATGAAAATGTATGAAATGTATGAAGAGCGCGAGTGCAACAATCAGCAAGTATATGCTGATTTCCCGGTAGCTCAGCAAAGGGTGGGTTCAGGTAGTAAGAAGATAATGTTTGGTGAATCGCACCAAAGGAAAACGCAGGTACTTACTGTGTTGTTTAATTTATGATGAATCACGGGTCTGAAAAATAGTTTAAAAACATAGGGACGGGCTACAGTCCGCTTGGGCGAACTGTTGGATACCCTATTCTTATTCCTATCCCTCAAAAGTGGGCGTGACAAAAGTCTAAGTATGGTTGAATTGTTAAGAACGCTCTACATATTTTGTTATATAACATTTAAAGGATTTTATCAAAAAAAAACGCTCCCTAGCTCAAACTTAGGTGTTTCAATAAAATTGTTTTATTTAATTGTGGGCGTGTCAGTAGGCGGATTTAAAAAAAAAAAATAACACATGAGAATAAAGGGCCCCTAGAGAGTATATATTATAAATTTCAACTCCCTAGCTCAAACTTTGAATTTTCAAAAAAAAAAAAAAAAAATTGTGGGCGTGTCAGTGGGCGGATTTTAAAAATATTTACACATGAGCATAAAGGGCCCATAGAGAGTATATATTATAAATCTCAACTCCCTAGCTCAAACTTTGGATTTTCAAAAATTAATATACCCTTAGAATAGGGTATAAAAAAATTGTTTTATTTATTTGTGGGCGTGTCAGTGGGCGGATTTTGAAAATTTTTTATCCCGAGCAGTTTTAGGAGTCATAGATCATATATACAAAATTTCAGCTTTCTAGCTCAAAATTCGATTTTTTCCAAAATTTTGTTTTTTTGAGTTTGTGGGCGTGTCTGTGGGCGGATTTCAAAAATTCGTAAACTTGATTATTTCGGGACCCTAGAGAGTATATGGTTAAAATTTCAGCTCTCTAGGTCCAGTTTAAAGGCCTAATTTTTGGCTACAGACGGACGGACGGACGGGCGGACATGGCTAGATCGACATTACTATCGATGCTGATCATAAATATAGTAACTTTTAGGGGTCTACGGGCAATATTAAGGTATGTTACAAACTATGCGTCAAAATTAATATACCCTTAGAATAGGGTATAAAAATGGGCGCCACACAATTTTAAGGTGAATTGTGAAACCAGAGAATTACGACCAGAAACGAGCGAAAAACCACAAAAAGAAATGCAAGATTTTTTTAAACGACGTTATAAAACTCCGTTGGAGTACAGCAAATTTTATTGCGGTTTACTTCACGCCCGATTGGGAATAAAAGAAAGTCCCAGAATGACTCACGATTGCTCCTCCCGAACGAAAGAAAATATTCAAAATTAACGGGTCGCGTGTCCCGTAGTATACCGGGCATTTTCGGAGGCACGATACTACCGAGATCACTAATTTTTGCACTTTAAATCCTAACACTCCTACTAACTATACTATAAAAATTACACAAAGTACTTAGCTTTTTATTAAGTGAGATCATTCAACTCCTTTTCCTCTTCGTCCCTCAAATGGGTGGGTATGATCCCGCCTTGACAAGTGCCTTCCCGCTCCGGCAATTATCCTGAGCGATTTTAAATTTCCCTGCCGCCTATATCTTTCCTCGAATAATTTTCTTGACTTTTTTTTCCAAAGTCCCTTCTGGACGATAACAAAAAACTTCAACTGACTTTCTGCCTGGTCAACCAAGAAGTGATCTTCCAGCTGACTTTGTCCATTTCGTCGGCCGGCATCCTCACTCATACATCCATAAATACATGGGGAAGCAGAGCCAACGACAGTTAAAACACTACCATTCAGCTGTGGTGCTGAAGTAGTCAACTGCTTCGTACTCCCCCATTCTCACGCATACTTAGAACATTTGGCGGTCCATGTCCTCTCCTGCTACACTATGTACTCTCACATCAGTGCGCTGACATGAACCCGCTAATGTTCTCACGCCCTTCAGACGACCTCTCACTCAGTGAATTCGCCCATTACTCTAACTCTCCAGTAATGAACGAACCGTCCGACCGACCCTGGATCTGCCTTTATTCAGCCCATACCCTTTTTGACAGATCGCGAAGTAAACAAAATGTATTGGAGCAAGGAGCTAGTTTTCCAACAACATGCCGACTGCAGAATGTTATTTAGTTATTTTCCTAATAATATCCCCACAAAAAGCACAAAACTCATAAATAAGTGCAGGATGCGGAGAATGGAAATCTTTTCCAAGATGACCATCCCTAGGACCAGACCCAGAAACCATTCGCGCGCGGAGAACCAAAGGAATTGGTAAGAAAATTTCGCTTGAATTCTAAATTATTTCCGTATTCTACCTCGGTGGAATCGTGCGCAGATTTTGGAGAAAGGGACATGCAGATCGTGGGCATCCCTTACATAAGTTTAATTTATCTTGGGCTCGCGGCCATCGTTCCATTTAAGTCTCGGAAAAGTCCCAAGACATCCAAATATTATTATTATTGACTGGGATGTTCGTCTACCGTCACCCCTTCGCAGTTTCACCGTGATGTGTTTGTGTTTGTTTGTTTTAGTGTAATCGCCGGTACGGTGGCGATCGGTGTTTTCTTTCAGCGTGATTTAAGTGTATCACGTTTTGTGCCGCTCGTGTGTCGTGAGGGTGTTTTACAGGGCCGCCCGCCCGCACGCCTCTGCTGATCGTTCGGTGCTCCCACGACGGAGTTGGATCAAAAGGGAGCGTCATTCCGTCCCTCATCGATCGTGGCTCACTACCGTGTCAGTGGTAGATCTTTATTCGCATTTGGGCCTTTGACTACTCGGACCTTCCGCCCGTGTTGTGTTGCGTTAGTTCCACCCTGCCGTTGCAGACTGTCCGTCTGGTTGCAGAGTACTTTGAGCTTGCCCTCCGCCTTTACAGACTGTCCGTCTGTCATCACTTTTCCCAGACCGTCCGTATGTATTGGAATGCACAGGCCGTCCATCTGTGTCGGATTTCCCAGACCGCCCGTCTGCCGTCATTTCCCCAGACCGCCCGTCTGTGTTCGAGTCCAATATGGTCCATTTAATCCAGCCATCAGTTGGGATTCGATGGATCTTCATCCATCAGTAATGCCCTCTTTGCAGCAAAATGTCTTCTTGCCCTCTGCTAAATTTTTTTTCAAAGCAGCTCTTTCCCCACGATTTTCAATACTGGCTTAATTTTTCGACTACTTTATCGTATCTTTAACAAACCCTATCTCTTTATAAACAACAGGGTCAATGTCAGTTTTCATCACCGATTACTCCCATGGCTATCGCGTTGTTATGCGAATATAATTTCTAATTCTGTTGTTCATTCAACAATTTAATGTAAATGGGCGGAAGCTTGGCACCCTTACTGCCTGTGCATTATCACACACGAACCTTGAATTGTGATTTCTCCTAATTTCGACCCAAATATAATCAGTTTTTTCTGGTATTCTTAGAGCCACCGGACAACTCTTACACTCGTTAAACGTGTTAACGAACAGGTAATTTCTTGATTTACTTTAACAATTTTTTTTTAATTCCTTTCAAAATATGGGAAAAACCAAATGCAATATGAAAGAAGGCTTTGAAATCAAGGTTTGCAGTTCCGTAAAAGCTTACTGCTCCCGAAACCATTACTCCACCTCCCTTGCTGTGTCTTCAATCCAAAGTTATTTCATCTTTTCTCAAATCATGGAAATAATAATTATATCCATCGGGTCCATTCGAATTAAAACTCTTTTCCATCTGAAAAGACAACGGTATGCCACTCTCGACTCCACCTGATGTGACTTATTGCAAAATCAAGTCGCTGACTTTTCCGTGCTGCGGTCAATGGTGGCCTCTTTTTAATTGTTTGTATCCGTTATGGGTGGACTGCTGTATCACGCGATAAACACTTGATCTACTGGCTTCAACTCCAGTTTCTGCCTTGATTTTACCTAGGGAAAGTCTTGAATTTGAAGCAGCTCTCGGTATCGCCCGTCGATACTGACTTGTTGTTGCTCTGATCATTCTTCCTTTCCGGATAGTTCTCAGAGTCCTTAAGGAAGCTGTGAATAACAGGTTGTCCTCTTCCAATCTTACCGGCTATAAAACTGATTGATTTGCCTTATTCCTTGTGAGCTCGAATTCGGCCTATTTCCTTATTGGTTAATGAATTTCTTTTACCCATTTTTTTTTTTTTTTTTTTTTATTTTTTTAAAAAAAAAAGGAAATCCAAATCCCAGAGCACTCAGACTCGGTAACGTTCCATTGTACTACCAGGCAGATATCCTCCTTTTGGTGTAGAGGCATGTAATTGGGTGGCGTATGTTGTTGTTCCCCATGGGGATTGAACCTGCACCGCACGGGTCACAAGCCAACACACTAACCTCTACACCGTCGCCACCCATAACACCATAGTTGTTGTTTCAATGAAAGTATGTTTTGAACTAAGTTCACTGGTACTCTCTATGCCCTTATATTTGATTTAAAATGTTTTAACAGGTAGATTTAGTTACTGTTCGTAAACTTACTTACTTAACGGGCTCCCGCCCCTTGAGACCTGTGCGTGAGACACCGCAGCCTTCCATCCTCTGCGATCCCAGACACGCTGCTTCCTGTTAACCAAACCAAGCGCTCTGGCATCCGCAATGGCTTAGTCTTTCAAACAGAGGTTCGGTCTTCCTTGCCTTCTTCGACCAGGGGGCTGGCAGTCGAAGATCCTCTTGGCTGGATCATTATTTTCCATTCGCTCAATGTGGTGACGTAATTTAGCTTTTTGGACTACATCCACGTCTTGGTACAGGTTATAGAGTTCGCGGTTGTATCTTCTCCTCCATTCGCCCTACTCGCACACATGACCAAAAATCCGCCGAAGAATTTTTCTTTCAAAAGAATAAAATATTAGCTCCTTTTCTACATATTGTCCAGCACTCGGCACCATAAAGCAGGACTGGTAGGATTAAGGTTCGATAGAGCATGCGTTTTGTCCTTCGAGTGAGGAGTTTTGAACCCATTTGTTTTTTTTCGTAGCAACGGTTTCCTAAGGTAATTCTTCGCCGGATCTCCACTAAGGTGTCATTCGTTGAGGTAATTTGTCCTCCTAGGTAGATGAACTCCTTAACTACATCGACGTTATTGCTATCAACAGTGACGTTTTGTCCTAGGCGGTGGACAGATGTTTGTTTGTTTGTTGATAGCATGTACTTTGTCTTGTCCTCATTCACTTCAAGACCAACCAATTTCGCCTGTTCTTCAATCGCCGTGAAAGCCTCTAACACGGCACGCTGGAAACGGCCAGTGATGTCGATATCGTCCGCATACCGCAGTAGCTGGACGGATCTATTGAAGATAGTGCCTTCCGTATTAACACCTGCCCTTCACACTATTTTCTCCAGAACATGATTGAAGAATTCATATGATAGCTAACTGTTTGTAAACAGGTGGAAAGACAAAATGACTAATTTTATGACCTTATTGGGAAAAGCATCATAAAAATTGAGTTTATGTACCTAATCCCATTTTTTTCTACATCATAAACATAATATAGCCTTCTTTCATTTTGCATTTGGTTTTTCCCATATTATCGAAGGATTTAAAAAAATTCGTAAAATTAAATCAAGAAACAAGTGGAACGGAGTGTATAAGCCGTTTCAATGTCAAAGACTTTACTCGAAGTCGTGCTAGCAATGAATTTATTTCCCATTAGCATACTGTAAATCAGATATATAGCAACGGCTTGTGCATCGCCCTCCTGGTCAATTTTTAGAAAAGTCCCTACAAGCAAACGGTGTCGACAGCCTGCTCAAAATCAACCAGGCTAGCACCTGTTCCTATTCCACTGAATACCGGAAACCAATTAAAACGCAGTATGAATAATTTCATGACCCTCCCTGAAACGAAATGATATTATTTTCCTCGAACCACTTCAACAGAGCTCTGACAACCTTCTCAATGACCTTTCCCACATTTGGAAGCAAACTAATCAACCGAAGATTGGCAGGGTTCATCCTTTCATTACTCTTTTTCGGTATAGGGTATATCACAACATTCATTCAATACGCGAGCCCGATAATATGCATTTTTCAGCACATTATAAAATAGCAAGGCGAAAATATCTACATGCTATTGGGCATCCACTCCCGCCGACTTTTAATTCTTATGTGACTCGAAGATGCACGGAAGATCATCTGTCGGTACGAATTATAAAGGTATGTCTCGTTCTGCGACGATGACGACATTCGCAAGGTTATCATCTTTAAATATGCTAAAACCGTCAATTCTCAAGTTCGGTGCGCAGCCAGAAGTGATTTAAAAAATTCTCGTTTTCGACTTCGTTGTAACGCCGAACTGCGTTGTACAGTAAAGACACCCTTAAGACCAGTGGCCACACTCTCCTGCGTGTCCTCGACCGTGAAAAAAACTATAATTTCATGCGACACTTGAACTTATTCCAGTAGCCGGCAATGTATATCTGTTCTCTTAGCACATGGAATGCCGTTGTGATCTTTCCGCCTGAACAACTTATTTATGTTTGGGAAAATATTCGGGTTAAAATCGCTGTTAAAAAGATAAATGACTCATTATCATGCTTTCGTGAAGCTTACTGCAACTGTAATATTGGAAATACAAATTAATTTTTAACAAATTTAATTACTTTTGATGCAAACAGTGTTTTTGTTTTTTTAGTATTTATTTATTAATAAATATTGATAGTGTTATCGTATGAACCACAAAAGTAACTCAATATTGAAAGATTTGTTGACACTTCACTTTGCTATACGACTAATGCACGTTAAATATTTAAATTTTAAGAAAATAAATTAATCTGGATAAGTTCTAGGCCGCTGAAGTTCATTCCCTGGCATTGATTTGCAATCCGAGCATGACCTTGATTGGCTTATCTTCTCATTATGTGTTGGCTATCACCCAACAATTATCGGTTTGTTGGTTTCTCTTTAATTTGTTAATGGGAGAATGATTAATTTATTTTTAAACAGAAAGATGGCATGTGACCGTTTCAAAGCTTATTTTCGTCATTGTGATTCCGAAAATGTTCATTTTTATGATTTAAATTAAGTAAGGCAAAGATGATGCTGAGATGATTTAGCTTCACCGGGAAAGTCCGGTTATAAAGATTTTACTCACAAAGCTCGTATATGTAGGTAGTTCCCCTTGCTCCTATTGTCATCCGCTAATTATACACTCCGTTCCAACTGAATAGGTACAAGCTTTTTCAAATGTATACGGCTCATTATTTCCACATAATGTACATGAATCTATAATTTGATGCTGCTAACTATTTGTCTATAATGTTGCCAAAAGAAATGAGAAAGAATAATTCAAAAAGCACCGTTACTTTTTCTCTGGCTCTCTCGCAAAGTATTTCATACGGAAAAATGCAGTTTTTTTTTTGCGTCAACTGAATAGGTACATAGTCATTATCTTCATTGTTCATGTGTGTTCCGAGAAGATTAACCCGTTTAAACCATTTTTAAAGTTTTCTGAGTGAGTTAATTTATTTAATTGTCATTTGTTTGTAAATTTGAAGAACCATGGGTAGAAAAAAAACACTTAGCAGTGTTGAGAAGGCTAAGATCGATTTACTTAAGGAACAAGGATTAATCGGGCGTGATATAGCTACCAAAATTGGACGAAGCTTTAACTTGATCTATTCGTACTTGAGAAATAAAGAGTCGTACGGGAAAAATATGAAAGGAGGTTATAAAACGGCCACAACAGCGGCTGATAGAAGAGCAATTTTGCGAGGTGCATCCAATTCATGCGTGAAGAGTGATCAACAGTGCCAATCATTTAAAACGGCTTAAAATTCAGAAAAAACCACCGTTAAACCATCAGCGGAAGTGTATGCGTTGTATCCGTAGTAGGTAACTGCTCCCCACACCATATTAGCACCCTCTCGACTATGATGCCGGGCTAAAAAATGTTCCCCCTTTCTCACATCATGAAAGTAGTAAGTGATGCCATCAGGCCCTTCAAAATTAAACTTTTTTTCATCTGAAAAAAACAACGTAACGCCATTCTTCTTGCCAAGTCATGTGGTGCCTAGAAAATTCCAAACGCATACACTTCCACTTCTCGAAACACACATGAACAATGAAGATAATGACTATGTACCTATTCAGTTGACGCAAAAAAAACTGCATTTTTCCGTATGAAATGCTTTGCAAGAGAGCCAGAGAAAAAGTAACGGTGCTTTTTGAATTCTTATTTCTTTTGGCAACATTATAGAGAAATAGTTAGCAGCTAGATTCATGTACATTATGTGGAAATAATGAGCCATATAGATTTGAAAAAGCTTGTACCTATTCAGTTGGAACGGAGTGTATGGTTAAAGCGGTCGGAGTACATATCGAACTAAGACAACCGGATAGCTATTTTTGCTAATATTTTAATGAACTATATTTGTCTGGTAAAGGTAGGTACATTGGCTCAGTAAATTTTAAGGAATCTACATCGAAATTAGAAAATTTCCAATACATTTTTAAAATTTCGAAATCGTTTACTTTTGGAAGACATCGATGAAATCTTCTTGAAATCTCGTATTATTGTTAAAACAAACACACCTTTCGATAAAATCCACACTTTCACCCAGACCGATTTCGAGAACCCCTCTCCCTTCTCTCTTTGTACGCATCTGTACGCATCTTTAGCAATAAAGTAATTGTTGACGTTTACTTTGAAGTTGACGGTGCGCGATGACGTCAACAGGCAAAAGTGAGGTGGATTTTAAGTTCTAATCAGAACAGTGATGATGATGATTAATGGAAAACTAGATACAATGTTTTATTATGCAAATTTATGTCTTTATCCACATACAAATTTCAAAGCAACTGTAAAAGTTATTTAAATGTCAAACTAAATGTAGTTCGTGTGCTTCGATGAGATTTCGAAATCCTTTTGACGAAATCCCGTATTTTAATTCGGTGCGAATAGCGTATAAAGCTCTTCCGCTGAGAATAAAATCGAGATTGTATTGCAAATGAGTTGGAATAAAATCAAAACTTTTTGTTGATTGAATGGTACCGAGGGTAAGTGTCCTATTTGACTTAAGTTCAAAGCGACTTCTTAAAAACGTGAAATGTGAAGAGCTGTTAGGAATAAGTTAGGATAAGTTAGTGTTAAGCTTACAAAAAAAAATAAAAAATGTATAAGGAGATTATTATGCGTTTTTCCTCTCAGACCCATAACCGCCTTGAGCGACCCCTAACACGAGAAGGTTCTCCTCTAACGAAGAGGGGGAGTCGAACGCCACAACGCAGCGATACCTGACCGAGCACGCTGTACAACCCTGAATACTACCACCGACCCGACCATAGAAGCCAATAACAGTTCGCCCGGGCCAATTTTTGCATCCGCAGTTATAATCCACGCCGACTTCTTGCAGCAAACACGCCTTTTAACCGGGACGAAAATGCATTCGGGGAGTACGCCATACGCTGTTCTCCGGGAGAAAACCCAACACTTTTTATTAGAACTTATTTAGCAGAATTTGTTTGTACCTCTTGTCCGACCTACCGACTATAAGCTAGGACGAAGGCCGCTGTTAAACCAACTGGCTCGCTAAATAGCTCCTAAAAGGAAGGTCGTATTGACTGAGTTGCCGTTCCGCCGACTGAAGCATAATGAAGACGCTGGACCTCATGTCCAGGACCCCCGACCCAGCGCTTGGAGGACGGTGCCAAATGATCGCGCTTGCTAGCCTCTAAGAAGGACGCTCTTGAAACATCCGGTCCGCCGAATAGAGCTAGGCAGACAGTGATCGCTGACTAGTACTAAGACTAGTACTAAGAGGATTGACGCTGTTGAATCATCCGAATATCCAAATAGAGCTAGAAAAAACAGTGTTTTATAAAAACTTCGGCCCCCTGACTATCTCAAAGGACGCTGTTGGGGTAGTCAAAAGGTACTGTAGAGTTTTTGTCTGGCCCGCCACCAAGATTCGGAAGGGAATTACCGTGGAGGTGACGTTCAGTTTTCCCGAAGTGGCATTAAAATCAGTAGTCGTTTCCCGTCCGTACCCGAAGACTTTAATTCCCATTATGTATAAATGTTGTTAGTAAAATGATGTTAGTTATTAATAGCAATAGCTACTATGTATTACAATACTTTAAAGATTTAGTTGTCAATTAAAACAACAGAAAATATTGGTCTCCTCCCGAAGTTTGAATGTTGCTTTGGAGGCAAAGACGAGCATACCACAGCCTTAAGAAAAAAGTACATCACACCTAAACCCTTAACAGTTGAATCCCTGATCGGGGTTGATTAGGTAGCGTCGAAGTTTGTGTTCTTATTTATATTTGTCTTTTATAATGTGTAGGAATTTTGTATTGGATGGCAGTAACATTCGTGGGTGGAGGGAACATTTTTTTCGTTTTATTATACGGTCATATTTTTCCCAACAAACCAGCGGTTCTTGCACTAAGTAAAACGCAGATTAGCGTTCGCTCTGATTTAACAGACTTTAGTCTACTTGGGTACAACTTTATTTTTCCCCATCGCGGTCTCGCCATTTATAGCCGACACGAATACCGGACATAAGCAGCCAAACCGCCAACACACTGGACTTGTTTCTCACCTTTCACCCGGAAAAATGAGCTATAAACGTATTACCGCCTCAGGGTTCATCAGACCATTCTCTGCGAATTTCTCGTACTCAGGCCAAATAGATAAAGAAGAAACTCATAAAAGAACTGTAATCCGAGAAAGCCCATTTTGGAAAACTTAAGTTTTAAGTAGTTGCTTTGCTTCCTCCACAGCGACGTGGATGCTGCTGCTAATATGATAACAAACAAAACTTTACTGGGTATAAAATGATTTATCCCTAACCGGATAAAAAGTATCAAACCCAAGGTAAACAGGTGGTGTGACTCGAGCTGCAAAGAAGCTATCAGGTTAAAGAGGTAAGGAAAGCCGAAAAAAGTTAATACGAGCCAGAAATGATTGCAATGCCCACATTAATCTTGTCAAAAGGCCAAAAAGTCCTACTTGTAGTAAAAGTAGTAGTAAAAGGCAAATCTTCTTCTCCCTCCTCCTACCGACCAATTGCACTTACGTCTGACGTCCACCGGTGATTTGATGACATACGTAACCAAAAGGTGTCACCAATCTCTTCACCAAGCTGGTGAAAGTAAGATCTTGCGCTTGCTATTTCAAAGGCATTTGACATAGTTGGCATCAAGCTCTCTCGTCGAAAATGCGTGCATTTGGAATCGATAATAATCTTCTTCAATGGATTAGAAATTACGTTTCGGACCCTTCAATTCAAGTAGTTTTGGACGGCTTCAAGCCTGCAACTCATCAAATAAATGCTGGTGTTCATCAAGGCTCCGTTCTGTCCCCGACTCTCTTTCTTATTTTTAGAAATGATCTCCTGTCTGTAATCTCTAATCTAATTCATTCCTTCGCTGATGGCAGTACCCTCAGCTTCTGATATTCGTTTCTTGGGTCGCGCCCCTCTTCTTGGGGTGTGAAACTGGAACGCCAACGTATGTTCAGCTCATTAAATACCTATCTTAACAGCGTACCTCAGTGGGGTACAACCAATAGAGTGGAATTTAATGCTTCCAAAACGCAATGCTGTCTTCTGTCAAACCCACACACACTGCCATTACCCATTATCCATAAATGGCACTTGATCGCTTAAACCGAAGGACTTTCCATTTTCTAAGTGTGTTAAAGACAAACTTTGTTGGAATGAATACATATTCGATGTCGCCAAGAACGCTGCGAAATGTCTAGGCTTCCTTAAGCGATGTAAGAAATATTTCACCCCTACTGATTTGGATAAAATTTATAAGGTGTTTATCAGCCCGAAATTCAAGTACAACGCTCATGTCTGATCTGGTGAATCAATAACTTATTTGGAGCTTGTTGACAGGATTCAGAAACGTGCGATAAAACTCATTGGTGACCGAGACATTGCGAGATCAATTGACATTAAAAAAATAAAATAATTAAATATTAACCATTAAAGGGCCATACAAGGTCTGAAACCGAGCTTCTGCAACCATTAGCTTATGCGAAGTGGACGAGACCTAATTTTTTAAAGTCGAATCCAAGCGGCAAATTTGAGAATGACAATTGTTACTCTTCGATGTTTGTCGTTCGACGTTCGCAAGAGGTGGAACAAAAATTGGGGATTACTTTACCCTGTACTGATTTGAACCTGATACCCTTAGACAAGTAGCCAGTCCGAACACAACTGATAGAATAAAGTGGTTCATTTTATGGGCTTAATGAACTAAGGCCCCCATTAAAAATGGAAAAAAATGCCTCCATTTCATATATGCGAAATGGCCCCAGTTCTATGCAAAATAACCCCATTTTCGATTAGTAGTCCGACACACTAACTACTGAGCCACTGCGCCCGACACCCAAACACTGTCTGATTCAAAATGGTAAGCTGTGCAAAATGGCCGCAAATTTTTTTTAAAAAAAACCCAAAAGTAATGGAAAACCAACCCAATCGGACTACAAAACATTGGTATTGTTTCCCATATAACTTTTTGGGACCTTTGTATACCCTATTCTAAGGGTATATTCCTTTTGACTCATAGTTTGAACATACCTATATATTGCCCTTATACCCCTTAAAGTTATTATATTCGTGATCAGCATTAATATTAATGTCAATCTAGCCATGTCCGTAAGTCCAAAGGCAAAAATTAGGCCTTTAAACTCGAGATAGAAAGCTGAAATTTTTACCATGTACTCTCTATGTGCCCGAAATAACCAAGTTTAAGAATTTTCAAAATCCCCCCACTAATATGCCACAATCTGAAAAAAATAATTTATTTAATTTTGAGCTAGAGAGCTGACATTTTTAATATAATGTCTTTAGGCCCTCAAAACGCTCGGGAGTTCAAATTTTTAAAATCCACAATTTAAAAAAAATGTTATCGAAAAATGTAACTTTGAGCTAGGAAGCCCAAATTTGAAATATACAATGGCGATCACAAGACTGAGGCCATACATATTTTCCCAACAGTAAGTCATAAAATTAAAGGGTAAATAAGAAACGACCGCTGGAATTTCCCAAGATCAAACAATGAACTATTTGAAAAGCGTATAAAAAGATGACACTAGGATGAGGCCATTGCTTGCGGCATGGCATATGTTTGCGTCAAATGCAAACTTGATCACCAACCAGGAGAGTGCAAACGAAAGGACTCATCAGATCTTGAGGTCTACTGTGCAAACTGCAAAACAACAGGTCACCCAGCAAGCTACAAAGGTTGTCCACAGTATAAAAGCAAGTTGGCAGACAGGGAGAAGCAAATCACACTGAGGAAAGCGCAACAGGAATTCGCAGCAAAATCAGCCTGTACCCTTACCAAACCAGCGGTCAGTTTTGCCGCAATGGCCAAGATGGGCCTAAAGCAAGCTCAACCAAAGCCAAACCAGCCCAAGATGCCATCGAAGCAGCCGCCACCACCAGCTACCGAAAAACTAACGACAAAACAACATCAAGCTCGCAAGAACAACCCCAAAACCGGAAGTGTGAACCTCGGCGAAGAAGCTCATCGAGTTTTTGGAGCCGATCTTTGCAGTATCATGAAGAAGGCTCGTAACGCCGTACCTCCCAACTACTCCAGCATGAGCGAAGAGAATAAGTCCGTGGCACTGGCCACTTTTATATTTCAACTATGCAGTACATAAGGAAACTTCGTGTAATTGCCTATAACGTTAACTCGTTATACAGCCTCCACAAAAGGACGGCTTTCCACCTCTTCATGAAGTCCAACAGCCCGGATATTGCACTCATCAGTGAAACCATGCTGACCGGCCGCAATAAATTGGATCTTAAGGACTACAACTTCTCCAAGACTGACAAAGTAGATGGCAAACGAGGAACAGGCATCCTTGTCAGAAAAACCATAAGGAAATCAATGATTAGCCAATTCGCCATTCCACGACTCAAATCCTTTGAAGCTACTGGAATAGTAATCCGAATGTCCCCATCTGAAACTCTGGCGGTCATCAGCGTCTACAATAAATGCAATGCTAACACTTTGGACATTCAGCACGATCTGCAACTTTTGAATGGACACCTAATTCAACACACATTTGGGATATTAGGCGGAGACTTCAACGCCAGGCACCGATTGTGCGGTGACACCATTGATAGCAGCGAAGGCTCGGCTATAGCCAACTGGATTGAGGACAACAACGACATCCACTCCCTCGCGGTAATTTCCCAACCAAGGCCAACCTTCCCCAGGACACCATCTTTTCTGGATTTCTACTTGGTAACCACGAACCTCATTAACATTCTCCCAGAGATCCAGAACTTCGAGTGCAAAACTCTCACCAGTGACTCTGACCATGAAGCAGTGCAGCTGACTGTCAAGCTTCATCAACCCATCTTCACAATTGAGCAACCAAGAGGTGACTTCATCAATTTTAAGGAATTGGATGTAGACCGCTTTCAAAATGAAGTTATGAACAATATAACGCTACCCCCCGGCACAAGAAATCTTACCAATGGCGAGATAGATGCATCCATTGAAAACTTCGAGAATGCAGTGATCAGCGCACTCGATACGCAGAAAAAGCCTAGGACATCAAAAGATAAATACAGCCATCTTCCGGTGTACATCCAGAACCTGTATCACCACAGACAACGCCTTAGAAAACGACTCCAAAGAATCCACCGCCGGGAATGGAATACGGTCAACGGCGATTATCAGGCCGTCTTGAGTGAACTGAACTGCACCAGCATAATGTTCAGGAACGCAGTACAGTACTACAACGATGCTCAGTTGCAAAAGAGGCTGCAAGACATCAGACCCGGCCCAGACACCTTCAGAAAGATCTACCGAATCATCGGTAAAGGCCCAAAAATGCCAGACGTTCTCAATACGAGTCAATGGACCGCCACCACAGCAGATGAAAAGGCAGAAGCGCTAGCAGAATACTTTGAAGGTAACTTCAATCCGACGCCTCCTAACGACCCTGTATTCCTCTCAGAAGTTAATGACACAATCAGAGGCATTGAAGAACCAAGAAGCACAAACAGTCTCTTCAGCGAAACAAATCCGGCAGATGATCCATCGGAGGAAGACAATTTGTCAACGCCTGAGGAAATCCTGGAAATAATTCAGAGCAGTCACTCAAAGAAATCAACTGGACCGGACAAAATATCCAACTTCATCCTTAAAAAGTTGCCTTACCCCATCATGATCTTGCTGGCCATAGTGATGAACAACTGCATCAACAACTGCTACTTCCCCAAAATATGGAAGACTGCCAAAATAATAGCCTTCCCGAAAAAAGGAGACCGAAGCAACATCACAGGATACAGGCCGATTTCGCTCCTTTGTAGTGTGAGTAAAATACTTGAGGAACTTATCTTGCGGAGGGTGAAAGACGTTTGCAACCATTCCAATCTCATACCGGATATTCAATTCGGATTTCGCAAAAAACACTCGACATTGCACCCGCTAATGAAATTTCATCATGATGTCACAAAAGCTCTCAATAACCATCAAGTAACAGTCGCGTGCTTCCTAGACGTGGAAAAGGCATTTGACTCAGTGTGGATTCAAGGACTAGTTCACAAACTTAAACAACTACGTTTTCCTATTAATCTCATTAATATTATTTTCAGTTTTCTTTATTCCAGATCCTTTTTTGTGCAAATTGAAGACAGCCAATCCCAAACAAAAAACATCAGAGCAGGTGTCGCCCAGGGGTCCAAGCTCGGACCACTGCTTTTTAATATATTCACATCCGACCAACCTCAACTAGAGGATGCAACAAACAGCTGCCTTTTTGCCGATGACTCCGCCACGTATAGCAGTTCGATGTCCCCAACTATAGCAGCACAAAGAGTTGAAGCCCACGTAAGGAAGCTATTCCACTACTACCTAAGATGGGGTATACGAGTCAACACAACCAAATCCGAACTGATATGCATCAGAAGACCCCTCAGAGGAAGGACCAGAGATAGGTCAGCTGCCAACTGTCGCAAAGTTACCCTTAATTTACCAGACGGATCATCACTTTCAACCACAAATGACGTCAAGTATCTCGGGGTCAACTTCAACGAGCGATTCAGATTCAATCCACACCTGAACGCTGTTCTCAAGAAGGCGTCATTTGCATTTCACCGAGTTTACCCACTGATGAAAAAGCAGAACGGACTCTCTAAAAAGACGAAACTGCTGCTCTACAAACAGCTCATAAGGCCGGTAGTAACTTACGCCTTCCCCATTTGGTACACCATTTCCAAGACTTACATGAGAAAACTGGGAGTTTTCGAAAGAAAAGTCTTAAGAATCTGCACTGGACTCCACTACGATCCAATCCGCCAGAAACAAATTAACAATCATAGATTGTATGAAGAAGCCAATATAAATCCACTGGAAAAGTACATGGTCACACTTTTCCAGAAAATACTCGAGAATACCTCTAGCCACCCAAACCCATTAGTCCAAAGGATTGCGGACAACCAACACATCCCGGAGCATCGATACCTTCACGTACTGGTTCTGCTAAACGAGGAACTATTTCCGAGAGACACTGACGGGACAACCATTCCCTTCTACGGATTGACCGAGACAACCCACCATCGAGAATAATTCCAAGATGACCAACCTTCCCCAACACCAAAAGACCATCGACACCCGGATCTGAACACCCTGAGGTCAACCCTGACAACGATACATACTTAGAGTATGAATCTGAGAATTCACTTGCAATGTATATAAATATAGTTAAGCAAAATATCAATGTATACCGTTGGGCCCCTGTTGTTGAGCCAACATACTTAAATATTAATTATTCATCACCATTTGTAATAGCCTTAAGTCAAATTGTATATATATAAAAGTTCAATAAAGACAAATGTAAAATGTAAAAAAAAATGTAAATGAGGCCATTGCGAATATTTCGTTGCAGGAGTTCACATCAGCGATTTTTTTCAAAGTTTTGTTATAAGAATATTTAAAAAAGCATTGAAAAGAACTGTTTTTATTAGGCTAAAAAAAATGTATTGCGGAAAGACTTTAACAGCGACAGATAGAGGAAAAAAAATGCTTTCAACGAGTTAGGACTCTCAGGCTGAGAAATTGCAAGGAGGCTAAACAGAAGTAGAAACTGATGTAAACAGTTATCTTGCGGATCCACAACACTATAGGCAAAATCAAAAAGGACGCACGGCAGAAGCAAACACATTGGGAGAAAAGCGGGTTATTCTACGGCTTGCCTTAAATTCTACTCTACAAGTGACGAAAATAACGGCCAACAGCGGAGTATCAGCCAGAATAGCAACGGTCCGAAGGATAATACTATACAGAGAAGAAAACTTGAAAAGAAATCTGTTTTGAGGCAAGTACACCAGGACCATCGAATGAATTTAGCAAGAGAACATGTCGCTTGGAGCAGTGAATGGAAACACGTGTCTATTCCGATGAAAAAAAGTATAACCTTGACGGCAGCGATAGTTACAACTTTTATTGCCACGATCTAAGAAAGGAGCAGCTTATTTTGGCAAGACATCACAGCCGTACATCAGGTGTAATGGTGTGAGGAGCTATTACCCACTATGGCACAACCGAGTTTGAGTGTTTGTCCACAACAATGAACGGAAACAACTACAAATGTTTGCTGGGACGGTCATTTCCAAAAGTGAAAAACATTTTCGGACGCCTGTCTTGGATAGTCCAACAAGACAATGCCCCTATCCACACCTCCAGGGTTGTTAGAAGTTGGATTCAATCAGAAGACGTGGAACTTTAGCCAAGGCCGCCCTATTCATCGGACTTTAATCGAAGCTATTCGTGATGCCTGGGCCCAAATTTTCATTATTAATGTAGAAAAACATAATAAATAAACGTAATTATTTTATTCATTTAATGCTCATGTACAGATAATTTTAAAATCCGCCTACTGAATCATTCATGAAATCATTCACAAAGTATGTAGTTAAAGTCGTTTTGAGCGATTCTTTTATATAAAGTTTTCTGCCATGCCCACTTTTAAGGATACCTATTTCTTATTCCTATCCCTCATAAGTGGGCGTGACAAAAGTCTAAGTATGGTTCAATTGTTAAGAACGCTTTACATATTTTGTTATATAACATTTAAAACATTTTATCAAACAAAAACGAAGCTTTTGTAAAAAAAACGTTCCCTAGCTCAAACTTTGGTTTTTCAATAAAATTATTTTATTTAATTGTGGGCGTATCAGTAATCGGATTTTGAAAATATTTACACATGAGCATAAAGGGCCCTCTAGAGAGTATATATTATAAACTTCAGCTCCCTAGCTCAAATTTTGGTTTTTCAATAAAAAAAAATATTTTTTTGTGGGCGTGTCAGTGGGCGTATTTTGAAAATTTTATATCCCGAGCAGTTTTAGGAGTCACAGATCATATATAAAATTTTTTTCAGCTTTCTAGCTCAAAATTAGATTTTTTCCAAAATTTTGTTTTTTTTTTGAGTTTGTGGGCGTGTCTGTGGGCGGATTTCAAAAATTCGTAAACTTGATTATTTCGGGACCCTAGAGAGTATATGTTTAAAATTTCAGCTCTCTAGGCCCAGTTTAAAGGCCTAATTTTTGCCGACGGACGGACGGACGGACGGACATGGCTAGATCGACATTACTATCGATGCTGATCATACACATAGTAACTTCTAGGGGTCTACGGGCAATATTAAGGTATGTTACAAACTATGCGTCAAAATTAATATACCCTTAGAATAGAGTATAAAAATACAATATAACCGTGAATGTCTTTTTACAACATGACCGCTAATTCCTCCTTTCCAAATTAGTGAATGGTTTTAAAAATATCATAACATTTTCAAAAAAAAAAATGCATTTTGGTGATCAAGTGGTATGTATCAAAAAACTAATTTCGATTTTGTTACGATACCAGCTAATATCATTTTAAAGTATATTTTGTCCGACTTTAAGTTTCCGCCACTATATTTGTATTCATATATAAATTATGTCAAACTTGACATACTTGTATCGACAATTTTGAGGTCTCAAAATTTGAGGTAGAAAGCTAAGATTTGTAACATATACCCAGTTGAGGCTCGAAATGATGAAATGCAAAAATTTATGAAATACGCCCGCTGACACGCCTGCAAAGAAGTTGATGTGTTAAAATGAAGATCATGTTCTTCGTTTAGTATAAGTCTTTATTAATAATGCGCCAATAAAATGTACATGTTCTTTCTCTCTGAGAAACGACAAAAAAAGCGATAGACAATGTCCTTCTTTCTTAACCCGCCCAAACAATTTTTCTTGACACGCCCGCTTTTGGGAGCTATTTGACCACATTAACAATTTTTGGTAGTTTAAAAAAAGAAGATAAAGAGTCTCAATCCTATGCCACGACCACTTTGTGAAATAAGAATATGGGTAAGGTATCCAATAGTTCGCCCGTTCCCGGACTAGGTATAGACTTTCTATTTGTTCGATTATTAAGTGTTTCCAAGTGTTAAGTGGTTCTAAGTGTTTTTTTAGTATTTTATACTTAAGAACGCAAAGTACATATTACACAATTTTTGGTTTGTTTTGTTCATATTTTTACCACCCAAAATTGTGTATTATTATTTATTTTATATCGGAAATTAAGAAAGCGTTTTTCCATATTACGTATACTTCGTCTAACTAAAATCGTTTTCCCCTAAGCCCTACAAGTCAATTAGCTACCTATTGATGACTCATAAATGCGTGTTTTTACTGCTGGACAGCAAACGATTTAACGCAACAAACGGAGTGGAAGTTTTAATTTTCTTCAAATTAACGTGTAGGTTTCCGTATGTTTGCGTACAAATTACCTGGCCCAACAAAGTAAACCTGCTTCGATTCCAAAATAAAAGTTCAAAACGTGATTCATTGATAACTAGGCATGGATATCAGCCACACATAAGAGTGTTAGCCCAACTAACACACGCTTAAGCAAACTTGATTTGAATTTTAAAACCGGACTACCAATGATTTGTGGTTGAAAGCGCCAACAAGGTAAAAATAATCGTAACAGTAATTGCCATCGCAAATGTTGCTACTGCAACTCGCATTGAAGCATTTATCCAGAAAATTAGATCAAAATGTCGTTAAGCTATCCCGGAAAGTTGCATAGCATCGACCTACTTCTTGCACGGAATCCAGTAAGAAGTAACTGGATGTTGGTTGCACTACGTGGGATACATGTGGTCATGATGCCTTCTCCGGCCCACAAAGGAACACGACCTACACTAAACTCTGCATCGCGGTTGCCTGCATCCGTTAGTCGAAATGTGTTCATCATTATAAGCGCCGTGTTCTAGAATTTGGTTTCATCGCATGGGCATTGGGCACGCTGCAACTTTTTCCAACTCTCTGCGTAACTTGTAAATTATCGTTGTTGTCGTCGCTGATGCTATTTTTATCTTGAACGTCTTTAATTGTCTTTGTCTAACCCCGTGGTTCATTGGGATTGAACCAATAGAATGCATAGTATGGAGATGGAGAAACCGGTATTCAAAGTGGTGATACACTTCATGAATTTTCAATTACAAGATTTGCAATTTATTAAGATGCAATTATTCGACATGTTGTTGCGATATTTTCTTTGTAAGAAGATCATGAGAGAATAATAAATTAATATAAGCAGAAAGAAAAGATTAGCTCGCTTTGTTTTGCTTTGTTAAGATTTCAAACAGAGTATCGAATAACTGATGAATTGAGCAGCATCTAAAAAATGTCAAATCATGTTGCAATATTGTGTAGTCTTTTGAACTAATTTTGAATACTCGTATTATGAATCTGCACATTTTTATTTGGCATAAGGCGAATTATTGTCCCATCGAGCACGTGGTTGCCATAATTCATATAGAAATTGGCGGTTCGTGGTTACTATTTTTTTTTTCTCAGAAAATGCGAACGTTCTTGAGTGTTAAACAATACGGTTATAGAACTGGTAAGTCGACGGAAGATGCACTCTTAAATCAGCTAAAACAGTGAACTCTCTCATAAGCGGACACTGACGGTACCAAGAAATTTGTCCGCTTATTAGAGGTGTCCGGTTATGAGAAAAAATACTTCATTGACAACCTTGAAAAAAGAAACAAGACATATGCATTTAAAACGGAATGTATTTTTTGTGATAAACATTAATTGTAGGTAATAAAAAGGATAATAACAAAATATAAACAAGAACAAAGGACCTTACCAATAACAAATTTAGTGTTGAACTTAAATTATTGGTCCCGTTCATTTAAATGTCCTTTTGCATATGAGTGAAAGGGACTACAAATTTAAGCTTTACACTAATTTTGTTAATAGTAAGGGCCAAAGCCTTTAAAAATTCATTTTTGCACTATGTACTTGAAACTATGTAGGTATTTATGCTTCAAATTATGCATAGACACTTACACAAAAACCTACGTATTGCGCCACGAGAATTTTAGTCGGATAGTCGACAGACGGCCGCCGGCGCCGCAGCCTACTGTGTTTACATTCTTTACCGTTTTTTTTTTCAATTTTTTGCTGGGTATCAAGGGTAAAGATGGTATTTCCCCTATCGTTCTGAAGAGGTGCTCTTCTTCGCTGGCAAAACCATTGCGTAAGCTTTTCCATCTGTCCTATTCTTCAGGACTCTTCCCGGGAAGATGGAAAACAGCATTTGTCCAGCCTGTACCAAAAAAAGGCGAATCTTCTTCTCCCTCCTCCTACCGACCAATTGCACTTACGTCCCTTCTTTCTAAGGTCATGGAAACGCTGATAAACCGTCAGCTAATGAAATATCTTGAATCGCGAAAACTTCTTAATGACCGGCAGTATGGTTTTCGCAGCAACAGGTCCACTGGTGATTTGATGACATATCTAACCGAAAAGTGGAACCAATTTCTTCACCAAGGTGGTGAAAGTAAGATCGTTGCGCTTGATATTTCAAAAGCATTTGACAGAGTTTGGCACCAAGCTCTCTTGTAGAAAATGCGTGCATTTGGAATCGATGATACGAGTAGTAAATCAATTAAAGAATTATTTGCAATTTTTAAAATTGGATGATGTGTTCGTATTGGTTTATTCATTAGTTAATTTATTATTCGTAAAGGTCCATAAAATAATTTAGTGTACTCTTCTTCAATGGATTAGAAATTACCTTTCGGACCGTTCAATTCAAGTTGTTTTGGACGGCTTCAAGTCTGCAACTCACCCAATAAATGCTGGTGTCCCCCAAGGCTCTGTTCTGTCCCCGACTCTCTTTCTCATTTTTATAAATGATCTACTGTCTGTTACTTCTAATCCAATCCATTCCTTTGCTGATGACAGTACCCTCAGCTTCTCATATTCGTTTCTTGGGTCACGCCCCTCATCTTCGGGTGTGGAACTGGAACGGCAACGTATGTTAAGCTCATTAAATTCCGATCTTAACAGCATAACTCAGGGGGGTAAAACCAATAGAGTGGAATTTAATGCTTCCAAAACTCAATGCTGTCTCCTGTCATTAAAGCAAAACCCACACACACTGCCATTATCTATGAATGGCACTTACATCGCTGAAACCGAAAGACTTTCCATTCTCGGTATGTATGTTAATGACAACCTTCGTTGGAATGACCACATATTCGATGTCGCCAAGAACGCCGCGAAATGTCTAGGCTTCCTTAAGCGTTTTAAGAAATATTTCACCCCTTCTGATCCGGCTACAATTTATAAGGCGTTTATTCGCCCGAAACTCGAGTACAACGCTCATATCTGGTCCGGTGCACCAATAACTTATTTGGAGCTACTTGACAGGATCCAAAAACGCGCGATAAAACTCATTGGCGACCGAGACATCGCGAGATCGATTGACTCTCTTAGTCATCGTCGACATGTCTCCTGCCTGTCGTTATTTTATCGTTATTTCCACCATAAGTGCTCAAACGAAATAGCCAGTTGCATTCCTGCCCTTGAACATTTCAACCGCAATACCCGCCATGCAGGGAATGCTCATCAGTTCACCCTCAAGCCTGTGTTCGGACGTACAGTGAAGTTCAAAGAATCTTTCCTCAGCCGTACAACACGAATGTGGAATGCTCTTCCCCGCTCCATTTTTCCTACACATTATAACCTACAGACATTCAAAACCAACGTACATCGGCATCTCTCCTTTTCCTCTCACCCTAATTTCCTTAACGCCCGCGCTGTGTAGCTAATACATTATAAGGGTCCCAACAAATCAATTTAGTGCGCGCTTATTATAAAAAAAAAAAAAAAAAAAAAGCGCAAAGAAAAGGAAAAAAAGCAAACAAAATAAAAGACAACGAAGTGTGCCAAATGCGTTTTGTCCGTTTAAGAGAGAGTGAAATTCTGTTGTGGCTATGAAAACTGGTGTCCGCGTCCGGTTATAAAAGAGTCTGTTTATGAGAGAATTATTTACATTAAAAATTGTGTAGATTATTCCGTTCTTTGAAATTTGTCCGGTTATGAGAGGTGTCCGCTTATGAGGGATGTCCGTTAGGAGAGAGTACACTGTAGTATGATAGATAGTTTCTTACTGCTGAACTCTTTATTGATATTACAAAGCCTGTTGCACCGTGGATGACCAAACTGTTTAAAGCTGGTTTAAGATGATTTATGCTTAAATGGTTTACGTCATATCTTATAGATAGAGGATAAAGTTGTAATCAATCCTGCCTCCAACTCGACTCCAGAATGAAAACACAGCAAAATTGCAATTTGGGCAGAGCTGAATGCGTTCATCCGCCCACGCCAGAGCAGATAACGACATCTCTCTACTTCTTTGCAAAGAAACGGACATACGAGCTGGTAGAAAATGTCTTAAAACGGTGTTCGCGAAATTTTAGGGTGTCAGTAAAATCAGGGAATTCCGCTAAAACAGCCCACGTGTCAATGGCAAAAAACAAAAAACAATTAAAACTAATGAAAAATATAAATAAAAAAAAGTGAGAAACGCAGAAGGAGAATGACACCTTCCCACACGGGGAAATTCGACAGAAAGTCCAGGAAAAATTGATCCTCGAATACCACCTCGAACGGACCCTTTTTTACGAGTCGCACGAGACAAAGCGCCGGATATTCGGCGAGGGAAGAACCCGCCCAGAAATCTGCACGTCAGACCATACGGTTTACGAGCCAACCTCACCAAGGAGAGTCGACTCTCCAACCAAGGAGCAGGGATGATCCCTCACTTCCCACCGAACTCAGCAAAGCTGTTTTTTTCTAATGTTATTGTTGCGTGATTGCGCAAGCGCGTGGGCGGTATACCAAGCGTCAACCGAAGGAAATATTTCGTTAGCCTCGGGTCCCACAAGCATTCCAAAGGGTACCTTAAGGAGCATAGACAAAATTGAATTAAAGTAAAATAATAAAAAAACATAGGGACGGGCTACAGTCCGCTTGGGCGAACTGTTGGATACCCTATTCATATTCCTATCCCTCATAAGTGGGCGTGACAAAAGTCTAAGTATGGTTGAATTGTTAAGAACGCTCTAAATATTTTGTTATATAACATTTAAAGGATTTTATCAAAAAAAAGAAGCTTTTGTAAAAAAAACGCTCCCTAGCTCAAACTTTGGTTTTTCAATAAAATTGTGACAAGTCGAATTATCAACTCAAAACTGGGCGTTTCATCCGCCAGGAAGTCTGTCAGTAGAGGCACGCCGCAAGGCGGGGTCCCCCCTTCTCTGGAATTTGGTGGTGAATGAACTACTGATATACTACTGATATACTGATATAGGGGTGGGCTGCAGGGTGATTGCATATGCGGATGACATTGCTATAGCCGTCTCCGGAAAGTACCTCAATACTATAAAAGAACGCATGCAAAACGCTCTCAACAAGCTAAAGAAATGGGATAATCGCTGTGGGTTGGGTATCAACCCACACAAAACAAAATTAATCCTCCTCTCCAGGAAACACAAGATTCCGCACATCGACCCACCCTCTATTGGTGGTATTAGATTAGTATTTTCTGACGAAGCTAAGTTCTTGGGTCTTATCTTCGACAGGAAGTTAAGCTAGAAACCCAACATACAAGAAAGGGTACAAAAAGCCACAGTGGCACTTTTCTCTTGCACAAAAGCCATTGGCAATTTCTCTTTTCATTGTAACACAAATAAGCTTTACATTTTTGGAAAAAAGTAAATGAACGAAAAGTACAGTCGTTTTGACAAATTTGGCGGTTCTTTTTTATTTGTGGGAAATGACCGACGTTGTCGAATCGAACTGATAATAATGGAAAATCTTCACGTCTTTCAGGGCGCTTTCTCTTTGGTGTTGAAGTCGCAGGAGATCCAAGTCTAGATCCAATACAGGGTCGTCAACGTCTTTTCAAAGGTTGCTTTTCAGCTTTACATAAATATTCGACCATTTCTAGTTTAAAATCAAATAAAGGTAAATCATGTTGACGATCTTGGATCGTAATTGTATGCGATATAAGCCCAAAATCAAATCTAGCAACTCGACACCACCCATATATTTGTTGTACCTAGACCTCAACAGGTTGTGGAGCAGGAATAATTTTATACTCCGTATCCTTTCTGGAGTAACGGCTCTTATTTATAACTTGATTCATTCCAACATAAGGCGGTATTAAAGTTACTATTTTGTTGCCAAACCAGGACACCAAACTCAATTTTTCTCCACTGATAGTTGCCACTTTTTCCATCATACTTCCATGTCCTTGCTTCAGAAGTTGTTCCTTCGGAATTCTGGAGTTTGGCACTCGGTTGAGTCTTATAGTCCCTAGTTTCAAAAGTCCACTTTAAAACGAATAAATCAAATTTGGACGAAGTCGAAGAAAATCTTGGGATTAGCATTTTCATGAACTGTTGACGTAAGTTTTGTGGCAACGTTACCACTGACCCCCAGATCTGAGATCTGGTGCTCCGTCAGGATACTTATTGCTTTGGTGTCCGTTAAATAAATCAAAATCGTAACTAAATCCCGAAATTCCACTAAGGACTTGATTTTTATAGCCCCATTTATGTGGCTTAGCAGGATTATATTGCTTCAGTTCATGGCGGCATTTCGTCGAAATAATTTGTTCGTCTACGGCGAGGAACTCTTCTTTTGGAATCAACAGCAAATGTTCCCTTATTTTCTCCAAAAGATGTCTTACTTTGAAGAGTTTGTCATGTCCTACTGTTCCTAATGGTTTGAAGTTTTGATTATCGTTGAAATGCATTGACCTTTTGATAGTTTCCCACCTATTGCACGTTATTGTTTCATATGTCATTTGTTGTCCTACCGTCTTATTCCAGTAATGTCTGGACGATGGAAGTTGACAACAAGACATGAATATCACCATCCCGATGAATTGTTCCATTTCGTTCTTTGTGATATTAACTGGCTTATTTATATCATCTTGGCGGGCTTTTTTATTAGATTCCTCTATAACGAAGGCCAACAAATCATCAGAATTTTTTTTTTAAAAAAGTCTGATGATGTCTCTAGTTTTTTTTACATGTTCTGGAAGCTCGGCCGATCCTGCAAAATTGAAAAGCTTTTCATCGTAATCAGGAAGATGTCCCTTTGTCCATGCTACTTGTCCTTTTTATACCCTATTCTAAGGGTATATTAATTTTGACGCATAGTTTGTAACATACCTTAATATTGCCCGTAGACCCCTAAAAGTTACTATATTTATGATCAGCATCGATAGTAATGTCGATCCAGCCATGTCCGTCCGTCCGTCCGTCCGTCCGTCGGCAAATATAAGGCCTTTAAACTGGACCTAGAGAGCTGAAATTTTAACCATATACTCTCTAGGGTCCCGAAATAATCAAGTTTTCGAATTTTTGAAATCCGCCCACAGACACGCCCACAAACTCAAAAAACAAAATTTTGGAAAAAATCAAATTTTGAGCTAGAAAGCTGAAATTTTTTATATATGATCTACGACTCCTAAAACTGCTCGGGATAAACAATTTTCAAAATCCGGCCACTGACACGCCCACAAATAAATAAAACAATTTTTTTGAAAATCCAAAGTTTGAGCTAGGGAGCTGAAATATATAATATATTCTCTCTAGGGGCCCTTTATGCTCATGTGTTATTTTTTTTTTAATCCGCGTGGGCGTGCCCACAATTAAATAAAACAATTTTATTGAAACACCCAAGTTTGAGCTAGGGAGCGTTTTTTTTTATAAAATCCTTTAAATGTTATATAACAAAATATGTAGAGCGTTCTTAACAATTCTACGATACTTAGACCTTTGTCACGCCCACTTATGAGGGATAGGAATAAGAATAGGGTATCCAACAGTTCGCCCAAGCGGACTGTAGCCCGTCCCTATGTTTTTGTCTTGCTTTTCACGGATTTTGATGTCAACGCTGCAAGAGGCTCATCATCTGAATCTGATTCCGTTTCCTCAACCGTAACGTTGACACTTCGATCATTGATATGCAATTCTGTCTCCAACTCCACATCTGAATCTCCAACCAATTCATCATCACTTCGCGAGCCGTCTCCAGGAATGGGATTAAGGAATGATGATCCTCCATAAAAACAACGACATTCCATTTTTCTTAACAAAAAAGTAACATACGAAACGATAAAAAAACGGAAAAACATGTGCACCTCAACAAGAGTCAAGTGAACAAAATGTGTAGATTTACAACCCCTTGCTGCATACGAAGCCAAATATGGCTTCTGCAGTTTTACCTCTCAAACGAGCAAGATAATATTTTTTTTTTAATAAAATTTTATTTGTGGCGAAGAGAAATAAGTATCCAATCACAAATATATTTTTATGACCACTTAACTCACCGTACACCAAAGTTATAATTTTTTCAAATCAGAAAATTTTTCACGCTTTCGTTTTCAACGATAACAAGCAAACCAATGACCTACAAGTAGGAATATCTTCGTTGTTTTTTGTCGCACTCGAGCGAAAAGTACCGCGATGTGTTCTCAGAAATGCATAGAAGAGAATTGTGTTGTATAAAGATATTTTTTTTGTGAGAATACGGAGTAAAAAAGGAAAAAAGTGAAAAGCCATATTTGGCTTCGTATGCAGTAGAGGGTTAAGGCTACCTCGCAGTGGGTTAATAATAATATTGGCCACACCATCATTCTGTACTCATTTGAGTCTCTACCAGGAAACATAGACTACACCATACCCCAATTACAGTTCGGAAAGAACTTTCAAGTCACTATTCCTTCCAGATCATTCTGGGCGGACGCTGAATTTGAGGAAGATAAAGCGATCCAAATCCACTTCTACACCGATGGATCAAAAACTAGTGACGGGGTTGGTGGCGGCGCTTTCTCCGAAAGGCTAAATCTGAGTCTCTCTTTCCGTCTTCCTAATCACTGTAGCGTATTTCAGGCGGAGATTATGGCGATAAAAGAAGCCCTGACGTGGCTGAAGGGAAATGTGATATCCACAAAGGATATCCGTATCTTCTCGGACAGTCAGGCCGCGATCAAGTCCGTAGATTCAGTATCTTTAAATTCCATTGCACCCCTCGACTGCCGTTCATCTCTTATGGAGATGGCGGAGCAGTTTAACATTCACCTCTGTTGGGTGCCGGGGCATAGAGATATTCCAGGAAACTGCAGGGCTGATGAACTCGCCAAAAAGGGAACCAAACTCCCCCTTTTACCCGAAAAGGGTTGTCTGGGTATCCCAATCGCTACCTGCAAACTTTTATTCAAGCTATCTGCAATCGAGAGAACAAACCTTAGGTGGACAAGTAGTAATACATGTCTAGCGACTAAGTACATCTTGCCACAGCTGGATCTGCGACGCTCTAAGAGTCCGATCTCACTAAACCGACTGCATATTAGCTCCACTATAGGTACCATTACAGGGCACTCTCTGACAGGCTGATGTAGAAGTTGCTTGGACGAGGAGGAGGAGACTATACTTCTCTGCACATGTCAAGCTCTCTCCCATAATAGAAATCTTTATCTGAGAGATTTCTTGCTTAATAATCTTAACGACTTGGCTAACGCTGACGTTAGAAGTCTATCGCGTTTCATAAGAAGCTCTAAATGGTTTAACTAGTAGTGTGGAAACCCCTCGATCCGTGTGGCATCACAATGAACCTAACCCTGGTCTAAGTGTGTCGGCCTTGTGCTGACAGCCACTCTAACCTAACCTAACCTAACCTTATAAAATTCTTTTATTTAATTGTGGGCGTGTCAGAGGGCGGATTTTGAAAAGTTTATCTCCCGAGCAGTTTTAGGAGTCATAAATCAAATATACAAAATTTCAGCTTTCTAGCTCAAAATTCGATTTTTTCGAAAAATTTGTTTTTTTGAGTTTGTGGGCGGATTTCAAAAATTCGTAAACTTGATTATTTCGGGACCCTAGAGAGTTTCAGCTCTCTAGGCCCAGTTTAAAGGCCTAATTTTTGCCGACAGACGGACGGACGGCTAGATCGACATTACTATCGATGCTGATCATAAATATAGTAACTTTTAGGGGTCTACGGGCAATATTAAGGTATGTTACAAACTATGTCAAAATTAATATACCCTTAGAATAGGGTATAAAAAGAAACAGGGGGAAGGATAGTTAAGCAATATGTTTAAGTAAATATCTATACTTAGTTAGGAGATGTAATTTTTTTTTTTAAATAAGTAAAGAAGAAGGAAATGAATAATAAGATGTTCGGTTAAAGCATCCCGCTTTGCGGTTCCGCGGGGATCGTAGTGGGGCCAATCTGATGGGTTGTGATCAGCGTTGCGGAGAAGATACAATTGTATCAGATTAGATACATTTTTCTTTCCGTGCAAAAATTTGATACATACATATTTAGATACTTTTTTTTGATTTGACAAGTAGGTGGCAATGGTGCGATGGTAGTGTATTCACTAAGTGATCGTGCGTTCGAATCCCGACCAGGGCCATAATTTTTATAAATTGAATACACACAACAAAAACATAGCTCCCTAAAGCAATTTAGGCGCCACCTGTGGAGAAAAATATCCCATCGCACCAAACATCTTTCCTATCTTTCTATTCTTTCATACAGTAGGTAAGTAGCACCCACAAATAGGCAATGAATCATTTGCAGAGAGCTACTTACAGCAACAAACAAAATGCCTGCGCTGTGGTTTCCACTATAAGGGTACTGTGTCACAGAAAAAAAAATCCCTTTAGCGCATGCTAAAAAAAAAAAAATACATTTTTACAATTTTCAATGAAAATTATGCAAATTCTCCCATTTTTCATGTTTTTTTTTCAAATTAATTTTTAGATCTGGCAACATAATTTTTGTTTGCTTATTTTTAAAACTGGCTATATAGCGTACTTTATGTGTAGAATCATGAAAACTGTCAAGTATCCAAAATCGAGAGAGAATCCTCCCATGTCACAGAAAAGTACGTGAACGCTTTTGCGTAAAAAGATAAAAAAACGTGAGAGTGGCTTGAAAAGAAGCAACCGCTGTTTTTTTGCTGGCTAATGTTTTTTTTAACAGTGAACATAGCTAAAATATATATAAATTCTGAATACTTTGTTATAAAAAAAAGAATGAATTTTGATCCAGTACAAATTGCTCTGCAATATCTACGAGTATGTACATTTATTTAAGTTTATTTGTAAGAATTTTGTTTACTCTTTTTAAGACTATCTACATGTTTGAATTGACTGATTAGGTGATGTGAAAAGTGATGTTATGTATCTTAGATTAAGATTTATATTTATTAATCCATTAAATTCATTTTGCTTCACTTGCATATGTGTAGGTATACCTGAAATTGCAGTTGAACATAAATATAAATAAGTCTACGTTAAGAGCATACTATTTAGGAAACAATGCTTCGATGGTTAAGGTTCTTCGACGACCTCAGGGCTGAGGAGCATTCAGCTCTCTGTCAGGGGAGATAACGAGTAAGCCAGGGATGTCAGCTAGCGCGGGGAGATGTCATTCCTAACTGCGAGTGGCCGGATGCCCCTTTCCTCTTTCTTGGGTGTACGTCCGGTAATTGACGTCCGAGGAACGAAACTCTACGGCCTTAACTTGGACAAATCCCCGAGGAAACCCTCTGCATCTTATCTGTGAGGTGGTTATCTTATTTTCTTTCTTGGTTTATCGAGCGGACCGGAAAGGTTACGTATGTACCTTATAGCCGGTGACCAACCTTGGGCCCTAAGGCAGGGTGGGCGAAGGGAGTAGTAGTTGACTCCCTCGTAGCTGCATGCAGGTGGTGCTGAAAGTGAGGCCAAACCATGTCTCTATTTCGATCAGCCTCAGGCGCAGTACTAAAACACCTTCTGGAACTTCATTACACACGGATGGAGATATTGCAGAGCGCAAGAATAAGAAATGAGTGAGTGTTTGATTTTCGTATCGGTGGTTCTCAAGTCTCTGTTTTAGGCCCATTTCGTTTCTTATTTTAATCAATAGTATTAGTATGACAATTATTAAAACAGCTTATATATCCGTCTTCGTAGTTGAAAAATATTTTTAAATAAACAAAAAGAAATTTCATTTGAAAAAACTAGGTTTTATTTTCTTGCTTTTTTTAAAGATTTTCAGCAGCAGCAAAATGAATTCTGCCAGGCTCTCGATTTCAGCTCCGAAACTCTCGCCTCCTCATCTGTTTCACAAGAAAAATTAAACAATTATTATTGTTCACTTATTTAATTTTCTTTAGAAGGAAGCAGAAACAAATTTATTACTGGCCGAGAAATATATTTTCGGCTGAAGCAAGCAGGAACAAGAATAAATTAGGCTAGTCGGGCAAGGCCGATTTTGCGATCGGCCGACCGGACTGATTTTTAAATCTGTATTTGTAGCCGTAGGTACCCGATTTTTTAATCGGGTGATCGTAAAAGCCTTAATGTTTTTTTCTGTCCGCAGGAAGCTAAATAACAATTTTTTTATTGTACACTTATTTTATTTTCACAGAACAATATAAGACAGGTATTAATTGTTTAAATGATTTGTTCTCCACAAAAACAAAAACGCGTCGATATGTTTATCAAGAATCTCCAAAGTGGCAAATGCCTTATATTTAAGTGTTAGTGTAAGCACTAAGCAGCTATTATTCTTCCTTCGAAAAGTAATCTAGATCAAAAACAAAATTAAATGTTTTCGCCTAATGGAAAACGACTTTAGATTCCCATGAAAGTGTGGCCAGGCGCGGGGAATTTCATAATGTCAAATGAAGCTGCGCATTTAATGCAACTTTCTCAAGAAATTCAAAAATCCATTATTTCGGTTTTTTGCTTGAACAAAGAAATTTGTTCTTTCTTCTCCCACTTCACTGCATCCCTACTCGTCCGCTTCTGGGGTTCGCCGGTCGCTAGGCTAACCTGGATGTTAAAATTGGCTAGATCTGATTTAACCCCTTAGTCGCCTTTTACGCCAAGCGATATTTTGGGAGCGGGGATGCAGTGATATTCTAAGCTCGTCCCTGCACGGGAGTTTAAAAAAACTGCTGGACCGAATTCAGTTTAAATTACATTTAAAAAATTTTGAGATTATATTTCAATACGCGGCAATTAGCATCACAATAAAGCCGATATCATATTTTGTAAACCTGTTCCATAACCTACTAGGAAACATGCAAACTATATACAATACTCGTTGGTAGTTGAAGATAGTGCTTTTCACAGACAAAACAATTGATATAATAGATGATACGGTACGAGTACCAGGCCACCTTCCCTATTTTAATACTTTGATCGTGGACTGAGTACTGATTAACCGGACCATAGACATTTGATTTGTTTGGGTTTAGTTTGTTAAATGGCTTGTTAAGTGGTTAAAAAAATGCAAGCATCTTATTATTCTTTTGTTATTTACTTTTACCAGTACCCGGCACGTCGATCTAATAACCGGCAACTTTGATCAAATATCCGCCCAGGGCATTCCTCTTCTTCGGGAAGCTGTTACTTAACCATTGAAATCAAACAAATTTACAAACATTAGGCTAAACAACGCTGTGCGAACTGTTGGATAGCCTATTTGTATCCGCCAAAAAGTGGGAATGGTAAAAACTTACATGGGACAATTGTTTGGAAGGATGATGTCTGCATAAAACATGGAGGAATTGTTAAGAACAATTTTGTGCAGATATATATACCTTTTTTTATATTTTGAAAAATGGATATCCAAATCCCAGAGCACTCAGACTCAATAACGGTCCATTCTACTACCAGGAAGAAATCTTCTTTTTGTGTAGAGGTTGGAGAAAACAAGGTGTCATTCGTTTCTCCCCATTAAAGGGTGGTGTATGTTTATGTTCCCCCTGGGGATTGAAACTACTTTGCGTTGAACAGGACTTTCATTTCCATTGAGTGAGCGTTTCAAAGGACGGATTTTAAAAATCTTTACACTTATTCAATT
Organism: Portevinia maculata; assembly: GCA_949715645.1. NCBI lineage: Eukaryota > Metazoa > Arthropoda > Insecta > Diptera > Syrphidae > Portevinia > Portevinia maculata. Next base: position 220,491,368 of record OX454526.1, read on the forward strand.
TTGACTCCTAGACAGATGTTTCGAATTTTACAGCCTCAATTTGGTGTCGGACAGACAGACATGGCTAGTTTGCCACCCTAGCCGAATACTTGAACTCCCCATAAAAACTGTTTCTTACTTTAAAACAAGTCACATTTTATGATCAATCATAGGTATTGTATTATTTCAATGAAAAAACATGAAAAATACCACTGAAACTTACGTTTTTCATTCACTGCTTTCCACTAGCACTCGCGTACTCAAAAACGCACTGTTTACTCTCGAAACGAACTTCACAGAATAATAACTTTTTTGACACTGTTCTGCGATCGCAGAGCTGTAAAATGTTAGTAGCACATCATATGGGCCTGAAATTATAGCCACAATGTATTTGCTCATGCAAACTATAAATAATTTTCTTATTTTCATAATATAATGAAAAGTGGCTGGATAGGTACTGGCGACTGGCCGGTTACCGGTGCACCTACCCTGGGTAGTACCTATAGATAGGAATGGAGAATAGCTTTACACTCGTATATTGTTTAAACTTGAATCAGTCGACTTCTTGCTTTCTCAAAGTGCACCCATTAAACCTACCTCGAGGCCAATATCATTGCCATCTTAATCCATATAAGCCCATACACAAAAAATACAATACTCCCTCTCATCGTCGACGATAAAAAAACTCCAAATTCCCACAAAGCAATCTAACAGTCCTCCATGAAAAAGGTCAAAACAAACAAAATTACCACATTCCCAATAAACTACATATCTAAATGTATATTGAAATCTAGGAGATTGATCTCTCAACCGGCATTATACAACAGAGTACCTATATACATCTACCTCCCGTCAGGCTATAAATCATTCTTTAACACCGAACTGGAAGCCGCGCAATTAATGGGTATCGTTAGAAATGAGTATGTACCTATGTATTTTCATCCACTGCAACTGCACGATCCCAAAGTAGCTAAATTATGTGCAGTTATGCTATTTTTCTGCAGTCATTTTTGATAAACTTATGCCACAACATAGGTAGCTGAACGAAGACAACAATAAACCAGCCCCACTCGGAATTGGCAATTCATTTATCTTTTTTATACGTGACTACAATTTTTTTGTTAAATGCTCAATTACGGGCACTTTGAACCGGTTTCTCTGTTCCACAACACGTTTGGCATGCCAAATCCCAATAGCAAATAACTGTCAACCACATTTGGCTAAAATGCAAAACAAAAATCCGCCAGTGTGGCGAGACGCGAACAACAATGGCGGAGCATGAAAACAGTTCTCCGTTTTCTAGCGATAACAGTCGATATTTTCACAAACGGCACTTACTTGGATATACGGGGCTGCAACGCACTGCAACGCATAAGGTCAGCAAAGACCAACAAGCAATCGTTGCCCTAACCTGATTGGTATCCATTGTGATGTTATGCAATTTTAGTGTTATAAATTTATTAATTAATTGTGACTTCGACGATCACAAAAATAAAACCAAAACCCTTTCGTTATCTCAAAATGCCCCCGATGAACTTAACACTCGCGACATTGACACCACAGCGGGTAGTAATGGGCAAAACAACTGATTGGAATGCGAAATAGCTAGTAATAGTATGACTGGCTGGCACTGAACTGATCATTCTGGGCACCCAAACACTCAGCGACGAGCATTCATTTTCCCACCGAGACACAGGCGGTTTTGGGTGATTAGCACCTTTGATTTCGAAAGCGCGTAACGATATTTGGAGCGGCTATTTAATGAATAAAACTCGCGACAACTGGTTTGTTAAAAATATAAAAATCAACTTTTGATCTGTCACTCCGTTATAAGCGGTTTCGTCGTAGTTCCCACTTGCGTGCGAATCAAATTCAAACTGATGTTGTTGGCATAGGTTAAAAGCATTGGGGCCTGGCACCGGTTTAAGTCAAAGTTGGATCATTCAACTGATGGTGTGGTGGGGAGGAGACGGGTATCTGATGGGAGTTTCAAGCTTTTTTCTCTGCGGTTACTTTTCTCTTAAAAACGAGATGAAAGTTTGGAATGCAATGGAGGCTTTGAACTAAAACTATGTTATGTACAGCGAGTTGGCTCTAAGTTTGAATGGTTCGTCTCGACTTTAATCGCTGATGTTGGGAATAAGAAGTAAAGACTGATATCGAATAAGTATATCTATCACTCTATTGAAATAATTGTTGTTGCCCGCAGTGTGTAATAGTGGGTACCAAGTCTGTGCATTTCGGGATCTATGATAATGGCGATAGTTTTGAGGCGAGCAAATAAATTTTCTGTTTAAAAAGCTTTTAATATCTCACACTGACAAGAAGAATAAGTATATTAGTTTTTATGTAGGAATCCACATGCAACTCGCCAAGTCCTACCGACGCCATGAGTTCAGTTTTAGTTATAACATTGTTTTACAGTTTAAAGTTATAACATTGAAGAACGCTGTCATGTAATTTGTGTTCAATACTACTATCAGAAAAGTCCAATAGCCTGCACACAGGTTTTATTCCTGCTCTTGAATTGCTGTAAACTTTCGGAAAGGTGTCTCTTGGGAGTGAATTTACAAGTAATGTTGTTGTATAGAAATATGTGGTTTGGGTACAGAAAGATGTATTTGCTGTTGTATCATCAAATGATGTGCATTACTGTATTCGTGGAGGGACTACCAATTGATGGAATTAGAGCAATGATTTTGTATAGAAACATATTTTATTATAGCAGCTGGGTTACGTATACGCTATGCACATCGTTGATGGTATGGCAGTCGTGTCAACTCATGGACACTTTCGGGATAGCCTTAAAAGGTTAAATGTGTCGCAAGAATCACCTGAATGTTAAGCCTGGCAATCTCTTTTAGTATCTTTAGTATGAAATAACTTTGTAAGCATTACTAGCATTACTATTCAGACAAATTTTCGTTCACGCTACTTCGAGTTGAGCAGTTAACAAACATCGGCAGGCGTCCAGGCCCCGAATCAAAAAATCAACTGAGGCCAATCCAATGATAGTGATATTACATTAGTATCATCCTGGCCTGCCTCTAAACGATACATACATATGTTTGAATATCACCACACCAATCGATAACAGAAACATTTCGTTTAGATACAACAAGATCTTCGTCCTCGGACATTCGTCTACAATGGATTCAAGCATCTGTCCACCGCCAAGGACAAAACGTTGCCGTTGGTAGCCTACCATCTACCTAGGAGTACACATCAACTCCACCAATGACACCTTAGTGGAGATCCGACGGGGAATTACCTTAGGAAACCGCTGCTATTTCGGTTTAGCGAAACAAATGGGTTCAAAACTCATCACTAAAAGAACAAAATGCGTGCTCCTGCCAGTCCTGCTTTATAGTGCGGAGTGCTGGACGATAAGTAGAAAATTTGATCTAATATTGGGTTATTTTGAAAGAAAAATACTTCTTCAGATATTTGGTCCTGGATGCGAGGAGGGCGAATGGAGGAGTAAATACAACCGCGAACTCTATGAGCTGTACCAAGATGTGGATGTAGTCCAAAAGCTAAATCACGTCGACTACATTGTCTCCGCCACATTGAGCGAATGGACAATAATGCTCCAGCCAAGAGGATCTTTGACTCCCAGCTCCTAGGTTCGAGAAGGCGTGGAAGACCAACCTCCGTTTTAAGGATCAAGCCATCGCGGATGTCAGAGACCTTGGTCTGGAGAACTGGAAGCAGCGTGCGCGGGATCGCAGAGGATGGAAGCCTGCAGTGTCTCAGGCAAAGCCATGGGTCGGGAGCGCTTTAAGTAAGTACATAAGTAAATTTCAAAAAAGCGAATGTTATTAATTTTTTTTTGTTTACTTTCCTTCTCAATAAATCTTTAATTTATATTTTATCCAAATATAATGTATTTCCTCACTTTTTATGTGACAACAGACTATATAAGGAATACGGAATTAAATACAAAAAAATATATTCAACTAATTTGTTCAATAGAACAAATAGACTCGACCAGCGATTAAGTTTTAGGTCTGAAATATTTAACCACAAGGATTGAATGTATTCAGTGGTAGAAGGTGCGGGGGATAGCATGAAAATTAACTAATTTTTTATAAACTGCCATCAGAAACTCAACGAGATTATGAAGAGAAGTTAGGAACTTTTAAATTGTTGGCAGAGTGGAAACATTATGTCTTTTATTGAGTGTCGAGTCTGTTCTTTAGAAAATATTTCAGAAATAAATCAATTTATGAAACAACTGCCATTAAGAAAACAAAAGCGGCGACAGCGTATCATGTAATTCGCAACCTTCATATGAACAAACATAGAGTTTGGCGTTGCAAAGCGTTTTTAAACATGGATCCGAAAAAACGAACTAAAATTATGAAGAAGAATGGTGTTTGCGGTAACTGGTTAGGCGACGCGACGATTATCACTTTTCAAATTGTCACGGTATGCTCCATCGTTCAAAACCCTCATACCTTGCGACACGACAAATGGATTCGCAAAATCAGAAACAATAGGTATCGGAACACCCAACTAAATCCACAAGCATATTCCCAATATAATACCCATTTGATTCAAAACATGAATCACTCTCACCTTTCAAACTTGAAACGACTTTAGTTAAGTGATATGCGTCAAATGGAGTGGAATTATCAAAGCCTTGCTAGATTCGAGCTCAGAAGCTGTTTTTATTACAAAGAACACCACCCTGTGTCTGAAAAGACAAAATATGTCAGCGAATATTAGAGGTATGGGACACACGTTGAATGTACGCCCCATTCTCAAATCGATCATTTTAATACCTTGGCGGCAGAACGCAGAACTGAAGCGATTTTGAGAAACCAAAGAAGATTTGGACGAAGAGAGACTGACTCAGGACGAAGAAATATGTCAGCAGCATTTCAACAGACAGTCCAGCGAAATGGGAATGGCAGGTTCCAAGTCCAACTCCCATTGAAAAACATAAGGAAAGGCTGCAGAAAAGCTATCCCCCAAAAGTGGGCGCGCAAAATTCTAAGTTTAAGTGTATTTTTAAGAAACATATTTTCTTGTAATGTTTTGGTAAAAACAGCCCTTAAAAGTGTGAGTGGCAAACAACTTTGGATGAAGGAATTGCTAACAATTACCTTATCTACATACCTTTTTAATGACTTTCATTTTCATTGCCTTCGTCCATAGAACATTTTGGTTTAAATAGTGTCAATCGGCGGATTTTAAAAATACTTACACTTGATCGGTGTGAACTGTGGCCCTTATTGAGTATATGTTCCAAATGTCAGCTTCCCAGCTCGAATTTAAATTTTTTCGTAAAAAAATTGTATTTTATAATGTGGTTCAGTTTAAAATTTCTAAAACTCTATCATTTCGGGCCCCAAAAGAGTATAATGTTCCAAGTGAATTTTAGTGTCATAAATTGACAACGGATGGACGGACATGGCTAGATCAACCTAACTTTCGATGAGATGCTAATCACACATATAGTAACTTTTAGGGGTCTACGACCAATATTAAGGTAGGTGTGTTAAAAACTACGAGTCAAAATTATAACACCCTTAGAATATGGTTTCGACCAAATCTGCGAAAATCACAGTGAGCTATGATTATACGTTTTTTTAACATTTAGGAACGCTTTCAGATTTTTTTATGATCTTTTCACGACGTCGTCGGTGACCTCCAGTCGTGTCAACAGACGGATGTGCATGCACACGTGCGGAACAGTCTCAAAACGTCCAATGTATCGCTAGCCTCACATGAGTGGTAGAATTGCCTAGATGTGATTTCTTCCTTGTTTGCCTTCTTTTTTGGCCTCTGGGTGATACTTACACAATTGTGTATGAAACCCTCCCTACCTGCCTTCTACGATAAGCGCTGTTTTTTTTTTGCGGGCACTGCAGGCATATTCTTTTGCCGTTACGACCAATATTATTAAGGCTTATTACAAACAACGTGGTAAACGTTGTGAGTTTACGATGCGGTAAGTGAACTGTCAGAATTTGTATGGGAAATCTTTTGCAATGAGTTGGTAAATTTACAACACGAGTTTGGTGTGTAAATCAAGACGGTAAACCTTATGGTAATGTCACTGTGACATTTAATCTGTAATAATCAACAGCTGAAATAAAGGCGGTGCCGTCAAATAACGCTAAGCTAATAACGCCTACTTTTAAATTCCGGCCTTATTTGATTGTCAATTTTTGACGATCGGCTTTATTTTGCTTTGACCAGAGCGACATTGTTTTGCTTGCCGTGGAATGAAAATTTCATATATTCTAATAATTAAACACAACGCTGCGTAGCGGCACCCTGTGCACCTGTATGAGAGACCGAAGGCAGGTCGGTGTATGAGTCCAAGAGGTGTCCAGAGGGTTAAACTCTTTTACCCGCGAAGATTGCCACCCAGTTACTTTTATCTGTTGAACTATTTCATACCTTTTGAGCTTTGATGCATGTCCATGAACAATATTTCGGTTTCAGACTTATTGCGCTTTTGTAAGTAAATTAAGGCCGAATTCAATTCCAATTCCAAGAGCTCATTGGTTTACCATCGCAAGCAGGTTTTGGGGCCATTCATTAAACGCGACTCGTATACTTACACTTTTACGGAAACGGGAAAACCCATAACGTTGCATACATATAATTAGTATTTTTAAATTGGTAACACCGATTGCACAAACATTAACATAAATAAATTTTAAACATAAAAAAGTTCATTAATTGTAAATGATTTAAGATCGAGACTGACTATCCAGTGAAGAGCTTGAGGCATTATGTTATATATATCACTGGGGAACCCTTGAACTTCAGATATGGTTTATGATTTGGTGTGGTTCGCCACAGTCGCAGGCACTGAATATCTTCGTGCCCTATTTGTATAAAAAAAAAAAAACTGTGTAGCGGCTATTTTGGATTCTTAGCATACTAAATTCGAAGCCATGGTATACAGATTGTGCTGTCATCAACAATTTTCTCCTAGTCCGCATCAATTCCTTGATCCTCGTCGACGTCAAAGTTGAGCTCATATAGTCCCGTAGCTGGCCTCAGAGGTGATTTTTGTGACTTCAGTCTTTCACGTTAATTTGGTTATGGATTGGTAGATTTCGTTTAACAATTTTTTTTCGCTTGAGTGGAGGTTGCGCAATGTTACTCAGAACTAGTTACAATAATTTTAGTGTGAATCTTTAAGTGCTGGTATTTATTCGCATTTTATTTTCTATTTTTGTTTAAACCCTATCTAAGAGTATATTAATTTTTACTCACAGTTTGTAATATCTATGTTTTATATTTGTCATATATCCCTGAAAGCTATTATATTTTTGATCAGCATCGAAAGTAATAACAAACTATGTGGATTCCTTAACGACTCGCCCACACAAAGATGTTTTCCACGCCCGATTTTTGTGGGCGTCTTCGACCAAAAGTTTTTTTTTTATTAATTGCTTACTAACTTACTTTTTTAATGGGCTTCCGACCCATAAAACATCTCTGCCAGAGAAACTGCCCCCTTCCATCCAACGCGGTCACGTTCAGGCTGCTTCTTGCTGTGCAGACCAAGCTACGTGGAACTCATGATGGTCGCTCTTCCTTGCCCCCTTGTACCTGGGGCTAAGGGTGTAATAGTCTCTTGGCTGGAGCCCCTCCCAACTTTTCGGGAGAGGAATATAGAAAAGGTATTCAACAGTTCGCCCAAGTGGACTGCTGCCTTTCCTCACGTTTTTTTTTTTTTTTTGATAAAAACGAGTAGCTGCATAGGTAATGCTACCCAGAACAGGAGTTATAAGCTAGCTTATGTGTCAGGTTATTTCTCGTTTTGATTGTTTCAGTCGTTTATTTTGCTGAATAACGCAGTCGTTTCAAGTCCATGGGCGCGTTCAATTTGCAAGGCAACAAGGAGTCCCTACTAGATAAACCTCTGTGACTGGACGGATATCACATGTGAATATTAACTGTTCACTGAAAATTTCCTATTCGAGCAAGTGAAAGAAGCCAACCCTAATTCCTCAGTAAAGTACAGGTCTCAAAAATTATGTGATTCATTTTGCTTCAGTGTTTGTAGTATTCTAAGGCCTCCTGTACACGAGCGTCTCGTCGTCGTAGACATGTATTGGATGCAATGTACGGAAGGCAAACGCATGTATAAAAAAGTTCATTGCATATGTATGAATAAACTACAAGAATCCTTTAGAAAAGTTTCGTTTGTGAATTAATAGGCCGAGAGGAATCTTCGATGTAGGCATGTAGGATGAATATTGTATGCGTCTGACGAGTCGGCCCGTGTGCAGAAGACATACGTTTTCACTACATCTGTAAACTTGACAGCAATAACAGGATGCTGGGCAAAGCGTTCAAAAAACTAGTCGAAAGTTAACTTGCAGGTGACTTGTGTTGCCTTGGAAGTTGAACTTGCCCCGATTTCAAGTTGGATAATGTCAAGTGGTTGTTACGTTGGAAATAGGCTGATTGGTTTTAGGCACACTAGATGTAAGCCTTCGTGGGCGCATTGGCTCAGTGGTAATGACTACTGATCGAAAGGTCTCAGTTTCAAATCACGCCAGGGAGCTGTAACTCCTAAACGTTTTTTTTTTCCACTTTTGATTGTCAATTGTTATAAGAAGCTTGTCAAACTTTCCGTTCAGGTCGGCAACAAATTGTAGGTCCCATCCACTTCGCACACGTAAATTGTTGAAGAAGCTATATTTTAGGCCCTGTTAATGCCTCATATTTTAATATTTTAGATGTTAGCATTTGATTCTTAAAACATCACGCTAAGCACTTCCATTTCACTTGCGAGCATAACCTTAAATGTGTTGGCTTTGTGTAGTATTTTTGATTGCGTGATTGCCCTTTATTAAGCAGCCTGGTTTTGTGCTCAGTGTCATTGATGAGAGTTGTACAAATTTAAGGTGCAACCGAGGACTCATTTGTGAACCGGCAAATTAAATCAGGTGGTTTTCTGAATGCCTAATTATAAATCCTTTTTATAAGAAACAATTCAATATTAGTTATGTTATATTATATATAATTTGCTTGCCTAGTCTCCTTAGTTTAAGAATTATAAGTAATATGTAGTACCTAATACTGTTTAATTTATGTATTTAGGTTAAGTTTTGTACATTGCACACAATAAGCAACTCGTGATAAACAAAAAGTGAAATAAAATAAGAACGTATCACTGCAACAACGTATAAGGCCCAATTTTTTGACTCTCCAGTATTAAGCTAAAACCGGCATTAGCTTTTGCGTCATTAATAACACAGCATTAAATTTTCGATTTATTCACTTCCCATTAATTAAGTGGTCCGATTTTAATGATGCTTTTAAATTTGAATGAGTTTCAAAAAAATGTCCATGTATTTTTACATTATTGCGCATTTTTACTAAAATAAGTTCAGGTACTATCATCCAAAAACGATGTGCCGCCCAACACGCGGAAAGGAGCCACTTCGACGCCGCCGGAAACACAGACTGTTTTTTTTTACTTGTCATTTGAAAAAGGTAAACATATTTAGATAGCGGTTTTAAGTGGTGCAGGGAAATAAGTCCACGGGAACTAAGTCCACTGAGGGAATAAAACCACTTTCGCGAAGTGGACTTAGTTCCCATGTAAGGTGGGAAATACATTCCCAAAACTCTGAGTGGTTTTAGTTCCCTTTTAATCTGAAGTAAATTCTCACTGTCGACTAAGAACAAAATAAAATTAAAGAGTCAAGTAGGTACTTTGCAATTTTTATTAACAAAATAGAAATTAACTTCTAACTGAGACAGAGTAATATAGGTACCGTGACCTCGCACCTACTCCAAATCAAACAGTGATCCCAAGCATGGGGGTTGTGGGGGGGCAGCATGCCCCCACATATGCATTGCACTGTTTATGAAATTAGTTACGAAATCGCAAATAGATTCCATAAATAGTGTAATGCATATGGGGGGGCATGCTGCCCCCCTGCAACCCCCCTGCTTGGGGTCACTGTTTGATTTGGAGTAGGTGCGAGGTACGGTTTTGAAACTTTGGCTTTATGTCACCATGATAACCTTAAGACTTTGCTTAAAGAGTGTGATAACTAACTGCACTTTGCACAGTTTTTTGTCTAATTCTAAATGTTGGATGTTAGTTCCCTCTTCTTATATTTGAATGTGGACTAAGTTCCCATAAAAAAATGGACTTAGTTCCCACTTAACATGGGAACTAAGTCCACTTCGCGAAAGTGGTTTTATTTCCCACTAAGTGGGAACTAAGTCCCTCAGTGGACTTAGTTCCCGTGGACTTATTTCCCTGCACCGTTTTAAGTTGCTCAGTCTCTGTACCTGCAGCAAATATTTAAATAATCTGCGTGTATATTTTATTTATTGACCACAAATTCGTAATCAATTATTGAGAAAATCAATTTCAGTCATTCTTTTCATATGAGTGCGGGTGGGTTTTTTACAAAACAGCACACTGAACTGTAGGTTATACATCAAAACACGAATTTCTTCATTCTAAGTGTGCTCTTAGCTTTCTGTTGTTTATTTGGAAATAGAGCTAATTGAGAGTGAATAAATTGGAACTCTTCATTAAACCTCTTTAAGAGCTTAAAATCCCCTTTCAAAGGTCGATTTTTACCTTTTAGCTCTTTTTCTTCTTCCTTTACGGCGAGGTAAAGACCAGGATTAGGGGGTCAGAACCCTCCTTTACGACATCGCGCGCCGGTTCGACCACAGTGAACGTCGGCCGATTTCCTGGTTTCAGACCAATTCATCACTAAGGCTGATCAAATTCTGGTGTTGTTGCACTCCAAGTTATTAGGCCTGTGTCTTTCTACGATTTCGACACTTGCATGGTCCCTTGATTGATTATTCTTCAATCGTCCTTTTACAACACCGTTGATCTCCATTCATGTCACCTTGACCTTTCAGCTAATGCCGGTTTTAAATTTAATGCGCCATTATTTAATATATGCAGCCTCTTTCAAAATCGCAATGGAGAGTGAATAAATCGAATTTTTAAACGTCTATGAATTTTCCATTTTTAATGGCGCATTTCAAATTAATAGAGAGTCAATAAGTATTACAAAGTATTACACTTATCAGTCGTTAGGGTTTTTCTCCACAATGAGACTTGCATTTTTTTTTGTGACGCCCAAATGTTAGAAGTTTGTGGACCATTCCAGTTGCCACAGTGTCGTATGTATGCATCATTCAAATCTATAAATTCGACGCCTGGTTGAGTCTTTTTTAAAAACCTTTTTTTTTGTTAAAGTTGGTAGGTTGTTCAGCAGAAATGATTTTGATTATGGCCCTTCATAATCCTGGGCTTGTTAAGAAAAAAAACATTGAGCGGGAGGAAGTAGGTACAAGATGGATTAGCGTTCATATTAGAAAATACAAAACTATTTATTTGATGAAATTGCACACTTTTCGTACGTTAATAAGAGGATCTCGGCTGGCATACATTTGTTGTGGCAGATTAGGTGTGCTGCCCAGTTGTGCACATCTATTCAACCATACGTGTTATATTATATCTAACTTGCTCAAGAGCTTCTTCGTTCATTGTGTCTACATTCTTTCCGATATGAGCTGGCATTCGATATTGTCTTTGGTATACATGAGAAGTTTATAAATCATTTATTGGTTGGCCCCCAATAACGTTTTAACTCATACAGAATATTTTTTTTGGAACAAATCAAAGCCATAAAATCCAGCTTATATGTAGGTATGTGTGTATGTAAGTATATTTATTTTTTTAGAATAACAGCAACTAGCCATTAGTAAAAAGCTGTGTCGCAGTCCCACTGCCTTGCCGCTGACTGCATTTACATAAAACTTCTCTTTTTTGAAAACAATACGATTACCATTAAGATCCCAATAGCTTTGTTTTTTTTCTGCTAATTTAAACAATAACAATATCAACAACAAAAAAGTCAAACACACTTGGATTGGAAAGGCCGATGTCTCTCAAAACCGGTAACCCACTGCTGGCTAAGTAAACAAAAATTTCAAATATGCTTGTCGCGTCTACCGGCGCAATCGCAACGGCTACGTGATGTGCGATGTCTGTTATATTCATTTGGTTTCGGGAATTTTACGTATATAAATATTTGGTTGACACAGATTACTTGTTCCATATCCTGCTACAGCATTTATTATCTAGATTCAGAATATAGGGTAGGGTGGGCAGATTCGACACTTTTTCCGTAGATTCGCAATAACTTTTTTGCAAAAGAATATTGACACGGTTTTTTAAACTTTATTTGCATAGTTTCTGAATATGTAGTTTATATAATAGTTGTATATTGGGCCCCATATAGGGACTAAAACCCAGCTTCTTCAATCACTTTCTTATGCGAAGTCGAAAGGGACCTAGAAGCCGAATCCAAACGGCAAATTTGAGAAGTTTCTCATGACAATTAATACTATTGGATGTTTGTCAGACGTTCGCAAGAGTTACATAACACTTCCAGGTTCCAGAAAAATTATTTAAAAATCTGTCTTAAAAAGATGACAGCACCATAGTGGCTGTCAACACGGAAGGCACTATCTTCGAAGATCCGTCCAGCTACTTGTGTATGCGGTAGATATCATCGACATTATAGACCATCCAGAGTGCCGTGGTAGAAGCTTTTACGGCGATTGAAGACCAGGCAAAATTTGTATATTTTGAAGGTAATGAGGACAAAACCAAGTACATGGTGCCCGATAAGTTTTCGATTTGCTTTTGAACGTCATCGGGAGCTTTTTAAAATATTATTTCTTTTACATCGCATCTGTTGGTAGTTTTTTAACTTTTAAACTTTCTCGTATACTTAAGTTTACTAAAGAGAAATTTATTGCTAAAATTTCGAACTCAAACTGTCAATGAGGTATGATGAAACGACTATAGAGAAGTCCAAAAAAGTATGTTCCGAATTTCCGTCCGTCGCACAGTGTGGCGAATCGCCAATCTCTCTGGATAAAACCATAAAAGTTTAGCCACTTGGCTTTATATCATGTGGTAAGCTTCTTTATACAATAAATATCTTTAATTCGTGGTTTGGTTTTTGCTTTTAATTATTATTAGGACAAACTAAGCTTATGCGTTACTTGTTGTAAACAGGTGCATAGTAATAACACCGACTTCTGTATTTTTTTTTGTGAGCTTGGTGATGATATAAAACGCTCCGATGATTTTACTGTAATAATTTGTTTTGTTATTATTAAGCTCTATTTGAAGGAAAAATATCATAATTTTTATTTATTTGTGAGAAGGTCAAAAAGTGGCAAAAAAAATATTAGTTGTTTTTCAAGTAGAGTTAAAATTAATTGTTCCGCATAATTCCGGTCTGAAACTACATATCATTCTTTGAAGTATTTATCGTTAAGATAAACCAACAACATCTTGCGCGTTTTTGCGACCGTCATACGATTTTTTCACTTTTCCAGAATGAGCTCCTATGTCGCGAAAAGAAGTTTTTGAAACTTGGGAAGAAACTGCCAAGATACATCGCAGAGACGTGGTTTATCACATTAATAATGAACAGATATGGTCTTCAAGGCAAATGTAGGGTAACATGGGGCACTTTCGCGGGCGGACCACTTTGACGATTAGAGACAGCCGGTTGATTTTTAAAGTCTTCGATAATAAATCAATACCGACCTCTTCTTGTAGATCGTATACGAATTCCCACAGCCCTCCTTCAACAGTTGTGGTGTTGAGACCGTTTTTTTAATTTTTTCTTTTTGTAATATCGCATTCCTGCGAAGTAAGTGATATTCTATGGTTTCTAGTCAGTGTCAAACCTTTGTGTTTATAATCTATTGAAGGTATATGTATACAATTTTATTGAATCGTCCTTATCAGTATATTGTGAAAAATAATTTGTTTACCAAAAGCACATCATGGGGCACTATTTTTGAATCGAATTAAAAGCTTCTGCGACGACTATAGCACGGTGTGAACGCCCGGTGATGGAGATATCTGCCGCATACCCAAGGAGAAAAGTGTCACGTCGAAAGAGCTCGAACCTAGATGACGATTGTGCTGCACCATGGCGCGCAATCGTCTTTTTGAGGCAGTTTTTCAATTAACTTTTTTGAAACTCTTAGGATACTGTGAACTATCTAGACACTATCTATGCATTTTTATAGTTCCAATATCAAAGTTTTAAAAAAAAGGAAAATCCTTTTCATTATTGTTCTGCAAAAAAGTTATTCGAAATCTACAGAAAAAGTGTCGAATATGCCCACCTTACCATATATTCTGAACGCTATGCTACCTGAATATGTTTAAAAAAAAAACTAAAAATAATTATTAATATTCTTCAAGCTAATGGTAGAAACACATTAACACTTCAACTTCGACTTTGACAAGAGCGAGCGTTTTAGCGTTTAAAGTCGAGTCAAACACATTGAAAAATGCAACTCCAAAAGCGAAACAAAAAACGGACTTGATAACTTTTTTTTTAAATAAAATGCAAACTAGATATCTACACATAAAATATATTGGCTTGAATTACTATCAAAACATTTATGAATGGAATTCGACTTCGTTCATATGTGCACCACGGGAACATATGCAGCGGTCGATACTTTGAACCCAATTTTCGATGACTCGGCCGCACATTTCGGCCGATACGGCCGCAATTTCTGGTTCAATATTTGCTCTGAGCTTACGTCACCGGCTTGTTGGCATAGATCAATTATTTAATGTGGTCCCATAATAAAAAGTCTAGAGGTGTTAAATCACACGATCTCGGTGGCCAATAGACGGGTCCGTTTCTCGAGATAACACGTTCACCTAACTGAGACTTCAATAACTCGATTGTTGCACCAGCTGCGTGGCTTGTTGGAACCACATATCACTGATGTCCAATTCATGCAATTCCTCAAAGAAATAACGTTCCAATATGTCTCAGTAGCGAATACCATTTACCGTAACGTGAAGATCAGCTTGATCTTGTAAGGGTGTAAGCCAAGATCTTACTAAAATTCGCATTAATGTGGTCTGGGAGTGGTCCAATTCTCGAGAACGCCGTGAAATTAACTGATTCGGCTGGTTTGCCACGGACTCCTCTACGGCAGCAATATTCTCCACACTTCGGGCAAAACGTAGTCCCACTGGCACGGCAACATCAAGAAGCGAATATGCTGACTCAAAGTTTTTCACTAGACTATGAATTGCTTGTCTACTGGGACGAGAATTACGCCCAAAAATTGGCGTTAACGCTCTTAAAGCTTTATTGTTGAAATAAGAAATATATATTTAAACGAATACCAATGGTATATTTTGTTGGCGCAGTGGCGCAGAGAACTCTAATCTTAGGGTCTCAGATTCAAATCCCGCTGGAACCAAGTAACATCTAGAGTTTTTCCACTGCCCCACCTCTTGCGAACGTCTGACAAACATCCAAGAGTATCATTTCATCCACTTCACATAAGCAAATGGTTGGAGAGGTTAGGTTTTTGGTCCTGTATGGACCGTTAATGTCTAATATTTATTTAATTTTTATAACAATAAAGCAAAACCATTTTATTAGTTACATTTTCCTTATTATTGATTTATCCCTATATCTTTATTTTTGGTTTTCGTTTGTAAATATTGGAAACAGAAACACTTCGATACCACGACAGTTCAGTAATATAATTCTAAGTTTCAAGAGTGTGCACATAATTTATTTTCTCCCAGCGCCGCGCCGTTTACTTCATTGTTGATGCCTAATATTTAGTTGTTACCAATATATTAAGCCATTAAGCGTAATAATGGCACGAGGAAATATTCACTAGATTTCGAACACAAACACAGATCTTTTCAATCGACTCGTAATTTCTTCAGATTTTTTCATTGCCAGCTTGCGTCCCACTCCTGTACGAGTTCGGGGTAACGAAAGATACCGTTATATCTGTAGATAATCTTGAAGATGAAGACTTTAATTCAATTCAATTTAATTCAATTTTTATTTTCTTTACTAATACATATTGTATAGTAGATACATTAGTATACAAGCTGCATAGAAAAAAAATTAACGCAATGAATTAATGAAGAATCTGCAATCTATAGTTAATACGGAACTAGAGCCGAAAGCAAATGGAATAAAATTAGTATAAGAATACAAAATATTCTAAAAGTAGTGAAGACAAGATTACAACATACATAATATATTTATTTCTTTACAAGTTTAATAATTATTATTTATATTTTTTACAATGAAATATTGATACAAACTTAGCGCAAAGATAAGGAAAAATAAAAGGAAGAAAACTTAAACGGTTACACATAGTAATTCATTAACATTTATATAGTTTAAATGGAAGAGCCAAAGTTTTACTTTTTTGAGAAAAATGGATTCATTTCTAATAATTCTAATATTAATAGGAAGGTTGTTAAAAAGTCTGGGAGCAGTTGATGTATAAAATTTAAAAAAAAATGCAAATTGTGATGCGGTACTATAGCAAGATGTTGGTTGTTTACTCTAAGGTTAAAGCTAGAAGAGCACCGGTTTAGAAGATCAAGATACCAGATCTGGCGAAAAAGATCTTTAATACTTTATAGAAATACAAGTGCCTTAGCGGTAGGACTTTCATGTTTCTGAAAAGTATCAAACTATCATGCCGACGACTTTTATTACAGATAAGACGAATAATGTGTTTTTGAGAGATCAGAACTGGATTAATATTATTTTTATGTGTTCCACCCCAAGAAACTATGCCATATTCAAGCTTAGAGTGCACTAAACCATAATAAATACACTTAAGAAGTTCTCGTGAGCAATAACTTTTTAAAAAGTATATTTGCTTTGTGACAGCCATAAGAAACTTCTTAAGTGCATCCGTGTGAGCAGGCCAACCCATCTTCCAGTCGAGTCGAACCCCAAGGTACTTGCAAGACTTGACACAATCAATTATAAAACATTTGTCTGAGCATGAACGTGACTCAAAAAATGTCAGTGGGTTCCCTTCAGAGTTACATAGTTCTTTACTGTGGTTATATTTCTTACATCTTGCACAATGAAAAGAGAATAATCTGTAATCCACCTCCTTACCAGATAAATTGAAAAACATAATTTTGGTTTTGTGGCTTAAGACTTCCAGATCATGATTAATATCTGCAGAAAGATCTAAAGCAGAGTCGCTATTAAAAGCACATGCCATGTCATCAGCGAAAGCATTCACTTTGCTGCGGAATTTTTGTGAAAAAAGAGAGTTAATAAAGATTAAAAAAAGTATTGGATCAAGCACGGAACCTTGAGGAACTCCCAAAGATATGCTACTTTTAGAGCTAAATTGTCCATTAAATTTAACCCTTTGCTCTCTAAGAGATAGATAGGAACGGAACCAATTATGCATTACACCTCTAAAACCACAATTGAGAAGTTTGTCCAAAAGTATTTTGTGATCGAGAGTATCAAAAGCTTTAGTTATATCGATAAAGACAGCCGCAGTTAATTTCCTGCTGTTAATGCCATTGTATATATTTGTGCAGAAGTTCAAGAGTGCACTTTCAGTTGAGTAACCAGAACGAAAACCAAATTGACATTCACTAAAAAATTTGCTTCTATCTAAAAACTTGATCATTCGGTTTTTTACAGCTTTTTCAAAAATCTTCAAAAATACCGAGTATTGAAATCGGTCTATAATTATTTATTAAAGTTTTATCACCCTTCTTAAACAATGGTATAACTTCAGCTTATTTTAAGTCTTCTGGGAAAACACCATTAATAATGCTCTTATTACAAATAAGGCATACGAGTAGGATATCACATAATGTTAAAAGCTATTTTTTTAACAAAATTGTTTGATAGACAATCAGTTGTAACTGGATCCGCTTTCAGAGGATGACACATCATTGGATAAACATTCGCATTTAGTAAGTTCAGAACAACTATCTGACACAACTTTACTACCGACGGAGGCAAAATAATCATTGAATTTATCAGCTAAATGCACTGGATTCGTTATAATAACATCATCAACTTTCAAACTTTGAATTTTATTAATTTGAGTTGATTTATTTAGTATTTCATTCATTTTTCCATTCTTTTTTTGAATTACCTTTGATCTCACGAAACTTATTAACGTACATAGAAATTATTTTTACACAACGAAACATCCCTTGAAATATCTTTACATAATTGCTTGTAAGCAATAGTGAAACCAGCTTTATTAGGGTATTTAGTCTTTTTTTAACTGAGCGATGATCTTGCATTCAGTTAGTTAGTTTACCGATGGATATGAAACCATTGTTTCAACAGGGTGGATCAACTAAGTCATAGTTTACTTAACAGTGTGCGCTGTCGCTGTATCTTGTTGGAACCATAAATTAGGATGCTGCTCCGCCATTGTCGATCATTGTGCTGTAGGAAGCCCCGGAAATTCTTTTTGCCGTTTCATCGTTATTCTCAAAGAAATATTGCCAGATAACTTTTTCCGCCACAACACGGCAACAGTGGATCTGGATGGGGATTACTGATGCTGACGTGTTGCCCTTGAATTTTCGGAGCCCAAAAATCTACAGTTTTGCTCGTTGGCATAACCACTTGCATGGAAATGCGCTACATCCGACATAGGATGGGAATAGAAAAATTCGATATTTGTTGTGTACTATAATTATATATGCATCTATTATAAATTGCCAAGAAGCCAATTAATACCTGCAAAAGGAAAAAACAATTATATTGGAAAATAAAAAAGTAATTCGTGTTTAACAGTGGTTGGTGTTATTTGGCCAACCCTGTTTGTATTGAGCTTCTCAAATATTTATATGTAGTATACAGCAAAAACAAACTAAAGAAAACAATTATTATTATTTATTTTATGAAGCCTGTCTCATCACAATAAAAATGATGTTGTCGGACTCTTTTACAGACAAAAACACTTCATAAATTAAATTTTCATGAAATCTTTAAATTATCAATGTACATGTTACTATTTAGAGCCGTAAATAATTCTTCATGAACATTTTAAACGAAAAAAATTTTAATCTCCAACCACAAGGGATAGACAGACTTTCTTCAAACTTCGTGTTTTGGGGTTTCTGGGCATATTACTCACGGGATTTTTTTTTATTATACCATTTTAATATCATAACTAGTTTTTACAACACCGAAATATAAAATAATTGAGGTGAGCTTAAGAAAATTGCGTACTTGCTCAGTTTTTGCGAAAATAGCCGAATAACGCCGGTACTTTACAAAAATGGTAATATCTGTTGAATTAATACAGTCTTGTGGTGGTTGGTGTTGAAACTTGTTTTAATCAATTTATTGAATGCTTAGTTTTTTGTTTATACTTATAAATATTACTCAATTGTATTAAGTGTTTATTCTATATTTATCCTAATAGAGAGTTTTTTGTTTTACTGTGTTTGCTCCTTTTTGGTGAAACTTCCTTCAAGACTTAGTATGGATGTCAAGGCATACGATTTCGATTTTTTTCTATTACTTTTTTTTTTTTTTAACTTTTATTGTAGCTGAATTTATATAAATTTTTTTCGTATTTCTAGATTGCACAATTTACAGAGAAATGGTATTTTCTATCTTACTACTGGAAAACTTATAACATTTATACAATTGTATTATCACAGATTCAAGATTGTTTTAGAAGGAAAAGCTACATGAAAAAACCTTCATTTAATTTATAAATAAATTTTTCCTGAGGAGAGAGAAGTGGGTCCGTGTGATCACAAATAAAGATGTTGTTTACATATTCGATTTAATAAACGTCAATAAATAAATAAATAAGAAGATAAAAAAAATAAATAAATCAATAAATAAATAAATAAATAAATAAATAATTAAGTAAATAACAAAGATGATAAATAAATAAATAAATAAATAAGAATATAAATAAAAAAATAAATAAGTAAATTAACATAATCGACTAAATAAGTACTAAAGCAAATAAATAAATACATAAGAAGATAAATAAATAAAAAAACAAAGAAGATAAATAAATAAATAAATAACAAAGAAGATAAACAAATAATTAAACAGTAAATTAACAATTAACAAATAAGATCTATGAACATCAAAATAATATATATATATCACAGTAATGTACTCGTATATAAATTAGATACAACACCTTAAGTTGTTAAATTTAAAATTAAGTTATTATTCGAGCAACCACACAAAACTTTGTATCGATCATATAATTTTGCGATTCGAATTTCAACTTTTTCAATCTTAGCCTCTTCATGGAGATCCTCGGTAGAATAGTGCCAGGGAAGATTAAGCATAATTTTTAAAATGTTATTTTGCATAATTTGCAGCCTGCGAATATGACTCTTAGCACAAGTTCCCCAGATGGGCGAACCATATAGCATTATGCTTTGGAATATTACTTTGAAAATTAGCAATTTGTTTTCACTCAATTTGGACTTACGATTTATAAAAGGATATAGGATTTTTGCCGCCATGTTAAGTTTATTAAGTGTTTCTTGAATATGCAGACTAAAGGTCAAAGTTTTGTCCAGGTGTACCCCAAGATACTTGGCACTCGATTTCCATTCAGTTTGAACCCCGTTCAACTGGAGTCTATTGCTTGAAAGTAACAGGCTTTTCTTTTCCTAGTGAAAAAGAGAGCCTGAGTCTTAGAAGCATTCAATTTTATTTTCCAATCATCGCAATATGATTTGACTAAATTCAAAGCAGATTGCAGATTGGTTTCAATTAAGGAACCAATTAAATCTGTTGAGTAGATGCAGGTATCATCCGCGAAAATTGGTTTACAGTTATGGGGTTTCGGAAAATCATATGTGTATATAATATACAATAACGGTCCAAGAACGGATCCTTGGGGTACACCTGCAACGATTTCAAATACATCGGAATACCAATTATTTACAGAAACTTTGAAAGTGCGTTTTGTAAGGAACGACGAAATCATTTTAACTATGTAAAGTGGGAAATTTAAAACAAGGAGTTTGTGAATGAGTCCTTCGTGCCACACCGAGTCAAAAGCTTTTTCAACATCAAGAAAGACCATCCCGTACTTTTTCCTATAGTTAGATTATTTTTAATATCTTTTGTTATCCTGTCAACCTGGTGAACAGTACTATGATGTCTTCTAAAACCAAACTGTTCTTGTGGCAGGATATCAAACTGATCGACATGTTCCAATATTTTGTTTTTTATTAATTTTTCTAAGCACTTACTTAAGGAGCTTAATAAACTAATTGGCCTGTAGCTAGAAGGCAGGCAAGCATTTTTGCCCAGTTTAAAGATTGGGATGACTTTTGCCATTTTCCATGTATTTGGAAAGTATCCTATTTTGAAACACGCATTGAAAAGTATAGTTAGAAAACGACACCTTTTTTAGGGAGGTTTCTTAAAAATACATTTTTTAGTCCATCAAATCCAGGTGATTTAGTATTTTTGAGACTATGTAAAATTTCTTTTAAGTCGTCGGTAGATACAATATCATTCGTAACTTCGATAGCACTTGTATTAAGGAATTGTATTGATTAAAAAACGTTGTTTTCAATATTTCTGTTTGCAGTTAAATTACTTGCAACCAAGTAGTTAGCACAGAATTCAGTTGCTAAAGCACTTGCTTTTTCCTCGTTAGAAAGCAAAACTGTATTACCTATCTTAAAGGCTCGAATGTGGGCTTTTTTTCTCTTACTTGGTTTCACAGAGGTTTTATTCCTTTCGGTTTCGCGTCACGTTTACAATTACATACATCCTAACTATTTTGAATTTTCTGCTCTGCCTACGAAAATGGAAAATGTCACTTTACCTTGAAGATGATATTCGACACTTTTGGAAGCTAAGTGCGGCACGTTCACACACGAACACGGGCATGGAATATGAAAACGCATTGCGTGCATATGACACCATAAGAAATGATGGGATCTTGGGACGTAATTATGCGGATGCGGATAAAACGATATGAAATTATTGTATCGTTTGAAATACAATTCCATTATTTGAAGTGCTTTAAGGAGGAAGGGTATGCATATTTATGTATGCAACATATCTCAAAAACGGGTCAGTTATTCGAAGAAAATGTACACATCGAATTATTCTACTATTTTTTCCGCTGCGAAGGGTCAGTCACGTTGTCGAGTGTACCATCTTGGATTGGATGGTGCCGGTGCGGCGGCCTAACCCTCAACGATTCATGCTGTCGACGACTATTGTCAGAAGGATCACCCATGGAATACAGGCCTCTGATGAGCGTTAACTAAAAGAACTGGCCATTGGGTTCCGCTCACCACCTCTCCCATTTCCAATTCCAATTTCTCCGGGCCGGACTCAAGGTGTTATACGACGCGTGCCGATGATAAACCTGGTAAAGGGCCCAGTTTAAAAAAAATATGGTTCAGTCATAAACGGAGTACCTATTGAGATACCTGGCGGCCTCCGAATTAATTAGCCTTATCTATACATCTCTGTGGAGACGGTCCTTCCTTTTTCCGCTACTCGTGGGAACTATCACGAACAACACACAACAAAACGAACAAAAAACCAAGGCCGGTATCACTTTAAACCGCACCGTAGTACGGCGGAAAAGCTGTCTACGTGAAATGCTCTTCTGGCATCACCCTGTGGTGGCACTGTAGCCACACGTGGTTCATCTACTTTTGGTAGTGAGCAACTTACCCACAATTGTGCAGGCAACACCACGAAGATGTCCTCCGACACTGCTTCTGTAGTAGTAACAGGACCCTGCATCATGGTGTGGCTCCTTTCAACGTCCCACTACAAAGATCGGCGAAACGCCATTCGTGTTCTCTAAATTTTCGGATCTATTTCAGAAATCGACAAAACACCCGCTCAAATTCCCAAACTGAATTGGGCAACACATAATTGGCAAGGACAAAGTTAAGACTAGCGGCGACATCTCGGCAAACCGACAAACATCGGTTGACGACACTGTTTCGGAGTCCAAGTATCGGAGTACTGAAAAATAAGATTTCGATCGCGGTAATAGGCCGCACTCACCCTGATGACACGATTTCGGCTGAACGGTGACTCTAGTCATGCTGGGACTGGCTGACGATTATACGGCCCCTATGGGGAAAACGCAGGTCCACCGCCATTAACTTACGATTTTTGGCATTAAGGCCACATGGTCTTCATCGTTTGTAGCGATCAACGATGATGGGATCTCTACAAGCTTGCGTTAAGTAGGCCTGGGGAGTTATGGCCAGGTGAGCGCATTCTCCGTCTATCTAAAACCAGAGAAGAAATCGTCTTGGTCCAGAAACCTTGGGTTGTCAATAACTTGGTTGGAGGATTAAATACATCTGGATACTATCCACTAAATGTATCCGATAAAGGTAAGCCTAGGTCCTGCATATTAGTGAAGAGTAGTCTCAATGATTATTTACTCCCCAATCTCAGCGATCGTCATATAACTGCTCCCAAACTAGAGACTGCTGGCTGCACACACTGGTTGACATCGGCATATCTTACCTATGATAACTTGGGACCTCTGTCTGATGATAACCTGGAGTGCTTGATAGCGGAAACAGAGATTCTGAAAGCAGCACTCATTTTGCACAACGTTTGGGGCAGCGCTGACATCAACAACAGAGTTGAGTCACTACCAATGAACACACCTTAATTACCAGAAAAAGACGAGAAGTCTTAGACATCATTCTTGTCTCTAACACCATCAGCAATATGATATCGAGTTGTAGAGTTTTAGGGAACTATTTTTTTTTCCGACCACCAATACCTTCAATTCAACCTAAGCGTCGATTCACCCTGACAACCTATTTTCCGGAATCCTCGAAAAACAGATTGGAAAAAATATGGAGAAACTTTACGCAAATTAGTAACCAATACACTCTTAAGTCCCCCGCTGAAAGTTAGATAGATAGATAGATATTTGTAGTTTTCATCATAAATAACATTGCATTTTTTGAAATATTTGCACAGCTTGCACAGAGATTTGATCGTTAAGTCTGATCTGAAAAATGTATATTTTGTTAGAAAATTATGCATTATTTTGTGAAAGCAAGCTTAACGATTTTGACGGGAAAGGCAAGGACCTTACCTTGGCCCTTAACGAAGCGATATCTGCTTCCTGCCCCTTCTACCACCTACAGGGAAAAAGAAGCCACACTGGTAGACCCCAGAATTGGAACCTTTAGAAACGATTGCTGGAGACTTTTTAATATTGCTAAAAACTTAAGAGCAACAACCCACTGGGACTGCTATAAGGAATCCCTAAAATCATATAAGAAAGAACTAAGGAAAGCCGAAAGATCATCTTTGCTCTTCTGTCAACTCATCCGTATTCGCTAATGCACTGACAGAATTGAATGTGGATAGCTCGCTTGGTGATCTGATCAATCTACTGTTCACAAGTCGGATTATCAATTATTTTAATATTAAAAAATGCGACTTTCAATAGAATTAAATCTTCGATAATCTTTGATTATAGAATACAAGGAAAATTAATTAACAGGATAACTAATCGAACCGCTAAATTCTTCGAGTGATTTTCGGTCCCGTTTGCGTTGACGGGCTTTGGAGAAGGAGATTTAACAGCGAACTCTACGAGCTGTGCAGCGACATCGACCTGGTCAAAAAAGTGTGAATCAGTCAAATAAGATGGCTAGGACATGTAGATCGAATGCACATCAACACTCCGGCCCGAAGAGTCTTCAATTCTAACCCATAGGGACAACGCAGTAGAGGAAGACCTCGCCATTGGTGGCGCGCGCAAGTGGAAGTTCGTGCTTACTGGAGAGGCGTATTGGTTGAGGCCCAGGTCCACCCCGGACTGTAGTGCCACCTAAGTAAGTAAGTAAGTAAGTAACTGATCGAAAAGATCTAGGTGTTATCTTTGATCCAGAATTACATTCTGCATAACATATTGATTATGTCATAAGTAAGGCTAATTGTATGCTGGTTTTTCTGTGTCGAAATTCTAAAGACTTTAACACACTTAAACAGTCTGCCACTTCTCAAATGTAAAACGAAATACTTGCTGATAAGAACTGACAAAGAAAACGTCGAGAGTGTCCCTACTCATTATATGGATATACTCTCAGTCTCAGTGTGACTCCCTCTCAATCTGAATTACATTTCATACCCTATCTTACTCAATCCCATACGTCACAAAAAAAACAACACAAACTACAAAAGGTACATAAAAAAAAGGCACACACACAAAAGGCACAGAGAAAGAGAAACAGAGTTGTGCCGCACACACACACAAATTTTCCTCCACTGAACGCTGGGAAAATCCAACGATCTAGCTTCAATCGAACATTTTACTTTTTTTGAATTATATAAAATGTATAGTTTAATGCTTATTGTTCAACTTCGGGATAACCTACAAAGATGATTTATATCTTAAAATCTTTGTACATAATTCAACTTTATATTAAAAAAAAACTCTATTTCATTTGGATGAGTCATTCCAAAGCTAGGAGCTAGAAAGCAGTCGAGAGTTACAACTTTTCTTAGATATCAGCTTAAATCTCCGCTTCTGGACAGCGGATGAAGAATTTTCCCGCGGTAAAAAGTAGCCTATGTCCATTCTCAGGCTCTAGACTATCTGTGTACCAAATTTCATTTAAATCGGTTCAGTAGTTTTGGCGTTAAAGCGAGACAGAGAGACAGACAGAGTTACTTTCACATTTATAATACTAGTACGGATTTATTCGTTCTATATTGGAATATGGTTGCGTTGTTTGGAGTCCCTACTACCGCAATGCTGAAGCTCGGATTGAAAAAATTCAAAAACGATTCACGAAATTTGCTCTCAGAAAAATATACTGGAATAATGATACTCCTCCTTATGAAGCAAGATGTGCGCTTATGAGTTTGAAAACCCTTGCTAAAAGAAGAACATATTACTCAGTACTTTTTGCACATGATGTGATTGCCGCTCATATTGATATTTAATATATGCACTCTTCTATCAATGGTTAATATATACACTCTTTTTCGCATTCTTCGGCCTAGAGAACTGTATTTTTTTTTGGTTCTCGGCACAGAACGAATTATGGTCTGAATGATCTCATTACTAAAGCTTGTGTCAATTATAATTTATATAAAAATTCAATTGATTTCAATATGAGTAGAACATTTTATAAAACTGCTATTATGAATTCACTGTAATCTGTTAATTAATTATATAAAAAATGAACTTCTGTATTAGTATTAGAAGTAGTCTAAAATAAGATAAAACTTGTAAGACGAAATATATTATAATAAAAAAATAAAGACTTTGCGAAGCTGGAGGGCTGCAGGGTGACTGCCTATACGGATAACTTTCCTATTGCCGTCTCTGGAAAGCAACTCAACACTTTTAATGAACTCCTGCAAAACGCTCTTAGCCCCCCCCCCCCCCAAAACTGAACTTTTCCTCTTTTTCAGGAAATACAAAATCCCACATATTGACCCACCCTCTATTTATGGTACAAGCTTAACTTTTTCCGATGAAGCTAAATTCTTGCATCTAATCTTCGGTAGGAAGTTAAACTGGAAACCCAACATATGAGACAGAGTCACAAAAGCTGCAGTAGCACTTTTCTCTTGCAAAAAAAGTTATTGGCAACAAGTGGGATCTACAACCCCGCATCACTCATTGGCTATATGTATCGGTCGTAAGAACAATTCTTACATACTGGGTGGTTGTCTCGTGGATTGCCGCAAAAAAAGCGATCAATCGTTATAAGCTGGGCAAAATCAAACATACTGCAGCGAACAACTCCCTCCTAAGCACTAGAGATTCTGCTAGATCAGACACCCCCCGATATATCAACAGGCAAACAGCTGCCTGTTTCCATGTCCGCTTAAAAGCTTCCTCACAGATTTATAAGAATACTAGCCACTCCGGCATTCTGAACTCATTTGGGTCTCTACCAAGAAACATAAACTACACCATACTCCAATAACAGTTGTGAAAGAACTAAAAAATCACTATCCCCAACAGATCATTTTTGGTGGATGATGCATTTACGAAAGATAAATCGATAGAGTAAAGTCGGGTAATGTGGACAACTCGTCTAATATGGACCACTAGCTTTGCTCACCTCTCACAAATGCAATTGAGGTGAGTATTGCTTACGCTTGTGCGCGACCTCCTAAAACTTACCTTAGTGTAGTTCCAGCAGTCAGAATGAATGCGTCTCTGAGTTGTGGTAAATAAAAGAAAATCGAAGGCAGTGATCATTTTTTTTTGTAAGTGTTTTTTTCTTTTTTCATTGGTTAAATATATGTTTTATATCCATTCCTTTTATAAATATAAGAAGTGAATATTTGTTTTAAAGTTCGTATTAGTAAAATTTTTGTAACACATCACGTTTTGTTGCAAAGTAGCTTTCTCTTAAAACCACGTGTTTCGGGTAATATGGACCACGATAGGAAAGGCTAATATGGACTAGTGGTCCATATTACCCGCCGTTTTATTAAAAAGAGTCTGAAATTGCATTTTTTCTCCTTAAGGCCATGGATTCGAGAAAAAAACCAGCAAAGCAAGAAAAACGCAAGTCGTGGAATTCGGACGACATGAAAAGCGCTATTGAAATGGTGAGGACAAGTTCGTGTGGCTATTTAAAAGCTTCAAAATTACATAATGTACCAAAAACTACTCTCATAAGACTGGTTAAAAATGAATGTACTGATAGTTCGACGTTGGTAAATTTTAAATTAGGTCCTAGACCAGTGTTCCCAAATACGTTTGAGAAATTGCTTGTGGAATGTGTGCTGACTACGGAGAGCAAATTTTTTGGACTAACGAGAATGGACATAAAAAATATAGCGTTCCAACTAGCTGAAAAAATGGAATTCCGCATCCATTTTCCCAGAAAAACAGAACTGCAGGAAAAGATTGGTTGAAATCATTTCTAGAAAGAAATCCCAACTTATCATTTCGTTCACCGACTGCAACATCCCTTGCCGTAGCAAAAGAACGTGTCCAAGAGTTTTTTGAACTTCTGGAAGAAGAAATGGATAAGTGTAATTATACAGCAAACAACATATATAACGTCGATGAGTCCGGAATAAGCGTAGTGCCTTCTAAGCTACCCAAAGTTCTGGCATTAAAAGGAAAGCGACAGATTGGTGCGCTCTCCGCAGCAGAAAGAGGCTCCACCATCACAACAATAATCTGCATGAGTGCTGCAGTCGCATTTGTACCGCCTTTATTGATATTCCCGCGCAAAAAACGCAATCCCCTGCTTATGAAAGGAGCTCCTCAAGGAGCTATTTACGAATGTCATCCTTCCGGATGGGTTCAAACCGACATTTTTTCAAAATGGTTTGAACATTTTGTTAGCCATGTAAAGCCATCGGCTGAATCTCCAGTTCTTCTCATTTTGGATGGGCACTATAGCCATACGCGTAATATCAAACTAATCGATACGGCAAGAAAGAACCACGTTTTCTTGCTTTCTATTCCGCCTCATTCCAGCCATAAGATGCAGCCACTGGACAAGACGTTTATGGGTCCACTTAAGAAGCATTTATCAGAAGAGATTCGGATCTTGATGAGGATGAATGCCTGACTATTGACGCATTTTAATATAACTGAATTGTTTGGCAAAGCATATCTTAGAGTCCAAACTGTAGAAATAGCGGCCAATGGATTCAGGGCTACGGGAATTCACCCACTTGATAGAAACATCTTCAGGGATAGTGACTTCCTAGCAGCTGATGATTATGTTACCCCACCAGACGAGTCTTCAAGTAAAGAACCTGTTGTTGAACGTGCAACTACTCCACAAGCTGTGGAATTGCCAATTCCAGAAACACCCAGAAACCATATGCCTACAAATAGGCGAGTTGTTGCTGTAAAATCTCCATCTGGTACTCTGCATACCGGAAATATAACAGCAAGTGAAAATATTATTCTGACACCAGCTGATATATCTCCGGTTCCTATCAAGAAAAAGGTTATAACTACTCGTGGTAGACCAGCTGAAAAATCCACACTGCTAACCGGGTCCCCATACAAAAGAACCTTGGAAGATTCGCTGAAAAAAATTGCTGTTACAATCCAGAAACCGAACACCTCTAAACAAGCACTTTTTGAAGCTGACAAAAAAAAAATCTGCCAGTAAAAATTATAATTGCTTTTAAAACTTTTTATTTCTTAGGGAAGAACAAGAAAAAACTGCAGAAAATGGTAATAGACGGATCATCAAGCCCGGAGACAGACTGCATAAGCTATCATGACGAGTCAGACGTCGAAAATTACCCAACACGTTCCGTCACCGCCAATGACAAGAAAGATGCTGAATGTATGTACTGTTTTACCCTGTTTTCGGAAGAACGTCCCGGCGAAGTATGGATCCAATGCGTTTCTTGCCATATTTGGAGCCACGAGCTTTGTGCTGGGGGCGAAAAAGAACTCTTTATTTGTGAATTTTGTTCCTCATAAACAAATCGTATGTTCCTTTTTTTGTTGCGGCTAATATGGACCAGGTGGTCCCCACTTTTATTTTTTTACGTTTTTGAGTTACTACAGTTTTTAATTTTTGTTAATTTTTGATAAAGTGAATTAATGTTTTTATTGCTACTTTTTGAATATAAATAGACTGATCTTTTTTTTAAAATAAAAATCTTTAATAAAACTTACACCGTTTGTGTTTTATTAGCAAAAATGTGAATGGTGGTCCATATTACCCTACTTTACTCTACACTTCTACATCGATGCATCAAAAACTAGTGATGGGGAAGGTGGCGGCGTTTTCTCAGAAATACTAAATTTTGGTCTCCCTTGCCGTCTTCCTTATCATCATAGTGTATTTCAGGAGAAAACGATGGCGATTAAAGAAGCCTTGTCATAGCTAAAAAGAACTCTGATATTCACTAAAAACATCCGTATCTTTTCATATAGGTGAGCCGCGAATAAATCCTTGGACTCAGACACTTCAAACTCCATCGTAGGCCTAGACTGCCGAACATCTCTTTAGGAGATGGCGGAGCAATTCAACATTCTCCTGGGTGTCGGGGCCAGGGAACTGTAGGACAGATGACCTCGCCAAAAAAGTAACTAAATTACCTCTTTTCCTTGATAAAGGGTCTACTTAGAGAACGTGTCGCTACATGTAAACTTATGTTTAAGCCTTAGGTGTTAACCTTAGGTGGGCAAGCAATATTTCTTGTCTAACGACTAAGCATAGCTGACCAAAGCTGGACCTGCGACGCTCTAGTTTCTCACCTAAGTGACTTGGCTAACACTGACGTTAGAAGTCTTTCTGGCTTTATTAGCAGCTCGAAATGGTTAGACGGGTAGAGGGAGAAGCTCCCTAGATTCACGTGGTATCACAATGAACCTCACATTGATCTAAGTGTGTCGGCGGTATCTGACACTCACCTCAACCCAACCGAACCTAATCTACACTACTATTTAAAACGAATTTGTATATAAAATGCTTGAATTATATTTTTTAACTTTTTTGTTCATATGAAAGGCTTTTGATTTTGTGAAAATTTGAGTTTTCTCAAAAACGACGATTTTGATAAATGTTGATGTCTTCAATACCTGAATATCAGAAGGTGGCTAACTCAGTTCTTTTCCAAAATACTCGATAAGCAGTACTTTAGGAAACCAAAAATATCTCAAAAACTTTTAGCTTTAAATTAAATTTAATATATTACTGGATACAAATATGTTAAAGAAATCTGCATGCTCATATTTAAGAATTTTTTTTTTTATAAATTTTTTTTTATAACAGCTGCTAAAATTTAAACAAAAAAAACATCACTTGTTTTAGAAAGATTCTAACGATTTTCATGATTTTTAGAGTTTTAAAAATTAGAGTTAAAACCCTTAAATGCATGAGGTCGGCCCCCAGTATGCAGACCAAGCTAATTTAATGTAAAACCACTCAATAAACACGAATTGGGCATTATTTATTCTGGAAAATGCACCATTTTCCTGGAAAAGAGGAAAAAGGACGATTTGCTATGTGTACCAAATATGGTACACTATGCATGCACGCATATTTAGAAAAACACAAAACCAAATTTATGTGTTAAAATTATGTTTTATTTTTAATTAATTAATTAAGAAAATAATTATAAAAACGAATGAATGAATGAAAAATGAACTAAAATAATAATATGCGACGTTTTTAGTGTAATTATAATTATTATTATTCAGTCTTACTGTGATAATTGATAATTGCGTTTATCTTTCAACCATAGATAAACATTACACTTTGCGCATAAATGGAACGGTTGTTAACTTGCTTGCCTTCACCACCACATTTCGAATTTTTGCACCGAGCTCGTCCGTCATTAATTGGCAGGTTACCATCATGTCGCAAATGATTAGGCGGCTGATGTTGGGTTTGGCCTCGCGGGACTGACAAAGGTACGTCTCGGCGACTACCTTTCTTTCTCTTTTCTGTCATATTTCTCAGCACGTAGGATACTTCCATATGGAACTTCTTTTCGGTTATCAAAATTGAAGAGTTTGCTCTTTTGAAAAGTAACAATACATTTACCATGCAAATGTCGAGTAAATGTTAGAACATTCTGATGTACCATTTTCGGCTTTTTCACCCAATCTTTAGGTGACCAAAAGAAGAATCCATAAGGTCTACATCGCCCATGTGCAGATTGTATCCTTCTATTATTTGAGGACAGGGAATCCTGATTACTTTGTGGTGCTTCTTATTCCATCGTTCAAAAGTAGAGACGTCGACAGCAACACTATGATCCGCTAGCAATGGTTTCATGCCAACGAAAGTAGACACCAGGTTAACGACCTTTTTTATCTTTCCAAGACATTGTTGTCAACTCCACAATTTCATCATGATCTTTGGGTCAGGAAGTTTACAATTTGTTATTCGATTACGATTTATCGTTCCAATGCTGTGAATTCCTACGGTCCGCTGATAAATCAGTAATGGTATGGACATGTAAAAGTTATCCATATATACTATATAATTTTAAAAACGGGGAACTTCACGTTTCATACGTACTACAATATTAGCAGACGCCTTCAAATCAGGTTCTCCTGGCCATAAATGATGGGCTTCTTCAGTGTAAATTTCAGACTTGTACATGAAACCGTTTGTATCGCAAATGGCGAAGAATTTGAATCCCCATTTCTTTGGTTTATTTGCGCAGTTGCGTAAGCATCTGCTATCCCTGGTTCCAATTTCGAGCTCCCAAGAAGAGTGATTTGCTCTTCGTACTTTCCTTTTTTTTCAACGAGCTCTTTCAAAATCATCGGAAGTTATGTCAATAACAATGCCCTTATACCTACAGCATTCTTCGCGTACGGTGGCAGCTTCTCATTGTTGATAAATACGCCAGAAATTGCCCCATCATCCAATATGGCGTAACTGGTTTCGTCCCGATTTCTCACGCGTTGCGATATTTGATTTTCATCAAATCATCCAATCCGTCATCTTCCCATTCCTTTGCATCATCGGACAAATCACCATTGTTAGGTATGCCTACCATTTCAAAATCGCTAGTATCACAAATCATATCCGCCACCCCATCAGCGTTGTACCTCTTTTCGACAATAATAACGAAATCCATGTCTATAATCTACAAACACATTACAAAAATAATAGTCAAATGCATGGTGTACCATATATGGTACATCCAAAATCAGAAAAAAAACTATTCGGAAATTTCAAATTTGATCAAGATTCTTTTTATTTAGCTAAAACAAAGCACAATGTACTCATCAATACTTATTTCCACAGGAATAATAAATGCGATAGTTTTTTTTTTCACTATTGGAACTTACTTAAGAAATTACGTGTAAAAAGTGCATTCGACCACTTCGGCAGCTTACTGACAAGTGAAACAAATCGTAAGTGATCTAAAACGGTATTTATATGAAAGATAATTTTGTCTGTTACGATTTAAAGCGTACAATCGCACGCTTCAGCTTAATTTACTAGATTACCGTATGATTAAAGATATGTACCATATATGGTACGGTATGCATTTAAGGGATGTAATAAAATGGCATACTCAGATCTCCGCAAAAGAATAAGAGAAGTTGCGATGTCTCAAGAGCCAGTGGAGAGATTTAAAAAAATGCAATCAAGCTTATTCTATAATTTGAAACGAAATTGCATACTAAGATTCTCAGAAAAAATGTACAAAGAATAAATTCATATATAACAGTTTCTCAAAAACGGCTTAAACGATGTTGATATCTGTTGGTGTGTTGCGATTACTATGCCACTCTGGTTCTCACTTGCTTGGATCGTTACTTGGCATGCTTGCATATGCACAGCTAGGAACGTCGGATGGGATGGGTTCTTGATCCGCAAGTACCAGACACAACAAAAGAACTAAAATATGTTCATGCCAAGATTTGACTTTCGAACGCGGACGGACGCTACTTCATTATCAGAAACCAAACTAATAAAGCTCGTGGGCAACCAGATGGCATGTCGCCAGAGTACTTTGACCCCACCCCTTTGCAATTAAATGCACCATGTCAGCTTTTGTACTCGATCGTTTTGGAAGCTGACCCTATTTCAGCCTTTGAACGATCTACTGCTTCTTACCTTGTGACGACACCTGAAACTTCACCACACACCACCCCATTAAACTGAAAAATCACTGCATCTTGCTACGCTTATATAATTTTTTTTATTGCCAGAAATCTATGTTATCCATTCTATGATTAAATAGTTCAGTACCGAAATTTAAAATTATGTTTAGTTTCTTCCTTGTTTTATCAAATAAAATAAATTATATATAAAGATAGGCAAATTCAAAGTTTATAGGAGGAAAACAAACTAGATTTTGTTTGGCAATCATAAATTAATATATCAAATGTATGAAGGCAAGTACCCACATAGGAAAATGAACAAAAAAAAACTCATCCGTATCCGTCTGGAGATTGTGCACAATATCCAACGTGGTTCTATATCTGTAAGGCTATATCCAATCCACTAACGCTTAATTTATAAGCCAAACTCACTATCACAAGTAGGTATTCTAATTTAGGTATATTATTTTGAAATTTTAAGTTCAGTTAAGTTAATTTAATAGAAAATTTTAGGAAAAATGAAACTTTAGGCAAATATTATAAATATAGCAAAGATCAATCAATTCTGTTTTACCTTACGCACTTTATGACTTATTAAATTTTTGTGATTATATATATATTTTTTTTTTTTTTTTGGGTTGACATGGGATGCCAAATTCACGATCACTGCTACACCGGTACTACGAAAACCGAAGTAAGACCACTTGCGCTCGTATTCCGCCCGCCGCCGACCACTGACCGCACCTCCCGACTCACCTATGACCGCTGATTACGTGTGTGTCGCGCTCCCCGATCGATGGATGACTGGACCGATTAGGCGATATTTGCTGATATCAATTGGAGCGTAACTGGTCTATGAGTAGGAGTGCGGGCGAGGTGGGTAGTCTCCAAAAGGGTGTCGAGGGACTTTTGTACTGGTCGTCTGCGCGGCTCTCTGTGGAGTTGCAGCGGTTAATTTTTTTTTGTTCATACATAGATTGTGGGAAAAATCTATTTTTGGTCTTACGGTGATCTTTCGTTTACCAAATTCTCTTCCTGCCGAATATCGATGATTGGGACTTAGGGCGTGGATACCGAAATGTGATCTCACGAAATAAATTCTCAATGACCTGAATACCTAGGGTATAAATTTTTTTTTTTTGTAAGTTGTAGATATTTTGGCGATAATTAGAGAGATATTTACCTTATGTCAAAATTGAATTAATCCTAAGACTATGGTTTTTAAAAAAAAACAATTATTGTCTTTTCGCGGTGGACTATGAGGTGACAACCAGAATTTGGACTAGGTTTCAAATATTTCACCGGGAGATGTGCCTCCTCTAAAAGTCAACCAGGAAAAGAAAGGGAACTCTGGGAAATGTAACGATGGAGCATTGGCTGGATGTCTGCATGTGCATACATAAAAAAAATACAGGTTCCGGTTTCCAAAATGTCGATCAATTTCGACAAGCTAGTTCGAATTCCGTACAAGGTACAGGGTGGACAAACGAAAAAGGTATGTTTGCACGCTAATTCCACATCCGTAACAGGTGTTTTAAATACTTGGAGCAGAGTTTAGATAATGTCATACTTAGTTTTTACCAAAAGACTAAAACAACAAGAGAGTAAGTGGTACGGGCAGTTTTTTCGAAAACTATGCAGGCTACCGGTATGTTTGTTACACACAAAACTGGCGATTTAGAAAAAACCACTAACACGTGTTCTGGCAACTTCAAACGTTTTTGGTAATTTGTGTCGAATGTATAATTGGTTGTAGTCGAGTTTTTTTTTATGCTTCTGAAATAGTTTTTTTTTGTGTTTTATTGTTTTGTGCATTAATTATACCTAAGTTACCTAGCAATAAACGATTTATTAAACGTTATTAAATAATTATTAGGTATTCTGTAAGTATTTTTTTTTTTTATTTTTTATAAATAATTTCTTATGTGCATACATCGTCGGCTAATGTGGTACAGCTGCTATCGGCCAATGTGGTATACTATACCACATTACCCACTTCAAAATTCCCTCGAATAATTACTGTTTTCTTTTGTTGTGTTCGTTAGAAAACATGGCGAAAACATGGCTAACAAACGAAAATGGGCACAGTCAAAGCAGACGAAAGTACTTGCCCAAAAGGGGAAAAAACAAATCGGATCCATGACATCTGCAGAGCGTGGATCCGTCATAACAGTAATTTCCTGTATGAGCGAAGGCGGGCTTTTCGTTCCACCATTCTTCATCTTTCCGCGAAAAAAACATAATCCAATTCTGATCCTCCTGGCTTCGATTCTTCTTGCCATCTGCCTGGATGCGCTCAAATCCCTATATTTACTAAATGGTTTCAACATTTCTTAACAGCTACAAAACCATCAAAAGACGATCCGATTTTGTTGATTTTGGACGGCCATTATAGTCAGAGTAGAAACATAGACCTGCTAAACATGACACGTGAAAATGGTGTTTTTATAATTTCTCTGCCACCATATTCTACCCATAAGATGCAGGCACTTGACAAAACATTCATGGGTCATTTAAAGGCCTATTATTAATGAAGAGATAAGATGCTTTAGCCGTGAGAATCATCGAAAAGTAACGGTTATGATCTTGTTGGAGTGTTCAATAATCTTAAAACGACCGGAATATATCCTTTCTATAAATACATTTATTCGGCTGCTGACTTCATAGCTGGGGAAATGGAAAACTATTTTGAAGAGTCTATTTCAACAGAAATAACAGCGCATTCTGCTACCGCATTGCCCCAACTTATCAACTGCAAGCAAGGGGGTACCATCTAACGCACAAATGCAGCCATTGAGCATTTCAAATTAACAATATTAACCACTTCGCCATACAAACAAGATTGAAAGCATTAAAAGAATTTAAAAAGAATTAAGCAAAATTCAAAGCTTAAACTAGTTAAAAAACAGCTTAAGACGAGCCGCGCCTCTAAAAAGGAAGAAATATTTTCATCGAGCGACACCGAACAAAGTCTGTTGTTTAAGACCTTTGTATAAGAATTGCTGCATAATATTGTAATATTGTAATATATAAAATTATAAGTTGTAAAATAGAAATTGAAATGAAATCAAAATTCACAAATTCACAAATTAAATGATTGTGATGACAATGAAGAGTTCGGGGATATTCCTCCATCGAGAGAAGCTATGTGCGTCTTCTGCAAACAAATTTGGAATGAATATAAAGCGATGACCAAATGGATTTTGTGCCTGTAAATGTGAAATGGTTTGGGCTCACGAGTTCTATCTCATTTTAAAAGTTCTTAATTTTTGTTAATTTTTAGCTGAAGAGGCGTTTCTTTACCATCTTTTCCCCTATTTTTTATGTTGTTTATGTTGTTTT
The DNA here is from genome assembly GCA_949715645.1 of Portevinia maculata. NCBI lineage: Eukaryota > Metazoa > Arthropoda > Insecta > Diptera > Syrphidae > Portevinia > Portevinia maculata. Next base: position 220,528,070 of record OX454526.1, read on the forward strand.
GTAATAAAAATAAAAACAAAAATATTTATATAAATCATTTCAAAAGTGTTCTTGTGGCAAGAAATTGTAAAGCGGGTAATGTGGTATAGTATACCACATTAAAAATACATAGTATACCACTATACCCGCCAATTTTTCAATCGCCACTTTTTAGGTTACCTATGCAACATTTATGGCAACATATTTTATATTGTCTGATCAACAAACTTGTGTGAAGCTTTTGAACCTTTTTGAAGCCAATAATTTAGTCTTCATTTTTAGCTATGGCTCGATTCAGAGCGACACTTTTGCAATTATAGTCAAAATAGTAATATGTATACCACAATACCCGAAGTTCCTCTACTTTCGAAACACGGCAATATCTCAAAAATGGGTAAAATGATTTACTTGCTTCAAATAGACACATTAAGCTCGAAAGTCATTTGATGAATTAAAGACCATTCATAAGATCTTTATCACAAAGTCAATAACCGTTATGTATGCTCCAACCGGAAATTTGATCTATGAATCCACCAAATGTTCGTCAGTTTAAGAAAAATCGTTAAGTCTTCACGTTACAAAATTACAAACAAGCGAAAGGCTCCAGTCCGCTTAGGCGAACTGTTCGATACCCTATTCCTATCCCTCAATAAGTTGGCGTGACAAAATTCAGGCTTTTTTTTGAAAAACAAATTTTTGTAAAAAAATGCTTCGTAAAAGTGGGCATGGCAGAAAACATTATACAATTGTTCAACACGACTTTTACGAAATACCTTGCAAATGATTTCGTCAGTAAAACGGTTATTTTTAAATAGTGGTAGTGTCATTGGGCGGATTTTAAAAACATTTACACATGAGCATTGAAGGCCTCCAAAGAGTATATATTTCAAATTTAAACTTCCTACCTCAAACTTTGATTTAAAAAAATTGTTATTTTTAAATTGTGGGCGTGTCAGTCCACAGCCCCTAATGACCAGATATTAAAAAATTACGCTTTCAAGCTCAATATTAAATTGTTTTGATATATTTGTTTTTTTTTAGGTTTTGGGTGGATTTAAAAAATGCATTACTTGATTATTTTGGGCCCCTTTGGAATGGACGGGCAGACGGACATGTTTAGATCGAAATTACTTTCTATGCTGACCACAGTTATAGTATTTTTTTAGGTTTCTACGGGCCTTATTAAGGCATGTTTCCAACTATGAGTCAAACGTAATATATCCTTAAAATAGGGTATAAAAATTGTTACATCTATGAAGTGCAAAAAATTTGAAACAGAAATACCATCAGTCATAACATTTGAATCAGTGTCGATCACATGTTTTTCATAAAAATATTTACATAAATTTACCTATCATTATGCATTCTGGGCAAGTCATAACCCTATAAAGCGCGACTGTACTTTTATTACGCATTTCCAGCATCCGCTAAAAGGTAAAAAACTAAATTTCAAGATGTTTTTTAACATACCCATGCACAAATGAATTAAGACAAATCAAATATGGCTATCTATATGTAATCGACATTGTTAGAATTAGTTTTGCCTGAGTATAGAAAATGGCAAATGAAAAAAATTGATTCTTGTAAAAGCGAGAAAGTTATCGTACGGCCCAGTCATGAACTTTGATTTTTATAACAACGAAACATTCTGCGTATGTTTTTGATTTTCCTATTTTAGCAATAAATTAAAGCATACTAAAATTCAACATGGGGTAGGGTAGGGTGGGGCTAGTTGGACCACGGGGCTAGTTGGGCCACGCGAATTACTCAAGAACCGCAAGTATGACACGAACAAGATCATACACGAATGAAATGTGCACACTTACCAACCCTTGCAAACTGGTCTCAGTTTCAGTCAAAAAGTAAAACAAAAAAATATTATTTTTTCTATCTTAGTGGCGAAAATGTGCAAATTATACATTTAGGTACAATTTTTTTATGAATCACGTTATTTTATTTAAGTATTCCGTTTGAAAAATTGAGCTGTTTTGAGTATTTTTTGAATTATGATGCAATAATGTTCATCAAACTATATGTTTGGTAAGTTGGGCCAGGTGGACCAAATTGCCCCCCTGAATTAAAAAACGCATGTATTGTAATTTTTCTGTATTGTAATTTTTGCTCGTTATTGCTTGTTCTAGAATGCGTACATACAAGCGAAAAACTGAGAGAGCTGCTGCTTGTCAAGAACAGTTGAATACAGCTGCGAGATCTGTATTATGGCTAAAGAAAAATCTATAAGAGTAGCACTGTCTGCATTTGGAATACCAAGAACAACTTAAAAGATATATTCAGAAAATAGAGTCGCAAGAAAGTCCTCGTATGTCTTACGTTGCGCCAACGACAGTTTTCGATGCGCAACAAGAAATTTTGTTAAAGGAAAATTTGCTAAAAGCATCTTCCATATTTTATGGCTTAGAGCCAAAGAATGTTCGCACGCTTGCCTACAAATGTGCAATCAATTTCGAAAAACGATTTCCTGACGTCTGGAATGAAAACAAGATCGCTGGCAAAGATTGGCATACGGGGTTTCTTAAAAGGAACCACCAACTATCAATTAGGAAACCGGAAGCTACCAGTATGGTCAGAGTCACCTCTTTCAGCAAAACTAACGTGGATAGCTTTTTTGACAAATTATGTATTATACGAGTATTATTGACAACTATGGAAAGAAACAAGTTCAGTGCTTCAAACATATGGAACGTTGATGAGACTGGTGTATCCACCGTATGCAAACCAGGCAAAATAGTTGCAGCGAAAGGCAAAAGGAATATCTATTCTGTTATAAATTCAGCCTTTTTGTCTTCTATGGAGTTAATTTTTCCACTTTTCAGCCCTTGGTCCAACTTACCCAACGAGCTGGCTCAACTTGCCCCTTTAGTTGGACAATATTATACTTCTGTGATTACATATTTTCAATTTTTGAGAATTTAATAAAGAACCCAGATGCCCATACTTCCCATTAATCCTAGCTTCATAGTTTCATTATGATTAGTTTGATATTTATGAGACTTTAAGTGGAAAGTGGCCCAAATAGCCCCGCCCTACCCTACTTTCAACTTGTGTCAAAACTGTCAAATGTGATTTCGTAGAATACATTATTGTTTTTATTTTGTTTTTGAGAAATAATTTATTTTTCACAAAACTTATAAAGCCAATTCAATTAAATGTTATAAATAACTTAAAAAGATTATAAGTCAAAAGTTTGACACTGACAAGAAATCAATTCCAATTAGAAACCGCTAAATATCACTTAATTCGTAAAAATGCAAAATTATACTAAATCAAAAAAAGGAAAAAACCGGTCTCACCACCACTGTTGCAGGAGAGCTGTCGGATTTCGTGGACGATATGCAAGAAGCGATCAGCACGATTTTTTATCAAAGACTTTATTTAAAAATCAACCGCCTATCAGTAATCGTAAAGGTAAAAAGTGCCGCACCCTACCCTAGGTATTTACCAAATATATCAGCATCTGTTTGTACAAATGCTATGCACAAAGGCGCGCGCTCAGTTCGAAGATATTGCGAAACATGCTGTTTAGCCGGTTTACTTGAGACAACAATTAAGTTAACACTTACTGCCAACTGCGACAGCTTTCAATTGCTGAAGAGACCTTTGGCCGATGGATGTGGATTTGTTTTGGTTGTTTATTTAGCTGGAAAGTTTTGTAGGAACATCGTACATACTTTTAAATGCAGCAAACAAAAGCGCCGAGCACGCGAAGAGAGAAGTACGCAATAAGCAAACAAAATTCAAAGAGATGATAGTTTCTCCTATATGCATTGGAATTCAATGGAACCGGGACGTGAAAAAATGTCAACATGCCCTCGCTCATGTCCGCGATCTGTACAATAAAATTACATCGCATTGAAGTAGGTTTTGATCAATCCCAAATTTGATAGGGATTCCATTGAAAGCTTCTGGCATTTTGAATTTAGATATAAATTTTTAGTGATTGTGTTACTTAAATGGTCTTTTAGTTCGATCGGGTATTTTTAATTTAGTAAGTTGGGGAGTTGTATGCACGTGCACCTTACCGCAGGTCAAAAAGAGGCCTTCACACGGTTTGTCATACAAATCCAGAGGTAAAATAGTGGAAAATCTTCAGATGAAACTGCGATTCCTCGATAGTTAGTCCTACTCACAGCGCACTACTGAGACAGCGCACGTATGTTTTTATTCATTTAAAATGTAACTTCAAACGCAGATCGGGAAATGTGGCTTTACTACTTTACTAGGTGTGCACAATTACAGGCCTGAAAAAGGTTTTTTTTTCTATAATTTTCTTACGCTAAAGGGGGGAAGTGTTTGGGTGCAGTTGTAAGGTTTTTCTCCACGGGTGATGTCTAAATTGCTTAGGGATATCTAGTTTTCATGTATTCGACTAAAAGTAATGAACTTGGCGGGGATTTGAACATACGAACTTTCAATCAGTAATCGAATACACTACTACTGCACTGTTGCCACCCGCAAAAAAAGGTAATGTCTGGGAAGCGAAGTGGTAACGACATGGATGCAGCAGATGCCATGGCAATGCTATAGGGGCAGGCGCTTGCCATCTCGCTGCTATCAGGCCCTACTTTCCCCCTAACAGGGCAGTTATTTTTACAGAGGTTTCCAGGATGGAGTAAAAACATTCCTAAAATAAAAGAAAAGACTGCTTTTTGATAAAAAATCAATGAAAATATCTGATATTTTGAAATGGATAGTGACCAGAACAAATTGGATTGGATAAATCTTTCACAAGAAATTCTAAATTCCAATTTTTTTTTCAATCTTTTAGTTTAAACAAAAAAAAAATGGTTTGACCAAATTCAGTGTAATTTTGTTCAGTTAATTTTTTATACGCAAGAAAACAAATGCATATCTTCTTAACTATTTCCCCGAATTCCTGCTACTACATGCCAAAAATCACATCGGATGAGCTGTTTAATGCGTGCAACAAGATAGGCAACAATAGAGTGCCTAGACCAGATGGCATGCCAAACAAAGCAGCGAAAGCGGCCAAAAGAGACCGGACATTTTTATATGGGTAATCAATTCAAGGTCAGCAGCTGAAGCAATAAAAGGGGAACGATGGTGATATGGCAAAAAATAATTCTGTGAAGTAGTGACCTTGGACATCATAAATGTCAAATTGGTCGTTCATCAGTAGATCACTAGCCAGGCTGCACATACCTAAGTAGTATTACTTACGGAGGATAGTAATCAACTACTTTACCAACAGACAGCTGAGGTATGAAACTGATGCAAGATTGAAATACTGCAACATCTCTGTAGGAGTACCACAAGAATCAGTACTGTGCCCCTCTTATGGAATATCATGTACGACCATAGGCGCCCGAAGGGTGTGGGGGGGGGGGGGGGCAAGGGGCGTTTGCCCCTTTAAAAAATCGCGCGATCAAAAGTAGTTGCTTTATTTTAAAAAAACTGTGCGATTTTTAAAATAAAGCAACTACGAGTACTTTTGATTGTAAAAGCGGGATAATAAGAAAATTAAAATAAATTAAGCAATGAGTGTTTTTTGAAATACAGTTTATTTTAACATTTATCATTTTTAGAGGAAGTAACAAAATGAAAAATAAATAGTATCAAAATAAATTTTTAAGTAGATAATAAATATGACAATCTTCAATAATTTTTTATTTTATTAGTTCAAGTGTATATTATAAGCAATGCGATGCAAAAAACCTGTTTTACTCATTTTTTTCTATTTCTCATTAATTTTTTTACAGCGCGTGACTTTATAACATTAGTTTTTTATTTTGTTTTGAATGAATAACCTTACATTCCTTACCAAGTTAAGTGGACGGCTGGAGTTACAGTGCTGTTTCACGGTTAGCCACAACCGATCATCAGACTCCTTCTGTGGTGCTGGTCTGTCTTTTTCCTTCATTTTATCCCGAAATTCCACTTCTTCCACTGGGATTCGAACCTAGATCAGCGTCTTCTCAGGCAAGCACTCATGCACTGTGCCATTGAAACCACGAGTTTATCCAGTTTTTATTTCAATTTTCTTGGACAAACTTTGCTCCTGTAAGTATATTATGTTATTCATTCTGATTTTTTCTTTCTATGTTTTCTCTAATTCTATTCCATTTCGACAAGCATAGTTGGACTGAAATGGGTGATAGAGAGGGTGAGACTTTTTGACATTGTATTTGTCGAGAATCTTACGATTAATGGTTTTTTATGTGATACCACACAATTTTTCCTGGTTTTAATTTTTGTTTTCCGTCAATTCCTTTATTTTGTTTTGAATGAATAACCTTACATTTCTTACCACGTTAAGTGGACGGCTGGAGTTACAGCGCTGTTTCACGGTTAGCCACAACCGCTCATCAGACCTCCTTCCGTGGTGCTGGTCTGTCTTTTTCCTTCATTTTATTCCGAAATTCCATTTCTTCCACTGGGATTCGAACCTAGACCAGCGTCTTCTCAGGCAAGTACTCATGCACTGTGCCATTGAAGCCACGAGTTTATCCAGTTTTTATTTCAATTTTCTTGGACAAACTTTGCTCCTGTAAGTATATTATGTTATTCATTCTGATTTTTTCTTTCTATGTTTTCTCTAATTCTATTCCATTTCGACAAGCATAGTTGGACTGAAATGGGTGATAGAGAGGGTGAAAGACTTTTTGACATTGTATTTGTCGAGAATCTTACGATTAATGGTTTTTTATGTGATACTACACAATTTTTCCTGGTTTTAATTTTTGTTTTCCGTCAATTCCTTTATTTTGTGTTGAATTAGTTTTTTTATATAATTTTTCTTGTCCATTTTGTAATTTTTGTATTTCTGTTTGCACCGCAATTGCTTCCTTTCTCAAATCTGCAATGAGTTTATACAACCCAGCACTTTTTCGTCGAACCAAAATTTTCAGTCTGCGATGCCACGCTTCAGCATTATTTTGTGTTCTCGGGAATTGTTTTTCTGCACTGTCATACACAGACCAAAAGTTAGGAGAGTACAGCACTTGTCTACTAACATTACGAATGTAATTAATTTTAAACCAATCTGCAAAACTAAGTGAGTCTTCGTCATCTTTGTAAAAAAAAACGGGATTGGCGGGATTTGGCGGGATTTTAAAAGCGGGATGATAATAGATCGGGATTTTGAACAAGCGGGATTTTAGAAGACGGGATTTTAAAAAAGCAGTATTTTAGTAGACGGGATTTTAAAACTTTTTTTCGGGATTTTTGAAAAGCGGGATACCGATACGCTCCCGCACAACATCTGTCATTAGGAATACGATTTGTCCATAAAATGCCAACAGGTGAATTCCAAGTGGGCGAAGATTTTGTAGGTTTTGTAACTCTAGAAAGTACCTTTGGATGCTGCTACCATAGCGAATTTTATCGCCACTAACAAATTTGGTTGGACAAGCTTATGATGGGTGCTCCATCATGGCTGAAAAATTGAGTGGGGTAAGGAAAAGAATACAAGATTTGTACCCAAGGGCAAATTTTTTCCACTGCAGCTCGCACAAATTAAATTTAGTGATAAAAGATGTAAGCGAAGTGTCCGAGATCAGAAATGCTATTAAGACGATAAAAGAAATAATTACTTTTTGCCGGGAAAGTCCTTTGCGAAGAAAATGTATTCCCAGCATCCCGTTGTAATGGAAGCACTGCAAAAACTGGTGGGCGAGGGAAACCGTATTACAAAACAACGAGCCCGTCAACTTTATTACTCGTGCTCTAATTCGACTTTTTTAGTCTGCTTGTTCATAATGGCTCATTACTCGTCGATACTTGAACCAGTCGCAAATATTTTACAGGGAGTTGGCCAGAATTTATTAAGTGTAAAAGAGCACATTACTATCTTAAACAAGCATTTTGAAGAAGATCGGAAGAATGCTGAGAATTCCTTCAAAACGCTTTGGGAAACAATTCCAAAATGTTTGAGTGAATCCGGTATTGAATTGAGCTGCCCAATAATTGTAAAGAAACAAACTCACCGATCGAATATTCCTTCGATATCACCCGAAAATTATTTTAGAATATCAATTCTCGTTTCTTACTTTGATTCTCTGATAATGTCCCTTAAAGAGCGGTTTTCAGAAGAAAATGAGTCCACATATGCAATATTTCAGTTATCTCCTAAAAATATGCAAAGCATGGACTCATCCAATTTCAATTCGATTGTCCAAAAGATAATTGGTAAATATGGATCCTTTCTAGATAATTTTTCTGCCGAGTCCGTTATGTGGCTTAAATACTCGTACAATGAAATAAATTTTGACCAAACTCAATATACCATGTATGTGATGTGTTGAAAAATGCGGAAGAATTTTTTCCTTCGGTTTTCGCAGCACTTTCTATAGGACTTTCCATTCCCGCCACTATATGTACAGCAGAGCGATCTTTCAGTACATTGAGGAAGATAAAAACTTGGATTAGGTCAAAAATGAGGCTTGATGCGTTGTGCATGATGAACATTCACAAAAATTTAGTACAAGAAGATACGGATTTTTATAATAAAGTTATGGATCGTTTTGGTAAAAAACCACGAAAACTGCAATTCCTGTTTTCTAAACAATAAAAATAAATTTTTAATGAGCGTTATTTTAGTATTTATCATTATCATACAAGAAAAAAAGGTGAGTAGGTTCCACAAAAAAATTAAATCAATTGTCAATGAAATTTAAAATTGCCTTAAAAATGTTATCAATATATATCCGGCGGGCGCCTATGTATACGACGAAGTTCTGAGGGTTGATTTGCCTAGAGGAGTCCAAGTTATTCGGCTTGCTGAAGACATTGCCGTTGTTACAGTGGTAAAGCACATTGACGAGATAGAGTCCGCCACGAATGAAACAATTGTTCGAATCAAGGACTGACTGTCCTAATAACAAGTCGGAAAACTTTGGAATACGTGAATTTTCATGTTGAACATCAAATAATCCTATCAAAAGGAATTATAACCTACCTAGGAGTAATACTTGATAACAGGCTACAGTTTAAATCGCACCTGGAGCAATCGAGTAACAAGGGATTACTACTGCAAGCACTACTTTCTCGAATACTGCCCAACATCGGAGGACCTGGATATGTTAGGAGAATCTGTCTATCCAAAGTTGTCAGTACCGTCCTCCGAAACAAGGAGAAAGCTATCCTCCGCATACAGGCTCAGCGCATTAAGGACGATCTGCGGTTTTCGAACCATCTCGGACGAAGCGGCCTTCCTTATAATAATTCCCATAGAAATTCAAGCGAACGAGAGGCTGAGGATCTACAACAGGAGCACACCGGATGAACAACATGCAATCCAAATTGCAAGAATAAAAAGAGGAAGACAGAACAACTTCAATATCTATGTGCCAGACCAGGCGGGACAACACTGCAAAAGGCAGATGGTCCTACTAGTTGATCCTGACAATTGTGACCTGGACAAGTAAATGGAAACAGCAACTACCACCTTACGCAGTTCCTCACTGGTCACGGTGGCTATAAGATATACTTACATCGATTTGGAAATGATAGCTCGCCCTTTTGCCCAGAATGTCCAGACCAGCAGCAAGATACGGAGCACGCACTTTTTCACTGCAGGCGGTTCGTAGAATGGAGAACGAATCTGCCCAATCCAGAGTGTATAATAGATCACATGTTGCAGTCGGAGGACAATTGGATGGCCATTTGTAACCTGGTAACAACTGTCCAGAATGAGCTATGAAGAGTCGAAAAGCTTAGGAGATCATCAGAATCAGCAGAAGCGTCAGAAGCAACTGAAACAAATCAAGAGGAATAGCATGAATTGTTAACCAGCTTCGCAAAGTAATAACTAACGGCAGTCCATCGGGGAAAGTGGTTGAAGTCTGCTGGGTGTAGTGATGGAAAAAAAACATTAATCGATTAATTGATCATGTGATTAATCGAAAGGACCGGTTATCAATCGCGATTATTTGCAACAAAATTAACCGATCGGTTTTTCGGTTAAGTTTTCGGTTTAAATATGATATTGTCATGAATAAGAAAATAATTTCAAAAATAAATTGTTTGCTGAGTACGAAAACAATTTATTAAACGTTCAATTCAGTAAATTTAATTTAATTTATACATAAAGAAAAAAAATGCATTATTTGTTAAAAACTGTATTCAAAAACAAGAGTTCTGACAGGTGTTTTGTCGTTAATCGATTCCGTTTTTCCGCAGCAGTTGCACCTGCTTTGGAAAACAGGCGTTCGGATGGTACGGAAGTCCCAATCAAAAAGCAATATTTTTCTTAGAGAGTGTAGCTTAGTGTAAACGGATTTCATCTCTTCCCAAGCATCAATTACATTTCGTTTTAACTCGAGAACCGGAGCATTGAGGAAGAAGCTTAGTTCGTCTTGAGGATGTGCTAATTCATTGTCCGTTCTTCGTTGTTTGTGGGCCAAAGTCTTACTTTGAGCCCATAAATCGCTTTCATTATCACCCGTGGAAGACGATTCATTTCTACTCCCAATGCTGTCGTCTCCATGTCCAATTTCAGCCATTTCGCTTTTGATGGTTCTCATAACTCTATGTGATCCTGAAAATGTTTTTTTTTGAATCGTGGGTCTAGGAGTGATGATGCTGCCAGTAGAAACGAATGTTCCATTTGTCCAAAGCGGAGGCGGTCAAACTGGTTAAAAATATTTGTTTTTAATTTGTTTGCAACCACTCATGTACAACACAACCGGCATTTCACATGCGTTGCATTTTCTGTTGAAAAATGTTTCCAAACATCGCTTCGTATAAGAGGCATTTCACTGTCACAAGTACTTAGTTACACTTGCAACTAATAATCTATTATTATAGGTTGTAGCTCTATTTATACCCCTGGTTATGTGTGGCACATTCGCAGGGATACGATTCCAGGTACTGCATCCTTTCGTTTTCTGGGTTTTTAGTAATGATGGTTTTCTTTCGATTATTTTTTGAATTAATCGATTATTTTGTCGATTAATCGAAAGGGAAAATTCGATACAATTAAATCGTTCACCGAAAGAAAATAACCGATTAATATAAAATTTTCGATTAATCGTGCCATTACTAGCTGGGTGTGGATTAATACATAGGCGCATTCCTGGCATCGATTATTCGGCCTTACAAATCGTGCATGCCATCTTTTGAAAATTACCACATCCATTAACACAGCCAAGATAAAAAGAATATATCTTCTTAAAAAAACAATTGAAAAAATACGGCCGCTATTTCTCGTTCAATATTGGCTCTGAGCTCCTCTACGTTCTAACGCCGCCGGCTTGTTGGCATAGACCAATGATTTAATGTAGCCCCATAAAAAAGTCCAAAAAGACGAAAAAAAAAACCGTACCAAACAGTGACTTTTTGCGGATGAAGTACTGTTTCATGAAGCAAATGTGGGTTCTCACTTGTCCTACCCCCTTCGGGTAGGGGCTAGAATTTACCCGAGGTAGGCATGCCTGTCGTAAGAGGCGACTAAAATCCAACCTCCGTATACCGAGCGTATAGTGTATACAAAAAAAATGCAATGAACAAAACGAAACGATTAATTACCCCAGGTGGCAGTCCAGCTTTACTGGAAAATCCACCCTCTTCGGAGGTCGGCTCTACGGATTCTGGGGAGAGCCGCTTATTGCAATCCATTGACCCTTTTATTAAAAGTTCAAGGGTATCTCGATCACCTCCATCAAGATCGAATAACCCCGGGAAAAGAAGTCCGCCGGGAGCGCCAGCGCGTGAAAAACAGGACTCAGTGAAAAATACAAGTTTTGAGGAAGAAAATAAAGCACTCCGAATCAAGCTTAAGGAAATGGATCTACTCTATCAAGATCTTAAGAAAGAGATAGATCTGTTAAAAGAAGGAAATAAGGTCCTAAGGAACACTTATTTGCAGAAAGAACGCGAATGTACTCCTCCACGCCTAGCTAGTCCGGAATACCACACCGACGAAGAAGAGCTAGCACGCGAAACGAATCGGGTCCCTAAGAAAAGACCTACTAAAAAAAGGAGAGCTGGTTCTTCGCCTGAAGTCGAGTCCCCAAAAGAACAAAAGCGTAAAGTACCGCAAGAAAAACAACTCAAAGCGCAAATTCGCGCACCGCCTCCAATAAATGTCGTTGGTGTAACGGAGTATAATAAGTTGCACAGCCTCCTTAAAGGAACGTTAAAATCGAAATTTAAGGTCACATCTTTGAGGAATAATGCGTGGAAAATTAACGTTGATAACCACGAAGACTACCGGGCAATTTCCCACAAGTTAAATGCCGAGAAGTTCCAGTGGTATACTTTCGAAATAAAGTCTGAAAGGCCACATCGTATTGTAGCAAGGGGACTCCACCCCTCATGCACCAAAGAAGAGGTTATTAACGACCTCCAAGCCAAAGGGTTTAAAATTCTTGATGCCGTTAATATCATCAAGAAGGAGAAGCAACAAACAGAAGAAGATAGGGATATCCTGGTAAGGCGTGGACTTCCGCTCTTTATGCTTACCTTCGATAGGTCTGATAACATCGAAGATTTATACCGAATTAAATCTATAGTAAATATTGTGGTAAAAATCGAGCCTATGCGTAGAAATTCGAAAATAATTCCACAGTGCAAACGTTGCCAAGAATTTAATCATACGCAAATGTATTGCAAAAAAGAGCCGCGATGTGTGAAATGCGCCGGAAATCACTTTTCCCATGACTGTAGAGGAAATAAACAATCCTCCGCTACCTGTGCGAATTGTAAGGGAAAGCACCCGGCAAATTATAGAGGTTGTGAAGTAGCTAAGGAGTTGCAAAAACGGAGAGATGCGTTCCTCAAGCCTAAAAATAGGAATACAAAACCGTTAGCCAAGCCGAAGTCTAAGACTGCCCAGGAGGTAGTAGGCAATACAAAACCTCCGGTTCAAGAGCGCAAAAATGTCAGAGAAAGAGAGACAACAGAAAAGCCCTCAACCTCTGTTGTCAAAAGAAACGCTATTGAAAAGTTACCATCAGGAAAGCCATCGAATAGTGGCCCTCGGACAGTCAGAGTGCAGACCTACGCTCAGGCCGCGGCATTCGAAGGAGCAAAAAACGTTGAAACTTCGCCGGACCCTGTTTCTCTCGTTTTCTCAGTTATTCTCGAGAAACTTGAAGAACAAAGTAAAATAAATAAAATTATTCTCGATCGGCTGGTTAAGCTCGAAAATAATTCATGGAAAACGCGCACTTCAAATACAACATGAATGAAAAACCAATGTTAAAAATATGCACTTGGAATGCAAACGGACTTTTGCAAAAACTTGACGTATTGGAAATATTCATACGTGAGAAAGATCTTGACATTTGCTTGATATCTGAAACTCACGCAAAAAAGGGATCGAATTTAAAAATAAAAGGATATAATGATTTCCACGCTTGTCACCCTTCGGGAAACGCGAGAGGTGGATCATCATTGTTTATTAAAGACTGCATTGAACAATGCCAAGAAGGTTTATGCTCTGACAAGGAGACTGTTTCATAGCAGTCAATTTGACTCTAGAGTGAAGGTCATTTGCTACGTGGCCCTTATAAGGCCGATCATCGCTTATGGTTGTCCATTGTGGTTTAATATAGCGCCTAGTTATATGGAAAAGATTCGGGTTTTGGAGAGACAATGTCTTAGTACCTGTCTCCGGTTGTTCCGAACGCCCGAATCCAACTATATAAAATACTATCCCAACAAGGTCCTATACGATGGGGCTCAGTTGAATAGGATTGACAATTTCCTCATTAAGGTCACTCGAAGGCACGTTGCAAGGGCGATGGCCAGCGACAATAGTCTGATATTTGGGGCTTACTACCCCAATGAAATGTACATAGAGAGTACGCTCCGGTCAGGCTTTATCCCACCAGAGGCATTTATCCATATTGATTCAAAAGGGCTGGTACAGACGAGGGATGGTATCCCGGTCTTATACCATCGCTACCGCAGCGCGAGAGATAAGCGGCTCCTCCATGACGTGGACATCGCCAATGCTCATGAGCTCCTCCGTTTTAGTACCGCAATATCGGAGAGGGATAGATTCGACACGGAAAAGCAATTCGCCGAATTTTGGTGGCTTGTTGAGGGGGGAGGGGTCAACATGCCCTCCCAGGACGGTGCGTTACTCTAGGTAACATCCTCTTAGCTTATAAGTTAGATTAAGTCAGCTAGGGCGTTTTTGGGAGAGGCCGGGCTCGCCAACGTGTGGTGGTGCTTCCGGGAGTTGACTGACGCTGTAAGGCTTCAGTCGGCTCACGGCGGCGCGTGTGCACGTTGACGACTGCCAGGCGCTCGGAAAGCAATTGGGATTTTGACCACTTGTTGCGCCAGGCAACGAGTGCTCAGAATCCTAATTATAGTTAGAATATGCTAAGTAGTTTAAGTAAGTAGAGTAGGTAGTTTGTAATTTGTTTTTTTTATATAAAAATATAAAATTTGTTAAAGATTCCGAGTTTTCTTAACAATTTTCTCGATGAAAACATAATTATGTAAGATTAGTTCGTAAAATAGTTTTTAGGCCGAAAGGCAATAATTATAAGATATAGTTAAGTTTAGGGCGTCCGCATAAGGATCAATAATCTAGAATAAGTATCCTGTTAATTTTAAGTTAGATTTAATCATTTTTGTCTAGTATGTAAGTTGATATAAGCTAATAATTAATAAAAATGAATTTAAAAGTACTGCATTGAACAATACGAAGACCTGAAGATAGAGCTTGAAACTATGCAACTGTGCACGATTCGAGTAAAAAATAGTCAGCGTACTCTTAGAATTTCATCTATCTACTGTCCATCGCGTTCCGCGATTGAAAAAAGTGATTACACGAACTTGCTTAAATCGCTCAAACCAAATTTCATTATTGGCGGCGATTTTAATGCGAAACACACGTTCTGGGGTTCTAGATACATCTCGCGCAAAGGTAGAATGCTCTATGGGGCAGGTATGGAGTACAGTTGCGATTTCCACTCGACGGGCAAACCGACCTACTGGCCAACTGATACTTCAAAAATACCTGATCTGATAGATTTTTTCGTCGTGAAAGGAATAACTACCAACCACATTAAAATTGAAGAGAGCTTTGATCTGTCATCTGATCATTCACCGGTTATTTTAACATTGAGCGTAAAACTAGCCAATAACCTAGAGCCAGCGAGATTAACTGGTAGATCAACTAACTGGGAAGGCCTTAGGAACGAAATTGAAGAGAATGTTGAACTGAGCGTTCCACTTACGACACCCTATGAACTTGAGACTGAAGTTGATCGCTTCGTTGAGATCGTACAGCTCGCCTCCTGGAATAATACGCCTAATCCAAGAAAAACGCCGGCTAAATACGGCTTACGATATCCTCAAGAAATAAAAGAATTGGTCAACGAAAAAAGGAAGGCGCGTAAAAAATGGCAACAGAGTCGCGCTCCGCAACATAAAGCACATTTGAATTATTTGTGCAATTTGTTGAAGACAGCTATTAAGGATTTTAAAAATCGGGCGATAGGTTCCTACCTTGAAAATTTAACAGCGAAAAAAGATTCCAATTATTCACTTTGGAAAGCTATAAAAGGCACCAAAAGGCCTAAAATCCCCGCGCCGCCAATTAAAATAAATCAAAATGAATGGGCAAGGGCAGATAAGGAAAAAGCGGACGTTTTTGCCGCCCATCTAGAAGAAACCTTTAAGCCGTACGATGGTCAAGCGGTCCACGACAATATTAACAGGACGGAATTACTACCTGACAATTTAACACTCACAAGTGCAACGCTAAGGGAACTAAAACTTGAAATCGAATCTCTAAAACCTAAGAAAGCTCCTGGCTATGATTTGATCACTGGAGAAGTTCTCAAAGTCCTACCAAGAAAAGCATTAATTAAGCTTCTTCAGATTATAAATGCGGCACTCAGACTAAAACACGTGCCGAGCCAATGGAAAGTTGCGGAGGTCATAATGGTTTTAAAACCAGGAAAACCGCCAAATGAAGTAAAATCATATAGACCAATTTCCCTCCTTCCAGTGATATCCAAAGTTTTCGAGAGAATACTACTAAGGCGAATACAACCGGTTATAGAAGAAAATAATCTTATCCCTGACCACCAGTTTGGGTTCAGAACCAAGCATTCGACGATTGACCAAGTGCATAGAATTACTGACGTAATCGAGAAAGCATTTGAAGAAAAAAAGATATGCTCAAGCGTATTCCTTGACGTCTCACAAGCCTTTGATAAGGTGTGGCACGACGGCTTAAAATTTAAATTACGACAAGTTCTTCCCGTATGCCTATATGATATTCTAGAATCATATCTCGGGAATAGACTCTTCCATGTTAGAAATGGGAACGAATACTCGGAGCTCAAAGAAATTTCGGCCGGCGTTCCGCAAGGTAGCGTCCTCGGGCCGCTTCTCTATCTCTTATATACACGCGATATACCAAGAGAAGATGAAACTACCCTTGCTACGTTCGCCGACGACACCGCTATCCTTGCTGTAGGTAATACAATTGAAGAAACGACTGCAAAACTACAAATCGCACTGAATAAGGTAAATGAATGGACGAGGGACTGGCGGATCGCCCTCAACGAAACTAAATCTGTTCACGTGAATTTCACGTATAAGAAAACTAATGACTTGCCAATTTTCCTAAACATGTCCCGAATACCCTTTGCAAACGAGGCCAAATACCTGGGAATGACTCTCGACGCAAAGCTAAAATGGAGTTCGCACGTGAAAATGAAACGTAAAGAACTCGATATCAAATATAGAGAAATGTACTGGTTACTCGGAAAACATTCCCAGCTCAGTACCGAGAACAAACTGCTTTTATACAAGCAAGTGCTAAAGCCGGTGTGGACCTACGGTATACAACTTTGGGGTTGTACCAAGAAAACAAATGTCAATATTTTACAAACTTTTCAAAATAAAGTGCTTAGAGAAATTGTACAAGCACCATGGTATACTAGAAACGACGATATCCACAGGGATCTCGGAATTCCAACAATCGAAGCTGAAACTAGAAGCTTCGCGAGAAAGCATAGAAACCGACTAATCGGACATACCAACAATACAGTCCGACAAATCTTGGATGAGAGCAATTTATTGCGCCGACTACAAAGAACGAAACCGTTCGACTTGGCAAGATAAGATTAACCGCGCCTAAATTGCGGAACATGCAGGATCTTTCATTGGAAAGTAACCTGTCAAAAGTTATTATTTCGTGATAGAAAAATTGCTTGATAAGTTATATCTTAGTTGCAGTATCCATCAATCTATCGAAGGGAGGTGTTTTTAGTCAGTAAAAATCTGACACTACTATGAGCACGGCTATTCTCATAGTGTCTTTGGAAGATCTTCACCTACCCTCTTACAAAAAAAAAAAAAAAAAAAAAAAAAAAAAAAAAAAAAAAAAAAAAAAAAAAAAAACTTGTCCAGTAACGTATATTTTGCTTATTGACGAAGCCTTTTAACCAAAAATGCAATTCATCGCTGAAGATGATTTTGCGATGAAATTCTTCATTTTCTTCCATCATGTTCAGAGCCCAATTCGCATGCGTACGTCGTATGATCAAGTGGCTTAATTTATTGAGTCAGCTTGATCTTGTTAGGATGTAGGCGAAGATCCTTTCGCGAAATTCGCCATTACGTGGTCTAGGAGAGGCCAATTCTTAAGAACGCCATGAAATTGACTGATTTGGCTGGTTTGCGACGGACGCCTCTACGGCAGCAATATTCTCCACACTTCGGGTAAAACGTAGTCTCACTGGCACTCAAATTTTTTCACTAGACTATGAATTGTCTACTCGGCACAGAATTACGGCCGAAAATTGGCGTTACCGCTCTTAAAGTTGCGACCACAGACTCGGAATTTCGGTAGTAAATTTTAATTATTTGTAAACGTTGTTCCATGATGAAAATGTTGTTACTGTATATTTTGATATTGACAGTTCGGTAATCGGCTTAAGTGTGCGCTCACACTAAAAGTTTGAAGTTGTCAAGTCGCTAATGAAAGACTCTTTACATAAGGATGTTTATTTTTTATGATAATGTGGTTTTCTAAAAAGATGTGTGCTCGACACTGAACCAATTTGTATGACTGCAAAATATACCTGAAGGTATACTTGTTTTTAAATTGTTTGCTCGAAATGCCTATAATATAGGTAATTACATATTATGTAACATTTTTGATAAGGGGATATCTCATTAAAAAAAACACACATTGAAAGGTCTACCCCTGAGGTAATGAGATAAATGAAGCTTAGCTCGTTTGATATTATAATTAAATAAATAATATATACAAAAAAAAAACAAATTAAAATAAATGACTTTTTGACAAGGAACGAAGGGCTCAAGTAGTGAGGCTTAAACAGGGCGCATATTGGGTTCGAGCTGGCGCTGCCTCCTGGTGCGATGTTGTGCCATCGCAGTACCTTCCCTCTCATGAATCATACTGCGCTTTAGAAAAAGGTGATAATGGATAAACGAAAAACATCAATTTATGGTCAATTTCACCCCTTATGTATTTACAACAATCTTTGCAGATTATTGATGATGTTTTTTTTAAATCCTTAAGCCTATCTCAATAAAGTAGGACGGTCTTGCGCGGCTAAAATTAAACCTTTAAGGCGCGTAAGGAAAATATCTTCGGCGGATGAGTTGGTATTCACAGTCTCCATGACACGGCAGCTCACAATAAAATCCTTAGCCATATTAACCTTTCCCTCTCGACCATGTGCTTATCGATGGGTGGCACGCATCCAACATCTCAAAAATGCCCCATTCCGGGGGACAAACTTCGACACTGGCAATTTTGCGACCATTTCCATGTCTAAGAGTGAGTTTTTAAAGTGTTGGAGAAAAAAATACCTCTCATATTACCAATCACAAATTGTATTTGGAATTTAGATGGGAATTTACCCACTTACTATAGAGGCACACATTGCAGGCTGTCTATACTACCTTAACTTACTCCTAAACCGTGAAGAGTCACTGCAGCCTTCCACCTTCGGCGATCCCTGGCACGCGGCTTCCAGTTGACCAGACCAAGCGGTTAGGCATCTGCGATTTATTGATCTTTAAGACGGAGATTCACGGCTCAGGAGCCGTCATTGAGAGGGTTCAATGACAAAATTATACTGGGTGCAGATTTGTTTTTGGCTTACGGGCAAAACGTAGAATGTTTTCTGTAATGTGTTGCAGAAAGCACACATCTATACTTACTTCACGGTAGGGAAATTTTTAAACTATGAACAGGATGGACAAAATGTGTTAATCCTTTTCTATGGCGATTTATTTTACAAATACGAAATGCTCAGATATTATAAACTTTTTGTTTTTTTTTTTTTTTTTTTTTTAAAGTTCTGGCTCGCTAAAGCGATTTAATATGGGGCACTTCGACCTAAAAAGATCTTTTGTGCCGTGTGGGCCAGAAAAATTTAGACTAGTAGAGTTTCCACTTTCCGTGTAAAGCGGACAATTCTACTAGTAGAAGAATTCTTTATGTCCTCAGGGCACATCTGTTCCCTGAAAAAGATCTTCTTTCTAATTCCGTTTAGGGCCGGACATTCACATAAAATGTGTTCAGCTGACTCGTCCTCTTCAAGACAGAGTCGGCACTCAGGAGAGTCTACTATTTTCATTTTGTGTAGGTGATATCTTAAACCATGGTGACCAGTAAGGTAACCTACTAAGTTTTTGATATCATGCCTGCTTAGGTTTAGGCATTTGCTGGCATTTTTATTGAAAGGCCGAACGGCTTGTTTGGTCTGTCTTAAACCTGGGATGCTTTCCCATAGATGGATACATTTTCTGTATTCCCAGCTTTTTATTGCTGCCGTTGCTGCTGATCTAGGAGTGCAGCAGAAGGGTTCGGGACCTATGAAGGGTGTTTCCGAACCTTTTCTGGCCAGTTCGTCGGCCTTTTCGTTACCTTCCACCCCGACATGACCCGGAACCCACCATAGCTTGGTCTTGTTACTTGTTCCGAGTGCCTGTAGGGTGTTGAAGCAGTACATTACTGATTTGGAGTCAATCGTATGCGAGCTAAGGGCGTTTATAGCTGCTTGACTATCCGTGAATATATGGATGGTTGCACCTTTTATACCAGATAAATTTATGTGGCTAGCGCATTCTTGAATGGCGTGGAGCTCTGCTTGAAATACGCTGGGACTTTTTCCCATGGGTATCGTAAAGCGTTTGTTTGGTCCGTAAATTCCCGCTCCTACCCCCGCTTCCATTTTAGAACCATCCGTATACCACTTTATGCCGTTGTGGCTGTTAGGTGGGTTATTACTAACCCATGCTTCTCTCTTGGGAATCTCCGTGGAGAACCGCTTATTGAAGCATAGTGTTTTATGGATGCGGTCTGTGACCGCGCAGTTCATGTTGAGTTCTGGCAGTTCACCAAGAAGGGTCTTAAGTTCCGGATGATCGTTAAGACTTATCTCGTTTAACTGTATTTGACTTATTGCACTGCGGATTGCCACTTTTTGAATGTATATGTGGAGAGGTGTAATACCTGTTATTGCCTCTATGGCAGCCGTTGGGCAGGTTCGCATGGCTCCGGAGATACCAAGGCACGCAAGCCGTTGTACCTTTTTGAGCTTCTCTTTTGCGACCTTTTGTGTGGATTTTGTCCACCATACAATGGAGGCGTATGTTATAATGGGTCTTATCATCACTGTGTAGATCCAGTGGACAATCTTTGGAGAGATTCCCCAGGTTCTGCCATATGTGCGTCGACAGGCCCATAAAGCTCTGTTAGCTTTGGTGATTTTGTTGTTGATGTGAGAGTTCCAGTTTAGTCTTTTGTCCAGAATTACTCCAAGATATTTGACTTCGTCGGAATACTCAATGGTCGTGCCATTTAGTGAAATCTGAGCTAAGCTGAGATTTCTTCTTTTTGTGAAAGGAACTATGATAGCTTTACTGGGGTTTATGGAGAGATTTTCCTTGACGCACCAGTCTATAGCTATCTTAAGGGCGTTTTGCATACGTGAAGTAACTACGTTTGATTCTTTGCCCCTAATAATGATGACCAAGTCATCGGCATACCCTATTATGTCGTAGCCTAAATTACTTAATTTTTGAAGTAGGTCATCTATGACCAAAGACCACAGGAGGGGTGATAAAACTCCTCCTTGTGGACAGCCTTTTATAGCTGAAACTGATACTGAAGTCTGTCCTGACGAAGCAGTGATTTTCCGACTTTCGAGCATCGCTTTTATCCAGTTTATGGTGGGAAAGTCTACCTTTCGGTGAATTAAAGCGTTTGATATTGAATCATAACCGGTGTTATCAAAAGCACCCTCTATGTCAAGAAAAGCGCATAGTGCAATTTCTTTACAACGGTAGGCGTTGTTTATGTGATTTGTTAGTTTTAACAGGGCGCCTTCCGTTGATTTGCCTTTTTGATACGCATATTGACAGGGGTGTAGAGGCATGCTAAAAGTAACGCATTCTCTGATATGAACGTCAATTATTCTTTCCATTGTTTTCAGGAAAAACGATGTCAAGCTTATGGGACGATAGGATTTAGGTAGTTCACTAGGTTTGTTACCTGGTTTGGGGATAAATACTACATTGACCTCCCGCCAAGTGCGTGGTATGTAGCCCCAGTTGAAACTGAACCTAAATAAGGCAATCATGTTAGGTAGGAAGAATTCCAGACCCTTTTGAATGAGGGCTGGAAAAATTCCGTCATTTCCTGGTGCCTTGAATGGTTTAAATGAGTTTATTGCCCATTTTACCTTATCTGGACTAAATAGTCTACCAGATAAACTATTATTTCTGCTGAGGTTAGTTGGATATGAAACCTCAGTAGTTTGATCAGTTGTGTGATCGACAGTTAGGGAACCAGGGAAGTGAACTTGCAGCAAGGTTATTAGAGTTTCTTCCCGGTCGCTTGTGATTGTTCCATCAGGTTTGATGAGCAATCCCATGCAGTTTGAAGGATCTGTTGAAAGCGCTCTCTGGAGCCGCGCTACTGCTGGGAGTTTTTCCAGCTTTTCGCAGTTTGCGTGCCATGAGGCCCTTTTAGATCTTCGCAACTCTTGGTTGTATTTGGTTAACATGGATCGATATTGATCCCATACGCCGGTGCGTTTCGATTTATTGAATTGTTTTCTCACCTTCTTGCGGATAGTTTCCAGGTTTTCATTCCACCATGGTACGCTTCTTTTTACCACGGTGCGCTTTACCTTACAACTATTCCTAAAGGATGAGATAATGATGTCGTTAAGCTGACATTGTGCAGCGTCCGCATCACTCGGTGTTAGTGGTGAATCTGGTAGCAGATCAGTTCTGATTGCCAGATTTTCACTATAGGTTCTCCAGTTAGTTAATTTATTATTGTATTTGACCGGCGCGCACTCGGTGTTGCATCGCAGCCTGAACATAATATGCATATGATCAGACAGAGAAGCTTCATCAGACACGTGCCAGTCCTCTACAATGTTTTGTATAAAAGGAGACGAGAGAGTAAGGTCTAAAACTTCTTCTCGTATACTGTTCCTAAAAGTGGGCTTATCACCCTTATTTAGAATAACTAGGTCTTTACTATATAGGTAATCTAAAAGTAACTCACCTCTTTTGTTTGTGTCTCGGCTGCCCCAAATCTGGTGATGTGCATTCGCGTCGCAGCCGATAACAAGATGTACTTGCTGAGTTTGGCAGTACTGGACAAGTTCCTGTACTGGTGTAGGTGGTACCTCCTCTATGTCCCCAGCAAAATACGCCGATGCGCATACAAACTTGTGTATCACATGGCCATTGTGGCGTTCAATTAAAACGGCCACCAGGTCCCTAGTATTGAAACCTGGAATGAGAGAGAATTTTATATCTTTCGCAATGGAAAGAGCTGCCCTAGGTCTGAAGTTACCTTTGGCAAAAATTAGCTCTCTATTTCTGCTGTTAAGACCAAAGATCTTACCTGTAGTTGCCCATGGTTCCTGGATTAGACCAAGAGCGACGTTCCTTTCGGCACATCTTTGGCTATAGGTGTCCGATGCACCCATAGCGCGGTGCAGGTTTGCCTGCAGCACAGTTAGAGACGTCATTTCTTCTTCACGTACTCGGGATTACGCACTCTATGAGGTTTGTTATCACCCCTGCGTCGTACGTAACCCTGTTGAGAGAGACCACTTTGTCTCCCCCTTGGACTTCTGGTGTTCTGTCCATCTTTCCCGCTTATATGTGCCTGTTCGGCCGCCAGTTTTGGCCTAAAGCGGTTACGGTGCGCGTTTGTGCTGTCCGTTTTCTTAGCCTTTGCTTTAGCATCCAGCACCACAGTTGTTTTAGCAACTGAGTTACCCTTGGCAGCACTAATGCCAGCCACTGGTGGTGTGGCGCTACTGTTGGCGCTTGTGGAAGGCTTTTCTGAAGCATCAGTGGCAGTACTAATACTAGCCCCTGGTGTTGTAGCCTTTTGTTGGTTTTCTCTTGACGCCTGATTCGTCGATTTGTCCGCGCTCTTGAGGATTATTTTGATCTGTCCAAATCTGAACGAGACCATCCCCTTTAGCTCAACAAGTCGCTTCATCGTGCTTTCGTTTACAGCAAGGACCATATGGGCGACATCTCTGTCGTCAGATCTTTGCAGAACTCTCCACGTTCTGGTGTTGAGTTCTTTATTCTGGCCATCTAGAATTGCCAGTATTCTTTCATTCGCTACTCCGGTACTATGTGGGAAGAAGGCTCTGACGATATGTGGTTTCGGGAACAGTTCTTCCCCCACAAGCGTCACTTCCATCCCGCATTTCTCTTTGAGCTTCGCGAAGTTTGTGCTCATCCACTCTGCAGTGGTAGCATCCGCACATACTATCATTAGCCATCCGGCTTTGAAAGTTGTACCGCGGAAGGCTGGTTTGGTCCCCTCATCACGTTGTTCGATGGTGATGTCCATAATCCTCTCCTGAATCTGAGCCATTTGCTCATTACTGAGAGGATTGCGATCCAGATCGACAGGTACTACACCCAGTCTTACAAAGCTCGCTATGTCTCTATAGGAGACTTTGTCGACGGCTGTATTTCCTGTGCGAGCTCGTTTCGCTTCGGATTGGGGCGGCGTATTGTCCTCGGACCTTATACGCTTCACCTCGGAGCCTGTGTCGACCTCTGTCGACAGAGCAAGTGCTCTGGCCTGCTCTACGTTTTTTCCCTTTTTCAGCGCGCGCTTAAAACGGCGCTGTTCGGATGGTGTGAATTTGACGCGCTTAGACTCAGTCTGTGCAGTTATGCCAGAGGTCTCCGGCGCGCCTGTATTCAAGGGATGCACTTCATCCGAGAGTATGCTAACATTGCATAGCGTACTGGACTCAGAGATATCTTCACTAAGGAGGGACAAGTTCTCTTCTAAGCTCATCATCTCCGAATCTGTGGTTTGTGACCCTTCCCGATTGGCAGGTGTCGCGTCATTTACGCCAGGGTGTTCTAAAACATCCCCAGTTGGTAAAGCAGGGTGTTCTGAAACATCCCTAGTTGATGATGCAGTTGTAGAGGCATCATTCTCTATTTGTTTTTTATTAAACGGATCTATTTTGATTCCCACGAGTGAACGGGAGAGGAAGGTCGCCCGTGGTCTACCCGTATAACCACAGGAAGGCTATCTTGAAATCGGAGGTCGCCTGGTATCCGAAGTTCGCTGCTATCGACTAAGAACCCCTTAGCCATTCATCTCTCGGCGCTAGCTGTTCCACCTTAGATTTGGGGATTTGTTGTTGGGGTTGTCTCCCCGGGCATTGCCGAAAAGTTGTAAGTAAGGAGGGGGGGGGGGTGGGGGGTGGTAAGCAAAAAGGGAGAGGGGCAGATGGGGTATGTAAGGGCGGGGTAGGAGCGGACGTGAAGTCCTGGTCAGTTCTTGGTTGACGCTCATCGGACGGCCTGGCCCTTGCAAGCCCGATGACTCTTTACGTCGTAAGCCTCCGCACCGGCACCATCGAATTTGTTTGCGGTGATGGTGCGCACGTCAAGGTGACTGACCCCGCTAAGAGGAAACTTTTTGTTAGTTTTGTTTTTCTAATTTTTGAGGTTTTTGTATTTGTCATACTTTCCACAATGAAATGCCATTAACTTTAAACTAGTTCAACAGCTTAATTCAAAAGTTTTTATTCCAATAAAAGCTCACTATCAGATTGGCTGTACAAAATAGTATGTTCGAGCTTTCGGTTTCTGTCTTAGGTGTGTTGTGAGCTGGCTTCGACAATGGGAAAAGTCTCCATCGTTTTACCACTTGAAGAACTTGTTTCATTTTCCGTTGAATTTAGCTGCACATTTGCCAGATGAAATTGAATGATTATAATTAAGTACGTTGTGACAGCTGCCACCATCTGAAATATAATAAAATAATTAGAAACTCCAAGTCAGAATAGGTTTGCACTTACTGATGTGAACAGTTTGAAATCCATATTGAAGAATCCCGCAGCTGTAATAGGCTCCTTTCTGTGTAGAATTTCTAAAGAAAATAACTGCACCTGAAAGTATGCAAGTTAGATGGCGTTAAGTTTAACGAATATGTATTAAACGATAATATCGATGGCCACGTTCATAAACATACTAAATGCATTTTCGGTATTTCTAATTTATTCTAATTTTCGGTAATATTCTTTTTTTTTTTTTCGTAATAACGGATTTTTATTTTTAATGCTTTGTTGCTCCTTCAATTTATATACAATTTTTTTAAGATATAGAGTCATATAAATATACAAGGCATTAACGGCCCATACATGGCCAAAAACATAACTTTTTCAACCATTGCCAGTGATTGTCCTGCTTTTGCTCGCATCAGGTGGCAGGTATTTGGTGGATATGGTGAGTGCTGTAAACCTAAGATCCTTATCATTCAAGCGCCTTCTCGTTTTTCTTAGGAAAACCAGTAAATTCTCACAGTAAAATGTGGTGTGTCTGCCTGGTAGGACAATGGACCAGTATTGAGTCTGAGTGCTCCAGTGTAGAAAGTCTCGCACACCGAAAAATAAAAAAAAAACATTTGCTTGTACGAGTGGAAACAACTTACAATTTAAAGCCCAATCCGAATGGCAAATTTGCTAAGCTTCTCATAACCTCATTGGCGGACGTTCGCAAGAGGTGGGGCAGTGCGAAAAACTTTTAGTTGTAACTTGGCCCCGGCGGGATTTGAACCTGATGCCTTTTGATTAGGCTCTGCGTCATTGCGACCAAGCCAAGATATAGAGTCAAGCCTGTTATATTGTGGCATGTGTATGTAAAATTGTAGTAAGTATTGTTTTGGCAGTGTTACTTAAACTTTTGAGCATATTAATAACTTAAGTACTTTTTAACACGTAGCGAATCATATCAAAAACTATTTTAAGTGCACTTAGTATTTTTGTTGGTTTTTTAAACGAATAAAAAAGAGGCACGCAAGTGAAGGTAAGCACTGTTCGTTTCTTACTAACCTACTTCTAAAAATGTAAGAAAGTACCAAACAAAATTATGAACAATATTTTTTTTTCGAAGACAACAAAAACCATAAATAACATGTATGCGATTTCTCATCCTTCTAAGACTCTTATGGAACTGGAATATGGGATTTTTGATTTAGTGTTCTGTAGAAATATTGAATCATATTGTGATCGCAGGACCAAACTAGATCCAAATATATTTGACTGAATCGGAAATAGGTTCCTTGTACGCGGCCTTGAACAACTTGTATCAGATAAATATAGATGATGCATGATAGCCTATCAATCATCATGCTGTGTCCGGTGATAACATCACAAGAAAGGACAGAGATCTTTTATTCATTTGTGTGATTTTTTCAGTTTTTTTCTTGCTGTAGATCGGCCACATTTTCTTGGTAATAACACGGGATCCGAGCACACTCCACCTTTCGTTTGATGCTTTCAGGATTGCGTTCCCGTTTGGCTGTTTAAGATTACTGCAGTGTCTGCCTGGATTATTTCATTGGATGATACAATTTTTGCCAGTTCATCAGCTCTTCTCTTACTTTTAGCGACAGAGACTTAAAAGCTTCGATTTCATTTCAATGGCAGATATGGGTTAATTGCCGCTTGGCTGTTGATGATAAAGGGGATATCAGCTTGTGTTAATGTTTTCATTGCAAACTGTTTTGGAGCAGTTGTAGTCAAGAAGTCTAATTGAACCGGATATTCCGAGAACTTTGGAATAAAAGCCCGAAGCAATGCCAGTGTCCATCTTGTAGATGGGTTCCCATTTTTATACCCTATTCTAATGGTATATTAG
The DNA here is from genome assembly GCA_949715645.1 of Portevinia maculata. Taxonomy (NCBI): domain Eukaryota; kingdom Metazoa; phylum Arthropoda; class Insecta; order Diptera; family Syrphidae; genus Portevinia; species Portevinia maculata. Next base: position 220,555,196 of record OX454526.1, read on the forward strand.
TTTTGACGCAAATTTTGTAAAATACCTTAATATTGCCCGTAGATCCCTAAAAGTTACTATGTTTATGATCAGCATCGATTGTAATGTCGATCTAGCCATGTCCGTCCGTCCGTCTGACGGCAAACATTAGGCCTTTAAACTGGACCTAGAGAGCTGAAATTTTAATATACTCTCTAGGGGCCCGAAATAATCAAGTTTGAGAATTTTTAAAATCCGCCGAAACTCAAAAAAACTAATTTATCGAAAAAATCGAATTTTTCTCTATGGGCCCTTTATGCTCGTATGTAAATAAAATCCGCATACTGGCAGGCAGACAATTTAAAAAAACAATTTAAAAGACCAAAGTTTGAGCTAGGGAGCTGAAATTTATAATATAGCTGTTCAAAAGCCTTAGAAAAGTCCTTATTCTCTTAGGCATTAGAACATGCATGCACAAATAATAATGGATTTGTGAAAAGGACCGATATATTGCCACAGAGAAATATAAATATATTAATTTCTCACAGACAATCTGCTCGAAGAGCTTAGGAATATATGAAAGTTTTGAAACAGGCCTATAATTAACAATTCAAAAAAATATTTAAGGTATGGAGCCGGTGCATGACTAACTTTTTCAAGACAGAATAGAATGGGCCATCCGATCCTTCTCTCCGTATAAGTCTCCGGGGGTCGATGGAATCATCCCAATTATGTTGCAAATGACTGTCAACACTATTATTCCGGTATTAAAGGAACTCTATATTGGCAGTCTCACACAATGCTATATACCAAGAACATGGAGGGAAGAGAATTTTATTTTTATACCAAAGGCTGGCAAGGCAAGTCACACCAGCGCAAAGGATTTCAGACCAATAAGCCTCACTTCCATCATACTGAAAACGCTGGAAAGACTGATAAACATACACATTCGTAGCAACACGCCTATACAAAAGGCAAACGTGTGGAAACCGCGCTGCACTGTGTTGTCGGCACAATTGAGAAAATACTAAAAGACAAAGAGTAAACTCTAGCGGCCTTCGTAGGCATTGAAGAAGCGTTTAACAACGTCAATATTGGCGCCGTAAGCAGAACGCTAAGCAAGCTTTGCATTAATAATTCTATTACCAACTGGATTATCAGAATACTCGAAGAAAGGCACATTATAGCGGAACTTGGGGTCTCTAGGCTAGAAGCTTACGCCTCTAGAAGGACTTTTTAGGGAGGGGTTATATCCCCGCTGCTATGAGTCATTGTTCTGTATGAGGTGCTTATGCAGCTCAAGAATAGTGGCGTTAGAACAACGGCTTATGTCGATGACGTTGTGCTGTTGGAAATAAGTAAATCCCTGCCAACACTCACAGAACAAATCAAAGGTGCTCTCAAAACCCTCGACATCGACAGAAAACCGAACTGGTAATTTTCACAAACAAAAGGAAAATACCACCGTTTGTCACACCTTCTGTTGGCGGTACACCCCTCAGAATCTGTGACAATGCAAAGTACCTTGGACTCATACTAGACAAAAAACTAAATTGAAACATAGGGACGGGCTACAGTCCGCTTGGGCTAACTGTTGGATACCCTATTCTTATTCCTATCCCCCATAAGTGGGCGTGACAAAAGTCTAAGTATGGTTGAATTGTTAAGAACGCTCACATATTTTGTTATACAACATTTAAAGGATTTTATCGAAAAAAAACGCTCCCTAGCTCAAACTTGGGTGTTTCAATAAAATTGTTTTACTTAATCGTGGGCGTATCAGTAGGCGGATTTAAAAAAAATTAACACATGAGCATAAAGGGCCCCTAGAGAGTATATATTATAAATTTCAGCTCCCTCGCTCAAATTTTGGTTTTTCAATAAAATTGTTTTATTTATTTGTGGGCGTGTCAGTGGGCGGATTTTGAAAATTTTATATCCCAAGCAGTTTTAGGAGCCATAGATCATATATAAAAAATTTCAGCTTTCTAGCTCAAAATTCGATTTTTTCCAAAATTTTGTTTTTTTTTTTTGAGTTTGTGGGCGTGTCTGTGGGCGGATTTCAAAAATTCGTAGACTTGATTATTTCGGGACCCTAGAGAGTATATGGTTAAAATTTCAGCTCTCTAGGCCCAGTTTAAAGGCCTAATTTTTGCCGACGGACGGACGGACGGACGGACATGGCTAGATTGACATTACTATCGATGCTGATCATAAATATAGTAACTTTTAGGGGTCAACGGGCAATATTAAGGTATGTTACAAGCTATGTGTCAAAATTAATATACCCTTAGAATAGGGTATACAAATGAATACCAATGAAAGAATCAAAAACGCCACATTAGCCTTTTACGTAATGGGTCTGCAGAAATATTTTGACCATGTACCAAGTACGGACTACATCACGCCATACTTAGACTTCAAAAGACCTTTCTCGAGTGCCTATTCCAGCAGGGAAGAATGGAGAAACAGACTCGTCCCCGACACGCAAGCCATAACCGTATTTACGGACGGTTCAAAGATGGCAACGGGGGTGGGGTCAGGCGTCTTTTCCGCACCACTGGGCTTATCAAAAACGGTACGCCTCATCGATCATAGCAGCGTCTTCCAAGCAGAGGTCCTGACAGTGACAACAGCAGCCCGTGAGTCTGTGGTAAGGGCAATACCACCCGATGGTATTACCTTCTGTATCGACAGCCAGGCAGCAATAAAAGCCTTAACTCCACCGGTAATAAAATCAAAGCTTGTGAAATGCTGTCGCGAAGAACTCTAGGTTCTTGGCACTTAGCATAAGGTATCTCTCTGCTGGGTTCCGGGATATGAAGGCATTCCGGGCAACGAGAAAGCAGATGAATTAGCAAGACAAGGTTCGGCAGCTGTGTCAGAACAAGCTGATCCCTCTGTACTCATCCCGCCTTGCACACTCAGGCTTGAAGCAGGAAAAAAAGCAACAAGAGAGGCGAACCTCAGATGGACGGCACTAGATACCTGCCACACCACAAGAATGCTATGGCCAACCCTCAATGGAGCCAGAGCCGAGAGTCTCATTCTCATGAAAAATGATAGAAAATCACTATCCACTAGTAGGTATGTTTACGGGGCACAATACTCTGCGGTACCACATGGAGAAATTCAGCTGACGGAAGAAGAACTCTGTAGAAGCTGTGGCGACGAGGAAGCTCTGGAGAATATTACCCACTTACTGTGTCACTGCCCGGGTTTCCAACACATCAGGTACAGATTCCTGGGAAAACATTTCTTCCACGACCTAGACGAGCTCTCCAGCACACCGATAGACAGAATAATAAACTTCACCAAATCCACAGGATGGTTTGCATCGAACAACACAGTGAATAATTAATCGCAGTTTTTGTAGACAGGGTTTAAAAAATGATGGGCATCACAATGGGGCAGTATTGACCTGAGTGTGGCACTAAGCCAGCCCACCTACCTAACCTAACCTAACTTTTTCAAGAGTAGACGTTGCAATGACATCGGGACCTGCTGAATAGTCGGTCTTCAAAGAAGAAATACATTTTAAAATTGTGCCTCTCCAACTTCTTCGATAGTAATGCCGGGTACTTCTTTATTGCTAGGAACGCTTCTTGGAAAGAATAACCGCGTTTAGAAGTGCCTAACGATGCTGTGGTATTTCTTCGTTATCCACAAGAAGCAGCCCTTTGGCGAACGGATTTCCTGATCATTTCTTTTTCCTTGGGCGGCTGTTTTGAAAATGGTTGTGCCGCTGTTTAACTGGGTTTGTTCTGAATTGTAGTATCAGCTAAAATACTGAATATATTAAAAATCACTTCATCCGAAGATGGATTTTTTTATTCCTTCATATTAAAAAAAAAACTAAATGCGATCAACATCGTTGTCGAAAACTCTTACAAACAAAAAAAAAATTTAAATAATTTTTTGCAATGCAAAAGATTTCCATATGATCATCATTCAATCATTTCACCAAATTTTGAGATATTGAAAATTAAAAAATAAATATAAGGCATTAACGGCCCATACAGCGCCTTAAGCCTAGCTTCTCCTACCATTGGCTTGTGCGAAGGGGAAGGGACCTACAATTTAAAGCCGAATTCGAACGTCAAATTTGAGAAGTTTCTTGTGACAATTGACACTCTTGGATGTTTGGCAGAAGTTTGGTAGAGGTGGGGCAGTAGAAAAACTTTTTAGATATTACTTGCTTCAATCGAGATTTGAGCCTAAGAATTTAAGATTAGTAGTCCAACACTGCTAACTAACCTCTCCTCCACTGCATACACGAGATATTGACATGTTCTAAGGTAACGTTATTCGATTATTTTGGGGAAAATTGAGTTGTAATTTTCCTACCCTCGCCCCAAGCTTCCAAAGCTTTACTTATAAAAAAATCAAAATTGTGTGCGCCCGAAAGCCATATATACGAAGTTTTTAGAAAATCGGACCACGCGCTAGGGCAAAAGGATTTTCTAACTTCTTAATAACCGTAATGACTTGGTTTCCAAGTACTTTGTCACTGAGGCCATTTTAGCATCTGCTTGATCCAGGAGTTTTAAGGCCTGCATGATCCTGTTGGTTTTTGTTGTTTGAAAAGCGCTGTTTATCGGGGCGTGCCTCAGTAAAATTTTTAGCCTTTGACGAAAAACAAATAATACCCGCTGCGAAAGAGAGATAGATAACAAAATTGAACCACATTTAGTTTTACCTCACCACTGGTAAGGCTTCGCAGATATGTAGGTCCAAGAGCATTTAGATGCGTCTTACGGCTGGATGTATTTAAAGTAGTGGGAGCGGCAACATAAACGCAATTAAACCCATTTTATGAATCAAATTTTTTTTTAAATAATGAAGGTACATATCTTAAGCTTTGTTTTACACAGTTTTGAAAATCATATCAGGCAGGTGACGACCCATATTGTGCATACACTGAATAAGCTGATTTCTGGCATTTGGCCTTCAGCTCTTGCAGGGTACTTGGACAGTTGACTTAAACAAGGGATTCCAAAAATCACTAGGAGCCAAATCGGTGGACCGGGCTCACCACTCCAATTCGCCCCTTATTGAGATGAGGCGCTCCGGGAACTGTTCCCTCAAAACAGCCATCGATGCCCTTGGACTGTGAGCTGTTGCTCCGTCCTGTTGGAACTAAATATCCCCTAAGTTAGATTTATCAAGTCGTGGAAGAAAAAACGCAGTGGGAATTTCAAGATTGAAGCTCTTACCACCTCAATGTTTTCAGGCGATCTGATGGGCATAGCGACTTCAGTTCTTCGGCTTGTAACAATCGCCGTTTGTCTGAAGATATTGACCAATGCAATATTTGATTTCCTGTCTCCGACAGGGCCCAACGGGCCAACATCGAAGCGATTTCGGAAGGAAGCCTGTGTTGCGTTAAATGAATGCTTGGGATATCGAAAAGAGGATTTCGATAGCGCAGAGGTACCATGCTTTTGAGGTTGGTTGAGGCTGGTAAAAATGTTTGCCGAATCTGGAAGCATTGCACGAAGACCCTACCAGCAAGATCCCTATGTTCGGGTTCAAGATGTAATCGCGGCTGTAGCATCGTCGATTCACTAGAAACTTATCGGTAAGAAACGGATAATTCATGATGACTTAAACGTGTTTCCGTACAAAGTCCAAATTGCAAGCAAATGAAACCCTCTGGATTTGACTATTCGCCTGTAATTTAGCAAAACAATTATTGAAATGACCGAAGAAGACAACAGCTTAATAAATTGTTTGTTTATGTATGTCTGCTTAGGCCCATTTTGATCTAAACGGCAATGCAAACAAGGCAAATTGCCGTATATGGTTTGAATCTAATCCAGAATACTCCATGAGACGGTACTGCACCCAGAACGAGTCACTGTGTGCTGCGCAGTTTCATCAAGGTGCATTGTGGGCCATACTTCTTTGAAGAAAACAGTGTAACAGTAACTGTCAATGGGGACCGTTATATAAAGATGTTGAAGGAGTTTTTTTTACCCAGAACTGTGCCGAATAAGTATCCGTTTCAACAGCATTTGGTTCCAATAAGATGGAGCAACTGCACACATAGCCAGGCTATGGCGGAGAAACTCCACTTTCCGCTGTCCCCCAAGGTCACATGACCTGATTGCACCATAATTTTTTTTATAGCGTTATGTCAAGCAAGATGTTTACAAAACAAAACCAAGGAATTTGACTGAATTGAAGCAGTCCATTAAAACAATAATTGAGCCTTTCAGGCCGCCATGAATAATTTTCTGATCAGGTATCGCATATGCGTGGATGAGCATCGAGATCATTTACGGTCTATCATCTTCAAAAACAATAAAATTGAATTATATGTACAATAAAAAAATACATTGATTAAAAAAAAGAATTTTGAATTTCTTATTGTAGTGCAATTGGTGCGCCACCCTGTATATGTAAATACTTCCAAATAAAGCTGTTATTTTTTATTTCCTACATCAGCACCTGTTAATTGGCTAATTATTTACTTACGCTTTGGAAAAACATTCCAACATCATGCTTTGGTTTTAATTTATGTAAAATTCTTCCAGTCGCCGCCATCTGAAAATGAAAAAAGAAGTGAATAATAATATTTTGAAATTGACTTAATTTTATTTGATAGTTAATATCTAACGAAGTAATGTTAAAAAACATTTATTTGTTACTATTTTCTTCCTTTTCTCTCCTCCCCTATCGGAGCTATAATCTGGAATTCGATTGCTTTTCAATACTTAACATTCTCTATCAAGAACAGGAAAGACTCCACAGGTCCAACGTTGCAGAAGGCTCATACTGATCTCCCTTCACGGATTTGATCGGCGTTGAAGTGCGAGTGGATAAGTAGGAACGGCCTCCCCGCTCTGCAACCTCCGATTATGTTATGAGTAATGAGTAACAGAAGGCCGACATTCTACATTGCGATACTTAGTATAATCTTTCTCGTCAATAGCACTTATCAGCCATCCGCACTTTTGTTTTGAAAACAACTTTGCCATATTGACAATTAGAAAATTGTTTTTTTTTTAATTCGTGAAATCCCCGGAAAGATGTCAGAGAAAACTCAAGATTAATTTTTTTACTTAAATCACTTTTTTAGCTCTTTGCTCTACGGCGGCGGTTGTCACCAGAATGTCAGTCCTCGTTTACGGAAGTCCATAGAAGAATATGGGATACGGAAGTATGTAGTACTATATGTCCTTGCTTATTGCCTGTTTTCTAATTACTCTGCAAGAGGGCACTCCTATATTAAAGGTACGTTGATATAAAAAAAAATTTAAGGACTTGACAACTTCTTTTTTTAAATAAAATGCAAACTACTTGAGATAGCTCGAACAAAACTGTATTACCTTGAACATTTATGAATGGAATTCGACTTTGTTCATATGTCCACCACGGGAACGTATGCAGCGGTCGAACCCAAGTTGAACCCAATTTTCGATTACTCGGTCGCACATTTCGACCGATACGGCCGCTATTTCTCTTTCAATATTGGTTCTGAGCTCCTCTAACATAGCCGGCTTGTCCGCATAGACCAATGATTTAATGTAGCCAATAAAAAACAGTATAGAGGCGTTAAATCACACCATCTCGGCGGCCAATAGACGGGTCCGTTTCTCGAGATAGCACGTTCACTGAACTGAGACTTCAATACCTCGATTGTTGCACCCGCTGTGTGGCTTGTGGCACCGTCTTGTTGGAACCACATATCACTGATGTCCAATTCATGCAATTCCTTAAAGAAATAACGTTCCAACATGTCTCTAAAGCGAATATCATTTACCCTAACGTGATGGTTATTTTCTTCGACGAAAAAAACAGCCCAATGACGCCACCAGCATGAAAGTCGCACCAAACAGTGACTTTTTGCGGAGGAAGTGCTGTTTTATGAAGCACATGAAGGCTCTCACCTGTCCACTAACGCATATTTTGCTTGTTGAAGCCGTTTAACCAAAAATGCGCATAATCGAATTTTGAAATTGAGGTTTTTTGAAGTGTTTTAAATAGATAGAGAATAAAAAACGATAGCAAGAAAATATATTGGGAGCATATTGTGGTCTTCAGCAGATCATCACGAATGCAGCATTTGTTAGTATTTTCCATCGAAGTCGGACGTGTTTTTTGTTTTTGAGTGACTGCAGTTAACTGTGTGCTTTTTCTTACACTTTGTTGGCATTGAAAAAGTTAAAATTGCAATGGAATCAGTTAGCTCAGGTGCTTTTATTGTCTTATTTTGATTTAAAAAAATATCTATTTTTGTTATTTTAATTGCAATGGAATCAGTAAGCTCAGGTGCTTTTATTGTCTTATTTTGATTTAAAAAAATATGTATTTTTGTTTTTTTAAAGATAAAAAATGTGCGAAAAAAAGTGTTAGTTTTGTATTTATCCGAAATCCTAAGAGTTTTAGATGTGTTGACCGTGACCTGACGTCACTTATCCCTTTGTGATAAGTGGTTTGTTTAGTCTTAGAATCTGTAAACTTTTTGTATAGTAAACATTTTTGTTGGTGACGTCACTTTGGAAAAAAATTCTATTTTTTCCATGAGTCTGATGATAATGATGATGACAATGATGATAGCGATAATTTCTAAGGATGCAATACAAATTTTTGGTTTGATTTTGTATTTAATGGGCATTTTTGTTAATTATAAAACTCAATAATAAATACCAATGCAAAACTTAAGATTCGTTTTATTAGTTTTTTTTTCTTCACGATAAAAGGGGGCCTTAAAGTGGGTGTGCCAGGTAAGTGTAGTGGACAAAAATTAGATCTTAAATAAATCTTTTTTAAGTTTTTAATATTGTAAAACAAGCACATTTCTAAAAAGTGGGCGTGTCGAGTGGGCGGGTCTGAAAATATTTTGGGAATGTTCTCCGAAGCTATCGTGCAAAATTTCAGGTTCTTAGCTCCAACGGCTGATTTGATGCCACATTTTAGGGCATTCTGCCCCAATGTGGTACGCCTCTACTGCAGCAATATTCTCCAGACTTCGGCAAAACGTAGTCTCACTGGCACGGTAACATCGGCGAATATTCTGACTCAAATTTTTTCACTAGACTATGAATTGCTTGTCTACTGGGACGAGAATTACGGCTGAAAATTGGCGTTAACGCTCTAAAAGTTGTGACCAACTACTCGGAATTTCGGTAGAAAATTTTAATTATTTGTAAAAGTTGTTCCTTCGTGTACTTCACCATGATGAAAATGTTGATTTTACTGAATCTTTGATTACCGAACTGTCAATGTCAGTTCGGTAATCGGTGCCTTCACACTGAAAGTTTGAAGTTGTCAAGTCGCTAATGAAAGACCCTTATAATATTAATACAAAAGAGAGGGCCTCTGAAACTTCAGAATTTAACAAAGTCTTGTGTTGTCATCTAAATATTAGTCGATTTCTCTCGATGTAACCTACTTTTTTTTACTTGTCTAAGGAGGCACATCCGTTCTTAGTACTGGTTGAATTTACTGGATATAATCGCACAAACTTTATGAGAGCAACGTTAACAACTAATACGTGCTAACGTTTGGAGACCAGAGTCAGCAGTGGTCCAAAATCGTATATGTGAACTGTATCAAACGGAGCCGGTTCCTTGGAATACTATTTATAATGCGATTGTTTGATCGGGCATGTTTTGAATACATGATGCATTTAATCATATCCTTCAAAAGTTTCCACTTCCAGCTTTTTCCGGATCCCGGGTCTGAACCGGCTCTGAACTACTCTGAACTACTTGGATATGGTATGACCTCACGATTCTAGGGTTCACCTGCGTCTTACTTACGGTAAGTGTGAGCGAAATGCATTCGGTGATAATTTTAAATTGTAAACCCTTCAATTATACTCGGAAGCGTCGCATTGAATTCTTCAATATATATCCCAAGAATTGACGAAACACTTTCTTCCACACAGCGGACATACTACGGACAACTACAGTTAGCGGAGACAGGGCATCGGCTTAGATGACAACATTACCATTCGGCGGACTTAACAGCTCTAGTGAATTCACAATTTGATGTTTAACATCATCACATGAATTATTCCTAATAGAATTGTTATTCCATTTGCTTTCACTATATCTGAGGGCCTTATTTGGTTCAAATAAATATTGAAACTTTTAAAAAAAAACAACGTCCAAAGATCAGTGGCAATAATTCGATGCAATTATGTTCTTACATCATTTCAAAATCGTATATAAGATATATTCATAAAGTTTAGTTTTACCCACTCCAGAAATCTTGTTAGTTGTAGTACTTCTGATACCCTGATCTCACTCCGCACTAGGAAACGTGCTAGATAAACGATAAGATTAATCGCGCTACCACAAACAACACATTCCGAGACACAAACCGGATCCTTTCGACGAACAATACTTTTCGACCAATCTGACTAGCTGTGCAATAAGCATTTCAAATAACCAGTATTTTTAGGGTTCCGTAGCCAAATGGCAAAAAACCGAACCCTTGTAGATTCGTCATGTCTGTCTGTCTGTCTGTTCGGGCATGTCACAGCCACTTTTTTCCGAAACTATAAGAGCTATACTGTTGAAACTTGGTAAGTAGATGTATTCTGTGAAGCGCACAAAAATAGGAAAAAAAACAATAAATTTTGGGGGTTCCCCATACTTAGAACTGAAACAAACATTTTTTTTCATCAAACACATACGTGTGGGGTATCTATGGATAGCTCTTCAAAAATGATATTGAGGTTTCCAATATCATTTTTTTCTAAACTGAATAGTTTGCTCAAGAGATACTTCCAAATTAATACCGAAAATTGGTTTGAACGATATTTAGTAAGTAGTTTTTGTTTAATACGTCATAAATCGTAAACCGCAATTTACCTTTGATTCAATCAACTCAAATATAAAAAAAAAAACATTTAATTTCATAAACATAAACCTTCTGCGTAAACCGTGAACCATTATTTTCTAATAATAAATCCGTAATAGGCGCCTAAGTAAATAAGAATTATAATTCGCGCGGAACCCTTCATGGGCGAGTCCGATTCGCACTCGGCCGCGTTTTTATTTTATAGTAGTTTCAAAAGCAAAGCGCCCCCTTTTTCTTTGCTGTACTTTACAGTTTTCGCTTCGTGCGAAAGACAAAGCAAACAATTTTGTATTTATTTTTCCTTTGCATACATACATGCTTAATGCTTATAACTTAATACTAGAAAGCCACACCACAGCAAAGTTGTTTTTATAACATAAAGTGTACCTGAACATCTAGTCAATCAGCGGGCACTTTGTGCACAAATTTCGGTGCGGCATTGAAATCTAACTGAGTAATATAGGTACTATATACACAAAAATACCTACATACATAACTTTTCATTGGCTTTGTTTTTTTTTAAATATATTTTTCCTTTACTATTTTTAGATAATCTTATTGCTTAAATACCTACCATCTTTTTGAATATTTCACTTACTTAACATATCTTATTTTTACCTACAATATACGTTATATATATACATCTCAACTTACCTTTATTATTTATTAAGTTTTGAAAAAAAAATAATAAAAAAAACCTCATATACACTTTGCTCTAACTGAATAAGCACAAACATTTTCTAAGCTACTTTGTTCATTTTTTCAAAACCTTGTGCCGTAATATATCATCTGATGATGCTAACTGTTTGCTTATGATGTTGAGAAAATAAATCGGGAAGAATAATTCAAAAAGCACCGCTATTTTTGCTCTGGTTCTCTTGCAAAGCATTCAATATGGAAAAATGCAGTTTTATTTTGCGTCAACTGAATAGACACAAATATTGAAATTGGAAATAAAAGTAACTGGGATTAAATGATACAAGTTTTTCTTAAAATAGTTTTTTATTGGTCAATTTTAGTAGTGGGTACTGCCGCCTTTATTCGTAATACTTTAGTAAACTCGATGCGGCATGGAATCGTTCAGCCTCTTTATGTAGTTTAGCGAAATTTCCCTCCAGGCCAATTTAATGGCTGCAAAAAGGGATTCCATGCCCCCAAACTGACGGCCAGACTCATAAAATGTTCGTACTAACCATCCCCAAACGTTTTCTATAAGGTTCAGGTCCGGTGAGTACGGCGGCCATTGAAGCAATTCAACATTCCGCTCCTCTATCCAATTTTTTACTATGCGCGCCGTGTGGATGGGGGCGTTACCCTACTGAAAAGTTCAGTTTATGGGTCCAAAAATGTCTGAAAATTTAGGAAAATTCTTTTCAAATTTCCTTGATAACTTAATGCAGTAATTGTTGAGGTTTTTAACTCAAGCTCAACAGTACCATAGTAGCTAACTGTTCCCCATACCATAACACCACCTTCTCGACTATGATGCCGCGCTAAAAATCGTTTTCTTTCCTCACTTCGTGGAAGTAATAATAAAACCCTTCAGGGCCATCAAAATTAAACTTCTTCTCATCCGAAAAAAACTACGTGACGCCATTCATTTTTCCACCACATATGGAGTCTAGAGAATTCTAAGCGCATACACTTCCGTTTCTCGTTAAGTGGTAGTTTATTTTGAATTTTCATCCGTTTCAGATAATTATCACTATTGATAACCCTTCGCACTGTTGAAACGCTTACAGTAACACCGGCTTTCTGCTTTATTTTTGCCGCAGAGTCGCAGGAATTTGAAGCACATCTTAAAATTGCTCTTCGATCAACTGCTGTTGTTGCCGTTTTTTGACCTCCTTTCATTTTTTTTCCGTACAAATCTTTGCTTCTTAAATAAGAATAGATCACACTAAAACTTCGACCAATTTTGTCAGCTATAGAACGCCGGTTAGTCCTTGTTCTTTTAGTAAATCCATTTTAGCTCTTTCAACACTATTCAGAGATTTAGATCTACCCATTTTTCTTTGAAATACAATCTATATATATAAAAATAACTTGCTAAATGTGTGTGTGGCAGTCGGTAGGCTGTCCGATTTTGATTTAGTTTTTTTTGTTGGTTAATAGGCCATGCAGAGAAGGTTAATATATTAGTATGATAAGTTTTTGAAAGAAGGCGCAACGGCCATTCCAATAAATTCATTTAATGCACTTTGAAAAAAAAATAAACTGGATAGAAATCGAGTAGTGACACTTCAAATACAAAAAAAAATATTTAAAATTTTATAATCAATTGTTGTTGTCAATTATTTTAATTATTTCCCAAGCAAATTGTTGTCAACAATTTTGAATTTTTTTTTTAAATGTATCTAATAAGTTTGTTTATGTTTATTATGTTACACAAAGTAACTTTTTGAAACGGAGTCGATACTTTGATTTGTTGGATGTTGTTTGAATCCTTCATGGAATGCGTCATCGAAGAAGTTCCAGCGGCGGAAACAAGGTGACGTAGTTATCGGATTCCGTGGTGTTTACGCAAGTGATGCACTTGGTAGAATATACACAGTTCACCCGAAAAACAACGAATGCTTCTATTTGAGAATGCTTTTGGTCAATGTTTGTGGCCCTACTTCGTTCGAAGCGCTGCGGGCTGTTGACGGTGTGTTGTGTGCTACATATCGAGAAGCCTGCCAACGCAGGCAATTGCTTGAAAACGACAATCATTGGGACATGACGCTGGCCACTATCACTGCGCCTGCGAATCAACTCAGGACACTCTTCGCAATCATAATTTCGACATGTTTTCCATCAAATCCCAAAGATTAGTGGATGATGGACAAGGATGATATGGCCGATGATATTTTGCATCGAATGATGAACTGGAGATGTCTGATGAAATTCGCAACAAAGCTTTGATTTTGATCGAGGATATGTGTCTGCTCATGAGTGGCAGTTTGTTGTGAAAATTGGGGATGCCACAGCCAAATCGCGCAATGCAAGACGCATTTAATCGAGAATTGGGGCGAGAAATGAATTTCGATCGAATCGCATTGAGTCAAGCTGTTCGAACAAATGTGCCAATGTTGAATCAAGAACAAAAGAAAGTGTAAGATGAATTAATGCAAGCAGTCGATAACGAAAATGGCGGAATATTCTTCTTTGATGCGATCGGTGGAACTGGAAAAACATTCCTGATTTCACTGATTTTAGCTACGATTCGTTTGAGATCTGCGATTGCCTTGGCACTCGCCTTTTCTGGGATAGCGGCTACTTTGTTAGAAGGTGGTCGAACAGCTCATTCTGCATTGAAATTGCCACTGAATGTGCAAGTGGATGAAGAACCTTCATGCAATATTTCAAAGAGCACTGCGATGGCGAAAGTACTACAGCAATGTAAGATTATCATATGGGACGAATGCATAATGGCTCACAAACGCGCATTGAAGGCCCTGAATCGTACTTTGAAAGATTTAAGTAATGATAACCGACATTTCGGTGGCGCAATGATCTTGCTATCAGGCCTGTAATTCCGAGATCAACTCCGGCAGATGAATTGAATACTTGCTTGAAGGCGTCTGCTTTATGGCAATACGTAAAATTGCATTTGAAAACGAACATGCGAGTTGCTTTACAAAATTATCAGTCCGCTGCAGAGTTCTCCAGGCAATTGTTGGCGATGGGCAATGGCGAGATTCCAGCAGACTTAAATACCGGCCTGATTGAGTTTCCACAAAATTTTTGCAACTTTACAACGACACCGGACGAACTAATCATGAATGTTTTCCCGAATATCGCTCAGAATTATGTTGACCATGATTGGCTGAGTATACGAGCGATTTTGGCTGCGAAAAACAAGAATGTAGATCATTTGAATTTCGTCATTAAAAATCAAATAGCTGGTGAGTTACATTCATATAAATCAGTCGACTCCGTGATGCATGAAATCGAAGCCACCAACTATCCCACGGAATTTTTGAATTCTTTGGATGTTTCAGGCTTGCGTCCACACAATTTGAAATTAAAAGTCGGCACAGTAATAATTGTGTTGCGCAACCTAAATGCACCAAAACTTTGCAACGGTACGCGTTTGATTGTGATTTGTGAAGAATCTAAAATCAAATATTATTCAAGCAACGATTTTGATTGGAAAATTTAAAGGCGAAGATGTTCTTATTCCGCGGATTCCACTTATTCAGAGGGATTTGCCTTTCGTATTTAAGCGTCTTCAATTTCCCGTACGTCTCGCTTTTGCTATAACAATTAATAAGTCTCAAGGAGAATCGCTGGATGTGTGTGGCATAAATCTTTAATTTCCATGTTTCTCACATGGTCAATTGTATGTGGCGTGCTCACGTGTCGGCAAACTTCGCTCATTGTATGTGTACGCACCCGATAATGGAACAAAAAATGTTGTTTACCATAAAGCACTTCAGTGAAAAAGCGGTAGGTTGGCCGACAAGTAAATCGCTACGGTTTTTGGAATTGTATTTAATTTTAATATAACTTTTGAATAAAGAATTTTAATTGACCCGATTACATGAAGCGAAAGCTCGGAATTATTAATTTCGTTACCTACCTACATAAACGAATTTGGGCGGAACGAAGTTCGCCGGGTCAGCTAGTTAATCAAATAATATTTACTTAAAGCACTTCAACTGTTTATCTTATGTGTCAATCTCCACAGAATACTCATAAGCAGTAAAAATAATGACCTTCTGTCTATTAAGTTGACGCAAAATAAAACTGCATTTTTCCATATTGAATGCTTTGCAAGAGAACCAGGGAAAAAATAGCAGTACCTACTTTTTGAGTTATTCTTTCTGATTTATTTTCTCAACATCTTAAGCAAACAGTTAGCAACATCAAATGATATATTACGGCACAAAGTTTTGAAAAAGTGGTCAACGAATTTTAACAAATTGTTGTGTTTATTCAGTTGAAGCGAAGTGTATGTCTTTGAAATCCTTAGTCTCCACAAGTAAATATGTGCTAGTTTAACTTAAGGTTGTTGAAATGTGTTAGTTCATACTGATGTGTATGTGATCATGAATAAGGGATTACATATTATCAAAGTATCGAGGAGAGAATATACACGGAGCAATTACACTTGCCAGTTGCAAGGGGAGGGCCCCTCCTGGCGTAAAACCACCCAAGACGATGAAGTTTATATACCCGCTTTTCATTATTTCTTACCAAACTTTTTTCCTGCAATAGCACCAATGGCCAATGATCATTGGTATCCTCTGATGCGCGAAGTCATAAGTCCTCTTACGCATCCCAATTCTCCTATTTTTATTATTTTGGCACGATATTTTGTGCGCAAGGGAAAACCAGCAACATCCCACCCCTCCAACGAGCTGATGCTGTGCACCGCAAGCGTGCCACCGCTGCTATAGCAAGGACTCTCATCATCATGTTCTGTATCCTATCTGACCTATGCTCACGCATAGTTCGTGGAATGCCCATTCGTGCCACATACGCGTTTGTATTATGTCAATTTCCGCTATTTAAAATGTTAGATTAAATTAACAAAAAAAACTACGAGATATAACACAAAACAACCGAAATGCGAAATGTTAAGAAAATCCGTCCAGCGATAGGATAGTAGGCCGTATGAACCTCATACTTAGGTAGGTAGTTAGTTTGACATGGAAAGTTCAGCAGGATTGCAAAATACATCTTTCTCTTAAATATAAATGTACTTAAGTAATCATAAGTTAAATGCAAAGTTCCGTATGAATGGATATTTTATACCGAAGACTTCTGTAGGAAGTTATTGTTTAATTCAATTTACATCTATTTATTTATTGAAAAGAAAACAATAAAAAAGGAAGTTGGCTTACGGCTTAGGGTACACCCGCGTAAATGATGTACCGTTGGTACAAAAAAAAAAAACAAGAAATTGTTCACAAATTATAGATTATAAATAAATTATGCTAATGAACATAATTTTTTTTGGTAATTTTTTTTTAAACTCTTCGTTGAAGTTCAAAAACAAGTCACTGCATCGAGGTGGCATGGAAATTGATTCATATTGGACGTCAGAATTTACGAATATGAACAAAAACTTACGCGGGTAAGTCTCCAATGTGTTCAAGACTAAACACATGCTATCACCAAACAAACAAACATCTGTCCAACGCCTAGAACAAAATGTCACTGTTGATAGCAACAACTTTAAGGTAGGTAAGCGGTTCACCTACCTTGGAGTAAACATTAACTTCATAAATGACACCTTAGTGGAGATCCGACGGAGAATAACTTTAGGAAACCGCTGCTTTTTAATTTTGGCCAAACAAATGGTTTCAAAACTTCTCAATCGAAAAAAAATTGCTTGCATTATAGTGCCGAGTGCTGGACGATAAGTACAAAAGGAAAACTAATATTGGGTTCTTTTGAAAGAAAAATACTCCATCGGATATTTGTTCTTGGGTACGAGGAGGGCGAATGGAGAGAGAAGATACAGCCGCGAACTCTATTAGCTGCACCAAGATGTGGATGTAGTTCAAAAAGCTAAATCACGTCGACTTCATTGGCTCGGCCACATTGAGCGAATGGACATTAATGCTCCACCCAAGAGGATCTTCAACTCCCAGCCCCCAGGTTAGAGAAGGCAAGGAAGATAGAACCTCCATTTTAACGACGTAAACAAAACAACGAAATCGTTCGGATTTTTTTTTATAGCCTATTCACGCCGCACCAAAAACCAGGATTTCGCGAAAACACTAGCAATCTTCAACAATTCGCAAGGCAACTTCGAGTCACAACTAGTTAACCCTCTGTGATTGGATGAATAGCTCACATGAATATCAGCTGCTCATTGAAAATTTCCCCTGCAAGCAAGTGAAAGAAATCAACCCTAAGCGGCTCAGCCCAAAGAATCTGTTGCTTCCGTTGTATCGACGGATCCGTCGACTTTAACGTTCTTGATGCAAGGAACCGGCCCAAAAAATCGGTCGCCAACTTTGTCAGACGCACACACATTGGTTGTATTTGATATGCCATTTCGTCGCCCGAGAATTGGTTTGTTCCATATGTCATTGGCAATTTTTCGAGAAAAACGCATTTAAAGGTCTACGTGCTTGGTACTCCAAAACTGTGTGATAGGATTTTTTTTTTCTTTACTTGAAGTTGGTCTTATAAAGAGTTCACCTACCAATTTGCAAAGTGTTTTGCCGAACCGTTAATAAGCTACGTTAATTAACGTAAAACTCTCCTTTTTTGATTTGTGTCAAACCGTCTATATTTTGAAACTGATTTTTTTCCATACACGTGGAACACAAAAAAATGGATATGGCACAAAGCAATTCTCCTCCAAAATATCTGAAAGGCAAGAAAGGAGTTGGATGCTAACATTTGAAAAGAAAAATAGATTTCAATTTTTTTATTACCAAAGTTTGTAACGAATTAAAAGGAGGCGGGACAGCCCACGTGCAAGAAAGGAGGGTTGACCCTCCGACAAAGGTATGTCACTATCCCGGCCTCTGCCGCGTACGTAACTAATAGGGTCTTAAACAAAAATTTACACGGCAAAGTCTACATCCTTCCATCGCGATATCCACCCATATGACCCAAGGCCACAGGGCTCCCGGAGCCAGTCCGGGCAGCAAAGAAGGAAGGGTGTCCACATCATCAAGGCATAGGCATGCTAGTAGGCACTAGCCAGCTCGTCGGATGTGGGGTTTCTTGCCAGGGTGATGTAGATGGTTGTTACGCATTTCATGCCTTTAAGAAGATGGGATTCCTAGAAGAATTATTAAAAAAAAAGAGGCGCGGAATGACTTCATAACAAAAAAAGTTTCATGGGTCAGCTAACCGATAACCTTTCGAAGGAGGGAGGGAGCTAAAGTTGTTGTTTGCCCCCTTGGTGTACCCACCCCTGCATAGCTTCATAACCAGGCATGGCTATGCGTCCATGGCGAATATGTCACCTTACCTTCATATTCGCCCCTAAATTGACATCGGTCGGTACTCACGTTTCAAAGGGGACCGCTCGTGGGCGTCCCCGAACATCGTCACATCCACCAAATAGCAATGATTAACACGCTTACATGTTCAAGTTTACGAAGCTAAGAAAAAATTAGGACCTGAAACCATCAAAGGTACATGCACAAGCGGAGCGACCGACAAGGAAAATAGCGACAGTTCACTCCATCAGGCAACCTTTCGGCTAATGAGATACTAGCTTTCTTCAAATCGATTAGAACACAAATTTTATTCTTTTAGTAAACTAAATCTATCCTAATACGAGTACATCCATCTAATATATTATGCAGAGAAATTCAATATAGGAAACCAAAAAAAAGCAGAAAAAAAAATAATAATATATATATTAGGAAATAGAAAAGAGATATGTCCAACTCTTTGTCAAAAAAAAAAGAAATTTTGGACAATTTGAGGGAATATTAAACTTAAAATATTATATTTTTTTTGAAACTAATCTTGGTCTCTGGAGGGCGTATACGCATTATTTTCTAACAGGTAACACTCATATCTTCATAACATTAATTGCACAAACCAACGAAAATACTATATTGTATATGCATACCCACATAAATGCATCTCCAACCAGAAATGGTCTACTCTTATGATCTCTTAGTTTACGAAATAACTATAGTTTGCTTCATGTATATCTTCTAATATGTATATAAAAATCCAGTGTCACAGTTTTAGTGTTTATACTCCTCCGAAACGGCTTGACCGATTTTGATGAAATTTTATATGTATATTCCGTAGGTATGAGAATAGGTTCATAACTAATTTTTATACCACTAAGTGATAATGGTGGTCTACCAAAAAGTTTGTATAGGCAAATGCACTTTGGGGGAAAAAAAAACTGGGTAGAAATCGAGTAGTGACACTTCAAATACAAAAAAAAATATTTAAAATTTTAAAAGCAATTGTTGTTGTCAATTATTTTAATTATTTGCCAAGCAAATTGTTGTTGTCAACAATTTTGAATTTTTTTTTTAAATATACCTAATAAGTTTGTTTATGTTTATTATGTTACACAAAGTAACTTTTTGAAACGGAGTCGATACTTTGATTTGTTGGATGGTATTTGAATCCTTCATTTTTGTTTGTCAAGTATTTTCAGGATCCTTGCATTAGTACCTATGTGTGAGTAAGTTGAAATGTAGGGGTGATTGAGATGACGTGGACAATGATGACAGGCAACAGCAGTTGTTGAGCGTTTTCAGTTTTCATGCGCATAACTCGAGACAGAATGGTTAGTTTTTAACGATTTTGAGCTTGACGGTTTCGTTTGGGCCCTAGGAAGGACGAATGCTACTTCTTATCTCGAAAACAAAACTTTGACAGGATGAAATAGGGGGTGTCGGAACTTCGGGAAAAAATATCGCAAGAACAACGTGCAGTCGTCCGAAGTGGAGACCGAGGTAGACAACAACATAATCGTCATCAGCATAGCGTTCAAATAAATGAAAACCAACGAAGAAGAAGAAACGTCGTGAATGTAGAATTGCGGCGAGTAGCATTCCAATACCAATGCACGGTTGAATACAAACTCCTGTAGGACAACATGCGAGACGTTTCACTGCACCAACAATCGATGAAGTTGTCATTGTAATGGTTGAAGAAAATTTGGAAGCCGGAGATATAGTTTTACATCGCCAAAATGATCAGTTGCAGCGTGTGTATGAAACACACAAAATATCGTGTTCACTAATGGGAGCTAATATTATAAAATTCGAGATACATATTTATAATTAAGTTGCATTCTTATAGGTGGCGCTATATTCCCAGTTTTGTATATGTTGGTCGATTTCGTTGTTGACATTAAATTAGAATTGCTGCATGTTGTTAAACCGTGCGCATAACAAATTGATTGAAAGAAAATAAAAATCGAAGTTTCTTTCTTTTGTGTTGTTGTTCGATTCAAAAAAGTCAGGTGACATAGGCGCCTGCCAGGCAACTAGCACCTACCCCTAGCGGAGCAACGAAGTAGCGTAATCGGGCTAAGCAAAGCGCAGAAAAATGTGCAGTCCCTTTAACCACGGAACCGATTGAGCTCAAATCATTCAAGCTTTGGTATTGACTTGAATATGTTTCTGTGAAGTTCGGTCAAAATCGGTCCACCAAGTTTGATTTGCAATTTTGTTTCTCATCAAAAAAAGACAAGTATTTCTTTTTGTTAGGCGCAGAGGACACCGAGTATTTAGACTCTTGAGCACGGGCAACGCCGGGCGGGTACAGCTAGTATATATATAAAAATATTCGACTTTTCACTTACCGACATACGTAGTATTAATTTTGTGGTTTTTGGTTTTTGTTTTCTGATCTGACGTTCTGGTCCAGGGGTGAGGTAGAAGATGTGCACATATTCGCCGCCCGTGGAATAATTAGCTTTGGTTTGAAAGTATGATGCGTGTTGCTATCTACGAACGCGACTCGTCTTTATAGGCTCGCTGTGTGTCTCCCTTGCGGGTTTTTTTTTGTCACACCACCTCACCGTTCCTCAAGCTATCCCCTTCTAATCGTTCAAACTCTGAGATGGGTAGTCTTCTGACCTGCTCTCTTCTTGTGGAGAAAATTTCCCTTCTTCGGCGAAGTTCAGCAACAGGTTCGAAGTTTAGCTACTTGAAAAAAAAAATCCCTCTAATTTCGCCTGGTCCATTCCTTGACTAATTATCTTTTAAAACATCGCCTACATTTTGGCGAACGTTAAATTCTACCACAACCGGAACTATAATTCGTTTCCCACAAGTTTTTATTTAAAAAATACGACAAAGTAAGAAACTTTCTATAAACGTCTGGTCCTTTCCTTTTAACATAACGAGTGAAAGCCAACAATTTCAACTCACAAGGTATAATTTTATTATTACGTTTTCACTTGGTTACTTCTACATTAATAATGCCCGTTGCACTTCTATCTTAAATCCGCGCACCTAATCTTCTTTGCCTCTCTTCTTGTCCTTGTCAGAAGGTGCTGCCAGGTTTTCTTTTGTTACAGTGTTTAGCATTAAACAAGTGGGTGAAAACTGTCATATCAAATCAGATTAGAAAAGTACAGCTTCGAGTCATTATGTCCTCCGAAATTTCAAATAGATGATTCTCTTTGCTTTCTAGTGAATTTCGGGTTTTCAGTGGGCATTGTACCGTCAACAGTAGTTGCGCTGTCCGATTTAGTATCCGGCATGAGGGCAGACGTTGATGGTATTCCTCTTATTATTTTAAAAACATGCGCAGATGAACTTTCCGTGCCCCTTTATGTGCTTTTCAATAGTTCCTTGGAGCAAGGATTTTTTCTAGATGCTGGGAAGAGCTCATTCATAACACCGATTTATAAATCTGGTCCCAAACAAGATGTTACTCACTATCGTCCAATATCGAAAATTCACACTATCCCGAAACTGTTCGAAAAACTTGTTTGTGGTAAACTTACAGCTCTTCTTAAGTCCACAATTTCTTCGTATCAGCAATGGTTTTATTGCTGGAAGATCCACAGAGACTAATCTTACATTTTTTTACAAATTTTATCGCAACCAACATGGAAAATGGGATGCAGTGCGATGTCATCTACACAGATTTTGCAAAAGCATCTGATCGGGTAAACCACGATATTCTTCTTAACAAATTGCGTAACATTGGTTTTCACTCAAGTCTCTTAGAATGGTTCAATTCTTACTTAAGAGGACGCTCGCAGTTTTTTTAGGAATAATGGTATTGTCTCAGATCGCATTGACGCTACTTCGGGAGTCCCCCAAGGCAGCCATCTTGAGCCTTTGTTATTTCTTTTATTTGTTGATGATATTCCCAATGTCATCCTTAATTCTGAATGCTTAATGTTCGCTAATGACTTGAAAATTGTTCGGTCTATTAAATCACTTCAGGACTGTTTATTGTTGCAGGAAGACCTCAATAGATTATCATATTGGTGTACAATTAACTGTTTAAATACTAATGTTTTAAAGTGGAATAGCCTCACATCCTGCCGGAAACGGACACAAATTCAGTTTACCTACAGTATAACAAATCTACCCTTGGAAAGCATCTCATCCAAAAAGGACTTAGGCGTATTACTCGACTATAAACTCAATTTCAATATCCCAAAATGCAGGTCAATGATGGGATTTATCTTGCGAAACTCTGAAGATTTTTCTGACCCGCATACCCTTAAATACTTATATTTTGCATATGTAAGGTCTTCCTTAGATTACTGCTCTGTTTTTTTTTTTTTTTTTTTTTTTTTTTTTATAATTTGCTTACGCTAAAGGGATTTTTTCTGTTGTTACAGTACCCTTATAGTGCGTAACACAGCGTAAGCATTTGTGTTTAACAGCAAGCAGCACTATCGCATTTCATTGCATGCTTTTCGGTGCTACTTACTATTAGAAAGAATAGAGAGATAGGAAAGAAGTGTTTGGGTGCAGTTGTAGGGTTTTTCTCCACGGGTGGTGTCTAAGATGCTTAGGGAGATTACGATTTCATGTATTCGATATAAAGTAATGGACTTGGCCGGGATTCGAACGCACAACCTTCCATTCAGTAAGTGAATACACTACTACTGCACCTGTTGCCACCCGTTGTTGTGCCACCTGTTGTTATCTGGAATCCATATTATATGGTTCACTCTACAAGGATAGAGAAGATTCAAAAATATTTTACTAGAGCTGCGTTAAAAGAGCTTAATTGGAATATCGACTTGCCACCATATAATATTAGATGCCAACTGTTTGGAATCTTGCCTTTATGTATTCGGCGGAGGTATTTTTCGATCATGTTTGTGAGAGACCTAATAACTAAGCATATAAATAATTGTCCTTACCTGCTTACACAGATTCGAAGACCCGTGATACATACCATTGAGAAATCAAAATATTTTTGTTGAGCCTATTCATAGAGTAGAATATGGATATAATGAAACAATAACTAGATACTTAAGAGAAGCTAATTCAGTTGGGAATCTCATTGATCTTCACTCTAATATAAATAGAAATACGTTCAAAAATCAATTGCTTATGCTTTTAAAAAACTTTGGTGAGGTTAATTAAGTATGATAATTTTTCGAATTAATGGAAATAAATAAAAACCTTTGGGTTGATGTCGATTTGATCACAATTTGAACTCGTTTTATAACATTAAACTAAAAAATACGATCTCATGCCAAACATATAAAGCAGTTGGCATCAGTATAATTTGAGTTTTCAAATTTGACACATTTCATTCACTTGGCCTACCTCAAAACATACAAAAATACGTTTCTAATTTAAAAACGATGAAAAAAGCGTATGGAACAAAACAATTCTCATGCCACGTTTTGTCTAACATATAATTGCCTAAATACCACCGAACGATCGAAATACCTATTATGCTAGTACAGTACAATTGAAATGTAACTTACAAAAATAAGGAGACCTAGGAGAAAAATTCCTAAAGACTAAAAGAAAAAAAAAAATAACCAAATCGTTACATTTATTCACTAGTCAGAACACCTTGTAATGTAATGTAACCACAGCGCACAGCTGTTTGTTGCCGCAAGTAGCACCCAGCAATTGATTCCTTGTTTTTAGATGCTACTTACTGCATGAAAGAATAGAAGGATAGGAAAAAAGTTTGGTGCGATAGGGTTTTTTCTCCACTGGTGGCGCCTTAATTGCTTTGGGGAGATCGTTTTTGTAGTGTGTATTCAATTTGAAAAATCATGCCCTAGTCGGGATTCGAACGCACGACCTGCCAATCACTTAGTGAATACACCGTTACAGAGTCTGAGTGCTCTGGGATTTTAATTTCCTTTTAATATAAAAAATAAAAAAATAAAAAACCTACATACCTATTATTCAAGTTCTTTCCTTTTTTTGTTTTGTTCTGTTCGTTTTTAATAATTTTTCTTATATAAATTATTTTTTTTATTTTGTTAACTGATCCTAATTGTTTAAATTTTTTAATAAAATTCTCTATGCTCGCTTACATGAAACTTTTTTTCAGTTATCCGGAGTTCATTTCACTGAATTTTTTTTCAATAGTCAGTAGTTCGCTTAAGTGAAAAACCTGGTTACCTTACTATACTTTATCCAACAAAAATTGTCAGTACAGGCCTTATGGAGGAGCTTTTTTTCTAACAGTGGTGCCTGCAGATACTCTCACGGCACTCAAACGCAAGAATTGCCACTGAAATAAAAACCAAACCATTGTCATACCAAGGAATTGTTGTTGTAATTTTCCTAAAATTTGCATACAACCCACCACAACCAGTCTCCCACACAGCCGAATGGGGAATGAGCATGATCGTCTTGTGTTCGCTTGCTATTATCATCCACCAAAATAAGCAGTGTGTGTGACTGAAGCACACCAGAAGAGTATTACCATCTCTACAATGAAGCATATCATTAAGGGTTTTTCTATGGATTTTGTCAAAGAACTTTCGGTTTTGGTGCTTTTGAGAACGAATTATTATGTGGGGTGTTGCCATTCGGTTTTAATTTGATTGTATTTGTATTGTACAGCTGCACAAGTGCAGTTTTTTTTACCATCTGTTTAGGTATATGAAATTGCGTCGTGGGCTTATAATTTTGTATTCTAATCCCCTGATTGTGTTTATAAGGCGGAAACAATGGTTGTCTAAATCGCTGATAGTGCATCTAAGCAATTGGTTTACTTTACTGTTTATATGAATAAATAGAAGCATGGCTACAAAGTCTTCAAAGGATCTAAGTGTAGAAAAGAAACAACAATTTGTTGATGCAACTGCAAAATTCTATGGCATTTTTAAAAGTAAATCGGAGGCCGTAGGAAATGCAGCTTATATTTTTTCTGTTAAGGGACGAACTGTGTACAGGCTTTTAAGGGAAAAAGCAATCAAAGGCCACAATTCACCACCAAAGAAGAAATATAAATCCGGTATCAAGAGCAAGGTCGATGATTTGCCAAATGTGCCATTAGGCAGATAGTCCATCAGTTTTTTATGGATAATGACCTTCCAACACTAGACAAGATTTTATTGGAAGTACAAAAAAATGCAAATATAACAAAAATAAGTAGATCAACTTTTCATACAATATTACAAAAAGCTCTCTTACTTAAATTCGTCAAACGTCAGCGAAAGAATCTGTTTTTGGAAAGAAGTGACATTATTTCTTGGAGATGAAGATATTTACGCGAAGTAAAAAAAATTAGATTAAAGAAAAGAAAAATTTTCTTTTACTGAGTAGACCTGCCTCAACGAGGAAGTTCTACAGGTTTTGTCGATGGAGGACTTTTATGCTTCATTTCGGGGAAAACCGAAGACTACCACGAGGACATGAACGCTGATGTGTACGAGAAATGGTTTAAAGATATTTTAATACGCCTGGAACCCAACTCCGTCATAGTTTTGTGACAATGCTTCCTATCATTCCAGAAAACAAAATAAAGCACCATCCACTTCCACGAGAAAAGATGAAATAAAAAAGTGGTTGAGGTCTAATGCGATAAGTTTCAAGGATGATATGGTTAAAGCATAGTTGCTTGAAATCGTTAAACGTTACAAAGCCAAGTATGAAACATACGTCGTGGATGAAATGGCTCAAAATGCGGGACATAAAGTGCTTCGCTTGCCGCCTTATCACTGTGACCTTAATCCAATAGAATTGGTTTGTGCTCAAGTGAAAGGGTTTGTAGCAGGCCAAAACAAGTCAAATAAAATAGCTGAAATAAGAGACTTACTAAAGACTTAATTACTCATCGGATTAGTTGAGTAGTGATATTAGAAATTAGTAATTTATGTTTTACAATATTTATAATGAATAAATTGGATTACAGTGATATATTTTTCGTTTTAATTTTTTTTTGTGTTACGAAATCTATATATTTTGTTGGTCTACTGGAGATACCCTTAAAAAAACGCGCCTATTATTATTTTACCAGAAAAGGAAAAAGATAAACGGAATTTATTTCGTTCCGCAATATTTTTATTTTAAATTGGAAGATGGTAACCTAATAGAATTGCTCTCTGAGTTATGGCGAAATATCATACACACTACGGTAACCCTGTGCGAGCTTTAAAGAGGGGCCGTTTTATGTAAGTCATTGCAACCAGACTGAGAGACAAACATCCTATCTTCTCTGTACTGACAATTTTTCTTGGGCAAAGTATAAAATGAAAATCACTATTTTTTATCAGAGACTGTAATGTAAGAATATCCATTTTCTTTAATGAAGCACCTAAAAACAGGCAATAAAAAAACATTCAAACGCGTTCAGCTTATGCAGTAGTTTTATGGAGAAGGTTTTTGCGTTTAGAGGCCTATTAGAGCCTGTCTACGAAAAAAACGACGCTTGTCGCAAAAGGCGAATAAGAGGATAAATCATATTTGGGCAATTCTAACATCAAGGTGAGCGTAGCGATACATTTAACATCTTGAAACTCTCCCGCAAGTTGGCACGTTAAGCCATCAATAAAAACGCATTTTATCACTTACCGCATTTGTTGTCTGACTACAGGCGATGACATTTACTCCAATCACCATTATCTGAACTATTATCCATGCCACTGTAAACGCAACGCCATAAATCTGCATCGCTAGCGAGCGCATTAACAAGGCAAAGAGATTATAACTTTGAATTGTTATGACTGCGAAAGATGTGCAAGTAGTCATCAACAGATGGACTGCAAACATGTCTATTACATCGTCCACGCAATCGGCCACATTGGAATAAATTTCCGCCAGTGCTCGCATTTGTTCGAACAGCTTGTTATTCCTTTGAACCAAGAGTGTACCCTCGTCCGCGCATGTTGTAATGGCATTCATTGAGCAGCTTTGTGATGGCTGGCTTTCACAGAGCCAGCCAATTTGCTGGTTTATAATGTTGAACTTTCCCTTAAGTAGGAACATTAAGTTAAAGAACTGAAGTTCCTTTATGGTTAACAAGAGTAACGGCGCGAAGCATATAAACCAGTAACAATACGATGAGGGGTTTGATACAGATTTAATCATTATACAATTGATCATGGAAAAGAATGCCGGTATCATGAATGACACTCCCAGTTGGATAAAAAGCCTCCTCCGCATGGATTTATATGATATCAGAGCTCCAGTCATTTCCAGGGCGTAGTCAATTTGGCGTACTTTCGTAATTAGGCGATTCATTTTCGTGAGATTTGTCCACGAAGTCATTACGGCAACACATCCCAACATAAAAAGTGAACATATCTGCGCCCAATTAGCTACGTATGATATATTGCTGCTGGTCGTGTAAAACCCAAGTGTCTCCAAGTGGCTCAGGATGTGAACACCACGAGAAAAACCAACTACGAAGTAAAATATTAACACCAGTAGCAGGTTCAAGTGTTTAAGTTACGTACCCGTGAAACCAATGAAAATAAAAGCGGTGAAGACACACGACTTTCGATCCCGATAAAACGTGACACTAGAAAATTGCTCCAAGGAAATCCGAACGGGACAAAAACCACATATTTTGAAAATTATGAAAAACGGATACACGACGAACCAAATACTATTCTCAGGACACCGACCAAGAAAGCGCTGCAGGAAACGCTTGTAGACTGTTGAGAATTCAAAAGACATGATTGCACTCGCTGATCAGAATGAACTGAGGCTGTTCTGCATTCGATTTAGCATACGACTTGTCGCAGGACATGCGCATTAAGAGCTCAGGACATCGTCAATCTAATTAAAATCATCATATGTGTCTACTGAAACAACAGGTAGGATAAACACAGCTTACACACACAATGTAGTATCAGTCTGCCGGTCACACGCCCTAATTAAATTGTTATACTGCAAGGACGAAGAGTAAAGCTTCTTCTTGGTAAATTGTGGTGTTTGTTTATGTTTGCGAAATTAGTCTCCAAGTCTATTTGTTTTTATTATTTTATTAAATTAGTCTCTTGGTTATGTTGAAATGTGAACTTAAATATGTAAGTGCTGGTCCCTAATGAAAATAAGGGCTAACATAAATCAATCAACGTAACCTTATATTTATATTTTGCGCACGGTTTTATCCGTCTGTACCATATTGGAAGGATGAAAGAGTAAGTGTTGTTTACGGGAAAAGGTTTATTTGACGGAGTAGCAAACATACCGAAGGTTACATATTTGGCTTCTTTGGATCTTGAAATAATCAAATATTGTGAAAGTTCTACATATCCTTGAATACAAAACAACCAAAGGCGCGGCTATATGGAAGTATATGTGAGTTCTACATCAAATCAACCATACATATTTGAAACTTATTTGATTTGCCAGACCGACCGAAGTAGCAACGGTTTCCTAGGATAATTCTTCGTTGCATCTCCACTATGGTGTCATTAATGGAGTTAATGTTTACTTCAAGGTAGCTACACTCCCTTCCTACCTCGAAGTTGCTGTTATCAACAGTCACGTTTTGTCGTATTCATTTGGCAGGTACTTGTTTGACTGTTGATAGCAAGTACAGGGTGGCGCACCAATTGTGCTACGATAAGAAATTCAAATAACTTTTTTTAATCAATGTATTTCATTTACTTTTTTTTTATCGTATAGAAAATTCAATTTTATTTTATAAAACTAATTGTTTTTGAAGATGGTAGAAAGTAAATGACCTTGATGCTTATCCACGCATATGCGACACCAGATCAGAAAATTATTCAAGGCGGCCTGAAGGGTTGAAGTTGGGATCGCCTCAATAATTGTTTTAATGGACTTCTTCAATTCAGTAAAATTCCTGGGATTCATTTTGTACAGCTCGTGCTTGACAAAACCCCACAAAAAAAGTCTGGTGCAGTCGAGTCAGTTTACCTTGGGGCCCAACATAAAGTGGAGTTAATGGATATTAATTTGTTTGGGAATTTTCGTTGGAGCTCCGCCATAACCGGTCTGTCTATGAATTGGCGATGCTACAGCCGCGATTATGTCTTGAATCCGAACATAGAGATATCGATGGGACGGTCTTCGTGCGATGCTTTCACATTCGGGAAACACGTTTACAGCCTCATAATGGTCCATTTACTCGGGAGAGTGCCGTCGATTAGCCGATTACTCACACAGAAAAAATTTTATTACGTTTTGTTTTTGTAGCTGGATTGTAGCTTGTGCGCCATCCTGTATTACGTTTTGTCCTCTTTAGGAGATTGTCAGAGGCTTCCGGATTATCAAATGTGCCGGGCAGTTGACCAAGGATTTCCTTAGCTCATGCATCGCTAATATTACCGAAGCCTGGGAAAAAGCCTTTGAAAAAGCCATGGTCAAAGCCCTCAAGACCTCGGGCCCAGTAAAATACATCGAAAGATCTCTCTGACCTAAGAAAAGTGACCAGAGAAGTAGTCAAGCACGCAAATTCTACAAATCCTAAAAAGACCGTCTTAAGCTACATAAAAGGCAAGAAAGAATCCTTGGAACTTCAAATGAAATTCCACTTCAGTGGATACAAAGATTGTTGCACCGATGTGCAAATTCCATACATTATGCAACCTAAGTCAATCATCCGCAATGAAAATATTCAATGCACTGTAGGCAGCTTCTGCCTTTATAAGTCACCAGGGCTTGACGGGATTTTACCGATAATGCTCCAAAAGAACTTGGAAATGGTTATACCTTGGTCCACAGTGATTTATCGAAGCCTGGAGAAGAGTCCGAGTCGTGTTCATCCCAAAGGTCGATAAGCGCGGCCACGAATCCGCGAAGGACTAAGGACCCATCAGACTTACTTCCTTTGCTTTGAAGACCCTCGAACAGATATATCAGAGACAATCTGGGAAACACAACACTTTGGAAGTCTCCGGAGACCGCCCTGCATGAAGTAGTGCAGATGACCCAAAGATCCATACACTACAAACACTGCACCCTAGCTAACTTCTTAAGCATAAAAGGTGCTTTCAACAACATCCATACGGAATCTACTCAAGAATCTCTCACGACGGCTGGTGTAGAGAGTTTTTCATTTCATCGTAGTTAAATTTTTGAAATTAATAGATAGATATATAGATATTTTATTTTGTATGAAAAATTACACAATAGGTTCCTTACCGAAGAGATTTGGTATATTTTTATACCCTTTGACTGAAAAAAAAATATTAAGATCGCAAAAGATACATTTTTAAAAAAACAATGGACATTTCAAATAGAACATACAAAAAAAAAACCTCGAATGTTAGGAAAAAAATTTAAATAAATACATACATAATAGTAAAATAACAAAAAATATTTATAATTTATGAAGTTAAGAAACAGACTAAAAAAACACACAAACAAAAAAAAAAAAATAAAGGGTGTATATAACTATCAAGTAACTGAATAAATAAGTATATTAAGTAACAAATAAATAAATTAAATAAATAAATATATTAAATAAGTAAACATTTAGGTTAAGTAACAAATAAATAAATATAGACATTAATTAACAAATACATTTATAAATATGTCGGACGCAGTGGCTCACTGGTTATTCTGTCGGCCTACTAATCGAAAGGTCCCCGGTTCAATTCCCGCCCGGGCCAAGTAGCATCTTGAGTTTTTTATCACTAACACACCTCTTTCGAATGTCTGACCAACATCCAAGAGTATCAATTGTCATTAGCTTATCAAATTTGCCGTTCGGATTCGGCTAAAAATTGTAGGTCCCTTCCACTTAGCACAAGGAAGTGGTTGGAGAACCTAGGTTTTAGGCCCTGTATGTGCCGTTAATGCCTGATATTTATTTTATTTTTTTTATAAATAAATATATAAATTAACTTATAATTAAATAAATAAAAATAAAAATATTAATAGGCGAATCAGAAACAAACATTTTCAGGTACATATTTGGTGAATAATATGATTATCAGAGTAATCATACCTTATTGAAAATCTATTTCCTTGTTTTCGAATTTTATCAGAAATTAATTCAACATGACGTTTCTTTGTAACTGCATGGTTGAAAACTTTCAAAGCGGAAAAGCAATTCTCTGAATTTTGTTTACTTATTGAGGAGCGAGGGGTCAACATGCCCTCCCAGGACGGTGCGTTACTCTAGGTAACATCCTCTTAGTTTATAAGCTAGATTAAGTTAGCTAGCGCGTTTTTGGGAGACCCCGGGCTCGCCAACTTTTTTTGGTGCTTCCGGGAGGTGATTGACGGCTTCGCGTTTGCACGTTGACGACTGCCAGGCGCTCAGAAAGCAATTAGGATTTTGGTCACTTGTTACGTAAGGCAACGAGTG
Organism: Portevinia maculata; assembly: GCA_949715645.1. Taxonomy (NCBI): domain Eukaryota; kingdom Metazoa; phylum Arthropoda; class Insecta; order Diptera; family Syrphidae; genus Portevinia; species Portevinia maculata. The sequence continues at coordinate 220,587,095 of OX454526.1, forward strand.
CTCATGTTCCCAACTATAGTAAGAATACGTTTGTTTTTAAAAAAATAAATAATGATTCCAAGTTTTTTTAAAAAAAAAATTCTCGATGAAAATAATATGTTAAATTAGTTTGTAAACTAGTTTTTAAGCCGAAATGCAATAATTATAAGGTTATAGTTAAGTTTAGAACGTCTGCATAAGGACAATTAATGAGGAATAAATATCCTGTTAATTTTAAGCTAGATTTAATCATTTTGGTACTGTATATAAGTTGATATCTATTGACTAAAAAAATGAATTTAAAAGTAAAAAAGGTCTTACATCATTATTAAGATTTTATTCTGCGAATTTGCAGTTTTATAATGTGACACTTTGCACATTTTCCCCATACTAGTCACCCATATAATAAAATAGCTTGGAATATTACCTTACGAATAATATTTTCCTTTATTGTTATACTGACTGTTTTAGGTGTATTAGCAATATGTAGGTTAAATGTCAATATGGTAGGCAAATAAAACAATAAATATCTGACGCATGGCTGTCAATTTATGTGAGCACCGTTCAGCCTAAGCTGATTGATTCGAAGCAAATAGGCTTGATTTTCCATTTGTTTAGTACCTATAATCAAATTAAAACGTAACATTTTGTAGATGAGGCCATCATGCTAAACTGAATTAAATGCAGTAAAAGGTTTTCGTCGAAATCGTTAAATAATTTCGTAGGCCTAACACCTTCCATGTAAATTATCACTCAAAACTTCATTTTTTATATGTTCAACAACATATCTTATCAAAAAATTTCAAAAGAAAATAACCTCTTTCAATACTGATAAATAATACTTAACCTTGATTCTCAAATAGCATATTATATTCCCTCTGAGTTATTTTTTTTTTGTTCTGATTTCACTAACCATAATGTGAATCATAACATGTCATGACAACTATTCATTAAATGCTGATTTTATCTTTTTTTTATTATGTAAGCAATTTTGATATGAAGAATGTTCTATAATAACCACCGTAAAATGTGTTCCATGGAGCCTAGGGCGCTCCACAATTAAAAAAAGTCCTCTTAGTACTAAAGAAGCTGATGTGACAATTTTAATTTAGAATTTACCTTAGAAATAAAAGATTTTTGTTCTCGAAGCTGAAAGGAAATACCACCCCTGTTAACGCAATGTGTTCAATTTATATGAAACAATTAGAATTTTTAATTTCTACCGCCATTATGATGACTATGACCCTTTTAAAAGCAGATATATGAATAGTTTTTTCTTAACTGATAAGAAATAAAACCCAAGGCTACCATAACGCAGACTATAATATATTTTTTTCACCATCATGTAAGTTGACTGCTTGCAAACAAAACATTTTAATTTTGGACTATCTAACCACAAGCTTGCGAGCAGTTGCAAATATAAAAAATTGAAAACAACCATCTGCTTTCTGCCTTTAACAGTTTTAACTTCGCCTGGTATTTCACAATCGAATTCATACTATAAAATATACATCTGCCAGTTGTTCCATATATATTATTGATTGATTACAGATTATTGATAATCCTCTATAAAACAGATATCTGTTGGATACTTCAAAGACTAAAGTAAATCTTAATTTTTTTTATATCCTAGGTTTCTTTTATATCCTTCTTCATTCAAGATAAGACCAATATTCTTGTTTATTTGAAATTCCCACATGTTCGCATCACCCAATTTAAGATGAGAAGATCATTTCTCTCCCTTCCAGAATGTTCTAGAATGTTATAGAAGGTAATAGAATGAATGTGATGTATGCTTGTCATTCCTTATCTACATAAGAAATTCATCATACATTCAGCAAATTTATTATTTATATTTATTGAATTCTCAATAATGTCATATAAAATGTCCTTAAATTCTCAATAATAACTTTGAATCATACCACAGGTCTTTAAATTCTCAGCAATGTCCTTGAATCATACACAAGGTCCTTAAATATATAATAATATCCTTGAACCATAAAAAAGGTCCTTACCTTCTCATTAATGTCCTTGAATCATACAAACGGTCCTTTAATTTAAAACAAAAAAAAGGTCCTGCCACTGGCGCTATAGATTTTGATTACTCCTGGCGCTGAAGCTAGATCACGTCAAATGAAACCGATCCAACAACATCGTTATAAATAGTTATTGTGGAGTTTATCAATGTTAATTGATATATTTGTAAATCAAAATGAAATATAAATCTAAGGTGCAACATGCTTAAAACCTTGCTTCCCCAACCATTTGCTTATGCTCAATGGAAGACAATTTTAAGCCGCATCCGAACGGCAAATCTGAGAAGGTTCTTGGATATTGATACTATTGGATGTTTGTCACACTATCGCAGGAGATGGGCCAGTTGAAAAAATTCTAGATGTTACTTGGCCCCGGCGGGATTTGAACCGGGGACCTTTCGATTAGTAGTCCAACATACTAACCACTGAGCCACTGCGCCACTACGCCCGACATACTTATAACAATTACTGACATTAAAAACATCCCGCACATAGTTCAACATACAAAACTTGAAAAGAAAACAGTAAAATCAGACGACTATTTAAGAATAATAATGGAAAACATTCAATGAATACATTGTGCATCTATAGCCGTGTTTCTTTGCACGCGGATATAGGGATAATTTGGAATTTGCATGTAAAATACAACAACAACTTATCCTATATACGCTAACTTTAGCGGGGATAGCTATCGCCGCTAAGTCAGTTAGCGGGGATAAACAGTGCTTCCAAAAATCATTTTCTTCGTTTCTGATGAACCGATGCGATGAATTTTTCAGGAAATGTCAAAGTTTGATATCCCTCCGACCACTAACACATCCCGCCGAATATTTTGTTCGTGATTTTATTATTATTATTATTATTTATCAAACTATAAAGGTTATTGAATTTAGCAAATCTGTTAATGTGAAATTGTTTTTCATAATTTTAAAATATGCTTGGCATCAATTTCAATTGGCGGAAGTAAATATTTTTCAATTTCAGTATTTTCAATACAAATTTCTTAACTACAACTTACAGCTGTGTCACGGTGCATGTCATAGGTGCATGTGTGCTGCCAAGTTTTTTTTTTTGATGAATTCTTAAGCGGCGATGGTCGTTTTCTGATGTCATCCCTATATCCGCGTGCAAAGAAACACGGCTTATATGTGCAAAGCAATTGGTGTTTTACTCGGGTTCGGACTGCACAATTTTAAAAATCGTCTTATAACAATTATGATGTTTTTGGATGATTTTAAAACATTCAGAAGAGGAACCGCTATGATATTTTTGACTGTTCCTGGGTGGGACTCGTATGCCGAACAATTCAGTAATAGCGCAATTCCAACCAACTGCAAACACAGGTAATCGCAAAACAGGCGACAAAAATAAATGGATAAATAAATATTATAAGTTAATTGGTTCATATACATTTACTTTATCAATAGCCACTTAATTCGTCAGCAAAATATAGGCTATATTTATATTCTATGTGAATGAAATTCAATAAATAACTCGTATGGAAAGCGGACCCTAGTATTAAACAGTTTTTAAATGAACACCTACTAAGATGAAATTTTATTTAATCACGGTAATTATTAGCTTCTCGTAGACATCTAGATGTAGGTTCATTATAACCATAGTTGGCCCTATGAAAGGGTATATAAAACACATGACGATATCCATGAGTGCCATCGACGAAGCATACAAATCAATTTGTGATAAAAGAAAGGGGCAATCGATATGGCAGATAACCAAATCCATCGGAAACATTAGAGACAAGTATTTTCTCCGAATAGATAGAGAGTTTACACCTATTATCATAAGAAGGCATTTCAATAATTCAGCGAAGTCGTCTTAATGAAACTCTAGTCAAAAACTTTTGGATTTTCTTGATTCTGAATGAACTTCATAAAATGGATTCCAGACAATACTGCAGTATTCGAGGTGAGATCTAACAAATGCAAAAAACTAGCATTTCAGACTATAAGGATCCTGAAATTCCTTTGAATCTCTCAATATAGATCCTAACATTGAGTTGGCCTTAGCAGGATATAAAATTAAGTTTTTGACCAAACATAATCCCAAAGTCCTTTTCTGACCGTATAATTGATAATGGAACATTACCAATTACCAAAGGTATTGGGGACAGATTTCGATAAAAAAGTAAGGCTTTGATATTAAGATAGATATATTTAAGTGCAGGTTATTGTTATGGCACCAATTCGAGAGTCTATCAGAATCATCTTGTCAATATCTACAATATAACATCGACATTTTTTGACGAAAAATCTTCAAATCATAAGAAAATATCAAACACTGCGAATTCAGAAACATTTCTGGAATATCGTTAGTAAATACCAGGAAGAGTAAGGGGCCAAGTTGACCACCTTAAGGTACACCTGAAGTAACTTGAACCGTCGTTGACCGGAAGTTGTTTATGCGTACAAACGGAATACGTTCCGTAAGATATAAGCTAACCCACATTATCAGATTGGAATAAAATCCATATCTATGTAATATATTACTGCAATAGGATGGCATAACTTACTCGATCAAATGCCTTGTAAGACAGTACATTAAGATATCATATTGAAAACCGTTATTCAATCTGTTTAAACCGTAATTACAAAAAAATGAGAGACTAGTGGAAGTTGATCTAGCAGCCACAACACGTGCTGAAATTTAGAGATGTAATTCTTGAGGATAGGTGCATCAGCCACTAACATTTCAAAGAGTTTGGGTACTTTTGGAATTTCTTAGATTGGGCGATATCTTGAGATATCATGCCTGGAACCAGCTTTAAAAATAGGTGTAATTAAAGAATTTTTCCACACCTTAAGAAAGTCTCCATTTTCAATTGATTGATTTAATACTAAACCGATAGGTAAAGCAAACGAGTAAGAACAGTTTTGAACAAAAATTGGCGGAATTCCATCAGACTTTAATAAAGAAAGTGGCAATTCTACTGAAGAAGAAGAACATTGAAATCTGCCAATATTCAATGAGTTATGTGACAGTGAACAATTGCTAAAAAAAAGAAGATTAGGAGGAGTTGTGGAAGATGCACAATTCTTGAATATACTATGCTTCCAAAGGCATGTGCTATCATTCGTTAAATTTGACTCAACTGATAGAACATACTGTCTAGGAACTTATTTAAAACATTAAATTGTTATTATGAAAATAATTTATCTGAATAAGATCAAGCTGCCCAAGCATCCCAGGTTAATATTCGTAATCTAAGTGAATTGTCTTTAAGGTTGTTTACAATGAAGTAACAATTTTCAACATTAGATTTATATAATATAAAGGGGCTTCCTGGTGGAATATAACTAACAACAAGTATAACTTCAGAGACAGGAATACATTTAATACTAACAGCTATTGGGTCCACATCAATAGCAGCAGTGTGAACAGGTTAAAGAATGTCTTGGCTGTGTCATATGTGGCTCGGGCAGCAGCCAATACTCCACTTCCCCTCTCGTTCTGGTTTATCTCAGAGAAACGATCTTTCCGAAATACGGAAAATTTTGTGGCTGTTGAACATTTCCGCATTGTGATGTTTATCGGAGAGCCAAGTCTCAGTAAACTTGAAGATGTCATACCGATAAGAAGAGAACAGCAATATATCTCTGATTTTTGAGAGAAGACCACCTGTATCTTGGTATGGTATGATAAAGATTTTATGTCATTGAGTTTTTTTAGTTCGCTGCGACGTTTTTTTGAAGTGGAGTTCTTAGAGCTGCCAAGGCTCACGAACTCCTTTACAAGCATTCCGTTGGGCATGTTCCTTTGAGTCCAGATCACAACTCCGCTGTTAAAGAAAATAAGAAGCAGTCTGTATAGACAGTTATATGCCCAAAAATATGTTCAAGGCAAAATATTTTAATACTTACTGGAAAATGTTACATGAAACACATATATGTTATATGTGTTTCATGTAACGGCGCACTTTGAATTAACCAAAAGGAAATAAATTTAACCCAAATGAAAATTATAAGTTTTCTAGCTTCACTTCGGATTCCGAGGTCCACCAGGTAACTGGCGTTCTGCGAGGGTTTTTACTTACCGGGCACGTGAGTTCAAAACAGCTTTTAATGGCACGGTTCAGGTTTTGGACAGCATCCTCTTCCTTTTGTCTCGTCCTGAGTTTTGTCGGAGTTTTGAGAGTTTTCCCTTACTACTCCCTGGAGCGTATCCAGTTGTTTTTTTTTCGAATTCCTCCTCTCCTGCTAAGTTATGGCTTCGCAATCGATTTGGAATTCGATGTTGCTACGCCTCCAAAGAGACCCTCCAGTTGGCAACAGTCTTAAACTACCTATTACATAAACTTAAGCCGATCACCTCCTGTCTTCTTGATACAAAATTTGGCTGTTAACCAACATTGTTGTCAGTTTGATCAGATGTGAAATCCAGGAGATGGTTTCCTCCCAAGTTACATTTGCTGCTGCCCAAAGAAATGTTTAGAGGATTTTCATCGCAACATACATATAATTAGGCCCATTTTCCTGGTGTCGCAAAATTCTATGAGCTCAGCAATTGCCTTTGGTGGTGGAGCCGTGGAGGCACTACCGAATCATAGGTCAGATAAGACGACGCCACAACGGATCTCTTCCAATCGCCATTCATTTTATAGCTTATAGCTTCAATAACCAAACCTTGGCCACAAAATTTGAGAAGGTTAGACACAGCAAGACAAGACTTGGGGCTTTCGTACCGCTCGTCGCAGAGTATCGTGGTGCCACGAGCACCTTCCAGGCTACAGATACGATTTGTCCACACCCATCACTTGTGCTACGAGCATTGCTGGTTGCAGCAACTATTCTACCCAGATTTTGTGCGCGGGGAACCTCATTCTACTAGAAGGGTTTCAGTGGAAGGGCACGCAGAAGGTGCGCACGCAGTTCCACTTATAGGAGTCCTCGAAGCCCTCATCCTCCACTAATTCCTGTTCGAGCTATTGTAAGGGGAGTCAGCGTTGGTTTCAATCAGCTGGTGTGTTTCGATTGAGGCTACCTCTGCCGAACTGCATCTCTTAGAAATCGCATCCATGGTCCTTGCCCGTACCACGGTCGTGAATATTCGCTGTTGAAAGTGCCACCTGGAGCAACTTTATTCGTTGGTTGTTCCTTCATACTTTTGTTTTGACTTTATTGGCGGTAGGGCATCCACAGCGAATAAAGCGCAGCCTGCATAGGCACAGACCGTGCTCTGCATAACAAAATGCTTATTTCAATAAGTTTCAAGTAGTTTATTCATTTATATAAAAAGTATTATAGATTAAACTAAATTCATATGTACAAACAATTAATTTAAAATTAAATTTTACTTATTTCTTAAATTCACACACACTATACAAACAAATGTCACAATATATCTACATACTTCCAGTTTGTGACAATATTAATACAATTTGAGGGAAACCTCCTTTCCCGTTATAATTTACTCATACTTAAGCCCATATTGATTGGTTTCCTTATTTTCTTTTTCGCTAATTAAATAAAAATAAAAATTATAACAAAAATAAAAATTTAAATAAAATGAAAAACAACACTCAAGTTTTGTTCACCTAGGTAAAGAATTATGGTACATTGCATGGCGAATTTCAAATGGGCTGAATACATACAAAGAGATGTATGTATTTCGTAGCGTAGGCATCCTTAGTTCAGTTACACTTTGGTTGTCTTTTCCATCATATTCTCTAAGATACTGGGATCTAAGGTTGAGGCGTGATCGAGATTCTCTGAGCTAGCATTTTCTTCGGCAACGTTGACGAACGCGCTTGAGAGTTCTCCATTCAGTTTGTTGACGGCACTGGTAGCTATGTCGTACATGAAAATTTCTTGTCCATCTTCAGGTGATCTGCGAAATATATATAAGAAAGTTAGAATTTTTCGCTTAGGACATTCAAAATCAGTTAGAAAAATTATTTTTTTTTAATTGTGGGCGATTTAGTGGGCGGATTTTAAAAATCTTCACACATGAGCATTTCGGGTACCTAGAGAGTATAACGTGGGTATACAAGCAGGAAGCACTAGAGCCATTTTTGGCGATTTTTACATTTTAATGAAAATTGACTCAAGATTATTATACCTTTATTCGGAAAAAAACGTACACTCCGCTTCAACTGAATAAGCACAAACATTTTCTAAGCTACGTTGTCCATTTTTTCAAAACCTTGTGCCGTAATATACTCGTATCATTTGATATTGACAAAATAAATCGGAAAGAATAATTCAAAAAGTACCGCTATTTTTTCCTGGTTCTCTTGCAAAGCTTTCGATATGGAAAAATGCAGTTTTATTTTTTATATTCAGTTGACGAATAGACACAAATATTGAAATTCGAAATACAAGTAATTGGGGTTAAATGAAACAAGTTTTTCCTAAAATAGTTTTTTATTGGTTAATTTTAGTAGTGGGTACTGCCGGCTTTATTCGTAATAGTTTCGTAAATTCGATCCGGCATGGAATCGTACAGCCTCTTTATGTAGTCCGGCGAAATTTCCCTTCACGCCAATTTAATGGCTGCAATAAGGGATTCTCTGTGCTCAAACTGATGGCCAGACTCATAAACTTTTCGTACTAATCATCCCCAACCGTTTTCTATAAGGTTAAGGCCCGGTGAGTACGGCGGCCATTGAAGCAATTCCACATTCCGCTCCTCTATCCAATTTTTTACTATGCGCGCCGCATGGGAGCGTTGCCCTGCTGAAAAGTTCAGTTTATGGGTCCAAAAATGCCTGAAAATTTAGGAAAATTTCTTTTCAAATTTCCTTTATAACCTAATGCAGAAATTGTTGAGGTTTTTAACTCAAGCTCAACATCGTGGAAGTAATAACATCGTGGAAGTAATAATTAAACCCATCAGCCCATCAAAATTAAACTTCTTCTCATCCGAAAAAAAACTACGTGACGCCATTCATTTTTCCAACTCATATGGAGTCTAGAGAATTCAAATTCAAAGCGCATGTACTTCCGTTTCTCGTTAAGGGGGGTTTCTTTTGAATTTTCATCCGTTTTAGATGTTTGGCACTATTGATAACCCTTCGTACTGTTGAAATGCTAGCAGTAACACCGTCTTTCTGCTTTATTTTTGCCGCAGAGTCGCAGGAATTGGAAGCACATCTTAAAATTTCTCTTCGATCAACTGCTGTTGTTGCCGTTTTTTGACCTCCTTTCATGTTTTTTTCCGTACGAATCTTTGCTTCTTATATAAGAATAGACCACTTCGTCCAATATATATGTAGATATGTATGTATTATTCCAGTGCGTTTGTCGTTATTATATTGGTATTTTTGTACTTTTTGTACAGCTAAGCGATCAGCTGATATGTTGGAAACAGACAGCTCAGTTTCCAATATCCTTATTAAACGATCGAACAAATCTTGTAAAAATGTACAAAATATAGAACAAGCGCGAAGTTTTGCTCATTGAAAAAAATATGTGTGCAACCAACAGCAATAGCAAGGAGGAAGAAAAAACGTGGCGTAAGTGGAGGAAAACGCCACAACATTGAAAGGAAGTAGGGCATAAGTCCACAATTATTTACCCAAAGTGCAATAAGGGCAAGTGCTAAAATAAAACCTCGCACCTACTCCAAATCAAACAGTGACCCCAAGCAACACTGTTATTGGGGTTACTTGTGAACTATCTTCTCATTCGCTTATTTTCTTTGGTTTATTCGGTTATTTATTTCATGTCCATTCCTTATTGATTTAATGTTGTTTATGTCACATATCAAAAACGGAAAATAATATGAATTAAAAAAAATTAATTGAAATAATTTAATTGTTCATTACTAAACGCTGTTTTATTTCAATTCTATAGAAGAACTCTATGACCACAAAACAGCCTGATAAACAACGAATAGTTGTATGCCACGCAATGATCTGTAGTAGCATATAGTTTGCTCCAGTTTTTTCTTCAAATTACAAGCAAACTATATGCTACTACAGACCGCTCTATGGTAGCATACAGTTTGCTCTACAATGATGGTGGAATTGTTGAGCACAAAATAGTTCAGCACAGCCACAGACTATGGGTGTCTGTGCTGGTATACAGTTTGGCATTACGCCGCCCGGTTAGTCCTTGTAAATCGAATTGAGCTCTTTCAACACTATTTAGAGATTTTGATCTACCCGTTTTTCTTTGAAATACAAATAATCAAATAAAATTCGTTTAAAGCACTTCAACTGTTGATCCAATGTGTCAATCTCCACAAAATACTCATAAGCAGTGAAAATAATGACCTTGTGTCTATTTAGTTGACGCAAAATAAAACTGCATTTTTCCATATTGAATGCTCTGCAAGGGAACCAAGGAAAAAATAGCGGTACTTTTTGAATTATTCTTTCCGATTTATTTTGTCAACATCATACGCAAACAGTTTGCATCATGAAATGATATATTACGGCACAAGGTTTTGAAAAAATCGACAACGAAATGTAGTAGGTCGCAGCCAAGATAATTACTGAGTTATTCGAAGTTCTCCTTAGCAGTAAGTCAGTAAAATAACAATTAATACTGTTAAACGCACTATGTAGACTATGTGCATTTTGCCTACCACTATACGAGAAAATAATCTACAATAATAGAACAGCAAGAAAGCACTTAAGTGACTTAATGCTTTTTGCTTGTCATAATATTGGCCTGCTTTGCTGTCTTTTTCAGTTTGGCAACTTTACAATCGACACATTTTGAGGTGATTGACCAAACATTTTTGGAAATGGGACACTCTTATACTTATGGAAGTTCATTCTATGCACACTACTATGGGAAAAAACAAGTTATTCCCATTTAAAGGCGTCAATAAACCAGTAAATAATTGCAGGACTGCTATAGTTCAAAGGACATTAAAATGTTACAATTTAAAAATACCGGTGGAAATCCTACTTAAAAAAATAGGGAAGGGCTATACTCCGCTTGGGCGAAGTGTTGGATTCCCCATTCATATTCCTGTCTCTCATAAAGTGGGCGTTTCAAAAGGCTAAGTATGGGTGAATTGTTTAGAACGGTCTACATATTTTTAAACCCTATTCTAAGGGTATATTAATTTTGACGCACAGTTTGTAACATACCTTAATATTGCCCGTAGACCCCTCAAAGTTACTATATTTATGATCAGCATCGATAGTAATGTCGATCTAGCCATTTCCGTCCGTCCGTCTGTCGGCAAAAATTAGGCCTTTAAACTGGACCTAGAGAGCTGAAATTTTAACCATATACTCTCTAGGGTCCCGAAATAATCAAATTTTCGAATTTTTGAAATCCGCCGACAGACACGCCCACAAACTCAAAAAAACAAAATTTTGAAAAAAATCGAATTTTGAGCTAGAAATCTGAAATTTTTTATGTATGATCTATGACTCCTAAAACTGCTCGGGATAAAAAAATTTCAAAATCCGCCCACTGGCACGCCCACAATTATATAAAACAATTTTTTGAAAAACCAAAATTTGAGCTAGGGAGCTGAAATTTATAATTTATATACTCTAGGCGCCTTTCAAGCTCATGTGTAAATATTTTCAAAATCCGCCTACTGACACGCCCACAATGTAAAAAAAACCTGTTTTTGAAAATTCAAAGTTTGAGCTAGGGAGCTGAAATTTATAATATATACTCTCTAGGGGGCACTTTTTGCTCATGTCTAAACGTTTTCAAAATCCGCCCACTGACACGCCCACAATTTAAAAAAAAACTTTTTTTCAAAGTCCAAAGTTTGAGCTAGGGAGCTGAAATTTATAATATATACTCTCTAGGGGCCATTTAGCTCATGTGTTAATTTTTCTTAAATCCGGTTACTGACACGCCCACAATTAAATAAAACAATTTTATTGAAAAACCAAAGTTTGAGCTAGGGAGCGTTTTTTTACAAAAGCTTCGTTTTTTTTCGACAAAATCCTTTAAATGTTATATAACAAAATATGTAGAGCGTTCTTAACAATTCAACCATACTTAGACTTTCGTCACGCCTACTTATTAGGGATAGGAATAAGAATAAGGTATCCAACAGTCCAAGCGGACTGTAGCCCGTCCCTATGTTTTTATATGTTATTAAAGAGATTTTATCGAAAGAAACAACATTTTTGTAAAGAAAACGTCTCTTAAAAGTGGGCATGGCATCCAACTTTGTATATAGGAATTGTTTAAAACGACTTAATCTACATACTTTGCGAAGATGAAATGACTTTTGTTTATAGTGATATCTTCAATAAAACTGTTTTTTAAATTGTGGGCGGATTTTAAAAAAAAATTATGTCCCGAGCATTTTGATGGCCATAAGACAATATATACAAATTTGAATAGCTAAATATAAATAAATTTAAATAAATTTTTTTTGTGAGATTGTGGGTTTCCTACACTTGATTTTTTCGGGCCCACGGTTAAAATTTCCTCTTTCTTGCTCCATTTAAAGGCTTAATTTTTGCCGGCGGACGGACATGGCTAGATCGGCACGGCCAAAAAGTGAACTGATTAAAAAGAAAATGCTTCCGGTGAAATCCAAACCGGGTGTACTCAGTACTGTAGTGCTTATACATTTTAGAGTTAACTTTAAGGAAATAAATCTCATTAAAACATCAGGAAGGGGAATGAGTGCTGTTCCAAAATAACTTGTACCTAATAAGTGGCCTTAACAATATAAAAGCAGGGGCAAAGACTCAATTGGAGTCACATCAAAAATGCTCTAAAGACAGCCATAGACTGGTGCATCAAGGAAAATCTTTCCATAAATCCCAGTAAAGCCGTCATCGTTCCTTTCACTAAAAGGAGGAAATTAGACCTAGGCCTAATCACAATAAACGACACGGTCGTAGAGTACTCCGACGAAGTCAAGTATCTTGGAGTAATCCTAGACAAGAGACTTAACTGGAACTCTCGCATAAATAACGAAATCACTAAAGCTAATAGAGCTTTATGGGCCTGTCGTCGCACATATGGCAGAACCTGGGGAATATCTCCAAAGATCGTCCACTGGATCTACACAGTGATGATAAGACCCATTATAACATACGCCTCCATAGTATGGTGGACAAAATCCACACAAAAGGTCGCAATAGAGAAGCTCAAAAAGGTACAACGGTTTGCGTGCCTTGGTATCTCCGGAGCCATGCGAACCTGTCCAACAGCTGCCATAGAGGCAATAACAGGAATCACACCTCTCCACATATACATTCAAAAAGTGGCGATCCGCAGTGCAATAAGTCTAATACAGTTAAACGAGATAAGTCTTAATGATCACCCGGATCTAAAGACCCTTCTCGATGAACTACCAGAACTTAACATGAACTGCGCGGTCACAGACCGCATTCAAAAAACACTATGCTTCAACAAACGGTTCTCCACGGAGATCCCCAAGAGAGAAGCATGGGTTAGCAATAACCCACCAAACAGCCACAACGGCATAAAGTGGTATACGGATGGTTCTAAAATGGAAACGGGGGTAGGAGCGGGAATATACGGACCACACAAACGCTTTACGATACCCATGGGAAAAAGTCCCAGCGTATTTCAAGCAGAGCTCCACGCCATTCAAGAATGCGCCAGCCATATTATTTTGTCTGGCATAAAAGGTGCAACCATCCATATTTTCACGGATAGTCAAGCAGCTATAAACGCCCTTAGCTCGTATACCATTGACTCCAAATCAGTCATGCACTGCTTCAATACCCTACAAACACTCGGAATAAGAAACAAGACCAAATTATGGTGGGTTCCGGGTCATGTCGGGGTAGAAGGTAACGAAAAGGCCGACGAACTGGCCAGAAAAGGTTCAGAAACACCTTTCATAGGTTCCGAACCTTTCTGCTGCACTCCTAGATCAGCAGCAACGGCAGCAATTAAAAACTGGGAACATAGAAAATGTATCTATCTTTGGGAAAGCATCCCAGGTCTAAGACAGGCCAAACGAGCCATTCGGCCCTTCAATAAAAATGCCAGCAAATGTCTAAAACTAAGCAGGCACGATATCAAAAACCTAGTAGGTTACTCGTACCTTACTGGTCACCATGGTTTAAGATATCATCTACACAAAATGAGAATATCAGACTCTCCTGAGTGCCGACTCTGTCTGGAAGAGGACGAGTCAGCTGAACACATTTTATGTGAATGTCCAGCCCTTAATGGAATTAGAAAGAAGATCTTTTTCAGGGAGCAAATGAGCCCCGAGGACATAAAGAATTCTTCTACTGGTAAAATTGTCCGCTTTACACGGAAAGTGGAAATTCTACTAGTCTAAACTTTTCTGGCCCATACGGTACAAAAGATCTTTTAGGTCGAAGTACCCCCCCTTATAAATCGCCTTGGCGAGCCAGAAATTAAAAAAAAAAAAAAAAAAACAATATAAAGAACCTCTCAAAATAAGTGATCGTAAAAAAGAATTAATTGAAATGTGCCAGAAAGGTGTCGTCCCCAAATTAGTCCATTCATGATTTCTTTTCTATCTTTGCATTCACGTTCAGAAGCAAATGACTACCTGCCATGACCTGACGTCATATAAGATACGGACACGAAGGATATAGTAATTGTTAAATAGGTGAAATTCTTTTTGGCATCTTATTCTTAAAATGAAATAAAGCTAAGAAATTCAATGAAAATGTGAATTTTCTTCTATTGTTAATACTAGTTTTCCCGTATAATTATTTTTCAATACATACAAAATTGCAATGTCTATGCTGCTAAACAGCTATAAGTCAGCTTATTTTTTATTTCTGGGCCCTTTTTTTTATTGATGGGATTAAAAATACTATTAGAAACTTAAACCAAAACGTAGCTAGTGAAGTTTATCGGTTCAAACAACTTTAAACTACATATTATACGAGTATTATCAAATTATCAAACAATGTTTTTTGACTTATTGCCGTTTGCTTATAGACCTACGATATGTTCCAAATTTCAACTTGCTCGCTCGGATTAAAAAAAAGACGAAATGCGCTGTCACGTGACTTTTTTTGATCTTGTTCTAGAGAAAATAGGTCTACGGGCAATATAAAGGTATGTTACTAACTATGAGTCAAAATGTATATATCCTTAAAATAGTGTATAAAGAGTTCAACACGCGGAAGATGCGGAGCGAGATCTCTTGAAACACCATTGAATCGCTTAGCGTTGCCGGCAGAAGAGCAGCAAAACCAATCGAAATAATTGAGACCTGGACAATAATATCCTGATGGAAGGAACATTTTGCAACTTGGGAAACGTAGAATATAACGAGAAGTCCTCATTCTTCGAGATATGTGGAGCAGACCCACCAAAAATGTTGATTTCGCATCTTCTACCATAGAACCCGCGTCGGTGCCTTACCCTCTCTCGGAATTCGCTTTCGGTGAATATAATGTAAATCATTAAGTGGGATTACCCATTTTGTATTTATTTCCTGTTGTGCTATCCAGAAATGTCATTCAAAAAGAAATACATTGTTACGTCTAGTACATATTCAGGTTGTTAACTTTAAAAAACGTAGTTAAATGTAGCAGACGCAGTATATTTATATGTATTTAGCCATGTTGTTTAAGCATATTTACCTCTTTTTGTTTGTTTCTAACTCTGAAAACTCTCTATCTTCACAAAAGAAAATGTCGGCAAAAATTAAAAAGGCTTTAATTGCTACTTCCTCGCAAAAACCGATACACTAAGGGTCCCAGCCCATTGAATCCATCCAAAAGTGGCCCAAGTGGAAGTTCACGCATTACAAAATTGAGATGAGACACGTGCATTGGTCGATACATTGAAGAAATGAGAAAAAACTGTCATTTCCAATCGCCAGACAGTTCAGTATGCAACAACCTTTCTGCAGCTTGACCGCTGATTGGTTGAATTCGCTGTATTGGAAGGATTGTTTTTGACATCTCGGTTCAGGAGCTTAGGTGAGAAATGTCAAAAAACGTACCGGTCTGACATTTCGTCATTGAAAACGTGTCTTCGGCTGTCAACGTTTAAAACGGGTTCTATAAGATTTTTCCTTCCGTTAAATGCATTAACGCTGAAGTTGGCGTCTACGCAACGGATCTACGGATTTTATGGTCTGGGGCCTTAAGAGTTTAAGCATGGTTTAAGGATATTTTTTTCGTTTATGGTCAAATCGATAGATTCTCCCAAGGTCGACTATCTCATATAGCTCATCTGTGGTTTGCCATTCCCGTGCCCGACCGGAAGAATATTTTCTCTGATTTGTCCGATGAAATGCAACGCACACCGTAGTGTGACATGAAGCGTTAAACAAAACAATTTCTGACTAATACATGGCAAATTTTTGCTGAATCTCTCCGAAAAGAAATTTCTACGGATTGTTTTAAATGAAATGTTGTACAAATTAAAACAAAAAAAAATATAATTTGTTGCTTAGCTCAGATATTTGGTATTTTGAAAGAAAACAACGACATGTGACAAGGCAAAGGCACTATCCATTACCTTGAAGTTTATCAAAAATTTGTTCACGCTGTTATAGATTTTGGACAGCTGATTATATTCAAAAGAACGCGTTTGCATGCTTAATTTGTTTTGTTCCGAAACGGATACCTCGAGCACAGTCTGAGTCCCAATTGTATTTGGCCTTCATTTCGGAAATACCCACTTATAAATTCTGTTCAAATTTGACCTTTCATTTTAAATTGGCCGCCATTTTCTTTACAGCTGTTAGATTTTAGATTAAACCGAAGTTTTTTTAAGGTATTAAGTATATACATCCCCGATAGCTAAAATGGATCGGTACACTATTGAGCAAGGGGTTTTTATTATTAAAACTTATTTTAAATATAGTGAAAGTTTTGCAGAAGTTGAAAGAAAATTTCGTTCAAAATACGGTAGAGAAAATGCTCCGTCAAACCGTGCTATTAAACTTATCGTTCATAAATTTGAAGAAACTGGTTCGGTTCAAGATGAGAGAAGTAAAGTCTATCATCCTATCAGAAGTGTTGCTGAAGAGCCAACGACGTCAATTCGTCGCTGTTCACAGTAAATAAATATCAAACCAACAACCTTGTTTAACATTTTGCACAAAGATCTCCATTAAAAGGCTTACAAAATACAGTTAACTCAAGAAATAAAGTCAACTGACCACGCATTGAGTCGGCAATTCGTTAATTGGGCCATAGAGAAGCAACAACAAAATGACAATTTTTTCAAGCGACACCGATGAGGCTCATTTTGAAATTGGCGGTTATGTCAATAAACAAAACTGACGCATTTGGGCTGAAGAAAATCCTATAGGATAGGAAAGGCCAATGAAACCAAAAAAAAATAATGTATGGTGTGGATTTTGGTGTGGTGGCGTAATTGTGGATGGAGCTCGATATCAAGCGACGATTAGAAACTTTTTGTGGGGTCAATTGGAAGATATTGATGTGCAGAATATGTGGTTTCAATAGGATTGTGAAACAGCAACGAACTCAATCGATCTTCTGAAAGAGAAGATTAACAATCGCATAATTTCCCGAAGAACAGACGTGAATTGGCCAGCCAGATCATGCGATTTAACAACACTGGATTTTTTCTTATGGGGTTTCTTGAAGAGTAAAGTTTATGCCGATAATACTCAAACTGTTCAACACCTCAAAGACAACATCATCGAGCAAATATCACTAATTGAACCATCATTATGCGAAAAAGTGATTCAAAATTTTGTTAAAAGGTTGACAGTCTGCCGAGCTGGCAGAAGAGGTCAATTGGACGACATTCTTTTTCGTTATTTAGCGGAACCAATGTACATTAATTTCCAGTACAAATAAATACAGATTTCACAGAATTTATGTCTTTCATTCAAAATTTAAAATGATACCTCAAATTTGAACAGCCTTTATTTTGAGTGTCGAAATTTTCAAGGTATGTGCTATCACATAATATCCCATTGGTCCGTACTAGGGTTGTTCCATCATTAAAAAATACTTAAAAAAAAAGCAGACTGAAGCATATGGACTACACTAAACCCAAGAACGACTTCAAATCTACTACAGTGGGATGAAGCTTTTCAGAAAGGCTTTGAAAGTTAAAACTTTATCAAACTTACTTTGCGACCAGCAGTACCACCGATTGACTGTCGACATCGGTGCGTGATTCTTTCTCAAGCCATTTCTTGAAGTTATCCTTTGTCGGCTTTTTAATAAGTGTCTTGATGATGTCACCGGTAACAAATTTAATTTCCTTCGAATCTGTGGTGTCACGTTCACTGCGTCCATCGTCCAGTTGTTCACTGTTCAGCGCTTGCAAATTGTCAACTGGCGCTAAAACCACCACACTTGCTACCTTCTTTCCTCGTAATTCCTCGACATCGGGTATAGGAAACTGAGCACCATTAATTTTAAGCGGAAGATACCTGTTATACTGCCGGTCGGCTAAATCAATTGGTGGAACTACCGCCGAGTCCGTTTTGATGTATTTATCCGTGAAAGTTTTCTCATTGTTGGAATTGAATTGGACCACTTTCAGTTCGACATCCTGCTTTTGAGGTAATCTTTTGGTTTCCTTTACTTTTTCGATGGCCTTTTCCGAGAAGTTGACACTTTCGCCATTCGGTTTGACAACGGTCAATACTTTGTTTGATTCCGATATCTGAGACCCACCACCAGCTCCATAGAAGTTCTGCAGATGCTCAGCTGGGAGATTTTCCAGAGCCACATCTCCTACTTTGTCATAGTCGAGGACACTTATGTCGGCATTGTCCAAAATTCCAGAGTTCAGCAGTTGCTGCCTGAGGTCATCGGGAACTTCGTCGGGGAGCTCCAGTTGAGCTTTGGCAGCATTTTTACTTGTTGTCGATGGTGCAGCAGGAGTCGTCGGGCTAACCGTACTCTTGGGTTCCGTTGCAAAGTTCTTTAAATTGTTATTATGTTGGATGTTGACGTTTTCTGTCGTTATGCTGTTTTTGCGGTACTCGAGCTCCTTGAAGACATCCGAGTGCAGATTCGAAACACTGAATTTAGAAGATTCAGATTGGCGTGGCTGTTGCTGGTAGATCGCCTGTTGGTTGGGCTGCGAGTTCGGAATGATTTGGGGTTGAGATCCGGAAGATATGAACTGGGATTGGGGCTGATATTGTTGGCTGTAGTAGTTACTGGATGGCATGGGAGTTACAATCTGCAATTGCTGGCCATCATTCATTTTGACATACTGCGGTTCCTGGGTGGTGGACTGATATTGGATCGAGCTGGGGGATGTAACGAAACTGTTGAACTGCTGACGATAGGCACCGGAGTCACTGTTATATTGATTAGGGATGACTGTGTTTGGCTGACCTGGGCCTGGAGTTGTCGGACCCAAATTTGGGGCTGGAATATCGTGAATGACTTGATTGTCACCGGAGTAGGATGAGTAGGTGTTGTAACGGTTGCCATCAGAGGTTTCAATAATGTGCTGCTCAAACTTGGGAATGGCTTTCAAGAGTTCTGTCTCTTTTGAGGGCTTGACGTCGAATAGACTGTGGAGTTGACCTAGATATGGGGATGTGTTTTGGTTGAAGGAATTCGCTTGAACATATTGTTTGTGGTTGTATGGGATTTCTTTAGAATTGTAGTTTTGTTCTGGTCTAGGACTGATGCTTTTCTGAGGTTGAGGCTTCTGATAACGATTGATTGGGTCGTAGGCAGGTCCTTGAGACTGTGCGGAGTAGTTTGGTTTTTGACCAAAGGACTGTGGACGGCTATAAGGCTGAAGTTGAGCTAGAGGAGGGTGATTCGCGTTTTCAAACTTTGCGGAACTGGGAACTGCGGTCGGGCGGAACTTGACAGGTTGATACGATGCGGGACTTTGACGCGATGGAACGTCTTTTGTCTTTGATGGTGGAGTTGGAAAGAAAATGTTTTGCTTCAGAGGTAGGGCACTAGGTATTTGCTGTTGTTGTTGTTGCTGGGGTTTTTGATACGGTTGGGGGAGTGATGGTTGTTTTGGTGGAAGAATTGGCTGGGCCTGGTATTGTTGTTTGTGTTGATGTAGTTGTTGTTTTGGCTGCAGGATGGGTTGTTGCTGCTGATGCGGCTGATTGAATTGGAACTGTTGCTGCTGGTATACATTTTGGTGTGGGTAACTTTGATATTGAGGAGGTGCTTGGACAACTGGTGCAGCTGGCCGCTGATACTGTTTTGGAGTCTGATCGTGGGGGTGCTGTGGCGGACCCTGATTAAAAAATGGTCTCTGTGGTTGTTGTTGGTGTTGTGATAGTTGTTCTTGTTGTTGCTGTTCTTGGTGGTGGTAATGTTGTTGTTGTTGTTGTTGTTGTTGTTGTTGTTGTTGTTGTTGTTGTTGTTGTTGTTGTTGTTGTTGTTGTTGTTGTTGTTGTTGTTGTTGTTGTTGTTGTTGTTGTTGTTGTTGTCTGTGTTCTTGTTGTTGTAAATATTGCTGTAGATTTTGCTGGGGATACGACTGTTGCGGTTGTTGTTGTTGTTGTTGTTGTTGTTGTTGTTGTTGTTCCTGTTGTTGGTGTTGTTGATGTTGTTGGTGTTGTTGATGTTGTTGGTTTTGGTGGTGCTGTTGTTGTGGCTGATGATGTTGTTCTTGTGGATTTTGGTGTTGTTGTTGTTGTTGGCTTTCTTGTTGCTGGTGTTGAAGTGGCTGGTGTTGTGGTTGCTGGTGTTGTTGTTGCTGGGGATATTGCTGTTGATGGTGTTGCTGTTGCTGTGATTGCGGTCTAAAAGCTGTTAAAGCTTGGGGTTCTGGTAGGTGCTGCTGTTGAATCGAAGGCTTATACTCAAGTTGAGTGTTCTGATTTTGATAGTATCCTTGATATCCATCAGCTATTGGCCCGCGTGGATTTCCAAAATCAGCTCTTACATTGGCTGTTGGAGATGGCCTGGAAGGAAAAATGTCCCCTTGAGGCAATGCAACGACTGACCTTTGCTCGCTCTCAGCATTATGTTCTTGCAACTCATGACCCGACTGCGACTTATCTTCCGAACCGAAGGTCACATGGATTCCACTACTGCTATGAAATTTCTCTGAATCCGGATGGATAATGGTGCGAAGGGTGGTTGTCTTCAATGGTGGAATGGGTGTAACTATGGTTGGATAATGTATAATTTCTTCCTCTTCTTCTTCAGCACCCTCATTTTCATTGCTGCTAAGCGATGCAATTGGTTCCTCTAATTGAAGTTGATTGTTTTCGTCTTTCTTGTACTTTACATAGTAGACATGGACCTTGTCCTTCTTTTTCTTCTGCACTAAAGGTTGCGGTGGTAGCGTTGGGATTGTCTCGTTGCTGTCCTTGATTATTATT
The DNA here is from genome assembly GCA_949715645.1 of Portevinia maculata. NCBI lineage: Eukaryota > Metazoa > Arthropoda > Insecta > Diptera > Syrphidae > Portevinia > Portevinia maculata. The sequence goes on from OX454526.1 coordinate 220,608,292, forward strand.
TCAATTATTGGCTCAGGCGCTTCAAGGAATTGTGGATATTGCGAAAATTGACTGTAATCCGGCAGATGGTTGGAATATTGGCCTTCAAATCAAAAGATTAAGGTAAAATAGGGAAAATTGATTTAATTTACTTTTCTTACCGATTGCACTTTGTCCATTGTATAAGCCATCCGAAGAATAGAAAGATCTTGGATCTGCATATCCTTGCCGTCGATTTGTAAAATCAACGCTGTATGAGAAGCCCGGAATTCCAATGTCGTTGAGCGTTCGTTTTTCTCTATCATCGCCGAGACTTTTGGAAGAGTTTGTATGTTTATTTGTAGGTGTTGGTTTTTCTTTGCCTATCGGCTTTTTTGCTATCGTAATGGATAAATAAATCCCGACAACCTGTAAGTAAAGGAAAGGAAGAAGAATATTAATATATTTTATGGATGCAGTCTTTTGGCTTCCCGTTAAAGAAATCATTGCTATAGTCATGAAATCAGCACGTGTATTTTGATCACCATTTCAAAAACATAATCCATCTTGGATGCAGTGCAATCAGAGAATCTGAATTTTGGATAACCAAACTTCATATACGGATCTAGCAACATCATGGACAGCAAGGAGTAGGTACTGTCTTACCCCACGGGCTTTTCTCATAAAATCGACTACTACCTACTTCACCCGGTCTAGTGATACAGGATTACATTGGATCTACTGTTAACGAGGGGCTCGATGATTATCTTCGAACAGCACTGATCAATATAAAAGTTATTGGGAACATAATATCGGATGTCGCGTGTCCATAGGATTTGGGTCATATGCATATTTAAAGCTAATGAACCGTAGCGGCTAAGAAATATCAACACTGAAAGCTCTAATTGGCGTTACGCAGGACGCACCTTTTTTTGTAAAAACTCGTTAGTTGCATTAGATCTAGGGGAATATAGCTCTTCTTCTTCTTCTTCTTCTTTTTCTTCGTTTTCTTCTTCTTCTTCTACTTCTTCTTTGAAGACGAGGTAATGATCTGAACTGTGGGCGCAGTGTCGTAAAGGTTAGCGTGTTGGACTACTAATCTAAAGGTCTCAGGTTCGAATCTCGCCGGGGCCAGGTAACATCTGAAAGTTTTTCCACTGCGCACCTCTTGCGAACGTCTGACAAACATCCAAGAGTATCACTTGTCATGAGAAGCTTCTCAAATTTGCCATTCGGGTTCTTCTTAAAATTGTAGGTCCCTTCCACTTCGCACAAGCAAAATGGTTGAAAAACCTAGTCTTTAGGCCCTATATGGCCGTTAATGCCTAATATTTATTTTATTTTTTAACGATCTGGACTAGAAGAGTCATATCCCTTCCACTTCACTTTTCCGGCTGTAGGGTTCGACTTTTTGACTTCAAAAACTGTCCGCAGGCCTCCGGGTCTCGCATCAATTCGTCACTGAGGCCTATCATGTGCTGGTGTTCTGGCATTTGTGTGATCCAGGAGTCTGCCTCTCTTCGCGATTGTTCCGCTCTATTTTCTCAAAGATAAAATCTTTGACGTACCTTACAAGAGTTCTTTGACATAGCTGAGGTCATAATTGATTTTCAAGACTAAGAAAGGGTATTGAAATAGAGATGGTGGCGGAAAGCTTTTAATGGGTCAACGGTAGCGCTCATGTTACCGAAGTGAATTTCTGACATCTCTTCCACAAGGTATTTTGGAACTTGCGCTCCAGGTTGGGTGTTGTGCCGTCGGGCTAACTTCCCAACCACGTCAAAAAAAAAAGTTACGAGCTCGGATATGGGTACCCCTCATTCAAGATCATGACCCGGAACGTCAACTTACTATGGCCTGCCAATATTACATTCCAGCTGTCAGCTCTATAGATGAGGCCAATCTGCTTGCTGCTCACTTTACAGTCCGCTCAACGCTCCCAGATTGAGCTTTGTCTCCCACAGTACTCGAGCGCGTAGAATTCTCCATGGGACCAATCCACTTTCGCACTCGTACAGTGGCTAGAGTACTTCAAGATCTTGACGTTCACAAATCCGCTGGTACAGATGGTATTTCCCCTATCGTTCTGAAAAGGTGTTCTTCGCTGGCAAAACCATTGCGTAAGCTTTTCTATCTGTCCTATTCTTCAGGACTCTTCCCGGGAAGATGGAAAACAGTATTTGTCCAGCCTGTACCAAAAAAAGGCGAATCTTCTTCTCCCTCCTCCTACCGACCAATTGCACTTACGTCCCTTCTTTCTAAGGCCATGGAAACGCTGATAAACCGTCAGCTAATGAAATATCTTGAATCGCGAAAATTTCTTAATGACCGGCAGTATGGTTTTCGCAGCAACAGGTCCACTGGTGATTTGATGACATAACTAACCGAAAAGTGGAACCAATCTCTTCATCGAGGTGGTGAAAGTAAGATTGTTGCGCTTCATATTTCAAAGGCATTTGACAGAGTTTGGCATCAAGATCTCTTGTCGAAAATGCGTGCATTTGGAATCGATGATACTCTTCTTCAATGGATTAGAAATAACATTTCGGACCGTTCAATTCAAGTTGTTTTGGACGGTTTCAAGTCTGCAACTCACCAAATAAATGCTGGTGTCCCCCAAGGCTCTGTTCTGTCCCCGACTCTCTTTCTCATTTTTATAAATGATCTCCTGTCTGTTACTTCTAATCCAATCCATTCCTTTGCTGATGACAGTACCCTCAGCTTCTCATATTCTTTTCTTGGGTCACGCCCCTCATCTTCGGGTGTGGAACTGGAACGGCAACGTTTGTTAAGCTCATTAAATTCCGATCTTAACAGCATAACTCAGTGGGGTAAAACCAATAGAGTGGAATTTAATGCTTCCAAAACACAATGCTGTCTCCTGTCATTAAAGCAAAACCCACACACACTGAAAGACTTGCCATTCTCGGTATGTGTGTTAATGACAACCTTCGTTGGAATGACCACAAATTCGCTGTCGCCAAGAAAGAAATATTTCACCCCTTCTGATCTGGCTACAATTTGTAAGGCGTTTATTCGCCCGAAACTCGAGTACAACGCTCATATCTGGTCCGGTGCACCAATAACTTATTTGGAGCTACTTGACAGGATCCAAAAACGCGCGAAAATCTCATTGGCGACCGAGACAGCGCAAGATCGATTGACTCTCTTAGTCATCGTCGTAATGTCTCCTGCCTTTCGTTATTTTATCGTTATTTCCACCATAAGTGCTCAAACGAAATAGCCAGTTGCATTCCTCCCCTTGAACATTTCAACCGCAATACTCGCCATGCAAGGAATGCTCATCAGTTCACCCTCAAGCATGTGTTCGGACGTACAGTGAAGCTCAAAGAATCTTTCCTCAGCCGTACAACACGGAATGGAATGCTCTTCCCCGCTCCATTTTTCCTGCACATTATAACCTACAAACATTCAAAACCAACGTGCATCGGCATCTCTCCTTTTCTTCTCACCCTAATTTCCTTAATGCCCGCGCTGTGTAGCTAATACATTATAAGGGTCACAACAAATCCCTTTAGTGCGAGCTTATTATAAAAAAAAAAATATGCAGCTGGAACGTACGTACACTGTACGCTCCTGCTGCTGCTCAAAAACTTGACTTTAACTGTCTTCTGCATCAAAGAAAGTCGATCATATGTCTTGCAAGAACTACTTTTTTTATACCAAACGGGCAGCCGACCCATGAAGAGTCTCTGCCTGAGACACTGTAGCCTGCCATCCTCTGCGATCCAGGGCACGATGCTTTCAGTTCTCCAGACCAAGCGCTATGGTATACGCGATTGCTTGGTCTTTAAAACGGAGAATCCGCCTGTGGGCTGGGAGTCAAAGATCCTCTTGGCTGGAGAATTATTGTCCATTCGCTTAATGTGGCCGAGCCAATGTATTCGACGTGGTTTAGCTTTTAGGAGTATTTTTCTATCAAAAGAATTCGGTATTAGCTCCCCTTCCTACCAGCACTGGGCTCAATAAAGCAGGACTGCCAGGATTAAGGTTCAATACAGCACGCATTGTGTCCTTCGAGTGAGGAGTTTTGAGCCTATTTGTTTGACCAAACCGAAGAAGCAACGGTTTCCTGGGGTAATTCTATGTCAGATCTCCACAAAAGTATCATTCGTGAAGCTAATGTTTACACCAAGGTAGAAGAGCTATCTCAAAGGTATTGCTATCAACAGTGACGTTTTGTCCTAGGCAGATGTTTGTTTCCTGATATCATGGTCTCGTCCTCATTAATTTCAATTCAACCAATTTCTTCTTTACTGTGTGAACATCTAATCGGCACGTGGCAGAGTGGCCAAATCTTCACACTAGTGTTGCCTAAAGTACTCCCATAGGAGTATTGTACTACTTTCAACACCTCCGTACATCCGGACTCCTCCTTTCACATTCGTACTCCTATTTCTTTAAAGACCTTAAATATATTACACTTTAATTCACTTACAGCCATATTAATAGAAAAACACTATCCGCTCCTTAATACACGAGTTAGCTGGCACACGCATAGCGAACTTGTCCATATGATAACTTTTCTGATTAATAAAAATATGTTTTCCCTGTGTTAGCTGTTTGCTCTTTATCACCTACAATACGGCAGCACTTCACTTACAATACGGCAGCACTTAACCAAATTATATTCGAAAATCGGGTGTATCTGTCAAATTTCATCAGTTGACACTCATTTCTGTGTATTCCATTCCAATACGATGGGACTACTATGGAGTCAAGGCATTATAAAAGAGTAATATGCCCAAATGGGTGACAGTGTTCTCTCTCATTCTCTCAATGTTTCCACACATACATGCGCATCCTCTCAATTTGTGAATGCATGAACTACAATCTGAGAATGCGTGAAGTTATCCGCTCCTTATACGCCGAATTCGGTGAGTTAAGTTATCCACTCGTTATCACATGTCAGTGAAAGCTAACACACGTTTATTAATCAAAATTAAGAGTTAACACGTGCGCTAGTGCTAACTCGCCGCTATCCGTTGTTTATTAATACGGGGGTTAAAATTTAATGCAAATTTATTAGCACTTTTATCCTCCAAACTGTCGTCAAAAAGGAAATTTCCCACTTTCTTGTTTGTTTTTGTGTTTCGTTGGTTTCATCTTTCATGCAAATTTCATCTATTCATTAATTTATTTTATTGTTGCCTGAGATTGTATTTTGTTGGTCGTTTCTTTGTTTGAACTCCGTGAATTGTATAGTTCAATAAAATGAAAACGATTGTTAAATTAATACTTGAAATTAATTCAAAGTAAACTTGTAGTTTACATATTTAGTAAATTTGATTCCTTTGAGGCAGTAAAGGCAAAAAGCTGTAAATAATGTGCAAAATTTAGCACCAAAATCACCTGCTACAATAAGCAACGATATTGAGTTTTCAAATGCTAAAAAAGTATTTGCTGTTGAAGTTGATACACCGACCAAATCAAAATCGGTAAAGGCAAAAAAAGTTCAAACAGCCAATGTCAATGTGTCTGCTGCTGTTTCTGCAAATTCGGTTCCTGAATCCCCTGCTGAAAGAACCGACGATGTTGAGATTTCTGATGCTGACGAAGTAGATACACCTCCCACACCTTCTTTAGAATTAGCCGAGTTTTGGTCAGAGATATTTGTCTTAAAAAATGCACTTAATGAAACACTTTTCCCTCTGACAAGGGATTTTGTAAGATCAGTATTCCGCACAGCAGCAAACCGGCAGAACGATTTTTCCATTAAAGATAAAGATAAACAACGGAACAGATTGGACGTAAATACTTTGAATGCAAATCAATGAAGCATTTTTAAATAAAGTTGCAAAAACAATGTTTGTTTGTACTACTATTTTTTCAAAATACTGCCCATTTTTGGCTGCAGTACTACTTTATAATATTTCTCTCCGGCAACACTGCTTCACACTTAGAAAAATCGTGTAGACCAATCAATTTCAAATCGAGTCTCCCAACCCGTCAAGAGCCGCTACCTGTTACACCTGTGACAGTTATCCAGACCGGTCTTCCTCTCCTTTTCCTGGTGGGTGGCAGGTGAAGATCCTCTTGGCTGGAGCAATATTGTGCATTCGCTCGATGTGGCCGAGCCAATGTACTCGACCTTCTTTAGCTTTTTGTACTACACGCAAATCTTGGTACAGCTCATGGAGTTCGCGGATGTTCCTGCTCCTCTTTTCAGCCTCCTCACACACATGACCAGATAGCTGTCGAAGAATTTTTCTTTCAAAGGAGCCCAATATTATGTCCAGCACTCGGCGCAATAAGGAGGAACATAATCAACTACTTAGACGGGTTGCGTCATAGAATCCAAGTTGACAATGCTTTTGTATAGGGATAATGGTATTAGCAATTGATTAATTGAAACCTGCTTGTCCTACTTGAAGTACATAGATACAATCGAAGAATATAGGTTCATAACATTTTTTGATCCATCCATTCGAATACAACAGTTTTACCATAGAAATTGTCAACACCATTTGCACCGATACTTCATCAAAATAACTATTTGTCGGTCCAGGTGAAAGTTAATTTTTGCATCAGTCGTAAGGCCGAACGCCTTAAAAAAGGAAGCAACTTTCATTTACAATCAGGTACATATACCTAGATATGTATGTAAATATTGCTGCTGGTAATACTTATCGCATTTTACGGCATCCTAAATAAAAACACGAAGAAATTATCAGCACTTAAAAGTAATTAAGACACCCAGGAAAATCAGCTGAATGTTTCATTTTATTTTCACGGCAACTATCGCCTTCGAAGCATGTATTTAAGGAGAAAAAAAACAGTTCAACGCCTCAAGTAAACTTATGACAATCGTCAAGTCACTACGCCTCATCCCATCGGCTCGCAGTCGCAACGCCTTCACAGTTCTGACGCAATAACGAGTATACCAATACCAACAATCTCTTGGCACACTTCCTGCTCAAAAACAATCACCTTTGCATTGCGCAAGACTTAATTTTAGCTAATAAAATATCAACATATGAACAGGCCGCAGAAAAAAATGACAAACTAATAACGTATCGGTGTTTGGTGTTGTATGGCGACCTACCAGTTTAACCACAGTGCTCATCTCCGCCATCGCGTCGCCACCGCAACAGGTTGTATCTTTCGAGGAAAAGTGAAAACCAGTCACTTTTGCTTTTCATCTTGTTTCTTTGACTTGGGTTCCCAGTATTCCAGTCATCACATCATGGTGTTCATTAGCAATCATTTGACTCTTTGCCGCCCTCAGGTTATGTAAGACTGGCTTGTGAGCAAAGCAGTGAACAAAAAAAAACTGAATTAACCGTCTACTTGGCCTGCAGTGATCTTGGCATACGCGACGAGTCTTTCTTTCGATATGGTATATGTACTCTTTCCCAGCATCAAAGGAACCCAATACCCAACAAATGGGAGGTAATCCATTCGTAAGACTAACATGGGACGCTGCAAAATGTGAGGCGAAACCTTGTTGTCTACTTTTTCAGGGGGCAGCTATGATCTCCAAGCAGATCGCCACGCAGATTTAATTGGACCACGGTGGTATGATTAACTGAAATTAACGTTTAAATGCGGAAGCAATATAATTACAAGGGTCGCAGGCGGTTTGGGTTACTTTTTATTTTGTTGTATCAATTTAATGAAAATTGGATCAGAGCTGAGAGTATTAATTACTAAACCGCTGCTCTCTTGTAATATCGGCAATAAACTGTGCAGGTTATCATTAATTTTAAAGAAAATGGGAGCGTTCAGTTTGCAAGGCAACTAGTAGTCCCTACTATTTTACCATTCCTCATTGATCAAATAACTCACGTGACCATGTTTGGCGAGTGATAGAAATTTAATTAGTAGGGAACTCGCAGTTGCCTTACGAATTGAAAGCGCCAAATCTTCGCGATGCGCAAAGAATGCTTGATTTATTTTTACCATGATGCGGATGAGGTGCTTTGCAATTAAAGTTATACGAGGAAACAGGGTGAATAAAAATCAATTTTATTATCAGAAGAAATTGAGTGCCCTTATCATATAATAGCTACACAGCGCAGGCGTTTAGGAAATTAGGATTTGAAGAAAAGGAGATATGCCGATGCACGTTGGTTTTGAATGTATATCAATATATTAATACGGAGTTGCCTATAACGTGTTTCCCCCCTTTTTTTGCTATTATACGTCACATAGATATGCCAACACTTAACACTATATATATTTGGGTAGGGGGCAATACATAGAAGTGCACAATACAAAAATTATCCACATATATAACACACATTATGAATTACAGCAGGTAAAATGAAGCGAATTGGATGAAATTACAACAACAACAACGTTGATGTGTGAGGCAATAATCTGCCAATCGGAACGGAAACATTTTATATCATGAAGTTACTTGAAAAGCTTGAAGTTACTTGAAAATGCTTGAAGTTACTTGAAGTTACTTGAAAATGCTTCAAAATACTTAAAGTTACTTGAAAATGTTTTAAGTTACTTGAAGTTACCTGAAAATGATTGAAGTTACTTTAAGTTACTTGAAAATGCTTGAAGTTACTTGAAATTGCTTGAAAACTTGAAGTCACTTGATAACTCTTGGACATACTTGAAATTATTTGGACATGCTTGAAGTTACTTGAAAATGCTTCAAGTTACTTGAAAATGCTTGAATTTACTTCAAAAATGCCAGAAAAATTTTATATCATGTGAAATCAGAGAATGCAATGTCGAAAAATTTCGTTCTCCGATTAATATGTATAACAGTCGACTTTGTTTTTTTTCAGCTTATAGAATAAATTGGTCGAATTTCGACCATGGGGCGACCCCTAGTAGGTTATAATGTGAAGGAAAGATAGAGCGTGAGAAGTATTTCACATTCGTGTTGTACGGCTGAGTAAAGATTCTTTGAACTTTACTGTACGTCCGAATACCGTCTTGAGAGTAGACTGATGAGCATTTCTTGCATGGCGGGTATTGCGGTTGAAATTTTCAAGGGGTGGAATGCAACTGTCTATTTCGATTGAGCACTTATTCTGAAAATGATTAAAAGGCTACAGTCCGCTTTGGCGAACTGTTGGATACCCTATTCTTATTCCTATCCCTCATAAGTGGGCGTGACAAAAGTCTAAGTATGGTTGAATTGTTAGGAACGCTCTACATATTTTTTTATATAACATTTAAAGGATTTTATCGAAAAAAACGAAGCTTTTGTAAAAAAGGCTCCCTATCTCAAACTTTGGTTTTTCAATAAAATTGTTTTGTTTAATTGTGGGCGTGTCAGTAGGCGTAAAAAATTTTAAACATAAGTTAAAGTACACCTAGAGAGTCTATATTATAAATTTCAGTTTCCTAGCTCAAACTTTGACTTTTTAATAAATCTGTTTTACATATTAAATTGTGGGCTTGTCAGTGGGAGGATTTTAGAAATTTTATCTTCTGAGCAGTAGTAGAAGTCAAAGATCATATATAAAAAATTTCAGCTTTCTAGTTCAAAATTTTTGTGTTTGTGGGCGTTTGTGGGCGTGTCAGTTGACGGATTATTTCGGGGTCCTAGAGAGTATATGGTTAAAATTGCAGCACTCTAGTTCCAGTTTAAAGGCCTAATCGATGCTGATTATAAATATAGTAACTTTTAGGGGTCTACGGGCAATACTAAGGTATGTTACAGACTATGATTTAAAATTAATACACCCTTAGAATAGGGTATAATTAACAGGATACTTATTCTAGATTATTATTCCTTATGCGGGCGCACTAAATTTAAAAATATCTTATAATTATTGCCTTTCGGCCTAAAAACTATTTCACGAACTAATCTTACTTATGTATTCATCGAGAAAATAATTTAGGACGTGCAATAGCCCGTGATCTATCCAAATGTAAATCAAAACGCTCTACTCAATCGCTGGAAACAATTATTTATTATTCTCTATATAATCACATTTATTGACACAACAACCCCAAACGTGTTGCTACGATCTCGATCACCCCTCGACTGCCTCAGCAAGTGTATTCATGTCCAGTGCCTGAAGCTAGCTGCCTATCTTCCAGAGTTACAGATCACCACAGGACGTTAGGCATTATTTTGCAAAATATTTTTAAGCGATAACTCTTTTTTTTCGATGTGCGAGATTTTCTACACTGGAGCACTCAGACCCAATACTGGTCCATTCTCCATTGTACTTCCAGCAAGACACCTCACCTTAACCGAAATTCACTAATGAGGAGCTAAGGTTTACAGCACACACAACATCAGCACCAAATACCTGCCATATGATACGAGCAAAAGTAGAACAATCAGAAAAGAAATTTTCCGCAGCATCATCGCTTTTTCCACAAGCTTTGCAGTTGGTGGTATTGCTTAAGCCTAGCACCCCAACATGCTTGGCAAAATTCCAGAATGCCAGAATGCCAGTAATTTGTCTGCAGTCTTTTCTGCTGAGAGCCAACAAGAATGAATCCGATTTTTGGCAGACGTCTGGGCGAATTCGTTTAGTCTCTGCACCCTGGAAAGTAATGCCATCTGGGACCTGACCAAGGACGCAGGCAAACATAACGCCGGTTCAGGTCCTGAGAAGTCTTCCTCTAGCCAGGCAAGTTCATCTGAGATCTTATTTTCGTTGATCCCTTTATGAACTGGGACTCAGAAAAGACTTGGTGAATTCAGAGAAACATTTCATTCACGAACTATTTTGGAGATGGTAAGGTGGATCAGCGAGGCCTTAAGCGCAGCTTGACTGTCGCTAGAGACGCAGATACTCCTCCCCTCCACCTGTTCCTCCCAACATGGTGCGATGGTAGTGTATTCACCCAGCAATTAGCAGGTCGCGCGTTCGAATCCCTACCAGGGCCATAGACAAAAAACCACAAATCTAACTAAAGCAACTTAGGTGTCACCCGTGGAGAAAAAACAAAAAAAAAGGACCAGCACTTCTATCTATCCTATCCTTCTACTCTTTTAAAATGTAGGAAGTTGCACCTAAAAACATGCAATTAACCATTGGCTTGCCATAACAAACAAAAATAAATAATGCGTTTGCTGTGTTTACCCTTTAAGAGTACTATAACAGTTACAGAAAAACCACTTTACAGTATTAAATTATATAAAAAAACAATAGTTCATAGCCTTTGGAAACCGCATGTTTGCCTTGTAAGAAGTAAATGCTAATTTTGTAGCGAAAACACCAGCAGCGAATACTTGATTGGTATTGGAGCCATCCGTCAAGATTCGACTGCATTCCTTTCCAGGCTCAAAGTCTTGCCAAAGTCAGTCCTGAACACGAGGAAAGTTGACTTAGCAATATGTAGTATACGAGTAATTGAGAAAAAAATTAAGTTTTTGTCCAAAACCCTTAAAATTGGTGATAGGCGGACGCACATGGCTAGATCAAAATATCTTTCATGCTGATGAGAGATATAGAAACTTCTATAAGCATGATAGACGACAAATATTAAGGCATGTTATAAATTATGAGTCAAAATGAATATACCCTTGGGTTATACAAAATAACGCAAAAAACAGTATCTATTTTTGATTGACATACATATCGGCCGTTGGCAATCAACAATTTGTCTCAACAATCTTAATTTACACTTGATTATGATTGTGACGCTACTGTATAATGGATAAACAGTGAAATCGATGTCGCCAAATTCGCCATTATAATATAAAAAAAAAACTGGGAATAAATCTAGCTAACTTATCAATGTATTATGTTGCGTTTGAATTATTATTACTGCACTTTACACACACAAACAAGATCTGTAGTAATATTCGTAGATTAAACAAATATAAAGCTGATACTCCCAATAAAAGATCCAAAAATACCCAATCATAAGAAAAGTAAGAAATTACACTTTGTGCAAAGCAGTAATGTATAATGGTGCATTGAATTTTAATTCATATTCAAGTCAAGCACTTTTGTGGAGGAAAGTTTAACCGAAACCTGCCGCCCGCCGGGCAGTAGAAAATAAACAGTAAACCGTTTTAGTACAATCAAATGTAAAGAAAGTTCATCGTAATTAAAAGGAAATCGGAAGTCAAGATTCATAAAAAAGCGAAAGGTGAAGTTGAATTGATTAACAGTGATGAGCTATTCACTTAAATATAAGTTTCAAAAAGTAGAACAAATCTCGGTAATGGTTACAGTACGTGCCTAACGTAGAAAAATTTATATACAAAACCGACTTAGTGCCTTTTCACTTTTTGACGAATTTAAACACCACGCCCTAACGGAGCCGCAATATTTTTACTGGAATAATTATTTAAATTCTAGCGAGGGTGTCGATATATATTGAGTTTCAACGTATGTATATACATTACTATTTTTTTTGTCAAATTCTTTATTGACTATCATCACATTCAGAAGGGTGGCGATGGTGTAGGGGTCAGTATTTTGACTTGTGACCCGGGCGGTGCAAGTCAAATTCCCATGAGGAACAACAACATACGCCACCCATTAATGGAGAGAAACGAATGACACATTGTTTTGTGCTGTGAAACAAGGCCAAGTGAAATCAAAACCAATTTTTACGAATTGACTAGGTTAGGTTAGGTTAAGGTGACTGTCAGCTAATAGCCAACATACTTAGACCAATGAGGTCCGTTGTAATGCAACGTGGATCAGGGGAGTTTCGCCCTCTAGTCGCTAAACCATTTGGAGCTTCTAATGAAGCGCGATAGACTTCTAACATCTGTGTTAGCTAAGTCACTGTGATCATTAAGGAAAAAGACTTCTAGATAGAGATTTATTTTATGGGAGAGTGCAGGACAGAGGAGGTGACGTGTAGTCTCCTCCTCCTCCTCGTCCCTGCAGCTTCTACAGAACTCATTTGAAAAGACGCCAAGCCTTGATGCGTGCTTGCCTATTAGACAGTGTCCTGTAACGACCCCTATAGCAGAGCCAATGCGCAGTCGGTTAAGTGAGATCAAACCCATAGAGCGTAGCAGATCCAGCTTTGACCAGATATGCTTAGTTGCTAGACACGTATTACTACCTATCGACCTAAGGTTTGTACTCTCGACTGCGGAAAGCTTAAACATAAGTTTATAAGTAGCGAAAGGTATACTTAGTTGGTTGGTTTTTTAGCGAGTTCATCTGCCCTACAATTCCCTGGGATGTATCTATGCCCCGGCACCCAACAGAACTGTTCTGCCATCTCCTCAAGAGATGAAAGGCAGTCTATGGCTACGATGGAGTTTGAAGAGACTGAGTCCTGGCGAATTTACTAATCCAAAGTGAAATAAAGGCAAATACTAAAATAAGGACTAAAGAACTGATTAACAGTTTAAACGGCAAGGGCTTCCTCTCCCATTTGACTAACGATTCAGTAGGTAAGATGTCAAACTATTTTGTTTGTAACCTGTTTTATCGTTAGTATTTTTTATCAGTTCTTTAAGCGTTCACACATTGACGCATTTAGTATTCTATTGAAAAAAAAATTATGGCAAATTAGAGCGAGACTCCTTTTCAAAAATTCATAACTCCGGTTCTTTTAAAGCTAGAGAAAACTTTTTTTTTCATTATCAAGATAAAAAAGTGAATTTTAAGAAAAAATAGTTCCAACAAAATTTATAAAAAAAAATATATTGTCATAAACAATTTAATTGTTTAAATCAATTTTTAACAATGTTATCCACCACTTAGCCTGTTTTAAGTATAACCATCATATTCTACGTCAAATTTTACAGACCCAATACTGGTCCATTCTCCATTGTACTTCCAGCAAGACACCTCACCTTAACCGAAATTCACTAATGAGGAGCTAAGGTTTACAGCACACACAACATCAGCACCAAATACCTGCCATATGATACGAGCAAAAGTAGAACAATCAGAAAAGAAATTTTCCGCAGCATCATCGCTTTTTCCACAAGCTTTGCAGTTGGTGGTATTGCTTAAGCCTAGCACCCCAACATGCTTGGCAAAATTCCAGAATGCCAGAATGCCAGTAATTTGTCTGCAGTCTTTTCTGCTGAGAGCCAACAAGAATGAATCCGATTTTTGGCAGACGTCTGGGCGAATTCGTTTAGTCTCTGCACCCTGGAAAGTAATGCCATCTGGGACCTGACCAAGGACGCAGGCAAACATAACGCCGGTTCAGGTCCTGAGAAGTCTTCCTCTAGCCAGGCAAGTTCATCTGAGATCTTATTTTCGTTGATCCCTTTATGAACTGGGACTCAGAAAAGACTTGGTGAATTCAGAGAAACATTTCATTCACGAACTATTTTGGAGATGGTAAGGTGGATCAGCGAGGCCTTAAGCGCAGCTTGACTGTCGCTAGAGACGCAGATACTCCTCCCCTCCACCTGTTCCTCCCAACATGGTGCGATGGTAGTGTATTCACCCAGCAATTAGCAGGTCGCGCGTTCGAATCCCTACCAGGGCCATAGACAAAAAACCACAAATCTAACTAAAGCAACTTAGGTGTCACCCGTGGAGAAAAAACAAAAAAAAAGGACCAGCACTTCTATCTATCCTATCCTTCTACTCTTTTAAAATGTAGGAAGTTGCACCTAAAAACATGCAATTAACCATTGGCTTGCCATAACAAACAAAAATAAATAATGCGTTTGCTGTGTTTACCCTTTAAGAGTACTATAACAGTTACAGAAAAACCACTTTACAGTATTAAATTATATAAAAAAACAATAGTTCATAGCCTTTGGAAACCGCATGTTTGCCTTGTAAGAAGTAAATGCTAATTTTGTAGCGAAAACACCAGCAGCGAATACTTGATTGGTATTGGAGCCATCCGTCAAGATTCGACTGCATTCCTTTCCAGGCTCAAAGTCTTGCCAAAGTCAGTCCTGAACACGAGGAAAGTTGACTTAGCAATATGTAGTATACGAGTAATTGAGAAAAAAATTAAGTTTTTGTCCAAAACCCTTAAAATTGGTGATAGGCGGACGCACATGGCTAGATCAAAATATCTTTCATGCTGATGAGAGATATAGAAACTTCTATAAGCATGATAGACGACAAATATTAAGGCATGTTATAAATTATGAGTCAAAATGAATATACCCTTGGGTTATACAAAATAACGCAAAAAACAGTATCTATTTTTGATTGACATACATATCGGCCGTTGGCAATCAACAATTTGTCTCAACAATCTTAATTTACACTTGATTATGATTGTGACGCTACTGTATAATGGATAAACAGTGAAATCGATGTCGCCAAATTCGCCATTATAATATAAAAAAAAAACTGGGAATAAATCTAGCTAACTTATCAATGTATTATGTTGCGTTTGAATTATTATTACTGCACTTTACACACACAAACAAGATCTGTAGTAATATTCGTAGATTAAACAAATATAAAGCTGATACTCCCAATAAAAGATCCAAAAATACCCAATCATAAGAAAAGTAAGAAATTACACTTTGTGCAAAGCAGTAATGTATAATGGTGCATTGAATTTTAATTCATATTCAAGTCAAGCACTTTTGTGGAGGAAAGTTTAACCGAAACCTGCCGCCCGCCGGGCAGTAGAAAATAAACAGTAAACCGTTTTAGTACAATCAAATGTAAAGAAAGTTCATCGTAATTAAAAGGAAATCGGAAGTCAAGATTCATAAAAAAGCGAAAGGTGAAGTTGAATTGATTAACAGTGATGAGCTATTCACTTAAATATAAGTTTCAAAAAGTAGAACAAATCTCGGTAATGGTTACAGTACGTGCCTAACGTAGAAAAATTTATATACAAAACCGACTTAGTGCCTTTTCACTTTTTGACGAATTTAAACACCACGCCCTAACGGAGCCGCAATATTTTTACTGGAATAATTATTTAAATTCTAGCGAGGGTGTCGATATATATTGAGTTTCAACGTATGTATATACATTACTATTTTTTTTGTCAAATTCTTTATTGACTATCATCACATTCAGAAGGGTGGCGATGGTGTAGGGGTCAGTATTTTGACTTGTGACCCGGGCGGTGCAAGTCAAATTCCCATGAGGAACAACAACATACGCCACCCATTAATGGAGAGAAACGAATG
Source organism: Portevinia maculata (assembly GCA_949715645.1). Lineage (NCBI taxonomy): Eukaryota > Metazoa > Arthropoda > Insecta > Diptera > Syrphidae > Portevinia > Portevinia maculata. The sequence goes on from OX454526.1 coordinate 220,624,250, forward strand.
ACACATTGTTTTGTGCTGTGAAACAAGGCCAAGTGAAATCAAAACCAATTTTTACGAATTGACTAGGTTAGGTTAGGTTAAGGTGACTGTCAGCTAATAGCCAACATACTTAGACCAATGAGGTCCGTTGTAATGCAACGTGGATCAGGGGAGTTTCGCCCTCTAGTCGCTAAACCATTTGGAGCTTCTAATGAAGCGCGATAGACTTCTAACATCTGTGTTAGCTAAGTCACTGTGATCATTAAGGAAAAAGACTTCTAGATAGAGATTTATTTTATGGGAGAGTGCAGGACAGAGGAGGTGACGTGTAGTCTCCTCCTCCTCCTCGTCCCTGCAGCTTCTACAGAACTCATTTGAAAAGACGCCAAGCCTTGATGCGTGCTTGCCTATTAGACAGTGTCCTGTAACGACCCCTATAGCAGAGCCAATGCGCAGTCGGTTAAGTGAGATCAAACCCATAGAGCGTAGCAGATCCAGCTTTGACCAGATATGCTTAGTTGCTAGACACGTATTACTACCTATCGACCTAAGGTTTGTACTCTCGACTGCGGAAAGCTTAAACATAAGTTTATAAGTAGCGAAAGGTATACTTAGTTGGTTGGTTTTTTAGCGAGTTCATCTGCCCTACAATTCCCTGGGATGTATCTATGCCCCGGCACCCAACAGAACTGTTCTGCCATCTCCTCAAGAGATGAAAGGCAGTCTATGGCTACGATGGAGTTTGAAGAGACTGAGTCCTGGCGAATTTACTAATCCAAAGTGAAATAAAGGCAAATACTAAAATAAGGACTAAAGAACTGATTAACAGTTTAAACGGCAAGGGCTTCCTCTCCCATTTGACTAACGATTCAGTAGGTAAGATGTCAAACTATTTTGTTTGTAACCTGTTTTATCGTTAGTATTTTTTATCAGTTCTTTAAGCGTTCACACATTGACGCATTTAGTATTCTATTGAAAAAAAAATTATGGCAAATTAGAGCGAGACTCCTTTTCAAAAATTCATAACTCCGGTTCTTTTAAAGCTAGAGAAAACTTTTTTTTTCATTATCAAGATAAAAAAGTGAATTTTAAGAAAAAATAGTTCCAACAAAATTTATAAAAAAAAATATATTGTCATAAACAATTTAATTGTTTAAATCAATTTTTAACAATGTTATCCACCACTTAGCCTGTTTTAAGTATAACCATCATATTCTACGTCAAATTTTACATCTAAAATGATTTTTTTATCGATGAAGAAATAATTATTACTATTGCAAAAATTAAATAAACTAGCGCGGTACCTGTATTCGGCGCACCAGTTGCAAAGTATACCTCATATTCTCGCCTCATATCATGTAGTGTGTAAAAATGAGATATATTTTAATTATTATTTAATAAGATAATATTATTTATTAATAAAAATGAAAAAAAAATTAAAAAAATAGTGATCATGCAATATCTGTCGTTTAAAAACAAAGAATCTCAGTTTTTAAATATGAATCGTTCCGCCGAAATGCGTCGGCTGCCAGTCATAATACTGAGTCTCTATGGCTGGTTCAAATGCTCCATCTATTCTTTACTTTAGGCTGTATTCGGAAACAATAGTTTCGTCAACTTTGGTCAGGCAGTAGGTTGGCAAAAATTTATTGAAACTGTCAACTTCAAACAGTGGATAACAAGTGACAGAACTTCATTACATACTTTGATATCTAGTGTAGATGAATTTTTAGAATCTTTAAGTAGTAGTTTAAGTAAATTGTTGCTACATTCTTTTTTAGTAAAAAAGCCAAAGCATAAATGACAAAAAAAACTAAATTGATGAAAAATGAATGCATTGTAATTTGCGACTTTTCTGAAAACTACGCATTTGTTATACAGAATTCTGTTCAAGGCGTACATTGGAATAATGATCAAGTAACGATACATGCATTTCCTTTTACTACACAGATCACAACGACGAATTAAAAATTAAAAATGTTGTTTCTGTTTCTGAGTGCTTACGTCATGATACTATTGCTGTTCATCTATTTCAAAGACAACTAGTAAAATTTATAAAAACACATTTCGGACGGTGCGAGTGGACAATATAAAAATAAAAGGAATTTTATAAATCTTACGCACCATTTTGAAGATTTTAAAATGCAGCTGAGTGGCACTTCTTCCCAACATCACAAATGGCAAAGGACCATGTGACGGAGTAGGTGGAACTCTGAAACGACTTGCTGCTAGAGCAAGCCATCAAAGGGCGAATAATCAAATCCGTACACCAAAAGAGTTATTTGGCTAGGCTATAGAAGCTCTACCAAGTATTACGTATTCCTATTCAACCAATGATGAGTACAACGAAGAAGAAAAACGACTATTAGCACGTTTCCAAAAAGCCATAATGATAAAAGGAACTTTAAAATATCATTGTATGATTCCAATCTCGCTTCAAGAGTTAGAAGCGAAGCAACTGTCTTTGTATAAAAAATAAAAATATTGTAAGAATTAGTAAGTAAGAAATGAATATTATGATAATAATAAATAAAGGGTTTTTCAATAAGAGCGCTACAAAAGTTTTTTTTAAATAAATTTTTTTGGATATCAATGAAATTCTTTATTCCTGTGAAAGTACGTTCGATGCCATTTTGTATGGAACTCAATTTCTTTTAAATGGCCACCACGGGCACGCTTGCAGAAGTCCAGACGCTGAACCCAATTTTCGACGGTTTTCAAGCATAAATCGGCCGATACTGCTGCAATTTCACGTTCGATATTCGTACGAAGTTCATCAATCGTCGCTGGCTTGTTGGCATAGACCATAGACTTAACGTAGCCCCACAGGAAATAGTCTAACGGCGTCAAATCGCACGACCGAGGCGGGCAAGCGACTGGGCCATTTCATGAGATAACACGGTTTCCAAACTTGGTTTCCAATAAATTGATTGTGGCATTCGCTGTGTGGCTTGTGGCGCCGTCCTGTTGGAACCACATGTCCTCCAAGTCCATATCATCCAATTGGAGCCAAAAATATTCGGTTATCATTGAACGGTAGCGATTCCCATTCACAGTAACGTGCCGGTCTTGATCATCACGGAAGAAGTACGGCCAAATGACGCCGCCGCCGGCCTATAAACCACACCAAACGTAATTTTGTCGGGATGTAATGATGACTCATGGAGTACGTGTGGATTGCTGCCTGACCAATACCGCATATTGTGTTTATTGACGAAGCCATTCAGCCAGAAATGAGCCTCATCGCTGAAGATGATTTTTGGACGTAGCGCTCTTAACGTTGAGGCCACTGACTCCGAATTTCGGTAGTAAATTTTAATAATTTCGACTCGTTGTTGGCTCGTATATCTTTCCATCATGAAATGACAAACCTTACTGAAGAGAAATGTCAAAAGAGCGGCAAGAAATTCGGGGTCGTTTACTGTCCCTGTCGCTCTACTTTTGTAGCGTCCCTGTTGAAAAAACCCTTTATTTAGACTGATATAATATTGGGACAGAAAAATGTACATGTAGAATACTTATGAATTAAAATCATAATATATCACTTTATTACCTGAAAAAATTGTATTTTTTATTTAAATTTGCCCCAATTTTTTAAAAAAAAATATTTATTAATCAATAATATTGTTCAATTAATTATATATATTACTATTATTCATATAATACAGCAAACAACGGTATGAGGCGAGAATATGTTTATTTAGTTTTTTTAATTTTTTTGCAATAATAATCATTTCTCCATCAATAAACAAATCAATTTAGATGTAAAATTTGACGTAGAATACGATGGTTATATTTAAAACAGGCTAAGTTGTGGGTAACATTGTTAAAATTTGATTTAAAAAATTAAATTGTTTATACCAATATAAATTTTTTTTATAAATTTTGTTGGAACTATTTTTATCTTAAAATTCACTCTTTTACCTTGATAATGAAAAAAAGAAGTTTTCTTTAGCTTAAAAAGAACCGGAGTTATGAATTTTTGAAAATGAGTCTCCAAGGCAAAAATCACGACTATCTTCAAAAAAAAAAAAAAAACCTCGAACGCGTGTCTCTTTTTTTTCGATAACCCGTAAAAAAAATTTCAGGCAAATCAAAAATGGGTCGGTCAGAATGGTGTTCGGTTTGTAAAAGAATGGCCCGTATACTCTTAATGATCATCATAGAAGAAAGCTTTGGGAAAGAGCATGGCAGGTACACAGACGGTGGAGAATAGTCTCCTCCTCCTCCTCGTCCAAGGAGCATCTGCAGAATTATTTTATTGTTGCATATTGCTTGTTGCATGCTTGCCTATGAGTGTCCGCTGATGACACCAATTGTAGCACCAATGTGCAGTCTGTTCAGAGAGATCAAACACTTAGAACGTGTCAGATCCAGCCTTGGCCAAACCTGTTTTAAGGTGCACATTATAGGTGCATTGTTTTAGTGTTTTGGTGCTTATAAATCCGAGCCCTACAAATAAACATCAGGAATGCCATTTCTTGTTCCACATACACACGTTGCGGGGCTTAGGGTACGGGGCTGTGGAAGTCAACTAATTCTCATTTGTGTTATACGAGTAAAGTAAGTCGATTTGCAAGCTGAGTAATCGAAAATCAGCTGGCATCGTCTGCTACCAGTTCGGATTTGGAATTATATCACAATGTAACATTTATGACTTTGATAAGTCCTGCCATACGAGGATTTGGAATGCATTTGTGCAATGTATTTTATGACATCCGTAGGTATAGGAGTGTATCGTATAATATGATTGGGGTAAGTCCTGACGGAAATTTGAACATATCCATCCGTTAGTTTAATTTGAAAAGGTTTCCTTTAAATTGATGAATATGAAGTGGTACATTTTATAGCCTCAATTGACTTTTGGATATATTTGGTGACTATGTGTAGGAGCGGTTCATAAAAAAATTCCGTGCATCTAGGATAGTATCCCTTAAATTTTAAGAAGATTGATATCAATCTTTAAATAGATATTTTGCCAGTCTATGTTATTAATACTGCAAGCGCATATAGACAGAATACATGGCTGAATTGAAAGCTTACTTATCACGCTGTTAGGTCATATGTTTCCCCTGCTCCTTGTCCAATGTTGGCTGGATTATTCTCTTATTGTATGGGCCCCAAAACATTAATACCTACTTAAAAAAAGTTTTATTACATTTCCTCTTGATCACTTTTGAGTTTTCTATATTTGCCGGAACTATGTAGGTACCTGTATATATTTTCGTCTTTTTTTTCTTAAAAACACAGTTCAACACACAAAAAATTAAGCCATTTATAAAACAATAAGTTACCTAACCACACTACGCTATTAATATATCATTAACGCAAAATCACAAAGAAGAGCAAAACACACGAGTTTTCTGACCTCTTGAATAAAAAGTAGCATGGATGAACTTGGAAAAGCAATACCACACATGTCTAATCAAAAAGTGAATCATAAAATGGAAAGCGTTGTATTTGTGTGTGCTCTTAATGAGAAACATCATTTCTCAGAACCGATAAACATATGCAAGAGATGAAAAGAATCTCACGTTGTTCGCCGTGTATGTTGTTATGTAAATCAGTATAACCTCTTTCTGGTAGTCTTACTTTCATTCAGCCTTGAATGAGTTGATATTTTAGGTCCTTAGCTTTCCATTTCGTCGTTACGTGCGCACATCCGAAATCCAATCTCTCAGCGATTAGTGGAGCCACTGAAGTATCTAAAGATAGCTCTTGACTTGAAATGAATTTTTAATAGCGGCATGATTCGTGTAAAGAAGTAGAAGGATAGGGAATGTGAAAAGAGCCCCAAGAAACTTACTTTTACTTTCCTTTAAGTTCAAGTAAGTGGAATCATTTTCGATGCACCAGTCAGGCACGATCACAATTGATTTCATTGTCTGGACCGTTTTTTTTTTTTTTTTTTTTTTTTATATAATTTGCGTGCGCTAAAGGGATTTCTTTTTTCTGTAGTGACACAGTACCCTTATAATGGTAAAAACACCGCAGGCATTCTAGTTTGGTGCGCAAGTAGCTCCCAGCAATTCATTGCCTATTTTTGGGTGCCACTTACTGAAAGAATAGAAGGATAGGAAAGAGGTTTGGTGCGATGGGATTTTTTTTCACAACAGGTGGCGCCTAAATTGCTTTAGGGAGATCAAATGTTGTTGTGTGTATTCAATTTATAAAAATCATGGCTCTGGTCGGCATTCGAACGCACGACCTGCCAATCACTTGGTGAATACACTACCATCGCACCATTGCCACCTGCCACCTGGACCGTTGGTTGTTATTGCTATACTGGTATCAAAAGCATATAATAGAAAGAGCTTGTTAAACAGTTGACCGCGCATGTAATCTGGCAAAATAAGACAGTGATTGCAGTAGGTTTGTGGTGGTGCTCGGGCGGTATTACATATTTGTTGGTCTTCCTGACTTTTGATGGTGATGGTGAATAGTGAACAGCAAAAACTGGTCAAACAGTAATTCCTGTGTGTATTAAGTATTGTTTTTTTTCATGACGAGCATATGATTGATAAGTATATTGATGCGGGCTGGAACACGGCATGGCCACCTTATAGGATGTTTTTTATATTTATTTTTTTTATAGTGGCATACAACTTTTATTAAAAACAAAATACAACAAATTTAATGAAATGATCAAATTTTGGCTTTATTAGCTCACAAGTTTCATGGCATTTACTGTTTAAACGTTGCGTACCCCCACAAAATACCTTTGGACTACTTTTTGTGGGGGTACAACACACACGAACGAGGTGGCCAACCCACAGGTCCATTTCTTGAGATGATCACCAAACGTTTGGCCCAACAAAGTCATTGTTGCACGCGCTGTATGGCATGTTGCGCCGTCTTGTTGGAACCATTTCTCCTCCAAATGATTTCCAATGGCATGAGGAATAAAAATTCATGAATCATTTGCCTGTAGCGTTCGCCATTCACTGTAATGTTGGCACCGCTTTCGGATTTAAAGACAAATGGGCCGATGACGCCTTCGGCATGTAAACCAAACCAAACAGTGGTTTTTCGGGATGTAATCGAGTGTCAAGTGTCTCATGAGGATTGTGCTCATTCCAAAAATGACAATTCTGCTTGTTTACAAACTCGTGAAGCAAGAAATGAGCTTCATCGCTGAAAATGATTTGACAATAAAAATCTGGTTCAACTTTCAATTGATTCTCAGCCCATTGACAGAACACACGTTGGATCTTATATGGATGTAGACCAAGATATTTCGTCAAAATTTTCCAGGTAGTAGATGGGCAGAGACCGAGTTGCTGAGAACGTCGTCGGATCGATAAATTCGGGTACTCTCTCACACTCACGTCTACGGCGACGATGGCTTCTTCTGTACGCACGGTACATGCGGTACATCAGAAGTTGTACACCTCTATAAAAAAGACCCTACATATATATGGCTCATTTGGATTCCATGACATAATGGCGCTTTCGCAAAGCGATAGATAAGACCATGTTTTAACGTGTGGTCTTATTTCGCTTTACGAAAGCGTCACAAGGCCATTATGGCTTTATGTCACTTTCATGTTGTTTTCCTTCAGCCATCCTGTTTACAAGACTTTCAAAATAATATCTTAAAATTCGTGCGAATTAAATAGCTCTTGTAGGTAATAACTGATTTGAAAATATTGTGCTCTAGGTAAGCAGTTTCAAGTTTTTATGATCAAGATTTGGAATTTGTCGGCATAAGGTTTAATAAAATTAAAAAATCGCACGATTAAACATCTTTATACTGTCCCGCCTACGACCATACGCTATATACCATACCACGTCGAGTTCAGATCACCGTAATTAAACGACGTTGGGCGCGGTTAGTACGTAGATGGGGGACCGTTTGAGAACAACCGCGTTTCGTTGGCCAGTCCCATCTACAGAGTTGAGGTAGATAATTATACGTGGTATCACAATGGACCTAAATTAGTCTTAGTGGGTCGGCTTCTGCCGACAGCCACCTAAACCTAACCTAACCCGCCTACGGGCAATATTAATGCATTGCCGCGAGAATAAGGTATAAAAATACAGCTGCAAATTCGCGGACCAAATATACACTGTCAGCCTTATTCATAACAATTCGCTATAACACCTCTCAACAGTTGCATAGTTATGCAGTATATATAAATATTTATGCAGCCTTTATTCATCGTTGCATAAATAAAATAGGTACTTAGGTTAGGTTATAGTGGCAGTCGGCAGAAGCCGACGTTGTTCGCCCTAAATACTTATTCGTAAAACATTTCCGACCTATATTAGTTATAAAGAGTTTGTGTCAAATAAATTACCAAAAAGAAGATTTCGCTGTTTGCAGCAATTCGAAATCTGAGATTTCGCGAAATCACTCGATATCTACATCGAAATCGGAAGATTTCCAATACATTAGGAAGATTTTGAAATCTCAAACTTTTGGGAAATGGGTTGATAGATAGATATTTATTTCGTATAATTCTTAACATTGGTGTTGTTACCGAACATTTTACAATACAGGGATTTGATTATATTATCTTGTAATATTTAGAAGGAAAATGATAATAATAATGATTAAAAATAAATAACTAAATAATACATATAACAAAATAATTCATTGAGCTAAGTTCCAAGAGAGTGATATATATTTGCACAAAATTCATTAATAAGTAGGCTATCAGCAAAACGACAAATTTGGATGTAAGTTTTTGTATTTTTTGATGAATCAATTTGGCAATGCCAGAGTTAAGCGTCAGTTCTAAGATTTAATTTTGGCATATTTGTAGTTTTTAACTTTCTCGTATAGCTACTTAAGTATAATAAAGAGAAAGATATTGCCACGTTGTAGGCTCCAGCCACAATATGTGAACGGATTTACTTCCAATTTCGTCCTTATGGTTAGTAGGCATCTCTAATACCATTCAAATGATTTTTTCATCAACGATTTTCTCAAAAATGCCTCTAACGATTTTATTATTTTTGAAGTAAAAGTCATTGAGGTGAGCGTAAGAAAATCGCGCCTTCAGTTTTTGCGAATAGTCGAATAACGTTACTGTAAAAAAAAATGTCAATATCTCAAAAATGGGTCAATTTGGAAGAAAATTTGCACACCGACTTCTACTACTATTTGAAACGAATTTTTTTATTCCTATAAAAGTTTTTTTTTTGAATTTTTGAAAATTTCCCTTTTCTCAACAACGGGGAAACCAACAAATATCTCAAAAACCAGCGGCATCTTTTTCTTCTTTCTCTTTTTTTCCTTCCTCTTCTTCATCTTCTTCTTTTTCTTCTTCTTATTCTTCTTCCTCTTCTTTTTCTTCTTCTCTTTCTTCTTCCTTTGCGACAAGCTTATGATCAGGATTAAGCGGATCATAGCCTCCGACTTTACTATATCCCTACTGGTCCGCCTCTGAGGTTCGACCTCAGAAAATAACGGCCGACCTCCCTATTTTGACTCATCACTGAAACTAATCAAATTCTGATGTCGCTAAATTTGTGTGATCTAGGAGTTTTTAGGCCTACCTTTCTTTCACGTTTACATGGAAACGTTGTTTGATATTTCCTTCTTGACAGGGTTCGTAAAATGTCTCCTTTGAACATGACAGTACTAACTAAGACGATCGCACTACATTTTTTTGAGAAAGGTTCTTTGACGTGAAGGATTCCTCGAATCTTGAAGCTTCTTGTTCGATCAACCATTCAGCCTAGGGGAAATTTTCCGGTTCACAGAAAATGGCTGAGTTTTCCCGACACTTTATCCATCTTATGCTTACGCGAAGTTTAATGTAATCATCACAGCTTGCTTCGCTATTGACCTAAGATCCCAGATATTTGAACTTTTCGCACTTGAAAGCCATTCTTCCATCCGTATATATATCTGGATAGGTCGGAGTGGATCAGAGAATGGGGAATACAAGTTTTCTGTTTTTTCGGACTAATACGATACCCATTCCCCTCCAAAACTTCCACTTCGTTGCAGGGATATTTGATCCTCGCTAATGATGGCTCCATCATCAGCAAAGAAAAACTGATGCAATTTGGAGTCCGTGACTTTTGGTTCAAGCAGGTAATCAAGGACTGTAGTAAATATCTAGGGACTTAGCAATGAATAGAAAGCGTTTGTATCATTACTTTGAATTGACTGAGAAATTAAACAGCAAAAGTTTTGCTTAGGAAAAAATTAATAAACTCATTTTCAAGCCAATTTTATATTAAATTTCTCAAATTTTTGTTACATATTAGTTTAATAATTCATAACCCACATTTTAATACAAAGATTGCGTGGATCTATTCATTATCCGACAAAGCGAATCAATTTTTTAACGCTTTCATTTTACGTATGTTTATAGATGGGGCCTAACATGGGTTTTTTTACCATGCCAACTTTTGGAACGTTTTTATAAAAATTCTGCTTTAAAGCCCTTTTCTTGGAAAAACAAAATTAAATAAATGAATGAAGATCCTCAACCCAATGCCACCACCACTTATCTAAATAGAAATATGGATAACCAAAAGTTGTTGCAAGGCGATGAGCTTATAAATTGTTTTGTTATACGAATGTTCTTAGTTTTGGAATATGTTCATTTCTCCTTGCGCTAGGGAATCAATTTTAAAGGTACAGTTTAACTTGGTAATGGTTATGTTTCTCTGAAATCTCCAGACACCACCTCTCAACTATATGATATAGGAAAATGGATGGGCAACTGTTTGGGAACGTTGTTTCAATTTCTGAATCCTTAACGGCGAGGCTGTGATCGGGATGAGAAGTAGAAAAGCATGGATTTACGTGTTCACATGTCTTGATGGCTCTGTAATACGGTGGACCTACCCACATTTGGTGTCTAAGAGACAAACGCTGTTTTTTTAGGGACGCTGCAGTAATATTATAAGCCCCCCTACCTATTAAGCTTTCTCGCAAAATAGCTTACGTATGGTGTGAATATGGAATTAACCAGCCCATTGGTATATAAGTTATATTGTTGCGCCTTCTATTGGGCCCACACTGAACTATGAACTATTCTTGCAACTTAACTAACATAATGTTGTGAATATTAGGTCAATCGATCAAGTTGTTTGGCTTTGACCTCATACATACGTGGAACGGATTTTATATAACCCAGTAGTGAATTTACGCATTACCCCAGTGATTACCCCAGTGATTTTTTCAGGAATAACCATGCTAATCGTGGTTTTCTTTTGGCATTACATTATGCATTCTTTTAAAACGGCCATGTCATAGGGAGCAAGCGCTAACCATCTCGCTTCCTTTTGAATGTTTTCGTTTATCGGTTACCAGGAAGGAGTAAAAGCAGACCTTTCTAAACCCCTTCGAGCGAATCGAACTGGTAATGCCATCGACGTACAAGTATTAATTCGGTTGGAATTTTAAACATAGGCACTACACTGATTTTGGGCAATTCCTCAGCAATTCCTGATAAAATCGCCAAAAGATTCCATTCTGTGATATAGGTGAAGATGAGTAAATAAATATAGATGCCAAGATTTAACGAAATTTTCTTTAAAAAAAGTCAGTAAAGATTGGTCCGTTAAATAGTTTTCAGGCCGAAAGGCAATAATTATAATGTTATTGTGAAGTCTAGAGCATCCACTCCAGGACCAGTTATCTGTATTAAGTATCCTGTTAATTTAAAATTAGATTGATTCCTTTTTGTTTAGTCTATAATGCCTTCGAAGTATCAAGCGCAACGATGTTTTTGTAATCAGGTCTGGTTGAAGAAGTCAACAATATGCTCACTTGGTGTACTACGCGCTCAAGTTCAACGGGAGATGAAGCACAATCTAGGTCTGGTATCTATGAACTAGCTGCTAAATCATCAGAAATCTGACTTCTTAATTTTATCTGTGGAGATGATAGCTAGAACGTCATAGTTAATCAGTGCCGGGATAGGTGACGGGCGAAATATATTAAATTTAGGTCGTATGAACAATTTGAATTGTTGCATTACGGCTTCTTTAAACTTGGTTCGGTTTGTCGGTTTGTGACAGAAGCACTGATAACTGATTAACAGCTGGAGCCTCAAAACGCTTCTACATTCGGTTTGGCAAACCTTATCCTAATCGATATTGAGAATTTCATACCGAAACAAATAATATTTGCTTTAATGTCAGCAGCAGGTAAGACTGTTAAAAGGTGCTATAGAGGAAGTCAATGTAATCTTTACATTTTGTATGCTCCGTGGATAGACTGCGCATTTAAAGACATTGTCATTTCTACTCAGATTAAGCCTAACCCAAGGAAACAATTAAGAATTTATAGACAACTACACAGGCCATAAGCCCACAATATGATCGTGGATTTGTGACACACCTAAGTGGGTCGAGGCGAAAAAGATATATGAGAAAGTTTAAAAAAACAAACAATTTAGACATCTCTTATTATAGCGGATAGCCTTCGGCCTCTTACTTTTTTTTATAATGAAGATCAATTAATTTCTACTAATTGACGGTGGTCTTATGTCCCACTTTGTTGATTTAGTTGTGAAGATATACGCTATTCAAATGTCCATCGTACTCGTAGATGCCTAGCTCCAAGCTAGATAGGAAATAAAATATGTTTTTGCCAAAATAACTTCCTCGAGACCGTCAGAAAAGTCAGACAAAGGTGTCCAATAGTTCTTCAAATAAACAGCTGCATCTTTTATGAATCCACATCTTGCTCTAATGACATCGGGCTGGTTTCGCTAAACCGGTCAATTTCGATGACACATACAACTGTTTGGTATGATTGAGCTCCCACAGGCCCTTACCTTGATTTTTAACTAAACTTAATTTGGTTTATATTTCTGTAATCAATGATCTCTTCTGTGTGGCCTTAAAATACCTACAAACAACCTAATAAATATATTAAAATCTGTTACTTTCACACATCATAAAAAACTACATGTCGAAACTATATTTATCTGATGATGAAAATCGACAAAAATAGCTACAGAATGGACGCTCTTAGATAGAAGGCGGCATGTAGGCCGATGGCCAAAACACTGCGCTGGGTATGTGACATCCATTGGACTGCAAAATATGGAGCACTCTGCCGTAGGCTGATGCTCACAGAAATTAAAATTTACAACACTGTTAAACAATTCTTTCAATTCACTTCATGAATATTTTCAATAAGATATTCACCTTTGGTTACCATTTTTTGAATTCATTTTACTTGCATTTAAATACAAAAAATAATGTGAATGATACACTACCTATTAAAATATCTTTTTTTATGTAATACATCTGTCACTGTTATGATTTATAATATTATCAATTTAACTAATGAGTACCCACAAATTATTGAGCGAATAAAGTAATACATAATAATAATACTAATTGATTAGAAAATCAATAGTTCTATTTGTGTTCGTAAAATGCGTTGGTTAGTTTACCTCTACGAATATACTTTTGTATGTGCAATTTGAGTGTGTACAGAGGGTTGAGGTTGCAAATCTGATCGGGTCATAATTCTGTTTCAAAATTCAGCTCTAATAATTATGATTTCCGAATTTATGAAATCGGTAAAGCCCCAAAAAATGGGACTTTCTTTCAATATGAAAACTGGTCCCCCTTCCGTTTATGAAAAATTGCCCCAAAGCAATGCAAATGCCAAATTGTTGGCACAAAATTTGTTAAAGATAAAAAATGCGCCCAAAAATTTTTTAAATTACCTTTAAATAATGCATATTTTTGTGGTTATAAAGGGTTTTTCAACAGGGACGCTACAAAAGTAGAGCGACAGGAACAGCAAACGACGCCGAATTTCTTGCCGCTCTTTTGACATTTCTTCAGTAAGGTTTGCCATTTCATGATGGAAAGATATACGAGCCAACAACGAGTCGAATTTATTAAATTTTACTACCGAAATTCGGAGTCAGTGGCCTCAACGTTAAGAGCGCTACGTCTGCGAAAAATCATCTTCAGCGATGAGGCTCATTTCTGGCTGAATGGCTTCATCAATAAACACAATATGCGGTATTGGTCAGGCAGCAATCCACACGTACCCCATGAGTCATCATTGCATCCCGACAAAATTACGGTTTGGTGTGGTTTATGGGCCGGCAGCGTCATTGGGCCGTACTTTTTCCGTGATGATCAAGACCGGCACGTTACTGTGAATGGGAATCGCTACCGTTCACTGATAACCGAATATTTTTGGCCCCCATTGGATGATATGGACTTGGAGGACATGTGGTTCCAACAGGACGGCGCCACAAGCCACACAGCGAATGCCACAATCAATTTATTGGAAACCAAAGCTTGGCCGCCTCGGTCGTGCGATTTGACGCCGTTAGACTATTTCATGTGGGGCTACGTCAAGTCTATGGTCTATGTCAACAAGCCAGCGACGATTGATGAACTTCGTACGAATATCGAACGTGAAATTGCAGCAGTATCGGCCGATTTATGCTTGAAAACCGTCGACAAATTGGGTTCAGCGTCTGGACTTCTGCAAGCGTGCCCATGGTGGCCATCCAAAAGAAATCGAGTTCCATACATAATGGCATCGAACGTACTTTCACAGGAATAAAGAATTTCATTGATATCCAAAACCGTTTTTGTTTTATTTAAAAAAAACTTTTGTAGCGCTCTTATTGAAAAACCCTTTACATTATTTTCAAATTGGGGCGTATTTTCAATATTTTGGGTCATTTTGCATATTTTTGCATTTTCTTTGTTTTTACAACGGCGTCACTGGTTTCAAGCGGTAAATAAGTTAGTAAGTATCGAGTTTGACTGTATAAACCACCCGGTGTATAAGTTGGAGATGTGTCCAGAGTTGCGAACGTCTGACAAACATCCAAGAGTATCAAATTGTGATGAGAAGCTTCTCAAATTTGCCGTTCGGATTCGGCGTAAAACTGTAGGTCCCCTCCACTTCGCATTAAAGTGCTTGGAGAAGCTATGCTCTAGGCCCTGCATGGACCGTTAAGGCCTAATATGTATATACATATGTATGTGTCCACAGTTTAAAACCCTTTCACCCGCGAAATGGGTCAGCCAGGTACTTTTATCTGTTGAACTATTTCATACTTTATGAGCTATTTATTAAGTGAATATTTGTGAAATGTAATATATTTTCGTCGGAATGAAATAAGAACCGAATGGAAGCCAAGAAAAAAATAAAAACAGATTTTAAGGATTTTATCGAAAACAGAAAGTTTTTGTAAAAAAAACGCCCTTGGCAGAAAACTTTATATAAAAGAATTGTTCAAGACAACTTTGTCTACATTATTTTGAGAATGATTATTCATTTTGTTTTAATAGTGAGCGTGCCAATGGGTGGAGTTTAAAATATTTACTTATTAACGTTAGGGGCCCCTAGAAATTATATATTCTAAATTTCGGCTTCGTAGCTCAAACTTTGACTTTTTAATGAAACTTTTTTTTAACTGTGTGCGGATTTTCAAATTTTTTTTTTATAATTTGCTTACGCTAAAGGGATTTTTTCTGTTGTTTCAAGTACCCTTATATAGTGCTAAGAACACAGCGTAAGCATTTTGGGTTTTAACAGCAAGCAGCACCTGTCAATATCATATTTCATTGCATTCTTTTCGGTGCTACTTACTATTAGAAGGAATAAGGAGATAGGAAAGAAGTTTTTGGGTGCAGTTGTAGGGTTTTTCTCCACGGGTGGTGTCTAAGTTGCTTAGGGAGATTACGATTTCATGTATTCGATATAAAGTAATGGGCTTGACCGGGATTTGAACGCACGACCTTCCATTCAGTAAGCGAATATACTACTACCGCACCTATGCCACCCGTAATATAGCCTTGAAATAAGGTATAAACATAACGAAGGCTACAGTCCGTTGGGAAAACTGTTGGATACCCCATTCTCATCACCCAAAAATCTAAGTATGATTGAGTTGTTGAAGAATATGGTCTAGATATTTTATACGTTTTTTTAAACATTTTATCGAAGAAACAAAGTTTTTGTAAAGAAACGCCCCTGAAAAGTGACCATGGCAGAAAACTTTATAAGGAGGAATTGTTTTTTACATACTTTGAAAAGAGTAGGATTTTCATTTCCAATGATTTCTTCAATATAACGTTTTTTTTAAATAGTGGGCATGTTAGTTTACAGCTATATAGTATGTGTATTTAGCCTTCTTCGATCTCAATTTGTTCGATATATCTTTTTGAATATGGGCGTGTCAGTGGGCGGATTTAACAAAAATATACTTTTGGGACATATAGATATGTCCCGAAAATATATAAATGTATATAAAGACTTATAAAACCTGTTCAAAGTACATTGTTTTCATATTAGGTGTGTCCCACCCGGATCAAAGGGTTGACTGCGATATTCAATTTTGTTTAAGGAACTTCCTCTTCCTTTAAATGGCGGTGAGGCTTTCATCAGGATTAAATGAATCATAAACCACTCATTTACCCGCATCCCTGCTGGTCCTCCTGTGGTGTTCGCTGGTTCGACCTCATAAAATAACGACAGGCCTCCCGATTTCAAATCACTTCATTGATGATGCCAATCAAATGCTGGTGTTGCTTCATTTGTATAATCTAGGATTTTTTAGCCTACCACTCTTTCGCGTTTGTAGTGGAACGTTGATTGATATCACCTTTTTGGCAGGGTTCGTGGGATCTCTCTTGAACATGGCAGTATCAACTTTGTTTCAAGTTGTTGTTCTTCACCCCAAAATAATTCTGTAGATGAATATGGTAATCAAGGGACATATACTTCATTACGTACTTCATTATATCTGCTGTCGAGTCACGGACGATATTACCAATCTCAAGTGAATGACGAAAATAAAAAGACTAAAACATTTAGGGGCAAGCAGCGAGTACAATATCAAGTACCAGGCTGGAACAGGAGTCTATGCCTTAAGAGACGAATTTTAAACAAATACTTTGGGAACATGTCTCTATATGTTTTACTATGTGTATGTCCTTACTAACACTAAATGATGAACCTGTGAGAGCACTTTTTGTGCCGGCAAATTTCTGCTCGTGATAGTTGCTTGCTTTAAGCACTTCACTACACAGAGCTGATAGTGTGCTTTTGGATTAATGTAGTGTATTTCAGGCTGAAGTTCTTGTAATCACGGAAGTAAACAGCATTATACAGGTTTTTCAATGGGTCTTAAAAGACCTAAGTAGGTAATGAATAAGTCCGGAAAGTGTCACATCAAACGACGTCTTTTTTCGTGGTAGTAGTACATATATTACATATATTTACCTATGGTAAGATCACGCAAAATAAAACCCATCGAACGACAACATCTTGACTACAGAGATCCCTTCTTATCCCTATAGATAATATGACAGAGAAACCTAGCGTCGAAAAGATGTCATTCGATTGTCTTCATATCTTCATATCTTGCCAAATGTAGCCCGGGAAATACAACTTAATCCCACTTCGAATACATCTAACACGCGACCTTAATGTGTTACATTTAGCGACACACCAACTCAAATTATATCATGTACTTCATTTTATTATCTTCCTCAATCGACTAAAAGAATTTTCAAATGGCTAAAGTGTGAGATCCATTCAAGTCTCCAATTACATGGCACTTTCAACTGAGAGCTAACACAAAAAAGCGTGTACCATGATGTATGACACATCAAAGAGGTCTCGTTACTATCAATCGAGATAACACTAAAGACATCTTAATTCACTGTACCACCGTTGATGATCTACAATTACGATCAAACAAACCCAAGCTAACTGCAAGAGCAATCAAACGATTGTCTAGAGAGTACATTTTTGGATTGTTGCGACTCACATTATACGTAGCACGTAGGTACCTTTACGAATTGCTTTGAAAAGCTCTCAAACTTGACCTGATCAAAATGTGCGATTTCCCCGCAAGTTTACTTTCTATTTTATTTCTTTCAATTGGCACACGACGTCAACGACGACGAAATGATTTCTCATCGATTATGTGAGACGTTTATCCGATGGTCATAGGATGCTGTCGATATGTCGATATGCTGTCGTTATTACATGGGTGTCAAAAGTGTCCGCCCAACATTCGGTTATCGATATGGTGGTGATAAGACACCAATAAAAGACTACAACCATGGCCAGATGAATGACTCTCGACTTTCACTGAAAAAGAAAAACCTGCATAACTACTCCTGAGGGTCTTCCACAAAAAAAATTACATGAAGTTCCTATTCTCAAGAGTAGAGGTACAGATGGTGAGTTATCTTCACTTAATCCGACGATCACTTGCTAATTCAGATACATTTGCAAGCAAAATGTGAATTGTGCGCTACAGATGGGAAAATATTGCTTAATCCAGTCGTATTCGATTAATGCCTGACTCTTGCCAATTAAGTATCTTTTACAGAAACATCATGAAAGGCTTACTTCAACATTAAACATGAAATATGTAGCATCTTCCACAAAATGCGCCCGCGTTACTGCAGGCAACAGATGTCCAAAAAGTGAAAGGTCTCTTCGGCTGTGCTGGAGCTGGAACTGTTGATGGTGATAGATATGAAGGTGAGTTTATTGAAGATGTTTTACGTATTTGGCTGAAGCATGTGATGACGGGCATGACATTTAACATTTGCAAATGATACGTTCGTTTTTATTTTACAAAACGAGCATTTACAAAGTGTGTGCTGAAAGGTAAGCGGCACTGGCACTTCGATTCTAATCTCTTTGAATTTGAAGAAAACTTGACTTTGCGTGGTCATAGACTGAATAAATAATTTGTTTATGGTGCAATGTTTAGTTGTTTTAATAGACAAATATACAGCGTAACCTTCATTACACTATGTTGCAATACATAAAGATATAAACTTATTATAGTTACTTGTACGGCACTAACCAATTGGTTGTGAAGTTTATGGGTCTTACTTATGATCAGCTACAAATGTCGACTATTAGTTATTGGTAAAGTTAAGATTTAGTACCGAGCTTCGACAGAATTCTTGAATTCACTTTCTTTCAAATCTATTAAAATATTTCCAATAAAACTGTTCCTTACTCACACAGTCATACTCACAACCGCGAGAACAGAAAAATTACCTGAGTGCGACAATGCGCTCAAATTTATTTCTCTATACATATTTTCCCAGATCACTATTTTCGTAGGTACACTGGCGATCACAAGGATAAGGCCATACATTTTGCAATCGATTTTCGTACCAGTTGAAAATTTTATACCCGGAATATTTTATTACCTGTGAACAGGTACATATTTTCCCAACAGTAAGTCATAAAATTATAGGGTAAATAAGAAACGACCACTGGAATTTCGCAAGATCAAGCAATGAACTACTTGAAAAAGCGTTTAAAAAGATGCGCCACTAGGTTGATGCCATTGCGAATATTTCAGGAGGAGGAGTGCAGGAGTTCACATCAGCCATTTTTTTCAAAGTTTTGTTAAGAATATTTTTTGAAAAAGCTTTGAAAAGAACTGTTTTTATTTGGTTAAAACAAATGGGTTCCGGAAAGACAGAAAGAGGAAAAATAGATAAGGACTCTCAGGCCGAGAAACTGCAAGGAGGCTAAATAGAAGTAAGGCTGATGTAAACAGTTATCTTGCGGATCCACAACACTATAGGAAAAATCAAAAAGGACGCGCGGCAGAAGCAAAAACATTGCGGGAAAAGCGGGCAATTCTACGGCTTGCCATAAATTCTACTCTACAAGTGACGAAAATAAGGGCCAACAGCGGAGTATCAGCCAGCATAGCAACGGTCCGAAAGATAATACTATACAGAAGAGAAAACTTGAAAAGAAAACTGTTTTAAGGCAAGTACACAAGGACCATCGAATGAATTTGGCAAGAGAACATGTCGCTTGGAGCAGTGAATAGAAAAGCGATGTCTTTTCGGATAAAAAAAAGTTTAACCTTGACGGCCCCGATGGTTACAACTTTTATTTCCATGATCTAAGAAAGGAGCTTATTTTGGCGAGACATCGCAGCCGCACATCAGGTGTTATGGTGTGGGGAGCTATTGCCCACTATGGCACAATCGAGTTTTTGTCCACAACAATGAACGGAAACAACGACAACCATTTGCTGGAACATTTATTTCGAAAAGTGCAAAAACATTTTCGGACCCCTGTCTTGGATATTCCAACAAGACAATGCCCATTCCCACACTTCCAGGGTTGTTAGCATTTCGATTCAATCAGAAGACGTGGAACTTTTGCCATGGCCGCATAAACGAAAATGTTTGGACATGGTTATCTCTTAAAGTGTATGAAGGCGGCAGACAATTTGAAGACAAAGACACTTTCATCGAAGCTATTCGTGATGCCAGGGCCCACCTTTCTCTTAATTATTTAAAAAAAAAAACTGTATGATTCTATTCCAAACCGTGTTACAGAGGTCATATCGAAAAATGGCTGGCATACTCATTATTAATGTAGAAAAACATAACAAATAAATGTTTTAAAACCATAAAATGTAAACGTTTTATTAATTTCTTCCTTTCTTACGAAGATATGCTTTTCAAGTAGTTCATTGTTTGATCTTTTGAAATTCGTTTCTTATTTACCCTTTAATTTTATGACTTACTGTTGGGAAAATATGTACCTGTCCCCAGGTAGTAAAAGTTTCGGGTATAAAATTTCCAACAGGTATAAAGACTAAAAATCACTTGCAAAATGTATGGCCCATCCTTGTGATCGCCAGTGTATGTCTAGTTTTATACCCCATTCTAATGGTTTATTAATTTTGACTCATAGTTTGTAACAAACCTTAATATTGCCCGTAGACCCCTTAAAGTTACTATATTCGTGATCAGTATCGGTAGTAATTTCGATCTAGCCATGTCCGTACGTCCGTCGGCTAAAATTAGGAGTTTAAACTCGAGCAAGGAAGCTGAAAATACCACCATATACTCTCTAGGGGCCGAAATAATCATGTTTAAGAACTTTTGTAATCCACAATCTAAAAAAACAACAAAACTAGATATCGAAAAAACGAATTTTCATCTAGGAAGCTGACATTTTTAATGTATTGTCGTTAGGCACCCCAAATGCTTGGAATTAAAATTTTGAAATCCGCCCACTGACACCCCTACAGTTTAAAAAAACCATGTTGGCGAAAAATCAAAGTTTGAACTAGAAAGCTGAAATTTGGAATATATACTCTCTAGGGACCATTTTGACTCATATTAAAATATTTTTAGTATTCACCCTCTTACCCGCCCACTATTTAAATAAAAAAAAAAGTTTTATTGAAGATATCATTGTAAATGAAAGCCCTAATCTTTGCATAGTATGTAGATAAATTCATTTTGAACAATTTGTTTATATAAAGTTTTCTGCCATGCCCCACTTTCAAGGGTTTATTTTTTTCGATAAAATCCTTTGAATGTTGTATAACAAAATATGAAGAGCGTTCTTAACAATTCAGCCATACTTAGCCTTTGGCCACGCTTACTTCATGAGGGATAGCATTAAGAATAAGACATCCAACATTTCGCCCCAGCGGACTATAGCCCTTTGCTTTGTTGAGAGTATTGTTGGGGACTTAACTCTCTAAATCCTGCAACCGCTTGTAGGCAGGGTAAACCTTACGCCCTGCTTTTAGTTAACAAACTACTTTATATTATGGTTGTTATGTATTTGAATTGTCTTATAACCACCCCTAAGTCTGTACACTACTAATTAAGTTAGTATTAGCATCATTACATTAAGCTAAGAATATTACTCTTTCTATATATATTTAATAAGTACATATCAACATGAACTAGTCTAAAAACAGATCGTAAGTTTATGAAGTCGCTCTCTTTTACTGTGACCGGCAATTAATAAAGTTGTTACCCCGCTAACGAGTGCGTTTGATTTCTACATTGGCGACGAGGATTGTTTTTTGGTAAAAGTACCCGAATATAATATACATAATTTGATGCTGCTAATTATTGGTCTATAATGTTGCCAAAAGAAATGAGAAAGAATAATTCAAAAAGCACCGTTACTTTTTCTCTGGCTCTCTCGCAAAGCATTTCATACGGATAAATGCAGTTTTTTTTTCGTCAACTGAATAGGTACATAGTCATTATCTTCATTGTTCATGTGTGTTCCGAGAAGATTAACCCGTTTAAACAATTTTTAAAGTTTTCTGGGTGAATTAATTTATTTAATTATCATTTGTTTGTAAATTTGGAGAACGATGGGTAGAAAAAAATCACTTAGAAGTGTTGAGAAGGCTAAGATCGATTTACTTAAGGAACAAGGATTAACCGGGCGTGCTATAGCTACCAAAATTGGACGAAGCTTTAACTTGATCTATTCGTACTTGAGAAATAAAGAGTCGTACGGGAAAAATAAGAAAGGAGGTTATAAAACGGCCACAACAGCGGCTGATAGA
The DNA here is from genome assembly GCA_949715645.1 of Portevinia maculata. Classification (NCBI taxonomy): domain Eukaryota; kingdom Metazoa; phylum Arthropoda; class Insecta; order Diptera; family Syrphidae; genus Portevinia; species Portevinia maculata. The sequence goes on from OX454526.1 coordinate 220,646,524, forward strand.
AGAGCAATTTTGCGAGGTGCGTCCAATTCCTGCGACTCAGCTGCGAAAATAAAGCAAAAAGCGGGTGTTAGTGCTAGTGTTTCGACGGTAAGAAGAGTGATCAACAGCGCCAATCATTTAAAACGGATTAAAATTCAGAAAAAAACACCGTTAAACCAACAGCGGAAGTGTATGCGTTTGGATTTTTCTAGGCACCATATGACTTGGCAAGAAGAATGGCGTTACGTTGTTTTTTCAGATGAAAAACAGTTTAAATTTGATGGACCTGGTGGCTTCAATTACTACTTTCATGATGTGAGAAAGGAGGAACATTTTTTAGCCCGGCATTATAGTCGAGAGGGTGGTGTTATGGTGTGGGGAGTAGTTACCTACTACGGATACAACGCATACACTTCCGCTGTTGGTTTAACGGTGTTTTTTTCTGAATTTTAAGCCGTTTTAAATGATTGGCACTGTTGATCACTCTTCTTACCGTCGAAACACTAGCACTAACACCCGCTTTTTGCTTTATTTTCGCAGCTGAGTCGCAGGAATTGGACGAACATCGCAAAATTGCTCTTCTATCAGCCGCTGTTGTGGCCGTTTTATAACCTCCTTTCTTATTTTTCCCGTACGACTCTTTATTCTTCAAGTACGAATAGATCAAGTTAAAGCTTCGTCCAATTTTGGTAGCTATAATCCTTTTTCCTTAAGTAAATCGATCTTAGCCTTCTCAACACTGCTAAGTGATTTTTTTCTACCCATCGTTCTCCAAATTTACAAACAAATGACAATTAAATAAATTAATTCACTCAGAAAACTTTAAAAATTGTTTAAACGGGTTAATCTTCTCGGAACACACATGAACAATGAAGATAATGACTATGTACCTATTCAGTTGACGCAAAAAAAGAACTGCATTTTTCCGTATGAAATGCTTTGCGAGAGAGCCAGAGAAAAAGTAACGGTGCTTTTTGAATTATTCTTTCTCATTTCTTTTGGCAACATTATAGACAAACTGTTAGCAGCATCAAATTATAGATTCATGTACATTATGTGGAAATAATGAGCAATATAGATTTGAAAAAGCTTGTACCTATTCAGTTGGATGTACAAAAAAAATTTTTTTTGGAAGTCATAATGTCCCGGTTGGTGGGACCGTTTGTAACGGGAAGCAATTTCAATGCTTATGAAGATCGACTGAGGCAGTTCTTTAAAATAAATGACATCAGCAAGGAGGAAGAAACAGCGTTATTCATTACGGTAGTGGGCGCAGAAATTTATGAAATTCTCATGTCGCTTACTATGCCTAAATTGCCAAGTGAAATGAAGTTCGATGAGTTAATCACACGTTTGCGAAATCACTTTGCGCCAAAAGAAAATAAGCGAGCTGAAAGATATAAGTTCAACAAAATTCAGCAGGAAGATGGCGAACCACTATGTGAGTTTATTGTGCGTCTTAAAGCAGCAGCACAGACATGCCGTTTTGGAGATTTTATGGAACAAGCGGGAGCTGAAGTCCAGGTAGATAGCAAGAGTCAGAAGGAAAAGGTTGGTGGACTTAGTTCTGGAGAAGCTATAGATCTTAGGGCGGGCATGTATAAGGCTTGCATTTTGGACGAGGCGTTGACTGACCGCTTTATAATGGGGGTAAAAAGCGGGAAAATCCAAGAAGTTCTGTTGAAAGATGATTCCTTGACATTCGAGAAGTGATGTACGAGGGCACTGAACATGGAATCATCAGAAAAAGCATCCAGATCCATCCAACCCATGTACCAGCACGCAGTTTATAATGGAAATAAGAAATTCAACATGAAACGTCACGATGAAAAAACGCAGTTTGGTGACAAAAGACAGAATTTGGTTAATGTACCAAAAACGGATCGCTCGAAGAAAGGGGAATGCGGCAGGTGTAGCCGTACAGACCACGTGGAGTCAAGGTGTCCCGTCAGGAATTATCAATGCTTCGCGTGTAACAAGAAGGGACATTTGGCGATCAAATGTCGATTCAATAAGGCCAACGTGAATCAAAGAGAGGGCGCAAGCAGTGAAAACCCGTCACCAGAAATAAAAGTGGTGGTAAATGGCGTGGAGTTATCTATGGAAGTGGACACGGGAGCAGTGGCATCTATCATCAACGAACGAGAATATTTAGATAAGTTTAAAAATGTTAAATTGATGAAAACTAGTTTTAATTTGGTTTCGGTCACAGGTTCAAGGTTGAGAGAGCTAGGAAGCATATTCGTGGAGGTTATGTCTGGCAGTCACATAGTGAAGTTACCTTTAGTAGTCGTTCAAGGAGAGATGCCCAATAAGGGTTTATTTGGCCGCACGTGGATAGACATAAATTGTTTCCACAATGGAGGAACACATTCCAAGGCAACGCTATCTCCAAAGTAAGTACCCAAACAGAACTTTTATCGCGTATCAAGTCGGAATTTCCGAACATAACCGTGCAGGAGTTGAACCATCCGATTGTGGGGTATGAGGCCGAAATAGTACTTAAACCTAATCAGACGCCAATTTTTCACGCACCGTACAGGGTACCATACAAATTACGCGATAAGGTAGATGCGGAACTAGAGAGGTTAGTTAAGGAAGATATTTTAATACCGGTGGAATTCAGCAAGTGGGCTAGTCCGATTGTTATCGTTCCAAAAAATTACGGCACAATCCGAATATGCGTAGATTGCAAGGTTACGTTGAATCGATGCATAGAAACACAATACTATCCGTTCCCATTATTTGACGATATTTTTGCAGGGTTGGCGGGTAGTAAATGTTTCGCAGTTATTGATCTGACAGGTGCTTATCAGCAACTTCGGGTATCAGAGAAATTACAAGAACTTTTTGTGTTCAATACCCTTCGTGGTCTTTACAAGTGTACTCGTTTGATCTATGGGGTAAAGTGTGCGCCTGCAATATTTCAGTCGGTAATGGATCGCATCCTAAAGGGATTGCCTAAGGTATTCTGCTACTTAGACGACATTCTGATTGCAGGTTCATCTCCTAAAGAATGTGAAGAGTTATTGTTTGAAGTCTTAAAGCGGTTACACAAGCACAACATACATATCAATTTAAAGAAGTGCAAGTTCATAGTAAATAGGGTTGAATACCTGGGGCATACGTTATCAGAAAATGGCATAAGTCCCAACGAGATGAAGGTCGAAGCCATTGTGCATGCACCACCACCAAATAATCTTTAACAGCTGCAATCATTTTCAGGTCTTCTGAATTACTATAATAAGTTTTTACCGAATCTGTGTAGAAAAGCATATCCACTTTACAATTTATTAAAAAAAAAGGAGTTCACTATGATTGGACAGCCGAATGCCAATCAGCCTTCGAAAGTTGTAAACGGTTACTTTTAGAAAACCGAATCTTAGGGCTTTACGACCCGAACAAGTCGATCGTAGTGATTGTAGATGCTGGCCCCTATGGGGTGTGAGCGATTTTATGCCATATAGTTGATGTGGAGGAGAAACCCGTTTATTTTGAGTCGTGTACCCTTTCTCCGGCTGAACAAAATTACTCACAACTACATAGGGAAGCCTAAGCTATTATTTTTGCGGTTAAAAAATTCCATACATATATTTACGGTCATGAATTTCAAATATGTTCGGACCACCAAGCCCTCAAGGAGATTTTCCATCCTCATAAGGGGAACTCGGCAGTCGCATCAGCGCGACTTCAACGTTGGGCTATTATACTGTCTCAGTACAATTATACTATTTCGTATAGGAAGGGGTCTCAAATGTCGAATGTAGACTGTCTCTCGCGTTTACCCCCTAAAGAGAAGTCAGAGATAGAAGAAGCAAATATATTTTACTTTACTTCAGGAGAAAGTTTAGTAGATATGGAGTTAGTTCAAACCTTTACAGAAAGGGATGAATGTTTGAAAAATGTTTATAAATACTTACAATTTGGATGGCCCACCGGCCAAAAGATGACGAGTGGGGTGATGCCATATTTTAAAAAACGTAACGCGTTAGCAATTGAAAGGTGATGTGTATTTTATGCACACAGAATAGTTATACCACAGGCATTACAGGATTCGGTTCTTCAGTTGTTACATAAATATCATACAGGGATCATACGGATGAAAATGTTGGCACGATAGTTTGTTTGGTGGCCTACGTTAGATGACAACATTTCAGCATTTGTAAAAAGTTGTGTGGCATGTGAACAAACACAAAACATACCTAAGGAGATAGTTCACACGAAGTGGGTCGAGGCGGGGTGTCCCTTTGTTCGGATACACCTAGATTTTTTTCACTTTAGCGGGAAGACGTTTCTCATAGTCATGGATGCATATTCCAAGTACTGCGAGATTAAGTTAATGCCTAAAACATCGGTATCAAATTTATTAGAAGAACTATTAAAATTATTCCTAGTTTTTGGTCTTCCCGCCAATATAGTTTCAGATAATGGTCCGCCGTTTAAGTCATACGTGTTCAAGAAATTTTGTAGCGGTAAGGGAATCAATTTGACGAAGTCGCCGCCATATCACCCACAATCGAATGGTTTAGCTGAGCGAAGGGGTTCAGACAGTTAAGTCAGTGCTAAAAAGGTTCTGTTTGGAGCTGGACAAGGAGACGACGTTATTAAATAAAGTCAATGAGTTTTTGTTAAATTATCGAAATACACCTAGTACCGTGACTGGCAGAACACCCTCCGAAATGGTATTTAATTATAAGCCCAGGACTTTGTTACATGTTTTAAACGATAAACCTAATATACAATTAACAACTAAAATTTCAAATAAAAAAATTGATGTTAATAGCAAAGGAAAAAATAACGCATGGGTTGAGTCCAAACTTAAAGTTAATAACATTTTTGAAATGGGAGAGGAGGTCCTCTATAGGAATCATTTTGTGCATATGATTAAATGGATACCAGCTAAAGTTATTAAAATTGTTAGTAAGAAAACATTTATTATTTTTAATTTATTATTGTTGTTAATGGATATGAAAGATTGTGCATGAAAATCAAATTAAAAAGAAATATCTAGGTAACAAATCATATTTAGCTGATATAAGCCCTACAGAATTTATTGGAAATAATGGTAAAGCATTGAAGGGCGTTAACGAAACGGAAGTATTGATAAGCAAAGCTAAGAAACAGGAAATAAGACTACAAGACATTCAGGAAGCCAGAAGGTCTTCCCGAATCATGCAACAAAATAAACGCAGATAAATTAAACCAATGGAGTTATTACAGTTATATATTGGAGCTCAGTTTAAAAAGGGGAAGATGTTATGTATTTGAATTGTCTTATAACCACCCCTAAGTCTGTACACTACTAATTAAGTTAGTATTAGCATCATTACATTAAGCTAAGAATATTACTCTTTCTATACATATTTAATAAGTACATATCAACATGAACTAGTCTATAAATAGATCGTAAGTTTATGAAGTCGCTCTCTATTAATGTGACCGGCAATTAATAAAGTTGTTACCGCGCTAACGAGTGCGTTTGATTTCTACAATGGTGTTTATCCCGTAGTTGCGTACCGTTTGGCAGAAACGTCAGTCCAAAGTCAAAATTTATCGTTCAAATACGAAAATAAATATTTTTGCACACGTATGCTTTTTGACTATCAAATATTTTTAGTAATTTAGTCCAGATGGAGTTAAAGAAAATATTATGAGTATTTTTGGGTTTAAATTTTTTTTTTTAAATATTTGACTTCACGTGCAGACGGTCGCACGTCGGCGGGCAAAGGCAGTTGACAGCACTTTTTGTATAATGTTGAATCATTGCTTTTGTTAGATATTTCTGAGAGGTCGGGCCGTGTTAACTTTTGCAACCAGTCGAAGCTGAAAAAAGACGAAGTTGCAAATATGATGGCCTCATTTGATAATTGGCTGATGAATCATAGTGAAATTGTCAATGCAAGTATCATATAAGCAATTAAGACATAACAACTAACGAAGCTGATTCAACATTACTATCCACGTCCGTTGCTCCTGCTTCTATTTTGAAAACGAATGTTACTGCAATTATACCATCTAAAAGGACTTCATTCAGAAAAATTATTGGGGAACCAAGCTGTTTGTGTTGTTCGCTGGCGCTTTTGTCAAATGTCGTTATTCGTTAGTCCGCCAAAATGCCAGCCAACGTCAACCATAGTATTTACTTCGACAATTCCTATACCTCTATATAGATTTCAATATATGTAGATAAAACGAAAAGGTCGTACCTTTCCATCTTCTTCGTTGTTCATTCAACAATTCAAAACGTTAGTTCTTAGATAAATTGCTCGAAAAGCGAAAAAACAGTACGTACAAGCGAAATATATAGTCAAAGCCATTCTATAAAAGTGGCCTAAACGAAGATTTTTGCCTCGACCCCTTTCGGGGGTTTTTTCACCAAATTTTAATTTTTTTGTAACAAAAAATTTTCCAAAATGGACAAGAACTCTGAACGCCCGTTTTTATCAAAACGACTGACGGCTGACAGTGTTGGACGTTGGTATTTTGTGAAATTGATAGTTTTCATTTTGTATTATTAAAAAAGTTCTGAGGCAAATTGAGCTCAAAAATATAATCAGCGAAGGTTAGTACTTTGTTTATATCATAACATAACATAACGGACGATATCGACATCATCGGCCATTCCCAGCGTGCCGTGTTAGAGGCTTTCACGGCGAGTGAAGAACAGCCGAAATTGGTTGGCCTTGAAGTAAATGAGGACAAGACCAAGTACATGCTATCAACAAACAAACAAACATCTTTCCACCGCCTAGGACAAAACGTCAGTGTTGATAGCAATAACTTCGAGGTAGTTAAGCAGTTCATCTACCAAGAGTTAACATCAACTCCAGGAATGACACCTTAGTGGAGATCCGGCGGAGAATTACCTTAGGAAACCACTGCTTTTTCGGTTTAGCAAAACAAATGGGTTCGAAACTCCTCACTCAAAGGACAAAATGCATGCTCTAACGAACCTTACTCCTACCAGTCCCGCTTTATGGTGCCGAGTGCTGAACGATAAGTAGAAAAGGAGAGCTAATTGGGTTCTTTTGAAAGAAAAATACTTCGTCGGATATTTGGTCCTATGTGCGAATGGAGGATACATCCACGAACTCTATGAGCTGTACCAATATGTGGATGACATTGAGCGAATGGAAAATAATGCTCCAGCCAAGAGGATCTTCGACTCCCAACGCCCTGATTCGAGAAGGCAAGGACGATCGTATCACCGTTTTAAAGAACAAGCCATCGCGGATGCCAGAGCGGTCTGGAGAACTGGAAGCAAGGCGCCCGGGATCGCAGAGGATGGAGGGCTGCAGTGTCTCAGGCAGAGACTGGTCGGGAGCCCGTTAAGTAAGTAAGTAAGTATATCTTAACATAATAATTTATATAAGAATTCGACATTATAGAAACAAAATAAAACACTTTTTTGTTTTAGATTAATTTTCCCTTGACTGCAGGTTTGAACTTTTTACATTTTTATTGTTATAGAATGGCTCGAAATAATATTTCTGATAGGTATATCGTAGAATATCAAAACAATTATAAAATGGTTACCTATCAGAGGATGATGCTGAGCTGGATCAAGACGATCTTGACAAATATGTGAATCCTGAACAGCTACCTGGAAGCGATGTGGAAGATGCCCCGTTGATGGAAGACCATCTGCCAGAAAATGATATACTCCAACCTAAACCAGATGTGCTAGATCCCCCCTTGTTGTAGACCCTTGAAGGAAATTAACAATAATCTAGGTACAAGTCGCTCCAATCGACCCGCTCATAAGACTTGATACGCAAAGACTTAAGTGCAAAAAACAATTCTTGAAATGAAGAACACAACATTCAATTTCAAGGTTGCACAGATTTTGCTTCCGAAATAATGCGGCTTTAAACTCCGTTTCAATTCTTCCCCTATTATTTTATTTCAGATTTTTTCAACAAAATGAATGAAGAAACAAACAGATTGCGTATATATATGGGGATATTGATATTTATGCCCTTATACCACTACCCTAATATTCGCTCCTATTGAAGTAATAAACATAGTTTGCAGGCCATAAAAGAAACCATGCCTGTAATTATGGTTTGAAAAGGTAAGGCGCATCGTTCATTTCAATGATAATGATATGCACAAGCCAGTAAGCGATCCCAATCACGACAAGCTCCACAAAATCCGACCGATAATAGATCATCTAAATGAAAGATTTTCTAGCGTACCAATGGATCAGCATCTCTCCATAGAATATGTGCGCCACAAAAATAGGGCACTATATGAAACAATATTTGCCCTTGAAACCGCATAAATGGGGATTCAAAATATTCATGCTTTGTTCTTTGATGTGTTATGCCTACAAATTTATAATATACTCAGGAAAGAACAATGGTCCAATGGATGAAAATTAGACAAATATTCGGGCGGTTGGTTATCATGATTAAACTATTTCGGGCAATCCAGAGAACAGTGAACCATATAGTACATATATGTACTTTGACCACTTTTATACCTATTTGCATCTTATGTACTATATTGCAGAGAAACCGCTAAGGTAAAAGCTGCAAATTGACGACAAAGCAACAAATGATGGCAAGTTTTGTGGGGAGAGGATCCTACGAGGAATATGTGACCAGTTACGATAAAGTTAAAATGTCGTCAGCAAGCTGGAAAAAGACAATAAGCATGTGACGTTGCTGTCAACATATGTAGGTGCAGAGCCAGTTCCTTTAATTGAAAGGTACGACAAGGCCGAAAACAGGAAGAAGCTTATACCATGTCCAAAAGTAATGCGAGAATACAACGCAATTATGGGCGAGGTGGATTTAATGCATTTATACTTGAGCAGATACAGGATCCCCATGAAAATTAGGAAGTGGTATATGAGACTATTTCGTCCCGTTCTATACATGACAATGATATATGCATTAGTGCTTTATAAACAAGTTTGAGCCAAAAAGGGGATTGTCGCTAAGGATATTATGAACTTAGCTGATTTCAGAACAGAGTTTTCTGATACTCTTCGCAAGGATACATCCCAAAGTCATGTTCATAAAAGGCCGATGTTCTTGCAACAATATGGAGCACCTTTTCACAGTAGCAGTAGGGGAACTTCGTTCATCAACCACACTTTTAACGAACGGTGGATTATTCGATTTGGCCCCAACCCTTGACCACACAGATCTCCTGACCTGACACCCACGAATTTTTTCTTCTGGGGTTCCAAGAAAGAAACAGTTTATTTACGAGAAATGTGAAGTCTGGAAAAAATTAGTGCCGTTTCAGAAAAGATGAGACGAAGTTTGATGCTCATTAATCTGCCATCCGAAATGCTGAAACGCTCCCAAAAGTGTACTCAAATGGAAGGAAAGGACTCCGAACTATTCCTATAAACATTCTATAAACTGTTCCAAAAAGGTTCAGGAGCACAACAAAATATTTAAGACATTTTAATAGTAAATTAGTAGGTAGACTTCTTGTTGATAATTTTTTGTCTGACAAAAATGTTTTTTTCTACAACTTCTGTAAATCGTACCTAAAAAAGTTGCTTAACATAATGTTATGGGAATTTTTCAAAGATAAGAAATTCATAAGAAATTATTAAGCAAACATTTTGAGAAAAATACATTTGAAGTAACAAAATGGAACAACAAATTTTCATAATTTTGAGTTCAAGGAGCTATAACTTTTTTGTAGCTGCACAAATGTACCCAAAGTGTTTAGGACTTGTAGGCGCTACTACATTGTCTTTCCAAAATGTACGAAATACCTATTGTATCTTTAATAGTTTAGAAGTTATATCGTTTAAAGTGGTTAATTCTCCAAGTAAGAGATCACCCACTTTAATGGGCTATAACTTAAAATGGGGTGAGAATAGACCCCCTTCCATACAATTTTTTGTTCGGCGGAACTTCAGCAATCTGCCTTTAAGGAATTATACTGCTTAAACGTTGCACCATGTATAGATAAGCTATCAATGTTTATATTTATAGGTACATGCGTCTGGTGCCTATTCTTTAAATGTTATTGGATTTGATTCGGTGTGGTTAGTTCATCGGACTACTCAGCGCCTGGTCATAAGTTCAAATCCTAGTAGCAGGTATTACAGAAAAGTTTTTTCACAACCTCACCTCTTGAGAAATTCTGACAATTAACTACAAGTGTAACAATGCCATGAGAAATTTTCAAATTTTCATATTTGTGCGAAAAAATTGCGCACACATGGAACCCGTAACACTTGATAAATACTTTACGCGAGACGTGCCATTGTATAACAGGTCCAAAAATGTCTGAAAAAAAAAACTGAGCAATCGAAATTCAGCCGATTTACATTTTGAATAAAACATTCTCCCAAAGCAAATCTATCACTTTTTTACACTTTCTTCAAATTCGTGTCTCATTCTAATCAGTTGGTATATTTTATAATGTTTTTTTTTCCTATATGCACGAACTCATCCCACAAGGTAAAAGTTCCATTGAAATTTCACATACCCAAAGGCATACATATTTATATTTAGATGATGGTGATATGAAATTTATGATTGCGAACAGAATACAAATCAAAGACGTTTCACTTGTGGATTGGCCAACTTACCATAAGTCGACTTATTTCCGACAAACACATTTGTTATGATAAATAAAACTGAAAGTGAAACTCACCAACAGGATAGATGTTATCCTCATCTTGGACATGTATCCTAAAATAATCCTTCGATATCTAAACACTTATTCCCTTGCAAAAATATCACAATAGTAAATTTAAAAAAAAAAAATCTCTTCTTGCAGATACTTTTTCTTATTCATTCAGAGTAAACGAGCCTTTTCGGTTTTATTTTTCTCTTTAATAGCACTTCATCTACACCACTCTTTGCACACCCGCAATGTTCGAATTATATTAAAAGACGAATCCTAGAACCACTCAAGCTTCCTACCAAATACCGACCGGTCGACGGTGTAGCTTGTGATATACTGAATCTTTGAATTAAAAATTTCCAACAGCTTAAATTTACAAATATGCAACGACAGACGACCGACCTTAGCAACTGAGCCACGAAGAAGAAGACTTAAACCAAAGAGTGGCTTAGCCATTTCCAACGTGCACAATACAAATCTACAATTCACACACAACATCAAGTGAAATGGTCATGGGCATGGGATCAGTGGATGTGATGGAGCTTAGTCGGGAAAAGGCGAAGAGGTAGAGGACGCAACGGAAGCTTTGCGCCAGTTGCCCATATCAGCCGAGTCGACGTGCAGTACATTACCTTACTCAAAGTATCTGATCGCTGATTTTACTTTCTTTCCACGAAACGCGAGCGCTTAGCATTCCATCGTTGCTTCGGAGGCCGTTGTGGGACATCCGACTTGTGCGGGTCCTAAAGCAGACATATGATAAACAAAACAAGAAAATAAAAACAAATGTGAAAAACCAGTAGACTCTGTGTGTGCGTGTACTGCCGCACCGCGCTCGCGGGCCATCAATGGAGAAAGGTACGAATACGAACACAAAAATTGAACGCATCAACGCTAGGTGTACATAATGTATCTTTCAATGGGTTTAACAACGGCATACAAAGCGCGAATTTTTCATATCATATTCTCTAGGTGAGCAACAATTTGTTTAAGTTTTACCGTTCACCCTTGATTAAGGCGTATGAAATGTGCCACAAAGCTAACTGAATTCGGAAACTAATATTGGATTGTTTACGAAAAGTATCTAACCAAAGCTTTCTTGCTGAATTTTACTGTGGTGTATGTGTAACGAACGACCGCGTAAATCGTGAGTTAATTTTTCAAGTTTTAAGATTCATCATTTGACGTTTCTTCGATGATAATGCATGGCGGGAGGAGGGGGACCGAGACTGCACTTCGTGTAACAACTTTCGCTGCTGTTACATAGCGATCAAGTTTTTTACGCCATATTCGGAAGTATTCAAAATTCCAATGCACAATCCGTGGCAAAGCAGATACAGCTGATGCCTGATGGTCAAGTACAATGAATGGGAGTTAACGGCAGCGGAGGTGACGAGATGGAAAGTGGGATGAATTTATTGAATTTAATTGGCCGGAGAAAATCGTGAGTGTGTCGAAAAATGTGTCTCATGATATATGTGGGAAACGTCTTTTGCATCCGTATCCGACTGACTTTGTTTTGCGGGCTTAAAGGTGAGCAGGAAATTTGGATAAACGGATTTATTTCGTGTGTCAATCATTGGCATGTGACGAGTTTCCTCCAACTGCTGTCTGTATGTTAGAAATTTAACTTTTTTTAATGGATCGAATCTCAAAAGGTCCTTGGTTCATGCCACAATGTTAAGGGCTGAGAGAGAGATTGTTTATTTTCAAAATTCAACGCAGTGCGTCAAAATGTCGGCAAGAGTTTCTGTTTTTTTTCTCATGCAAAAATTAAATTGTTTTGAGACAAAAACCAATTGGCAATATGTCTGGATAGAGTTGGGTTCTAAGAAACAGATGCTTGCATACAACTGTGTGAATGATATTGAGTTGCTTGTTTTAGTAGAAAATACCCCGGCCCAGCATCTTTTTCATTAGTAACTTACAGTATCCATGGACTGCTTGTAATGAACGTAGTTTGTTTGTTGGCATAATCGAGCTAAACCTAATATAACTTAACCTGGGCTACCTTCACAGAAAATTTACATGAGGGATTGGTGAACAAATTCGACTTCCACACTTAATTTACTAAATATGCCAGCGTTCAATAATGAGCCAGCCCGAATAATTAATGATCCAGAACTGGCATCCAAAATCCTACTGCTAGCACATCGCTAACCCCCCTGACTTTTAGCTATTCTTCAGAGAGTATCTACCATTGAGGATGTCCTGAAAATAATTTGCATTTAAAACCAAAAAAAGGTAGGTAATGGGATAAGATTAGATATTTCTCATTTATATGTGTATTAATGGTAGCAATTTCAGTTCGCCATGTTCTCTGATCCACTCCGAGTTATTCCAGACATTTTCATGAATGGAAGAGTGATTCCCAAGTGCGAAAAGTTCAAATATCTGTGATTTATGATCAATACTGGTGCTTGATAACAACATTAAGAAGGGTTGATGAAGTCGCAGAAAACTCAGTAATCTTGTGTAACCGACAAATGTCGCCTAAGCTGAAAGGAAGGCTCTATACCACAGTTATGCGCCCGGTGCTCACAAACGGTTCACAATTTTGGAAAGAAAGTATAAACGGCAGCTGAGATGTAGATATTTCGCATGACAGCAGGAGTAACAAAGATTTATCGAATAAGAAGTTCCAAGATGCGAGGAAAACATACAATCGCGAAACAGAGCCAGACCTAAAAACTGCTGCATCAGACGAATGCAGCAACACCAGCATTTGATTGACCTGAGTGACGTAGTTATTCAAAATCGGAAGGCCTGCCGTTTTCTGAGGTCGAACCTTCGACCAGTAGGGACGCAGTCAGTGGCGAAGCCTCATATTGTTCAACTCGTTCATGAACGACTAACTTTCACAAGAAGTTATGTTAATTTTTGCGTTCTCTAAACTATATACAACATATTTATACTCTTCTTCCAATTGCTAGAATTTTTCATATTCCAACTCGTGCATTTCCTATTTGAACATTTCCACACAGAAGTGACAGAAGTGAACCACCTACCAACCAACCGCAGCATTTTCCAACTCTTAATTCCAACTCCAAACGATTCGGCAACGAAATAATACAATTGAAAGTATAGGCACAAAGAAAACAAGAATTTCACGTGTTGTATGGTCCATTTCGTTCAAGTCGCTTTTGAACGAGGCGAGTTTGGTATGATGTGTGAAACGAATACAGAAACAAGACAAACCATAGATCGAGCGCTGTAACAACCATTTCGTTCAAACCATCTGATCTTGTGTAGGTATGTACTCGTGCAAACGATTCTGCAACGAAATAATACAATTGAAAGTTAGGAACGCACAAGCAAAAAAAATTCTGTTTTGTATCGACTATTTCGTTCAAATCCATTTTGAACGAGACGGGTTTTTTTTTGTGCTTGAAGTCTGTCACGTGCAGAGTATATTCATATAATGAGTAGGGATACTCTCGACGTTTTCTTATCGGTTCTTATTATCAAGTACGTCTGTGTCACAGAATTTAAGTAAAATGATGAAGGTGCTTATCAATTGCTTGTTTATTAAAACGTAATTTTTATTTTTGTTTAAGTGATGAAGAATTGGTTTTTGTTTTATAAATAAAATCTTAATGTAAAAACACATTTTGTTCCTTAAGTCTGAAAAATTCGAATTGTTAAATAAACTTGCTTAAAACGATGTAAACGGTATTTTTATACCCTATTCTAAGGGTATATTAACTCTGACGCATAGTTTGTAACATACCTTAATATTGCCCGTAGACCCCTTAAAGTTACTATATTTATGATCAGCATCGATATTAATGTCGATCTAGCCATGTCCGTCCGTCCGTCCGTCCGTCTGTCGGCAAAAATTAGGCCTTTAAGCTGGACCTAGAGAGCTGAAATTTTAACCATATACTCTCTAGGGTCCCCAAATAATCAGACACACCCACAAACTCAAAAAAAAACAATTTTTTCGAAAAAATCTAATTTTGAGCCAGAAAGCTGAAAATTTTTATATATGATCTATGACTATTAAAACTGCTCGGGAGATAAAGTTTTCGGGTTGGGGACACAATCCCGAAAACCAAAATCCCCAAAATCCAAAATCCCGAAAACCCAAGATCCAGAAAATCCAAAATCCCGAAAAGCCAAAATCCCGAAAAAAGAATCCCGAAAAATTATATAAAATGAAAAATTTGCGCAAATTTTATTGATTGATTGATTTCAATTTTATTGAAATTATATAAAATGAAAAATTTGCGCAAATTTTTCATTTTATATAATATTTCGGGATTTCGTTTTCGAGATTCTTTATTTAATTTTGAATGTAAAATAGACAAGCGTTTGTCCATTCCATTTACCGTAATTATGTTTTGCAATTGTTTGCGTTGTAATGTTTTGCAATTCGCGATGTGCATTGTTGAGCTAATCTCAAACAGTGTGATAGCTGACCGACTAAATTTTTGTTAGACAGTGAACATCGTAATACAAAGTGAGTATCGTGCATGCCTTTATAATTAAAAACTTTATATTATCAGTGACATTTTGTGTTTGAAGTCTTAAGTAGAAATGAACGTGTCCATCGTGAAAACCAACGAACAGCGTGAGAAACTGCTTATTGACGCCTACAAAAAATACAAGGATACATTTTACTGGAAGTGTGAGCAGCGAAAGCGTTCTGAAATAAGTTATCTCAGATTGGTTTTACAATGACCTTTCGGCCATTCATACCATCCACTTCAATAACATCATCATATTCCTCAACTCCACAGGATGGTTTTGAGCCCCCTTAATATCCATCTCGCCCTTTAATTTTAGGTTCCGTTCGTTGTGGTATCAAAACGGCGCTCAATGCGCTATTTGTGTTTTCCCTCGTCAGATGACGGGAATTACAGCCACTTAAACCAACCAACCGTCACAGATTAATTGCGTACAATATGAACTTGTATTAAATATTGTTTTGTCATGGATCGTTTTTGATATGTTTTTGTAAGACTTGAACTGTTTTTGTTATGTTTTATTTATTTGAAGTTTTTTATTTTGTTTATTTTGTTAAATAAATTTGCCAATTTTTTTTGTTGCTACAGTAAAATTTTTAGTTTCATTTTCGTCATTTTGGTCTTTCGGAATTTTGGATTTTCGGGATTGTGGGTTTTCGGGATTTTAGTTTTTCGGGATTGTGGCTTTTCTCTCTAGGGGCCCTTTATGCTCATGTGATCATTTCTTTTAAATCCGCTTACTGACACGTACACAATTAAATAAAATAATTTTACTGAAAAACCAAAGTTTGAGCTAGGGAGCGTTTTTTTACAAAAGCTTCGTTTTTTTTGATAAGAAGAAATGTTATATAACACAATATGTAGAGCGTTCTTAACAATTCAACCATACTAAGACTTTTGTCACGCCCACTTATGAGGGATAGGAATAAGAATAGGGTAGCGCCTAAGCGGACTGTAGCCCGTCCCTATTTTTATATTTAATTTCAAAATTTCTTTTTACTGGTAAAAATAATTTAACAGCTATAGCAATTAAAACTTCACTGAACGACTACACATTTTTGGCATGCGTCGCTACTGGACGCAGTTAAGTGCGAGGGTTATGATCCCTTCAATACTGATCATAGCCTGACCACCATTAAGGAAGAAGAAGAAGCGATTTCAATTGTTGGAGACATTTTCCGTGAGAGATTGATTTTTAAAGAGTTGTGCAAGTCGGGAGGTCTTAAAACTTTTAGAACTAGAAACTATATTCTTTTAAAATAAAATATGTAATTAAATTATAAAGGATGTAATTGTTTTGTGTGTTTAGATTTAACACAGACAAAATGCATGCTGTATTTACATGCATGCTGTATTTACAAAATTAAGTTGAGTAATTACTTTTCAGTTCCTATTATACAGGGTGTTTTTATAGAGGTTTAAGACATCTGATAGGGATAACTATCAAACTAGCTGTCATACTAATAAAGTATGTTAGAATTTTTTTTCAGTATACTTTGGCAAATCACCATGGAAAGACTTACACCAGAACAACGTTTACTAATCGTGGAAATTTATTTCAAAAATTCGCGCTCTGTTCGCCAAACTTATAAGGCACTTCGTCCAGTTTACGCTGCGCATAATCATCCATCTGAGCTGCTAATACACAATACTATGGATCAGCGGCTTTGACGGCAATGAAAAAGCAGACGAGCTTGCCAAGAAAAGATTTGAAACATAATTCATGCCGACTAGACAGTTCTGTTGTGTAGCTATCAGCTCTGCGAAAAGCTGCATTAATAAAGGGTTGAAAAAAAGCTATTCATCAATGGGAAAATGCTGAACGTAAGCGACAGGCCAAACAATTCCAGCCAACCCCATTCATCAAAAGAACGAAGCAAATTCTTCAAATACCCAGAGGGCAAATATATACATAGTCTGCACCGATTCACCGGATTCTTGACGGGGTTCTGCAGAGCAAAACAACATTTTCTGGCCATGAGACTTGCTGAAGCTAATATCTGTCGAATGTGCAACGATGAAGAAAAAACAGCAGAGCATATTCTATGCTACTGTGACTGAATAACAAAAATACGTCTGCACATCGAAGGTAAACCCTAACTTGAAACAGTTGCCATAACTATCAGCTCACGCAAAGACCTAGCCGAATTGATCAGGCCTCATGAGCGAGCTGTAAAACCAAAATGAGGACATCACAATGAGCCTATGTGTCGGTATAAAAATACTGCTCTGTTTAATTTAATAACCGCTTTGACATCATTAATAGCTAGCATAAAAAGAAAATGGGGGCTAAGTGACTTCATTGAGGAACACCAGAGCGAGAAGCGAACCTCTAAATTTGATTTGATAAGCCCTTATTCTAAGGTATGAATCAACCCAATTTACAAAACCAGGAGGAAACCCATAAACGAAGAGTTTAAATATAACTAATTCATGAGGCAGCGGGTCCAAAGTTTTAGAAAAGTCTTTTAATTCGAAAAGGATTTTAGGTAGGGAGCAACGGGATGACTACATTTTTTTAAGAACAGCGCCGATTGTACTATCGGTCCCTGATGACTATTCAGAATTCAAGGAAGAAATGAACGAGAAGGCATCTTTCTTCCTTTTTTTTCCTTTTTTTTGTCGGGGTGTGTGAGACTTTCTGCACTGGAGCACTCAGACTCAATACTGGTCCATTGTACTACCAGGCAGACACACCACATTTTACTGTGGGAATTTACTCGTTTTTCTAAGAAAAACGAGAAGGCGCTTCAAGCATAAGGAGCTTAGGTTTACAGCACTCACCATATCCGCACCAAATACCTGCCACCTGATACGAGCAAAAGCAGGAGAATCACAGAGGAAATGTTCCGCAGTGTCGTCGCTTTCTCCACAGGCTTCGCAGTTGGTGGTATCGCTTAGGCCTAGCACCTTAAGGTGCTTGGCAAAAACGTAATGTCCCGTAAGAACGCCAGTGGTCTGTCTGCAGTCTCTCTTGAGAGACAACAAGAATGCCGCGGATTTCCCACAGACGTCGGGAAGACTTAGCTTAGTCTGTCTGCACCCTAGAGAGTCATGCCAACGGCGATTGTGTTCATAGGAAACCCAATCGTCAATGGAAGCCCTGACCGAGGACGCAGGCAGACAAATCGCTGGTTCAGGTCCTGAGAAGTTCCCCTCTGAGCCCTGTCTAGCAAGTCCATCGGAGACCTCATTTCCCGTGATCCCGTTATGACCTGGGACCCAGACAAGTTTAAGTGAATTCAGCCTTCCGACCGAATTCAGAGATATCTTGCATTCACGTACTATTTTGGCGATAGTTAAGGGTTTGAGTAAGGCCTTAAGCGAAGCCTGACTGTCGCTGCAGACGCAGATACTTCGCCTCCTCCACCTTTTCCTCGTAACATAGTCCATGGCCATTAGGATAGCTTAAGTCTCTGTTTGGAAGACTGACGCATCTTTGCCAAACGGAAAAAAAGTCTAACGTTTTCTCTCTCCACGAAAACACCAGCAACTACCTCGACCTCGTAGTTGCGCTTTAGCCGAAGTTCCGGTGTCATCGCATCAGACGGCATTTCCATAAGACAGGAGTCGAAGAACAACCGTTGCGCAAGTTCATCAAAACTCCAGTTGAGATAGCTTTGATTGTACAGCCCATGATGTAAACATCAAGGGGCGGGAGGTTCAATAGTGCATCTAGGCCGGAGCCAGGCGTGATGGGTAAGGCCCCCGTGCAGCTGAGACATACCTGCCTTTGGAGTTTGGCAAAAGCAGTAACGTATTTACGTGAAAGCTTATTCCACCAAACAGCCGATGCGTATGCTATAAATGGTCTTATCATAGCCGTATAAATCCATAGGACTCTTTTCGGTGATAAGCCCCATGTCTTGCCGAAAATGCCTTTGCACTGCCAGAAAACAGACAGCGCCTTGGCAGTCTGCAGCTCAACATGCTTGGACCAAAGAAGTTTGCTGTCCAGGATGACTCCCAGATACTTTGCTTCATTGGAGAGTTGGATTGTTACGCCTTTTAGCACTGGCTGAGTCAACCCGACCAGTTTCCTTCTTCTCGTAAAGAGAGCAACCTTAGTTTTAAGAGGATTGACCGAGAGCCCATTCCTAGTGCACCATTCGTCGATCACGTCAAGGGCCGCCTGCGCCTTGGCGCATACAGTCGCTAGGCATGATCCAACAGAAAGCACGGCAACATCATCCGCGTACGCCTGAGCGTATACATTAGAACTGTTGAGTGCGTTCAACAGAGAGTCGACCAGCATACACCACAGCAGTGGAGACAGAACGCCGCTTTGCGGGCAGCCTCTGTTTACCCCCCGCCATAACATAGCGGCCACAATCCGCATCCGCACCACCGCGTGGTTAGTTACCTTGTCGAGTGTACCATCCTTGTGAGGTTGGTGCCGGTGCGGAGGCTTAAATCGCAACGAGTCAATCAGACCATGTCTGTTTTGATGAGTGATGACTAAGAACTAACCGGACTTGTCGTCCAATTGGGGAGTCAACCCTAACAAATCTCCAACTCTAAGGTTGCATATGCCGATGGATGCATGGCTAGGGGAGCGCCTAGTCGCAAGTATGCAAACTCCGAATACCAGGCGACCTTCGGTTTTAAATCCAGCCTTCCCATGCCATATCGGGCTCTGGCATGGGCGACTTACTTTCCCGAAGACTCGTGGGTACAATTCCAAATCAAAATTTAAAAAACTTACAGACGGATGCATCTGAAATCGCATCAACTTCTGGAATTGCTGTTGGGCAACCAGAAGACAACCCAAATCGGATAGCTACTGGGCTCCCGAAGGCTGATGGTTCTTCTGCTATAGAGCAGAACCCGGCCTCCACTTCTCGGCTTGCTGACGGGCAACCGAACCCCCCTAACTCCCAAAGTATGGATAGTGATGTCTTGTGGACAACATCCAAACTTATTAGTGACAGAAAACACGAAGCGGAAGCGACCACCTCAGATTCTGACACCTCCACTCTGGTGGACAATTGTAGCGTGGTCTCCGAGAAATCGGGTTGCTCCTCCATTGGGAAGAGCTTGACTGGGCTACAAATACAGAAGCAAGGTGGTTTTGTTAGACTCAGCGGTCTACAAAATAGACGCTTCAAAAGTGCTTTGCGGAGAGGCTTAGACAGAGAAAGTGCTCTAATCTTAGCCCAAGCAGCACAAACAGACAAGCCTGACAACAAGCGAGGCAGATCTGAAGACCAGACTCCCCCCAAACCTGCCGCCAAGAAGGTTAGGAAAGGTCCTAGGCCTGAGGCACCCACCTTTAGCCAGGTGGCTAGCCTAGTTAGGCTTGGAATCATCCCAACCGACTTGGGCAAAAACCCTCTCTCCATAGAGCAAATGGCTGCTGTGAAGGAGGCGGTGATAGACACCTCAATCGAGCTGAGCGATCGTGGCGTGTGGCCAGTCTTCTCTGGCTCGCACCTAAAGACAGGATGGATAATCTTCGTCTGCTCTAACAGCGCCACTTGCGCGAATTTCGAGAAAATTAAAGAGAAATGTGGTCTGGACCTGATGCTTGTGGAAGAAGGATCTTTCCCGAAAACACACATCGTCCGCGGACTCTTTCCAGAGAGCCTCGAACTCTCAAATGAAAAAGTGCTAGCGACCATTGGGGCGCAAAATGCCAACATCAGCACCAAATCATGGAGAGTGTTACAGCGAGGTAAGGTAAGTGCACTCCTTCACCTCGTTATCTCAATAGACAACGCCTCCTTGACTGAGCTCAATATACTTATGGGGAAGATCGCCTACCGATTCGGCATGATCAGATTGATTCTGAAGAGCACCGACAGAACCTCTAAATCTGCCATCAACCCCAATAATAACGAGCCAGCTAATTTTGTACCACCTATCGGTAATGTGACTGAAGGTATGGTACCTCATAAGTCAACCACGACTAGCTGTGTCACCGGACCAGAAACCACTGTACTACCTATCGGAAATGTGTCTGAAGGTAGTGTACCTTTGCAGTCCACCTCGACTAGCTGTGCCATAGGGCCAAAAACCTTCGTACAACCTATCGGAAATATGTCTGAAGGTAGTACAACTACGCAGTCCACTTCATCAGGACTAGCTCCTACTAGCAGCCTAGGTAGCGGTCAGACGACAGTTATGTCAGTTCCTGTGGACCCCCCCCCCCCCCCCCCCCAAACAGCCAGCAAAGGTAGTAAAAATGCCATTGGGCATGCTACCCCGAGTGGTTCTGGGGGGAGCACTAAGGCAACGGCCACCACGTCGTCCAATCGTCCCTTCCTGCAAGGAAAGATTACTTTCCCTAGGATAACCGGCAATTCGGCCGCGAACCCCTCCAACCCGGCCAACGCCGCCACTGGGCGGTCTAACCAGGGATGGAAAAAAGATGAGTCAGCCAGGCAGTCGACAACAGGTCGCCCTGGACTGGCTGCTTGCCGAAAAGGTAAGGGCCCAAAAAAATCCCAGCTACTCAGGCAAGCCAGATCCTCAAAGGAGGATCTATGAACACCATCAAGGTGCTTCAGGCGAACCTCCATCATGCTAAGGGTGCGTCCGCCACTTTTAGCAAGCGGTTCGCCGAGGAAAAGATAACCCTAGGCCTCATCCAGGAGCCTTGGGTTATCAGCGGACTCATTAAAGGTCTTGGGAATAGGGCAGGTGAGTTAATTTACAAGTGCGGTGAGCAAGTGCCGAGGGCGGCCTGCTTCATCGATATAAATAGCAACTTTCTTCCCATTCCAGAATTCATCAGCAGAGACCTGGTTGCCGTACTACTGGAAGTACCTACACCTAGAGGTACACACAACATCATATGTGCCTCTGCGTATTTCCCCGGAGACGAAGACAACATCCCTCCACTAGAGGTACAGGCACTCATCCGCTACTGCCTACTAAACAACTTACACTACGTCATTGGGTGCGATTCCAACGCTCACAATACGGTGTGGGGTAGTAGCAACAACAATAAAAGAGGTGAGTGTTTGTTAAATTTTATAGTCGGTAACAATGTAGACATTTTAAACAAGGGTTCCAAACCAACCTTCATAAATTCGATTCGCGAAGAGGTACTTGACCTCACACTCGCTAGTCCATTTATGGCAAACTTCATTTTAAATTGGCACGTGTCAGATGAGGCCTCGCTGTCGGATCACCAACACATTCGGTTCGACCTGCCCGGTCAACTGTCACAGGCCACAATTAGATACGATCCTAAGTCGACGGACTGGAATACGTATCGAGGAGTTGTCCTCTCAAAAACGGATATGCTAATTTCGTCAATCGAGTCCACTTGGGACCTTGACGAAGCAGCACACCAGCTCAACAAAGTGTTACTAACCTCCTACCAGAGCAGTTGCGTCATTAAAACCAGCATAAAGCGACGTAAGGTCCCCTGGTGGAATGACAAACTTGCTGAATATAGGAGGAAGGTTAGGAAACTCTTTAACCGAGCCAAACAAACCAAAAAGTGGGACGATTATAGGATCGCTCTCACAGAATACAACTCAGAACTGAGAAGATCAAAGCGTGCTACATGGAGGAAGTGCTGCGAAGACATAGTAGATATGCCGGTAGCAGCTCGCATCCACAAAGCGCTAGGCAAAGATCATAATAACGGTGTAGGTTTACTAAAGAAACCAAATGGCACCTACACGACGGACCGAGAAGATTCAATCAGAACGCTTCTTCAGGTTCACTTCCCAGGTTCGTCTATTCGCGACATAGGCGGTAACTCTAACGATGTGGACCCCAAGGTACATGTAGATAGTAAAGTAAACAGCTTATCTGGAAAAATGTTTAGTCCAGATAAGGTTAGATGGGCAATTGGCTCATTCAAACCATTTAAAGCCCCAGGTGGTGACGGCATTTTTCCGGCCCTTATCCAGAGGGTTAGTGATGTCATACTGCCGATGGCTATTGCTTTATTTAGGGCTAGTTACAACTGGGGATACATTCCACTTTCCTGGAGACAGGTCAACATGATTTTTATCCCCAAAAATGGCAATAGGCCAAGTGAACTGCCTAAATCATATAGACCCATCAGTCTAACATCCTTCTTTCTAAAAACCATGGAAAGACTTATAGATGTTCATATTAGGGAGCAGATAGTAACATCAAGCCCCCTGCACTCAAGTCAATTTGCGTACAGAAAGGGCAAATCCACTGAAGGTGCTCTTCACTGCCTATCGTAGTATCGACGAACCAATGGATCAGAGCCATGTTGGAAAGTCGTATAATTACCTCCTCCTCTGGAGGTAATTCGGTGTCTGTGACAGCAGCCAAAGGCTGTCCCCAAGGAGGAGTACTCTCTCCCCTCTTGTGGTCACTTGTCATCGACAATCTACTGGCCAGTCTACACAGACTAGGCTTTAACGCCATTGGTTATGCTGATGACCTGGCGATAATTATTAATGGTAAGCGTAGCGCAACCATTACTGATAGCATGCAAAAAGCATTGCTACATGTCTCAGAATGGTGTATTAAGGAAGGACTTTCCATCAACCCTCTTAAAACCATCCTGGTACCTTTTACGCGAAAAAGACTGGTTAACTTCGAACCGATCACCGTAAATGGTACACCCCTGAGCTACTCCAATGAGGTCAAATATCTGGGAGTCATCCTGGACAGGAAACTAAATTGGAACTCACACGTAAAGGCCGCCACTGAGCGTGCCACAAGAGCCATGTGGGCCTGCAGACGCCTATACGGCAGAACTTGGGGTCTAAACCCCAGAATGATATACTGGATATACACCATGATGGTTAGACCCATCATCACGTACGCCTCCATCGTGTGGTGGCCAAAAGTACTTGAACGTACTACGGCTAACAGGCTCCAAAAGCTACAACGTGTTGCCTGTCTGGGAATAACTGGTGCCATGCGCACATGCCCTACGGTAGCACTTGAAGCCATAATTGGACTCTCACCACTACAAGCATTCATTCAGAAGACGGCTGCCAGATGCGCTATTAAGCTTCAGCTTGAATATAAGTATAACTCAAACGACCATGTGGGTCACCTGAATATACTCAACTCTATTCAAAACTTGGATATGTTTTACACCATCCCTGACTTAATGGTAAGGGAATATAGTTTCGATAAACTATTTGAGGTAGAAATACTAGACCGTTCTAAATGGGTCTCGGGAGTTCCAGCTGTGGACCCAAAAAGTCTGGTATGGTACCCCGACGGATCAAAAATGGAGTCTGGAGTTGGTGCTGGTGTCTTTGGACCCAACACCAAGGTCTCGATACCTATGGGGATGTGCCCCACAGTGTTCCAGGCGGAAATCCATGCCATTGAGATCTGCGCTATCTTAAACTCCAACAAAGGAATTAAGGGCGCAAAGATACATATCTTCTCAGACAGTCAGGCGGCACTTCAGGCACTGCCGTCCAACACAATAGACTCTCTGACTGTAAAAAACTGCTGCTGCGCCTTACAAAAGCTAGCTAAATACAACAAAGTTAAACTCGGATGGGTGCTTGGCCACCGAGGTTTTGTAGGGAATGAAGCTGCAGATAAGCTTGCCAGAGCTGGCTCTGAAGCCGCTTTTGTCGGTCCAGAACCGTACTGCAGTGTCAACTGGACTACTGCTCTAGGGCTTGTCAAAGATTGGGAGCAACAGACTCGCCTTGAACATTGGGTAAGCGCCCCTGGTCTGAGACAGTCTAAACGCTTGATTAAGCCCTACTCCTATAAGGAAATCCTTACTCTAAATAAGGAAAGCATTAGACTGCTGGTTGGCTTTCTCACTGGCCACTGCGGTCTGAGATATCATCTCAACAAGATGAACCTATGTCCAACGCCAGAATGTAGATTCTGCATGGAGGACGAGGAGACCTCAGAACACATACTCTGTGAATGCCCGGCTCTACATTGGTTGAGACGACGCCTTCTCCACAGAGAGATGTTATCACTGGCAGAGCTTCGCAACTCTACCACCAAAGACGTGCTGAGTTTCATTAGGGAAGTCAGTCGCCTTTTGGCGTAAAGACAACCTTGTGGCGCAAAAGATCTTTTCAGGTCGCAGTGCCTGCCCTTGGGCAAGGGTTTATTAAAAAAAAAAAAAAAAAAAAAAAAAAAAAAATCCGCATCCGCAACCAACGTTCTATTCATTAGCATTGCTTTAATCCACAACACCAATGGTTCTTCTACGCCGTGTTGTCTCGCGAAGCTGCACATGGTATCTAAAGTCGCATTGTCAAAAGCACCCTCAATATCGATGAAAATGCCCATCGCGTGTTCTTTTCTGTTAAGCGCGCCCTCAATTCTACCAACTAGATTTTGGAGCGCAGTCTCGTAGGATTTTCCGAGTTGATAGGCATGTTGCGACTGATTGGTCTGAAGCTCTTGGCGAGTGAGTAGTCACTTCTGCCAATTTTAGGTATAAATGCCAATCTAACTGTACGCCAGGGTGTTGGAATGTATGCCAGTGCTAGGACAGCGATGAAGATTTTCTTCATAGTCGGTAGCAACTGGTTTGTACATTGCTGCAGCATGGCTGGGTATATTCCGTCCGTACCAGGTGACTTGAAGCCGTCAAAAGAAGCAAAAGCATATTTAATGGCCTCGTCCGTCACCACGGCCTTCGCAATATACCAGCTACGCCGAGTTGTTTGTCTTGACTCACTCATAGTCTCGGTAATCGGGGCTGGTTGTGAACCAATTGTAATCTGGTTACCCGGAAAGCGAGACTCCAGCAGATAACTAAGAGTTTCCGCTTTCGTCTCAGTGAAGGTGCCATCAAGTTTTCTAAGTGAGTCCAGTTTGGCTGGTTTGCGCTTTTTCAGAACTTTAACCAACCTACTAGTTTCACCCAGCGTTTCAATCTTTTCGCAGAAATTCTTATAAGAAGCACTTTTCGATACCCGAATTAGCCTCTTATATTCCTTCTGCTTCGATCGGTAGAGATTCCAGTCTGTCTCCAAATCAGTCTTGAGTGACCTATTTAGAAGCTTTCTAGCTTCTCTTTGGATTCTTTGCAGTTCCGAGCTCCACCAGGGAACCGGCATTCTGCCAGGGGTTTACTTACTGGGCACGTCAGTTCGAAACAGCTAGTAATGGCACTATTCAGGTTTTGAACACCATCCTCTACCTTTTGTCTCGTCCTGAGTTTGGTTGGAGTTTTGAGAGAAGGCATTCTTGCGTCTGTAATCTTTTTTCATAGGAGGGGTAAGCGCTTTATCTCTATAACTATTTTTTTTTTATTAAGATCTTTTCTACTAAAGAACCCTGGATCATCGGATTGATCATTCGAGGGCTCAACGACACAAATGTCAACAAAACAAAAAAACAAAACGTTAAACCAAGTATATTTGCTAAGTAACATTTTTTTTTTTTTTTTTTTTTTTTTTTTAAATTTTTTTTTTTTTTTTTTATAGAGTTTCTAATATTACTCCCAAGCCATAGTAATATTATCGTTACTCTCAGCAAGCTGAGAGTTACCTATCCTGGTTAAAAGCACGAGACTTGGAACCAGAACTAGGCTCGGACGAATAATAGGGGTAGGTGGAAAATCGTACATGCGACTCTTTCTCACTTAAGATAAGAAAACAAAAACCACCTCCCTTCGAAACCTGCATACTACAACTAGGTTATTCCTATCTAGTAGTTTTATTTAAACTGTAAATTACGCGTTTGGCAGGCAGCTTCCCAGTGGAGGCACCTGCTAATACCGCCATAAGCACGCGGTTACATCTTATTGCGCTAATTCAAATGGTTTTATCCTTTGTAATCGGCGCACTAGGTTAGTATCGTCTCGAATTTGTAGCATGGTGATATTGCAATGACCGTGAAGGCGTGTCTGTTGTTTGCAGGCAAAATGTTTTATTTCATCTTCGACGGTAGCCATAGTTAGGTCTCTGTGGATATCAGTGTTTCTGATAAACCATGGTGCATTTACTATTTTTCTTAGCACTTTGTTTTGAAAAGTTTGTAAAATTTTGATATTACTGGATTTGGTACAACCCCAAAGTTGTATACCGTATGTCCAAACCGGTTTTAGTACTTGCTTGTATAAAAGCAGCTTGTTCTGCATGCTGAGTTGGGAAAATCTACCAAGCAGCCAGTGCATTTGTTTACATCGAATGGCGAGCTCTTCGCGTTTCTTCTTGACGTGCGGTTTCCATTTTAATTTCGCATCGAGTGTCATACCCAAATATTTTGCCTCGTTTGCGTACGGAATTCGTACCGAATCAATGAAAATGGGTAAGTTGTCTACCTTTTTATAAGTAAAATTCACGTGCGTTGATTTGGCCTCGTTGAGAGCAATACGCCAAGTCTTTGTCCAATCACAAATTTTGTCAATAGAACGTTGGAGTTTATTAGTTGCTGATTCAACGGTATTACTGACCGCTAATATAGCTGTATCGTCTGCAAATGTGGCTACTGTTGTGCCTTCTTCTTGAGGAATATCACTAGTGTATATTAGAAATAGGATCGGTCCAAGAACGCTTCCTTGGGGAACTCCTGCCGCGATTTCTTTAAATTCAGAGTAATCATTTCCGTGTTTTACACGAAAGAGTCTGTCTGATAAGTAACAACTAAGGATATCAGATAACTGTTTCGGAAAAGCTAGTCTTAGCTTATGTTTCAACCCTGTATGCCATACTTTATCAAAGGCCTGAGAGACGTCGAGAAAAACACTAGAACATATTTTTTTCTCCTCTAGGGCTTTTTCAATTACATTGGTTATTCTGTAAACCTGGTCGATTGTAGAGTGCTTAATCCTGAATCCGAATTGGTGGTCAGGTATTAATCGACGTTCTTCGATAATCGGATGTAGGCGCTTTAACAAAAGTTTTTCGAATACCTTCGACATTATCGGTAAGAGAGATATTGGCCTATATGATTTTTTGTCATTCAGTGGTTTACCGGGCTTTGGAACCATTATAACTTCAGCTACCTTCCATTGTCGTGGAACGTACAATAACCTGAACGATGCATTTATAAGATATGCAAACTTTATTAAAGCTTTCCTAGGTAACTCTTTAAGGACCTGTCCTGTGATTAAGTCATATCCAGGAGCTTTGTTTAATTTTAGTTTCTCTATTTCGAAGCGTAGTTCGGCTAGCGATACACTTTTTATTCTATAATTGTCAGGTGCCACGGTTAGGACAGGAAATTCGAGCAACGCTTGACCATCAAATGGTTTAAATGTTTCTTCCAAATGTTCTGCAAATATTTCGGCTTTTTCCTTGTCACTCTTCGCCCATTCTCCATTGATTTTCCTGATGGGTGGCGCTTGCGTTTTTGGTTTTTTAATGCCTTTCATGGCTTTCCAGAGCGAGTAATTTGTACTTTTATCCGCAGTTAGGCTTCCAAGATATGTAGAAATTTGACGATTTTTAAAGTTTCGAATTTCTCTCTTAAGTTTACTACAAAGGTAGTTAAGAGTGGTTTTATCCTGTGGAGCGCGAGATTGTTGCCATCTTTTGCGCGCTCCCCTTTTCTTCTTTAACAATTGCGTGATTTCCAAGGGATATGTTATTTCGCAATTTGTGGTTATTTTCCGTTTATGGGGAGTATTTTTCCAGGCTGAGCATTGTATGACGTTAATAAATTGATCGACTTCGTCTTCAAGTTCGTGGGGTGTTCGAAGAGACACTTTGAGATCGATTTTACTTTCACAGTATTTTTTAAAGGATTCCCAGTTTGTTTTCATGTTAGTTAGTCTGGGCGGACCTTCTTTTTTTCGTAGACAGCCGTTAATTGTCAAAATGACCGGTGAATGATCAGAAGAAAGATCGAAGCATTCCTCAACTACAATAGAGTTTCCCGACAAACCTTTCGTGATGAAGAAATCGATGAGGTCTGGTGTTTTTGCCGTATCCGAGGGCCAGTATGTCGGTTTACCTGAGGAATGAAAGTCTACCCCCAATTCCATACCGGCTTCGTAAAGAACTCTACCTTTTACTGAAATGCATCTTGATCCCCAGAAGGTATGTTTTGCGTTAAAGTCACCTCCGATGACGAAATTTCGTCCAAGTGAGTCAAAGATACTTATAAAATCGCTTCTTTCCATCGTTGCACGTGGGGGGCAATAGATAGCTGCAAAATCATATTTTATGTGTTTAATTTTTACGCTCACCGTGCATAATTGCAGTTTGTCAAGCTCGATTGTTCCACTGACTGAGTGTTCAATGGTATTTTTGATCAACAAGGATGCCCCGCCTCTCGCCCTTTCCGAAGGGTGATATGCGTGATAGGCAATGTATCCTCGCATGTTTGTGCTGGTTTCTTTCGTCAGATGAGTTTCCGAAATCAAACAAATATCAATTTCATATTTATGAATGAATATCTCGAGCTCGTCCATCTTATGCAGAAGGCCGTTCGCATTCCATGTCACTAATTTAACTAAATCCGTCATATTTATATTATTGCACGTGTACTTCGAAATTGATTTTCGAGCTTGTCGAGTTTTTCAAACATACGTTTATTAATTTGGCTCTGTTCTTCTAGCCTGGCAAGAATTGCAGAGAAAACTTGGGAGACTGGATCAGATGTTTTATTTGTTTGTTCGCGTCCTTGCAACGCAGCTTCAGCGTATGTTTGTGGAACAGCTTTCGGTGACTTTTTTCTAAACAATTTTCCTTCTCTTGGGTGTTGTGTTTTGACCATTTCTTTAGCCTTTTTTCGTCCTTCATTGGTTTTATTATTGCCCCTTTCAGGTTTGTTATTGGTTTTATTTGCGATTGGTAGCGTAGTTTTCTTTATTTTGTCGCGCCTATTTTGAAGTTCCTTAGCCACTTCGCATCCGCGATAATTTGCCGGATGTTTTCCATTGCAATTTATGCATGTTGGTAGGTCTTGTCTACTTAGAGCGCATTCCTTCGATAAATGTTTACCGGCACATTTTACGCAACGCGGCTCTTTTTGGCAATACGTGTGCGTGTGATTGTAGCCTTGGCAACGCTTACACTGAGGAATCTGACGAGTCCTTTGGCGCATCGGTTCAATTTTAACCACTATGTTTAGGATAGTTTTAATGTTGTATATTTTTTCCATGTTTTCAGACTTTTCGAAACTAAGCATGAATAGCGGAAGTCCGCGTTTGACAACAATTTCCTCGTCTTGTTCCGTTTTTTGCTTTTCTTTTTTAAGTATATTAACCGCGTCGATAATTTTGAAACCTTTAGTTTTAAGATCTTGCAAAACATCTTCTTTGCGGCACGAAGAGTGGAGCCCTCTGGCTACAACTCGGTGTGGCCTTTCAGACTTGTTTTCATAAGTGTACCATTGTACCTTCTCAGTATTCAGTTTTTGAGAAACTGCGCGATAGCTCTCAGGATCGCTTACATTTATTTTCCACACATTATTATTCAGAGATGTTACTTTGAATGTGGATTTTGCTATTTCCTTAAGAAGGCTACTTAGCTTGCTGTAGTCTGAAACTCCGACAACGTTAATTGGAGGTGGAAGGTATACCTTATTTTGAGGTTTTTTCCTTAGCGTTTCTATTTCGTTGGCATTTGCCTTTTTGGGTTGTCTATCTTTTAGCACAACGACTTCTGGTGAGGAGCCGGCTTTCCGTAACATGATGTCCCTACCTTAGCTCCGATTATTTAACAGTCGTTAAACTCGAAGGTTCTGGGCAGCTGAAGCTTCACATTGCATCAGCCTATATGGCGCATGATCTCCAAACACCCCCGGTTGAAATTCAGCATCTGGTGCCTTACCTCCAAGCAGGAAAGGATACCCTGCCTCTGGGATGTGACGCCAATACCAGACACTCCCTATGGGGCAGCACGGAAATCAAAGAAAGGGATGAGCCTCTATTTGATTTTCCTGTCTCCTCAAATTTCAATATTCGTATGTATGTTGATAATCGAAAACACTTCCTAGTAGAACCTCAAGTACTCCAAACGACAAGGCTGCACTTTCTATGACTTGTGCCTCGTGAAGTAAAATTGTGTGAATTGTGGCTGCATCTGTTGTGTACCTGTTGGTTATCTGTCGAACAATTACTGCAAATCACTTATAATTTTACTACAAGCCTTGTTATCAATCTTAAATCAATGTTGGTGATCTCGGAAGTCAAATTAGTATTTCTGAAAAACCTGCAAGAAGTATTGCCTTCATTCGTTTTTTCACTTCCATGCTGCTGCATATCAACTTATTAATATATAGTAACCTAACCCAAATACTAAATAATGAAGAAGTACAATCACTGGAAATTGACTTGCAAAAATTTTTTGAACAAAAAGTAATCATAAAATGCATGAGCCAACACAAAAACATATCAAAAAATGCATAAACAATAATGAAAGTATTCACATAATTTCAACAAAATAAAACAAAAAAGAAAAGAGTTAAATAACTAATATCAAATGAAATACCTTTTCAAAAAATTCAAATTTCATTTTGATTGTCAGTGTTCACAATAGATATATAATTTATCAACTGACACATGTAATACTAAAATGGTGATCGATTGATAAATTTTGTTATTTATCAATAATTGATCTTTGACAACCGCAATTAGGGTGCCATTCCATTATTTATTACTTTGTAATTTGGGAAAATATTATACTCGATTTCTCTCCCAGTTCTTTTTAGTATTCCAAATTGATACTGGCCTGGATTATGACTATGAGAACTGAAGTAGTATCCGCGTCAAAAGCTATGAAGAAGATAATACTTTAGTTTAGTCACAGCACTCGATACAGGATAGATCGTTACTACCACTTGTTAAGTGAACAACGAATTCCCCATTAACCACTTGTTACTTGGGTAAGACCTGGACCTGTTGTACGAATCATCACCACTCGCGTTATTGAGTAAAAAATCTATGTTTAACTTTCTGAAGTCTGCAGACTGCAGACACAGGGTGGCGCATCTAATGTGCTACAATTAGAAATTCAGTTAACTTTTTTATAATCAATGTATTTCATTTATTTATTTATTTTATTGTACAGAAAATTCAATTTTATTTTATATAACCAATTGTTTCTTAAAGATGATAGACCGCAAACGACCTCCATGCTCATCCAGGCATATGCGAACATTATTCATTGCGGCCTAAAGGGTTTTAAAGGACTCCTTCAATTCAGTCATATTAATTGTTTTCGTTTTGTACACCTCTAGCTTGACATTATTTCATAAAAAAAAATCCGGTGCAGTTAGGTCAGGTGACCTTGGGAGCCAGCAGAAAGTGCAGTTTTTGGATATTAATTTGTTTGGGAATTTTCGTTGGAGCTCCGCCGTAGCCGGTCTGTGCGGTTGCGGAAGCCTTCACCTCAAAGAGCATATCTCGAAAAAAATGAGGCGCGGTTGGTACTGCCGTATCTAAAGGAGAGATCCTACGAACCCTATCAAAAACGCAATATCAATCAACATTTAAATACAAGCGCGAAAGGGAGGCAGTCCTAAAAACTCCTGGATCGCACAAATGCAGCAACACCAGCATTCTGTTGGGTACCCTATTCCTATCGTCAAAAATCTAGGTATGGGCAAATTGTTGAAAAGTATATTGTCCACAAATTTTGTAAGACATAACTGTTTGTTTACTTTTAAAGGATTTTTTTTTTAAAAAGAATCGCCCCCTATAGTGGGCGTAGCAAAAACTCCAAAAGTTTATAAAATTTTTATGTGAATTTATAAATCAATGCTCGCCATTTACTTTATGTAAATTTCATGCAAATGTTGACCACTACTACATTTTAAGTGGTCCATACGCAGAGTACAATTTTGAGTCACTTTTCAAAGAGCATAAATTTTGATAATAAAATTCAATAATTTGTAAGGTCCCAGTTATAGCCAAAAATAAAATGAAAACGAAAAAAAGTTGATTTGCTGTTTTGGTTCAGTAAAAATGAATTGATCTACACAATCTTTGTCTCAAAATGTTGCTTATGAATTAATAAAATAACATTCACAAATAATTGAGAAATCAAACATAAAATTGGCTAGAAAATTAATTTATTCATTTTACCGTACGGACAACTTTTTCTTTTCAACTTCTCAGTCAATTCTCTGTAATGATGCAAATCGTTCCTATATGGTCCAAAACTGATCCTAAAAAAAGGAACAGACCGAGGCCAGACGAGAATCGAGCATCGCTTTGAAGGAGAATAAAAATCAACATTGTTTTTTCATGTTTCTTTTATTTCTTGGAACATTAGGTACATATTTATATTAGGTTTACCTACTTCTATTTCTTCAACAAATTCTCCTGCAAAAAAAAAGGATAAGAAGTAAACAAATGTGTAGGTTAAGTTATCTCAAGTTCAGCAATGGAAATCCCAATAAAACGCTATGAACGCGATGAACTAATCCGCCATTACAAATAAATATTCTCGGCTCTCGCTGTTCTTCCTATTGGTAATTTAGTTACAGTATCGCGGATTCAAAAATGTCGGAAAAGTAGGGTCAGCGTTTTTGCTTGAAGGGTGGGGCCCAATTGAGCATGTTTGATTTTGACACATGTCAAGAATCAAGCGTGAGCCGTCAGAAGTATAACACTGAAAAACCAAACAGCAAAAAATCACCCTATAAATGAATTGTTAAGAATGATTTTTTTAGTAGACGTATGAGTGGGTGGATTTTTGAAATATTTACACTTGAGCATTTGGGGCCCGTTAAAAGCTCGTTTTATGGCTTCAATTGTCTTGTCTTGCTTTCCTCTTTTCTTTGTCTTTCTAAGACTTTCCTTGAAAGCCTAGCCCACAAGTTTTCCATTATCTTAGGGTAAGGCGAATATGGTGGCCATATTAATAGGTCTACGAGATTCGGACAGAATCCCGAAAATCCATAACTGCAAAAAAAAAATCCCACAAAAATATATACAATGAAAAATTTGCCGTATAAATTTGCATATATCCAACCTCGCACCTACTCCAAATCAAACAGTGACCGTAAGCAGCGCGGTTGCATACACATTACATACTACGTTTATGGAATCTATTTGTGGTACTTCGGGATTTTGGATTTCCGGGATTTGGATTTTCAAGATTTTAGATTTTCGGTATTGTGGCCCCAACGCAAGGCCTAAATTTTAGCTTAGAATTCAGACTTTGGTTTTATTTGGCACTATCCTGCTGAAAAATATCGATGTCCACCAAATATTTCGGAAAAAAAAGAAAAAAATCTTTCTTGTAGGTATAGATTGGAGGTATTCGCGGTCATTTATGAACTTTGAAAATCCTGTTCTACTGTGCCGTAAAAGTTATTTCGTTCTTCCTCAATTCGTGTAAATCATAATTGTATCCATCGGATCCGTCCAACGTAAACTTTTTTCGTCGAAATCGACGAAGAATCGCCACTACCGACTCAACCTTATGTGTCTTATAGCAAAGTCAAGTCGCTGACTCTGACGTCTTGCATTCGGTGGTGTCTTAATCTAAATTCTTCTTCTTCATTTTTCGTTCATCTTCATCATCGTTCATATTTTAACATACAAAAAACATAATGATACGCCATATTTAATTTAAAATTGGCTATATTACTTATATTGTTAGTAAATATGTATGTGTGGGATAAGATAGGTTTATATGTTTCTAAATGAATCATGGTCATTTTTAATTTAATTTGTATTCAGTTTTTTATACAACAAAGCAAACTAAAATAGCATTTGATCAACAAAAAAAATTTGTTTAAACTTTAAAAGTTATTGAGTTTGTACTTTTTTTTTAATTTAGGTTTAAGATATATTAAATTTTATAAGGCAAGAGAAAAAATGATATGCAGCTGGAACAAACATCACAGTTGTCTTCGCGACATTTAACTCGGCATATCTAAATTAACAGAACTCAATGAAGCAACTACCAAATCGAGGACCTAGCTGCAATTCATCTGAGTATCAGTTTAAGCAAGACAACTAATAATTTCGAAAGCTTTGCATGAAATTGGCGTCGATTATGCTTCTAGGATAAATATAGTTGTGGATAACTATAAGTCCTTTACCAATCGTTTCCGCTAAAGAGCGGATACTTTACCTCTGCTCTTTAAGTTACGGACTTGTAACCGACCAAAGCAACTTGAATTTAATGGTCCGAAAGGAAGGTTCTAATCCATTCAAGACTAGTATTATCGGAACCAAATGCGCGCGTTTTCGAGAAGAGAGCTTGATGCCAAACTGGGTCGATTGCCTTTGAAATATCAAGCGCAACTATCTTACTTTCACCACCCTGGGAAGGGATTAAAAGAATTCTACCAATAAGCAAATTTTACATCTTTAATAACTTACCCTCAAACTTTTTTCAAATCTATTTCAATATTCCCATTAATGTACTCGTAATATTATCTCACAAAATCTAAATCTTGGGATTGGGATTGGGAAGGGAAACGGTCCCCTTCTCAATCCCAATCCCAACGGCGAGAACCGAAAAATAATGCATTTGTCCAATTTATTTCGCTATACCATGCGCAGATCAGTATTGGCGTATATATATTTTTGATAGTTAGCACTTAGTGCTGCTTTATTCAAAAGTACATGAAGTTTACAAATAATTCAAATTTACTTTTGGTTAAACGGCCTCGTCAATAAGCAAAATATGCGTTACTGGACAGGTGAGAACCCTCATGTGCTTCATGAAACATCACCTCATCCGCAAAAAGTCACAGACCGCTTCATGCCGATGGCGTCATGTTACGGTAAACGTTATCTAGTTGAGCAATTGCATGAATTGGGCATCCGTAATATGTGACTCCAATGAAACGGTGCCACAAGGGTGCAACAATCGGGTTATTGAAGTTTTAGTTCGGTGAACGTGTTATCTCGGGAAACGGACCCGTCTATTGGCCACCTAGATCGTGTGATTTAACGCCTCTAGACTTTTTTTATGGGCTACATTAAATCATTGGTCTATGCCAACAAACCGGCGACGTAAGCTCAGAGAAAATATTGAACGAGAAATTGCGGCAATATCGGTCAAAATGTGCGGCCGAGTCATCGATTTTGATGAACGTATCGACCGCTGCATACCAATACATTTTTTTTAGATATCTCAAGAAGTATGCATTTTATTTGAAAAAGAAGCTGTCAAGTCCTTAATGAAAGACCCTTTATATGTGTTTGAATGTCGTAAACAAAAGATTATAATTAAAGGAGCACACCTTACATTAACTCACCGCAGCTAAATACGATAAAAATGAGGAAAGTATCAGTAAGCTATTGATAGTTCGTTTGGATCTCAAATTTTCAAATTTTGAATGAAAGACGTAAATTGTGTGAAATCTGAATTTATTTTTATTGGAAATTAATGTACATTGGTTCCGGTTAATAATGAAAAATGAATGTCGTCTAAGTGTACCTCCTCTGTTGACCTTTTACCAAAATTTTGAATCACTTTTTCGCACAATGATGGTTCAATTAGTGATATTTGCTCGATGATATTGTATTTGAGGTGTTGAACAGTTTGAGGATTATCCGCATAAACTTTACACTTCAAGAAACCCCATAAGAAAAAATTCAGTGGTGTTAGATCGCATGATCTTGGTGGCCAATTCACGTCTGTTCTTCGGGAAATTATGCGATTGTTAAAATTCTCTTTCAAAAGGTCGATTGAGTTCGTTGCTGTGTGGCATGTTGCACCATCCTGTTGAAACCATATATTATGCACAGCAATATCTTCCAATTGACTCCACAAAAAGTTTCTAATCATCGCTTGATATCGAGCTCCACCTACAGTAACCGTATTGCCATTTTCATCTTCAAAGAAAATGGAGCAATTACGCCAAAATACCAAAATCCACACCATACAGGAACTTTTTTGGTTTTGCCAAATCATCGGTGAAGATAATTTGCTTCAAAAAATTGTCATTTTGTTGTTGCTTCTCTATGGCCCAATTAACGAATTGCCGACGCACTGAGTAGGCAGTCGGCTTTAATTCTTGTGTTGACTGTATTTTGTAAGACTTTACATGCGGATCTTTGTGCAAAATGCTAAACAAAGTTGTTGGTTTGAGGTTTATTTGATGTGAACGGCGACAAATTGACGTCCTTGGCTCTTCATCAACACCTCTGCTAACAGCTGCAATATTTCCACTCGAACGACCACTACGATGATAAGCTTTACTTCTCTGATCTTGAACCGAACCAGTTTCTTTAAATTTATGAACGATAAGTTTAATAGCACGGTTTGACGGAGCATTTTCTCTACCGTATTTTTAACGAAATTTTCTTTCAACTTCTGCAAAACTTTCACTATATTTAAAATAAGTTTTAATAATAAAAACACCTTGCTCAATAGTGTACCGATCCATTTTAGCTAACGGGGATGTATTTACTTCATACCCGAAAAAATTTCGATGTAATCCTATATCTAAAAAAAAATGGCGGCCAATTTAAAATGATACGTCAAATTTTAACACCCTTTACTACAGTACCTTTTCCAGATACAGACAACATGCAAAACTTACTTGGAAAAATTTATTTTTGAGAGTATAGTAAATAACTTGTGACTTTCCTTGCATTAAATTAAATCTTCTCAGTTGGAATTATCCTTAACTCTAAAATCTTTATTGGTACACGATTTGATTGCAGATTTTCTTTTTAGCTATATCCAAGTGCAAGGCCCATTAAGCTTTATGTCACAAGTTTTATATAAAAAAAATGTTCAAAACTAAAAGATAAAACAATGAATAGATATTACGTTACAATGAGAAAACATAGAATGACAAGTAATTACTTAAAGCTTAACTGACAAGAAAAAAAGAATATATCCATGAAAAACACAGAAAACAAAATAGTTATTAAATGACAAATAAAATAAAACATTTGAATGCGTTGATCGCAAGGAAGGAAAGAGTGAAATTCCATTTTATTTATTTATTTTGTTTGGTTTTTTCATCAATTACAGTTATAGGTGTCTTGAATATTTTAGTTAGTTAAAATGTATAAACTTATCAATTTTTGAAATGAATCTCTGCTCAAGTGAAAGTTAAAATCAATATTATTCGAAACGAAATTATTTTCTCTGACACAGCGAGTCATCGGTTCATTGAAGCCGTAATTTACTCAATGATTTTTTTCTTGAAAAATACTACGTATTCTTAGTATTCCGGACGGAGGATTAAAATCAATTAAAAACATAGGGACGGGCTACAGTCCGCTTGGGCGAACTGTTGGATACCCTATTCTTATTCCTATCCCTCATAAGTGGCCGTGACAAAAGTCAAAGTATGGTTGAATTGTTAAGAACGCTCTACAGATTTTGTTATATAACATTTAAAGGATTTTATCAAAAAAAAACGATCCCTAGCTCAAACTTGGGTGTTTCAATAAAATTGTTTCATTTAATTGTGGGCGTGTCAGTAGGCGGATTTAAAAAAAATTAACACATGAGCATAAAGGGCCCCTAGAGAGTATCTATTATAAATTTCAGCTCCCTAGCTCACTTTGAATTTAAAAAAAAAAAAAATAATAATAATTGTGGGCGTGCCCACTGGATTTTGAAAATATTTACACATGAGCATAAAAGGCCCATAGAGAGTATATATTATAAATTTCAGCTCCCTAGCTCAAACTTTGGATTTTCAAAAAAATTGTTTTATTTATTTGTGGGCGTGTCAGTGGGCGGATTTTGAAAAAAATTTATCCCGAGCAGTTTTAGGAGTCATAGATCATAGAGCTTTCTAGCTCAAAATTCGATTTTTTCCAAAATTTTGTTTTTTTGAGGTTGTGGGCGTGTCTGTGGGCGGATTTCAAAAATTCGTAAACTTGATTATTTCGGGACCCTAGAGAGTATATGGTTAAAATTTCAGCTCTCTAGGTCCATTTTAAAGGCCTAATTTTTGCCGACGGACGGACGGACGGACGGACATGGCTAGATCGACATTACTATCGATGCTGATCATAAATATAGTAACTTTTAGGGGTCTAAGGGCATTATTAAGGTATGTTACAAACTATGCGTCAAAATTAATATACCACTAGAATAGGGTATAAAAAGAAGGAGACAAGGACAATCTATTTGATATGAAAAGATATCTTTGAAAAAAATTACAGAAAACATCTTGCGGCAGTTTTCTAAAGTCTGAATGCCAATAAGTTAATGTCTTGCCCCATAAAAAGGCATTTCTATGTTCCACCTTAGTTTATTTATTACAAATCTTTTTAAATTCTTCCAAAATCGAACGAACATAAGCAATTTTAAGGGATTTTAGGGAAAGAGGATCTCTTAAACCGAAAGAGTTGCGGCAAATAAAGCCAAACATACAATTAGCTTTGTTCACAATAAACTCAATGTGCTTAACAAAGTTAAGTTTGGAATCAAAATGAACTCCAAAACCCGGTTTTTTTTACTCAAACTTAGTAATCACAGTTGAAAACAAACGACGGGTGAAAGAAAAACCATAATATTTGGAAATGTTCAGATTTAACTGATTAGTTTTACACCATTCGGGGAGTTTATTGAAGTCATCTTGTAGAAGAACGAGTATACAAGCTGATATACAATGTATGCTTCTAAAATGTTTGAGCTCATCCGCATACTCAAGGCGTTAGACAGAACATCTGGTAAATCGCTTTATATTTTTTAAACACTATCAGCTCTATGTCGTGGAGTGCTTAAAGTAAGCAAATATCACAGCAGAAATTTGCCGGCACTATCTTACAGGCTCATCATTTATTGCAGGTGTTAGTAAGGACATACGCACAATAATTATGTACCTATAAAATACTAACACAAACACAAATCATGCAAATAATTTAAGACACTAAGGCATTATTACGCAAAATATTTTAAGCTTAATTTTACTAACATGCAAGTCAATCACATGATCATTTAGATTATAGATTCTACTCATGCGACTAATAGGCGCATGCCTCTAAAACAAACAATAAATCAATACTACGTAAATTATGAGAACCACCACGAACATTAAAGCCAATAGACGACAGCAAGTCAGGTGCACATATTCCACCGAATATAAGTTATATTCGTTGAGAAAGGGGTAACATTTGAAGAAGCTTGATACGTGGACTGTAAGGAGGATGGTTAAACAAATCGAATAAATTTACGCTGAATTGCCTCTATTCTATTTGAATTAATGTTGTAGAACGGTGTCCAAACTTGTGAGTCATGCTCTAGAGTTTTTTTTTTTTTTTTTTTTATAATTTGCGTGCGCTAAAGGGATTTCTTTTTTCTGTAGTGACACAGTACCCTTATAATGGTAAAACCACAGCGCAGGCATTTAGTTTGTTGCGCAAGTAGCTCCCAGCAATTCATTGCCTATTTTTGGGTGCTACTTACTGAAAGAATAGAAGGATAGGGAAGAAGTTTGGTGCGATGGGATTTTTTTTCTCAACAGGTGGCGCCTAAATTGCTCTAGGGAGATCAGTTTTTGTTGTGTGTATTCAATTTATAAAAATCTGGCCCTGGTCGGGATTCGAACGCACGACCTGCCAATCACTTTAGTGAATACACTACCATCGCACCATTGCCACCTGCTCTAGAGTTGGACGGACAAAACAATTTACAAACGTATGGGTCATCGTTGATCATCGATCGGGTTCATCCATCGTCAGAAGAATTATTAATGCACTTTTCCTTCCTTTAAATTTTCTTCTTCTTTCTTACAGGCGAAGTTATGAGAACCTCCTACTTTACTTACATCAAACTGGTTCTGGGATTCACCACTTTGACTTTAAAAAAACATAGACAGGCCTCTCTGTTTCGGTTTACTACTTTGTTAATGTGTAAGTGCTATTTTAGGCCTGTAACTTTGTACAATTTCAAGACGAACATATTCTTGTTAACGATTATTGTTTGATCGTCCTTTTACAACACCAGTGATTCACAGTCATATAAACCACGAATTTGTATGCACACTTGTCGGACAGCTTTAAGACGTTGACTGTATCGAGTGGCTCACCTAAATCTTAATCGGTTGTGGTGAACCGTGAAACAGCGCTGTAACTCCAGCCTTCCACTTCACGTGGTAACGAATGTAAGGTTAATAATTCAAAACATAGGCATGGGCTACAGTTCGCTTAGGCGAACTGTTGGATACCCTATTCTTATTCCTATCCCTCATAAGTGGGCGTGACAAAGGTCTTAGTATGGTTGAATTGTTAAGAACGCTCTACATATTTTGTTATATAACATAGAAAGGATTTTGTCGAAAAAAAGAAGCTTTTGTAAAAAAAAACGCTCCCTAGCTCAAACTTTGGTTTTCCAATAAAATTGTTTTATTTAATTGTGGACGTGTCAGTAGGCGGATTTAAAAACAAATTACGCATGAGCATAAAGAGCCCCTAGAGAGTATATATTATATATTTCAGCTTCCTAGCTCAAACTTTGGATTTTCAAAAAAAGTTTTTTTTAAAATTGTGGGCGTGTCAGTGGGTGGATTTTAAAAATTGTATCTCCCGATCAGTTTTAGGAGTCATAGATTATTTATATAAAAAATTTCAGCTCTCTAGCTCAAAATTCGATTTTTTCCAAAATTTTGTTTTTTTGAGTTTGTGGGCGTGTCTGTGGGCCGATTTCAAAAATTCTTAAACTTGATTATTTCGGGACCCTAGAGAGTATATGGTTAAAATGTCAGCTCTCTAGGTCCAGTTTAAAGGCCTAATTTTTGCCGACGGACGGACGGACGGGCATGGCTAGATCGACATTACTATTGATGCTGATCATAAATATTTTTCGTTAAAAGACATCGCTTGCGAGGTTTGCGATAGTGTGGGACTTGAATCATCCACTAAAAACACCCAGTTAAGGCATGATGTTACCATCCTTCCAGTAATCGCACCTAGTCTAAATACTAATCAGCAATTTTGTTTTAACATTTGCTTATGTACTTATGTCCTGTTTTTAGGAACTAACTTTGTTTTGTTACCTTTTTTTCCTTATTCATTATCACTTTGTTCCTATGATTATGTTGTAACACATATATTTCTTTCGTAATAACCTAGTTAACTAGCTCAAAATGTTTAACTCTACGTAATCTTCTAACTAAATTGTTGTTATTAAGTAGTTGAACTACTTCTAAATTAGCATGGTTGCTAAGCCTAGCTTCATGTCTTTTTGCGCCCTTCCAAACCTCGTCCTCTACCATTTCAATTTTCAGATCCCTATGTAGATCAGCATTACGTATGTACCACGGCGCATTAACAATATTGCGTAATACTTTGTTTTGAAAGCATTGAATCCTTTGAAGATTTGTCTTTCTTGTGCACCCCCATAACTGGAGGCCATATGTCCAAATTGGTTTTAATATTTGCTTGTAGAGAAGCAGTTTGTTGTAGATTGAGAGGCATGAATTCCTCCCTATGAGCCAATACATTTTATTGTGTCGTATATTTAGTTCATCTCGTTTTTTTTTGAGATGTGTTTTCCGACGCAACTTTGCGTCCAAAGTCAAGCCTAAATACTTAGCTGAGTTCGAATGCAGAACTACTTTATTATTTATGTACACAGGTATGTGTTGTACGTTTTTATTCGTAAAGTTAATATGAACCGACTTTAGTTCATTTAATTTTATTTGACATTTTTTGGTCTATTTGGATATATCATTTACTGACCTTTGCAGTTTTTCTGTAACTTCCTTTGCGGTTTTTCCTACTGCAAGTACAGCAGTATCGTCTGCAAAAGTGACAACAGTAGTTTCGCCATTTTGTGGTAGGTCGTTCGTGTATAGGAGGGACAGTACTGGTCCCAACACACTACCTTGCGGTACTCCAGCTTTGATGTGTTTCAATTCGAAGTACTCATTCTCTTGCTTAATTCTAAATAATCGTTGCATTATATACGACTCTAGTATTTCATGATACTCTTTTGGAAGATATTTTTGTAGCTTACGGATTAATCCTTTGTGACAGACTTTATCAAAAGCCTGTGTTACATCAAGGAAGATGGCAGAGCATATTTGTTTTTCTTCTAAAGATTTTTCTATTATATCAGTTATTCTGTGGACCTGATCTATTGTTGAGTATTTATTTCTGAATCCAAACTGATGGTTTGGGATCAGCGTCCTTTCTTCTAGAATCGGATGGAGTCGTTTTAGGAGCATTTTTTGGAATAGCTTTGACAGGATTGGCAGCAATGATATCGGCCGATATGACGTTACTTCACTGGGCAATTTTCCCGGCTTAGGTACCATATTAACTTCCGCAACCTTCCACATGCGCGGAACATAACTTAGTCTGAACGCAGCATTTATTATCTGTGCTATTTTTTTCATATCTTTCTTAGGCAGTTTTTTCAGAATTTCACCCGTTATTAGATCAAATCCCGGGGCTTCTTTCGGGTTGATATTTTCTTTTATTTCTTTGGCTATTTCCCTAGAGGTTACTGCTGGAATCGATCTCTCGTCTTCGCACATTTCTTCCGTTTGTTTTGAAATATCATTATTTTTTTTTATAATTTGCGTGTGCTAAAGGATTTCTTTTTTCTGTAGTGACACA
Organism: Portevinia maculata; assembly: GCA_949715645.1. Taxonomy (NCBI): domain Eukaryota; kingdom Metazoa; phylum Arthropoda; class Insecta; order Diptera; family Syrphidae; genus Portevinia; species Portevinia maculata. The sequence continues at coordinate 220,689,910 of OX454526.1, forward strand.
GTACCCTTATAATGGTAAAACCACAGCGCAGTCATTTTTAGTTTGTTGCGCAAGTAGCTCCCAGCAATTCATTGCCTATTTTTGGGTGCTACTTACTGAAAGAATAGAAGGATAGGAAAGAAGTTTGGTGCGATGGGATTTTTTTTTCTCAACAGGTGGCGCCTAAATTGCTTTAGGGAGATCAGTTTTTGTTGTGTGTATTCAATTTATAAAAATCATTGCCCGGTCGGGATTCGAACGCACGACCTGCCTGTCACTTTAGTGAATACACTACTATTATGGTCGTATGGCTTGAAAACGTTTTCAAGATGTTCCGCAAATAGATCCGCCTTTTGTTTGTTTGTTTTAGCCCAGTTATCACTGCTGTTTTTCACTGGCGGAATGTATGCCGTTGGTCTTTTAATTTTTTTTGTAGCCTTCCACAGTGAGTATTCTGTACTAGCATCGTTTGTCAGATTTGTAAGGTATCTTTCCACCGATGCGTTTTTAAATTCTGCTATCCTTTTTCTGAGCTTATTGTTTAAGCTATTAAGTCTACTTTTATCACTTGGAGCTCTTGACAGTTGCCATCGCTTGCGAGCTCGTCTCTTTTCTGATATAATGTCGCAAATTTCGTTGGGATACACGTTTCTTTTTACTTTGCTATTTAATTCAGGCATTGCAGCCCATGCAGCCTTTTGTATAGCTAGGGTGAAGGACTGTACTTCACCTTCTAATTGCTCTATTGTATTAATTGTTGTGGATAGTTCGATGCGTTCATCTATTAAATATCTGAAATATGTCCAGTCAGTTAGTTTGTTTACTAGACGTGGGTTTTGTTCCTTCATTATAATTTTATTACCAAGTGTTAGCAGCACAGATGAGTGATCTGAGTCAAGATCTGGCCCTTCCTTAACTTGGGTAGTATTTGAGGAAATATTCTTAGTTAAGGAGAAGTCGACAACATCCGGGATTTTGTTCCTATCTGTGGGCCAGTAAGTAGGATTTCCCGTTGAATGGTAGTTAACATTGTTTTTTTTTAATATATTCAAGGAGTTCTTTTCCTCTTGTATTTGTTAATCTTGATCCCCAAGATATGTTCTTAGCGCTGAAATCTCCGCCTATTATGAATTTATTTCCGAATTTACGGAAGACGCTTTCAAAATTGTTTTGTTTCAGTCTGTAGCTGGGAGAACAATATGCCGCTGCTACCGTTATCTGGCCGCTACTTGTTTTTATGTTTACGGATTTCGCTTGTATTTCACACGACTGATATTCTTCATCTTCTTCGTGGCTAACATCTTCCTTAATTATAACTGCGGCCCCTCCTCTTGCTGTATTTTGAGGATGTGGGGTTTGGTATATTTGGTCTTGTATCCGCGAAGTTCGTATTTTGATCCAATTTTAAAATGTGTCTCGGAGACTAGACATATGTCAATTTTGTTTATGTCGAGAGTCGCGTGCAATTCGTCTTTACGATTCTCGAGACCATTGGCATTCCATAATAAGATTTGTATGTTTTTAGCCATTATGATCTTTTAGGTACAGTTCTTTTACTACTGTTTTGTTTTTCAAGGAGAGATATTCTTTCCAGAATTTTCTTATTATTCTTTTCCATGTCTCCTATTCTGTTAAGGATTCTTTGCATGATATTCTTCATAGCATTAATGGGAGGCTTGGGGTTTCCCACTGGTTTTACAACGTTTTTCGAAGCAACCTCTGCATATGTTTTCTGTGGACCGGTTATGAGGCTTAAGTTTTCATTTTCGCTTAAGGGTAGATTTCCTTTAGCTCCTTTAGATTTCGGTCTCAAGTCTTTTTTGTTTCTTTTTTCTCCGTCTTTGGTTGCGTCTTTTTGAACAGGCTTTTGCATTTTCTTTTGCTTGTTGTCTTTTACCTGCTGTATCTCTTTTGCAACTACACACCCTCTGTAGTTAGCTGGGTGTCTTTCGCTACAATTGGCGCATTTAGGAGCAGCATTTTTCCCTTATGCAGCCTTTTGTATGGTGGTCTCCTGCACATTTAACGCATATCGGGTTTGAGTTGCAGTATTTGTGAGTGTGACCATGCTTTTGGCAGTTCTTACATTGAGGAACTAGCTTTGATTTTCGCAAAGGATGAATTTGAGCTTTCATTCCTAAGATATCTTAAATTTAATAAATTTTTTTGATGTCTTCATCTTGCTCAAAAGTAAGCATAAACATCGGGAGCAGTGCTTTACTCTTGTACTTAAGCATGTTGACAACTTCAAGTATTTTGAAGTTTTTCTTTATTAGGCCATTTGCAATGCGTTCAGGTGTGCATGAGTAGTGCAGTTTCTTTGCAACAACCTTTATTGGTCTTGTTTGTTTATTTTCAAACGAGTACCATTGAACTTTTGTCTGATTTTGCAATTTTGTTAAGTTTCTGTAGGATTCTTCGTTATCCACATTAATTTTAACATCATTGCTATTTAGGAGAGCTGTATTAGCTTTTATTTTATTTTCCTCTAAAATATTCAATAAGCCTTCGTATTTCGTAATACAGAGCACTATAATTGGTGGAGACTTTATTGTTTTGAGTGATTTGGTTTCTTTACCTTTCAACTTTTCTGGGCTTTTCTGGGTCACTTTTGGTGGTGAAAGCTTCGGAGACCTGCTCATTTTTCTTTTTTTGTTCCTTTTTGTTCCCTTAAAGGATGGTTCTGTCTCTCTTTGCAGTTCTTCTTCATCCGTAGAGTACACTACAGTTTTATGTATCTGCTCATTTTTATTGTTATTATTGACCTGTTCTTTAAGCTGCTGTAGCTCAAGCTTTAGTTTATCAATTTCACTTGCGAGTTTTTCACTGAGTTGCTTAAAATTGTCTCTTTCTTCACAGGCTTTTTTGTAACAAGCTTCCAACATAGGATTTTCTCTTGTTGGTTGGGATGGTGGTATTCTTACCAATTTACGACTCTTTATGAAAGGGTCATCTTTTAGCAATAAATGGTTCCCCCCAGAATCCATGGAACCGGCCTCCGAAGAGGGTGGATTTACCAGTTTACCTGGCGTACCACCTGGGGTAGTTATATCATTTGTTTTGTTCATTGCATATTTTCGTTTTTTTTAACTTAACTAAAAATTTGGACTTTAGTCGCCTCTTACGACAGGCATGCCTACCTCGGGTAAATTCTGACCCCTACCCGAAGGGGGGATTTGGATTTTAGTCGCCTCTTACGACCGGCATGCCTACCTCGGGTAAATTCTAACCCCTATCCCGAAGGGGTGTAACTATAGTAAATATAGTAACTTTTAGGGGTCTACGGGCAATATTATGGTATGGTTCAGCATCGATAGTAATGTCGATCATGTCCGTTCGTCTGTCGGCAAAAATTGGGCCTTTAACCATAGGTATATACTCTATGCAGGTCCCCGAAATAATCAAGTTTAAGAATTTTTGAAATCCGCCAACAAACTCAAAAAAAAAAACAAATTTATCGAAAAAATCGATTTTTTAGCTAGAAAGCTGAAATTTGTTATGATCTTTGAGTCATAAAACTGTTCGGGAGATAAAATTTCTAAAATCAGCCCGTGTCAGTGTGCTCACAATTAAATAAAACAATTTTATTGGAAAGTCAAAGTTTGAGCTAGGAAACTGAATTTTATGATATAGACTCTCTATTTGTTAGCTGGGAATAAGAATAGGATATCCAAAAGTTCGCCAAGCGGACTGTAGCCCGTCCCTATGTTAATTGTTTGTTTTGCTTTAACATACTTTCTCACGTTTTTTCTCTATTATTTGTTACTTTTTACCCTTCAATAGCTTCTGTTTGCACTTTCATATTCAGTTCATTAACAATCACAATGATTATTCCATACGATTTGTGCAAATTTCTACAATTTTATCATTCAATTTGTTTCTGTTGTTTAAGACAGGGATTCCGCACTTCAGAAAGAGATAGCTTGGTGAAAATGTCTATAGAGCATCCAGCTGGCCGACGATGCGTCTGGCATATGGATAATTGAGGTTATTGTAGCCGCAACGTGCGCTCTCGGAGTCCCCACCGCCCATAAAGTAAGTTTATAAAAATGTATGTGGTTCATTCGGCATAGGCAGCAATGAGCCCACTTTCTGATAACCTTGGCCTTTGATTTTAAATGTTGAATGGAATTGTTGACCATTTGCAGCATTATTTTTAATTATTTCTGTTGCTCCAAACGATGTCATTTGGAAACATGAAGGTGCAGGGAAATAAGTCCACGGGAACTAAGTCCACTGAGGGACTTAGTTCCCACTTAGTGGGAAATAAAACCACTTTCGCGAAGTGGACTTAGTTCCCATGTTAAGTTGGAACTAAGTCCATTTTTTTATGGGAACTTAGTCCACATTCAAATATAAGAAGAGGGAACTAACATCCAAGATTTAGAATTAAACAAAAAACTGTGCAAAGTGCAGTTAGTTATCACACTCTTTAAGCAAAGTCTTAAGGTTATCATGGTGACATAAAGCCAAAGTTTCAAAACCGTACCTCGCACCTACTCCAAATCAAACAGTGACCCCAAGCAGGGGGGTTTATGGGGGGGGGGGGGCAGCATGCCCCCCCATATGCATTACACTATTTATGGAATCTATTTGCGATTTCGTAACTAATCTCATAAACAGTGCAATGCATATGGGGGGACATGCTGCCCCCCTGCTTGGGGTCACTGTTTGATTTGGAGTAGGTCCGAGGTCACGGTACCTATATTACTCTGTCTCAGTTAGAAGTTAATTTCTATTTTGTTAATAAAAATTGCAAAGTACCTACTTGCCTCTTTAATTTTATTTTGTTCTTAGTCGACAGTGAGAATTTACTTCACATTAAAAGGGAACTAAAACCACTCAGAGTTTTGGGAATTTATTTCCCACCTTACATGGGAACTAAGTCCACTTCGCGAAAGTGGTTTTATTTCCCACTAAGTGGGAACTAAGTCCCTCAGTGGACTTAGTTCCCGTGGACTTATTTCCCTGCACCAACATGAATTAAATGTTCGAATTGACTTCAGGAACAGGTTAGAATCTGGAAATTATGCCATGCTCGTACGCACATCTGCATTATCTTGTTGGACTCGTTCGTCTGATCTTTGGGCTCTTCTATTTCGCATGTTTGTCGGTCTATTCGTTCGACGGGCCAAATTAACCCCTTTGCGTCGTGCTGGCATTGTTTACTACACACATAAATAGATTAAATTGAAGTACTTAATGATGGAAAACAAAATACTGTTCTTTTTTTGGTTGTTGTCAAAATAAATAAATACAAAATGAAAAAAAAAATTTTTTAAAAAATCGAAAAAAAACCTGTCGTAACACGCTGGGTGGTCAAAACAAGACATTTTAAAATTTTGATTTTTTTTCTTTAAAACCCGTACTGAGAAAATACCTTTCCAACAAAGTATAAAACATTAAAAGCGGTTCGGCCAATCTCGAGTTATGGGATTACATCGCTTCGGACACTTTTTTTATATATATAGATAAAAAACGCTCTTTAATATTGTTCATGGAAATTAAATGTTGTAAATAACAGCGAAGTTTGATATATATTAATGCAACCATTGTTATGAATACGGAGACCTGTAAATTTACATATATACGAAATAACGGAGCACAATGTAAAAATGATTTGCTCAATGACAAATGAAAATAAATAGTACAAATAAAGGCCAATTATTTTAGTTATTTATTTACTCACAAACAACGGCTACACCGATTTTATCACAAACAAAAACACATCAAATTTTGCAAAAGGACTGGATGTGGGCGATGTTTATTTCCAACAAGACGGCGCAATGAGCAACGCAAGCTGTCATACTATTTCCGAGAACAATTTTCTATCCAAGTCATTTTTTGAAACGATGCTCTGACCAGGAGACCGTGCGATTCAAAGAAAAGAGTTATTCCAACACTATCCAGTCAATTAAAATACTTTGTTGCAAAATAGTTGTTGACGTGCCAGAATAAGTGCAACTGCGCGCCGTATTAAAATAATCAGACAAGTACCTAGATTTCAAAAATTCAATGTCGTATTACCTTAGTTGGCACACGTGATAATTCTATCCGTTTTTTAAGCATATCCGAAATCTCGCAATGTATAATACCAATAATACCTTTCTTTTTTATCTTTTTTTTGTATCTTCACGATTTTTAAAGTCAAAATTAAAAAAGTGAAATCAGAATTTAATTAACATACATGGTGACCCCGACGTGAATGTCACGTAATTATTTCGTAAGGATAATTACACATTTACATATATTATTTAGCACATAACGCAAAACCAAGTTGCCGACGAACGAACAAATAACTGAGGCTGAAAGGGGACTTGATGTAGCGAAAAATCGACGCACCTTAACGTGCAGCACGTTGATAGCAGCAACTTCCAGGTAGTCAGGGCATCTACCTTAAAATAAACATCTACCATACGAATGACACCATATTGAAGATCCGACTTAGAAATGGGTTCCCTAGGAAACCATTGTTACTACGGTTTGGAAAACAAATTCCTAAATCGGAAGAGTAAGCCGTACATAACACCGATACTGGCAGTTCTGCTTTTAGAGCCCTACACACTTGAATGTTTGTTGTCAAGTAACATGGATGAGTAAGGTTTCAATGAAATTTGGCAATGTTTTTTGCTGAAATTCCTTCCAGTCGATTCATAAGTGCCAATGAGGATAGGCAGTTCATTGTCTTCGCCTGCATTCTCCTCTCACAAATAACAACATTGACAAATTACATTGATGCACCCTACAGGCGATCAATGAACATTGGTGAAAACCAAGTCGATTTTAGTTTTCATTACTTATAGGGCCCATACACTACACATGCCTGCATGCGCAAACAGTGCTTGCGCATGCAATCCGCCAGTGTATGGGATGATCCATTTGTTTGCTCAAGCTGCTTGAGCAATATCAAAAAATTTTGATATTTGCTTGCTTGCGCATGCAGGCATGTGTGGTGTGTGTGCTAGTTTGTGCATGCAAGCATACTTTTTAGTGCTAAAGCAATTAAAATTGCCGCAGCAGTGGTGTCGGAGCTGGACATTTTTTTTATTGTTGTCTGTTCAGCGGTGAACACACGACTGCGCATTTTTGTGCTTGCGCATGCAGGCATGTGTAGTAGGGTGGAGTGAAAATGTATGTTTTTTTTTTGTTTGTTTGTTTGTAATAGCATAGTAGTAAAAATATGTCTATGGATGAATAAATGAAGCATGTGAAATATATTTTATGTGTCATAATGATTTGAGGTTTGAGGTCATTGAGATTTGACAAAGGAATTTTGAAGAAAATTATCATTTCGTTAAACATTTACAGTCTCATTATGATGTATATATACGTTAATAATCTATCAGAATAGTATTTTTTATGTAATTTAAAACCTCTATTTTCACGTAATAATAAAAATGTATATAAACAATTTATTTATGTTCATGGTGCCCAAAACCTCTAAAATCCGAAAATAAATGAAGAATTTTGCAATAAAAATGCGATCGATATTTATGAAATTATTTATTTAAAATATGTTACAAATTAGTAGATCAAGTAGAAAATTCACGTTTGGTATTGAAAAAAGGCATCATCTGACGTGATGACAGTCTGGCCCTGATAAAACCGTCACGTTTTTTCTCTCCACATACAGCACCTGAAGCTTCGGTTACGAGTTTGATGCAACGCTCCGCGGCTTGAGTATGACAAGGAAAGAGAGCTACGAGTATACTCACTTTTGTTCCAAGACCATTTTCAACTATTTCATATAAGGCTTCGGTAGATAAACTTTTAGTTAAAGGTGGCTCAGTAACACTAATATGTCTATCGTGCCAAGCAATAATATCAGTATAATGGAGAGCATTGAAATTAAATGATGGAATTTTGAATTTCCTGATTATTGTCACTGTCTCTGACCTTGCTTTCAGAATACGTCGGCATGCCAGTTCCCGCATCACTTTGTTGTCATCTGCAAGCATAGCTATAAGAAGATTTTCGGGATGTCCAAAATATCCATTTCTTTGTATGACTGGATCAATCACTTTTTTCAAATTGTCGTTTAAATAGCGACTACAATTAATCGTAAGCCACAAGTGTTGTGCACCATTTAAACACGAAGGATTGCATTTGATTTTAAACCACATTTTCCCATAAACTTTCATTACAAAATTGGCTAATATTAGTAAATTCTCTTCTGGATCAGTTTTTGTGACATATAATCGTAAGATGATGTTTGCAGTCGTTAGCCACCTGGAATGGTTGAGTGAGCCGGGCTCTCTATTCGCCAGGTCAGAAGGAAAAATACCATTGCTAATGGCAGTCATTATCTCAAATAGATATGATTGATCGGAGCTGAGATCTTTAGTTATAACAGGAAGTGACGTAGGTATAACAGCAAACATCACAACTGGTATTTTTTCACATTGTTGCAGTTCACTACCTATTGGGCCTGAAAAACATCGAAGTCCTGATGCTTTACCGTCCAAATGTAACAAAAGATGTCGTAATGGCAATTCATTCGAATGTAGTGCACAGATAAACCATTGTAACGGTTTTTTTTATCTCTACCTCTAACAGGCTAATGACACCGCCTTTAGATCCCGTATTTACGACTGTCCCATCACACCCCCCAATACTGATAAATCACTCAAGTCAACCGATTTATCATGTAAATATTTTATAATACTATCTTTGATTGTTATAGCCGATCCTGTCTGCACTGTGATATGACCAAAAAAAATACTCCCTGGTTAAGACACAATGACGTAATGGTCTTCTATTTGCCGTTTTCTATACCATTTATCTCCTTTCTTGACTGTTACCAAAGTTTTGTCCTTTCTGCCATCAAAGTAAAGACCAGGCATTGGTTGATTACGGCTTGAGTCTTGTAATGCAGACCTTTTCTTTGCTCTTTCCCGTCGCACCTTCGAACGATCTACCACACAACTTTGGTCACTTGATGTAATAATGCCAACGTCTTTCAGGACAGCAGAAGCTATAATAGCGGCAGACCTATCAGAAACTCCAGTACGATCGCAAGCAAGAGCTAAAGATGGGAGATTTATGCGCATCTGTTTAGGAGGCGGCTCAAAAACATCTTCTTGTGGTAGTTGGTTTTCCACAATAGGTTCTTGATTAAATCTGGTGCTGCTACTGCTGCTAATAGTTGTTTCGTTAACTTGAGAACGGGAACCGGAAGGTTTTCCATAATTTTGTATCTGTGTCAAACGAGATAACTCCATTTCTTTTCGTTCTTGTTTTTTCTCGATCTTTTTTGTTGTAGTAACATCAATGCCTCCAATAATCATTTTTCTCGCAGTCCTCTGATCTATTATAAAATTAATTTCCTGTTTCGGTATACGACTGCTTTTTTCACAAGTACAATCGACAACTATTACACATTTGCAGCTACTGATGTCGAATAACTTTAGGGAACCTTCTTTGAATTTTATTATTTTCTCTTTAAAGTTTTGACTACCTTGACGTCCTTTAAATGGTTTCATTAAATTTCTATATTTTTCGTGGTAAGCTCTAATAATTTGCAAAACTCTTTTTAAACTGACTGTTGGCAACGAGGACTTATGCCATATTTCTAAAACACGAGTCGCAACTCTTTCTGAGATTTCTTGAACAGTAAGTGGGTAGTTGAGAAGAGGGTAATGTTTCGGGCGTGCCAAACACGGGACAGTTTGTCATTTGACGAGTCGTAACTTGAGTCATTTTTACTGCAAACAACAAACATACAACTATATTTAAATCTATTAAACGTCTTACTACAAAACATAGCTGAATTAAGTTATAATCAAAAAATTGACTTACCAATAATGTTTCAAAAAAATGTTGTCGAAAAACGCAGTCACTATCAAAAAAACAAACACTTGTTTCGCCCCAAAACGCTTAGTTGCGACTGAAACCACAGACTAATTATTGACTTTATAACTGGGAAATTAGACACTCCTAATGATTAAATGCGTTCAGGAAAAAAAGAACATAATTTGAAAGATTTTGAAATTGCATGACATGCTTCGGATTTTTTTTCAAAACTTTGTCCTACCGGGGGCACCTTTAAATAGAAACTTAGAAAAAAAAAAATTTCGTTTTTGCTTCTTATGCCCATCACCCAGCTTTTTGCGAGTATGCCGTAGTGAATATAAAAAAAATATATTTTCACTCCACCCTAATGTGTAGTGTATGGGCCCTATTAACGAGATCGTTGACGAGCATGCAAACCATCAATGTTACTTGAAGTGTGACTCATTCAAATAACACTGACTATACTTTATCTAACAAAAATTGTCAGTACATGCAAGATAGGATGTTTGTCTCTCAGTCTGTTTGCAATGACTTACATAAATCGGTCCCTCTTTAAAGCTCTCACAGAGTTACCGTAGTGTGAATGATAATTCGCCATAACTCAGAGAGCAATTCTATTAGGGTTACCATCTTCCAATTTAAAATAAATATATTGCGGAACGAAATAAATTTCGTTTATCTTTTTCCTTTTCTGGTAAGATAATTATAGGCGCGTTTTTTCAAGGGTATCTCCAGTAGACCAACAAAATATATAAATTTCGTAACACAAAAAAAAATCAAAACGAAAAATATATCAATGTAATCCAATTTATCTATATAAAAATCAATCCATATTTGAGTTTGTTGCCGCTGTTTGGCCAAACGCGTTTACCGATTCAAATGAAAGGTGACGTCTGTACAAAGGATGTTTGGTATGTGCGATATCTGTATCTGCATCGGTGTGTGAAATATGGGCATTTGAGTGAGTACACATGCATATGTGCATATGCGTGTAAATTTCGATGCAGATACAGAGACCGCACATATAAAAAACCATCGTACAGACGTCACCTATTTTGTTATCCGAACGTGAATCGGACATCGGAAAGTTGCTTTTCCCACATTGAAAACAATCGGTGTGAAAGTGAATGAAAAGTGATTCTATCGAAGTTTTTTACTTTCTCTTTGTTGTTTGATTCGCACAAGTAAGCTGACATAGGCGCCTGCCAGACAAAAAGCACCTATCCTAAGCGGAACAGGTTGAGCTCAAATCAGGCAATCTTCGGTATTGGCCTGAGGGTGTTTCTGTGAAGTTTGGTCAAAATCGGTCTTCTTTTTTTAGGGGCAGCAACATAGGTACGCCAGATACCCGCTATAGACAATAATAAGGAAGTCTACTCGAACATATTGGCCAATAGAATTATCGGGCACGGGCAAAGCCGGGCGGGTGCAGCTAGTTCGTTATAAATATTGTAAAACATAAAATACTAATTTCTAACATCACTACTCAACTAATCGGATGAGTAATTACTGCTTCTGCTCTCGTTATTTAGGTCTATTATTAACCTTCAGCTTCCCCGGCAAAAACGTCCATTTCCCATATATTTGGCTCAACAACCTGTTCAACGTGTTGGACACATCGATGCCATTTTTCCTTGGCAACCCTTGTAAGTGCTGTCGTTAGTAAGTCTCTTATTTCAGCCATTTTAAATGACTTGTTTGGCTTGCTACAAACCCTTTCACTTGAGTCCAAAACAATTCTATTGGATTAAGGTCACAGTGATAAGGCGGCAAGCGGAGCACTTTATGTCCCGCATTTTGAGCCATTTCATCCAGGACGTATGTTTCATACTTGGCTTTGTAACGTTTAACGATTTCAAGCAACCCATTGTATGATTGTGTCCCTACCTAACTTGAGATTTTCCTTTTGGGAATTCCCGTATTCACTGGCAAAACAGGCGTCATTCATCGGAAAAACAAAGACATCATACAAACAGGTACATAATGAGATGAAAGGATGTATTTATGTTTTTTATACCCTATTCTAGGGGTATATTAATTTTGACGCATAGTTTGTAACATACCTTAATATTGCCCGTAGACCCCTAAAAGTTACTATATTTATGATCAGCATCGATAGTAATGTCGATCTAGCCATGTCCGTCCGTCCGTCCGTCCGTCCGTCCGTCCGTCCGTCCGTCCGTCGGCAAAAATTAGGCCTTTAAACTGGACCTAGAGAGCTGAAATTTTAACCATATACTCTCTAGGGTCCCGAAATAATCAAGTTTAAGAATTTTTGAAATCCGCCCACAGACACGCCCACAAACTCAAAAAAACAAAATTTTGGAAAAAATCGAATTTTGAGGTAGAGAGCTGAAATTTTTTATATATGATCTATGGCCCATAAAACTGATGGGGACATAAAATTTTCAAAATCCGCCCACTGACACGCCCACAATTAAATAAAACAAATTTTGGGAAAAATTGAATTTTGAGCTAGAAAGCTGAAATTTTTTATATATGATCTTTGGCCCATAAAACTGCTCGGGACATAAAATTTTCAAAATCCGCCCACTGACACGCCCACAATTAAATAAAATATTTTTTTTGAAAAACCAAAATTTGAGCTAGGGAGCTGAAATTTTTAATATATACTCTCTAGGGGCCCTTTATGCTCATGTGTAAATATTTTCAAAATCCGCCTACTGACACGCCCACAATTATTTTATTTTTATTTTTGAAAGTCCAAAGTTTGAGCTAGGGAGCTGAAATTTATAGTATATACTCTCTAGGTGCCCTTTATGCTCATACTTAAATTTTTTTTAAATCCGCCTACTGCCACGCCCACAATTAAATAAAACAATTTTATTGAAAAACCAAAGTTTGAGCTAGGGAGCGTTTTTATTTACAAAAGCTTAGTTTTTTCGATAAAATCCTTTAAATTTTTGTCACGCCCACTTATGAGATATAGGAATAAGAATAGGGTATCCAACAGTTCGCCCAAGCGGACTGTAGCCCGCCCCTATGTTTTTTTATTTAAACAGTTTGCGACATCAACTCAATCAGCAAGATTTTCTAAAAACATTTCCCAGTCCTTTCCGCTATATGTATATTGAGAAGGTAGACACAATTAGGCAATTAGAATACAAAATTATATAACCACTACGCAATGTCATATACCTAAACAGATGGTAAAAAAACTGCACTTGTGCAGCTGTACAATACAAATACCATCAAATCAAAACCGAATGACAACAACCCACATAATAATTCGTTCTCAAAAGCACCAAAACCGAAAGTTCTTTGACAAAAACATAGAAAAACCCTTATGCTTCATTGTAGAGATAGTAATACTGTTCTGATGTGCTTCAGTCACACACACTGCTTATTTTGGTGGATGATAAAGATAATAGCAAGCAAACACAAGACGTGTTCATTCCCATTCGGGATGTGTGGGAGACTATTTGTGGTGGGTTGTATGGGAATTTTAGGAAAATTACAACAACAACAATTCCTTGGTATGACTGTGGTTTGGTTTTTATTTCAGTGGCAATTCTTGCGTTTGAGTACCGTGAGAGTATCTACAGGCACTACTGGTAGAAAAAAAGCCATAAGGCCTGTACTGACAATTTTTGTTGGATAAAGTACAGTAAATCGTGTGTAGGCTTCGTATGGCGTTGTGCGCTGGACGTTAAGAAGGAAAGGAGCGCTAATACTGGTTGTTTCATCAGACAAGTGGATGTCAGAGACCCGGAACAAGTGGATGGCGAAATTGATAAAAAGTGTTACTGAATGGATTGAGCAAAGATATTGGAAGATAACTTCAACACCACGCAATTTGTTACTGGTCAGGGATGCTTTAACAACTACCGCCATTAGATGCACCTGACTTGCTGTAGTCTATTGGCTTTAATTTTCGTGGTGGTGCCCATAATTTACGTAGTGTTGAATTATTTTTTAGCCCCCATCATAGAACGAATTATGGGAGGAATGAGCCTATTAGTCGCATGAGTAGAATCTATAATCTAAATGATCATGGGATTGACTTGCATGTTAGTAAAATTAAGCTGAAAAATATTTTGCGTAATAATGCTTTAATGTCTTAAATTGTTTGCATGATTTGTGTCTGTGTTAGTATTTTGTACACACCTAATACATAATTATTGTATTTTTAATTGTTTTGTCCTTACTAACACCTGCACTTAATGATGAGCCTGTGAGAGCACTTTTAGTGCCGGCAAATTTCTGCTCGTGATAGTTGCTTGCTTTAAGCACTCCACGACACAGAGCTGATAGTATATATAGATGGAAAAAAGTGACCAGCACAGCCTGTCAGTATAGTGATACTACAACAGAGGTGATTCTAAAGACTTGCGTTTAGGTTAAATTTTTGATAAATTTGGTTCGGGTTTAAGTATTACTTCAATTGCAATTTGTTATCTTCAATGTTTCACAAATATCAAACTTTTAATTGTTCCGTGTATTAAACTTATTCAAGGATAACCTTCCCATCCACAATAACCAACATTTTACCTTAAAAAATAGGAATGATCACGTATCTATTGTAAATGAATAAGTGATTCATCGAATTACATCCAAGTATCTAAGTACCTCGCAATATGGTGCAAACTTAAATTTTAATGACTAATTTCTGAAAACATAATGACTAAACTATAAAAAGGTCATCGCAGTAAGTCATCCATCGAAAACATTAATTAAACACATTTAAAAAAATTAGGGTTCATTTCTGAACGAATAACTACTTTCTAAAATTGAAAACAAACAATAAACGGCTGACATTGAAGCTGCATTCGAAACACCAGTTAATCAATTCATATTTCACAATTTAACAACGATACTGAATGCAGATGGAAACGTTACAGTTTGAGATAGATAATTATTCGCATGATTTGAATTTTAAATATACAATTAAAACTGGTTAACTAAGTTCCAATAAAGGTCATTCAAATCGAAATCAATGGGATCAATTTGCCAATATTAAGAAACATTTGAGAAAACAAATATTGAACGAATGTCTTAAACGGTAAGTTGTATTTATTATAATTAATGAAGATAGTTTAGCAAATAAACAGATGAATTAATTAAATTTTCATCAATCAGCTAAAGGCGAAAGATGGAAAATATTTTAGATACATACCAACATAAATATTTTATTATTGTTCAATTCATTTATAAAATGTTTTGTATAATTTTTGTTTAAGATAATGTCGTCTTTGACAAGTAGGTACATGGGTAATGATCATATATTTTTTGCTTTCTGAAAGTACCTAAGTGTGTAATTTTTGTCCAATCGGTGCCATTCAAGATATATCAAATTTTCATATTTATTCATCAGTGACAACATTTATAATAATCTTTTAAGTTATAAATATGCTATTTTTTATAAAACCTCACAATTAATATATGTACTTCATGTTAACTGAAAATGCATGTCTTCTTCTCTACCTTAATGACGATGAGGCTTTGATCAGGATTAATGGGATCATAACCCTCTCACATATTAATTGCATCCCTACTGGTCCGACTGTGGGGTTCGCCGGTTGGACCTCAGAAAATAATAGCAGGTTTCCCATTTTTTTATCACTTCGTCACTGAGGCCGATCCAATGTTGGCGTTGCTGCATTTGTGACATTCAGGAATTTTAAGGCCTTGCTCTCTTCCGCGTTTGTATTGGAACGTTGATTGATATTGCTTTTTTGACAGGGTTCGTAAGATCTCTCCTTTGAACATGACAATACCAACTGAGCCGGCCGCGCTAAATTTTTTCGAGATAGGTTCTTTACGTGAAGGCTTCCTCGGATCGTGAAACTTCTCATTCGATCAATCTTTGCTACTCCTGTTGTCATGCGAAGCATCTTCATCTCAGCTGACGTTAATTTGCCTTCGCACTTTTTGTACGCTATCCGACATTGAACCGTATGTGAGCGCCGGGCGCACAACTGCGGTGTAAAGCCTTCCTTAGGGGGCATTTTTCGATCAAAGATAAAATTGATATTGATATAAATGTCTGGAATAGGTCGGAGTATATCAGAAAACGGGCAGCACAGTATCAGTTTTTTTTTTGACTAATAAGATAATCATTCCCCTCCAAAACTTCCACCCATACATCAAGTGCCCATTGCAGGGTCGTTTGATCCTCGCTAATGATGGCTCCATCGTCATCTAAGAATAACTGATGCACTTCGGGGTCCGTCACTTTTCCTTCAACCAGATAGTCCAGGACTGTAATAAATATCAAGGGACTTAAGACGCTTCCCTGGAGTATACCGACTTTGATTGCGAACTCCTCGGTAACGCCAACGGGGCTCAATGGATCAGAGCCATGTTGAAAAGTCGAATTATAACCTCGGAAAATCGGTGTCTGTGATGGCAGAAAAGTGCTGCTCCCAAGGAGGGGCACTCTTCCTATACTTATGGTCACTAGTTTAGTCATCGACATGCCTGTCTCGGTATAACAGGTGCTATGTCGAACGGTAGCACTTGAAGTATGTTGCGTTCTCAGCTTTAAAAATCTACATTAGGAAGACAGCAGTTAGATGCGCTAATAAGCTGCAGCTTGAATGCAAGTATAATTTAAATGTCCTTGAGGGTCACTTGAAAATACTTAACACAATCCACACAATAGTGTGTCGACTTACCCTACGTTTAGGACAGATTTCTTCAAAGTGTGAAGTTCGTATTCACTAAAAAAAAAACTCTTTTCACAACTTGGTAGGTGTCAAGCACAATCACCTGATTGCAATTTTATTTGACAGCTACCCTTCCAAAATGTTAGGTATTCTACTTCCTTGCTCACCTATTCGATTATCCACTACTGCTTGCTGCCTGCGACACATACTCGTTTAATAAAAAAAAGACTAATTTATTAAGGTAATCGTTTGAAAATAAGTTAATTACTGCAAAAACAACAAACTTCGGTTACGGTAACGTTGATACTACGCTACTGAATCTCATATTTCCTTCCGCCATGCCACCTCATTACTTCGTTGCACTCTTGCAAATGCTGCTCACACTGTCACGCAGTACAAAAAGATTCACTGCCCGTCACCGTTGACACAGTTTGTATATTTAAAGAAGAGCGCCATTTTTAACATTTCGTCCATTAATCATTCTCAGCATTGAAGTATGTTTATTAAACAGTCCCCCGTCCCCCCTCCCCCCCACACACTTACATTTAGCAAATATTTAGGATGATTGGTAGCGTTGAGGATGCTATAGGTATCACACGACTACACAAAACAATGTTTAATGTCATAACAGGAAGTTCTATATTTAACCGCCATTGTGCGGATGAATTCGAGATTTTCGTCAGTTTCTTTTTGAATGTCGATTAAAAGCGTAGATTTAGAAAGTGCTTCCGGTTGGTTTGGAAAGAAAGACGCCTTTTGCTGTAATCTTATTTCGATACAACGCGGTGCCATGCGATAAAGTTCAATGAAATAAAGTCCACAACTGAGTCCAATTGCAAAAGTCCAAATTTGTGTGAGATAAAATGCCATAACATCAATTTGGCAACCTCAAGATAAAGATCGGCGTGCTGAAGCATCATAGCTTAAACGTGCTAAAATTGAGTATCACAACATAAATCGAATCAAAATCATTATTAACTGGCTCATAGTGAGTAACACTTTCCATGCATGTAATTACAACGGAAATGTGAACCTGCCGTAATATTTGAATTGCCTCATCAATCAACAAAAAAATTACCTCGTTCGCTTTCCTTCCATCCACAAATTAATTGATCATTATTCGCGAAGATAATTCAATTCGACCTGTAAACACAGCAGAATTACTCAAGTGGTGAAAGAAATGGTCCGGGGCGTCGTCGTCACCGCTGTTACTTTGTGTGCTTTTTTACCTAACAACAATATAAGCTAATTGCTTGATGAATGCCAGCCATCCAAATATTGGAAAGGAGTGAAAATGACGTAGGGATTACACCAGAGTTATCTACAACCCCCCTTACATAATTAAATAAAATAGATGCGTATTGCAAAGATTTGAATTAGTCTTGTTAAGTCATCAATTGTCCCGTCTGCTCTAATTGAGATCTGGCAAAAAATTAGCATCTCCACTAAGACCACTTACAGATTCATTCATCTCAACTCAAAAGCGAAAGTGAAATCGAATTCTGAAAAAAGTAATAATAATAAAATGAAAAATAATCTCTTCTCATCCGATGTACCCCAATGTGAGGAGCATCTTGAAGATTTAATGCCACTTTACTGTGCTCAAAATGTTGGTAAATACTGTTGGCATCACATTGAAGAGTAGATACTTTTACTACTTTATTTGTGGGCAACAACAAATGATGTGCAAAATGTATGTCATGTTTGATGATCTGGGTCGTAGTAAGCTGTCGGACAATCTGGATAATCGGTGATATAACAAGTTTCGGTTATGCGAAAATCACGAACAATATTTTATACAATTAAGCTTGTAGGTAATTGTGGATTTAATTTTACTACCAATTTTATTTATTACTTTGGGAGCTTGTTCTTTACTTGTGTGATTAAAATATGAGAATATTGCAGAGATGGTGCAATGATTCAAAGAACATAATGGCGACATTAAGTCTAACGAATATTAATCTGATTGAGATGCGAGAAACAAATCCAAGGTGTTGGCGGAATGATTTGCAACGTCAGGTATCCGTGAAGGAGTCAAGAAAATTCTTTAAAACTCTTCATTTTTTAAATTTTTTTTTTTATGTAAAACAAACCACACGAATAACTTTTGTATTTGTATTCAGCATAAGTGTAGATTGTCATTGTAGGACAATGCAAATCCAAGGGCAACACATTAGCATCAGTTACATCCATCCAGTTGCACTGTTTGGTGTGCTGTTATGGTCGAAAAAGTATTCGGCAATATTTCTTCTAGAATGACAGAAACGATTTCCGGGGCTTCTTACAGAAAAATGATCGACAGTTTTTTGCGGCCAATGGCGGAGCATCATCCTAATTTGTGATTCCAACAAGATAGAGCGCCTGCGCACACTGCTAGACAAACTTTGGAACTGCTGTGTGTAATTTTTGGCTAACGTTTAAACAATTTAAATATTTTCAACTTCTTTTCGTCGTTATGACAAAATTAAAAAAGTTACTTAAACAACGCTATCCTTTGAAAGCAGCAGAGCAGTCCATGTACTTTATGTATGTTGTCAAGGTTACATTTTTGTTAATAAATATTCGAAATGAATCGTGTCGACAAGAAAGATAAAAAGTTAGCTATTTTGGAAGTGGTCAAAAATAAAAAACTAATTTTTAAATTTATTATGTAAAAACCAGCTTCATTATTTCGTTTACTTTTTCATTAAAGGATATTCTCTTTGCTTCGTTCCAAAATAACGTTGCGTCAAAAAAGCAAAAAGAAGAAGCTTGGGCCGAAGTCTTGCTTAAAGCAAAATCACTTGGATTGGTCACAGCCAACCGAAAGTGGACTTTTGCGAGGGATACTCTTTTCAGTTTGTGGAAGAGTCGGATGCTAGTAAGTTTGTGCTAGGTAATGGGTTAAATGAATATAAATATTATATTTTAGGTCAAAAGGGACAATTCCAAAAAAACAGTAACTGGAGGAGGAAGAGCCTTTGTTCTTGACGCTGTCGATGAAGCCATTCTGGCTGTCGATGAAGCCATTCTGGACATTATAGGCAAGGATTCGCCTATTGCAGAAGGGATAAATTTGCCAGAAGCAGGTGGCGATGGATCTGACGTATCACCTTTCGATCAAACCTCCCAAGCTCCTCACGGGAGAAAAATTCATCCTTAAGGAAGAGGAAACTTGAAGCTGAGGAGACGGAACTCATAGCTTTAAAAAAAAGCTTTTAAAAATCGAAATATATAAAGCTACTTTGGTAGCTTATAAACTGGAAAATGAATTACGCTTACCGGCGTCAGAATTCACAAAAGAACTAAACAGTTCAGAAGGCAGTCATAAAGATGCATGTTCCAATGTGGAAACTATTTTAAATTTGTGTGAATATTGAAATTTGTTAAATGAAAATTGTTTCTTATTTTTAAATTTGTTGATTTATTTTAATCAGAAAAAAGTGTCTCAACTCATTCAAAACTGCATAAGCGTTTTTATTTGGTCGTTCAATATCCTTTATTTTAATGTCTTCAATGGGCGCGTTCAATTTACAAGTCAACTACTAGTGACTACTATTTTACCTTTTCTCATTGATGAAATAACTCACGTGACCATCGTTTGGCAAGTGATAGAAATTTAATTAGTAGTGAACTTGCAGTTAACTTGCAAATTGAACGCGCCAAATGTTGTCATTTTCGTCATCATCGTTGTTATCATGCTCCCCTATTGATGCCTCTCTTCTCACTTCTAGATTATGTAAAATGCAACAAGCTATTATAATTTCCCCAGCAACAGTGAGCTGCATACGGAGGTAATTTAAAGAAGGAAACTTTTCTTTCAGTATGCCTAAAACATTTTAATGATTAAGACTGCAAAGTGGAACTAGTAAGTACTTACCAAAACTATTTTCAACGATTCGCCTAGTTCTTTTATGTGCCCGGTTAATCTCTGTTCCACTGGATTGTTTGGGTTTATCCTTATTAGTGTTATTAACCATCCACTTAAAGAATAAGCACTATCTCCTAAAAGAACTGCATTTGGAAATGGTCGGTAACCTGCGTTAAAATTTGCTGCAAAACGGGAATTTCTCAGCACCCTTGCATCGTGTACACTTTCTGGCCAACTTACGTTAACAGCGTAGAAGGACCGATCTGGGCCACAAACCAGCATTGTATTTAAAGCACGCTTTCCATGCCTGTTGACGAAATGTTCTTAATTTTCTCTGCGTGCATCGATGTTTATCATCGTCCCGTCAATACATCCAACTACACGTGGAAAACCTCCTTGAGAAAAAAACAGTGAAGCTATTTCCGAAGAATACTCTGGCCAGCAAAAGGTGTTTGAAAGAAATTCATCAATGATTGCATCTGAAACTCGGTGTACTACTCCGCAGACTGTTGCTTTGTTTATTCCGTGCATGGATGAAACTCCGTGGAATTGCGCTCCATTTCCCATCCAACGTAGTGTACAAAAAAATTGTTGCAAAGGACTTAAACACATATTCCTTTGACTGCTATATTGCAACTTATGTCCAATTTTTGATACAAAGAATTCTATATTTGTTTTTGTCAAGCGAAAACTTTCCACTGTTTGAAAATTATTTGTAATTTCAAAATGTATTCTTAATTTTACATCTCTTACGGAACAACAACATACGCCACCCAATCACATGCCTCTACACCAAAAAGAAGGATTTCTGCCTGGTAGTACAATGGACCGTTACCGAGTCTGAGTGCTCTGGGATTTGGATTTCCTTTAAAAAAAAAAAAATACTCTTCGTCTTCAAAAAGTCGTTCAAAGCGATTCATTTTAATTTATTATTTAATAAAACCGATCTTAACACGACAAATGGCCAACCGCAAATGAAATTTTTTCTTTGCATGTTATTGAAAAGCTTTCCAGAATTTGAAATGCACAGTACAAAGTTTTTTTGTTTGGTGAAACGAAATCAAAGAATTCTTTGCAGATTGGCAAAACTTTGCCCTTTTCAGAAAAGTACTTTTCACTTTGCAGATTTGTGGTTGGTGAAACACAATTTGCAAAGAAGGAATTTTTGTTTTACTTTTTAAAAAAAAAAATTCCTCTTTGCAAATATGCGTTTGGTGAAACGAAATTTGCAAAGCTAAAGTGAAAAGCTGCAAAGTGCAAAGTGAAAAGTGGTTGGTGCAATAGGGCCCAGCATTACCACTACAGTAAGTAATCAGACATTCCTTGTGTAGCTTAACATCAAAATCCAAATATAGATCAAATATAGTTGTCAATAGTTATGGCTGTGACTCCGGATCTGACTCCGGCTCTGTTTCTGATTCTCACTGAACACATTGACACTGAAACTGATAAAGCATTGGAATCAGCTAAAAATTTAGATAATGTGGGAAAGTGGCCTAATGATATAGATGAAAATATGAGGTTGCTACTTGAGCAACGCGGTCCACAAGTAGTGCAGCATGTATGCGAAACGGTTTCTGCTGCACCGACAGGAACGACACGAGGCAACTAACGAAAGAAGTGCGAATAATCGTACGTTGAATAACGGCGAAAAAGTATAACGTTCTTGGATGGCTTATTCTCCTTCTAAATCGTCATTATTTTGCTTTTGTTGATGTTTGTTTGAAATTCCGGACAAAAATAACCCAAAATAACCACGCATGAATCAAGTCCCCAACAGAGGCCAGACTTCGAACAGAAGAGACGATTGATAAAAGATAGGAAAATATTTTAGCCAAAGAAACAAAAAAATGACAGGAAATTCTTACTAGAGTGGTCGATATTATTAAATTCCTCGCGAAACAGAATTTGGCTTTTCGTGGCCATAGAGGAGAAATTACCAGTACAAATAGGAGCAACTTTTTACAACTGGTGCACCTACTCGCAAATTCCGGTCCAGTGCTTCGAGAACACATTGCACGAATAAAAATGGGTGGAAGAAGTATCACTTATAATGTCACCACAAATTCAAAACGAGTTCATTAATAATTTAGGAGATAACGTTGTCAACGAATTTTCTGTCAAGTTAAAAAGGCTATTATTCCATTATATTCGATAGCACCCCAGATGTATCACTCAAAGATCAAACCAGTCAAGTATTGCGTTATCTTAAAATTGAAAATCAGAAAGTACGAGTAGTACTTGTGGAATCTTTTATTGATTTTATCGAAACAAAGAACAAAACAGCTGAAGGTATTTCTGACAAAATTTTAGGTAAGCTAAAAGCTGCCATTTTAGGTTAGCTAAAAACTGCCATATGCAATGCTGCTGGTCATGACCGGAAAATTTACGGGAGTGCAGCAAAGACTGAAAGACATAAAACACATAGCAGAATTTATACCCTGCTCCAATCACTCTTTGAATTTGGTTTGTTTACACGCTGCTGTTGTTGAGTCAAATTCGCTCACTTTCTTCGGTACCCTAGGACGCATATATTCATTTTTTCCGTGTCTACACACCGTTGGGAAGTTCTGCTTTGTACTTCAGGCAAAGCATTGACGAGGCTGCAAGAAACAAGATTTAGCGCAAGAGCTGATGCAGTCCTGGAAGCAGAATACCTGGAACCATAATGAAGCCATTTTTAAAAACTTGGAAAAACTAACGGAGGCAGACGAAAGACTAAACACACGGACGGATGCAGGAGCATTGCAATCGTTTTCATTTCTGTCTTTTTTGGGCTTTTGGAAACCAGTACTACACGAAGTTAATGCTGCCCAAATATACTTGCAAAGAGAAGGACTCAATCTTCATCAATATGCTCAAAAAATAAATGCATTACAGATCTTTCTTACAGAGAAACAAGATGAATTGGTAGACGGTGCTTTTACTTATGCTAAAAATGTATGTCAAAAACTTGGAATTTTAATGGAACCTCCCAGGAAAATAAAAAAAAAAAACATATTTTTACTGCTAGATGCTGCTCTATCCTATGAAAATGAACTGCGCCGAAAATTGTTTTCTTCCTTAGACAGAGTCAGTCCTAAAATATAGCAAACATTTCAACAGCTCGTTCGTAATTCAATGCAATATAATTTACTGTAATAAAATTAAAAAATTTTAAAATTTAAAGAAAAAAAATAAATAAATTAAAAACAAATTACAAAAAATAATCGAATCCTGTTTTTCTGAAGAATTATAATTTAGATAATTTAAGTTCAATGGGAATTACCGTTGTTTAGTTGATATCCTGAGGCAAGTAATTTTTATCCGCTTAGAGATAGGGAAATCGGAAAGTAACCAATATGGGAACATTTTAAATTTGGGGCTTCATTTTTGCTTCACCTGCTAGAAAGTAGTACGAACAACAGTTGATAAAATTTAGAAGAGAAATTTTACCCAGTTTATTGACATACTATGTAGGTATAACTTATTGAAACCGTAGACAATGTTTTTTTTTTAGTGTGTGAAAAAATTAAGAGGGGCGGCATAAATTGCGTCTACCCCGGGCGGCCCCAACCCACGCTACGCCACTGCCCCTTTCTCCTCAATATGTCACCAAAATTTGGCGAATTGCTTCTCCGTATCAGATGCCCCTTTCCATCAATATGTATAAATACCTCCGGCAGGATAAAGCATACATACTCTTTACGTACTTTTCATTGGGGTAGTAAGTCTCAAACATCAGACTATTGTTACTGGGCATCGCCCTTCCAACGCGACTTTGAATAACCTTAATGAGAAAATTGTCAATCCTATTCCACTGAGGCCCATCGTATATTATATCGTCAAAACCATTTTGTTTTTTTTTATATACATAAAAGGTCTTTCATTAGCGACTTGACAACTTCAAACTTTCAGTGTGAACGCACCCTTAAACCGATTACCGAACTATCAATGTCAAAATATTCAGTAAAATCAACATTTTCGTCATGTCATGTTGAAGTACACGAAGGAACGACGTTCTCAAATAATTCAAATTTACTACCGAAATTCCGGGTCGGTGGTCGCAACTTTAAGAGCGTTAAAGCCAATTTTCGGCCGTAATTATCGTCCCAGTATCTAGACAAGGAATTCATAGTCAAATTTGCGTCAGAATATTCGCTGCTTGACGTTGCCGGACCAGTGAGACTACGTTTTACCTGAAGTGTGGAGAATATTGCTGCCGTAGAGACGTCCGTCGCAAACCAGCCAAATCATTCAATTTCACGGCGTTCTCAAGAATTGGGCCTCTCACAATACTTCAAAATTCAAATTCAAACTACAACTACAAAGCTAATACAGTGATAAAATCTATTTCGACACCTCGCCCGACAATAGAAGTCCATTTCAAGTGCGAACTTGACGATCCCAAGAAGTTGACCTTTGAGAAAATACCACCATATTATTGACGCGATCAACTTAACCTTAAGAAGGCGTTGAGACAGATCAAGTGAAAGCAATATTAATATAAACTACTGCTAAGGTTACGGACATCAATCGACCTTTGGTGGGTACTTTCAATTGAGGCTTGTAGCTACTTAGGTTCATAAATAACCAAAGGGGCGCACCATTTCGCACTTAATAGCTCTATTTATTGCTTCAGAAATTTAACTTGCCTAATGTCGATAACCGCGTGACCATTAGCATATCGAGCATTGGCTCAATCGGCTGGAATACTGAAAGTCACCTTTACCATTGATCCAATCTGTGAAGAAGCAGCGGATAAACACAAGACTGATGATTCGATTTGGTCAAGATGGTGTTTGTACATTACCTTGGTCGTCAATACATTTCTCTTCTCTTGCAATATTAACTTCAATTCAAACTCGTATTCAGAGAGAATTAGATTTCAAATTAAGTTGCTGCTACCGTCCACGGCTGCGATTCAAATGTTGATGCACTTTATCCAAAAATGGAGATTGTCTGTTTCTCCTGCAGCTCTGCAAGGTTATTATATTCAATGAACTTTTAACGGAACAGCCAGTGTTTTGTCAGTGACTAGCTGCAATGAAATTCGAAAGGCTGCAGCACCGGCACAGACTATGGCGAAGAAGATCCCACTGACAACGGTGATGGTAATGGTTTACTTAAAGTTGTCTGCCAATTTGTGAGTTGCGTAAAACTAGGTAATTCCTCCAATGAGATGAGCATGGTGGTACGACTGCAAATTTAACAGTTAGCCGTTGCGCAACAACACTACAGTATTAATAGCAGGATGATTACATCCCAACAACATTAATCACACTTAGTTTGCTGGCACTTAAATACATTCTGATCGGAGGTGACTTTCCAATTCCAATTACAAAATCCGATTTTGAGATCACCGAACTTAACAGTATGATAGTGGTGATTGTACAAAACTCATGCGCGTAAAACTCCATCTTATCTGAGGGGAAAATCGTTTTGCAAATTGACCACAAAGATCATGTGCTGAACAAATTTTTATTTATTTTGAAATTTCCCAACCGTCAATTTTACTGTCCAGTAGTTCCATGGGCAGGGGATTATTCATAAACGGCGAAATTCAGGTCAAAACTCATGAAGAGCCGCATTTATAATAATTATATTTCTTTGCACTTGCGTTTCACGTAACACCGATACGCATGGCGAAAATGGATGCGGTGTACTCGTGGAATGTGCGAAATTTGCTTAATACTTACGGTAGTTGGTATCGATTTATGAAAACACGCAACGATATTTGTTTTTTGCGTTGACATTTAGAGGTAAGTTCATAATAATTGATGTCTTTAATTGCAGTTTAAAATTAAATTGCAATGTTAGTGCTTTTTGGGACGCCTACACGAATGTTTACTCAAGAGTATCTACCGATTCGGAATTACCAGGGTCTAAAAGAGACTTTGACTTGTAACTACGAGTGATGAGTAAGAGTCCAGTTAGGGCAACGGTTCTAGTCAATAGCTACCTATTTGTATACCCCATCCTAAGGGTACATTAATGTTGACTCATAGTTTGTTACACGCCTTAATATTGGTCTGAGACCCCTTGAAGTTACTATATTTGTGATCAATATAAAAATCAAATGAAATTACATCAACAAAAATATTGAACTAAATTTTGGTTAAATCAAATTAAAACATGTTTGGCGTTGAATGAAGAAACATTTCAAATGCATATTTGTTTGCTTAAATCAGTTCATGTTTATTATTATCCATAAAATACAAATGCGTTTTTTTCAATACAATTAAAGGATCTTTCATTAGCGACCTGACAACTTCAAACTTTCAGTGTGAACGCACCCTTAAACCGATTACCGAACTGTAAATTTCAAAATATTCAGTAAAATCAACATTTTTATCATGGTGAAGTATAAGAAGGAACAAAGTTAAAAAGTAGTTACAATTTACTACCGAAATTCGGAGTCGGTGGTCGCAACTTTAAGAGCGTTAGTAGTAGACAAGCAATTCATAGTGTAGTGAACAAATTTGAGTCAGAATATTCGCTGCTTGATGTTGCCGTGATAGTGAGACTACGTTTTGCCCAAAGTGTGGAGAATATTGCTGCCGTAGAGGCGTCCGTCGCAAACCAGCCAAATTAGTCAATTTCACGGCGCTCTCAAGAATTGGGCTTCTCCCAGACCACATTATGGCGACTTTTGCGTAAGGATCTTGACCTACACCCTAACAAGATCAAACTGAGTCAATAACTGAAGCCAGTTGATCATATGAAGCGACGTACTTTCTCGAATTGGGCTCTGGACATGATGGAAGAAAATGAAGAATTTCATAGCAAAATCATCTTCAGCGATGAAGCGCATTTTTGGTTAAACAGCTTCGTCAATAAGCAAAATACGCGTTACTGGACACCTGAGAACCCTCATGTGCTTCATGAAACAGCACTTGATCCGCAAAAAGTCACTGTTTGGTACGGTTTTCATAATTTAAGCCAATAATTTTTTTTTTCAGATATCTCAAGTAGTTTGCATTTTATTTAAAAAAAAAGTTGTCAAAACCTTAATGAAGGACCCTTTATATAGAGAGGTATTGTCTGTCATATATATAAAACCAAACCAACCAAATCTAACATTTTGATCCTTTTAGAATGGATAATTTAGATAATGTTTGCAATTTTTATGAAATGAATCCATATAACATAAATAAAAGCACATAAGTGAAGAGAGTTTGTTCGCATGGTACTCGTATGTTCAGAATAGAAAGTCGTCATAAAGTTGCTAAAGGTACGCCGAGTTGAAATCGGTTAAGTACCGTTGCACGGGACTATGTGCTTGTAGGCTGTAATATGTTGTGAAATAAATAGAGCTATGATGTTCCCTTTTTTATTATTCCTACTAATTTTCAAGTCAGAACGAACAATTTGACAGATTCTGAGAGAAGGTGTCAAATTTTTAGACGTCAATCGGAAAGTTAATGAAGGACTTCTAAGACCAAGGCGAAATACTGAACCGGCATATAGTTTGAGCAAATTTGACAAAAGAAAAAAATACATCGTGGAATATGGGACATTCCAAATAGGTTCGAATGCTAATGCGGGATTGTGTTAAATTATTTTGTTGTTCTTCTGTTGAGTGTATTTTATGAAATAAATAAAGAATTGCGTTAAACTAAGAGCTGTGTTCAAATGGTACGTGAAGTATGTTGTACGGCTCGGTAGGTAAACCGAATATGCGATGGAACTTGAGACAAAATTGCACGTTATTTAAACTCTATATTTCTTCAATAAAAAAAAATTCGTGGGAAGAATGAACCACGCTGCTTTTGCTGTTGCTGCTGCTGTTTACTTCTGCGCTGAATTTTAAACTCTTACATATACACTCACAGGCACAATTAATCGCCCACCTATGTGCGAAGTTTATCTCGATGAATATATTTTGTTAGTAGGTACTTTAATCGCTAACTAAACAGTCAATATACTTGTTCATTCTTTTTTTTATTTGTGTAATGAATGCATTTTTGTGATTCACTCATGATTTGATGTTGTCGTTTTTTTTTTTTTTGATAATTAGCGTGCGCTAAATAGAATTATTTTTTCTGTAATTGATACAGTACCCTTATAATGCAACCA
Source organism: Portevinia maculata (assembly GCA_949715645.1). Lineage (NCBI taxonomy): Eukaryota > Metazoa > Arthropoda > Insecta > Diptera > Syrphidae > Portevinia > Portevinia maculata. Next base: position 220,718,218 of record OX454526.1, read on the forward strand.
CAGCACAGCCACTTTTTTATGTTACTGAAGCAGCACCCAGCAAATGATTCATTGCCTGTTTTTATGTGCTACTTACTTAAAGAATAGAAGGATAGGAAAGAAGTTTCTGGTGGCGTCTAAATTGCTTTAGGTAGATCTGTTTTCTTGTGTGTATTCAGTTTAAAAATCATGGACCTGGTCGGGATTCGAACGCACGACCTGCCAATCACTTAGTGAATACACTACCATCGCACCATTGCCACCCGCGATTTAATTAGTGCGTTTTTTTTAATTCCTCTTCTCTTTGTTTCTGGATATTCAAAAAGGTTTATTAAGATAATGTGATCCCCTGGTATCGCAAATCACAAATAAAAATGCAATTAGACGCGACTGGAGCAGCTAGGGCTATGCCTTTAGCGGTACAGCCAACGTCGGATTGCTCAGACACTTGGAGTAGGTACATCGAACCACTATCCGGGAAGTCATCAGACGATTTCGGAAGACTGGTCCTTACACCAGAAGGCCAGACATCGATTCACTTTTGCTAAAGATGACCGCTTTGTTGTCAACAATGTGTTGAGAGATCGCTTTTCTACGCAAAATGATGCTTAAAAAACAATATCTACAAAAATACTAAAACAAATGGGCGGGGCAGTTAATTGCGCCTGTGAGTGTATTGAATTGCAACTGGTGTACATTTTTCCGAGTTTTCGCATTTTTTTCGTAAATGCCTTTAAATGACAAATTCGCAAGCTGTCAAGCCAAATGAGAAAATTGAGATGACTTTTTCAGTAAGTCTACAAATGAGCTCATTTCGGCTCTAATCAAAACGTAGTATAAGATCGAACCAACCCAAAGTTCATTCGATACTCGTAAAAAAACCGAAAATCTATCCGCAGCAGGATTTCACTACGCAGTGTTTCGCAATGAGATGTGATATTTGTAAGATGTGCAAAATCCTACTTCACTACGGATAGCTTTCCCAAAAAAAAATGGGTAATGTTAACTCCAAGGTAAGTGGAATCCCTTGATCCTTAAACAGTGTGGTTTTTTTGAGTTTTTTATGATATGATAGATCATGATAGCATGTACTTGGTCTTGTCCTCGTTTTCTTCAAGACCAACCAATTTCGACTGTTCTTCAATCACCGTAATGTTTCTACCACTGGATCGTCCGCATACGCCATAAGCTGGGCGATTCTTTTAAGATCATGCTTTTCGTGCTGACACCTGCCTTGCGCAATATCTTCTTCAGAACGAGATTTCAAATTTCTTTTGCCAGTACAACCTACAACAAAAAAATACCCTACCACAATCCGACGTGGCTTTGTTTCGACCTTCATTGCGAAAAATATAGAGATAACGGCTTGACCTTTTTAACTCAGAGAAACGGTTTTTCGCCACAGCGCTACGTAGAGTGTCTTATACTAATAGATACACTTAACTTAAATCTAGAAAACAAGTAGATACAGTTACCTTAACGAAGCTCTTTAACTCAAATGGATTACAGACTCTTTAATACGAAACGATTTTCTTTCCATTATAAAAGCAGTTATTATTTTGTCTTCCATAAGCACATAATAAACTTAAGACAAAAGGTAAAGAAAAACCGTAATTTTTTGCAATTACTGGGCCAAATATATAATAAAGTTGACCGCAACATTTAAATTAGTTACAGGGCAGTGCAAAGGAGAAAATAATAAAGAAATATAAAACCCGAGAAATTAACCTCTTTACTTTCATTTTTATTTCATCACTCAAGTAACCACTCATTTATTTAGTGTCAATCTATACTTGTTGGTTTAAAGTGAAACAATTAACTCAATTCTTATTAAATATGGGATCGAGTTAAACAAAAATAATGCCCAATGTAGACGGCGGCCGGTACCATTAACGAAATTATTATGAAGCTTACATTTTTAGTCCCTTTCACTCATGTGCAAACGTAATTTAAATGAGCAGGAAAAATACTTTAAGTTCCAGTTCAAATTTGTTATTGGGAAGGCCCGACATATTTTAGATTCCTGAACGACATCCACACACTGGTACAGTACACAGAATTCTCAATTCTCTAAACACCTTATATTTTTTTTTTATAAACTTCTGGCTCGCCAAGGCGATATAATAGGGGGGCACTTCGACCTAAAAGATCTTTTGCCAGATCCAGATTCAGAAAAAGTTTAGACTAGTAAAATGTCTACTTTCCGTGTAAAGTGGGTAATTTTACCAGTAGAAGATTTCTTTCTGTGTTCGGGGCTCATGCGTTATGCGTAGCCTGAAAAAGATATTCTTTCTAATTCCATTAAGGGCTGGACATTCACATAAAACGGGTTTAGCTGACTCGTCCTCTTCAAGACAGAGTCTGCACTCAGGGGAGTCTGCTATTTTCATTTTGTTTAGGTGATATCTTAAACCATGGTGACCAGTAAGGTACCCTACTAAGTTTTTGATATCATGCATTCATGCCTGCTTAGGTTTAGGCATTTTGCTGGCATTATTATTAAAGGGCCGAATGGCTCGTTTGGCCTGTCTAAGACCTGGGATGCTTTTCCAAAGATAGATACATTTTTTGTGTTCCCAGCTTTTTATTGCTGCCGTTGCTGCTGATCTAGGAGTGCAGCAGAAGGGTTCGGGACCTATGAAAGGTGTTTCTGAACCTTTTCTGGTCAGTTCGTCGGCCTTTTCATTCCCTTCCACCCCGACATGACCCGGAAAACACCATAATTTGATCTTGTTTCTTAATCCGAGTGTTTGAAGGGTATTGAAGCAGTATATGACTGATTTGGAGTCAATGGTATGCGAGCTAAGGGCGTTTATAGCTGCTTGACTATCCGTGAATATTTGGATGATTGCACCTTTTATACCAGATAAATTAATGTGGCTGACGCATTCTTGAATGGCGTGGATCTCTGCTTGAAATACGCTGGGACTTTTTCCAATGGGTATCGTAAAGGATTTGTTTGGTCCGAATAATCCCGCTCCTACCACCGTTTCCATTTTGGAACCATCCGTATACCACTTTATGGCGTTGTGGCTGTTTGGTGGGTTATTACTAACTATGCTTCTCTCTTGGATATCTCCGTGGAGAACCGTTTATTGAATCATAGTGTTTTTTGAATGCGGTCTGTGACCGCGCAGTTCATGTTAAATTCTGGCAGTTCTGTCATAAGGGTATTAAGTTCCAGATGGTCGTTAAGTCTTATCTCGTTTAACTGTATTAGACTTATTGCACTGCGGATCGCCACTTTTTGAATGTATATTGTCTCTATGGCAGCTGTTGGACTGGTTCGCATGGCTCCGGAGATACCTAGGCACGCAAGCCGTTGTACCTTATTGAGCTTCGTTATTGCTATCTTTTGTGCGTTGATTTTGTCCACCATACTATGGAAGCGTATGTTATAATGGGTCTTATTATCACTGTGTAGATCCAGTGGACGATCTTTGGAGAGATTCCCCAGGTTCTGCATAATGTGAGAGTTCCACTTAAGTCTCTTTAGGATTACTCAAGGATATTTGACTTCTTCGGAATACTCTACGACCGTGTCGTTTACTGTGATTAGATATGGGAGGCATGAGCATATTAGTCGCATGAGTAGAATCTATAATCTAAATGATCGTGTGATTGACTTGCATGTTAGTAAAATTAAGCTAAAAAATATTTTGCGTAATAATGCTTTAATGTCTTAAATTGTTTGCATTATTTTGTGTCTGTGTTAGTATTTTATAGGTACATAATTATTGTATTTTTAATTGGTTTGTCCTTACTAACACCTGCACTAAATGATGAGCCTGTGAGAGTACTTTTAGTGCCATCAATTTCTGCTCGTGATAGTTGCTTGATTTAAGCACTCCACGACACAGAGCTGATAGTGTATTTAAAAATAAAAAAAAAAAAAAAAGGTCTAGGTTTTAATTTCCTTCTTTTGGTGAAAGGAACGATGACGGCTTTACTGGGATTTATGGAAAAAATTTCATTGATGCATCAGTCTATGGCCGTCTTTAGAGCATTTTTCATTTTCTAACTGACTTTAATTGAGTCTTTGCCCCTAACAATGATGCCAATATCATCGACGTACCCAATTATGGTGTAGCCCAGATTGCTCAACTTGTGTAGCAGGTCATCGATGACCAAGGACCACTAGAGGGAAAAGTACTCCAGCTTGTGGGAAGCCTCTTACGGCTGTAACTGATACTGAAGTCGTTCCTGATGAGGCAGTAATTTTTCGAATTCCCATCATCGCTTTGATCCATTTTATAGTTGGTTTGTCTATTTTTCTATGGTACAAAGCATTTGATATGGATTCATATCCAGTGTTGTCAAAAGCACCCTCTATGTCCAGAAAGGTAGCCGTTTTTTAACAGAGCGCCTTCCGTTTATTTGCCCTTTTGGTACGCATATTGGTAAGTGTGCAGAGGCATGCTTTTTGATATGCATTCTCTAATATGAACGTCAATAATCCTTTCCATTGTTTTCAGAAAGAACGATGTCAAGCTTATTGGACGATATGCTTTAGGTAATTCTCTCGGCTTATTTCCCGGTTTAGGTATGAATAGTACGTTAACCTCCCTCCAGGTAACTGGTATGTAACCCCAGTTAAAGCTGAACCTAAATAAGGCAATCATGGATGGTGACACAAATTCCATTCCATTTTGGATGAAGGCTGGAAAAATACCATCTGTCCCTGATGTCTTGATTGGTTTAAATGAGTTAATTACCCATTTAACCTTATCCGGAGTAAAAAGTATTCCGGATAAACTATTAATTCTGCTGAGGTTTGTTGGAGTTGAGACCTCCGCTATATGGTCATTTGAAATATCCATCGTGTGAGACCCTGGGAAGTGAGCCTGAAGCAAAGTTTTCAGCGTTTCTTCCCGGTCGCGTGTGATTGAACCATCTGGTTTGATTAAAAATCCCATGCCTTTTACTTGATCCTTTGACAGAGCCCTTTAGAGGCGTGCCTCTCTGCCTGAGACACTGCAGCCTCTGCGCTTCCAGTTATCCAGACCTAGCGCTCAGCCATCCACTATTGCTTGGTTTCTAAAACAGAGGTTCGGTCTTCATGTCGTCTCAAACCTGGTGGCTGGGAGTCGAAGATCCTCTTCGGTGGAGCATTATTGTCCGGACTATATCCGCATCTTGGTACAGCCCATAGAGTTCGCGGTTGTATCTTCTCCTCCAGTCGCCCTTCTCGCACACTGGACCAAATATCCGACGGGTTCTTCTTTCGAAAGAACTCAATATTAGCTTCGCTTCCTGCTGATCGTCCAGCACGCGGCGCCATATAGCAGAACTGGCAGTATCAGTGTTGTGTGGATCTTACACTTGGTCTTCCAGGTGGTTAGTTTTGACCCCATATGTTTTGCCAAACAGGAGTAGCAATGTTTCTACCGTTCAGTGTAAAGTGTCGAACTCGGGCATTGCACACGTAGAGCTCCTTACAGAAAGGATAAAGATTTTTTTTTTTTTTTTTTAAATATTTATTCATGATAGTTACTTAACAATTTTTATAAGTTCCTGCGAAGCTTTGGCTTGTCTGCAGGAGATTAAGTTTCTTAAGTTTGTTTATATGAAAGTAAGAGTGAGCTTAAGAGTAGAAAATTATATAATTCAAAATATGTATGTAAGTATGTATATTTAACTAATTATTATGATTTAAAAAATATTGTTTTATTTCTTTTTTTCTAGTTTTAAAGTTTTCTATATTTATAAGATCTCTAGGTAATTCATTTATAATTGAAGGAACGCTAAATTCAAGTTGTCGCCTACCATAATTGTTGCTATTTCTAGGTACTTTGAGCATACCTTGAGCCCGTCGTCTTGTATTTATTTCTATCGTCAAAGTACTCCAGTATTGTTGTCATCTTGAAAATGTGCTCCACGTGAAGCGTTTTGAAGCGTTGATAACCAAGCCATTGTCGTGGCACCATTTTACTGCAGCATTGAACTCTTCTTGCATTGTCCTCGTCGCCATGTCCAGGGACCTGTGAGGGACCACAATCGCTGTGTCGTCAGCAAAGGCAAATGAAATACTCTGCTTAAAGACGCGTAGTAGCTCGTTCGTGTAAAGGACAAAGAGAATCGGACCTAGTTTTGATCCCTGCGGAACTCCATATTGCACTCCCTTTTTCTCACTCATCACGTCCTTGATCTTGACACAGAACAGCCTGTTGTGTAGATAATCCCTAAGCCAATCAGCCATTACTCCTCGTATCCCAATCCTTCTTAGCGCTTCTAACAAGTTCGCATGATTGAGAGTGTCGAAAGCTTTGCTGAAGTCCATGAACAGTACTAGGACATGATGGCTTTTGTTTAAACTTTTATTGACACAATTAACGAATTCACCTAGCAATTTCCCTGTACTTTTGTTTTTCTGGAATCCGTATTGACTTTTGTGTATTAGTGAGTTTTTGTCGATAAAATGTTGTAACCTTGCCGAAAGAACGCCTTCCAAACAAGCTCCGCCAGAATTCACATCACAAGAGGAAGAGAGTCTCATTGAACTCTCTTGCGACAGCAGTCTTAAAACTAGACACACCAGTTCCGGTTTGGTGGAGTTTTGGTTATCGATTCAAATTGAATATCCAAATTTAACTTCAAAAGCTTTAAGAATTTTTATTCCGTTTTCAACATCATATTTGCGTGAAGCTGGATTTTCAGCTGTAGCTGTAATCAAGAGCAAATATCGCTCAAGGATCAATGTGGAGCAAGAAATGAGAGTAGCAGTGTCAAGCCTTATTCCCCGCTTTGAAAAACTGTTTGAGGATCACCAGGCTCACCCACACATTAATTTGACTGAGTAGCTATTGTATTATTATTTCGTTTTTCTTAAGTCTCTCTTGTTGTTTTCTGTTTCAATTCTGAATTCTTATAAATATAATAAAAAACTCATTATAAATATAATAAAAAAACTCATGTTTTAATTTTTGTGCCTATCTATCTTTTATTTAATTCGACTGTTTCATTTTCAAATAGCTAGGGTAGGGCGTCGTAACAAAATACTAAACTTGTAGGTGCGCCGCGGGCTGAAAACGATTGGGAACCACTGCCCTACACTGAGAAAAAAGTGAGCGGGAACCATGCTTATAAAGTATTGTATATTGAAAAAAATCTACTTGATGAAGGAACAACAATTACGTTCTATCGCAGAAGGGAAGCAGATTTGCTAAGGTTCTATTCTCAGGAAGAAGATCTCGTTTTCTGTCAGGATGTTAAAGGTCTCTTAATATAAATGGGCCCTCGCGAGTATGATCCAGATCGTTGGCGTCTGTTTATTGACAGCTCCAAGCGAAGTTTGAAGTGTGTGCTTTTACACAATGGTAACGAATTGGGATCAATACCTATTGCTCACTTAACCCAAATGAAAGAAGAGTACAAGAATATAGCTATAGTCTTGGAAAAGATTAAGTACCACGAACATGGATGGGTCATTTGTGTTGAGTTGAAAATGGTTAACTTCCTTCTTGGACAGCAAGGCGGATACATAAAATATCCTTGCTTCTTGTGCCTTTGGGATAGCAGAGCTAAACACGATCACTGGGTAAAAAAATACTGGCCTGAAAAGGAGAACATGGTTGTTGGAGGAAAAAATGTTATTAATGAGCCTTTGGTTGATCGGAATAAAATAATCCTGCCTCCACTTCATATAAAACTTGGCTTAATGAAGCAATTTGTTAAGGCTCTAGATAAGAATTCATCATGTTTTTAATTCATATCTACAAAGATGCAAGGATTAAGCATTGAAAAAATAAAAGCTGGCATACTTGATGGCCCTCAAATCAGACGGTTAATAAAGGATACCAATTTTGTTGAATCTATTAATGAAAAAGAGCGAAAAACGGGTTTCTAGGCAACAAGAAGGCTTCAAACTATAAGGATTTAGTTCAGGACATGCTGACTGCTTTTCGTGAGCTTGGATGCAACATGAGCATCAAGGTGCATTACTTGCAAAACCATTTGGACAGGTTTCCTGAAAACTTGGGAGACTTGAGTGAAGAGCAAGGTGAACGATTTCACCAGGATATAAGGACAATGGAAGAACGATACCAGGGCAAGTGGGATATGCATATGATGGTAGATTACTGCTTCTTGGGTTCCAGTACATCAAATCAGCGGTGAAAATTATATTGTATATGCTAGTACCTTGTTAATAGAATTATTATTTTTTTATATTTACATACATGTAAATGTCACTAAATGAGCTATTTTTTCAAAGCAAAAATGTTTTACTTTCTTCTTTTCACAAATATTTTGGCTATTTCTAAGTGGTATCACGTTTGCAACACCCTACCCCATAACATGAAAACGGGAGCTGCTAGGCAAAAACCGATTGCAGATTCGTATTCAGGAGGTCAAATTTACTAAAGAACAGTTCAAAAAGTATCGGCACCAAAATGTGTGTATACCTGTGTTATCTCAGGTCCTAACAGAACTGACAGATATGATTTTTTTATCCGGAATAAACAGAATGGAATGAATAAAGAAATAGAACTGGACCGAATAGAATGACAATCATTTGCCTCATGACCAGCGTTGCCACTTAAATCGAGAGCAGATGTAGTACATAAGCCAACAAAATTAAGTATCTGCAATAAATATTTTGCAGAAATTGCTTTTTCTACAACTTCTGTTGATTGTAAAATAGTTGCTTAACATTACTCGTATTTAGGAAATTTTTCAAAGATAAAAAATTCACAAAAAAAAATTATTAAGAAAAAATTTAGATAAAAATGAATTTTGAGTAAAGAAGGGCAACAACAAATTTTCATAATTTTGAGTTTAAGAAACCATAACTTATTTGTAACTTCACAGATGTACCCAATGTGTTTAAGACCTGTATGCGCTGCGCTACTGAACTGTATTTCTAAAATGTACCAAATACCTAATTACCTGATAACAGTTAAGAAGTTATAGCGTTTAAAGTGGTTACACCTCCAAATTAGATGTAACCCATTCGATGGGCTATAACTTAAAATGGGGTAAATATTGAGGCGAGCTGAGAAATTCCAGACATTTATAAGAGCGAAGTGATCCCGAATTGCGAATGATTTAAATATCTGGGATCTATGATCAATAGCGAAGCAACCAGTAACGGCGATATCAATCACTACGGTAATTCATTTTTATAAATGATCTTATGTCTGAACGTCTACTTTGGAGAACGGATTTCGTGAGCATTTCTAGTTCTCTGATCGGCTATTTTGAAAATGCTTGCGGACCTGGTCAAGCTGGTTTATTGTAGCTCGTGGACATAACCCCTGTATACACTGCTTGAATTTCGGCGCACTTTCTCTTCGCGATTCTCTGGCGGAGTCTGTATTGCAGTTAATTCGCGGCCATCTTTTTTATATCGATTATTAGAGGGACCCTTTAATCAAGTTTTGCAGGCTGTTTTCTTGCCACTTATCACTGATATAGCTTCATCTGTCCACCACCACGTTTCTTATTTAGGTACTATTATATTCCTAAATTGCCCAAACTTGCTTGATTGGTAATTGTAGTTCTTAAAATATGTTAAAATATGTTTTAATAAATTTAAACTGATGAAATTCGACAATTAATATTGTATTTATCGTATGCCCAGTGTTAATAAAATTTAAATTCCAAATTATTCAACATTTTTGTTCGCCGGATTGATTTTATTAAACCAAATTAGCAATTCAAAAAATAGTTTTAAGTTCATAAAAGTATTTTAAGGTGATTTTATAAATAAATTCATATTAACACCCACAGTGCAAACATTCAACATTGGATTGGCACCGTCTTAAAACGGTGTGACGTTGATGATGAGCCCTGTCGTCAAACCTTTATAAACGTTGAGCAAATAAACTCAGGTCCTAACAGAACTGACAGATATGATTTTTTACCCGGAATATACAGAATGGAATGAGTAAAGAAATAGAACTGGACCGAATAGAATGACAATCATTTGCCTCATGACAAGCGTTGCCACTTACATCGAGAGCAGATATAGTACATTAGCCAACAAAATTAAGTATCTGCAATAAATATTTTTTTCTTCTATTTATTGAACTCGCAGATAATACTCCAGTTAAGCATTAACAAAAAATAAATATATACATAACATTACCAAAATAAAATATTAGTTCACAAAAATAATAATAATAACGATATCTGAGTAATAAAAAAATACATTAAACTTTTTCTTATTATGATAAGTTATTGATAAACGAAAAAAATTATCAGATCGACATTTTAGTATTATGAGCGCCAATTGACAAATCATATATCTATTGGGAACACTGTCAAGCAAAATGGAATTGTTAAGAGGTATTTCATTTGACGTTTGTGTTATTTAAATCTGTTTTCTCTGGCTCGTTTGTTTTCCTTTATTTAATACTTAATATTAATTTTGTTTTTGTTGTTAATGAGTTGATGAAACGAAAAAAGTAGAATTTTTTGAACTTTTTGACTTGTTTTTGTCAAAAAATGATCATGTAGTTTGTGACTATTTTTATTCAATACGTATCATTATTTTATTTTGCCCAGAAAGCAAATGTTTTGACGACATTTCGATTTTAGAATGTTGTTTTACAAACGAAAAGAGTGAATGAATTTGTGATTGATAGAAAATTTAATAGCAATCAATATTTTTGACAACGATAATACCAAATCAATCAACAAGTGAACACTTCTATTTTGATCTGATTTACAGGTGGTCAAATTATTTAGAATATTACATACCGGAAATAGACTTGTCCCTATTTATGTGCCCCCTTAACAAAGTGCTTAATACAGTAACATAAAACTGTCGCTCAGAAAAAGCGAGAATGTAGTATGGTACTACATAATGTAGTATAAGTGGCAACGCTGCTCATGACGTCGTCTTCTCTTAAATATCCATGAGGCATTTCATGTCCCAGAAACTATTTTAAAAATGTATTTGATCCAAGAAATTGTAAAAGGAAATTGATAATATAATTAAAAATATAATAAACTTGAAATCAAACATTCCAAATATTCCGAATGAATAAAGAAACATTCTGAATATTATAAAGGTTTTTCGTAACTTTTGATGATAACTTTTGGGACTTGAGGGAAGTTGATTACTCTTTGGGACTAGCGCATAGAACCTGCAATTGGCAATAACATCTTCATTGTACTTTCCATGTATACGGCCCGCTAAGAATTTACAGTTACGTTAAGCTGAGTTCAGCTGTCCAAAAGGGAATTTTCACATTACCCCAGGTATTATTTCATGCCTTCCATATTAAACATCGCTCCCATTAGTCCATACTGTATGCCTGATTTTAGCACGGCGATGTCATAGTAAGCAAGCGCTTTCAATTTCGCTTCTTTTTGCAGGCTTTCCTTCAGGGGTTACCTGGAAGTCGTAATAGCAGGCCCAGCAGGGCAGTATATTGTAATGGAAGAAAAACAATTAAAAGCAAAAACAATTTTTGTGAGAAACATTCGGCGAATGAAATAATGAAAAATCTTACGATGGTAGAATAGGGATTTGAACCTGGGCTGGGATTGTACATTTAGTTGTCAAATGTACTTTTTAACCTTTAAATTCATTTTGTTATTGCCTATTAAATACCAACTTACACACTAGACAAAAATTATTAAATCTAACTCAAAATTGACCGGATACTTATTCTAGATTATTGTTCCTTATGCGGTCACCCTAAATTTAACTATATCTTATAACTATTGCCTTTCGGCCTAAAAACTATTTTACGGAGTAATCTTACATAATGTAATCATCGAGACATTTTTTTAAAACTCGGCAACTTTATCAAATTTTATAATTTTATATAAAAACAATTTACAAGCTAGCTACTCTACTTACTTAAACTACTTAACGTATTCTAACTATAATTTGGATTCTGAGCACTCGTTGGCATGCGCAATAAGCGGTTAAAATCCCAATTACTTTCCGGGCGCCCGGCATGCAGTCGTCAACGTGCACTCGCGCCGCCATGAGCTGACTGAAGCCTTACAGCGTCAGTCACCTCCCGCAAGCACCATCACATGTTGGCAAGCTCGTCCTCTCCCGAAAAGCCCTAGCTAACTTAATCTAACTTATAAACAAAGAGGATGTTATCTAGAGTAACGCACCGTCCTAGGAGGGCATGTTGAGCCCTCCCCCCTCAACAAGCCACCAAAATTCAGCGAGTTGCTTTTCCGTGTCTAACTTATCCCTCTCCGCTATTGCGGTACTAAAACGGAGGAGCTCATGAGCATTGGCGACTTCCCCGCTGTTTCGAGCATTTACGGGCTTCAAAGACCGGAATTATTGACTTTTCCGCATGAACCAACAATGTCAAATACCCCCACAGAACATAGTCCAGCGATACAGGTCCCTTTCTGTACAAATGTAATATTGTCATCGAACACTTCCTTCAATACCTCGATGTTCTCGCTGGCAGTATGGTATATGGTAAAGGCTGTCCAAAAACAGAAGAAACTAACAAAAAATTTCCCTTAAGGGAATTTTTCGATGGAATCAAATGTTTAATGCTTGTCTCTACTGTGTCTTTTTGGTTTTTTGTGTGAATAAGAAACATGAGTATAATGTTTATTAAGTGATTTATTTTTATTTATTTCATTTATTTATTTATTTTATTTTTTAATGCCTATACACCGTAAGATAAATTATCTTATTAATAAGTGATAAGCTAAGACTGCAGATAAAAGCTATAATATAACATGATTAAATGATTTGACAATATAATACAAGACAAGTAGGAGCTAAGTTAAAAAGGAATAGATACATTATTGTTTAACTATGTTTGGGCAAAATAAAAAATTAATTCGTTTTTAAACCTTGCTGCGTTTTCGATCGGTCTAATAGAACGCGAAAAGAATTCCATAAGCGGATAGCAGTAATAGCTGCGGTTGAAACCCATTCCAAGGTTTTTAACCCTTTCAACATATTTAATTACCTTAGACTACATGAGGGAAATAGGACAGGTCTAATGGATACCTTGAGACAACTAAGCACTTGGATTTTGTAGGGTTCAACAAAAGACCATTTGATTTAGACCAACGCACAATATTCTCAAGGTCCTCATTGACGCATGCAACGCAATGTTCGATAAGGCCAAGTGGGCAGCTCATGTACATTTGCACATCATCAGCATACATATGTAATGCGCAGTGTTTAGAAATGGATATAAGGTGATTAATGAACAGAGAGTAGAGAAGTGGGCCTACAATAGATCACTGTGGAACACCATTTAGAGTTTCTAAGAAATCCGACTGGGTGCTGTCACATTCGACGGCTTGCATTCCACCTGATAAGTAGGAATGAATCAGTTTGACTGCACTAGTAGACAAATTAAACAGCTTTAAAAACTTATCACACCAATGAGTGTTACCGAAAGTGTAACTCATCCCTTAAGTATCATTCTAACTAAATGAGCAAGGAAATCCCTCTGGCTCAAATGTATAACAGTTAGAGTAGGACGGCACGATGATGCTCGTCAAGTGAGGCAGACGAATTAATTTCAGTTCTTTTTGCGTATCTGACCTGGAAGGGCGCTTGGCGAGTTCGCGCAGTGTATTAGTGTTTCTAGTTAATATGAGAGTATCAAACTCCTTGGAAAAATCAAGCAAGAGTAAAAATGTCCCCTTCTCTTCCTCGATAGCTTGTCGTATGTCCTCAGTAACACTTATTAAGGCCGTGGTACAACTGTGGTTTTTTTGAAAACGATATTGTTGTATTGTCAAAAAAAATGTATAATTTGCGTCCACTAAAGGGATTTTAATTAGTACCCTGATCATGCATTGGCTACACAGCGCGTGCGTTAGGGAAATTATTATAAGAAGAAAAGGAAATTGCCATTGTTTAGGTGCCAATGTTTAGGTGTAAACTCAAACTCATGATTTTATTTCTAAAAAGTCAAAGTCAATAGAAAAATATCGCAGATATCGCTGTTGAATTAAAACAATTTTAACCAAAGATGACAAATACATTTTAATAAGTGCTATATTATACATATTGAAAAACTAAACAATTGAGTTTTTCTATACATTTCATAAAATAAAGCAAAAATTATAATAAATAATAAATAATAATAATAAAATTGTCTTGTAATAATAATAAAAGTCTAATTTTCATTCAGAAATATTTGAGAAGTGTAGCACCCATCCCAATTTCGATCGTCGATAGCGCAAAGAGAATATACATTTTCCATAATTTCAGTTGAGCTTGGACGGGCTATATCATTCTGTTCCAAATGCGAGAATTTCGCTTATTAGCCACTGAGACAGAGATTAGCTTTACTAGTGATCAAAATCTGATGGTGTCCTTCAAACTCTGATTAAATCGACCCACGGCTATGTCTAGTATATGAGTTAGAGTTAGAGTTTAGAGTTTTTTTATTCATTTCATTCCAACTTAATCTATGCTAACACTATTTAATGATAAATCTATGAATAAGTAGTTAACGTTCTATAACTTAAGTACAATTTGTCTTAAATTAGTGTTGAACGCAACTTCAAAAAATTCTCAAATAATTCTTCTGATGTGGGGTGACAATTCGAATTTGTTAATGAAATACAATCATAAGATAATCTTTTAAGATGTGTTTCTTATTAAAGACTCAACATTAGCATAATCCAGAGTAATTAACCATTTGCTTATTTGTTTAATGTAAGCATTAAAATTGTTAGTAATTCGGATGGAATGCGGAAGCTTGTTAAAATACTTGGGGCTGTAATTGTGTAAAAGTGAGAAAAATGAGAAGTACGTGCGGCTGGTACGATAACATAAGCCATGCTATTTATTCGTAAGTTGTGTGTTTGCTTACTACTGCTTGGGATGTTGCCACTTTGCTTAAAAAATTCCCTGAGTACTTTAAAAACATACAAGTGTCTTACGGGTAAAATGTATAGTCTTTTAAACAAGGGCCAGCTATGAGTGCGACGATTACAACTAGAAATAATGCGAACTAGATGTTTCTGTGCAATTAAAACAGGTTGAAGAGCATTCATATAGCATCCACCCCAACTGATAATGCCATACTGCAACTTCGAGTGTGCGAGACCATAATACATTTTTAATAAAACATCCTTAGAGCAATAAGGTTTGATATGATAAAGTTTCCGGGCCACTAGATTCATATGTGATTCAATTGATTGGATATGGTCGTTCCATTTCAAGTTGCTATCTATTAGTACTCCTAAGTATTTAAAGTTTTTTACGGATTCAATTTTAAGACAATTATCAGAACATGTGCTGTTACCATTAAAGTTATTATTTCTACAAGTGTGTAATGGTAGGCAAAACCTATTACAGTCATGTGAATGAAAATAAAGATTAAAATCAGTTGAAGCACAACTTGAAATTTTAAAGGGCAAAAGTTTGGTTTTTTCGCTGACAATCAACCCATGAGCAGCAAACCACTGCCTTAATTTTACCAATTCTTCTGCAATCTTGACAGTACATTCGAAAATATTTTTAGATGTGTAAGTTAACGTTATGTCATCAGCGAATGCAGTAGCGAGGCCATTTAACCGCAGCTTAAAGAACGAATTGATGTATATCAAAAAGAGAAGAGGTCCGAGTACAGAGCCTTGGGGGACGCCAGATTTTAGAAAACGCGGCTTACTAAAGATACCGTTAACTTTAACTCTTTGATTCCTGTCCTTTAAGTACGACTTCAACCAATCGTATATTGTTCCTCTAAACCCAGCATTATATAATTTATTTAGCAAAAGCTGATGATCAACCATGTCGAATGCTTTTGTCATATCTAGAAATAAAGCCACTACGGATTGATTAATGTTAAGCCCTTTATGCACTTGACTACACACCCTGAGAATAGCATCCTCAGTTGATAAACCAGACCTAAACCCAAATTGATTACTAGAAAAGAAATCACTACGTTCCAAAAATTTAAGCATTCTTGCCATAAGTAGTTTCTCAAAAATTTTTGTAAAAGTTGGTAAAATGGAAATAGGTCTATAATTGGTAAGATTTCTTCTACTACCTTTTTTGAAAAGTGGAGTTACCTCAGCACACTTGAGAGATTGAGGAAAGCAACCAATGCAGACACTTAAGTTAAACACATAACATAGTACATCAATCACTTGCCAGACAATGTTTTTTAACAGCATACTAGTCAAACCATCACTTGTGCACGAATTTTTATTTTTAAGGTCATTATAACCTTATAAAGCTCCCCTGAAGAAATAGTATCAAAAACGAAACTATTTGTTTGAATATTTTCATCAATGACAGATGGAGGTAAAGTGCAGGTGCAAGATCTGTATTGTTTAATAGATGGCTTTAAGTTCTCAGAGACTTCAGTGAAGTATTCATTAAACATATTTGAGATAATTTCGGAGTCTAATGAAAGAACTCCATCTACTTCTAGATCTTTTATTACTGTGGTAGGCTTATGTTTACCTAAAATGCTATCGACTACTCTCCATTCCTCTCTACTATTACCATTTGCCCTTTCAAGCTTATCAGCATAATAATTGTCGCGTGTTTCTATAATGTTTTTATGAATCTGTTTGCACATCTTCTTATAGTACTCGTACTTTTTTAATCTTAAGTTTTGCGGATGTTTTGCACATTTGGCAGCATACATTTTTTCTTTTTATGTGCTGTAGAAGCGAGTTGGTCATCCACGGTTTTAAGTGTTTTTTCTTATTAGAAATAGTAGAATACACAGAGCATGCTTTTATATGCTTTTGTAATATGGATAGAAATAAGTCAAATGCAATAGAAGAATTACTTTCAGCATAGACAGGCTCCCAAAACTCATAGGTCAACATTTTCTTTAGCATTCTATAATATATGATTTGTTTTTTCCTTTGATTGGTAAACACATTTTTTTTAGCTGAGTTCGTATAAATACTTAAAGCAGTCATATGATGGTCAGTAATTTTGTAGTCACAAACTGTACAAAAAAAAATGTTTTTAAAATTTATATTTACGCGAGCAAAAATGTGGTCGATACAACTCGAAGAAGAATTCACAACGCGAGTTGGATCATTGACAAGACTCTTCAAACCATTTGACGCCATGAGAAACATATAGTTCTTTGTAAAGAGATCAGAGTGTTTTAAAATATTTATGTTGATATCACCCAAAATAATCAATTTTTTTTCTTTAGTTGTCCTTAATATACCGTCTAGATCATTAATAAAGGATGCTTTATTTCCTTCTTGCAGTCTATAAATGCATTGAATAGGTTGGCTGTGATTCATCTTTTAAAAGAATACCTAAGTAGATGTTCAAATTTATTTTCAGTTTTGGTGGCTTTATTGATGTGTCTGCATTCCACCTATTGTTGATGCTGCTCGTCTTCAAAATCGATTGTAGATGTTTCCAGCGTAAGTACAGGTGTCTTTATGCTGCAATCTGAGGCTCGGTGACCAAGTGTTCCGCATTTGAAGCAGGATCCTCTAGCACGCTGTGGCTTGGGACAATTACTGCTGTAGTGTCCACATTCACTGCAATTGTAGCATTTGACACTGTTGGACTGTGTAGACTTCGCTTCTGTTGAACGTGGTTTAATAGGGATCGAGTTGTTTACAGGTGGTATTGTAGATCGCATTTTTTCGTACTTTTTCATAACAAATTTAAGCTCGTCCACAGTATTGGCTCCATATAATAACATCTTATTTGTATGGGAATCCGGAATACCGTTTATTATGTACTGTAACAGATCAGCTTCCTCCACCTCCGACAGAGATGCGATTTCTTGCATCGCGAAAATGTACTGCTGATGGGATTCTTCGCGCCTTTTTCTACGATTTCGCAATTGATTGTGAATATCGGCACTTGTTACTTTTTTGGCAAACTCTTTAAATAATCCAGATTTTAGCTCTGACCAATTATTCACATAAAAAGTTCTTAGAAAAAGTTTCGCTGTTCCGGTGATAAGTCGCTTTGCATATATGTATAAACCGCATTCGAGAGTCCCATTCCATAACTTCCGCACACTCCTCCAACTGAATTATCCATTTCTCGATAGAGAAATTGTCGTCACCGGAAAAACTGTTCATGGACTCTTCGATGTCTTTGAAATGGAATAACGGGGCTTTAGGCCTCGTCAACTCATCGGCACACGCAAGTTCCGCTAGCTGCTGTTTTAACTTCGCGATCTCTTGTTTTTTATTGAGTTGGTGTCGTAGATGTTCGAGTTCTTTGTCTAGGGCGACGTCGTCTGTGTTGTTAGCGTTTTCTCCGGATCCAGACGCAGAAGATGACTCGTCGTCTGCCACGATCTCGGGCACATGTTCATTTAGCTCGCTATTGGACGACATATCACATGCTTCTTGAAGGCGTAATATGAGTGCTGGTTTATTACCAGTAGTCGCTAAATTTAGATCATTTAATTTCTGTTTTAGTTGGCACATAGTCGATTTTTCCAAAAAGACACGCACGCGATTCAACATTTCGTTGTCCATTTTGAGTAGGTATAATAATTATATTTATGTATTTAACTCCGTATGAATTATGATTTTTTTTTTTTTCTTTTTTAAAAACTCCGTATGAGATTAAATTCACCGTGATTCCGTATGAATTCCCAAACATTAAACAGTATTCAAAGACGTACCAGTTCTTATTCCACTTCTGATTTTGTAAGGACAGCCACGACAAATAGTGAAGAACAAAAACGCAACCTTACTGGTAAAACATTTATTAAGAACTGACTTTTACATTTATTGCTGCGAACTCGCTAACAGAAGGTATTACCGGTACTTAGTTTATCGGTACTTAGCTTATATATAAATTTGGTTATTACATAAGGAGTATGTAATGGGCAGTGTTGCCGCCGGTTGCTTACACTATTTAGATTTATTAAAATGAATGCTTCGGCTACCGAAAAGAGGATTTGGATAGTGCAGCGGTACCATGCTTTGCAGTCTTTCATTTCCGTCCAAAGGGAATTTTGGCGGGAGTTTGGCGGCACCCCCCAAGTAGATGGACCATTATGAGGCTGGTAAACATGTATGCCGAATCTGGAAGCATCACACTAAGACCCTACTATCGCGATCCCTATTCTCGGGTTCAAGACACAATCGCGGCGGTATCATCGTCGATTCAGGCAAATCCAAGCGTTTCGACTCGAAACTTATCGGCCCAAATTGAAGTTAGCAGACAGTCCAAATTGCGAGGGTGGCGACGGTGTAGAGGTTAGTGTGTTGGCTTGTGACCCGTGCGGTGCAGGTTCAATCCCCATGGGAACAACAACATACGCCACCCAATCACATGCCTCTACACCAAAAGGAGGATTTCTGCCCGGTAGTACAATGGACCGTTACCGAGTCTGAGTGCTCTGGGATTTGGATTTCCTTTTTTTAAATAAAAAAAAAAAAAAAAGTCCAAATTGCAAGCAAGTTAAACCCTCTGGATTTGCGAATTCGCCTGAAATTTTGCCAAACAATGATTGAAATGACCGAAGACGACAACAGCTTGATAAATTGCTTGTTTATGTCTGATACGGCCCACTTTGATCTAAACGGCAATGTAAATAAGCAGAATTGCCGTATATGGAGTGAATGCAATATGTATAGGAATACTCTATGAGACGTTGCCGCACCCAGAACGAGTCACTGTGTGGTGCGCAGTTTCATCAAGGTGCATTGAGGGGCCATACCTCTTTGAAGAAAACGGTGTAACAGTAACTGTCAATGGTGACATCTATTTAAAGATGTTGAAGGAGTTTTTTTACCCAAAACTGCGCCAGCCGAAGAAGTATCCGTTTCAACAGCATTTGGTTCCAGCAAGATGGAGCAACTGCACACTTAGCCAGACCGGTCTTTGTTAACGCTTAACTGGAGTATTACCTGTGAGTCCAATAAATAGAAAAAAATATTTATTGTAGGTACTTAATTTTGTTGGCTTATGCACTACATCTGCTCTCGACTTAAGTGACAACGCTTGTCATGAGGCAAATGATTGTCTATTCGGTCCAGTTCTATTTCTTTACTCATTTCATTCTGTATATTCCGGATAAAAAAATCATATCTGTTAGTTCTGTTAGGACCTGAGTTTATTTGCTCCACGTTTATAACGGTTTGACGACAGGGCTCATCATCAACGTCACACCGTTTTAAGACGGCGCCAATCCAATGTTTGCACAGTGGGTGTTAATATGAATTTATTTATAAAATCACCTTATAATACTTTTATGAACTTAAAACTATTTTTTGAATTGCTAATTTGATTTAATAAAACCAATCCGACGAACAAAAATGTTGAATAATTTGGAATTTAAATTTTATTAACACTTGGCATATGATAAATACAATATTAATTGTCGAATTTCATCAGTTTAAATTTATTAAAACATATTTTAACATATTTTAAGAACTACAATTACCAATCAAGCAAGTTTGGGCAATTTAGGAATATAATAGTACCTAAATAAGAAACATGGTGGTGGACAGATGAAGCTATATCAGTGATAAGTGGCAAGAAAACAGCCTGCAAAATTTGATTAAAGGGTCCCTCTAATAATCGATATAAAAAAGATGGCCGCGAATTAACTGCAATACAGACTCCGCCAGAGAATCGCGAAGAGAAAGTGCGCCGAAATTCAAGCAGTGTATACAGGGGTTATGTCCACGAGCTGCAATAAACCAGCTTGACCAGGTCCGCAAGCATTTTCAAAATAGCCGATCAGAGAACTAGAAATGCTCACGAAATCCGTTCTCCAAAGTAGACGTTCAGACATAAGATCATTTATAAAAATGAATTACCGTAGTGATTGATATCGCCGTTACTGGTTGCTTCGCTATTGATCATAGATCCCAGATATTTAAATCTTTCGCAATTCGGAATCACTTCGCTCTTATAAATGTCTGGAATTTCTCAGCTCGCCTCAATATTCACCCCATTTTAAGTTATAGCCCATCGAATGGGTTACATCTAATTTGGAGGTGTAATCACTTTAAACGCTATAACTTCTTAACTGTTATCAGGTAATTAGGTATTTGGTACATTTTAGAAAGACAGTTCAGTAGCGCATACAGGTCTTAAACACATTGGGTACATCTGTGAAGTTACAAATAAGTTATGGTTTCTTAAACTCAAAATTATGAAAATTTGTTGTTGTCCTTCTTTACTCAAAATTCATTTTTATCTAAATTTTTTCTTAATAAATTTTTTTTGTGAATTTTTTATCTTTGAAAAATTTCCTAAATAATGTTAAGCAACTATTTTACAATCAACAGAAGTTGTAGAAGAAGCAATTTCTGCAAAATATTTATTGCAGATACTTAATTTTGTTGGCTTATGTACTACATCTGCTCTCGATTTAAGTGGCAACGCTGGTCATGAGGCAAATGATTGTCATTCTATTCGGTCCAGTTCTATTTCTTTATTCATTCCATTCTGTTTATTCCGGATAAAAAAATCATATCTGTCAGTTCTGTTAGGACCTGAGATAACACAGGTATATACACATTTTGGTGCCGATACTTTTTGAACTGTTCTTTAGTAAATTTGACCTCCTGAATACGAATCTGCAATCGGTTTTTGCCTAGCAGCTCCCGTTTTCATGTTATGGGGTAGGGTGTTGCAAACGTGATACCACTTAGAAATACCCAAAATATTTGTGAAAAGAAGAAAGTAAAACATTTTTTCTTTGAAAAAATAGCTCATTTAGTGACATTTACATATATGTAAATATAAAAAAATAACAATTCTATTAACAAGGTACTAGCATATACAATATATTTTTCACTGCTGATTTGATGTACTGGAACCCAAGAAGCAGTAATCTACCATCATATGCGTATCCCACTTGCCCTGGTATCGTTCTTCCATTGTCCTTATATCCTGGTGAAATCGTTCACCTTGCTCTTCACTCAAGTCTCCCAAGTTTTCAGGAAACCTGTCCAAATGGTTTTGCAAGTAATGCACCTTGACGCTCATGTTGCATCCAAGCTCACGAAAAGCAGTCAGCATGTCCTGAACTAAATCCTTATAGTTTGAAGCCTTCTTGTTGCCTAGAAACCCGTTTTTCGCTCTTTTTCATTAATAGATTCAACAAAATTGGTATCCTTTATTAACCGTCTGATTTGAGGGCCATCAAGTATGCCAGCTTGTATTTTGTCAATGCTTAATCCTTGCATCTTTGTAGATATGAATTAAAAACATGATGAATTCTTATCTAGAGCCTTAACAAATTGCTTCATTAAGCCAAGTTTTATATGAAGTGGAGGCAGGATTATTTTATTCCGATCAACCAAAGGCTCATTAATAACATTTTTTCCTCCAACAACCATGTTCTCCTTTTCAGGCCAGTATTTGTTTACCCAGTGATCGTGTTTAGCTCTGCTATCCCAAAGACACAAGAAGCAAGGATATTTTATGTATCCGCCTTGCTGTCCAAGAAGGAAGTTAACCATTTTCAACTCAACACAAATGACCCATCCATGTTCGTAGTACTTAATCTTTTCCAAGACTATAGCTACATTCTTGTACTCTTCTTTCATTTGGGTTAAGTGAGCAATAGGTATTGATCCCAATTCGTTACCATTGTGTAAAAGCACACACTTCAAACTTCGCTTGGAGCTGTCAATAAACAGACGCCAACGATCTGGATCATACTCGAGAGGGCCCATTTATATTAAGAGACCTTTAACATCCTGACAGAAAACGAGATCTTCTTCCTGAGAATAGAACCTTAGCAAATCTGCTTCCCTTCTGCGATAGAACGTAATTGTTGTTCCTTCATTAAGTAGATTTTTTTCAATATACAATACTTTATAAGCATAGTTCCCGCTCACTTTTTTCTCAGTGTAGGGCAGTGGTTCCCAATCGTTTTCAGCCCGCGGCGCACCTACAAGTTTAGTATTTTGTCACGACGCCCTACCCTAGCTATTTGAAAATGAAACAGTCGAATTAAATAAAAGATAGATAATAGATAGATAATAGGCACAAAAATTAAAACATGAGTTTTTTTATTATATTTATAATGAGTTTTTTATTATATTTATAAGAATTCAGAATTGAAACAGAAAACAACAAGAGAGACTTAAGAAAAACGAAATAATAATACAATAGCTACTCAGTCAAATTAATGTGTGGGTGAGCCTGGTGATCCTCAAACAGTTTTTCAAAGCGGGGAATAAGGCTTGACACTGCTACTCTCATTTCTTGGTCCACATTGATCCTTGAGCGATATTTGCTCTTGATTACAGCTACAGCTGAAAATCCAGCTTCACACAAATATGATGTTGAAAACGGAATAAAAATTCTTAAAGCTTTTGAAGTTAAATTTGGATATTCAATTTGAATCGATAACCAAAACTCCACCAAACCGGAACTGGTGAGTCTAGTTTTAAGGCTGCTGTCGCAAGAGAGTTCAATGAGACTCTCTTCCTCTTGTGATGTGAATTCTGGCGGAGCTTGTGCATGAAATGGATCTTGGATCCACGCAAACTTTTCGACATCATCATCTGCAAAGTACTTTGAAAACAATTCAGTGAGTTTCGAAAGGTGTTCCGTAAAAAGGGCCATCAGGTCTTGTGAGACAACCAGTTTATTAGATGCCGTATATTTATACAATTGCGGGAAGCAATCTTGACCGCCACCTTCATTCATCTTCTTTATCCACAACTGCAATTTTTTTCTAAACGCCGCAATCTTCTCCAATAGTTTCAGAATGTTTGTGTTGTTGCCTTGGAAAGATAGATTCAATTGATTAAGTTTCTCAAATATATCGCACAAATATGCTAGTTTTAGCAAAAAATCTGGTTCAGCAAAGTATCTGGCATTTTCATGACGTTCTTGTTGTAATAAAGTGCGAATTTCTTCATGTAGTTCGAACACACGAAATAAGACATTCCCACGTGAAAGCCATCGTGAATTGCAGTAATACAGCAGGGCCGTATGTTCAGCTCCCATATCTGTGCACAGTTTTTGAAAAGTCTGGCCTTTAGCGGCCTAGTTTTTATGTAGTTTACTGCACCAATGATACATTCTAGTACTTGGTTCAATTCAGAGCTCATTGACTTTGATGCAAGAGCTTCCCTATGAATGATGCAATGGGTCCATATAGCTTTTTTAAGAATAAGCGCCTGTATTCCTCCATACCTGCCAGACATGGATCGAGCACCATCAGTACATACACCAATACACTTTTCCCATTCCAAACCATTTTCTGCAATAAACTTGTCAAGAATGTTAAACAAGTCTTGGGCCTTCGCACTTTCGGTAATGCTTTTGCAGAATAAAAGTTCTTCGACAATAATATTATCCAGAAAGCGTACGTAACAAATAAGATGTGCATCATTATTACTGTCAGTAGCCTCATCAAGTTGCAAACCAAAATCCTTGCCTTTCATTTTTTCTATTAATTTGCAGTTGAGATCCTCAGCTATGTTATGGATTCTTCGACTGATAGTATTGTTAGATAAAGGTACCTTGGAAATTAATTTCCCTGCTGATTCTCCCACCATAATATTCACCATGTCAACAGCAGCCTGTGAAATAAGCTCTTCTGCAATAGTATGAGGTTTTTTTTGCATTTTGCCACCCTGTATGCCACCTTGAATGATGCTAACAATGCGTTGTTAGGTACTGAGGCTTGCTGAGTGAACACGTTTTTTGTTTTTATTAAATTTTGTAATTTCCAGTGAAAAAAATCACGCGATTTTTCAGCCATAGTTGGATGAATCGTCTCGAGATGTCGCTTTAACTTACTCGGAAGCATACTTTCGGATGATAGTATTTTCAAACAAAGCACACACTGCGGTTTTTCTTCATTGTTTACTTCTATTGAAGTAAACCCAAAGTCCAAATACTATCATCGTATTTACGATATTTTCGTTTCTTTGCTTCCCCGCCGCTACTAGTAGATGCTTTATCAGTATCACTTGAACTACCGTCTTGTTTATTTAATAAAAATCTGTTCATTTCGCGTGAAATTGTTGACGAAAAACAAACGACACAATTAAAAGAAAACACGACGATACGTCCGACCCTTCAAACTACGGAATATATTTCCCGTTATTGGTTTTACTTTTCGCCGCAGTTTATACCTCTTTTTTTCAACAAACGCTTTTTTAAGCACAGAAATAACCCGCTTGACTTCGACTTATTTGAAGAATTTATATTTATCGTTCTCGCAGGACTGATGTGTCAAATGAAATTCAAAAAAAAATGCGCAGTCGACTTAGTTTGGCAAAAAAGTTACTGCCTTACACTTGCAGTCAAATGTTACAACAGACCAAATAAATTAGGCAAGTGCAAGTGAGATATTTTTCAAAATTCAGTTTAGAGCGCGAAGCTTAAATAAATTTGTATTTTTGTTAATCTCACGGCGCGGCGCGGCGCCTCTCATTACTTTCTACGGTGCACCAGAGCGCCGCGGCGCACATTTTGGGAACCCCTGGTGTAGGGGAAATTGAATATTTCTGTAACTCAAAAACTAGAGCTGCTAGGGAAAAATGGTTTTCAGTTTTGAAATCAGCGTTAAATGTACAAATAAAATCAGCTGGAAAACTCAAGGCACCAAATTTTTTATTTTTTTTTGTAGACCTGTGTAAATGCTCCACTTTTATAAAGGTAGGACGACAGGGCTCATCATCAGCGTCACACCGTTTTAAGAAGGTAAGTATGCTGCATTCTAATGTTGAATGTTTGCACAGTGGGTGTTAATATGAATTTAATTATAAAATCAGCTTATAATACTTTTATGAACTTAAAACTATTTATTGAATTGTTAATTTGATTTAATAAAATCAATCCGACGAACAAAAATGTTGAATAATTTGGAATTTAAATTTTATTAACACTGGGCGCACGAAAAATACATTATTAATTGCAGAATTTCATCAGTTTAAGTTTATTAAAACATTTTTTAACATATTTTAAGAACTTAAATTACCAATCAAGCAAGTTTGGCAATTTAGGGATATAATAGTACCTAAATAAGAAACGTGGTGGTGGACAGATGAAGGTATAGCAGTGACAAGTGGCAAGAAAGCAGCCTGCAAAACTTGATTAAAGTGTCCCTCTAATAATCGATATCAAAAAGCTGGCCTCGAATTTATTGCAATACAGACTTCGCCAGAGACTTGCGAAGAGAGGCCTGTATCGGGAGTTGGAAGAAATTTATTCTTCAGTTGCCAACCAGACTAACGACCAACTGCGACAAACCAGCTTGACCAGGTCCGCAAGCATTTTCAACATAGCCGCTCAGAGAACTAGAAATGCTCACGAAATCCGTTCTCCAAAGTAGACGTTCAGACATAAGATCATTTATAAAAATGAGTTACCGTAGTGATTGATATCGCCGTTACTGGTTGCTTCACTATTGATCATAGATCCCAGATATTTAAATCTTTCGCAATTCGGAATCACTTCGCTCTTATAAATGTCTGGAATTTCTCAGCTCGCCTCAATATTCACCCCATTTTAAGTTATAGCCCATCGAATGGGTTACATCTAATTTGGAGGTGTAACCACTTTAAACGCTATAACTTCTTAACTGTTATCAGGTAATTAGGTATTTGGTACATTTTAGAAAGACAGTTCAGTAGCGCATACAGGTCTTAAACACATTGGGTACATCTGTGAAGTTACAAATAAGTTATGGTTTCTTAAACTCAAAATTATGAAAATTTGTTGTTGCCCTTTTTTACTCAAAATTCATTTCTCTCTAAATTTTTTCTTAATAATTTTTTTTTTGTGAATTTTTATCTTTCAAAAATTTCCTAAATAATGTTAAGCAACTATTTTACGTGCAATCAACAGAAGTTGTAGAAAAAGCAATTTTTTGTCAGACAAAAATGATGAAGAAGAAGTGTAGCTACTGAATTACTCTTAAGATCTCTTAGATATTCGGATAGCGGACTTCGGCAGCAAACTACTTCTCGTCTCTTCTGATGGGAATTAAGCTCTTACAGACTTAAAATATCTCTAAAATAATTTTTTTCTTTCAAAGCACCCCAGAAGAAAAAATTCATGATGTTAGGTCAGGAGATCAGGGTTGGAGTCAAATCGATCAATCCACCCTTCGTCAAAAGTTTGGTTGAAGAAGGAAGTTACCCCGTTGCGTCTGTGACAAGGTGATCCATCTTGTTGAAATAACATCGCGCTTCTCTAAACAACAGGAACATCTGCAAGGAGCTCCGGCAATAATTCTCCAAAAAGCTCTAGGAAGAAATGGGAATTAAAAGTGTGTACAAAATAGCTATTGTCATAGTTTAGAAGTTAAGGCGTTAAAAGTGATTACACCTCCAAATTAGAGGTCACCCACTTTGATGGGAAATAAATTGAAATGGAGTGAGAATAGACTCCCCCCTGCCATACAATTTTTTTATTGGTCAGCGGAACTTGTAAGGAAAAGTGTTGTTAAGAAATATGTGTGCTCGTCATTGAGCCAGATTGTATGACTGCTAAATATACCATCACGCATATTAGATATTCTTTTTTTGGTATTTCTTGCGCATAACGATATACTCTCCTTTTTTCTTTTCCTCTCTCTATAACTATATCCTTATGCTTCTATATTGATTAGCAATCCTTGTCAAATATCTTTAAACATGAAATTGTCTTACTCTAGCTTTCTCCTTTTTATACCCTATTCTAGGGGTATATTAATTTTGACGCATAGTTTGTAACATACCTTAATATTGCCCGTAGACCCCTAAAAGTTACTATATTTATGATCAGCATCGATAGTAATGTCGATCTAGCCATGTCCGTCCGTCCGTCCGTCGGCAAAAATTAGGCCTTTAAACTGGACCTAGAGAGCTGAAATTTTAACCATATACTCTCTAGGGTCCCGAAATAATCAAGTTTACGAATTTTTGAAATCCGCCCACAGACACGCCCACAAACTCAAAAAAACAAAATTTTGGAAAAAATCGAATTTTGAGCTAGGAAGCTGAATATTTTTTTTATTTTTATATATGATCTATGACTCCTAAAACTGCTCGGGATATAAAATTTTCAAAATCCGCCCACTGCCACGCCCACAAAAAAATAAAACAATTTTATTGAAAAACCAAAATTTGAGCTAGGGAGCTGAAATTTTTAATATATACTCTCTAGGGGCCCTTTAAGCTCATGTATAAATATTTTCAAAATCCGCCCACTGACACGCCCACAAATAAATAAAACAATTTTTTTTAAAATCCAAAGTTTGAGCTAGGGAGCTGAAATTTATAATATATACTCTCTAGGGGCCCTTTATGCTCATGTGTTATTTTTTTTTAAATCCGCCTACTGACACGCCCACAATTAAATAAAACAATTTTATTGAAACACCCAAGTTTGAGCTAGGGAGCGTTTTTTTGATAAAATCCTTTAAATGTTATATAACAAAATATGTAGAGCGTTCTTAACAATTTAACCATACTTAGACTTTTGTCACGCCCACTCATGAGGGATAGGAATAAGAATAGGGTATCCAACAGTTCGCCCAAGCGGACTGTAGCCAGTCCCTATGTTCAAATTGATACTAAGCACTAAATTAAAAGACAATTAGAAGACAAACGAATATTAGAATTAAAAATAAATAACCAAACAAAACGAATGCATAGTCCTATAGTTTCCGATTAAAGCAGACACAAGTTCTATTGACTTTGTGATTGTGAACTTATGAACTGTTTTTGCTTTGTTATGATTTTAATATGTTTTCAATGAAATAATGTTAAGAAATTTCATTAAAAATGGAAAAAGTCAAACAAATTATGTCACAAATCTGAGTATGGAAATTTGTTCTTAATTTTAGGTTAGGTTAGGTAGGTGGGCTGGCATAGTGCCACACTCAGGTCAATGCTGACCCATTGTAATGCCCATCGGGGGAGGAGGGTAGTCCCTTACTCATTTTTAACCCTGTCTATAAACAGCTGATATTAATTACTCGCTGTGCTGTTCGATGCAAACCATCCTGTAGATTTGATGAACTTCATTATTCTGTCTATTGGTGTGCTGGAGAGCTCGTCTAGGTCGTGGAAGAAGTGTCTCCCCAGGAATCTGTGTCTAGTGTGTTGGAGACCCGGGCAGTGACACAGGAAGTGGGTAGTGTCTTCCAGAGCTTCCTCGTCGCCACAGCTTCTACAGAGTTCTTCCTCCGTCAAGCGTAATTTTTCATATGGTACCGCAGAGTGTTGTGCCCCGTTAAAATACCTACGAGGGTGGATAGTGATGTTCTATCCTTTTTCATTAGACTCTCGGTTCTGGCCTCATTGTAGGATGCCTATAGCGTTCTAGTGGTGTGGCAAGTATCTAGTGCCGTCCATCTAAGGTTCGCCTCTCTTATTGCCTTTTTCCCTGCTTCAAGCCTGAGTGAGCAAGGCGGGATGAGTACAGAGGGATCAGCTTGTTCTGACACAGCTTCCGAGCCTTGTCTTGCTAATTCGTCCGCTTTCTCGTTGCCCGGAATACTCGTACCTTCATGTCCCGGGACCCAGCAGAGCGATACCTTATGCTGGGTACCAAGAACCTTGAGTTCTTCGCGATAGCATTTCACAAGCTTTGATTTTATTTCTGCTGCAGTTAAGGCTTTTATTGCTGCATGGCTGTCGATATAGAAGGTAATACCATCGGGTGGTATTGCCCTTACCGCAGACGCACGGGCTGCTGTTGTCACTGCCAGGACCTCTGCTTGGAAGACGCTGCTGTGGTCGGGTAGGCGTACCGATTTTGATATGCCCAGTGGTGCGGAAAAGACGCCTAACCCCACCCCCGTTGCCATTTTTGAGCCGTCCGTAAATACGCCTATGGCTTGTGTGTCGGGGACGAGTCCGCTTCTCCATTCTTCCCTACTGGGATAGGCACTCGAGAAAGGTCTTGTGAAGTCTAAGTATGGCGTGATGTAGTCCGTAGTGGGTACATGGCCAAAGTATTTCTGTAGGATCATCGAATGACCCATTGCATTAGATTTCCAGTTCGCTGTTTGGCAAATTCTCATGGCACTAATGGCGGCTGTTGATTGAACAAAGATGTCTAGCGGAGGCAGGTTGAGGATAGCCTCCAGTCCTGCGGTTGGAGTTGTCCTCATCGCACTAGTTGTGCCGATGCACGATAGTCTCTGAACTTTTGTCAGGGCCTTTAGGTAGGTGGCTTTATTGGTTGCCTGCCACCATACGAGACTGCCATATGTCAGTATGGGTCTTACTATTGCCGTGTACATCCACAGTTTAATTTTGGGAGATGGTCCCCAGGTTTTCCCAAAGATTTTGCTGCAGGAGTAAAAAGCTATTGTGGCTTTTTTGATTCTTTCATTGGTGTTCATTTTCCAGTTTAGTTTTTTGTCTAGTATGAGTCCCAGGTACTTCGCACTGTCAGAGATTCTGAGTGGTGTACCACCAACAGAAGGTGTGACAAACGGTGGTATTTTCTTTTTATTTGTGCAAATTACCAGTTCGGTTTTCTGGGGATTTACCGCTAGGCCGCAGTGCCTGGCCCAGTTGTCAAGGGTTTTGAGAGCCCCTTGAATTGTTCGGTGAGTGTTGGCAGGAATTTACCTGTTGCCATCAGCACTACGTCATCAGCATAAGCTGTTGTTCTAACGCCACTATTCTTGAGCTGCATAAGCGCCTCATTCAGAACAATGACCCATAGCAGCGGGGAAATAACCCCTCGCTGAGGAGTCCCTCTAGAGGCGTAAGCTTCTAGCCTAGAGTTCCCAAGTTCCGCTATAATGTGCCTTTCTTCGAGTATGCTGATAATCCAGTTGATAATAGAATTATTAATCGTAAGCTTACTTAGCGTTCTGCGTACGGCGAGAATATTGACATTGTTGAACGCTCCTTCAATGTCTAAGAAGGCCGCTAAGGTGTACTCTTTGTCCTTTATTGTTTTCTCGATTGTGCCGACAACACAGTGTAGCGCGGTTTCCACACTTTTACCCTTTGTGTATGCATGTTGGGCCGGGGATAAGTCTTCCGGACGAAGCCTGCTACGAATGTGTATGTCTATCAGTCTTTCCAAAGTTTTCAGTATGAAGGAAGTGAGGCTTATTGGTCTGAAGTCTTTTGCATTGGTGTGACTTGCCTTGCCAGCCTTTGGTATGAAAATAACCTTGACTTCTCTCCATGTTCTTGGTATAGGTATATCCCTGTGTGAGACTGCCAATATAAAGTTTCTTTAATACCGAAATAATGGTTTTGACAGTCTTTTGCAACATAATGGGGATGACCCCATCGAGCCCTGGAGACTTATAGGGAGAGAAGGATTGGATGGCCCATTCTATTCTATCTTCCGTTATCAAGTCTCCAATGAGGATCGTTTCCCCAGTAATGTTGGTGCGTTCATCGAGACAAGGCTGAGTGGTGCAGCCTGGAAAGTGTGTGTTCAGTAGTAGGTTTAAAGACTCTGAACAGGACTCGGTCCAGTTTCCTTCAGGTTTCTTGAGGGATCCCAGAATTAATGGTTCTCTGGTTAGAACTTTCCTTAACCTCGCGGTTTCCGTAGTGCCCTTTAATTCGTCACAGAAGTTTTTCCATGATTGGCGCTTGGATCTCTGAACTTAATTTTTGAAGCTTCTCTGACTGGCTTTGTATATTTCCCAGTCAGAGTCTAGTTTCGTCCTGTTTGCCGTATTAAGAAGTTTCCTTGTTTCCTTCCTAATTTCAGCCAGTTTCTTGTTCCACCAAGGGGGTGATATTTTGTTCTTTCGTTTTACGACCGGGCATGCCCTTACGAAAGCCTCTTTGAAAACAGAAACTACTTTCTCGTCGATGTCGGTCGGGCAATTAAGATTGGCTTCTTGTAAAAGATCTTTACTTTTCTTGATCTCCTTTCTAAAAAGAACCCAGTCGGCTTTTTTTGGATTTCTGTGTGACTGGGGAGGTTCACAGCAGTTCCCTACAATGAACTCAATCAATCTATGATCGGAGAAGGAATGCACATTCGGAACATTCCATTTATCAATAGTAAGGGTGCTGGAGTTGTTAAATAATGTTATATCTATAACTTCCTGCCTATTCCTAACTACAAATGTTCGTTCGTTTCCTCTATTGGCTACTAGAACATTGTTTTCAATAATGAATTCAAAAACTGACTCACCTCGTGTATTGATATCTAGGCTGCCCCATTGCGAATGGTGGGCGTTTGCATCACAACCCATTATCAGGTCCCAGCCCTCTTGTTCCGCTTTGTGGACTAAGGCGTGGGTGATTGGAGCTGGCGGTCCTTCGTCTTCATAAGGCATGTAGACGGCTGATATAATCAGTGGGGGGAGCCCCCTCCGTTCAAACCTTACAACGGTCTGGTCTGGATTGCTGTAGGTAGATAGAAGTAATAGTTTAATATGTTTTCTAGCTACTATACAAGTTCTATTCTTACACTCCGCGTTAAGCGGTTTGATGCTGTAGGTCACTAAATCTTTATGGTTTAGCCCACATATTTTGCCACGGGATATCCATGGCTCTTGCATCAAGGCGACGTCTATTTTCCTGTCACGTAAGTGATGGATGAGGTTAGAGCTAGCAGCTATGCTGTGGTGTAGGTTTATTTGTGCTACCTTCATACTGGACTTACCTGGTATTCCACCGCCCTCCTCTTTCTCTCAGTTCTTTCCGTACAGGGTCGAACCTTGCATCTGGTGATACCAGTGCGAACTTTGTTGTTGAACCTCCTCAGCAAAGGCATTGATATGTGGCTTAGTAAAACCACAATCTCGGTGCCTGTCTCGGAATGTTCACCTACCTCGAGCACCTCCCAGTTCTCACTACGGAGTTCAGGATTTAGATGCCGTAGGTTCCTTTCGATTCTTTCTTTTGGGATATGTGGGCCGGGAATCGAAATCCGACCCTTTGGTCTCGTCAGTTCGTACAGGTCCTTCTTTACGACAAGTCGTAAGTCGGCATTTGCCCATGGAGCCTGTGTAGTTTCAACAAACATTTTCAACCAGTTCAACGTAAATTCGTTTTCACACGACAGGAGCTAACTCTATGAGTCTCCATTGGTCTTTGCTTAACCTGCGGTCTGGATTGCTGAAGTCGACAACTGCTACCTGAAGATTTGGGTTGGTAGCAATCGTTTTGGGCTTCTTGCTGACCCTACTAGAGGATGGCGATATTGTATCGTCATGCCTACCTCTCTTTGAATTCCCGCCACCGGCCCGGATGCTTGTCCGGAGACTGCTTCCGCGCCGATTGGTGGTCGCTTGAGTTCTTCCGAGACTGAGGTGGACGGCAAAAGGCTTTCCCTCCTCGTCCCGGTCAGTTCTCCAGCTGTTCGCCTAGTCGTCCCTGGAAAGTGTCGTCTATCAGTCGCGTCTTGTTGTCGTATGTCGCGTACGTTTGGGCGTTGTTTGGAACAGCTTGCAGCCGGCTCGGAGTCGGGTGATTTCGAGTCGGTTGCTGGCCTAAGTCTCTCATCGACTGAGGTGGGGAGCAAGCTAGCGATAGAGCATGTGTCGCTAGAATCCAGAAGGAGTTTTTCCAGATTTGCGTCAATCGCTCCAACGCTTTCCACGTCCGATATGATTAGGAGTGCATCTTCCGCATCTGCTCCTTTTTTCCGGTCAGTGTTGCTTATACTAGGAGCGCCTGGCCGGTCCGCGCCCTTCGCTTTTTGCAAGTTATTGTTTTTGTTTTGTTTTGACATTTTATTTTGATTTTGGGTCCCACGAGTAAGGGGGAAGAAGATGTCCGCCTGCACTCACTCCCTGTATGCAGGTGAGAGGAATTAATTTAAAACTGAAGTTCCCCAGGTATTCAGAGTTTGCGCTAACGACTGGGCACCCCTGGGCAGGCCTCGGCGCGTCGTACCTTGCCTTGGGGTCGTCTCTGTCTAAAAGAGAGAGGACGACAAGTGGTTTGGTCCGCGATAGGGCTTTCACAGAGAATAATCACTGCTATGACCCTAAGACCTAGGACCACGAACGAATCTTACACAGGCTCCACTATCCGCCACCCGTGGTCGCGCCTGGTAGGGAACCACCCCCCAGGTTTCTTAATCTTAGTATTAGTTTAAAATTCAAACTTCTTTAAAATCACAACACAAGTTTTTGAGATATAGCCGGGTTCTGAAAGTACCGTTGTTTAAGTATTTTGGGAAAAACTAAATATGCCATTTTCTTATCTTCCCTCCAATTATTTAAAATACATACCAACAAAAATTGAAATTTTTGAAAATTTTAAAAATTGTTAGGTTTCTGAATTAAATAAAAAAACTTTGAAAATCTGATTCCAGATAGTAGTATTAGCTTTAAAGTAAAATTTGTTTGAAATTACTTCCGTGGTTTTTGTGGCATGGCCGTTTTTTTAATGTGCAGTTATTCGAGTAAATACAACATACTCTTTCATTTACTCCAAGTATTAAAAAAACAAAAACAATCAAAATTATAAGAAGTAAAACTTATAAAAAATTATGATTTTTTTTTCATAAAGCTGAGTATAAAGATTTCTCTTCAACATTATCAGGTAAATCTTAAACCTCATTGAAATTAAGCTACAAGTTTTTGAGATATTGTTGATTTCCTAAAAAAAACCGTAAATCGAGTCTTTTAGAATAACTGAGTAAG
Organism: Portevinia maculata; assembly: GCA_949715645.1. NCBI lineage: Eukaryota > Metazoa > Arthropoda > Insecta > Diptera > Syrphidae > Portevinia > Portevinia maculata. The sequence goes on from OX454526.1 coordinate 220,752,624, forward strand.
TCATCTTCTGACATTCAACTCAAGTATACAAGACATTTAAATAATCAAAAACGTTAGAGCCATTTTTGACAAAAGTAAAAATTATTATTAAATTTTAAATTATTAAAAAAATATTGAACACTTTTTAGTACACAAATTCGTTTCCAATGGTAGTATAAGTCAGTGTGTAAATTTTCTTCAAAATTACCGGACTCGTTTTTGAGATATAAGCATTTTTGTAACCTACCGTCATACAACCATTTTCACAAAAGCTGACCTCACCTCTGTTATTTCATTTTTCAAAAATGATCAAAATCGTTGGAGCCCTTTTTAAGAAAATCGATGTTGCAGTAACCATTTGTATGGTAGCGGTAGGTACCGTTATTTAAAATGATAAATAAAAAAATAGCCGTTATAGAAATAAACACGTCCGCCCATTGCGGCTGGAGCGTCGGCTACAGACGGACCGACACGGACGGAACCGCGAGACACACTTTTTTGGACTTCTCTTACTTACTTTCATATCTCATACTTAGTTTAAGTTCGAAATTTCAGCACGATTGCAATATCTTTCTCTTGCGTTTTTGAAAAAAAAAACTCTACAAAAGCACCAAACCACTTTCCTATCCTGCTATTCCTTCGAATAGTAAGTACCACCTTAAATCATGCAATGCAATACTTCATTGCTAGGTGCTGCTTACTGTCCAACAAAAAATGTCTGCGCTGTGGCTGTACAAATACAGAAAAACAAAAACCCCTTAAGCGTAAGTAAATTATAAATAAAAATACTAAAGTATATCTACGAGAAAGTTTAAAAACGTAGGGTAAATGAAATGGCGGGAAAACCTGCCCCAAAAATGCCCCTAAGCTGAGTGGAAAATTGTACAACGCAGATGTGTCCCTGACACGTACATACGGCTTACAATGTAGGACAGCACACAAAAAGTATGAGGGCAACCTAACGGCAGCTGAGATGAGCATGCTTTGAATAACACCAGGAGTAACGAATCTTGATCGATACGAGTGTACTTTGTAATTATTGTAAAGTTCAGCAGGTCCTTCAAGTCCCTATTACTAACGTTTTAAATTTCCGCCATTGTCAAGGTCAGTTGGGCCATAGGTACTGTAATACCTCACAAAACAGCAGTGACAAGATCGATGGGACTCGGACAGTAGAGGACGATGGACGGCAAGGCTGATCAAAAACCTGGCCGAGTGGAACGCATATAAACACGGTGAAGTAAACTTCTACGTCACCCAGTTTCTCACCGGATATGGTTACTTTAACGCTTTCCTCCATAAGATCCGCAAAACAGAAAGCTCAACTTGCCAGTACGGGGATGCTCCAGCAGACGACGCAAACCATATCTTCTTCGCCTGCAGTAGGTGAGGAGTGCTGCGACGGGACCTGGAAAGGAGCATTAGCCTTATCACTCCTGATAACATCGTCGGGAAGATGCTAGCATGCAACTAGAATTAGAGAATTGTCAGTTTTTTTGTAGAAAATATTCTCCACACAAAAAAGATGGAAGAAGACCACAGCGTCACAGAAGGCTTAAAAGACGGCCTCCTCTTATGGACATACAAAAAACGGCGCCTCAGTATATAATGCAAATAGCAGGGTAGGCTCGATGACGTAGCGGGGAGAGTTACGTCCACGAGAGTCGGACACACCAATGTATTCTCCCGTCCAAAAAGAAAATACCTCGGGCGGGTAAAGTAATCACAAAAGAAATGTATTCATGGCTGCTACAAGACTGGGAATCGCCGATCAGTGCCTATCCTAATCAAAAAACACCGAATCAGTAAAGATAAAATTCCAAACTACCAAATCTTTGTAAAATTTGCAATGAAAAATATGTTTAACACGAAATAATAATATCAAAAGTGAAAGGAAAAATACTAACGAAAACAAATACAGACATCTCATTTAATATTCGTCGCACTGAATCATCTGCTAAGAAGTTGATGGATGCATATTCCACTCTTCTTAAAAGATATCTGTTGCATAATAAGCTATACGACCTTCTCGTATTCAAATTCGAAATTCCGTCACCGGGTGATAAACTCTCTCTATGTTTATCTCGTGTATTCACAACATAATTATTTTGTTAATGCAATGACCGACAATTAATTACAAAACAATTAGTGGGAGCTTTTGTCCAATGAATTGACCCAAACTAAAACAAACTTTGCCATGGGCCCTCCATTTAGACAAAACTCTGCAAATTTCAGACACAAAGGGTCATTTGCCGTGGTAAATTGCCAAAGTTTTACGTCAGAATCCGGTTACTGTCTAAGTCGCTGGTGTTTGTAACTCTTTTGTGAAGCCATTGTCCCACACTGTCTAAGAAATATGTTTATATTTTTCACTTTCCTATCAGAGTTTCCTAAAAAATAAATCGCTGAACGGTATCCAAAGGTAATAGAAAGTGAGAAGTGGAAAACACTTAACGCGATTGTGTCATTAATGTAAATGATATTTATTAGCATAGAGTATTCAAATGATATTCTGGGGGTTTCTAATTTTATTCCGTACTTCCTTTTTTTTATTTGTTCAAACACATTAGTCGGATTACCTAGAAGTTGACGACCTATCTGCGGATATCTAAATTAAAAGCAGCGGGAGTTTATTTTAAGCAACAATCTGATTATCCAGAGCAGGTGATGGTCTTTCATTCCAACTGACCTTTAATGGCTGTAAAGTATTAATTCTATAAGGCCGACCATAGAACTGCGATCAAGCGAATAATCGCAAGTTTTGGCATTCCATTCGCATGACACATATTTTTATCGCAGATAACGAGGAACTCCAGTTGTGAAACCAGAAGAGCTTTCAAGGACTATTCGATGTTGTGGTTGAGTTTAAGCGAGTTCGAGCGTTTGTGGATCGCAATCTGATGTTGTTGATCGTGAATAAACATTAACAATTTGCCGCAATTTTTTTTTAGAGAGCGTTATATTTATTTTGTAGCTAAATTGTAACAATGGTTTATTAATTTGATTTGTACATAGATATGGTATGATTCTACCTTGCTAATGAAAATAGTATAATTTGAATGCAAGCACTAAAACAGACTGAAAACAAAAAACCTTCATTTAAATTATCACAGATATTTATGTATATAATTATACAAGAAGTAATTAGGTAATATGATTAGATATATAATGAGTAGACATGAAAGGTAAATGAACATTATAATTAAGAAAATTGAAAACAATGTGTGTATATGTATATAAGGGCATTTAATAAATATATTAATAAATATACTAAATAAATATAATATGTAAATAAATAAAATAAATAAATAAATTACTATAATAAAATAAAAAAAAACATGATTATATATAACAATAAATAATAAATAACTGAATAATTACAAAAAACCATAAACATACTGAATAAATAAATTAAATAACAGGTTCACACTTAAATGATAGTTTACACGATGAAGAGAATTAAATAAGTATATAAACAATGGCGATCACAAGGATGAGGCCGTACAATTTGCAATCGATTTTCAGTCTTTATAACTATTGGAAATTTTGCGACCGGAAAAGTTTACTACCTTTGAACATTTACATATTATCCCGAAATAAAATTAAAGGGTAAATAAGAAACGACCGCTGGAATCTCCCAAGATCAAACAATGAACCAATTGAAAAGCGTATAAAAAGATGCGCCACTAGGATGCGGCCATTGCGAATATTTCGTTGCAGGAGTTCAAAGTTTTGTTAAGAATATTTAAAAAAAAAAAGCTTTGAAAAGAACTGTTTTTATTTAGTTAAAAAATAAATGGGTTCCGGAAAGACTTTGACAGCGACAGAAAGAGGAAAAATACAAGGTGGCGCAAAAGTAATCCTCCTATCAGAAAATGCTATAAATTTTGCGATTGGCCCCTAATGTCAGTTCTGTTTTGACATTTGTGTAGCAAACACATGCGAAATACACGTTAATAAACAATGTTACGCTACACTGCTCCAGAACGCGGAATAATGGTGACTATTTATTTGAGCAATAATCGGTCGGTGACTTTGGCACAACGTGAATTTCGTCGCAGATTTCCTACCCGTCCAACGCCTACTGGTGAAACACTGCTACGTTTAGCCGCTCGCCTCGAAGAGACTGGCACAACACGATGCTGCCAGGCGTGGCAGACCCCGGAGTAGCCGTTCTGCAGAGAATATTGCTGCTGCAGCCGAAGATGTCATGGAAGCGCCGTCGACATCGACCAGACGACGTGCCACGCAAATGGGTATCAGTCGACGGTCTTTACAGCGAATTTTGGTACAAGATTTGAAGATGTTTCCGTACAAAGTCCAGACGGTGCATCAGCTGTTAGCTGCTGACCGCCAATCGCGTCTAACATACGCTCAAGCCATCCTTAATCACCACCAAGAGGAAGATCATTTTTCATCAAAAATAATCATGAGTGATGAGGCCCATTTCCATCTTAGCGGGTACGTAAATAAGCAAAATTTACGCTTCTGGGGCACTGAAAATCCGCGTGTAACCCACGAAGAGCCATTACACCCGCTCAAAGTCACTGTATGGTGTGCTGTTTTGGCTGGAGGAGTCATCGGACCTTTTTTCTTCGAAGACGTCGCGGGCCAAACGGTTACTCTGAATGGTGAGCGCTACAGAGCAATGATCAACGAGTTCTTTTTGCCGCAACTTGATGAATTGGGATTGGAAAACATGTGGTTCCAACAGGGCGGTGCAACGGCACACACTGCACGTGCCACAACCGATATGCTGAAGGATGCATTTCCCGGGCGCCTAATCTCCCGTTTTGGCGATTTGCAATGGCCAGAAAGATCGCCTGATTTGACCGCTCCAGACTTCTTTTTGTGGGGCTTTTTGAAGTCGCGGGTTTATGTGAACAAGCCTCAGACTCTTGCAGCTCTTAAAGACAATATCCGTCAACAATGTGAGGACCTATCGCCGGAAGTTTTGGCCAAAGTGATGGAACATGCCATAAAAAGGGCTCAAATGACAATCAACTGTGGCGGCGGCCATTTACATGACATCATATTCTCGACTTGATGTAAAAAAAATTAAAAGACCAAATAAAAACAATCCACAAGAAGAATCATCATTTTTTTTTTAAATTACAGCCAAAAAACATCGGAAGGTTATTTTTGCGCCACCTTGTAAATGCTTGCAAGGAGTTAGGACTCTCAGGCCGAGAAATTCCAAATAGTCTAAATAGAAGTAAAATTGTTGTAAACAGTTATCGTGGGGATCTACAACACTATGGGAAAAATCAAAAAGGATGCACGGCAGAAGCAACAACGTTGCTAGAAAAGCGGGTTATACTACGGCTTGCCTCAAATTCTGCTCTCCAGTGACTTAAGGAAAATACGAAAAAATGGTACTATAGAGAGAAGAAAACGTCTATAAAAACCTGTTTTGAGGCAAGTACACAAGGAGCATCGAATGAATTTTACAAAAGAACATCTGATACACGATCACAAGCTTCGCATTACGACAACAAGAATGCCGCAGATTTTTTACAGACGTGGGGAGAAATTGTTTACTCTGTCTGCACCCTGGAGATTCATGCCAACATCAATTGTGTTCATATGACACCCAACCGTCTATGGAAGCCCTGACCGAGGATGCAGGCAGACATATCGCCGCAGGTCCTGAGAAGTCCTCCTCTGAGCAATTTCTAGCAAGTTCATCGGAGATCTCATTTCCCGTGATCCCGTTATGATCCGCGACCTATATTCAGCCTTCCGACCGAATTCAGAGAGATCTTGCATTTCCGAACCATTTTGGAGGTGGTTAAGTGGTTGAGCAAGGCCTCAGTGCAGCCTGACTGTCGCTACAGACGCAGATACTTCGCCCCCCTCCACCTATTCCTCGCAACATAGCCCATGGACATTAGGATAGCATAAGTCTCTTTTTGGAAGAATGGCGCATGTTTGCCTAACGAGAAGAAAAGTCTAATGTTGTCGCTCTCCATGAAAACTTCAGCACCAGATCCTTGATCGTAACATCAAGGGGCGGGAGGTTCCATAATGCACCTAGGCCTGAGCCAGGCGTGCTGTGGAAGGCCCCCGTGCAGCCGAGACATACCTCCTTTGGAGTTTGGCAAAAGCAAAAGTAACATTCTTACGTGAAAGCTTATTCCACCAAACAACTGATGCGCATGCTAGAAATAGTCTTATCATAGCCGTATAAATCCGTAGGACTCTTTTCGGTGATAAGCCTCATTCCTTGCCGAAAATTCCCTTACAGTGCCAGAAAACCGACAGCATCTTAGCAGTCTTCAGCTTAACATGATTCGAACAAAGAAGTTTGCTATCCAGGATAGCTCCCAGATATTTTGCTTCATTGGAGAGTTGGATTGTAACGCATTTTAGCACTGGCTGAGTCAACCCGATCAGCTTCCCCCTTCTCGTAAAGAGACCAACCTCAGTTTTGAGAGGATTGACCGCGAGCCCATCCCTAGTTCACCATTTGTCGATCACGTCTAGGGCCGATTGCGCCCTTTCGCAGACAGTTGCTAGGCATGATCCAACAGAAAGCACGGCAACATTAACATCAACATCAACATCAACGTATTGATGTTGTACAGGAGTTTAAATAATTGGAAGTTTTACAGACGCATAACCTTAACTTTGTTAATTTCATTCCTAGAAACATTAATCTTCTTTATAATACATACGTCCAAATCAAGGTAGTAAATGTGAAAGACGCAATACAGAAGTTAATAATGCAACACGATCAAGCCTTTCGGCAGTGGAAACGTTTTCGAGTGGAAGAGTTTCGTCAAATATATAAACTCTTGCGAAATAGGGCAGTGGAATTGCTAAGACATAATTTTTTTTCCAACTCATTACCTCAGATGGTCGCAAATTATGGAAGAATATTGCTGAACTTCGTCTTGGAAAACAAAAGCTAACTTATTTCAACAATATTGATTGCAAAGACCTAAATCGCAAATTCCTATCTAATCCACATTCAAGTATCTCGGTTACTAACTCTTCCTTTTGTGATGCTATTCTACCAATTGCAGCATCATTTGCATTTAAAACGGTGTACGATACCACCTTAGTGGAAAGTTTCCTGTCTGTAAAGCTATAGGAATCGATGAGATTCATCCAATTTTTGTCAGAGCAACACTACCAGGTTAGGTTAGATTTAGGTGGCTGTCGGCAGAAGACGACACACTTAGACCAATTTAGGTCCATTGTGATACCACGTATAATTATCTACCTCAACTCTGTAGATGGGACTGGTCAACGGCACGCGGTTGTTCTCAAACGGTCCCCCATCTACGTACTAACCGCGCCCAACGTCGTTTAATTGCGGTGATCTGACGAGAACCGATTAACTCGACGTGGTATGGTCGTTGGTTAGCAACACTACCATCAATGCTGCAATTTCTCACGCACGTTTTAAACACTGTGTTTATGACTGCAACCTTTCATAGCCAATGAAAATTGGCAAACATTATTCCAATAAATGCAAATTCCACAGGCGAATAGTTTATACCGATTTCAATCCTACGTTTTCTCTCTAAAATATGTGAAAGGTTTATGGTTTATTACATCTTAATGAGGTTCTTACGCGATATGGTAGATCATTTAACTTACTTTTACTTAACGGGCGCCCGACCTGTGAAGAGTCTCTGCCTGAAACTGAAACACTGGAGCCTTCCATTCTCTGCGATCCCGCGCAGGCTGCTTCCCGTTCTCCAGAACAGCCGCTCTGGCATCTACGATGGCTTGATCTTAAAATGGAGGTTCGGTCTTCCTCAGTTTTGCCGGGATCCCGAACTCGGCCATTGCCACGTAGAGCTCCTGACGATGAATGCTATCATATGCGGCCTTAAAGTCGATGAAAAGGTGGTTAGTCTCGACTTGAAATTTATTGGTATTTTCCAGAATTTGCTTTAGTGTGAAGATTTGGTCTATTGTCGATCGCCGGAAGCCACACTGGTACGTGCCGATTAGTGTGTTGTAGAACGGCTTCAGACGTTCACACAGTACGTTAGATAGCATCTTAGATACGACATTTAGCAGGGATATGCCTCGATAGTTCTTGCAAGACATAGGATCGTCTTTTTTGAAGGTGGGGCATATGAAGCTGACTGTCCAGTCATCGAGCATTCTTTCTTCCATCCATACTTGGTTGACGATTTGGTGGTAGCGCCCTCCAAAACATCACCTTCGCTGGTAAACCATCTGAGCCCGCAGCCTTATTGTTTTTTAGCTTTCTTATAGCTAAGAAAACCTCTTCTATACTGAGTGGTGAAATCTGTTATTCATTGGCAGGACGTGGGTACTCTTCTAGCCCCATCAGTCTCTCTACATGATGCCCATTTATCAGCTGTTCGAATGCTGCTAAAATACATCTACTATTCTCTGCGCTTCGGTGACTACGTTTCCCTCGCTGTTTCTAAGAGATTACGTCCCAGTCTTAAAGCCACCAGCCAGTTCCTTCGCTTTCTTGTCAAATCTCTGGATGTTGTTTCCTTGAACTGGGAGCCTGCGTACGCCCTCTTCATTCTACGCAGTATCTTCTCCTTCTCTTTTCTCTTGGCTCGCTGCCCTAGTTTTGCGCTGCAGCGTTTTTAAATATTCATCTTCTATCACGTTCTTCCGAGAAGCGCATACATCATCATACCATAGCTGGTAAACTGCGGTGGTATCGACTACCTCCCTGATGATGTCACGATATCGTTTCCACATATTGTTTGCGCTTGTGGGTGGTGAATGCACAGAGTCTCTCGCCCATCCGCTCTGTGTAGACTCTGGCTACTCTAGGTGTGCTAAGGCGTCCAACATCGAATTTCTTTTTTTGGACAGTTTGCAGCTTCTTCTCGTTGGACAGTCGAGCTCTAAATTTAGCTGCAACAAGGAAATGGTCAGAGTCGACGTTTCCCTGCACGTTTATGATGTTGGATGCCTGCCTCGTATCGATTAGCACATGGTCGATTGGCGGTTCGACCACCTGGAGAGCGCCAGGTTCCTGTGTGGATCCTGAGCCTTGGATACCTAGTGCTAATTATTACCGTATTACGAGCTTCTGCAAATTCGATTAGTCGGTAGCCGTTATCTGTTGTCGTGTCGTGAACTAATCCGCCGAAGATGTTTTCTTACCGACTTTGGCATTGAAATCCTCGAGCACAACTTTGACATCGTACTCCGGACAGGCTATGTAGGCTCCGTTCAGGAGGTAATAGAACTCCTTGATGGGATCTTCAGCCTCGTCGGTAGGGGCGTGTAGATACACATATTAGGCTAATGTTTTGAAATGTAGTCTTCTACTTTTGTCCTAAGCCCATTTCCCACAACGAATCCGCACCCTAAAATATGCAATCTTGTATGGCAGCTGTGATAAATGTCGCAATTTTTTTCTTTTCATTATACCTGATCCTATCCATCGTATCTCCTTGATCGCGGTAATACCTGCCTTGTACCGCTCGAGGACAAACCCAAGTTTTTGAGTAGCACCTGGGATGTACAGTGTTCGCATGTTCCAGGTAGATACTTCCAGGTCGTAGTTGTGGTGACCATATCCGGGTATCCATTATCCTAGGCTTCATATGTCTCTTTCATAACCGGTCGGGAAGTTACCACGACGACAGTACCCCCAACCTGGAGGGTCAGTTTCATTCTTTACCCCTAGGACGAGGGGCCGGATTTTCCGGAGTCAGTAACCCTTTTTCGGGGATATGAGCGGTGCCGTTGCCCCATTAAGGGCTCATCCGCCACCAACTCTTTTCCAATACCCTGGATCAGTATTGAAGTCCCTTAAGACGTGGGAGTCAGTAATGTGATAATTATGTCTAAAAAGTAGGCAACCGGCTTATTTTTATGAAAAAATCAAATTTGAAGCGCATTTTCTCTTTGCGAGCAAAGTCTCTATTCCCATTCGAGATGAGCTTTTTCATCTCCATTATATTAGTGGAGCACTTTGACCAAGCTTAGAATTCCGTTTTCTTGTCACTTATCATTGATTTAGCTTCATCTGTCCACCACCATGTTTCTTTGCCGTGTTGATAGTGTCCTTTTGAAGCCCCAAACAGTGATTTAGCTCTATCCAAGCAAGGTCGTTGTAAGGAATACCACATAACTTGTGATAAGCACTCTGTGTCCTCAACTCCGTGATGCAATAAATGCTTCGCCTTTCTCTCTGAAATCTGTGAACGTGCATTATGGACAATTATTTCCAATAGTTGGATTTGAGTAATAATGACGAAAAAAACTATTCGCCGAACTACAGCATGGAATAAACATGGAAAATTGGGACAACAACTGGAACAACAAAGAATAAACATGGAAGATTGGGATGATGACGATTTCTTCCAACGCTTTCGTTTGATCAAACCTACACCGGATAATATATACTTACAATTGTTCGAACAGATTTAGAGTACTCTCCAGAAAGGTAAACGTTTACACAACAAAATTGTTAAATAGATAATAATATCATAGTCATAAATCTATCTGGTGCATTTAGAAATTCCACTTTCTATTCACTGTGCGGTTTTGTCATAATCCGCCCCACCCCCATGTGCACTCATATGAAAACAATAACCCAAAAAGTATTTATCAATAATTGATTACCCACTTGTGGTCAATAAATATTCATGTTGATAATTTACATATTTGCTACAGGTAAAGAAACCAATCTTAACTCAAAACCGGTAGGTACCTAAAAATGTTAAAAATTTGTTGTTGAAATTAAATTATGTAGGAATAAATTGTTATTATAAAGAGCAATACTACAATTCAATAATCTCTTCGCATACCCTCTCAAATTCCTTAATTTTTACGGAATTGCACATTCTGCAAGTGGAAATTCATCAGTTGTTCCATTTGTTCTAACTCAATATAATTCCATAAAAAAATGAAATTCCTAATCGAAATGGAATTCGCAGTAAAGCATTATATATTGCATATTTTCAGTCACAATGATGTAAAAATCCCTGGGACTTTTTTAAACGTAGCTAATTCTGAATTGTGCACTTTTTAATTGAGAGTGAATAAATTGGGTCTTAGGGTCTCTTTGTCTTTTTTTTTTAATAAGGTTGTAGTTGATTTAGCAATAATTTAAGGCATATTTAAGTGTGCTCAAAAATAAATTAATCCTTAAGCAATGGTTAACTAGCTTACTTTTTAATTTAACTTAATTAATTAGCGTAACGGATACAGTAGTTGACACCTTTTTTTTGATACAGTAGTTGTCACCTCTCTGTTCAATAGCGATTTGCTCTGTTCCAGTTACTTCTTTTGAGGAATATTTTTGGTTTTCCGGAAATATAATAAATTTGTAACATTTTCCTGCATTTCCTAAATTAAAGGCTCTTTTTAGTCGATATTCGTAAATCAAAGCGCAAACATCTATCAGTGCAATTTCTTTCAGTGTTAAGTCTTGTGAATTTTAATAAGGACTTCCAATTTGGTAAGTACCTAATGTTTTTTTTCTGAAATTCTCGAAATAAGAATAAAAACTTTAGCTATTTCAATTGGCAATATATAAAATATGTATTATTAATTTAAGTTTCAATAGTCCAATTACCTGCCAGTATATCAAATAAGAGGGGTGCCAATAACTGTATCAAAAAAAGTATAAGATTCAATTATTGCCAGGGGGTGCCAATAACTTGTTTATATGGGACTACAGTTGTTGGCACTGCCAATGACTGTACTTTTGACGGAGCCAACATCTGTACTTTACGACGGTTATTTGTTTCAGATTTTTGAAAATGCCTAAACACAAGAAAAGTTATGATGAGGATCGGCTCCAAATAGCTCTTTTGGCAATAAAAGGCGGACAGTTTTCAAAGAAGAGCACTTCGGAATTCTACGGCATACCAAGATCAACTATTCTATTTCGCCGAAAGAGGATGAGGCAACAATTGTTAATTTGACAAACCTTTGTCAACTTAACGGTTTTCCAAAGCGCAAGGAAGATGTTTTAAGCTTCGTCAAAGAATTCCTAGAGCAAAATGAAAGGGAAGTATAGTTATTATTTGATTTTTGGGTACCAACAACTGCAGTTCAGTAGAGTGCCAAACACTGTACAGGGATACCAACTACTGTAGTTTTTGAGAGACTTTGTTTATAATCCATTTAATTGTAAATTGCAATCTATCAACTCGAAGAAGTCAATTTTTAGTAAAAACTAAATACATTAAACAATATATAAATGTATAACATATTAAAATCACGTTTCAAATAAGAATGCTACGCTTGCTTAAAGTCACAATTCCCTTATGGGTGGCAACTAATTTTTACTTTCCAAATCAATTTTCCGTTCTACTATTTGTCCACTCTAAGCGAATGAGTGTGGATGTTTGTGGGGTAGTAAATTTATTTAATATCCGCACCTTAGCTCAAACATTGAAAATCTTAGCTAAGGTTCGCACACCCACTTGGTTGTCATTTCATTCCAGTCTTCCAAAACTTTACCTATAGTTTTTATGTTCACTGTTGTGCTATCTTTACTTTTGGTTTGTTGTTGGTTAAGGTTTAAAATGTTGCTGAGCTGCGTATACACTTCGCAATAAAACGCGACTAAAAAGACAATTATAATAGCCTCTTCGCCAGTAACCAGTACTTAAAGTCTGCTCTAAAAGTCAAGCAGAAAAAAGAAAGGGAACGCTAAGAGAACCATAAAGTATTGGATGGATGTCTGCATATGCATATGTACTTTGAACGAAAAATACTGGTTCCGGTGTCAATCAATATCAGCAGGATATTCGAATGACACAAAACAAAATGTATGTTCGCAACGCTTATTTTGCATCTTTATCAAGATAGGCGAATACAGCAGGTAATAGAAGAAAGGCATCTCATTCCGGATCATCAATTCGGTTTCAGAAGCAAGCATTCTACAGTTGAACAAGTGCATAGAATAACACATGTAATCGAATAATCTCTTGAAGCAAAAAGGATTTGTTCAAGCGTATTCCTTGACGTCTCTCCAGCCTTTGGCAAGGTCTGGCATGAAGGCTTAAAGTTTAAATTGCGACAAGTTTTGCCAAGGCACCTATATGTTATTTTGGAGAATTATCTAACTGATAGATTATTCCGCGTCAAATGTGGAAACGAATATTCAGATTTAAAGGAAATAATGGCTGGGGTGCCACAATGAAGCGTCCTTGGTTCAGTGTTAAGGCCTTTTTAGACGATCAGTTATCAGTTCAGTTGTCAGTTCAGTTCAAAAAGATAGTGCATTTAGACGTCAGTCCGGTGTTCAATTGAGCTTTCATTTTTCTTGTGAGCAGTCCAAAGTCAGAAGAAATACATTGCGTAATGGACGATGAAAGCCGATAAATTTTAATGAAATCGACCATATTATCACTCCGTTTCGACATTATGAAAAAAAAACAGGAAAAAAACACAAAAAAAACACCGCCAACTGCAATTTAAATGACGGTTGAACTGACAACTGAACTGAAACGTTTTTACACATCAGTTTAACTGATAACTGAACTGACAACTTATGGGAATTCCATCAGTTTCAGTTTCAGTTAAACGCTTCAATTTTTGCATTTAGACATCAGTTTAACTGAAATCTTAACTGATAGCTCAACTGAAACTGAAACAGAAATGATCGTCTAAATGGGCTTTTATACTTATTATACACTCGTGATATACCACACTTAGAAGGCACTGAGCTAGCTACATTTGCTGACGACACTGCTATCCTGGCATTAGGTAAAACCGTCAAAGAGACTACGGAAAAACTGCAAGAAGCTCTGGGTTGAGTAAATGAATGGACTTAGGCTTGGCGAATCGCACTCAACGAGACCAAATCGGTTTATGTAAATTTTACCTACAATCGAAGACGGAACCAAAGACTAGTCGAAAAAGCATAAACTAGACTAGAAACTCACGTAAATATTACATTCCTCCAAGGATGAAAGAAATGTCTGCACCGTCTACAAAGAACTAAGTCTATAGACTTAGCGCTATAAATAACCGCGTCTAAGCTGCGGAGGAACTGCTAATGGGAAGGTACCTGCAAAATGTTCTTATTTCGTGAACCAGGTTGCGTTAATAATAAAAACATATAAGATATCAAAGACAAACTGCTGATTGGTCTATCGACTATGTGCAATATTTGGAAAGCTGTCTTCTCCCCGCCACCGATAAAATGCCAAGACGGCCATACCGCATGGAAATCGGGAAGAAGGGAGAAGGGGTTAGTGGGAAAAAATACCACACTAGTACTGAGTGTGGATCAGTTTCGTCTTTTGAAGATTATATACTCCCAGCGTGAAAAAACAAAAAGAATTTTTGTCAAGAGCTTTTAAATCGCATTGCACTTGCACCAACTCCTTCACAGTAGCACTTCCTTATATATTTATGAAGAGGCTCGTGCAGGGCTTAAAATATCACTGCAACGCCCCCAAAACCTTGCGCTTGTCGTAAAAGGCGACTAAGTGGAGAAATAACATCTAGGGCCTGTAACGCAAAATATGTTTAATGTGCCCCTAGGCTCACATTAATGTCGCAAGTGCCCCTGTCACACAATACAACCAGTCTTGTTAAACAATAGGAATACAATTCAATTTAATTTTAAATTTTACTTTTTTAACAAAACTTGTTGTATTGTGTTACATGGCCTTGCAATTTTGCCATTAATATAGCGACACAATAAACATCTGAAAACTGTCCCGCAGAGTGGATGGAATTCCTTTGGTTGACAGGACTGGATATCACCAGTAACGCAAAATGAAGATCAAAAAATAGTCAATAATGCACTTGTCGAAATCAAAAACAAAAATTGGCAGACCTAGGACCTAATTTTTCCTCCTATCCGCAGCAAGTTGCCATGAAAATTCCAATTTGTCTATGGCCAGGACGTTCATAGGAAGAAAAATAATTGCCAGGAATGTATAGTCAGGCAGCAAAACATTGCAAATGCTCTTAGAAGAAAAGTTGACAAAAGAATTTTAATTTTATAAGTGTGTTTGATTATTTTTCATGATCTTCGTCTTCTTCTAAAAAAGATAAAGTAATCTTTAAAATACTGCAAGCTGAACTTGAAATCAAAAACTACAGACCAAAGTAGCAAATTGTTTCTAAAGTAGTGGAAAAATACACATAGCTAGGTGCAACTATGTTGATCAAAATAGATTTCATTAATTATTGCCTGCTTATACTTCAGAGACAATTTTCGATAATCAAGAGGGATGCGAATATGTTAATTACTAATTTTAAAAATCAATTTATCACAAAATACTGGTAGCAGAAAATCGATAGATGCAAAACCTCAAATATTAGCATTTGTATAGTTAGATAAACACACAAAAATATTTATTGCTATAGCAACTTCAATTCAATTAAATTATCTAAGTTTACCGGAAACAAAATAACTAATGAACTGAAGTTTAAAATGTATACAACGTTATTTCTGTAGTGGTGTTCTTTTTTATGCGCTAATGCGGATAGACAAACATTAACAAGTAAAATACAACAACACGATACCCAAAATTCGCCAACAAAAGCGGGAATAAATAGCCGTGTTTTGTGCACGCGGATATAGGGATAATTTGAAATTTGCATGTAAAATACAACAACAACTTATCCTATATACGCCCACTTTAGCGGGGATAAAGAGTGCTTCCAAAATCCATTTTCTCCCTTTCTGATGAATTGTTGCGATGAATTTTTCAGGAAATGTCAAAGTTTGACACATTCCGCCGAATATTTTATTCGTGATTTTATTATTATTATTTTTCAAACTGTTCCTCCTATACACGAACGACCTACCACAAAACGACGAAACTACTGTTGCCACTTTTGCAGACTATACTGCTGTACTTGCAGTAGGAAAAACCGCACAGGAAGTTAGAGAAAAACTGCAAAGGACAGTAAATGATATATCCAAATGGACCAAAAAATGGCAAATAAAATTAAATGAACTAAAGTCGGTTCATATTAACTTTACGAATAAAAACGTACAACACATACCTGTGTATATAAATAATAAAGTAGTTCTGCATTCGAACTCAGCTAAGTATTTAGGCTTGACTTTGGACCCAAAGTTGCGTTGGAAAACACATGTCAAAAAAAAAACGAGATGAACTAAATATACGATACAATAAAATGTATTGGGTCATAGGGAGGAATTCATGCCTCTCAATCTACAACAAACTGCTTCTCTACAAGCAAATATTAAAACCAATTTGGACATATGGCCTCCAGTTATGGGGGTGCACAAGAAAGACAAATCTTCAAAGCATACAATGCTTTCAAAACAAAGTATTACGCAATATTGTTAATGCGCCGTGGTACATACGTAATGCTGATCTACATAGGGGGTTCTGAAAATTGAAATGGTAGAGGACGAGGTTCGGAAGGGCGCAAAAAGACATGAAGCTAGGCTTCGCAACCATGCTAATTTAGAAGTAGTTCAACTACTTAATAACAACAATTTAGTGAGAAGATTACATAGAGCTAAATCATTTGAACTAGTTAACTAGGTAATTAGGAAAGAAAAATATGTTTTACAACATAATCACACGAACAAAGTGATAATGAATTAAGAAAAAAGGTAACAAACCAAAGTTAGTTCCTAAAAACAGTACATAAGTACATAAGCAAATGTTAAAACAAAATTGCTGATTAGTCGTTAGACTAGGTGCGATTACTGGAAGGATGGTAACATCATACCTTCCCTGGGTGTTTTTTAGTGGATGATTCAAGTCCCACGCTATCGCAAAGCTCGCAAGCAATGTCTTTTAACGATTTTCACCTAGCTACACGCAAAAAAAAAAAAATTCAAACTTTGTTATAAGGGTAATTGAATTTAGCAAATCTGTTAATGTGAAATGGTTTTTTATATTTTTATAATCTATGTTGGCATCAATTTCAATTGGCGGAAGTAAATATTTTTCAATTTCAGGATTTTCAATACAAATTTCTTAACTGCAACTTACAGCTGTATCACGGTGCTAGTCATAGGTACATGTGTGCTGCTAAGGTTTTTTTTGATGAATTCTTAAGCGGCGATAGTCGTTCTTTGGTGCCAATCCTATATCCGCGCGCAAAAAAACACGGCTATAGTCAGATCTGAAAAAAAAACATACAAATTGTATGGAACACATCGCCAACCACAGTAGCGCCTCCTACCGGAATATTTTTGTGTGGTTATTTCTCATTGCTTCCTTTCTTCTTCTTTTTTTCAAACTTCTGGCTCGCCAAGGCGATTTAAAAAGGGGGGGGGGGGGGCACTTCGACCATAAAGATCTTTTGTACCGCTAGACTTCTTATCTCGCATATCCGAATTGCAAACTGAAAACTCCGAGCTTAAATCTAAAGTCAGTGTCTTGCAAGAAAAAATTGATTTCTTGGAGCAGTCAAATCTCTAAAATGTTATGGAAATCGTAAATGTTCTGTGTGTTGATAATTCAAATGCAATGCAAGTTGCTGTAGAAATTGTTCGTGATGGAGTGAGAGTGAAATCTTGCGAAAAAGACATAGACCATTGCTTTGTCAAAAAAATAAAAAAAACGTAAACAAATCAGCAGTACCAGTGCGCCAGGCGATATTGCATCTGAGAACCACACCAACATTCTTGTTATTAAATTGACTCGCCGACAAACGAAGGAAAGCATAATGAGAGCGAAAAGAAATGTTAAACTCACGACGAAATTTTTTGGTGAGCGTTTTGATAATACCAACATCTATATGAATGACAGTTTGACTCCCCATGTACGTGAACTCTTCAATGCAACCAAGAGGATAAAAGTGACGAAGAACTACAAATTTATATGGGTTAGGAAGAATGTAATATTTTTGCGTAAAGGGAAGAAGGGGATGATGCAATTCAAGTTAGGTGTTTTGCAGATATTAATAATTTATAAGTAAACTCTTTATAAATATAAAATGAATCTTAACTCTTCTAACAACGTAAAAATATATCAGAATTCTTATCCTCCCTTGCTTATACATCAAAACATTCGAAGTATGAGAAAAAACTTTAATTCTTTTGTTGCTCATATTGACTCGTTGAATTTGTTAGCTGACTTTATTATTTTGTCTGAAATTTGGGTGTACGACTGCGAACTATCCAATTACAATATTCCAGGTTATGAATTATATGGTAATTGTAACAATTCGTATAGTGCAGGTGGTGTAGCAGTATTTATAAAAGAACCGGTCAATTGTGAAGAGGTCGTAAAATATAACAGGCAGTGCAGATGTCGTTAAAATTACATACAAACAAAATGATGAAATTGTTACAATTTTGTGTAGTTATCGCTTGCATGAAAATGGCTTGAGCAAAAATGTATTTCTTGAGCATATGGATGAGCTTTTGAAAAATGTCAAATCAAAGAATTTAATTGTTTTAGGAGATATAAATATTGACGTTTTAATTGATAGCAATGATTCTGACAAATATATGTTGTTGATGTCCTCATATGGTTTAAAATCGCTTGCGAATGAACCAACTCGTATAACAGACGTAACACAAACCTGTATTGATCACATTTTTGTAAGATTTCACAAAAGTTGGTTGCACAAGGTTTCAAGTGAAGTACTTGACTTAAGAATTTCTGACCACTGTATGCTTAGACTCGGTATAGATAAAGCTCCAGATCATGAAACAAATAGATACATTCCCTTTCTAGATAGACCCGAAATAGACTTTTTAAGCCTAACGAATGCCCTTAAGTTTGAGTTTTGGGAGCAGGTTTATATAGAAAGTAATCCTTCTGTAGCTTATGATGTTTTTTTGGAGACATTAAAAGGACATATTGCTAAAACTACCAAGATTCAGTCGCGTTTCAATAAAAAGCTCAAACGAATGAAGCCTTGATTAAATGAGAATTTGCTTAAAATGATAAATGAAAAAAATTCCCTTCGTAAAAAATGTAAAAAAAAACCCCGAAACAACAATCTAAAGCGTCACTACCATAAATTGAGCCTGATCGTAAAAAGGAAAATAGCTACATATATGTCAAGAAAAATTGTATGCCAAGAAGATCGAGAACTGCAAAGGAAATTTAAAGGAGGAATGGAGAGTTGTGAATAGCATTTTAAGTAATGGTAAAAAACAAGAAAGCATTAGTGAAATTCAGGTTGAAAATACTTTGGTAGATAATCCTATGAATATTGCAAACGATTTCAATAGCTATTTTGCTTCTATTGCAACAAATTGCAAGCCTAATCCTTCTCAAACCGATTGCAGCTGTGAATTATATTCGGACCTAATTGATGATGCTTTTCAAATGAATAGCTTTGTCTTTCAACCTTTTTCACCACTAGAACTTTATAGACGTATAATGAATCTTAACAATAAAAACTCATGTACATCGGATGGAATAACAAATTTTCTCGTTAAACGTATTGCTTTCTTCATTGTTGATGTTCTATGTTTTATATTTAATATGAGTGTTCATTGTTGTATTTTCCCGTCTGCGTTAAAAGCTGCTGAAGTTATTCCTCTTCATAAAAAAGGGTGTCGAAAATCAGTGAGCCATTATAGACCAATATCATTACTTCCAACGTTCTCTAAACTAAAAAAATTAATGAAAGAGCGTATTTTGTCATTTTTAAACAAGAATAATTACTTATGCTATCAACAGTTTGGATTTCGCGAGGGTAAATCGATAGAAGGTGCCATTTTAAAATTATGTAGTGAGATATGCAGCGGTTTTAATAGCAATACTAGTCCTATAGCATTATTTATTGACATGACAAAAGCCTTTGATATGGTTAATCATTCGATTCTTTTGGACAAACTCTACAAAGCTGGATTCAGGTATTCAATGTTCAATTGGTTTAAATCCTATCTATCAGAAAGATCTCAACGAGTAAAAATTAATCGAGTTTATAGCAATATGTTGCAGTCACGAATTGGTGTACCTCAAGTTTCGGTTTTAGGTCCTATTCTATTTCTCATTTATATAAGCTCCATATTTAAACAAAATTTGAGTAGCAATATAACAGCTTTTGCTGATGATATGGTATTTACATATGTAAACAGTTCAATATTCGAGTCGGTGGTAAAATTAGAGACTGACGTGCAACTGTTAAGGCAATGGTTTGCTAAGCATGAACTGATTGTAAGCGACAAAACTAAGCTTATGTTTTTCAATGTAAAAAAGTCAAGTCTGCTTGAAAGTAATATAGTTGTTCACTCCGCTATGTGTCCGAAACTTTCAATGTCCGCTCATAAGTGTGGTAAAGTTAATTTTTGTATGGATCTATCCTGTTGTTCAACTTGTTTTCCAATAGAATCTGTTGAATGTTATAAGTATCTTGGAGTATCAATAGATAAGCATTTGAGTTGGAAAATCCATGCAGCTGACTTAAAAAAATATATGATCTGTGCGACGCGTAAAATATTTTTGTTACAACCTCATTGTTCTAAAAAACTTCTGACAGTAATTTACTATGTTCTTCTTAACTCAAAACTACAATATGGTTTAACGAGTTGGGGAGGAGCTTACAATAACACAATTGAACCACTTCAAATAGCACAAAAGCATAATGTCAGAATTATTTGTAAAAAAAAGTAGATTAACAAGTAGTTTGCCTTTATTTCGTTTCCTTCGCATTTTACCATTAAAACATTTATATGTTTTCAAAGTTCTTAAAGTCTTTTTCATGCGTAGCGGATACAGCTCAATACTAAGAAATTCAAATGTATACAGGTTAAGGGTAAATTCTCAGCAACAAGTAAAGGTAGATACCGGTGGCAAACAAAAAAAATGTTTATAACTTTTATACTGTATCAGGACCTACATTATTTAATCAATTACCATACGAGATTAGAATAATTAATACACATAGTGTATTTTTGAAAAAAGTCAAATTATGGTTATTTAGTATGGATATTTCTCAAGTCAAAAATTTGTTTATGAACACTGTTTGATTTGTTTCGTTCTTTTTTCATATAGTTTCCGTAAATGTATATTACTTTTTTCATATAAAGTCTTAAATCTTGTTTCCTTTTCACTTAATTACTGTTTCAAAAAAAAATATTATATCAACTTCTCTTAATTTGTATAAAATCTTTAATTAATTTGTTTTGTTCATTATTCTTGTTATAAACAAAATAAAACCCCACAGCTATTCTATATTTATTTAACCAATGGGCCATTCGCCTCTAGTCTTCACAAGGCTATAGAATGTCACCCTAATATCTTATTCCATACTTTTGTCAAATTTATATGTATTAGTTATTAATTCATCATCCCTGGAATAAAATGAATAAAATATGTTAATAAAAAAAAAAAAAAAGTTTAAACTAGTAGAATTAATACTTTCCGTGTAAAGTGGACAATTTTACCAGTAGAAGAATTCTTTATGTCTTCGGGACTCGTATGTTACCTAAAAATGTGTTCAGCTGACTCGTCCTCTTCAAGACAAAGTCGGCACTCAGGAGAGTCTGCTATTCTCATTTTGTTTAGATGATATCTTAAGCCATGGTGACCAGTAAGGTACCCTACTAAGTTTTTGATATCATGCCTGCTTAGGTTCGGTCATTTGCTGTCATTTTTATTGAAGGGTCGAATGGTTCGTTTGGCCTGTCTTAGACTTGGGATGCTTTCCCAAAGATAGATACATTTTCTATATTTCCAACTTTTTATTGCTGCCGTTGCTGCTGATCTAAGAGTGCAGCAGAAAGGTTCGGGACCTATGAAAGGTGTTTGTGAACCTTTTCTGGCCAGTTCCGGCCTTTTCGTTACTTTCTACCCCGAGATGACCCGGACCCACCATAATTTCGTCTTGTTTCTTAATCCGAGTATTTGAAGGGTATTAAAGCAGTACACGACTGATTTGGAGTCAATGGTATGCTTCTCTCTTGGGGATCTCCGTGGAGAAACATTCTCCATTCTTCTTCTTACTACTGTACCGTGGACAGGTACATTTTTCTGATTGAGAAAACCTGTTTTTTGTAGGCGAGACGGGTAGCTTGGTTGGAACGATCGGCGAGGAAATATAGCAAAATATGCCCCGTTTACACAACCGAATCAAAAGATCGAATTGAAACTGAATCAGAATTAGAAGTAAGTTTCCACTCTGACCGAATTGAGCAATTGAACTTAATAAGAATTGAGTTTCACATGTCCTACCAAATATTTGTTTTGTATAGCGTTGTGATGCAAAAGAACCCTTAGCCTTGCAACACGAATGTGGAATGCTATTCCCTGCTCCATTTTTCCTACACATTATAATCTACAAACATTCAAAACCAACGTGCATCAGCATCTCTCCCTATCTTCTAACCCTAATTTTCTTTACACCCGCGCTGTGTAGCTATTACTTTATAATTGTATTAAAAAATGCCTTTAGAGCAAGTACATTATAAAAAAAAAACTCTACACCCAGAATCCGAATGAAACATGGTGGAATCCGAAGAGGATTTGGTCAACTATTAATGGACACTTATTTCACTTGCTGAACGCATATCCCTGGTCAAAGATCTGCAGCAGAATTCACTGTTCGCTCAATGATCGCACCTGACACTGTTAGCGGCGACAAACTTAAGTGGGTGGTCGACCATACAAAACCCCGGGACCAGATGGGATTTTTCCCGCTTAGCTACAGATGGCATTCGGAACAATACGACACAACCTGTCGGACATTCTGAAAGCTAACCATACCCGACACCTGGTCCGAGGTAAAAGTGGAATTCAAACCAAATGCCAGCAAGACCTTACTCACAACTCCCAAAGATCTAAGGCCAATTAGACTGACGTCTTTCCTACTGAAAGAATCCTAAGTCTCTTGATCAAGGAGTCAGTGGATAGTAACGTGCTATCCAAGTCACAACACGCCGTTCAAAAAGGCAAATAAGTTGAGACAGCACTCCACTGTTAACACACCCCATCGAAAAATCTCTCAGAATAAAGGAATTCACCCTGGTGGCCTTCCTTGATATAGAGGGCGCCTTCAACAATGTTGAAACAAATACGATTACCCATACCCAAGTCCTTCGAAGAGTCAACATCTGCGAATTAGTCTGCTCTCTTGTGGAACAAATACTCAAAACCAGAGTGATAAATACCGTCAAGCAATTGTTAAGGATTTTTCACAATTTCATGAACATTTTTGTAATATTGACATGAATCTGACCTTTCAAAAGTGAAATTTATGACGGCCTTCATGGAATATAAACAAACAAAATCAACCACACTAAAAAGTAGAAAATGTTAAAAACCCACCAAAGGGCCTTTAACCACGGGCTCGCTACCTTATTATTAAAGTTAGTAGCAACTGGAGTGGTAACAACGTGCACAGAATACTGCCCAGCAAAGTCTTAATTAAAGAGAAGACTGCCCATAAAGCATACACTAAACTTGCAATGCTGTGCTATGCTTTTAGATGAATTCATAGCCCATTTAATCTGACAGAAAATAGATTCAAAGCACTCAGCCTGGACAAGTTTGTCTGCTGACAACATTGTGGTGCTTTGTCGGCTAGTTTTGGTTTCATTTCTTAAATGTAATGGGATACCAATCTACGGTAAAAACGTATGCAATTTGCAGGCAGTGGCAACTACCACAATTGAACTGTAATGTACTTTTACAACTTAACTCTTGGCGCATCTAATATGATTCTTACACAATAGCAGCAGGTTGCGTTGTAGGTGTTTTAATTGATAGTGTGGGCAGCAAACAAACCTACACAAGAAAAGTTATTTTCCGTTCGCATCCTCAGTGCGTGTGGATCAAGCACAAGAGATATTTGGAACATCCAATCGTGTGTTTCGACTAGACAAATCTCTTGTCTTTGGTTTAATGGGTGAAGCTTTGATTATATTGTATGCTAAGTGGGCATATCTTTGGTTCAAATCTGTCAAATACGTTCATATACGCTTGTATGGCCAATTGATGAATATGACCACATATGAACAGGGTCAGATTACATAACATGAAAACGATCGAACGACAGCGTTTCGAACATAGTCTATCTCTGTATAGATATGATAAAGACAGCTATCGTCAAACGATCATCGGATTACGTGATCCTGGACCCAGGCTGATTTTAATAGATAAGCATGGTATTGGGTCGTATAGTGTAAACAGGAAATATGTACGTATGTCACGAAAAGGCCAAAATTACCATACTATTATTTTAATTTTAATTTTAAGGATGGGATATTTAGGGAAATCCAAAAAACCATAAGCCCCTTCTCTGGTAAGTGGTTCTTGTTACCAATTAAACCAAAGGAATTTTTGATCATTGAGTCGTCATTTCTGTCTCTAAATTTAATTTAATTTAATTAATTTAATTTTTAATTTGGTCCGCCCCCATTTATTCAGCTTAATACAAGCAATATGTCTTTAAACCACAAAACTAAGACTTATAGCTAGACTTAAAACTAATACTTACAAGCTACAGAAAAAACTTATAAAAATTAGGTCATTGAATCCGCCTTATTTTAGTCAGTTTAGGAAAAAAACTATGCCCTCACTTTACAAAGTTAAAAGTGTGACATCTATTCTTCTTCTTCTTCTTTTTCCATTAATGGCGGTAAGGCTATGATCAGGATTAAAGGAACTCGTGCAGGGACGGGCTTAAAATATCACCGCAGGGCATATCCTGGAAAAGACCAATGAATTTCAAGTCGAGACCCACCATCTTTCATCGATTTTAGAGCCGCATTCGGAATCGCGGCAAAACTAAACTGACCAGAATTTTGTAAACCAATGCGGGACATTTTTGTCAACACCCTCACACCCACAGTCCACACCCAGCACTTATTTTTGTTGACTTGCGGTGTTCCATCACGTTTCTGCACGTCTTGCCCTTTTCATATTTCAAACATCAACAAGCAAAATATCGCTGAAATCGACAATACGGAAGTGTTTGATTACTGCTGCTGGCGCACACAAAATTACGTTTCTCATTTACGAAAAAAACTAAATTTCACCTATTTGTTTGCAACTAGCCAAAAATACCATAACGTAGAAATATTCATACCTAAGTGGGCATATTTATCGATTATCATTTAATATTTTTATAAACTATATTTGAATCCATAAGAGAACTTTTTATTTAAGGTTGATTTAATGAAACCAATTTTGGTTAAAAATAAATAAAATTATTAAATTCGCCCTGTGTGGGCGAACTGTTGGATACCTACTCTATTCCTCTCCCCAAAAATGTATTTGTGGAAAAAATGTTAATATGTATGTGTGAATGGTTAAGATGGATGTTGTCTAAATTTTGTGTTGTGCATAACTGTTTGTGACATTTTTAACAGATTGTATTGAAAAATCAAAGTGTTTGTAAAAAAAAACCGTGCCAAAAAAATTGGGCTAAGCTTTCCCAAATAGGGGCACGAACTTACCAAAACTGTTGACGTGGAATTGTTTATTATAATTTAATAATACGTTCTGCATCAATTTTTACTTTAGGAATTTAATATTTGCAAATTTAAGGTATTTCATACAATTTATTTAATTAATCGACGGCAAATGTCAAAATGGCTGAATAGAATTGTGCATATGGTAGGTGAAATTGATATACGCAACCTCCTTCCTACTCCAAATCCAATAAGGAGGGTTACAGGAGAGTTGCAGGGGGTAGCACGCCCCCTATACACATTGAACTAATAGCATTCGTTTTTAATCGAGTTTCAAACTTTTTTTTTAGGATATTTACACATTTTCTAGAGATCTAATGTAAACGTTATTTAGGCCCTACCTAAAAAAACAATAGTCCATTAGAAGTGCGTGCCCCTATTTGGGAAAGCAGTACCAAAAATTGTACCGACGAATTGTTAGGAACGACTTTATCTAGCGTACCGGATACAGTAGTTGACAACTCTCTGTTCAATAGCAATTTGCTCTGTTCCAGTTACTTCTATTGAGGAATATTTTAGTTTTTCCAAAAATATAATAAATTTGTAACATTTTCTGCATTTACTAAATTAAAGGTTCTCTTTAGTCGATATTCGTAAATCAAAGCGGAAACACCTATCAGTGCAATTTCTTCTAGTGTTAAATCTTGTGAATTTTAATAAGGACTTCCAATTTGGTAGGTAATGTTTATCTCTGAAATTCTCGAAATAAGAATACAAACTTTAGCTTTTTCAAATGACAATATATTATATATACAATGCTAATATATTAAATAAGAGGGGTGCCAATAACTGTATCAAAAAAGGCATAAGATTCAATTATTGCCAGGGGGTGCCAATAACGTATTTATATGGGACTACAGTTGTTGACACTGCCAGTGACTGTACTTCTGACGGTGCCAACAACTGTACTTTACGACGGTTATTTGTTTCAGATTTTTGAAAATGCCTAAACAGAGAAAAAGTTATCATGAGGATCGGCTCCAACTAGCTGTTTTGGCAATAAAAGGCGGACAGATTTCAAAGAAGAGAGCTTTGGAATTCAATTCAATCCAATTCAATTCAATTAATTAATATTAAATGTAAGCGGGCTGTACAATGAGACTTAGGTCTCTTTTGGTACTTATGGTACAATATATAATGGAATTCCACGGCATACCAAGATCAACTATTTTATTTTGCCTTGGTGCCACTTTTAAGAAACCCGGTCATGGCCCGTCTCCAATTTTATCGAAGGAGGAAGACTCACCAATTGTTAATTGGATGAAGCTTTGTCAACTTAAAGGTTTCCCAAAGCGAAAGGAAAATATTTTAAGCGTCGTCAAAGAATTCCTCGAGCAAAATGAAAGGGAGGTATATAGTTATTAATTGATTTTTGGGTGCCAACAACTGTATAGTTCCGTAGAGTGCCAAACACTGTACAGGGATCCCAACTACTGTAGTTTTTGAGAGACTTTGTTTATAATCCATTTAATTGTAAATTGCAATCCATAAACTCGATGAAGTCAATTTTTAGTACAAACGAAATTCCTTAAGCAATATATAAATGTATAACATATTAAAATTACGTTTCAAATAAGAATGCTACGCTTGTTTAAAGTCAAATTAATTTCATATTATTTTATTCTTCTTTCACTTTAAGCATTTCAAATTCTTCATAATTTATTATATTATTAAGTCCAAATATATGAATATAACACAATGAAAATGACACCTTACTAGCTTTCGCATAAAATCGATCACAAAATGAGATTGTCCATTTGATAATCATCTTAGAGGCTATTTCATCTCTGTTCTTCGTGCTTAAAGCTGGTATTCACCGACCACTCATTAATCGATTTTAAAACTAAGAAGCTCCTAGATTTAAATTTGTGCTACGTATTCACCAAGCACTTATAGGGTTGTGTCTATGCTATTTAGAACTTTTTCGAACTCATTCTCCCTATTTCTCTCTAATTCACTCTTTTTCGAACAATCGAACATGATAAGGGGCGCGTTCAATTTGCGAGGCAAGTTCAAGTTCCCTACTAGTTAAACCTCTATCGCTTGTCAAACGATGGCCATGTGAGTTATTCCATTAATGAGGAAGGGTGAAATAGTAATAGACTAGTAGAACTCGCCCAATCTCAAAATGCCTTGTACTTGTAAATAAAAGGAAAATTGATAAGAGTGAAATCCAGAAATATGAACTACTAGTAGAGAACTTAAACTATAAAATTTTAAACGGAAAATAAAATCTAGACAAAAACATTTATTAGTGTATCAATGCGACAACCATTGAATTTGGTAGTTCATTCTGCGCTTTATATTTAAAAAACCAAACTACAATTTCTTCCCATTTTGGTACTAAGCGCTTTAATATCAAGTGACTGCCAGCTGATTTCTAATTTCCAACCCCTGGTAAATCTGCACTAATAATGCTTGGTAAAAATTACGAAACTCATAGTTGTGTTGGTGAATACCACCCTAAGTGTTACCATGCATAGCTTCGCTTGTACGTCAAAGTTTTTCAAAACATATGGCGTTTTTCATTAAAGGAAAGTTTTGGGGTAGAAACAAATCAACACTTCAACTCCGACTTCGACTTTGACATTAGCGGGAACTTCGAGTCAAACACATTGAAGAATGCAACTTCGAGAGCCAAACAAAAATGGTTGTAAACAAAAGAAAATATTATGTCAAAATACAAACAAGAGAGAAAGTTCGCTGAAAATATAATCATGTGCATGCTGTAAAAAATGAAAAAAAAAATCGGTTTTGCATGTCTCATTGAAGAAAAAGAGCAATTCTCGGAAGTTGCTATCTCAATTTTTTAAGAGATATGCAATTGATAATTTACCAATACATACATACGGGCTTGCGTCAAAATGTCAAACGTGGTTTCAGTAGGTAGGACAGTTACTGTTTCTGCTACTCCAACCCTCACCACTACTAGAAAAGTCAACTGATCCGTCGGCTTTCGAAACATTTAGCTACATCGGTTTGAATTTGTTGACAGTAAAGCCTGAACTACATCAAAACAAAAGTGAAGAAAAGTACAAAAAAGTGAAAACATCGAAACTCATCGAAAACACACGCATATTTATACGACATCTATCATTAAAATCTGAACTAAAAAAAGCTCAGAAGCTTTTCGTTGGATATTTTAAAATTTCCATTTTGAATCGTATTGTTACATCCAGGCTAGGATTCGAAAAGATAAAACGTAATTCTATTTAATTAATCTTTATTAGTTCTCTTTCAATGTCTTTTACTTCTTGATTATTATTCTAATAATTCACTTATTTAATTCAACAATTCATTTTCACAATTAATCACTTTAAACAATCACTTTTCTCTTATTCAATATTCTCTATACTTTTCACTACTGTCATCTATCGCCCTTCTTGTTCGCGGTTCACAACTCGAATGTCTTGGGTGCTCCTGCGACGTCTATTTATATCTCCTAGTGACACCTCTCGAAATTTCCAGATTCGTAGAGAAGGTTCGTTTAGAAGGTTCGAGAACAATCTAATTATGTATGTACTAGTTATTCCACAGCTACTCAAACTAATATTCAAATGCTGCCAAAATCGGTAATATGGCTACTTTTACTCTCTACTAGATGGCGCAGTTGACTAATTAATGCTGAATGACACAGTTCAAGCAAACATGCAACAATATCCCCCTCTTAAACTTGTTCGTCCCGAACAAGCACGTCAATATTTTCGCCATGGTAGCGATGGAAACGATCCACATGGACAACTTTCAGCTTGCCTCTTCCTCGCTGCCTTGTCTGGCGCATTCGACCTCTGTTGTCTCTGTTCCGGTCTACGATGTCTGCTCTTTGACAAGAGCATTCAACGGCTGTCATTTCCCTTACGCGGTGGAACACATGCGATGCCTGGTCAGCAGCTTGCATTGTCAAGGCAAATGCTAAGGCCTCAGCGAGAGTTCTCTTTCCAGCCATTCTTACGGCCATTTGCAGTTGCCTATCTTCAATGGCTTTGATAAACGCTTCCACAGCCATTTCATTGATGAGAACCTCACCAGCATTAGGATATGACAAATGTGCCAGACGTTCGATATCTGCTTGCAGCTGTTGGAGTGTTTCTCCCCTCTTCTGGACTCTACTGCGTAGCTGGACCCTGTACACTTGCTGCATATGCTCATCACCGAAGCGCATGTCTATAGCCTTGACCAGGGCGTCGCAGTTGTGTTGCTTCTCTTCTGAGACGGTTTGGAGTAACTCCGCAGCTGTACCTCTTAGTGCGAGCGTTAGCGCAATCGACATTTCCTCGTTGTCCCAGCTGTTCGCCATTGCAGCTGCTTCAAACTGTTTCTTATAAATTGGCCATGATGTTTGACCATCGAAAACAGGAGGCTGCATCTCTTTCTTTCTCGGGCAGTCCGCAGAATTTTCTCGAGCCTTCTGCTTCTTCACTTTCTCGAGCTCTTTAGCCAAGTTCTCGATGTTTGTATCGATTTCGTCGAATTTGGTTTCAACCTTCTCGAACTTTTGGTCAATTTCTTCGAGTTTTCCTTCGAGAGCATTTTTAAAATCTTCCACAGCGCTCTTTTGGGCGGCAACTATGGAATTCTTTTGTTCTTGAAATTTAGTCTCCATTGCTTGCAATTTGGAATCTAGAGAATTCTTCTGTTGTTCTAGAGAATTCTTTTGTTCATCAAATTTAGAGTCCATTGATTCCAATTTGGAATCTAGAGAATTCTTCTGTTCATCAAATTTCGAGTCCATTGATTCCAATTTGGATTCTAGAGAATTCTTCTGTTCATTAAATTTAGAGTTCATAGAGAGAAGTAATTCCATCATAGCAGTCATATCAACGCCTGTACTTACTTGTTCTTCTGCTACGTCGAACAAAACGGACTTGGGGTTTTCTCCTTCGTTTTCAACAGCTTCCTGCAGTCGAAGCACCAGATCACTTTTTCCTCCAGCTGTGGAGAGATTCCGCTTTTCTAGTTCAGCTTTTAACTGCGGTATACTGAGCTGTAGCAATTTCAATGTGCGGCCCATTATTGTTTCCTTTTTTTTTTAACTAATTCACTTCACTTTAATTTCACACTGAATACGTTTTATCCCACTTCTGACACCAATGTTACATCCAGGCTAGGATTCGAAAAGATAAAACGTAATTCTATTTAATTAATCTTTATTAGTTCTCTTTCAATGTCTTTTACTTCTTGATTATTATTCTAATAATTCACTTATTTAATTCAACAATTCACTTTCACAATTAATCACTTTAAACAATCACTTTTCTCTTATTCAATATTCACTATACTTTTCACTACTGTCATCTATCGCCCTTCTTGTTCGCGGTTCACAACTCGAATGTCTTGGGTGCTCCTGCGACGTCTATTTATGGATTTAAAATAAAAGAGATTCCTTTTGTATATGTTCACTGACTTTACTTTTAATTCCAATATTTTTACTTTATATTATTGTGATAACAAGCTTTTGCAACTATCTAGAAGAGGCAGTTCCTTTTAGAATATACATTATACATATTTGAATTTTGAAAAACATCTGTCTAGCAGACTACAATGTCAAAAAGATTTTCGTGCAACCAATAATTAAATGGTGTTAGGAGCCATGTATCTTTTAATGGCTCATAGATGGATTGTTGGCGCTGGTACGACTGCCACATATTTATATCTCCTAGTGACACCTCTCGAAATTTCCAGATTCGTAGAGAAGGTTCGTTTAGAAGGTTCGAGAACAATCTAATTATGTATGTACTAGTTATTCCACAGCTACTCAAACTAATATTCAAATGCTGCCAAAATCGGTAATATGGCTACTTTTACTCTCTACTAGATGGCGCAGTTGACTAATTAATGCTGAATGACACAGTTCAAGCAAACATGCAACAGTATTCTCCATCGTTTATTAATTGTCGCTTGCTTGTCAGAAGCGCTTTTCCTTGCGAAACTGACAGGAATTATGTTATGGAAGCGTCATCTATTGGAAAGTCTCGTAAGGTATTCTTTGATTGTGTTTGTTTCTAGAGCTTTGCGCAAAGTGAAAGCTGGAACATGTTCGAGCTTTGAACCACAGTAAAATTTTAAAATGAGAAGAAATATATAGAGCGCACAATGCGATGAAGCAGTATATCCGATTTTTTCCACTTTTTTGTACTTTTTCCCACTTTTGTTTCGATGTAGTTCAGGCTTAATAAGGCTGACTTGACTAATGTCGTTTCCAATGGTAATCCGGAAAAACTCTCCGATCCAGAATGCCTATGGAACAAGCAAACACATCTTATTTGATTTATGCAGTTTGTCGTTTTATGTCATTGTACATCATCAAAATTATCAAACGCAGCGAAACCAAAATGACATTTGATGATTTTAACGTTTATTTATTTTTTAAGAGATGAACTGTTATTGAACACTTTCAGAAAAGTCCGTAACCATTCCGGATTACCATATTACCAATTGCGGATTACCATATTACTAATTGCAAAAAAGCATTGTTCAGCGTTTTTTTTAATCAGTATAAATATTTTCATTACATAAACAAAACTAATAATATTTCTATAAAAATTAAAAAAAAAATCTTTTTTTAAATGCAATTCATTGATAATTTAAAAGTTGCGTAAAAACGATGGTAATGCTTTTTGGTCTATCATTGCTGCCACCATTCATTAATCAATGGTGAAATTGCCGACACAGCTAGACAAAGGTTGGTACCTCGATTGACTCAGCTAAGCGAACAGACGACGACGAAGAAAAAAGTTCTGAAAACTTGCTCTGGGTATCACGTTTACACCTGCGAAAAATAATTTTTTAAGTGGATTTTTACTCTTATTTCATCTAGAAATCATCTCCTAACAATGGCTGACTCCAAAAAGTAAGTAAATCTCAACTTGCCGACGCCGGAATATCTTAACTTCACACAAAATCCACTTTGCAACAAAGCCGACACAGAATCGGCTTCAATTTTGCTTGTCATCTTGCAGCCACACAAAGAGAAACGTAAACGTTCCATTCGTCAATGGTCATGTATAATATAAAAATTTAATTGATTTCACAAAAAATTCTCCAAGTAAACCTTGGAGTTATTGCACCAGCCCCATTACATTTGCCCTAACTCGTTGCGAAATATTGTAGCGCAGACTAGAAGTTTCCAAGTGTTAAAGAATTTTTAAGTGAAGTCTTATCAATAAATATCCACTATGCCTTGCGAAATCAGTTTTTCAAATAGTCCATCCGAGTGCTCCTTGAAAATTTGTGAATTTTTGTGATTTCTTAAATTTTGTTCACATCGTTTTTACCGCCGTGTACCTTTTCCCTGTTAATTCGTTCGGCTGTGAGAATTAAAATGGCGTTCAGAGAAAACGAAAATCTTCAAACAAATAGATGGTGGTATGTTTTTGCAGATATTCGACTCGGAATAACATACATTTGGATAGTTTTTTCACGAATTGGATTAATTTTCATGTTTTTTTCTTTATTTTATCTTGCAGTGACGATTTAGCAACCGCAATCCTTAAGAGGAAGGATCGCCCAAACCGATTAATTGTAGAGGAAGCCATCAACGATGACAACTCTGTTGTCTCATTGTCTCAGGTAAATGCTAAAACTTTGTTTTCGAGCGGATAACTATATTTCTAATTGCGTTGCGTACTCGTTGTCAGCGAATCTATTGCTTGCGATTAAAATTAGGTCATGAACCTTTGTGCTTTACTTTCTTTCTCGCTAGGTATATCTTCTTTGTAAAATGATTGCTCATGTTCTTTGTGTTAGTTTGCTTTGGATTTATTTGGGTTGAAAGGATACAAAGCTGAATAAATTTTATTTGGATGGAACATTCTTGATCTTATGTCGTCATCGAGCGTGCTTAAGTTTAAACAATTCAAAAAATTAAATACAAAGTGGAGTCTGGACTTCCGCACTTATTTGGTTAACATATAACCTTGCATATAGCTGATCAAAGGATATTTGCTGGCAATGAATTTTCTAGTATATATTCCGGATGCATGTTACGAATTTGAAATTTAACTTGGTCAAGGGTGTGTGCCTTATTTGAAGTTGATAGTTGGAGTTCCACTGAGGTCCTTTTTTTTATTTGATTTTACAAGATGTGTTTATATGAGGAAAACATGAAAATGAATTGGAGTTCACAGCATCTAAATTGACGAAAGTGACAAATCTGCGATCATTTACCTTGCGGCCGGTCAACGATGGAACTTCCGATACAAGCAACCATTGTCACTTGTTGTTCTACACCGTTCCACAGATGCTACGTAAAGTAATAGCCTATTTTGCAGGGGCGATTCTTTTGCTTGCTGCTGGTTCGGTTTTTTTTTATCCATTTGCCGATGTGTCTGAGCCGTGACCGTCTGTCTCAGTGGTTAGTTTGTCGGACTACTAATCGAAAGGTCCCCGGTTCAAATCCCGCCGGCACCAATTAACATCTAGATTTTTTCCACTGCCACACCTCTTGCGAACGTCTTACAAACAACTTAGAATATTAATTGTCATGAAAAGCTTCTCGAATTTGTCGTTTGGATTCGGCTTAAAATTGTAGGTCCCTTCCACTTCGCCCAAGAAAGTGGTTGGAGAAGCTAGGTTTCCCTGTATTTGCCGTTTATGCCTAATATTTTATTTAGTCTGTGACATCTCTATACAACTTATCGAGTTTGCAGTTTTATTTTATATGTACTCGCGTCTCACAAAAAGGATCGAATATCCGACAAAGAGTTTGGTTTCAAACTAACCTAATATCAGTGATCGACCTCATATTAGCCAAACTGACGAAATCTGGGTTTTACAGAGCTTGCAATTTGTCTTTTCGGTTAACAGTAACTCATTTGATTTGCCAAACCGTAATAGAAGCAGCTTAGGTTAGGTTAGGTTGAACCAACGACCATACCACGTCGAGTTAATCGGTTCTCATCAGATCACCGTAATTAAACGACGTTGGGCGCGGTTAGTACGTAGATGGGGGACCGTTTGAGAACAACCGCGTGTCGTTGGCCAGTCCCATCTACAGAGTTGAGGTAGATAATTATAGGTACGTGGTATCACAATGGACCTAAATTGGTCTAAGTGTGTCGGCTTCTGCCGACAGCCACATAAACCTAACCTAACCTAACCTAATAGAAGCAGCTTACTAAGGTGTTCTTTGTGAAGTTAAGTGCGTAAATTTAAACTTTTTAACCTGTCGCCACTCTACAACCACCCTTTAATGCAAATTTTAGGCCAAGCACACAGAAATGACATTTCGGAAAGGGAGAATACAAATTAAGAAAAAGTAAACTACCCATTACACGCGGTCTCCACTTGCGATAAATTAATAGCATAGGGTATTTTCATAAACGTCGAATATCTGCGCTAGTACAATAGTCTTTCTTCTTTGTTGCATTATTGAACGCACTTATTCTGCAGAACGTGAGCAGGCCTGCTTAAGTATAATTTTTAGTAGTCACTGAATGTTCATAAACGTCAGATTTTTTGATATCCAAGACATCAAAGGAGAAGAATGTCCTCCACAAAGAAATCTTTTTCTTTTTTCCAGAGTTGAATTCTTTTTCCATCAGAATTCTTTTTTGAATTAATAGCTTAGTTTTCGCCGTATTCCACGCCGCAGCTTCTACTTCCCTTAAAAAAAAGTTAACTTTGGTTGTTAATAAAAAATTATTAAAACATTGCCAATAAAACTTAAATTTTTCGCACTTTAAATTTTGTTTTTACCTCCCGCGCTTTCTGCAGTCAAAAAATATGGATGCACAATCTGCCAGACGCTGATGACATTTATGACGTTTATGAACATATCTTCTGCAATTCATCTAAGTTAGTTCGATCAAAAATCTGACTACGAAAACGTCTAACGCAGGTCTTAGTTAGGCAGACGTTTATGAAAACACCGTTTCACTGGTGCATGCTGCCATTATCTCAAGTAAAAACCATTCTCGCAACTGTATTTCGATAGTTTGCGTGAGAAACCATGCTGTGCTCGCATGCTAGAAAAAAAAAAGTTTTCCTTGCTGTTAGGATTGCTGTTCCTGAAAATCGTTCTTCTTTTGCTTTTTCTTCTGCTTCTGCTAGAAATTTATAGTAAGTGGAGACGGCGTGTTACCAACGAAAACAATCGATCTACTTACCCAATTACAACAAAAAAAAACGCATTAAAATGTGCTTATCGATAATGTAATGTACTGCTTTTTGCTAAGGTAGGATCAGGAAGACGCAAAAGAAAAAAGAGATTCAAGTTCTTATGCTCAAAATCTACGTTAAATATTTCAATTCAGATTTCTGGATCTAACTTTAATACACGCGATCTCCACGTGCTGTAAATTGAAAGCATACACTAATGCGTGCTGCCATTATCTCGTGTGGAAACCTTTCTCGCAACTACATAAGAAAGCATGCTGTGCTCCTATACTCATAGCATGCCAGAAACAGAAGAAAGGGGATGTTACTTACTGTAAGTGCAGTAATATTCTCCATTAAAATTGTTGCGTCTCTCTTAAACAAACCATGTATGCGATTTTGACAGGTGGTCTGCTTTTGTTTTTCTTCTGCTTCTGCTGTCTGCTGGAAATATATAGTACGTGGAGATAACAATAAAATGGGCCTTACGTTGACTTCTCTGCTTTTACGACGGGGTGATGATCTTGACCAAAGGGGTCATAACTCGCATTTCACTGCATCTATACTGCTTCGCATGTATAAAGAGGCTATCTCCTAGTTGCTGCTTTCAACAAGTTTGTCTTAGGCAGTGAACAAATGTTTGCTTGTTTGCTGTAACATTTACTTGATTTTGATTTCAAGGCCAATTAATATCGACTGTTCTTTAATCTCTGTGAAGTCCCCTAATATAGCATGCTGTTATCGGCCGGGTGATGCCGATATCCTCCGAATACCCCAGTTGCTGGACGGATTTGTTGAAGGGCTTCCATGTTGATGTTTGCTCAGCGTACTATTCGCTCCACAACTATGTTAAAGGAGTCGACTGGTAGCGCATCTTGCCGGAATCCGGTTATGCATTCCACCACGTGTTTTCTTGCCGGGATCCCTAATTCCGCCATCTCCATGTAAACGTACTGACTGAATGCTATCACTGCTCTTTTCCCGGATTAGTGTGAACATTTAATTGTGGTTCCGGTTCTTTATTGACTGTATGTGGGGGCTTTTCTTGCCATATCACTCTTTTTATTGCGCAGTTTTTTCAAACACGATCTATTCGGTGACTAAATTCCCTTGGCTGTTTGAAAGAATCTGTGTTCCTGTCTAAAAGACCAACTAATTTGTGGGTGGAATACTTAGCATTGGAAACATTATGATTATCATATCTTTGAATGTCTGGTCGCGTGTTGCTACCTATAATCACAAAAAAACAAAATTTTTACGATAATCTAGAGCAGTCCAATCTTTTTTGGTCGTGCGAAACTTTAGAGGATAGAAATTTGTTGCGAGAACTTTGTGGAATGCAATTTATCCAATTTCTAAATCGTACACTCAGTAGACTACATCCCAAAGCAAAAAGTGTGTTATTTGGCCCTAGCGAAAGTCCCGTTGGAACGGAAAGTTTTCCGATCTCATACGAGTCGGTGGTATTGTGCTTCGAACACCTGTTAGGAAGAATACCTCGAACCAAAAATCCTGGGATTTTAATAGGATTCGGAAAATCCCGATCCGACGGATTAGCGACCTATCCGATTGTAAACACCATGCACCCCTGTTTAAGATAAAATCTCCGTACAAGTAATGACTGACTGGCGTTTTCACTTTATACCGCTCGCTATAAAATTTCAGGGTCAATTACTCCTGGTAAAAGATGTGTGCTGAAAAACTTCAGGCCGAATAATAGTCGGCACCGTTCCGACTACGGTGCTATCCGTGACTAAGCGGATACAAGGAATTTGCATTTTATGCCCGTAATAGCAGATTGCTCCGTTGCGTTAGCTTCCATTCGAACTTTACGTCGGTAAATTTGACAACCAGTTTTTTGTAGGGGAAACACAGTCAGTTGCTTCCGTTCACTAGTATGGTAACTTAAGCAATTGGTAGATAGGAAGGGAACGGTTAGTTCAAATATGACATTAGCTTCAGTTTTCTTCCGTTTATTATAGTTGGGCCTTCAAGTTCATGAGATTGAACGAAACAGAGCATTGTGGGTATTATAGGCATGAGTATACAGCACTGTGTATTCGCTCCGTTGCAAGAAAAAATAAGCAAAGAAGCAACAAGCGACCTGACTTCTATATAAAGAAGTAAGTATACCGACTGTCATCGAACAATATAGCCATGTTTTTTTTGTGTGGTAGTTTTATATACATAGTTCATTTTGTGCATGCTGTCCGCCCATGCCCATGCCATCTTAGTAACAGTCCCAACAAGGGTATGGCGGCTGAGAACGCTAAGACCATTCGTTAACCCTTTGCTTTAATTCGAGATATTTTCAGAACAATGCTATTACTAGTCATGGCGCCTTTTGTGCACTTATCCACGTGATTAATCTATGAATCTTTAGAATGCCATTGACAACGAAAACAATTATTTGAAAAGTCTGTTGGCATTGGCAGCGCTTCTATATGTACATCTATTATTATAATTGCCACCCAGCCAGCAACATCGTTTGTCATATCCATTTGTATCGAATATCTTCTCTGTTAATCCTATGATTTGTGGCGAGCATCTCTTATGTGTCAGTTAAACTCTTTCAACTCCGGTCTTGGCTTTTCCATCCAAAATACATCAACAACGTCCTTAATGTCGGTTTTTACACGTTTACATGTGAGTGGTTACACAGATTTGGAAGCTCGGTCGGCTTGCGCTTCCATTTTGGGTGAATCCCAATGGAAATGAAATTCAACATTTCGATACAAAATTTCGAGATTTCATTTCACGGTTCCCACTGAACGGTGAAATTTTCAAATGACACCTACAATCAAAACTTGGTTGCGTGTGTAATGTTTTCTTCTGAAATCAAAAGTGGTTGCAGCAAAATATTTAACCCTTGCCGGTTCAAAGGGTCTCCAGAAGTAAACGAAACAATTTTGTTCACCCCAGTCATTGAATCCGATGGATCTTATCCGATCCACATCCGCATACTTGCCGTGTCAAGGTCCGCCCGCGTACTAATATGCAAACGTAAATTTATATAAACTTCTCTGCGAAACTACACAAACGCGTTCGCGTACTGAGCAAATGGTAAAAAGATGAACGAAAGAAAAATGTACTTTCGTTAATTTTTCTTCACGCAGAATTTAAGCTGTTGAAAAAAAATGTCAAATGATGAAATCCTATGAGCATTGAGCAACAGCGATTTCTTCTTTTTTTTGTTGATTACATATGTTCGGCACCAGGTATCGCAGAATAACTTTAAAAATCCCCAAGCTGATGGCAAACACAATTTTTAGCTCCGACACCTTGTAGCTGTATTTCTTTTTTTCGTTCAGAGCTTGATCACAGCTCGCTTTATGAGCTCAGAATAACTTGATTGATCAGCTGAGTAAAAACTGAACACAGCCAGGGACAGACTGATACGAGGGGTTGTTTTTCTGGCGCTAATATATTAAAAAAAAAGTAAATAAATAAATTTGTTTCATGAACAAATCAGAACGCTGAGCACGATCGGTTCAGACCATGCTCTATTTGCTCACGCTCTGTTCAGTGCTCTGCTCTGGACTTAAAAAGAAAAACGCCTAATGCAACACAGAGTTTTTATAAATAGTAAACTTCCAACCGTTAATTGCGTTTCAGTTTTTAGATAATCAAAAGCATTTGAAGGGGCACTATCCGCGCTATCGGTGAGGGAATATTGGACGTGTTTTGGGTATTTGCTAAACCAATTAATGTAGTGTCGGGGTCATGGGACATAAAAGTTCTAAAATTGATTTCAGTGTCCAAATTCTCTTAAACATTTGTTTCTTCGAGTACTACGGATGTGACGGCAGTTTCCTAGGGAGGTTTTTGTATGATTGGGGAACAATAACAGCTAGTTTCGGGCAACCCCTTTCAAACCCATATGTTCAATGACCTCGTTCCCAAAGGAGTAAAGACAATTTCTTTATTTTTTTTGCCTTCTATAGCTTTTAATTCCCGTTGGTTGTGGACAACTTTCTAACTAACTTGTGGTTTGACCAAACCTAAAATGAAAAAGGTTTTAGATATATGTAAACCAACTTCAAACTGATTAATTATTTTACATTTTCTCACTCTGAAACTTCTTTAGAAGGAGGCCCCAAGCTGTTCAGTTGCTATCAATTTTC
This sequence comes from Portevinia maculata, assembly GCA_949715645.1. NCBI lineage: Eukaryota > Metazoa > Arthropoda > Insecta > Diptera > Syrphidae > Portevinia > Portevinia maculata. Next base: position 220,792,125 of record OX454526.1, read on the forward strand.
GCAAAACTTTTAAATTGTTCCTGAATCTGTTTCGTTGAGGTCTTAGTGAGAGAGTTGTTTATTTCCTTAAAAATAAAAGTACACATTAATTTTTTTTGTAACTGTAAACACTTTTCATGTTACTTACTTTTTATCCATAACTTTTGTTTGAAATAAAAATCTGCCCGACTGATATCTTGAGTCCGCTGCTTCTTTGGTGCGGATTAAGACCATAAACAATCTAATGAGCTGCGGATGGTCTGCGTTTACACCTATGTTCGGAAGCTTAACCGGCAAGAACCGAATGAATGATAAGAATGTGTACGAGAACATACGTGGTTATGTTACCATTTAAATTTTCATAAGGCGAGTAACGAATAACATATCCGTAATCCAAATGACTATACAAAAAAACAGGTTACAGCGGACACGAACTGAGGTTGGTTTGGATTGTAGAATACACAATGAGAAACAAAAATTAAGATTCGGATTCGCGTGATATTCGGATTCAAGGTGATTCGAATAAACGAGACATTACTGTATGCTGAATGTATAGAATACAAGTAGTGCAACAAAATGATAGATTATATAATGACAGATGGCATAAAAGAACAATCACGCGCCTGAAATTTAGCAATGGCACTCAGCGAAATAATAATACATAGTAAAGCACAAGTCAACAAATATGCATAACACATGTTTAAGCACGGTTTATGACCATTCATATGAGAGCGACCAATTACCCGCGTCCGAACGATTATTCTCAAATTTGATATTTCAAGACGCAATTTCCAACTGGGAAAACTACAAGCACATCCTTATATTCGGATTCTAGGTTTAGTTTGAACCATTTTTTAAGTCGTCGGTATGTAGACAGCGACGAAATGTTGTGGATTGTGACTAAACTTTGACAAATCGTTGCGAGGATGTTGTTGTGCTGATCTGAACTTTGTCAGCATATGAGCTGGTCGGTTGTTCTTTCATTTTGTAGCTGATATTACTTGAAAGCTCGCCTTATTTCTGTGTTTTGTCTGGTGGGCTATATGTATCGGTCATAAGACCAATCCTAACATACGGACGAACAACTCCCTCCGCTGCACTAGACGTTCTACTTCATCTGACTAACGTACTTACTTAACGGGCTCCCGACCCTTGAAGAGTCTTTGCCTGAGGCACTGCAGCCTTCCATCCTCCGCGACCCCGCGCCCACTGCTTCCATTTCTCCTGACCAAGCGGCTTGGTCCTTAGAACTCCTGACGATGAATGCTATCATATGCGGCTTTAAAGTCTATGAAAAGGTGTTGAGTCTCGACTTGAAATTCATTGGTAATTTCCAGGATTTGACTTAGTGTGAAAATTTGGTCTATTGTCGATCTGCCGGGCCGGAAGTCATACTGGTACGTGCCGATTAGTGTGTTGCAGAATGGCTTCAGACCATCACGCAGTACAGTACGTTGGATAGGATCTTTACATTTAGCAGGGCTGCCTCGATAGTTCTCGCGAGACATAGGAACGCCTTTTTTGAAGATGGGGCATATGGAGGTGATAGTCCAGTCATCGGGCATGCTTTCTTCCACTCATACTTGGTTGATGATTTGGTTCATGCGCCCTACCAAAACATCACCTCCGTATTTGAATAGCTCCGCTGGTAAACCATCAAAGCCGGCAGCCTTATTGTTCTTTAGCTTTCTTATAGCTAAGTCAACCTCTTCTATACTGGATGGTAAAGTCTGTTCTTCTTGACAGGACGTGGGTTCTATTATTGCCCTATCACTCTCTCTACATGATTCCCATTTTGCATCTGTTATAAATACTGCTTTAATAGATCTACTATTCCCTTCTGATCCTTAGATTTATATAAATAAATTATATAAATGCAATAAACGCGTTAGGGTTTTTAAGTATCCCGGGGTCATCATTAACGAAAACTTGTCATTTACCCCTCACATAGACATAATATGTAAGAACATTTCAAAACAAGTGTACTTTCTAATTAGAATAAGAAACAAAATTTCGAACAAAATGAAATTGAACCTCATCGCTAAAGATGCTTTCGTTTAAAAATTGAGCGAAATGTAGCTGCCAAACCTTCCATTTTTTTTAAAATATTGCTCAACAATGAAAACGCGTTGTTATAAATTCATAATATCTTCTTCATTTAAATGGCGGTGAGGCTATGATCGGGATTAAATCATAACCCTACCACTTAACCGCATCCCTACTGGTCCGCCTGTGAGGTTCACCGGTTCGACCTCAGAAAATGGCGGCAGCCCTCCCGATTCTGAATTACAAAGTGAGGACAATCAAATGCTGGTGTTGCTGCATTTGTGTGATCCAGTAGTTTTTAGGCCTGCCTCTCTTTCGAGTTTGTATTGGAACGTTGATTGATATTGATTTTTTGGAACGGTTCGTAGGATCTCTCCTTTAAAAATGACAGTACCTACCAACTGAGCATGACCATTTTTTCGAGATTGGTTCATTGACGTGAAGGCTTCCTCGGATCTTGGAACTTCTTATTCGATCTTCATCTCAGCTGGCGTTGATTTTACCTCACACTTTTTGTACGCTGTCCAACATTGTGAGTGAACCGTATGTGTGCCGGGCTCACAACTGCGGTGTATTAACCTGTTTAAAATAAAGACTGTTTTAAAAAAATGACTATTATTATGCCAACAAAAAAAAATCCAAAAACTCCGAAGCACATTGTGGTAAGAGCCTCGTGCGGTTGGGAAAAGATGTTAGCGGTGTTCGGCTCGCAAAAAACATGTATTCAGCTTTTTTGATACCCATTCCCCTCTTAAACATCCACCCATACATCAAGTGAGCGTTGCAGGAACGTTTGTTCTTAGCTTATGATGGTTCGATCGTCAGCCAGGAATTAATTTTGAAGTCCGTCACTTTCTTCGAGCAGATAATTAATTACAGTCGCACATTAAAAGGCCTTGCCTAACACGGGGGTTAAGTCACAACAAATTGCGCCCATCTTTCTCTTTGCTGGGGATATTAAAATGATTTGTTCGATTTGCAAAACTTACAAATGCAGAGACAAAATGCAACATTTCGCTGAAATAATTTACCATTTCGAACTGATGAGCATTTTGCGTGAAATGTTGAATTTAGCTGAAACGACGAATTCCGTATCGGTGTTAACATACTATAACGCCCAATTTTTGCAGTAAAGAACTCACTATTCGGCGTTACCGCAAATTAAGCATTGGGAGGTTTGTTGACTTGGCACCAGTCTCAAAGATTCAAGTAGGAATTTTGGTAACTCCAAAGAGCAGAACACTTAGTTAGTTCTTTTTCTTCTTGGGCAAATGCGTTGTGAGCATCATATTGTACTTTAGAGCCGGATGAGCTTAAACAAAATGGCTGCGAAGGACCATCTACTCGTTATTATTGCTATTAAAGAATTTCATATCGTGGCTGAAGAGGAACGTGGTATCCGCTAAGGACATCGGAATCTTCTCAGACAATCAAGACGATAAAATCCTTGCATTCTGTCTCTAAAAACTCCATCGTAGTCCTAGACTGCCGATCATCATCATTCACCTGTGTTGGGTGCCGGGGCACAGAGACATTCCGGTGAATTTTAGGGCTGATGAACTCGTCAAACATGGAACCATAGTGCCCTTCTACCTGATTAAAATCCCTTAGGTATTTCATTTTCTACATGCAAACTCATGTTTAAGAGAGATAACTTACCTTAGGTGGACAAGCGGTAATACTTGACTTGCGACAAAACAGATTTGGCGAAAGCTGGTTCCGTTTAGAAACGTGTTTGATCTCTCTGAACAGATTGCACATTGGTGATATAATTGGTGTCATCGCCGGACACTGTCTCATAGGCAAGCATGCAACAAGGTTTGGCGTCTATACAAATGACTTCTGCAGAAAAAACGCCCGCGCTGTGTAGCTATTACATTATAAGGGTCCCAAAAAATCAAAAAACTCCTTTAGTGCGTGCATATTACAAAAAAAAGAAGCTGCTTGTACGAGGAGGTGGATGAGACTATTATCCACCTTCTCTGCACCTGCCCTGTTCGCTCTCTCAAAGACGAAAACTATTATTTTATAATGATCTCAATGATCTTATGAACATTGCTATTAAAGTCTTTCAACCTCAAGTCAAAAGCGCCAATTATACGAGCTCAACGAGTAGGAAGAAGATAGATCAACGTGGTATCACAATGGAGCTTTTATTGGTCTAAGTGTGTCGGCTTTGGCCGACTACCACTCATGTGGTCATGGATAGTGCCATACTTGCGTCCTTGCGCCTAAAAATCGAATGATATTTCTGAGAAGAGAGTACCATCTCGATTTATAAATAGGATTTTGGCTGAATTCCCTGCAGATTTTCTTCAGTCCTGGAAATATGCCAGAATGATTTGCCACCGCAAAATTGCAAGGCCTACTTCAAAATTACTCCGGGCGTAATAACATCTAATTTTTTTTTCACTGCCCCGCCTCAGACTGTTTGCCAGACTTTTGTAAGAGGTGGGAGACTGGAAGGAATGTTAGTTATTTATAAGTGGGATTCAAACCTTGCAGAGAGACTTAGAAAGTAATGGGGCGGTTGTTAGCCAACATAGTGCAACGGTTGTACACCGCGATTTACATTCACATACCCATTCTTACCTAAGATTCAGTTGTCTGGTAAGAGGCGGTTAACGTCAAATCCTGCTTCCCAAAGCTGATTAGGTTGCAGAGAATTGCTTGTTTGAGTATTACTGGTTGACTAAATCTACACCGCAAATAGGTCTGGAATCACCTTAACCCGAAGTTATTTTTTTAACGCGTTGCACATATTAAACTGCGAAATTATGCGTTACATTAGGTTTAGAATGTGACTGACAAATAATTGAACCGGATATCTCGAATGGAAGTTGGAAATTTTTCTTCTGAACGGATACCTCGATAGGGCTGAATTAACCAATGAGTTCCCGACCCGTGAATAGTATCTGTAATCTCGGCCACGCTCATTCTAGTTGTCAGACCAAGTATTCTCCACGATGGTCTCTTGTAGATGGAGCTGATATTCGCATAGGGCATACTTACACCCATACTTGGTTGATTGTTTGGTGCACGCGACATATCAACACATCACCCCGTATTTGAAAAGCTTCGCTGGTAAGCGGTCAATGCCTGCGGCCTTATTGTTCTGAAGTTTTGTAACAGCTATGCCAATCTCTTTTGAATTTACAAATCAGATTTTTTTTTATTTAATCGGTCTGTGGAACGTTATGAAGCAAGTTAGTGGTTTTCGAGTGCCATCAATCACTTCAGAAACCGACATTCTGGTAAGAGAATACACTTATTTAACCCAAACTTTATTATCTCTTTAAATTACACGGCTAATCACCGCTGTCAATTCCCTGTGTACTATGTTTAGACACTGGTTTTAGATTATAGGCACTCAGTTTGATCTTGGTAAAAACACAACTTGTTTGCTTGGAGGTCGGTTCAAGACTGCCTCTTTGCCTCTTTCTTTATTCTTTCTTTCTTTTACTTATTCTTTTATCACATATTATTGCATCAGTGTGGCCACTGGGCTTAATTACTACATTAACTACTACAATTGGGCTTAATCACTACATTAACTACTACAATTCGGCCATTCTGACCACATAAGATCACCTGATCTTTTACAATTTATTGGACGTTTTATGTTTGGCACCTCGACTTCCGAACCACGGTCTCATGTTACTGACTGCCCACACACCTTGATATGGTAACAGTGTTTGTTGAAAATTGTCCACATCTTTGATAACATACCTATCGTTTCGCAATACCTTTGTTATTTGATATGGTCCCTTAAACTTTGGTAACAACTTTTTTGATGTACCAGGATGTGAATCAAAGTTTTTGACTAACACATAATCTCCTGACTCATATTTTGTTGGCTGTTGTCGCTTTTTATCTACATACTTTTTATTATACGCCTGTGCTCGTTTTTGTGTTAGGACTGCTTCTTGTCTTATCTCTGTGTGACTCTTTTGAACTATCTTTTGTTTAACTTCCGCTAAGTTGTCTCTCAGTTCGTCTATCACTTTTCCTTTTTGATTTACCCCAAAAAGCATAACGCTTGGATGTTTTCCTATCATTCGATTTATGGTGTTGTTCAAAGTGAATTCGACAGTTTCTACGACGTGGTCCCAATAAACCCCTTCTTCTGGCTTGACCAGCTTGGCTATCATCGGACCTATACTTCTATTGACCCTTTCGACCTTACCATTGGCCTGTGGTGATCCTGTCACAACTTGTATGTGTTTTACGTTATTTTCTAACAAAAAAGCTTTTAACTCACTAGATGTGAAAGCACTGCCTCTATCTGCTATACATTTTGGCCTACTGTACGATCGAAAATAGTCTGCTAACGCCTTAACTACCTCTTTTGTGTTAGTTGTTTTGGTGGTGTATAATCTAACAAATTTTGTGAACGCATCGATCAGCACTAAGATATGCTTTTTTAAGTTTCGGGAATGGTCCAGCGGTCCGTAATGATCTATGTGCACCACTTCGAACGGTACATCACCTTTAGGTATGTTATTTAAAAACCCTTCTTCCTTTCCATGTTTGGAAGAATAAACCATGCATTTTAAACAGTTTTGTATATGACTACTTACTTTTTCTCTCATTTTCGGGAACCAATAACTTTTTTTTTATAAGTTCTATCATTTTGTCGGTACCTATGTGCCCCATTTCATCATGGAATCTATACATAACCTGACTTTCCATACTTTTCGGGACGCAAAATAAAATTGTTCCATCATTTTGTTTTTTTATAAATAACACCATTCCGCATTTAGTATAACTGATGTTCTGACACTAGCAATGAATCTTTAAGTTTTAGTAAAACGTCGTCTTTACCTTGAGATATGACCAGGTTCTCTTCAAAGGTATTAGCTTCTAAAACTAAAATATTCGTTGAACGGCTTAACGCATCCACATGTTGCATGCGTTTACCGGCCCTATGTTCAAGTTCGTAGTCGTAGTTTTGAAACTCTAGTGCCCACCTTGCTATTCTTGGATTTAGTTCTTTTTTGTTAAGTGTCATCGTAAGTGAGTTGCAGTCTGTTACTATTTTAAAGTGTTTACCTTGTAAATATACTCTGAACCTTTTAAGTGCACTAACTATGGCCAAAGTTTCCAACTCAAAACTATGATACTTCGCTTCGTCGTCTGTCGTTCTTTTGGAGAAATAGAATATTGGGTGTAATTTCCATCATCTTTTCTTTGTAAAAGTATAGCTCCTAAAGCTATTGCACTTGCATCACAGTGTAGTTCTGTATAGTCCTTAGGGTTATACAACGCTAAAATTGGAGATTCTATCAACTTTTGTTTAAGTATTTCAAATGACTTTAACTCTTCTGCACCGAAATGAAATAATTTCTTTTTTCTTGTAAGATCATAAAGTGGTTTAGCTAATATTGAAAAGTTTTTCACGAATCTACGAAAATATGGGCATATACCCAAAAAGCTTTGAACTGAATGAACATTTTATGGTAGAGGAAATTTTTTTATCGACTCCAACCCCTTATCGTCTGCTTGTATGCCTCCACCCGTAATAGTATAGCCCAGATATTTTATCTTTGCCTGGAGAAATTCACATTTGTCTAACCTTAGTTCCAACTTGTTTAAAACTAGTCTTTTGAAAACTTCCTTTAAGATCCTAAAATGTTCACTAAGATCCCTTGTCGCTATTATTATGTCATCAAGATATATTATGACTTCGTCTTTTCTTATCATGTCTGCAAAAATTTTGTTCACGTGTCTTTGAAAAACTGACGGTGCATTTCTTAACCCAAACGGCATTCTTAAGAATTCGTATTGTCCTACGGGTGTAACGAACGAAGTGTATTTAACCGATTCTTCGTGCATATACAAATGAAAAAATCCGTTCTTTAAATCTAACTTTGTAAACACTCGTTTGTCTGCCAGGCGATCTAACAAATCATCTATTAGCGGAATCGGGAAACTATCTTTTGTTGTCACTTTATTTAAAGCTCTATAGTCTATGCACATTCTAAGGTCTCCGGTTTTTTTCTTGACCAACACTATAGGAGAAACAAACTCTGACTCACTTGTTCTAATGTAGCCCTTTTCTAAATATTCGTCTAACAACTTATTCAATTCTGACTTCTCTGTGTATGATAACCTACGAGGCGGTCCATAAAAAGGTTTAGCAGAATTCAAATTCAACTTCATCTCTGTTTTTACTAGTGGTTCTACCGGACGACGAGGCACCAAATAACAATTTTTGTAAATGTCACGCAAATATTTTTGTGTTGCATGATCTATATTTTGTCCAATCGTCAAAGTTTCTTCCTCGTAAACGTTGTGATCATAATCTATCATTAGTAAAGACTTTTCAAAACTTCCGTCTTTCTCTTCATCACCTTTTACGTTGCTCTTTGTTTTACAACTTTTATTTACAACTAGTTCGTTTACGTTTTGTTTACAAACTGATTTGTTAACGTTTTCTATATATTTTGCATAATTTTGTTTAACTTTATACCTATCGTTGTTTTCACATTTGTTGTTACAATTCGAATCTAACTTAAAATTGCCAGCTTTTAAAAAATTTCTTCCCAGAACCACCTCATAGCCAGTCGACTCTTCGTCAACTACGTACAACTCCACTGAGATCTTTACACCTCCCCATTAAACAAAACACCAGAACTTTCCAATAATTAATAATTTACTTTTATTTATGCCGAAATAAGATACACAACTTGTATTTAGGTTTAACTCTACTCCATTGGGAACACACGATTGTTTCGCGAAGCTTATGGGGCTCCCGGTGTCTATCAGGCATTCTAGGAAGAAATTTTGTGGTTTATTACCTACTCTTACTGTTAAATACAAATAACTTACGAAGTCTTCATTTTCTTTTTGCAGCAGCTGGACCGTGTACTTCTTCTTGGGGCACGCCGTTAGTCGATGTTCCATCGAGCCACACCCGTAGCATGCTCCATATTCCCGTTTCGTTTTCCTACACTTAGAAGCGATGTGTCCAACACAGTTGCAGTTGTAGCACCTAGGCCCCTCTTTTTTTTGCTGACTCATCGTTGACGTTGGCTGTACGTTGTTTGGTTTGGCTTGTTCCACCTTACCCAATGTCCGTAGTAAGTGCGAACGATCTTTGAAGTCACTTACGAGTGCCCACAGCCTTAAATTCGTATCGCTGATGCCTTCCACCACGTATTCAATAAACTCTTCCTCACCAATGCCCATTCCATTTGACAACACCGCCTTTTCGTTGAAACAGTCGTGGAACGATTCATTGTATCGCCATTTCCGTGCTTCGAATTTTCGCCTCGTTGTCAATTTGTTCTCCTTGCTGCCGAACATCTCCGTCATCTCACGGAGCAAATCATCGAGACTTTCTTCAGCAAACCTTGGTTTTGAAAACAACCACTGCTGGGCCTTCCCTTCACCTTGCTGACCAGTAACTTTCTTAGCATTTTCCTTTCGATGTTATACGCTTTTTCAGCGCTTCTTAGTTGTGCCAGCCAAGTTTCGAAGTTTACTCCACCATCGTAATCGGGCAGCATATCTTTGTAAATGTTGTATCTTCTTTCTTCTTTGTCATCTGTGTCTTCGTTTCGTTGTCTATCATTTGAGTTCGTTTCTTTGTCTTCAACCGTTTGTTTTTTTTTTCAACTCCATTTGTTGTTTTAAGAGTTCATTTTCTCTTTATCAGATTTAATTCTCTCATGAGGAGTTGATTTTGTTTCACCAACGTTGAATTCGCACCACCATTACGACAAAATTCATTCTTCTCATCATCGTTGTCACCATTCTCGTCGTCGTCGCCGCCGTTGTTTTCATTTTCGTTGTCTTCGTTTTCTTCACTCTTATTCTCTTCGTCGTCTGAACTTTTTGCGGTATCGTTGTTTGTCTTGGGGTATTCTCCACGGTCTTCTGTGGGTATGTTGTTAAGACGCAAGAGTAACCTCGATTTGGTCCCGTTGCTTGGCATTCTCAACCGTTGTAGCCACTCGCGCAGCTGGGCCACCGAAAATTCACTCGATTACAATGAAGTGCTCATAATGAATACGGTTTTGTGAATTATTTAGGGGGAGAGAGGAGAGGGGAAAAAAACCACAGCACCAGGTAACGGTCGATACAAAAAAAAAAAAGTAGGTGTACGGATGGCAAGTAAGAGTCGCGCATACGATTGTCCACGAACTTTTATTTTTTTGTTTTGGAACGTTAAATTTATTACCGAATGTTTGTTGGGCTATTAGGGCTGTAATCCCACTTCTGAGATTTTAGACACTGGTTTTAGATTATAGGCACTCAGTTTGATCTTGGTAAAAACACAACTTGTTTGCTTGGAGGTCGGTTCAAGACTGCCTCTTTGCCTCTTTCTTTATTCTTTCTTTCTTTTACTTATTCTATTATCACATATTATTGCATCAGTGTGGCCACTGGGCTTAATTACTACATTAACTACTACAATTGGGCTTAATCACTACATTAACTACTACCTACATATGTATGGTAAAAACTTAACTAAAACCTGAATATCCTATACGACTTCTTGAGTCCGTATCATTTGGCGTTAAGTTTTTGGGTCGATTATGCAGCCGTGTCTTTCATCTTTCAGTGGCTTAGTGTGTTGGCTACTAGTCGAAAGGTCCCCGGTTCAAATACCGCCGGGGCCAAGTAACATCTAAAGTTTTTTTTCCACTGCCCCACCTATTGCGAACGTCTGACAAACTTCCAAGAGCATCAATTGTCATAAGAAGCTTCTGGAATTTGCTGTTCGGATTCGGCTTAAAATTGTAGATATCTTCCACTTCGCACAATCAAATTGTTTGGAGAAGCTAGGTTTTGGACCCTGTGTGGGCTTTCATCGACCACTGTCGATACTCGTATTTAAAATTAACTGAAAAACTCCTTTATTTCTTTTTTTTTTCAGGCTAAGATGGATGAATTGCAATTGTTCCGTGGTGACACTGTTCTTTTAAAAGGTAAACGTCGTAAGGAAACGGTTTGCATCGTCTTATCCGATGATAGTTGCCCCAATGAGAAGATTCGGATGAATCGTGTCGTTCGAAACAATCTGTGTGTTCATCTATCTGATGTTGTCTCAATTCAATCGTGTCCCGATGTTAAATATGGCAAGCGAGTACGAATTTTACCCTTCGATGATACCACTGAAGGTGTTACTGGGTAAGTCGCGCGACTAAGACAAGACGATCACGGAAATAAATAAATGCTTATAACACCGTTTGATTGTAGAAACTTATTTGAAGTGTACTTGAAGCCCTACTTCTTGGAGGCTTATAGACCCATTCACATGGGTGATAACTTTATTGTGCGCACTGCTATGCGCCCAATCGAATTCAAAGTGGTCCTAACTGACCCTGAACCGTATTGTATTGTTGCACCTGAGACCGTTATCTTCTCAGATGGTGATCCAATTAAGCGAGAGGTAAGTTAAAATCGTACTTGGGGGGGTGGGGGTTCCAATAAACATCATATTTGCATGTGTTGTGTACTTTCAGGAAGAAGAAGAATCTCTCAATGCTGTTGGGTATGATGATATTGGAGGTTGTCGTAAGCAACTTGCCCAAATCAAGGAAATGGTGGAGTTACCACTTCGTCATCCTTCCCTGTTTAAAGCAATCGGTGTAAAACCACCACGTGGCATACTTATGTACGGCCCACCCGGTACAGGTAAGACGCTGATAGCACGTGCTGTAGCTAATGAAACCGGAGCGTTCTTCTTTCTCATCAACGGCCCGGAGATCATGTCAAAATTAGCTGGTGAATCAGAGTCAAATTTGCGTAAGGCTTTCGAGGAAGCTGAGAAGAACTCGCCAGCGATCATCTTCATTGATGAAATCGATGCTATTGCCCCTAAGCGTGACAAGACCCACGGTGAAGTCGAACGTCGTATTGTTTCACAGCTCCTGACGCTGATGGACGGCATGAAGAAAAGCTCTCATTTGATTGTCATGGCTGCCACCAATCGGCCCAACTCAATTGATCCCGCACTTCGTCGTTTCGGGCGCTTCGATCGTGAGATTGACATCGGTATTCCCGATGCAACTGGCCGCTTAGAGGTCTTGCGAATTCACACCAAAAACATGCGTTTGGCCGATGATGTTGATTTGGAGCAAATTGCAGCTGAAACCCACGGTCACGTCGGTGCAGATTTAGCCTCACTGTGTTCGGAGGCAGCCTTGCAACAAATCCGTGAGAAGATGGATCTGATCGATCTAGAAGACGATAAAATTGACGCCGAAGTGCTGGCCTCTTTGGCTGTTACCATGGATAACTTCCGCTACGCAATGACTAAGTCGAGCCCATCGGCTCTCAGGGAGACCGTTGTCGAGGTGCCAAATACCTCTTGGACCGATATCGGTGGTCTGGAGAACGTAAAGAAGGAGCTGCAAGAACTTGTCCAATATCCTGTTGAGCATCCGGACAAGTTCCTAAAGTTTGGCATGCAACCAAGTCGAGGTGTGTTGTTCTACGGCCCACCTGGTTGTGGCAAGACTTTGCTGGCCAAGGCTATTGCCAACGAATGTCAAGCTAACTTCATCTCGGTTAAGGGTCCCGAACTCTTGACCATGTGGTTCGGTGAATCTGAGGCAAACGTGCGCGATATTTTCGATAAGGCACGTTCGGCTGCTCCATGTGTCCTGTTCTTTGACGAATTGGACTCCATTGCTAAAGCTCGTGGTGGAAACGCGGGAGATGCTGGCGGTGCCGCTGATCGTGTTATCAATCAGATTTTAACCGAAATGGATGGAATGGGTGCAAAGAAGAACGTGTTCATCATTGGAGCTACAAACAGGCCCGATATCATTGATCCGGCAATATTGCGTCCTGGCCGCTTGGATCAGCTCATCTATATTCCACTTCCGGACGATAAGTCCCGTGAAGCCATCCTTAAGGCTAATCTGAGGAAGTCACCTCTGGCCAAAGAGGTTGATCTCACCTACATCGCTAAGGTTACACAGGGTTTCTCTGGCGCTGATTTGACTGAGATTTGTCAACGTGCCTGCAAGCTAGCCATCCGACAAGCAATTGAAGCCGAGATCCGACGGGAAAAGGAGAGAGCTGAAAACCAGAGTTCAGCAATGGATGTAAGATATAAGTGTATGTTTGACATTTAAGTACTATTTTATTATTTTGTTCGTTTTATGTTAAGCAGATGGATGAGGATGATCCAGTTCCAGAGATCACTCGTGGCCACTTCGAGGAGGCAATGAAATTCGCGCGAAGGTCTGTCTCCGACAACGATATCAGGAAATATGAGATGTTTGCACAAACACTTCAACAGTCTCGGGGCTTCGGATCAAACTTTAGGTAGAGCTTCATACCTTCTATTTGTTTTAGCCTAACTACATATCCATTTTTCAATCTCACCACTTAGATTCCCATCGAGTTCAGGACCATCTTCTCAAGGAACAGGTCCCAATGCTCCAGTGAATCCGCCAGGCGACAACGGCGACGATGACCTCTACAGTTAGATCTTTTTCATAGTTCATATATTATTTTTTAATGAAAACCAAGTAAAAGTAATCCCAATTGAATAATAAAAATAAAAGAAAATTTGTATGCGGTAGAGACGGTCATTAAGGAGCACGATATTTGTTATAAGAAACGGAACAAATCCATCCTTCCAAGCACCATAACAAGAACGAAAACAAACATTTTTACTACGCATAATCATCCAAGGGAGTCAAACATTCACTTGTATATCCCAATATTTAAATGAAAAACATTATTTAAAATAATATATAATACGAGACACAAAAAAAAACATTGGGAAAATAAATTATTTCATTTGAAACAGACATTTGCGTAATGTGATTGTTTTGGCATGGATCCTATTCCCTTCCGTTTCCCATAGTGTCCCTATTTGTTTGACATTTAACCTTTTTAATTTTAGTTTTATGTTAAATAAATACAAAAATGGCAAGTGTGCTTCATGGGATTCAGTGTGTTTTAATAACTAACATCTATCGCAGAGTACGGCTGATTTTATTAACACCGCGGGCGTGTTTATAAATGTAATGCCCCTATTGTGTAAGACAGTTGAGTTGTCTTTTGGTTGTAATTCAAAATTCGGTATTGCCAAACACAACCTTAAGAGAAAAGTTGACTGTCAACAGACAACCAAGATGGCGGTGGTTGTCTGTGTGTATGCAACTACTTTCACGATTACAACTGAAAAAGGTTGTCTTGCATAATACGAAAAAATAGTTTGGTTGTGTGAAAGTTGGTTGTATTGAAAACAACTCTATACAATAGGGGCATAAGAATCCAGCAGCCTTACATGATTTGCTTTCGTGAATGTAAATAAACTGCATGAAAGCAGTTGACAATTGCGTTCATAGAAGCAAATGGTAAATTCAGAAACGCATCACTGCGGTAGTGATACGGCAACAGCTCTGCATTGTGTTCAAAAACGCCAAAGTTGGGTAAACTGCGCAAACACAAAAAAAGCATCGCCAATAGCTTGATGCGGTAGGCAAGGAAGTTGAAAGAAGCTAATTTTTAGGACTGAGTTGTTTATGTGACGACTTATATGTATAGGTATAGGCAAGGAAATGAAAAATTATATATGTACATATATACAATTTAATATGAAAAGGAAATTTTGGAAAAATATCTTTTTTCGGGTTTCAATGACCAGTTTTGGTGTTGAAGCCCGAGAGAAGGATATTTTTCGTTAATATCCTTTAAAACAGCGCTGTGTTCTTGTGTTTCTTTGCACGCGGATATAGGGATAATTTGAAATTTGCATGTTAAATACAACAACAACTTATCCTATATACGCTAACTTTAGCGGGGATAGCTATCGCCGCTAAGTCATTTAGCAGGGATAAACCTCTGTCAATCAGCGGTTTTAGATTTAGATAGATATATCTTTGAAAGACCGCAGGTACGAAAGCGATACACTGTCTTGATTCTTCGCATATCTTTATATGATGGAATCCATCTCTTTTAGATCCAAGGTTGTAAAAATCTGTTTATTTGCAAAATATTCCAGGCAATCTTCAGTCAGCGGCAGAGGGAAATTATCTCTAACTGTGTGTTTGTTTTTGACGATAATCCACGCACATACGGGTTTCTCCATTCTTTTTCCTAACCAACACTAACGCAGAAGCATGAGGCGATAGGCGAACTACTCGGTCTTATTATACCCTTGTCTAAAAGTCGCTCTATAGTATTTTGAACTTCGGTACGTTCATGGTATGAAAGCCGTCGGGGCGAGCAGTTAACCTAATCCTCATTGAATAATCAATCGGTTTCACTTCCGCACACGGCCTCAAATAGCATTTTTCGACTACTGTCCTAACAGCATTTGAATGAGCTTCATCCAGTTGCCATTTCAATTTCACAACTGGGTCTTATTACTATCAAATCGGAAACCAAAGCACCCTTGACCGGCGGCATAACTTCAGTCGGAACCTTATACATAATATTAACATCATCTGTTTTATTTATCTGATTTGTACTGGTTGAGTCGCTTACACATGCATTGCTACCTACTTCATTCGAACTTTTCAACAAATTAAAGAATACAAGTGCACTGGTAGTTTTTTTTATCTAAGGCAAAAGTTTTATTAACATTTTTTTTTTTTTTATTTTAAATAATATTTTGCGGCCGTAACTTTTTATAAATTGGCAAAGATGTACATCAAACTTCGGCAACACATCACGCCCCAACAGAAGAGATATTAAAGTTTCATTGTCTGGAATTATGATAAGCGTATGAGTGACTACTTTTCCCTTAAACACAATTCTACATTTTATATTACCATGAGTGATCAAAATTTGGTTTCCCATTCCTCGAAATAACGTCGGCTTTTTACCGCGGCATACAAAGGGAACTAAAGACTTTTTCACAAAACTACATGGACTGCCAGAGTCAAAAAGAGAAATAAAAGGTTTTACTTCAGTGCACTTGTCTCTACTATCTACAAAGGCAACACCTACCGTTTGGAACGCTCCTAACTTCTTGGCTATTCCTTCGGTGTCACCCCAGGCCTCGTACTCGTTGACATCTGCAGCATCTTCATCGGGGCATACGACAGCAGTCAGTTTCTTCCTTCTTGGACACTCCTGGTGATAATGTCCAACCTCGTGGCACGTGAAACATGAGTTCGGAGGACGCTTCGGCTTCTGGCATTGGCTTTGATACTGGCCAAACTGGGGGCAATTAAAACATCGTATTTGATCGGCAGCAACATCGGGACCTCGGGCAGCAGCATTACTTTTCGGCCTTGTCATCGGTATGACAGACGGAAGGACTTTCAGCTGAACACTACGGACACGTCTCTTTTCGTACCTATCCACCAACGACTTCACTTGTCTAATGGTGGTGGCTCCCAATAGGATGATGACAATGTTACTGCGGTCGTTGATACCTTCGATAATACATTCGATGACATCAGCTTCGGGAATATTGGCACGCGAAGCAATTTCTTTCATTTCGATAATGTATCTCTTCACTGATTCGGTCGGCTTCAGTGTTTGTGACCTCAGCCGCTGGAACACCTCGTTCATCGTATAGACACGACCAAACTCTTCAATGAGTGCCTGCTTCAGGCTGGAGTAAGTGTGTGCGACGGTCGTCCTCAGAAACATCTTTGCGGTGCCCTTCAATATGCGCCGCACACTGATGAATTTGTCACGTTCACTACAGCCAAACACCTCGAGTGCATCCTCTACGTCGTCAAACTACTTCCGAAAGTCGTATGTATCATCCCCACTAAATGGGTTCACCATGGCCTCAAATGCGGCAAAATCGTACTTCTTGGACTCGGCTATATTCACTTCCTCCATTGTTATAGACGGCGGCGACTGTCTGGCGGCAGTAAAATGGCGGCTGAATTTGGAGTGACCCTCACTCACTTCCAATATTAAAACACTTCTTGTCGTTTTTAAAGGTTATTTATTCCTCAATATGATGAGTTTTATATCTAAATATGATATAATTAAAAATAAATACTTATTTAATTTTTTTACTTCTTACTTTTTGGTGGCGAAAGCACCCCTTCAAATTCATGGCAAAAAAATATAGATACAGAATTACAATGAATTACAAAAAAAAGCCTAAGTGCTGCCAAACCGGTGCAACCGCCTTCCATATGAGCGCGTTCACTTTAATGCAGTTCAGCCGGTTGGCGACATTCCCCCACCCGATTCACACCAACATCCAAAATGGCGAGTTTGTTTGCCGGACGTCTCAGCTGACCGCTTGCGGTTTGAATATCTGCAGACCTCACTTGGCCATCTTTTCCCGCGAACACCTTGACTATCTTACCTCTCTGCCATCTGCTTCTCGGCAAATCGGAATTGCATACGATCACCAGATCATCCTTCTTCAAAGGCGGCACTTTCTCAAACCATTTGCATCTTCGAGTCAATACTGGTAGATACTCTGCTATCCACCGTCGATAAAAATGGTTCTTCAGCTGCTGGACTATTCTCCACTGCTTCCTAAGGCACATGAGCCTTTCATTTACAGGACCTGGCGTCTGTGTAGAGTTCATTTCACCCAACAGGAAGTGATTTGGTGTTAAAGGATCTTGCTCGTTGGGATCCACAGGAACGTGTGTCAATGGTCGGCTATTTACGATGTTGGCTGCTTCCAGTAGTAAACTCCGTAAGGTATCTTCTCTCGTAAAGTCGAACATAGACATCGCTTCACGCTCTGGACTAGCCTTTCCCAGACTCCACCAGCGCTGGGGTCAGCCGGACTGTTAAAAACCCAGTCTATTCCAAACCCGGATAACTCTCTTTGAATCTCGTCCACGTCGAAAAAATCAGGGACATTAAGTAGCTCGTTCTTGATACCAACAAAATTGGTACCATTGTCACTTCGAATTCGTTTAGGCACTCCTCGTAGGTTCACAAAATTCCTTATGCATAAAATGCATGCATCCGTGGATAAATCTGTGGCTAATTCCAGATGGATAGCTCTTACGGTGAGGCAGGTGAACAAAGCTACCCGTCTCTTTTCACGACGTCTTCCGATTGCTACCGTAAGTGGTCCAAAATAGTCTAAGCCGGTAAATGTAAATGGGCGCACAAAGGCAGTTAGCCTTTCCATAGGCAATTGACCCATCATCGGCTGATTTGGCTTGGCTAATTTGACTTTACACCAATGACAGCTCGATCTTGCTGATAATAGTTGCGACCTTAGGCATGGAATGTAATACTTTTGACGAATGGCTGCAATAACTGGTTCGTGGTTTTGATGGAGCATTTTCTCATAATAGAAAAGAATCAATAGACGCGTAAGACGATGGTCCTTTGGCAAAATAATCGGACGGCGAGTTTCAAATGGGATTATCGAAGCGGCATCAATTCTTCCCTCAATTCGGATCAAATTATCTTCTCCCATGTATGGACTTAACTTATAGATACTACTATCTGATGTGATTGGCTTACCCTTCATCAATGAATAATACTCCCGACAAAATACTTGGCGTTGGACGTTTCTACATAACAATTTCTCTGCAAGTTCTTCTTCTTCTGCGGATAGCTCTCCAACCTTTAATGGCCTTCTGCAGACTCTCAGCACCCAGGCAATGGTGCGTCTTAATTTTCTGAACCTCGAAAAGCGTTCGAGATCTGGTATGACTTCGTTAGATGTTTTTTGAATCGTCAGCACAGCATTGGCCCTCTTCAATTCTGTGGCTTCCTCATATTGTTGAAGATCATCTGGCTGTTGAGGCCATTCGGTGAAATTCTTCCGCAGAAATTCGGGACCATTCATCCAACGGCTGTTGGGTTCAAAGCTTACAGGAAACTTGGCTCTGGTCGCGTCATCTGCAACATTGAGATTAGTAGGAAGCCAGTTCCACTCAAACTTCTTCGTAGATTCTAATATCTCGGCGATACGATGACCAACGAATGGTTTGTATTGTCGGCTTTCGGACTTGACCCAATGTATATGCGTCTTGGAATCACTCCAAAAGAAACCCTTCGACGGTTTAATAGAATGACTTGATAGAATGGACTCACTCAAACGTACTGATAGTTGTTTCCTAGGTGCTACTCTTGTCTTCCCCTGAACGAACGCGATCTGTATACTTCCTGGCGTTTTGATGCTCCAATACGACACGGCGGCATAAGCGACCTCGCTGGCATCCACAAATGTGTGTAGTTCTATGTCGTCGGCTCTGGAGAAGTATTCGGAGTAGCAGCGTGGAATCCTTAGCGACTTGACCTTTTCTAGTTGACTTTGCCATTGATACCACTTGCGACTGACGTTCTCTGGCATAGGCTGATCCCATTCGTAATTATCTTTCCATGTGTCTTGCAAAAGCACCTTGGCACATATGTGATAATTGCCTAAGAACCCGAATGGATCAAATAGAGACATCGACAGACTCAGCATTTCACGTTTGGTCGGCGGTCGAACTTGGTGTAGAACTTCCTTTGGTACTTAAATTCGAATTTAAATTCATCGAATTCACTGTGCCAGAACAGTCCTAAAACTTTCTCAGCAGTCTGTCCGGTATCATCATTCATGTCAATACAAATATTTGAATTTAGCTTATTTTCATCGGCAAATTCTTCGGCTAGAGCGATGGAGTTCGAGCAAAAATTTCTTAGATTAAATTCGGCTGCCTGATGGATGGCTTTCACTTGCTTAGAGACTTTGATGGCGGTATTCTCGCCGACGAAACTTTTGACGTAATCATCTACGTAATGATTTTTGAAAATGGAATCTACGGCTTCGGGATATTGACTGATGAAACGTTGGGCATTAATGTTTTTCACGTATTGGGCCGCGGCAGGCGAACATGTTGCTCCAAATATCATCGACTCCATTTCAAACACGTCGACCTCCGAACTACCTGGCTGACGCCATAAGAAGCGCTATGATTCTCTGTCCTTCTTAACTATTTTGATTTGACAGAACATCTCCTGGATATCCGCACAAACTGCTATAGGATTCTCTCGAAATTGGCTCAACACCGACATCAGTGGCTGATTTAGATCCGGTCCCTTTAACAATTGTGAATTCAAGGAAGTTCCATTTATCATGGGAAACCCCTATAAGCCCGCATATGAAAAGCCCGCGTAACGAAAGCCCGCACGCCAAATTATGAAAAAGCCCGCAGCACAAAAGCCCGCATGCCATAAGCCTGCACAATTTATTTTCAGATTTAGCCCGCATATGATGCGGGCTTATTGTTTTGTTATTCACCTCATCACT
This sequence comes from Portevinia maculata, assembly GCA_949715645.1. Classification (NCBI taxonomy): domain Eukaryota; kingdom Metazoa; phylum Arthropoda; class Insecta; order Diptera; family Syrphidae; genus Portevinia; species Portevinia maculata. The sequence continues at coordinate 220,812,313 of OX454526.1, forward strand.
TTAATTTATAAAATTTTAAAGCCAATCAAATCACGAAAGAAATATTTGTTTCCAGTAATATGGAGGGGGATGTAGTTATTCACCACACTCACCTCTTCCCCTCTTTTTTTTTGAAAACGTGTAAAATCTCTTAAAAAATTTTTGCTCGTCCTAAAAAGAACGGATTTATTAACCATATCCACCTCTTCCCCTCATTTCCCCTCCTAAATTGAAATTGGTCAATATCTCTCATTGAATATTTAGTCGTCCTAAAAAGAACGATTTTGGTTAATAGTAACCAATACACCAAATCACTTCACTTGTTCACTATTTTGGGAGCAACCGCACTGCCCCAGGCATCGACGAAGAATGCGACAATTCAGAAAAATACCACTTCTTATATACACTTTGTCGAAGACATTTCGAATTGATAATATTTTTGACAACCAATCAAAACTCTTGCAGGATATATTTTACACAACTTCCCTCTCCGTGATTCTCATGATTTCTTGCATCTTACAGATGGATTTCTGTGTGAATTCAATGGATTTTAAATGTACATTACTTCTATTTTAACACGCAATTGTTTAGGAAATAACCATAGCCCAAGTGCGGATAGTACATTTGTTGAATAGATGCTCTTACCATTGAAAAATAATAGCATTCCTCCAAATAAAAGAGAAAAAAGTTCATAAAATGGACAGAATTTGTATACATTTGATTAAAGCAGACCGCAAATCATGCGAGTAAATGGAGTTCATATTTGGAATTATTCGCTTATTTAGTGGAAAAACCAGTTTAAATCCTAAGATTCCGCGAGCGGGCTACATAGACCCGACATGATGCGCATAAATTCGCCTTATCTTTTCAATTCGGCGCTTATTTGCTTGTGTTTATGGCGCCTGCCAGACAACCAGCATATACCCTTAGCGGAGCAACGAAGTTGCGTGAGCGTGCTAAACCCTGCGGAAAGATAGGTGAAACCCTAAGATCCCGCGAAGCGGGCCACCCAGAACGAACATTATGCGAATATATGGTTATAATCTTTAGAATTTGGCGCTAATTTCAGTGTTTATGGCGCCTGCTTAACATTTCTTCGAGGTTAAGACGCAATTGTCTTGGAAATAACCTGATCTCAAGTGTGCGTAAGTACATGAGTTGAATAGTTGTCTATTCAAAGGAAGACTGACACTATTCCTCACAGTAAAAGATGAAAATAATCCGAATATATGGACATTATCTTCCCCACAGCTTTTATTTCTCAATATATTCACCCCTTTTTTAACGCGTAACAAAACCACCTACAGGAACTGTAAATTCACCTCTCCTCCTCACTGAAATAAGCAAAATCTCTTAATTTAGGCATTTAGTCGTCCTTAAAAGAACGCTTTTTGAAGGAATTAATATCCTCTTTAATACCAATCGCTCTAAAAAGACCGATTGGAGCAGACAACCACACCAATCGGCGTAACAAACAACGAATAATGCGAGTAATTTACGATTACGATTACGATTAGGAAATTATTTTTATTCAATCTAATATGTACAAATTGACTTATATCTAGACTTATAACTAAAATTAAAAATGTCGGCTCAACAAAAGGGGCCCGACGAATTTCTTATGGCTAGGTTTACAAAAGTTTTACAAAACTATATTTATGACTACTCTTAATCTATTTATGATATTTTATAATTAATTAAAAGCTAATTGTTCCTGTTGGGAAGAAAAGAAAATATAGTATTAGCGTTGATTACAGGGAGTAAGTCACCCCCTGTAATGTCTTACCGATTTTTCGTAGAACGGAGTATCTTCGTTGTGGATGATGTCGTCAAATCTAGCATCCGTGATGGCGCGAGGATTTAGATACCGATGGCTTGGTTCCATTTGTTGCTGGGTTAATTCCCGGACTTCTGTGTTTGGGTGGTCTGCAAGGTTTCGGATGAGTCTTCCTGATAGTTTCATCATAAATTTGTTGATCGGCTGTGCGATTCCTGCCTCCTCGTAGAGACTTCTCGTTGAGTAGTACTTCAGAGTTGTCGGGTTTCGCCAAATTCCTGTGCAGGTCCGAAGTATTCTCCTTTCGAAAAGTTGGATCTTCTTCATTGTTGATGGTGAAATTGTGAACCAGATGGGACAACCATAAGTTATCACTGGTCTGATGAGCTGCTTGTATATGAGCAGCTTGGTTTTTCTGCTAAGCCCGTTGCGCTTCTTGAGAAGCGGGTGCACTAGATGCAATGCAAAGTTTGCCCTTTTGAGGGTAATGTCAGCATGCTGGTTGAATTTAAATCTTTCGCTGAAGTTGATTCCCAGATATTTCGTTGATGTTCTGGTATGAACCACTGTATCATCTGGAAGATTCAGTTTAATATTACGGCAGCGGGTTGCAAATGCTCGGCGTCCTCCGGTCGCTGTTACAGGATTTCGGAAGCAGATAAGATCCGTTTTGTTGCTATTTATCTTCAGTCCCCACTTAAGATAGTAGTCCCAAAGATTCCTGATGTGGGTCTCAACTCTTCGTGCAGCTATCTCTGGAGTCAGGGAGGTGGCGTAGGTCACTGAGTCGTCTGCGTACAGAAGCGTTTTGCTTCGGCCTTCATTCATTGGCTGGTCAGCTGTGAAGATGTTAAAGAGGATCGGACCGAGTCTTGATCCTTGGGGTACACCTGCGTTGATGCTTCTGACTGACGACTTCTCATTCTGTACCTGTACGAAGAAAATTCTATTTGTTAGGAAATTATTAATAAGTCTCACCATATTGAGCGGAAAACCATATTCCATTAGTTTGAAGATCAGTCCTTTAATCCAGACGCTGTCAAAGGCCTTCTCGATGTCCAGCAAGCAGGCTACAGTTGTCTCCTTTTTGTTGAGTCCCGTGGTGACGTCGCTATGAAGCTTCAGTAGGGGATGTATCGTAGAGTGTCTAGCTCTGAATCCAAATTGATACGTCGGGATTATGCCTCTCTCCGCACACAGTTGGTTGATCTTTCGCAGCATCAATGACTCCAGAATTTTACTCACGCAACACAGGAGAGCTATTGGTCGGTATCCATTGACATTTGTTCGATCTGTCTTCTTGGGCACTGGCACAACTTTCGCTACTTTCCATGATTTCGGAAAATAGCTGTTGTTAATGCAGTTGTTGAATATGATGGTCAGTAGAAGGATGGCCACGCTTGGTAACTTTTTAAGCAAAAAGTTCGAAATTTGGTCAGTTCCGGATGACTTCTTTGAGTTGCCGCTATGGATAATGTTACCAACCTCTTCTGTGTTGGTGAAGACTTCGTCGCTATTTGGGTCATCTGCTGGATTCCTGGTGTTGAAAGTAGTGATGACATCGGTTGACATTGTGGCCTCGTGAACTTGTGCTTCCACTACTTCTAGGAATTCTGGAAGGTGCGTTGGTGGTCGATCCGTGAAATTCTTTTCGAAGTGGGTGGCAAATGCTTCGGCTTTTTCAATTGCGGTGGTGGCAGTATCTTGTCCGTGTTCAATGGTTTCAGGCATTGACCTCGATTTTCCAACCAGCGAGTTGATTTTCTTGAAGGCGTCGGGGCCTGGTTTTATGTCTTCCAGCCTCTGCCTGAATTCGTTGTCCCTGAAGTGTTTCACAGCACGACGAAACATGACGTTGGTGCATTCCAGCTGGGAATGTACACTTCTATACTCGTCATTGTGGGTGTTCCAAGTTCTGTGGAGAATCCTCTGTAGCCTTTTTCGCAGCCGTTGTCTGTGTGCATGAATTGCTTGGATGTGTTGAGGTAGGTGCCCATATCTGTCTTTGCTGGTTCGGGTTGTCTTCTGTCGGTCTACAGCTGCGTTAACTACGGCTTCAAAGTGATTGATGACTCCGTCAATCTCGTTGTTGCCGAGGTTTTCGTCCATTGCTGGCAGTATCACATTTGCTTCGATGTCCGACTCGTATTGGATCCAGTTGATCCGGTTGAATTTGATGTGCAGCTCTGGTGCAGGATTTTCCACCATTATTCTATGGTTCAGTCGAATCCGAAGTTCTACAGCCAAATGATCAGAATCACTTACGTGCGCAACGCAGGAGTAATTCCGAAAGTCCGGTAGGATGTTGACGAAGTTCGATGAAGCCAAGAAAAAGTCCAGCATCGATGGTGTTCTTGGAAAGGTGTTTAGTGGTTGTGAAATCACCACTAGGGAGTGTTGATGTGCATTACCATGCAGCCACTCCACTATTGCCGTCCCTTGTGGTGATATTTCGTCGTCTCCCCAAAGCTGGTGTCTGGCGTTGAAATCCCCTCCAATCACACAATAGGTGTGTGTGCTGCACATGTTGTGGATAACAGTTAAATCGTGCATGATGTTTCCTCTTGGCGCCTGGCATTGGTTGTAGACCGAAATAACCAGCAGATTTTCCACCTCAGACAACTTGATGGTAGCGGCTGTTGTTTCCATGCTTGTCAGTCCTGGTATTTGTATCTTTTGGCACTTAAGGGTGTTTCTGACGATGATCGCTGTCCCACTTCGGTCACTTGACTTATCTTCCCGATATGTCTTGTATCCATCCGGCTTGTATGGGTTGTTTGGGCTCAATCTTGTTTCCTGTAAGAGAAGAATGTCGGGTTTCTTAGTCTTAATAAATAAGCTTAAGGAACTTCGTTTGGCTGTGGAATAGATAGAATTTACATTATATGTTAAGATACTGAGCGAATTTATTGGGAACATAATTCACAAATAAGTTTGCCCAGTATAATTGTCTTCGCCCTATCGTCGAGGATGCCATAGTTGCTAGGCACAACCTTTCTTGCCTTCTGGAGAAGGGTTAAAAGGTCAGTGCCGAACAATCTTTCAGTATCCTCAAAGATGTTAGACGAAGTCTTACCGGAAGGAACAGTGTTCCTTGATGTTGATGATGGCGCGGGCTTATTGGTAGCCTTGCCTATGAAACTTGGTTTTGCTGCTGGCTTGGTGACCACTGGTTTCGTTGTTGGATTGCCTTGTGGTTTCACTGTCCTCCCTAAAGCTGCGACATCTGCAAAACTCAGACCAGCTTTAATCGCTTTCGAAGCTGAGTTGACGGCGAACTGACGTTGTTCCTTCTTCTTTTGCGAGTTTTTGAGCCTCTCGGCAACTTTCTCCTTATATTTGGGGCATCCCTTGTAGTTCGCTGGATGTCCATTCTTCTGGCAGTTAGCACAAAATACTGCGTCGTCCTTCTTGTTGTCGATACTACGTGGGCAGTTTCCAGGTAGGTGCTCGACCTTGCACTTGACACACCTGTACTTCATACCACAGTTGCTGGCAACGTGACCGAACTTCTGACAGTTTTTGCACTGCGTAATGCCACTGGTTTGGAATTTCTCCCAATAAACTTTTTGGTTTAGCAATAAATTTTTGCTGAAAATAAAAGAAATGTCGCTATTTTTTTCAACTTGGACGACGAAGCTATTAAACTTGCGGTCAGTCCTTGTTGTTTTATAAGGGGTCACCTCAATTACCTGTATACCGGCGCTGATTAACTCATCTTTTATGTCGTCTACCAGATAGCTGTGATGGATGCCCTTAAGAACCAAAAGGGTCTTCTTGTCTTCCTTGCAGGTATACGTGTTGTATTCCGTTTTTATGTTTTTGAGAAAATCCCGGATTTGTTGGTGATCCTTTTTTGTCCTTGTGGTAATTATCGTCTTGCTTATATTTATGTTGTGGATTTTGTATTCTACCTGTAATCCCTTCAGGTGTTTACTAAGCTCCGCTACATTTAATTTGTAGCAGATAATCGGCGGCATTATTGTTTGTTTTGGCTGTTGTTGTTGCACATTTGCTGAGGTGGAAGGTGTAGCTGATGAAGGTGTTGTTGGGAGAATAGTTGGTTGTTGTTTTGTTGTTGGTGGTTTGGATATGGTTGGTTTTGTTGTTGTTGTAGCAGCTGCTGCTGGAACGGGTGTTGGTGGAGGGCTAATTGCGAGTAATTTGGAAATATCCATTTCTTTTATAGGAAATCGTTTCAATCTCCATTTCTTTTATACTATTTGTAGCTGAAATTTAGGCAAAATTCAATTTTGCGCATAGTACATGCGTTAAATAGATGCTCTTACCAATGAATAACAACAGCATTCCTCCCAATAAAAGAGAAAAAAGTTCCTAAAATGGTAAACATTTGTAAGGAGAATATATCTTGCATGAGTTTTGATTGGTTGTCAAAAATATTACCAATTCGAGGGGGATTGGCTTCTTTCAATTGCAAAAAGTTAAAATGCTCGATTGTTTGAGAATCACGGAGAACAAATTTACCGTAAGAAAAGTCTTCGACAAAGTGTATATAAGAAGTGGCATTTTTCTGAATTGTCGCATTCTTCGTCGATGCCTGGAGCAGTGCGGTTGCTCACAAACAGTGAAAGTGAAGTGATTTTGTGAAATAGTGGTTTTATGAACAAAAATCGTTCTTTTTAGGACGACTAAATATTCGTTGAGAGATATTGAATAATTTCAATTTTAAAGAGGTAAATGAGGGGAAGAGGAGGATATGGTGGGTAAATCCGTTCTTTTTAGGACGAGCAAAAATTTTGTAAGAGATTTTACACGTTTTCAAAAAAAAAAAAGAGGGGAAGAGGTGAGTGTGGTGAATAACTACTTCACGCCATTTTCGAAGCCACAAAATATTTTCTATAAGAGTTTTGATTGGTTTACTTCAATTTCCAAAATGATAGATACTCGATCTTGTGAGAATCACAGAAAAGAGTTTTCTTTAGGGGAACTTCATATTTCCCCATGACATGCGGGCTTTTGTGGCGCGGGCTTTTGTGCTGCGGGCTTTTGGGATGCGGGCTTTTGATATGCGGGCATTCGTGTGCGGGCTTTTGATATGCGGGCAAACGGACCCAACCCATTTATCATAGCGGCGGCATCAAAGACGAGACGAATCTTGGCTGGCTTACTCGGGTTTTGTACACCAAAATGTGGTAAGTACCAAGTTTTTGGTGACACAAGGCTGGCTTCTTCTGGTGATAATTTGCGGGCATATCCTTTAATGACGAAATCTTTCAGACTAGATTCATAGGCAGATGCATACACTGGATCGCGTTTCATTTTCTTTTGAAGATTTCGCAATCGATGGTTTGCCATTGGATAGCTGTCAGGCATGCGAATTTTATCCGTTTTCCACAACAAGCCTGTTTCGTAATGGCCCTTGACTAAGGGTGTAGTCTCCTGCAAAATATTACGAGCTCGTTTTACTTCACTCGATTCAAGTGCTTCCAGAGGTTTCTTTACACCGAAGTTGTCCATATCATAATATTCTTGAACCAAACGATTTAATTTTTCATACTTTTCATCCAGATCTTCCTGATGTGTGCTTCGTACCAGCTTGACTTGACCACTGAAAGAACGATGTCCGGATGAAGTACACTGTTGACCTGGTCCATAAACAATCCGTCCCAATGCTGTGTCAACTGCTATTGGCCCTGACGGCGGACAATCGATGTAGGCCCTGGCATATCCTAGCCTGGCGTTGTCGATTCCAATTAGCAGTCGTGGCTTGACATCAAAATAACTTCGGAGTGGGACTCCTCTTAGTTGTGGATAGTCGTTGACAAGACAATCAAAGTTCATAGATTGACATGGCAAATTAAGGCTGTGAATGGCACGTACGAGTCAATTGGCGAGCTCCATTTTGTATGCCCTGAATGTCACAGTTAACAACGGTCGATGATTCTACGGCGATGCTATTATCCAACCACTGCATGGTGACTTCATCCTTTTTTCCTACGAGTTCCAATTCTCTCGCCAAACTATCTTCCATAACCGTTATGGCAGAACCTTCATCGAGCATGGCAAATGTACTCAACCTTCTTCTAGGCCCAAGCAATGTGACGGCTACAATTCGAAAGAACACGCTTCCATCGGACTTCACGACACTCATCATCGACGTTGAAGGCGAGCCACTAGGTTGATGATTGCTTCCGTTCCTATGAAGAAGTTGATGGTGTCTGAGCTTGCAGTTGTTGATTCCACACTGCCTTTGCTTACGGCAATTCGTCACTCGATGTCCCTTCCTCAAGCAGCAGAAGCATACACTTTCCTTTTTAACCCAATCCCGCTTCTGTTCATTTGACATTTCGGCAAACTTGGGACATATTGCAATTAAATGCTCCTCCGCGCAGTAGCGACATGTGGATTCGGGTTTAATAACATTGGCCGTGTGGAGTGTAAGCTTCTTTATGTTGTTAAATCTGCCGGAAGTCTTACCTGATGTCCCCGGATAGCTGGTGAATTCACTCCTACTCGCAACGTTGGCGACTTTTCTCAACCAAATGGAGAAATCTGCGATAGAAGGTGAATCTATTTTGATGAGATATCCGGCCCAATCCATTCGACTTGACATTGACAATTTTGTCACAAGCTCCTCAAGTAACATAGGATTCGATAGATGTTGATCGGCGTTAGCGCTTCGGAGAAATGCCACCAGGTTACGGACTTGCGTCGAAAACGCGATTAGTTACGTAAGATCCTCTTCTTTAATCGGTGACGTTTTCCTTAGCTTCGAGATTTGGGCTTTCACTAGTAACTCGGGCCTTCCATAACGAAATTCCAGTTCCTCTATCACATCTGGAACATTCTCGGAATGTATCAACAATGCCTCTACTAACTGACGGGCATTTCCTTGCAGGCACTTTTGTAGTCTTGTCAGGTTTTCCAAATTACTGTAGCCATATTCTTTGGTCGTCTCTTTGTATTAAGTGACAAACATCGGCCACTCTTCGGCCTTACCAGAGAATATTGGCAAATCTTGTAGTTTTTGTCGATTTCCATAAGCAAATTTGGACGCAGGATGATTGCATGTTTGCCTGCGTTCTATCTGGACTTCGTCTTGTGGAGTAGGCTTGTCGAATTCGTCTGGTTCCTCAAGCACTTTGTCCTTTACGAGTACATCTTTCTCCGCACTTTGGTTCACGGCTTTGTCATCTTCTATCTTCTTTATTCTGTCCTGCACGGACTTAAGCTGGTCCAACACGTCAACTCTCATGACAGTCATCTGTCCAACGAGAGTCTGCATCATGGTTGTAATATTTGAAGTATCTACCATGTTGAATGTGTTGCGAGTTTCCTCCGTTTCAACGCCCGATAGACTGTGCCCAAATTGCACGGCTGATTTGGTGGGTTTCGACATTGGCGTTGAGGCTGTAATCGCTGGCGTATCGTTCAACTGGTATTCATCCAAAAAGGGCGGTGGCTGCGCTTTATTCTTCCTCTCACTTCTCCTAGGCGGCAGTGACTCGGCTTCGTCGATTGACTGGCGTTTTTACTTTTTTGGCATTCTGTTTAGGACGTCAGAGTAGTGTTGAAGAATAAACGTGGCGATATTCTTGGCAAAGTTTGTTGCTCAAAAAATATAAAAAAATGTTATAGACGGCGGCGACTGTCTGGCGGCAGCAAAATGGCGGCTGAATTTGGAGTGCCCCTCACTCACTTCCAATATTAAAACACTTCTTGTCGTTTTTAAAGGTTTTTTATTCCTCAATATGATGAGTTTTATATCTAAATATGATATAATTAAAAATAAATACTTATTTAATTCTTTTACTTCTTACTTTTTGGTTGCGAAAGCACCCCTTCAAATTCATGGCCAAAAAATATAGATACAGAATTACAATGAATTACAAAAAAGAAGTGCTGCCACATATGCCATATGAGCGCGTTCACTTTAATGCAGTTCAGCCGGTTGGCGACATCCATCATCAACTGCAGTACCTTCCGCTTCCTGAGGAGCAACATCTCCTTCTCCAATTGAACTATCTGCGCATTTACGTCAGGCACTACATTTTCTGGGCGGCGGTTCTCAGCGTTTTCTGGGCGGCGGTTGTTGTTGTCTTCATTGTTATCTTCTTGGACTTATTCCTCAACTGGTCATATAATGGTCGCAACTCGGCCACCGTTGCTTCCTCGTCAAATCCCACGTGGGCTGCGATTAAGGCTTCAATTATACGTTGTCGTTGCACATAAGCCATTTTATTTTTAGGACACTTTAAAACTGGGGAAATTATTGTTCGTATCCCACTTCTGAGTTGTACTAAATTTTATTAGATGGCTTTTATTTTATCGGATTTTATTCTTATTTTTATTTCGTTTGTCAAACACGTCTTTTCAGATCGAATACTTTTTTACTAGTACTTCCCTTCTATTTTTTCTCTTTTTACATTTCTTGTGGCATTACTTTTTAGTGATGCCCAACCACCACTCTTATACAATTCTTCTCCTACGATAAAATAGGGTGATGGCATGTGAGATCGGCCGTCCTCAGTAGTCGGCCGGCGCGCCATAAAATGATGCGTAATAGCAAATGCGTTTGTTAAATACACACAGAATTTTTTTCCCCAAAAGGCTAACGGTTTTCCTGTCTGTGAGCAAAGTCAGAATGCCACGCAGCTGCTAGTTTCTCCTTGATAATAATTGTTAGTTTGATTCAAGTTCTTGGAAGTGGTAAATTTGTCATTTTGAGTTAAAAAAAATAGTGGAAGTGGATGTCAGAAACCCTCCATAACTAGTAAAATACTATCGGTAAGTGCGTTTTATGATTTTATTTGAGTTGTCTACACTTTCTTTTCATTGTTTTTTGTCCGAAAGTGGAGAAAAAAAATTATTTAAAATAAATACAGAGGGGCCGACCTAAGGAGACATTTTTTGCATGGTTCTTCTAGGCTCGGCCACCCCCGGCCGACTATAGAAGACTATGATTTTTTTGTTTATGCTTAAGTTACTATGCAGATTGAAGGTTTACCTCATCCTACATTCATTTTTGACAAAACTTAAATGTTTTTTTGCTTAGTTCCAGTAGTCGGCCCCCTGTTATCGCATTGAAAGAATGGATGGCCGACTTCGGAAGACAGATATTGTTAAGTCGGCCGCTCATTTTTTACATTAAATTTGTGAGTTTTTTTTTATATTTAGAGTTACAAAACAGGTTTAAAGTTAGAGATGAAGAAATTATTATTATTTATTCAAGTATTATAAAAATGGAAAATTCAAAAGAAGGGGCTAAACGCGATTTCCATAAGTACCCGGAAGAAACGCTTACAGAAACATTAAAGAAGATTCGGGAGGAAAACTGGTCAATTAGGAAAGCCAGTAAAGAATTCGGAGTACCAAGGACAACAATACAAGACCGTATTCATGGCAGGGCTGCCGAAAAACCGAGGCAAATGGGGCCGGATACTGTGCTGAGTACGGCCGAAGAAATAAGTCTTTTAGATTGGCTAGTGAATTTGGCAAAATGTGGCTTTCCCCAAAAACCTAACGATAATGAAATGCCAGGTAAGGGTTGGTATTACGGCTTTCTCAGCGCCATCCCGAACTGTCCCTCGGAAGACCAGAGGGTCTGACAAAAGGCCGACAATCGTTACCGAGGAGTCTGTAAGGAAGTGGTTTGAAGATTTAAGGATTTATCTTCATGAAATAGATGCTCTAGATATCCTGGAAAACCCTTTCAGAATTTTCAATGGGGATGAAACATCGTTTTGCCTATCTCAGAAAACTGGTATTGTCTTAGCGCCAAAGGGTTGGAAAAATCTTTACAAAGTAAGCTACGGAAACGAAAAGGAAACAGTGACCGTTCTGTTTGTGTTCAGTGCTGATGGCAAGACTTTACCACCTCTGATCGTGTTCCCCAACATGGCTTTAAGGTAGATCAGAAAGTGACTGAATCCATTCTGAGCCTTTTTTTGAGTACGTGGCGAACAGTGTTAATGGGTGGCTAAGAGAAAACAACATCAATAAGCCGGTTGTTTCTTGTCGATGGTCACAAATCACATCTCACCATGGAGCTGAGCGATTTTTGCCGGAATAATGGTATTATCTTGTATGCCCTTTTGCCAAACACGACACACATTATCCAGCCAGCCGATGTAGGCGCATTCAAAGAGCTTAAGCAGGAATATAAGACCAAAGTTCATAAATGTCAAAGCATACCTGGCAATGCAGGGGAAGCCGTCACCAAAATAAACATTTGCGAAGTTCTGAAGCTAGTGTTGGAAAGCTCGGATAGAAGTGAAATAATCAAAAAACCTGATGCCATCGACTTCTCGAAATGCGTGCGAAATGTACTGCAGAAGCTGCACCTAAATACGGAAAACATAGTAGTCACAGCTCATAGTTTCGATGAAACGAAGAAAGTTCTAGCTTTGGCAAAGGAAGGATTTCTTAAAATCAACGTTGACTATGAAGTTGTGATGAAGATAGTAGAAGAGATGGAGCGTAGTCACCTTAGGAAATCTGAGCCTAATGACACCATGACGGCCATAGATGGTACGATTGAGCTTCCTACGGATATTGCGGCTTCCTTACCATCTACATCAACACCATCGGGCTCATCTGAGCTAGATGGAACCATTACCGGCACCTATCTGATAGCCAGTAAAGGAGAACTGCAACTTGTTTTTTTTTCTATAATAGTGTCTGAAAGAGGCATTTCTTTTAAATTTCGAAGGAAATTATTGTGCAACTTATTTCAAATGATATTTAATGCAATAAACATTTCTTTTTTTAAATGAGTTTGTATTATTATTTTTGTTTTTATAAATTAAAATATTGAAAATTTAAAAAAAAATCTGGTTTCCTAACTTGGTCAAAACATTGAAAATACAGAAGTAAAAATGGGGGCCAACTACTGAGTACTTATTTGGCCAACTACTACAGTTAGAGGGGCCGACTACTGAAGAATGTGGTTTTCATTTACATTTTTGTAAATAGTTTCAATTGGGTAACAACTTAAAAACCCTAGAAATACCTAATTTACACATTTCAAATGTTTACTTAAGCCAAATAGTCTATTCACTTTTTGAATAACGGATTTTTAAAAGCAAGTCAAACCTAAAATTAAAGTTAAGGGGCCGACTACTGGTGTCATCACCCTACTACACATGCAAATTTCAAATTATCCCTATATCCGCGTGCAAAAAAACACGGCTACTATTTCCATAATTCGAAAAAACTACCAAAAAAACACAAAAAAAAAGATAAAAGCAAAATAGGATACTCCTCTGATACATCAAGGCTAAAAAAAATCCTTGCATCAAATCCAACTATGCCTAGCTGCCTAAAGAAAGCAGATGGCTCGTGGACTACATCCAGCGAGGAATCACTCACTCTGCTAATTGATACTCACTTCCAAAGTAGCTCTAACATTACCGGTCATAGCCCTGAACAGGTCACATATACAGATAAATAATTCTCAAAGTATGATTACTAGGGACAAGCTCCTTGGGCGCTACAAAGCTTCAAGCCCTTTAAGTCTGCAGGACCAGACGGCTTAATACCTGCCGAACTATAGATGACTTCGGATATCATACTACCAGCACTTGAAATAATTCTGAATATCTGCTTAAATCTGACTTATATTTCTCAGGCTTATAGAGAAGTGAAAGTGGTTTTCATATCCACAGCTGGCAAATACTCCCAGTCTATCATCATTCCTCCTCAAAACGCTGGAGCGTCTGATTAATATCCATTTTCTTACGAATATAAACTCGGAACTCCTGTCTGGGGCCCAACATGCGTACTGCAATGGTAAATTAGTGGAAACCGCCCTTCACTCCTTAGTACCCACCATCGAATACTCCCCTCATCACAAGGCATACACTATGGTTGTTTTTCTAGACATAGAAGGCGAATGCACTTACAGAACTGAATGTGGATGGCTCTTCTTCTGATCTCAAGCTGGATTATCAACTCAAAACTGGACGATACATCCGCCAGGAGCTCTGTCGGTAGAGGTACGCCGCAAGGCGGTGTCCTTTCCCCCTTCTGTGGAACTTGGTGGTGAATAAACTACTGATATGCCTGGAGGGGGAGGGCAGCATGGTAATTGCCTATTCGGATGACTTTGCTATTGCCGGTTCTGGAAAACACCTAACACTTTAAAGGAACTCCTACAAAACGCTCTCAACAAGCTAACAAGATCGGCGAATCCCTGTGGGCTAGGTGTTAACCCCCACAAAACCGAACTTGTCCAGAAAAAAATACAAAATCCCTCCTATTGACCCACCCTCTATTAACGGTACAAGCTTAACCTTTCCGATAAAGCTAAATTCTAATCTTTGATAGGAAGTTAAGTTACAAGATAGGACGTTAAGTACAAGTCAAAAAAGCTACAGTAGCACTTTTCTCTTGCAAAAAGTTATTGGTAATAAGTGGGGCCTTCAACCTCGCATATTTCACTGGCTATACGTACCGGTAGTGAGACCAATTCTGACATACGGGGTGGTTGTCTGGTGGACTGCTTTGGACAAAGCGGTAACAGTGATAAGCTGAGCAAGTTTCAACGTACAGCTTGTCTGTGCATCAGCGGAGCACTCCGACAACTCCCTCCGCTGCACTGAACATTTTATTTCATCTGACACGCCCTGATATTTTTAGCAGGCAAATACCTGCCTTTCCGCTTAAATTATCCCGTCCGCATTAACATACATATTACATTCCTCCTTCGTATTTTCCTAGAAAGTCATTCCCACTCGTTTTCCATGATGTTCAGGTCAGGCAAATATGGAGGCCATATCAATACGTCTACATTTTTGGTAGAAAGCCAGTCTTTCGTTGTCCTTACGTTATGTATAGGGGCGTAATTCATATGGGCGTTGTACACCAAACAATTTGGAATGATGAGGAAAAACTCTTTTAGTATTTGTATGCAATCGCGGTCATTCTTGAGCTTTGAAAATCCAGCCCTGCTATGGCGTAAAACCTCATTGCTCCCCGTATCATTACACCGCCATGATTGTTTTGTCTTATTTCCAAGGTTAATTCCTTCTTCCTCAAATCGTGGAAATAATAATTTTATCCATCAATTGCGTCGAAACCAAACATTTTTTGTCGGCAAAGACGACGAAGGGGTAGCTACTTCCGACTCCACCTGATGTGTCTTATTGCAAAGTCAATTCGCTGACTCTTACGTGTTGTATTCAGTATCTCTAATTTATTCAATCTTTTTAAGTCTTTTTATTTTTATTTTATCGATGAAAATTGGGATTTCATTTACTAATGAAGGCATGGTTACGGATTGGATTTGCGTGTGGCTTGGCGGCATAAACAAACTGTATCTTTATTTGTTTAAGTAAGCGGCGAATATGCTTGGGATGTGATTCATGGGTATAGTGTCGTTATCCTATATAACACGTGCGTGCTCATAGGTTACTGACCCGTACTAATGGCAACTAGCCTAGCGATGTCTGCACGTGGTTATGTTTTTTGTTCGTTAGGTTCGACCACGTGGATTCCGACTTCGAGGTGAAGAGTAAGGATATTATTCTCTTTATGAAACCTAGCGCTGGATACGCTTTCTCCGCAGATGACTCGCTAAGAGTGGTTTGACTGTTTGGCTTTATGTTAAACTCGGAATTATTTTGTCCAGCAGTGTAGATTGTAACACGAAGTAGAATCTTAATTTCGAAACATATACAAATTCTCGAGAGCAATATAGCTCCATTAATGCAATTCTGATTAATTTTATAGGAAAGTAAAAGTCATATTTCATTCAATTAATATAAATAATATTTATTATTGCAATTGGAAAATAGGTCATTCATTAAGTGTCGAAGATGAAAGTGCATTGAATTTGCTTGTTGGCAGTAAGGTTAAATTATGTATGTATGCATTTATATAATAATTCTGCACCTCATGTATTTTTTTTGTATTTTTCTTGTTTTCTTTTATTTCATTCTTCATTACACTAATAGTAAACAATTCATAACTTTTTTTTATTATTTTTATCCATGTAAATGAATCCCGATTTAATTTCTAAATGGCAAGATGGACATGAGATCATCATAACATGTGTATGTGTACATATAAAATATACCCTACACAATGTTTAATGAAATAATACAAACAAACTTTTCGTGATGTTGTGTGAACGCATTTTAAATTCCCAATAAAATGTTGTGTTTATCTTTTAAAACAAACATTTATGTATTTTTTTAGATTTTCTGTAGTTTCTAAAATGTTTTTTTTTCACTTTTATGAATCATTTTACTTATTGTATAACACAACACAACAATACAGTTTTTTTTTAATTATCCAGTTTAATTTTTATTCTTACAAAATAAATTTAATAATCATGCCAATATATTTATAACATGTTTGCTCACTTTTTTGATTATATTTTATTGGTATTTTATAATTATTGGATTTTGGTAAAAAAAATGTCCAGCACTTTCCAAAATCCTTATATTGGTATATTGATTTGTTTTTTAATTATTATTTTTAAAGTCCCACACACAGACTAGACACCAACGAATTATAACTCATGTTTGCAACTTATTTTTGTTTTTTTTTCTTCAATTTAAATAAAATTATATTTATGTATAATACATCATTATTGAACAGAATCTTAACACTTGCACCGATAATTACGTTTATAAGTAGATATATATATATATATATATACATATATATTGTTTTTAATCTATATTTTTTTCAATGATTAAGCTCTTTTTAAGGGTGGAGAAGTTTACATAAATTTGTATTACTAAAATTACACATACCGTAAAGCTAAACAAATTGTTTTATTAGTTAGTTTTTTATTTTCTTTCTTTTTCTTTCTTCGCTTCTTGATTTATTGCTAATAAATATACAAGAATAAATACAATACAAAATAAATAGTTCAATAGGGAATAATAAATGTATAAAGTAACAACGTATGTTTATGAATATTGCTTTAGTTTACTGCAATTATATTTTATATATCCAATATATATATATATTTTTCATTTACAGAAAGGATAACGTTAGATTCCACCCTATTTATAAGTGATAGCATTTAGCAATGTATGTAACAAAATAAATAAAATAATACTTAAGAAAGGGGTGAAAAAATATGTATAATATTTTTATAGCAAACAATACAAAGGTATGTATTGTATTTTTATGGCAAATTTATATCTACACTACACAAAATTGGTACAGCAAAATTTGAGCCATGATTGTTCTTGTTTTATGTTGTTTTATGTTATCTTTGTTAATTTTTATTATTCTGTTCTTGTTAGATTTTCATTGAATTTAAAAAGCAAACTCACTTTTACTTTATAAATTAAATTGAGACAAGCGAACCGCAATGGCCACAATATTTAGAATAAATGTTGGAATTCGGGCTTATAACACAAAACATCAGAGAAAATTATATATAAATATTAATAATGAAGCGCTTTCATTGATTTTCCACGATTTCTTCAGAAAGACGTTGGCAAGCAGGTCGATAATGAGTTGATATATGTATGTACGAATTTATTCAGATAGAACATTCCCGAAAGCAGGACGGGCTAGGAATATAACTGCAGCGCTCCCAAAAACAAGCGCAGCTCGTAAAATCCCACCAAGAGCAGAAATCACATCTAGGCAATTTAACAGTTCCAGTGACACATTGAACACCCTAAAACTGTCCCACAAGTGTACATGGAAATCCGTGGGTTCGATATGACTGGAGATCACCGGTGTCGTAAAAGGAAGATCAAACAATAATCTATAATGGGAGCATGCACGTATCAAAAGCTTTTAGAAAAAAACAGGCACGACTTAAAACTCCTGTATCACACAAATACAACACCACCAGCATTTGATTGTCCTCACAGTTATTAAGGGACCCGAAACCGGGATGCCTGGCAATACTCATTCAGGTCGAGCCGGCGAACACAGGCGGTTCATTAGGAATGGAGCAAATTGGGAGGGTTATAATTCATTTAATCCTGATCATAGCTTCGTGATGAAAATATATGAAAACAGGGAAAACATCTGCATCAAATATTGTATTTGGATCAATATGATATCGACACAATGACTTGTTAGATCGTCACAAGTTCGAAAACAATAGTCGAGTCGAGTCTTGTAAAGAATTCAATAAAAAAATGCCGCGGTTAAACAACAGTCCGGCCATCGTCAAGGCGAACAATTTCACCTAGGAAATGTGTGGTTTGAGTGTACAGTTGAAATTGCCGATGCTTTAACATCGGAAAAGTGACGGCCTTTTGTTTAAGATCATGAAAACGGAAATGTTAGGGGAATCTAAGTGAAAAAGGTGTCTAATTGGCAAGCTGCTCATAAAAAATACACGACTTGTGAAACTAGTTGGTTTGTGTTATAGTGAGCTTTTATGGACAAACATTTTCCCTCGTAAATGATTTGTTTCTACCCACTGATTCTTTTTTAATAGATTTAAGTCAATAAAGCGGCATTCATTTTATTTTTGGCGAGGGATGAGATACCGTTAAGATGGAGAAAGTCCATGTTACTGAGGTAACGAAAAGTGGCCCAATGTGGATTATCAAATACAAATAAAATTCGGACAGATACATACTACAAAACGCTAGCAATTAATCATACATGGAGCTCTATGAACTACGTAAGCACAGCAGTATATATAGTGGCTAAGCCTTTGCTTAAATAAACCCAAAAGTGACTAACATTCGTTAGCTAGCCGCCGAAATAAAAAAAGAGAGTTTGAGCAATGGTGGAAACTACGCCAAATATTGGAAGACCAAAAGTGGGAAGATCATAGCCTTGCGGTCATTTAGGAAGAAGAAGATTGGAAGACCAAAATACAGTCCCCGGTCCGAAATGTAAACTTAGCTAGGCAAACGTTATACGAAGCAGGAAAAGCTGCAAATTTGAAACGTTGTACACTTTCGCCATATTATGCACTTACAAATGAGCCCAAAGTCGCGAGTTGAAACGTTGGAAGTATGAGCGGTCATAATGATAAGAAGTCAAGTGATCGTTTCATGTCTCTCAAACTAGACATGCTCCCCAAGTCGGATGCGAGTAAAGAGAAACTCTCCGATTAAGATATCCTAAACATGTGCAAGTCGTACGGTCTTATCGTTATAAATAACATGTACACCAAACAAAGCTTTCATCTGAATACTTATAGCAGTGGGGGAAATGAAATCAAACTGATTTCCATTTGTGTTGCATGTTTCATGAAGCCGCGGGTTAAAGATTGCAAAGTGATCATGGAAGAGGCAATCGCCCAGCAACACGGTCTCCTTTTGACAGAAAATTGTATTGATGTGGGGATGAATACAATGAAAACAAAATCGAATGGTTGATTTGGCAAAGAGAAAGGCGAAGAATTTATTGCGAATATGAAAAATTATCTCCCTCACAAAGAAAGCAGACTTTGCATAATATTTGCGAAGAGAAAGTGCGTCCAAAAGTAAGCAAAGTTTTAAAGTGGCCTATATCGGGAGTAAAAAGCAGTTCCTTCTTCGGTTGCTGATGCGTTGCGACACACCAGCTTGAACAGGGCCGTAACCATTTTCAAAATAGCTGCTCAGAGAAGGAGAAATGATCAGGAAACCGTTTGCCAAAGTTCATCAACAATGCTTAAGGGCTGCTTCTCGTGGATGATGAAAAAATACAGTATTATGAAGGACTTCTAAACGAACAAATTTCTCAGATATACTTTATAAGAGCGGTTTCTTACAATGAAGAAGTACCCGGCATTACTATGGAAGAAGTTGGAAAGGCGGACAGACTCCAAAAATCGGAGAGGTTCGGCATGACCAAATACCCTACGAGTTCTGGAAAACGAGGGCAGACCTCATAGCCAGATGGCTTATGATTCTTATCTCCAAACTATTCAGAGGCGATCCAATTCCAGCGACAGATGCAATCCAAAGTATAAGGATCATGATGACATGAAAACACCGCGATTCCTTAAAGGATTGGCATATGGTGTTGGTTGATTTTGAAAAGGCATTTGACAACCACAAGATCTGTTATGGGTATGGGGGCTAAGACAACAAGGAATTCTAGAAGGCCACATACAGATGATCATGAACACGAATGTTCGGTCGATTAAGACAAGAATAAGATGCTCCCCCTGGCGACACCAAGGAGTTCCCAGTCAAAGTCGGTGTACACCAGGGAAGCATCGTAAGTCCCTCGGTATTAATTACAGTCCTGCTTGTTATCTGCTTGAAGGAAAAGGGACGGACTCCAAAGTGCATCCGTTATTCTTAGCTGAAGATGGAGCCTTGTTGTATGGGGGATGTTTTGGAAGGGAATTGGTATCGTATTAGTCCGAATCAGACCCACTCCGACCCATTCCAGGCATTTATACGAATGGAAGGTGATTCCCAAGTTCAAATACCTTGGATCTATGATCAATAGCAAATCAACCTGTGATGACACATTAATTATCGCGGAAGTGCAATGTGGCGGGAAAACTCATTAATTTTCTCTAAAGTTCCAAGATCCGAGGAAGCCTTCACGTCAAAGAATCTATCGCAAACAAAACGGAGCTCGAGCTCCTCAGATGGTGCCGTCAGGTTCAAAGGAGAGACCGCGTTTAGCTGATGATGGACTGCATGTAATTTCGAAATGCATTCGATGTCTTAAAAAAATTATTAAATAAAAATTGGATAAAAAAAATTTTCGCGTTTTTATTTACAAATTTTCTAGTTTTTTTCTCAATCAATCTTATCTACTTATTTTAATAAGTTTTTTAATATTTCTTTTAGAATTAATGCTGCCCCAAAATACTGGAAAAGAGCGGAAAATAGCAGTTATGAGACCAAAGCAAAATTAACAGTATCAAGTTGTTTGGGCGTTAAAGAAACATTAAGTCACAAATTATTGCAAAAATAACAATTAAGGCAAATACTAATGTGTGAGTATTTTAAGCCCCGTCTTATGCGCCATTTTTGCAATTAGCTTATATATTTCTAATTATGGTTTAAAAAATAATTATTAGGCATGTTTTAGGCTCTCCAATAATTTTTGTGCGCGAAGTCATATTTATTGACACGAATGGAAGGGCTCTACAATTTTATGCCGATTTTTATGATAATTGATACGTTTGGATGTTACTCAGACTTTCGCAAGATGTGGGGCAGTTGCAAAAAAACTAAAATAAGGTTTGCACAGCACAAAAAAGGTGTAAGACAGTTGAATAATATTTTCGCCCCAAGCGCCATAATCCTGAGAATTATCTTGCCAACCCATTGTAGTGACAAAAATAGTATTAACTTTTAAAGTATTTACTTGCATTCATCAAGTTCGTCCAGTCAATAATGGAAGCATGCACGTGTCGAAATCGTATAAAAAGCTCGCCCTAAAACTACTGGATCCCATCAATGCAACAACACCAGCATTTGTTTGGCCTCCGTAAGTAATGCAAAAACAGGAAGCCCCCAATGTTTACGATGTTTATTAAGGTCCAACTGGCAAACCCCACAGGCGGACCAGTAGGGATGCAGTAAAGTGGGAGGATTATGATCCCTTTGTTCCTAATCATAACCTCGCCGTAAAGAGAAGACTTTCAATCATTTTTCAAAACACCAAAATTAAAACTACAAGTTTGCACGATAGTAAAACACTCATTTCTCAATATCGAGGCTCTAGAAAACAAATAAATATTGGCAACGACAACAAAATTAGTTTACCTTAACAAAAAACCTAGAACGAACAGGTTAAACTTTCTTTACATTGTTATCTTAATTATAAAAACAAATGAAAATTATTGTTATATATTTCATATGCATGGATTCTTCCTGACTTAAATAACAGCAAGATATTTATAACAATAGGACTACGATCTTCTGCGTTTAAAATTCAGTATTGTTTTCTTTGTTAACAAATAATACACATATCTATTTATAAATTATTTATGCACAACTTAATACAAACTGCTGATAAATATATTATATTCAGGTAAAATGAATGCTAAAACTATTTTAATTTTTTATTTTATTTTTATAAAAAAAAATCTTGTTTTTTTGTTCAATTAGTTTGTGTTACTTTGTTTTATAATATGTATATTCATTTGTTTATTCTACTTTAAGTTCACATTTATTAAATAAATTAGTCAATTTGTATTTTTTTTTTATTTCATTTAGTATTAGAAAAAATGTTCAACATTGTTACTAATTATCTATTTTTTTTTACAATCATAAAGAAATATCATTCTATGCACCATTTTGCATTACGAATATTAGATTTTGAATTTTTATATTCTTCTGTGCGACTTCAAAACCTACCTCAAAACTTATCAAAAAAAATTAAGAAATAAAAAAAAATCTGCACAAGTGACGGCTATCTATGGTTAAAATTGTCTTTACACTGCATAATGTTCCATCTCGTCTGTTACCTATTAATTATTGTTCCCTTTTCTATTAAATTTATTGAACAATAGCACTCCCACTTTATTCTTAATTTAATTGAATCTGCAACTTTTTTTTGGAGGTAATAACTAGAAAGCGTTGTAAATTTACTAAATCCTTTAGCTAAAGTTACTAATTTGATCCTTTTTTGTGTTGGTGTGTGTCAATTTCTATTTTATGCGTGAGTAAGTGAGTTTATTTTTGTTTTTTGTTAGACGTTGGAACGGCTCCTAATTGGATTCATTTTTGCGCGATTTTACAATAAATATTTACTTATTGATTTGATTAAGCTTACGCTTGATGATAAAAATATATGTATATTATATGGGTGTGAACTGTTTTTTTAAGAAACATTATTTTGTTGTAGTTGTTCTTTTGTTTATTTTTATGTTATATAATATACTTTTTTTTATTCTTCAGACTTTTCATCGCATTTGTTTGTTGTGTATTTATCGTGTGTCTGTGATGTTATTTTTACTGCCGAATATTTTAATCAGCTGCGTTTCATAGTCATCAATGCTGCGTTTCATAATCTCCATGCATGGTCCTAACAGACGCTCAAATGCATCCACATCCAGGACTGAAAGTTATTTGAAAATACAAAGATTAATACAAAATTACTGGAAATTGAAATAATTATTCTGTATATGGAAAAATATGAATTAAAATGTTGTAATTGTTAATTTCAATTTCGCGTGCTCATATCATGCTGAGTATTTGCGTTGTTATTTACATACAAATGAATTTAATCAGGTATATTATCTACCTCAACTCTGTAAATGGGACTGGCCAACGACACGCGGCTGTTCTCAAACGGTCCCCCATCTACGTACTAACCGCGCCCAACGTCGTTTAATTACGGTGATCTGGCGAGAACCGATTAACTCGACTAGGTGGGCGAACACTTGATTGAATTAAAAACGCAGTCTTGAGGGAATAATGTGTTACTTGCATCCAGCTTCTGATAATTTTCAGTATTTCACATTATTTTTGAAAATAACCAAAAATTGTGTTTCACCATTTCTATCAAATCTAAAATGCCCGTGCAGGGAAGGGCTAAGAATATACCTGCATGGGAGATATCACATGTAGGCAATTTTACCCTTCAAGCGAGTCTAGTGGTTTGACACGAGTGGAGATCACCGGTGTCGTAGAACTTAGATCAAACAATAATCAATAACAGGGGCATGCACATGTTGCAACCGGAAAAGGAAAATATGCAGGCCTAAAAACTCCTTTATCACACAAATGCAACACCACCAGTTATGAAACCGATGTCAATCTTGGATCACACTAATGCAACAACACCAGCATTTTAGTGGGGTCAATGCCCATGCCCATAAAATTCTTCGATACGTTGTATTAAAGTCAACTTCAGCGTTAACGTATTTAACGGAAGGAAGTCTGGTAGAATCCGTCGTAAACTTTGACAGCCGAAGACACATAGCATTAAGCCTAACCTAAGATTACCTTAGTACCACTGAATGACCCAATTGCTTAAAATCTTTAGGAAATGTCAGACCAGTAAGATTTTTGACATTTCTCAACTAAGCTCCCTACCCGATATGTCAGAACAGTCCTAAATTTTTAGAAATTCCTACGAATCAGCGGTCAAGCTGTAGTAAGGCTGTGGCATCCTGAACTGTCTATTAATGTGCCTCTTCTCAATTTTCTAATGCGTGAACTTCAATGCGAGAATGTGTGAACTTCAATGTAGGAATGTGTGAAGACCTCAACGGACAGAAAAGTAGAAAGTAAACCAACGTAATCTGTCGACGTTCATTTATTCATTGATTATGAAACCTTCCTTAAGAATGCTTGTATTCTATTTAGCTGTCCGTTGAAAAAGACGCAGCAACGGATCGACAGATTCTTTGGGCTGTGGCCTTCAGTGACGAAGTGATTCAAAATCGGGTGGCCTACCGATACTTTTTGAGGTCAGACCGGCCGGTGAACCCCACAGGCCGACCAGTGGGGATGCAGTGAAGTGTGAGGGTTATGATCCCGTTAATTTAGATAATAACCTCGTCATTAAATAAGAAGAAGAAAACGTGTATATTATGATGACTTCCAAACATGAGCGCTGTGTACCTCTACCAAAGACGAAAAGCAATTAAATGAACTAACACCAAAACCACGCTAAACAAAAATCATACCGTAATATTGCCAATTGTTTTGCAATAACTGCTAGGATACAACATTTTTTCAAAATAGAATAAAAATTAAAAAATGATGTACAAACCTAAAAAACAATAGCTTTAGACTTCTTCAAAATAATTCTTCTCAGTAGAGTACGAGTACAAGTTGTTAGTAGTAAGCAATACAAAAATCAACATTTTTACACAAAAAACATGCTGGGAATATTACTCGTATAGAAAAACAAAATATCTAAAAGAAAAAAATATTAGTAGGAAGGTACTTAGTTTTAGGTTGAGTATGCGGTGTGCGGTGTGTAGTTTTTACAAGTGCAAAATGGTGCAAGAGTTTATTTCGTGTAATTTGCAGAGGTTTTCTTATTGTGCGATATTAAAGCAAAAGAAATATAAAAATATTTGCATATTAAAAATCCCTTACTCCGTTTGTTTGTTATGGACTGTTGTATCTTCAGTGGTATAACTTTTAGTTATACAAGTGCCATTCCCATACTCTTTGCATGCGTTTCTTAATTGTTTTTTTTTTATATCTTTAATATCAGTTTTTCGAAATCTTACCATGTGTAAAATTTTGGAATTTATTCATTTTGCCAGATCAACAAATTTGTTTCTCAGATAAGACTCCTCGATATGAAATTGTTCGGTGCGAATGTATTTATTGAGCTCTTGCAATGCTCTATTTATGTTACTCATATGCCAATTTTTAAATTAAAGACCCCGCAAAAAATGTTGACGGTTATTTTCTTCAATTTATTAAATTTTAATGACAATCTATAAACATTTAAGTAAAATAGTAAATATTTTAACTAACAGGCTGTATTTCTCAACATTATATTTTCCAATGTTTCTTCGTACACGTCAATATTTCGTTTCATAACATCAACAAGGAATCCAAGCAAGCGATTAAATGACAATTTATCTAAAACTAAAATAAAATGCATAACAGCTATTTTGATTATGATTCAACAAACAAGAATAAGTAAAAATAAGTATTCAAAAAAGCAAATATTACTTTAAAATACCTAAATAAGGTACTTATTAAAATGCCTAGAAGTGAATTGTTCTTTTTTTGTAATATTAACTGAAGTTCGAGAAATTTCTAATATAACTACGTAAACAATACAAGTGGAAGTTGAGCAAGTTTTATTTGTGTGCGGGGTAAGTTTTCTTGATTACGAATGGCTGCCAGGTGAGTTTTTTGAAATCGGAATAATGACATTTTTTTCTTTTTTTTTATTAAAAAAAGGAAATCTAAATCCCAGAGTAACGGTACATTGTAGGTACTACCAGGCAGAAATCCTCTTTTTCGTGTAGAGATTGGAGAACGAGGTGTTATTCGTTTCCCTTCTTTAATGGGTGGCGTATGTTGTTGTTTCCCATGGAGATTGCACCTGCAACGCACGCGTCACAAGCCAAAACAGTAACCTGTCTACACCATCGCCACCACTCGGAGTGATGGCATTTGGCATACATTATGCTTATAAAATTAAATGGGCTACTTCGATGGAGTTATGTGCAATCTATGAATGTACATAAATATTTTTTTAACAACGTTAACACTGGCTGACAACCAAAGAAATTTAGGTCTGAAGCTTCAATTTGATGCCAAAGAAAATTTAAAAGAAGAATCCTAATTTAAGCGCTTCATTCAAATAAAGAGGAACAAATCGAGGCTAAAGTGGCTGACGTGGAAAAGAGCCGCAAAATTACGCTGCAGGAAAGTGGGCCCCAAATATATTCATATAAAACAACAACAACCAGCATTGTCGAAATTCGGGGGGTAATTTCAACTTTTGGGGCCTAATTTCATTCTATTGAGGCCTTCTTTTGTTAGCTAATAACGCCAAAATCGATTTGGAAATGATGTCCGAAAAAATTTCGAACAATTTGTTGTAGCCAGTTTGTTCATCATTTTGTGCGTTTTTTCCTTGTCAGGCTTCGTTTTTATAACAAGCAATAGCCCAAAATAACAAGTGGCCATAATGTGATAAGGAAAATAATGCCCAAAATATAAAATATCACCAAAAAACAATTAAGACAAAATAAAACAATGTCCAAATAAAACGAAACATCGCCCAAATGGCAACACTGTTGAGTAATTTTTGCTGAAAATCGCGCCTTTAGCACACTAGAGCTGACATGGGCGCCTGCCAGATAACTAGCCCCTATTCTTAGCAGAGCAACGAAGTTGCGTGAGCGGGCTTAGCCATGCACGCGAGACGTGCCACTCAAACACTGTTTGATTCGAAAAAGTAAGCTGACATAGGCGCCTGCCAAACAACTAGCACCAACCCACAAAATCCAAATGGTTCAACTTGCTTGAGGATGGACCCCCTCATACGCTGGACTGTGGCAGTCACACCTCTCCCTTTCCGTGGAGCAGTGTGGCTTGAGGTTTAATTGAGGTTTGATTGCAAAAGTCAGTTTAAGCTACAGTCTCCTATAATGCGCGTAGCATTCAGGGGTTTGAATGTTCGAAGCAGTCATCTCAAAAGGCTCTCCTTTCCGTGGAATCTGGGAGCAGATTGGGGTTCGATTGTAATAGTCACTCCATGAAGCTCTCTCACCGCTGAACAGTGAATTAATGACAGTGTGTGGTGCGACTGTATCAGTCACCTCACTCTGATGCTAACCCATGGTTCTGGAGACGGGGCGATCTCAACTGCACTAGTCACTCCTAACATATTGAAGCAGGGCAGATTGAGGTTGGGTTGTAACAGTCACCTGTCTGAGTTATATACCTACTGGAATTGGATTGCCTTCAACAAGAACAGGAAAGAGTGCGAAATCCAACGCTGGCCCCAACATCACTCCTGCCAAAGAAAAGAGGGGCGTATTTCGGTTAGATTGCATCAGTCACTTCAATCAGTGCTACTTTCCGAGGGTTAGATAGGATGCTCAGGGTTCGATTGATACAACCTCGGGTTGCCACCCGCTAAGCAGACATAGGGGACCACCGACTGCATTATTAGTAGCATCCTCTCAACCACTACCTCACTGTCGGTAATTCAGGGTTCCCAGAACCCCCTTGTTGTACCGCAATAGACCGATATAATGAAGATTCGTGTTGAGATCAGCTGTGACGTAAAGGGACAATCAAGCAAAAATCAATAACAGGAGCATGCACGTGTCTAAATCGTAAAAAGAAAGACATGATTTAAAACTCCTGGATCAAACAAGAGCAACAACACCAGTATTTGATTGGCCTAGTGACTAAGTCATTCGAAACCTTATGTATTCAGGTCGAACAGCAGAAACCCACATGCAGATTGGTAGGGATGCAGTCAAGTGGAAGCGTTACGATAAATTTAATATTGATCAACGCCTCGCCATTAACACGTTCGCGCATGTGACGTCTTTTTCGGGTCTCTCGGTGGTGCATGAGTGCATGACGTCTATAGACGTCATGGAAAAAACTCATTTTTTCATCAAAATGAGTATACAAGTCTCAAATCAGATAGAATTTAATGGACATACCATTTTGTGCACACCAGCAGCAATAATCCCTTCCATTCTATTGTCGATTTTAGCGATATTATGCCTGTTGATCGTTCGAAACATGAAAAAGTCAAGACGTGCACGTCATGTAGAAGAAAAGTCGTTGTCCCTGTAGCTCCATTGCGCAGACCAAGCAAACGCCGGGTAGGAGTAACTAAAATTACCGTTTCTGGTTCTAATAAAGTACGGTTGTTCCTGTTTTTAATGACTCTCTGACCGCGACTCGACGGCAGATAAGGCAATCTGATGTCAAGGATACCAGAATGAAGCATATCAAAATAAGTAAAAGACGTAAACGTTGTTGATACAAAAGCATAAAAGCAACCATACGTAGACCAGTAGGGATGCAGTAATGCAGATAGCAGTTGGTCTGGTATAGGTAGTTAAATTACTGTTCTGATACTACTATCAAAGATCAGGATGGAGCAGGTCCAAAATAAATAAAAGACGGAAACTTAGTTGATAAAAAAGCATAAAAGCTACCATCCCTTAAGTGATGTGACTTTCAAAAAATAATGCATTGGCGTAGCAATAAACAAATTCTCAATGAGGCGTTAAATAAAATATCAATTCTGTCACACTTATGACTTATGTGTATATTGTAACCGTCTTAAAACTGTTCAAAATTATTTAAATTAAATGAGTAGTAAGGCAATTTTTAGTGATTTTAAATGTCAAGCGCAATGTACTTTCCAAGCTCGACGAGCCATCCATCACTCTAAATATCTAAATCTTATCAATCAGCAACCTAATAATTCCCAAATACCTACATACTTATATCTTATTACATAGTTTATTCATATGTTTAAAAAATATATTTTGCATTTGTACAGGGTGGCGCAAAAGTCATCATCTTATCGGAAGAAGCTATAATTTTTGCAAATGGCGGCAAATGTAAATTCTACTTTGACATTTGTGAAGTTAACTGATACAGAAAAAACTTAAGACACCAATTAACATAATCCAAAAGCAGAACCAAAGTGTTTCATTCATAAAAAAAATTACAGCGAAAGAACATCGGGTGACAACTTTTGCGCCACCTGACAACTTTTGCGCCACCTTGTATGACATTTTGAGGTATATTATGGTTTGCATCAGCTACTGCTCGTTACATGTTGGGCAAAAGCTAACAGAGCAATTTTTTGTGAAATATAGGCGAGAGTATGTCAGCCTAATTCTAGATAGGTGATGAGATACTTTTGCCCAACAAAAAGCATACAACTGAATAGTAAGTACAATAATAAAACTTAAAAACAACGATCGACTTGCTACACAACAAATAAATAGACAGACATCCTTATTCTATTTAACATCACTAAAGTAAATAACATGTGCTGGCTTGAATTCCTTATATTGTTTAATTTAAATTATTTGGGTTGATGATATTGGAATGTATTGAAAATGATTTAATTTGTTTTTTTTTTTAAATTAATTTTAATCATCTAGGATTGTTAAGACTGTTATATTTGTTTGTTTAAAATCTGTTATTTGCTATGTCCAAGCGTAAGTCGTCATCTAAGTAGCGGTAACCGCGAATACCACGCTTTATTAAGTTAATACATTTGCCCAATAGTCGCTCAAAGCATCCAGTCTCTAAAACTACAGAGGGTGTAAATAAGTAAAAATAAAAAAATGGGAAATACAAAATAAAACAATAAATACAAGTCAACTCAAATATTGTTAATTATAAAAGCGTGAATTGTAATAATAAAAAAGTACGTTTATATGAATAATCCATAAATAAAAGCTTTTTGGGGTAAGGGTAGGTTTGATTTGGGCCTGGGAAAGTGCTGGATGGGGAGAAATATTTGTTGGTTTTTTTGAATATACGAATATGTGTGAAAACGCAAAATATTTACTTTGCCAAGTCAATTTGATTACGGAAAATAAAAACAAAAAAAAGCATCACTAAATTACCAACTCTATAATATGTTACAACGACAAAATGTAATGAGGTAACCAAATGTCACATTAGAGTGATTTATGATAGACTTACATGCAACCTTAATGTCATCGATAGCATAAACAGATGCTGCCCTCGGTCGATGTGTAACCAAAGCCAATTCTCCAAAGTATTGACCTTTACTTAGTTGCGATATTTCAACTTCACCGCCGTCTTGCTCTATTCGAATGGACACCTTTCCCAATTCGATGAAGTACATGCCGTCGGCAACATCACCTAGAAAATTATTCAGCTTGGTTATAAGTTTCGAAAATAAATATGAAATGTATGGGTATAGAAATTGTTGTTTTGATGTAATTTACAAGTTCTCACACTTGTGATACCTATTTAAGTGCGCTGTACGAGTGGAAGGATAAATAAGGCTTGGGAAATAAAATGACAGCGACCCTGGACAAAGGCTGAATTGTTTCCGAATTAATAAATTGCCCTTTTGTGGACACAGTGTCTCAGTGGTTATTCGTTGGATTGCTGACCAAGGGGTCTCAGGTTCAAACCATACCGGGATTAAGTTACGCCTAAAGATTTTGCCCACTGCCACTGCCATCTTACGAACATGTCTGACACACATGAGAAGTTTCTCAAATTTGCCGTTCGTATTTGGCAAAAATTGAAGATCTCGTTGCAGAAGCAAGGTTTTAGGACTTGTATGAGGCTTTGGGAGTCCGGGATTTATATATGGGCAAGGCAACGGCAGGATCGAAACCGCGAGTGACTGTGCACAATCAGGTACTTTCAGTTGAAAAGAAGAGAACGATTCTCAGCTGGAAGGAACAGTCTGTAAAAATGTAGTCATTCTTAAAACCATTGTCTAAAGATTAGCCGATCTTTAGACAATGGTCAGACATATCAGAGTGGAACTAAGGCAATTCCTCTTACAATGGATCGGTTTCTATATTTAGTTGTGAGTGCCAAATCTGTTCCTGGTGCCAACGACGAAGCGACGCGATATCAATTCTCATTTCCGAACGCCACCAGACTGTCGTCCATTTGGCTGTCCACTTCATCATCTGCCAGAGCGCTCCGTTCGCCATAACTCTTTTATACTCCCAAATGCCACACTATTATACATGGAATGCGTCGTCGAAAAAGTTCCAGCGGCGAAAGCAAGGGCAACCAGTTCCTGGATTCGTCGATGAGTGTTTTTAACTTCGAACATTGGGGGAGTTGGAGCGCGAATGAGAATACGATCGAGACGCTTTGAGCCAGCCAGTTCGAACAAATGTTCCGTTGTTGAAAAAAACGTTTACGACACTTTGATGATAGCGATTGACGACCGAAACGGAAGCATTTTTTTCATCGATGTGCCTGGTGGAACATGATAATCGTTCCTTATTTAATTACTGTTGGTTTCGGTTTGTTAGAGATTACTAATTGCGGTGGCACGGCGCGGCGGTGGCCTCTTCTGGGATTGCAGCCCTATTGATCAAAGGTGATCGAACGACTCATTCTGCGTTGAAGCTGCCTTTATATCTTCAACTCACTGACGAACAGACATGCAACATTTCCGCAATGGCGAAAGTATTGCAGAGTTGTAGTATTATCATCTGGGACGAATGCAAGATGGCACACAAACGAATATTGGCCTCCAATCGAGTGCCTCACTCGATCGTACTCGTACTATCAAAGATCTGCGCAGTAACATGAGATGTTTTGGCAGGAGACTTTCGACAAACGTTTCCTGTTATTCCACGATCAACGTTTGCCTTCAACTTTCGTATATGCATTGCGTTGCTTGAGATTTTCCCTAATGAATTGTTGGCGATTAGCATTGGAGAAGTACCAGTCGACATTTCCACCCGAATGATTTCGTTTCCGCAGATTTTTCGTCATTTCAGAACGACGAAAGAAGAAGTCATTACGATAGTGTTTCCAAACATTGTCCAGACTTATGTGACCCACGATGGGTTGTGCGATTTTGGCAGCGATGAATAAGGACGTCGTTGATTTGAATTTTGTAATTCGAAATGCAATTGTTGGACAATTTGTTCAAATCAGTTAATTGTCCGGATGAAGCAACCAATTCTCCAGCGGAGTTCCTGAGTTCATTGGATTTGCCAGGATTATCACCATATAATTTAAGACTGAATGTTGGATTTGTTATCAACATGCCCTAGAACCTCAATCAACCAAAATTGGGCAATGGAACAAGATTGGTCGTGAACCAACTCAAGAACAATGGCATTCAAGCAACGATACTCAAAGATATTCCAGAGGAGGAAGTGCTCATTTCGATCATTCCACTGCTTCAAACCGATTAACGTTTCGATTTATGGTTCGCCTTGCATTCGTCATGACAATCAATAAATCACAAGGCCAATCTTTGAAAGTGTGTGTGATTAATCTGGAACTCCCATGCTTCTCGCATGGAAAATTATAATGTGCCATGCTCGCGTGCTGGAAAACCTTCATCTTTGTTTATTTTTGCGCCGGGCAACAAAACGAAGAACGTAGTGTACTACGAAGCATTTAATTGACCTGACGTGTGATTTCCTCAACCTCTTTACATTTCATGTAAATAAAGGATATTGAATCTATCAATCGAATTCGAAAAAAGTTTCATTCAATAATAACTGAAATTTGAGTGGCATCATCTGTTATCGATCGCGAAGTTCGAGCAAAGAAAATTTTTTCGGGTAGAACCGTGAATGCTCGAAATAATTTCAATCAAAAAATCAAATTAGGGCGGGACGAAGTTCGCGGGGTCTGCTAGTTTAAATAAATATAAGGAGAAGCTTCTCATGACAAATTATATTAGACGCATGTCAGACGTTTGCATGTTAGGTGTTCCTAGGTGGGATTCAAACCTCGAAACCTATCGTTCAGTAGTCCACCACAATAACCACTGACCCCTACATTTGATCATATAAAATCTGTTAATGGTTTGCCTGTAACTTAGCTTCTAGAAGGAGTAGAGCTGAGTTATAGCTTTAAATACTCCAGGCAAGACTTGAATAAATTTCAAGATTTTTGTACTGATTAAGATTAATGAAAGTAAAAACAAGAAAAAGAAAGTAACGTCAGAAAAAAAAACAATACATTTTGGTCAAAAATTACCGCGAAAAGTGACCGAGCAAGAAAACGTTGTATGGGCGAATTATTTAGAAGTACATTGTCTACATAATCTTCTTGACATTTTTTTCGCAAAAAAAAAACACAAAATGTTGACCACAAAGTAAAAGAACAACTTTATAAAGGGTCCGCCATCTAACGTTTTTTTTCAACTAGTGCTTATTTCGTGAATGGTACGAGTAACACTTAGCTCATGTCTGATTTGACAGATAATTAGTTTTATCCTTCCGCTGAACGAATATGGTTGTGTATACGCTTGAACAACGCTGGGAAATATTGCGACATTACTTTGAAAATCATGGTAATGTTGCAGAATGTGTGCGAAAATTGCGTACGGATTTTGGAAGAAGAGAAGCACCGTCAGCTTCGTATGTTCGTTATCTTGTGAAAAAAGTGAAAGAAACTGGCATCCTCATCGATAAACCAAAGCGTGAAAAGCCAAAAACAGTGCGTACACCCGAGAATATTGCTGCTGTGGCAGAAAGTGTGCGTGAAGCGCCATCAACATCAATTCACCGTCGTTCTCAACAATTGAACATTTCGGAGACATCATTGAGACGAATTTTGCATAAAGACCTTGGTATGACGATCGTGTAGGCTACTGCATGGCCAGCCGAGGCAGCCATTTGAATGAAATTATTTTCCATTATTAACCTTCAGAAGGATTGTACTTTCAAATAAAAAAAGAAATTTGAGCAAATATTCAGCAGTTTTTTTTATAGCATTTTCAAAAAAAAAGGTTATTTGGCGGACCCTTTATAAGCGAATGTGAAGGGTGAAGAACACAAACTTTATTTCCATTGAATTTGTCAGTCTCCCGGGCACGGTATTACCTGCAAAGAGAATAAAATGCAGTAGGTTCGATTGTAACAGGCATCCCAAAAAGCTCTTCATTTCCGTGAATCAGGAAATGAAGAGCCTGCGCAGTGAAATGGGATCGGCAAAAGGTTTGATTGCATCAATCACCTCATCTCGATCCCTACCCATTGTTCGGAAGTCGGGCCGAGTCGCCACTGCACTAGTCACTCTCAGCACATCGCAACATATGCGAACTACAGCCAGGCTGCAGATTCTGACCCCTTCAGAAGAATTTTCCCCTTCCCCCTACAACCACTACCTCATAGGAGGAAAGTACAGGGATTCCATTAGGCCCAGCGACGACCGGCAGAACACCCCCCCCCCCCCCCCCTTTTGTGGTATCACAATGGACCGAAACTGCGGTCTATGTGTGCCTGGGCTCACGCCCTCGCAGCCACCTTACCTAACCTAATCTAACCTAACCTAGCGGATTTTAATGACAAATAGCCTATTCTGGATTTATAAGAAAACTTACGAAACATTTTACGCGGATTTGTCATATGAGATATGAGTAATAAGAAGGTAGGATGAAAGGTAATTATGGTTTGGTGAAATAACGGCAAACGAAATAAGGCAGAATTTGTGCATTTGGCCTTATTTCGCTTTAAGAAAGTTAAATAGATCCAAATGTTAACGTTCGACTTTATTTCACTTTCCATTGATGCTATTTTCAACAATTTGCTAAGATATAAAACGTATCTATAGCACCCACCCCAACCTCGCACCTTCCCAAATCCAATAGGCATTACACTGTTTATGGTATCTACTTCTGATGTTCATGGCGACGTAGAGTTGCGAAATTACAAGTAAATTCAATGCACAGTGCAATGCATGCTGCCCCTGCAACTCCCTACATGGGGTCCCTGTTGGATTTGGAGTAGGTGCCAGTTTGGGTACATTACTTAAAAGTCCAGAAAAAAAAATTTGGAACTAATGTCCCAGGGACTGATTTCAATTTCAATTTTATTTCATTTGGCGTTATTTGACTCCACGGGTTATAATATTAGTTTTATTAAATGGGTTCCGTTTGGTCCCAGTTTTGGCCGTACACGATTAAAACGAAACTGAATATTCGATCGGACTTTATTATTTGTTAGTCGTTTTTTTTTTCATTATTATAGACACAACAACTCACCTTGCTTAATTACTCGTTCGTCCTTCTTGAAGTGCTTTGTGATTAGAGCGTCGGCTAAGTTCATCCTTTCGTAACTCTAAGACAAAAAATATATTCAAATATTAGGCGCATGCATTCTTAAAGGAAAATTTATTTATATGCAAAGGCACACGTGCCCATACGTATACCATCACATTTATCATATCGCGTCCAGAGCATATTTACCTGTAGAGCCTTCAACATAGGTACACTGTCCAGCAGTGTTTCATACATTTTTCGTTTTTTAAATGCGGATTTCAGCAGGATACGACGGAACGTTTGACGGTCCATTGCCCATAGTTGCCCTTCCGTTTCTGCTTGTATAGAGGCAGCTCTATTTTTAGTACGTACAACGTTAATAGGGGGAGAAAAATGAAACAAGAAGAATATTATTAAATCCCAGCTTATAGATAATGGCAGGCATAGCCTCTTGGCAATTTTAACATTAAAGGAGATGTATATCGATGGAAAAAAGAAACATTATGTACATACGAGTGGCTATATATAATAATTATTGTGTTAGGTACTATACATGAAATATTTGAAGTATTATTTTCCAATTGAATTCACAGCACACAACCAGTGTTGCCAGATGAAATGTTAAAAGTCACCCAGGGTAATACAAAAATCGCCCAATATTTGTACCTACTGTAAGGAAAAAACCAATATACATTTTTCTTTTGGTATAAGCTGAACGAAATTATGCCTTCATGGGGTGAGCACGAAAACTGATCTCTCATTATTCCGCCATACATACAAACATTAAACACAACGTAAAACATATAAACTACAATGCAGGGCTTTTCAAAGGAGCATCTATGCACTTATTATCTTTCATTTTTAGTTTTAAGACAAGTTAATAAAAAATAAAATAAATACTACTTGTAAAACAAGACTTCCTTATACTCGTATATTGGTACACATTGTTATACATTAATTTTATAACAAAATGACTCCACAATTTTTTCTCGTCTAATTCATTGCAGTCGTAGAAAACATGCATTCCTTTCGAATTGAACCTAGTTAGCATTGCCTATGTGAACGCTCTCTCAAAGGAAGCGTTGGAAAATGGAAAGCGGCGACAAAAGTGAAGATAAGTTCTTAAAAGTTTTTTCTTTGATATGTTTGTATGGCTTAAACCTCAGCCCAGAACATTTTTGGAATTTCAAGTTCACGCCAATCGAACTCCAAATGAAATATTTCCTTATGAAGGCAGTTCGAACAATAAATACAATAACTTTTAACTTTTTGAATGAAAGAAGTTCAACCGCAAGATGATATATGTCCAAGTCCAAAGTGGAAGTAAGTTTATCGGTTAATTGATTATGCATTAATTCCTAATAAAAAAAAGATGGAAAAGTCCTTAAGTCGTGGTCTTCATTTAGTTCTGAATTAGGTATACACTTAGATGTTCTCAACTAGTATTGATCGCTATACAGGGTATATGATAAATTGAACTTGATTCGAATATATCTTAACGAAGCATTCGGAACGCAGTATGATAGGGATGGGGCGGGGGGCAAGCGCGGCAGCGGCATTCGCCCACCGTGGCTGACTAGTTATGTTACATATTCAATGTAAATAATACTTATCATCAGTTCTTAAGCTATTTTAAGACAAATGAAATGAGTCCAAACAAAGGTGAAATAATTGCCAAAGTCACACTGAGGAAGTAAGTGCAAATTTGAACTTATTTCATCTGCATGGCTTTGGGAGTTATTTCGTTGTGAAATAATTCCTTACACTAAAAGTTGTAATAAATCCTAAACTTGATGAAAAAAGTCCCAACATTTAGGAGTTCATTCATCTCAATAAGTTTCAAATATGTCCATATAAAACCAAAAACCAAACACTTCTTCAGACGATGTCTTGAACCATTTGGTCTCGATAAACTTGATCCCAAAAGATGACTCAATCAAATGCACCAAAATCAGCAAGGCTGAAGGGTTTGTTGCGTCTTTCAAAATTGTCGCCCCTTCAGTATATTTCGAAAAGCTGTGCAATAGCACTGCATGGCCTGAAAATACGTTAGTTAAAGAATTTACACCCCGTTCGACAAAAAGTCGCAGGAAAGATTGTCCGTCCAAGTTAAAAAACCAAGTAGGCTGTCCCTCTACTATCAAAATGTAAGGGGACTCCGCACAAAAACCGCTGAATTATATATAAACTCGCAAGCCCTCTCTCATGATATCTTCTCCTTGACGGAAACATGGCTAAATGCCGGAATTCTAGACACGGAACTCTTCAATCATGAGTTCTCCGTATTCAGAAACGACCGTCATAACAATGACCTGAAAGCGCTTGGAGGAGGTGTTCTGATCGCTGTTCGTTCCAACCTTGAGTCACGCAAGATTGACTTTCCATTTCAACTTAATGTCGAAGTTATCTGTGTAAAAATTACACTTAAGAACAAACATTTATATGTTGTTAATGCGTACATTCCATCGTCTCGTCTATGTTCTTTGTATTCGGAACTCTCTATGGCACTAGACCATATTTTTGACATATCTTGTTGTGACAGCACTGTCTTACTTATAGGCGACTTCAATCTGCCACATATTGGATGGGTACCTTCTGAGGATGATTCTCATTTCATTCCATCCTTTGACTCTGCCCAACAAGAGCTCGCTTTACTTGACAACATTTTGTCTTTTGACTTACAGCAAACAAGCTGTATACAAAATTTCAGAAATCGAACTCTCGATCTTGTTTTCTCTTCTGACTCTGTTAGTACTGTGGTTCTGGAATCCCATCTCAGTATAACTAACATAGATGACAATCATCCACCCTTGGATGTATTTATTGAACTGGGCGCACATCTGTACGAAAACAGTAATTCGTATGACCGTTCGCAATCTTTTGACTTTCGGAAAGCAAATTTTCAAAGGCTTTCTGATGAAATTAACAGCTTTAATTTTAACCTTACTGCCTTATCTAATATTGAAGATGCAGTAGGTTCTTTTTATTCTTTGATGGATAACTGCATGAAAAAAGTGATTCCTGTGAAATCCTCTAGGAATCTGAAAACATCCCATCCCTGGTACACTAAAGAGCTAAAATCGATACGAAACAGACGTAATAGGGCTTGGAAGAACTATTTAAAAAGTCTCTGCCATTCAGATCTTGAACTCTATTTCACATTATTCAATGAATTCAAATCTTTATCCTGCAACTTATATATTGACTATGTAAGTAAAATGGAATGCTCTTTAAAATCGAACCCCAAACTTTTTTGGGGTTTTGTCAATTCTAAGAAAAAAACCGATGGTTATCCATCGAAGCTTACTTACAATAGTTCTACAACTGCTGATTCAGTAGATGCAAGCAATATGTTTGCAGATCATTTCAGTAAATCATTTAGGGGGACCCCTCTTCACATTGATGATCAATATTTTAGTTATCTAACTAGCTGTTCCCAAATAAGTTTTAGTAGTATCTCATTCGATTTGGAAACAATTTTAAAATGTATTTCTTCTCTCAAGAATGATTATTCATCAGGTCCTGATGGCATTGCACCGATCGTTCTTAAAAAATGTAGTCATGCAATTGCTCCATATCTTAAGTATCTGTTTGAATTGTCCATCAGTACTGGTAAATTCCCTAATCTATGGAAAATTGCTTTTATCACACCTGTATTTAAAAAAGGCGAACGTGGTGATATCACTAATTATAGGCCTATTTCAAAGCTTTCGTGTATCCCTAAGCTTTTTGAACAAATTGTTTGCGAAAAGTTAATATTTCTTTGTCGCAATTTAATTTGTAATGAACAGCATGGATTTGTAAGAAACAGATCCACTGTCACTAATCTGTTAAGTTTCTTGCATGATTGTTCTAATACCTTAGAGAATAAGGACGAAATGGATTGCATATACACTGACTTCTCTAAAGCTTTCGACCAGCTGTCCCATGAAATAATCGAGTTTAAGCTCAGGGCTTTTGGCTTCCCACCAAGTTTCATAAAATGGGTTAATTCTTACCTTAGATCAAGGGTTTATCAAGTGAAATTTAGAGGATCGCTATCCGTATCTTTCACAGCGCAGTCTGGAGTTCCCCAAGGAAGGCACCTCGGACCAATATTATTTATACTTGCCATTAATGATGTTAAGGCATGTATAAATCACAGTAATATCCTGATATACGCTGATGATATGAAAATATATAAATCTATCACTAGTCAGCAAGACAGAATGTTTCTTCAATCTGACATTAATAGCTTCGCCAATTGGTGTGATAAAAACGGTTTATCCCTGAACCCAACTAAATGTCAACATATGACATTCTCTAGAAAGAATATCCCTTCCACCTTTCAATACTCTCTGTCTCAACATATGCTTTGTAGTGTTGATAATTTTAAGGATCTTGGGGTTTATTTCGACCCCAAACTGGATTTTGCTAAGCATATTAATTCTATTATTAATAAATCTAATTCTATGTTGGGCTTCGTAAAACGGTGGGCCAAAGAATTTAATGACCCTTATGTTTCTATGTCATTGTACAATTGTTTTGTCCGTCCGATTCTAGAGTATGCCTCTCAAGTTTGGACACCGTTCTACAACATTCATTCAAATCGAATAGAGGCCATTCAACGTAAATTTATTCGATTTGCACTTAGAGGACTTCCATGGGATGATCCATTTAACCTTCCTCCCTACAGTCAACGTATCAAGCTTCTTCAAATGTTACCCCTTTCTCAACGAAGGCTTAATAGCGATATTATTCTCTTACAGCAGCTTATATCCGGTCAAATAGATGCACCTGACTTGCTGTCGTCTATTGGCTTTAATTTTCGTGGTGGTGCCCATAATTTACGCAGTGTTGAATTATTGTTCAGCCCCCATCATAGAACGAATTATGGAAGGCATGAGCCTATTAGTCGCATGAGTAGAATCTATAATCTAAATGATCATGTGATTGACTTGCATGTTAGTAAAATTAAGCTAAAACATATTTTGCGTAATAATGCTTTAATGTCTTAATTGTTTGCATTATTTTGTGTCTGTGTTAGTACTCGTATTTTATAGGTACATAATTATTGTATTTTTAATTGTTTTGTCCTTACTAACACCTGCACTAAATGATGAGCCAGTGAGAGCACTTTTAGTGCCGGCAATTTCTGCTCGTGATAGTTGCTTGCTTTAAGCACTCCACGACACTGAGCTGATAGTGTATTAAAAAAAAAAAAAAAAAAAAAAAAAAATATAAAGTAAGGAGTTAATTAGTATTAATAAGTTAATTGTTTTCCTTTGAAGTTAATTTCGTTGCAGCTAACTCATAGAGCCATGTATACACTCCACTTGTTAAAGACTGCATTTCGACCTTAATTAACGCAAAGAAAATGATCCCGATATATAAAAGTATAACGTAGATAACCTGCAAGCGAATGCAAATTTAAAACATAGAGAAAGGCTAGGTTGGACGAGATTTTGGATACCCTATTCCTATTCCGTGTATGCGTGAATTTATTAGAAGGGTCCTCATATTTATACAACCTTTTGTTTTGTTATACAATATTTAATGCATTTTATCGAAAAAATTAAGTTTTTGAAAAAAAACGTCCCTTAAAACAAGGACAAGGTAGGAATTGTTTAAAACCATATTTACAATGATTTCATCCGGATTAAAAAAAATAAACATGTGCAGAAGGGGTCCCTAGAGAGTAGATATTATATTCAAAATTTCAGCTGTCTAGCTCAGACTTTGACTTTTCGATAAAACTGTTTTTTTTTATTCTAAATTGTGTGTCAGTGGGCGGATTAACACACGATTATGTGACAATAAATTTCAAATTTCGATTTTTTGAGATTGTGCCGATTTTAAAAAATTTACACTTCACTATTTCAGGCCCGTAGAGTGTTTGCCTTAAATTTAAGCTTTCTAGCTCGAGTTTTAGAGCCTATTTTGGTTATGGTTTCGCAAAAAGGATTTCGAAGCTCGAAAAACTGTTGATGTGGAAATGTTTATTATAATTTTAGAGTATGTTCTGCGTCAATTTTTACTTAAGGAAACTAATATTTGCAAATTTAAGGTTTTTCCATACAAATTTATTTAATTTATCACTGACAAATGTCAAAATGGTTGCATGGGTTTGGGTGGGTGTATATGATAGGTGAAGTTGATAACAAACTATTTGAGTGGAAGCGCTCACACTTGAGCATGAAAATGTTTTGTTTATTACATACATATATTTATATGTACATATATATATTATATATATATATATAATTGATAACAAAAATGTGAATAGGGTTTGTTATTGATTATTATATTATGTTTTTGAAAATTATAATTAACCTCGCACCTATCCTAAATCTAACAGTGAACCCAAGCAGGGGGGTTGCAGGGGGCAGCATTGTACCGTTTATGGGATCTACTTGTGATTTCACAACGTACCTCGCACCTATCCCAAATCTAACAGTGAACTCAAGCAGGGGGGTTGCAGGTGGGCAGCATACACATTGTATTGTTTATTTGATCTACTTCTGATTTCAAAACGTAACTAAACGCATTCTCAATCTAGAAAAGAAAAACCCAAAAAAACACGATTGCCTCTAAAGGATAGTATCCTAAATGCTCATTCTAACGTTCACAATTTTTTTTTACAATATTTTCTAAGAATACGAGTACATTAAGTCAATCCTGTTTCGATTCGAATGAATTCGCATTCAATCTCTCATAGTCTAGTTAATACATGAACCCACAATTAATAGCATTGAATGCTGCTATTTTCTGAATGTCTTCTCAATGGAATTTTTTTTAGATTTTTACGCGTTTTCTTAAGCTATAATTTGTGCAAACGTTGTTTTTAGGCCTTCTTCTACCTACAAAAAAAAAAATTCAGTTAGAACTGCGAAATCCTTTTTGCGAAATCAGTACCCCTATTTTTTTTTCGACGAACGGACGGACGGACGGACATGGCTAAAACGACATTACTATCGATGTTGATCACGAACATAGTAACTTTCAGGGGTCTACGGGCAATATTAAGCTATATTACAAACTATAAGTCAAAATTTATATACCCTTAGAATATGGTTTAAACATAGAGAAAGGCTACAGTCCCCGCAAACTTTTGGATACCATTTTCCTATCCTTCATAAAGTGGAATAAAAGCATTTTTTTTCGAAAAAACAAAGGTTTTGCAAAAAAACCCTCCTTAAAAGTGAGCATCGCAGAAAGCTTTATATAAATGAATTGTTAACAACTTTATTTACATGTGAAGAATAGGAGTTTCATTGATTTCATTAGTATAATATTTTTTTTTTTAAATAGCTGGCTTGTCAGTGGGCTGGTTTGAAAAATCTTTTAACATAAACAGTAGGGGTCCCTAGAGAGTATTATATTCCAAATTTCAGCTTCGTAGCTCAGACTTTGACTTTCCGATGAATCTGTTTTTTTTTTAATTGT
Organism: Portevinia maculata; assembly: GCA_949715645.1. Lineage (NCBI taxonomy): Eukaryota > Metazoa > Arthropoda > Insecta > Diptera > Syrphidae > Portevinia > Portevinia maculata. The sequence continues at coordinate 220,854,503 of OX454526.1, forward strand.
GGGCGTGTCAGTGGGCGGACTTTAAGTCTTAACACACGATCATTTTCGGCCCCCAAAGACAATAAGTTCCATATTTCAGCTTTCTAGCTCAAATTTAGATTTTTCGATAAATTTGTTCTTTTTTCTGATTGCGCGGATTTTCAAAATTCGTACACTTTATTATTTCGGGCCCCAAGAGAGTACATATCTTAAATTTCAGCTTTCTAGCTCCAGTTTAAGGGCATAATTTTTGCCGACGGACGGACATAGCTAGATCGACATTACTATCGATGCTCATCACGAATATAGTAACGATTAGGGTCTACGGGCAATATTAAGGTATGCTACAAACTAGAATCAAAATTAATATACCCTTCGGTATTAAAAGTTAAATATATTTATGTACTATATCAACAAAAAACGAAAATATTTGAAATATTTTCCTCCCATAAAAAAGTATAACATTTTTTTTACCCATCTGGCAATACTGCACACAACCTCCTTCGTTTACCTTTTTTTCTCTATGTTTCTCTCTTACCTGGGCATATTGTACAAGAGGGCCAATTCACCAAAGCTTCCATTGCCGTTGTAGCTGTGGATATGTTTGTCGTTGACGTAAACGTTGTAAATCCCACTGAAAAGAAGTCAAAATAGAAAAAAATGGCGTTATAATATTGATTTTAATTACTTCCTTTGTGTTAGGGACTAACTCTGGCAAATGGTTACACATTTTAAGAGGTACATAATTGTTGTGAGACTAACCGACGTTCCCGGGTGGTGTGCTGTTCCAACCATCCCCCATGCCAGAATGCTATAAGTAGCTAGGTGTACTTATAGCAACAGGAAAGGTATTCGGAAAGTAAATTATAGTCAATTATTTATTTTAGGAAAGGCCGCGCCGGATCCTACTGTACAAGCGATTAAGGCATGTGAGGTGTAATGATTAAGGTTGTTAAACTTCTAATTATGACGATTTGTTGAAGAATTTGTAAGTTTACTACTTCATGACCTTTTGAGAACGATCTACGAGTTTTTCATTATCTAACTTGAGGCGATTAAAATAAGAGAAATTGAATTCGCAACAATTCATTGTGTATGAGAAGGGTAGAGCCTCGAATGGAAAATAATCCTTTAAGTAGGAATGTAATACCTTTGGTAATTTGTACTTTCACGAGCAAGAGGTGGTGACATTTGAAATATCAGAAATTTACGTTTTCCTTTAGCTCAGCGATGATGAAGCATTACGTGGGATTAATTCCTGACTCGCGAGACAGGCGTGATTCATTCAGGTGCACACGCATTGTGGTTCTGGATGGGTTATTGAAACAGATATCGATTATGAGATAAAAATCGTTCCTTGTTTGAAGGACTGACTCGCAGTCACTCGTGTGTGACAAGTTGTATTTTGAACACGAATGGAGCTGGAATATTTGCGAAAGGAGACAATTTCGACAAGTTCGGTGGTTTGTTTATTGGTGAACGGGAGGGGTGACAATCCCGTGGATTTCTTAGACTAATTGAATATATCTTAAAGTATTCAAATATACTTGCTTGCAATTTGAAAAGAGTATCTTAATTTAATCTATGCATATAGGAACATAACCGGAGAAACTCTCTGATTAAGTGACGTTCATACCAAGCTCCGGTCCGTAGAAATTCTTAGGACTGTAGAAAGGATATTGCTCAATATATAGGTACTTATGATATTTGGCGTAAACATACCATACCGGACTTTGAGCCTAGCTCCGCAGACATTCGTGTGTGCGAAATTATATTTTTGGCACGAATAACCTATAGCAAAAAGACTCGTAAAGGAGTCCATTAATGGATGTTACAGTGTGGTTTTCGGCCGGGTAGATGATGTGGTTTAGAGTCTTACGCAGATTTTGAACTGTTAATTTGAGAAACTTCTCATGACAATTCTTTTATGTTTATCAGACATTTGCAAGAGGTGGGCAGTGAAATATTATTAGGGATTTCCTGGGTGCAATCTGAACCTCGGAGCTCTCGCTGAGCAGTTCAATCTAACAGCATTGCGCTACTGCGCCTACAGCCCTCAATATGGACATGCCAACATTTTTGAAAAACAAATAATCAGTGGAGTGAAAAGGTCTGCTGAAATCGGAATGACAGGCGACCTACAATCAAGACCATCCGAAGCTAGAAAAATCTGTCGAATTAAGTCGAGAAAAAGAAAGAGGAGACTTTTCTGTCTTTTCTTTGCACATGCCCTGCTCACTCTCTCAAAGACGAAACCTCCATCTAGAAGCTTCCTTCCATAATGAACTTATTGTTCTAATCCACATTGACAACAAAAGTCTCTTACGCTATATGAAAAGCTCTAACTAACTAATCAACTAGTAGGGTGGATCCTCACGTGGTATCACAATAGACTTTTCATTGGTCTAAGCGTGTTGGTTTCTGCCGATTTCCAGTTTAATGTAACCTTACGTAAGTCATTCAGACTAATAAATAATGTAAAAATGGTACGCGATGTTTGAGTACTGCAAAGTCTTCTCAGCGAAGCTGAACGTCTTTATAACCTTATCGCTGGATTCCAGGTGGAAGTACTAGCGATTAGAGAGGCTTCTTAGCTACTCTATCACTAATGCAGGGAAGGAGGAGTAGCTGGAATTTGTTTTAATCATTTTTAATCACTTTTTGGGATTGGCGTTCCCATTGACACTGTAAGTCAGTGAGATTTGAAAACCAATCCTTAAATGCGATGTTGCATTGTTTGTTGGACCAAAGTATATTCGGTCAAGAAGAGAACACGCGTCCAGTCAACGAACAGCCGGATCCCCTATCCACTATTGAAGAGGATAGCATAGCTGTAAAAAAGCTAAAGAACAACACGGCTACCGGCTCTGATGGTTTACCAGCGAGCTTTTCAAATGCGGAGGTATGTTTTGATAGGACGGATGCACCAAATCATCAACCAAGTATGGGTTTAAGAAAGCATGCCCGGTGACTGGATCATCAGCTCCATATGCCCCATCTACAAGGAAGGCAATCCTATGGCTTGCAAGAACTATCGAGACATATCCCTCCTAAATGTCGCATATAAGTTCCTATCCAACGTACTGCGTGAACGTCTGTAGCCGTTCTGCAACACACTAATCGGCACATACCAGTGTGGCTTCCGGCACGGCAGATCGAAAATAGACTCCTACCTATCTCCTTTCACCTTCCTTTGTCCTTTTAATGACCGCTGTTCCCTTGAGCTTGAGCTTTGTGATTTTTTTTTGTGTGGCTTTTGTCCACGTCTGCACACTAAGTCAAATCCTGGAAAACACCGATAAATTCCAAGTCGGGATTCACCAGCTTTTCATCGACTTTAAATCCGCATATGATAGCATTCATCGTCAGGAGCTTTACTTGGCGATAATCGAATGCGGGATCCCAGCAAAACTGATCCAGTTGTGTCGCGTGATGCTGGAAAACACGCGGTGCGATGTGCAGTATGGAAACACTAACAGTTCTTCCGAACTATTCCAAACCTGTCCCGCATTTCGGCAAGGAGATGCGCCGTCATGTGACTTCTTCAATCTTGACCTGGAGCAGATAGTGCTTAGGGCAGGTGTCAATACGGAAGGCGCTATATTTAACAGAACCGTCCAAGTATTGCGGCCATCATCCGCCGATATCAGCGTGCCGTGTTAGAGGTGTTCATGACGATTGAAGAACAGGCAATACGGGTTGGTCTTGATGTCAAGTTTACGGCACCAATTGCTGGACGATAAGCAGCAAGGTTAGGTTAGGTTTATGTGGCTGTCGGCAGAAGCCGACACACTTAGGCCAATTTTAGGCCCATTGTGATACCACGTATGTGTTTATCTACCTCAACTCTGTAGATGGGACTGGCCAACGACACGCGGTTGTTCCCAAACGGTCCCCCATCTACGTACTAACCGCGCCCAACGTCGTTTAATTACGGTGATCTGACGAGAACCGATTAACTCGACGTGGTATGGTCGTTGGTTACGATAAGCAGCAAAGGCGAGCTAATTTTGGGTTCTTTCGAAAGAAAATTAATCCGTCGGATATTTGTTACTGTGTGCGAGGAGGGCGTAAAGAGCAGTCCGTAGTCTTTGCACATACAGACATCGCTTACATCTCTGCTATCACCCTACGACCTCGGATCACGAACTTATCGTACCGAGGCTCTCCTATCCACCAACTGGAGTCGCGCCTGGTAGGGAACCAACCCCCAGTTTGAACTTTAGTCGCCTTTTACGACCGGCATGCCTACCTTGGTTAAATTCTGACACCTACTCTGAAGGGGGATAGTTTCATTTTAATTCGTTGGATTGTAATGGCTGGCGATGAAGTCGTTGTTCAAACTTGTTCAACATCATGTGGCTGTTGGGCACTTAACTGCACTTTTAGTTCATTTCTTACGTAAAGAATATGTAGCAAAACCTCAACTTTTTCGGCGATCCACTTACACAAATCACAGGTTAGCTGAGTTCTAAAAAGTAAAAAGAAAAGTTTCGATGCGGTACCAATACTTTTTTGATACGCATCTGGAATGCAACCTTGAGGCAAATGTCAAATTGTGAATAACCGTGAACAAATTTATTGCGGCCATCTTTTACAAAAAATAAAAAAAAACTTTGTTCGCTGCCAGAAATTACGATTTATAGAGATACCTGTATGGATGAGTTCACGAAATACTGAAGCAATGTAGAGTTTAGCTTGGTCCGCAGTTCAGGGCAGTCACTTTCACTACTATCGAAGTGATTCTACTTCACTTTTTTTTTGATCTACTACCTCGCTTTGGAACTAAGCAAATCACTTAAGTTTATTAAAACGGTTAATTGTTAATTCTCAGTCCGATACCGCCATTTCAATATTTCAAATTCGAATTCATTTCGATTTGACGTAAACATAAGCCAACTTGTGATGTGTGATAGAGATGGTATGATTATAATGATGTTGGACAGTGGTTGTGTTTTTTTAGTCAAGCGTACATAGGCTTAGATAAAAAGAGAGAAAAAAAACGCTCGACCGTGACTTTGCAACACTAAGCTGGCTGTCATTTGACATTTCGGCTGTTTTCTCCAGCCAAACTAGAGTAAATTGAACCTGAAAATTTAATTCCAAAATACTACTGTGATTTAAAATCTGCAAAAAATGACAACTAACTAAGTATAAAGCTGACTTGCAAATGGCAGCGGTTCAATTTTTTTTTTTTTTGAAAAAAGAAAACTTCACGTTCACATGCAGGTCAAATTTGGGTTTGCCGCAAACCATGGTCATACGACTTCAATTCTTGCCCGAACTGCTCTACAAACTGGACGGAATAATACAAATCTTCTTAAACACTCTCCTGAATGGATGCAATATTTAATTCAGAACGCACTCTTCCTATGCGTCTTGGTGCCACTGCATCTTGCAAAGAAAATGTTGTGCGAAAACGGTCAACAATACGGCGAACAGCGGTCTCATATGGTCGGGTGTAGTATGGTACAAGTGCTATATAAGTTTGACACACAGGATAGAACCATCATTTTGGAAACAAACTTCTAAAATTTGATAACATTGTTGAAGCGAAATGTGAATGAAATGAATGAAAATGACACTGACAGTTTGCAACCTGCCATTGGTTTGACAGATATAACTGTCTAAAGTTAGTACTGGGTTAAAGAAAAAAAAAAACTGCCAAAACATTTATCCTGCCAGTTCTCCTTTATAGGTCAAGTGCTGTACGATGAGAAGGAAGGGAGAGCTAAGACTACGCCCATTCTTAAAGTATACATCTTATATTTACATTTAGTTCTGTGTGCGAGGAGGAGGAATGAAGGATCATTTACAACAGCGCACTCGATAAGCTGTACCAAAATGTGGATCGAAAATGGAAAACATGTCAATTTCATTGGCTCGGCCGCATCAGATAATAATAATGCACCCAAAAGGGTCATCGAATCCAAGCCCTCAAATTCGAGAGAGCAAAGAACACAAAACATCCGTTTTAACGACCTAGCCGTCGGATCCACATCCGACGGCTGGAAGTAGCGTGACTGTAAATTTTCATCTATTTACATTTCAAAGAAAAAAGCTAGAGCAATGCGAATATTGTGAATTGACTTGACGGAGAGAAGTGATTTGTTTGACACAAAAAAGCAATAAAAAACGAAACACAATTGCTAGTGTATTGTTGTCGCATCCAGCATTCAATAGCGTCAACAAAACCATCTGCACATAATTCATTTGTCACAAACAAGAAACGACTCCGAGTAAATTCACTTAATATGAGGCTAATAGCAAATCCGCCTAATGGAGCAACGAACGATTCTTCAACGATAATGTAAATGTAAATATAACTAACAGTATTGATTGTGATTGCGGGGCTAGAAGAACCCTAGGAATCGATTAGAATTTGTAAGTATAAAAGGTTATTGCAAAATAGAACGAATACATAAATTGAAATTTATGTATCAAGTTGTATGATAGGTTTGGTTAAGCAGGGTTATGACAGCTGATGTCATAAAACAGTACAATAGATCCATCACCATCCCAGCGGAAACCAAGTATAAAGGTCGTCAGCATCATAGACCACTTTCTGAAGGCATTCTATTTCCAAAACAGAATTCCGATAATTGGTAATGTAACTTTGATAACATTCACTATCACCCCTATCGTGGAATCCGTCGGGGGGAACGATCCGCTAATAGTGCACAATTTGCATCGTGTAATCCGCAGACGTGCCCCATCCACATGTCGGTAAAGTGAATGAAATTCACTGTATCGTGGAAAACGAACGGGTCGAATTTGTCCATGCATTTGACATCCGCAGTTTTTATTTTATTTTCACTGAATTTAATTTTTACAAAACAAATGTGTTTGAAATGAGCTGTCACAATTGAATTTCCTTATCAGCAATAGTGGTCGGTAAGGGAGAGTATCCGACGGATCCCACGATAGTAATTTTCTGTTCACGTGAATCGAATAAGTGAAGTGAATCTCAGATCCGACGGATTCCACGATAGGGGTGTATACTATTTTTCGTATTTATAAAATCTTTAGAATCTGTGTAAATTGTATACCATTTAAATTAAAAATAAAAAGAATCTCCACGTGCACACAGTTTATCCGTGACCCATGTACCATCACAGTTCCATGTTTTCCATTTCCACTTTGCGTGATCTGAAAGGACCAGTTCAACCCCATCTATCAGTGTCATTTCGAAAGGAACTCTGTGGAATTCGTTAAGTTACAGTTTCCTTGTATTAAGCATTCTGCAAAACCAAATGGTGATACGCTGTTCAACGTTTAGCTTTGGAAAAGCTTGGCCGCAAACCCTTCGAAATTATTTAAGGCTGTCTCGATATGAAGGAAGGTTGCGAGAGTGAGGGATCCATGATGAAGGCTTACCTTAACTTAATGTTCTCACTTCCTTCCACAGACATCACTTTGAGATAAGAATGTTGTGTCTTTAAAAGGAAGAAAAGAAGTCGTGCGCCTCTGCTTACCCGCTTTTGAAATAAATATGACCATCACCTCCCTCCAGGGTAGGTCCTCTAATTTGGGGCAGTACCCGAAATTTACCATAAGCCTTGATACTGCAACTGCACTTCGTGCAATCTGCATGCGGAAGAAATGCCCAATTCTCGACCCTTTTCGATGAAATGATTTTAGAACACGGTTTTTGGAGGAGAACGAGATCATCAATATATTTAATGGACAAACTGAAGGCAGCTGGAAGGCACTGCTAAGTTCATTGTGGGTGCTTTTTACTATCGCAAGAACTTAACAGATGAGTATAACTCGATGGATTTTCCAACAGGCCAATGCACGATAAATACCGCAAGAAAAAAAAAACTTGGATTCAGAGCCAAAATGTAGACCTACTGGCATGGCCGGAGATGAAGATTATGGAATACGTTTGGGGATGGCTTTCAAGAAAATTCTACGAATTAGGAAAGTAATGCTCTCACACGGAAGAGATAATTTAAGCCATAAAACAAGGCTGGTCCGAAAATTCACTAGGTTTCTTGGAAGAACTTACTCATTAGTTTCTGCGAATGATTTACAGAACTCCTTTTCGACTGTCGGATTAAGTACTTAAATTGTCTCTTTAGTTCTTAGTGTAAATGGCAGCAATATTGGAATAAATAACACTGTGTAACAAAAATTTGTTTATGTTAATTGTTTGTACGTTTCTGGTTTCTAATAATAAGTCAAGCACAGTTTGAGTATTAATTCGTTCGAACTTATAGCTTTACGGAAGTTTAAAATATAAGGATGCAGAATGTCTCTTCATTTGAGTTTTTTTTAGTGAAAACATGAGAAGTATTAGTACAGAACATGATTTAAGGTTGAAAAATGCAAATTTGTTTGACCAAATTCTGAAGCTTAAGCCTTAAATATGCTGACAACCACAGAGCGTAAACAATGCAAAAGGTTGCATAACCAAACATTTTTTGAACTTTAGTTACAGTGTAATTCATACCAGTGCAGGGATGGGCTAAGAATATCACTGCAGCATATATATACATATGTATATTGATTCATTTAAATAAGGACAGAGATAAACGAAAAATATCTATGAAAAAAAGAAGGAGAAAGTGTACAGACACACTCAAATCAAGTTCCTGAATTAGGGATGGGGAAAACCGGTTGGTTAAAACCGTAACCGGCTGTTGTTTTATCTTGTTTAAAATCGTTTTTTTTTTAAATCCAATAACCGGGTGAAAAAACCGGTTATTTAATTTCACACCAATAAAAAACACTGAAACCTCCTCCATATTCGTTCACTCAAACGACATATACATCGCGTCACGTTTATTCGCAACGTTTTCGACCGCTTCCACTTTCTCTGTAAACCTAACAAGTCGTTAGCTAATAAGTGTATTACAGTGTTTTTCAATCATTTTGGAATAACCGCCCTTGAGAATATAGAAAAACTTCGGGACCCTCTTTGAAGAAAAAAGTCCAAACTATTAAAACTTCCACTGCAATTAATATTGCAACGGCGGTTGTCTCGTTAAAATTCTCAATATTTTATATACATACATGCATTTTATATTTTTCGGCAGTTCTACTTCTACATCAAGAAAGTGTCTGCACTCCGAGTTTCAAAATTTTCAGTGACATTTTAAACTTTAAAGTGATCGAGTTTCTCAAAAAATCTGTATCCGTGCAGCCTGCGACATCTGGTGACAGTGGTATTGATCTGAACGCGAAGACAAATATACTTTACCACAAAAACTATTTAAAGTTTGAATCTACTGTCATAATTAATGAACCAAGGTATGGTCGAAATAATGCTCGGAAAGGTGCCGTGACATAACCCCAAGCGTCATAAGACCAAATTCTAGCATTTGCTATTATGACACCTTGAAAAAGCGTCATAAGGGCATTTTGGCTTTATGACACTTTCCATTGGTGCTGTTTTCAACAATTTGCCCTTGCACCTACTCCAAATCAAACAGTGCCCCAAGCAGGGGGATTGCAGGGGGTAGCATGCCCCCCATAGGCAATGCACTGTTTATGGAATCTACTTGCGATTTCGCAACTGCAACCCCTCTGCTTGGGGTTACTGTTTGATTTGGAGTAGGTGCGAGGTTCGGTTCTAGACTTATCATAAAATGAGGGACCAAATGCTAGAATTTGGCCTTATGTCATTTTCACAAAGCGACATAAGGCCAAATTTCGAGATTTGGGCTTATGACGCTTGGGGTTATGTCACGGCACCGCTCGGAAAACCTGCAGCAGTCAAACTTACATTTTCAATGCATATTAAACTAAGACTACATACAAAGCAAGTTGATCGAAGAAAGTAAGCTTAGGGAACACACTTAAGATCACAAACTACAGTTAAATATGATAAAAATGAACTCATGAGTCAGCCGAAAACAAATGTAATATGTAATATCGAAATTATAAAAACTCGGTAACGTAATTTAGGAAAACGCAAATTCATTCGTAGATGTACTTAAGATGTCGAAAACCATCAAAGGACTTTTATGGCATTGCTACCTTTACCTTCTGTCTTTTAATAACGTATTGAATTTAAATAATAAAAAAAAAATAATATTTAAAAAGGACTTTAAACTAAATCTTTTTAAATTTTACAAACATTTCAACATTTTCAAAACATTAACGGCGAAGCTATGATCTGGACTAAAGGAATCATATCCCTTCCACTTTAATGCATCCATAATGGTCCGCCAGTGTGGTTCGCCGGTTCGACCTCAATAAATTTTGGCAGGCTTTCGGATCACTCAATAGCTGAGGTCAATCAAATTTTTGATGTATTTGTGTTATCCAGGAGTTTTAACGCCTCCTTTTTACGTAAATATAAGCAAAATTTATTTTTTTTGTTGTTTTGTAGTACCTATTTAATTATTATTTTTAGGCAACATTTTGAATGAAACAACAATAAGGACATTTAAAAAAAAACATCCTTTCCCGGCGAGATTTGAACCTCAGACCCTTCGATTAACCACTGAGCCCGACAATTTTACGCTACAAAATAATTTAAAACGAACATACCTTCAGTTTTGACAATTCGAAGTAATTGAGAAACTTTCGAGTAAAATTGAATATGGATTTGAATTCGATTTCGATAAAAATAAAAATAAGTGAAATACTAAATTGTCATATAATTATGTAGTTCTTAAGTATTCATTCAAAATGTTATTTATGACTTGGTAGTTATTCGAAATGAAAGCAGGTAAAATACAAAATGATGAAGGTAGATTTTTCATATTTTATTTAAAAAAAACTTAAAAACTTCAGCCTGAATTTCTCCAACAAACAAAAAAACAACGAAAATAAATTACCTAATATTGCCAGCTTTTTAAAAAAAAGTAACAAAATCAATAGATAAATAAATAAATAAAAATTGAAAGTAGGTAATTGAAAACTCATGAATTATATGATATACACCGAAATCAAAAAGACACACAATCATGTTTCAAAAATAAATTGTTCCTTATAAACGATTTTTTTCCAAATCTGGACAAGAAACAACCTACGTAAGTTGGGTGCCTGTGCATGAAACCCTAGCTCACTTAGACCATTGCATCGGTCCATTGTGAAAAGAAACAAGCTAAAAGGGAAACATACTGTGTTAAATGAACCTGACCAGCCTGAAAAGTACAGACAAGGTCAGAAAAGTGCAGGATTTTGTGTTCCATAAGGAAGAATCTTGCCCTTAAAGTGTTTTCACGAAGTTGTTCAGAACAGTATAGCACAAGATTTGGTATACCTAGTTTTAGGGTGGGGCCAAAGTATCAAATTTGAAAATTCAAATGATATCAACTGATTTATTTGTTTGGCGTGAGATATCCCATTTCTTAGTTACTAATATTTGCACATCGATAACAAAAATCAAAAGAATAGCATGGAACAACTGCAAATAACGATCCAATTCACATCAGGCCAAACACTGACGGCACAATGCTTACTTCAAACTGGAAGTTCACTAAAAGACACTGAGAAGAGAACATTAAGACTCGAAACTGTACTTCTCTGTTCTGATTTAATCTGACAGTTTCCACGCTTGTGCTGTTCTGATTTAGTTTTCTTTCATTAAACACAGCTAATAAGTTTATAAATGATAATGACCGTGAATAGTTACATGTAAATAAACACCTTTCCAATGGCAGCCAAGCAGAATTTTCGATCTCGTTAAAAAAACAAAACCATTTTCAATTTTTCACTATCAATCAATGCATTCAATAGTTTTTTACTATCGCTACTATTGATAGCCTATCTATATTTTAGCAACACTACAATCAGCTAATGAATAACAAAAATAAACTACAAAAATGAAAATATGTAAGGGAAGCCGGGGCATAGCGGGCCCCATAAGGATTAGTTTGTAAATAACGACGGAAACAAATGTGTTTATTATCTGCAAAAGAATTTTATTAGTAATTCTTAATTATTTTATGAAAAATTCAGTAAGTTAAATTAATTCAACAAAGAGATTGAATTTTTCTATTATATCCCGATGCTGGGGCATAATGGCCATAGTTGGGGCATTATGGGCACATAGCTAAGCTGGGTTACAGCGCCAGCAAATGTGACTATATTCATCGTCAACATCATTATCTCCGCACAAGAAAAATACGCCCACTTACCACTTGATCTGCAGGAAAACCATCCTTCTGTAGGCTGGCAGTAAAAGTACCCACAATATAAACACTCCTCATCCTCCTTGCTTTCTGATGAAGACTTTCCTTCCTGGTCATTTTTCTTTTTTTTCTTCAAGCTGCGCTTTGTAAGGAAAGCTTGTGATTATAGCAGTCTTTCCTCGGCGCCTAGAAAGTCTTTTTTGCTGGTGATTTGGGAACAGCTACAATATGAGAAGAAGACAACTTTTGGGAAGAAGTTGATGACGTTTACGTATGGTCATTTGTCAAAATGGGCTCTGGGTGTGATATCAATAGATCCATTGGTCTCAGATTAACGGAAGTTTTTGGAGACATACTTCCAATCCAGGGGATTCATAAAAGTAATATCCAAGGGTTGCAACCGATGAGTGCAATGTCGTTTGCTACATCTATGACTTCAATGCTTTTAACGTGGATTGCATATCCATCTAAAAGTCACAAAACCGGTTGATCTTTTGTTGCCCGCGACCAATCAATAAACCTGTTGAACCATATCATTAACAAGTCTTTGGTAATCCATCCATTTTGATTCACTCGCTCCATGAATTAGGGGTGTTCTATCCATGAGCTCAACTTTCGTTCTTTTCCGAGGGCAAATAAACATTGGTTGCATGTACGAAACATCAGCGCTCGTGCAAATTTACACGGTATGAAGCTGTCCTCGCTCCGATGAAGAAAGTGATCCTTCTTGTTTCCTACTTTTAGTTGGCAACATTTTCCCGAGGGTCTTCGCGAATGTTGTGATGCCCGTTTCGTTAACGTTGAATATGCCGAGCTGCAGATGTTGCTTCAGGTATTCTTAACGAAATGCCATTGTTAAAGGTAAGTTTTTTCACAAAATTGCGAACCATCTGAATTTTTTTTAACTTGATGCTATAGAATCATACAAACAAAAAACAAGAGTACAAAACGAATGGGGCGTACTGGAAACCCATGCCCCGTAATAGGCACCGAAAAGTTGAAGCAGAAAGATTTACTTTCTATTTTGTAACTTCGCTCAACAGAAAAATACGAGGGTCTATTATGCCCCGGACTACCCTATATAGTTAGTTCCATCATGAAACTAGCTCAAGTTTCCACTGCGGTGTGTCATATTGGTTTAAAAATGCTTTTAACCGATTTTCAATTCGACGTTTAATAATACGAAACACACCTTCATTCAGTAAAAGTTCAAATGTATTTAATTAAGAAATGTTCAATTTTATACCACCTTTTTTCAAACACATTTCCTATTGAATGTGCGGATATTTCAAAATGCGAATTCTGTTGGAAAATAAAATAATTTTTAATTGAATTTGCCTATTTTGTTCGAATTAAGCTTTTTTGTATTCATATAAAAAAAATGCATACGCATGCATAAATCACTTTTATTTTAATTATAGAATGGTAGATAGTCTGGATGTTAAGGCACCCGTGTGGAAAGCAAGTAATTTAACCCATTTAAAAATAAAGCATTTTAAAGTTAAAAATTCAATTTTTGTTCAACATATGTATTTTTATTGAATACCTTTAATACAACATAAATTAGTAAAAATATTTTTTTTAAAGTAACTTATAAGGTTATTGGGCTGTACCCAAGCGGGTACAGTGGTAAAGCGTGGGTTCTAATTCTTAGTATGGAATTTTTTGAAACAAGTTTTCCAACACAAAGAGCAATGGCACAAAGCTCACAACTCCATCTTACCCTCATGTGACAATCTTTGCACCTAAGAGGTTTCTCAATTCTTTGAGGAAAATGGGGTCACTCGGTATTATGGTACACTTGCAGCAACAGTACGTTTTGGTGTTGTAGTCTTTAAGGTGTAATTTTTTAGATAGTGACGTGCAATACTTCTCTACAATGTGTAGCATGCACCTTGTAAATATTTCTTGTATTCATATCTGGAAAAATTTAGCGAAATCTAAATCTCACGAACTATTTTTTTTGAGTAATGGCAATACTTTAATCTTTCGCTCACTCGATAAAGCCGCTGTAATTTTGCCAAAATGAAAGAATGACTTTCGACACTCGAGAGAAGGGACAGCCACTTCCGCCGACGAGAGGATATATAAGCACAAAAAGTCGTGTGAAGTCTTCTTCTTTTTTTGGCATTCTTTGGTCTCCTAAAAAGTTCGAAGCGAGAGACATTAAGTGGTTCGAAGTGGCGTGAGAGATAGCCAATTTGCTTACTACCCGGTTGTCGCAAGTGACAAGTCTAAGAACAAATTTTTTCATAAAAATTGTACATCAATCCAATAAAGTGATTAGTAAGTGAGCTCTGAATTCAACTCCCATCAAAATTAATAAACCTAAAGAAAAGATCGTGAATCGACAAAGTTGTGCATTACCAAACAAAAGGACCAGTGCCGAAACACACGTGCGCACGAGGTTAACCGCACCAAAAATATCCAACCGAAATCAGTCCAAGTGGTAGTAAGATCAGCCATGTGACAGTAAAACCATCATCTACTGTCATACCGCCCCGTGAAACACGTATGGACCATCGCCAAATTAATGTTGTTGCCGCAACTGGCCATGAAATGACCATCCGAGTCCAGCAATCATCACGTCGTCAATGATCATCCGGCAAGCAGACTGCATGAACGCGAGACGTCAAGAAAGCATCCCTTTTTTTATTATTTGTTTTATTTAATTTTATTGTAATATTTGTTGAGCATGTGTTTGAAATTAATTATTGCAATTTTAGATATTGAGTTAGTTTTGTGTATGCATACAGTAAGTGCATGAAACCACGAGGTAAGAAAAGGAAAGTCGAAAGATTTTGATAACTCGCTTTCACAAAAGCTTATATTAAGAAATATTTTTCCATACAGTGGTCTACAGAGCCGATGTGCGCACAACGAGTCTGCAGTTCGAATAAACTCAACATTCATCAATATCAAAATACAGCCGTAAGTAATCTTCCGATTTTTAATTTCAAAATGTTTCATGCTTAGATAATATTCAGAACTCTTACACCAGCATAGTAATTTACTTCTTTTAAAATTTACATATAGTGCCTTCTGCGCTTAATACAAGACAAACTCAAATACCTAATCATGCATATCTTACTCGTTTTTCCTATTATTTAATACTAATAAGATATATTTAATGCTAGTTTTATATTCTTTCGTACAATAATCTTTTTTTTTTTTAAATCAATCCAACTTGGGAGTTACAAGTACACTTACCCAAAGCTGTTCCAAATTTCGTAATACGTACATACATACCATATTATATCTGATTGCTTTAAGCCTACCTAGTAATTAATAATCATATTCACATGTTCTTAGTTGCTATACCTATATTTACATGCAATACAAATTATATATAATTAAATAGAAAATTTCGCTCTCGATACAAATGTATCGCATTGAATTCATTGAAAACCAAACGGTTCTCTTTATTAAATTCCCTTAGTTCATAAGATAAAAATGATGAATAAATTATATATTATAATGTATCAATCGAATTGAATGGATTTTCATATGACTGAACAAGCTTCTCCTTGGTGATATGGGGTGGTGAGCGTAAGAATGATCTAAAGGAGGGAAAGGGTGTGCATCCACTTTAAATAGACAAACAAAGGGATTGTCTCTCATATGTCCAGGCCTGAGACAAATAAGGAGCATGACTACGGTTATGCCGCAGGGTGGGCCAGCCTGATGGTTTCTCTTCCGAGTGCACCATATTACGTCATCAACATCTGACTTCATCTTTCCATTCCTCCTTTATTCACTTCCTCTTTCTCTCACTTCCTCTCTTAAGCGTTTTTTTTTTATTTTTCTTCATTTTCCCCTTCCTCTTCCATACGATAATGACTTGTCATCGCTTTAAAGCATGCAAGATCATATGGCAAGTAAACTTGGAGACCAGGCCATGTCTATAAGTGCACGCCTACATTTAGTATCTATCTGATACACACTCTCCCCTTTTGGCACGATTTTTATTTTGTGGGTAGGTTCGTATCAAAAAATAGAAATGAATTAAAACCTCATTTAAAAAATGCCAGATAAGTCAAAGGTGAAGTGATAAAATTTTGTACCCAAGCAACAAAAGATTTTAACATTTTACCAAGTTTCTATGTCCTACCTGTCTAATGATACAAAATATTTCATTCATAAACAGTTAGTTAAAATTCGTTTAACTTCAAAAACAAAATACTTACGATTCAATCACATAAAAGTTGTCGCCATCATTTCCTTGTCGAATGATATATTCTTGAGGCTGCACTCTCTTCTCAAACATAGCGTCCAGTACTTGATTCATCTGGAAGAAATAAAATAAACAAAAATAAAATAAAAAGATCCCAAAAGTCCTTAAGGCCTACGGCTTACGAGTACTTTATGTACGTGTTTCAAAAAGGAAATTTAGCTCTGCAAGTCATAATAAACCCAGAGGAAACATGATTTATATTTTACGATACATATTGCGATACGTTATTTTTATTATTTATTTATGGTCAGATTGATAGTTTCTTGTAACGAAAAATAAATAATATCCTCTTCAGTTGATTGATATTTTGTTCTAATATTTCATCCTCTTTTCCTGCATTGGAGAATGGGGTTAAGCCATTTGTCATTCTGAATTTTTATATTAATTTCATAATGGTATTTCGCATATTTGCACATCCTAGTATTATACCTACCAATGACTCAATTGTAAATGGCAGGAGGTCAATAAAAAATAAATACCCCAAGGATATCGAACATTTATTAATCTGCTGCTCTAATTAATTTCATTTCCTTAATCTCTTCCTCCAAGGAGGTATTTATGCTCCCATGCTAGATATTTTAATTATAAGCAACATTTGCAATACGTCTAACTGAGTTCAAAAGAGATGTTCTTACGCATACGCAAGTCTGTCTTAATTGACTTTTCGGAATTTTGATTGGAACTTTGATGCCAACTAGCGAAGCAGAGAAGCATCATTATGAACTCCCTACGCCTGGCATTTCAGATATTGGTTTTCGCAAATTTAAATAGGTGGTGGTATTCTCCCGTATCCTTTTTATCGCAATTTGAATACATCTACTTGCAAGGCGGGCCTTAGTGCTGTAGTGTAATAGATTTTACGTATTTACATTGGGTGACGATAAAGAAAGTTCAAGCTTTGATCTTTAAAGTTTCGTTTCGCTTTTCGAGAATGGGTAATGTGTTGTGGTGTTGTTGTTAATTTGTTTAACTCTTTTGCAGAGAACTAGTTTTTTTTTTTTTTTATTGAAACTACGAGTACTATGACTAATAACAAAAATTTAATTGTTTACCCGCAAAGCGAAAGGCTTATCTGCAGGTTAATATATACATATTTAAATTTGGTGATATTATTGGAAAAAGTTCAGAAGCTATGTTTGCTAGAAAATTGATTTTCACATTGAATAATGAGTGAAAGAGAGTTATGATGAGAACATTTTGTTTCAAAAAGTTTAGTTAACCGAATTTACACTTAAGAAATGCAGTTTGATAAGTTTTTTCCGTTCTTTAAAATTATAGATGTTTTTTTTAAGTATCTGGTGTTGAGTTGAATAAGGTTGGAATCACATGCGCTAGCTGTCTTCTTCCGTAGTTGTTTCTAGCAGTTGTTGGGCTCGTCTTCTAGTGTTCTGGTTGTGGTTTATAGGTTTACGGAATCTATTGTCATCATTATATTCGATTAGAGTTGTCATCTTAAAAATACTATTGACATCTAGAAATCTGAAAATATTGTAGTCATCATTTATGATTTTTACTAAACGTCTTTGAAGATTTGGTTTTTGCTTGCTGATTACATTGGATACTTTAACCTGCAATGTTCTTCCGTGTAGGTAGTTTTGTATCTACTGCAAGATTTTCCCCCTTCTCCAATCCTATAGACTATCTAGAGCTTGTTATGTTCCAGTGTGTCAAAAGCCTTGCTAAAATCCACAAACATGATAAGAATGTGCTGGCTCTTATTCAGTCCAGTATTTACTGTGTTTGAAATCTCTCCAAGGAGCCTTCCAGTGTTCATTCCCTGTTGGAAGCCTTATTGGTTCGGATGAAGGATTTTGTGCATTATCACGAAACTGGTCAATCGCTTTTCAACAACTTTTCTAAACATTTTTCTATGACAGGTACTCGTAATATGGATATTGGTCTCTAATTCACAATATCATTTTTCAAACCGCCCTTGTAAATATGCCTTATAATAGATGTTTTCATTAAACTTGGGACCATACTTTGCTCAAGGCTTTGCTTGATGATGTTCTGTATTATTGGTGCTAGTACTACGGCGATCAATTTAAGATCGATGGATCTTATTTTGTCTACACCTGGACCTTTATTAGTTGGAAGGCAACATAACATTCCATACACTTCCGCTTCGTTGGCAGTTTCCAAAAACATGGTTTCAGATACGAGTACATACATGTTTTGGTGAGTGGATGTTATGCAATCACATTTGTGTACAAGTTGTGATGCCTGGGTTGAGAATTGTTCTGCAAAATCGTTGACAACAGTTGCAGTATCCTTACCACTGACCAAATTGCTTAAAATTGTTTCATCTATTAATCGCTTTTTGTGCCCTAGGAGCTCGTTCAAGACTTGCCAAGTTTTTCTAGGGTCATTGGTGGCATTCGAAAACTGCATCTTAAAGTAACTTTCTTTTGCTAGCTTAATATTTTTGTTTAGTACGTTTTGAAACTGCTTATATTCGTATTCATTACTTTGTTTTCGTAAGTTGTTTTTCCATATCTTGTATAGCTGATTACTTTTTTTGCACGTTCTGACTACTTTTGGTGTTATCCATGCCTTGTTTTGCCGTTTCTTTTTGTTTAAAGATGTTTTCATTGCCTGAGCATATATGTCATTTATTTTTTCAACGAAATTGTTATAGAGACTTTCAATGTTCGTTTCATCACAATATCTTTGCCAGTTCGTTTCCGCAATCAGTTTATTGACCGTGTGTTGATCAATTTTTAAGTATGTAGAGCTTAAATTTGTACTTTCTGTTAAATTTGCTGTCGCGGACATAGTGGCATAGTGATCAGATATATCAGATTGAATGACGGCAGATGTTATTTCTAGATTGGAAAGGCTGACAAATACGTGATCAATAAGGGTTGCAGTATTTGTTTTGTGATCTTCACTTGTGCATTCTTTTAAAACATTTGTTAATCCTTTAGATGCCATCATCTCGAAATATGTAATCACCTGTAAGTCGTATACATTCAACACATTAATGTTCATGTCACCCAAAACAATTATCTCCTTTCTGCTACGTATATTTGCGTCTATTTCCTTTATAAATTCAGATATATTTGTTTTTGGTGGTCTATAAATTGCATGAATATACTTTTTTCCGCTTGATTCATTGATTTCTATATTAATACTTTCGTAAAACACAGTATCAGCATAATTTCTTTCATATGAAATATTATTTTTAATAAATATTGCTATTCCTCAACCTCTTGAATTTTTTCTATTAACAAATTCGGAATTGAATCCGTCAATATGATAGAAAGCATTTTCTTCTTCTTTCAAATTGATTTCAGTTAAAACAATAACATCGATATAACGTAAAGCATTTTCAATTTCAGCTATAAAAATACTCCAGTTTTTTCTCATCGAACGAATATTAAAACAAACACAACAAAAAATTTTATTTTTTAATATACTTTTGTCGATACCAGTAAAACCATGTATTACCTTAAAATCGACCTTAATTTCAGTGTCTATGGTTTCCATTATTTTTTATCATTTCTTTGTGTTTCTCTTCTGCATATTTTTTTAAGTTACATTGAGATTTTGTTAATCCCCCTTATCACAGAATCCGTCGGATTCGGAATTTTGCTACGAACTAAAAAAGATATTCTCACAGAATCCATCGCAGTGGAAATATTTGCTACAAATTTTGAGATTCTTGGAAAATGGTTTGACTGAATCCTAATTAATTAAGATTTTGACATTTATGTGTTTGTTACCACGAAATTTGGGATCCTTCGTAGCGGAATTCCGAATACGACGGATTCTGTGATAGGGGTGAATATCATTTACAGAGCCGATATGAATAGATTCACCGTTCTCTGACTTTTTGGCAAGTATTCTGCCCGATGTCTCCCAAACGAATCGCCAGTTGCACTCTCTAGCTTTGTTTTTGGCGAGCCATAGCAAGTGCTTATTTGTTGGTGTTAAACGATTGTTTGTGTAAATAGTTGCATCGCTCTCTTTCAGAAAATTCTGTTCGTTTCCCTTGGTTTGTTTTCTCCAATTTTTTGCAAGGGAACTCTGCGACATGATTTTGCATTTTTAATAAAATTTGTTTTGTGTGCATAGCTTGATAGACATACAACAATTGACGATTTTGCTGGATTTTTTCTGTTTGTTCGATAAATGTCGGTAATGTCTGATTCAGCTATTACATAATTAATAGTTCTGCTTATCGCTTGCACTACATCACTGAGATTTTCATCAATGGTTGGTGGAATATTTTTAATTTCCATATTGTTC
Organism: Portevinia maculata; assembly: GCA_949715645.1. Classification (NCBI taxonomy): domain Eukaryota; kingdom Metazoa; phylum Arthropoda; class Insecta; order Diptera; family Syrphidae; genus Portevinia; species Portevinia maculata. The sequence goes on from OX454526.1 coordinate 220,875,056, forward strand.
CTCAGTAGTTGCTGTTCGATTGTATTTATTTTCGATTCCATAAGGATAATCTGTTCGTCTTTTTTTTTTGTTGCTTTCTTTTAGATCGTTTATCTCTTTTGACAGTTTTTCCAGAAGATTATTATTTGCTATCATATGTTGGTTAATTTGTTCATATTTGCTGGCAACAAATTCACAGCTGGACTTAATATCAACCATTTCTTTCTTCATTGACTTCATTTCTTCTAGCAATGCATCGTTGTCGTTCTTGGATCCTGAATAGGAAATAACTTCAGGGGAAATACCCGCGGTTCTCGTTCTTTTTTGTGCTGGTTGTGGTGGTGTAGATGGTGTTTGTGCGTTATCTAACACCGCAGTATTTTGGCTGGCTATTTCTCTCATACACAATGAGCAACGCCATTCCTCCTTCTTTGCAGTTCTCATTTTTCGGTATGATCTCTCAGAGACGGTAGTACATTCAAAGTGCATTTTGCGATTGTATTATTAAAAACTTCCGAAAACAGAATTCGGAACTTTGGGGACTTATTTCAAGATGAAATAACCGCCCACTTTAAAGTATGACAGGTGTCCCCAAAATCCAATGAAATAAATCCCCACCTTCATTAAAATTTTGGGAGTTATTTCATTGGAGGGGGGGGGGGGGTATTTCATGGAGCCGTAACAGAATGCCTTCTTGTCAACTTATTTCAGGAAACTAAAATCGTTTACCCAGCCAACGAAACATTTGGTCACGATGTTTGCCTATTTTTGAACATGTGACTGGCGTTTCTATCAGAATTTAAAAACGGAAGCAGGAAGTTCAGGTAATTTTTGCATGTAGTCGGCAGGAAAAGCAGCAGACTTATTTTTGGAATGACACGTTTAGCAACAGCAACACAAGACGCATGGGCGGCTAGACCTCTTCTTTTCTATACCCTATTCTAAGGGTATATTAACTTTGACGCATAGTTTGTAACATACCTTAATATTGCCCGTAGACCCCTTAAAGTTTCTATATTTATGATCAGCATCGATATTAATGTCGATCTAGCAATGTCCGTCCGTCCGTCCGTCCGTCGGAAAAAATTAGGCCTTTAGACTTTACCTAGACAGCTGGAATTTTAACCATATACTCTCTAGGGTACCGAAATAATCAAGTTTAAGAATTTTTGAAATCCGCCCACAGACACGCCCACACACTCAAAAAAGCAAATTCATCGAAAAAATCGAATTTTGAGCTAGAAAGCTGTAATTTTTTATATATGATCTATGACTAGTAAAACTGCTCGGGAGATAATTTTTTTAAAAATTACGCACTTATAACGCCCACAATTAAATAAAACAATTTTATTGAAAAGTCAAAGTTTGAGCTAGGAAGCTGAAATTTATAATATATACTTTCTAGGGGCCCTTTATGCTCATGTGTAAATATTTTCAAAATCCGCCTACTGACACGCCCACAATTAAATTAAACAATTTTATTGAAAAATCAAAGTTTGAGCTAGGGAGCGTTTTTTTTACAAAAGTTTTGTTTTTTTTCGATAAAATCCTTTAAATGTTATATAACAAAATATGCAGAGCGTTCTTTACCATTCAAACATACTCAGACTTTAGTCACGCCCACTTATGAGGGATAGGAATAAGAATAGGGTATCCAACAGTTCGCCCAAACGGACTGTGGCTCGTCCCTATGTTTCCTTTACGGATTCCAAATTCAATAAAATTTCTGAAGCACAGGTTATGTTTGAATAAATGTAATTTATTTAAACATCCATATTTACATACCTTTTCATTATCTGAAACTTTATAAGGCAATCACAATCAGGAGTAGTAAACTTTATTCGATTTTTTTTTTCGTGTGTATCTTAAAAACAATTAATGCAGGCCAGGAACCAGGCTATACAAAGCTTGTTCATTTTATTGTAACGAAACGTGGGTAATCATTGCAATTAGGAATTCAAGTTTAATATCAAAACCAAATCCTTAGACTAGTAACGAAACAGATTAGGGGAAGGTTGTGTACCTTGGTCCGAGAGCCAATTTTCAGAAAAATACAAAGCACGCAAAAACCGGTCCTTCTGTGAAATGTTGATCTTCTGTTCATTTGTCTTCTCAGTTTCTTTTTGAAGGCACAGCTGCACGAGTCGGCAGAAAAAAAATAAACATAGTTTTGAGTGAAAAAAGTTTTTTTTTATCTCTTTTCTGAAGTTATGTAGTGCTTAGTTTTCTGTCTCTTTTCCGCTACTTTAATCGATTTCGGTAAGTGTATTGATAATCTTTTGGTAGGAACACATTGTCGTTCGTATGTGGTTCGAATACTACGTTAAAATCTAATTTGTTTGGCTAAAGTTGTGTTAGTGTACCTTGGACCTATCATAGCGCGTGTACCTTGGAACTTCGGTTTGTCCTTTAATGTAAGTTTTTAAATAATATTGAAGTGATAAATTAGTTTTTCTTTTATGTTGTTCCTTTAAATTAAGTTTTTAAATAATATTGAAGTCCTTTGTTAAGTTTTTTTTCAGTAAAAGAGTTTTTTTTATTTAATACTATTATTTGAAATAATTTTTTTTTTAATCAAGCACAAAAACTTTAAGATAATGGTTTTCTTTTGCTGCTTTTTTGAAATAAATAAAGAATGGTACCATTTTTACTTTTTATTGAATTTAATTAAAGTTTTCACCTTTAAACTATAGGAAAACTTTCAATAATATTTTCGGTCAAAGGTACAATACTCCGTGGATCAAGGTACAATCACGTCTTGTACCTTGGACCGTTTGAGGTTAGCATATAAAAGTAAACTTTTCTCAGGAATGGTTAGCAATATCCTTTTGGTAGTTTCGACATATCATAGAAAAGGCTTCAGCTAGTAACAAAAAAATAAAAAAAGTAATGAAAAAACGACACATAAAATATTGGCAAAAAGCTGAAATCGGGACCAAGGTACACTACCTTCCACTACTGAATGAATTTGACAAATGAAAATGTCGAGGAACGACAAATTTGAAAGGAAAATGCTGCCGATCCGCATTAGATAAAATAACGAAATATATCCTTTCCAAAAATAGTAGTACAAATGTGAAAGGCGGAGTACGGTAGTACGAAGGTGTCGAGAGTAATACAATGCTACTATAGTAGTACTTTCGGCAACGCTGTACCAGCTGATATGTATAGGGCTTAGAAAATATATTTGCATTTCGTAGTACTTCGATAATCGGAAGTTGCGGTTCAATTGTTTTAAACGTGGAAAAGCAATGCAGCTGGCTCCTCCTTAAAAACTCGCCAATACAAAGCTGTTTTCCCATAACTTTTTTGGGGCGTTTTGGTCAAAACTTAAATTTTTTGTCACTGTTTAGAAAATTATGTTAAAAAATCGACCAAGAGGGATAGAGTATCTTCTTTTTCCTACACAGCGAAGTTTTGATCAGAATTACGTCAAAAAGTGTCCGCAGGCATCTGATTTCGGATCATCTGTCACTGAGGTCAATCAAATGCCGGTGTTGCTACATTTGTGTGATCCGGGAGTTTTAAGGCATGTCACGCTTTATTTTTTTAGTTGGAAATAAAAGCAAAGTAAGATAATTTAAAAGCAAACTTACTTGTTCCTTATCCAATGAACGGAATAATAATATATTTTTAACAGCATCGATCAACCGTGATCGCTGTTCATCTGTTTTTGGAAATATAGCGGTAGCACCTTCATCTTCATCTGCATCGTTTTCTGGATCATATGCTTCGGCAAATACAGATTTGCGTCTTCCCGAAAATCTTTGAACAACGGGTTCTGTAAGAAATAAACATAATTAAAGGAAGTTAATATTTCGTATTTCTAATTCAAATTAATTATATATAAAGGTTTGGAAAGTGCTAAAAAATATCACTGCAGCCTCAGCCAAAACAAGGTTTGTCGCAATTTTGAAATTCAAAGGAGACTAGCGACACATTTAAACTCTTGAAACTCCCCCACAAGTGTGTTACTGCTGGATCAAACAAATGCAATAACACCAGCATTTGATTGACCACAGCAAAAATGTGCTCCAAAACTAAGTGGCCTGCTGTTGTTTATTGAGGTCAAACCGGCCAACCCCGCAGCCCAATATAAGATATAGTTTAGTTTACAACTTAAATGGGACGAAAAAATATTGGCAGAAAAAAACATACGAAGTGTGAAAGTTATACAGCCAAAAAGTTTTCGATTTGAGCGAATCTTGGCGCAAGACTGTATGTTTTTTCCAACTACGCCCCCAAAAAGTGAAGTGGAAAATCAACGACCTTCATTTCCATCGATTCCTTGGACAAAACCTTGTTTTTAGTATGTAATAGCCTGCGGATTTGAAAACTCTTAACGATTGTTCGTCTCGGGGCCTCTAGATGGTATATATTCCAGATTTCAGCTTTCTAGCAGAAGTTGTAGGGACTGAAACCTATTGACGGGTGGATATGGCTAGCATGACATAACTTTCGATGCGGATCACAAATATAGAAACTTTTATGGGTCATTGACCAATATAAAGGTATGATACAATTAATGAGGAAAATGAATATACCTTTCGGATAGAGGCTGGACAAATGGAAGCAGTTTTTCCGGGATTGCAGAGGATGGAAAGCTTCATTACCACAGATAGAGAATCTCTCTCGGGAGTCCGTTAATATCAAATAGTAATAAAAAATAAACTGACTGTTAAGTACACCCCTGTTTTATGGGATGATTTTTGACCACGTGAAATACGTGGTACATTTCTAGTGCCTTGCATTTTCTTTTAATTTTCGGCCACAACAAGGATAAGGCGTAAGAGATATTTGTAGACTTTTGCGCTAGGCCTTTTTTGAAAATAACATTTAACAAGCAATCTATGTTTATTTGGTAAGAGTAGATACAATTACTTCGGCGTCAAAAAAAAACATTTTTTTTGCAGAGGGACAAAATACAAGCATTTTACCATATTGGCTACTTTCTAAAAAAAAAATTTAGAACATTTTTATTTTGTTAAAAAGGCACAAAAAACATAAAAGTGAACATATTTAATTGGCTTCTCATGTAGTTAGTTGGGGAGCGGGTCGAAATTCTGCTTTCAAAATTCTGCTTTGCAAAATTCTGACTTTTAACACAAAAATTCTGCTTTTTTTCTGCTCTGTCTTACATAATTCTGACAGGCAATATTTTAAACAAATAAATTCTGCTAATTCTGTTTTTTTCCAATTTACGAATTTAAAGAAAACAAATATTTGTCAACTTTGTCAACAAACTACAATATATTTCTTATAAAGAAGGTACACAGGTGGGAACAGGAACACACAAAAAAAACAGCCAAAAATAAGAAATTATTTCATAATTGAAATTACCAAAAAAAAGAAACAACAGCATCAAGAAACTAAACAAAGCACACGTTCACTCACAAAGGTATACTAACAGAATATTTGTCTAAACCAAGAGAGCAATCTTAAAACCAATAAAAAAAATACTTTTACCTCTTCTTCTATAACGAGTGGTGGAAAGTTTTACAAAATTCTGCAAATAATAAAAAAGGTTTGGAAAATGTTTAAAAGCGCGCTCAAAGTTGGCGATATAGTATTGTATTGTAGGTGTCGCCGTTGTTATTGTTTTCTTTTTCTTATAGAAAACGCCCCTTCTAGATTAAACGGGGGGATATAGGCACCCTTATTCACGCATTGAAAAAATTGTCCCTCTACAAAAAACCTTAAACTTTTGCGGCGCCGAGGTTAACGTACGCTCCCCGTTTATTTAATATCTTTAGTTATTTTGATGTCAGCCAAAGAAGATGAATAACTTTTGCGTGAAAAAGTGTATCTTATCTTCATAAAAATCCTAAGTGTGTAATGCAAAAAACACATAAAAAAACTATTTAAATAAAGATCGCTTGAGTACACATTTAGAAAAGCGTCTAATGGAATATCGAAAAATTCCACACGGTCCCCTTGCAGCAGCATAAGCTCGTCGAATGCGAAAGAACAGTCAATGACTAAAAATCGCTTAAGCTGCGAGCAAACGATCTGCGTGAATCGCAAATATTTACGAGTCTGACATCATTTTAACGTGACAATTGGCGATCTTTGCTCGCAAATTGTTGGATCACGGGACAGTCCGCAAAACGCTCGCAAGCGCTCGCTAATCATCTGCAAGACCGACATCGCATTTCAAATTGTGCCTTGCCGCAAATCGTGTCAACACTAACGCAAATTATGTGTGCCACATTGCGAGCCTCCGAACCATTTGCGACCACATGAAAATTAAGCATTATAAGTGTGGGCATTTGCGAGCAAATCAGTTGTTGTGATCCTTCTTTTTATTGGGTCATTTAATATTTTTGAGAGCTCTACAGAGCAGTATTTTCTTTTCGTACTATTTACTTGCAAAGTCTTCTTTTCGCTTATCACAATTTTGAAGGTTCAGAAAACTTACATTTATGTTTTTTGTGTGATTATATACTTCTGCAAAGACATCTTATGAAAGGGAAGTGTGGTTTATGTGTGAGCCGATTGTTTATTTTTTATTTCATTTCACAACCTTTCCTTAAAAGTCCATTTAAATACCCATAAATGATATAATGATGAAGGTAGCAAGATGAGGGTAATAAACAAATAGTGAATAACTAGCTGCTCTAATCACTTGGTTTTCCTTTTCATATCCTTTCGTAAATTTGGTAGCAATACGAGGGTAATAAACACATACAGCCGAATTAATAAACGCGAATTAAGGGTGAATTATCCCTAATCAATGAATTAAATGAGAAATCTTAATAACAAACTTTTTTTGAAGTTAATTGACGTTGTTGACAAGAAGCAATCAACTTAACTGACAACATTTGAACCAAATGGGATATTGGATGCGGTATCTCCATACAATTTATTACTTAACGATTCCCAATTTCCATACCGTTTGTCACTTAAAGACAATAAGCTAAGGCATGGACATAATTTTTGATTAATGAGCCGTGAATTAACTTTAAATCCACATTGTAGTTAATTTGTGAATTAGAGGCAAATTAAGTAATTTTTATGAATTCGGCTATTAGTGAATAACAGAGCTTCTCTAATCACTCGAATTTTGCCGTTTGATATCCTTTCGTGTCCGTATCTACAGATCTATTATTATTATTTATTTATTTCTTCTTTATTTTTTCACTAATAACAAAAAGTGTACAAGTTATACTTTACTTAAGAATACGGACATGGCTATGCTGCCGTCTGCCGGAAGTGACATTATAAAACAAAAGCAATAAAGTAAAAAGAAAAAGTAGATGAAAGTTAGAAAGTAAACATAGGGACGGGCTACAGTCCGCTTTTTTTTTTTTTTTTTTATAATTTGCGTGCGCTAAAGGGATTTCTTTTTCTGTAGTGACACAGTACCCTTATAATGGTAAAACCACAGCGCAGGCATTTAGTTTATTGCGCAAGTAGCTCCCAGCAATTCATTGCCTATTTTTGGGTGCTACTTACTGAAAGAATAGAAGGATAGGAAAGAAGTTTGGTGCGATGGGATTTTTTTTTCTCAACAGGTGGCGCCTAAATTGCTTTAGGGAGATCAGTTTTTGTTGTTTGTATTCAATTTATAAAAATCATGGCCCTGGTCGGGATTCGAACGCACGACCTGCCAATCACTTTAGTGAATACACTACCATCCCACCATTGCCACCTGCAGTTCGCTTGGGCGAACTGTTGGATACCCTATTCTTATTCCTATCCCTCATACGTGGGCGTGACAAAAGTTTAAGTATGGTTGAATTGTTAAGAACGCTCTACATATTTTGTTATGTAACATTTAAAGGATTTTATCATAAAAACGCTCCCTAGCTCAAACTTAGGTGTTTCAATAAAATTGTTTTATTTAATTGTGGGCGTGTCAGTAGGCGGATTTAAAAAAAAAATAACACATGAGAATAAAGGGCCCCTAGAGAGTATATATTATAAATTTCAGCTCCCTAGCTCAAACTTTGGATTTTCAAAAATTAATATACCCTTAGAATAGGGTATAAAAAAATTGTTTTATTTATTTGTGGGCGTGTCAGTGGGCGGATTTTGAAAATTTTTATCCCGAGCAGTTTTAGGAGTCATAGATCATATATACAAAATTTCAGCTTTCTAGCTCAAAATTAGATTTTTTCCAAAATTTTGTTTTTTTGAGTTTGTGGGCGTGTCTGTGGGCGGATTTCAAAAATTCGTAAACTTGATTATTTCGGGACCCTAGAGAGTATATGGTTAAAATTTCAGCTCTCTAGGTCCAGTTTAAAGGCCTAATTTTTGGCGACAGACGGACGGACGGACATGGCTAGATCGATGCTGATCATAAATATAGTAACTTTTAGGGGTCTACGGGCAATATTAAGGTATGTTAGGTTAGGTTAGGTTAGGTTTATGTGGCTGTCGGCAGAAGCCGACACACTTAGACCAATTTAGGTCCATTGCGATACCACGTATGTATATCTACCTCAACTCTGTAGATGGGACTGGCCAACGACACGCGGTTGTTCTCAAACGGTCCCCCATCTACGTACTAACCGCGCCCAACGTCGTTTAATTGCGGTGATCTGACGAGAACCGATTAACTCGACGTGGTATGGTCGTTGGTTTAAGGTATGTTACAAACTATGCGTCAAAATTAATATACCCTTAGAATAGGGTATGAAAAGTGAATATTAATGTTACATTTTTTTTTTTTATAGAGCAAAGAAAAATGAAGAAAAAAAAATTGACGAGTAAAGCGAGTTTTAACAATTATACAGATCTATCTATAATACACAATTACAATTTTATTTCCCACTGAAGCAAGAAAATTGACACATGTTTTTTGTTAAATACCTAATTTTCTTTTTTACAGAAACAAGCAACCACAAATATGTACTTAGGTAGTTTGATGTTGGAAATTTCTATTATTATTCTCCAAAGAAGCAAAAACGCGTCGATATGAAATAATAAAACTTCAAAGTGACAAATGTCTTGGTAAATGTCAAGCAAATCTGGAAATGATGAAAATTCATGAAGCAAAATTAGCGATTGCATTTGCAAGTATATCATTTTCGGGCGCCTTGATCGCAAATGTATTTGCTAGTTTTGGAACAACTTCCGACTCTCTCTCTCTCGCAAATCGTGTGCTCATAGCTTTAGCGAATTAACCTGGGCTGACGATATTAAGTATCGCGTAAGTGTAGGGTGTATGAAGTGGCGGCAAAACTCAGCCATCTTCGGTAACTGAATGGTATCTAAACTGAAAGGAAGGTTCCGACACTGCAGTTGTGTTACCGGCGCTCACATACGCTTCACAATGTTGGACAGCGTACAAAAAGTTGAGGGCAATTCCCTCAATTGAAAACAATCCTCAATTGAAAACAATCTTAACATAGCTTGATCCAATAAGAAGTTCCAAAATCCAAGGAAGGCTTCATATCAAAGAAGCTATTTCAAAGAAAATCGTGCACGACCTGCTCAGTTAGTCCGGTCGTGTTCATAGGAGATACCATACGATACGAGTCCCAGCAAAAAAATCAATATCAATCAACGTTCCCATACAATCGCGAAAGAGATTGCAACAACACCAGCATTTGTTGGCCTCAGTGACGAAGTGATTCAAAATCAGGAGGCCTGCCGTGCCGAAACTTTTTGAGGTCAAGCCGGCGAACCCCACAGACGGATCAGTAAAGATGTTGTGAAGGGGACAATTATGATCCTTTTAGTCCAGATCACAACGTCATGTTGAAGAGAGAGAGAGAGAAAGGCGTGTCGTCGTTAGAAATGAAGCCTTACAGAACAATTTGCACAAGTATCTAGGTACTGCTTGATTTTTTTCTAAGGCTTTCGACAAAGTGAATCACGATGTTCTTAAGTCTAAACTGCTAAACTTCTTTGGCTTCGGTGACCGGGCATGTAAGCTCATAACTGATTATCTGTCAGGAGGATTTCAAAGGGTCACTTCTAGTGGCCTGTTGTTCAAGGAGTCCCCCAGGGGTCGATTCTCGGTCCAATAATCTTTTGCATGTTTATCAATGATCTTCGATCATGTTGCTTACATGCTTCGGTTCACTTATACGCAGATGATGTTCAGCTTCATCTGGCCAGGCCATTCCATCAGCTTAATGAACTGTCCATTGCTATTAATGAGGATCTCAACCAAATAAATGCTTGGGCTATTGCTAACGGCCTTCTTTTAAATCCAGCTAAATCTCAAGTCATCGCAATATCAAAAAGAAAATTCGATCTAAGCACTTTACATGAAATACGGCTCCGTGATAGTAAAATTATAGGAGTTGATCATTGCACCAGCCTTGGCTTTACTATAGACCGTCATCTATCTAGCTATAAACATACAAATATTATTATTGGTCGCATTTATGGATACCTACGAAAACTGTGGCCTTCTGCTCACTTTAACCCTGTTGAAACCCGACGCAAACTGATACTCTTTTTAGTTCTGCCCTTAATTTCGTATGCTGAAATTGTGTATACAGCGCTCTGGACTAACTATCTCATCGTAAATTACGGGTTACGACGACATGACCAAGTTTCTAATTTTTCAAAGAATCTCCTTGGTTGCACTCTGCAGCAACACATCAATGCAAGAAACTGTATATTTTTACATAAAATAATTCAGCTTAAAGCTCCATCATATTTGTTTACGAAACTGCATTTCAATCGGTCCGCCAGAAATATCAATATTATTCCTCACCTCAGTAATTACTTGAACTCTTCCCGTCTATTTTCCATACGTGCTGTTAGACACTGGAACTCGCTCCCGTCTCAAATCAAATTAATTTTTAATTACAAACAGTTTAAACATGCAATCTTTCTCTACTTTTCATCCCTCTCAATTCAACCCTTATCCTCTCCCAATCCTTTTCCCCCTTTCTGCTTTCTTCCTTATACCATTGTATTCACTAAGTATGTATATCATAATATATATTTACTATTAAATATGTAATCCAACTGTACGCACCATTCTTGTTATAAATAAATATAAAATATAAAAGTTCGAATATTCGGGTGTGCTTTTTTTAGTATGGCAACACTTAGACGGCCGATAGTTAATCTGACAGCTAACACCATGTTTTAATTCATTCTTGATTGGCAAGCCAATGTGCAAAGACTTACTTACGCTTACTTACTATCAGCGTTTACGAATTGTGGAAATCTATTTCCAAAACAAATATTCAGTAATAAACGTGTTATAGCAAAATTGATGCTTTATTGTGTTCTTCGGCTGTTTGGTCATTTAGTTGGCGCATTTGCAGCAAGGAAAATCGACAATTGATGCATCAGCTTTTAATTCATCCCGAAAATTGCACTGTTTGGTGCGATTAGTGCCTTACGGGCATCACCGGGCCGCACTTCTTCAAATAATAAAAAAATCGAAATGTTACCGCTAATGGCGTCCGCTACAGAACCATGTTTGGTTTCCAAAAGTGTGTGGCTGTAGGACATCCACATACCATATTCCCAACCGTCTAGTTTTTGAAAGAAGTATTCGATCACAAAATTATCTCGAGAAATGCAACTGCAGCCTAGTCTACAAACCGTAAGATTTGAAGCCGCACTGTGCGAGTATTTGAAGATTTCAGAATTTGAAGTCAACAGCGAGCTCAAGCGCGAATCAAGAAGTGAGAAACGGTCTCAAGCATATCTAAAACAATTCTTGATCATAACATTATCTATTAAATGCAAAAAAAAACTTAGTCTCATTTGCTCAACTTGTTCTGTATTTTATATTCAAATATTACAGTTCTTAAAAAAGCACCCTTCAGGTAAAGTCACATGTTATCGGATGAAATGCATTACGTTATACAAAAAAAAAAAACAAGAAACTTATGAAGATATAACCCTGGGGATCAAATAATGTAATAACACATAGGCTCAATGCTCTTCTGACCGGCCCCGGAATGCCATCATACTTTTGTGAAATTTGTCCACGAACAAATATTTATTTGGTTCACAAACTCGACGCAAATAAACACAGAAATCGTTTAATGACAACCGGAATTGAGATAATCGGTAGGAAGTTACTTACACATAAGCTGCTTCTAATCGCGTATTAGCTTTTCAGTGACGATTATATACACGTACATGTACTCAACACCAAAGTAAGTGGGTACTTACTACAAAACACAACCCTTACTTATAATGACCTATTTCGTTTAATGAATTATAGACTTTCCAACTATTTAACCTACTGAATCCAACGCACCGTGACTGAAAATAGTTAATTACAAATACGAGTAGGCAGCCATGAGCATGACACATGGGTTTTCACATTTTTACAGGGACTTTGGTGATTTGGGAAAAATAAATCAAAAGCTAAGAACTATACTCGAATGTAGTAATTCCGTTTTTACTTTGCTTACACAATGTGAAGCATATTGCTAACAATATCAAGTGCATTTGGATCACGGACAAACGCATCTAAATTTAATTGTTATCCACCGGGTGACGTACGACACGACTGAGTGTTTACACCAGGCCCAGAGAAATCTAATTCTATACGCGAGCGATGAGAGGAACCCATTTGCAAAATATCCGATGATATTATTTTAAGCATTCCAACATCGCTTTGCACCCAACTGCAGAATATTATGAAGCTTGTGCTTGAGGAGGCAACGCACGCAAGAGGACCGATTCAATTTAATTCTGTGTAATCGAATTAATGATGATTGAATGATGAAATTGGAATATTAACAGTGATGCGATACAGTGGCACACATCTAAACAGTACGAGTACGAGTAATACCTAATTTGAGTTTGTTAAAAATAGACCATTTTGTGTGGTGTAAACAGCTAACGGAAACATGTGTGTTGAATGAATATTTCTGCGCAATTCAAGGAACTCTTTGTCGTCATTTGTTCAGTTTTGAAAAAAAAAACTTTTTACTACATCCGGAGACAATTTCTAGATATTCTGTGATGCAATGAAACACCCACAATTCTGCCATGTTTGTGATTGCAATCCAAAGGTTTTCTTTTCGAAGGATATTATTTGTTTTTGGCTGCCAAGCGTCACATTCACAGCATCCGTGGAAGGAGATTCTGCCGCAGGACCTGTAGATGTACTTTATCTTCCAGTTTTCCTTTCCGTTTGTTGATTTTTTTTATAATGTTTTAACCTTGCTACGGATATGGGTCAGTTACCCGAATATGGTTATGTACGATATACGAGTACTTACCCTAGCAAGTCTCTGTCTCTGTACAAATGCGGAGGAAACCTATAATCAAATATCCATGGTCACCACTGCTTGCCGGAAGTGGGGAATAAATTAATGAATTACTATCGAAATGGGAATTAAGAGGGAGGGAAATCGCTCATCCTCAAAGGGTCACGGCGAACGCTGCTTACGTACACAGAGACTTTGATGTTTGGCATGTAGGGGATTATTGAGGTATTAACATGGGATTGAGAAGAGAAGTCACAATGTAATCAGTTGGATGCGATTGGATTCGATGCGGAAATGGATTTTATGGAGTCTATGGCATCTATAACAATGGAACCTGATACAAATCAAACATGCTGCATCTCGTAATTAGTAAAACAACAAGCAGCAACAACATAAGGGTAATTTGATTGAATGGAATCAAGCGTTTGACTAGATGGTTTCAAAAAGATACATCAGAAAATGGAGCCTGAATCTCGAGTCCAAACCACAATACGTCTGTTTACCAAACTGTGGGTCATATACAGAGAAGATTCCTTTTCATCCCTACAGAAGACTGACGTGTCTGCTTTTAACGTAGAAGTCTTAGATGCAAATTAAATTATCAAAATTACCCCGTCGGATATATGCTCCTGTGTGCGAGGAGGGCGAATGGAGGAGAATATACAACCGCGAACTCCATGAGCTGTACCAAGATTTGGATGTAGTCTAAAAAGCTTAATCACATCGACTACATTGGCTCGGCCACATTGAGAATGGATAATAATGCTCCAGCTAAGAGGATCTTCAACTTCCAGCCCCTCCCAACCCAACACATATGTATGAACGGGCGGAATTAAAGTGAAGCCAGGACTGGAAAGCGGGAACACAATTTGCTCAAATATATATTAATAATAAGTAGTCTTGTGCGTACGGATAAGCATATTTTTGCCCTAAGAATATTCTGGCACTCGCGAACTCGACCGAGCGCACTTAACCGTCGATATGGAATGAGATATTAACTCATCCACTAACATCACTCGATCGAGCTGCATGTGGAGACCTACACTACTACTAACCTATGAGTGGTACGGATTTTGAAATTTAGTGTAAAAAGGACTTTTACGATAACCATCGGTTAACAAAATAAAGAAAAACGATTACTCTATAGTTTAGGAGACTGTAGAGATCACAACCGAGGAGTTGGCAGGTGAAGGTGGAGACGTAGTCGTATCGTTTGAGGTTAAAAACATATCATGCAATTGAGTTTTGACTGGAATACTTGTTTCCTTAACGACTCTGAGTCGGAGTCAGCAAATAACTCACAGCCGTAAGTAAATACTGGTACTACCACGCTGTTGATCTCGTCATTCCATCTAAATGAGTTATTAAAGGCAATTAATAAATTTGTAGCTTTAGAGACAAATTGTATTAGAGTATTATTTGGCAAAATTTGGGGAATGAACTGTCGTTTATAGACCGGAAGAATCTTGTACTTGGAGGGATTTAGGTTAAGATAATTTTGGGTTGCCATTTATGTACCACAGACAAATTACTACTGATTTTTTCTGCAGCCTCCGCCATACTCGTTATTTCAAAACTGTAGTAAAGCTGCATGTCGTCAGCGTAAATGTACAATTTCGAACGAGAAATACATTGAGACAAGTCATTAATAAACATAGAAAACAAAAGAGGACCGAGGATCGATCCTTGGGGGACACCCACAGGAGTCGGAAGAAAGACTTGCTGAGCTCCGTTATAAGACACTGATCGGCCACGACTGGTTAGGTAAGAATGTATGAGTTTAATTGAAGTCACGGAAAAATTAAAGTAAATGGAAAGTTTATTGCATAACAACACAGGATTTACTAAGTCAAATGCTTTAAATCTTAGATAGATAGATAATTTTATTTCAAAATTCAAATTTACAAAAGGTGCTTTATATAAATTCAGATTGTTTGAAATTGTTTATTGACATTTTGTATTTTTTATACGAAACGTTTTAAAATAGTGTCAAATGCGACTTCAAAGGGCTTCATTACAAATAGTTGAAATATTGGTGGGGTGACCCTTAAGACATTAGCAAAAAAGATACAGGATTGGATAAAATGCATTCAAAAAATTACAATTCAAGTTAAATTTAAATATTTATTTTAAAATAATAATAAGAGAAAATAGAGAAAAAAGATTCTTGTTACGCCAAAATGTCAGAAAGAATAGCTCCCAAATTAATGTAATTGAATTGGAACAGGCAATGTTTAAAAAATTTCTCAAACTTTCCAGGAAGAGTTAATGACCTGATTTGAAGCGGCACGATGAAACCAAATAAACGTTAGCAGTGGTACGGGAAAACGGTACAGTTACAAAACAAATTTCGGCGTAAATTATAATCAGATATTAATCTAAAATTCCTATTTCCCGATCTAATAAAAAAAGTTTTTAATATCTTAAAACAATACAAATCACGGACTGGAAGAATTTTCATAGCGCGGAACAATGGAAAACTAGGATGTCGACGATGTTTTCGACTAATTTGTTTCAAAACAATTTTTTGTTAAACTAAGAGGCTGTATCTTATTTCGATATGTCCCGCCCCAACAGGCAATACCATATTGGAGTTTCGGGTGAAAAATGCCATAAAAAATAATCTTTAATAGTTTCTCAGAGCAAACACTTTTAAAGAAAAAAAAATATGAAAGTGTGCAACGAAAATATTTTTTCTTATTGACTCTTTTGAAAAAAAAGAAAGCGATAAAAAATCTTCACAATAACATCTTGAAGGAATCAACTTACAGGATTTCGGTTATTACAATAATCTCAAAAAATCATTTTTTTGAAATTTTGAATTCTTCTGGCCGCACTAAAAAAAGTCTTGGAGCTTCATATTTTTTTAAGAGATTTGTTGGCTATCCCCTGCAGCGGGCATTATTTGGTTATACTAAGAATTGAAGAAAACGATTTTTTGGCAATTTTTATTGATTTTTTGACAAATCTTTCGCCTATACATTTTTGAAATCACACAAACGTCCTCTTTAAAATGAAACCTGAATTCATTGGTTATACCAATTATTTAAGTTTTGAAAAAACACGTGTTTTTTAATAGCCCAAGGAAGTCGCGACCGTTAGCTGCAAGACTTTTGTTGCTGCATAAGCCTTACAGCAGTTGTCAACGATACTTTTCTTTCGGATACAACGGACTCCCGACCCGTGGAGAGTCTCTGCCTAAGGCACTGCAGCTTCCAGTTGTAGACCAGGCGGTCTGGCATCCGCGATGGCTTAGTCTTTAAAACGGAGGTTCGGTCTTCCTTTTCGTCTCGAATTCTGAGGCCGGGAGTCGAAGATGCTCTTTGCTGAAACATTATTGTCTATTCGCTCAATGTGGCCGAGCTAATGTAGTCGAAGTGATTTAGCTTTTTGGAAAACATCCACATCTTGCCCCCAGCTCATAGAGTTCACGGTTGTATCTTCTCCTCCATTCGCCTTCCTCGCACACAGGAGCAAATATCCGACGGAGTATTTTTCTTTCAAAGCACCCAATGTTAGCTCCCATTTTTAACTTATCCTCCAGCACTCGGCACCATAAAGCAGGACTGGCAGAATTAAGGTTCGATAGAGCATGTAATTTGTCCTTCGAGTGAGGAGTTTTGAAACCATTTGTTTCGCTATACCGAAGTAGCAGCGGTTTCCTAAGGTGTCATTTGTGAAGTTGATCCTTACTCCGAGGTAGGTGAACTCCCTTACCACCTCCAAGGTGCTTCTATCAACAGTGACGTTTTGTCCTAGTCGGTGGACCGATGTTTGGTTGTTTGTTGACTTCAAGACCAACCAATACTGTCTGTACTTCAATCGTCATGAAAGCCTCTTACACGGCACGATGATGTCGATATCGTCCGCGTATTCTAGTAGTTCTTTTGGAGATGGTGCCTTCCGTATTGACACCTGCCCTACGCACTATCTGTTCCAGAACAAGATTGAAGAAGTCACATGACAGCGCATCTAATCGTCGGCATCCGGTACAGGTATGAAATAGTTCGGCGGAACTGTTACAATACTGCAATTGCACTGCGTGTTTCCAGCGTCACGCGACACAAGTGGATTAGTTTTGCCGGGATCCCTAGTTCGGCCATGGCCAAGTAGAGCTGCTGGCGAAGAATGCTATCATATGAGGCTTTAAAGTCAATGAAAAGCTGATAGGTCTCAACTTGAAATTCATTGGTCTCTTCCAGGATTTGACGTTCACACTGTTCCTTGGATCTTATATGCGACATTAAGCAGGGGTATGCCTCGATAGTTCTTCAAGACATATGATCGCCTTTCTTGTAGATGTGGCATATGGAGCTGATAGTCTAGTCATCGGGCATGATTTCTTCCACCCATACTTGGTTGATGACTTGGTGCATGCGTCCAAAACATCACCTCCGTATTTGAAAAGCTCAGCTGGTAAGCAATCAACAACATTACGTTAACCTCTGCAATACTGGGTGGGGAAACCGGTTCTTCAATGATTGGACGTTGGTTCTCTTCTTGCCCTATCATATCTCACAGTCACAGTGACCAAATAATTTATAGAGGCCCCAGCCAATGTAGTTCTGAACAAGATTGTTTCCGTCTTCCGCAAGTTGATTTTCAACTTCCAATCGTCGCAATATCCTTTAATTAGATCGAAGTCACGCTACAAAATAAGTTGATGACCTCGATGTTAGGATCTGACCTGTATTGCAGCAATCATTATGGCATACGCCTTAAGCCTCAAGGCAAAACTCACAACAAATTACAACCTCACAAGCCGCCAAGATGTGGATGTAAACCGAAAAACTCCCAGCCAGAAGTTCAAGACGACAAGGAAGACCGAACCTCCGTTTCAAGGACCAAGCCATAGCGAATGCCAGAGCGCTTGGTTAGGACAACTGAAAGCAGCTTGTACGAAGTGCCGGAGGATGCAAGGCTGCAGTGTCTCGGGCAGAGACTCTCCACGAGTCCCTTAAAGTGAAAAAGTGAAGTAAATAGTTTGAAAATAGTTGAAAGTATTTAATGCGGAAATGCTTCATGGATTAAAATATTTGTCGAAATAAAAAAGGAAAAGGAATTTCGCAATTTTCTGTCAAGGGCAACAAAAAAAATTGTTCTGTATTTATAATTCCCATTTTCGAAGATAAAGGGTCTTTCATTAGCGACTTGACAACTTCAAACTTTCAGCGTGAAAGCACCCAGCACCCATAAATCGATTACCGAACTGTCAATGTCAAAATATTTAGTAAAATCAACATTTTTAGCATGGTTAAGTACACGAAGGAACAACGTTTACAAATAATTGAAATTTTCTACCGAAATTCCGAGTCGGTGGCCGCAACTTGAAGAGCGTTAACGCCAATTTTCGGCCGTAATTCTCGTCCCAATAGACAAGCAATTCTAGTCTAGTTAAAAAAATTTGAGTCAGCATATTCGCTGCTTGATGTTGCCGTGCTAGTGAGACTACGTGTTGCCCGAAATATGGAGAATATTACTGCCGTAGCTTCCGTCGCACACCAGCCAAATCAGTCAATTTCACGGCGTTCTCAAGAATTGGGTCTCTCCCAGACCACATTATGGCGAATTTTCCGTAAGGATCTTGGCCTACACCCTTACAAGATCAAGCTGACTCAAGAACTAAGCCACTTGATCATATGAAGCGCACGTACGTTACGAATTGGGCTCTGGACATGATGGAAGAAAATGAAGAATTTCATCGCAACATCATCTTCAGCGATGAAACGCGTTTTTAGTTAAACGGCCAATAGACCCGTCTTTTGGACGCCGAAATCGTGTGATTTAACGCCTCTAGATTTCTTTTTATGGGGTTACATTAAATCATTGGTCTATGCCAACAAGCCGACGACGTTAGAGGAGCTCAGAGCCAATATTGAACAAGAAATTGCGGCCGTATCGGTCAAAATGTGCGGCCGAGTCATCGAAAATTGGGTTCAACGTATCGACCGCTGCATACGTTTCCGTGGTGGGCATATGAACGCAGTCGAATTCCATTCATAAATGTTTTGATAGTAATTCAATCTAATACATTTTTTTTAAATATCTCAAGTACGAGTAGTTTGCATTTTATTTAAAAAAGAAGTTGTCAAGTCCTTGATGAAAGACCCTTTTTAAACGCTTTCGTTCAATCAAAGTGTGTGGCATTTGCAATCAAAATACATTATCTAATATCTTTAACGGTCAAAAACTTACCAATTAATAAAGCAATCGCTGATTGTGAAGTCATTTTATATTCAATTTAAATTCAACGTACAGATAGTATCCAATGTTAAAACACCTCACGTCACGAATGCGGTTAAGGTACTTTTTTTGTTGTTATTTCAGCGCAATCTTCAATGGAACAATAAGTCAGGTGAGCGCCTAACATAAACATCCTTACCCAAACACACACAATCTAACTTCGTGGACGACTTGCTGTAAATGTCAACAATACCTATATAACTGCCAAAAGAGCTCAATGGCACCACCAACAAAACAATATCACGAATGTAACAATATCAAGTGGCACCCTCCAGCGACACCCATCCTCCCACAATGAAATTCTACTTCTAGGTACTTGCCAACCCGTGCGCGCATATGTATGAAGCTTAATTATGATTAAATTGTGTTCAAAAAGAATTGAAGTAAAAAATAAAAAAAATGTATAGAAACAACGCATAATTTATGATTGGATTTGAATTGTTTTTAAAATAAATCACGGAAGAGCGGTTCGTTAATGCCTGTAGGAGAAAGTGGCTGCAAATGGAAAAGTACGAATAATGCTGCAATTAATTTCAACAGATTGCATCCACCCTACATCGTTTCAAAAACTGGTGGGTATTTTCCCATGGGGCTGGGAGATTGTGAATGTTGAATTTAAATTATGGTATAATGGCGAAGGGCTATTGCGTAATACCTGAATAGAAGCCAACGCACGTAGTCCATTCGGAATTGGTTGGCATGCAAGGGCGTTGTTTATATAAAACAAATCGATTGATGAAAACGGATGATGTTTTTAAAAAAAATTCAAGAGAAGAGCTCAACCTCCACGGAATTTCGATACAAATTGAAATCATTTCTATTCGAATTGCAAAAATAAGAATAGGAGATTTAGAATGCGGCTGTTGAATTTGAATTTGTGTAGAAAAAAATAACCTCAGATTTCTGGACACGTGTAGGATGTCACTTCGAGGGGTTTTAAATTTGAGCGCAAATCTTTTTCACAATACGGATGTATTAAGTGCCTCAGAAGTATCCCTGATATAATAGGTACTCGATGATTCTGCTCTTGAATTGATGGAAATTCAATATACATATCTGGAAATATTATATGCGCGTGAATAATTTCTTCAGCAGCAAAAACAAATTTGAATACAGAACAGCATTTGCAGCGATTTTTGTTATTTTATTCCATTGAAAGCAAAATACAAAGTATGGGTTTGGAATTGCATAAATATGAACTAATTGGATGCTTAATAGAATAGCGATTAATTCGGTTTGAAATGGTACCTATACGAAGCGCAGATTTTCGTGTACGTTCCACTGAACTTGCCAGTAGGCAACGAATTTGCGGATAAGCTGGGTAGGGTTGGTTCAGAACCCGCGTTCTTAGGACCAGAACCGTATTACAAAGCCAACTGTACTACCACGCTCTAGGACTGATTGATTATTGCGAACACCAAATTCGCTTAGCCCATTGGGAAAATGTTCCGGTGGTCGGACAATCCACAAGGTTAATCAGGCCTGTAATTCTTATACAAGATGAGAAAGGTATTAGGAGGCTGGTGGGGTTCTTGCCCGGCCATTTTGCCTTGAAATATCATCTTAATAAATTGAACATGTGCTTAGATACAGATTGTAGGTTTTTTTTGGGAGGGAGATAAGCTTACCGAACACTTTCTCTGTAAATTTCTGGCACTTCATTGGCTTAGAAAAAGTATCTTCCACAAAGAATAACGTTTGCCAGCAGATTTGATAAACTCGTCTTGTGCCCGTTAAGTATAAGGGAAGCGGAACGTCTCTTGGAGTAATAAACTATTTAGGTACAATCGATCTTGCAGGTCGCAGTATAAGCCATTTCGAAAGGGGTATTAAATAAAATCTGACCATTCCAATGAGTGATATTTCAAACGAGATTTATTTATTTTGTTTAGTTTTTTTTGGGTAAGGCGGATCTATACTAAGATGGTGACCCGAGTTGCTTTCAGACTACTTAAATTGTTGTAAATTGTATTTTTCCGGAAAGATGTCTCTCGGAAGCAAGTTCCAGGGTTTTTTTTTTTCAAAAAGGAAATCCAAATCCTAGAGCACTCAGACTCGGTAACGGTCCATCGTACTACCAGGCAGAGATCCTCCTTTTGGAGTAAAGGCAGAGAATGGGTGGCGTATGTTGTTGTTCCCCATAGGGATTGACAGTTTACTTGTTCTAAAGGGTTTTTCAACAGAGACGCTACAAAAGTATAGCGACAGGGACAGCAAACGACGTCGAATTTCTTGCCGCTCTTTTGACATTTCTCTTCAGTAAGGTTTGCCATTTCATGATGGAAAGATATACGAGCCCATAACGAATCGAAATTATTAAAATTTACTACCGAAATTCGGAGTCAGTGGCCTCAACGTTAAGAGCGCTACGTCCAATTTATGGTCGTCATAATCGTCCTAGCAGATCAACAATTGAGCGTCTAGTGGAAAAATTTGAATCCACAAGCACAGTACAAAATGTTCCCGTGCCAGTGAGATAAAGAAGTGCCCGTAGTGTCGAGAATATTGCTGCCGCTCAGGCTTCAGTTGAAGAAAGCCCAAATGTGTCTCTCACACGTCGTTCTCAAGCGTTGGGCATCTCTGTGACGCCGTTGTTCCCCCAATTGGATGATATGGACTTGGAGGACATGTGGTTCCAACAGGACGGCGCCACAAGCCACACAGCGAATACCACAATCAATTTATTGGAAACCAAGTTTGGAAACCGTGTTATCTCACGAAATGGTCCAGTCGCTTGGCCGCCTCGGTCGTGCGATTTGACGCCGTTAGACTATTTCCTGTAGGGCTACGTCAAGTCTATGGTCTATGCCAACAAGCCAGCGACGATTGATGAACTTCGTACGAATATCGAACGTGAAATTGCAGCAGTATCGGCAGATTTATGCTTGAAAACCGTCGAAAATTGGGTTCAGCGTCTGGACTTCTGCAAGCGTGCCCGTGGTAGCCATGCCACAGAAATCAAGTTCCATACATAATGGCATCGAATTTACTTTCCCAGGAATAAAGAATTTCATTGATATCCCAAAACCGTTTTTGCTTTATTTAAAAAAAACTTTTGTAGCGCTCTTATTGAAAAACCCTTTATATAAAAATGTGTAAAGGTGAGTAGGGTAACGTCGGGTGATATTGCACCACGGGTGATATGCCACCCGCCCAACATTTCTATTGAACGAACTACACGCCTTTGAGCAGTCTAAATGTGAGTAGGGTAACGTCGGGTGATATTGCACCACGGGTGATATGGCATCCGCCCAACATTTCTATTGGACGAACTGCACGCCTTTGAATGCTGTCGAATATTTGGAAACGAACTCCAGATTCGAGAGCAATCCTCAAAGCGTGTCCCAACTTCACAAAAGGAGACGGAGTTGTTTCGGAGTAAAGCTTGCTTTGATAATGTAGCTCAATTTTGCGGAAGGCAGACTTTGCAGTTTTAGATAAGTTATTATTAGTTCTACCTTACAGTCGAATTTTATCTAGATCTTGGTTAAGAACTATGATTCGTGTCTTTGACCCTGAGCATTGCTTGCATTTACAGGCTCGTCATTCGAGAAACAATTTATAAGAGTCCTATCATCAAACACTATAAGTTTTAACATATAAGTCGGATGGAGATGGTCATTAGTTTTGTTTATCTTTTTATTATACATTAACGGCTCATAGAAGCCTTAAAACCTTGCTCTTCTTACCAGTTGCGTGTGCAAAGTTATATTTTGATACTCACGGATGTTAGTTAGACTTTCATGCAATGAAAATTACTTTTTCATTGTTACTGGACCCAGGCGCAATATGAACTTGAGACCGCTCGATTGAGAACGCATATACCACTGAACAACTGCGCCCAAGAATGCCATTTATATGGACAGGAAATAAGGTTAAAGGTAGTATTGATTAAAAACTAAGAAAAGGCTACAGTCCTCTTGGAGAGTCCTTGTCATTGTCATTTTGGAGCATTTTTTGTTTTTAAACTTGAAATACATATTTGCTAAAACGCTTCAAAATTGGGCATGGCAAAAATTGTGTTTAGGCGAGTTTTTCCTAAGAACATTGTCTACACATTTTGCTTAGTTTCGTTTTAAGTAATTGATCGAAAAAACCATGAAATAGGTACTGTCTACCTATTTTGTAAGTACCATGCTAAACGTTTTTTATGGATTTTATCGAACAACCAATGTTTATGTCAAAATTGATTCCTGCAAAATCGGAGAATTTTCATTTCGGAATGGATCCATGATAAGTCCGAATAGGTTTCAAAATTTCAGGTTTCTAGCTCGAAGTGTAGAGCGAGAAGACTTCGAAGCTGAGCACAATTATAGTTTTTTTTTGTGCTCTACTATCAATAGTAAAGCAGGTTACAAACTATGAGTTAAAATAACAAAACCCTTAGGTTAGGGTATAACGAGAAGTGCTGCCAACAATCCAACTTTTTTTTGCAATCGCTTTGCAAATAGCAAGGAATAGTTGATAAACCAAAAAGCTACAATCAACTATCACTTTAGCCGGCTGCATTAATACCAAATTAGTCCGTAGACACTCTGTCGACTACACTTTATATTGATCTTCCTTCAAGGCAATCCAATTAGGATCCCATAGAAAACCACATCGATGTACAACCCAACTGCAATGTGTTGGACATCGCAACATTGATTATGGAGCTAGGAAAAAAAACCCGACACCCTTAGATAGCTTTAGTCCCTTTCGCCGACAATTTAAATTTATATACTGAAATTGCATGCGGGGCCAGATTTATCTGCTCTTTTGGCAATTTCCTCTCACAAAGCACTGTCCCGTCACAAGATATTGTTTCATTTCACTTTCGTTCTTGGACCGCCTACTTACTAATCAAGCCCGATTAAGACTGACTGGCTGTCTGAAAACATTTATCACCGTCAGGCAAATTCCATATTAACCGCATGTGTGTGCCCGAAATTAATTAACAAAAATCCTGTCAAAAAGGTACAGCCACGCGCACTTAGCAGACGAAACACCAACACGACACCATTATAAAAAGAGCGTCAATTTATGCAAAGGAATAAAAAAAAAATCCTAAATGTGAAATTAACTATAACGAAGGAGTGCGCGGTGGCTTCTATAGCGGCCGGTGTGTGGGTGCATGAAATTCATTAACACTGCAGATACAAATTCAAGTAAAACCAGAAAGATAAAAGCACTTAAGGAGAAACACGCGTCAAAAGCACTTTGCGTCAGCTGTACTTGTCAAATATTAACTGATGACTATGATGCTCACTGTTGAGGAAGTATTCCATAAAATACGCGCGAGACAACAGCCGAATGAGGACCTGTGTATTGACTGACTGACGCTTCCCGATTGTCTGCGCCTTTAATTTCTAAAGCCACCATACTGGTTGAATGATAGCTACCACTTATAGTCATCCTTTCGTCGTTGTCGTTGCCAACATCTTTATAATCATAAACATGTCCCAGCTAAATTTTGCATCCACATCGATAAACATTTACCGATACAGCACAAAGCAAGGGCGAAGATATGGTCGACCACTTTCTTTCTGTCATCGTTGAGCATCTAACGCCAAGCATATATAAATTATCATCCTCTTGCCCTTGCCATATGGACGCCTACTACTGTCACTGCCGCTACACCGCACTTTCTCCAATGACTTGATTATTGGGCCATAATAATTCAATACAGGAAGACTGACAACACACAAGTATATAAAATCGTCCAAAAGGATGGTAAAGCATATATGGTAAACAAAAATGTATATAGAAGGGATTATTTTCGAACAAAGGATATACACAGATTACTGCTACACATAACGTATATGTACTCTATGGGTTAGGTGAAACAAAAGGTGCAGCTCTAACGATTTGGGTGGTTTAATAAAACATCTGGCTCTCCCTTCATATGAAATCAGACCTGGTTGAAAGCTATTATGAGATAAATGGTTTTAAATGCATTTTACAGGATATCTCGTGGGAGGATCCAGCCCCAAAGTACGTATCTTTTATTTATTAATTTACCCACGTGTTGGACTATTGGGAACAGTAAATGAAATAACGATGATTTTAAATGGAAAAGGATTTACCATCAAACTTGAGTGTCTATGCAGCCCTTGGTACTTGTCGAACGAACTTCATTCCCTATCAGATTGTTTATTGTGTGATATAGTTTAACTTTTATCTACGACAATGCAGAGTGCTTGATTTACATATTCACTGCAAAGAGTCACCGAACTTAAGCTGAACATAACAAGCAATGCAAGATAAAGTTCTCTACCAATTGAGTATGATGGGATGGGAATCGTTTTAGGATTATTTCTGGTTAAGAAGTTTGATAAAATGTAAAGAAAAGTTTTCTAACAGCTTATGGACTTGAATGTTGGATTCTCTACTAAGATTTTATGGACCAAGGTAGAGAGTTGATTAATGTAGAAACTCAGATTTTAGTTTGTCGATTTACTTATTGACTGCAGAGAATTTCGTAACGAAATATTTAGAAACGCACAAGCATAACCAAACAAAATAAGATATATCGTCCTTGTTTACTTTGAAGATTGAGTAATATACCTAATCCCACTCAAAACTCGAGGAGGGCAAATATATAACGTTTGTTTTGTAAACAGATGTTGAATAAAGATCTGACATTAATTTGATGTGTGTGTTTCAGTGGCAAAAATTATCTTGGCATAATTTTGTGTTTAAACTTAAAAAATGTAGTTTTCTTTTAAGAACTTTTATATAAAAAAAATTGTTTGAAAAGTAAAACAAGTCGATTTCGGTAACAAAAACAACGGAAAGACTCATAGTCCGCTTGGGTGAACGGTTGGATACCAAATCCATATTTCTATCCTACGGTGAGTACAAAGTGGACGTGACATTTAGTTTATATGTAGAGTCTTGGTCCACTTTGGACCACTTTTTTTTGCAAACAAAACGACCAAACGGCCACCCGCCGATAAAAGTGGACGTTGCAAAAAACAGTGTTTCGGCGAGTTTTAAAAAAGGACATTGCCTATATATTTTGTTATGACTATTATTTTTTTTTGCGTTTTTTTTAAAGAATTCAGTGGAGTCTCGGAAGCTTGCAAATACGATAACTTGAACATTCTAATGGCGCGTCAAATTTGTTAACTTTGTATTTTCAAAATTCGAAAAAAATTATAAGTAAAGCGCAAAGTAGGCCAACACTTTGCGGCGTCTACCGGGGTGCTGAATTTTGGATGCAATTTTTTTGCGGTAATACCTCTGAAACCAAAAAGCAATTTCTTGCCCCTTTGCGAAGCGTCTTAAAACGTCTGAGACACAACAATTCTCAACCAGTGCATAATACGCTAGGTGTTGGCAGTGGCGCAGAGGTTAGTGTTTTGGACTACTAATCTAAAGGTCTCATGTTCAAATCCCGCCAGGGCCTAGTAAAAAAGTAAAGTTTTTTCCACTGCCCCAATTGCTTCGTACGTCTGACAAACATCCAAGAGTATCAGAGTCATGAGAAGCTTCTCAAAATTGCCGTTCGGATTCGGCTTTACATTGTATGTCCCTGTATGGGCCGTTAATGCCTTATACTTATTTTATATTTTATAATATTCTATAATTATTAGCACATGTACATAAACTGGTTATACCATCGACACCAAAATCAGAAAAATTAACGTTCTCAAACAACCCTGCCAGACAAATGAATTTGACATCACGATGCTTATACCTTCACATCCAAGTAAATGAATTTTGTCTATACCTCCACTCCCAAAATATGCTATCGGCTTCTGGTCTAAAAGAACATGGCCTTCATTCATTTCGAGCATTTTATTGATCAATGTGCATAGTAGATTTACGGCGTACTGTTTACTACGCCTTCGGCGGGTTGTCTGCGTTACGTAATAAGGATTGAAAACCGACAAGCCTCCGGAATCGACAAAATGACAACGGTAATCGAGGTGATTATTTCGGGTTGCCTTTGCCTTCACTTTCTCACCACGACGAGTGTGCGGACAGATAAGGTAAAGATATATGGATAAACACACAATATCGATGACTTACAGGTGTGCGTGCGCAGTTTATATATAAATATATCATATTTGGAATGTTGTGTTCTATGGCGGAAATATTAAAATGAAAGTCGAAGCAATCGGGTTATATGGACGCCACGCCATTAGGATTAAAGGGAATCACGACCCTCCCACTCCACTGCTTTCCTATTGGCATTGCCTGGATGTGAGGTTACATGTTCCGAATTTCAAGACAAATATATAAATTAAAGGCATTAACTGACATAGAAGGCTAGGTTAGTTCTTTTGGCAGGGATATGACCATCGCAGGAGTCTTAAATTAAATGTTGCTGAACCCACTTATTCGTTTTTGCCCGTGAATTGATTGAAGTTTGCCGTTTTTTCAATTTCAAAATCGAACTTACGCAGGCCTAGCGTTATCGAGAACGTTCATAGGTGACAGCAATCAAGTCGCATCGGCCAGATTCTGCCGATGAAAAAAGGGATCTTCACAAAAGCAGACACAAATATTTTCCATTTGTAGGCACAAAGCGGTTCTACTTACGGCAGGAAAAAACAACCCACATCTGCTTAATTGTATCCCACTGAACAGTAGATCACGTGGTGAAAGGTCTCCACCCTTTTTTCTCCTTCCTCTACCTCTGTGAACCATTAACTAGAATGGTCCGTGACACTAAAGTAAATACACCCTGGAACATGCCCTCAAATTGATCTACCCATTTCCTTCATCTGACATTAATCATCATGATAATAACGTTTTTCCCGTGCGGATAAACAGCATGTGGTAAAATACGACTAAATGTGAAAGTAACATATATACTCTTTTTCGTATATGTGTGCAACGTCTGGGATAGTTTTTCTAAATTGTCCAAGTGAAATTAAGCATCAATTAAAATCCTTGTTCATTTATTGCCAATAGAAAACATTAGTCGAAAAAAACTTCAATCAAGTTAAAAAAACCGAAATGAACAGAGCTATTGAAGTGTCAAGTGTCAAAATAATCCGGATGTCAACTTACTTCGCGCTTTTCGATTTTTGATTTGAAACTTGGTGAATTCTGAAAAAAAATTGCGCTTAAGTTTTGTGATCAATTCTTTATTTTATTTGATAAATAGTTGTGGCTTCAAAGTATTTGATAACGGTTTCGATTTATAGGTAGCAAATACATTTTGGCCAATCTTAATTGTGTTCGAAATATAAATAAACCATGTTTTCAGCTGCTCACAATGCGTAGGAGAAACATCACTTTTAATGATGAAATAAAAAAACAGTTTACCATTTAAAATAAAGTATACGATTATTTTCTCGCTTTAATTATAATTGGTTTCGAATCACATTTTTTCACTAGGCATTTTCTATACTCGTAAACTTGTCATAATGGCTTTTAATCTTAATGTGTCTGTTTTAAGCAAAAGCAAAAAAAAAAAAAAAATGCCAAATTTCATGAAAACCAAAAAAAAGTATTAAAAATTATTTCAAAAATTTGAATACGCAAATTTGTCCTTAATGTTTGTGTCAGCTCAAATTTCAAACTTCTTTGAAATCTCTTTACTCATTTTTAAGATATTGCCGTGTTCCGAAAGTCCGTTGTTTTAGTCTTTTGGCAAAAGCTGAGTCTGCCGTTTTCGTACCTTCACTCTTTAAAGCCGTTTTAAGAAAAGTGAAATGTAAAAAAAAATTAAAAACTGTTATATGAAATTATAATTTATATTTCTTTTAAAAAAATCTAAGTTCCTATGTAATTTTTTTGAAAATAACAAAATAAGCTTGATTGTCAGTTTTTTTTTTAAGTCACTCTACCGGTTTTTGAGATATATATTTTATAAAAATCTGAGTATGCAATTTCTAACATTTACTCCAAGTATTAAAAACCTTCAAAATCATCAAAATCATAAGGCCGTCTTTAAGAAAAGTCTATTTAGTAATATATCATTTTTTTTGGAATTACTACTCTCGTTTTAATACCCTATTCTAAGAGTACCTATATTAAATTTCACTCAATTTATAACATACCTTAGTATTGCCCTTAGACCCCTAAAATTTACTATAATCGCGATAGCAATGTCGATCTAGCCATGTCCGTCGGCAAAAATTAGGCCTTTAAACTGGAGCTAGACAGCTGAAACTTTAACCATATATGCGCTCTAGGGGCCCGAAATTTTCAAATGCAAGATTTTTTAAAATCCACCCACCCATAATATAAAAAAAACAAATTTATCGAAAAAATCGAATTAAGAGCTAGAGAGCTAAATTTTTTAATGTATTGTCCTTGGCCCTCAAAATGCACAGTACATACAACTTCTGAAATTCGCCCACTGACCCGCCAACAATTAAAAAAAAACAGTTTAATCGAAAAGTCAAAGTTTGAGCTAAGAAGCTAAACATTTTTATAAATACTCCTTCGGGACCCTTTATGCTCATGTTTCAAGGTTTTCGAAACCCGTCAACTGACACGCCCACAAATATTAAAAAAAACCGTTTTATCGGAAAATCAAAGTGGGAATTAGGAAGCTGAAATTTGGAACATATATTCTCTACGGGATCTTATTGCTCATGTTTGAATATTTTTAAAATCCTCCCCCTGACACGCCTACTATTTAATCCTTTTTATTGAAGAAATTATTTCAAATGAAAGTCATGTAATAGTATGTAGTAAATATTTCAAAAATGTTAATATACAAACTCGTTCTAAATAGAAGTGTTAGTCAGTGTGTTTTTCTTTTTTAGAAATAACTTGACCCGTTTTTGACATATTAGCATTTCGCAAAAACAGCGTACGCCATTTTCTTACGCTCGCCCTAATTACTTTATGTTTCAAAAACGATCAAAATTGGTAGATCTATTTCTAGAAAATCCGTGTTGTAAAAACCAGTTGTATGGTGGGTACCGTTATTTAAAACGATAGATTTAAAACAAAAATGGCTGCGAGTTATAAGCCTAGAAACTTTAAATACGATGTTGGAAGAAAATACGTCAACCCATTACTTTTACTTTTAAATGAATTTTTTATTTGTTTTTAAATGTCAACTTACATACTAGACATAAATGATTAAATCTAATTTAAAATTAACCGATTTAAACTGTGCCTGTGACTTTCAATCACAGATGTGTGCTTGGTCCAAATAGTTTTAAAAAAATCTCAAATGTTTTGTTTGACTGACTTTAAAGTGTTTTCTATAGAGAAAATTATTGATACTTCTTTTAGAACAGCTATATTTTCGGAAGGCGCTGTCTTAGCTGCAGAATTAATGCTTTTAAAAAAGATAGATATTTTCCATCGCATGTTTATAAATCCACACAATCATTGCTAGTAAACAACATACTCCACTCCTATTCCAGAGAATGTGTTGATTCTTGATTTGCTATGAAGGATGAACCACAATGATTTTTGTATGGAAAGAATAGTTTTACTCAGAAAGTTGGTTAATTTTTAACAGGAATTGAATTAACCGACTAGCAATGCTAAAAAAAAGCCGATAATGCCAGAAAAGCATTTGGCATTGTTTCCAGATTTCTGAATTCGTTTCTTTCGTCTAAAATGCTAGATTTAGCATTAATAATACTAAAACGCAATTCATTGCTCTATAGTCGTAATATCATATCGCATACTTAGTTTGAGTTCGAAATATGAGCACGATTGCCATATCTTTCTTTTTAGTATATTGAAGTATACGAGCGATTTAAAAAGCAAATATGATTGGAAGGCGAACTGCTCCATTTATAAAATATCTACAGCATGAAGTACGTAGGTACCAATAAAATTATTAGGCAGGATTTTGCTTTAGCGGAACAAATTCAAAATATTTTTTTTTATATTTTTCATAAAACAGAGCTTAAACAGACACAAAAGTAAAAAAAAATTGATGCGGCTCTTATATAGTTTAAGATTTATAGGCATTTAAGAATCAACATTTCATAGATAAAATTGCTGGATTAATGAAGTTTGTTTTTTACTTAAAACATGTCAAAATATTGATTGTATTTTTTTTCCTTCGGATAGCAGAAATGCAAATACCGCTTAAGTGAAAAATAAATTGTGGGAAATTGTTCCTCCAAAAATCTAATTTTTTAAAATGCTCCAAAACTCACAAAAGAAAGAGCGCCATTTTTGATTTCATTTTTGGGGTCCTTTAATTATACCCTATTCTAGGGGTATATTAATTTTGACGCATAGTTTGTAACATACCTTAATATTGCCCGTAGACCCCTAAAAGTTACTATATTTATGATCAGCATCGATAGTAATGTCGATCTAGCCATGTCCGTCCGTCCGTCCGTCCGTCCGTCCGTCGGCAAAAATTAGGCCTTTAAACTGGACCTAGAGAGCTGAAATTTTAACCATATACTCTCTAGGGTCCCGAAATAATCAAGTTTAAGAATTTTTGAAATCCGCCCACAGACACGCCCACAAACTCAAAAAAACAAAATTTTGGAAAAAATCGAATTTTGAGCTAGAGAGCTGAAATTTTTTATATATGATCTATGGCCCATAAAACTGATTGGGACATAAAATTTTCAAAATCCGCCCACTGACACGCCCACAATTAAATAAAACAAATTTTGGGAAAAATTGAATTTTGAGCTAGAAAGCTGAAATTTTTTATATATGATCTTTGGCTCATAAAACTGCTTGGGACATAAAATTTTCAAAATCCGCCCACTGACACGCCCACAATTAAATAAAATATTTTTTTTGAAAAACCAAAATTTGAGCTAGGGAGCTGAAATTTTTAATATATACTCTCTAGGGGCCCTTTATGCTCATGTGGAAATATTTTCAAAATCCGCCTACTGACACGCCCACAATTATTATTTTTTTATTTTTGAAAGTCCAAAGTTTGAGCTAGGGAGCTGAAATTTATGGTATATACTCTCTAGGTGCCCTTTATGCTCATACTTAAATTTTTTTTAAATCCGCCTACTGACACGCCCACAATTAAATAAAACAATTTTCTTGAAAAACCAAAGTTTGAGCTAGGGAGCGTTTTTATTTACAAAAGCTTAGTTTTTTCGATAAAATCCTTTAAATTTTTGTCACGCCCACTTATGAAATATAGGAATAAGAATAGGGTATCCAACAGTTCGCCCAAGCGGACTGTAGCCCGCCCCTATGTTTTTTAATATATTTTTGTTTGTGTTGAATTTATTGCGGTTAAGTAACAGTAGATAAAAGTAATTGATTGAGTAATTGGTTTTGTTTTGTTCAGTTCAGTACAGTGCAAGGTACCTACCCAAATATAAGTGATAACTATAATTTATTTAATATTTAAAACATAAATACCACAATAAAAGTGTATGCTTTTGTAATAAACAGTGCGTACGTTTTGATCATAGTTTTTTACTCGTTTTTGGATTATATTTTGTCCGGAAAGTCCGGGATTTCCACTACTTTTTTTTATAATTTGCTTACGCTGAAGGGGTTTTTCTGTTACAGTACCCTCATAGAGCTAAGAACACAGCGCAAGAATTTTTGTTTAACAGCAAGCAGCACCTGGCAATATTGTATTTCATTGCGTGCTTTTCGGTGCTACTTACTATTAGAAAGAGTAGAGAATGGAAAGAAGTGTTTCGGATGCAGTTGTAAGGTTTTTCCCCACAGGTGGTGTCTAAATTGCTTAGGGAGATCTAGTTGTTCATGTATTCTATGAAAAGTAATGAACTTGGCCGGGATTTGAACGCACGACCTTTCAATCAGTAAACGAATACACTACTACTGCACCGTTGCCACTGCACTGAGGTGCAGCGAGATTTTCAACATCTTAATGCTGTTTCGCAAGTGTGAATGCAAACCCGTGGGTTGATACGACTGAAAATCAAATGTGTCGTAAATAATAAAATACTTACATTATCTCCATAAATACATCCTTAACAAAAAGATTTTCAGAATTTCTCTAATTCTGGGAATTCCTCTTCACCGCCCGAAAATGATTGAATTAACATTTAACAGTATGTTTGATGAAAAAACATGAATGCTTTTACAAATACTCCTACTTCCTCGTATATAAATAAAGCCCTCTTTGTAAGCTATTTGAATTACTTCGAGTAACGCGAAACACGTGTTCTTCCATATTATAAATTTATTATGTGAAAAAGAAGCTCAAAGAAACCGGTGACGCTGTTAAACATAACGACTGTTCTATTGAAAACGCGGAAACAATGTAGTCGAAAGACAAAGCAAAGTAAAGATCATCAATCGAAAAACCTAACACTGAATTCCCAAAAGAAATACTTACAACAGTAGTATGGGAATGCGGTATTGAGACACTTTGGCTGTATCCTTCGAACTTTCTTTATTTTTTAGGCTTTGATAAAGTAAATTATTTACTACACATTTGTAATGAATTCAAGTCTTAATTGCTTCGATGATAGCTGTCTCGAATCTAATTGATAATAATTGTGAACAAGCATTTTTATCCAATTTCGTCTCAATTATTTTTTCCAATTTGGCGTTTCACCCAAATGTGGTGGTTGGGATCATTAGACGATTACCACCACACATCAAATCGATACGTAATTTTTCCTCGATATTAACCGAGTACCTACTCGTATACTATAATTCACTACACGAAAGTGAGTTTGAATTGTTTTTACCCATTTCAAATGCATTATAACAAACTAGAAATAATTGAATTTCTTTAATTTTTATATGAATTATTTTTCATACACCAAAACTACAGGAGTCTAGGATTAATTCATGAATTCGAAAATGAATAATTATACGGGTGGACTATCAGGTATCACCCTATCGGAAAGTGCCACAGACTTGACGTCGAATGTTAATTTTTAATGTTATGTTTATAAAACAAACATAATAAGAATTTGTGGGAATAAGCGGCGCTGTGAAATTCCGCCAAAGGTTACTACCAAAAAATAATAATAAAATAAGGCCCCAAAATGATACTTGCAGTGCAATGACCTACAAAAATATTATTCATATTTTAGGTGTGATTTCATTTTTTGGTCCTTTCATTTTTATCATTTTTAGAATTAGGGTGCTGTTTCATTATGCAATAAAGACCAACTTTCTGAGAATGAAATCAGACACAGGGAATATTTTTAGGTCCTTATTTTACTATAGTTGGATAAACTTAAAAGGAGATTGGGTGGCCCGCTTCAGCTTACTTTTCCCAATCAAACAGTGTTTGGGTGGGCCGCTTCCCGGGTTAAAAGGATTTAACAATTTTATCCGTATGGTATAGCCCGCTCAAGCTACTTCGTTGTTCAACAAAGGATAGGTACCCATTGTCTGACAGGCGCCTATGGCAGATTATTTTGTCGAATCAAACTGTATTTGAGTGACCACAAAAGTAATCCATTTCCGAGAAAGACAAGCCATCCGAAAAGTTGTAGAAGATTCAATGAAAGTGTTCTTAGTTTTATAGGTGTATTTTAATTTGATTGACATATAAACAAAATACAAAAGTACTTTGGGACTTCGTTTTTTTTAATTATTTTTTTGTGCTGAATTTCCACAAACCAAAATAACCAATTTTCTGGGCCTTTTTTCATTTTGTCCTTTCGGGCGTTATTTCGCAGGGTCTGAGCGAGCAATGAAACGCTATACTCCTCAAGAACGCGAAATAATTGCGGAACATAATGATTTTCAAAAGAAAACAATGGACAATTCAATAAAAAGAGCGCAAATGGTAACCAACAATGGCGGCGGTGACTTAAGCGATATCGTTTTCAAAGCAACATGAGAAAAAAAACATGAATCCAAGAATAAATATTTACAAATCATTTTTTTATTCTACTCCAAAGATATAGCCTACGAAAATAGTGTCAAAATTATGGCTATACTGTCAAAGCAAAGAAAAGGGCAAAAATGTTTTTGTTTACAACCTTTGTGTATTTAGTAAAAACTTAAAGAAATCAACACTAAGATGACAAAAAAAAAACATTAACAAATATAAGAGTACTTTTTGTTCGCCCTTAATGACGGTGAGGCTATGATCAGGATTATTGGGATCATAACCCTCCCACTTAACTACATCCCTACTGGCCCGACTGTGGAACTCGCCGGTTAGAGCTCAGAAAGTAACGGCAGGTCTCCCGATTTCAAATCACCTCGTCGCTGAGGCCAATCAAATGCTAGTGTTGCTGCATTTGTGTGAGCCAGGAATTCTAAGGCCTGCTTCTCTTTCGCGTTGGTATTGGAACTTTGATTTGATAGATATTTTAAAGGGTTCGTAGGATCTCTCCTTTAAACATGACGCGCTCTATTTTCTTTGTCGTGAAGGCTTCCTCGGATCCTAAAACTTCTTATTCGATCGATCTTTGTAACTCCTGTTGTCATGCGAAGCATCTTCATCTCAGCTGCCGTTAATTTGCCCTAATACTTTTTGTACGCAGTCCAACATTGTAAGCCGGTAAAGAGCGCCGGGCTCACAACTGCGGTGTAGAGCCTTCCTTTCAGGAATCATTCCTTTATTGATATAAATGTCTGGAATAGGTCGGAGTGGATCAGAGAACGGGCAGTACAAGTGTTCTGTTTTCTTCGGACTGATACGATACCCATTCCCCTCCAAAACTTGCACCCATACATCAAGTGCTCGCTGCATGGCCGTTTGATTCTCGCTAATGATGGCTCCATCATCAGCAAAGAATAACTGATGCACTTTGGAGATAGTCATTTTTCCTTCAAGCAGTAATCAAGGACT
This sequence comes from Portevinia maculata, assembly GCA_949715645.1. NCBI lineage: Eukaryota > Metazoa > Arthropoda > Insecta > Diptera > Syrphidae > Portevinia > Portevinia maculata. The sequence goes on from OX454526.1 coordinate 220,911,071, forward strand.
GTAATAACTATCAAGAGACTTAAGAAGCTTCACTGGTGTACATCGACTTTGATGGCGAACTGCTCGGTGCCTTCAGCGGGGCAAATGCTCTGGTATTTACTCCCTCATACATGTCCATGATCATAAGTACGTAGATTTCTGGAACTCCTCGTTATCTTAGCGCCACCCATAACAGATCCGTTGTGTGTCTATCAAAAATCAACCTACACCTTATGAAAATCCTTTAAGGAATCATGGTGTTTTTTCATCATGTTCCTTATACTTTGGATTGCATCTGTGGTTGATGTAGTTGCGGCAAATTCGCACTGATCTATATAAAAAATCGTTAATTCTTATATAGACCAGTGCGAGTAGGTACATGTATACATGTACGACAACCGTACATGTATACAAGAACACAAGTCTTTTTTTAGATAAAAAAGAAAATCCAAATCCCAGAGCACTCAGACTCGGTAACAGTCCATTGTACTACCAGGTTGGAGAAAACAAGGTGTCATTCGTTTTCTCTCCATTAATGGGTGGCGTATTTTGTTGTTCCCCATGGGGATTGAATCTGCACCGCACGGGTCACAAGCAGACACACTAATCTCCGTCGCCACCCCTTGAAGAATATAAGTACTAAAGTATCGGGTTTTCGTGTTCAACAAAAATACTTTCACGATTTTGAAAAAAATCACTAAACAATGATTTTTTTTATTTTTTATCAAAATTTAAGTATGAAATTTTTGTTTTCAAAAAAATTACCTGATTAAAAAAAGTTATAGTATTTTATTGTAAGTGTTGCCGCTGGTTTAAAATATTTTTTAGAAAATTTCCCTTCCTGCCTAAGTGGGGGAAAAAAGACACCCTCTCCCATATTGAAAAATGCTTGTATTTTATTCCTCTACATGAATCCGTTGTCATTTTGCAGCGCCATAGTTATAATACTCACCCATCACCGCTGTTGCAAAAGGAAGATTAAACAATAATTACGAACAGGATCATGCACGTGGCATCGTCAAATATTTTTAGATCATATATAAATGTAATAACACCAGCATTTGATTATCATCAGTAGAGAAGTGGTCCCAAACTAGGAGGCCTGCTGATGTTTATAGAGGCAGAAAAGTGGGAAGGATCATAACTTGCATACAAAATGTTCTAAGGAGTATTTTGCTAGTTAGCCACAGAATTTGTTAACTTTTTTATCTTTCAATGTGTGCAACTTGGGAAGTTGTCAAACAATTTGCTCAATGCTTAGTTTAAGAATTTTCCTGGACCTTCCGTGATCAGAATGTGGCCATAATTCCTAAGACCTAGTCTCACTCTATTCTGTTTAAATATTGCCTTAAGTATTGTGCTTTCGTGTCTGACTCTTTTAGAGTTGATGTAAATTGTCAGATCCTTGAGTGCACCCTGACTGTTAATGTAGATAAACTTAGTTTGCGGGTTGCTGAAGGAATCCTGCTGCACCACACTTAGGTCCATGTGGACCCATTGGGGCGGAACGTTGAGGTCCTTGATCTGGCTTTGGTTCTCCTTCCTAGTCTTCTCTCCTTCCTTTACGTCATCTTGATGTCCTTAAAAACATGTAAAGATAAGACACTAAGGTATCAGAAAAGTCGATGTCTTGAAAGAAGTATTTTCCGAGTGTTTTGTTCCTTAAATGGCAGACTCGGACAGTAACACAAAAGTGAGGTGTGACCTTATTGGTCTTCTCATCCCCACAGACTCTACAAATGTCGTTATATTGGAGATTTAGTGTCATTGTATGGCTCCTTAGGAAGTTATGACCAGTAAGAGTACCAACCAACATAAACAGTATAGCTATATCAATTATGTATAGCTACACAATCCAACATTTTAGGGACATTGGCGGGAAAAATCACCTCAGACCGAAAATTTTTACTAAGCTGAAAGTAAATCTCTACCCCACAGTCCTGCGTCCGGTGCTCATATACGGATCGCAATGTTGGACAGTGTACAAAAAGTATACGAGCCCCGTCAAAAAGGAATGATAAATTAGCCTATACAATCGTGAAAGAGCGTCAAGACTAAATACTTTGGATCGCACAAATGCAACAACACCAACATCGGGTTGACTGCAGTGACGAATTGATTCGAAACCAGGGTGACTATTAGGTTTGTGATCCCTTTAATCCAGACAATAACTTCGATATTTAAGAAGAAAAAGGACTTATAAGGTTGCTACGTCCTATAAGTCTCCAGGGCTCGATGGGGTCATCCCCATTATGTTGTAAAAGACTGTCAAAACCATTATTCCGGTATTAAAGGAACTTTATATTGGCAGTCTCACACAGGGATATATACCAAGAACATGGAGAAAAGTAAAGGTTATTTTCATACCAAAGGCTGGCAAGGCAAGTCACACCAATGCAAAGGACTTCAGACCAATAAGTCTCACTTCCTTCATACTGAAAACTTTGGAAAGACTGATAGACATACACATTCGTAGCAGGCTTCGTCCGGAAGACTTATCCCCGGCCCAACATGCCTACACAAAGGGTAAAAGTGTGGAAACCGCGCTACACTGTGTTGTCGGCACAATCGAGAAAACACTAAAGGACAAAGAGTACACCTTAGCGGCCTTCTTAGACATTGAAGGAGCGTTCAACAATGTCAATATTGGCGCCGTACGCAGAACGCTAAGTAAGCTTACGATTGATAATTCTATTATCAACTGGATTATCAGCATACTCGAAGAAAGGCACATTATAGCGGAACTTGGGATCTCTAGGCTAGAAGCTTACGCCTCTAGAGGGACTCCTCAGGGAGGGGTTATTTCCCCGCTGCTATGGGTCATTGTTCTGAATGAGGCACTTATGCAGCTCAAGAATAGTGGCGTTAGAACAACAGCTTATGCTGATGACGTAGTGCTGATGGCAATAGGTAAATTCCTGCCAACACTCACCGAACAATTCAAGGGGCTCTCAAAACCCTTGACAACTGGGCCAGGCACTGCGGCCTAGCGGTAAATCCCCAGAAAACCGAACTGGTAATTTTCACAAATAAAAGGAAAATACCACCGTTTGTCACACCTTCTGTTGGTGGTACACCACTCAGAATCTCTGACAGTGCGAAGTACCTGGGACTCATACTAGACAAAAAACTAAACTGGAAAATGAACACCAATGAAAGAATCAAAAAAGCCACAATAGCTTTTTACTCCTGCAGCAAAATCTTTGGGAAAACCTGGGGACCATCTCCCAAAATTAAACTGTGGATGTACACGGCAATAGTAAGACCCATACTGACATATGGCAGTCGCGTATGGTGGCAGGCAACCAATAAAGCCACCTACCTAAAGGCCCTGACAAAAGTTCAGAGACTAGCGTGCATCGGCACAACTAGTGCGATGAGGACAACTCCAACCGCAGGACTGGAGGCTATCCTCAACCTGCCTCCGCTAGACGTCTTTGTTCACTCAACAGCCGCCATTAGTGCCATGAGAATTTGCCAAACAGCGAACTGGAAATCTAATGCAATGGGTCATTCGATGATCCTACAGAAATACTTTGGCCATGTACCAACTACGGACTACATCACGCCATACTTAGACTTCACAAGACCTTTCTCGAGTGCCTATCCCAGTAGGGAAGAATGGAGAAGCGGACTCGTCCCCGACACACAAGCCATAGCCGTATTTACGGACGGCTCAAAAATGGCAACGGAGGTGGGGTCAGGCGTCTTTTCCGCACCACTGGGCATATCAAAATCGGTACGCCTACCCGACCACAGCAGCGTCTTCCAAGCAGAGGTCCTGGCAGTGACAACAGCAGCCCGTGAGTCTGCGGTAAGGGCAATACCACCCGATGGTATTACCTTCTATATCGACAGCCAGGCAGCAATAAAAGCCTTAACTGCAGCAGAAATAAAATCAAAGCTTGTGAAATGCTGTCGTGAAGAACTCAAGGTTCTTGGTACCCAGCATAAGGTATCGCTCTGCTGGGTCCCGCGACATGAAGGTATTCCGGGCAACGGACGAATTATCAAGACAAGGTTCGGAAGCTGTGTCAGAACAAGCTGATCCCTCTGTACTCATTCCGCCTTGCTCACTCAGGCTTGAAGCAGGGAAAAAGGCAATTAGAGAGGCGAACCTTAGATGGATGGCACTAGATACTTGCCACACCACTAGAACGCTATGGCCAACCTACAATGAGGTCAGAACCGAGAGTCTAATGAAAAAGGATAGAACATCACTATCCACCCTCGTAGGTATTTTAACGGGGCACAACACTCTGCGGTACCATATGAAAAAATTACGCTTGACGGAGGAAGAACTCTGTAGAAGCTGTGGCGACGAGGAAGCTCTGGAAGACACTACCCACTTCCTGTGTCACTGCCCGGGTCTCCAACACATTAGACACAGATTCCTGGGGAGACACTTCTTCCACGACCTAGACGAGCTCTCCAACACACCAATAGACAGAATAATGAAGTTCATCAAATCTACAGGATGGTTTGCATCGAACAGCACAGCGAGTAATTAATCTCAGCTGTTTATAGACAGGGTTAAAAATGAGTAAGGGACTACCCTCCTCCCCCGATGGGCATCACAATGGGTCAGCATTGACCTGAGTGTGGCACTATGCCAGCCCACCTACCTAACCTAACCTAAGGTTGCTACGTTCCTCGCTATATTATGTATGCTTGCTGCTTTAACAATCACACCTAGCCGCTTTTCTTTATAGGATACGTGACTGAAATCGACCTTATTAGCCAGTCATAGATTAGGATGCCATAAATACTGTTTTCCTGTGAAAGAGGGTTATTCGAAGAAAACAAGCACTTTGACCAAATGGTATATTAAACTTTAGCCTTGTAAAAAGTAATACAGACTTCCACCTTTTAGAGATATAAGTGTGTCGGTCTCGTCCGATTAATTTCTCTGTCACGTGGTGTACGGAAAGATTTTTCGCTTTTAAAAACGTTAGAAATATATAATTAAAATGTAACCGCTTTGATATGAGCTCTCAATTAGAACCTATAAAAGTCTATTAGAGACTTTTGTGGGAGGTTTTAAATTTGAATTAATAAACTCATAGCTGAACATTCATCTTTCGCTTCTGCCTTCTTTCAGTAATCACATTTGAACGCTGCGCTCAGCGATAGAGTGCATGCACTTAGCCCGCACCGGACAAGCAAAGGTAACATTTACCTGACGTCTAATTCTTAACGCTATTCTTCCTGAAGAAAAAATACACACACATACATAATTGAAAAAAATATTGCATCATACATGAGCACGGTTCTATGATAAAAAAAAAATGCATCACGTTGCTACAGGGCGACTTAATTAAAGAAAAAAGCTTTAACACCGCTAGATGCTCTTTAAGTGCCCAAGTAACTAACGCACAAGACAGTTCACAAAAAGAGAAGAGAAATTATGTTGTGATGGAAACAAATGTAATTTGTGTTGCTATCGCATAAAAAGGCTGCTTTAGCTTTTCGTGAGTTAAAAAAACAAATGCATTTACCTCGAAAGTTGTTTGCTTTTATTTTATTTTATCCTAATTGAATTCCTTTGAAGTAGAGTTGCGAAGGCGAACAAACTTTATAAATTGGGATAAGCGGATGTGCTGAGAAAGTTCCCCGACAAGAAAATCCAAAGCGTGAGCCTGTATAAACGGCCTGAAAACGCGATTACCATGAGTGATGAAATTGGTCTTTGCAAATTGTTCTTTTTTTTTCTTAGGATAAACTTGGAACTGCAATTAACTATTAAGAACAATTTATTAATATACATTGTACATATCGATGGCTAGGGCACAGATGTGTTGATTGAAGTTTTGGTCAAAAATAAGTTAAGAATACCTACCATCGGACCTTTATATTGCCAAAATGTGTCAACTTTACGATGCGCGGAAACTCGGTTAAGAAAAGTATGTGTTACGTTTGGTAAGCAGGCTTGTGGAGCTGAACTAGAGAAGGCAAAAACCGAAACCGCTTAAGCCCCAGATAAAACCGGTTATTTTTTAAATCATAAAAAAACCGCTACTGCCAATTTCACAACAGATAACACTGACACGAGTTATTGGAAAAACAGAAAACAGGGTTTTCCAAAAACCGAAAAAAAAATCAAACAGTACATCAGAAAGGTCTTGAATGTTTTGAAAGAAGTATCTTCTAAGTGTCAATTAGTCGGAAGCTGTTCTCTGTTGTCGTGTCATTAATTGACTTTGCAGCAGCCCGTACTACGTGATAAGTAGCACTAGGTTCCCAAGAACCGCCAACCAAATCGACCATGTGCTAATCGATGCAAGACACGCATCTAACCACATACCGAAGGGCAAACGGTAACTCTGACCATTTTCTTGTTGCGGCTGAATTCAGAGCTCGACTCGAAATAGAAACATAGGGACGGGCTACAGTCCGCTTGGGCGAACTGTTGGATACCCTATTCTTATTCCTATCCCTCATAAGTGGGCGTGACAAAAGTCTAAGTATGGTTGAATTGTTAAGAACGCTCTACATATTTTGTTATATAACATTTAAAGGATTTTATCAAAAAAAAAACGCTCCCTAGCTCATACTTGGGTGTTTCAATAAAATTGTTTTATTTAATTGTGGGCGTGTCAGTAGGCGGATTTAAAAAAAAATAACACATGAGAATAAAGGGCCCCTAGAGAGTATATATTATAAATTTCAGCTCCCTAGCTCAAACTTTGAATTTTCAAAAAAAAAAAAAATTAATTGTGGGCGTGTCAGTGGGCGGATTTTGAAAATATTTACACATGAGCATAAAGGGCCCATAGAGAGTATATACTATAAATTTCAGCTCCCTAGCTGAAACTTTGGATTTTCAAAAATTAATATACCCTTAGAATAGGGTATAAAAAAATTATTTTATTTATTTGTGGGCGTGTCAGTGGGTGGATTTTGAAAATTTTTTATCCCGAGCAGTTTTAGGAGTCATAGATCATATATAAAAAATTTCAGCTTTCTAGCTCAAAATTCGATTTTTTCCAAAATTTGGTTTTTTTGAGTTTGTGGGCGTGTCTGTGGGCGGATTTCAAAAATTCGTAAACTTGATTATTTCGGGACCCTAGAGAGTATATGGTTAAAATTTCAGCTCTCTAGGTCCAGTTTAAAGGCCTAATTTTTGGCTACAGACGGACGGACGGACGGACATGGCTAGATCGACATTACTATCGATGCTGATCATAAATATAGTAACTTTTAGGGGTCTACGGGCAATATTAAGGTATGTTACAAACTATGCGTCAAAATTAATATACCCTTAGAATAGGGTATAAAAATACGACGTTGGACGTCTTAAGACGACTGGAGTAGCCAGAGTCTAGAGAGAGCGAGAGATTTTCCCCTGTGCACTCACCACCTACAGACGCCAACAATATCTGGAAACGGTATCGCGACATCATTGAAGAGGTAGCCGAGAGCACAGTAGGTTACCAGCAGCCCCAGAGAAAAAAAGCTCACTGAAAAATGGTGACAGAACGTGTAAACGCTGCAACGCAAAAATAGGGCAGTGGGGAAAGAGAATCGACCCAGGGGAAGGTAGGAGAAGAAGATCCTGCGCAGAAAGAAGAGGACATACGACATCTCCCAGTTCAAAGAGATCGAGGAGTCTCGCGATCGAAACAACATCCGGAGGTTTTATTTAAAGGCCAAGCAACTGGCTGCTGGATTTAAGACCGAAACGCAGGCTCTTCGAAACTCAGTCACTGAAGCACGGGGAATAGTAGATGTGTTCAAGCAGCATTTCCAGCAGCTGTTAAATGGGCATCATGTCGAGAGTGTGATAAGGAAGAGAACCCACGTTCAGTCAACGAAGAAACGAGTCCACCACCCAGTATTGAAGAGGTTTGCAGAGTTGGTAAAAAGCTAAATAACAACAAGGCCGCCGGCTCTGATATCTTACCAGCTGCGCTTTTCAAATACGGAGGTGTTGTTTTGGTAGAGCGCATGCACCAAATCTCAACAAAGTATGCGTGGAAGAAAGCATGTCCGATCTCCAATGAGTGGACTATCAGTTCAATAAGCCTCATCATCAGAACGGCGATCCCATGCCCTGCAAGAACCATCGAGGCATATCCCTGCTAAATATCGCATATAAGAGCCTATCCAACGTACTATTTGAAAGTCTGAAACCGTTCTGCAACACACCAATCGGCACGTACCAGTGCGACCTCCGTTCCCACGAACCCACGTTCAGTCAACGAAGAAACGAGTCCACCACCCAGTATTGAAGAGGTTTGCAGAGTCGGTAAAAAGCTAAATAACAACAAGGCCGCCGGCTCTGATATCTTACCAGCTGCGCTTTTCAAATACGGAGGTGTTGTTTTGGTAGAGCGCATGCACCAAATCTCAACCAAGTATGCGTGGAAGAAAGCATGTCCGATCTCCAATGAGTGGACTATCAGTTCAATAAGCCTCATCATCAGAACGGCGATCCCATGCCCTGCAAGAACCATCGAGGCATAACCCTGCTAAATATCGCGTATAAGATCCTATCTAACGTACTATTTGAAAGTCTGAAACCGTTCTGCAACACACCAATCGGCACGTACCAGTGCGACCTCCGTTCCCACGAACCCACGTTCAGTCAACGAAGAAACGAGTCCACCACCCAGTATTGAAGAGGTTTGCAGAGTCGGTAAAAAGCTAAATAACAACAAGGCCGCCGGCTCTGATATCTTACCAGCTGCGCTTTTCAAATACGGAGGTGTTGTTTTGGTAGAGCGCATGCACCAAATCTCAACCAAGTATGCGTGGAAGAAAGCATGTCCGATCTCCAATGAGTGGACTATCAGTTCAATAAGCCTCATCTTCAGAACGGCGATCCCATGCCCTGCAAGAACCATCGAGGCATAACCCTGCTAAATATCGCATATAAGATCCTATCCAACGTACTATTTGAAAGTCTGAAACCGTTCTGCAACACACCAATCGGCACGTACCAGTGCGACCTCCGGCCCGGCAGATTGCCAATAGACCAAATCTTCATACTAAATTATATTCTGGAAAATACCAATGAATTTTAAGTCGAGACCCACCATCATCAATCGATGAAAAGACTTTAAAGATGCATATGATAGAATTCATTGCCAGGAGCTCTATCCCGGCTAAACTGATCCAGTTGTGTCGCGTGACGCTGGAAAACACGTGATGCAATGTGCAGTATGGAAACAGTTCTTCGGAACTATTCCAAACCTGTTCGGGATTCCGGCAAATGCATGCGTGACTTCTTCAATCTTGTCCTATAGTGCGCGCAGGGCAGGTGTCAATGCGGAAGGCACTATCTTTAACAGATCCGTCCAACTACTGGGATACGCGGACGATATCGACATCACCAGACGATCTCAGCATGTCGTGTTAGAGGCTTTCATGGTGATTGAAGAACAGGCAAAATTGGTTGGCCTTAAAGTCACCGAGGATAAAACGAAATACTTGCTTTCAACAAACAAACAAACATCTGTCCACCGACTAGGACAAAACGTGACTGTTGATAGCAGCAACTTGAAGGTAGTAAGGGAGAGGTTCACCTACATCGTACTAAACATCTACTCCACAAATCACACCTTAGTGGAGATCCGACGAAGACTTATCCTAGGAAACCGTTGCTATTTCGGTTTGGCGAAACAATTGGGTTCAAAACTCCTAACTCGGAAGAACCAGTGTAAGCTCAACAAAACAGTGATACTGTGCTGGACGAAAAGCAGAAAAGGAGAGCTAATTTGGGTTCTTTCGAAAGAAAAATTCTCCGTTGGATATTTGGTTCTGTGTGCGAGGAGGGCGAATGGAGGAGAAGATATAACCGCGAACTCTATGAACTGTACCAAGATATGGATGTAGTCCAAAAAGCTAAATAGCGTCGACTACATTGGCTCGGCCACATCGAGCGAATTGACAATAATGCTCCAGCGAAGAGACGACAAGGAAGACCGAACCTCCGTTTTAAAGACCAAGCCATCGCGGATGCCAGAGCGCTTGGTGTGGACAAGTCGAAGCAAGGTGCCAGGGATCGCGGAGGATGGAAGGCTGCAGTGTGCCGTTAAGTAGTATCTTCCAAGTGATCTGTTTTTGAACCGACAGAGAGAGAGACAAAGTGAGGTTTGCAATCACAGATATCCTCAGCGGGAGACGGACAGTAATCCGAATCCCAGCTTCCTGAAAGGCATAATTTCGCAAATTCATAATCCTGAAAACTTAAAAACCCGAAAGACATTCCCAACAGTAAAACAGAAAATGTTATTGCAGGAACTAGCATGTATGTGTACAAAACGGGTGCAATGAGAAAAGCACCTACCGGTTCGTTAGAGGTTCTACTGAACCTCCCACCTCTTCATCTCTACATACAGAAAGAAGCAATGGCAAACGCCCATCTTTTTCACCCACTCATCAGGAATAAATTACAAACAACTGCCTGAAAATGTACAACTTCAGTCACAACCTTAAGGTACATTTCCGGAACGAAAGAACTGGGAGCAAAGCAAGCCCACATTTGTTATAAATTAACTCGAATGGTACACGGTGTATTAGGACATTAGGACATCCTGGACAAGCTGGACAAGCTGGTATAGGGAAAGAAAACCATGAATTCAGGACCAAGGCCAGAACAACGAGGGTATCACAATGTATCAGTGCAGTATAACAGTGCAGTGTAACAGATTCGTTCGTTCCATCAACCCGGAAATCTAACCCGGAAATCTAACCCGGAAATCTAACCTAACCTACCCTCTACATCAACTTTTTCGGCAAAACATTTTTTTTTCAATATTGGACGCGACATTTGACGGAAAGCTTTACACTTAATAATTTCAGTACCCTTAGAGAGTATATGTTCCGAATTTCAGTTTCCTAGCTTATATTTTAAGACCGCACAATTGTTGACGGACGCACATGGTTCCATCGATACGCAGAATTTTATGCTGATCACAAATATAGTAACGTTTTGGGGCTACGACCAATATTAAAGCCTGTTACAAACTATGAGTCAAAATTAATATATTTTGGATAGGGTCAACAAATTAATACGTAATTTTATCGAGTCAACAATATTAACAATAACAAATTCAAATTAGAAGCTGTATTGTTGTCGCGTATACCAATGACACAACCAACCGATGCGCAATTCCAATTTAGTTAGTTATAATTCAGTATTCGTTTGACATTTGCAGTGATCATAAATAAAGTACAGGGACATTCAATGCAATTATGTGGAGTGGATTACGTGTGAATTTCCAAACGTTAAAAATGCACATCGATGCGGCGAACACATTGATGCAAGTGCATTGAAAACATAAGCAATTTTTTGACTTTTTTAGATGACATTTCAGCATCAGTTTACGCAACTTTTCAAAAACTAACGTAATACTCGTACCTTTCCATCCAGTGACGCAAAATGTTTGCTTTTCGAATTTACTCATAAAATCTAACTATGTTTTTTTCACTTTGTGTTGCCTGTTTACGTGTTGAACCATCCGATTTATTTGTGTATGCACAGGACGGGCAAACGGGCATACAAGAAATATAGTTCATGAATAATTCATGATGCTAATATAAAGAGATTTTTTTTTTACTTCAGATAGATATATCTGTCAAAACCAATTGTCAGATTGCAAATGTTGGTTCTGTGCGCCAAACTTATATGTAGGGCACTTGCGGCACACATAATCGACCGCTATTCGCCGTATTCGAACGTTTTCCCCAATTATTTTTTAATATTTTTGCAAAATGCAATGGCAAATAAGTGAAGTACGTATTGAAGACGGATGGAGTTACAGCGCTGTTTCACGGTTTGCCACAACCGATCATCAGACTCCTTTTTCTATGGTACTGGCTTGTTTATACCCTATTCTAGGGGTATATTAATTTTGACGCATAGTTTGTAACATACCTTAATATTGCCCGTAGACCCCTAAAAGTTACTATATTTATGATCAGCATCGATAGTAATGTCGATCTAGCCATGTCCGTCCGTCCGTCCGTCCGTCGGCAAAAATTAGGCCTTTAAACTGGACCTAGAGAGCTGAAATTTTAACCATATACTCTCTAGGGTCCCGAAATAATCAAGTTTACGAATTTTTGAAATCCGCCCACAGACACGCCCACAAACTCAAAAAAACAAAATTTTGAAAAAAATCGAATTTTGAGCTAGGAAGCTGAAATTTTTTATATATGATCTATGACTCCTAAAACTGCTAGGGATATAAAATTTTCAAAATCCGCCCACTGCCACGCCCACAAAAAAATAAAACAATTTTATTGAAAAACCAAAATTTGAGCTAGGGAGCTGAAATTTTTAATATATACTCTCTATGGGCCCTTTAAGCTCATGTATAAATATTTTCAAAATCCGCCCACTGACACGCCCACAAATAAATAAAACAATTTTTTTGAAAATCCAAAGTTTGAGCTAGGGAGCTGAAATTTATAATATATACTCTCTATGGGCCCTTTATGCTCATGTGTAAATATTTTCAAAATCCGCCCACTGGCACGCCCACAATTATTATTATTTTTTTTTTTTTTTTGAAAATTCAAAGTGAGCTAGGGAGCTGAAATTTATAATATATACTCTCTAGGGGCGCTTTATGCTCATGGGTTAATTTTTTTAAATCCGCCTACTGACACGCCCACAATTAAATAAAACAATTTTATTGAAACACCCAAGTTTGAGCTAGGGAGCGTTTTTTTGATAAAATCCTTTAAATGTTATATAACAAAATATGTAAAGCGTTCTTAACAATTCAACCATACTTAGACTTTTGTCACGCCCACTTATGAGGGATAGGAATAAGAATAGGGTATCCAACAGTTCGCCCAAGCGGACTGTAGCCCGTCCCTATGTTTTTTTTCCTTTTTATCCCGAAAATCCATTATTTACACTGGGATTCGAACCTAGACCAGCGTCTTCTCAGGCAAGCACTGCGCTGTGCCATTGAAGCCACGAGTTTTCAGTTGATAAAGTTTTTATTTTGATTTTCTTGGGCAGGCCAGCTGCTATAAGTATATGTTATTATGTTATTCATTCTGGTTTTTCATTCTATATTTCTCTAATTATTCCTCCGATGTGTGATTTGTTGACCAAATTAAATGTTAATTTTTTATTGTGTACTTCGGCTGTTTGGTCATTTAGTTTTTTGTAAAATGAAAGATTAGTTCATTTACTTTCCCAACGTTTCGGCGGGGGTTGCCACCTTCCTCAGGGGAATCTTTATTATATACACAACAAATAAATAAATAAAAGTAAACATTAAGTGAAAAAAAACAACTATTGGATGAGATAAAACTTACAAATTAAGTTTAGAAAAAAAAAGAAAAAAGAAATTAAATAAAATAAAATAAAAACGTCAGCTATATTGGCACTTCGACTTGTTGAAGTTTTGTCCTTAACTTTGTGTCCGTTATTGTTTTGGTATGAGGGAGCAGTAGACAGCGGAGATGTTCTGTATGTCCTGTTTCCTGTTCATGTTGTTTTTGTTATTTAAAATATGCAGGGTTTCCAATGTGAGGCGTTTTGATTTGTGTTTTTCCGTTTGTAAAATTTGTGTGTTGTCGAAGTCCGGTCAACCCGAGAAAGTGGGTTGCCCATTGGTAAACCGTCGATCTGTCTATAAACCTTGTCCTAATTCGCAACTCGCGAACATGAAGTTTTAGTATCATATGATGTAGTATCCCTTTTTACCAACGTACCCATCCAACTAGCGGTTAGCATAATTAAAATGAAGTGGGATATTATAAAGAACAGCACGTCTCTCAGCCAAAACAAATTCCTGGAAATCTTAAACTTTTGCCTCAAAGAAAGCAACTACCTGCCACACAAGGACAACAAAAGTGCGCGCTTTTAAACATTTTCCAAACCTTTTTTATTATTTGCAGAATTTTGTAAAACAGAATTTTGAAAAACAGAATTTTGAAAGCTGAATTTTGTAAAACAGAATTTTGAAAGCGGAATTTTGAAAAAAGAATGTTGACCTCGCCAGAATTTTGACCCCAACTCGTCAAGAACATTATAATTTAAAAAAAAAACCTTTTATGTTAAGATCTTGGTTTGAAGGCTTACAAAATCCAGCTCGTGCAAGAAATGATCTCACTTAACGACACGGTCATAAAGTACTCCGAATAAGTCAGGTATCTTGGAGTAATCATAAACAAAACACTGAACTGGGACTCTCATATTGACAGCAAAATTACAAACGCTTCTAGAGCTTTATGGGCCTGTCGCCGCACGTATGGAAGAACCTGATGAATCCAATATTTGAGTTATTTCACGTAATTCAACGTGAACTATCAGAGAAGAAATGTATATTTATCCAATACAAATTAAGTTCAAACTAATCCTACCCGTCCAAAGGCAAAAAATCCTTTATCAAATGAAGCACCATTATTGTTGTCTGCTTTGACAGACGAAAACGATATATAAAATCATGGTCGTCCCATTTGTAAAGTCCAACACGCATTTTATAGTGTCGTCTCTCAAGAAATAAATAATCTTCGCCCTCATCATCTTTGCACTGTCCGAAGAAGATGGCCAATTTTCCCAAAAATAATTTGTTCGAATCATTTTCAAATTCAGTATGAAAAACGAACAGTTACAATTTAATGCAAAATAAGTCTAGTTTGCCGTAAGCTCTCAAGTTTACTCAGCGAGCTTCTACTATTCTGAGGAGTTGAGCAAACTCAAAATTTACCAGCTTTAGATTTTTTCAACTTTTGAATATCGCAAGTTGAGAGAGTCAACTTCGAGTAAATAAATGCAATTTCTCAACTTTTCAATAAAAAACCTCAAGTTATTTTCAACTTCGAGTGAATAAAACGGCTCTAAAGGTGTTGCGTTAACGGACCAGGGATATGCATGTGTATTAAACCAAGGTTCGCTGAACGATAAAATATGATTCGTTCTCTAAAGAAAAGTTTGCAAAGGAATTTGATTTCTGATTCGATCGCGAACCTTATTTTTCGGTTCGTTTAAAAATAAAATTCGTTTTCACGATCGAATCAAATCTATTGCGATCTGTAAAATATAGTACGTTCGCGAATTTATCACGTGCGAACTATTGGAGATCCGCTCGCGAACTGTTCGAATAAGAAAAAAAGTCATGCATTCAGTTTGATTAACAAAACATTATTTATTGTTTCTTTGAATAATTTGTTTCTGTTTTTTGTCAAAAAAAAGCTGGTAGAGCGTTAAAAGACCGTCAACAGAGACTTGAGTTGATGGCACTGCCAGTACTACTTGTGCAAGTTTTCCTGAAAGAACCTCTTTGCTGCTCAATGTTTTCCAATGCTCAATTTTCTCTCACAAAGTAAGCAAGTTGATTCGTCAGCTACTTCATTATAATTTAACTTAAATGTCTTTATTTTCCCCATTTGAACCGAAATAATAACTATTGAAAATATAAATCGCCTCATAACCGTACTGAACGGATAGTTGATAGAGAATGATTTGTTTTATGGATCTTTACGGATCCTTATCGCGAGCGAACCATATTCTACCTGAATTTCTTTTTTCCGATCTCTCACGAACAAGAGATACAGAAAAAAGGATACACTTCGTACGTGATAAAAATTAACATTTTTAAAGATCGACAATTTTATCGTTCGCGAACTTTACTTTTTATGGTTCGTGAGAACATCGATAAAGAACGATAAAGACCCTTATTTTATCGTTCGCGAGCGATATTTTACGAAACCTGTATTAAATTTTTGTTTTAATGAAGGAATAATAGTTTAACTGTTGGGGAAATTAAGGAGTTTTTGGAAGATTTGACTCAAGGCAACGATAGTGCGGATTAAATTATTGTAGCTTGGCAGATGAAAAGAACGAAAATGCAAACTGTCTGCGGAAAAAGTAACTTATGTCCAATGAAGAAAGTGTATTTCATGATGAAAGCTGCGCCGAAGTTCTTCCAAGCACATCATAAGCTTCTATCCAAGTGAGGTTTGGAATTCCCTCAAAATTGCAACGTGGTGACGAGGACCTTACTCACAACTTTGACTTACAACAGTGGCTTTTCTGATATGAGTTATCCGAAATCTCTTACTTTATGTTCAGAATTTTATCCAAATCAAATTGCATCTACACAATATTATCATTCAGGTGAGCCTAGTGACGTATTTAACACATTGAAACTCTCCCACAAGTGGGCATGCAAACCCTCGGGTTGAAACAACTTGACTGTTTCTTCAACAGACTGTTTCTTTAACAGAATATTGTGTTGAACCCTGTCAAAAGCCTTCGAAAAATCTGTATAAATACAATCAACCTGAAGACGATTTTCAATTTTATGAAGACAATAATTTGTGAAGATAACTAAGTTGGTATTAGTTGATCTACCAGTCACGAAACCATGCTGGTTTTTCGAGATTTGATTACACACAGCGGCATATATCCGTTTCTTAACAACAGCTTCAAATATTTTCGGAATTAGTTGCAATTTAGCTGTAGGTCTGTAATTGTCAATTAATCTTTTAGATCCAGATTAATGAATTGGGGTAATAAAAGAATGCTTCCAGCAATCAAGAAATTTACCTGACATCAGAGACTAAACTACATTTGCACGCTTTAAAAAACAAAGGGGGGAAATTATCAGGCGCGATACTCGTACTCGAATCAAGTGATGATAATTCTAGAAGAATATCATCTTCAGTTAAAGAAATAGAACCTATGTCAGTAATTCGTACACAATTAGGTAATGAATTGCAATCAATGACCTCATTCACGAAATTTTATTGGAAAAATTATGCAAACATGTTACATATTTCATCAAGATTATCACTATTGACTCCGTTATACGTCATAATGGATGGTATACCAATTGATTTTCGCTTAGTGTTTATGAATGACCAAAAGGCTTTAGAAATGCGTTTAATATAAGTTTCCATTGATGAAACGTATTGTTTATAAACAAATTTCTTTAAAAATTCTTTTCGCAAACGTAAAAAATCATAACGCGCATTTAAATTTAATGTACTCAACTTATAGGCTTTATTCATAACATTCTTCAATCTAGATAAACTGTTGTTATTATTCGTTTACTCGGCACAAACGTAGAAATCGTATTTTTTTTATAATTAGCGTGCGCTAAAGGGATTTTTTATTTTTCTGTAAATGATACAGTAGCCTTATAGTGTTGCCACAGCGCAGGCATTTTTCGTTGCTGCAAGCAGCACCCAGATTCATTGCCTTTTTTTGGGTGCTGCTTACTACTGAAAGAATAGGAGGATAGGAAAGAAGTTTTTGGTGCGAT
The DNA here is from genome assembly GCA_949715645.1 of Portevinia maculata. Lineage (NCBI taxonomy): Eukaryota > Metazoa > Arthropoda > Insecta > Diptera > Syrphidae > Portevinia > Portevinia maculata. The sequence continues at coordinate 220,928,287 of OX454526.1, forward strand.
AGGGTTTTTTTTATCTCCACAGGTGGCGCCTTAATTGCTTAAGGGAGATTTGATTTGTTGTGTGTATTCAATTTTACAAAGCATGGCTCTGGTCGGGATTCGAACACACGACCTGCCAATCACTTTGCGAATACACTTCCATCGCACCATTGCCACCTGCATGTATAGTCAAATATTTTTCTAAATTTTGTAAAAGCAGTATTTAAATTAGCAGGCACTCTTCACGCCTTGCCAGTTTATAGAGCATAAAAAAATATTTATAGCATTATAATCAGCTTTAGCAAAATCCAACCTGTCACTTAAACCCACAAACAATATTTTTTAGGAGTTTTTGGAAGATTTGACTCAAGGCAACGATAGTGCGGATCAAATTATTGTAGCTTGGCAGATGAAGAGCAACTTATGTCCAATGAAGAAAGTGTATTTCATGATGAAAGCTGGGCAGAAGTTCTTCCGAGCACATCATAAGCTTCTATCCAAGTGAGGTTTGGAATTCCCTCAAAATTGCAACGTGGTGACGAGGACCTTACTCACAACTTTGACTTACAACAGTGGATTTTCTGATATGAGTTATCCGAAATCTCCTACTTTATGTTCAGAATTTTATCCAAATTAAATTGCATCTACGCAATAGTATCATTCAGGTGAGCCTAGCGACGTATTTAACACATAGAAACTCTCCCACAAGTGGGCATGCAAATCCTCGGATTGACACGACTTGAGAACACCAGTGTCGTAGAAAGGCGATCAAACAAAAGTGAACCACAGCAGCATGCACGCATCACACAATTGCGAAATTGGTTTGAAGAAGAACTGATGCGGACCAGAGTAGGCTGGCGATGATTACTGAGGTCGAACTGGGAACCCCACAGGCAAACCAGTAGGGAAATCATAAAGTTATATTAGGTTAGTTAGGTTACGATTCCTTTAATATTCTGATCGCTGTCTCGTCGTAAAAGAAAAGAAGAAGATAGAAAATTGCATTTTTACAGAACTCAAAAGAAATCGCTGCCGCTAATGGAAACCGCATACAAACAAAATGTGCAGTCAATGCAACTAGTTGTTAAAAAAAATATTTAATCATATTGTTGAGTACCTACCCATGGTGCGTGAACGCAATATTTTAAAAACTCTAAAATATCGAGCTTTTTTGCACGAAATAAAATTAGTATTGCTTAAATGCTTAAGTTAAGTATTTTTCTACCTAATTAACGTTGATGCAACAAAAAAAATATAAAATTAAATAATTAGGGCATAATTGGGTTAGGTTAGGTTGGTGGCTGTCAGCTAATAGCCAACACACTTAGACCACTGCTAGGTCCACTGTGATGCCACTTGGATCGGGGGAGTTTCTTCCTCCACCGCTAAACCATTTGGAGCTTCTTATGAAGCGCCATAGGCGCCATAGACCTTTAATATCTTCTTTTTTTTATTTAAGCAAAGATATACATTCTAAACACTACTAATGCATTATTTACTAGTTATTACTAATATTACATAATTGTAAATAAAAAATATCAAACTAAGTTTATATTTAAGTGATAATTTGAGGAAAAGCTGATGAAGAAAACCTCAATACGAACTTATAATAGGATCATCGAATTGAGAGAAGTGCTGGTGGGCAAACTTGATTTCAGATATCACGTACATTAACAAAGTACAATTTATTACTAAATTAACAAATATAAATAGATTAAAAATTATAGATATAATTGACAAATATAAAAAGTTTACAGATATAAATAATTTAAAGAAACATACATACAAATTTAACAAACATATTGTAAATAATTTAACAAATATAAATAACAAATACAGACGAGCAATTAATATAATAATAAAGTCAATTTAAATTATAAATAAATAAATAAAACATAATAATTATAATAAATAAATAAATAATAATAATTATAATAAATAAATAAATGAATAATAATAAATATACTCGTAGTAAATAAATAAATAATAACAAATAAGTGAAAAAAGTAGTGATTTTATGTTTGCTCAATGTAGAAGACCTAAAATCTAATCAAGGGGTTGTCAGAGGAGCTGCAATACCAGCCGTAGCGATCAAATAATTTATTCAGTCTTACTGATATTTTTTCAATGTTTGAGATCACATGCAGTTTTTCGGTCGAAAAATGCCAAGGTAAGTTTTAAATCATTTTCAGTAGCTTGTTTTGGATTATCTGTAATCTACGTATGTGGCTTTTTGCACATTTGCCTCAAACTGGAAATCCATAAAACAAGATTGCTTGAAAAATTACTATAAAAATGATGAGTTTGTTTTGTGGACTCATTTTTAAACTTCTGTTTATAAATGAATACAGCATTTTAAATGTGATATTAACTTTTCTGATTTTTTCTTTGACATGGATGCTAAATGCTAACGACTTGTCAAGGTGAACCTTAAAATACTTAGGACTTGATTTCCAATCCGTTTGTATATTATTTATTATAGGTGACCCATGCTTTCCTTGCTTCACCAGTCTGCCACTTCTCAAATTTAAAACAAAATACTTGCTGATAAGAACTGATAAAGAAAACGTCGAGAGTGTCCCTTCTCACTATATGGATATACTCTCAGTGTGACTCCCTTTCAATCTCAATTATATTTCATACCCTATCTTTCTCAATCGCATGCGCCACAAAAAAAAAACAAAACAAACTACAAAAGGTGCATACAAAAAAGAAAGAAAAAGCACACATCACAAAAGGTACAGACAGAGAAACAAATTTGTGCCGCACACACAAACAAATTTTCCTCCACTCAACGCTGGGAAAATCCAAGGATCTAGCTTCAATCGAACATTTTACTCTTTTTTTTTTAATTGTATAAAATTTATAGTTTAATGCTTATTGTTCAACTTCAGGATAACCTAAAAAGATGATTTATATCTTAAAATCTTTGTAAGCAATTGAACTTTACATTAAAAAAAAGTCATTCCTAAGCTACGAGCTAGAAAGCAATCGAGAGTTACAACTTTTCTTAGATATCAGCTTAGATCTCCGCCTTCGTTCATCAGGGGTGATGTCGGCTTTTAATGGTAAAACAATTTTTCAAATCGGTCCAGTAGTTTCGGAGCCTATTCAAAACAAACAAACAATCAAATCCTTCCTCTTTATAATATTAGTTAGTACATATAGACTAGTATTTTTAATTTTTTAGTATAAGCATTCCATTTAATTTTCCAATTGGCAAAGTATGTTTGGATGACATTTAAGTCAGATTGCAATTTCATTTCAATGTTTAAACCAAACTGAATCTGATGAATAAATGCATGTGTCATCTGCAAGAGGAGGTGGAGCTGCTCATAGCCTCAACAACAGTGAAGGACAACCTACTGATGGGTTGCGACGCCAACGCCAGGCATTCTATATGGGGCAGCTCAGAAGATAATGAAAGAGGTGAGTCACTTTTTGATTTTCTGTTAACCACTAATCTATCAGTCTGTAACAAGGGTACGACCCCAACTTTTGTCTTTCCGAGTAAGGAAACGTACAGGGGATGGGAAGAGGTACTAGATGTTACATTAAAAACAAACAATAATAACTTTAAGGTCGACAACTGGAGAGTTTCCAATCTGGAGTCACTCTCAGACCACAGATGGATCCTCTACGACATGAGTCTCGAGGTCGAGACCATAAAACCTTATAGAAACCCCAAAAGAGTTAATTGGACCAAGTTTGGCCAAGTCCTTCGGACAAAACTCAAAAATATACCTGAAACTAACACAGCTGCAATTAAAGAACTGGAGGTACAGGTAAAGACTTTTGAGAAGGCTATGGATGTAGCATACAAAGTCTCGTGCCCAGTTAAACTCAGTAAAAAAGGCTTCCCCCATGGTGGAACGAAGATCTCTCCAGTCTCAGACAGATGACTAGAGCGATTTTCAACATCTGCCACAAACACAATTTTTGGCGGCCTTATAAGGACTGTCTAAGTCTGTATAAGAAAGCCATAAAGGCATCCAAAAAGGAGGCCTGGACGGAGTACTGTCAGTCGATAGAAACCCTTAAGGACTCCGCTAGGCTAAGCAAAATTCTGTCCAAGGAACACTCCAACCCTTCTTATCTGAAAAGACCAGACGGAGGATGGACAGAATCGCAAGCGGAGACCCTGGAACTCCTTATAAACACTCACTTTCCCGGATGCAGTGATATTAGTACGCAACCTGAGAGGCCTCGGCAAGTACAACCTGCTCCCAACAACAACATCACCTCAATAATTACCGAGGAAAAGATTTCCTGGGCTATTAACAGCTTCTCCCCATATAAGTCTCCGGGGCCTGACGGCATTGTGCCTGTCATGTTACAAAAAACACAAAACCTATCAATACCTTGGTTGGTGTCGATATTCCGAAGCTGTTTATCGCTAAACCACGTACCACACTCCTGGAGACGCGCCAGGGTGGTGTTTATACCGAAGGTGGGTAAACGCGGGCACGTATCCGCAAAGGACTTCAGACCTATCAGTCTAACCTCCTTTATACTCAAAACCCTGGAGCGTGTCCTAGATATCCATATGCGAAGTTCTCTGCCAGAAACATCGCTTTCCAAATCACAGCACGCCTATCTCAAAGGCCGATCCACGGAAACGGCTCTCCATGAGGTAGTGCGAACTATCGAAAAATCCATACACTACAAAGAATACACCCTAGCCTCCTTCTTGGATATAGAGGGAGCCTTCAACAACGTACACACGGAAGCTATTCTTGAATCTCTGGTCGAACTGGGCATAGAGGAATCTATTAGGAAATGGATAGCTTCTATGCTCGGAACAAGAGTCATTCAGGCAACACTAGGCAACAGCCACTTAACCAAATTTGCCCATAGAGGAACGCCACAGGGTGGCGTCATTTCTCCGCTACTACGGCTAATGGTTATGAACAAAATTCTAGTAAAACTAGACAGGGAAAGGGTCAAAGCTGTCGCGTATGCGGATGACGTGGTGATACTAGTGTCAGGGAAGTTTCCCTCCGTGATAAGTGATATCATGGGGAATGCTCTAGACAAGGTAAGCACCTGGGATACAAGGTGTGGCCTCGGCGTTAACCCGAGCAAAACCGAACTGATGCTGTTCACCACCAAAACCAAAATACCGGATTTTACCCTACCCCGCCTAAACGGTCAACCACTTACACTATCCTCCAGCGCTAAGTATCTGGGTATCGCGTTCGATCCTAAACTTAACTGGAAACATAACATTGAACACAGAGTGAGGAAGGCGTGTATTGCCTTCTATGCCTGTAGCAGAACCTTTGGAAAGAAGTGGGGACTTCAACCAAAGATGACCTTGTGGATGTACACAGCAGTAGTGCGTCCAATCCTCACCTATGGATCACTAGTATGGTGGCCCGCGTTGAGTAAAGGTTACAACCTCACAAAACTGAAAAGATTGCAAAGGACAGCCTGTATAGGCACCACGGGTGCACTGAGGTCGGCCCCAACGGACGCCCTCACTGTGCTCTTGCATCTTTTGCCTCTTGACCTACACACAAAAGACACCGCACTATGTAGTGCGGTAAGACTCAGGGAATCGGGGTGCTGGACTGCAAGGCCATACGGCCACAGCAGCATTCTGGACTCGCTACCAGAAGGCACGGTCACGTTTCCAACCGACTACATCACACCCAAACTAAACTTCACAAAAGGCTTCCAAGTAAGCTTCCCTTCCAGAGCTTGTTGGAAGAGGGACGAAGTAGTGAAAGATTTCGACACGGTCATATACACCGACGGTTCTAAGATGAACTGTGGTGTGGGGGCCGGTGTCTACTCGGAATCACTAAAAATATCAATATCCCTTCGCCTGCCGGATTTTGCCAGCGTTTTCCAGGCGGAACTACTGGCTATCCGAGAGGCCTGCATGCAACTAGGGCGTGACACAGCGTAAAAACAAAACATTGCTATCTTCATAGATAGCCAAGCCGCAATCAAAGCTATTGACTCGGCTACCATATCCTCCAAACTGATGCAGGAGTGCCGGAACGAGCTTGCGCGACTGGGCGAACGTTTCAGTGTTACACTACTCTGGGTTCCAGGGCATAGTAACATAACAGGAAACGAGCGTGCAGATGAGCTGGCCAGGCAGGGCTCATCTCTGGACGGCTCACTCGCTGCAAGGGTTCACATTCCGCTAGGTGCGGTCAAGACACAAATACACTCACAATGCCTGCAGAAAGCCAATCTTCAATGGAGAAGGTTAACTAACTGCATCATATCGAGGAAGATATGGCCTATTTATGACAAAGGAAGAACAGGAGATCTTCTAAACAGAACCCGCCCGAAGTCTCCAGAATTACGGCGATAATCACCGGGCACTGGCCAATTGGAGACCATGCGGCCAAACTAGGTATCCCATTTAACACCCACTGCCGAAGCTGCGGGAATGTAAACGAAAGAGAAACTCTCTTCCATTTCCTCTGCGAATGTCCGGCACTAGCAAGAGCTAGACTGCGGGCACTGAACCAACCATTCTTCGACGACCTTAGCGCTATTGCGGGCAAAGGGATACAAGATCTTATCCGTTTTCTCAATTCCACAGGTTGGATATAGCCACTCATCAAATGCTCTACAACCGCTACAATATAGGTCACACGAGTCGTGGTAACAAAAAGGCACAATAAGTGCAAATTGGGTTTCAAGCCGAACCGCCACTTCTACCTGCCTACCTATCTGCAAAAATGACAATTTCACAGTTGATTAATTTCGGAAAATCGTGCGTGTAAATATTATACAGGATTGGCCAAAGAACCGAGCCCTTGGGAACCCCTGCGTCAATTGAGAAACCTGCTGATAACCAGTTATTAGCAGATGAATTTTAACATCTGTGTTAGCCAAGTCACTGAGTTCGTTAAGGAAGAAGGCTCCTAGATAGAAATTTCTCTTATGGGAGAATGCAGGACATTTACAAAGAAGGTGAAGTGCCGTCTACTCCTCCTCGTCGTCCATGTAGCTTCAGAAGTAATTGATGCGTGCTTGCCTATAAGACAGTGCCCTGTAATGACACCTATAGCAGAGCCAATGTGCAGTCGGTTTAGTGAGATCAAACATATAGAACGTCGCAGATCCAGCTTTGGCCAGATATGCTTAGTCGCTAGACCTGTCCACATAAGGTTTGTACTCTCGACTGCGGATAGCTTAAACATATGTTTACATGTAGCGTAGGTATACCTAGAAGACCTTTATCAGGTAAAAGAGATAATACGGTTCCTTTTTTGGTGAGGTCATCTGCCCGACAGTTCCCTGAAATATCTCTATGCCCCGGCACCCAACAGAGGTGAATGTTGAACTCCTCTGAGATAAACGGCAGTCTAGGGCTACGATGGAGTTTGAACGGACTGAATTCAGGGACTTTATCGCGGCTTGACTGTCCGAAAAGATACGGATGTCCTTAGTGGTTATCACATTTCTCTTCATCCACGACAAGACTTATTTAATCGCCATGATTTCCGCCTGTAACACGCCACAATGATCACGAAGACGGAAACAGAGACTAATATTTAGTCTTTCTGAGAAAACACCCCCACCTACCCCACCACTAGTTTCTGATCCATCGGTGGATCGATTTATCCTCCGTAAATCCATCATCCTCAAAGAATGATCTGGTGGGGATAGTGATTTGGAAGTTCTTCGCGAATGTCTTCTTTTTTTTGTACAATAAGTAACTCCAGTAAAGTGGGAGGATAATGATTTCTTTAATCCAGATGATAGTTGCGCTGCTAAGAAAGAAAAGGAACACAAACTAAGCACGTAACGAATAACTTACAGTTCACTCCCTCCAACTTAGCAGGACCTACACCAATAGTATAGATATATGTAAATGGCATAGTATCATGTCTTGTAGCCGCAAATCAAACTTGTGTTATTACCATCAATCCACCTGTTTGCAATAACAACAGCTCTTAAATAATCACTCTATTACATGCCAACCTACTTCCAAATATTTACCAATTAATTACTTGACAACTTGGGTCCAACCATTTGATATACGAGTAAACTTAATCTATATGTTATGGATCGACATTCAATTGATTCGGTCTTGTCCTAAATATCTAAAATTCTTCGCAAACGGAATGTCTTTGGATATAACGACAGCCATGGCGATGACAATGGATGACAGCAAAACACAGTCTACCTACCTACTAAATATTTATCAAACGCAGACACAAATCGGTTTAAAGAGAGATTTGTCAGCCGTAAGCCCACTCGCACACATCGATTCATCAGCACTTACAAGGAGGAATTTTTCGATTAAGGCAACGCATTACCAATCGAATGAAATAACATGAAACAAACCATTTTTATGGAAATGCCATACACATCAGTATAGAGAGGAACGCATTAAACTTCAGATTTTTCCAATTTGTCATTTTTTTCTCATTCGAATATCGAATCGAATGGGCCCAATTATATCATCGATTGGAAAGCTCCGACATTTCACTCAATTTGTATTTTTACTCGATAAGGGAAAACTGTTATTGTGCAATGTGCACGTTATCTGAATACCAACGAATGAAGATTGCTGCACCTTTGTCAATAAACCAAAACACCTAAAAACACAATTAATTGTTATCTCTCAGAAAACAATCGGATAAAGTCAGATACACTCAGAGACTAAAAATTAACAAAATGTCTGTATAACTATAGAAGCTCAATGGCTCAACGATGCACACGCTTGAGAATAGACCAAATACGAGTACACACAGCACATTGTCCTTAACCCATTTTTCGTTCCTTTCGCTCTGCTTATTCGTGCTGGCTATAATAATTGAGTGCTTTAAATAGAATACGTTACGATATGTATTGCGGAGCGAAGCTCGTATAGAGAGGCAAGCTGAGGCGTATAATTTATGCAAACCACTTGCATTGTCGCCGAGACAATAACCATATAATGTACCTCAATAGATATCCAAAAGGAATTCTAATAAGTTGGTGGCTTCTAACGTGGGTAAGTAGCAGTTTTCTGACGTGCTCAGGGTGTTTAAATGACTGGAGTGATCGATGAGTTTTCTTTAAAAAAAATACATTTTTTCCTTATGTAGGTATGCATGATGATACATTGCTTTCAACACAGACAATTCAGATAAGATTGATTTGGATTTTAAAAAAAGTCAATGCAAGACGTGTTAAAAGCTTTAGTGGAGGATACTGTGTTAACAAATCTTAAAACATACATCTACACGTCATGCCAATACTTGCTTGTACACCCAGGTGTACTTATTACCATAAACAGTCGACTTTCTTCCCTGTTACTCTATAAAGTGTGTTTCCATCACTATTTCCATGATCTATTCCATTAATTCAGCAGATACGACACCAACAAAATGTAAGACACAGGCGCCATTTTCGGGAGTTGGCACCAGCTGCGTCACCAATTACCCCAGACGCGAATTCGTATGACTGCAGAGTATCGAGTAATCACATGGTCGTACTCGAATCGGAACATTTTCCTAACCCGATTCACATGCCTAATAGCAGTCCAATTCCCACGATTTTTCTATTGCAAATTATTATGCATGCGTCAACACTGGCAGAACTAAAAAGATGACATTTTGAAGTGCTCTCTCCAACTAGTTTTAAATTGTTTTTTTCTTAAATATTCAAATAGTTATGCGACCTAGACTTCAATACCAAAAAACCATTCATCTTAGCAAAAGTGAAATGTCAGCAATTGATCAAGGATCGAGGAAACATAAGTGAAAGTAAAAAAAGGCGCCGACGTGAAAACTTTAGGTGACAGCTGGGTACTCATTCAGCAACTTTTAAAATGGCCTCCTTCGTAGAAAATCGTAGCTTCACTTCATTTAGGCGTTTCACTTTCATCGTAGAAAACGCCGCAATAGCGAAACCGAAAAAAACACACATCAACTTACCGCCATCTGATTTGATTTCGTAGTCTGTATCTGCATGCCTTATTAGTGCTACCTCTTCTCAATGCAATTCAATAGATAGAATAGCGTTTTCCATAATAATAAAAAAATGAAGATTTAAGAAATAAACTCGATACGCATCGATGTAGCTGCATTAAAGTTTCACTTCGAATGTTTTCTACAATGATATAAAACGCATTCACCTTATCGAATAGTGTATCTTTCACTTGAAAAAAATTCTACGATACAATGTTTTGAATTTTGGTACCCCCACCCTTCTTGACGGTTTCAAAAATTGCAGGGTAAAAGTGAAACGCGTAAGATAGGTGAATCTCGGATACCTCGTTTTCAACGATAGGGGTGAATGATAATCGTCAAAGCGTAAGTATTTAAACGATATCGTCGCCGTTTTGCTTCACGTAACCTTATCACTATCGACTATCGTCTCGCCCGTCGTCGAGTTTGTGTGAATCCAATTCAAATAAAAATTATATCAGACAATAACGGCCCCATAGGGGCCCTAAAACCTAGGTTCTCCAACGAAGCTTCGCATGACAATTGATACTCTTGGATGTTTGTCAGACGTTCGCAAGATGTGGGACATTGGAAAACAACTTTTAGATGTTACTTGGCGCCGGCGGGATTTGAACCTGAGAATCTAAGATTAGTAGTTCAACATACTAACCTCTACGCTAACATTTGACAATTCAAATAATCTTCTAGAAATTCTGTAAGGTTAAATTGCATTCATATAAAGGGTGTTTTTTTTATAGAGGTATAAAACTTTTGATAGGGATAACTGTCAATCCAGCTGTCATACTAATAAAATGTGTAGCTGTAGACGTGAGTGTGAGAGATCCGACGCCGTTCTCAGCAACTCGGTCTCTGCCCGTCCATTACTTGGAAAATTTTGAGGACAAATCTTGGCCTATCCATATAAGATCCAACTGGTGCAAGAATTGAAGCCAGCTGACCATCAAGTGCGTCGTGTGTTCTGTGAATGGGCTGAGAATCAACTGGAAGTTGAACCAGATTTTTATCGTCAAATCATCTGATGAGGCTCATTTCTGACTTCTGACTTGTAAACAAGCAGAATTGTCGTTTTCGGAGTGAGCACAATCCTCATGAGACTCTTGAGACTCCATTACATCCCGAAAAAATGAGTGTGTGGTATGGTTTACATGCCGAAGGCGTCATCGGCCCATTTGTCTTTAAATCCGAAACCGGTGCCAACATTAAATGGCGAAAGCTACAGCGAAATGATTCGTGATTTTTTTATTCCTCATGTCATTGGAAATCATTTGGAGGAGAAATGGTTCCAATAAGGCGGTGCAACATGCCATATAGCGCGTGCAACCATGACTTTGTTGAGCCAAACGATTGGTGACCGAATCATGTCAAGAAATTGATCTGTGAGTTGAATTCCTCGTTCGTGTGATTTGACACTTTTGGACTACTTTTTGTGGGGGTACGTCAAATCTTCGATCTATGCCAGCATGATAAACCAGCAATGATTGATCACTTAGAAGCCAACTTTCGACGCAGTATTGACGAAACAAGGCCTGGTGTGCCCGAAAAAGTGGTGCAAAATTGGACCGGCAGGATGGCGTTCATAAGGCACAGTAGCGGTGGCCATATGCCAGAAATTATTTTAAAACATTAAATGCCATGAAATCTGTGATCTAATAAAGCTAAAAATTGGTCATTCCATTAAATTTGATGGTTTATTTTTAAAAAAAGTTGTATTCCTCTGTACATGCTCAACTAGAGATGGCGATGTTACCACTATTTTGGGAAGTAGACGGGTATTCACGAAAACAAGTCTCTTATTCCTTTCTCTTTTCAAACAAAGAATTTACAGTAGAAACTAGAACAATTTAACACAAAACTGATTTAATTATGGAAACTTTAAAAAATATGAACACAGATATGAACAATAAGTTTGAGCAAACGAATAAGTAACAAGATACAAAAATTGAAAAATTAGAGCTAGATTTAAGTAGAAGAATAGAACAAATTGAAAGAAAAGTCAACTTTTTAGATAAGGATAAAAAGAAGAGAAAAACAAGAATTTCAATTTTCCGGAAGAAGAGACAAGTGCATGAAATATAGAAGGAGCGATGATGGAGGCTCCTTTTTTTGGGGCTCCTTCTTTTCTCCTTATATATAAATGAAATTCCTGACTGAAGCTGATGATCAATATTTAATTCATATGTACGCCGATGATGTCCAGATTGTCCCCTGGGTCTCAACGGGCACTGCGCCCTACCCTTAATGACAATCTTCAGAGCATTAATAACTAGTCACGAGCTTGGTGTAATCACCGGACACTGTCTCATAGGCAAGCATGCAACAAGGCTTAGCGTCTATACAAATGAATTCTGCAGAACCTGCTTGGACGAGGAGGAGGAGGATGAGACTATTCTCCAGCTTCTCTGCACATGACCTGCTCTCTTTCAAAGACGAAAACTCCATTTGGGTTCTTTCTTTTACAATAATCTCAACGATCTCATAAACATCGACATTAAAAGTCTTTCAAGCTTTATCAAAAGCTCCAACTGGTTCAACGAGTAGGAAGAAGAAAGATCCGTGTGGTATCATAATGGACCTTTTAATTGGTCTTAGTGTGTCGGCTTCTGCCGACTGCCACTAAAATCCAACCTAACCTGGAACGACCACGTGAATTTAATTGTTGATTGTTGGTTGCTTAAAATACGTAAAATGGTAGCTAGGACATTGGTTATACAAATCCTTACGTACGGATGTGAAGTTTTTTTGTAAAAGCGATTGTGTGAACCAGAGAAAACTTAATGTGGCATATCACAATGATGCACAATATATTTACGGGTTAGGAAGATACGACCGTGTTTCGAGATTTCCTAAAAGTATCTATGGAACGTCGTTTAATAACCTTTTGAATTTCCAAACACTTTTGCTATTTTTTAATAAAATACAGAGCAATCACCCTTCATAATCTTTACAATAGACTTAAGTTCTTAACATCAAAGAAACTAACGCAGCTCATGTTCCCCGGTTTACTTGTATAATATTTGAGGAGCAATTTGTCGTTCGCTTAGGGAACTCTCTGCCACACATGCAATTTGACAGAACAACGCGATTGCAATTATTTTTCAGAACATCTGATTAGTTTTTATATTTTCAAACTTTGACTGAACTAATATAATTTTATGTCTTTCTGTTGCAGATTTTTTTTGTTTAGCTTAGCTTTTTATTTGCTGAATTATTTTAATGTATTAAATTAATGAATTGTGGCACCAATGCTTGCATAATTATTACTGAATTTAATTTCCACTTTTGTCTCTTTGAACTATATTTGAATGCTTAATTTGTCAAGCTTCACAAAATTATAAGATATTGCATTTTAGTGTATATGCATTCAAATAAATAAATAAACAAACAGATATATAAAGATGGAATTTTCCGACAGTAAATGATTTCCTCTATCGTCTTGGTCAACCCGCCAGAAATAATGTCAGACCCTTGTTATTAGAAGTTATGATTTGATAATATCTGGGAAATCATTAATAAATATTATGTAAAGTAGAGGGCCCAAATGACTTCCTTGTGGAAGACCTAATAAACGATATTGAAGTATGCGCAGTATCAATCAATTTGAACCACTTGCTTTCTGTCACACAGAGAAGAATTCAAGAATTTGATAAAGCAATCGTTAAAACGTAAATTTTTCAATTTTTTAAAAAGGATACACTCTATCAAGGGGTTTTATGAAATCTGTATACAAACATCGATGTGTTTGCCCTGTTCAATTTTGTATATGCAGAAATTAGAAGGGATACAAAGGTTTATATTAGTCGACCGACACTTAACAAGGCCAGTGAATACTGAACTGAAAAATAAAGCTTCTGAGTAATTTATCAAAAAGTTTTGGCACGGCTGGCAACTTAGAAAGTGCCAGTATTACGTATTTTCAATTCTCTTACGAAATAACCAGATTCATTTGCTAAATAGATGTGTCAAAGCAGCGCAAAGCGAGAAAGAAGTTTTTTTTTTAGAAAAATAGGAGATACCAAATCATAACCAGATTTCTTAGAGACATCTAACCCATTCATGCGTTCATCTTCAGCAAACTAATAAAGAGAAAAATAAGTTATTGCAGAAAAATCTGAGTATAAATTATTAATCTCAGAGGAAATGGGGCACGACCTGATCAGTTGCCTGCTGCCACTGTCATGTTCAAAGGAGACATCCTAAACGAACTTCGTCAAAAAGTCAGAATCAATCGACGAAGAGAGGCATGTCTAGAAACTCCTGGGTCAGACAAATGCAACAACACCAGGTTTAAATTGGCCTCAGTGACAAAGTGATTCGAAATCCTTCAGATGCTTTTTGAGATCAAACTGGCGAACCCTACAGGCGGGCAATTAGGGATAGGGGGTTTATGATCCCTCTAACTCAGATCAAAAAATCGTCATTAAAGATGAAGAAAAACAGCACCTCAAATTGAAGGACTACTGCAAGTGGGATAGTCCCAAAACACTTTTAGGAAATGATCGACATGGCTCGATTTTTTAAAGGATATTAAGGACAGAATTATGGTAAAGGGTAGCGACTTGACAACTTCAAATTTCTAGTGCGAATGCACCCTTAAGCCGACTACCGACCTGTCAATGTCAAAATATTCAGTAAAATCAACATTTTCATCATGGTGAAGTACACAAAGAAACAACGTTACAAATAATTAAAATTTACTGCCGAAATTCCCAGTTGGTGGTCGCAACTTTAAGAGCGTTAAAGCCATTTTTCGGCCGTAATTCTCGTCCCAGTAGACAAGCAATTCATATTCGCTGCTTGATGTTGCCGTGCCAGTGAGACTACGTTTTGCCCGAAGTGTGGAGAATATTGCTGCCGTAGAGGCGTCCGCCGCGAACCAGCCAAATCAGTCAAATTCACGGCGTTCTCAAGAATTGGGCCTCTCCCAGACCACATTATGGCGAAGTTTGCTTAAGGATCTTGGCCTACACCCTTACAAGATCAAGCTGATCAAGAACTAAAGCCACTTGATCATATTAGATGTAACGTACGTTCTCGGATTGGACTCTGGACATGATGGATGAAAATGAAGAATTTCATCGCAAAATTATCTTCAGCGATGAAACGCAATTTTGATTAAATGGCTTCTTCAATAAATATGCGTTACTCGACAGGTGAGAACCTTCATGTGCTTCATGAAACAGCACTTCATCCCCAAGTCAATGTTTGGTGCGGTTTTCATGACGGTGGCGTCATTGTGCCGTTTTTTTTTTCGTCGATGAAAATGACCGTCAAGTTACGGTCAATGGTATTCACTACAGAGACATGTTGAAACGTTATTTCTGTGAGCGCAATTGCATGAATTTGACATCAGTGATATGTGGTTCCAACAAGACCGTGCCACAAGTCACACAGCATGTGCAACAATCGAGTTATTGAATTCTCAGTTCGGTGAACGTGATATCTCGAGAAACGGACCCGCCGAGATCGTCTGATTTAACGCCTCTAGACTTCTTTTTATGGGGCTACATAAAATCATTGGTCCAACAAGCAGGCAACGTTAGAGGAGATTAGAGTAAATATTGAAATGTGCGGCCGAGTCATCGAAAATTGGGTTCAACGTATAGACCGCTGCATACGTTCCCGTGGTAGACATATGAACGAAGTCGAATTCCATTCATAAATATTTTGATAGTAGTTCAAGCCAGTATATTTTTTTTTGAAATATCTCAAGTAGTTTGTATTTTATTTAAAAAAGAAGTTGTCAAGTCCTTAACGAAAGACCCTTTATATAATCTGTTAGATAAGAGTAAGTTAATCAAAAAAAAAAAACAATATACGTTCTCGTATGTAAAAATTAGTACATAAGATATGAAAGAGACCATACAGGGCCTTAAACCTAGCTTCTTCAATCATTTGGTTGTGTGAAGTGGAAGAGACCTACAATTTTAAGCCAAGTCCCAACGGCTTAATGAGAAGCTTCTCATGGCAATTGGTATTCTTGGTGGAAAAAAATTTTTAGGTGTTACTTGGCGCCGCGCCGGTGTGACTTGAACTTGAGACCATTTGATTAGTAGTTCAATACATAAACCACAGAGCTCATACGTTCTCGATGTACAAATATATGACGTAAACAATTGAAGCCAAATAGTACTATCTCATTATTAATTCTTTTCGAATAAGCCCGCGCATATATCGCCATATATTGACAATTTAAATGTCCCTAAACCCAACTAAAATGGTTATTCAAATATTCAGTTTGACTTACCTTCGTCTTGGGACATAATGCTTTCATCGGGCGAGGGAAGATCAGATTGTTTTACTGAAGCTGCTCCTAATTTGCGGGTCTCTTGGAGTCTGGTAAAATATTCGACAGCATAGTTGATAACGTCACCAGGCTGTTCTATTAAATATGCTATGGAGAACTCCAATAGCACTTCCCTAAGAGCGTCCGGAACTTGAATTCTTGGCTTTTGTGTCGCAGACATTTTGTATACAATTCTGAAAACAAATTAATATATTTAAATAAGTTTAAAATCATTGCTTATGCGAAAATAGATGTGAAGTACCCAATTTTTGTATATAAATTTCAATTATCTCAAATGCTGCATGTGACAAGGACATCGTACAACTGTCTTCTTTAACCTACTCGTACCACATTCACCAAACTGTTTATCCTGTGACAAGGACAACAACAAATCCGACGTTCCCTGACAGACTGATGGGCACTGCGATAGTCTTAGAAAATAAAAATATGAATCTTGGACGACGAACAAGTATCCAATTTTGTAACACGCAAATGTTATGGTGTGTACGCATCTATTGGGATGCGATTTTACCCGGCAACTTTGTGTTTTATGCTATGTGTGGCACGAACATTTAGTGAGAATGTTGGCGACGCCAAGCACGTGTTTTCAATGTGTTTATATTTTATTGCTCTGAGCATTCCGAAACGTGTGGCATTTTGGTTATATTGTTGCCGGGTCATAAAATCCAATTACCCGATAATGGCTGTGCTCGTAAAACAAGGCCGATTTGTAAAACAATCTTTTACATTATTATGTAACATTATTCACAGGAGAAAGCAGTCATGTTATGACCCATATTTAAGAAGATTTTTTTCTCTTGCTAACTTTCAAACTTATTGCACAGAGGTGGCAGTGGCTCGCACACATAAAGTATGCCATTGACACTTGCATAGCTTATTATCACGTGGTTGATTTTAGATTCAGTCAGATAAAGCACGTTTTCGTCATTCAATCGATAAATTAAAAATTAATAAATAAATAAATAACTATCACTTGTTGGGCAACGTCAGGATAGGGTTTGATAAGGTCTTTTCCAATTTATAGGTTTTCTTATTTATTTTTTCCAACAATTAATAATCTTTGAAATTTTAGACTGCACAATCACAAATGAAGTAGTGACTGATTGACGTGCTGAACTGAGAAAATAATTTCCACTGGGAGTGTACGAGAAGTTTGACATGAAATTCTTAATACCTGAAACCTAATAATTTGACACGTGTGTTGGATTGCAATTTAAATATATGTGTGGTGTTTTCAAAGTAATACATATTCCACTTCAAGAATTTGTGGTAAGTGAAATTCATAAATGTCGAGCAAAAATGAATTTAATATTATAGCATTGTAATTCGTTTGCCATATCAAGACTAAGGTTAAGAAGTAGTGGACAAACATCAGTTTCAATAATGTGATATCAATTCATATCAAAATTACGCACTTTTGTGATTTTGGGCAGGTGCCATTCAAAACTATTAACTAACCGTCAGCAAGATAAGAAACTACGAGTATAAATCTTGAGACCCCATCAAACAGAGCGCGTTTTATAGCCGCGTTCTTACGGCTCCTTAAACTAAATTATGAAAATGTATTTTCCTTTTACTCAATAAAATTTTTATTATTATATTTATTATTTTTTATTATTATTATTATTTTAATTAATTCTATTGCCCGGTATGTTTTTAACCTCCGATCATGTCTCCTCGCAATCTCGTCAAATTCTCGATTGCACTATTGACAGCTTTCTTAAATATAGATGTTGTGCTTTTCTCGCTAACGTCATATACAAAAAACAGCCACCGTACTTATACAACAAAATTACATCAAATCGATATAGTCGTTACATATCAGTGCGACCGCCTATGCACACCTGCTTAACATCACGCAGACAATTTTTCGTTCATGCCACTAGTTTATGGAACCAATTACCCATTGCTATCAGGTCTAATGTTGAGCTCAAGAAACTCCTCAAGGCAATTTGTGCTTTTTTTAGAAATACTTATTGAAATTTCTCTATCAAGTAATGTTAAATATTTTTATTTTCTTTTTTTCTCTATCTTCTTTTTGCAGCTTTAAATTACTGTTTTCGATTTTTCGATTTCTTTCTCTTCTTAATTTATTATATCGCAAGTCCAAGTTGTAAAATATCTATCTCATGTTTTTATTTTCTCACTACATTCATTCGATGTCTTTATATTACCATTATAAAACCTGTATGTGAACTATAAGAATTCTTTATATTCTCAAATGTACAGAGATTTAAAAAAAAAAAAAAAAAAATAAATAAACAAAAAAATAAAAAAAAAATTTCTATAAAACTGGGAAAGTCGGTATATCCACAGAAATTCTAAGGATGCATTCTCCTCCAGACAAAACCTACTACAGCAGGAGCCGATAGCATACTTTGGGAGTGGAGGTACAACCCAAAATACACTTACTTGTATGTAAAGCACAGACTACCTATAGGTAGTCTGTGATGTAAATGTATGAGCATGGTGATATCAAATTTAGTCGCCTGGAAGAATTTTTTTCTAGTAGGGTGAGAGCACATTTATGGCGCAGGGACATAAGTCCATTATGGACTAATATTCCAGTTCGGTGGGACATAACTCCATATTTGGATTATGTCCCTATGTTCCACCAAAGTGGGACATAAGTATATAAAAAAAATTTATGAAATTATGTCCCATCTAGCATGTTTTGTTTTTAAAGGAATGCTGTACTTCTGCACGATGAAACTCTGCTACGATAAGCACAAAATCTAAGATGTTAACGACCATAATAAAAAACACATGGTAAATCCGTTTACGTATGTATTTTTGTAAGCTCTGGGAAAGTTATAGCAGAAGTTTCGCGCAAATTTTCGCATTTATTTTCGACAATTCTCAGAAAACAAAATCTTATTTTACTCTCTTTTCTCTTCGTCCAATTTTACTTTATGTTTCTTTTCCAATCGGAACTTAAAGATAAAAAAAAACTATTGATTCAAATTTGAAAAAGATTCATAAAGTTAAATTAGATGCAGAGTAAATAGGATACAGAGTGCAGAGCTCAAGATGTGTAAAATTCCCTATATCGACCTTGTTTGGATAGAGCCAAATCACTGCTAGGGGCTTCAAAAGGACACTATCAACACAGCAAAGAAACATGGTGGGGGACAGATGAAGCTAGAAGTGCTAAGTGACAAGAAAACAGCATTCAAAGCTTGCTTAAAGTGCTCCTCGAAAAAAGGAGATGAAAAAGCTCGCCTCGAATTGAAATCCGTTCGCCGAAGTTCATCAACATTGCTCAAGGCTGCTTCTTGTGGATGACGAACAAATACAATACAGGTGGCAGCAGTATTGTGAAGGACTTCTAAATGAACAATTTCCTCGGATATATTTTCCGACAGCCGTTCTTAACAATGAAAAAGTACACGACATTACTGTCGAAGAAGTTAGGAAAAATAATACGGCTATCTGAAGATCAGTGCGGGTTTGACGCAGGTAAAACAACCACAGGTGCCATCCAAAGTATAAGGTTCATGATGGAAAAACATCGTGATTCCTTTAAGGATGTATCGCGATTTTGATAGACAACCAAGGGATTGTTACGGGTGGCGCTAGACAACGAGAAGTTCCACAAACCTACGAAAAGATGATCATAGACATATATGAGGGAGTAAAAACAAAAGTAAGATGTCCCGTTGGCGTCACCGACGAGTTCGCAATCAAAGTCGGTGTACACCAGGGAATCGTCTTCAGTCCCTTGATATTTATTATATACCTTGATTATCTGATTAAAGGAAAAGTGACGGGCCGCAAAGTGCATCAATTATTCTTTGCTGACAATAGAGTCATCATTAGCGAGGATCAAACGTCCCTGCCACGAGCACTTGATGTATGGGTGGCAGTTTTGCAGATGAATGGGTTTCGTATTAGTCCGAGAAAAACAGAATACATGTACTGATCCACTCCGACCTATTCCAGACATTTATATGAATGGAAGAGTGATTCGCAAGTGCGAAAAGTTCAAATATCTGGAATCTATGATCAATAGCGAAGCCAGCTGTGAAGACAAATTACGACACTAATCGCGTAAGCGTAGGGTGGGCGAAGAGGCAGGAAAACTGAGCCATCTTCTGTGATCGAAAAATGCCCCTTAGCTGAAAGGAAGGCTCTACACCGCAATTGTGCGCACATACGGTTTACAATGTGGGACAGCGTAAAAAAAGTATGAGGGTAATTAACGGCAGCTGAGATGAAGATACTTCGCATGACGGCAGGAGTACCGCAGATTGATCGAACAAGAAGTTCTAAGATGCAAGGAAGCCTTCACGTCAAAGAACGATTCTCGAAAAAATGGAGCGCGACCGGCTCAGTTGGTACTGTCATGTTCAAATGAAAGATGCTACAAGCCCTGTCAAATAGGCAATATCAATTAACGCTCCTTTACAATCGCGAAAGAGAGGCTGGCCTAAAAACTCCTGGATCACACAAATGCAGCACCATCAGCGTCTAATTGGATTCAGTGACGAAGTGATTTGAAATCGCGAGGGCTGCCGATACTTTTTGAGGTCAAACCGGCAAACCAGTAGGGATGCAGTGAAGTGGAAGTGTTATGATCCCTTCAGTCCAGATAATAACCTCTCGTTAATCAAAAGAAAAAGAAGGGATAGCAAAAGAAGAAGTCGAAAGAGAAATATACCGGTTTGACAGAATACGATGAATTACTTGGCGAAAATCTGCTTCTGGTTATCACCAGGGTAACACCAACAGATGGATTGAGAACTGACGAATAAATTGATGCAGGAGTGTTTGGGGCAAGTGGTGGTGTAGTGGTTACTACAGATGGTCTGAAAGTTAATAAGCCATCATGGCACTTGTAGCCTATTTCAAAGCTATATTCAATTAAGCAAGAAAAGAATAACAACATAATCGTTTGATGTATACATACATTGGCACGTAGGCATTACGAGCTACGAGGTTGCAGGTTATTTAGCAGGACCACGGATAGAGGAACCCTTTATAGAGCCTGAACAATTCGGTAGTTGAGGAAAAAAAACATTTGCAGCGAGTTCAGAAACAGAAACTTGGGGAACACCAGCATTTATTTGGTGAGTTGCAGACTTGAAACCGTCCAAAACAACTTGAATTGAAAGGTCCGAAGGGTAATTCCCAATCCATTAAAGGAAAGTATCATCGCTTCCTGCACGCATTTTCGACAATAGAGCTTGGTGCCAAACTCTGTCAAATACCTTTGTAATATCAAGCGCAGCAATCTTACTTTCACCACCATGATGAAGAGATTGGTTCCACTTGTCGATTAGATAAGCCATCGAATCACCAGTGGACCTGTTGCTGCGAAAACCGTTCGCCGGTCATTAAAAAGATTTTGGATTCAAGACGTTTCCATGACCTTGGAAAGAAGGTACGTTAAAGCGATTGGTCAGTAGGAAGAGGGAGAAGAAGATTCGTCTTTTTCGGCGACGGGCTGGACAAATGCTGTTTTCCATATTCTCGTGTAGAGCCCTAAGCAAGGGATAGATAGAAAAGCTTACACAATGGTTTTCCATCGTGGAAGAACACCTATTCAGGACGATAGGGAAAATACCATCATTAAGCGAAAAAGGCAGTTGAACGTTACCGTTGAAGTTATGATTAGGGTTAGAGGGATTATAGCAGTTATATGTCCCTCTATGTTAAAAATGTCAACAGTTAACGACATGCGATGTTTATCGATAGGGGAAGCGCTATTGCAAGGGAAATACTTTGTTTTATTTTGTAACGAGAGTTTAAGACATATAAGCGCCATCTGTTGAAAAGTAGCATGTCAATAATATAAGCCGGACAGTTTGAAAATATCTGTCGGACAATATTCGGTTCTCAAAGTTTTTGAATGAAATAGTACCATACTGCCATACCACTAGAATTTTCGTTAATCCATAAAAAGGTATCGTATCTATGCGCAGTGTATTTGAGCAAGCGATAAAAGGATGTGCGTCATATTTTAGTCTGTTAATGATAAATTAAAAATTTAAATTTTGTGTGATAACACGTTTGTAGTTAGGCTGCCAAGTTTGCGTCAATTTACTTTGAATTGTTGAATGAACAATGTATCTCGTGCTATCAAGTAAATAAGTGGACGGCTGGAGTTACAGCGCTGTTTAGCGGTTAGCCACAACCGATTATAAGGTTCCAAAAAATCTTTCAACCATGGTGACTTTCAAGCCAGCTTATTGCTTTAAAATTCCTTATCTCATATTTCCTTCCGATCCAATGCGCTAAAAAGTTATATATTTCCACATAAAACACCATGTTTACAGCTGTATCCTTATAAATTGGTATATCATTTATCTTCTGTAACATCAATTAGGCATGTCTGAAAATTGTCAACCTTAACACAGCTGTATTACGCTTCCGCAAACTTTCGAATAAATGGCTACGTTGTTGCTCCTTATATTACCCAAAATAGGTCGCCGTCATGCCAGAGACGATAATCAACGTCTGCAAAAATTGATTTTTTTTTAACTTGGGATAGATAGAGCACGCAAGTACATGAACATAGTCTGGTATCCAGAGACCACGGAATGGATAAGAGTACATGAAACGCTACTTCACTACAGAGTTTATGAATTTTGAATGTACTTTGCAAATTGTAGCACCGTCTTTTTATTTTATTTTTAAGAGATTTCTTTGTATAGTGAGACTAATAAGGAACTTATTTTGTGTATAAAATTCTGAAGCACTTGTCTCAGTGAGTTTATTATTCGTGCATCCACGAATTGCATTACTCGAGATATACGGCGCCATAAATAAACGGAAATGCTGGGTTTTACGGTTTTGCACTATAAAGTTCTAATAACAAATTGAAAAAGTTTTTATCATTAAATTTAGTTTTGAAATATACTCTAAAATTAAGCGGAGTGGTCGGGACAAGGATAGCAGTCGTTTAAACTAGACTACTAAAACTTAGCCCATGACTTCCTTCATGGTTTTAACATTGTATAGCGACTTATAAACATTTTTATCCAGTTTCTGCAAATAACAAATACTTAGCAAGTAAAAGAAAATAAGGAGATTTCAACAAGCTTAAGTGAAAGAAGCAGTCATAAAACGGCAGTGTGATGTTAAGTTAGTGAACGAAAAAAGCATCAACAAAATAGGAATTTTAAATTCTTTTGTAGGATTCCTATTCAGAACGGAATGGAAT
Source organism: Portevinia maculata (assembly GCA_949715645.1). Classification (NCBI taxonomy): domain Eukaryota; kingdom Metazoa; phylum Arthropoda; class Insecta; order Diptera; family Syrphidae; genus Portevinia; species Portevinia maculata. The sequence continues at coordinate 220,951,664 of OX454526.1, forward strand.
AAGATACTGTTGCGAAAGATTTCGAATAATCTTTTTTCAGGAATGGTTTTAAAATCGACAATGGAGCTAGAGCGAGCCCTCAACGGAACTAGTGCTCAGAGCATTGATTATAGTTAGAATAGGTTTCAATTTGTTTGTAACTAGCTTGAAGTACGTACACATGTATAAAGCAGGAACATTTACAAACAAAAATATTTATAGCTATAACATTGTTAACAAAGCTGCTTGCACAGGACTACTTTTATATTAGAATATTGTTCATTTACTGATTTTATTATGTGTTTTCGTCTTCCCCAACAGCAAGAGTGCGCTGATGGTACTTTATCAGAAACTTTCGCACCAACAACAACTGCAAAGTAAAATCAATGCGAACGCATAGAAGACGAACAATTGTCCAAAATGGCTCGCGCGAGTTACAACAACTTCTTGTTCGTCTTCCTTAATGACGGTAAGGCTATGACCAGGATTAATGGGATCATAACCCTCCCACTTAAGGGCATCCCTACTGGTCCGCCTGTGGGGTTCGCCGGTTCGACCTCAGAAAATAACAGCAGACCTCCCGATTTCGAATCACTTCGTCGCTAAGGGCAATCAAATGCTGGCGTTGCTGCAAGTTACAACTACAACATAGCCGAGATATAAGTAGCATAGTTATAACAAAAATATAGCTTAGATATAAGTTGCACAATAAGCATAATTCCTTATTTCATTTTCGCAATTATTTAATTGCAAAAAAGCACGGTAAGCATATAACATATCACTTTTTCAATAAAATTAAACAATTATTTCTTGCACAATGCATAATGTAAATTCCGAGAATTAGGTCTGGTACGTTTCCGCACAATTCGAGGAATAAGTTAGTTAAATTTCAAATTCAATAAAATTTAAATTGCATTCAGTTGCAAAGTAAAGTTGTACGTACAACTCGATGTTCCAAACATAACTCGCACAACATTTTGCACGTTGCTATATTAGAAACCTTGGTGGGCGGGCGCACAACAACTCGCAAAAGTTTCATCACAATCGGATGAATGGAATAGAGACGCATAGAGGACAAACAGACAAATATTAAATAAATGGATAAAATTTGATAAAGTTTTTCAAGAATGTTCTCGAAGAAAATATTAAGTGAGATCAGTTCGCAAAATAGTTTTACGGCCGATAGGCAATAACTATAGAGTTAAAGCTCAGTGTAGACCATCCGCATAAGGACGAGTTATCTAGAATAAGTATTCGATGTAGTTAAAAATTAATAAAAATTAGTTTAAAAGTAAAAGCTTGCATTGAGTTATGATTGCCAGATGGTCAGGACCCGCCGATGTCCAGATATTCTCCACGATGTTCAGAGTCCTGGTGAAAGACAATTTGTCCAGTCGTATTCTTCCCATTAAATCAAATGAAAGAAATATTTCGTTTTCTCAAACACTGCGAAATCTTTTTCAAAGCCTTGAATATAATTGCTGAAACGCAAACAACGGAATTTCAATCAATAAAGCAAAACAAAAGAAAAGAAAAACAAATTCAGAACGAACGGCTGCGTTATTAATTCGGTCAAATTTTAACAAAAATTATTCAATTTGAAATCTTTTCAAATTATTGAACTGGTTAATTCCTTAAAATCAAAAACCAAGTAGGGTAAACTCAGAGAAACCAAATAAACTGCCTCCCCTTGAGCGTCACGAGTTAGCGGTTAGGGTAATCCTTCTCTGGACTATAACTTGTTTGTCTCCGTTTAGGAAGTAGGGGCAATTTAAAAAAAAAATGACTTAAATTGAAAAAAAAAAATTAATGAAAAAACAACGGCAACACTTATAATAAAGTACTATACCCGTTTTGAAAGCCAGAAATCTGTTCTATAATCCTAAATTTCAATTAAATTATTTATGTCAATAGTTTTTGAAAAATTCGCATGCAAACTCAACATTTTGATAAAAAAAATTTCAAAAAAAAAGTTTTGACCATTTTTTTTCAAAATTGTTAAATGAAGTGCTAAATTGGCTCTTTGTGGTCAATGTTACTATCAATTCTGAATCGAACACAAAAAACTGAATGGAGAAAATTGAAAATTACTAAAACTACTTTTTTATGACATTTTTGTTTTTTTGCTTGCTTACATAAATACACCAGTGCTAGTACATACCTAGCATTACGGCGTATAAACAGTGATGTATCTATGGGAGGAGCATGTTGCCCCCATGCAACCACCCTGCTTGGGCCAACTATAGGATTTGGGGCAGATGCGATGTAGGGTTTATGCAGTTTCTTTTGCATTTACAGAATCTGGATTTAAAGAAACTTTGAATTTATCCTATATATATCCAATGTCAACTAAATATATGTACGTAGCCCAAAGTTGCACATTTAAAATTTTCAGACATGAAAATGTAATGCATTATGAAAAATTCACATTACCGCGGTACTACTGTACGACTGCAGCAAATTTATATAATTTCTTAATATACATATGTTTGTGTCCTACATACCTATATTATGCAACTTCAAAGTATACCTACTTAGATGACCTCCGTAATTTTGGGATTGTTTTGCAAAGAAGATAAGGTCGGGCGCTTCTTTAAAGTGAACACCAAATGTAAGGAAGATTTGTGGCTTTATATCCACAAATACGTTAACCCCAACACCAGTCGACCTCCATCAATAAACATGTAGGACAACAACCTTAAGTTGTTGCTATAAGTTGACTCAACATAAGTCATACTATACATGCAGAGCAACAACCTTAGGTCGTTCCTCCATTTAAGTCAGCATGTTTGCTTATTAATTTGTAGATATAGTACAACGGATGCAAATATCAATTGCATTTCCGCTAAAACTCAAAATTGCAATAAATGCACTGTAGTAATATTATTAATCAGTAATTAAGCTTATTGAATGGAAAAAAAGATAATAAAGGCAGTCAGAACTAGACACTTAAACCAAACACTTGACTTTTTATTTAACTGGTGCATTCGGTAGGATTTTGTTTTTTTTTTGTTTTTGATAGAAAAAAAAAATAAAGAAGACATCGAACCAAAGTGATTATTGCAGACTAAAAATCAGTCGCAGCATACGGAACATTAGTGAAAACATAAAATAAAAATAGAATTCAAGTGATTGTTGCAGAATAAAAATCAGTCGCAACATACGGAAAATAAAGATAGTGTCTGTTAGAAGTGCTGTGTAGAAACGCCAAAATTTCGCGACAAGTACTCCACGATTCCAGAAGGAACTTACCAGCAGAAGAAATCGAAATGACAACCGATTCAAACACCATATTGGCTACAATGGTAACAATTCTCGCAAGACTAGAGGCTAATACGCAACAGGCTGATAGCCGAGCCCTAGTTCTAATGAGAGAGATTTCTTACATAAAAGAATTCTCAGGAAATAAAGAAGACCTGACTCAATTCATAAATGTGGTGGACAACCACATCAACCTTACACCGGAGGATAGAAGAGCCGCTACCTGGACCGCGATAGCCCAATGCAAAGTCATTGGAAGAGCAAAGGAGCTACTACTGAGCAACGCAGCTACAACATGGGACGAAGCAAGGAATCTTCTAGGGTTGACCTTTCAGACCCGTCATCGACCAAGGGGAAGTTACAAGAAGGATTAATAATCTAAGAGTAAGATCAGTTTTGGATCTAAACAATAAAATTGAGTTCCTACTAACCGATATTCATACTTTAGTAATGTATGAAAACAAAAAGGATAGCCTTAAATCTCTTTTGTATAATCTAGTAGTGAGTAAGATAAGAGAAGTAGCAACTGGAAATTTAGCCAGAGAACTTAGGGACGAATATGAACTACATAGAATAAAAACAATATTGTATTCATATGTAGGGTTTGATGAAGGGAACATTCTTACAGACCGAAGCATTAATCAAGCACATTCAAATTACAGAGATAAGGAAATAAATGATATTTCTAATAACCAACTACGACGAAATACTAACTTCAATAATTCTGAACAGGCCCACGACGAAAGACAATACACTAACTACAATTATCGACGACAGACAAATCAAAAACGGCAAAATTTGAATTTTAATAGTCCTGGACGAACTAACCACGAAAGGCAAAATAGTAATTACAATAACCCTGGACAGCGACTAACTACTATTATTATTATTCTTCTTTATTTTTTCACTAATAACAAAAAGTGTACAAGTTATACTTTACTTAAGAATACGGACATGGCTATGCTGCCGTCTGCCGGAAGTGACATTATAAAACAAAAGTAATACAGTAAAAAGAAAAAGGAGATGAAAGTAAGAAAGTAAAAAGTGAATATTAATGTTACATTTTTTTTTTTTATAGAGCAAAGAAAAATGGAGAAAAAAAAAATAAAAAATTGATGAGTAAAGCGAGTTTTAACAATTTTAATGATTTGCAACATAAAGGGGTTACAATTTTGAAACACAAAAAGATAACAATTTTATATGATTTGGAACATAAAAGCAATAACAGGCATAAAACGTGGTTTTTCAAAAGCTATTACGATATATTAGAGCATGTTTGCAGTAACTATACAGGGTAGTCCAACCTCGAGCACCATTTAATATTTCGTAGAGACAATTAGCGGACAAAAAACTTTCTTGCAAATACAGTCGTCGAATCTCTTGTAGGATCGGGCAAACTGCAATAAAATGGTAAATATCGTCTAACTCTCTTCTGTTGCACAGATAACAAATTTGTTCAAGATCGACTCTATGAGGGATGAAATTTAGGTTAAGGATTTCGATGCTCGCTTTGAATACCATGCTTATTTTGTATGCTGAATTCTTTACATTAAAGTAGCTGTCTTAGTGTCTTCAGTAAGTATTCGATGATTAAGATTTCGGTAGATAGTTCTGGAAGTTGACGATAATGCCCTGGTTAAGTGTTCGTTGAAGATCTGGTCATCTATTTTCGAGATAATTGTCGCAAATATATCAGGCCACTCATTAAAATTGCTTTCTGTTAACGGCAGTGAGAGGTCGTGGGATAAGGCTAGCTGATTCCATTCTCTGAAAGGTGAAGCATTGGTTCGTAGTAATCTTGCCATTATTACTCTGTGGAGATTTGCGATACTTCTACTCATCACTCTAAAACAATAGTCAGAATTTGCTTTTAGATTCCTTATGTAGATTGGTGGTAGACCAGACTCTACGTGTATTGCATAAGTCGGTGTGGAATTCGGCAATCTAAAAATGCGTTTGAAGAAAGTTCTCTGAACCGCCTCAAATTCTTCAAAGGTAATTACTCCAAAGGCCTGTGTACCATAGCACATACAGGTGTTGACTGTTGCATTGAGCACTTTGAATTTGGATGAATGGTCAATATTCTGTTTAGCGAAAAATTTTGGCCACATCAAATTAAGCTCCAACTTAGCCTCTCCACTTTTTGCTTTTGCATGCTTTGAAAGATTTAGATTATACGTGAATAATACTCCCAAATACTTAAATTCCAGCACTGTATCAATTTGCTGGTTACCAAATCGCCAAGCTTCTTCAGGGAGTCTTCTACATTTTCGGCTCTCAAACACCATCGCCTTCGTTTTTTGTATATTGATGTGGAGATCCCATGTATCACAGTATGCCATCAGTTTGTTGATTTGCAGTTGCAGCGAGAAAGGATTGTCCGCCAGCAAAACCAAATCATCAGCGTAAAGCAATACTTTGATGAGAGTTCCCGCAAAGAGTACAACGCCAGGAAGAATAGAAGATACATCATCAATGAAAAGAGCGAACAACAGAGGGCCTAGAATGCATCCCTGTGGGACACCTGCAGAGGTAACGAACCACTCTGATAACTTAGAGCCATCCCATACTGTCGCACTGGAGGACGAGAGGAATTTGAAATATAGCAATAGAAATTTTTGAGACACTCCAATAGTCGTCAATTTATAGAACAACGCCTGCCTATTTACTGTATCGAACGCTGCTTTAAAGTCCACGAAACAGACATACAGTTTTTTGTTTTTTTCGATGTGGTTCCTAGCAATGCTTAACAATGCGAAAATATGATCCAATGTAGAGAATCCAGAGCGAAATCCTGCTTGAAAAGTGCTGAGTCGATTGGTCCTTTCAATCCAGGTGGAGAGCCTTCCATATAAAATCCCAGCAAATATCTTCCTAAGAGAGTTGAGAATAGATATTCCCCTGTAGTTCTCAGGTTGATTAGGATCTACTTTTTTTAAAATCACAAATATGAGAGCTTTTGGGAAGCTTAAAGGAACACAGGCATTCTCGTAAAGGAGGTTAAAATAGTCCAGCATATAGCTTTTTAGAAGGTCATTACTACGAGTATATTTGAAAAATTCAACTGGTATTCCATCACTTCCGGGGGCCTTGTTGTTTTTCATTTGCGAGAGAGTATTTTCCAATTCATTTCGAGAAATAGGTGCATCTAGCTCGAGAACGCACGTGTTTGGTAATGCAAAGCTGAAAGAATGAAGATTCTCCTCGGCCGACAATAGAGTTTTAAAATGTGCAGCTAGAGTCTGAGCGCCGAGAGCAATCTTCATACTGCGTTGCCATCCCCTTACTTGACGGACGTTATACCAGAATTCTTTGGAATTTTTACTGATTAGGACCTGTTGTGCAAGCTTTTTGTGGTAAATGTTTTTTTTTTGTATTACAAAGTTGTTTGAGCTCCTTATTGGCCCGTAAGTACATATTTTTAAAGTTGGGTGAATTTGTCGCTCTAAAGAGCTTCAAAAATGTAAACGAAAGTTTACATAATTTATAGCAATCCTTGTCAAATCATTTGGATTTTGGCGTGAAAGTGGTATAAGAGTTATTCGACAACGGTGCCGATGCATAAATTAAGCTCGTTATATGTTCTTCTATTTCGTCAATCGGAACTGATGGCAAGTGAGGCAAAATATTAGAGTTAACATCAAAGAGGAGTTTGTAGCGATTAGCTTTGCTGTCGAGCCATTTAAGTTTTCTAAAATTGTCTGAAGTTCTTTGCTGCACTTGCTCGCCAAAGTCTGCTGTCACCAGAATTGGCATGTGAGCTGAGAAGTTGGCCGTAAGCACCTTACAATCCTTTACTACATTGCACCATTCACCAGATATTGCGCAATAGTCTATAACCCACTCGCCTTGACCGCTTATAAATGTAAGTTCTCCATATTCGTCTCCTTTGGCTACACCATTCAACAGAAACAGCCCGAAATTCTCGAAAAACCCCGATATTAACCTACCGTTGCCGTTGCGCGTTTCATCTTTAGAGTTTCTATAGGTCTCGAAATTTAGTTGATCGTGCCAGAAGGATTTTGATATTCACCAATTCGAGCATTGAGATCACCAATTACCATTGTATTTTCCAAGGGAGAGTTGTACATAAAGTTGCATAAATTATAGAAATCGAAATGCCAATTATTGCAATTAAGATAAACCGGGATAATATGAAAATTCACATTGTTACTTAAGATATGAATGATAATTCTACCTTCGATATTTCTGAGTTCTACAAAGTGAGAAATTTTAGATTTTATGCCACAAAGAATACCCCCACTCGCTCTCCCATGTACATTTGTTCGTGTTGCTGGAATAAATGTTAAAATGTATTCTTTAAAATATTTTATGTACTCATTTTCAAATGTTTCCTCCACAAAAGTTTCCATTAAGATTATTATTTCAAAATTAAGAATATACTCGTATTTAAAGAAATCAGGTTGCAATAATTTATTTTTTAGTCCTGAGATATTATAAACTAGAATTGATAGATTTATATAATAATTATTAATATAAGTTTTATGGCAGACGACAGATTTTTCCTATTGTTTCCTACTAATAGGGTGTGTTGATTGTCTGCCAGATGGCGCTGCTGTCGGTTGAGAGTTCGATCTAGTACTCTGTCGTTCATTTGGCATGTTGACTTTTTTGACAGCATCAAAGTTAATGTTACCTAGCATTTGTTGTAATTCACGTTCTCCATCCAAGTTATTGTAGGTTAGGTTATTGTTTACATCCAAATAAAAGGTTTTATTATCAATTAAAATTGTATTGTTTTTTATTCGTATTGCGGAGTTTGGTTTATTGTCCCTAATTATTTTTCTGTAATGTAGGAGTATTCGGTGTTTTAATTGCATTTTCTTAGAAAGATCGCGTTGCAAATACACTCCTGTGCTTTGAGTTTGTGGGCATTTTCGAGGCAATTTCACTTGAGCCGGTATTTACTTTTATTTTGGTTGCAGTGTTATTTTCACTAATTTTTACCGAGTCTGAGAATTGTTGTGCAAATTCATTACCAAGTAAAATCCGAGTGACAGTGCGGATCTTTTCTTCTGGATAGATTAGTGGATCTTCCTTGGGAATTGAAACGATAATGTTTTTATTTCTCAACTCTCGACTTTGTGATTCAAGTTCGTCCTCTAATGTGCTGCATCATTCTTCGAATTGCTTAACTTTTGTTGACAATTCATCATTTTGCTCCCGCAATGAGATAATTTCATTGTTAAGCTTACTCAGGTCTTGTTTCGTGGCCAGGTTTGCAATTGCCAATGCAAGTTGAGTTTCAAGCGAAGAGTCAACAATTGCTTTGATTTTTTGCAAATCCGAAGCAGACATGGTCATGGTGGAGCGTTTAAAAGATTTACAACCACCTGAAGTATTTTTCAAATTACAATTATCTTCCGGTGACGTTTCGCCGATTTTCCGTTTATTGTCAGTCATGTGACTTCGGATTGCAGGTTTAATACTTAATTTTGTATACCCTATTCTAAGTGTATATTAATTTTGACGCATAGTTTGTAACATACCTTAAAATTGCCCGTAGACCCATAAAAGTTACTATATTTATGATCAGCATCGATAGTAATGTCGATCTAGCCATGTCCGTCCGTCCGTCCGTCCGTCCGTCTGTCAGCAAAAATTAGGCCTTTAAACTGGACCTAGAGAGCTGAAATTTTAACCATATACTCTCTAGGGTCCCGAAATAATCAAGTTTACGAATTTTTGAAATCCGCCCACAGACACGCCCACAAAAAAAACGAAATTTTGGAAAAAATCGAATTTTGAGCTAGAAAGCTGAAATCTTTTATATATGATCTATGACTCCTAAAACTGCTCGGGATAAAAAAATTTCAAAATCCGCCCACTGACACGCCCACAAATAAATAAAATAATTTTTTTATACCCATTCTAAGGGTATATTAATTTTTGAAAATCCAAAGTTTGAGCTAGGGAGCTGATATTTATAATATATACTCTCTATGGGCCCTTTATGCTCATGTGTAAATATTTTCAAAATCCGCCCACTGACACGCCCACAATCAATTTTTTTTTTTTTTAAATTCAAAGTTTGAGCTAGGGAGCTGAAATTTATAATATGTACTCTCTAGGGGCCCTTTATTCTCATGTGTTAATTTTTTGTAAATCCGCCTACTGACACGCCCACAATTAAATAAAACAATTTTATTGAAACACCCAAGTTTGAGCTAGGGAGCGTTTTTTTTTTGATAAAATCCTTTAAATGTTATATAACAAAATATGTAGAGCGTTCTTAACAATTCAACCATACTTAGACTTTTGTCACGCCCTCTTATGAGGGATAGGAATAAGAATAGGGTATCCAACAGTTCGCCCAAGTGGACTGTAGCCCGTCCCTATGTTTTTTTTTGTTTTTTTGTTTTTTTGCAAAATTATCCTAATTTTACCAGGGCAGTGACCGGTTTGTCGAATATGTTTTTTCTTGAATCAGTTCTAGCACTTTTTTTGAATTGAAACTGAGATAAAGACTTAATTTTTAAATAATATTCAAGAGCGACTTTGATGTTCAACTTTCTACCTTCACAACAGTGTTGCCACCTCAACTACTAACGCCAATAACTCTGGACAGACAAACCAGCAGCGACGAGGTACTCGTACTAACAACGATAGTTATAGTAACCCCAGGCAATCACAAAATAGGCAAAACACTGAACCTATGGATATCGATAACATAGCCCACCTATGGTCAGAACAATACCGGAATAATTCCGAGGAACAGGTTAACATTCCAGAAGAATCTCATTCAATAGAAGCTCCGGTTTTTCTGAATCCAGCCTCAATGGTAGAAAGACCCAAATAATATTCTCTGTAGGAAATGAAAAACATACATGTCTGATAGATACAGGATCTACAATGACTCTAATTAATACAAGCCAAATAGATTGTAGTGAATATAAAATTCTTAACGAAGTCACAATAAAACTTTCGACAGTAAATAATCAGACGGCCGAAAAACTAAAGATCTATCAAGTCCCAGTCCCTACGGAATTTGGATACAGATCTAATGTATTTATCCAAGCATATGGCAAGTCATTAGGAGAAAAATCATACAGTCTTTTGTTAGGTATGGATGTCATAGGTAATTTGGTAGAGAGCATAAATATAAAAAAACGAGAAGTGTTGTTACAAAATAAGACCATAATTCCAATTATTTTCGAAGTTGAACCATACATAGAATGTTACGAATTAGGCGGACACGAGGAAGTGAAGTTAGACCATTTAAAATCTTTTGAAAAACAGGAAATTCAAGAGCTGTTGCAAAAATATAAAAGCCTCCTGTACAAAGATGGAGATCAACTAACGAACTCAGAAAGCATAGAGCATAAAATAAGATTAACCACAGATCAACAAATAAATTCCAGACTGTACCGTCTCCCTCGAAAACATGAGGAAGAGGTCAGGAAACAAATTAACGATATGGAAGGGCAGGGCATAATTCGAAAATCAAACAGTCGATACGCCTCACCAATCGTAGTTGTGGCCAAGAAACCTGACAGTGAAGGAAAGACTAAGTTTAGGGTATGTGTTGATTATCGAGCACTTAATGATATAACGGTGGATGATAAATACCCACTTCCAAATATAGACAGTATCCTGGACAAGTTAGGAAGGTCACAGTATTTTTCTACCCTTGATTTAGCCAAGGGATACCATCAAAAAAAGGTACATCCTGAAGATATACATAAGACTGCATTTGTTACGCCAAATGGTCTATATGAATATACCAGAATGCCTTTCGGGCTTAAAAATGCCCCAGCGACGTTTCAACGTCTAATGAATGATATTCTCAGAGAATACATAGGACAATTTTGTACAGTATATCTTATATATTAATCTTTTCCACGTCCCTTGAAGAGCACATATCATCATTAAATAAAATATTTCAAAGATTAGCAGATCATAATCTTAAAATACAACTAAGTAAATGTTCTTTTCTTAAGAACAACACAGAATACCTAGGTCATATACTCACTTCGGAAGGAATGAAACCAAATCCGAATAAAGAAGTAATTCAGAAGTATTCTTTACCCTTGACGATAACGCAATTGAAAGGATTTCTAGGTAGCACTGGGTATTATAGGAAATTTATTAGGGACTACGCTAGAATAGCATACCCGATGGTAAAATACTTAAAAAAGAATATGAAAATCAATAGCAATGACCCTGAATATATTCAAGCCTTTGAAAGATTAAAAGAAACCCTGATTAAGCATCCCATACTTAAATTTCTAGACTTCAATAAACAATTTTCACTCTTCACTGATGCAAGTAATTTTGCTTTGGGAGCTGTACTTACTCAAGAAGGACAGCCAGTATGCTACGCCTCTCGAACATTAAATGACCATAAAAAAGACTATTCAGTAACAGACAAAGAATTTTTAGCAGTGGTTTGGGCTACCTCATATTTTAAACCATATCTTTGGGGGCAAAAATTCAAAATAATCACCGATCATATGCCCGTAAAATATTTAACTAAAAAATATAATGGAAAAGAGTTCAGTCAACGAGTTCAATGAGGACTTCTTAAATTACAGGAATTCGAATCTGACATTGAGTATATAAAAGGCAAGGAGAATAAAATTGCAGATTTCCTAAGCAGAATTCCAAACGAAATAAACGAAACATCAGAAACTGCGCACTCAGTGGACGAACAATTGTTAGATCATATATCAATCAAAGAGGGAATTGTAAATACATATCAGACTCAGTTAATACTGACCTACTCAATCCAAAATGAAATAAAAACGCTGCATGGTAAAAGAGGTCGACATGACGAAAAATAGCAAACACTGGAGGGATCTGTTTAGTAGAACAATCATAGCAGGGGCGACAGGTATTTACTCCGATAGTAGAAGATAGGGAATATAATAAAGTACAAAAAGTACTAATTGAAATGTATGGACATAATAAAGAAATTAAATTTTATAAGCTTACACAGAGGGCAAGAGATTTAGAAAAAGCTGTAGATGTTCATAGACAAATATCTCTTTATCACACCGAACAAAGTAACCACTCAGGAGTAATAGAAACATACTACCAATTAAAATATAAAATATACTTTCCAAAACTGATAACAGAAATTTCAAGAGTAATAGGAAATTGCCAGACTTGTCAGGAAGGGAAATACGACAGGAAACCGATTAGACCTAAATTCAAGCTAACTGAAACTCCGAACAGGGGAAACGAAATATTGCACATGGACATCTATCATTTTAATAAGTTAATATATCTGACATTTATAGACAAATTTACTAAAAAGGCTTACGGATATAGTCTGACTAGCAAAAATTGGACAAGTAAGTTAGAATGCATAGATGAACAATTAGCAAAATTCGGAAAACCAAGAAAAATAGTTTGTGACAATGAATTCAATTCAGAAAACATAAAAGAACACTTCAGGAAAGAGGGAATAGAAATGGATATGACAAAGGCCAACTCTCATACAGGTAATTCAGATAAAGAAAGATTTCACTCGACCTTACTTGAAATGTTACTAACCATAAAAGACACAGACATTTCAACCAATAGGAAAATATATAAGGCTATTCAAATATATAATGATAGATACCAATCCAAAATGAAATGAAATAAAAACGCTGCATGGTAAAAGAGGTCGACATGACGAAAAATAGCAAACACTGGAGGGATCTGTTTAGTAGAACAATCATAGCAGGGGCGACAGGTATTTACTCCGATAGTAGAAGATAGGGAATATAATAAAGTACAAAAAGTACTAATTGAAATGTATGGACATAATAAAGAAATTAAATTTTATAAGCTTACACAGAGGGCAAGAGATTTAGTAAAAGCTGTAGATGTTCATAGACAAATATCTCTTTATCACACCGAACAAAGTAACCACTCAGGACAGGAGTAATAGAAACATACTACCAATTAAAATATAAAATATACTTTCCAAAACTGATAACAGAAATTTCAAGAGTAATAGGAAATTGCCAGACTTGTCAGGAAGGGAAATACGACAGGAAACCGATTAGACCTAAATTCAAGCTAACTGAAACTCCGAACAGGGGAAACGAAATATTGCACATGGACATCTATCATTTTAATAAGTTAATATATCTGACATTTATAGACAAATTTACTAAAAAGGCTTACGGATATAGTCTGACTAGCAAAAATTGGACAAGTAAGTTAGAATGCATAGATGAACAATTAGCAAAATTCGGAAAACCAAGAAAAATAGTTTGTGACAATGAATTCAATTCAGAAAACATAAAAGAACACTTCAGGAAAGAGGGAATAGAAATGGATATGATAAAGGCCAACTCTCATACAGGTAATTCAGATAAAGAAAGATTTCACTCGACCTTACTTGAAATGTTACTAACCATAAAAGACACAGACATTTCAACCAATAGGAAAATATATAAGGCTATTCAAATATATAATGATAGATACCACTCAACATTAGGTATGACCCCAAATCAGGCTGAGGGAGAAAATCGCGTAAACTTAAAGAAAAACATAGGGGCGGGCTACAGTCCGCTTGGGCGAACTGTTGGATACCCTATTCTTATTCCTATATCTCATAAGTGGGCGTGACAAAAATGTAAAGGATTTTATCGAAAAAACTAAGCTTTTGTAAATAAAAACGCTCCCTAGCTCAAACTTTGGTTTTTCAATAAAATTGTTTTATTTAATTGTAGGCGTGTCAGTAGGCGGATTTAAAAAAAATTTAAGTATGAGCATAAAGGGCACCTAGAGAGTATATACTATAAATTTCAGCTCCCTAGCTCAAACTTTGGACTTTCAAAAATAAAAAAAAAAATAATTGTGGGCGTGTCAGTAGGCGGATTTTGAAAATATTTACTCATGAGCATAAAGGGCCCCTAGAGAGTATATATTAAAAATTTCAGCTCCCTAGCTCAAATTTTGGTTTTTCAAAAAAAATATTTTATTTAATTGTGGGCGTGTCAGTGGGCGGATTTTGAAAATTTTTTGTCCCAATCAGTTTTATGGGCCATAGATCATATATAAAAAATTTCAGCTCTCTAGCTCAAAATTTGATTTTTTCCAAAATTTTGTTTTTTTGAGTTTGTGGGCGTGTCTGTGGGCGGATTTCAAAAATTCTTAAACTTGATTATTTCGGGACCCTAGAGAGTATATGGTTAAAATTTCAGCTCTCTAGGTCCAGTTTAAAGGCCTAATTTTTGCCGACGGACGGACGGACGGACGGACGGACGGACATGGCTAGATCGACATTACTATCGATGCTGATCATAAATATAGTAACTTTTAGGGGTCTACGGGGAATATTAAGGTATGTTACAAACTATGCGTCAAAATTAATATACCCCTAGAATAGGGTATAAAAATAGAAGAGAAAAAGAAAAAAATAATAAATAATATTTTTTTTTTTTTTTTTCATAAGACATTTATTTTAACATAAGATACGACTTACAATTGTTGTGTTATCTGCAAAGCCTGAAAGGCTTGTCTGCAGAAGACTAGTTACAAAATTAGGTTATAAATATTGTTGAGTCTCTTGTATGTGTTGGTATTATTTTTTACTTATTATTATTAAATACATTAATTTACTATATTGAACTTAGATAGAAATCTTTAGCTTTTTTCACAAATTGCAATTTATTTAGGTTGCGAATTTCATTCGGAAGTTCGTTTAATATTGTCGGTATCGTTACGTTGTATCTTCTCCTGCCATACTCGTTCCATGACCTCGGGGTGGTATATCGCTGCTGCTCTCGTCTTCTGGTGTTGAGCGCCTGTTGTGTTGGTATTAGCAAGGAATTATTGTTATAGAAATTTGTCAATATCTCTAATTTATATAGTTGTGAGATATTTAGCAATTTCATATCGTCCGTGATTTGTTGTCCTTCGTATTGTTGTCCAAAAGTCTCTTGATGTATCATTCTTTGAATTCGAGTTTGAAGTTTTTGTAAAGGTTGCATTTGCTTCGCTCTTCCCCAAGCCAATATTCCATCTCTCAGGTGGGATTCAACCAATCCAAAGTAGCATTGTCGTAGCACCGTTGATGGGCAATGATATCTTAGATGTGCGAGAGCAAAAGTCGCTTGCCTCAACTTTTTGCTTAACGCGTCTATATGGTATCCCCATTTAAGATTATAACCCACCGTAACGCCCAGATATTTATACGTCGATACATTTTCGATATACATAGAACAACTATCTCTGTCTCTTAAAAGTTCATGGCATCTGCTACGGTGCAAGCAGGGTACGTCATGCATCTTGATTTTTATATGGGTTTTCGGGATATGTGGTGGTCGAATGTGCATGACCTTTGATTTTTGTGCATTTATGACCAACCCATGATCATGACACCAAGCTACTACCGCGTTGAATTCTTTTTGTGTTATATCAATTGCCTCTTCCACATTTCTATGACTAACTACAATGGCTGTGTCGTCCGCATATGCGTAGCCCGTGCTCTGGTTCAGGACTGAGAGTAGATCGTTCATGTATATTATGAATAGTAGCGGGCCCAGTTTTGAACCTTGTGGAACGCTGTATTTAATAGCTTCTTCATCGCTGATATGCTCAGCTACCTTGACTTTAAATTTTCTGTTGCTAAGGTAGCTTTCGAACCATGGTAAAAAACTACCCCGCACACCTATTTTATCCAGTTGCCTTAGAATCTATTTGTGATTTCAGGTATCAAACGCTTTCTTAAAATCAACAAATAAAACAATTGACTTGTGATTTTTATCTAGACTGCTGTAAAGTGAGTTTGCGAAATCTCCAAGCAACCTGTTTATGCTTTTATTTTTCCTGAATCCAAATTGATTTTTATGCAAAATTGAGTACCTTTCGATATAATTCGATAGTCTCTTAGCTACTACTTCTTCAAGTACCTTATCAACAGTTGGGAGGATTGAAATCGGTCTGTAATTTAAAACATCATCCTTCTTTCCACTCTTGTATATAGGACGCACAATCGCTGTCTTCAGATTTGTTGGTACTAACGCCTGAACTATGCTCATATTAATGAGGTTGGCTATCACAGGGGACAGTGTTTCCGAATTAAATTTAAGGTCTTTAGGTCTTATTCCATCTATTCCAGCTGATTTGATGATTTTCAATGAATTGATAATGTTCATCACTTCTGTATTAGATGCTTGTTCTACATATATTGATCGTTCAATGCTATTTATTACCTGAGTGCATATATGTTCGTTGATCACATTCGTGTACGGTGTTCATAACTTCGGCTGTCAATACTCTTGCGAATTTGTTGGTCAGGTCCTTTACCCTAAACTCGTTCGGAAAGTTCTTCTTAATTACGTCATCGAGGTTTGTTGGTTTCTTCCCCAAGGTTGTATTCACCAGTTTCCAAGTTTCTTTCGGATTGTTTTTTGCGTTTAGAAATAAACGTTTATAGTAATTAGCTTTTGCATTCAAATTTTTTTGTTGAGCTTGTTTCGAAATCTTTTAAACTCGATTTTGTAGTCTTCATTTTGTTGATTGTTTTTGTATCTCCTGTATAGTCTGTCTCGTTCTTTGCATGCATTTTTCAGTTCTGTGTTTATCCATTTATGTTCAGTGCTTCTTTTTTTTCTTACAACAGTTGATGACGAAACTATTTCGTTGATTATTTGTTGGAATCGGCCATAGAAAATATCGACGTCTGTGCAAGTATTGAGTTCATTCCAGTTGTAGTTGTTGATTTTTTGTGAAACGATTTGGCTTATGATTTGGTGTTCTTTATACCCTATTCTAAGGGTATATTAATTTTGACGCATAGTTTGTAACATACCTTAATATTGCCCGTAGACCCCTAAAAGTTACTATGTATATTTATGATCAGCATCGATAGTAATGTCGATCTAGCCATGTCCGTCCGTCCGTCCGTCGGCAAAAATTAGGCCTTTAAACTGGGCCTAGAGAGCTGAAATTTTAACCATATACTCTCTAGGGTCCCGAATTAATCAAGTTTACGAATTTTTGAAATCCGCCCACAAACTCAAAAAAAAAAACAAAATTTTGGAAAAAATCGAATTTTGAGCTAGGAAGCTGAAATTTTTTATATATGATCTATAACTCCTAAAACTGCTCGGGAGATAAAATTTTCAAAATCCACCCACTGACACGCCCACAAAAAAATAAAACAATTTTTTTGAAAAAACAAAATTTGAGCCAGGGAGCTGAAATTTATAATATATACTCTATAGGGGGCCCTTTATGCTCATGTGTAAATATTTTCAAAATCCACCTACTGACACGCCCACAATTTAGAAAAAAAACTTTTTTTGAAAATCCAAAGTTTGAGCTAGGGAGCTGAAATTTATAATATATACTCTCTAGGGGCCCTCTATGCTCATGTCTTATTTTTTTTAAATCCGCTTACTGACACGCCCACAATTAAATAAAATAATTTTATTGAAAAACCAAAGTTTGAGCTAGGGAGCGTTTTTTTTTACAAAAGCTTTGTTTTTGTTTGATAAAATCCTTTAAATATTATATAACAAAATATGTAGAGCGTTCTTAACAATTCAACCATACTTAGACTTTTGTCACGCCCACTTATGAGGGATAGGAATAAGAATAGGGTATCCAACAGTTCGCCCAAGCGGACTGTAGCCCGCCCCTATGTTTTTCATTTGGTTTAGGGTGTTTTTCTCTATTCAAACCGATCCCCGTGTATATAGCATAATGGTCTGAAATACTAAGTTCGATTACCGCGGATTTGATGTTTGAATTTCGTAATCTTACTAAACTGTGATCAATAAGCGTTTTCGTATTTCGCGCTGTATCCACTCGTGCGTATGAGAATATTGTGTTCTGCAGTCCTTTTAAAGCTATCATTCCTAAGTAGTTATTGACGTAGGAATTGTCTGTATCTTTTGAGTTGACGTTCATATCACCTATGACTATCATATTCTTATTTGATCGAAAGATATCGATATGATCACTTAACTCCTCAATAAATTCATTAATATTTGTTTTCGGCGGCTTGTAGACACATATTATGGAGGCCTCAAAGCTTCCACGTTTTATATTAACAGTGTAATTTTCGTACGATGAGCTGATCCATTCTACTGTGTGGAGCTCTATGTTATCTTTTAGAAATATAGCTATACATCCTCCTTTTTTGCCGATTCGATTATATATATATCTGTGGCCTATTTCACCAACTTACAAATTTGTATTTACAAGTATTTTTTAACAAAATTTGTGAATTTGTTGATTTATATCGTTTCACCAAACTCTGGGTATTACAAATTTGTAGTTGTATTCTACAAAGGGAAATTTGTGGGAATAATTCACTTTTCGTTTCACCAAAAGTTATTCATAGTTGTAATTTACAAGTTATAAATTTGTGAACAGTTGACTTATTTGTGAGATTATGTTTCACCAAAGAAAATTAATTTACAAATTTTGATTAGTATGTGAGAATATTCCACAAGTAAAAGTTGACGTGTAATTCCTCCTACAAGTTTTGTTTCTTATTGAAAGTAATCAAAAAATATGTCTTTGTGACGAAGGAGTAGTAGTAGCGATAGTAGCGAAAGTGACGATTATGTGTTAATTGCAAGAAAAATTTATCGGCCGCGTATAAACTATGTCATTTCGGAGTTATTTCATTTTAATGAAAAATTTCGTGATGTAAGGCAGAGGAAATAATTGCAATTATTGGACCACAGA
Source organism: Portevinia maculata (assembly GCA_949715645.1). Classification (NCBI taxonomy): domain Eukaryota; kingdom Metazoa; phylum Arthropoda; class Insecta; order Diptera; family Syrphidae; genus Portevinia; species Portevinia maculata. The sequence goes on from OX454526.1 coordinate 220,970,570, forward strand.
TAGCCCACAAGACTGAAAAGAACTTTGCATTAACACCGAGGCAACAGTTTCTCACAGCTTTACACTGGCTTGGGAATGGAGGGCAGTACCATGGAGTTGCTGACATGCACGGGATATCTAAGTCGACGGTATGCAGATGCGTTCACAGAGTTTGTACAACAATTGTTAATTTACTGTTTGAAAATGTTGTATCTTGGCCTAATGAACACCAAAATATATGTGAAAGATTTTACGATATTGCCGGTAAATACCTACATGTTTTTCTTTTATTTGTTCGAATTTTTAGAATTATGTATCTTTCGTATTAGGCATGCCATGTGTTTACGGATGTATAGACGGGACTTTAGTAAACATTGATGCTCCCAAGGAATTTGAATCTGCATATGTCGATAGACATGGAAAGCACTCTATTAATTGTATGCTGGTATGCGGGCCCGACTATAACTTCTACAATGCATACGTAAATTGGCCTGGAAGTGTACACGATGCAAGGGTTTTGCGCAGAAGTCCGCTTTTCTCTAAATTTGAAAGTGGCTTTCGACCTTATACTCATGCAGTTTTGCTTGAGGATGCAGGATATCCGTTAAAGGATTGGTTAATTACACCGATTTTGAGAAACTCAACTCCTGAAATTGATCAATACAATAGAGCACATAAATCAACTAGAAGGATAATAGAAAACGCTATTGGAATTTTAAAGGAGAAATGTCCATGCCTGAAGCACTTGCGATTGCAACCGATAAAATCAGTCAATGTCATAAAATGTTGCGTTATATTGACTAACATTTCACGACAAGGAACAGATAACTATTTCGAGATGTACACCACTGAAGAGGAAGAAAACATGGAGTACCCAAATGAAAATGACGATAATTTGAATGGTCACTCTACTTTACAATATTTTCTAAGTCACTTTTCATGACAAATAAAGCAACAGCGAGATTAATAAACAAAATACATTTATTTATTTTTTTAATTTTTTTAATAATCACTAAAGCTAACAGTTCTTTCTTCACACTCTGAATTGTGAGTCTGTATGAAAGACTCCTCCAGTTCCACAGTTAGGCGACTTATTAGTAACCCTAGATCCCTCTCCTTTTTTCGTGCATCCAATTGCAAATTGTATATTTCCAACTGTAGTCTCCTTTTCTTCAGGGAAATAATATCTGCTTCGTCGGATCTTATTGCCGCCTTCCGTTTCTGTCTGCTGGTTCGTGTATATTTTGATGGCATTGATGGGCTTAAAAAAACAGGAAACATATTTGTGCAGATGAAATTGTCTGAAGAACGAACGCTTTATCTTACCATATTTCGCTTTCCTCTATATTTCCGGACGTTGGTGATGGGATATTTTGTAGTGGTGTTGAAGAGGAATCATCAATATTCCCACTCAATGTTGATGATTCTTTACCGATAATATCAATAATAATATTATCGAGTTCAGTAAAAATGCAGTTCGTACCCCCTGCTGAACCGGTTTTTTTTTAATTATCAATTTTTACCTTTAAAAATGTAATAGTTACAAGTTAGCAACGCAAAAAAACAATAAATAATTGGATATACGAGTAATATAGCTGATTTTTTTTTTAGTATGTATGTAATATACCATATATACAATATACATAGCTAAGTAGGTATGTACCACGGTTCCTCGTTTTAAATTTTGCCACAGACCGTCACGAAGGTATTTCCAGTCTTTGTTTTTTTAAAATGCATTGAGACGTTAGGGAGTTTAAGATACTCGTCCACTCTTTCATTTTCATATCATGGGTTAGAGTATTTGAAAACTTCCCAAACAAAATGTCTTTTTTATCTCTAATAAGAGACGTAACAAAGATCTTATTTTCTTTATTCATTGCCACGACCGACGCACGCACGTTCAACAAACTTGTGAAGAAACAGTTGTACATTACAAGTCAATCACAAATCGAAAATTGAAAAATGCTTGTTTTTGACCCTTCTATAGAAAACGGTTAACAATTTTAGGCGCCCTAGTTATCGTTCTCTCCCCCGAAACAGCTGCTGTCAAGGGGCTAGGTAAGATAAGGAGAGTCATTGGCACCTTATCCACTGCTTTTTTCAATGCCAGGTAGACCTTTGGTGACAGAGTTGAGGAATTACAATCCTAGCTTTTGAATATAAGACCTGCAACTTCTTGTCAATGCGAAACTTTTCTCTGATTAAAGATGTCTAGTATGTGTAAAATGCCTCTAAATTCTATTTTCTCTTAGTCAGAGAACTCCGTTAGCAACTACATTTCTCGGGAATATCAGTGCAAAAGAACCATCTTGAAGACGTCCTGGCGAGTCCCGGAAAAATATTGTCCAGAAATTTTCTATGTGCAAAATGGGAACCTTACATCGAACTACTACTACTATATTAAGCAAGTTTACAGTTATGAGTGGACAATAAAGAGGCTCGTCGATTTTATGCCACAGGTACGAGACGACAAAGAAAACCAAGACTGCGTTTCAAATACCAAGCGCCTGGTCTGAATAAGTGGAATCAGCGTTCCGACCGTTTTTCAGAGGTTTCAAAAAAAAATTACTTAAACCGCGCCCGTACGGCGTTCCTGATCAAATTAAATAGCAGCTTTGAAAGCATCTCACGCGTTCGATGTCTTAAGTAAACATTCATTTTTAAAAACATTTAGCAACAATTACTCAAGTGACGGTTGGGTTCAACTAAGAAGGATGCATCAAACTTGTTCAGAGTAATAAATGCCAAAGCTGAATTTATAAAAAGTCATTCCAAAAAGATATTGGTTCGAACTCCCTGCAGTCGAACTAACTGTATGCAGCTAAGAGCACCATCTCCTAAACGAACACATAACTAGAACACCTGTTGCATCAAAACCCTACTGCATTGGACTGATTCATTAAATGAAAAAAGTCATTCATTCCCCACAAGCGCCATGAGCTCACTTCCAGTGATTTGTTTCGTTCCCATTCATGACAACACGAATCTCCATTTGCCCATATGCAATACAAATTGCACTGACGATAAAGAAAAGCCCAGCAAACGCGTTGCACTTACATACCAAAGTAGTTTTCATCGACCAAAATACTAACATACAGCCTAATTAACAGCCCCAAGTCGTTCCATGCATTTTAAAGAAAATTTTCCTCACAAGCCCATAAAAAGAGAAAAACAAACAAAAAGTTTCGACAACAAAAAAAAAAAACATTCAAATGGTGCGAATTACTTTGCGCATTTTTACAGCTCTACGTTCAGTTAATAGACCTGCCAGCCAGCGCCAAGTGAGATTAATGGCGAATTATCAAGTCTTAGGTATACGTACAGCTAATTGAAATGTACACTCCTGTCAAAGATGTGGTAAGTGTATGTACAAACACCATGACGAGCCAAGTATTGACCAAATAAATTAGCAATTCAAAAAATAAATATGGTGATCGCACCTCCATATTTGATTTTGTCGGTTAAAATGGAATAAGTAGGAAAGTGTAACTACAGGCTGTTAAAAGTGTGGCAATCGTACAATTGAAAACAAATCATGCACACTGATGCCGTATTTAGATGGTAACAGGGCCTATATAGAATCAAGAGCCTCTCCAATCATAGTACATGTAAAGGTCAGGTTATATATTTGAAACGAATATTTGGTCTCTACTGATTTCACCTACCAACCAGTTTCAGAATAACAAATTCTATTCCTACGTCTTCCCATATGATATGCGCATCTTAAAAAAGGCAATTGCAATTCGTATTTTTAAACGTATAATAATACTGATGGGATATGGCCTATATCCTATTTCTGTGTTCAATGAAAGCAATTGCAACGCATACTTGATAATATTTAGTATTTTTATTTTTATTAACCTCATCTTCATCTGTCCACCACCATGCTTATTTTGCCGTGTTGAAAGCGTCCGGCAAAGAAACATGGTGGTGGCCAGATGAAGCTAAAGCAGTGCTAAGTGACAAGGAAGCGGCAATCAAAGCTTGCTCAAAGTGCTCCTCGAATAATGGAGATGAAAAAGCTCGCATCAAATTGGAATACAGACTTTGCAAGTGACTCTCAAAGAGAAAGTGCGCTCAAATTCAAGCAAAGTGTGTGGAGGGCCTGTATCGGGAGTCAGAAGAATTTTCTTCTTCGGCTGCTGATAGAAACCAGGCTGTCCACGAACTCCGAAAACTAGCTTGAACAGGGGCATAACCATTTTTAAAACAGCCGCTCAGAGAAGGAGGAATTGGCTCCGGGAAATAACCCCCCCAAATGAAAATTTAAATAACTCCCCAAATCAAAGATGAAATAAGTCCCCAAAATGGTATGAAATAAGTCCCCAAATAAGTATGAAATAATTCCCCAAAATGGATTTCAAGTGTACAAGGTGTTATGACTCACTATGGCTGTCTGAAAGTGAAATAAGGCCATACGAATTCATTTACCCAAAGTGCAACAAGGCTAAGTGCTAAAATAAAATCTCGCACCTACGCATTGCACTGTTTGTGGGATCCCATAATCCCCCTGCTTGGGGTCACTGTTTGATTTGGAGTAGGTGTGAGATTTTATTTTAGCACTTGACCTTATTGCACTTTGAGTCCAAAAAAATTGGGGACTTATTTCACTATGAAATAACCCCCCAATTTGAAGTATGAAATAAGTCCCCAAAAACCCATTTAATAAGTCCCCAATTTTGGGGGCTTATTTCATTTGAAATAAATCCCCACCTCCATACAAATTATGGGGAGTTATTTCATCTTTCATTTGGGGGGTTATTTCCTGCAGCCGGAGGAATGACCAGGAAGTCCGTTCGCCAAAGTTCATCAACAATGCTCAAGGGCTACTTCTTGTGGATGACGTGGCAGCAGTATTGTGAAGGACTTCTATCTGTATCTATATTTTCCGACAGCCGTTCCTAAACAATGAAGAAGTACACGACATGACTGTCGAAGAAGTTAGGAAGGCGAAGACTCCCAAAAACGAAGAGCAGAGTTCTGAGTTATTTTTCCTACACATTATAATCTACAAACATTCAAAACCAACGTGCATCGGTCTCTCTCCCAATCTTCTAACCCGATTTTGCTTAACGCGGTGTGTAGCTATTACATTAAAAGGGTATTCAAAAACCTCTTTAGTGTGAGTATATATAAAAAAAATATGGAAAACATGGGAGCCATCGGGTCCAAATGGTTCATGATTCCTCTCTAAACTGATGAGAGGTGATAAAATGCCTTACCAGTGGCGCTACAGATGATCACAGACATGCATGAGGGAGTAAAGATAGAGTTAGATGGCCCGTTGGCGTCACCGAGGAGTTCGCAATCAAAGCCGGTGTACACCAGCGGAGCGTCTACGTCCAGTGATATTTATTACAGTCCTTGATTATCTGCTTGAAGGAAAAGTGACGGACCCCAAAGTGCATCAGTTATTCTTTGCTAACGATGGAGCCATCATAAGCGAGGATCAAACGTCCCTGCAACGAGCACTTGATGTATGGGTGGAAGTTTTGGAGGGGAATGGGTATCCTTAGTCCGAAGAAAACAGAATACTTGTACTGGCCGTTCTCTAATCCATTCCAGATATTTATATGAATGGTGGAATAATTCCCAAGGGCGAAAAGTTCAAATATCTGGGATCTATGATCAGTAGCGAAATCAGCTGTGAAGACGACATTAAGCATTACCATTAAGCGTAGGGTAGACGAAGTTGCGGGGAAACTGAGCCATCTTCTATGATCGAAAAATTCCTCCTTAGCTGATATGGATGCTCTACACCGCAGTTGTGAGCTAGGCGCTCACACACCGTTCACAATGTGGGACAGCGTACAAAAAGTATGAGGGCAAATTAACAGCAGCTGAGATAAAGATGCATCGCATGACAGTAGGAGTAGCAAATATTGATCGAATAAGAAGTTCCACGATCCGAGGAAGCCTTCACGTTTAAGAACCTACCTCGAAAAAAAATGGAGCACGTCTGGCTCAATTGGTGCTGTCATGTTTAAAGGAGACATCCTACGAACCCTGTCAAAAAGGCAATATCAATCAACTTTCTAATACAAACGCGAAAGAGAGGCAGGCCTAATAGCTCCTGGATCACACAAATGCAGCAACACCAGCATTTGATTGGCCTCAGTAACGAAGTAATGCAAAATCGGGAGGCCTGTCGTTATTTCTGAAGTCAAACCGGCGAACCCCACAGGCGGACCAGTAGGGATGCAGTTACGTGGAAGGGTTATGACCCCTTTAATCTTGATCATATTCGCGCCGCCATTTAAGTAAGAAGAAGACTAACATCAAAAAAAGCTTCGAATTTTAGGCTTAGGTATCTAAAGTGAAAGATGAATCTGATGCACTTTAACGAGTTTGTTAATATCAGACTCGGATTCACTTAAATGCAGCCAATTTCTCTTTAAAGCTAGCAACGTTGCTACAGCGCTAAATCCACGTTCAGATAAATACGGCGATGGGAATGCTATCAGAAATCGTTAAACGATCGACCATGATTCAGGGCACAGTTGCAAGATTTGCTTCTGTAGCCAAAATTCTTCGCGGCCGGTCTTGAATTTAGTTTTTTATTTCTCGTTTGTGGTCAGTTCAATAAATTGTTCTTCTAACTGGAATAATCCTGCTGTACTGACATTTGAAAAAGGACCCAACACCCAGCCTGGCATGTCCATGTTTAAATTGTCTGGGAATTGTTCCTTAAAATCAACTTGGAGATTCTCCAAGTGTTGACATTAAACAAGCAAGTCGTCGTTGTTGAACAATACTGCTGAAGTTATAAAATTGGGTAGGTGATGTTTGACCAACGACATAATCCCCAAACGAGAACCTCCAGCAGACAAATCCCCAAAGAACCCCTGGGGCTAAAATCCCATATCTAAAATCTTCAAAAGAAAGATGTTCAAGTAGTGAATCAATCGATTTAATCGCGCCAAGTTAAATTTGGTGACTTTTCCTCGATTTTGTCCGTTGGACATTTTTTTCTGGGCATTTCGTACGACTCCCTATTAAATTTACGTCTTCCGATATTTCTTATGCATATAAGCAATTTGGCTACGAAAATAGCAACGCTATTTTTTTATCAAGTTTAAGTCGCCTTGAAGTTGGACATTTACGTCAATTAACAATTTATTTATTTGTTTTCGTCAATCCGATAACAATCTTACAGACTACGATACAAATGTTTGTTGGTGGGTACCTATTTAAGATAATTAATACTGATTTAACATTTAAATTAAACATTTAAAGAGAAAGAATTAAATAAAAGTCATTACTAATAAATTTAACTATGATAACAAATGAAGTTGGTTTATGACAATTGATTTGAAAGTATCTCTCGAACAGGGCATATACAAATCAAAGCTGTCACAAATTAAATTGTCTTCTTTGATACAACGGGAGAAAACAACCTTGAGATGTTAACACTAAAATGTGTAAATTGTAAGGTCACGCAGAAAGCTCTCAGAGCTGCCCATCGTACGTCAAGTACAGAGATAGGAAACAAACTGCAAATTTAAACTCTGATTTCGTATCACAAACGAATAAAAAGGTAGTTGAAGAGATGGTTACCTTTCTGCTCATATTATAAAAAACACAGCTACCATGCAACCAGGACTTCTGTTAAACATAAGCCCCAAACAGGAAATATCAGTGACTTTCTAAATGAATCCAAAAACGTGTTTAATATTTCTTTTAAAGACCTTCTGGTTAAAATAAGACAATTTTGGCCCACGTACCAAAATCTGCAATCAAAGGAAGAGAAAAATGTTTGCGTACCTAGAGTTCGTCGCTTCTATAGTAATATAATGGCTCAAACAAAACTTAACATAACATCGATGAATTTCAAGTCAATAATTTCGCATGCCAGAAGATTTTCACTTTTAAATATATTGAAATGTTTTAAGCCCGATATTTGTTTCCTCTCAGAGACAAGACTAAGTAAGAGACACAAACCTTCATTGGAAGGTTACAAAATTCTACGAAACAATGAAGGAAGAGGAACTGCAATAAACTTAAAAGAGAACCTTTCGTTTAACGCTGTTCCTTTTCGATGTGGAACATTCTCAGTATGTTTAGCATCGGTTTCATTTCATAATTCCAGACAAAATAGCTTAAGAATCTTAATATGCAGTATATATGTACCGAGCAACGCAGAGCAAAGGTCACAAAGAGATCTTCACAGACTCCTTTCTTTAGCAAATACTTTTGATGCAGTTACCATTGCAGGCGATTTCAATGCTCGCCACCCCCGTTGGGGAGACAGTGTTATTAATCGAAATAGAAGTTTGGTTTATGACTGGTTGTACAATGACGCATACTTGAACCTTGACCTTATTCCCTCGGATGACCCAACTTTCCCACGATCTTCCTCCTACATTGACTTCTTTTTCCTATCTTCAAACCCTAATACGTTTAGTTAAACATCAAACTGCTGCACAACTTTTGCAACCCCATCAGACCATTTTGGTATCTCGATAAACGTAGGACTCGGTAATTACTCACCTCTTTTGGCAACCCCGACAGCTCCTTCTAGAAGCTTTAAAAACACCAATTTCGAAGAGTTAAGAGTAAATCTACATAATAACATCTCACTTATAGACATACGGACAGACAGAAATATATCAGATTCCGAAATTGATAGTGTTATATCGGATTTAAATTCAAAAATAACAGCGACGGTGGAAGCCAACTCAGAACTAATCGAACATAAGAATGACAAGTACAGAGATGTGTCAGAATTCACAAAGAAAATAATAAAGATTCGGAACGCTTGGCTGAAAAAGCTAAAAAGAATTTTCCACACACATCTTAATAGGGTCAATACTGAATACCAATAGCTGTCAGCCAGAATTCAATGCCTAAGCAAGCTTATCAATCAAAGAGTAAGCATTGACCTAAACAATAGCTTTAAAACTAGGTTACAAAACACAAGATCGACAAGATCACTGGAAGAAAATTCTTTGGTACAGATATTTCCCAAGACGTACTTACTAAAAATGGTTCGGAATTAGTCAATAGTGAATCAAAAATTAATGTTTTTCGTGATTTCTTTTCTGCTCTTTACACTGAAAAAACTTCCACTTTCGATGTAGACTTAAACAATGAAGTTCATTCAAAAGTAACAGAGTTTTGTTTACCTGTAAACAACCCAAAAATCATTACCTTTTCGCCCTCCAGGCCATTATATAATCCAGCCACTACACCCTTTACAACGCCCGAACATGTTCAAGTGTGCAGAGTAAACCCCAATAATAAAAAATTCTCAGGAATTGATGGAATAACTAACTTTATCCTCCGAAAAAGCTGCCATTCACTTGATGTTTTACTATCATCTCTATTTAATAATAATGGCTACTTTCCCTCAGCTTGGAAAATATCAACATTATTACCGATAGCTAAAACTAGATCTAGTACAAACATTTAAGACTTTCGACCTATATCCTTGCTTTTCAACTTAGGAAAACTCTTCGAAAAAGTATTAGTTGAAACAGTCACAAATTTTTGCGAGGATAAAAACATTATCCCCCAAACTCAATTCGGGTTCAGAAAAAAACACTCCACAGAACATGCCACACCTCTTCTTTGCAACAAAATTAGTCATAACCTTAGAGCTAAAAAATTTACAATTTCTTTGAATTTAGACATCGAGAAGGCATTTGACTCTGTTTGGCACAAAGGGTTGGTTTATAAATTGACAAAACTTAATTTTCCGAGGTGGCTACTGCAAATTAAAAACTTTCTTGAAAACCGATTTTCTTCAATTTTGTAAAATCTGAAATTCAAAAATTCTCAGTTCTATCAGGAATTCCCCAGGGTTCAATATTAGGCCAATTTTGTTTAACTTGCATGATTTTCCATTTGGTAACTTTGAAACAGCCGATGAACCTAATGGAATTCTGTTTGCGGACGATACCGCCATAATAGCCAGTGACGTGAGGCCCGAAAAAGCCTTATTCCTATTTCCAAAAGTGGGGTATGTGTAAATGTAAATGTAGTTTAATATGTTTCCGGAATGCTAATGGAAAATGTCATAAACTGACAGTCAAGGAGAGTAAAAGCCTCTTCCTGAAAATTAATAACGTACCTATCCCACTGCGAACTGAATTTAGATACCTAGGTATTAATTTTCATAATAGATTACTTTTTAACAAACATGCCCGCAAAATAGTATGTAAAGCAAAATTTTTAACTGCAAGACTTAAGCCAGTACTGCATTCAAAAGGAATGCCCAAAAATATAAAGGTTCTTATTTATAAGACTTTGATTCGGCCAATTTTGGCATACGGGTTCTGCTCCTGGTTCACCACCTCGCCCACAATAGCAAAGGAGCTTAAAATATTGGAGAGAAAAATTCTAAGATTTTGCTACGGTAAATTCAGAAGAGCGAATAAAAAATACTTCGCAAATAAAACAATCTATGAAGATTGCAAAACAATTCCGCTCCTCCATTATTTAATAAGCCTTGCAAAAACCAAACTTCAACGCACTGAACACCATCCCAACCTCTTAATAAGATCTTTATTTGATTCAAACCTAACAGACAGTTTAGAAGACAATTATTATCTTTCTCCATACAATATTATTAATGAGAGAACATTATAATTAACAGAGCCTGACTAACAGGGACTGCTTGATAGCCTTTTACGAAAAAGCGTCATGCTTCAATTTAAGAGGATAAACGCCCAAGTTTCTGAAGTTCAATGTTACCAAAAGTAAACACTCGCATTATTCAATAACACTAGAGTCCCTTATATGCAGGACATATACATGCATTTTATTGCATTTTATGTACTAAGTTGAATGGCATGTAAGCCATCTTTTGTTTTGCCCCATTTGTGTTAGATTCTAGTCACTAATTTAAGAAATAAAATATAAAATAAACATTGAACGTACGCCGGGAGCAAGCGTACACCCAAAATTGATTAGCACTCTATAGTCTCACTCCATTAATTGCCTTAATAATTATTATATAAAATTATTTCCTACAATTGCTTTGCCTGGCATATCCTTAAGCCGGCCACTTAATAATTATATATAACATTTACATATATAATTATATACAAAGGAAATTGTGTTTTCAAAAAGCCCCAATAAAGAATTGAATTGAATTGGAAAGGGGCACATTTAAACCATAATTATTTCGATGAAACTGCTCATAAATAATTATATTTAAGGGGACAGTTAATGTGTAAGATAATAACATCTCTTATAAAGATAACAAAAAAGATTATTCGGTGAATTTTAAGAGATTGTATTCCAAATAGTAAGCATCTACATTATTTATAAGATGATCCAATAATCCAGTTTAACTTAAAGAAAGCATAGCTTGTAAAATGCCTCTGATTCAATAGGTTCTATCCAACGATTTGTTGTAACACCAGACTATACTGCAGTATTCATAGACTGGCCTTACTAGGGAATAATACAACGATTTTAAAGTATATGGATCAAAAAAATCTCCTGGAATTTCAACAAGTGGTAGGAATGTGAGTTTTGCATCTAGGATTAATCCCAGATCTTTCTTCCGGGTAACACATCCCAGATTTATATTGCTTATATTATAATCAAATAAAATTGGATTAGAATTCCTTAAGCATGATAAGAATTGACAGTTGGAAATTTTTATATGAAGGTAAATCCTTTGGCACCAATGAACTAATCTCTTCAAACCATCTAACAGTTGAAGACAGCCTGATTCACAGGTAATTATACGACACATTTTGAAATCATCCGCGAAAAGAGGGCAAGAACAATTCTTGAATATATATACATGTAATGCCATTAACAAATACAAAAAAAGAGTAATGGACTTATATGACTTCCCTGTGGGGCACCCGATGGTACAGATATATTCACTGAGTACGAATTTCCTATTTTTACGCTTTGAAGTCTGCAATTCAAATACGTGTCTATCATCTTCAAAATTGGAGGAGTTAATATCCAGAGAAAATAGCTTTTGAAGCCAGATTTGATTATTAACTCTATCAAACGCTCTCGCAAAAACAACATCGGAATGGCTTCTCATTTCCATATTTGAAACAATTTAAATATTTGGGTCAATAAAACTAAATTATACGGATTGGAGTCACCTGAAACAAACCCATGTTGAAGAACCGTTATGTTGTCTCGAACTAAAAGTGATAGTCTTTCCAAATGTTTTTTTTTTCAATTAATATTGGTATGGCTCAAATCTTACAAATTGGTCTACAATTTGCGATTTCTTGCTTTGACAGTTTTTAAAACCGGATACAAAAAAGAAATCTTCCAGCAATCAAAAAATTGCCCGTTGGCGAGGGAAAGATTGAAAATTGCCAAAAGTGGTTTAGCTATCGCGATTGTGCATTTCTTAAGATGAAAATTAGGGATCCCATTAGGTCCCTAGCTATTATTTATATCTTAGTCTGATAAAGCTTCCTCCATTTCCATATGACTAAGAATAATTCTGCCGATTTTTTTCAATCGGCGTATGCTGCATCCTCATCTCCCGCTTCCATCCACAATTCTTAAGACATCCAGAAAAGTCAATATCGGTTGAAAGAGAATTTTCAATCTGGACCGGATGGCATTCCTTCTGTTGTTTTTTAAAAAAAACTGTGTTGCTGCTCTTTCGGAACCATTAACACTTTTATTCAATGCTTCAATTGAGAAGAAAATTTTTTTATCCGATTGGAAAATTTCTTTTATCAGCCCAATCCATAAATCCGAGCCGAAACAAGATGTTTCAAACTTCCTTCCTAAATAAAAAAATGTCGGCTATTCCCAAATTATTTGAAAGAATAATTTATAATAAGCTGGTATTTCACCCCAAAAAAATTTGTTTTGTCGGGTGCGAGACTTTCTACACTCAGACTCAACACTGATCCATTGTACTACCAGGAAGACACACAGCTTTTAATGTTTAAATTCACTCGTCTTCCTAAAAAAGAAGACTAGGAACTTCAATGGTAAGGAGCTTGGGTTTACACCACTCACCACACCAGCACAATATACCTGCCACCTGATACGAGCAAAAGTAGGACAATCACAGAGGAAATGTTCCGCAGTGTCAACGCTTTCTTCACAGGCTTCGCAGTTGGTGGTATCGCTTAAGCTCGGCACCTTCAGTCTTTTCTGTTGAGAGACAACAAGAATGCCGCAGATTTTCTACAGACTTTGGGAGAATTCGTTAAGGCTGTCTGCATCCTATGTTCATATGAAACCCAACCGTCAATGGAAGCCCTGACCGAGGACGCAGGCAGACATAACGCCAGTTTAGGTCCTGAGAAGTCTTCCTCTAAGCCCAGTCTAGCAAGTTCATTGGAGATCTCATTTCCTGTGATCCCGTTATGACCCGGGACACAGATAAGTCCAAGAGAGATCACCAGCTAATTTGGAGGTGGTTAAAGGATTGAGCGAGGCCTTAAGCGCAACCTGACTGTCGCTACAGACGCAGATACTTCGCCCGCTCCACTTGTTCCTCACAGCATAGTCCATAGCCATTAGGATAGCATAAGCCTCCGTTTGGAGACTCTGCATGAAAACACTAGCACCAGATCCTTGATCGGTTTTGGAGACATCCGTGAAGCTTTGACTGTATTCCTTTCCAGTCACAGAGTCTGACCAGATGAAGTCCTGAACACAAGGAAAGTCGACTGCGTGATTGTAATAGGAAGGCATATCCATAAGAAACGAGTCTAAGGACAACCGTCGCACAAGTTCATTCGAATATGCTTCAATGGTGTAGGTCGTATTTACTTACAGTTCGTTCGTATCGATGATGTTCTATCTGATCCCATTCATGACACATCAGGTGTCCCACAGGGTAGCCGCCTTGGCACACTTTAATTCCTGATTTTCATTAATGAAATTCCAAAAATTATTCGGAACTACAAATGTCTGATGTTTGCGGACGTCCTTAAGCTGTTCCGAACCATAAAGTCAGTAAATAATTGTATTCTTTTTTAGAATGACCTTCATAACCTATCCGAAGGGCGTAATACTAAAAATGTATATCTAAATATTTCTTAAAGCCAAGTAATGTCTTATTATTGCAGTCATATTCCTGTCTGTAATGATTGCAAAATCGATAATCTTCCTTTAACAAAGGTAAACTGTAAAAAAGGTGTATTGTTTGATGATGTCAAACGTAGCTTTTCTCTGCACATTGACTCTATGGTGGCTAAAACCAACTCCTTGCTTGGTATTGTTTTGCGCAACTAGGAGTTCACAGACCCACAAACCCTCAAAACATTATTTTATTCCTATTGCTGCGTTGTTTGGAGTCCGTTCTACAATGTTCTTTCTACAAGTATAAGCATGGCATCGAACATCTCTAACGTGAGCCTTTCCGAGCGGCAAACGTCAATTCTGACCATTTTCTTGTTCCGGCTAATTTCAGAGCTCGACTGTCGAACGAGAAGCTGCAAACCGCACAGAAAAAAAACAACGTTGAACGCCTTAGCACGAATTTAGTAGCGGCTGTGCACTCACCTCTCATATACACCAACAAGATGTGGAACAGGTATAGCAACATCTTTAAAGGTTAATCAAGCACACTACCAACCACCCCAAAAAAAGAGGCCGCTGTATGATGATGTCCTCCGAGCATATATGCAGATTTAAAAACTGCGTCTTATTTGTTTGAAATACTTGTGTCCTGTCTGCGCTGTTCCTTGGATGATAGGGAAAACTACATGGAATGGCTTTTTTCGTCCATTGATGCAGGAGCCATAATTGTTTTTTTTCGATTAAGTCAGTCAGTCCCCTTGATGATGTCTGTTAAGAAAAAATTATGAGCTCGAGTGAGAGGCACGAGGAACTATCCATAAAATAAACCCTTATAGTGAGAGGCACGAGGTCGCGTGGAGCCACAAATAAAGCATACAAAAACCTCCTCAGCTGAATACAGTCACAAAACCACATTTAGAAACTAATTATTTGAGATTTAGGGCTGTTTCCCAATGTAAGAGCCATGTTGGAATTACGAAGTTTTTATGATGCGATAACTTTATTTGTTATGGTGAATCCTTTCCACTTCTTTTAACTTAACAACAGATTCTCTACATTCTACTTCATTTACATTCACCAAAAATGTACAAATTTAATGTACGAATTTATGTTCATAATAAATTGTTCATTTTGTTAAAGTTCATTTTATGTTGCCTGCCTCTGGCTGCGCACATGAGAAACTTTTCCCCAAATTATGTGTCTCGGTCGACACCCTAACAGCCGTATTTTAATTTCAAGCACATAAACAGCCTATAACCTCCGCATTGTTGTTTTTTACCCCTTCCTGTCGGTATTCGGCAATAGCAGTATGTGTAACCGGAAACCGAGTGCCGTGGTACTCTTCTAAATGTAAAATAAGCTCAAGCAAGCCGTCATACAAACTTGTACCTACACTAGAAGGAGACAAAATTCAATTACAGTCTCCCTATTTTTTGGGGTTAAGTAGTAAAATGAAATGAAACTGTAGAAGTGAATTTATATGTCTCTTGAATTTTATTTATCAAAGGACATAAACTTCCATTCAACCACACCTACGAATGGAGGTATTGTTAAGCAGTTAGTCTTTCATTTGAGGCTCGTTATGCTCGTGATCATTTGTTATGGTTTCTTCGAAAAAGGAGGGCCCATGAATGCGTGTGAAAATAAATTACATAATAAGACCGTTGTTTCAAAATCGAAAGAACATTTTAACAAATTAGCGTTGTGTTAGGCTACGTTTCCTCACTGTCTTTCATTAGCAATCGATTTTTGGTAAAAACTCGACTTGCTCTTGCTCTGACACTATGTGGGTCATACTTGAAATGGTGTCCTTTAAAGCCAATTCTAAGGATTAAAATAAGGGTTAATTTCAGGAATTTCAACAACAAATATTTAAAGCAAAAGAGAAGCACACAAACATAACAAAGACATGGTACTTCTTTATGACCAACCGCTTTTTCAAAGCAGGACCTTATATTTCTTACCTTTGATTTTGACATTAATATGCCTACCAATACGACAACTTGTAGTTTCCGAAACTTTAAGAATATAGATAGTGCTGCTTTTCAAAATCATATTCATACCATTCCTCGGTATCTTGTTTACGGAATGACCTCGGCGGATGCTCAAACTGATTTTCTTCACAGAAACATTAGTTATCTTCAAATCATATGATTTTACGGAAAGCTTTTCATCTCAAGCGTGGGAAACATCTTGCATCAGTGTTCACTCGAAATGGAAAGGTTTATATTCACACAGTGGACAATCCTACAAAAGCTCACCTCATAAATTCTTGCCAAGATCTGGATTCAATTACGCAATTGCAGCGCACTGCAGTCGAATTTCACCAGCAACGATGATGAGGTAACATGCACAAACATGCAACAAATATGCAACAATCTATAGTTTTTTAAAATAATGTTTACCTACTATGTATTATCATTTTTGTTTTTTCTGCGATACTGAAAATGAAATCCATTCAAATTGTTATCATAAACTGTAATGCTCGTTATTAGTTTCTATATATTTGTTTCATTTATTTAATTAGATACGAGTACCTTTAAATCTTAAAAACATGCTTATTTTAATTTTGTTCTCTTCATTTAGCCATATACTTAGTCTCTCTCTCATTTGTCATGGTCGCTAATCTCTATTTGGTGTCGACGTCTTGTTTGCTTTGTGGTCATTAAATTTTAATGAACACAATTAATACAGTTTCTCAGTCTGATGGTGGGGACTTAAGCCTTCATTCTTACTTAAACTCATTTTGCAAGTAGGAAAAGGGACTTCATGTGTGTCACTTAAATGCCCAAAGTTTATATAAGAAAATTGATGAATTTCGTACAAACTTTGTAGACTCCGATGTGGATGTGATTTGTGTTTCCGAAACATGGTTTAGAGAAGAAGTGAAAAATGACATATATAGTATTAGTGGCTATAAAATTTTTCGTGCCGATAGAAAGTCTACGGGTGGAGGTGTTGCACCATATGTCAAACAACGTATAAATTGTCGGATTGTGGTCGATACACCTGTAAATAATCCCGTTGAATTCTGTTTTATTGAGCTTTGTAATGGCACATCAAAAAGGCTCCTTGGTTGCGTCTATCGCCCTGACTGTAATACAATTTTGTCCAGCTTTTATAACATTTTAGAAGAGTACTCATCTCAGTATGGGGAAATTATTGTGTTTGGTGATTTTAACTGCAATTTGTTATGTAATGAGACGTCAAAGTCTTTTATCGAAAACCTTAAGACCTTATCCTTAGTGCCAGTCAATAAAACACAACCAACCCATTTTACGAATACCAGCAGTACCCTACTTGATCTAGTACTTGTTAATAATCTAGATAATGTTTTGTTTTTCGGTCAAACATCGGCGCCATGTTTCTCTCACCATGATATAATTTTTGCTACGTTTAAATCAGATGTGTTTGATAGTGTAAATGATCCTATACTTTTAAGAGATTTTAAAAATATTGACTTAGAGCGGCTTGAAAGTGATGTCGCTTGTATTAACTGGCAATCAATTTATCTCATCCGATCTGCCAACTCCCAAGTATCTTTTATTCAAGAACATATTCGACAACTTTATAATACGCATGTCCAGCTTAAAACAAAGCGATTACCAAATAGGTCCATTCCTTGGTTCACTTTTGAAATAAATAATATAATAAAAAATAGAGACCTTGCGTACAAAAAGTGGAAGAGATACAAGCTTGCGGAATTTTATGAAGTTTTTCGTACTCTTAGAAATAAAACAAATGCAAAAATAAAAGAATCAAAGCGATCATATTACTCTAAGCGGATGAATATAAACCTACCAAGTAATATACTTTGGAAAAATATACGCGAACTAGGCTGTGGGCGAACAAAATCCGATGTGTTCGAGAATGTTGATCCAGACAAATTAAATTGTGTTTTTGCACAAACACAATCGATTCCCTCTTCAAATGTCTCTTTTCCTTTTCACCATTACCAATTTGAGTTGTCGGAAGACCATGAATCTTTTTGTTTTTCGGGAGTTGATGATTGCGATGTCGTAAGCGCTATTTTAAAAATTAAATCAAGGTCAACCAGTTTTGACGAAATTCACGCTTCTTTCATTAAAATCATTTTACCCTACATTTTACCGTTTCTGACTCATGTTTGTAACACCGTTTTAACTACGTCCTCTTTTCCCTTGTTATGGAAAGATGCAAAAGTGCGACCACTTGTTAAGAAAAAAGCTACTCGTAGTTCACCCGTTGAATATAGGCCCATTTCAATCTTACCGTTTTTGTCAAAAGTAATGGAAAAATTATTGCACCAACAAATGTCAGCGTACCTTCAGAGAAACAAATTAATCAATAGCATCCAATCCGGTTTTCGGGCAAAGCACAGCTGTGTTACTTCATTGCTGAAGGTCACAGAGGATATAAGGAATGCAATTGATAAGGACCTAGTAACTTTTCTGGTTTTGCTAGATTTTTCGAAAGCTTTCGATACGATTAATCACAATCTCTTGTTATATAAACTCAAAAATATGTTTCATTTTTCCTTCTCTTGATACATTCATATCTATGTGAAAGAGTTCAAGCTGTTTCCGTTAACAACAAGACTTCAAATTATTTGCCTTTAAAGCGGGGTGTTCCACAAGGATCAATTTTGGGTCCCCTCTTGTTTACACTTTTCATAAATGATCTTCCGCCTTGTACAAATCACTCTTCCGGACATTTATATGCCGATGATTATCAGCTTTACCTTAGTTGCAAGCTAGGATTGATCGAGGATGGTATTTGCAAAATTAATGAAGATCTTGAAAAAGTAAATAAATGGTCCATAGAAAATGAGCTCAAAATAAATCCTGCTAAATCTAACGGTTATCTACAAAAATGAATTGGACCAAAGTTATTTCCCTAAAATTCCTCTTGGCAATAGTCACATCAATTATGTCAATAGGAGTAAAAATCTAGGCGTGTGTTTCAACAGGACTCTTAGTTGGGATGACCACATCAAACAAATTATCGGCAAAATATACGGAATTCTTCGAAATCTTGCTTTTTCTCAACACTTTACTCCCCTAAGTACCAAGTTGTTAATTGCTAAATCTTTAATCGTCCCTATTATAACCTACGGTTGCGAAATTTTTTGCTTT
Organism: Portevinia maculata; assembly: GCA_949715645.1. Lineage (NCBI taxonomy): Eukaryota > Metazoa > Arthropoda > Insecta > Diptera > Syrphidae > Portevinia > Portevinia maculata. The sequence continues at coordinate 220,989,637 of OX454526.1, forward strand.
CATAGTGCTGAAACGAAACGTAGATTAGTTGTTGCATATAACAACATAGTTAGGTACGTCTACAACCTCAATGATCATGTTTCTAGATTCTCTAAAACATTACTGGGATGCACAATACACACTTACATTAATTACCGAACACTTATGTTGTTGTACAAGCTTTTAACCAACAAAGAGCCCTTGTATTTGTACAACTGGTTGTCTTTTGCAAGAACACCGCGTTCGATTACATTAATACAACCCCGGTTTACATGTCGCATAACTGAAATGCAATTTTTTGTCCATGCCATTAGATTGTTTAACTCATTACCACAAAGCATCAGGAGACTAATTGACATGCGTTATTTCGAGACCGTTTTATTTAGGTATATGGCTACAAATGAAAATGAAAATTAGTTTCATATCTTATATTTTCAGTTTATTTGTTTTTCATTTAAATTTAGAATTATTATGTATTAACATTGTCAGATTTCAAATAATATAAATTTATCGATACTCGAACAACTAAACATTGTAAAGTCTATGTAAGAGATTTGAATTCTGGAATAAAATATCTAAATATCTAAATATCTCTTTGATACATACGTTCCCATAACAACCGGTAGGGTAAGGCCAAAAGCAAGTGCTTTGTTTACCAATGAGATTCGTTTATTAATATTACAACGAGATTACGCTTACTGCCAATGGAAGTGTTTACGGATAGAAGAGTACCACCAAGTCTACAAGCATTTAAGAAACAGCGTAGTCCGTGAAATAAGAATTGCCAAAATACAGTTTTATTCCAATCGGATAAGTAATAATGTAGATGGCCGAAAAATGTGAAATAACCTTCGGGAATTAGGGATAGATAAACAGAAGCTGAACTGCACACAAGATATTGATTGCAACGAACTAAATCGTAATTTTTTATCGACTCCAGGCACTAGAATTCCCACTGGCAATAGAATATCCCGCAGTCCTGTAGTTTTCACAAAATCACTGTTTTCTTTTTCTAGAATAGAATGCACGGATGTAGTGGAAAGCCTGTTAACAATAAAGTCCAATGCTGTAGGAGTAGATGGACTTCATCCGGTATTCATAAAATCTTTATTGCCATTACTGCTTCCGCATATTACGCATATTATCAATACCATTTTCATGACCGCTGTTTTTCCTTGGCAGTGGAAAGTGGCAAAAATAATACCAATCCCTAAGAGCTCGACAGGTGAAGAATTTAGACCCATCTCGATTCTACCATATCTATGAAAAATTTGCGAACGCATTATGTATAAGCAGTTAAATGAGTATATTGTACTTCACAATCTCTTAGTTTCCGTTCAATCTGGCTTACGTGCCAAACATAGTTGTATCACCGCGCTTTTGAAAGTGGTAGAAGACATAAGAGAGGAATTGGATAAAGGCCATGTTACCTTTCTTATGCTTCTGGACTTCTCAAAGGCATTCGATACGGTTGATCACTTTATCCTTATTGATAAATTACGTCAATTCTTCAACGTGTCTTCTTCTGCTGTAAAGTTAATCCAATCATATCTTACTGAAAGATATCAGGCTGTGTCTTTGGGGAACGTTCTATCAGAATTTCTTCCTTTGTTGCAGGGTGTTCCGCAAGGCTCGATCCTGGGATCCCTCTTATTTTCGCTTTACATCAACGACTTACAAAGCATAATCTTGAATTCAAGGAGGCATTTTTATGCTGACGACATTCAAATTTATAAAAACTGTTCTCTTGGCCTTATCGAAAACTGTGCCGATGTTTTGAACGAAGACCTTGAAAGGATCTCGAAGTGGTCGTTTAAAAATAATCTGTCACTTAACCCAAAAAAATGTAAATGTTTGGCAATTTCAAAGAAGAAGCTAGAGTTTTCTTATTTTCCTACAATTAAGCTTGATTGTTCGCCAATAGAATACGTAGATAGCTCAAAAAATCTGGGAATGGTTTTCAATAGAACACTCACATGGAATAACCACATTAATCTGATTGTGGGCAAGGCATATGGAGTTCTTCGAACTTTATGGACTGCTCAAAAGTTTACACCACCTAAAACAAGATTAATTCTTGCTAAAACTTTGGTTATTCCAATACTCGTGTGGGGTTCCGAAATATTTAATAACTGTGATGCGGATTCTAAAAGGAAGCTTCAAGTAGCATTTAATAGTACCATTAGCTATGAAACACATCTGACAAAAAACTTATTGGATGCATCCTTTCCAAATTATCCTAAAGTTACGAACCCTACTTTTATTGTTTTCAATCATAAAAACAAGACAACCCATATATCTATACAATGAAATTCGGCAACTAATTTCGATTAAACCAATCCCTCCTAAAACGACTCCATCCGATTCTAGAAGAAAAGACACTGATCAAAAACCATCAGTTTGGATTCAGAAATAAATACTCAGAATAACTGATATAATAGAAAAAGCTTTAGAAGAAAAACAAATATGCTCTGCCATCTTCCTTGATGTAAGACAGGCTTTTGATAAAGTCTGGCACAAATGATTAATCCGTAAGCTACAAAAATATCTTTCAAAAGAGTACCATGAAATACTAGAGTCGTATATAATGCAACGATTATTTAGAATTAAGCAAGAGAATGAGTACTCCGAATTGAAACACATCAAAGCTGGAGTACCGCAAGGTAGTGTGTTGGGACCAGTACTGTTCCTCCTTATACACGAACGACCTACCACAAAGTGACGAAACTACTATTGCCACTTTTGCAGACGATACTGCTGTACTTGCAGTAGGAAAAACCGCACAGAAAGACACAGAAAATCTGCAAAGGACAGTAAATGATATATCCAAATGGACCAAAAAATGTCAAATAAAATTAAATAAACTGAAGTCGGTTCATGTTAACTTTACGAATTAAAACATACAACACATACCTGTGTACATAAATAATAAATTAGTTCTGCATTTGAACTCAGCTAAGTATTTAGGCTTGACTTTGGATGCAAAGTTGCGTTGGAAAACACATGTCAAAAAAAAAACGAGATGAACTAAATATACGATACAATAAAAGAGGCATCCATGCCTCTCAATCTACAACAAACTGCTTCTCTACAAGCAGATATTAAAACCAATTTGGACATTATGGCCTCCAGTTATGAGGGTGCAAAGTATTACGTAATATTGTTAATGCGCCGTGGTACACACGTAACGCTGATCTACATAGGGATCTAAAAATTGAAATGGTAGAGGACGAGGTTCGGAAGGTCGCAAGAAGACATGAAGTTAGGCTTCGCAAAAAATGCTAATTTAGAAGTAGTTCAACTACTTAATAACAACAATTTAGTTAGAAGATTACGTAGAGTTAAACCTTTTGAACTAGTTAACTAGGTAAAAAGGAAACAAATATATGTGTTACAACATAATCACACGAACAAAGTGATAATGAATTAAACAACAAAAGATAACAAACCAAAGTTAGTTCCTAAAAACAGTACATAAGTACATAAGTGTTCTGTCTTTCTGTACTCGAAATAATAACGCGGACTTATTAAATCACTATTAATATTTATTTGATAGAAGAATACAGTGGATTGCTTATGCTAGCTACCTAGTGGACGACTGAAACATGAGTGAGCGGCCGTGAGCAAAACATACACTTGTCACTTTATAATGGTAATAAATACATAACTCCCATGGTGCGATGGTAACGTTAAGAAGATTGTACATAAAGACATGGTGTGGCGTTAACGTTAACTTAGATACATAACACTCTCCACCACTCAAGTTTAAGTCCTCTTACATAGATACAATAATATTACATGTGCTAATATTTGTAAGACTTGACATAAGTATTATTCCTTTTAGGTCTTCTTACAGCTAAAGGTGGATCAAATGCAATTTGCCTTTTAACACGGTTTCCGTTAGTGCTTGACTCTTGGTTGACATCATCAACATGGATATCACCAGTTGACTTACAACATGGATATCACCAGTTGACCTACAACATGGATATCACCAGTTGACTTAGGGTTATCACTTAAGCTATTATTGCTAACATGGAATTTAAAGTTTGTTACGTTAAGTTTTTATACCCTATTCTAAGGGTATATTAATTTTGACGCATAGTTTGTAACATACCTTAATATTGCCCGTAGACCCCTAAAAGTTACTATATTTATGATCAGCATCGATAGTAATGTCGATCTAGCAATGTCCGTCCGTCCGTCCGTCTGTCCGTCCGTCCGTCCGTCTGTCGGAAAAAAATTAGGCCTTTAAACTGGACCTAGAGAGCTGAAATTTTAACCATATACTCTCTAGGGTCTCGAAATAATCAAGTTTACGAATTTTTGAAATCCGCCCACAGACACGCCCACAAACTCAAAAAAATAAATAAATAAAACAATTTTTTTGAAAATCCAAAGTTTTGTAATATATACTCTCTAGGGGCCCTTTATGCTCATGTGTAAATATTTTCAAAATCCGCCCACTGACACGCCCACAATTAATTTTTTTTTTTTTTTTGAAAATTCAAAGTTTGAGCTAGCTAATATATGCTAGTGTTATGCTCATGTGTTAATTTTTTTTTAATCCGCCTACTGACACGCCCACAATTAAATAAAACAATTTTATTGAAACACCCAAGTTTGAGCTAGGGAGCGTTTTTTTTTGATAAAATCCTTTAAATGTTATATAACAAAATATGTAGAGCGTTCTTAACAATTCAACCATACTTAGACTTATGAGGGATAGGAATAAGAATAGGGTATCCAACAGTTCGCCCAAGCGGACTGTAGCCCGTCCCTATGTTTTCAACTGATTTTGATGAGCATAGCGAATTTTTGAGTTTAACTCAACAAGATACGTCAAATTACTGATGACCTTTTTGACAATTGCTGGTATCCATTTGATGAAGTTCTTCATTTCGCTTCTGTATAATACCTTCTCCCCTACAGCAAAAATATTTAATTCAATACAATTATTACTCTTTGTTTTAATTACATGTAAATCCTTCTTTTGTTTTATACCAAAATTCTTTACATTTCCTTGATGAACACTATTTTTGTTATTTAAATTTATTTTTGGATTTAGTATATCTAATGGTCTAGGCGGCTTAAATGAGAACATGAGCTCCGAAGGTGACTTGACAGTTATTGTACACCTTTAGAAAATCGAAAATATTGTTTTCTAGATTTGAATTATTCTTTTCCAAAACAAACTTTCCCAACGACGACTTAGTTGTCTGAACGCCCCGCTCAGCCAACCCATTACTTTGGCTGTGATACGGCGGAGTCGGCATATAATCGATTTTGTTTGATTGACAGTACTGCCTAAAAAGAGACGAGCTGAATGGCGGACCACTGTCCGTGACAATGCATCTTGGATAGCCAAAAATGACAAAAATATCTTTAAGTTTGACTAAAAGCGAAGACAAAGTGGTTGAGTTCATAGCTTTGACGACGAAAAACTCGCTGAAAGCATCAACCATTATGAAACAAGTTTTTCCAGAGAAGTGAAGAATATCAATATGTATTCTATCGAAAGGTTGGGTAACTACAGGCCACGTAGTGGTACACTTTTCGTTAGGGACATTTTCCGTCATCTTACAAACGTCACTAGAACCCGAAAATGATTCAATATCTTTGTCGACATTAGGCCACCAGACGTATGACCTGCTCAACATCTTCATGCGAACGATGCCGACATGACCATTGTGTAACACTTGAAGAACTGAGTGTCGCAACACCTGCGGTATAACAAGCCGATGATTGTAAAATACACAATGATCCTCTAAACTAAGTTGGTTCTTTTTCAGGTAGAATGGTCGAATATCATCTTTTATTACTTTGGGCCAAGTGCACTTTAGAAATTTAGAGACCGAAAGCAAAACCTCATCTTTCGATGACTCTTCTTGTACCGCCTGAAAATCAAGCAGGTTTTCAGTGCGAAAGTAGTAGATAGGAACGTGATCTATTCCTGACTCTTCATTCAAGGGATGACGTGAAAGAAAATCTACATGACCCATGCTAGCTCCTCTTTTGTAAATGATTTTATACTGGTATTGAGACAAAATTATCAACGCTGTAGCCTGGCCGAAGCAACGGCAGAATTATGTTTCCCTGGACTAAAAATTTCCTTTATAGCCAGGTTATCTGTGTGCAAGACGAATTCATGACCATAAACATAAGTGTGGAATTTCTTGATTTTGAAAATGACTGCCAGACCTTCCCTCTATGCAACTGGGAATAGTTGCGCTCTGAAGCACTCAAAGTGCGCGAAAAAAACTGGCTTTTCGACCCCCTGAACGACATGAGCCAAGATGGCCCCAACCCCAACAGGGATGGCATCAGTTGAAATGACAATTTCTTTTTCGGGATCGTAAAGTTCTAAAAGACCATTGTTGACTAAAGACTCCTTGCACTTTATGAATGCATTCTCACACCCGATTGACCAAACGAATCTTTGATTCTTACGCTTAAGACAATTCAACGGATAACTTTTCGTTGCAAAGTTTGGGAGAAATTGATGGTAAAAGTTCAGCAAGCCTAGAAAGGATTCTAATTGTTGTAGATTAGCTGGACTAGGCGCTTCAAGAATTGCTTTTACTTTTTCCTCGTTTGGTCTGAACCCATCGCCAGAAATCGTATGACCTAAAAAATTCACCGACGGACACAAGAATTTGCATTTTTGCAAATTTATTCGCACGTTATGCACTGCAAGACGATGAAGCACTTCAAATAACATTGTTTTGCAGTCTTCAACTGATGACGCTCCAATCAAAATATCATTAACATAGCACTTTACCCTTTTTAAACCCAACAAAATTCTATCCATGATGGATTGAAAAATACCTGGTGCACTACTTACACCGAGTACAAGACGTGTGTACGCGAAAAGGCCTAAAACGTGTTGATGAATAACAATTCTCTAGATGACTCAGTCACTTTTACTTGTAGGTATGCCCCGGTTAGATCAATCACACAAAAGCATGAGCAACCTGACAGTTCGGCAAAAATTTCTTGGATTTTTGGAAACGGATGGTGAGTCGTATGAATGCATTTGTTGAGGGTGACTTTGCAGTCAACACAAATTCTGATTGCACCGTCTTTTTTGGCACAATCACGATGGGACTTGCCCAACGACTAACCGAGACTTTAACTAAAATTTCTTCTTTGAGATACCGATCTATTTCAGCTGCAACTTTGTCTCTAAGCTTGAACGGAACACTATATGCCGTATGAACGATAGGAACAGCATCTTCTTTTAAGACAATATCTGCCTCAAACCCGATTATAGTCGACTTTAAATTTGAATCCACATTTGGAAATTTAGACCTGACTTCAGCGATAACATTTAATTCATTTTTGACTTGACTTACTGCGAAAATATTCACGAAATTGTTTCTCCAATTTGGAAACATTCTATCGATCCAATCACGACCCATTAAGCATAATTTCGGCTTATCACCTTTGACGAAGACAATTGGCAAAAAATACTTTTGACCGGCAAGCTCAACTTCGGACTCCATGACTCCTAATTCCTCGATCTTTTTACCTGTAACTGATACGAGATTAGCAAAAGTATTTACAAGACTATGGTTAGAAAAGGTTAATTTATATAATTCTTCACTCATTATTGATGTTGCGGCTCCCGTGTCGACTTTCATTAAAACATCTTTGCCATTGATTGAGACGGCACACTGCTGAGGCTGACTAACGGCGTTGACACTGTTGACTACTTTTATTCTTGAACTCGCTCTCGAATGACACATGGTAGAGGTGTGACCTTTTTTCCCACATACGAAGCATTCCCAATTGATTGCTGGACAATTTCGATGTGCAGGTCTTCCACACCGCTGACATTGGTTCCCCTGACTGGTGGGTTTTTGACGATTTGTGCTGTGTGATGACATGCGTGATGGAAAATTTCCTGACTGCGAATATTTTGACGGTGGATTTTTGTTGCTGGACTTTGATCTGTCTGACTTGTAAACAACGTTTGTTGATACAGGTAGATGTACCGATGATGCCGCTTTCTCTGATGCCTCGATGGATAAGGCTTTTTCACAGTACTGTTCAAAACTGAGATCGTCGTGCTCCAGAAGCGATTGCTGAATTTTCTCGTGCTTGAGACCCACTATAAAACGATCGGACAACTGATCGTCTAATATCTGAAGTTTTTAGACACCCAATTTGAACTCATCGGATTATGGTTGACTAGTGGTGGTTGAAGCGGGGGTGGGGACATTGACGAACTTATCTACAAAGTCACCGAAACAACACTCCTGTGACGCAGCTTTTAGTCTCACGATGTATTCACTAATGGACTCCCCGTGTTGTTGGACAATATGATGGAACCTGAACCGTTCTGCTCTTTTGTTTGGCTTTGGCTCGAATTGGCTGCGCAACAACGCAATATTCTACGCAAACGACTTATCATAAGTGATAAGTGAGCTTCGCTAACAGTTCGTACATCGATTTGCCCATGATTCCAATGAAATATATGTTTTTGTCCACATCTTTAATTGAGTTTAATTTAAAGAAATTAATTAAACGATTTTCGTAATCTTTAAAATTATCCCCGATTTCATATAGGACTCGACAAAACCAATTAACTTTGACATTAATTGTTGGCACACGTGTTTTATAACTGGATGACAAAAAGATTTTTCTCTTTTTTTATTTATTTATTTCCTTTTTTCCTCGTCGCCAATTTAATGTTCTGTCTTTCGGTACTCGAAATAATAACGTGGACTTATTAATTCACTATTAATATTTATTTGATAGAAGAATACAGTGGATTGCTTATGCTAGCTACCTAGTGGACGACTGAAACATGAGTGAGCGGCCGTGAGCAAAACACACACTTGTCACTTTATAATGGTAATAAATACAAGGTGGCGCAAAAGTTGTCTTCTGTTTACTTCACAAATGTCAAAGTAAAATTGACTTTTGCCGCCATTTGCAAAAATTATAGCATCTTCCGATAGGGTTTTCAGCCCTTGGGTGGCCTTAGGCAATTCTGTGTGCCAATGTTCTAAATGATCCACGACGTTTGACATCTATCCTATGTAGTTTTCAGTCGGATTGGTGAACGCCACTGGGTGATGACTTTTGCGCCACCTTGTACACAACTCCCATGGTGCGATGGTAAGGTTAAGAAGATTGTACATAAAGACATGGTGTGACGTTAACCTTAACTTAGATACATAACAATAAGCAAATATTAAAACAAAATTGCTGATTAGTCTGTAGACTAGGTGCGATTACTGGAAGGATGGTAACATCATGCCTTCCCTGAGTGTTTTTAGTGGGTGTTTCAAGTCCCACACTATCGTAAAGCTCGCAAGTGATGTCTTTCAACGATTTTCACCTAGCTACACGCAAAAAATTATTTGGCTTTCTTTGATTGTTAGCTTTTTTCTTATTTATTTTAAATCATTCCGTTTTTCCTTAACTCATCTCATTTTTTTACAAATTGTTTACATTTCACAAACTTAAAAGTGTACTCTAACTGTGAATTGAATTAATAATATACAATAATTGAATTGAATTAAATTAAAAAATGTTTACAAAGAAATATTATGTAATGTTACAATTTCAATGCATGCAATTTACATTTCATTTTGTATCAAGCAAAATTCAAGACGATGTATTAAGGTCTGTTAGTGGTCCATTCAAATATAAAATTCAAGAGCACTCACAAGCCACAAATAAATTTGCAAAAACATTAAGACATGAGTATCTGTAGAATAGGTAATAATGAAACAGAAAAGTTAACAGCACTTTACTCCAGGCGGCAACATTTCTCATTTTCGCATTTGCTGTTCATTTCATTTTCTGTGAGGGTTTCTAGATTTTCATCTATCGTATTCGTGATGGTTCTATAATAGCTCATGGATGTTGGTTTATCATTAGTCTTTGAGTTAGTCTTCGGTTTGAACACATCTTATCGTTTGAAAGACTTTTTCAATGGATCAGAACCATGCTGGAAAGTCGAATAATAATTTTCCTCATCCAGAGGATTGACGGTGTCTGTGGAGAAAGTCATACGATGCTCCAAAGAGGAGTATACGTCCCCTCCTGTGGTCACGAACTTATCCTCTTCCTTTTGATGTTTGTGCTCTTACCGAAACCAATCTTTCCCCATATATTTTAAATCAACAGTTGTTTTCAGCATCTTGTAACGTCTTTCGTGATGATAACATCCCTTGCCCTCAAGTCATACTTTCCTGTTATGGCGTTCTCATTGCATAACAGCTTGGATTCTTCCATTATCTCAACATCAATCTCCCTCTTCTGGATTTTGTTGTAGTAAAAACATCCCTCTTTAACTTTTTATCTACGTAATGTGTGCCTACTAACGTCTCAACCCATCAAATATTACCAACTCGTCGTGGATGCCATCGACGATTGTAAACCCAACGATTAAATCATAATTTTTGGAGATTTTAATCTCCCAAATCTACAGAGCAGTTTATCGGAAGATCAATCTTTCTTCGCCCCTCTAAGTCCGATTTTAAGTAAAGAATGTCATTTTGTTGACCGCGTAACTGATTCTGGTCTTTACCAAGTCAGTGGTGTTGAAGATTATATAAGACGGATCTTGTTTTCACAACTGACCCTGTAAACTCCTTAATCACCGAAAGTTCTTTGCACCTTTCTACTATTGACGCTTACCACCCTCCGATCTTCTCTTTCTTGTATCTTTGATTGACTACGTCATAACAAATTTTTCTGAAATAAGTTCAGAAGTTAACAGTGAATTGAATATATCGGACCATGAAACTATTGAAATTAAAATAAAAAATGAAGTGAGATGTCGGAATAATAAAGTGATTAGATACATAAAAGCACTAAAATATAGAAAAGATACATTTTATCAACGTTTGTGTGATAGTCCTATATGTAGTTTGCAATATTTAGATATAAATACAGATTTATTGGCTCGGAATTTTCAAATGGAATTAATGAGAACTACAGACTTTTTTGTTAATAAAGTTGAAATAAAACAAGATATGTGTGGGTGGTTCAATAGAGAAGTGAACCATTTAAAACGAGTAAAAATAACAAAATATAATAAAGCTAAATTTACAAATAATGAGTTAGACTGGGATGAGTATCGACTAAGCAGAAATATATATAAACAAGCTCTAAGAAATGCCAGAAATATATTCATTCAAAATAAAGTAGGAAACAGTACAAATCAAAAGTCAATGTGGCGAAATATAAAAACCTATGTACTCAATAAAGGGGAAACGCAAATTAATACAATTACTTTCGGTCAAATAAAGTTTTCAAATAATAAAGAAATAGCTAATCAGTTCAACAAATATTTTATAGAAAGTGTGGAGCAAATTAGTGAATCGATACCAAACACTCGGTATTCAAATATCATCGACACGCGGACGGTATTATTTGAATTTACATTGATCGATACCGAGCAATTGAAGATGGCATTAAAATCGATGAACAATAAAAAGGATCCGTTCTTATTATCAGTGAGAATTCTTATTGACCAATTCGAAGTGTTGGGACCGGTAATAGTAAAGATAGTTAATTTGTCTCTGCAAAACGGCGTGTTCCCCGAAAGTTGGAAGCAATCTTTTGTGAAGCCGATTCAGAAAGTATCTGGAACAACGAAAGGGGAAGAATTTCGTCCCGTAAATATGCTCATATTGTTGGAAAAGGTGCTGGAGAAAATAGTATATTCTCAACTACAAAATTTTGTGGAGGTCAATAACATAATTATCTCAAATCAATCAGGATTTAGAGAAAAGCATTCCTGTGAAACTGCACTTAATTTGGTTCTGGACGACTGGAGATGTTTGACTGACGCTAAACAGAAAATTATAGCAACGTTCATTGACCTGCAACGAGCTTTTGAAACAGTTGACAGAAAAATCTTGTTGGACAAACTGTACCAAAATGGAATCCGAGGGACTGAGTGGAACTGGTTCAATTCTTACTTAAGAGATAGATGTCAATGTACAATTTATAATGATGCATATTCAGATGTCATGGAAGTGAAAATAGGAGTACCGCAAGGCTCTGTTTTAGGAACGCTTTTATTTATATTGTATATAAATGATATGAATAAGGTTGTGGAGTACTCGAAGCTGTGTTTGTTTGCCGATGACGCTTTATTATATGTTTCGGGTGCTGATGTTAATTCGTGCGCGCATAAACTTGAAATTGACTTGAAATCGTTAAATGAGTGGCTGCAAAGTAACAAATTAAAACTAAATGCTAAAAAGACTAAAGGTATGATCTTAGGAGGATCACTAAATGAGGATTTATTTGTTGAAAATGAAAAAATTGAGATCGTTAATGAAATTAAATACTTAGGTATAATAATAGACAATAAACTTAAATTCAAGGAGCATATTGACTATTTGTGTAAAAAGGTGTCAAAAAAAATCGGATTTTTTAGTAGAGTTCGGGATAAAATGACACTTATGAACGCAATCAGAGTGTATAACACGATCATAAAACCGCATTTTGAATACTGTTCAACGGTTCTTTTACAATGTTCGACGGAAAGTATGTACAGATTACAAAAACTGCAAAACAAAGCGATGCGTTGTATTTTAAAAATGTCACGCTTAACGTCAACTTTACATATGTTGGACACGCTAAAGTGGTTAAGCATCAGACAAAGAGTCATATTTAATGTCTTAATTTTTGTATTCAGGTGTAAAACAGGTAGTTTGCCATCCTATATAATGGAGAACATGCAGTTTGTTGGGGAACTACAACCTTATAGCCTGAGAAATAACCAGGACTTCAGATTGGATCGCCATCGTACTGTTAGCGGACAAAACAGAACAATGTATAAGGGTTTATCTATGTACAACATGCTGCCGGCCAGCATAAAAAATTGTGATAATGTGTTTACGTACAAAAACCTATTATTAATATATGTAAAGCAACATTTTTAAAGTTTTTAAATCTTTCTTTGTAAAAAAAAAAAAAAAAAAAAAAAATGTATTATAAATCTTTTGTACAATATTTTTTAATGGCCACATGTGCCAAATAAAAGAAATCAAATCAAAAAAAAAACTCCTCTTCCTCATCCCTCCCTAACAGCAACTAACCCTTACTTTTACGACTTCCACAAAGAAAGATTCCGAAAGATCAATGACTTCCTGAGCAGAATCGAAATCAACTTCTCGAACTTATCTGTTGATGAAGCTGCCACCGGTTTTTATGCCAAAATCTTTAAATGCATTTCCTTATTCGTTTCTTTTTCGCGACATAAAACCTCGCCATCTTCTCCTGGTATATTAGAAAACCACGTTCACTTCGTAATAAACGTAACGAACTATGGGCAATCTATCTCAATGCGGAACGGCAACATATTATTCGAATTATCTCAGTTCGTACTTACAGTTTTCTAGCCTTTTTAGGGTTCCGTAGCCAAATGGCAAAAAAACGGAACCCTTATAGATTCGTCATGTCTGTCTGTCTGGCTGTCCGGGCAGGTCACAGCCACTCTTTTCCGAAACTATAAGAACTATACTGTTGAAAATTGGTAAGTAGATGTATTCCTGGGAGGATTTTCACACAAAAATGGAGAAAAAAACAATAGATTTTGGGGTTTCCCCATACTAAGAACTGAAACTAAAAAATAAAAAAAAATTCAAATTTTTATATGATGTTACTTGCTGTTACGTAACTGCTACATGAGCGAGTCCGACTCGCACTTGGCCGCCTTTTTATTGTCTCTATCAGCGCTATATTTCTGACGCTTTCTTCGATCTCCTACCATTGAATTGATTTTAATCTTACCGCGAGAACTTATCTTATTACGTTCGCTTTCAAAGCAACCTCTGGTGTTCCCCAAGAAAGCCTTGGACCTGTATTCTCGCAATAAATTATCTTGACAACATCGTTAAGTTCTCTTCCATCTCCCTCTATGCCGATGACGCTAAATTCTTTAAAATCATTTCTTCCCCACACGACTCTGATCTTCTTCAAAAAGACCTCAATAATTTTCGGTTTGGTGCCAAAATAAACTTTATGGAGCTGAATATTGCTAAATGGGAATTTCTTACTTTTTAGAGGATCCTCGAAACATACTTTAACAACTTTGTAGCCATCAGAAACAAATCTGTCCTTGACACTTATTGGTTGGGTGCACCGTTCTCGCGCTAGAGGCGAAAAACCACAAGCCTTTATTTTAGTAAAGGGTTCTGAAATCCGGTTTATTTATCATAAGTCTTATGATTTTGTCAAAAGAATCATACCCTGCGGCATTATAAAGGCGATTACTAGCAACAAGCCCGCCCTAAATGTTTTTTGGACATGACTTACCGCTTGGCCGCTAGAAGCAAAACAGCAATTAAACAAGCCAATTTGGTTCCTCGATGCACCATTGATTGGTATTTTAATCATTTCTCCTGAATTTAAATAGGTGGTGCTTCGAGGAAGAAAATAAGTTTAGCACGCTTCTTTTTTATGTCTGTCTTAGGATCTGACGCAGTAGATACGAGTATTTATAACTCGTTCACGATTACTTCAGAAGAAAGCACAAATTTAACACTCCTAATATCTAAATTCGAAGAACATTTCGCCCCAAAAATTAGTATCACCTTTGAGAGATACGTTTTCAATAGAATGTCCCAAAACGAGGACGAGCCTTTCGACGATTTTCTCACGCGAATAACAAATCAGGCTAAAAAATGCGAATTTGGTATGCTATTAGATAGCTTAATTCGTGATAAAATTGTGGTCAGCATCCATAGTGACGCAATTCGAGAAAAATTATTAGGGAAAGCAGAGGTATCATTAGATGATACAGTTAAAATTTGTAGAGCAAGTGAAATAGCGGCGAGTCAACTCAAAGAATTACATAGGAATGAAGCCGATAAATAACCAAGTAGAGGTAAATGATTTCTATTGTAGGAGGTGTGGAACTACTCACTCACGAAAAAACTGCCTAGCATTTAACAAAATTTGCAACAAATGTAATAAAAAGGGACACCTAGCCACGGTCTGTAGAACGAGAACAAAAAAACGCGACAGAAAAGTGCATGCGATAAGAAACGACACAACAAGTGACAGCGAAGACAGTGACAACAATAGTTTACTAGTGCTGTGTGTTGACACAAACAAAGACGACAAAAATAATTACATGGTAGAAAGAATCATAGAAAACAGAAAAGTAAATGTTAAACTGGATACGGGTGCCCAGTGTAACGTCTTGCCGAAAAAAGTTATCGATAAGCTTAATAAAGTTAAAATAAATCAATCAAGCACACAAAAGTTGGTTTCATTCGCGAATGATAAGATCAGTGTTCTCGGTGAAGTATCCCTTTGTTGTATAGTGCGAAACACAAAACACATATTGTCGTTTAAAGTAGCCGTCTGTCCAATCTTAGGTAAACATGCGTGCGAGAAATTAATGTTGATACTGCGCGTAGAAGAACTAAAAGTTGATGAAAATATGTTTGAAGGGCGAGGTTGCATACAAAAATTTGTCTACGATATTGATCTGGTTGAGAATCCGGTGTTTGAGAATTATGCCCCCGAAAAATACCACATGCAATACAAGACGATGTAAAAAGAGAGATCGATAGAATGATTCAATTGGGTGTCATAGAAAAAACAGAAAGTGCTACTCCAACAACCTCACCTATGGTAATTGTTCGCAAGAAAGGGAAAATAAGAATTTGCCTCGACCCTACGGACGTAAACAAAAACATTTTGAGAAGAAGGGGTTAACCCGAATTATCCCACTGTACCATATATGGTACACTTAACATAAAAATTTCTAACTGAAAAGAAGGTCACTTATTTAAATATTTTTTTCCAATATTTCGCGCTGTAGTAAGTAGGCTATGATATTTTTATGTCAAGTTTGATTTATTTGTGTTTCATTGGTGTTAAAAGAGGAGTGAAAAGTGTTAATTTTTTTGAAAGCAAGACAATGTCGAGGAAAAGGTACGTAATTCCTAATTGATGACTTATATTTAGTTAGTTTAAAATCGAAATCTTTATAATCAAAACAAAAGCAAATCGTCCTATTCAACTAATTTGACGATTAAGATATATTTTGTTGCTGTTACATGGATATTCATATTGATGTACCGCATATGGTACAGTGGGATAATACATGTCCTTTCGGGTTTTTTTAGGCTAACTGTCAATGAGATCATTTCTTGCATAGATAAAAGCGATGAAGGCGATTTTTATTCAGAAATACCCATTTTACCACCATTACTGGAAGGTGATGAAACAGATGAGGATTCAGGAGAGGAAGATGTGGTTTGTGTAGACAATTTTCCCCGTAATCAGCTAGTGGCACAAATTGTCTTACTTTGATAACTTTGATGAAGAGGATGAAATTCTACTTTCTTCGTTTGTCACTAAAAAGAAGACTTGGAGGAAACAACTACAGACTTAAATTATGAATCTTGTAACCTCAATCCATCTTTAGCTCCTTTGGACCTGTTCTCGCTCTTTTTCGATGAAACTGTATTTGAAATGATAACGAAGTACTCTAACTTATATGCCCAGCATCATAATCTTCTGCCCGATATACAGGTTAGGGAGCTTGAAACTTTTGTTGGAGTACTTATATTGAGTGGCTACAATAATGTATCAAGACGAAGAATGTAGTGGGAAAATGAAGAAGGTTCACGAAATATACTTGTATCGAAATCCATCACTAGAAATAGATTCGATCACATCTTCTGAGTACTAAATTGTTGCGATAATACTCAACTAGATCCAAACGATCGTTATTCCAAAGTATACGACATTTGTTTCAATACCTGCTTCAAAAGTTCTTATTGTTTGCTCCAGTAGTAGAAAATTATAGTGTGGATGAGGGTATGATACCCTATTTTGAACGTCATCCGACTAAACAATTTATAAGAGGAAACCCGATTAGATGGGGCTATAAATTTTGGGTTGGAACAACTTCAAGCGGATATATTGTTTGGTTTGATGCCTATCTTGGATCAAAATTACCTTCAACGCCCGAGAATAGAGAATTCTCTCTTGGAACACAAGTTGTTCTAGATTTTTGTCATGCGCTTATTGGACGAGGCTTAAATCTAAGCTATCATTGATTTTTTGACAACTTTTTGTCTTCTTTTCAATTATTTCATGAATTAAACGTATTAAAAATAAGAGGTACTGGAACTATTAGAGATAATCGGTTAAAAACCTGTTCCTTGCGTGGATCGGATAAAATTCTGAAACGAAAAAGCCGAGGTGCCTATAGCTACGAACTCTGTTTAGAACTTAATGCGGTTGTATGCAAATATAATGACAGCAACATTGTAAATATGATATCAAACTGTGTTCCAGTACATCCAACAAATTCGGTGAGAGATACTCCCGTGCTGAAAAAAAGAAATATCAGTTTCCCACCTAAAACTTATAAAAGGCTATAATAAAAATATGGGAGGTGTCGATAGATCAGACCAAAATATCGGTCTTTATCGACAGCTTCATAAGTAGAATAAAGGTACACTGGACAATTTGGAGTTCCGTCGTAGACTAGCTAGGAGTTTGCTGGGAACATAAATTTGAAGCCAGCAAATACAGAGAACCAGGACATTAGATATGATGAAATAAAGCACTTGATTGTCGAGCAAGACAAGCGAACAAGATGTCGAATTTGCAACACTCTACTACTGTTTGTGAGAAATGTGGCGTTGCCTTACATGTGCGCTGTTTCAAAGCATATCACACAATGTCACAGTAATGTATGTATAAAAGTAATTAATAAAACACATAACGTTCAATATAAATTTAAATCTGCGTAATATTTTAATATTAGATTATGATAGTGCATTATCCCACTGTACCATATAAGGTACACCCTATCCCCAGCAAATGGTAAGTTAAATATTTTTTTTCTATTTTTTTTTACAATACAAATAGGACAAGTGTCCTTACTTCCAAATTTCATTGAAAAATTCAACGAAAAATTTCTCTGGGATAATCCGGGTTAAGTCCATTGATGAGATTGCAGCCAAAGTTCAAAACTCAAGTTTTTCACGATCCTGGATTGTAAACATGGTTTTTGGCAGATCAGAGTAACAGACCGGACTAAAAGTTATCTGACCATGGCTACACCTTGGGGTAGAGTGTCGTTCCTACGAGCTAACTTTGGTCTTGCGTCCGCACCGGAAATCTATCAGAAACTTATGACCAATTTATTGGAGGGCTGTGAAAATACGGAGGTGTCAATGGATGATATATTAATTCATGCTCCTGATCTGAAAGCACTAAATTTGATTACTAGGAAAGTGCTGAAAAAGCTGGAAGAAGCAGGAATAAAATTAAATAAACAAAAATGCATTTTTGCTACAACGAAAGCACAATTCTGAGGACACATCATCACATCGGACGGAATTGCTGCAGATCCAGAAAAGATTGATTCAATAAGATACTTAAAGCAACCATCAAACAAAACCGAACTTCAAAGATTGCTCGGTATGGCAACTTACTTGAGTAAGTTTATAAATAACTTATCCAAAATTACAGATTCGATGCGACAACTTCTCAAAAAAGACACTCAATGGCAGTGGGGTGCAAAACAAGAAGAATCCTTCAATGAGCTTAAGTCATCCCTATCAAAAACACCACTATTAAAATACTATGATCCGAATCGTCCAGTCAAACTTCAAGTAGATGCCAGTCAGTCTAGTGCAGGTGCCGTATTGCTACAAGATAACCAGCCAGTTGCTTACACATCAAAAGCGTTAACGGAAACACAGAAATTAGCCCCTAAGATCGAAAAAGAAGCGCTTGCTATCAAATTTGCATGTGGAAAGTTCCATGATCTAATATTTGGAAAACCACTTACGATCGAAAGCGACCACAAGCATCTGGAAACGATTTTTAAAAAACCCATACACAGCGCCCCTATTCGTCTACAAAAAATTATGCTTCAAGTTCTTCAGTATCAACCAAAGGTAATTTATTCAAAAGGCAAAGATATTCCCGTTGCAGATACACTCAGCCGTGACTGTAACAACCCAAAAACACAGAAAAAGACGACGAGCTGGAGGTGCACGAAATCTTACAGCTAACAGATATAACTAGGGTGTGATGCAAATGCCCACAACATCATATGGGGGAGCACCGACACCAACACCAGGGGTGAGTACCTACTAGAATTTATTATGAGTTCGTCACTTGATATTATAAACGTGGGAAATACCCCCACTTTTGTAACTACTGTCAGGGAGGAAGTACTAGACCTCACGCTTGGTAGCCCAAGCGTAAGTAAATTAATTAGTAACTGGAGAGTATCTAGTGAGCCGTCATTGTCTGACCATCGAATAATAGTATTCGACCTGGACAGCACAAGTATCACGAGAAATCCAGTAAGAAACCCAAGGAAAACCAATTGGGAAACTTATAGGACTGCTCTAGAGAGCAATCTGGGGCGCCTTAGTCTGAGGAAGGCTCCGGGACACCCCCTAGAGCTAGAGAGCGCAGTGGAAGGCATAACAAACGCCATCATCACTGCGTTCGAAGAAAACTGTCCTCTAAGTAGAGAACGGGACAGGAAACAGACGCCATGGTGGAGCAATAACTTGTCAAAATTAAGATCCGAGGTGCGGAAGCTTTTCAATAAAGCAAAACGCAGCGGAGAATGGCAAAGCTACCAAATGGCCCTTACTACATACAATAAGGAAATAAGAAAAGCTAAAAGAAATAGCTTTAGAAAATTCTGTGAGACAATCACCAGCACCCCTACTGCGGCAAGGCTACACAAAGCTCTTGCGAAGTCAGGAGGGGTGCCGATGTCTCTGAGGAAACCAGATGGCGAGTTCACGGAAGATGAGAATCAAAGGGCACTATTGCTACTAGAAACTCACTTTCCTGGCAGCTCGCCTAGTACTGAGCCAGGAATCAATACCACTTCAATCAGACCTCGGAGGGAAGACTGGGAAACAACATCAACCATCTGTTCTGAGGGACGGCTGAAATGGGCAATAAATTCCTTTCAGCCTTTCAAATCTGCCGGAGTGGACGGCATTATACCCGCCCTTCTTCAAGAAGGGCAAAGGGTACTAATACCACACCTGCTAAAGATAACAAGGAGCAGTATTGCCTTGGGCCATATACCAATGCAATGGAGACGAGCAAGGGTTGTGTTTATACCAAAAGCGGGGAAAAGACCCCACACAGCCAAAATCGTACAGACCCATCAGCCTTACGTCATGACAGATGACAGAAAAGGCTGTAGACAATTATTTAAGGGAAGATGTTCTGAACACATCCCCCTTACATCATCGTCAGCATGCATACAGAGCGGGCAGATCAACAGAGACCGCCCTATATCAGCTGACGGAGATAATTCGAAGTGCCCTGGAGGCAAAAGAAATAGTACTGTGCGCTTTCCTAGACATAGAGGGAGCATTTGACAACACCTCACATGATGCGATCAAACGATCCCTGGATAGGAAAGGAGTTAACAGTACAGTATCCAACTGGATGTGTGAGCTACTGAGCACTAGATCAGCAGAGACTCAAACACCATCTGGAACCATCAGAGTAAACACAACGAGAGGATGTCCACAAGGAGGGGTACTATCACCCTTAATGTGGAGCCTAGTTGTAGACGAACTGCTGGAAAAATTAACCAACCATGGCATCAACTGTCAGGCGTACGCCGATGACATTGTATTGATTGCCAGGGGCAAGTTCGAAGAAACCCTTGGAGACATCATACAAAAGGGGCTTAAAGTAACCAAGGAATGGTGCCATAATGTCGGACTTAACATCAATCCGGCGAAAACAACGATAGTACCATTCAAAAGGAAAAGACAACTTCAAAGACTTAAGGACATAAACCTATCAGGCACGACACTGATACCAGTCAAAGAAGTAAAATATCTAGGACTCCATCTAGATAGTAAACTCCTCTGGCGAAAACATACAGAGGAGATATCCAAGAAGGCCACCCGCGCTCTCATGATATGTAGGAGCCTAGCGGGGAAGGCATGGGGATGCAGCCCAAGCATCCTGCGATGGATGTACACTGCAATCGTGAGACCAATGATCACATACGGAGCGATAGCATGGGCGAAACGAACCAGTCTAGTCACAACGCGAGAGACACTCGGCAAAGTGCAAAGACTGGCGTGCCTGTTCATTACCGGAGCAATGCGTAGCTGCCCAACAGCAGCCATGGAGGTGCTATTGGAACTGACCCCTCTACACATTATGGTGATGAACGAGGCAGATAAAACAATCCTTAGGATGGCAAAGGAGGGAATTGGGAGAGGGAAATGCATCGGTTCGAAAGAACACGGTGACTTACTCAAAAAACTCCCACTTCTTGGCATACCTAGGGACGACAGCATCAGGAAGTTCAACTTCGAGAAGAATTTCCAGATAAAGCTCAGCAATAAGGAGAACTGGAGCAACGAATCCATAACTTATGGACTGAGCAACCACACAACAAAGTGGTATACGGACGGCTCGAGGACTGAGGAGGGAACTGGTGCTGGAGTGTTTGGGCCGGGAACTAAGCACTACGAATCCATGGGCAAATGTACCAGCATCTTCCAGGCAGAAATATGTGCCATAGACAGGTGCGTTCGAATCAACCTCGAGAAAAACTATAGAAATTGCAACATAGCATTAATGTCTGACAGCCAAGCAGCTATAAAGGCTCTTGACGCCTACGTTATCAAGTCAAAACTCGTGTGGGAATGCCTACAAGGACTGAATAGACTAGGCAAGAATAACAGAATCTCCATCTGCTGGGTGCCTGGCCATGTTGGCATTACGGGCAATGAGGCAGCGGACTCTCTGGCAAGAAGAGGGGCAGAGGAACCCTTCATAGGACCTGAACCATTCTGCGGGATAGGAGAACACACTATACGCGAAGAGTTCAGGAGACTGGAGGAAGAAACAAAGGCCAAAACCTTTCTCAACCTCCAAGGTCTGAGGAAAGCAAAGAAACTCTTAGGAAATTACAACCAAAAGAGATTCAAAGTTTGTATCGGCCTTAACAAAAACAACCTAAGAATCCTAACAGGCCTCCTCACGGGGCACTGCAGACTCAAGGAGCACCTGAGGAAAATGGGCATATCGGAGGACGGGCTCTGTAGATTCTGCAGTGAAACCGCCGAAACTCCAGACCATATACTGGAATCCTGTGGGGCACTGACCCACAAAAGGATGAAACATTTGGGCAGGCACCAAATAACAGACAAGGACATACAAACCATGGACCCACAGCTCATTCTCAGATTCATCAAAGAAACTGGACTGGACGCTGTGCTCTAAGGAGTGTGACCTGCCAAGGATAAATCAGAGCAATACCTCGACACGCTTCACAAAGAAGTATCTAGAGAGGGCTCTGAACGAGGGCAAGCACCTCTCCGAGGCACAAGCAAGGGGACACAATAGACCAATAGGTCGCAGTGTAATATACCCTAACCAAATATTATTATTATTATTAACAGATATAACAAAAAAACGACTACAAGAAGCCACAAAAAACGACAAAAAATTACAAAATGTTTTACAGTACGTTAATACTGAAGGCCTGATAAAATTCAAAACATTCCGAACGAAATCAAAAATTATTGGACATTTCGAGAATCGCTAAGCAGCAAAGAAGGTCTACACTTCAAGGGATCCAACGTCGTCGTTCCAGATGACATGAAGACGGAAATGATGCAAAAAGTCCACCAAGGTCATTTTGGTGTTGCCCGGACACTCAACAGTGCACGTGTACAACTTTTCTGGATTAAGATGACGACATACATCACGAAATACGTTGAATCCTGCAGTATTTGCCAAAGTCATCAACACTCTCAGCGGAAAGAACCAATTATCGTTAAGAAAGTTGCTGAGCTGCCCTGGGAGATAATTGCAGTAGATATATTTTATTTTCAAACTAATGAATATCTTCTCGTTGCAGACAGCTATTCCGGTTATTTTGACTTTGTTCGATTAAAGCATTCATTCAGCGCAGAAGTCATACTCCAACTCAAAAAGATGTTCGCAGTCCATGGTATACCGTTTATCTTGGAATCGGATAATGGTCCCCAATTTTCATCGAAAGAGTTCCAAGCGTTTGCCAAAGAATGGGACTTTACTCATCAGACCTCAAGCCCCAGGTACCCAAAATCCAACGGTCTTGCGGAGAGATTTGTCCAGATGGCTAAATCCCTACTAAAAAAGTGCCACAAAGACCAGTCAGACGTTTATCTTGGACTACTCAACTACCGCAACACTCCTCGAAGTAATGACTTGTTATCGCCTAATCAACGTTTGATGAGTTGAAAAACCAGAACAACAATACCATCCACCAAAAAATCGCTCAAACCGAACGTTGTACAACACGTACACCACAACATGCTGACAGAGGAAGTCACCAAAAACAACCCTTTCAACCTGGTGGAAAAATACGTATTCAACAACAACATCGAAATTGGATCTCAGGAACAGTTATAAAGCCAGCCAACACATCACACTCGTATATGGTACAAACCGATGATGGAGCAATCTATCGCAGAAACAGTAGTCATTTACATAAGACGAGAGCCAGCATTGTTCCTGAAAAAGACGTGATTATTGATCCAACAGCTGATAAGACAACAACAACACAGAGTCCTGCTACTAATGTTGAACCAGCTCTAACTACCACTTCTGAGTCAAAGCCTTATGTCACCAAGTTTGGAAGAACAGTTAGACCGGTTGTTAGATACAATCCATGCCACTAAAGTTATTTTTTTTTAGCTATGTACTTTGAAACAATTTTAAGTATATATATTGTATTACCTGTATCCTTAACGTTTATTTTTGACAAAAAAAAAATAAGTAAATAATGAATGTACGTATATTTGAAACATGCTGTTACGCAATAGTCATCTTTAATTTTTATACTATAATGTATAGATAATTATATTGTTAAAACAAAACCATAAAACAGGAGATGTAACGCAGTATAATAGGTACTACTATTACTACATAGATTAAATGGTAACTCTACAGTATTCTACTAGTATGTACTGATTATATAAGCCAAGCATTATATTCAATAAAGCCAGTTGATTATCATCCGTCGCATCCTTCTCATTTCATCCGGTATCACAGAGACAGCAATGTAGAAGTTTAGATCAAAAAACCTTGTTTAGAAAATCGTACCTAGAATACCTTACCAAAATAAGGGCTTGTGAGTTTTTGGTTCTAGCCGCGGCAAACACCTTTAAAAGTGGCGCGATTTCCAGGGATATTTATATTTATACTGCGCGGCTTCCAAAGACATTTTGGAAATATTTATTTTTTAAGGTTTTATGGAAGGCAAAACCCGGACTCGCCTGCCAATATTGATTGCGATGAACTCAACTTAAAGTTTGTTTCCCAAGTTCCACTGCCGGTATCCGAGCCTCCAGCTCCCATGAATTTAAATCGAGCGTCAACGGGATTTAGTTTCTCCAAGATTGAGCCTGCTGATGTGGTTGAAAGCATGATATCAATTAAATCTGATGCGGTAGGTCTGGACGAAGTTCATCCTGTTTTCGGAAAAGCACTCCTTCCGAAGCTCTTACCTTTTATAACACTTTTGTTAAATACGATTCTAACAACTTCAGTTGTTTCCAAACTGTGGAAGCTGGCAAGGTTATTCCCATTCTCAAAGGAAGAAAGAAGAACGAGTACCGACCGATATCCTTTCTTTCTAAAGTGTTCGAGAAAATTATCCAAAAACAGATTACCACGTATTTGAACGAAAAAGACTTGCTTTCCAACTTCCAATCAGGCTTTTTACCTAAGCGTAGCTGCACAACAGCAATCCTAAACGTTGTTGACGACATAAGAAACGCAGTAGACAGCGACTTGGTTACTTTTTAGGTGCTCCTCGATTTCTCCAAGGCATTCGACTCCATAAGTCACACTGTTACTGTATTATGCGGCAAATTATCAAACCAGTTTGATTTTGCACCTGAAGCAGTGAAACTTATCTTTTCTTATTTATCGGGTAGAAAACAAGTCGTTGCTATAGGAGGAACAACATCGGGATTTTTAAGCTTACCCCAGGGTGTCCCTCAGGGCTCTATTTTGAGACCCCTTCTTTTCTCGTTGTATGTAAATGAAATTCCCGAAATTGCTGACCAATCGTTAATTCATATGTATGCCGATGATATCCAGTTACATAAAAGTTGTCCCTTGGGTCTCATCGACCACTGCGCCCAAACCTTAAATGACGATCTTCAGAATATAAATAACTGGTCACGAGCCAATAGCTTAGTAATAAATCCTGAAAAATCGAAAGTCATTGTTATATCAAAAAAATCGGTAGACTTATCGTATTTTCCTCGAATCTATCTAAAAAATAATGCTCCTCTCGAATTTGTTGACAATGCTAAGAACTTGGGAATTATTTTTTATAGAAATTTAACCTGGAACGACCACGTGAATTTAATTGTTGGTAAGGTTTACGGTGCTCTTCGTGTACTTTGGGCTACAAAAGATTTTACTCCCTTAAAAACACGTAAAATGTTGGCAAAGACATTGGTTATACCAATCCTTACGTACGGATGTGAAGTTTTTAGTAAAAGCGATTCGATAACCCGTATGTCGTTCAATAACCTCTTGCATTTCCGAACACTTTTGCTACTATTTAATATAATACAGAGCCACCACCCTTCATATCTTTATAATAGACTTACGTTCCTAGCATCAAACAGACTAACGCAACTCATCGTTACCCGGTTTAGTTGTATGAGATCTGAGAAGCAATTTCTCGTCAATGCCGTTCGCTTATGGAACTCTCTTCCACCCACTGTGAGAAGAACAAGTAATTTCACAGAATTTAGGACGCGACTGCAATTATTTTTCAACACATCTGACTAGTCTTTAGTTTTTCAAACTTTGTCTGACTCTGAACCAACATAACTTTATGCCCTTCTGTTACAGATTTTCTTTTTTTTATCTTTTTCATTTTGCTTAACTTTTTTACTTACTGAATTTTTTTTTCTTTTTCTATTTAATGAATTTAAGTTAATGAAATGTCACAACAATCTTTTACCAAATTATTGAATTTAATTTCCACTTTTGTCTTTCTGTACCATATTTTTAATGCTTATCAAGCTTCACAAAATTATAAGATATTGTATCTTAATGTGTATGCATTCAAAGAAATAAATAAATAAATAAATAAATAAATAAATAAAAATGGTACTTGCTTGGTAAAATAACCTAATGTCAAATAAGTTGATGTTAGTAATTGCTATTAATGTCATATCTTGGATCTCGGACACATTCCATTTTCTGTTATTGACATGTTTTCAATAAGATCCTTTTTTGCTCTTCGACCACTTTTTTGTGCGACATTCTAAAATGGCCATCGGTAACCATGGTACAAAATCGAGAATATTCCCCAACCTTCAACTGATTTCAGCGCCTCCTGGTTTTCAATCATAAAAAATTATACTGAGTGGGGTTTTTCGTTTACAGTTAAAATGACAAATGAGTTATTACTGAGTTGCAGAAAAAACACTCATATCATTTTTCATTTCGTATCCTAGTCAGACTGTAACAGTTTGTACACATAATTTGTTTGGCCACACTTCCTTTGGCATTCCAATGGCGATATCGAAGGCATGCAATGTTTTTAAGTGTCGTCGATTTATACAAGTAACTTTGAATTATAAGAATTCTACTAATCGGAAACAGCTTCAGAAGTAACAGCATGTGGTATCCCCAGACTTCAGACTTTATTGAACCCTTCCGACAGTTATATGAGAAAGGCGTGTTAATTCAGTGCTTGTTCATGTTAAAACAGTTATTAAGACGAATTTAATGAGGGCTACTCCAATGTTCCGGACTCATACAATAACCCATCTGTCACTCAGTAACACATTTTAACGACATAAATGTTCCATTAGCCAGTTCCAAACAAAAAGCAACTCACTCTCATGTTATTGTTGTGTACTTACAGCTTTGCATGTAGTTTCGATAATTGGAAAAACTTACCTGAAAGAAAAGAATAAATAAAATACGAAGTTAGATTTATGTCCAAAAGAAGAAATAATAAATTTGTCATACATTTAGAGAACTAGAAAAACTATAATTGTTGCTCATTTCATTGCCGTTCGAAGTCATTAAGAAACTTTTAGAATCGAACCACGTGGTCGTGATCTAGACTTAAGGGATCATAACCCTCCCATTTTACTGCATCCCTACTAGTTCGTCGGTTTATCAAAAAAGTATAGGCAGGCCTCACAAACAAATTTCTTTTCTCCGCTCTTATGGAAATAAAAGTTTAGTAAAGAAAATGAATACAGCAAAATCAATCTTTTTTTTTGAAGCTATAAATACTTCGTTTAGGTCATTGATGGTAAGATTTCAATTGTCAATTAAGTTGAAGGCGACACCGGAAATGCGACACCATGAAGTTGTATGTAGATACATCAGTTGAAGGTTGGAGGAAACATTTAGATTTGCACCGTGGTTACCGATAGCCAAATTGAGAATGTCACTTTTATTTGATATTACATTATTTTACCATTAGGTTCCAAAAAAATGATATTAGAACCAAAAAAAATGCATGATATTCATGACGGTGGGGTGACATAATATCATCATTAAAAAGCCCCCCAACCGCCCTGAACAGTGAAATTATTCCCCGAAGGTTACTTCATTGGGGAGTTATTTCCTGCAGCCGTGAATAAAGTACAGTATGACAAGTAGATCCCATAATTAGTGCAATGTGAGTGGGACCATTTTGCCACCATGCATTCCCCCTCTTGAGCTCACTGTTGGATTTAGAGTAGGTGCGAGTTTGGATATATGCAAAGCTTCTTTTCACATTTTACAAGTTGGGGTTATATTATATTTTTCATATATATGAAGAAAAGACCCAGACACAAAAATAACATAAGACCCCTAAAGAACGAAATAAGACCCCAAACAAGTGAAAAAGGTGTTGTTGTATTGCATATAAATTTAAGGACCTTATTTCATTCTGGATTTTGGGACCTTATTTCCAACGGCCTATGGTTTTAACGCGAAATGTTTTTGCTATCCAGAAAATGAATCATTCACGTTGACAGGACTGCAACGATTAAGACACTTAGGCTAAGTATAAAACTGATCCAGCTATTCGAGTCATAGAAAATGCAGGTGCCTTAAAAGTGGGGTTTTTCAGCACGCAATATGGCATTAAGGCTCAGTTGAATAGGATTGACAGTTGCCTCATTAAAGTGATTCGAAGGAACGTTGCGAGTGCGATGGAAAGCACTCTATCACCCCCTGTATTGGAGCGCGTAGAATACTCCATGTGCCGTATGGAGGCAAGAGTATTTTTAGTGTCGACATTCACAAGCCCGCTGGTCCAGACAGTATTTCCCCTATCTTCCTGAAAAGGTGTTCTTCCAAGCCCGCAAAACCACTACGTAAGCATTTCGATCTGTCGTATTCTTCAAAGCTCTTCCCGAGAAGATGAAAAACAGGATTTGTTCAATCCGTCCCCAAAAAAGGGGAGTCTTCTTCTCCCTTCTCCTACCTACCAATTGCACTTGCGTCTCTTTTTTCTAAGGCCATAAAAACGCTGATAAACCGTCGGCTTATAAAATATCTTGAATCCCGTAAAATTCTAATGACCGGCCGTACGGTTTTCACAGCAACAGGTCGACTGGTGATTTGAACAAGTTGTTTTTGACGGTTTGCAATCTGCAACTCACCAAATAAATGCTGGTGTTCCGCAAGGCTCTGTTTTATTTACGACTCTCTTTCTCATTTTTATAAATGAACTCCTATCTGTTACTTCTAATTCAATCGATTCCTTCATATTGGTTTTTTGGGTCAGGTCATCATCTCCTGGTGTAGAACTAGAACGGAAACGTATTTTAAGCCCATTTAATTGCGTGAGAACAAATATCCAAGACTATCAATTGTCATGAGAAGCTTCTCAAATTTTCCAATCGGATTCGGGTTAAAATTGTAGGTCCCTTTCACTTTGCACAAGAAAGTGGTTAGAGAAGCTAGGTTTAAGGCCCTGTATATAGGTTTTAACGGCCCAATATTTTTATTATTTTTTTAAATCGATAGAGTGGAATTTAAGTCTTCCAAAACGGAATGCCATCTTCTATCATTAAAGCAAAAACCAAACACTCTGCTTTTTTCATGAATGGCACTTGCATTGCTGAAACAAGCGATACAAGAAATACTTCACCCCTCCTGATCTGGCTACACTCTATAAGGCATTTATCCACCCGAAACTTGAGTACAACGCTAATATCTGATCTGGTGCATCCATTACTTATTTAGAGCTACTTGACAGGATTCAAAAACGCGCAATAAAACTCAATGCCGACCGTGACATCGCAAGATTGCTTAAATCTCTTAGTCATCGTCGCAATGTCACCTGCCTCTCGTTGTTGTTCCGTTATTCCCACCATTAGTGCTCAAACGAAATAGTCATGTGCATTCCACACCTAGAACATTTCATACCCGTCATGAACGGCATGCGCATCAGTTTACCCTTAAATCTGTGTTCGGGTGTACCTCTTTCACGCTTTATGTTTCTTTTTACACCAATGAAAAGTATATAGAATGTACGCTTCAGCCTGGCTTTATCCCGCCGAAGGCATTTATCTATATTAACGCAAAAGGGCTGGTACAGACGAGGTTTAATATCCCGGTATTGCACAACTGCCACCGCAGCGCACGAGATAAACGGCTCTTCGACGCCAATGCTCATTAAGTATAGACTTGATACCGAGAAGTAATTTCCCGAGTTTTGTTGGCTTGTTGAGGGAAAGGGTTCAAGGTAGAGTCCTCTAAATTTTTAAGTTAATTTACGTTAGCTAGGGCGTTTATAGGAGAGGCCGGCCTTACCAACATTGTTGTGTGGTGCTTCCGTAAGGCAACTGACTCCGGACGACTTCAGTCGGCTCCAGGAGGCGCATGCGTACGTTGACGACTTACAAAGACGCCCGGAAACCAATTATGAGTCTGACTACTTGTTATGTAAGGCAACGATTGCTTCCAATCCCAATTATAGTTAGTACACGTTTATCTCCGAAACCGCCCAACCGATTTCAATGAAACTTTGTAAATGTATTTGGTTGGTTCCAGCTTGAAAGATAGTATTGTTTTGGACACGATAAGTGCCGCTGTTGTCGTGATCTAAAATATTATATAAAAATCAATGTACCTATGCTATGGACTCCGAAGCACTGAACCGATTGAGCTCAAATGTCCAGGCAATCTTCCGGTAATGTTCCGAGAGTGTTTCTGTTAAGTTTGGTCAAAATCGGTTCAGCAGTTTACCCATCACGGCTGTTGTTGGTATACTTGTGCGAGGAGGAAAGGGTGAAATCTCGGACGTAGGCGAATGCCAGCCAACGAGCACCCACCCCTAGAGGGTAGGCGCAGCAACGCATGCCGGGTACCCGCTAAAATTTTGTATTTCAGATTTTAAGATAGCAGGAAAAAAACACTATTTATTTACGAATATAAAATACAATAAAGATGCTGAGGTAGTGAGTGCTGTAAACCTAAGCCCCTTATCATTGAAGCGCCTACTCGTCTTTGTTAGGAAAACGAGTAAATTTAAACAGTAAAAGTGGTGTGTCTTCCTGGTAGTACAATGGACTAGTATTGAGTCTGAGTGCTCCAGTATAGAAAGCCTCGCATCCCGAAAAATTACGATTACAATATGTAAGATTGGTTAGTACGTAAACTAGTTTCAAAGCCAAAAGGCAATAATTATAAAGTTATAGTTAAGTTTAGAACGTCCGCATAAAGACCAGAAATCTCGAATAAGTATCCTTTTAATTTGAGGTAATTAAATCTTTGGTTTCTAGTATATAAGTTGGCATAAGTAAATAATTAATAAAAAATTAGTCAATTTGTATTTTGAATGTACGTAAACGTAAAAATAAATTATGAAATGATTTCGTTAAGTGTTTAAGAACACACTTCGCTCAAAAGTGTTGACGTTTAAGCATGTACTTAAGTCTGGTGTTGAACACTCGAAAATGTTGAGGGCGCATAGAGGCATACTCAGAAAATTTGACCAATACACTTTGAAGAAGTTAGAACATAAAACTTGATTGTTTCTTTAAGTGACTAATTTGAGTAGCAATTTTCCATCATAAATGCGGCTACTGACAAACAATAAAAGCAGAAACAAATTTCAGTGCGTGTAACACAGAAACAGAATCAACATCATTATATGTATATTTGTTAAGGCAACAGAAAATCGCCGTCTGGCGACAGGAGAGAATCTAGTCGAGAATCTACTTCTTCTTCCTTTAATGGTGGTTAGGCTATGATCAAGATTAAAGGGGTCATAACCCACCCACTTAACTGCATCACTACTGATCCGCCTGTGGGGTTCGCCGGTTTGATATTTGATTGGTATTGCCTTTTTGGCCGAGTTCGTAGAATCTCTCCTTTGAACAAGGCAGTGCCAACTGAGCCGGTCGCGCTACATTTTTTTCGAGATAGGTCCTTTGATGTAAAGGCTTCTTGGAAGGATCTTGGAACTTCTTATTTGATCAATCTTTGTTACTCGTGCATGCAAGCCATCTTTATCTCAGCTGCCTTTAATTTGCCCTCACTGTACACTGTCCAACATTGTAAACCGTATGTGAGCGCCGGGTGCTCTACTGCAGTGTAGAGCTTTCCTTTCAGCTTTGGGGGCGATTTTCGATCACAGAAGATGGCTGAGTTTTCCCGTCACCTCATCCACCCTACGCTTACGCGATGCTTAATGTCGTCATCGCAGCTTGCTTTACTATTGATAATATACCATAGATATTTAAATTTTCGCACTTAAGAGTCACTCTTCCATTCATATAAATGTCTGAAATAGTTCGGAGTGGATCGCAGAACGGGCAGTACAAGTATTCTGCTTTCTTCGGACTAATACGGTACCAATCCCCCTCCAAAACTTCCACCCCTACATCAAGTTCTCGTTGCAGAGACGTGTGATCCTCAAGCAGATAATCAAGGACTGTAAAACATATCAAGGGACTTAAGACGCTTCTCTGGTGTATACCGACTTTGATTGCAAACTCCTCGGTGACGCCAACGAGGCATCTTAATCTTGTGCCCTTATAAATGTCCATGATCATCTGTACGTAGGTTTCTGCCCCCCGCTGTCTTAGCACCACCCATAGCACATTCCTTGGTTGTCTTTCAAAGGCCTTTTCAAAATCAACCAACACCATATGCAAATCCTTGAAGGAATCACGATGTTTTTCCATCCTGATCCTTATACTTTGGATTGCATTTGTGGTTGATTTACCTGCTACAAACCCGCACTGGTCTTACCATAGCCGTATTATTTTCCGCATTCGGCTATCTAATACCCGCTCAACGATTTTCATGGTGTGTGACATCAGCTTTATTGAATGGTAATTGTCACAGTCTCGCGAATCGCCAAGAATCTAGTCGAGAATATTTATTGAAACCTGCAAATTTCATTGAAGCGAATTTTTTAATTGATTTGTTTCTGAATCTGTTTGTATTGCTCTGTCGATTTCAAATCGCTCTATTTGCCCATTTTTTTACATACGTCTTTTCCGCTTCTAAAGTGGAATTTTTCAAAGGAGTCTCGTTATCCATGGTGTCAACTCATTTTCTTTAGCTCCAAGAATTATGGCTCTAGCTTAGTTTTTATTTATAATACTGTACACTGCGGAATCGCGCCACATTCTTGAGTCCTGAATCGATCCTGGCCATTGGCCATCGAAGCTGTTAAGGCATTCCTTAGCATTGCGTGAAGCCTGTACAATGAGTTAATACGATCCTTTTTCATTGAGGAACTCATTCCAATATAAAATCACTAATCGCACTAGGAAAACTGTAGTAAGAAATCGTATCCACAGAAAAATAGTATTCCAAACTGTAGATCGAATATATTCGCCAACTGCAACTTGGAAGCGCGCATAACCAAAATATCGAAGGAAGAATTTCATCTACACTTGGAATCAATACACTCTACTCAATAAGATTTCTTTGCGAGTGTTAAGGTCATGTGAAATTAAAACGATCTTGCTTCCACGAAAGCTATCTTTATCATATCTGTGTCAATAGACAATGCTTGATATTTTCAAAACGATGTTTAGTTCGATCGATTCCGGCTCTTCGTGTTTATACATACATATGGATGATTATAGCTCGCTAACGAGATATCTGTGGAAAGACGAACGGAAGATTTTTCGATCCAACGGATACATCGCTAGGGCCGATTGTCATGTATCACGGTATGTATATCGAATATTGTTCTACAATAACATATTCATGCTGCAATCAAAATCAGGTAAAGAGACTCCAAAAACTCCAAAATAATGAGAAGTATTCTTAGATGCAATAGAATCACATCAATAAGATACATGTTGGATGCGCTCAAGTGGTTAGACGTAAGAGAAAGGTTGGAACTAGACACCTAAGCTACCTAACAAGTGGTGAGGCGCTGGCCACACGCTTTTGTACAGGGGAATACTTTTATTTAACAACTTGCCAAATGAAATAAAAAACGAAACGAATTTCTGAGTATTTAAATCTAGATGCATACATTTCATAAAACATATTAGGTGACTTACTTAAAAATTTAACTGCAAACAAAGTATTTGTCTATGCAATAATAATATTTTTGATATTTAAACTTAAAATTTTGATTTTTTTAAAGTATTTTTATACTAATATATATGAATTGCTACTAATACTACTACTAATTGAACATCAGAGCCTAGTTCCCGACAAGGGCAGGTGAAAAGTATCATACTTATTGTAGAGATAGTGCGTAGTCAAATCAATCAATCAATCAATCATTTTGCAAAGTCATAGAAACCCACTAAAAGGCCCTTGAAGCCCTTTTTCTGAAATATCCATAGAGTTCGAAGAGTATTTCTGTACTCAAGGTTATTCTAGCAAGAGGATTTTTAAACTCCAAAACATGTCCCTAAAACATAAAAAAAGATTATATTTAGAAAAGTATGGTGTTAGCAAAGTCAGAATATCACTGCAGCCAACGCCCCAAAAAAAGCGACCACCCCCTAACGACGCATTTTACATCTTGAAACTCTTCTGCAAGTGAGCATGCAAAGCCCTTAGTTGACACAAGATCACTGGTGTCGTAAAAGGATGATCAAACAAAAATTAATAACAGGCGCACGAGTTACGTGCATAGCAACACCATCAGCATCACCATCAGCATCACCATCATCATAACCATCATCATAATTGCTACCATCTCCAAAGTACAACAGCAATATATGTAAACACGTAACGGAAACATCAAACATCAGCTAGACAACAAGTTGGCCTGGGTTTGGTTGCTAACGCCAAAAAGAAGAAGAAGCAACGTTAACTGTCCCGTAATGGAATTGCACCAAACTCTTTCTCTAGTTTGGGCTAGCGGCATATCGAATGCAGTGATAACAACCGCTAACCTCCGATGTATTGTTGCACCAAACTCTTGCCCTAGTTTGGGCTAGCGGCATATCAATTGCAGAGATAACAACCGCTAACCTCGAATATATTGTAGGTGATATTTTGTTAGTTCTTAAGTTAACACAGCAGTTGTGTGGGAGACGTCCTAATAAACAGACGTACATAATTATTAAATTGTTTTAGTGTTTTATTTCGTAGAGTTAAATATTATAACTCACGCACGCGTCGAAATCGTTAAAAAAAATAGGCTCGTCGGGATCATACAAATGCAATAACATCAGCATTGGAAGTGGCCTCAGTAAAAAAGTGATCCGAAACCGGGAAGTCTGTCAATGTTAAGTGTGGTCGAACCGGCAAACCCAAAAGGCGGACAAGTAGTGATGCAATGAAAAGGAACGGTTACGATGCCTTTAATTGTCATCTTAACCTCGCCGTTAAGGAAAAGAAGAATACCAAAACTATCGTGTCGAAATCGTAAAAGGAAGTGGCAGGTCTCAAAACTCTGAAACTCTTCATGTTACATTAAACCACCCTGCTGTAGGTTTCCAGTGTCTGCGAATAACGAAATATTTCCATCGACATGGAAACAAGAACTTTATGTGAATCCTCATTCTGATACATTCGCAGCCTTTTTCATAAGGACTTTAACAGCCTGCATTCTGTAAAACGCTTCTCAGCACTAAAACCTTATTCGTAAGACTTATGCAAAGTTGTATTGATGCTGCATAAGTTAAACGCGTTTGCAGGTTGATTGGTGGCTGTAAAAGTAGAAGTGTGTTGGTATCGAAATGTTATTTTCTCATTTTCCCATTTTCTTTGAGAAATAAAAATTATTTTGTATTTTGATTCAATGGTGCCCAGCGAGGATTCGCAGGAAAAGTAGAAATCAAATATGCATGTAAAAAATAATTTATTAAGGCAGAGATGGGAGAAAAAAAGTTATATTGACAGATTAGAGAGTGTGTGGGAGTGTTCAGCTTGTAATAAAAGCTTCCGGGTATTCCTGACCAATTGAAGTTTGTTTATTTATTAGTCCTTGAAACATTATAAAAAACTCTATTATTTCCTTTGCATAATTTAAATATCGAAATCTGCAGATACATATCATCAGAATATTTGTTTTTTTTTTTTTTTCATAAACAGCTGAATTGTCGTTCTCAGTTTTGGGCAGCTAAGTGTAATCGATTTTTATCTTCTTTGTACTTTATCTGACACAAGCCCCGTATAACTAATATTAATGCGAAGATGTTTTATGAAGAAGGATTTTCGCAACGATGTACATATAAAGGCCTGCATAAACACTCCGACGATGTATTACTGCGCAACGGTTTGGAGGTGTTTTAATGAATAAGGTGTCGATGTCTGGGAATAGGTGCAATGCACAGCCACCTAGCATGAGGATTTCAATAAGGCAATTAATTCTGCTGGATGTAAAGTATTGTGGCTACCTAGTGCATAATTTATGCTATTTATTGCATTGTGCATAGTAATGTCTTCACCCATGAGAAGTTTAAAAAAGGGTCACTGACCTGTACAATCTTTGTTACAGCCACCGCAGGGAAGAGGATGTTGTTATTTATTTCTTATTGGTGGTAACATTTTTTTTGACTACCTGAGGCTTATTTTCAGCTAAAGGAATATTAGGACGACATAATTGCCCTTTTTTCCATATGGTGTTTCAACCAGATGTGGTGGTACAGGAGGATTAGTGGGTTATTACAAAAACATTCAATCCATAACAATTTATACAATTTATATTTCCTTGTTATGTAATAAGTCTATATTAATCTACGGCTCAAAAGAGAATAGGAATCATTTTTAGATATTTATTTAACTCCGCAACACTTGTTTAAGGACCGGCAGTTTTTTTTTGAAAATAGCGATCATATGCAAAAAGAAATTCACGGCTAGGTTGAACATTTTCGAAACAAATGTTTAATAAGGTCATTGACCCTGGGAGTTCATGCCTGTTCGGTGTACAAAAAGGACATGCTTCGTGGAATCGACAACGGAATATTTAAAGTGGTCATTCAGATGACTTAGGCACCAGACGATTTGAAAGTCGATTGTTTTGAATTACATATATACTAAGTTCGTTTGGCTCCTCCAGGTTGGGGCTTGTGCCGCCGGGGTAACTTCCCGACCATGTGAAACATAAATAGTTATGAGACAGACACATGGATAATGGATATCCTCATATGGCCACAGGACCCGGAACGCCAAAGGACTGCGATCTGATTAGGTATGAGGAAAAGGAAAAATTGTGACATTTATTGCATATGTTAGGGTGCGAATTGGTCGTGGAAAATTGTCGTGGGAAATCGGCTTAGGACAAAAGTAATAGACTTTAAGCCGATAAGTGATCGACTGAATCCGCATAAAAGCTACATTTCAAAACATAAGCCTAATATGTGCACACGCCAGTACCGACCAGGCTGAAGATCGCATCAAGGAGGAGTTCTCTGACCTCCTGTCCGGAGTACGATGTCAAAGTTGTGCTCGGTGATTTTAATGCCAAATTCGGTAAGGAAAACATCTTCGCCGGATTAGTTAGATAAGTACAGCCTCCACGAAACGACAACAGATAACGGCTACCGACTAATCGGATTTGCAGCAGCTCGTAATACGGTGATCCAAACAGCAACCTGGCGCTCTCCAGATGGTCAAACCGCCAACCAAATCGACCATGTGCTTATCGATGCGAGGCAAGCATCCAAGATCATAAACGTGCACACATTCCGAGGGGCAAATGTTGACTCTGACCGTTTCCTTGTTGGGGCTAAATTTAGAGCTCGACTGTCCAACGAAAAGAAGCGGCGAACTGCCCAAAAGAAGAAATTCGACGTTGGACGCCTTAGCACACCTGGAGTAGCCAATGTCTACACAGAGCGGATGAGCGAGAGACTCTATTCTGTGAATTCAGCACCCACAAGCGCCAACAATATGTGGAACCGATATCGTGACATCATCAAGGAGGTGGCCGAAACTACCGTAGGTTACCAGCAACCCCATAGAAAAAGTCCGTGGTATGATGATGTATGTGCTTATCGGAAGCATGAACGAAAAACTTGTTCACGAACGTACTTAATACCTTCAGAACGAAGCCGACATCATTCTAGTCTTTTCTAAGTGTTTTCTTTGTTTGTAATTAATACAATGCAATTCTAGTTTATATACACAGAGCAGCCATTTTTCAAATTAAGACCTAGAAATTCAATGACAATGTGGACATATTTTATTGCCTACTATTAGGTGCTAGAACTAGAAGGATGTAGAATGATAGGAAAGATTGGTTTGTGCATTTGGTAGGGTTTTATCTCCACGCATGGCGTCTAAATAACTTAGGGAGCATTATGTTGAAGTTTTGTATTCAAATTTAATCCGCATAAACTTATAAAGGGTTTTTCATTAGTGACTTGACAACTTCAAACTTTCAGTGTGAACGCACGCTTAACCCGATTATATTCACTAAGATCAACATTCTCATCATGGTGAAGTACACGAAGGAACAACGTTTACAAATAATTAAAATTTAATACCGAAATTCCGAGTCGGTAGTCTCAACTTTAAGAGAGTTAACGCCAATTTCGTTACAGTAGAAAAGCAGTTCATAGTCTAGTGAACGAATTTTAGTCAGAATATTCGCTGCTTGATGTTACCGTGCCAGTGAGCCTAAGTTTTGCCCGATGTGTGGAGAATATTGCTACCGTAGAGGCGTCCGTCGCAACCAGTCAAATCAGTCAATGTCACGGCGTTCTCAAGAATTGGGTCTTTCCCAGACCACATTATAGCCAATTTTGTGTAAGGATCTTGGCATACACCCTCACAAGATCAATGTGACTCAAGAAATTGGGCTCTGTATATGATAGAAGAAAATGAAGAATTTCATCGCAAAATCATCTTTAGCGATGAAGCGCATTTTTTGTTAAACGGCTTCGTCAACAAACAAAATATGCGTTACTGGACAGGTGAAAACCCTCATGTGCTTTATGAAACAGCACTTTATCCGCAAAAAGTCACTGTTTGGTGCGGTTTTCATGCCGATGGCGTCATTGGGCCGTTTTTTCGTCGAGTAAAATGACCGTCACGTTACGGTAAATGGTATTCGCTACAGAGACCTGTTGAAACGTTATTTCTTTGAGCAACTGCATGAATTGGACATTAGTGATATGTGGTTTCAACAAGACGGTGCAACAAGCCACACAGCGGGTGCAAAAAGAGAGTTATTCAAGTCTCACTTCGGTGAGACTGTGTGACCGTGTATTGTCAGCCGAGATCGTGTGATTTAACGCCTCCAGACTTTTTTTTTATGGGGCTACATTAAATCATTGATCTATGCCAACAAGCCGGCGACGTTAAGGGAGCTCAGAGCCAATATTGAACGAGCGGCCGTATCGGTCGAAATGTGCGGCCGAGTCATCGAAAATTGGGTTCAACGTATCGACCGCTGCATACGTTCCCGTGGTGGACATAATGAACGAAGTCGAATTCCATTCATAAATGTTTTGATAGTTATTCAAGCCAATACATTTTTTTTTTGAGATACCTATCTCAAGTAGTTTGCACTTTACCACGTTCCCGTGGCGGACATATGAACGAAGTCGAATTCCATTCATAATTGTTTTGATAGTTATTCAAGCCAATACATTTTTTTTGAGATACCTATCTTAAGTAGTTTGCATTTTATTTAAAAAAAGAAGTTGTCAAGTCTTTAATGAAAGACCCTTTATTGATTTAAGTCAAAGTTGCATAGCACTTTTATGTCGAATTTATAATAATGTATTTCAACAGAAATGCGGTATTCATTCAAAGAGATCTATTTATAAATTGCGATATATATGGAATTATTTATCGTAGATAAAGCTTTTTGATTGATCACTAATTGATTTTTAAATATATTTTTCGGCAAAGTTTTCAAAATAAACAGCTCCTGCTATTAATAAACCAAATTATATATTATTTTTCATCGAATATAAAATATCTACATTTTTTATTGATTTAAAAAAAAATACAGTTGCAAATTAATGAATCAATAAATGTCTTATCTTCGATATTTCTAAATAAACTATTGTTTAATAAATTGCGAATATGTTAATTAGCCGGAAATATTAAATATCGATTAAATAAAATGTTGTAACGCTAGCTGGCAGGCTACTAAATGCAAGTACTTTAAGCCCAATTAAGCTGATGTGCTAATGTTTTCATATCGAAATGGAGCACATGCTTGAATCTGTTGGAAATGATACCAACATTGTAATAGTCAAGTACGAAAATAAAATCCTTCAGGGAACTAATGTACAACGTAATTACCACCAGAAAAATCGAATAATTTTTTATAATAATATTTTATTCACAAAGATCACCTACATTCGATGGACATATTCCGATAGTGTATGGCATGAGCAACGAAGCGAATGAGCAACTCCCAACCGCCTCCATTCAAAAATAGTCTTCGAATTTCATTCCATAAAAGGTTATTGAGGACAAGAGAGGGATTCTTTAAAAATTTGTTTTTTTAGATTGGATATGGGACTTCGGAACACTTTACATAAATAATCTGCAGTAGTATTCATCTGCCTTAGAAATACTGGATCGTTTTCACGTCTTTTGAAATACACTGATCACAATCTTGAGCTGTTTGTTTTCTAAGGATTTAGTAAGAAATAAATAAATATTAGGTATTAACAGGCCTAAAACGTAGCTTCTTCAACGATTTGCTTGTGCGTAGTGGAAGGGACGTACAATTTTAAACCGAATCCGAACGGCAATTTTAAAAAGCTTCTCATGGCAATTTATACTCTTGGATGTTTGTCAGACGTTTGCAAGAGGTGGAGCAGTAACAAAAGGTCAACATTTTACTTAGCCCTGGCAGGATTTGAACCGGGGACCTTTCGATTTAGTCAACATCCTAACCGCTGAGCCAGCGCGCGTTTAGTACCAAGGCGATTGTGTTTTATTGTTTGTCAATTTAATCTTCATAAAAAGAATAATACCTCTGACTATCTGATTCACTCATAGCTATATCTTAAGAACTATCATCCCGCGAAAGCTGAACTTTTGCATAAAGTCTTCTTATATGTATTGTAGTGTTGCACTAAGAAGAGATTTTTGGATATGAATCTTCGGGCGGTTTTTTTGTATTTGGTAGAAAAGAAATTATTATTTTACCTTTTTTGTAAATGTTCATAATTATGTACTTTTTAAAAAGGCTATAGGTAACTCACAAGCCATCTTACATAATATAGCTATGAAATTTCACACGGATATAGAGACTGGTATTAAGCGATATTTTGACTCTGTTCCAGATTAAGTTTTTTGGGAGGTTTTAATTAGAGGTCTGTAAGAATGCATTCATTTGCAAAACAGTGTGCAAAATTCGATCATTTAATAATTTAATAATATATATTATTATAAAGACGAAAGATTTGATTGTTTGTTTGTTTTGAATGGGCTTCGAAACTACTGAACCGATTTGAAAAATTCTTTTACCATTAGAAGCCGACATTGAACATAGGCTACTTTTTATTGCGTGACAATGCTTCATCCACTGTCCGGAAGCGAAGATCTAAGCTGATATCTAAGAAAAGTTGTAACTCTTGAATGCTTTCTAGCTCCTAGCTTTGGAATGACTCATCCAAATGAAGTAGGTTTTTTTGAATATAAAGTTCAATTATGTACAAAGATTTTAAAATATAAATCATTTTTGTAGGTTATCCTGAAGTTGAACAATAAGCATTAAACTATAAATTTTATACAATTCAAAAAAAGTAAAATGTTCGATTGAAGCTAGATCGTTCGATTTTCCCAGCGTTGAGTGGAGGAAAATTTGTGTGTGTGCCGCACAAATCTGTTCCTCTCTCTATACCTTTTGTGCTGTGCTTTTTTTCTTTTTTTATGCACCTTTTGTAGTTTGTATTGGTTTTTTTGTAACGCATGGGATTGAGTCACACTGAGAGTATAATCATATAATGAGAAGGGACACTCTCGACGTTTTCTTTAGGTCCGTTCGCGTTCTTTATGTGTAGAAAAATTAAAACTGTCAAATCTTCAAAATCGAGAGAGAATCCTCTTATTTCAAAGAAAAGTACGCGAACGCTTTTGTGGAAAAAGAAGAAAACCTCAAAGTTTGACTTGAAAAGAAGCAACCGCTGTTTTTTTTTCCTGCCAAACTCATAGGATTTCATCATTTTTTAACCAGGTGAAATTCTGTGTGAACAAAAATGAACGAAAGTACATTTTTCTTTCGTTCATCTTTTTACCATTTTCTCAGTACGCGAACGCTTTTGTGGAGTTTATATTAATTTACATTTGCATATTAGTTCGCGAACACACCTTTTATCAGTTCTTATCAGCAAGTTTTTTTTTTAAATTTGAGAAGTGGCAGACTGGCGAAGCAAGGCGAGCATGGGTCAGCTAGTTTAATAATAAATTGAATACTCGATTTGATTTCTCTCCTACTCGTAGGTGCTGCA
Organism: Portevinia maculata; assembly: GCA_949715645.1. Classification (NCBI taxonomy): domain Eukaryota; kingdom Metazoa; phylum Arthropoda; class Insecta; order Diptera; family Syrphidae; genus Portevinia; species Portevinia maculata. The sequence continues at coordinate 221,031,465 of OX454526.1, forward strand.
TTCAAATAAATCAAGTACAAGAATAACTGTTCAACGAGTGCAACGAGTACACCTAATGTAGTGCGTTGGATTTGTCTCCTTTGGCTTTGATCGAGTGTAGGTGAAAATAATATTTTGAACAATCGTTTATTAAATACAGTTATACTTTTTCTATGACAAAATGGAAATAAATGATTTAAGTTAATTTGAACAGTTTTAGAAATATTTGCACGTATATATGTATATACTTTCATTCACATTTATGTTAGGATTCAACAAATGATTTAGACATTTTAATGATAATCGCAACTAGATTATTAAATAATTCAGCTTTTAAAACAAAAAATTATAAGCGGCATCACAAGGTAGGCGTAAAAAACATAAATGCCAAATTGTCATTGAATACACTGAGTGTACTGAATTAAAATTAAAATACTAAGAGTAACCTGTGAAGACTCAGATTACTCAGTGCAGTGTACTCGTTTTACGTGAGTATACTGAAGTGAAGGTGAATAGAGTACTCGAAAAATTGTAACGTCTTAAAACTGCTTTCGAGAAATTCATTGCAGTCCTTGCAAGACTAAAGCTGTCTTTAAAGTACGTCATTTTAATAACATCGTAACCCTTTTTCAAGCATATGTGGCCGTCTGTCCTTAATTAAACGAATAATGTTGGCTTCCACTCAGTCGTTTGTTTTTCGCTTGTCAGCGTAGACTAACTACTTTACGTACAACCGAAGAAACGTCAAATCGCAAGATCTTGGATGGATATTGGACCCAATAATGATAAACTTTCGATCGAAATTGAATGCCAACATAGACATAAACTGTGTGAGTGTATTATTTTGTTGTTTACGAGGTCGAAAGAAAAAAAAGCATACATATGTATGTAAAAGAAATCGGTTGTTGTGGCTCTGTGTCGTACATAGATATTTGTATCCGACATTAATTTGTTCACCCAAAATGAGATGTCGTGAATGCATTTTTTTTTGTTTTATTTTTCCAGCTGGGGATTTTATTTTTCGCTAATGCAATTTTATACATATTAGCATTGTGTTGTACGTGTAATTGTTTTTTATTCGTAATGATAAGAGAACGAGCGGTAACAAACCGGTAAGGGACGAAAAGGCTTTGCTGCGAAAATGTTCGCTGGCGGTCGACCGCTCACATTATCGCTTAGCCTATACATCATAAATTGTCACTCTTTGGGCATTTTTAATTAAAGAGTACGGCTCGCCTATCTCTTTGCTTAGCAGTTCATGTTGCATAACCACTGCACTCAAAGGTAAAACAAAGGCGATATTAACAAAGTTGAAATATGTGCGAGTATAACGTAAAGAGAACAAGTTGCTTGAATGGGAACTCCGCTGATGATGCATTTATGACGCGTTTACCAATATATTGGGTTCGATAAACAGAAATGGTAACTGTGCTGATAATGCACTGATACCTTTTACTGTGCGTTGCCCAATATATTGCAAAATAGCTGATACGAATAGGAATTGCGTAAGGCTGGTGTAGGTAGAAGGGGTAAATAAAATAGTATAAAAGAGGATGGATTTTAAGTAGAAACACAGAACACGTTTGGAACCCAGACAGAACACGTTTAGAATTCAAACCACTTACTCTAAAAGTCGCAGCCCAGCATAGACAGCGGGCCTTAGAGTATTTAAAATAAATAAATAACTAAGAACTAAAATAAACTACTCCAAAGGTCGCAGCCCAGCCTAGACAGCGGGCCTCAGAGCATTATAATTTAAAAAAAACTCAGTCTTTTATTTCGAACGGTTCTCTCGGTTTCACTCTTCTCCTCAAATCTGAGAGGAAAGCACGGTGAAAATCGGTTATTACACCGGAAGTGTTTTGAAAAGACCTCTACGGGACCGAAAAACTTCCGTAGCAAAGCAGGGGTGTTGAGCTAGTTGCATATAAAAGAGAACTGTCCGGACACTGAATTCTATTTTCCAGTATAAACATCGACGAGAAAAATACAATTGTCTTTTGTTTCTTTGTTAAAAGCATAAATTACCGCACAAACGAATTTAAATGTGGATTTGACATTTGCTAGTTTTTTCAGCCGAACAATCTGCCCTAAAATCGTTCGGTATCCGGGGAACAAAAAAAAAACATAAATGTGAAATATATTTTACATTTACATATATATTAAAAACATCCGAGTTATATATATTTTATTGAAATCAAATAATCAAAAATAATAAATTGTGCTAAAATACATTCGTTTTTTATATGTTTGCACTGTTTTTATCAGACAGAACACAGCATCGACCCGCCTTCTCTTAGCCCTTAGACACTAACGGACGTGTAACTCTTACAGCAGATCGTTGATTTACTTGGATTTTTGCATTTGTTTGCGCAATACATACCTATATAAAAAATTTCACAAACACAATTATGTATTAGACCCTTTTTCTATCCATTGGAAATTTAGAAAATTAATTGCAACATTTTTCTGATAAAAAATATGGAAAAAGGTGCCGAACAAGTTTTTGGGATACAACTTCAAATGAGATTGCCATAAAAAAACGACCCCGTGACAAATTTCATCATTCATCATTCTTCATAAATTTAATATGAAACATGCTTGTGTACCTATCTACTCAATGTATTCAACGACTGCGAACACACAAAAAAAAATACATTCGCACACAACTAACAATTCCAAATCTCCACCCATATGCTCAACAGTGGCAAACTATGAGTGGGCATAAAGCTCGCAAGGGTAGGCACACCTAACTAAGTGGGCTTTACGTAATTTACATACCTTATGGCAGTTCCTGCGAACATTTTCATTATGCCTTTTTGGGCGTAAAATCCAAATTTAATTCGTCCCTTTTGATATAAGTAATTTACCCACGAATTCCCAGTATAACGACTTCACAGCTCGCTGCGTGCTCTGCCTATTTGAACATTTGTATCTTTCTGCAGGATAACTTGCTCGCACAATTTAAATAACCCGCTTCGTTCCGCACACTCATTCTTGGATTACGAACGAAACCTTGAAAACCAAAATTTGGTAATAATAATAATCGAACCTGTCTTGGTTTTTGCTTTGATGGCCTTTTGCATGTTAACACTATTTTTAATCCTTTTCTTCTTGTATATACATACAATGGAATACCGCTATTATTGTTTCATTGAAGAATAATGTTCAACACTTGGACCACCATGTTTGGGTGAATTCTACACCGTACGCATGTACACTTTACGGGCTATCGCTTAGGTGGAACTAGGTCGAGAGTAAGAAAATAGGATACCATACGTTTGATATTGAATATCATAAGGAATACATACTTGCGCCTCCCGGTTGTTTTTCACATGTTAGAAAGGCAAAAGAAAAAACTGAAGGATGTGTGTATAGCAAAGCTGCTATAGGAACCCTAAAAAGAAGGTAAGTAAATATTTTGATTAAATTCAATTTCACAGGATAGAGTAAATTTCGAATTAGACGCATTAAAAAAAAGGGATAAGAACGGAGCGGAAGGTATTTCGCTGGATGTTGATTGATTTTGTGTTCAAAGTTGATGCTGCGATTCTGCGAACTAGGGGCTGAGAAAACCCAATATTAAATTTTCAATGGATTTCTCTTGGGGTGCCTTTGGGGTTTAATTATATCTGCGGCAGCTGGCATTGGTGTGAAGCTTAACACTGTGTAATTGCTAACCTCAAACTGTTGTTGCGTCCATCGAAAGAAAACAGATTATACAGGTTTTTATGAACTTGTATAAAAGTATTTTAAATGTCATATTTTGCGAAGAAGAAAAAACATTTTACGACTAGATACTGTGCAGTGTCGTAGAATGTTTTTCTTCGAGACTAGTGCTTTCTATACAGCTTGATTTTCAGAAGAAATAATAACTATTAGTTTGTCATGTAAAATAAATTGATATGTTATTAGAGTTCAGAAATTTTTAAATTCAGGTGAACCTAGCGTAACATTCAACATCTCAAAGCTATAGCGTAAGTGTATATGCAATTCCGTGGGTTAGCACGACTGGAGATCACCGCTGTCGTAAAAAGCAGGTCAAATAACTAATATTAGGATGTCGAATAGGGACTACCCCGCCAGGCACTACTTGTCATGATACTAATCCTGGGACGGGCTGAAATATTCGGTTTCCGGGTTATTGCAAAGTATCGCATAGGCTTAGTCGGAAATTATGGTCCCGAGTTGTAACGTTGGAAGTATGATAGGTCGTAGCTGCGGGCTTTAATAGATGATGAATGGAAGTCGAGTGGACATCCTGTGTGTTCAAGAGACAGAAAGGCAAAACACCAAAAATCGGGCGTGTCACTTTGACGTTAGGACAAGGTCTCGGTATCATCCTCGCAACAGAGCTACTTGGTAGCGTCTTAAACATTTTAAGGGCAATGATCGTTTGATTCTCCCAAACTGGTGATGCAAAGGGCGTAATGCTCCCAGTGTCGGATGCAAGCAGAAAGAAAAAGATACTTTCTGATTAGATTTTCATAACCTCATCAATAAGATACCAAATTAAAAGCTTTTATTTGTTGGCGGAGATTTGAACGGGCATGTCGAGAAGTCGAATGATAACTATGAAGGCTGCCATGGAGGATCGGAAAACGGCATCAAAAACTATTTAGGAAAAGATATTCTAAGCATGTGGAAATCATACAGTCTTATCGTTAAAACTTACAATACTTTAGTGATAATATAATATATGATTTAAAAAGAAAAATATTTAACACTGCCACAACAAAGTTACTTAAAATTAATAGCAAATTTTCAAATGAAATTCTACTTAGACTAAAATCTCTTAAGCACCGAAATAAGGGTTTTTTTAAAAGCATTCTTTGTTCTGTGGTATGGAATGTTAAAAAACAATAGGTTTCTAAGCATCCTCACAGGAACAATGAAGTTAATTAAGGCTAAAACATCGGAACAGTGGCAGAGATGTTAGTGTGTTGGACCACGAATATTAAGGTCTCAGGTTGAAATCCCGCCAGAGCCAAGTAACATCTTAAAGTTGTTTCCACTGCCCCACCTTATTGCGCACGTCTGACAAACATTCAAGAGTATCAATTGTCATGAAAAGCTTCTCAAATTTGCCGCTCTGATTCGAATTGAAATTGTTGGTCCCTTTTACTTTGTACAAGAAAATTGTTGGTCCGTTAGCACCCGGGCCTCCGGTCTTGGGGGCCCCCAAATGCCTCCGCGTTCCCTGATCAAATCCTAAACGAGACTTTAAAAATGTGCTTAGTACCTACATAATTTCATCAAGATCAAAACACTACAGCCATCTAGACTATACAGACCTATATATAATTCTGGCTTTCTATACTGGAGGAAGTAAATTTAGTTCAACAAAATTTGTAGTCTCCAAAAATGACTCTGCATACAGGAATCACCAAACTGAACGCCTTGAATGAGTATTTAATTACCGAACGAACCACGATTGTAGACAATGCTGTAACTTTTGGCATAAAAAAATGCAATGACATGGACATCAACATCGAGAAACGAAGAAGAAGGAAGGTAGAAAGAAACATAGGGACGGGCTACAGTCCGCTTGGGCGAACTGTTGGATACCCTATTCTTATTCCTATCCCTCATAAGTGGGCGTGACAAAAGTCTAAGTATGGTTGAATTGTTAAGAACGCTCTACATATTTTGTTATATAACATTTAAAGGATTCTATCAAAAAAAACGCTCCCTAGCTCAAACTTGGGTGTTTCAATAAAATTGTTTTATTTAGTTGTGGGCGTGTCAGTAGGCGGATTTAAAAAAAATTAACACATGAGGATAAAGGGCCCCTAGAGAGTATATATTATAAATTTCAGCTCCCAAGCTCACTTTAAATTTTAAAAAAAAAAAAAAAAAAAAAATGTGGGCGTGCCAGTGGGCGGATTTTGAAAATATTTACACATGAGCATAAAGGGCCAATAGAGAGTATATATTATAAATTTCAGCTCCCTAGCTCAAACTTTGGATTTTCAAAAAAATTGTTTTATTTATTTGTGGGCGTGTCAGTGGGCGGATTTTGAAAAAATTTTATCCCGAGCAGTTTTAGGAGTCATAGATCATATATAAAAAATTTCAGCTTTCTAGCTCAAAATTCGATTTTTTCCAAAATTTTGTTTTTTTGAGTTTGTGGGCGGATTTCAAAAATTCGTAAACTTGATTATTTCGGGACCCTAGAGAGTATATGGTTAATATTTCAGCTCTCTAGGTCCAGTTTAAAGGCCTAATTTTTGCCGACGGACGGACGGACGGACATGGCTAGATCGACATTACTATCGATGCTGATCATAAATATAGTAACTTTTAGGGGTCTACGGGCAATATTAAGGTATGTTACAAACTATGCGTCAAAATTAATATACCCCTAGAATAGGGTTTAAAAATGCCGGGTGAATCAGCTCATGATGCTGGATTATCAATTCAAGAAGAAATACGTAAGTCAATGTATGAATGCATAGACCGATTTATACAAGAATTGTGGACACGATACGGGGCCATGAAAAAAATTAATAATATTTTCCAAATTATTGAAACAAAGTTTATGATAAAAGCTTCAGATGACGCTCTGGCTATAGCACTGATACAAATTTATGTCGAATTTCACAAGGAGCAAGTTTCCCAAGAAAAAATAAGGTACCGCAGGCATATAAAAGCCACAGATACGAGTACGGACGTTGCTGCCAAATGGAGAGCCCAAGTAATCTTTCAATTTATAATAAAATGGGACTTCAGTGAATCGTTACTCTGTATATCGCTCATACTTCAATACTTCTTGACCATTTGCATCTCGGTTGCATCATGCGAGAGGAGTTTTTCGAAACTTAAACTAATTAAAAATTATCTTCGATCTACAATGAATCAAGAGCGACTGGTTAATCTAGCCGTGCTTTCAATAGAAAGAAAAATTTCCAAAGTAATCGATTTCACAGAAGTTATTGACGAGTTCAGTAAATTGAAGGCACGAAAACACATGTAACACGCTACAGAAAATAAAAAAAAACTATCTTTGATTTATTTTATCTAATTTTTCTTTTGTCCATCGAGTCGTATTTTATTTTCCTCACCCATATCTAATGGATGGATATTATCCATTCCATATTGTAGGTACATATGTATGTTTATTTAGCCTAAATAATTTAATTCGAATTTAAATTTCACTTGCCAGATTTTAACGAAATAAACATAAACACTTATTTATACATACAAATGTGAACTGAATAAAAAGCTTGTAAAACTAAATTTTATTTTAAGCTGGGGCGCCTCATTCAGCTTTGCCGCCCCCGGCCTCTGACGGACTTAGTCCGCCACTGCTCTAGTTAAACATTTTTGTATTTTCTCGATTCTAAGATTAAACTTCATACAAAGGGATCCAAATAGTATTACAATATTCAAGAGTAGATCTAACAGACGCAAAAAACAGATATTTCTACATATGTGGATCACAGATTTCCTTTGAATTGTGCAAGATAAATCCCAACATTTATTTACCTTTGGAGACTAAAAAGTCTATATGTTTTAAGAAATCACGTTTTTATAAGATAAACGATTTTGACGAAACTTTAAACTTTGAACTTTTGCAGAATTAAAGTCTAAGGATTTAATCAAACGCCAATCTCTGAAGATCTTTCTGTAATAACATGCAATCATGTTCAGTTTTTATACATCGATACATCGTCCGCATGCATAAGGCACCAAGAATTTAAAAATACGCTGGGAATGCCATTGATAAATAACAATAAAAGGAGGGGACCAAGATGGCTTTTTTTTTTTTTTTTTTTTTATATAATTTGCTTACGCTAAAGGGATTTTTTTTCCTGTTGTTACAGTACCCTTATAATGCTAAGAACACAGTGTAAGCTACTTGGTATTAGAAAGAATAGAGAGATAGGAAAGAAGTGTTTGGGTGCAGTTGTAGGGTTTTTCTCCACGGGTGGTGTCTAAGTTACTTAGGGAGATTACGATTTCATGTATTCGGTATAAAGTAATGGACTTGGCCGGGATTCGAACGCACGACCTTCCATTCCGTAAACGAATACACTACTACTGCACCATTGCCACCCACTACTACTGCACCATTGCGGCACACCGGAGGTAAGATTTATAGGTGAAGAGAGAATATTATTTATACCAACATACCGAATACGATCCTTTTAGTATGCATTTATTCAGTTCAATAATCGAATAAAAGTGGAATCCTATTTTATTTCACTTCATAAGTAATATACAGGGTCATTCATTAGCTACTTGACAACTTCAAACTTTCAGTGTGAATGCACCATCAAACCGAATAACATTTACAAATAATTAAAATTTAGTACCAAAATTTCGAGTCGGTGGTCGCAACTTTAAGAGCGTTAACGTCAATTTTCGGCCGTTATCCTCGTCCCAGTTGAAAAGCAATTTATAGTCTAGTGAACAAATTTGAGTCATAATATTCGCTGCTTGATGTTGCTGTGATGTTGCCGTGTCAGTAGAGGCGTCCGTCGCAAACCAGCCAAATCAGCCAATTTCACGGGGTTCTCAAGAATTGGGCCTCTCCAAGCCAACATTATGCCGAATTTTGCGTAAGGATCTTGGCCTACACCCTTACAAGATCAAGCTATGAATCGACGTACGTTCTCGAATTGGGCTCTGGACATGATGGAAGAAAATGAAGAATTTCATTGCGAAATCATCTTCAGCGATGAAGCGCATTTTTATACCCTATTCTAGGGGTATATTAATTTTGACGCATAGTTTGTAACATACCTTAATATTGCCCGTAGACCCCTAAAAGTTACTATATTTATGATCAACATCGATAGTAATGTCGATCTAGCCATGTCCGTCCGTCCGTCCGTCCGTCGGCAAAAATTAGGCCTTTAAACTGGACCTAGAGAGCTGAAATTTTAACCATATACTCTCTAGGGTCCCGAAATAATCAAGTTTACGAATTTTTGAAATCCGCCCACAGACACGCCCACAAACTCAAAAAAACAAAATTTTGGAAAAAATCGAATTTTGAGCTAGGAAGCTGAAATTTTTTATATATGATCTATGACTCCTAAAACTGCTCGGGATATAAAATTTTCAAAATCCGCCCACTGCCACGCCCACAAAAAAATAAAACAATTTTATTGAAAAACCAAAATTTGAGCTAGGGAGCTGAAATTTTTAATATATACTCTCTAGGGGCCCTTTAAGCTCATGTATAAATATTTTAAAAATCCGCCCACTGACACGCCCACAAATAAATAAAACATTTTTTTTGAAAATCCAAAGTTTGAGCTAGGGAGCTGAAATTTATAATATATACTCTCTAGGGGCCCTTTAAGCTCATGTATAAATATTTTCAAAATCCGCCCACTGACACGCCCACAAATAAATAAAACAATTTTTTTTAAAATCCAAAGTTTGAGCTAGGGAGCTGAAATTTATAATATATACTCTCTAGTGGCCCTTTATGCTCATGTGTTAATTTTTTTTAAATCCGCCTACTGACACGCCCACAATTAAATAAAACAATTTTATTGAAACACCCAAGTTTGAGCTAGGGAGCGTTTTTTTGATAAAATCCTTTAAATGTTATATAACAAAATATGTAGAGCGTTCTTAACAATTTAACCATACTTAGACTTTTGTCACGCCCACTTATGAGGGATAGGAATAAGAATAGGGTATCCAACAGTTCGCCCAAGCGGACTGTAGCCCGTCCCTATGTTTTGTTAAAGCTTCGTCAACAAGCAAAATATGCGTTACTGGGCAGGTGAGAACCCTCATCTGCTTCATGGAACTGTACTTCATCCGCAAAAAGTCACTGTTTGGTGCGGTTTTCATGCCGGTGGTGGTGTCATTGGGCCGTTTTTTTCGATGAAAATGACCGTCACGTTATGGTAAATGGTATTGACTACAGAGACATGTTGGGACGTCAATTGCATGAATTGGACATCAGTGATATGTGGTTCCAACAAGACGCTGCCACAAGCCACACAGCGGGTGCAACGTCTTATCTCGAGAAACGGACCCGTCTATTGGCCGCCGAGATCGTGTAATTTAACGCCTCTAGACTTTTTTCTACTGGGCTACATTAAATTATTGGTCTATGCCAACAAGCCGGCGACGTTAGAGGACCTCAAAGTCAATATTGAACGAGAAATAGCGGCCGTATCAGTCGAAATGTGCGGCGGAGTCATAAAAAATTAGTTTCAACGTATCGACCGCTGCATACGTTCCCGTGGTGGACATATAAACGAAGTCGAATTCCATTCATAAATGTTTTGATAGTAATTCAAGCCAATAAAATTTGTTTTCAGATATCTGAAGTAGTTTGCATTTTATTTAAAAAAACAGTTGTTAAGTCCTTAATGAAAGACCCTTTATAATGATTAACCCGATCTATTGCTTTGGAGAAGTCTGTACACACCACAACATCAAATTGATACCCATTTAACACGTAGTTATAAAAAATTGTAAGGTTTGTGCTAGCAGATCTATCAGCAACAAAACCATGTTGATAGGAAGAAATAGTACTTTTGAGACTTTGAGTTAATCTTACATAAAAAAGTTTTTAATTGTAGTAATTTAACAAATAGGACGACAGTTAGAAACTTCCTGCCTACTTCCAGATTTAAAATTGGTGAATTTGTAGAACGCTTCCACTTACATATATGAAAACTCACCACTTTCAAGGGAACGATTAAAAATTATTGTTAAATGTACAGCAAATAAATATCAAACTTTATCTTAGTTAAAGCTTGTTCAATTTCTCCAATGCTGAAAAAGCTATCAGAGTCATTTAATTAACTACCAAGACGGATATAAACCTTTTTTTATTTATTGAGATTAATTATTCTTTTATTAAACCAAACCGGTTTTGAACCACTTTCTATTTTCACGTTAGGTGTGTATTAGGCAATTGCATCACAAAAATTTGTATTAACAAATAATGTTTGTCAATCCGTTCTTTTGAGATAATTAATGATTGTGTTAGCGAAATTATATATGAAGTTAGAATCAGAAGTTGCAGGTGAAAAATATAGTAAATAAATAATAATAATAAATTAATGATCGTCGTACAGAGGTCAGAACACCATCACTCTACGATAAATTGTAGATCCCTTCCATTTGTGGTGAAAAAATTTATCTTCGCACACACAAAATAAAAAAAGGAACTCCCACTGCTGCTATGGAAGTGTTGCTCTGTTTACCTCCCTTGCAGTTCCTTGCTGAGAGTGAGGCTAGATATATCACTATATCGTATGTGTGTAGTACTTGGACGGCAGGTCAATCTCGGCGATGGGGCCATGACAGCCTACCTGGCCATCGGGGAGGAGCACTTGACACTGTGTGCACGAAACATCCTTCCTGAACGGCAGGAATGGAACATTGAGGGGTGGAATGGCTTTAGGCCGGGTGATGTCATTGTCAATACGGATGGCTCACTCATTGACGGTATCTCCGGAGCCGGGGTCTACTCTAGAGACTATCGGATAAATCTATCTGCAGCCTTGGGTAGACAAACAACTGTTTTTCAGGCAGAAATCTTTGCGATTGCCACTGCCGCCAATATCCTGTTAAGGAGAAGGATTAAGGGTAGAACCGTATACATCTGCTCAGATAGCCAAGCCGCTATCAAAGCCTGCTCGACTGGCTCTCTCAACTCAAAAATTGTTGAGGAAACCATGGTTAAGCTTAACCGTCTGGGTAGATGTAACTCGGTATCACTTGCCTGGGCACACAGGTATCCAGGGTAATGAAAGAGCGGATGCTCTGGCCAGGAAGGGCTCATTGGCCCACAACCATCCATAGGATGCTGCTCATCCGTCCACAAACGTGAAATGGCTTCGGCTCTACGCCAACAATATTCCGAATACTGGCATGACCTGGTCTCATGTAGGTTTTCGAAGAAGCTAGTGGACGGTCCAAAAATTAGCAAAGCTAAGTTTTTGCTTGGACTAAACAGGAAAGACTTGAGATCCTTGATTGGTCTCGTCACTGGTTTCAGTTGTCTTAACGAGCACCTAAAAACCATCCACATTAGGAGCTCGGGCCTATGTGAGTGCTGCCTAGAGGCGGATGAAACGGCATCTCACTTCATCTGTGAATGTCCTGCTTTCGCCAGAACCAGGCTTAACACTATAGGCAAACAATTCGTCAACGAAGATGAGATGGGGGAGATTGAACTTGCTAGTATCCTTCGCCTTGCCAAGGCTTCTGGCAGGTTCTCCCTCACTGACTCTTAATAATCGCCAATAAGCAGCGAGCGGGCAGCTATGCTGAAGTACAATGGACCAATAGGTCTAAGTGCTTGTCATCTACTGATGACCCCACTGCGCATACAATACAATACAATACACACAAAATAGTTGCAGAACTTAGGTTTTACGCCATAAATGGGAATTTAATGCATAATATTTTTTTATTTATTTTAAATCACACCTCGGCAGATGCTGGAGGAAACCCTAGAAGCACAGGGCACTATTCCATAACTTTTAGGACAATAATTCTCTTAGAAAAAGTAGTGCACGAAAACTTCATCAATTTATGCTCCACGTAACTTTATCACCATCCGTATCGTCTTAATTGTCAATCTTGTATAATGCAACCAGATCCAGTTGAAAAACGTATACCTAACTTACAAAAGTAGACGGCGCTGTTGGCCCCTATTTGCGAAGTAGCTCATTTCAGATGAACCTTAAACAAAAGCAAGTCTGGATTTTGTTATTCTCGTCCAATTTGTCTAATTTCTTATTTTCAAATTAATTTTCCTTTTAACTTTTCATTCAGTGCGAGCGAATGAGTCTGAATAAACTCGTTTGATGTCCCAGCAAACTCACTGGTCGCATTAATGGATAAAATTATTTTTGTCTGACAGTTCTAAATTGAGAGGGAAGCAGCAATAAGATACGAGTTTCTTTTTTGTAATATTATCTACTAATAGTCACGCCCGGCTTTGCTCAAGCGTTTTCATGCTCCCATTTTAAATCGCAACCTCCCAGGGGGGATTATTTTCAATCTGCTTTATTTTTCTTTGTGTTAAAAAAAATCAAAACTCTGAAAACACAATTCCTATAAAAATATGTGACTCGAAAGTGTTTCTGAAGCATTATTTATGCTTCGAATTCCATGGAGTTTTTAAATTGAATGTCAGAAGACTTCTTTTAATGCCAATAATACTTAATGAAAATGTCAAGAATATCGTGTGACTTGTTTGAAAACATATACGGAGCAAACACACTCACATTTTCCTTATAAGTAGACTTCTGTAGTATTTAAATTCGTATCTGAAAACAGCTGCTCACTTTAAAAATGAAAAAAAAAACAGCTTTAAATGTCTCCGAAATATTCAAATCACAACAACTCATTAGCTTTGGCGCAAATTCTATCGTCTTGAAGTTGATTACCAAGATATGTAAACTAAATATGGAAACGTCGAGGCGACGTCGTATAGACCAGACGATTTCTGAGAACTCGATGCAAGACTATCGGCGAAACGATCTTGTCAGGCGATAATCGACCTACTGAATCAATGCTTAGATCAATACTTATTAAGTTTTTATTGATGTTAAGGCCGTCTATAAAAGTATTTATAGCGAAGGTCAATAGAGAGCCATGGCAGAACCAGACTCGAAAGCTTTCATAAGTCATTACCCTTAATTGCATACTGTGATCATATTGACATCATTGAAAGACTGTTCTTCTTCTTCTTCTTCTTCCTTTTTGGCGAGGTAATGATTAGGATGAAGGGGATCATAACCCTTCCACTTTACTGCATCCCTTCTGGTCCGCCTGTGGGGTTCGCCGATTTGACCAATGAACATCGACAGGCCTCTCGTATGATGACGTCATTCCATTATCATCAGCTTTTCTCTCGAATTATCTGTCCACTACTCTCACACAGAATTTCATCGTACTCTCCTTTCTCAAGCTATCGGAGAGATGAGACGCAAGAGATGAACAATTTGGAACAAACCTCCTATACCAGACCGCCATTTCTAAGAAACGTATGACTTTACGTGCGTATCGGAAAATCTTTAATAGCGGCCACCTTCCCAAGATCTACTTTCAGCGTACCACTACCTCCTATGAATCCCAGATATCTGAGCTCCCTATAGCAAAATTTCGATTTCTCCACATTGAGATGGTAAATCCATCCACCTTAATTTTGGAAGCAACAAGATTGAGATTATTAACGTGTGCTTCACAAGTCTGTGAGCAAATCAGCAAGTAATCCAGGTAAACGAAAATTTGCTGCCTCAATTCATGGGGGACGACCCTGTCCATCAGTCTGCAAAGGCGCTGAGGTGCGTTGCAGAGGCCAAATGGCATCACCTTAAACTGATATAACGGTCTACCGGACCCGGTAAAATCAGTCTTCTCCCTCGACCTTTGCTCCAGCGGTATCTGGCAAAGTTTAACTACGGCCAATTGGACAAACAAGTCACAACCATCTATTGGGGACTACATAAAGCCCTTGAAATAAATTTGTAACCTTTCGAAAAATCAGTTATTGCTAACAGCGCAAAAGCTTCTGCATACTATTAGATACAGAAATATAAAAGAACTTCTAATGTCGATATTCTTCCCAGAAATTCTAAGCTATACACGGAGAAAAAGTCAACGAAACATACGAGGTTTGTCTAATTTGGGATGATAACTTGCCGATCACTAATAAGGACAATTTTGAGGGGACGGTCATTGGTAATTAACTTACAAACTCTAGAGTTTGAGCGCTACATCGTACAATAACATGCAGAATGCTGCATGACGGATGCGTTTATAGAGGATCAGCATTATAGATAGATAGATAGATAGATATTTTATTTCGTATTTATAATAGTATATTTACATAAGTATTGTTACCGCACATTTTACACAATTTAGAGATGTGATAGCTTATATCTTTCTTCTAAAACATTGTGTATTTTGTATAAGTTTTTCCCTAGTGACTATTATTATTTTTTTTTAAGTTTATAATTTCATAAATTGGGGGAAGATAGAGAACAACCTCCAGTGTAAAAAAAAATGAAAAAAATAATAATAAAATAAATAAATAAATATATAAATAAATATATAAATAAATAAATAAATAAATACGTAAATAAATATTAATATAAATAAATAAATATATAAGTAAATAAGTAGATCAATAATAACAATAATTAAATTATTAAAAATTGACTAGATTATACAAAAAACATTGGGACGGGCTACAGTCCGCTTGGGCGAACTGTTGGATACCCTATTCTTATTCCTATCTCTCATAAGTGGGCGTGACAAAAGTCTAAGTGTGGTTGAATTGTTAAGAACGCTCTACATATTTTGTTATATAACATTTAAAGGATTTTATCAAAAAAAAAACGCTCCCTAGCTCAAACTTGGGTGTTTCAATAAAATTGTTTTATTTAATTGTGGGTGTGTCAGTAGGCGGATTTAAAAAAAATTAACACATGAGAATAAAAAATTTATCCCGAGCAGTTTTAGGAGTCATAGATCATATATAAAAAATTTCAGCTTTCTAGCTCAAAATTCGATTTTTTCCAAAATTTTGTTTTTTTGAGTTTGTGGGCGTGTCTGTGGGCGGATTTCAAAAATTCGTAAACTTGATTATTTCGGGACCCTAGAGAGTATATGGTTAAAATTTCAGCTCTCTAGGTCGAGTTTAAAGGCCTAATTTTTGCCGACAGACGGACGAACGGACGGACGGACATGGCTAGATCGACATTACTATCGATGCTGATCATAAATATAGTAACTTTTAGGGGTCTACGGGCAATATTAAGGTATGTTACAAACTATGCGTCAAAATTAATATACCCTTAGAATAGGGTATAAAAAGGAAATATGTAAATAAATAAATAAATAAACTCATTAATAATAACAATAAATAAATAAATAAAAAAAATTGACTAGATAATAACAAATTTGTAACAAATAAATAAGTAAAATGAATAGATGTGATAATTTATGAATAAATAATAGCAAATAAATAAATCGAAATAATCTATAAATAACAAATCGAAGTACATGCAGAATTTAACAAAAACCAATTGTGTATGTAACAAATAACAAAACATTAAATAAATAAATAAATAAAAAAAGAAAAATGTTTAGTTTTTAGTTATACGGAATTTAAGCCTGTGATGAGGGGATTTTCAGCGAAACTACAGCGTTCAATAAATTTTTTATCCTATTTGAAATCAATTCAACAATTGCCTAACAGTGAACATCTAAGGTTGAATGATGCCATGGTAAATTAAGCATCATTTTTAACAGTTTGTTTTGGGATACTTAATTTTTTAATATGACATTTTGAACAGTTACCCCATATGGCAACCATAAAGCAGAATAGCATTATAATACCAACGCAGATTCTGAAAGATTAACACTGTACGCATATAGGAATCATAGAAGGAAAGCAGTTGCAATAAGACCCTAATAATGGCCTGGGATCGACAGGGATATATAGAGCAATTAGTCAGGAGCTGCCGCGAATGTGCGAAAGCACTGAAGGAGCCGGTGAAGGTCGTGGTAGAACCGTGGCAAGTTTTAGTCTAGCCGCGACAGCGCCCACTCGTGGATTTTGCGGGCCCCTTTATGGACCGATCAGGGAACGTCAGTGCGACAACCAAATGCATGGAGGCTTTTTCAACGAACAGAATTACAAGCTCCTACACAATTCGGGTACTGAGGGAAGTATTTTCAAGATTCGGCCCAATGACTTTAGTCTCCGAGCACGGCAGCAATTTTACATTAAAAGAATCTCAAGATTTGTTGAAATCTAACAACATCGTACACAAACTTACGTTTGCAGCTCATCCGACAACCAATGGACAACCGAAACGCTTACCAAATTCTAATAAACGGATAACGTTTATTAGGAAATGGCTTGGGTGATTTCCACACAAAATTAAATCGATTACTCATACAGTTCAGGGAACCACAGGCTACAACAACGCTGAAAAGCTCAGATGAGTTAATGTTGTAGTTTAGTTATCAGACCAGACTTTCCAGAAGTATCAAAAGCAGCTGCTGAGACGTATCATAGACAAACTGTTGGGATATGAAGATCTAAGAGTGAGCTTCACCTGTCGTACGATGCCAGGCTATGCAATAAATAATTGGGAAGACTATCATTTATCCTTTTATGAAGTATATTATTACATTGTTATTATTGTCAATTATATTATATATAAAGAGGAAAGATTTGATTGTTTGTTTGTTTTGAATAGGCTCCCAAACTACTGGACCGATTTGACAAATTGATTTACCATTAGAAGCCGACATTATCCCTGATGAACATAGGCTTTTTACCGCGGGGAAATGCTTCAATCCTTCGTGAAAATGGGTAGGGTTGCGACCGATATATTAGTATTCATTAAGATATCCTTACTATAATAAAACTGTAACTATTTTTTCTGGCTAAAAGGTGTTTGACCGGATTTGATTAAAAAAATACTGCACGAAATTGATTCCGGTTTTCACAGTTGCATTGAAAATTGTCGAGATTACAAGATAGGATATGTTTTACCATTATCCGCTGTCCGGAAGCAGAGATCTAAGCTGATATCTAAGAAAAGTTGTAACTCTCGAATGCTTTCTAGCTCCTAGCTTTATAATGACTCATCCAAGAGAAATTGGATTTTTTTTAATATAAAGTTCAATTATGTACAAAGATTTTAAGATATAAATCATGTTTGTAGGTTATCCTGACGTTGAACAATAAGCATTAAACTATAAATTTTATACAATTCAAAATAAGTAAAATGTTCGATTGAAGCTAGATCGTTGGATTTTCCCATCGTTGAGTGGAGGAAAATGTGTGTGTGTGTGTGCGCCACAAATCTGTTTCTCTTTCTGTACCTTTTGTGCTGTGTGCGTTTTCTTTCTTTTTTTATGCACCTTTTTGTAGTTTGTGTTGTCTTTTTTTGTGGCGCATGGGATTGACATAGGAAGATAGGGTATGAAATGTAATTGAGATTGAGAGGGAGTCACACTGAGAGTATATCCATATAAGGAGAAGGGACACTCTCGACGTTTTCTTTATCAGTTCTTATCAGCAAGTATTTTGTTCTAAACTTGAGAAGTGGCAGACTGGCGAAGCAAGGCGAGTATGGGTCAGCTAGTCAATTATATTATTGTAAATATTTCGTAAGCTTAAGGCTACAGTTGGCAGCAATTGAACAATATTACTCGATTATTCGTGATCCTTTTAACCGTGACAATATATTAAACAGGACTTTCTAGGGAAAATATAAACTTCTATTTTCCAACTCTGTTAACCAATTCACTCTATTATCCTTAATAGAACAATGAAAACAATCAAGTTTCAATACTGAAGAAAAGTAACGAAAATGTTTCATCCAAACATCCAAACACATAAATTTAACACGATTTTTCATCTTTCGGTGGCGTTTTATATTACTTGTGATTGATTTTGATCAGTTTTTCGCGGCAAGTTCATTGGTAATTCAAAATCGATAGAAACACTTTTGAGTTTTTTAGAAGACTCCAGCTAAACTGGAATAACACCTCAGGATACTCGTATAATGCAATTTTAATGCACTAACGAAAATTTGATGACGGAAAAAAAGAATTAATTCTTACGGCAAACTTAAGTGCAAGAATTTTTTTTAACTTATAAATATACATAACTACATAAATGTATCTTTTCTAAATTTCTTTTATAATTATTTTTAATTTTGTTTATTTATAAATTGTTAAGTTAAGTTTCTGGACAAATTTTATATTTATTTTCCTTTTTATAGATACCAAATAAAATCAACCTCATAGTAAATTAGTTGTTTCATATACAAAAAAAAAATCTATTAACTGGGTTTTTCGATTAGCAGTGATGAGTTCGGTCCCAGCCATCCCGGTTAATCGAGTTTACACTGTACATGAATTATTCTTTCTTATTTGTGAATTCGAAGAAGTTTGGTTAGGATAGGATCAATCGGGAAGGCTGTTATGTCTCAGGCAGACACTCTTCACCATAATAAAGTAATAAATCATCGTCGTATCTGCCAAATTTGGAATTTATGGTATTTATACGTTTGCGTAACTAAAATTTACGCCATGGCGCGCCGCATAACTGCACTTAATGTGTTTCTGTTTGGGAATATTGTGTGTTTTGTAAATTATAAAACGGCATTCACACATTTTGGTTAAAAGAAAAATCCTACTAGCTTTTTCTTTCTATTTAAAACCTGATACAGTGTATATTATGTACACGAAGTTGGGAACGAAAGGCGACGTTATATTTTCCAATTAAATTCACTTATATATATACTAAGTTAATCATCTTAAAAACAATGTTCCTTACATCTCTTTATTCTAAATCCCAACAAAATTCAATTAAAAAACCCACGTACTCTGCATAATTCATTTCCAAAAACACAAAACACACTCGTCTAGGTATTCATCGTAAATAGCTCCTAAATATTACCTTTCAGTTCCTTAATCATTCAATGCAATGATTGTATGCAATAATTTACTCACAATAATCGGACGGATGTGGCTATTTAATTATTAGTAATTCATTATCGTTCCGTTTCCGAACAAAGACACTTGTACAACTTTTTCTCACGTTCGATGAATGGGTAAAGTTTGTTTTATGTACAATTAACACATAATAGCACCCTGTTGGTTTAACACCATTTAGGGATTAATTGCTCTGAATAATAGACACGATTAGCATCTTCATTAAAAATGTATCTTCAACGGCATATATTTTATAGGGGCTATATGTTTCGAAATCTTTTTACGCATCATTTGCTTTCGGGGTTTCATAACCGCAACGCTCTTAATAGCTAAGGGATGAACTAGTTCATTCATCTGAATATAAATAGGTTCGATATACTTCAAATGCATAACAAAGATTTAACTATTAGGGGTAAACTAATATGGGCGTGAATACCATAAGGAATGATGATAATGGGTCTGTAATGGATTATGAGCTATCATTATCACTATCTAACTCAGATACTACTAGGGGTAAGGTGATACGGACGTTAACACCATAAGGAATGAGGATAATCGGTCTGGGGCGCGTTCTGAGCTATCATTACACTATCTTACTCAGATACTATTTGCGCGACCATGGAAGAGGATTTAGTGACAAAGAGCCGATTATTAGGTCAAAAGTTCCAGTTAAAATTAAGCGAACCTTTCTAAGCATTCGAAGTTAAGATAAATGAGAACTGGTTTGCCTAATCCTTTTTTCCCAAGCGGTACAACCCAAAAATATAGCCATACTCGTATTAAAACATTCGGGTAATGTCTTTATACGACGACATGAAAAGTACAGGATTTTTTTAGTAAAGGGTTTTTCATTTTTAAATAAAAATGGATTAAGATATCCAAAAAAATGTATTATGCGTTCAAAACCATCTAGTGGCAATTATGTATGCAATTCAATTTCCTTTGCATGACCACCACGGGCACTTTTGCAAAAGTCCAATAGTTGAATCCAATTTTCCACGACTTTTTCACATAAATTGACCGGAATCGCAGCAATTTCACGTTCAATATTTGCTCTTAGCTCTTGTAACGTCGCCGGTTTATTGGTATAGACAAATGACTTCACATAGCCCCAAAGAAAATAGTCTAAAGGCGATAAATCGCACGATCGAGGGGGCCAATCGACTGGTCCATTTCTTGAAATAACATGTTCACCGAATTAGCTTTTCAATAAATCGATTGTGACGTGTGCTGTGTGGCTAGTGGCACCGTCTTGTTGAAACCACATATCGTCCAGGTCTATTCCGTCCAATTCGTGCCAAAAATTATCAGTTAGCATGGTGCGATAGCGATTTCCATTCACAGTAACGTGGCGATTTGCATCATCAACGAAAAAATATGTAAACCGCACCAAACAGTGATTTTTTCGGGATGTAATGGTGCCTCGTGAATCACGTGTGGATTGCTGCCTGACCAAGAACGCATATTTTGCTTGTTGACCAATCCATTGAGCCAAAAATGAGCCTCATCGTTAAAGATGATTTTTCGATGAAAATCCGGATCATTTTCAAGTTGTTCTTCAGCCCAATCCACGAATCGGCGACGCTTCAAATGGTCAAGTGGCTTTAGTTCTCGTGCCAATTTGATCTTATATGGATGTAGGTCAAGATCTTTTCGCAAAATTCGCCACAATGACGTCACAGAGATGCCCAAATGTTGAGAACGTCGTGTGAGTGATTGATTTGGGTCTTCTTGAACAGATGCTTGAGCGGCGGCAATATTTTCTTCACTTCGTGCATTTCTTTGTCTCACTGGTACTGGAACATTGTGGAACACACATTTGCTGAAACTCAAGCTGCACTATATTCGACGCAATGGATGGCACGACAGTCAAGTGCTGCTCCGAAGCGTTCCAATCCCGAGGTAGACACAACAAGGTTAAGCTTAGATGTGTGCCTGGCCCCCGGGGTATTGCAGGCAACGTATCTGCGACTGAGCTATTTAGGGCTGGTTCAGAATCTCCGTTTTGGGGACCAGAAGTTTACTGCAGAATCAAATGGACCGCCTTAGGACTGATTTATAAATGGGAGGATCAACTTTATCCAGCTCAGTGAGAAAATGTTCCGGGGCTCAGACAATCCAAAAAAATACTAGTCAGAATTTACTCCTATAACGGCAAGACAGGTATTAGGAAGCTGGTGAGCTTCCTTGCAGGCCATTGTGGCTTAAGGAAGCATCTTAACCAAATGTGCATGTCTTCAGAGACTGTATGTAGGGTTTGTCTGAGGAAGATGAATCCTCATTTAGCTGAGAGAACCCTCCGCATATACCTCGGTGCTCCTATGTTCGGCATAATCACTTTAAGGTGATTGCGGGTGGCAATGGTGCAGTAGTAGTGTATTCGCTTACGGAATGGAAGGTCGTGCGTTCGAGTCCCGGTCAAGTCCATTACTGTATACCGAATACATGAAATCGTAATCTCCCTAAGTAACTTAGACACCAGCCGTGGAGAAAAACCCTACAACTGCACCCAAACACTTCTTTCCTATCTCTCTATTCTTTCTAATACCAAGTAGCTTGCACTGTGTTCTTAGCATTATAAGGGTAAAAATCCCAGAAAAAATCCCTTTAGCGTAAGCAAATTATAACAAAAAAAAAAAAAAAAAAGGGTCGATACCAACGATTGCCCAATTTGAGCTCAATCGGTTCGGCGGTTTAAGGAACTGCATATTTTTCTCCGCTAATGTTCGTGCTAGCTGTCTGGCAGGCGCCTATGTCGACTTAATTTTTCGCCATCAACACGAAAGAAAAAAAAACTTCGATTTTTGTTTTTATTTAATCAAATTGTTTATCCGCGCGGTTGAACTACATGCAACAATTCTACTCAAATGTCAACAACGAAGCCGACCAATATATACAAAAGTTGAAATACTGCGCCTCCATCGCCCAAATATTATCAGCAAACCTTTTTTTCTAAGAAATAATTTTATGCCCGTACCCGGATCAATTTTTATTCACTTGCACACCAATTTTTATCGATAGTGGTGAGAAAAACCACTTTCCGATGTTCGATTCCCGAAAAAATATGCAAACGCAGAGAAAAGATGATAAGTAATAAACAAACAAATGTTAGACCTGTTGATAATTTTATCTCGCAACGCTATCTAAATCATTGAAAATCCTTCTGCTCAATCGCCCAACAAAATTCCCACTTAAAACGCAAATTTCGATTTTTTGATTTTTCGGCTCTTCCTTTATTTTTCCGAATTTTCTTTTTTCCTAAAAAACCTCAGTATTGAGACGAACAAAACGAAAAAACATAGGGAAAGGCTACAGTACGCTTGGGGGAACTATTGGCTGCCATATTCCTATCCCTCGTTTAGTGGGTGTGACAAAAATCTAAGTAAAGGATTTAAGTACATAAAACAAAGTTTTTGTTAAGAAACGCCCCTTAAAAGTGGGCATGGCAGAAAACTTTAAATACAGGAATTCTTCAAAACGACTTTCACTACAGACTTTGCCAATGATGTCTTCAATAAAATGTTTTTTTTTAAAAAGTTTGCCTGTCCGTGGGCGGATTTTGAAAATATTTGCACATGAGCACTAAGGGCCTTAGAGAGTATTTATTCGAAATTTCAGCCTCCTATCTCAAGATATGAATTTTTTAAAAATCGGTTATTTTTAAAAAGTGGGCGTATCAGAGGACGGATTTTAAAAATGTTAACTCCAGAGCATTTTGGGCCCCTAAAGACCACCTTTCCAGCTCGAAATTCGAATTTTTTGATAAATCTGTTTTTTTATGGCGCGTTTCAAAAAAATTTTAACTTGATTATTTAGGGTCCCTAGAGAGTATATGGATGAAATTGTACCTTTCTAGCTCCAGTTTAAAGGCCTAATTTTTGCCGACGGACGGACATGGTTAGATCGAAACTACTATCGATGCTGATCACGAAAATAGTAACTTTTAGAGGTCAGAAATACTGCAAACAGCCCCTTAGCCAATTATTTATAAGCCATTGCCTGTTTTTAGGTGCTACTTATTACATGTTTGAAAGAATAGGAGAATATGATAGAAGTTTGAGTACCTTTGCAGGGTTTTTTCTTCATTGCTTTTGGGAGATCTGTATTCTTGTGTGTATTTTATTTTTAAAATCATGGCTCTAGTCAGGATTCGAACGCGCAAGCTGCAAATCACAAAGTGAATACACTACCATCGCACCATTGCCACCCGCAATTGTGTGTGAATTTGAGCCAAATCCGCCATAAATAAGAACTCTCGAAAAAAAGCTATCCCAATGTCACCTATGGGGGTCTAACATAAAAAAAACCAATCCGGAGCACCACATTTGGTGCCATTTATAGCATACGCATTGGTTGTTAGGTGGAATAAGCTTTCGCGTAAATACGTTACTGCTGCTTTCGCCAAACTCCAAAGGAACGTATGTCTCGGCTGCACGGGGGCCTTCCCCAGCACGCCTGGCTCCAGCCTGGATGCATTATTGAACCTCCCCCTTGGTGTTTACATTATGGGTTGCGCAATCAAAGCTATCTCACGTTTAAAAAGAGGTGGCTTTTGGTATAACTCGCACTGGAGTTTTGATGAACTTGCGCAACGGCTGTTGTTCGACTCCTGTCTTATGGATATGCCGTCTGAAGCAATGACAACGGAACTTCGGCTGAAGCGCAACTATGAAGTCGACTTTCCTCGTGTTCAGGACTGGCTCTGGCCAGACTCTGAGCCTGGAAAGGAATGCAGTCGAATCTTCACGGATGGCTCCAAAACCAATCAAGTATCTGGAGCTGATGTTTTCATGGAGAGCGACAACATTAAACTTTTCTCCTCGTTAGGCAAACATGCGTCAGTCTTCCAAACGGAGACTTATGCTATCCTAATGGCAATGGACTATGATGCGAGGAACAGGTGGAGGGGGCGAAGTATCTGCGTCTGTAGCGACAGTCAGGCTGCGCTTAAGGCCTTGCTCAACCCCTTAACCACCTCCAAAATAGTCCATGAATGCAAGATCTCTCTGAATTCGGTCGGAAGGCTGAATTCACTTAAACTTGTCTGGGTACCGGGTCATAACGGGATATGAGAACTCCGATGAACTTGCTAGACAGGGCTCAGAGGGGAACTTCTCAGGACCTGAACCAGCGATTTGTCTGCCTGCGTCCTTGGTCAGGGCTTCCATTGACGGTTGGGTTTCATATGAACACAATCGCCGTTGGCATGACTCTCCAGGGTGCATACAGACTAAGCAAATTCTCTCCGACGTCTGTAGGAAATCCGCGGCATTCTTGTTGTCTCTCAACAGAAAAGACTGCAGACAGACTACTGGCGTTCTTACGGGACACTGCGCTTTTGCCAAACTCCTTAAGGTGCTAGGCCTAAGCGATACCACCAACTGCGAAGCCTGTGGAGAAAGCGACGACACTGCGGAACATTTCCTCTGTGATTGTCCTGCTTTTTCTCGTATCAGGTGGCGGATATGGTGAGTGCTGTAAACCTAAGCTCCTTATTATTGAAGGGCCTTCTCGTTTTTCTTAGGAAAACGAGTAAATACTCACAGCAAAATGTGGTGTGTCTGCCTGGTAGTACAATGAACCAATATTGAGTCTGAGTGCTCCAGTGTAGAAAGTCTTGCACCCCGACAAAAAAAAAACATTTGGTGGGAATATGAGGTGGATAGCTTCAGTGGTTCAGCCGTAATGATCAGACATACCAACGCACCAACGTTTTTATAATATTAAGATTTAAATTAATTTAAACTGAAAGATATATAAAACCTTTGGCAACATGTTGAGCAATCAGTGTAAATTCTAACTAACTATACTATAAAATTAAAAACTTAATTTACTCTTGGACTATAAGCTGAACTATCGAACTCACGGTGCTTTATTTGCTCTACAATCTACATCGTCATTATTCTAAAAATCTTGTTTCAGTTTGAACCAGTAATCCCTAGGAGAACACCAAAATTACCAGTCGTTGAAAAAGTATTTATTTGCATTTTATGCAGCAGCTTCTTCACAACTTGCCATACACTTAGCACAAGCAAGTAGTTGGAGAAGCTAGGTTTTAGGCCCTGTATAGGCCGTCAATGCCTAATTTTTTTTTAACACAATTTTAAGGCTGTTACTGTTGCTTTGCTTGCTTGCCCTCGCACATCCTTTGCTCGGATAAAGTCCTAAGCTTATTTAACAGCAAACTAGATGGTTATTATTGTCAATTTCATTTCAGTTTAATATACCTA
Source organism: Portevinia maculata (assembly GCA_949715645.1). Classification (NCBI taxonomy): domain Eukaryota; kingdom Metazoa; phylum Arthropoda; class Insecta; order Diptera; family Syrphidae; genus Portevinia; species Portevinia maculata. Next base: position 221,057,135 of record OX454526.1, read on the forward strand.
AAACCCCAGTATGTTGATAGTGAAATATATATTTCCTTTGTGGTAGCTTGGTTTCATTATATCAAAGGAAACGTCTGTCATTATGAATTCCATTTGAATGGTCTCCTTATTGTGCCCGATTAAACATGAAACCGAACCGGATAGACGCCAATATTTTGAATAGAAATATAAAATCAATTCATTGCAATAGGAATGTGTCACACTCACATCCAATATGTGTTCTTTTATAAGTTGTATGTATTTCTCGCCTATTTGTAAGGAAAGAAAAGTGTTCGGTAAATTAATTATTGAACGTTTCAGATCGGGTCTGAATAAGATGTATCATCCATGCGAATCACTTAATGTTACAAAAAAAAACGTTGAGCAAATGTTTATAGGTCAAGGGGTGAAGCAGAAATCGTAAATAATAAACTTTAACAAAAAATATGTAAAGTTAACAGATGTTGTGATTGTGTTGGGTAGGGAAAAGAAAACGATAGGTTAATCTTTAGTTTAACTCGCTTCTCAATGTGGCTGAGCGTATAACCAGGATCGCCGAAATTAAAACAACATAAGACGCATTACCTGCCTATAGAGGACATAAGAACCTCGCTCGAATGTGTGTGATGTTTTTGACACCAAAGACATAAAGCGGGAAGGGTGTTGCAATGTAGTTTTTGGTGGGAGCGCACTAGAGCACTAACATCTCACAACTCTACTAAAAGTGAAGTGTCGCTAATATAGGGTGTTTTTTCTGGAGGCATAAAACATTTTTTTTTTTAAATAAAACACAACAAATTTAATGGAATGACCAAATTTTGGCTTTGTTAGCTCACAAATTTCATGGCATTTAAAATTTAAAAATAATTTCTGGCATATGGCCTCCGCGACTGCGCGTTATAAACGCCATCCTGTCGGTCCAATTTTGCACCACTTTTTCGAGCATACCAGGTCTTACTTCGTCAATAGTGCGTCGAATGTTGGCTTCTACGTGATCAATCGTTGCTAGTTTATCAGCATAGACCAGAGATTTGACGTATCCCCACAAAAAGGAGTCCAAATGTGTCGAATCACTTGAACGAGGTGGCCAACTCACAGGTCCATTTCTTGAGATCACTCGGTCACCAAACGTTTGGCTCAACAAAGTCATGGTTTGCTGTTTGTTAAGTTTGGCGAACAGAGCGCGAATTTTGGAAATAAATTTCCACGATTAGTAAACGTTGTTCCGGTGTAAGTCTGTCCATGGTGATTTGCCAAAGTATACTGAAACAAAAGTCAAACAAACTTCATTAGAATGACAGCTATTTTGACCGTCATCCCTATCAGAAATTGTATACCTCTATAAAAAAAACACCCTATGTTGTATTGGTTTCGCGGCAAAGTAACATTAATTGTTGTTCAATTTACACCATTTATCATGGCTCCTAAAATTGCAAATTTTAACTTAGAAATTGATTTCAACTGTCAATTTTTCGGCTAATACGAGTAACTAATTAAATTAAATTTCCTTTTAAACCCGATTATAGGGCTAAGAATTGCACCACAGCCCTTATCAATTTTAACATCTAGGAGTGTCGGGATTGTAGAAAAGAGGCAAGCCAAAAATTCCTGGACTACACCAATGCAATAACACCACCGTTTAATTGGCCTCAGCGGGGAGCTGATCAGGAGCGGTGCAGAGAAATAACTTCACCAGCAGTAACTCCACCTCGAGGGAAAAATAATTTCTCTTTTTTATGTGAAGTTGTCTGGATTTATTTCCCACTTATACGAGTAATTTGAGAATATTTCGATAAATATTGATAAGGAATGACCATTTTTTTATATATGGTCCCAGAGCACTCAGACTCGGTAACGGTCCATTTGTACTACCAGGCAGAAATATTCTTTTTGGAGGTTGGAGAAACAAGGTGTTTTTCCCCTTTATTGGGTGGCGTATGTTGTTGGGGATTGAACCTACACCGCACGGGTCACACGCCAACACACTACCCTCTACGACATCGCCACCACCAGGAATAACCATTGGTAGACAGAAGAAATAAATGTGCGCATTTTTCATTCCTAAGTTTGGTTGATAGTGCAACGTGGTATCCGATGTGCAAAATGGAAAATTCCAGCAATTTGATTTTGAATTTTTAGTTTTGTAAAGGTTTAAGGAAACGAAGCCTTCACGCAAAAGAACATAACTCGAAGAAAATGGAGCGCGACCGGTTCAGTTGGTATTGTTGTATTCAAAAGAGAGATCCTACGAACCCTATCAAAAAGGAAAAATCAATCAGTGTTCTCCCATACAATCGCGAAAGAGAAGCAGATCTAAAACATTTTTTTTTTATAATAAGCGCGCACTAAAGGGATATTTTGGGACCCTTATAATGTATTAGCTACACAGCGCAGGCGTTAAGGAAATTAAGGTGAGAAGAAAAGGAGAGATGCCAATGCACGTTGGTTTTGAATGTTTGTAGGTTATAATGTGTCGGAAAATGGAGCGGGGAAGAGCATTCCACATTCGTGTTAAGGAAAGATTCTTTGAACTTGAGGGTGAACTGATGAGCATTCCTTGCATGGCGGGTATTGCGGTTGAAATGTGCAAGGGAAGGAATGCAACTGGCTATTTCGTTTGAGCACTTATGGTGGAAATAACGATAAAATAACGAAAGGCAGGAGACATTACGACGATGACTAAGAGAGTCAATCGATCTCGCGATGTCTCTGTCGCCAATGAGTTTTATCGCGCGTTATTGGATCCTGTCAAGTAGCTCCAAATAAGTTATTGGTGCACCGGACCAGATATGAGCGTTGTACTCGAGTTTCGGGCGAATAAACGCCTTAGAAGTTGTAGCCAGATCAGAAGGGGTGAAATATTTCTTACAACGCTTAAGGAAGCCTACACATTTCGCGGCGTTCTTGGCGACATCGAATATGTGGTCATTCCAACAGAGGTTGTCATTAACACTCATACCGAGAATGGAAAGTCTTTCGGTTTCAGCGATGCAACTGCCATTCATAGATAATGGCAGTGTGTGTGGGTTTTGCTTTAATGACAGGAGACAGCATTGTGTTTTGGAAGCATTAAATTCCACTCTATTGGATTTACCCCACTGAGTTATGCTGTTAAGATCGGAATTTAGTGAGCTTAACATACGTTGCCGTTCCAGTTCCACACCCGATGATGAGGGGCGTGACCCAAGAAACGAATATGAGAAGCTGAGGATACTGTCATCAGCAAAGGAATGGAATGGATTAGAAGTAACAGACAGGAGATCATTTATAAAAATGAGAAAGAGAGTCGGAGACAGAACAGAGCCCTGGGGGACACCAGCATTTATTTGGTGAGTTGCAGACTTGAAACCGTGCAAAACAACTTGAATTGAACGGTCCGAAAAGTAATTTCTAATCCATTGAAGTAGAGTATCATTGATTACAAATGCACGCATTTTCGACAAGAGAGCTTGATTCCAAACTCTGTCAAAGGCCTTTGAAATATCAAGCGCAACAACCTTACTAACCATACTGCCGGTCATTAAGAAGTTTTCGCGATTCAAGATATTTTATTAGCTGACGGTTTATCAGCGTTTCCATGACTTTAGAAAGAAGGGACGTGAGTGCAATTGGTCGGTAGGATGAGGGAGAAGAAGATTCGCCTTTTTTTTGGAACAGGCTGGACAAATGCTGTTTTCCATCTTCCCGGGAAGAGTCCTGAAGAATGGTTTTGCCAGCGAGGAAGAACACCTCTTCAGAACGATAGGGGAAATACCATCTGGACCAGCGGATTTGTGAACGTCAAGATCTGGAAGTACTCTAGCCACTATACGAGTGCGGAAGTGGATTGGTCCCATGGAATATTCTACGCGCTCGAGTACAGGGGGAGACAAAGCACAATCTGGGAGCGTTGAGCTGACTGCAAAGTGAGCAGCAAGCAGATTGGCCTTATCTATAGAGCTGACAGCTGGAATGTCATTGTAAATGAGTGTCGGGATAGATGATGAGGCCGAATTCTTGATGATTTTAACAAATGACCAAAAGTTTTTACTACCAGTGGGACTTTGTAGTATTTTTTGCCTCAACTTTTGGTCATAGGAGAATTTGACACGATTAATGTGGGCATTGCAGTCATTTCTGGCTCGTTTAACCTTTTTACGGCTTTCCTCAGATGGTTTGGCTTTGAATAGCAGAAAGCTTGCCTCCTTTAACCTGATAGCCTCTTCGCAGCTCGAGTCACACCATGCGTTAACCTTGGATTTGATACTTTTAATTCTATTAGGGATAAAAGACTTCATGCCCAGGTGAATTATGTTTATGACCATATCAGCAGCAGCATCTACGTCGCTGTCGAGGAAGCACGGTGACCAGTTAAAACTCTTAAAGAAATCGTTTAGTTTTTCCCAATTGGGTTTCTCGTATTGCAATACGGCTGCAAAAACACCAGCATTTGATTGGCCTCAGTAATAAAGTGATCCGAAACTAGGTTTATTGAGGTCGAGCCAGTGAAACCCACCTCGTCGTTAAAGAGAAAGAAGAAGAAAGGTTTAGGAAAAGGAAGCAACCTCCTTTATATTTTGGATACAAAATATCTGTAAGTATAGAGAACAAGTTTTCGTTGTGAGTTTTCAAAAGGGGTTTTTTTTGTTAATGAAGTTGCAGTTCTGTCAAAACTTTTTAACTGGTCTAAAAATTGTGTGCACTAGGTAAGCAGTTTTATGTTTTAAGGAGCATCATTTTGAATTTTTGAGCATAAGGTAAAATAATATTTAAAAATCGCGCGATCCGTGAAAAATATTTTCGAGTATACTTTTTCAAATTAGTTTTTCTTGAAAAATTAATAATAATTTGCTGGTTTTCCATAAACATGTAATAAATTCGATTTGTACTTCCATTTTATCACTTCCACTTTATTAAAAAACTTCTCCTTGTCTAGAACCGATCTCAGACTGAGTTCAATAGATTATGAAGAACATTACAAATTGTGGTACTTTGTTAACGTTAACAGCTTACGGCGATTGCCAACTAGAGGTGAAGGTATTGCCCATTGAAGTTATTGCCCGTGAAATGATTTCCCTGCACCATCAGAAGCCTAGAGACCTTTCGATATTTATTGAGGGCAAACCGGCGAACTCCAAAGACGGACAGTAGAGAAGCAGTAACGTTGTAACCTGATCATAATATCGACGTTAAAGAGGAAGAACAAACCCCTGTCCTATGGATAGGTATACTAATTGGACCATAGTTTGTAACAAGCCTTAATATTGGTCGTAAGCGAATAGAAGCTAATATATTTCTGATCAGTATCGAAAGTTAAATCGATCTAGCAACTTCCGTCCTTCAACGTTTTTGGGGCAGAAATTTGGGACTTAAACTATCTAGAAGCCTGATATGATTTAGTGTAAGGATTTGTTGAAAGTCGTATTCTTCGCAAATCCTGGAAAAGACCGAATAATTTCATACCCACCATCTTTTCATCCATTTTAAGGCCGCATATGAAAACATTCATCGCCAGGAGCTCTAGGTGCCGATAGCCGAATTCGGGATCCAGGCAAATCTGATCCACTTGTTTCGCTGGAAACACGCAGTACAATGTGCAGTTTGGAAATAGCTTTCTGAACTATTTCACACTGGCATTGGATTCCGGTAAGGAGATGCGCTATCATTTGACATGTTCAATCTTGTACTGGGAGCAGATAGTGCGCATGGCACGTGTCATCTTCAACAGATCCGTTAAACAACTGGGGTACGCGGACGATATGGACATCTTCGGCGTGCCGTGCTAACTGCTTTTCGAAGCATGACCATTAATAGGCGAAATAAGTTGGAAGCCTTGAAGTCAACGAGGACAAAACCAAGTACTTGTTTTCAACAAACAAACAAACATCTCTCCACCGACTATTACAAAACGTCACTGTTGATAGTGCAACTTCGAGGTAGTTAGTTCACCTACCTCGAAGATCCGATGAATTGGTTCAAAACTCCTTAACCGGAAGGCCAAGTGTAAGCTACACAAGATACTGATAACGGCATTTCTGCTTTATGGCGCCGAATACTGGACGATAGATAGTTAAGGGGAGCTGGGTTCTTTCGAAAGAAAATACTCCGTCGGATATTTGGTCCAGTGTGCGAGCGGTGCAATTGGAGGAGAAGATACAACTGCAAACTACGAGTATATGAGCTGTACCAAGATGTAGTTCACAAACCTAAAACACATCGACTACATTGGCCCGACCTATAGGCAAAAATGCTCTACAAAATCGAGACGACAATCGTCCGTTTTAAGGACCAAGCCATCGCGGATGCCGGGGCGTTGGTCTAACCAACACCGGAATTACAGAAAAAGCAAAGCTGCAGTCGAGTTGGGTGGAAAATTCAAAAGGTGGAGTCCAAGCTTGCACATTACGTGTACTTTACATTATGTGTTTTTTTATCAATTCCTACTAAAATGATTCACTTCCTTCAGGAGAAAATCTGTAAAAGCAATAATATATTAATTAATATGTAATTTCCTTTTCAGCAAACAAAAATTTCACTAAAATTATGAAGCTGCACTTGAGCTATTAATGTAAATAAGTGCAAGGCTTCAGCTTTAGAACTGATTTATGGTTCCACTGCAACAAACTTGTCACTGCTTGTAATTATTAGATTTTATGTAAATTGCCTTCACATCTCTTAATTTAATCTAAGTCTGTCTGTATTCACAAACACAGAACTTAAATCAAACGCAATCAATTCCATTTACTTATTTTCAAATAAGTCCAATGAGTGAAACAATTAAAGAAAAAATGAAATGCATATCCAATAGCAAAATAAAATTCAGTTTGCACATACAAAATCTTTAGAATGAAAATATGTTATAAGGAGGGAGAAAAAGTAATACACACAAAATGCATTCTTAGCAGCAAGCCTAGAGTGAGGGGTTTTATAACCGGACATATTTCGTGTTCCCTTAGCGGCTTTGCCATCGCTTTTCTCCTGATGATGAGTAAGCGCGATGAAGATATGGATACACACAAATTTGTTCCAACCAGCAACTGTCCAGTGAGAGATTTTATATTTGCTTTCGCTTTCTCGCGAAGATGAGTATGCGGATGAAGACATGGATACTCACAATACCCTTGTTTTGTTGGGAAAGCTATCCATAGTGAAGTAGGAATTCCCACCAAAACCATCTGCAGCAGCCTGGTTTTTAAATTTGAAATTTGGTACTCTTACTACGATAACAGCGTCGAGCTGTCAAAATAATTTGCAGACAAAATCAACAAAAATGCAACAAATAGATCCGTGCCAAGCTAAAACCAGCAGGAATTTTCAATAATAAACAAAATCTAACATTTTTATTCAACTAGAATGGATAATTTTTATAATTTTGCCCTTTTTTCTTGTTTTTTTTTCGCGAAATGGTATTAGCTGTATAAACAAGATCACCAAAGTGTGGGGAGCATGTCCGTAGAGTATGTTCAAAATCGAAACTCGTCGTATAGTCGACATTAGAGTCGTGAGTTGAAATTTGTTTCGTACGGTTGCATGAGACTGTGTTTTTTTTTTTGACTTTGAAATTCATTTTTTTATTCATTGATAAATATCTACTTACATACTAGACAAAAATGATTAAACCTAACTTAAAATTAACAGGATACTTATTCTTATTTATTGGTCCTTATGCGAACGCTCTAAACTTAACTATATCTTAGAATTATTGCCTTTCGGCCTACGAACTATTTTACGAACTAATCTTACATATATATTCCTCGAGAAAATTTACTAAAACTCGGTATCATTATTGAGATTTTATATAAAACAAATTACAAACTACCTATTCTACTTACTTAAACTACTTAACGTATTCTAACTATAATTAGGATTCTGAGCACTTGTTGCCTGGCGCAATAAGTGGTCAAAATCCCAATTGCTTTCCGAGCGCCTGGCAGTCGTCAACGTGCACACGCGCCGCCGTGAGCCGACTGAAGCCTTACAGCGTCAGTCAACTCCCGGAAGCACCACCACACGTTGGCGAGCCCGGCCTCTCCCAAAAACGCCCTAGCTGACTTAATCTAACTTATAAGCTAAGAGGATGTTACCTAGAGTAACGCACCGTCCTGGGAGGGCATGTTGACCCCTCCCCCCTCAACAAGCCACCAAAATTCGGCGAATTGCTTTTCCGTGTCGAATCTATCCCTCTCCGATATTGCGGTACTAAAACGGAGGAGCTCATGAGCATTGGCGACGTCCCCGCCATGGAGGAGCCGCTTATCTCTCGCGCTGCGGTAGCGATGGTATAAGATCGGGATACCATCCCTCGTCTGTACCAGCCCTTTTGAATCAATATGGATAAATGCCTCTGGCGGGATAAAGCCAGACCGGAGCGTACTCTCTATGTACATTTCATTGGGGTAGTAAGCCCCAAATATCAGACTATTGTCGCTGGCCATCGCCCTTGCAACGTGCCTTCGAGTGACCTTAATGAGGAAATTGTCAATCCTATTCAACTGAGCCCCATCGTATAGGACCTTGTTGGGATAGTATTTTATATAGTTGGATTCAGGCGTTCGGAACAACCGGAGACAGGTCCTAAGACATTGTCTCTCCAAAACCCGAATCTTTTCCATATAGCTAGGCGCTATATTAAACCATAATGGACAACCATAAGCGATGATCGGCCTTATAAGGGCCACGTAGCAAATGACCTTCACTCTGGAGTCAAGTTGACTGCTATGAAACAGTCTCCTTGTTAGAGCATAAGCCTTCTTGGCCCCAGCAAGACAAGCAACTATATGTCTATCGAAATACAGATACTGGTCAAGCCAGATACCTAGATATCTAACTGCGCTTCTCACCGCCAATGGCTGCCCATTTTGTCCAATAATGGCCAATTTTTTCCAGTTTTTTCTGGTATCCCTAGAGGCCCCAGCCAATGGAGTTCTGAACAAGATTGTTTCCGTCTTCTGAAAGTTGATTTTCAACTTCCAGTCGTCGCAATATCGCTTAATTTGATCGAAGTCACGCTGCAAAAGGATATTAATGACCTCGATTTTAGGACCTGATCTGTATGCCACCAAATCGTCGGCATACGCTATAGCATGGCTGAGTGAACCCACCAGATCACTCGTGTAAATGTTAAACAGGATCGGAGAATTGACCGCCCCCTGCTGTAAACCGTTTTTAATTTCAAAGACTCTGCTCGAAGTCACGTTGTCACATTTGACAACGAACTTCTTTCCCATAAGCATATTATAAATTACATATAGCAAAGGTTTGTGCATCCCCCGCCTGGTCAACTTGTAGAAAAGTCCCTCTAACCATACGGTGTCGAAAGCCTTCTCAAAATCAACCAGACAAGCACCCGTGCATTGGTTCTTGCATTTATTCCACTGAATGTCGGAAACCAGTTTCGACGCGGCATGAATAGTGTCATGCCTCGCCCTGAAACCAAACTGGTTGTCCGGAATTATGTTATTGTCCTCGACCCACTTTAACAGGGCTCTATTGACAACCTTTTCAAAGACCTTGCTAATATTCGGAAGCAAGCTAATTGACCGGAGATTGGCAGGGTTCGTCCTATCTTTACATTTTTTCGGGATAGGGTGTACCACAGCTACCTTCCAATGCGCCGGATAATATGCATTATTCAGCGCATTGTTAAACAGCGTGGTGAAAATATCTACAGCCTCCAGAGGCAGGTGTCTCAATACGACGTTTGGGACACCATCCATCCCCGCCGACTTTTTATTCTTTAGTGTCTCGAAGATGCACAGAAGATCATCCTTCGACACGAACAAGTGCGATGCATCTCGGCCATTGGCGACAACTGCATTAGCATGGTTTTCATCAGTGAACACGGTGAATCCGTTATTCTCAGATCGCCAATTCTCAAGTTCGGTGCGCAGATCGAAGTGGCTCACCAGAGCCCTATTCTCAATGTCGTGGTTACGGCGAACAGGATTGTTCACCGTATACACGGCCTCGAAACAAGCGCCCAGCAAATCCACCTTCTCCTGTGGGTCCTCGACCACGAAAAAATCGTCGTTTGAAGCGACACTTTCTGGACTTATTCCAGCAGTCAGTACCGTCTGTCTGTTCTCTGCTGTCTGGGAGATTCGAACACAAGGAATATCATTGTGATCTTTCCTCCTGAACAACTTATTTATCTGTGGGAACATATTCGGACTACAGGTTTTAATAGCCCGAATTTTATTGCCCCAATACAGACTTACAGATTTTTTGTAATTTTCTTTTATCAGCTGTTTCAGGATTCGGATCTCTGAATTCAGCATCCTTACCTCCGGGTCGTTGCGATCAGTAAATTGCCTGTACAGCCGTTTAAGCCTCGAGAGCAGTCTACTTTTCTGTCGGTATAGTGCGTCGATTGTAGGGTTTCTGTACTTTTCTGTCTGGTCGTCGTCGGAACGCCCTACTCGAGGAATAGTTCGTTCCATAGTTCGTTTGATGGCGTCGTTCATTTGCAATAAATGCCGATCAATGTCATCATTTGTCATGTTACTGTTTGTCGGTGGGTCGATCCCACTCGAACGTATATCTCGCTTTAAAAATCTGGAGAAGCGCGACCATTGTGCCCTCCGATAATCGAATGAACACACTGCTTCGTACTCCTCCAGCAGCGTTTGCTCGTTCGGGATCCGTATTGCGGCGGCGAGTCCGTAGTGATCACTATCGTACTCAAACGCACGCAAACAGTTCCGCGTGTTTTGATCTATGTTCGTCAGTTGAAGTCTTGCGTCCGTTAAGGCCAAGTCCAGGAAAGCACCGCTTCTTGGGAAAGAAGGGATATCCGTCGCGTACAACTCGAGGTTGTACTCAATCATATTGAGGCGCCACCAGTCGTGAAACTGGTTGCCCCTGGGATTTGCAGTAACATTTCCCCATGCCGCATGTTTGGCATTAATATCTCCGGCCAAGAAGTAATAATTCTCCTCCGAGTTCAGCTGCAGACCACGAAAAAGTGTCTCGAGCTCTGTCATAAATTGGTTTGGTGGAGGTGCTGCAGGTGCGTAAAGCGACACCACATACATTCTCCTCCGGCTATGGAGAGGAATGCATATGATGCATGCCTCCAACAACTGGAACCTACGTACGTCCCCGCTATATATAACCCTATGGCGCAGGCCTTTTCGAATTAAGATTCCAACCCCACCTCCTTGAGTGGAGTGAGGCCGGTCTCTTCTTATTACATGATAGTTTTTGTATCCCAATTTGTGCTTCCGATTTAGCTTAGTTTCGCTAACCAAAAGCACATCCGGGTTTTCGGTTTTCAACAAGTTGGCAAGTGACGTTCTTTTCTCGATCCTGACTAGTGAATTAACATTCACAGCAAGGATCTTTAAGTTTCCCTCATCCAGCGTAGCCATTAGATCTATGGCACACCAGACCCCACAAACAGCTCCGAATAGATAAAGTCAATTCGGGCCGCTTGTTCATTTAATTGTTTCTGGAACTTATCGATCTTTCCATGCAGAGACAGAAGGATCGATTTTAAGTCCAGATCCACCTCTGGTGCCTTTTGGGCTACCATTGGTTGGTTTGATGTCATGTGGGCTTGACCCGGTCCAGCTGCCATTTGGGCAAAGGACACGTTGGGTGCCACAAAATTTGCGAACGAGCGACTCTTCTGACGCCTATCATCTTCAGACTGCTGTTTGCGGGCCTGGACTCTCTTTTTCAATTCTTGGTACTTTGGACAACCCCTGAAGTTGGCGGGATGTCCAGAGTTCCTGCAGAGCACACAGGAGAGTACACTCCGGTCTTCGACTCTCTCCTTACCTAGAGAGCATTCACCATGTATGTGGTCCTTATCGCACTTCACGCATCTAAACTGCATGTTGCAGTTAGCTGCGGCGTGCCCGAACCTTTGGCAGCGCATACATTGAAGTATGCGATCTGACCTCTTTATTTTCTCCCACCTTACAGCATGGTAGTACAGGAAGCGGATATTTCGCAGCCTGTCGATTTTGCTGTCGGGAGTAAGCTGGACTAGGAAGAATGGTAAGTGACGGTTACCACCCCTTGCCACAGCGGAGGAAAACGGCTTGACCCCCACGAAATGGAGGTCGTCGCTTTCAAAATTCTTTAGCTCTCTTTCAAGCTCCTCCGTTTTAATTGAGGGATCGATTCCCTTCAGTACCACGGTTTTTAACTTTTGCTGCCTTGGGGTGTACGTGAAGTACTCGGTTTTCACCTCTCCCAAAGCGGCGCGCACCCTCTGGTACTCCTCTATTTTTTCACATATAATTATGTGATTGTTAGCAGAAAGCCTTTTCACATGGAAATTTTTTGTTATTAATTTACAAATCCTAATGCTATCGACAATGTCGAAATTACTCACGTTAATGGGTGGTATTTTGTCCTTCCGTGACTGTTTAGATTGTTGTTGTTGTTGTTGTTGTTGTTGTTGTTGTTGTTGTTGTTGTTGTTGTTGTTGTTGGTGTAGTTGTTGATGTTGTTGGTGTTGATGTTGTTGGTGTTGTTGTTGTTGATGTTGCCGTTGTTGTTGCTTCACCTCCAGTTGTTGTTGCACTTGCTGCTTGAGCACAGCTTGTTGTTGCTGTTGCTGCAGCTTCTTTCTGCGCAACTGGTCGCGCTTCTCCAGCAGCTCTTTTATGAGCTTGTCCAGCTGCGCCTCCTCATCATCCTCTTTTTCGTCGTCCATTTGTACGACTTCCTCGTCATCGACCGGTAAGTCCTTGAAGGAGTTTCCCTCTCCGACGTACCGGCCCTCTCCTCCATCATACTCATAAGAGCTGGAGTGTGCTCCGTCATCATCGGATGCAGCCACCGATGATGCCACACTATGGCCTGCCAAATTTAACCTTCTTTTGGCTGAAAGGTTCGGCTTCGGATTTAACTTCCGCCGGCGTTTTTCCACTGTCCTATACTCCTCGCTTACAGTTACTGCTGGTGTTGTAGCGAGAGCTTTTATTGTTGGCGTTGTTGTTGTTGCTATTGTTGTTGTTGATGTTTTTGTTGCTGGTGTTGCCTGCGAAGATCCCCGCCTGGGCAACGCGGAACACGCTGTTGGGCTTGGTGTCATGGCATTTAAAGCTGCCTTTGGGATACAAGCTGCCGCTGTTTTTGTGACTGCTGTTGCAGCTTTCGTTACTGCTGTTACTGCTGTTGTTGCTGCTGTTGTTGCTGCTGCTGTTGTTGCTGCTGTTGTTGCTGCTAATTTTTTTGCCGGCTCACGTGTTCGCACCACACGTCGCAACGGCACACCCACACCCGTAAGCGGGACCACCGATTTTCCGGGGTCCATCGCCTGATAATGCGGCACTTTTTTTTTGTTTATTTTTGTGTCTCTATCACTATATTTCCGATAAAAAAATAAAATTAAAAAATTGAAGACTGGCCGAGAATCGAACCCGAGACTCCGGCGTCAAAGTCGGACGCCTAGCTTACTAAGCCAACTTTGGACTTAAAAAACACTTGGCTAAATCGCTGTTATAATCGATACACTATCCTTTTTCCCGCTGAACACTAACTAGCCGACCTATCTCGAAGAGAGCTGCGGAACGACTGCATGAGACTGTGTATTTACGTCTGTATGTACGAGTACAAATACATTTATATTTTTCATAAGTACGCGTACTACTATGTTGTAAACAAAATAGAGGAATGCCATTCCCTTTTCTATCATTTCTACATATTTACAACTTAACTACAAACCCATTTTAGGTTAGGTAATGTTAGGGAGGTTGCATACACAATTGTATAAGTATCACCTAGAGCTCAAAAGGATTCATTGTCAGAACCCTTTTGTGAATATTAGGACAAGCAGTCTACAAAACCAGTTAGAGGTATCTCTGCCAGGTCACATAAACAGTCAAGGAACCGTCGTTCTTGGAGTGCCGGGCAGTGGCACAGGAGGTGTTCCACAGATTATATTTCCCCCTCATCTCTGCAGCTTCTGCATAAGTCATTTGTAGGCATCCGTAGCCTTCTGGCCATGTTCCCGATTATGCAATGTCGGATGAGTACCCCGACAAGCACACGGTTTCGATTTCTTTCATAAGATAGGAGGGACCCATTTTAACTCATTAGTCGAAAACCTGCATCGAGATTTCAACGCTGCTCTACGAACGATGCATAAAATGTATCCATCGTACAAACATATAAAAAAACCAAGCAAAAGTTCATTCAAGCTCATTCTACGTTAATACGTGTAAAATACTACTTCACTACGGATAGGTTTTCCAACAAAACAGGAGAAATAATAAATTCGCAGACTTACGAGTGCCCAGTATATATGAATGTCAAGTTCATTTGGTAGGGTTTCTTGTGTATTTGGGAGCCTTTCTTTTTATCGAAATCTGTCCCCAATTCCATTCTCGTATATGATTGGTAATGTTCCGCTATCCTTTATATGATCAAAAAAGGATATTGGGATTACGTTTGATCAAAAACTCAATTTTGTTGAACATATTGAGTTTCTAGCTCAATGTTAGGATTAATATTGAGAAATTGAAAGCAATTTCACGATCCTAATCCTCAAATGCGTGTTTTTAGTGAATTCGTCATATCTCACCTCGAGTACTGTAGAATTGTCTGCAACCCATTTTATAAAGTTCATTCCGTCAGAATGGAGAGGCTCCAAACGTGTTTGACTAGACTGCATTAAGACGACTTCGCTGGATTATGGAAATGCCTTCTTATGATACTAGGTGTAAACTTCTTGCAATTTGACCTCTATCTACTAGGAGGAAACACTTGTCTATAATGTTTGTGGGGGATTTGATTTTATCACAAATTGGTTTTAATGCTCCGTCGAGGGCACTCAGATATCGTCATGTATTTTATGTACCATTTCATAGGGCTAACTAGGGTTATAATGATCCTATATCTAGATGTCTACGAGAAGCTAATAATTACTATGACTTATTAGAATTTCATCTTAGTAGTTCTTTATTAAAAAACTGTTTAATATTAGCATTAAGTAACTCTGGTGGTAGCTCATAGGTATTTATTTTTGTATTATGTAATCTAAAGAGAACAGTGAATGTTTCCTCATTTGATGAAAATAAATAAATAGCGTTGTCTGGTGGACATTTAAAAAGAGAAGTTGGTAAGTATCGAGTTGTATGGACGCCACACCACTGGAAGACTGCAGAGACTCTTCACTGGTTGGAAGTCAGTTAAGTAAGTAAACAAAATCAATTTTATCGAAAGGTTTAAAAGATCAATAACTCGAAAACTGTTACTAATGTCCCGAAAAAATTTTCAACACAAGCAAAAGGGAACGGGACAAAAAGCCCCCAAAAAACCGCTGTGGCAAGAACTTTGTGAAGACAAACTGCAAACAAAGGAATCGTAAATATGCCGTAAATGTTGTCGAAAAACCGTGTATTAGTCATGTGGGCATAACAGTGTTCTAAGAGTTTCACAATTTTGGCTTTCGGCATCGTTTAATTAGTCATGATATTAACATAATGCTTAATTGCATAAGTTTATTGATAGAAACCCAATCGACATTTCTTTTTAACCAAAAAGCGATAAAGTGCGATTCAGATTTGATTGGCGAATGGCTGCCAAAACAAATATTAAGATCAGGCAAATGGATTGGATTTCTTTTATTTACATCTGCATATATCGCATTTACATATTTACTTATCGCTTTCCAATCTTAAGCCTGGATCCTTGAAAAGTTCGGCAAGTTGTTGGCATTGAAACTACCGAAAGATATGTATTCTAGCCTCAGAGTTTGTATAAAATTAAATATTTGTTAATTCATTCGCAATTGTAGGTACAGATAAGTCCGGTCGAATCGATTTACATAATACTAACTTACCTCGAATAATACTTATCAATCAAAGTTTTATGTCATCGACATATTATTGTATACGCACATGTCTGAAAGAATTTCCCTTCAGAACCATGACACTCAGGGTCACTTTTAGACAACGTACTCGTGAAGACATTGAGATATCTTTACTACGAGTAAGAAGATAGAACTTCTGCCTTATTCACTTATCTTATCTACTTTATATCGTAATGCTTGGGTGAACGTTTGACAAGAGTGTGTTTGTATTTTATTGAGATAAAATAAAATAAAGATAAAAGGCGGTCACCATTGAATGATTATTTTAGGAACAATAATATGTAAATAATATCTGTTTAGGCCACCAACAATTGGACTCTTTGAATTTCTTGAAAGTTTTTATCCACTACTTAAGTCGAAGAGTCAGACCATCAGCACATAAGGTTTAGCTTATCTGGCAAACTGACGCAGTTTCTGAATGGATACAATCTTAAGTCGACGGACCGGAAAATGTATCGAGAACTTGTCCTCTCTAAAATGGATATGCTCGTCTCAGTAAATGAGTTCATGTGGGAGATTGATGCAGCAAGGTACCAGCTGAACGAAGTGCTGCTCACCTCCTACCATAATAGTTGTGTCGTGTCGGTAAAACCAATATAAAGAAGGTTCCCTGGTGGATTGACCAACTTCCTAAACTCAGGAAGCTTAGGAAACTCTACAATCGACCCAAATATACAAAAATGTGAGACGAATACAGGATCGCTCTCACAGAATATTATTTAGAATTGAGAAGATCGGAATGAGCGACATGAAGAAATTGTTACTAAGAAGTAGGAGACATTGCAGTTCCACCACGTATCCATAAAGCTCTCCCTAAAGGTCATACAAACTGCGAACGATTACTAAAGAAAACACATGGACCGCGAGGATACAATCAGAAGCTTACTTCAGGTTCATTTCCCAGGTTCGTCTATCCGTGCTAAATATGATAACTCAAATGTCACAGACCCCAAGGCCTCTACAGCCAGTAGACTTAAAAGTTTGTCCGGTAACATTTTTAGTCCAGATGAAGTCAGATGTGAAATTGACTCATTCAAGACAGGGACTGGCCCAAAGGAAGGGAGCTCGCCCCCCTCTTGGGGTCACAAGTCGTCGACAGTCTATTAGTTAGTCTACACAGACTACGCTATAACGCCATTGGTTATGCTGATGCCCTGGCGATTGTTATTAATGGTAAGCTTAGCGCAACCATTACTGGTGGCAAGTAGTATGCACTGCTGCACGTTTTGGAATGGTGCACAAATGAAGGAGTATCCATCAATCCGACCTAAAACCATTCTACTGCATTTTTCTAGAAGGGGACTGGTTAATCTTGAACATATCAACATAAAACGCACCACCAAGACTTACTCCAATGAAGTCAAATATCTCACTAGAAACTTAATTGGAACTCTCACATCAAGTCCGCCACGGAACGTGCCACTAGAGCACTAGAGTGGGCCAGTAGGCGCCTAGACGGCAGAACTTGAAATGATGTACTGCTTGTATACTATGATGGTCAGACCTATAATTACATATGCGGCCATCGTCTGGTGGCTGAAAATACTTGAAAGGACAACGACAAACAAGCTCCACAAGCATCAACGTATTGCCTGCCTCGGTATAACAGGTGCTATAAGCACCTGCCCAACAATAGCACTTGAAACCATTATAGGGTTCTCACCTAAACAAATCTTCAACAGGAACACGGATGCTATATGCGCTATTAAGCTGCAGCTTGAATATAAGTATAAATCACATGACCTTGTGGGTCACCTGAAAATACTTAACTCAATCTCGAGCTTAGACATGTTGAGCACCATCCCTAACGCTATGGTTAGGGAATACAGTTTTGCCAAATTTTTCGACGTAGAAATATTAAACCTTTCTAAATGGGCCAGTGGTGTTCCGGCATTAGACCCGAAAAGCCTGTTTTGGTACACCGACAGATCGAAAATGGAATCTGCAGCGGAAGCTGGTGTCTTTGGACCCAAAAAAAGTCTCGATACCTAAGGGAATGTGTCCGACGGTATTCCGGGCAGAAGTCCGTTCTAAATGGGCCCGGAGGATTCTAAGCTCTGGTTAAAATTTTTCAATAACATGGCGTCTATATTCCATGGCACTATAAAACCCTAATGTAATGGAAGTTGCCGAAATTTTAAAAAAAAACCTAAAAAATAAGCTTCAAGAACGAATCGCTACTCAATATTTGCCACTAATGCTAAAAGATGAATTAAGCATATTGGAAGAAGCGGGTCATATACAAAAAAGTTGGTTCCTAGAATCCTAGCCCATGTACTCAATTTTTACAGTACATATTTTAAATATATAGATCTTTGAACTGAAGTCAGTTCAATTGGGTGTTACTTAAATCAGAAATTACGAGTATTTGGGAAAAAGTTCAACAAAATTGAAGTTATTTAAATACACATTTTAAAAGTCATAAAAATAATGAAAATGATTTGTTTAATGAAAAATCATGCATAAAGAAACATGCAACCGCTAATAAATTACAAACCTGCAATGATAAAAAATATCAGTTGATATGAGATGGGTGGAAATTTTCTCGCACTTAAAAAACTGCGACATTAATTACCAAAACTCCAAAAAGTTTGTTGAGTACACCCTCTGTTTGCCGGGAACTAATACGTCAACGGAAAGAATATTTTCAGTTGTGAACAAATTTTGGACGGTAGAGAAGTTCCAACTCTCTGTCGAGACAATTAAAGCGATATTGACTGTGAGATCGAGCTATTCAAGCTGCCGATATTTCTTAGAAGAAGTGTCGCAAAATAATAGTTTATTGAAAAAAATTCATTCTTCAGAGAAATACATAATGTATGTAAATAATTTATATTATAATTTATAATAGGTATATTTATAAATTAATGTTTTTTTGTTTCTTGCAAATTTGTATGTTAATGCGCTTTTTATACCCTATTCTAAGGGTATATTAATTTTGACGCATAGTTTGTAACATACCTTAATATTGCCCGTAGACCCCCAAAAGTTACTATATTTATTATCAGCATCGATAGTAATGTCGATCTAGCCATGTCCGTCCGTCAGTCCGTCGGCAAAAATTAGGCCTTTAAACTGGGCCTAGAGAGCTAAAATTTTAACCATATACTCTCTAGGGTCCTGAAATAATCAAGTTTACGAATTGTTGAAATCCGCCCACAGACACGCCCACAAACTCAAAAAAACAAAATTTTGGAAAAAATCGAATTTTGAGCTAGGAAGCTGAAATTTTTTATATATGATCTATGACTCCTAAAACTGCTCGGGAGATAAAATTTTCAAAATCCGCCCACTGACACATTCAGAAATCAAATAATTTTATTGAAAAACCAAAGTTTGAGCTAGGGAGCGTTTTTTTACAAAAGCTTCGTTTTTTTTGATAACATCCTTTAAATGTTATATAACAAAATAATAATCACGCCCACTCATAAGGGATAGGAATAAGAATAGGGTATCCAACAGTTCGCCCAAGCGGACTGTAGCCCGTCCCTATGTTTTAAAATCACCTTGATTTAACTGCGCTAAGCTAAGCAAATATTTCAGTTCTGAGTACACTGTCTTGCCGTTTGGGCGTGCATGCACCCAAATTCTCAAAATGACATAAGGTACCAAATCGTACCAAAATGCAACTCGTGTTCGGTTGAGCTTTCATTTTCCTTGTGGGCAATCGAAAGACAGAAGAAATACATTGCGTAATGGACGATGAAAGCCGATAAATTTTAATGAAATCGACCATATGACAAAACAGGAAATCTTAAATGTTGATTCATCGCCAACTGCAATTGAAATGACGATTGAAATTACAACTGAACTGAAACGTATTTACACATCAGTTTAACTGATAACTGAACTGACAACTTATTCCATCAGGGAATTCTATCAGTTTCAGTTTCAGTTGCAGTTAAACTATTCAATTTTTGCATTTAGACATCAGTTTAACTGAAAGCTTATATGATAGCTCAACTGAAATTGAAACTGAACTGATCGTGTAAATGGGCCTTTACGTTTTTACTTTTTGTGAAAATTCATTGAATTATTTTGTTATTTAATGGTTACTAAGATTTTGTTCCTTTTTATACCCTATTCTAGGGGTATATTAATTTTGACGCATAGTTTGTAACATACCTTAATATTGCCCGTAGTCCCCTAAAAGTTACTATATTTATGATCAGCATCGATAGTAATGTCGATCTAGCCATGTCCGTCCGCCCGTCCGTCCGTCCGTCCGTCCGTCGGCAAAAATTAGGCCTTTAAACTGGACCTAGAGAGCTGAAATTTTAACCATATACTCTCTAGGGTCCCGAAATAATCAAGTTTACGAATTTTTGAAATCCGCCCACAGACACGCCCACAAACTCAAAAAAACAAAATTTTGGAAAAAATCGAATTTTGAGCTAGGAAGCTGAAATTTTTTATATATGATCTATGACTCCTAAAACTGCTCGGGAGATAAAATTTTCAAAATCCGCCCACGGACACGCCCACAATTAAATCAAATAATTTTATTGAAAAACCAAAGTTTGAGCTAGGGAGCGTTTTTTTACAAAAGCTTCGTTTTTTTTGATAGCATCCTTTAAATGTTATATAACAAAATAATAATCACGCCCACTCATAAGGGATAGGAATAAGAATAGGGTATCCAACAGTTCGCCCAAGCGGACTGTAGCCCGTCCCTATGTTTTAAAATCACCTTGATTTAACTGCGCTAAGCTAAGCAAATATTTCAGTTCTGAGTACACTGTCTTGCCGTTTGGGCGTGCATGCACCCAAATTCTCAAAATGACATAAGGTACCAAATCGTACCAAAATGCAACTAGTGTTCGGTTGAGCTTTCATTTTCCTTGTGGGCAATCGAAAGACAGAAGAAATACATTGCGTAATGGACGATGAAAGCCGATAAATTTTAATGAAATCGACCATATTACAAAACAGGAAATCTTAAATGTTGATTCATCGCCAACTGCAATTGAAATGACGATTGAAATTACAACTGAACTGAAACGTATTTACACATCAGTTTAACTGATAACTGAACTGACAACTTATTCCATCAGTTTCAGTTTCAGTTGCAGTTAAACTATTCAATTTTTGCATTTAGACATCAGTTTAACTGAAAGCTTATATGATAGCTCAACTGAAATTGAAACTGAACTGATCGTGTAAATGGGCCTTTACGTTTTTACTTTTTGTGAAAATTCATTGAATTATTTTGTTATTTAATGGTTACTAAGATTTTGTTCCTTTTTATACCCTATTCTAGGGGTATATTAATTTTGACGCATAGTTTGTAACATACCTTAATATTGCCCGTAGTCCCCTAAAAGTTACTATATTTATGATCAGCATCGATAGTAATGTCGATCTAGCCATGTCCGTCCGCCCGTCCGTCCGTCCGTCCGTCCGTCGGCAAAAATTAGGCCTTTAAACTGGACCTAGAGAGCTGAAATTTTAACCATATACTCTCTAGGGTCCCGAAATAATCAAGTTTACGAATTTTTGAAATCCGCCCACAGACACGCCCACAAACTCAAAAAAACAAAATTTTGGAAAAAATCGAATTTTGAGCTAGGAAGCTGAAATTTTTTATATATGATCTATGACTCCTAAAACTGCTCGGGAGATAAAATTTTCAAAATCCGCCCACGGACACGCCCACAATTAAATCAAATAATTTTATTGAAAAACCAAAGTTTGAGCTAGGGAGCGTTTTTTTACAAAAGCTTCGTTTTTTTTGATAGCATCCTTTAAATGTTATATAACAAAATAATAATCACGCCCACTCATAAGGGATAGGAATAAGAATAGGGTATCCAACAGTTCGCCCAAGCGGACTGTAGCCCGTCCCTATGTTTTAAAATCACCTTGATTTAACTGCGCTAAGCTAAGCAAATATTTCAGTTCTGAGTACACTGTCTTGCCGTTTGGGCGTGCATGCACCCAAATTCTCAAAATGACATAAGGTACCAAATCGTACCAAAATGCAACTAGTGTTCGGTTGAGCTTTCATTTTCCTTGTGGGCAATCGAAAGACAGAAGAAATACATTGCGTAATGGACGATGAAAGCCGATAAATTTTAATGAAATCGACCATATTACAAAACAGGAAATCTTAAATGTTGATTCATCGCCAACTGCAATTGAAATGACGATTGAAATTACAACTGAACTGAAACGTATTTACACATCAGTTTAACTGATAACTGAACTGACAACTTATTCCATCAGTTTCAGTTTCAGTTGCAGTTAAACTATTCAATTTTTGCATTTAGACATCAGTTTAACTGAAAGCTTATATGATAGCTCAACTGAAATTGAAACTGAACTGATCGTGTAAATGGGCCTTTACGTTTTTACTTTTTGTGAAAATTCATTGAATTATTTTGTTATTTAATGGTTACTAAGATTTTGTTCCTTTTTATACCCTATTCTAGGGGTATATTAATTTTGACGCATAGTTTGTAACATACCTTAATATTGCCCGTAGTCCCCTAAAAGTTACTATATTTATGATCAGCATCGATAGTAATGTCGATCTAGCCATGTCCGTCCGCCCGTCCGTCCGTCCGTCCGTCCGTCGGCAAAAATTAGGCCTTTAAACTGGACCTAGAGAGCTGAAATTTTAACCATATACTCTCTAGGGTCCCGAAATAATCAAGTTTACGAATTTTTGAAATCCGCCCACAGACACGCCCACAAACTCAAAAAAACAAAATTTTGGAAAAAATCGAATTTTGAGCTAGGAAGCTGAAATTTTTTATATATGATCTATGACTCCTAAAACTGCTCGGGAGATAAAATTTTCAAAATCCGCCCACGGACACGCCCACAATTAAATCAAATAATTTTATTGAAAAACCAAAGTTTGAGCTAGGGAGCGTTTTTTTACAAAAGCTTCGTTTTTTTTGATAGCATCCTTTAAATGTTATATAACAAAATAATAATCACGCCCACTCATAAGGGATAGGAATAAGAATAGGGTATCCAACAGTTCGCCCAAGCGGACTGTAGCCCGTCCCTATGTTTTAAAATCACCTTGATTTAACTGCGCTAAGCTAAGCAAATATTTCAGTTCTGAGTACACTGTCTTGCCGTTTGGGCGTGCATGCACCCAAATTCTCAAAATGACATAAGGTACCAAATCGTACCAAAATGCAACTAGTGTTCGGTTGAGCTTTCATTTTCCTTGTGGGCAATCGAAAGACAGAAGAAATACATTGCGTAATGGACGATGAAAGCCGATAAATTTTAATGAAATCGACCATATTACAAAACAGGAAATCTTAAATGTTGATTCATCGCCAACTGCAATTGAAATGACGATTGAAATTACAACTGAACTGAAACGTATTTACACATCAGTTTAACTGATAACTGAACTGACAACTTATTCCATCAGTTTCAGTTTCAGTTGCAGTTAAACTATTCAATTTTTGCATTTAGACATCAGTTTAACTGAAAGCTTATATGATAGCTCAACTGAAATTGAAACTGAACTGATCGTGTAAATGGGCCTTTACGTTTTTACTTTTTGTGAAAATTCATTGAATTATTTTGTTATTTAATGGTTACTAAGATTTTGTTCCTTTTTATACCCTATTCTAGGGGTATATTAATTTTGACGCATAGTTTGTAACATACCTTAATATTGCCCGTAGTCCCCTAAAAGTTACTATATTTATGATCAGCATCGATAGTAATGTCGATCTAGCCATGTCCGTCCGCCCGTCCGTCCGTCCGTCCGTCCGTCGGCAAAAATTAGGCCTTTAAACTGGACCTAGAGAGCTGAAATTTTAACCATATACTCTCTAGGGTCCCGAAATAATCAAGTTTACGAATTTTTGAAATCCGCCCACAGACACGCCCACAAACTCAAAAAAACAACATTTTGGAAAAAATCGAATTTTGAGCTAGGAAGCTTAAATTTTTTATATATGATCTATGACTCCTAAAACTGCTCGGGATATAAAATTTTCAAAATCCGCCCACTGCCACGCCCACAAAAAAATAAAACAATTTTATTGAAAAACCAAAATTTGAGCTAGGGAGCTGAAATTTTTAATATATACTCTCTAGGGGCCCTTTAAGCTCATGTGTAAATATTTTCAAAATCCGCCCACTGGCACGCCCACAATTATTATTTTTTTTTTTTTTTTTGAAAATTTAAAGTGAGCTAGGGAGCTGAAATTTATAATATATACTCTCTAGGGGCGCTTTATGCTCATGTGTTAATTTTTTTTAAATCCGCCTACTGACACGCCCACAATTAAATAAAACAATTTTATTGAAACACCCAAGTTTGAGCTAGGGAGCGTTTTTTGTGATAAAATCCTTTAAATGTTATATAACAAAATATGTAGAGCGTTCTTAACAATTCAACCACACTTAGACTTTTGTCACGCCCACTTATGAGGGATAGGAATAAGAATAGGGTATGCAACAGTTCGCCCAAGCGGACTGTAGCCCGTCCCTATGTTTTCGTTTAAAATTAGTATTTTTCTCTACATTCTGAAATCTCATTGAAACGGTCCCACATTAATAAAAAAAATATATATATATGTATGTATATGATTTTCTGGTGATTTTCTTTACTTTGTCCCACATTTTGACATTTTGGATCTGGTCACTTTACGCTAGGGCCAAAGCACACGAGAAGACACTTCAGGAGCACATTAACGAGGAAGCAACAATTCTTCTAAACGTATATTGCGTGAGACGACTGCACCGTATAAGACCGTCAGATCTTGCCAGACAACCGCACACCACAAGACTTACGAGTACCACGCACTCTACTAGATAATAGCAGGGCGACAACAATGAGCGAAAGAGGCGCTCGGAGTGGATTTAACCTTCAACGCTTTGGATGGATTCAATCCCATCTTTGCTCCTGTTATTATCACTAAAAGTTAAGAACCTACAACAAATTACAATTATAATGCATCTAAAAAATAGTAAACTGTTAGCCATTTACTTTTCTCCCGCGAATAATACTGAAAGCAAATTGCTCGTTAGTTTCATAACTAGTTGCAGTGCAAACAAATATTTGTAATCCTTTGTAGTTTATTATGTTTGAAATAAAATAAAAACAAAAAAAACTCCTTTGAGGAAATCCTTTATGGTAAATAAAAAATATATTAGGAAGCTGGTGGGGTTTCTCACAGGCCAGTGTGGGTTGAGATATCATCTCAAAAAAATGAATTTGTGTCCGGATACGAGAACGTAGGTTCTGTATGGAGTATTAAAAAATCTCTGAATACATTCTCTGTGAATACCCGGCACTTCACAAAGAGATGTGCTTAGCGGTGGAGCTAAGAAACTCTGCCACTAAAGTCGTGGCCTTCGCTAGGGAGCTAACTCTTCTGTTGGGTTAAGTCACCCCTTGATTAAAAAGATCTTTGAGGCCACAGTGTCAGCCAATAAAACAAAGGCTAATGATTACAATAAAAAATAAAAAAATTAAAAAAAAAAATAAACAAACAATTTGAGACTGGTGGGAAGCAGGCAACTGTGCAAAACGGCAGCAGCAATTATACTTTATGATTGAGAGACAAAACAATCATTTTTTAAATAATCAATTTATCATTCACATTGACGTTGCACGAAGTTAGGCTATGTATGTATCTTTTTAGAGCCACGACCCACGAGGTACTTTGCCCCGAAGTAGCTCCTCTTTAATAATCCGCAAGCCATACCCCGCCAGAAATTGAGTATTGCTGTCACATTCTCTAAAAATATTAGATAGCATTCAGATCCGGGCAATTGTCCAAGGTTTATCAAAAAAATATTTCATCAAAGAATTATGACAGCAGACAGCGTAATCCGAGAGCTTTAACAAAATCTGTTTAATTCATTCAAAGTCTCTTGTTAAAAGAAATACAATCAATTATTTTATCAAACACTTTCGACACAATGAAATATCAAAGATTTATGAAATAAATATTTCAACAAAGAAATATGACAGTAATTCAACTTTACTAATACTTACTAAATTCTTATCAAGTAGTTTGTCAAAAAATTATGTTAAACGGTTTTATTACAGATTGTTAATGATTTATTAGTTAATGATCGAATACTGATATACAATATCCACCTGCTGTACAATGGTTCAAATTGTATGGGGAAGAAGTCTTAAAAAAAATCTAAACCACTCAACCGAACTTCATGAAATTTACAGGCATAATAAAAGATAGTTTAAGGAATCATCGCAGTGTATGTATGATGAATTCCGCACTGACACTGACGAACCAAATTTTCGAAAATATCATTTCATCCAAAGTTGATACAAATTGAGTTGTGTTCTGTGAAAAAATGTTCGCCCACATTTATGTGGCTTCTTAAATCAAAATGTAGTATTTGGACAAATTTCTAAGAAAACAAAAATTACCATAATAAAATAAGAACATTGTTTATCGTCCCTAATACCTACTATGATCGTAAAACAAAGCCGACACCTGATAACTTAACAGCGGCGGAAATGAAACCCAGAATAACTACCATTTGGTAGCACGCTTCACGAAGCATCGGGTTAAAGACTGCAATGTGATTCTGGCAGACGCTATCGCCCTGGCAGAAATTTTAATGGAGACGGGGACAAACAAAAATAAATGAACAAGTATATAGAGCCAAATCACTGCTGGGGGCTTCAAAAGGACACTATCAACACGGCAAAGAAGCATGGTCGTGGACAGATGAAGCTAATGTAGTGATAAGTGTAAAGAAAGCTGGGACATAGAGGCCCTCTTCTTAATGATTTAGAAAATTGGAATACAGACTTTGCAAAGGACCCCCGAAGAGAAAGTGCGCCCCAATCTCAGAAAAGTGTATGGAGGGCCTGTATCGGGAGGTGAAAGCAATTTCTTCTTTGGTTGCTGATACGAAATAGGCTACCTACGAACTGCAACAGGCCAGTTTGAACAGGGCTCAGGGCTACAACTATACATATTCAAAAATAAAACGCTTAGAAATGGAGAAATACTCGGGAAATCCGTTCGCCATGTACAATGCTCAAAGGCAGCTCCCTGTTAATGACTACAAAAAATACTTTTTTTAATTTGCTAACGCTTCAAGGGGTTTTCAGTAAATGTGGTTCAAGTTGTACGGGGAAGCGGTCTTAAAAACATCTAACCACTCACCGAATTTCAGGAAATTTCCAGTACACGTGTAATTGACATACGAGACACGACTCAAATACACAGGTATATGCATATGTAAGCCGTGTACACGTATGCACGTGCAAAAGGGGGATCTAGTAGGTTTGTATTATCTGCTCGTCTTACTATGTAAGCAACGGTGTTTTAAGCGCCTTGGCCCTATTTGGATCAGAAAAGATCTAGGAAAATTCTCAAATTGAGCAGAAAACAGATAGGAACAGTGGTAGGGATTCTCTCGTGACATTGTCTTTTGAAAAAGCATGCCAAACGGATTAGTTTGGTCGACACGGATACGTGCAGATTCTGTGAGGACCTGCAGGCTGAGGAAGACATAACACACATACTGCGTGAATGCAAGGGGAATAGCACGACATTGAAGGAGATTTTTAGGAAAATACTTCTTCGAGGACTAGGATTTGGGCTGTACAGACTACAGGAAGCTTATCAAATTCTGCAGGGAGTTTGGATATGTTTAGAAACAATTGGCTCCCCACGGATCGCGATTGGCCCATTTTGGTGCCTAGAGGTGTATGCAATTGCAAGATCATCATTACACCATCTCATGGTGAACTTTGTTTACCGCCAGCATATCTCTATATCAAAACACATTTTCCTATAGAGCAATTAAAAGCATGTTGTGGAACTGTTGTAGCGTTACATGTAAACCTTTCCTGAGACAATCGATGAATGTTACTTCAGATCCAGCTTAAGACAAAGAGAACTTCTATTCTGTGCTAACTTTACGCATATTCTCAGTGCCTTTCGCTATACAAAATTAATGGGTTTTGATCTGAAATTCCTGCGTTACCGTAAATTGCTGTTGTAAACATTTTTTTGTGTTTATCAAATCGATACCCACTAATTGTTCATTGACTTCATTGTGGACGTTGGAATATTTCGTAAGGAGGCTGCGAATACTTCGACATATATACTCTGCAACAAAAGCTTAGCTTATATATTATGAATTCTCACAAATCGTTGCCTTTGAACTAATCAGTAGCCAAACGCTCTAATAAAGTGTGTAAGATATTGCAATGGACATTATCGAGAGTTGATTAGGTCGCCTCGAACCTCTTGCTCTTTATACCAACGCACTAACCACTGAGCCATTGCGAAGAAGTCTATGAAAATGTAGGTCGTGTTCTTACCAGAGAAGGCACATTTTTTCTTTATAATTCGCACACACAAAGTTGTTTACCAGGCCCCTTTGTTGGGGGTGTTTTCGTTAAATTAATTAATTAAACCAAAAGTCCTTAAAATAGAATTATTTTATTTATTTCACGATTTTCAAAGCTCAATTAATGGTTTTCTTAGAAATCTGCATTTAGACATTTTTTTAAGTAAGAGCATGAAGCAAATTCTTTTTTTAAATTTGTAACCGACAAATTGAAATCCATTAAATTAATGCTAGCATTGTAAATAAACAAGAGACCATTAATTGAAAATGGATGGCCATAGATAGTACCCGACTGTGTTAAATTAAAAAAATCGATGACTTCTGAAACTAAAAACTATATTGAGAAGGCTCAAAACTTCAGGGGAAACAATCTCACCAGTGAGTAGTTTATGGATAAAAATAGCTTTGGTCACTTTCCTTCTACCCTCTAGCAATTGTTAACTAATTAATTTCAGGCGTGATGGACAAGAGGATAAGCTGATGGAGTCGATTGAAGGAAGCCCTCTTAGAGTAAATCGAAGAAATCTCCTTTGAATGGATTCAATTTTGAGAATATGTACATTGTAATATGGATAAGGAATCCATAGATGCATATTCTTAAATTAATCGAACAAATGATAAACTATACGTATGGAATGGATCAGAACATTCGCCAGCATAGCGTCTTAACATACCCCATTTTCTGTTAGCCTTATTTGATATGCATTCAACCTGATTAACATAAAATAATTTCGTGTCCTAAAAGAAACCCAAAACTTTGATTATTGTAACCGCAGAGTTTGCAGACTGCCAAAGGTGTACGTGATAATGAAAGGTGACTTGCTTCGGCAACAAATGATCCTCCGAATTTAGGGACAGAATATTTTTAGAGCACCACACACAAAAATTTTAAGATTACGAATTAATATTCGCCAGCAAACATTAAAATATTATATTGGGCAAAAACTTAACAACGTTGTTTACAAACAAAATACACAATAATGGACCAATATGGCTTCCTTGAGGGATGCCAGTAGTTACACAGATTTTGCTGTAGCTTTCATTTGAAAATTTAAAAAATATATCTTTCGCTAAAATAAGAGGATAGCAATTTTTGGAATGAAGTCGAGAAGCCTAAACGTTATAGTTTAAAAAGACAGTTTCTGTGATCCACAGGATCAAATGCTTTGCTGAAATCCGTGTAAATAACCTTGCCTACCTTTACCTATTTTTGAGTCAACAAAGCTGGTTATTAGAAATTTTAAGAATTGCTCAAAAGTTCACTTCATCCAAAAGTGTAGGGATATCTGATTGGTTACATTTATAGGGGTTATTGTCTAACTTTATTTTTTCTCCCTGATTTGAAAATTGGTTCAATAAATGACCGTTAAGATGATTGCGGAAAACAAAACGAAAACCGCTTAGAATCGCATCTAACCTTTCGTACAAATGGGCTCATCTGGAAACAAAAATGAAATTTTTATAAATTTTGCGTCGTTTTTTCAATCAAATGTTATTTAGATGGTGGTAGTCTGTCTTTATCTCAGGATAAGTATTGGCCGTTTTATTATCTCTTAGATAATGTTTCACCCCTTCAGCAGTCACACTTTGCTTTATTTTCAACGGGAGCATATCGGCATCCCCCTTTTTAAAATCCCGTTTTTTTTAAATCCCGCTTAAAAAGTTTTAAAACACCGTCTACTAAAATTCCGGTTTTTTTTAAATACTGCCTCTGAAAATCCCGCTTATTCTAAATCCCGATCTATTATAATCCCGCTTTTTAAAATACCATTTAATCCCGCTTTACCCGTTTTTCAGAATCCCACTTGAATTTTAAAAACGTCATCGTTCAAAATTGAATATTGCATGTTTCCCATTTTCTTTCATAATTTTATCCATTTCAATTGTTTTTCTCGATGCAAAATAGTTTTAAAGATGATGAAGAAGCGCTTAGTTTTGCAGAGTGATTTGAAATCAATTATGTTCGCAATGGAAGCAGGCAGGTACAATATACTCCCGACTACGACACTGCAGTAAAGCAATTTCCTCGAACTGAGAACAATGTTGAAGCTTGGCATCGCAGACTTAACGTTTTAGTTGGACGAAAAAGTTGTGGCTTATACAAATTAATTGCAAATGTAGCAAAAGAAACAATTCTAGTTCGTACAGAAATAGAAAAACTTAAAATGGACAAGAAAAATTATATAAAAAACCTAATGTTGTAAGTATGACAAATAGAAAAAAATTAACAAATCAGGGTTTTTGCGCCGTATTGCTTACAATATACAATTGAAGTAACTGTAGAAAATAAATTTGTTTGTTTCTTTAAAATATCAAAGCACATAGTTATGTAGAATTTTGGAGACTTATTTAATCTAATTTTTCAGTACCTGAATAAGTATTGTTAATTTATTTATGTTTATTTGTTGAATTGTTAAACCTATGTTTGTCATGAAATATTTTTTTTTTGTTAAAAAAAAAAACAGTTTATGCATTAATGAAATATTAAATCATGGGAAAGCTTTGTTTTATTTCACTTATTTCAATTTGTTTCTTTTATTCCCGCTTTTTTTAATAATCTAGCTTTTGCAATTGAAACAAGATGTTTTATTTTAAAAATCGCGCGATTTTAAATAAGCGGGAATAAAGGAAACGGACTTATCAGAAACAGTATTTTAAAAGGCGGGATTATAAAAAAGCAGGATACAAAAAACGGGATTTTAAAAAGCAGGATGTATTTTGAAAAGCAGGATATCGTACCCAGCCCATTTTCAACATGTCATGGAAACATTCCTTCATAACTTAATAGAAATTCTTTCATAACTCCTATGTATAAACCATGAACTTAAGGATCTGTTGAAGATTACAGACCTTTTGCTAAAATTCTGCTGATCTGTTAAGCATTTGAAGCAATATTAAAGAATAAACTTCACAGTATTGTTCGAAATCATATTTCGGAACATCAACGTATTTTTATTAGTGGACATTTCACAACGATTAATTCATCCATAAATTACTGTCTTGGTTGTTTGGAAAATCGTTTGCAAATTGACCTTATCTATCGATTTTTCAAAAGCTTTTGATCGCGTACAACACGGTATCCTCGAAAGAAATTTGAGCTGTTTGGATTGCATTCCGAGTTTTCTGATTTGGATAAAAAGATATTAGCTACACGCAAACAATACGTCAAAATTGGAAATGTAATGTCTTGTGAAATTAAAATATGTCTGGAGTACCTCAAGGCAGTCATCTAGAACCACTCCTCTTTATTCTTTTTATAAATGACCTGCCATATAGTCTTAAGCTATTGATCTTGAGATTTTAAGTTGTATAAGAACTCTAGGAAACTGACTTTAGTCTGACCATGTTTACTAGTACCAAATTCGAGCATATTGTAATGGCGAAGTAGAACCACTAGAAAACAGTTTACAAAACTTAAACCACTACCACATCTTCCCTGAACACTGGCAATAATGTTGGTTGCGAAATTGGATCCGTAAAGACATTTCTTTCAGGCTCCTACTTAAATAAAAATACCGCAAGGCGTGCTCAGTCAGATTCCAACATATTCGTATCCTCAGAAAACCTTATTCTACTCTCTAAATCAACTTACACCAGTCGTCGATTGCATGACTTAAACCCTCCCTACATGACTATACAATAGCGAGTAGGTAATATACTATGAACTTTGCGTGCTTTGGTTTTATACCTATCCTAAGAGGTTGTATGTGATGCAAACTAATAAAAATAAATACCACTTATGCTTATCGTTTCTAATACAAATTATGTTTATTGTTCTATATGAAGAACACTCCCGAACAAAATAATCTTAGTGACGCATTTCAAAAAAGAAAAGAGTATTATCTGCGACGACCTATTTTCGAGAATAATAAATTCGTTTTGGATGACATCCAACTTCTTGGCCTGCTGCCGTTTGTCAGCAACACCTTCAGTTTTGTCATAATTAACATTTATTTCCACACGTTCAGTACGTATTGCATGATTCTTTTTTAAAATTGGTTCTTTAAATTGAAAAAATTAAAATTCCAGCGGCACAGAATTCATTTCCTATTACATTTCAAACTAATTTTAGTCGCGTTGCCGTCTCGATTGTATTGTTTCAAAAAAAAAAAAAATTATGTGCCACTTCTCGGAATCGTTATGTGAACTATGTTTTTAAACATTTTATTGTTATAATAGTTTTTAAATAAAACTCTTAGCAAGGAGTTTGAGTTACAAAAAAAGCACCCGGGAACAGTATGTTCAACGCATTATGGAGCAGTATATGATATATATATAGTTAAGCATATATCTTCTTCCTCGTTTATAGTTTAGTATTTATAATGAAGACAAATTAATTCGGGCATATGGCCACCGCAGGAGCGTCTAAGGACACGAGAGAACTGAAAGAATGCATTCATTGGCCTGTACTCAACCTGTACATAACTCCAGTGTACTCTATTCAATTCAATTTTAGAAATTAAAGTACATACACTGAAAATGACTACCACTATTTAAGACACAGGCCGTTTACAACATTCGCTCACCTAATAACGAATTGAATAATCTATTTGATTTCTCTGCAGCTCGTGGGTGATGCAATGAAATTTATCAAGGACAAGATTAACTGTCTAACACCCCGAGCACAACGAGTACAATGAGTACACCGAATATAGTGGCGTTGTTTCCACTGATCGAGTGTAGGTGAAAATAATAATTGGAACAATCATTTATTAGCTAATTATAATTTTTTTGATAAAATAGAAAAAATGACGTGAGTTAATTTGAACAGTTTAAGAAACAATTGTTCATAGATATGTGTCGTACTAACATTGAATCATTTGTTGAATCCAAATATAAATGTTAGACATTTTAATGGTGAACGCAAATGGCTTGTTAAATAATTCAGCCATAAAAAATTATTACCACAATCTTCAATCGTCATGTCTTTACATTCTGTAACCCCTCGATTTCAGCAGAAATATCAAATCGTCATTGAGTACACCGTGTGTAGTGAATTAAAATTAGAATACAAGGAGTACGCAATGTGAACTGTGACGACTCAGAGTACTCAGTGCAGTGAACTCGTTTTATGTGAGAACACTGAAGTTAATGTTGTGTTGTCTTTGGGTGAAGTACTCACTCAGTTATCAAATATCAACCATTTTTTTCATTTCATTTTTTCAAAATGTGAGTGCAATGTACATATGCCTCTATAATAGAGTTATCAGTCTCCTGAATATTGCCTATAAGATCATGTCTGTTGTACTGTGTGAACGCCTGAAACCATTCGTCAACGACCTGATTGGTCCCTACGAGTGCGGTTTTAGGCTCGGTAAGTCCACGACCGATCAGATATTCACACTACGGCAGATCCTGGAGAAAACCCAAGAAGTCCAAATCGATATCCACCATCTTTTTATCTATTTTAAGGCAGCATATGACAGCATCTATAGAGACGAGCTATACAGAGCCATGTCTAGTTTTGGCATCTGTGCCAAACTTGTCATGACGATGGAGAACGCCCGCTGCTCCATAAAGGTCGGAAACAATCTCACCGAGACCGATAATGTCAAAAAAGGATTTAGACAAGGTGATGCGCTGTCATGTGCCTTATTCAACATCATACTTGAGAAAATTGAAACTCGCAAGCCAACACTAGAGGCACAATTTTCCAAGTCTGTGCAACTACTTGCATATGCCCAATGCGGGGTCAGTCACCTTGACGTGTGTACCATCACCGCAAACAATTTCGATGGTGCCGGTGCGGAGGCTTACAGCGCAAAGGGTCATCGGGCATCTGTTGAGGGACAGGCCGTCTGATGAGCGTCAACTAAGAACTGACCAGGACTTTACGTCCGCTCTCACCCTTATATATTCCCTCATTCACCCCCCCCCCCCCCCTCTTTTTTTCCACCCCCCCTTTCTCCTCACCCCTTCATACTCTCCGGTAATCACCGGGGAGATAACCCCGCGTATTCGGGAGTTTTTCGGGAGTAAACCCAATTTAAAAATCCCACTTTTAAGCCAAGGTAGAGGTACCCCTGCCGATGGATGCATGGTCAGCAAGTGGATAAACCAACTGATCGTTAACGGCCCCCTCCGATGCCCAGGCAAGGTCGGTTGTATAAGTGCCTTGTCCTGGTAGGACGGCTCTGCCAGGATGGACCACCCCTTCCGGTCTTACTCGTGGGAACTTAATCTAAAACAAAATAAAAATGGATAGAAAAGATGAAGAGTTACAAAAAGATCAGCAGATGAGGGTGCCAGAGCCTGGCACCCTATCAGCGGATGAATTGCTGGCCTCCAGTCAGGAGACAATCGTCCCGTCACAAAGCGACGAGAGTGTTAAGGCTAGCACCTCGACCGCAAACCAATCAACAACCAAACAGACCCGAAACAAACCCAAACCCGCAGGGAAAGCTAATAAGAGCAAGTACCAGATGCCCCTTCATATCTTAGGTAAGATAGCGAAAAATGAGGCTGCCGGAAAGGTCCACGAAAAGAATCAGGCGGATAGGATCAAATACCAGGCAATCGTTGACGAATACAACGAGAGCCTGAAAAACAAAAGCCGGCAGGGAGCGAAGCGTGACAGGTCTCAAGAAGAGATCTCCCACCGCCCAGCCCCTAAAAAAACCAAGGTTGTTGAAGGTTCAGCAGCAACAGCCAAGCCAAGCACGTCGGCGGCCGGTGCGGCCCAGAAGCGTCCCTTTACCGAGGTGGTTAGGGATCACCTTCAGGTCGCACTAGTGGATGATCTCTCGATAAACGGGAAATCCATAGCCAATGCGTGGGGAAGCATTGAGGCCAAGCTCTCCGAAATGGTGATAGACCACATCGTTAACAACCAAGGGGAACCTCTTCCCGACTTTGATTCCGCCGAGGTGGTGAGGGGATATCGGGTAATCAAGTGCGCCGACCGATTCTCCAAGGACTTCCTTAGTGGATGCGTTGCTAAGGTTAGCGACGCCTGGGATGGTTTGAAGTAGAGCTGTGTCAATCGTTCAAATTTAATGATCGAATCGTTCAAGTATTGGTTGAAAAAATGATTCGGTCATTTCAATCAATCATTCAATCAATCAATGACAGATGGGACATGGGAGTATTGTATTGCTCCATTCAATTTCAATACAATCAAAAACCCCAATCATCATTCGTTCAATTTAGTTTCGATAGAGACAGATACATTCGAATGGATTGTAAGAGTGAATACACTCAATAACAACAAACTGCTGATTGTACGAGTATATATAGATACCAAAACGCCTTTGAATAATTAGGAAATGGAGGTTATTGCACAGAAGCGATATTTTTGTAGAACAAATATGTGTTGGTAAAACGAAATAAGCCGAAATAAATAAAAATATTTTGATATATTAACACATTTATTGGTTCAGTAGATAAGAAATCAGTAATAAAGAAATGAGTTAGTGAGAACAGAACAAAAGTATTGACTCGATGAACGATTGACTTCGGGCATTGTGATTGCAATCACCAATACTTTATTGTGATCGGGTCAAAAAGATCGAATCAATCACGATTGACACAGCTCTAGTTTGAAGCTCAAGCTTATCCCAGCTAAGGACATCCCGAGGAGACCTAGGGCCCGCATTTGGTTGCCCAATATGAAGATAGAAGGGGAAAGGCTCCTCCAATGTCTCAAACTCCACAACCCGACGGTTCCGATGGATGACTGGTCAGTCATCAAGGCGGAGGAACCCTATAAAAATACCATGTCCTTCCTCCTACTCATAAACAACGAGTGCCTGGGTGCTCTCGAGAAAACTGACCATAAACTTAGGTTTGGCACAAGGCATGCCAAGCTCAAAGTCTTCCTTTCCTCAGGTCCTGAGGACGATGTAGACATCGTCGATACCGACAAGTTTTTGGAGGACCTGATGATCGCCGACGAAACCCCTTCAACCACATAATGCTGAAAGTCATACAGATTAACCTGAGGCACTCAAGGTGTGCCTCCGATAATCTAATGGTTTTTCTAAGGGAGGAGAACATTGGCATCGGCATTATCCAGGAGCCATGGGTGAGAGACTCATCCGTAAAGGGGATCCAAGACACACAATACGACCTGTTTTACAAACACCAGGCCACAGGTAAGCCTAGAACATGCATACCAGCTAAGAAACATCTAAAAGGTATTTTATGTCCCAATCTTAGCTCATATGATTTGATAGTGATTAAACTGGAGTGTGCGAACCAAGCAACATACCTGGCTTCAGCATACATGGCTCGTGGGAGACTTGTACCGCTAGAGGAGGGGGAGCTGCTCATAGCCTCAACAACAGTGAAGGACAATCTACTGATGGGCTGCGACGCCAACGCCAGGCATTCTATATGGGGCAGCTCAGAAGATAATGAAAGAGGTGAGTCACTTTTTGATTTTCTGTAAACCACTAACCTATCAGTCTGTAACAAGGGTACGACACCAACTTTTGTCTTTCCGCGTACGGAAACGTACAGGGGATGGGAAGAGGTACTAGATGTTACATTAAAAACAAACAATAATAACTTTAAGGTCGACAACTGGAGAGTTTCCAATCTGGAGTCACTCTCAGACCACAGATGGATCCTCTACGGCATGAGTCTCGAGGTCCAAAAAACCTTATACAAACCCCAAAAGAGTTAATTGGACCAAGTTTGGCCAAGTCCTTCGGACAAAACTCAAAAATATACCTGAAATAAACAATTAAAGAACTGGAGGTACAGGTAAAGACTTTTGAGAAGGCTATGGATGTAGCATACAAAGTCTCGTGCCCAGTTAAACGCAGTAAAAAAAAACGCTTCCCCCATGGTGGAACGAAGATCTCAACAGTCTCAGACAGATGACTAGAGCGATTTTCAACATCTGCCACAAACACAATTTTTGGCGGCCTTATAAGGACTGTCTAAGTCTGTATAAGAAAGCCATAAAGGCATCCAAAAAGGAGGCCTGGATGGAGTACTGTCAGTCGATAGAAACCCTTAAGGACTCCGCTAGGCTAAGCAAAATTTTGTCCAAGGAACACTCCAACCCTTCTTTTCTGAAAAGACCAAACGGAGGATGGACAGAATCTCCAGCGGAGACCCTGGAACTACTTATAAACACTCACTATCCCGGATGCAGTGATATTAGTACGCAACCCGAGAGGCCTCGGCAAGTACAACCTGCTCCCAACAACAACATCACCTCAATAATTTTCGAGGAAAAGATTTCCTGGGCTATTAACAGCTTCTCCTCATATAAGTCTCCAGGGCCTGACGGCATTATGCCTGTCATGTTACAGAAAACGCAAAACCTATCAATACCTTGGTTAGCTTCGATCTTCCGAAGCTGTTTATTGCTAAACCACGTACCACACTCCTGGAGACGCGCCAGGGTGGTGTTTATACCGAAGGTCGGTAAACGCGGGCACGTATCCGCAAAGGACTTCAGACCTATCACTCTATCCTCCTTTATACTCAAAACCCTGCAGCGTGTCCTAGACATCCATATGCGAAGTTCTCTGCCAGAAACATCGCTTTCCAAATCACAGCACGCCTATCTCAAAGGCCGATCCACGGAAACGGCTCTCCATGAGGTAGTGCGAACTATCGAAAAATCCATACACTACAAAGAATACATCCTAGCCACCTTCTTGGATATAGAGGGAGCCTTCAACAACGTACACACGGAAGCTATTCTTGAATCTCTGGTCGAACTGAGCAT
Organism: Portevinia maculata; assembly: GCA_949715645.1. Taxonomy (NCBI): domain Eukaryota; kingdom Metazoa; phylum Arthropoda; class Insecta; order Diptera; family Syrphidae; genus Portevinia; species Portevinia maculata. The sequence continues at coordinate 221,094,931 of OX454526.1, forward strand.
AGAGGAATCTATTAGGAAATGGATAGCTTCTATGCTCGGAACAAGAGTCATTCAGGCAACACTAGGCAACAGCCACTTAACCAAATTTGCCCATAGAGGAACGCCACAGGGTGGCGTCATTTCTCCGCTACTATGGCTAATGGTTATGAACAAAATTCTAGTAAAACTAGACAGGGAAAGGGTCAAAGCTGTCGCGTATGCGGATGACGTAGTGATACTAGTGTCAGGGAAGTTTCCCTCCGTGATAAGTGATATCATGGGGAATGCTCTAGACAAGCACCTGGGCTACAAGGTGTGGCCTCGGCGTTAACCCGAGCAAAACCGAACTGATGCTGTTCACCACCAAAACCAAAATACCCGATTGTACACTACTGGGGACTTCAACCAAAGATGACGTTGTGGATGTACACAGAAGTAGTGCGTCCACCTATGGATCACTAGTATGGTGGCCCGCATTGAGTAAAGGTTACAACCTCACAAAACTGAAAAGATTGCAAAGGACAGCCTGTATAGGCACCACGGGTGCACTGAGGTCGGCCCCAACGGACGCCCTCACTGTGCTCTTGCACCTTTTGCCTCTTGACCTACACACAAAAGATACCGCACTATGTAGTGCGGTAAAACTCAGGGAATCGGGGTGCTGGACTGCAGGGCCATACGGCCACAGCAGCATTCTGGACTCGCTACCAGAAGGCACGGTCACGTTTCCAACCGACTACATCACACCCAAACTAAACTTCACAAAAGGCTTCCAAGTAAGCTTCCCTTCCAGAGCTTGTTGGAAGAGGGACGAAGTAGTGAAAGATTTCGACACGGTCATATACACCGACGGTTCTAAGATGAACTGTGGTGTGGGGGCCGGTGTCTACTCGGAATCACTAAAAATATCAATATCCCTTCGCCTGTCGGATTTTGCCAGCGTTTTCCAGGCGGAACTACTGGCTATCCGAGAGGCCTGCATGCAACTAGGGCGTGACACAGCGTACAAACAAAACATTGCCATCCTCATAGATAGCCAAGACGCAATCAAAGCTATTGACTCGGCTACCATATCCTTCAAACTGGCGCAGGAGTGCCGGAACGAACTTGCGCGACTGGGCGAACGTTTCAGTGTTACACTACTTCCAGGGCATAGTAACATAACAGGAAACGAGCGTGCAGATGAGCTGGTCAGGCATTGCTCAGCTCTGTACGGCTCACTCGCTACAAGGGTTCACATTCCGCTAGGTGCGGTCAAGACACAAATACACTCACAATTCCTGCAGAAAGCCAATCTTCAATGGAGAAGGTTAACTAACTGCATCATATCGAGGAAGATATGGCATATTTACGACAAAGGAAGAACAGGGGATCTTCTAAACAGAACCCGCCCCGAAGTCTCCAGAATTACGGCGATAATCACCGGGCACTGGCCAATTGGAGACCATGCGGCCAAACTGGGTATCCCATTTAACACCCACTGCCCAAACTGCGGGAATGTAAACGAAAGAGAAACTCTCTTCCATTTCCTCTGAGAATGTCCGGCACTAGCAAGAGCTAGACTGCGGGCACTGAATCAACCATTCTTCGACGACCTTAGCGCTATATCGAGCAAAGGGATACAAGATCTTATCCGTTTTCTCAACTCCACAGGTTGGATATAGCCACACATCAAATCTTTCACAACCACTACAACATAGGTCACACGAGTCGTGGTAACAAAAAGGCACAATAAGTGCTAATTGGGTTCAAGCCGAACCGCCACTTCTACCTACCACCTACCCTACTTGCATATGCTGACGACATTGACATAATTGGCAGAACACAGCGAGCTGTCACTGGTGCGTTTACAAGTATTAGCACAGAAGCGGCAAAAAATGGGTTTAGTGGTGAATGAGGGCAAAACCAAGTATATGCTGTCAACAAGGGACACACAACATCGGCGAAGCGGACAGAACATCACGATAGACAGCTATAATTTTGAGGTAGTTAGGGACTTAATCTACCTCGGCTCCGCTATTAATTCTGATAATGATACAACAGCTGAAATCAAACGAAGAATTACACTTGCCAACCGCTGTTTCTTTGGCCAATTGATTAATACGGCCTTGTCACGAAAAACTAAGGAGATTCTATACAAGACCCTTATCATCCCAGTCCTGCTCTACGGCGCAGAGGCGTGGACTTTAGCAAAAGCGGATGAAGATCTTCTTGGTCGTTTTCCAACGATTTTCGGTCCCGTTTGCGTTGATGGGCTTTGAAGGAGGAGATTTAACAGCGAACAGCAACCTAAGTAAGTAAGTAAGAGTGCAATGAATAAGGTAAATATGAATGTCGTAAACGTTTTTAAGACTGCACACCACACAAAAATCTTTTTAATCTTTTTATTTCTTTTTGCGCTAATCCTTTTTGTGTTAATGATGCTTTTTTTGATTTCTATATTTTTATAATATACAAACTCTTGTTTCTTGCCACCTGGTGAAGGATACAAACACATCCGAAACGTTTCTGCTGAGATATTTGATATCGTTGTGTGGATAAGCCAAAAACTTCTCCCGCCTTTGAGGCCAACATCGAGCGCACCATTCGTGAGATCCTTCAAATGCTTGAAAAACTGGTCGAAAATTGTAGCTCCAGAATGCAGGTGCTGAGAAGTCCCCATATGCGCAAATTTGTTTTTCATCGTTACTACTTATTTTACTTAATGGGCTCCTGACCCGTGAAGAGTGTTTGCCTGAGACACTGCAGTCTTCCATCCTCTGCGATCCCAGGCACGCTGTTTCCAGTTCTCCCGATCAAGTGCTCTGGCATCCGCGATGGCTTGGTCTTTAAAACGCAGGTTCGGTCTTCCTTGCCTTCTTCGCACCTTGGGGCTGGGAGTCGAAGAGATTGTTCGTTCGCTCAATGTGGTCGACCCAATGAAGTCGACGGGATTTAGGTTTTGGACTAAATCCACATCTTCGTACAGATTATAGATGTTGCGGTTGCATCTTCACCTCCATTCGCCATGCTCGCAAACGGGTCCACATATCCGACGGAGTATTTTTCTTTCGAAAGAATCCAATATTAAAAGAACCAATATCGTCCAGCACTCGGCACCATAAAGCAGGATTGGCAGGATTAAGGTTCGATGGAGCATGCCTTTTTTCCTTAGAGTATGCAGCTTTGAACCCATTTGTTTCGCCGAACCGATGTAGGAACGGTTTCCAAAGGAAATTCTCAATCGGATCTCCAGTTAGGTGTCATTCGTGGAATTGATGTTTACTCCAAGGTAGATGAACTTAACTACCTCGAAGTTATTGCTATCAACAGTCTTGGTCTTATCCTCATTAACTCCAAGACCAACCAATTTTGGCTGTAAGAGCTTTTAAGCTGTTGAAGATAGTGCTTAAATGCATCTGCTATAACACGTTCCCGAAAATCAAATACACCTTAACTTACGTCTTGCCGGATAAACTGTGTGGTTGGTTGCATAATTTCAATTCAAGTTGTGGTCGATGGAGTGCCTTTGGACTAATTTAGACCTAATGCGGAAGTTTTTCCATTAAAGGAAAATGAAAAAAAGCCCAAAAAAATATTTTGGAAAATACGCCAAAAATGTTTTTTTTTGTATTAGGAAAAAGCTGCATAAAGTTGCATTCTTTGGCTTACTTTTTATGTTGTTTTGACGTACTTTAAATGCTTTTGCCTAATTTCAAGAGCACTGATGTAGCACGTGCGAAATGGAATAATAAGTGGAAAACAAAAAAATAGTAAACTTTTGTACGTAACACTGCAGAAAGAAATAAAGGGTCCGCCAAATAACTTCTTTTCTTTTTTTGAAAATGCTATAAAAACATAGGGATGGGCTACAGTCCGCTTAGGCGAGCTGTTGGATACCCTATTCTTATTCCTATCCCTCATAAGTTAAGAACGCTCTACATATTTTGTTATATAACATTTAAAAGATTTTATCTAAAAAAAACGAAGCTTTTGTAAGAAAAAACGCTCCCTAGCTCAAACTTGGGTTTTTCAATAAAATTGTTTTATTTCATTGTGGGCGTGTCAGTAGGCGGATTTAAAAAAAATACGCATGAGCATTAAGGGCCCCTAAAAAGTATATATTATAAATTTCAGCTCCCTAGCTCAAACTTTGGATTTTCAAAAAAAAAAAAAATTAATTGTGGGCGTGTCAGTAGGCGGATTTTGAAAATATTTACACATGAGCATAAAGGGCCCCTAGAGAGTATATATTATAAATTTCAGCTCCCTAGCCCAAACTTTGGATTTTCAAAAAAAAAAAAAAAAAAATTGTCAGTAGGCGGATTCTGAAAATATTTACACATGAGCATAAAGGGCCCCTAGAGAGTATATATTATAAATTTCAGCTCCCTAGCCCAAACTTTGGATTTTCAAAAAAAAAAAAAAATAATTGTGGGCGTATCAGTAGGCGGATTTTGAAAATATTTACATATGAGCATAAAGGGCCCCTAGAGAGTATATATTATAAAATTCAGCTCCCTAGCTCAAACTGTGGATTTTCAAAAAAAGTTGATTTTAAATTAAGGGCGTGTCGGTAGGCGTATTTTGAAAATATTTACACATGAGCATAAAGGGCCCATAGTGAGTATATATTATAAATTTCAGCTCCCTAGCTCAAACTTTCGATTTTCAAAAAAATTGTTTTATTTATTTGTGGGCGTGTCAGTGGGTGGATTCTGAAAATTTTTTATCCCGAGCAGTTTTAGGAGTCATAGATCATATATAAAAAAATTCAGCTTTCTAGCTCAAAATTCGATTTTTTCCAAAATTTTGTTTTTTTGAGTTTGTGGGCGTGTCTAGAGAGTATATGGTTAAAATTTCAGCTCTCTAGGTCCAGCCTAAAGGCCTAATTTTTGGCGACAGACGGACGGACGGACAAACGGACTGACGGACGGACATGGCTAGATCGACATTACTATCGATGCTGACCATAAATATAGTAACTTTTAGGGGTCTACCGGCAATATTAAGGTATGTTACTAACTATGCGTCAAAATTAATATACCCTTAGAATAGGGTATAAAAAAACTACTGAATATTTTCTCAAATTTCTTTTTTTATTTGAAAGTACAATCCTTCCGGTTAATAATGGAAAATAATTTCATTCAAATGGCTGCCTCGGCTGGCCATGCAGTAGCCTACACGATCGGTCCAATTTCGGTGAAAATTCGTCTCAATGATGTCTCCGAAATGTTCAATTGTTGAGAACGACGGTGAATTGATTTTGATAGCGCTTCACGCACACTTTCTGATACAGCAGCAATATTCTCGGGTGTACGCACTGTTTTTGGCTTTTCACGCTTTGGTTTATCGATGAGGATGGCAGTTTCTTTCACTTTTTTCACAAGATAACGAACATACGGAGCTGACGGTGATTCTCTTCTTCTAAAATCCGTACGCAATTTTCGCACACATTCTACAACATTACCATGATTTTCAAAGTAATGTCGCAATATTTCCCAGCGTTGTTCAAGTGTATACACAACCATATTCGTTCAGCGGAAGGATAAAACTAATTATCTGTCAAATCAGACATGAGCTAAGTGTTACCATTCACGAAATAAGCACTAGTTGAAAAAAAACGTTAGATGGCGTTTCCCCCGTTTTTTTGCTATTATACGTCACATAGATATGCCAACAATATAAATATTTGGGTAGGGGGCAATACATAGAAGTGCACAATACAAAAATTATCCACATATATAACACACATTATGAATTACAGCAGGTAAAATGAAGCGAATTGGATGAAATTACAACAACAACAATATTACTGTCTGAGGCAATAATCTGCCAATCGGAACGGAAAAATTGTATATCATGAAGATACTTGAAAATGCTTGAGAACACTTGAAAACACTTGCAAATGCTTGAAAACACTTCAAGTTACTTGACTAGTTACCAACAACAACATTGCTGTTCATGTTATGCATTTGATAGTGCTTGAACATACTTGAGGTTACTTGGACATGCTTGAAGTTACTTGAAAATGCTTGAAGGTACTTGAAAATGCTTAAAGTTACTTGAAAATGCTTGAGAATACTTGAAGTTACTTGAAAATGCTTGAAAACTTGAAGTTACTTGATAATGCTGGAACATACTTGAATTTCGACCATGGGACGACCCCTAGTATTTATTTATTTTACAAATTACAACAATTCAAGAGTAAAAGCAACACCTACCGCACATACACTGCCAGTGGCGTATTGAGGGGGGGCTCATTGGGCTTAAGCCCCCAAGATCATGTTATTATTTAGGTAATTTCTTCATAATGTACATGATCAACACACACACATGGAACTTGTTCGTATATCTTAGAGATTTAGAGCGAGCTTAGATACTCGATACTGATTGAAAAATTTTAAAGGCGAGTCTTCCCCCAAATTTTTTTCTGGATACGCCACTGTACACTATCTTTTTTTGGACTCTAATCCGAGCGATTGATTCCTTTTGTCCGGATTTTATCTAACAATCATTGACAATCGGACCATGTAACCCGAAATGAAAGATACAATGTGTGAAGCGACATTGACCAACGGGTTCTCAAGTCATCTAGCCTTTGCCTCTTACCGTTTGCAATTGAATGGCATATAAAGGTACAAAAGAGCTTTACATACGATTATCATAAAATAACAAAATTCCAGTATCTCCAGCATGGCAGTGTAAATTCTCCAATGACTCAAAGCCATAAAGGTCACACTCATGGGAATTAATACTAGCTCTCTTTCAACATTTTCCTACGTAAATTTTCTTTCGACGAAAGGTTTTACAAATTACTATGCAAAATATAGTCATGCAAAGATAAACAGCTTTATCATTCGCTAATGGATGCAGTCAACACGCTGCTGATTGGAAATATATCATCCCGGCAAGACGCACGTGTTCAACTAATTTTTATTGATGAGTATAAAGCCTTTTGTGTTCCACATCGAAAAGACTTGCGAATACATTCTTCTTCAGCGATTACATGGTCAACTGACTCAGTCACCAGATAACAAGGATTACGCAATCGTTTTCGAGTAAGGATTAGGTACATACATGGCATGCAACGCAACGTCTCTACGGCAAGAAATCGTGCCTAGAATGTGAACGCTGTTAATATTAGAAAAAAGTTATTAATACACAGAGAACTCTGGTGACGCATTTGGAAAAATTTAATTTGCATACCTCTCAACGAGCTCGTATCGCATAGGTCAATGTTCACCACGGGCTCTGTGTTTTGGCCCAACAAGAACAGCATAACCCCTTAAAATAACCATAGATACGCCGCACCAAACGATATGCATCGACAAAAGTTTGCATAAAATTAAGAGCCTAAGTAGGTTACGCCGTTTGCCATTAATAATGTCTTCCACCTCTTCACCCGTCTGTCGCTTTTTTGCTAGACAATGTAGGTTGCCATTCATTAGAAATGCAATTACATGTTACCAGGTCCTATACATTACATATCCGCACGAGGAGATCTAAAATATATTCCACTTTGAATCAACCACAGTCTGTGGCGGTGTGTTATTGTTGGAGGAATTTCTGCTGCATAGCAAGAGGCACTTCAGTTATACTTCGTTAGACGCTGTTCCGTTTCCCGGCAATATCAAGACTTCGTCCTTTGTGCGCTTTATATGTTGTCAAGCACTAGACTAACGAAAGAAGAAGTTAAAAGGCAAAACGGAATTTCACTTATGTAAATACATATGTGAGTACATTTTGACAAGGACGATATACGTACGTGAAGGAGGCTTGCGTTCCGCAATCAGCTAACTTGATGTCACTTTCTACTCCCCCATTCAATGTACGTTGCTAAAATGTATGATTTTGCAACGAATACGACAAAGTCACCGCAAGAAAGACGTCGGTTTATATTTGTCTTTGATTCTGGCATTTCCATGCTGTGCAAATGTCTGCCAGCAAAGTGGAGAGTAAAACCGCCAAAATGAAAGAAGTAAACTTTGTTTGCACGAGTCTCCTCTTGCTGGTAGTCAATGGGGACGCGCGTGGCGTATTTTTTTTTTTTGAAGCAACACAACCTTTGCTTGATCGATATCCGTAATCGTTTTGGTGCATTTGGGTGAGTTTTCTTTAATGCAGCTTTTTTTTTTAATTCTAAGCCAGCGAAATAAATTGAAAATAAATTGACACAATGTAATAAAGTCGTTGACATGTGAGTAATTTTTTTTTTATGGGATTGACAGATAATTCGTGTGCTCAACAAGGGTGACTTTTTATGTTCTGTAAATACTGATTGGGTGGTTGGGTGTTGTAGAATTAGGGTAAGAATTATTGATAGGCATCAACCTGGCGATGCACAATACCCGTAACTGAAACTACACATGAACTGTGCTTAGTTTAACTCCAAGTGGTAACCATGGGGTACTGGTCAAGTCTATCCAGACATGGCTTGCTCAACTTAAAAGCGCGAGTGCTGAACGAGAAGGAAATAGCAACAATATAATGCTCTGTCGGAAAGGTTGGCTGATTAGTCTCAGAAGTCTTACATGAGCCCCTCAGTAAGAGGACGTGCGGTGGATGAATTCACCAGAGTGAATCAACGGTGTCGTCGACAGTCAGGATGACAGATGTCTAAGATGAGCTACTTCGACTTATTAGGAGCTTAGGTCAGTAAGGAAACTTTCAACTTTCAAGACTAGTCAGGGTGTTGAAAAGAGATGGTGGCGGATGAAGCGCCAACGGCAGCTCTCACATCCCTAAAGTGGGTTACTGGCACCGGAATTTTCAGACCGCTGTTATAGGGTGAAAACGGAGGCCTGGCCCTCCAGGTTGGGGGTTGTGCCGTCGGGGTATCTTCCCGACCGCGTCAAACAACTTTAGTTCTAAGGCAGACGCAAAAAGCCGCAGATAACGAATACCCACCAGACCAGAACGGAATGTCAACGGAAAAGGGTATGAGAGTGTGCACCTGGCACGTGCGGAAAATGTACAACTCCAGGTGCTACTCAAAAACTTGAGTCTGTCCTCGAGCGCTACAAGGCAGATATTACCGTGATCTAGGAGATACGATGGTTATGATCAGGTGTGATGAAAAGGTAAAGTTGCGACATCTATTACAGCTGCCATGAAAGATTCCGTATGTAAGGGTGCGGATTCGTCGTCTGAAATCGGCTTAGGATAAAAGTCATAGACTTCAAGCCGATAAGTGATCGCCTGGCTGTAATCCGCGTCAAAGCTACATTTGAAAACATAAGCCTAATATGGACAGAGCCTACAGAGCTTGTCCGCAGTACGATGTGAAAGTTAGGCTCGTGAAATTGAATGCCAAAGGCGGGTAGGACAACACCTTCAGCGAATTAGTTGGTGAGGACAGCCTCCACGACACGACAACAGACTAATCGATTTTGCAGCCGCTCGTAATACGGTGGTACGAAGCACTAGGTTTCCAATGCTTAGGATCCACACAGCAACCTGGCGCTCTGCAGATGGTCGAACCGCCAACCAAACTGACCATGTAACAATCGATTCGAGGCACGCATCCAACATCTTAAACGTGCACACTTTCCCAGAGGCAAACGTCGACTCTGACCTTTTTTTCTCGCGGCTTATTTAGAACTCGACCAACACGAAGAAGCTGCGTAATGCTCAAAAGAAGAAATTCGACGTTGGTAGCCTTAGCACACCTGGAGTAGCCGGAGTCTACAGAGAGCGGCTTGACAAGAGGCTCTCCTCTGTGCACTCACCATCCACAAGCGCCAGCAATATGTTGAACCGATATCGCGACAACATCAAGGGGGTAGCCGAGACAACCGTAGGTTACCAGCCAGTGCAGAGAAAAAGACCGTGTTATGATAATGTATGCGTTTACCTGAAGAGGGTAACAGAAGATGCACATTGAAAAACACTGTAACGCAAAACAAGGGCAGCGAGGGAAAAGTATGGACTCAAGAGAAGATAGGAGAAGAAGATCCTGCGTAGAAAGAAGAGAGCGTACTCAGTCTCCCATCTCAAGGACACCGATAAATCACGCGTTCGAAACAACATCCGGAGATTTTACAAGAAAGCGAAGCAACTGGCTGCTGGCTTTAAGACCGGAACGCAGGCGACTCCAATTCCAACAACTGGTAAACGGCCATCATGTAGAGGGAATGATACGGCAAGATGAGAACCCACGTCCTTCCAATAAAGAACACATTGCACCATCCAGTATAGAAGAGGTTGGCTTGGCTATAAGAAAGCTTAAAAGCAATAAGGCCACTGGCTCTGATGGTTAACCATCGGAGCTTTTCAAATAAAGAGGTGATGTGGTTGGGCGCATGCACCAAATCATCAACCAAGTATGGGTTGAAGAAATCATGACTGATGCCTGAACTTTCATATGGCCCATCAACAAGAAAGGCGATCCTGTCTTACAAAAACTATCGAGGCATATTTCGCTAAATGTAGCAAATAAATTCCTATCTATACCTTTTTTTTAATTAAAAAAAAGGGAATCCAATACCCAGACTCGGTAACGGTCCATTGTACTACCAGGCAGAAATCCTCCTTTTTGGTGTAGAGGCATGTGAATGGGTGGCGTATGTTGTTGTTCCCCATGTGGATTGAAACTGCAACACACTAACCTCTACACCGTCGCCACCCCCTATCTACCTTACTGTGTGAACGCCTGAAGCCGTTCTGCAACAAACTAATCTGCTTCCGACCCGGCAGATCGACACTAGACCAAATTTTCACACTGAGGTTAATCCTGGAAGAGACCAACGAATTTCAAGTCGAGACTCAACATCTTTTCATTGACGCTTAAGACGCATATGATGGCATTCATCGTCAGGAGCTCTCCATGGATATAGTCGAATATGGGATCCCGGCAAAATGGATCCTCTAGTGTCGCGTGAAATTTAAATTGTAATGTGCAGTTTGGAAGCAGATCTTCCAAATTATTCCAAACTTTCGCCGAATTTCGCCAAGGAGATGCGCTACAATGTTACGTCTTCAAATTTTTTCTGGAACGATAGTTCGCAGAGCAGGTGTCAACACGCAGGGCTACTGGGATATGCGGTCGATATAGACATCATCGGCCGTATCCACGTGCCGTGTAGAAGAATTAACGAAGTAGTAAATTCCGATATGGTAATGAATGCAGAGGCGGAAGTATTTAAGTATCAGGCGATTAAATCGAATACAATTATGAGCATTAAATAGAGTTTTATAAAATATCGTCCATATAGCAGATAAAAATGTGGTGCTAAATTAAAAATGTTGGCAAATAAGGCAAATGTTGAATATTAATCACTGCCGCAAAATTCGTAGGTTTAATTTCTTCAAAAAAATTTGCTTTGGAAGCTTCTTCCACATCTGCTTTTAAAGGTGGCAGGGTTTTTATGTTGTCTCCCCTTTTCCTCCCCAAATTTTGGTCAATTTGTTTTTTTTTTTTGGCACAACAGTATAACAAAATGAATCGCTTTTATTCAGCAATAAAGAATGGCTTTTACCTTCATTAAAAAATGGATGTTTAAAACAAATAAATAATTAAAATAAAACAAATTAAATTATCAATAAAGAAAAACGAAAAACATCAACATCAATTAAAAAACAGAAGTTATTTGCTTCGTAAGTTTAATTTATCAACAATATTGAAGCAACAGAGACAACACGTTGACCATAATAATTTTAAGAGGCAGGTATGACATAAACGATATACCCCAAACGTAATGAACAAATTAAATCCCAAACTTAAGCAACAGAACATCGAGGCGGTTTTCCCCAGCAACGGAAAAATAAAACAAATTATTAGGGACCACAAAAGACAAATAACAGTTTAAGAAAAAATCGGGCATTAATGAGCTGAAGTGTGTGCGATGAGAAGTACATCGAGATCGGAAAGACCAAACGAAGTTTTCGTGGTCGTTTTATGGAACCTACCACTACCAGTCGCATTAAACATAATAGAGCAAATAAATCGTCAGTAGCTTAACATGCTCTAAGCCGTAACCACTTCGACATCAAGTTCAAGGATGCCCGACCGAATGCTAAACATAAACATGTAACGTTTGCAAGGCGGCTGAAATTGTATGCGTATGAAAGTGTTCTTATTAGTGATGGGAACTACCGAACAGAATTTATCAATTTATTCGATTGTAGCTAAAAGTTTACTCATTTGCGATAGTAAGTCTTTTTCTTTGCTTTTCACATTTTTTTTCATGGATAGTCACTTGGATTTTTGCGTATGTTTGTATGCCTTGCAGAGACAAGTTGGAACATTTGAATTTGAAGGATTTTTTCACTCGTTTAGACTTTAAACTACATTATATGACTTTTGGGCTTCAGTTGAATTGGACAGTTGTTCTGTGCGTATTTTCCATTTTAAGATTAAATTTGTCGATATTATTTATTAAAATTATCAATTTAAATACCTAACTATTTTTTTTTTTATATTTTCAAAAATTACAACTAGGTATAAAGTGTAGGGGATTTAGAAATTTTATTTAATGAAGAAATACTAAAATAAATTATTTTATTTATAGTATACATTTTATATTAATAATGTTTAATACTATTTGAATTTATTTAAATATAAAATTAAATAAAATTAATTTTTAAAATTATTTTATAAATTTACTTGTTGAAAAATGGCAACACAGCCCATCAATTTCTTATGTATCTTTATTATGTATTAGATTATTTTCTCGCTTTACATACCTTATTCTAAAATACATACACACAACTTGTAAAATTCACAATGTACATAATATCTACCTACTTAGTTTTATCCAATAAATGAATTCATTCTGTTCTGAACATCCAGCAGGTTATGGTCCCAGGATCCTATCGCGGATATAATTTGTGAAAGTGCATATTAAGTGAAAAGTTTGTTTCAAGCACCATGAGTGTGTCTAGTTTTCAAATAGAAAAGCTTGAAGAAGGGAATTATGATTCCTGGAGCGTTCTTGTGTTTGCGGATTTGTGACCGATGGTTAGCGGTACATCAGTGAAGGCTGAAAACGATAGCGTGGCGGTTGCTGCGGCGTGGGACTCTAAGGATGAAAAGGCATTGGCATCAATTATGCTTTGCATAAAACCATCACAAATCAACCACATCAGGCATTGCGAAACGTCGGCAGAGGCATGGAAAAAGTTGCGGGAAATTTATCAACCACAAGGACCAGCAAGGAAGGTATCGCTGTTCAAGCAGCTTTTGGCCTGAAAGATGTCTGGAGGCGAAAGTGTCAACCAACACCTGAATTCGTTTATGGCCATCGTTGAGAAAATCAAAGACGTTGGGGTTGAACTTAATGACGAGTTGTTGGTAATTATTCTGCTATCAAGTCTGCCAGGTTCGTATGAAAATTTTACAATTACCATTGAAACACGTGATATATTGCCTAGCTTAAGTACCCTAAAAATAAAGATTATTGAAGAAGGGGAACGTAGAGTTAATATAAGTAACGATAGTTTTTCAACGGACGGACAAGCATATTTAGTTCGAACAAAAGGACAAAAAAACCGAGAAAAAATTACGAGGCAAAAAAACGACGATAAATGTTTTAATTGCGGTCGTAAGGGACACTTCGCAGCTAAGTGCAGAGAACAAAAAAGAGACCAAAAGCCATACCAACAACAATCTTCATTTTTCTCCATCATAGCGGCGTCGAATACAAATACCCTCACACGAAACACCTGGTGCATCGATAGCGGCGTGACGGCGCATATGTGTTGTGACCGAAGTATGTTTTCATGGTTGAAAGAACACGAATAAAGGATACAGGTAGCTGGTGGCGACGCATTGGTAGCATATATGGTCGTGGGGAAGTAAACATAAAAATTAAAGAATTCGATGTTAAACTAAGGGATGTAGTTTATGTACCTGCTTTGCAGGGAAATTTTGTGTCGGTGAGCAAAGCGGTAGGCAACGAACACACAGTTTCATTTGATTGTCATTTTGCATATATTAAAAATAAAGCCGGTGGAGTTGTTATCAAAGCAAAAAAATTAAACGGCTTATTTTTGTTTGAGAACGAAAATAATAAAACTGATAGTAAAGTAGAAAATATCGTAGCTCCCGATACTATTCGTGTAGAAACCAATACGGACGCAAACTCATCAGATGATACTCACGAAGGAGGAGTTTTCGAAGAAGTATCCGCTTCAGGTGAAAACAGTTTCAGAGAAACCAGTGACAATGCCGCCGAGGACGAAAATATTGATAAAGATTTTCCTAGAAAAGGACCAGTAAGGCCAAAGGTTATTCGGTCAGGTAAACCCGGACGACCGAAAAAACAGTTCAATGTTATAAACTTGATAGACAGTACTGAAGATATAAAAATTCCACAAAATGTGAATGAGGCCGTTAATAGTCCAGAAAGCGGCATGTGGATTAAAGCGATGAATAAAGAGTTTGATTCGCTTATTGCAAATGAAACATGGACCTTATGCGAATTGCCGCCAAATAAGAGGGCCATAAATTGTAAATGGGTTTACAATCTAAAACAAAATAAAGATGGCAAGATTGATCGCTTTAAAGCAAGACTAGTTGCGAAGGGCTGTAGTCAGCAGTACGGGATAAATTATAACGAAACATTCTCTGCCGTTGTAAGGTATGCCACTATCAGGATGATTTTTGCATTGGCTGCTAAGTATCAATTATATGTACATCAAATGGATGTTTCAACAGCTTACTTAAACAGTGAGTTGCATGACGAAGTTTATATGAGACAGCCTGAAATGTTTATTGATAAAAACCATTCAGATATGGTTTTAAAGTTAGATAAGGCAATTTATGGCTTAAAACAGTCGGGACGTGAGTGGAACGCGCGACTAGATGAAGCCCTGAAGAAAATTGGTTTCATACAATGCGATAGTGAGCCCTGTGTGTATACTATGAACACGAACAAGGAGTATAATATAATAGCAGTCAATGTTGATGATATCATCATCGCCAGTTCAACGAAAAATACCTTACATAAAAAAAAGGAAGCATTTCCAACGAATTCGATGTTGTAGACAAGGGTCCGCTACAATTTTTCCTGGGCATGGAAGTGGGGCGTGACAGTGAGACGGGTGATATTTAATTGAGCCAAGGGCAGTATACATATTAAGGAACTACTTAAACAACATAATATGGAAAATTGCCGACAAGTATCAACACCTTCAGATCCAGGATTTCAAGTGCAATGTTTCTCTAATGATTGCAAGCAAGTGGAAGAACGAGCCTATCAAAGCTTGATTGGTTCGTTGATGTATCTAGCAGTTTCGACTCGCCCAGATATATTGCACTCTGTGTGCAAGTTGTCACAGCGAAACAAGAATCCACATGCGGAACACTTAGCGGGGGCCAAACATATTCTACGATATTTAAGTAAAACAATAGACTTAAAACTACGTTATAGTAAAACTGGAAGGCCGATAGAATGCTTTGTTGATGCTGACTGGGGTGCAGATACAGGTGACAGAAAATCGTATACTGGTTTTATTATCTTCTTTGTAGGCTGCGTTTTCTCATGGGAATCGAAGAAACAAAACTGTGTGGCGTTGAGCAGCACTGAAGCGCAGTACATGGCTCTATGTGCTGCAACAAAGGAGGCTGTGTTTATCCAAAATTTGATGAACGAAATTGGTCTGCACCGCGATACAACAGCAATGATCATCAATGGTGATAATCTTAGCGCCCAACAACTCGTACGAAATCCAGTGTATCACTCAAGAAGTAAACATATCGACATCAAGTATCATTTTGTCCGAGAGGTTTTTGATAAAAAGAAGATCGATTTAAAATACGTTTCCACAAACAACATGATTGCTGATGTTTTGACAAAAAATCTTCCTAAATTAAAACATTGTAACTTTACGAGCTTAATGGGATTGAAATTGAATTAATGTATAAATGAATTAGTTTTTTTTAATCGTTGTTTGCTAAATTATTACAGTATCTAAAATTGTTTTTCTTTTTTAAATGTTAATGAATAATGTGTTGAAAAATGGCAACACAGCCCATCAATTTCTTATGTATCTTTATTATGTATTAGATTATTTTCTCGCTTTACACACCTTATTCTAAAATACATACACACAACTTGTAAAATTCACAATGTACATAATATCTACCTACTTAGTTTTATACAATAAATGAATTCATTCTGTTCTGAACATCCAACATTACTTATAAAGTTTTATGTAGTTTTTTATTTCAGTTTTCCAGTTGAAGTTCTTCGGGAGGTGCTATTTTGTTTTTGAACCAGGTGAAAGGTGTTTGTTCGGTGTTAATTGTTTATGTATTAAAGTGTATTGCGGGTGGCAACGGTGCAGTAGTAGTGTATTCGCTTAGTGCGTGGAGGGTTGTGCGTTCAAATCCCGGCCAAATCCATTCGAATATACGTAAAACTTGATAAAACACTTCTTTCCTATCTCTCTATTCTTTCTAAGGTAAGTAGCACCGAAAAGCATACAATGAACTATGACGATGTTAGGTGCTGCTTGCGCTGTGTTCATAGCACAATAAGGGTACTGTTACATTTACGGAAAAACGCCTTTAGCGTAAGCAAATTATAAAAAAAAAATTAAGTATTATAAAGTCGTACACCCTTAACTATTCCAGCTCTCCCGAAAATAGTTGTGTATTCCTGCAACGTTTGTCCATTCAGATGTAGTATTTTCAAAAGCAGGCCTTAAGGAATCAAATACTATTCCTAAATAGTAGCACCGGTTTGTGGAATTTTCAAACGATTTTTTTTGTGAGGCGCAGGGAACTCAAATTAAAAAGGACGAATTTTGGTTTGTTTTCATGTTGGTATAAATTCGTTTGAAGAATGTTATTAATATTAGTACCTGGGCGAATGAGCTTTCAAGTTTGCCGAAGATTTTCGGCCGAGTTCGGGAATATTGTTGCTGTGATAAAAAGTAAGCGCCTAGGCAGAACAGACACTAGCTCATTTTGTGAAACCTGAAACTGATCAAAATGACTTAAGCCAACTCTGGCTCCAGCAGAATGGCGCTTTGTGCCACACAAGTCTTATAACTACTTATCAATCCTTTCCGCATGATGATCAGTAATCGTGAAATCAATCGTTTAGATGATTTTGCTTTGCTGAAGCCGATTAGCAATTTAAATTTAGCTATTTGTAAAAATAGTGCCCTAAACTATCTTAATTGGATTAAAAGTGTGCTCTACTGCAATGCCAGCGGACGCAATCAGTTAAATAAAATTATATTCGATGGATAATCGGAAGGTTTACTTTTTTTCCATAAAAAGCACATAAAACTCTTTAAATATTGAGCGATGTTAATTTATTAGCAATTTTAAATAGATATCAGGCGATTATCCAAAATGTAGTTTTTAATTCAAGGAATCTTTTTAGGTAAAATTTTCCGTCAGTGAAAATTTGAGATGAGACGGTACCGTGAAATAACGCCCAACAAAATAAGGCCAAATGTTTATATTTCGTTTGTAAAACGAATTTACTTACCCAAAGTGCAATAAGGCAAAATGCTAAAATAAAACCTCGCACGTAATCCAAATCAAACAGTGATCCCTAGCAAGGGGGGTTGCAGGGGGCAGTTTGGGGCCCGATACTTTCTCGAAGCCAAATGTGTGCGTTTGGCCTTATTTCACGACACGATGAGATGGGACATAGATTTGACATGTTCAACCAAAGAGTTCTACTAAATAAACACCGCTATGTAGGTTTTCGTGGTTTAAGGAACAACTGGTTTGAGTCTATTTAAATGTTAGAACTCAAAAAGTCATAGTAGGTTACAGGTGGTGGGTCTTCCTGGTAGTACAATGGACCAGTATTGACTCTGAGTGCTCCAGTATAGAAAGTCTCGGACCCCAAAAAAAAAGTTTACGTCAAAAAATATGAATTTAGGTGTGCCTCAGGTGTCAGTTCTTGGTCCCATATTGTTACTTATTTACATCAACTTTTTATTTAGGCAACCATTCAGAGGGACAGATTAAGCTTTTGCATATGATCTTGGCATCTCATACCGCTCGGAGTCCTCTAAACTTAAGAGCGAATATAAATCATTTAGTTGTTAACAATATAACTAAATTGATGCACTTCAGTCTTAATATACAAGAGTCTCATAGCTTTTCTTTCATACAAACGATTACGAACAGTCAAATGTGTCAAATTGTGTTTGTACTGAGGAAGACACAAAGACAATTTTGATTAAATAGTCATCTTGTCGTAGACACTGTTTTCAAATTGAAACAATAAATGAATTTAAATATCTAAGAATTACTTTTGATCAAAATATGAGTTGGTCCAAACATATTTTGATTCTAAAACAATATTTGCGACTCTTAAAAAATGTTGTAACAAAAAACTTTAAACTTTTAACTTTGTTTAGAGCATTGAAAATGTTGCCACTAAAACATTTGTATTATTTTAAAGTTTCAAACAATTTAAGAGAGCCCTATTTATAGCAGTCGCAATTTGCAAAGCAATTCAATTGATGTTGTTGTTATTCCTTCTTTCCGTACTTCTCTCCTCAAAAACGTTTACTCCTTCGTGTCGTGCAAAATTATTCAATTAACTTCCTAGTAATATCCTTGTCCCAATTCTTAAATCGTGTAAAAAACGAGCAAATTAAAGTTTTGCTGCCCTTTGTTGTCTAAGTATGTATATCACTTTGTTCTTTTGCTATTCTATGTACCGAACCGACATTCATTTATATGCTATCTCTTAACGTTTTCTTTTTCTTTCATTTTTGATTAATTGTAAACTTCGGTATAAATAAATTAAATGTTTCTTCTTGTAAATTCTTCTTTAAAATGAATTAACCAGTTGACCCCACTATTCAAAGTATATTTTTTATGAAGTATTATTTATTTATTCATTATATAAATACTAATGTCACTACATTTTCTAAGCTTCAATATGGTTATGATAAATTAAGTCAATACAAAGTTTGTTAAATCAAGAATAATGAATACAAATAAATACTAATAATAATAACAATACGAGTAGCTATACAAGCTTGAAAAATTAAACATTATCTAAATACAAAATGTCGACAAAACGTACGTTATAATACATAAAATGTTACAGGCAATGTATGAAATAATGGTTTATTGGAAGCTATTATACACTTTCCCTAATCATTCTATAGAATTCATTTAATGAAACCCAGGTTAGCGTTGGCTCTGATTTAACGTAGTTTAGTCTACCTGGGTACAACTAAGTGCCATTATTATTTCCCCAACGCGGTCTCGCTGTTTATATACGTAGCGACGTAGCCTATTAACCTCAGCCTCAATATGACCAACGGCAATGGTTCAAATTTCATGCCCGTAGACAATTAATCCACTACTGTTTTATTTACAGAAGCCCCAATTTGGACAGACATTCAACTTATAATGAGTTTGATGCGCTGTCTGATTCCATCACAAAAACTGTGACCCTTTATCCACGTACTGAAATCGTCATTGCGGGCGATTTCAATATACACAATTCATATTGGATTTGACATTCCTGACAGACAACACAAGAAGGAAGGTATGTTGAGATTTTTGCTGATGTAAACAAGCTGACTCGGCCTGTAAATGATCCGACACGAATACCGGACATTAGCAGTCAAACCGCCAACACACTGGACTTAGTTCTTACCTCTCAACCGGAAAAATACGCTATAAAAGTATTAGCGCCTTTATGTTCGTCAGACTATTGTGTCATATCAGAGAATTTCTCGTATTCCAGCCACATGGGTAAAGAACAAACTCCCAAAAGAACCGTGTGGTAATATGAGAAATCCAATTGGCAAAAACGATTTCTGTGGGAGTTTTAACTGGTCGCTCTGCTTCCTCGACAGTGACGTGGATGCGGCTGCTGATATGATAGTGACTGGGTAGGAAATGCTTTATCCCTAACCGGATAAAAAGTATCGAACCCAAGATAAATGCTTGGTGTGACTTCAGCCAAAAGGGCTATCAGGTTAACCCATCTGACGAAAACCTCATTAATCGTGTCAAATTCTCCTACTCCTACAAATACTACAAAGTCCCACGGGTAGTAAAAGCGTTTGGGCATTTGCTAAAAACATCAAGAATTTGACCTCGACCTCTATCCCGACACTCATTTACAATGAAATTCCAGCTGTTCTAGATAAAGCCAATCTGCTTACTGCTGATTTTGCAGCTAGCTCAACGCTCCCAGATTGTTCTTTATCGCCCCCTGTACTCCAGCGCGTTGAATACTCCATGGGAACAATCCACTTTCGCATTCGTACAGTGGCTAGAGGACTTCGAGATCTTGGCATACACAAATCTACTGGTCGAGATGGTATTTCCCCTATCGTTTTGAAGAGGTATTCTTCTACGCTGCCAGAACCACTGCGTAAGCTTTTCGATCTGTCCTATTCTTCAGGGCTCTTTCCGAGGAGATGGAAAAGAGCATCTGTCCAGCCTGTACCAAAAAAAGGCAAATCTTCATCTCCCTCCTCCTACCGACCAATTGCACTTATGTCCCATCTTTCTAAAATCATGGAAAAGCTTATCAACCGTCAGCTTATGAAATATCTAGAATCCCGAAAACTTCTTAATGACCGGCAATATGGTTTTCGCAGCAACAGGTCCACCGGTGATTTGTTGACATATCCAACCGAAAAGTGGAACCAATCTCTTCACCAAGGTGGTGAAAGTAAGATCGCTGCGCTTGATATTTCAAAGGCATTTGATACAGTTTGGCATCAAGCTGTCTCATCGAAAATGGTAATCTTATTCAATGAATTAGAAATTACCTTTCGGACCGTTCAATTCAAGTGGTTTTGGACTGTTTCAAGCCTGCAACTCACCAAATAAATGCTGGTGTTCCCCAAGGCTCCGTTCTGTCCCCGACTCTCTTTCTTATTTTTAGAAATGATCTCCTGATGACAGTATCCTCAGCTTCTCATATTCGTTTCTTGGGTCTCGCCCCTCTTCTTCGGGTGTGGACTGGAACGGCAACGTATGCTCAGCTCTTTAAATTCAGATCCTAACATCATAACTCAGTGGGGTATAACCAATAGAGTAGAATTTTATGCTTCCAAAACGCAATGCTGTCTTCTGACATTAAAGCAAAACCCATACACAGTGTCGTTATCCATAAATGGCACTTTCATTGCTGAAACCGAAAGACTTTATGTTCTGGGTATGTGTGTTAATGATAACATTCGTTGAAATGACCACATATTCGACGCCGACAAGAGCACTGGAAATGTCAGGGCGTCGTGTGCAGTATGGAAACAGCTTTCCGAAGTACTTCAAACCTGTAGCAGACTCCAGCTGGGAGGATGCGCTATGATGTAACTTCTCCAATCTTGTTCTGGAGCAGATTGTCCGCAGGGCAGGTCTCAACAAGGAAAGCACTATTCAACAATGGAAACTTGTGAAAATAGTAGTCTTGCCGAAAAATACACGTCCCTCTGGCCCTTCGGATTGTAGGCCAATGAACCTGTTACCCTTCCTGGCATCGGGAAAGGCGACCGGCCAATCAAATTCAAAACAATCTAAACCTGCAAAATCTGATGTTGTGAAACTGCTACACTTAAAGTCACAACTGATTTGGATGCTGGTGCCACTATAACAAACTGCAGGATCATTGATGAGCTTTAAACTAGAGAACATCAGAATAGACCCACTTGTGCCTGCGGTTTTTTTTAAATAAAAAAACGTAGGGACGGGCTACAGTCCGCTTGGGCGAACTGTTGAATACTCTATTCTTATTCCTATCCCTCATAAGTGGGCGTGACAAAAGTCTAAGTATGGTTGAATTGTTAAGAACGCTTTACATATTTTGTTAACATTTAAAGGATTTTATCAAAAAAAACGCTCCCTAGCTCAAACTTGGGTGTTTCAATAAAATTGTTTTATTTAATTGTGGGCGTGTCAGTAGGCGGATTTAAAAAAAATTAACACATGAGCATAAAGGGCCCCTAGAGAGTATATATTATAAATTTCAGCTCCCTAGCTCACTTTGAATTTCAAAAAAAAAAAAAATTGTGGGCGTGCCAGAGAGCGCATTTTGAAAATATTTACACATGAGCATAAAGGGCCCATAGAGAGTATATATTATAAATTTCAGCTCCCTAGCTCAAGTGAGCGGATTTTGAAAAAAAAATTATTCCGAGCAGTTTTAGGAGTCATGGTAGGTAGGTAGGTGTGGCGGTTTGATAAGACAAACCCAATTAGCACTGAGTGCCGTTTTGTTACCACAAACTCACGTGAAGCTGGGTATTATCGATTGGTGGGGGAGGCTAAATCCAACCTGCGGAGTTCAGGAAAGTTATCAGTTCCTTGATACTTTTCTCGGAGACTTCCTCAAGTGTATTGAAGAAGGGGCTTCCCAATGTTCGTAGTCTGTTCCTAGCTAAAGCCGGACAGGTACATAGAAAGTGAGTTAGGGTTTCTTTTTCAGTTGTCACTTTGCAACTGCGGCAGTGTGTATTGTATGGGATGCCCAGCTTGGCCGCATGGTCACCTATAGGCCAGTGTCCCGTAAAGATCGCTGTGAGTCTTGCGATGTCTTTTCGGGTTCTACCTAGAACGTCGGTTGTTTTTGCCTTGTTGTAGTTTGGCCACGTTTTCCTGGATATGACGCATGCAGTCAGCCTGCTCCATCTGAGGTTGGCTTTCTTAAGGTATTCTGCGGTGATATTTGCCTTTACTGCTCCGAGCGGAATGTGGACTAGTTCCGCCAGAGAGCGGTGGAAAGCTGAGCCTTGCCTGGCCAGTTCGTCGGCATGTTCGTTTCCATAAACGTTACTGTGCCCTGGAATCCAGATCAGGGTAACCTTGAACTTATCAAGCAGGGCCAGCTCATTACGGCATTCTAGTACTAACTTAGAGGATATAGTGACCGAAGCGATCGCTTTAATGGCAGCCTGGCTGTCAATAATTATGGCGATCCTTTTCCTCGGTGTTATATTGGAGTGAGGTTTGATCTGTCGACAGGCTTCACGGATAGCAAGTAGCTCCGCCTGGAAGACGCTTGCAGTATCCGGAAGTCTGTACGATTTGGCGATGTTTAAGGATTCCGAAAAAACTCCCGCACCCACGCCGCAGTCCATTTTTGAACCGACGGTGTAGATTGTTTGATCGAAATCCCTTGTCACTTGTCCATTTTGCCATTCTGATCTGGTAGGGATTAGCGATATTGCGACGACTGGAAGTTGAAAATCAACTTTCAGAAGACGGAAACAATCTTGTTCAGAACTCCATTGGCTGGGGCCTCTAGGGATACCAGAAAAAACTGGAAGAAATTGGCCATTATTGGACAGGATGGGCAGCCATTGGCGGTGAGAAGCGTAGTTAGATATCTAGGTATCTGGCTTGACCAGTATCTATATTTCGATAGACATATAGTTGCTTGTCTTGCTGGGGCCAAGAGGGCTTATGCTCTGACAAGGAGACTGTTTCATAGCAGTCAACTTGACTCCAGAGTGAAGGTCATTTGCTACGTGGCCCTTATAAGGCCGATCATCGCTTATGGCTGTCCATTGTGGTTTAATATAGCGCCTAGTTATATGGAAAAGATTCGGGTTTTGGAGAGACAATGTCTTAGGACCTGTCTCCGATTGTTCCGAACGCCTGAATCCAACTATATAAAATACTATCCCAACAAGGTCCTATACGATGGGGCTCAGTTGAATAGGATTGACAATTTCCTCATTAAGGTCACTCGAAGGCACGTTGCAAGGGCGATGGCCAGCGACAATAGTCTGATATTTGGGGCTTACTACCCCAATGAAATGTACATTGAGAGTACACTCCGGTCTGGCTTTATCCCGCCAGAGGCATTTATCCATATTGATGCAAAAGGGCTGCTACAGACGAGGGATGGTATTCCGGTCTTATACCATCGCTACCGCAGCGCGAGAGATAAGCGGCTCCTCCATGACGGGGACGTCGCCAATGCTCATGAGCTCCTCCGTTTTAGTACCGCAATATCGGAGAGGGATAGATTCGACACGGAAAAGCAATTCGCCGAATTTTGGTGGCTTGTTGAGGGGGGAGGGGTCAACATGCCCTCCCAGGACGGTGCGTTACTCTAGGTAACTTCCTCTTAGCTTATAAGTTAGATTAAGTCAGCTAGGGCGTTTTTGGGAGAGGCCGGGCTCGCCAACGTGTGGTGGTGCTTCCGGGAGTTGACTGACGCTGTAAGGCTTCAGTTGGCTCACGGCGGCGCGTGTGCACGTTGACGACTGCCAGGCGCTCGGAAAGCAATTGGGATTTTGACCACTTGTTGCGCAAGGCAACGAGTGCTCAGAATCCTAATTATAGTTAGAATACGTTAAGTAGTTTAAGTAAGTAGAATAGGTAGTTTGTAATTTGTTTTATATAAAATCCCAATAATGAAACCGAGTTTTAATAAATTTTCTCGAGGAATATATATGTAAGATTAGTTCGTAAAATAGTTCGTAGGCCGAAAGGCAATAATTCTAAGATATAGTTAAGTTTAGAGCGTTCGCATAAGGACCAATAAATAAGAATAAGTATCCTGTTAATTTTAAGTTAGGTTTAATCATTTTTGTCTAGTATGTAAGTAGATATTTATCAATGAATAAAAAAATGAATTTCAAAAAAAAAAAAAAAAAAAAAAAAAAATCTGGTAGGGATTTGAACGGCGAAATGTTTTGTGAAAGATATTCTGGGAATGATGTAGTCTGTTGAAGGCGGAACTAGTTTTCTAGGTAGAGAATCTAGAATACTACTGTGGCCGTAGGGTTTCGCAGTCCAGCATCCAGACTCTCTGAGCCTGATCGCGCTGTGTGCTGTGATGTTTGTTATATGTAGATCAAGAGGTAAAAGATGCAGTAAGACTGTGAGTCCGTCTGACGGTGTTGACCGTAGAGCTCCCGTTGTGAGTATGCATGCCGTTCTTTGTACCTTATTAAGTTTGGTAATATTGTAATTTTTCTTTAGAGCCGGCCACCATACTATTGACCCATACGTGAGGATTGGTCGTACCACGGCTGTGTACATCCACAGGGTCAATTTTGGTTGAGTCATAGATCATATATAAAAAATTTCAGCTTTCTAGCTCAAAATTCGATTTTTTCCAAAATTTAGTTTTTTTGAGTTTGTGGGCGTGTCTGTGGGCGGATTTCAAAAATTCATAAACTTGATTATTTCGGGACCCTAGAGAGTATATGGTTAAAATTTCAGCTCTCTAGGTCCAGTTTAAAGGCCTAATTTTTGCCGACGGACGGACGGACGGACATGGCCAGATCGACATTACTATCGATGCTGATCATAAATATAGTAACTTTTAGGGGTCTACGGGTAATATTAAGGTATGTAACAAACTATGCGTCAAAATTAATATACCCATAGAATAGGGTATAATTAATAAATATTAGGCATTAACGGCCCAAAAGTTTAGCTTCTCCAACCACTTGCTTGTGCGAAGTGGAAGGGACCTACAGTTTTAGACCGAATCAGAAGCTTCTCATGACAATATTGATACTATTGCATGTTTGTCAGACGTTCGCAAGAGGTGGGGTAGCGGAAAAAACCTCTAGATGTTAATTGGTCAAGGGAGATTTGAACTGGGGACCTTTCGATTAGTAGTCCGACACATTAACCATTGAGCCACTGCGCCCGCCAGGTTTTTTTAACACTGTTATTCTACAGTCTACCATCTAGTACACTACGCCAAGCATATTTCTCTCATCCGATTCATCTGTTCATGAGAACTGCTGCAAATAAGTTTTACATTGTAACCTACATTACCAGCTATAGGTACAAACTAACGTGAGTCACATCCACATCTCTGTGACTACGAACTAATAGTTAATTATGCAATTGTTATAGCGCCAGTTGAGCTGTCAATCAGAAACTGGGTCAACCATCAAAAAAGCATCGCTGCTACAGCAACAGCAAAACCTGTTTACCCCCTATTTGTCGCATCCTCTCAATCCATACAAATCCGATCTACAAACGCCATATTCGTATCACTTGAACAAGTACATAATACGTATCTCCATTTGAAAGTGAAAACCAAGTATGTACGCCAAGTTTGTCTGGTTGTCGTTATTGCTTACGCGTTAAATCGAATTGTATTCATTTAGACAGACAAACCGACGACAACGACCGGCATCGCTTTTATCAATTTCAAGAATCTTCATTTCGCCCAGAGGCGCGGCACCAAAAAAAAATCGAATACTATTGAAAGTTGGCAAAAACGAAGGCAACTCGTTGACAACGAATGTGAATCTTGATGTACGGGTTTAGCGTTCTTTCAGTTTGTCGCAAATAATTTACGAAACACTACAGCACAACGCTAAATTGCGGAGGACAAATCGGAGACATAAATAAATTTAACTTGAGCAAGAAAAAAAAAAAAAGAAACATTTTGGTTCTTCAAATTTGTGTGAAGTTGGCCACACTTTGATGGCTCGATATTACATTCACGTGTGCCGCTTGTGTAAATGTGTAAATTTATCAGCCAATATAAATTGGATTTTCATATTAGTTTTTTTTATTTTAGGCGGCGGAAATAGATTCGCCACAACAAAAGGTAAAGGTCCTGTTCAACTCGATGGTAAAGTTAAATCAGACAAATTCGTTGTCTCTGTCTGACTGTTACGCTGGTGTCATTATCATTAAATACTCTGACGTCAGTTATTCCTAAAAAAAAAACACTATGGATATGATATTTGAGTTTTAGCTAATTGTGTACGTCAATGAGCCGCTTAGATACTCACAATATTGCCACATGATTGTCGTGAAGCAAGGGAAAGGATGGCATGGCGTGTGTCAGTACATGTGTGCCTGAACATCCATCAAGGTCAAAGTTATATGAAGTAATCCGCTTAAAATGGAAGATTTGCAAATCGTGTATACACATTCAATATACCTGCTAATTATGCCGCATCAAAACATCGGCATTAACTTGAACAACTTAATCCGGAATGTAAATCCATTTGGTGTATAGAGCACAAAATTCTGTGAAGACTTTGCAATAGGTACAGCATTATTATACGTCCATTTCGAACATGTGGTGGTGGAAAAAAACAAGAATTTTCCCATTTAAACTTTTTCTCAGAACTGAATAAAAAAAAGTGCAATATAACCCTCAAAACTTATAGAGTATTGTAGAATCTAGATCGCATGGAAAAAACAATACGTTGTTTGTGACAGGGTTCGAGAGTTTTTTAACAGGAATCGGTGGCATATGATGACAATAGATTGATTCTTCGATGTTTGAGCCAGTTGCGTAGCAACATCGTTCGTGACTCGGTGCCAATTTAACATCCCTGTGCTTTTCGTTGTCATGGTAACCAGATTTCCAAATCATTTACGTATTTCCATTCAGTAGCTGACTGTTGTAGGGGTAAAGATGGCATTCGATAAGGATTTTATGTTGTAGTAAGCTACAAACTGATTCTAGTTCAACACAGAAAGCCATCTTTTATTTATTTATTTCATCAAGCAGATTAACACACTCCAATAGACTACTAAAACACCTAACAATAATCTGATACTGAAATATTAACCAAAACTGATCAAAAACGATAATATTTTTTTTGTTAAAACATTCTCTGTTTAAAAATATATTAAATTCTAGAACACTACCAACTGAGTTTGCCTGCCTTAAACAGCGGGTTAATGGCTCATTGTTACCATAGTTAACCCTATGGAAAAGGACATAGAAAAGACAACAGGAACTAAATCCTCGCCTTGGTGCGTAGAATGCAATGCAAACGAGAGATAGTAGAGGCAATTGATTTTATAGTTAATGACATCTCTCATAAACATTATCACATCTCTCATAAACATTATGTGAAAATATTTCCTTCGAGTTTCAAGAGATTGGATCCCTAGTAATAAGCACCTGGAGTTATAAGAGGGCTTATCAATGTCCCACCGCAAAATCTTTATAGCAATTCTAGTAAATTGTCTTTGGAACCTTTCGATTCTAAACAAATAAATGGAGTTGTTTGAACTCCATACGATACAACAGTTTAGAATTCCTTTAGATAAAGCCTAGAATGGAATTCGCTTTGGCTACGAAATAGTCAATATGACTGGCTTCAAGTCAAAAATTACTCAGAGATCTTTTGATATGACATTTCGAAACATTTAAAAGAAGATCATTGTTTACACCACCTGGATAAGCTGGATAAATCTGTTTGAAGATTAATGCAATCTAATGCTGATCTAATGCATGAGTAAAGTTTAAGATCATCTGCATATGGAATTTCATCAATGAAAATTAAAAATAGAAGGGATCCTAAGTGACTTCCTTGGGGTACACCTGAATTAACTACTACTGGATCTGAAAGAACATTATTAATACGAACGAACTGAATTCTACCCGTTAAATACGAACTCAGCCAATTGAAAATATTTGAGTGAAACCCAATGTTTTTGAGGAATTCAAAACGCTTTGCCAGGCGTACGCGTCAGGGATGGAATTCTACATTTTTGAGCTGTACTTAAAACTGTCTCAAGATTCTACTGAAATGGACCCAATTGTATTGAAACCTCTTTTTTGCATGGAAAATAATATAAAGTGAGCTCAAAATATTAATTTCAAAAACATAAAAAAAAAACATAAAAATATTAATACATAATACATACATTAACATAAATAATTTCTATCTAGAAATGGAGATTGGAACAAAGAGTTGAATGCGTTCAGAGCAGTGTGGGCCGCAACAAGTAGACTCCAGTCAACGCTGTGTGTAAAACTTTGTGGGGAACTTCCTTTAAAGAAAAAAAAATATATATACAAATAAAATACGAAATGATTCCCTACATCGCCCTGCCGATGCATCTATCTAGCTAAAAGGTCAGGCGGAATTCCGACAGCTATTAGCTGTAGAATTTTCGTTAAAAATAAGGCGAAAACGAGTTTTTTTGACGAACTTTGGTTTTTTTTTGCAATATCGATTTTGAGGAAGCTCTCTTCTTGGCTAGACGTCGATAAGTGTGGAGTTGTGCTGGAGATAAGCCTTAGATTTCATTGTATGCCGAATTAAAAAAAAATTTTGTGAACTTGGAGCAGTAGGATAGTTAACGATTTGGCGCAAAATTTTGTATAACCACAAAACATTGAATACAAACAAAAATAAGAAGGAGAAAACTATCGCGAAATAATACTATGCTATCAAGCCACTTAAGTCCACGAAAATCCAGGTATCTTTAAACATCAGACTGAGCGACGAATGTGATACACCTAACCCAAAATCGTCGTGTCCATTTTCCCCCAGTAGGTGTGCTATCGCTCGAGTCAAGTGGCGTCCACATTGAGACTCCATCTGTGCTCTATACACATAACGAGGCATCTCATACTGGGAAGCCCACTAAAAGCCTTCGGAAGAGTTACTCTCACTCGCTTTCACCGGCCACATCGTGTTGATATGCGGCAAAACACCACTGCCAAAGAAAAGAAAAATATTTTTTTTTTCGTTTGAGTCATCTGATGCAAATCAACTATACATAATAGCACCATCAAGTTCTCTAGCGCCTATTCTCGCCAGAGAAAGGAGTAGAAGAGAAACAGCGCCAAACTGCAGCCTCACTGATCAGCAGTGTATAACGCAAACTACACTACTGATAACGGACATATCCACAACCGCAAATACCATTAGCCATCCGCCGTCGCGAGGTTGGGTCTACCGATGACAGGGCACAGTTCGTCCAGAAAAAGCTTTCGGTACAGTGATTTGGCTGACGACACCGACACACATCAGCGATCAGCTCAGCAGAAGGAAATCCACGATCCAGAAACATCAACAAGTGCATTTCAAGCACCCGATGATCATTTAGTCTGGTATTTGAATAATCGGTGTAAAGTTCGTTCAGTTACAAATTTTACTCTCTTGTAATTCCTTTATACAGATTAAGACAAAGCCAGCACCGCCAATGACTGCTGTGCACAACATCCATCGAAGCGTCATCATCAAAAAAAAAAAACAACAAAGCAAATTCCTACGTAACACAACCTAATTCGGTGAGTCAAGCGTTTTTTTTTTCTTTTTCTGAACGATCTATTTAATAATTACCTAGATAAGTGCATAAGTATTTTACCCTAGTATTTGTTTGCCTTGAATGCCGTATGTCGCAAGCTAAATAATTGAAAAAAAAAATTTGCAAAAAATGGCATCTTTAGTTATAAATTTTTTTTCTTGCGATTCAGTTTTATTACATTGGACTTGCCATGTCCAATGTATCTTAAATATATTTCCTAAACACAGTAAAATATAATCAAACTATATCGTTTTAATTGAACGTGCATAAATAAACGTGAATTAAAACCAAATTATAATAACCTAAAATAGCGAATTAAATATACCTAAGAAATAAGTTGATTTACATGGACTTAATTACATCAATTGAAAATACTGATCGTTTTTGACAGTGAATATGTATATAAATCCTCTCTCTTTTTTTTTGTTACCTTTTTTCTTTAGTTAAGAATTCAATTCATGTTTGTTATCAATAAACATCGAATTGTGCTTTTAATGCTAATTAGCGTGATTTTTGAGATATTCCTTTTCTTTTATATGAATGGATTCTGACATGATGGAGTGCGTTTAACAATTTGTGTGCAATAGGTCAGTGCAATGCCAGTAGCAATGGGCCTCGGTGATAAACTGAGCGAAACATAAGTGAGTGCTCGAAATTATGTAGGGGCTACGGTAAGAACTGGCAACACGGTAGCCAAGGATGGCCTATACTCATTTTAGAGTACTAGGTTGTGGGACGGTCATGCTTAGGAAACCGACAACAACTTAGGTTTCCCATGATTTCAAAACAAATCTTAACTTAACTTTCTTTCCCAAGACATGGTTGGATATGTCTTTTCGGTTGTTGCTCCTTTGTTTTTTTCTATATAAATTTCAGGCATGAAATAAATATGCGGATGTACAGCAGCGGGGGAAAGATCCCACGCCTCCGTCGAGCTAGTTTGTGCGTATACGAGCATGCCTGCCCTCATCCAGCTGCGAGGACAACCTACCCGACGAACCCATCGATCTCTGCAGGAAAATCCTGTATTCCTGGAGATTGATGGGACAACAGAACATCGCATTCATAGGGTAGGGACATCTTCCGTTACAACTTAAAATAAATAGATGTGTCGTTCGTTGATTAATTCGATTTTCTCTCTTTTGAAAAAGACATTATTTGAAAGACGACGCAAATTGATAAATTGTATTGAATCAAGGCAAATTGTACTTTTGTACTCGAACAAACTCATTTGTATCGAATTTGATACAATCGACTTTTCCATCCCTGGTACGCGTCCCAAACTCAAATTTACAGCGCATTACAATCCACAGGCTAATTCTGCAAAAACGCATCAATCAAATCATCAAGACAACGCTAAGGGCGTATGTCTCACAGAATCATCGACGTTTCGCAGCTGGCGAAAGTAGCGTGTGCCATACACAGCACGAAGTGTTAGGCATAACTCCATATTATGCAAATTTTGTGAGAGAGATGGTTACTTGCGGACGGGTTATAACTCCCGCAAGCGATCAACTCGTGGAACTAGGCAACGACGACGAGCAACCACTCTTAGTAGGAGAGAAGGTTCAGGTAGTCGAAGCTTAGGTCAAGAGCAGGGTCTAGGAAGCGACGGGGAAAACGATAGGAACACGGTTGAGATCCGGTTTAGCGAGCTTAGGGAAGATATAGGTAGGAAATTAACTGCCGCAGCCAAGAAGTTCGCGAAATATTGCGGACACTTTTATGGAGCGAAAGAAAAAGCTCTTATGCATTTTTGATTGATTTTAGGGCTGTCTTCGATACCAAAGATCGTCAACGACTTTTCTACAACCTCTGTCAATATGGAATGTCACACAAGTTTGGCAAGGTAATGAAGAATTTAAACAAAAACACGAAAAGAGAAGTTGGAGTGGAAACGGGTTGTCAGAGTGGCTCACCACAGGAATTAACGTTAGGCAAGGTGGCAATGCAAGTTCATCAATATTTACTCTTTTCATCGAAGACATACCTGAATTTCTTCCAGGAGGTATTTACTTCGCCAATACTCTATTAATGCACTATTATATGCTGATGATGTTGTTTAATTAGGAAGATCTCCAGAGACCCTACAATTTATGATAGATCGGGTATGCGACTATTGTGTGTTGTGGAGATTAATTTGGGTAAGTCATGATTTTTAAAATGGGTGGAGGAAGACAACCCAGAGGAGAAAGGTAGACATTTAAGTGTAAGTTTATTATTTATTTATTAACCTCTATAAGCGAGCACGCTATATAAAAGAGCGAGCCAAGGGATCAAAGTGTTTAATCTAAGCGAGTTGCTCTTAACAATAAAACACTATGATTCGGTTGGTGATTCCAAAGTTATAGAGATATTTCTCAAAATCATGGGGCTTTGAACACAATTTTCTTAACAATTTTGTATTCAATTTGTTTTAATCCTGTCCCATTTTTCCGTCAATTATAGAATAGAATAGAATGGAATAGAATATTTTACTTCTTTATGTTTCAGTTACAAAAATTAACAAAATATAAGTGGCATCAACATTTTTGCCGTCAGCCAGGAACGAGAGAATTAGGAATATGATAACATTATTTGAAAACTAAAATACAATAATTCGATAAGTATGTGTAGTGTATTTAAAATGCTTCATCTATGAATTGTGGTCGAAATTTTGAAGTACCCTCAAGATAATTATATAACAACCTCCAATTTCGTTCATTTAATATCGTGATTACTTCCTCGGTCGATAGCACATTTCCCCTTAACGATTTCTTCTTCTTACGTTAAGAAATAGACACACCCCGATAAAGTGCACTACATCTTCTTTGGCTAGCAGATTGCACAGTATGTACTATTCGTTTTGGTCGGTATTATACGGAAGTTCACCTCAAACTCTAAAAATCGTAGATATAAGCCGCGTTTCTTTGAGAAATGTATCCACGGTTGCTCAGAGGAACGATTAAAAGAGGTATGCCCAGGAGCCAGACATTTTTGCGTGCAACACAAATAAATGTATGTATGTACTTGCAGCACGTATCCAAAGCAGGCCGGTTGTGGATGTTATCGACAGCTATCCCTAGTATTGCTGGTGATACAATATTGTTGTTGTTTAACGTGTAAATTTGAGCAGTCCTGTTTATATATTTCTCAAAGAAACACACTTTTTTTCTGTATATGTACACGTACAGTAGGTACCCTTATTGTGTTGGAACACAGCGCAGGATTTTTTTGTTAAACAGTAATTGTGTTCCACTATTCCGGTCGTTGAGATAATTTGTTTCTCCAAGGTCGTATTGAAGCACGCGATATCACCACGTTTGACTTAAGTGTATGTAAGTATGAAAGCGTTACGAGAGGATAAGTTCATATTCATCATCAGTTGTTGTAGACTGGCTTCAAACGTAGTTTCGTTAAATGTCGTTAAGACAACATCGTGTTTGTTGCTTAACCTGGATTGGACCTTTTGCTTAATTAGGTGTTCGCAGTTTTTTTGCGGAATTCGTTAGTTGGAAAGTGAATGACTTTTAAAATATACTGAAAATGTAGCTTCATTGTGTAGATGAATAAAGTAGGGAGTCGTGTTTCGAGATATAAGCATATAGTTAGGTGCATTTTTTTAAACATGTATCGCATCCGTTTTTCGGCTTCATTGCATATAACAAATTCCTAGCATTGGCCATGGTGCCTGTGCATGCATTCCGTAACCTGAACCCTTCATATTTGTTCATTATATGTATTTTGGTCGCCACTAGCCGTTATCTAGCAGTGGAAATGCTTTTGGATTTAGCTGAACGTATCTGCAATGTGATTGCTTGTCATAAAAATATCTTAATGCTTGATGCTTGTCCTCATCCAGTGACGATGGGAATGCATTATTAAGATATGTACTGTACATACGAGCATACGAAGGAGTGATGGGATCTTGCACTTTACGAGCATGAACTAAGCAATGTCTACGGGGGAAATGTATCGGGTGTATACGGGAATGTGCACCATAAGTTTTTTCTTGTGGTCTATTTCCAACGGTAAATGCTATGCTAATATGATACTTGAAGTGTACCAGGTGAACCTAAACTATCGAAGCTCAGAATGGACATATGGAGGTAAATGATCACTGGTGTGATCCCTTCACAATTAAAGCATTTTAGAAATTATGAATAAAAATGTATATACACTTTACGATACGGTATAAAAAAGAGTGGCAACGGTAAGCATTAAAATTTTAAATCGTTTTTATAAATAAATAAATAACTCTACCATGTAACACCATTTTCGGTCTAACAGCCTCAATTTATTATATTATTATAAGTTTATATTGTTAAATACTGTGTTGTGTTTATATAAATAAAAAAGGGTGCACCCCCTTTTTCCACCCCTCAAAGGACAAATTTTTAAAAAAATCCTCGGTCTTGTCTCGCGTCTTGGGCATATAGAGACCCAAAATGCTGAATGGCAAGTTTCTAGGTCTAATGGTTTGTGTGGGGTAGAGTGGAGCGTCAATTTTTTTTGTCGATTTCCGTATTCGAGTTAAAAAGTTAAAGTTACATAATAACGTTAACTATGCGTAAAATATATGAAACAAAATCAATTTCATTTATGTTAGCCTTCTACCGCAGCTCCAAAGTTTTCCAAAATAACCAAAATGGTCAATTCTTTTTTTTGTCGGCTCTGTAACTCTAAAAGTTTAAATCATACGAAAAAATAATATTGCCAAAAAAGAAAGATAATTCAATCGCCCATACAAAAGCTTCTTACAACTTTTAAGGGCGATGAGTCGTTCACGAGATATTTCTTAGAAAGCATCTCAAGAATACTACTTAAAGGCACTTTTTTAAATAACAATTCATAGAATACAATTTGACCAGCATATTTTTGCATTACGAAAACATTTTTCTTTTTGGCGGCCCAGTCGCCAGTTGAGGAGAAAAAAGGTTCACTCATGGTTTTGTTGTTGCAATTGTTTCTTTGTCTCGGTCCTAAATGCAGCGTGTATCAATGCTCGTAAAACAGATATATGCATCAAACGTCCAAGTGAGAAAAACGTAGTTTTGATTCATTGAAAAATAATTTTAATAGGTAGGACAGATACTGCGTGTGATACTAGAATGGTCAAGATCAGAAAAGTTCCGGTACTAGAAAGATCTTTTCTTTTGATCAAAGAAATGACAGAAAAATGGTTATAGGCGGGTGGGACCTTTTGGAAACCAAAAAAAAGAAAAAAAAAGTTTGAGGAAAAGGAAATCAAGTGAAAAGGTACTAACGCACTAAACTATGACTTCGTCAATTAAATCAAAAATAAGATCAAGATCTCCTATCAAAGAGCCCATTCATAAATGCAATATTGCGCAACATATGCTAAGTAGAGAGTTCACAAATGCATCAATTTTCATCACTGCTAAGCTGAGAATTCATAAATGTAGTAGAGTTTTATTTATTGCGCAATTTTGAGCGCAATCATGCAGATTTCAGAATCGCAGAACTTCAATTTGCGCAGTACTTCCTGCTTTGCATTGCTATTGCTTTGCAAACCTTGCATTTATGAATGGGCCCAAACCCTCCAGCTTGTCCACCTACAGACAATGACTGATTATGATCCATAGCCAAGTACTTCTTCGAAATGCCAAGAAATTAGTGAGAATCGGTTATGTCTTCCAAATTTGGCAAGAGTTTGTGATCAGTAGGGCATCTTGGATCGATCAGCAGCAGAAGTCGCGGGTGCAGTCTCACAGAATGCTGGCTTGGTAACCGCAGCGAATGTCGAAAACGTAATAGATCGAAGTAAAGTTCGTAGGTCCAGGAAACGACAAGAAGTTCTCCAGGCTTAAGAATGTTTTTCGAACATTGTAAGCATTTATTTCAATGGAATAAAAGACAAGACATTGGTTTGTAAAAAACGGGACCAACGATTCTACAGAGTGACCAAAGTAAGGGAGCATATTTCCCTACTCAGAGAGCCGGGTTCAAACTACCTAGGACATCTTATCACATTCTCAGAAAAAGGAAAAATTACAGAGGATTCGATTACCTCCTTTCTTGCCGACAGAGAACTGGATTTAAGCACAGCCAAGAGAAATATACAGATGTAGAATATGGTACACATCCAGTTTAATTCTTTTTCTTAATGTAGATGGCTCTAGCTACTCTGTTTTTCGATTATTGTATCATCATGCACGCAACCTGTATTTGCCAACCCCAATCCCAACATTTACTTTGTTTGTCCGCAGAAGGTATTTTCAATCACATATCGAGATCGGTGGTATGAGCTGTGCCTGTGACCATGGGCATGACCATGGAAAAGGACATGTGTGGGATGCGATCTGTGTGTGCACAAGCTAGGTAAAAAATACGTTGTAAAAGATGTTTTGTTTCTCTGGGAAAACTCACAACAAGTATGATCAGCGAAGCAAAGCGAGCGACGAGACATTTCGATTTTCTATATTCACTTCGTTTTCATTTTCAGTGCAAATTTTGTTCTGAGGACGTATGGATTTGGATGCGCTTGTCTTCAACCTTTTTGCACTTTTTTCAGCTCTATGAACGAAATAATGTTTAAAACTAGAGAATATGGGTACCGTATTAAATGTTGCATAAATTCTTGTCGCGGCCAGCGGTAAGCAAATTTAAGCCGAAAGTTTTTTTAAATTCCCAGCAAGAGAGAAAGAGGTTCTTTTAAGAAAATGGCGTGACGCTTGCAATTTAAAAGATCATATAGTTGCAAGAAATATGTACGTATGTGAAATACATTTTGAAAAAGATTTGGTTATGATTCAGAAACTTAAAAAAGGGTCTGTTCCAACGCTGAATCTTGATAATGTTTCGAATAGTGTTGATGATTCAAGTCACAAAACGTACGTATGCCAAAAAGGTGAGCCCGCTGTCGATTTAAGTCTAGATGAATTTGCAAAATTTTCAGATGCATGTTTGAAGAAACCATCATGTACTGAAAATGCTGAGAACGTCAAAGATATTCAAGATTATAAATCAGCGGGTGGCAATGGTGCAGTAGTAGTGTATTCGCTTACGGAATGGAAGGTCGTGCGTTCGAATCCCGGCCAAGTCCATTACTTTATACCGAATACATGAAATCGTA
Source organism: Portevinia maculata (assembly GCA_949715645.1). Classification (NCBI taxonomy): domain Eukaryota; kingdom Metazoa; phylum Arthropoda; class Insecta; order Diptera; family Syrphidae; genus Portevinia; species Portevinia maculata. The sequence continues at coordinate 221,131,902 of OX454526.1, forward strand.
ATCTCCCTAAGTAACTTAGACACCATCCGTGGAGAAAAAACCCTACAATTGCACCCAAACACTTCTTTCCTATCTCTCTATTCTTTCTAATACCAAGTAGCTTACACTGTGTTCTTCGCATTATAAGGGTACTGTAACAACAGAAAAAAAAAATCCCTTTAGCGTAAGCAAATTATAAAAAAAAAAAAAAAAAAAAAAGATATCTTGAAATTAAAAGAAAAAATTTATAATTTGGAAAAGACTATTCGACAAATACGCAAATCAAATAACTTAAAACAAATAGCCTTAAGACGCAGACTGAAAACATTAAAAACAGGAAGTTTTTCACACAAATCAAATAAAAAGACAAACTCAAAAAACATTGCTGATTTAATCGATTCGTTCCCTGTCGTTAACGATAACGCAAAAGTTTTTGCCAGAATGCTTTTAACTAAAAATAAAACCTACTCTAAAAAAGAAAAATGGATTTCACAAATTTTTTTTTCTAGAAATGCCGCCTTATATAATTTTATGAAAGAAACTCTTGACTTCCATCTCCCTCATCACACTTCTTTGTACACGTGGATGGAAATAAAAAAATTGTCAACGGGTTTTCATGAAGAAGTTCTAATGAAAATCAAAGAAAAGGTTGACAAACTGCCTGACATAAGTAAAAATGTAATACTAATTTTCGACAAAATTTCTATCGAAGAAAATATAACATATAATAATTTTAAGGACAGAATTGACGGATTTGTTGACTACGGCGATGGGAGAAGAGAGCCAACAAGAGGCAAAACTATTTTAAACTACGTTGTGAGTTCCACATCATGTCCAGTTTCAGAGTTAAGAAAACAGATAATGAAATGCTTGGATGTTTGTGCAAAACTTGGAATATTTGTGCGAGCACTAACATGTGACCAAGGTCCAACAAACCGAAGTCAGTTTTCAAAACTTGGACATAAAGAAGAAGAAGGCAGTTCACAAAATACCTACAATAACTGGTTTGTTTACAACGGGCAAAAGATCTATCTCTGCTTTGATGTACCACATCTAGTGAAATCGATTAGAACAAATTTGTTATCTTCGGACTTTTGTTTATCCAATGGAGATATTGTCAGCTGGGATGTGTTGAGGGAATTATATGCAATCGATTCCCAAAACCTTGTTAGAGCTTGTCCAAAAATCAGCCAAGCACATTTGGACCCAACCAATTTTCAAAAAATGTCCGTTGGTCTAGCAACACAAGTATTTTCACATACTGTTTCAGCGGCAATAATGGCAATGCTAGAACCTTCAGTTTTCTTCTTCAATTTTTTTCAAAAAAATGGACAAAATGTTCGACATTTTAAATGGACATCCACCGTTAGTAAGAAACAGCATTAATATTGATTTTTTGATTGAAATGAAGGAGTTATTTTCGTCCTTACAATTTTGCAAAAAAAAACAACAGTTCATTGCTTTAAAGGAATGGTAATGACCATATCATCTTTCCTCTCTTTGGCCGATGACCTTTTTAAGGATTATTCCGTTTTTTCTTATTTCTACTTAAATAAAATGAGTCAGGATCCACTAGAATTTTTTTTTTCGCATGTTCGTGCCCGAAACGCAAATAAAAGGAATCCGAATGTTTTCGAATTTCAGTCAATTATTGCCAAAATTTCTGAATCTACTATTTGCATCAGAATTTGCTAATTGCCAATAAGACTCCGATGAATTACTTGATGTTGACTGGTCTGCAATTGTAAATACTACAAGTGAAGAGTCAATTTCGGTAGATACTTGTAAAGCAGCTACAATGTCAATCCATTACCGTGACACGCAAAACTTTGCCAATTTTAATAAACAGCCATCTGCCTCAATAACTGTCAAAAGTATGTCTATTCGATACTTTGCTGGTTACTGCTGTTATAAGCTATTTAAAACAATGAAAGAAATTGTCTGCATTGTACCCGAACATTGATTAAAAAAGATAAGGCGCAAACTGAAAATTCGGAGTTTCTTATTCATCACAAGGCATACCTAAATTCAGAATCTGACTTTGGAAAATTATTTCCACCTTCAAATAAATTTTTTGAAATTTGCAAACTTCAAACGAATGTTTTTGAAAATATATACAACAATAGTCCAGAAATTATTAACATCAAATCGCAAATAATATCTATGTGCATTAAAGAAGCAGATTTGTTTTGTTCCGATTGGTTTGAACACCCAATTTGTGGTGAGCACCATTTGAAAGCACTTTCTTTTATGGTCCTTGTGTTGTTGAGAAAAAATTGTATTTGGACCAGTAAAAACGCTAAACAATCTATCCAAAAAGGTAAAACAAGAAACACTAACAACAAGCGACTTGAGAATTTAGTGAACCTATAAGAACTGTCAGGATTTGCCACGAAATCAATAACAATGTCTTTTCTTATAAGGTCCGTTAGAAGGCACAATATTTTTTTTTTATTGAATAAGTCTGATTTTTTGTTTGTTCTATTATATTTAAAAAAAAAACACCAACTATTTTATGAATTCTTTCTTTTATGCTTTGAATTTCGTTTTAATTTGTTTTTATTCTAATATTAATTTCGTGAAACTAAAGAAACAAGTACTTTCTAGCGACCAAAATAATGTTGCGGACAACGATTTTTTTAACTGACATGCTATTTTCTTTTACATGGGATTTGCGACAATGTTTAAAATGAAAAAAAGAAAACACAGAAATTCAATGGATTTTTGCTTATTTTCTGACATTATTTGAGTATTTGAAATAAAAGTTCACCAACCTCCAATCTTAATCAGAGATTTTTCTTATTTCATGCTATCAATTGAAATTCAGTGTTTTATTTCTCTTCTTTGTACACATGGCCTAAAAAAACAGGAACCATCGAACTAATGAATGACAAAAAAGGACAATAATAAAAAAACATAAAAATTCCAAAAACCCATAGCTGTATATGTACAACAATAATATCGTCAGCACACAAGGTCAACACACCAAAACGAAATTGAGAAAAAAAAATACATTTTTGTTCGAACCATACAATCCTTATTGACTTCCTTCATGTTGCAGGCAGTTCATACCAGGTATTGTATTGTGTATGCTGGTTTTTTTCGATTTGTGTATGCTGGTTTTACATTTTTTCTTGAACATGCTTTTGTTCTGTCATTCTGTATCTGTATATTTCTCTTGTCTGTGATTTAAGTTAATTGTGTGTTGTTGGTTAAGATGGAACGGCTGCAAATAATCGTTTGAAAAGTGGAGTTATCTGGCTTATCTCTTGATGTTGGGGAGAACGCTGCAATTGTTCATATGCCAACTACATGGTAAGACATGTGGCTTATCACCGAAAAGAGTCCTATGGATTTATACGGCCATGATAAGACCATTTATAGCATACGCATCGGTTGTTTGGTGGAATAAGCTTTCACGTAAATACGTCACTGCTGCTTTTGCCAAACTCCAAAGGCAGGTATGTCTCGGCTGCACGGGGGCCTTCCCCAGCACGCCTGGCTCCGGCCTAGATGCACTATTGAACCTTCCGCCCCTTGATGTTTACATCATGGGCTGTACAATCAAGGCTATCTCACGTCTTACAAGAGGTGGCTTTTGGTATAACTCGCACTGGAGTTTTGATGAACTTGCGCAACGGTTGTCCTTCGACTCCTGTCTTATGGATATGCCGTCTGATGCGATGACACCGGAACTTCGGCTAAAGCGCAAATACGAGGTCGACTTTCCTTGCGTCCAGGACTGGCTCTGGCCGGACTCTGAACCTGGAAGGGAATGCAGTCGAATCTTTACGGATGGCTCCAAAACCGATCAAGGATCTGGTGCTGGTGTCTTCGTGGAGAGCGATAACGTTAGACTTTTCTTTCCGTTAGGCAAATATGCGTCAGTCTTCCAAACAGAGACTTATGCTATCCTAATGGCCATGGACTATGTTACGAGGAACAGGTGGAGGGGGCGAAGTATCTGCGTCTGTAGCGACAGTCAGGCTGCGCTTAAGGCCTTACTCAAACCCTTAACTACCTCCAAAATAGTACGTGAATGCAAGATATCGCTGAATTCGGTCGGAATGCTGAATTCACTTAAACTTGTCTGGGTCCCGGGTCATAACGGGATCACGGGAAATGAGATCTCCGATGAACTTGCTAGACAAGGCTCAGAGAGGGATTTCTCAGGACCTGAACCAGCGGTCTGTCTGCCTGAGTTCTCGGTCAGGGCTTCCATTGACGGTTGGGTTTCCTATGAACACAATCGCCTTTGGCATGACTCTCCAGGGTGCAGACAGATTAAGCAAATGCTCCCCGACGTCTGTGGGAAATCCGCGGCATTCTTGTTGTCTCTCAACAGAAAAGACTGCAGACAGACTACTGGCGTTCTTACGGGACACTACGCTTTTGCCAAACACCTTAAGGTGCTAGGCCTAAGCGACACCACCAACTGCGAAGCCTGTGGAGAAAGCGACGACACTGCGGAACATTTCCTCTGTGATTGTCCTGCTTTTGCTCGTATCAGGTGGCAGGTTTTTGGTGCGGATATGGTGAGTGCTGTAAACCTAAGCTCCTTATCATTGAAGCGCCTTCTCGTTTTTCTTAGAAAAACGAGTAAATTCCCACAGTAAAATGTGGTGTGTCTGCCTGGTAGTACAATGGACCAGTATTGAGTCTGAGTGCTCCAGTGCAGAAAGTTTCACACACCCCGATAAAAAAAAAAACATGGTAATGAATTGCCCCGGCGTCATTTAATAATTAAATCAAATCGACTTTATTCGGGATCAATTGGAAATGCGCTGGACAACTGTGCTGACCTTCCTGTTATTGAGTTTTCACCAATACCAGGGAACCTACCATATTTGACAAGGTATAATTAAGTTAGTTTTTGGATTACTTATGAATTTCTTATTCTAAATCTAACGAAAAAAACACGAAAACTTTGAGCTTAGGTAGAGGTCTTAAGATTTTATCCGAATTACTTTTTTATGTCAAATTATTCTACTTACCAAAAGGCTGCAAAATGGGTGTATTCGGAATTCATGCAACTACTTTTTTTCTACATACATTGGCGCTCCACCCTAGTGTGGGTCCGTGATTATTCAGTTTTTCTACTTGTTTTTATAGAGTTGGAGAAACCACCAAAAATAAACGATGCTTAAAACTTTATTCTGTTTATACCCTTAAGACAGGGTGAACAAATAATTAAATTGGTTGTAATAACTCTTGGTAAAAGTAGGTTAAAAATGTGTCCATTAAATTGTTGATATGCTTACCTGAAAGAAAAAGAAAGTAAGGCATTATTAAATTTCAATATAGGCAGAAGAAAATTAAAATAATAGTTGTAAGGAATTCGAATTTTTTTTTTGTTAGGAAAGGCGAACCAAAAACACTTAACTAGCTCTCCATGATGCTTTCAGATAAGTGTTGCATGTTGCTTCTTCTCTAAAGTTGTTTCTTCAGGAAATATGTCTCTCGGAAAAGAATTTCAAATTTTCTTATTGTATTGAATTGTTAAAAACGCTTTACATATTTTGCTATATAACATTTAAAGGATTTAATCGAAAAAACGAAGCTTTTGTAAAAAAACGCTACCTAGCTCAAACTTTGGTTTTTTTTTTAATTGTGGGCGGACTTTGAAAATATTTACATAGCATAAAGGGCCCCTAGAAAGTATATATTATAATATTTCAGCTAACTAGCTCAAACTTTGACTTTTGAATAAAATTGTTTTTATTAATTGTGGGCGTGTCAAAGGGCAGATTTTAGAAATTATCTCCTGAGCAATTTTAGAAGTCAAAGATCATATATAAAAAGGGAGCGTATCGGAATCCCGCTTTTCAAAAATCCCGAAAAAAAGTTTTAAAATCCCGTCTACTAAAATACAGCTTTTTTTAAATCCCGCTTGTTCAAAATCCTGATCTATTATCATCCCGCTTTTTAAAATCCCGCCAAATCCCGCTAATCCCGTTTTTTTACAAAACATTGTTATCAAAAAAATAGATGTTGCTTATATGCGCTTTTTTATTATATTATTATATATTTAAAAATATTAAAAATACTCGACCAAAAAGAAAATGCATCCGAATGTTTTTAGTTTTTACTGTAAGCAGAAGCACACATTTGTTTTTGCTTACATATTCTACATTGTTTTTACGCTTTGCGAAAATAGTATATAATGCACATAAAAACCTACCTCTTGCTAACGGTTTTACCCTTATCATTTACTGCTGTAACAATAATTGGAGTTTGCGCCAATTTAGTATTGGATTGAGTGCGCACGCAGAACTATTGACCGCGATGAGTTATATTATAATTGAACTAAAGTCAAACAAAGGTTTTTTTTAAATTATTGAAGATTGTCATATTTATTACTTAAAAATTTATTTTGATATAAGAGGCGGGATTTTAAAAGCGGGATTATAAAAAGCGGGATTTTAAGAATCGGGATTATAAAAAGCGGGATATCGAACCCAACCCATAAAAAAATTCAGCTTTCTAGGTTAAAATTTTGATTTTTTTGATAAATTTTTTTTTTTTTTTTTTTAGTTTTTGGGCGTGTCTGTGTGCGGATTGCAAAAATTCTTAAACTTGATTATTTCGGGTCCCTAGAGAGTATATGGTTAAAATTTCAGATCTCTAGGTGAAGTTTAAAGGCCTAATTTTTGCCGACAGACGGACGGACGGACGGACGGACGGACGGACGGACGGACGGACGGACATGGCTAGATCGATATTATTATCGATGCTGATCATAAATATATAAAACGTTTAGGGGCCTAGGGACCTGCCGAACTACAAATGTCAGCGGATATCATCCTGCCTGTGCTGGAGATGATCATGAAAAGCTGTCTAAATCTGGTTCATATCCCCCGGGCTTGGAGAGAAGTAAAACTGGTTTTTATACCCAAGGCTGGCAAATATTCCCATGTCAGTCCAAAGGACCTCAGTCCTATTAGTCTATCTTCATTCCTCCTCAAAACGCTGGAGCGATTGATTGATATCCACCTCCGTATGCACATAAACCCGCAATTGCTGTCTACAGCTCAGCATGCGTACTGTAAGGGAAAGTCGGTGGAAACCGCTCTTCATTCCTTAGTACGCACAATCGAATACTCTCTCCATCACAAGGAGTATACCATGGTTGCTTTCCTTGACATAGAAGGCGCCTTTAACAACGTTAACACATCTGCAATCGCAAACGCACTGACAGAACTGAATGTGGATAGCTCGCATGGTGAATTGATCAATCTACTGCTAAATAGTCGGATTATCAATCCAAAACTGGGCGTAACATCTGCTAGGAGGTCTGTCAGTCGAGGGACGCCGCAAGGCGGTGTTCTTTCTTCCCTTCTCTGGAACTTGGTGGTGAACAAACTACTGATAAACCTGGAAGGGGAGGGCTGCAGAGTGATTGCATATGCGGATGATGTTGCTATTGCCGTCTCTGGAAAACACCTCAACACCATAAAGGAACTCCTGCAAAACGCTCTTAACAAGCTAACGAGATGGGCTAATCGGTGCGGACTGGGAGTTAACCCCCACAAAACCGAGCTTGTCCTCTTTTCCAGGAAATATAAAATCCCATATATTGATCCTCCCTCTATTAGCGGTACAAGCCTAACTTTCTCTGACGAAGCAAAATTTTTGGGTCTAATCTTCGATAGGAAGTTAGGCTGGAAACCCAATATACAAGAAAGAGTCAAGAAAGCTACAGTAGCACTTTTCTCTTGTAAAAAAGCCATTGGCAACAAGTGGGGTTTACAACCCCGCATTACGCACTGACTATATACATTGGTGGTAAGACCAATTCTTACTTACGGGGTGGTTGTCTGGTGGACTGCTCTAGAAAAAGCTATAAACCGCGACAAGCTGGGCAAAGTCCAGCGTTCAGCGTGTCTGTGCATTAGCGGAGCACTCCGTACTACCCCCTCCGCTGCTCTGGACATTCTGCTACACCTGATACCCCTTGATATATTTAGCATGCAAACAGCGGCATGTTCCGCTGTCCGCTTAAAAGCTACCTCGCAGTGGACCAATAACAATATTGGCCACACCATTATTCTAGACTCCTTTAAGTCTCTACCCAGAAACATACACTACACCATACCCCGTTTGCAGTTCGGAAAAAACTTTCAAATCACCATTCCTTCCAGATCATTCTGGGATGAAGATGCATTTGCGAATGATAAATCGATCCACTTTTACACCGATGGATCAAAAACTAGCGATGGGGTAGGTGGTGGAGTCTTCTCAGAAAAGCTAAATCTTAGCCTCTCTTTCCGTCTTCCTGATTACTGTAGCGTGTTCCAGGCGGAAATTTTGGCGATAAAAGAAGCCCTGACGTGGCTGAAGAGGAATGTGATATCCTCAAAGAATATCCGTATCTTCTCAGATAGCCAGGCCGCGATTAAGTCCCTGGACTCAGTCTCTTCAAATTCAATCATAGCCCAAGACTGCCGATCATCTCTTTCAGAGATGGCAGAGCAGTTCAATATTCACCTCTGTTGGGTGCCGGGGCATAGGGACATTACAGGTAACTGCAGGGCAGATGATCTCGCCAAAAAAGGAACCACATTACCTCCTTTACCTGATAAAGGTTCCCTAGGTATACCAATCGCTACTTGCAAACTCTTGTTTAAGCTATCCGCAATCGATAGAACAAACCTTAGGTGGACGAGTAGCAATACATGTCTAGCGACTAAGCGGATCTGGCCAAAGCTGGATCTACGACGCTCTAAGTGTCTAATCTCATTAAACCGACTGCATATTAGCTCCACTATAGGTGTTATCACAGGCCACTGCTTAATAGGCAGGCACGCATCCAAACTTGGTGTGTGCTCAAATGACTTCTGTAGAAGCTGCATGGACGAGGAGGAGGAGAAGACTGTACTTCACCTTCTCTGCACGTGTCCTGTGCTCTCCCATAGAAGAAATCTCCATCTAGGGGACTTCTTGTTCAATGACACAAGCGACTTAGCCAGCACTGGCGCTAGAAGTCTTTCGCGCTTCATAAGAAACTCCTACTGGTTCAACGAGCAGTGAGAGTAATCCCCAGATTTGTGTGGTACCACAATGGACCTATCATTGGTCTAAGTGTGTTGGCTTTGGCTGACAGCCACGTCTACCTAACCTAACCTAACCTAGGGGCCTAGGGGCAATATAAAGGTATGTTACAAACTATGAGTCAAAATTAATATAACCTTAGAATCTATATATATAAAAATCAATCCATATTTGCGTTTGTTGCCGGTGTTTGGGCAAACGCGTTAACCGATTCCAATGAATTTTTTTTTCCATGAAAGGTGACGTCTGTACGAAGGATGTTATGTATGTGCGATGTCTGTATCTGCATCAGTGTGTGAATTATGGGCATTTGAGTGAGTAGACATGCATATATGCGTATTCGTGTGAATTCCGATGCAGATACAGAGACCGCACATATAAAAAACCATCGTACAGACGTCACCTATTTTGTTATCCGAACGCGCATATGAAAGAGCGAGACCACACGAATGTTTCAACCCTATTGTGGTGTTTGTGCGCCCTTTCATTCTTGAGATATCTAGCCTTATTTCGAAGATCAATCGATAATTGATATTTGACTATTTTCAATGTGTGCTATTGTGAACGAACGGATGACAAGCACGAAACGAGAGCTAATTGTTGTTTCTTTCGAAAGAAAAATACTCCGTCGGATATTTGGTCCTGTGTGCGAGGAGGGCGATTGGAGGAGAAGATATAACCGCGAACTCTATGAGCTGTACCAAGATATGGATGTAGTTCAAAAAAGCTTTAATACGTCGACTACATTGACACGTCGATCACATGGACAATAGTGCTCCAGCGAAGAAGATCTTTGACTCCCAACCCTCAGGTTCGAATCGACAAGGAGGACCGTCCCTCCGTTTTAAAGACCAAGTCTCGGATCGCAGAAGATGGAAGACTGCAGTGTCTCAGGCAGAGACTCTCTACAGGTCGGAAGCCCGTTAAGTATACTTTGAGAACGTAAAAGTGCAGCATCTTTGTGAAGAGGATATAGCACCCATAAACCATAACAAACTACTGTTTTTGTAGGGAAATAAAATGCCTTGAGGATGGGGTTATTGACGACTTGTGTCTAGCGTTTTATGACAGCAGTATCATAACCCTGCTTTACCTAACGAAACCTATTTTGGGCGATCAGGCAAAGGTTTAGTTTTTAATTCTGATAAAAGCACCGTTCTTTCTGGCAAATTTAACATCTATCATTGTTTATTCGGTATTTCCAACAAAAGCGCTCAAATAAAAAACAAGTTGCATTCCATACCTTGAGCATGTCAATAATTGAAATGCAAGGAATGCGCATCAGTTCACTCTGTAGCATAAGTGAAGTACAAACCGTAAAATACGAATGTGGAATGCTCTACTATGATCTGTTTTTCCTTCGCCTTATCTTAAGTAAGAACGCTTGGGGAACAACAAATTCCTTAGCGCTCGAAAATTATAACAAAAAAAGAAGTTCTTTATCGCAATGCACTCAGGAGATTGAGCGGGCCAATGTCCGCAATATCAATAACTAAGCGCATTTAATATCGAGTGCATTCTCTACAACTACCCTCCGCAATTGGCCTTAGTTTTAAAGCTTATCAATATTCCACTTAACTCTTATATTTAAAATTCCTTTGCACAAAAATTAGGCAATCTGCCTAGTACCTAATAGAATTATGGCGCCCATCGGTCAATAGTTTCCTCTATACAATCATCCCACATAGTCTTTAATATATCGTTTACGTTTACCATTCGCTTTCAGCTTCATAGGGCATGACCATACACATAAAACTCCCACCGCCAACAATATTATTTACTACAGCTCAGAAAGTTTTTTTTATCAAAAATTCAAACCTCAAAATCGATTGTGCTTCCGAAATGTTCTATATTTTTAATTGGCTACGCAAATGCCACTTTATTGAGCAACGTTAAGATAAAATATTACGAAATACAAACGTTTTACAAAGCAAAAACAAAACAGTGAAAAAAACCCGCACACAAAACTGGAAAAACAAATTCAAAAAATCTCTCAAAGTATTGAGTAACATAAAATTCCTTGGCTTCAGTTTGCAACGAACAGAATATCATCGTCCGCTTACCTACCGACTCTACTTTCGTATATACGAGTATCTTTGAGTATAATTAATTAAAAATCAAAAGAAACATATTTACTCCATGCACACATATAAAAGTTGTGTTTACTTTACATTTGGTTCTATTTATATCACAGTCATTTCATTGAAAGCATTTTTATCAGCATCACCAATTGAGCGATAGCTAACTGATAAGTTGTTAACTTTAAACTAAGGCAATTGGATAAGGATTTTCTTTAGATTTCTTGAGGGTTTTTGAAAATTAAACAAACTCTTCAAATCGAAAAGTGAATTGAAGTACTTGGTCGACTGACGTATGGCGTATGTGGAACATTTTGTATTTCACCATTGTTGATTGTTGATGGAAGCTAAAGTGGCGCACAAATGTGTGAAATTTAGTTATTTTTTTTGCTATACAAACAACAGCCAAAAAAGGTTCGGTGTTAAAATTAGCTAAGCTTGGTTATCTCATGTTGAAAACGAATATGTCATTGGAATTACACCCTTAGCTCTTTTTTCATTGCGTGATAGTCACACATATGTGATAATAGTCGTATTTTGTTATCACCTATGATCTGTATATGTCAGCTGACGATAATAAAACTTTTGGAAACAGCTACGCAGCCGAGTTATCAATTTAGCAGGCTGTGACCATATTTTTACCATATTCTTGTTGCGTTTAAATTTAGCGCTCGACTGTCCAGCAACAAGAAGAAGAAGCTGCGAACTGTTTAAAATAATTGGAACGTTGGATGCCTTAGCACACCTGGAGTAGACCCAGTCTACTGAAAGCATCTAATTGAGGGACTCTTTTCTGTTCCCAGGGTGTACCCTGACCCATGTTAACGGTAATTGCGCTGTTAGTACTAATGATAGAAATTTCATTTAGGCCTCTATTTTTAGAAGAAATATTAGCCTTTGTAATTGCATTTAAATAAATTGTATATCTTACCTCAGTCTTAAGATATCCAATTTTTAACCTGTTCCATTTTTCCTGCCCATGCTAATTTTTTTTTAACTTTCGGTTCAATTTTCTCCACAAAATGCGTAATAAACATAACGTTTTAATATTTTTTTTACCGTTAACATGGGTCAGGGTACACCCAAGTAAGCCTTTTCTTAAATCCTCAATAAAAGATATAAAATTAGAGATATGCCCTTACTGTAGAACAATTTTTTCATGTATAATATTTAAATTTATTATGGGATTTAATTTATAAATTATAATTTTTGAATAGATTTTTTATTTGTATTCATTATTTTCATTATTCTCATTATCGGATACATCAGTAATTACTGTGGTTGATTGAAAGACCGTCCGATCTAACCAGGCTGGTGGTTGTGAAAGCTGAGCGTGAAAAATGGGATTTCATCCTAGGATGCGACGCCAACTCCCATCATGCTCAATGGGGTAGCACCGACACAAATGTGAGAGGTGAGTCCCTTTTTGAATTTATTATTGAACACAATATATTGATAGCCAATAGTGGCAATGAACCAACCTTCGTAACTAGGAATAGACGTGAGGTACTAGATGTTACAGTCTGTAACAACTCACAAACTATGAATGTGCGAGAATGGAAAGTTTCTACTGAAGCATCCTTTTCGGACCACAGGATTATAGAGTTCCTAACGGACGAGAAAGCAGACCCGATAAAAAAATTTAGGAATCCCAGATTAACAAACTGGGATACATTCCTCAAAGAAGTAGAAAAGAATAGTAGGAAACTTCAACGACAAACACTGGTCACACCAGATGAAATCGACGCAGGTACAGAATACCTAAACAAAATTCTGACAAATGCGTACGTTAAAGCCTGTCCTTTACGGACTGGGACCTGTACAAGGCCAGTCACAGGAAATTCAAGAGCTCCATAGTAAGTGCTAAACGCACGGCTTGGTATACATTCTGTAGTGACATCGAGAGCACAACGGAATCTTCCAGGCTTAGGAAAATACTGCCCAAACAACCCTGTGTTCCAGGTTTTATTAAGGACAGTTGAGGAAACTGGACACAGTCCTGCACAGAAACCCTCGAACTCTTATTACAGACTCACTTTCCAGGGTGCACCCCGAGTCTAGGTAATAACTTAGAGGCGGATATTACTCCTACAACTGTTTCAATGGTTCCAGAAGGAGTAATAACCGAAGAAAAGCTTAACTCTCCCTTCAAATCACCTGGGAGAGATGGGATTTTTCCTATTATGCTCCAGAAGACAAAGACCGTCATCATACCGGTTCTCAAACGACTTTTTATACGAAGTCTGGAGTGCGGCTACATTCCTAAAGCCTGGCGGGAAGTGAGGGTGGTATTCATTCCCAAGGCAGGAAAACCTAGTTACATCTATGCCAAGGACTTCACACCGATAAGTCTGACTTCTTTCATCCTAAAAACGTTTGAAAAGCTAATGAACATCCATATTCGCAGTCGACTCGACTATAGCGCGATCTCCACCGCCCAACACGCTTACATTAAAGGCAAAGGAGTGGAAACTGCGCTACACGACGTCGTCAGCACTATAGAAAAGTCTCTCAGAAAAGAATACACACTTGCAGCGTTTTTAGACATTGAAGGAGCATTCAACAATGTGGAAACGCGAGCAGTGGAAAGAGCATTGCAGAACTCCAACGTCGATCAGTCCTCACTAAGGTGATTATGAGCCTGCTCAATGGAAGGTACATCAATGCAACACTAGGCGATAATGACCTAAGAGTCGTGGCGTCCAGAGGCACACCACAAGGTGGAGTCATATCCCCCTTACTCTGGGTCCTTGTTGTCAATGAAATACTCCTAAAATTCAAAAACAGAGGGGTCAAAGCAATTGCATACGCGGATGACGTAGTATTGCTGGCGACAGGGAAATTCCTATCAACTCTAAGCGAACTGTTAGAAAACTCATTGCGGACACTCACTACATGGACAAGAAAATGCGGTCTTGGGATCAATCCACAAAAGACTGAAATGGTGTTGTTCACTAATAAAAGAAGAATACCAGAATTCAAACCATCAGAAATTGAGGGAATACCCTTGAAGGTGGCGGAGAGTGCGAAATATCTAGGAATTATCCTCGATAGGAAGCTGAGTTGGAAGCCAAATGTCGATGACAGAGTTAGGAAAGCGGCCCACGCTTTCTACGCATGCAACCGTATCTTCGGAAAAAAATGGGGTCCAAACCCTAAAATAATTCTGTGGATGTATACGGCAATTGTGCGACCAATACTCACATACGGCAGCTTAGTCTGGTGGCAAGCCACAGACAAGGCAACCAATCTCAAAGTGATGGCAAAAATACAAAGACTAGCATGTATAGGGCCAACCAGTGCAATGAGAACAACCCCAACCGCTGGCTTGGAAGCCATTCTCAATCTGCCACCATTGGATCTATACATGCAGGAATCGGCTGCAAAAAGTGCCTTGAGGATCAGCCAAACAAACAGCTGGAACCCGAGTCAGTTTGGACATGCACTGATTCTGAACATGTACATAGGGAACAACGTCACATCTGACTACATGTCTCCTTACTTAGACTTCGAGAAACCATTTTCTTGTTCATTTCCGAGCAAGGAGGAATGGTACGCAAACGAACCCATGAAAAGGAAATCGATTTCCATCTTCACAGACGGATCAAAGATGGACTGTGGAACGGGTGCTGGACTATTCTCAGAGGAACTACACATTAACAGATCGATTAGATTACCTGATCACTGTAGTGTATTCCAAGCAGAAGTCTTAGCAATCACTGAAGTCGCAAGCATGGTATCAATGATGGCGATACCACGTAATGATATTACCATTTTTATTGATAGTCAGGCGGCCATTAAAGCGGTGTCAGCTACAGAAATAAAGTAATTGCTTGTTCGCCGTTGCCGCGAGGAGCTCAAAGCTCTTGGCGCGAAGCACAAAACGAGTCTCTGCTGGGTCCCTGGTCACAAGGACATATCCGGTAACGAGCGAGCTGACGAACTGGCAAGAAAGGGGTCTGCGATGGACCATGAACAGGCACTTCAGTCGGTTAAACCACCACTCTGCAACCTCAGAGAAAGGGTAGAATACAAAACACGAATGAAAGCCAACAACATGTGGTGGTCACTAACCACTTGTGACATATCACGCAAGCTGTGGCCAAAATATGATAAGGGCCGAACCAACAAACTTTTACGTTACGACAGGACATCGCTATCAAAGTTGATCGGTACTCTTACTGGCCACAACCTGCTAAGGAATCACACAATGAAACTAAATCTCAAGGATGACGACATTTGTAGAGGCTGCGGTGATGAGGAAACTCATGAGGACACACCTCACTTTCTCTGTCACTGTCCAAGCCTTTGTCACCTGAGGAACAGAACACTTGGAAGATACTTCTTCCAAGACATTCAAGAACTTTCTGATGTCTCACTATCAAACATCCAAATGGCTGGACAAACTGGAGTAAGAAGGAAACCAAGGACGAAGGACCAAGGCCAGAACAGCGAGGCCAACACTCCCAACAAAGGGTATCACAATGGGACCACATGGACCTAAGTGTGGTGTAGCAGATTCGCTCTGTTCCATCAGCCCGTTAACCTAACCTAACCTAAGACCGAGAGAATAGGCTTATGATATGAGAAATAAGATACATATGTTTTCGAATGAAAATTAGAAAGATAACTGCATCGATTGTTGTTCCATGTCGTGTGCATTTCGGTTATTATTCATTTGTAGATCTAATTTATCGTGTAGACAGTTTACCTTGTCCATCTTCGGACGGGAAATTAATATTGAAATCCCCTGCTGGAATTAGTGGAAACATATGATACTAGGCTAAAATGGCCCCATACAGGGCCTAGAACCTTCCAACCACTTTCATTGGAGGGGACCTACAGTTTTACGCCGAATCCGAACGGCAAATTTCAGACGTTCGTAAAAGATGCCAACAACACGCGGTCCTCCATCTAAGTACTAATCACGCCCTACGTCGTTTAATTCCAGTGATCGAACAAGAACCGATTTATTCGACGTGGCAAGGTCGTTAACATGGCAACGTATGATAGTTTTCTCCTAATTCTTCAGAGCCTACTCGACCGTAAATCATGTCTTTTATATAAAAACTTTATAATATTATTAACTGTGTTATTGGGCGAAATGTAAACAACTATCATTATGTTTGTTTAATTCGAGGGCCATCTGAACGAAAAAAGACGAACTAATGAACTGCGATTCATGAACACAATGACTTTACTCACTTCCGGTAAATTCCATCTGTCGGCAACTGCTTTAGATTTAGCTTTCTCCTTTGGATCGGTTTGGATAGATGATAAGAGCTTAGTATTATCCTCTATTGAGAAGATTCAATGGTGTTTACCCATTCCACGAACCTTTACGCCGACTGAATTTTATGTAACAAAAGAGTGTATGACACGAAACGTAACTCTCTCTCTCTTTCTATCTTCACTAACTTATATTTCTCTCTCAACTTCCGTTTTACCGGAAGTGCACGTTTGTCTACACTTCCGGTATGTCGGACGTGTGCGTTTGTCTACACCGGAAGTGCCGTTTGTCCACACTTCTGTGACGCATTCACCAGCTTACTCCCCAAGTGCGTAAAGAGGTTTTACTTTAAAAATTAAAGAATCCAAAGAAACCAGCAAATTTCCCCCAATTAAAATGCTACTGAACGAAGCGATCTTGTGGAAAATTGTGCAGCGGCAGCTTAAAATATACATGGAGGAAAATCACTTATTCGAGGAGTGCCAATCAGGGTTTAGAGGTAGACATAGCTGTGAGTCGCTAATACATCTCATCTTAGCGGAGTGGAAAAATGAGGTTCACTCAAAAAATAAATAACGGCTGTTTTTATCGATCTGAGACGAGCATTTGAGACAATTGATAGGGACGTCCTAATAGATAAGCTTTATAAATATGGAATTAAAGACAATGAATTAACGTAGTTCGAGTCGGAAAGGGAATAATTCAACTGCATTTTTTAAGTTACGAATAAAAAAGTCATACGCATTATCTTATTCATAGCTTTTGAGAAATGAGTTCCATTGAATGGAATTTAAATAGTTTTCGACTTCAATTCTCCCTACAAAAGTCATACTATTACTACAGGCTTAAGGTAACTATAGAAATTAAAATCAACAACCAAAGCATTATGTTAAATTGAATTCCGGAAAATTGGTAAGCAAGAATTACTTAAATATGCCGTTTATTCTTAATCTTTTAAAACTAAAACAACTATACGATCAAACTTATTAGGAATGTCACTGGATGGGTTAACAACACAATCAGAAGAGGAATTGCATTCGGTTATTGATTTTGCGTAAGAGAGTTCCTTTTTTAACTCTTCAATACTGTTTGACGAAACACTAAAACGGTAAGTAAAATTCTCAAAATTACAATTAGGACAAGTACTGCACTTCCAAAAAAAGTTTCTACATATTCGATAGTATTTTGAACTCATTGTTCAAGAACCGCACATAACCATTTCATTTAGCTTAGACTGTTTAATAATTTGGTCACACTTGGCAGAAACCTTAGACATGTTGAAAAAGTTCAACTGATCCGTAAGAGAAATGAATGAGAACCCATGACGATTTTTTACTGCGGCCTAAGCGGCGTAGAATTGTACATTCGTTCCATTTGTGTCAACAATAAAACTTCGCACACACAAAAGCTTGGAGAAGCTGGGTTTAAAAACCCTTATGAGCCGTTATCCTTATCTGTTTTTTTATATATTTCTTTACCTTCTAATATCATATCTCACAAAGTGATTCACCTTCATTAAAGCCTCCTTTTTTTAAATCCAAGGCCAGCCGATATTGATAAGCTCGTAGTTCAATAAATACATAATACATTATGTAAGTACATTAAATTGTGTTGAACGTATTGATCTACATAAGAAAAATATTTTAAAGACAGCGTTGCATACAACCATGCAAAATTGTCTTAACAAAACTTTTAAGCTTCAAGTTGGCGAAAATACGAATAAAAAAGATTTCTTTTGCCATTCATTCAACATTGTTTTATGTAGTTCTAAAGATTTTTACAACTATATGATATACTACAGAGTAAATATAGAATATAAATTAAAATCCATTCATTGATTTGTTTTGTGCATGTAGGAAACGTGCCGTCATTTGAGGACAAATGTAGGGACTTCCGTTTTGATAAAATTTATGCTTAACTTCCTACCAATGAGCCGAGTACCATTATACAATATTTACAATATTTTTTGGTGTTCCAGTTCCTTATTAGGTTCCTCACGAGGTGGCTTTCCACACGGTGTTTGTGTATGACACGCTGTCTCCACTTACGATAAATTCATAGCAGAAATCAGAAGCAAAAGAAAAAAGCATGAGCACAGCAACTGTCAAGCGTTCTTGGCATAATCGAATATGTGATCATTCCAACTGAGGGTTTCATTTACACGCACGTACCGAGAACGGAAAACCGTTCGGTTTTACTTCATGGATAATGGCAAACTATTGAGGTTTCGCTTTAATGACAGAACAGCATTGTGTTTTGAAAGCATTAAATTTCCCCCTATTGGTTGTAGCCCACTGATGTCGCCAAGAACTGTGAGAACTAGTTTGCTGGGCATAAGTGTGCGATAACAGCATGCTTTCTATGGCAAACTATAGAAATATAGTTGCTATAATGGTCTGCACTTCAGATAATGAAAGCATGCATTATCGTTTAATATCAATTAATCGCAAGTGGAGACCGCGTGTGAAGGAACTCAATTTTGTATGTGTTGCGGCTTTCGAGGTCATCCGTGACGACGATAGAGTCAGCACTTTGTACGCGATGAAAGAAGGTCGAGCAATTAAGGAATTATTACCACAGACCTGTATTAGAAAACTTGAATTCAACCATTCTACCGGCTCTTGGCAAGTATTGATAGTTAAACAAAAATCAAAAACAGTTGTAAAGTGCGCGAATGTCTTCGTCACGGTTAAACAATGCAAAAGAAAATCACACAAAAAAAAATTTGTTTATCAAAAATCGAAGAGAAAAAGATATGCATGCCCATTTGGATAATCAGCTTTAATTTAATTTAATTTAATTAATTTTAATTTGGTAGGGCGTTCGGCCCCATTTATTCAGCTCAATACAAGCTATATGTCTTTCAACTACAAAACTAAGCCTTATAGCTAGACTTAAAACTAATATGTACTTACAAGCTAGAGAAAAAACTTATAATACTAAAACTAAAGACTAAGACTTATAACTAGGAAATAAAGTTGAATGAAGAGAATGTCTGCTGCATCCCTGCGGTCTTCAAGCCTATTCAAGATAATGAATTTGAGGCGGTCTTGATAGGGAGGTAGGATTAGGGGATTGTTCCAAGAAAGTCCGCGGAGGGCGAATCGAAGAAAACGTCGTTGTATGTTTTTCGATTTTGTTTACATGAACTTGGCGAGAGGGTGACCACGTTTGGCTGGCGTATTCGAGGAGGGGGCGGACAAAAGTAATGTAGAGAGATGTGGTCACGTAGGGATCAGAGAATTCCTTTGACCACCGTTTAATGAAACCAAGGGAATAATTGGCTTTACGAATTATCTCGTTAATGTGCGTACGGAAATTGAGCTCGCGGTCGTACAATATGCCAAGGTCACGAAGAGACTGTACGATGGGTATAGGTTGATCATTAAGAACGTAAAGACGGGGAGGGGACTTGTTGTATTTACGTGATAAGGTTATGGATTGGCATTTCGCAACATTGAGCTCTAGGCAGTTTTTGAGACACCAAATATCTATCTAGATCTTGTTGTAGCAAGCAGGAGTCTTGTGATGAAGATATGTGTTTGAAAAGTTTATTGTCATCGGCATAGGGACAGATAGAGGATTGTTTAATATCCCTTTGCAGATCGTTTATAGTTAAGATGAAGAGAAGGGAACCTAGGTGACTGCCTTGTGGTACACCAGAGGTTGCGAGGAATGGGGCAGATAACACGGACCTGAAGCGAACACTATATAAACAGTTTTGCAGATAAGATGATATCCATTTCAGCAGTATTGGTTCGAGACCAAGGGTGGACAATTTGAAAAGAATTAATTTATGGGATATCTTATCAAAAGCTTTACAAAAATCAGTTGCAATAAAATCGACTTCTTTACCACTTTCTAAGGCCGATAGCGCAGAGGACGCGAATTCAACGAGGTTAGTGGTAGTTGATCTACTTTTTAGAAAGCCATGTTGGTTTTGGGGAATTAAAGATTTGCGTTGAAAGCTTAAAAAAATGGACTCCGTTTGAATCCATCCAAGACCAAATGTTTGATTATCTCTAGAAAACCTTCAGACACTTCATACTTTCCACAAATACAACTCAACAGTACACCCATTCAGTTTGTTGAGCCAGCAAGAAATCTAGGATTAGTCTTTAACAAAACCCTAACCTGGACCAACCATATACAATTGGCAATCGGAAGAGTGTATGGTGGCTTACGTATGTTATGGGCCACCCAAAGAATTACTCCAATTAAAACAAGAATGATACTTGCAAAGTCACTACTCATCCCCCTATTATTATTTGGGTGTGCAATTTTTTGCAACTGTGATAGCAGGCATAGGAGGAAACTGAATGTTGTATTCAACAGCGTAGCAAGGTATGTTTTTGGTCTGCGGAGATATGAACATATTTCTACATATTCTAGACAAATATATGGTTTCACTCTGGAAGACTTATTTGCTCTAAGGACCTTAACAATGCTGAACAATATTTTGCAAACACGAAAACCACCGTATCTATATAGCAAAATCCAGTTTTCTTCATCAGGTAGAAATGGTAATCTAACACCAGTACGCTACTCTTACCTCGTTTCGAGTCGTCAATTTTTTGTACATGCGATTCGGTTGTGGAATACCCTCCCCCAAACAATAAGGATGGTAGAATGTGGCACTCGGTTCGTAGCAAGGCTTAGGCAACATTTTGAGGCGCTTCGATGATAGACTTTAACCCCCCCCCCACCTACTCACAGATTGTCTATATTTTAACTGGCTCTAAAGCTTGCTCTTTTTAAAATTTAAATTTGGATTGATTTTCTTTATTTTCTATATTTTATCCTTTTTTGAACTTTATCAATAATTAAATTATATGCTGTAACTTAGTTTTCACTCACCTCATGTAATAGTTTTTAATACTGAAGCTTACACTACCTTAAAAGATATTGTATCTTACTGTGTAAGTTAAATCGATATAAAGAAATAAATATGAAAGCTTAAGGATTCGTACAAAATGCTTTCCGCGAGTTTGGACTCAGTAGTCAGTTGAAGTTTGAGCTGTCAGTTAAGCATTCAGTTAAACTGGTATGTAAAAGCAAAAACTGAAGCTGAAACTGATAAAATTAAAATTCCCATAAGTTCAAAATTGAACTGATAACTGATCATCTAAGAGGGCCTTAAGTAAGTTCAAAGTTCACAAATACTAAAAGTGTTCCTATCACACACATTGAGCGGATATAAGCGCACGGAAAAGTTTTGAATAACCCAGACCTAAAAAATGTTCCTTTTTCCTTTCAAAAATTTGTGGCCATACCATAATACATCCAGATGAACTATTTTGTTTTGCCTGGAATGCACCCATTCAATGTCAATTAGAAGGTTCCCTGATTATCGCACTATTTCAGTGCTGGTTAAGGTATTTAGCAGGCATTGGAGTAATGTTATGCTTGTGACGATGCCTTTCTTTGCTGTGGAATTGAGCGTGAATCCCATGCCAACAAAAAATTATTCAAATAACATTTTCATAAATAATTATGGTTGGCTTTGCATCTGGTTTGGAAACTCAGCTTGTCGGAGTAATCGAGCATTCCTTAACGGCAAACAACCGTTCCAAGGCGACCCGCCTAGCCAACTCACATCTCCGATTGGCGGTGTTTCAAAAAGTGCTTGTTTCTGAAATAGTCACTACAAGATACGAGTTCACCTCAAGGTGCCCTGTTTAGAGTCCATGATTATTGGCTCTGTCCGAGTGGCAGATGCCATGTTGGTATTTTGTGAAGTGGATCTATTTTGATTTCCGCGAGTAAACGGGAATATAATATATAAATCATCCTACCCAACGTACTGTGTGAACGTCTCAAGCCGCTCTACAACACACTAATCGGCACGTACCAGTGCGGGTTCCGGTCCGGCAGATCGACAATAGACCAAATTTTCACAGTGAGGCAATCATGGAAAAGACCAGGGAATTTCAAGTCGAGAGGCACCATCTTTCATCCACCTTAAAGCCGCATATGTTAGCATTCATTGTCAGGAGCTCTATATGGCGATGTCCGAATATGGGATCCTGACAAACTGATCCAGCTGTGTCGCGGGACACTTGAAAGCACGCGGTGTAATGTGCAATTCTGAAGCAGCCCTTCCGAATTTTTCCAAACTTGGATTTTGACAGAGATGCGCCAGAAAATAGTTCGCAAGCAGGTGTCAACAAGGAAGGCACTTTCTTTAATAGATCCGTCCAGCTACTGGGGTATGTGGGCGATATCGACATCAACGGCCGTTCCTAGCGTCCCGAGGCTTTTACGGCGATAGACGAACAGGCGAAATTGGTTGGTCTTAAAGTTAATGAGGACCAGACCAAGTACATGGTATTAACAAACAAACAAGCATCTGTCCACCGCCTAGGACAAAACGGCACTGTTGATAGCAAGGCAATAACTTCGAGGAAGTGGAGTTCATCTATTTTGGAATAAACATCAACTCCACAAATGACACCTAAGTGGAGATCCGACGGAGAATTACCTTAGGAAACCGCTGCTAGAAAAGAAATGTAATATAACTCCAACTCGAACTCTATGAGCTGTACAGAGAAGTGGATGTAGTCCAAAAACTACAACACGTCGACTACATTGGCTGGGCCACATTAAGCGAATGGCCAATAATGTTCCAGCTCAGAGGATCTTCGATACCCAGCGCCAAGTTCGAGAAGGCAAGGAAGACCGAACCTCCGTTTCAAAGAACAAGCCATCGAGGACGCCCACTTGGTCTGGATAACTAAAAGCTGCGTGCCGGGATCGCATCGCAGCGGATCGAAGGCTGCAGTGTATCAAGCAGAGATAATAAGTCTACCCGTTTAACCACAGAAAAGGTAACTTAAAGTCGGAGGTGTAGAAAGTGTAGACAAAAAAATCTCTCTCTTAGCCATGTAGATTACCGGCAGGTTACTTAAGCACTTTATTGCATATAATGTAACCAGCCGTATATGATAGCATTCATCATCAGGAGCTCTATGTGGCGATGGCCGAGTCCCGGATCCCGAAAAAATTGATCCAGTTGTGTCGTGTTTCGCTGGAAAATACGAGATGCAACTTGCAGTGTGGAAACAGCTCTTGCCTTGCCGGCAAGGAGATATACTACCAATAGACTTCTTTAATCTTGTTCTGGGGCACCAAAAGCACTAAATTTAAGAGATCCGCCAAATACTGGATTAAGCGGACGATAAAGACATCACCGGCCGATCTAAGCGTGCCGTGGTAGAGGCTTTCATGGCGATTGAAGGACAGGCAAAATTGGTCGGCCTTGAAGTGAACGAGGACAAAACCAAGTACTTGCTTTCAAAAAACAAACAATCGTCTGCTCATCGTCTAGAACAAGACATTACTGTTGATAGCAGCAATTTGGAGGTAGTTAAAGAGTTCACCTACATACATAGGAGTAAACATTAACTTCACGGATGAGACATTACTGGAGATCCCACGAAGAATTATTCTAGAAAACCGTTGCTTCTTCTGTTTGGCAAAATAAATGGGTTCAAAACTTCTAGCCCGGAAGACCAAGTGTAAGCTCTACAAAATGCTTGCTCAATGGCGACAAGTGCTGCACGATATGCAGGAGCGGAGAGTTAACTTTGGGTTCTTCCGAAAGAAAATACTCTGTTGGATTTTTGGACCTGTGTGTGAGGAGGGCGAATGAAGGAGAAGTCAGGATTTTATCCTAAAAGCTAGGACACGAAGTGACAATAATGCTCTAGCGAGGAGGACGAGCTTCGAGACGACAAGGAAGACCGAACCTCCGCTTTTGAAAATGAAAATTGATGTAAAATTTTAGAAACTGTTTTTGAAATATTCCCCTTCGTGGAATAAAGCTTCTTATTTTTTTCCTTTACGGCGAGGTTATGATTTGGTTTGGAGCGATCATAGCTCTCCCACTTTACTGCATCCCTACTGGTCTACAGGCGGTTCACAGCTTTCAGATTCTTCACAGAGGCCAATTAAATGTTTGTGTTGCATTCGAATATCTCTTTTTTCGATTTCGACACTAGCATGCTCATGTTATTAATTATAAGACTGCCGATCTGCGAATTGTACCCTTAGTCACCTTTTACGAAAAGTGCTGCACTTTGGGGGTCGCTGCAGTGATATCCAAAGCACATTCCGTGAGAGAACATTTTAATGAAGGTGAAGGCAAACATTCCAAAAGTCATGTAAAGCCATGGGTGGGTGCGGGTTTTTTATATTTTTTTTTAAATTCACAAAATACTCAAAACAACTTCAAAAACACCATTTAAATGTCACATTCTAAAAATATAAAAGTTCGGTCTGCGGTGCGGGAAGGAAACTTAATACTCTTATTGACGACAGGCTGGCAAAATCCTCCTCCAAACCCTCCCCGTGGGTGCCGGCTGGTAATGATCACTACAATTGTCTTGTGCGATGTCAAGACGGTGATCAGCTAAGGTCAGGGGGCATCACTGTGGTATTCCTTTACTCATCAATAGTTCAATACCCAGTGATGCTCCTTTACCATAGGACGGAAGGTGCCTAATTTCAGTGGTCGTGCGAGCGTACATAGTACATAAATCCGTGCCGAAGAATGTAAGGCTGAGGGCCAAATCAGTCGTTAGCGAGCTCCTTCAGACGCCTAGGCAAGGTCTGTCGTAACCCTGTTGCCTTATCGCGGTATATCGGCTCTGCCGGGATGGACCTCTATTTCCGACCTACTCGTGGGAACAACATTCAATTTTAAAAAAAACATGCCAAACAAAGAAGACAAAAGTTACGAAAACTGACCAGACAAGACGAATCCAGGACAAATGCGACCACAATCAACTATGCACCAGCAATTCGGACCTACTCACGACAACCCGCCCCATTTTCAAAAGTTTAAATATTGAAAGCGCTGAGGAGGGCTCCCAATCCTCGTTCAACACCGCCAATATTGGATCTGAGACCGAAGACGAATTGCTGGATGACAAGGAATCTGAGGACAACACCCTGAAACCACACGTGGTATCCAAAGAGACAAGTAAGCGGAGTAACTACAGGGCCTCAAAACGATTCCTTAAAAAAAATGACTGAGAAAGACCCAACCTCTATCAATGATAGAGACAGGGCCTTGATCAGGAAGCATAAGAGGGCAATAAAGAGCTTCGAAAATCAGAGGGCTCACAAACCCAATGAACCATCAGCTCCTGAACTGCAAAAAGGAACAAAAGTGGTGGTGGCAGACAAATCCAAAGGTTGTCCTAATAAGACTAACAAGGAACAGTCTAAAACCAGCAGACCCTTAGAAACAAAGAACAAGGTACAGGCTTCAAGCAGGGTCTCTACAGGCACTAAGGCCGGAACCTCTGGCACCTCTTCGAAGAGGCAACGGTCAGAGGAAGAGAAAAAAGAAAGCCGACCGAAAAGACCCAAGGCTTCAACAAGCCTAGACAGCACTCCGACGAGCCTAATAGCAGCAGTCATTGATGAGCAAGATCCCGATGGAAAGATCACAGCTGAGCACTGGCTGCTGACAGAAAACGTCATCCTCAAGGTTATGATGGTCAACATCCGAAATGGGGGACCAGATTAAGAGTTTGACGGGGCCGGATCAAAGGTGTGAAGATAGTGGGGTGTGGAGACGGGCATACTCTTGAGTTTCTCTCCAAAACCATCGCCAGCATTGGCGAACTGTGGGAGGGAGCCAAACTGAAGGTCATACCCAGATCCGCACTGCCACTTAGACAGAAAGTCAAAGTATGGATACCACCCCCCTTCGACAAAGAAGAGGATAAGAACATCGTGGTCCTCCTCGCTGGGCAGAACAAGAATATCCCGATCAAGGATTGGGTCAAGGTATACTCCAGAAGAAGTGGTGATGCCAAGGAGCTCTGCTTTGCAATAAACCAATCTTCTGCAGCCAGAATAAGACAGACCCCAGGCAACAGACTGAAGTTCGGGCTAGGTGCCGTAAGGGCACGGCTGGATGAAGATGAAGAGCCAAAGGTTGCAAAAGCTGCTAGTAGTGCAAATTAATTTGCATCACTAAAAAGTAGCAACACACGACCTACTGCTGTTCATGTCTGAGGTAAGCGTGGACGTGGCATTAATTCAGGAACCTTGGATTCTTAAAAATAAAATCCAAGGACTGAAATCGCCATATTACAATCTGTTCCACACTAAAGAAGAAGGTAAAGTACGAAGCTGTATTCTAGTCAAGAAAACTGTTGGTAACATATTTTTTCTTCACAGGTACAGCAATGGAGACACAGTGGCCGTAAAAATTGAAGCTCCGGAAAGGAACCTTATCCTCGCTTCAGTTTACATGGCACACGACGAGGAAAACCCACCATCCGATACAGTACGTGAATTAGTGGAGCACGCTAACACACGGAACACATCATTGGTTGTAGGGTGCGACGCGAATGCACACCACACGCTGTGGGGCAGCGCAGGAATTAATAAAAGAGGTGAGTCGTTGTTTGAATATATTATTTCCACAAATCTAGTTTTGTGTAACAGGGGAAACCAGCCCACTTTCCAAAACAGAAACAGGTCAGAAATTTTAGACATAACTCTCAAAAGCAACAATGATCATATCAGGGTAGAAGACTCGAGAGTTTGTCGAGAGAACTCTTTCTCAGACCATAATAGAATACTCTTTACAGTCAATCTACAATATATGGCACAACGAATCTTTAGGAACCCTAGGAAAACGAATTGGGCAGACTATGCGAAAACGGTTAGTGAGTACACACAACATCCAAAAGAGGACAAGTTAGTCGACACTCACTCAATCGACAACGCAGTCTAGTATATTACCAAAACTAGGCACAAAGCCTTTGTTAAACACTGTCCCATCTCTCGCAATCGCAAACCCAAAAAGGCAACTTGGTGAACCAGCGAGCTTCAAAAGCGGCGAACATTGGTAAGACAACTTTTTAACAAAGCAAGACAGAGTAAGACAGATGAAGACTGGACTAAGTATAGGTCCGAACTTAATCTATATACTAAAGAAATAAGGAAAGCAAAACTCGAATCCTGGAGCACGTTCTGCGAATCCCTAGAGAGTACAAACGAGGCTGCCAGACTACGTAAAGTACTATCCAAAGACTCCACGGTCCCAGGGTATATTAAACGTGCTGATGACTCTTGGACAGAGTCTAGCCAAGAAACTCTACAAATTTTAATGGACACTCATTTTCCGGAGTCTAGTGAGAACACTGGATGTAAGGTCAATACCCCCGTTCCGCAAGACACACAACCGGACATGGCAATTGAAAGTATCATAACAGAGCACAAAATTGCTTGGGCAGTCAAATCTTTCCAGCCCTACAAATCGGCGGGACCAGATAATGTCATACCGGCAATGATACAACAGGCTCTTAATGTAATACTGCCATGGCTAAAAGCGATATTCAGAAGCTGTATAAGACTCTGCTACATACCGCAAAAAGAAGAAAGAAGTAAAAGTGATATTCATACCCAAAGCAGGGAGACATATACACTGCACAGCAAAAGATTATAGGCCGATAAGTCTCTCCTCTTTTCTCTTAAAGACACTAGAGAGAATAATCGACTTATATACAAGAGACCTCTTAAACGAAAACAACCTATGCAGTACTCAACATGCCTACCTCCAAGGCAAGTCCGTGGAAACAGCCCTGCACGAAGTTGTGTCAATTATAGAAAAAGGATTACACCATAAAGAATTCACCATGGCAGCATTTTTAGACATTGAGGGAGCTTTCAACAATGTCAAAACAGCGGCCATAAAAACAGCGCTCGCAGACTTAGGAGCGAAAATAGAAATAACGAACTGGGTTTACGCAATGCTTAACAGCAGAGTAATTAACTCAGAGATCGGAGAGAGCACCATAAGGAAAACAGCGACCAGGGGCACCCTACAGGGAGGCGTCATATCTCCCCTCCTGTGGCTTCTAGTGGTCAACAAAATCCTCACGACTCTAAAGGTCAAAAAGACGAAAATAGTAGCATACGCAGACGATATTGTAATTCTAATAAGTGGAAAGTATCTTCCCACTATCAGTGAACTCATGGAATCTGCCCTAAAAGAATTATCCTCGTGGGCGAGACCGAACGGCCTTGGAGTTAATCCAATCAAAACCGAATGTGTTCTGTTCACTAGGAAAAGAAAAATCTAGAACTTCGATATGCCGAAGCTAAACGGAATTCGTTTGAAACTTTCCCCGGAAGCAAAGTATCTGGGCATCATCCTAGACTCTCAGCTTACTTGGAAACGTAACACAGAGGAACGATCAAAAAAAGCACTATGTGCCTTCTACGCATGCAAAAAGACCTTTGGCAAACGTTGGGGTATGCGCCCTTACATAACCCATTGGATGTATACAGCGATCATACGACCCATACTTACATACGGGTCTATTGTTTGGTGGAAGGCAACAGAAAGGACTACCTATCTCCATAACCTCTCTAAGGTACAGAGATTGGCATGTATCAGCACAACAGGAGCAATGAGATCAACACCTCAAGCCGGGCTGGAAGTCATTTTAAACCTTCCCCCCTTGGTGAATACATTCGCAGCATGGCAGGCAAAGGAGCCCTCCGCCTCAAGGAGGCAAACATGTGGAGACACAGCTCCTATGGGCACGGCTCCATAATTCACAATTACTTGGGTATCGATCTATCCAGGAAAATGGACTACATAATCCCCAATCGAAACTTCGAGAAAAACTACTCTACATATATACCCCAAAGAGAGAACTGGAACGCGCACGCCAGCGCACAAGAAATCCATATCTATACGGACGGGTCAAAAATGGATGTAGGTACAGAAGCAGGAGTTTTCTGCGAGCCCCTAGACATAAAGGACTCGTACAGACTCCCCAACGAATGCAGCGTCTTTCAAGCCGAAATAGTCGCCATAGACAAGGCAGCAAAAACAATCTCCGCGAAGAATCTGGATCCTTCCAAGATTACAATCTTCGTAGACAGTCAGGCGGCGATCAAAGCACTAGACAGCGAAACCATAAAGTCAAAAACAGTGAGGAACTGCCTAAAATCCCTTAACGAAATAGGCGAACGACACAGGATCACCCTCTGCTGGGTCCCCGGTCATAGCGACATCGTGGGGAATGAAAAGGCAGACGAGCTAGCAAGAACAGGGTCAGAACTTGACGCAATGGACGCCAGACATCCCAATTAGTGCAGCAAAAAGAAACATTGACCAAAAACTGAGGGAACAAATTAACACTACCTGGTCCCAAAGGAACGACTGTATTATATCTCGCAGCCTATGTACAAAAATCGACGAGAGAAAAACAAAACACATTCTGGGAATGAATAAACAAGAAATACGTATCCTAACCGGCGTACTGACCGGCCACTGCACCATAGGTGTAATGGAAAACAGGCTGGGCATTAGCTCACCAGACTACTGCAGGAGCTGTCAGGATACAGAAGAAACCGAGACCATCAAACACCTGCTCTGCGAGTGTCCAAACCTCCAGACATCTCGACTTCGCTATCTCGGTAACAGATTTTTCGAAGCCTTAGAGGACGTAGCGCAGGTACCACTGACGGACACAATCAGCTTTGTCAAGAAAACAGGTTGGTTCTAATAGGCCAACCAGCAAGAATAATTTAAACGAAGTATTGTAGTGTTTTTATTGTAAGTGAAGATTTTTACCACGATAAACAAAAAGGGATCACAATGGACCAATGGGCCCCCGTGCAAGCACAGCAATTGCTGTGCACTTCCCTTCAAACCTAACCTAGCCTAACCTATTGACCACAATTTTATTTCCGTTTTAGAAATCATTTTCTTGGTGATCGCATCGTTATTCTTCTACTTAAGTTCTGAGTTTTCATTTTCCAATTAGTCTGGAAATACATACATTTCTTGTTTCCATTAATCGAAAACTAACTACATCAAGTTCAAGCCATACATTCAACAAAAACGGAGATGTTCTTCAGTACGTATAGAGCTTAACCTTCCGTTTCTGATATTAATTGTGCAGCGAAACGTACTGAAAAGGCGATGAGGATGCTGTGCTGGGAGACAAGGAAAGGTATCTATTTTGCTTGCGCGAGTATTAACAAACACAGGTACACCGTCACACGATGCCTATTATCCTTAAAGAAAGTAAAGTGTGTTGCGTACGACATAGGGGATAGATGGACGGCAAAAAAAAATATTTACGGGGGAGGCAAAGTCGACGAATGTTGAATGAAAGCAAATAAAATAAGTAACTGTGCAAAAACTCAATCTAACTATAGAATGATTGCCAAGATTGGATTAGTAGGTAGTCTAGCGATATTATAGACGGGAGTGGTGCGTTGCTTTTTACACAGACTACGTGTGCGTGTGGGCATATCAAAGCAAAATCAAAATCGTGCAAGATACCAGAAACACATCCCCGAGAACAAACATGGGATTTGATTCATTTTGTGGGAAAGTGATTACCAGACAGCAACATCAAGTACACATCAACATCAAGCCTTCATCATTTTTCATTTACGTCTGAGCTGTGAGAACCTCATCATCGGTCTTTGTTCTCGCTTCTCGCAAAAAGGGGGATGAAATCTCCTGTTGAATTCATTTCAGGGGTATAGAGAAAATCTAACGATGCGACGGTAGCACGTCGTCAACCAGAGCAAGAGAGAGAAGCGAAAAATCTGTTTGTTGCTGATGCGAAGGGAAATACAACATTTATACAGCCTGCCATAAAAGAGGATTTTGTTTTGTGGGTGTATTACAGGGACGAATAATTATTTTATTATTTTTTTTTTTTTGTCATCCCTCCTATCATATTGGAATAGTCTTGTATGAAATATAGCTTTTGGATTGATACTTAAGCATAATGAAGAGTGAAGGCACAACAATTAGTTAGATCGAGAGATGAGTAGGTGCAGACGAGTACGATATCAATTTTCCCGGGTTTTAAGTTGTAGGTATGTGTACCATATAGTTTTATAGTATAAAACATATGGGAGGGGTATTAATAAATCAAGTTGCCCTGGGAAATGTAGTATTGGAGAAATCGATTTTGTCGTAACAAACGTAATTCAGCACTCCAGTGGACAATTCACCTCGAGCAGATATGACATTTTTTGCTTAACTCTGGTTCGATACTTGGTGAAATGCTTCGCAAGTTCAAATGATCTGTAATATCGCATCGTTCTCGTTACAAGACAAGCGGCTTGAACGAAGATTGATCTCATAGGTTAGGTTAGGTTAATGGGTTGAGGGGCAGGATAAAAATATAACCGTCACTCTTAGGTCAATGTACACCCATTGTAATGCCCTGGCGGCTATAACTCCCTTAATGTAGAACCTTAATGTAGGAATTCGGAGCCATCCTGCGTTATTTATGAATTTGTCTAAATCTTGGAAGAAGTGCCTTCCAAAGATTTTATTTCTTAACTGGAATGAGGGGAAGTGACAGAGGTAGTGTGGGCGTCCTCATTAACCTCCTCGTCCCCGCATCCTCTGCACCGACCTTCTGTGTTGAGTTTCATTTTCTTTGTATGCTAGCTCAGTTTGTTGTTTCCGGTGATGACACCCACAAGAGAGGACGAAGATAGTTTATTCATTTGTAGGATTCCCTCAGTTTTTCCCTTGCTGGAGAGCAGACACATTTTCCTGGCTATAACATAGAAGTCGAGGGCACTCCACCTTTCGTTTGCTGCTATCCATGTTTTGTTACCGATTGCCTGTTTAAGATTATAGCAAATTCTTACGTAGTGATGGGCCCCAAGAGCCCGTAACTCTTCGCGACAGAGACTTACAAGCTTCGATTTCACTTCAATGGCAGAAATCGCTTTTTGGAGCTTGGCTGTCTATAAAAATGTGATATCAGCTTGTGATATTGCCTTCAAGGCAACCTGTTAGGACCTCAGATCGGAAAACGCTCCTGTAGTCAGGAAGTCTAATTGAACCGAATGTTCCGAGAACTTCTGAGTAAAAGCCCGTGTCAATGCCAGTGTTCATCTTCGACCTTGAGTCGTTGGTTGATAGACGGTTATCATGCCATTCTAACTTCCTACAGAAAGAGGTATCCAATGATCTTTCAAAATCTGGATGGCAAGTGACGTAGTCATACGCTACTTTTTTTTATATATAATTTGCGTGCGCTAAAGGGATTTCGTTTTTCTGTAGTGACACAGTGCCCTTATAGTGGAAAAAACAGCGCAGGCATTTTTGTTTGTTGCTGTAAGTAGCTCCCAGCAAATGATTCATTGCCTATTTTTGGGTGTTACTTACTGTATGAAAGAATAGAAGGATAGGAAAAAAGTTTGGTGCGATGGGATTTTTTTCTCCACAGCACAGGTGGCGCCTTAATTGCTTTAGGGAGATCTGTTTTTGTTGTGTTCATTCAATTTATAAAAATTATGGCCCTGGTCGGGATTGGAACACACGACCTGCCAATCACTTAGTGAATAACCTACCATCGTACCATTACCACTTCGAATATGTTTCTGTAGAATCTGCGCATGTCCCGTTGAACTGGGCTTCCATCTTTCTGTTTTGCTTAGCCGAAGAGCGCTGTTTGCGGCTTATTCTTGTACAAAAAGATCGTGGGGTCTTAGGTTGAGTATTACCTCGTGCCTTGCTGTGGGGGTCGATCTAATCGCCCCCGTGGTACCAATGCAGGTCAGTCATGGTCTTAAGGTTGCTTTCTTAACGCAACGCTTGACACCAGACCCAAGACTGATATAACAGTACAGGCCTTATAATCGTCTAGAGTCACATGCCAATTTTTAGAGCTAGGACTTGAGGTTTTGCCGAATATCATGTTACAGGCATAAAAAGCTACCATTGTCTTCTTTGTTCTTTCCTTTGTATTAGGGCCCCAACTCAGCTTACCATCTAGAACCACTTCTAAATATTTGGCGCTTTTAGAAAATGGTGGCGTGTTCAATTTTAGTATTGTCTTTGTATATAGAGATCTATAGTAGTCTCACTTCGAGTATTCGACTTACACACCATCTTACGATGTCATTAAAAAAAGCTACATTTATACAACCATATTGTAGAACCTTTTCTACAAAATGCTAGTATGCCTTTGAATATGCATATTCGTAGTTATTTTTGTTGTCTTCCATTCTCCTCATTTATCGAATTTATTTTGTTTACTTCTCATGATGGGGATATGATGTGTTGGTGAGAGGGGTGCAGTATATGGATGGTATATTAGTTGTTGGTTTTGATGAAAGTTTGCGGTAGGTCAGGGGTAGGTATTCATTCATTCATAATCGGTATCAAAGATCATATTATGTGCATATTGCGATTGCATTATCTTGCACAAACAAATTTCCGAATATTATGTGAATTTTTTCATTTGGTTTTCCACAAACAATTGATTTCGACAGTTTGGACAGCTAAATGTAATTGATTAATGTATTCTGTTTGATACTTTAATCGACGCAAACTGTGCATAACTTATATGTTTTTTACACTGTTCTATGAATAAGGATTTATGCATAAAGGCTGGAGAAATATTTAAACACTGCATAAGAAGATATGCAATCATTTTGAGATGTTTAAGCGAATTCTATTGAAGAATGCTCTAAGTTGTTTGCGTTGATGGGTGTGTGGAGTAGGTAGGCACTAGCGGTTGACCACTTAAACTCCAAGAATTAGTAATAATTACTGTAGTTTATATACCTTTTTATAATTTCCACGGTTGAAATATCCCTCCTTCAGAATATCCTTTTTTGTGAGTCGAAGAGGTGTCCAGAGTTTTAATTTTTGTGAGTCTATCCCAGGAAAATATCATCCCGCAAAATACCAGAAATCGGGCGCGTTTCTTGGACGTTAGGACAAAAGCTTTCAAGATGTTCTACTATGGGACTTCTGTTCTTTGGCGGAGATTTGAACGGTAATGTCGGTTAGTCAAACGAAGACTATGAGAACTGCCATGGAGGACTGGGATACGGCACCAGTAACTCTCCGGGTGAAGGTATCCTAAGCATGTGCAAGTCATAAAGTCGTATCGTTCTCAAACAAAGCCGTCACCTGGTCACTTACAGCAGTGGCGGAAACGAAACCCAGATTGATTGCCATTTGGTAGCACGTTTGCGTTAAAGATTGCAAAGTAATCCTGGAAGAGGCAATCGCCCAACAAAACCGCCTTCTCCTGCCAGAAATTTGTATGGCAGCGGGGACGAACAGAACTAAACAAACAAAAGTGTTTGTGAGAATCAAATGGTACAATCTGGACAAAAAAAAGTCAAGCAAGATAAAGCAGTAATTACTAATTAGTGACAAAAAAGTGTCTTTCAAAGCTTAGTCAAAGTACTCCACTAATTATGGAGATGAAAAAGGTCAATCGGAATACAGACTTTACAAGAGGCTCGCAAAGAGAAAGTGCGCTCAAAAGATGAAGTTTGTGGAGGGTCTGTATCGGTAGTTAGAAGAAAATTCTTCCTCGGCTGCTGATAGAAACCAGGCTGTCCACGAACTCCGACAAAGCAGTTTGAACAGGAATAGGTCTATATACAAAGAGTAAGGTAAATAATGCAAAACATTTAATGTTCCGGCGAAATATTGTTTTCCATCTGAAGATACATCTGAAGATGCATGCTGTTATAGGAATGACCTTGAAGGTTTTTTTCACTTTAAGAACATCCAGAAAACGTCTCCAAAACTGATTCACTTCGCATCCATAAAGGAACACAACAATTTTCAAAATTTGCCGCTGATAGAAGGAAATCCGTTCGCCAAAGTTCATCAACAATGCTCAAGGGCTGCTTCTTGTGGATGACGAAAAACTTCTAATTGAACAATGGCCTAGGATATATTTTCCGAGAGCCGTTTCTAACATTGAAAAAGTACACGACATTACTGTCGAAGAAGTTTGAGGAAAAATACTGAAATCAGATTTTATTAAATTTTTCATTTCAAAACTTTTCGTCCCTTCCATCATCCCCCTCATCATACATGCTACTTGCCGAGGCGACGATGTGATGTTAACCCCCACAGCATTTTGGGCGCCTTAAGACAATATATTCAACATTTCAGCTTTCTAGCTCACAAATTTGTTCTTTTGAAATTGTGGGCGTGTCAGTGGGCGGTATATGGGAGCGGTATATGGGAGAGTATATGGTTTAAATTTCAGCTTTCTAGCTCCACTGTAAAGGAATTAATTTTTGCCGACGGGTGGACGGGCAGACGGACGGACATAGTAAATAAACATTACTATCGATGCTGACCACGAATATATTACAAAAAAACTGCAAAACGACAGGTGACCTGCCTCAATATTAATGTAGGTCATCAATTCGCTAATAGATAAATATACCTATCCAACAACTATTTCTTTGAATAACGACTGATACAACACAAATTGAATATTTCCGAATCAAATACTGAAGAAATGATATAAATCGGTACATTTTTGAACGAGATGCGGCGAAAATAGCAAAAGTCTAAAAATGCATAATTTCATAATTCCTTTTTTGATGGAAAATACCGAATTTAGCTTTTATTCAATTTTTCCTTTCAAACGAATCGCCTCTTTCATCATACATTCTACTCGCGGACGACAAAGCCAGATTTCTAATTTTTCCATCATATCCCTCTCATCCTACATACTATTTGCCGAAGCGACGCAACAATACAAATCATCAAAAGTATTCGGCTGTTACAGAGAAAAATAAATACTTACATAATATCAGAATGATTCAATAAAGAGAGACAGCAAAATTTAAGACACAAACCTTCAAACGCCACCACTTTTGCTCCCGCCTCTGTCGAGTTTGCCGTTTTCAAATTCGTGTTGATGAGACTACTATAAACTCTATATACAAAGGTATTGTCCTTTTGTTGGTGAAAAGACCCAATTCTGTCTTTTGAGTCCGAATATTAACCATAGATAAGGTCAACTTTGGTCTTGTTCCCTAAGCCGAGTATTTGAAGGGTATTAAAACAGTGCATGACTGATTTGGAGGCAATCGTATGCGAGCTAAGGGCACTTATAGCTGGTTGACGTAAATATATATGGATGCTGCGTCTTTAATAAACGTGTTTGGCGCATTCTTGAATAACGTGGAGCTGCTCGAAGTGCGCTGGGGCTTTTCCCCGTAGGTACTCGTATTATAATACTAGTGTTTGGTCTGTAGATTCCGGCTCCCACACCCGATTCCATTTTAGAACCATGAATTTACCATTATGCTGTAGCAATTGGGTGGATTATTTCTAACCCATACCTCTCTATTGCAAAACCGTTTTCTTGAAGTATAATGTCTTATGAAGACGGTCTGTGTCAAGTTCCTAAATATCAGCGAATAGGGTCATTACATCAGCGAAAAGGGTCATAACATTGCTGAACTGTGAATCGCCACTTTGTGTATGTATGTATATGTGGAGATGTGTTAGTTCTATTATTGAACTAACTCCGGCGATACCTAGGGATGCAAGCCGTTGTACCTTTTTGAACTTAACTATTGCGATCTTTTGTGTGGCCTTAGTTTTCGATATTATAGAAGCGTATGTTAAGTAAGAAAGAAGACGATAGAAGCTTACGTTATTGTGGTTGTGTGATTATCACTGTACAGATCTAGTGGGGGTGATCTTTGGAGAGATTTCCCAGGTTCTACCATACATGCGGCGAGAGGCCCACAAAGCTCTGGTACTCGTAGCATTTGTTGTTTGTGTTAGAGTTCCAGTTCAGCTTTTTATCTAGAATTACTCCAAGATATTTAACTTCGTAAGAATACTTGATAAAATACTCGGCTCAGTTGAGTAGGATGGACAATTTCTTCATTAAGGTGGTGAAGACACGTTGCTAGGGCGATTGCCAGCGAAAACCGTCTGATCTTTGGGGCCTACAACCCCAATGCAATGTACTTAAAAAGTACGCTCCGGTCTGGCTTTATCCCGCTCGGGCGATTAATGCATATTTGTTTAGTGTGTTAGAGTGTAAGACGCCCGCAATGTTTTCTCGTTAGGGGAGGCAAAAATACCTGGAACTACTCTATTTTTCTGCAGACCAACGAATATTATAACCCTAGGAGACCTAGTCGTTAAAGGAACATTTATAAGAGATGCCACCGATTGTTTCTATTAAATGTAGTTACGCAATTGCCTCATATATAAAGTATCTGTTTGGATTGCCAATTAGTACTGGAAAATGTTCGAATCTTTGGAAAAGTGCCTTTGTCACACCTGAGGCCGAATTACAGTGAACAAGAGAGTGACTTCCATAAGTTATCGAATAATTAAATAAACACATTGGGATGATGTTTTACGAAGCATCACGTATCGTTTTAGTTTATATTTTGAGATATACCGTAAAATTGTGCTTAGTAATGGTTATTTATTGAATTATTCAATCAGTGCACCTTTTGCATTGCATTTTCTTGTTAACTCTACCCAAAGTATAGCTTCGTGTTCTTTTCTTCGATCGGAATTTGGCATTCCATTTCTACTATTTACGAATCATTTAAAAGAAGTCATGCACTTTTTCTCTTATTTTGTTAGCCACACGATTCGTTTACACCTTTCGAATGAAAAAATACTGGATCACTGACAAGGAAATAACAAACAAGCGAACTCGATACTCGAAATGATGCTCGAATTCTTAAGGCGTGATGCCAAACTCACATAAATCAGTGCCGTTTGTTCGCTAGCTGATATTCGGTATTTCTGCCCAGTATTTTAAAATGGCGTGATGATATAAATAATGATAGACCCTTTTCAAAACGTTCATATATTCCTGAGCTTCCTGAGTTGATTTTTTTTTGTGGTAATGTGATCATGGGTTGACCGGCAAGTTTTGTAGACGTGGTTTCGCGTCACGCAGGGAGTTTAGAAATCGAAAAACCAAAAAAGATCCATCGAGAAAGGTGAATAGATAGAGACGTAGAGGAAAAACTTAAAGAGACCATACGTCCCGCTTTTAAGCAGTCCGTCCCGCTGTCCCCAGCTCGTGTCAAAATGTCCCGCTTTAGCAAATAGACCAAAATATGTTATTAGAGACGAACCTCGACTTACCTACATATTCCATCAAAGTCGGAATACGATGACTTCATTAAAAATGGAATGGCCAAATTACAAGAAACTGACGCTGACGTTGTTTAGGAAATAAAAACTGCTGCGGTAGAATTTTATAAAACTAGCAAAGAATACTTGGAATAGTGGAGCCAGTTCAATGCAAGACTAGAAGTTTTTGAGTAGGCGGATTAAAAAAAAGTCCTTAAGTGGGAAGAAGTAAATGTGACCGATCTGCTGATTACACAAAGATTTCTTAGCATCGACCAAGGCACAGATGTGTTTAATGAGTTTTCGCTTATTTCTAACTATGTGACAAATGCAAAAATATCAATCTGGAACACCGAGAATGTTGATACTGAAGACCGCTGGGTAGAGTTGTTAACACATTTCCGCGATAACAATCTCAACTGTACGAATTTTTCAATCATTATGGAATACATTTTATGTCTGCCTGGAAGTAGCGTTACTTCTGTCGAAAGAGTTTTTTCTCTTATGAATAAGATATGGAAAAGTGATAAAACACAGTTAAGTGTCGCAATTCTGAAAGCCATTTTAATTACCAAGACAAACATCAACAAATCATGCGATCATTCTAACTTTAAAAGTGAAAACTAAACCCAACATTTTGAAACTGATTTGCTCCGCTGACAAATATAAGAAGATTCAGTCGAATGATGATTAGTTCCACGTGCATATTATAAACACGTAGTTTTTGTTTTCTTTAGTATTCTTTAGTATTTTATTTTTTGTTTAGTAAATCGTTGAATAATATTGTTTTTTTTTTAGTAACTACTTTTTTAGCAATAACAATTTAAAACTAATTTTTCCGCTGACAAATTTTAAAAATTTCTGCGAATGGTCATTAATTCCAATTAAATATTATAACAATTAGTTCTTATTTTTTTAAATAAATCGTTGAATAATATTATTTTTCTTTTTACTTAATTCCACAAGCGTCCCGGTTTGGCATAAAAAAATATGGTCACGTTAAGTATACTGGAACATATTACGAAGCGGAAAATCCAGTGCGAGTCCGGCAGAAGACAGGGTTTCTGGAGGAGTAAATAAAACAGATAAGTAGTGATCAAAATATAGTTCAAAAATATTCGTATTTCGGGAATTAGGCGATCTGGTGCTAATCTGACAGCAATTCCGTTCTTCTTTTGTCCAAACAAAGATACCGTTTACTAAAATTTGTCGTGCTCCATTTATAATGGTTTGGAAAGAAAACAGTTCCGTCTTTTATCAGTCGAATTCATCTGTTGCTTTGTGGTCGCAAATTTATTTTTCTTTCTTTTTCAGTTCATCTAGTTTCACAATTTCCCAAAAAAAATTGTGTGGAATATATTTTTCCTCTATGCAAAACCGTTTTCTTGAAGTATAATGTCTTATGAAGACGGTCTGTGTCAAGTTCCTAAATATCAGCGAATAGGGTCATTACATCAGCGAAAAGGGTCATAACATTGCTGAACTGTGAATCGCCACTTTGTGTATGTATGTATATGTGGAGATGTGTTAGTTCTATTATTGAACTAACTCCGGCGATACCTAGGGATGCAAGCCGTTGTACCTTTTTGAACTTAACTATTGCGATCTTTTGTGTGGCCTTAGTTTTCGATATTATAGAAGCGTATGTTAAGTAAGAAAGAAGACGATAGAAGCTTACGTTATTGTGGTTGTGTGATTATCACTGTACAGATCTAGTGGGGGTGATCTTTGGAGAGATTTCCCAGGTTCTACCATACATGCGGCGAGAGGCCCACAAAGCTCTGGTACTCGTAGCATTTGTTGTTTGTGTTAGAGTTCCAGTTCAGCTTTTTATCTAGAATTACTCCAAGATATTTAACTTCGTAAGAATACTTGATAAAATACTCGGCTCAGTTGAGTAGGATGGACAATTTCTTCATTAAGGTGGTGAAGACACGTTGCTAGGGCGATTGCCAGCGAAAACCGTCTGATCTTTGGGGCCTACAACCCCAATGCAATGTACTTAAAAAGTACGCTCCGGTCTGGCTTTATCCCGCTCGGGCGATTAATGCATATTTGTTTAGTGTGTTAGAGTGTAAGACGCCCGCAATGTTTTCTCGTTAGGGGAGGCAAAAATACCTGGAACTACTCTATTTTTCTGCAGACCAACGAATATTATAACCCTAGGAGACCTAGTCGTTAAAGGAACATTTATAAGAGATGCCACCGATTGTTTCTATTAAATGTAGTTACGCAATTGCCTCATATATAAAGTATCTGTTTGGATTGCCAATTAGTACTGGAAAATGTTCGAATCTTTGGAAAAGTGCCTTTGTCACACCTGAGGCCGAATTACAGTGAACAAGAGAGTGACTTCCATAAGTTATCGAATAATTAAATAAACACATTGGGATGATGTTTTACGAAGCATCACGTATCGTTTTAGTTTATATTTTGAGATATACCGTAAAATTGTGCTTAGTAATGGTTATTTATTGAATTATTCAATCAGTGCACCTTTTGCATTGCATTTTCTTGTTAACTCTACCCAAAGTATAGCTTCGTGTTCTTTTCTTCGATCGGAATTTGGCATTCCATTTCTACTATTTACGAATCATTTAAAAGAAGTCATGCACTTTTTCTCTTATTTTGTTAGCCACACGATTCGTTTACACCTTTCGAATGAAAAAATACTGGATCACTGACAAGGAAATAACAAACAAGCGAACTCGATACTCGAAATGATGCTCGAATTCTTAAGGCGTGATGCCAAACTCACATAAATCAGTGCCGTTTGTTCGCTAGCTGATATTCGGTATTTCTGCCCAGTATTTTAAAATGGCGTGATGATATAAATAATGATAGACCCTTTTCAAAACGTTCATATATTCCTGAGCTTCCTGAGTTGATTTTTTTTTGTGGTAATGTGATCATGGGTTGACCGGCAAGTTTTGTAGACGTGGTTTCGCGTCACGCAGGGAGTTTAGAAATCGAAAAACCAAAAAAGATCCATCGAGAAAGGTGAATAGATAGAGACGTAGAGGAAAAACTTAAAGAGACCATACGTCCCGCTTTTAAGCAGTCCGTCCCGCTGTCCCCAGCTCGTGTCAAAATGTCCCGCTTTAGCAAATAGACCAAAATATGTTATTAGAGACGAACCTCGACTTACCTACATATTCCATCAAAGTCGGAATACGATGACTTCATTAAAAATGGAATGGCCAAATTACAAGAAACTGACGCTGACGTTGTTTAGGAAATAAAAACTGCTGCGGTAGAATTTTATAAAACTAGCAAAGAATACTTGGAATAGTGGAGCCAGTTCAATGCAAGACTAGAAGTTTTTGAGTAGGCGGATTAAAAAAAAGTCCTTAAGTGGGAAGAAGTAAATGTGACCGATCTGCTGATTACACAAAGATTTCTTAGCATCGACCAAGGCACAGATGTGTTTAATGAGTTTTCGCTTATTTCTAACTATGTGACAAATGCAAAAATATCAATCTGGAACACCGAGAATGTTGATACTGAAGACCGCTGGGTAGAGTTGTTAACACATTTCCGCGATAACAATCTCAACTGTACGAATTTTTCAATCATTATGGAATACATTTTATGTCTGCCTGGAAGTAGCGTTACTTCTGTCGAAAGAGTTTTTTCTCTTATGAATAAGATATGGAAAAGTGATAAAACACAGTTAAGTGTCGCAATTCTGAAAGCCATTTTAATTACCAAGACAAACATCAACAAATCATGCGATCATTCTAACTTTAAAAGTGAAAACTAAACCCAACATTTTGAAACTGATTTGCTCCGCTGACAAATATAAGAAGATTCAGTCGAATGATGATTAGTTCCACGTGCATATTATAAACACGTAGTTTTTGTTTTCTTTAGTATTCTTTAGTATTTTATTTTTTGTTTAGTAAATCGTTGAATAATATTGTTTTTTTTTTAGTAACTACTTTTTTAGCAATAACAATTTAAAACTAATTTTTCCGCTGACAAATTTTAAAAATTTCTG
Organism: Portevinia maculata; assembly: GCA_949715645.1. Taxonomy (NCBI): domain Eukaryota; kingdom Metazoa; phylum Arthropoda; class Insecta; order Diptera; family Syrphidae; genus Portevinia; species Portevinia maculata. The sequence goes on from OX454526.1 coordinate 221,174,150, forward strand.
CGAATGGTCATTAATTCCAATTAAATATTATAACAATTAGTTCTTATTTTTTTAAATAAATCGTTGAATAATATTATTTTTCTTTTTACTTAATTCCACAAGCGTCCCGGTTTGGCATAAAAAAATATGGTCACGTTAAGTATACTGGAACATATTACGAAGCGGAAAATCCAGTGCGAGTCCGGCAGAAGACAGGGTTTCTGGAGGAGTAAATAAAACAGATAAGTAGTGATCAAAATATAGTTCAAAAATATTCGTATTTCGGGAATTAGGCGATCTGGTGCTAATCTGACAGCAATTCCGTTCTTCTTTTGTCCAAACAAAGATACCGTTTACTAAAATTTGTCGTGCTCCATTTATAATGGTTTGGAAAGAAAACAGTTCCGTCTTTTATCAGTCGAATTCATCTGTTGCTTTGTGGTCGCAAATTTATTTTTCTTTCTTTTTCAGTTCATCTAGTTTCACAATTTCCCAAAAAAAATTGTGTGGAATATATTTTTCCTCTATGTCAATAACCGCATAGGATTTTATTTTCAGGTTTGCTAATTTTAAAGCCTTCAGATAGTACGATCGTACTACCCACTTCAGCTGAGTGAAAGAGAATCCATAACATAATTTTCGCTGGAGTTACCCTTTAGATACTTTTACTACATGACCGCGATTCTGCGGTGGGGAGTAAATTATTTCTTTAATTTCGCCAATTTAAATTTAATTAAAAAGTAGTTTCTCGAAGGTTTAAAAGTGAAACAATTGGCTAGTCAACATATGAGATGCACCGTCAGAATCTGGTGACATAAAAAATATCTATTGCAATTAAGTCTAAAACAAAATGTTGGACTTTAATACACTTTTAAGAATGCAATAAAGTCCAAAACGATTTACGATATTACATTTTGAAAATTGCAATAAAGTCCAAACCTTGGTTTCGGACTTTGTTTTCATGGCACGAAAAATATAATATGTGTCTTGCACGCATGTTCTAATGGTTTATGTTCCAATGGCTTATGGTTTTCCTCCAGATTTCATAAAATGCGTTAATTCGTAGCTTAGACCAAGGGCTTATTAAGTCAAATTTAAAGGTTCGCTATCAGAATCTTGCCATGCTCAGTGTGGAGTACTTCCAGCAACATACTTAGGCCCAGTTCTATTTATTGACGTATGGACGATGGTAAAGCAGTTAAACAGCAATATTTTGATACGCGCTGTTGAAATGACATTAGGTATATAAATCTGTCAATAACCAAGACGACAGCAATCTTCTTCAATCCGACATATTAGCTTCTCAACTTGGTGTATTGATAACGCATTAGTCCTGAACCCAACTAATGACATTTTCAAGAAAGCATATATCGTCCACATTTTAATATTCCTTATCTCAATATACTCTTTGTATTTTTTTAATGTTGATAATTTTAAGGGTTTTGAAGTTTATTTTGATCCTAAGCTCGATTTCACAAAGCATATCAATTGTATTGTTATTAAGTCCATTTTTTTGCTGGGCTCTGAAAAAGGTGGTCCAACAAATTTGACAACCCTAACATTGCTCTGTCATTGTAAAGTTGCTTTGTTCGATCTCATATAGAGTAAGCTTCAAAAAATTGCACACAATTCAATAACATTCATTCAAATCGAATCGAAACTTTTTAACGTAAATTTATTCGATTTGCTCTAAGAGGACTTCCACGGAATGATCCATTTAATCTGCCTCCTTATAGTCAACGTATCAAAAGTCTTCAAATGATACCCCTTTCTTAACGAAGGCTCAATAGCATATGTTTTTTATTTTTTACACCAGCTTATATCCGGTCATATAGATGCGCCGGATTTTGTGTCTTCTATTAGTTTTAATTTCTGTGTGGTGGAGCCTATAGCTTACGTAGTGTTGACCACATCATAGAAAGAATTATGGCAGTCGCATGAGTAGAATAAATAATTTAAATTATCATATAATTAACTTGCATGTAAGTAAATTTAAGCTTAAAAATAATTTGCATAATGGTGCCTTAGTGGCTTAAATTATATGCATTCTTTGTGTTTGTGTAAGTATTGTAGAAGTACATAATATGAACTTTATTTGTTTTCCCTATTAAGGATGTCCAATTAGGGATTTCCCCATTGCGATAGGAAAATACGTTCAAACGTCAAATGTTTTTTTGCTTTCTGTTTTCACATTTCTGATCGTAATGCATCACAAGTTGAGCCATGACCAACCAAGCGTAAAGGTTATCCAAGCCTGTTACCAAAACGATCGTTCAAAATTAATGCTCATCGTACTAGGTGATTTTTTGGTGTAACATAACCAACCAACCGAGCGCACTTCAGGGTGGCGCACGAAACGTACTACAAAAATAAAACGTAATAACTTTTTTTCTGTGTGAGTAATCGGCTTATTTTTTTTATTTGGCAGGTTACTATTTAGATTTATTAAAATGAGTGCATGAAATACCGAAAAGAGGACTCGGATAGTGCAGCGGTACCATGATTTGCAGTCCTTCATTTCCGTCCAACGGGAATTTAGGCGCGAGTTTGGCGACACTCCCCCGAGTAGATGGACCATTATGAGGCTGGTAAACATGTTTGCCGAATCTAGAAGCATAAATTAATCAAGCACAATCGAGGCTATAGCACTGACAATTCAGGCAAATCCAAGCGTTTCGACTCTAAACTTATCGGCGCAAATTGGAGTTAGCAGACGGTCATTACAGAGAATAATTCATCATGACTTAAACTTGTTTCCGTACAAAGTCCAAATTGCAAGCAAGTTAAACCCTCTGGATTTGCCTATTGGCCTGGAATTTCGCCAAAAAATGATTGAAATGACCGAAGAAGAAACCAGCTTGACAAATTGCTTGTTTATGTCTGATGAGGCAATCTAAACGGCAATGTAAATCAGCAAAATTGCCGTATATGGAGTGAATCTAATCCAGAAATACTTCATGAGACGGCACTGCACCCAGAACGAGTCACTGTGTGGTGAGCAGTTACATCAAGGTGCTTTGTGGCGCCATACCTCTTTGAAAAAAACGGTGTAACAGTAACTGTCAATTTATTTAAAAATGTTGAAGGAGTTGTATCCCAGAACTGCGCCGAAGAAGTATCCGTTTCAACAGCATTCGGTTCCAGCAAGATGGAGCAACTTCACAAATAGCCAGACCGGTATGGCGGAGCTACAACGAAAATTCCCAAACAAATTAATATCCAGAAACTCCACTTTCCGCTGGCCACCAAGGTCACCGGACATGGCTGCATAAGACATGACTGCACCAGACTTTTTTTAATGGGGTTGTGTCAAGCAAGTGGTGTACAAAACGAAAGCAAGGAATATGACCGAATTGAAGCAGTCTATTAAAACAATTATTGAGGCGATCCCGACCCTTCAGGTCGCAATGAATAATTGTCTGATCAGGTGTCGCGTATGTGTGGATGGGCATGAACATCATTTACGGTATATAATAAAAAATTAAATTTCCTATACAATAAAAAAAGTGAAATATATTGATTAAAAAAAAAGTTATTCGAATTTCTTATTGTAGCACAATTGGTGCGCCACCCGGTATTTTAAAGGTCTGCGCGTACAAAGTCACGGATGCGGCTTCTAGAAAGTTATTCGGCCCTAGCGAGGTATCCGTCGGAATGGAAAATTCTCGGATCTGACAAGAATCGGAGGATTTTTGCTTCGAGGTATTCTTCCGAACAGGTATTCAAAGCCTAAATCCTCCGATTCTAATCAGATGGGAGAATTTTCCGTTCCGACGGATACCTCGCTAGGGCCGATTATAAATTATATAAAAATGGACTCCCATCGTTTTTGGAAAGTATTTTGGTTCAAATATCTAAGGAACTATCTGGTTGCATAGGTGCATCTATCCACGTGTAAGCAAGCGTGATTCCTCATCTTTTTTCAACTGATAGGTATAGTGACTATAAAAATAGACATATGCAAGACTTAGTATCTTATTTCAGTTATATCTGCCCCTTCATTTGAACATCTACTAACATATTATGTATTGCTTTTCCACTTTAAACCGGTTTTATAAAGTTCTTCCACCACATCTGCTTTCTATATTTTATCGTGGATTGAACATTGTTTTCTGTCAATTTTGACTGCTATACTTCCGCACAACCGTTATCATCAACTATTCACAGAGGTAACTAAATGAATTGAATACTTAATTATTGACTGCAGGGGTTAATCGGTACCAATTAACTCCAAACGTTGGATGGCACCACCACCGTCGGGATGTGCGTTATCATCATTGAAGGTGCTGATAACACGAAAAAACAAAAACACATATTAAATGAATAACTGTACTCGCACAAGCAAAATTGAACTGCTTGACGTGCGCTTCCATTTTGTCACGCAAAATATGAATTAAGGCATTCGATTAATGTTATCAATTCACCCACTTCTATCTGCCCAGTAGCACTACAGAAGATACTACGAGTATGGGAAAACGGTTTTCAACTTAAATAGAGAATTAAATCAAAACTTTTTCAAAACTTCTGACGATTGGTAGCACAGATACCAATTGGTATGGAAAATTATAATTAGTTTTTGGTTTCAAGCACCACAATGGAAATCTATATGAAATAACTAAAAAGTATCAACTTTTGCCAGCGGCTATGCTCCGACGAACCGACTTTTACTTTTAAATTCATTTTTTATTGGTTTTTAAATGTCAACCTACATACTAGAACAAAAAATGATTTAATCTAACTTAAAATTAACAGGATACTTATTCTAGATTATTGTTCCTTATGCTGACGCGCTAAATTCAAAAATCCATATTAATATTATAAATGCGAAAGTAACTCTGTCTGTCTGTCTGTCTGTCTCGCTTTAACGCCAAAACTACTAAACCGATTTAAATGAAATTTGGTACACAGATAGTCTAGAGCCTGAGAATGGACACAGGCTATTTTTTACCGCGGGAAAATGCTTCATCCGCTGTCCAGAAGTGGAGATCTAAGCTGATATCTAAGAAAAGTTGTAACTCTCGAATGCTTTCTGGCTCCTAGCTTTGGAATGACTCATCCAAATGAAATAGGATTTTTTTTAAATATAAAGTTAAGTTATATAAAAAAATTATGTACAAAGATCTTAAGATATAAATCATGTTTGTAGGTTATCCTGAAGTTGAACAATAAGCATTAAACTATAAATTTTATACAATTCAAAAAAGTAAAATGTTCGATTGAAGCTAGATCGTTGGATTTTCCCAGCGTTCAGTGGAGGAAAATTTGTGTGTGTGTGCGGCACAAATCTGTTTCTCTACCTGTACCTTTTGTGCAATGTGTTTTTTCTTTCTTTTTTTATGCACCTTTTGCAGTTTGTGTTGAGATTAAGAGGGAGTCACACTCAGAGTATATCCATATAATCAGTAGGGACACTCTCCACGTTTTCTTTATCAGTTCTTATCAGCAATTATTTTGTTTTAAATTTGAGAAGTGGCAGACTGGCGAAGCAAGGCGAGCACGGGACAGCTAGTATCTTATAATTATTGCCTTTCGGCCTAAAAACTATTTTACGAACTAATCTTACATAAACTACTCAAAACAAATTAGGGCCCACCCAAGATTTATTTTGTATTTTGCCTAAAAAATACTTAATTGGTAAACATTATCGAAAGGAATCATTTTATTGTAGAGTTTGTATTGTTTATTTTCCTTATTTCTTCGTGATTAAACGTGATTACCATGCCCGGTTCTAAACGTCATTTGGATACTGAAAACGCAATTAGAGCGGTAAATATGCTGGAGCAAGGATAGTCTCAAAGGGTTGTTGCAAATCTTATCGGTGTGTCTAAGCGAGCTATCCGAAACGTGTGGAAACGCTTTCGGGAGACTGGTAGTATAGCAAGGAGAGCTGGATCGGGAAGAATCAGAGCCACAACTCGGCAAGAAGACTTTACAAATTCAACTGCGGCATTTAACTGGCACTCAAGTCAGTGATCAAACCATTCGCAACCGACTCCACGAAGATGGTCAACGTTCCAGAGCGCGTGCTATTCGCCCGAAACTTACAGCAGCGCGCTTAAGGTATGCCCTTGAGCATTCAAATTGGACCATGGACAACTGGAGGTCTGTACTCTTTACAGACAAAGTCTTTGAGTGATGATAAACGAGTACGCGTGTGAAGAAGACAAGGTGAACGTTTTACCGACCGGTGCATTGACGGAAGTGACCGATTTGGTATGGGCTCGAATAAGTTTGCTAGGCACAACAGAGCTGGTAATTCTGTTGTGATCTCATTTTCACAGAGAGTTGGCGATGGGATTGTTTTTATGCAAGGCAATGCTCGCCCACATACGGCCCGTAGCAAGCAAGCAGCTCTTTCTGACGCCAATATTTCACTTTTGCCATGGCCAGCAAAGAGCCCAGACCTCCCATCGAGCATTTAGGGGACCAATTAAAAAGAATCAAAGAAAACCACAGCCATGTCAACACTAAACGAGAGCTGATAAACGCGTTAAAAGCTGGGGGCGCATACCCGAACAAAATGTAACGCATCTGATCGAAAGCGTACCAGATAGGCTAAAACAGTGCATATGGAGTAGAGAAGGCTCTACTCGCTACTAAGCAAAAATCAACAACAAATCATAACTAAAAAATAGTGAATTGTAAAGTTTTATTTTTCTTTATTTTTCGAAAATGTTCCCATAAAATGTTTTTTGTGTGTAAATTGAATTTTAATTTTTTTTCCCGTATTGATTATGTGTACTTAATTTCTTAATACTAAGCTAAAATATATAACCAAATAAAAATATAACCACTAATTTTTTTTTTTAAATGAAAGCCAAAAAACTTAGTGGGCCCTATTTTGTTTTGGGTAGTTTATTATGTTTTCATCAAGAAAATTGTTAAGAAAACTCGGCATCTATATCAAATTTTATATTTTTATATAAAAACAAATTACAAACTACCTACTCTTCTTACTTAAACTAGTTAGCATATTCTAACTATAATAAGGATTCTGAGCACTCGTTAAATTACGCAACAAGTGGCCAAAATCCCAATTGCTTTCCGAGCGCCTGGCAGTCGTCAACGTGCACACGGGCCGACGTAAGCCGACTGAAGCCTTACAGCGTCAGTCACCCCCGGAAGCACCACCACAAGTTGGCGAGCCCGGCCTATCCTAGAAACGCCGTAGCTAACTAAATCTAATAAAGAGTGTGTTACCTAGAGTAACACACCGTCCTAGGAGGGCATGTTGACCCATCCCACTCAAAAAGCCACCAAAATTCGGCAAATTGCTTTTCCGTATCGAACTTATCCCTCTCCGCTATTGCGGTACTAAACCGAAGGAGCTCATGAGCATTGGCGCTGCGGTAGCGGTGGTATAATACCGGGATACCATCTCTCGTCTGAACCAGCCCTTTGGCATCAATATGGACAAATGCCTCCCGAAGGATAAAGCCAGATCGGAATGTACTCTCTATGTAAATTTCATTGGGGTAGTAAGCCCAAAAAATCAAGTTATTGTCGCTGGAAATCGCCCCTGCAACGTGCCTTCGAGTCGCCTTAGAGGAAATTTTCAATCCTATTCAAATGAGCCCCATCGTATAGGACCTTGTTGGGATAGTATTTTATATAGTTCGATTCAGGCGTTCGGAACAACCGAAGACAGGTCGTAAGACATTGTCTCTCCGAAACCCGAATCTTTTTCATATAACTAGGCGCTATATTAAACCACAATGGGCAGCCATAAGCGGTGATCGGCCTTATAAGGGTCACGTACGTAGCAAATGACTTTCACTCTGGAGTCAAGCTGACTGCTATCTCAGTCTCCTTGTCAGAGCATAAGTCTTCTTGGCTCCAGCAAGACAAGCAACTATATGTTTATCGAAATATAGATAAAGACTGGTCAAGCCAGATACGCAGATATCTAGCTACGCTTCTCACCGGCAATGGCAGCCGGGTCAACTTGTAGAAAAGCCCCTCTAACCATACGGTGTCGAAAGCCTTCTCAAAATCAACCTCCCAAGCACCCGTGCATTGGTTCTTGCATTTATTCCACTGAATGTCGGAAACCAGTTTCGACGCGAACAAAAAAGCTTCCAAGCTTGCGATGCAATCGCCCTGACAAATATTTTATGCAAACGGAAACGAACATAAGTAAACAACCAAGTGCCTGCGAAAATTCAGTAGTACAATCTATACAAAGAGGAAGCCGAAGCATTTATTGCGGATATGAACAATTTTCTCTATTACAATCATCAACGAAGTTGAAGATAAAGAGTGCAGGCTACAAAACGAAACATGGTGGTGGACAGATGAAGCTAAAATGATAATAAAGCGGCATTCAAGAGTGGTCAAAGTGGTCTCTTAAAATGAGGATGAGAAATCTCGCCTCGAATCGGAATACAGACTTTGCAAGAGACTCGCGAAGAGAAAGTGCGTTTAAATTTCAAAAGTGTGTGTTGGGCCTTTATCGGGAGCAAGAAGAAATTGCTTCTTCGTTTGCTGGTACCAACCAGGCTATCCACGAACTCCTGCAAACCATATTGAACAGTGGCATCATCTTCTAAAAAGCCGCTAAAGAAATCCGTTTGCCAAAGTTCATCAGTTTAATGACAGCTTCTTGTGGATTACGAATAAACACTACACAAGTGGCTACAGTGTGAAGCGATTCTCAATGAACAATTTCTGCGGATACACTTTCCAAATTCCCGTTCCTAACAATGAAGAAGTAACCGGCATTACTGTCAGATAAGTTGGGAACGCGGTGAAAAACTCAAAAAAAAAAAACCAAAAGCGGTTGGGTCGGACGAGATACCCTCTGCGTTCTGCAAATAGGTGGAAGATATCGGCTCCGGACGGTTCATGATTCTCATCTTCAAGCTTAAAAGAGGCAATTGAATGTTTAATCAGTGGAGGGAAAGATATCTTCTTCCTTTGTATCTTCTATCAAGCTGATGTCACACACCATCAAGATCATTTAGAAGGTATTAGATAGCCGATTGCGGAAAATAATACGGCTTTCTGATTACCAGTGCGTATTTGTCACAGGTAAATCTAAACAGATGCAATCCAGTCTATAATTACCCTGATGAAAAAGATTGATTTAGTAACGTTTCATAAAGCCTCGGATTAAAGATTGCAAAGTGATCCTAGGATTGGCAATCGTCCAACAACACCGCCTACTTTAAACAGATTTTGTGTGGCGGCGGGGACGAACAGAACTTAAGAAACAAAATGTCTGCGAGAATCAAGTGCTACAATCTAGACAAAGAGAAGGCGGAGCATTAACTGCAAACATGCAAAATTATCTCCATCACATAATTAACGAAGTTGAGGATGCAGAGTGCAGAGCATGAGATATGTGGAATTCCCTACAACGACCTTGCTTGGATAGAGCCAAATCGCTGGTAGGGACTTCAAAACGACAATATCAACACGACAAAGAAACATGGTGGTGGACAGATGAAGCTAAAGCAGTGCTAAGTGACAAGAAAGCGGCATACAAAGCTTGGTCAAAGTGCTCCACTAATAATGGAGATGAAAAAGCTCGCCCTGAATTGGAAAACATACTTTGCAAGGGGTTCGCGAAAAGAAGGTTCGCTCAAATGCAAGCAAAATGTGTGGAGGGCCTGTGTCGGAAGTTAGAACAAAATGTCTTCTTCGGCTGCTGCTAGAAACTAGGTTATCCACGAAATCCAACAAACCAGCTTGAACAGGGGCGCAACCATATTCAAAATAGCCGCTCAGAGAAAAAAGAATTCCCAGGAAATCCGTTCGCCCAAGTTCATCAACAATGCTCAAGGGATGCTTCTTGTGAATGACGAACAAATATTACACAGTACTTCTAAATGAACAATTTCCTCGGATATATTTTTCGAGAGCAGTTCCTAACAATGAAGAAGTAGACTACATTACTGTCGAAGAAGTTAGGAAGCCGGTCAAAGACTCTAAAAAGCGAAATGCAGTTGGGCTGGAGGATATACCCTCTGAGTTCTGGAAAAAGGTGGGAGACGTCAGGTCGAAATGGATCATGACTCTCATCTCCAAACTGATGAGAAGTAGCGATCCAATGCCTAACCAGTGGAAGGAAAGTTTTCTTCTTCCTTTGTACAAAGCAAAACGCGGTACCCTAGACTGTGGCAATTACCGTTCAATCAAGCTGGTGTCACACACTATGAAGATCGTTGAGCGGATATTAGATAGCCGAATGCGGAAAGTAATACGGCTATCTGAAGACCAGTGCAGGTATGTCGCAGGTAAATCAACGACACATGCAATCCAAAGTATAAGGAACATTATGGGAAAACATCGCGTTTCTTTAAAGGATTGGCATATGGTGGATGTTGATTTTGAAAAAGAAGCAATTCGTTATGGGTTTAGAAAGGATCAAGATTCCCTGCAACGAGCAGTTGGTGTATGGGTGGAAGTTTTGGAGGGGAATGGGTATCGTATTAGTTCGAAGAATACTTGTACTGTCCGTTCTCTGATCCATTCCGAACTTTTCCAGACATTTATATGAATGGTGGACTAATTCTTAAGTGCGAAACGTTTAAATATTTGGGATATATGATCGATAGCGAAGCAGACTAAGCGTAGGGTGGATGAAGTGGCGGGAAACCTCAGCCATCTTCTGTGATCCACACCGCAGTTGTGCGCCCGGCACACATATAAGGTTCACAATATTGAACAGGGTACACAAAGTATGAGGGCAAATTAACGGCAGCTGAGATAAAGATGCTTCGCATGACAGCAGGAGTAACAAAGACTGATCGAATAAGAAGTTCCAAGACTCGCAGAAGCATTCACGTCAAAGAACCTATCTGAAAAAAAAAATGGAGCGCGACCGGCTCAGTTGGTACCTACTGTCATATTCAAAGGAGAGGTCCTACCTACGAACAGTACGAACCCTGTCAAAAAGGCCATATCAATCAACGATCCAATGCAAATGCCAAAGAAAGGAAGGCCTAAAAAGTCCTGGTTCACACAAATGCAGCAACACCAACATTTGATTGGCCTCAGCAACAAAGTGATTCAAATTCGGGAGGCCTGCCGCTATTTGCTAAGGCTCCACAGGCGGACCAGGAGGGATGCGGTTGAGTGGGAGGGTTATGATCCCTTTAATCTTAATCATAGCCTTACCGCTATTAAAGGAAGAAGTAGAAAAAGAAGAATTGTTGACCTTGACATACCTTTGCATTTCAGCTAATTCAAATGCATGATGTCCAGCGTTTAGCTTGCGTAAAATTAAACACTTAGATATATTTCATCGATAAAAATTCTTGGTTAGGTGCCATTACCTTAAACTAATTTATTCCACACAACGAAACAAAACGAAACAGAAGTAAAAAACAAATAGGATTTAAAATGTAAGTACTACACAACTGGCAGTCTGCCCTGCAGCTGCATTCAACACTTCGGAAAATATGTCTAGACAAATATGTAACAGTAAATACCTATGACATCGTAAGCAAAACGAACAAGAGAATTAAAAACAACAACAACAACAACAACAACAACAACAACAACAACAACAACAACAACAACAACAAGCAAAACAAACAAGAGAATTAAAAACAAAAATTCACAAGCAAAACAAACAAGAGAATTAAAAACAAAAATTCACATTTCAGAGTGTGAACATTTTCGAAGTTTACATTATAATGACAATGTAAGGTAGGTAGGATGCCCTTGTGACTGGTGTCACGTCTCACTTAGACCATCACTTTGGGTCCAATGTGTCCATTGTGTACATTCCAGGGTTTCCTAAATTTTGAGAACCTGCAAAGAAACAAAAAGTATGCCGCTGTTACACAGCTCAGTGGTCCGCTGTATTAGAACCACCCGGATATATATGTAAATCTCATGAGTTTCCTCAGCTCGATATCGGTCAAATCCTCCAGCTCCTCAAAGGAGTAGCTACCAGGGATCTTAAATCTGTTGTTAAATCTGTTTGTGGGCAGGGCATTCACATATTGGTGACGAATAGATTCTATCCCTTTGAAGTCTCTACAGCTCCTACAGTAATCGTTGTGCATTATGCCCAGCCGCTCCGCGTGTAGGCCCACTGCGCAGTGTCCTGTAAGGACCAACGTCAGTGTGCGTATGTCTTTGCGGTTCAGCCTGATCATGACCTTAGATTTCCTTTTGTTTACCGCTGGCCAAAGCTCCCTCGAGTGTCTGCATGTTTCGAGGCTGGTCCAACGTAGGTTTGTTCTACTCACGGATTCAACGTCGATTTTCCGTGTCAGTGCACCGAGCGGAGTTTGTATAGATTTCAGAGCCAGAGATGCATCCATCTCCGATCCGCATCTTGCCAGCTTGTCTGCTTCTTCGTTGCCCGAGATGTCCTTGTGCCCTGGTACCCAGCATAGGGTAACTGAATTGGCGATTGATATCTATAATAGGTGTTTTCTGCACTGTAACACCGCCCTTGATTTGACAACTACTGACTCCATGGCCATTATGGCCGCTTGGCTGTCAGAGTATATGGTAATCTGCTTGTCGGCCAGTTTGCGCTTCTTCACCTTATTGGCAGGCTGAGTGATCGCAGCTGCCTCCGCCTGAAAGACGCTGCATTCATCGCTGATTCTGAACGACGCGCCCAGGCTCAGAGTCTCACAGAAGATTCCTGCACTTGTAACAGCATCCATTTTGGATCCGTCGGTATAGATAACTGTTTCTCCTTCTTCCGTAACTGTTTTGTTGATCCATTCGCTTCTTTCTGGGATTCTGGTAGCGAATCTCCTTTTGAAGGCGAAGATGTGTGGTAGATAGTCAGTGGCTGTTGTTTCTCTCGAAGCCCTCTATGCGTGTCCGTAGGGCCTGAAATACCGCAGTCCCGATTCCCTGAGTCTAACGGCCGTTTTAATCACTATACTACTGCAGTAAATGTCCAGTGGTGTGAGGTTGAGTATTACCTCCAGTGGCTGCAGTGGGTGTGGTTCTTAGTGACCCTGTTATCCCAATGCAAGTCTTCCTTTGGATTTTGGTAAGGCTTGAGAGATGGCATTTCTTCTCGGTAACATTCCACCATACAGCTGCGCCAGCGCCATATGTTAACATGGGTGTTACCACCGCTGTGTACAGCCAGTGTACCACATGTGGCTTGAATCCCCATGTATTGCCGAATGTCCTTCTACAGGCATATAGTGCCACGTATGCCTTTTTCACCCAATCTTCTATGTTTTCCTTCCAGTTGAGTTTGGAATCTAGTATAGACCCTAAGTATCTTGCTGTCTTGGATACTTGCAGGTACACTCCATTCATCCTTGGTAGTTTAAAGGCCGGTATTGCCTTTTTCCTTGTGAACAGCAGGATTTCTGTCTAGGATGGGTTTACTCCGAGTCATTTTTCCGCAACCCATGTGCTGAACAGTAGGAGTGCGTAGCTCAGTCGCTCACTGAGGACTAGGATGAATTTACCCGGGACCAGGATTGCTAGTTTATTTTTTCTACATTAATAATGAGTATGCCCGCCATTTTTCGATATGACCTCTATAAGACGGCTTGGAATAATTAAGAGAAGTTTTGACCCAGGCATCACGAATAGCTTCGATTAAAGTGTCCTTGTCTTCAAATTGTCTGCCGCCTTCATACAATTTACGAGATAACCATGTCCAAACATTTTCGATTATGTTTAAGTCCGGTGAATAGGGCGGCCATGGCAAAAGTTTCACGTCTTCTCATTAGGCGTTTTTCTTTTTTAGCTCCGAGCGGGGCACTGAGCTGTCAAAAAAAGAACAGTGTTACTTTTTTAGCTCGGAGCGCTCTGAGCACAAAATTTGTATTTCTTTTTTATCTCTGAGCTAGCTCAGGGCTCGCTCTATGAGCTCGATTAAAAATGACCGAGCACATCGAGCGAAAAGCTGAGCGCGGCTGACTGCATTCATTATTTTGTGCTTTTTCCATAGTTTATGTACTAGAAATTATAATTTAAATGGAACAATCCTTGACAAACACCAATTTCAGAAGCAATCCTGACTATTTTGAAAATTAATAGAAAACAAATTATCTAATGACAGTTCAGTGCCCAATTCTGTTTCTTAATTAGCTCGGAGCGCTCAGGTTATGTTCAGCTCGGAGCGAGCTCTGATCGCTCGGGCCCCGCTCTGTTCCCCGCTCGGGGCTAAAAAAAGAAAAACGCCTATTGAGTGCGTGTGATTTCGTAGAAGCTAGACGTGTGTTAGATCGATCCCAGTTTTAACGTGTAAAAACAATAATAAATTCATTATAAATTTATTCAGTTTTTCGCCAGTGCATAAAAGCAAATGACTTATTAAAGTGCGCGGGAGTTTGAAACGCTGAAATAAATTAGTAAATAATGGAGTGTTTTAAATGCAAAAGTGCGATTAGTGGGGAATCAGTCAGGAATCAGAATCAGCAAAATGATTTTGAAGACTCTTTGAAAAAAAATTAATTAGAAATTTAAGATTTGCTACAGGCGATTGAAGCGAGATACACTGACAGATTGAATGAGATGAAAATTGCCCAAGATATATGTGAAAAAAGTGTAAAGGAAATGGAAAAAATAAGTAAACATAGTGAATGCTTTAAATCGCAGAGTGAACAAATTAGTGCGGATGTTAAGAAAATAGAAAGAGAAAATGTAAATTCCAGGCAAAGTTTAAAAGAAATAAAAGAAGATTTGGCAAAAGAATTAAAACAAATCAAAGAATCAGTTATGAGTGAAAAAACCAACACAGACACAAGTAAAACGGCCAACATACGCAGACAAAATTAAAGAAAAAAATAATGTTATTATAATTAAGCCAAAAGGAAATCAAAACAATAATAAAATTCGCGAAGTGATTAAAAAGACTATCGACCCAACAAACCTACAATTAAAAATCAGTAATGTGAAAAATATTCAAAACAATAAAAAAAAAATTGAAAATGAATTTAAAGAAAAACAAAGTTAAGGTGCCGGCGAAAAGAAAACCACGAGTTCTTATAGTAGGCATGAAAGAGAAAGTATGCGAGGAAGAACTAGTAAAAGCGCTTAAAAGACAGAATGAGCTAAATGAATACGAAATTAAGTGTTTGCATATATATTTGTCGCCAAAAATTGAGTGCTTTAATGCAATTGTGGAGATGGACAGTGTTGCCTATAGTAAAGTTATGGAAAGTACTAAAGTTAGTATTGGGTGGTATAGATGCCGAGTGTGGTTATAATCACACAGCAAAAAATTGTACAGGCAAAAAAGCTTGTGTTAACTGTGCTGAGGAACATGATTTAAAAATGTGTACTAACGTTGAAAATACATGCATAAATTGCTATAATGCCAAATTAAATTTAAAAATGGATATTAACTACAATCATAAAGCGAGTGATGTAAATTGTCCAGTTTTCCGGAGAAAACTGAAAATTGCGAAAGAACAAACCGATTATTAGAAATTAGATGACATAAGGTGTATTTACTTAAATGTTCAAGGACTATCAAATAATTTTGATGAATTAGAAAGCCTAGTGCAAAATGAAAGTGTGGACAATTTAGTGATAACGGAAACCCATGTTAACGACCCAAACGACTTAAATTACGTTGAAGGTTTCTATACTCCTTTAGTTGTGAAAGTGAATCTAGTCACACTGGTGGTGTTGTTGTTTATGTCTGGAATAATTTTAAATGTAGTCTTCTGAAGAAATGTCAAGTTAGTATGCAATATTGGTGTTTAATGTTAAAAGTGCAATATGAAAACTATCCGGTTATATATTTATGTGCAATATACAGATCTCATCAAAAATTGTTTTTTGCAATGAACTAGAAAACTGGGTAGAATATCTATCGCAATGCGGCAATTTCATTATTCTTCGTGATGTAAATATAGACTGGTTTGATGTAACGGACACTTATACCAGACGAATATATAATATTATGAACGATAATGGTTTACATATGATTATTAATGAACCTACAAGAATAACAAATCACTCTCGAACTTTGATTGATTATGTAATAACAAATTGCACTAACATAGTAAGCGCGAGTGTTGATAAAAATCTAAAAATAAGTGACCATGAAACCATCGATGTTACCATTAAAAACAAGCATAAAACGAAGCATAAAAGAAAAGTTATATACTGTGTGTATAATCAAACCCTTTTCTTAACAAAAGTATATGAAGTTCCTTTGTTCGTAATATGAGCGGTGAACAGCCTTTAAATTTAAACGTACTTTGTGATCAATTTGTGAATAGTCTTAAAATGTAGTGGACTCCATGGTAAAAGAAAAATTAGTTCCATACAAAAATGCGGAGTTGTTTAACCCATTAGAAGTCACTGTACTCAAGTGAGTACAGCCATATTCTTAAGCATTAATTAAAGATCCCGTAATGTGCACTTGGGTTACTTTCTGAGTATACGTCATGAAAACACTCTTAAAGTTTTTCAATAAATTTTACGTGCGTATGTGCCATTCTTTGAAAAATGTGACAGTTGAAATTGTGTTACCGAAATGCTGTGAAAGTAACAGAGTGATTTTAGATTTGCTATAATAATTACCACTTATAAGTTGTTTTTTTTTTAATTTAATTAGTATAAAATACATGTCAGAGTAAGTAATAAGGAACAATATAGTTAATTATTTATTACTCAAATAAAACTATGGTCATATAAATATGACTGTACTCGGTTGAGTACAGTGACAACATACGTAAACAAAAACACTGTTTTTTTCAGAATCTTGCAATGAAGAAACACAATTTAACAGCTAAAGGGGCTATCATACCACCTGATTCATGTGCGTTGACTGATGAAGAGGAATGTGCCGATGAGGATATGGCGACGCGTTTCATACCACAGGGCGTACCTGGTTCTATTGAGGTTTTTATAAACCGAGAGGATAGTGGTAGCAAAGACAGTCAGTTCGACGAAAGTGATGATGAACAGCTGGGGTCAAAAGAAGAAGACAAGATGCTAACCGCCAAACCAATCCGAACCCAAACTGGCGGAAATGTAGCCCCTCATACTTTTCAACTGCTGGAAGTACCAACGAAGTCTGTGACAGAAGGGATGATATTTATGAAGAGCTGAAGGGTCTCAACCCCGTACGAATTTTTAAAAAATTTATTGACAATGATGTTATTGATATGATTGTATCCAATAGCAAACTATACGCTAATCAAAACAATGGACATGAGTTCCAACTGGATTCCTTTGATTTAAAAAAGTTCTTAGGAGTTTTAATACTTTCTGGGTACCATAAGCTACCTCGAGAACCAATGTACTGGTCTCTAGACGCAGATATAGGAGTCGAGTTGGTAGGCAAAGCCATGCCGAGACATAGGTTTCGAGATATAAAAAGAAAGCTTCATCTTGTAGACAACGACTTAGCAGCAACGTCGACTGATAAAATGTTTAAAATAAGACCACTTGCAGATAAACTTATGCAGAAGTTTTTACAGTGGGGAGTTTTTCATGACAGTATCTCCGTCGACGAATCAATGTTGAAATATTATGGCCACCATCCCGCCAAACAATTCATTCGTGAAAAACCGGTTCGTTTTGGATATAAGAATTGGAAGCGGAAAGTTCAACAGGATACTGTTACTCATTCGATTTTTACTATGGAAAATCGCAAACAACGACTTCTGATCCTTTGAGTTCCCGCGTAGTCAAAAATTTATTGAAACTGAATTGTATCCCAGCAAATCATGAAGTTTTTTTTGATAACTTTTTCACAAGCTACGATCTTTTACTGGAATTGAAAAGCATAGGCTACCGTGCTACGGGAACAGTGCGTCTCCTTATATATGTAGGATTGCTGTACATGGTAAAAAGTGGTGGTGGGTGTTATTTACTTACTTGTGAGACGTGGCAATTGCAAATGCCTGGCGTTTACATGTGATGACTAATGACAATCCTATGGTTCAACTCATGTTCCGCCGCCGATATGGCGTCAAACTGAACAAAGAAAATAGCGTCAGGCTGCATCAATAGTCGATGGCCTTCCTCAAGATGGAGCTGGACATTACCCTGCCAAGATGGAAAAACAATTGCGGTGTGTCCTTTGTCATTCAAGGGTGCGCTGGCAGTGCAAAAAGTGCCTAAAAACACTATGCGTCGAAAAGGCGTGTTTTGAAATGTTTCATACCTAGGCGGTCAGTGTACTCAGTTGAGTACACCCCTATAATTTCATGACAACAACAATTTTTTATTGTTTTCTTATATTTTTTGGTTTCTTGTGGTCATTTCAACATAAAAATAAAGATAATTTAAAAAAAAAATTAGTACTTTTTATTTGGCCTCTATGAAATAACCCAATACTGTGATTATACAAATTTACTCGAACCGTGCAATATAAATTTTAAGTTCAGACTAGTCAACATAGTTAATATAAGATGTGCTTAATAAGAAGTGACTTTAATTTTATGACTGTTAAAATGATAAACGACTCCCTGTGTTTCGTTGTACAAGTGATTGAAAGAATAATAAATAAAGGGTTTTTCAATAAGAGCGCTACAAAAGTTTTAATGCGTTTTGTTAAAATAAAACAAAAACGGTTTTGGATATCAATGAATTTCTTTATTCCTGAGAAAGTACGTTCGATGCCATTATGTGTGGAACTCGATTTCATTTGCATGGCCACCACGGGCACGCTTGCAGAAGTCCAGACGCTGAACCCAATTTTCGACGGTTTTCAAGCATAAATCGGCCGATACTGCTGCAATTTCACGTTCGATATTCGTACGAAGTTCATCAATCGTCGCTGGCTTGTTGGCATAGACCATAGACTTGACGTAGCCCCACAGGAAATAGTCTAACGGCGTCAAATCGCACGACCGAGGCGGCCAAGCGACTGGACCATTTCGTGAGATAACACGGTTTCCAAACTTGGTTTCCAATAAATTGATTGTGGCATTCGCTGTGTGGTTCGTGGCGCCGCGCCGTCCTGTTGGAACCACATGTCCTCCAAGTCCATATCATCCAATTGGGGCCAAAAATATTCGGTTATCATTGAACGGTAGCGATTCCCATTCACAGTAACGTGCCGGTCTTGATCATCACGGAAGAAGTACGGCCCAATGACGCCGCCGGCCCATAAGCCTCAGCGGCAGCAATATTCTCGACACTACGGGCACTTCTTTGTCTCACTGGCACGGGAACATTTTGTACTGTGCTTGTGGATTCAAATGTTTCCACTAGACGCTCAATAATTGTTGATCTGCTAGGACGATTATGACGACCATAAATTGGACGTAGCACTCTGAACGTTGAGGCCACTGACTCCGAATTTCGGTAGTAAATTTTAATAATTTCGACTCGTTGTTGCCTCGTATATCTTTCCATCATGAAATGGCAAACCTTACTAGAGAGAAATGTCAAAAGAGCGGCAATTCGGCGTCGTTTGCTGTCCCTGTCGCTCTACTTTTGCAGCGTCCCTGTTGAAAAACCCTTTATATCCCTAAGTGCAGGTGTTTTCCCACAATCCTGGAAAGAATCACTTATAGTGCCGATAAAAAAGATACCAAATGCAAAAACTCTAAGTGAGTTTCGACCAATTAATATGATGCCTTTATATGAAAAAATAATAGAAAAATGTGTAGTAATGCAACTCCAAGAACACCTAGAAAGTCAGGAACTACTGGATAGCTATCAGTCGGGGATTCGTGTAAACCATTCGTGTGAAACATGCTTAAATTTTGTGATAAACGATTGGAGGAAAGGAATAGAGGCGAAAAATGTTGTGGTTGCTGTCTTCTTGAATTTGAAACGGGCCTTCGAAACAGTTAATCGTACAATTTTATTAAAAAAGTTGAAGTACTATGGTATTAGATCTGTTGAGTTTAAGTGGTTTAAATCGTTTTTATCAGGAAGAACACAACGCACTTCCGTGAACGGCCAAATATCGTCACCAATCGCCGTAAATGAAGGAATTTCACAAGGCACAATACTGGCAGTGTGGTTATTCCTTATGTTTATAAATGATACGAGTAAGGTGATTCAATCATCGAAACTTATTTTATTTGCTGATGATGGTTTACTCTACACCACTGGAAAGAATGCTGCGGAGTGCTCACAAGAAATAAATGAAGACCTTGAAAGAATAAATACATGGTTGAAAATGAACAGACTAGTGCTTAATGTTACAAAAACAAAATGTATGGTATTCAAATGTAATTATGTAAGTTCGTCTTTAAATGTAAATATAAATTTATCTATAAACAATGAGCAAATTGAACAAGTTAAAGAATTAAAGTATCTTGGTGTAATGTTAGACGAACAACTTAACTTTAATGAACATTATAAATTACATTTGCAAGAAAATATCAAAAAAAGTTGGAGTATTAAGAAAAATAAGAAAGAATATCTCTATGAGTACCGCTGTGAATCTATGTAATGTTTTGATTAAACCTCATTTTGATTATTGTTCTAGTTTATTGTATATGTGTCCACAAAGTCATAAAGATAGGCTGCAATTACAGCAAAACAAATTAATGCGAATTATATTAAAATGTAGTATATATATTAGGGTGGTCGTTATTTTCCAAAGTAGGATTTTTTTTTGAGCACTCAATTTTTTCCTATTGTATGTAATTTATGTAACTTTCTTTCACTCTCCTGTATAAGATTTTTTTTTCTAAGCAGGCGTAGGTGATGGAATTTCAAATGCACTTCATTATTTCTGTCAATCGAAACTTTTAGTAGCCCGCGATTAGTTAAGTTGTTAAAAAATGCCACGTAAAAATTTATTTTTGCTCGGAGTTAGGAAAAATCAAATTCTAGGTTCTAAATTACCTTCAAAATGAGATGTACTTGGTGTTCTTTTTTTTAATATGCGAAGAGTAAAGTTAAGTTTAGCAAATAGTGTTAGTTTAGTAATTGACGAGTGTTTCATATTTTGGAAAAAAGCAAGAATTCCTACTCGTGATAGATGTCATTGCTTAAAACAATTAAAAAAACTTTACGAAGAGCTACGAAATATTGAGAAAAGTAAAAACAGAAACACTGAGACAACGAAAAAAAAAGAATATGATTTTGCGGAAACTTTAAACGATTTATTTGATATCGCGCATGCATCGGTCTTGGATTTGATGAAAATTGAAGAGGATAAAAAGTTGTTGCTTTTACAAAGACAGAAAGGTCGACCTGGCTGTAAGCTTGGAACCGACTGCAAGCTTGCAGCTATGGAAAAAAGAAAAGAGGATCGTGAGAAGAGAACCAAACAACGAGTTGAAGATCAAAGTTCATTCAATTATCACGAAGGTAGGTAGTGGTTTTGTTATGTTTATATATTTGAATGAACAAATTGTTTTGCTAGCAGAATTAGATACTACTTTTTCATCTGAAGAAGAGGAGCTTGAAGTTGAAAATATTCCATCTCTGAATGCTAGCTCTGAATCGCCAGTGCCAGGGCCGTCAGGCTTGAAAAGAGCTAGAGTAGATATTTTAACTTCGAGGCTATCGGCAGTGCTCGATAAATGTAAAATAAGTGACAGAGATGCCGTTCACCTCTTGGCAGCCTGTATTGAAGCCACTTCCTTGGATCCTTTAAAATTTGTGATTAACCGCACCTCTATAAGGCTTTCTCGTCAATGTTTTCGCGAACAAACAGCTATTGCAAGTAAAACAAAATTTACCAACTTGAGTTTAAACTTTGCCGTAATACACTGGGACTCCAAACTCCTTCCCGATATAACTGGCCAAGCTAAAGTTGACAGACTTCCAATTATTGCAACAGCTCCAAAAATTGAACAACTAATTGGAATACCAGAACTTTCAGCTGGAACTGGTATTGAAGTATCGTCTACAGTGTATGAAGTATTGGAAGATTGGTCATTGATGGATAGAGTGCAAGCTTTTGTTTTTAATACAACTGCATCTAACACCGGGCGTTTGAACGGAGCTTGTGTCCTGTTAGAAAATAAAATTGGTCGAGACATACTCTACCTAGCTTGCAGACATCACGTTTTTGAAATTGTTCTTCAAGGAGTATTTAATGCATCTAAGTTGGATACATCTTCTGGACCTGATATTCTTTTGTTTAAAAGATTTAAAACTCAGTGGAAAACAATTGATAAAAGTAAAATTTTCATATGGTCCATGGACAAAAAGGCTGTGAAAGTCCTTGCAGATGTAAGGGAAGAAATTTTGGGATTTGCTATGAAAAGGCTTGAAGATAATTTCCCTCGGGATGACTATAAGGAGTTTCTAGAGCTGATAGTTATTTATTTGGGAGGAACTACTCCAAGTGGCAATAAATTTCGGGCACCAGGAGCTTATCATTTGGCTCGGTGGATGGCAAAAGGAATATATTGCCTTAAAATTATATTATTTCAGCAAGAAATTTAGCTGAACGCGAAAGATAAAAGAGCTTTGTCATCTATTTGCTATCCCCCTTCGGGATCCCCCTTCGGGATAGGGGTCAGAATTTACCCGAGGTAGGCATACCGGTCGTAAGAGGCGACTAAAATCCACCCTTCGGGATAGGGATCAGAATCTACCCGAGGTAGGCATGCCGGTCGTAAGAGGCGACCAAAATCCACCCTCAGTATACCGAGTGCATAGAGTATACAAAAAATGCAATGATTAAAACAAAAGATATAATACCCCAGGTGGCAGCCCAGTTCTACTGGAAAATCCACACTCTTCGGAGGCAGGCTCTACGGATTCTGGGGAGAGCCATTTATTGCAATCATTCGACCCTTTTAAAAATAGTAAAAGGGTAACTAGATCACCACCAACGGGATCTGTGCCAGAAGCAAAAACTAATCGAAGTCCTACGACGCCAAAAGATTTTGGACGCTTTTCGAGGGACTCAACGAAATGCAAAAGCTTCGAGGACGAAAACAAGGAACTCCGCACTAAGCTTAACCAAATTGAACAGCTTTACCAAGAGCTAAAAAAAGAGCTAGATCAGCTGAAAGCTGAGAACAAAGCACTTGTTGAATCTCAACCTAAAAAACAGCCAGAAGCCAAATCATACCGCTCAGCTAGCCGCGATTATCATACAGACGAAGAAGAGCTAGGGCGCGAAACGGATTGGATCACTAAGAGGAGACCGAACAAAAAACGGAAAGCCGGCTCCTCACCAGAAGTCGTTGTGCTAAAAGATAGACAACCCAAAAAGGCAAATGCCAACGAAATAGAAACGCTAAGGAAAAAACCTCAAAATAAGGTACACCTTCCACCTCCAATTAACGTTGTCGGAGTTTCAGACTACAGCAAGCTAAGTAGCCTTCTTAAGGAAATAGCAAAATCCACATTCAAAGTAACATCTCTGAATAATAATGTGTGGAAAATAAATGTAAGCGATCCTGAGAGCTATGCGCAGTTTCTCAAAAACTGAATACTGAGAAGGTACAATGGTACACTTATGAAAACAAGTCTGAAAGGCCACACCGAGTTGTAGCCAGAGGGCTCCACTCTTCGTGCCGCAAAGAAGATGTTTTGCAAGATCTTAAAACTAAAGGTTTCAAAATTATCGACGCGGTTAATATACTTAAAAAAGAAAAGCAAAAAACGGAACAAGACGTGGAAATTGTTGTCAAACGCGGACTTCCGCTATTCATGCTTAGTTTCGAAAAGTCTGAAAACATGGAAAAAATATACAACATTAAAACTATCCTAAACATAGTGGTTAAAATTGAACCGATGCGCCAAAGGACTCGTCAGATTCCTCAGTGTAAGCGTTGCCAAGGCTACAATCACACGCACACGTATTGCCAAAAAGAGCCGCGTTGCGTAAAATGTGCCGGTAAACATTTATCGAAGGAATGCGCTCTAAGTAGACAAGACCTACCAACATGCATAAATTGCAATGGAAAACATCCGGCAAATTATCGCGGATGCGAAGTGGCTAAGGAACTTCAAAATAGGCGCGACAAAATAAAGAAAACTACGCTACCAATCGCAAATAAAACCAATAACAAACCTGAAAGGGGCAATAATAAAACCAATGAAGGACGAAAAAAGGCTAAAGAAATGGTCAAAACACAACACCCAAGAGAAGGAAAATTGTTTAGAAAAAAGTCACCGAAAGCTGTTCCACAAACATACGCTGAAGCTGCGTTGCAAGGACGCGAACAAACAAATAAAACATCTGATCCAGTCTCCCAAGTTTTCTCTGCAATTCTTGCCAGGCTAGAAGAACAGAGCCAAATTAATAAACGTATGTTTGAAAAACTCGACAAGCTCGAAAATCAATTTCGAAGTACACGTGCAATAATATAAATATGACGGATTTAGTTAAATTAGTGACATGGAATGCGAACGGCCTTCTGCATAAGATGGACGAGCTCGAGATATTCATTCATAAATATGAAATTGATATTTGTTTGATTTCGGAAACTCATCTGACGAAAGAAACCAGCACAAACATTCGAGGATACATTGCCTATCACGCATATCACCCTTCGGAAAGGGCGAGAGGCGGGGCATCCTTGTTGATCAAAAATACCATTGAACACTCAGTCAGTGGAACAATCGAGCTTGACAAACTGCAATTATGCACGGTGAGCGTAAAAATTAAACACATAAAATATGATTTTGCAGCTATCTATTGCCCCCCACGTGCAACGATGGAAAGAAGCGATTTTATAAGTATCTTTGACTCACTTGGACGAAATTTCGTCATCGGAGGTGACTTTAACGCAAAACATACCTTCTGGGGATCGAGATGCATTTCAGTAAAAGGTAGAGTTCTTTACGAAGCCGGTATGGAATTGGGGGTAGACTTTCATTCCTCAGGTAAACCGACATACTGGCCCTCGGATACGGCAAAAACACCAGACCTCATCGATTTCTTCATCACGAAAGGTTTGTCGGGAAACTCTATTGTAGTTGAGGAATGCTTCGATCTTTCTTCTGATCATTCACCGGTCATTTTGACAATTAACGGCTGTCTACGAAAAAAAGAAGGTCCGCCCAGACTAACTAACATGAAAACAAACTGGGAATCCTTTAAAAAATACTGTGAAAGTAAAATCGATCTCAAAGTGTCTCTTCGAACACCCCACGAACTTGAAGACGAAGTCGATCAATTTATTAACGTCATACAATGCTCAGCCTGGAAAAATACTCCCCATAAACGGAAAATAACCACAAATTGCGAAATAACATATCCCTTGGAAATCACGCAATTGTTAAAGAAGAAAAGGGGAGCGCGCAAAAGATGGCAACAATCTCGCGCTCCACAGGATAAAACCACTCTTAACTACCTTTGTAGTAAACTTAAGAGAGAAATTCGAGACTTTAAAAATCGTCAAATTTCTACATATCTTGGAAGCCTAACTGCGGATAAAAGTACAAATTACTCGCTCTGGAAAGCCATGAAAGGCATTAAAAAACCAAAAACGCAAGCGCCATCCATCAGGAAAATCAATGGAGAATGGGCGAAGAGTGACAAGGAAAAAGCCGAAATATTTGCAGAACATTTGGAAGAAACATTTAAACCATTTGATGGTCAAGCGTTGCTCGAATTTCCTGTCCTAACCGTGGCACCTGACAATTATAGAATAAAAAGTGTATCGCTAGCCGAACTACGCTTCGAAATAGAGAAACTAAAATTAAACAAAGCTCCTGGATATGACTTAATCACAGGACAGGTCCTTAAAGAGTTACCTAGGAAAGCTTTAATAAAGTTTGCATATCTTATAAATGCATCGTTCAGGTTATTGTACGTTCCACGACAATGGAAGGTAGCTGAAGTTATAATGGTTCCAAAGCCCGGTAAACCACTGAATGACAAAAAATCATATAGGCCAATATCTCTCTTACCGATAATGTCGAAGGTATTCGAAAAACTTTTGTTAAAGCGCCTACATCCGATTATCGAAGAACGTCGATTAATACCTGACCACCAATTCGGATTCAGGATTAAGCACTCTACAATCGACCAGGTTTACAGAATAACCAATGTAATTGAAAAAGCCCTAGAGGAGAAAAAAATATGTTCTAGTGTTTTTCTCGACGTCTCTCAGGCCTTTGATAAAGTATGGCATACAGGGTTGAAACATAAGCTAAGACTAGCTTTTCCGAAACAGTTATCTGATATCCTTAGTTGTTACTTATCAGACAGACTCTTTCGTGTAAAACACGAAAATGATTACTCTGAATTTAAAGAAATCGCGGCAGGAGTTCCCCAAGGAAGCGTTCTTGGACCGATCCTATTTCTAATATACACTAGTGATATTCCTCAAGAAGAAGGCACAACAGTAGCCACATTTGCAGACGATACAGCTATATTAGCGGTCAGTAATACCGTTGAATCAGCAACTAATAAACTCCAACGTTCTATTGACAAAATTTGTGATTGGACAAAGACTTGGCGTATTGCTCTCAACGAGGCCAAATCAACGCACGTGAATTTTACTTATAAAAAGGTAGACAACTTACCCATTTTCATTGATTCGGTACGAATTCCGTACGCAAACGAGGCAAAATATTTGGGTATGACACTCGATGCGAAATTAAAATGGAAACCGCACGTCAAGAAGAAACGCGAAGAGCTCGCCATTCGATGTAAACAAATGCACTGGCTGCTTGGTAGATTTTCCCAACTCAGCATGCAGAACAAGCTGCTTTTATACAAGCAAGTACTAAAACCGGTTTGGACATACGGTATACAACTTTGGGGTTGTACCAAATCCAGTAATATCAAAATTTTACAAACTTTTCAAAACAAAGTGCTAAGAAAAATAGTAAATGCACCATGGTTTATCAGAAACACTGATATCCACAGAGACCTAACTATGGCTACCGTCGAAGATGAAATAAAACATTTTGCCTGCAAACAACAGACACGCCTTCACGGTCATTGCAATATCACCATGCTACAAATTCGAGACGATACTAACCTAGTGCGCCGATTACAAAGGATAAAACCATTTGAATTAGCGCAATAAGATGTAACCGCGTGCTTATGGCGGTATTAGCAGGTGCCTCCACTGGGAAGCTGCCTGCCAAACGCGTAATTTACAGTTTAAATAAAACTACTAGATAGGAATAACCTAGTTGTAGTATGCAGGTTTCGAAGGGAGGTGGTTTTTGTTTTCTTATCTTAAGTGAGAAAGAGTCGCATGTACGATTTTCCACCTACCCCTATTATTCGTCCGAGCCTAGTTCTGGTTCCAAGTCTCGTGCTTTTAACCAGGATAGGTAACTCTCAGCTTGCTGAGAGTAACGATAATATTACTATGGCTTGGGAGTAATATTAGAAACTCTATAAATAAAAAAAAAATCTATTTGCTACTTTATTATTAAATGCTACACACAATCATGGTTTTCTGCCCCAGATGTCTTACAAGCACCATTAAATGATATTAATTTTTTAAAAAGACTCAATTCCTATAGAAAAGATGATAAAGCTGTAGCTAAAATTGCATTAAATAAGTTCCTTAATCATTTATGGTACCTGAATGAGGAATGTGCAGCGTTTTCGTTTTTCGATGACAGACTGAATGTTGAAGAAAAGCGAAAAATGGCTTTAAAAGTTTTGGAAGGAGATGACCAAAAGGAAAAAGAAGTAAAGAAGAAATTTCATCTGAAACCAGCTGATGTTTCACACTTCATTACCAAAAATCTTCCATCAGATCTAATGTCAGCTAAGTCTATGAAAATGTTCGAAAGATTTGGCTTATCTGCAGACTTTTTGCACATTGATCCAACAGTTTGGAATGACCAACCAGATTATAGGCGAGCAAACTGGAGTGGAGTTAAACTAATGGAAGAATTAAATAACAAGCTCACTAAAAACGAAGATCAAAAGCAATTCCTACTGCAAGTGAGTACCGTTTTCATTTGCTTAAAAGAACTCACAGATTATCTTAATAATATGCCTTAAATTGAAAATGACTTGTATTCGAATTTAAAATTTTCAGACTGTCAGAAATTATCGCCGAAACTACCCAGGATGTAGTCGAGAAAGTCTCAAAACTCGTTACGATGACTGCGCTTCATTATTTATTTGTGTACAAATTATTTGTACAAATAGCATGTATAAATCTATTTATTACAAATTCTTCATCTGCTTATTATTATTTATAAAAAATATTACTTTAAAAATAAATTTTTAAAATTATTTGGATGTTGGTTTTTTTTTACCTAGAAGAGAATGCTTAAGATTTCAGGCTCATTGCGGCACGTGTTAATACAAGCCGATTTTCTTGAAATTTGGAACAAAAAAAAAAGGGTGCTCAATAAAAAAAAATAAAAGAAAATTCTTTCATACAAATAAGGACCACCCTAATATATATATATACCAATTAGAAATATGCTAAGTACGCTAAAATGGTTAAATATAAATCAACGTCTTTTTATGTTCTGTATGATTTTTGTATTTAAAATTAAAAACAATATGTATCCAGGATATTTATGCGAAAATGTACGTACCAATGAATTGTTAGAATATAACCTACGAAACAATCATGGCCTAAGAATAGAAAGAGCGCGGACCACGAGAGGTCAAAGAACGTATCATGTCTGTACTTAAATTCACAAGGTACTACATCGAATTTTAATGAAATTGAATCAATTGTAATAAATAATGACTTTGATATTGTAGCTTTATCTGAAACGCATTTAATCAAAGACGTAAAAGATGAGGAAATTATCATATTAAATTATTTGTTGCCGATAAGATGCGACAGTACTAGTAGGCATACGGGCGGTGTTGTGCTTTATGTTAAAAACCATCTCAAGTATAGAAATGTAGAAGAAACGATTGTTCCAATGAAAATATGGTTGCTCAGCGCGGAAGTGTATTCAAATGATTTTGCAGTAACGATAGCTGTATTATATAGATCGCCTAGCAGTTCTGCTCGCGATTTTTGTGATTTTTTTTCGAAGTGGTTAGATGAAAAGTTTCTTTTGTGCAATAATTTGGTGTTGATGGGTGACTTCAATATAAACTTATATGAAAATACAACGTACACTAGATCTTTAAATGATATGTTTTTAATGAATAATATTAAACAATTAGTAAATAAATCCACAAGGATAACCTCATAATCTAATTCACTTATTGACTTTGTATTAGTGCCAACTGAAATAAACGTAACTGCGATAATTGAGCCTAATCTTAAAGTCAGTGACCATGAATCCTTAGTTGTTAATATACCTGTGGAAAGAAATTTGCGGAATGGTGAACGTAAAGTGATTAATGTTTTCAAATATAAATGTTCTGAATTTAAGTCCATGTTAAGAGATAAATGTGTTGGAATTCAATCATGTGATTTCCATGTTCTTGCAGAAAGCTTGCAAAACTCGCTTGTAGAATGTGTAGAAAATCAATCAATTAAAAAATATATCAGTGAGTGCAATAATGAATGGTTCACATCGAATTTAAACGAAATTAGGTCTCAAAAAGTAATATCTTATCAACGAGCAAGTATCTTTAACTCAGCAGATGATTGGTACGAATATCATAGGCTTAGAAACGTTTATAAAAATAAACTCCAAGAAGCTAAACGGAGATATATTTGCAATAAAATTGAAAATACTCGTAGTACAAGTCAGAAAGGAATGTGGGCAACCATAAAAAACTTAGTTTTTAAAAAAAAAAAGATATGAGATAAATGAAATTCAGTTTGAAGATAAAAAAGAGAACGATAAAAATACAATCGCGAATAAATTTAATTCATACTTTATTGAAAGTATAAACAGTATTAGTAATTCGATTCCGTCAATAAATATGGATTATAGTTTTCTCCAAGAAAGTTACCGACATTTTAAATTTTGTAATATTAATGCCCATGAACTTTATAAAATTTGTAAAAAAATTAAAAACAAAAAAGATCATACGAGTACAAACCTAAATATTAAAATTTTATTATATTGTTTTGAAATCATAGGCCCAATTATGTTGAGAATTATCAATGAATCGTTTAGTCGTGGTGAATTTCCGCGTAATTTTAAAGAAACAATGGTTATTCCGATACCCAAAGAAAACAATTCAATTAACTGTGATAAATTTAGGCCGATAAACATGATGCCTACTGTGGAAAAGGTTATTGAAAAGACAGCTTATGACCAGTTCTTTAATTACGTAGTGGAACATAACATTTTAATGGAAAATCAGTCTGGTTTTAGGCCTGGTCATTCATGTGAGACATCGTTAAATTGGCTTATCATGAATTTTAAGGAACAAAGACATGAAGGTAATATAATTGTATCAATTTTCCTCGATTTTCAAAGAGCTTTCGAAACTATTGATCGCGATATTCTAGTGAAAAAATTATTCAAATATGGTGTTAATGACAATGAACTAAAATGGTTTAAATCGTATCTAAGCAATAGAACTCAAAGAACAAAAATAGGTAGTGCTGTATCATCAACTGCACAAACGACATTTGGAGTACCGCAGGGTACTATATTTGGCCCTTTGTTGTTCCTGCTATACATAAATGAAATCAGTAAAATATTAAAATATTGCAAGATCTCCTTATTTGCAGACGACGCCTTAATGTTTGTATGTGATAAAGACATAAATGTGCTTAGAGAAAAGATTTCGCTTGACTTAAATAATTTACGGCAGTGGCTTGAAATGAACAAGCTTAAACTAAATGTTAATAAAACAAAATGTATGGTGTTTAACAGTGACTGTAACGTGAATCTAAGTGTATATGGTGAAATTATTGAACAAGTCCAAGAAATTAAGTATCTAGGCATAATATTGGATAGTGAACTCAAATTTAAAAAAACATTTTAATTATGTAACTAAACAAATTTCCAAAAAAATCGGTTTCCTGAAGCGAATACGTAAGAACATCACTACAATGTGTGCAATAAATGTCTATAATACATTAATAAAACCGCACTTTGAGTTCTGCTCCACAATCTTGTTTATGTTTATGGGAATTATTCTGAGATGCAGTTTTTACACGCCAATTGAATGGATGTTATCTTGTCTTCGTTGGATGAATATTAACCAGCGAATACACTTTAATGCAATAGTGTTTGTATTCACAATTTATTACCGAACTACCTATCAGCGAATTTGCAGTTTATTCAAGATGTCCAACCCTACAGTTTAAGATCAAATTCGAATTTTCGTTTACGCTTCTACAGAGATGAAAGAACAAAAAATATGTTGATGTACCGGGGGTTGAAATTATTTAATGAGCTTCCAAATACAATAAAAAATGAAAGAGTTTTCCGAACGTTTAAAATGTTGTTGACTCAACACATTAGATATCAGATTTCATAAATTTTGTATATAATTGTTATTGAATAGTGTAAGTTCTATAATTACTATTGTATATTAATAGTTTATATTAACTAAATAAACATATACATACATACAGAACAATATTTTACTTAGGTTTTAATGGATTCAACAATCTTCCGAGAGAAATAAAAAACATAAACAATATCAACGAATTCAAAAGGAAAATTATTGAATACGTTAAGTCAATTAATAATTTATAGGATATCAAATGTCATATGATTATAAAAATTAATTCTAAAAATATTAGATTATAAATTTGATAAATTTTAAAATGAAGAAGAAATTGTAAAATTGTAATCTAAATGGCTATTAAAGCTAAATAAAGTATTCATTCATTCATTCATTCAACTTCTAACAACCCTGGAAGTGTGGATAGGGGCATTGTCTTGCTGGAATATTCAAGACAGGGGTCCGAAATGTTTTTCACTTTTTGAAATGATCGTTCCAGCAAACATTTGTTATTGTTTCCCTTCATTGTTGTGGGTAAAGCTCCCCACACCATAACACCTGATGTACGGCTGTGATGTCTTGCCAAAATAAGCTCCTCCTTTCTTAGATCATGGAAATAAAAGTTGTAACCATCGGGGCCGTCAAGGTTAAACTTTTTTTTCATCCCAAAAATACAGCGCGTTTCCATACACTGCTCCAAGCGACATGTTCTCTTGCAAAATTCATTCGATGCTCCTTGTGTACTTGCCTCAAAACAGGTTTCTTTTTAAGTTTTCTTCTCTATATAAGATAGCTTTTTCGTATTATACTTCGGACCGTTCCTATGATGGCTGATACTCCGCTGTTGGCCCTTATTTTAGTCACTGGTATAGTAGAAATTGGGACAAGCCGTTAGATAGCCCACTTTTCTCGCAATGTTGTTGCTTCTGCAGTGGGTCCTTTTTTGATTTTTCCCACAGTGTTGTGGATCCGCAAGATAACTGTTTACAACAGTCTTACGTCTATTTAGCCTCCTTGCAATTTCTCGGCCTGAGAGTCCTAACTCCTTGAAAGCATACATTTTTCCACTTTCTGTACCTGTCAAATTCTTTCTGGTACCTTTTTTTTTAACTAAATAAATACAGTTCTTTTCAACGCCTTTTTATGTATTCTTAACAAAACTTTGAAAAAAATCGCTGATGTGATCTCCTGCAACGAAATATTCGCAATGGCCTCGTCCTAGTGGCGCATTGAGAAATTCCAGCTGTCCTTTCTTATTTACCCTTTAATTTTATGACTTACTGTTTGGAAAATATGTACCTGTTCAGAAGTTTCTGGGTGTAAAATTTCCAACAGGTATAAAGACTGAAAATCGATTGCAAAATGTATGGCCTCATCCTTGTGATCGTCTGTATATTTGGAGCAACTTGACAGGATTCAAAAACGCGAGATAAAACTCATTGGCGACCGAGACATCGCGAATTCGATTGACTCTCTTAGTGATCGTCGCAATGTCTCCTATATCTCGCTATTTTATCGTTATTTTCACCATTAGTGTTCAAACGAAATAGCCAGTTGCATTCCATCCCCGGAACATTTCAACCGCAATAACCGCCATGCAAGGAATGCTCATCAGTTCACCCTCAACCCTGTATTCGGACGTACAGTGAAGTTCAAAGAATCTTTCCTCAGTCGTACAACACGAATGCGGAATACTCTTCCACGCTCTATTTTTGCTTCACATTATAACCTACAAACATTCAAAACCAACCTGAATCGACATCTCTCCTTTTCTTCTAATCCTAATTTCCTAACGCCCGCGATGTGTAGCTATTACATAACAAGGGTACTAAAAATTCCCTTTTGGTCAATAGTCTAATATCCATCCTTGACAGCGCTTATCTTTTGGCCATTTGACAGATAATCTGGTCAACACGAACCGCACTATCCATTACTTTTAAACTCTATTGAATTTATCTCGTTAAAGTTTTTCACGAATACCTCCATAGAGCTGTGTAATGTAACTTGAAATAAAATTCAAAAATACATTTTCATAAAACACATTTTCATAAGACTAAATTTAAGATATATGTAGACCACTACTACTACAACTACTACTACTTAAACACCAGAGCCTAGCCCCCTCAAGGGCAAGTCAATTGCATTCTATTACGTAGATATAATACCGCAGCTAAATCAATCAAAAAAAAATGGACAAAAAGGCCGCCGGCTCTGATGGCTACTAGCGAAGCTTTTCTAATACGGATGAGACATTTTGGTAAGGCGCATGCACCAAATCATCAACCAAGTGTGGGTGGAATATCAGCTCCATCTGTCATTATGATAACATTCACCGTCAGGAGCTCTTCATTGCGATGACCGAATATAGGATCCCAGCAAAACTGATCCAGCGTGTTTTCAATGTGCAGTTTGGAATTAGCTCTTCCGAACTTTTCTAAACGACCTTTTGGCAGGGAGATGCGCTGTCACGTAACGTCTTCAATCTTGTCATGAAGACGATTGTGCGCAGGGCATGTGTCAAACTGGAAGTCAATATAGTCAATAGCTCCGTCCAGAAACTGGGGTGTAGGGACGATATCGACATCATCGACCGTTTCTAGTGTACAGGAGACATTTGTTGGTCGTGAAATTAATGAGGACAAGACGAAGTACACACAGCCCACCGCCTAAGAAAAAATCGCTGTTTCTACTTTTTGCCACACTAAGAAGAAAATACGAAACAAATAGATCGGGCACACTATGAGATACAAAAACGAGAGATAGCCGGAATACGGACGAAAAACACTTTGAGAGTGATACCTCATGAAGCACATCAGTGAACAATGAAACGAAACACGTTTCGTAATTATCAAATCAATTGCCGACGGCAGACCCACCTTAGATTCGGATTCCAGAAAGTTTTCATCTAAACCTGTGCGGTTTAGGACAGCAGCTGCCATTCACTCAACAACTAGGTAGTTGATGTCAGAGTTGAACTAATCGCATCAGCGTTTTACCTTTGCTTAATCGAATCAAACAATCCAAACAAAGATCATAAAAAGCAATTCAAATGGATGATAAGCGTATAGCCACGCAAGCCAGCTAAGGATTGTGTAAAATAAAAGCACCCGTTGACTTTATACGTTACGCATGGCAACAGTATTAATCACAGCGGAGGGCAAAGCTCTTAAAAACGTGCTTAAAATCTTTATCGAACCGATTACTGACCTTGATGACCATCGGTGACATCAGAAACCGACACAACTATAACTATTGGAGGCTGCATCACTTTGCTAATCGATAATTTCAAGAGGGCTCGTAACGTACCTAGAGGGCGGGCGCAGCCTGCAAAACTCCTCCGAATACCTATTGCGGCTGAATTTAAATTTTATTGTCAAAGCTATTGTTTCCCAAGAAACAAGAATGAAAACTCATCCCGAATTCAGCTCAATTGCAGGCACCCCGACCTAAATGAGCAGCTCACTCGCATATTGGGCGGACAAGCAACCCAATTTTACAACTTCCCCCATGTGTCCCATGCCGTCGCCCAGTAGGCAGCAGCAAGTCAGGTGACTTACTGGCTTAGCAGTAGCATTAAATGAAAATCAAACGAAACAACTCCCCGGGGGGTGGAAACGAATTTCAATTTATGTACATTCTGGGTACACATTCAACAACTCATCAGCAGATATAGAACTTTGGATGGTGGACTTACGTTTATGTAGATGCAAACGATGGTTTGATTGTTATATTCCAAACTTTCTACGATTGTGTTAGCGCGGCAGAAGCGGCCAAAGCAATAGCAGCACAAATGCAGCTGACAATCACTATCGAAACCGAACCGAAAGCTAGGAAACTTGTTTTTCTCGCGCACTTATTGAGATGCAATCATTTATGAGACACTGCAACACTTTCACGGGCGGTTTTGTCCACGATCACGATTGGCAATAGAAGTGGAAGATTCTACTATCGGAAGAGCAAACACACACTTCACTTTTCACTTTTCCCCACGTCGATGATGGTTACTGGAAAATTCATGTATCGATTGAGCCAGAAGAGGAATATGAAAAACCTCGATCCGGGGAGTCACGCGAAGACAGAGCAGCAGTTGAGGGGTTGGGCGAATTCGGTTTTTTTCACTTTGGATTTGGACTGACTGTAATGATATAACTTTTATCGATTCGCGGAGCAGTTTGATTTGATTTCACGGCTCAGGTGCGCATTTTGGATGCGTGTTTGAATAGGTGTTTGGTTGATTTTGTATCCAGAATGTGGAAAATGTTGGATTTTGAATTGATTTGTTGAGGTTTCACTGAAAATTTATTTGTTTTCACACGACGGTCGTCGGAATACGGCCGCTCTCTCGCTCGGTATCTCTACAATAAAACAATATGGCGCCCCTGCTGACAATTTTCCCTGTCAATATAATCTTATTGGATGGGAATTATTTACAGAGCCTGAAGGAAATTTCTCTGTTAAGTTGATACGACTGATTAGATGACAGTTGAGTGCAGATTGAGGAACTGTGGGCTGGTTTGTGAGTTGGATAAAATTGTCCTCTACAGTGGCATACAAACAGATGTGACGGTTTTTGATATTGAAATTTTAAATTAATTAATAATACAATTGATGTTAAAATTTGAAAAGATTTACTGATTTCTCAGGAATTAAGAGTCACAATATATGGGTGTAAAATAAATGGTGTTTAATTTAGATCAGACTTTGAAACTGCTACCGCGCGGCTGAATGCTATCTGGTTCAATGTCCATTTTTCAAAATGTTGGCAAATCGATTTTTAAAGTTCAGATTGAAAATTTTTGTTTATATCAGAAAATTTTTGATTGGTATTGATTTTTTTCCGAAAGCCTGGACAATTTTGTTTTTAAAACAAGTCGCAGAATTTGTTTTTCTTTTATTTTGAATTAGTTATAAAATAAAATCAACAAGGAAGTCATTATGGATATTGAACAAAGTTATATGGAATAACAATAAGCTGGTTAAATTGTTGGATATTGAACAGAAAAACTCAATTTTGAACAACATAGAAAAAACACAAAAAGAGAGGAAACTTAAAGTTGATTATGTTATATAGAAAAAAAATAGTCTTTTTGTTTGAAAATTTGAAAGAAACAAGAAAAACACATACTGTAGCAATGTTTTCTTTTGGAGCTAATCAAAATCACGTTTAAGTAAAAAGACTTATTTGTTTCTCAATTCAAATCTTTATTTTATGAAAAAGTTAGAAAAAAAATACATTTTCAATGCAAAACAAAACAGAAATTCTTTATCTTTAGGATCAGTTCATATTTCATACTTTATATTTATTCGTACTATAGTTAAATAACAAAAGTTAATACATTTAACTTTAAAAAAGTAATAAAAATACACAGTCTTGTAAATTCACTTTTGTCACAGCATCACAGCACTAGAATAACAGCTAGTTAGGTACATTTTATAATAATAAATAGATAAATTTGCTTCAAGCCAGAACTTAAAAAAATTATTATTATTACATTTTAGGTTTGATGATTTCTCAAAATATTTTCATAAAAACGTCGGTCTTGTATGTTTGGCATGTATAGTAACATGGCCTGAATATCTTTTTTCTTTTCTTTTGTTAATATTATGTTAAAATTGCTTTGTTCGACTTTTGGAAGATTGTGATCTCTTACAGTTGTTCTTAAAATTTTCCATTTTTTGAAATCCTCAGTGTGTTGTTTTTTGAAATACATGTAAAGAAGGTCACTATTTTGGTACTCAATTTGCCTACACTCTTTAAAAGGAATCATGTTAAGGGCCCAACTAGCCTTATTAAAATTTAAGATATCTTCTTTTTTTAGTTGTGATATTTTAAGCTTAATTTTGCTATAGTTCACTCCGCTTAGAATTCGTATCAGTGAAACGGGGCTATAAACTTCTAAGTCCTTGATGTATTTCTCTATTCCACTGTGAACAGCATCAACTTCTTGCACTTGAGAATGCCCAGGTTCAGAGTATTTGTGTGTTATTGTTTCTATATTTTTATTAGCTTCCATAAATTTTAGAATTGCTAACGACATCATTCGATTCTTATTTTGCGGGATGCAAGCATCGGACCACAAAATTATCTTTTTGATTTTTGGAAGATCTTTTGAAACGTTTTTTTGAAATAATGGTGAGGCAAGATGCTATGTCATTTCCTGAACGCGCACTTAGTGTTTCGTGCCAAATTCCACAATAAGTTATTTTATTATTTTGACAAAATCCGGTCAAGTTATAGACAGCATACTTACGCCTATAAAAATAGCTTGAGACGTTTGCCTTAGGGAGAGAAAAAACGTTTTGTAGGTCATAAACAATAACTGCTTCATCTTCCCGATTATTCTTTCGATCGATATCGCGCTCAACCTTAGCCTCATTATGATAGCTGCGATGTGTATTGTAATTTTGTGTTTCAGTTGCATTAGGTTTTTGTATAGCATTAAACTTAGCACATTTATCACAAATGTCTTTTTTAGGCTTGAAAAAAGACAGGTTGAATGACTCATTAAAAACTTTTCTGTAAATACAATAACTGACAGGCTTCTTAACTTTCTTAATATACATTTTGTGCATTTTTGTCAATGAAAGGCCAGCGTCGAGATATTGTTTTTTTGTGTTTGTTCGGCAGTAGTGAGAATCCATCACTGGGAAACTTTTTATATGTTCTTTTACTATTTGTAAATCTTCTTCTGGTGTTACTTTTTTAATAAATTTTCCATGTTTAGGAGCGGCATAAGTACCCGTTTGATTATATTTTGTCGAAAAAAATAGTATGTTCGTTGCTGAGAAATATCAAAAGTCGACAAAAAGAATTTTTTGCAGACATCAAATAAATGGTTTTCTTTTTCGAAGGAATACTTAAACGTAAACTTCCTCGATTCAGTTTTTTCTGTTCTTTTTTGTTTTGGTATCAACCTTTTTACAAATTTAGAATAAAACTGTCCTTTTTCGGTGTCATTCAATGTCCAAAAGACATTAAATATTTGTTCGCGATCTTCACACAAAAATTTTGTTTAACAATCATGACTGCAAGCAATGTTGCAACTAGGCGAACTTTGAATTTTACGATTTCTACACTTGTGGCCTTTTGCAATATGATATTCCTGTCCACTCTGACGCAATTTCTTTTTTACGTTTCTTTTCCATAACGAGGGAGTTGCAATTTTGTTCTTACCCGATCCACGTAAAGTTTCCTTCGGTGAAAATTCCGACTCTTGCTCAGATTCTCGTATCTCATTTTCCAATGACGGCGCAGCGATTTCTTGTTCAGATGGAACTGCTTCTGAAGCATGAAATTCTGATATTATAGAATCTGGATTTGCTGCATTTATCACACAATAAAACAGATTTTTTTTTTACAAATGAAAAATCATGATGTTTGCTTAGAATAATACCTTAAAAGTGTTTTGGGATACTGCACCAATTCTGCAATTTGCCCTGAACTTTCAGGAGTTTCTGATTCAATATCACCAGATTTTTTTTTAGGACTTCATTCTTGTTAACACTGAAATATAAATTTTGCTAAAGTCAACCCTAAAAATATGGGGCCAAATCATTCCAAACTTACGTCAAGGGATCGATTGTAGCCCAGTTATCTGGGGTAGATAAATCAATATCGTTCAAAATCCTGAGAAAAAGAGAAACTTAGAAAAAGAAAAAATGTACATTACTTTCATTATTACATTGAAACCTCATCTGGCAATTCATGTTCGTGTGAGGACAAATATTCGATTCCGTCTATTACTCACTGCAAAATAATGACAAATTACGTCACTGTAAAAAAAATGAAATATTAACATAGTAATTAAAAATTTACGTATCTTTAGATTCGATCTTTATCACAATGCACAGCATGAAACTGACGTTCTTACCCACCGAAAGATCAGGGCTGAATGAGAATTATAAGGAAATCAAAAATGCAACAACGGTGATCTCGTTTGATATTGAACAAAAGAGAATGAAAATATACGGTTGGATATTGAACAAAAACTAAAATTAATTGGATATTGAACAAAATAGAAATGAAGGAAGTACATACGCATATTGAACAAAACATCCAAATAGTGGATATCGAACAAGAAAGTAAATATAAAATATTTTTTTTAAAAATGTACCAACAATTGTTCAATATAATACAAAAAAGATGAAAAGAAGTTTATTGAACAAAAATGACGTGGCAAATCGTTAAAAAAGTCTCCTATTGAACAAAACAGTTCTCTGTAGCTTGAAAACTAAAAGAGATAGAACAAAATGGTTTGCGCCAAACGAAAGAGCATCCCAAAATTATGAAGACTGCATACATAACTCAATTTTGCAAAAAATGGCCTTTAGAACAAGATAGCATTCAGCCGACGATTTGGTCATTAATAGCGATTAAGTAATAAATAAAAACATTCCGACGGTTCCATACTCTGATGGAATAGTCGTAATAATGAATGAAAATAAGATTAAATTGCAGCTTATTGATATAACAACGTAAGGAAAAACAATACAATCAATGAATAAAAAAAATTACTGCTCCGGTTTGAATAGTAAAATGTACCTTGACTGTAAAGATGCCCTTATGCACCGAGGAAGGAAGACCGCTTTACGTGGAGCAATCTGGATTCAGGCGCCGCCACTCCTGTGAGGCATGAGCTGGGTCCGAGTCGAAAAAAGAAATGGAAACACTGTTTGTATTTTTTTACCTAAAACGAGCATTTGAAACAGTTGACAGAAAATTTTTTGTGCAGGAGCTTCACAATTATGGCAATCAAGAAAAAGAGCTTAGTTGATTTATAAGCTATTAATAGAATACAAATTAAAAATAAATGAGACACTTTCATGCCCCCAGGATATACCTATAGGAGTTCCCCAGAGCTCAGTTTTGGGAGTTTTGCTTTTATTGCCTTATATTACCGATTGTTATCAATTTGCAATATTTGTGTTTTTCGGATGGTGCCCGTATAAACTTCAGCGGCATGGACATTATAACCCTGGAACCTATTCTGCAAAGAGATATGAACTAAATATATAATTGACTTGGCGAAAATAAACTGAAACTGTATGTGTGTTAATTATTTTTCTTCTATGATTTATATGAGTTGTTGTTTGCCTCCCGTCGCGTGTGGATGCGTTGCCTCTTTTAAATGCAATTTCGGTGCCACTAAACCGACAAACATAATACCTACCGGCTCGCCAATACGTTTCGCGAACAAAAAAATACAAAATCGCGTGTATGTGAAAAAAGAAAAAAAAAATCCACATAGAGCCAGTGCCGGTGGCCGGTGGCAGTGATAACGAAAAAAGCGAAAAAAAGTAACAGCGTAGGGTTTTCCTTCCGTCCCCCATCCCACTTCATCACTGTTGCTCTTTCTTGACTATTGCATGTGTCGATCGATTATCGTTTGTGCACTTGCATGCAATGTTTGGGTAAAGGCAGCATCGGGCGAATAGCGGGTCGTGAGTTGTTGATTCTGTTGGTGGACCAAACAAATTACCGTACGGGCATAACACCTGCGGTAGATTGTTTTGGAAATCTAACGTATATTTTCAATTCACGGCCTATGCTTAGTTAGCGTCGGAGTTGTGTTTTTTTTATGTTTGTTTTTTTATAATGTGTAGGAATTTCGTTGTGGATGTCAGCAACATGCGTGGGTTGAGAAATAATTTTTTTTCATTATACGCCCATGTTTTTCACAACAAACCAGCTGTTTTAGCACTTAGTGAAACCCAGGTTAGCGCTGGCTCTGATTTAACAGAATTTAGTCTACCTGGGTACAACTTAGTGCCTTTATTCTTTCCCCATCGCGGTATCGCCGTTTATATACGTAGTGACGTAGCCTACCAACTTCAGCCTCAATATGGCCAATGTGCCAACCCAGAATTTAATTTCATTTGGCTAAAACTCCATGTCCGTAGGCAATTAATACACTACCGTTTTATTTACAGAAGCCCCAACTTGGACAGGCATTCAACTTATAATGAGTTTGATGCCCTGTCTGATTCTATTACAAGAATTGTGACCCTTCATCCTCGTTCTGAAATCGTTATCGCGGGCGATTTCAATATACACAATTCAAGCTGGCTTCGACATTCTGGTCAGACAACACCCGAAGGAAGGTACGTCGAGATCTTTGCTGAGGTAAATAACCTGACTCAGCTTGTAAATGAGCCGACACGAATACCGGACATTAGCAGCCAAACTGCCAACACATTGGACTTGTTTCTTACCTCTCACCCTGATAAATACGCTTTGAACGTATTATCGCCTCTAGGTTCGTCAGACCATTGCATCATATCAGCAAATTTCTCGTACTCCAACCACATAGTTAAAGAACAAACTCCTAAAAGAACATGGCAGTACAAGAAAGCCAATTGGGAAAAATTAAACGGTTTCTTGAAGAGTTTTAACTGGTCGCTGTGCTTCCTCGACAGCGACGTGGATGCTGCTGCTGATATGGTCACAAACATAATTCACCTGGGTATGAAGACTTTTATCCCTAACAGGATTAAAAGTATCAAACCCAAGGTTAACGCGTGGTGTGACTCGAGCTGCAAAGAGGCTATCAGGTTAAAAGAGGTAAGTTTTCGGCTATTCAAAGCCAACCCATCTGAGGAAAGCCGTAAAAAGTTTAAACGAGCCAGAAATGACTGCAATGCCCACATTAATCGTGTCAAATTCTCCTATGACCAAAAGTTGAGGCAAAAAATACTACAAAGTCCCACTGGTAGTAAAAACTTTTGGTCATTTGTTAAAAACATCAAGAATTCGGCCTCGTCATCTATCTCGACACTCATTTATAATGACATTCCAGCTGTCAGCTCTACAGATAAGGCCAATCTGCTTGCTGCTCACTTTGCAGTAAGCTCAACGCTCCCAGATTGTGCTTTGTCTCCCCCTGTACTCAAACGCGTAGAATTCTCTATGGGATCAATCCACTTTCGCACTCGTACAGTGGCTAGAGTACTTCAAGATCTTGACGTTCACAAATCCGGTGGTCCAGATGGTATTTCCCCTATCGTTCTGAAGAGGTGTTCTTCTTCGCTGGCAAAACCATTGCGTTAGCTTTTCCATCTGTCCTATTCTTCAGGACTCTTCCCGGGAAGATGGAGCCTGTACAGCATTTGTCGAGCCTGTACCAAAAAAAGGCGAATCTTCTCCCTCCTCCTACCGACCAATTGCACTTACGTCCCTTCTTTCTAAGGTCATGGAAACGCTGATAAACCGTCAGCTAATGAAATATTTTGAATCGCGAAAACTTCTTAATGACCGGCAGTATGGTTTTCGCAGCAACAGGTCTACTGGTGATTTGATGACATATCTAACCGAAAAGTGGAACCAATCTCTGCACCAATGTGGTGAAAGTAAGATCGTTGCGCTTGATATTTCAAAAGCATTTGACAGAGTTTGGCACCAAGCTCTCTTGTCGAAAATGCGTGCATTTGGAATCGATGATACTCTTCTTCAATGGATTAGAAATTACCTTTCGTACCGTTCAATTCAAGTTGTTTTGGACGGCTTCAAGTCTGCAACTCACCAAATAAATGCTGGTGTCCCCAAGGCTCTGTTCTGTCCCCGAATCTCTTTCTCATTTTTATAAATGATCTACTGTCTGTTACTTCTAATCCAATCCATTCCTTTGCTGATGACAGTACCCTCAGCTTCTCATATTCGTTTCTTGGGTCACGCCAATCATCTTCGGGTGTGGAACTGGAACGGCAACGTATGTTAAGCTCATTAAAACCAATAGAGTGGAATTTAATGCTTCCAAAACTCAATGCTGTCTCCTGTCATTAAAGCAAAACCCACACACACTGCCATTATCTATGAATGACACTTACATCGCTGAAACCGAAAGACTTTCATTCTCGGTATGTGTGTTAATGACAACCTTCGTTGGAATGACCACATATTCGATGTCGCCAAGAACGCCGCGAAATGTCTAGGCTTCCTTAAGCGTTGTAAGAAATATTTCACCCCTTCTGATCTGGCTACAATTTATAAGGCGTTTATTCGCCCGAAACTCGAGTACAACGCTCATATCTGGTCCGGTGCACCAATTACTTATTCGGAGCTACTTGACAGGATCCAAAAACGCGCGATAAAACTCATTGGCGACCGAGACATCGCGAGATTTGCTGCCGTGCATTTGTGGCCAATGGAATAGTCGCCGCCTGCGACAAATAGTTGCTGCCGTATACTAGTCGGCACGTCAGAAGTGGAAATTATCCATTTACATTTTTGTAGAAGAAAAGAAAACGAAATTTTCATTTCGAGCGGGGATCGCGAAAGCACCCGTTATTGAAGAGAGTCGCCGCCTGCGACTTAGCCGTGGAACAATCCACATATTCGTTTTGAGAGCTGAGTTTCTCAGAGAGAAGGTAGGGTCATGGCCGCAAGTAATTAGTCAATGCCAATCGACGCCAAGTTACGAAGAAGCTCTCGTCTGGGCAAATCCACCTCACAAACCCCAAGTTATATGTCCAGCGTGCAGATATCAGATATTGGCGAGGAAGACAGCTATAGTGCAGGAAGTACGTCGGACTTAAACAGCACTCTCGTGGAAAGAGAGACGATGTCGATGTCAGAAGTGAGCAGACAGTTGATGGAGCTACGGACACAGCTGGAAGCCGCCGAGTCCAGCGCAGCAAGCGAGAAAGCAGAACGTCAGCGGATTCAAGAGTTGTTGAATCAAACCAAGGCTGGTATTTCAGCCAATGTCAGCACTACGTCTTCGCCCACGTTCGTCGTTCCCTGCGTAAGTACATCTGCCACAGAAACCGTTATGTGTACCGGAGGGACGGCGTCAACACAGTATAGTTCCGCATCGTGATCAGCATTTCTGCCACAGCAACCACACGCTACAATGGCAATGAACATAGGCATAGCGCAATCGTCAGCATCGACGTCAACTTATCCGTCCATTCCAAGAGTGCCAACGTTCATGTCGCCCATAAACGCACTTTTGCCGTTCAATCAGAGAACCACCAGCGATGCGCCACAGACGTCAGATTTCTCATCATCGAGTCAACGAGTGTATCAACACAATTCAATGGGAAGTCGAAGGTTAATCGACCTACCTGAATACACAGGCCGACCAGAGGGATGGCCAATGTTTGCGACTGCATTCCTGGAGTCCACAGCTATGATGAACTATTCGAACGTCGACAATATGTTTCGCCTACAAAAATGTTTAAAAGGCGCTGCATGGGAAGTCGTCGAGTCGCTGCTGATTCATCCCAATAACGTCGATCGAGTGATGTCTTCGTTAGAGTTCAACTTTGGCCGCCCCGAATTGTTGGTCCGAAGTCAGCTGGCTAAGATTAGGGAAATTCAACCGATCCCAGAAGCTAAACCGGAACTTCTTATACCACTGGCAACAAAGGTTCGAAATCTTGCGTCGTTTTTTGAAGCATGCGGAATGTTCCAGCACCTGTCGAATCCCACACTGCTGGATGAGCTTGTCGGTAAGTTACCGATGAGCAAAAGGATGGAGTGGGCCCAACACAGCATCGCTATGCAGCCGTACGCAACGATAGCACA
The DNA here is from genome assembly GCA_949715645.1 of Portevinia maculata. Taxonomy (NCBI): domain Eukaryota; kingdom Metazoa; phylum Arthropoda; class Insecta; order Diptera; family Syrphidae; genus Portevinia; species Portevinia maculata. The sequence goes on from OX454526.1 coordinate 221,218,747, forward strand.
CTTCGATGAATGGTTAAGTGGAATTGCTAGATTGGTTAGCCTTGTCGTTCCGGGTGTGCTGTTTCCATCGGCCAATGGCGAGCAGAAGTCGAAGCCAAAGAATGTTTTGCACACAGTAGAGCAACGTAAGCCAGCAAACAAATGTCGACATTGCGGAGAAGAACCACATCCAGTAGCTGACTGTCACGATTTCAACAAATTCGACATCCCAGCAAGGTGGATATTCGTTAAGAAGAACAGGTTATGTTTCTCGTGTCTAAGGTTCGGACATCGTTCGAGATTCTGTAAGTCAGCTAAAAAATGTGGAACTAGTGGCTGTGCCAAAAGTCATCATTCGTCACTCCACGAGAATCAGACACCAGCGACGTCAGCAACAACCAGTACAGCTCATCCAGAGACGCTAATGCTAAATTGTAATGCCGTCAAAAAAGAGAAAATTTTCTTCAGAGTGGTACCAGTCAGATTATACGGTGAGAATGTTGTGCTTAGGGAATATGCGCTGTTGGATGAAGGATCTTCGGAGACGATTATGAGCTCGGACCTAGCCAAACGTCTGGGCGTAAAGGGTCCTGTAAAGGATCTCACACTGCAGTGGTTCGGAAAAGAGACCTCGTCAAAAAGATCGCACGTAGTCGACGTAAAGATCAGCGCAGACAAGCAGGACGCCGAACGATATGAGTTGCGGGGAGTAAGGACGGTTGACGATATTAATCTACCGACGCAGACGCTAAATGAAGTAGATTTGTCACAAATGAATCAATATTGGAGGCCAGGTATATTCACCGAGTACAAGGATGCGAAACCCCAAATCTTGATCGGACTCGATCATTGCCAACTGGGTGTCCCGACGCGCACCATCAGATCTCCGAAGGAAGCCCTGATCTTTGCAGAAACAAAGCTCGGTTGGGTCGTTTACGGCAAGTCAGAAGCTGAAACAACTGCGGATGAGTTCATTCTCCACAATAGTGAACTCAGCGAGGAGGAAGCCGTGCGTCTAGATAGTGTTTTCAACGAATACCTGTCTATTGAAAACTTCGGAGTGAAGAAGCCGACAAAGCCGCTCATGTCTGCAGCAGATGAAAGGGCATTGCAGATACTCAAATCTACGACGGTGAGAGTTAACGATCGGTACCAGACAGGTCTGCTGTTGAAGGAGGAGGTGTTTGATGTTCCAGAGAGCTACGAGATGGCCAAACTACGTTTTCGTGGTTTGGAGAGCAGGTTCGCAAGAGATCCGGAGTTTGCGGCAGCATACCGAGATGTCATCGCGGGATACATTGAAAAGGGATACGCCAGAAAGCTGACCAGGGTTGAAGCCGAGTCGAAGAGTTCAAGAATTTGGTACTTGCCACATTTTGGGGTGAAAAATCCGAATAAGCCCCACAAGATCCGTCTGGTTTTCGACGCGGCCGCTAAAGTGGACAACGTGTCTCTGAACTCGTTTCTGATGAAGGGACCTGACGAACGCCCACCACTGGTTGCCGTGCTATTTAATTTCCGGATGAGGCCTATAGCTGTGTCAGCCGACATAAAAGAGATGTATCACCAGGTGCTTATCCGGCCCGAAGACCAGGATTTGCAGCGCTTTCTGTGGCGAGAAACAAGAGGAGAAGGACCCATCGAGAAGTACGTCATGCAAGCGATGACGTTCGGTGCTAGTTGCTCACCATGTTCCGCCGAATTCGTGAAGAACCTAAACGCTTTGAGGTATTTAACAAGTCATCCAAGAGCCGTCAAATCAATTATCCAACACCACTACGTTGATGACTATGTAGATAGTTTTGACAACGTTGAAGAAGCAATCGAGGTCACGAAGGCCGTCGTATCTATTCATGCAGAAGGAGGATTCAATCTGAGAGACTTTAAGTCCAGTTCGAAAGATGTGCTGCGAGCCGTATCCGATTCGGCCACTGAGCAACTGAAGTGCGAAGTAAATATGGACATCGATACAGTATTAGAGAAAATTCTTGGCATGTGTTGGAGGCCCGAAAATGATGTATTCATATTCAGGCTGAAGTTTCCGAGAGTCAACAAGGAGGTGATGGAGAACGACCGATGCCCGACCAAATGAGAACTATTGTGCATGGCTATGTCAATCTTCGACCCGTTTGGAATGATCGCGAATTTCGTGATCTACGTCAAACTGTTGCTGCGATCAGTCTGGAGATCTGTAGTCGCTTGGGATGAAAAGATTCCCAATGAAATTTTCCTTCGATGGAGGCAATGGAAAGCAAACTGCGTCGCATTATCACAGTTCAGCGTGCCCAGGTGCTACCCGTGTTTGTCAACGGCTGTCAAAACTGCTCTTCATGTTTTTGTCGACGCCAGTGAGGAGGCCTTTAGCGCAGTTGGTTATTTCCGAGTTGAATCAGCTGATGGCATATTCGTTTCGTTTATCTGTGGAAAAACTAAATGCGCTCCACAAAAGCTGATGTCCATCCCACGTCTTGAGTTATCAGCAGCAATTCTGGGTGTCAGACTGGCCAACTCTATTGCGGAATGGCACGAACTGCGTCTGAACGATCGAGTCTTCTGGAGCGACTCCAAGACCGTCATTAATTGGCTCCGTTCCGAGCCACGCCAACATAAACAGTTCGTCGGATACTCGAGAGCAGCCAGATGAATCAGTGGCATTGGGTGCCATCAAAGCTCAATCCGGCAGATGAAGCGACGCGCGCTCGATATCCACCGAAGTTCGAAGCCGACAATAAATGGATAGCTGCCCCATTGTTCCTCGCGCTTCCTGAAGAAGAGTGGCCCACGCAAGCAGATGATGTCAGCAGCTACATGTGTCAGGAAGAGGTACGCCCGAAATTTCTCTTGCGTGTTGGCGCAGTACGTACTCCAACCTTTGACATACCAAGACTTGCGAAGTATTCCAAGATGAGGAGAGCCGTGGCATGGATGCTACGGTTTGTAAAACTCTGTCGCCGAAGGTCAAATGAAAAGGGGGAACTTTCAGCTGCCGAGCTGGATGAAGCCGAGCGAATATTGTGCCGCCAAGCACAGGGCGATGCCTTCGCATGCGAGATTTCTCAACTAAGCCAGAATCTGGCAGTGGAAAAGGGCAGTAGCATATTTAAGCTGGTTCCGTATATTGACGATGGTGTGCTGCTCCGTGTGCATGGACGGATAGATGCAGCTACGACCATACCCCTCGACGCCAGAAGACCAATCATCATGCCGAAGGATCATCGTATCACGAAGTCTCTCGTGGACCACTATCATCGCATATTGCATCACCAGAATGATGACATCATAACGAATGAGATACGGCAACGATTTTGGGTGCCACATTTGCGTTCCGCTGTCAGAAGAGCTAAAATTGTGTGTCCGTACTGCCGCGTCCGAGATGCTCAGCCGATGCCGCCGTTGATGGGACAGTTACCTGAGGATCGCGTCACACCATTCCTAAGACCATTTACTTACACTGGTCTCGATTACTTCGGACCAGTATATGTTGCCGTAGGACGTCGTAAGGAGAAACGCTGGATTGCACTATTCACGTGCCTGACGGTTAGGGCGGTCCACCTCGAAGTAGCAGCTGATCTTTCAACGGATGCCTGCATATTATGCATTCGCAACTTCGTGAATAGGCGGGGTGTCCCTAAGCGCATAAGGAGCGACAATGGGACAAATTTTATTGGCACGAAGAACGAGCTGGCGAACGTCGAGATTTTTGACAACGACACCATCAAGGCAGAACTGTTTTCGAAGGGAATTGAATGGGTTTTCAAATGCCCGTTGAACCCACACGCTGGAGGATGCTGGGAGCGGTTAGTGCGCACTATTAAGAGAGTCCTGAAATGTTCGCTGAGTGAGGTGACTCCGAGGATGGAGACGTTGCAGAGCGCACTTATCGAAGCAGAGAACATAGTTAACAGTCGTCCACTCACGCATCTGCCAGTTACCCCAGACGAAGAGGAACCTCTGACGCCGAATCATTTTCTGTTGGGTGGCGGGAGCTCAACTCAAACTCCAGGTCCAGTGGATGGAAGAGCCCTCTGCCTCCGAAAACAATGGAGAGTCAGCCGACAAATTAAGGATCGTTTCTGGAGAGGATGGATGCGGGAGTACTTGCCAGTACTCACACGACGATGCAAGTGGTTTGAGCGAGTTCCAGTTCTCAAAGAAGGAGATTTGGTGCTCGTCTGTGACGCCGACGTTTCGAGGAACAACTGGATACGAGGAAGAATCACAAAGACGTTCCCAGGAAAGGACAACCAGATCCGTTCAGCTGAGGTAAGAACGTCAACGGGGGTACTCCGACGACCAGCTGTGAAATTGGCCATTTTAGATGTTGGTGAGGCTTCGGTCGAGGACCAGGGCGCCTCACGGGGGGCGGGATGTTGAGAATTGGTATTATTAAGAAACATATTTGAATTGTAACGACTCCGGATGCGGCATGGGGTATATAAAAATATCAAATGAAACAGTCCGAGTAAATTCCAGTTGACAGATCCACTGACAGGCCACGTGAAACTGTGCAATTTTATTTCCGATTTTATTACTTGCCTAGAAACCCATGCCGCCGCCAGGAGTCTGCCAAAAATAATAATAAAGGTATCCGTATCCATATCAGATGCAATAGTGCGTATGAGCGCATGAGTCTTATTATTTCGATCATCTGAATGTGACAAGGGACGTTCATTAATCCGTCAGGCTCCTCGAGGTTTCAGGCACATTGTCCCGCCAGGACACTTACGCAGCCGCGTACAATAGGCATACTCCGATAGTCAAAATGTTACGTTCCTTAGGGTAGATAAGTATCGTTCAACGACTTAAATGCAATCTTTTAATTATGATTTCTAAAATAAAAAAAAATGTATGTCCTGTATACTTGCAGAAGAACCTAGAGTACATAACAAACGAAAGATATGCCCTAAGAAATGCTGAGACTTCCGGTTACCTTAATATAGAAGAGCGCAAACGCAAAACCACCTGCTGTATAAGGGACTTAACTTAAGGAAATTAACTTCCTATTATAAAATAATATAATATAAAGAATAATTGTTGTTAGAATTAAGAATTTTTTAAACGAATAGAATTAATAAATAAAATAAATATGTCAAAGAAATGTGACAATAGGTCCGTTCGCGAACTAATATGCAAACGTAAATTTATATTAACTTTTGTGCAAAACTACCCAAACGCGTTCGCGTACTGAGAAAATGGTAAAAAGATGAACAAAAGAAAAATGTACTATCGTTCATTTTTCTTCACACAGAATTTCAGCTGGTAAGAAAATGAAAACTGTCAAATGATGAAATCGTATGAGTTTGCCAGCAAAAAAAACAGCTGTTGCTTCTTTTCAAGCCAAACTAGGAAGTTTTTACATAAAAGAGTTTGCGTACTTTTCTTAGAAATGAGAGGATTCTCTCTCGATTTTGGAGATTTGACACTTTTCATTTTCCTACACATAAAGTACGCGAACGGACCTAATATCGTCACTTATCAATCATTAACCCAATTCTACTTCCGGATCCTCCCGAGATTACGTTTCCTTTCGCGAGGAACCGGAATTTTTTTTTGCAAATGAAAAATTAACTTACAAATTAACTTACTGAGTTGAGGCCACTCTATACCAAACTATACTTTCACTTCTTGAGATCAGCAAACAAAATTATAAGATAAGAAATAAAACTCACAATAATGTAAGAATTTTTTCTCTTTGAGAAATTTCGCTGCAAACAGTTTGGGTGGGGTTCTGCTTGTTTAAAAAGTATCTATTGGAAAAGTGTTGTTTTTTTACGAAATGTTTCTGTTTGGTTCGGTTCGACTTTTATTCATTTTAAAATCCTTTCCACGCAGATAACAAAACAAAATGTACAAACATGGATAAACATATTGATATTTTGGTTGGACTGGTTTTACTATGTTTTGGTGCAAATATATTTCCTGAGTCGGAATCCCGACCGAGGAGATTGAAGATAAATGATAATTTTAATTTGAGGTTATGATTATTATAGAATTCGGATTTTCCTTTCTATGTATGTATTCTATGTATTCGTGTATGTATTTGTATATGTATTTCATGTACCAAGGTAAGGTAGGTTTATATGCAGAATATCGAAATGTCTTTAGCAATGAATTCCTCTAAAATCGTTGAAATTGAGCGAATTATTATATCTACTTATCTACCTACCTGTCTTGTTTCGAATATATCTGTGTCAATAAGACAGAGTAGCTTATGTCGACATAAGCGATTTCTTTGTTTTTAAATTGACATTCATAAGCAGTTTGAAATCTACATTTCTGCCTTACCCCCATTTAAAAAGATTTGTCCGTTACAAAAATATCGTATAATTCGTAACCACTTATGTTTGAACGGCTATACAATGCATGCTTAGGTCATTAAATTTTCTTATGTCCTCCAAATTCAAGTTTTATGATTCAACAAAAACTCTTATGTCGTATTAATTCGTGCGAATTTAAATTTTATCTGGTTCTCTTTTAGTTTTTTGTAAAAACTTATGTTGACTTAAGATACTTTGCTAAAACTTTAGTTGGATTTTACTCACACTTATGTCGACATTAGTTCTTCTGTAAAAATTAAGAAAACAGAAATCATAAAAATTAAGTTTGCCAGAACCACTTATGTCTACATAAGATTTTCTATTGAATTTTGCTTTTCAAATAACCGTTGCTTATGTCAACATAAGATAGTTTTGTTGGCTGCATTTCAGTTGGTTTCGTATACTTAAGCTGGAATGTTGCGTTTTGTGTTCTAGAGTGCTGTAGTGATCAGAAGTGTTTAGTGTCAAAAAACTAAGTTTTTGTATTAATAACTAGTACTTTTTAAAATCGTGTGCTGTATAAAACAAAATAAGATGGAACGCGCTAGAAAAATGTTAACATTGGCATTAAAAAAACAGAATCAGTTAAATGATAGAAATTCCACACCATTTACAACGTACGAAGACAATACAAGTTTCTTAAATGGTAAGTTCTTTTTAGCAAGTCTATCATAGAATAGGAATGGTTAATTACCTTAACATAAAACTAAATTTCAAGATGCAAATAAAGTGCCAGACATTTCGGAGGGCCAAGACTTACGGAGCGTATCAGAACAAGAAAAAGAAGATTGCGTTTGTGAAGAAATCGCTGTTTTCCCCACTGAAGCGGAAGAAGAAAGTGCAGCGGATTTCGACGACGATGATTCAATTTGTGATCCCAATTTTATTCCTGTTGATTCTGACAACGTTAGTAATGAATCTGATATTTCTTTTGAAACGAAAAACGCTGGCCATCAGCTAGAGCAAAATCTATTGTTTGGAGATTGTGAAACTGTGGTTTCGGAAAATGAAGACCAGAACAACGTAATGAATAACGCAAAACAATCAAAAAAGATGCGCAAAAACAAAAGGAACTCTGGCAAAAGCTACATATCTACAGCTGGAAAAACTGTACAAGAACGAACCTTACACCAGTTACATAGATAACTGTCGCAACAAGTGTAAAGACAAAATTTCTTATGAAAACCAACAGCTTATTTTTAAAAAATATTGGGAACTTGGTTCTTATGTGCTGAGACAAGCGGTTGCCTCTGGCTTCATTGCGATAGAGGAGACCAAATCTGAAAGAAAAGAAAAGAGTCTTAATAATCCGAGGAAGAGGAAACACTGCAATAAGTACTTTTTGGAAATAAGCGGTGAAAAGGTTTCAGTATGTCAGAAATGTTTCAGATACACCCTTTGTGAATAGGAGCAATTTATAAAAACTATAGTTAAAAAAAAGCTGGAAGGCCATGGAGCATTTACAAATGGTGATATGCGTGGAAAACATCCTGATCCTAAAAGAATTTCTCCTGAAAAAGAAAATGAAATAATTACAGTTATAAACAGTTTCCCATCTTATGAGTCCCACTACACTAGACGAGATACTTCTAAAAGATATTTGTCAACCGATTTATCAATCGCTGAATTATTTCGACTCTACTCGGCAAAATATGATCCAGTTTCACTCTCAAAGTTCTCAAACATTTTCAACACCCTTAACTTAAAATTTAAAAAAACCTAAACTAGACACTTGCCACAAGTGTGAAGTCTGAAAATTGATGTCGCTTCTTATGAAAAACGTGAGAATCTTATAAAAGAACAAACAAATCACCACCAACAAGCGGAGAATGCCTATAAGTCAAAAGACTTAGACAAAATAAACGGTGAGAACAATAAAACTTTAAAAGTTCTAACATTCGACCTGCAACAATGCCTCCCAACACCTTTTTTAAGGTCTTCAGTTTCATTTTATAAACGCCCATTATGGACTTACAATCTAACTGTTCATGACTGTATAACCGGACAGCCAGTATGGTATATGTGGCATGAGGCAATAGGAAATCGTGGTGGAAATGAAATGTCTTCATGTGTTTTCAAACACCTTCAAGACCTTCCATCTGACACTAAACACGCTGTCCTGTATAGTGACTGTTGTCCTGGGCAAAATAAAAATTCTTTTATTACTTCAATGTTTGCAACTTTTTTGCAATTGGACAGTAGTAACTTGGAGATCATCGATCATAAATTTCTTCTTCCTGGACACACTCACATGGAATGTGACGTTGACCATGCCTTAATTGAAAAAAAGAAAAAGCGCACAACAATTAAGACACATCATCCTCCAGACTGGTATCAATTTGTGAGAACTGTGGGTGTTAAACACAAATTTGACATTCAGGAAATGAATCAATACAAGATTTTCAATTCCTCATCTGTTTCCAAGGAAAAATTTATGTGGCGTAAGGTTGACAATAATGGTCAGAAGTTCTGTTGGCAAAATATAAAGTGGATGAGATTCACGAAGGAGTATGGAACAGTCTTTTTCAAAACTTCACTCAACGAGAAAGAAGAATTCAGGTCGCTGAACATAAGAGGCCGTGGGTTTAATTCCATAAAAATTACGGATTTGAATAAATGTTATCGTACTCATCTCGAAATCAACGAAGAGAAAAAGCAGGATTTACTGGATATGCTCCCACTGATTGACAGTATTTACCATCTTTTTTATCAAAATCTAAATGATAGTAATAGGTTAGGTTAGGTTAGGTTTATGTGGCTGTCGGCAGAAGCCGAAACACTAAGACCAATTTAGGTCTATTGTGATACCACCTATATTATCTACCTCAACTCTGTAGATGGGACTGGCCAACGATACGCGGTTGTTCTCAAACGGTTCCCCATCTACGTACTAACCGCGCCCAACGTCGTTTAATTACGGTGATCTGACTAGAACCGATTAACTCGACGTGGTATGGTCGTTGGTTAAATGATAATAATAAAATTGGAGAATTTCATCCAGATTTAACCGAAGCTGATCCTTCCACTTGCTCGCGCCATCTAAGGCGAGGTCTTCCTCTACTGCGTTGTACCTCCGGGTTGGAATCGAAGACTCTTCGGGCCGGAGCGTTGGTGTCTATTCGCTCTACATGTCCTAGCCATCTTAGTCGACTGATTCGCACTTTTTTGACCAGCTCGATGTCGCTGTACAGCTCGTAGAGTTCGCTGTTAAATCTCCTCCTCCAAAGCCCGTCAACGCAAACGGGACCGAAAATCACTCGAAGAATTTTACGTTCGAAACGACCAAGGAGATCTTCATCCGCTTTTGCTAATGTCCACGCTTCTGTGCCGTAGAGCAGGACTGGGATGATGAGGGTCTTATACAAAGTCTCCTTAGTGTTTCTCGACAAGGCCTTTCTAGTCAATTGCCTTCTTAGGCCAAAGAAACAGCGGTTGGCAAGTGTAATTCTTCGTTTGATTTCTGATGTTATGTCGTTTTCAGAATTTATAGCGGAGCCAAGGTATACAAAGTCCCTAACTACCTCAAAGTTGTAGCTGTCTATCGTGACGTTCTGTCCGATTCGTCGATGTTGTTTGTCCCTTCTTGTTGACAGCATATACTTGGTTTTGCCCTCATTCACCACTAAACCCATTTTTGCCGCTTCTGTGCTAATACTTGCAAACGCACCAGTGACAGCTCGCTGTGTTCTGCCAATTATGTCAATGCCGTCAGCATATGCAAGTAGTTGCACAGACTTTTGAAAAATTGTGCCTCTAGTGTTGGCTTGCGAGTTTCGCACAATTTTCTCAAGTATGATGTTGAAGAAGTAACATGACAGCGCATCACCTTGTCTAAATCCTTTTTTGTCATCAAAGGGCTCGGTGAGATTGTTTCCGACATTTATGGAGTAGCGGGCGTTCTCTATCTTCATTCTGCACAATCTGACAAGTTTGGCAGGGATGCCAAAACTAGACATGGCTCTGTATAGCTCGTCTCTATAGATGCTGTCATATGCGGCCTTAAAATCGATAAAAAGATGGTGGGTATCGATTTGGACTTCTTGGGTTTTCTCCAGGATCTGCCGTAGTATGAATATCTGATCGGTCGTGGACTTACCGGGCCTAAAACCGCACTGGTAGGGACCAATCAGGTCGTTGACGAATGGTTTCAGGCGTTCACACAGTACAGCAGACATGATCTTATAGGCAGTATTCAGGAGACTGACGAATCTATTGTTGGCGCAGTTTAGAGGGTCTCCTTTCTTGTGGATCGGGCAAACGATGCTGAGGTTCCATTCATCAGCCATACTTTCTTCTGACCATTTCTTGGAAACGAGTTGGTGTATGCTCTCCACCAGGTCATCTCCCGCTGCCTTAAAAAGCTCAGCATTCAAGCCGTCTGGTCCAGAAGTTTTGTTGGATTTTAGTTTGGATATCACTATCCTCACTTCGTTTTGGTCAGGTAGACGGAAGTCTTGGCTTTCATCGTCCGACTGAATGGTTCGTTATGCCTGCCAGCGTAATTTGTGTCGTCTTCGCCGTTTAACAGTCTGCAGAAATAGTTTTTCCATATCCTCAGCACCGACTGTGACTCTACTACAAGATTTCCTTCCTCGTCTCTACAGGTCTCTGTTCGGGTCTTGTTTCCGTTACACATCCTTTTTACCTTTTGGTAAAACTTCCGCACATTTTTCCTGGAGTAGCACCTCTCTATTTCCTCGATGACTCACTTGGTGAGCTAATTAATCTACTACTCACAAGCCGGATTATAAACTCGAAACTGGGTGTGACATCTGCTAGGAGATCTGTCAGTAGAGGAACGCCGCAAGGTGGATTCCCCCCCCCCCCCCCCCCCCCCCTTCTCAGCAACTACATGGTGAATGAGCTGCTGATGTGCCTGGAAAGGGAGGCTGCAGGGTGATTGATTATGCGGACGACGTTTCAATTGCCGCCTCAGTTAAGCACCTAAACACTTTGAAAGAACTTCTCCAAAACGCTCTCAACAACCTAACGACATGGGCAGATCGTTGTGGGTTAGGTTAGGCCCCCACAAAACCAAACTTGTTCTATTCACTAGGAAATATAAAATTCTACACACTGACCCTCACTCAACAAGCTTAGTCTTTTCTAATGAAGCTAAATACTTGGGTCTCATTCTGGATGAAAAGCTTAGCTGGAAACCTAACATACAAGAAAGAGTTCGGAAAGTTACGGTAGCACTCTTCTCTTGCACAAAAGCCATCGGTAATAAATGGGGCCTTCAACCCCGCATTACCAACTGGCTATACATCTCGGTAATAAGACCGTTTCTTATGTACGGGGTGGTTGTTTGGTGGGTTGCTTAGACAAAGTGTTAAATCGCATTAAGCTAAGAAACGTCCGCCGATCAGCGTGTCCCTGTATGAGTGGTGCACTGCGCACTACTCCCTCTGCAGCATTGGACATTCTGTTAAACCTGACACCCCTTGACATCTTTAGTAAGCAAGCGGCTGCTAATGCGGCTGTCCACCTTAAAACAACATTCCAGTGGTCCAAAAATGAAATCAGCCACTCGCAACATAGACTACACCACCCCTCAGCTCCGTTTTGACAAAAACTTCAAAGTCAACATTCCCCTCAGAACATTCTTGGGGGATGCTTCCTGTCGAAGATGAATCAATCCACTTTTACACCGATGATTCCAAAACCGACGAGGTGGTTGGTGAAGGTGTGTTCTCTGATAGGTTGAACTTCAGCCTCTCTTTTCGTCTCCCTAATCACTGCAGCGTGTTCCAGGCTTTCCAAGTTTTTTTCCTATAACCGACTGAAGCCTGTTTCTCTCAACTGCCCATCTGCTACAGATGAAAAAGGTGTGGTAAGCATCGTCCTCCGAGGAGTCGCCGTATTTGAAGGCTGCGCACCCTACTTTACCCATCTTCTGGAGGTACCGGTTGAAATATCCATGCGCGGCTAAGAACTGAGTAATATAGAAATTTCCTTCGCCGTGTTTCCGCTCCGTCCATTCATCGATGTTCTTGATCAGCCGCGCCGTCCATCTACCTCTTATTTCGCAGCTAAATCCTCTCCGCCATTCCTGTTTGCTGAGCAAACGCCTCTGCATTGGCCTTTTCTACTCCTGCTTCCGTCTTGTTCTCGTATACATACTTTCGCTATGTCGCTAGAAGATCGATGGTTGTCACTCGCGACGACGAGAACGGCTGTTTCCGACACTGTTCGGTAGAAGCTTGCAACTCTGAGTGCCCCTAGCCTTTGAACTGCTGCGACTTTTTCCTGTTTTTCTCCTGTCTGAGTGCATCGGCCCAGATCTCACAACCATACAGGAGAATGGCATGGGTGATCGACATCAGCAGTCTTCTTTTATTTGCCGTTGGGCCACCTATGTTCGCCATAAGCCTGCCGAGTGATAGGGTGACCTTTGCAGCTCGCTCCGATGCGAACTTTAGATGATACTAGAACGTGAGTTTGGAGTCCAAGGCTATTCAAAGGTATTTCACTGCCATCTTGCTGGTGATGACTTTGGCGCCTACCAGGAATTCAATGATCGTCGGGATGTATCTCCTAGTTAAGAGGACTATCTCCAGACGATGCCGTTGCAAAACAATATTTCGTCAGTTCTCTTTTTGCAAATAGCCTGAAGCGTTTGGTATTCTTAGCTTGGTTCAAATATATTTCCAAACACACGGTTATTTACTCTAGTAGGTACCTCTTGAGAATAAAAAAAAATTATTTATTTTGATATTCCTTTTGACTGTTCCCAGATTAAAACCTTGCTTTTTTCACAAAAACTTAATTTGTTACCTACCTACGACTGTTTTTTATCTGAACCTGGCATCACTTTTTTGCTGAATTTTTTATTCAGCAAATTTGCCCACAACAGACTGCGCCGTCAAGCATCTGTCAAGTGGCCCTTTACCAGTTCCAAGAACAAATCGCCTTTGTCACTTGCTCCAAAAGTTAAAATGAAAAAGCATCGATATTTTTTAATTAATAAAGTTCGCTAATATATTCAACAAATCCAAAAAAAAAACAATCACAACATATCCACAAAACTGCAATGGGCAACTACGATAGGAAGAAGAGCACACCCTGCACCGACTGCATGCGTGCACTCAAGTGGATTCCAGTTGTATTTATTGTGGCGATCATCGTCTGGTCGTACTACGCCTATGTTGTCCAGCTTTGCATACGTACGTATTGCGGTTCCCTCTTGCAAATAACAGCAATTTGCGCCAATTGTAACCAACATACAATTCTTAACTTTCAGTTTCAATCGATAGCATTGTACAGAAGACATTTTTCATCATAATCTATCACATAGTCGGCGTGCTCTTCTTCTGGTCTTATTGCAATACGATTTTCACTCCTGTCGGCACAGTTCCTCATAAGGTGAGTAGGTTACACACACAGGAAGCAGTTATCAATTGCTGGGGTGAGTCAGTCATATCTGGAATCCCAACTTAGATAAGATTAAACCTCGCTGACATGAGTATGTAGATACTCAATTTTCAATATTGGATTCTCCGATGGAACACTTGCCATTGTTTATAGTGCCTTTAGTTGTTGTTGCTGGGTATTTGAGGCCGATTACAATTATATAATGGTATCGACTTCGTTTCGGTGGAAATGGGCAGAAAGTATCGAGTGAGTTTCTTCCGTCTTTCGTCGGTCGGGCTTGTCCTAATTTATAAAAAATAATCAGATGCATGTGCTTGCAATTAATTCTATGGCACTGCTTGATTGCGGTTTTATTACTCAAGGGGTACCGATCCATGCGAACGGCACACTGTGTGTCTAGACTTGAACAAAATTATCACATTCTATATTCCTTTTGGGATCGATTGAACAAACAATTTCCTAGATTGGGGATTTGTAACGCGGTTTGGCAATCTATGGCACTCGATAAACTAAACTGAGCGGAATATAGTTGACATTTTTTTTTTTATTCTTTACACCTCGCATGCTACTTGGATAAGATTTATGAATTCGTGTTGCGCAAGCAAAGTCTTAATATTGGAAACCATTGGCCACGTTAAACTCAAACAGTCATCGTATTACGTTCATTTAGCTCCTGCGCTACTTAGAACATATCAAATACATCTGATTGAGTGCGGACTGATAGAAATTTAACCAACTTCTTAAAACGTCCAACTTCTTTTCTTCAAAAAATATTGTATTCATAATGCCCGTGCAAGGACGGACTCGTGAAGTTCACCCCCAATGCCGCCCACACGCACACACAAAACAGCGCCAGTAGTAAGAAGCGACACAGGGGAGAAATCACATCTAGACAAATCTACCGTTGATGTGAGTGTAGGAAGGTGTCCCGCAATGGTGCATGCAAATCTGTGGGTTAACACTATTGGGGATCACCGGTTTCGAAAGGGGAGGATCAAACAATAATAAATAAGACAGGCCTAGATAAGATTACAAAAGAGGTGGGTCTATCCTTATCACTGGAGCCCCGACAGGGCCTTGTGATATTCTCGTTTTTAGAGATCGCTCGTGAAGCTGGATTTTTGACATGTTCTTTGGGCAATCTAACAGAAATATCATCTGTTTCAAGGTAAGGATTGCATCGGAAACATCAACGTGATCTTTCTAAGTAATTACAGTGGCAAAGAATATGCTGTGCTGTTTCTTTGTCTTCCTTACATTGTTGTCCGTCATAGTAATTCCAAGTATTTCATCTTTGTTTAGTTGCATTGCAATGTCTGGATGGATTAGCTTGGAATTGTCCTTATTTTCAGATATGAGCATAAAGACGTTTGTCATGTCTTCTTTCTGTATCTGAAGATGGAGGGGTGAAAGGTTTAGGATAACTTCCAGCGCTGCAGTGGGAGTTGTTCTCATTGCGCTCGTAGTGCATATACATATACAGATATATATCCTTTGAAGTTTATTGAGCCTGTCCTGTGCTGACTTGTTTAGTTTTATACCACCAAACTGGTGTTGCATAAGTTATGATGGATCTGGTTATGGCTGTGTAGAGTTACATCATAATTTTGGGGTTTATGCCCCAGCTCTTGCCAATCAGACTTCTGCTGGTCCATAAAGAAATCCTGGCTTTGTCTATGGTTTTCGTGAGGTGAGAGTTACAAGTGAGTTTTTCGTCCAGAGTTAGACCTAGGTATTTGACTTCTTTTGAGAACTCTATTGTTTCACCAAGCAGAGTTGTTTTTTTTTTAATTTATCCTGATTCCGCTTTTTTGTAATAGCAACTATGGTCCTTTTTTTTGGGGTTGACATTTAAGTCAACTTTTTTGCACCAGTCAGCAACGACGTTCAATGCCCTCTGGAGGAGTTCCGAGATTGTTTCTTCGAATTTGCCTCTGATTAGGATCGCAATATCATCAGTGTGACATAGAAGTCTTCATTACTGAGTGTAATTAGCAGTTCGTTTACTACGATGGACCATAGCAGGGGGAATAGAACACCACCTTTAGGGCAACCTTTCGCAGCAGTAATGCTGATTTTATCACTGCCTAATGTAGCATTTATGTTTCTACTGTTAAGCATGTATTTTATCCAGTTACATGTTGTACTGTCTACTCCTGTGTTTTGGATGCATCTGTATACATGGGCATGCTGGTGTTGTCGAAAGCTCCTTCGATGTCAAGGAAGCAGCCCACAACAATTTCTTTGTCCTTGAGAGATTTTTCGATTCTCGTGGTAAGGTCCTGAAGAGCATGCGTTGTCGATTTACCTGGTTGATAGGCATATTGGTTTTTGTGCAGTGGGTTCCTGTGAAGTGGCCCGTCCCTTATATGCCTATCAAGTATCTTTTCCATGGTTTTAAGGAAAAAGGAGGTAAGGCTGATAGGACGATAAGATTTCGGTAGATCAGTTGGTCTGCGACCTGACTTCGGTATGAACTTGACCGTTAACTCTCTCCAGCTTTTTGGTATGTAACCCCAGGCATAGCTTACTCTGAAAATGTTGATGATAAGCTGGGTTATCTGTGAGATACCTTTCTGGAGCAATGCTGGAAATATTCCATCTTCACCTGACTTTAAATGGGTCAAATGACAATTATATTTCTAACTATTTATTGATGCAGCTTTTCGCAGAGCTAATAGGGATTATAAACGATATAGCATATCCTTTTCAGGCTAGTTCATCTGCTTTTTCATAGTCGTCAAAGTCGCTGTGACCTGGCACCCAGATTATTGATTAAGTGAACTTTGTTTGTGCTGGTTAATATTGTGAGCAGTGTGGGACAGTCCCAGATTATCTTTAAAGTGATTGCAAAAGCTTTAATAACAAGCAGTGCTCTGCTGACAGAGAATATGAATGTACTTGTTGGTTAAAATAATAATAATAATAGTTAGGTATATTAAAATGCGACCTATTGGTCTATTGTATCTCCTGCTTATACCTGGGAGGATTTTGTATTCTTTTTCAGAGCCCGCTCCAAATACACTTCTTTTAAGAATCGTATCTAGGCCCCGCTCTGATTTACCCATGGCAGGTCATACTGCTTAGAGCGCAGCGTCCAGTCCAGTTTCCTTGATGAGTCTGAGAATGAGCAGTGGGTCCATGGTTTGTATGTCCTTGTCCGTTATTTGGTGCCTGCAAAGTCCGTTTTCTGATATACCTATTTTCCTTAGGTGCTCCTTGAGTCTGCAGTGCCCCGTGAGGAGACCTATAAGGATTCGTAGGTTATTTTTATTGAGGCTTATAGGATTTGAATCTCTTTAGGTTGAAGTCCCCTAAGAGTTTTTTTGCTTATCTCAGACCTTGCAGGTTGAGAAAGGTTTTGGCTCTTGTTTCTTCCTCCAGTCGCCCAAACTCTTCGAGTAGGGTGTGTTCTTCGATCCCGCAGAACGGTTCAGGTCCTATGAAGGGTTTCGCCGCCGCTTTTCTTGTCAGAGAATGCACTCTCTCGTTACCTGTTATGCCATCATGGCCAGGTACCCAGTAGATGGTAACTCTGTTGTTCTTGCCTAGTTTATTCAGTCTGTGAAGGCATTCCCAAGCGAGTTTTCACTTGATGACGTATGCGTCAAGAGCCTTTATGTCTGCTTGACTGTCAGACATTATTGCTTTGTTGCAATTTCTGTAATTTTTCTTGAGATTGATTCAAACGCACCTGTCTATGGCACATATTTGTGCCTGAAAGATGCGGGTACATTTGCCCATGCTTAGTTCCTGGCCCAAACACTCCTGCACCAGTTCCTTCGTCGGTCCTCGAGCCATCTGTGTACCACTTTTTTTGTATGGTTGCTCAGTTCATAAGTTATGGATTCATCTCTCCAGTATTCCTTATTGCTGAGCTTTATCGGGAAATTCTTCTCGAAGTTAAATTTCCTGATGCTATCATCCCTAGATATAGCGGGGAGTGGACGTTTTTTTACGGTTCTTTTGAACCGATGCAATCCCAATACCTTCTTTTGACATCCTTAGGATTGTCTTATCTGCCTCGTCCATATGGATATCTCCTCTGTGTGCTTTCGCTAGAGAAGTTTACTATCTATTAGATTCGCCTATCAGGCATGACACTGATACGAGTCAATGAAGTAAAGTATCTAGGACTTCATCTAGATAGTACTTGTTGGAAGTGTTTATTTTTACGTTCTCTCTGATGCAAATTCAATTGCATGTATTTCAGCTTGAAACACGGAGTTGCTTTTCTCCATACTTGCTTAAAGAGAGGTCTTAGTGGTCGCTCCGTAAACTCCAGCACTAACCCCTATTTCTGTTTTGGATTCATCCGTGTACCATACGACTGAAATTTTAACAAACGCAGGCCTGTTTTGGTGCCAGCTCTTTCGTTCTGGAACGGTTACTTTGAAGTTGTGACTGAACGTGTACATTTTCAGACAGTTGTCTGTAAAGGTGATTCCTAGTAATTCATCCCTGCCGAGTTCGTGTACCAGGTCTAAGAGAATTAGTTTGGAATTGCTTTTGTCTATTGGGATGAGCGTTTGGCATTTCTTCATTCTGTATTGAGAGATGCAGGGGAGTGAGGTTCAGTATAACGCGGCGATAGGTGCAGTTCTCATTAAACCCGATGTACACACCAGTAGCGTGGCATAAAGAATTTAAAATGGGAAGTCGAAGCAAAATATATACACATATGTATATGTTGTTAAAATCCCATTTTTCACACAGAAGTCTTTCTGGACATCGAAATTCCCACAAAAAGGGAGAAATCCCACGATGTGAACTGGTCGCTATGCTTCCTAAATGGCGACGTGGATGCTGCTGCAGATATGATCACAAATATAATTCACCTAGGAATGAAATCCTCTATCCCTAATAGGCCAAAACGTATTAAACCGAAGTAGAGTTGAGCAAAACAGTTTCAAAGGCGGAACGAACATGGAACGTTTCTTTCTGTCATCGGAAATAATTCCTGAAACTATGGCATGTACGCGGAACTATTAAGGTTTTGTATTTTTCCTTCATATATCTATAAGTACGTTTGAAGGTCGAACACTTCATCCCTTTTAATTAGGTCATATGTTTATGCTCAGACCATAGAGTCTTGCGTGCTTGTGTAAATACATACAAGCGCGCGTGTTTCGCAATGGCATTGTGTAAATTTGTTCACATTTTTTGTTGTTCTTTAAGAGCTATGACATGTTAAATTTGTTCTTCTTATGTATTAACGCACGAGTTTTGCCATGTCTATGTACGTATGTATTTGTTCTCATTTTTTTGTGTTTCTTTGCAAACTAAGACATGTATTCGCTTTCCTTCTTTATTATTTTATATTTTTATTTTGCTCTGTAAAAGTGTGAACTTGGAACTGTGGACATGTTTTCATGCCTCCGACAGAAGACATAGTTCCTGGAACCATAAATGTCCTCTCCCACTGCGGCGCTCCACGCCATACTCCACCTTCTCCCGACTGACATCGTCAGCAAACAGTTGGCTGCCAGCTCAGCAATAAGACTGAGAAGCTCCAAACAATGGAAAGAGAAACACACTGGACATGCCAAATACTATCGATGTATCGACATCTTCCTAAGGTCACCGACCACCTGCCCACTAAATACAATTTCAACCTGGGCTACCAACATCTAATCCCAGACAGAACCGAGTGTGTTCTGGAGTCTTCTCTGAAGACCTGGACATTCACCTCTCCTTTAACCATCTAGAATACTGCAGCGTTTTTCAGGCCGAAGTCACCGCCGTCTGCCAAGCCGCTGACTGGCTGTCGGTTAATACGATATCGAA
The DNA here is from genome assembly GCA_949715645.1 of Portevinia maculata. Lineage (NCBI taxonomy): Eukaryota > Metazoa > Arthropoda > Insecta > Diptera > Syrphidae > Portevinia > Portevinia maculata. The sequence goes on from OX454526.1 coordinate 221,238,204, forward strand.
ATCAGATATTGTAATATACATCGACAGTCAGTCGGCCATCAAATCCCTTGCATCCAGCACTAAGAGATCCAAGGAAGTAAAAGACTGCCGCCCATTTCTTAATGAGATAGCCGGTCAGTATAGCCTCACCCTTTCCTGGGTGCCGGGTTACTGTGACATACCAGGGAATTGTGAAGCTGACGAACTGGCTCGACAAGGCTCTTCTGGTTTAAACAGAGGCATAAGAGAGGAATCCTCTCTAAATTAGTAAACGCCCTCTCCGGGCACTGTCCTATAGGAAGACATGTTCAAATTCTGGGCATTCCCTACACTGACTTCTGCAGAAGCTGTGGGGACGAGGCGAAGAGGATACTATCAGTCACTTCCTTTGCACATGTCCTGCACTCGCCAACATTAGGAAGCCTACACTGGGTGAATACCTTTTCAATGATCTAGATGATCTCAATAACGCCTGCACAGCAAAGATTAGCTCCTTCATTCAGAGGAGCAAATGGTTCCCTGACTAAGAGGGTGACCCACCCACCTTACACATCGGCAGCACAATGGACCTACCTCTGGTCTAAGTGCATCCTCATCGAGGGACGGTTCCAACCAACCAACCATACATGTCCGGAACGACATAACTCTAAACCGTAAACGCGCGGCTTGACTCGATCGTAAAGAAGCTATCAGGGCAAAAGAGTTAAGCTTTCGGTTATATAAGGCCAACTCATTTGAGGAAAACTGAAACAAATTCAAACGAGACAGACATTTTTTTATATATAATTTTCGCTCACAAAAGGGATTTTTTAGTACCCTTATCATATAATAGCTACACAGCGCGGGAAGGAAATTAGGATAAGAAGAAAAGGAGAGGTGCCGATGCACGTTGGTTTTCAATGTTTGTAGTTTATAATGTTAAGGAAAAGTAGAGCGTGAAAGAGTATTCCAAATTCGTGTTGTACGGCTGAAGAAAGATTCTTTGAACTTTACTGTACGTCCGAATACAGGCTTGAGGGTGAACTGATGAGCATTCCATGCATGGCGGGTATTGCGGTTAGAATGTTCTAGGGGTGGAATGCAAATGGCTATTTCGTTTGAGCACTTATGGTGGAAATAACGATAAAATAACGAAAGACAGGATACATTACGACGATGACTAAGAGAGTCAATCGATCTGGCGATCTCCTGTTCCTGATCCTGTCAAGTAGCTCCAAATAAGTTATCGGTGCACCAGACCAAATATGAGCGTTATACTCGAGTTTCGGGCAGATAAACGCCTTATACATTGTAGCCACATCAGAAGGGGTGAAATATTTCTACCATCGCTTAAGGAAGTCTAGACATTTCGCAGCGTTCTTGGCGACATCGAATATGTGGTCATTCGAACTTAGGTTGTCATTAACACACGTACCGAGATTGGAAATTATTCCTGTTTACGATACAAGTTCCATGTATAAATAGTGGCAGGTTTTGCCATAATGACTGCAATGCCCACATTAATTATGTCAAATTCTCTTGTGACCAAAAGTTTAGTCAAAAAATCCTACAAAGTCCCACGGGTAGTAAAAACTTTTGGTCATTGGTTAAAAACATTAAAAATTCGGCATTGTTATCAATACCGACACTCATTTGCAATGAAATTCCAGCTGTAAGCTCTTCAGATAAAGCCAACCTACTTGCTGCTCATTTTGCAGCCAGCTCAACGCTCCCGGATTGTGCTTTCTGTTCTCATGTCAATGGTACAATAGCTGTGTTTTATTATCCATGCGGATCTGGATCTGGATCAATTTAATACGTAAAACAAAAACAACACATGATCTTGCTATTTATCGGGATCATTAATCGTGATCCAAAATGTAATTACAAAACTCACTACCTGTTTTTTCGTGGCGTTGCTTATTTAAATTATAGGAAATTATAGGAACACAATAATATTGCCAGACCAAAATATGAAACACTATTAATAACACAAAAAATCAATTAGCATATTTTTATATTCGAATAATTTACCACTGCGACTTTTGAGACGTTTTGCTTCGTAATATAATACACAAAAATTAATGGAAATATTAGCAGTACAATACTGTTAATATGTTGCATATTTGAACATAACATTTGAACATAGTTTCTGAAAAAAAAATATTGAGTGCAAAATGTATGTTGATTTGTATTCAAATGGCAACACCCCGGACACAACAAGCGATCATATTGTGACGTCACATTGTACCCTATATTTGCAATATGGCTGAGTGCCAATCGAAACTTGAAATACCTGGTATCGTCTGTTATGTGTTAAAAACAACTGTTGCCACAACTTGCCACTGATGATCCAGATCGTTTTATTATCAGATCGGATCCGTATCAAGATCATTGGGATAATAAAACGCGGCTAATAAAAGGTTAGTACGTCTAAAAGATAGCAAAATAAAATGTTACGAAATAGCAAGATATAGCAATGATAGGCTTGCATGGGATGCTTATAAACTGGCAAGAAATATATACAAGAGTGAACTGCGAATTTTGAAGGATAATTTTATAAGAAAAAAGATTAACTCATCGCGAAATCAGTAAGAAACGTGGAAAAATATCAAACAACTTATTTTAAATAAAGAACAAAGTCAGATCAATAGCGTCTCATTTAGTGGCAATACTTTGCACGACAGTAAACAGATTTCATGTGAATTTAATACATTCTTTGTAGAAAGTGTAGAAAAAATTATTAAAGAGATACCGGCGTTAACTTACGATAATGATTTGATCCAAGTTGAAACAGTGTTTAAGTTTAAAAGCATACGTACGAAGGACATAGTAGTGGAATTCAAAAAAATGGGCAAAAAAAGAGACTATAATTTTATGAGTGCAAACATGTTTTTAGATGGAATAGAAATAATTGGCCCAGTAATGAGAGAGCTCTTTAACAAGTCGATGATGACAGGTGTTTTTCCCAGTGGATGGAAGGAATCAATGATTAGACCTATTGAAAAAGTTGCGAATACCGTTCTACCTGAAGAATTCAGACCTGTTAACATGCTTCCCTTATACGAAAAAACATTTGAAAAAATAGTGGAGAAGCAACTCAGAAATTATGTAGAAGAAAATAAATATATCATGGAACATCAATCTGGATTTAGGTAAGGATACTCTTGTGAAACTGCTTTAAATTGGGTGATCGAAGACTGGAAAAATCAAATAGATAAAAAAAAGATAATTGTAGCTGTATTTTTGGATTTTAAGAGAGCTTTTGAGACAGTGGATCATGAAATCCTCATAAAGAAACTTTTTAAATATGGAGTTAAAGACAATGAGCTGAATTGGTTTAAGTCGTATTTAAATGGGCGGACACAGCGCACAGTCGTAAACAATAATATTGCAAATGCATGTGAAGTCAATGTAGGAGTACCGCAAGGCTCGGTATTGGGAGTATTCCTATTCTCAATGTACATTAATGATATTAACAAGGTTGTGAAAAATAGTAAATTATGTATGTTTGCGGATGACGCACTTTTGTTTATTAGTGGAAACTGTGCAAAAGTTTGCATAAATAAAATAAATGATGATCTAAAAGCACTAAGTAAATGGCTTAAAATTAATAAACTAAGATTGAATATTAAGAAGACAAAATGCATTTGTATGAACAGCAAAGAAAGTATAGATGTGAACATCGATGGAGAGAGCATAGAGCCTGTTAATGAATTTAAATACTTGGGAGTTATTATAGACGACAAAATCAATTTAAAAGCAAATATAGATTACATATGCAAAAAAGTATCGAAGAAAATATATTTCTTTACTAGGCTAAGAAAGAAGATTTCAACTAATACCGCAATACAGATCTACAATGCCATAATAAGACCACATTTTCAGTACTGCACAACAATTTTATATCTATCAACTGAAACAGATTTAACAAGACTACAAAGGCTTCAAAATAAGGCAATGAGAATAATACTAAAGTGTCATAGATTAACGCACGTGAAGTATATGTTAGATAAACTAGGGTGGTTAAATATTAGACAGCAAATAAAATTTAGTGTATTAGTGTTTGTTTTTAAAATGAAAAATGATTTGTTACCGGGATATCTGCTAAATAATTTAGAATACATTAGTGAAAGCCAACCGTATAACCTCCGAAATGGGCAAAACTTTAGACCACAATTTAGGTCATCAGTGCGTGCTCAAAATACAGTTATGATTAAGGGACTAAATCAATTTAACAATCTACCCAATGAACTTAAGACTCTAACAAATGTTAACAAATTTAAGGAAGAATTATTAAAAATAATAAAATCAGAAATATATTTACAAATAAATAAATAATGGAAATAAATGGCTTGTTTAAGCCAAATAATAAGTCACACACTCTAACACTCTTAAATTAAAATAAAATGATAAATTAAATACATAAATCAAGGAATAATACAATATACATTTACTTATAAATAAATAAATAAAAGGTCCGTCCCGCGCGCGGGTTGGACGGGGATTGAGGGCGTGGGCATAATAATAATAATAATGTACTCGAGGGTGTACAATTTTCCATGGGACCAATCCACTTTCGCACTCGTACAGTGGCAAGACTTCAAGATCTTTATGTACTCATGTGCGCTGGTCTAGATGGTATTTCCCCTATCGTTCTAAAGAGGTGTTCTTCCTATCAAAACCACTGCGTACGCTTTTCTATCGATACTATTCTTCAGGGCTCTTTCCGAGACGATGGAAAACGGCATTTGTTCAGCCCGTCCCCAAAAAAGGTGAATCTTCTCCTCCTTCCGTCTACCGACCAATCGCACTTACGTCCCTTCTTTTAAAAGTCATGAAAACGATGATCAACCGTCAGCTCATGAAATATCTTGAATCCCGAAAAATTCTTAATTTTCGCAGTAACAGGTCCACTGGTGATTTGATGGCTTATCTAACCGAAAAGTGGAACCAAACTCTTCACCTACGTGGTGAAAGTAAGATCGTTGCGCTTGATATTTCAAAGGCATTTGACAGAGTTTGGCACCAAGCTCTCTTGTCGAAAATGCGTGCATTTGGAATCGATGATATCTTTTTTTCAATGGATTAGTAATTACCTTTCGGACCGTTCAATTAAAGTTATTTTGGACCGTTTCAAATCTGCAACTCCCCAAATAAATGCTGGTTTTCCTTAAGGCTTCGTTGTGTCCCCTACCCTCTTTCTCATTTTGATAAATGATCTCCTGTCTGTTACTTCTAATCCAATCCGTACCCTCAGCTTCTCATATTCGTTTCTTGGGTCACGCTCCTCATCACTGGAACGGCAAGGTATGTTAAGCTCATTTAATTCCGACCTTGACACCATAACTCAGTGGGGTACAACCAATAAAGTGGAATTTAATGCTTCCAAAACACAATGTCGTCTTCTGTCATGAAAGCAAAATCATAATACTTTGACATTGTCCATGAATAGCACTTGCATCGCTATAATCGAACGACTTTCCATTCTCGGTTTGTGTGTTCATGACAACATTCGGTGGAATGACCTCATATTCGATGTCGCCAAGAACGCTGCGAAATGTCTAGGCTTCCTTAAGTGGTGCAGGAAATATTTTAACCCTTCTGAACTGGCTACAAATTATAAGGCCTTTATTCGCCCTTAACTTGAGTACAACGGTCATAACTGGCCCGGTGGAATCACATATTTGGAGCTACTCTACAGAATACAAAAACCCCAGATAAAACTTGTTGACTATCGAGATATCGCGAAATCGTTTGACTCTTAGTCTCGTAATGTCTCCTGGGTATCACTGTTTTATCGATAATTCCACCAGAAGGCTGCATTCCACCCTTATAAAATTTCTACCGCAATAACCGTTCATGCCAGAAATGGGCTTCAGTTTACACTTAAGCAAGTTTTCGAACGTAAAGTGAAACCCAAGGAATCCTTCTTACACGAATGTCAAATGCTCTTCCCCGCTTTGGTTTTTTCTACCCATTATATTGACAAATGACAAAATTGTTCAACCAATCGGTTTCTCTGTCATTCTTACCCCCCCCCCCCCTTTCCTTAATGTCCGCACTATGTAAATAAATATTCTGCATATTTTTCAGATTGCAGTCCCTTCTTTGGCAGGGAGCGATTTCGGTCGGTTCGAACCTACGTAGGGAATTTTAAATCAGAAGGATACAATAAACGTTTTTATTCTTACTTTTTCCCACTCAAACTCACTCAAAGTGAGCTGCTTCCAAATTCGGTTACTTTAATTTTGTTTTCCTTGACAAAGCCCCCTGATGTCTGGTAGTTTCTATCATTTGGCATATAAGTATATCGCACTTTTTTTTGTTTATGGTTTTGCTAATAAAATGAAATAAAAATATAATTTAATATTCAGTTTTTTACCGTAAAGAAAATAAATAACTTACATGGTGCAGTTGTTGGCTACTAAAACATTGAGCTGAAAATTGCGGTATATTCCGCCCGAAAAGGAGGAGTTTTTCACACACTAAAAATTTTTCGTCTGGAACTCATGATAGGCGAAAAGTGAAATATCATTTTTCCGGGTGGAATATTGTTTGGGCGAAACTCACAATAAGGCTGATTATAAAATTGTTCATAACCACAATCCTACGTCTTTGTAAATTATTCAATTTGTGTGAACGTTTTTGTTGTGTTTTTAATTTATTACTATGGTCGTTTCTTAATAATTTGTGCTGTTTTTTGTTTACAGTGGCGCATTCCTGAAAGCGAAATCGAGCGACTATTCCGCGCCGAAAACCAAGAACAACAGAAAAGAATACTTGAAATCTTCGCTAAAGACCTGCCAATATCGAATCGGTATGTATTGCGTCAGATGCGCCTCAATATAAACGTTACATTTAAATATATATAGACTTTTTTTTATATGAAAAAGGACTGTTCATGGTGCCGTAAGATTTTGTGAAAAATGTCAAATTATAAAGCCAGACAGAGCACATCATTGCAGCGTTTGTGGCTCGTGTGTTCTTAAAATGGATCACCACTGTCCCTGGGTTAACAATTGTGTGAATTTTAAAAACTATAAATTCTTTGTATTGTTTCTGGGATATGCCTTACTCTACTGTTTATATGTAGCGCTTACATCCCTCGAGTACTTTATAAAGTTCTGGCGGGTAAGCACCGGTGTATGATTATTGCGATTCTCGATAAAAGCTCTTTAGACTCACAGAATTATTTTTTTCTTCCACAGGGTGATATTAATAATGGAGGAATGGGACGATTCCATATACTGTTTCTATTTTTTATATCCCTCATGTTTGCGATAAGTTTAGTCAGTTTGTTCGGCTACCATATATATTTAGTTCTGGTAAACAGGACGACACTAGGTACGTGACTTCTGCACACTTAGCAACCAATTCAACTATTTTTTCTTTTTTTACTTTTTTAGAAGCATTTAGAGCGCCAATTTTCCGTGTAGGTGGACCTGACAAAAACGGATTCAATTTGGGAAAATTAGCAAATTTCCAAGAAGTCTTCGGGGATAACTGGAAGTTATGGTTGATTCCCGTCTATACTAGGTAAGAGCTTTATTTAACTTTGTTAAGGGTATTTTTTAGTTCACCTAATAACATGTGTGTTTGTTCGCCTGTGTTGTACGTGGTTAAAAATATTGAGAATCTTTAACCTGATTCTGGCAAATTTGGCAAATTAAAAACATTCAGATCTGCGTGTAGTGTTAAAACTACTAACATTTTGTATTAACAATGATTGTGAAGTGCTTAGAGTGCTGTAAATGTTGACAAACAATTTGTTGAACTCATTAATTTGGTTGACTATGGATTAGCGGAATAATTATTTAAATATATGGACTATGCACGAATGCAATGACAAGTTATACAAGTTTTAGAATAATTACTTACTGACTTAACGGGTTCCCTACCCGTGAAGAGTTTCTGCCTGAGACACTGCAGCCTTCCATCCTCTGCGATCCCGGGCACCCTGCTTCGAGTTCTCCAGACCAAGCGCTGTGGCATCCGCGATTGCTTGGTCTTTAAAACGGAAGTTCGGTCTTCCTTGCCTTCTCGAACCAGGGGGCTGGGAGTCGAAGATCATCTTGGCTGGAGCATTATTTTCGAATCGGTCAATGTGGCCGAGCCAATGTAGTCGGCGTAATTTAGCTTTTTGGACAACATCCACATCTTAGTACAGCTCATAGAGTTCGCGGTTGTATCTTCTCTTCCATTCGACCTCCTCGCACACAGGACCAAATATCCGACAAAGTATTTTTCTTTCAAAAGAACCCAATATTAGCTCCCCTTTTCTACTTATCGTTCAGCACTCGGCACCATAAAGCAGGACTGACAGGATTAAGGTTCGATAGAGCATGTATTTTATCCTTCGAAGAAGGAGTTTTGAACCCATTTGTTTCGCTAAACCGAAGTAGCAGCGGTTTCCTAAGGTAATTTTCCGCCGGATATCCACTATGATGTCATTAGTGGAGTTGATGTTTACTCCTAGGTAGATGAGCTCGTTAAATACCTCGAAATTATTGGTATCAACAGTGATGTTTTGTTCTTAGCGGTGGACAGATGTTTGTTTGTTTGTTGATAGCATGTATTTGGTCTTGCCCTCAACTACTTCAAGACCAACCAATTTAGCCTGTTCTTCAATCGTCGTGAGAGCCTCTTACACTGCACGCTGCTGGGAACTGCGGATGATATCGATATCGTCCGAAGCAGTAGCTGGACGGATCTATTGAAGATAGTGCCTTCCGTTTTGACACCTGCCATTCGCACTATTTTCTCCAGAACAAGATTGAAGAAGTCACATGACAGCACATCTCCTTGCCGAAATCCGGTACGAGTTTGGAATAAATCGAGCTCCTTCCAAACTGCACATTACACCGCGTGTTTTCAAGTGTCACACGATACAAAAACGGTTTTGCCGGGATCCCAAATTCTGACGTCGCCACGTAGAGCTCCTGACGATGAATGCTATCATATGCGGTTTTCAAGTCGATGAACATGTGGTGGGTCTCAACTTGAAATTCATTGGTCTTTTCCAGAATTTGCCTTAGTGTGAAGATTTGGTCTATTGTCGATCTGCCGGGCCGGAAGCCACACTGGTACATGCCGATTAGTGTGTTGCAGAATGATAGTTCTTGCAAGACATTGGATCGCATTTTTTGAAGATAGGTCATATGGAGCTGATAGCCCAGTCATCGGGCATACTTTCTTCCACCCATACTAGGTTGATTATTTGGTGCATACGCCCTACCAAAACATCACCTCCGTATTTTAATAGCTCCACTGGTAAACCATCAGAACCGGCGGCCTTATTGTTCTTTAGCTTTCTTCTGGGCTTAGTCAACCTCTTTTATACTGTGTGGTGAAATATGTTTTCATTGACAGGACGTGAGTTCTCTTCTTGCCTTATCACTCTGTCTACATGGTGCCCATTAAGCAGCTGTTGGAAATGCTGCTTAAATACATCTACTATTCCCTGCGCTTCTGTGACTAGGTTTCCGTCGCTATTTCTAAAAGACTGCGTTCCAATCTTAAAGCAAGCAGCCAGTTGCTTCGCTTTCGATAAACTCTTCGATTTCCTTAAGCTGGGAGACTGCGTACGCCTTCTTCTTTCTATGCAGGACCTTCTTCTCCCTTCTCTTGGCTCGATACTCTTGCCTTGTTGCGCTTGTTTTGCGCTGCAGCGTATTTAAATGTGCATCGTCTGTCACCTTCTTCCGATAAGCGCATATATCATCATACCACCTGCTTTTTCTCTGGGGTTACTGGTAGCCTACGGTGGTCTCGGCTACATCCTTGATGATGTCACGTATCGGTTCCACATATTGTTGGCGCTTGTGGGTGGTGAATGCACAGAGGAGAGTCTCTCGCCTATCCGCTTTCTGTAGACTCTGGCTACTCCAGGTGTGCTAAGGCGTGAAACGTCGAATTTCTTCTTTTGGGCAGTTCGCAGCTTCTCGTTGGACAGTCGAGTTCTAAGTTTAGCCGCAACAAGGAAATGGTCAGAGTCGACGTTTGCCCTCGGAATGTGTGCACGTTTAAGATATTGGATGCATGCCACGTATCGATTAGCACATGGTCTATTTGGTGGGCAGTTCGACCATCTGGAGAGCGCCAGGTTGCTGTGTGGATCCTGAGCCTTGGAAACATAGTGCTACTTATCACCGTATTACGAGCTCCTGCAAAGTCGATTATTCAGTAACCGTTATCTGTTGTCGTGTCGTTTGGTTCCTTAGGCTCCGTCCAGGAGGTTATAAGACTCCTCCTTGATGGGATACTCAGCCTCATCGGCACGGGCCTGTGCACATATTAGGCTGATGTTTTGAAATGTAGCATTGATGCGGATTATAAGCAGGCGATCACTTATCGGCTTGAAGCCTATTACTTTTGTCCTAAGCCGATTTCCCACTACGAATCCGCACCCTAACATATGCAATATTTTATGGCAGCTGTAATAAATGTCGCCATTTTTACTTTTTATCCTACGTTATCCTATCCATCGTATCTCCTGGATCGCGATAATATCTGCCTTGTACCGCCCTAGAACAAACTCAAGTTATTGAACAGCACCTGGGGTGTACAGTGTACGCGCGTTCCAGGTGCATACTTTCAGATCGTAGTCCGTCCACGTCCCGGGTCTGGTGACCATACGAATGTATCCATTATCCATTTGTCTCTCGCATAACTATTTATGTTTGACATTATCGGAAAGTTACCCTAATGGCACAACCCCCAACTTGGAGGGCTAGTCCCATTTTTGTTACCCCTAGGAGGAGGGACCGGATTTTCCGGAGACAGTTACCCACTACGGGGATATGAGCGGCGCCGTTGGCCCATTTAGGGCTGATCAGCCACCAACTCTTTTCCAATACCCTGGCTCAGTATTGGAGATCCCTAAAGACCTGGGATTCAAATAGGTTGGTGCAGCTCATATAGGGATAACACTTATAGTTCAATCTGACTGAAACTGGTAGACGCCACCGCTGACAGCATGAGAAAGTGTCTCAGTGTGAGAAACACTCCTCCCCCTCTCTCGTCCGCTGCCATCAACGACCTACCAAAGGGGTTGGCTACCCAATCTCCAGCCGAGGTACTAGGCATAGGCACCCAGCGGCCACCAACGTGGAGGTGTAGAGTAGGAGTTGGTAGTGAGAGGCTATCGTGAGAACGCATGTGCTCCCATATATTCGCATTACTATCCTTTGGCTACCATTTAAATTAAATGCTTTGTTCCATTACGAATCATTCTTAAAAACGAGATGGAATAAATGATCGAATTGAATGTGATATGAGTATGTTATTGGCGTGATTAGGGAGCACTCTTTGAGCACAGAAAAAATTGCCTGAGCAGTTTGAGTAAAAAACCGAACTGAACTAAAGAAAAAAAAATAAAATCCAAAACAATTAAAAAGACGGTCGGGGGTTGTTTTTCTGGCGTAGAAAGTTGTACAATGTGATAAAATAATTTGTAATTTGAGCTGAGCGCTCAGAGCATACTCTACGTTCAGAGCATACTCTAGTGCTCTGCTCTGAACTAGAAGTATGAGTTGAGAAGTGGGAAGTTTATACTGAGAATTGAGATTCCAATAGGGGTTTGTGGTTGGTTCGGTCATTCCTATTGCGTTTCGGTGTCGTTCAAAGTGTTGGGATTGTGATTAGGTTCGTTTAGGTTAATGTGGCTGTCAGCCGAAGCCGACTCACTTAGGCCAAAAGGAGGTCCGTTGTGGTATCACGTGAATCTGGGAAATGCTTTTCCCCTGCTCGGTTATACAAGTTGGTGGTTCTTATGAAGCGTAGGAGACTTCTGATGTCGGTGTTAGTTAGGTCGTTTAGATGGTTGTAGAATAAAAAAAAAAAACAAGTGGAATTTTCTTTTTTTGGGAGAGAGCTGAACATTTACAGAGAAGGTGGAGAATAGTCTTCTCCTCCTCGTCCATGCAGCTTCTGCAAAAGTCGTTTGAATATATGCCAAGCCTTGTTGCATGCTTGCCTATGAGTGTCATTCAATTACACCTTAATGTTGCTAATGTGCAAGAAAGGAGACCCTCTGAACTGCGCCAACTACAGAGGTATTAGTCTTCTTAACATCGCCTACAAGATCTTATCTGCCGTGCTGTGTGAACGCCTGAAGCCTTTCGTCAACAACCTGATTGGTCCCTAGCACTGTGGCTTCAGGCCAGGAAAGTCTACCATCGACCAAATATTCACACTTCGGCAGATCTTGGAGAAAACCCAGGAAGTCCAAATCGATACCCACCACCTGTTCATCGATTTTAAGGCCGCCTATGACAGCATTTATAGAGACGAGCTATACAGAGCAATGTCTAGTTTTGGCATCCCTGCCAAACTCGTCCGTTTATGCAGGATGACAATGGAGAATGCACGCTGCTCCATCAAGGTAGGTAAAGAACTCACCGAGACCTTCGATGTCAAGAAAGGATTTTGACAAGGCGATGCACTGTCATGTGACTTCTTCAACATCGTTCTTGAAAGAATAGTGCAAAACTCAGATGCTAACACCAGAGGCACAATCTTTCAAAAGTCCGTCCATCTACTCGCCTACGCCGACGACATCGACATAATCGGCAGAACACAGCGGAATGTCACTGGCGCGTTCGTGAGTATTGAGACGGAGGCGGCGAAGATGGGTTGGGCGATCAATGAGGGCAAGACAAAGTATATGCTGTCATCAAGAAAGGACACCCAACACCGACGTCTCGGACAGAATGTCACTATAGACAGATATAACTTTGAGGTGGTTCAGGACTTTGTCTACCTAGGCTCCGCAATGAACTCAGGCAATGACACCAGCGCTGAGATTAAACGAAGTATAACTCTTGCCAATCGCTGTTTCTTTGGGCTAAGAAAGCAATTGAGTAACAAAGTCCTCTCTCGAACAACTAAAGTGACCCTTTATAAGACCTTAATAATCCCAGTCCTTCTCTATGGTGCAGAGGCATGGACTCTAACAAAAGCGGATGAGGTCACTCTTGGTCGTTTTGAGAGGAAAATTCTTCGGGTAATTTTTGGTCCCGTCTGCATAGATGGTGAATGGAGGAGGAGATTCAACGACGAACTGTACGGGCTGTACAGCGACATCGACTTAGCCAGAAGAGTGAAGGTCCAACGACTGAGGTGGCTGGGTCATGTAGAGCGAATGGACGTGAATGCTACGGCCCAGAAGATCTTCGAATACACATCCGAGGGACGGCGCAGTAGAGGAAGACCGCGACTCAGGTGGCGCACGCAAGTGAAAGGGGACCTTAACCAAGTTAGCGTGCGAAACTGGAGACAGCTGGCCAAATATCGTGCTGGCTGGAGACGCTTGTTGGTTGAGGCCTAGGTCCACCCCGGACTGTAGCGCCACCCTAAGTAAGTAAGTAAGCAAGTTGCTAATGTGCAATCTGTTAACAGAGATAAAACTCTTAGAGCGTCGGAGGTCCAGCATTGATCAGATCTGCTTTGTCGCTAGACATTTGTTATCGCCTGTCCTGTTCACCTAAGGTTTGTTCTCTCGATCGCATCCAGCTTAAATATAAGTTTAGATGTAGCGACTGGTATACCAACGGAACCCTTTTCAGGAAGGAAAGATAAAGTAGCTCCATGTTTGGCGAGTTCATCAGCCTTACAGTTCCCCGGAGTATCCCTATGTCCCGGCACCCAAAAAAGGTGAATGTTGAACTGCTCTACCATTCCCTTGAGATGATATCACATTTTCTTTAAGCCAAGATAAGACTTCTTTGATCGCCATAATTTTTGCCAACACGCAGATGTAGTATGTCCTAGAAATCACCACCACCCATTCAGCTACCTCAGCTACATTACCAAATTGTAGCTGAGGTATGGTGTCGTCTTTTTTATTTGGAATGGTACTAAGTATATTCAGAATAGTGGCGTTGCCAATTTCTTTATTGATCCACTGTAATGTGAATTTGAAACGAACAGTCGCATTGGCAGCCGCTTATCTGCTGAAAATGCCGAGGATGTCAGATGAAATATATTGCAGGTGGCAATGGTGCGATGGTAGTGTATTCACTAAGTGATTGGCAGGTCGTGCGTTCGAATCCCGACCAGGGCCATGATTTTTATAAATTGAATACACACAACAAAAAATGATCTCCCTAAAGCAATTTAGGCGCCACGCCACCTGTTGAGAAAAAAAAATCCCATCGCACCAAACTTCTTTCCTATCCTTCTATTCCTTCAGTAAGTAGCACCCAAAAATAGGCAATGAATTGCTGGGAGCTACTTGCGCAACAAACTGAAAATGCCTTCGCTGTGGTTTTACCATTATAAGGGTACTGTGTCACTACAGAAAAAAGAAATCCCTTTAGCGCACGCAAATTATAAAAAAAAAAAAAAAAAAAAAATATTGTCCAGTGCAGCAGAGAGAATAGTTCGAAGTGACCCACTGATGCATAGCCAGATCGTTGGATTCTGCTTAGCTTGCCGCGTTTGGTCACCTTTTCTATGGCAGTCCACCAGACAACCACCCCTATCTAAGGTCTAACCACCGAGACATACATATTCCCAATGAATTTTTTGCAAGAGCATAGTGCTAATGTAGCTTTCCTCACTCTTTCTAGAATGTTCTGTTTCCAGGTTAATTTCCTATCTAAAAGAAGACCCAATTATTAAGCTCCGTCGAAAAAAGTAAGGCTGATACCGTTGAAAGATGGAGTCTATTTTTTTTAATTTTGAATTTCATAGAGAAGAGGACAAGTTCAGTTTTCACAATGAACCGCCCATCTGAATAGCTTGTAAAGATCGTTATGTAAGAGTTCTTTTAGTATATTCGAATGCTTTCCTCAAACGGCGATAACAACGTCATCCGCAAAAACGATCATCTTGCAGCCTTTATATGTTGATGCACGTTGGTTTTAAATATTTACCGCGTAGGAAAAACAGCGGGGAAGAGCATTCCACATTCGTGTCGTATGCTACTGTACAGCTAAAAAAAGACTTGAGGGTGATCTGATGTGCATTCATGGCATGACGGGTATTGCAGTTGAAATATTCTAACGGTGGTATGGAACTGCCTATTTTGTTTGAGAACTTGTGGAAATATCGATAAAACAGCGATAGGCAGGAGTCATTGCGACGTTGACTAAGAGTCTCGATTTCGTTATATTGCGACCGCCTATTTATCGCTAATTACTTGGGAGCTGCCTGGAAAGAGCTCAAACAGCATTACTGGATTTGTTGAGAGGGCTTTCCTTAGTCTTGATACTTTGGAGGACTATTCTATTTTGCCACAAAAGAGCTTCCAAGACGTTCGTTTGGCTTTTCTCAGTTTTTTTTTATATGATTTGATGAATTCTTATAAGGAAAGGGATTTAAAATTCCTTTATCCCGCGAAGCGTTTCACTCCTGTATGTTAATTAAGAAAACTGTTGAAATAGGCGCCTCCCAGACGACTGGAGCAACAAAGTCGCGTGAACCCGAAAACTGGACATACGAGTATCTAAATATTTTTCTAATAAAAAAAAAAGTTTTCGTAATTTTCAATTTTCCCCAAAACTAGAACGTATAAAAGCATCTGTTTTTTTGTATTCCACCAAAAGTACTTACGTTCAGGATTTTCAAATAAATATTGCTTTTAACCGCTATCACTTTTAAACTTTTAACTACAGAAAAAAAACAACATTAAATAAGACTTCTTACATAACACAGAAAAACTATTGTATTTAATTGATTATAATTTAGCATACATACAAACATTGATATTACCATACAAAAACTTTATCAAACCTATATGCAGCATAGTCAAAACATTGACTAGATTTGTTTTGGTATTTTGTTGTTATCGGATTTTGGTAAATTTTTTGATCACGTAAACCAGGAAAATAATAGGCCAGAGATTTGCCTCCGCTGCCTCAGCTGAGATTTTTTCATTCCTCATCGGAGGAGGAATGTATCCGTCAATACATAGAAATATTTTCTCTTTCTGCCACTTTAAACAAAACAAAACCTCTTCGTTTTCTCTGCCTCACTAAAAAGCATGCGACAACAGAGTTTCCTCACATATAAGCATAAAAAGTGGTTAAAAAATCGACTGAGGCGGCGATTCCTAAAAATGTTTGTCTCAGTAAATTGAAAAAAATCTAGCTGTGTTCCATTTACGGATCCCTCGGAGGTTTTGGAGGGCTCCGTTAGTAGAACTGGCCTAATTAATAAAAATTGACACTTAAGAATGGAGTGAATTTCATTCATTTGAATTATGTCTACCTAAGTTATCCCTCAATGCATTTGAGTGAAAGTGAACCCCCATCCTTGTAAACGTGTTCTATTTTAAATATGCACTGACCTTTTTGGTTTGACAGCGGACTGTGAAACTTGAAATATTTTGTTTCTTCTGGAACTAACGACTTAAATTAAAAGCGGTTCAATATGGATAACAAAATGATTTCGTTTGTAGTTGCCCGATAGTTTTTTTGCTTTTGCTTTAGGCCGGAGTACTACTAAGATTTTAATGCTTATTTTCATGAAGACTAATGTGTTTTTTATTGGGTAAAAAGGATACACTTTCTGTCTTCCGGAGAGAAAAATCACTCCCAAAATGTTAAATTGGAGCAATCGGAGTACTTACTTGGGAGTGCTTTTTGCTTCCCGATTACTTGCCAAAGCCATATGAGACAAAGGTGCGTTATTTTGATTATTTTATTTCCTCAGTTTAAATCTCACCAACACACATACAGTTGGACGAAGGGGATTTTCAATGGGCCTTTGGAATACAGACGGATTAAATTCTTGGGTGGAACCAATGCAAAACGCCATAAGTACATATTTGGAATTTTTTTCCAAACTATATACCTTTTTGGCGTTCTATCAACGTTTCCAGTTTTAGAATGTTTTGGTAACTTTTTTCCAGATTTGGTCGCAATTTTTTTTCCAAGGGTCAACCATGATCCTAGTCAACTCACACAAAGAAACTGGTTTGCTGTGGTGTAGGCAAAACGAAATAAATCTTATTTGTGAAAAACAGAAAGCACTCAATATAGTTATTAGTACAAGTTAGTTCAGTTGTATTGTTGAACTATTGAAAGAACTACTGAACTAAGTAAGCTTAAATGAAGTGAAGTTGTGAGCTAGCTATTTTAGTTCACTTCTCAGAGCTCTTTTTTGAACTAGTTAGCTCCTCAGCTACACAAGCCTAATCGACAGTTTGATCGCCCGATGGGAATAAATAAATCAAAGATAGAAGGTTAATCCCCGTATCGTGGGTTAAACTGCGATCGATCTTACGACCCTTACATTCGATTGTTCCAATAATTGATTAGGCACACTATATTTATGTAAGTTTCTGCTTTCTAATTATTATTTAAGTCGGGCGCAGTGGGTCAATGGTAAGTGTGTCGAAAGGTCCCCGGTTCAAGTCTCGCCGGAGCCAAATTAACATGTGTTTTTTCCACTGCCCCACCTCTTGCGAACGTCTGACAAACATCCAAGAGTATCAATTGTCATGAGAAGCTTCTCAAATATGCCGCTCGGATTCGGCTTAAAATTGTAGGTCCCTTCCACTTCACACAAAAAAAGTGGTTGGAGAAGGAAGTAGGTTTTAGATCCTGCATTGTCCGTTAATGCCTTATATTTATTTATTTTTAATTATTATTTAACCCGGCTAATCACAAAACGTGTAGGAAATGTTAAAAAAAAATATACCCACAATCCACACGTATTTTGCTATTAATGAGTTCAACTAATTTTGGTCGTTTTGATTTTATTATTTTCCTTTTGTATATGTTAAACAAAATAAATACAATACTCATGTTCCTTTAAATTTAACTAACAAAACAAAACAAAAAATATTGTAATGAAAACATACCAATCAACGAATTTTGCTTCTAGTTTGGGCGATGGTATATTATACCCGACACAAGCCCATCATCAGAGTGCCTCGTACGAGTCAATGGGAGATACCCAGACAAGGTTAGACCAACCAACTGATACATTTTTAAATCAACCGATTGACAATTTGCCATTGAACATTTCTAATGGCAATGCCAATGCTAGTTTATCAACAAATGCTGCCAATATTGCTAATGGTAATGTTATCATAGATATGAGGTGTAGCAATAGCAATCACTCCGACCCCCATCTTTTTGTTGTGAATGGAATTGATGATGCTAGCATACGAAATTCAAATAAATTATCAAATTCAGACGAGCAATGCGAGCCGACAGTGACGACGACTACCAGCCCGATAAGTCGATCGACGGCGCCGGCGGACATACAAAATTCTGCTAGCATTATTAATATTTGATCGAACCACATTGATTTTTGAACTTTTTCATAGATGTCGTTCGAATAAGTCATGATTTTATAATTACAAATACATTTTGTGTTATTTCATTTTTTTACGTATTGTATTATATACTTATATTTCTTTTGTAATATTATAAAATATAAATATTTTGGGTATTTTTTTATTTTTTATTCCTTACTTTTTTTAATGTTGATGAAAGATTACACGTTAGAGCTCGTATGATTGTGTAAATAATTATGTTTTCTTCAGATAAATATTTGTGCAAAATGTGTATTTAATTTGTTTAAGTCTTGCTTATTCATACGCATACATAAGTAGTATACAAATATAGTTACACATTGTGGTTAACTATAAGGCAGAAGCAATTACTCAAGTGCCTTTATCTTAATATTAAACTGTCTGTTTATCTGTGAACTATTAATTTCTAAAATATATATTTTGACTCGAATGGCGTGCGTCTCATCTGTTTTACATTTTTAAACGATAAATTATGCCAAAACCTGGCTCGCGTCGTTACACAGTTTGGATTGAACTAAGCATAATATTACTCATAATTTATTTTCTTTTTTTTTATTTGCGAGGTTTTGATCTGAATAAGATGGATCATAACCCTCACACTTTACTTTATCTTTTTTGGACCGCCTGTTACGTGGTAATGTATTAAGGTCCCTTAGTATCGAATCATTCCGTCACTGAAGCTAGTCTATTGCTTTGGTTGTTGAATTTGTGTGATCCTGGAGTTTTTAGGTGTGCTTTTCTTTCGCGAAATAAAGTATATTTTTTTAAGTGCTGTAGGATTTTAAATGGAAACAAAACACCCACAAGTTGAGCAAATTAGTCAACGTTTTCATTCGACAGTTATGCCGAGTTCGGAAACGCCAAAAAAAATACGCATCGATGCGGAATTACTCTACAAATTACGATGCCGATGTGCAATACAACACAGCTGATGCTGAAGCATCGGTCATTTTTTATGCTTTTTTCGTTGATATTTGCGCATCCGTTTACGCAAATTTACAAAAATGAACGTGATGTCTTTCCAGTGATGACAAAATGTTTACGTTTATGAACTTTTGGCAGGGTGGATTGAGCATCAACTGTGTAGTGATGCGTGTCCGAATTTGCCCTGATTTATTTATCGAATAGTCTACATGACTATAGATTGTACATAACTAATAATAAATAACAAAAGTATATTAAAAATAATAAAACATGTTAGGGAAATATAACAATATTGATAGGTACATTAAAAATACTCGTCCTTGCATTTTGTTAAAAAAATGTTTCCAGAGATGTTCAGTTATGTGAGATAGAAATCTCTTAAATTGATTGTGATTGTGATTAAAGCTTAAGTCAATTTCACCACAATCAACACTATTAAAGTAAAACAATGCCATAGTGAGTGGTTCCATTAGCCAATAAGTGTTTGTAAGATGGGTTGGAACTAAAGGTTGCCTTTGTCTAAGAGCTCTTTCGGGGGAATGTAATCTTAGACAAGAGATGTCTGGCTCAGTGCCTCAGTCGTTACTGTGTCGGACTACTAGTCGAAAGGTTCCCGGTTCAATTCCCGCCGGGCCACGTACCATCTTGAGTTTTTTTTCCACTGCCCCACCTCTTGCGAAAGTCTGACAAACATCCAAGAGTATCAATTTTCATGACAAGCTTCTCAAGTTCAACTTCGCACAAGAAAGTTGTTGGAGAAGCTAGGTTTTAGGCCCTATATGAGCCGTTACGCCTAATATTTATATTATTTATATATAAAGAATTATAGCCTGACTATAAAGTCCCAACGCAGCATCGATATGACATATATAGTAAAATGTTATTGGTTTTATTGAACGTTTAGAGTAAACCTTATGGTGAAGATTCCAAACAATATCATTGTACTCACGATCGGAACGTGCAAGACAAACGAACAATGACGTAAGAGTGTGGGATCAGTTAAATTTGTATTGCTCTTGATAACTTCCATTGAAGTCAATATGTCCGAAAATTAAAATGAGAATAAAACATTTCTCCTTTATATTTTCGAGATATTCTTGGCAGGAGTTATTTGTGTTATAATTGTAGCAAAATGGGGAAAGCCGACGGAAAAATGGCATAGAATAACTTTTACTGACATTCAAATTTAAAGCATTTTCATTGGACAGGCAAAAGATCGATATCGGGTTGAAGCAACGCAGGGTATTTCGCGAAATAACGTTAGATCATCAGCATACATCAAACAATTACTGAAATTTCAAAGAGAATTAACAACAACGGTCCAACGTGGCTGCCTTGAGAGACAGCGAAGTTTCCAAGTTACCTTCCTTACTAATCTGTACAGATCTTACCAATTTGGGAGCCGTGTTCAATGGCACAAAGTAAATGTGACAAGATTTGTTGCAGTTGATTTTCCCAAAACGAAGCCGAGTTGTTCACCGGCTTTATGCTCTTTTACAAGGAACTGTAGCTTATCTTTAACGATGCTTTCAAATACTTTATCGTCTTCAGGAGCAAAATTTTATAGAATGCAATATAGAATTCTATGAAAATTGCTCGTGAAGACTACAAATAGTGTTCTATGAACAATTGCATTCTATATATTGCTCAGTTCATATCATTCCATGGATAGGATTCTATGGACTGTCATTTTTATTAAATGCTTCGCTCTGCGACATTTCCACCCTTGTAAAAGTAAGCTATGAAATGTTCACCGTACATTTTATAGTATTCTATTTTGCTTTCTTTCTATGAAGTATTGTTCGTGGAGACGCGGTGTTAGGAGTCGCAGATAACTTAGAAATCCGTCTATAGTTAACAAGTTTATTTACTTAAACCGGATTTAAAAATTGTTACGGGGAATTACAAGTCTCTAAAAGGCTCCCATTTTGTAATGAATTATTAAAAATAATAAGCAATGGATATGCAGTGTATATTATATTATAACATTACCGACATTTTTTTTTCCTACACATTATAATCTACAAACATCTAAAACCAGCGTACATCGGCATCTCTCCCTATCTTCTTACCCTAATTTCCTTAATGTCCGCACTGTGTAGCTATTACGTTATAATGGTATTCAAAAATTCCTTTAGTGCGAGTACATTATAAAAAAGAAGAAGATGGTTTTAAGCATTTTAATGCCCTTACAATAACAACAAAATCCGATGTCAAAGCATCGATGTCGACCTCTTTTTCTTAAAGCCTTTCTTTTTGGCATTTAAGTTGACAAGCTGTCTATTATACCATGGGGGTTTAGACGATGTCACCATCATGCTGAAACCAACTATTCTGCGGATAAGGTTGCCAGTTCGCAAATAGAAAATCTCTGGATAACATTTCTAATTTCCGGGACTCGCCTGAACATCATTTCAGAAAACCGTAATTTTCGGTTTTTTCTTAAGCCTTTTCTATACAAAATATCGCTGTTGATAGCAATAGCTTCGAGGTAGTTAAGGGGTTCACCTTCCTTGGAGTAAGCATCAATTCCACAAATGACACCTTAGTGAAGATCCGATGGAGAATTATCTTAGGAAACCGCTGCTACTTCGGTTTGGAAAAACAAATGGTTTCAACACTCCTCACTCGAAGAACAAAATGCATGCCCTATCGAACCTTTATCCTGTCAGTCCTGCTTTATGGTGCCGAAGTGGGAAAGGGGAGCTAATAATGGGTTGTTTTAAAAAAAAAAATACTTCGTCGGGGTAATTGGTCCTGTGTGCGAGGACAATAATGCTCCAGCCAAGAGGATGTTCGACTTTCAGCCCCCGGTTCGAGTAGGCAAGGAAGAACGAACCTCTGTTTTGAAGATCAAGCCATCGCAGGCACCAGAGCGCTTGGTTTGAACAACTGGAAGCAGCATACCCGGGATCGCAGAGGATAGAAGGCTGCAGTGTCTCAGGCAGAGACTTCACGGCTCGGGAGCCCGTTAAGTAAAGTAAGTTCTCCCAATAGAGTACTTTGCGGACTTCCGGAGGTGCCGAAAAAAATCGAGGAACAAAAGTGGAAAGTTGCAGAAGTCGTATGGACAAAATATTGATATTTTATATTAAAGTGTATATTTAAATTAACGAAGTATCAAACAACCTGAGAAGGTGTGTTAAAGCAAAGGAAATAAATAAAAATAGTGAAAATGATTTCTAAAAAGACAAGGGCACTCGTTAAAAAGATGATAAGCAAATTCAACTTGCTGTCAAAGAGAACACAGGTACTAAAAGAAGAGCACGAGATTTTGCTTGATCAAAGAAACGAAAGGAGGATGCGGATTGGTAAAATAGACAGGATTCTAACAACGAAATAACAAACAAAAAATAACACCAGCCTCTAATACAACAAAATCTAGTGGAATTAAATGCTTCCAAAACGCAATGCTGTCTTCTGTCATTAAAGCAAAACTAACACCATGCCATTGTCGATGAATGGCACTTGCATCGTTGAAACCGAACGGCTTTCCATTCTCGGTATGTGTGTTAATGACAACTTTCGTTGGAATGACCACATATTCGATGTCGCCAAGAAATGCCTAGGCTTCCTTTGCAAGAAATATTTCAATCCCTCTGATCTGGCTACTATTTATAAGGCGTTTATCCGCCCAAAACTTTAGTACAATGCGCATATCTGGTCTGGTGCACCAATTTACATATTTGGAGCTATTTGACAGGATCCAAAAACGCGCGATAAGTCGATCAATGAGCTACTTTTGTCACAAAAAATTAAGCTAGATGATTTGATGGCTCTTACCTGGAAAGGAAAATTCAACGTCGTGATTAGACTCTTTGATAAAAGGCTTCAGCGGCCTTTATATTGGATTATTTGTATGCTAGATTTAAACGAATTGCTTTTGAGACATCTATTTAACAAATTAGATGGTGTTACCACCGGTCTATCCTCAGATGATGGTCCTGTCATTGGAAAATTGATTTGCGGAAAATCACCAAAAAAAATTTATAACAAAATAAAAGCCGAGCTGCCAGAAGTTAAACTTAAATATCTAAGTACAGATCAGAAATACCTACACGAAATATGCCAGTTATAAGTGGAAAATGTTCCGCAGATTTGGATAATAGATCCCTAGGAAAGATGTCCCATGCCAGATGGTTGACAAAAGCAAATACAATTTTGCGACTTTATATTTCTACATCAACTCCATCAAATAATCTGAAACTTTTAGCTGAATATTGTGTGAAAGTAGACGTTCCAGTATGGTTTCAGATAAAAACAACTCCAACTTGCAAAGACGGGTCTAAGAATTTGTCGAAATTTATTAAAAGTTCTCGATATCTGCCAGCAGAATTTAAATTAATATTGTCGATCACGTAATTCAACGATGTGCCTATTTCGCTCATCCAGAGATTCTTGCTTCTATCGATGTGATCTGATGAAAACAAAACAACTTCACCTTCAACGTTAGACCTAAATCCTAAATTCAAAGTTTAATTGCAAGTCCCACCAACCTTGAGGCGATGTTTTCAGTTTTCCCAACATGCAAATGCTTATATTTTGAGCGAATTTTCTCGCTGGCTTGTATTTTGACATAATTTTCTCTTTTCTTTACAACCATTCTTTGTTTCGCTCTTGAAGTTACATTTTTCATTGTGTTTGACTCAACTTTAAATGCTGACCCTTCAAGCAAGAGACTCCGTTTTACGTCCGCAAACGGAGTCAATGACATATGGGCTACTCCGCATACGGGTCCGAAAAACCACGTTTTTCGGATCCAATTAGTTTGGAAATTGTAATAGCCGCGGACTCACATGTGTATGTATTAGGCGTTTTTATACCCTATTCTAAGGGTATATTAATTTTGACGCATAGTTTGTAACATACCTTAATATTGCCCGTAGACCCCTAAAAGTTACTATATTTATGATCAGCATCGATAGTAATGTCGATCTAGCCATGTCCGTCCGTCCGTCCGTCTGTAGCCAAAAATTAGGCCTTTAAACTGGACCTAGAGAGCTGAAATTTTAACCATATACTCTCTAGGGTCCAGAAATAATCAAGTTTACGGATTTTTGAAATCCGCCCACAGACACGCCCACAAAATCAAAAAAACCAAATTTTGGAAAAAATCGAATTTTGAGCTAGAAAGCTGAAATTTTTTATATATGATCTATGACTCCTAAAACTGCTCGGGATAAAAAATTTTCAAAATCCGCCCACTGACACGCCCACAAATAAATAAAATAATTTTTTTATACCCTATTCTAAGGGTATATTAATTTTTGAAAATCCAAAGTTTCAGCTAGGGAGCTGAAATTTATAGTATATACTCTCTATGGGCCCTTTATACTCATGTGTAAATATTTTCAAAATCCGCCCACTGACACGCCCACAAATAAATAAAATAATTTTTTTATACCCTATTCTAAGGGTATATTAATTTTTGAAAATCCAAAGTTTCAGCTAGGGAGCTGAAATTTATAGTATATACTCTCTATGGGCCCTTTATACTCATGTGTAAATATTTTCAAAATCCGCCCACTGACACGCCCACCATTAATTTTTTTTTTTTTTGAAAGTTCAAAGTTTGAGCTAGGGAGCTGAAATTTATAATATATAATGTCTAGGGGCCCTTTATTCTCATGTGTTAATTTTTTTTAAATCCGCCTACTGACACGCCCACAATTAAATAAAACAATTTTATTGAAACACCCAAGTTTGAGCTAGGGAGCGTTTTTTTTTTTGATAAAATCCTTTAAATGTTATATAACAAAATATGTAGAGCGTTCTTAACAATTCAACCATACTTAGACTTTTGTCACGCCCACTTATGAGGGATAGGAATAAGAATAGGGTATCCAACAGTTCGCCCAAGCGGACTGTAGCCCGTCCCTATGTTTCTTTTTTAGCTCCGAGCGGGGCACTGAGCTGTCAAAAAAAGAACTGTGTTACTTTTTTAGCTCGGAGCGCTCTGAGCACAAAATTTGTATTTCTTTTTTATCTCTGAGCTAGCTCAGGGCTCGCTCGATGAGCTCGATTAAAAATGACCGAGCACATAGAGCGAAAAGCTGAGCGCGGCTGACTTCATTCATTATTTGTGCTTTTTCCATAGTTTATTTACTAGAAATTATAATTTAAATGGAACAATCCTTGACAAACACCAATTTCAGAAGCAATCCTGACTATTTTGAAAATTAATAGAAAAAAAATTATCTAATGACAGTTCAGTGCTCAATTCTGTTTCTTAATTAGCTCGGAGCGCTCAGGTTACGTTCACCTCGGAGCGAGCTCTGATCGCTCGGGCCCCGCTCTGTTCCCTGCTCGGGGCCAAAAAAGAAAAACGCCTATTGTGACAGATTGAGCTCGCTGTGCTCAGCAAAAAACGAATCCAAAACTGATCCAAAAAAAAAGGTACAAATCGAGGCTAGATAAGAAGAGAAACGAGAATCGAGTATCGCTAAAATAAAAATCAGAAATGTTTGTTCATGTTTATTTTATTTCTTAAAAACAATACATTTTTCCATTTGGTATACCTGCAACCATTTCTCCTTCTCCTGCAAAATAAATGAATCAAATAAATGTGCATGTTATCTATACATATGTACGAGTATGTTACTTACTTTCAGCATGAATTTGTGCCGGTAGCATTAATATCAAAGAAAAGCGGCCCATTGGTAGTTTCGCCTTCATCGGTTGCTATTTTTTTTTTGATTTTGATAAATCTAAATTCAAACAAAGTTAATTAAGCAAATAATTGTGTGCAATAATAAATTCAATTTTAGTTTTTTAGTTTACCTTTCAAAGAAAATTATATCTGCAGCTGCAGCCAGAGACAGTGTCAGTGACAGATGAACGAATCGCCATTACAAATAACTACTCTCGACTCTCGCTCTTCTTCTTATTGGCAATGTAGTTACAGTCAATATACAAATGTGTGCGTGGAACGCCTCATATATCGCGGATCCAAAAATGACGGGAAAAGTTGGGTCAGTGTTTTTGCTTGAAGGGAAAGTTCTCGCTCTTGTCAAAGTGCAAGTCGAAGTTGAAGTGTTGATGTGTTTCTACCATTAGGATGTAGGTCTAACGTTGAAGTCGAAGTTGGGGTTAAAGTGCTAATGTGTTGCGTTCCATTAAAAAGAATTGGTTCTAAAACGTGAGGCATGGTTGTCAAGGTCGAAGTGTTGATCTGTTTCTACCAGTAACTTTTTTTGTGTCAATGTTCGACAATGTTTTTCTCCAATTTCTTCAGCTTATATATTTCTTTCATTTGACACTGACGTCGCGAAGTACTCGTATCGGGTTGATATTATCGTCGCCTGGATAAAATATTGTCGCATGTTACATTCGACAACTTTTGGGAAAACGCAATCAAAGTTTAAATATTTCCTGTTCGAAAACCCTACGGTCGATTTTTTTAAAAATTACATGATAGATGCACAAAACATTTGTTAATTAAATCTTGTTTAAATTATGTCATTAGTTCAATTTAGAAACAAATAAAAGCAAATTTTGCCCAATATGCCGTTGTCGTATGTAACGTTTTCACCAAAACTAATTGTAAGCTAAGCACATACAACAAAATTATGACACATACGCCAAAAAATTAACGAGTTTAATGCGATAAAAGTGTACTACATACGACAAAATGAAAACAAATTTAATTTCAGAGCAAACACATAAAGTATAATTTTTTTCTTAAAAAAGGTAGAGATTTCATTTATTATTTCTAGTTACAAAAAACTATCTTCGAAAAAGAAATACATAATAAATTACATAATGTAATTAAACAGAATATGCGTTTTGTATTTAAACAAAAAAATAAATACTTTTTTTAAAGCAAAATCACATTTAATTCACAGCGAAACTTATTTCATTCAGGGTTAGGGCTGAGGTCCTCTTTTCTGTGTTAATAGGCAATTTATTTGTTGGATCTTCTACCTCATCATCTGCTGAAAAATCGGCTGCAGGAAATAACCCCCCAAATGAAAAATGAAATAACTCTCCAAAATTTGTATGGAGGCGGGGATTTATTTCATACTTCAAATTGGGGGGTTATTTCATAATGAAATAAGTCCCCAAATTCAACTATGAAATAATTCCCCAAATTTGGGGACTCAAGTGCAATAAGGATAAGTGCTAAAATAAAACCTCGCACCTACTCCAAATCAAACAATGACCGCAAGCAGAGGGGTAGCGCCCCCCCCCCCCCCCCCTTAGGCATTGCACTGATTACGGAAATCCCATATGGAAATCCCATAAACAGAGCAAAGCGTATGGGGGGGGGCATGCTGCCCTCGGCAACCCCCCCGCTTGGGGTCACTGTTTGATGTGGAGTAGGTGCGAGGTTTTATTTTAGCACTGACTTGGCCTTAAATGAATTCGTATGGCCTTATTTCACGGACTCAAAGTGCAATAAGGCCAAGTGCTAAAATAAAACCTCGCACCTACTCCAGATCAGACCCCAAGCAGGGGTGCAGCATGGCCCCCATACGCATTGCACTGTTTATGGAATCCCATAAACGTGGGGCCATGTCCCAGTGAAATTATTCCCCAATTTTGGGAAGTTATTTTATTTTTCATTTGGGGGGTTATTTCCTGGAGCCGAAAAATCATTACAACTGGAATGAAGACTCGCACCTGTATAAGAATCATCATCCCCTAGTATTTCATTGCGCATGCTAAACAAAATTAAACGAATTATTGAAAGCTCTCTTTTGCCTTATCATGCATTACCATACGCATAGAGTTCCTCAGATACACTTGGTGCAGGGGACTCGTCCGACCTCTGCGACATCTTGATCACGACTGGAATTACACCAGTCTGTGGTTTATCTTATGAGACATACGACAAACGTTTACTATATTTCAATAAAATATTGTCGTATGTGCAATGAAAATGGCACATACGACAATCATTTACCAAACTTTCACTGAACAGATTTTGTATGAAAAAAATGTCGTATGTTTTTATTTTGTCGTATGTGTGGCATTTGGTATACACATACGACGAAGAAATACTTAAATGTTGGCGACCTTGCACATACGACAACTTTTAACGATATTATTTTAGAAACTAAGGCAGATATCGGAAAACGGATTTCACTATGTGGTAGAGAAAAATTTAAATAACAAAACTGCATTTAAATCTCAAAACCTCAATTTTTCACATACGACAATATTTTATTCAGGCGACGATTTGTAAACCCTATATTGTAAAGGGTGATGATTTTTACCGGTTGGTAAGGATGCGAAAGGTTTAACCACTACACCCCGTGTAGGCTCGCCATGACAACCTTTACGGAAGGCAGAAGAAATAATAATAATTAAAAACTAAGTAGTAACGAGCATTTGTAAGCAGACACTAAATACTACAACATTTCCACCAATAACATTAGGGCAATCATCCATAGAATACGTCACGAAGTCTCGAAACCTGTTTATAGTTTTGAACGATACTCTTATCTTTGCAGATCATGCCGCAACTAAAATCGGAAAGATTTATAATGGACTCCGATTGCTATGGGCAACGCAAATTTCTTTGCCGGTCAAAACTAAGAAATTACTTGTTAAGTCCCTTTTATTACCTATATTGCTATATTTATGCGAGGTTTTCTGTTATGTTGACTATAACACTAGGCGTAAACTAAATGTCATATATGTATAACAATTTAGCAAGATATGTTTTCAGCTAACGATAGTTCGATCACATATCAAGTTACTCTCTGCAAATAACAGGCCTCAGCTTCGACAACCTCATTAAGCTCAGAACGCTAATCCTCTTGCATGGTATTATACAGACCCAACAGATTGAGTATTTGTGTGGCAGATTAAATTTTGCCAGTTCACAAAGAACAGCCATCATAATTCGCCCAGATTCTATTGCTTGCAATGTGAGCGCTCATTCTTCGTCCATGCCACTGTCCTATGGAAGTCATTGCCCATTACACTTAGGAGAACCACAAGCACAGGTACATTCAAAACTAATCTTTTTAAACACTTGGCCAGTGATACATAGAGATTTATTTAATGTCATATATGGTTAATGTTTTTGTTATTAATTCGTTTCATTTATGTAAGTTTCTAATTAAATTACATGTAGTCTGTCCTCACCTATTTATAATGTTAAATTTGCTTTCGAACTTACAAATTTTGTCAAGCCCTCTCAAACTACATATAAGATTTAATCTTACTGTGAACCTATTCTCTTAAAATAAATATGAAATGAGTCCTTTAGATAATTTCTGTTCGGTGTGATATGATAAAAATTACTGGCATGCGTACAGTTAACGAACAAAAGAATCATATTTCCCTGATGGCACACTAACAGCATGAGGGCAAAAGGTATAGAAAAATATACATACAAACAATACAGAATTGAGGGCACGATCAGTGGACGTGTTTATGTCAATAAATATGTCAACCAATCAAATGAACCCAAAACACTCTTTAGTTTTGGTCGTTTATCCCTACCATGCAATATGCTGATAAGCTAACATATGGAATATCGGTTAAAAGAGGGTCAAGAATCCAATAAGGTGTATCGATGAGTCGTTTTATAAAATCACAAGTACTCGTAGTATAGAAGAGGGGCATTGATAATTAAAGGTCACTTCTGATTATGCTAAGCCAAGCCAAGCTACTTTCATTGTTTTCATGGCTTAAGAGCTGTTTACTTAGATGCTATAAAAAAGAACCTCTTCATTTTAGAAATCACACCTTGGTCCAGCAGGCTACTGGAAGGCTTAGCTGAAGGCATAAATCATAAGCGAGCAAGTGGTTTCTAACCTCACCAATGAAGTAAGTTGAATCCAAGACCGTCTATTAGTGTTGAAACATGTGATTAGTTCGCTAGCGGACGCAGTAGCGCAAGGTTAGTGTGTTGGACTACTAATCTAAAGGTTTCAGTAACATCTTAAACTTGTTTCCACTGCCCCACCTCTTGCGAACGTCTGACTGACATCCATCCAAATTGAAGGCCCCTTCCGATTCGCAAAAGCAAGAGAAGCTAGGTTTAAGGCCCTATATGGGCCATTAATGCCTAATATTTTTTTTTTAATATGTACCTACATATATAAAATGGTTTTTTCCACTTGGAAGTTTCTTGTTTTTTATTTAAGTCTCGTCCGATTAAAATTATTGTAAGCTATAAAAGAGAGTACCCAAAGGTGTCTGTTTTCGCTAATATCGAGAACAGTTGAACGGCTTTGATGCAGTTTTCAATAATGTGGTATACGCGTATTTAAATTTTTTTTTGTTAACTCATCCTTGATTCATATATCTAGTAACCAAGGTGATGATTCGTTTGTAATTTGTTAGAATTTTGAATCATATTTTGAAGACATTAGTGAATAGTGGTTAAACACAAGGAAACAATTCGAAACGACTAGCTCGCCACCTTTTGCCACGTTGTGGATAATTGTTCGTCCTCTATGCCTTCGCTCTTCGTTCATCCGATTGAGTTGAACCTTTGTGCAGTTGTTGTTAGCACTTGCGCGAAAGTTTCTGATATAAGACCATCAACGCACAATGTACAGTAAACGTACAAACGAAGAAGACTTGAAAGTCAAATGTAAAATCTCTACTCTGCTGTTGCGATAGATGAAAATAATTAAGAAAATCAATAAATGAATAATGTTAGAATATGTTGGTAGTCCTGTGTAGCAGTTAAGTTAACAACAATATTATAAAAATAAATAAAATATCTTTAATATCTTACTGATCAAATATGTAATGTCAATTGACATTACATTAGGTCCGTTCGCGAACTAATATGCAAACGTAAAATTATATAAACTTTCGTGCAAAACTACACAAACGCGTTCGCGTACTGAGAAAATGGTAAAAAAAATGAACGAAAGAAAAATGTACTTTCGTTAATTTTTCTTCACACAGAATTTCAGCTGATAAGAAAATGAAAACTGTCAAATGATGAAATCCTATGAGTTTGCCAGCAAAAAAAAAACAGCGGTTGCTTCTTTTCAAGCCAAACTTAGACGTTTTTCATTTTTTTACACAAAAGCGTTCGCGTACTTTTCTTTGAAATGAGAGGATTCTCTCTCCATTTTGGAGATTTGGCAGTTTTCATTTTTCTACACATAAAGTACGCGAACGGACGTATTGTCATACTTGCGAATGAATACATTTGATCCATTCATTTGTTTCGATTGAGGATTGGAACTTTATTATTTTTACGTCTTGTCCTCTATATGTTGCAGTTTGTTCGCCATCGGGTATCGCAGATGAATTTACTATGGAGATTGAAAGCTCACAACGTCCACTGTTGTATCGCAGAAGAACTTTACCAATCCCCAATTATGATTTCAAAATGAATGGCGTTTTATTTTTAATCTGAAGTCAAAACTAAAAGCATTGAACTGAAACATTTTTTTTGGCATTCAAAAGAATTATTTTAGGAAATGATTGCAGTCTTTTATAGCGCTGGGCTCGACCACATACTGAGTTGATTGCTATTCATATTACTACGCATACGTACATAATTCTTTTCTGATTTCTTTACCTCTCTTTTAAATGGTCTCTCTTTTTAATGGTCAAAGTATTGATTGCCATAAACAGACATCTGGGGTCAGGTCCGGCTCCAGCCAAACAAGCGCCCTGTGCAGGATTTAGAGAAAGCGCCCTATTTTGAGTTAGATTCTCCTTGAAGTTAAAAGTTAGAATATTGCAAGTGACGTGACTTTATGTGCAAAAATTCAGTACAGGTTTGATGGATGTTGCTATTTTGGGCTTATTAGGTAAGCTTAATTTTTCTTACTCCTAGCCGGAATTTGCCGCCCTGGCCATTTGCACATCTTGCAAATATGGTTGGGCCGGCCCTGTCTGGGGTCAGATCACGTAAAATTACAACGATTGAACGACATCGTTTTGACCATACCAGTCTTTGTCTATCTCTGTAGATATGATTGAGACAGCTGTCTTCAAAACGATATCGTCAAACTATGATTGTCTTACGTGATCTGGACCGTGATTTTCACAACATTACTAAGGGGTTATAAAAACAGCATTCATAATCGTCTATCACCAATTTTTCAACAAAATTAGTTATTGCGCACATTTTGTTTTTTTCTGGCATATTTTGTCACATGCATATCTCGTTAAATGTCCATTTACTTATTCTCGCCGTCCTTTTTTCCTTTAATTTAGATTTCTTTAAAAGTTTTTATTTTAGTAACTTCCATAAAGTTTTAACTTTAAAATCTGTTAAATTTAAATTCTTAAGTGCACCTATTAGAGAAAGTAACTTTTTTAAAAATGTTATATTGATACCTAAAAATAAAAACACATATATTTTAGCTTGATGATGTTTGTGTTTTACATTACTTTTTTTTTAGATCTAGATGCCAATTCAAAAATTAAGTTTTTTAAAAGACACTTAGATTTTCCTAAAATATGTACCAAGATAAATGTTTTTAATTTGCCAAATGATATTTGTTGTATGTAGTGAGTTTGCATATTCATACCAATGAAGCATTTGAACAGAGTAAGTCACTTGAGATGTGACTGCATTGTGTAATTTTATCTCTTAGCGACCTTTCTTACGCCGACATCAAATCCCCAGGATAGTTTGCCTGTTTTTTACTTCTAAAATCTTGCGAAAGTTCCATTAATTTGCATCAAAATAAATACCCTTTCATTTTTATATTTCCATCCCATAAAGTTAGCTGCGCTAGACCCGCAAGCTAAAGCGAGCGATCAAAAATTTTCTCCCATAGAATGCACTCGGATCTCGGAATCGATGGAGCAATATAGAGCACCATAAGGCACTATATATTTTCGACCCCTAAATTTGATTATACTGAACATCTATATTCCCACCGCTTGGAAAGGAGTTAAAGTTGTCTTTATACCGAAGTGCAAAAAGCATCACAATCTTCCCCAAAGGGTCTGAGGCCAATCAGTCTGTAATACTTTTTTCTAAAGAATTGAGATACTCTTATTCAATAATATCGGCTGAAACCTTGGAACAAAAATATAGTAAGGACTTTCAGTGAAAACAGCACTATATCGAGAAGGTATACACAATGATTACACTTACAGAAGCTATCACAAATTAAGTTCTTAAAGTGGATTTGGACAATTGCCCCGCATCGAAATTAAGAACATGCTTCATAGCCTGCGTATGTTAGGAGTTGTGTGACCAAGTGTACATGGGTGCCCCCAATATCAGCCAAGCCATATTAGGCGTTTTTAGCCCCGAGCGGGGAACAGAGCGGGGCCCGACCGATCAGAGCTCGCTCCGAACTGAACGTAACCTGAGCGTTCCGAGCTAATTAAGAAACATAATTGAGCACTGAACTGTCATTAGATAATTTTTTTTCTATTAATTTTCAAAATAGTCAGGATTGCTTCTGAAATTGGTGTTTGTCAAGGATTGTTCCATTTAAATTATAATTTCTAGTAAATAAACTATGGAAAAAGCACAAATAATGAATGAAGTCAGCCGCGCTCAGCTTTTCGCTCTATGTGCTCGGTCATTTTTAATCGAGCTCATCGAGCGAGCCCTGAGCTAGCTCAGAGATAAAAAAGAAATACAAATTTTGTGCTCAGAGCGATCCGAGCTAAAAAAGTAACACAGTTCTTTTTTTGACAGCTCAGTGCCCCGCTCGGAGCTAAAAAAAAAAACGCCTATTATGTGTAATATGTGCAAATGCGCAGGGTGCTGATCCCCAGCGGCGCCTCATCTATTAGAAAACGAGGAGAAAGCACTACACATCTAATTTTAAACGTCCCTCTTCTTCCCATAGGGTAATAAATTGGCCAAGTACCTAGACAACCTTCAATTTAAAGCTCGTAACAAAATGTGGTCATGAGTTTATTCTATTGTTTTATGCCTATGAAAATCACAAAAAAATCGGGCCGAAAGTAGCTCGTTTATTCCACTTCTGGTTTTCTCTAAGCCTACTAGAAAACGTTCATTGTTTACTCAACTCATCCTATTGTTTTTTCCCTGAGGACATCACGCGGTCGGCTCTTGGACTATAAAGACGCTTTCCTAGTGTAACTTTGATTGAGTACTTTTCGGTGACTAGCGCGCATCTCATTCCTGTCTTTGCTCCCTGATACCATGTCCATGATCATCTGCATGCAGGTTTCTGGAACTCCTCGTTGTCTTAGCACAACTCATAATAGATATCTTGCTTATCTATCTAAAAATCAACCAACACCATATGTAAATCCTTTAAGGAATCGCAAGATTTTTCCATCATGATCCTTGTACTTTGCATTGCATCTGTGATTGACTTACGTGCAAAACAAGGCGCACTGGTAATCACATAGTCGTATTATTTTTCGCAGCTGGCTATCTAATAGCCGCCTTACGATCTTCATGAAGTGTGGTATCAGTTTGATAGAACGATAATTATCACAATATCGCTTATCGCCTTTTTCTCCGTATAATATAAAGGAAGAAGATAACTTTCAATCATGTAGTGTTGATGACAAATTAATCCTCGTCGGCTTTGTTGGTCAAGTTGGTCTTGCAATGAAACTAGTTATTTCATTTTCTTCCCGACTTTTCGACAGGGGTTGCTGTCTTCTTCAGGGGATCTTTATTGATTGAGAACATATAATAACAAAATATGTATATAATAATAAACTATATTATATGGTGAAACAAACTTACATAGATAAAAAAGTGAATTATTTTTATTTTTACATTTAGAGGAGAAACTAATTTTAGTTGAATGTACAGGATTACACAAAAAAAAATTTAAATTAACCACTTCTTGTGAAGTTTAGTCGTGGAGTGACGGACAGAATTCAAAATTTCCTCGCCGAAACGAGAGAGCTATATACCGCCGAGATGTTTTGGGTGTCTTGCTTTCTGTTCATATTGTTGCGGTTGTTGATTATGTGCAGGGTTTCCAGAGTGTACCTCTTTGACATGTGCCTCTCCGTTTGTAGAATTTGGACATTGTCGAAATCTGCTTGGTGTCCACTCTCAACTATATGACTGGCAAGCGCTGTCTTTCCTGCCTTCTTGCTTTTTATGTCGGATCGGTGGTTGGATATTCTTTGGGACAAAAATTGTTTTGTTGTCCCAATATAGCAAAGATCGCAAGTTGTCCCCTCACTACCTAAACAGTCGACTTTATATATAACATCAGTGCGTTTTGACTTGTCGGGTTTAGACTTGAGTTGGGTGAATAGTGTTGCTAGGGTTCTGTTGGATGTGTATGCAAGGCCTACGTCTTTGACACTGTTGGAAATTACATCCTTAAAATTCTCCGCTATTCTAGGAACGTAGACAATGCTCTTGTATATCTCTTTTGTGCCTTCCGCTTCTTTGTCTCTACCTCTAGGAGCTTTATGTTTTTGCCGTAGTATAAGGCTCCTTATGACTTGAATGGGGAAGTTGTTATTTGTGAGGATCTGGGTGATCTTGTCCTCATTAATAGAGTGAAATTTTTGATCACTCAATGTTCAGCAAGTTGGAGGCAGCGTTCATGATAATGTGTTTCGCCTGGTTGGAGTGAAAATTGATGAGTCTTCCACAAAAAGACTGATGATATGCTGGGTTGCCTCAACCGATTCAATCAGAAAATCCAATTTACTGTTGAGGTGGAAAAAAATAGGGCGATAGCATTCTTGGATGTCAAAATCCATCGGGAAAAAAACCATCTCTCGTTCAACTGGCACCAAAAAGATACAGCATCTGGAAGACTCATCAATTTTCACTCCAACCAGGCGAAACACATTATCATGAACGCTGCCTCCAACTTGCTGAACAAAGTGTTCACATTGAGTGATCAAAAATTTCACTCTATTAATGAGGACAAGATCACCCAGATCCTCACAAATAACAACTTCCCCATTCAAGTCATAAGGAGCCTTATACTACGGCAAAAACATAAAGCTCCTAGAGGTAGAGACAAAGAAGCGGAAGGCACAAAAGAGATATACAAGAGCATTGTCTACGTTCCTAGAATAGCGGAGAATTTTAAGGATGTAATTTCCAACAGTGTCAAAGACGTAGGCCTTGCATACACATCCAACAGAACCCTAGCACCACTATTCACCCAACTCAAGTCTAAACCCGACAAGTCAAAACGCACTGATGTTATATATAAAGTCGACTGTTTAGGTAGTGAGGGGACAACTTGCGATCTTTGCTATATTGGGACAACAAAACAATTTTTGTCCCAAAGAATATCCAACCACCGATCCGACATAAAAAGCAAGAAGGCAGGAAAGACAGCGCTTGCCAGTCATATAGTTGAGAGTGGACACCAAGCAGATTTCGACAATGTCCAAATCCTACAAACGGAGAGGCACATGTCAAAGAGGTATACTCTGGAAACCCTGCACATAATCAACAACCGCAACAATATGAACAGAAAGCAAGACACCCAAAACATCTCGGCGGTATATAGCTCTCTCGTTTCGGCGAGGAAATTTTGAATTCTGTCCGTCACTCCACGACTAAACTTCACAAGAAGTGGTTAATTTAATTTTTTTTTTGTGTAATCCTGTACATTCAACTAAAATTAGTTTCTCCTCTAAATGTAAAAATAAAAATAATTCACTTTTTTATCTATGTAAGTTTGTTTCACCATATAATATAGTTTATTATTATATACATATTTTGTTATAATATGTTCTCAATCAATAAAGATCCCCTGAAGAAGACAGCAACCCCTGTCGAAACGTCGGGAAGAAAATGAAATAACTAGTTTCATTGCAAGACCAACTTGACCAACAAAGCCGACGAGGATTAATTTGTCCTCAACACTACATGATTACAATTTTAATTGGTCACATAAATCCTATAGAAGATAACTTTCCCTCCACTGAGTATTTCTCAGATGTTGTACCCCTTTTCAAGTTGTGGCAGTTCGTGGATAGCCAGGTTCCTATCAGCAACAAAAGAACAAATTTCTTCCAACTCCCCATGCAGGCCCTCCATACACTTTGAATACTTTCTCTTCGCGAGTCCTTTGCAAAGTCTGTATTCCAATTTGAGGCGAGCTTTTTCATCTATATTATTAGTGGAGCATTTTGACCAATCTTTGAATGCCGCTTTCTTCTTAGTTATCACTGCTTTAGCTTCATCTGTCCACCACCATGTTTCTTTGCCGTGTTGATAGTGTCATTTTGAAACCCCTAGCACTGATTTCTGTCTTGCGATCTGAACTCTTCACCCTCAACTTCGTTGACAATGGAAATAAGTTTTCTTATTAGCATAAATACTTCACCCTTTGTTCAGATTGTTTCTTAGTTTTATTTTTAGCTGGTACCAAGTCGAATAAATGCCCTCACCAAAATAAGAAGGTTAATGTATAGCTTAGGTATTGTTCTTGAATATCTTAACTTTTCTTTTATATAACTTAATGAATTTGATTTATATCGTAAATTGCTTTGCTTCAAATAATTCTTTCCAATATTTCTGCATTGACTTTACCAACTCTTTATTATAGATGTTACCTCGATGATGGTCCAAACGAAAAAGAAAGAGTTAATAATAACACAAAAGCGATACAAATCAATTCAGTTACTTGACACTTAATCCAGTGGACCTTTAACTGGCCATTGTTTAGAATTTAGAGTGTAGCGAAAAATAGGGTATAGGTATTGATCAATTGGTTTTCTATTCAATCGAGTCGGTATATGAGTTTTCGTTCCGGTCTTGAAAATGCCGTTTCAATTGTAGCTTACAAATATGTTTGTTTACAATATTTACCACATGGTATGAATATGCAAACAACTACACTACCTTGGCGTACTAGTATCCCAAGGTAAATCACTTCAATCTTTTCTGCATAGTCAATTTATTTTTGAGTTTCACCTAGTTGACGTTTTCTTATTTTCACAAAATAAAAATGCATTTGATCCAAACTGTAGCTTTGGCGATGGACTTAGTTTTCCAATCCGACATCTGGACGAAGATGCCGAATCACTACTGGGAAGCGACACCCGAATCGATATCGAAGGAGACCTCTACAATGATACTAATTTTCTAAACACCACCATTCAATAGGATTTAATAGCTTTTCCAAGGATTGTCGAAGTAATTTCAAAATTAGCTATTAAAACGGACATTTGCGTACAAAGCAATGTTCCAGCGAAACAGGCAGTTGTTGTAGTTTTTAAGTTCACCAAGCAAAACAATACATGTTACTTAGAGAATAATAATATTGTATTAGTAGAGTATAGGATGATCTGTGTGTTCAGAACACAACTTGTGTGACTGATTTTTCACTGCAGCGAATTTTTGGAGCGAATTTGATTTCAATAATTTCTTTTTAAATATACTTGAGTATTTATTATAAATACAAAAAGGGACAAATACAGAGTTTATAAATGACATATATAGCAAATTATGTATATATACGAGAAAAAGGTACATAGATTATTTATATTTAATAAATGCAGTTAATTAATTTAAAAAAAATAGCGGAAAATAAAACGTATTTTGTATAATTGTGACAAAGAAGTAGTGTCCTGTATTATGAGTGTATAAATTAGAGTAAGCTCACAATTTTGTTAAATTATAAAAAAAAATCAATAAATCGGATTTGCTTATATACAAGCGTCATTGGCATTAGCTCATTCCATTGTCGCCTGTGATCTGATGAGGAGTGGATTTAATAAAACAACTCGGAAAACAAAAAAGATTTTTGTGTAAAAGTTGGTAGCATTGCTGTTATAGATTGATGTCCTTCTCCTAAGATGACCGGTGTGGGATTACATTTGTTTGTGTTTACGATTTTTTATGTAGGGCTGTTCATCTCAGTCATTGAAATATCATGCATGGATAGGCACTGGCCAACTTCTCCGTGTCCCTACATCTGTAGTGCTAATGTTTTGGGTAACAAAAAATTGTGTTTCTTTTTTCGCTCAGGCGCGATCGGAGCGCGTTCCATGAGTTCTGAAGCTCAGAACTAATACGATTGCAACACAAGTCATGCGACACCACGTGAAAAAAAATGTGTGGAGAACTATAAAAGTTTGACGACTGTTTATTTTTTATGGTATTTTGATATTCTATCTATTATTTGGAAGATATATAAAAATTACTTTTGTGTGTCCTTTTAAAACTCACGAACTGCTCAACGGATTTTGATGAAATCTTGTGAGTGTGTTCTTTATGGTATCTGGATTGATCTTAAATGGGCCCTTACACGGTCAATCGGTCGACATCATGCATCGTGTATTATGTGTGGATTGACGCTACCCCTTACACAGTTCAATCGATTGACGTAAAATTTTTAGTTTTTGTGAGTTTTCGCGGTGTACGGATGTGCGATGAGTGAAACGGACGATTGTATTGAATATATTGCTCTTGCACATAGCATAATGAGGAAAAAGAAAAATATGTCAGAAAAAAAAAGAAAATTTGGATGAAGGAGTGGAAAAAAGGAATCAGTTCACACATGAAAATCTTTTGAATGAATTGAAAATATCTGCACAGGACGATTATAAAAATTTCATAAGAATGGATAACTCCACTTACAAGGAATTGCTTAAAATAATTTCTCCTTTGATTATAAAAAAAGATACTACATGCATGCGTGAAGCGATTTCCGTAAACCAGAGACTGAACAACATTGCGATATCTTGCTACAGGGAATTTATTTGAGGATTTTTGGAGATTCGCTGTCTTTAATGAAACTAATTTTATTAAAATACCAAAGAGTTGGTTCACTGAAATTATCAACATCGGATCCGCTTTTGTTTAATTCATTTAAACGTTTTAGCTTGCGCCGAAAATTCGTTCTCAACGTATTTATTTTTCTGGTGGCATCCGCTTTTTGTGCATCAGGATACTTTTCTTTATACTTCTGCAGTAAAACTTAACATTGTTGCATTTTTTTGTTTCGGTCGCTATAATCTTTCCCTTTGACATCCCATAAACTCTGTAATAACCGATACGTTTCAATTAATTCCGATACAAATGGTCGGTCTTCATCGTCCTCCAGTTTTCCGCACATGTTTTCGCTTCCGCGCACAAAACACAATGAAGTAATTACGTCAATCCAACCCTTAAACGCATCAATCGGCATGACATTCATCATGTAAAATCAAACTTGCTTTGATTTTCGTCAATCAGACTTCGCCAAATGTGTGTGACTCACACAGATACATTTTCACAAACACATGCTAGTGATTGATGTCATTCGATTGACCGTGTAAGTGCCCCTTAACAGAGAAAGGTTTATTTACGATTGACAGTGTTTTAAAACAATTCACAAAATGTAAAAAAAGAACACTAAGTTATAAAAGAGATAATTGTTTCCAAGTAAGCAATAAAAAAACATTATTGTGTCAAAAAATAATTATAAGATAAGATAAGATACGATATTTTATTTCTTTTATAATTTACAATTTGATATAGCACAATTTACATAATTTAAATACAGAGATATGACAAATTTATGTATTTCTACTGAAAAAAGTTTACAAGTGACAAAAATTACATTAAATTAGAAAAATGTTTGTTTTTGAGGAAAACCAACGACTAAAAACCTCAAATTAAGGAGACAAAAAAAAGATAATAATAATAAATAAAATATACGTTGAAAACATAACTAAATAAATAAAATATTTTAATCCACAGTTTATTTATTAATGGTACAAGGATTACCACAGATTTAATATTTATCTTTTTTCACGTTTGTTACAGCATGTACGATCTCTTACAAAAATAGAAAAAATATATATAACGTCGTCAAGTTGGATGTAGTTGACGTCATCAATTCATCAATGGGTGCGTCTAACAAACACCCTTATGCATTCCAACTTGAAAGCACAGATGGCGCTTTGACTAAAGTTTACAACTCGGCCAATCTGACAATTGATCGACTTCGAACAAAAAATAAATACTTAACACTAGTCTCCACATTTTACTCCAGACTTATATCTAAGGCGAGAGGGTCGCTTGAACTCTCAATAGGGACGCCCTCCTCATTTGGTTTCAACAACTACTTTCGCATTCTATTCGCCTCGACAACACTATCATACGGCAGCTGAGTCAACTGGCAGTTTTCAATATCCCGCAACACATATCTATCATGTCCGGGGATTTTACATACGACATAGGGACCACGGAACTTAGGCAACAACTTTTTATTCGTCCCAACGGCAGTATCACCATTACGCATAACGACAAAATCACCGACTTCGTACTCTTTAACTTTCTTACTGTGCCTAAGAAAATAATCTAAATTATATTTCTGAGACCTATCAATTTCCCCTGATGCGTCAGCCCGAATTTGGCTTAGATTACGGCAGCTCTCAGAGGCCATCTTCTCCTCCAGATGCTCCGTAATCTCATCTATTATTTCTCCCCTCTGTCCAACGCCAAACAATAGCATACTAGGTGAGTTCTTTGTCGTGCTATGAATAGAATTATTAATAGCATACTCCACTGTTAGTAACATACTCGACCAATCGGCATGACTTACCGGGTCACTGAACTTTCCCAGCATAGCTTTGATAACCATATTGACCCTTTCGACTTGCCCATTTGCCTGGGGAGAAGCCACGGCGACCTTTACGTGTTCTATATTTTGTTTCATTAAAAAGTCTTCAAATTCAAAAGAGGTAAAGCATGTACCTCTATCTGACACAATTCGTCTCGGTCTGCTATAATACTGAAAGTATTTATTTAACGCGGCAATTACCTCCATCGTACTCGTCGAGTTTGTAGGATACAGTTTCACAAATTTTGTGAAAGCATCTATCACTACTAAAATGTGTTTCCTTTTCGAACTAATAGACGGTAAGGGACCAAAATGATCCACATGGATTGTATCGAACGGCAGCGGGTTTTTCGGAATATTGTACAAGTTCCTTTCACTAGAACGGGCCGGCATGGCATACATAATGCACTTAATACAATTTTGGATAAATCTTTCAATTTTTTGACGCATGCTCGGAAACCAGTAATGCATCGCAATCTTCTCATAACATTTATCCAGAGCTTGATGCCCGAGTTTTTCATGGATTAAGCGTATAACATTGTCTTCCATTTCATTCGACACGTATAATGCCTTTCTCCCACTTCTCGTCACTTTATATACAACTCCATCCATCATCTCGAAGTCTTTGACTTCTTCGGCCTCCATTTGATCCCGCAATTCCATAATTATTTTGTCCCGCCCTTGTGCAATTTGGATTTGAAAATCCGTGTCATCAACATCCCAAACTGCGGCGGTCTGGCACCGACTTAGGGCATCGACGTGTCCCATAGATATACCACTACGGTGCTGAATTTTATAGTTGTAATTTTCAAGCTCTAAGGCCCATCGGGCAATCCTTGGATTAACTTGTTTCTTTTCCAACGTCATAGTCAGAGAGCTGCAATCCGTAACGATCTTGAAAGGTATTCCTTCCAAATATACTCGGAATAGTCTCAGCGCATAAATTATAGCAAGCGTTTCTAATTCAAAGCTGTGATATCGGGATTCGGCAGCGGAAGTTGTTTTCGAAAAGTAAGACACCGGATGAAATTTTCTGTCCCCTTGCCTTTAAAGCAAGACGGCACCAAAACCAATTGAACTGGCATCACAATGCAGTTCTGTTTCCCTTATGGGGCTAAAAATGGCCAGAATCGGTGCTTCAATTAGTCTGCGTTTTAGTTCATTAAAAGCATCCGAACATGGCTTGTCAAAATCAAAATCGGCATCTCTCTTTAACAGATTTTGCAGTGGTTTTGCAATAAGAGAAAATGACGGTACAAATCGTCTGAAGTAGGAGAACAACCCAATACAAGAATGGTAACTGTTTCTGATTAGTCGGTACCCGATATTCTTTGATAGCGGCAATATGAGAATCACTTGGTGAAATCCCTTGTGAAGAAACGGCGTATCCCAAATATTCTATCTCCGTATGACCGAACCGGCATTTAGCGAGATTTAATTTAAGACAACGGTTGATTATCCCCGTTCTTCTTTTTAACTAACACAATAGCAGACGCATAAGGCGAGTTACTTGGTCTAACAACGCCGTCTTTCTCCAACTGATGCACTATTGCCTGTACTTGAGTTCTTTCAAAATAAGAAAGTCGTCGGGGGGCACAGTGGAACGGCACATCATCATTCAGATGGATTTTCATTTCATAATCCAACGGTTCTACTTCAATATCTTTCGGCAAAACATAGGAATCTATAACTAAACTATTCAATTCGGCACAGCGTAACTTTCCCAATTTATGGTCAATATTCAAATCTACTTCGTCAGAGACAACCTCAATATTAAATATATCCGGCATATCACAATGCTCGTCATTAATCCCAGTTGACTCAACTTCCGATACATCTTCATCTTCTTCTGGTTTATTACCCACTAGCAAACAATTATTCCCGATGAGGCCATATCTATTAAGAGTTGTAAGAAGTTCATTTGGCAAAACAAATTTATCATTTCCACCTATAGAAACCAACTTTTCTTTAGAGTATCTAAGTTTTACTTTAGTTAGATGGATACTGAAAGCATACAAAAAATTACGTCCAAATATAATCGGCAGAGCCATACTTTCATCTGGGCCGATATTAACTTTTATCGTCTTTATTTTGTTGTCAAATTTTACTTTACATTTTACTTCTCCTAAGACATTTAATTTTTTTCCGCCTACTCCGTAAAATGATGATTTCGGCATTTTTGATCGTCGTGCTGCGGAACGTACGAAGATTTTATAAAACTAGTTGGACTGCCCGTATCGAAAAGAGAAAGAAACTTTATAAATCCCGCGTCTTTTACCAAATCAACTTCGAAAGCGTGTAACGAACCCTGCCACTCGCAGAAAGCCAAACCACCTACGGCTCCAGAAATCGGAAACAGAATTTCCTAGTTACCAGGTGTAACTCTGCCCGAAAGTCAAACACTCTCGCGGCAAGAAAGTGAAACGACGACTTTTTGAGTCTGAACGCCACCATCGCCATCCTCAGCGTGATTCAAAAAGGAAATGTCAAACGTCGGCATTCGCTTCTTTGTAATAACCTTCAGCTCGCCCGGACGTTTTCGGCGCGCCCTATTCGCGAAGGCACTAATATTACCAGGAGTAGCGAAATTTAATCGGGGCACATCCACTACTGGACCACCGAAGCACCAGATTCCACGGTCAATTCCGAACCAGGAACTCCAGATTCGGCCGAAGGGCGAATCAGTTTCCCACAATCTAAAGTGAGTGTGACCACGAGTCTGCAGCAACGTGTCGCCGCATATTCGCAGGGTTTCGGCACGCATTCCGCGAAGCGGAGAGCCAAATCCTCGGATGCAACACGGGCGCAACAGTAAGCAGCACGTCGCTAAATTGCAAGAAGGGGAATTCCGACCCGAAACGGCAAAAGAAGCTCCTCAAACAACTCCAGAGGCATTCCAGAACATCTGGGATACATAGGAGGTTATCACCGTCCGAAGTCATAGGCTACGACTTCATGGGGCGAAGCCCAAGAAGCACGCCAACGACCGCCAGGGCAGCACGACCTCATCCATGCGGAGGAAGCCGCGCACGCCCGTGAGCCCACGAGTCAGACCCAGATTTTTCCGGGCACCTAAACCGCACCAGTTCCAGAAACAACAGCATCATCTGAGTTTTCACCAGTTCCAGCAGCAGCAACCTCTGCGTCTCCACCAGCAGCAGCAGCATCGGCAGCGACAGCAGCATCCTAAATTAGTTCAGTGTTAGAAAATTAATTAAGCAGGACAGTGTGGGTGCTGATTATCAGCCCCGAGAGAGTTTTTTTTCTTTGCCTATAGTAAAATATATATACTAGTACCCATAAGCGCGCGTAGCTTACCTT
The DNA here is from genome assembly GCA_949715645.1 of Portevinia maculata. Taxonomy (NCBI): domain Eukaryota; kingdom Metazoa; phylum Arthropoda; class Insecta; order Diptera; family Syrphidae; genus Portevinia; species Portevinia maculata. The sequence continues at coordinate 221,283,102 of OX454526.1, forward strand.
CGTGACGGTTCACTCAGTCGCGGACGTGTCGTTCCATTCTGGAAGCACGGTCAGATACTTACCCGAGTAATTTTAATTAAATTTCGGATACTAGTCGGGGATACGACACATTTTTACCTTCAGTACATCGGCGTCGCTTACTCAAAATCAAAACAATCGTTTATTTTGCGAGGTCGTGCTAGTACTCTGGAACCAGGAGATAGCCTTCCGACGGTAATTATCGGCTGCGAGGTTTAGTTCGGTTAACTGAGGCCAGGGAGTCAGTCTCGGTTGCATACTTGGCATTCTACCCGTTTGTTTCTATTATTCGTTTACTTGCATCGGCCAGTATTAGTGTCGTGAATGTACACCCAATACGGTAGCGGGGTTAGAGAAAAAAAAAGATCGTAGTGCCATTATAGTATTACCATTACATAATTATTCAGGACCAAGGACCCATCATCGCTGTGCGCACGCTGACGAGAGGAAAACCACGTAAGTCTTTTGCAAATTGTCACTATAATATATTATGATAGCACTACATTGAAATTACACTTATAATTGCAAACCTATGAATTATATAAAACCCCGAACGTTCGCCTTGGGACGATAAAATCTAGGACGCGCGTTATCCACCATCCTATATCGGGTATCTTTTACCATTTTTATTGTCGTGGTTCGTTTTTCTTTGATCTGGCTAAGTCAGGGTCAGTCCCACTTATCGAAAACTAAGACCCAAATCGGTGGGTAAAAATATATCGTGAGAGAGTCACGAAGAGTAGAAGGAAGATCGGCTCGCGCCTTCATGTAATTTGTCCTCGTGGATTTAATGTTAGTATAACCAAACCCTCCGCGTAGCTATAATCAAATTGAGATTTCGCATCTACCAGTGCAGTGTATATGCATTCCACTGCCTGGATATTTCGGTTTTCGTGTCCGGTTGGCGTTGTGTTTCGTGGCCCGATTATCTTTTGACAATCTGACTTACGTTAAATTCGGTATAAAACCCGGCGTTATAGCTTAGTAATAAGGATTTTAATTGTTAAGTAAACTGCGTTTCGAGTTCAGGAATTTATCCGGAATTCGAACCTTAGGGTTCTGTCCCAGTATTAGTGAATTTTCTTGGACAGTATGCCCTACAGCATAACCATGCATATCGGTGGAGGATTATATACCGCCACAACTCGAATCAGCGGTCGTAGAATTAAGAATAGTTCGTAAGATACGGGGTAGGCTAGAACTAATCTGTTTCTGTCCTAAACTTGAATAAAAACGAGATGATTTTTGAAACATGTTTATTGGAATTTGGCGTTTCAGTGTCAAATAGGGAACTGAATATGGAGTTGTAAATTATTCTTTTGGAAGGAGGAAGGTCGGAAGTCTCTCGAGGTATAGGAGAAGGGAAGGCAATGGGAGTAAAACTCTCCTAACGTAGGGGGGAATCTACTCCCTTTTCGGAGTTGGGGCCGTCGCCAACCGTGCGGTGCGGCGGCCATGGAGTCTGCGCCTATGCGCAGTGGGGAGGGCCAGCACAGGGGGAAACTTTTCATCTCGCTTCTTCCCCCTCCCTTGTTTTTCAGGGGTGTAGTACCTGTTCGTAAGTCCAGCCTAGCTGGGATTTCAATACTGTTTCTCAATCACGATCCGTTCGGGGTCTGCCCTCATCGGGCCAATTGAATTCGGTGGTTACCACACCACCTCCGCTTCTTATCTTGGTTAACGGTGGCGTACCATCGAGCCGCCGTATATAAGAGGTGAAGTTAGTACGGTTCATCGGTAAAGTGGAGGACAGGCATGTAAAAATAAATGTGACCCCAGTCTGGGGATCGCTGCAAGCTCCCACACCCGCCGACGAGCTAGCGCGTGGAGGAGGTCATGCCTGGCAGCGAGCGGCCGGACACCCCTTCCTTGTTTTCGAGAGAGTCACCGGACCCTAGTCGCCTGTAAGCGGGGGCCAGTTGATTCCGGTCCGGCAGCCTGGGTGAGGATACCCGCCGTGACCAATTACGATCCTTTCTTTCGAACATCAGAGGAACAAGGAAGGGTACGGAGCAAGTCGCATGGGCACGCGACGTAGAGGCAGGAAGTAGCCGGAAGCCGGAGGCATCGAGGATTCTCCAGGCATATACCTGGTGGCGTCTCAAGACGATGGACAAGAGGCAGGGTCTCCTGCAATGCGAATATCCTCCGCTGTTAGTCACGGACGACCCGGGATGGAATGGGTCCGAAGTCTTTCAAGGAGATCGACCGGTCTCTGGGGTTGCGGAGGTTTCTCTTCTCTCTTGAATCCTACTCTTACCTTTCGCTCTCACCATCGTCCTTCCAGCGGCTTCCCTACCAACAGCTTCAAGGAGCTGTCACTCAACCAAGGATCGAAGTGTGCGTGCACCATAGAGGCACTTGTGTTTTCCGCTTTTACAAGTGGGGTACGGGTGTCGCCAACGCGGTGAGATGAAGTCGTTGGTTTAAGGGACTTCCACGATGCTTCCGCGGTCGAGTGCGCGACCGCTGTTACCGTGCACGTTACAGGTGGCGCCCAACGTGGGGCATCTTTTAAGAGGCCTCGGGAAAACGTGGGGCCGGATGAGAAGCACGCTAAGGCACTAGTTGCCCGTAGCACCCTAAGTAAATGTTTTTTTTTGATAGTATTCATTTTCCCTCGGAACTTTAGTTTCGGCATGGGGCATATTCCTTTATCTGTGAATAGTTTTTGTGGTTTTGTAGTTGCAGAGACATCCTCCTTCAAGTGAACACAGGTAGGTGAGCCTGCGGCGCGAGTTTTCCTCCGCAGTGCGGAGTAAGTCCATCTTCTCACGCAACTCCAACTTTGACCGGGACGTGGATTGAAGTGTTCTCCGCGTTCGTCAGCCGCAAGGTTTGGAGGAGTGTCAGTATTCTCATGCAACCCTTGAAAAGGAGGGGGTGAGCCATAGTCCAGCTTCGGGCATGATAAATTCGCCTGAACTTCGTGTGCGTGGACACCACTCGATCCCAGCGGGCGAGGTAGAGCCTCGGCGCATACGGGATCACGAAAGGATGGAGGTAAGGAAGCTTTCGGCATGCGAGCTCGGCAAGTGGGTCGAAGTAGTTCCCTACGCGCGCATCTGTTGCCGCAGCCAAAGATGTTTCATTATACCTCATCGCAACTCAACCAAAACTCAAAGTATATAATACTAAAGAAAACATTTCGAAGCAGCATTGATAGAACAGAAGAGTAATTCCCTTGCTCTCTCCCTGGAGTTACTGTAGACTTCAGGACACACCCTCAGAAATTCGACCTCTCCTTCCACAGTAGTAAGACAGTAGCAACCTATAACAGAAAGCTCTTGTGGTAAGATATTATTATTAATTGTTGTACATAAGAAGATCAAGTATTACATTTTCATAGTACTAAGCTGACAGCAGTAAATAGATCTAGTAAATAAATTTTTTTTGGTAGAGATAAGAAGTAGTAGTAGTTAGTGTCTTTTGCTATAGATACAAATTATAAACGTTATTCCTAAACAACCTATTCATTCTTGTAAGACTTAGCGTACGATTTTCGAATATTCCTTTTGGTGAATCAGAAGGAAATTCGATTAAGAACCCCATTCAATACCAGCATCTGCGGTCCCCTGAATTAAGGAACCCAGCTGCTACCCCAGGGAAGAAATCCCCTAAAAGTATTCACCATCGAATTTTAGATTTAAGTAACACTTTTCCTTTTTGGTCCGCCTCGGGTCGTACATATATATACATACTAACCGGAGCGGGCATACAGACCCTTTAGTCCTGAGTATAGTCAGAATGTCTAACCCGTCTTGGAAGCCAACACGCCGCTCAACCAGAGGTTTGGGACGGGAAGGAACCCCGTCAAGCCATGGAGCAATCCCAAAACAATCGGGACCGCCCAACGAGCAGGGGATTCCGAGACTTGATAACTCAGACAACCCGGGTGTATCCTCGGATACTCCGGGACCCCAGACGTACAGTAGCTTTCGGCCAGCCAGGGACCCAGAACCAGTACCCCCCCTCGGGATACTGGGACCGTTTCCCATTGACGAGCGGGCAAACGAGCCTAACGAGATTCAGCCCTCGGGCGCGGCACCTGCGTCCTTGAGCTTCCCCAGGACGGATGTCAGTCGACAATCCGGAGCGGAAAGCGCTCCCGAACCAAACGGTTCCGGCGTAGGCGACGCAAACGATAGTGCTCAGTTCGAGCACTACATCCAACAAGTCGTTATGGCTACCGTAGGATTGAGGCGCGCCGAAGAATTGAAGCACTTCAGAGAGGAACTAGACCGCAGTCGAGCCGTTATGCGGCAAGACATGGCTGTCATCTTGCGGGAAGCAGTCATGGGGCCTAATCCCATGTTCAGCCAAGGTCCTACGGGAATCAGCGCCGCGCAAGCGCGGGAAAGAACTGAACCACCCCGAACAGCTTCCCAGCAATACCCCCAACCGATTACGACAGCGGCCGCGTTTACCACCAGCCGGCCAGAATATATATTGAGTTCGAGTTCTCCTCCGAGAGAAGCTCCGACTCGCAATCCCCAGGTGTACCCCGTACATATGGCTAGGAGCGCCAATGTCGACAACTTCTTGGCGCAACTCAGTAATTTTAACCTAGACGATTCGTTGCCAAATCAAGGCGTCGAAAGGCAAGCTCCTTCGCGAGGGCCGTCGCAGGCGAGCTCATTTCCAAAATACCACAACATCCCAAAATGGGACATACATTTCGACAACGAAGACCTAAACATCGATGATTTCCTCCTGCAAGTTAGTAGACAGCGCGAGGCCTGCAATGCTTCATGGGCAGATGTAGTGCTGAATTTCCACCACTTGGTGAAAGGACAGCCCAAGCTTTGGTTTTGGGGGTGGATCAAAAAGAACCCTCAAGCCACATGGGAGGCGCTACGTCTAGCCCTACTCGAGCAGTACCGCAGCCTCGAGACAGATTTTGACATATTTCGTCAAATGTCGTCACGACTTCAAGGCGATCAGGAGACATTCGACGCCTATTACGGGACCCTTCTAAGGCTCAACGCTAAGATGAAGTTCCCAAAAGCGAATCGAGACCTCATCGAAATCGTCAAAAGAAACGTCAAACGGCAGATAGGCCAGTACCTGCTTACATTTAACACCTCCGACATGGCGGAACTCGTGTATGTTTGTCGAAGTATCGAACGGTTTTTGGGCGAAGCGAGAGACGACTTTACGAGGAAGCCGAAGTTCACGATGGGAGCTCCAGTACGGAGGAACGTCTGTGAACTATCGGAGGAAGAGCCCAACGATCCTCCCTCGTCAGGTATCGGAGTGGGCGCAGTAGCCTTCAGGCAACGCGACCGCAGCAAGCTAATTTGCTGGATTTGCCGAGAGCCCGGACATACAATGTTCGAATGTTTGAAACTGCCGCAGAAACCTTTTTGCTTCCGATGTGGGCTTGAAAATGTGTATACTGCAAATTGTCAAAGATGTCGGGAAAACCCGAGAGCGAACTTCCCTCACGCCGGAGAGGGCAGTTCGAAGAACCGCCAACCGGCCATAGAACCATAAAAACCCCAGACTTACCAACCAATATCACCATTCTTAAACGACCGGACGATCCAACCGGGGATACGTCACTAAGTAATTCGGAACGTCATCCGGAACCCGAGACAGCTCCCGCCGGGACCCTCATCCTTGGCTCAAGCGTCTCGAATAAACCTTGTCGTCATTACAAGCCCTTTGATCAACGATGGTCAGAGTATCAAATAGCCAAAGCACGTATATTTGGGAAGGCTTTGCCATCCTCCCGTATACGTAGAGTTCGAAAACGGTTCCAACTGAAACGAAAAGCCATCGCCGCTATCGCAGCTACAACCCTGCAACTTTCGCCACGTGCTGATGGAGATCCGCGTCCGTATGCGGAGGTGAAACTTTTCAACCGATCCTGGACGGGCCTCCTGGACACGGGCGCCTGCATCAGCGTGATAGGTGGAGCGGGAGTGGAATACTTAAAGGCCAACCGCATTCCGTGGAAAACATTTTCCTCGGTGGTAACTACTGCCGATGGCCGAGCTCAGAGTATCGTCGGGATCTTACACTCTAAGATCTTCTTCGCCGACCGGGAAGAAGACATCACTCTATACGTGGTCCCTTCCATATCCCAGGAACTAATTCTAGGAGTTGACTTCTGGAAGAAGTACGACCTAGCCCCGCGAGTCATGCCGAATTCGTCGGGCAACCTTTTCAATGTTAGCAGCATTAAAGTAGGCATTGATATGACCGGGGACTCCATTCCCAAAGCTGAGATACTATCTCATGCGCACATCCTTACTCCCGAGGAGAACAAGCTCCTCGACGAGACCCTGCAGAAGTTTCCGTCCTACGCCCGCTCGGGCCTAGGACGAACCCATCTCATGTCCCATGAGATAGACACCGGAGACGCCGCCCCCATTAAACGGCGTCACTATCCGGTATCCCCAGCGGTGGAGGAACTCCTCTATGCGCAGCTGGACCGAATGCTCGCCATGGATGTGATTGAGGTCAGCCCTAGCGCGTGGAGCTCTCCCGTAGTGCTAGTACGGAGGGGAGATAAGCACCGTATGTGCTTAGACGTGCGCGACCTCAATCGCGTCACAAAGAAAGATGCTTACCCTCTGCAGAACATAGAGGGGCTACTCGCTCGTCTGCCAGACACTTATTTCATGTCTAGCGTCGACTTAAAAGACGCATTCTGGCAGATCCCACTGGACGAGGAGAGCAAGGAAAAGACGGCTTTCACCGTTCCCGGGAGACCTCTTTATCACTTTAAAGTGATGCCATTCGGGTTGTGCAACGCGCCCCAGCGCCTATGCCGCCTGATGGATCAAGTCATCCCCGTGGAATGGAGACACAAAGTGTTCGTCTACCTGGACGACCTGCTCATCATTTCAAGTACTTTCGAGGAGCACCGGGAGCTATTATCCGGGGTAGCGCGCAAGTTAGGTGAAGCAGGCCTGACGATTAACTTGGAGAAATCCAAGTTCTGTCATCAAGAATTAAAGTACCTTGGTTTCATTGTCGGAAACGGAGTGCTGAAAGTTGACCCCAGCAAGGTCCAAGCCGTCAGGGAGTTTCCGATCCCGCAAACTACACGCCAAGTCCGCAGCTTCCTGGGTATGGCAGGATGGTATCGGCGATTCGTCCAAGATTTCTCGACGTTGTCAGGAGACCTATCTGACACGCTGAAAAAAGGCAGCAAGTTTCAGTTTGGAGAAAAAGCAATCGCCTCATTCCAAGCTATTAAGGAGAAGCTAGCCTGCGCACCCGTCTTGGCCAACCCCGATTTCAAGCGCCAATTTATAATTTCGTGCGATGCCAGCGACACCGGCATCGGAGCGGTGTTGAGTCAACTAGACGACGAGGAAAACGAACGACCAATATTCTACTATTCTCACAAGTTGAACTCCGCCCAACGGAATTATACAGTCACCGAAAGGGAATGCTTAGCAGCAGTCATGGGGATAGCGAAATTTCGGCCGTATATTGAAGGCTACCACTTTAAAGTCATAACCGATCATGCGAGCCTGCAATGGCTCATGAGCCGACGGGAACTGAAAGGGAAATTGGCGCGATGGAGTCTGGAGCTTCAAAGTTATTCGTTCGACGTAGAGCACCGGAAGGGAAGTTTACATGTCGTACCCGACGCGCTATCACGCGTTCACGACGTGGAGGCTCTCCGAACCGGCGACTCTAGGCGAAGCGAGCTCACCGACGTGCTGCACATCGATCTGACGGATCCCAGCTTCAGCTCGGACCAATACCGCCAGATCATCGACAGCGTCGGGGATAATAAACACCAGCTACCGGATCTTCGGGTCGCCAACAATTTGGTGTACAAGAAGATCCAATCTAGTACAGACAACCCCATCCATGAAGAGCACTCTTGGAAGCTTTGGATTCCAGCCGCGCTAACTGACCATCTGATCCGCCTGGCTCACGGCCCACCAGAAGCCTCCCACGGAGGCCTAGTCAAAACACTATACCGGTTGCGCCAGCAATATTACTGGCCCAACATGGCCGCACACGTGAAGGAATTCGTACGCCAGTGCGAAATCTGCAAGACCACCAAGGCACCCAATTACACCCTACGGGCGGAAATGGGAAAAGCGTTTGAGGTGGACCGACCATTCCAGCACTTGTATATCGACTTTCTGGGTCCCTACCCTCGGTCGAGACGGGGAAATACCCACGTCGTAATCGTTTTGGACCAACTCTCCAAGTTTATTTTAATTAAAGCGATACGACGAGCGACGACCGAAGTAGCGACTCGATTCCTTCTCGAGGAAGTCTTCTCCACCTTTGGAGTGCCAGAGACGATACTCTCCGACAACGGCAAACAATTCACGAGTAAAGAGTTCGACAAGTTCACGAGCGCCCACGGCATAAAACACCTGAAAACCGCGGCCTACTCTCCACAGGCCAACGCGAGCGAGCGAGCGAACCGCTCCATCTTAAGCGCCATTCGGGCGTACATCGGCTCAGACCACTCAACCTGGGACGCGCAACTCCTACCCATTGGAAGGGCGTTAAGGACCTCGATCCACGCCGCGACCAAGATGTCGCCCTACGAAGTCGTGTTCGGACAAAGGATGATGGAGCATGGTAGCGACTACCATCTGCTACGACAGCTCGACGGTCTGAACAATTCAGAGATCGAACTTCTCCCGAAGCCTTGCCGGATGAATATCCTTCACGCGCACATCAAAGACGCGCTCGCGAAAGCGCATTCCAAATATGAGAGACAATACAACCTCCGATGCAACCCGGTAAAATACCAAGTGGGAGACGAAGTGTATAAGAGGAACCACATTCTCAGCAATTTCTCCAAGGGAATCAATTCTAAATTCTGTCGCAAATTTACCAAGGCCAGAGTAGTCAAGGTTGTAGGAAACCTGTATCAATTGGCTGATGACCAAGGAAATGACCTGGGACTGGTACATTCCAAGGATCTACGGAGATGAAGGCATCCGCCTCCTCCCTTATCGACGCAATCGAGCATTGATTCGAGACCCCCCCCCCCGCTTATCCTATCCTTACCCCGAAAGGGCAAACCAATTTCATCCCATATCCCAGATAAGAAACCAAATATTACATTATACTCAGAGCGACCACCTATGGTTCGAAATAGGAACTTGAAACAAGAAAGGAAAAAAAAATCCAAAAAAAAAAAATCCAAAAAAAAAAAAAAAAAAAAAGGAGAGAAGGAAGAAAAATCCTAAAAGAAGAAGAAGAGAAAACGAAACCTTGTACGCAATACAACCGAAGCGATCAAGAGATAGATCACGGACCGAAGCGGCGAAGGAACGTATGTGGCCCGGCAGCTCAGCCTGTGCATGAGTCTCGACCGATGAAGAAGTGGGCAGCTCACGGTTTCCTTGACGGTTTCTCTCGCGAGACTTGGAAAGCCTTAAGGGGTGTAACGAACCCTGCCACTCGCAGAAAGCCAAACCACCTACGGCTCCAGAAATCGGAAACAGAATTTCCTAGTTACCAGGCGTAACTCTGCCCGAAAGTCAAACACTCTCGCGGCAAGAAAGTGAAACGACGACTTTTTGAGTCTGAACGCCACCATCGCCATCCTCAGCGTGATTCAAAAAGGAAATGTCAAACGTCGGCATTCGCTTCTTTGTAATAACCTTCAGCTCGCCCGGACGTTTTCGGCGCGCCCTATTCGCGAAGGCACTAATATTACCAGGAGTAGCGAAATTTAATCGGGGCACATCCACTACTGGACCACCGAAGCACCAGATTCCACGGTCAATTCCGAACCAGGAACTCCAGATTCGGCCGAGGGGCGAATCAGTTTCCCACAATCTAAAGTGAGTGTGACCACGAGTCTGCAGCAACGTGTCGCCGCATATTCGCAGGGTTTCGGCACGCATTCCGCGAAGCGGAGAGCCAAATCCTCGGATGCAACACGGGCGCAACAGTAAGCAGCACGTCGCTAAATTGCAAGAAGGGGAATTCCGACCCGAAACGGCAAAAGAAGCTCCTTAAACAACTCCAGAGGCATTCCAGAACATCTGGGATACATAGGAGGTTATCACCGTCCGAAGTCATAGGCTACGACTTCATGGGGCGAAGCCCAAGAAGCACGCCAACGACCGCCAGGGCAGCACGACCTCATCCATGCGGAGGAAGCCGCGCACGCCCGTGAGCCCACGAGTCAGACCCAGATTTTTCCGGGCACCTAAACCGCACCAGTTCCAGAAACAACAGCATCATCTGAGTTTTCACCAGTTCCAGCAGCAGCAACCTCTGCGTCTCCACCAGCAGCAGCAGCATCGGCAGCGACAGCAGCATCCTAAATTAGTTCAGTGTTAGAAAATTAATTAAGCAGGACAGTGTGGGTGCTGATTATCAGCCCCGAGAGAGTTTTTTTTCTTTGCCTATAGTAAAATATATATACTAGTACCCATAAGCGCGCGTAGCTTACCTTCGTGACGGTTCACTCAGTCGCGGACGTGTCGTTCCATTCTGGAAGCACGGTCAGATACTTACCCGAGTAATTTTAATTAAATTTCGGATACTAGTCGGGGATACGACACATTTTTACCTTCAGTACATCGGCGTCGCTTACTCAAAATCAAAACAATCGTTTATTTTGCGAGGTCGTGCTAGTACTCTGGAACCAGGAGATAGCCTTCCGACGGTAATTATCGGCTGCGAGGTTTAGTTCGGTTAACTGAGGCCAGGGAGTCAGTCTCGGTTGCATACTTGGCATTCTACCCGTTTGTTTCTATTATTCGTTTACTTGCATCGGCCAGTATTAGTGTCGTGAATGTACACCCAATACGGTAGCGGGGTTAGAGAAAAAAAAAGATCGTAGTGCCATTATAGTATTACCATTACATAATTATTCAGGACCAAGGACCCATCATCGCTGTGCGCACACTGACGAGAGGAAAACCACGTAAGTCTTTTGCAAATTGTCACTATAATATATTATGATAGCACTACATTGAAATTACACTTATAATTGCAAACCTATGAATTATATAAAACCCCGAACGTTCGCCTTGGGACGATAAAATCTAGGACGCGCGTTATCCACCATCCTATATCGGGTATCTTTTACCATTTTTATTGTCGTGGTTCGTTTTTCTTTGATCTGGCTAAGTCAGGGTCAGTCCCACTTATCGAAAACTAAGACCCAAATCGGTGGGTAAAAATATATCGTGAGAGAGTCACGAAGAGTAGAAGGAAGATCGGCTCGCGCCTTCATGTAATTTGTCCTCGTGGATTTAATGTTAGTATAACCAAACCGTCCGCGTAGCTATAATCAAATTGAGATTTCGCATCTACCAGTGCAGTGTATATGCATTCCACTGCCTGGATATTTCGGTTTTCGTGTCCGGTTGGCGTTGTGTTTCGTGGCCCGATTATCTTTTGACAATCTGACTTACGTTAAATTCGGTATAAAACCCGGCGTTATAGCTTAGTAATAAGGATTTTAATTGTTAAGTAAACTGCGTTTCGAGTTCAGGAATTTATCCGGAATTCGAACCTTAGGGTTCTGTCCCAGTATTAGTGAATTTTCTTGGACAGTATGCCCTACAGCATAACCATGCATATCGGTGGAGGATTATATACCGCCACAACTCGAATCAGCGGTCGTAGAATTAAGAATAGTTCGTAAGATACGGGGTAGGCTAGAACTAATCTGTGTCTTTAGTAGTATAAGATGTCCTAAACTTGAATAAAAACGAGATGATTTTTGAAACATGTTTATTGGAATTTGGCGTTTCAGTGTCAAATAGGGAACTGAATATGGAGTTGTAAATTATTCTTTTGGAAGGAGGAAGGTCGGAAGTCTCTCGAGGTATAGGAGAAGGGAAGGCAATGGGAGTAAAACTCTCCTAACGTAGGGGGGAATCTACTCCCTTTTCGGAGTTGGGGCCGTCGCCAACCGTGCGGTGCGGCGGCCATGGAGTCTGCGCCTATGCGCAGTGGGGAGGGCCAGCACAGGGGGAAACTTTTCATCTCGCTTCTTCCCCCTCCCTTGTTTTTCAGGGGTGTAGTACCTGTTCGTAAGTCCAGCCTAGCTGGGATTTCAATACTGTTTCTCAATCACGATCCGTTCGGGGTCTGCCCTCATCGGGCCAATTGAATTCGGTGGTTACCACACCACCTCCGCTTCTTATCTTGGTTAACGGTGGCGTACCATCGAGCCGCCGTATATAAGAGGTGAAGTTAGTACGGTTCATCGGTAAAGTGGAGGACAGGCATGTAAAAATAAATGTGACCCCAGTCTGGGGCTCGCTGCAAGCTCCCACACCCGCCGACGAGCTAGCGCGTGGAGGAGGTCATGCCTGGCAGCGAGCGGCCGGACACCCCTTCCTTGTTTTCGAGAGAGTCACCGGACCCTAGTCGCCTGTAAGCGGGGGCCAGTTGATTCCGGTCCGGCAGCCTGGGTGAGGATACCCGCCGTGACCAATTACGATCCTTTCTTTCGAACATCAGAGGAACAAGGAAGGGTACGGAGCAAGTCGCAGGGGCACGCGACGTAGAGGCAGGAAGTAGCCGGAAGCCGGAGGCATCGAGGATTCTCCAGGCATATACCTGGTGGCGTCTCAAGACGATGGACAAGAGGCAGGGTCTCCTGCAATGCGAATATCCTCTGCTGTTAGTCACGGACGACCCGGGATGGAATGGGTCCGAAGTCTTTCAAGGAGATCGACCGGTCTCTGGGGTTGCGGAGGTTTCTCTTCTCTCTTGAATCCTACTCTTACCTTTCGCTCTCACCATCGTCCTTCCAGCGGCTTCCCTACCAACGGCTTCGAGGAGCTGTCACTCAACCAAGGATCGAAGTGTGCGTGCACCATAGAGGCACTTGTGTTTTCCGCTTTTACAAGTGGGGTACGGGTGTCGCCAACGCGGTGAGATGAAGTCGTTGGTTTAAGGGACTTCCACGATGCTTCCGCGGTCGAGTGCGCGACCGCTGTTACCGTGCACGTTACAAGCGTTACAAACTATCATCGTCATCAGATACGGCTTTCTTTGAAACGGCGGCAACTTGTCTGGTTTTCGGAACAGCAACGGCAACGGCAGACAGCATCTTCTTCGGGTTCGGACATGTCTTGTGGTCGTGTCGCATTTCCCAACATCGGAAACATGATCCATTTCGGCGCAACGGATATGGGCAATACGGTTTAATATGCCCCGTCTGCGAGCAATTAAAACATAATTCGGCATTTTTATCGGCATTCATCTTGGTTACAACGGCGGACTTACTTTTACTTTTGAATTCATTTTTATTAATTATTAGCTTATATCAACTTACATACTAGACAAAAATGATTAAATCTAACTTAAAATTAACAGGATACTTATTCTAGATTATTGATCCTTATGCGGACGCCCTAAACTTAACTCTATCTTATAATTATTGCCTTTCGGCCTAAAAACTATTTTACGAACTAATCTTAAATATTATGTTTTCATCGAGAATTTTTTTTAGAAAACTCGGCTTCTTTATCAACTTTTATATTTTTATAAAAAAACAAATTACAAACTACCTACTCTACTTACTTAAACTACTTAACATATTCTAACTATAATTAGGATTCTGAGCACTCGTTGCATTACGAAACAAGTGGTCAAAATCCCGATTGCTTTCCGAGCGCCTGGCAGTCGTCAACGTGCACACGCGCCGCCGTGAGCTGACTGATGCCTTACAGAATCAATCACCTCCCGGAAGCACCACAACAAGTTGGCGAGCCCGGCCCCTCCCAGAAACGCCCTAGCTAACTTAGTCTATCTTACAAACTAAGAGGATGTTACCTAGAGTAACGCACCGTCTTGGGAGGGCATGTTGAACCCTCCACCCTCAAAAAGCCACCAAAATTCGGCAAATTGCTTTTCCGTATCGAATTTATCCCTCTCCGCTATTGCGGTACTAAAACGGAGGAGCTCATGAGCATTGGCGACGTTCTCGCCGCGGATGAGTCGCTTATCTCTCGCGCTGCGGAAGCGGTGGTATAATACCGGGATACCATCCCTCGTCTGTACCAGCCCTATTGCATCAATATGGATAAATGCCTCCGGCGGGATAAAGCCAGACCGGAGCGTACTCTCTATGTACATTTCATTGGGGTAGTAAGCCCCAAAGATCAGACTATTGTCGCTGGCCATCGCCCTTGCAACGTGCCTTCGAGTCACCTTAATGAGGAAATTGTCAATTCTATTCAACTGAGCCCCATCGTATAGGACCTTGTTGGGATAGTATTTTATATAGTTGGATTCAGGCGTTCCGAACAACCGGAGACAGGTCCTAAGACATTGTCTCTCCAAAACCCGAATCTTTTACATATAGCTAGGCGCTATATTAAACCATAATGGACAACCATAAGCGATGATCGGCCTTATAAGGGCCACGTAGCAAATGACCTTCACTCTGGAGTCAAGTTGACTGCTATGAAACAGTCTCCTTGTCAGAGCATAAGCCTTCTTGGCCCCAGCAAGACAAGCAACTATATGTCTATCGAAATATAGATACTGGTCAAGCCAGATACCTAGATATCTAACTGCGCCTCTCACCGCCAACGGCTGCCCATTCTGTCCAATAATGGCCAATTTCTTCCATTTTTTTCTGGTATCCCTAGAGGCCCCAGCCAATGGAGTTCTGAACAAGATTGTTTCCGTCTTCTGAAAGTTGATTTTCAACTTCCAGTCGTCGCAATATCGCTTAATTTGGTCGAAGTCACGCTGCAAAAGGATATTAATGACCTCGATTTTAGGACCTGATCTGTATGCCACCAAATCATCGGCATACGCTATAGCATGTCTGACTGAACCTACCAGATCACTCGTGTAAATGTTAAACAGGATCGGAGAATTGACCGCTCCCTGCTGTAAACCGTTTTTAATTTCAAAGACTCTGCTCGAAGTCACGTTGCCATATTTGACAACGAACTTCTTTCCCATAAGCATATTATAAATTACATATAGCAAAGGTTTGTGCATCCCCCGCCTGGTCAACTTGTAGAAAAGTCCCTCTAACCATACGGTGTCGAAAGCCTTCTCAAAATCAACCAGACAAGCACCCGTGCATTGGTTCTTGCATTTATTCCACTGAATGTTGGAAACCAGTTTCGACGCGGCATGAATAGTGTCATGCCTCGCCCTGAAACCAAACTGGTTGTCCGGGATTATGTTATTGTCCTCGACCCACTTTAAAAGGGCTCTATTGACAACCTTTTCAAAGACCTTGCTAATATTCGGAAGCAAGCTAATTGACCGGAGATTGGCAGGGTTCGTCCTATCTTTACCTTTTTCGGGATAGGGTGTACCACGGCTACCTTCCAATGCGCCGGATAATGTGCATTATTCAGCGTATTGTTAAACAGCGTGGTGAAAATATCTACCGCCTCCAGAGGCAGGTGTCTCAATACGACGTTTGGGACACCATCCATCCCCGCCGACTTTTTATTTTTTAGTGACTCGAGGATGCACAGAAGATCATCCTTCGACACGAACAAGTGCGACGCATCTCGGCCATTGGCGACAACTGCATTAGCATGGTTTTCATCAGTGAACACGGTGAATCCGTTATTCCCAGATCGCCAATTCTCAAGTTCGGTGCGCAGATAGAAGTGGCTCACCAGAGCCCTAGTCTCAATGTCGTGGTTACGGCGAACAGGATTGTTCACCGTATACACGGCCTCGAAACAAGCGCCCAGCAAATCCACTTTCTCCTGTGGGTCCGCGACCACGAAAAAATCGTCGTTTGAAGCGACGCTTTCTGGACTTATTCCAGCTGTCAGTACTGTCTGTACAACGGCGGACTTGGTCGACACAGCATTAACGTTACGTCCTGACACACTCGCCGCACTTTCCATCAAATATCTTTGCTGATAGCGGTTAATAAGCTGCTTTAGCTCGTCAATGGTGCGAGCACCCAATAGCAAATTTATATTGGACACGCCAGTACCTATCCCGTCTATAATGAAGTCGATGACTTCGATTTCGCTAATATCCGAGCGCTTGGTAATCGCCTGCATATTTAAGATATAGCAATGCAGCGACTCTTCTGTCTTTTTCCACTTCCTCAGGCTCAGCATTCTATATACATCTTGGCGGGACACAGCTATGTTAAATTCTTTTAGAAGTTCTGACTTCAGGTCTCTGTAATTGAGCGCCACTGTCGAGAGCAGGAACACTTTAGCGGTTCCAACAAGTGAACGCCGCAAACTCAATAGCTTAAATCTGTCATCGGCATTTACCGTCTGCATGATTTCCTCAAAATCACGAAAGAAATGCTGTACAGAATGGCTTACATCGTCGCCATTAAACTTCGGAATGGCGTGCTCGATTTCGCCGAATTCCGATCTTCGTTCGGCAGAAGGGGCGGCATCCTTTTCTAGCTCCTTAATTTGCTTGCGAAGCTTCAGCACTTCGAGTCGCTTCCGTAGCTCGTTCAGTTCTTCATCCAGGGCAGCACTTCCTAATTCCTCGGCATTATCAGAGTCAGCGTCATCGGCATCATCAACTTCGGCATTCTCGTCTCCACTTGCTGTCGATAGATTGTTGCTTCTGTTGACCTCACTATGGTATAACCTTTTTAACTGAGCCGTGGTAGCTGTCTCGGGAAATTCCACGCCGGCTTCCTTGAGTACTTCTACCAACTGCTGTCTCGTCAACACACGCGGCATTTTAATATACAAAAATTTGCTTTACACTCCAAATATTTTTTTTCCAGGCCAGTGATGTTCTGACCCCACATCTGAGTTTTAATCTACAGTTTATTTATTAATGGTACAAGGATTACCACAGATTTAATATTTATCTTTTTTCACGTTTGTTACAGCATGTACGATCTCTTACAAAAATAGAAAAAATATATATAACGTCGTCAAGTTGAATGTAGTTGGCGTCATCAATTCATCAATGGGTGCGTCTAACAAACACCCTCATGCATTCCAACTTGAAAGCACAGATGGCGCTTTTACTAAAGTTTACAATATACATGAATGCATAAATAAATAAATAAATATCTATATAAAGAAATAAATATATAAATAAATAAAAAAGGAAATAAATAAATAAATTGATTAATAGGTAAATAAAAAATAAATAAGTAAATAAATAAATAAGTGAACAAATAATTAAATAAAACAGGTAAATCAACAATTAAACATAAATGAACTGACAAAGGAGATACATTTGAGTAAATAAATAGATAATATCAAATTGACATAGTAATACATAGTAATGTAATATAAAGATAAATAGATAACATACAAATAAATCAACAAAAGGTTGAATATTGCGTTAGTTAATATCGGTGAGGTATGTGATATTCAATATTTAATTGATTGATAAGAAGATTTTCAGGGATATCACATCTGATTTTAAATTTTTCGATTAGTTTACGTATTCTGAAGGAGATCATTTCAACATTTGCTCTTGCATCTAGATCTAGCGTGGAGTGATTCCATGGGAGGTTAAGCATAATTTTAAATAATTTGTTCTGTGCGATTTGTAACTTTTTAATGTGACATTCAGCACAATGCCCCAAAACAGGGCAGCCGTACAATAAGATGGATTAAAAAATTGTTTTATGGATCAATATTTTGTTTTCATTTGAAAGTGATGATTTCCTATTTATAAATGGATATAATATTTGTATGCCAATATTTATTTTGTTAAGTGTGTGCGTAGTGTGTTCTTTAAATGTAAGTTTTGAATCAAGATATACACCCAAGTTTCTTACAGAAGGCTTCCACGCAATTAAATACCCATTGACAAGCAGTTGGTTTGCTGGAAGAAAACAAGGTCTTCTTTTTCGTGTGAAAAAGATAGCTTATAGCCGTGTCATCGGCATAAATTGCTGCTTCACATTGAAAGAGGAGAGGAAAGACGGATGTGTATAGATTGTAAAGAAGTGACCCAAGAACTGAGCCTTGGGGTACACCTGTGTGAAAGTTTATTACCTATAAACACGACAATTTGCTACGAAACTTTTGATGATTTTACACAGGAACAAAGGAAAATTTAGGTTTATCATTTTGTTGATCTTCCTATTGCACGGTTCATTTTAACAATATTGCACAATCTTAAAACTTGATGGGAGGTACCATGACCATGCCTTAAACCAAACTGTTCATCCGGATATAGTTCATGATCCTCGATAAAAAAATAATAATTTTAAGAAAAAAAAAACATCAATATATTTTGGAATTCGTTCGCAATATAAAATAGCATTGGCATTTTCTTCTTTTGTGCAGTTCGCAGCTTCTTCTCGTTGGACAGTCGAGCTCTAAATTTAGCCGCAACAAGGAAATGGTCAGTGTCGACGTTTGCCCCTCGAAATGTGTGCACGTTTATGATGTTGGATGCGTGCCGCGCATGGATAAGCAGAAGACACTTCGGGTGGTAATTGTGACATCTTGAGCGTCGACAGCATTCTGAATCTCTATCAACGCATTGTGGAGGAACAATGTCACCAGATTCAAAGATTCCTGAGAGAAGTGACGTATTGTTCGAATGGGCGAATGAGTGATCTTACTTGAAGTCGTTTTTACGTCATCAGATATATCATAATCCGAGTTTCTGCGATGTCACTGCTAGCATCATTGATTTTACACATTAAGTCCACCAGTAATGGCTCAATTTGGTATGGAGGGGTCGCTCTTTTGTTCGACGAACTTTAAAAGTACATTTAACTGAAGATCATTACGAAGAAAGGTCAGAGAGTCAGTCTCTCTTTCGAAATTACGCGGCTTATATGGTATTCTAGAATTTCGATTTATTAAATTTGTTAGAGTGCTCAGAAGCGTTACTTAATTCGTCTACACTTTTTATAACGTCATCAAGCTAATCGAGTTTTGAATTAACTTTTTTGTAGCAGAGTTTGTGGCAGATAATCAAATCCGCATTGTTATCCTTATTACGCAGTCTGGATTACCACACGTATCCATTATTGAACACAAGTTACATAGGTAGTTCAAAAGGAAAACGAAGGCGATGACCGGGAAATTAGAAAACAAATTGCATGGTAAGTAAATAAAGAAGGGAATTGCAAGTCGTCGTTTTTTATGGCTTAAAAGCTAACGAAGCGGGAGTAAAAAAACGCGTCCGAATAGGTACTTGGAAGGGAGAATGAGCAATTCAATATGTAATATTACTTTATTTTCCCCAAAAACAATTCTGCTGACGAAATTTTATTTTAAAAAACAACGAATGAAGTTATGATAGACTAAAAATTTGATTGCTATAAATATTTATGATAACGATAATACCAAATAAATCAAAAGGTGAACACTGCTATTTCACTTCTAGGTGGTCGCATCATTAGGAATATTATAAACCGAAAAAACGACTTGAACCTTTTGAGGTGTCCACAGATGAATTTCTTAACGAAGTACCTAATACCGTAACGTAAGACCAAGAAACATAGACTACACCACACCCCATTTATAGCCTCTCTTTGCGTCTTCCTAATCATTGAGCGTGTGGCGAAAATTATGGCAATAAAAGAAGCCCTGACGTGGCTAAAGAGAAATGTGATATTCACGAAGGACATCCGTATCTTCTTAGATAGTAAAGCCGCGATTAAGTCCTTCAATTCAAATTGCCGTTCATCTCTTAGGGAGATGGCGGAGCAGTTAAGTAGATTAGTAGTCCAACACACTAACCTTATTTATATATGTCCTGCTCTCTCCCATAAAAGAAATCTCCATCTACGAGACTTGTTGCTTAATAATTAGATCATTAAACAAGAATACTTGGCTAACACTGACGTTAGAAGTCTATCGCGCTTTATAAGAAGCTCCAACTGGTTTAACGAGTAGTGAAACCCTAGATCCATGTGGAATCACAATGGACCTAACATTGGTCTAAATGTGTCGGCTTTAAGCTGACAGGCACCTCAACCTAACCTTACCAGCCAAGAGGATATTCGCCATTCAAAAGTCAATCAATCAATGAACATTAGTTTATCATAATTTTAATTGTGTACATTCAATGAATGACAATAGACCAAATTTTCACAGTGAATCCGGGAAAAGACAAACGAATGTCATATACCTACTAAATAAAACATTTTTTCCTTATTCATTTTCACATTCAACTCGATTTCACAAATTGTTTTGATTTTTCATTTGATGTTTCTGCTATCATCTAGTTTGGCTACATTTTACTACAAGTGTTCCTTTACTTTTTCATAACTTCTTTAACCTCGGAGAGAATTTGAAAATTTACTTGAAGTTACCGGAAAAAGTAAAGGAACAGACTTAGTATTTCTAGACAGAGATGATACCGGTTGCTGCATAAAAGCCATTTTCTGCCGTTGTGTGCATTTGCGACAAATGAATTTCGGTTACTCTGAATGTTCCAAACTTATAATTAGCATATTTTTTCAAAATACTTCTCGCATCAAAGCTATTTGAACTAGATGGATCAGATTTTAGTCGATATCCACCATTCAAAAGTGTCATATGCAACTTGACATTGTCACTTCTGTCCTCGGTACAAAGGTGTGTTGCCTTGAACTTTTGTGATACTTTGTTAGCAAGTTCTTGTAAGTCTGGAGACTCAATACCAGCATATAAGATTCTAACCGAACTTGGATCATCGTTCATTATTTCTAATCCATGGACAACGACATCTATTGGTTCATTATTTGCCACCAAATATCTAAAATTTGAAAGTCTACATTTATTTATTTTGTTTTTTTATTTTAATACGAACTTGCATTCCTGGAATATCTGAGCCGCATGTACTCGCTCTTCATCATCTAAAAGTGTACACACCGTGAATGTGATGTGCAATTTTTCTGTTAAAACGAAGAGCGCTTCATCAATGCCATGGTGTCCTTCTGAGAGAACAGATTGCTGAAGAATATAATACAAAAATAATCATATTTATAGCAAATTAATTAGAGTTAACAGCAACTGACATCGTTTGGTAAGTCTAGATTCGGAATTTTGCACATAATGGCACTGCCATACGAGCGCTTGGAATGAAGCTGTGCCATATAGCTTAATCGTAGCTTACATAAAACAGAAAAAAATGATTGCTTAAAGCGGTAATAAAGCTGGTAAGCAGATAGTAGTATCACAGGATATAATTTGAACGTACTCATTCTCAATGTCAACAGCGGTTAAAAATAAGTAAATAGCAGGTCATTCATGCAAAAAGCAATAAATCAAACAAACCTTGAAATGATTAAATGATTTGCTTATCTCATCCGAGCAGACAGGAACACAAGCAAAATGGGTTGCTGGCGATTTAGTTCGTAACGATTTGATCACTAATTCAAGGCGCCTTCGTCCGGCGCATACGTCCTTCCTAGATTTTCCTAGTTTGCAAAGGATTATAAGGTTCATACAAAAATTTCGCAAGCATATTCATCTTACCTTTTATAGAAACTAATGAGTCTCCTGTGGCTCTAATGCCTGGAATTGTTATCTCCGTTTTAGATTCGGATTCAATTCGTTTCTTTGTTAAACCCTTTTGCCCAATCAAGCCGCCATAGAAAGCTCTAAAAAATAAAAATTAATGCGTACTTAATCATATTGATGGATTAAAAACGTGCCTTGGCACTTGAAAAGAAGATTTAAAGATGTTATTAGGAAGCTCTTCAACTTCGTATGATTCCTCGTCATCGTCTCCGAACAGATCTTGAAAAATTGAAAATATGTATATATAAATGCAATTTGGTTGATCAATCACCATTGTTTACCGTCTTCTTGATAGCCCTTTTTGAATAGGTTTGAGCCAGTCCCACCATAGTCGTCCCGAACCACATTGACGCGGTAGCGTCTGTTGCCGACAACAGTTATAGGAGGCGATAGGATGTCTCGACTCATTGTTTAGAGAATGCAATAGTGTTCTATGAAAATTGCTCGTGGAGTGGAGACTACGAATAGTATTCTATGATAAATTGCATTCTATATACATATATATATTGCTCAGTTCATAGCATTCTATGGATAGTATTCTATGAGCTGTCATTTTTGTGAAGCGCTTCGCTCTACAACAACACCACCATTGAAATAGTAAGCTATGAAATGACCACCGTACATTTTATGGTATTCTATATTTCTTTCTTTCTATGAAAAGTGATAGATGGTAAGCTATGAAATATTGCTCGTGGAGACGCGGTGTAATCTATCGCCGTAGCCAGCAGGTTTTCGAAAAGTTTTTTTTTTAATATTTTGAGAAATGACATGTTTGAGTACCGAGTCGCTAGTGATGAGCAACTTGCAATCACAGATGAGCAAAATGTGGTTTCCATTGGACCACACGGAGTACTCGTTTTGTCCCCCGGACTTTTGCTCCCGATTTCGTTTCGGAATCCTCTCGAATTCCCATATGCATTTATAAACAGCAGAAGACATTTTGAGTATGGTTTGGTGAAAGCTGGAAAATTGCGCCATTTTTCATTTGGCTTTAACAAAAGTAGCCCGATGTAAGACTTTATGTGTATTTGAGAGGATTTCGAAATGAAATCGGGAAGAAAAAATCAGTCCAAGGGAGTACTCCGAGTGGTCCAATAGAACGTTCTGGGAGTGTTTTTTTTTCTGTCCAAAAAGCACTCTGAGTGGCTGCGTTGTGCTTCAACTTCAAAATGAGATTCGTAAAAGCAGGACGATATGTTTTCTAACGTTAAGCGCCGTGTGTCGAAGCGAAGGTAAAATACGAATTGGCAAACTTTATTGTTGTTATCTTCGCTGATTTCCGATTTTTTTTTTAAATTTTATTTGACTTATACAAGAGGTTTTAGACTTGGGAAGAGATTGGTAAAACTTTAAGGAAACTAGTTGATTTTAATAATAAATAAGTACCAAAGTTGTCTCAGTAGTTTAATTTCACTACCTTTCTAGCTGAGGAGTGTAACGAGCGATAGAAGTGCCTTGGAGATTGTTTTGTAATTGTTCCATTCGGTAGTGGAGCAGTTTTGAAAGAGGAATGGTAGTATTATTATCATTTTGGAATTTCTCATTCCATCCATCTGTGGCGTTCAGCAATCCGACTGAATACTACATAACTAGCGATAGATGTCAAACGAAAACCAGAACTCGTTTGAGTATAGAATTGTTTCAAAGTTCGATTGTTGGCATGGCTTTTTGGCTGTGGTATAGGTAGTCTGTGCCTCTGTGAATCAACCAAATTGCGTTTAAATATATTTTCAGTTTTTCAAGATCTGTTCGGAGTAGATGAAATGGAATCATACGAAATTGAAGAGCTTGAAAATAACATATTTAGAACTTCCTTTCATGTGGCCAGGCACGTTTTTTTTATAAATTCATCAATCTAATTTAGTTTACATATTAATTTATTTTTATTTTTCAGACCTTTTTATGGCGGTTTAATTGGGAAAAATAGTTTAACGAAGAAACAAATAGAATCTGAATCTAATACGAAGATAACAATTCCAGGCGTTAGAGCCACTGGAGACTCGTTGGTTTCTATAGCCGGTAAAATGAATATGATTGCGAAATTGCATGTATGTACTCGTGTACCTACTAATCCATTTTAAACTAGGAAAATCTAGAAAGGACGTATGTACCGGCAGAATACGCATTGAATTGGTGATCAAATCGTTACGCATTAAATCGCGACCAACCCATTTTGCTAATGTTCCTATCAACTCGGATGAGATAAGGAAATCATGTAATCATTTAAAGGTTTGTTCAGTATATTGCTGCCTGCATGAAAGATTTGAGCAGGCAAATATGGGGAATTATTTTTAAATGCTCTTGACATCATTGAGAGCGTATGTTCAAATTGTCTGCTGCCATACTACTATTATTAAGGCTGCAAACAATCAATTTGTCTACATGATATGGCACTGCTTCATTCAAAACAGTGTTATCCATTATATGGAAAATTCCGATTTTCAACTTTCAACAAGCGTTGTCAAGTTGCTGTCGACGAACCCCACAAGCGAACCAGTAGGGAAGTAGTGAGGTGGGAGGGTGATGGTCCCTTAAGTCCAGATCATAACTTCGTCGATAAAGAGAAAAACGAAGAAGATGTCAATGGCTGTTAGAGATCAGTTTATCGAATTCTATTTTTTTTTGTGCAAGTCGCTGCCTTAATATTGAATAACTGTAAATATATTTTTTTTTATAAAATATTCTCCAGAAATCTATTCGCTCAGAAGGACACCATGTAATTGATGAAATGCTCTTAATGTATACAGAAAAATTGCACATCTCATTAGCGGGATGTGCACTTTTAGACGATGAAGAGAAAGTACAAGCAGCTCAGGTATTACAGGAGTGCAAGTTGGTATTAAAAACAAAAACAAAAAATGTATGTTCATCTACAAATTTTAGAGAATTGGTGGAACATAATAAACCAATAGATGTTGTTGTCCGGGGACTAGACATAACGAACAAAAATCCAAGTTCAGCTACTATTTTATATGCCTGCGTTGAATCTCGTGATTTACAAGAACTTGCTGATAAAGTTTTACAAAAGTTCAAAGCTACATACCCTTGTAACCAGTATAAACGTAACAGCGTCCAGTTGCATATGACAATTTTGAATGCTCGATATCGCCAAAATGCTGATCCATCCAGTTCAAAGACCTTCGATGTGATGATGAGAAGTATTTTGGAAAAATATGCTGATTATAAGTTTGGAACATTCAGAGTAACCGAAATTCATTTGTCGCAATTGGCTACAACGGCAGATAATGGCTATTATGTAGCAACCGGTATCTTATCTCTGGTTTGACTAATGATCGTCCTATGAATAAATGTCTGCGGATCGTTACCGAAGCACAAAAAAGAATTCTCTGTTTTTTTTTATAACTGATTTATTGTGTCAAAAGCAGGGTTCGTAAAATATCGCTCGCGACCAATACAATAAGGATCTTTATCGATGTTCTCACGAACCATAAAAAATAAAGTTCGCGAACGATAAAATGTTCGATCTTCAAAAATGTAATTCTCTCACGAACGAACTGTATCCTTTCTGTATCTCTCGTTCGTGAGAGATCGGAAAAAAGAAGTTCAGGTAGAAGGTGGTTCGCTCGCGATAAGAATCCGTAAAGATCCATAAAGCAAATCATTCTCTATCAAGTATCCGTTCAATACGGTTGTGAAGCGATTTTATATTTTCAAAATAGTTATTATTTTGGTTGAAATGGGGAAATTTATATTTTCAATAGTTATTATTTTGGTTGAAAGGGGGAAAATAAAGACATTTGAGTTAAATAAATATGTTTTTTA
This sequence comes from Portevinia maculata, assembly GCA_949715645.1. Taxonomy (NCBI): domain Eukaryota; kingdom Metazoa; phylum Arthropoda; class Insecta; order Diptera; family Syrphidae; genus Portevinia; species Portevinia maculata. Next base: position 221,308,274 of record OX454526.1, read on the forward strand.
TAATGAAGAAGCTGACGAATCAACTTGCTTACTTTGTGAGAGAATATTTAACGGAATATAAAAAGACACTTTAGACAACAGTACATAGTGTCAATTTTAATGATTCGGGCGCTAATGAGCAGCCATCAGGAAGTGGAAGTGTGTCAGTTCGAAGAGAAAAAAGTAAATCGGTCTTAATTGACATGAAGAAGAGCGATTTTTTTAAATGTTGTCTGGGATTGGTAACGATGAAAAATATTCCTTTTCAAATTTTCGACGACGAACAATTTTTTAAAAAAAATTGTTGGAATCAAAAATTTCTACAATGGTTGGAATGAGATTAAACTCGACAACAAAGGTCTTTACAACAGATTTTAGAAAATCGAAACTAGTGCCGCTAAACACTAACGTTTTAGAGCATTGGAAAACATTGAGCAGCAAATAGGTTCTTCTAGGAAAACTTGCATAAGTAGTGCTGGCAGTGCCATCAACTCTGTTGAACGCTCCAAAAGTTTTTTTTATAAAAAACAATCAAATTATCCAAAGAAACAATAAATAATGTTTTGTTAGTTAAACTGAATTCAAATTTGTTCAAAAATCGTAATCAGGGCTATCGGCAATTCCGATTATATGTAATAAAAATACTTTTCACTTGTGTTCTTTCAATACTAAAATATGTAATATAATTTTCATGTAAAATTACTTTTTTTTTCCAACAGTTCGCAAACGGATCTCCAATAGTTCACACGTGACAAATTCGCGAACGAACTGTGTGCTATTAAATCGCAGTCGATTGACAAAAATACCAAATGAATCGTTCGTTCACAAATTGAAAATAGTCAATTGTCGATTGATCTTCGCAATAAGGCTGATTTTAAAGATCGCAACAGATTTGATTCGATCGTGAAAACGAATTTTATTTTTAAACGAACCGAAAAAAAAGGTTCGCGAAAGAATCAGAAATCAAATTCCTTCGCGAACTTTTCATGAGAGAACGAATCATATCTTATCGTTCTGCGAACCTTGGTCAAAAGTTGTATGTATCTTTGTATGTAGGCCTTGGATCTCCACAAAATGTCGTTGATTTGATTCTTCAACGTGTCGCCTATCTCAACACCAGTGCCGTCTGCTTATTCACCACCCCGCTCTCTATAAAATGATTGATCACAATTAGATTTGGGCGATGAAGCAGTGGAAGCAGTTCAAATGCTGTGGTTTCAGCAAACTTCATTCGTGGATTGCTCCAGATATTTGTCACAGTTTATTCAGTTTCGTGTGTATCTTAATATATTGCCAAAGACCTGATATAATTACTGAACGAGTCTGATATGCATTCCCAGCAAACGCGCCAATCTAGAGTCCACCTTTAAATGCAATGGCAGATAGTCAGCAGAAAGAGGATTGTACAATGAACGTTGAGAATTTTCTTTTTATTTTGGATTACCTTTATCTTCAAGATGTAACGCGTGCTCGTCAGAGCTGCATTAACCAGTGTGACACTGAATGCGGCCTGTCCTCGCTTCGTCGAGGTGCAGGATTGATGAACGAAACCACAACAAAAATTTGCTTGCTCCCTGGCTACAGATGGTAGCGTCAATATCCCACCCTTCTACCATTCGGTGCGCTGCTTAGATCCCCAAACCACAAAAGGAAGAAAAGGATGCGTCTACGTCATCGCGGCCGGCGCTTTGATCGGTTCTAACGGAGGTCAAGTCCTGGTCAACAGACTGGTCAGATCTCCGCTTCCGCCGAATAACGAAAACGGATGGGGGATGTTCGACCATTCGCGGCTAGGCATGACCTCCCGTGCTAGCTCGCCGGTGGGAGCGGGAAATTGCCACGAGCTCAGCATGCCAAAATGTTCACGGCCACTGATCTCTGGTGACCCGATGGAACGTCGCCGCTACCAACTGAGTTCCAGCAGTCCTCCACTATACGTGAGGATAGAATTTCCGGCTCGAAGAAGATGCGGCTTGAGATTCATACTCGGTGCCCCGGACCACCAGGATCGTTGAGGAGAGAGAGAGAGAGAGGGCGGATAGGGGAGGATAAAGATGATGGATCTCCCCAGAGCTGGCCCATCCCGCCGCTATGCCTAGCGGATGCCTATGGGCTACACATCACTCCAGGAGCGACGACACCAAAGACGAAAAGGAGTAAAGCCCCTTAAACAAATTAGGGACCCCTACCCCAGGATTGCTTCCACACCTTGGTAGCTGATGGTGACCTCAACTTCTCTCGCTCCAAACCAGGTCCTAAACCATGGTGATATGAATCGAGGCTATCGAAAGGAAAAGAGAACCAACACAGCGGATGATTTTCAGTGAAATTAAAATGTGTTACGAATTAATCTAATTTTTAGATTCCAAATCAATTTTCTTTTCTACTGTGAGCGAATGAGTGTTCTACTATATATCCACCTGAATAGATGGACGATGGACGCCACCTATTTTTATCCCACAATTCTTTTTTATCTTGCCAAATCCCGGAAACCTTTTTTGGATGAAAAAAATTGATTCCGACACTTGATTAATACTTTTTTGGCAGCTAATAATCTTGAGGTTCGTGTATTAGACAAGTTCGGTTTGAGGATGGAAAAAGTTAATTTTTGAGAAAAAATGTGCTATTCAAACTGTGCAAAGCGAAGATTTACATTCTGTCAGAAATATTCAACATCATGTCCGTTGCCTCATCAAGTTGCTCAGAGAATGAAGAAAGTTGATTCTATACTTAAACTACCTGACCCGGCGAACTTCGTTCCGCCAATTCGTTAATGTAGGTAGGCAATGAAATTAAAAATTCCGAGCTTTCGCTTCATGTAATCCGGTCAACTAAAATTCTTTATTCAGAAGTTATATTAAAATTAAATACAATTCCAAAAACCGTAGCGATTTACTTGTCGGCCAACCTACCGCTTTTTCACTGAAGTGCTTTATGGGAAACAACATTTTTCGCTCCATTATCGGGTGCGTACACGTACAAAGCGCGAGGTTTGCCGAGACGTGAGCACGCCACATACTATTGACCATGTGAGAAACATGGAAATTCAAGATTTATGCCACACACATCCAGCGATTGTCCTTGCGACTTATTAATTGTCATAGCAAAAGCGAGACGTACGGGAAATTGAAGACGCTTAAATACGAAAGGCAAATCGTTCTGAATAAGTGGAATCCGCGGAATAAGAACATCTTCGCCCTTAAATTTTCCAATCCAAATCGTTGCTTGAATAATTTTTGATTTTAGATTCTTCACAATTAAACGGGTACCGTTGCCAAGTTTTGGTGCATTTAGGTTGCGCAACAAAATTATTACTGTGCCGACTTTTAATTTAAAATTGTGTGGAGGCAAGCCTGAAACATCCAAAAAATTCAAAAATTCCGTGGGATAGTTGGTGGCTTCGTTTTCATCCATCACGGAGTCGACTGCTGGAATCTCGCCATTGCCCATCGCCAACAATTGCCTGGAGAACTCTGCAGCGGACTGGTCATTTTGTAAAGCAACTTTCATGTTCGTTTTCAAATGCAATTTCTTTACGTATTGCCATTAAGCATACGCCTTCAAGCAAGCATTCAATTCATCTGCCGGAATTGATCTCGGAATGACAGGCAGCGTTTGACAAAAATCGCCTGATAGCAAGATTATTGCGCCACTGAAATGTCGGTTATCATTACGTAAATCTTCCAAATGACGATTCAGGGATTTCATGCGCATTTGTGAGCCATTGTGCATTCGTCCCATATGATAATCTTACATTGCTGCGTACTTTCGCCATCGCAGTGTTCTTTAAAATGTTGCATGTAGGCTTTTCATTCACTTGCAGATTCAGTGGCAATTTCAATGCAGAATGAGCTGTTCGGCCGCCTTCTAACAAAGTAGCCGCTATCCCAGAAGAGGCGAGTGCCAAGGCAATCGCAGATCTCGAACGAATCATAGCTAAAATCAGTGAAATCAGGAATGTTTTTCCAGTTCCACCGGGCGCATCAAGGAAGAATATTCCGCCATTTTCGTTATCGACTGCTTGCATTAATTCATCGTACACTTTCTTTTGTTCTTGATTCAACATTCGCACATTTGTTCGAACAGCTTGACTCAATGCGATTCGATGGAAATCCATTTCTCGCCCCAATTCTCGATTAAATGTGTCTTGCATTGCGCGATTTGGCTGTGGCATCCCAAATTTCCACAACAAATTGCCACTCATGATGTTTGCCACTTGACAATGATCAAATAAATTTCCTTTTGAAATTTCTGAAATTTTAACTATTTAAAATGAATAGAAAAAAGAGAACACGGGCAATTCTTAGAATAATAATTTATTTAATAACCTTACTGGACAGTGGTTGGTGTGCAAGTGAAGATTAAAAGTCATAATTACATTTGTCATAGCAAAGAAGAAAAACCAGTATTTTGGTGTAGCGGATAATACCCAGCGGAAGAGTCATACTTAATATGTATGTATTATAATACTTGTCTGCTAATATTGAATCCAGAGATTACCTCTATTTGTACAGTGTTGCAGACAAGAAAAACTATATTTACAACATATTAAGAATTTTAATATTTTTGGTATTCAACACATGAGCAGACACATATCCTCGATCAAAATCAAAGCTTTGTTGAGCATTTCATCTGACATCTCCACTCCAGTTCATTATCTGATGTCACAGTGCGAATTCGATGCAAAATATCATCGGCCATATCATCCTTGTATTTATTCTACAAATCTTAAGGATTTGATGGAAAACATGTCGAAATTATGATGGCGAAGAGTGACCTGAGTTGATTCGCAGGCGCAGTGATAGTGGCATCGGCCAGCGTCATGTCCCAATGATTGTCGTTTTCAAGCAATTGCCTGCGTTGGCAGGCTTCTCGATATGTAGCCATTGTATATACACTTTATAGTAGTGCCATCATGTCGAATTTTTTGTTTTAGCCGACTAAATGCAGATGGCGTTATGAATTGAGCTAGAATGTTTGTGTCTAAACTTTTGCTGTCATCTTCATTTTAAATACACACTTTGAAAACGAAGAAAGCAAGACCAAATAAACCGGTTTGGCTCTCCCGAATCTTTCCGCCGAACGAATTTCATTCCATTGTGTATGCATTTTTTTTTCATTGTAAGAAGGAGCATAGGCGTAGGCAGCGCAGGTAGCATGTTCATGTACGTATGCTTTGCAAGTAGCAGAGGTTGATGATGGAAACCAAGTAAGTTATTATTTGTATGGATAATGGATTTCGCATTATCGACTCTCTGGATGGAAGGGGCGATTCGTTTGAAACGAAAAATTTAATAAAATTTGATTTGGGTATTTTTCTTTCAAATGAGAAATTATGAATTTATCGCATTTTAGATTCTCGCTATTTTGGCTATATCTTGTCGAAAAATGTACCGATTTATATCATTCTTCTTGTAATTGATTTAGAAATATTCAGTCTAATTTATAAAGCAATGACATAATTTATTTTGTGTCGGTATTGTGCCATGCTGCACCACCACTTATTGGTCAATAGGTACCTACACGATGAATATTTATATGGATAATAAGAACTTTCGTTGTTTTGCATTGCTAAATTGGAGGATTGCGCAAGTTTATTTATCTTTATTCAACATTTGAAATTGTTGGTATATATTTTAAAGTCCATGTACATTTTCAATGAAGCATCGAGGAAGGTCACTTGTTGGTATTTTTTGCTTAATTGCATTAAACGTATTTTTTGCTCTTTTGCACTAAATAGTGATAGCAATAATGAGCGACGAGATATTAATGAACATCCTCCACCTGTTCACGAATACTCGAGGCAAACCAACGAGTTTTCATTTGTGAAGTGCAGTCTATTAGAGATACCTTAGTTGGAAGATTGGACAATTTGAATTTAAATACTCCCAATGTGAATCCTACGAGACCTTCGAACGCTCGTTCTGTCTTCGAACATTTTTTAAATAACGCTTCGTTTTCGACCCAACGCAGACAAGCACCACCAATAAGTTATCAAACTTATTCAGTAAGTTCAGTTTGTAAGATTGAAAAGTGGCAAATTGTATTTGATGGGTCCGAAAATATCCACGATTTTCTTTTTAAAGTGGAAACCCTTAAGGATCGTTCGCAATGTAGCTGGGAATACGCTATTCGAACGAAGTAGGGCCACAAACATTGACCAAAAGCATTCTCAAATAGAAGCATTCGTCGTTTTTCGGGTGAACTGTGTATATTCTACCAAGTGCATCACTTGAATAAACACCACGGAAAACGGGAACTACGTCACCTTGTTTCCGCCGCTGGAACTTCTTCGATGACGCATTCCATGAAGGATTCAAACACCATCCAACAAATCAAAGTATCGACTCCGTTTCAAAAAGTTACTTTGTGTAACATAATAAACATAAACAAACTAAAAAATTCAAAATTGTTGACAACAACAATTTGCTTGGCAAATAATTAAAATAATTGACAACAACAATTGCTTTTAAAATTTTAAATATTTTTTTTTGTATTTGAAGTGTCACTACTCGATTTCTACCCATTTTTTTTTTTTTTCAAAGTGCATTAAATGAATTTATTGGAATGGCGGTTGCACTTTCTTTCAAAAATGTATCATACTAATATAACAACGTTCTCTGCATGGTCTATTAACCAACAAAAAAAACTAAATCAAAATCGGATGTGTGTGGCAGTCGGTAGGCTATCACACACACATTTAGCAAGTTATTTTTATATACACATAGTCAAATAAGTCTCCGTACAGCAGTATACTTGTTGCTTATTTTGTGATAAACTTTTAAAATATTTTATTTAAAAAAAAGAAGACTACCAGGAATTAGAGTAATAAAAATACAGTAGAATCCCGATTATCCGGATCAAATAAAACCAGGGGTATTCCGTATAATCGAAAATCCGGATAATCAATTTCAAAGCAAATCAAACAATATTTAAATTTTTAATTTTTTATTATAATGTAATGGGTTTTACATTCGTCGTTTAGATAATACGATATATAATAAACGAGCTATAACGCTAGATAATGAATTACATAATACCTATGTAATTTAAAATTTCGGTTGGAAATAACTTGTTATTAATCTTTGACGTAATAAATCACATCTTTTTATTGCGGCCAAGTCTCTGATGCGCTTCAGTTGTAACAACTGTATGGGATCCGATTCATCCTGTCTTTCAAATCACTTAAAAGCAACATCTAGAGCTTCAAAACCTTCTGCGTGAGATGGTACTTGACATACATCCCCAGTTTCAGTCTCTTCTTCATCTTCTCTCTCGTTACTGTTCAAATCCTCAATGATTTCTTCATCTGTATATATTTGGAATCCAGGATCTTCACTATCGCAGTTCAGCTACTCCTTAATATTCTCTTCATCGCACCCTTCACCAATGCTAAGAATTTTCATTGTTTCCGTTATTTCTTTAAAATCGTCGTCCGGTTTAATTGAAGAATTAGAAAGAGTTAATTTTAATAATTTATTCCATGCCCTTTTTAATGTTTGTAATTCCCCACGCTTCTACCAGCATATAACAACAATCTCTTAAATTAATTTCCTTCAAAACCTTTAAAATCGTTTCTATTCTGTTGACAAAAGACGACGCAGTAGCTGCTTTCTGAATAAACGTTTTAAAGTTTCAATAACACTTTGGTCCATAGGTTACAATATCGCATTATCTAACAAGAACAATACATCGCCCTCAGAATTCTTTTTAATGTCTGATATCGTAGAATACACCATATATTTGTGTCAACTTACTGACAGATTCACCATTTTTTATACTCTTAATTATCTTCAATTTGCCTTGAAGAGACAACACTACTCTTTTTCGCTTGGACATTTTAAATTTCTAACACAAAACGTAAATAAAAAACATAGGGGCGGGCTACAGTCCGCTTGGGCGAACTGTTGGATACCCTATTCTTATTCCTATATCTCATAAGTGGGCGTGACAAAAATTTAAAGGATTTTAACGAAAAAACTAAGCTTTTGTAAATAAAAACGCTCCCTAGCTCAAACTTTGGTTTTTCAATAAAATTGTTTTATTTAATTGTGGGCGGATTTAAAAAAAATTTAAGTATGAGCATAAAGGGCACCTAGAGAGTATATACTATAAATTTCAGCTCCCTAGCTCAAACTTTGGACTTTAAAAAATAAAAAAAAAATAATTGTGGGCGTGTCAGTAGGCGGATTTTGAAAATATTTACACATGAGCATAAAGGGCCCCTAGAGAGTATATATTACAAATTTAAGCTCCCTAGCTCAAATTTTGGTTTTTCAAAAAAAAATATTTTATTTAATTGTGGGCGTGTCAGTGGGCGGATTTTGAAAAATTTATGTCCCAAGCAGTTTTATGGGCCAAAGATCATATATAAAAAATTTCAGCTTTCTAGCTCAAAATTCAATTTTTCCCAAAATTTGTTTTATTTAATTGTGGGCGTGTCAGTGGGCGGATTTTGAAAATTTTATGTCCCAATTAGTTTTATGAGCCATAGATCATATATAAAAAATTTCAGCTCTCTAGCTCAAAATTCGATTTTTTCCGAAATTTTGTTTTTTTGAGTTTGTGGGCGTGTCTGTGGGCGGATTTCAAAAATTCTTAAACTTGATTATTTCGGGACCCTAGAGAGTATATGGTTAAAATTTCAGCTCTCTAGGTCCAGTTTAAAGGCCTAATTTTTGCCGACGGACGGACGGACATGGCTAGATCGACATTACTATCGATGCTGATCATAAATATAGTAACTTTTAGGGGTCTACGGGCAATATTAAGGTATGTTACAAACTATGCGTCAAAATTAATATACCCCTAGAATAGGGTATAATAAAAGAACACGTTTAAATTGACAATTAGAGCCGAGATCAATGAGTCCGGATAATCGGATGTTCGGATAATCGAGGTTCGGATAATCGAGATTCTACTGTACCTTTAATTTTTTCAACGAAAAAAATAACATTTTATTGGAAAAAACTTAAAATTTAGACAAATTCACAGCTCAAAGAGTAAAAAAAGGAACTAAAAAGTCTCCGAACACCAACATTTTTTTGGTTAATTTTCTTTAAAAATTAAGTAAAAAATTTAATGTAATTAAAAAATCACAAAACCTAATAACTAGTAGGAACTCCTCTGTTTTTTATTACTTCCTGCAGTCTGTTTTTCATCGAATGGACTAGTTTTGAAGTCGTGTTGTTCCATTCCTCAAGTAAAATGGCTTTGAGGTCATTTTTGCTGAATATTGTGCTGACGAATTTTTTCAATTGGGTTGACGGCGGCAACGTTATGGTATGGGGCTCTATGGCTTCTTCCGGCGTCGGAAACCTCGTATTCATAGACTGCACCATTGATAAATATGGATACTTGAGCATCCTTAAAGAAATTCTCCGTTCAAGTGCTCAAAAACTGGGTCTCGGCGACTCTTTTATATTCCAACAGGACAACGATCCCAAGAACACGTCGATGATCGTAAGAGAATGGTTGCTGTATAATGTGCGTACGCAAATAAAACATCCTGCTCAGTCCCCATATGTCAACCCAATTGAACATCTGTGGGATCACTTGGAAAAAAAAATTCGTGAGCATAATATTCAGCAAAAATGACCTCAAAGCCATTTTACTTGAGGAATGGAACAACACGACTTCGAAACTAGTCCATTCGATGAAAAACAGACTGTAGGAAGTAATAAAAAACAGAGGAGTTCCTACTAGTTATTAGGTTTTGTGATTTTTTAATTACATTAAATTTTTTTTAATTTAATTTTTAAAGAAAATGTTAAGAAATGAATTGCAATCTATTTAAATTATTAACGTAAATGAATTTACCTAATCTTAACGTAATTGAACCTAAATCAAAGTTGCATATTACACAACTCTTTTTATTCTTTTAAACTTAAATATAACCAAACCATGTACAGTTTGCCCTTTATAGCTTCTCTATATTGGTTTTATCAAAAGCAAAGATGTTCCGCTAAGTTATATTTCTCTTCGTATATGCTTAGTTTATATGACTAACACTTGTGCTGTGCGGTGGAGAGAATACGGGATTTTCGTTTGCCCAAATCTTTCGATTGTGTTACAAATCGACTTGCTAAGCTAATATTCTTTCTCTTTTTGATAGCAACCATCGCCGCGGTAACAGCTTTGCTCGTGATATAGACATAATTCAATATTGTTTTGAGGAGATTTTATTGTCTTTTGCGGTAATAGTAAAAATAAACATTATAACGTGGAGCTCGTGTTTTACTTTTTTACCCCAGTTAATCTCGATCAGAAAATTAACCAAAAAAATGTTGGTGTACGGAGACTTTTTAGTTCCTTTTTATACTCTTTGAGCTGTGAATTTCTCTAAATTTTAAGTTTTTCCAATAAAATGCTATTTTTTTCGTTGAAAAAATTAAAGGTGTTTTTATTACTTTAATTCCTGGTAGTCTTGTTTTTTTTAAATAAAATATTTTAAAAGTTTATCACAAAATTAACAAAAAGTATACTGCTGTACGGAGACTTATTTGACTATGTGTATATAGATAAGATAATCTTAAAATATCTTTTTGGCAGCAAATATTACAACCAAAATGACACTCTACTATTCTCGTTTGAGAAAAAAGATGCTTATAATTGAGCTATTCGACATTTCCTCAGACCTTTTTTGGATGAAAAAAGTTGATTCTGATACTTAAATAATACCTTTGTATATACATTCCTATAGTAGCGCCAAGAAATCGAATAATAATGTTGTACATGTATCCCGCAGAAGCTTTGGCGCTTCAATCGATCAATAATGAAAACTGGTTTGTGTCCTTAATTAATTTAGATGGAGCTTTAAGTTCTTATGAAAGTTTTCATCAAAACGAAAGCTATATTAAACGAAAGTAATTGAAGTGATGAAGAAAACAAAAGTAACATTTTTCCGACCAGCGCCGTTATATTTGAAGATTTTCATAAGTGTGTAGTTTGTCGTTTGTTTATTGAATTTTTTTTTTATACTTCTTATGATGGGGATATGATGTGTGGGTGAGAGGGTGCGGTATATGGTTTATAAATTATTTGTTGTTTTCAATGGAAGTTTGGGGTAGGTTATGGCATATTGCAAGGAGGCCGTAGCATTCATCAAAGAAAAGGGGTATAGTATTTTTTTTTTTTTTTTTTTTTTAATTTGCTTACGCTAAAGGGATTTTTTTCTGTTGTTACAGTACCCTTATAATGCTAAGAACACAGTGTAAGCTACTTGGTATTAGAAAGAATAGAGAGATAGGAAAGAAGTGTTTGGGTGCAGTTGTAGGGTTTTTCTCCAAAAAGAAAAGGGGTATAGTATTCATTCATAATCGGTATCACAAATCATATTATGTACATATTGCGATTGCATTTGTTACAAAATTAAATCTCCGAAAATAAGCAGAATTTGTTCATTCGGTTTTTCACAAACAACTGGTTTGGGACTTTAATCGAAACAGAGATTGCATTACTTACATGTTTTACTTACATGTTTTACATGCGAAGAGGAAAGTCACATCCAACCGGTAACGGCTAAAGAAATTGCCAATGAAATAAAAAAAGGCATCAGTACTAAAAAAGCCCCGGGATTTGATTTAATATCAGGGGAAATCCTTAAACAATTCCCAAAAAAAGGCCTAAAGAAACTAGCACAGATCATAAATGCTGTATTCAGGATAAGGTATGTACCTAGCATGTGGAAAGTCGCGGAGGTGATTATGATACCAAAACCAGGCAAACCGCCTAGTGAAGTCACCTCCTATCGCCCCATATCTATACTACCTATGTTGTCCAAGTTATTTGAAAAGATGTTGATTAAACGTCTGAACAAAATAATCGAAGAAAAATCGCTAATCCCAAACCATCAATTTGGTTTTAGAAATGAACACTCCACGATCGATCAGGTGCATAGAATAACAGATAAAATCGAAAAAGCATTTGAAGAAAAAAAGATATGCTCTACTATATTTCTCGATGTAGCACAAGCTTTCGACAAAGTATGGCACAAAGGACTGATCTACAAATTGCAAAAGCATCTGCCAAAACAATTTTCAGAAATTTTAGAGTCCTATATATTAGAGAGATTCTTTAGAATTAAGCAAGGAAATGACTACTCCACATTAAGAGAAATAAAAGCTGGTGTACCACAAGGAAGTGTGTTAGGTCCTGTATTATATCTCTTATTTACTAGCGACTTGCCGAACAGTGATGAAACAACTGTGGCAACATTTGCAGATGATACTGCTGTACTTGCTGTGGGAGAAACAGTTGAAGTAGCGACAAAAAAACTACAGAAGGCAGCGAACAATATAACAAAATGGACAAAAAATTGGCAAATTAAACTAAATGACCTAAAATCGGTCCATATAAATTTTACAAATAAAAATGTTCAGCACATACCAGTGTTCATAAATGATAAAGAAGTAGATTACGCAAACACAGCCAAATATCTAGGCATGACACTAGACGCAAAACTGCGCTGGAAAGCACATGTAAAGAAAAAAAGAGAAGAACTAAATATGCGCTACAGTAAAATGTATTGGCTTATAGGGAAATACTCTTGTTTGTCAAATTACAATAAATTACTGCTTTATAAGCAAATTCTAAAGCCAGTATGGACCTACGGGCTCCAGCTATGGGCATGCACATGCAAAACAAATCTACAGAAAATTCAAACATTTCAAAACAAAGTTCTACGGAATATAGTAAATGCACCATGGTACATAAGAAACGCTGATCTGCATAGAGATCTAGAAATAGAAATGATTGAAGATGAAGTCAAAAAAGTAGCTAATAGACATAAACTTAGGCTTTTCAATCACGTCAGCTCAGAAATGAAGGAACTATTAAATACTAGCAATATGACTAGGAGGTTAAGAAGAATTAAACCTTTTGAACTAGCTACATAGCTCGAAAAATAAAACAAAAACAGTATTAAATCCTCTATGGACAAATACTTAGAATATGAATTGTAAAATTAGAAAGACAAATTGCTGATTGGTTTAACTACTAGGTGCAATAATTGGAAAGCTGGCTAATCCCCGCCCTGCGGCAATGAAATACCAAGAAGGTTGTATCGCAGGGAAAACGGGAAGACGGGAGAAGGGGTTAGTGGGTAGAAATCACCACACTGTTACTGAGTACGGGCTCGGTTTCGTCTTTGGAAGATTACCACCTCCCAGCGTAAAAAAAAAAAAAAAAAAAAAAACATGTTTTGGATATGTACTGAATACGGATTTTTGCATAAAGGCTGGGAAAATATTTAAACATTGCATAAGAAGGTATGCAATCATTTCGAGATGTTAAAGCGAATTCTTTTGAAGAATGCTCTAAGTTGTTTGCTTTGATGTGTGTGTGGAGTAGGTAGGGAACCGGTACTAGCGGTTGGCCACTTCAAATCCAAAAATTAGTAATAATTACTGTAGTTTATATTCTTTTTTATAATATCCACGGTTGAAATATCCAACCTTCAGAATATCCTTTTTTGTGAGTCGAAGACGTGTCCAGAGTTTTAATTTTTGTGAGTCTATCCCAGGAAAATATCATCCCGCAAAACACCGGAAATCGGGCGCGTTTCTTGGACGTGAGCACAAACGCTTTCAAGATATTCTAATACGGGACTTTTGTTTGTTGGCGGAGATTTGAACGGTACGGTCGGTTAGTCAAACGAAGAGTATGAAAACTGCCATGGAGGACTGGGATACGGCACCAGGAACTCTCCGGGTAAAGATATCCTGAGAATGTGCAAGTCATAAGGTCTTATCGTTCTCAAACAAAGCCGTCACCTGGTCACTTACAGCAGTGGCGGAAACGAATCCCAGATTGATTGCCATAATGGTAGCACGTTTCATGAAGCCTCGGGTTAAAGATATCAAAGTGATCCTGGAAGAGGCAATCGCCCAACAAAACCGCCTCCTCCTGACAGTAAAGTGTTTGTGAGAATCAAATGGTACAACCTGGACAAAAAAAGTCATGCATTTATTGCAAATATGCAAAATTATCTCCATCGCATCATCAACAAAGTTGTCAATACGGCAAAGAAACATGGTGGTGGGCAGATGAAGCTAAAGCAGTGATTAGTGACAAAAATGTGTCAGAAGGCTGTCCACGAACTCCAACAAAGCAGCTTGAACAGAAAAACAACTATTTTCAAAATTTGCCGCTGAGAGAAGGAGGAATGCCCAGGAAATCCGTTCGCCAAAGTTCATCAACAATGCTTAATGCTTCTTGTGGATGACGAAAAACTACTAATTAACCAATTTCATGGGATATATTTTCCGAGAGCCGTTTCTAACACTGAAGAAGTACACGACATTGCTGTTGAAGAAGTTATGAATGCGGTCAAAGACCTTAAAAATCGAAAAGCAGTTTTGCCGGACAAGAAACCCTCTGAGTTCTGGAAAAAGATGGCAGTCATCGGGTCCAAGTGGCTCATGATTCTCATCTCCAAACTGATTAGTGGCGATCCAATGCCTAACCCGTGGAGGGAGAGTTTTCTTCTTATTTTGTACAAAGAAAAAGGCGATATGCGAGACTGATAAATACCGTTCAATCAAGCTGATGTCACACACCACGAAGATCGTTCAGGGATTATTAAATAGCCGAATCCGTAAAATAGTACGGCTATCTGAAGACCAGTGCGGGTTTGTCGCAGCTAAATCAACCACAGATGCAATCCAAAGTATAATGATCATGATGGAAAAACATAGTGATTCTTTGAAGGATTTGCATATGTTGGTTGATTTTGGAAAGTCCTGTAATAAACAACCAACGGATCTGTTATGGGTAGCGCTAAGACAACGAGGAGTTCCAGAAATCTACGTCGGATGGTCAAGGACATGTATACATGTATGAGCGAGTAAAGACAAGAGTAAGATGTATAGTTGGCGTCACCGAGGATTTCGCAATCAAAGAGGTGTACACCAGGGAAGCGTCCCAAGTCTAATCATATTGCCCTTGATTATCTTCTTAAGGAAAAAGTGACGGACCCTAATTGGTATCAGTTATTCTTTGCTGGCGATGGATTAGCGAGGTTCAATCGTCCCTGACCAAGATGTTAAATGTGTCGCTGGGCTCATCTCATCTGGATGTTTAAATTGCATAGATGTGATTTCCCCACTTAGTACCTATACTTTTACGACAAACGCTGGTTGGAGGGCGCTGTAGTGATTTTCTAAGCTGGTCCTGCATAGGCAGATGCACTTTCCCGCCTACTTCTGGCATTTCTATTCTGTCAGAAGGAACTCCCATTTCTTGTTCTTCATTCAACGTGCTATTAGGCTTCGAGCTATTTCATCTTCAAATTCTTTAGGAATGGCAGACGTTCGACCAGCTCCAAGATATAGTAACAGTCTAAAAAGCGATCAACTCATAATTTCTTATTTGTGGAAAAAGACGGAAATTTGATTTTATTAAATTTTTCATTTCAAAACTTTTCGTCCCTTCCATCATCCCCCTCTCATCATACATGCTACTTGAAGAGGCGACGATGCAATGTTAGTTAACTCCCACAGCATTTTGGGCGCCTTAAGACAATACATATACTCAACATTTCAGCTTTCTAGCTCACAAATTTGTTCTTTTAAAATTGTGGGCGTGTCAATGGGCGGATTTTAAAAATTCTTAAAAATTATTATTTCGGGCCCCTAGAGATAACATTGCTAAAATTTCAGCTTTCTAGCTCCAGTGTAAAGGCATTCATTTGTGCCGACGGGTGGGCGGACGGACGGACGGACATAGTAGATACACATTACTATCGATGCTGACCACGAATATATTACAAAAAACTGCAAAACGACAGGTGACCTGCCTCAATATTAATGTAGGTTATCAATTAGATAAATACACCTATCCAACAACTATTTCCTTGAATAACGGCTGATACAACACAAATTGAATATTTCCGAATCAAATACTGAAGAAGTGATATAAATCGGTACATTTTTGGACGAGATACAGCGAAAATAGCTAAAGTCTAAAAATCCATTAATTCATAATTCAAATACCTACCTACCGAAATCAGCTTTTATTCAATATTTCTTTTCAAACCAATCGCCTCTTCCATCATACATTCTACTCGCAGACGACAAAGCCAGATTTCTAATTTTTCATTGATCGCCCTCTATCCATCCTACATACTATTTGCCGAAGCCACGCACAACGCAAATCTTCAAAAAGTATTTGGCTTTTACAAAGAAAAATAAATACTTACATAATATCAGAATGATTCGATAATGAGAGACAAAGCAGTTTATTTCTTCGTTTCTTTCTTCTTCCTTTCTCTTTTCTCTTCGACGAACGACGAACTATAATATTGAATGATTTAACGAACAAAAATCTCAACGAATGCTTTTTTATTATTAATAAAATTATCAAAGGCACAAAAGCTCTCAGCCAACTAATTCTCGATTTGGTATGAGTAGCGACACCTATTAGGATACTGGTATTACTGGATTGGCGCTACTATAGGAATGTATATACAAAGATAATACTTTTTTGGCAGCTAATAATCTTGTGGTTCGTGTATTAGACAAGTTCGGTTTGAGGATAAAAAAAGGTGATTTTTGAGAAAAAAGTGCGATTCAAACTGTGCAAAACGAAGATTTACATTGTCAGAAATATTCTAACATCCTGTCCGTTGCCTCATCAAGTTGCAAAAAAGTTCATGCTGATATGGGGATACCTTAAAGCTGTGCCGCCGCCATTTTCTCGGCCAACATTTTTTGAATGAAAATATGTATGTAGTTGATTCTGATACTTTTTTCTTACCAAACACGCATAAGGTTCTGAAACGGGTTCAAGATTCTGAGAGAATTGTTTTAGGTTCTCAAACTTTAGTTTTGATGTCATACGGCTTCTAAAACGTTAGTTCACTTTTGTGCTGCCAATTTAACTGCACTTTTGGTTTGTTCTTGTTTAAGATGTTAAATTTTGCTGAGCTGCATATAAACTTGCGTGATGATTTACCAACCGATGTGCACATATAGATCCATCGCTGCGAATGCTGTAGAATGTCACTGTTGTCATGATAATATTGAATTAAATTACCCCGAAGTATCTCATATATTAACTCGACCGCAGACGCGGATCTTAACGTTCAAACATTAAATTAAGTTCCTGCAAAGGGGAACCCTTACAAAAAGAAACAGATTTGTAACTTAAATCGTATAAACGTATTTTCTTCTCTAAAGCATAGTACGCAGCTCGAGCTAAAATTCAGCTCCCATACAAAACTCTCTCCAAAATTTAGCCAAAGCATTTTAGCTGATTGGTACGCAGCTCCAGCTAAAATTTCAAACTTTTGTTTCGCAGTGTACATTATTTAACTGTCAAAATTTAGCGGACCGATAAATTGCTCGGCACATTTATTTGGAGCTTAATTTTGACAGACAGCTGTTCATTTCGTCTCAAATTGTTTGTATTTTGTGCAAAAATGGATTCCGACGAGTTGTTGTCTTACTATGTTGAGGAAAGTCTACACAATTCTCTACACAACTCTCTTTCAAAATTTAGCTGGAGTCTTTATTGAAGAGAAGACTGTGAACTAAATTTTAGCTCGATCTTCGCACTACGCTTAAGATGGTAAAACGTCCATAGAGGAATCGGCGGCCAGAGGTGATTTAATTTAACTCAGATTCCTGCTCAGAGATGCAAACGTTACCCGAAGAGGGGATTCTCAGTGCTGGTGCGGTTATTTTATTTGGATACCGTTTCGTTATTGCTAAAATCTTATCTGAGGGATGATTTAATTAATTATTCTAATGTTCGTTTCTCATGACACGATTGAGACAAATTACTACCGCTGAGATTCTTCTACACGTGCATGAATTGGACGGAGAAAGAATAAGAAGGACGGGAGACTAGGTCCCGGAAGTTTACGGCACTGCACCAAGAAACACGCGTGCGATCCATATGGGAATATTTAAAAATCGTCGACGATACCCTTAGCTTATGTGCTTAGAGGATATCCCAAGAAAAGTAATGGTTCCAAGAAAACGCGGTCGCGGAAAATTCTATAGTTATGTAAGTACAACAACAAGTATTTATTTAGATAAAAGCACTGCCATCGTGGCTACTGCACGCCACCTGCCCCTTAACACTACACTTTTGTTGCTGCTGCTGCGAGTGAAAGGGCTTGTGCGGCTGCTGATGAAGATGCTGGTGTTGGAATGCGGCTGGTGGCTACTGAGACGCCTGCAACTGATGGTCGACTAGGCCGCTCGTCCACTCGCTGGCCGGAACTTGTTCCCGGGGGAATTTTCTCGTTTGCTGACGATGAACTTGGGAGTTATATACCCTTTTAAATGGGATGCATACGTTCAACTGCCAATTGGGAAACGCAGCGGTGATTATAAACGTAACATTGGTGCGTGACCAGCTCACATGGAATGGGTCAGGGCGTCTTACGTGGACGTCGCTCTGGTGTGCTGTGTGGACGAGGCCGATGGTGCTCCTGTGCAATAGTCTTCTTTGTCTCGGCGAATTTCCCGTCTATCACTGCCAATGATTTTGTTTGTTAACTAAAGCTCGATCACGGATTGGTTGACATGACTAAATACTAAGTGCGATTTGAAGGTAATCGAAAAAATTCAAAAACATCTGTCATAAAGAAGTGAAAATTTTATGCCGTGGTTGTGCTTTATCTCAGTTGTTTTATTTGTTTAAAAATTAAGTTTAAAATTCACAATAAAATACGAAAACTACGAATTTGACGTGATTGAGACTTTTGAAGTATACAACAAACCTAAAATAAATTAAATTATAAAAAAAACATTTTGTATCACACCGCAAAAGTAATTCTTGAGTGTAGGCTAACTTACTTAAAATTTCACTTTCAAAATCTATTATAATCTTATCTTTCAGAGTAATAAAAAACTCATCGGTATCCAATATAAAAACAGACAATTTATTTGATATGTATTAGCTCCACTGACGTTTCCTAAAAATTAAGGGTGTTTGGCCATGCAGTTGAACTACCGAAAATATTTTGGGAGTGCTTTACTCTCCGGAAGACTAAAAAGTATTCCGAGTGGCCCAATGGAAAACAACATTAGTAAGGAAAATAAAAACAACATTGTATCTACCTACCTACCTATACAATCTAATCGTAACCTTGCGATTTTTTTTTGTTTTCGAACACACCCAGATGCGCCTAACACATGTTATAGCTGTCATAACAAAACAGATGTGATTGGAACTTCATCGCGTTAAAATTAAAAACACATTTATTTAATATTTCGTACATTTTTGATGATAGTTTGGAATTAAATTTAAAAAAAAATGTCAGCAAAACCAGACCAAACTAAATCCTGGAAAAAAATAAACGAGGAACGTAAGGCACTCAAAAAGGAAAGAAAACAAGAGAACGTTCTAAAGAAGCTGGATAAGGCAAATAAACTAGAAGAGTTGGCAAAATCAGTCCAGTCCCACGGTCCTTCTGAAGTAAAAAAGTCGCTTTCTACTGTTAGCATTGCAGTTCCTGGTTCTATTCTTGAGAATGCGCAATCACTGGAATTACGCACGTATGTAGCTGGACAAATTGCTCGAGCTGCATGCATTTTTAGAATAAACGAAGTGATAGTATTCGACGACGTTGGGATTGCTACCGCAAGAGAAACAAAACGAACAACTGATGAGAATGGCCAAGATTATTCGGTTCGGGGAAGTTCTTTACAGTTGGCGCGCATCTTGCAGTATTTAGAGTGTCCGCAATATCTGAGGAAGTTCTTTTTTCCTATTCATAAGGATTTAAAGTACTCTGGTTTGCTAAATCCACTGGACGCACCTCACCATCTGCGGCAGCAAAATGTGTTTCTTTATCGCGAGGGTGTTGTCTCAGATAAAAAGGGACGGGATGGTACGTGCCACGTGAACATAGGACTTTTGGGCGACATTATGGTAAATAAATCACTAGCGCCGGGTGTCCGTGTTACAGTGCGAATGGACTCTTTAAATGGTAAATGACTGCTTGAGCACAGTGGAGCCACGGCCGTTGCCGCAACCTTTCGGGCATTACGTTAAGTTTTTTTTACATGGTTAACTGCGAGTAATCAACAGGCACATCATTTTTTCCCGTCTGCTTCACGTAGATATTGATTTTTATGAAACGTCAAAAGGCCGCACACCAAAAGCAAAAATTTGACCGACCTTGCGGCTGTGGCTGTGCGTTGTGTTTAGCAAGTTATGATTATTTGACTGGGAGTTTGGACTAATACCTCTGTTTTTGGTTTAGAACACAAAGCTAAGAAGATGACAGGAACTGTTGTTAGTCCAGATGAGCCGCGGCGTGAGACTGGCGTCTACTGGGGATACAATGTCCGCATAGCTCACTCGTTTTCAGACATCTTCACGAAATCGCCATATGAAGGAGGTTATGATGTAACTTTGGGGACGTCGGATAGAGGCACCAGTGTGGTCGAGATTGGAGCCAAGTCACTGCATTACAATCATCTGCTGATAGTGTTTGGCGGCTTAAAGGGTCTAGAGGCGGCGGTGGCCAATGACGAAAAATTAAAAGTGGATGATCCAAACCTTCTGTTCGATCATTATGTGAACGTATTGCCGTCTCAAGGGTCAAGAACTATTCGAACGGAGGAGGCAATCCTGATATCGATGGCAGCATTGCACGAGAAACTCGACCCTACTGTCCCTGACATCGACAAAGATTTCCGGGAATTCATTCCGCAAAGCGACGAAACGGGTCTGCAACAGCATCGTAAAATAAACGGGATAACATGTGGAGATGTAGATTTAAGTAAATTTGACTAAATGAAGTGTCTTTTAGTGTATCTTTCAAAATAAAGTAGGATAGGCTAAATAAATGGTCAATTGAATGAATTTAGTGTGATGTGGGAAGCGTCTGTCGACTTGACGTAATTCCGAATATACTTCTACACTCGGGGCACCGATGAATGTGTAGCAGAACAAAGGCTGCGCGATCTCCAAGGAAATCAAATAAATCGAAATACGCATCCAGCCAATAAAAATATTCACCGGCGGACCACTCATCTTTGAATGTGCTCGAGTATTTAGTAAATATTTGGATGCCGTATTTCAGGGTTTACTATCTGTAGGCAATGAATACGCACTCCACTAGCATCGTAGTTGAAATATATTACTGATATATTATCCAATCCAGTCATTCATAAAAATGCATAGCCATGTTTCAAATAAGTAGGCGCAGTGGCTCAGTGGTTTTTGTGTGCCCGATTCAAATCGCGCCGGGAGCAAGTAACATCTAGAATTTTTTCAACTGCGCCACCTCTTGCGAACGTCTGACAAACATCCAAGAGTGTCAATCGTCAATCGAGTGAGAGGCTTCTCAAATTTGCCGTTCGGAATGGGCTAAAATTGTAGGTCCCTTTCACTTTGCACAGCAAATGATTGGTGACGCTAATTTGCCTAATTTTATGTTTCAAATAATGCGGTGTCTGGTATATACAACGACTAGCGGACGTATTTGGTCAACAATCAATAACACCGTTTTTTCAAATTGATTGCCGGCGACAGACAAGTTTCGAGGTAGTTAAGAAGTTCAACTAACTTGCAGAAAACATAAACTCCACGAACGACGCCTCAATGGAGTTCCGACGGAGAATTACTTTGCTAGAATTACCGCTGCTACTTAGGTTTACCAAAACAAATGGGTTTAAAACTCCTGACTCTAAGGAAACAATGCATGCTGTGTCGAACCTTAGTCTTGCCAGTTCTGCATTATGGCGACAAGCGCTGGTTCTTAATTAGGAAAGCCCGTAATCCAGAGTGTTATGCGATCTGTGCTCATTAGAAGGTTTTCACTGGTAACCGACTGTATTCTTACGGAGTCGCTCTGATACTAGGCCACCTCAGTGAGAAACCATGGCCTTACCACGCTAATGCGGGGCTCTGGCGTGGTTGACTGTATAAAAATAAAGGACATCGACGATGACTGCCTGGCGCAGGATATACCCGGAACAAGCCGAGAGGGAGTTTCTAGACAAGCTCCAGTCAAAGAACTGCTACCACCTCACGACAAGTTACGGGGGTGCCTGGAAAAAGCCCGGCAGCACAAAAGGTGCATGCAATGGGGGTGGGATCCAAGTCCTACCCCCGTTTCTCTGTCTGGGAAAAACACCGGTGGAGGAGGTAGGGCACAGCTCAAGAACAAGCCCCAGAACTCAACGGGGATGAAGCCGGAAGGAAAGGGAGCAGAATAACTTTACTTTTACGTGGGTAACCAGGTGCTAGGGACGATCTCCTGCGAAGGGGACCTAGTGGTCTCTCACCTTTTCCGGCTTTCACTTTCCCAGGGAGAATTCCATCAGATTTGGAAGTGCTCATTTATAACCCTGATACACAAAAAAGGACTACCGCCCTATAGCTAAACTCTCACATATACCCAAGCTCCTCGAAAGTATCGTGTACGAAGACCTTAGCTTTCACTGTAAATCTCTCATCTCCCAAAATCAATATGGCTTTATTAAAGGCAGATCAACTACCACAAACCTCGTGGAATTTGTGTCCTCTGCCCTCTCAACCCTGGAAAGCGACAAAGAAGTCGACGTTATTGCAACCGACTTTAGTAAAGCGTTTGATAAGATATCTCACAAATTAATCCTCTTTAAACTGTCATCACTCGGCTTCGAACCCATATTGTTAAAATGGATATCGTCCTACCTGGAAAACAGTTTTTATAGTGTCCGCTTCAGGTCCATCTTATCGGCGCCTTTTTTTGCCACCTCTGGGGTTCCACAAGGTAGTGATCTAGGTCCCCTTCTCTTTATCCTAACAATAAACGATCTTGACCGAATCATTAAACATTGCGCCCTTTCACTCAACGCTGATGATACTAAGTTTCGTATGCCCACATTTTCACCACAAGACTCATTGTCTTCTACAACAAGATCTGGATACTTTTTCCACCGGGTGCATCAAAAACGGCTTAGAGCTCAATATCGCCAAATGCCAGTCTATTACTTTCTCACGCAAGATGAACAAGTCTCCTCCCGTCCTTACCTTCTCCATGGTCAACTATATCCCGTGTTCAATCTCTTCGTGACCTTGGCATTCTGTGCGATAGGGAGCTTAATTTCCGTTTACATTTTGACGAGATAATTCTTAAAGCAAACTCATCACTTGGCTTTGTTAAACGGTGGTCCAACGAATTCTCTAACCCTTACGTGACCAGATCTCTTTACACAACCCTTGTTCGCCCGCTTCTTGAGTACGCCAGCCAAGTATGGTCCCCTTTCCATCAAGTCCATGTGTCCAGAATCAAGAGCATAAAACGTCGCTTTCTCCGATTCGCTCTTCGTGGTTTACCCTGGAACGATCCCTTAACCTTATCTCCCTATCTTGACCGTCTTAAACTCATTAAAATGAATACCCTTGAGGAACGCAGAGACGCTGCAGACATAGTCTTCATTCATCGACTCCTCTCTGGCTTCGTTGACTGCGCGTCACTTAATAACTCTATTCCATTCAATACTAACCCTCGTCTCTTCTATCTTCCGCCCCACCGCACGTCCTATGGCTCCAATAAACCAATCTCCCGCGGGTTGGGTCCGTTTGCCCGCATATCAAAAGCCCGCACACGAATGCCCGCATATCAAAAGCCCGCACCACAAAAGCCCGCACCACAAAAGCCCGCACCACAAAAGCCCGCACCACAAAAGCCCGCATGTCATGGGGAAATATGAAGTTCCCCTTAAGAAAACTCTTTTCTGTGATTCTCACAAGATCGAGTATCTAACATTTTGGAAATTGAAGTAAACCAATCAAAACTCTTATAGAAAATATTTTGTGGCTTCGAAAATGGCGTGAAGTAGTTATTCACCACACTCACCTCTTCCCCTCTTTTTTTTTTTTGAAAACGTGTAAAATCTCTTACAAAATTTTTGCTCGTCCTAAAAAGAACGGATTTACCCACCATATCCACCTCTTCAAAATTGAAATTATTCAATATCTCTCAACGAATATTTAGTCGTCCTAAAAAGAACGATTTTTGTTCATAAAACCACTATTTCACAAAATCACTTCACTTTCACTGTTTGTGAGCAACCGCACTGCTCCAGGCATCGACGAATAATGCGACAATTCAAAAAAAAAAATTCACGATTTTTTTACGATTAGGAAATTATTTTTATTCAATCTAATATGTACAAATTGACTTATATCTAGACTTATAATTAAAATTAAAAATGTCGGCTCAGCAAAAGGGGCCCGACGAATTTCTTATGGCTAGGTTTACAAAAGTTTTACAAAACTATATTTATGACTACTCTTAATCTATTTATGATATTTTATAATTAATTAAAAGCTAATTGTTCCTGTTGGGAAGAAAAGAAAATATAGTATTAGCGTTGATTACAGGGAGTAAGTCACCCCCTGTAATGTCTTACCGATTTTTCGTAGAACGGAGTATCTTCGTTGTGGATGATGTCGTCAAATCTAGCATCCGTGATGGCGCGAGGATTTAGATACCGATGGCTTGGTTCCATTTGTTGCTGGGTTAATTCCCGGACTTCTGTGTTTGGGTGGTCTGCAAGGTTTCGGATGAGTCTTCCTGATAGTTCCATCATAAATTTGTTGATCGACTGTGCGATTCCTGCCTCCTCGTAGAGTCTTCTCGTTGAGTAGTACTTCAGAGTTGTCGGGTTTCGCCAAAGTCCTGTGCAGGTCCGAAGTATTCTCCTTTCGAAAAGCTGGATCTTCTTCATTGTTGATGGTGAAATTGTGAACCAGATGGGACAACCATAAGTTATCACTGGTCTGATGAGCTGCTTGTATATGAGCAGCTTGGTTTTTCTGCTAAGCCCGTTGCGCTTCTTGAGAAGCGGGTGCACTAGATGCAATGCAAAGTTTGCCCTTTTGAGGGTAATGTCAGCATGCTGGTTGAATTTAAATCTTTCGCTGAAGTTGATTCCCAGATATTTCGTTGATGTTCTGGTATGAACCACTGTATCATCTGGAAGATTCAGTTTAATATTACGGCAGCGGGTTGCAAATGCTCGGCGTCCTCCGGTCGCTGTTACAGGATTGCGGAAGCAGATAAGATCCGTTTTGTTGCTATTTATCTTCAGTCCCCACTTAAGATAGTAGTCCCAAAGATTCCTGATGTGGGTCTCAACTCTTCGTGCAGCTATCTCTGGAGACAGGGAGGTGGCGTAGGTCACTGAGTCGTCTGCGTACAGAAGCATTTTGCTTCGGCCTTCATTCATTGGCTGGTCAGCTGTGAAGATGTTAAAGAGGATCGGACCGAGTCTTGATCCTTGGGGTACACCTGTGTTGATGCTTCTGACTGACGACTTCTCATTCTGTACCTGTACGAAGAAAATTCTATTTGTTAGGAAATTATTAATAAGTCTCACCATATTGAGCGGAAAACCATATTCCATTAGTTTGAAGATCAGTCCTTTAATCCAGACGCTGTCAAAGGCCTTCTCGATGTCCAGCAAGCAGGCTACAGTTGTCTCCTTTTTGTTGAGTCCCGTGGTGACGTCGCTATGAAGCTTCAGTAGGGGATGTATCGTAGAGTGTCTAGCTCTGAATCCAAATTGATACGTCGGGATTATGCTTCTCTCCGCACACAGTTGGTTGATCTTTCGCAGCATCAATGACTCCAGAATTTTACTCACGCAACACAGGAGAGCTATTGGTCGGTATCCATTGACATTTGTTCGATCTGTCTTCTTGGGCACTGGCACAACTTTCGCTACTTTCCATGATTTCGGAAAATAGCTGTTGTTAATGCAGTTGTTGAATATGATGGTCAGTAGAAGGATGGCCACGCTTGGTAACTTTTTAAGCAAAAAGTTCGAAATTTGGTCAGTTCCGGATGACTTCTTTGAGTTGCCGCTATGGATAATGTTACCAACCTCTTCTGTGTTGGTGAAGACTTCGTCGCTATTTGGGTCATCTGCTGGATTCCTGGTATTGAAAGTCGTGATGACATCGGTTGACATTGTGGCCTCGTGAACTTGTGCTTCCACTACTTCTAGGAATTCTGGAAGGTGCGTTGGTGGTCGATCCGTGAAATTCTTTTCGAAGTGGGTGGCAAATGCTTCGGTTTTTTCAATTGCGGTGGTGGCAGTATCTTGTCCGTGTTCAATGGTTTCAGGCATTGACCTCGATTTTCCAACCAGCGAGTTGATTTTCTTGAAGGCGTCGGGGCCTAGTTTTATGTCTTCCAGCCTCTGCCTGAATTCGTTGTCCCTGAAGTGTTTCACAGCACGACGAAACATGACGTTGGTGCATTCCAGCTGGGAATGTACACTTCTATACTCGTCATTGTTGGTGTTCCAAGTTCTGTGGAGAATCCTCTGTAGCCTTTTTCGCAGCCGTTGTCTGTGTGCATGAATTGCTTGGATGTGTTGAGGTAGGTGCCCATATCTGTCTTTGCTGGTTCGGGTTGTCTTCTGTCGGTCTACAGCTGCGTTAACTACGGCTTCAAAGTGATTGACGACTCCGTCAATCTCGTTGTTGCCGAGGTTTTCGTCCATTGCTGGCAGTATCACATTTGCTTCGATGTCCGACTCGTATTGGATCCAGTTGATCCGGTTGAATTTGATGTTCAGCTCTGGTGCAGGATTTTCCACCATTATTCTATGGTTCAGCCGAATCCGAAGTTCTACAGCCAAATGATCAGAATCACTTACGTGCGCAAGGCAGCAGTAATTCCGAAAGTCCGGTAGGATGTTGACGAAGTTCGATGAAGCCAAGAAAAAGTCCAGCATCGATGGTGTTCTTGGAAAGGTGTTTAGTGGTTGTGAAATAACCACTAGGGAGTGTTGATGTGCATTACCATGCAGCCACTCCACTATTGCCGTCCCTTGTGGTGATATTTCGTCGTCTCCCCAAAGCTGGTGTCTGGCGTTGAAATCCCCTCCAATCACACAATAGGTGTTTGTGCTGCACATGTTGTGGATAACAGTCAAATCGTGCATGATGTTTCCTCTTGGCGCCTGGCATTGGTTGTAGACCGAAATAACCAGCAGAGTTTCCACCTCAGACAACTTGATGGTAACGGCTGTTGTTTCCATGCATGTCAGTCCTGGTATTTGTATTTTTTGGCACTTAAGGGTGTTTCTGACGATGATCGCTGTCCCACTTCGGTCACTTGACTTATCTTCCCGATATGTCTTGTATCCATCCGGCTTGTATGGGTTGTTTGGGCTCAATCTTGTTTCCTGTAAGAGAAGAATGTCGGGTTTCTTAGACTTAATAAATAAGCTTAAGGAACTTCGTTTGGCTGTGGAATAGATAGAATTTACATTATATGTTAAGATACTGAGCGAATTTATTGGGAACATAATTCACAAATAAGTTTGCCCAGTATAATTGTCTTCGCCCTATCGTCGAGGATGCCATAGTTGCTAGGCACAACCTTTCTTGCCTTCTGGAGAAGGGTTAAAAGGTCAGTGCCGAACAATCTTTCAGTATCCTCAAAGATGTTAGACGAAGTCTTACCGGAAGGAACAGTGTTCCTTGATGTTGATGATGGCGCGGGCTTATTGGTAGCCTTGCCGGTGAGACTTGGTTTTGCTGCTGGCTTGGAGACCACTGGTTTCGTTGTTGGATTGCCTTGTGGTTTCACTGTCCTCCCTAAAGCTGCGACATCTGCAAAACTCAGACCAGCTTTAATCGCTTTCGAGGCTGAGTTGACGGCGAACTGACGTTATTCCTTCTTCTTTTGCGAGTTTTTGAGCCTCTCGGCAACTTTCTCCTTATATTTGGGGCATCCCTTGTAGTTCGCTGGATGTCCATTCTTCTGGCAGTTAGCACAAAATACTGCGTCGTCCTTCTTGTTGTCGATACTACGTGGGCAGTTTCCAGGTAGGTGCTCGACCTTGCACTTGACACACCTGTACTTCATACCACAGTTGCTGGCAACGTGACCGAACTTCTGACAGTTTTTGCACTGCGTAATGCCACTGGTTTGGAATTTCTCCCAATAAACTTTTTGGTTTAGCAATAAATTTTTGCTGAAAATAAAAGAAATGTCGCTATTTTTTCCAACTTGGACGACGAAGCTATTAAACTTGCGGTCAGTCCTTGTTGTTTTATAAGCGGTCACCTCAATTACCTGTATACCGGCGCTGATTAACTCATCTTTTATGTCGTCTACCAGATAGCTGTGATGGATGCCCTTAAGAACCAAAAGGGTCTTCTTGTCCTCCTTGCAGGTATACGTGTTGTATTCCGTTTTTATGTTTTTGAGAAAATCCCGGATTTGTTGGTGATCCTTTTTTGTCCTTGTGGTAATTATCGTCTTGTTTATATTTATGTTGTGGAATGCGACAATTCAGAAAAATTCCACTTCTTATATACACTTTGTCGAAGACTTTTCTTACGGTAAATTTGTTCTCCGTGATTCTCAAACAATCGAGCATTTTAACTTTTTGAAATTGAAAGAAGCCAATCCCCCTCGAATTGGTAATATTTTTGACAACCAATCAAAACTCATGCAAGATATATTCTCAAATTCTCCTTACAAATGTTTACCATTTTAGGAACTTTTTTCTCTTTTATTGGGAGGAATGCTGTTATTATTCATTGGTAAGAGCATCTATTTAACGCATGTACTATGCGCAAAATTGAATTTTGCCTAAATTTCAGCTACAAATAGTATAAAAGAAATGGAGATTGAAACGATTTCCTATAAAAGAAATGGATATTTCCAAATTACTCGCATTATTCGTTGTTTGTTACGCCGATTGGTGTGGTTGTCTGCTCCAATCGGTCTTTTTAGAGCGATTGGTATTAAAGAGGATATTAATTCCTTCAAAAAGCGTTCTTTTAAGGACGACTAAATGCCTAAATTAAGAGATTTTGCTTATTTCAGTGAGGAGGAGAGGTGAATTTACAGTTCCTGTAGGTGGTTTTGTTACGCGTTTAAAAAAGGGGTGAATATATTGAGAAATAAAAGCTGTGGGGAAGATAATGTCCATATATTCGGATTATTTTCATCTTTTACTGTGAGGAATAGTGTTAGTCTTCCTTTGAATAGACAACTATTCAACTCATGTACTTACGCACACTTGAGATCAGGTTATTTCCAAGACAATTGCGTCTTAACCTCGAAGAAATGTTAAGCAGGCGCCATAAACACTGAAATTAGCGCCAAATTCTAAAGATTATAACCATATATTCGCATAATGTTCGTTCTGGGTGGCCCGCTTCGCGGGATCTTAGGGTTTCACCTATCTTTCCGCAGGGTTTAGCACGCTCACGCAACTCCGTTGCTCCGCTAAGGGTATATGCCTTATGCCTGGCAGGCGCCATAAGCACTATGATATTAGCGCCCAAGTCCAAAGATAATGTCCATATATTCGCATCATTTTCATCTTTTACTGTGAGGAATAGTGTCAATCTTCTTTTGAATAGACAACTATTGCACTCATGTACTTACGCACACTTGAGATCAGATTATTTCCAAGATAATTGCGTCTTAACGTCGAAGAAATATTAAGCAGGCGCCATAAACACTGAAATTAGCGCCAAATTCTAAAAATTATAACCATATATTCGCATAATGTTCGTTCTGGGTGGCCCGCTTCGCGGGATCTTAGGGTTTCACCTATCTTTCCGCAGGGTTTAGCACGCTCACGCAACTTCGTTGCTCCGCTAAGGGTATATGCTGGTTGTCTGGCAGGCGCCATAAACACAAGCAAATAAGCGCCGAATTGAAAAGATAAGGCGAATTTATGCGCATCATGTCGGGTCTATGTAGCCCGCTCGCGGAATCTTAGGATTTAAACTGGTTTTTCCACTAAATAAGCGAATAATTCCAAATATGAACTCCATTTACTCGCATGATTTGCGGTCTGCTTTAATCAAATGTATACAAATTCTGTCCATTTTATGAACTTTTTTCGCTTTTATTGGGAGGAATGCTATTATTTTTCAATGGTAAGAGCATCTATTCAACAAATGTACTATCCGCACTTGGGCTATGGTTATTTCCCAAAACAATTCCGTGTTAAAATAGAAGTAATGTACATTTAAAATCCATTGAATTCACACAGAAATCCATCTGTAAGATGCAAGAAATCATGAGAATCACGGAGAGGGAAGTTGTGTAAAATATATCCTGCAAGAGTTTTGATTGGTTGTCAAAAATATTATCAATTCGAAATGTCTTCGACAAAGTGTATATAAGAAGTGGTATTTTTCTGAATTGTCGCATTCTTCGTCGATGCCTGGAGCAGTGCGGTTGCTCCCAAAATAGTGAACAAGTGAAGTGATTTGGTGTATTGGTTACTATTAACCAAAATCGTTCTTTTTAGGACGACTAAATATTCAATGAGAGATATTGACCAATTTCAATTGAGGAAGGGAAATGAGGGGAAGAGGTGGATATGGTGAATAAATCCGTTCTTTTTAGGACGAGCAAACATTTTTTAAGAGATTTTACACGTTTTCAAAAAAAAAGAGGGGAAGAGGTGAGTGTGGTGAATAACTACATCGCCCTCCATATTACTGGGAACAAATATTTCTTTCAAGTGATTTGATTGGCTTTAAAATTTTATAAATTAAAGTGATGAGGTGAATAACAAAACAATAAGCCCGCATCATATGCGGGCTAAATCTGAAAATAAATTGTGCGGGCTTATGGCATGCGGGCTTTTGTGCTGCGGGCTTTTTCATAATTTGGCGTGCGGGCTTTTGTTACGCGGGCTTTTCATATGCGGGCTTATAGGGGTTTCCCATCTCCCGCATGCTGTGGAAGGTTAACGCAAACCTCACCGCCTTCGATTTCAATCGCAGTACTCCCTGCTTTAAACTTGATCTTCTGCACCAATCTTAAATCCTAGCTTTTTATTAGTTTTAATTAGTTTTTAAGCTTAAAAAAGGTACATATATCACTAGCTTGTATTAAGCCAAATAAATGAGGTCTTCTGCCTCACCAAAATTAGTGCTGCTGGTACAAGATGGTTCCTCCGCGACCTCAAAACGGTCCTCGTGCCTGAGGAAGCCAAAAAGAGGGTTGAGGCGCATCGGGTCAAACCCGATAGCACAGAAGTGCCCCCAGAGCCAAACACACGTTGAGCGTTGTCTGAACCCAGTTTGTCAGAAATTTATCTGAAATAACTTTCTCAAATAATGAGGTAATGGTTTTTGTGTTCAGATTGTTGAGAGCGGCTAGCACACTCTAGTAAGATTGCCATGAGATTGTTCCTGAGAAGTTGATGGTGTTATTTTAACTGACTCAGGCATCATTTCGGACCAATTTAATGAATATGTTACTGAAATATCTGAGAAGTTAAGGACATCAATCAACCATGTGATAATTGCGACTGCTTGATGCCACTTTTTACTGATAATAGGTCCGTTCGCGAACTAATATACACACGTAAATTTATATAAACTTTCGTGCAAAACTACACAAACGCGTTCGCGTACTGAGAAAATGGTAAAAAGATGAACGAAAGAAAAATGTAGTTTCGTTCATTTTTCTTCACACAGAATTTCGGCTGGTAAGAAAATGAAAACTGTCAAATGATGAAATCCTATGAGTTTGCCAGCAAAAAAAAACAGCTGTTGCTTCTTTTCAAGCCAAACTAAAAAGTTTTTACACAAAAGCGTTCGCGTACTTTTCTTAGTAATGAGAGGATTCTCTCTCGATTTTGTAGATTTGACACTTTTCATTTTTCTATACATAAAGTACGCGAACGGACCTAATATTCCACTTCCACTTACAAGATTTGTGTTAAATCCAATAGCGTCATAAGAAATCTACAAAGCTATTTCTACTCTAAAAAATAAGAATTCTTGCACTAGTGATAACATATCAAGTGCCTTACTAAAACAAATTTCCTTTTATATGGCTGATGTATCGAGTAGTTACCTAAGAAACAGAGAACAGAGAGTTATTATAAATGGACTTTTAAGTAAACCAAGAAAATTAAGACATGGAGTTGTTTTACAGGGTTTCGAGCTTGGTCCCTTTTGTTCTAAGTATACATAATATCTATTTTTAATATCAATTAAAATGGTCAACCTTCCGGCTTCGCAAATTAAATAGCTTTCACCAAACAATTTCCATTTTTATTGGATTGCATTGCTGTAATCGAGGAAGATCTTAAAACTTTGGCGATTTGGTTTGCTGCTAATAAGTTATTGTTTTTATTGTTATAAGTTTATTAATATTTAAATAAATAAC
Organism: Portevinia maculata; assembly: GCA_949715645.1. NCBI lineage: Eukaryota > Metazoa > Arthropoda > Insecta > Diptera > Syrphidae > Portevinia > Portevinia maculata. Next base: position 221,340,381 of record OX454526.1, read on the forward strand.
AATATCAATAGACAAAGAAAAGGCGCTAGCTACCAAAGCTTACAGCTATTATTTAAATTAGACTTTAACTAATGAAAAAGAATCCGGGTTGCTTGAGTCTCATAGCCTAGAACTGACGGAACCACAGCAAACTTACTTTTTACTTACAGCAGGACCCTAGCCGTCAGTCAATACGGCGTAAGCGGCCCTCACATTAAGATATCACATTCCAGCTTAATTTGTAAAATGAGTTTATATACAGTTTGTACATTTGTTTCGTCAATTGAAGTCAGAAAATCTTTGAGATTTTTGTTACAGATGTTTTTACAGAGTAGATGACTAATGTTCAGTGTTGCTCTATCGCGAAAAAACCAAATTGATGTTTCTTAAAATATCTGGTAAAAGACTTTAGGTCTGTTCGCCAACTAATATGCAAACGTAAATTTATACATATAAACTTTTGTGCAAAACTACACAAACGCGTTCGCGTACTGAGAAAATGGTAAAAAGATGAAGGAAAGAAAAATGTACTTTCGTTCATTTTTCTTCACACAGAATTTCAGCTGGTAAGAAAATGAAAACTGTCAAATGATGAAATCCTATGATTTTGCCAGCAAAAAAAACAGCGGTTGCTTCTTTTCAAGCCAAACTTAGACGTTTTTCATCTTTTTACACAAAAACGTTCGCGTACTTTTCTTTGAAATGAAAGGATTCTCTCTCGATTTTGGAGATATGACAGTTTTCATTTTTCTACACATAAAGTACGCGAACGGACCTTTTATGACTTTAACCTTTAATATGAAGCCCACGACTGTAAACAGTTTAGCCTGACTGTTCATTTGTGTGATAAATGGATCTTTACATGAAATAATGGAAAACTAAATGCTAGATGCTTCAAAATTGAATTCGTGCCTCATTTTAACTAGAATGATCTCTGCGTGTTTGCAGTATTGAGAGAGTTCTTTAAGAAAATTGGGAACATTCCGAGTAGGAACTCGCAAATCTGTACCCTACGAATTAATAATTTGAACCCTGTCAATGCTCCGAGCACGAATATCCCAGACAGCAGAGAAAATACAGACTGTACTGACTGCTGGATTAAGTCCAGAAAGTGTCGCTTCAAACGACGTTTTTTTCGTGGTCGAGGACATACTGGAGAAGGTGGATTTGCTGGGCGCTTGTTTCGAGGCCATGTATACTGTAAACAATCCTGTTGGGCCTCAAGGGATACCAGAAAAAACTGGAAGAAATTGGCCATTATTGGTCAAAACGGGCAGCCATTGGCGGTGAGAAGCGTATTAGATATCTGGGTATCTGACTTGGCCAGTATCTGTATTTCGATAGACATGTAGTTGCTTGTCTTGCTGCGGCCAATAAGGCTTTTGCTCTGACAAGGAGACTATTCCATAGCAGTCAACTTGACTTCTCATTTGCTACGTGGCCCTTATAAGGCCGATCATCGCTTATGGTTGTCCATTGTGGTTTAATATAGCGCCTGGTTATATGGAAAAGATTCAGGGTTTGAAGAGACAATTTCTTAAGGTCTGTGTCCGGTTGTTCCGAACACCTGAATCCAACTATATAAAATACTATCCCAAAAAGGTCCTATACGATGGGGCTCAGTTGAATAGGATTGACAATTTCCTTATTAAGGTGACTCGAACGCACGTTGCAAGGGCGATGGCCAGCGACAATAGCCGGGTCTTTGAAACTTACTACTCCAATGTACATACAGAGTACGCTAAGATCTCTATATCTATATCTCGTATCGTAAGTAAAATAGGTAGTTTGTAATTTGTTTTATATAAAAAATATAAAATCTTAATTATGATACCGAGTTTTATTTAATTTTCTCGATGAATACATATTATGTAAGGTTAGTTCGTAAAATCGTTTTTAGGCCGAAAGGCAATAATTATAAGATATAATTAAATTTAGGGCGTCCGCATAAGGATCAATAATCTACAATTAGTATCCTGTTAATTTTAAGATAGATTTAATAATAGCAATTACAAATGAATTTAAAAGTAGGAGTGTTGAACTACTAGTCTAAAGGTCGCAGGTTCAAATCCCGCCGTGGCCAAGTAACATCTACAAGTTTTTATACCCTATTCTAGGGGTATATTAATTTTGACGCATAGTTTGTAACATACCTTAATATTGCCCGTAGACCCCTAAAAGTTACTATATTTATGATCAGCATCGATAGTAATATCGATCTAGCCATGTCCGTCCGTCCGTCCGTCGGCAAAAATTAGGCCTTTAAACTGGACCTAGAGAGCTGAAATTTTAACCATATATTTATTTATTTATTTATTTAATTCATCAAATGAGTAAACATTCACTGTTCTCTTTAGATTACATAATACAAAAATAAATACCTATTAACTACCACCAGAGTTGCTTAATGCTAATATTAAACAGCTTTTAAATGAATACCTACTAAGATGAAATTCTAATAAATCAAATACTCTCTAGGGTCCCGAAATAATCAAGTTTACGAATTTTTGAAATCCGCCCACAGACACGCCCACAAACTCAAAAAAACAAAATTTTGGAAAAAATCGAATTTTGAGCTAGGAAGCTGAAATTTTTTATATATGATCTATGACTCCTAAAACTGCTCGGGATATAAAATTTTCAAAATCCGCCCACTGCCACGCCCACAAAAAAATAAAACAATTTTATTGAAAAACCAAAATTTGAGCTAGGGAGCTGAAATTTTTAATATGTACTCTCTATGGGCCCTTTAAGCTGATGTATAAATATTTTCAAAATCCGCCCACTGACACGCCCACAAATAAATAAAACAATTTTTTTGAAAATCCAAAGTTTGAGCTAGGGAGCTGAAATTTATAATATATACTCTCTATGGGCCCTTTATGCTTATGTGTAAATATTTTCAAAATCCGCCCACTGGCACGCCCACAAATATTATTATTTTTTTTTTTTTTGAAAATTCAAAGTGAGCTAGGGAGCTGAAATTTATAATATATACTCTCTAGGGGCGCTTTATACTCATGTGTTAATTTTTTTAAATCCGCCTACTGACACGCCCACAATTAAATAAAACAATTTTATTGAAACACCCAAGTTTGAGCTAGGGAGCGTTTTTTTTGATAAAATCCTTTAAATGTTATATAACAAAATATGTAAAGCGTTCTTAACAATTCAACCATACTTAGACTTTTGTCACGCCCACTTATGAGGGATAGGAATAAGAATAGGGTATCCAACAGTTCGCCCAAGCGGACTGTAGCCCGTCCCTATGTTTTTTCCACTAGTTCTCTCTTCTCTTGCGAACGTCTGACAAACATTCAAGAGTATCAATTGTCATGAGAAGCTTCTCAAATTTGATGTTCTGATTTAGCTTTAAATTGTAGGTCCCCTCCACTTTACACAAGCAAATTGTTGTTTGTCACCACACATTAGATCTCTCTTGAATAATCAAATTATTGATGTGTCCTTCAACACAAACTTTTTCGCATTTCGCATTTTGACCACAAGAAATCCAAGGAAATGCTTAAATAAAGTCGGCAGCTTAGGACACTGGTAAATATCCTGGGTGGACATGTCTTCAGAGAAAACATGTCAATCGAGTTAGACTGAAATATACCGACACGTGAAGATAATGCGGCGTGCTATAAGCTGAGGAGGCCGTAAAATATATATTGTGTGAATATGAGGGAGTATCTCAAAACCGATGGAAAATCATAGGAAAAAACTTCTTTGAGCAGCTAGAGGAAATAAGTTCAACAAACTAGAAGAGACTTCTCGAATTCTGCAGGGAAATTATTTGTTTTTCAAGGGAAAGTATTAAGGTTTTATTCTGTTTATTAGGTGGTTCCCATTTCGGTGCCTAGTTGTGTACGAGCCTTTATATCCCTTTTTAACCTAACGTAACTAGTCTGATTGTGCCTCTGACTTTTCAGATTTTCGCAGCACGAGAAGTGCGTTCTAAGAAGCAGGTACACGATTTTCTGGGCTGCAAGTTGTCAATGATTTGTCTTTCTTACACATTGAGTCCACGGGAGAAACGTCTAAAGCTAGAATTTTCGGCAGGCTAGCCGCCTCCGTAGTGGACTTAATGTATGAACAGTAGCTTGCCCAGTTTTTTTTTATGAGCTTGTTTTCATTTAAAACTTTATGGAATCTGAATGTCACAGTTCGAGCAAACATGCAACAATATCCCCCTCTTAAACTTGTTCGTCCCGAACAAGCACGTCAATATTTTCACCATGGTACCGATGGAGTCGATCCACATGGAAAACTTTCAGCTTGCCCCTTCCTCGCTGGATTCGGTAGACAACATCGTTGATGCGCTTCACTATCTTATAGGGTACTTGCCAATCCTGCTGTAGTTTAGGTGACATGCCTTTTCGGCGATGAGTTTTGTATAGCCATACCAGATCTCTTTCCTGGTATCCTGTGGTGGTTGCTTTTATATCGTACCTTGTCTTCATGCGGTCGCTGGATATCCGAATCTTATCTCTAGTTTTCCGATGAATGTTTCTGATGATTTCTCTGAGATCCGCAGCATAATCATCTTCATTCGTTACTTCATCAGTCGGAGATCCAAACATCAATTCACTAGGTAACCGGATGGTTTGACCAAAAAGGATTTCGGATGGAGTATGTCCTGTTGTGTTATGAACTGCGCTTCGATGAGCTAATAGGAACATGGGGATCTGCTTGTCCCAGTCCCGTTGGCAGTCGCCAACAACCTTAGAAAGGTGTTCGTTTAAGGTTCTATTGAAGCGTTCCACCATTCCGTCCGATTGTGGATGAAGCGGGGTTGTTCTTGTCTTCTTAATCCCTAGTAGCTGGCATACTCTCTCTTGGCCATCATGGATCTGCGAAAGAATGGCTCCGATCCCAACATTACTAGCGTCAGCATCTACAATAAATGTTTTTCCTGGAGTAGGGTATGCTAGAACTGAAGCATCACACAGTTGGTGTTTGAGACTCTTGAAACTCGCTTCGCAATCACCTGACCATTTGAATGGTTTTCCTTTTCCGTCAGTTGGTGCAAGCTCTTTGCGATCCTTGCAAAGTCCTTCACAAACCGTCTGTAGTAAGTTGCAAGTCCCAGGAAGCTCCTCAGTTGGTGTTTGTCTTTGGGAACGGGCCAATTTTTCACCGCATCGACCTTCTCTGAGTCAGTCCTTACTCCCTCGGACGAGATGATGTGCCCCAGATATTTCCCCTCAGATCTAAAGAGATCACACTTTTTCGGGTTAAGCTTTAATTGTGCACTTCGTAGTCTCTGGAACACTTCCTTCAAGTTGTGTCGATGTTCTTCAAACGTTTTGCCAACCACGATGACATTGTCCAAGTAGACCAAACACGTTTTCCATGTTAGCCCCAACAAAACACGCTCCATTATACGCTCAAAGGTTGCCGGCGCGTTACACAGCCCAAATGGCATTACTGTTAATTGCCAGACCCCGTTTCCTGCTGTGAAAGCCGTTTTCTCGCGGTCTTCCGGATGGATCTGCACTTGCCAGTAGCCACTCTTCAGATCTAGAGTGGAAAACCATCGGGCTCCGGACAGTGTATACAGCGTATCGTCAATCCTTGGTAGAGGGTAGCTACCCTTTTTGGTGACATTATTCAGTTAGCGATAGTCTACACAGAACCGAGTGCTGCCATCTTTCTTTTTGACTAGGACAATTGGAGATGCCCATGGGCTTTTAGAGCATTCGATTTCTCCATCGTCGACACCATCTCTGCAACCTCCGTCTGCTTAGCCAATGGTAATCGTCTGGGAGGCTGACGAATCGGTGTTGCATCTCCAGTATCTATCCGGTGTTGTACAAGGTGTGTTCGGCCATACTCGCAGTCCCGCGAAGCGAATATATCAGCAAACTCGTTGATGAGGTTCCCTGCCATGGCTTGCTGCTCCTGATTCAGATCACAGTGCTGGAATAAAGTTCTTTTCACCTCAGTCATTCCCATTGGTGAGCGAGGCTTCGCAACTCCTTCCTGTGATAGTTTCGTGATGGCAGTAACCAGCACACAATTTCCAATCACCTCACCTTGCTTCAATTTGACGCTTTTGTGTTCCGCATTAAGAACTTGTACGGGAACCATACCACGCAATTTCGGCAGTGGTTGTCTTCTGGCTCAACTAGAAAGAGTCAGTGGGCCCCAGGATCACCTTCCATGTTTGTCCAATTCAGTGTCTCTGAAGAAGGTGGTAGGACCTCGTCCTTACTAATGGCTGTCCTCAGGGATGCGGCGTTCTCGTTCCCGTGCACCATCGGAATCTCTACGTTTCGATACTTGAGTACTTGCATACCAATGTCCAATACGACATCATGCGCCTTCATGAAATCGATTCCAATGATGCATTCGTCACATATATCGGCTACTAGGAAAGCGTGGGAGAATGCTAATGCTGCCAAATTTATTGTTAGTATGACCTATCCATATACTTTCGCTGTCGCTCCTGTTGCTGTTTTCGGACAGTAACTGCGGGTGTTGTGCAACCAAGACTGACGGACGATGTCCCTCCTTATAATGGAAGCGGTGGCACCGGTGTCAATGGTTGCCACGCACTTATTTCGACCAATATAGGCTTCCACTGTTAGACTCTTGTTTCCGCGTTTGGTTTGGGAGACTTGAATTGTGGTCCTGGGGTCGTCGATTCCGGAAACCAACTTCTGCCTCGCGAAGCTGGTTTCCAGCTTACACGTTTCCCGACTGCTGTTCTGCGAAGCTATATCTGCAGGATGGATGTTATCCCTGCCAGATGTTTCTTCGTTCCTAGGCCCGCAATGTGGACAACTGCCTTGTCTGGGTGAAGCTCTGCACTGTCTCTGTAGGTGCGCTATTTTGTTGCAGTTCCAGCAGCGCATTTGACCTCTGTTATCTCTGTTTCGGTCTACGATGTCTGCTCTTTGACATGAGCATTTAACGGCTGTCATTTCCCTTACGTGGTGGAACACATGCGATGCCTGATCAGCAGCTTGCATTGTCAAGGCAAATGCTAGGGCCTCAGCGAGAGTTCTCTTTCTAGTCATTCATACATATGGCCATTTGCAGTTGTCTATCTTCAATGGCTTGGATAAACGCCTACACAGCCATTTCATTGATGAGAACCTCACCAGCATTAGGATATGACAAATGTGCCAGACGTTCGATATCTGCTTGCAGCTGTTGGAGTGTTTCTCCCCTCTTCTGAACTCTACTGCGTAGCTGGACCCTGTACACTTGCTGCATATGCTCATCACCGAAGCGCCTCTCTATAGCCTTGACCAGGGCGTCGTAGTTGTGTTGCTTCTCTTCTGAGACGGTTTGGAGTAACTCCGCAGCTGTACCTCTTAGTGCGAGCGTTAGCGCAATCGACTTTTCCTCGTTGTCTCAGCTGTTCGCCATTGCAGCTGCTTCAAACTGTTTCTTATAAATTGGCCATGATGTTTGACCATCAACAACAGGAGGCTGCATCTCTTTCCTTCTCGGGCAGGCCACAGAATTTTCTCGAGCCTTCTGCTTCTTCACTTTCTCCAGCTCTTTAGCCAAGTTCTCGAAGTTTGTTTCATGCTTGCAAAACGTCTGATGGATTTCGTCGAATTTGGTTTCAACCTTCTCGAACTTGTGGTCAATTTCTTCGAGTTTTCCTTCGAGAACATTTTTAAAATCTTCCACAGCGCTCTTTTGGGCGGCAACTATCGAATCTAGAGAATTCTTCTGTTCATTGAACTGAGAGTCCATAGAATTCTTCTGTTCTTCAAATTTAGAATCAATAGAATTTGTCTGTAGCTCTAGGGAATTCTTCTGTTCATCTAACTTAGAGTCCATGGAGTCGAATTTCTGATCGAACCTGGCCAGAAGTAATTCCATCATAGCAGTCATATCAACGCTTGTACTTACTTGTTCTTCTGCTACATCGAACAAAACGGACTTGGGGTTTTCTCCTACAGCTTCCTGCAGTCGAAGCACCAGATCACTTTTTCCTCCAGCTGTGGAGAGATTCCGCTTTTCCAGTTCAGCATTTAACTGCGGTGAGCTGTAGTAATTTCAATAAGCAGCCCATTTTTGTTTTCCCTTTTTTTAAAACTAGTTCACTTCACTTTAATTTCACACTGAATACGTTTTATCCCACTTCTGACACCAATGTTACATCCAGGCTAGGATTCGAAAAGATAAAACGTATTTCTCTTTAATTAATCTTTATTAGTTCTCTTTCAATTTAATTTTTGATTATTATGCTAATAATTTAATTCAATAATTCACTTTCACAATTAATCACTTTAAATACACAATCACTTTTCTCTTACTCAATACTTATACTTTTTCTCTATACTTTTCACTACTGTCATCTATCGCACTTCTTAATCGCGGTTCACAACTAGATTGTCTTGGGTGCTTCTGCGACATCGATTTATATCTCCTCGTGACACCTCTCGAAATTTTTAGATTCGTTGAGTTTAGAAGGTTCGAGAGCAACATAATTCTGTATGTACTAGTTATTCCACAGCTACTCAAACTGCTATTCAAATGCTGCCAAAATCGGTAATATGGCTACTTTCTACTAGATGGCGCAGAAAGTTGACTAATTGATGCTGAATGTCACAGTTTAAACAAACATGCAACAATACCTTAATATTGCCCGTAGACCCCTAAAAGTTACTATATTTATGATCAGCATCGACAGTAATGTCGATCTAGCCATGTCCGTCCGTCTGTCGGCAAAAATTATTCATTTAAACTGGACCTAGAGAGCTGACATTTTAACCATATACACTCTAGGGTCCCGAAATAATCAAGTTTAAGAATTTTTGAAATCCGCCCACAGGCCCACAAACTCAAAAAAAACTAATTTATCGAAAAAATCGATTTTTGAGCTAGAAAGCTGAATTTTTTATATATATGTATGATCTATGAATCCTAAAACTGATAGAGAGATAAAATTTTTAAAATCCGCCCACTGAACGCCCACAATTAAATAAAACAATTTTATTGAAAAGTCAAAGTTTGAGCTAGAGGGCTGAAATTTATAATATATACTTTTTAGGGGCCCTTTATGCTCATGTGTAAATATTTTCAAAATCCGCCCACTGACACGCCCACAATTAAATAAAACAATTTTTTTGAAAAACCGAAGTTTGAGCTAGGGAGCTGAAATTAATAATATATACTCTCTAGGGACCCTTTATACTGATGTATAAATATTTTCAAAATCCGCCTACTGACACGCCCACAATTTAAAAAAAAACCTTTTTTGGAAAATCAAAAATTTGAGATAGGGAGCTGAAACTTATAATATATACTCTCTAGGGGCCCTCTGCTCATGCGTAATTTTTTTTTAAATCCGCCTACTGACACGCCCACAATTAAATAAAACAATTTTATTGAAAAACCAAAGTTTGAGCTAGGGAGCGTTTTTTTCGATAAAATCCTTTAAATGTTGTATAACAAAATATGCAGAGCTTTCTTAACAATACAACCATAATTAGACTTTTGTCACGCCCACTTATGAGGGATAGGAATAAGAATAGGGTATCCCACAGTTCGCCCAGGCGGACCGTCCCAATTTTACTAGTACTTTTTTAATCTTAAGTTTTGCGGATGTTTTGCATATTTGGCAGCATATATTTTTTTTCTTTTTATGTGCTGTAGAAGCGAGTTGGCCATCCACGGTTTTAAGTGTTTTTTCTTATTAGAAATAGTAGAATACACAGAGCATGCTTTTATATGCTTTTGTAATATGGATAGAAATAAGTCAAATGCAATAGAAGGATTACTTTCAGTATAGACAGGCTCCCAAAACTCATAGGTCAACATTTCCTTTAGCATTCTTTAGTCTATGATTTGCTTTTTACTTTAATTGGTAAAAATATTCTTTTTAACTGAGTTCATATAAATACTTAAAGCAGTCATATGATGGTCAGTAATTTTGTAGTCACAAACTGTACCAACAAAAATATTTTTAAAATTTATATTTACACGAGCAAACATGACGTGGTAGATACAACTCGAAGAAGAATTTACAACGCGAGTTGGATCATTGACAAGGCGATCAGATATATATAAGATCAGAAATATATAGTTCTTTGTAAAGTTATCTGAATGATTTAAAATATTTATGTTGATATCACCCAAAATAATCAATTTTTTTTCTTTAGTTGTCCTTAATATACCGTCTAGATCATTTATAAAGGTAATTTATTTCCTTCTTGCAGCCTATAAATGCATAGCATAGTATAAACTTCACTCTGGTATTCGTGGGAACACTTTACAACATCTGCACTTGAAAATAAATGTTAACTTTAGAAAAATCGCACGCACAATCATTTCTAACGTACACCATTACACCCCCAGACCTATAAGACTCATTACAGTTGCCAAAAGGCGGCAAGTACCCTGGAATGTTATACAAATTTAATTTCTATTCGTAAGTCCATACTCCACTTAATACAAATACAACAGGTAGCTTTTCGAGCGCATCGATATGAGCTAATAAAACTTGAAATTTTGTCTAATGCTTCGAATGTTTTTATGTACACAAAATTGAACGAATTATAAGGAACATTTCGATCGTGTCCATCGTCAGCTTAGGTTTGCTGCGGTCGACAACTGCCAGGATGAGGTCCTCAGTGCTTTTAAGATTCGGCTTTGTTTTCTTCCTTACCTTCTCGCGACAAATTATTAACTTAACCATTCGTAGAATTGAAACAATTATTCAAATCTGAGTTCAATTGAACTTTTGTGTATAATTTCTTTTTTTTAACTATAATAAATCTATTTCAAATATTTGTTTAAATAATCTAAAAATTTGTCCGTGCTTGTTTGTCGTTGCTTCTGGGTGTAGTTCCATTTGAATGACTCCATATAGTTCACGGCTATTCGCCAAAAGTCCGTAACCAAATCCACATCCAGTATGACTGACATCAACCAAAATATTAGGATGATCATTATCAAATACGATGTCAGAATCTTCATGGTTTCTAGAACAAAAATCGAATAAACATTTAAAAAAATAATTTTTAGAAGCAATTTGCAATTTAAATGTTTATGATGAGTACCTACTCGCTGTTAACTGGTCTAATAAGGTTGAACACACACCGGATAAGGCAAAACGTTTTTTTTTTGTTTCGTGAAACAAGGGAACATTGTTTCTTATGAGAGAGCACACACCAGTGTTTCGGTGGTGGTTGTCGAAAATACATGCCATTGTATACGAGCAACACACACCGAATGCAACAAAACAGTTTCGACCCAGCGTCGTTGACGATAATTGCCTACTTTCTTATGGGGCAACACACACCAAATGCAACGAAACATAAAAACAAAAGAAAAACAAGAAAACGTGCTTCGTTGCCTATAGCTGACCTGTTGTTTTCTGCAAAACATTGTGGGGTTTTTCTTACTTTTAGACGCATCGACTTGATCCTCGTTGTGTATAAGTTTTCACTACGTGCGGTGGTACCTGATTTATTTTTAAAATGGTTTATGGCTGGTTTTTCTGATTATTTTTGTTAATGATGACACCAAATTATGAATCTCTACAATAACCATTCAGTCAAAAATTATATGAATATACTCTGGTTCACTCTGTGCGCAAATTTTAACAAATATGGACGTAGATGGAGAAGTTCCTATCAGCGCTAACAAGTGAATTTAATCGAATATTTGAAACTGCAGATACCCCAGAATGTTTCCAGAAGGCGATAATATTCCCACTACACAAAAAAGGCGATTATGATAACCCGGAAAATTATAGGGGTATTTCGTTTCTGAACACATCCACCAAGCTGTTCGGCGCAGTAATCTTTAATCGAATAACTCAGTGGGTGGAAAACAAGAATATCCTATCGGAATTTCAAGCTGGCTTTAGAAGAAATTATTCGACTGTTGACCAAATATTCTCACTTGTTAACATAGCAGAGTTGTATAAGAAAAAACATAAAAAACTATATGCCTTCTTTATAGATTTTCAAGCGGCTTTTGACTGTGTAGCGCGCGAGGCTCTTTTCTACAAGCTCTACAGTTATGGAATGTCATACAAAGTCATTAGAGTGTTGAGATCTATGTACAAAAACAACGTGGCATGTGTCTGAGATGGTAACAACTTGTCTGAAGAGTTTAGCACATCGATGGGCGTGAAGCAAGGGTGCGTCCTAAGCACATTGCTATTCATCTTATACATAAATGATATAACAGATCATGTTAAGGGTGAATAGAGTTGAGCCAAACCAAAATTCCAGCTCTAATGTTTGCAGATGATATTGTCATCCTAGCTGATTCCGTGGATGCTATGCAGCTCATGGTAAACAGACTTGAGAGCTACTGCAAAACTTGGAACCTGACTGTAAACCTATCGAAGTCAAAGATGATGATATTCAGGGATGGCGGGGGCAGATACGCTCGAAAAGAAAAGTGGAAGTTCCAAGGTGAACAGATTGAAATTGTACGAGAGTATAAGTATCTTGGAGTTTTGTTAACATCTAACTTAAATATGAAAAAGCATCTGCAAATCAAATTAGGTGAAGCTAAGCGGGCGATATGTGCAGTTTGGGGTAGATGTATCACTAATAAGAATGTATTGCATAACGCGAAACAGAAAATATTCCGTGCCACAGCAATATCTATCCTTTTTTTACGCAGCGCAAGTATGGGGCTACTGCTCCTTTGAAATTGTGGAAAAGTTTTTGCGCTACTTCATAAAGCGAGTCTTTAAACTTCCGAGCAGTTCACCCAACTACATGCTGCATTTGGAGACAGGAGTGGCTCCTCTGTTCCTGGATACCCTTAAGCTCCATCTCGATTATGTGATGAGAGTCATGACAATGAACCAAAAAAGGATACCGAAGATTGTGCTTACGCAAATTTTACTCTACGGAGGAGAATGTGTACAAGAATGGAAAAATTTAGCATCGAAGTGCGGTTTTAGCCTGATTGTTACGCCAGATGAACAGACCGCTTCCCTAAAACAAAAGTTCAGAACCTTGTTGGTTAAAACTGGTCAAAGTATGTACCAACAATTTATAAACGAAGCACAGTCATCACAACATCGACAATATTACAGCAAAATTAACCATAACTTGAAAGACAAGACATATTTTCTGGATAGAAACCCAACGGATATGTTAAGCACTATTTTTAAAATAAGAGGAGAGCTAACCAAATTGAACTACATACCGCATCGCCCGGAGCTCCCAATTTTGTGTAGCCTTTGTAACCTCAAGGAGCGAGAGGATGTGTTCCACTTCGTCGGGATATGTCCCATTCTAAAGGAATTCCGCCTAAAGTTCTTTGGATCACAGGTACTCGAGCTAGAGGAGACGATAAGCGCACTAAACGGTGACCGAGGCTGGGATACATTGTATAACTACACTGTAAATGCAATGCACTATAGAAATCGCATTATCGAAGAAAACTTCTAGAAACGAAATGTTATTTTAATTAACTTAAAAGAATCACTTTTTTATTATGTCAATCTGGTAGACGGCCTTCAGCCAAACCCATATAGACTAAGAAACTAAGAAAATTGTAAACAATATATTTTTTATGAAATAAATAGTCACTTACTACTACTACTACTACTACTGGAGAAGTTAATTTTTTTAATTGAGGCAAGAAGCCCTATCTATAATTATAAAGATAAGGAAAATGCTAATAAAGTTACTATTGATAAGCTGTGGATAGAAATAGCAACTGAAGTGAATTGCCATGGTAAGTTTCATTGAATTTTAACTTTATTCAAAAATTGTATATAAGATTGGCACAACTTCATCGTCTGAGTCCGACCACATGTTGAAAATACTAAAAGCAAGTCACTAATCCAATTTTGTTTTATTTCAACACACACCAAATGAAGCAAGAAAACGAAACGTTTTGTTTTGTTACATTCTGTTTCGCTTGGTGTGTGTTGAAATAAAAAATGTTTTCTTGACTATCGAATCAAAAACGTTTTGCTTTATGCGGTGTGTTTTTAGCCTAAATAACACACGCCATCTCAACATTTGTCAAATCAACACATGACTTTTCAACACAAATTATTTTAACAAGTGGCTCGTCAATAGAAGTAATTTCGGCTAAGCATTCCAAATAGGACCACGAACAAAACTTTTGGTCCAAGTTCGCACCTACTCCTAATCCTCGCACCTACTCCAAATATAACTGTGAACCCAAGCAGCCAGTGCACTGTTTATGAGATCCACTTGTGAATTCTCAATGGAATTTGAGGTTAAAAACGAATATTTGTTCGTGTGTGGAGTTGGTATGTGTTGAGATAAAATTTGTTCGTGTGTGGAGTTGGTATGTGTTGAGATAAATAAATAAATATTAGGCATTAACGTCCCATACAGGGCTTCTAGCTTCTTCAACCACTTGCTTGTGCGAAGTTGGAGGTTAGGTTAGGTTAGGTTGACGTGACTGTTAGCAAAAGGCCAACACACTTATACCAATATAAGGTCTATTGTGGTACCACACAGATCTGAGGATTTCCCTCACTGCTCGTTGAACCGATGTAGACTTCTAACGCCAGTGTTGGCTAAGTCACTTATATCATTGACCAAGAAGTCTCCTAGAAAGAGATTTCTTTTATGGGAGAGTGCAGGACAAGTGCAGAGAAGGTGAGGTATAGTCTCCTCCTCCTCCTCGTTCATGCAACTTCTGCAGAAGTCGTTTGAGTACACGCCAAGTCTAGATGCGTGCCTGCCTATTAAGCAGTGTCCTGTGATAACACCTATAGTGGAGATATTAGCAGTCGGTTTAATGAGATTAGACACTTAGAGCGTCGCAGATAAAGCTTTGGACAGATCCGCTTAGTCGCTAGACATGTATTGCTACTTGTTCACCTAAGGTTTGTTCTCTCGATTGCGGATAGCTTGAACAAGAGTTTGCATGTAGCGATTGGTATTCCTAAAGAATCAGGTAAAAGAGGTAATGTGGTTCCTATTATTTTTAATTTTTATTTATTTCTCCGAAAGAGATGAGCGGCAATCTAGGGCTACGATGTAATTTGAAGAGATTGAGTCCAGGGACTTAATCGCGGCCTGACTATCCGAGAAGATACGCATATCCTTTGAGGTTATCAGATTCCTCTTTAGCCACGTCAGGGCTTTTTTTATCAGGAAGACGGAAAGAGAGGCTAAGATTTAGCTTTTCTGAGAAAACGCCCCCACCATCCCCATCACTGGTTTTTGATCCGTCGGTGTAGAAGTGGATCGATTTATCCTCCGCAAATGCATCATCATCCCAGAATGATCTGGAAGGAGTAGTGATTTGGAAGCTTTTTCCGAACTGCAAACGGGG
Source organism: Portevinia maculata (assembly GCA_949715645.1). Lineage (NCBI taxonomy): Eukaryota > Metazoa > Arthropoda > Insecta > Diptera > Syrphidae > Portevinia > Portevinia maculata. The sequence goes on from OX454526.1 coordinate 221,355,624, forward strand.
TATGGTGTAGTCTATGTTTCTGTGTAGAGACTTAAAGGAGTCTAGAATAATGGACTGGCCAATATTCTTATTGGTAGCTTTTAAGCGGACAGCGAAACAGGCCGCTGTTTGCAGTATGTCCAGTGCAGCGGAGGGGGTTCTACGGAGTGCTCCGCTAATGCACAGACAAGCTGAACGCTGGACTTTGCCCAGCTTGTTGCGATTTATAGCTTTTACTAGGACAGTCTACCAGACAACCACTCCGTAAGTAAGAATTGGTCTTACCACCGATATATATAGCCAATGCGTGATGCGGGGTTGTATACCCCACTTGTAGCCATTAGCCAATGCCTTTTTTGCAAGAGAAAAGTGCTACTTTAGCTTTCTTGACTCTTTCTTGTATATTGGGTTTCCAGCTTAACTTCCTATCGAAGATTAAGCCCAAAAATTTTGCTTCGTCAGAGAAAGTTATGCTTATACCGCTGATAGAGCGAGGGTCAATATGTGTAATTTTATATTTCCTGGAAAAGAGGACAAGTTCGGTTTTGTGGGGGTTTACGCCCAGTCCGCATCGATTAGCCCATCTCGTTAGCTTTTTAAGAGCGTTTTGTTGAAGTTCCTTTATGGTGTTGAGGTGTTTTCGAGAGATGGCAATAGCAACATCATCCGCATAGGCAATCACCCTGCAGCCCTCCCCTTCCAGGTTTATCAGTAGTTTGTTCACCATTAAGTTCCAGAGAAGGGGAGAAAGATCACCGCCTTGCGGCGTACCCCTACTGACAGACCTCCTAGCAGATGTTACGCCCAGTTTTGAATTGATAATCCTACTAATGAGCAGTAGATTAATCAATTCACCAAGCCAGCTATCCACATTCAGTTCTGACAGTGCATTTGCGATTGCAGATGTGTTAACGTTGTAAAAGGCGCCTTCTATGTCAAGGAAAGCAACCATGGTGTACTCCTTGTGATGAAGAGAGTATTCGATAGAGCTTAATAAGGAATGAAGAGCGGTTTCCACCGACTTGCCCTTACAGTACGCACGCATGCTGAGCCGCAGACAGCAATTGCGGATTTATGTTCATGCGAAGATGGATATCAATCAGTCGCTCCAGCGTTTTGAGGAGGAACGAAGATAGACTAATGGGTCTGAGGTCTTTGGACTGACATGGCAATATTTGCCAGCCTTGGGTATAAAAACCACTTTTACTTCTCTCCAAGCCCGGGGGATATGAACCAGATCTAGAAAGCTTTTCAGGGTCATCTCTAGCATAGGCAGGATGATATCCACTTCGGCAGGTATTACGCCGTCTGGTCCTGCGGACTTGAAAGGTTTGAAGCTTTCTAGCGCCCAAGTCAGCTTGTCCCTAGTTATCAGACCGTGAGAGTAGTTGCCGGTAATATTGGAGCTACCTGGGAAGTGAGTATCAAGTAGCAGATTGGTCGTCCAAGAGCTGTCTGCCTTCTTAAGGCAGCTAGGCATAGTTGGATTTGAAGCAAGAATTTTTCTTAGCCTTGATGCCTCAGAGGATTCTTCTATTTTGCCACAGAAGAGTCTCCATGACGATCTTTTGACTTTCCTTAGTTCTTTTTTGTATAGTTTGAGGGATTCCTTGTAGGAGTCCCAATCAGTTATTGCTTTTGAGCTTTTAGCAAGATTGAAGAGTCTCCTGCACTCCTTTTTAAGTGGTCCCAGCTCAGGGGTCCACCAGTGAGGCTTCTTTTTTCCCCTAGGTTGTACGAGGGGACAGGATGCAGACATTGCTTCGTTAAAGGCTAGGCTAAGCTCATCGACTTTACTGTCGAGCTCGTTGGAGTTACAGGGGGGGCTTAAGAGTTCAGAGTTAATATGTTTATGTTGAGTTTCTCTGTATATGGGCAGATGGTTTTCCGAGGATTGCGGAAGGTAGGTTGGCATGGAGGATCAACGTTAAGGTTGAATAAAAGATATCGGTGATCGGAGAATGAGTCTAGCTGCCTTCCAACCCGTTATCATGTCGTTGATGGTATCAGAGACAAGAGTAATATCAACGACTTCTTGTCACTTTATGGTAATGAAGGTGGGTTCATTACCTAAGTTACAAACAATAAGGTTAGTAAGAGGTGGGGCAGTGGAAAAAACGTTTAGATGTTACTTGGCTCCGGCGGGATTTGAACCGGGGACCTTTCGATTAGTTGTCCAACACACCAACCACTGAGCCACTGAGCCCGACAATGTGCTGAGATAGTGTGTGTTAAGATGATGTGTGCTAAGTTTTTATATTGAGTTGACAAATGTTGAGATGACGTATGTTATTTAGACATGAAACCCTCGTGCTTCCTACAGATTTGCTGAACACGCTGTTAAACTTCCAGTTAGTAGAGTTCATAATCCAAACCGGATTTAAACCTTCTTTAGTGAAGCCTTTTACCTTTGAGTAAGCCGATTTGAGATGGACTCAACTTTTAAACATGGTGTTACCATTGTTTTTTTTATATACACTGGCGGTCACAAGAATGAGGTCATACATTTTGCAATCGATTTTCAGTCTAAACACCTGTTGGAAATTTTATACCCGGAAACTTTTACTACCTGAGAACAGGTACATATTTTCCAAACAGTAAGCCATACAATTAAAGGGTAAATAAGAAACGACCGCTGGTAATTCTCAAGATCAAACAATGAACTAATTGAAAAGCGTATAAAAAGATGCGCCACCAGCATGAGGCCATTGCGAATATTTCGTTGCAGGAGTTCACATTTTTTTCAAAGTTTTGTTAAGAATACTTAAAAAAGCGTTGAAAAGACCTGTTTTTATTTAGTTAAAATGGGTTCCGGAAAGACTTTGACAGCGACAGAAAGAGGAAAAATAGATGCTTTCAAGGAGTTAGCACTCTCAGGCCGAGAAATTGCAAGGAGGCTAAATAGACGTAAGACTGTTGTAAACAGTAATCTTGCGGATCCACAACACTATGGGATAAATCAAAAAGGAACCCACTGCAGAAGCAACAACATTGCGAGAAAAGTGGACTATCTAACGGCTTGTCTCAAATTCTACTCTACTAGTGACTAAAATAAGGGCCAACATCGAAGTATCAGCCATCATAGCAACGGTCCAAAGTATAATACGAAAAAGCGATACTATACAGAAAAGAAACCTGTTTTGAGCCAAGTACACAAGGAGCATCGAATGAATTTTGCAAGAGAACATGTCGCTTGGAGCAGTGAATGGAAACGCGTTGTCTTTTCGGATAAAAAAAAAGTTTAACCTTGACGGCCCCGATGGTTACAACTTTTATTTCCATGATCTAAGAAAGGAGAAGCTTATTTTGGCAATACATCACATCCGTACATCAGGTGTAATGGTGTGGGGAGCTATTACCGTATTGTGTATGAAGGCGGCAGACAATTCAAAGACAAGGACACTTTAATCGAAGCTATTCGTGATGCCTGGGCCCAAATTTCTCTTAATTATTTAATAAAAACTGTAAGATTCTATTATAAACCGTCTTATAGAGGTCATATCGAAAAATGGTCATACTCATTATTAATGGAGAAAAACATAATAAATAAATATTTTAAACCATAAAATGAAAACATTTTATTTATGTGGCCTCATCCTAGTGGCGCATCTTTTATAGCTTTTCAAGTAGTTCATTGTTTGATCTTGGGAATCTCCAGCAGTCGTTTCTTATTTACCCTTTAATTTTATGACTAACTGTTGGGAAAATATGTCAAAGTTTCTGGGTATGAAATTTCGGACAATTAAAAAGACTGAAAATCGATTGCAAAATGTATGGCCTCATCCTAGTGATCGCCAGTGTATGAATAAAATAACTATGACTCAGGCGTAACGATACTTATTGATTCTAATTTGAGAGACCGGATAAAAACATATATCTCTCTACACTCTATTATAAACCGTCTTATAGAGGTCATATCGAAAAATGGTCATACTCATTATTAATGGAGAAAAACATCCGTCAAATGCCCAAAATTAAAGTCAAATTTCAGCTGGGAAGATTTTTAAATTCCACTTCACGGACACGCTCACAGTTTGAAAAATTCGTTTTATCGAAAAATCTAAGTTTGAACTAAGAAGCTGAAATTTTAAATATAAACTCTCTACGGGCCCTTTGTGCTCATGTTTGAATATTTTTTTAAATCCGGCAACTGACATTGTAAACGAAAGTCCTATTCTTTCAATTAACTTGGGGCGTTTTCTTTTTACAAAAAACTTAGTTTTTTCGATAAAATCCTTTAAATGTTGTAAAACAAAATATGTAGAGCGTTCTTAAGAATTCACCCATACTTAGACACGCCCACCTTATGAGGGATAGGAATAGAAATAGGGTAGCCAACAGTTCACCCAAGCAGACTGTAGCCCTTCCCTATGCTTCTTCCTGCCCTTGGGAAAGAAAATATTCGGTAGCCACAATACCAAAATAACGTCGATGATTTTACAAACTTGTTTTGAGAATTTGAGACTCTACCTAGATTCCGAGCAAAACAAACCATCAATAATTCCCTGAGTATAGTCGAAAACCGCGCGTGTTCAACCAATTCCAAAAAAAGGAGAACATAATGTTTTCTTAAGACATATTCTTGGACCGTTCATCTCTTCGTGTCGCAGTGATCTCGGGATTTACCAAGCACCATCTGGTGGTAAAACACTATAGGCCCGGCAAATTGTTAATATATGTTCTTAAAAAAAGGAAGCAATTTTAAAAAAACCTTCCATCTCTCAGAGACTAGGTTCGCTTCTCATGGGAGAATATTACTTAAAAAGCGAATGGGCTCAAAGCAACTTAAATCTCCTTTACCTGACCAACTTCGTTTCCTTATTGCATGTCCTCCATGCTTAAGCTATCACGTATCATACGAACTCACCTGGCATAATTTGTGCGAGCAATTTATCAATATAGTCTGGTTGTCTGATTTTTGGGGACTTGGACGTTTGAAAGCTGGGTTTGGCATCTCCAATAATTTCCACCGGCCGGCTTATACCAGTTATTGAGGGATCAGTTTGAACAGATACATCATTTTTAATTATTTGCTGCTGCGGTCTAACGCTTATTCTTTGAGTTAGAACTACCTTTCCCGCATTGTGTCGTTTTCGTTGTATCCCCTTTGGTTTTTTTCTTTTAGATTTACAATTTTTTGAAGGCATTTTGGAATATGACATTAATTCTTTGGCAAGTGTGTCCACCAAAAATGGATTGGTCTCCATAACTTGATCGACCGGTAATATTGTCCGCTCTCCGGTCTTCGATACATTTAAGGCCACTGGTGTACGGTAGAGCTGATCTGATGCTGGCCCTGCAAACTGCCCTCTACGTGGCGAGTGTACATTCGCGGGAAGATTCTTTTTATGTGATGATGCATATTGGTACGACTGATCACTGTCATAGCCAGACCTGTGATTGTGAAGCTGAATGACATTTATTTTTGAATGTTAAACAGTGTTGTCTTACCGATTACGTGACATAGAATTTTCCTTTAGATTTTGTATATACGCAACCATATATTAAAAAAATAATAGAAATCTATGAAAATATATCTGTATGAAATAAATAACGCTGAAATACAGAGCAAGGCTTCATTGACAACAAGCTGCCAGAGTTATTAAAGTGTTTATGATTGTTTTTGTTATAAACAAATATTAGGCATTAACCATACATATGGCCTAAACATGGCCTTAAACTTAGCTTCTTCATCCATTTGTGTGGGCGAGCTTTGTGTTTAGCATGAATGGAAAGAGCTACAATTCCGTCGACTTCAAATGGCTTCTTTGAGAAGCTTGTCATGACAATTGATACTCTTGGATTTTTGTCAGACTTTCGCAAAACGTTGTTCAGTGGAAAAAGGTGATACTCCGTCCGGCGTGATTTGAGCATGAGGCATTTCGCTCATTTATCCAATGCATTACCACTGATCCACTGCGCCTTTATAAAAAATTAATAAATATAAGGCATTACAACTACTAAAACCTGGTTCTCCAACGATATGCTTGTGTAAAGTGAAAGTAGTAGTCCAACACACTAACCACTGAGCCACTGCGCCTATAGATAAATATTATATATTTATGTAGGGATCCCCGCGAGGTTAATAACGACACTTGACACCTTTTGTTTTAATGGAATTCAGTTTATTTGTAATTTAATTATGTAATTGTAGGAAAAAAAGAGTTTGAAATAAAAAAAATCGTCTTCGCGCCTTTTCGTCGTTTTCCGTCGTCGTTTTTTTACGTCTTCCCGTCGTCTTGGTTTCACGTCTTCTCGTGGTCTTCGTTTTTCGTCTTCTCCTTTGGAATGTCATCTTTGTTCCTTTGTTATCTTCTTCGTTGTTGGTGGCAATGAGGGTGTGTGTTCCCCATCCCACACTCGGCCATCCTGCATCATAAGTCGTCCTCGACGCATCTTGTTCTGTATCTTGTATCATCTTAATTTTTTTTTTGTGTAGATTAGTAGTTCGTAGTCTCATCTGGTAGTTTTTTGTTTCATCTGGTTAATTGTGTCTCATCTGGTGTTTTTGTCTCATCTGGTAATAATTTCCCATCTGTTGGTTTATTGTGCCAAGGTTATACAGCCTCTGCGGCCTCCTCGTCTTCGTTGTTAGCGCCGTCGATAGCTTCTGAATGAGGAATGTATTCTTTGTCAGTTCCATCGTTGTCAGCATATTCTTCTTCGTCTTTTGTGTCGTCATCTGAAGAACGCCATGGCTTCATATAGTCCGCGCTTGTGGATGTAGTACGGGGACCTTCCTGGTTACCCATTTTACGCACATGATATCGATCATAAGGAGCAGCCTTAGTTACCTTGTATGGTCCTAAGAACTTTGGATAGAGTTTAAGGTTGGTACCAAACTGCGTACGTTTTATAGCCACCAAATCTCCGATATCGTACTTTGTTGATGGTTTTCGGCGCTTGTCGTAAGTAATCTGGTTTTCTTGTTGAATTTTCCTGATGTTCTCCCGTGCGTCCTCCCTCATTTTTTCCTGCTCTGCCATAAAAACTTTAAGTAGTTCCTCCTTTATCGCTGCCGCAAGCTGCGGTTCGCTGTTCATACGCATCCTTGTGCCCATCAATAACTGAAACGGCGTTGTATTTATGCCTCGGTGCCACGTTGAATTCAGACATTACTGGAGCTTGGACGTATGTTGATACCACTTAGTGGGATCATCAGCGCTCAACTTGGCTAGCACCGATATGATCACCCGATTTATTCGTTCTACCTGTCCGTTTCCCCTTGGTACGCCTGTTGTGATGGTTAACAGTTGGATTTTCTCCTTCTCACAGTACTCCTTAAAAGTTTTGGATGCAAATGCCGCGCCCTTATCTGAAATTATTCGTTCAGGATTTCCAAACACCGTCCCCTGCATTTCCAGCTTCTGAATTACTTCAGCCGTTGTTGTAGTCTTTACAGGGTAGATCCAGACAAACTTTGAGAAGGCATCCACTACACAGAGAATATAAGCATATTTCGGCTAGAGGCCAAGTGGCTAAATGGCTAAGGGGCTAGTGGCTAAGCGGCTAGTGGCCAAGTGGCTAAGTGGCTGTCACCTGTCACCTGTCACCTGTCACCTGTCATCTGTCACCTGTCACCTGTCACCTGTCACCTGTCACCTGTCACCTGCCATCTGTCACCTGTCACCTGTCACCAAGTGGCTGTGGCCAAGTGGCTGTGGCCAAGTGGCTAAGCGGCTAGTGGCCAAGTGGCTAAGCGGCTAGTGGCTAAGTGGCTAGCGGCCAAGTGGCTAAGGTGCTAGTGGCCAAGTGGCTAAGCGGCTAGTGGCTAAGTGGCTAATTTGAATGAATTTGGAAACAATAAATGCTCTAAAACCAACAAAATATGGCACATTTCCGCAGCGGGGCTAGTTTTTTCGACTAATTTGAATGGATACAATACCATGCTCTAAAACCAACAAAATAGTCAAAATAAGGCGTATACAATTTAAGTAGAGTAAATGGATTTTTGCTTGCATTTAACGATAGAGTTGTAAAGCGAACTATTTTTGTATTTATTTCTTCAGTGGCTAAGCGGCTAGGGGCTAAGTGGCTAGTGGCTATGCGGCTAAGTGACTAAGGGGCTAGTGGCTAGTGGCTAAGTGGCTAAGTGGCTAAGCGGCGAGAGGCTAACCGGCTAGTCGCTAAGTGGCTAGTGGCTAAGCGGCTAGTGGCTAAGCGGCTAGTGGCTAAGTGGCTAGTGGCCAAGTGGCTGTGGCCAAGTGGCTAAGCGGCTAGTTTCCAAGTGGCTAAGCGGCTAGTGGCTAAGTGGCTAGCGGCCAAGTGACTAAGTGGCTAAGGGGCTAGTGGCCAAGTGGCTAAGCGGCTAGTGGCTAAGTGGCTAGAGGCCAAGTGGCTAAGCGGCTAAGTGGCTAAGCGGCTAGAGGCTAAGCGGCTAGAGGCTAAGCGGCTAGTGGCTCCTAGAGATAGAGATTAATAATGTTTGTTTTTCGAACCCGGCAGATATTGCAAACAACTTCAACAACAACTTCCGTTGCCGCACAACTAAAGCCTAACCCGCCCCATCAAACTGATTGCGAATGTGACTTGTTCTCGGAAGTAATCGAAGATGATTTTCAATGCAGTAGTTTTGTATTGGAGCCAATTACCTCGCGCGAAATAAATAAAACCATTTTGCACCTTGACAACAAAAACTGCAGTACTTCCGATGGTGTCACAAATTGTCTTCTGAAGCGCGTTGGTCTTTGTATTGCGGATGTATTGGCTCACATATTTAATATAAGTGTCATCTGTGGTACTTTCCCAAACGCACTGAAAATAGCTGAAGTTATTCCATTATTTAAAAAGGCCAACCGAAAACAAATGAGTCAATATAGACCCATATCCTTACTTTCAACGTTTTCAAAGTTGTTTGAAAAGTTAATGAAGAGTCGAATAGCCACCTGTCACCTGTCACCTGTCACCTGTCAACTGTCAACTGTGGCTAGTGGCCAAGTGGCTAAGTGGCTAAGCTGGCCACAGAGAGGCCGTCGTTTCCAAGAAGCGGTACCTATCTGGATCTATTGCTTATAGATGCGCGACTGACAGTTAATGACACAGTAGGGCAACGACCAAGAAATTGTCTGCGAATAATCGAATACGACAGTGACCATTGCGGACTTACTGCCGTAATACATCTTCCGAACGAGCGTATAGAACTAGAGGAGTATGTACCGGTGCATTCCTACAACTATAGGAAGATGCGCTGGCCACGCTTCACCAACTCCCTATCAAGAGAACTCCGCTCAAATAATATCGCTCCACCCACTGACAGAAATTTGTGTAACGTTGAGATCGACGAATACCTGGAACAAATGGACGAGACAATTCAACGAACTATGAACTGGACCATCCCACAATACAAAGAACATGACGAAACTACCTTGTACCGTAACGCGACCATTAACGCACTACACAGACAAAAAAGTGGACTACTGACTAGACTAAAACGCTTGTACCGACGGTTCACGGACACACGAGATCCGGAGATTAGTACACTGAAGTCATCGATTAGAAACATCAACCAACTAATTAAGATGAACTATAGGTTATCCATTAATATGTATTGGAACAATAGAATTCGGGCAATAAATGCGAACGACCCGAGTATGTTTCCACAAATTAATAAGATCTTTAGGAAGAAGGATCGAAATGATCTCCCGTGTCTTAAGCTTCAGAGAACGACAGAAAATAGAGACGTACTTCTGATAGCAGGCATTGATCCAGAGGATGCCGTCTTGGACGACGACCTATTTATTATCGAAGATCCGCAGGAGAGAGTCGAGGCTGTGGGCGCTGCTTTTCAGCAACTGTATAAGGTAAATGCAAGCCTTCATCCGAATCAGGAACTGGAAGCCAGAGCCCTGCGTCACTACCTCAACCTTCAAAACGAAATTACGCAATGGCGATCGGAGAACCACGGTTTCACCGGGTTTAATGAAGAATACCTGGCAAATGCCATCGTCGCCGAGCAAAACGGGCCCAGATCCCTTTTAATTTCGAATGTTGATCTCCAGCTCATCTTCGATTCACTTAAGAAAAAGAAGTCAGCAGGGGTCGACGGTGTATCCAACATTGTACTACGACATCTCCCTCGGGAAGCAGTTGACATATACACCACTTTGTTCAACAACGCATTGAATAATGCATACTATCCAGTGCGGTGGAAAACAGCTGTGGTACATCCTCTCCCGAAAAAGGGAAAGGACAACTCCAACCCGGCAAACCTCCGGTCGATAAGTCTGCTTCCGAGCATCAGTAAAGTATTTGAAAAGATTATAAATAAAGCTCTGACCAAGTGGGCAGAGGACAAAAATATTATTCCAGAAACACAGTTTGGTTTTAAGACGGGGCATAACACAATTCATGCCGCGTCTAAACTAGTTCACAGGTGCCTGTTTAGTAGATTTAGAAAAGGCCTTTGACACCGTATGGTTAGAGGGTCTTTATCTAAAGCTGACAAGACGTGGTATAAGCAAACAAATACTATATATACTCTGTGACATGCTTAAAGGTAGAAAGTTCGTTGTCAAAAGTGGCAATATAACTTCTAACGCAGTTTTTAATATAAAAAATGGACTTCAGCAGGGAGCGGTAAACTCACCGATTCTATTCAGTATTTACACCGCCGATCTGATAGGAAGTCTTACACAGGCTATTGCGTATGCCGACGATCTAATCGCGTACAGAACAGGTGCAAAAGTTGAGGTCATCAGAATTCTTTTGCAGCGTGACTTCGACCAGATCCAGCGATATTGTGATGACTGGAAGCTGAGAATAAACTTTCAGAAATCAGAAACTATCTTGTTTAGGACTCCCTTGTCTAGGGCCTCTAGGGATACAAGAAAGAACTGGCACAAGCTAGTGATCGTTGGGCTACATGGACAGCCACTACCGAGTAAAAATGTCGTAAAGTATCTTGGCATCTGGTTGGATCAGTACCTATATTTTAATAAACATGTAGATGCTGCTTTAACTAGGGCTAGGGGAGCGTTTGCCCTCACGAAACGGTTGTTTTATAGCAGCCGGCTGGATAGCAGGGTTAAAGTGATTTGCTACATGGCCCTCATCAGGCCGATGATTGCTTATGGATGTCCGGTGTGGTTTAACGTTGCACCATCTCAAATGGAAAAGATTCGGGTGTTTGAGAGGCAGTGTCTAAGAAACTGCCTTGGATTGCACAGAACACCAGAGTCGGAGTACACACCGTATTATTCCAATAAGGTCATATACAACGGAGCCCAAATAAACAGGATAGATAACTTTATGATAAAGCTGATTCGGGGTCACATTGCAAGAGCGATGTCCTCGACTAATGGCCTTATTTTTGGGGCTTACTACCCAAACAACGAATATTATGAAAGCGTGCGTCTAAGCGGCTTCATACCGCCCGATGCATTTCTCTACTTAGACAGCCGGGGGCTTGTACAGGATAGATTGGCTGTGCCGCTCATCTACCACGTTGCTCGCAGAGTTGTGGATAGGCGGCTTCTTTATGATCGGGACGTCGTCTCACATTTGGGAGGGGAGCGCCTTCGGTTTAGTAGGGCTGTGTCGGATCGGGATCGACAAGATAGAGAAAAACAGGAGAATCAATTTTGGTGGGTCGGGAATTAGCTTACACCTTACTTAGTTCCATTAAAAGGAAAGGGCCGACTTACATAGGTTTAGGTTAAGTGTTGTAGGCAGGGACAGTAAAAAAAAAAAAAAAAAAAAAAAAAAAAAAATTGTAGCTGTTTTTATTTGTAAGTAGTATGTAATTTATAATAGTTAATAATTTTTAGTTTGTAGTAGTTTTAGTAGTCTAGTTTTAGGTGGGTGGTAGGTAGTTTTAATTTGTTATTAAAAAAAAAAAAAAAAAAAAAAAAAAAAAAAAAATGGCTGTTCTTGCTTTAAGAGTAGGTTGTAAGTAGTTAACGTAGTTTGTAAGAGAAAAAAAAAAAACAAGTTTTTTTAATTTTGTACTTTCTTGGTGACCAACACTTTTACAATAAAAAAAAAATAACTTTACTTTTAAGCCGAAAGGTACTAGGTAGCACTTCATTTCTTACCGTAGAGCACCCGCATAGGGACAGTAAGGTACTTTAAAGATTATTTTATACATGCTAGTTTTATGAATTTTTGTCTAGCTATAAGTTAGTTATAAGTTTACCAAAAATAAAAATGAATTTAAAAAAAAAAAAAAAAATAAGCATATTTCTTCCCAGTCTGTGATAACGGACCTAGGTGGTCTATGTGGTACGTCCTCAGCGGTGAATCTTCCTTATCGATAGGGTTAAGGAATCCTTCCTGACGCCCGGCCTTCCGCTCCGTAAGTATGCAGCGTATGCAGTTCCTCCGGCATGTCTCCAGTTTTTCCCGTCGTGGTACAAAAAGTAGCTTTCGTCCTTCTTTGTCTGTCTTGTAAATAATATTGTGCTCCATAATGTAATCGTCGTAGCTGTTCTCTGTTGCCAGGATCTTCTTTGTCGGCTTTATTTGATCGTCCTTTCCTTGAGCTTCTTCTATCCTTGCCAGAAACTCAATCGAGATGTGGTAGCAACTCGGATTTCGACTTAAAGCATCTGCATGCCTCATCCTGGTTCCGGCTCGGTGTTCTAAAACGTAGTCGTATTCCTGTAATACCAGAATCCATCCTGCAATTCTCGAAGATAACTCCTTATGCTCCATTGTCCCCTTGAAGGCCGCACAGTCTGTAACGATTTTAAATCGAAGACCCAAAAGGTAATGGCGTAGTCTTTTTACATCTGATATTATGGCTAAGACTTCAAGCTCATAGCTGCTGTAATTTTGCTCCGCGGGTGTGGTCTTTCTGCTGTAATAATACACTGGATGGAATCCGCTCTCATGTTTTTGCAGCAGCACCGCACCGTAACCCCACTTCGACGCATCTGTATGCAGCTCCGTCTCAAGGTCTTGCCGGTAGAGTCGCAGTATCGGCTTCGTAGCTAGAATGCTCTTTAGCTCTTGAAAGGCTGCCTTTTGTTTGACGCCCCAATCGAACTTAGCATCCTTCTTCAAAAGGTAGGTCAGTGGTTTTGCTATGAGTGAGTATCCAGGCACGAACTTCGTAAAATAACCGCTGAGTCCTAGGAAGCTCTGCGCCTTTTGCTTCGTCTGTGGTTCCGGGAACTTCGTCACTGCCTTCGTTTTTGCTTCCGCTGGAGCCACGCATCCGTCCTCTATGGTTAGTCCCAAATAGTCGATACGAGTGCAGAGAAACTGGCACTTCTTCCACTTGAATTGGACGCCATATCTACTTCCAATCTTGAGGACGTCTTTCAGGTTATCAAGTGCTTCCCTTTCGTCTTTCGCCAACACCATCAAATCGTCCATGTAGAGCATTACCTTCTTTTGTTCCATCAAAGATCTGAAAATGAGGTTGACGTGCCGCTGAAAAACCGCAGGTGATGTGCATAAGCCGAACGGTACTCTGTTGAACACGTATTGCCCTGACGGAGTGACAAACGATGTAAACTTCCTACTTTCCTCCGCGACAGTGACGTGGAAAAACCCGTTCTCAAGATCCAATGTTGAGAAAACTCTGCTCTCGCTCAATGCATCTATTTGGTCCTCTATCAACGGCATCGGGTATCGATCTCGTATTATTTCTTTATTGATTCTCCGGTAATCCACGCAGAGCCGCTTAGAACCATCCTTCTTATTGGCTGAAACAATCGCGCTAGCAAATTCAGAACAGCTTGGTCTGATCACATCTTGTTCCAACCACTGTTTAACCTGTTCGTCCACGATGCTTTTCTCTAATGGGGCCAGTCGTCTTGCCCGTTGCAAGATTGGAGATCCTAATCTCGACTTTAGTTTGCTTCTCGATCCTTGGGGTGTAGTTCTCCACTAACCTCCTAACATCTACTTCATATTTAGGATTTACGGACCCTACGTTGAAATCAGAACTGGTCGAAAGGTTGAAACATTTGAGCGACGCTCCTTCGTTCTTTGATATTATGACCTCGTTCTCAAGCATCCTTATGTTTGTCCCCTTTAGGACATCTTTTCCAATGATCATGGGCTGTTTCATATATATTTTGGACAGGATGAAAATTCGCGTTTTGTAATCAATCCCATCGATTCAAACAATTCCATCGAAGTATCCTGGGGATTAGGCAGGCTCTTTGGCCACGGCATCGAATTTCGATTGACACTCCACCATGTCTGGGAGATCCATTCCGACATATTCGTCGTAGCGTATTGCCGAGATCGCGCTGCCCGTGTCGATGTCTGCGAAAATTTCCTGGCCCTCCACCATGATTTTCTTTCAATCTCTAGTCGTGTCCTGATGTCCCGCGAAGTTTACTCTCCTATTGTTGTTTCCTTCCTTCTTCCTGCGGGATGGTTACCTACCAGGCGCGTCCCCCGGTGGTGGATAGGGGGACCTCGGTACGATACGTTCGTGATCCGAGGTTTTAGAGTTATAGCGGCGTTTTATACACCGGCAAAGCTCTATCGCGAACCAAACCAAAAACAAGTATGCAGGAACAACTAAAAGATTTAACTACTCCAGGTGGTACTCGCATGGGCGAAAATCCACCCGTGGTCTTTTCGACCACGGTCGGGGCACGGATTCTGGAGGCCCCAACCGACATACTTATACCCCCGCCTGTACAGGCGTTGACCTTCGAGTTGTGAAAAGGTTTGCTTCCGAAGATTCCTGCAGCTCTGTCTCCGACACGTTCGGTAGACTTGGCTGGAAAAATGGAGAAAGTGGCGGAGAGGTTCAACCTGATACGCTTAATCTTCAGACCAATAGACAGACAGCCGATAGGTGCGATGCTGCCGACGAGGCCTGTGAAACCGAACAGGTGAAACGGGCCACAGAGGCGGCGTCCACTGGTCAGCGTCCATCTAAGAGCCAGCGAAAGAGGAAAAGGAGAAAGGCGGCTATCGTGCGGCGCAAAGAAACTGCACTGCCAGTTGAAGGCGCAAGCGCTGAGAACGGCACTTCCCCGGCGGCGACGGCAAAGAGATGCAGGTCGGCAGAGGTTACCCCAACCGAAACCAGCCAGCTGACTGAAACCAACGCTGCCTCCCCTTCCAATAGCTCGAACAGGAAAAAACGGAGGAAGAAGACCTCAAGCACTCCTGTCGGTGGAACTGCGCGAGCACCTTCTGCGTGCCCTTCCAATAGAACACTTCCAGCTGATGTATTTCCAATGATTGGATTTACTCAGATTAACCTTCAACACTCCAAGGCCCACATAACATCCATACAGGAGCCTTGGGTGTGGAGAAATCGCATCTGTGGCCTTGGAGGTGTCCGTGGCATTACGATACTCTGTGACGAGCGGTCCGAGAGACCAAGGGCTTGTCTTGCTGTGTCGAACCTTCTCTCAGCAACTAAGCTTGAACAATTTTGTGGCCAAGATTTGGTTGCTGCAGATATTAGCTACGAAACGAATGGAAATTGGAAGACCTTCGTCGTGGCGTCAGCTTATCTCCCCTATGATTCGGTAGTGCCTCCACCACCGAGGGCAATTGCTGAACTCATTGACTATTGCGACACCAGGAAGATGGGCCTAGTTATATGCTGTGATGCCAATGCTTAAAACATTGTTTGGGGCAGCAGCAAATGCAACATGCGAGGAAACCATCTCCTGGATTTCATTCTATCATCTGATCTTACTATCAACAATGTTGGCTCGCAACCAACTTTTGTGACGTCAAGAAGACAGGAAGTGATCGACCTAACTTTATCAAATAGATACTTTAAGGCGGTTACTAACTGGAGGGTCTCTTCGGAGGTGTCCCTCTCAGACCATAGATATATCGAATTCCAAATCGGATGCGAAGCCATAACTTTGCAGGAGAGGAGGAATCCGAGAAAAACCAACTGGATACGCTTCAGGGAGGAATTAGGGAAAACTCTCAAAACTTCAACCAAACTCAGGACGAGACAAAAGGTAGAGGAAGCTGTTCAAGATCTGAATAGTGCCATAACTAGCTGTTTTGAACTGACGTGCCCAGTAAGCAAACCCCCTGGCAGAACACCGGTTCCCTGGTGGAGCTCGGAACTGCAAAAAATTCGTAGAGAAGCTAGAAAGCTTCTAAATAGGTCACTCAAGACTGATTTGGAGACAGACTGGAATCTC
Source organism: Portevinia maculata (assembly GCA_949715645.1). NCBI lineage: Eukaryota > Metazoa > Arthropoda > Insecta > Diptera > Syrphidae > Portevinia > Portevinia maculata. The sequence goes on from OX454526.1 coordinate 221,371,688, forward strand.
TACCGATCGAAGCAGAAGGAATATAAGAGGCTAATTCGGGTATCGAAAAGTGCTTCTTATAAGAATTTCTGCGAAAAGATTGAAACGCTTTGTGAAACTATTAGGTTGGTTAAAGTTCTGAAAAAGGGCAAACCAGCCAAACTGGACTCACTTAGAAAACTTGATGGCACCTTTACTGAGACGAAAGCGGAAACTCTTAGTTATCTGCTGGAGTCTCACTTTCCGGGTAACCAGATTACAATTGGTTCACAACCAGCCCCGATTACCGAGACTATGAGTGAGCCAAGACAAACAACTCGGCGTAGCTGGTATATTGCGAAGGCCATGGTGACGGACGAGGCCATTAAATATGCTTTTGCGTCTTTTGACGGCTTCAAGTCACCTCGTACGGACGGAATATACCCAGCCATGCTGCAGCAATGTACAAACCAGTTGCTACCGACTATGAAGAAAATCTTCATCGCTGTCCTAGCACTGGCATACATTCTAACACTCTGGCGTACAGTTAGAGTGGCATTTATACCTAAAATTGGCAGAAGTGACTACTCACTCGCCAAGAGCTTCAGACCAATAAGTCTGACTTCCTTCTTGCTGAAAAGCATGGAAAGGCTGGTCGAGCTTCACGTGCGCAAAACTGCTTTGCGATTGCACCCACTATCTCAGATGCAACATGCCTATCAACGCGGAAAATCCTGCGAGACTGCGCTCCAAAATCTAGTTGGTAGAATTGAGGGCGCGCTTGACAGAAAAGAATACGAGATGGGCATTTTCATCGATATTGAGGGTGCTTTTGACAATGCGACTTTTGATAGCATGTGCAGCTCCGCCAGACAACACGGCGTAGACGAACCATTGGTGTTGTGGATTAAAGCAATGCTAATGAATAGAACGTTGGTTGCGGATGCGGATTGTGGCCGCTATGTTATGGCGGGGGTAAACAGAGGCTGCCCGCAAGGCGGCGTCCTGTCTCCACTGCTGTGGTGTATGCTGGTCGACTCTCTGTTGAACGCACTCAACAGTTCTAATATTTACGCTCATGCGTACGTGGATGATGTTGGCGTGCTTTCTGTAGGATCATGCCTAGCGACTGTATGCGCCAAGGCGCAGGCGGCCCTTGACGTGATCGACGAATGGTGCACTAGGAATGGGCTCTCGGTCAATCCTCTTAAAACTGAGGTTGTTCTCTTTACGAGAAGGAGGAAGCTGGTCGGGTTGACTCAGCCAGTGCTAAAAGGCGTCACAATCCAACTCTCCAATGAAGCAAAGTATCTGGGAGTCATCCTGGATAGCAAACTTCTTTGGTCCAAACATGTTGAGCTGAAGACTGCCAAGGCGCTGTCTGTTTTCTGGCAGTGCAAAGGCATTTTCGGAAAGACATGGGGCTTATCACCGAAAAGAGTCCTATGGATTTATACGGCTATGATAAGACCATTTATAGCATACGCATCGGTTGTTTGGTGGAATAAGCTTTCACGTAAATACGTCGCTGCTGCTTTTGTAAAACTCCAAAGGCAGGTATGTCTCGGCTGCACGGGGGCCTTCCCCAGCACGCCTGGCTCCGGCCTAGATGCACTATTGAACCTCCGCCCCTTGATGTTTACATCATGGGCTGTACAATCAAGGCTATCTCACGTCTTACAAGAGGTGGCTTTTGGTATAACTCGCACTGGAGTTTTGATGAACTTGCGCAACGGTTGTCCTTCGACTCCTGTCTTATGGATATGCCGTCTGATGCGATGACACCGGAACTTCGGCTAAAGCGCAAATACGAGGTCGCCTTTCCTCGCGTCCAGGACTGGCTCTGGCCGGAATCTGAGCCTGGAAGGGAATGCAGTCGAATCTTCACGGATGGCTCCAAAACCGATCAAGGATCTGGTGCTGGTGTCTTCGTGGAGAGCGATAACGTTAGACTTTTCTTTCCGTTACGCAAATATGCGTCAGTCTTCCAAACAGAGACTTATGCTATCCTAATGGCCATGGACTATGTTACGAGGAACAGGTGGAGGGGGCGAAGTATCTGCGTCTGTAGCGACAGTCAGGCTGCGCTTAAGGCCTTACTCAAACCCTTAACTACCTCCAAAATAGTACGTGAATGCAAGATATCTCTGAATTCGGTCGGAAGGCTGAATTCACTTAAACTTGTCTGGGTCCCGGGTCATAACGGGATCACGGGAAATGAGATCTCCGATGAACTTGCTAGACAAGGCTCAGAGGGGGACCTCTCAGGACCTGAACCAGCGATCTGTCTGCCTGCGTCCTCGGTCAGGGCTTCCATTGACGGTTGGGTTTCCTATGAACACAATCGCCGTTGGCATGACTCTCCAGGGTGCAGACAGACTAAGCAAATGCTCCCCGACGTCTGTGGGAAATCCGCGGCATTCTTGTTGTCTCTCAACAGAAAAGACTGCAGACAGACTACTGGCGTTCTTACGGGACACTAGCTTTTGCCAAACACCTTAAGGTGCTAGGCCTAAGCGACACCACCAACTGCGAAGCCTGTGGAGAAACCGACGACACTGCGGAACATTTCCTCTGTGATTGTCCTGCTTTTGCTCGTATCAGGTGGCAGGTATTTGGTGCGGATATGGTGAGTGCTGTAAACCTAAGCTCCTTATCATTGAAGCGCCTTCTCGTTTTTCTTAGAAAAACGAGTAAATTCCCACAGTAAAATGTGGTGTGTCTGCCTGGTAGTACAATGGACCAGTATTGAGTTTGAGTGCTCCAGTGCAGAAAGTCTCACACACCCCGACAAAAAAAAAAAAAAATGTCCCTCCTTCTTTGGACAGCTGTTTGATTTGTGACCGAAATCGTTATAGGCGAAACATTTTGGGCGCTGTTCCCTACACTCCCGGCTCTTATGGTTCATTTTCCCACAGTTATAACACCGTGCGAGTGCTCGTCCGTCGTTGCCTGGAGCTGTTCGCGCTTCGCTACGTGGTGGTGCTCTTGCCTCGCTGCGTCGGTATTGCTCAGGCTTAATCTCTTTGCCGATGCTCTCTCTAAAGCGTTTGTAGTCTGCTAGCTTTTCCTTAAACTGCTTTATTGTGCTGGCTCCATAGAGAAGAACTTTGGGACTAGGCTTATCAACTATTCCGGCGATGACATATTGTATCACATTCTTATCATCGAGTTGCCCTGTTGCTGCCAGTTCGCGCATCACCAGCAGATACTCTTGGAGGGTTTCGTAATTTTTTTGGATTCGATCCATCATACGCCTAAGAATGTCGACCGCAGAAATGCTCTCACCAAACTCCTCTAACTAATTTTTTTTAAGGTTGTTCCAATTTAACAAGCCGGATCTGGACCGCAGTGCAGTCTTTGCGGTTCCCGTCAAGAGCCGCTTTGCATATAAGACCTTCTGAACGTCTCCCCACGCAAACACATCTGCTGCAGCCTCAAAGTCTTTAATCCACAACTCTACGCGATACTCGTCTTTGCCCGAAAAGGCTGGAACCGCATTAAGGACGTCCTCGAAACTAGTTGAACTCCTTCACCTGAGTCGCTCAACTTCTGTTCGCAGAAGGGTGAGCTCCAGATTTTCCGCCGCTCTTCTCTCTCCTCTTTCGTCGTCCTCCTCATCGCTTGCTTCATGCATGTTTACCTGTGTCGGTCTTTTTTTTGCCGATTCGTTCTGGTTACTCGCTCCCGCTCACCGATTTTCCGCTCCTTGGTGCTCCAATAGAATCTCCCTACGTGTTAAATCTGCCTCCCTTCTCATGATCTCGCGCATTATATCAGAAAAATTTTCTGCCTCGTCTGATAATCCGGTACTGTTTGCTGCTTTTCCTTTTTTCGGCATAGTGAGTTAGAAGAAAAAAAAATCAATAAAATCAAATCAAAATAATTCGGCCAACAATGTTTTCCGTGTATCTGGGAACGTTCTCTGGTTTCGATATCGGGTTGTTATATGTGCTAATCGAATAAGGTGGTCGGCTTCGATGCTGTAAGCTGGGAAATTTAAAAGGGTTCTTGGCCTTGCTGCTAAAGCTTGAAAAAAATTAAAAATTCCCCGAAATATAAAGCTGCTGTTGCATTGGCTAATCTTTCAGCTTTCTTCGTTGAATGTCAATCCCCATGCAATAAATTAACTGGACAAAACAACATGAACTTTCTTACCAGATTTTATTATTTTATTGTTTCACTTTTTTTTTTTGTTGTAAGTAGGTAATCCTAACGATACACTATCGCGCGCTCACTTCACTCACTATGCACTGTTGGGCTTGGGGTTTTTTTTTTGTTAGGAAGCACTTGGAGCAGGTGAACGAAACTAATGCGATAACGGACTCACGGCAGACCTTTTTTCAAATTTAAATAGCTTCTTTTTCTTTTAAGCACTGATTTTACTCGTTTTTAATTTGAAATGCGATGGTTGAGCCCCCAATTGTAGGGATCCCCGCGAGGTTAATAACGACACTTGACACCTTTTGTTTTAATGGAATTCAGTTTATTTGTAATTTAATTATGTAATTGTAGGAAAAAAAGAGTTTGAAATAAAAAAATCGTCTTCGCGCCTTTTCGTCGTTTTCCGTCGTCGTTTTTTCACGTCTTCCCGTCGTCTTGGTTTCACGTCTTCTCGTGGTCATCGTTTTTCGTCTTATGTCATCTTTGTTCCTTTGTTATCTTCTTCGTTGTTATTGTCATGTTGGTGGCAATGAGGGTGTGTGTTCCCCATCCCACATTTATATCCTCTACTTCAAATCGAAGGAGCATTATTATTTCACTTACCATTGCCAAATAACGAGGTATTTCTTTCGTTGGGCTTTATTTTACTTTGACAAAGTATTGTTACATCCAGGCTAGGATTCGAAAAGATAAAACGTAATTCTATTTAATTAATCTTTATTAGTTCTCTATCAATGTCTTTTACTTCTTGATTATTATTCTAATAATTCACTTATTTAATTCAACAATTCACTTTCACAATTAATCACTTTAAATACACAAACACTTTTCTCTTACTGGATACTTATACTTTTTCTCTATACTTTTCACTACTGTCATCTATCGTACTTCTTTATCGCGGTTCACAACTAGAATGTCTTGGGTGCTCCTGCGACATCTATATATATCTAGTGACACCTTTCGAAATTTCCAGATTCGTTGAGAAGGTTCGTTTAGAAGGTTCGAGAACAACATCATGTATGTACTAGTTATTCCACAGCTACTCAAACTGCTATTCAAATGCTGCCAAAATCGGTAATATGGCCACTTTCTACTAGATGGCGCAGTTGACTAATTAATGCTGAATGACACAGTTCAAGCAAACATGCAACAATATCCTGCTCTTAAACTTGTTCGTCCCGAACAAGCACGTGAATATTTTCGCCATGGTAGCGATGGAGACGGTCCACATGGACAACTTTCAGCTTGCCTCTTCCTCGCTGGATCCGGTAGACAACATCGTTGATGCGCTTCACTATCTTATAGGGTCCTTCCCAATCCTGCTGTAGTTTAGGTGGCATGCCTTTTCGGCGATGAGGGTTGTATAGCCATACCAGATCTCCTTCCTGGAATCCTGTGGTGGTTGCTTTTGTATCGTACCTCGTCTTCATGCGGTCGCTGGATATCCGAATCTTATCTCTAGTTTTCCGATGAATGTTTCTGATGATTTCTCTGAGATCCGCAACATAATCATCTTCATTCGTTGCTTCATCAGTCGGAGATGCAAACATCAATTCACTAGGTAATCGGATGGTTCTACCAAAAAGGATTTCGGATGGAGTATGTCCTGTTGTGTTATGCACTGCGCTTCGATAAGCTAATAGGAACATGGGGATGTGCTTGTCCCAGTCCCGCTGGCAGTCGCCAACAACCTTAGAAAGGTGTTCGTTTAAGGTTCTATTGAAGCATTCCACCATTCCGTCCGATTGTGGATGAAGTGGGGTTGTTCTTGTCTTCTTAATCCCTAGTAGCTGGCATACTCCTTGAAAGATCTTCGACTCGAAGTTGCGACCTTGGTCCGAGTGCAATTCCATTGGTACGCCAAATCTGCTTTCCCAGTTGTGGACAATCTGCTTTACCACGGTTTTAGCTTCTTGGTTAGGTATAGCAAAGGCTTCAGGCCATTTAGTGAAGTAGTCCATCACTACGAGGATATAGCGGTTTCCACTGTTGGTTTCTGGAAACGGTCCTGCAATGTCAACTGCAATCCTTTCAAAGGGCGCTCCAACGTTGTATTGATGCATCTTGCCTTGCATTTTTACTCTCGGGCCTTTACTGGCTGCGCAAGTGGCGCATTTTCGTCACTAGTTTTCGACATCGTCTCTTGCGTGGATCCAGTAAAAGTGTTCTCGCACTTTTTCGAGTGTCTTATTTACTCCCAAGTGACCTCCGGACACTCCATCATGTAGTTCCCTAAGCACTTCGTTGACTTTCGATCTGGGTACCACAAGTTGCATCACGGCTGATGTTCCATCCGAACTTTCCCATTTTCTTTTCAAAATGCCTTCCTGGACATGAAGTGAGTCCCATTGTGCCAAGTATGCCTTCAGTTCCGGACTCCTATTGGAGATCTGCTGCCAGTCCGGCTTACCCTCATGTTCCTTCCAGGCGAGAATCGGCTCGATATCCGGATCTTCCTGTTGAGCATTCCGGATCTCCCGTGCACTCCAGCCGCTAATGGGCTCAGCTCTCAACCGTAGGACTGACACTTTATCTTTTTCCTCCTGGCGTACGCAATGTTTACAATCAGCCTTGCAGGGTCGCCGGGAGAGGGCATCTGCGTTGGAGTGAAGAGTTCCCTTTCGGTGCTGTATCTCGTAGTCATACATCTGCAGCCGCTCAATCCACCTCGCGACTTGTCCTTCAGGGTTCTTAAACTGCAGGAGCCACTTTAGAGACGCATGATCTGTACGCCGGATGAATTTCTGCCCATATAAGTACTTGTGGAAGTGCTTTGTTGCCAGGATCAAAGCCAGGAGTTCCCGCCTGGTTACGCAATAGTTCCTTTCCGGCTTGGATAGCACTTTACTGAAGTAGGAAACTACTCTCTCTTGGCCATCATGGATCTGCGAAAGAACGGCTCCGATCCCAACATTACTATCGTCGGCGTCCACGATAAATGTTTTTCCTGGAGTAGGGTACGCTAGAATTGGAGCACCACACAGTTGGTGTTTGAGACTCTTGAAACTCGTTTCGCATTCACCTGACCATTTGAATGGTTTTCCTTTTCCGTCAGTTGGTGCAAGCTCTTTGCGATCCTTGCAAAGTCCTTCACAAACCGTCTGTAGTAAGTTGCAAGTCCCAGGAAGCTCCTCAGTTGGTGTTTGTCTTTGGGAACGGGCCAATTTTTCACCGCATCGACCTTCTCTGAGTCAGTCCTTACTCCCTCGGACGAGATGATGTGCCCCAGATATTTCCCCTCAGATCTAAAGAGATCACACTTTTTCGGGTTAAGCTTTAATTGTGCACTTCGTAGTCTCTGGAACACTTCCTTCAAGTTGTGTCGATGTTCTTCAAACGTTTTGCCAACCACGATGACATTGTCCAAGTAGACCAAACACGTTTTCCATGTTAGCCCCAACAAAACACGCTCCATTATACGCTCAAAGGTTGCCGGCGCGTTACACAGCCCAAATGGCATTACTGTTAATTGCCAGACCCCGTTTCCTGCTGTGAAAGCCGTTTTCTCGCGGTCTTCCGGATGGATCTGCACTTGCCAGTAGCCATTCTTCAGATCTAGAGTGGAAAACCATCGGGCTCCGGACAGTGTATACAGCGTATCGTCAATCCTTGGTAGAGGGTAGCTACCCTTTTTGGTGACATTATTCAGTTAGCGATAGTCTACACAGAACCGAGTGCTGCCATCTTTCTTTTTGACTAGGACAATTGGAGATGCCCATGGGCTTTTAGAGCATTCGATTTCTCCATCGTCGACACCATCTCTGCAACCTCCGTCTGCTTAGCCAATGGTAATCGTCTGGGAGGCTGACGAATCGGTGTTGCATCTCCAGTATCTATCCGGTGTTGTACAAGGTGTGTTCGGCCATACTCGCAGTCCCGCGAAGCGAATATATCAGCAAACTCGTTGATGAGGTTCCCTGCCATGGCTTGCTGCTCCTGATACAGATCGCAGTGCTGGAATAAAGTTCTTTTCACCTCAGTCATTCCCATTGGTGAACGAGGCTTCGCAACACCTTCCTGTGATAGTTTCGTGATGGCAGTAACCGGTACACACTTTCCAACCACCTCACCTTGCTTCAATTTGACGCTTTTGTGTTCCGCATTAAGAACTCGTACGGGAACCATATTGTTCTTCGGCTCAACAAGCATTTTTCCAACCACGCAATTTCGGCAGTGGTTGTCTTCTGGCTCAACTAGATAGAATCGGTGGGCCCCAGGATCACCTTCCAGCTTTGTCCAAATCAGTGTCTCTGAAGAAGGTGGTAGGACCTCGTCCTCACTAATGACTGTCCTCCGGGATGCGGCGTTCTCTTTCCCGTACACTATCGGAATCTCTACGTTTCGATACTTGAGTACTTGCATACCAAAGTCCAACACGACATCATGCGCCTTCATGAAATCGATTCCAATGATGCATTCGTCACATATATCGGCTACTAAGAAAGCGTGGGAGAATGCTAATCCTGCCAAATTTATTGTTAGCATGATATCTCCGTACACTTTCGCTGTCGCTCCTGTTGCTGTTTTCAGACAGTAACTGCTGGTATTGTGCAACCAAGACTGACGGACGATGTCCCTCCTTATAATGGAAGCGGTGGCACCGGTGTCGATGGTTGCTACGCACTTATTTTGACCGATATAGGCTTCCACTGTTAGACTCTGGTTTCCTCGTTTGGTTTGGGAGACTTGAATTGTGGTCCTGGGGTCGTCGATTCCGGAAACCAGCTTCTGCCCCGCGAAGCTGGTCCTTACGCGTTTCCCGACTGCTGGTTCTGCGAAGCTATATCTGCAGGATGGATGTTATCCCTGCCAGATGCTTCTTCTTTGTGCTTCCTAGGCCCGCAATGTGGACAACTGCCTTGTCTGGGTGGAGCTCTGCACTGTCTCTGTAGGTGCCCTATTTTGTTGCAGTTCCAGCAGCGCATTTGACCTCTGTTATCTCTGCTCCGGTCTACGATGTCTGCTCTTTGACATGAGCATTCAACAGCTGTAATTTCCCTTACGCGGTGGAACACATTCGATGCCTGATCAGCAGCTTGCATTGTCAAGGCAAATGCTAGGGCCTCAGCGAGAGTTCTCTTTCCAGCCATTCTTACGGCCATTTGCAGTTGTCTATCTTCAATGGCTTGGATAAACGCCTCCACAGCCATTTCATTGATGAGAATCTCACCAGCATTAGGATATGACAAATGTGCCAGACGTTCGATATCTGCTTGCACCTGTTGAAGTGTGTCTCCCCTCTTCTGGACTCTACTGCGTAGCTGAACCCTGTACACTTGCTGCATATGCTCATCGCCGAAGCGCATCTCTATAGCCTTGACCAGGGCGTCGTAGTTGTGTTGCTTCTCTTCTGAGACAGTTTGGAGTAACTCCGCAGCTGTACCTCTTAGTGCGAGCGTTAGCGCAATCGAACCAACGACCATACCACGTCGAGTTAATCGGTTCTCGTCAGATCACCGTAATTAAACGACATTGGGCGCGGTTAGTACGTAGATGGGGGACCGCTTGAGAACAACCGCGTGTCGTTGGCCAGTCCCATCTACAGAGTTGAGGTAGATAAAAAATACGTGGTATCACAATGGACCTAAATTGGTCTAAGTGTGTCGGCTTCAGCCGACAGCCACATAAACCTAACCTAACCGTTAGCGCAATCGACTTTTCCTCGTTGTCCCAGCTGTTCGCCATTGCAGCTGCTTCAAACTGTTTCTTATAAATTGGCCATGATGTTTGACCATCGAAAACAGGAGGCTGCATCTCTTTCCTTCTCGGACAGTCCGCAGAATTTTCTCGAGCCTTCTGCTTCTTCACTTTCTCGAGCTCTTTAGCCAAGTTCTCGCAGTTTGTTTCATGCTTGCAAAACGTCAGATGGATTTCGTCGAATTTGGTTTCAACCTTCTCGAACTTGTGGTCAATTTCTTCGAGTTTTCCTTCGAGAACATTTTTAAAATCTTCCTCAGCGCTCTTTTGGGCGGCAACTATGGAATTCTTTTGTTCTTCCAATTTGGAATCTAGAGAACTCTTCTGTTCATCAAATTAGAGTCAATAGAATTTGTCTGTTGTTCTAGGGAATTCTTCTGTTCATCTAACTTAGAGTCCATAGAGTCGAATTTCTGATCGAACTTGGCCAGAAGTAGTTCCATCATAGCAGTCATATCAACGGCTGTACTTACTTGTTCTTCTGCTACGTCGAACAAAACGGACTTGGGGTTTTCTCCTTCGTTTTCAACAGCTTCCTGCAGTCGAAGCACCAGATCGCTTTTTCCTCCAGCTGTGGAGAGATTCCGCTTTTCTAGCTCAGCTTTTAACTGCGGTATACTGAGCTGTAGTAATTTCAATGTGCGGCCCATTTTTGCTTTCCTTTTTTTTCACGAATTCACTTCACTTTAATTTCACACTGAATACGTTTTATCCCACTTCTGACACCAATCTTACATTCCGGCTAGGATTCGAAAAGATAAAACGTAATTCTATTTAATTGATCTTTATTAGTTCTCTTTCAATGTCTTTTACTTCTTGATTTAATTCAACAATTCACTTTCACAATTAATCACTTTAAACAATCACTTTTCTCTTATTCAATATTCTCTATACTTTTCACTACTGTCATCTATCGCCCTTCTTTATCGCGGTTCACAACTCGAATGTCTTGGGTGCTCCTGCGACATCTATTTATATCTCCTAGTGACACCTCTCGAAATTTCCAGATTCGTTGAAAAGGTTCGTTTAGAAGGTACGAGAACAACACAATTATGTATGTACTAGCTATGTGTACAGCTGCTCAAACTGCTATTCAAATGCTGCCAAAATCGGTAATATGGCTACTTTCTACTAGATGGCGCTACAAGTTAACTAATTGATTTGAATGACAGTTTGAGCAAACATGCAACAATATGATAAAGCGGCGTCCCAAGCAAACCAACAATAAGATACAACGCCTGATCTGGTCTCTCTCTAGTTCTCTCCGTCATTCTTGCCTTCAGACTTGAAGAACAGAGTCCCTGCAATATTGATGCAGCTGTGTCGCGTTACACTTGAAAACACGCGGTGCAATATGGAGTGAGGAAACAGCTTTTCCGAACAATTCCAAACCGGCACCGGACTCAGACCAGTAGATGCGCTATCATGTGCATTCTTCAATCTTGTTCGGAAGCAGATAATACGCACGACAAGTGTCAAAACGAAAGGAGCTGTATTCAACAGATCCGTCCAACTAATGAGATACGCGGACGATACCGAGATCATCGAGCGGTCTATGTTAGAGGCTTTCGTGGCGATTGCAGAACAGGCTAAATTGGTTGGCCTTGAAGTCAACGAGGAAAAAACGACTTGCTTGCTTTCAAGAAACAAACAAACACCTGTCCACCGACTAAGACAAAACGTCGCTACTATTAAGACATATTGCTCCTGCGAAAAGTGGCTCGACTATTTGTTCGTTGGGCAATCGTCGGACAGTCGAAAGGCTGGCGCTAGCTCCAGCTTTTGTTCTGATTTCAGACGCTCAGTCCCAAGAAATGGATGCAAATCGCACAAAATTGCGAATGTCCGCTTCTAAAGTGAACGTTTTTATATGTTTTCGTTGTTTCCATTATTTATTTTTTCAATAAATCCTCTCTAAAGAGCTATCAACAAAAAAAAATTCCTTCCAACTCATTTAGAGAAAAAAATCTTTCTTGTTCTAGAAATTATTGAACCTATTCTATCGACTGGCAGTGTAAAATATGAATTTTGTCCATTAGATATTTTTTTTCGAAATATAGTGTTATACCCTTTTTACTAGGAATTTTGTCTGTTAGAGATTTTTTTTTGAAATATAGTGTTATACGAGTACATACCTCCGCTCTGCAGGCACCTTGACGTTGACTTCATCCCCTATGGCGTGGTGCGAATAAAAGGAAATCGTACAGCTGACCAGACCTAAAGCTACACTTTTCATACGAGGACCTTAAATGCCTAAAGATTGTACCGAATGGTACCTCAGATACCTTAACAGATCAACTAAGCCATTGGGAAGTGAGCGATATGAGGAATCATAGATAAGATAGATAGATAGATATTTTATTTCGTATTTACCATAGTGTTTACATAAGTATTTTTACCGCATATTTTACAATTTAGAGATGTGATAGCTTATATCTTTCTTTTAAAACATTGTGTATTTGTGTAATAAGTTTTTGCCTAATGACTATAGTTTAGACGCTTGGTCTCAAAAAAAAACACGACTCGTTCGTTTTGAGGTTGGTCAAAGACTAACTCTTTGCCTCTTTATTTTTTCTTTCTTTCTTTTACTTATTCTATTATCACATATTATTGCATCAGTGTGGCCACTGTGCTTAATTACTATATTAACTACTACAATTGGGCTTAATTACTACATTAACTACTACAATTCGGCCATTCTGACCACTTAAGATCACCTGATCTTTTACAACTTATTGGACGTTTTATGTTTGGTACCTCGACCTCCGAACCACGGTCTCATATTACTAACTGCCCATACACCTTGATATGGTAACCTTTTTTGTTGAAAATTGTTCTCATCTTTGATAACATACCTATCGTTTCGCAATACCTTTGTTATTTGATATGGTCCCTTGAATTTTGGTAACAATTTTTTAGATCTACCAGGATGTGAATCAAAGTTTTTGACTAATACATAATCTCTTGACTCATATTTTGTTTGCTGTTGTCGTTTCTTATCTACATACTTTTTATTATAAGCCTGAGCTTATTCTTGTGTTAAAACTGCTTCTTGTCTTATCTGTTTGTGACTCTTCTGAACTATCTTTTGTTTAACTTCTATTAAGTTGTCTCTAAGTTCGTCTATCATTTTTCCGTTTTGATTTACCCCAAAAAGCAATACGCTTGGACGTTTTTCTATCAATTTTTGTTTAAGTATTTCGAATAACCTTAATTCTTCTGCGCCAAAATGAAATAATTTGTTTTTTCTTGTAAGATCGTAAAGACGTTTAGCTAAAATTAAAAAGTTTTTCACGAACCTACGAAAATGTGAACATAAGCATAAAAAGCTTTGAACTGAATATACATTCTGTGGTAGGGGAAAATGTTTGATTGACTCGAACCCCTCATCGTCTGCTTGTATACCTTCACCAGTAATAGTATAACCCCGATTTTTTATTTTTGCTCGAAGAAATCCGCACTTGTCTAACCTTAGCTCTACTTTGTTTAAAACTCTACAGTCTATGCACATCCTAAGGTCTCTAGTTTTTTTCTTTACCAACACTATAGGACAAACAAACTCCGACTCACTTGTTCTAATGTAGCCTTTTTCTAAACATTCGTCTTACAATTTATTTAATTCTGATTTCTCTGTGTATGACAACCTACGAAGCGGCCCATAAAAAGGTTTAGCAGAATTCAAATTCAATTTCATCTCTGTTTTTACTAATGGTTCTACCGGACGACGAGGCACCAAATAACAATTTTTGTAAATGACACGTAAATATTTTTGTGTTGCATAACTTATATTTTGTAAAATTGTTAAAGTTTCTTCCTCGCAAACGTTAGGATTACAATCGATCATTAGTAAAGATTTTTCAGAACTTTCGTCTTTTACTTTATCACATTTTACATTGTTTTTTGTCATACGACTTTTATTTACTATTAATTCGTTTACGTTTTGGCAATAAACTGACTTGTTAATATTTTCTTTATATTTTCCATAATTTTGTTTAACTTTATACATATCGTTGTTTTCACTGTCGTTGTTATAAATTGAAACTAACTTAAAATTACCAGCTTTCAAAAAACTTCTTCCCCGAACCACCTTACCCAATGTCCGAAGTGAATGCGACCGATCTTTGAAATTATTCACCACGTATTCCATAAATTTGTCTTCTTCGACGCCCATTCCATTTGACAGCACCACCTTCTCGTTGTAATAATCGTGGAACGTTTCGTTGTATCGCCATTTTCGCCTCATTATACCCTATTCTAGGGGTATATTAATTTTGACGCATAGTTTGTAACATACCTTAATATTGCCCGTAGACCCCTAAAAGTTACTATATTTATGATCAGCATCGATAGTAATGTCGATCTAGCCATGTCCGTCCGTCCGTCCGTCCGTCCGTCCGTCGGCAAAAATTAGGCCTTTAAACTGGACCTAGAGAGCTGAAATTTTAACCATATACTCTCTAGGGTCCCGAAATAATCAAGTTTAAGAATTTTTGAAATCCGCCCACAGACACGCCCACAAACTCAAAAAAACAAAATTTTGGAAAAAATCGAATTTTGAGCTAGAGAGCTGAAATTTTTTATATATGATCTTTGGCCCATAAAACTGATTGGGACATAAAATTTTCAAAATCCGCCCACTGACACGCCCACAATTAAATAAAACAAATTTTGGGAAAAATTGAATTTTGAGCTAGAAAGCTGAAATTTTTTATATATGATCTTTGGCCTATAAAACTGCTTGGGACATAAAATTTTCAAAATCCGCCCACTGACACGCCCACAATTAAATAAATTATTTTTTTTGAAAAACCAAAATTTGAGCTAGGGAGCTGAAATTTTTAATATATACTCTCTAGGGGCCCTTTATGCTCATGTGTAAATATTTTCAAAATCCGCCTACTGACACGCCCACAATTATTTTTTTTTATTTTTGAAAGTCCAAAGTTTGAGCTAGGGAGCTGAAATTTATAGTATATACTCTCTAGGTGCCCTTTATGCTCATACTTAAATTTTTTTTAAATCCGCCTACTGAGACACCCACAATTAAATAAAACAATTTTATTGAAAAACCAAAGTTTGAGCTAGGGAGCGTTTTTATTTACAAAAGCTTAGTTTTTTCGATAAAATCCTTTAAATTTTTGTCACGCCCACTTATGAGATATAGAAATAGGAACAGTTCGCCCAAGCGGACTGTAGCCCGCCCCTATGTTTTTTAGTTTGTTTTCTTTGTTGCCAAACATCTCCGTCATCTCACGGAGCAAATCATCAAGATGTTGGTCAGCAAAATTCGGTTTTGAGAATAACCACTGTTGGCCCTTCCCCTTGAACTTATTGACTAGTAATTTTTGCAGGATTTTTTTTCGACGTTGTATACTTTTTCTGCGCTTCTGAGTTGTGCTAACCAAATTTCAAAGTTTATTCCACCATCGTAATCGGGCAGCATATCTTTGTAAGCGTTGTATTTTCTCTCTGCTTTGTCATCTGTGTCTTCGTTTCGTTGTTTATCATGGCCTTTGGTTTTTTCCTCTTCAATCGTTTGTGTTATCTCCAAATCCATCTGTTGTTTTAAGAATTCTTTTTCTCTGGCTAGTAATTCTTTTTCTTTTTTTATTAAATTTAACTCTCTCATTAGGAGTTCATTTTCCTTCATTAACGTTGACTGCACACCACCACTATGACAACTCTCATTCTCCTCCTCATCGTTGTCGTCATTCTCGTTGTTGTCATCATCATCGTTGTCGTCGCCGCCGTCGTTTTCATTTTCGTTGTTTTCGTCTTCTCCCTCATCTTCGCTGTTTTCATTGTTTTTCTTTTCGTTGTCTGAATTTTTTGCGATGTCGTTGTTTGCGTTGGGTTTTTCTCTATGGTCTTCTGTGGGTATGCCGTTAAGACGCAAAAGTAATTTCAATTTGGTACCGTTACTTGGCATTCCTAACCGTTGCAGCCACTCGCGCAGCTGGGTCATTGAAAATTCACTTGATTCAAACGAAGTGCTCATAGCGACTATGGTTTTATGAACTTTTTAGGGGGAAACAAAAATTCACAGCACCAGGTAACAGCCGGAGAAAAAAAAATATAGAGGGCAAGTAAGAGACGCGCACACGATTGTTCACGAACAGATACAGCGCTTTTTTTTTGACTGTTTATTAAGCTATTAGGGCTGTATCCCACTTCTGAGGTTTTAGACGCTTGGTCTCAAAAAAAAACACGACTCGTTCGTTTTGAGGTTGGTCAAAGACTAACTCTTTGCCTCTTTCTTTATTCTTTCTTTCTTTTACTTATTCTATTATCACATATTATTGCATTAGTGTGGCCACTGTGCTTAATTACTATATTAACTACTACAATTGGGCTTAATTACTACATTAACTACGAGTACTACAATAGTTTTATAATTTTATATTTTAGGGGAAAAAACGAGAAAAACCTCCGGTGTAATAAAAAAAAGAAAAGAATAAATAAATAAATAAATAAATAAATAAATAAGTAAATAAATGAATAAATTAATAATTAAATAAATATAAATATAAATAAATAAAAAGTTCAATAGGTAATATCAATAAATAAAGTAATAAAAAATTTACGAGATTATTCAAAAAAACAAATAAGTAAATATATTCATACATAAATAGATAAATGCCTAAACAAATAAATATATAAATAAACTAATTAATAATTACAATAAATTAAAAAATTGACTAGATAATAACAAATTTGAAGCAAATAAATAAATAGATGTAATATGAGGGAACTTAATGAATCCGGTACGGAAGTGATAGTGGTGCCTACAAAATAAATAAATATTAGGCATTGGTGCTTAGCCACAAATAAATTCCGCTACTGAAAAGGATCGCCTTCAAAGTTCAAATTGGTATAAATAGTAAAATAAATATAAAAATAAACATAGGGACGGGCTACAGTCCGCTTGGGCGAACTTTTGGATACCCTATTCTTATTCCTATCCCTCATAAGTGGACGTGACAAAACTCTAAGTATGGTTGAATTGTTAAGAACGCTCTACATATTGTGTTATATAACATTTAAAGGATTTTATCAAAAAAAACGCTCCCTAGCTCAAACTTGGGTGTTTCAATAAAATTGTTTTATTTAATCGTGGGCGTGCCAGCGGGCGGATTTAAAAAAAATTAAAGCATGAGCTTAAAGGGCCCCTAGAGAGTATATATTATAAATTTCAGCTCCCTAGCTCAAACTTTGAATTTTCAAAAAAGTTGTTTTTTTTAAATTGTGGGCGTGTCAGTTTGCGGATTTTGAAAATATTTACACATGAGCATAAACGGCCCCCTAGAGAGTATATATTATAAATTTCAGCTCCCTAGCTCAAACTTTCGATTTTCTAAAAAAGTTTTTTTTTTTAAATTGTGGGCGTCAGTGGGCGGATTTTGAAAATATTTACAAATAAGCTTAAAGGGCCTCTAGAGAGTATATATTATAATTTTCAATTTTATATCCCGAGCAGTTTTAGGAGCCGTAGATCATATATAAAAAATTTCAGCTTTCTAGCTCAAAATTCGATTTTTTCCAAAATTTTGTTTTTTTGACTTTGTGGGCGTGTTTGTGGGCGGATTTCAAAAATTCGTAAACTTGATTATTTCGGGAGCCTAGAGAGTATATGGTTAAAATTTCAGGTCTCTAGGCCGAGTTTAAAGGCATAATTTTTGCCGACGGACGGACGGAGGGACATGGCTAGATCGACATTACTATCGATGCTGATCATAAATATAGTAACTTTTAGGGGTCTACAGGCAATATTAAGGTATGTTACAAACTATGCGTCAAAATTAATATGTATACCCTTAGAATAGGGTATAAAAAGGAAGACGCGGCAAAGAACAACGTTGAATGTAGTCCAAATAAACCTTCATCACAGTAAAGCGATCAGCGCCAACCTGATCTTCCTCATGGCTAGACAAATTAACTGAGCCATGATTCAGGAACCCTTGATACCAGGTGGCAGGAGACGGGGAATAAACGCAAGGGGTCTTGTACTGTACAAAGAGACCCACACAGCACAGTAAGATCAGAACCTTTATAGTAGCTGAAACAGATTGAGCTCTTTCTTCTGTCTACAAATAGTGATATGGACCACACAATGGTCAAGTGGTATAGTCAACAGCTCGAATACTATTGCAATATATCAGAGGAAGGTACTCAATAATGAACAATTTTCTGATCACAAAATCCTTGAATTCCTTGTACCAGGCGGCGTTAATGCTTTGAAGCCATATAGAAACCACAGTACAACTAACTGGGATGTTTTAAATGAGGTGGTAGCGGTTAATGCAAGAACACTGTCGACGACTGCTAGACAGGTGACCGAGAGTGTTGACAGAACTACAAAAGGCTTAACCAAAATTTGCGAAGAAGATCTCGAGAAGGAAACTTAAAAACAAGGAGGAAAAGCAAAAAGACTTCACTTTGGTAGACACAAGATTGAACAGTGTCTGGGAGGTGTACAAATCCTTCCAAAGAAAGTCCAAAGCAGAGACACAACATACAAAACGCTTTTCGTGGAGAGCATTCTGTAGTAAGGTACTGAATCAGCTAGTCTCAGAAAAATTCTTGCTATGAAACCAATCGCCTTGGGGTCTCTACAGTCCAGCCATACAACTGCCAAAGACTTTAAGCCTACTAGTCTAACCTCATGCGTTTTAAAAACGTTTCAAAATCTACTTGATATTTATATTAGAAGTTCACTGAACCCAGAAGTTATATCTCCGGTTCAGCATGGGTGCAGAAGCAGCACTCGACAGTATCATCAGTACCATGGAAATATATTAAAGGATAAGAAATTAACTCGCGCTGCTTTCCTTGGCATTGACTTCAATAATATATAGACCAATGCAGTAAAAAGAACTTTGACAAACCTTAACGTCAACAATGTCCGCTGGGTAATATGCATGTTAAAGAACAGCCAAATTAACTCAGAGTCAGTTGTTGTGCAAATTAAGGTGTCTGCATTTAGAGGAACCAATAGTTCTAGTACTAAACGAGATTTTAATGAAGCTTCATTTTAGTGGAGTCAAAACAGTAGCATATGCAGATGATATAGCACTGCTGGCGACAGGCAAATCCTTACTCACTATAAGCAAACAATTACAGAGAGCCTTAGGTATCCATGGTTAATACTTGGACCAAGAACTGCCGACTTGCGGTTAACCCGCATGAAAACGCAGAAAGTGGTCATTTTCAACGAAAATACGATAATATGAGAATTTAAGATGCCATCAATTGAGGGAACTCCACTCAAAATTTCTAACAACGTCAAATATCTAGGAGTGGTTCTAGATAGGATGCTGAACTGGGGCATCAATACAAAGCAAAAAACAAAAAAGGCAATGATAGCTTTCTATGCATGTAACAGGATATTCGGCGAACCAGGGGTCTAAGCCTTAAAAACTATCATTAGGATCTATACGGCGATTGTAAGGCCAGTACTGACATATGGTAATTTGGTCTGGACGCAAGCGTTGCGTAAAGATACCAACCTTAAGCCTATGACTAGGATCCATATAATAGCCTGCATTGGCACTTGGGAGCGATGAGATCGACCCCCACAGCGGAGCTAGAGGTAATACTCAATTTAAGGCCCCTCGATCGTTTTGTCACACTGAAAGCTTTAAACTCACTTAAACGGGACGTGCGCAGGTTGTACAGAAACATATTGGTAGTAACTTGTGCACGGAGTACGCTGCTCACCATCTTGATTTCGAAAGACCATTCGATACCCTTTTCCCTGGCAGATATGAATCGCATGATAACCGACTACCAGCCAACGACTCAACGGTACACAGCTATAAGGATGGCTTCAAGATGGACACTGGACTTACTCCGCAGCTCTCGGAATATCAGGTTCAATTAGACTTCCTAAGTACAGTAGCGTTTCCAATCTGAGATCCCGGCGGTGAGAGCAGCTGCAAAAGAGGAAGCAATGAAGGCAATACCACAAGCTGATATCACCTTTTTCATCGACAGCCAAGTGGCAATTAAAACCATTTCTGCCATTGAAGGCAATCGAAGCTTTAAGTCTCTGTCAGGAACAAGCTCTTGGCGTGCAGCCGTTCGTAACCCTTTGCTGTGTCCCCGGCCACAGCGGTGTACCGGGATCCGAAAAAGCTAATGATCTGGCAAGAATGAAATCATCCCTTGAAACGAAAAATGATAGCAGCAAACGATAGGTGGAGTGCGTTCGACACCTGTGTTATAACTGGGACAATGTGGCCGCTTGAATGACTTGCACAAATTCATAATTGCCTCATGATGGCTCCGAAATCCATAGGTTCATATGTTCTACGTTAAGGGATTTATAACCACCAGGGCAGCATAATGGGTCTACATTGACCTAACTGACTTGTGATTTGTATAGGTTCATCCTACTCCTCAACCCATTACCCTAACCTAAACTTCCCTTTTCATGCCTCAAAAACACTGAGTTTTCGCCTTCACCTTCATCAAAATAGAAGTTGTCTCGTACATTTTCTAGTTTCGAAATCCTCGTATTTTCGTTCGTTTTTTTTTCGAAACCTTCTCAAAACCTGCTTGCAGTCATAAGGTTGTTGAAACAAACATACCTTTTAGATCATAAAACACATTTCACAAATCAGCTGACTGAAAAGCTGTCAAAATGACATCATTTCTTTTCGTTGCTGTTTTGACTATGATCGTTGTAATATGTAATTTGTGTTTTAAATTTTTAAACTAATCTATATATTAATACGGAGTTGCCATAACGTGTTTCCCCCCTTTTTTTATACGTCACATAGATATGCCAACACTATACATATTTGGGTAGGGGACAATATATAGAAGTGCACAATACAAAAATTATCCACATATATAACACACATTATGAATTACAGCAGGTAAAATGAAGCGAATTGGATGAAATTACAACAACAACAACAACATTGCGGTGTGAGGCAATAATCTGCACATCGGAACGGAAAAATTTTATATCATGAAGTTACTTGAAAATGCTCGAAGTTACTTGAAAATGCTTGAAGTTACTTGAAAATGCTTGAAAATACCTGAAGTTACTTGAAGTTACCAACAACAACATTGCTGTGCATGTTATGCATTTGTTAATGCTTGAACATACTTGAAGTTACTTGGACATGCTTGAAGTTATTTGAAATTGCTTGAACGTACTTGAAAATGCTTGAAGTTACTTGAAGTTACTTGAAAATGCTTGACAATACTTGAAGTTACATGAAAATGCTTGAAGTTACTTGAAGTTACCTGAAAATGCTTGAAGTTACATTAAGTTACTTGAAAATGCTTGAAGTTACTTGAAAATGCTTGAAGTTACTTGAAGTTACTTGAAAATGCTTGAAAATACTTGAAGTTACTTGAAAATGCTTGAAGTTACTTAAAGCTACCTAAAAATGCTTGAAGTTACTTTAAGTTACTTGAAAATGCTTGAAGTTATTTGAAAATGCTTGAAGTTAGATACCTGAAAATGCTTG
Source organism: Portevinia maculata (assembly GCA_949715645.1). Taxonomy (NCBI): domain Eukaryota; kingdom Metazoa; phylum Arthropoda; class Insecta; order Diptera; family Syrphidae; genus Portevinia; species Portevinia maculata. Next base: position 221,392,990 of record OX454526.1, read on the forward strand.
AAGGTACTTGAAAATGCTTGAAGTTACATGAAGTCCCTTGAAAATACTTGAATATATTTGAAGTCACTTGAAAATGCTTGAAGTGACTTGAAGTTACCTGAAAGTGCTTGAAGTTACTTTAAGTTACTTGAAAATGCTTGGAGTTACTTGAAAATGGTTGAAAACTTGAAGTTACTTGAAAATGCCGGAAAAAATTTATATGTACATGTCAAATCATGCAATTTCGAAAAATTTCATTTTCCGATTAATATGTATAACAGTCGACTTGTTTTTTTTCAACGTATAGAATAAATTGGTCGAATTTCGACCATGGGGCGACCCCTAGTTATTATTAAATAGAGGTCAAAAGATCGTGTTCAAAGTATTCAAGTGATTTTGAACACTTATATTATGTGATATCTTTAAATTATCTAAATTCATAACAAATTCGAGAGAAATTCGTTTGTCTTGACTGTTAAGTCTACAAAGCTGGCTTAAAAGTGATTGAAACGTCGAACAAAACCCACGCAGATTTCGGTGTGAATTCTTGAACGAGTTTTCGTTAACTTTTTGTGGAAAACTTTGTTTTTGTTTCGGTGTGAAAGGGGTCAAATTTGAGGAACTACGAATTTTGGGAATTTAGGATTTTTTGAGTGAAGCTAAAGAAAATAGCAACCTCAGTTTTTCCAAAAGACCCTAATAACAATAGGTACTTTGGAACAACTGCAATATGTCAAAAACGGACGAAGTGGTATGAAAGCAAAAATTGTATTTTAACGGATACTACCACATTTGCAAATTTCGTACAATCCAGTTGTGGATTTTTTTAGGTTGTATGGTTACAAAAACTAGCTTTTCTCAGAAAGACTAAATATCAGTCTCTCTTTCCGTCTTCCTGATTATTGTAGCGTGTTCCAGGCGGAAATCATGGCGATTAAGGAAGTCTTGTCGTGGCTGAGGAGAAATGTGACATCCGCTAAGGACATCCGCATATTCTCGGATAGTCAAGCCGCACTAAAGTCCCTGGACTCAGTCTCTCCAAACTCTATCGAAGCCTTAGACTGCCGTTCATCTCTTGAGGAGATGGCAGAGCAGTTCAATATCCACCTCTTTTGGGTGCCGGGGCACAGAGACATCCAGGGAATTAAAGGGCAGACGAACTCGCCAAAAATGGAACCGCATTACCTCTTCTACCTGAGAAAGGTTTTCTAGGTATGCCTATTGCTACTTGCAAGCTTATGTTTAAGCTATCCGCAGTCGAGAGTACAAACCTCAGGTGAATCTGGCCAAAGCTGGATCTGCGACGCTCTTTGAGTTTTATCTCACTTAACCGACTGCACATTGACTCTGCCATAGGTGTCATCACAGGACACTGTCTAATAGGCAAGCACGCATCAAGGGTTTTACGTCTATTCAAATGACTTCTGCAGAAGGTGCAGGGATGAGGAGGAGGAGGAGACTACACTGCATCTCCTCTGCACATGTCCTGCCCTCTCCCGTAAAAGAAATCTCTATCTAGGAGGCTTCTTCCTCAATGAACTCAGTAACTTAGCTAACACAGATGTTAGAAGTCTATCGCGCTTCATTAGAAGCTCCAAATGGTTTTAGCGAGTATTGATCGAAACTCTCGATCCATGTGGCATCACAACGGACTTCATTGGTCTAAGTGTGTTGGCTTTGAGCTAACAGCCACTTTAACCTAAACTAACCTAGGGTTACTTTGCGCTTGTCTTTTTTCTTCTTGTTCCTCTTCTTCTTCTAAGCTAGGATTTTAGGGATCACAACCCTTCCACTTTATTGCAACCGTACTTTACTCTGTCCAATTTATATTTGCAGTACAGGGAAGTAAGGATATTTGCCTTTTACTGGATATTTGCCTTTCACATTATGGCTTTCAATAAGATTTTTCCCTTTTCAAGCTTTTACAGGGTTACTGTAAGAGTTTTTTTTCACCCCACCAAAAGGTAAGACAACAGGCTCGTTTTTTAAGGGTATCCCCAGTAGGCCAAATCCCTTTTAAGGTAAAAATAAATCACAGAAAGAAACAAATTTAATTAAGAAACACATTATTACTTTGACGAGTAGTTGCTGCTACTACTTTCTCCATTCAAGCTTATTACCAAACTTTCCGCGCCTTCAGTAAAAACACCCATCTCACACATCTCCGTCTCAAACACTTGCTCAATGTGTTGGATACAACTATGCCATTTTTCAGCGTCAACCTTCGTAAGTCCTGTTTTTGAAAGCTCTTTTATTTCTGGCAATTTCATAGACTTATTTTGGCTTATCACGAACCCTTTTTACTTGAGCCCAAACTAATTCTTTTGGATTTAGTTCACAATGATGAGGTGGCAATCGAAGGACTTTAAGTCCTTCAGCTGTGGCAATTTTATTAACGAAGTATACTTCGGCATTCACGTCTTCATGATAATCTCCACTGCTTCCAGAAACGAAGCATATTAGTCCTTTGTCTACGAAAGGTCTAGAGCTTCCTTTGTGCTACTTTACGCAGTCCAGTTGACAGTCCGTCATTGAATGCTTGCCGTGGTGCTTTGCTTTCCAAAAGAACACTGTTCCAGTGTCGTTTGGCGAACTTAAAGCTAAGGTCTTTCTTTTAAAATTGTATGTAGGGATGATCGGCTTATTTGAGCTATATTTTCAATGAGTTAAGCCTTAACCAAAGTATTGTCCAGTGTTGGAAGTTCATTATTTGAGAAAAACTAATGAACTGTTTGCCTGATCTTTCACATCTATCAAAATCGTTGATTTTGCTCTTACCTGATTTTTTTTTCTTTTTTGGTGGTGAGTTGTGTCTTCGATTTTGTTCCTTCTAACAGTTATAGACAGTTCGTTTTAATACAAAAAAAACATCCGCTGTTTTGTTTTAACAGCTTCTGTTTCAGGTCGTAAACTCGCAGTTGCCTTGCAAATTGAACGCGTCATTAAGGATTGATGGTAAATTTTCGATCAGTATCCTCTCGCTCTCAGCCGGGAAGCAGATAGGACGTGGTAGGATATACGTGGGTTCAATGAAGACTACACTCAAAATTTAAATGTAAATCAGTGAATCTGTTTTTTATTTCAGAGGGCGTTTCTTAAGAGGCCTCTACCCAGAAATCGAGCAAAAGTGGAAAAAATGGCATTCTGTTTCTCAAACTGATAAATTATTACTGCAGCTACTGAATTGAAACTTAATGCACTTGAAAGAACATAATTTCCTCTTGAAAATGATCGGAATAGTTTTTTTTTAAAAAAAACATCTCAGTTATATTTTATTTAAAGAATTCCCAAAGGTGTTTGGGAAAATTTGCATAAAATCGATTTACTATTTTCCAAACCATGATAAGACAGAGTACTATACATCTGAGATCACTAGCTCAGCTAAAAGGTAATATCCAAAACAGCAATATCGTCGAGACAGATCTTGAAATTTTGCACTGGTTTGGAAAATACAGGTGTTTAAAAACAAACAATATTTTGAAATATTGAACTACGTTTTTCATGTGAATATTGATGCACGTATGTTTCAATTTTTACTGAGAACAACAAAGTATCATATCAGCTAACAGATCCAATAAAAATATATATTTATTTACGTATATTTTTTGTCACAAAATACCGAGTTTAAATTACATATTTATTCAAAAAAATATTTTGTATTTATTATATTTTTGTTTATCAACTTCAGCAAGAAATAATTCCGGATTTCCCGTGAAGGTGGCGGTAGTTGTGTGGCCTGATCTGAACAGCCAATCAGAACAGCACGCAATCAACCATAAAGTGATTATCTTGCGTTTTACTGCACCGGTTTGGTGTGAAGTCTGAAGTGCGATTTCAATAAAAGAAATCATGTGTGGATGTGGGTATGTGTAAGCAGCAGAGTTGCACAAAAGTTAGCTTAGCTAATAGCTAAAAAGCTACAACTAAATTAGCTGTAGTTTCTTTGCACGTACATAACTAAACCATAATTTTAGTTGTAGTTGCCACAAATTTTGAACCTAAATTAGTTATTAGTTGCGAAGTGTAACTAAGCGTGTTTAGTTATGAAAAATTAGTTGCCAGAGTGTAACTAACAATAATTAGCTTTAGTTTTAGCTTTTTAGCTATCGATTGAACACAACTAATAATTTTTTTCAAACAATTTAATCCGAAAAGGCTTACAGGAACAGGAGCGATTCTTTTATTTCGTTATACATTTTCTAGTTTTAATTATGTTTAATTTTAGAGATTATTATGTCCTTACGAAACACTGGGAAATAGTGTGGAAGTAGATTTGTCTTCGATAAGTTTTGAATAATTGAGGTTGTATAGCTTGAAGTTTGTTGCACATCAGTTGAAGGTAAGAGGTAACCGATGGCCGATTGAAGAATGCCACTTTTAGTTGTCATAAGGTTATTTACCAAGAGATCCTTGGAGCACCAAATAAGGTCCATAAACCCGATTTTTTTTTTTTTCAAAAACTCCAAGAAAACCGCGCCTTATATCTGTGTTCAATGTTATTTGACTAAGAGGTCCTTGCAACAACAAAAAAGGTCCTTAAAACTTGAAAAAATGATATTTATCCAAAATATCATTTGAATCCACACGGTATATCTGTGTTAAATGTTATTTGACTAAGAGGTCCTTGCAACAACAAAAAAAGGTCCTTAAAACTTGGAAAAAGGATATTATTCCAAAATATCATTTGAATCCACACGGTATGTCTGTGCTCAATGTTATTTGACTAAGAGGTCCTTGCAACAACAAAAAAGGTCCTTAAAACTTGAAAAAAGGATATTTATCCAAAATATCATTTGAATCCACACGGTATATCTGTGTTAAATGTTATTTGACTCAGAGGTCCTTGCAACAACGAAAAAGGTCCTTAATAGTCGAAAACAGGATATTTTTGCAAAATGTCATTAGAATCCGCACGGTATATCTGCGTTCAATCTTATTTGACTAAGAGTTCTTTGGAACAACAAAAAGGTCCTTAAAAGTCGAAAAATGGATATTTTTCCAAAATGTTTGTTGTTTCTAGGACCCCTTATTCAAATAACATTGAACTCATGTATACCGTGCCGTTTCTAAAGACGTTTTGGAAAAATATCCTTTTTCGGGATTAAAGGACCTTTATTGTGGCTCCAAGGACCTCTTTGTAAACCTGATGTAAAATAAAAGGGAAATTCAATCAATTTTTATTTTAAACGCAATATGCATAATAAATCCCAATAAATTATCGCCATTTTAGCAAAACAATAAATTTTGATTTAGTTATTAGTTATTACCTAGACAGCTAAAAAGCTACAGCTAAAAAGCTAACCAACTTTTAGTTGTCATCCGCAACTAACTTTGGCAACCTAACGTACTTAGTTACACAACCTGCAACTAATAGCTAATACTCGTAGCTAAAATTAGTTGTCATTATGATAGCTAACCACCAAATCGATTGCATTTTTAGCGCAGCTAATTTAACTACGTTATTTACCTAGTTATGGCGTTAGCTAGATAACAAATTAGGTAGCTAACGTGCAACTGTGGTAAGCAGATCTATTTCTGTGGCGATTCGAAGTGATTTTGCATTTTTGTTTCGCTGACTGAAAGTAAAAATGAGTGACGGGTTGATAAAGGCACTTTTCAAGATGTGGATCTAGCTTATACATTCAGTTTAAAATTTGTTTACAGAAAATTATTTAAACTAATAAACAATACTACAAAAACAAAATCATGATATTACTCAGGATTTTCAGATAGATACCCTAAAGTTTCATTGCTTAATCGTTGTAGAAAAGTTGATTATTGAAAAGTGCATAGATAGGTACTCTTCACTCCGTGAATATTATTGAGTGTGGGTGGATTGGAAGATTGGTGAATGGTGGTTTAGGCTAAAGGGGATAATGTAGCACTGCGCTGTTGCTGTTTGTGTGCAATTATTATTTTTTTGCACTGTTGCCGTTGCCTTTGGCTTTATTACAAGGTTCGCAGACGAATAAAATATGATTCGTTCTCTCATGAAAAGTTCGCAAAGGAATTTGATTTATGATTCGATTGTATGTTTTTTTTTTTATTTATTTAGTTTAACGAAGTCCAGACAAAATCCTGAAAATACTCAGATTGTCAATGGAAGCCAGCATCAAGTTTCAGAAGGTGGTCTTAAAACTAATGAACATTTTGAGTTGAAAGGCCTAATATCAGAATCGGAAGACTAGACAGTCTGATAATGGAAAGAGAGACATCTGCGATCGATTCCGTTGCCCTCATAGAAGGAAGAAGGGTAATTGACCTTCAATACTTTTTTAATGAGTTGCAAGCAATAGACCAACATTGCCCAGCACTCGGTTGCAGTTTAAACAATATAAAAATTGTTAAAGAAGTCCGAGTGGGTTTTGCAAGTTCGATCTTTTTATACCCTATACTAAGGGTATATTAATTTTGACGCATAGTTTGTAACATACCTTAATATTGCCCGTAGACCCCTAAAAGTTACTATATTTATGATCAGCATCGATAGTAATGTCGATCTAGGTATGTCCGTCCGTCCGTCCGTCTGTCGGCAAAAATAAGGCCTTTAAACTGGACCTAGACAGCTGAAATTTTAACCATATACTCTCTAGGGTCCCGAAATAATCAAGTTTACGAATTTTTGAAATCCGCCCACAAACTAAAAAAAACAAAATTTTGGAAAAAATCGAATTTTGAGCTAGAAAGCTGAAATTTTTTATATATGATCTATGACTCCTAGAACTGCTCGGGATAAAAAATGTTCAAAATCCGCCCACTGACACGCCTACAAATAAATAAAACAATTTTTTTGAAAATCCAAAGTTTGAGCTAGGGAGCGTTTTTTTTTATAAAATCCTTTAAATTGTGTATAACAAAATATGTAGAGCGTTCTTAACAATTCAACCATACTTAGACTTTTGTCACGCCCACTTATGAGGGATAGGAATAGGAATAGGGTATCCAACAGTTCGCCCAAGCGGACTGTAGCCCGTCCCTATGTTTAAGATGTGAAATGTGCAATTATGAGAGTCGAGTGTTCCCAAATAAGAAAAATCCAGATGCAATGGATGTTAACACTGCTGCTGTTTTGGCCATTACCAGTGTAGGTTGCGGATACTCACAGTTAGAGGAAATCGTATCTATATTAGATATTCCATGCCCATCATTTAAAATATATAGTGAGATTGAAAAACAAACTGGGGATATCTGGAAAGCCGTGGCAGCAACAAATATGTTGGAGGCTGCTAACGAAGAAGCTGAGGCCGCCAGACAGCGTGGTGATATTGATCTGGTAAATGGAATTCCGTTTATAACTGTGGTGACAGATGCTTGCTGGAGCAAACGATCTTACAGGAAAAATTGTTCTGCTCTGTCAGGTGCTGCTGTTGTGGTGGGGTTGCGTACCGGTAAAGTAATTTCTTTAGGAATAAGAAATAAGTACTGCGTTACATGCCCTAGAAGTGATACGGAACAACAACAGGACCACGCGTGCAATATTAACCACAAAGGGCCTTCAACGCTGATGGAGTCAGAAATACTGCTACAAGCATTTAAATCCAGTGTAGCGGAAAACGGCCTACGATATATGACAATGCTTTCAGATGGAGACAGCAGTTCATTTCAAAAAATTATTCAAACCGATCCCTACGGCGGAAGAAGAATCTCCAAATTGAATGCTGCAACAATTTAATGCGAAATTTTAGAAATAAATTAGAGAACTTATCAAGAGGTTGTAAAACAGGATTAAAAGGAGCCTTAAATATAAGACTTGAAAGAATACGGAAGGATATTTTGAGTGCCATTAAGTTCAGACCACAGCAAAGCCAATCTGAGGAAGAAGCAATACCTTTAATTAAAGCAGATATCAGCAATGTTATTCATCATGTTTTTGGAGATCACAACGAATGCCCACCCTACATAAAAGAAAAATGTAAAGAGAATGACGTGAATTTAATTCCCATGATGAAATCAGATGGTCTTTATGATACAGTGATGATTCCTACAAGAAGACTTATTATGAACGCCAAGAGTCTATATCTTGGATTCACTAACAATCTTGCCGAGCACTACAACTCTATTGTAGCCAAACTAGTAGAAGGAAAATAATCAACTTTTCACTTGGGCAAGGATATTCAGCCAGGTGGACTGCAGCAGCTGTAAAGTTTAACTCTAAAGGGCAGATCTCTGAACTGTTTAAACATCTATATGGACATAGCTCAAATTCCCTGGCAAAACAAATGGAAATTCGGCGACTCCGGAAAAGCGTGTTACAAACCCACAGACGAAATGCGAGAAAGATTTATCGTAAGAGCAAACTGTATCGCATAAACCGGACAGGTGTTGTCAAATATGTTGGGTATGGAACCAGTTGCCACCAACCAGACATGGATGAAGACAAATTCATTGCAGAGAAAAACTTTCTAATAGAACAACTAAAGCAAAATCAAAACAATCGCCAGCTTTTAGAAAAACAAACATTGGGACAGTCCAGTAATGAAAAATGGTTGAATATCAGCAAGAAATGTTGAAAGCGTCATATTTCGGACAAATATGAAAAGAAAAAAATTCGAAGGTTATGTTAAAAGACTTGCACATCCCGCGACCTTATTAACACCTTCCGCCATGTATGGAAAAATTAACGAAGACACTGCGAGGCTGCAACTGGAACAGCAATTGGGCAGAAGTATATCGAACTCAGAAATTTTTATCGATGAGGAGTATTACTTTCTTGGTACTTCTCCAGATGGACTTATCGACGACGATTTCTTGGTAGAAATAAAATGTCCATCAAGCATAGCTGGATGCGATCCTACGGATGCTATCAAAAACGAAAAAATCAAATACATAACGGTTTCTGATGATGGTATCATAAAAGGTCTTAATAAAAGACACAACTATTACTACCAAATTCAAGGCCAATTGCATATATGTAGCGAGAAAAATGCATATTGGCAATGTGGGGTGGTAGTGCTTTTAACATTTATATAGAAGTAATAGATGTCGATCACGATTTTTGGAAAACAAAAATGATCGGACAGTTAAACACATTTTACAAAAACTGGTTTTTACCAGAATTAGTGGATCCTCGTATTATTTGGGGAATGGAAGTGCGAAAACCACAATCTTAAAAAGTTTTATACCAGGGGTATATGTGTTGTCACCACTCACGGATGAGTGTGAACTTATTTCCAATTCAAATGTTCCTTCAGATTTGAAGAATAACAAAAGAAATGTTAGTTCAGCCTATTGTATGGCTATGACTGAAAGTCAAAAATTAATATATATATAGTCAACTATTACTAGTATGACTATATATATTTTGTGGAGTTTCACCCAGATGTGGTGGTTTGGGATCATCAGTGGATTACCACAAACACATCAAATCCATACTCGATTTTAAAACCACAATCACAATCACAGGATACTTGAGGAGACCGACAGTAATCTAAGCTAATTAGGTGCAGCAGAGTAGCAGACACTACATTAGCAGATACCTATGTATATTATTTTCTTATTAAGTTAATAAATAAAATAAATTAAATAAAGCTTTCAGCCATACGTTTGAGCGAGTTTTTTTCTTTTGAATGGATGGAAGGACCTATACCATTTTAACTGCAAAATCTCTGAGTAATACCAAATTCATGTTTTATATGTCAAATCCAGGAGTCTGGAGCGAAACCTAAAGCAATAAAACCAACATATTTTGCGCTCCATCCCCTCCCCCAAACATTCATTAACTTCTTTTATCCATACTACAATTTGAGGAAAAAGAAAATTATAAAGCAAAAATCCAGCCGTAGCGATAGAAATATAGAAAATATTATACAATTGGAACATGCCTGAAAATTACCTATCCCGAAGTATAAATGTATTGCAGAATGTGCATTGTTCACAACTCAAAACAATACCATGAAACATCGCTTAGCTGACGGATACCAACCTAATTTTTTTCTTCTCACTCCAACATTCATTTGATTCTTGTTTCTACGACGAAAAAAATAGCAAGAACAAAATTGTATTGATATCCACATATCTTACGAAAAACAACCCTACACACACGATCAATATACGATACCTACAATCTACGAAACCCGTTTGTCATGCCATACATCACTAAAGCTACGCCCACTAAAGTACTTTCGCAAGTGGAATGCGATTGGATTGCAAGTGGATGCTAGGTTGCAAGTCAAAGAGAGATGGCGCTTCACGTTCCAATTTTTGTAAAACATTTTGGGTAGAGGCCTCTTAAGTTGAGTGCCGTACAAGCAGCAACAGGTACCAGTGTTTTTGAAAAATTTCTCCCATAAGGCCTGTACCACAAATATAAATTGGACAGAGTACAGTCCGCCACTTTGACTCCAATAAACATGGGAATGCTTCCCGGTTTCGGATCACTTCTTTATTGAGACAATTTACAATTTTACAATTGTTTATACCTGCGAACCCTTATGGCTTTTCTGCAGGAGGTTGTTTATGACAATGAATAATTTATGCTTCAACCATCTGTTCTTAAGATTATTTACAGCACAAATTAAAAAGAAAACTATAGAGAAAATAAAAAATAAAAAGAAACCAAAGTGTGCAGATTCAAGGTTAAATTCCATCATCTATTTTTACTACGTTATCGACTCTAAAAAGTTTATTTTTAATTTCCATTTTCTAATGTTAGGTTGTTCAATATTTCTTAATTCATGGGGTAGAGCGTTGAAAATTTTGGGGATTGTATACATCAACTGTCTTCTCCCGTACTCATTGACAATAGGTGGTAATTGATAGTCACTCTGCTCTTCTACGCATTTCAAGCCGATGACTTATTGGTGTTCGCAAGTTTTGATCATCGTAATATTCTAGCGCAGCACTCATCTCGGATATCTGCTTCACCTTAAGGACTTTCACTTCCCTTGGGCCATTTTTTCCGGGGAGTAGCCTGTCTGCCCTGTCTTGGATGCCTTGTAGCTTTTCGATATGCGTTTTTGACGCTCCTCCCCACGCTAAAATGCCATATCTCAATCTCGATTCTATAAGACCGTAGTAAACTTGATTTTGTACACAAGTAGATGATTTGTTCTGTAGACATGCCAGCGCAAAAAGTGATCCCCTCAGCTTGGTCCTTAAAACATTGATATGTGGCTCCCACAGAAAATGAGAGTCTATGATGACCCCGAGGTATTTGTACGTGCTAACAACCTCAATATTTTCGCATCTTTGTGAATTATCGCATCTATATGTTTTTAAGCTGATGCCTGACTCTGGATACATTGGGCTGCGGATTTGCATTAATTTGGTCTTCGGCTCATTGACTACCAGCCCATTGCCATGACACCATCTTCCTACTATATTGAACTCGGACTGCATCACCATTTCTGCTTCTTACAGGGACGGACGACATACTACGATTGCCTTGTCATCTGCATAGGCAAATGGAACACTTCTTTTCAAACAATTCAACATTTCACTGTTGTATAAAATAAAAAGTAGAGGGCCAAGCTTAGAACCTTGTGGAACCCCATGCAGTACTCCCAATTCACTGCTATAGGAACTGTTGATTTTAACCTGAAACGCTCTTTCTTTCAGATAGCTCCAAAGCCAGTTAGATATCTTCCCTCTCATCCCAATTCTTCCTAAGGCATCGATAAGTTTTTTATGTTCCAGGGCATCGAAAGCTTTGCTAAAGTCCAAGAATAGAACTAACACGTGATGATGGTTACTCAGGGTGGTGTTGATCAAGTTTTAAAAATTGTCGAGCAATTGGTTGGTGTTTCTTGTTTTCTAGAACCCTTATTGATGTTCGTTTATTATATAATGTTTTTCTTTAAGTTCTCTTATAAGGTCTGATATGTTCTGCTCCATAATTTTGTCTATAGCCGGTAGAATTGCTATTGGACGATACATCTCTACATGCTTCTTACTACCACCTTTATAAATTGACCTAACAATTTCCCTTTTAAGCTGATGTGGTGCGATTGATGTGTCGATGCTCATATTTATTAATTTTGTCAGTATAGGTACAAATGTATCGTAATTCGATTTTAAATCGGTTGTCCTGATATTATCGCGTTGGGTTCGATATCCCGCTTTTTATAATCCCGATTCTTAAAATCCCGCTATTAAAATTCCGCTTTTTATAATCCCGCTTTTTTAAAATCCCGTCTTTTAAAATCATGCCTCTTATAATCCGCTTTTACAATCAAAAGTAGTTGCTTTATTTTAAAAATCGCGCGATTTTTTAAAATAAAGCAACTACTTTTGATTGTAAAAGCGAGATAATAAGAAAATTAAAATAAATTAAGCAATGAGTGTTTTTTTTTAAATGCAGTTTATTTTAACATTTATCATTTTTAAAGGAAGTAACAAAATAAGAAATAAATAATATCAAAATAAATGTTTAAGTAATAAATATGACAATCTTCAATAATTAAAAAAAAAATAAAATAAAGTAATGTTATATGATATTCTGCAAAAGGGAACAAAAAACACTTCAAACCATTAACAACATTTTTTATTTTATTAGTTCAAGTGTATATTATAAGCAATGTGACGCAAAAAACCTGTTTTAGTCATTTTTTTTTCTATTTCTCATTAATTTTTTTACAGCGGGAGACTTTATGACATTAGTTTTTTTATATAATTTTTCTTGTCCATTTTGTAATTTTTGTATTTCAGTTTGCACCACAATTGCTTCCTTTCTCAAATCTGCAATGAGTTTATAAAGGGTTTTTTAACAGGGACGCTACAAAAGTAGAGCGACAGGGACAGCAAACGACGCCGAATTACTTGCCGCTCTTTCGACATTTCTCTTCAGTAAGGTTTGCCATTTTATGATGGAAAGATATACGAGCCAATAACGAGTCGAAATTATTAAAATTTACTACCGAAATTCGGAGTCAGTGGCCTCAACGTGTTATCTCACGTGAAAACCGTGTTATCTCACGAAATGGTCCAGTCGCTTGGCCGCCTCGGTCGTGCGATTTGACGCCGTTAGACTATTTCCTGTGGGGCTACGTCAAGTCTATGGTCTATGCCAACAAGCCAGCGACGATTGATGACCTTCGTACGAATATCGAACGTGAAATTGCAGCAGTATCGCCCGATTTATGCTTGAAAACCGTCGAAAATTGGGTTCAGCGTCTGGACTTCTGCAAGCGTGCCCGTGGTGGCCATGCAAAAGAAATCGAGTTTCATACATAATGGCATCGAACGTACTTTCACAGGAATAAAGAATTTCATTGATATCCAAAACCGTTTTTGTTTTATTTAAAAAAAACTTGCTCTTATTGAAAAACCCTTTACAAGCCAGCACTTTTTCGTCCAACCAAAACTTTCAGTCTGCGATGCCACACTTCAGCATTTCTATTTTTTTGATAACAATGTTTTGTAAAAAAATGGGATTAGCGGGATTTGGCGGGATTTTAAAAAGCGGGATTATAATAGATCGGGATTTTGAACAAGCGGGATTTTAAAAAAGCAGTATTTTAGTAGACGGGATTTTAAAACTTTTTTTCGGGATATTTTAAAAGCGTAATTTTAAAAAGCGGTATTCCGATACGCTCCCGATATTATCTGCACCGGGGGGTTTTAGGCCATTTAAACGACTTAGCACTTTTGCTACCTCAGTGTAATCAGTATATCGGAGAAATATTGAGTCTTATAGTAGATGGTCTGATGCTATAATATTGCATGCATGAATTATAGATGTTGCTTGTCGTGAGAAAATATATCCAAATTCATTCGCGAGTGCATCTGTGTTTGAGTTCTGTGCAAAATGTTTCTTTATAGTTTCATCCAAGGAAGGTTTTCTTCGTCCTCATTAATTACCCCATTAATTAATCCCCATGTCTTCTTTGGGTCGCATCTCACCAGTGCAAACTGCAGTTTGTAATACTGATCCTTTCGGGAAATTTTCGTATTCACTTGGTTGCGTAGTTTTTTATACGTGGCTTCGTACGCTAGGTTTCCTCTATTGTTTTTCCACCTACGATACAACGCATCCCTTTCTCTGCAACTTTCAATAACTTCTCTGGTTATCCATGTGGTCGTATTCCTTGTCTCTTTTTCCTTATATATACTTTTCGAACTAGAGAGAGTATATCTCATTCATTTTATCCACTAAGGAGTTCATGAGTGGTTCAGTGTGTGTTTCATTTAGCAGTTGAGTCCTGCATTAGATGCTGCTGTTATAGCATTTGTATAATCCCGACCTGCCTCTTCTTCTTTCTCATCAAGATAACTCGATATTCCGTTTTAATGCTTCGACAAAATAAACCGTTCATTTCACAAATTGTCAAAAAGCAATCTAGAAACAAAATTGCCAAAACTTGCAATCATGCCTAATGCCGGCACATTAAACTTTGTCCCTTTAGTCATCAATTGCCGCTATGGCAGTGCGATGCCGCCAACTCTCTCGCCACACTCTTGCGTCCGCCAATACACCAAAAATACGAAAGGTAAGTAACATTTCTATTTCCTGGACCGAAACAACAATCCAAGCACGCAAATGAAGCATCCATTTCCTTTGCTCGAACAGCATCCGGGGTGTTAAGTACGCATTCATCGTCGGCAAAAGAACACGTCTTTCGAACGTGTGGACCTTATTATATATAGCCACTTGAATGTTGTCTGGAATCGGCATCGCGCAGCAGGAAATTGAGTTTAAAAAATATGACAAACAAATATTAGACAAACGGGTGAGGAAGCTCGTAAAATGGAATTCGAATCGAAAGCAACAGCAACAAAAATAAACAACATTATGACTGTACGAATAGCATCCACTAAAATTGTTTATTTGGGTAACCTGTAAGTGATGCTATCCTAAACAAAGTACCGACACTAAATTAATTACACAAATGCAATGGCATCTTCAATATTGGAAGCATCATATCGCCATATTTGCATATACATATATGTAGATATGTACCTTCACCCAAATGATGTTATTAAAATATAAATAAGTATTGTTAACATTTATATCTTAGTGAGTTTGTAGTTTGGACGATACAATGAACTTATTGGTTTGGTAGATACTTCTGATTTTAATGGATTCCAAATTACGTGCAAACACTTATGCCAAATTAGTAATAATTATTTAAATGTTTGAGTTTGTATTTTAAGCGAATATAATCTTTAGAGAATACTTGTTCTATTGAGTTCCAATAAATTAGTGTGGTTTTCGGTTGTATCGTAAACTTGGTATCATTCAGAGTAATCTAAGCAGGTAGAGGGATAAATTGGTAAACATTTTAATGTCGGGTACCTATACTTGCCCATTTTGCTGACTGGAGTAATTATGCCGTTAAACCCCACCCTTCCGTTGACCAAATTACAAGGTCAGTATGTTATTATTCTGAAAATTTCATTAAATGTGTATGTGTTTGGTGCACAAGGCATACGAGTAACTAAGCACAGTTTTTCAATGTTGACAATCGATCGTTGATCCGTTTCGTAGAAGCAAGGCCGTTGCCAGGGGGGCACAGAGGTTTGAACCCCCCCCCCCCTCCCGTTTTTTTTTTTTTAAATGCATCTGTAAATCATACTTTTCCGCATCAGTATAAAATTTGTACTTAAATAATTATGGATAATGTTCAAAATTTCTGATTTTAGTTTTAAGCAGTAGTAGTACAAACATAATTTTCGATGAATTTAGTAAGGTAACTCTGACAATTTTTAAATACAACCCCAAACGACACATAGCCCTAGACCAAGATAAACAGAAAACAAGGTAATATATTGCGCATTTCGTTATCATATATCTTTCTTTTATGTGACGTCTCCAGGAATCAAATTTCACTTACTTTTCATTTAGGTATGCGCAAACAAAAATGGAATGCTCTTTAAAATTGAACCCCAAACTTTTCTGGGGTTTTGTCAATTCCAAGAAAAAAACCGATGGTTATCCATCGAAGCTTACTACAATAGTTCTACAACTGCTGATTCGCTAGACGCAAGCAATATGTTTGCGGATCATTTCAGTAAGTCATTTAGGGAGACCCCTCTTCACATTGATGATCAATATTTTAGTTATTTAACTAGCTGTTACCTAATAAGTTTTAGTAGTATCTCATTCGATTTGGAAACAATTTTAAAATGTATTTCTTCTCTGAAGAATGACTATTCATCAGGTCCCGATGGCATTGCACCGATTGTTCTTAAAAAATGCAGCCATGCAATTGCTCCATATCTTAAGTATATGTTTGAATTGTCCATTAGTACAGGTAAATTCCCTAATCTATGGAAAAGTGCTTTTATCACACCTGTATTTAAAAAAGGCGAACGTGGTGATATCACTAATTATAGGCCCGTTTCAAAGCTTTCGTGTATTCCTAAGCTTTTTGAACAAATTGTTTGTGAAAAGTTAATATTTCTTTGTCGCAATATAATTTGTAATGAACAGCATGGATTTGTAAGAAACAGATCCACTGTCACTAATCTATTAAGTTTCTTGCATGATTGTTCTAAAGCCTTACAGAATAAGGACGAAATGGATTGCATATACACTGACTTCTCTAAGGCTTTCGACCAGCTTCCCCATGAAATAATCGAATTTAAGCTCAGGGCTTTTGGTTTCCCACCATGTTTTATAAAATGGGTTAATTCATACCTTAGATCAAGGGTTTATCAAGTGAAATTTAGAGGATCGCTATCTGTATCTTTCACAGCTCAGTCTGGAGTTCTCCAAGGAAGTCACCTCGGACCAATTTTATTTATACTTGCCATTAATGATGTTAAGGCATGTATAAATCACAGTAATATCCTGATCTACGCTGATGATATGAAAATATATAAATCTATCACTAGTCAGCAAGACATAATGTTTCTTCAATCTGACATTAATAGCTTCGCAAATTGGTGTGATAAAAATGGTTTATCCCTGAACCCAACTAAATGTCAACATATGACATTCTCTAGAAAGACTATCCCCTCCACCTTTCAATATTCTCTGTCTCAACATATTCTTTGTAATGTTGATAATTTTAAGGATCTTGGGGTTTATTTCGACCCCAAACTGGTTTTTGCTAAGCATATTAATTCTATTATTAATAAATCTAATTCTATGCTGGGCTTCGTAAAAAGGTGGGCCAAAGAATTTAATGACCCTTACGTTTCTATGTCATTGTACAGTTGTTTTGTCCGTCCGATTCTAGAGTATGCCTCTCAAGTTTGGACACCGTTCTACAACATTCATTCAAATCGAATAGAGGCCATTCAACGTAAATTTATTCGATTTGCACTTAGAGGACTTCCATGGGATGATCCATTTAACCTTCCTCCCTACAGTCAACGTATCAAGCTTCTTCAAATGTTACCCCTTTCTCAACGAAGGCTTAATAGCGATATAATTTTTTTACAGCAGCTTATATCCGGTCAAATAGATGCACCTGACTTGCTGTCGTCAATTGGCTTTAATTTTCGGTGTGGTGCCCATAATTTACGTAGTGTTGAATTATTGTTTAGCCCCCATCATAGAACGAATTATGGGAAGCATGAGCCTATTAGTCGCATGAGTAGAATCTATAATCTAAATGATCATGTGATTGACTTGCATGTTAGTAAAATACAGCTAAAAAATATTTTGCGTAATAATGCTTTAATGTCTTAAATTGTTTGCATTATTTTGTGTCTGTGTTAGTATTTTGTAGGTACATAATTATTGTATTTTTAATTGTTTTGTCCTTACTAACACCTGCACTGAATGATGAGCCTGTGAGAGCACTTTTTGTTCTGGCAATTTCTGCTCGTGATAGTTGCTTGCTTTAAGCACTCCACGACACAGAGCTGATAGTGTAATTCCCAAGGTCCTACACGGCAATTTTTATATGGGTGGTGTGAATTTATTATAAATCATCGAAAAGACAATCTTTTAAGCTTTCTTATGATCCCTCATACTTGCCAATCAGACATGTACTTTAGAATCTATAGTAGTTTTTCCACACCTACCTCCGAACTACCGCTATCTGGCTACAACAGAAACACAGAACATAGCTGCCGACCAAACAGAAAATTTTGTAAAATTTATTTAATTCATTACTAAACTTGTGGCAAACTCAACATTAATGTTTAATATGTCAAATTTTGCAGTAACTTTGTGTTGTTTAAGTGTTTTGTTTACATATGCATTGCCACTTTGTAAAATCTTACAATCCCCTTTATGCGACTTAGTGTCTGGATTGAAACATGTGGAATTAATAAAAACACATTCCGAGGAATACGCGAAAATATCATTCCGGAATAAATTCAAAACAATTTTTGAGACTGCACAAAACTTAGTAAAAGTTGTAGATGAAAAACAAGGTAGCAGCACAGACAAAGCATGAGCGCAACAGATCCTGAAACCTATTTTAGGATAAGTACTCGTATAATGATTCCTCTTTTAGATGACTTTTTAAGTCAACTTAAAAAAATGAGATTTGAAAACCATAAGTTCATACTTTCCTCTTTGTGCATTTTGATTCCATCGATCCTTGGCAAAAACGAACAAAATTATAACGAAGAAAACTTCAAATTTTATAAATCTTTTATGGATTGGGACACTTTAAAAGCTGAATTTACGCTATGGAAGACAAAATGCCATACACAAAAAGATACAGAGCGTTCAAAGAGTGCAATAACAGCTCTTGGGGAATGCAATAAGGATTTGTTTCCTAACATCCACAAGCTTCTTAAGCTTTGGCGACACTACCGGTTTCAACATGTACCCCGGAAAGATCATTTCGACAATGGTTAGGTTAGGTTAGGTTTATGTAGCTGTTGGCAGAAGCCGACAAACTTAGACCAATTTAGGTCCATTGTGATACCACGTATATTATCTACCTCAACTCTGTAGATGGGACTGGCCAACGACACGCGGTTGTTCTCAAAAGGTCCCCCATCTACGTACTAACCGCGCCCAACGTCGTTTAATTACGGTGATCTGACGAGAACCGATCAACTCGATGTGGTATGGTCGTTGGTTATTTCGACAATGAAACGTCTAAAAACTTATCTAAGAAATTCTACCGGTGAAGAAAGATTAACAGGATTGGCGTTAATGTCAATTCATCGACAAATTAAGATTGACACTGAGGAAGTTTTAGTTATATTTGCAGCGCTGGCCTTCTGCGATGATTAAATTTAATTTTATAAAAACGATTCCTACCTATATGTTATGTAATATTTTTTGTAATAATAAAATCTTAAAGAATGAATTATTTAAAAAAATATTTAAAAAATCTTTTAGTTTTTCAAATTTGTTTGACAGTTTTCTTGGAAAAACTAAGTATGCAATAGGGTGGAGACGGTGTAGAGGTTTTTTTTTTTTTTTTTTTTAATTTCTGGCTCGCCAAGGCGATTTGTAAGGGGGGGTACTTCGACCTAAAAGATCTTTTGTACCGTATGGGCCAGAAAAGTTTAGACTAGTAGAATTTCCACTTTCCGTGTAAAGCGGACAATTTTACCAGTAGAAGAATTCTTTATGTCCTCGGGGCTCATTTGCTCCCTGAAAAAGATCTTCTTTCTAATTCCATTAAGGGCTGGACATTCACATAAAATGTGTTCAGCTGACTCGTCCTCTTCCAGACAGAGTCGGCACTCAGAAGAGTCTGATATTCTCATTTTGTGTAGATGATACGAGTATCTTAAACCATGGTGACCAGTAAGGTAACCTACTAGGTTTTTGATATCGTGCCTGCTTAGTTTGACATTTGCTGGCATTTTTATTGAAGGGCCGAATGGCTCGTTTGGCCTGTCTTAGACCTGGGGTGCTTTCCCAAAGATAGATACATTTTCTATGTTCCCAGCTTTTAATTGCTGCCATTGCTGCTGATCTAGGAGTGCAGCAGAAAGGTTCGGGACCTATGAAAGGTGTTTCTGAACCTTTTCTGGCCAGTTCGTCGGCCTTTTCGTTACCTTCTACCCCGACATGACCCGGAACCCACCATAATTTGGTCTTGTTTCTTATTCCGAGTGTTTGTAGGGTATTGAAGCAGTGCATGACTGATTTGGAGTCAATGGTATACGAGCTAAGGGCGTTTACAGCTGCTTGACTATCCGTGAAAATATGGATGGTTGCACCTTTTATGCCAGATAAAATAATATGGCTGGCGCATTCTTGAATGGCGTGGAGCTCTGCTTGAATTACGCTGGGACTTTTTCCCATGGGTATCGTAAAGCGTTTGTGTGGTCCGTATATTCCCGCTCCTAGCCCCGTTTCCATTTTAGAACCACTTTATGCCGTTGTGGCTGTTTGGTGGGTTATTACTAACCCATGCTTCTCTCTTGGGGATCTCCGTGGAGAACCGTTTGTTGAAGCATAGTGTTTTTTGAATGCGGTCTGTGACCGCGCAGTTCATGTTAAGTTCTGGTAGTTCATCGAGAAGGGTCTTTAGATCCGGGTGATCATTAAGATTTATCTCGTTTAACTGTATTAGACTTATTGCACTGCGGATCGCCACTTTTTGAATGTATATGTGGAGAGGTGTGATTCCTGTTATTGCCTCTATGGCAGCTGTTGGACAGGTTCGCATGGCTCCGGAGATACCAAGGCACGCAAGCCGTTGTACCTTTTTGAGCTTCTCTATTGCGACCTTTTGTGTGGATTTTGTCCACCATACAATGGAGGCGTATGTTATAATGGGTCTTATCGTCACTGTGTAGATCCAGTGGACAATCTTTGAAGAGATTCCCCAGGTTCTGCCATATGTGCGACGACAGGCCCATAAAGCTCTATTAGCTTTAGTGATTTTGTTATTTATGTGAGAGTTCCAGTTAAGTCTCTTGTCTAGGATTACTCCAAGATACTTGACTTCGTCGGAGTACTCTACGACCGTGTCGTTTATTGTGATTAGGCCTAGGTCTAATTTCCTCCTTTTAGTGAAAGGAACGATGACGGCTTTACTGGGATTTATGGAAAGATTTTCCTTGATGCACCAGTCTATGGCTGTCTTTAGAGCATTTTTCATTTTTGATGTGACTCCAATTGAGTCTTTGCCCCTGACTATGATGACAATATCATCGGCGTACCCAATTGTAGTTTAGCCCAAATTGCCCATCTTGTGTAGCAGGTCATCGATGACCAATGAACACAAAAGGGGTGAAAGTACTCCCCCTTGTGGGCAGCCCCTTACGGCTGTTACTGATACTGAGGTCGTTCCTGACGAGGCAGTTATTTTGCGACTTTCCAGCATCGCTTTGATCCATTTGATAGTTGGTTTGTCTATGTTTCTATGGTACAAAGCATTTGATATGGATTCATATCCAGTATTGTCAAACGCACCCTCTATGTCCAGAAAGGCACAAAGTGCGATCTCTTTGCAACGGTAGGCGTTTTTTATCTCTGTAGTTAGTCTTAACAGAGCGCCTTCCGTGGATTTACCCTTTTGGTACGCATATTGGTGAGGGTGCAGAGGCATGCTTTTTGATATGCATTCTCTAATGTGGACGTCAATAATCCTTTCCATTGTTTTCAGGAAAAACGATGTCAAGCTTATCGGACGATATGATTTAGGTAATTCGCTCGGCTTGTTTCCCGGTTTGGGTATAAATACTACGTTTACCTCCCTCCAGGTAACTGGTATATACCCCCAGTTGAAGCTGAACCTAAATAAGGTAATCATGAAGGTGTAGAGGTTAGTGTTTTGGCTTGTGACCCGTGCGGTGCAGGTTCTCAATCCCCATGGGGAACAAAAACATACGCCACCCATTCACATGCCTCTACACCAAAAAGAGGATTTCTGCCTGGTAGTACAATGGACCGTTACCGAGTCTGAGTGCTCTGGGATTTGGATTTCCTTTTTTTAGAAAAAAATTATGCAATAGTATTTTATTAGCAATAGTCTACCTAGGAAAAAAAATATTGAAAATCGTTAACGCATTTTTTTTAAACCGGTTGTTTTTTAATTTTTGAAAAATATTTTGCAATTTTTGAGTATTTCAATACAAGAAAATCTGTAGTTTTCATCTGGGGAAAAAATCTGTAAAAATTCAACATACCCGTTTCCAGCATATTCAAAAAACCAAAAAAGCTATGTATGAATTTGATCATAAAAGCCTTCCTAAATTTTAAATTTAATTGAAATCGATTTCGTTGTTAGAGAGAAATTCTGATGTTAAAAAATCGGTTCTATAGGAGGTACCGTTTTAAGATAAATCTCGCAAAATCCATTCTTACCATAAGATAGATTGTTTTATCTAAATCGTTAAGGCCGTTTTTAGAAAAATTAAGTTTTAACAAACCGTTATATGGCTTATACCCAGAGTTGCACAAAAGTAAGCTTAGCTAATAGCTAAAAAGCTACAACTAAATTAGCTGTAGTTTCTTTGCACGTACATAACTAAACCATAATTTTAGTTGTAGATGCCACAAATTTTGAACCTAAATTAGTTATTAGTTGCGAAGTATAACTAAGCGTGTTTAGTTATGAAAAATTAGTTGCCAGAGTGTAACTAACAATAATAGCTTTAGTTTTAGCTTTTTAGCTATCGATTGAACACAACTAATCATTTTTTTCAAACAATTTAATCCGAAAAGGCTTACAGGAACAGGAGCGATTCTTTTATTTCGTTATACATTTTCTAGTTTTAATTATGTTTAATTTTAGAGATTATAATGTCCTTACGAAACACGGGGAAATAGTGTGGAAGTAAATTTGTCTTCGATAAGTTTTGAATAATTGAGGTTGTATAGCTTGAAGTTTGTTGTACATCAGTTGAAGGTAAGAGGTAACCGATGGCCGATTGAAGAATGCCACTTTTAGTTGTCATAAGGTTATTTACCAAGAGGTCCTTGGAGCACCAAATAAGGTCCTTAAACCCGAAATTTTTTTTTTCAAAAACTCCAAGAAAACCGCGCCTTATATCTGTGTTCAATGTTATTTGACTAAGAGGTCCTTCTAATAAACAAAAAAGGTCATTGAAAATCGAAAAATATTATTCCAAAATATCATTTGAGCCCACACGGTATATCTGTGTTCAGTCTTATTTGACTAAGAGGTCCTTGCAACAACAAAAAAGGTCCATAAAACTTGAAAAAGGATATTTTTCCAAAATATCATTTGAATCCACACGTTGTATCTGTGTTCAATGTTATTTGACTAAGAGGTCCTTGCAACAACAAAAAAGGTCCTTAAAATTTCAAAAAAGGATATTTTTCCAAAATATCATTTGAATCCACACGGTGTATCTGTGTTAAATGTTATTTGACTAAGAGGTCCTTGCAACAACAAAAAAGGTCCTTAAAACTTGAAAAAAGGATATTTTTCCAAAATATCATTTGAATCCACACGGTATATCTGTGTTAAATGTTATTTGACTCAGAGGTCCTTGCAACAACAAAAAAGGTCCTTAATAGTCGAAAAAAGGATATTTTTCCAAAATGTTTATTGTTTCTAGGACCCCTTATTCAAATAACATTGAACTCATGTATACCGTGCCGTTTCTAAAGACATTTTGGAAAAATATCCTTTTTCGGGATTAAAGGACCTTTATTGTGGCTCCAAGGACCTCTTTGTAAACTAACCTGATGTAAAATAAAAGGGAAATTCAATCAATTTTTATTTTAAACGCAATATGCATAATAAATCCCAATAAATTATCGCCATTTTAGCAAAACAATAAATTTTGATTTAGTTATTAGTTATTACCTAGACAGCTAAAAACCTACAGCTAAAAAGCTAACCAACTTTTAGTTGTCATCCGCAACTAACTTTGGCAACCTAACGTACTTAGTTACACAACCTGCAACTAATAGCTAATACTCGTAGCTAAAATTAGTTGTCATTATGATAGCTAACCACCAAATTGATTGCATTTTTAGCGCAGCTAATTTAACTACGTTAGTTACCTAGTTATGGCGTTAGCTAGATAACAAATTAGGTAGCTAACGTGCAACTGTGCTTATACCATTGTTTTAGAGCTAAACTTCCAATTTCAACAACGCCTAGTATGAGACTACTAAATAAACACTATGAACCAAGTTTGCAAATCGGCCCATCCGCTTAGGCTGCAGATCTGCAAATAGGCAGACGGACGAACAGAATTTTCCAACACATTTTTGTCTACTTCTCTATCATCGTAATGTCATGTTTAATTGTTATCTCAATTTCTTTTTTGCACCAATCCATAAAATGCCTTATACATAGTATAGTACCATAATCCCAATTAGAAATCGTTTTCGGTCGATTTTCGGCTAAATGGGCTGTATTAAATTTTATTTATTACATCTACCATTCAGAAAAGTACACACTGATTGGAGTATGGAATAAATATAACCCCCCCGAAATAATTGTCTGGCTACGGCCTTGGGTTGAAGTATTTCTGATTATAGCGTTGTCCAATGAAAATGATGTCACCTCTCAAGGAAGTCACATGAAATATAATGTTATTTATTTACGGTATGATAAGCGTCGGGGGGGTAAAAGAATTATAACCCACTCATTTCACTGCGGGCTTGCCGGTTTGTCCTCAAAACGTATCGGCAACCCTCCCGACTAGTCTTTTTTAATGCTTCTCTTTGGCTGAAAATATTTAATTCATTCAATTTTTCCATTAATCGAACTACATAAATGCAACTCAAATGATTGTCTTATTAAGTCGATCGTACTAAGAACATTTTAAGTAAACATTTCATTGTTATGTTTATCATGTAAAAAATTTCAAATTTATTTGACATTGTAAATGTATAATATTCTTCAAAGTAGCCAGACTCAGGAAACAAATTAAGCAAAATGTATTGTCCATCAAAGTCATTAATGCCATACCATTCGATAAATACCACCCGTCTGTCTGCGAGCTACTTAATATTTTCAATATTTACAATCCTTACGATAGCCATGAAATTTCACGTCTAGCTGTGAAATTGAATATAGAACGTAATGGTAAGCAACTGACAGATAACTTATGAAAAATTATATACAAAAGAACTTTTCTCTTTGCATATGAAATGTTTGTATCGTTATAGGAATTAGGCAGATGTGTGCGGCGTTCGTATTGGGATGGCTTATGCAATCTGTTCAATTTAAATTTTAAAGATATTTGTGTAAACCTACTTCAGAAATTATTCCAAATTCATTTTATCAACCCATTCAGTGTTACAAAAATATGTATCTACACCAAGGCAAGGTATATATATATTGTCAACAAATGAATGAATTTGGCTATAAAAGATTAAAATTTTTACTATCACCATTGGGTATAAACTCAATGCTATTTCCCATTGATAATAATAATTCATCTATGAGTATGTTGATAACGGTGCTAAACGTGAAAAACGTTTAATAACAGCAACACCTGGCGTTATAGACTTTAAGATAAAACCAATCTAAAGGGTTTTTCAATAAGAGCGCTACAAATGTTTTTTTTTAAATAAAACAAAAACGGTTTTGTATATCAATGAAATTCTTTATTCCTGTGAAAGTACGTTCGATGCCATTATGTATGGAACTCGATTTTCTTTGCATGGCCACCACGGGCACGCTTGCAGAAGTCCAGACGCTGAACCCAATTTTCGACGGTTTTCAAGCATAAATCGGCCGATACTACTGCAATTTCACTTTCGATATTCGTACGAAATTCATCAATCGTCGCTGGCTTATTGGCATAGACCATAGACTTGACGTAGCCCCACGGTAAACAGTCTAACGGACTCAAATCGCACGACCGAGGCGGCCAAGCGACTGGACCATTTCGTGAGATAACACGGTTTCCAAACTTGGTTTCCAATAAATTGATTGTGGCATTCGCTGTGTGGCTTGTGGCGCCGTCCTTTTGGAACCTCCAAGTCCCAATTTAATCTTGTAAGGATGTAGGCCAAGATCTTTTCGCAAAATTCGCCACAACGACGACACAGAGATGTCCAACGCTTGAGAACGACGTGTGAGAGACACATTTGGGCTTTCTTCAACTAAAGCCTCAGCGGCAGCAATATTCTCGACACTACGGGCACTTCTTTGTCTCACTGGCAAGGGAACATTTTGTACTGTGCTTGTGGATTCAAATTTTTTCACTAGACGCTCATGACGACCATAAATTGGACGTAGCGCTCTTAACGTTGAGGCCACTGACTCCGAATTTCATATATCTTTCCATCATGAAATGGCAAACCTTAGTGAAGAGAAATGTCAAAAGAGCGGCAAGAAATTCGGCGTTGTTTGCTGTCCCTGTCGCTCTACTTTTGTAGCGTCCCTGTTGAAAAACCCTTTAAATTGAAAAATCTGATAAACGCACAAACGACATGGAAAAGCTGGGGGCACTTTTCTTAAGTCGGATCAGGGGATACGCGGTGCAAAGTTCAATTTGGAAGTAGCGCTCCCGAACTATTCAAACCCTGCGCCAGGTTTCGGCAAGGAGATGCACTGACATGTGACTTCTTCAATCTTGTTCTGGAGTAGGTAGTACTTAGGGCATCAGGTGTCAACACGGACTCCACTTTCTGCAATAGAGCTGAAGAATTACCATGGGTAGGCAAAGCAAACGAGTGTTGGGTTGTATGCGACGGATATCCCTTCTTTTCCAAGAAGCAGGGCTTTCCTGGACTTGGCCTCAACAGACGCAAGACTTCAACTGACGAACATAAATCAAATCATGCGGAACTGTTTACGTGCGTTTGAGTACGATAGTGACCACTATACGGACTCGCCGCCGCAATATGGATCCCGAGCGAGCTAACGTTGCTGGAGGAGTACGAAGCAGTGTGTTCATTGGATTATCGAAGGGCACAATGGTCGCACTTCTCCAGATTGTTAAAGCGAGATATACGTTCGAGTGGGATCGACCCACCGACAAACAGTAACATGATAAACGATGACATTGGTCGGCATTTTTTGCAAATGAACGACGCCATCAAATGAACGATGGAACGTACCATTCCTAGGGTAGGACGCTTCGACAACGACCAGACAGAAAGTACAAATAGACCATTCGACAGGAGCAACATAAGATGGAATTTAAAGACTCATTTGATGGATAAGGGGATTTTGTGAAAAGTTATTTTTACTTATAAAGTTATCGGTTAGTTTTTGGATTCTAGTTTATAAATGGCAAATCATTTCAACATTCGCTCTTCTATGCAACTCTAAGGTGGGGTAATGCCATGGTAGATTCAACATCATTTTTAATATTTTATTTTGAGCTATTTGCAGCTTCTTAATGTGACATTTTGTGCAATTTCCGCATACTTGGCACCCATAAAGAAGAATGGCTTGAATAATAATAGTAGATAGTTTTGATCTCCTGTTGATAAAGGGGTATAACATTTTAATGGCGATGTTAAGTTTTTTTTTATAGTTTTGCTGGTTTGATCTTGAAAAGTTAACCTTGGATCAAGATGCACACCCAAGTACTTTACTGATGGTGCCCAAGAAATGTTAGACCCGTTAATATTTATATGGCTGTTTGGAAGATTGCACAATTTTTTTTTCTAGTGAAAAAGATGGCATGCATTTTCTTAGCGTTCAATTTGATTTTTCATTTGGCATCGCATTTTGCAGATTTCTCTCAACGTTGAGAGCAAAAATATGTGATGAAAAAATTGCAGTGTCATCCGCGTAAATACCTATTGCACAGTTTGGTAAACTCGGCAAATCAGAAGTGTACATATTATATAAAATGGGCCCGAGTACGGAACCTTGCGGTATACCTGCGTGCAAATAGGCGCAGGGCAGTAACTTCACATGGGCAATAATTTCAACTCGAGTGGGAAACACCTTCTCCTTTTTATTTGTGAAGTTATTGCCCACAATAGGTGGGAATAATTTCTCTCAATATTTTATGATAATTCAAGAAACGTATCTCGCTCCTACTCCAAATCAAACAGTGATCCCAAGCAGGGGGATGCCCAAAGGCATTGCACTGTTTATGGAATCTACTTTCGATTTCGCAACTAATCCTATAAATAGTGCTATGCATTTGCGGGGGGGGGGGGGGGGGGGGGCATTCCCCACTGCAACTCCCCTGCTTGGGGTCACTGTTTGATTTGAAGTAGGTGCAGGGCAAATTATTGAAAACAGCACCAATGGAAAGTGAAATAACGCCAAATTGGCATTATTGCGTAAGGCCTTATTTCATGGTACCGATAGAAATTGCTAAAAATAAATTGTTATATTTTGTTATATATGAAATTATACAAAAACCTCATAAATAACTCCATTTCACATTTGCTCTTCAGTTATAATTATAATAGATAAATTCTCAAATTATAGATGGGAAATAACTTCACAAAATTTACGGTGGAGTAATTGCTCACCGTCAGTGGGCCACAAAAAAAACTAAAGTTATTTCCCACCCTAGGTTAAGTTATTGCCCGTGAAGGTATTTCCCGGCACCGTGAAAATACACTAATTTGGACGCGCTAACATTAATATGCACACTAAAGCAATGGTTTGACAAGAAATTTTGGACTATTTTACATAGATTCGAGGGAAAATTAATATGTATCATTTTGGGTATGAAGCCAGCGTGCCATACAGAGTCAAACACTTTCTCTATGTCTAATAGTTTCACTCCCGTTGATTTTCCTTATTCACGGTTTCTTTAGATGCTATTTGCAATTGCAATAAGGACTTGGTGGCAAGTACTATGGAAGCGCCGAAAACCATAAAAGATGCAAAGGAGATGATCTTTCGGCACCAACAAATGAAACCGCGTCTCGTCCATTTGCGACAACTGCGTTAGCATGGTTTTCATTATTAAATATCCATTTTGTTGTTTTGGTCTCCGGTTGTGTTTTATATGTTAAATGTGATATCTAATTAAATCAAACAAATATTTTATTTTATTTAATATCTTTTTTATATATTTTAATTGTAATTGTCACAACTTTTTATTTTTATTTTATACCAACGCGACGCGTTTTAAAATATATAAAAAAGATATTAAATAAAATAAAATATTTGTTTGATTTAATTAGATATCACATTTAACATTATTAAATACGCCAAACCCGTTTTTCTCAGATCACAGATTTTCAGGAAGTAACTCGGTAGTGCTCCATTCCCAATGTCTCAGTTATGACGCACAGGATCGATTGATTGAGTTTTATAATATAAATTTCAATAAATACATAAAAATGTGTATCCGCAAAGCCTGCAGAAGACTGTTTACAAACATTTTATACAATTGGTATCTATTGATAACCCTTTTAGTTTGTGGATAAGATAACAAATAAAAACAATTTAGAACAATTCAACAGAACAATTCTTGTTGAATGGGATCATGTTCTCTTCCTATCCTACCCTTTTGATCAAATCCAGTTCCTTAATTACAACATCTTTACATTATTTAATAAGCATGTTCCATTAAAAGTAAAACCGATTAAACATGGCCAGTGTCCTTGGTTACAAACGAAATGTATTTATTTATTTATTAACTTCCCAGTGGAAGTTCTTGCAATGGGGCCGATTTTGTGAATCGCGGATTTTGACATATCTCCACGTTTCAAGGTCACCAGAATCCAAATTCAACGTTTTTATAGAGATGTCTGTCCGTGTGTATGTACGTATTTTTGTATTTATTGTAATTAACGGAGGCCATAGTGATAGGATCATTCTGACCCTAATTAGTTCTGTGTCTAGGTGGCATAAAGAAAACATGATCCCTAGGTCGAAGAACACGAGAAGGAGCATAAATATAAAATAAAGACAGTAGAAGCGAGCAATCAATGCGGGCAGTTAAGACATCATTAGCAAACATTGCGGAATAATATATCCTTCTTTTAAAAAGAGGTTTCAAATTTATTAAAGAACATCTATCTTCATAGGTTGGAAGATTATTGTTCCAGTCGAATTTACGTAGTGCACACCTAGTAAACCTTTTTTGAATTTTCTCTAGGCGAGATTCAGCAGTCTTATGGACTTACGCAATCAGGCTTATAACGAGTGGAAGCGGCACAGATTAGACGTTCATCTCTCCCTATATCGTACCCGGCGCAATCAAGTAGTCAGTAAAATAAGGGCTGCTAAAAGTAAATTCTACAAAAACAAACTAAATCCATCAATAAAAGGTCGACAGCTTTGGAAAAATCTACGTGCACTTGGATTGGGCAAAAATAGACCTAGTTTGGATGATAGTTTAGATTTAAACCTCCTCAACAAAAACTTCGTTGCACTTGCTTTCCCCGAACTTAACGTAGTTCCCTCGATTGAATTTTCTTGTGTTGCGAGTACAGACGTTGTTGCTAGCTTGTTGTCAATTAAGTCAAATGCAGTTGGTCTGGATGCAATACATCCGAAATTTGTCAAAATTATTCTTCCTTTAATTCTACCTGCACTAGTCCATGTCTTCAATCTTATTTTAACTACTGGAACTGGTGTTTATCCTTTTCAATGGAAAAATGCGAAGATTTTTTCTATCCCCAAAAGTTCAAATAGTAATGATTACCGCCCTATTTCCATTTTTCCTTATTTTTCGAAGATCTTTGAGAAGATAATGCAAATGCAAATAAACTGCCACATTCACTCAAATAGCTTACTTTCATCGATGCATTCTGGTTTTAGAAAAAATCGCAGCTGCATAACTGCGGTCATTAACGTAGTTGAAGAGATTAGACAGCCTCTGGATGGGGGCAAGGTGACCTTTTTAATACTTTTAGACTTCTCTAAGGCATTCGATACAGTTGATTACCTTAATTTATGTAAAAAGCTCTCTATGTTGTTCGGGTTCTCCCCTTCAGCGGTTTCACTTATGTTGGCATACCTTAGGCTCAGGAAACAAACTGTTTCGGTAGGACATAATTCATCCGACTTCCTTTTCACCAATCGTGGGGTTCCACAATTTTCGATTTTAGGCCCTCTCCTCTTTTCCCTTTAAGTTAACGAGATTCCAACTCTATTATCCACATCGACATCCATCCACATGTATGCTGATGATGTACAGCTGCATCGAAGTTGTTTCCTTGGCATGATTGAAGACTGTGCTAATACGATCAATATTGATTTACAGAGGATATCTGATTGGTCCGAGAGGAATGGGCTATTTCTAAACCCTCGAAAAACTAAATGTATTGGCATTAGTAAAAAGTCAATGGACACTTCTTATTTTCCAGACATAACGCTGAATGGCTCCAGAATAGAGTATGTCGATTCGGTCAGAAATTTGGGTATGATATTTAATAGGGCACTTACATGGGATACTCATATTAATGCAGCCGTTGGCAAAGTGTACGTTGTGTTGCGCCAGTTGTGGATCTCACAACATTTTATTCCTCTAAATGTTACCAAAAACACTTATTGTTCCAATTCTTAGCTATGGTTGCGAAATTTTCTGTAACTGTGATGCTGCCAGCAAGAGGAAGCTCAACGTCGCATTCAATAACACTGCGCGTTATGTTTACAACTTGAATCGTTTTGACAGTGTTTCAAATTACTCTAAATCACTTTGCAATATGTCACTTGACAATTTACTTCGCTTTCGTTCACTTATTTTATTATCAAACGTGGTCCAGACACATCAGCCATGCTATCTTTTTAATAAATTGTGCTTTGGCTCCTCAAACAGATCCCAACAACTTATTCACCCTCAAGTCACGTGTCTCACATCGGAACAACAGTTCTTCATCAACTCCGTCCGCTTGTGGAATTTCTTGCCTCGGCATATGCGAAGGCTAGGCGGCACTGGGCAGTTTCGGACTAAACTCAAGTCCTTTTATTTGGAGTTCCCCGATTGATTTTGTTTTTAAATTTGGTATTTATTCTTAAAAATATATATGGAGATGTTTAAATGTTTTATTTGTTTATTCACTTCTTTTACGATTTGTTTATATTTTTCTTTATTACCAGTATAATAAAATTCTAATTTTACTATTTCTTATAAATCTTTGTACAGGTATCTTAAATTAAATTATTGAACAGTTCTTTTAAGTAGCCCGTATCATAATTGAATTTATTATTACAAAGCTTTCACTATTTTATACGACAAATGTATGTCTTAATGTGTAAGCATTCAAATGAAATAAAAATTAAATGAAATGAAATGAAATGAACTGCTGTTGTCTTCTTCTGTTGTTAACTTCCTGCTTGGTTGGCGCTCTATACACGCTGTCGTTGTAAAACGTTGCCAAGATTTCCAGATCGTAGAGTTGGGAAATGTTAAACATGTTGATTCCGATTCTTCCAAGTTGCGCCTCATTGTGTTGTCTTATATGTGCTCTCTGGAGAATTTTTTGTATGTCTTGCAATGGTTGTGGTTGCGACGCTTTTCCCCGCGCAAGAATGCCATATCTGAGATATGATTCCACCAATCCGAAATAGCATTGGTAGCTCTACTTAAAGTTGTAGTCAAGTATTACTCAGATCTCAATGAACATGGAGTCCCCCACTTCTATGCAAAGAATCGTGCATTTGTGAGGTGGGCGAACATGTATTACTTTGGTTTCTTGGGCATTGATAACCAACCCATGGTCGTGACACCAAGTCGTGAGTGCATTAAACTCCCTTTGCATATATCGAGCAGTTTCCTCTACACTCCTATGGCTCACTACAAATGCTGTGTCGTCCGCGTATGCAAAGCCCGTGGTTTTTTTTAATATTGACAGAAGCTCACTAATAAAGAGAAAGGGTCCCAATTTTAATCCTTGTGGGATCCCATATGATGCTTTTTGGCTTTCACTGATGTGAGTTGATATTTTATTCTTAAAGCTTCTATTCTGAAGATAATTCGAAAACCATGCTAAGATATTGCCCTGCACTTCTATTCTCTCCAGTTGTCTTAGTATTTGCTTTTGACTCAGTTTGTCAAATGACTTTTTGAAGACTATAAGTGATGACTTTGATGTAGGCTGGAGTACAATTTATCGGCGAAATCTCCGAACAGTCGATTAATACTTTTATTTTCCTGGAATCGGAACTGTTTTTTTCTAGGACCTTGTACTTCTCCACGTACCTATAAAGCCTACATATTTACCAGCACTTATTCTAGAAATTGGTCGACCGCTGGTTGGGTGGAAATGGTTCGGTACATTAGAAGTTTTAAAAATTGGGTTATGGCTTTAGATAGTCACTGAGTTAAGCTTTAAATCGTTTGGTCTAATCTCATCTATACCGGCAGATTTCTTGTCTTTTAGGGAGTTAAGGACATTCTTTACTTCTTGAAGGGATACAGATTCTACAAACATTGAACGTTGAACGCTATTTTCAAATATTTTCAATTATATTTATTGTTAACCGTATACACGGCACCGAAACATGGGCCCAGCAAATCACCTATCTCCTGTGTCCTTGACCATGAAAACCCCTTCGTTTGATGCGAATGTCGGTACTCTGCTGTCTGCGAGATTCGGACATAGAAAGAACATCATTGTAATCGTTCCTCCTAAAGGATTATTTATCCGTGGGAACAAATGCATCCCGAATTTCATTGCCCCAATACAGACTTACAGGTTTTCTGTAATTTTCTTTAATCAGCTGCTTTAGCTGCTTCCGGATCTCGGAATTCAGCATCTTATCTCCGGTACGTTGCGGTCAGTAAAAATGTCTGCGCAGTTGTTTAAACCTGGGGAGCAATCTACATTTCAAGTTTTAGTACATTTCTCTCTGGTCGTGGTCGGACAGTCTTAACCGAGGAATAGTTGGCTCCATCATATATTAAATGGCGTCGTTCATTTGCAACAAATGCCGATCAATGCCATCATTTGTCATGTTTCTGTTTGTCGAAGGATCGATCCTAGTCAAATGTATATCTCGCTTTAACAATAATGAGAAAAAGTGCGACCAGTGTGCCCTTAGGTAATCTAATCAACACACCGCTTCGTACTCCTCCACCATCGTTTGCTTGTTCGAGATCGGGATATCGCATTGGCGAGTCAATACAGGTCACTATCGAACTGGAACGCAAGCAAAGAGTTCCGCGTGTTATGATCTGCGTTTGTCAGTTGCGGAAGCACCTCTTTTCGGGAAGGTAGAGATATCCATCAAGCACAACTAAAGTTTGTACTCAAACATTCCGAGGGGCAATCAATCGTAAGACTGGTTTGTCCTAAGATTTGAAGAAACATTTCCCCATGCCGCATGTTTGGCATTATGAACTCCGGCCATGAAGTAATAATTCCGCTCGGAATTAAGCTGAGGGCTACGCAAAAGTGTAAATCGGTCGTAAATTGTCAGAACTGCATCATCCAGACCCAGTATGCCTCTAGAGATACGAGTACCCGCAAAAAAATGAGACACTTTAAATTGACTATTATTGAACTCATAATCGACCGCTGTAGGGCTTTTGGTCGCACATTTCCCAATACAGCAAATTCAATAGCACCAAATCGCAACATTGCGATGGTGAAGTGACGTCTTCAAAACATACGTTTTTCATCAACGGTTACGTAATTTATTTTCAGCTCGCCCCAAGACAACCAGACACTGCTTCATAATAGCCGCATGTTCTCGTGCACCTTATAACACCCTAATATGACGTTTACGCTAATTTATCATATCACGGGAATATTTAAATCCGCATCACACGACATGCTCGAGTGACCACAAAAAAATTCACTGAACCGGTTTAAGTTGCGCAGTGGAGTTAATTCAGTAGGCTCGGCCTTCCTTGCCCGTCTTGGGATGTTTTGTTTAATGATCCAGTTTCACCGAATCATTATTGTTCATTCCTTCGATGTGACCCATGCAATATATAGTTGACCTGTTATGCCATAATCATGATATCATGGATGCAGCAGGCACCGATTAACCCAAAACATTGGTTCCAATTTTCAGCTTTATTCAATAACATATATCTCAAAACGTCTCAGCTCTTTTAATAAACACTTTCGAAATGGAATGGCAACGGCAACTGTATTGCGTTGAGACACAGTAACTAAATCTAACATCTAAGAAGAACAATAAAAACAAAAACTCAGTTAATACCCTTAATTGCCAACAGATTGAGTTATTTACGAAACGACCGCCCGTCGTTGATTGATGCTGCGCTCCAGCCGATCAACAACAAAAACGAATCCAAGACTAGTCGTATTCTATTTATGGTCTTCTCAAGCGAGCAAGCAGCACCAACGATACACAATTAGCACGCAAGTTTGGTAAATCCATTTTCGAAGAGCAGACAATAAAAACCCGAAATAGCTTGGAGATGCACTGGCCTGAAAGCTGAAGCCGAACGAAAGATACGAAGCTAGTAATGGTCCCTTCTGCTTCCGAAGCGTGCGTATGCGTACGTATTCCAGTTCATTAGCCTGTCAATTTTCCTGGTTGACTATATGGTACAATTTATTATAAATATAATCCATATGGTTGGTTGCGGTACTGGCAGCGGCAGCATCAGCTATGCTGTTATGAAGCAATAGCCTGCCGGATGGGGTTGCATTTCGGTTTGGTATAAGTGCGCATATTACGCGCTAAATGGTAAATGCGGCTTTCAGCGCCGACGTCACCATAAAATAGTGATTTATACGTTCGTTTTGTGGTCTGTGTTTATATTTGCCACGCAACAAATTATAGAAAATTAAATTGAAAGATAAACGAATTAAGTCGTCGCGTAGCACGCACAATAAGAGTTCGGTTCAATAGCGTAGCGGGTAGATATAAGTTGACTGCATTGTTTTGTAATTCTAGATGACAGTGCTGAAATATGTAGTTTTGCATATTGTCATGGCATTGCACTTTCTGAATAAAAACAACAAGATCACGATTTTTTTTTATAGATAAATCTGCGGCATTGCCAATAATACTCTGAAATCTAAAGCCTTTACCATGTGTAATCCTATAAGGGGTGATTCCAAGCTCTAAGTTTACATTTTTGCTCAGGGAAGTTGTTTCACCCTTCCAACATGGCTTTTTTGCTTATAGATCCACTACAACCAACCTTGCTTAATTCTCAAACTGTGTTCTGAAAAAGCTTGAAGAAGGATATCTAATTGATGTGATATACACCGACTTTGCGAACGTCTTTGAGAGAGTTAACCATACTATCTTTTTAACCAAACTGAACAAATTGGGTTTTTACTTTAGCGGTTTGAAATGGCTGAAATCCTTTCTATTAGAGCGTATTCACTTTGTGTCAATTATAATTTCCCTTCCAGGCCAATTCTTCTTACATCGGGTGTTGCACAAGGAAGCCACATTGGGCCGCTTCTTTTGATTTTTTTATTAATGACATACCTGATATTTTCTTAAATTCCATTCACCTTCTGTTTGCAGACGATCTTAAATCATTTCTTGAATGATGTCCTTGAAAGACTGGTAAAATGGTGTACGTATAATGGCTTGTTTTTAGGGTTCCGTAGCCAAATGGCAAAAAACGGAACCCTTATAGATTCGTCATGTCTGTCTGGCTGTCTGTCCGAGCATGTCACAGACATTTTTTTCCGAAACTATACGAACTATACTGTTGAAACTTGGTAAATAGATGTATTCTCTGAACCGCATTAAGATTTTCACACACAAATAGAAAAAGAACAGTAAAATGTTGGGGTTCCCCATACTTAGAACTCAAACTCATCAAACCCATACGTGTGGGGTATCTATGGATAGGTCTTCAAAAATGATATTGAGGTTTCTAATATCATTTTTTTCTAAACTGAATAGTTTGCGCGAGAGACACTTCCAAAGAGGTAAAATGTGTGCCCCCCTTCCCCCCTAACTTCTAAAATAAGAGAATGATAAAACTAAAAAAAATATATATGATGTACATTACCATGCAAACCTCCACCGAAAATTGGTTTGAACGAGATCTAGTAAGTAGTTTTTTTTAAGTAGTAGTAGTAATTGTGATTTTATTTATTCATATTTAATTCTTACATAATTCACAATAATGTGCATTGGCAAATGCCGTCAGCCGGAAAAAGAGAGAAATTTTAACATATTACGAGTATTATTAACAAAAGTTCAAACATTTTTAAAATTAAATTTTACTGGTATTTTTATAAAAGTTTACACAATTATTTAAAAAGCTTCATCTGCAATTTGTTGCCGATATTTTGTGGCTGCTTTTACATAACTTGAAACCCCAATGTGCTCTTCTGATACTTCTCAAGATAGGACAAACTCCAATGAAATGCTGGACATCTTCTTTCACGCGTAGATTGCATAAAGTGCATTCTGGATTGATGCCCGATCTATTTTTTTTTTTTTTTTTTTTTTTTTTTATTATAGAGTTTCTAATATTACTCCCAAGCCATAGTTATATTATCGTTACTCTCAGCAAGCTGAGAGTTACCTATCCTGGTTAAAAGCACGAGACTTGGAACCAGAACTAGGCTCGGAGGAATAATAGGGGTAGGTGGAAAATCGTACATGCGACTCTTTCTCACTTAAGATAAGAAAACAAAAACCACCTCCCTTCGAAACCTGCATACTACAACTAGGTTATTCCTATCTAGTAGTTTTATTTAAACTGTAAATTACGCGTTTGGCAGGCAGCTTCCCAGTGGAGGCACCTGCTAATACCGCCATAAGCACGCGGTTACATCTTATTGCGCTAATTCAAATGGTTTTATCCTTTGTAATCGGCGCACTAGGTTAGTATCGTCTCGAATTTGTAGCATGGTGATATTGCAATGACCGTGAAGGCGTGTCTGTTGTTTGCAGGCAAAATGTTTTATTTCTTCTTCGACGGTAGCCATAGTTAGGTCTCTGTGGATATCAGTGTTTCTGATAAACCATGGTGCATTTACTATTTTTCTTAGCACTTTGTTTTGAAAAGTTTGTAAAATTTTGATATTACTGGATTTGGTACAACCCCAAAGTTGTATACCGTATGTCCAAACCGGTTTTAGTACTTGCTTGTATAAAAGCAGCTTGTTCTGCATGCTGAGTTGGGAAAATCTACCAAGCAGCCAGTGCATTTGTTTACATCGAATGGCGAGCTCTTCGCGTTTCTTCTTGACGTGCGGTTTCCATTTTAATTTCGCATCGAGTTTCATACCCAAATATTTTGCCTCGTTTGCGTACGGAATTCGTACCGAATCAATGAAAATGGGTAAGTTGTCTACCTTTTTATAAGTAAAATTCACGTGCGTTGATTTGGCCTCGTTGAGAGCAATACGCCAAGTCTTTGTCCAATCACAAATTTTGTCAATAGAACGTTGGAGTTTATTAGTTGCTGATTCAACGGTATTACTGACCGCTAATATAGCTGTATCGTCTGCAAATGTGGCTACTGTTGTGCCTTCTTCTTGAGGAATATCACTAGTGTATATTAGAAATAGGATCGGTCCAAGAACGCTTCCTTGGGGAACTCCTGCCGCGATTTCTTTAAATTCAGAGTAATCATTTCCGTGTTTTACACGAAAGAGTCTGTCTGATAAGTAACAACTAAGGATATCAGATAACTGTTTCGGAAAAGCTTGTCTTAGCTTATGTTTCAACCCTGTATGCCATACTTTATCAAAGGCCTGAGAGACGTCGAGAAAAACACTAGAACATATTTTTTTCTCCTCTAGGGCTTTTTCAATTACATTGGTTATTCTGTAAACCTGGTCGATTGTAGAGTGCTTAATCCTGAATCCGAATTGGTGGTCAGGTATTAATCGACGTTCTTCGATAATCGGATGTAGGCGCTTTAACAAAAGTTTTTCGAATACCTTCGACATT
The DNA here is from genome assembly GCA_949715645.1 of Portevinia maculata. NCBI lineage: Eukaryota > Metazoa > Arthropoda > Insecta > Diptera > Syrphidae > Portevinia > Portevinia maculata. Next base: position 221,431,440 of record OX454526.1, read on the forward strand.
ATCGGTAAGAGAGATATTGGCCTATATGATTTTTTGTCATTCAGTGGTTTACCGGGCTTTGAAACCATTATAACTTCAGCTACCTTCCATTGTCGTGGAACGTACAATAACCTGAACGATGCATTTATAAGATATGCAAACTTTATTAAAGCTTTCCTAGGTAACTCTTTAAGGACCTGTCCTGTGATTAAGTCATATCCAGGAGCTTTGTTTAATTTTAGTTTCTCTATTTCGAAGCGTAGTTCGGCTAGCGATACACTTTTTATTCTGTAATTGTCAGGTGCCACGGTTAGGACAGGAAATTCGAGCAACGCTTGACCATCAAATGGTTTAAATGTTTCTTCCAAATGTTCTGCAAATATTTCGGCTTTTGCCTTGTCACTCTTCGCCCATTCTCCATTGATTTTCCTGATGGGTGGCGCTTGCGTTTTTGGTTTTTTAATGCCTTTCATGGCTTTCCAGAGCGAGTAATTTGTACTTTTATCCGCAGTTAGGCTTCCAAGATATGTAGAAATTTGACGATTTTTAAAGTCTCGAATTTCTCTCTTAAGTTTACTACAAAGGTAGTTAAGAGTGGTTTTATCCTGTGGAGCGCGAGATTGTTGCCATCTTTTGCGCGCTCCCCTTTTCTTCTTTAACAATTGCGTGATTTCCAAGGGATATGTTATTTCGCAATTTGTGGTTATTTTCCGTTTATGGGGAGTATTTTTCCAGGCTGAGCATTGTATGACGTTAATAAATTGATCGACTTCGTCTTCAAGTTCGTGGGGTGTTCGAAGAGACACTTTGAGATCGATTTTACTTTCACAGTATTTTTCAAAGGATTCCCAGTTTGTTTTCATGTTAGTTAGTCTGGGCGGACCTTCTTTTTTTCGTAGACAGACGTTAATTGTCAAAATGACCGGTGAATGATCAGAAGAAAGATCGAAGCATTCCTCAACTACAATAGAGTTTCCCGACAAACCTTTCGTGATGAAGAAATCGATGAGGTCTGGTGTTTTTGCCGTATCCGAGGGCCAGTATGTCGGTTTACCTGAGGAATGAAAGTCTACCCCCAATTCCATACCGGCTTCGTAAAGAACTCTACCTTTTACTGAAATGCATCTCGATCCCCAGAAGGTATGTTTTGCGTTAAAGTCACCTCCGATGACGAAATTTCGTCCAAGTGAGTCAAAGATACTTATAAAATCGCTTCTTTCCATCGTTGCACGTGGGGGGCAATAGATAGCTGCAAAATCATATTTTATGTGTTTAATTTTTACGATCACCGTGCATAATTGCAGTTTGTCAAGCTCGATTGTTCCACTGACTGAGTGTTCAATGGTATTTTTGATCAACAAGGATGCCCCGCCTCTCGCCCTTTCCGAAGGGTGATATGCGTGATAGGCAATATATCCTCGAATGTTTGTGCTGGTTTCTTTCGTCAGATGAGTTTCCGAAATCAAACAAATATCAATTTCATATTTATGAATGAATATCTCGAGCTCGTCCATCTTATGCAGAAGGCCGTTCGCATTCCATGTCACTAATTTAACTAAATCCGTCATATTTATATTATTGCACGTGTACTTCGAAATTGATTTTCGAGCTTGTCGAGTTTTTCAAACATACGTTTATTAATTTGGCTCTGTTCTTCTAGCCTGGCAAGAATTGCAGAGAAAACTTGGGAGACTGGATGAGATGTTTTATTTGTTTGTTCGCGTCCTTGCAACGCAGCTTCAGCGTATGTTTGTGGAACAGCTTTCGGTGACTTTTTTCTAAACAATTTTCCTTCTCTTGGGTGTTGTGTTTTGACCATTTCTTTAGCCTTTTTTCGTCCTTCATTGGTTTTATTGTTGCCCCTTTCAGGTTTGTTATTGGTTTTATTTGCGATTGGTAGCGTAGTTTTCTTTATTTTGTCGCGCCTATTTTGAAGTTCCTTAGCCACTTCGCATCCGCGATAATTTGCCGGATGTTTTCCATTGCAATTTATGCATGTTGGTAGGTCTTGTCTACTTAGAGCGCATTCCTTCGATAAATGTTTACCGGCACATTTTACGCAACGCGGCTCTTTTTGGCAATACGTGTGCGTGTGATTGTAGCCTTGGCAACGCTTACACTGAGGAATCTGACGAGTCCTTTGGCGCATCGGTTCAATTTTAACCACTATGTTTAGGATAGTTTTAATGTTGTATATTTTTTCCATGTTTTCAGACTTTTCGAAACTAAGCATGAATAGCGGAAGTCCGCGTTTGACAACAATTTCCTCGTCTTGTTCCGTTTTTTGCTTTTCTTTTTTAAGTATATTAACCGCGTCGATAATTTTGAAACCTTTAGTTTTAAGATCTTGCAAAACATCTTCTTTGCGGCACGAAGAGTGGAGCCCTCTGGCTACAACTCGGTGTGGCCTTTCAGACTTGTTTTCATAAGTGTACCATTGCACCTTCTCAGTATTCAGTTTTTGAGAAACTGCGCGATAGCTCTCAGGATCGCTTACATTTATTTTCCACACATTATTATTCAGAGATGTTACTTTGAATGTGGACTTTGCTATTTCCTTAAGAAGGCTACTTAGCTTGCTGTAGTCTGAAACTCCGACAACGTTAATTGGAGGTGGAAGGTATACCTTATTTTGAGGTTTTTTCCTTAGCGTTTCTATTTCGTTGGCATTTGCCTTTTTGGGTTGTCTATCTTTTAGCACAACGACTTCTGGTGAGGAGCCGGCTTTCCGTTTTTTGTTCGGTCTCCTCTTAGTGATCCAATCCGTTTCGCGCCCTAGCTCTTCTTCGTCTGTATGATAATCGCGGCTAGCTGAGCGGTATGATTTGGCTTCTGGCTGTTTTTTAGGTTGAGATTCAACAAGTTGTAAGAGTCAGGTTGAACACGACGAGGCGGAGGATTCTGTTTGGTCAGCAGCAGATTGGCACGCTGGCAAGGCTCGGTTTAGCTCGCCGGATGGTCGGGGATCTTGCTGCTAAATACTCTCACTAAAACAAAAATAATAAATTCGTGCCGGGAAATTAGGGGTGTCCTTCTTGGTAATATGGCCGCGTTTATTTAAAGCTAAACGGTCGTTGTTACGGTGTCTACGAGTTATGCACGAAGTCTGGTGTCTATTTGGATAGCTGAAGGTATTGGCGCTATCCTGTGGGATAATCCCTCCCTAACTGAGAATGGCTGTCCACCATTTTCACCTGTTCATCCGCGTTCCCTAAATATGATGCGAACGAATCCCAAAATTCGTATCAATGTCCTACTTCACCCTCTCATTTCTTTTCTCAATCTCACCCTTTCAGATGAATTTTTTCTCTCTGACTGTGAGAGAGAACGGACGTGTTTACTTTGAGTTTCGTGGGGTGTAACTTATTGTTTATTTACGTTCACTTTTTTACAAACCCAATTTTCAATAATGGATTGTCTAATTTGCAAAAATAGAATAGATCGCAGCTGTGAAACTAAAATCACCTGTGCGGACTGTAATATGGTGTATCATTGCTTGTGTGTGAATCTGCACTCATCTGATTTAGAGTTCATGAAAACCAACAGTGTACCATATCGTTGTGACAATTGCTCCGTTCTTCGTCGTAAATCGTTGCAACAACAAAATGTTTCGATAGCATCGACAGCAGCAGCAGCAGAAGAAGCTACTATAACGAAACAGCGACCAAAGCGCAACCAGCAAACAGCCGCTAGTTTAAAGATCGCCACTGTGTCAACAGTCAAACGACAAGCCTCAACATCAACATCAACAACAACTTCTGATATACCAGAACAGGCCGACGATGGTGTAATTACGTTGCAAATGCTTTATAAGGAGATAATTTGTCTTAAGAAAATGAACGGTGACTTTCTCAGCACAATCAATCAGCTGAAAGAAGAAAATGAAAAACTGAGTTTGAAGGTATCATCGCTAGAGAGTAGACTAAACTGGAGGGAGCAGAAGAGTGTGGAGAACGTAGTTGAAATTATTGGTGTGCCGGGAGTAAACAATACGAATGCAGAAGAATGTGCGCAGACGATTTTCAACAATGCATTGGAGGTGGCTGTCGCTTCCTCAGATATACAAAAATGCTATGTTAAGAGTGCATCGGGGAAAAACAACAACAACAATCGCAGTAAAATTATATGTGTACATTTTTCTTGTTCAGAAACTAAAGAAAAAGTAATGAAGTGCAAAAAAACTGCAAAGAAAAAATTAAATTCGTCATTGTTTGTACCGGGCTCTAAAGAAAATATTTTTATTAATCATAGCTTTACTAGTTACACTAGAGCCTTGTTTATGGAAGCTAAAAAAATTAAATTAGAAAAAAACTACAAATATTTATGGTTTCAAAACTCGCGAATTTTGATGAGAAAGGTTGAAAGAGGTAGGGTTGTTGCTATAAGATCGTTTTTAGATTTTGCTTCATTGAAAGACTAATTTTCTTTTATGTCTGTGTTCAATATTAATGATAATCTTTTAAGCAACAACTCAACCTTTAATAAAATAGTCAATATCAATGATGTAAATTTGTTTTGTAGTTCGAAAGAAGATGATTCCTTTTTTGTTGTTCATCAAAATATTCGTAGTTTGCGACAAAATTTTGATTTATTAGTGTGTAACTTGGAAGCGCTAGTGTTCTTACCCGATCTTATATTCGTAAGTGAAATTTGGATTTTTGATTGTGAAAAATTAGACTATTTTATCCCGGGATATAATTTACATCCAAACACTAATGAAACATATGCGGCAGGTGGCGTGGGAGTTTTTGTTCGTGATTCTTTAAATTTGGGTAACTATAAAGTTAACTGTCCCAATTTGTTGAGTGCGGATGTTATTGAAGTTTCTTGCAATATAGGTAATGAATCTTTTAAATTTATTTGTGTTTATAGGTTACACGTTACCAATGTACAAGTGTTTTTGAGTGAATTTTCAGTGTTTTTAAATAACGAAAAAGCCGCAAATCTTGTTCTCTTAGGTGATTTTAATATAGACATTTTGTCTTCGAGTACTTTATCTGACTCCTACCTTGCAATAATGGCTGAGCATGGTCTTTATTCATTCCTTAATGAGGTAACTAGGCCTATTTCAAGTACTTGCCTTGACCATGTACTCGGTCGTTTCTTAAAACTATCCGTGAATCAATGTGCTGGCGTTAACCTTGACCTCCGCATTACTGATCATTGTATGACTGGCATTTTGTTTAATCGTTTAAAAAGTGAGAAGCCTATCAAACATATTTTTTCATCAGTGATAACTAGGGTAAATTTCGACCTGCTTAATATTGAGCTACGTTCTGAAACTTGGGACGAAATCTTTATGGAAGGCAACGCTTCTAAAGCTTATGATCTGTTTTTATCGTTTCTGCAAAATTATATAAACAATTTTACATTTACCATTGTTCGTAAGAAATCTGAAATGAGGCTTAAACCGTGGATTAGCTATTCGATTTTAAAGAAAATTAAACTTAAAAATAAATTATGGAAAAAATGCTTTAAACATCCACTTAATACTGCTCTTAAAACCCGGTTCAATATTATAAGTAAACAAGTCAATAAAGATATTAAGTTGGCTCGAGATAGATATTTTTACTCTAAAGTAAGTAATGCTCTTGGTAACCCAAGAAAGGAATGGAAAACTGTTAATAGTATTATTGGTGGTAACCCTCCTAATATTTCTAATCCTATAGTACTGTGTAATGATGGTGTTACTATTGATGATCCTTTAGCAACAGCTAATATTTTTAATGATTTCTTTTCCACTGTTGGTCTTAGGTCTCTTCCTAAGGAGCCTCCTTCACACTGTAACCATTGCTTTAGTTCTCAATTAGTCGAAGATAATGTAAGAAATAGTAGCTTCTTCTTTTTAGAAATCACAGGTTTAGAGCTCTACAAAATTATCAGTTCATTAAGCAACTCTAGTTCTTGTGGAAATGATGGTATTTCCAATATTACTCTGAAAAAGATAGCACTTAATATCGTGGACATACTTGCTTATATTTTCAACTTGAGTATTTATTCAGGTATTTTTCCTGAAAAACTTAAGCATGCAAATGTTATACCTCTTTATAAACAGGGAAGCATAGGTGATAAAAATAATTACAGGCCAATTTCATTACTATCTTCAATCTCAAAAATTTTTGAAAAAGCTATTAAGTGTAGAGTACTGGACTATTTTACTAAAATAAGTTTTCTTCACACTGCTCAGTTTGGATTTAGGGAAAGGCTCTCTACAGAAGATGCCCTTTTGGAGTTTTGCTCAGTTATATATAAATCACTAGACAGCAAGAAATGTTGCGCTGGTCTCTTCGTGGATATCACAAAAGCGTTTGACATGGTTAACCACAATGTGCTCCTCCACAAATTATACTGTGCAGGATTTCGAGGCTTCATGTATAATTGGTTTGAGTCTTATTTAAAGGACAGAATTCAAAAAGTTAAAATCCAAAATTTTGTGAGTAGTTCGAGAACCATAAACATAGGTGTGCCTCAGGGTTCTGTTCTTGGTCCAATATTGTTCTTAATTTATATAAATTCCCTATTTAGTCAACCATTTGTAGGGAAAATAACAGCATTTGCAGACGATCTTGGCATTGCGTATCAGTCAGTTAATCCTTTAAGCTTAAGGGACCATATAAATCAAGATGTTCATATTCTGAGAATATGGTTTACTGTCCACAAGCTAGTTGTCAGTAAAAAAACTAAATTAATGAACTTCAGTTCTAGTATGCAAGAATTCCCTGACTATGAAATCTTTTTTCACGAATCAAATTGTAATAGATCCGTCATGTCTAATTGTGCCTGTACTGTGGCACCTGTAAGGACGTCGTCGAATGACCAAATATCCTGTGAAACTAAGTGTTTTAAAATTGAACAGGTAAAACAGTTTAAATATTTGGGTGTTACTTTTGGGCAAAATATGAGTTGGTCTGAACATATTTCAAACTTGAAACAATATTTTCGTTCTACTGTCCGTAGCTTTTATCGTCTTAGGAAATACTGTAATAATAGAACACTAAAAACTGTTTACTTTGGAATATTTCAATCAAAATTACAGTATGGTATTAGTTGCTGGGGGGGTGCCTACCAAACGAGGCTTCAGCCCTTGGTTGTTTTGCAAAAGTGCGCTATCAGGATAGTTTGTGGGGCAAATCGTTTAGCTCGATCTATGGTTTTATTCAGAACATTGAAAATTCTACCGCTAAAACACTTGTATTACTTTAAAGTTTCAAAAAAAATTTTTATGAGAGGTGGCTACATGCAAAGTCCAATTTCTAACACCTGCACTTTGCGTAGTAATTCAGGTAATTTTGTAGTTTTGCCGACTTTTCGCACCGTAATGTTCAAAAACTTCTACTCCGTTGTATCCCGTAAACTGTTTAATAGTTTTCCTATGAATATTCGTGTAATTAGATCTTTACCCGAATTTATAAATACAGTAAAAATTTGGCTTCTTAGTTTCGATCATGAAGAAATTAAAGTTTTGTTGCGCTATGTTATTTGATTTGTTTTAACTTCTCTTCATTTAGTTTTCTCTTCTTTCTCTTCCCGCTTTATTTTTGAATTTATGACCCTTCACCCCACTTCTAGTTGTTATTTTTCATGAAGTGACATTACAACTATTTTTGTTTTTAAATAAAAATGTCACTACTTATTTTTAAATATAACTTTGTTAGATTAAGTATATACCTATGTAACAATTGTTGAATTAAAAAATATTGAAAATAAATAAATAAAAAAAAATAAAAATAAAATTCAGAACAACATAATTTCACTAGTAATGTTATTCAAAGATTCCAAATATATTTTAATTACGATTCGATTCATGTAACTTTAACCACAAGAACAAAAAAAGAAAAAACATTCTAATCACTTAGGATTAATATTAATACTATTAGTTTTAAATGGCAGGGGTGATGTGTGTATTCCTATGGAGTTTATGTGGTTTTGGTTCAAATTAGGTATATACGTAGGTTTCAGTTCTAAAATTAGGCTTTACGCAGATTTCATTTAATATTTATTTAGGTGTGTGTAGAAAGCAAAAAATGCAAAAATTCTATATGTACTAGCTTAGTTTAAATAATTATTGGTATGTGCAAACAAAAATAGTATTGAGTGAAAAAAAAAGAGAAATATATAAACAAATTAAATTAACGGTTCACTTACTCAATATACAAATCCCCGCTCCTCTCCATGATGTGCGCACATGATGAACTCGGGATCCCCTGCCCTGCAAACACTTTATCGCTTATGTACATACATACATAACGTATCAGCTTTCTTCTTTTTTCGTTTTAGGCTCAACACTATATATATATTTTCTGTGATTCGTTTGTTGCCGACTTTTTTCTAGACACTTTTGTTTTCTGCACACTTAAGTAAATATTTTAACATAAATTAAGATAGGTACTAAACAAATTTTAACCAAAGATTAATAGTAGTTATTTAAGAAAATAACTAATTGAAAAGGGAAAAAGTTAGCTCTAAGCGCGAGGGGAACATGATGCGACACTTTCACACGTTAAACTGCCTGCCTATGATGTGTTTGGTAGATAGCGGGTGTTTGGTTTTGGAGATTTGTCCGCGGTCCGTTCTTTCCGACCACAATATGGAGAACGCTGTTAGACTTTCAGCTCTCTGAGAGTGCTGATATTAATATCACTGTCTTCTAGTGGAATTCGCACTGATGCCTGGAGAAGACAAAATCATCCGTGACGTCACCTTCCCGCGATATGTCCCCCAATCGTTCTTGCGAGACACTTGTTGGGGTCATACGGGGACTCCTGGGAAAATGCATGAACTTTAGGTATATGCCGGTAGATATGTTTAAAATGTTCTTACCAGGTAAGGGTTATTGTTTTTCTTGGTTAAAGGCCAATGTGTGTGGCCAGAGTCTGGTGATTTCGATGAAAAAAATGTATGTTGCGCCTGAGCAGCTTTTCTGCAAGCAGGTTATGAGCAATTGCAAATTTTGGGTTTGATATTTGTGTGGCGACGAGCCACGGGTATTGCTGTAAAGACTTATATCAAAAGCTGCTAATTAAGCGCAATCAAATTCGATCTATATAATTAAGCTTACCTCGTTGAATATGAAAATTCGAAATATACGAGTACTAGTCAGTCAGAGATTCTGGACCATTAAAAGTCACCAGGCAATGCAAAAAGAACCCCGGAAAGGGACGGTGCTCTCTTAAATAGCCCGCAAGTCCCAGTATTTTACCCAGTATTTCTAATTCCACGCCATCTTTGGCTTAACGAAAGCTTAGGCCATGTTTACATAGTGAAAGACGATTTTGGGACAGATCATTTCGCTCAAGGTGGATATTACAAAGTGCTTTGTTCTCAGCTTTCAGCTGATCTAGCTCTTTTTTTAGCTCTTGGTAAAGCTGTTCAATTTGGTTAAGCTTAGTGCGGAGTTCCTTGTTTTCGTCCTCGAAGCTTTTGCATTTCGTTGAGTCCCTCGAAAGGCGTCCAAAATCTTTTGGCGTCGTAGGACTTCGATTAGTTTTTGCTTCTGGCACAGATCCCGTTGGTGGTGATCTAGTTACCCTTTTACTATTTTTAAAAGGGTCGGATGATTGCAATAAATGGCTCTCCCCAGAATCCGTAGAGCCTGCCTCCGAAGAGTGTGGATTTTCCAGTAGAACTGGGCTGCCACCTGGGGTATTATATCTTTTTGTTTTAATCATTGCATTTTTTGTATACTCTATGCACTCGGTATACTGAGGGTGGATTTTGGTCGCCTCTTACGACCGGCATGCCTACCTCGGGTAGATTCTGATCCCTATCCCGAAGGGTGGATTTTAGTCGCCTCTTACGACCGGTATGCCTACCTCGGGTAAATTCTGACCCCTATCCCGAAGGGGGTGATGCCCGATCTATGCGGCATATAATTTAAACGTAGAAGTTCCCATCTGACCTTAAAAATTGACGAAATCATATCTATAGTATTTCGATCATGGAAATAGTTTTGCTCCATAAGATCATGGTTGAGTATACGATACGTACATCTGCTTTCACTCTGCTGTGCTTGGACCTACACTCCGCACGGTAAGCTTCATCAATGTTCCTCAACAACTCCTGTACATATCCATTCCACAATTCTGCATTATACTCTGTTATCGGGACATTATGTTCTGCACTCAATCTGGACCATTCTTCGAAAAATTGAAGCTGTCCACGCACTGCATGTTTTGCCACTATATGCAGCCTCAAAAACTTAAAATTTCATGCTCGATGGAATGTTTTTTTTCCAAGTATCCCCTTCCAATAGCAGTTGATTGCTCTTTTCGCTTCTTTTAATTTTTCGTTAAGGTGGTACTTGAAAGACATTGTGGGTGTTAAGGTTACCCCAAGATACTTATAGGTCTTAACAATCTCAACTTCCTCATTTTGCCAAAACCATTTTTCCTGTCTTGAGTACCTCCCAGATCCATTTCGAATAATCAATACTTTGGATTTATCATGTTGACTTTGAGGTTCCACATTGTGTGCAGTATTGTTGCAGTTTATTCATCATCATTTGTATCATCATTGGGGTCTCCGCCAGAATGACTTTATTATCTGCATAAAGTAGAAGCTTTATACGAATTCCTTCAAATACTATTCCGCGCTGTAGGCATGTTGTAAAGTCATCAAGGAAAATTGAAAAGAGGAGTGGGTTCAATAGACAGCCTTGCTTAACTCCCATCTCTGATTCAAACCAGTTGGATATTTGTTTTCCATTCCATACCGCAGCCGCGTTGTATTTGTACAGGCTTTGTATGATGCTTAGAACTTTCGTCGATACTCCTAGATTACTTAACTTGTAAAATAAAGCCTTTCTATCGATAGTATCGAAAGCTGCCTTAAAATCAACAAAGAATGTATACAATTTTTTGCCTTGTCAAGGTAGGTTCGTGCTATGCTTGTCAGAGAGAATATGTGATCTACTGTTGAGTAGTCTTTTCTGAAACCCGCCTGAAAATCGCTCAGTAAGTCATTTACCCGTATCCAATCTGTTAAGCGTTGTAATATGATTCCGGTGAATATTTTCATAACGGAGTTCATGAAAGAAATGCCTCTATAATTTTTCGGGTCATTCGGATCACCTTTTTGAACAACGGATAAATTATACTTCTTCTAAAGCTCTCGGGTACCTCACCCACGTCAAAAATGTGATTGTATGCTAGCGTTAGTTTTTCAAGGAACCCATTTGTCGCAAACTTAAAAACACTCGTAGGGAATGCGGTCTTCTCCTGGGGCTTTATTTATGTTACAGCGATGTAAAACATTGCAAACTTTTTGCATCGAAATTTCGTCGTCTAGTGAGTTAGAACTACAAGGAGGGTTCAATAACGCCTGGAATTGATCGGCAAGAACAGTCGTTTCCACATGAATGCCCCGTGCGAAACCTATACCGTTAAGGGACCTGACAAGTTTACAAAACGATTGACTGTCTTTTGTTTCCACAATTGTTCTTGTTAGGTGCGCCAAGTACTCGTATCTTGTTTCCTTATGTCTGCAAATATTTTTGTACGCCTTGTTTGCTTCTTGATACATAATTTTTGCCATGATGCTGCCCAATTTTCTGACCAAACGTAAGCAAGCAAAAGACTTCCTCCTCGCGGCTACACACTCCCAATCATACCATTGTTGCTTTCTCTTGTACCTTCCAGACAGTTGAAAGTTCCTCGCAGCATGCGATATGCAAGACACGAGTGAGTCCACACCACGATTGGAGCGAATTTCGCTGTCAGTTATTTCATTCAGCCTCCAATCAAGGTTACGTTTATAAATTTCGGAGTAACTCATCTTCCATTTCAGGTTGGGCAGTAGGCCTAGGTCCAGGGTCGTAGGTCTTAATCGATAGCCTTAAATTAACCAAGACTCTTAACGGCAAGTGGTCCGAAAATATTTGCTCACTTACGCAAAATTCAGTCACTTACTCGATCCACTTCCCACGAATAAAGCAATAGTCGATGGTAGAACAGGCTGTGCCTCTTAGAAAAGTTAAATGACCCTTTCTGTCGCTTTTGGATCGGACGTTAAGTACTGTCAAACCAAAAGATTCACACATCTACATGAGTTTTTTCCGTTCCCACCAATTTTCGAATCCGTTGCATTTCTCTGTACGGTACATTGCGATAACAGCTGTGTATCAACCTCTAGTATCTGCGAGTCTCCTATTCTAGCATTGCAGTCCCCAGTCTACCATTACATTTTCCTTATCGAAATCCACTAGAAAATCACTAGTTTTTTTTAAACGTCATAAATCGTAAGCCGCAATTTACCTTTCATTCAATCAACTCAAATATAAAAAAAAAACATTTAATTTCATAAACATGAACCTTATGCGTAAACCGTTCAAAGTTACAACGAACTACAAGAACTTTTATATGATGTTACTTGCTGCTACGGAACTCTTCATGGGCGAGTCCGACTCGCAGTTGGCCGCTTTTTTAATGTCTCCAAATGTCAATGTTTTTCTTTCGGCCGAAGTTCCTCTCCAATTTGCTTTGAGAATAAAAACAATGTCTCCATTTCCTTGAAAGGGCTCTTGAAAAAAGGATCTAGGAGTTGTACTCACACTAAATTTAATTTTACTTAAATCTGTGGAATTGCGTGTTATGAAACCAAACATAGAATAAGCTTTGGCGGCAATTTAGGTACTCGATATACATAAATTGCCGCCAAAGCTTATTCTATGTTTGGTTTCATAACACGCAATTCCACAGATTTTTGGGATCCCTATATTCTTAAATAGCCAACGCCCTTGCCACGTCAAATCAATCACCACAATTTAACAACGTAGGGCGTGGTTAGTACTTAGATGGGGGACCACTTTGGTGTACCGCGTGTTGTTGGCATCTCTTGCGAGCGTCTGACAAACATCCAAAAGTATCAAATTGTCATGAGAAGCTTCTCAAATTTGTTGTTCGGATTCGGCGTTAAACTGTAGGTCCCCTCCACTTCGCATGAATGAAAGTGGTTGGAGGAGCTGGGTTCTAGGCCCTGCATGGGCCGTTAAGACTTTTTTTTTTTTTTTTTTTTTTTTTTTTTTTTATTTTTTTTGTTTTAAAAAAGGAAATCCAAATCCCAGAGCACTCAGACTCGGTAACGTTCCATTGTACTACCAGGCAGAAATCCTCCTTTTGGTGTAGAGGCATGTGATTGGGTGGCGTATGTTGTTGTTCCCCATGGGGATTGAACCTGCACCGCACGGGTCACAAGCCAACACACTAACCTCTACACCGTCGCCACCCAGACTTAAGACTTAATATGTATGCATATAGGGATAGGGATTTCATTATTGTTGATGATTTTAATATCGACTGGTTGAGTGACGGGACTTATAAAAACAGAATAAAGTCTATGTGTGTTGATAATAACTTGTCTGTTATCAACGATCAACCAACGAGGATACCTGACAGTTCTTCTACACTCATAGACTATGTAATATCAAATGCTAAACAAATTAATGCAAAAACTGACACTAAATTGAAAATAAGTGATCACGAGACCATTCGATTTAATGTTCCCTTGAAAGGAAAGGTACAACCACCTAGTGACACAAAATATAAAGTACTTAACTATTATAAAGAGACATTTTTCTCAAAACTCTTAGAAAGTAAACTTGTTGGAGTGGATGTGGTTAATAATAGTGTGGATGAACTTGCCGATTTGTTATGCGATGAATTGAATGAAATTGTTGAAGGTATGGTTATTGAAAGGAGCGTGAAACTAAATAAGTGTGAGTGGTTTAATAGAAAACTTGCAAAGTTAAGAAACACAAAAATTTTAAAGTATGAACAATATAAATTTGGTACCCTGAGATCAGAGTGGAATGAGTATATTGCAGCTAGAAACGGATATAAAAAAGAACTTCGATCAGCAAAAGATAATTTCGTACGAAAAAGAATTGACTTATCATCAAACCCCCAAAAATTATGGAAAAATATTAAAAAATTCGTCTTAAATACTCAACACAGTGAAATAAAACACGTGTCATTCACCGGTGATATGATATCTTGCAGTAAATAAATAGCAAGTGGATTTAATAAGTACTTTATAAAAAGTGTGGAAGATATTATCGCAGATATCCCTAAAATAAGTTATTATGACAGAATACATAATACTAGCACGGTGTTCACTTTTAAAGCTACTCGTATTTGCTCTAAGGATATAATTGAAGTTTTAAAATCGATGGGTAAAAAGAAAGATTACAAATTTTTGAGTGCGGATATGTTCTTGGACGGTTTTGAGATTCTTGGTCTGTTGTTAAAGGCAATTTTTAATAAATCGATGTTAACGGGTTGTTTTCCAAGCAAATATAAAGAGTCAATGGTTGTACCAATTCAAAAAGTTCAAAATACTAAATTATGTGAAGAGTACAGACCAGTCAATATGCTTCCTACGTATGAAAAGGTGTTCGAAAAACTTATAGAAAAACAATTTAGGTGTTATATGGAAGAAAACAATTTAATAATGGAACAACAATCCGGTTTCCGAAAGGGATACTCGTGTGAAACCGCGTTGAATTGGGTGATTGAAGGATGGAAAAATGAAATGGATGATAAAAATATAACTATTGCGGTTTTTCTGGATTTCAAAAGGGCGTTCGAAACAGCTGATCGAGAAATACTCTTAAAAAAGCTTTCAAAATATGGAATAAAAAATAATGAATTGAATTGGTTTAAATCATACTTAAATTCGCGTACTTAGCGTACCTCAGTGAAAAATGAAGTTACAGATCAACAGGAAGTTAACACCGGCGTCCCACAAGGGTCGGTGTTGGGTGTGTTTTTGTTTTTGTTGTACATTAATGATATTAATTTGGCTGTTAAGTACTGCAAACTGTGTATGTTTGCTGATGATGCCCTCCTCTTTATATCGGGAAAGGATATTAAAGATTGTAATGCGAAAATAAATGTGGACCTACAATCAATAAGTGAGTGGCTGGTAGTTAATAAACTAAAGTTAAATGTGAAGAAAACCAAGTATATGTGTATCAAAGGTATGGATGGCCGGCAAAATCCTCCTCCAAACCCTCCCCGTGTGTGCCAGCTGGTAATGGTCACTACAATTGTCTTATGCGATGTCAAGACGGTGATCAGCTAAGGACAGGGGGCATCACTGTGGTTCCTTTACTCATCAATAGTTCAATACCCAGCCGATGCTTCTTTACCATAGGACAGAAGGTGCCTAATTTCAGTGGTCGTGCGAGCGTACATAGTACATAAATCCGTGCCGAAGAATGTAAGGCTGAGGGCCAAATCAGTCGATAGCGAGCTCCTTCAGACGCCCGGGCAAGGTCTGTCGTACCCCTGTTGCCTTATCCCGTTATATCGGCTCTGCCGGGATGGACTTTTATTTCCGACCTACTCGTGGGTACCAAATTCTTAATTCAATAAAACATGCCAAACAAAGACGACATAGCAAACGAAAACCGACCTAACCGACCAAGACTTACCAGACAAGACGAACCTAGCTAACAAACACAGGACAAACGCGACGACCAACCCACAACCAGCGATTCGGACCTACTTACAACAACCCTCCCCATTTTCAAAAGTCTAAATATTGAAAGCGCTGAGGAGGGGTCCCAATCCTCATTCAACACCGCTAACATAGGATCTGAGACTGAGGACGAATTGCTGGACGACAAGGAATCTGAGGACAACACCCTGAAACCACACGCAGTCTCCAAGGAGACAAGAAAGCGGAGCAACTACAGGGCCTCAAAACGATTCCTAAAAAAATGACTGAGAAAGATCCAACCTCTATCAACGATAGAGACAGGGCTTTGATCAGGAAGCACAAGAGGGCAATAAAGAGCTATGAAAATCCGAGGGCTCACAAACCCAACGAACCGTCAGCTCCCGAACTGCAAAAAGGAAAAACAGAAGTGGTGACAGACAAATCCAAAGGTGCCCCTAATAAGACCCACAAGGAACAGTCTAAAACCATCAGACCTGTGGAATCAAAGAACAAGGCACAGGCTTCGAGCAGGGTCTCTACTGGCACTAAGGCCGGAACCTCTGGCACCTCTTCGAAGAGGCAACGGTCAGAGGTAGAGAAAAAAGAAAGCCGACCGAAAAGACCCAAGGCTTCAACAAGCCTAGACAGCACTCCGACGAGCCTAATAGCAGCAGTCATTGACGAGCAAGATCCCGATGGGAAGATCACAGCTGAACACTGGCTGCTTGCAGAAAACGTCATCCTCAAGGCTATGATGGTCAATATCCGAAATGGGGGACCAGACAACGAGTTTGACGGGGCCGGATGGCACAAGGGCGTGAAGATAGTGGGGTGTGGAGACGGGAATACTCTTGAGTTTCTCTCCAAAACCATCGCCAGCATTGGCGAACTGTGGGAGCGAGCCAAACTCAAGGTCATACCAAGATCCGCACTTCCACTAAGACAGAAAGCCAAAGTCTGGATACCACCCCCCTTTGATAAAGAAGAGGACGAAAACATCGTGGTACTCCTCGCAGGTCAGAATAAAAACATGGTAAAGTTATACTCCAGAAGAAGTGGTGACGGCAAGGAGCTCTGCTTTGCGATCAACCAATCTTCTGCAACAAGCATAAGACAGACCCCAGGCAGCAAACTGAAGTTCGGGCTAGGTGCCGTAAGGGCACGGCTGGAAGAAGATGAAGAGCCAAAGGTTGCAAAAGCTGCTAGTGGTGCAAATTAATTTGCATCACTGTAAAGCAGCAACACACGACCTACTGCTGTTCATGTCTGAGGTAAGCGTGGACGTGGCATTAATTCAGGAACCCTGGATTTTTAAAAATAAAATCCAAGGACTGAAATCGCCATACCTCCATCTATTCCACACCAAAGAAGAAGGTAAAGTACGTAGCTGTATTCTAGTCAAAAAAACCGTTAGTAATACATTTTTTCTTCACAGGTACAGCAATGGAGACACAGTGGCTGTACATATTGAAGCTCCAGGAAGGAATCTCATCTTCGCTTCAATTTATATGGCACACGTGGAGGTAAACCCACCATCCGATACAGTCCGGGAACTAGTGGAACACGCTAGCACACGGAACACATCCTTGGTGGTAGGTTGCGATGCGAATGCTCACCACACGCTGTGGGGTAGTTCAGGAATAAATGAAAGAGGTGAGTCGTTGTTTGAATACATTCTTTCCACAAATCTGGTTTTGTGTAACAGGGGAAACCAGCCCACTTTCCAAAACAGAAACAGGGCAGAAATTCTAGACATAACTCTCAAAAGCAACAATGATCATGTTAGGGTAGAAGACTGGAGAGTTTGTCGAGAGAACTCATTCTCAGACCATAGTAGAATACTCTTTACAGTCAATCTACAATATATGGTACAAAAAATTTTGAGGAACCCTAGGAAAACAAATTGGGCAGACTATGCGAAAACGGTTAGTGAGTACACACAGCATCCGAAAGAGGACAAGTTTGTCGACACTCACTCAATCGACAACGCAGTCTACTATATTACCAAAAATATGCACAAAGCCTTTGTTAAACATTGTCCCATCTCTCGCAATCGCAAGCCCAAAAAGGCAACTTGGTGGACCAGCGAGCTTCAAAAGCGGCGAACATTGGTAAGACAACTGTTTAACAAAGCAAGACAGAGTAAGGCAGATGAAGACTGGACTAAGTATAGGTCCGAACTTAATCTATACACTAAAGAAATAAGGAGAGCAAAACTCGAATCCTGGAATACGTTCTGCGAATCCATAGAGAGTACAAACGAGGCCGCCAGACTACGTAAAGTATTGTCCAAAGAGCCCACGGTCCCAGGCTATATTAAACGTGCTGACGACTCTTGGACAGAGTCTAGCCAAGAAACTCTACAAATATTAATGGATACCCACTTTCCAGAGTCTAGTGAAATCACTGGGTGTGAGATCAACTACACTCCGGTTCCACCAGACACACAAACGGAAATAGCAATGGAAAGCATTATAACAGAGCACACAATTGCTTGGGCAGTCAAACCATTCAAGCCCTACAAATCGGCGGGACCAGATAATGTCATACCAGCAATGATACAACAGGCTCTTAGTGTAATACTGCCATGGCTAAAAGTCATTCCCAAAGCAGGGAGACATATACACTGCACAGCAAAAGATTATAGGCCGATAAGTCTCTCCTCTTTTCTCCTAAAGACACTGGAGAGAATAATCGACTTATACACAAGGGACCTTCTAAACGAAAACAACCTATGCAGCACTCAACACGCCTACCTCAAAGGCAAGTCCGTTGAAACAGCCCTGCACGAAGTTGTGTCAATAATAGAAAAAGGACTACACCACAAAGAATTCACCATGGCTGCATTTTTGGACATTGAGGGAGCTTTCAACAATGTTAAAACAGCGGCCATAAAAACAGCGCTCGAAGACTTGGGAGCGAATAAAGAAATAACGAACTGGGTTTACGAAATGCTCAACAGCAGAGTAATTAACTCAGAGATCGGTGAGAGTTACATAAGGAAAACAGTGACCAGGAGCACCCCACAGGGAGGCGTCTTATCTCCCCTCCTGTGGCTCATAGTGGTCAACAAAATCCTAACGACTCTAAAGGTCAAAAGAACGAAAATAGTAGCATACGCAGACGATATTGTAATTCTAATAAGTGGCAAGTATCTCCCCACTATTAGTGAACCCATGGAATCTGCCCTAAAAGAACTGTCCTCGTGGGCAAGACCGAACGGCCTTGGAGTTAATCCAGTCAAAACCGAATGTGTTCTGTTCACTGGGAAAAGAAAAATCGAGAAATTCGATATGCCGAAGCTAAACGGAATTCGTCTGAAACTTTCCCCGGAGGCAAAGTATCTGGGCACCATCCAAGACTCTAAGATTACTTGGAAACGTAACACAGAAGAAAGAGCAAAAAAGCACTATGCGCCTTCTACGCATGCAAAAAGACCTTTGGCAAACGTTGGGGTATGCGCCCTTACATAACCCATTGGATGTACACAGCGATCATACGACCCATACTTACATACGGGTTAATTGTATGGTGGAAGGCAACAGAAAGGACTACCTATCTCCATAACCTCTCAAAGGTACAGAGATTAGCATGTATTGGTACAACGGGAGCAATGAGATCAACACCCCAAGCCGGGCTGGAAGTCATTTTAAACCAACCCCCGCTTGGTGAATATATTCGCAGCATGGCAGCCAAAGGAGCCCTCCGCCTCAAGGAGGCAAATATCTGGAGGCACAGCTCCTATGGACACGGCTCTATAATTCACAACTACTTGGGTATCGATCTATCCATGAAAACGGACTACTTAATTCCCAAACGAAACTTTGAGAAAAACTACTCCACATACATACCCCAAAGAGAGAACTGGAACACGCACGTCAACGTGCAAGAAGTCCACATCTATACGGATGGGTCGAAAATGGATGTGGGGACAGGAGCGGGAGTTTTTTGCGAGCCCCTAGACATAAAGGACTCGTACAGACTTCCCAATGACTGCAGCGTCTTTCAAGCTGAGATTGTCGCCTTCGACGAGGCAGCAGAAACTATCTCCGCGAAGAATCTGGATCCTTCCACGATCACAATCTTCGTAGACAGTCAGGCGGCTATCAAAGCACTAGACAGCGAAACTATAAAGTCAAAAACAGTCAGAAACTGCCAAAAATCGCTCAACAAAATAGGCGAACGACACAGGATCACTCTCTGCTGGGTCCCCGGTCATAGCGACATTGTTGGGAATGAAAAGGCAGACGAGCTAGCAAGAATCGGGTCAGAACTTGACGCAATAGACGCCATTACGTCAATAGACATCCCAATTAGTGCAGCAAAAAAAAACATTGACCAAAAACTGAGGGAACAAATTAACACCACCTGGTCCCAAAGGCACGACTGTGTTATATCTCGCAGTCTATGGCCAAGAATTAACGACAAAAGAACAAAAAGCATTCTGGAAATGAATAAGCTAGAAATACGTATCTTAACTGACGTACTGACAGGCCACTGCACCATAGGTTTAATGGCAAGCAGGCTGGGCATCAGCTCACCAGACTACTGTAGGGGCTGTCAAGATATAGAAGAAACCGAGACCATCAAACACCTGCTCAGCGAATGTCCAAACCTTCAGACATCTCGACTCCGCTATCTGGGCAACAGATTCTTTGAAGACTTAGAGGACGTAGCGCAGGTACCACTGACGGACACTATCAGGTTTGTCAAGAACACAGGTTGGTTACAATAGGCCAACCGGCAAGATTAACCTAAACTGAGTATAGTAAGTGTTTTATTGTAAATGTAGGTTTACCACATAAAACAATAAGGGATCACAATGGACCAAAGGGCCCCCGTGCAAGCACAGCAACCCTGCTGTGCACTTCCCTTCCAACCTAACCAACCTAACCTAATGGTATGGATAATAATGTGGTGCAAATTGATGGAGAGAGTATTGAGCGTGTGAATGAATTTAGGTATTTGGGTGTTGTGATTGATAATAAAATAAGCTTAAAAGCTAATACAGATTTTGTGTGTAAGAAAGTGTCAAAAAAATATTCTTCCTTGGACGAATTAGAAAAAAATTATCGGTTGCTGTAGCTATCAAAGTGTATAACGCGATTATCAAGCCGCATTTTCAATACTGCTCTACTATTTTATTCCTATCATCTAAAGGTGATATAACTCGGATCCAGAGACTCCAGAATAGGGCAATGCGAATTATATTGAAATGTGATCGCTTAACTCATATAAAAGACATGTTAAATAGACTAAGTTGGCTAAACATATCTCAACAAATTAAACTGAACGTTCTGTTATTCGTCTTTAACATGAAAAATAAAATGCTTCCAGAATGTCTACACAAAAACTTAAAATATATCAGTGATTCTCAACCCTATTACCTACTTAAGAAGTGGTCAAAACTTTAGGTTAGACTATAAATCAACGAAGCGAGCACAAAATACAATAATGTACAGGGGTCTTGTACTGTATAATAATCTTCCTAACGAAATTAAAAACTTAAACAATCTTCGTAAATTTAAAAAAGAAGTTATAACATATTCAAAATCGGATGATAATTAATATAAAAAAGAAAAAACTTTGTTTACAAAATGGCTTTTTAGCCAAATAAACAGCTCCTAATTTCTTAAACCTCTTAAATTTATTTTTCACTTTCGGCCTAATTTATCTTTGTCTCTTAATAATTAAATATATAAATAAATAGAAAAATATTAAAGGTACTCCCCGCGCGCCGGTTGGGAGGGGTAAGGAGGCGGGGCATAATAATAATAATAATAATAATAATAATATTCTTATAGCATCTGCTGTATGCTACGTCAGACCTCGTTTGCAATATCTCGCCATCTAAGGGAACATTTCCTGTTTCTGCCAACTAAAATTAAAAAAAAGTAGTTAAAACTTGCAGGATACTTATTCTAAATTATTGGTCACTATGCGGATGCTCTTAACTTAACTTTAATATTGTTATAATTGTATTTCGGCCTATAAACTATTTTATGAACTAACCTTAGATGTGCATTCATCGAGAGAATTTCGAAAACTCGGCATGTAAGTAAAGGGTCTTTCATTTGACAACTTCAAATTTTGAATGTGAACGCACCCTTAAACAGATTACCGTTTTACTGTCAATGTCAAAATATTCAGTAAAATCAACATTTTCTGCTGACATACACGAAGGAACAACGTTACAAATAATTAATTAATAATTAAATAATTTAGTACCCAAGTTCCGAGTCGATGGTCGCAACTTTAAGAGCGTTAACGCCAATTTTCGGCCGCAATTCTCGTCCCGGTAGACAAGCAATTCATAGCCTAGTGAAAAAATTTGAGCCAGAATATTCGGTGTTTGATGTTGCCGTGCCACTGAGACTACGTTTAGCCCGAAGTGTGGAGAATATTGCTGCCTTAGAGGCATCCGTCGCAAAGCAGCCAAATCAGTCAATTTAACGGCGTTCTCAAGAATTGGGCCTCCCCCAGACAGCGTTATGGCGAATTTTGCGTAAGGCCTAACCCCTCACAACATCAAGCTGACTCAAGAACTTAAGCCACTTAATCATATAAAGCGACGTACGTTCTCGAATTGGATGGAAGAAAGGATGGTTAAACGGCTTCGTCAATAAGCAAAATATGCGTTACTGGACAGGTGAGGTGTGCTTCATGAAACAGCACTTCATCCGCAAAAAGTCACTGTTTGGTGCGGTTTTCATGTCGGGCCGTTTTTTTTCGTCAATGAAAATGACCGTCACGTTACGGTAAATATTATTCGCTACAGAGACATGTTGGAACGTTATCTCTTTGAGAAATTGCATGAATTGGACATCAGTGATATGTGGTTCCGGCCTCTCCCAGAAACGCCCTAGCCAGGTTAATGTAACTTATAAACTAGGAGTATATTACCTAGAGTAACCTAGAGTAACTAGGAGGATGTTACCTAGCGTGACGCTGACCCCTCCCCACTCAACAAGCCACCAAAATTCGGTGAATTGCTTTTCGGCATCAATTTTATCCCTCTTTAAACGAAGGAGCTCATGAGCAACGGCGACGTTAACGTCGTGAATGAGCCGCTTGTCTCCCGCGCTGCGGTAGCGGCGGTACAATACCGGGCTACCATCATTCGTCTGGATCAGATAGAACTGGTCTGAATCAATGTGGAAAAATGCCTCCGGCGTGATAAAGCCAGACCGGAGCGTACTCTCTATGTACATTTTATTGCGATTGTAGGCACAAAGAGACTATTGTCGCTTTCCATCGTACCTTCGAGTTTCCGAAATTGTCAATCCTATTCAAGCGAGCACTTTCGTATGGGGCCTTATTGGGATAGTACTTTATATAGTCTCTCTATTACATCCTGTGATAATGATGAACAGTTTGAATATTAGACAAAACAGAACGCCATTTAAGGCTTATGTCACTTTCGAAAACTAAACTGTTGAATAATAATCAACCTGAACTATAATCCGCATAGTGACACCCTGAGCACCTGCTCGACAAGGCCGTAGCCAGACAAATATTTCGGGGGGGTTATATTTTTTCCAAACACCAATCAGTGTGTACCTTTCTGAATGGAAGCTAGATGTAATAAATAAAATTAATTCAGCCCATTTTAGCCGAAAATGGACCAAACACGATTTTTAATTGGGATTATGGTACTTTACTATATATAGATAGATAGATATAATATTTATTTCTTATGGTTCCATAATACAGAAGAAGTTTTTATGATTTATAAGTTTTACAGTATTCATAATAACTAAGAACATTTAAGAAAATTAAGTGACATTTTTTACTTTTATATACATAAGTAATAAAAATAGTGTTGAATGCCACATCATTGGCTTATACAACATAAAAAGTTTTGGGTGGGGTGACCCTTTAAGAAAAACCAACAAAATGAAATCAGGAGTTCGAAAGAAAACATTAATTTTAAACGAAAGATTCAGAGGTACGAGTAAGATGCAAGATACAGTATGAACAAGGATATACAAATAACAAAAGAGAAATTAAAATTTTACAAATGTTAAAAATGTAATTTTAAGGTAAACTAAAGTTTAAATTATCGGAATTAAATTAAACCAGAATATCAGAAATAATAGATTCTAAGCCAATATAATCAAATCGTAAGAGCCAAATTTTGATTTGCTTTATAAATGTTCCAGGTATTGATAATGCTCTGATAGACTGCGGGAGTTTATTGAACAAACGATAAGACAAAATAGAATGAAAATTACGATAAGCAGTGGTACGGAAATTGGGAACAGATAACATATTAGAGACATTTACACGTAAATCATAAGTGGAAATGAGACGAAAATTGCGATTACCAGACTTCATGAAAAAAACGTTTTTAATACCTTGAAACAATACAAATGACGAACAGGAAGAATATTCAGGTCACAGAATAAAGGAAAGCTAGGGTGTCTACGAGGTTTACGACATATAAGTCTTAAAACATATTTCTGCAATATTCAGCGGATGTATTTTATTTAGGTACACACCTCCCCAACAATTCCGTAATATATAACCTTTAAAAGCTTAGAAGAACATATATTTCGCAGGTAATAAAAATATCTAAGTGAACATCGCAAATACTTTTTCAGTAAGTTTGTATGAAACGAAAAACTCATTCTAGAGTCCAGGCTGAGTCCCAAGTACTTAAAGTTGTCTACTGCTTCAATTAAAAAGCATTGATCACTGCAGATTACACTATTACAGTAAGTGTGAGCGGAAAGACCGGATGTGCAATTGCAATTAGTCAGTTTGTATTTTTGACACTCAGTTGCGTGGAAGAACACATTTGCATCAACTTTGGCCGAATGAGATAAATTGAAGAACATTATTTTAGTTTTGGAGTTAATAACTAATTGATGTTCAGCAAACCAGTGTCTCAAAAGATTAAGATCACAATTTACATCAGACACCAAGTTTAAAGGGCTGTTAGAACCATAAGAGAAAAATATCTCATCCGCAAAGGCAGTAGGTGATCCTTCGAAGTCAAGAGAAAACAGTGAATTGATGCAGACTAAAAACAAAATGGGCCCAAAACTGAGCCTTGTGGTACACCTAGATTAATGAACTTGACTTCGCTCCTTACTTCACCAATTTTTACTTGTTGCGATCTGTTTTTCAGATACGACCTAAGCCAATTTAGTGTGAAACCACGGAATCCGGATTTCTCAAGTTTCTTCAAGAGAATTTTATGGTTAACCATATCAAAAGCTTTGGTTATATCAAGAAATAAGCCCGCCGTGCATTTTTTTCCATCTAGGTCTGACATAATTTGAGAACAAAACTGTGACAGTGCATCTTCCGTCGACTTTCCTTTTTGAAATCCAAATTGAACTGGATGAAAGAACTTGGTTTTAGTTAAAAAACTCAATATCCTATTTTTCATAAGCTTTTCAAATATTTTACTGAAAACAGAAAGAAGAGAAATGGGCCTATAATTGCAGATTTCAGCAGAAGAACCTTTTTTATGCAATGGTATGACTTCTGCACATTTTAGACCATCAGGAAAGATCACTTCAAACACACAACGATTATATATATCAGCCAATACATCCATAATGAAACATGTAATTTGTTTTAGAGTAAAACTCGATATGCCATCAGCTCCACCAGAATTCGATTTAGTTAAAGAACCAATAACTTTAAGAATTTCAAGAGGAGTTATGGGCTGAAAAACAAAACTACTACTTTGCAACAGTTCACAACATTCACAAATCGTCGGACAGAGCGAACAAAATGATAGGACTGGACAAGGTTGAAAACTGCAGCCTATATTGGCAAAATAGTTATTAAATGCGTCAGCAATTAGGAGTTTATCAGACACATCGCAGTTATTTACACGAATATTATTAGGTATTTTCGAAAAATTCCCTTTATTAAGAATGTTGTTAACTACTTTCCATTCGTTTTTTAAATTCCCCTTTGCAGAGCTAAATTGACCACGGTAATAAAGGATTTTTGAACAGGGACGCTACAAAAGTAGAGCGACAGGGACAGCAAACGACGCCGAATTTCTTGCCGCTCTTTTGAAATTTCCCTTCAGTAAGGTTTGCCATTTCATGATGGAAAGATATACGAGCCAACAACGAGTCGAAATTATTAAAATTTACTACCGAAATTCGGAGTCAGTGGCCTCAACGTGTTGTCTCTCGTGGAAACCGTGTTATCTCACGAAATGGTCCAGTCGCTTGGCCGCCTCGGTCGTGCGATTTGACGCCGGTAGACTATTTCCTGTGGGGCTACGTCAAGTCTATGGTCTATGCCAACAAGCCAGCGACGATTGATGAACTTCGTACGAATATCGAACGTGAAATTGCAACAGTATCGGCCTTTTTGCTTGAAAACCGTCGAAAATTGGGTTCAGCGTCTGGACTTCTGCAAGCGAGCCCGTGGTGGCCATGCAAAAAAATCGAGTTCCATACTTAATGGCATCGAACGTACTTTCACAGGAATAAAGAATTTCATTGATATCCAAAACCGTTTTTGTTTTATTTAAAAAACATAGGGAAGGGCTACAGTCCGCTTGGGCGAACTGTTGGATACCCTATTCTTATTCCTATCCCTCATAAGTGGGCGTGACAAAAGTCTAAGTATGGTTGAATTGTTAAGAACGCTCTACATAATTTGTTATATAACATTTAAAGGATTTTATCAAAAAAAAACGCTCCCTAGCTCAAACTTGGGTGTTTCAATGAAATTGTTTTATTTAATTGTGGGCGTGTCAGTAGGCGGATTTAAAAAAAAATTAACACATGAGCATAAAGGGCCCCTAGAGAGTATATATTATAAATTTCAGCTCCCTAGCTCAAACTTTGGATTTTCAAAAAAATTGTTTTATTTATTTGTGGGCGTGTCAGTGGGCGGATTCTGAAATTTTTTTATCCCGAGCAGTTTTAGGAGTCATAGATCATATATAAAAAATTTCAGCTTTCTAGCTCAAAATTCGATTTTTTCCAAAATTTTGTTTTTTTGAGTTTGTGGGCGTGTCTGTGGGCGGATTTCAAAAATTCGCAAACTTGATTATTTCGGGACCTTAGATGTTATGATATGGTTAAAATTTCAGCTCTCTAGGTCCAGTTTAAAGGCCTAATTTTTGCCGACAGACGGACGGACGGACGGACGGACATGGCTAGATGTTGGGTTTATGCATAAACACTTACTATATAATAATATTAATACTATGATTTTCTACATGCATGCATAATATAACTAAACTTTACTATATTACTACTACTATGTTAAATACTATACGCCTTTATACATAAAGTATCACGCCACTCTATTTCAATACACAATATCTTAAGCAGGTATTTATATATTGTACAACTCAAATAATGCCTGTATTAGTTACCTACCAAAGATTTCTAATATAACATTTATGTAACTCTAAGCATTGCCAGTTAGCTTCTAAGAGATCAGTTAATAAAGAACTAGCAAAGGAGAAAGACTTGTTTTACTTAAAACATTACAATGGCTAGATCGACATTACTATCGATGCTGATCATAAATATAGTAACTTTTAGGGGTCTACGGGTAATATTAAGGTATGTTACAAACTATGCGTCAAAATTAATATACCTTTAGAATAGGGTATAAAAACTTTTGTAGCGCTCTTATTGAAAAACCCTTTAGTTATCTCGGCAAATAGGAATCTCCTTCTTAAGTTCGACACACAATTTTGTATATTTCCTTCTTAGGCACAAATTATTAGGAAACTTATTACATTTTAATCTTAGTTTATTTTTACCTTTAACTTTGCCTAATAAGTCATTAGATATCCAGGGTTTTGTCTTTTGACAAACTTTTTAGAGGGCAGAAATGAGGAACAACTTATAATATGATTCTTAAGAGTTTTAATGAAGAATGTGTAAGCAGTAGAAGCATCACTACAAGCATATACCTCTTAACAAAACTCATAACGCAGATTGTTTTTAAGATTACAAAAGTAAGGCACTTTATGGAGTGGTGCAAAAAAATTTGAGATAATAATTAAACATGACATTACGATGATAGGGAAGTAGACAAAAATGTATTGGACAATTCTGTTCGTCCGTCTGCCTGTTTACAGATCTGCAGCCTAAGCGGATGGGCCGATTTGCAAACCTGGTTCATAGTGTTTATTTAGTAGTCTCATACTAGGCGTTGTTGAAATTGGAATTTTAGCTCTAAAACAATGGTATAAGTCATATAACGTTTTGTTAAAACTTAATTTTTCTAAAAACGGCCTTAACGATTTAGATAAAACAATCTATCTTATGGTAAGAATGGATTTTGCGAGATTTATCTTAAAACGGTACCTCCTATAGAACCGATTTTTTAACATCAGAATTTCTCTCTAACAACAAAATCGATTTCAATTAAATTTAAAATTTAGGAAGGCTTTTATGATCAAATTCATACATAGCTTTTTCGGTTTTTTGAATATGCTGGAAACGGGTATGTTGAATTTTTCCAGATTTTTTTCCAGATGAAAACTACAGATTTCTTTGTATAGAAATATGTACTCAAAAAATTGCAAAATATTTTTCAAAAATTATAAAAAAACCGGTCTAAAAAACTGCTTTAACGATTTTCAATACTTTTTTTCCTAGGTAGACTATTGCTAATAAAATACTATTGCATACTTAGTTTTTCCAAGAGGACTCTCAAACAAATTTGAAAAACTAAAAGACTTTTCCAATATTTTTTTTAAATAATTTTAAGTTATTATTTATTAGGTACATATCATCATTCTTTAAGATTTTATTACTACAAAAAGTATTACATAACATGTAGGTAGGAATCATTTTTATAAAAATCGTCTGGCCTTCTGCGCTGCAAAAATATATCTAAAACTTCCTCAGTGTCAATCTCAATTTGTTGATGAATTCACATTACCGCCAATCCTGTTAATCTTTTTTCACCGGTAAAATTTCTTAGATAAATTTTTAGACGTTTCATTGTCGAAAATGTTCTTTCCGGTGTACATGTTGAAACCGGTAGTGTCGGCAAAATTTTAAGAAGCTTGTGGATGTCAGGAAACAGATCCTTATTGCATTCCGCAAGAGCTGTTATTGCACTCTTTGAACGCTCTATATCTTTTTGTGTATGGCATTTTGTCTTCCATAGCGTAAATTCATGTTTGTTTTTGCCTAGGATCGATGGAATCAAAATGCACAAAGAGGAAAGTATGGACTTATGGTTTCCAAATCTCATTTTAAGCTGAGTTAAAAAATCATCTAAAGGAGGAATCATTATACTTATCCTAAAATAGGTTTCAGGATCTGTTGTGCTCATGTTTTGTCTGCGCTGCTGCCTTGACACAATTCGTGAAGTTTTAAGTTTTTCATCCACAACATTTACTAAGTTTTATGCAGTCTCAAAAATTGTTTTGAATTCCGGAATGATATTCTTTGGAATGTGTTTGTTATTAATTCCACATGTTTCAATCCAGACACTAAGTCGCATAAAGGGGATTGTAAGATCTTACAAAGTGGCAATGTATATGTAAACAAAACACTCATACAACACAAACTTATTTCAAAATCACTAGCTGAAATAGATCTTAAAAAGCAATCCGCCTTCGATGACGTCTCACTACACAACTCTTCCAAAGCATCAATTATCGCTTCAAAAATTTCCTTAAACCTCATCAACCCATTATGGTTTTCCACCCAGCGTGTTTTACACATTGCTGTTAAATTTTTCCATTTATTTTGAGGATAATTTTGTTTAATCATTTCGTGCAACAAATGTGTGCGCTTTGCCAATAATTTTAAAAAAAAATCCAATGGATTTTTTGGTACCAATAGTGTTGCGAATAGGCTGAATTTGACAAGAAAGCCCTAATGCCAGGTTTCGAGAGTCTGCGCTACAATGCACGTGTAAGGCTTCTGGATGAGACTCGCGTACTACAGGTTGAACTCCGTTAAAACTGCCTAATATAGCTTAAAACTAAAATCAGAAACTTTTAATCAATATCAATAATTATTTGAGTGCAAATTTTAGGGTTCAACCCCTGTGATACCTCCCCTGGCTACGGCCTGGCTGCTCGAAGAAAGGTCGTTCATTCGACAACTTGAAATTCTTTCTTTTGGGAATCTTGGATAGGGCGTCTAAGCACTGGGTAATCTCTTTTCAAGTTCCATGATACCTGTTCCGTACATTTGTACCTTGCAAAAATATATTCATTATGTGTTCGTGTTCTTCAAATGTAATGCCTGGATAGCAGAACGAACTTCATGGCATTGGCAACTACTCGTTTTTTTTTTAAAATGGTTTACGAGTCTAATATCTAGTTATTACTCGCCAAATGACATTCCAACTTTCCACATATACATATATATATTTATATAGTAAAGCAATATGCCTTGGTTTGTAATTAAAATTATTTTCTCCACGTAAACTTACAAGTTAACTCTCCCTTTCTTCACTACAATCTGACAATCCTGACCTCACATCAGTCATGCATCGCTCGTGCCAATTACGCTTAAAACAATAATCATGTTTTTGAAATTCGACCGTTGTTGCCGTACCGTGCAAAGAAGTCATAATTTAAGTAAAAAGTATATTCAGACTTATTTATGTAGCTGTACCGTCCAGGTGTACAATCGCTCGCTAACATACGAGTATCTTGGGATTAATGAGAGCAGGTCATCAGTAATTTAATTTAACCGCTTGCCAAGAATTTGACTGCACAATGATGGGATTTTCTTTGCTCCACCTGATCTCGGTCTATTGTACAGGTAAAGGTTATTCTCATTGCGACAGCCATTGACATTGGAAAAATATAGCGTCAGCACTCGCTCTGTATACGTTGTGAAGCTTGATTATTGCCAATTATCTGTAAGTAGAGACACAAAGCGAAATGGAGAACGATAGTTAAATTATAGTAGATTATAATTATATTAAATTTGATTTGAGTGTACAGTATACTTTGACCTAAGTGGAAGAAGTGGTATTTTTAAAATAATTCACGACAGGATCGGTATCAAGATACAATATGCTTTTCTAGATGTGGATTGGATTTCCGGGTTTAAGGGATGACGCTTCTGATGGTTTAATTGCCACCATTTAGCAGTGATGTGATGTTTTGAAACTAGATGCTATGATTTGGTTACATTTTAAAGTTTCCCTAATGAGTAAAGACCTATAGGGTGTTTCTTATGGAGGCATACAATCTTTTTTTTTTAAATAAAACAACAAATTTAATGGAATGACCGAATTAGCTCACAAATTTAATGGCATTTAATGTTTAAAAATAATTTCTGGCATATGGCCTCCGCGAGTGCGCCATCCTGGCGGTCCTATTTTGCACCACTTTTTCGAGCATACCAGGTATTATTTCGTCAATTTTTCGTCGAATGTTGGCTTCTTAGTAATCAATCGTTGCTGGTTTATCAGCATAGACCAGAGATTTGGCGTACCCATACAAAAAGTAGTCCAACGATGTCAAATCAAACGAACGAGGTGGCCAAATCACAGTTCAATTTCTTGAGATGATTCAGTCACCAAACGTTTGGCTCAACAAAGTCATGGTTGCACGCGCTGTTTGTTAAGGTTGGCGAAAAGAGCGTGAATTTTGGAAATAAATTTCCACGATTAGTAAACGTTGTTCTCGTCTAAGTCTTTCCATGGTAATTTGCCAAAATACTGAAAAAAAGTTAAACACACTTTATTAGTATGACAGCTAGTTTGACAGTTATCCCTATCAGAAGTTGTATACCTTCATAAGAAACACCCTGCATTTAGTATTTAACAATCTATGCTTCATTTATTTTAATGAAATTGTGAATGAATCAACAACCACAGATAAATAAGTTGTTCAGGAGGAAGGATCACAATGATAATCCTTGGGCCCAGTGGCGGATCTAGGATCTCGACTAGGGAGGGGTCCATAAAATGTATGCTGTCATGACCTAACTTAACCTCATTATACCCTATTCTAAGGGTATATTAATTTTGACGCATAGTTTGTAACATACCTTAATATTGCCCGTAGACCCCTAAAAGTTACTATATTTATGATCAGCATCGATAGTAATGTCGATCTAGCCATGTCCGTCCGTCCGTCCGTCGGCAAAAATTAGGCCTTTAAACTGGGGCTAGAGAGCTGAAATTTTAACCATATACTCTCTAGGGTCCCGAAATAATCAAGTTTACGAATTTTTGAAATCCGCCCACAAACTCAAAAAAACAACATTTTGGAAAAAATCGAATTTTGAGCTAGAAAGCTGAAATTTTTTATATATGATCTGACTCCTAAAACTGCTCGGGATATAAAATTTTCAAAATCCGCAAACTGACACGCCCACAAAAAATATATATACTCTCTGGGGGCCCATTAAGATCATGTGTAAATATTTTCAAAATCCGCCTACTGACACGCCCACAATTTACAAAAAAAACTTTTTTTGAAAATCCAAAGTTTGAGCTAGGGAGCTGAAATTTATAATATATACTCTCTAGGGCTCCTCTATGCTCATGCGTTAATTTTTTTTAAATCCGCTTACTGGCACGCCCACAATTAAATAAAATAATTTTATTGAAAAACCAAAGTTTGAGCTAGGGAACGTTTTTTTTTACAAAAGCTTCGTTTTTGTTTGATAAAATCTTTTAAATGTTATATAACAGAATATGTACAGCGTTCTTAACAATTCAACCATACTTAGACTTTTGTCACGCCCACTTATGAGGGATAGGAATAAGAATAGGGTATCCAACAGTTCGCCCAAGCGGACTGTAGCCCGCCCCTGTGTTTTTCTCATTCTTTTGATACATTTTGCATGAAACTACGATAGTGCCGCTTGTGTGGACACACGGTTACCAATGCAAACAATTTTAATTCGGAACATCTACTTCGCGACACAGTGTCGATAATTTTTTGATACACAGATATATATATGCACCAGTTATGAGTGGCGAAGTAAACGGAGTACAAGCCCATATCAGGTCTCATTTTCCTCTTGCAATCTACGTTCATTGTGCCGCGCATGGCTTCAGTTTGGTCATCAATGCCGCTTGCGGAGTTTCGGGTATAAAAAATGCGTTAGGAACTATCGGAGTAATAGAAGCATTTTTCCACTGGGCGAAGAGACAAAGTATTTTGAAAATGCCGAAAAAGAGTCACCGGAGAAAAGAAAAATTGAATTCTTTCGCTGTTACAAGATGGGCTCAGTCTCATGAAGCAGTTTCAACTTACCTCGAACTTCAACCGGCCCTTATAAAAGCTTTGGAAGAAATAAAAAAGTGGAAAGATCGAGAGACTTCACAAAAGACTTATCAGCTTTTGACCGCGATTTTGACAATCGAATTTCAAATCTTCTGTCATATAATGGAATCGATCAATTCTATCGTTTTGCCTCTGAGTCGGGAATTGCAGACTAAAAATCAAGATCTAGGAGAAGCCACAAAGTTAGCTGATGATGCTACGAATGATATCAAGGAAAAGCGGGAAAACGTTGATTCAAATTTTTGTATCATTTACGACAATGTTGCTGAAATCTGTTCTTAATATGAAATTGCCTCGTCGTTGCAGTCAACAGAAAAACCGTTGCAACGTTGAAACACAAAATGTCGAAGATTATTACAGAATTGCCTTCTACATTCCATTCCTTGATTATCCACATTTTTCATCTCCAAAGTCGGTTCGAAAAACACAAATCGATCTTCCACAGTTTCGGACAACTATTTCCTTCCAAGCAAGAATTTGATGAGGAAAAATGCACAGATCTTCACAAGTTTTATGACGAAATATTGGACTGTTCAGAAAGGGATTTTATCTCAGAGATCAGAATGTGGGCAAGGGATCTTTGATCAAAATATTCAAAATGCACTCAGTGAGTAACTTCAGATCGGAATTTTCACTTCCAGAATCAGTTTTTATAACCCATCGAATACTTAACTTTCAATGGTTACGTTATTTTTTAGGTAATCGAAAGGTCCCCGGTTCAATTCCCGCGGGGGCCAAGTAACATCTAGAGTTTTTTTTCCACTGCCCCACCTCTTGTGAACGTCTGACAAACATCCAAGAGTATCAATAATTGAGAAACTTCTCATGACAATTATTGTCATGAGAAGCTTCTCAAATTTGCCGTTCGGATTCGGTTCAAAATTGTAGGTCCCTTCCACTTCGCAAAGAAAGTGGTTGGAGAAGCTGGTTTTAGGCCCTGTATAGGTCGTTAATGCCAAATATTTATTTTTAGTTCGGTTCCAGCATGACAATATTCATGCCACGTCGAAATTGGTTTCCGACATTCAGTGGAATAAATGCAAGAACCAATGCACGGGTGCTTGTCTGGTTGATTTTGAGAAGGCTTTCGACACCGTATGGTAAGAGGGACGTTTCTACAAGCTAACCAGACGGGGGATGCACAAACCTTTGCTATATGTAATTTATAATATGCTTATGGAAAAGAAGTTCGTTGTCAAATGCGGGAACGAGACATCTAGCAGGGTTTTTGAAATAAGAAAGAGCAGTACGCTGTGAATTCTCCGATCTTGTTTAACCCTAGAAAGATAATCATATTTTTTATGACGTAAAAGATAATCATACGTCTCAGAGACGTATGGAACTTTGGTAGTGTATTTAAAGAAACCCATGAACTTTTTAAAAAAAATATTAACGTTTTATTTATTTATGTAGTTTATATTAAGTTAAATAAATTAATGATTTAGTATAAATAAATATTAATTTAAACAATGAAAACAAAAAACTTAAGCCCCATTACAAATCATCAAAAAACAACTTATATTTTAAAGGAACCTTAAAATTGACATTAAGTCATAATTGTTTGCCAAATTTTCATTTTTCGGCTTAAAATAAGTTTACTAATAAGTATTAGTAATTTTAAATTATATACGATTAAATTAAATGTAAGAATGGCACAGCTCACACACGCCCCCAGAAGTCCGGCATAGCTATAACTTGTTACCGCAGGTACTTACCATCGCGCCACGACCGTTACGGGCTAGCTCCGACCACCGACTGAGTTAGTTTAAGCAACCAACCCAATGCGGTTTATAGTTAAAAGGATATAACATTTTTCCCACGCGTCATACGTCTCGCAGACGTAGATTATCTTTCTAGGGTTAACATTAACACGAGTGATCTTTTAGGTTCACTCAAACATGTGTCACCAACCTTCCTCCACGTCTAACGACACTACCAATCATCATCATTTGTCTGTCCTTTCCCATCCTATCCTTCAGCTGTCCTTTTAACCCAAATGCCAGTTACTTGGGGTAGATATTTGAAGATGCAGTTATTATTCGGCCGTTTCCCATGAAGGGTGTTGTGTTTATTCGTGCTTAGTAAATAAACGGTTTTAAATGGTTCAGAAGTCTTTTTTCCATTTCTTAATTCGGTCAACTGACACATGCTATAGTGTATGGCGACAATTTGGTGGCATACAGATCAGGTACTAAAATCAAGGTCATAAACGTTCTTTTGCAGCGTGACTTCGATCAAATTAAGGAATATTGCGAGGACTTGAAGTTGAAAAACAACTGGAAACAGTCTTATTCAGGACAAAATTGACTGGGGCCTCTAGCGATACCACAAAAACTTGGAAGTAATCGGTCATTATTGGACAAATTTGGCAGCCATTGGCGGTGAGAAGTGTAGTTAGATATCTGGGTATTTGGCTTGACAAGTATTTGTATTTTAAAAGACATATAGTTGCTTGTCTTGCTCGGGCCAAGAAGGTTACTGGTTACTGGGAAGAAACTCGGACCTTTCCATCCAGAACAAAATAATGTAATACAAGTAAGTGCTGAAGCTAGTTTGGACGTACGGCATCCAATTATGGGACTGTATAAAGAAAACAAATAGCCAAACTATACAGCCTTTCCAAAACAAAGTCTTTCGTGTAATAACGGTGTATCAGAATATTTGCATCGTGACCTACAAATATACATGGCAATCGAAGTAGTAAGAACACACGCTTTGTCACACACAAAACCACATTAACTACGAGATAGAGGCAGTCTTAAATATAAGAGACAATATCCGCAGATGAAAAAGAACTCATGATACGCAAAGTAAACTCTCTACGACGCGATTTCAAATACATACAAGAAAAGTTTTTTTTTTCGATCTTTGATAGATTGGTTCATATGGTGTTATTAGTGTGGTAATAGCCAACACACTTAGACCAATGAGGTCCGTTGTGATACCATGTGGATCGGGAGTTTCGACCACTACTCCCTATACCGACTTCTAACATCTGTGTTAGCTAAGTCACTGAGTTCATTAAGGAAGAAGGCTCCTAGATAGAGATTTATTTTATGGGAGAGTGCAGGACATGTACAGAGGAGATGAAGTCTACAGAAGTCATTTGAATAGACGAAAAAGCCTTGATGTGTGCTTGCCTATTAGACAGTGTCCTGTACTGACACCCATAGCATAGCCAATGTGCAGTCGGTTAAGTGAGATCAAACCCAAAGAGCGTCGCAGAACCAGCTTTGGCCAGATATGCTTGGTCGCTAGACACGTATTACTACCTGTCCACCTAAGGTTTGTACTCTCGACTGCGGAGAGCTTAAACATAGGTTTACAAGTAGCGATAGACATACCTATACTTTATCCAACAAAAATTGTCAGTACAGGCCTTATGGAGGAGATTTTTTTTTCTACCATTAGTGCCTGTAGATACTCTCACGGCACTCAAACGCAAGAATTGCCACTGAAATAAAAACCAAACCACTGTCATACCAAGGAATTGTTGTTGTAATTTTCCTAAAATTCGCATACAACCTACCACAACCAGTCTCCCACACAGCCCGAATGGGAATGAGCATGATCGTCTTGTGTTCGCTTGCTATTATCATCCACCAAAACAAGCAGTGTGTGTGACTGAAGCACATCAGAAGAGTATTACCATCTCTACAATGAAGCATATCATTAAGGGTTTTTCTATGGATTTTGTCAAAGAACTTTCGGTTTTGGTGCTTTTGAGAACGAATTATTACGTGGGGCGTTGCCATTCGGTTTTAATTTGATTGTATTTGTATTGTACAGCTGCACAAGTGCAGTTTTTTTACCATCTGTTTAGGTATATGACATTGCGTCGTGGTTATACAAGGTGGCGCAAAAGTAATCCTCCTATCAGAAATAAATTTTGCGATTGGCCCCTAATGTCAGTTCTGTTTTGACATTTGTGCAGTAAACACATGCGAAATACACGTTAATAAACAATGTTACGCTACACTGCTCCAGAACGCGGAATATTGGTGACTATTTATTTGAGCAATAATCGGTCGGTGACCAAAAAACATCGGAAGGTTATTTTTGCGCCACCTTGTATAATTATGTATTCTGATTGCCTGATTGTGTCTACCTTTCACAATATACATAGCGGAAAGGACTGGGAAATGTTTTTAGAAAATCTTGCTGATTGAGTTTATGTCGCAAACTATTTAAATAAAAAAAAACATAAATACATCCTTTCATCTCATTATGTACCTGTTTGTATGATGTCTTTGTTTTTCCGATGAATGACGCCTGTTTTGCCAATGAATACGGGAATTCCCAAAAGGAAGATCTCAAGTTAGGTAGAGATTCAATCATACGTCGTGGATGAAATGGCTCAAAATGCGGGACATAAAGTGCTTCGCTTGCCGCCTTATCACTGTGACCTTAATCCACAAGAATTGGTTTGGGCTCAAGTGAAAGGGTTTGTAGCAAGCCAAAACAAGTCATTTAAAATGGCTGAAATAAGAGACTTACTAACGACAGCACTTACAAGGGTTGACAAGGAAAAATGGCATCGATGTGTCCAACAATATGTGGGAAACGGACGTTTTAGCCGAGGAAACAGTTGAAAGGTTAATAATAGACCTAAATAACGAGAACAGTAGCAGTAATTACCCATCGGATTAGGTGAGTAGTGATATTATAAATTAGTATTTTATGTTTTACAATATTTATAATGAATAAATTGGATTAGAGTGATATATTTTTCGTTTTGATTTTTTTTTGTGTTACGAAATTTATATATTTTGTTTTTCTACTGCAGATACCCTTAAAAAAACGCGCCTTTTATTATCTTACCAGAAAAGGAAAAAGATAAACGGAATTTATTTCATTCCGCAATATTTTTATTTTAAATTGGAAGATGGTAACACTAATAGAATTGCTCTCTGAGTTATGGCGAATTATCATACACACTACGGCTACCCTGTGAGAGCTTTAAAGAGCGACCGATTTATGTAAGTCATTGCAACCAGACTGAGAGGCAAGCATCCTATCTTGCCTGTACTGACAATTTTTCTTGGACAAAGTATAGAAAACCTTTATCAGGTAGAACAGGTAATGCGGTTCCATTTTTGGCGAGTTCATCTGCCCTACAGTTCCCTGGGATGTCTCTATGCCCCGGCACCCAATAGAGGTGAATATTGAACTGCTCTGCCATCTCCTCAAGAGATAAATGGCAGTCTATGGCTACGATGGAGTTTGAAGAGACTGGAGTCCAGGGACTTTAGCGCGGCTTTACTATCCGAGAATATACGTATGTCCTTAGCGGATATCACATTTCTCTTCAGCCACGATAAGACTTCCTTAATCGCCATGATTTCCGCCTGGAACACGCTACAATGATCAGGAAGACGGAAAGAGAGACTAATATTTAGTCCTTTCTGAGAAAACACCCCCACCTACAACATCACTAGTTTTTGATACGTCGGTGTAGAAGGGACCGATTTATCCTCCGTGAATGCAACATCCTCCCTGAGTGATCTGGTGGGGTTGGGAGTGGGGGTCTTCTATAGGCCAGCGTCAAGCGATAATCGCTACTATTCTCGCAATAAATTCCCGCGTTCAGCCTTAGAAGCAGATTGTTTTGCCGTTTTCTTAGTTTGGTAACAACTTTCTGGATATGGCGTTTTAGCCAGTCTTCTTTGCCTGAGGTTGCCTTTCTCGAGGTATTCCGAGGCTATGTTTGCCTTTACTAAACAGTGGAGGGCTGAGACTTGCCTGGAATGTTCGTTTCCAAAAAGGTTACCATGCCCTGCAACCCAGATCAGGATAGATCATTTTAACCAGATCTAGCAATGCTAGCTCATTGCGGTATTGTTGCACTAATTATAAGGACATAGTGACTGAGACGATGGCTTCAATGACATCTTGGCCCTGGCTCTGTCTGTAAATAAAAATAGCAATATTTTGCTTCGGGGTTATGCTTGTGTGTTGTTTGTTCTGGTAGCAGGCCACACCGACAGACAGTGGCTCCGTCTGGAATAATATGGCAGTATAAGGAAGTCTGTAGGATATTGAGATGTTTGAGGATACAGACAAAAACACCGGCACCCACTCCAGAATCCATTTTTGAACCGGGGGTGTAGATTGTTTGCTCGAAACTCCTAAGTTATTTGTCCATTTTGGACAATGGTGTAGTCTATTGAAGGTAAAACGATTGATATGTCCGCAGGCTTCGCAGAAGTTACAATAAGGATTACATTTCTTAAATAAAGATTTGTACAGTTATCTTACTTAACAGGCTCGCGTCCTGTGAAGAGTTTCTGCCTGAGACATTGCAGCCTTCCATCATTTACGATCCCAAGCATGCTGCTATAAGATGTCCAAATCAAGCAATCTGGCATCCGCGATGACTTCGTCTTTGATACGGAGATTTATTTCTTCTTGCTTTCTCGAACCTGGAGGTGGATCGAAGTCGATTCTCCTGACCGGATTATTATTATGCATTCGCTCGACGTGTTTGTGCTTTTCGGACTACATCCACATCTTGGTACAGCTCATAGAGTTCGCGAATGCAACTTTTCGTCCATTCACCCTCCTCATACGCAGGACCAAATATCAGCCAAGGATGTGAACCTAAGGGCACAATGGGCCCAGCAACACCTAAACGATTTTCCACTGCCCCATCTCTTGCGAAAGTCTGACAACATCCACGAGTGTCATTCGTAATGAGAAACTTCTCAAATATGCCATAATCAGAAAAATGTATAGGAACTTTCCATTCGTCACTAAATAGCAACTTCGAGGTAGTAAGGGAGTTCACCTACCTCGGAGTAAACATCAACTCCACAAATGACACCTAAGTGGAAATTCGACTAAGACTTACCTTAGGAAACCGTTGCCTGACCGTCGAGAGTCTCTGCCTGAAACACTGCAACCTTCCATCCTCCGGAATCCCAGCACGCTGCTTCCAATTGTTCAGACCAAGCGCTCTGGCATCCGCGATGGCTTGGTCTTTAAAACGGAGGTTCGGCCTTCCTTGTCATCTCGAACATGGGGGCTCGGAGTCGTAGATCCTCTTTGGTGGGGCATTATTGTCCATTCGGTCGATGTGGCTGAGCCAGTGTAGGCGAAGTATTTTAGCTTTTTAGACTACGTCGACATCTTGGGTCAGCTCAAAGAGTTCGCAACTATGTCTTCTCCTCCATTCACTCACCTCGCACACAGGACCAAGTATCCGACGGAGTATTTTTCTTTCGAAAGAACCCAACATAAGCTCGCCCCTTCTACTTATCGTCCAGCACTCGGCACCATTAAGCTGGACTGGCAGGATTAAGGTTCGATAGAGCATGCATTTTGTCCTTAAATTTGTTTTGTCCGAGGAGTTTGGAACCCATTTGTTTCGTCAAACCGAAGTTTATTGAAAGCATTTACTTGGTCTTGTCCTCATTTACTTCAAGACCAACCAATTTCGCCTGTTCTTCAATCGCCGTGAATGCTTCTAACACGGCGCGCTGGGAACTGCCGATGACGTCGATATCGTCCGCATACACCAGTAACTGAACGTATCTATTGAAGATAGTGCCTTCCGTATTGACACCTGCCCTTCGCCATATTTCTCCAGAACAAGTTTGAAGAGTTCACATGATAACGCATCTCCTTCCCGAAATCCTTTATAAGTTTGGAATAATTCGGAAGAGCAGCTTCCAAACTGCAAATTGCACTGCGTGTTTTCAAGTAGCACGCGACACAACTGGATCAGTTTTGCCGGGATCCCAAATTCGGCCATCGCCACATAGAACTCCTGACGTAGAATGCTACCATATGCGGCTTTAAAGTCGATGAAAAGGTGGTGGGTTTCGACTTGAAATTCATTGGTCTTTTCAAGGATTTGCCTCGGTGTAAAAATTTGGTCCGCTAGTAAACCGTCAGAGCCGGCGGCCTTATTGATCTTTGGCTTTCTCAAATTTAAGCCAACCTCCTCTATACATGGTGGTAAAATCTCTCCTTCATTGATAGGACGTGGGTTCTCTTCTTGCCCTATCACTCTCTCTACATGGTGCCCATTTAGCAGCTGTTGGAAATGCTGCTTAAATACGTCTACTAATCTCTGTCGAAATGGTCAGAGTCAACGTTTGTCCCTCTTAATGCGTGCACTTTTAAGATGTGGGTGCGTTCCTCGCATCGAATAGCGCATGGTCGATTGGATTTGCGGTTCGAAAATCTGGAGGTCGCTAGGTTGCTGTGTGGA
This sequence comes from Portevinia maculata, assembly GCA_949715645.1. NCBI lineage: Eukaryota > Metazoa > Arthropoda > Insecta > Diptera > Syrphidae > Portevinia > Portevinia maculata. Next base: position 221,472,293 of record OX454526.1, read on the forward strand.
ACCTTAGCCCCCGAAAGTTCAAAGCCTATTGCTTATTATGACGCGCTGCTGCAAAATCCATTGGTCGCTAGCCGTTATCGGTTGTCGTGCCAGGCTGCGCGTACTCATCAATTCGAGGATGTTCTCCTTACCGACTTTCGCACAACGTTGACATCTTTCTCCAAACAGGCTCCGTTGGCTTCATCTGTTATGTCCTAAGACTTCTCTTTGATTTAATAGCGTTTGTACATATTAGACTTGCGTTTTAAAATATCAGTCTATAACTTTTATGTTACGCCGAATTCCCACGAAGAATCCGCACCTTTTACGGCAGCTGTAGCAGTGCCGACATTTTTTCGTTGAATCATACCTGATCCTATCCATCGCATCTCCTGGTTCTCAGTAATATCTTGTACCGCGTGAGGACAATATTATGGTTTTTAATAGAACCTAGATTGTACAACGTCTGCAAGGTCCAGATGCATCCTTTCAGATCGTAGTCCGCTGACATTCTGGGTGAATAGATTTGAGGGTATTCATTGTCCGAGGCTCCTCGTATATCGACGGCACAACCTCTACTCTGCAGGGTCGGACCTTTCTTTGACCCTATGACAACGTGGACGTAAAACAAGCAAAATTGATGTCTTAGTTACGGCACTAGACATATCCTACGACATCCTACCACCAAATTTAATTTTAGATTGTCATGGACGATTTCCTCGATTTTACGTCTTATCGACGACGGAATATTAAGCTTACACCCAAACACATTTTAAACCCTAGTACGTATCTCGAAAAATTCCATATGCCAGATATTTATCTAACAACCCATTCCATCTTCAACAATTCGTCCTCTAACATGAAGGTCGAATCGGAACTCCAACAACCTTGACACAGTACACGTATCTACCACGTTTCCGTCTACAAGGAAATCAACACAACATATTATATACATATTTTAACCCCATAATAGAGCGCTGCCAGTGCGCACATTCAGTGCGCCGATTAATTACTTCGTATGACCGCAGCTAATCGCTCCACTCCGGACAATATACATCAAATAAAATTGTACATAGTATTTAAAATATCTGTAAACTGTATGCATCCGCCGGTGAACAATTACGATATTACGAATACGATTATCGGTGCGGCAGCTCGCTTTGTCGTCCCCGCAGTCCCCATATCCGCTTCAAATCGAAGCCGGATATTCTACTTTACATTTTTCGTTTCATTTTCTGTGTAGGAAGGTACGAGTATGTGCAGCATTTGGGAACAGAACAAAACAGAACCACCGAACAAAAATTATATAAAAACGACAAAACAAAAAAAAAACCGCTTTCCTCTGTTTTGTTCTGAATACTCGGGGTCGTCGTCGTTGCCGGCAAACTACGAGTACACTACGCACGCATAGAGTATTCCGGAATACCTACTTACCGCAAGCACACAATGAAATGAATTCCGGTTTAATTGTGTCAATTGTCAATAGCGACGGATAAGCTGCTGCTATTTTGTGTGTGATTTCCTTCCGTCTATGGAGAATTGTTTTTCTATTTGTAAACAAAACGCGGTTTCCCATCCGGGCGCCGCACCGCCACACAATCTATGCACAGCCATTATCTATCTACCCCACCAAAACAAACCGCATAGCTGAATTATTATATGGTTTCGCTGAGCTTCAAGGTTAAAGTCCGTATTTATGGAAGTCTTCCTCTTACCCTCCCTCTGATCACACTATCACTCACCGACTGCGACTCGGTAAGTGTTTTGCAATAACAAATCCGGAAGTGGCTACACCTGAAATAATGATGAATCAATGTTTCCTGTCGTTGCTCATTTTGTGTCAATTCGTAACTTTTTCGAAGAAACTTTGGATGGTATTTTGAATTTAATTGGACGCGCGCTTTATCCAATTATAGGTCACATTCGCAACACACAAGAGTAAGCGAATAAAAATGTAAACGGCGCGGCGGTAGATCCGGAAATACAACAATGAAGCTGAGCCGTTGTGTGGCTGTTGAACCGTCAATGTCAGGTGGGATTGTGGGAACGATAGTGAATTACACGGCATGCATGATTCGAGAAGATTATGAGATAAGTGCACAAGTCTGCGTTGCCGATGTGGTACGATTGTGCCTTTATGGCACATTTTTTTTATAAGGTGGCGCGATGGGATGAACAAATTACATATGGCACGCTCATAGTTTGGCTAAAATATAATTCAGACCGAACCACTAAGAACCACTAAAGGGTCCATTGTGAAAGCATCTTCAACAGGTTTACATATTGCGTTAAAGGGATTTTAAACTGGGTTTCCTGGGGGTTAGTTCCCAACCAGGCGCAACCACGGGTGGCGGATAGTGGAGCCTAGGTACGATTCGTTCGTGATCCTAGGTCTTAGGGTCATAGCAGTGATTATTCTCTGTGAAAGACCTATCGCGGAAACAAAAAACAAAACCCAACAAAAACAATAACCTTCAAAAAGCGAAGGGCGCGGACCGACCAGGCGCTCCTAGCACAAGCAACACTGACCGGAAAAAAGGAGCAGATGCGGGAGATGCATTCCTAACCATATCGGACGTGGAAAGTGTTGGAGCGATTGACGTGAATCTGGAAAAACTCCTTCTGGATTCTAGCGACACATGCTCTATCGCTAGTTCATCGTTCTCCTGCAGTTCTACCAGCTCAAAATATGTAAAGAACTGTAAGCTAACAGTCAAGAGGCTGGGAACAAAAAAATGGGAAGAATTGTCCGAGAACGATAGGAAGAGACTCCACAATGCGCGGGCATACCTCCAGGAGCGATCCGCATCGGGGGGCAATCCAATGGACTGCTCGCCGCTGCCAACTGCACCCTCGGGTAACCCGATCAGCGGCACGCTGATGGGGCCACCCAAATCTTCGACAAGCCTTTGCCAGTCAGGACCATAGGTAGCTGCATCAACCAGGGTGGAGTCTCCAACTCTCTCAGTGGCAGCACAGAAGCCATGTGAGGACCCAAGCTCCTCAACGATGATCGGGGCTGTCCTGCAGTTGAATGTGAGCGAATCTCAGGATGACGGTTGCAAGGAAGCGCTGAAAGATCCGAATGAGACAAGCCTCTGCTTTTCTCAGGAGGAGAAATCTTCGTTACCTGCAATGTCAAGCGAATGCAGTCCTGTAGATAAGGGTAATTCCACGGTAGATAGCTTTGCGACAGTAGTAAGGACTGGTGGAGTATTTCGGAATGCGCCGCATCCAATCTCTACACAAACAAAGACAAGCGACGTTACAAAAACGACACCACGCACCAAGAGACGGAACGCAAGTCGTCTTATTCGGCGGCTTGGAAAGCGTGATCCGAAGTCCTTCACGGACAAGGAAAGCGCGGCTCGAGCACGCAGGGTCCACTAGCGATAACGTCGACAAACGGGGTAATAAGGAGAGAAGACCTCTTACGACGAGGGCGGGAAGGCGCTTGCTCCCCACCTCAGTCAATGAGAGACTTATGCCAGAAGCCGACTCGAAATCACCCGACTCCGAGCCGGCTGCAAGCTGTTGCAAACAACCCCCAAACGTACGCGATATACGGCAACAAGACGCGACCGATAGACGACACTTTCCAGGGACGACTAGCCAAACAGCTGGAGAACTGACCGGGACGAGGAGGGAAAGCCTTTTGCCGTCCACCTCAGTCTCGGAAAGTCTCAAGCGACCCCCAATCGACGCGGAAGCAGTCTCCGGACAAGCATCCGGGCCGATGGCGGGAAGTTCAAAGAGAGGTAGGCATGACGACACAATATCGCCACCCTCTAGTAGGGTCAGCAAGAAGCCCAAAACGATTGCTACCAACCCAAATATCCAGGTAGCGGTTGTCAGCCAGACCGCAGATTCAGCAAAGAGCAACTCTCTACCTTCAAAGGTTTTAAGCTCCTGTCGTGTGACATTGTTGAACTGGTTGAAAATGTTTGTTGAAACTACACAGGCTCCATGGGCAAATGCCGACTTACGACTTGTCGTAAAGAAGGACCTGTATGAACTTACGAGACCAAAGGGTCGGATTCTATTCCTGGCCCACATATCCCAAAAGAAAGAATCGAAAGGAACCTACGGCATCTAAATCCTGAACTCCGTAGTGAGAACTGGGAGGTGTTCGAGGTAGGTGAACATTCCGAAGCAGGCACCGAGATTGTGGTTTTACTAAGCCACATATCAATGCCTTTGCTGAGGAGGTTCAACAACAAAGTTCGCACTGGTATTACCAGGTGCAAGGTTCGACCCTTTACGGAAAGAACTGAGAGAAAGAGGAGGGTGGTGGAATACCAGGTAAGTCCAGTACGAAGGTAGCACAAATAAACCTACACCACAGCATAGCTGCTAGCTCTAACCTCATCCTTCTCTTAGGCGACAGGAAAATAGATGTCGCCTTGATGCAAGAGCCATGGATATCCCGAGGCAAAATATGTGGGCTAAACCATAAAGATTTAGTAACCTACAGCATCAAACCGCTTAACGCGGAGAGTAAGAATAGAACTTGTATAGTAGCTACAAAACATATTAAACTATTTTTTTTTTTGTTTTTTAAAAAGGAAATCCAAATCCCAGAGCACTCAGACTCGGTACTATAAAACTATTACTTCTATCTACCTACAGCAATCCAGACCAGACCGTGGTAAGGCTTGAATGGAAGCCCCCCCCCCCCCCCCCCCACTGATTATATCAGCCGCTTACATGCCTTATGAAGACGAAGGACCGCCAGCTCCAATCACTCACGCCTTAGTCCACAAAGCGGAACAGGAGGGATGGGACCTGATAATGGGTTGTGATGCAAACGCCCACCATTCGCAATGGGGCAGCTTAGATATCAACACACGAGGTAAGTCAGTTTTTGAATTCATTATTGAGAACAATCTTCTAGTAGCCAATAGAGGAGACGAACCAACATTCGTAGTTAGAAATAGACAGGAAATTATAGATATAACGTTATTTAATAACTCCAGCACCCTTACTATTGATAAATGGAATGTTCCGAGTGTGCATTCCTTCTCCGATCATAGATTGATCGAGTTCTTTGTAGGGAACTGCTGTGAAGCTCCCCAGTCACACAGAAATCCAAAAAAAGCCGACTGGGTTCTTTTTAGAAAGGAGATAGAGAAAAGCAAAGATCTTTTACAAGAAGGCAATCTTAATTGCCCGACCGACATCGACCTAAAAGCCGAGAAAGTAGTTTCTGTTTTCAAAGAGGCTTTCGTAAGGGCATGCCCGGTCGTAAAACGAAAGAATAAAATATCACTCCCTTGGTGGAACAAGAAACTGGCGGAAATTAGGAAGGAAACAAGGAAACTTCTTAATATGGCAAACAGGACGAAGCTAGACTCTGACTGGGAAATATACAAAGCCAGTCAGAGAAGCTTCAAACATGAAATTCAGAGATCCAAGCGCCAATCATGGAAAAACTTCTGTGACGAATTAAAGGGCACTACGGAAACCGCGAGATTAAGGAAAGTTCTAACCAGAGAACCTTTAACTCTGGGATCCCTCAAAAAACCTGAAGGAAACTGGACCGAGTCCTGTTCAGAGTCTTTAAACCTACTATTGAACACACACTCCTCAGCCTTGTCTCGATGTACGCACCAACATCACTGCGGAAAAGATCCTCCCTGGAGACTTGATTACGGAATATAGAATAGACTGGGCCATCCAATCCTTCTCTCCCTATAAGTCTCCAGGGCTCCATGGCATCATCCCCATTATGTTGCAAAAGGCTGTCGAAACCATTATTCCGGTATTAAAGGAATTTTATATTGCAGGCTCACGCAGGGATATATACCAAGAACATGGAGAGAAGTGAAGGTTATTTTCATACCAAAGGCTGGCAAGGCAAGTCACACCAATGCAAAGGACTTCAGACCAATAAGCCTCACTTCCTTCATACTGAAAACTTTGGAAAGACTGATAGATATACACTTTCGTAGCAGGCTTCGTCAGGAAGACTTATCCCCGGCCCAACATGCCTATACAAAGGGGAAAAGTGTGGAAACCGCGCTACACTGTGTTGTCGGCACAATTGAGAAAACACTAAAGGACAAAGAGTACACCTTAGCAGCCTTCTTAGACATTGAAGGAGCGTTCAACAATGTCAATATTCGCGCCGTACGCAGAACGCTAAGTAAGCTTATGATTGATAATTCTATTATCAACTGGATAATCAGCAAACTCGAAGAAAGGCACATTATAGCGGAACTTGGGAGCTCTAGGCTAGAAGCTTACGCCTCTAGAGGGACTCCTCAGGGAGGGGTTATTTCCCCGCTGCTATGGGTCATTGTTCTGAATGAGGCGCTTATGCAGCTCAAGAATAGTGGCGTTAGAACAACAGCTTATGCTGATGACGTCCTGCTGTTGGCAACCAGGTAAATTCCTGCCAACACTCACCAAACAAATCAAAGGGGCTCTCAAAACCCTCGACAACAGAGCCAGGCACTGCGGCCTAGCGGTAAATTCCCAGAAACCCGAACTGGTAATTTTCACAAATAAAAGGAAAATACCACCGTTTGTCACACCTTATGTTGGCGGTATACCCCTCAGAGTCTCTGACAGTGCGAAGTACCTGGGACTAATACTAGACAAAAAACTAAATTGGAAAATGAACACCAATGAAAGAATCAAAAAAGCCACAATAGCCTTTTACTCCTGCAGCAAAATCTTTGGGAAAACCTGGGGACCATCTCCCAAAATTAAACTGTGGATGTACACGGCAATAGTAAGACCCATACTGACATATGGCAGTCTCGTATGGTGGCAGGCAACCAATAACGCCACCTACCTAAAGGCTCTTTCTAAAGTTCAGAGACTAGCGTACATCGGCACAACTAGTGCGATGAGGACAACTCCAACCGCAGGACTGGATGCTATCCTCAACCTCCAACCTCAACCTCCGCTAGACATCTTTGTTCAATCAACAGCCTAATGAGAATTTGCCAAACAGCGAACTGTAAATCAAACGCAATGGGTCATTCGATGATCCTACAGAAATACTTTGGCCATGTACCAACTACGGACTACATCACGTCATACTTAGACTTCACAAGACCTTTCTCGAGTGCCTATCCTAGCAGGGAAGAATGGAGAAACGGACTCGTCCCCAACATACAAGCCATAGCCGTATTTACGGACGGCTCAAAAATGGCAACGGGGGTGGGGTCAGGCGTCTTTTCCGCACCACTGGGTATATCAAAATCGGTACGCCTACCCGACCACAGGAGCGTCTTCCCAGCAGAGGTCCTGGTAGTGACAACAGCAGCCCGTGAGTCTGCGGTAAGGGCAATACCACCCGATGGTATTACCTTCTATATCGACAGCCAGGCAGCAATAAAAGCCTTAACTTTTTTTTTAAAATGCACTATCAGCTCTGTGTCGTGGAGTGCTTAAAGCAAGCAACTATCACGAGCAGAAATTGCCGGCACTAAAAGTGCTCTCACAGGCTCATCATTTAGTGCAGGTGTTAGTAAGGACAAAACAATTAAAAATACAATACTTATGTACCTACAAAATACTAACACAGACACAAAATAATGCAAACAATTTAAGACATTAAAGCATTATTACGCAAAATACTTTTTAGCTTAATTTTACTAACATGCAAGTCAATCACATGATCATTTAGATTATAGATTCTACTCATGCGACTAATAGGCTCATGCTTCCCATAATTCGTTCTATGATGGGGGCTAAACAATAATTCAACAATGCGTAAATTATGGGCACCACCACGAAAATTAAAGCCAATAGACGACAGCAAGTCAGGTGCATCTATTTGACCGGATATAAGCTGCTGTAAGAGAATAATATCGCTATTAAGCCTTCGTTGAGAAAGGGGTAACATTTGAAGAAGCTTGATGCGTTGACTGTAAGGAGGGAGGTTAAATGGATCATCCTATGCGAGTCCTCTAAGTGCAAATCGAATAAATTTACGTTGAATGGACTCTATTCGATTTGAATGAATGTTGTAGAACGGTGTCCAAACTTGAGAGGCATACTCTGGAATCAGACGGACAAAACAATTGTACAATGACATAGAAACGTAAGGGTCATTAAATTCTTTGGCCCACCTTTTTACGAAGCCCAGCATAGAATTAGATTTATTAATAATAGAATTAATATGCTTAGCAAAAACCAGTTTGGGGTCGAAATAAACCCCAAGATCCTTAAAACTATCAACATTACAGAGAATATGTTGAGACAGAGAATATTGAAAGGTGGAGGGGATAGTCTTTCTAGAGAATGTCATATGTTGACATTTAGTTGGGTTCAGGGATAAACCGTTTTTATCACATCAATTGGCTAAGCTTTTAATGCCAGATTGAAGAAACATTCTGTCTTGCTGACTAGTGATAGATTTATATATTTTCATATCATCAGCGTAGATCAGGATATTACTGTGATTTATACATGCCTTAACATCATTAATGGCAAGTATAAATAAAATTGGTCCGAGGTGACTTCCTTGGGGAACTCCAGACTGAGCTGTGAAAGATACAGATAGCGATCCTCTAAATTTCACTTGATAAACCCTTGATCTAAGGTATGAATTAACCCATTTTATGAAATATGGTGGGAAGCCAAAAGCCCTAAGCTTAAATTCGATTGTTTCATGGGACAGCTGATCGAAAGCCTTAGAGAAGTCAGTGTATATGCAATCCATTTCGCCCTTATTCTCCAAGGCATTAGAACAATCATGCAAGAAACTTAACAGATTAGTGATAGTGGATCTGTTTCTTACAAATCCATGCTGTTCATTGCAAATTATATTGCGACAAAGAAATATTAACTTTTCACAAACAATTTGTTCAAAAAGCTAAGGAATACACGGAAGCTTTGAGATGGGCCTATAATTAGTGATATCACCACGTTCGCGTTTTTAGGGTTCCGTAGCCAAATGGCAAAATATGGAACCCTTATAGATTCGTCATGTCTGTCTGACTGTCTGTCTGACTGTCTGTCTGTCTGTCCGGAAATGTCACAGCCACTTTTTTCCGAAACTATAAGAGCTACATATACTGTTGAAACTTGGTAAGTAGATGTATTCTGTGGACCGCATTAAGATGTTCACATAAAAATAGAAAAAAAAAACAATAAATTTTGGGGGTTCCCCATACTTAGAACTGAAACTCAAACCCATAAGTGTTGGGTATCTATGGATAGGTCAAATGATATCGAGGTTTCTAAAATCATTTTTTTCTAAACTGAATAGTATGCGCGAGAGACACTTCCAAAGTGGTAAAATGTTGGCCCCCCCCCCCTCTAACTTCTAAAATAAGGGAATGATAAAACTAAAAAAAAATATATGATGTACATTACCATGCAAACTTCCAACGAAAATTGGTTTGAACGAGATCCAGCAAGTAGTTTTTTTTTAATACGTCATAAATCGTAAACCGCAATTTACCTTTCATTAAATCAACTCAAATATATAAAAAAAAAACATTTAATATCATAAACATAAACCTTATGCGTAAACCGTAAACCATTATTTTCTAATAATAAATCTGTAATAGGTGCCTAAGCAAATAATAATTATAATTCGCGCGGAACCCTTCATGAGCGAGTCCGACTCGCACTTGGCCGCTTTTTCAAATACAGGTGTGATACAAGCACTTTTCCATAGATTAGGGAATTTGCCTGTACTAATGGACAATTCAAACAGATACTTAAGATATGGAGCAATTGCATGACTGCATTTTTTAAGAACAATCGGTGCAATGCCATCGGGACCTGATGAATAGTCATTCTTCAGAGAATAAATACATTTTAAAATTGTTTCCAAATCGAATGAGATACTACTAAAACTTATTAGGGAACAGCTAGTTAAATAACTAAAATATTGATCATCAATGTGAAGAGGGATCTCCCTAAATGACTTACTGAAATGATCTGCAAACATATTGCTTGCGTCTAGCGAATCAGCAGTTGTAGAACTATTGTAAGTAAGCTTCGATGGATAACCATCGGTTTTTTCTTGGAATTGACAAAACCCCAGAAAAGTTTGGTTTTCAATTTTAAAGAGCATTCCATTTTACTTATATAGTCAATATATAAGTTGCAGGATAAAGATTTGAATTCATTGAATAATGTGAAATAGAGTTCAAGATCTGAGTGGCAGAGACTTTTTAAATAGTTCTTCCAAGCCCTATTACGTCTGTTTCGTATCGACTTGAGCTCTTTAGTGTACCAGGGATGGGACGTTTTCAGATTCCTAGAGGATTTCACAGGAATCACTTTTTTCATGCAGTTATCCATCAAAGAATAAAAAGAACCTACTGCATCTTCAATATTAGATAATGCAGTAAGATTAAAATTAAGGCTATTAATTTCATCAAATTTGAAAATTTACTTTCCGAAAGTCAAAAGATTGCGAACGGTCATACGAATTAATGTTTTCGTACAGATGTGCGCCCAGTTCAATAAATACATCCAGGGGTGGATGATTGTCATCTATGTTAGTTATACTGAAGTGGGATTCCAGAACCACAGTACTAACAGAGTCAGAAGAGAAAACAAGATCGAGAGTTCGACAGCATTTCTGTCGCGAAGAACTCAAGGTTCTTGGTACCCAGCATAAGGTATTGCTCTGCTGGGTCCTGGGACATAACGGCGTTCCCTGCAACGAGAAAGCAGACGAATTAGCAAGACAAGGTTCGGAAGCTGTGTCAGAACAAGCTGATCCCTCTGTACTCATCCCGCCTTGCTCACTCAGGCTTGAAGCAGGGAAAAAGGCAATAAGAGAGGCGAACCTTAGATGGACGGCACTAGAAACTTGCCACACCACTAGAACGCTATGGCCAACCTACGATGAGGCCAGAACTGAGAGTCTAATGAAAAAGGATAGATCATCACTATCCACCCTCGTAGGTATTCTAACGGGGCACAACACTCTGCGGTACCATATGAAGAAATTACGCTTGACTGAGGAAGAACTCTGTAGAAGCTGTGGCGACGAGGAATCTCTGGAGAATACTACCCACTTCCTGTGTCACTGCCCGGGTCTCCAACACATCAGATACAGATTCCTGGGGAGACATTTCTTCCACGACCTAGACGAGCTCTCCAGCACACCGATAGACAGAATAATGAAGTTCATCAAATCTACAGGATGGTTTGTATCGAACAGCGCAGTGAGTAATTAATCTCAGCTGTTTATAGACAGGGTTAAAAATGAGTAAGGGACAACCCTCCTCCCCGATAGGCATCACAATGGGTCAGCATTGAGCTGAGTGTGGCACTATGCCAGCCCACCTACCTAACCTAAACTGGGTTTTCGAAAAACTCTGGATATTATAAATTAGGTTGCTCAAGCTAAATTCCTAAAGGACTTACATATGGTGTTGGTTGATTTCGAAATGCCAACTAAGTGATCTGTTATGGATGACAACGAGGACGAAGTCATAAAGAGTTACCAATCAAAGTCGGTAAACCGCAATTTTTCCGGATGATATCTGAATTTACTCAACAGATTCAATTGGTTCCTTAATTGAAACCAATCTGCAGTCTGCTTTGAATTTAGTCAAATCATGGTGCGATGATTGGAAAATAAAATTGAATGCTTCTAAGACACAGGCTCTTTTCACTAGAAAAAGAAAAGCCTGTTACTTTCTAAGCAATAGACTTCAGTTGAATGGGGTTCAAACTGAATGGAAATCTAGTGCCAAGTATCTTGGGGTACACCTGCACAAAACTTTGACCTTTAGTTTGCATATTCAAGAAACACTTAATAAACTTAACATGGCGATAAAAATCCTATTTTAATAACTTATAAATCGTAGGTCCAAATTGAGTGTTGAAAACAAATTGTCATTATTCAAAGTAATATTCCAAAGCATAATGCTCTATGGTTCGCCCATCTGGGGAACATGTGCTAAGAGTTATATTCGCAGGCTGCAAATTATGCAAAATAAAATTTAAAAAATGATACTTGCCACTATTGTGAGATAGATAAATAGATATATGCATTTTATTTAGCTTTCGAGAAGCCATTTAGTTCAAACACTGTTTACAATAAATTAATATGCTTTTTTAAGGAATGATAAAATTTAATTTTTGAAATGCAGTTTTTTATCTTTAACTTTTAAAGTGTAATTTTAATTTATAGTATCTTTAATGAAGTCAATAATGTTTCTTTTAAATACGTTAAAATTTGATTCGTTTTCTAAACAAGGTGGCAAATTGTTAAAGGTTTGGAACCCCATGTAGTACATTGTCCGCTGTCCTCTTGAGGTCCTCGCTTTTTGGATTCGTAGATCGCCTGCGGATCTTAGGCTATACGGTGAATGATGAGTATTTGTTGTAACACCTTCCCAAAGATAATTCGGGCATAATCCGTTTTTTAATTTGTGAACGAATAGCATTGCATTCATGAATAGTCTTTGGTTTACACTTAGCCAGTTTAGCGAATTTAACATTAAAGTGCCTGTCACATTTTAACACTATCCGCATAGCTTTATTTTGAAGGACTTGGAGTCTATTTTTTTGAAACTGAGTATAATAAAAATAACAAATTACCACAATATTTAAAATGTAGTTTAATAACAACGTTTTACACCTTCACTGCACTGTTAAACGAAATATCGCTACCGTTCAATGATAACCGAATATTTTTGGCCCCAATTGAATGATATGGACTTGGAGGACATGTGGTTCCAACAGGACGGCGCCACAAGCCACACAGCGAATGCCACAATCAATTTATTTTGGAAACCGTGTTATCTCACGAAATGGTCCAGTCGCTTGGCCGCCTCGGTCGTGCGATTTGACGCCGTTAGACTATTTCCTGTGGGGCTACGGCAAGTCTATGGTCTATGCCAACAAGCCAGCGACGATTGATGAACTTCGTACGAATATCGAACGTGAAATTGCACCAGTATCGGCCGATTTATGCTTGAAAACCGTCGAAAATTGGGTTCAGGGTCTGGATTTCTGCAAGCGTGCCCGTGGTGGCCATGCAAAAGAAATAGAGTTCCATACATAATGGCATCGAACGTACTTTCACAGGAATAAAGAATTTCATTGATATCCAAAACCGTTTTTGTTTTATTTAAAAAAACTTTTGTAGCGCTCTTATTGAAAAACCCTTTAGCTCTTAAATCACTATTTAAATTATTCATACAACTAAGAAAGTCACTCCCACATACGACATACATACAAAAGTCCATCGTCAGCAAACAATACAAGTTTTGTAAACGTTACCACTTTGACCATGTCATTTATATATAACAAAAACAGGTACACACCGAGTATAGTTCCTTGCGGCTGTCCAACATCGACCCTAACCGCGGCCGACACATTTTCATTCACTTTGGTACGTTGGGTTCGCCCCGTAATGAATGATCTAAACCAATTTAATTCGTTAGACTTAACGCCCATTTTTGATAATTTATCAATTAGGATGTACCGATCTACCGTTTCAAATGCTCGCTTGGGGTCAAGAAACACTGCGACAACTACGTTTTTTGGTCAACATTTACTTTCCAATCACTTAACACATAATTTACACATGTTTCACAAGAGTGATCATCTCTAAAACACGGTTAAAATGTTTTGGCTGTCGAGGTGGTCTTTTAATTGTACTTGCACTATTTTTTCGAATATTTTTTCATATATTGGCATCATATTTATGGGGCGATACTCTGTGCAAGTTTTGGCGTCAATCACTTTTTTTATCGGTATAACTAAGGATTCCTTCCATGACTCGGGAAAAACACCAGAGGTGAATGTATGTATGATGTATTTATAATTTGAACAAGGATAGGCCAATAATGTCAATAGCATCTTTTATCATACCGATGTTCATAAAACTAAAGTCGTTTTTTTATTGATCAGTTTTATTGCACTTGTAATGTCAGATATATCTATTTCGCGTAACTTAAAGTCTATATTGCACTCTTCTATTAGGTTTATATATAGTAGAAATATCACAGATTGGTTTAGTTCAACTATACTATTCACAAAAAACAGGTCAAATTTATCACATAATATTGCACTCTCGTTTATCTCGACCCTATTTAAAAATTGCACTTCAGTAATAAAGCCTTTGCTCGTATTGAGAACATACTTTTTTAACTGTCTCCACATGTCTTTTTGTGTACTAGCATTGTCAATTTTTCACTTTATAAAAAGTGACTTGGCAGATCTTAGCATTAGCTTATAAGTATTTCTAAAATTGCGGTAGATTTCATAATCGCGAATATTATTCGATATCACAGCTGTTCTATATAGACCTATTTTAACTGATTTTGCATGCTGAAGTTCAATGTTAAACCATTCAGCATTTTTGAAGGGTACGCTTTTAGTTTTTATCATAGAGTCCACTACACATTTTAGTTCAGCCGCTAAATTTTCACTTAACACGTTACTACTTCTTAGTTTACCAGAAGCGTAGTTTGAAAATTGCAAATTCAGTCTTAATTTTTATTTATTTATTTATTTCATTAACTGAAAACATCTACTGTTCCACTAGATTACTTAATACAATTTCAATACTTAAACTCTACCACCAAAGCCTAACGCCAAAATTAATTTATTTTTAAACGAGTCTCTACTTAAATCAAACTCAAATAGACTGCTATGCTTATTGCATTCTTTAAGGCATCTGGCAATTGGTTCATTACAACCGTAATTAACTCTATGATATGGAATATAAAACAATAAACGATTTCTAAGTACTCTTGATGGAGCATAAGATCCAATTAATGATAAAGGAAAAGGGCAATCGATATGGTTGTTTATTAAATCGCGAATAAACATAAGTGACAAATATTGCATACGCCTGAAAAGAGGTAAGATACCAAATAATTTGCATATTGTCTCATACGAAGGCATTTCAATATTCCAGCGTAATTTACGCATGGCAACCCTAGTTAAACGTTTTTGGATCTTCTCAATTATAATGGAATGTACTTCATAACATGGATTCCATACTATACTACATTATTCGAGATTAGACCTGACAAATGCAAAGAATAGACATTTGAGAGTAAGTGGATCATGAAAGTCTTTAGAATTCCGCAATATAAAACCCAACATTGAATTGCCTTTAGCAACCAAGAAGTCAATATGCTGGCAGAAATTTAGTTTTTTGTCAAATATGACTCCTAGGTCTTTCTTAGAGGAGATAACGGACAATATGGAATTATCGATCACGTACGTAAATGAAACTGGGGAGAGGTTACGACAAAAAGATAGGCTTTGACATTTGGAGACATTGAGTCGAAGGTCATTGTTATGACACCACATAGAAAGTCTCTCAAGGTCTTCCTGCAAAAGAATGCAATCATGCTCAGACTTAATAGGTCGGAACATTAAACATTGGGAATGCAGAAACAAATCAGGAATTTCATTAATAAATAGGAGGAAAAGCAAAGGGCACAAATGACTTCCCTGAGGGACTCGAGACGTTACATACACTGGTGATGAAAGAACATCCTTAATGCGAACATACTGAATACGATCTGTAAGATATGAGCGAATCCACTCTAGAAAATTGGATTGAAATCCAAACCTGTTTAGTTTGGACATCAATGCATTGTGATTAACGCTGTCAAACGCCTTAGCAAAGTCAGTATAAATCACATCACACTGTAACCAAGGTCATTCAAGACAGTGTGACAAAAGACTGAGAGATTTGTAGTGGTAGATCTACCAGCCACAAATACATGTTGAAACGGTGAGATAAATCCCTTTAAGAGAGGTGTAAGTTTCTCATAAATAAGTTTTTCAAATAACTTGGGTATGGTCGAAATTTTGCATATTGGATGATATTTAGTAATATCCTGCTCTGATCTTAAATTGGTGTTATAAACGAGTTCTTCCAAACTTCCAAAAAATGACCAGTCTGCAGAGACAAGTTAAACACTAACCCCCGTATTAATAAACAACGAATAACGGCGAGTTAGCACTAGCACACGTGTTAACTCTTAATTTTGATTAATAAACGTGTGTTAGCTTTCACTGACATGTGATAACGAGTGGATAACTTAACTCACCGAATTCGGCGTATAAGGAGCGGATATCTTCACACATTCTCAGATTGTAGTTCATGCATTCACAAATTGAGACGATGCACATGTAGTGTAGAAACATTGAGAGGATAAGAGAGAACACTATCACCCAATGGGGCATATTATTCTTTCATAATGCGTTGACTCCATAGTAGTCCCATCGTATTTAAATGGAATACACAGAAATAAGTGTCAACTGATGAAATATGACAGATACACTCGGTTTTTGAATATAATTTGGTTAAGTGCTGCCGTATTGTAGGTGATAAAGAGCAAACAGCTAACACAGGGGACAAATATTTTTATTAATCAGAAAAGTTATCCTATGGACAAGTTTGCTATCCGTGTGCCAGCTAACTCGTGTGTTAAGGAGCGGATAGTGTTTTTCTATTAATATGACTGTAAACATAAAGGCACGGAAAACGGATATGAACACTTTTTAAGTAAAATTGGCGGGATGCCCTCGAAACCAGGATTTTTATCTATGTAGTTTTAATAAAGAAAGAGCAATTTGAACTTCGTGGATTGAACACTCTAGATTACCAACATTTAAATAATTACCTGACACTAAGCTATCACTTGAATTTATAGGTGGAATAATACCTCTTGAATATATAGATTGAAAGTGGTTATCAAACATATTACAAATAGTTAAAAGGTCGGAAGATGATACATCATTATGAAGCATACAATTAGGAATACCATTAGATTGCTTTTTGCTATTGATAAAGCTCCAAAATCGATTACTATTAGTCTTTAAATTAGATTCTACAGAAAGAACATACCGTGGGTTTACAAGCAGAAAGCACTAAGTCATTTTTTTATGATTTTAACATTTTAATGTAAATTGATTCAAAATAATGATATCTATGTACTGGAAAAATGTTCTAAGTCATATTCAATGTCTTTTGTATGTTATTTAAGAGTTCACTGCACTAAGTCAGAAATATCATGTTTAATACTAATAGAAAGCACTAAGTTGACTTAGTGCGATTTACCTGTCATTCAAGAATATTAACTTACTATAACCGTACAGCAATAAAGCATTAATGAGACTTAATGCTTTTTACCTGTCATCGAAGCTACATTTTTAAATTTAAAAAATGACTTACTCAGTAGGCTGCTTAATCATGCACGCAAAATGCCTCAAATTCCAAAGAATTTTTCAAATTGTCAGTTGTATTGAGCGAGTTGAGACGTTTCAGTAAATTTGATTCTTAATTAAAATGATTAGAAATTCGCGTTCTTGGCTAATACTTCAATTAGCTAAAAAGATTAAAGTTGCAGGGGGGTACTTTTAATAAATAAAAGAGATAGTTTGACTCACAGCAGGTTTACCTTTACTAAAATTACTCGTAGATAAAAGAAAATACTGCTCTGATGAAAAAAAACCAAGAAATGCATTTGGATGAAGCTTTGGAGAGGGATATGAATATTGGTTGGTAAATTCAATAAAAGCTTAATTATGCTTAGTAAAGAAAATGGTTTTCAATAGTCCTAGGTGAAGGAACAAGTTCTGCTACGATGGGTCTCGATGAATCCCTGAGACCATTAGAGAATGCCATTGATGAAACGGCAGGTTTTTCGAGCGACGACAATATTAAAGATCCTAATTATGATTGTGGTGAAAACGGCTTGTCAAGTTCCAAGGACGAAGTGGAAGAAGTAGACACAAATGACGAGACAGCAACAAAAAGTCTAGCAAAAGGCGGCAGATGGAAAAAAGCATGTCCAAGAAAATGGAAGCGGAACATCAACAGCAGTTTTAAATCCCTATAACGAAAGCAAAGGTAATTTGAAACTCGCAAAAAATCCTAAAGCCATTTCAAATCATAAATGCAAATTTGAGTGTCTTACTATAAACGACGGTTGCCGACTGAAATTATGTACACATTTTTGGGCTTTGAGTTACGTGCAGCAGAAGAATTTTATAATTCAAAATGTAGAATGCGTTGCCCCAAAATATAGACGACCACGAAATGAAAATGCAACTCTGCGGCAAACTGCAAAAAAGTATTTTTTTTATCCAAAATGATATGAAAACAAGAGTTTGCCAGAAATTTTTTCTAAGTACGTTGAATATTTCCAACAGGAGAGTATTAAACGCATTTTTAGGAAAGGACGAGTTTGGTGGGCATTATTCTGCGGAGGATAAAAGGGGTAAGCATACACCACCCAATAAAACGAAGCCCGATGTTATTTTGAGTGTTAAAAAACATATCGAAAGTTTTCCGTCTATGGAAAGTCATTACTGTCATAAAGATACTAAAAGAAAATATTTAGACAGTAATCTTTCAATTAGAAAAATGTTCGAATTATACAAATTACAGTGTTCAGAAAATCCAGTTTCTGAAATCACTTATAGAAGAATATTTTGTAACGAATACAATTTATCTTTCTTTGTGCCGAAAAAAGATCAATGCTTAATTTGTAATAAGTACTAAATTTCATCTGCTGAAGCAAAACTTTTAATGCTAACGGATTATGAAAGTCATTTGCAACGCAAAAAAGAAGCATTCCAAGAAAAACAAACTGATAAAGAAAGGGCCAACTTAGATCAGAGCTTTAGATCAATTTCCATGGATATGCAGAGCGTAGGTACTTCAAATACCATCCACGGATGTTTCTTTGACGTACTACAAAGAAAGCTTATACTTCACAATTTCACAATTTATGAATCGGGTTTGCCGAATAATGCATTTTGCTATGCGTGGACTGAAATAAATGGTAAAGGCGGGAGTTGCGAGGTGGGTATATGTATTTTGAAGTATATAGAGCAATTACCCCCAAACGTTCAAGAGCTATCCATATTTTCGGATACTTGCGCTGGCCAAAACGGAAAGGTAAATATTGCGTCATTTTTTTAAAATATTGTGCAAACATCATCATTAAACGTTATTGATCAAAAGTTTTTAGAAAGTGGTAACTCTTATATGGAAGTTGATTCGATGCATAGCACGATAGAAAAACAAAAAAGTTCGTGCCAATTTATTGTGTCAATGACTGGCTTAACATATTCAGAGCTGCGAGAGTTCGTGTGCCAATGAAATTTGAAAATTTCTATATTGGAATCTTATGTCATGATACCAGTTTTGTACTTTATGGAATCCATTGACTTAAAACCGTTAGTATTGAATTTTCACGAGAAAACAAATCTTAAATATCAATTTACTCAAAACTATGATTTTTGACTTAGTGCTTTCTGCTTGCAAGCCCACGATACTGTCTGTAAAGAAACTTGTTTAAAACATCAAATTCTTTTTGTAGCCTCCGATAAACTAACAAAAGTTCAGGATCATTGTTTCTTTTTCGGAACTGCTTATTGACTTTATTTTTTCTATTATTTAAATGCACGATTCTATTATTAAACCAAATAGGTTTAGCGCCCGATACAATCCTTACTTTAGATGTAAACATATCGATTGCTTTTTTTAACTATTTCAATAAATAAATTAAAAGAATTATTTAGATTGCCTTTATTTAAAAGAGCTAACCAATCAATACTATCTAAATAGTTATGTAGAGATGCTATTGAATTTGGCTTTAGCATAATTATACTTATACAAGGTGGCGCAAAAGTTGTCATCTGTTTACTTCACAAATGTCAAAGTAAAATTGACATTTGCCGCTATTTGCAAAAATTATAGGATCTTCCGATAGGGTTTTCAGCCCTTGGGTGTGCCTTAGGCAATTCTGGTGCCAATGTTCTAAATGATCCACGACGTTTGATATCTATCCTATGTAGTTTTCAGTCGGATTGGTGAACGCCACTGGGTGATGACTTTTGCGCCACCTTGTAGATATTGACAGTAGGACCCGGTCGAAAATACTCGTAAAATTCGAATTACATAGATAAAGCTACATGAAAAACAGAATTAGGAAAAAGTGGAATCATAGAATTACTGATACTAATACTTAGCTCAGAATCTACAAAAAACAAATCTAGAACATTATTAAACTCATTGGCAAAATGATTTATCCGCCTAAGACCTAACTGGGCAAGCGTATCAACAACTTCACGCTCATAATCTAAGTTTACGTTAAGAGGAAAAAGTATGGGCTCTTCGTAATCAAAAGACCAAATAAATTAGGCAAGTTAAAGTCCCCAAGTAGGATGACATGCTGATGATCATCTAAATTATTTAAAATTAAAGAACAATTATGGATATGCGCTTTATATAATAAATAAGAACTCCTTTGTGGTATATAACTTACAATAAGAAAAAGTGGTCTTTTGTGCGACCCGCAAGGTCCACACGACTAACTTCCCAGTGGCATCAATATGATTTATGCGATTAGTGGTAAATTTTGAAATGTGGTTAACCATAAGATATGGTTAAGAATTATTTAATATTAAAAAATGCTCTTTAATATTGGTCATGGAAATTAAATTTTGTTAATAACAGCTAAGTGTGCTATATATTAATGCAACCATTGTTATCAACACGGAAGACCTGTAAATTTACATGTATACGAAATAACGGAGCACAATGTAATAGTGATTTGCTCAATGAAAAATAACAATGAATAGTACAAATAAAGCCAAATTAATTTAGTTATTTATTTACTAACAAAAAACGGCTGGACTGATTTCGCTGGTAACTTAATTAGTTCTGAGTTACGTAATAACGCTTCGAATAAACCCATATCCATATCAATATCATCTTTGGTTCTCGAGATAATCGTTGCGAAAGATAATTCCGAACGCGCATACGTACATACCACATACGTACATACACACACCCAGACATCTCTATAAAAATGTTGGATTTGGATTCTGGTGACCTTGAAACGTGAAGATATGTCAAAATCCGCGATTCAAAAATCGGGCCCATTACAAGAACTTCCACTGGGAAGTTAAAAATAGTACAAATCATCAATTTCAAAATTCAGCGAGTTTGTCTTTATTTTTTTAGTTATTTATTTATTTACAAAAAACGGCTGGACCGATTTCGCTGGAAACTTAATCAGTTCTGAGTTATGTAATTACGCGTTTCATGTCAATATCATCTTTTGTTCTCCAGATAATCGTGGCGAAAGAAAATTACGAACGCACATACGTACATACGCACATACGTACATACACACGAACAGACATCTCTCTCAAAACGTTGAATTTGGATTCTGGTGACCTTGAAACGTGGAGATATGTCAAAATCCGCGATTCACAAAATCGGCCCCATTACAAGAACTTCCACATGGGAAGTTAATAATTTCTTTACCCGGAATACATTTGATCTTAACTGCTACTTGGTTCACATCAAGAGCTATTGGAGGAATAACTACTTCGTCACTACGCAATGATTTCTGCATGGAAACTAATACTCTTCCGCCCCTTTCACAGTTCGTAGAGGTCCTTGTTGAACATTTCTTCATTATGATGAATGATTTCTTCATTACCAGTGAGCCAGGTCTCAGTAAAAACAAAGATTGCTCTGTCATATTTTAAGTACCTAATGAGCTTTTTATTTGTTTGTTTTTTTCCTACGCACTTTACTAAAATTTGAATAGTTTCATGATCACTTACATTTATTTCTACGGAGGATCCCCATGAAGAGGCAAGAATTGGAAAAGTTTAAATTCGAATCTCAAAATTATATGATCGATATAAAATAAACATTACAGTGATATAATTTACTACGAGTTAGTTTAGTTATTTATTTATCTTCTTATTAATTTATATATTTATTTATTTATTTATTTGCGTTAGTATTTATTTAATTGATTATATAAACAACATCTTTATTTGCGATCGCACGGACCCCACTTCTCTCTCCTCAGGAAACATTTAATTTATAATTAAATGAAGGTTTTTTCATGTAGCTTTTCCTTCTAAAACAATTTTGAATCTGTGATAATCTGATAATATTAATGTATGAATGTTAAAGGTTGTTCAGTAGTAAGGTAGAAAATACCATTTCTCTTTAAATTGTGCAATCTAGATATACGAAAAAAAATATATAAATTCAGCTACAATAAAATTTAAAAAAAAATAAAAAAAAATCTTAACCCATTCATTTTGCCGTAGTTTTTTAGGGCAATTTTCCGTTGTATCTCAATTCATTTGAGGTTGATGTTTGAATTCTAGATATGGACGAACACATTTTTTTCGAACCTAGCCTCTAATTCGAATGTCATTGCGGTTACCTCGTTGTTTTCCAACTGGAATTCGAATACGTCTCCGGACGGTCAAAGTTCGCAAACATTCTTTTAATACTCTTTTTAATTTTTGTTTTTCTGTATTAAATTATCGAAACAAAAATACTGTTTAGTTATTGTTTTGCATCTTAATAAAATAACCCTTAAATGCTAATTGAATTTGAATACGTTTTTGTATGCATCAATAGAACCCAGCCGACCATTTTGAAATTAGTTGGCCGACCAGAAGCGTAGTTCAATTTTTTTGCATTAATTCTGTTGTTTCTAAAAAAAAAACATAAATCGTTCTGTGAAAACTGCAATATTTATATAAGAATTTTTTTATTTTATTTATATTTGTTTAAGGGTTCAGTTTCATTTATTTGCAATTTCTTTCTATAAAATATTTTACTAAATGTATTAAAAGAGAAAATGGAAAAAAGATTATGCAGTCGACGAATAGAGCCAATACCCTTGGGCCCTGATAACATATCAAGATCGATCGAGGTCGTCGTTTCAGTCAAAGCGGTCTCCATCTATCAATATGGATATAATAGACACAGTTATCGCCGAAACGACCGACGTCTGGCTCCGGTTTGTAACATTAGAAATGCGCGTAAAAGTTTGTTTTTATATATAGTTTTTTTTCTGTCGCACACACTCTTCTGTTGAGTAAGACGTCTTTATTTGTCTGCTTAGTATCGTTTTTTCCTTGCTATTCTTAAATTTGTTCATAATGTCTATTTGTCCAAAGTGCAATAACCAAGTTATTAACATAGACACTATAAGTGCAAAACTTAAAAATATAATGTGTGAAATCACGGAATTAAAGAAATTATTTTCGCGTATAAGTAGTGCTCCTAAAACACCGGCAATTACGCGCTCTCAGTTTCAGAGCATGAATATTGCTACATCTCGTGGTTCTCCGAATGTTTCTAAAAACTCTACGGTTAAAATTGGTACTCTTCCAAATGAATTGCTCTCTAATGGATTCCGTATCCCCCGTGCTGCTGGTAAATCATCTATTGCTATTGCTGTTCCTGATGCACACACATCAACTGCTTCTGCTGGCATTGCTGAATTCGTGCCCATTACTGCCTCGAGTGCTTCTTTTGTACAAACCGCCACCATCATCTCACCCGCTGTTTCTGCTACTGTTGATGATAACCGATCTTCGAACGAACCTGATATTTGGCAAATTGCAAAGAATAAACGTCGAAAGTCAAATCAAGGCATAATTGGAACGAACTCTTCTGTTCAAAATGCACAAATACAAGTAGTTAAACAACTTAAACTTAAGTGGTTGCATTTGTCATCTTTTAAGCCTTCTACTACTTCTGAGGCAATAACTGAGTACGTGTCATCGACTTTTAAGGTCGATCCCTCAACATTCTACTGTCATCGTTTGTTAAAGACTGGCATAGATGAAACTATGCTCAAGCATATTAATTTTAAGCTGGGTGTTCATCTTCTTCGACTACTTACCTTGTCGTGGTGGAGATGCTTATTAAGACCCCGTTGATACCGGAGAGCGATTGCAGTAGGGCTTCCCATGCTGTAAGGTCTCCGGAGGAGGGCTCCGAAGCTAAAGAGTAGTCAACCCAATTCTAGTGGTGGAGCGAGCGTAATGTAAACCGTGCCTAGGGACGAAAGGTTGAGGGTTTTATCAACCGTTAACGAGCTCCTTCAGGTGCCCTGGCAGGGCCTGTCGTATTCAGCCTTACCCCAGTAGAACCGGCAATGCTGGGGTGGACCTTTTCTCACCGGCTTACTCGTGGGACTCAAAATCTTTTCAAAATGAACAAAAACCAAACAAAAACAAAACTGAGTAACGAAAAAACAGAACAACAAAGCTCAGCGGAAACTTCAAGAGCTGGCTTACGAACACAAGTCGTAGCGATAAAGGACGGGACTGACGACCGACTTAAATACAGAGTCAATGACAGCTCAGAATCCGTGAATTACTCGGATTCCGAGACTGCATCCGTCAAAACAATGAACTCTGATGCGGAGGGCCCGACAAGCGCCGAAACGGCCAGCTGCAGTCGGAAGCCCGCACGTAAAAGACCCGCACAAATTGACCCGCTTATCCAGGTTCCAGCTGAACCGCATCCTCGGAAAACCAGAGGATACATGGGACCATAAGGACAGGGACACGGTACGGTGGGCTAGAAACATGCTGGCGGAGAAGTCCGATCATACTGAGACAGGGGGTCGTCCTCCTCAAGCCGCACATGGCTTAGGCGAAACCACGTTAGCGTTGGGCACCGAAAAAATGGAACAAACACGGTGCACTAACTAATAGAACGGGGAAGGCCCCTTCTGTAACAGGAGGACCCCCTCCCCCCAATCCGCACCAAACTCCAACAACAACAAAAAAACTGAGCAACTCATCTGATGCTAATAAAAAGGACTTTGCGTCTAAACGTCCTAGATCACAGGACGATACCTCCAAAACCCCGATGAAGGCAAAGAGCGCTGAATCAGCGCACAGACCCTTCAACGAGGTAGCGAAGGACAATTTGGTCTTCGGCATCTGCGACTGGAGCAATGATGAAGGGAGAATTAGTGGCGAGAACTGGCGAACGCTGAAGACGAGACTCACTATTGACATTCTAGCCTTTAGCGACAGAGATCCCTCTTCACTTCTTCCCACCTTCACAGACAACGGGTGGTACCTCAACGGCGCCAAATTAGTGAGGTGCTCCGACCAGATGTCGGCTGACTTTTTGAAGGTAGCGATCCCGAGACTAACAAATCTCTAGGTCAATGCCAAGCTGAGTGTCACTCATTGGAGCGACATTCCGGTCCGCCCAAGAGCTCGCACTTGGGTACCCCCAGGACCAGATAAGCCGGACGAGATTCTCCGGCTTATCAAGAGACAAAATTGCGATCTTCCAACAGAGAATTGGAGGATCATAAAGACCGATGAACCGGAAGAGAGGGGAAGACTCATATCCTTCCTCCTCAACCAGGAATCAGTTGAGCTCCTTAATAAAAAGGGGTTCAAAATATTCTACGGCATGGACACTCTGGTCCAAAAAATCCATGAGAAGGACGAGAGACTACTCGCAGGCATGGTATCCTCGCTAAGTAGTCTTGGCTTAGAGGCTGCGCCCGAAAGTTCTTCTCTGGAAACAGACACAGCTGGAAGCAAAGTAGATGAACCACCCTCTACATCGGGGGTTGCTTCATCACAAGATCCGCTCTCTCAAGAGCAAAAAAGTGGAGAATTATCCTCTGAATCAGAGGACGGGGACACCACAATTATAGAGACGCCTGTACTAGTCAGCGATGATTCTCCGACTAGTGCAGATTAACCTTCACCACTCCAAAATAGCTTCGGCTAATCTAATTCTCCGCCTGGAAAAAGGTGGGGAAGATATCGCCCTTATCCAGGAGCCATGGGTCACAAACAACGACTGCATATCTGGACTCAGGGCAAAAAACTATTCCTTGTTCTATGCAAGAAATTCAGGTAAACCCAGAACTTGCATACTAGCAAAGAATAATATTAAAGCTTTCCTACTTCCGAATTACAGCGACCCTGACTTCACTTGCGTGGGGTTAGATCGAGCCGGAAAGGGACCGCTGTGGATATCGTCAGCGTACCTCCCATATGACGACACGGGAGAGGTTCCATCAAATACGATACGCAGGACGGCAAAGACAGCGGCTGCTATTAACACCCCACTGGTGGTAGGTGCTGACGCAAACGCGCACCACACCATATGGGGCAGCAGTGACATTAATAAAAGGGGTGAGTTACTCTTTGAATATATTATTGAAACTAACCTCGTAGTGTGTAACATGGGGTCTGAACCCACCTTTATAAACAGAATCAGGCAGGAAGTCATTGACCTGACACTGACCACCTGTTCACCTGATATAGTTATAGAAAATTGGAAAGTATCTAGTGAAGTCTCATTCTCGGACCACCGCTACATACTTTTCAATCTAAAATTTGAGACCCCCCAACGAAAGTGTTTAAAAACCCAAAAAACACAAATTGGCAGGTCTATAATTCTTTACTCAAAAAGAAACTAGACAGCCTCCAAATCAGACAGCCTAATTCACCGGAAGAATTAGATGAAATGGTGAACGCAGTAACGTCTGCAATGAACAAGGCCTTTAATAAGGCCTGCCCCACCAGCAGATACAAAGAAGGAGGTAAACCCCCGTGGTGGACCTCCACGATAGCTTCTCTGCGCAGAGATAGTAGGAGTAAGTTTAACAAGGCCAAGTCTTCAAGAAACCCAGCTGACTAGGATAGTTATAAAGACAGTCTTAACAACTACAAAAAGGAAGTTAAGAGAGCACAGCGAGAGTCGTGGAAATCTTTCTGTGAGAACATAGAAAAAAAGCGACTCCAGTCGGCTGCGTAAGATCCTCTCAAAATCTCCACAAATACCTAGCGTCATACAACGCCAAGCAGGAGTGTGGACCGCAACCAGCGAGGAGACCTTAGGCCTACTACTGGATACCCACTTCCCAGGCAACAAAGTAGAGGTAAATCACCCTACATAGTACCATCACAGGGTCCAAATGGTTCCGGAGTATATTGCTGACAATCGCAAACTGGCGTGGGCGATTAACAGCTTCCTCCCATATAAATTACCTGGACTAGATGGAATCACACCCATAGAGCTACAGAAGAGTATCCAGACTCTCACACCCTGACTACTGGTGATTTTCAACAGCTGCCTAAAACTCAGCTTTACGCCCACAGTTTGGAAAACGGTAAAAGTGGTCTTTATACCAAAATGCGGTAAAGCTTCACACTGTTCTCCAAAAGACTTCAGACCTATCAGTCTAACTTCATTCCTCCTGAAAACGTTGGAAAGACTTGTAGATTACTACATACGCTGAAACCTATAAAACAATCCCCTTTCGACACGCCTACCGAAAAGGTTTTTCAGTAGAAACAGAACTTCATTCGCTAGTCAGCACTATCGAAAAATCGCTGTATCACAAAGAATACACGATGGTATCCTTTCTGGATATAGAAGGGACTTTCAACAATGTCAATACAGAAGCCGTCACGAACGCACTCCTCAGACTAAACGTGGATAACTGCCTCTGCACCTGGATAAAGAACATGCTAGACAGCAGGCTGATCCAGGCGGAGCTTGGCAGCTGTCTGACCAGGAGGTCAGTGTACAGGGTCACTCCACAAGGAGGAGTGCTCTCACCGCTACTATGGATCTTAGTAGTCAACGAGGTCATCTGCAACCTAGAGGAGAACGGATGCAAATTGACGGCCTACGCGGACGACATTGCCATTGCCATAACGGGGAAATTCCCCCAGACGATCAGAGACCTAATGCAATCGGCTCTCAGGAAACTATCCTCCTGGTCCATTAAGGTCGGGCTCAATGTTAACCCATCCAAAACCGAACTGGTTTTATTTACAAGGAAAATTAAGGTTCAGGAGATAACGCCACCTACGCTCAACAACGAACCACTAAATTTTCCAGCCAAGCTAAATACCTGGGAACGATCCTAGATAGCAAACTTAGTTGGAAACCAAACATCCAAGACTGCATAAGGAAGGCTACGGTTGCCATTTACACCTGTAAAAAGGCCTTAGGCTCCAGATAGGGTCTACAGCCTAAGATAATAAACTGGCTGTACACGGCGGTCGTCAGGCCTATCCTCACTTACGGTATCATAGCATGGTGGCCTGCAATATCGAAGCAATGCCATGCAAGCGCCCTAGAACGAATCCAGAGGGCAGCCTGCATATGCATCACAGGAGCCTTAAGATCCACACCAACGGCAGCCTTAACGACTATTTTAAACCTCCACCCCATTGATATCTATGGGAAGCTGGTGGCCACTAAGGCGGCCCTGAGATTAAGAGAATCCAATTCGTGGCAAAGTTCACACATCGGGCACAGTAACATCCTAACTGCCCACAAGATTCCCAACAATACGGATTACCTAATCCCAACACTAGATTTCAGTAATAAATACAAGACGGCCATCCCAGACCGAGCCAGCTGGGAAGACGGTCGTATTGTAAACAATAACGCCATAGAAATATACACCGACGGCTCAAAGACAGCCGACGGCACGGGGGCGGGCGTGTTTTCAGACAACCCTGCGCTCAACGTCGTACTACGACTGCCTGAAAACTGTAGTGTATTTCAGGCAGAAGTCACGGCTATCCGCGAAGCAGCACGCAGACTCTCTATGAGCCCGATAGATGGAAAAACTATCGTGATCTACATAGACAGTCAGGCAGCGATTAAAGCCTTAGAATCACCAACAATAAGATCCAACTTGGTAAAACAATGCCTCGAATCTCTTAACGAGATCTCGGTCAGATGTAACACTTCCCTGTGCTAGGTACCCGGTCACAGTGATATTCCAGGCAACTGCAAGGCGGACGAGTTAGCCAGACGGGGTTCCGCACAAGAACTCTCCGACAACAGAGAGTCACCGGCGGTACCCATTCAGACACTGAAACTCAAACTTCTAGATAATGCGTTAATAGAAGCAAACAACAGGTGGAATAGCATCAGTACATGTGTGTCCTCAAAGCAAATTTGGACCAAATACGATGCGAAGAGAACATCCAAACTTCTCTCCATCAGCAGGAAAAATATCAGCTCTGTAATCGGAGCCATCACCGGCCACTGCCTTTTAGTCAGACATGCCATCAGTTTGGGAGCTCCCTCAAACGACTTCTGCAGAAGCTGTAGAGACGTCGATGAGGAGGAAACCACCACCCATCTCCTGTGTAACTGCCCCACACTAGCCAATTCAAGGAAACAAATCCTCGGCAACTATTTACTCGATGATCTAAGTGATCTCAGTCAGACAGATATTGGCTGCATTAGCAGATTCGTTACTAGGTCCAAATGGTTAAACTGAACTGGAGGACGGATTGGACGATGACTTGAGCCCCTCCCGCTCCCCTCCCGCTGATCACCCAAACCGATTCCCCTGCAAAGGAAAAGAGATCTCACTGAAGTTAGATTGTATCAGTCACTTCAGTCAGAACTCCACTCCGAGGGCGAGACAGTAACCCGGCGGATCGACTGAAACGGTCTCCCCCGGCCTTGCTGCCTTCCCGCTATGCAGACAAAACGAGAACAGAGTTGAGGTTAGATTGTAACAGTCACCACACTTTGTTTCTCTCACATGCCTCAAAACCTTCACCACAAACCCCCGAACTCAGTCATCATAATTCCAAATCGACTATCAAGGCCGCCCCTCCCTGCTCCCTTTCCGCGGAATGGTGTAACTTGAGGCTCGTACTGCAACAGTCGCCACAAGCCGCACCCCCTGCGATGCGGCATGCAGCAGGGTTGAACCACCTTCAGTCACGCCCTCTAGCAGAGTTTTGTAACCAACTACTTGACTGTGCAGCCGGTACACCCCGACCCCCCCTCCAAGAAATGTAATAGCTTGCCCGGGATTGACTGTATCGGTCGCCCTGGCACGGTATTGCCTGCAAAGAGAGTGAAGAGCAGTTTGAGGTTCGATTGTAACAGTCATCTCAAAAGACTCTTCCCTCCCCCGGTGATCAGGAGGCAATAGCCTCCCTCCGTGGCGCAGAATTTGAGTCCGACCTGTGGTTTGATTACATCAATCACCTCATCTCGATCGCAACCCTTGGTTCGGATGTCGGGCGAAAGTCGCCTCTGCACTAGTCACTCTAACACATCGCAACCCATGCGAAACACAGCCACGCTGCACACCCTGACCCCTTCAGGAGTATCTTCCCCCCCTAAAACCACTACCTCACAGGAGGCAGTCACGGAGAACCCAGTAGGCCGAGCGACGACCGGCAGAACACCCCCCCCCCCCCCCCTTTTTTGTGGTATCACAACGGGCCGAAACTGCGGCCTAAGTGTGCCTGGGCTCACGCCCTCGCAGCCACCTTACCTAACCTAAGCTGGGTGTTGCTGAAGAGTTATTGCCATCTTTCTTGCATTCCGATTATTGGCCACAAGGTGTACGAGTGCGCCCTTTCATATTTCATGCAAAAAACGAAGTATGCGAACCAATAATCCCACAAGCATAGTACAACAAAATGAAATTCATGCTTCTCTCGCCGCCGTTACTTCTACCGTATCTTCTCCTGCTACTATTGAATGTTTACGTTCTCTCACCGTTTACTATCACAATGTGGGTGGAATGAGAACAAAAATTACAGACTTTCTTCTTGACGCTGCTGATTGTACGTATGATGTTGTAGCTCTGGCTGAGACATGGCTACATGATGAAATTTCGTCTTCTGAATTGTTCACCGCTGACTTCAACGTTTATCGAAAGGATCGATGTTCGATTACAACTGGTTGCAACAGAGGAGGTGGTGTTTTATTGGCATTTCGTTCCTGCTTTAAATCTAAACAGAATATTCTACCAGCGTCAACTGGGGACATCGAACAAATTTGTGTATGTGTTGATTACCGCATTGTTATTAATAATTCTACTGCTAGTATCATTCATTTGTATTTCTTTCTATCGTATATTCCACCAAATTCTCCGCTTGAAATTTATAACATTCATATTTCAAATATTAAAAACATAGTTGATTGCTTAGATGAAAACTCATTTGTAATTACTATGGGTGATTTCAATTTACCAAATTTAAAATGGATTTTCTGCGAGAAAGATAAGTGTGTAATGCCGTTTAATGTCACTAGCAATTTAGAATTTGAAGTAGTTGATGATATGTCTTCAATGGATTTATCTCAAAGAAGTCTTGTTAAAAACTCAATTGGTAGAATACTAGATTTGATTTTTGTTGACAATGAGATTGATGCTTCTGTCGTAGAATCTGATTTCCCAATGTTAAATAATAGTATACATCACACGGCTTTACAAATTTCTCTTAAGTTACATGATCTAAGTTCATGGAATTCTGATATGCAAAATATAAAATATAAATTAGATTTTATGAACGCTGATTTTGAATCGATATGTGATTTTGTTAATGCGTTTGATTGGAATATGTGCCTAGGCTCTTCTAGCTTAAAATCGGCTTTTACGGTTTTTAGAAGCATATTAGATAATGCGATCTCTAGGTATGTGCCAGTTAAATTGTTAAAAAAGTTGAACAATAAACCCATCTGGTTTAAAAAAAAGTTTGTCGAGACTAAAGAATGCAATGCTTAAAACGTATAAGAAGAGCGAGTCAGATCCATCTATGCAGGGCAAATTTCGTCAACTAAGGTTTGAATATGAATTTCTGAAGAAGTTCATTTACAGGCAATATATTTGGACACTCGAATCTAAAATAAAACAAAATTCAAAATCCTTTTGGTCCTTTATCAATGACAAGAGAAAATCTTTTGTAATTCCCATTAGTATGGTCTATGATGGGGTTACTGCTGATAGTTTGGAGCAATTATGTAATATGTTTGCTTCTTATTTTCAATCAAACTTTGTGAATGACTGTCCTGGTTATGTCGCAACTACTTCAAATGCGTCATGTATAGACTTAGGTTTTTTCTCTGTAACAGAAGATGAAATTCTTTCGTTTCTATCGACTTTGGAACCAAGCCCAAAAATCGCTCCTGATAATTTGCCACCAATACTTCTCAAATCGTGCAAGGTTAGTTTAGCTAAACCTCTGTGAATAATCTTCAATAAATCGTTGGCGTGTGGTGACTGGTGAGTTCTTAGAGTGTTGGAAAACATCTTTTATAATTCCCATACATAAAGCTGGTAGTAAAAACCAGATAGATAACTACAGACCCATTGCTAAGCTTCAGCTTAGTCCTAAAATATTTGAAGCTATTATTAAAAATAAACTGTACGCAATTTTACGCAATCATATCTCGGAATATCAACACGGTTTTGTTAATGGAAGGTCTACTGCTACAAATTTGATCATTCTTACAAATTATTGCCTTTGTAATATGGAATTACGTCTACAAGTTGACACAATATTCACTGATTTCGCGAAGGCTTTTGATCGTGTGCAACATTCAGTTTTATTGAGCAAACTTTAAAGGTTCGGATTTCATTCGAATATTTTAAAATGGATTCATAGCTATTTGATCGATCGCAAACAGTACGTTAAGATTGGTTCTTCCGTGTCAAAAGTTATTCATAACTTTTCTGGTGTTCCTCAGGGCAGTCATCTCGGCCCCCTTCTTTTCTTGCTTTTCATAAATGACTTACCTTCTTCTGTTCAACACTCTAAATGTCTGTTGTATGCTGATGATTTAAAGTTATTTAAATCAATAAGTTCTTTATCAGATGCTCACGATCTTCAAGAAGATGTAAATAATATAGCGAACTGGTGTTTACATAATGGTTTGCATTTAAATATTAGCAAGTGCTCAGTTCTTACATTTTCGAAAAGTGCTTCGCCAATCCATTTCGAATATTCTGTTCAAAGCGCGTTCCTGAAAAGACTGGACAGCCATAAGGATCTTGGTGTAATCTTCGATCGCAAGCTAAATTTTGCTATGCACTATGATTATATTATCTCACGATCTAATTGTTTTATGTGTCGAAATACCAATTAGTTTAAAGACCCATACACATTAAAATCATTGTACAATTCCTTGATGCGATCAAGGCTAGAATATTGCTGCATTGTATGGAATCCCCACTGCCAAAGTAATGGTATTCGCATTGAAAGTGTGCAAAGACGGTTTACCAAATTTGCTCTTCGTAAGATGGCTTGGAAAGGTGACTTGCCAAATTATGAAGCTAGATGCCTCTTATTAGGCTTAAAGCCATTAAAAAAAGACGGATTTATTACGCGGTTTTATTTGCTCAGGATGTATTAACATGTCACATTGATTGTCCTTACCTGCTATCCTTGTTTTATGTTTATGCTACATCTCGCACTATACGTCCCAGAGACCAAGACTTCTTTTATGTTTCCAGACATTATACAAATTATGGCCACAGTGAACCAATATCGTCAGCATGTCTTTACTACAATTCGTATGATAATTTAATTGATTTTAACATGAACAGAACGTACTTTAAAAACCTTATTATGAACTTAGTGTAATGTTATAACAGTATTATGTAATATAAATTTTTTGACTAAATGTAATTGTACTTACGAGTATATATAGATAATTTCTTGTTAATGTAGTCTATGAAAATTGTATTTGTTAGACGTAAATAAATAAATAAATAAATATTTTGATTTAAAATAAATATGCATCACTTCCTTCATTCCTGCAGCACATAACAAAACTCTACATTTACTGAGTCTATGATTTAAGTATCACTTTACACAGCTTTTGTTTGGTGCGCGATCAATGTTCATCCTCCGTTATTTAATCTTATTAAAGACTGCTTCAAATAATAAATTAAATGCAAAGTTCATTGTATGCTCCTTGTAATTGGTTTAAAGCCTTTCTGAAATAAATAAAGGTAATATGCAGAGACCTTTACGGAGCATACCTTAATATTTAATAGACAAACACAATCCTGTAACTTATATGCTTATTATATATACCACGAATAAAGATGACAGAAGTTGCATGAAGTCTGAGTCTAGTTTGCAAACCAATAACACAAAACAAAATCCGCAGACATCTCAGGAACATGAGGAAGAACTACTTTGGCCTGTCTCATGACAATCGATACTCTTGGATGTTTGTCAGACGTTCGCAAGAGGTGGGAAAAAACTTTAAGGTGTTACTTGGATCCCAGCGAGATTTGAACCTGAGTAATTTAGATTAATAAACCGACACACTTAACTCTGCGCCACTGCGCTCCACTAATAATTGATATTTTTTTTTTTTTTTCGGATAATATTGATATTGATATTTTATTATTTCGTTAATAATATACACTTTGCTATCGCACAATTTACATTATTTGTACAGAGATATGATTTACAAATGTATATCTTTCTACTGAGAAAGTATGAGGGCGGGTTAATAAGTCCGTGACTTTTGGAATAAAACACAGATTTTTTGATAAAAAAATAATTTTATTTTTAACGTAGTCTCCCTTGAGCTCTATACACTTTGTCCAACGCTTCTCCAATTTTTTTATCCCTTCCAAAAAAAATGATTTGTCGAGGTCCTCAAAATAGGCCTTTGTTTGCGAGATGACTTCATCATTGGAGTCAAATCTTTTTCCACCAAGCCATTTCTTCAGGTTTGGGAACAAGAAGTAGTCGCTCGGAGCCAAATCTGGAGAATAGGGTGGTTGAGGGAGCAATTCATAGCCCAATTCATGGTTTTTTGCCATGGCAACTGCACATGTGTGCACCCTTGCATTGTCTTGGTGGAAAAGAACTTTTTTCTTGGCCAAATGAGGTCGGTTTTTTTTCAAATCGTCATTGAATCGGTCCAATAAGTTGGCATAATATTCCCCATTGATTGTTCTTCCCTTTTGAAGGTAGTCAATGTGGATTATCCCGCGTGCATCCCAAAAAACAGTCGCCATAACTTTATTGGCTGACAAACCCACCTTGGCCTTCTTTGGCGCCGATTCACCCTTAGAAACCCACTGTTTTGACTGTTGTTTGGTCTCTGGTGTATTGTGATGGATCCATGTTTCGTCCACGGTTACAAAACGGCGCAAAAACTCCTCCATATTGCGATTAAACAACGCCAAACCTTCCTGTGAAGTTGTTACACGATTGCGTTTGTGGTCGACTGTGAGCAAACGCGGCACCCATCTTGCGGAAAGCTTTCTCATGCCCAAGTGATCATTCAAAATTGAAACCACTGAGCCATGCGAGATCCCTACGGCTTCCACAATCTCTCGCACTTTCAATCTTTGGTCGGCCAACACCATATCGTGAATTTTTTCGATTGTTTCGGGTGTAGAGACCTCAACTGGGCGTCCAGGACGTTTGGCATCTTCAGTGCTTGTACGGCCACAACGAAATTCAGTAAACCACTTTTTTACCATTGAAATCGATGGTGCAGAGTCCCCATAGTATTTTTCAAGCTTAGCCTTGGTCTCGGTAATGGTTTTTTTTCGCAAGAAATAATGCTTAATAAGCACACGAAATTCACTTTTTTCCATTTTCTCCTCAAATTAGTGAGTAGTCTGATAAAAATAGCTGTCAAACACAAACTGACGCAGGAAGTTTAAATTTTGACAGGAGTCAACTGACAGATGCCTGTTGACAGGAGCAGTGTTGCCGTTTCAGTAAAGATGTCAGAAATTCAAAAAGTCACGGACTTATTGACCCGCCCTCGTATTTATATAATTTCAAGTGGTGCTTTAAATTTACAAAATAGATCCTGAGGAAACAACGAAAAAAACCTCAATTTGAAAGAACAAAGAAAAGAAAAAGAAAAAAAAGAAAAAAAAAGAAATAAATAAGTAAATAAATGGATAATTATAAGTGATATTGTATTAACAAAAAAAAATTAACAGATAACAGATATATAAAATAATAATAATAATTCGAGAAGTAAATAAAATAACAGTAACTAAGTTAACATAAGGGTATATTTGTTCATAAATTATTTAAACATTGCTATGTTTAACTAAGCTATTCTATATTTAATTGATTTATAACCCTCTAATAATTAGAGATGTCGCATCTAGTCCTAAAGGAGTCATTGAGCTTTACTATTCTATTGGAGATAAACTCAACATTTGTTTTAATATGCAGATCTAAAGTAGAATGATGCCAGGGAAAATTAAGCATCATTTTTAATAGTTTGTTTTGAGATGTTTGTAATTTTTTTATGTGGCATTCAGCACATTTACCCCACACCTGGCAGCCATATAAGAGAATTGATTGAAAGATGGTTTTTTAAATTATAATCTTATTTTCGTTTGAAAGTAGTGAATTTCTATTTATAAATGGATATAACATTTTGATTCTAATATTTGTTTTTTTAAGTGTCCTCATATTATGTTCTTTAAAAGTCAGTTTTGTGTTAAAATGTATTCCCAGATATTTAACAGAAGGCTCCCATCTAATAGGATTTCCGTTGATAATTAGCTGATTAGCCGGAATGAAGCAAGGTTTTCTTTTTCGTGTAAAAAAGATTGCTTGTATCTTTTCGGCGTTAAGCTTTATTCTCCATTTTGCGTAGTATTCTTGCAATATTTTAGTCGCATTTTTTAAATTCGTCTCAATATTGAGACCGAATTCATGCGAGGAAAGTATTGCCGTGTCATCAGCATATATGGCTGCTTCACATTCCGGACCACTAAAAATGGAGATGCCTTGAATGGGAATACAGATTTATCAAGAGGCTCCCAAAGAGCAAGTGCGCGAAAATTCAAGCAAAGCATGTGGACGTGGAGGCCTTGTATCGGGAGTAGAAAGAAATGTCTTCTTCGGCTGCTGATAGAAACCAGGTTGCGTAAGAACTCCGACAAAGCAGCTTGAACAGGGGTAGAACCATTTTTCAAATAGCCGCTCAGAGAAGGAGAAATGCCGAGCAAATCCGTTCGCCAATGTTCATCAACAGTGCTCATGGGCTGGTTCGTGTGGATGACGAAAAAATACTACACAGGTGGCAGCAGTATTGTGAAGGACTTCTAAATGAACAATTTCCTCGGATATATTTTCCGAGAGCCGTTCCAACAATGAAGAAGTTCACGACATTACTGTCGAAGAAGTTAGGAGCGCGGTCAAAGACTCCACAAAACAAAAAGCAGTTGGCCCAGACGAGATACCCTTTGAGTTCGGAAAAGGGTGGAAAACATCGGGTCCAAATTTTTCATGATTCTCATCTCTAAACTGATAAGAGGCGATCCAAAGCCTACTCAGTGGAGGAATTGTTTTCTTCTTCCTTTGTACAGAGATCGGCTTTTCCTTTTCGCGAGACTGGCAATTACCGTTCAAACAAGCTGACGTCGTCATACACCTTAGAGGTCGTTGAGCGGGTATTAAATAGCCGAAGGCGGAAAATAATACATCTATATGAAGACCAGTGCGGGTTTGTCTCAGGTAAATCAACCAGAGATGCAATCCAATGTATAAGGATCATGATGGAAAAACATCGTGATTCCTTAGAGGATTTGCATATGGTGTTGGTTGATTTTTAAAAGGCCTTTGATAGACAACCAAGAGATCTGTTGTAGGTGGCTCTACGACAACGAGGAGTTCCAGAAACCTACGTTCAGATGATCATGAACATGTATGAGGGAGTAAAGACAAGGGTAAGATGTCTTGGTGTACACAAGGGAAGCGTCTTTAGTCCCCTCAAATCTATGGGAAACAACCTGTGATGACGACATTTAACACCGCGTGGATGAAAAGGAGGGAAAACTCAGCCGCCTTCTGTAATAGAAAAATGCCCCCTAAGCTGAAAGGAAAGCTCTACACCACAGTTGTGCGCCCGACCCCCACATACATTTTACAATGTTGGACAGCGCCAGCGTACAAAAAGTATGAGGACAAATTAACGGTAGCTGAGATGAAGATGCTTCGCATGACAGCAGGAGTAACACGGATTTTTCGAATAAAAAGTTCCAATATCCGTGGAAGCTCATCTCGAAGCAAATGGAGCGCGAACAGCTCAGTTGGTACTGTCATGTTCAAAGTAGAGATCCTAGGAACCCTGCCAAAAAGACAATATAAATCAACGTTACCATACAAACGCGAAAGGGAGGTATGCGTTAAAATTTCTGGATCACACAAATGCAGCAACAGCAGCATTTGATTGGCCTCAGAAACGAAGAACGGCAGGCCATCCGTTATTTGATGAGGTCGAACCGGTGAACCCCTCAGGCGGACCAGTGGGGATGCAGTTAAGTGGGAGGGTTATGATCCCAGTAATACTGATCATAACCACAGCGTCATTAAGGGAGAAGAAGAAGAAGAAGAAGAAGAAGAAGAAGAAGAAGAAGAAGAAGAAGAAGAGAAAAAATAAGAAGAAGTACAAAGGTGACGCAGCCATTAATGGACGACTTTACAAGGTATGCCGGCTATACAAACACGGGTGCTGGTCCTGAGGGACTGCCGCCGAACCTTGATGAACAAGTTCGTTAGAGATTTTATTTACAGTAATTTCAGTATGGAACGGAACCCAGACAATATTTCTTGAGTTCCTTCTCCCAGCTAAATTCAGCGAGTTATTGGCTTGAAACACCACTTAAGAGGTTAAGGGATATAGAAACACCTTAAGTGCAGCTTGATTATCACTTTATTGATACAAATACTTTGCCTTCTTAATATCATCACAATATAATGTATAGCGCAAGTAGAACTGACTATCACACTACACTAAAACACTTACACCTCAACCCGAACAGGTTTTCGAACCAACAAATGCAATTGCATGCAGAGCACCTAGAGGGAGTATCCTCCTCCTCTCGTGATGCATCTAACTTCATTCTGCCAATGATGAACATAATTTAGATTCAAATAATTGCGGACTTGTGCGAATAAACTTTTTGTGTCCTGATACTGAAGTTCGAAACAATACCCGCGATTATGTGAGAAATGTATCCGCGGTTGCTCACAAGAACGATTACATTTATTTTTGTTCGCAACACAAATTATTGTATGTACTTGCAGCATGTATCCAAAGCAGCCCTGCTGTGGATTTTATCTTTGTATATAGACTCTAAAGTCTATCGATACAATGTTGTTGTAGTTACACGTTTGAATTCGAGCACTCCTGTGGATACATTTCTCAAGGAAACACACTTAATGTTTTATAACACCAATCATTTTCGGCGTGGGTGGGTTAATCTATAAAAAAAAAACATTTTCTTAGTTTTTTTTAAATAGACAGTACTTAGAATATAGTTTATTAGAACATTATAAGACTTTTAGTTACAATTAAAAATGTTTAGATTTGAAAATATTTTATAATAGCTGTACCCTCCAAGCGGTGCTACGTATCCAACAAAAATCTAATTTAAAAGAAACTTGTTATTCAAATGTTTAGGTTTTCTTGGATCATTGTTCATTTTCATCGAACGAATTCCGACAATTAAACGTTTCGTTTTAATTTTGTTTATTGAAGTCCTTTGGGATACACCATATATTCTGTTGCGTTCACAAATAAATCAGAAGGTTTTGCGGCAAGCCACGTACAGTTGCCAATAGGAGAAACATGGATTTTCCAAATTTAGTCCACAAACTTGTAGCGAATGTCGCTGTGCTTCCTTAGTGGTCATTGCAAAGGCGAGACGAATATGCAATCGATTGAATTCGAATGGCATATCTGTCGGAATTCGAAATCATTGGGATGCGTTGTAAAAATACAACTTCTCCTTAAATTTAATAATTGAAATTTTAGCTTCGATCGACCAATCGCTTGTCGTTTGACAGGCGTAATTTCACAGAAAGGGTGTTGAAAATCTGTTTGAATTTATCCAGCGTCGATTGTCAATCGGAATATCGCAATGAATTCAACTCCTCACAAACTGTTACTGTTCACGATGTTTCCAAATTCACTGGAAAAACTAAAGGGACTCATTCGAAAGATTGCGAAAACTAAATTCAATTCCACTCTGTATGAAATGCATAGAAACTGCGTGGACAATGCTTTGAAACTGCGAGGAAATCCGCTCGTATTTATCGAGTGTTGATCTGCAATTGGAACATTGTTATGTATTTACCTTGTGCGGCTTCTCACACAAGGAATGAAATGTAACTGTTGGCGATGATCTTACTCAGATAGGTATACTGGATAACTTCTAATGTCGATTGGGAATTAGAGTTTCACAATCAACACTACTGGCTTTTTATTGTTTTTTATTAATTAAGACAAAAAGTGTCACTGTCACTGTCTTTATTATTTTGTTGTTAACCGAATACATTTGGCTACCAACATTTTAGATTTTGTTCTCCTCTTGCCCAACTGAATGTGATGATCTTTTATATTTGTCAGGTATGTTGATGATATTTTGTACGTTGTTGGAACTAAAACATGCCAGAAATTTTGGCGAGCGTGCGCACAAAAACTTACCAAAATTTCGTCACAATCGGTTGAAGGGTATAAGAACGCATTGAGGACAAACAGACAGACAAACATTAATTTATATGTTTGTGTATAGATTTACTCAATTAAAATATCAGTCGTAAAATAGAAACATACATATACACATACCAGTTCCATAATCCTTTTTTTTAAGTATATTCATATTCGTTGCATTTTTAACATGGTTAAGTACTTAAGGAATTTTTGGCGTATTGCGATTGAAGCTGGTTGGCAAGATAACTAATGACACCAAGTTGCAACCTGAAAGACAAATTCTGTTTAATCAGAATCAATACTTATCTATGTTTCACTTAGTGCCAAAACAGCTAATTTATTTTGCGACACGTGAGCGTACAGCGAAAAATGGTGTAGGTATCCTTAGCCCACGGATGTTACTCACATCTTATCTAAATTTCTTTGACATTGCAACGGACAAACATAGAAAACACAAACTCCCACGTTACCTAAGCAGAGCCGTGAAGTGAAGATCATTCGTCAGCTTTCCAAAAAACAAATCACCGTATTGTTAGGCCCGTACGATAACTTAATTTGGTCTACTAAGAAATCCTCAATGACACCACCCGCTATTCGCTAGATGCTACCACTACCTAATCATTACAATCGCACGCGTACGATTGCGAAAGTTCCTTCAATTGGAAGTTACTGTTCAATCATTTATTTTCGGTTTCGTAAAAGAAAAAAATAAAACTTTGTAGTGTTGGCGAGCGCGAGCTTTTAATGAAAAAAATACAACACGTACCCTCGTCGGGATGCAGACATCAACATTCTTAAACTCTACAAACCCAGGTTCGGGACGACAAGGAAAACTGAACCTCCGTTTTTTAAAGACCAAGCCATCGCAGATACCAGAGCGCTTGGTTCGGACAACTGG
This sequence comes from Portevinia maculata, assembly GCA_949715645.1. Lineage (NCBI taxonomy): Eukaryota > Metazoa > Arthropoda > Insecta > Diptera > Syrphidae > Portevinia > Portevinia maculata. The sequence continues at coordinate 221,513,179 of OX454526.1, forward strand.
AAGCACCGTGCCCGGGATCGTGGAGGATGGAACTCCGCAGTATCTCAGGCAGCGGCTCTTCATGGGTCATGGACCCGTTTAGTACATTAGTATAGTAATAATCAAGTTCTTCTGAGAAAGGTTGAGGGTGGAAGAGTAATGACCTTACACTGATCTAGTGCGACATTTTTCAAATCTATGGGGTTATTTACAATAAATGATGTACAGGATTTCATCGAAGATTTTGTTGGCCCTTAAATGTAGTAATTTAAACTGCGACTATATTCTTTTATTGAATTCCTATTGCAGGAGCAAACTTTTTATTGTACATCAGAATGTCAGAAGTTTGAGCGAAATTTTGGGTCTCTTGGTACGCATCTTGATTCGTTCGCCTGTACTCCTCATATTGTTTTCGTGTTCAAAATTGGGATTCACAATCTTAAAAAATGCCATCAACTTATTATACCAATGACAATTACGCTGCGGGTGGTGTTGGGTGTTTTTATAAAAATTAATAGAAAAGTCAAGAAGTTTTAAAAGTGTGTATTGCGTTAAAGGCCCTTTTAGACGATCAGTTATCAGTTCGGTTTTCAGGTCAGTTGTCAGTTCAGTGCATTTGGACGTCAGTCCAGTGTTCAGTTGAGCTTTAATTTTTCTTGTGAGCAGTCGAAAGATAGAAGAAATTCATTGCGCAATGGAAATCGACCATATTATCACTCCATTTCGACATATGTATTGAAAAACAAACAGGAAATCTAAAATGTTGATTCACTGCCAACTGCAATTGAAATGGCGATTGAACTGACAACTGAACTGAAACGTATCATCAGTTTAACTGATAACTGAACGAACAACTTATGGGAATTCACTCAGTTTCAGTTTCAGTTAAACGCTTCAATTTTTTCATTTAGACATCAGTTTAACTGAAAGCCTAACTGATAGCTCAACTGAAACTGAAACTGAAATGATCGTCTAAATGGGCCTTAACAATGAACTGTTCGTCGTCTTATGCATCTTTTGAATGCATATGTTTAATGGTTAAATATTTATTAAAATGCAAAAAAATCTAATTGTTTTATGCAGTCTTGATGTTTTCCACAACAAACCAGTTGTTTTGGCACTTAATGAAACCCAGATTAGCGTTGGCTCTGATTTAACAGAGTTAAGTCTACCTGGGTGCCATTGCCATTACTCTCTCCCATCGCGGTCACGCTGTTTAACTACGTAGTGACGTAGCCTACTAACTTCAGCCTCAATATGTTCCAATCCGGAATTTAATTTAATTTGTTTCAAATTTCATGCCCGTAGACAATTAATCCACTTCTGTTTACAGCAGCCCCAATTTGGACAGACATTCAACTTATAATGAGTTTGATGCGCTGTCTGATATATAAAGCGAACCCATCAGAGGAAAACCGGAAAAAGTTCAAACAGGCCAGAAATGAATGCAACGCCCTTATTAATCTTGTCAAATTCTCCTACGACCAAAAGCTGAGGCAAAAAATACTACAAAGTCCCACAGGTAGTAAACACTTTTGGCCGTTTGTTAAAAACATCAAGAACTCGGACTCGTTATCTACCCCGACACTCATTTACAATGACATTCCAGCTGTTAGTTCTGTAGATAAAAACAATCTGCTTGCTGCTCACTTTGCAGCTAGATCAACGCTCTCAGATTGTGCTTATCTAGATTACTACGGGATCTCGACATACACAAATCTGCTGGTCCAGATGGTGTTTCCCCTATCGTTCTGAAGAGATGTTCTTCTACGCTGGCAAAACTAAGTTATTCTATCTGTCCTATTATTCAGGGCTTTCCGAGAAGATGGAAGATGACATTTGTCCAGCCTGTCCCAAAAAAGTCGGATCTTCTTCTCCTTCCTCCAATTGTGCTTATGTCCCTTCTTCCCAAGGTCATGGAAACGCTGATCAACTGTCAGCTAATGAAAGATCTTGAATCTCAAAAACTTCTTAATGACCGGCAGTATGGGGTTCGCAGCAACAGGCCCACTGGTGACTTGATGACATATCTAACCGAAAAGTGCAACCAATTTCTTCACCAAGGTGGTGAAAGTAAGATCGTTCCGCTTGATATTTCAAAGGCATTTTACAGAGTTTGGCATCAAACTCTCTTGTTGAAAATGCGTGCATTTGGAATCGATGATAATCTTCTTCAATGGATTAGAAATTACCTTTCGGACCGTTCAATTCAAGTTGTTTTGGACGGTTTCAAGTCTGCAACTCACCAAATAAATGCTGGTGTTCCCCAAGGCTCCGTTCTGTCCCCGACTCTCTTTCTCATTTTTATAAATGATCTCCTGTCTGTTACTTCTAATCCAATCCATTCCTTTGCTGATGACAGTACCCTCAGCTTTTCATATTCGTTTCTTGGATCACGCCCCTCTTCTTCGGGTGTGGAACTGGAACGGCAACGTATGTTTATTCCGAGATTGTCGGTATGTGTGTTAATGATAACCTTTATTGGAATGACACATATTCGATGTCGCCAAGAATGTTGCGAAATGTCTAGGCTTCCTCAAGCGATGTAAGAAATATTTCGCCCATTTCTGATCTGACTACAATTTATAAGGCATACACCCGCCCGAAGCTCGAGTACAACGCTCGGATCTGGTGCACCATTAACTTATTTGGAGCTAGGTAGGTAGTTAGGTGTGGCGGTTTGATAAAGACAAACCCAATTAGCACCGAATGCCGTTTTGTTACCACAAACTCACGTAAACCTGGGTATTATCGTTTGGTGGGGGAGACTAAATCCAACCTGTGGAGTTCAGGATCGTTATCAGTTCCTTGATACTTTTCTCGGAGACTTTCTCAAGTGTATTGAAAAAAGGACTTCACAATGTTCGTATTCTTTTCCTAGCTAAAGCCGGACAGGTGTATAAAAAGTGAATTAGGGTTTCATTTTCAGTTGTCACTTTGTAACTGCGGCAGTGGCTTGGCCGCATGGTCTCCTATACGCCAGTATCCCGTGATGATCGCTGTTGTTCTTGCAATATCTTTTGGGTTCTACATAGAAGGTCGGTTGTTTTTGCCTTGTTCTAGTTTGGCCACATTTTTCTGGATATGACGCATGTAGTCAGCCTGCTCCATCTAAGGTTGGCTTTCATGAGGTATTCTGCGGTGATATTTGCCTTAACTGCTCCGAGCGGAATGTGGACTAGTTCCGCCAATGAGCAGTGGAGAGCTGAGCCTTGCCTGGCCAGTTCGTCGCCATGTTCGTTTCCATAAATGTTACTGTGCTCTGGAACACAGATCAGGGTAACCTTGAACTTATCAAGCAGGGCAAGCTCATCTATTTGGAGCTACTTGACATGATTAAAAAACGCGCGATAAAAAAATGGGGACCGAAACATCGCGAGATCGATTGACACTGTTAGTCATCGTCGCAATGTCTCCTCTCTTTCTCGTTATTTTATCGTTGCCAGTTGCATTCCACCCCTAGAACATTTCATCCGCAATACCCGCTATCCAAGAAATGCACGCATCAGTACACCCTCAAGCCTGTATTCGGATGTACAGTGAAGTTCAAAGAATCTTGAATCAGCCGTACAACACGAATGTGGAATACTCTTCCCTACTTACTCAACGGGCTCCCGACCCGTAAAAAGTCTGCCCCTGAGACATCTTCCATCCTCTGCGATTTCGGCACCATAACCCACAAACATTCAAAACCAACGTGCATCGGCATCCTCGTTTTCTGCTATTTCTAATTTTCTTTACGTCCGCGCTGTGTAGCTATTACATAATAAGGGTACTAAAAAATAAATTTAGAGCGCGTAAATTTTTTTAGTAAACTTGCGCAAGTTAGAATTGTAAACTTTCTAAACAAAAACAATTATTTAAGTACAAATCAATTTGGCTTTCGGAGTGGTAAATCAACTGAAGATGTTCAGATCTGTGCCCAAACTTTGTCTTATCTTAACGCCGAAAAGTGTTTACCCGGCTTGTTCATTGGTAGCACCAAAGCTTTTGACATTGTCAATCATACAAGGTGGCGCAAAAGTTGTCAGGTGGCGCAAAAGTTGTCACCCGATGTTCTTTCGCTGTAATTTTTTTTATGAATGAAAAACTTTGGTTCTGCTTTTCGATTATGTTAATTGGTGTCTTAAGTTTTTTCTGTATAGTTAACTTCACAAATGTCAAAGTAGAATTTACATTTGCCGCCATTTGCAAAAATTATAGCTTCTTCCGATAGGATGATGACTTTTGCGCCACCTTGTATAACATTTTTGTGTGGAAACTGCGGATTTATGCTTGATTGTATTTGTATTTGTATTTTATTATCATCAAAGCTTGATTTTAAGATTAATATCTTGTTTATAATAAACCTTAGAATTGAACATATGCATATAATATTTATAACAAAAAAAGAAGTAACGATTGTAAATAATAAAGTTAATTTAAACGAAAAAAGCCTAATATAAAGTACAAGGTTAACAATATTTAAAGAATATGTACAATGTTTAAATAAATAAGAGAAAAAGGTGAGGAAAAAAGGAGGGTATAACAAGAAAAGAAAAAAAGAAAAAAAGAAAAAAAGAAAAAAAGAAGAAAAGAGAAGTAAAGCTTTTCAAAGTTTAGCAAACCCAACAGAAAACATAGGGGCGGGCTACAGTCCGCTTGGGCGAACTGTTGGATACCCTATTCTTATTCCTATCCCTCATAAGTGGGCGTGACAAAAGTCTAAGTATGGTTAAATTGTTAAGAACGCTCTACATATTTTGTTATATAACATTTAAAGGATTTTATCAAAAAAAACGCTCCCTAGCTCAAACTTGGGTGTTTCAATAAAATTGTTTTATTTAATTGTGGGCGTGTCAGTAGGCGGATTTAAAAAAATTAACACATGAGCATAAAGCGCCCCTAGAGAGTATATATTATAAATTTCAGCTCCCTAGCTTACTTTGAATTTTCAAAAAAAAAAAAATAATAATAATTGTGGGCGTGCCAGGGGGCGGATTTTGAAAATATTTACACATAAGCATAAAGGGCCCATAGAGAGTATATATTATAAATTTCAGCTCCCTAGCTCAAACTTTGGATTTTCAAAAAAATTGTTTTATTTATTTGTGGGCGTGTCAGTGGGCGGATTTTGAAAATATTTATACATGAGCTTATAGGGCCCCTAGAGAGTATATATTAAAAATTTCAGCTCCCTAGCTCAAATTTTGGTTTTTCAATAAAATTGTTTTATTTTTTTGTGGGCGGATTTTGAAAAGTTTTAGGAGTCATAGATCATATATAAAAAATTTCAGCTTCCTAGCTCAAAATTCGATTTTTTCCAAAATTTTGTTTTTTTGAGTTTGTGGGCGTGTCTGTGGGCGGATTTCAAAAATTCGTAAACTTGATTATTTCGGGACCCTAGAGAGTATATGGTTAAAATTTCAGCTCTCTAGGTCCAGTTTAAAGGCCTAATTTTTGCCGACGGACGGACGGACGGACGGACATGGCTAGATCGACATTACTATCGATGCTGATCATAAATATAGTAACTTTTAGGGGTCTACGGGCAATATTAAGGTATGTTACAAACTATGCGTCAAAATTAATATACCCCTAGAATAGGGTATAAACAAAAGCAATAAGATTACCTGAACTTCGCACATGGCGTGGCAAGGTATTCCATCACCGAGTAGCGTTAACAAAAAACTGTCGCTCTGAAGTAAGACATGAAAAACGGGGAACTATAATTTGGTAAGATCTTCTAAACAACGAGAACTGGATTCTTTCGTAAAGGTACGAAGGTTGGTGCGTTTGGATGATATTGAAGAACATTTTTTTTTTTTTTTTTTTTATAATTTGCTTACGCTAAAGGGATTTTTTTTCTGTTGTTACAGTACCCTTATAATGCTAAGAACACAGTGTAGCTACTTGGTATTAGAAAGAATAGAGAGATAGGAAAGAAGTGTTTGGGTGCAGTTGTAGGGTTTTTCTCCACGGGTGGTGTCTAAGTTACTTAGGGAGATTACGATTTCATGTATTCGGTATAAAGTAATGGACTTGGCCGGGATTCGAACGCACGACCTTCCATTCCGTAAGCGAATACACTACTACTGCACCATTGCCACCCGCAATGTTAGAGTTCTAAGTTTTATAAGGTTTTGAAAAGAGATTCCATATATACTTTTAGAGAATGATGATATGTGGTTATACCGGCTTAGACCAAATATATAACGAGCCACACTGTTAAAGGCAACGTTGAGCTGCCTCTGACTTACGCTGTCGAGCTTGCAGAAAATTTCACAGCCATAAGTCAAGATCGGTGTTACAAGGGTCTTAGCTAGCATTTTCCTGGTATCCAAAGGGGTGAATTTCCTAGTATGCCAAAGCAATCGAAGAGCCCCGTATGCCTTGCCTACAGCCAGTGTGATATGGTTGTTCCAATTTAATGTTCTATTAAATCATATACCGAGGTTCTTGACCTTATCCACAAACTCGACTTGGGTGTTTCCGAGTTCAATGGTAGGAAAACAGGAAACATCTACGATTCTTTTCGATATTACAAGGCATTTAGTTTTTTGGGGGTTTAAGGTGAGGCCATATTTTAAAGACCATCGTTTTATAGATGAAAGGTCCTCATTAATCTTAATAGCACAGTCCTCAATCATACCAAATGGACTGCTTTTCATTATCTGAAGGTCGTCAGCAAAAAGATGTGCATCACAGTGGCGAATTACTTTCGGAGCTTCGTTAACATAAATAGAGAAGAAGTACGGGCCCAATATCGAACCTTGCGGGACTCCACAGGAAAGCGGTAGAAAGTCGGAAATCTGATCTCCAACAACAACCGCTTGATGTCTTCGAGAAAGATAGGAGAAAATGAGCTTCACTGCTTCGGGTGTAAAGTTATACATTTGCAACAGCTTTTGGCACATGATGTTGTGGTCGATTGAAAGAGCTTAGATGGATGAGACTTTAAGCGACGAAAATTTTTCGAACTTGGGGGTACCGCAAGGCTCTGTCCTGGGTCCAGTTTTATTGCTATATGTCGCGTTTTCGAATTTCTGAACCCCCTTGCTTCCGTTATCGAAATGTTGGGTTCCGAATTCCGATAATTGCGAAGTGTATTCCGATATCCGAGTGATTGTGTTGCGATGCTTCGGTTACAATGAAAGTGTGCCAAAAAAGGTATAACTTTAAAAAAGGGGCATTCAAAGCCTAGCAGGGCTGTTTATTGCTAATCAGCCAGTATTTTTCCATAAGTTCAGAATCCCCATAATCTCCAGAATAATTTAGACAGCCCTGCTCGCAAACTTAATTCACTAAGACCTTTCAAATTTGTTGTCTGATTGCAGTTAGAGAATTCCCTTGATCTTGCAAATTACCATGTGCACTTTGTCCAGCACTAAGACTCGCCGCCAGTAAGAAGTGCGCATTCATAAACAAATGACAATTTCCTTCCTGCATTGCAATATTAGCGCCGCTTATCGCCTTTAGTTATAATTGCTAGCAAAATTCTTTTTTATTTTTCACTTTAGCAATTTTTCAAAAAACTTAATTCATTTGTTTCCTTAATAAATCATCATCTGTCAACAGCGTGAAACCACTTTGCATTGACGGGTTCTCGCCGTAAACAAATCCATTTAATAAATCAATGTTTATCTATTTTTAGGCACGTTCAATGGTGGTTGCATTATTTTTAATTTTTATTCCGAATAATGTCTTTGAACTTTATGGCTGGCAGATTCGAAATGGAAATCGAGTTGGGCAAAGTAGAGTGAAAACTGTGGAGGAAGGAGTATGTTTTTTGTTTGTACTACCGCCGCTAATATCGACATGACTTGCATAGGAATTATCCATTAGATGGTTCATAGTCATCAATTGAATCATAATCTCCAAGATCAACAATAGGGTCAAGTGAAAATTTATTAATTGCACTACACACTCATGCCGGCAACCAACTTATGGCACAATGTGTGGTCATTGCAATAATAATTTTATTACAACACCCCGACTGTTGTTAATTCAGCCAAATAAGTCATTCACATCCGGTTTGGATATGACGCCTAAATACACGTTATTGGCTTTCAAATCGCTGCACACGGTTGGTGGCTTTTATTGCTGCGCAAGTGCAGTCATTACCTTTTGTTAAGTAATTATTTATTGCAATGAAATTAATTATTGATTTTCACTGTAGTTAGGTTTGTTAATTGAGATGTAGTGAGGGGAAGGAGTTAGAGTTAGTTTAGTTTTCCCCCCAGTTAGAGGCACCAAGTGAAACTTGATCTTCTTTGGATTTTATTGGCTTCTTTAGAACCCTTTTACGTAAAGAAATTTGATTGCATAATAAAACTATAAATATCAATTCACTTGAGTTCTCGATGGGTGTGCTATATGTTTAAGTGTGGGCTTATGGCTGAATGGATGTGGAATAAAATATCTTAATTGGAGAGAATACAGAAAGGCCTACAACGTCTAAGTGCCGTCTTAGAGGAGGATAGAATTTTCCAATTAAACAGAAAAACCGGAGCATGGTGCTTTATCTGAATTTAATTAACCCTTTGCGACTCGTTAGTTGCGCGTCTTTTCATTGCGTGGAAAATAAAAGAGGCTGCCGGAAAACCGTGGGAGTTATTCACTCACTTAATTGACAAGTTTCTCTCCAGTCTTGCTTGATTTTTCCCCCAAGTATTAAAGATTTGGTTACATTAATCGGATCTTTCGAAGTTATTCAATGCAGAAGTGTTGTGTTCATAGCGCGATGGTGGTGGTTCTAGTTAAATTAACTGATTTTTTTTTTATTCAATATATTCTGGAGAAGTTCGATTAGGTCTGTGCGTTAACTTTTTTTTTAATTTTGTCACGTTGACTATTTCCATTTAATGTCAAATATGATTACGAAATAGAAGTAATTGGTTATTTTATGAGTATTTTTTTTATATCGCCAATGCGATTTGAAATGTTTGTAAAAGAGTTTTCTGATCTCTTGGCAAACGAAAAATCTAAAAACTTAATTTTTGTCGGCGATTTTAATATTAACATTTTGGATGATAGTGAAAGCATTTCAAGCCACCTGGCCTTACTAGCATCACATGGTCTAACATGCTTTATCAATGAGCCCACTAGGCCTGTTGTGGGAAGCTGTTTAGATCATATCTATGGTCGCTTCAAAAATATTGGTTTTAATAATTGCCAAAAATGTGTTTTCGATCTGATGATCACTGATCACTCTATGACGGGACTCATAACTAACGTTTCAAATGGCAATTTATGCAAAAATTCAAATTCATCCCAAAGAAGAATGAAAATTGATTTTTGTAAGCTTAAATGCAATCTGTTCTATGAGTTCTGGAAAGAGGTATATGATTGTAGTGATGCATCTACTGCTTATACATCATTTATTGTCTCTCTTAAGAATCACATTTTAAGCTGTTCCTCATCTCTGCCCTCTAAAAAGTTTGCAAAAAGACTGAAACCTTGGATATCTACATTCTTATTAAACAAAGTTTTAGGTAAAAACAAGCTTAGATTAAAATGCAAAAAGTATCCCAATAATTTGGGTTTAAAAAGGAAATATAAGAAATTGTGCACCGAACTTAAAAATGAGATTCCTATTTGCCGCGATAACTTTTATCGTGCTCAATTCAGCTCTGCAAAGGGAAATTTAAAAAACGAATGGAAAGTAGGTAACAACATTCTAAATAAAAATAATCGTTCGAAAAATCCTACTGTTATACGTGTTGATGGCTGTGATGTGTCTGACAAACTTGTTATTGCTAACTCATTTAATCGCTATTTTGCCAATATAGGCTGCAGCTTACAACCTTGTCCAGTCTAATCGATTTGTTCTCTCTGTCCGGTTATTTGTGAATGTGCTGAACCGTTGCAAAGTAGTAGTTTGGTTTATCAGCCCATAACTCCTCTTGAAATCCTTAAAGTCATTGGTACTCTAAATAAATCGAATTCTTGTGGAGCTGATGGCATCTCGAGTTTTGCCCTAAAACAAATTGCATGTTTCATTGTGGATGTACTGGCTGATATTTATAATCGTTGCGTGCTTGATGGGGTCTTTCCTGATGGTCTAAAATGTGCTGAGGTTATTCCATTGCTCAAAAAAGGCTCTTCTGCTGAAATCTGCAATTATAGGCCAATTTCACTTCTTGCAGTCTTCAGCAAAATTTTTGAAAAGCTAATGAAAAATAGAATAGTAACCTTTCTTACTAAAACCAAGTTCTTTAATCCAGTTCAATTTGGATTTCACAAAGGAAAGTCGACGGAAGATGCACTGTTACAGTTTTGTTCTCAAATAATGTCTAACCTTGATTTAAAAAAATGCACGGCGGGCTTATTTATTGATATAACCAAAGCTTTTGATATGGTTAACCATAAAATTCTGTTGAGAAAACTGGAAAAATCCGGATTCCGTGGTTTCATACTAAGTTGGTTTAGGTCGTATCTTGAGAACAGGTCGCAACGAGTAAAAATTGATGAAGTCAGGAGCGAAATCAAGTTCTTCAATATCGGTGTACCCCAAGGCTCTGTTTTGGGTCCCATTTTGTTTTTAGTCTACATCAATTCATTGTTTTCTCATAATTTCAAAGGATCACCTACTGCCTTTGCGGATGATGTAGGTTTCTCTTATGGTTCTAACAGTCCCTTGGACTTGGTGTCTGATGTAAATTGGGACTTAAATCTTTTGAGACACTGGTTTGCTGAACATCACTTAGTTATTAGCTCTAAAACTAAAATAATGTTCTTCAACTTATCTAGCTCGTCCAAATTTGAAGCGAATGTGTATTTCCACGCACCTGAGTGTCAAAGATACAAACTGACTAACTGCAACTGCACGTCCAGTTTTAACTCTCAAACTTACAGCAATAGTATAATCTGCAGTGATAAATGCTTTTTAATTGAAACAGTAGATAACTTTAAGTACTTAGGACTCTGCCTTGACTCTAGAATGAGTTTTTCGTATCATGCAGGTACACTGAAAAAGTATTTGCGATGTACTCTTAGATATTTTTATTACTTGCGTAATATATGCTCAACTGAGCTTCTTAAGGTAATATATTACGGAATTTTCCATTCCAAGCTACAATATGGGATTGCTTGTTGGGGAGGTGTATATCAAACTAAAATACATCCACTGCTGATCTTGCAGAAATATATCCTAAGACTAATTTGTCGTAAACCTCGCAGACATCCTAGCTATCCTTTGTTCTGTTACCTGAATATTCTTCCTGTGCGTCATTTATATTGTTTCAAGGTTTTAAAAACGTTTTTCATGAAGTCCGGTCATCGTAATTTTCGTTTAATCTCTAATTATGATTTACGTGTAAACTTCTCAAACGTGTTATCTGTCCCCAATTTCCATACCACTGCATATCGTAATTGTTTTTCTATTTTGTCTTATCGATTGTTTAATAAACTCCCGCAATCCATCAGGGCATTATCAACACCTGGAACATTTATAAGGGAAGTTAAAATTTGGCTCTTCCGTTTTGATTATACTGGTTTAGAATCTATTATTTCCGATTTTCTGGTTTAACCTTAGTTCAATTTAATTTATATTTGTTTTCTTTTCTTTGTGTATATTGCATTTTCATTCAGTATCTTTTATTTATAATTAATTATTTATTTGCTAACTCCTAAATTCATTTAAGTTTCTGCGATAGTTTTTTCTTAATGGGTCACCCCACCCAAACAAATTAATTTGTATTGTATACGCCAATTGAAGTGGCATTTAACTCTATTTTTATTACATCTGTATATAAAATAAAAATGTCACTAATTTTTCTTATAGTTTTTTCTAAGTATTTTGTATAAATTAAAAAAGAATGCCTTTGTATTTTATTATTATAAGAAATAAATATTATATCTATCTATCTATCTATAAATGGGCACTTCGACCTAAAAGATATTTTCTACCATATGGGCCAGAAAAAGTTTAGGCTAGTAGAATTTCTACTTTCCGTGTAAAGCGGATAATTTTACCAGTAAAAGATTTCTTGATGTCTTCGGGGTTCATATGTTCCCTGAAAAAGATCTTCTTTCTAACTCCATTGAGGGCTGGACATTGAGATGGATGTGTTCAGCTGACTCGTCCCCTTCAAGACAAAGTGGAAACTCAGGAGAGTCTACTATTTTAATTTTGTTTAGAAGGAACTGAAACGGCAACGTATGTAAAGCTCATTAAATTCTGATCTTAACAGCATAATTCGGTGGGACGCAACCAATAGAGTGGAATTTAATGCTTCTAAGATGCAATGTTGTCTTCTGTCTTTAAAGCCACCACTTCCATTATCCATGCATGATACTTGCAACGCTGAAACCGAAAGACTTTCCATTTTCCTTCCTTCCTTAAGCTATACAAGAAGCAGTTCACCACTTTTGATCTGGCTACAATTTATAGGGCGTTTATCCGCCCAAAGCTTGATTACAACGCTTATATCGGGTCCAGTGCACCGATTATATATTTGGAGCTACTCGACAGAATTCAAAAACGAGACATCGCGAAATCACTTGACTCTCTTACTCATCGTCGCAATGTCTCCTGCCTTTGGTTGTTCTATCGGTATTTCCACCATAAGTGCTCAAACGAAACAGCCAGTTGTATTCGTTCCTAACTTACTTAGGTGGCGCTACAATCCGGGGTGTACCTGGGCCTCAAGCAATCTTTGGCTAACTGCCTCCAGTTGCGCACTCCAAGTTGGTTGAGGTCCCCTTCCACTTGCGCGCGCCACCTAAGGCGACGTCTTCCTCTACTGCGTTGGGTTGGAATCGAAGACTCTTCGAGCCGGAGCGTTGGTGTCCATTCGCTCTACATGTCCTAGCCATCTTATTCGACTGATACGTACTTTTTTGACCAGGTTCCGCAATACTCGCCATGGTAGGGATGCACATCAGTTCACCCTTAAGTCTGTATTCGGGCGTACAGTGAAATACAAAGAAACGTTCCTTATTCGTAACACGCGAATGCTCTACCATGCCCTATCTATCCTTCGCATTACATTTTACAAACATTGAAAGCCAACGTGCATCGGCATCTCCTCTCTACAATCCTAAATTCCAATTATAGTCGAGGAACTTTAGACGAAAAAACGCCAAAAGCTAGAACTCCGGGAAAGTTCAACCGATTTTTTTGTAATCGCTTTGAAATTGAATTTGAAACAAAATTTACCACCTGAGATCACTTGTTTTTTTTTAAATTTTGTTGGAATTTTTTTTTCCAAATTTTTTTATTGTATTATTATTTTTATACCCTATTCTAAGGGTATATTAATTTTGACGCATAGTTTGTAACATACCTTAATATTGCCCGTAGACCCCTAAAAGTTACTATATTTATGATCAGCATCGATAGTAATGTCGATCTAGCCATGTCCGTCCGTCCGTCCGTCCGTCCGTCCGTCGGCAAAAATTAGGCCTTTAAACTGGACCTAGAGAGCTGAAATTTTAACCATATACTCTCTAGGGTCCCGAAATAATCAAGTTTACGAATTTTTGAAATCCGCCCACAGACACGCCCACAAAATCAAAAAAACAAAATTTTGGGAAAAATCGAATTTTGAGCTAGAAAGCTGAAATTTTTTATATATGATCTATGACTCCTAAAACTTTCAAAATCCGCCCACTAACACGCCCACAAATAAATAAAACAATTTTTTTGAAAATCCAAAGTTTGAGCTAGGGAGCTGAAATTTATAATATATACTCTCTATGGGCCCTTTATGCTCATGTGTAAATATTTTCAAAATCCGCCCACTGACACGCCCACAATTAATTTTTATTTTTGAAAATTCAAAGTTTGAGCTAGGGAGCTGAAATTTATAATATATACTCTCTAGATGCCCTTTATTCTCATGTGTTAATTTTTTTTTAAATCCGCCTACTGACACGCCCACAATTAAATAAAACAATTTTATTGAAACACCCAAGTTTGAGCTAGGGAGCTTTTTTTTGATAAAATCCTTTAAATTGTGTATAACAAAATATGTAGAGCGTTCTTAACAATTCAACCATACTTAGACTTTCGTCACGCCCACTTATGAGGGATAGGAATAAGAATAGGGTATACAACAGTTCGCCCAAGCGGACTGTAGCCCGTCCCTATGTTTTTTTAACAGTTTAGTTTAACAGTAAATGAGGATACTGGATGTAATATTGCTGAGGAAAATAAAGAATAGGCAGTAACTTATACTATATTTTCAGGTTATCATCAAAAGTCTTTTTATTTCGAAACTTATGTGTTTCCGAATCATTTAAAGACGAACAATTTTCAAATATATTTGACGTGTTCAACCCGAAGGAAATACAGAACAATGAATTTTTCCAAAAAATTGCTCGTTTGTTTGAAGACAAATTGCAAGAACTTGAAGAGAAGAGCAAGGCGTGTAAGCTGTGGATTACGTATTTTCGGATGGTATCCATACTGAAGAACAATATTGCCGCTGAACGAATGAGTAATTGGGACTTACATCTCAGTACCACCGAACTTATATTTTCACGCTGCAGGTCATTTTTCGTATGCCAAATCCACTCAATTATATATACAAATATATATACAAGATACTCGTATGAAGGAGCTGAATGAGAAAATGGATCTAGGAGAATATAGAAAATTTACACAAGATGGTTATTTCACAGCTCGACGTTCGAATAAATATTTCGCGGGTATTGCTTCTGATCAAACTATCGAACAAACTTTTATGAGAGCTATGAATTTGTAGGGTTGTCCTTTTTGACGTGGTGCTACGGAAAACGTCGTTCATCACTGGGTAGAAGGAACCATCGACTGTAAGGATATACTCGACGCTATTGAAAACTTCTGCAATCTATCTTTCGACAAAAGTCTTCTCGTATATCAAAAAAATTGAGGAAATTCTGAGCCAACACTGAACTGGTCCTATAATGTCCATCGCAACGGGAGTAGTATGGGATGAGACAATAAATTGCTGTGACGCCTTTGAGGTGGGTGTCAAGGCGATGAAAAAAATGGACAAAGCAAATTTTAAGGAAGTCAAATTATCCAGACACAGCAAAATGAAAATCCATGATGATATTGTCCCAATTGATGCTTTACTGCTGTTCCAACGGATCTGCGTCTCGAAAAAAGGAGGCAGGAATGCGAAAAACTAAAAAATCAAAATTGTTTGATCTGTTCCCGTCAATACCAATGAATATTAAAAATATCGAACAACCCGTCTTTATTGTTGATGGAGGAATGCTTCTACACCGTGTTAAATGGAGATACTTGAAAAATAATTACCGGAACAATGTCGTCGTCGTTTTTAATGGCTATAATGAGGTGGCGAAGGTTTCTGTCGGTTGGGTAAATGACTGACCAAGGAGGAAAGGCCATAGCCCCTCCCCTTGAGTGAGTCGTCACAGCCCAGAAATCCCGGAGATCGGGTGCCTGCCCAGCTTGGGCTGAGTAGACACCGGGCTCAGAAAGGAAACCAGGGGAACTGATGGTTCTGGTAAAGAACCGCTGTTCCTAAGACCGTCATACGTGGTGAAGAACCACATCTTGCGCGAGGTGCCACTGCTTTCGACTAAATATGACGGATCTAGAGCGGAAAACTCGATAAAAACCCGTAATCCCGGGTAAGAACGACCGTGCCCATGGGATGTATGGCACAATGTTATGGTGTCTTTTAACGGTGAACTCTAGATACCTGGGGATCTCTAGTTTCAATTTAATTCCCCTTCTCTGTATACAGGGGGTGAGTACAGAGCGACATCTTCTTCCCATTTACTCGTGGGTCCAAAATGAATTCAGACAACAAAAAAACAAACAAAGGGACTGGTGCAAATGAATCGGGCACCAAGAACTTCATAAAAACCGATTCTCAGACGACGACAATGACATTGACAAAGATGACGGAGGAGGAAGAAAGTTTTCTACTCCAGGAACCGTCAACCAGTAGGACAGTTTCGGCTGGGGGAAGCGTAGGAACGGTCGATCTCAATCTTGAGAAACTTTTCCTCGAAGAGGACGACAAACGCTCCATCGCCAGCTCATCCAAATTCTCAGTATCGTCTACTGCTTCGTTGAGGAAAAAGCTAATCAACTGCAAAAATACGATCAGTAACCTGAGGAAAAAGCATACCCTAGAGGACAGGGAAAAACGACGGCTCCAAAACGCTCTTGACTTTCTGGAAGGTCAGTCTTTGGACTGCGAAAAGCCCCGTGCTAACTCGCCACCGAAGGCAGCCTTCCCCGAAGCTTTGAGTGAGGGTGCACTCATGCGACCACCAATGCCTGTGATACTCGTATGCCATAGCCTATCGGGGCACGGGTCTGTCGCATCTGAACCCGCCAAGGAAGCAGACGAAGTGAAAAACGTTTCCCCGGGAGAGGCCAACTCGACGCTTGACAGTCTAATTACAGTTGTCGATAAGCCAAACATACCTGCTACAGAGGTAAACCCGGCGATTGGCAAAAAGCAGTCCGACCCAGCAAAGCAGCGCAGAAATGCGCGCCGACTGCTTAATAGGTTAAAAAACCGTGACCCTAGCTCCTTCACGGAGAGGGAAATGAACCAGCTAGCTAGGGCTCGGGAGACTGTTAAGTCGACCGAGGCAACGTGGCGCAGCAGCCTTAAAGATAGGACGCAGAACCGGACAGGTACAGGGAGTCTGATTATACCAAGGGAGAAATGCCAACCGCCTTTCGCCTTGAGTAGGTCAGAACCCGAAAATCCACGTGCCGATCCAGTAAAGGATACGTCCCAAACTGGTAAGGAACCTGGATCTAAGAAGGTTCTGCAAAAAAGTAGATTAGGGCCTAGCTCAACTAGGGTGCAGGTCTCTGGAGGGGCTAGCGTGAGACTGACTGCAGCAAGGACGAAATGCCATCTGCCTTTCTCCTCGACTGCGGCTGGTCCAAAGCGCTCGGTAGCTGCCCCAGGCAAGGATTCGTCCGAACCTGAGGGAGCTCCTGGTTGCTCCAAAAGAGGTAGGCATGACAACACACTCTCCCCGGGTGTAGGCAGGCAGGCGAAAAAACCGAAATACGCGGAAAAGGTCAAGGAGGGTCTTCGTGTCGCAATTATCGACCTTGGAAATCCAGAGCGAAGACTCACCGAAGACCAATGGAAATTGATCGAACTAAGGATCCTGGATGGCGTCAACGACGCTATCCTGAAGGCTGATGGCACAGTCATTCTCTTTGGGCAGCTAACTGCTTTCAAAGGATTCAAAATCATGGAATGCGACAACAACAACACCCTTGATTGGTTGAAGAATTTCGTCGTTAATACAGACGCACCATGGTCTAACGCTGACCTTCGCGTCGTTGACAGGAAAGAAATTCTCAATATCACAAGACCAAAAGGACGCATTCTCATTCAAGGACCTTACTTGCCCGTGGAAAGAATTGAACGCAACCTGCAGTTCCTTAACCCGGAATTGCAAAGCAAGGTGTGGAAAGTTCTGGAAACGGGGGAACATACCGAGAATGGCATGGAAGTCACTATACTCCTCAGCCATAAATCGTTGCCGCTTCTACGCAATCAGCAGTTTAAGGTTCGCGTAGGCATAACGCGCTGCAAGCTACGGCTACTGGCGGCAACCCATAAGAAGGACAAGAAAGGAGAAGCTGGCCGTCATGAAGATAGGACAAATAAATCTTCACCACAGTAAGGCGGCCAGCGCCAATCTTGTTCTCCTCATGAGAACAAAAAGTATAGACGTCGCCCTGGTTCAAGAACCCTGGATCATCCGGGGTGAGATAAAAGGGCTGAACTATAAGGATCTGGTCGTCTACAACACCAACACACCAGATCACAGTAAGAAACGCACATGTATTGTCGCTAGAAAACAGATTAATCTATTTCTCTTATCTAGCTACAGCAATACAGACCAGACAGTAGTCATATGGGAGCGAGCAGGTAGAAGCCCGCTGATACTCGCGTCAATATATATGCCACACGACTCTCCAGGAAGTCCACCGTCCGATCTAACCAGGCTGCTGGTTGAGAAAGCTGAGCGTGAAAAATTGGATTTCATCCTAGGGTGCGACGCCAACTCCCATCATGCTCAATGGGGTAGCACCGACACAAATGTGAGAGGTGAGTCCCTTTTTGAATTTATTATCGAACACAATATATTGATAGCCAATAGTGGCAATGAACCAACCTTCGTAACTAGGAATAGACGTGAGGTTCTAGATGTTACACTCTGTAACAACTCACAAACTATGAATGTGCGAGAATGGAAAGTTTCTACAGAAGCATCCTTTTCAGACCACAGGATTATAGAGTTCCTAATCGACGAGAAAATAGACCCAATAAGGAAATTCAGGAATCCTAGATTGACAAACTGGGATATATTCCTCAAAGAAGTAGGAAAAAATAGTAGGAAACTTGAACGACAGACACTGGTCACACCAGATGAAATCGACGGGGTTACAGAATGCTTAAACAAAATTCTGACAAATGCGTACGACAAAGCCTGTCCTTTACGGACACTAAAGAATACAAAGCATCCACCATGGTGGACAAAGGACTTGTCTAAAATTAGGACAAAAACTAGAGCTCTATTTAATGCGGCGAAAGCCTCCAATTCCCCAACGGACTGGGACCTGTACAAGGCCAGTCACAGGAAATTCAAGAGCTCCATAGTAAGTGCTAAACGCAAGGCTTGGCATACATTCTGTAGTAACATTGAGAGCACAACGGAATCTGCCAGGCTTAGGAAAATTTTGTCCAAACAACCCTGTGTTCCAGGTTTTATTAAGGACAATTGCGGAAACTGGACACAGTCCTGCACAGAAACCCTCGAGCTCTTATTACAGACTCACTTTCAAGGGAGTACCCCGAGTCTAGCTAATAACTTAGAGGCGGATATTACTCCTACAACTGTTTCAGTGGTTCCAGAAGGAGTAATAACCGATGAAAAGCTTAACTGGGCAATTGATACACTATCTCCCTTCAAATCACCTGGGAGAGATGGGATTTTTCCTATTATGCTCCAGAAGGCAAAGACCGTCATCATACCGATTCTCAAACGACTTTTTACACGAAGTCTGGAGTGCGGCTACATTCCTAAAGCCTGGCGGGAAGTGAAGGTGGTATTCATTCCCAAGGCAGGAAAACCTAGCCACATCTATGCCAAGGACTTCAAACCGATAAGTCTGACATCTTTCATCCTAAAAACGTTTGAAAAGCTACTGAACATCCATATTCGCAGTCCACTCGACTATAGCGCGATCTCCTCTGCCCAACACGCTTACACTAAAGGCAAGGGAGTGGAAACTGCGCTACACGACGTCGTCAGCACTATAGAAAAGTCTCTCAAGGACAAAGAATACACACTTGCAGCGTTTTTAGACATTGAAGGAGCATTCAACAATGTGGAAACGCGAGCAGTGGAAAGAGCATTGCAGAACTCCAATGTCGATCAGTCTCTCACTAAGGTGATTATGAGCCTGCTCAATGGAAGATACATCAATGCAACACTAGGCGATAATGACATAAGAGTCGTGGCGTCCAGAGGCACACCACAAGATGGAGTTATATCCCCCTTACTCTGGGTCCTTGTTGTCAATGAAATACTCCTAAAGTTCAAAAACAGAGGGGTCAAAGCAATTGCATACGCGGATGACGTAGTACTGCTTGCGACAGGAAAATTCCTATCAACTCTGAGCGAACTGTTAGAAAACTCCCTGCGGACACTCACTACGTGGACAAGACAATGCGGTCTTGGGATCAATCCACAAAAGACTGAAATGGTGTTGTTCACTAATGAAAGAAGTATACCAGAATTCAAACCACCAGAAATTGAGGGAATACCCTTGAAGGTGGCGGAGAGTGCGAAATATCTAGGAATTATCCTCGACAGGAAGCTGAGTTGGAAGCCAAATGTCGATGATAGAGTTAAGAAAGCGGCCAACGCTTTCTACGCATGCAACCGTATCTTCGGCAAAAAATGGGGTCCAAACCCAAAAATTATCCTGTGGATGTATACGGCAGTTGTGCGACCAATACTCACATACGGCAGCCTAGTCTGGTGGCAAGCCACAGACAAGGCAACCAATCTCAAGGTGATGGCAAAAATACAAAGACTAGCATGTATAGGGACAACCGGAGCGATGGGAACAACCCCAAGCGCTGGCTTGGAAGCCAATCTCAATCTGCCACCACTGGATCTATACATGCAGGAATCGGCTGCAAAAAGTGCCTTGAGGATCAGCCAAACAAACAGCTGGAACCCGAGTCATTTTGGACATGCACTGATTCTGAACATGTACATAGGGAACAACGTCATATCTGACTACATGTCTCCTTACTTAGATTTCGAAAAACCATTCTCTTGTTCATTTCCGAGCAAGGAGGAATGGTACGCAAACGAACCCATGAAAAGGAAATCGATATCCATCTTTACAGACGGATCTAAGATGGACTGTGGAACGGGTGCTGGACTATTCTCAGAGGAACTACACATTAACAGATCGATTAGATTACCTGATCACTGTAGTGTATTCCAAGCAGAAGTCTTAGCAATCACTGAAGTCGCAAGCATGGTATCAATGATGGCGATACCACGCAGTGATATTACCATTTTTATTGATAGTCAGGCGGCCATTAAAGCGGTGTCAGCTATAGAAATAAAGTCCTTGCTTGTTCGTCGTTGCCGCGAGGAGCTCAAAGCTCTTGGCACAAAGCACAAAACGAGTCTCTGCTGGGTCCCTGGACACAAGGACATATCCGGCAACGAGCGAGCTGACGAACTGGCAAGAAAGGGGTCCGCGATGGACCATGAACAGGCACTTCAGTCGGTTAAACCATCACTCTGTAACCTCAGAGGAAGAGTGGAATACAAAACACGAATGAAAGCCAACAACAGGTGGTTGTCACTTACCACTTGTGACATATCTCGCAAGCTGTGGCCAAAATACAATAAGGGCCGAACCAACAAACTTTTACGTTACGACAGGACATCGCTGTCAAAGTTGATCGGTACTCTTACTGGCCACAACCTGCTAAGGAATCACACAATGAAACTAAATCTCAAGGATGACGACATCTGTAGAGGCTGCGGTGATGAGGAAACCCATGAGGACACACCTCACTTTCTCTGTCACTGTCCAAGCCTTTGTCACCTGAGGAACAGAACACTTGGAAGATACTTCTTCCAAGACATTCAAGAACTTTCTGATGTCTCACTATCTGATGTCTCACTATCAAATCTTTAAGGACATCCAAATGGCTGGACAAACTGGAGTAGGAAGAAAACCAAGGATGAAAGACAAAGGCCAGAACAGCGCGGCCAACACTCCCAAGAAAGGGTATCACAATGGGACCACATGGACCTAAGTGTGGTGTAACAGATTCGTTCTGTTCCATCAGCCCGTAAACCTAACCTGACCTAATGGCTATATTGAAGATGGAACGAAATCTATGGAAAGATATCGCCGTTTCCTGAAAAATGCTTCAGTGGATTGTATTTTTGATAAGGATATGTCCTTGAAAATCGCACAAGACAAGTTTTTAGCCAACAGCAATAATAAATCACGCCTCATTTCGATGTTAAGGGAGTTCCTGACGGCAGACAACATCTTGTCTCATCGAGCTGAAAGTGATGCAGCTACATTAATCGTTACTACAGCTATTGATATTGTTGGAGAAAATGTTGTTGTTGTAGCTGAAGACATCGATGTTTTAATTATTTTGACAGCGCTCACGCCTTATAATAAGGAAATTTATTATTTGAAACCAGCCAAGGGAAAAATAGAGGAGAAAGTGTTCTCTTCCAAGGGCTTGAAAAACAAATTACCTAACTGCCAAGAACACTTACTATTTATACACGCACTGACAGGATGCGATACTAAGTCAGCAAACAAAATTTCGCCAAAGCCTTTGAGAGAAGAGCGGATCTTTATGCCCTAGCTGGAGTATTCAAAGCGGAGAATGCGGACGTCACTTGGATTACATGCATTCTCGCATTGTATGGAGCCCCGAAATCTAAAAAATCTCTAAACGAATTCAGGTGTGTATTAATATTGGGTATTGACTTTGAAAAGTAATGATATTGTGATCTTAATGACCTTTTTTTCATTAGGTACGAGAGTTTCATCAAGGCGACAGCTAAAAATACCAGAGCGACGCAGTTGCACGCTTTGCCCCCGACCGAAGACGCATCAGCCGAGCATCTTAAGAGGGTATATCTCCAGGTACAACTTTGGATTGGGAATAAAATATCTCCAACGGAGTGGGGTTGGAGATATCATAATCAAGCCTGTGACTATGCAGCAGCAACCGGCCCCAGAAAATATCCTGAAAACTATTTTCTGCA
Organism: Portevinia maculata; assembly: GCA_949715645.1. Lineage (NCBI taxonomy): Eukaryota > Metazoa > Arthropoda > Insecta > Diptera > Syrphidae > Portevinia > Portevinia maculata. The sequence goes on from OX454526.1 coordinate 221,535,418, forward strand.
ACTGCCAGAAAGGATGTGGGCCAGCGTGTGGTTGTAAAGAGGTCTATAACTTAATTCGTGCGGTTTGCTAAGAGATGGCGTAACTTGTATTATTCCGATGTGTGATTTGTTGACCAAATTAAATGTTAATGCTTTATTGTGTTTTTCGGCTGTTCGGTCATTTAGTTTTTTTGTAAAATGAAAGATTAATTTATTTACTTTCCCAACGTTTCGGCGGGGGTTGCCACCTTCCTCAGGGGAATCTTTATTACATACACAACAAATAAATAAATAAAAGTAAACATTAAGTGAACCAAACAACTATTGGATAGAAATAAAACTTACAAATTAAGTTTAGAAAAAAAGGAATTAAATAAAATAAAATAAAAACGTCAGCTATATTGGCACTTCGACTTGTTGAAGTTTTGTCCTTAACTGTGTGTCCGTTATTGTTTTGGTATGAGGGAGCAGTAGACAGCGGAGATGTTCTGTATGTCCTGTTTCCTGTTCATGTTGTTTTTGTTGTTTAAAATATGCCGGGTTTCCAATGTGAGGCGTTTTGATTTGTGTTTTTCTGTTTACAAAATTTGTGTGTTGTCGAAGTCCGGTCTATGGTTTGTGTCAATGGTATGGCTGGCTAGCGCTGTTTTGTTGGGGTTGCCTGATTTTATGTCGGATTTGTGATTAGAGATACGTTGTTTGAGGAATTGCTGTGTCGTCCCAACGTAGCATAGATTACAAGATCATAATCTTTTCCTTGGCAATTAATTTTGTATACTACGTCGGTCCGTTTTCCTTTTTCCGTTTTTACTGTAAGCTTGGAGAACAGTGTCGCAAGAGTCTGATTAGACTTGTACTAGATCGGCTATGGTTGGAGAAAGTGGGTTGCCCATTGGTAAACCGTCGATCTGTCTATAAACTTTGTCCTTGTGTTGCAGGTAGTTGCTTTCTTTGAGGCAAAAGTTTAAGATTTCCAGGAACTTATTTTGGCTTAGAGACGTGCTGTTCTTTACAACTACCTGCAACACAAGGACAAGGTTTATAGACAGATCGACGATTTACCAATGGGCAACCCACTTTCTCCAACCATAGCCGATCTAGTTTTGGACCATCTGTTAGATGAATGTTTCAAACTGACTATAAAACCACGGCTTATTGTTAAGTACGTAGACGACCTCTTCGCGGTCATTAATTACCGTAACATCGACACTCTGCTGCTATGCCTCAATGCATTTAACCCCAGAATTCAATTCACTGTTGAAAAAGAAACAAACAGGTCGTTAGCGTTTTTGGATGTCAAAGTTCATCGCGAAAACGAACATCTCTCCTTCAATTGGTACCAGAAAAAAGCAGCATCGGGAAGATTAGTAAACTTTCGGTCAAATCAACCGAAACATGTTATAATTAACACTGCTGGCAACCTAATCAGATAGGTCTTTGCACTGAGTGACGAAAAGTTTGTCACACGCATTTTGAAGGACAACAGTTTACCCGGAGAGGTTATTCGGAGCCTGTTTCTCCGACACCGCCGCAGAACATGTCCGCAAGAAGAGAAAGTGAGAGAAACAGGGACATACAGAGGGGTGGTCTATGTCCCAAGAATTGCTGAGAGTCTCAAAAAGATCATCGCCACCACTAAGGGTATTAATTTGGCGTACAAGTCTAATCAGACTCTTGCGACACTGTTCTCCAAGCTTACAGTAAGAACGGAAAAAGGAAAACGGACCGACGTAGTATACAAAATTATTTGCCAAGGAAAAGATTATGAATCTTTTAATCTATGCTACGTTGGGACGGCACAGCAATTCCTCAAACAACGTATCTCTAATCACAAATCCGACATAAAATCAGGCAACCCCAACAAAACAGCGCTAGCCAGCCATACCATTGACACAAACCATAGACCGGACTTCGACAACACACAAATTTTACAAACAGAAAAACACAAATCAAAACGCCTCACATTGGAAACCCTGCATATTTTAAACAACAAAACAACATGAACAGGAAACAGGACATACAGAACATCTCCGCTGTCTACTGCTCCCTCATACCAAAACAATAACGGACACACAGTTAAGGACAAAACTTCAACAAGTCGAAGTGCCAATATAGCTGAAGTTTTTATTTTATTTTATTTAATTCCTTTTTTTTCTAAATTTAATTTGTAAGTTTTATTTCTATCCAATAGTTGTTTGGTTTACTTAATGTTTACTTTTATTTATTTATTTATTTGTTGTGTATGTAATAAAGATTCCCCTGAGGAATGTGGCAACCCCCGCCGAAACGTTGGGAAAGTAAATAAATTAATCTTTCATTTTACACAAAACGAATAACACAATAAAGGAGTAACTTGTATTATGCCATTGTTATTATTCCATTGGAACATGCGTTGAAAAGCTACTGCCATTGTACGTCATTTCAGTACATGTCATTTATTCGAAGCGTAAACAACAATAATTTTTTTTCACTCAAATATGTCGAACTTTGTGCCTGAAAAGTGTTTTTGCGGGGGGTTCTCTTCATTACTTTAATATGACGAAAACTGCTGCCGAAAGTCGTCGTATTTTGGTGGAAGTTTATGGTGAACATGCTCTAGCTGAGCGAACGTGCCAAAAGTGGTTTGCACGATTTAAAAGTGGTGATTTTGGCTTGGAAGACGATGAACGTCCTGGGCAGCCAAAAAAGTTTGAAGATGAAGAACTGAAAGCATTACTCTATTAAGATTGTAGCCAAACACAAGAAGAGCTCGCCGAATCTTTGGATGTCACTCAAGCAGCCATTTCAAAACGTTTAAAAGCAGCTGGATATATTCAAAAGCAAGGAAATTGGTTTTCACATGAACTCAAGCCGAGAGACGTAAAAAGGCGGTTTTGCCTGTCCGAAATGATGCTGGAACGCCACAAAAGGAAATCATTTTTGCATCGGATTGTTACTGGTGATGAAAAATGGATCTATTAGGACAACCCCAAGCGCAAAAAATCATATGTGAAACCCGGCCAACCAGCCAAATCAATGGCAAAGCCGAATATCCATGGCACGAAGGTAATGCTCTGTATGTTGTGGGATCAGAAGGGTGTGCTTTATTATGAGCTGCTAAAACCGGGTGAAACCATCAATGGACAACGCTACCGAACACAATTAATCCGTTTGAAGAGAGCAGTAGCCGAAAAACGCCCGGAATATGCGACCAGACACGTGGCAATAATTTTCCATCATGACAACGCTCGGCCCCACCTTGCTATTCCGGTGAAGAAATATTTGGAATACACTGGATGGGAAGTTTTACCTCACCCGCCAAATGGTAGTCAGAAGGGGCAAGGTCTGGGCTATAAGACCTTGCCCCTTCTGACTACCATTTGTTCCGGTCGATGTAGAACGCCCTCTGAAATACGGTTCACATCAGAGCAGAATATCAAAAATTGGCTTGATTCATTCTTGGCTGCCAAGCCGGTGCAGTTCTTTTGGGCTGGGATCCACAAATTGCCAGAAAGATGGGAAAAAGTCATAGCTTCAGATGGGCAATACTTTAAATTATACTATTGTACATGTTTTTCTTAAATAAACGTTCAAATTTTGAAAAAAAAACCGCACGAATTAAGTTATAGACCCAAGAAAGAGTGGATTACACTGCACCGGAGTGTGTGGTGTTTGCAACGGATCGAGCTGCATGAATGCAGCGCCGGTCATTAGAGCCGACGACTCAAACAAAAACGATCTTGACGATATCAACACATAAGTTTCGAAATAAAAAGACTTTTGATGATAATCTGAAAATATAGTATAAGTAACTGCCTCTTCTTCATTTTCCTCAGCAATATTACATCCAGTATCCACCAATTATGTGAATTTACTGTTGTATTGTATTGTATGTGCAGTGGGGTCATCAGTAGATGACAAGCACTTAGACCTATTGGTCCATTGTACTTCAGCATAGCTGCCCGCTCGCTGGTTATTGGCGATTAGTAAGATATAGTGAGGGAGAACCTACCAGTAGCCTTGGCAAAGCGAAGAATGTTAGCAAGTTCAATGTCCCCCATCTCATCTTCGTTGACGAATTGTTTGCCTATAGTGGTGAGCCTGGTTCTGGCGAAAGCCGGACATTCACAGATGAAGTGAGATACCGTTTCATCCGCCTCCAGGTAGCACTCACATAGGCCCGAGCTCCTAATGTGGATGGTTTTGAGGTGCTCGTTAAGAGGACTGAAACCGGTGACGAGACCAGTCAAGGGTCTCAAGTCTTTCCTGTTTAGTCCAAGCAAAAACTTACCTCTGCTGATTTTCGGACCGTCCACTAGCTTCTTCGAATACCTGCATGAGACCAGGTCATGCCAGTATTCGGAATGTTGTTGGCGTAGAGCCGAATCCATTTCACGTTTGTGGACGGATGAGCAGCATCCTATAGATGGTTGTGGGCCAATGAAGGCTGTTGAAGAGCCCTTCCTGGCCAGAGCATCCGCTCTTTCATTTCCCTCGATACCTGTGTGCCCAGGAACCCAGGCAAGTGATACCGAGTTAGAATTTACTGTTATGAAAAAAAATAATACAATAAAAAAAATGTCGAAAAAAAAAATTTGGAAAATTTTTTTTTCAAAAAAAGCAAGTGTTCTCAGGTGGTAAACTTTGTTTCAAATTCGATTTCGAAGCGATTAAAAAAAAAATATGAAAATCGGTAGAACTTTCCCGGAGTGCGAGCTAAATGTCCAAAGTTCCTCGACTATTATTTACATTATAAGGGGACACAAAATTCCCTTTCGCGCGTTCAATTATAAAACGAAAAAAAATTCTATTTCATTGCTTAGCTCAGGGTTTGTGCTTAAGATTGAACTTCAAATATCACCGCTTTTCATGAAAATGTTGCCTTTTTCTATTCTTTTGAAATGGCACCTCTTGACCCTGTATATGTATCTAGGAACCTATTCCTTTTTATCTGACTGCATCGTACGGAGCTGTTTCTACCGATTATTTATGTTAAGATTCAAAATTTTCTTGATATTTTGCTTTGTTATCTGCGCTGCGTTTTGGCGCATGATCAGCATAATACCTTCTGGAACTGGAGGTTTTAACGGCTTAAAAGACTGTACTTGAAGAAGCATTTTCCGATTGATGAGATCATCTATTTTTTTCTCGGCTGGATCACATTTTGTCTTTGCAAGCTGGAGTGTTAAAGTCAAGTAAAAGGAGTCAAAAAAGGTTTTCAAATAGTAAAAAACCAAAACATTTCATTTAAAAAAATTATTTACAAATTTATTTCAGTTTCTTTCTTCTTCCAACTTTTTTCAGATTTAATTTATGTTTTTTTTTCTAATTCATATAAATAACAGAAAATATTTAAATATATATTTATAAAACTAATAGGAAAAAATATTTAAGCAAAACAATAAAAATAATAATAAAATATTTCATATTTATATAAAACTCCACTCACATACATTTCCACATTTATATTTTAGTTGCATATATTTAGTTATTGCTAGAACTAATTACATTTTACATACAGATAACTATAGATTACAATTGGGTTTTATCCGCATTAAATTTGCATCTGAGCGTTATTTTACCATTAATATTTTTATTATCTAACTACATACAGATATAATTATATAAACCATCGAGTTATGAGAGCACAGCCATCGCTCGTGCCAATCGCACTCGAAAATCACGGTATAACATTTTACCACCCACAGGAACTCGACTCAGATACATATCAAGGCTCATAAGGCACAATGCCTTGCCATTCATGGGGAATTTTTGTGCCAATTCAGGGGTTACTTCGAGACCTTCTGATACAGCCATGTTGATAAGCCATTTCCAGACATCCGCCCGCGACCAATCTCTCGGATCAATGGGCAGACCATCGTTACCAAATTGAACTTCCAGTCGACTGTTGTGAAGATGATGATGGTGATGATGCTGATGGTGACTGTGCAGCGATGTGATTTTCTTCCCAACAACATTACCACCTGGTGCCGTCTTATTCCAAAGGTGAAGGTCATTCTCATTGCGGCAGCCATTCACATTTGATAAATCTAATGGTGGCACTCGCCCGGCATACTTTGTAAAGCTCGACTCGACCTGCATCTTGTTGATTGTCTGTAAACGGAGAGAAAACGAGAAATGCTAATGTTAGTTAAATTATAATAAACAAGCTGCGGAAGTTTGATTATGTGAATATGATAATTGTATGCCGCTGAGAGTGGTATGTACGTATATGCGCTTCTACCTACATTGGTTTGCTTTTATTTGAATCGATGTTGTGCATTTTTTTGTAAATTCATACATACATATATAATATTTTTTTATTATAAAAATTCATTAATTAACTTTGATAGACAATTAATGTGTGCGTCACATTCTCGTCAGCCCACTTTAGAAATCTACGAGTTTTTTATTCAGATAAAAATCTCCCTTGGTGTGGCCTCATCGTTTAAGATCACTTCAAAGAGCAATTTCATCAAACAGCGGGTGATGAAAAATGATGATGTCACACGTATACAAAACCGCTCTACACACTTAGACCAAAGCTGAGTTAAGCAGCTCCATCTTCAAGTACACGTAACCCATATGCCCCCGACCAATTAAAACCACATCCAAAGAAAGGCTTAATAAACGATTGATTTATGGCAATCAATTTTGTTTCATTAAAGGAAATCAAACTCAATTGAGAAACGAGCGCCCCCCGAGGCAAAGGCATTGATTGTATAACAATAACACAAATCCTCAACTATAGATCAAGTTTTTCCTCATCGCGTATCTATTCCCTCATCGTAGATACAATATCGTAAGCCACACACGCATCTACCAATTCTTTCGTTCTGTTAATTTCATTTAATTCCGATGGCGATAAAAATTGACAGCCATATGGTTTACATGTTGTACTCTTAAAATAATTTACAACCGAACGAGGAAAAGAAATTAAAACACACATCTCTGGTCTGGTACGATCATCTCCCCCAAAATAAAGTTCATCTCGAATATTGCTTTGTTGCTGGCGGAATTTCTGTGCCTTGTCGCTGGTCTATGCTGTTGTGCTCTAGTATGGTCCGAAAGATGGTCGACCAAAAAAGCGTGGGGCTAAAACTCGGCACAGCATCCATCCCATCACTCACAAAAGCGATCACGACGACCACCCGAGCTAAATCTTTTTTCTATAAGACTACAGCGTCTTGGATGCGCTGCTATAGAATGTGTGCTCGTTGGCCGCCGAGACGAAAACAGTGAAACAGACACATAGACAGTTAGATACGGAGCCGACGTATGAACAAGAAAAAAAGAAGAAAACATGCCAAGATGAATATGCCTCGTGTTTTATACTGATGGCTTATGGTATCCGGTCACTTATGGATTGACGCAACTACAATGCTATCGATGTATAGATACAATTGGTATGCTGGGTTTTATTTATATTTAATGTTCTGGTGGACTGGATGTGGCTGTGAAATTTACGACTCCGGTCCCCATTATCCTAATGATTACAGACACATTTTTAACATTCTTTTTTGGACAGGAACACTATTTGAGATAAGCTCATTGTCACAAAGAAGAGTGGATCTTCATCGGATTCATATGCAAATTTGAACATATTCTAGATTTTAGGGTTAAGCCTTTGACACGAACCCTGCATTAGATGCATAATCTTGTATAATCTATCTTGTTGCACTTGAATGGGAAATAGATTTCCTCTATCTCTCACACATTTGCCTAGTTGTTCAGTTTATGCGGTAAAGAATTCTAGTAGAACAATTCTATGCCTGGAGAAGGAGGAGGAATAAAATCAGGTTACAAGCAAAAGGCTTGTTAAACGAATAAAATGACAGATGAAGGGGCAACAACTTTTAAGTGCCCATAATTTGATTTGGATAATGGGGGTGGGAAGACGATGATGTTATTCTTTTTCCATGGACACAACTTCGAGACTGAAGCATATGTGGTATTCCATGTGCGTGGGAAAGACATTTTAAAATTGTTAAACAGAAATCAAATGTTTTGAAAAAAAAAGTCCTAAAATGTACAAAATGACGTTCAATTCGAATCTATGAGTGGGAGGATGTTCGGTGGTGACATATGAGCCACAATTATATCACAGATGATTCCGTCCATGTCCATGATCGCATTGATTTTATAGAGGAAGTTGACAGAAATGATTTTGCCCAGAAAGAACCATATATGTATGTCAAGTTGTTGTAGGTTTTAATGTTTCGACTTCAGAGTTGTAAAACATTAGTTATATGTGCAGTTTTTCGGTATAAGAACAACCGCAATCACAACCCTGTATTTTAAAAAGAGTTTACATTGCTTGTCACTGGACTGACAGGGATCTGAAATAGCATATTTTACTGCGACTTTGTAAGTATTGCTTGGAATAAATTTTTGTTGGCATTCCGTTTATCGAACAGCTTCAAAACTACGGCAAGTTTGTTACTTTCATTTGTATATTTTGTTGACATTGGGCTGCAAGTCGCACTTAAGGGGCTGTTCACACAGTTGCCAGCATAATATTAATGGTGGAAAACAAAGGAACATACATGCTTTACAAGTGGCAACGGTGCGGTGATCACCTGCTGATAGGCGATTACTGTTTACACAGTTGTCAGAGTAATATTACTGGTCGGAAACAAAGGCAGATGCATAATATATGTACAAGTGGCAACGGTGCGGTGATCACCTGCTGATAGGAGAGCTACGCGTTGTGAAAGCGTTGAGACTACTTGTAAGGATTGTTGATAGCGGGACATAACTTTCAATTTATAGGCTGGGCTCACGGCCCTCATCAATGTTGTCATTCGCTACGATGGGTTGTCAATTTGAAGTGTTATCGATCTTTTCGCATCAGATTTTCGTTGAAGCCTAATGTTGTGTCACATCATTTGGGGTTGGTTGGAGCCCACGATTATAGACTGATCTACCCAGTTTCGCCCAGTAGCTTATAAAAGCTTTAAGCGCAAGGTGGGCTCTCTCAGTGGTTAAGGCGTTGGACTACTGAGCAAGCGGTCCGTTTTGTTTACACTGCTCCTCCACTGCGAAAGTCTGGCCAACATCGAAGTGTATAAATTGCTATGGGAAGCTTTTTCCGAATTTTGTCTCAAATCAAACACAAAAGGTTGTAGACACTTTCTGCCCCTATATGAGGATGTAATATAGACAACATGGCCGCGCCGCTAAACTTCTCAAGAGGTTTAAAGAAAAGAGGATCCTATTTTCTCCATTGATATTGAACATTGCCTACTACCGTTAGTTCTGTAGCAACAAGTTGTGGGACTACATTTCAGTAATCCTGTTGTTGCAATCCTCGCATATCACTACAAGATCCAAGGCAGTGAAAGACTGCCGTGCATCTCTTAACGAGATAGCCGGTCAGTATAGCCTCACCCTTTGCTGGGTGCCGGGTCACTGTGACATACCAGGGAATTGTGAAGCTGACGAACTGGCCCGACGAGGCTCTTCTGGTTTAAACAGCATAAACGTCACCGACATCGAGGCACCAACGTCTTATGTTAAAAACCTTATAGACACCGATACGGTGAGCGAAGCCAACTCGACCAGTGCAACACCATAAGGCTACTCTGGCCGACATTAAATAAATCCAGGTCCATCGGACTTCTGAGGCATAAGAGAGGAACCCTCACCAAATTAGTAAACGTCCTCACCGGGCACTGTGCTATAGGAAGACATGCCCAAAGGTTGGGCATTCCCTGCAATGACTTCTGCAGAAGCTGTAGGTACGATGAAGAAGAGGAGACCATCAGTCACTTCCTTTGCAGGTGCACTCGCCAACATTAGGAAGGCTACATTGGGTGAATACCTTTTCAATGATCTTAACAACGCCTGCACACCAAGGATTAGCTCTTTCATTCAGAGGAGCAAATGGTTCCCTGAGTAAGAGGGTGACCCGCCCACCTTACACATCGGCATCACAATGGACCTACTTCTGGTCTAAGTGCATCGTCATCGAGGCCGGTTTAAATTAACCAACAAATCCTCGCATATGCCTCTGGGGCAGTGGCGGATCTAGGATCTTGATGGGGGGGGGGGGGGGGGGGGGGGGGGGGTCCACAAAATGTATGCTGTCATGACCTAACTTAACCTCATTTTCTCATTCTTTTGATATATTCTGCATGAAACTACGATAGTGCCGCTTGTGTGGACACACGGTTACCACTGCAAACAATTTTAATTCGGAACATCTACTTCGCGACAGTGTCGATAATTTTTTGATACACAGATATATACAAGGTGGCGCAAAAGTCATCACCCAGTGGCGTTCACCAATCCGACTGAAAAGTACATAGGATTGATGTCAAACGTCGTGGATCATTTAGAACATTGGCACACAGAATTGCCTAAGGCACACCCAAGGCCTGAAAACCCTATCGGAAGATGCTATAATTTTTGCAAATAGCGGCAAATGTCAATTTTACTTTGACATTTGTGAAGTAAACAGATGACAACTTTTGCGCCACCTTGTATATATGCACCAGTTATGAGTGGCGAAGTAAACGGAGTACAACCCCATATCAGGGCTCACTTTCCTCTTGGAATCTACGTTCATTGTGCTGTACATAGCTTCAGTTTGGTTATCAATGGCGCTTGCGGAGTATCGGGTATAAAAAATGCGTTAGGAACTATCGGAGCATTCGAAACATTTTCCCACCGGCCGAAGAGACAAAGCATTTTAAAGGAAGAAATTTTGAAAATGCCGAAAAAGAGTGACCAGAGAAAAGAAAAATTGAATTCTTTCGCTATTACAAGATGGGCTCAGTCTCATGAAGCAGTTTCAACTTACCTAGAACTTCAACCGGCCTTTATAGAAGCTATGGAAGAAATAAACAAGTGGAAAGATCGAGAGAATTCACAAAAGGCTTCTCAGCCTTTGACCGCGATTTTGACAATCGAATTTCAAATCTCCTGCCATAGCCATGTAATGGAATCGATTAATTCTATCGTCTTGGCTCTGAGTCGGGAATTGCAGACGAAAAATCAAGATCTAGGAGAAGCCACAAAGTTAGCTGATGATGCTACGAATGATATCAATGAAAAGCGGGAAAACGTTGATTTAAATTTTCGTATCATTTACGACAATGTTGCTGAAATCTGTTCCGAATACGAAATTAATATGAAATTGCCTCGTCGTTGCAGTCAACAGAAAAACCGTTATTACAGAATTGCCTTCTACATTCCATTCCTTGATACTTACATTTTTCATCTCGAAATTCGGTTCGAAAAACACAAATCGATCTTCCACAGTTTCGGACAACTATTTCCTTCCAAGCAGGAATTTGATGAGGAAAAATTAGCAGATCCTTTCAAATTTTATGACGAAATATTGGACTGTTCAGAAAGGAATTTCATCTCAGAGATCAGAATGTGGAGGCAACGGATCTCCGATCAAGATATTCAAAATGCGCTCGATGCACTATCAGTGAGTAACTTCAGATCGGAATTTTTATTTCCAGATTCAGTTTCTATAACCCATCGAATACTTAACTTTCAATGGTAACGTTAGTTTTTTTTGGATTTTCGAACCTTGAGTCACGAAAGATTGACTTTCCATTTCCACTAACCGTCGAAATTATCTGTGTAAAAATTACACGTAATAACAAGCATTTATATGTTGGTAATGCGTACATTCCATCGTATCGTCTGTGTTCCTTATGTTATGCTTGCAGATTATTTCAGTAAGTCGTTTAGTGTGACCCCTCTTCACATAGATGAGCAATATTTTAGTTATCTAACTAGCTGTTCCCAAAAAAGTTTTAGTAGCTTCTCATTTGACTTGGAAACAATTTTAAAATTTATTTCTTCTCTGAAGAATGATTATTCATCAGGTCCTGATGGCATTGCACCGATCGTTCTTAAAAAATGTAGTCATGCAATTGCTCCATATCTTAAATATCTGTTTGAATTGTCCATTAGTACTGGTAAATTCCCTTATATATGGAAAAGTGCTTTTATCACACCTGTATTTAAAAAAGGTGAACGTGGGGATATCACTAATTATAGGCCCATCTCAAAACTTTCGTGTATCCCTAAGCTTTTTGAACAAATTGTTTGCGAAAAGTTAATATTTCTTTGTCGCAATTTAATTTGTAATGAACAGCATGGATTTGTAAGAAACAGATCCACTGTCACTAATCTGTTAAGTTTCTTGCATGATTGTTCTAATGCCTTAGAGAATAAGGACGAAATGGATTGCATATACACTGACTTCTCTAAAGCTTTCGACCAGCTGTCCCATGAAATAATCGAGTTTAAGCTCAGGGCTTTTGGTTTCCCACGAAGTTTCATAAAATGGGTTAATTCATACCTTAGATCAAGGGTTTATCAAGTCAAATTTAGAGGATCGCTATCTGTATCTTTTACAGCTGAGTCTGGAGTTCCCCAAGGTAGTCACCTCGGACCAATTCTATTTATACTAGCCATTAATGATGTTAAAGCATGTATAAATCACAGTAATATCCTGATCTACGCTGATGATATGAAAATATTTAAATCTATCACTAGTCAGCAAGATAGAATTTTTCTTCAATCTGACATTAATAGCTTCGCCAATTGGCGTGATAAAAACGGTTTATCCCTGAACCCTACTAAATGTCAACATATGACATTCTCTAGAAAGAATATACCTTCCACCTTTCAATATTCTCTGTCTCAACATATTCTTTGTAATGTTGATAATTTTAAGGATCTTGGGGTTTATTTCGACCCCAAACTGGTTTTTGCTAAGCATATTAATTCTATTATTAACAAATCTAATTCTATGCTGGGTTTCGTAAAAAGGTGGGCGAAAGAATTTAATGACCCATACGTTACTATGTCATTGTACAATTGTTTTGTCCGTCCGATTCTAGAGTATGCTTCACAAGTTTGGACGCCGTTCTACAACATTCGACAATTTATTCGATTTGCACTTAGAGGACTTCCATGGGATGATCCTTTTAACCTTCCTCCTTACAGTCAGCGTATTAAGCTTCTTCAAATGTTACCCCTTTCTCAACGAAGGCTTAATAGCGATATCATTTTTTTACAGCAGCTTATATCCGGTTAAATAGATGCACCTGACTTGCTGTCATCTATTGGCTTTAATTTTCGGTGTGGTGCCCATAATTTACGTAGTGCTGATTTATTGTTTAGCCCCCATCATAGAACGAATTATGGGAGGCATGAGCCTATTAGTCGCATGAGTAGAATCTATAATCTAAATGATCATGTGATTGACTTGCATGTTAGTAAAATTAAGCTGAAAAATATTTTGCGCAATAATACCTTAATGTCTTAATTTATTTGCATGATTTGTGTTTGTGTTAGTATTTTATAGGTACATAATTATTGTATTTTTAATTGTTTTGTCCTTACTAACACCTGCACTAAATGATGAGCCTGTGGGAGCACTTTTAGTGCCGGCAAATTTCTGCTCGTGATAGTTGCTTGCTTTAAGCACTCCACGACACAGAACTGATAGTGTATGTAAAAAAGAATCGTAAAATAGAATATGCTAAATTTTCGGCGACAGAATACCAGCATTTCAGATTCAGGTCGGTTCGGACCTCCCTGGGGCGGTCCGGACCCGATACGCCCCCCCCCCCCCACCCGTGGATCCGCCACTGCTCTGGGGTGATTCGTCTGCCTGCCGATATGTGGAACGATAACAATATTGTCAGCCGCCTACCGCCGTAGTCGAATTAGCTTCCGTACTGATTTGCAGGTCTGCGTCGTCGTGCTTTCCGTAGTGAGTGTACCTACTTATTGTTCTTGGCGGACTGCGACAACCGGCAATCTAGCTCAGACTGCGCCTTCAGGTTTTCTTCTTCGGCGTCTGATTGCGCACTAACCATACTCGTATCGTTTTATCTCCCCCTATTAGCATAATTTCCTCAAAGGTAGATCCACAACCACCAACCTGGTTGATTTCGTGTCCGTCACACTTTCTTCATTAGACGATTGCAATGAAGTGAATTTACCCGCTACTGACTTAAGTAAGACCTTTGACAAAATATCTCATCGTTTGATTCTTTTCAAACTCTCCTTTCTGAATTTCGATCCTTTACTATTGGCTTGGTTTTCATCTTACTTCGATAACCGATTTTATAACGTTCGCTTTGGCTCTGTTCTCTCTTTGCCTTTCAAAGCCACGTCTGGTGTTCCCCAAGGTAGCCACTTTGGACCTCTGATTTTTATTTTAGCAATAAATGATCTTTACAACATCGTAAAGTTCTCCTCCATCTCACTCTATGCCAGCCCGCTCAATTCTTTAAAATCATTTCTTCCCCCACACGACTCTGATCTTCTTCAACAAGGAAAGTTTTTCCGTTTGGTGTCAACAAAACTTAATGGAACTGAATATTGCTAAATGTGAATTTCTTACTTGTTCACGTAAATGGACTCAGTCTTCCTGTAGACTATGCTTTTTGAACAAACCAACCATTGTTGCCGCTCTAACCATCCACGACCTAGGTGTTCTATGCTAAAGAGAGCATGAAGCATAATATCGAACTCCGCCCATAATAAAAACATGTGTCCGCACACATCACAAATCGCCGCCATCATATTGCTACAGTGATTGTACCTATAGTTGAATGAAAAATGTCCGTTTTAGTATTTATAAACCGATTTGTGCAAAGGGGTCCACGTTTATTGTAAATAACTTTTAAATGAATATAAATTTTAAAATTTCAATTTGAAAACATAAATAAAGATTGTTTAACAATGTTTATCGGATAATTGAAAAATATGTAGGCCCTTTTGTGAGCCTTGTTAAGGCCTTTTAAACTTGATTTACTACTTTTTAGGCGACTATTTAATACATTTTTCAATACTTTTCCAAGTTTTTTCGAGTATTTTTCAGGAGCTTTTTTTAGCTTTCGAATTGGTTGCTCTTGCCTTGCAGGCGAACGGTCGCCTTTTGTAGTTTGGTGTATATGAGTGTGTATTTAAAGTCATTGTTTGACCGTTAAGCATCTTTTTATTTTATTTTCATGCGTAACCGTAATGAAACCAGCAACAAATTGAATGAAAAGTACGTATAGTATGACGTACTTTTTAATCCCAATCAATAGAATATTAAATGTGGACTTTATTCTATTTATCTCAATGTGCCAAATGGAATATAACTTGAAAAATATTTCTTTTTTAGCTCAGGCACATCAGCGATTTGAATAGCTGTGTCTAATGAACGAAAACTAGATCAGAACCGAACAGCACAAGTAAGTGAAAACTGTCAGATCAAGTCAGATCTCCCTCTCAGCTGTGAGATTTCAAAAAGATAATTGTACAATTTGAGATTTCAAATTTGACACTTTTCACTCACTTTAAAGCTAGGTGCAAAAAATTGTGTGCTAAACTGAGCTGAAACAGAAATTGAAAGAATGAGGAACACTTTGGGACAAGATTTTTACTCATGGAACACCAAATCCTGTTCTTTTCTGCGCAGCTCAGGTTCGTCAAAGAAACCCAATGTACTTATCCTTTTTATTTTAGTTTGGTGATCAATGATCATGATTAGAGCTATAAATAAATTGACTGAGGCACTACTCCGGGGGAAATATCAGTGAACACAAATTCCAAATTGTTATTTAGCGTAGCATGTTACATAGTTTAACAACAAAGTATTTATTGATATTTCATTTATTCGTAAACCTTGTGTTAAGTAGCATTCTGTTGTATCGTTTGCTGTAATAGTGGCATCATTGTAACAATAACTATTGTCTGTAGTTTGAGGCCCAAAAACAAATCTATCCGAAAATTCTGACACTCGCACACACCCGTCACTGTCTTGTAATCAAAAAATTGTCCGTCCAAAAAAATCAAGTATAAACCCCTTGCTGATTGATGCCATCCCACTGTGCGGCTTTCAAAACAATAACAATGCCCAGCCCATCCACATCAAGCATCAACCCAGCTACGACGATGATCATGACGAAGTACACTTTATGTGCTAAGCACTATTTCACGATTCTGGCGTGTCGAACCCGACCGCCTGATTATGTTTCCATCT
This sequence comes from Portevinia maculata, assembly GCA_949715645.1. Lineage (NCBI taxonomy): Eukaryota > Metazoa > Arthropoda > Insecta > Diptera > Syrphidae > Portevinia > Portevinia maculata. Next base: position 221,551,388 of record OX454526.1, read on the forward strand.
CCGGATGCAATTTGATTCTGCAATGGTTTGTTCGCAATTCGCATTCGTATTCAGACTGTTGTTGACGGCAGGTCGGGTCGGTGACTCAGCAAAGAAAAATATTAAATTCGCTCTGATCTGATCTGAAGTGGCTGTCAGTCAGTCTTTGCATCTACTCGTTGGTGTCGTATGCACCATTATAATGATTAACACTACAGTGCACACTGCACACCGTAGTACATTACATTTCAAATTCTGTTTGTCTGTGCGCCCGCCGTTCTGGCCGTAGTAATTCCTTCCCCGTGTCTGTCTACCTCTGGCTGTCTTTCTGTCTGTCGGGGTGGTTAGGTTGGCTGAGGCGAAACTATATAAAATCAGATACAACGCACATCAAACTTTACGCATTGGTTTTGAATCTCGCTAGTTTTTTATTCTTCCTTTTAGTGTGATTTTTATTATTGGCGCCAAGATGTTGGGCGTTTTTATCAGGAGCTGTGGCCGCTTAAAGTAAATTCGCTTTGATTGATGTTTATCCTTCATGTCGCCAGTCGGAGTAATGTTGGAACTCCCTTTAATTAGTTTATATGTACACAGAGTTCATATAAACATTTTCTCTTGTCAGACTAGGAAGTTGTTACAGGAAAAAAAAAATGTATTTTCTCGCCTCCCTCTGTTCATCTTGCGGCTACGCGTGTAAGGTAACTTGACTTGACACGTGATTAATTTAAAGTCTTCCTTGGTGAAAATGTCTCACTAAAATTCACATTTTTCTTCGAGTTTTAAAAAAATAAAAAATAAAAAAAAAGAATCAAACAGGATGTCCCCGTTGCCGCACAGCCTATACGACGATGATGACAGACGGCAGCGACACCGACCATCAACCTCACTCGACTTTTTAGTGGGAAAACCAATTGGAAATTCCAAAATGAACATGACACGGCCGGCGTGTCTCCTTTGTGAGAGTGCGAAAATTGCAAAAAAAAATAAGAAAAAATAAAATAAAAAAAATAAAAATTATTGAAACACATTTTTGTGAAGCATCCGGTGGATTAAATTTTAAATTTTTGAGATTTTTCTTCTGTTTGTTTTCTGTCTGTCTTGTCGCGTCCACTTGATTTCTATTTCAGATACTTAGCTAGTTGTATAGAATTTATTTTTAAAACAAGGAAAAGAATTTAGCTCTCTTCGATTCGTTAATTGTTTGAGAAGAATTCAAAAGAAAAGGAACGCCAACAGAGAGCCATCTATGGGGGAAGAAGCGGAATAAAAAAAAAAAAAATTACTAGAGTGAAAAATGTATTCGAAAATTATAAACAAATTCACACGAGCACCTCCATCTGTTTATTTGTTTAGCCTTTGGAAAACAAAAGCATTGTGAAGGTGTCGGAATGTTGGTCCGAATTCGATTTTCGCTTTTGTTATTCGAGGTTGGAATATAAATAGATCTCGAACGGCCGCGCGTATTTAGATACCAGAAAATGAAAATACAATTTTTGTTTTTATTAACTTGTTCTGTGTAGGTATTTACCTATTCCATATAATACTAACAGTTGACAGGTTTCTGATTGAAAATAACAAAAGCAACAATAAAGATTGTGAAATGGTTCAGATAATGTTTTTTTTAAGAGTTCAAAGCTTTAGCTGTGATAAACATTAAAAGGTATTCATACGTGTTAATGAATTAGTAGAACAAGCACCTAGGTAGTTATACTTTGAAGTTTTTTGTGAGCTTAATCAGGTCATGTTTAGTTAGTTTTCAAAATGAAAAATGCAAAACAAATGTTCAAATATATTCGATTGTCAATTTAATTTTTGACATTTTGATGACATGTGCCACTTTGCTAGACGTATAGTGGGTTGAATGATGTATGTAAATACAAAAGGAATTCGTACCTATATAGGCAGCAGACACGTTGAGTCGTTGCAAATGCCGCAAATCTGTTATATCTACGCAAATCAAGTGGCCAGACAATAACATTTATTTTTAGCATAAGACTTAGCTTCCTTTTATCCGATATGGAGGGGGTGTGGTTTTATTGAGATTTTAGAATATTTTTAATGTCTGTAACCTGCCGTTTCCTTTTTGGCAGCATACATGACTGCTGCCTGTGAAGCAGCCAGTCTTTGTGGCAACTGTCAGAAAAGAATTATTATCCGTGAAACACGCTTATTAACTGCCTGAATAAAATGGGGAAAGCGGTCGTTTCATTTTGTCGCCTTGTCAAAGTTACCCCACACACACACACACACCCAACATCGCGATCGGTCGTTGTTGTCACTTTCGAGCGCAGTATTTGGTCTTGTATGTATTGAACTTTGACAGCGCGAAACGACAAAGCAACCACGACCACATTTTTTTTTAAAAAATTTAAATTTACTTGGTCGCTGTGTCGTGTCGCGATGTCAAAATTCAATACATACACAAAAAGAGTGAAGCTTTCGAAGCCGACTTGCGTCAAGGTTTAAAATTAAAGGAATAGGTCACGCCATGGTGAATTTAACATTGAAATGACGACACTCAGGGAGAGCGACCGCGAGTCCACTATGTTAAGTCATTACCCAACTTTAAGAAACAGTTAGTTGTTGGACAATTGATATTGACTGAGCACGAATGAGTAGGTAAATATATGGATTAGGTACAGTTAAACTAATTTGAAGCTGCAAACGGTGCGATAACCCCTTTTCGATTCGGTGGGTCCCACTGTTACATCTCATCGTGACCATAACGTCGCCGACTCTGTGTTGATTGCTCTTTTGTTACTCGGTTTCCTGGCTTCAATATGGTTTATGAAGAATGTGAAATCACTTCGGCTTGCCGTTCGCCGTTGTTGACTTGCAACATGATACGTGAACGCGATTTCTTTATTATTTTTTTATGTTTTTCGAAATCAGCACAAACAAGCGCAGCAGCAACCACTAAGCCAATCAGCGCACTCCACTAAAGCAGGAACTACAAGTACAGCACACGATTTTATGGCATACAACCTCGGAGAGTTAACCTAAAATGCTTTTGCAAGGCAAGGAGCTCACGAAAAAAAAGAACTCGTTTCGGCGACATTAATATTGTTTCATCTCTCGGCAGAGGAAAGCGCAGCGAGCAGCGCCATAAATTACACGACCAAGACCAAGTCAAATATAGTCAATGTGTGCAATGTTGTTGCTGGATGGTGCTGCTGTAGCTGCACCGTGTACTTTAGATGTTGTTTTTTCTTCATTATTCTTTGCAACCGGCCAACTACAGAGCACACAATTACTCTGCTTAAACGAGCCGAGCCAAGTTTGGAAAAGGTACTTCAACGCAACCCGCTCAGCAATAGTTGCGGGTAATGACCTCCGAGCAAGCAACTTAAAAGTTGTTCAAGCTGTTGGCCACTGTGCACGGAGAGAATACTGGCAGTGACTAAGTTCGCTTTAGCCACAGAATAATACTTATTATTTTTTGTGTTCTTTTTTTTTGGGAGCAAGCAAATATTTGCCTTTGTCTCATGGTGGGTTCCAGAAGTGGAAGTGCCCAGGCCCACAGATACATAGTATCTGAACAAACAGTACACACGGTGTGTTGGCAAACGTTGCCTGCCGCGCTGTTTTATGGTGCAACTGAGTCAACAAGTTTTGCATTTTTACCTCGAACCGGCCAGGAATTTGTATTTCCAATTAACATTCCAAAGAAAATCGAAGGCGACGACTCTTTGGTATTTTAAAACAACTTTTAACTCACTGTACACGGTGAACCGCGGATTTGGAGTGCGTGTGTGTGTGTACGCGCGCGCCCGTGTTTAAGCATTGAAATTGAAACAGCGCAAAGATGTTTGACAAGATTAGGAAAGAGGTGTGGGTAATAAAGTGGGTTATGTGTGAAATATCTGATGATTTTCGGTAGAAATCAACTTCATTGAATGTTAATTGCTTTCGGAGATCGTCACAGTCACAGAAGGAGCAAAATACGATGATTCATTGTAAAAATGTCGGTCGCTGTTGCTGGGAATGAGATTAGTGATCGGATACATCCGAAGAACCCCAGTTTAGAACAGGGTTATGTTCCAAAAAAATGTCGCCTTAACTTAAAACGAAGATTCAACTTAAATTTGGTTGTAAGAAACAAATTGTCTACTTCGAAATTCATATTATGTGAAACATTCGATGTGTAGGTTTATTTTTCTTTTACGTTTTTACGAACAGATGAACTGCTTTAGTGTTTGGGGAAATATATACGTATAACTGAAACCGTTGGCGACTATTAAGGGTTGTAAAAATCTGAGGCGGTAGGTAGGCTGTTCCACAAACGTGTGGTTCTGGGTAGGTACTGTATTTCACTGATCGGCTTACCCTAGATACGCAATATAATTTGCACTGGTTGCAGTCTTCGTACGTCGAGGGTCGAGGTGTCTATAAGGCTGGGGTTTGTCAAAATACTTTTTAAGAAAAAAACGATAGATAGATGTTGTATACGGTAGCCCATGCTTTCAACATGCAAGATTTGCAGACCCTTATAATGAATGCTAGGAAGGTAACTACGAACTAATTCCCACGTAGCTGAAGAGTAATTTATGCTTTTCGTTCAGATTTGACGTTCCTTGTTTCAGTTGAGCTGACGTCTAGCTTTCTCCAACCGCCGAAGTTGCTTCGTGATTATAGCTGCCGTCTGTTTCACCGATCCCATATTGCGCTCGACTCAAACCCATTATCAAGTTGACAATATTCCCGGGAATTGGTGTTTCTCCAATTCTCTGCGCTCCATACAAAAAAATTGGCATTCCAATTTTTGAAATTTGGCATAGTAAATCCTCTGTTATTCGCTACCCAAGATATCTGCTGGCATCATCCGCGCGATAGCACATAAAGCATCATTACACAAAACACACAGCACACATTGAGCGCACATAGTCGGTTGAAGAGGGTAATTCATTTGGCGTTCGGCTTTGGTTCAAATTTTTGCGGCATACTAGGGGTGTTACGAACTTTCACTCTGAGTCCGATATGTCGGAATCGGTTTAAATTGCACCTCTGAATCCGGCTCCAAAGGACAATGTACTGCCCTCTTTTAGCAAACAAATCTGAGAGGACACTTGGCAAAAAAGAAGACTGTCCTCTCAAAAGAAGGACGAATGGTCTTATACACAAAGGACATAAAACCTAGCCTCAACCTAGCCTCCAATTTTAAGCCGAATCCGAGCGGGAAATTTGAGAAGCTTCTCTTGACAATTTATACTTTTGGATGTTTGTCAGACGTTCGCAATAGGTGGGGCAGTGAAAAAAAACTTTAGGTGTTACTTGGCCCCGGTGTGACCATTTGAACCAGAGATCCTGAGATTAATAGTCCAAGACACTTACAACTAAGCTCACCTGATAAAAATAGGAGATTCAAATAATCTTTTGATGCTGTTAAATTAAACCACTTTTAGTGTATTTAAAGTCGGATTATTATTTTAGGTATACATTTTATATGTTAGAAAACAAAGAAACCAAAAATCGAAATCGGAAACGCGTGGGCGTAAATCCAAAATCATACAATACGATGTGAATGGTGCCATTCTACAAAATCGGACTAACAAATGAAAAGATTCCAACCTTCGATTAGGTGGTGGAGCGTTTGATAGACAAGTAGCTGTTTAGAATACATTAAAATGCTTGCAACAGAATACCGGATTAACCTTTAAGGTGGGTACGAATTTGTCGAGCGATGGCCAATATTCTGGTGGTCATTAAAAATGCAACCGCGTGCATTAAAATGCCAAACCATAAGTGCCGCAGTAAAAAAGTCATCAACTGCGCGAATCATTTGCATATTTCTCATTCCCCAAACGAATAAGGTCACGCAAGAGACACCGAGTCTACGATAAATTGAAATACCACCTACCACCCTGTGTAAAAAATATATCTGCCACATAAAAAGAAATTGATAATAACATATTTATATTAAAACTCGTTACGAAACCCGTTGCTCTTCACGTAATTCATTACCAGTCGTTGTCGTCAGATTTCACATAAGGATTGATGTTGGTCTTATGCTGGAAACCATGAAATTGTTAAAAAGGTATTTTGAGTTGGATAATTAAAATTCCAAACTTGCCCGGTTGTGTGGTGTTTTTTGTTTTTAAATTGTTTTCTTCTTTGCATTAAAGTTTTGCCATAAAGATAATTGAAAGAAACACCATTTAACGACGTCAAGTGAAAACAGACACATCAAATATCGTCTTCGATAAATGTGTGCCTTTTGGTGGTATTTGCTTCGAATTTCTCTCCGTCTGTCGTTAGTGTAAACGTAAAGCCGCGTGCGCGCATGATCCAAAACCGATCTTCGCGCAGACATGACCAATAAAGAGAAGCACATCACACTCAAAGGGGGGAGCTAAAGAAGGTGTACGGCGTGAGGTTTGCGGTGGAGTTTCAGTGGTTGCCTTGGCTTTGGCTGCCTTGGGGCAACGTCAAGGTGAAATTCTTTAGAAATGTGAAACGTTGCATAAAATGAGCTTCACAATAAAGATAGTGTGTACCTTCCTTCACGTATGTATCTCTTTCAACAAAAACCGACTGTCATGGATTTCTTTTGGTTTGCCTGGCGGCTTGGAATCGCTGTTTATTTTTGTTTTGTCTCCCTCTGACACTTTGCTTATGAATTTATTCATTACCATAAGATAAGATACTCGACTGAATAAACTCCGGGAGAAAGACAGACAAAGATAGACCCCGTGAACTAAAGGAATGCAGACATTGAAATTCCGGGTAATTAATTACCCAAGTGTGCAAACTAACAGTTCACAGCCAGCGATTTCCAGTCTCTGGCAGCATGATACAAGTCTAAAGTCGAAGCGAAAGAGGTTCAACCAACAAAAGTTACGTGCAATGTACGTATATGTTATTTAGTGACTACAAGTCCGTGGAATGTGAATCATGATCGCAAATCCAAACCCAGAAAGTGCATGCTGCTCTGTGCAACTGATGCGATGACTTTGCAAAGTGTATAGACGGCGATCATGTTGCAAACACCAGAAAATGTACTACATACATTTTCGAAGATTTCTCTTCTAGTATAATTATAACGGCCACAGGGGCTCTAGATATTTTTTTTATAGTTTTCATCATCTGACAAAAGTATCTTCTTACAATTGAAGAAGCCCAAGAAGTGATTAGTCATCGCCACCATGAGAAGAATTAAAAACCACGGAATGGTTGTATATAGCGATGTTACCCCTTTGCTTAATTGGAAAAGATATTTAATGGCAAAGTTCAATTTAGATAATTCGAGAGGAGAACAAATTGAACACCAAGAGGGTGCCGACGTCCATTATGGGTCGACGTATACGTAGCGAATGGTCGGCAATTAATTATTTTTATGTACAAATTTTAATTGTTATTTGTTTCAATTGAATCGAGGCTGCGATCCTTTTGAAGCCTTGAGCTGTACCTACGGGGACCGGTCGCAGCTGTAAATCGCTTTCCGAAGCTGATTTTCGAACGAGGAATTACCAGGCATGAAAGTGTACACAAAAGATATTATGAACATAGACCTACAATTTTAAGCCGAATCCGAACGGCAATTTGAGATTCAAGATGAAAATCCAACGATACTCTTGAATGTAGACGTCCACAAGAGATAAGTGATCGCCTGGCTGTAATCAGAATCCAAAATATGCATTACAAAATCAGTGTCATATCTTCATATGCCCCTACCAATGAACCTATCAAAGACGAGTTCTATGACATGCTGGACGGAGCCTGTTCGGAGTCACGTTAATATCGACAAAGCTGGGTACCAGGACACAGAGGTATAGAAGGAAAAGAGCAGGCCGATGAGCTTGCGAGAAAGGGAGAAGAATTGAAGAGTAGTGAAGGGGTGGACATCAAACTACCACTTGACGTTATCAAGGGAATAATTGATGAGAACATTTAAAAATGGCTGACCTCAGATGGGAAAATCTAGGTGGGCATAGGGTGTCTAAAGCGCTTTGGATAAAAAAGATCTATGGAAATTCTCAAATTGAGTAGGGAACAGCTTAGAACAGTGGTTGGGATACATGCAAATTCTGCAAGCAGAGGAAGACATAACACACATACTGTGTAAGTGCGAGAGAATATCACGGAATCGTAGGAGATTTCTAGGAGAGTACTTGTTCGAGGAAATAGGCGAGTTGAGCGGCATAGACTATAGGAAGCTAAACAAAAAGTTTTTAGGTTCCTCATTTTGAAGTTTGGATTCAATCGGTTTCCCATGTATCGCGATGGGCCCTTTTTCTTGGTGCCTAGTGCTGCAGTATGCAATTGCATACCCCTTTTGACCTTACCTAACCTAATATCGAAAATAGACAAAGTCTTCACACTGAGGCAAATCATTGACAAGACTGATGGATTTCAGGTCGAGATCCACCATATTTTCAGGAGCTCTACGTGGCGATGGCTGAATCCGGGACAATGAAAAGTACGTGCGCAAGTTGGAAGTAGCTCTTCCGAACAATTTTAAACATGCATCCAATTCCGTCAACACGACTACATTCGCTCGGCCACAAAAAGCCAATTTTTTTTTTCACAATTTTGAAAAAAAATGGCCTAAACTTTTTTTTTCATTTTTGTTATCAAAATTTTGAGTTTGCATGCGATTTTTTTAAAAACTATTGAAATAAATAATTTAATTTAAATTTGGAATTATAGAACAGATTTCTGGCTTTCAAAGCCGGTGTAGTACTTTATTGTAAGTGTTGCCGTTTATTTTTTAATTTTTTTTTTTCAATTTCAATATTTTTTTCTAAAATTGCCCCTACCTCCTAAACGGGGCGAGATAGACCCCCCCACCCAGTATAAAATGCTTGTTTTTGACTCTTCTACAAAAAACCGCTATCAATTTTTGGCGCCATAGTTATCGTACTCTCCCCCAATTAAGGCCCCACCAATGGAGAAAAATCGTACAAAAGCACTAAACTTCTTTCCTGTACTCCGATTCTTTCGAATAGTAGGTAGCACCTAAAATCATGCAATGCAATACTTCATTGCTAGGTGCTACTTACTGTTGAAAAAAGAAATCCATGCGTTGTGTTCCAACACTATAAGGGTACTGAACATATATACAGAAAATACAAAACCTCTTTGGCGTAAGCAAATTATAAAAAAATTAAGCTAACCTAACATAAATCAAAAGTCCTGTGAAGAATTTAATATCAGAAGCTACAGCAACTTTATCTTTCTTTATCGGCGATGTCATGATTTGCATTACGAGTAGAAGGATCATTACTTGATAACTTTACTGCATCCCGATATAGGTGCGCATGTCGGGTTGGCCTGAAATGATAGCAGCTATATTTTGACATTAGTTATTCCATTTGCCGAATGAGTGTTCCTACCTAGTAGAAAATTAAGCTATAAACGTTCGAACTTTCGTTATTGTAGCGTGATCATCCTCGAACCCACTTTACTCAACCATATTTAGGTATCTATCCAATAGCTTCTTATAGGCGCTTTGGACTTCATTATTATGTTTACATGCTCGTGCTTTAATCTTGGGTAGGAGGTATGGACCAAATTTGAAAATGCGCCCTTCGCACCAGGTCCCTAGCTACGATTCTATATACTATTCGTCCTTATGATGAAAGATATTCTAGGTTCGGGTAGATTAAATAATTAAAAAGTGTTTTAAAGTTTATGTAGATATTGTTACTATTAACAACCTGATAAAAGTGAAGAAATGTCGCCAGCTGACAAGCAAAAAACCACTTGTTGATTAACATGAATCTTTCTTCCGATTAAAACTTCAGCTAGGTATCGTATTGCTTCTATTGCTATAATCGGTGAAAGAGACAAGTGATTTATTAATTTAAATGCATTCTCAACATATTGCCAATCTGCAATTTGAGGAATTTATTCCCCACGACAAAAATGTGATTCATATTAATGTTATATTACTTCGTGGACTATAATTGATGCCATTTTAAAATACAATAAACAGAAAGCGTGTGAGCCTATTTTGATGAAAATAAACCCCGACTGACTCATTTCCACACCTAAATCTGCAATTTGCGTTCACTACAAGAGACCAGGTATTGTTTTTCACAACATTCACTATATTCCACAATTGACCAATCGATCGCTAAAGATCATCACGGATTGGTTTGCCTTTCCCTGCTGGGTGTTAATGAACAGACACATTGCACACATATCAACCCACGACTTCCTTCCACAGAACGCGACGACGGAAAAGGATGCATTTACGTGTTTATTTGCGGTTACCCACATCTATCTTTCCGCTCCATCATCATCATCCATCCAAATCTAACTCATTGTGGGAGTTTAATTGAGTTTTCTCGCTGCCGCCATTTAGCACTACACCAAGTGGAATTTCATTATTTACAAGCGCGCGCTCACAATCTATTCCACAATTCACATAGACGCATCCTTTGTGTGCGCGGTGGTCCAATCGACACAGAATTACAAAATTAAATCGCAAATATTTTTACAATGCCTTCCTTTTAGTATCTACAATAACGCCCACAATTACCACATTCACATTTGTTAGCCGCATCATTTCCTCTTACACTTGGATTCTCCAGATTTTGATTACTAGCCACATACACAGCGATAGTTGCTGTAATAATGACGTCATACATTTTTATTATTTTTATAAAACCCAAACAATTTCTTCTGCCAAATTGTGCCTATATTAGAATTTTTATTGGAAGGTTTTACGATTCATGTTCATGACTACAACGCAAAATGATTTACGGAGAATTTAATAGTTTTCTTCCAGATAGATGCCACTAAATCCAGCTGTCATTGTTTACTCGGGTCACGTTTGACAAAAACGTGGAATTTAAATTGCCCCAATCGATTCGAATCGGTGTCACACGATCGTTGGTCGTACAAGGATACATTTTTCCCTCTCCATTTCCAGGATGTAACGCCATCTATTCATTGTCGACGATGACACCCACCATCACCATTATTGTGTTGCTCGTCGCGCACAGGAAGCAATTTTTCCTGTTTACTTGTACAAAAAAAGAACAAATTGCGCTGCGGCGGCGGTCGGTACTTATTTGTCAATTGGAATGACAGTCTTGATAGTGGAAACGATTTCCTTTTGTTGTCATTTCCTTTTCGATTTTTGTGTTTTTTTTTTTGTTATCAACATAACAATGACAATTATTATAGAAAACATGAGTTGACACTCGTGTGTTTGCAAATGAATCCCATTTCCGAGTTAAGAGGGTTTTGTTTGTTTTCGGCTAATTAGTGTAATTAAACACTTCCCTGATGAGATAATGCCAATGAATTCTACGTCATAGTTGGCTTGTTTGACCGTCTATTTGTCATTGATCGATTGATTTTTTGTTGTTAAAGAGAAAGGCTTTGTGACAGATGTTAAAGACATGAAATTAAACCACAAACAGCTAGATATTAAATGATAGCAGAAAATAGATAACAATGTCGATAGAAATAATCCCGTTTAGATAATATGCATTAGCTTTGGGCCAATAGAAAGTTTTGTATTCGTAACGATTAACGTCACGGGTTTTCCATCGTAGTGTCATGAAATGTTGCTAAGATCATATTAAATTGACATTTAAAAGAACTGAACAAATATCTCGCATTTAACGGAAATACGATTATTACTTTGTCATTAGTGACACAAGTGGGTTTTTTTTTAGCAAAGAAAGACAATCTTATCTGAAGTTGTTAGATTAAAGCCGCAGACAAAATACGATTCGCTGTTATATGTCTGACTTAATCGACGCTTACCTAACGGTGTCAATTAGGTCGGTATGTATATGCCATTCTGTCTTGTTCAGTAGAAACCATCTAACGAACTGCTAGGTGTGACATTCGTAAATGAAAACTAAAGAAATTCAAATGCTGCAGTTGACTTTTGTACGTATCTCAAATCAGGAGTCTGTTCATTTATGAGCATTGGGCTTTAGTACATATGCACTGGCTGAAATAAACTTCTTAAGCTTTATGATCTTAACAGTTCAGCAGTGAAGTAACGAATTGTATTTACACCAGACGGCGACGCCATCACTAACGAGCATCGCAGTGACATTAGGCATGGGAGAGGAATCTGTTTGTGGTTTAATTTGTTTATTTCATGCTCGCAATTTGTGCGTAAGTTGACGTTCAAAGCAGCGTTACCTCTGAGAAATTTTGTATGGTGTCCCAGAAAGGTGTCCCAACAGCAAAAAAGTGTCCCATACAAAATGAAAGAAAACGAAATCATAAAATTGACTTAAATTGTTTATTTTTTTTATATAATGTTAATTCACTTTTGGTTCATTTATTTTAAAGCTTGAAAAGAATTTTAAAGTAGTTCAGACTCGTAACATAACATAAATAATATAAAAAAAAACATAACATATATAAATAAAATTATTGCTAGTGTGTATTTTAATTATTTTTAGGAATATTTTCCTTGTACTTTCGAATTAGATTCGAGTCAGGAACCCAGTTTTCTATTGCAATGTCATTAAGCACATTAAGTGCAGAAAACATTGACTGACAGGTTTCTACGTTAAGTCTGTTAGTTAGCTTATTTTTCGTAAGTGTGAGTTTTGAAAATATTCTCTCGGCGCATGCGCTGCTATGGGGTAATGTCAGAATTTTGATAACAAAATCATACAAATTTTTAAATAAAAACTCATCTAAATTATTTTTTAGATTTCCCACATTGAACCAAAATGTTTCAATGTCTTTAATAAAAAAATAAGTTTTAAAACTTTCATCCTGAGCCTTAATTTCGAGAAGTTTATATTCTTCGATAACCTTTTCTGGATAAGAAGTAAGGTTCGGAAATTCAGATGTAATGGAAAAATAATTGAAATCTTTTTGCATTTTTATAATATTAGGATCTAGATAGCGAAGCACAGAAAGCTTTGTATCACTGACTTTAATTCGTGATAATATTTGATCACATATTACTTGATAATATTGCAACGCATTGCTTTTAATAGTATATATCTCAGTCTCGCAAACATTTTCTTTTTTAAGTACTGTTTCTGCATCAAAGCCAAGAAAAATGTCATTTAAATGTTTAACATGCGACTCGCTTTTATAATTAACTTCATGTAATTCCATATTACAATGAAACTCTTTTTTAACAAAATTTTGAAATATTAATGATAGAACATCTTTAACAGAAGTGACAAGATAAATAATTTGAGACGACTCGCTTTGAAAATTCTTGTTAAGTCGATTCATAATGCTTAAGATATATGACAGAAAATTGAGGTAAACCAGATTGACAGGATTTATTGAATCCAGTATTTTCGAAATTTTTTCAATTCCCTTCGAACGCGCTTCAAACTTAGCTCTAAGTAAAAAGAGACGAAGAGGTTTCCACTGCTCGATTATTCTTTTTGTAACTTCTTCAAAAGAAAGCCAACGCGTACCACTTAGCTGGAGAATTTTATGTTCTGGAACATGGAACAAACTTTGCAAATCCTTAAACTCTTTTAATCTTTTGGTACTCAACTTGAAGTGGTTATAAATATCCTTACATAAGTCTTCAACTTCACTTGGTATGGCTTTGGCTGCGGCATTGTTAATGAGATCAATTGAATGACTCGTGCAGCCTAAATAAAAGGTATCGGGAAAACGTTTTTTTCAATAGACCAACGACACCATTTTTTTGACCCATCATAACCGAAGCATTATCCGCCGCGAAACCAATAAAATTTTTTAAAGGAATTTGATTGCCTTCTAAAGTGGCGATCAGACAATTATAGATTGCTTCGCTTATGCCGTTTTCAGGCTCCACTAATTGAAAAAAATTGTCCCGTGTCTTACCCATTTTTCTGTCATATATTCTTGCGAGAATAACAAGGCACTTTTCTGCTGAAATATCAGTTGTTTCATCTATTATGAGACTAAACTCACTACTTTTCATTTTGTTCGTTAGAATGATGTTGCCGCTTTCCCCCAGATAATCCACTATTCGTTTTGCTTTCGTCCTACCACAAGTTACCTAAAATAATTTATTTACAGTTAAACACATGATAGATATGTACGTAAATAGTTCCTGGTTCCTGTTCCTGCATACTTCTTTCGCAATTGCCGAGTCAGTGTAAATGGATGAATTGAATTCCGCAATTTTAGCCATTGAATTGAAGGACTGATTTTGAAGAATCATTCGCAAAACTAGTTTCATTTCAGCTGTGGCAACACTGTCTTTAAAACTATTTTTCGAAGCAAAACTTTTTTGAATATTCATTTGCACAGATTCCAATGCATTCTCGAGATTTTCTTTGTGCTTTTGGGTTTTTTCATGCCGATCCAAACTGTTCTTTTGGTTGTTAAGTAATTGTCGACATGCAGTACAAAACGGACGGCTGGTTGACTCGTCCTTCTTCAACCATTTGTAATTGGTTTGCCATTCAAGGAGAAACTTCCTTTTTTTGTTTTGCTTTATACCCGTGCTAGATTCCTCCGCTTCACATACTCCCTCCTCTAAATCAATAATTTCGTTTTGTGCGTTTTTGGAGCATGTTGGTTGATCGTTTTTGTTTTTTTCGATGCGTGTAACAAACCTATACATACGTTTTAAGAATGCTAGTACAAATATTAAAATTAAATTGCATTTTCGATTTAACATACTTGTCCATTATGTCCAATTTCATCAACAATTTTCAACGCGCGCCGCCAATAATAAACACCTCAGTTCCAAATTTCCAATACTCAAATTCTCCGATGCAATATGCTCACGCAACGATAAAACACAGAATAAGAATCAGGGGAAAAACATTTCACACACACACACCAGTATATAGATTCGGGGAAAAACACTTTTGCACACAAACGCATTCACAAAATACACACGATGATTATGTCGCACATCGCTGATATGGATTTGAGAGCTATGATGTGTACGAATTGAATGAATTCAGGGAAAATTGACTACAATTTATTGTTTTGAGTGAAAGGAACGTATTCAACAACACTTAAGCTGATTTCAAGGAGTTTTTAATTTTTTCTAACTGAATTTGAAAAAAAGTGTCCCGCATTTCTAAAAGGTGTACAATTTTAGTGATTTTCAGAAAAGTGGCGTCCTGGTGTCCCAGCGTTCAAAAGATGTCTATGGGACACTTTGGTGTCCCGAAGGTAACCCTGGTTCAAAGCAGGGTTTTAATGGTTTTCATAAAGTCCAAGCTGAGATATGAAAATATATTTTTGACGAGTTTGACAATTCGCATTTTGATGCTTCTGATGACTGGGCGTATTCTACCGATTTAAATTTCAAGGATAAATCAAATCTAAGATGCATAGGGTTGGCGTTGTGGCGTTCGACTACTGAGCGGATGATTTAAGGATCTTGTTTGGAGGGACTCTTGAAGGAGCCAATATACCGTGATTCATTGCACCAGAGCCATGTTGAATAGGTAGGTATCTCTCCTACAGTGAAACCATGTCGAGTGTTCCTTAAAAATTAAAGCAAGCTTTGTACAAAGAACTACTACTCTCATCATAAGCATCTTTTACGGGAAAAAAGTTTCTGACTTTCAGTATGTTGCGCACACTTATAATTTGCTTGCGCATATGTGTGCGTATCAGAAATAACTGTGTAGGTACCTATAACTATAATTTCGTTCTTATCATTAGTATCTTTTACGGGAAAATAGTTTCTGACTTTCAGTTTGTTGTGCACACTTGTATTTTCTGGCGCAAATGCGTGTGCGTTTCAGATTTTGAAGTGTGCGGATAACTAATTTTGTACTTCTCATAGGTATTTAATACGGAAAAACAGTTCCTAACTCCCAGTTAGCTGTCCATTCTTTTGTTTTGTCGCTCATATGGGTGCGCGTTTCAGAGTTTGTGCGGATAACAAATTTCGTACTTCGTACAGTTTCTGAATATTACTTACAATATTTCTTGCATACATGGCTGTGCGTTTTGGTATCCATTTAGACAACATTTTACCAATTGCTGCAGTTAAACTTAAAATGGATTTTTAATATAACTTTGCTGAAAAGTATTAGTTTAGTATTGTTTTTCAATATCTAAAAACCAGGTCGCAGATTTAACAAAAATTTGATTAAACATAGAAAAACCTCAATTGGAACCCTTCCCAATGAATGATCAAATTCTTATCGTCTTAGCATGATTCTATTCCTCTGTGCTTGTGGTTCTTTTAAGAAAGCTAGCTATGGGATTAGAATCGGAGTTGCTTAACAATTTAAAATTCAGTAAAGTACCTACCTAGTATCAGCACTTTTCCTAATGGCGTTACTATTGGCATGCATTTCTTATCTTTGCACAAAACTTATGTTTTTTTCGTTTTGAATATTGTCAAATGATTTATCAAAGCCAATCAATTAGCTTCTTCTTCAAATTTGTAGGGCACAGTAGGAATTCCTAGAAAAAAAACTTTAAACCTGGAACTGCAATGCAAATGACTTTTCCAAAACCCTAAAGAGAATCACCTCCATACAAGAGTCCCGATCACAATACCACCCACCATTCAGAGATTCATATCTGTGCGGCTCGTATGTACATACATATATATATATCTCAACACTCCATTTCCGTAATTATCATCTTTAAGCAACTAACCGAACTTAAAGCCGTCAAAAATGAATGCCACTGCCACATAAAAAATTACGCATTTCCGCAAAACGATTTTTTTCTTTTTTTTATACTTTACGTCAATTTTGCGTCGTCGTCGGTCGCACCAAAAAAGATCTTCCACTGTGGAAAGGAAATACGAATCTTTTCATTATTATTTTTTTTGTCTGTTTCCAGTGAACCCCATTGAATGCGGGACATAAATGGATCCACGTAAGTGAGAGATTCCCCTAAAAAATTGCCCACAGTTATGTAGTTTTGTCGGAGATCGTGGTGTAGTGGTGTAACAGGAAGAGACGACCAGATAGAGATTCTCTATTTTATGCCGATTTAATCAGCATTTACAGTCTTTCGTTATAAGTTCGCCTTCAATTGGTTGTTGTTGTTGTGTTTTTGTTGTTGATATGACCACCAAAAAATAAAAAAAAAATTAAGGCGCTAATAATTCATCTCACAAAAAAAGCAAATACATAATATGTTTGCCATATCCTGTCTTGTGAATAACACTTTCAGGTCTTTTCATCTTTTCTCTCTGCATGCGGATCTTTCCTAATTAAATTATCATTTCCTGCCAACCCATAATAGTAGGTAGGTTGGTACACCGTCATTGTTGGAAGTAGCTCTTGTTTTTTTTTTTGAAGTTTTTGAGTGAGTGATAATCAATTTAACACCAACTTGCTAGTGGTATGCTGGTTTGGATGTTTGGTAAAGACATTAACGTTTTAATGCTAAACAATTAAGCTTGGGGATAAGATGCATAGGTACATAACATATAGGTAGTTGTGCGAGTACCTATCGTAGGCAGGAAATGTGAAATCCTGTTTGTAATGTTATTTGTTGTAGGTACCTATATGAAGTCACATTAGAGTGCCGTTTTAAGCACCATTATGTCTTAAGGGAATTCTTGGGCGGCATTGATTGTGGGAATGCTTGAGGGCACCCAATAAAGGTAAGTACCTACTGTATCTTAGTTGGTTTTGAAGACGCGTCAAATTGTTATGTAACTGCTGTCAATAATGGCAGGCACTCGTAAACAGTTCCTTTGGCACTGCAATTACACTAGAACGTTTGAGTCATAAGGCAAAGGCGGACATAAAACGGGCCGTAAAAACCGCGTAAAATAGGTGATTAACTTGGTATCGTTCCCATGGTAGATTCATTCCAACAACGTACAACTAGTTACACACTTCTGCCGCAATATCCAAGGTAGGTTGGTAGGTAGGTACCTATGTACCTACAAAACAATTAAAAACGCAGCAATAAAACTATGCTTCCCAGGAATATACATAAATCTATTTTTAAAACTTTATTTTCACTCGAATTACCGCGACACGCTGGGCGCTAGCAAGAAACAAAATCAAATCTCAATATAATCCGCCATGGCAAACATATGAAATAAGATAGTAACGAACAAAAAGAAAAGACAAAAAAACCGGCTGAGAATTAACGTCTTCCACATTCCACGAAACGTTTTCAATAAAGGCAAGGTACAAAAGGATGTGCTAAGAGCAAGAATCAGAATCATCAGCCATACCCATAGCAAAGCAAGATCGCGTCTATATTTTTTTTACCTGTATCTCCAGTGAAAATAATACACTTAACGAGGTAAATGCACGAAATGATGGTGTATCTTCACAATGAGGATGGGGTGGAATGGTATGTACTAAAAATGGCATACAAACAAAAAAGAAGAAGATACTTTTGGAAGATTTTGCTGAACCAAAGACACAGTCATATCTCGACAAAATATGCAATCATGCGATTAAGAGATACTAGATACTGGGATTTAGATGTAGATATGCTATGGCATCATCTAACATCTACATATCTGCGGCACGCTGGAAATTAATTTGAACCTCTTTGAAATGTTAACGCTGAAGGAGGCATTGTTCTGACAAACTGCTGAAAATGCAAACCAGGAAGTAGGTACACTACTCAATAACAAAAAGATAGATGTGTCACACACTGAATATGTATACATATACTATATCAATGTAGGTATACTTATTCCTAGAAAGCAGGTGATAAAACATGAAGGAAAATCCATGCTCTTGCATTTAATTTAATGGGCGGCCGTCCCCTATATTATGTAGATGGTGGTCCTTCAAATGATCGATGTGCATCCAAATTACACACACAGGCATCAGATGAGACAGCCAGACAAACCGAAAATGAAAGATATAGAAAATAAACATCTGCTTCTGTGTTATCCGGGCGAGATGTGTGTACTTTTACCTTTGCCGCCGCATGAAGGTGAGGGATTATCGAATGCACTCGAAAGGATGTAGCTTCGTTGAAAAGTATTTTTCTGTTGAAAAACGATACAATAGTCCTTTTGTTGGAATTGAGTTTTTGCATCGAAAGATGGCGATAATAACACGCATTTTGGAAATTGTGGTCTTCCTGTGTTGGTGGTAAGTAGCTCTGCTGCAGATGACGCAACATAAATCGGACGCACGCAATCGACAGCAGCAGATGACGATCAATTTGCGTTGTACACATTGCCACATGCGATGCGGGTGACTGAACAAGTTCAAAGATTATCTAACGTAAATGGTAATCCATAATGCAAAAACGGACAAGGAGAAGGATACCAAAACCAAGCAACTAAAAAAATCATTGTGTCAGATTTTATGCCTGTCAGGGTTTTACACTTTTTTATAGTCAATTCGAGGCGGTGCTATGGAGTGGAGTGTGTTTATTAAATTCTGCATCGGATTACAGACCGGTGGGATTGATGGATGGGTAGCCTTCCTCGAATCGAAAGGTTCATTAGGTTGAAGTAAAAGGTTTCCCCACTAAACTGAAACCGCATAAAAAACAAACCAACGAAGCATTTAACAAGATAAATAAACAAAAGTGCGCCAAAACGATGTGGGAGGTTGGTTGTTTACATTTTGTTTACCTACGCTCCTCTTGGTGTGACTTTCGTTGTTTGGTTCTTTCTTAAAACAGGCAGGGTAGGTAAGTAAGTAGCTACATATGTAGTTTGTAAGTAGGTATGTACCTTATTAAGTATGTGCAGATTTTAAGTTTTTTGACAAACGAAATTGGAATGCCTGGCAATATGGCATTTAGTAGCTACTTACACGCTATTTTTGGGTTAAGCTAATCGAAAAGCTTATGTCGCCTTGGCAATTGGCAGAGATAGAAGGTGAATTATTAAACATAAAATTCATCTTCTTTCGCATTCTACGGTAATTATTCGGAATTGGGGCTCCAGACCAAAATCATTCTGTGGGTTAAAATTACACAGGCATTAGCACTTGCCCAAAGCGGATTTCAAGGAACTTTGAATACCTACACCCAGCCTAGCACCTACACCTACACGTAACAAATACGTTAGTTAAAGAATTTATACCCCGTCCGACTAAAAATCGTAGGAAAGACTGTCCGTCCGTGTTAAAAAACCCAATAGGCTGTCCCTCTACTATCAAAATGTAAGGGGACTCCGCACAAAAACCGCTGAAATATATTTAAACTCCCAAGCCCTCTCTCATGATATCTTCTCCTTGACGGAAACATGGCTTAATGCCGGAATTTTAGACACGGAACTCTTCAATCATGAGTTCTCCGTATTCAGAAACGACCGTCATAACAATGACCTGAAAGCGCTTGGAGGAGGTGTCCTGATTGCTGTTCGTTCCAACCTTGAGTCACGAAAGATTGACTTTCCATTTCCACTAACCGTCGAAATTATCTGTGTAAAAATTACACTTAAGAACAAACATTTATATGTTGTTAATGCGTACATTCCATCGTCTCGTCTATGTTCTTTGTATTCGCAACTTTCTATGGCACTAGACCATATTTTTGACATATCTTGTTGTGACAGCACTGTTTTACTTATAGGCGACTTTAATCTGCCACATATTGGGTACCTTCTGAGGATGATTCTCATCTTATTCCATCCTTTGACTCTGCCCAACAAGAGCTCGCTTTATTAGACAACATTTTGTCTCTTGACTTACAGCAAACAAGCTGTATAAAAAATTTCAAAAATCGAACTCTCGATCTTGTTTTCTCTTCTGACTCTGTTAGTACTGTTGTTCTGGAATCCCACTTCAGTATAACTAACATAGATGACAATCATCCACCCTTGGATGTATTTATTGAACTGGGCGCACATCTGTACGAAAACAGTAATTCGTATGACCGTTCGCAATCTTTTGACTTTCGGAAAGCAAATTTTCAAAGGCTTTCTGATGAAATTAATACGAGTAGCCTTAATTTTAATCTTACTGCGTTATCTAATATTGAAGATGCAGTCGGTGCTTTTTATTCTTTGATGGATAACTGCATGAAAAAAGTGATTGCTGTCAAATCCTCTAGGAATATGAAAACGTCCCATCCCTGGTATACTAAAGAGCTCAAATCGATACGAAACAGACGTAATAGGGCTTGGAAGAACTATTTAAAAAGTCTCTGCCATTCAGATCTTGAACTCTATCTCACATTATTCAATGAGTTCAAATCTTTATCCTGCAACTTATATATTGACTATATAAGTAAAATGGAATGCTCTCTAAAATTGGACCCCAAACTTTTTTGGGGATTTGTTAATTCTAAGAAAAAAACCGATGGTTATCTATCGAAACTTACTTACAATAGCTCTACAACTGCTGATTCGCTAGATGCAAGCAATATGTTTGCAGATTATTTCAGTAAGTCTTTTAGGGTGGCCCCTCTTCACATAGATGAGCAATATTTTAGTTATCTAACTAGCTGTTCCCAAATAAGTTTTAATAGCTTCCCATTTGACTTGGAAACAATTTTAAAATTTATTTCTTCTCTGAAGAATGATTATTCATCAGGTCCTGATGGCATTGCACCGATCGTTCTTAAAAAATGTAGTCATGCAATTGCTCCATATCTTAAATATCTGTTTGAATTGTCCATTAGTACTGGTAAATTCCCTTATGTATGGAAAAGTGCTTTTATCACACCTGTATTTAAAAAAGGCGAACGTGGTGATATCACTAATTATAGGCCTATTTCAAAGCTTTCGTGTATCCCTAAGCTTTTTGAACAAATTGTTTGCGAAAAGTTAATATTTCTTTGTCGCAATTTAATTTGTAATAAACAGCATGGATTTGTAAGAAACAGATCCACTGTCACTAATCTGTTAAGTTTCTTGCATGATTGTTCTAATGCCTTAGAGAATAAGGACGAAATGGATTGCATATACACTGACTTCTCTAAAGCTTTCGACCAGCTGTCCCATGAAATAATCGAGTTTAAGCTCAGGGCTTTTGGTTTCCCACGAAGTTTCATAAAATGGGTTAATTCATACCTTAGATCAAGGGTTTATCAAGTCAAATTTAGAGGATCGCTATCTGTATCTTTTACAGCTGAGTCTGGAGTTCCCCAAGGTAGTCACCTCGGACCAATTCTATTTATACTAGCCATTAATGATGTTAAAGCATGTATAAATCACAGTAATATCCTGATCTACGCTGATGATATGAAAATATTTAAATCTATCACTAGTCAGCAAGATAGAATTTTTCTTCAATCTGACATTAATAGCTTCGCCAATTGGCGTGATAAAAACGGTTTATCCCTGAACCCTACTAAATGTCAACATATGACATTCTCTAGAAAGAATATACCTTCCACCTTTCAATATTCTCTGTCTCAACATATTCTTTGTAATGTTGATAATTTTAAGGATCTTGGGGTTTATTTCGACCCCAAACTGGTTTTTGCTAAGCATATTAATTCTATTATTAACAAATCTAATTCTATGCTGGGCTTCGTAAAAAGGTGGGCGAAAGAATTTAATGACCCATACGTTACTATGTCATTGTACAATTGTTTTGTCCGTCCGATTCTAGAGTATGCTTCACAAGTTTGGACGCCGTTCTACAACATTCATTCAAATCGAATAGAGGCCATTCAACGTAAATTTATTCGATTTGCACTTAGAGGACTTCCATGGGATGATCCTTTTAACCTTCCTCCTTACAGTCAGCGTATTAAGCTTCTTCAAATGTTACCCCTTTCTCAACGAAGGCTTAATAGCGATATCATTTTTTTACAGCAGCTTATATCCGGTCAAATAGATGCACCTGACTTGCTGTCATCTATTGGCTTTAATTTTCGTGGTGGTGCCCATAATTTACGCATTGTTGAATTATTGTTTAGCCCCATCATAGAACGAATTATGGGAGGCTTGAGCCTATTAGTCGCATGAGTAGGATCTATAATCTAAATGATCATGTGAAACCGATTGACTTGCATGTTAGTAAAATTAAGCTAAAAAATATTTTGCGTAATAATGCTTTAATGTCTTAAATTGTTTGCATTATTTTGTGTCTGTGTTAGTATTTTGTAGGTACATAGTTATTGTATTTTTAATTGTTGTGTCCTTACTAACACCTGCACTAAATGATGAGCCTGTGAGAGCACTTTTTGTGCCGGCAATTTCTGCTCGTGATAGTTGCTTGCTTTAAGCACTCCACGACACAGAGCTGATAGTGTAATAATCCAGCGGTGACCCCAAGCAGGGGGGTTGCATATGCATTGCACTCACTATGGGGTAACTACCTACATTATTATTTAAAAACATAGGGACGGGCTACAGTCCGCTTGGGCGAACTGTTGGATACCCTATTCTTATTCCTATCCCTCATAAGTGGGCGTGACAAAAGTCTAAGTATGGTTGAATTGTTAAGAACGCTTTACATATTTTGTTATATAACATTTAAAGGATTTTATCAAAAAAAACGCTCCCTAGCTCAAACTTGGGTGTTTCAATAAAATTGTTTTATTTAATTGTGGGCGTGTCAGTAGGCGGATTTAAAAAAATTAACACATGAGCATAAAGCGCCCCTAGAGAGTATATATTATAAATTTCAGCTCCCTAGCTTACTTTGAATTTTCAAAAAAAAAAAAATAATAATAATTGTGGGCGTGCCAGGGGGCGGATTTTGAAAATATTTACACATAAGCATAAAGGGCCCATAGAGAGTATATATTATAAATTTCAGCTCCCTAGCTCAAACTTTGGATTTTCAAAAAAATTGTTTTATTTATTTGTGGGCGTGTCAGTGGGCGGATTTTGAAAATATTTATACATGAGCTTAAAGGGCCCATAGAGAGTATATATTAAAAATTTCAGCTCCCTAGCTCAAATTTTGGTTTTTCAATAAAATTGTTTTATTTTTTTGTGGGCGTGGCAGTGGGCGGATTTTGAAAATTTTATATCCCGAGCAGTTTTAGGAGTCATAGATCATATATAAAAAATTTCAGCTTCCTAGCTCAAAATTCGATTTTTTCCAAAATTTTGTTTTTTTGAGTTTGTGGGCGTGTCTGTGGGCGGATTTCAAAAATTCGTAAACTTGATTATTTCGGGACCCTAGAGAGTATATGGTTAAAATTTCAGCTCTCTAGGTCCAGTTTAAAGGCCTAATTTTTGCCGACGGACGGACGGACGGACGGACGGACATGGCTAGATCGACATTACTATCGATGCTGATCATAAATATAGTAACTTTTAGGGGTCTACGGGCAATATTAAGGTATGTTACAAACTATGCGTCAAAATTAATATACCCCTAGAATAGGGTATAAAAAAGTATCTGCAGCACCTTACTTACTTAACGGGCTCCCGTTAACTGCTTCCAGTTGTCCAGACCAAGCTCTGGCATCCGCGATAGCTTGGTGTGTTAACGGAGGTTCGGTGTTCCTTGTCGTCTCGAACCTGGGGGCTAGGAGTCGAAGATCCTCTCCGCTGAAGCATGATTGTCCATACGCTCGATTTGGCCGAGCTAATGTAGTCGACGTATTTTAGCTTTTTGTACTACATCCACATCTTGGTACAGCTCATAGCACACAGAACCCAAAATTAGCTCGCTCTCCTGCTTATCTGCCAGCACTCGGCGCCTTAAAGCAGAGCTGGTAGTATCAGTTTTTTGTAGAGCTGATAGTTGGTCTTTCGAGTTAAGAGTTTTAAACTCATTTGTTTCGCCAAACCGAAGTAGCAACGGTTTCCTAGGGGAATTCTCTATCGGATGTTTATTCCGAGGTAGGTGAACTCCCTTACTACCTCGAAGTAGTAGTCGGTGGACAGAAGTTTGTTTGTTTGCTGAAAGCCAGTACTTCGTTTTGTCCTCGTTGACTTCAAGGCCAACCAATTTTGCATGTTCTTTAATCACCATGAAAGCCTCGAACACAGCACGCTGACATCGGCTCATGATGTAGGTACATATCGTCCGCGTATCCCAGTAGTTGAACGAATCTATTGAATATAGTGCCTGCCGTATTGACACCTGCCCTACGCACTATCTGCTCCAGAACAAGATTAAAGAATTCACATGATTGCGTATCTCCTTGCCGAAATTCGGTGCAAGTTTGGAATAATTCGGAAGAGCTGCTTCCAAACAGCACATTATACTTCATGTTTTCATGTGTCACGCGACACAACTGGATCAGTTTTTCCGCGATCCTGAATTCGGCCATCGCCACGTAGAGCTCCTGACGAAGAATGCGGCTTTAAAGTCGATGAGAAGGTGGTGCGTCACGACTCGAAATTCATTGGTCATTTCCAGGATGGGCTATTGTCGATCTGGTAAGAGATGAGGCCGATCAATATCAGTTAATGTTCATATGCAATCGCAAAAGAGATGCAGGTCTTAAAGCTCTTGGATCACACAAATGCAACAACACTGATTGGCCTCAGTGACGAATTGATTCGAAATCGGAAACAAATGTAGCAATAGGATATTTTGCAAAGCTTCCTCTTTCACATTGCAATCCCTCTTTATACTTGTTCTACCAAACTTGCAGGAAAATAAATGAAACATTCTTAAGGGAGGACTACGTTCGGCAAAAAGTACAAAAAGTTCACAAAGTAAATTGACCAGTCGTTCTCTAAAAAGTGAACAGACATGCGCGATGCTGCGATTTGATGCCGCTGGACTTTGTTTAGTTAAAAATCGATACGTCGCTGACAATCCTGAAACGATTTAGTCCCCTCATTGTTGGCGAAATAGGGACTGAAACCATCTGTAAAATGTACCTACAAATTTACAGAACGGGCTACTGCAATGCCAGCCGATGCAGCTGTTTTAATGAAATTATATTCCGCTCCAAACTTAAAATGTTGAACGCTGTTTATTTTATAAAAAAATAAATACATAAATATAAGGCATTAACGGCCCATATAGGGCCTAAAACATAGCTTCTTTCTGCGAAGTGGAACAATTTTACGCCGAATCCGAACGGCAAACTTTTGAGAAGCTTCTCATGACAATTGATACTCTTGGATGTTTGTCAGACGTTCGCAATTGAAACGGGGACCTTTCGATTAGCAGTCCGACACACTAACCACTGAGCCCGCAATTTTAAAACGAAATCAACTGATGTCCCACCGTATATGTATAACTTGATGTGACGAAGACTTGACGCAAAATAAGTTGGACGCGGCGCCCTTAGTATTAGTGCATTCCTATACATGCACATAGTTCCTACAAAGAGTGTTTTTTTTTTTAAACTGAAGGATTTGAAATAAAACTGACACAAGTTGAACAACTGAGCCAACGTTTGTAAGCGCTGCCCGGGTCTTTGTATTACGATTCGCCAAACAATACTTTAGGCCGGTATTGGCGGTACAATGTTCAGTCAAAAGCCGAAGTTTACAAGAAAACACTGAGGATTATCTGTTTGAAATTTCATAGCTGAGTGGAGAACATATGACTCAAAGCTGTAATGTTCTGTTCTGATATGATCTGACAGTTTTCCCTCACTTGCCCTGTTGTAATATAGAAAACAAAACTCCTAAAAAAATTACTTTACTTAGACACGGTTTCGACTAAGCCATTGAAAGCAAGTACCATGCTAATTGCTTATGAAACTTGATACGTCATCAACACTTTAATCACTGCCTTGGCTGTGACTAACGATTCCCGCAAAATATCCAAGAACTAACTATGCAAGTAAAACCTAAACACCCATCCAATTAAACCAATGTTACCGGATACTCCAACAGTTCCATATCAATCCGGGTTATGATTCATTTTTCCTAAGTACATAAATTGTATATTCCATCCAAAATGTTTATGTCATTTCCACCGACATTCTCAGTTGGTTTCCAAAATCAAAAATTAAATCAGTAAATCGATAACTTTATAAGTAAAGTGTCTGTGTTTGTATTTCGTAAAGTTTCATACAAGTTATCAGATAAACAATATTCAGAAGAAAGAGTATATTATTATAATTAATATTTTTTATTTAATATTTGATAAGACCCCTGTTGCACTGTACACATGGAAGTGGGCCATATTTGCAGTGCAGCGTATCAGTTGTACAAGTAAGACCGCCCCAGAAATCGATAAGAATGTGCGCCGTGTCATTTTCTTTGCCACTGTTACCTACGAGGTGCTCGCATATGTGGATTGTCGTAATACACTTGTTGGTGTTAAATAAAATAAATAAAATAAAATGTGTCAAAAGACGTACTGGGTTTTGGTATGAAACAATTTATCATATATCATGAAGGCTATTAGTGTGCGGAGGCGGGATTGCATTGATAACCTTGTTCGACGGCGCCGCGCATATACTGATATACAACACGAGTAAGTGTCATAAGTCTGAAGTATTCATGGTTATTTTGAGCTTTGATTCGAACGAAAGTATGTAAAATTCGTTCAAATGTCTGTATTCGTTCGAAAAAAGTAATCATGCTTATTTAGACATTCGATTTCGATCGACAGTTTGACGAATTCGAAGAATCTGTATATAGAGATTCGATCGAATAGAAAGATAGAGTATTGAATGAATGTGATCTTTCTATTCGATCGAATGTCGGGCATAAGCAGTCAAACCGCCAACACACTGGACTTGTTTCTTACCTCTCACCACGATAAATACGGTTTAAACGTATTACCGCCTCTAGGTTCGTCAGACCATTGTGTCATATCAGCGAATTTTTCGTACTCCGGCCACATAGTTAAAGAACAAACTCATAAAAGAACCGTATGGCAATACGAGAAAGCCAATTGAGAAAAAATAAACGGTTTCTTTAAGAGTTTTAACTGGTCGCTGTGCTTCCTCGACAGCGACGTGGATGCTGCTGCTGCTGATATGATAACAAACATGATTTAATTGGGTATGAAATGCTTTATCCCTAACCGTGGGTGACCCGAGCTGCAAAGAGGTTATCAGCTCAAAAGAGGTAAGCGTTCGGTCTTATAAGGCCAACCCATCTGAGGAAAACCGGAAAAAGTTCAAACGAGCCAGAAATGACGGCAATGCCCTTATTAATCGTGTAAGATTCTCCTACGACCAAAAGTTGAGGCAAAAAATACTACAAAGTCCCACGGGTAGTAAAAACTTTTGGTCGTTTGTCAAAAACATCAAGAATTTGGCCTCGCCATCTATCCCGACAAGCATTTACAACGACATTCCAGCTGTTAGGTTAGGTTAGGTTTATGTGGCTGTCGGCAGAAGCCGACCCACTTAGACCAATTTAGGTCCATTGTGATACCACGTATGTATTATCTACCTCAACTCTGTAGATGGGACTGGCCAACGACACGCGGTTGTTCTCAAACGGTCCCCCATCTACGTACTAACCGCGCCCAACGTCGTTTAATTGCGGTGATCTGACGAGAACCGATTAACTCGACGTGGTATGGTCGTTGGTTATTCCAGCTGTTAGCTCTCTGGATAAATCCAATCTGCTTGCTGCTCATTTTGCAGCTAGCTCAGCGCTCCCAGAGTGTGCTTTATCTCCCCCTGTACTCGAGCGCGTAGAATACTCTATTGGACCAATCCACTTTCGCACTCGTACAGTGGCTAGAGTACTTCGAGATCTTGACATACACAAATCCGCTGGTCCAGATGATATTTCCCAAATCGTGCTGAAGAGGTGTTCTTCTACGCTGGCAAAACCACTGCGTAAGCTTTTCTATCTATTCTATTCTTGAGGGCTCTTCCGAGGAGATGGAAAACAGCACTTGTCCAGCCTGTAACAAAAAAGGCGAGTCATCTTCTCCCTCCTCCTAAAGATCAATTGCACTTACGTCCCTTCTTTCTAAGGTCATGGAAACACTGATCAACCATCTAAAATGAAATATTTTGAATCCCGAAAACTTCTCAATGACCGGCAGTACAGTTTTCGGGGCAACAGGTCCACCGGTGATTTGATGACATACCTATCTAACCGAAAAGTGGAACCAATCTCTTTACCAAGATGGTGAAAGTAAGATCGTTGCGCTTGATATTTCAAAGGCATTTGACAGAGTTTGGCATCAAACTCTCTTGTCGAAAATGCCACTGCCATTATCCATGCATGGTACTTGCATCGCTGAAACCGAAAGACTTTCCATTCTCGGTATGTGTGTTAATGACAACCTCCGTTGGAATGACCACATATTTGATGTCGACAAGAACGCCGCGAAATGTCTAGGCTTTCTTAAGCGATGTAAGAAATATTTCACCCCTTCTGATCTGGCTACAATTTATAAGGCGTTTATTCGCCCGAAACTCGGCAACAACGCTCATATGTGGTGTGGTGCACCAATAACTTATTTGGAGCTACTTGACAGGATCCAAAAACGCGCGATAAAACTCATTGGCGACCGAGACATCTCGAGATCGATTGACTCTCTTAGTCATCATCGTAATGTCTACTGTCTTTTGTTATTTTATCGGTATTTCCACCATAAGTGCTCAAATGAAATAGCCAGTTGCATTTCACCCGTTCATAATCAACCCTGTATTCGCAGTCGGACCAACAGTGAAGTTCAAAGAATCTTTCCTCAGCCACACAACACGAATGTGGAATACTCTTCCACGCTCTATTTTTCCTTCACATTAAAACATACAAACATTTAAGACCAACGTGCATCGGCATCTCTCCTTTTTCTTCTAATCCTAAGTTCCTTAACATCCCTGTACATTATAAAAAAACAAAAAAATATTAATTCTTCGAATTCGAAACGTCGGCGTCGATCGAAACCTAATGTCAAAATAAGCGTGATTAGAGTCAATGCCTCTATACCAACGGTTAAGGGATGGTGCAAATGTGGTCCTTATAGTTTTAATCTTAGTAACACCATTGATAGGTAGTTAGTTAGTTTTCATTGTGCTTTATGCGGTGGAATGTGAAACATCGAACTTCGTTCTAGATGTATGTATGATATTAAAAACTTAAATTATATTAAATTAATTAAATGAATTAAATTGTAATAATAAAATTGTTAATGATCACATTTACGTCATTATAGATACTTATTGTAATCTTTGTAAATGTTTTAAACCTAATAAAAAATATCAAATATCAAAAAAAAAAATATCAAAAATATGTGTAGGTACTTTTATGTTTATTTCATTTTCCAACATTCGTTTATAAACGACGACAGCGACTGAATTCTCGTGGAATCGGTCGCTATATCCGACTCGACGTTTATATACATACGACGTCGTTAAAGCCGACCATAGAAAATCGTTTATAATATATATAAATATATATATGTTTTATACTATAAAGAAACCAACCAAATGACGGCCAAGCAAGTGGTCGTTAACTGACTGGTCATTAAGGCAACCTCGAATGTTAATGCACATTTTGCACATTTGTGTTAAAAGTTTCAGTATGGATTAGCCGCATTCCTCAAATTATATGTTGCTTGAAAGATGTAAATCGAGTACCCTAATAAGACAATGTGAAATGTCAACTTTGAACCTCCTACAAGGGAAGCAATTTATTTATATACCTATACTAAAGTTCCTGGTTTATATGAACTCTAATGCTCAGTTTCAAAGTATATACTCGTTTTTTAAGATTTAAGTTTATCTTACCCAATATCGAAATTTTAATTGTTTATAAACGTTCGTTCGGTTTCACAATGGAAATTTGTACGCTAGTCAACTAACATAATTTAATGAACTGGCCTTGTTTTGATTGTCAAATTCATAATTATTTTATCTGGTAATTTATACCAATTAAGAATTGATTTTTTTTTTTAATTTAGAAAGGAATTTCTTTCAAAAGTGATAACGCAGAATATTTACATTTGCGTAAGCTGTTGTATACATCCGAGTTATAAACAAATGTATTTATAACGAACAAATTATCACTATTTTTGGCGGTTGGGTATATTAATTTTTACTAATAGTTTGACCAAAATTAGGCCTTCAAACTTGAGCTAAAATTTGAACCATATGCTCTCTAGGGGCCCGAAATAATCAAGTCTAAGAATTTTTAAAATCCGCCCACAATCTCAAAAAAAAAAAAAAAAACAAATTTATGGAAATAATCAAAATTAGGCCCAAAGCCCTCGTGTGTCAAGATTTTTAGAATCCACATACTTACACGCCCACAATTTAAAAAAAAGAGACAAGTTAACGTATGAGCTGAGCTAGCAAGTTGAAGAGGCCCTTAATGCGAATGTGTAAGTAGATTTTTTTAAAATCCGCCCACAGTTAAAAAAAACCCGTTTTATTGAAGAAATCATTCCCTGACTTATCACATTCCCACTTTATGAGGGATAGGAATCAAATTCTCAAAAACATCGATTTCAGAAGTAGACATAAGAACTGAGAAAAGGTATTAAATCGATGTTTTTGAGAATTTGATCAAATAAAAATAATTAAATCGCGCGAGAATCGAGAATCTTCGAAACATATCTACTTTAACAACCTTGTAATCATTGCAAGATGTGTAGTTGCTGTTTCTCGAAGCTGAACGAAGAGGCAATTGCACTAAAAAAACATAGGGACGGGCTACAGTCCGCTTGGGCGAACTGTTGGATACCCTATTCTTATTCCTATCCCTCATAAGTGGGCGTGACAAAAGTCTAAGTATGGTTGAATTGTTAAGAACGCTCTACATATTTTGTTATATAACATTTAAAGGATTTTATCAAAAAAAAAAAACGCTCCCTAGCTCAAACTTGGGTGTTTCGATAAAATTGCTTTATTTAATTGTGGGCGTGTCAGTTGGCGGATTTAAAAAAAATTAACACATGAGAATAAAGGGCCCCTAGAGAGTATATATTATAAATTTCAGCTCCCTAGTTCAAACTTTGAACTTTCAAAAAAAAAATTAATTAATTG
Organism: Portevinia maculata; assembly: GCA_949715645.1. Taxonomy (NCBI): domain Eukaryota; kingdom Metazoa; phylum Arthropoda; class Insecta; order Diptera; family Syrphidae; genus Portevinia; species Portevinia maculata. The sequence goes on from OX454526.1 coordinate 221,582,963, forward strand.
TGGGCGTGTCAGTGGGCGGATTTTGAAAATATTTACACATGAGCATAAAGGGCCCATAGAGAGTATATACTATAAATTTCAGCTCCCTAGCTGAAACTTTGGATTTTCAAAAATTAATATACCCTTAGAATAGGGTATAAAAAAAATATTTTATTTATTTGTGGGCGTGTCAGTGGGCGGATTTTGAAAAATTTTTATCCTGAGCAGTTTTAGTAGTCATAGATCATATATAAAAAATTTCAGCTTTCTAGCTCAAAATTCGATTTTTTCCAAAATTTGGTTTTTTTGATTTTGTGGGCGTGTCTGTGGGCGGATTTCAAAAATTCGTAAACTTGATTATTTCGGGACCATAGAGAGTATATGGTTAAAATTTCAGCTCTCTAGGTCCAGTTTAAAGGCCTAATTTTTGGCTACAGACGGACGGACGGACGGACGGACGGACGGACGGACGGACATGGCTAGATCGACATTACTATCGATGCTGATCATAAATATAGTAACTTTTAGGGGTCTACGGGCAATATTAAGGTATGTTACAAACTATGCGTCAAAATTAATATACCCTTAGAATAGGGTATAAAAATGAATTGTTGTGTCCTTTCTGTCGACAAATTATAAAAAAACACTTGTTTTATTTATTTGTAAAATGAACAAGACTTGTCGGTTTGTTCAATCAATCAATTTGTACCTATTGATTTTGTTTGCTATTTTGTAGAATTCATCACGCCAGTCGTCATTCGAGTTATAAGATACACTAAGAGCCACTCTATGCGCACCAGCAATATCAGACCATTTCTTAAACGGAGTGAGTCTACACTGAAATGCTACTTCATTGTTCGTTTTTGCAAATTGTGGTCAGGCTTTAGCATTACTTTGATGATATAGCCTACATTTGCTTTCAAATTTTTCAGGTAAATTTGTGGAGTTCCTGATTCAACATGCAAAGCATGTGTAGGTGTTGATGTTGGTATCCTTAAGATGCGGTTATAGAATAATCTCTGCAAAACTTCAAATTCTGTACCCAAAAACTTGGTTTGCACAGCAAAGATAAGTGTTAATAGTGGCATCCAGATCCAGCACTTAAACTTTACAGAAGTACTCGTATCTCTACTTTATGATTGCAGAAAAATTGTAAGTCACATGAAGTTGATCGCAGTTTTAGCAACCAAGCATTTTTCTTTTATATGGGGACGCAGATCCAGATAACGTGATATTTAATACCCGAGATAGGTGTATTGTCTAACAGCTTCGATGGGATCAGATCCTAAAAACTAATTTTAAAAATACATAAAAAAAAACGAATTATCGGGTGGCAATCTTCTCCTATTTATTGACTCAAAAATCATTATTTTAGATTTAGAAGTGTTGATTTGTAAGTTCCATAATTGGCAGTAGCTCTTTAGGCGGTTAATCAGTAGCTGCAGTGATGAAGGGTTGTCTGCTGGCAAGACAAAGTCATCAGCGTAGAGCAAAGCCCTAATCTGTTCGTTCCCCATCCTAACACATCGGGTAAGATATTGAGCCTTATTGCGAAGATCAATCGACAGTTGATAATTGACTATTTTCAATGTGTGCTATTGTGAACGAACGATTCTTAAGGATTTTGTCAATCGCAGTCAATTAAAAAAATTCGATTGACAAAAATACCAAATGAATCGTTCGTTCACAATAGCACACATTGAAAATAGTCAATTATCAATTGTCGATTGATCTTCGCAATAAGGCTGATTTAAAACATCGTCAATGAACAGGAAAAGCAAAATCGAACTTAAAATACATCCTATAGGCGTTCCTGTTTAAGTATTAAAAAATGATGGTGCAATTCCATACAGAGGAAGTAGTGTTGGTGAGCAGCTGAGAAACTTGGATGGCAGGCAAATCATTGAAAGTTTTTCCCGTGGAAAGTCAAAACCACTTTGAAATCTGCTAAGGTGACTTTTTGTTTCCACCCATTGAGTAAGGCGGTGGTATATAGTAGGTACTTGTTAAAATCTTTCTCAAGGCCGGTAGCATGGAAATTCCTCTGTAATTCTCCGCAAGAGTACAGTCGCCTTTTTTATGAACTGCGAAAATTAATGACTTCAGGAAAAGATTGTGGAATTATCTTCTCATTCAAAATTTTATTGAGAAAATCCGGAAGAATTTTCAAGAACGAAGGTGTAGAGTATTTAAAATATTCAATGGGAACCTCAATGACACCTGATGCCTTATTGTTTTTCATTCCCTGTAGAGTTGCTTGCAGCTCAGTCATGGTTATTTCATAATCTTATACTGAAATGAGGATATCAAGAACGTTGATAGGTTAGCGACAGGACTTAGAATATGCTTAAAGATGCAAACAAATCCACACTCATTGATGACGCAGATACTGGTTTACACCCTCCCAACACTGGTATCCCAAATAGAGCCCTAAAAATCGCAGTTAAAACACGACCTGACTTATTTGCCGAAATGTTCAACGCGTGTTTTCAGGAGGACATTTTTCCTGAACCTTGGAAGCGCCAAAGACTTGTCCTACTGCCGAAAGGAAAGGGTAATCCAAATGAACCATCCTCCAGGCTCCAGCCAGCAATTGAGACGGCGGGAGGCCTCTCGGAACACCAATACGGTTTTAGTAGATCAAGATCTACGGTAGATGCAATCAATGCGGTAATAACGAGAGCCCGAGCCGCTATAGAAGGAAGGCGCTGGAAAGAAGGAGCCAGCAAATACTGCGCCGTTATAACGCTCGATGTAAAAAACGCGTTTAATTCGGCGAATTGTGAACGTATCATTAGCTGCCTCCACAGTATTGGAATACCGGACTATCTTCGTAAGATTATAACGAGTTACTTCCTGAATAGAGGTCTCCTCTACGACTCTGATGAGGGAATAAAAGAGTATGAAGTAACGGGCGGCGTGCCACAGTGTTCAGTTCTAGGCCCCTTGCTATGAAAAGTTATGTATGTAGTTGTGCCAAAAACAATAGAAGAAGTCGAACTGCACTGTAATGAGACAGTTCTATCTAGCGCAGGTTTGAAACTCGCCGACCACAAAACGGAAGCAGTACTTATTACAAGTAGGAAAATGCGGGAAACGATAACGCTAAGAGTAGGAGAGGAAGAGGTAGTTTCCCAACCGTTTATTAAGTACCTCGGAGTAATTATAAACATCATCTTGAATATGTATGCAAAAAGTCATCAAACACTGTTAGCACGCTTTCAAGGATGATGAGTAACATCGGGGGCCCGAAAAAAAGAAAGAGACTCCTTCTTGCAGGAACTGCCAGTTCTATTCTCATGTATGCGATAGAAATATGGTCAAGTGCAACGAAAGTTAAGTCTTACATGAGGGGAGTCAAATCTGTCCACCGTCTTAGCGCACTAAGAGTCGTCTGTGTGTTTGGAACAGTTTCGAACGATGCTATAGGTACTCGTCGTACCTTTAATGTTACCTATCGATATAATAGCTGAAGAAATGGTTAAATTAAAAAGCGAGCGAGTCTGAAATGGTCGGGTAGATAACGACAAACGATAATATGAAACGAGTCTGAGTATAGCAACTTGCCAACAACAATGGAATGAATCGTTAAAGGGAAGATGGACGCACAGGCTTATACCAGTGGTCGATGTATGGATCAAAAGGCAATATAGTGAAACAAACTTCCATCTAACCCAGTTCTTGACTGGCTATGGCTGTTACAGAGAATATCTCTTCAAACGCGGACAAGAAACCGGCCCAAATTGCCCGCATTGCTAAAATGCTTCCGAAAACGCGGAACACGTGTTTTTCCATTGTCAACGGTACGAAACCGACAGGATCTCCCTACGGGACCAATTCGGAGAGTGGCCCACTCCCGATAATGTCGTAAACTATATGCTTCGGAATGACGAAAACTGGACCACTGTAAGTAACGTGGCCGTATACGCAGCGATCTTAGACGCTTAGAACGCCAACGGAAAGCTAATAGTTCCAAAGATAGAGTAACTAGCTAAGTCTTCATACCGACCGCCGCGAAGTAATGTCTTATGGCGGTTCCGCGAGGGGAAACGAATTGGCCTATTCGGGAAGGGAGGTGGTTTTAGCCGGTAGGAATCCGGCACTACCAATGGACGTCGGACCATTGGTGCCTCATGCAAGATTTCCACCTTCCATCGCAAAAAAAACCCTCCCTTATCGTGCGTTCTAGAAGTCTGCCAAGTAAAGTAGCTCTAGAGTTATTAGAAGTTATTAAGAGAAATGACCGCTGCAGTCAAGTTTGGGGTGAAATGCCTTATAAATTGCGGCCAGATTAGAATAGATGAAATATTTATTGCTTCGCTTATCCTCAAGGAACCATTAATATTTTGCAGTTTTCTGGACGCCATTGAATGTTAAATCATTCCAGGTTGTCTTCAGCTCACATGCCGAGAATGAAATGCCTTTTGGGTTCAGGTATCGAACTGGTATTGATGGATAGTCACAAACTATGTAGGTATTGGGTATTTGCGCTAATGCTAGAAGACGGCATTGTGTTTTGAAATCATTAATACCTACTTGCGAGTAGATATCAAATAAGGCCACCAACATCTTTATCAATTATTTTTCGCTTGCTTTGTGTTACAGTTAATACCCACGATTAATTCGACATTTTTTTTATCGAATTTTGACTTGAGTGTCTTAACCAGCATAATATCGTCTCGTTGGTACCACACCACAGTAGGTACCTGCCAAGTAAGTGGCTGCCGCCTACCTATATCACAGTGTTCCATAAAACCTCCTACCATGACAAATAACTTAACAAAAAGAAAAAATACAATAATTAAAAACGAATGGAAAGAAACTATGTACATGCAAAGAAAGTTACTCCAAGTACTTGCACACCGAGGAAGAAAATAATTTTCACCGACCCCAATTCCTCCCCCCCCCCCTCAACCGCCTTTCAACACAAATCCTATTGTTCGCTCATTCATGCTCTTTGCTCACGATTACTGCGTGTGCTGACTTTCTGGCATGCGTCGTGGTCGTACAGTGGAAGTCTTACAAAAAATAATACCTTAAATCATGTTTTTCTTTTTTGGAAAAGTTAGGTACCTTTCGTACATCTCTATCTTTGCATTTAATGCCACCACTTCCTACTTTACCCATTAAAATAATTGCGGTAATTAAAAATGAGCACATAAAAAAAAAAAAATAGTTACCAAAACTCAGCAACAACAACAATGAAAAAAAAATACATATGTTGTAATGTTTAAACAATTTACCTACCGATTGGGCAACTTTTATTCGAAAACTGCTGCGATCCGCTCCGATTTATACGAAAACGCACAACGAAAGAATTCCACACAAAAAATTACAGAAACCAAATTATTTTTTGTATTTTCTGAAGGATTTCCGGCGAACGTATTTGTAGCTGCTTTTCGCGATGTTGTCGTTATCGTGTGGCGCTGTCTCCGTCGTCGGCGTTGTTGTTGGCCGAGAGATGGATCGCGTTGCTATTTTGAATTTGCAGCAGCAGCAGACTTCCGGCGTTAACTGTAGGTAGAGCCGTAGAGGTTATCGCAGAGCTCAGATTTGTGTTGTATCTCCGAGTGAGATATTTTCTGCAGATGTGTATCCCTTTAATAAATCCACTTGGTAATTCTTTTTTTTTTGGTTGCTCTGTTACACTAAATCAACCGCACACACACTCACTAAATAATATTTCTTGAAAATCTTATTTTCTTTTGGAAAATACGTAATTTTTCTTCTTTTCTTATTTTCTTTTCTCAGAACATATTCAAGAGACAGGATTTTTTTTTGTTCACAACCGAATGATTCGCTATGCACCGGAAAACAATGTGTATCTTTTCTATATTTTGCACTATTGTGTGTATAAAGATATCTAACGGATGCGAGGCAAACGTAATTCCAAGTATGAACTTAACACCGGGAGTTGTCGACCGATAAAAACGTTTGGTACGTCACCGAGTTGAATGTGTATCTATGATTGGGGAGGGTAAATACAGTTCACAATATCCGCAATACGTGCTGTCGCCTAGCCGTCCGTACTTCGAATGCGAAACGTTTGACGTGAAATTGTTCAAGGAACTGATGCCAAACAGACGGTTGAAATTGGTTTTGTTTTGAAAAGAAAACGAATGTATCGAACATGGACAAGGTTGCGTTTGAATGATTGGTATGAAAGCTGTCGGCCTGTACGTACAGTGTGCAACAGTTAAAATCGTGAAAATTCAAGAAAAAAAAAATGAATTTTTTAATCATTTTCTACTTTAATCTAAACTGACTATAGGTTCGCGTATCAGGAATGGAAAATGACATTTTTGAGTTGTATTTACAACTGTTTTAAGATTGTACTGAAATCGAGCAAATTGTATTGAAAACTATTTTTTGCATGAATAAAATAATATCTACATACAAAGTGAATTCAAAGTATTTTATTTTTCAAAACAGAAACAAACAAAAATAAATAAACAATACATTAACAAAAATAAACATAAATAACTTCGTAACACAACCTTACAAACAAACATATTTTAGCAGACGTAAGTTAACATATTTCATGTTTAGTTTTTCAGTTGTCAATTTAACATCTTAACGTCACTCACATCGACAGCATAATCAATTTGATAGAAAAGAAGTAGACTTAGTTAAAGGTAGTTTATGGTGGAAAGTAGTTTACCTATAAACTACGCGTCGTTAAGCATGATGATTTCGTGAGGTAGCTTACCCTGGCATCTCTGCTTTTCAGGTTTACTGCACTCATTGTGCACAGTATTGTGTTCCAAATATGCCAAAATATCCATCTGGAAATGAAGACTGGAATAATGCGTTCAGAGCGGCGGGTGGTAAAAAGTAAAATCAAGTCAACGCTATGTGTAAAACTTAAAACAAATACATAGATCGTTAATTGATTCGATTTTCTATTTTATGGAATAATACAGACTGCAAAATAATTTCAAAGATGCAGATTGATAAAGTGTATCGAATAAATGCAAATTGTATATTTGTACTTGAACAAATTCATATGTATTGAATTCGATACAATTGTATGGACTTTTTCATCCCTGTCATAGTACGCGACAACGTAAATTTATATAAACTTTCTTGCGGAACTTCACAAAGAAAATGGTAAAGATAGGAACAAACATAGGGACGGGCTACAGTCCGCTTGGGCGAACTGTTGGATACCCTATTCTTATTCCTATCCCTCATAAGTGGGCGTGTCAAAAGTCTAAGTATGGTTGAATTGTTAAGAACGCTCTACATATTTTGTTATATAACATTTAAAGGATTTTATCAAAAAAAAAACGCTCCCTAGCTCAAACTTGGGTGTTTCAATAAAATTGTTTTATTTAATTGTGGGCGTGTCAGTAGGCGGATTTAAAAAAAATTAACACATGAGAATAAAGGGCCCCTAGAGAGTATATATTATAAATTTCAGCTCCCTAGCTCAGACTTTGAACTTTAAAAAAAAAAAAAAAAAAATTGTGGGCGTGTCAGTGGGCGGATTTTGAAAATATTTACACATGAGCATAAAGGGCCCATAGAGAGTATATACTATAAATTTCAGCTCCCTAGCTGAAACTTTGGATTTTCAAAAATTAATATATCCTTAGAATAGGGTATAAAAAAATTATTTTATTTATTTGTGGGCGTGTCAGTTGGCGGATTTTGAAAATTTTTTATCCCGAGCAGTTTTAGGAGTCATAGATCATATATAAAAAATTTCAGCTTTCTAGCTCAAAATTCGATTTTTTCCAAAATTTGGTTTTTTTGATTTTGTGGGCGTGTCTGTGGGCGGATTTCAAAAATTCGTAAACTTGAATATTTCGGTGCCCTAGAGAGTATATGGTTAAAATTTCAGCTCTCTAGGTCCAGTTTAAAGGCCTAATTTTTGGCTACAGACGGACGGACGGACGGACGGACGGACGGACGGACATGGCTAAATCGACATTACTATCGATGCTAATCATAAATATAGTAACTTTTAGGGGTCTACGGGCAATATTAAGGTATGTTACAAACTATGCGTCAAAATTAATATACCCTTAGAATAGGGTATAAAAATGTAGGTAATTTCTTTAATTTTTCCTTATACAGAATTTCAGCTCGTAAGAAAGTGAACGCCAACGACCTTGCCACGTCGAATCAATCGGTAATCGTTCGATCACCGCAATTAAACGACGTAGGGCGTGGTAAGTACTTAGATGGGGGACCATTTGGGAATACCGCGTGTTGTTGGCATCTCTTGCGAACGTCTGACAAACATCAAAGAGTATCAAATTGTCATGAGAAAGCTTCTTAAATCTGCCGTTCGGATTCGGCGTAAAACTGTAGGTCCCCTACACTTCGCATGAAAGTGGTTGGAGAAGCTAGGTTCTGGACCCTGTATGGGCCGTTAATATTAAATATGTATGAAAACACAGAACGTGGCAGAACATTCCACATTCGTGTTCTACGGGTAAGGAACGATTCTTATTCTTTATACCTCACTGTACGTCCGAATGTTTTTGAGGGTGAACTGATGAGCATTCCTGGCATGGCGGGTATTGTGGTTAAAATGTTCTAGGAGTGGAAAGCAACTTGCTATTTCGTTTATAATTGGAATTTAAAGATCAAATACTCGATGAAGTATTCATTTCCTATTCTAAGGCTCTCATCTTTTGTTACATACCTTAATATTGCTTAAAATTACGATAGGTATTTCTGATCAGTAGGGCTTGTATAAATATGCACCAAAAAACTCGAATAGTGAGTGGAAAACAAACAAGGTAAAACGGAATATATGAATTTAAAACGATATATTTAACCTTGTACAATGTACATACATATCTTCATTTATTTTCAATTGAAAAAAAACACTAAACAGTCTTTTATTATTATACGAGTAACTAAGCCCAAAATAATATTAAACAAATTAATGTAAATAAAAAAACAAATATGGGCTGGAGAAACCTGCACTAGTCACACTTTGATCAATGTAGATCCATTGTTGGGGTTTTTAACAACACCCACTCACGGAAACATATACCTACGGATAAGTAATCCACCATGAGGGATTTACAAACTTGATCAAGTCAAAAACGGGCCAGCCGTGACGTTCTTCTAGGCAGTGGAAAAGGAGTTTTCCAAGAAACCTATTTCTGATGTGGCAGAGTGTTGAGCAGTGGCAGAGGAAATAATGAGTATCCTCCTGCGTCCTCATCGCCACAACCCCTGCGTAAGTCCGTAGAGCTGATTTACATTCTCTAAGCTTGAGTTTTCAGCATATTTTTGTCCGCTTTTGCTCAGTGGTAGTAATCTCTCGGTTTGTCGTTTGTTATAGAGCGGCCACATTTTCCTGGTTGTAGCAAAGGATTTGAGCTCCATCTCTCATTAGTCGCCACTACTACTTTGTTCCCGATTATGTGTCTAAGATTGCAGCAGTGAATATTATCTATAGTGTCGACATAGTTTGGTTCTGCACACCTGTGTTAACGGGTACATAGCATAGTTTTGCATTGTGCTGCACACCATAAGAACTTACAAGCTTCGATTTTATCTCTACGGCAGAAATCGCCTTTATGCCGCTTCGCTGTCGATAAAAACGTAGATATAGGCCGGTCAAATTAGACCAAAAAATAGGGGTGAGATTACAAAAATTCGCACCCAGCTGAAAATTGGTTAGATTGCTCAAAAAACCATCATAAATGAAATCTAAAAAGTCCTCATCGATCCGACACTTGGAAAAAAATTTACTCGGGGTCAAAGGCGACAAAAACTGGTTTTTCGCGATTTTCAGCAAAACGGTAAGTTTTATTATAAAATTAGCCCAGACAAAAATTGTTTTATAACTTCAGCTACCTTCCATTGTCGTAGAACGTACAATAACCTGAACGATGCATTTATAAGATAGGCAAACTTGATTAAAGCTTTCCTAGGTAACTTTTTAAGAACCTGTCCTGTGATTAAGTCATATAAAGGAGCTTTGCTTAATTTTAGTTTCTCTATTTCGAAGCGTAGTTCGGGTAGCGATACACTTTTTATTCTATAATTGTCAGGTGCCACGGTTAGGACAGGAAGTTCGAGCAACGCTTGACCATCAAATGGTTTAAATGTTTCTTCCAGATGTTCGGCAAATATTTCGGCTTTTTCCTTGTCACTCTCCGCCCATTCTTCCATTGATTTTCCTGATGGTGGCGGTTGTGTTTTTGATTTTTTAATACCTTTCATGGCTTTCCAGAGCGAGTAATTTGTACTTTTATCCGCAGTTAGGCTTCCAAGATATGTAGAAATTTCACGATTTTTAAAGTCTCGAATTTCTCTCTTAAGTTTACTACAAAGGTAGTTAAGAATGGTTTTATCCTGTGGAGCGCGAGATTGTTGCCATCTTTTGCGCGCTCTAGTTTTCTTCTATAACAATTGAGCGATTTCCAAGGGATATTTTATTTCGCAATTTGTGGTTATTTTCCGTTTATGGGTAGTATTTTTCCAGGCTGAGCATTGTATGACGTCAATAAATTGATTGACTTCGTCTTGAAGTTCGAGGGGTGTTCGAAGATACACTTTGAGATCGATTTTACTTTCACAGTATTTTTTAAAGGATTCCCAGTTTGTTTTCATGTTAGTTAGTCTGGGCGGACCTTCTTTTTTTCGTAGTCAGCCGTTAATTGTCAAAATGACCGGTGAATGATCAGAAGAAACATCGAAGCATTCCTCAACTACAATAGAGTTTCCCGACAACCCTTTCGTGATGAAGAAATCGATGAGGTTGCCGAATTCGAGGGCCAGTACGTCGGTTTACCTGAGGAATGGAAGTCAACCCCCAATTCCATTCCGGCTTCGTAAAGAACTCTACCTTTTTCTGAGATGCAGCTCGAGCCCCCAGAAGGTATGTTTTGCGTTAAAGTCACCTCCGATGACGAAATTTCGTCCGAGTGAGTCAAAGATACTTATAAAATCGCTTCTTTGCATCGTTGCACGTGGGGGGCAATAGATAGCTGCAAAATCATATTTTATGTGTTTAATTTTTACGCTTACCGTGCTTAATTGCAGTTTGTCAAGCTCAATTGTTGTACTAATTGAGTGTTCAATGGTATTTTTGATCATCAAGGATGCCCCGCCTCTCGCCTTTTCCGAAAGGTGATATGCGTGGTAGGCAATGTATCCTCTAATGTTTGTGCTGGATTCTTTCGTCAGATGGGTTTCCGAAATCAAACAAATATCAATATCATATTTATGAATGAATATCTCGAGCTCGCGCATCTTATGCAGAAGGCCGTTCGCAATCCATGTCTGTCATCTAAGTCTGTCATATTTATATTATTGGACGTGTACCTACTTCGAAATTGATTTTCGAGCTTGTCGAGTTTTTCAAACACACGTTTATTAATTTGGCTCTGTTCTTCTAGCCTGGCAAGAATTGCAGAGAAAACTTGGGAGACTGGATCAGATGTTTCATTTGTTTGTTCGCGTCCTTGCAACGCAGGTGTCGGATTGATGAGGACTTTTTCATTTATGATGGTGTTTTCAACAATCTTACCAATTTTCAGCTGGGTGCGAATTTTTGTACCCTCGGATGTCTAAATTGACCGAACTAATAATGTCAGCATGAGGTATTGCCATCATTGTGACCTATTTAGCAGTTACAGTCGTCACTGAAAGGACTTTGACTTGAAATCCGCGGATCAGAAAATTTGATTGAACTCGATAATCCGAGGACTTCGGAAAAGAGCTCCACGCCAACGCCTACATGCTCCTTTGAGCCGTCAGTAAAGATGGGTATAGCAGATCTAATGAATGACGCCGCAAGAAATATTGTACCCCAACTGATCTGACTACAGTTTATTAGGCGTTTATTCGCCCCAGACTTGAGTATAAAGCTCCTATCTGGACCGGTGTCCCAATCAAATATTTAGCTCTACTCAACAGAATACAAAAACGCGCGATAAAACTTACTGTCGATCGGGATATCGTGGAAACGTTTGACTCCCTTAGTCATCGTCTCATTGTCTCATGTCTATCGCTGTTTTATCGATATTTTCACCATAAGTTCTCAAACGAAATAGCCAGCTGCATTTTACCCTTATAATGTTTCAACCGCAATACCCGCCATGCCGGCAAGTCACATCAGTTCACCCTTAAGCCTGCATTCGGTCCTACAGTGAAATACAAAGAAATTTTCCCTACCCGTACAACTCGAATGTGGAATGCTCTTCCCCGCTCAATTTTTCCTTCATATTATAATCTACAAGAATGTTAAACCATCAAGCATCGGCATCTCTCCATATCTTCTAGTAATTATTTCCTTAACACCCGCGCTGTTCAGCTATTACCCTTCCTCATTGATCGAACAACTCACGTGACCATCGTTTGGCAAGTTGTAGAGGTTTTACTAGTAGGGAACTCGCAGTTGCCTTGCAAATTGAATGCGTCCATTGTAAGGGTACTAAAGAAAATCCCTTTAGAACGTGCACATTTGAAAAGAAAGCTTAGTCGTAAGACAGATTTAGCTTAAACGATATAGTTGAGTTAAGAGTGCTCGTCCAAAGGCCAGTGACCTATAATAAGTAAATTGTTAGCTTTCATTTCGATGTAATCGTTTTTGTCCAAGATATAAGTTTTACTAATGAACTAATAAAAATGAATTTAAAATATTCAAGGAATGTAATTTGATGACAGCCAACATTCACATCATTTCTTGGATTGCCCTCTTTTCATTGCCAGTGTGACATCAAGTTACATGTGTCAGACTGACAAATTACATCTTACTATTCAAAAGTTCTATGTAAATATTTCTTTTCACGCAATTTAATGTTTGGCAGGTACACATCTTTATAAGCACTTTGAAATCGAACGTATCGAGACGAGAGTTCGTGCACAAACAATTAACATTCCACAAAACATCCATATGTTCACTTTTCAGAAGGTTAAATAATGAATCTATTTAAGCGATGACTGCAATTTCACAATTCACAAACGTGCCTAACGCATGCATACACACGTTGCATGTCCAACGGAAATTGCGTACTCTCTCCCATTAAACAACTGAGATACCTATTATTTTAAATTTCAAGATAACAGTGTATTTTTGTCGGTTTTAAAATAATGATGAAACAATTTTTTCTTATTTTGATAGCATTACCAGTTTACAACAATGTCACGGCCCGGTTAATCGCCTCAGATGCCAATTTAAATGAATTTCCGGCAAGAGGTCGTGTCCATTCGACCATGGGCTAATAATAAAATTAATTTTAATTATTTTTTCATGAAAACGGAAAAGTCTTAAAAGAAGAAGATTCATCCTAATATGATCCATAAGCCGGGAAATTACGCTTAAGATATTAATCGGTTCAGAAGGGCAATGTATAGCTCTAAACCCTGTTAATTCTCATTGCCGCTCATTTAGTGCGGCGGGAGAGTCCCTGCGATCTCGTTTAATGCGATTAAGATTGGGATCAGTGAAAGGAGCTTAACCGGACTTGTGTTGATGAATACAATATTACCTCTGGCATTGGAATGCTGTGTGAAGTGTACTCGCACTTATTACTCATCGATTTATTGAAGAGGAGTCTGTACAGTAAACATCTTTGTAACATCCGACGGTGACTGCATCGGCCTTTTTTGAGATGCAAGACACGATTTGTTTCATGAAATTAATTTTATGAATCTTTTGATTGTACTAAGATACTTGTTCGAGTGTTTGTTAATTTTTTATTGGCGAGTGCGGACGTTTTAAATTGATCAGTGACTTCAGTTATTTTACGTAACCGAACCTATCCTAACGTTTAGTAAAAAGATATGGAAATTTAAATATTTAGTCAACAATATACATACCTACTTGATATTTGCTCGCAATTGATACAGTAAATATAATGAAGTGTTTCAGTATACTGTACCCTTTTTGTTTACCTACACAATATATCAAATGCTTCATTTCTCTTCGTCTTCGTACTACAATGTAATTATTCCTGCGGGGGTAGGTCCTCTACCAGGCGCGTCCCTTGGGTGGCGGATAAGGAGATGCCCCGCTACGGTTCAATGTAAGTTCCACTTTGATTCGTGATCCGGGGTAATGAGGTCATAGCAGTGAAGATGACAAAAAATTCCACTGTAAAACCCATCGTGGACCAAAACCAACTCTGGGTCAGAGTGTTGGAAGGGAGTAAACCCTAGCTAAATCCCACTTTTAAGCCAAGGTGTCGACCCGTGCCGAGGGCTGCATGGTCAGATAGTGGCTAAGGAGAACTGGCCGTTTACGGTCCCCTCCGACGCCCAGACAAGGCCGGTTGTATTTAAGTGCCTTATCCCGGTAAGTCGGCTCTGCCGGGACGGACCAACCCTTCCGGACATACTCGTGGGACCAAAATAATTATGAACAACCAAAAAACAATTGAAAAAAAAGAAAAAAAAAGAAAAAAAAAACAAAAAAAACAAAGACCTAAGCACTTCATCAGAAGATGAACTGCTCGCCTCCAGTCAGGAGACAATCGTGGGAAGCGGGGACTCTGAGCGGAGCTCCACTCAAAGCAAACCTGCTACCCACAAACCATCTACCTCCTCTACACCCGCTGCGCAGGACACTCGACCTAGTGCCCAAAAGCGTGCGGCAAACACCCACAAATCAGCTAGTAATCGCAGAAAGAGCGCGTACCAGAGGGCCATCTTCATTCTGGGTAAGATTACCAAGAAGGAAGAGGCCGACACGGCTACTCCGCAGGACCTAGCTGAAAAACCCAAGCACCAGCAGATTATTGATGAGTTCATCAAGAATCGCAGGGAGCCACCACCACGCAAGACGGAAGCAACTAAACGCAACCGCTCACAAGAGGAGGTCAAGTCTGACCCTCAAAGAAGCAAAGTTGCTAAGTTGGCTACCGCCAAGCACCACAACCCAATCTCAGCACCCCAGATGACACGTACAGTCAGTGAGGTTGTCAGAGACGACCTACAAGTCACCTTGGTGGATGAACTCTGCACCAGCGGCAAGACAGTGGCCGACGTTTGGGGCGCCATTGAAAATAAACTTTCCGAGATGGTGATGGACCACCTCTTAAATAACCAAGGCGGACCCCTCCCCTGCTTTGACTCAGCTGAAGTCAAGGAATTCCTAAGCGGCTGTGTTCACAAGATCCGTGACGACTGGGCCGGCTTAAAGCTTAAGCTGATCCTGTCCAGAGAGATTCCGAGGAGACCGAGAATTCGCATTTGGCTGCCAAATATGACCATCGACAGTGGTAAGTTGATCAACTGTCTCAAGCTCCACAACCCTGCGGTTCCCATGGATGACTGGAAAGTCATCAAGGGTGAGGAACCTCACAACAACACCCTATCTTTCCTTATAATGGTGTACGGAAGAGAGCGCAGATCACATTGAAAAGATCGGCTGCAAGCTCCGCTTTGGCATAAGGCATGCCAAAGTTAAAATATTCAGGTCCCCGTGTCAGGTCGACGACTTAGATGAAGTCGACGATGCCAACAAGCTATTGGAGGACATGAGGATCGAGGTGAACCGTACTACCACCCTAACCGAACAAACACCCGAAACCAATCAATGCTGAAAGTCGTACAGATTAATCTGAAGCACTCAGTCTGTGCGTCAGATAACCTGATGATTTTCCTCAAAGAGGAAAACATCGACATCGGCATTGTCCAAGAACCTTGGGTAAACGGGCCCAATATAAGAGGCCTAAATGACACCGGATATATCCTCTACTATAACCGCAGCAATAATAACCATGGTAAGCCAAGAACCTGCATTCTAGCTAAAAAACATATTAAAGCTTTTCTATGCCCAAATTTTAGCTCAACCGATCTAACAGTTGTTAAGATGGAGAACGCAGGAGGCGACCTGCTAATCGCATCCGCCTACATGGCACACGACCGGCAAGTACCGCCGGAAGAAGTCCAGGCAATGATAACCGCCATAACAACAACAAGGACCAACCTGCTGCTGGGCTGCGATGCAAACTCCAGGCATGTGCTATGGGGCAGCTCGGAGTCAAACGAACGCGGTGAGTCTCTTTTCGATTTTATTATTGAAAATAACCTACTAATATGTAACAAAGGTAACACCCCGACCTTCATCTTTCCGAGTACGGACAGTTTTAACGGCTGGGAAGACGTTATAGATGTTACTCTCTGTAATAATAACAATATTATGAATGTTGAAAATTGGAGGGTATCCAGTAAAAACTCCTTCTCAGACCACAAATGGATACTCTTCGACATAGATCTCGCTGAAGAGATCCCGAAACCTTTCCGAAACCCCAAAAGAACCGATTGGGCAAAGTTTAACCAAGTTGTTAAGACCAAGTTACACAAGACCCCCAATCAAAAATTTACCTCCACTTCAGAACTCGACACAAAGGTTGAGACTTTTGAAAAAGCTTTCAACGTAGCGTACAAAGTCTCGTGTCCGATCAAATATAGCAAAAAATCATTCCCCCCTTGGTGGAACAAGGAACTCTCTGCTCACAGAAAATTGGCTAGAGAAACCTTTAACATCTGCCATAAATGCAACTACTGGCAACCCTACCGGGATTGCCTTAAAATCTACAAGAACTCTATCAGAACGGCTAAGACACAGTCGTGGATAGAGTACTGCCAATCCATCGAAACCCTCAAGGACTCCGCAAGACTCAGCAAAATATTGTCCAAAGAACACTCCAACCCATCTCTTCTGAGAAAGGAGGACGGAGAATGGGTTGAGTCAACTGCAGAATCCCTAGAACTATTAATAAACACCCATTTTCCCGGATGCAATGATTACGGTGCAGAGCCATCCAGCTCACAACGCACACAACCCGACGCCTGGGAAAATATAACATCCATTATTACCGAGGAAAAAATTTCCTGGGTAATAAACAGCTTCGCTCCCTTTAAATCGCCTGGCCTGGACGGCATTCTGCCCATCATGCTCCAGAAATCTCTGGAACTGGCAATTCCATGGCTCACATCGATTTACAGGAACTGTATACTCTGCAATCATGTACCCTATTCATGGAGACGAGTGCGAGTTGTTTTCATTCCAAAAGCGGGTAGACGCGGTCATGAAACTGCGAAAGATTTCAGACCAATTAGTTTGACCTCCTTCGTACTGAAGACGCTCGAACGTCTCCTAGACAACCACCTGAGAGGGGCAATAGAAGCTTCACTCCTCTCCAAATCTCAACACGCCTACCTCAAGGGAAGATCTACAGAAACAGCTCTTCACGAGGTAGTGCGTACGATAGAAAAATCCCTACACTACAAAGAATACACCTTGGCTACCTTCCTAGACATAGAAGGAGCCTTCAACAATGTACACACTGAAGCAATTCTAGAGTCCCTGAGGGAGCTGGGAATAGCAATCCATCTTAGTCAATGGATTGTTTCCATGCTCAGCACTAGAATCATTCAAGCAGCTTTAGGAAATAGCAATATAACCAAATATGCCAGGAGGGGAACACCTCAAGGAGGAGTCATCTCACCCCTACTCTGGCTCCTAGTAATGAACAAAATCCTCATAAGTTTAGACAGAGTAGGAATCAAAGTAGTCGGGTATGCGGACGATATGGTGATATTGGTGTCAGGAATGTTTCCCTCCGTGATTAGTGAAATCATGGAGAATGCTCTAAGCAAAGTTAGCACTTGGGCAAAAAAGTGCGGTCTGGGAGTCAACCCGGGGAAAACTGTGCTGATGCTCTTCACCACCAAAACCAACATACCTGACTTTACGCTTCCTCGCCTAAACGGCACACCCCTACCCCTTTCAAACAGTGCCAGGTATTTAGGAGTTATCCTAGATCCTAAACTCAACTGGAAAATAAACATAGAACAACGGGTAAAGAAGGCATGTATAGCCTTTTATGCCTGCAGCAGAACCTTCGGAAAAAAGTGGGGCCTGCAACCAAAATTGACCCTGTGGATGTACACAGCCGTGGTACGACCAATCCCCACGTATGGGTCAATAGTATGGTGGCCGTCTCTAAAGAAAAAGTACAATATTACCAAACTTAATAAGGTACAAAGAACGGCATGCATAGGAACAACGGGAGCTCTACGGTCAACACCGTCAGACGGACTCACAGTCTTACTGCATCTTTTACCTCTTGACCTACATATAACAAACATCACAGCACACAGCGCGATCAGACTCAGAGAGTCTGGCTGCTGGACTGCAAAACCCTACGGCCACAGTAGTATTCTAGACTCTCTACCTAGAAAACTAGTTCCGCCTTCAACAGACTACATCATTCCCAGAATGTCTTTTACAAAACATTTCGTCGTTCAAATCCCTACTAGATCGGAATGGCAAAATGGAGAAGTGACAAGGGATTTCGATCAAACAATCTACACCGACGGTTCAAAAATGGACTGCGGCGTGGGTGCGGGTGCAAGCGTCTTCCAGGCGGAGCTACTGGCTATCCGTGAAGCCTGTCGCCAGATCAAACCTCACTCCAATATAACACCGAGGCAAAGGATCGCCATAATTATTGACAGCCAGGCTGCCATTAAAGCGATCGCTTCGGTCACTATATCCTCTAAGTTAGTACTAGAATGCCGTAATGAGCTGGCCCTGCTTGATAAGTTCAAGGTTACCCTAATCTGGGTTCCAGGGCACAGTAACGTTAATGGAAACGAACATGCCGACGAACTGGCCAGGCAAGGCTCAGCTCTCCACTGCTCTCTGGCCGAACTAGTCCACATTCCGCTCGGAGCAGTTAAGGCAAATATCACCGCAGAATACCTTAAGAAAGCCAACCTCAGATGGAGCAGGCTGACTGCATGCGTCATATCCAGGAAAACGTGGCCAAACTACAACAAGGCAAAAACAACCGACCTTCTAGGTAGAACCCGAAAAGACATCGCAAGACTCACAGCGATCTTTACGGGACACTGGCCTATAGGTGACCATGCGGCCAAGCTGGGCATCCCATACAATACACACTGCCGCAGTTGCAAAGTGACAACTGAAAAAGAAACCCTAATTCACTTTCTATGTACCTGTCCGGCTTTAGCTAGGACCAGACTACGAACATTGGGAAGCCCCTTCTTCAATACACTTGAGGAAGTCTCCGAGAAAAGTATCAAGGAACTGATAACTTTCCTGAACTCTGCAGGTTGGATTTAGCCTCCCCCACCAATCGATAATACCCAGGTTTACGTGAGTTTGTGGTAACAAAACGGCACTCAGTGCTAATTGGGTTTGTCTTATCAAACCGCCACACCTACCTACCTACCCTACCTACGATGTAATAGCTCTGACTGAATCGTGGCTAACAAATAATCATCATAATTCTGAACTCTTCAATACTTCCGAGTTTAATGTACCTATTTCGGAAGGATAGATGCTCTACCAAAACCAACTTATCGAGAGGCGGGGGAGTAGTGATCGCTGTGCGGACATTTTTGCCCTGAGTTGAAATCCCAATCTCTTCATCTCTTAATGCTATGTCTACAGGTATCAAGTGGACCGATTTATACATCGTTCTAAGTTATATACCTCCTGGTAGTTCCATTGAATTATATAGATTACATGTTATTAATTGTCGGGATATTCTTAATAATATAAAATTAAATCAACACATAATAGTTATAGGTGATTTTATCTTGTGTAATATTCCATGGGTATTTGACCCGGATGAATTGGGTCTAATTCCTCATAACATAAAATCCGATTGCGAAATAGAATTGATTGATTCTCTCTTAGAGTTCGACCTTATTCAAATTAATAACTTAAATAATGCCTTAAACCGATGGCTTGATCTAATACAAGGTGGCGCAAAAGTAATCCTCCTATCAGAAAATGCTATAAATTTTGCGATTGGCCCCTAATGTCAGTTCTGTTTTGACATTTGTGTAGTAAACACATGCGAAATACACGTTAATAAACAATGTTACGCTACACTGCTCCAGAACGCGGAATATTGGTGACTATTTATTTGAGCAATAATCGGTCGGTGACTTTGGCACAACGTGAATTTTGTCGCAGATTTCCTACCCGTCCAGCGCCTACTGGTGAAACACTGTGACGTTTAGCCGCTCGCCTCGAAGAGACTGGCACAACACGAGATGCTGCCAGGCGTGGCAGACCCCGGAGTAGCCGTTCTGCAGAGAATATTGCTGCTATAGCCGAAGATGTCATGGAAGCGCCGTCGACATCGACCAGACGACGTGCCACGCAAATGGGTATCAGTCGACGGTCTTTACAGCGAATTTTGGTACAAGATTTGAAGATGTTTCCGTACAAAGTCCAGACGGTGCATCAGCTGTTAGCTGCTGACCGCCAATCGCGTCTAACATACGCTCAAGCCATCCTTAATCACCACCAAGAGGAAGATGATTTTTCATCAAAAATAGTCATGAGTGATGAGGCCCATTTCCATCTTAGCGGGTACGTAAATAAGCAAAATGTACGCTTCTGGGGCACTGAAAATCCGCGTGTAACCCACGAAGAGCCATTACACCCGCTTAAAGTCACTGTATGGTGTGCTGTTTTCGCTGGAGGAGTCATCGGACCTTTTTTCGTCGAAGACGTCGCGGGCCAAAAGGTTACTGTGAATGGTGAGCGCTACAGAGCAATGATCAACGAGTTCTTTTTGCCGCAACTTGATGAATTGGGATTGGAAAACATGTGGTTCCAACAGGACGGTGCAACGGCACACACTGCACGTGCCACAACCGATATGCTGAAGGATGCATTTCCCGGGTGCCTAATCTCCCGTTTTGGCGATTTGCAATGGCCAGCAAGATCGCCTGATTTGACCGCTCCAGACTTCTTTTTGTGGGGCTATTTGAAGTAGCGGGTTTATGTCAACAAGCCTCAGACTCTTGCAGCTCTTAAAGACAATATCCGTCAACAATGTGATGACCTATCGCCGGAAGTTTTGGCCAAAGTGATGGAAAATGCCATAAAAAGGGCTCAAATGACAATCAACTGTGGCGGCGGCCATTTACATGACATCATATTCTCGACTTGATGTAAAAAAAAATTAAAAGACCAAATAAAAATAATACACAAGAAGAATCAAAGTCTTTCATTTTTTTTTTTAATTACAGCCAAAAAACATCGGAAGGTTATTTTTGCGCCACCTTGTATTTGTTGATAAGGAGTTTTCTACTTTTGTTCTCTTTTGTTCCTAACTCAATGCATCACTTAGCTTTATGCATTCAGTTTAATTTTTTTGGTTATTTTAAGCCTCAGTCTAAAAGTTCACTTAGCTATGACTACAAAAAAGCAAATTTTACTGCCATTATAGAAAAATTGAATCCTTTTTCTTGGAGTTCTGTTTTTGCTTCGAATGAGCTTTCCTATGCTTACAATTTACTCATGATAACGCTGAAGGAGGCAATTGATCAGTTTGTTCCGAAGGTAGTTAGACCTCGCAGCTCGAAGCCACCGTGGTTTAATAAAAGGCTTTGCAACTTGAACAACCGTAAAAATAAAGCGTACAAACTTTTTCGTAAATCACATAATAATTATGAATTGTTAAATAAATATTTACGTCTTCAAAATGAATTTGACGTTCTCAGAAGGTTCCTGTATAAGGACTATTTGTCTCGTGCTGAATCTAATTTAAAAAAAAATAGTATTTTTGGAAATATATAAACTCGAAAAAAATTCGAACGGTATTCCAAACTGCATGCAATATTCTGGTGTTACATCCTCTGACATTCCATCTGTTTGCAATTTGTTTGCCAAATTTTTTCAGTCGGTGTATACTACATCCTCATCTCCCAATACTAGCCACAATTCCTTAAGACATCCAGAAAATTCGGTCAATATCGGTAGCTTACAAGCCTCACAGATGTTGAGCTTGCCATCCACTCTTTGAAAGATGATCTCCAAGCTGGACCGGATGGCATTCCTTCGATAGTTTTAAAAAAACTGTGTTGCTGCTCTTTCCGAACCATTAACACTTTTATTTAATGTTTCACTTGAGAAGGGTACTTTTTTAAACGAATGGAAAATTTCTTTTATCAGCCCAATCCATAAATCTGGACCGAAATAAGATGTTTCAAACTACCGGCCTATATGTAAAATATCTGCTATTCCCAAATTATTTGAAAGAATAATTTATAATAAATTGGTATTTCACCTTAAAAATAAAATTTCACCTACTCGGTTTCATGGCAGGTTTCATGGCTGGAAGGTCTACTACGTCGAATCTAACGATTTTCTGTAACCATGCTACGAAAACAATTGAAGAAGGACACCAGTGTGATGTAATTTACACGGACTTTGCCAAAGCATTCGACAGAGTCAGCCATGAAATTCTTCTAAGAAAAATGGAGTCTTATGAATTTCATTCTAATATGCTTCAATGGTGTAGGTCGTATTTACTTGAAAGAACTCAGTTCGTTCGGATTGGTAATATTATGTCTGATCCCATTCATGCCACGTCAGGTGTTCCACAGGGTAGGCACATTGGTCCACTTTTATTCCTGATTTTCATTAATGAAATTCCAAAAGTAATTCGGGGGTTAGGGACATAATCCCGAAAACCAAAATCCCGAAAATCCAAAATCCCGAAAACTCAAAATCCAGAAAATCCAAAATCCCGAAAAAAGAATCCCGAAAATTTGCGCAAATTTTTCATTTTATATTATTTTTCGGGATTTCGTTTTCGGGATCCTTTATTTAATTTTGAATGAAATAGACAAGTGTTTGTCCATTCCATTTACCGTAATAATGTTTTGCAATGTTTGCGTTGTAATGTTTTGCAATTCGCAATGTGCATTCAGTTGAGATGATCTCAAATAGTGTGATAGCTGACCGATTAGATTTTTGTAAGACAGTGAACAACGTAATACAAAGTGAGTATCGTGCATGCCTTTATAATTAAAAACTTTATATTATCAGTGACAATGAATGTGTCCATCGTGAAAACCAACAAACAGCGTGAGAAACTGCTTATTGACGGCTACAAAAAATACAAGGATACATTTTACTGGGAGTGTGAGCAGCGAAAGCGTTCTCAAATAAGTTATCTCAGATTAATTGCGAACAATATGAACTTGTATTATATATTGTTTTGTCATGGATCGTTTTTGATATGTGTTTGTAAGACTTGAACTGTTTTTGCTATGGTTTATTTTTTTGAAGTTTTTTTTGTTAAATAAATTTGTCAAATTTTTTTGTTGCTATGTACAACAAAATTTTTAGTTTCATTTTCGGAATTTTGGTCTTTCGGAATTTTAAATTTTCGGGATTGTGGCTTTTCGGGATTGTGGGTTTTCGGGATTTTAGTTTTTCGGGATTGTGGCTTTTCGGGATTTTGGATTTTCGGGATTTTGGGCTTTCGGGATTACGTTTTTCGGGATTCTGTCCGACTCCCGTAATTCGGAACTCCCAATGCCTGATGTTTGCGGACGACCTTAAGCTGTTCCGCACCATAAAGTCAGTGAATGATTGTATTCTCCTCCAGAATGACCTTCATAATCTATCCGAATGGTGTAATAAGAACAATTTATATTTCAATATTTCTAAATGCCAAGTTATGTCATATTATCGCAGTCATGTTCCTGTCTTTTATGATTACAACATAGACAACCACAAAGGTAAACTCTAAAAAAGACCTAGGTGTAATGTTTGATGCTAAACTTAGCTTTTCCCTTCACATTGACTCCATAGTGGCTAAAGCTAACTCCATGCTTGGTTTTGTTTTGCGTAACTCAAACGAGTTCACAGACCCATACACCCTCAAGTCGTTGTTTTGTTCCTATGTCAGATCACTGCTCGATTATTGCTGCGTTGTTTGGAATCCCTTCTACAATATTGGTTCTATAAGAATTGGAAAAATTCAAAAAAAATTTACGAGAGCTGTCATATATAGGCTGTATTGGAATACACAAATGCCTTCATATAGTTCCAGATGCCAATTACTAGGCCTTCAGAGTCTTAATTTACGCCGTAAATATTTTTCTATTATTTTCATTCGTGATTTGTTAAACTCACATATAAATTGCCCCCTTCTCTTATCATTAATAGATATTTACATTCCTGGTAGAGATCTAAGGTCCCGCAATTCATTTCGTGAAGCTTTTCACAAGTGAATTATGGGCTTAATGAACCCATTACCAGATGCTTGCGAGAATCAAATTCAGTTTGCAACCATATTGATTTTCACCATAACATCAGTCGAAATACTTTTAAAAGGCAGTTGATGTTTATACTCGTTCAAAATATGTCTTAATCTAGTTTAAGCAAACGAATGTATGTACATAAGTATTAATATTAATTTTAAATACTTAGATGCTAATCTTATTCAGTAGTCTTTTAGATAATATGTTATTGTATAATCTGTTTGATGAAATAAACTATTGTATTTACTTTTCAAATGAGTAAAACATGTTTATGCGATGTACAATTTTCTGTTACGAAAATAAGAGAATACTAACTAATTGTTATTGGGCTGCCGGCTGGTATCTGTTCGATCTCCGTATTATTTATTTTTAATATTTATTATGTAGTAACTCCTTAACACCGCATCACGCGACACAGCTGGATCAGGTTAGCAGAAGTATGAAGCCACACTGATACGTTCCGATTGTTGCGTTGCAGAACAGCTTGACGTTCACACAGTACGTTGAATGGGATATTATTTATGTGGTTTATATCACACACAGCTTATGGTAGGTTGAGGTGGTAGTCAGTTTAAGCCAAATCACTTAGAACAATGTGAAGTCCATTTAGATACCACGTGGATCTACGGGAGTTAGGTAAGGTTAGGTTGTAGTGGCAGTCGCCAAAAGCCGACACACGAAGACCAATAAAAAGGTCTATTGTATCTATGTTCTTCCTACTCGTTGAACCAGTTGGACCTTTCGATAAAGCCTGAAAGACCTTAAATGTCGATGTTTATGAGATTGTTGAGATCATTGTAAAATAAAGATCCCAAATGCATTTTTCGTCTTTGAGAGAGAGCAGGGCATGTGCAGAAAAGGTAGAGAATAGTCTCCTACTCCTCCTCGTTCAAGCAGCTTCTGCAGAAGTCATTTGTATAAAGGCCAAGCCTTGTTGCATGCTTGCCTATGAGACAGCGTCCGGTGATAACACCAATTATAACACCAATGTGCAGTCTGTTCAGAGAGATCAAACACTTAGAGCGTTTCAGATCCAGCATTGGACAAATCTGTTTTGTCGTTAGTCAAGTGTTAACACTTGTCCACCTAAAGTTAGTTCTCTCCATGGCCCCCCTCATAAACATGAGTTGGAATGCCTAAGGGACCTTTATCAGGTAGAAGGGGCAGTATGGTTACTTTTCTGGCGAGTTCATCAGCCCTAAAATACACTGGAATATCTCTGTGTCCGGGCGTCCAGCAAGTTGAATGTTGAATTGCTCCGCCATCTCCACGAGAAATGATCGGCAGTCTAGGACTACGATGGAGTTTGTGGAGACAGAATCCAGAGATTTAGCGCAGCTTGGCTATCTGAGAATTTCGGATGTCCATAGCAGATATCACGTTCCTCTTCGGACACGATAGGACTTCTTTAATCGCTATGATTTCCGCCTGGCATACGCAGCAGAGGGAGTAGTGCGCAGTGCACCACTCATACAGAGACACGCTGATCGTTGGACTTTGCTTATTTTATCGATTTGTCTACGGCAGTCCACAAAACAACCACCCCGTACATAAGTATCGGTTTTAACGGTCTTATTAAAACAACAAAGTTAAACTCGGATGGGTGCCTGGCCACCGAGGTTTTGTAGGGAATGAATCCGCAGATGAGCTCGCCAGAGCTGCATCTGAAGCCGCTTTCGTCGGTCCCGAACCGTACAGCAGTGTCAACTGGACTACTGCTCTAGGGCTAATCAAAGAATCGGAGCAACAGACTCGCCTCAAACATTGGGAAAGCGCCCCTGGTCTGAGACAGTCCAAACGCTTGATTAAGCCCTACTCCTATAAGGAAATCCTTATACTAAATAAGGAAAACATTAGAAGGCTGGTTGGCTTTCTCACTGGCCACTGCGGTCTGAGATATCATCTCAACAAAATAAATCTTAGTCCAACGTCAGAATGTAGATTCTGCATGGAGGACGAGGCAGGAAACCTCAGAACACATACTCTGTGAATGCCCGGCTCTGCATTGGTTGAGACGACGCCTTCTCCACAGAGAGCTGTTCTCACTGGTGGAGCTTCGCAACTCTGCCACCAAAGACGTGCTGAGTTTCATTACGGAAGTCAGTCGCCTTTTGGTGTAAGTCAACCTTGTGACACAAAAGATCTTTTAGGTCGCAGTGTCGGCCCTTGGGCAAGGGTTAAAAAAAAAATAATCGGTCTTATTACCGAGATGTATAGCTAGTTCGTAATGCGGGGTTGAAGGCCCCATTTATTTCCGATGGCTTTTTGCAAGAGAATAGTGCTACCGTAGTTTCCGAACTCTTTATTGTATGTTATTTCTCCATAGCTTAGATTTTTATCCAGAATGAGACTCAAGTATTTAGCTTCATCAGAAAAGACTAAGCTTGCGCCCCTAATTGAGGGAGGATCAATGTGTGGAATTTTGTATTTCGTATTGAATGGAACAAGTTCGTTTTTGTGTGGGTTAACACCTAACCCACAACGAACTGTCCATGTCGTTAAGTTGTTAGGAGCGTTGCGGAGAAGTTCTTTCAGGGTGTTTATGTGCTTCCCTGAGGCAGCAATTGCAACGTCGTCCGCATAGACAATCATCCTACAATCCTCCCTTTCCAGGCACATCAGCAGCTCGTTCAGCACTAAGGTCCAGAGAAGGGGGATAAGACTCCGCCTCGCGGGTTTCCTCTACTGACAGATCTCCTGGCAGATGTCACACTCAGTTTTAAGCTTATAATCTGGCTTGTGAGTAGTAGATTAATTTAGATCACCTAGTGAGTCATATACTTTCTGAGCTGACAGTGCATTTGCGATCGCGGATATATTGATATTGTTAATAGCGCCTTCAATGTCCAGGAATGCAACCGTAGTGTATTATTTATGGTGAAGGTGGCGTAGTGTGTTGGCTTGCGACCCGTGCGGTGCAGGTTCAATCCCCATGGCGAACAACAACATACGCCACCCATTCACATGCCCCTACACCAAAAGGAGGATTTCTGCCTGGTAGTACAATGGACCGTCTGCTCTGGGATTTGGATTTGGAAAAAAAAATGGTGAAGGGAATATTTGATTGAACGTACGCTGTTTCAACAGTTTTGCCTTTGCAATATGCATGTTGAGCCCCAGACAGGAGTCTTATATCAATGTTAGTGCGTAGATGCATATAAATCAGCCTTTCTTACGTTTTTAGAAGGAATGATGATATGCCTATGGGTCTGAGATCCCTAGGACTTACATGGGAGCATTTACCGGCTTTGGGTATAGAAACTATATTTACTTCTCTCCATTACAGCGGAATGTAGGCCAGCTCCACGCAGCTTATCAGAATTATCTCAAGCAGAGGCAAGTTGATATCCGAGGTGTTTTGAAGCTCTTCTGGTATTATGCCATCTGGCCCCGCGGACTTATATGGTTTGAAGCTGTGTAGCTCCCACAGCAGTTTGTCCCTAGTAAGCAGACCCATGTAGTTAGTCGATCGTGCAATTGACCTGTTTCGGTTTGCATTGCAAATAACGTGGGAGCTACCTGGGAAATGTGTATCCAGTAGCAGATTAAGCGATTCTTCGCTAGAAGTGGCACAGGAGCCGTCTGCCTTCTTCAAACAGCTAGGCATAACTGGGTTGGTTGAGAGGATTTTTCTTAGCCTTGATGCCTCGGATGATTTTTCTATTTTCCCACAAAAGAGTCTCCAGGACGAGCGTTTGGCTTTCCTCACTTCTTCGGGAGTTACTCCCACTACTCGTTAAACCATTAAGAGCTTCTAATGACGCCTGATAGACTTTCAACGTTAGTGATAGCCGTTGTTTAGACCATTAAGTAAGAATCCTAGATAGATATTTTTTATGGGAGAGAGCTGGACATGTACAAAGAAGGTAAAGTGAAGTCTCCCCCTCTCCACCGTCCACGCAGCTTCTACAGAAATGGTTTGAATATACGTGCTTGCCTATAAGACAGTGTTCTGTAATGTAACTTACACTAGAGCTATGTAAATATATATAACAACATTCACAAAATGCTACACAAATACAAAAAGTATGTGGTAGATCTATGTACGTTGACGAACTTGACCTTATTCACAAATTTTCTTTTTGATTCTGTGGAGTCAAGTTATCAAGTGCCATGCCATTTTTATAAAGAAAATAAAGTCGTTTAAAATATATGCAACATTTTGTTAAGATTGGTTATTCTCAATCTAGGCTTATTCAAGTTCTATCCGGTGTTCCCCAAGGGAGCCATTTGGGGCCTCTGCTTTTTAACATTTTTAATAATGATATCCCTAAATTGCTTCATCGTTCTAATTTTCTAATGTATGCTGATGATTTAAAGATTTTTTTACTTGTCAAAAATATTCATGATTGTGAATTATGTATCTTCAAAATGAATTAAGTCGACTGGTGTCAGCGACACCGTCTATCTTTCAATATTAAAAAATGCCATTCTTTTTCCGCTCATCACTCTGTAACTCCTACAACTCACAATTATGAGATTTCTGGGGCTACCTTTGATCGTAAAACCGAGGTGAAAGACCTGGGTGTGTTTTTGATACAAAACTGTCATTCTCGTTTCATGGTAATTATGTCGTTGCTAAATCTAACGCAATGCTTGGTTTTCTTAGAAGATCGTGCGCTTACTATACTCTATAGTATGGTGTCCTATTTACAATAATTCTATAGTTCGTTTAGAAAGAGTTTAAAAGTCCTTTACAAGATTTGTTGTAAAGCAGATCAAATGGAATCTTGATAATTAACAAGACCGCCACAAGATGTGCACTAATTGAATTAGATACCTTAGAAAAAAGGAGAAATGTTTATTGTGTATATTATTTGCTCATGATGTCTTCACATATCGTAAAATTTGTACTAATATACTTAGTAAATTTCAATTGGATGCACCGGAAAGAATTATTCGTATACGCCATCTTTTATTAAACCCTAGACACAATTATCCGTATGGCTTTAATGAGCCGATAGCAATATGTATTAAATTATTCAACTTGGTCTTATAATCTTATGTAGTTTTTTATTATTATTTAATAATAACATTATCTAAATATTTTAGAAATAAGTTCGGTAGATGAATAAATTTAAATTAAATTAAACTAATTAAAAAGAGTTTTTGAGGTTGGCTGTGTTCACCAACCAACGTTTTCGGTTTAATAAAGGCCTTTGCATATTCGCTCGAACTGAATTGTCTTGCCTAAGTTTAAAATTCGTAGTGCAAGGATCAGTCTTAAAATCATTTTTTATTAGTTTTTAATTAAATACTAGACAAAAATGATTAAATCGAACTTAAAGTTAAGTGGGCGCAGTGGCGTAGAAGGTGCTAATCTTAAGGTCTCAGGATCAAATCCCGCCGAAGCCAAGTAACATCTAACAGTTTTTTCCAATTACCCAGATCTTGCGAACCACTGACAAACCTCCATGGGTATCAATTGTCATGAGAAGCTTCTCAAATTTTCCGTTCGGATTTGGCTTAAAATTGTAGGTCCCTTCCACTTCGCACAGACAAATGGTTTGAGAAGTTAGGTTTAAGGCCCTGTATGGGCCGTTAATGCCTAATATTTGTTTTATTGTTTTTAATACTAAGAGAATGCTTCAAATCCCGTGTTGGGATGGGCTTTAAGGCTTCTTGCACTTATTCCCCTAAATACCGGAAATCAGTTTGAATGCGGCATAAATAGCGTCATTCTCCAGTCTGAAACAATGCCCCGGCAAATCTGAGCTGATGGTTTCACCACCAAAACTACGTTAGCACACTTGGAGTAGCTAGAGTCTACGGAGAACGACTGAGCGACAGTCGAACCGATATTCCAACATATCAAAGAAGTAGCCATGTCCTCCTTACAGCCACCACAGGAAAGAAGCCCTTGGCATGATGATGATACGCTTACCGGAGGAGGATTGCGAAAGATGCAGATCTAAAAATGCTGCAGCGCGAAACAAGGCAGTGAGCGAAGAGTATAGAGTCTGGGGAACCGAGAAGTGGTGGAGAGAGAGGAGAGGAGAGGTCCTGCATAAAAAAAGGTGGGCGTACGCAGTCTCAAGATCAAGGAAGTCAAATAGGCTGTTGGCTTTTCGAAACAGCGACGGAAACCTAGTCACCGAAGTGCCTCGAATAGTAGATGTGTGTAAGCAGCATTTTACGCAGCACATGTGTTGAGAGAGTGATAGGGCAAGAGGTGAATCCACGCCCTGTCAATAAAAAAAACGATTTTACCACACAGTATAGAAGAGGTTGGCTTAGCTATATAAAAAAGCTTGGGAACAATAAACCCGGCGGCTCTAATGGCTATATAGCGGAGCTCTTCAAATACAGAGGTGATCAGCTCCAGATGGCCCATCTGCAAGAAAGGGGTCCCTACACTTTGCAAGAACTAGTGAAATTCCGCTTATAATGTCGCATATAAGATCCTATCCAATGTGCTATGTGAACGTTTGAAGCCGTCCTGCAACACACTAATCGGTACGTTGCAGTGCGGCCTTTGGACATGCGGATCGATAATAGACCAAACCTTCACACTAGGGGACTCCTGGATAAGACGACTGAGTTTCAAGTCAAGACCTACTATATTTTTGTCAATTTTAAAGCCGCATATGATATCATTCATTCGTCAGGACATCTACGTGGCGATGGCCGAATTCTGGATCCCAGCAAAACTGATCTAATTGTGTCGCGTGAGCTGGAAAATACGCGGTGCAATGTGCAGTATTGAAACAGCTCTTCAGAACTATTTCAAATCTGCAACGGATTCATGTGACTTATTTAATCTCGTTCTGGGGAGAATAGTGCGCAGGGCAGGTGCCAACACGGAAGGGACTTGCATCAGTAAATTCGTCCAGCTACTGGGTATGCGAACAATATCGATATCATTGGCCGTTCCCAGCGTGCACTGGTAGATGCTATTTCGGTGATTGAAGAACAAGCAAAATTGGTTCTTGTAGTTAAAAAGGACAAGACCAAGAGCATTCTATCAACAAACAAACAAACATCTGTTCACCGCCTAGGACAAAACGTCCTTATTGATAGCAATCATTTTGAGGTAGTTACGGAGGTCACCTGCCGTGGAGTATACATCAACTATACAAATGACACCTTAGTGGAGATCCGACAGGTATTACCTTAGGAAACCGCTGTTATTTCGATTTGGCTAAACACATGGATTCAAAGCTCACTGCAGGTTCTGCCTTATAGCTGAGGGTGGTGGACTATTAGTAGAAAAGCGACCAAATATCGGATTCTTTCGAATCCGTCGGATATTTGGTCCTGTGTGCGACCTCTATGAGTTGTACCAAGATTTGGAGGTAATCCAAAAAGCTAAATCATGTTGAATACATTGTTTCGGTCACATCGAGCGAATGGGCAATAAGGTTAAGAGCCAAAAGGATCTTCGACTCCCAGGCCCAGGTTCTAGACGGCAAGGAAGACCGAGCCTCCGTTTTAAAGACCAAGCCAGAGCCAGAGGTCTCGACAACTAAAAGTAGCGGGCCCGTAATCGCGGAGGATGGAAGGCTGCCGTGTCTCAAATAGAGACTACCCGCGGGTCGGGAGCCCGTTAGGTTAGGTTAGGTTAACGGGCTGATGGAACAGAGCAAATCTGCTACATCACACTTAGGTCCATGTGGTCCCATTGTGATACCCTTTGTTGGGAGTGTTGGCCTCGCTGTTCTGGCCTTGGTCCTTCCTCCTTGGTTTCCTTCTTACTCCAGTCTGTCCAGCCATTTGGATGTCCGTATAAACCTGTAAAGATTTGTTAGTGAGACATCAGAAAGTTCTTGAATGTCTTGGAAGAAGTATCTTCCAAGTGTTCTGTTCCTCAGGTGACACAGGCTTGGACAGTGACAGAGAAAGTGAGGTGTGTCCTCATGAGTTTCCTCATCACCGCAGCCCCTACAGATGTCGTCATCCTTGAGATTTAGTTTCATTGTGTGATTCCTTAGCAGGTTGTGGCCAGTAAGAGTACCGATCAACTTTGACAGCGATGCCCTGTCGTAACGTAAAAGTTTGTTGGTTCGGCCCTTATCATACTTTGGCCACAGCTTGCGTGATATGTCACAAGTGGTTAGTGACAACCACCTATTGTTGGCTTTCATTCGTGTTTTGTATTCCACTCTTTCTCTGAGGTTACAGAGTGGTGGTTTAACCGACTGAAGCGCCTGTTCATGGTCCATCGCAGACCCCTTTCTTGCCAGTTCGTCAGCTCGCTCGTTGCCGGATATGTCCTTGTGTCCAGGGACCCAGCAGAGACTCGTTTTGTGCTTTGTGCCAAGAGTTTTGAGCTCCTCGCGGCAGCGGCGAACAAGTAAGGACTTTATTTCTGTGGCTGACACCGCTTTAATGGCCGCCTGACTATCAATAAAAATGGTAATATCACTGTGTGGTATCGCCATCATTGATATCATGCTTGCGACTTCAGTGATTGCTAAGACTTCTGCTTGGAATACACTACAGTGATCAGGTAATCTAATCGATCTGTTAATGTGTAGTTCCTCTGAGAATAGCCCAGCACCCGTTCCACAGTCCATCTTTGATCCGTCTGTAAAGATGGAAATCGATTTCCTTTTCATGGGTTCGTTTGCGTACCATTCCTCCTTGCTCGGAAATGAACAAGAGAATGGTTTTTCGAAATCTAAATAAGGAGACATGTAGTCAGATATGATGTTGTTTCCTACGTACATGTTCAGAATCAGTGCGTGTCCAAAATGACTCGGGTTCCAGCTGTTTGTTTGGCTGATCCTCAAGGCACTTTTTGCAGCCGATTCCTGCATGTATAGATCTAATGGTGGCAGATTGAGAATGGCTTCCAAGCCAGCGGTTGGGGTTGTTCTCATTGCACTGGTTGTCCCTATACATGCTAGTCTTTGTATTTTTGCCATCACCTTGAGATTGGTTGCCTTGTCTGTGGCTTGCCACCAGACTAAGCTGCCGTATGTGAGTATTGGTCGCACAATTGCCGTATACATCCACAGAATTATTTTTGGGTTTGGACCCCATTTTTTGCCGAAGATACGGTTGCATGCGTAAAAAGCGTTCGCCGCTTTCCTAACTCTGTCATCGACGTTTGGCTTCCAACTCAGCTTTTTATCGAGGATAATTCCTAGATATTTCGCACTCTCCATCACCTTCAAGGGTATTCCCTCAATTTCTGGTGTTTTGAATTCTGGTATTCTTCTTTTATTAGTGAACAACACCATTTCAGTCTTTTGTGGGTTGATCCCAAGACCGCATTGTCTTGTCCACGCAGTGAGTGTCCTCAGGGAGTTTTCTAACAGTTCGCTCAGGGTTGAAAGGAATTTTCCTGTCGCAAGCAATACTACGTCATCCGCGTATGCAATTGCTTTGACCCCTCTGTTTTCGAACTTTAGGAGTATTTCATTTACAACAAGGACCCAGAGTAAGGGTGATATGACTCCACCTTGTGGTGTGCCTCTGGACGCTACGACTCTTAGGTCATTATCGCCTAGTGTTGCATTGATGTACCTTCCATTGAGCAGGCTCATTATCACATTAGTGAGAGACTGATCGACGTTGGAGTTCTGCAATGCTCTTTCCACTGCTCGCGTTTCCACATTGTTGAATGCTCCTTCAATGTCTAAAAACGCTGCAAGTGTGTATTCTTTGTCCTTGAGAGACTTTTCTATAGTGCTGACGACGTCGTGTAGCGCAGTTTCCACTCCTTTGCCTTTAATGTAAGCGTGTTGGGCGGTGGAGATCGCGCTATAGTCGAGTCGACTGCGAATATAAATGTTCATTAGCTTTTCAAACGTTTTTAGGATGAAAGATGTCAGGCTTATCGGTCTGAAGTCCTTGGCATGGATGTGACTAGATTTTCCTGCCTTGGGGATAAATACTACCTTCACTTCCCGCCAGGCTTTAGGAATGTAGCCGCACTCCAGACTTCGTGTGAAAAGTCGTTTGAGAACCTGTGTGATAACGGTCTTTGTCTTCTGGAGCATAATAGGGAAAATCCCATCTCTCCCAGGTGATTTGAAGGGAGATAGTGTATCAATTGCCCAGTTAAGCTTTTCTTCGGTTATTACTCCTTCTGGAACCACTGAAACAGTTGTAGGAGTAATTTCCGCCTCTAAGTTGTTACCTGGACTCGGGGCGCACCCTGGAAAGTGAGTCCGTAACAAGAGCTCTAGGGTTTCTGTGCAGGACTGTGTCCAGTTTCCGCAACTGTCCTTAATAAAACCTGGAACACAGGGTTGTTTGGACAGAATTTTCCTAAGCCTGGAAGATTCCGTTGTGCTCTCAACGTCACTACAGAATGTATGCCAAGCCGTGCGTTTAGCACTTACTATGGAGCTCTTGAATTTCCTATGACTGGCCTTATACAGGTCCCAGTCCGTTGGGAGATTGGAGGCTTTCGCCGCATTAAATAGAGCTCTAGTTTTTGTCCTAATTTTAGACAATTCCTTTGACCACCATGGTGGGTGCTTTGTGTTCTTTATTGTCCTCAAAGAACAGGCTTTAACGTACGCATTTGTCAGAATTTTGTTTAAGTATTCTGTACCTGCGTCGATCTCATCTGGTGTGACCAGTGTTTGTCGTTGAAGTTTCCTACTATACTTTCCTACTTCTCTGAGGAATGTATCCCAGTTTGTCAATCTGGGATTCCTAAATTTCTTTATCGGGTCTGCTTTCTCGTCAGTTAGGAACTCTATAATCCTGTGGTCTGAAAAGGATGCTTCTGTAGAAACTTTCCATTCTCGCACATTCATAGTTTGTGAGTTGTTACAAAGTGTAACATCTAGTACCTCACGTCTATTCCTAGTTACGAAGGTTGGTTCATTGCCACTATTGGCTATCAATATATTGTGTTCAATAATAAATTCAAAAAGGGACTCACCTCTCACGTTTGTGTCGGTGCTACCCCATTGAGCATGATGGGAGTTGGCGTCGCATCCTAGGATGAAATCCCATTTTTCACGCTCAGCTTTCACAACCAGCAGCCTGGTTAGATCGGACGGTGGACTTCCTGGAGAGTCGTGTGGCATATATATTGACGCGAGTATCAGCGGGCTTCTACCTGCTCGCTCCCATATGACTACTGTCTGGTCTGTATTGCTGTAGCTAGATAAGAGAAATAGATTAATCTGTTTTCTAGCGACAATACATGTACGTTTCTTACTGTGATCTGGTGTGTTGGTGTTGTAGACAACCAGATCCTTATGGTTCAGCCCTTTTATCTCACCCCGGATGATCCAGGGTTCTTGAACCAGGGCGACGTCTATATTTTTTATTCTCATGAGAAGAACAAGATTGGCGCTGGCCGCCTTACTGTGGTGAAGATTGATTTGTACTATCTTCATGACGACCAGCTTCTTCTTTCCTGTCCTTCTTGTGTGTTGCCGCCAGTAGCCGCATTTTACAGCGCGTTATGCCTACGCGAACCTTGAACTGCTGGTTACGTAGTAGCGGCAACGATTTGTGGCTGAGGAGTACGGTAACTTCCATACCGTTCTCAGTGTGTTCCCCCGTTTCCAGAACTTTCCACTCCTTGCTTTGTAATTCCGGGTTAAGGAACTGCAGGTTGCGTTCAATTCTTTCCTCGGGCAAGTACGGTCCTTGAATAAGAATGCGTCCTTTTGGTCTTGTTATGTTCAGAATTTCTTTTCTGTCAACGACGCGTAGGTCAGCGTTTGACCACGGTGCGTCTGTGTTGACGACGAAATTCTTCAACCAGTGTAGGGTGTTGTTATTATCGCATTCCATAATCTTAAATCCCTTGAAGGCTGTCCAAAGAGAGGGACTGTGCCATCGGCCTTCAGAATAGCGTCGTTGACACCATCTAGGATTCGAAGTTCAATCAGTTTCCATTGGTCTTCGGTAAGTCTTCGCTCTGGATTTCCAAGGTCGATAATTGCGACACGAAGACCTTCCTTGACCTTTTCTGCATATTTTGGCTTTTTAGCCTGCCTGCCTACAACCGGGGAGAGTGTGATGTCGTGCCGATCTCTTTTGGAGCAACCAGGAGCCCCCTCAGGTTCGGACGAATCCTTGCCTGGGGCAGCTACCGAGCGCTTTGGACCAGCTGCAGTCGAGGTGAAAGGCGTTTGGCATTTCGTCCTCGCTGCAGTCAGTCTCACGCCAACCCCTCCAGAGGCCTGCGCCCTAGTTAAGCTAGGCCCTGACCTACCTTTTTGCAGAACCTTCTTGGAGTCGCCAGGTTCCTTTCCAGTTTGGGACGTATCCTTTGCTGGGTCGGCACTCGGCTTTTCGGGTTCCGACCTACTCAAGGCGAAAGGCGAGTGGCATTTCTCCCTTGGTCCAGTCAGACTCCCTTTACCTGTCCGGTTCTGCGTCCTGTTTTGTTGGCTGCTACGCCACGTTGCCTCGGTCGACTTGATGGTCTCCCGAGCCCCAGCTAGCTGTACCGTTTCCCTTTCCGTGAAGGAGCTAGGGTCACGGTTTTTGAACCTAGTTAGCAGTCGGCGCGCGTTCTTGCGCTGCTTTGCCGGGTCCGACTGCTTTTTGTCAATCGCCGGGTTTACCTCCGTTACAGGTATATTTGGCTTATCGACAACCGTAGACAGACTGTCAAGCGTCGAGTTGGCCTCTCCCGGTGAAACGTTCCTTACCTCGTCTGCTTCCTTGGCGGGTTCAGATGCGACAGACCCGTGCCCCGATAGGCTATGGCATATCACAGGCATTGGTGGTCGCATGAGTGCACCCTCACTCAAAGCTTCGGGGAAGGCTGTCTTCGGTGGCGAGTCAGCACGGGGCTTGTCGCAGTCCAAAGACTGGCCTTCCAGAAAGTCGAGAGCGTTTTGAAGCCGTCGTTTCTCTCTGTCCTCTAGGGTATGTTTTTTCCTCAGCTTACTGATCGTGTTTTTACAGTTTAGGAGTTTTTTCCTCAACGATGCAGTGGATGAAATTGAAAATTTGGATGAGCTGGCGATGGAACGATTGTCATCCTCTTCAAGGAAGAGTTTCTCAAGGTTGAGATCGACCGTTCCTACGCTTCCCCCAGCCGAAACTGCCCTACTAGTTGACGGTTCCTGGAGTAGAAGATTTTCTTCCTCCTCCGTCATTTTTGTCAATGGTGTTGTCGTTGTTTGAGAATCGGTTTTATTGAAGTTCATGGTGCCCGATTCATTTGCACCAGTCCCTTTGTTTGTTTTTTGTTTGTTATTGTTAATTTTGGACCCACGAGTAAGGGGGAAGAAGATGTCGCTCTGTACTCACCCCCTGTATACAGAGAAGGGGAATTAAATTGAAACTAGAGGTCCCCAGGTATCTAGAGTTCACCGTTAGAAGACACCATGACATTGTGCCATACATCCCATGGGCACGGTCGTTCTTACCCGGGATTACGGGTTTTTATCGAGTTTTCCGCTCTAGATCCGTCATATTTAGTCGAAAGCAGTGGCACCTCGTGCAGGATGTGGTTCTTCACCACGTATGACGGTCTTAGAAACAGTGTTCCTATCCAGAAACATCTGTTCCTCTGGTTTCCTTTCTGAGCCCGGTGTCTGCCCAGCCTAAGCTGTGCAGGCACCGGATCTCCAGGATTCTCGGGCTGTGACGACTAACTCAAGGCGAGAGGCTATGGCCTTTCCTCCTTGGTCAGTCATCTACCCATCCGACAGAAAACCTTCGCCACCGGGAGCCCGTTAAGTAAAGTTAGTTCACAGTATCAATGCATTGAGCAGAGTCGAAAGAACGGCTTAAATTGGAACCACTGTCGATTCCGAATGATGCGCTGAACGTGGTTCTTTACATTCTACCCCTTGAGCCGCATATCAAAATCAAAGTACCGTTTAGCGCATTGAAATTGAAAGAATTTGACTGTTGATCCGCTACAGCTTACGGATAAAGCAAGACCCTATATTCGATACTTAGTAGTATAGAGCAGGAAAAACTTAATGATTTAAATACTCCAGGTGGTACTCGCATGGGCGAAAATCCACCCGTGGTCTTTTCGACCACGGTCGGGGCACGGATTCTGGAGGCACCAACCGACATACATATACCCCCCGCCTGTACAGGCGTTGACCTTCGAGTTGCGAAAAGGTTTGCTTCCGAAGATTCCTGCAGCTCTATCTCCGACACGTTCGGTAGACTGGGCTGGAAACATGAAGAAAGTGGCGGAGAGGTTCAACCTGATACGCTTAATCTTCAGACCAATAGACAGACAGCCGATAGGTGTGATTCTGCCGATGAGGCCTGCGAAACCGAACAGGTGAAACGGGCCACAGAGGCGGCGTCCACTGGTCAGCGTCCATCTAAGAGCCAGCGAAAGAGGAAAAGGAGAAAGGCGGCTATCGTGCGGCGCGCAGAAACTGCACCGCCAGTTGAAGGCGCCAGCGCTGAGAACTGCCCTTCTCCAGCGGCGACGGCAAAGAGATGCAGGTCGGCAGAGGTTACCCCAACCGAAACCAGCCAGCTGACTGAAACCAACGCTGCCTCCTCTTCCAATGGCTCGAACAGGAAAAAACAGAGGAAGAAGGCCTCAAGCACTCCTGTCGGTGGAACTGCGCGCGCACCTTCTGCGTGCCCTTCCACTAGAACACTTCCAGCTGATGGAGGTCCCCGCGCCCAAAACCTGAGTGAAACAGTTGCTGCAAGCAGAAATGCTCGCGGCGGCAGTAGGCAGAAATTGGCTGTCGCGGGAACATCTGTCAGCAAGAAAAAGACGATTGTATTTACTCAGATCAATCTTCAACATTCCAAGGCTGCTACTCCTCTCATCAGTAAGAAGCTTTCCGTGTTGAACACAAAAGCCCACATAACATCCATACAGGAGCCATGGGTGTGGAAAAATCGCATCTGTGGCCTTGGAGGTGTCCGTGGCACCACGATACTCTGTGACGAGCGGTCCGAGAGACCAAGGGCTTGTCTTGCTGTGTCGAACCTTCTCTCAGTGACTAAGCTTGGACAAGTTTGTGGCCAAGATTTGGTTGCTGCAGCCATTAGCTACGAAACGAATGGAGATTGGACGACCTTCGTCGTGGCGTCAGCTTATTTCCCCTATGATTCAGTAGTGCCTCCACCACCAAGGGCATCGACCTGACTTTATCAAATAGATACTTTAAGGCGATTACCAACTGAAGGGTCTCTTCGGAGGCATCCCTCTCAGATCATAGATATATCGAATTCAAAATCGAATGCGAAGCCATAACTTTGCAGGAGAGGAGGAATCCAAGAAAAACCAACTGGATACGCTTCAGGGAGGAAATGGGAAAAACTCTCAAAACTCCAACCAAACTCAGGACGAGACAAAAGGTAGAGGATGCTGTTCAAAACCTGAATAGTGCCATTACTAGCTGTTTCGAACTGACGTGTCCAGTAAGTAAACCCCCTGGCAGAACGCCGGTTCCCTGGTGGAGCTCGGAACTGCAAAGAATTCGTAGAGAAGCTAGAAAGCTTCTAAATAGGTCACTCAAGACTGATTTAGAGACAGACTGGAATCTCTACCGATCGAAGCAGAAGGAATATAAGAGGCTAATTCGGGTATCGAAAAGTGCTTCTTATAGGAATTTCTGCGAAAAGATTGAAACACTGGGTGAAACTAGTAGGTTGGTTAAAGTTCTGAAAAAGGGCAAACCAGCCAAACTGGACTCACTTAGAAAACTTGATGGCACCTTCACTGAGACGAAAGCGGAAACTCTTAGTTATCTGCTGGAGTCTCACTTTCCGGGTAACCAGATTACAATTGGTTCACAAACCAGCTCCGATTACCGAGACTATCAGTGAGCCAAGACAAA
The DNA here is from genome assembly GCA_949715645.1 of Portevinia maculata. Taxonomy (NCBI): domain Eukaryota; kingdom Metazoa; phylum Arthropoda; class Insecta; order Diptera; family Syrphidae; genus Portevinia; species Portevinia maculata. The sequence goes on from OX454526.1 coordinate 221,622,676, forward strand.
CAACTCGGCGTAGCTGGTATATTGCGAAGGCCGTGGTGACGGACGAGGCCATTAAATACGCCTTTGCGTCTTTTGACGGCTTCAAGTCGCCTGGTACGGACGGAATATACCCAGCCATGCTGCAACATTGTACAAACCAGATGCTACCGACTATGAAGAAAATCTTCACCGCTGTCCTAGCACTGGCATACATTCCAACACCCTGGCGTACAGTTAGAGTGGCATTTATACCAAAAATTGGCAGAAGTGACTACTCGCTCGCCAGGAGCTTCAGACCAATCAGTCTGACTTCCTTCTTGCTGAAAAGCTTGGAAAGGCTGGTCGAGCTTCACGTGCGCAAAGGTGCTTTGCGATTGCACCCACTATCTCCGATGCAACATGCCTATCAACGCGGAAAATCCTGCGAGACTGCGCTCCAAAATCTAGTTGGTAGAATTGAAGGCGCGCTTGACAGAAAAGAATACGCGATGGGCATTTTCATCGATATTGAGGGTGCTTTTGACAATGCGACTTTTGATAGCATGTGCAGCTCCGCCAGACAACACGGAGTAGACGAACCATTGGTGTTGTGGATTAAAGCAATGCTAATGAATAGAACGTTGGTTGCGGATGCGGATTGTGGCCGCTATGTTATGGCGGGGGTAAACAGAGGCTGCCCGCAAGGCGGCGTCCTGTCTCCACTGCTGTGGTGTATGCTGGTCGACTCTCTGTTGAACGCACTCAACAGTTCTAATATTTACGCTCAGGCGTACGCGGATGATGTTGCCGTGCTTTCTGTTGGATCATGCCTAGCGACTGTATGCGCCAAGGCGCAGGCGGCCCTTGACGTGATCGACGAATGGTGCACTAGGAATGGGCTCTCGGTCAATCCTCTTAAAACTGAGGTTGTTCTCTTTACGAGAAGGAGGAAGCTGGTCGGGTTGACTCAGCCAGTGCTAAAAGGCGTCACAATCCAACTCTCCAATGAAGCAAAGTATCTGGGAGTCATCCTGGATAGCAAACTTCTTTGGTCCAAACATGTTGAGCTGAAGACTGCCAAGGCGCTGTCTGTTTTCTGGCAGTGCAAAGGCATTTTCGGCAAGACATGGGGCTTATCACCGAAAAGAGTCCTATGGATTTATACGGCTATGATAAGACCATTTATAGCATACGCATCGGTTGTTTGGTGGAATAAGCTTTCACGTAAATACGTCACTGCTGCTTTTGCCAAACTCCAAAGGCAGGTATGTCTCGGCTGCACGGGGGCCTTCCCCAGCACGCCTGGCTCCGGCCTAGATGCACTATTGAACCTCCGCCCCTTGATTTTTACATCATGGGCTGTACAATCAAGGCTATCTCACGTCTTACAAGAGGTGGCTTTTGGTATAACTCGCACTGGAGTTTTGATGAACTTGCGCAACGGTTGTCCTTCGACTCCTGTCTTATGGATATGCCGTCTGATGCGATGACACCGGAACTTCGGCTAAAGCGCAAATACGAGGTCGACTTTCCTCGCGTCCAGGACTGGCTCTGGCCGGAATCTGAGCCTGGAAGGGAATGCAGTCGAATCTTCACGGATGGCTCCAAAACCGATCAAGGATCTGGTGCTGGTGTCTTCGTGGAGAGCGATAACGTTAGACTTTTCTTTCCGTTACGCAAATATGCGTCAGTCTTCCAAACAGAGACTTATGCTATCCTAATGGCCATGGACTATGTTACGAGGAACAGGTGGAGGGGGCAAAGTATCTGCGTCTGTAGCGACAGTCAGGCTGCGCTTAAGGCCCTACTCAAACCCTTAACTACCTCCAAAATAGTACGTGAATGCAAGATATCGCTGAATTCGGTCGGAAGGCTGAATTCACTTAAACTTGTCTGGATCCCGGGTCATAACGGGATCACGGGAAATGAGATCTCCGATGAACTTGCTAGACAAGGCTCAGAGAGGGAATTCTCAGGACCTGAACCAGCGATCTGTCTACCTGAGTCCTCGGCCAGGGCTTCCATTGACGGTTGGGTTTCCTATGAACACAATCGCCTTTGGCATGACTCTCCAGGGTGCAGACAGACTAAGCAAATGCTCCCCGACGTCTGTGGGAAATCCGCGGCATTCTTGTTGTCTCTCAACAGAAAAGACTGCAGACAGACTACTGGCGTTCTTACGGGACACTACGCTTTTGCCAAACACCTTAAGGTGCTAGGCCTAAGCGACACCACCAACTGCGAAGCCTGTGGAGAAAGCGACGACACTGCGGAACATTTCCTCTGTGATTGTCCTGCTTTTGCTCGTATCAGGTGGCAGGTTTTTGGTGCGGATATGGTGAGTGCTGTAAACCTAAGCTCCTTATCATTGAAGCGCCTTATCGTTTTTCTTAGAAAAACGAGTAAATTCCCACAGTAAAATGTGGTGTGTCTGCCTGGTAGTACAATACACCAGTATTGAGTCTGAGTGCTCCAGTGCAGAAAGTTTCACACACCCCGACAAAAAAAAAAAAAGTATAGAGCCAAATCCCACAGATTGCACAAAACCAAAATGCAACCTACAAAAATATTTATCTGTATGATTCCCCTGCCAATCAGACACCATTGCGAGGAGTTCGAAGTATCTTTCTTCACGGTTCTTAAATGGATAGAGGAGTGGAAGCGGGCGTCTTTTCAACGGAACTAAATATATCTGGCAATAAAAGGAGCGTGTGGGTTACTCCTGAACAAAGCGACAGCCAACATTGCCGTATTCGTGGGCAGTCAGACTGCGATTAAAGCTCTCGATCCAGCCACGAGGTATGTAGGTAGGGAGATAATGGCCTGGGCTAGCCGAAGAACTGGTAAAACCTGGCTCCATCCTTTGCGAATCTTCTGCGGAGGAGGTCTTTGCACCGCCATGTTTTGTGAAGAGATACATTTTCCTATATTTGACCTCGAAAGCCGAGTCAAGGCGGTCGAATCAAATGAACTGTACCATATCCAAGATTATGTGGCCGACACACCTACAATAAACAAAGAACACATAGGACCTCATTCAAAGAACACGTGCAGATCTCGCTGGACTGGTTGCCATTCGTACTACCTATCGGCACGCAAAGCTGACTCTCGAAAATGAACACTTTGTTATGTAACTCATCTATGGACTGGACGCAATTGAAAGCGTGGCGAGTCAATATCTGAAGTTCTCAACATCTCAAAAAGCTTTTTATAGAGTCTGGCAAAGAGCCATGCTGAGCACAGTGACTTCTACCGGATACACTCTGTGTTAGGAAGCAGAATTTCCTAAATTTGTCACAATGCGAGGAAACAAGATTGACGTTTCTTAAAACCAAAACGCTGACCAGCTCATTGGTCATGATGAGACAGTCCATCGTCTTGCTGTCACATCACAATGAACTGAGGCATACAAAATAAAATAAAAAACATAGGGACGGGCTACAGTCCGCTTGGGCGAACTGTTGCATACCCTATTCTTATTCCTATCCCTCATAAGTGGGCGTGACAAAAGTCTAAGTATGGTTGAATTGTTAAGAACGCTCTACATATTTTGTTATATAACATTTAAAGGATTTTATCAAAAAAAAAACAACGCTCCCTAGCTCAAACTTGGGTGTTTCAATAAAATTGTTTTATTTAATTGTGGGCGTGTCAGTAGGCGGATTTAAAAAAAATTAACACATGAGCATAAAGCGCCCCTAGAGAGTATATATTATAAATTTCAGCTCCCTAGCTCACTTTGAATTTTCAAAAAAAAAAAAAAAATAATAATAATTGTGGGCGTGCCAGTGGGCGGATTTTGAAAATATTTACACATGAGCATAAAGGGCCCATAGAGAGTATATATTATAAATTTCAGCTCCCTAGCTCAAACTTTGGATTTTCAAAAAAATTGTTTTATTTATTTGTGGGTGTGTCAGTGGGCGGATTTTGAAAATATTTATACATGAGCTTAAAGGGCCCCTAGAGAGTATATATTAAAAATGTCAGCTCCCTAGCTCAAATTTTGGTTTTTCAATAAAATTGTTTTATTTTTTTGTGGGCGTGGCAGTGGGCGGATTTTGAAAATTTTATATCGCGAGCAATTTTAGGAGTCATAGATCATATATAAAAAATTTCAGCTTGCTAGCTCAAAATGCGATTTTTTCCAAAATTTTGTTTTTTTTTGAGTTTGTGGGCGTGTCTGTGGGCGGATTTCAAAAATTCGTAAACTTGATTATTTTGGGACCCTAGAGAGTATATGGTTAAAATTTCAGCTCTCTAGGTCCAGTTTAAAGGCCTAATTTTTGCCGACGGACGGACGGACGGACATGGCTAGATCGACATTACTATCGATGCTGATCATAAATATAGTAACTTTTAGGGGTCTACGGGCAATATTAAGGTATGTTACAAACTATGCGTCAAAATTAATATACCCCTAGAATAGGGTATAAAAATATATGAGGCGTTGACGTCTAGTAATAGGGCCAAGACCTAACTTCTCCAACCATTTGTGTGTGCAAAGTTATATTTTTGGGCGAATGGAAGGTAACTATAGTTTTTCGCCGATACCAAATATTAAGATCACGACGCGGAATGTTAACGGACTACAAATTCAAAGTATTCTCCTGGAACGTAAGTACATTATACACCCCTACTCAAAATGATGCAGATTTGTCGTGGGAAATCTAATACATATGTGCACGCACCCCTACTACAAAAACGAAGGCCCTATACAGCGGAGGATTACTATGTCCTCCTGGATGGGTCCTCTGTAGAATGTCCGGGGGACTGCAACGTCAAAATCGGAATGAAAAACATATTTGGTGGATAAGTTCTCAAGCAGAGCCTCCACGAAACGACTGCAGAAAAACAGTTTTTGACTAATCGGCTATGCAGCAGCCCGTAAACACTGTGATAACGACTTGAGCTGACAGAGTAAAGAGTGCATGACTGAGAGATTCTCCGCTCACCACACCATCCACAAACCCCAACAATATGTGCAGCCGTATCGCAACAATATGAAATAAGTAGCCGAAAACACTATAGGCTACCAGTCACCCCAGGAAAAGAGCCCGTTGTATGATAATTTATATTTGTATTTGTATTTGTATTTGCAAGGCCTCAGTATCTCAATTAGAATTTCTCTATTAATCCGCAGGCCCGAAAAGTTCAAGTGTACAAATGTTTCAAATCCACTTACTGACGCGTAAACTTAAAAAAAATTGTTTTATTACTTAGAGGGATCATAACCCACCCACTTATGTAACTGTGTCCATACTGGTCCGCCTGTCGGGCTCGTCGGTTCGACCTCGCTCGAAATCGGCATGCCCAAAGATTTCGGATCACTGACGCTAATTGATTGCAGGTTATGTTGCCTTAGTCTGATGCCGAAGATTTAAATCCTGATTTTTTACGATTTCAAAACGTGCATGCATTGTTGGTTATTATTTGGAATTCCTTTCTGCGGATTTGAATGCACACGTGCGGGACAGCTTTAATATTTTAAATGCGTCACTAGGCTCACGAGTGTTGAAATCGCCTAGATCTGATTTCTCTCCTGAAAGTTTTAAGGACAAGGATCGTTATTTCTCGAATGGGCTGCTGTGATATTCGACACGAAATGGTTTCTTCAATTTGCCTAAGACTAAGCAGGTAATGGCCAATGTCGACTTCGAGGCAACAATATTTTCATGTTGAACATTCTTTGAAATATTTTATTCTTTTCAAGTTGATTTGAAATAAAAGTTATTAATGCTTAGGACACTGAGGACGTGCAAGCTGTGATGACGACATTAAGCATCGCGTAAGTGTAAGTAAGTGTTGAGTGGATGAAGTGGAGGGAAACTCAGCCACCTTCTGTGATCGAAAAATGCCCCTAAGCTGAAAGAAAAGCTCTACACCGCAGCTGTGTGCCCGGCGCTCACATACGTTTCACAGTCATGGACAGCTTTCAAAAAGTAAGAGGACAAATTAACGGCAGCTGAGATAAAGATGATTCGCATGACAGCAGGAATAACAAAGATTGATCGAATAAGAAGTTCCAAGATCCGAGGAATCCTTCACGTCAAATTCACGAGCGCGACTGGGTCAGTTGGTACTTGGTACTTTTATGTTAAAAGGAGATATAATACGAACCCGAAAGGGAAAGATAGGCAGTCCTCAAAACTCCTGGATTACACAAATCGTCGCTTGAAAAGCAAAATTTGACGATTTTGAGTTAACTATACAGAACGAATCGCAAAAAAATACAATTTTTCTATCAAACCGTCATAACTATAACTCTTAAACTGACAGCATGAGGGCACAAGTGTCGTTTTGAATTTAAGGAAAAATCCCCTGTTGTTTTCCCAGCTAAATGACTTTTTTTAATTTGTAACACTTTGCTTCTAAAAAAATTATGAATTAGTGATAAATAAGTTTCTTGAAAAGTGACACTTTTCGTGTTGTGTCATTTTACCTTAGAACAAAACTAGTGGATGAACTTCAAAGTTATTTGGATTACTTTAAGAAGTGTCGTTTTACCAATAAGCTAGGTTTTATTTTATATAAATTTTTTACAGTCTATTTTTTTATTAAAAGTTCCTATATTTTTTTTATTATAACTTAATACTCTTTAAAGTGAGTTGTTTCTACAAAATACGCAAAAAAATACAAATGGTTTTATTTCAAAACAAAACGACACTTTTTCACACTTTTTTCTTAAATTAGTAGCAATTTGGATGTAAAACGACATAAGTCAATTTTTTTTTTAAAAAAACGGCTTTTTGTAGTAACTTAGATATACCACTTGAAAGAAGAAAAAAAAAATACTTTTTTACTTTACAACTTTTTGGTATTCATTGAAATTCCAAACTAAAATGATTTTTTTAAGTTATGAAAACTTCAAATGGCTTTTCTGAAAATGTATGAATTTTGATTTATGTCAGTTTGCTTTTCAAGCGACGAAATGCAGCAACAGCAATAATAATAATAATATTTAGTTAGGGTATATTACACTGCGACCTATTGTTCTATTGTGTCCCCTTGCTTGTGCCTCGGAGAGGTTCATGCCCTCTATCAGAGCCCTCTCTAGATACTTATTAGTGAAGCGTGTCGAGGCATTGCTCTGTTTTATCCTTGGCAGGTCACACTCCTTAGAGCACAGCGTCCAGTCCAGTTTCTTTAATGAATCTGAAAATGAGCTGTGGGTCCATGGTTTGTATGTCCTTGTCTGTTATTTGGTGCCTGCCCAAATATTTCATCCTTTTGTGGGCCAGTGCCCCACAGGATTCCAGTGTGTGGTCTGGAGTTTCGGCGGTTTCACTGTAGAATCTGCAGAGCCCGTCCTCCGATATGAACATTTTCCTCAGGTGCTCCTTGAGTCTGCAGTGCCCCGTGAGGAGGCCTGTTAGGATTCTTAGGTTGTTCTTGTTAAGGCCGATACAAGCTTTGGATCTCTTTTGGTTGTAATTTCCTAAGAGTTTCTTTGCTTGCCTTAGACCTTGGAGGTTGAGAAAGGTGTTGGCCTTTATTTCTTCCTCCAGTCTTCTGAACTCTTCGCGTATATCTCTCCTATCCCGCAGAACGGTTCAGGTCCTATAAAGGGTTCCTCTGCCCCTTTCATGCCAGAGAGTCCGCTGCCTCATTGCCTGTAATGCCAACATGGCCAGGTACCTATCAGATGGAAATTCTGTTATTCTTGCCTAATCTGTTCAGTCCGTGTAGGCATTCCCACACGAGTTTTGACTTGATAACGTAGGCGTCAAGAGCCTTTATAGCTGCTTGGCTGTCAGACATTATTGCTATGTTGCAATTTCTGTAGTTTTTCTCGAGGGTGATTCGAACGCACCTGTCTATGGCACATATTTCTGCCTGAAGATGCTGGTACATTTGCCCATGGATTCGTAGTGCTTAGTTCCTGGCCCAAACACTCCTGCACCAGTTCCCTCCTCGGTCCTCGAGCCGTCCGTGTACCACTTTGTTGTGTGGTTGCTGAGCTTTATCTGGAAATTCTTCTCGAAGTTGAATTTCCTGATGCTGTCGTCCCTAGGTATGCCAAAAAGTGGGAGTATTTTGAGTAAGTCACCGTGTTCTTTCGAACCGATGCATTTCCCTCTCCCAATTCCCTCCTTTGCCATCCTTAGGGTTGTTTTGTCTGCATCGTTCATCACCATGATGTGTAGAGCGGTCAATTCCAATAACACCTCCATGGCTATGGTTGGGCAGCTACACATTGCTCCGGTAATGCACAGGCACGCCAGTCTTTGCACTTTGCCGAGTGTTTCTCTTGTTCTGGCTAGACTGGTTCGTTTCGCCCATGCTACCGCTCCGTATGTGATCATTGGTCTCACGATTGCAGTGTACATCCATCGCAGGATGTTTGGGCTGCATCCCCATGGATATCTCCTCTGTATGTTTTTGCCAGAGGAGTTTACTATCTAGATGGAGTCCTAGATATTTTACTTCTTTGACTGGTGTCAGTGTCGTGCCTGATAGGCTAATGTCCTTAAGTCTTTGAATTGTCTTTTCCTTATGAATGGTACTATCATTGTTTTCGCCGGATTGATGTTAAGTCCGACAGTATGGCACCATTCCTTGGTTACTTTAAGCCCCCTTTGTATGATGTCCCCAAGGGTTTCTTCGAACTTGCCTCTGGCAATCAATACAATGTATACATACACGCCTGACAGTTGATGCCGAGGTTGGTTAATTTTTCCAGCAGTTAGGCTCCACATTAAGGGTGATAGTACCCCTCCTTGTGGACATCCTCTTGTTGTGTTTACTCTGATGGTTCCAGATGGTGTTTGAGTCTCTGCTGATCTGGTGCTCAGCAGCTCACACATCCAGTTAGATACTGTACTGTTAACTCCTTTCCTATCCAGGGATCGTTTAATCGCCTCATGTAAGGTGTTGTCAAATGCTCCCTCTATGTCTAGGAAAGCGCACAGTATTATTTCTTTTGCTTCCAAGGTACTTTGAATTATCTCCGTCAGCTGATATAGGGCGGTCTCTGTTGATCTGCCCGCTCTGTATGCATGCTGACGATGATGTAAGGGGGATGTGTTGAGTACATCTTCCCTTTCCCCGAAAGAGAAAGAGAGGCCGTCCTAAAAACTTCTGGATCACACAAATGCAGCAACAACAGCATTTGATTGGCCTCAACGACGAAGTGATTTAAAATCGGGATGCCTGCCGATATTTTCTGAGGTCGAACTGGCGAACTCCACAGGCGGACCAGTAGGGATGCAGTTAAGTGGAAGCGTTATGATCCCTCATAGCCTCACCGCCATTAAAGGAAGCAGAAGGACACTGAAGACGTGCCGTAATACATTTTCAATCATTTTCCTAACCTGCAACGTTTAGGTAATTAATGTATCTAATTATCGAAATGTTCGGAACGTGCATTTGTTTCTGTTTTCATTTTCAATTTTCTTTCCAAAGAAGTTTATTTAACGATAAATAAATTATCGGACCAAACGAAAACATAATCAATCCAGGTAGGTACTCGGTAAACGAAAGAAAAATACAGATTTGGTCGGAATCACCATGTAAAACAAACACCACATCACCAGCTGATAACTATCAGCTACAAAGGAACAAATCCTTTGTTACCCTCACGATTGAATGCAAAAAATTTGTCAATTATTTCAGATAAGAACAGTAAGCCAAACAAAACCGAATTGAAAATTGCTGTCTGATCCTAAATAAACATCCTTTGCACACGGATTTGTCGAACACCAAGGTAGCCTGCATACACTTATCGGACACAATTTCCGTCTCTGGAATGTTCAATCCACACCCATTCAACAAATAAACAAAACGTACATTGTATATTGTTTGCCGTAAACGTGAACGAAAGTGAATCCTTCTAAGGAGCTTAGATATTCGAATAGGTAAGGTTCCACACCGGGTTGTGTTGGGAAAACAGGAAATCAACGATTCGTGACTTGAGAAACGGCTGCAGCTGCAATATGCAATTTTGGAACGGATTATCTTGGAAAATTTGAATTTCAATAAAAGGGGAAATTGCTTTTCATTTTCAGCTGCCCTTGCACACGCAAGGTGTACCTATCCTTGTTTAAGTAAAAAAATAAAATAAATTGTCATCCAAGAGCACTCGAGTTCATCAATTTGAGGACAATAATCAGTCTCGAAAAAGTAGTTCGTCGTCAAGTGCTGATCCTTGAGACCCTATAATTAGATACCTTATCACTATTCACCAGGCAACTCCACAGGTCAAACAGATACAAAGTAAATTTTGAAAGAGAACGCCCAGCAGCTGCTTGCATGCGGCGCATCCTGATTCTCGATTAGTATTGATTTTCTTAAAATGCCCGCATGCATTCATTTTTGAATTGGTTATAATTACATTTGGGATGGCAGTCTCCATTATCATGTGCGCGTCCGTTTTCTCTTGAAAATTCAGAACAAAATCCACAGAAATGCAACACTATCCAGAGGAGAATTTAGCAATTTTTCATTTACAGCGATGCCATTAGATGCACGGATGTTTGATGATGTTTTAGTCCTTTTCACTTTTAGTTTTAAGATGAACCTAAATCAAGAGATACTATCGGTCGATGTGGGTCACATGCCAGTCACTTAGATTTGTCGAGGCCCGAATGGATGAGAGAGAGTGGTCTGTAATTATGGGTTGGGAAATGTTTTATACTTTGAAGTGTGCGAGTGTGTTATCCTTTTTGCTTGAAAATGATGTACCTAGGTCCATTTGAAATCAGTTTTCTTTTTCTCGAGATTTCACTAATTACGATCATTAACTGGTGGTAAATGTGAACTCATTAACGAAATGTCAATTATTTTTCGTCTGATATTTGTCGTTAAGTTGAAATAGATTGTTTCCGGTTTCAAATTAGCAAACAATTTTAGTGCCTCAATTATTCTTTGCTGATGATGGAGTCATTATAAGCGAGAATCAAACGTTTTAGTCCGAAAAAGACAGAATACCTCTGCCGCCAATTCTCTGATCCACTTCGACCTATTCCCGGATCTCATATGAAAGTCAATATTTTAAAGCATTAATATTCTGCGGTCAGGCGTTCAGAGGCTTTAAAAAGAAAATGTCTTTTAAATATTTTTCCGAGATACCCTTCTGCTAAAACTCTTTAAGCACGAACATATAAATTTACGGGTGAAAACAGTGCAGTGGTAGTGAATTCCATTGCTGATCGGAAGGTTGCGCCCTTAAATCCCAGCTAGCCATGTTCATGATAAAGCAAAAGTCCACACAAATAAAAATTGATAAAAGTGTAGCGTATCTATGCTTACTTGTATGTACACTAACATTATTGTATAAGTTTCTGTGGATTAAGCTTGAATACAAAACTTCAACTTAAAATGATCCCTAAGTTATTTAGACGCCACCCGCGGAAAAAGAAACCCTATCCAATGCACTAACGAATCTTCCCTATCGTTCTGCTTCATATTAATATTATTATTATTAATATATTAGTATTTTTAAAATCCGCCCACTGATACGCCCAGTTTAAAATTATATTCAAAAAAAAAATAGTTGTAAATAAAAGTCCTATTCCTTGCAAAGTATGTAGATACAGCCGTTTCGAACAATTCCTATATAGAAAGTGTTCTGACAGTGGGCAACTCAAGCTCAAGAAGGCCATCAAGTCGAGCAAAAAACAGTAAGAGGGAGATCCGCCGAGACATCAACAGTAACCCCTGGGGACTAGGCTACAAGATTGTAATGCGGAAGCTTGGAGCTTAGACGGTCAATCCTGTCCTCAAAGAGGAAAAGATTAAGGGTGTTGTTGCTCTTTCCAACTCACTCCGTCAGGCCCCCGGACACCACTTTGGCCCAACGTGAGGAAAAACCGCCCTTTAGTGAAGAGGAGTTGTGTTTAGCAGTGAAAACCTTACAAAACAGAAGAGTTCCTGGACTCGACGGGATACCGTCCGAAAAGCTAAAGGTGATAGCCTACTCATGCCCCCAACTATTGCTGAATATGTACAACAGCTGCCTGGAAGAAGGAAGCTCCCCCAGAAGTTGGAAGATACAACGTCTAGTGCTGATTTGTAATGGTAATGGAGACCCAGATTGTGAATCAGCGTACAGGCCCTTGTGCGTGCTGGACCCTTCAGGGAAACTCTTGGAGAAGATGCTGAGACCGCGACTCGCCGTTGCATTATAGAGAGGAGGAGACCTGTCAGAAAGTGTTGTTGAGGAGGCAACTACTCAAGGCAGATCGTATTGCTGGCAACTCTGGACGTCAGAGACGCCTTCAACTCAGCCAGGTGGTGCGACAAACTGAACGCGCTCGAAAGCACGTTCAACATCCCAGCCTATCTCTTGCGGCTGGTGACTACCTTAAGGACCGGGAGCTGATCTATGAGACCACAGAGGGCCAACGAAGAATACAGTAACCTCCGGAGCAGCGCAAGGATCGAATTTGGGGCCGGACCTCTGGAACATCTCCTATGATGGTATTCTTCGCATGGCGATGACGCAAGATACCCTCCTGGTGGGGTACGCCCATGATATCACCGCGGTGATAACGGCAAAATACACCGAAAGTGCGCAAAGGAAGCTTAACCAGTTTATGCGGCGAGTAAGCTGCTGCATGGTTGAACACGGTCTCAGTCTGGCTAGAGGAAAAAACCGATAGACAGCCAGGAGATAATAAGAAGCAAAGACACCGTTGAATATTTGGATGTGACCATCAACAACAAACTTACTTTCTGGCACCAGATAAAGAACGCGGCGGTACGAGCGTCGAAAGTGAAAGTCCAACGGCCAGAAAGCGAAGGCTCCTGATGTGGACAGCGCATGCCATCCTCCTATCCTATACGGATAGCCAGTACGGCGACTCCCAACAAGACGACGCGCAACATAGCTTCTTCACATGCAGCAGATAAGAAACCGAAAGTGGAGAACTGGAGAGAAATACCGGCAACATCACTCCACACATCCACACAACATAGTTGAAAAGATGCTGGCCAGTGAGGATAACTGGAATCAAATTTACACCGACGCCAAAACATATTCTCAGAAGACAGAAAATAAAAGGAAGAGCAATCCCGTTTTACACAGTGAAAGCGTATGATTACAGCCCCCCCCCCCCCCCCCCCCCCCATAAACAGCGACTTTAAAAGTCGTTCAAGCTTTATCAAAAGCTCCAACTGATTCAACGCGTAGGAAGAAGATAGATCCGTGTGGTATCACAATGGACCTTTTTATTGGTCTAAGTGTATCGGCTTCTGCCGACTGCCACCATAACCTAATCCAACCTAACCACTTCGCACAAGAAAGTGGTTGGAGAACCTAGGTTTCAGGCCCTGTATAAATAAATATTAGACATTAGAGCCCTAATGCCTTATAATTATTTGTATGCGTCCTACAAAGTGGGACTCACACTGGGCCTTTTAGGCCTCTGCGTGATACTTACAAAATTGTGTATGCAACCGTCCTAACCTACTATTGGAAAAAAAGATTATCGCTGTATGAAAGCGCCACCAACATTTTTACTTTTATGCTTGTTTTAGGCCTTTTTAATGAAAAATACTAGCTAAAAATTTTGTTGGAATTTGTTCCGTTAAAGTAAAATCTTGCCGAAAGAGATAATTTTAGGAATGACACTGTTCATAAATGTCATAAAGTTTAATAAATAATAATAATAAGTAAACAATACATACATATTATGTTGTAAGAATGAAGTCAATCATTCGAGTGGTGTGGCTCGGATGCGAGGCCTCACATAAATACGCCCAAAAGATTTAAAATATAAAGATAAATATTAACTAGATAGCTGCTGCGCATATAGGTATTCTTTTAATACCAAACAAGCATTGACACAAATTCATTGTAGATATTAAGTTGTTTTATCAGCAGCTCGTAATATTACGTTTACTTGAGGCAGGTGATAACGATAAACATAACAAACACGTAGAAACGCAATTATTTTATTACAATGTGTTTTTTAATACCAAAATAAATTTAAGTATTGCAACAGGTATACCACGACCACATCGTATCAGTAGCGATAATGCGAGGTGTAGTTTGCGCAATGTTGTAGGTTTTTAGTTGCATAAATGGAATTCGTTAGTGACTTAATGAGGATCTAAGTACATATCTGATGTGCATGCATAATGGTGGAGATAATGTATTCTGAAAGGCGAATGAATAATCGAACACTAAATGAAATTAGAATTTCTGAGGGAACAATTAAATTTTATTTTTGGAAGCATCTACGGGTAGGATGCTAATGAAATGGCTCAATAATTTGCGATCTTTATTTTTTGCTTGACAATTGCATTACAATCGAGTAATCCTTGGGAGCGTATCGGAATCCCGTTTTTTAAAATCCCGCTTTTCAAAAATCCCGAAAAAAAAGTTTTAAAATCCCGTCTACTAAAATACTGCTTTTTTAAAATCCCGTCTTTTAAAATCCCGCTTGTTCAAAATCTTGATCTATTATAATCCCGCTTTTTAAAATCCCGCCAAATCCCGCTAATCCCGTTTTTTTACAAAACATTCGTAATGGAAGTAGACAAGTGCAGTACTCTCCTAACTTTTGGTCTGTGTATGACAATGCAGAAAAACAATTCCCGAGAAAACAAAATAATGCTGAAGCGTGGCATCGCAGACTGAAAGTTTTGGTTGGACGAAAAAGTGCTGGCTTGTATAAACTCATTGCAGATTTGAGAAAGAAAGCAATCTTGCCGAAAGAGATGTGGCAATGGTGCAGTAGTAGTGTATTCGCTTACGGAATGGAAGGTCGTGTGTTCGAATCCCGGCCAAGTCCATTACTTTATACCGAATACATGAAATCGTAATCTCCCTAAGTAACTTAGACACCACCCGTGGAGAAAAACCCTACAACTGCACCCAAACACTTCTTTCCTATCTCTCTATTCTTTCTAAAAGCAAGTAGCTTACACTGTGTTCTTAGCATTATAAGGGTACTGTAACAACAGAAAAAATCCCTTTAGCGTAAGCAAATTATAAAAAAAAAAAAAAAAAAAAAAAAAATTGTGGTGCAAACTGAAATACCAAAATTACGAAATGGACAAGAAAAATTATATAAAAAAACTAATGTTATAAAGTCACGCGCTGTGAAAAAATTAATGAGGAATAGAAAAAAAATGAGTAAACCAGGTTTTATGCGTTGCATTGCTTATAATACACTTGAACTAATAAAATAAAAAATGTTGTTAATGGTTTGAAGTTTTTTTGTTGTTCCCTTTTGCAGAATATCATATACCATTACTTTATATTTTTTTTTAAATTATTGAAGATTGTCATATTTATTACTTATATACTTGTATATTAATTTTGACGCATAGTTTGTAACATGCCTTAATATTGCCCGTAGACCCCTAAAAGTTACTATATTTCTGATCAGCATCGATAGTAATGTCGATCTAGCCATGTCCGTCCGTCCGTCCGTCTGCTGCCAAAAATTAGGCCTTTAAACTGGGCCTAGAGAGCTGAAATATACTCTCTAGGGTCCCGAAATAATCAAGTTTGCGAATTTTTGAAATCCGCCCACAGACACGCCCACAAACTCAAAAAAACAAAATTTTGGAAAAAATCGAATTTTAAGCTAGAGAGCTGAAATTTTTTATATATGATCTATGACTCCTAAAACTGCTCGGGATATACAATTTTAAAATTCCGCCCACTGACACGCCCACAATTAAATGAAACAATTTTATTGAAAAACCAAAATTTGAGCTAGGGAGCTGAAATTTATAATATATACTCTCTAGGGACCCTTTATGCTCATGTGTTAATTTTTTTTAAATCCGCCTACTGACACGCCCACAATTAAATAAAACAATTTTATTGAAAAACCAAAGTTTTTTTTTCGATAAAATCCTTTAAATGTTATATAAGAAAATATGTAGAGCGTTCTTAACAATTAAATCATACTTAGACTTTAGTCACGCCCATTTATAAGGGAGGAATAAGAATAGGGTATCCAACAGTTCGCCCAAGCGGACTGTAGCCCCTCCCTATGTTTTATTTCTTAGTTTGTTACTTCCTCTAAAAATGATAAATGTTAAAATAAACTGCATTTCAAAAAAACACTCATTGTTTAATTTATTTTAATTTTCTTATTATCCCGATTTTACAATCAAAAGTAGTTGCTTTATTTTAAAAAACGCGCGATTTTTATATTTTTTTTATTTTATATAAATTAAGCAATGAGTGTTTTTTTGAAATGCAGTTTATTTTAACATTTATCATTTTTAGAGGAAGTAACAAAATAAGAAATAAAACATAGGGACGGGCTACAGTCCGCTTGGGCGCGATTTTTTAAAATAAAGCAACTACTTTTGATTGCAAAAGCGGGATAATAAGAAACGGGATTATAAAAAACGGGATAATAAGAGGCGGGATTTTAAAAGCAATTTCTCCTAGCTATAGACTAAAGAAAAATGGTTTTTAAAGTCTTTCCGCATATTTCACAATATATTAATCGCGGTAGGGGTAGGGTAGGGGATTTTAACGGGATTTAACAAATAAGAGTGACCTCATTCGTTTTTGCTAGAGTCCATGCTTCAGCACTATTGAGAAGGACAGGGGTTATTAAGGTCTTATAAAGCGGCACTCTAGTTGTTCGAGGGAGGGCTTTGGTACACAATTGCTTTCTTAGCCCAAAGAAACAGCGATTGGCAAGAGTTATTCTTCGTTTAATCTCAGCGCTGGTGTCGTTGTCTGAGTTCATTGCGGAGCCTAGTTCGACAAAGTCCTGAACCAACTCAATGTTATATCTGTCTATAGTGACATTCTGTCCGAGACATCGGTGTTGGGTGTCCTTTCTTGATGACAGTATATAATTCGTCTTGCCCTCATTGATCGCCAAACTCAAACAAGACCACACTGAACAACTTAAATTATAGGCTCAGAAAATCTGTAAGAGAATTCAATAATGAGTCTTTGAAAACTTACCTCACAAGTCTTACAAACGATGCTAGTACCGACTACGCGCTCTGGAAGGCAACAAAGAAAATGAACAGAAAGCAAATACTTTCGCTGAGTATCTTGAAGATGTATTCAAACCTTATGAAGATGAAGTTATCAAGGACTCGAAGTAAGGGGCGAAGAAGATGGACATATTCGGTCGGTAACAGCTAAAGAACTTGCCAAAGAAATTAAAGAAAGCATAAATATAAAAAAGGCCCCAGGGTTTGATTTGATTACAGGAGAAATTTTGAAACTATTTCCACGAAAATGTTAAAAAAACAGAATTATAAATGTTGCATTTAAATTAAGATATGTGGAAGTCGCGGAGGTAATAATGATACCTAAGCCAGGCAAACCACCTAACGAAGTTACCTCATTTCGCCCAATATCTATTCTACCAATGCTGTCCAAGTTATTCGAAAAAGTGCTGGCAAGACGTCTACAAAAAATAATAGATGCAAAATCGCTAATCCCAATTCACCAATTTGGATTTAGAAATAAGCACTCTATCATTTATCAGGTGCATAGAATCATAGATAAAATCGAAAAAGCATTTGAACTTTGAAGAGAAAAATGTGTGCTCTACAGTTTTTTTTGTGGATATAGCAAAAGCTTTCGATAATGCGTGGCACAAAGGACTGATACACAAATTACAAAAGCAACTGCCGAAGTAGTATGCGACCATTCTGGAGTCTTATATATCAGATAGATTCTTCAGAATTAAACAAGATACAGAGTACTCAACATTAAAAGGGATTAAAGCTGATGTACCGCAAGGCAGTGCGCTAGGTCCAGTTCTATACATACTTTTCACTAGCGATCTGTCTGAAAGTGAAGAAACCACCATAGCTACTTTTGCAGATGACACAGCTGTCCTTGTTGTTGGAGCAACTGTCGAAATAGCAACAAAAAAAGCTTCAAACAGCAATAAGCAATATTTCAGAATGAACTAAGAAATGCAGATTAGATTTAATGACCTTAAGTCAGTCCATATTAATTTTACGTATAAAAACGTACCACACATTCCAGTCTACATTAACAACAATGTAGTGGAGTATTCAAACACAGCCAAATATCTAGGCATGACTCTCTCTAAACTGCGTTGGAAAGCGCACGTAAATAAAAAAAGATAAGTTGAACATGCGATACAGTAAAATGTGTTGGCGTATTGGGAGGTACTCATCCCTGTCTAACTACAACAAGTTATTGCTATACACGCAAGTTCTGAAACCAGTATGGACCTACGGGCTCCAGTTGTGGGCATGCACATGCATGATTAAGACGGGTAAAACCTCTTGATCTATAAGAGTAAGCTAGGGCTAAGAAATCAGGCATTGTTTTTAAACAAAAAAATGTTTAGAAATCCGACAAACAACGGATTAATCTCTTAAATTCATCAATAATTCAAAAGCAAATTGCCGATTAGTCGTCGACTAGGTGCAATCTCATTCGGGATGGCGAATGTCAGTCCCCCGGGAGTTTTTTTTAAGATGAGTTAAAGTCCATCACTATTGCAGAAGTGATGATTTTTTACTTCCAGCGAAATCCCAACACAAAAAAAAGAAAAAACATAGGGACGGGCTACAGTCCGCTTGGGCGAACTGTTGGATACCCTATTCTTATTCCTATCCCTCATAAGTGTGCGTGACAAAAGTCTAAGTATGGTTGAATTGTTAAGAACACTCTACATATTTTGTTATATAATATTAAAGGATTTTATTGAAAAAAACGAAGCTTTTGTAAAAAAACGCTGCCTAGCACAAACTTTGGATTTTCAAAAAAGTTTTTTTTTAAATTGTGGGCGTGTCAGTAGGCGGATTTTGAAAATATTTACACATGAGCATAAAGTGCCCCTAGAGAGTATAAATATTAAATATATTTCAGCTCCCTAGCTCAAACTTTGGTTTTTCAATAAAATTGTTTTATTTAATTGTGGGCGTGTCAGTGGGCGGATTTTAAAAATTTTATCTCCCGATCAGTTTTAGGAGTCATAGATCATATATAAAAAATTTCAGTTTCCTAGCTCAAAATTCGATATTTTCCAAAAATTTGTTTTTACGAGTTTGTGGGCATGTCTGTGGGCGGATTTCAAAAATTCGTAAACTTAATTATATCGGGACCCTAGAGAGTATATGGTTAACATTTCAGCTCTCTAGGCCCAGTTTAAAGGCCTAATTTTTGGCGACAGACGGACGGACATGGCTAGATCGATATTACTATCGATGCTGATCATAAATATAGTAGCTTTTAGGGGTCTACGGGCCTAAGGTATGTTACAAACTATGCGTCAAAATGAATATACCCTTAGAATAGGGTATAAGAATCCAATAACGGGATGAAAAAAAAACCGAAAACCGGTTATTTTGCGAAAACCGCAATCCGTAACGTGTGGGCAAGAACGCATAGCACTAATGGTAGCCTTACCTTAACTTACTTTTCAATTTATTTAATAAATCCATACTATCCATACTAATATTATAAATGCGAAAGTAACTCTGTCTGTCTGTCTGTCTCGATTTAACGCCAAAACTACTGAACCAATTTAAATGAAATTTGGTACACAGATAGTCTAGAGCCTGAGAATGGACATAGGCTACTTTTTACTGCGGGAAAATGCTTCATCCGCTGTCCAGAAGCGGAGATCTTAGCTGAAATCTAAGAAAAGTTGTAACTCTCGAATGCTTTCTAGCTCCTAGCTTTGGAATGACTCATCCAAATGAAATAGGATTTTTTTTAATATAAAGTTCAATTATGTACACAGATTTTAAGATATAAATCATTTGTAGGTTATCCTGAAGTTGAACAATAAGCATTAAACTATAAATTTTATACAATTCAAAAAAGTAAAATGTTCGATTGAAGCTAGATCGTTAGATTTTCCCAGCGTTCAGTGGAGGAAAATTTGTTTGTGTGTGCGGCACAAATCTGTTTGTCTACCTGTACCTTTTGTGCAATGTGCTTTTTCTTTCTCCTTTTTTATGCACATTTTGCAGTTTGTGTTGTTTTTTTATGGCGCATGGCCATGGGATTGAGAAAGATAGGGTATGAAATGTAAATGAGATTGAGAGGGAGTCACACTCAGAGTACAGTACGAACTCGGTTAACGCAACCCTCGATTCGCGCAACTCCTCGATTTTCGCAACTAAATTCGTCTCACTTCTTGACTATGCAACTTTTCAACACATTTACCTCGATTAGTGCAACTACTTGCGTTTATTCATCTATTTTTTATTTGCATGTTCTTTTTTTGGTTCATTATTTATGCCGTTATTTCACAGTTATATAGTTTTGTTTGGACCAATTTCCAAGGTTGCGCAAAAGTTGTCACCCGACTTGAATTTTTTTTTAATGAAAAACTTTGATTCTGCTTTTAAATTCTATTTATTGATGTCTTTAACTTTAGATAGGCTTATTACTTTTGCCCCACCTAGCACATCCATGTCATTATGTCTGCAGACATATGGTAAAGTGGCTATGCCATCATTTTTTATATAAAAAAATGTAACCCGGTAAGTGCAACAACCTCGGTTATTGCAACTAAATCGAGTTTGTACTGTATATCCATATAATGAGTAAGCAAACTCTCGACGTTTTCTTTATCAGTTCTTATCAGCAAGTATTTTGTTTTAAATTTGAGAAGTGGCAGACTGGTGAAGCAAGGCGAGCACGGGACAGCTAGTTATTCAATAAACTTACACGCTAGACAAAAATGACAAAATCAATTTTGACACTAACTTCAATATTATTCTAGCTTACTGACTCTTGAGAGAGCGCTCTGAACTTAAATATACATAATAATATAGTTGTTCTTCGACCTACAAAAACTATCTTTCGACTAAGTTTATATAATACAGGTGGCGACGGTGCAGAGGTAAGTGTGTTGGCTTGTGACCCGTGCGTTGCAGGTTTAATCCCCATGGGGGTCAACAACATACGCCGCCCACTAACAGAGAGAAACGTATGACACCTTATTTTCTCCAACCTCTTCACCAGAGGATTTCTGCCTGGTAGTACAATGGACCGTTACCGAATCATGTGCTATGTGGTTTGGATTTCTTTTTGCTAAAAAATTAAAAAAAAGTATGTAATATTTATAAGAGCAAGGAAAAGTAACTTGGTGACGTTAGCGAAATTTATATTTTTTATAAAAGACCTAAACCTGCCTAAGCTAACTTCCCACTAAGAGAGATATGACAGATACATTCATATGCCGAATTAGTCCAATCAATGGATGTAGCGAAAATTCTCACCATACAATGTGTGGGAGCTCCAATAAAACATCAGATGTGTGGCAAGATAAGTAAAACATTTGAGTTAAAAATAATAAATTCTAATATTTTTGTAAATACCACTATTCAAAATTGTTTGGCAAGTCATACCAATTACCAATCAACCATCTCAAAGTAATTATATTATGATAGAAGACACTGAATTATTAATTAACGACTTACGAGTACGTAAGGCTGAAGCCTTTGACTCAATTAAAAATATCTACATTAAGCAAATGCCCATATCTGGACAAATAGTTCTAACATTTATCATAAATGCCTGCATAAAGATAGCATATTTTCCTGATAAATGGAAATTGGCCAAAGTAGTGCCGATAAAAAAAGCCGGGAAATCGGCTGAAAAAATTGAAAGTTATAGGCCAATTAGTTTGCTGAGCAGCCTCAGCAAAATCTATGAAAAAGTCTTAAAAGAAAAAATTGCCAAGCACATTTCAAACAAAAATTTGTATCCAAAGGACCAATTCGGCTTTAGACTATTTCATAGCACGACTCATCAAGTGCTAAGTATTTTCAAAAATTTGGGAAAACTACAAGGATATTACAATAAATGGAAAAAAAATATTTAGTAGTTTGTAAAATATTTAGGAGTATATTTAAATACCAAGTTGACTCATATTACAAATACCCTCAAAAAAATTGCGATTATTAATAGAAAGTCACTGCTATCAAATGGAAATAAAATAATCATCCATAAGGTAATTTTTCAGGCAATTGTGTTATATGGATCCAAGCATGGGGAAATTGTGTAATGTGCCATATTAAAAAACTAAAGACATCTCAAAATAAGTTGTTGACCGTGGTATCACTAAACGTTGGACATTCACGATAAAGCGAATGTTGAAATGATAGCCCAGTCATTTTAGGCATTTTAAACCCCAATCTGCGGAAAAATTCCTAGTGAGCTGAATTTTTGTATACACCTTTATTACGGCGTAGTAATGAAGATGTGAAAAATCGACATTGATATCGTGCCGGCTCTTTATTTATTTTAATTTATTTATATCTGTGATAATTTTCTTCTTTATTTATTGACTTATTCGATTATTTATTTACTTATTTATTTACATATTTATTTTTTCATTTATTCATATATTGATTTACTTATTTATTTATTTATCTATTTAAATTTATTTTGTGATAATTTTGTAGCAAAATGTAATTTTTGTTAAATCTCCATTTTGTTAACACGTTAATAAGTTTTTAATTAGTACCTGATTTGGCTACTTTCTTTAGTCAAAAATACATTCATAAATTTATTAAATATCAGTCTATTATGTATTACATTTTTTTTTCTTTTTTTCTTTTTTAATTGTATGATTTTTCGTTTTTCCAACTTAAATCACTAATGTTTTGTAGATAATATTTCAGAAGAAAGATACAAATTATCATATTTCTGTACTGTAAAATGTGTGGTAACCATACCTTTGTAAATTTATATGCGAAATAAATCTATCTATCTATCTATATTAAATTCTAATATTATTTTTAACTCAAATGTTTTACTTATCTTGCCTCGTAAGACCTTTAATAATTTGCATTGAGATATTTATAAGTAAGCCTACTACCTATCTATGTTTTGGGAAAGCCGCCTATAAACCGGGATAAATAACACATTTAGTTGGTGTACTTCCGAGTACTTCCGATTTTTTTAAATCTGAATTAAAATGTACTCCTTTTCCCGGTTTCAAATATAGAAACCCTGCCTGTGGCTCACGACTAGAATGCTATGAGCTTCCTGCAGATATAATGTATATACCAATGTAATTAAATTGCTTATCCTGATGTACATATTTGAAAAGCCAAAAACTATATCGGAGTTGCACTAACAAAATAATTTGAGCACTTATCAACTACAGCCCATCCCCCTGGTATTGGTTACATTTCCTTACGACCGCATAATGGCTTATGACTTTCTTTACCCTAACATTTTATAGGGCAATATTATTTTTATGTCGGTTTTTGTAAGTAAACATTTCTGACGCTCCGCTCTGAAAGTCAATGCAATTGATGGGCTCTTCCTCCCCCATATTTACTGTATATCGCTTAGCCAAACGACAGCCTGTCAATGTACTTATCAGCAGAAGTGTTAATAAAAGCGACAGTGCCCCAAATGGCATGTTCTCCATCTGAAATTGTAAAACAAAAAATAAATACACACGCTTTACTCGTAAATCCAAAATAAGATGTCGAAGAGGATTCCCATCACAGTGATATCGACCGATGACTGCGACCAAGTAGAGGGAGTAGTACATTGACATTGTGAGTCATTGAACTCAAAACCAGGAAAGGGAAGTTCAGAGGACATAATGAAATGGTAATTCCTGAGCGTGTGTACAAATGTTTCCCTTCAAATTAAATGAGCCCCTATACGCGATTAACAGGATAAGAGTCGTCATGTAGGTCGCGTTTAGTTCACCAGAAATAACATCCGGCACACGCCCATATTTGTCATACTTTCAATGGTTGTATGGCAGAGCAGCATAAGCCAAATGCAGCAGTCTGGCTTTCGGTGTTGTCTGTCATTGGTAAGGACGCCAAATATTATCCTTATGGAACTTGCGTGTGCCGTGCCGCACCGCGCGCCGGCCGTTCAGGTCACCCCAGAATTCTTAAAAAAAATCTATTTTCGTTATGGAAATTGAATGTTTATCAGTTTGGGACATTGGAAAAGGGATGTTGAATTGACTGCATGCTGTGCAGGGTCGTGGTGTCCTTCGAAATTCAATACTTAGAAGAATATTCGAGTCGGTTACAGTTCCTGTTAATATTTTGATAAATTCTCAAAATTAAGAAGGGTCAGTGAATTGATTTGCCTTAAAAACGTTTGCGTAGTTTAAATTATTTTGAGTTGCCTTTGGTGACTTCCTTTCATCGGCAGCTACTCGTATCTGTACTCGTAATATGTCGTACTTTGTGTATATTATAAGTATTTGAAATAAAGGTTGAGCAACTATTTGCTACTATTTTATAGATAGGAACAAGTGCAGTGGATCAATGGTTTGAGAAGTCTGGTAAATATTCTTCCTAACCTTCTTCTTTAATCGTAGATCCAGCTTAGAAATAATTCGGAATCTTGTCCTTTGTATCATTTTTGATTAATACGTGTTTTTGTATTAAAAAAGCGCTAAAAAAATTCTTTACGACGAAATTGTTATACAGGGTGTCCCTGTTAAGCAGCATAATCCTTTAAGGCGAGATTTCTGCAGTTCCGCCGAACAAAAAATTGTATGTGAAGGGGGGTCTATTATCACCCCATTTCAAGTTATAGCCCATAAAATGGGTGAGCTCTAATTTGGAGGCGTAACCACTTTAAACGCTATAGCTTACAAATTAATAAAGGCACAATAGGAATTTGGACATTTTGGAAAGGCAATATAGTTGCGCATACAAGTCTCGAATACTTTGGGTACATCTGGACAGCTACAAAAAAGTTACGGCTCCTTAAAATCAAAATTAAGAAAATTTGTTTTTCCATTATTTTTTTACTTATATATTGAAATTTTCTTAAAATGTTTACTCTATATTTTTTTTTATGAAATTTGTATCCTTGAATATTTTTTATTAAAATTATGTTAAGCAACTTTTTTACCGACCAGCATAAGTTGTAGTAAAACACATTTTTTGTCAGAAAAATGGTCAAAAGATACGAACTCAAAGCTTGGTTTTTTATATTTGAAAAAATAATAGCCGCCTAAAAAAACACAAAAAGGAAGACAAAATACATAATACACAGAGTGAAGATATGTATGAACAGTGCATTGTGTATTGGATGACGAAATTGTTACTTCGGAGTTTCCAACAGATGAAGATATTGTCGAGATATTCCGATGTGAATCCGAATCTGCACAGCTCGAAAATGACGATGACAACGATAGTTATGAAATGGAGAAAGATTTGGAGGATAATTTGATTCAAGCACCTTCAGACGAGTTGGTTGCAAATTCTTTAAGCATTTTGCGTTTATATTTAAAAACTAATGATTAAACAAACGATTCTGTGTATAATGGTTTCAATTCCATTAAAGATTTTTTGAAAACCAAAATTCCAACCTTCAGTCATGTACTTTAAATAATAGATATATTCCCGCCCATTTTTTGTGTTATATATGCTCGCAAATAAGTACATATGTATTTATATCAATTTTGTATTTTATTCAATAACTCGAAGTCTTAATATTCGAATTATAATAAGTCGAATTTTTTTTTGTGGCAAGTGATGGTTCGAGTTATCGAAGTTCGACTGTATTTTCATTGAGTTTTTTTCATTTTGTTTTTATTTTTATCAAACAGCAAGTAACGGTTTTTCTTTAATATTAGGGAAAAAACTGTAAAAAACAACAATAATTAATCAATATTAATAATAAAATAAGAAGGCTACAGTCCGCTTGGGCGAACTGGTGGATACTCTATTCCTATTCAGTATGGGTTAATTGTTAAGAACGATCTCCGTATTTTGTTATACAACATTAAAAGGATTTGATCGAAAAAATAGGAATATATAAAGAATATATTTTCGAAATTTTAGCTTCCTAGTTGAAACTTTGTTTTTTAGGACGTAGCCAAATGGCGAAAAACTGAACCCTTCTAGATTCGTCACGTCTGTCTGTCTGTCCGGGAATGTCACAGCCACTTTTGTCCGAAACTATAAGAGCTATATTTTTGAAACTTGGTAAGTAGATGTATTCTGTGAACCGCATTAAGATGTTCACATAAAAATAGAAAAAAAAAACAATACATTTTTGGGGTTCCCCATACTTAGAACTGAAACTCAAACATTTTTTTTTCATCAAACCCATAAGTGTGGGGTATCTATGGATAGGTCTTCAAAAATGATATTGACGTTTCTAATATCATTTTTTTCTAAACTGTATAGTTTGCTGGAGAGACAATTCCAAAGTGGTAAAATGTTGGTCCCCCCTCCTTTAACTTCTAAAATAAGAGAATGATAAAACTAAAAAAAATATATGATGTACATTACCATGCAAACTTCCATCGAAAATTGGTTTGAACGAGATGCAGCGAGTAGTTTTTTTTTAATACGTCATAAATCGTAAACCGCAATTTACCTTTCATTAAATCAACTCAAATATATAAAACAAAAAACATTTAATTTCATTTTCATAAACATAAACCTTATGCGTAAACCGTGAACCATTATTTTCTAATAATAAATCTGCAATAGGTGCCTAAGTAAATAATAATTATAATTCGCGCGGAACCCTTCATGGGCGAGTCCGACTCGCAATTGGCCGCTTTATACTTATTTTTTTTTAAATACACTATCAGCTCTGTGTCGTGGAATGCTTAAAGCAAGCAACTATCACGAGCAGAAACTGTCTTCACTAAAAGTGCTCTCACAGGCTCATCATTTAGTGCAGGTGTTAGTAAGGACAAAACAATTAAAAATACAATAGTTATGTACCTATAAAATACTAACACAGACACAAAATAATGCAAACAATTTAAGACATTAAAGCATTATTACGCAAAATATTTTTTAGCTTAATTTTACTAACATGCAAGTCAATCGGTTTCACATGATCATTTAGATTATAGATCCTACTCATGCGACTAATAGGCTCAAGCCTCCCATAATTCGTTCTATGATGGGGCTAAACAATAATTCAACAATGCGTAAATTATGGGCACCACCACGAAAATTAAAGCCAATAGACGACAGCAAGTCAGGTGCATCTATTTGACCGGATATAAGCTGCTGTAAGAGAATAATATCGCTATTAAGCCTTCGTTGAGAAAGGGGTAACATTTGAAGAAGCTTGATGCGTTGACTGTAAGGAGGGAGGCTAAATGGGTCATCCTATGCGAGTCCTCTAAGTGCAAATCAAATAAATTTACGTTGAATGGACTCTATTCGATTTGAATGAATGTTGTAGAACGGTGTCCAAACTTGAGAGGCATACTCTAGAATCAGACGGACAAAACAATTGTACAATGACATAGAAACGTAAGGGTCATTAAATTCTTTGGCCCACCTTTGGGGTCGAAATAAACCCCAAGATCCTTAAAATTATCAACATTACAAAGAATATGTTGAGACAGAGAATATTGAAAGGTGGAGGGAATATTCTTTCTAGAGAATGTCATATGTTGACATTTAGTTGGGTTCAGGGATAAACCGTTTTTATCACACCAATTGGCGAAGCTTTTAATGTCAGATTGAAGAAACATTCTGTCTTGCTGACTAGTGATAGATTTATATATTTTCATATCATCAGCGTAGATCAGGATATTACTGTGATTTATACATGCCTTAACATCATTAATGGCAAATATAAATAAAATTGGTCCGAGGTGACTTCCTTGGGGAACTCCAGACTGAGCTGTGAAAGATACAGATAGCGATCCTCTAAATTTCACTTGATAAACCCTTGATCTAAGGTATGAATTAACCCATTTTATGAAATATGGTGGGAAGCCAAAAGCCCTAAGCTTAAATTCGATTGTTTCATGGGACAGCTGATCGAAAGCCTTAGAGAAGTCAGTGTATATGCAATCCATTTCGCCCTTC
The DNA here is from genome assembly GCA_949715645.1 of Portevinia maculata. Classification (NCBI taxonomy): domain Eukaryota; kingdom Metazoa; phylum Arthropoda; class Insecta; order Diptera; family Syrphidae; genus Portevinia; species Portevinia maculata. The sequence goes on from OX454526.1 coordinate 221,650,357, forward strand.
TTCTCCAAGGCATTAGAACAATCATGCAAGAAACTTAACAGATTAGTGATAGTGGATCTGTTTCTTACAAATCCATGCTGTTCATTACAAATTATATTGCGACAAAGAAATATTAACTTTTCACAAACAATTCGTTCAAAAAGCTTAGGGATACACTAAAGCTTTGAGATGGGCCTATAATTAGTGATATCACCACGTTCGCCTTTTTAGGGTTCCGTAGCCAAATGGCAAAATACGGAACCCTCATAGATGCGTCATGTCTGTCTGACTGTCTGTCTGTCCGGAAATGTCACAGCCACTTTTTTCCGAAACTATAAGAGCTATACTGTTGAAATTTGGTAAGTAGATGTATTCTGTGGACCGCATTAAGATGTTCACATAAAAATAGAAAAAAAAAACAATAAATTTTGGGGGTTCCCCATACTTAGAACTGAAACTCAAACCCCTAAGTGTTGGGTATCTATGGATAGGTCTTCAAAAATGATATCGAGGTTTCTAATATCATTTTTTTTCTAAACTGAATAGTATGCGCGAGAGACACTTCCAAAGTGGTAAAATGTTGCCCCCCCCTAACTTCTAAAATAAGGGAATGATAAAACTAAAAAAAATATATGATGTACATTACTATGCAAACTTCAATCGAAAATTGGTTTGAACGAGATCCAGCAAGTAGTTTTTTTTTAACACGTCATAAATCGTAAACCGCAATTTACCTTTCATTAAATCAACTCAAATATATAAAACAAAAAACATTTAATTTCATAAACATAAACCTTATGCGTAAACCGTGAACCATTATTTTCTAATAATAAATCTGTAATAGGTGCCTAAGTAAATAATAATTATAATTCGCGCGGAACCCTTCATGAGCGAGTCCGACTCGCACTTGGCCGCTTTTTTAAATACAGGTGTGATAAAAGCACTTTTCCATAGATTAGGGAATTTGCCTGTACTAATGGACAATTCAGATAGTTAAGATATGGAGCAATTGCATGACTGCATTTTTTAAGAACAATCGGTGCAATGCCATCAGGACCTGATGAATAGTCATTCTTTATATTGATGCAAAAGGGCTGGTGCAGACGAGGGATGGTATTCCGGTCTTATACCATCGCTACCGCAGCGCGAGAGATAAGCGGCTCCTCCATGACGGGGACGTCGCCAATGCTCATGAGCTCCTCCGTTTTAGTACCGCAATATCGGAGAGGGATAGATTCGACACGGAAAAGCAATTCGCCGAATTTTGGTGGCTTGTTGAGGGGGGAGGGGTCAACATGCCCTCCCAGGACGGTGCGTTACTCTAGGTAACATCCTCTTAGCTTATAAGTTAGATTAAGTTAGCTAGGGCGTTTTTGGGAGAGGCCGGGCTCGCCAACGTGTGGTGGTGCTTCCGGGAGTTGGCTGACGCTGTAAGGCTTCAGTCGGCTCACGGCGGCGCGTGTGCACGTTGACGACTGCCAGGCACCCGGAAAGCAATTAGAATTTTGACCACTTGTTGCGCAAGGCAACGAGTGTTCAGAATCCTAATTATAGTTAGAATATATTAGGTAGTTTAAGTAAGTAGAATAGGTAGTTGGTAATTTGTTTTATATAAAAATATAAAATTTAAATAATGATGCCGAGTTTTATTTAATTTTCTCGAGGAACACATATGTAAGATTAGTTCGTAAAATAGTTTTTAGGCCGAAAGGCAATAATTATAAGATATAGTTAAGTTTAGGGCGTCCGCATAAGGATCAATAATCTAGAATAAGTATCCTGTTAATTTTAAGTTAGATTTAATCATTTTTGTCTAGTATGTAAGTTGATATAAGCTAATAATTAATAAAAATGAATTTAAAAGTAAAAAAGTAATAGTCATTCTTCAGAGAAGAAATACATTTTAAAATTGTTTCAAATCGAATGAGATACTACTAAAACTTATTTGGGAACAGCTAGTTAGATAACTAAAATATTGATCATCAATGTGAAGAGGGGTCTCCCTAAATGACTTACTGAAATGATCTGCAAACATATTGCTTGCGTCTAGCGAATCAGCAGTTGTAGAACTATTGTAAGTAAGCTTCGATGGATAACCATCGGTTTTTTTCTTGGAATTGACAAAACCCCAGAAAAGTTTGGGGTTCAATTTTAAAGAGCATTCCATTTTACTTATATAGTCAATATATAAGTTGCAGGATAAAGATTTGAATTCATTGAATAATGTGAAATAGAGTTCAAGATCTGAGTGGCAGAGACTTTTTAAATAGTTCTTCCAAGCCCTATTACGTCTGTTTCGTATCGATTTGAGCTCTTTAGTGTACCAGGGATGGGATGTTTTCAGATTCCTAGAGGATTTCACCAGAATCACTTTTTTCATGCAGTTATCCATCAAAGAATAAAAAGAACCGACTGCATCTTTAATATTAGATAAGGCAGTAAGGTTAAAATTAAAGCTGTTAATTTCATCAGAAAGCCTTTGAAATTTTGCTTTCCGAAAGTCAAAAGATTGGGAACGGTCATACGAATTACTATTTTCGTACAAATGTGCGCCTAGTTCAATAAATTAGGGTGGATGATTGTTATCTATGTTAGTTATATTGAAGTGGGATTCCAGAGCCACAGTACTAACAGAGTCAGAAGAGAAAACAAGATCGAGAGTTCGATTTCTGAAATTTTTTATACAGCTTGTTTGCTGTAAGTCAAAAGACAAAATGTTGTCAAGTAAAGCGAGCTCTTGTTGGGCAGAGTCAAAAGATGGAATGAAATGAGAATCATCCTCAGAAGGTACCAGTGGCGTGGCGTGGAAAACGTTAAATGGTAAGTCGGAAAAAATATGCACCTGCAAACGCTTTCTGAAATTATATTGTGTACTGCAAATCGCATAGAAGTAAAACAATTCAAGCCAATTTTTTATACTTCAAGTCATTTAAGCTTAAATTTACAATGAACCTAAAGTATAATAAAAGTGGCTTCGAAAGAAACCTTTTTGGCAGATGCAAATGCTGTACCTTAAAGAAAATTGATAGTAAGTAATAAAAAAAGGAACTTCATAAATCACGGTTTGTTAAATAAATAAATACATAAATAAAAATTTAAATCAAAAAGCTTCACGCATAATATTTACAAAAATGTATATATTTTATATCTATAATATATAAAAATATTTTAAAAATAGTTTTTGTACAAAGTTAAAAAGAGAACATATTAATGATTAATATTTTTTAAAATCAAAAACAGTAGAATTTGGAAAAAAATGTGAAAAGTTATGTTAAATATTTTTTTTTATTTGTACTCTAAGTCTATTCTTCTACCTTTTTTCACGTATTCTGCAAGAACTCTTTCATAAAAGTAAGGCCTACTTTTTATTTTTAAAAGGAGTCGCTTTTCTATGGATAAAAGTGCTAAATCAGAAAGCATGTCTTCTCCTTAAGAATTTCTCAAATATGTATGAACTCTTTTCAGAGTGGAAAAAGATCTCTCCACGGAAGCAACAGTCATTGGTAGTGTTAAAAATAGTCCACTTAATTATAAGATTTGGGGAAATGTTGCAATATTTCACTTCTTACATGTTTATAGAGGGATAAAACGTCAAGTGGTTGAAGTGAAGACGTAGTATAGAGAACTTTCAGCTCATGTTTTAAACCTGCAAAATCGAAAATTCCAGGGAAAAAGTTAATCACCGAAGATATTTTATCATCTGGGCTTCACTGAGCAAAACGACTGTATTTTGATTTATTGAGTAAACCAAAACAAATTAAATCCGTGAAAGATTTATATCGTGTCTTAATTTGAGATATAATATTGTCCTTTATTTCTACAAAAAGGGGCTTATAGTGAGTCTTTAAATCAAAATCAAGTAATCGGCGTTTCCGTGGAGGTGCAGCACAATCATTTATACCTTCAAAAATTAAATCAAATTTGTTTAGAAACTCAGTAGAAAGCCAAGACTCAAAACACTCGATTTCTCGCTTAGCAACTTCAACATCTGTTTGTTTATTTTGTATTAAATTAAACAATACATCGGTTTTAGCAAATATTTCGGAAACCGCGTGCAGTAAAAAGCAAAAATCTTTCCCTTCTAACTTAAGCAATAAACTTTCGGCCATTGAAAGTGCGTCAGCTTCCCATTATTTTGGATGGTCTAATATTTGCTTAAAAGTTTCAATAATATCTAATCTACAGTTAAAAATAACGTTAACTATTCGGCTATGGTAATGCCAGCGAGTTTCTGATACTCCCGGCATGCGTCTGTTTGCTATTTGTTTTAAAATATTTGAACGTTTAGTTGATTTATTAAAGAAGCGTACTATTGTGTTTATATTGCCAAAAAAAACTTTCAATTCAGGTACATTTTCCAGTGATTGAGATAACACCAAATTTAAAACATAGGGACGGGCTACAGTCTGCTTGGGCGAACTGTTGGATACCCTATTCTTATTCCTATCCCTCATAAGTGGGCGTGACAGAAGTCTAAGTATGGTTGAATTGTTAAGAACGCTCTACATATTTTGTTATATAACATTTAAAGGATTTTATCAAAAAAAAAAACGCTCCCTAGCTCAAACTTGGGTGTTTCAATAAAATTGTTTTATTTAATTGTGGGCGTGTCAGTAGGCGGATTTAAAAAAAATTAACACATGAGAATAAAGGGCTACTAGAGAGTATATATTATAAATTTCAGCTCCCTAGCTCAAACTTTGAATTTTCAAAAAAAAAAAAAATTAATTGTGGGCGTGTCAGTGGGCGGATTTTGAAAATATTTACACATGAGCATAAAGGGCCCATAGAGAGTATATACTATAAATTTCAGCTCCCTAGCTGAAACTTTGGATTTTCAAAAATTAATATACCCTTAGAATAGGGTAAAAAAAAATTATTTTATTTATTTGTGGGCGTGTCAGTGGGCGGATTTTAAAAATTCGTAAACTTGATTATTTCGGGACCCTAGAGAGTATATGGTTAAAATTTCAGCTCTCTAGGTCCAGTTTAAAGGCCTAATTTTTGGCTACAGACGGACGGACGGACGGACGGACGGACGGACGGACATGGCTAGATCGACATTACTATCGATGCTGATCATAAATATAGTAACTTTTAGGGGTCTACGGGCAATATTAAGGTATGTTACAAACTATGCGTCAAAATTAATATACCCTTAGAATAGGGTATAAACATGTGCGTAGCAAGAAATAAAATAAGCCATTGGACAAGCATCCAGGACTTTTTTTTTAACACCACCTACTTCCCCTGACATAACCGCGGCCCCATCGTAAGATTGCCCAACTAATTTCTCCTTGCAACTGTATAGATCAAGTATATTGAAAATGTGTTTTGAGAGCTCATCAGCATTTCGACTTTCACTCACGTCAAAAAACCCAAGAAACCTTTCCTCTACTCCTTCCTCCGATAAGTAACTCAAAACGGCACTAAGTTGCTCCCTATGGCTCACCTGGTGTTTCATCAATCATGATGGACACAAATCGCGTTTCACTTATTTCTACTTTAATTTCGCATTTGATCACTGCGGCTATACTTTGTATTAAATCGTTTTGGATGTCATTTGATAGACCCGAAAAAACCGGATTACGTGCACTTGAACACTGTTCCAAATGAGAGTCCATTAACTGGTCATACTTAGATAAGTATAAAAGTGTTTCGACATAATTGCCACGATTATTAGAATCTGGCTGACCCCGAAATGCTTTTTCCTGTTTGCCTAAAAGAACTACCGTATCTATAAAACGTTCCATTAGTTTACGGTTTCTATCAACTTTTTTGTTGTGAGCTACAAAGGAATTACGTAACGAGGTTTCAATACGATCAGTACCGAATTCGTGCAAAGATAAACAGCTACGTGTGTTTTTCCGTCTTTACATGTTTATTTGCCGAATTAATTAAATTGTTTATGTCAGCTTAGCCCGTGCGACTCCAAACACTAGGAGAATTAGAAAAAAGGAGGCAAGGAAAACAAAACATTTTATTGAGCTTACAACTACCAGTCAATCAAGTATATTTTTGATATATGGATGCGTTGAAATGCGAAACAAAACCATCCTTGCGCTTATAATCTATTTTCATAGAAGGAGTAGAGCGTCCTATCTCTATAACTTTTTTTTTTTTAAGACTCAACTTACAAAAATAATTTTCTTCTTCCAAAAGCAAATCTACTAAACAATAATTTACTGTTAATAATGCCATTTTCTCCTTTGCTGAATCTAACTGAAAACAAAACAATTTAAACTTTTCACACCTCTCACACTTTTCACTGTTTTCGATCACTTTAAATAATTATATATTGCACAACAATAATTCCACTCAATATTACTTTTAGTTACACATCGCAGTCTGCTTCACTACTGAATTTTTCAAACAGAACTCACCTCAGCTACATACAAAACTCGCCAAATAAGTCGCTGAAAAGCGGGTTATATTTTTGCATAAGGAGGCGTGTATCAAACAGTGAGGAGTCAAACGCGGTGAACGATAAGGGGAAAACAAGGAAAGAAAGCCAATTTGTTCTAACCAGCCACATATTTCATAACGCGAAAATTTCCGGGTTACTATGCTTTGTTTTGCTATCGCTTTGCGTATGTGTTTCTTATGGGGTATGGAGAGGAGTATGTGATGTTGGAGGCATGCAATGGTGTGAGTATTTGTGTGCGTAGAACAGTAGAACGATATGAGAGCTGGTGAATAGCAGGCGGTGGGTTGGTAGAATTTGTTGCTTGCAAGTGCAGGTGTAGGCAACATACAAATCTTATGTTTATTTATATACACACATTAAGATGCATGTTGTTGGATTGAAACATTGTTGAAAGGTAGAATTTTAAAAGGTAACCCGGCGTGAATCGAGTTATATGGGCGCCTCGCCACTGGAAGGTACCCATCCAATATGTGGCAGATTGAAGTCGCCTGTAAGTATGACAGTGCTGTCACAACAAGATATGTCAAAAATATGGTCTAGTGCCATAGAAAGTTCCGAATACAAAGAACATAGACGAGACGATGGAATGTACGCATTAACAACATATAAATGTTTGTTCTTAACTGTAATTTTTACACAGGTAACTTCGACATTAAGTTGAAATGGAAAGTCAATCTTTCGTGACTCAAGGTTGGAACGAACAGCGATCAGGACACCTCCTCCAAGCGCTTTCAGGTCATTGCTATGACGGTCGTTTCTGAATACGGAGAACTCATGATTGAAGAGTTCCGTGTCTAGAATTCCGGCATTAAGCCATGTTTCCGTCAAGGAGAAGATATCATGAGAGAGGGCTTGGGAGTTTAAATATACTTCAGCGGTTTTTGTGCGGAGTCCCCTTACATTTTGATAGTAGAGGGACTACTTGGTTTTTTAACACGGACGGACAATCTTTCCTGCGACTTTTTGTCGAACGGGGTGTAAATTCTTTAACTAATGTATTATGAGGCCATGCAGTGCTATTGCACCGCTTTTCAAAATATACTGAAGGGGCAACAATTTTGAAAGACGCAACAAACCCATCAGCCTTGCTGATTTTGGTGCATTTGATTGAGTCATCTTTTGGAATCAAGTTTCTCGAGACCAAATGGTTCAGGACATCGTCTGAAGAAGTGTTTGGTTTTAGTCGAGAAATGAAAATAGATTTCGGCCTGGGAATCGATTCAATAGTTCCAGATTCTGTACCGAAGGAATGATTTATATATGTGGGACTAACATTAAGAGTGGGCGCCTCGTTTGAGTTTTTTCGCTGACTTTTTTTATACAACGGTTATATTTTTTTTAAATGTGGGCGTGTCAGAGGGCGGATTTTAAAATCTTTAAACATAAGCAGTAAGAGTGCTTAGGGATTATATATTCAGCCCTATTCTAAATATTCCCCGGGAAAAGAAATCCCCGGGAATTGTTTTCTCCCGAGAGCTAAATTTCCCTATTTCAAATTCCCCGGGAATCTTTTTCCCTTAAAATTCGGGAGTTTATGTTCGAAAAAAAATTGAGAGAATCCTGTCAGATATCAACATATGATTGCTTGAAATAACTAAATTTTTGACATTTGAATGAAATTGCGAATATGTACATATATATTTTATTATTATTCAAAGAGGTAACTGCTTAATTGTTAGTAGATCTTAATAAAAACTGTGTTAAAAAAAACTCTTTTCTTTGTGCACGCCTCTAGACCAAAACAAGTTGCAGTGACTCCTTTTACAAACTCTTTCATTCCAACCAAATTATATATGACCTCTTCTAGATCCGAGAATCGCACTTCCGTATTGGGTCCACCTCCGGTTCCATTCCTACTTTTTAAATTCGTTGCCGCCTTTACCCTCACATATTTTTTTTTTGGTCGCTCCACACCTAGAATTAAATTATTATTAACGCTTAATTGATAAACTATTGTTCTAATACATTTATGTTATTACCTTTTTCCACTCGGTCATACTTTTGCGTGGTGGTCCTGCGGAGTTCAATTCGCTTTCATCTTTGCCAAAACAAGGCCACTTCTTCTTTACTTCCCTTGTGAAAGCCACATGCAATACCACGGTGCTCCTCCATTAAGTTAAGAAGCACTCGCAGCTGAAACTTATTTGTCGTTTTAGACCTAAACCATTATTTCATTTTTAATTACATATTTAGTTTGAATGTGCAAAAATTAAAAACTTACATTTTTTTATTAAACTCCCGGCAAATGACATTACATTCTCCCTTGTTTTGACATTTAAAAAAGTTGGTTTAGAATAAGAGGAAAGGGAAATTCGAAAAAATTCCCCGGGAGTTTATATTTGAGCCTGGAGTAAAGGGAAAAGGAAATAAATTCCCCGGGAGTTCTCATTTAGAATCGGGCTGATTATAAATTTCAGCTTCCTAGATCAAACGTTGACTTTTTGATAAAATTGTTGTCTAAGCTTTCCCAAATAGGAGCACGAACTTGACAAAACTGTTGATGTGGAATTATTTATAATAATTTTACCATACGTTCCGCATCAATTTTTACTTTAGGAAATTTATATTTACAAATATAAGGTTTTTGGATACAAATTTATTTAATTAACTGCCGACAAATGTTATAATGGCTGAATGGGTTTGTGCATATGATAGGCGAAATTGAAATACCAAACCTCGCACCTACTCTATATCCAACAGTGAATCCAAGCAGGGGGGTTGCAGTGGGGCAGTATTCACCCTCATACACATTGCAATGTTTATGGAATCTACTTGTGAATTCTCAATGGAATTTGATAGCAGAGTGAGGTTAAAAACGTATTTCAAACACTTTTTTCGGACTTTTGCACGTTAGCGGTAACTTGTGCAATCTTTGTTTTTAGGCATTTTTTTTCATAAAAAAACAATAGTGAATTAGAAATGCGCACTCCTATTTGGAAAAGCGGCCAATATTTGGTAAAAGACAATATTTATATCAACAATTTCAGCTTTCTAACTCAAAATTCGATTTTTTCAATAAATTAGTTTTTTTTTTAGATTGTGGGCTGCCGATTGGGGGATTTTAAAAATATTTACACTTGATTATTTCTTGCTCCACTTTTAGGGCCTAATTTTTGCCGAAGGACAGACGGACAGTGGGAGATGGCTAGGTGGACATGCTAATCACGAATATAGTAACTTTTTGGGGCTACGGGCAATATTAAGGTATATTACAAACTATGAGCTTAAATAATATACCCTACTACGAAAGAGGAAATACCGTGGATAGGATCGAGTACACAGAAACGACAACAGTGCGAAATATATACCCTTTTAAATGAGGAGAAGAATGAAATTATGATTTTATTGAGTTTTCGCTAGCTCTCCTTTATTATTCACCCGCTTTTGGAGTCGTTGAACGCCATGTTGATGTGGAACCCATTAGTGTACGACGAAGGTCATCTGAGAAATTTCATTGTGTCGTTAGTAAATTAGTGATCGCCAAATAGTAAAAACGATTGAAAATGTTATTTTTCTTTCATTTTTAGTTTATACAAACAACTGAATTTAATTAGATTGATTTTTAGGGTTAAAGTAACGAATTAGAAACCATTTAAGACCTTGGTGGAATTGAAGGAAAAAGACACATCGATGGCAAAGTGTTTTAAAAAGGGAGTCTCAAATGTTAACGCCATGACTGAATAGGAGTGTATAGCTAGATTAGTTAGGTTAGGTTAGGTTGTAGTGTAGCTAAGGTGAAGAGGGACAGAAAAATTGTTCATAACTTAACACTGACAATTAATAACAATCTATATTTTACAGGTTTGGTCGGACATTAAATTATAAGGTAAAAATCTTTTTTACAACAAAAAGGAGTGAGAAGCCACTGGAGGAGGCACATTCCAACAATTTATTTAACAATTTCCTTTTAAAAAAATAAATAATAAAAAATGATATCCCCATTTATATGTCACCCGTAGTTCAGCTGGTGTTTATTGTATACGTAATGTGAACTGCTTACCGACACACGATGTCGTACCCTGTCGCCAAAGTTATAGAATTGTAAAGTTAACTACTCAAAAGATGAGAAACGTTGTGAAAGTAAAACGGCTCTCAGAATAGGAGTGATTATTTATATTATTACTACCAGACCCGCTGGAAAATTGTTGCTATTTTCTATTTCAAACCTATTCATCCTTCCACTCTTAATTTTTTATTGATGTCATATTAGGGCTGTTCACTCAAAAAATAGGTACATCGATGTTTTTTTTCGATGTAATGCGATGCATCGAATCGAAACATCGTTAAGAAAATCTACGTATTATATAGACATACTCGTAATATATCGGTAATAAATATAATAGGAAATAAAAAAATGAGACATTAACCAAGGTTTTAAATTCAATTCAGTTTTATTAAAATTAAAATAATTTAATCATCGAGGTTTTAGAATGCCAGTTATTTTAAAATAAGAAGTCCCAATGCCTGCTCTCTAAACTTTGCATAAATAATATCTTATTGATCTGCTTTCCTTGAATTATGATAAGTTGCTTGTTTCGCACTTGTAGATCTTGTAAAAAAATGTGTTTCTGATTCAACTGAGTTGCAATCGAAGTTAAATCGTTGTTTCTCGATCGCAACCACCCCTACACAGCAGATGGTATTTTCCTTTGTCAGTTGACAGTCGACAGTTGACAGTTGACAGTTGCTTTTGTATGTTGTTGTTGCAATTTATTCGGGTGCAAATGCAGCTATTGTTAATGATGAGGATTTTTAATGATCTGTACACAAATATATTAGATGATGATTCGTAACCTTGACGCCCTGTTTAAGCTGTTGCACGCCCACTGAGCATAGTGTATTTTTTAGCGGCTTTCCTTAAATTTAGGAGAGCAATATGAAATAATATTAAACTCTAAATTCGGTACTGTGAACCTTGCTTTCATTCGATGCATCTAATGGAAATACGTCGATGCATCGGTAAAAATTAAAAGCTTCCGATATATCGGAATAATTGGATATATCGATTAGTAAAACACCAATGTTATCAATGTATCGAAGTAAAATAAGAAACCTTATATTATATTCATATCACGCTGGGAAGTTCATCGTGTGGATTTACTGGGCACATTTACCCCACTTTTTTCGTATGTCCTGCGACCCACGTAGCTTACAGCGCTTGTTTGTTATAAAAAGTTCGGATTTTCAGCCGAATCCAAACTACATATTTGAGAAGGTTCTCATGACAATTGATACTCTTGAATGTTTGTCAGACGTTCGAAAGAGGTGGGGCAGTGGAAAAAAATCCTTGGCCCGGCCAAAACCTGAGACTCTTAGACTCGCTGCTTGATTATTAGTACAGCACACTAAACACTGACCCAGTGCGCCCATAGTATTATAATTATGAGTGTTAGGATAAACTGAACAAACATGACGGAACGGCGAGGAAGGGACGCCGGACAATGCTGACCCTGACGTGCGGTATGCCTGCATAGCCTGCCCTCTTACGCCGACCCTGCACGTCGACCGCAATCGGATACAGCTGTGTTGATCTGTTTGTACCATTATACGGCTCTAAATGCAAATATTTGCAAATAAGCGGTAACGCATATTTAAAGCAACGTTGCTTAAGTTTGCAAATTGCTATTAATCATGTTTTCCGGCGCAAAGACAGTGTACGTATTGGGTAAAGTGATAAAGGTTCCACTATTTGTTTTTAAATATGTAAGGCTGTAGTTCCACAAGATTCCTAATCTGTTTTTCCTTAAACTCAATTTATTGTGGTGTGTTCAACAAGTCTTATATGTTACCAGGGAGTAGTTTAATCCAAAACTCTTGCTCATGCAGCTAAATGTATATTATATGATTTCGTATTGTTAATTTACTGAACGATTTTTTAATTAAAAATTAAAAGTTGATGAAATTTCTGTTTAGACATATTGCATTTATCATTACTCTACATTATTCCAAATATGTACATAATGTTGAAATATTATGTGCTGTTGGAATATCTTCCCTAACCCAATTCGATGATGATACTCAAATTTCGTTTTCCAAATTTGGTGTGTTGATTGTTTAATGAATGATGATGATGTATGAAACCCCATAATGTGCTAAGAATTGGTAGCTGCAGATCGGAGAACATTCATTCGAATAAAATTTATTAACATCTACTCATATGGTGGTGGAAATTGATTAATGATCACATGGCTAGCATGTGGTAGAGAAAGTATTGGATTATTAATAACTTTTTGTTTTAATTGTACGTTCTTGAAAGGGTCAAAATTGAGTTCATGTTACATTAATGTCAAATAGAGGTTTCTTTAGACCAGCATGATTGGAGCATATTTAGCCAATTTAAACGGCTTTCATTAATCAAAAGAGTCTCTGAAAAAAAATATCTGTTATATTATTTTTTTATTGATACGACTCAAATTTGAGATTTATAAAGTTCCAAATAAATGAATAGGTACTGTAATAGTCCAAATGCCTCGAGTGTAGATAAAAATAATAATAGACTATTTTAGGAGATTATCTACAGTTGGCGGAAAACCCATTAGTCGCCAATTAGGTCAATGAATGGTTAAGTAAGGGAAAAGACGTGAGTGTTGTCATCGTTGTTAATTAGAAGTAAGCACATCTGCAGATATCCCCTCTGCTGGTAGGTTGCTACACAGATAATAACATAGATTACCAGCCTATATGAAAAACATAGGGAAAGGCTACAGTCCGCTTGGGCGAATTATAAATTTCTGTTTTGTACACTTTTTGAAAAATTTTATTGACCATTTTTTTTTTTAGAAGCGACCCTTAAAAGTGGGTATGACACAAAACTTTGTATGAAGGAATTTTTGAAAACATCTTTTGCTACATACTTTGCGAATACATAATAGGACTTCCATTTCCAATAATTTATTCTTCTTCAAAAACGGTTTATTTTAATAGTAGGCGTGTTAGTGGTCGCATTTTAAAAATCTTTGCACATGAGTATTAAAGGCTTCTCTATAGATGCCATATTCCGATTTTGTAAATTTGTTTTTCTTTTTGAGATTGTGGGCGCGTCGGTGTGCGGAATTTGAAAAACTCTTACACTTGGTTACTTTGTGCCTCTAGAGAGTATATGTTCGATTTGGGCATGTTAGTGGGCTGATTTTAGAAATCTTTACACATGCGCATTGAGCATTAAAGGTGACCGTATTTGTGAAGTCAAAATTAAGGACGCTAATTTGTTTGTTTACAAACTTTTTGTACCCATTTATTAAAAATGAACACTAAGGCCGGTGTTCACCGTCCAATCGTAAAAAAGAGCTTCGTTAGCCGTATTCTACCTACACTGATAAAAACAGATTTGTGTCCGATGTAAAAAGGAGGTTCTGTTTTGGGACCAATTTTGTTTCTCGTTTAAATTAATTCACTCCTTGCACTCAATTTTAAAGGGTCACCTACTGCTTTTGCGGATGGTATAGGCTTTTCTTATGGTTTAAGCAGTCCTATAAGCTCTAAAACAAAAATAATACTTTTTAATTTGTCATCCCTCTATAATTTAGAAGCGAATGTCTTTTATCACGCACCTGAGTGCCAAAAATACAAGCTTTCTTATTGCAAGTGTACGCCTTCTACCACTTTTTGTGCTAATTCAAGCTGCAGTGATAAGTGTTTTTTAATTGAGACAGTGAATGAATTTAAATACTTGGGACTTACAATTGATTCTAGAATAAGCTTGTCGAGTCACTTAGAAATTCTGAGGAAGTACTTCCGCTGCACACTTATACATTTTTTCGAAATATCTGCTCAACAATGCTCCTAAAAACGATTTATTATGCAATTTTCCATTCCAAACTGCAATATGGAAATGTTTGTTGGGGAGGTGTTTATTTGAATAAAATTCAGCCACTATTAATTCTGTAGAAATATATTTTACTGAAAATATGCCGTAAACCTAGCAGACATCTTAGTTTTCCATTGTTCTACGACCTCAAAATTATCCCAGTCCGACACTTGTACTGCTTTAAAGTGTTAAAGACTTTCTTTATGAAGTCTGGAAACCGCAATTATAGTTTAATCTCAAATTATAATTTACGTGGAAACTTTTCGAACATGGTATCGGTACCAAACTTCCGCCGGTCTTTTACGACACCGGTGATCTCCAGTCATGTCAACCCACGGATTTGTATACAACACTTGCCGGACAGCTTTAAGATGTTAAATGTGTCGCTAGGATCAACTGGATGTTCTAATGGCCTAGGTGCAATTTCTACCATTAGTCGCCTTTCACGACAACGCTCTTTATTCTAGGCCCGTCCCTGCTGGAGCAGATGAAAACGACGGAAGAAGACCAAAATTTAAACTTGGCAATACCGATTGAAGAAGGCGGTATTGCCAAGTTTAAATTTTTGTAGACATTTTGAAATATTTTTTTAAGAGTACCGAATTTGCAATGTCTAAAGGTACTATCAAATGTGCCGTAATCCTCCATGTAATTTTTAACATTTCCGATAACATTCTTCGATAACAAACCGAATAAATTACTTTGGTAGCACAGTCTTTTCAGGGTAAGGATGTAAGCCTGGATAGATATTAGGGTGGTCCTTATTTTTCGACTTTTGAATTATCCCCGGGGCACTTTCCCATTTGATTATATACCTCTAAATATGAAATAAGTTTTTTTTGTTAAGATTTAGAGGTCGCTACCAGCTGTCAACATTTTTACGAAAAGCGTTGAAGGACAGCTTAAATGATAGTTTCATTAATGTTTAATTTGGCGTTTATATTACATTTTATGTGCAAGTGAAACTCGCATAGAGAATCGCTCCTTATCCCCTCCTCCCCTCCTCCCCTCGAATCCTCTTCTGTAGAGATGCGTCAAGATTTAGCCCGCCCGCACTTCAGTTCTAATAAGTCATTTACGCAAGCGCACGCGTTTTATTTGTAAAAGTCATAGCAACGTGTTTCAACGTGTTGCAATGGCGTCTACAAGTAGCGGACTCAGTAAAGCTACTAGAAATCAAAGTAAGGTTTGGCTTATCAGTTAATTATTATCCGAATTAAGCCAATCAACATTGCCATCCATCGGTGAAGTTTTGCGTTTATTTTTTTACTACAAAAATTAAGAAAAGAAAAGCATACGTGAATCTGCCAGGCTTACGGGGTTATAAATTTGTGGGAAAAAGTTAGTATACCAATTCAATAAAAAAAACATATCATCAGTAAAATTGGAAAACTATTCAAAGAATGGTAGAATCTAAAAAAATAACGAAAACAAGAAACAACGTTCAGAAGCATTAAAGAAAAAAGAATAAGCTATCAACAAAAATTAGAAGATTTATTTGATATTGCTCATCGTGATGCTTTAAATATTATGACTGCAGAAGAAGACAAACAGTTTTTATTAGCAATGCGATAAAATCGACGCCAATTTTAAACTGGTTCAATGGACAGAAAAAGTTTAAACAAATGTAAGAAAATAAAAGAGAAAGGAGAACACCTTGAAAAATTGTACGAGCGTGAAAACAAAGATACTCGTATCTCGGCTTTAACAGAAAAGTGCTATTTTTCTTCATTATCGTTTATTTCGTCGTCTGTCCCCACCAGTAAAGGAGCAACTTCATCTGACTCAGAATTATTCGAAATGCAACCACCTCAGAAACGAGTTCGAAAAGACATTATTAACAGCCAATTAGCTTCCAGTCTTGATATCTCTAAATTGAGTGACAGAAAAGCAACTATGGTCATGACATTTATTTTGAAAAGTGCAGGCTGTGATCCATCAGAATTTAATGTCAATAGATCTTCTATTCGTCGGCAGCGTGTGAAAAATCGCAAAACAGTTGCAGAGTCTCTCAAAAGCGAGTTTAAACCTAATTCGTCAATAACAATTCATTGGGACGGTAAACTTATAGAAGATATTACTGGACACAAAACTGTAGATCGGCTGCCAATTTTGGTGTTAGGACATGGAGTTGATCAACTTCTCGCAGTTCCAAAATTGGAACGTGGAACGAGCGAAGCATGTGCGTGAGCTGTCTACGAAGCTATAAATTCATGGAATTTGAGCTATAAGTTAAAATGTTTGTGTTTTGACACTACTGCTGTAAATACCGGGATAAAAAGTGGAGTATGCGTTCTTTTGGAGCGAAAAATGGATACAATGCTTTGGCTTGCTTGTCGTCACCACATAATGGAAATTATGTTGTCAGCTGTAGTGGATCGATCGCTTGACCCATCTAGTGGTCCTGATATACAATTATTTAAAAGATTTAAGAACAATTGGAACACTAATGACTTCAAAACAATAACAGATGACACTGAGGCAAATATTCTTGCAGAAGTGGCCGCAGACAGGATTTCTTTTGCCAAAAAGCAACTACAAGTACATCAACCTCGAGATTACTACAGAGAACTGTTGAATCTCACTATCACTTTCTTAGCAGGTGTTCCTGGAAAGCGCGTTTTATTTAGGAGATCTGCTGGTCTACATCGAGCTAGATGGATGGCAAGAGCCTTGTACTGTTTGATTATTTATTTATTTTAGCATCAGTTTAAGCTAACGAATAAGGACGAAAAGGCTGTGAGAGAAATATGCATTTTTACGGTGATGATTTATGTTAAATATTGGTTTCAAGGCTCTACCGGATGGTCAGCACCAAGAAATGGCAATAATTGAAAGACCTTACAGCTTCTGAAAGCTTCAACAAAAATATAGCTACTGTTGCGCTGAAAAAAATTCTAAATCATTTGTGGTATTTGTCGGAAGAGCAAGTTTCGTTCGCCTTTTTCGATGACGAACTTTCAGTTCAAGAGAAGAAAAAAAAGGGAGAAGCACTGAAAATTGAAGGCACAGAAGATTACTTAAAAACAATAAACCTTGATATCACACATATCCACGAAAAAAATATAGAAAATTTCGTGAGTAGTAATTCCTTAAGATTCCTCCAGGTCATAGGTATCTTATCAAATTTTTTGAAAAAAGACGTGGCAACTTCGAACGAAGACACTGATTATGTAGCTGCCAAAAATATCGTTCATTCTTTGCGAGCAGTAAACGACATAGCTGAGCTGTTGTTTAAATGGAAGAATATAATAAATTAATTACAAGCAATATTTGCTTTTGTTGGTAAAAGAGTATAGGAAAAAGTACCCTAATACTACCAAGTCAACCCTTGTATCTTAAAAATAAATGATTCAAATATCTACATAATATCTTAATTCATAACAACAATAATTTTGTATAATTTTGTTTGTGTGGCTATAAAAATAAAAGAATCTAACAAATACAGATTTTGAGTTTTTATTTAAAATTCAAACCTTGGTAGCGACCAATAAATGTCATTAAAAAAATTTAAAAGAAATACTGAAATAGTTTCTTATGGTATATAATCAAATTACGTGGTGCCCCTCGAAATTAAAGATTTGTTTACTTTCTTAGCAAAAGGACCACCCTAATAGGTATCCAGATTTACGTTATATAAACCGGTTGTATTTTGCATTTTTTTCTTAGCCCATGTAGTGGGCGCAGTGGCGCAGAGATTACTAAAGGGTTTTTCAATAAGAGCGCTACAAAAGTTTTTTTTTTAAATAAAACAAAAACGGTTTTGGATATCAATGAAATTCTTTATTCCTGTGAAAGTATGTTCGATGCCATTATGTATGGAACTCGATTTCTTTTGCATGGCCACCACGGGCACGCTTGCAGAAGTCCAGACGCTGAACCCAATTTTCGACGGTTTTCAAGCATAAATCGGCAGATACTGCTGCAATTTCACGTTCGATATTCGTACGAAGTTCATCAATCGTCGCTGGCTTGTTGGCATGGACCATAGACTTGACGTAGCCCCACAGGAAATAGTCTAACAGCGTCAAATCGCACGACTGAGGCGGCCAAGCGACTGGACCATTTCGTGAGATAACTCGGTTTCCAAACTTGGTTTCCAATAAATTGATTGTGGCATTTGCTGTGTGGCTTGTGGCGCCGTCCTGTTGGAACCACATGCCCTCCAAGTCCATATCATTCAATTGGGGCCACAACGACGTCACAGAGATGCCCAACGACGTCACAGAGATGCCCAACGACGTCACAGAGAACGACGTGTGAGAGACACATTTGGGCTTTCTTCAACTGAAGCCTCAGCGGCAGCAATATTCTCGACACTACGGGCACTTCTTTGTCTCACTGGTACGGGGACATTTTGTACTGTGCTTGTGGATTCAAATTTTTCCACTAGACGCTCAATTGTTGATCTGTTAGGACGATTATTACGACCATAAATTGGACGTAGTGCTCTTAACGTTGAGGCCACTAACTCCGAATTTCGGTAGTAAATTTTAATAATTTCGACTCGTTGTTGGCTCGTATATCTTTCCATCATGAAATGGCAAACCTTACTGAAGACAAATGTCCAAAGAGCGGCAAGAAATTCGGCGTCATTTGCTGTCCCTGTCGCTCTACTTTTATAGCGTCCCTGTTGAAAAACCCTTTATATTGAACTACTTATCTTAAGCTCTCAGGTTCAAAACCCGCCGTCACCAAGGAACACCTAAAAAAAAGTTTTTTCCACTGCCCCACCTCTTGCGAACGTCTGACAAACATCCAAGAGTAGCAATTGTCAAGACAAGTTGCTTAGATTTGCCGTTCGGATTCGGCTTTAAATTGTAGCTCCCTGCCACAATCACAGCAAGACGAAGCAAGGTAGTTTATCTTATCAATTCTATGAACTTTTTGGTAGGTAGGTTTACTTCTAAGTACAGGATGCATCATTCTCTGGAGTCAGCACAAGTGATTTACATCCGCTCAATCTCGCTCTTCCTTACTAACCACTAATTAATGACTATACTTTGTTCTTAAAGACTCCAACACCTTTTTTTTCAAAGACCTGAACTAAACTATGAACTCCATTAACTCCCCCAAATCAAAATCTACTTAACTCCGCTGAACATGCTTCAAAACACTTTTATGCACCAAATTAAGACATTTGATTTATCCTACCGGCTTCTCTAATTCAATTTCCGGTCGTTTAATATAGTTCCGGGAATCCATTGTTCGCTGTTATTCGATGACGTGCAATGATCCGTCGAACGATCCCCTGTTTCGTGCACCGAATGCGATTATTTTAATACGGAAGAGCGTATTATTACTTCCAACAATTATACTTATGCCTACATTCCCACTGTGTTGTTCTGACTTGGCGCGAAGGAAGTCACTCTATAATCCAGCGACTTATGCCTGACGTTTTATGAAGGTGTAAAAATTGGTTTTCAAAAATTATTATGACAGATGGTCATGTCGTAAAATCACTGAAAAAAAAAGATGTGTGGACTGTGGAGCTTACTTAGAATGCTTGGAATTTACACCGGATTTCCCGCTGTCGTTTAACAAGACGTATCACAATCACGCATAGGGAATTCGCTCACAGAATTCCCTAGTTTGCCCCGTAGCTGGCGCATTGCTTTTGCATTATTTCATCGTTAACCAGCAGGAGGCTACTTTCAACACAATTTCAGGAGCATATAGCGCACATTTCAAATGCGGTACATCCTTGTGCTGCGTGTGTTCCTGCGGGTAACAATTTGTATCATATGTGTAGGTGTCTACCTGTTGCTGATGGAGTGATGAGGACAAGCCTTCTTTCCTTTTGAAACCAAAAACTGTAGCGCACTAATCTTAAACAATTCCTTTCGTCCTCATTCGCACTGAGGTTTGTGTGATCGTTGTTGTATTCTTCTTTATGAATTGTAAAATTATGACATGTCCTGTGATTGAAGAAGGAAAGCAAAGAAAATTATTCGGTTTAATCGGTTTGTTCTTGGTTGTGTTTCCGTTTTCCCTGGTGTGGGTACAACAATTGAAGATGTCTTATATTTAGCGGGAGACATATTTCGACGAAGGATAAAGAAAAGACAAAGAAGGGCATTTCCGCACAATTATTCCTTAAGCTGGATCAACAGTATTATTTCCAAATTGCACTACTATGGGAAAATATTTTTAAACTAAGAAATTATTGTATAGGATGCAGAATGAAATTGGGTATTAAATTGGAGAATACATATGTCAGTTGGCGCAGAATTAGAAGTGTGGGGAACCGTTTGCTAAAGAGATCTTTAAAAGGCGACGGGACAAAGACCGATTTATGCAATGTAAAAAAAGGATCTTCAAATCGATAACGAGTGACCCAGTTCGTACATAGTTAAAGATCCGATTTATTGTAGTAATGAAATGTGTATGTCATTCGCTTGTTTGAAATGGTGCAGGGAAATAACTTCACGGGAAATAACATCACATGGGAAATATTTTTTTTTTAATCTTTTTATCTGTTGTCATTTCCCACTGAAATACGTTTGAATTGTTTGTGAAGTGGGTTCCCACCTATAGATCTTTTTCGTCATTTACGGTGATGTTATGATAAGGATCCCACTTCGGCAGGCTTCCTGGTTTCTGCTCACTTTAGCACTGAGGAAATTCAAATGCGATTGTTGTTGCAGTGATGTGAGTCAGGAAATTTGAGGCCTGCCTATTTTTTACGATTTCGACCTGTTACGACACCAGTGATCTCCAGTCGTGTTAACTTACGGTGCAGGGGGGCAGCATGTCCCCCCTTAGGTATTGAACTGTTTATGGAATCGACTTGCGGTTTCGCAACTAATAAACAGTGCAAAGCATATGGGGAGCATGTTGCCCCCCTGCAACCCCCCTGCTTGGGGTCACTTTTTGATTTGGAGTGGGTGCAAGGGTCTTTAGTTATAATAGACAAATTCAAATTGGGGAAATAACTTCACAAAATTTACGGTGAAGTTATTGCTCACCATCAGTGGGCAATAACTTCACAAAAAAAAGTGAAGTTATTGCCCACTCGAGGTGAAGTTATTGCCCATGTGAAGTTATTGCCCGTGAAGTTACTTCCCTGCACCGATACGGTAGTACCATTATATTGTGTGTACACAGCGCAGGAATTTTCCAATTCAACACCTACAGATACAATGTCATTGTGGACGTATTTCATTGCCTACTATTAGGTGGTAGAACTAGGAAAAAGTAGAATGATAGGAAAGATAGGTTTGTGAATTGGGTAATCCCAAGGAATCTATGGATGTGGCAGAGTGCTGGACAGTGCCAAAGGAAGTGAAGAGTATCTTCCTGCACTTCCTGATCGTCACAATCTCTGCATAAGCGATCCGTGCTGATTTTCATCCTCTTTTGATGATATTTCAGCATGTGTGATGACGAACACGAGAGAGGACAAAGCTTTTTGTCCATTTGGATATTCCGAGAATCTCAGAACAGAATCCTGCACCAACACGCACGTCCATCTTTGAGCCGTCGGTGTAGATGGTTATAGTGGATCTGATATGAGGTGGTTGGTCTGTGTGCCATTATGGGGAAGTAAGCGTTTTTTCACTGTGCTTACGACACTGTCGTGCTGTCTCAACACTTTTACTGTTTGTGTAAGCGTGTTGCGTCGGGGATATAAACTCCGGGTTAAGCTTACTACGAATATAAATGTTTATAAGTTTCTCAAATGTTTTTTTAGAACAAACGATGTGACGCTAATGAGTCTTAAGTGTTTGTCAGTGGAGTGAGTGTGCTTGCCAGCCTTAGGTATAAGGACTACCTTGACTTCACGCCAAGATTTAGGGACATAGCCCATCTTTAGGCAGCTTGGGAATATATTCTTCAAATGTGATGATATATTATGTAAATCCTTCGCATTTTTGTAGCATCATAGGGAAGATGCCATCAGTTCCCGGAGATTTATACGGTAAAACAGTAAAAGAAACTTTAATCATTTTCAATCATTACAAAATAAATTCAGCAACTTTCGTTTTTATAAAACATACTTTACTTAGTGTAATCAAAAACATAAAAAAAAATGTTTTTCAATTACAAAATTAGAATGATACTCGTATTTCAGTCACCAGTTTTTACTTTACTTATAGTTTAGTGTATAGTCAAAAACTTAAAAAAATTAAAAATTTTCATAAGTCATTTCGACTCACTTACCTTTGCTGTTGATGATGTCACAGGATCCAGGCTGACAGCAGCGACACAACTTACACGGCGTCTCAACAGGCACTAAACAGTGGAACCTTAGGTGGCGCGACAGTGCGCTAGTACCTTGTGTACCTTGTGATTCGATTTGACTCATGTTTAGTGTTCTAGGGTTAAGGAACTAAACGATGTAGTTGGAGGATCTTCGACTCCCATCCGGCAGGTTTAAGATGACAAGGAAGACCGAAGCCAAGTTTTAAAGACCAAGCTATCGCGGATACAGACTCTCCACAGTTCGGGAGCGCTTTAAGTATATAACTTACACTGTAGCCCTCCATCCTCTGCGATGCCAGGCACACTGCTTCCAGATTCCAGTTTTCCAGACCAAGCCTTCTTGCATCCGCGATGGTTTGGTCCTTAAAACGGAGGTTCGATCTTCGTTGCCTTCTCTTGGCTGGAGCGTTTTACTCCATTCGATCAATGTGGCCGAGCCAATGCAGTCGACGTGATTTAGCTTTTTGGACTACATCTTCAAATTGATAAAGCTCATAGAGCTCTCCTCCATTAGCCCTCCTCACACACAGGACCAAATATCCGACGGAGTACTTTTCTTTTAAAAGAACCCAATATTAGCTCCCCTTTCCTACTTATCGTCCAGCGCTCGGCACCATAAATCAGGACTGGCGGGATTCAGGTTCAATAGAGCATGCATTTTGTTCCTAGAGTGTTTGGCCAAACTAAAGTAGCAGTATTTTCCTAAAATAGGTCTCCGTCGGATCTCCCGTTAGGTGTAATTTGTGGAGTTGATGTTTACACCAGTTAGTCAACAGTGACGTTTTGTCCTAGGCGGTGGACAGATGCTTCTTTGTTTATTGATAGCATGTATTTAGTCTTGTCCTCATGTAAGGAATTTTCAAGACTAGTCTGGGTGTTGAAAAATAGCTGGTGGCGGATAAACACTCTATGGGCCAACAGCAACTCCCACATCCCCGAAGTGAATTACTGGCACCGGAATATCCGGTCCGGTGTCCTAGGGTGAAAACAAGGCTTGTCCCTCAAGGTTGGGGGTTGTGCTATCGGGGTGACTTCCCGAGCACGTCAAACAAGTCTAGTTATGAGCGAGACACGAGAAGCCTCGGATAACGAACCCTCATATGACCACCAAGCTCGGAACGTAAAAGGTAAGTTGCATACATACTCAAGGTTATGCATAATTGTAATATTTGCAATCGATGGCCTTATTCGGTATAGAACTCTAATATTATGTAGGTTGCTTTCCTGTTTGAACAACAACTTTGTCATAGTTACCTTTTTTCTTTGTACACATCACATTGAAATATTTTAGCTAACACTAATTTGTAAGAAGTATATTCTTAATATGTAGGCATCCATTGAATATTTACACAAATACAAAATACAAATACTAAACACAAATTCGCATTAAGTTCTCCTCATGTCAGCAACGAGACTGTATATTAAAACAAACAGCCACCACGCCACCCTTTTCATACTCAAATCATTTTAATAATTAAGCTTGAACATTGAGCTTTTGAAAGGTTGACTTAAATATGATACCCAACAAACATGCACCTATAATGAAACTCATGAATATATTATTCCTGAGGTTGATCTTTGCGGAATGCCGCTTTCTTGTGGAGATGCATCGTGACAAATGACATGTATTTGCATATTATCTGCAAAACGAGTTTTACAACCGAATACAAATAAAACGCGATGTGTAGGTAATAACTTAAGTTGATTATAAAATTATAAATTTAAACCGGTTCCTTAAGGTTTAAATAATAATTATGCCGTGCTTGTCAAGTCGGAATGATAGGAATATTCCATTCTATTTTTCTTAGGCACAATAAGCTAGAGAGAATGCCTCTCTGTGTGCCTCAAAAAATAATTTGCACTTGAATGGTTAGTTGTAAGCTGGCAAGTATTTGTTTATTAATATTATTGATGTACATACAAGTATTGTCCAAGCATCTGTAGTGTGTTTGTTCACAGTTTATTGTTTTTAGGGTTCCGTAGCCAAATGGCAAACAACGGAACCCTTATAGATTCGTCATGTCTGTCTGTCTGTCCGGGAATGTCACAGCCACTTTTCTCCGAAACTATAAGAGCTATACTGTTGAAACTTGGTAAGTAGATACATGGTAAAATGTTGCCCCCCACCCCCTCTAACTTCTAAAATAAGGGAATGAAAAAACTAAAAAAATATATGATGTACATTACCATGCAAAATTCGAACGAAAATTGGTTTGAACGAGATCCAGCGAGTAGTTTTTTTTTGATACGTCATAAATCGTAAACCGCAATTTACCTTTCATTCAATCAACTCAAATATAAAAAAAAACATTTAATTTCATAAACATAAACCTTATGCGTAAGCCGTGAACCATTATTTTCTAATAATAAAACTGTAATAGGTGCCTAAGTAAATAATAATTATAATTTGCGCGGAACCCTTCATGGGCGAGTCCGACTCGCACTTGGCCGCTTTTTTAATATCTCCTTTCAGGAAAGTGAACATATAATAGCCCAGGAGCCAACAAACATGAGAGTTCCGTCATCACGCCTACTAAAATTTTAAATAAAAAATAAAAGTTAACACTCCGACGAATAAGATTTGCTTGGTCGGCGTAGATTTAATTGGCCGAAAACATTTTAAATAAATTTTAATTAAATAAATCAGTTTTTTCTGTCATCACGGATTTTGATCTCATAGACATTGTGGGAAATATCATATTCTTTGAGAAAAAATCCGGCCGACCAATGGTTTTTAGCCGGAAAGGTCGCGCAAACCTATTTAAATGGTGTGATAAGGGGGTAAAATTTATCCATTATCACGGAAACCTTTTTTTTTCATTTTACGCGTTTTGATGTTAGATTCATAAATATCTTGGTATGCGTGCTTACAAACTGCCGGAAGTATCGCGCATACCAGATTTAATTATGTGGTTAGAGATTATACGGTAATGGATTTTACTTCATTTTGTTTGTAGTATTTATTCATTTCATGATTAGCTTACACTGTAAGATACAATATCTTATTTGTAGTGTAGCTTGTAAAATGTACAAAAGCTACATAATTGATTTTAATTCAAGTTTTACATATTTATATTTTTTAATAAAGATGTAAACATAACTTAATCTATGCATTACTAAAGTAAAGTTTAAGTTCTTTTCCTATTTGTCTCGTGTTATTTATACTTTTTATTTCTCGCGGCAATGAATTCCAAATTCTTACACAGTTGACGAAAAACTGACGTTCCGATGTCAAACACTGAAATCGTGGAATAACGAGATCATAACATCTAATAGAGTTAAAAAAGTTTAATTCGTTGTAAAGATCCATAGGTTGGCGGGTTAGAAGTATGTCAGACAACAAGGTAATTGTGCGAAATTTTATAAAATTGTCAAAAGACATCCCAAGAAGCTGTGATGTATGCTGCGAAACTCTATCGTAACGTCGCAGCCCGTGAATATATCTTATTGCGCTATTAAATGCAACCGTTAATTTCCTTTTACTCTCGAAGTCTAACTTACAAAAAATTTTACAACCGTAAGTAAGTAGAGGTAAAATCAGCGTTTTCACTAGCAGAATTCTAATTGTTAAAGGAATAAAGTGCTGCGTTGACCATAGCATGCGTAGGACGCCATACGATTTTCCAATTGTGTTGTTTATATGATATGTCCAGGTAAGACTGCGGTCGAAAACTACACCTTAATTTTTAGCTGAATCTACGTAAGCAATAGGACAGCTATTTAAATGGATTGCTGGAAAGTACGACAAATCTATTTTGTTATTTGAAATAACGAGACACTTTGATTTCTTTGGGTTCAGAAGTAAGCAGTTATCAACAGATCAACGCTCAATCAAGCTTAAATCGTCATTTATGCAAGGTGCAGCGTTTTCAATAAGCCCCAATGGGCAGTGCAAATAGAGCTGGGTGTCATCAGCATACAGTCGTATTGAACATTGTCTTACAATTGTAGGAAGTTCGTTAACATAGATTGAAAACAACAACGGGCCAACAATCGAACCTTGCGGAACGCCCCTTACGACAGGTAGGAAATTGGAAAGAGTTTTGTTCACCTCTAATGCTTGCACTCGATCAGTAAGGTAAGAAAATAAGACATTTCTTTCGGAGTCATATCTTTCTTCTAAATCTATTTTCTTGATTTAACTTTTCACTTCGGGCAGTGGTACCTGCTTTACTTTTTTTTATACCCCATTCTAAGGGTATATTAATTTTGACGCATAGTTTGTAACTTACCCCGTAGACCCCTAAAAGTTACTATATTTATGATCAGCATCGATAGTAATGTCGATCTAGCCATGTCCGTCCGTCCGTCCGTCCGTCCGTCTGTCGGCAAAAATTAGGCCTTTAAACTGGACCTAGAGAGCTGAAATTTTAACCATATACTCTATAGGGTCCCGAAATAATCAAGTTTACGAATTTTTGAAATCCGCCCACAGACAGGCCCACAAACTCAAAAAAACAAAATTTTGGAAAAAATCGAATTTTGAGCTAGAAATATGATCTATGACTCCTAAAACTGCTCGGGATAAAAAATTTTCAAAATCCGCCCACTGACACGCCCACAAATAAATAAAATAATTTTATTGAAACACCCAAGTTTGAGCTAGGGAGCGTTTTTTTTTTATAAAATCCTTTAAATGTTATATAACAAAATATGTAGAGCGTTCTTAACAATTCAACCATACATTTGTCACGCCCACTTATGAGGGATATGAATAAGAATAGGGTATCCAACAGTTCGCCCAAGCGGACTGTAGCCCGTCCCTATGTTTTTTTAAATGGTTTATGGCTGGTTTTTCTGATTACCTTTTTTTACTGATTACACCTAATTATGAACCTCTACAATTACCCTTCAGTCAAAAATATGAAAATAAATGCTTCGTTTTTGCTTCGATTTCGCTAAAAAATTTGCGATCCGGTGTACGGCCTAGTAACAATAAAAATTATTTGACTCTGTATTTGCTAGTTTTTATGGTGGTTGGTCACACTGGATTTGTAATAAGGTTGGGAAGGCGGTGCTTACGTTTTTTTAACTTCCCAGTGGAAGTTCTTGTAATGGGGCCGATTTTGTGAATCGCGGATTTTAACATATCTTCACGTTTCAAGGTCACCAGAATCCAAATCCAACGTTTTTATAGAGATCGCTGGGTGTGTGTATGTACGTATGTGCGTATGTGCGTTCGAAATTATCTTTCGCCGCGATTATCTCAAGAACCAAAGATGATATTGACATGCGACCAGGTTTATTCAGAACTGATTAAGTTTCCAGCGAAATCGGTCCAGCCGTTTTTTGTTAGTAAATAAATAACTAAAATAATTTGCCTTTATTTGTACTATTTATTGTCATTTGTTATTGAGCAAATCATTATTACATTGTGCTCCGTTATTTCGCATAAATATAAATTTACAGGTCTACGTGTTCATAACAATGGTTGCATTAATATATGTATGTATATAACACTTTGCTGTTATTAACAACATTGAATTTCCATGAACAATATTAAAGAGCATTTTTTAATATTAAATAATTCTTAACCATATATTGTGGTTAACCACATTTCAAAATTTCCCACTAATCGCATAAATCATATTGATCCCACTGGGAAGTTAGTCGTGTGGACCTTTGGGGTCGCACCCAGACCACTTTTTCATAATGTATTTTCAAAGGCGAGTTGACTTGAATTCTTATCAGTGGTGTGAAACAAGTGAAGAAAACACAATACGGGGTGACGCGTGTTAGTACTCAGAGGAAACAAATAAGAGTGAACGTGATTTTAAAAAGATAAAGTTCAACTGTTTTTTAATTTAAAAATATTGTTAGAAGAAATGGGAAAACATAGCTACTTTAACTAGTTTGGCCCGCGGTCTAGAGGAAAAACAATATGTTGGTGTAAAATATTTGACTGCAATACAATTTTTTGCAAATACAAGCGACAAAGACGAATTTTACAACGGTATGATAAATTTCAATTCTAGTAATATTCCTTTAAGGCAAACAATTTTACGCACCATGTTTGTAAACGCAATGTGGCAAAATGCTACTGAAGCTACTTGTATTTTATACGATCCAACGGAATGTGGATGGCAATTAAATGAATCCAGTAAACTTGAGCCATTGTGGTACATTGGCCCATCAGCACCGGTAAAAGTTGAAGAAATATTATATAAATATTATCAGGCGAGGACGAAGGCTAGAATTCATTCCCAACTTAAAAGTTCTCAAAACGAGTCGGCAATAAACAATTAAAAATAATAAAATTAAATTTGAACACGAGTTTTATTTCTATTAAGCCATTAAGCTTTGTATGTATAGTATGGAATTGTTGTTGTTTGATAGAGTCCACCGCGCAACCTTAACTACCTGCGACTGTTTGACTGAGGAGTTTTTGATTTTCGAGTGTCCTTGCGATACAGTAAGAAACTAGAGGTAGAAGAAAGACATGACTCCGGAAGAAATGTCTTGAATGAAGTAAAATCCATTACCGTATAATCTCTAACCACATAATTAAATCTGGTATGCGCGATACTTCCGGCAGTTTGTAAGCACGCATACCAAGATATTTATGAATCTAACATCAAAACGCGTAAAATGAAAAAAAAGGTTTCCGTGATAATGGATAAATTTTACCCCCTTATCACACCATTTAAATAGGTTTGCGCGACCTTTCCGGCTAAAAACCATTGGTCGGCCGGATTTTTTCTCAAAGAATATGCTATTTCCCACAATGTCTATGAGATTGATCAAAATCCGTGATGACAGAAAAAAAATGATGGAAATTTAATAATATATTATTTATTTAAAATGTTTTCGGCCAATTAAATCTACGCCGACCAAGCAAATCTTATTCGTCTGAGTGTTAACTTTTATTTTTTATTTAAAATTTTAGTAGGCGTGATGACGGAACTTTCATGTTTGGTGGCTCCTCGCCTATAACGTTAGCCATCCAGCATAACTGCTTTTACTCTTGAATTGTTGTAAATTGTATTCTTCCAACAAGATGTCAATCGGAAGCGAGATCCAAAGCCACGGACCATGTAACCGGTGCGGTGGTTTGGGTGGGAAGGGACTGATCGATCGCCCTGGGCCAGTTCCTTGACGTAGAGAAAAGGACCCTCAAAAGGTTGTCTAAATTGGATTGCAGATGCTGCAAATGGGTAACAAAAGTATAGTACATTATCAGTGTGTTTCTTTATTTTTTCCGGATAAGGAATAGAAAAGACAGAATTTTCGAATTTTGTATCCGGAATATCCAGAATGGAATGAATAGAGAAACAAAAATGGACTGAACAGAATGACAGCTCATGACCAGCGTTGCCACTTAGTTCAAGAACAAGTACAAAGTTTAGTACTTACAATTAATATGTGTTTTCTATTTATTTAACTCACATGTGAAATCAAAAGATAAAATCTATCAATTTATTGATAAAAACCTGAGGAGGTATGTTAAATCAAAAAAAAGATATAAAAACAGTGAATATGTTGACCAAAAGGGCTTGTGCAGCTCCTGATGCAGCAATTTAAAGGAATTTTAACTTTTTTTGTATTATTTGGTTATTAATTAATTGTTTTTTTTTGTTTACTGTACTAAGTAGTATAAACAATATATATGTAGGAAATTTGTTCAACCTAATTTGTTTCAAAAAAATATATTTTTGCCAAAAGTTAATTTTTATTTCTCGTACACAATCTATATTTTTTTTTACATTTTACTATTCAAAATAGTGTTTAGATACTCCTTCTTAATTCTGGAGCGTAAAACTCGTCTCCCGCCATAGAAATTCACCAATTTGTTTATACAATTAATCCGAACGTTTTTTTTTTTGTTTTCACTTGACACTGAGGATGTCACGAATTACTATTGTGAAAATGTATTTCATCTGACGTTTATGTTATTCAAATCTATTATCTCTGGTTCGTTCGTTTTGCTTAACTTAAAATTTAATTTTAATGTTGTTGTTAATGAGTTAATGAAACGAAAGCAATTTATGAACTTTTTGAGTTGTTTTGTTTAAGTTCATGCATTTTGTGACTGCTTTTTGTTCATAAGATTTATGGTAGTCAAGTTCCAGTGATTGTATTTACTCAATACTAATTTTTTTATTTTCTCAAAAAACAATTCTACTCACGACATTTCGTTTTAAAAATGTTGTTTTACAAACAAAAACAGCGAATGAATGCTCGAAATTTATTTGTCAGTGAGGAATTTGTGATTGACTGAACATTTTAAAGCTATCAATATTTTCCACAACCAAAACAATACATACCGGAAAACGACTTCTCCTTATTTAAGTCTACACAGCTGCGTTTCTTAACGAAGTACCTAATACAGTAATATAAGACTTTCGCTCAGAAAAAGCTTAATATATTTTTTTATTACAAAGATATTGTTATTATTTTTATGAATAACATAATATTTTCGTCTTGTTATTATGTTGAATATGTTAAATCGAAGGAAAAAAGTAAAACATTAAATATGTTGTCCTTTCGAGTAAGGATTTAGTACGAAGTAAAAAAAAACACGCACCTATGTATTATGGTACTGCATTATATAGCATAAGTGGCAACGCTGCTCATGAAATCGTCTTGTCACAAACATCTATCATTAGCTGTGTTTAATGAAAAAAAGATCAGAACAGAACAGATCAGATCAGCACACATGAGCGAAAACTGTCAGATCAAGTGAGAACAAAAAAGTACAGCTTCATGTGACAGCTCTCATATCAGCTGTTGAATTCCAATATGAATAAATCTAAATGAAAAGTGAGATTCAAAGTTGCTTTTGATAAATAAAACAAAATGAATACTTCAGACTTTTTAATAGTCGAGATGTTGGAAGATTCTGGCAGTAGCATCTTGTTAAGTTCGTCGGATATTACAACATCGGATACGAGCAATAGCGAATTTCATGCCAAACAAACAAATCAGCTGACATAGTGACATCAGTGACATTTGACGTCTTCAATTTGACACTTTTCACGCAGTTGCCCTTCCTCAAAAGGAGGTGCAGAAAATCCTGTACTTTTTTGATCTTAACTGAGCTGGACAGCGTCATGGAATGTAAAACATATTCGGGCAACATTTTTGCTCATGGAACACAAAATCCTATACTTTTCTGATCTTTTCTGTACTTTTCTGTGCAGCTCAGGCTCATTAAACACACCTATTTCATGCATACGGGAAACCGTTTTAAAAATGTTTTTGATTCTTTAAATCGTTAAAGGAAATTAAAAATATGTAATAAAATAAATAATTAACTTGAAACAACACACATAAAAAGACATTAAATTTTCAATAAATCATCCATTTGATTGTTTGCTGTTGCTTTAGTTTTTTTTTTTGATCAAGTGCATCTGTCAAGCATCTGTCGAACAAGAGAATATTCCTTTTATTCCACCTTTCTCTAGGAATAAAAAGAATGCATTCCATTTATTCCAGAATGAATAAAAAAACAACGAAATGGATTATCCGGAATATTCCATTGAATAAAGAAACGTAAATGGCTCACTCGGAATATTCGGTATGAATAAAGAAACACACTGTATATGACTAAAATAAGATAGACATAATTTCCGGTTGAAGCATATACAGCGGTTATTGACTCTGTGATTGTGATCTTATTAACGGTCTTTAATTTGCCATAATGGCTTCGGATCTTAATGTGTCTACGAGTATTTGATACAAATAAAGTTACGAAATTTCATAAGAACGAAGGTTACGCTAGGATATGTCGTCTAAGCAGGTTCTGCAGAAGTCATTTGTATAGACGCCAAGCCTTGTTGCAGGCTAGCCTATGAGACCGTATCCGGTGATTACACCAATTGTATCACCAATGTGCAGTCTGTTCGGAGAGATCAAACACTTAGAACGTTTCAGGATGAAATTGGGCACACTCATTACCTATGCCTAAATGTGTTTCTAGTAAGAATAGCATTGTAAGCCACTGTATTGCGTGGATACGCAGTGTTTTTTATTCGTCATGGAAAACTTTACATAATCGAGTTTGAAACATTTTGTATCTTTGATAGTTTTTTGGCCAACGTGGCGGTGCCCAGTTCGTTACAACTACCTCATACACATCAATTGTACTTATTTCACTTCACCGTGGTAACCACCGGATACTGGTCTCGCTCATCCGGACTTGACTTGCTAAACTCATAAGGGCGAGTGTTGAACACGAAGAAAATAGCAACTCTGGTCTGTCGGAATTGACTGTCTGGTCAAGCCTCAGAAGTCTAACATGAGCCACTCAGGAAGAGAAAGTACGGCGGATGAATTCACTAGATTTAATCGACGGTCTAGTCGACAGTCAGGATGACAGATACCTTACATGAGCTTCTTCGACATACTTGGAGCTGATATCATAAAGGATTTTCAAGACTAAGTCAGGGTGTTGAGCAGCGCTCATATTTCCGAAGTGGGGACTGACACTTCTTCCAGCAGGTGTGCTGGAACTGGCCCTCCAGGTTGGGGGTTGTGCCATTGGGGTAACTACTCTACCACGTAAAAAAAGTTAGTTTTGAGATAGACACCAACCTCGGATATGGACACCCCTCATTTAGGATCACACGACCCAGAACGTCAACGGACTAAGAACTGCGAGTATGCACCTGCAATGTACGTTCACTGTACACTCCTGGTACAACTCAAAAACTTGAATCTTTCCTCGCGCGGTATAAGGCAGATATTACCGCGATACAGTAGATACGATGGATAGGATCGCGTATGCAAAAACGACAACAGCGCGACGTTTATTACAGCTGTCACAAAAGGATGCACATGTTAGGATGCAGATTCATAGTGGGAAATAGGCTAACACCAAAAGTTATTTATTTCAAGCCGATAAGTGATGGCCTGGCTGTTATCCGCATCCAAGCACATTTTACAATATCAGTCCTATATGTGCACACGCCCGACGAAGCAGAAGACCCTATTAGGAAGGAGTTCTACGACCTCCTGAACGGAGCCTATGGAGACTGTCCGAATTACGATGTCAAGAGAAGACTTCAGTGCCACAATCGGTAAGGAAAACATTTTAACGGATGAGTTGGTAAGCACAGCTTCCACGACACGATAACAGACTTAGGCCTCCGACTAAACGACTTTGCAGCTAATACTAGCAGCACTGGGTTCCAACACTGCGCATGAAAAAAGAAACCTGGCGCTCTCCAGACGGTCGAACCGACAACCAAATTGACCACGTGCTAATAGGTTCAAGGTAAGCATCCAACATCTTAAACGTGTATACATTCCGAGGGGCAAACCTCGACTCTGACCATTTTCTTGTTGCGGCTAAATGCTGAGATCGACTGTCCAGCGAGAAGAAACTGCGAACAGCTCAGAGAAATAAATTCAAAGATGGACGCCTTGGCTTGGCACGACTGGAGTAGCAAGAGTCTACAGAGACCGCCTGAGCGAGAGATTTTCCGCGGTGCACTCACCACCCACAGACGCCAACAATTCATGGAACCGGTATCGCGACATCATTAAAGAGGTAGTGGAGAGCATCGTAGTGGTAGATGGTCACCGAAAAATGGTGTCAGAACGTGCACATGTATAAATGCTGCAGCGCAAAACAAGGGCAGTGAGGGAAGAGTTTCGTGGCACAAGAAGGGAGGAGAAGAAAGACGAGTGCATACGCAATCTCCAATTCCAAGAGATCGAGGAGTCTCGCAATCTAAATAACATCCGGAGGTATTATCAAAAGGTCAAGCAACTGACTCCTGGCTTTAAGACCGCAACGCAGGCTCTTCGAATTAGAAAATGAAACCTATTCACCGAATCACAGCTGTTAAATGGGCGTCTTGTAGGGAGAGTGATAGGACAATAAGAGAAATCATGTCCAGTCAACGAAGAACCGGAACAACAAGGCTACCGTTTCTGATGGTTTACCAGCTGAGCTTTTCAAATATGGAGGTGATGTTTTGGTAGGGCTCATTCACCAAATTATCAACCAAGTAAAAGTGGAAGAAAGCATGACCAATCACTGGACTCGCTCCATGAGCCCCATCTACAAGATCCTATGTATATGTCCTATGTCTGAACTTGGGATCTCTGCAAAAATGATCCAATTGTGTCGCTTGATGCTGGGAAACACGTGGTGCAATGTGCTGTACGGAAACAGTTCTAGCGAACTATTCCAAACCTGTACACTACTCCGATAATGAGATGCGCTGTCATGTGAATTCTTCAATCTTCTTCTGGAACAGATAGAGGGCAGCCAAGTGTCAATACGATAGGCCCTTCGTTCAATTGATCTCTCCAGATACTGGGATGCGCGGACGATATCATCATCATCGGCCAATCTCAGCGTGCCGTGTTAGAGGCTCTTATGACGATTGAAGAGCAGGCAATAATGGTTGGCCTTGATGTCAAAGAGGACAGAAGGAAGTAATTTCTTTCAACAAACAAACATTCATCTGTCCACCGACTAGGACAAAACGTCAGTGTTGAGAGCAGCAACTTTAAGGTAGTAAGGGAGTTCACCTACCTCGAAGTAAACATAAACTCCACAAATGACAACTTAGATATGACAAAGAATTACCATAGAAAACCGTTGCTACTTCCGTCCAGCAAAACAAATAGATTTAAATCTCCTCGCCCGGAAGACCAAGTGTATAAGCGCTACAAAACACTAATAAGGCCAGTTGTGCTTTATGGCGCCGAGTGCTGAACGATAAGCAGGAACGGAGAGCTAGTTTTGGGTTCTTTTGAAAGAAAAATAATCTGTCGTATATTTGGTCCCGAGGAGCGCGAATGGAGGAAAAGTTATAACCGCGCTCTCTATGTGGGTGTAGTCCATAAAGTTAAAGACGGGATCGCGGAGGATGGAAGGCTGTAGTGTCTCAGGCAGAGACTCTCCGCGGGTCGGGAGCCCGTGAAGTAAGTAACTTATGGTGAAGCGGAACTGCTTACAGCAGAAGGGTTTTGATAATCGCCGGTTTTACGTTATTCAAGGTGCAATGTCCAGCCCCCAACACAGCGCCATCTAAAGTGTAAGACAGCAAATTTTCCCAACCGATACTACCAAAAACGAAGTTATCGGAAACCGAAAGGACTGCCGATTTTTATTAAGGTCAAATTGCGAACCCCATGGACGGAACTGTAGGACGGCATTGGAGGGTTATGGTCCCTTTCATCCTAACTTCGGTATTTAAGAGAAGGATCATTTGACATATCAATTGTGTTTGTTACCACAAATACCGATTTCGGCCGATTGAGTCTCAAAATGAACACAACAACACCGAAAGACAACCAACCAATAGTCTTAAAATCCCTACAAGCTACACAAAGGAAAACGAATGCCTTCGCTTGCCGATGCCGGACGTCCATCCTCTTCATTGTGTCGAACATTGTTGTCGGCACGCATAAAGAAAACTCCTAAGTCACACATCGTAAACTAACTTGTGATCCTTTTTGAAACAAGAATTTAATTACTATCACGCTGTGAATGTTTAAATTGAGTTTACTCATTTCAATGCGCAGTACAATACCCTGCAAAAATCAGAAAGGAAGCAAAATCCTTTCTCTCATTTCTAATCGCGTCGAAGAAATCACGTACATTTGAGAATTTATTGACATTAATTTTTTTTTCTCACTTGTAGTGTGCGCCCAGTGTAAATTTTCCTTTCTTTTTTTCTTCAATTTCAGGGATTGTACCTATTCACTTCTGCCAGGAAATTACTGTCATGTGGTGCCCCTGATGGTGAACAGAACTATCATGTTCGATTGATCTGCTCACTGAACATCGTATCCCGTTGTACGAAAAGGAAATGGAAAAAATCCCAATGCAAGGACGAACAATGTAACAGAGGGTTGGTTTAAATATTTACTCTTACGCTGGGAGGCTGAGCCTGCGGATGTGAGACGTACCTACTTGTTTTCCAAATGAATAGAACTGCCTACCATTGACTCCTTTGTGTTAGTTGACTGACTTCCTCTCGGTCTGGCTGTGTGTAAATTATATTAATCGGAAAAGAGGGAAGTGAGTTTACACAAGGGTATTCAAGTTTTGCACCCAACCCGTTTTATGGTGGCAAACGGAAGTGGCTTTTGTTTGATCAGCATCACATATGTCGATTCTTGTATAGCACGCTCGAATTGCGATTAGAGAGTCACAAACAGTGTTTGCTTTAAGGGACATATCGAAAAACATGATTAGAAGAGTGAGGAGTTTACAAAAAAAATCCCTACTTACACACTTAACGGGCTCCCGACCCGTGGTGTGCTGCTCCCTGCTGCTTCTTGCTACTCCCTGTTGTCCAGACCAAGCACTCTGGCATCCGCGATGGTTTGTTCTTAAAAACTGAGGTTCGGTTTTCCTTGTCGTCTCGAACCTGTGAGCTGGAAGTCGAAGATTGTCTTCGCTGGAGCATTATTGCCCATTTGCTCGATGTGGTCGACCCAATGGATTGGACGTGTTTTAGCTTTTTGGACTCCATTCACATCTTGGAACAGCTCATAGACGGAGTACTTTTCTCACGAAAGAAACCAATATTATATCTCGTCTCCTACTTATCGTTCAGCACTTCGCGCCATAAAGCACAACTGGCAGTATCAGTGTTTTGTAGCGCTTACACATGTTCTTCCGGTCCATTTGCCTTGCCAGAGGGAAGTAACAACGGTTTTCTAGTGTAATTCTTTGTCGAATCTCCACTAAGGTGTCATTCATGGATTTGGTTTTAACTCTTAGGTAGGTGAACTTTCTTACTATCTCGAAGTTGCTTCTACCAACAGTTTTTTTTCGTGTAGCTTGGTGAAAATCGTTGAAAGACATCGCTTGCGAGCTTTGCGATAGTGTGAGACTTGAAACACCCACTAAAAACACCCAGGGAATGCATGATGTTACCATTCTTCCAGGAATCACACCTAGTCGTCAGACTAATTAGCAATTTTGTTCTAATATTTACTTATGT
The DNA here is from genome assembly GCA_949715645.1 of Portevinia maculata. Classification (NCBI taxonomy): domain Eukaryota; kingdom Metazoa; phylum Arthropoda; class Insecta; order Diptera; family Syrphidae; genus Portevinia; species Portevinia maculata. The sequence goes on from OX454526.1 coordinate 221,687,687, forward strand.
ACTTATGTACTGTTTTTAGGAACTAACTTTGGTTTGTTACCTCTTGTTTTTTAATTCATTACTAGGGGTCGCCCCATGGTCGAAATTCGAACAATTTATTTTCTAAGTTGAAAAAAAAATAAAGTCGACTGTTATACATATTAATCGGAAAATGAAATTTTTCGACATTGCATTCTCTGATTTCACATGATATAAAATTTGTCCGGCATTTTAGTAACTTCATGCATTTTCAAGTAACTTCAAGCATTTTCAAGTAACTTCAAGCATGTCCAAGTAACTTCAAGTATGTTCAAGCATTATCAAATAACTTCAAGTTTTCAAGCATTTTCAAGTAACTTCAAGCATTTTCAAGTAACTTAAAGTAACTTCAAGCATTTTCAGGTAACTTCAAGTAAGTTTAAGCATTTTCAAGTAACTTCAAGTATTTTCAATAATCTTCAAGTAACTTCAAGTAACTTCAAGCATTTGCAAGTACCTTCCAGCATTTTCAAGTAACTTCAAGCATGTCCAAGTAATTTCAAGTATGTTCAAGCATTATCAAATGCATAACATGCACAGCAATGTTGTTGTTGGTAACTTCAAGTAAGTTCAAGTATTTTCAAGCATTTTCAAGTAACTTCAAGCATTTTCAAGTAACTTCATGATATAAAATTTTTCTGTTCCGATTGGCAGATTATTGCTTCACACAGCAATGTTGTTGTTGTTGTAATTGCATCCAATTCGCTTCATTTTACCTGCTGTAATTCAATTAATGTGTGTTATATATGTGGATAATTTTTGTATTGTGCACTTCTATGTATTGTCCCCTACCCAAATATAAAGGCTTTTTCAATAAGAGCGCTACAAAAGTTTTTTTTAAATAAAACAAAAACGGTTTTGGATATCAATGAAATTCTTTATTCCTGTGAAAGTACGTTCGATGCCATTATGTATGGAACTCGATTTCTTTTGCATGGCCACCATGGGCACGCTTGCAGAAGTCCAGACGCTGAACCCAATTTTCGACGGTTTTGAAGCATAAATCGGCCGATACTGCTGCAATTTTCAATTTAACGGACTCAAATCGCACGACCGAGGCGGCCAAGCGACTGGACCATTTCGTGAGATAACACGGTTTCCAAACTTGGTTTCCAATAAATTGATTGTGGCATTCGCTGTGTGGCTTGTGGCGCCGTCCTGTTGGAACCTCCAAGTCCCAATTTAATCTTGTAAGGATGTAGGCCAAGATCTTTTCGCAAAATTCGCCACAACGACGTCACAGAGATGTCCAACGCTTGAGAACGACGTGTGAGAGACACATTTGGGCTTTCTTCAACTAAAGCCTCAGCGGCAGCAATATTCTCGACACTACGGGCACTTCTTTGTCTCACTGGCAAGGAAACATTTTGTACTGTGCTTGTGGATTCAAATTTTTTCACTAGACGCTCAATTGTTGATCTGCTAGGACGATTGTGACGACCATAAATTGGACGTAGCGCTCTTAACGTCGAGGCCACTGACTCCGAATTTCATATATGATCATGAAATGGCAAACCTTACTGAAGAGAAATTTCAAAAGAGCGGCAAGAAATTCGGCGTTGTTTGCTGTCCATGTCGCTCTACTTTTGTAGCGTCCCTGTTGAAAAACCCTTTAAATTGAAAAATCTGATAAACGCACAAACGACGTGGAAAAGCTGGAGGCACTTTTCTTAAGTCGGATCAGGGGATACGCGGTGCAGAGTTCAATTTCGAAGTAGCGCTCCCGAACTATTCAAACCCTGCGCCAGGTTTCGGCAAGGAGATGCACTGTCATGTGACTTCTTCAATCTTGTTCTGGAGTAGGTAGTACTTAGGGCATCAGGTGTCAACACGGACGCCACTTTCTGCAATAGAACTGAAGAATTACCCTGGGTAGGCAAAGCAAACGAGTGTTGGGTTGTATGCGACGGATATCCCTTCTTTTCCAAGAAGCAGGGCTTTCCTGGACTTGGCCTCAACAGACGCAAGACTTCAACTGACGAACATAAATCAAATCATGCGGAACTGTTTACGTGCGTTTGAGTACGATAGTGACCACTATACGGACTCGCGCCGCAATATGGATCCCGAGCGAGCTAACATTGCTGGAGGAGTACGAAGCAGTGTGTTCATTGGATTATCGAAGGGCACAATGGTCGCACTTCTCCAGATTGTTAAAGCGAGATATACGTTCGAGTGGGATCGACCTACCGACAAACAGTAACATGATAAACGATGACATTGGTCGGCATTTTTTGCAAATGAACGACGCCATCAAATGAACGATGGAATGTACCATTCCTAGGGTAGGACGCTTCGACAACGACCAGACAGAAAGTACAAATAGACCATTCGACAGGAGCAACATAAGATGGAATTTAAAGACTCATTTGATGGATAAGGGGATTTTGTGAAAAGTTATTTTTACTTATAAAGTTATCGGTTAGTTTTTGGATTCTAGTTTATAAATGGCAAATCATTTCAACATTCGCTCTTCTATGCAACTCTAAGGTGGGGTAATGCCATGGTAGATTCAACATCATTTTTAATATTTTATTTTGAGCTATTTGCAGCTTTTTAATGTGACATTTTGTGCAATTTCCGCATACTTGGCACCCATAAAGAAGAATGGCTTGAATAATAATAGTAGATAGTTTTGATCTCCTGTTGATAAAGGGGTATAACATTTTAATGGCGATGTTAAGTTTTTTTTTATAGTTTTGCTGGTTTGATCTTGAAAAGTTAACATTGGATCAAGATGCACACCGAAGTACTTTACTGATGGTGCCCAAGAAATGTTAGACCCGTTAATATTTATATGGCTGTTTGGAAGATTGCACAATTTTTTTTCTAGTGAAAAAGATGGCATGCATTTTCTTAGCGTTCAATTTGATTTTTCATTTGGCATCGCATTTTGCAGATTTCTCTGAACGTTGAGAGCGAAAATATGTGATGAAAAAATTGCAGTGTCATCCGCGTAAATACCTATTGCACAGTTTGGTAAACTCGGCAAATCAGAAGTGTACATATTATATAAAATGGGCCCGAGTACGGAACCTTGCGGCATACCTGCGTGCAAATAGGCGCAGGGCAGTAACTTCACATGGGCAATAATTTCAACTCGAGTGGGAAATACCTTCTCCTTTTTATTTGTGAAGTTATTGCCCACAATAGGTGGGAATAATTTCTCTCAATATTTTATTATAATTCAAGAAACGTATCTCGCTCCTACTCCAAATCAAACAGTGATCCCAAGCAGGGGGGTTTCAGGGGGGCAGCATGCCCCCCAAAGGCATTGCACTGTTTATGGAATCTACTTTCGATTTCGCAACTAATCCTATAAATAGTGCTATGCATTTGGGGGGGGGGGGGCATTCCCCCCTGCAACTCCCCTACTTGGGGTCACTGTTTGATTTGAAGTAGGTGCAGGGCAAATTATTGAAAACAGCACCAATGGAAAGTGAAATAACGCCAAATTGGCCTTATTGCGTAAGGCCTTATTTCATGGTACCGATATAAATTGCTAAAAATAAATTGTTATATTTTGTTATATATGAAATTATACAAAAACCTCATAAATAACTCCATTTCACATTTGCTCTTCAGTTATAATTATAATAGATAAATTCTCAAATTATAGATGGGAAATAACTTCACAAAATTTATGGTGGAGTAATTGCTCACCGTCAGTGGGCCACAAAAAAAAGTAAAGTTATTTCCCACCCTAGGTTAAGTTATTGCCCGTGAAGGTATTTCCCGGCACCGTGAAAATACACTAATTTGGACGCGCTAACATTAATAAGCACACTAATGCAATGGTTTGACAAGAAATTTTGGACTATTTTACATAGATTCGAGGGAAAATTAATATGTATCATTTTGGGTATGAAGCCAGCGTGCCATACAGAGTCAAACACTTTCTCTATGTCTAATAGTTTCACTCCCGTTGATTTTTCTTATTCACGGTTTCTTTAGATGCTTTTTGCAATTGCAATAAGGACTTGGTGGCAAGTACTATGGAAGCGCCGAAAACCATAAAAGATGCAAAGGAGATGATCTTTCGGCACCAACAAATGAAACTGCGTCTCGTCCATTTGCGACAACTGCGTTAGCATGGTTTTCATTATTAAATATCCATTTTGTTGTTTTGGTCTCCGGTTGTGTTTTATATGTTAAATGTGATATCTAATTAAATCAAACAAATATTTTATTTTATTTAATATCTTTTTTATATATTTTAATTGTAATTGTCACAACTTTTTATTTTTATTTTATACCAATGCGACGCGTTTTAAAATATATAAAAAAGATATTAAATAAAATAAAATATTTGTTTGATTTAATTAGATATCACATTTAACATTATTAAATACGCCAAACCCGTTTTTCTCAGATCACAGATTTTCAGGAAGTAACTCGGTAGTGCTCCATTCCCAATGTCTCAGTTATGACGCACAGGATCGATTGATTGAGTTTTATAATATAAATTTCAATAAATACATAAAAATGTGTATCCGCAAAGCCTGCAGAAGACTGTTTACAAAAATTTTATACAATTGGTATCTATTGATAACCCTTTTAGTTTGTGGATAAGATAATAAATAAAAACAATTTAGAACAATTAAACATTTCAAATAATTTCAAAAAAAATAATTTGCTTTTTACGGTTATAGAAAAAGATACAATTTTTTACTTATTTCCTCAATTTTTTATAGGTTTCGAAACTCTCTCGGGAGCTCGATTAGGACAATGGGAACTGTGACATCGAACCTTCGTGTGGCCATATTCGTTCCGGAACCTCGTTATTTCGTAGAACAAGTATATCGATGTAACTCCTTTATTTGGTCTCTTGGAATCAATATCTATGTTATCCCAAAATCGTAGTTGCCGGCGACCTTTTTTTTTTTTTTTTTTTTTTTTTTTTTATAAAAAAGGAAATCCAAATCCCAGAGCACTCAGACTCGTTAACGGTCGTCACCGGCGACCTTAATAGTAACCTAATAGTTGAGAGTACTCTTATTGAAGGCATGAGATCAGTAAATTTGTTCCCTGTAAATACAAATAATCCCACACACTTTTCTTCGGAATCAAGCACTCTTCTAGACGTTTGTTTAGTATAGGTAGTCTCTGCCTTACTGAAGAGAAATGTCAAAAGAGCGGCAAGAAAATCGTCGTTTGCTGTCCCTGTCGCTCTACTTTTGTAGGGTCCCTGTTGAAAAACCCTTTGTATAGTGTTGGCATATCTATGTGACGTATAATAGCAAAAATGGGTGCAAACACGTTATAGGCAACTCCGTATTAATATATAGAGATCACGTTGTTCGTGTGATTGTTACATATATATTTCTTTCCCATTTACCTAGTTAACTAGTTCTACTCTACGTAATCTTCTAACTAAATTGTTGTTATTAAGTAGTTGGACTACTTCGAAATTAGCATGGTTGCGAAGCCTAACTTCATGTCTTTTTGCTACTTTCTGAACCTCCTCCTCTACCATTTCAATTTTTTGATAACTACGTATGTACCACGGCGAATTAACAATATTGCGTAATATTTTGTTTTGAAAGCATTGTATGCTTTGAAGATTTGTCTTACTTGTGCACCCCCATGACTTGAGGCCATATGTCCAAATTGGTTTTAATATTTGCTTGTAGAGAAGCAGTTTATTGTCGATTGCGAGGCATGAATACCTCCCAATACATGTCATTGTATCGTACATTTAGTTCATCTCGTTTTTTTTTGACATGTGTTTTCCAACGCAACTTTGCCTAAGTACTTAGCTGAGTTCAAATGCAGAGCTACTTCAGTTTATTTAATTTTATTTGGCATTTTTTGATCCATTTGGATATATCATTTACTGTCCTTTGCAGTTTTTCTGTAACTACCTGTACGGGTTTTCCTACTGCAAGTATCGTCTACAAAAGTGGCAACAGTAGTTTCGTCATTTTGTGGTAGGTCGTTCGTGTATAGGAGGAACAGTACGGGTCCTAACACACTACCTTGCGGTACTCCAGCTTTGATGTGTTTTAATGCGGAGTACTCATCCTCTTGCTGAATTCTAAATAATAGTTGCTTTATATACGGCTCTAGTATTTCATAGTACTGTTTTGGAAGATATTTTTGTAGTTTACGGATTAATCCTTTGTACCAGACTTTATCAAAAGCCTGTGTTACATCAAGGAAGATGGTAGAGCATATTTGTTTTTCTTCTAAAGCTCTTTCCCCTATATCAGTTATTCTGTGGACCTGATCTATAGTTGTTTATTTATTTCTGAATCCAAACTGATTTCTTGGGATCAGTGTCTTTTCTTCTGGAGTCGGATGGAGTCGTTTTAGGAGCATTTTTTCGAATAACTTAGACAGAATTGACAGCAATGATACCAACCGATATGACGTTACTTCACTGGGCAAATTGCCCGGCTTAGGTACCATGATAACTTCCGCAATCTTCCACATACGCGGAACGTACCTGAGTCTGAACGCAGCATTTATTATCTGTGCTATTTTTTCATACCTTTTTTAGGCAGTTTTTTCAGAATTTCACCCGTTATAAGATCAAATCCCGGGGCTTTTTTCGGGTTGATCTTTTCTTTTGCTATTTACCTAAAGGTTACTGCTGGAGTCGATATCTCGTCTTCGCACATTTTTTCCGTTTGTTGGGAATTATCATTACTGTCGTATGGCTTGTCTGTTTTAGCCCAGTTACCACTGCTGTTTTTCACTGGCGGAATGTATGCCGTTGGTCTTTTATTTTTTTTTTGTAGCCTTCCACAGTGAGTATTCTGTACTATACTCTATCCAACAAAAATTGTCAGTACAGGGAAGATAGGATGTTTGTCTTTCAGTCTGGTTGCAATCACTTACATAAATCGGTCCCACTTTAAAGCACTCACAGGGTTGACGTAGTGTGTATGATAATTCGCCATAACTCAGAGAGCAATTCTATTAGGGTTACCATCTTCCAATTTAAAATAAAAATTTTGCGGAACGAAATAAATTCCATTTTTTTTCCTTTTCTGGTGAGATAATAATAGGCTTGCTACAAACCCTTTGACTTGAAACCAATTCGATTAAGGTCATAGTGATAAGGCGGCAAGCGAAGCACTTTATGTCCCGCATTTTGAGCCATTTTATCCACGACGTATGTTTCATACTTGGCTTTGTAACGTTTAACGATTTCAAGCAACCCATTGTATGATTGCATCCATACCTTACTTGAGGTCTTCCTTTTGGGAATTCCCGTATTCATTTGCAAAACAGGCGTCATTCATCGGAAAAACAAAGACATCATACAAACACACACATACACTCCCACTGCTGCTATGGAAGTGTTGCTCTGTTTACCTCCTCCTTGCTGAGAGTGAGGCCAGAAAATCACTACACCGTATAATTTTGTTTTTAGATTCGTTTATATTAAAAAAAAAATATTTTCATGTTCTCGTTAGAGAACGCAACCAAAGAAAATAAAAGATCACTTATTCAATTTTTAATAAAGTTTTATTTTGAATGAAATAAGCTTCCGATCCCTTACCCTTGGTGGGAAGAAATCTTCAGCTGAACGTAGTATTACAACTATGGACAAGAACTGAATCTAACATGAGAAAGAAACCCTTTATATAGTGATTTATCTGCTTAGGTCGGCAGTTCGATTGAATATCGTTATTTTATCTTTATTACTTCTGATTCAAGACATAGTACGAGTATTTAATTAGCTTATGCAAGAAAGATCTTGCTATTATAATACATTGTAGATCCTTAGTTTTCTATGCAAGAAACATCTTGCTCTTATGATACATTGAAGATGTACACTTGTGTCAACAAATGAAGTTGGCACTGCCATTATTTATGTCTTGTATCAGATTACATTTTATAGTTTTGTTTATGAAGACTTTGTCTTCAGTCACAGGGAGACAGCGCGTTGTGGGGTACACTCGTGTCGAGATTTTGTCTTTCTGTATTTGCTTAAATTTATTAAAATGTCTTGCATATGTGGAGTAAAAGTAGACCGGAATGTTGCAAAAATTCAGTGTAATCGTTGTAATAGTCACTTTCATTTGAAATGTGTAAATCTAAAACCTAGTGATAAAGACTACATGAAAAGAAACCACATTGAATATCGTTGTCCATTGTGTACAAAACAAAGACGAGATTCACTACGATTCTCCCCAACTACAGTGAAGAACATTTCTACAACACCCGAATCTTCGTCTTCTTCTGTTATGCAAACTATAAAACAACAACAACATATCAAATACACACCGCCGTCACAAACACCACCGCCACCAACACCACCATCACCTATACCGCCGTCACCCACAGTTCCATCACAGCATTCAGCTGTACACTTTTCATGCCAAGAACAACAACAACATCAACAGCTAGCAAATTCTTCTCTGCATCAGCCACGGCCGTCTGACATAACTTCACCTCCACAGCAACCAGCCGTTCTTGCACCCACGGATATCAGCAGCAACAATACTCATATCACACTGGAAGTTGTACATAAAGAGATTGTGTCTCTAAATAGAGAAATAATTTCTTTGAAGGAAATTAACCGCAATGTTCTGTCTCTCATTTGCACACTCGAAGAAGATAAACGCAGCTTGATAGAGAAGGTCGATATGCTTCAGAACAAAGTCAATGTAATGCAACAAAAAACACTACAGAAATGCATCGACATTGTGGGTATGCCGATTGTAAACACAGACAGTGTATTGACCTCGACATTAAAGCTTCTATCAAATATCGATGAAAGCATCACAGCTGATGACATCAAACATTGTTATGTAAAAACAATAAAAAGGAAGATGCCAGCAAAAAATAACAACAACAGCATAGCAGACTCAACAACAACAAAACCAATAGATATCGTTTGTGTTAAATTTAAATCATCGGAATGTAAGAAGAAACTCATTTTTAATAAGAAAAAGAAACAAATTAACACTGGTTTATTTGGTGTTAATTATGGAAAAAAACCCATTTTTGTAAATGAAAGTTTAACAACGTTTAATAGAATCTTATTTAACAAAGCCAAACAATTTAAAAATGAAAAAAAATATCAATATCTTTGGATAAAAAACGGAGTAATTAAAGAAAAAGCATGAAGGAGAAAGAACTTATCGCATTTCATCTTTTGATGATCTTAGTAAAATCATTTAGTTATGGCCAAAATGTTCTCATCAGAATTAAATAGTGCGTCATTGGTTACTCCTTTTTGCTTTTTTGATAGTGAATTTTGTAAAAGTGTTTTTCATTCCTATGATTACAAAAATAGTTTTTATTTTGTCCAACAAAACATTAGAAGTCTTCGCAAAAACTTTGATTTGTTGTTGTCTCATTTAGAATCTTTTGTTAATAAGCCTAAATTAATTTTTCTGACTGAAATTTGGATTTATGAGCATGAAAAGGATTTTTTTAGAATTCCCGGTTTTAACTTACATGCAAAGTGTAATAATACTTATGCGTCAGGTGGTACTGCTGTCTTTATTAATGAATGCTTGAATTGTGATTTTCTTAGCACGAATCTGATAAGCTCTGACTCTGATATGCTTGAGATTTCTGTAGTTGTAAATTCTGTAAAATTAGTTTTTATGTGTTTTTACAGATTTCATAATGTAAATGAAGAGGTTTTTATTGAGGAGCTTAACTCATTGCTGATAAACAACAATTCTAAACATTTGTTTATAGTTGGTGATATAAATATAGATATGCTGTCTGACTCGTTAATAGTTGAAAATTACAAGTCGTTATTCTCAGCCTATGGTCTTATATCTTGTATTAATGAACCAACAAGAATAACTCCTACGTCCAAAACATGTATTGATCACATCTTAGCTAGGATTGATCTGAAATCTAATCTAACCCTAACTAGTACAGTATCCGATTTTAAAATTTCTGATCATTGTATGACTTGTTTATGTTTTGATTTTAAAGAAATTAGTGAAATTCAAACAAGGAAACAAACTTTCCGAAATCAATTTACCAAAACAAACTTTGAACTCCTTAATTCATATTTGGTCTTTGAGAACTGGTCAACAATTTATACCGATTCTGATCCCTCAATCGCTTTTGACAAATTTGTTCTATTTTTATATGGCTATGCTGATCAAAGCTCAAAAGTAGTTGAGAGCAAAAAAGGCAAATTAAAAAAGCTCAAGCCATGGATGTCTAACTATCTTCTAAACAAAATTAATTTTAAAAATCAAGTGAGGCTTAAGTGTAAGAAACACCCAAATAATGTTTTACTCCGTGAAAACTATGAAGTTTTATGTAAAGAGATTAGTCTTGAAATTCCTGTTTGCAAAGAAAATTTTTATATGGACAAGTTCCATAAAGCAAAAGGAGATTTGAAAAAAGAATGGGGCATAGTCAATGAAATATTCAACAAGAAAACATCATTTGATATTCCTTCAAATCTGATTGTAGGAGCTTTGAATATTGTTGACCATGATGAAATGGCTAAAATTTTTAATGCACACTTTACTCAGATAGCCGTAAATACCATTTCTGATGCAGGCATAAATAATTCTTCTGTCAATTGTCCAAATTATTGCTTTAATGAAGTTTTCCAATCAAACAGTTTTTTCTTTGAGACTATATCTTCGTTTGAAGTCTATAAAGTTATTCAAGCTTTGGATAATTCTTATTCTTCTACGTCTTATAGTTTTTCCAATAACTTTGTCAAAAAAGTTTGTCTAAATGTGGTAGATATTTTAACACATTTATTTAACAAAAGCATTATTAACGGTACATTCCCACAAAGCTTGAAAGAAGCTGAAGTAATTCCTATTTTTAAGAAAGGTGACAGGAAATGTGTAAACAATTATAGGCCTATATCTTTATTACCAGTCTTCTCAAAAATTTTCGAAAAAGTCATAAAATGTAGATTAATAAGCTACCTTGAGAAAATCTCTTTTTTCAGCTCAAAACAGTACGGTTTTAGAGCTGGTAAATCAACGGAAGATGCACTCTTAGCACATTGTTCTCACATCCACGAAAGTTTAGACCGAAAAAAGTACACTGCGGCTCTCTATATTGACATCAAAAAGGCATTCGATACAGTAGATCACGACATACTATTAAGAAAATTAGAAAAAGCTGGATTCAGAGGGTTTATGCTAGTTTGGTTTTCTTCCTACCTAAAAAACAGGAAGCAAAGGGTGAAATTAAGTGGTAATTTAAGTGAAACCAGATATATTAATATAGGAGTTTCTCAAGGTTCTGTTTTAGGTCCAATTTTGTTCCTTATTTATATCAATAGTGTTTTTTATCTCAACTTAAAAGGAAAAGTCTGTGGGTTTGCTGATGACATAGCTTGTGTATATTCTAGTCCCACAATGTTAGATTTGGTTTCGGATATCAATTATGACTTGGAGTTATTCAGGCATTGGTTTGGCATTCATAAGCTGGTTATCAGTGAAAAAACAAGAGTTATGTTTTTTAACTCAACCGCTTTAGATTTGGATCCTCCAATTCTTATTCAGCATAGCATTGACTGTAGAAAATGTTCACTAAGTAGCTTATCTTGTTGCGTCCCTAAAAGTGTCCCAACAAATGTTGTGGACGTTGTTTGTTCTTCTAAGTGTTTCCATATCGAACCAGTTATTGAATATAAATATCTTGGTTTAATAATTGATAACAAAATTAACTGGAAAGTGCACACCTTTGCATTAAAAAAATACTTATTGTCAACCACTTATGTAATGTTTCACTTGAGAAACCTTTGTTGCAAGAAACTTATGGAGACCATTTATTACGGTTTAGTTCAATCGAAATTACAATATGGAATAACATGTTGGGGTGGTACTTACAAAAACTATCTACAACCTTTGTTAGTTACCCAAAAGCATATCTTAAGAACCATCTGGAAGAAGAAAAGACTTGAACACAGCTTTTCGTTGTTTGTTAGCTCGGGTATTCTCCCGCTTAAACACCTCTATTTTTACAAAGTTTTAAAAATATTTTTCTGTAGAAGTGGTTATCTTCCTAGCCACTATACGCCAGCTTACACATTACGTAGTAGTGACAGAAATCTTGCTATCATTCCTGGGCACAATACCCATAGATTTCTTAACTTTTATACATCAGTAGCACCTAGATTGTTCAACTCTTTACCTACTGAAATACGGAGCATTCGTTCTACTCATTCATTCAATAAACTAATTAAAAAATGGCTTTTTAACTTCGATTTTGATGCAATCGGTAACATTGTTAAAATTTTAGTTTAAACTTGTATTAAATTATTTCCACACACTTATATAAAAAAAAAAAAAAAAAAAAAAAAAAAGTTAGTATTTCTCAACATCGTACCCCACAAACCCCTGTTGAATTAATATATTTCTACCTAAGTATTTATGATTTACATTTTGCTTTTGGTACTTTCGTCACTTGTCGATAGACAACAGATCGTGCCTTTTCTTTTCTTCAATTTTCTCTCTTGTGAAAAACACTTAAAAACAAAATGTTTTCTTTTGTAAATAACATTATTATTAAATGTATCCAATATGTAATTTTTAAGTTTTTATATTATATTTTTAATCTTTAATCTGTAAAAGAAGAAGAAAATAAAAAGATATAAAAAAAAAAAAAAAAAAAAAAAAAAAAAAAATATAATACAATGTTTATGAAGACTTTGTCTTCAGTGGATTTACAGTTCAATATGTGGGATTTGTGGGAATGTAACCGTATGTGTGTAGTACTTGGATGGCAGGTCAATCTCGGCGATGGGGCCAGAGGTGCTAGGTACACAGCTCTCTATGACAGCCTACCTGGCCATCGGGGAGGAGCACTTGACACTGTGTGCACGAAGCAAGTCTTTGAGCGCCGTTTTCAGGTCATCCTTCCTGAACGGCAGGAATGGAACAGTGAGGGGTGGAATGGCTTTAGGCCGGGTGATGTCATTATCTATACGGATGGCTCACTCATTGACGGTATCTCCGGAGCCGGGGTCTACTCTAGAGACTGCCGGATAAATCTATCTGCAGCCTTTGGTAGACAAACAACTGTTTTTCAGGCAGAAATCTTTGCGATTGCCACTGCCGCCAATATCCTAAGGATTAAGGGTAAAACCTTATACATTTGCTCAGATAGCCAAGCCGCTATCAAAGCCGCTGGCTCTCTCAACTCAAAAATAGTTGAGGAAACCATGGTTAAGCTTAACCGTCTGGGTGGATGTAACTCGGTATCACTTGCCTGGGTTCCTGGGCACACAGGTATCCAGGGTAATGAAAGAGCGGATGCTCTGGCCAGGAAGGGCTCTTCAACAGCTTTCATTGGCCCACAACCATCCATAGGATGCTGCTCATCCTTCCACAAACGGGAAAAGGCATCGGCTCTACGCCAACAACATTCCGAATACTGCCATGACCTGGTCTAATGTAGGTATTCGAAGAAGCTAGTGGACGGTCCAAAAAACAGCAGAGCTAAGTTTTTGCTTGGACTAAACAGGAAAGACTTGAGATCCTTGATTGGTTTCGTCACTGGTTTCAGTCCTCTTAACGAGCACCTAAAAACCATTAACATTAGGAGCTCCGGCCTATGTGAGTGCTGCATACAGGCGGATGAAACGGCATCTCACTTCATCTGTGAATGTCCTGCTTTCGCCAGAACCAGACTAACACTATAGCAAACAATTCGTCAACGAAGATGAGATGGGGGACATTGAACTTGCTAATATCCTTCGCTTTGCCAAGGCTACTGGCAGGTTCTCCCTCACTGACTCATACTAATCGCCAAAAAGCAGCGAGCGGGCAGCTACGCTGAAGTACAATGGACCAATAGGTCTCAGTGCTTGTCATCTACTGATGACCCCACTGCACATACAATACAATACAATACAACCTCAAATGTTAAAAATAACGAGACCGCGAAAATCTTTAAGAATTTGCAACAACTACCCTGGAAATACAGGAAATATCAACGGAAGCAATTGTGTCAAGAGTAGATAAATCTATAAACACCAATTTATAAGAGACACTAATGATGTGGTAAATTTTATTTAGTGGAAGAATTCATTTGGTATTAAGTTAAAATTAATTTACAGGACACAAATAGGTGAGTTTATTCAATAACCTTTCGATTTCTAGTCCGACACACTAACCACTGAACCACTGAGCCACTGCGACCGACCATTATGTTTGGCATTATGAAAAATAGGTCAAACTTGCAATGTTAATATCATTTTATTTTTTGTTTAATAGGTAATTATTTTTTAAGGTGTTAATATTTGCTTGTTTTAGGTTTTTAACAACAATTGTAATGTTTTTATCTATTTTTTGTTGTTGCATTTTTGACCTCTGCAGGGGCAGCACTGATCCTACAAAGAAAATCACACAACTTACATCCATACGTATATACAACTGCCAACGAATGTATAGTATGCGTCTAGCAGCGAAGCTTTTTTATCCCAACTTTAATGATTTTCACCTCTCCCTACGGCCGGCATACATTTATTCTACACCACTTTTACCACACGATTATCCCTACATGCTTTGTCTGTGTAGATACTCCATTACAAACACTTACTATTTATATAAATATAGGCACACAAATTCTCGAACCCATACATTAATCTTTGACTGGATGAATCCTCCAGACGACCAGCGGCAATAGACTTAGTACATACGGCTAATGACGGAAGAGAAGTTTTCAGAATTTATTTACATATATCTACTGACTTACGCCCCCATTTAACATGCAGTGACGTCATTTGTATGAACATCCCCAACTTGCTTCGGCAACGCTATTAAAATAAAACATTTCTTGACTCCTGACCTGACGGGGCGATATTACGCTCAGAGTGACATGACATGAGTACTTGGAAGTCATCCTGATTTTTTTCAATTTTTCCTGAATGAACCGGAATCATTCCTCATCGGCAGACATGCGCTGTCAAAGGATAACGCCTGAGCTGAGCATATAAATTCCAATGTATACAATAATAGTATCTAACAATGAATCGGCCGGTATTCTGATATAGATGCCGACGATGACGAAAAAAAGTCGCTGTTGTTGACAGCATCAACGGGGCTCAAATCCCATTCATGAGTATCCTCCTGAACGAATTTTCGTTTATTTTTATACCATATCCTTTTTAAGAGTACCGATATGAATTTTGACTCATAGTAAGTAAGTAAGTAAGTAGTAAGTAGTAATTCATTTATTTAACATGTTCTTATTACATTTTACAAGTAAGAATAAATTTTAAAGCTATTAGTCCAGTCAAATTAGACTTTGAAGGTTACATTAATTCCCATAGAGCTAAAAATTGGAATGAATGTTCAGAATACTATTATAAATGAATTGTGAAAAGTCCCCATCAATCCCCCTTCGGCAAAAAATGTTATTAACAGTAAAAGTTTGCAAAAATAGGTTTTTCGCATTTTTCAGCTAAACGGTGAGCTTTACAGCAAAATAGTACAGATAAAAATTGTAGATCATCCGATTCTCTACAAAAAATGTATTTACACTTTTTTTCATAAGTATTGCCATTTCCGTGATGTAGCGGTTGAAAGAATTGAAAAAAAAATTTATTCGTAATATACACAAGTTTCCACACCACCTATGAGGTAGTGTGCTTGGCGCTTTGTTTTTAACGTGGTTTCCCCAGTAGGGTTATTCCACGATCCATTGTGATCCTATTGAATTCAAATTGAGTATTGAAAATGATGAAAGCTGTGTAAATTATGTAATATATAAATGAAAAAATAATTTGGAAAAATTATTCGTCGGATTCATAATAATCCAATAGAACTTCTAGTGTACTGTCTTCGTTTTCTTCTTCTTCTTTTTCTTCATCTTCTTTTTCTTCATCTTCCTGCTGGATAGAAATATGTTCTAAAAGTGATGCATCATATGTCTCATCACTGAGATCGTAATTATTCTCATCTAGTATTGATTCAACATTGGAGCACGACTGTCCTTGACAATTGGTACATGCTAAAGAACAAAACAGTCCAACCTTTTTACAGCCGCATTTAGCATTGTAACCTTTTTTGCAATTGCAAAAGATGGTGTTAAGGAGTTTTTCTGGTGCAGGTGGGAATAACGTATGAATTGGTTCCAATGCATTGTCAACTAACTTCCAACCCCAGTCTTCTGGATCGATTTTATTACCAAGCCACACTTGAACTTGATAATATACCCGGAATAGATGTTGTTGAGGGGAATGAGGGCAAAACCAAGTATATGCTGTCAACAAGAAGGGACACACAACATCGACGAATCGGACAGAATGACAGAACGTCACGATAGACAGCTACAACTTTGAGGTAGTTAGGGACTTTGTCTACCTTGGCTCCGCTATAAATTCTGAAAACGACATCACATCACAAATCAAACGAAGAATTACTCTTGCCAACCGCTGTTTCTTTGGCCTAAGAAGCAATTGACTAGTAAGGCCTTGTCCAGAAACACTAAGGAGACTTTGTATAAGACCCTCATCATCCCAGTCCTGCTCTACGGCGCAGAAGCGTGGACATTAGCAAAAGCGGATGAAAATCTCCTTGGTCGTTTCGAACGCAAAATTCTTCGAGTAGTTTTCAGTCCCGTTTGCGTTGACGGGCATTGGAGGAGGAGATTTAACACCGAACTCTACGAGCTGTACAGCGACATCGACCTGGTCAAAAAAGTGCGAATTAGTCGACTAAGATGGCTAGGACATGTAGAGCGAATGGACACCAACGCTCCGGCCCAAAGAGTCTTCGATTCCAACCCGGAGGGACAACGCAGTAGAGGAAGACCTCGCCTTAGGTGGCGCGCGCAAGTGGAAGGGGATCTCAACCAACTTGGAGTGCGCAACTGGAGGCAGTTAGCCAAAGATGGTGCTAACTGCAGATGCGTATTGGTTGAGGCCCAGGTCCACCCCGGACTGTAGCGCCACCTAAGTAATTAAGTAAGATGTTGTTAAGCAGCAGCAGAGGTTGGGGGAAGACAAGCTAATTGCACTTGTTTTTTTATTATAAGTTTTTTTTGCAAAAGATTAGTATCGGAGTTTATTCAAGCAGATAACTTTTTTTGGAGCTCCGTACATAGAAAGAAGAAAGCGAATTCCATTAGTGATTATAACTTCATGAGTAGAGTTACTATCTTTAAAAACTTCAGCACAATTAATTAAATTTTGTTTCTCGAACAATTTCAAAACCGTTGTTTTGCCCCTCTTGAAAAATGCTGATGTTGTATCGCAGCCAGTTATTGCGTGTAGAAAAAGTATATGATTTGGCATTTTGATGAATAAATATTTTTTTCTGTTGGAGTTCGAGCAGTAAGTAATACTTATATATATATAGCCACGAGTTGTCACTACGAAGGAATGCTTACGACTAACAGTAAACAATTTTGATTTTTGCTCAAATCTATTTGCGCAGTTATTTTGTGGCCTAAGACCGGCCATTCACTGTACAAAATAACTGCTCCAAATTGGCGTTTCTATTTCTGTTTGCGCAGTTATTTTGTGTAGTGAATGGCGGGCCTAAATGGAAATAGGGGCGGAGTTTTTGACGTTCATTTATATTCTAAGAATTTTATAATTTGTATTTATAAGACTTACGGACTCAAAAATGTATATAAAAGTACATTAACGTGCATATTACGAATAAATTTTTTTTTTAATTCTTTCAACCGCTATATCACGGAAATGGCAATACTTATGAAAAAAAGTGTAAATACATTTTTTGTAGATAATCCGATGATATACAATTTGTGTCTGTAATATTTCACTGTAAAGCTCACCGTTTAGCTGAAAAACGCGAAAAACCTATTTTTGCAAACTTTTACCGTTAATAACATTTTTTGCCGAAGGGGGATTGATGGGGACTTTTCACAATTCATTTATAATAGTATTCTGAGCATTTATTCCAATTTTTAGCTCTATGGGAATTAATGTAACCTTACCTCTATTTTAAGGGCTAATTTGACTGGACTATATGGCTTAGCCGTCAGCTTGGTTAGCAAAATGCTTATACATGTACATTTGTAACTTAAACAATGTAGTTATTTTTTTTTGTTAATAAACTTAATCAATCATACTCTGCTATTAATAGCGACCTGTACTTGTAGATGGATTTAATATAATAAAATAACTTTTTCCAATCACACTCGTTCAGAATTTGTATTGTCTCCTGCATGGTAAGGAATTTTTTTCTGAAGTAAGCTAGTCTTTGTAGTTTGTAGATTGGACAAACACTAATAATGTGAAAGCAGTCTTCTTTCGCTTTTAAGTTGCAAATATTACAAAACTGGTTGAAGATTCCATTATATGGGCTGCCATTAAAACCAATCAACTCACATCTTGCTTTGAAAATAAGAGATATTTCACTATAGTTGAGTGAGTCATTGAAATAGTTCCTTTAGATTGAAGTTCAAGTGAGAATACAATACTCTGCTATCTGATTCACGAGCCTTCTTTATAAATTGCACACGAATAGCATCTTCATTTTTATTTATTATTCGATAAAGTTGGTTCTTTAACTTGTCCAGGTTGTTTAGATCGAATGAAATAGTTTCTCCACACGCGTTTCCAATTCTTAACCATCTTGACGCCCACCAGTCCTTGTTTCTTAATTCATAAGAGAGCATTTTTTTGGTTATTCGGGAGTCTGGATACGAACCTAATTTAATGATGTAATCCGCTTGCGATTTGAGAGTGCTTGGAAAAAGCATTGGAAGACCCGTTTCCAAATAGATTGTGTAGTTCGGGGATTTAATTGGTAAGTTGAATAATTTTTTCAAGAAGTTTCTGTGAAATTTCTCGATTACTTCGTAGTCGTCTGATCCCTAAATTTGAGAGGCGTAACAAAGAGTTGATTTAACAACTGAATCTAATATTCTGTATTTCGTTGAAAGGAGAATCCGTTTGTTTGCAAAAACATTTTTCCATGATAGATTCACTAAGCTTTGGGAACACTTGGCTTTATCCGTTAGGTTAGGTTAGGTAGACGTGGCTGTCAGCCAAAGCCAACACACTTAGACCAATGATAGGTCCATTGTGGTACCACACAGATCTGGGGATTACCCTCACTGCTCGTTGAACCAATAGGAGCTTCTTATGAAGCGCGAAAGACTTCTAGCGCCAGTGCTGGCTAAGTCGCTTTTGTCATTGAACAAGAAGTCCCCTAGATGGAGATTTCTTCTATGGGAGAGCGCAGGACACGTGCAGAGAAGGTGAAGTACAGTCTCCTCCTCCTCCTCGTCCATACAGCTTCTGCAGAAGTCATTTGAGCACACACCGAGTCTAGATGCGTGTCTGCCTATTAAGCAGTGACCTGTAATAACACCTATAGTGGAGCTAATATGCAGTCGGTTTAATGAGATTAGACACTTAGAGCGTCGCAGATCCAGCTTTGGCCAGATCCGCTTAGTCGCTAGACATGTATTGCTACTCGTCCACCTAAGGTTTGTTCTCTCGATTGCGGATAGCTTGAACAAGAGTTTACAAGTAGCGATTGGTATACCTAGGGAACCTTTATCAGGTAAAGGAGGTAATGTGGTTCCTTTTTTGGCGAGATCATCAGCCCTGCAGTTACCTGGAATGTCCCTATGCCCCGGCACCCAACAGAGGTGAATATTGAACTGCTCTGCCATCTCCGAAAGAGATGATCGGCAGTCTTGGGCTATGATGGAATTTGAAGAGACTGAGTCCAGGGACTTAATCGCGGCCTGACTATCCGAGAAGATACGGATATCCTTTGAGGATATCACATTCCTCTTCAGCCACGTCAGGGCTTCTTTTATCGCCAAAATTTTCGCCTGGAACACGCTACAGTAATCAGGAAGACGGAAAGAGAGGCTAAGATTTAGCTTTTCTGAGAAGACTCCACCACCTACCCCATCGCTAGTTTTTGATCCATCGGTGTAAAAGTGGATCGATTTATCATTCGCAAATGCATCATCATCCCAGAAAGATCTGGAAGGAATGGTGATTTGGAAGTTTTTTCCGAACTGCAAACGGGGTATGGTGTAGTCTATGTTTCTGGGTAGAGACTTAAAGTAGTCTAGAATAATGGAGTGGCCAATATTGTTATTGGTCCACTGCGAGGTAGCTTTTAAGCGGACAGCGGAACATGCCGCTGTTTGCATGCTTAATATATCAAGGGGTATCAGGTGTAGCAGAATGTCCAGAGCCGCGGAGGGGGTAGTTCGGAGTGCTCCGCTAATGCATAGACACGCTGAACGCTGGACTTTGCCCAGCTTGTCGCGGTTAATAGCTTTTTCTAGAGCAGTCCACCAGACAACCACCCCGTAAGTAAGAATTGGTCTTACCACCGATGTATATAGCCAGTGCGTAATGCGGGGTTGTAAACCCCACTTGTTGCCAATGGCTTTTTTACAAGAGAAAAGTGCTACTGTAGCTTTCTTGACTCTTTCTTGTATATTGGGTTTCCAGCTTAACTTTCTATCGAAGATTAGACCCAAAAATTTTGCTTCGTCAGAGAAAGTTAAGCTTGTACCGCTAATAGAGGGAGGGTCAATATATGGGATTTTATATTTCCTGGAAAAGAGGACAAGCTCGGTTTTGTGGGGGTTAACGCCCAGTCCGCACCGATTAGCCCATCTCGTTAGCTTGTTAAGAGCGT
This sequence comes from Portevinia maculata, assembly GCA_949715645.1. Taxonomy (NCBI): domain Eukaryota; kingdom Metazoa; phylum Arthropoda; class Insecta; order Diptera; family Syrphidae; genus Portevinia; species Portevinia maculata. The sequence goes on from OX454526.1 coordinate 221,708,254, forward strand.
TTTGCAGGAGTTCCTTTATGGTGTTGAGGTGTTTCCCAGAGACGGCAATAGCAACATCATCCGCATAGGCAATCGCTCTGCAGCCCTCCCCTTCCAGGTTTATCAGTAGTTTGTTCACCACCAAGTTCCAGATAAGGGGAGAAAGAACACCGCCTTGCGGCGTCCCTCGACTGACAGACCTCCTAGCAGATGTAACGCCCAGTTTTGAATTGATAATCCGACTATTTAGCAGTAGATTGATCAATTCACCAAGCGAGCTATCCAAATTCAGTTCTGCCAGTGCGTTTGCGATTGCAGATGTGTTAACGTTGTTAAAGGCGCCTTCTATGTCAAGGAAAGCAACCATGGTATACTCCTTGTGATGGAGGGAGTATTCGATTGTACGTACTAAGGAATGAAGAGCGGTTTCCACTGACTTTCCCTTACGGTACGCATGCTGGAGGAATGAAGATAGACTAATAGGTCTGAGGTCCTTTGGACTGACATGGGAATATTTGCCAGCCTTGGGTATAAAAACCACTTTTACTTCTCTCCAAGCCCGGGGGATATGTACCAGATTTAGACAGCTTATTATGATCATCTCCAGCACAGGCAGGATGATATCCGCTGATGATTACCAAATTGGGTTCAGTTTCACTCCTAAATATTTGAGTTCCTTTACAATCTCTAATCGGTTTCCATTGTAAAACCATCTATTTCCATTTTGCACTGGTGGTGAACGTGAAAAGACCATAATTTTAGATTTTTCGGTGTTGATGGTTAGTCCCCATTTTTTGCAGTAGCTGGCTAGACGATTTATCATCAATTGGAGATTTTCAGGAGATTCAGAGAGTAGAACAAGATCATCGGCATATAACAAGACATTGACCACGATATTAGCAATTCGTACTCCACCAGGTAAATCTTTTTCTATGTCGTTTATAAATAGAGAAAACAATAAGGCACTAAGAGTAAGAGGACATCCTTGCTTTACACCAGTCTTTGTTTTAAACCATTCTGAGAAATCCTTTCCATCCCAGACTGCTGCACTTGTTTCGGCATACATTTTTTTTAATGGTCTTAAGAAATTTTGCAGAGATACCCAACTGAGATAGTTTATAGAAGAGTGCGCTTCGGCTAACAAGATCAAAAGCTGCCTTGAAATCTACAAAAAAGCTATACATTTTCTTGTTTCTGGCTTGAAAGGCTCTTATAATCGAAGATAATGTGAATATTTGGTCAACGGTTGAAAAGTTTTTTCTGAATCCAGCTTGACGCTCTGTCAGAATATTTTTTTCATCTACCCATTTTTCTCCTACAAGTATGCCACAAAATATATTGCCTGACACATTCATGAATGAGATTCCCCTGTAGTTTTCTACGTTTTCCAGCGAACCTTTTTTGTGGATGGGGAATATTACAGACTTCTTAAACGATGAAGGGATGTCTGCACTCGAGAACACACTGTTGAAGAGAACTTTCAAATAGTTGATTAAGGTTGGACTAGCATTTTTGTAGAATTCGTTCGGAATCCCATCTTCGCCTGGCGCCTTTCCATTTTTGGATTTCATGATAACAGCATTAAGTTCGTCAGTTGTTACCTCACCATCTAGGGAATCGTCGAAAATGAGCGGGTCTGCATACGAGAAAAAAAGGTTTGAGTTAGCCAGTAGAAGATGTTTAAAATATATGGATAGATCATCAGCAGATACTCCTGTACCTATTTGGTAAACTGTACCATTAATCTCCCTTGCTATTCTCCAGAAGTCATTCGAAGACTTTGTTTGACTAAGTAAGAGAGCTTGCCGATTATCGAAATCAGTTTTCTTAGCTAGGCATAGATTTTTGTAGTGGGTATTCACTTGGTTATACCACTTTTTAACATCAGGGTCATTACAAGTTCTCCAGACACGCAAAGGGCAAATGATTTCTTCCTAGCATCTATGCATTCTCTATCAAACCATTTTTATTTGAATGGTGCCCTTATATTTGAAATATTGTTCGATGCAGCACTTCTTATACAACAAGTTATTTGATTTGCAAGTGTTTCTGTTTCTTCAGGTATCGAATTATTTGCTGAGAGCAAGCTGTATAATAACCGGTGGTAGGTATTTGTTTTTTCGGATTTCCATTTAAGTCTAGGTAGTAGGGGCAGGTTTTTGTGATGGGAGGGTGTTTCACCATCAACTTCAACCACGATTGGCATGTGATCCGAAAAAGTTTTGCATTGTACCTCAAATTTTTTAATTTCCCCAGTCCAGTCGCTGTTTACAGCACAAAAATCAATAACTGAATTGCCTTGCCCTCCGACAAATGTGTAATGTCCTTCCCTATCACCTTCGGTACAGCCGTTTAACACAATAATATCATACATTTGGAGCAGCTCTAGTACATCTGTTCCATTTTTATTGCAGATTATGTCTTTAGATACCCTATTGGTACAGCATATACTAGGGTTTGTTACAGTTTGCACTATAGTGGTTTGTGAGTTACTTGTTCTCGAATTCCAATCTCCAATCAGCATAACGCTTTTGCCAGCTAACCATGACATTGTATTACACAGCTTCTCAAAGTCGTAAGTCCATTTATTGCAGTTTATATATGATGGAACTATATATATATTATTATTTTGTGTTACACATTTACTACGGTAGTTCATCAAAATCGTAAGTTTTTAAATGCGATTTTTTTATCCCGTACAGGCTGCCTCCACTTGCACGTCCCTTTATGTAGGTTTTACTTGCATCGCTCCAAATTACTCGTAACTTAAAGCCACTAAAATATTTATTAAAATTACTTAAGTTATCACTTGTTAAATGTGTTTCAAATAAAAAGAAAATATCAAAGTTCTTAACATAGTTAAACAAATCTACAAATAATAATTTATTACTTAATCCAGATACATTGTAAGATAAAATATTTGCAGAGATAAATTTGTTTGAGCTGACGACGCCTAATTCTCAGTTTTGTATGACACTACTACCTTCCGGACCTTCGGTGTAAAGTGGCATCACTGGTGCAGCTAGCTTGGGCCATTCGCGCTGACGTTTGATTGACAACATAATTTCGTTGACAGCATTAAAATTGAGTTTTCGGTAAATATTCTGTCGTTCGTTTTCTCCGTTTGTATTATTATACCCTATTCTAGGGGTATATTAATTTTGACGCATAGTTTGTAACATACCTTAATATTGCCCGTAGACCCCTAAAAGTTACTATATTTATGATCAGCATCGATAGTAATGTCGATCTAGCCATGTCCGTCCGTCCGTCCGTCCGTCCGTCCGTCCGTCGGCAAAAATTAGGCCTTTAAACTGGACCTAGAGAGCTGAAATTTTAACCATATACTCTCTAGGGTCCCGAAATAATCAAGTTTACGAATTTTTGAAATCCGCCCACAGACACGCCCACAAACTCAAAAAAACAAAATTTTGGAAAAAATCGAATTTTGAGCTAGGAAGCTGAATTTTTTTATATATGATCTATGACTCCTAAAACTGCTCGGGATATAAAATTTTCAAAATCCGCCCACTGCCACGCCCACAAAAAAATAAAACAATTTTATTGAAAAACCAAAATTTGAGCTAGGGAGCTGAAATTTTTAATATATACTCTCTAGGGGCCCTTTAAGCTCATGTATAAATATTTTCAAAATCCGCCCACTGACACGCCCACAAATAAATAAAACAATTTTTTTGAAAATCCAAAGTTTGAGCTAGGGAGCTGAAATTTATAATATATACTCTCTATGGGCCCTTTAAGCTCATGTATATATATTTTCAAAATCCGCCCACTGACACGCCCACAAATAAATAAAACAATTTTTTTGAAAATCCAAAGTTTGAGCTAGGTAGCTGAAATTTATAATATATACTCTCTAGGGGCCCTTTAAGCTCATGTATAAATATTTTCAAAATCCGCCCACTGACACGCCCACAAATAAATAAATCAATTTTTTTGAAAATCCAAAGTTTGAGCTAGGGAGCTGAAATTTATAATATATACTCTCTAGGGGCCCTTTATGCTCATGTGTTAGTTTTTTTTTAAATCCGCCTACTGACACGCCCACAATTAAATAAAACAATTTTATTGAAGCACCCAAGTTTGAGCTAGGGAGCGTTTTTTTTGATAAAATCCTTTAAATGTTATATAACAAAATATGTAGAGCGTTCTTAACAATTTAACCATACTTAGACTTTTGTCACGCCCACTTATGAGGGATAGGAATAAGAATAGGGTATCCAACAGTTCGCCCAAGCGGACTGTAGCCCGTCCCTATGTTTATATTTAAGTTTGTTATTATTTCGTTGACAGCATTAAAATTGAGTTTTCGGTAAATATTCTGTCGTTCGTTTTCTCCGTTTGTATTATTATATTTAAGTTTCTGATTATTATCCCAATAAAATGTTTTATTACCAATTAATAAATTGTTGTTTTTAATCAATACTGCTTCACTTGGTTTAATTGACGATCTGCAAGGTGCCACCTAGCAGGTTTTGTGAGTACCTTCATTCTACGGTAACATTTGACAGCCACTGTCAAACGCACAGTAAAACTCAATCGAAATAGAATATTTTGTTGGTAAAAGGATTTTGTGAAATTTTCGGTGAAGTTTGTGTTTTAGAAAACACGATTCCTAGAGCATAATTAAACAAAGAACATGTAAGAACTATTTTTAATTCATATACGCTTGAAAAAATCATAGTAATTCCACTTTTCTTTCAGCAGTGTTCGCATCAGTTGCACGGTTTGCCATGGCAAAGTATTCTCTACAGTACTGCGGAGTCCCGCAGTGCCAAACTTACAGGAAACCTGGAATTTCCATGCATCGGATTCCACAAAATGTTTTCAAAAACCGGAAGGAGCTATGTACTTAAGTGGAAGACAATACTTAAAATGGGAAAGCCTTTTCCCAAAAATGTTGAGCTTTGCAGTCTGCATTTTAGAAAGGAGGACATTCTTGTTCCTCTTTCTAAAGGGAAACGGATCAAGTGCCTGCTCCAGGACTCAGCTGTTCCATCCCAGAACTTACCAAAGTCGAGAATATACAAAGCGCAATGCATTCAACTAATAAAGAAAAGGTACACGCGATGAAAAACAGAAACGCTCGGAAGGATTGGTGACTAATGACTACATGTTTTTTTTCGCTGCATAATAGCTAAACAAAATTCTAATTTTTCAGTTGTGAACGAGCTTATCTGATGCCTGCGGAACTATTTGAGGTGAATGAAGAAGGCAACAACGAACTAAACGAGCAACATTCGTTGACAGTATCTGTTGGAGTTCTACATAGCGCGATGCAAAGTGACAAATGTGTTCAAGTGGGTAATGAAATGCACTTTTACTCTCTACCATTCAACGCCAATTCGGACGACAAAATCAACACCGCCACAGGCATACCGACCAGAAAGTTGTTGAACAGAATTGTGCAGTGTTGTTTAAAGGCACGGTCCTCAGAAGGCAAACAAAAAATGATGCCACTAGAGCATAGAATTATTCTGACTATGTTCAGAATAAAACATAACTGCTCCAATGCCATAACTGCACTGTTGTTTGACGTTGCCGCAAATACTCAAAATACTGCGACGAGTACCGATTGCATACAATTGCTATCTAAAACGCTGCAGTGCTGTATTTATTGTATTTATTGGCCCAGTAGAGAGTGCTTTTTGGTTCACTACCTTCCAAGATGTGTCTCAGCCTTCTTTTTGGGTTTACATTTCTAAAATACAAAAATATACGTTATTTTTTGGACAAAAAAGATTTGCATAATTATAGTCTGAAAACTGCATGCAAAGCAAAATTGTGATTACATTTTTTGAACAAGGATTTATGCATTTATTGCCACAGCAATCATTTGAATTTAATGTGATTTGTGAACTTACGCATTTCTTGGTGGCATCGCAACTATTTTCCAAGCACTCGGGCAGCTTTTACACAGCAAATTATACTATTTTAATTGCACTGTAAAATTATATTTCCCATTGTTTTTACACTAAGTCGGCAGCTGTCAGAATCACTTCCGTATAATTACGCTTCAAAAAAAATCCGTCGGGTGGCACGGAAAGCAGTTTGCAGATCGCCAATTGTTTTGATGACTTTTCGATACCCGAGTAGAATTCGACGTTTGATTTGTGATTGTTTGCTAAGTTCTCGTTGGATATAGCAGCCTGTGCCTTTTAGCTTCAAGGAATTTTTTAACATTTTCATTGCAGTTTCATTAGAACCAGTGCTAAGTTTGAGTTTAATTATATTCTTGTTTTCACTAAGCTTTACGGCTTGTGGCATTTGTTGTTGGTCTGCATCATAGCCTAACAAAAGTGTGGTTATGTTATGAATCCTTTCTTGGGGGTCAGATCGGTGGTTTGGAATCGTGAAAATAATATTTTTCCCTCTGATCTCTCGGCTCTGCAGTTCAAGCTCCTCTTCTAGAATGCAACATCGATTTTCAAAATTCTGAACTTTTTCAGATAATTCCTGGTTTTGTTGTCTTAGCGAGTGTATCTCATTGTTAAGTTTGTTGAGATCGTCTTTTATTGCTAGGTTGGCCGTCGCTTTGGAGAGTCCTGTATTGAGCGATGCCTCGATAATGGATTTGATTTTATCTAGGTCAGATTGGGAGATCGACATTGTTTGTTGGGATTTATAAACCTTTGATGGTCTGTTGATATTAAAAAGTGGATAAATATTTTCTTCAGGTGACGTTTGATCGATTTTCCTTTTGTTGTCAGTCATGTGACTTAAGGCCCATTTAGACGATCATTTCAGTTTCAATTTCAGTTGAGCTATCAGTCCAGCTTTCAGTTAAACTGATGTCTAAACGCAAAAATTGAAGCGTTTAACTGAAACTGAAACTGAAACTGATGGAATTCCCATAAGTTCTCAGTTCAGTTGTCAGTTAAACTGATGTGTAAATACGTTTTAGTTCAGTCGTCAGTTCAGTCGTCATTTTAATCGCAGTTGGCGTTAAATCGATATGTCGAAACGGAATGATAGCATGGTCGATTTCATTGAAATTTATCGCGCTTGTCCATGTTTGTGGAAGAAAAGTGACCCTTTATATCACAATTCAGTGAAAAGGGAAGCAGCATACAATATAATGCTGCAAAAACTAAAAGAGGTGGGTTTCAGGTATAATTGCACTTAGACTTGGTGCCGATATTGCAGTAAGAAATTTAAGGCTTTGGTAAGTATTTCCAGTTGCTAAAATTCGGAGGGTTGCACTTAATCTTTCGTGAGGTGATATGGCTTCTCTCATATTGGTATCTGTTTTTTTTTTATAATTGGAGTCACTAGTTGCAGTAGCTCGAAATATAAGCTTTCACTCATACGTAAATAGTTTGACCAATCACCAATTCATCGTCCATTACGCAATGTATTTCTTCTGACTTTCGACTGCTCACAAGTAAAATGAAAGCTGAACTGAACACCGGACTGAAGTCTAAACGCACGGTTTTTTTTTTAACTGAACTGACAACTGAACTGATAACTGAACTGATAACTGATCGTCTAAAAGGGCCTTTAGGTGTCTACTTGGAAAGATTATTTCACAGGTTAATAAATTAGGATTACCTGTTTTTGCTGTTTTATTTATAGAAACAGACAGTCGACACACCTGTTTATACACTTTTAATTATTAATTAAGAGATTTGGCTAGTTTTATTGAAGAATTTTAAAAGAGCAAATTTGTAATTGGACTATACACTTTTGTCGCAGAGTTGCCAACCATAGTTCGCAACACGCTTTAACGTTGGTCGTAGACCCCCAAGAGTTACTTTATTTGTGATTATCATCGAAAATTTTGTCGACGTAGCCATGTTTGTTTGTCATAAATTTGGAGGCCCTAAGGTTCTAGCTAGAAAGGTGAAATTTTAAATATGCGACGCAGGAAATAGCTCACCCCTCCTGATCAGGCTACAATTTATAAGGCATTTATTTGCCCTAAACTTGAGTACAATGCTCATATCTGGTAACCTATTTGGAGCTACTAGCTAAATAGAATTTAATAACGCGCGATAAAACTTCTTGGCGACAGGAACATTTCGAAATCGCATGACATGAAGATAACACTGTATGCCAAGTGGGCAAATAAGGACCATTGCTGATAGTTCTCGCTGTCCAAATGTGGTCAAGCAGTGTAATGGGCATATATCCATACTGACCTACCATACTGTTTATGACAAATAAATTGGACCAAATGCAGGTGGTGCAGGGAAATAACTTCACGGGCAATAACCTCACATGGGAAATAACTTCACCTCGAGTGGGAAATAACTCCACTTTTTTTTGTGAAGTTACTGCCTACTGAAGGTGAGCAATTACTCCGCCGTTAATTTTGTGAAGTTATTTCCCATCTATATTTTGAGAATTTGTCTATTATAAATGAGGAGCAAATATGAAATATATAGTTATTTACCTACGGGATTTTTGTATAGTTTTGGAAATCTAACGTATGTCTTCAATTCACGGCTTATGCTTAGTTAGCGTCGGAGTTGTGTTTTCTTTTATGTTTGAATTTTGTAATGTCTAGGAATTTCGTAGTGGATGTCAGCAACATTCGTGGGTTGAGGATAATTTTTTTTTCATTATACGCCCATGTTTTTCACAACAAACCAGCTGTTTTGGCACTTAGTGAAACCCAGTTTAGCGTTGGCTCTGATTTAACAGAGTTTAGTCTACCTGGGTACAACTTAGTGCCATTATTTTTTCCCCATCGCGGTATCGCCGTTTATATACGTAGTGACGTAGCCTACCAACTTCAGCCTCAATATGGCCAATGTGCCAATCCAGAATTTAATTTCATTTGGCTAAAATTCCATGTCCGTAGGCAATTAATTCACTACTGCTTTGTTTATAGAAGCCCCAACTTGGACAGACATTCAACTTATAATAAGTTTGATGCCCTGTCTGATTCCATTACAAGAATTGTGACTCTTCATCCTCGTTCTGAAATCGTTATTGCGGGCGATTTCAATATACACAGTTCAAGCTGGCTTCGACATTCTGGTCAGACAACACCCGAAGGAAGGTACGTCGAGGTCTTTGCTGAGGTAAATAACCTGACTCAGCTTGTAAATGAGCCGACACGAATACCGGACACTAGCAGCCAAACTTCCAACACATTGGACTTGTTTCTTACCTCTCACCCCGATAAATACGCTTTGAACGTATTATCGCCCCTAGGTTCGTCAGACCATTGTATCATATCAGCAAATTTCTCGTACTCCAACCACATAGTTAAAGAACAAACTCCTAAAAGAACCGTATGGCAATACGAGAAAGCCAATTGGGAAAAACTAAACGGTTTCTTGAAGAGTTTTAACTGGTCACTGTGCTTCCTCGACAGCATCCTCGATGGATGCTGCTGCTGATATGATCACAAACATAATTCACCTGGGCATGAAGTCTTTTATCCCTAACAGAATAAAAAGTATCAAACCCAAGTTTAACGCGTGGTGTGACTCGAGCTGTAAAGAGGCTATCAGGTTAAAAGAGGTAAGTTTTCGGCTATTCAAAGCCAACCCATCTGAGGAAAGCCGTAAAAGGTTTAAACGAGCCAGAAACGACTGTAATGCTTACATTAATCGTGTCAAATTCTCCTATGACCAAAAGTTGAGGCAAAAAATACTACAAAGTCCCACTGGTAGTAAAAACTTTTGGTCATTTGTTAAAAACATCAAGAATTCGACCTCATCATCTATCCCGACACTCATTTACAATGACATTCCAGCTGCCAGCTCTATAGATAAGGCCAATCTGCTTGCTGCTCACTTTGCAGTCAGCTCAACGCTCCCAGATTGTGCTTTGTCTCCCCCTGTACTCGAGCGCGTAGAATTCTCCATGGGACCAGTCCACTTTCGCACTCGTACAGTGGCTAGAGTACTTCAAGATCTTGATGTTCACAAATCCGCTGGTCCAGATGGTATTTCCCCTATCGTTCTGAAGAGGTGTTCTTCTTCGGTGGCAAAACCATTGCGTAAGCTTTTCCATCTGCCCTATTCTTCAGGACTCTTTCCGGGAAGATGGAAAACAGCATTTGTCCATGGAAACGCTAATAAACCGTCAGCTAATGAAATATCTTGAATCGCGAAAACTTCTTAATGACCGGCAGTATGGTTTTCGCAGCAATAGGTCCACCGGTGATTTGATGACATATCTAACCGAAAAGTGTAACCAATCTCTTCATCAAGGTGGTGAAAGTAAGATTGTTGAAAGAAATTACCTTTCGGGCCGTTCAATTCAAGTTGTTTTGAACGGTTTCAAGTCTGCAACTCACCAAATAAATGCTGGTGTCCCCCAAGGCTCTGTTCTGTCCCCGACTCTTTTTCTCATTTTTATAAATGATCTCCTGTCTATTACTTCTAATCCAATCCATTCCTTTGCGGATGACAGTACCCTCAGCTTCTCATATTCGTTTCTTGGGTCACGCCCCTCAACTTCGGGTGTGGAACTGGAACGGCAACGTATGTTAAGCTCATTAAATTCCGATCTTAACAGCATAACTCAGTGGGATAAAACCAATAGAGTGGAATTTAATGCTTCCAAAACACAATGCTGTCTCCTGTCATTAAAGCAAAACCCACACACACTGCCATTATCTATGAATGGCACTTGCATCGCTGAAACCGAAAGACTTTCTATTCTCGGTTTGTGTGTTAATGACAACCTTCGTTGGAATGAGCACATATTCGATGTCGCCAAGAACGCCGCGAAATGTCTAGGCCTCCTTAAGCGTTGTAAGAAATATTTCACCCCTTCTGATCTGGCTACAATTTATAAGGCGTTTATTCGCCCGAAACTCGAGTACAACGCCCACATCTGGTCCGGTGCACCAATAAGTTATTTGGAGCTACTAGACAGGATCCAAAAACGCGCGATAAAACTCATTGGCGACCGAGACATCGCGAGATCGATTGACTCTCTTAGTCATCGTCGTAATGTCTCCTGCCTTTCGTTATTTTATCGTTATTTCCACTATAAGTGCTCAAACGAAATAGCCAGTTGCATTCCTCTCCTTGAACATTTTAACCGCAATGCCCGCCATGCAAGGAATGCTCATCAGTTCACCCTCAAGCCTGTGTTCGGACGTACAGTGAAGTTCAAAGAATCTTTCCTCAGCCGTACAACAGGAATGTGGAATGCTCTTCCCCGCTCCATTTTTCCTGCACATTACAACCTACAAACATTCAAAACCAACGTGCATCGGCATCTCTCCTTTTCTTCTCACCCTAATTTCCTTAATGCCCGCGCTGTGTAGCTAATACATTATAAGGGTCCCAACAAATCCCTTTAGTGCGCGCTTATTATAAAAAAAAAAAAAAAATAATTTCATTTATAACAAAATAAAACAATTTATTTTTAGCAATTTATATCGGTGCCGTGAAATAAGGCCTTACGTAATAATGGCCCTATTTCGCTTTGAAAAGTGTTTTTAACAATTTACACTTGCACCTACTCCAAGTCAAACAGTGACCCCAAGCGGGGGGTGGTGGGGGGGGGGGGGTGGTATATATGCATTTCTCCTTAAACTGTGAGTGCTCAATTTTTTCAAGTTTACCTGTCGAAGATCTACAACCTAACAGTTTCGTTTTTGAGCCGATAACTTTGAGAGAAATTTACATTGTTATCATGTCCTTAAAGAATAAAAACTCCTGCACGAGTGACGGTGTTTCATGGTTTCAATTGTGCTTCTGAAACGTATTCTCTTTTATGTAGTTGATGTACTGAGTGTCTTATTTAATCGCATTGTTGAAAGCAGTTGTTTTCCTGAACATTTAAAATGAGCCGAAGTTGTACCTCTTTTTTGAAAAAGGAAACAGAACAAATGTTTCGGATTATAGACCTATTTTTCTTCTTTTCACCTTTTCGAAGATCTTTGAAAAACTCCTCAAAGTTTGAATTTTGTCGTTTCTTGACAAGTTTAATTTCTTTTGTAGCAACCAGTTTGGGTTTAGAGCAGGAATGTCAACAGAGGATGCTATTTGGAGAGTATCTGCAATAAATCTACCATGGGCCTATTTATACACATGGCAAAAGCATTCGATATGGTGGTGGACCATGATTTTTGTTACTAAGCAAACTTTATAGTGCTGGTTTTCGAGGTAGCATTTTTAAATGGCTTCTATCGTTTTTGAAATATAGGAAGGAGAGAGTAGTCAAGGGTGTCTTGAGTGAGTCTCTACTTTTGAAAAACGGTGTTCCTCAGGGTTCGGTACTTTGTTTTGCGTAATGTGCATACATTTCCTTTTCAAACTCAATTTAAATGGTGTTCCTACTGCATTTGCAGACGATATAGCGTTTACATATGAGTTTCTAACTGTATTTGAATGTATCACAAGGCACGAGGAAGATGTTGAAATTTGAAGGTGGTGGTTTAGCGCCCATAAATTGATCATCAGTGAGAAAATCAAGTTGATGTCTTTCACGATAACTGGTAATAGTCTGTATGATTTTAACCTGTTGTTTGACTGTAAACGGTTTTTCTTAGCTGTTCATAAGTGTGATTGCCAAATGGAAAGTAACAAATGCATGACAAACACAACATCGCTGCAGTGTTCCTAGATCTTCAAAGAGCTTTTGAAACGGTTGATAGAAGTATCTTACTGCAGAATTTGGAGACCTATGGCGTACGGAACGTGGAATATAAATGGTCCAGCTCATATCTTACTGGACGAAAGCAACAAGTAAAATTTAACAATGTAGGATCGGAGCCAATAGATGTTGACTTGGGAGTGCCACAAGGTACTATTCTAGGACCTTTACTGTTCCTACTATACATAAATGACATGCAATAATGCGTAAAAAATGGTGAACTTATATTATTTGCTGACGATGGATTATTATTTGTTGAGGACTTAAATGTTGATTATATGTAAACTAAAATTAGCTGAAGACATTAAAAATATTAAAGCATTTCTTGAGATGAACAAACTAAAATTAAACGAAAAGAAAACCAAAGTTATGTTTTTAAACTTTATTACTAACACTAAACAGTTTGAAAACTTTGAAGTACTTGAAGAAATAAAATATATAGGTGCAAAAATTGACAATAAACTTAGCTTTAAGTCCCACTTCGACTACGTAATAGGCAAAATTGCAAACAAATTAGGATTTTTAAGAAGAATTAGAAAAAATGTTTCTATATTAACAGCTATACAAATATATAATGTTATAATACGTCCATATTTTGAATATTGTCCAACCATTCTAATGTTAAGTAATGAAGGTGTCAAAGATAAATTACAAAAGTTATAGAATAAGGCAATGAGTTGCATTTTAAAATGTGATAGATATACACATATTAACTACATGTTCGTTAGTAATGTAATCTATTGCCTAAATATCTTAAAAATAAATTATCAATTATAGTCCAGTCAAATGGTGCAAAAAAAGGGTCGAAGTGGAAAGTTCTGGTGTAATTGTGTTTAGTGACTTATTTTATGGATTGGGGGCTGCTGAACACGAATCTGAACTTCTCCAACAAAATTTCGAATGGCAAATATGAGAAATCGTCAAAAAACCGCTGAAAATAAGACTTTTTTTGTGGTTTTCGGCTTATAACTTGAAAACTGAGCTTTCTACCTTAGAATAGGGTATACAAAAATGTCTATTCATATATATATATATTTTTAATTCCATGTAGGAAAATCTTCTTTCATACGATTTTTAAAGATGGAACCATAAATTTTTCTCTAAGAACTGATAAGAGTCCTAGACACGGGTTCCATAATTTATTCAGGGCAGCCTTCCGGTTGTATTCCTGAAACGGATAAACAAATAATCAGTGACCTAATTCCGAATACCTCATAATTTAGTGAATAGATCCGAAAGCAGTATAAGTGAGTAGCTATAGCGAGTCAAGAAATGAAGTAGATACCTTCAAGTATTTCAGGGAGGTCCAAGTCTTCATCTGCTTCTTCTTCAATTTCTGCAATGGGCATGTTGTTGCAGCTGTTTTCGCAGTTCAGGCACATATTGGAACATTTGAGGCCTACTCTTTTGCATCCACAGTTGGTCTGACAGGTCTTTGTGCATTTGCAGGATATAAGTTTAAAAACCTTTTCTAGAGCTGGTGGCTGTAGCGTTCGCACTGGCTGTAGACCATCACTGGTTTTCTTCCAACCCCATTCCTCAGGATCTTTTTCATTTCCAAGCCATTGCTGTACTTGAAAGTACACTCTCAAGGAGTGTTGCTGTGCAGCATCTTCGGTGGGAGGTAAGGACGCCAAATAGGTTCTGGTTTTATAGGCAGACCTACGATAATATTTGTATCTTAGTTTGCTCAAAGTTGTCCCTTCCTTATCAGTCAATTTGTGCAACGCAGTGAAGAAGATGAGCAGCAAAATTTTTGTTACATAAAGTAAAAGTAGGTAATTTGTTCTTCTTTATTTTACCCTCAGAAATTTTTTTCGTAGAAAGCTCAGTTTTCAAGTTATAAGCCGAAAACCACAAAAAAGCCTTATTTTCAGCGGTTTTTTGACGATTTCTCATATTTGCCATTCGAAATTTTGTTGGAGAAGTTCAGATTCGTGTTCAGCAGCACCTAATCCATAAAATAAGCCACTAAACACAATTACACCAGAACTTTCCACTTCAAACTACCATTTGACTGGACTATTAGAGCAGATATCCAGCCGTGCGGCCTTAGAACTAACAATAATTTCAATTTACAATTGTTTAGAAAAAACAAAACAAAAAAATATGTTATTTTATAAGTGTATATAAATAAAAATTGCAAAGTGTTAACCAAAGAAATGTAATGTTAGCCATTGTTTATATTTTTAAAATGAAAAATAATCTATTGCCTAAATATCTTAAAAATAAATTATCAATTAGAGCAGATATTCAGCCGTGCGGCCTTAGAACTAACAGTAATTTCAATTTACAATTGTTTAGAAAAAACAAAACTAAGAATATGTTATTTTATAAGTGATTAAAAATGTTCAATGATCTACCAAATAACACAAAGTTTGAAAATTGTCTATATAAATTTAAGTCACTAGTAATAGAGTATTTAAAAAATAATTTTTGAATGGTAGTTTCTTTTAAACTTGTAATTTAGTTTAAAAATAATGTTAAAAATAGAGATAAAAACTAGCTTAATAATTATAAATCAATCAATCGAAGTAACTTTGCAACAAATATGCAATGCTCCAAAAATTGCCGAACAAAACGAATGTGAAATGCTCTACCATGCTCTATCTCTCCTTCGCATTACAAGTCACAAACATTTAAAACCAACGTGCATTGGTATCTCCTCTCTCTCTCTGTCCAATCCAAATTTAACTTCTGCCCGCGCTGTGTAACTGTTAACATTATATGGGCATGGGCACACAAAATTTCCTTCCGTGTGCAAATTATAAAAAAAGAGTCATCCCTGAACTCGAGGAAAGTCGAATTCATAACTGCCCGTCAGCCAGAGTTCCGGTGTCATTGCATCGGACGGCGTATCCCATAATACAGGAGTCGAAGGACAACCGCATAAGACTCCAGTGCGAGTTAATACCAAAAGCCACCTCTTCCTAAACATGAGATAGCTTTGATTGTGCAACCCATGATGGAAACATCAAGGTTTTGGTTCAATAATACATGCAGACCGGCGTGCTAGTAAGGGCCCTCGTGCCGCAGAGACACACCTTCCTTTGGAAAATCTGGGTGTACGACAATGAGCTATCCAGTTACTTTATTCCGGGCTATGAGATCTTCGGTAATTGTAATAATTCTTATTGCGCTGGTGGCGTCGCAGTGTTTATTAAAAGTTCGATATTGGGCGATTGTAAAGTTGAACGTCTTAATTTGAGCATTGCTGATGCATTACAAATAAGTTGTAATTTCGGTAATGAGCAATTTTCAATTCTTTGTGTATACCGCCTGCATGAGAACAACTTGAGTAAAACAGTATTCATTGAAGAAATGGATAATCTTATTAGAAACATAAGGAGAAGAAATTTATTGATTTTAGGAGATATGAATATTGATATCCTCAGTAGCACCACTGACTCTGGTAACTATTTGCTTTCAATGTCATCTCATGGGTTAGAATCTCTAGTAAATGAGCCAACGCGTATAACACACAAATCTCAAACATGTATCGATCACATTTTTGTCAGATTGCAAAGGAAACCTAAAAGGCGAGTGGAAAATTGTAAACAGTATTCTCAATAAGCAATGCACCAAAGATACAATTCTTGAGATCGAAGTTGAAAATGGAACAGTTTCCAGTACAGTGGATATAGCCAACAACTTCAACAAATACTTTGCTTCTGTTGCTACTGAATTAAAACCATGTCCACCCCAAATTGATTGCGGTTGTGATTTGTTTTCGGACATAGTCGGCGATCAATTTCAAAGTAATAGTTTCGTTTTTGAACCTTTTACATCGCGTGAAATCTATAAAAGTATTATGTATCTAAATAGTAAACAATCGAGTACTTCTGATGGTATTACTAATTATCTTCTCAAGCGCATTGCCTTTTTTGTTGTCGACATAATAGCTCATATCTTCAATATGAGCGTAATTCGTGGCTTATTTCGCTCTGACTTAAAATGTGCTGAAGTCATTCCATTGTTTAAAAAAGGAAACCGGAAACTTATGAACCAATATAGACCCATTTCCTTACTTCCAACTCTCTCTAAGCTTTTTGAGAAGATTATGAAGAGCCGTATGTTGTCGTATCTAGACAAAATTAAATACTTTAGCAATGCACAATTTGGTTTTAGGGAAGGTAGATCTACTGAAGATGCCATACTAAAATTGTGCAGTGAAATATGTGCCGGTTTCAATAGTAACTGCAGTACAGTAGCTTTTTTTATTGATATGACTAAAGCTTTTGATATGGTCAATCATGACATCCTGTTGGATAAACTTTATAAGGCTGGGTTTAGGGGTACAGTGCACAACTGATTTGCTTTATATTTAAAAGGAAGATCTCAACGAGTTAAGCTTGAAAGAGTTTTTAGTAGGGCTATTGAAATATGTACTGGTGTACCACAGGTGTCAGTTTTGGGTCCCATTTTGTTTCTGATATATGTGAACTCAATTTTTCTTCAAAATTTTGGTAGCAACCTTACAGCTTTTGCCGATGACTTGGCGTTCACATATTCAAATAAGTCCATATGTGAATCTGTAGTTAAATTGCAAACTGACCTGCAAATGGTAAGACAATGGTTCGCAAAGCATCAGCTTTTGCTGAGCGAAAAAACTAAGCTTATGTTTTGTAGCTTAAAGTCTACTGAGTCTATTGAATGTCATTTACCCTTCCATTCAAATGAATGCGAACAACTTTTCTTGGCTTCTCACACTTGTGGTAAAAACGATTACAACTGAAAAATTCCGTGTACTGCCAACTGTTTTAACATAGAATCAGTTGATAGCTTTAAATACTTAGGACTTTTAATTGAAAAAAACATGAATTGGAAGGCACATACCTACAACAGAATTAAAAAAAATATATGATGTCCGTAACGCGAAACATGTACAACATGCTACGTCCATATTGTTCGAAAAAACTTTTACTAATAATATACTACGGGCTTATACAATCAAAGCTTCAGTATGGTTTGTCAAGTTGGGGAGGGGCCTATAATATCATCCTTGAACCTATAATGTTAGCACAGGAGCATGTTATCAAGATTATTTTTAAATAAAAATAAGTTAAGCAGTAGTTGGCCTCTGTTTCAGTGGCTTGGTGTTTTGCCTTTAAGGCATCTTTATGTTTATAAGGTACTCAAGGTGTTCTTTATGCGCAGTGGTTATTCCTCTAACTTCAGAAGCTCAACTGTGTATGTGTGTATGTCAATGTGCCAACTTCAAATAAAACTCACTATTCGAACTTTTTTACTGTCTCAGCTCCAAAGCTTTTTAATAAATTGCCGCAAAACATACGAATTTTAAATGTACGTAATCTATTCCTAACTAAAGTTAAAAAATGGCTTTTAACCAAGGATAACTTACTCGTCAAAACTTACTGCATTATTAGTTAAATTCACACTTTGTTTAAATGATATTTATACAGAAATTGTTGTACTACTTACCCCACAATTAATCATTACTATTTTTATTGAAGGGTCATTCGCCTCTAGTCACCTCTTGGCTACAGATTGACCCGTTCTTATTCTCTAATGAAAGTATTTAATGTATTATATATTATATGTTTATCTTTTTTCAAAAAGAATAAAGAAGTTTTCATATTAAAAAAAAAAAAGTTTGGAAAAAGCAGCAGTAACGTATTACCGTGAAAGCTCACTACACCCAACAACCGCCGCATATGCTAAAATTGGTCTTACCAAAGCCGTGTAAATCCATCTGACGCTTTTCAATGATGACTGCCGAAAATGCCCTTACATTGCCACAAAATAGACAGCGCTATAGTAAACATCAGCTGAAAATGCTTGGAGAAAAAAGTTTGCTCCAGAATGACTCGCAAATATTTTGCTTCCTTGGAGAGTTGGATTGTGACGCCTTTTAGCACTGGGTGGAATCAATACGATCAGCTTCCTTCGTCTCGTAATGAGAACAACCTCAGTTTTGATAGGATTGTCTGAGAGCCCATTCCTAGTGCACCATTCGTCGATTAAGTCTACGGACACTTGCGCTTTGGCGCACAGTCGCTAGGCATGATCCAACAGAATGTGCGGCAACATCATCCGCGTACGCCTGAGCGTAGACGTTACTGTTGAGAGCGTTCAACAGAGAGTCAACAAGTATGCAGTGCTCTGTTTTCCCCCGCCATCACATAACGCCCACAATCCGCATCCGCAATCAACGTTCTCTTCATTAGAATTGCTTTAATCCACAGCAGCAATAACTCGTCTACGCCGTGTTGTTTGTCAGATCTACACATGCTGTCAAAACTAGCATTGTCAAAAGCACGTTCAATATCGATGAAAATGCCCATCGTGTTTTCATTCTTAACAACCGCGCTCTCCATTCTACTAACTAGATTTTGGAGCGCAGTCTCGCAAGATTTTCAGCCTTGATAGGCATGTTGCAACTGAGATAGGGCGTGCATTCGCAAAGCAGTTTTACGCACATGAAGCTCGGAGCCGTCAAACGACGTGAAAACGTATTTGATATCCTCTTCCATTACCACAGCCTTTGTAATATACCAGCTAAGCCGAGTTGTTTGTCTCGGCTCACTTCCAGTCTCAGTAATCGGGGATGGTTGTGACCAAATTGTTATCTGGTTACCCGGAAAGTGAGACTCCAGCAGATGACTAAGAGTCTGCGCTTTCGTCTCAGTGAAAATGCCATAGAGTTTTCTAAGTGATTCCATTTTGAATGGTTTGACCTTTTTCAGAACTTAAACCAACTTAGTGGTTTCACAGCGTTTCAATCATTTCTCATTTCTCAGAAATTACCATAAAAAGCACTTTTCGATACCCGAATTAACCTCTTATATTCTTTCTGCTGTGATCGGTAGAGATTCCAGTCTTCCTCCCAATCAGTATTGAGTGACCTATTAAGAAATTGTCCAGCTTCTCTTCGTACTCTTTGCAGTTTCCAACTCCACAAAAGAACTGGTGTTCTGCAAGGATTTTGTTGGAGTTTTGAGGGATTTCCCTAACTCCCCCTGAAGCGTATCCACTTGGTTTCCATCGAAATCCTCCTCTCCTGCTAATTTATGGCTTCGCATTCGATTTGGAATTCGATGTACATTGTACACACTCTCTAGGGGCCCGAAATAACCATTTTTGAGAATTTCTAAAATCCTCCCACAATCTCAAATGAAAACATAGGGACGGGCTACAGTCCGCTTGGGCGAACTGTTGGATACCCTATTCTAATTCCTATCACTCATAAGTGGGCGTGACAAAAGTCTAAGTATGGTTGAATTGTTAAGAACGCTCTACATATTTTGTTATATAACATTTAAAGGATTTTATCAAAAAAAAGAAACGCTCCCTAGCTCAAACTTGGGTGTTTCAATAAAATTGTTTTATTTAATTGTGGGCGTGTCAGTAGGCGGATTTAAAAAAAGCTCAGCTCCCTAGCTCAAACTTTGGATTTTCAAAAAAATTGTTTTATTTATTTGTGGGCGTGTCAGTGGGCGGATTTTGAAAATGTTTTATCCCGAGCAGTTTTAGGAGTCATATATAAAAAATTTTAGCTTTCTAGCTCAAAATTCGATTTTATCCAAAATTTTGTTTTTTTGAGTTTGTCTGCGGTGTCTGTGGGCGGATTTCAAAAATTCGTAAACTTGATTATTTCGGGACCCTAGAGAGTATATGGTTAAAATTTCAGCTCTCTAGGTCCAGTTTAAAGGCTTAATTTTTGCCGACAGACGGACATGGCTAGATCGACATTACTATCGATGCTGATCATAAATATAGTAACTTTTAGGGGTCTACGGGCAATATTAAGGTATGTTACAAACTATGCGTCAACATTAATATACCCTTAGAATAGGGTATAAAAAAAAATTGCCAAGTGCGAGTCTAACTCGCCCATGAAGGGATCCGCGCGAATTATAATTATTATTTACTTAGGCACCTATTACAGATTTATAGAAAACTAGCTGACCCGGCAAACGTTGTTTTGCCATATAAATTATTTCTAGTGAATATTTTCGTAGGGAAATGAAAAATAACTAACTTATTGTAAGTTTGTGGGGATGTGGTCTATGACTGAAAGAGGAATTGAGCGCTGTGGACGTTTTGTCCCTTTCAGAACGTTAGCGGATATTGGAGAGCGTTGTATGAACGATGTGTATCAGCAATGAACTCAAGATTATTCATGCTGATTTTGACATTCGAATTCGAACGATAGTTTGTCGAATTAGAAGAATTTTTATTTTGAGATTCGATCAAATAGAAAATTTATTTGAGGAAAACCGGTATAATTCGAACGAAAATAGACATTCGAACGACTTGACTATTCATTCGAATCTCATAATAAGCATAAATTATTTCTTCTTCAAATCACGATTTGTCGCGTCGCTGTACGGTCACCAACCATGATTCCAGCAAAGTCGTCAATAACAGGTGCATGAAATCCACGCATGTGCTTTCCAGCTGGTGTTTTATCAGGATTGATGACAATAGCGTGATTGTCAGTTTGTAATTTGTGCATGCGTGATTTGAATAATTTGAACAATTCATTATGCTCATTCAATAGAGTACCTACCTCACGACAAAGTCAGTGGCAAATGAACACAAAAAAAAAAACCAACAGCTGAATGAAATGAAGGAAAACAGTGGCGAATTCGCACGGCGGGAAATACGTTCTTCGCGAATATTTCCAAAAAAGTTTATAACAAATCCAATTTTAACAAAAAACACAGGGACGGGCTACAGTCCGCTTGGGCGAACTGTTGGATACCCTATTCTTATTCCTATCCCTCATAAGTGGGCGTGACAAAAGTCTAAGTATGGTTGAATTGTTAAGAACGCTTTACATATTTTGTTATATAACATCTAAAGGATTTTATCAAAAAAAACGCTCCCTAGCTCAAACTTGGGTGTTTCAATAAAATTGTTTTATTTAATTGTGGGCGTGTCAGTAGGCGGATTTAAAAAAAATTAACACATGAGAATAAAGGGCCCCTAGAGAGTATATATTATAAATTTCAGCTCCCTAGCTCAAACTTTGGATTTTCAAAAAAATTGTTTTATTTATTTGTGGGCGTGTCAGTGGGCGGATTTTGAAAAAATTTTATCCCGAGCAGTTTTAGGAGTCATAGATCATATATAAAAAAATTCAGCTTTCTAGCTCAAAATTCGATTTTTTCCAAAATTTTGGTTTTTTGAGTTTGTGGGCGTGTCTGTGGGCGGATTTCAAAAATTCGTAAACTTGATTATTTCGGGACCCTAGAGAGTATATGGTTAAAATTTCAGCTCTCTAGGTCCAGTTTAAAGGCCTATCTTTTGCCGACGGACGGACGGACGGACATGGCTAGATCGACATTACTATCGATGCTGATCATAAATATAGTAACTTTTAGGGGTCTACGGCCAATATTAAGGTATGCTAGAAACTATGCGTCAAAATTAATATACCCCTAGAATAGGGTATAAAAAGTTTCGGAACTAAGAAGGAGTATCCAAACCACGTTTTGGAATACAAAAATAAAAGTGAAACCATGACAATCGCGTTGTGGCAAAAAAATATTTTTGTTTGGAAGCAACTAAGTTTAAAAGTTTTCTAAACAAACATTTTAGATATCTAAATACAATTGAACAGGGTTTTCGGTCAACATATAAACTGTTTTTATACCCTATTCTAATTATACCCTATTCTAAGGGTATACTAATTTTGACGCGAAGTTATATATTGCCCGTAGACCCCTAAAAGTTACTATATTTTGATAGTAATGTCGATCTAGCCATGTCCGTTCGTCTGTCGGCAAAAATTGAGCCTTTAACCATATATACTCTCCAGGTCCCCGAAATAATCAAGTTTAAGAATCTTTGAAATCCGCCCACAGACACGCTAAAAACTCATACTAAAAACATAGGGACGGGCTACAGTCCGCTTGGGCGAACTGTTGGATACCCTATTCTTATTCCTATCCCTCATAAGTGGGCGTGACAAAAGTCTAAGTATGGTTAAATTGTTAAGAACGCTCTACATATTTTGTTATATAACATTTAAAGGATTTTATCAAAAAAACGCTCCCTAGCTCAAACTTGGGTGTTTCAATAAAATTGTTTTATTTAATTGTGGGCGTGTCAGTAGGCGGATTTAAAAAAAAATTAACACATGAGCATAAAGGGCCCCTAGAGAGTATATATTATAAATTTCAGCTCCCTAGCTCAAACTTTGGATTTTCAAAAAAATTGTTTTATTTATTTGTGGGCGTGTCAGTGGGCGGATTTTGAAAATATTTATACATGAGCTTAAAGGGCCCCTAGAGAGTATATATTATAAATTTCAGATCCCTAGCTCAAACTTTGGATTTTCAAAAAAATTGTTTTATTTATTTGTGGGCGTGTCAGTGGGCGGATTTTGAAAATATTTATACATGAGCTTAAAGGGCCCCTAAAGAGTATATATTAAAAATTTCAGCTCCCTAGCTCAAATTTTGGTTTTTCAATAAAATTGTTTTATTGGGCAGTGGGCGGATTTTGAAAATTTTATATCCCGAGCAGTTTTAGGAGTCATAGATCATATATAAAAAATTTCAGCTTCCTAGCTCAAAATTCGATTTTTTCCAAAATTTTGTTTTTTTGAGTTTGTGGGCGTGTCTGTGGGCGGATTTCAAAAATTCGTAAACTTGATTATTTCGGGACCCTAGAGAGTATATGGTTAAAATTTCAGCTCTCTAGGTCCAGTTTAAAGGCCTAATTTTTGCCGACGGACGGACGGACGGACGGACATGGCTAGATCGACATTACTATCGATGCTGATCATAAATATAGTAACTTTTAGGGGTCTACGGGCAATATTAAGGTATGTTACAAACTATGCGTCAAAATTAATATACCCCTAGAATAGGGTATAAAAAATCAAATTTATCGAAAAAATCGAATTTTTAGCTAGAAAGCTGAAATTTTTTATGATCTTTGACTCATAAAACTGCTCGGGAGATAAAATTTCTAAAATCAGCCCACTGACACGCCCACAATTAAATAAAACAATTTTATTGGAAAGTCAAAGTTTGAGCTAGGAAACTGAAATTTATGATATAGACTCCTAAGGTGTCTGATAAGAATAGGATAGAGAATAGTTTATTGTTTGTTTTGCTTTAACATACTTTCTCAGGTTTTTTCTCTATAATTTGTTACTTTTTACCCTTCAATAGCTTCTGTTTGCACTTTCATATTCAGTTCATTAACAATCACAATGATTATTCCATACGATTTGAGCAAATTTCTGCAATTTTATCATTCAATTTGTTTCTGTTGTTTAAGACAGGGATTCCGCACTTCAGAAAGAGATACAGCTTGGTAGCTTGGTGAAAATGTCTATAGAGCATCCAGCTCACCGACGATACGTCTGGCATGTGTTGAATTGAAGTTATTGTAGCCGCAACGTGCATCCACGCGATTGACGAGTGCGTTTTCGGAGTCCCCACCACCCATAAAGTAAATTTGTAAAAAATTATGTGGTTCATTCGGCATTGGCAGCAATGAGCCCACTTTGTGATAAACTTGGCCTTTGATTTTGAATTTTGAATGGAATTGTTGACCATTTGCAGCATTATTTTTAACTATTTCTGTTGCTCCGAACGATGTCATTTGGTAACATGAATTAAATGTTGACTTCAGGATCAGGTTAGAATCTGGATCCGTACCGATAAGTAAGCCGTTCAATCCAATTGCCTTTGTTGATTTCGTTCAGCTCGTGCCTCTTGTGATTGTGATTCACGAAATTGTGCCATGATCATACGCACATCTGCAATATCTGTTGGACTCGTTCGTCTGTTCTTTGGGCTCTTCTATTTCGCATGTATGTATGTCGTTCTATTCGCACACATTTTACCACTTTGAAAGTGTCTCTCGCGCAAATTATTCAGTTAAAAAAAATGATATTAGAAACCTCAATATCATTTTTGAAGACCTATCCATAGATACCCCACAAGCATGGGTTTGATGAAAAAAAAATTTTGAGTTTCAGTTCTAAATATGGGGAACCCCCAAAATTTATTGTTTTTTTTTTCTATTTTTGTGTGAAAATCTTAATGCGGTTCACAGAATACATCTTCTTACCAAGTTTCAACAGTATAGCTCTTATAGTTTTGGAAAAAAGTGGCTGTGGCATTCCCGGACAGACAGACGGACAGACAGACAGACAGACATGACGAATCTATACTTAGATTTTTGCCACTCCCACATTTTTGAAGATTGGATTAGGATATCCAACAGTGGACATATTATTGCCGTTTAAGATTCGAAAAATGGAGTTTTAACACGTACTACATTGCATAAATATTTGAGCAGGTATTATGGTCGCCTTCAAATTTTCAGAAGGCGAGTAACAACTAACTTAACAATAAGGCAAATAACTGCAAAAACCAATGCGTTTGTATGTTGGGTTAGACAAAGCTGGGTTAGACTCAGATTGTATAGTACACAATGAGAAAAAAAATTAGATTCGGATTGCCGCGATATTCGAATTAGAGGTGGTTCGGATAAGCGAGACTTTACTGTATGTACTTGCATATATTTTCAAATGCAGGATTTTCTTCAAAATATTTAGCGCTCTACCCAAAACTTTGTTACAGAATTGTGAAGTGCCCCATCAATGATGTAGATTCATCATTTAATTTTTCTTTATATGTAGAGGATGCTATTAAGACCGCATATTTTGAACTTTTTTTGTCGGTTGTAAAAAGATTAGTCATGGAATAGTGCACGGACGCACAACGCATTGAAATTGTGATACCGAAATAGCAAGATACGGCAATCGCTTTCTTAGGTTTAGCGGGCGCTGCGGTTTTCGCCTTGGGCACCATAGCTTTTTGGGCAACAGTTGGCCTTGTTGGCTTTGCATTAACAATGCTGGTTTACCTTTATTTTCACCACCTTCTCTATACAGTGAACATGTTGACCAATAAGGCTTTTGCAGCTCTAAGGCGTTTGCAGTGAGCTGTCAAAAAAATCTGTGTTTTAGCTCCGAGCGTTCTGCTTGTGGTTCTTTTTTCGCTCCATTAGCCTTGAATAAAATGACCGTGTAAATGGAGTACGAATCTGGCAAGCTGAACGGGGTCAAAGACAGACTGAAAGGAGGAAAAACAATGAAAAGGCTATTGGGGGTTGTTCATCTCGCATTAAATGTAATTACAGTTTTATATAATAATTTTAATTTCATAAATAAATCTGTTATTAATTAATTGTTTTTGTTCGTTTGTATTTGTGTAGTTGTATAAAATGTATGTCTAGAAAAATGTTGAACTTAATTTGCTTCCAAACAAAAATATTTCTTTGCCACATCACGAATCTCACGGTTTCAATTCAATTCGCGCAAAACGTATCACCCGCCAAAGAAATTCGATTTTTTTTTTTTCATTTGACGTTGTCGCGAAGCTGTAATAGTCAAAAAGTAAGATCCCAACACTCGGTTCTGTGTAGACTATCGCCAAC
Organism: Portevinia maculata; assembly: GCA_949715645.1. NCBI lineage: Eukaryota > Metazoa > Arthropoda > Insecta > Diptera > Syrphidae > Portevinia > Portevinia maculata. The sequence goes on from OX454526.1 coordinate 221,734,255, forward strand.
TGAACAACGTCACCAAAAAGGGATAGCTACCATCCACCAAGGATAGAATATGCGGTGGATACACTCTCCTGAGCAGTGAGTGAGGAGTGACTACTAGCAAGTGCAAATCGATCCTGAAGACTGCAAGAAAACAGCTTTCACAGCAGGTTCTGGTAATTCACAGTAATGCCATTTGGGCTGTGTAACGCGCCGGCAACATTTGAGCGTCTTATGGAGCGTGTTTTGATGGGACTAACGTGGAATACATGTTTGGTCTACTTGGACGATGTCATCGTGGTTAGGGAAACGTTTGAATAATTGAAGTAAAAAGTACACTCTTTAGATCTGTCGTCAAATATCTGGTTCATATCGTCTCGTCCGAGGTGGTAAGGACTGAAGCAGACTAGGTGGATGCAGTGAAAAATTGGCCGGTTCCCAAAGACAAACACCAACTTCCTGGGACTTACAACCTACTACAGGTGGTTTCTGAAGGACTTTGCGCTCTTTGCAGGGATCGCAATGAGATTGCATCAACTGACAGAAAGCAATTAAAATAGACAGATGGATGCGAAACGATTTTCAAGGGACTCAAACAGCAACTGTGTGATGCTTCCATTCTAACGTGCCTAGATGCAGGATAACCAAGGGACAGTTATTTCCTACTTCAATTGACACATCTGTATTTCATTCCACAGTTGCTGACGACATGACCGAACTTTTGGTAGTTCTTGTACTGTGAGATGCTGGTTGATTTGAAATTTTCTCAGTGAACCTTCTGGTTCATCAGAAGATTTTCCCTTTATACTGATGGAATGCCAGTTTTTTAGTTCCACAACAAAGCTGCCGTATTTTCTGTCTGACCTGATCCTGTAGGGGCTTACCTAAGGTCCGTTTTTACATCAGCGGCAACATAGCTGTTGTATACCTTTTGGAGCCAGGAGCGTCTTTTTGTCATCCTTGGCAGTATAGGTATTTAATTCCATGCGTTCCTTCTTTAGAAAATCACGTATTTGGTAGTGTTTTTCCTTTTTTTCGGTTGTTATAACCGATTAAGTGTTGTTTATATTGTGGAACTTGAAGTTTACACCTTGACCCTTCAGGTGCTTGCTGGTTCCTGCTATAGTCAGTCTGATGCAAACAATTCAGGGCATCAGAGCAGAATATACCTCTGCGACAGGTGGTTTGTTGCTTGATGGTCCTGAGGAAATTATTGTGTGTGGTGCCTTTAACGACGCGTCATCGCCGGTCACTGGCTTCTTCTATAATGGAGCCTTTTTTATCGATGTCAGCGGTGATTTAGAGGGTCTCCTCTTTACGTCATCTATGTCCGCGGAGTCCGGTGTTATGTCAGCCTCATTCCCCTGTGGGTCTTTTCTCTTCCGAGTAGACATCCTTGTCCTCTTCACCAATATCTATGTGGGTAATTTCGATTGGTTGCTCATGATTGTCTTCATAGCAAGTCAATTTCTCCAAGCTTGACATGCATGGCTAACCAGAACTCTTTACCATGCGCTTTGATGCCAGCCTTAATCTGACTTATTACTGATTCGAAAGCCAATTTGACATTACTCTTCCTCCTCTCCGTTTTCCGGGTGATAATTATGGGTTCCCGGAATAATATTAATCAATGTTAAATAAATTTTATTATACGCTGAAGGATATCCATTACCATTCTATTTATCTTTGCTGGAACCAGGTAGCGCAGGTAAACTTTTGCCGAGCCCTTTGTGTGTGAGTTTTATTATTCGCATGTATTTTTGTAGCTTATTTCAATTTTTCTCCGTACACAACCACACTCGTCGAACCACTGATAAAAACTGATGAAGATGAAGATGATGTGATGACCCACATGCGCTGATGATTTTTATTAATTTATTTTCTATTGGATTAGCAAAAAAGACGACTATGCCAACGACACGCGGTATTCCCAAGCGGTCCCCCATCTAAGTACTAACCACGCCCTACGTCGTTTAATTGCGGTGATCGGACGAGAACCTTTACTTTTACTTTTAAATTCATTTTTATTAATTATTAGCTTATATCAGCTTACATACTAGACAAAAGTGATTAAATCTAACTTAAAATTAACAGGATACTAATTCTAGATTATTGATCCTTATGCGGACGCCCTAAACTTAACTATATCTTATAATTATTGCCTTTCGGCCTAAAAACTATTTTACGAACTAATCTTACATAATTATGTTTTCATCGAGAAAATTGTTAAGAAAACTCGGAATCTTTAACAAATTTTATATTTTTATATAAAAAAAACAAATTACAAACTACCTACTCTACTTACTTAAACTACTTAGCATATTCTAACTATAATTAGGCTTCTGAGCACTCGTTGCCTTGCGCAACAAGTGGTCAAAATCCCAATTGCTTTCCGAGCGCCTGGCAGTCGTCAACGTGCACACGCGCCGCCGTGAGCCGACTGAAGCCTTACAGCGTCAGTCAACTCCCGGAAGCACCACCACACGTTGGCGAGCCCGGCCTCTCCCAAAAATGCCCTAGCTGACTTAATCTAACTTATAAGCTAAGAGGATGTTACCTAGAGTAACGCACCATCCTGGGAGGGCATGTTGACCCCTCCCCCCTCAACAAGCCACCAAAATTCGGCCAATTGCTTTTCCGTGTCGAATTGATCCCTTTCCGATATTGCGGTACTAAAACGGAGGAGCTCATGAGCATTGGCGATGCCCTCGCCGCGGATGAGCCGCTTATCTCTCGCGCTGCGGTAGCGGTGGTATAATACCGGGATACCATCCCTCGTCTGTACCAGCCCTTTTGCATCAATATGGATAAATGCCTCTGGCGGGATAAAGCCAGACCGGAGCGTACTCTCTATGTACATTTCATTGGGGTAGTAAGCCCCAAAGATGAGACTATTGCCGCTGGCCATCGCCCTTGCAACGTGCCTTCGAGTGACCTTAATGAGGAAATTGTCAATCCTATTCAACTGAGCCCCATCGTATAGGACCTTGTTGGGATAGTATTTTATATAGTTGGATTCGGGCGTTCGGAACAACCGGAGACAGGTCCTAAGACATTGTCTCTCCAAAACCCGAATCTTTTCCATATAACTAGGCGCTATATTAAACCACAATGGACAACCATAAGCGATGATCGGCCTTATAAGGGCCACGTAGCAAATGACCTTCACTCTAGAGTCAAGTTGACTGCTATGAAACAGTCTCCTTGTCAGAGCATAAGCCTTCTTGGCCCCAGCAAGACAAGCAACTATATGTCTATCGAAATACAGATACTGGTCAAGCCAGATACCCAGATATCTAACTACGCTTCTCACCGCCAATGGCTGCCCATTTTGTCCAATAATGGCCAATTTCTTCCAGTTTTTTCTGGTATCCCTAGAGGCCCCAGCCAATGGAGTTCTGAACAAGATTGTTTCCGTCTTCTGAAAGTTGATTTTCAACTTCCAGTCGTCGCAATATCGCTTAATTTGATCGAAGTCACGCTGCAAAAGGATATTAATGACCTCGATTTTAGGACCTGATCTGTATGCCACCAAATCGTCGGCATACGCTATAGCATGTCTGAGTGAACCAACCAGATCACTCGTGTAAATGTTAAACAGGATCGGAGAATTGACCGCCCCCTGCTGTAAACCGTTTTTAATTTCAAAGACTCTGCTCGAAGTCACGTTGCCACATTTGACAACGAACTTCTTTCCCATAAGCATATTATAAATTACATATAGCAAAGGTTTGTGCATCCCCCGCCTGGTCAACTTGTAGAAAAGTCCCTCTAACCATACGGTGTCGAAAGCCTTCTCAAAATCAACCAGACAAGCACCCGTGCATTGGTTCTTGCATTTATTCCACTGAATGTCGGAAACCAGTTTCGACGCGGCATGAATAGTGTCATGCCTCGCCCTGAAACCAAACTGGTTTTCAGGAATTATGTTATTGTCCTCGACCCACTTTAACAGGGCTCTATTGACAACCTTTTCGAAGACCTTGCTAATATTCGGAAGCAAGCTAATTGACCGGAGATTGGCAGGGTTCGTCCTATCTTTACCTTTTTTCGGGATAGGGTGTACCACAGCTATCTTCCAATGCGCCGGATAATGTGCATTATTCAGCGCATTGTTAAACAGCGTGGTGAAAATATCTACAGCCTCCAGAGGCAGGTGTCTCAATACGACGTTTGGGACACCATCCATCCCCGCCGACTTTTTATTCTTTAGTGACTCGAAGATGCACAGAAGCTCATCCTTCGACACGAACAAGTGCGATGCATCTCGGCCATTGGCGACAACTGCATTAGCATGGTTTTCATCAGTGAATACGGTGAATCCGTTATTCTCAGATCGCCAATTCTCAAGTTCGGTGCGTAGATAGAAGTGACTCACCAGAGCCCTATTCTCGATGTCGTGGTTACGGCGAACAGGATTGTTCACCGTATACACGGCCTCGAAACAAGCGCCCAGCAAATCCACTTTCTCCTGTGGGTCCTCGACCACGAAACAATCGTCGTTTGAAGCGACACTTTCTGGACTTATTCCAGCAGTCAGTATTGTCTGTCTGTTCTCTGCTGTCTGGGAGATTCGAACACAAGGAATATCATTGTGATCTTTCCTCCTGAACAACTTATTTATCTGTGGGAACATATTCGGACTACAGGTTTTAATAGCCCGAATTTTATTGCCCCAATACAGACTTACAGATTTTCTGTAATATCGGACGAGAACCGATTGACTCGACGTGGTATGGTCGTTGGCGAAATTCGTATTTATTAAATTTTAATAAAAGGTTACAAAAATACGCATCGCGACGCATAGAACAATAACCAATTTGTAATATAAAATTATGAAAGTAAAGAGAATTAAGTCTCCAACGCATCATAACGCAAAAAAGAGTTTAGTACATAAAAGTTATAACTGGCAACTATTGAGATTTATTACATATTCTCAAAAATGGATTGTAGGCGCTCGAGGTATTCATTTCGGAACAATATAAATAAAACACACAAACGCGTTCATTTGACTGAAATTCAACTGTTGTAAGGGATGAAAAATGACATACATTTCTGAATTGTATTCAAAACTGTTTTAAAATTGTATTGAAATGTAGGCAATTGTATTGAAAATTCTTTTCTGCATGAAAATAATATAAAGTGAATTCAAAATATTATTTATGCAATTATTTTTTATTTATTTTTAACTCAAAGTACATTTATACAATACGCAAACAAAAATAAACATAAATAACTTTGTTACACAACCTTACAAACAAAAATAATTTAGTGTTTACACATCTTCAGTTTATAGTTTAGTCTATGAGCTCTTTAAACAGAGATGGCTGAAATGTAATTTTTTGGGAAAACTACATTTGTGACGTCTGCTACATATTCGTGTAGTTATCGTAGAAAACGTAGATAACTGTAGCAGATGTAGTTAGCATAATGACATGTGTAGTTGCTTAGATTTCAATTTACCATCTTAACGTCACTGACATTGAAAGGACAATCAATTTGTTTGACAAGTACTAGACTAGGTGGGAAGTAGTTTCCTTGCAAACTAAGCGTTGTTAAGCATGAAGATTACGTGAGGTAGTTTACCCTGCCATCTATGGTCTTCAAGCTGAATTCCCTATTTTGCACATTTGTGTTCCAAATATACCAAAATTTCCATCTGACTGGAACAATGGGTTGAGATTGAATACAGATTGCAAAAGAATTCAAAAGATGCAGATTGATAAATTGTATCGAATAAAAGCAAATTGTAACAAATTGATTTGTATTGAATTCGATACAATTGTATTGACTTTTCCATCCCTTACCTACCCCACAGCGAACGACAAAATGGAACTATTGAAGACAAAATTTGAAGGAAGAGTAATCGAGTAAGATGTGAATTCGCCCACAGGATCAGTGTTGCAGCGAGGTAAAAATAAAAGTCGTTAACTCAGTGATAATTTTAATAATAAGTTTTTAATTAGTACCTGATTTCTCGTCTTTCCTTAGATAAAAATACATTGCTTCATAAATTTATTAAATATCAATATCTATCATGTATTACATTTTTTGTTTCTTTTTTGACTTCCCAGTGGAAGTTCTTGTAATGGGGCCGATTTGTGAATCGCGGATTTTGACATATTTCCACGTTTCAAGGTCACCAGAATCCAAATTCAACGTTTTTATAGAGATGTCTGTCCGTGTGTATGTACGTATTTGCGTAGGTACGTATGTGCGTTCGAAATTATCTTTCGCCACGATTATCTGTGGAGCCAAAGATGATATTGACATGGGACCGAGTTTATTCGAAGCGTAATTACGTAACTCAGAACTGATTAAGTTTTCAGCGAAATCGGTTCAGCCGTTTTTTGCCTTTATTAACTTCCCATTGGAAGTTGTTATAATGGGCCCGATTTTGTGAATCGCGAATTTTGACATATCTCCACGTTTCAAGGTCAGCAGTATCCAAATCCAACGTTTTTATAGAGATGTATATGTGTGTGTGTATGTACGCATGTGCGTGCGTATGTTCGTATGTGCGTTCGGAATTATCTTTCGCTACGATTATCTCGAGAATCAAAGATGATAGCCGTTTTTTGTTAGTAAATAAATTACTAAATTAATTTGCTTTTATTTGTACTATTTATTGTCATTGGTCATTAAGCAAATCAATATTACATTATGCCGTTATTTCGTACACATGTAAATTTACAGGTCTCCGTGTTCATAACAATGGTTGCATTAATATATATCACACTTAGCTGTTATTAACAACATTTAATTTCCATGAACAATATTAAAGAGCACTTTTTAATTTTAAATAATTCTTAACCATATCTTATAGCTAACCACATTTCAAAATTTCCCATTAATTGCTTAAGTCATATTGATCCCACTGGGAAGTTAATCGTGTGGACCTTGCGGGTCGCACCCAGGTCACTTTATTTCTTTTTTAATTGGAGGTTTTTTCGTATTTTCCTTCAGTATTGTATAATTTTTCGTTTCTCCAATTTAAATCACTAATGTTATGTAGATAATATTTCAGAAGAAAGATACAAATTATCATAAATCTCTGTATACTGTACAATGTGTGGTAACCATACCTTTGTAAATTTATATGCGAAATAAATTTATCTATCTATCTATTTGTTAAAAAGTTAAATATATTTTAATATACCATTGTCTCATCGGTCTACAAGGTCAAGGGCATGATGAAAGCACAGAAAGCGAGGAATACCTTTAAAAGTTACTAACTGAACTTGGCAATTGTCGACCGCAGCAAGCCGAAGGGTAAGATGTCGACGGATAACTGGCTCAAAGAAGAGGCCGAAATCCGTTTAGCCCTGGCAGCAGAAGGCGACAAAAATGCCTGCAATGCCTGCAGAACGTGGCAACAAGACGACTTCTTTATACGCTGTATCCACGCCCTTGTAGAACTATGGCGCGGTGCCAAACCGCCTCAGCGACAGGTGCTTTAAAACCGCATCAGCTCTCCCTTACGTACTTTTTTTTTGTCGGGGTGCGAGACTTTCTACACCCCCCTACGTACGCTAGCATATCTAAGGGTTCCTCCCGGTCTCGCAGGAGGAGCTTATTATACTCAACCTAGTCGGCCGGCCGAATAAGGAGCTGAATGTGGGTACATTGACGATTGTAAGTTCGAAGCCTCTGGAGAATGGTGGCGGTAAGGACTTGTGCATTGCGGTGGATCCAGAATTCACTCACGCATCTGAGATCTCTATCAGGGGAGAATAAGGATCTCCCTCGCCAAGCGCGAAAGCTGGAAAGCTCAGTTTGGTGCAAATGGCTTTGTAAGGCCAAAATCCATTGTAATCGATCGATTCGAATCGGTTAACTTTTCTATCAAACCTCTTCACAAAGACTCTAATTGACTCATTCAAAGAATCCTGCCCTGTGAGTCGGCCCCCAAAAGAACACACGCAGCGTGGTGGAACGGACAAAGCAGCAAGAATACCTTGGAGCTGCTCCTAGGAACACATTTCCCGGGTTCACACACCTAGACAGTCATCCAGTGACTGTCAACGACTACATCCCCTCACATCCGGCTGAGGAGCAGATCATTAGAGACTACACTAACAGAGATAGAATAGCATGGGCACTGAAATCCTTCCAACCGACAAGTCTGCGGGCCCGGACGGCATTCTTCCAGCAATGTTACAAAAGACAAGCGGTACGACCATACCATGGCTTCAAGCAATATTCAAGAGCTGCCTGGGGCTGGGACTCGTTCCAGATAGCTGGAAAGAAGCGAGTGTGATCTTTATCCCCAAAGCAGGGAAACCCTGCCACTCCGCGGCCAAGGACTATAGACCAATCACTCTTTCATCATTTCTCATAAAAACCCATGAAAGTCTCTTGGATCTTAGCCTAAGAAACAAACTTGAGTAAACTGACTCTGTACGTAGCGCACAGCACGCTTATGGGAAAGGCATATCAGTGGATACTGCTGTGGTACATGAAGTTTCCAAAAAGTTCGAGAGATTCCTTGTCTAAAAGGAATTGAAGTTGGTTGCCTTCCTAGACATAGAAGGCGCTTTCAACTCAACTTGAATAAGGTACAAACTAGACAGAAAACGAGATAGCAGATATGCTAGCCAGATGCGGCTCCGATATGAACCAACTCGAGGTTGACATGCAGGTACTGCATGCCTTAGCCACTGCTAAGAGTTTCATCGACGGCATCACGACAAGACTATCTACGGAAATATGGCACAATACTTCAAGTTGTGTCATAACTCGTAGTCTGTGGCACTTCATCGACAAAAAGAAAACTAAGTCCCAACTGTCCTTTGATTGATAGAAATCAAAGCCGTGTGCTCGTCGGGGTATTAACCAGACACTGCATAATCGGGAACTTTGCCAGAAGGCTAGGAATCCCCACAATCGACTTCTGCAAAAGCTTCAGAGATGAGGAGGAAATAGAATCATCTGTGGAACTTCTCCTGTGCCATTAAACGGCAATCCAAGAACTACGATTTTCCTGCATATCTCACGCGCTGGTGTGACGTCAATTTAAGTATGTACATAATCTTCTGACTTTGTTGCACATGCTCTCAAACGTATGTATGTTTCATGCTGCAAAATTAACCTATACGATAACCAATTCTGTTCCGGAACCGGATCTCCTTTTAAGAAAGCATCTGTCTCTCTAAAGTTCCCCAATGATAACCTAACCAAACAAGAGGACCGCCCAAAACTATTCAATATGTGAACACGTTTTATTCAAATCATCGAATTCGCTTGTCCTAGAAATATTCTAGGGAAAATATCAACGTTATTGAGCCCGCGTATATGCTACACTATTGCGTCTGGCGCACACACAGCAGAATGTTCATTCAAAAAAGAAATCCATTCAAATTTAATTTCTCTCATTCAACATCTGGGTGGCCTTGCTCTCAAGAATTTACTTCAGTCATTAGATTCTCTCATGCATCCGCTTCACTTCCACAATCAGACTCCGAGCAACAACAACATTCAAGGCATGCAGAGGGACTCAATTATCTATTCAATTTTCCCCGCACAATGACGTCAAACAAAAAGGAAATCATTTGCTCGTTTCGCTGAAATTTATTTCTCTCCATACCACTTGCGCACTTCGCTGACAGCTATTCGCTCAGAGTAAACGGTCCAACCACATTTAAAAACACACCAGCCATTTCGCCCACACCGCCATTGATTGCCCCAGCCAGAAAAGGAAAACAGACTTTTATTCGTATTCACGTCGTTGTTGATTGTGGTTGACTTGATGTCGTTTTGAACAGTAAATTCTTTTCGCGTAGTGGTTTTTAATTTTTTTTTCATCTTGTGTGCGCTTTATCTTTTCGCTCACTCACTCACTACATTCAGATACAGACTTGAGAAGGAAACGAGAAGTGACAAAAGAAGAAAAAAAATTAAAAAAAAAATATTTCCAATAAGATAATTTCGAAATTTCCTCCTGTTTTGTACGATTAGTTGGGTATCGCAGCCGATCCACTCGAGTTTTCAAAGCAAAATCAAGTCGAAAAAGTTGCTCGTGAAATGGAAACCAAAAAAACCATAAAAATTCCAGCAAATCATCAGCGCAGCCCTCAAGTGTTCTCCGGAATTGATTATTCAAGCAAATAAATTCGCGAAGGGCAGGTGCAAACGCAAAAAAAAAACTAAGTGAAACATTTTTATTTTTTTTTTGTTATATTTCTTTTTGAAGACAAAAAGAATTTTCCGCTCTGATTGTTCATGATGCTGACCAACACAACATTCGAAACAACCCAATCTAAGCGATAAAATCCAAATAAACATCGACAAAGTAGCTAAAAAACGAAGACGACGAAAAAGAAAAGTTTAGAACTTCAACAAAAAAACAACTTTTAGGGTGGCGGAGAGGAGGTGGCATACTCCCATACTCAGTCGCTTGCAAGTCAAACAACTCACCTTGATCTGTGTTAAAAAAAATTCTTGTTTTCATTATTTTTATTTGTTTTGTTTTTTGCGTGACGGGGTCGGTGTGTCTAATTGGAAAGTGAAAAGAGAAAATTCTCATCTTGTCTGACTAGTGAGAGTTGTCCAGTGACAGATCATTAAAAATATAAAAATATTTTTGTTGGTTTAAAAATGAAAATTTGAATTTTTTTTTCACGGAAAACGGAAAACGGGGTGTGTGCGTGCGCGACACAGTGCAAAAAGCAAATCCATCAAAACTGGGGGCAACAACGTAAATTTACTTGGTGTTGGTATGTGTTTCATTTCTTTCGCGGTTGCTCGTTCGTAGTTTTTTAAAAAATAAAGAAAAACAGCAGCAAACCTGACCTTCCCCCTTTGATGGAGTTTTTGTCCTCTTGTCTGGCAGTTAAAAAAAAAAACAAGAAAACCCAGATATACCTACTCACACCCGGCGTCGCATCACCATCACGATTGTTCGCCAATGCAGTTTGCCGTGAGAGTAGGAGAATATTGTTTCCATCCTTTGCGAATACCTCTACAGCAGAAGCGCACCTTCCACGACGATTGAGTGATTCCGATTCCAGTGCGAGGCAACACCATTCCAAACCGACCAGCATCATTCGAGTTAATAAAACCGATTAACACAATCATGGCAATGAACTACAAGGTCCCGTCGACGTCGAAAATCTCCGTGGACAAGCTGCTGAGGGTTGGATACTACGAACTCGAGAAGACCATCGGCAAGGGAAATTTTGCCGTGGTTAAATTGGCTTCGAATATTGTTACTAAGACGAAGGTAAGTTTTATTATTGCACGTTGTGGGCTCCTCTTGTTTTTTTTGTTCTTCTATAACATTCCTTTTTAACCGGCGAGCATTGTGGTACCTTTGTCGTCTTCCCTCCCATGCGCCGACAGTGTGCTGACCTCAATGTTGCTAGACGGCAGTGGACCACTGATGTACAGCGGCAACGGCTTGTCCTTCAGTTTTCTGGTAGATTCGATCGGAGTGTGGGGGCGTATGGGGAATATTTTTATTTGCTCGAGTGGGCGATAGGATGATGTTTGTGCAATTGCTGGCGCCCAATTTAAAAAAGGAAATATTGAGGCAAAGAACAGGATTATACGTTGGTTTTCGAAAAAGGGAAGGCATGCATTTTAAGCCATGGAAGCAAATTTCGGTGCTCTGTTATTTTAAATCCTCATCCAAAAAAATGCAGTAAATGAAAATAAAATAAATGAAAAGATACAAAACGGTAAATAAGCAAGCTGCGTAAACGAAATCGGGCATAACAATAGTTATAGCAGCTTTTTGTTTTATAGGCAAAAACACTGGATGCAAATACAACCTTCCATATTCTACGGATCGACTGCCTACTGAAATTCACTTAACTCTAGGCTTTAATCTCTCAATATTGGACAGAGCAGAGTGGACGTAAGCGATGTCCTTTACAACAAATAACTCTCAGGAGTTGTTACCGGAGTCTTCTCAGAAGACCTGGACATCAGCCTCTCTTTCAATTTCCCAAAATATTACATCGTCTTTCACAGCCATTCGCAAAGCCGCTGACAGATTGACTGTAAATATCATACCACAAAGAGCGAAAGTCATTTATACAAATTATATATTATACAGTCAGGCAACATAATAAGCAGTAAAGGACTGCCGCGTCTCAAATCTGAAACTGAGAAATAAGGTAGATGAGGTTCTTCAGGTACATAAAGCGTAATTATGGGCAACATTGATGCACAAGTGTCGTCTGCTTCTTTCCTTGCACATGCCGACTCGCTGGAAAAAGGAACATCCAGATGCAGCCAGCCTAGCGAGTCTACCGCCACTATACAATTATAACGAAATCTAGATCAGAAAAGAGGCAACAGGCTTCTGAAAAGGGATAAATTTAATCCACTCTTACCTTTGCGATTTGTAGAACTGCTCACAGATTGGTCATTACCTAGATAATTCCTGTCGAAGCTGTGGGATGAAGAAGATGAGACAGTCCTGCACTTACTATAGACGTGTCCTGCATTGTGCAACGTAAGAAGGGCTACATTAGGTTAATACTTTTTCTACGTGCAGTGGTGGGCTAAGAATATCAATGCAGTTACCCTCCCACCCAGAAACAGCTCTTGTCCTAAAATTGGGCTAAGGGGATAAATCATATCTAGGCAATTTAACCATTAATGTGAGTCTAACGACACATTTAACATCTTGAAACTGTCCCGGAAGTTAGCATGCAAGCCCGTGGTTCGACACGGTTTTTAGCTGAAACCCATCATAGGGCCTTGTTGGGGCAGTATTTTATTGAGTTGGACTCAGTTCAATGACCAGCCGTTTGAAAAATGATGAGCATTTTCTATTTATTTTGGTATTTGGATTACCTTTATCTTCAAGAATCCTGCCTTTAACTCTTTAATCCCACGAACCCACAGCTCCTACTTCGCCATCACCTGAAAGTTTGCAAATAAAGAGAACTTTGCAGTTCAGTTCCTTCTGTTTACTGCATTAAACTTCTTTACATATTTAAATGAATCCATTTTCCTGAAAATAAATCGAGAAACTATTAATTGATTTATTAATAAGAAACTTACTTTTCTTTACTGATTCCTATGATTCTCCCGCCTATTACTGACAATTCTTTCGTTTGTTTGACCTCCACTTCTATTTCCTTACATTCGAGAACTGGCATCTGTCAAAACGGGAAAAGCCCTATTGCTTTCCGAGCGCCTGGAACCGACTGAAGCCTTACAGCTATTTTTAATATTTAGGCCTTTTCTCCTTCAAATCGTTCAAGCATTTGTTTTAGCATTATTTCATGTCTTAGCACGATTTTGGTTTAGCCAAAGTATGAGCTAAAATAATAAAATAAAATTAAAGGAGAGTGTAAATCAAGCCCAATACAACTATCATATGACAGAGAACAGTGAACATAGACCCGTTGAACAAAATCAACAAGATTGTAATCAACTCTCCGAACACACTATGTATTTGTTTTTCGTTCCTACTCGTATAGAGATAGATAGATAGATAGATAGATTCTTTATTTTTTCATCATAAAGTTTACAAATTGGTATACTTAAGAATAAGGACATGGCAATACTGCCGCCTGCCTGTCCTACTCGTATACTAATTATATTTCATCTGTCATGTCCATGCATTCTCACAATTACTAGACGAATGGTGGCATGGCTGTTACGAAAACGCTAGAAATGTAGAAGTAATTATGTAGTGTTCAAGTGCTATAATACGTTTACACCGACCCGAAACTCAACATTTCCCGACGAAATTTTGAAATCTCATTTCACCGTTCTCGAAAAAATTCCACATGACAGCTTTGGACAAAACTTGGTTGCACGGGTTTTTGTCCGTCTGTAGTTAGAAGGGGTTTCACCACAATATTTAATTATCCAATTAAATGTACACATGAAGATTAATTGAGTGACTTGATTTGAGTATATATTTTTCGGTCCATCTTTGATATTTGAATAAGAATTTTGACAGCTGTTTTCTTTCAAATTCCTCTTACTCCTGTGGTAACGATTGTATTTCAAATGCTATGCTAAAAAATATTTCTAACAATATTGTGGATTTTTTTTAGAATATCTCTTCAACCTGAGTGTCCTGTCTGGCAGTTTTCCGGATGATTTAAAATATGGCATCGAATGTTATTCCTCTGTTTAAAAAAGGAAGCAGAAATGACAAAAACAATTATAGACTGATAACATTATTGTCTTCGATTTCCAAAGCCTTTGAGAAATGCATTAAAAAAGAGTTTTGGATTATCTCAACAAAATAAGTTTTTTTAGTCCAATGCAGTACTTACGGGCTTAGGGCTGGGCTATCAACTGAAGACGCACTATTAGATTTTTGTTGCATTATACAGAAAGGGTTAGATGAAAAAACATCGTGTAAAGGGCTCTTTGTTGATATAACAAAGGCGTTTGATATGGTCGATCACAAAATTCTTTTAAAAAAACTGTTTAATGTGGGATTTTGTGGCTCAATACATAGTTGGTTTACGTCCTATCTGAAAGACAGAATTCAGATCGTAAAGATCAAAACTGAACTAAGTAAGTCTACGGTTATAAATCTTAATGTTCCTCAAGGCTCAGTTCTTGGACCTATCTTATTTCTGACTTATATCAACTGTCTATTTAACTAACCATTCGTAGGAAGGGTCAGAGCATTTGCTGATGATCTTGGTATTGCACACAATTCCGTCAATTTTTTTAAATCTAGTGGCTGATATAAATAATGATGTTGAAATACTAAGAATCTGGTTTGCTGAACATAAACTAATAGTAAGCGACACAAAAAAATAGAGTTCACATTCCATGCTTCTAGATGTGCAAGATACAACCCGTTTCATAGTTCGTTTTCTGTTTCATGTATCTTTCGACGTGTGTGTTCCTTGTCATGTCAATTGCTTTAAAATTGAAAACGTAAACCATTTTAAGTATCTAGGTGTCATAATTGACCGGAATTTGAGTTGATCTAATCAAATACAAAGTTTGAAGCAATATCTGCTCTCCACTATTCGTTGTTTTTACCGTCTGCAGAAGTTCTGCCATTTTAATGTTCTAAAAAGAATATATTATGTATGTGATATTTAATTCGAAATTACAGTACGGTATAAGCTGTTGGGGAAGTGGCTATCTGAGTAAAATGCAGCCTCTGATTGCACTTCAGAAGTGTGATACGAAAGATCTGCAATTATTCTCGTTTAACCCACTCAAGTAGTTACTTGCAAAGTCCGATCTATGGCGCTTATAGCTTGAGGAGCCGTCATCAACCTCTTGTATCCATTCCACCCTTTCGTACCACTTGCTATAGGAACACATATTCAATTCTTTCTTACAAATTGTTCAATAACCTTCCTGAAGATGAACGATTCATAGCAATTTTACTAAAAGTAAAACAGTGACTTCTTGGCTTTAATCATTTAAATTTAAAAATTTAAATTTTGCTGCACTACATCGTGTAATATTTTATCTTTTTGTTTTTGTTACAAATTTTATTATAAGTAATGAATTAAACTTTGTTTTTGTATATTAAAATTGTTGTTCTTATATTAATTTGTTAACCAAACAATAAATACTTTTATATAATGTGATATTTGCCTCTATTAATGTTAATTAATACAAAATGTCACTAACTATTCTCAAAACTTTTAGCTGCAATATTTACTATTTAGAATTTTATAAATTTTTATTTGAAGATATTGAAATAAATAAAAAAAAAATAGTTTTTGGCGTGCGTTATTTAAATATGTAGTTTGTTAGATTTGACAAATTTTCAAATGTAGATAAAAACTTCAACATTTTACTGAAAACGTAATAATAATAGCTTTATTTTATTTTTCGACTTTAAACAATTTTTTTACAAATTCAACATTATGATAAATAAATATATGGCCTTGGTTTTGTAACCGTCTGCCAGATGAAATCTCTCTTTTCCGTTAAAAACTTTCCAAATATATTTACTAATATGTATCAAGTAAGCTTTTGATGTGTTTTGCTATTATTTTAAACATTGTTCGTATAACAATTTCTAACAATAATTTATAAAAAGCTAAAGAGAAAAAAAAACAAATATAAAATGAAATAAATTACAATACAAAAATGTACGCTATAAAGCTAGATTGGATATATTTTTGGGTTCGGATCTCTTAATAATTTATAAAATCTTTTCTATAGTTGTGAGCTTCAATGCAATATTTGGCAAAGAGTTTCCAGTTGCTTCCATTTAAGATACTTATCGAGTCTGATTCGCTTAGTATTGAATTCTCAAAGTATACAAATCTTATTTCTTTTAGAATGGGGCACACTGATAAAAAGTGATAGGAGGTTTCTTGGTCTCGCAAGTTACATAAAGAGCAGAACGTTATTTGGCTATTAAAATAAGGTCTATAATTTAAGTCAAGAAGCTCTCCCCAAATGCGAAAAATTATTGAGATTTCATACAAGCTCATTTGGTCTGTAAAATAAATGCGCTCACTCAGATTATAATCGAGCTTTGGATATAGAGACCTGCGTGGGGAGCCTTTTGCTTCCTCTATTAGATCTAGTCTTATTTTGTTGTCTAGATTTTCGAGAATGCAGTTGATTTTTTCTCTCATACTCCCATCTTCCATCTCCAAGGGAATCACCGAAATCCCACTCAATATGGATATATCCTCCCATTTCTTGAACCAGCTTATATTTTTTCGTATACTGTGTTTTGCTAATAATTAAGGTAGCCGATCATCATCATAAGTAAATATTTTCGCTACATAAGCAAGGTGCATTTTCAAGGTGAAAATAAAAATAGGTGGAAGACCTGTTTCAAGCAGCAGCATGTAATTAGGTGTTGATTTCGGTAGTCTGAAAAGTTTTTTTTAGGAAGAGCCGTTGCAGTTTTTCAACCTCATCATGCTGCTGATATCCCCATACCTGACATCCATATGTCATTATGGTTCTCATAGCCGCATCAAACACTCTAAATTTTACACTATGTGCAAACGTACTATTAGTTGTAATAATTTCAGGTGCTTAAATATGTTTGTTTTTAATTTGCTGGAGATATTTCCTTGGACTGTTTTTTTAGTTACTTATTTAGGTTTTCAGCAAGGTTTTTAAGCAGATTTTGATTAAAAAATATTAAGCATGATTTTAAGCACATTTTTATCAAAAAAAAATGCTAGCTGGTATGATTTCAAATATTGAATTGGTCACACTGGGATAAAGCCAGACCAAAGCGTACATAGAGAGTACATTTCATTGGGGTAGTAAGCCCCAAAGATCAGACTATTGTCGCTGGCCATCGCCCTTGCAACGTGCCTTCGAGTCACCTTAATGAGAAAATTGTCAATAATATTCAGCTGAGCCCCATCGTATAGGGCCTTGTTGGGATAGTATTTTAGCGGGTAACGAATGTGTCTTCAACACAAATCGATTATGATGTGATAACAAACTCAGAGTCGGATGCAGCAAAAGTAAACATGGGCTTACAAATCAGTGACCATGAAACAATTGAACTAAAGGTTTATATAAAAAAGAACTTACTTTTAAAAAGTGATGCATATATAATAAACTGCTTTAGATACAATAAATACGAATTTTTAAATCAATTAAGGAATAGTGCCATATTTAATTTAAGAAATATTGATGACCCAAATACAATCGGTGAAGTGTTTCAAAATAAAATTGTGCGAATCGCGAGATCATTTGTAATACAAAACATAGGGACGGGCTACAGTCTGCTTGGGCGAACTGTTGGATACCCTATTCTTATTCCTATCCCTCATAAGTGGGCGTGACAAAAGTCTAAGTATGGTTCAATTGTTAAGAACGCTCTACATATTTTGTTATATAACATTTAAAGAATTTTATCAAAAAAAAAACGCTCCCTAGCTCAAACTTGGGTGTTTCAATAAAATTGTTTTATTTAATTGTGGGCGTGTCAGTAGGCGGATTTAAAAAAAATTAACACATGAGAATAAAGGGCCCCTAGAGAGTATATATTATAAATTTCAGCTCCCTAGCTCAAACTTTGAACTTTCAAAAAAAAAAAAAAATTAATTGTGGGCGTGTCAGTGGGCGGATTTTGAAAATATTTACACATGAGCATAAAGGGCCCATAGAGAGTATATACTATAAATTTCAGCTCCCTAGCTGAAACTTTGGATTTTCAAAAATTAATATACCCTTAGAATAGGGTATAAAAAAATTATTTTATTTATTTGTGGGCGTGTCAGTTGGCGGATTTTGAAAAATTTTTATCCCGAGCAGTTTTAGGAGTCATAGATCATATATAAAAAATTTCAGCTTTCTAGCTCAAAATTCGATTTTTTCCAAAATTTGTTTTTTTATGATTTTGTGGGCGTGTCTGTGGGCGGATTTCAAAAATTCATAAACTTGATTATTTCGGGACCCTAGAGAGTATATGGTTAAAATTTCAGCTCTCTAGGTCCAGTTAAAAGGCCTAATTTTTGGCTACAGACGGACGGACGGACGGACGGATGGACGGACGGACGGACATGGCTAGATCGACATTACTATCGATGCTGATCATAAATATAGTAACTTTTAGGGGTCTACGGTCTACCAACGACCATACCACGTCGAGTTAATCGGTTCTCGTCAGATCACCGTAATTAAACGACGTTGGGCGCGGTTAGTACGTAGATGGGGGACCGCTTGAGAACAACCGCGTGTCGTTGGCCAGTCCCATCTACAGAGTTGAGGTAGATAAAAAATACGTGGTATCACAATGGACCTAAATTGGTCTAAGTGTGTCGGCTTCAGCCGACAGCCACATAAAACCTAACCTAAAACCTATGGGTCTACGGGCAATATTAAGGTATGTTACAAACTATGCGTCAAAATTAATATACCCTTAGAATAGGGTATAAACATAGGGACGGGCTACAGTCCGCTTGGGCGAACTGTTGGATACCCTATTCTTATTCCTATCCCTCATAAGTGGGCGTGACAAAAGTCTAAGTATGGTTGAATTGTTAAGAACGCTCTACATATTTTGTTATATAACATTTAAAGGATTTTATCAAAAAAAAACAACGCTCCCTAGCTCAAACTTGGGTGTTTCAATAAAATTGTTTTATTTAATTGTGGGCGTGTCAGTAGGCGGATTTAAAAAAAAATAACACATGAGAATAAAGGGCCCCTAGAGAGTATATATTATAAATTTCAGCTTCCTAGCTCAAACTTTGAATTTTCAAAAAAAAAAAAATTAATTGTGGGAGTGTCAGTGGGCGGATTTTGAAAATATTTACACATGAGCATAAAGCGCCCATAGAGAGTATATACTATAAATTTCAGCTCCCTAGCTGAAACTTTGGATTTTCAAAAATTAATATACCCTTAGAATAGGGTATAAAAAAATTATTTTATTTATTTGTGGGCGTGTCAGTGGGCGGATTTTGAAAATTTTTTATCCCGAGCAGTTTTAGGAGTCATAGATCCTATATACAAAATTTCAGCTTTCTAGCTCAAAATTCGATTTTTTCCAAAATTTGGTTTTTTTGAGTTTGTGGGCGTGTCTGTGGGCGGATTTCAAAAATTCGTAAACTTGATTATTTCGGGACCCTAGAGAGTATATGGTTAAAATTTCAGCTCTCTAGGTCCAGTTTAAAGGCCTAATTTTTGGCTACAGACGGACGGACGGACGGACATGGCTAGATCGACATTACTATCGATGCTGATCATAAATATAGTAACTTTTAGCGGTCTACGGGCAATATTAAGGTATGTTACAAACTATGCGTCAAAATTAATATAACCTTAGAATAGGGTATAAAAAGGGCCACTAATCCAGTTAATACATGGTTTAATGAAAGTCTGAAGCGTATGCAAATAAAAAAAACGTTAAAATATCAACAATTCAGGTTCTATAACACTGAGGCTAGTTGGATGGAATACTGTGATATTAGAAATAGTTATAAAGCAGAATTAGTGAGAGCTAAGAACAATGACATAAAAAAGCGTATTATTAATGCGAGGGATCAAAAATCAATGTGGCGGGTAATTAAATGTTATCTGTTAAATGAAAAGTGTCAGCGCATTAAAAGTATCTGTTTTAACTTAGTGAATGTAAGTGAAGATAAGTTAATAGCTGATCAATTTAACTCGTTTTTTGTGAAAAGCATAACTGACATCAATGTGTCTATTCCTTGTGTCCCCTTTAATATAAGCCCTAGTAACGTGAATGTATCTTTTAAATTCAGATGCGTAAATGCAATCGAATTAAATAATGTGCTGAAATCAATAAGCCAAAAAAAAGATTTTAATTATATCGGTGCAAAATTAATATTAGAATCCTTGAATATCGTCGGACCTTTGTTTCTAAAATTAGTTAATACTTCCCTAATTAGTGGAATATTTCCCGAAACATGGAAAGAGTCTGTGATAACCCCCATACAAAAAATAAAAAAATCCGTCATGTGTGAAGACTGTAGGCCAGTTAACGCGCTCCCCGTGTACGAAAAAGTGCTGGAAAAAATAGTAAAAATCCAAGTGGAAGAGTATTTCGAAGCAAATAATCTTTTTCTGGAATGCCAGTCGGGTTTTAGAAAAAAACATTCATGTGAATCGGCCTTGAATAATGTGATAATTAGTTGGAAAGAAGAGCTCGCGAACAAAAACAACGTAATCGCAGTTTTTCTAGATCTAAAAAGAGCCTTTGAGACGATCGATAGAAATTTCCTAATCCTGAAATTACAAAAGTATGGCATTAGGAATAACGAATTAAAGTGGTTTCAGTCGTTTCTCAATGGAAGGTCACAGAATACAAAAGTAAATGGAGTATTATCGAATAGTATTCAAATGTTTTTTGGTGTTCCGCAAGGATCAGTGTTGGGTGCACTGCTTTTCATCATTTACATCAACGATATAAAGACTGTGATAAAACATTCTCAACTTGCCCTATTCGCGGACGATGCACTCATATATATAAGCGGGAAAAACATCGATGACTGCGAGCAAAAATTACAACATGATCTGGTTAGGATAAGTACCTGGTTAATGTCAAACAATCTTAAATTAAACATAAATAAGTCTAAATGTATAGTATTCAAAAATGATTCTCTAGTTAGCCTAAGTGTTGATAATACTGTAATTGAACAAGTTCAACAAATTAAATACTTAGGTGTTGTAATAGATGCTAAGCTTAAATTTAACTTTCATTTAAACTACCTATTTACATCTTGAAGAAAGTCTCCAAAAAGGTATATTTTTTTTAGGAGAATACGAAATAGAATATCAGTATTATGTGCAATAAATATTTATAATGTGATGATTAAGCCTCACTTTG
This sequence comes from Portevinia maculata, assembly GCA_949715645.1. Taxonomy (NCBI): domain Eukaryota; kingdom Metazoa; phylum Arthropoda; class Insecta; order Diptera; family Syrphidae; genus Portevinia; species Portevinia maculata. Next base: position 221,755,463 of record OX454526.1, read on the forward strand.
AGTACTGTTCCATAGTGTTGTTTTTATGTAGTGATTTTATGTTGTCCAAGTTACAAAGATTGCAAAACAAAGCAATGAGAACAGTTTTAAAGTGCAATAGATTTACATCGATAGCGTTAATGTTAAATACCTTAAAGTGGATTAGTATTAAACAAAGAATTATATTGAATGTTTTGTGTTTTATATTCAAAATTAAATACGATCTGTTGCCTAGTTATCTAAGAAAATACCTAAGATATGTCGGCGAACACAGCCGTACGAACTACGAAATAGAAATGACTTCAGACTGCCAAACTATCTTGTAAATTTAAATCAGAATAGTATTGTTTATAAAGGTTGTTAGTTATTTAATACACTACCACATGAAATTAAACTTGAAAAAAACTTAATTAGATTTAAAAGAAACATTTTGAATTTTATACAAAACAGATTTCCTTACAACCCACTATAATTTCAAATTTATATTATGTACTGTGAATTTTTTTTGTAAACGAATTATGAATAGCAGAATCTGCTAAATAAATACTACTACTACTAACTAGGGATGTTACGGAGGTGGTTTTTCCGGACTCTGAGTCGGAGTCGGAAGCCGCATACCGACCTCCGCGGAGTCGGAGTTGAATCGGAGTCGGAGGTCGCGTCAAAGAAAAAAACATTTTATTAAAACATAAACATAAAAAATACAAAATTTTATTGTGTTATTTGAACATATAGACAAAATTACAAACTAGTAGTCAAACTTTAAAATGGGTAAATTAAATTTTATAAAGAGCAACTTAGCTGCTTTATCGCCATCTAGTCTGTTCCGTAGTGGGCTATAAATCAAACCAGCTCCACTGAATAGTTGTTCGCTCGCAACGGACCCTGGTGGAGCTGACAAATATTGTCGCACGATATGCTTCAAAACCTGGAATTTCGTATTGACCTCCCACCACACTAATGGATCTTCTGTCCACTTGAGACGCTTTTCTCTATTGTAGTCATTTAAGAGCGCTCTCCAAATGAAAAGTTTGTTGCCCGCAGCAGAATCAGTCTCGGAACTATCCTCCTCTCCATCACTGTTCATAAGAATGTTGGCCAGACAAGAATGGAAACTCACTGACGTGCTTTGAGACTTTCGAGACTGAGAACTAGTGGTGGGCTCATCCGATTCAATTCTTTGCCTTTTAATTACAGGAGAACCGCAATCCTTTCTCAATATAATTTCCTTGTCAAGTTTAGTAGTTTCAGTGACGTCAAACTTATCAAGCAAATACAATAATCGGGATTCCACCTGCTCTTTAACAACTTCATTAAAAAAATTGTGTTTATAACGTATGTAGCAAGTGCAAATAAATTATTAGTGTGTAGTTCACCAAATCTTGCGTTTAAGTCATTAATTAAACTTGTGATTATTAGCTTTATCACATTTGGTTTAGTTTCGGATACCTGCATTTGAAGGTTCTGTTTAAGCACGTGAAATAAAGGAATTACAGAAGAAATGCTGGCTTTGCTGTCACTCATATTTCTAGTGACTTCTTCAAATGGCTGTAACACTGCCATTAATCCATCGAGGTGTAGCCATTCCTCTGGCGAAATTTGTGGAATTTTTCGCTTGCTAGCATATAAGCAGATCGAATCCTTGATCTTAATCAAACGTTCTATCATATAAAAGGTGCTGTTCCACCTAAAAATAAATAAAAGCGGATTAGATTGGAATAAAGGAATTCAATAGTTAATTAAAATTTATTAGTAATACCTTGTACTACAATCCTGTATTACACCCAAAGGTTGCTGGTCAAGTTGCCCTTTTTGAATTTTTTGTAATTCAGACTGCAATAAGTGAGTGGCTGAAATGTGTCGCTATGTTCTTGCATTTAGCTATTAAAGTTGTGACATCATTGTCTTTGCTCAAAGCATTTCGAACACAAAGCTGTAGTTGATGTACAGTGCAATTCACATCAGGAATATTAGTTAACTGCATTGCTCGTACCATATTTGACCCACCGTCACGAATGCAGCAGTGAATTGTGTCGTCTTTTATTTTCCACTCATGCATCATGTGCTTAAGTTCTTCAGCGATTATATCCCCAGTGTGACGTTCATACAGCGGTTGACATTTTAATATAACTCTTACGCGTTCGAACTCTTCGGTTATTCCATGTTCCGTTAAACTTACGAGTATTAAGGATACATTAACACTTGGCTCAGACCAAATATCCGTGGTGAATGACAATCTGTGGAAGTTTTTTAGTAATACGGTAATTTTATTAGCAATTTTAGAATATAATTCGTTACAAATATTGTCGGTGGAAAACTGGCGTCCTCTCATATTATAATTTGGAACAACATTTTGCATGAGCCGGCGAAATCCTAGACTTTCTACAAAACTGAAAGGAAGGTCGTCTAAGGCGATCATTTCGGAAATTAATTTATCAATTTCTTTCGATTTAGAATGCGACGCATCCCATTTTTGTTTCTTGTTTAAGATGTCGTGCAATGATACCTGCTTTTTAGCTTCTTCTAATGGAGTTTTTGAGACACTTTCAGTAGCTAACTTTTTATTTTTCCTCAGTTTCAAAAGTTCTTCATATTTATCAGCATGTAGCGACTTCAAATGCCCTTTTAACGATGTTGTGGTGCCATCTTTCCTAGAGTATTTTTTTTTCACAAACATTGCTCTTCGCCGTGTCCGAATCAATTTCACTGTAATAGTTCCATATTTCACTGTAATAGTTCAATATTTCACTTGTTTTAGGCTTCATAATTAATAAACTCTTTATTTAATCAACTTCAAGTTATCTGTTTACAAAATCAACAAACTTAATAACTAACTCACACGTCTCACGCACACACTCTGTACTTTTACTTTAATGCAAATCTCGCCTACTCATGTAAAACCAATAACAGAGTGAAAAGACAGTCGTATTGTAACATGTCGCAACTCGATAATTCTTTGTCGTTCATGTTCATCGGTCGTCACCGATGGTGTGTTGAGATCCGAAAAACCTCCGATGTGATTATATCGGAACCGAAGCCGGATTCGGAATTGCAATTTAAACTGAAGGTTCCGACATATCGGATTCGGAGTCGAAGCTCCGTATCATCCCTACTACTAACTACGCTATTCACCGCCAATGACAGCCCATTTTGTCCAATAATGGGCAATTACTTCCAGTTTTTTCTCGTATACTTAGAGGCCCAGCCAATGTTGTTTTGAACAAGATTGTTTCTGTCTTCTGAAAGTTGATTTTCAACTTCCAGTCGTCGCAATATCCCTTAATTTGATCGAAGTCACGCTGCACAAGAATGTTAAAGACCTCGATTTTAGGACCTGATCTGTATGCCACCAAATCATCGGCATACGCTATAGCATGTCTGAGTGAACCTACCAGATCACTCTTGTAAATGTTAAACAGGATCGGAGAATTTGCCGCCCCCTGCTGTAGACTCTGCTCGAAGTCACGTTGCCACATTTGACAACGAACTTCTAACCCATAAGCATATTATAAATTACATATAGCAAAGTATAGAAAAGTAACTCTTACCATAGTGTCGAAAGCCTTCTAAAAATCAACCAGACATTGGTTCTTGCATTTATTCCACTTAATGTCGGAAACCAGTTTCGACGCGCCATGAATGGTGTTATGCTTCGCCCTAAAAAAAACTTGTCGTCCGGAATTACGTTGTTGTCCTCGACCCACTTCAACGGGGCTGTATTGACAACTTTTTCAATGACCTTGCCTATATACAGAAGGAAACTAAGATTGGCAGGGTTCGTCCTATATTTACCCGTTTTTGGGATAGGATGCACCACAGATACCTTCCAATGCGCCAGACAATGTGCATTATTCAGGGCATTGTTAAACAGCGTGGCAAAAATATTTAAAGCCTCCAGAGACAGATGACTTGATACGACGTTTGGGAAACCGTTCACCCACGCCACTTTTTATACTTAAGTGACTTGAAGATGCACAGAAGATCATCCATAGACACGAACGACAACTGGCGACAACTGCATTAGCATGGTTTTTATCATTGAATATGGTAAATCCGTAATTCTCAGATTGCCAATTCTCAAGTTTGGTGCGCAGATAGAAGTGGCTCATTAGAGCCTTATTCTCAATGTCGTGGTTACGGCGAACAGGTTTGTTCACCGTATAAACGGCATAGAAAGAAGCGCCCAGCAAATCCAGTTCTCCTGTGGGTCCTCGACCATAAAAAAAAACCGTCGTTTGAAACGACACTTTCCGGAGTTATTCCAGCAGTCATATCTGTCTGTCTGTTTCCTGGGAGATTTGGACATTATTGTGATCCTTCCTCCTGAACAACTTATTTATCTGTCCTTCTTCCGCATGTTGCATATAACCTTCACTCTGTAGTCAGTTTGTCTGCTGTGAAACATTCTCCTTGTCAGAGCACAAAACTTCAAGACAAACATCAACAAGGTGGCGCAAAAGTCATCACCCAGTGGCGTTCACCAATCCGACTGAAAACTACATAGGATAGATGTCAAACGTCGTGGATCATTTAGAACATTGGCACACAGAATTGCCTAAGGCCACCCAAGGGCTGAAAACCCTATCGGAAGATGCTATAATTTTTGCAAATGGCGGCAAATGTCAATTTTACTTTGACATTTGTGAAGTAAACAGATGAAAACTTTTGCGCCACCTTGTATATGGCAATCAAAATACAGATTATGGCCGAGCCAGATAGTAACTACGCTTCCCACCGCTAATGGTCGTTTCAATATCTTATCACGAGCAAATTAAATTCTTTCTGAACTTTATTTTTCCAATCTCGCATGTGCGATTGAGAGAAGGAGAAAACAAGGCCAAAAACCCGTATTTTTAAGTTCGCGTGCGATATTTTACGAACCCTGCTTTCTTATATCTTATCTCGCTTGCTGTCGGACCCCATAAGTATCTAGAAATCATAATAAAAACGTAATTTAAAATTTCTACGTGCGTTGATTAACTACTACATTTGAATATACCGGACAATTGGTACTTTTAACACCTCCGTGGGCATCGCTATATATTTGGTCACAGTCTACCTACATTTATCACTGTCCTTGTAATCAACGATCTGATCTGGAGAAAGACTTGCTGAATTATTAGAAACTACTGTACGGAGACTTGACGGAAGTCACATGAGTTTTGTTTGTCCTAATCAAAATGGAGCATATTAGATAGGAACCATGTGACTTTTTTTTGACATATTGTTTATTATTTTATCAGAGACATTATGGCATATTTGTTCAAAGTTAATTCTATGTCTCAAAGTAGTCGACATGTATGTAAGACAGACAGACAACGACAAACAAGTCATACAGCGATGCTGTTAAAATTAATAACCGAATAATAAGAGTCGGATAGAATAATCCCGAAAATGTAAAATCTCCAAAACCCAAAATCCCGAAAAAAATGTTGTTCCCTTCTCTTTCACTACCGATTATGAGTATGGTGCGTCTTATGAAAATAACCTAAACGGTCTTTTGCACTTACGTCCCTTGTTTGTAAGGTCACGGAAATGCTGATCACCCGTCAGCTCATGAAATATCTTGAATAGCGAAAACTTCTTAATGAACGGCAGTATGGTTTTCGCAGCAACAGGTCTACTGGTGATTTGATGACTTATCTAGCCAAGAAAGCGGAACGAATCTCTTCACCAAGGTGGCGAAAGTAAGATCGTTGCTTTTGCAACATTCCAAGGCGGCTTCACCTACATTGTGTCGTCGTCTTGGAAAACTGTATACAGAGGTTTGCCTCATACAGGAACCTTATTTGTATAAGGGGGCTGTAAGTGGCATCTCGGGTGTACCAGGAGCAATTTTTGTAAAGCCTGGGATTGTTAATACTCGCACGTGCATCTTTGTAGTAAAGGGCTTAGATGCTAGTCTTATGCCTGAGTTCAGTTCTAGAGACTGTACAGCTATTAAAATGTGTCTTAAGCGAGGAGGGTTGGTTGCTGAGAGTATTTTAGCCTCAGTGTACCTCCCATTCGACTCACTGGCCCCACCTCCAACGGTGGAACTGGTAAGGCTTGTCGAGCATGCTCGACGAGGTAACAAGCATTTGATCGTTTGTGTGGACGCGAACGCGCATCATCGCGTTTGGGGTAGTACTGACTCAAATAGCAGGGGTGAATCCCTTCTGAACTTCTTTGCTGCCAGCCACCTCGATGTACTGAACACTGGTAATGAGCCAACCTTTGTCACTCGGCTGAGGCGGCAAGTTATTGATGTGACAGTAGCAACCGCTGCTGCATCTGGCATCGTTTCGAGCTGGAGGGTTTCAAGGGAAGAAACTGCATCTGATCATCGGTTTGTTATTTTTAAGTTAAATGCAGATCGACCGATCAGAAGCAAAATCAGGAATGTGCGACGCACTGACTGGGACGTCTATTCCACGGAGTTGCGGGGTCAGATAGGTTTCCTGCCTATCAGGATCCTTAGTAGGGATGACTTGGATAAGGCGACCGACACGCTACACAGCGGTATTATTACGGCCTTCCATACTGCTTGCCCGGAGAAGGAGGTTGGCGGTGCGAAAAGGGTATAGAGATTTTGCTCACACTGCTAACTAGAATCTACAGAGCTAGCGTGGCTCTGCGACATATTCCCTTGGGTTGGAGAAGAGATAGGGCGGTTTTCACTCCCAAACCGGGAAAGGCCGCCTTTGATCTTCCCAAAAGCTGCAGGACTATTAGCCTTTCATCATTTCTGTTAAAGGGCCTTGAAAAATTGATTGACTTACGGCTTAAGAGCATTCCAGCTTCGCTGGGTATTCATGATAGCCAACAAGCCTATCAAAAAGGCAAGTCCACTCAGACGGCATTAACGGACCTGACGGCGAGAGTGCGCAGTTCACTCGACCGCAAGATCTATGCTCTTGTTGTCTTCATGGATATTGAGGTTGCCTTTGAAAACCCCACGTTTGCAGAATTGAGTCTGCCTTAACACTGAAGGGCGTCGATTCTACAACTGTGGAATGGATCCTGAAAATCCTTAGGAGCAGAGAAGTCACTGCTGCTGTAGGCGGCTGCGTCAGAACTGCGCGCGCTGTTAAAGGCTTTGCGCAGGGTGGTGTACTCTCCACTACATTGTGGAACCTGTTAGTCGACTCCTTGCTGAGAAGACTTAATGGGGAAGGTCACCCTGTTCACGAATAGAAGGGCAATACCTCAAGTGAGGTGGCCTTACTTCCACGGCACTCAACTAAAGCTATCAAGCAAGGTTAAGTATCTGGGTATTTTTCTAGACCCAAAGATTAACTTTTCTGAACATTTGGTTGCTAGAATATCGAAGGCAACTAACATTCTCTGGCAGTGCCGTAGGATGTTCAGCAGAACCTGGGGACTTAGTCCCAGGCTGGTTCACTGGATTTACACGTGCATCGTTAGGCCATACCTTATGTATGGTGCGATTGTATGGTGCAGTTCCTTGCTGAGAGTGAGGCCAGAAAATCACTATACCGTATGTGTGTAGTACTTGGACTCTATGACAGCCTACCTGGCCATCGGGGTGAAGCACTTGACACTTCTGTGCACGAAGCAAGTCTTTGAGCGCCGTTTTCAGGTCATCCTCCCTGAACGGGAGCAATGGAACAGTGAATGGTGGAATGGCTTTAGGCCGGGTGATGTCATTGTCTATACGGATGGTTCACTCATTGACGGTATCTCCGGAGCCGGGGTCTACTCTAGAGACTGTCGGATAAATCTATCTGCAGCCTTGGGTGGACAAACAACTGTTTTTCAGGCAGAAATCTTTGCGATTGCCACTACCGCCAATACCCTGTTAAGGAGAAGGATTAAGGGTAAAACCTTATACATCTGCTCAGATAGCCAAGCCGCTATCAAAGCCTGTTCGGCTGGCTCTCGGAACTAAAAAATAGTTGAGGAAACCATGGTTAAGCTTAACCGTCTGGGAAGATGTAACTCGGTATCTCTTGCCTGGGTTCCTGGGCACACAGGTATCCAGGGTAATGAAAGAGCGGATGCTCTGGCCAGGAAGGGCACTTCAACAGCCTTCATTGGCCCGCAACCATCCATTGGATGCTCCTCATCCGTCCACGAACGTGAAATGGTTTCGGCTCTACGCCAACAACATTCCGAATACTGGCATGACCTGGTCTCATGTAGGTAACTAATAGAGTGGAATTTAATGCTTCCAAAATGCAATGTTGTCTTCTGTTATTAAGGCAAGACCCTTACATCATGCCTTGTCTATGAATGTGGTTTTCCATTCCATTGAGTACAATGCGCATATCTGGTCTGGTTTGTAGCTACTCGACAGGATTCAAAAAAGCGCGATAAAACTCATTGGTGACTGTAACATGGCGAGATCGCTTGGCTCTCTTAATCATCGTCGTAATGTCTTGTCTCTCGTTATTTTATCGATATTTCCACCATAAGTGCTCAAACGAAATAGCCAGTTGCATTCCACCCCTTGAACATTTCAACCGCAATACCCGTTGTGTAAGGAATGCGCATCAGTTTTCCCATAAGCCTGTATTCGCACGTACAGTGAAATACAAGGAATCTTTCTTCAGCCGAACAACACGAATGTGGAATGCTCTTCCCCGCTCCATTTTGCATACACATTATAATCGATAAACATTTAAAACCAACGTGCATCGGCATCTCTCCCTATCTTCTAAACCTAAGTTCCTCAACACCCGCGCTGAATAGCTATTAAATTATAAGGGTACTAAAAAAATTCCCCGGGTTCAATATCTTCTTCTGCATTACTGACGGTGAGGCTATGATCAGGATTAATGGGATCATAATCCTCGCAGTTAACTGCATCCCTACTGAACTTAGAAAACAACGGCAGGCCTCTCTTTTGCGTTTGTATTGGAACATTGATTGATATCGCCTTTTTGACAGTGTTCGTAGAATCTCTCGTTTGAACATGACAGTACCAACTGAGCCGGTCATGTTCCATTTTCTTCGAGATAGGACCTTCTTATTCGACGAATCTTTGTTACTCCTGCTGTCATATGAAGCGTCTTCATCTCAGCTGTCGTTTATTTGCCCTCATATTTTTTGTACGCTGTCCCACATTGTGACCCGCATGTAATCGTCGAGCGCACAACTGCGGTGTAGGGCCTTCCTTTCAGCTTAGGGGACATCCACCCTATGCTTACGCGATGCTTAATTTCATAATCACAGCTTGCTTCGTTATTGATCATAGATACCAGATATTTGAACTTTTCGCACTTGGCAATCACTCTTACATTCATATAAATGTCTTGAATAGTTCGGAGTGGATCAGAGAACGGGCAGCCCAATTTTTATTCTTTTTTTCGGACTAATACGATATCCGTTCCCCTCTAAAACCTGCACCCATACATCAAAAGCTCGTTGCCGGGGCCCTAATGATGACTCCATCGTCAGCAAAGTATAACTGATGAAAAAAGAGGTTTTTCCTAGGTTAAATATCGATTAAAAGTAACCCCAATGTTAAGAGCTGTATTAAGGGACTCGATTGGAGCGTTGTTGAAGCTTAAAATGGAGAAATAAGATAGATCCAACGGTTTGCGAGAAATTACTAAACATTAGATTGACATGAGTTTAGCAAGAGAACAATTTTTCCTAGACCGGAGAGATCGTCATTCAAATCGCTAACCGTGTTCACGATAATGCTCAATGAACAACTTATGTAGTTATACTTTGCCAGCATACAAATGTATACAGCAGTGCCTTACTATGTCGAAGGTAGTTAAGCCATATAAATTGAAAAGAGCAGTGGCCCAACAATGGATCCCTGAGGAACACCGCTCTAGGCAACTAAAAAGTTTGAAAGAATGTTGTTTTATTCCAGAGCTTGGAGTCAATTTTTCATATTTCATATAGGACCCCTGAAGATTCGGAAGCAAAGATTGTGCAACCTACCGCAAACGGTCACCGTTCGCTGGATGATATATCGGCCAAGTCAGATACGCCTATGCTCGGGGAGATTGGGGACATTAATTACCCAATTTCTTTTAAGTAGCATCCAGTAGCTGGACGACCTCAACATAAAACCTTTTTTACCCAAATGTTCAAACAAAAGCTTACTCCTAATATTCCAAGGTTTACTTTCATCGAAAGCGAATGGCAAAAATTACAAACGGAAGACATTTGTAAATCATGTCACGAAGAAATAATCTCACAGCAGCAACAAATCTATAATCGAAAACAATTCACCGACGCACACAGACTGTAAATTAATTAGGATGATAACGACGCGACAATAGCGAACTGAGCGAATAAGTCTTTTCCAGTTTGATTACATTAGAGCGCAGTTTGTGAAACGGATAGTACGATATTGTGTCATAAACAAACATAGGAAGAAGGTTGCCAGCGTGAGTGAGTTATCAAAAACAAATTTTAGTGTACGTTGAAAATCCCACAGAAACCATAAAATCGTTCAGTCGGCGACAGCTGTCAAAGAAAAAGTTGACGGCAACATATTCATACTATGACCTTACTCCTATTCCACGTACTCATTCGCCATTATCGGTGACGCCTTCCGCCAATTTCCGATATTTTTCTAATTTGTCTCAAGTCGTAAAACGATCGTTAAAGAACGGTTCTTTTCATTTTATTTTCACTTTTTTTCTTATATTTCTATTAGGAGAAGAAAGATGTCAGAATTCGATAGGTCATTGCAAGAAAAATGAATTCAATTAGCTAAGTTTAATTACCTAACAAAAACTAGATCAGAACAGAACAGGACAGGAGAAGCGAGTGAAAACTGCCAGATCAAGTTAGAACAGAAAAGAACAGCTTCATGTTCTATGAGGTTGACAGTTCTCCTATCACGCTGTTGCTCTTTCTGTCTAAACTGTACAGCTTCATGAAGGTGCCGTGACAAAACGCCATGCTTTCCAAAAGTGACATAAGGCCATATTTCGAGGAATAACCTTATGTCACATTTAAATTGATTTGCTCTTGATATGTCACTCTTCAGTTTAAAGTAAAGTGTGAGAAATAAAGGTTCAACCCTGCGAACCTGAGTAAAGGATATTTTTTATCGGAGGAACCTTTATTGTCGGGCCCACATCTTGTAGGTGTAAGCAAATACCTTTATGTCACTTGTCATATGCAGAATATGTACATAGTTTCTCATTTCTGGTAAGCGTGTAATTTCCGTGCTACCAATTTTATTCATTTTAAATAAAACTATTTGATTCATTCTTATTAGTTGAAAATAAGAGAATATTAGCCATAAATACTTAAATGCAAATCCTAATAATAAATCAATGCCCGCAATGATGATTAATTTGATTGTTGACAATTAAAGTGGCACGCCTGTAGATAACATAAATAACATTCAGATAAAAAGACAATAACCAAATAAAGGGTCTTTCATTAAGGACTTGTCAACTTCTTTTTTAAATAAAATGCAATCTACTTGGGATATCTCGAAAAAAATTGTATTGGCTTGAATTACTATCAAAACATTTATGAATGCAGTTCGACTTCGTTCATATGTCCACCACGGGAACGTATGCAGCGGTCGATACATCGATAACTGGGTTATCGATGACTATATTGGTATGTTACAAACTATGCTTCAAAATTAATATACCCTTAGAATAGGGTATAAACATAGGGACGGGCTACAATCCGCTTGGGCGAACTGTTGGATACCCTATTCTTATTCCTATCCCTCATAAGTGGGCGTGACAAAAGTCTAAGTATGGTTGAATTGTTAAGAACGCTCTACATATTTTGTTATATAACATTTAAAGGATTTTATCAAAAAAAACGCTCCCTAGCTCAAACTTGGGCGTTTCAATAAAATTGTTTTATTTAATTGTGGGCGTGTCAGTAGGCGGATTTAAAAAAAAACTAACACATGAGAATAAGGGGCCCCTAGAGAGTATATATTATAAATTTCAGCTCCCTAGCTCAAACTTTGAATTTTCAAAAAAAAAAAAAAAAATTGTGGGCGTGTCAGTGGGCGGATTTTGAAAATATTTACACATGAGCATAAAGGGCCCATAGAGAGTATATATTATAAATTTCAGCTCCCTAGCTCAAACTTTGGATTTTCAAAAATTAATATACCCTTAGAATAGGGTATAAAAAAATTATTTTATTTATTTGTGGGCGTGTCAGTGGGCGGATTTCAAAAATTCGTAAACTTAATTATTTCGGGACCCTAGAGAGTATATGGTTAAAATTTCAGCTCTCTAGGTCCAGTTTAAAGGCCTAATTTTTGCCGACAGACGGACGGACGGACGGACATGGCTAGATCGACATTACTATCGATGCTGATCATAAATATAGTAACTTTTAGGGGTCTACGGGCAATATTAAGGTATGTTACAAACTATGCGTCAAAATTAATATACCTTTAGAATAGGGTATAAAAATGGTGTAAAATATGTCTCTGTAGCGAATACCATATACCATAACGTGACGGTCATTTTCATAGACGAAAAAAAACGGCTCAAGAGCCGGCATAAAAACCGCACCAAACAGTGCCTTTTTGCGGATGAAGTGCTGTTTTATGAAGCACATGAGGGTTCTCACCTGTCCAGTAACGCATATTTTGCTTACTAACGAAGCCATTTAACCAAAAATGCACTTCATCGCTGAAGATGATTTTGCGATGAAATTCTTCATTTTCTTCCATCATGTCCAGAGCCCAATTCGAGTACGTACGTCGCTTCATATGATCAAGTGGCTGTAGTTCTTGAGTCAGCTTGATCTGGTGTTGGCCAAGACCCTTACGCGAAATTCGCCATAATGTGCTCTCGGAGAGGCCCAATTCTTGAGAACGCCGTGAAATTTACTGATACTACGGCAGCAGGTGGCAATGGTGCGATGCTAGTGTATTCACTAAGTGATTGGCAGGTCGTGCGTTCGAATCCCGACCAGGGCCATGATTTTTATAAATTGAATACACACAACAAAAACAGATCTCCCTAAAGCAATTTAGGCGCCACCTGTTGGGAACAAAAATCCCATCGCACAAAACTTCTTTCCTATCCTTCTATTCTTTCATACAGTAAGTAGCACCCAAAAATAGGCAATGAATCATTTGCTGGAAGCTACTTACAGCAACAAACAAAATGCCTGCGCTGTGGTTTCCACAATAAGGGTACTGTGTCACAGAAAAAAGAAATCCCTTTAGCGCACGCAAATTATAAAAAAAAACAAAATTCTCCACACTTAGCGCACAACGTAGTCTCACTGGCACGGCAACATCAAGCAGCGACTATTCTGACTCAAATTTTTTCACTAGACTATGAATTGCTTGTCTACTGGGACGAGAATTACGGCCGAAAATTGGGAATAACGCTCGTAAACGTACACGTTGTTCCTTCCTGTACCTCACCATAATAAAAATGTTGATTTTACTGAACATGACATTGACAGTTTGGTAATCGGTTTAAGGGTGTCTTCACACTGAAAGTTTGAAGTTGTCAAGTCACTAATGAAAGCCCCTTCATAAAAACTGATTGCCAACGCTCCATTTAATCCTCCATTAGTGTTAAAAATCCCTCTTTAAAGGTGGAGTTTGAACCTTTAGTTAATGCCGGTTTTAAATTAAATGCGCCATTAGTAGACAGCTTTCATTAAAACCACTAATCGGATTTCTTAAATATCCATTTTTAATGCAACTTTAAATTTAATAGAGCGCGAATAAATCGGGCCTAAGGGGCAACGTCACAGATAAGCTATGTATTAGAGATAGTCGACTTCGAGCGCGTCTCTCAAATTGCCATAAACGAAAAAACAGTTGTAGAACTACTTTAAACGTTTGTGCATAGAAATCAAATAAGACGCTCACGTACACATTCTAGGTTAGAGTTTTTATGGGCACCGCCATCTTTCTTAATGTAAAGTTAGGAGCAAGTTTAATGAATCTACCTCTGTTTTTAACTCTACCACGTAAATACCAGAATCCTTGGCAGATGTAATAAATCATTTAGTTGATTTCCCTTGGACGAATATTATTTTATGAACTGAGATTCAGGAGTGTGAAACAACCCGAGACAAGTCCGAAGACGCTATTTCTCAAACACCCGAATCTTTTCCATATAACTAGGCGCTATACTGAACCACAATGGACAACCATATGATTGGCCTTAGTAGAACGACGGCCTAAGTGCGAAAATTCGATTTTCTTAAGTGTTCCAATAGTATAAAAAATGATAAATGTTTTCAATGAAACAAAGACGTAATTGAAAGAAACTTAAATGTAATTAAAAATGAATTAACAATTTTCGAATCCGTTTCCTGAATAATTAACATTTTGCACTTAGGTCATTATTTCACAGGAGGTGCGATATGACCTTCACCCTGTTTTCAAGTTGACCGCTATGAAACAGTCTCCTCGTCAGAGCAAAAGCCGACTTCGCAAGACTAGCATCTATATCTTTAACAAAATAAAGATACCTACTGATCGAGCTGAATACTGAATTATCTAACTTAGCTTTTCATCGCCAACGGCGTTCATTTTGTCCAATTTTTTCTGGTATCCCTAGAGGCAACAGACAATGTAGTTTTGAACAGAATTGTTTCTGACCTCTGGAAATTGATCTTCAGCTTCCAGTCATCGCAATATCCCTTAGTTTGGTCGAAATCACACTACAAAAGTATATTGATGACCTCGATTTTAGGACTTGATCTATACGCGACTAAATCTTCGGCATACGCTATAGTATGGCTGAGTGAACCTACCAGATTACTCGTGTAGATGTTAAACAGGGTCGGAGAATGCACCGCCGTCTGTTGTAAACCGCTTTTAATGTCAAAGACTCTGCTCGATGTCACATTTGACAAAGAACTTCTTACTCATAAGCATATTATATATTATATAGCAGGGGTTTGTGCATGCCAAGCCTAATCAACTGGTATAAACGTCCCTCTAATCGTTGCATTTTTCACTGTACGTCAGATACCAGTTTTGACGCGGCATGAATCGTGTTATGCCCCGCCCTAAAACCAAACAGGTTTTTCGGGAATTACTTTGTTGTCCTCAGTCCACTTCAACAGGGCTCTATTGACGACTTTCTCGAAGACCTTCGGAAGTACAGTACCTGGCCATATTATTAGACCCAAGCTAAAAAATTCAATATTTTGCCTTTAGAGATCGATTTCTTCGAATTCTTACCAAAATTGTTAGGTTTATGACCTTAATCTATACCCAAAGCAATATACAAGGTGGCGCAAAAGTAATCCTCCTATCAGAAAATGCTATAAATTTTGCGATTGGCCCCTAATGTCAGTTCTGTTTTGATATTTGTGTAGTAAACACATGCGAAATACACGTTAATAAACAATGTTACGCTACACTGCTCCAGAACGCGGAATATTGGTGACTATTTATTTGAGCAATAATCGGTCGGTGACTTTGGCACAACGTGAATTTCGTCGCAGATTTCCTACCCGTCCAACGCTTACTGGTGAAACACTGCGACGTTTAGCCGCTCGCTTCGAAGAGACTGGCACAACACGAGATGCTGCCAGGCGTGGCAGACCCCGGAGTAGCCGTTCTGCAGAGAATATTGCTGCTGTAGCCGAAGATGTCATGGAAGCGCCGTCGACATCGACAAGACGACGTGCCACGCAAATGGGTATCAGTCGACGGTCTTTACAGCGAATTTTGGTACAAGATTTGAAGATGTTTCCGTACAAAGACGGTGCATCAGCTGTTAGCTGCTGACTGCCAATCGCATCTAACATACCCTCAAGCCATCCTTAATCACCACCAAGAGGAAGATGATTTTTCATCAAAAATAATCATGAGTGATGAGGCCCATTTCCATCTTAGCGGGTACGTAAATAAGCAAAATTTACGCTTCTGGGGCACTGAAAATCCGCGTGTAACCCACGAGGAGCCATTATACCCGCTCAAAGTCACTGCATGGTGTGCTGTTTTCGCTGGAGGAGTCATCGGACCTTTTTTCTTCGAAGACGTCGCGGGCCAAACGGTTACTGTGAATGGTGAGCGCTACAGAGCAATGATCAACGAGTTCTTTTTGCCGCAACTTGATGAATTGGGATTGGAAAACATGTGGTTCCAACAGGACGGTGCAACGGCACACACTGCACGTGCCACAACCGATATGCTGATTTCCCGGGCACCTAATCTCTCGTTTTGGCGATTTGCACTGGCCAGCAAGATCGCCTGATGTGACCGCTCCAGACTTATTTTTGTGGGGCTTTTTGAAGTCGCGGGTTTATGTCAACAAGCCTCAGACTCTTGCAGCTCTTAAAGACAATATCCGTCAACAATGTGAAGACCTATCGCCGGAAGTTTTGGCCAAAGTGATGGAAAATGCCATAAAAAGGGCTCAAATGACAATCAACTGTGGCGGCGGCCATTTACATGACATCATATTCTCGACTTGATGTAAAAAAAATTAAAAGACCAAATAAAAATAATCCACAAGAAGAATCAAAGTTTTTCATTTTTTTTTTTAAATTACAGCCAAAAAACATCGGAAGGTTATTTTTGCGCCACCTTGTATTAAAGAGAAAAAACACAATTTCGACCAATGAAGTAAACTTTTTTTAATAAATTGAAAAAGTGTGTTGAAAAGCATAAAATGTAATTTTTTTTAGTACTTGGTGTGTGCACCTTTAGCTGCAATAAGTGCCTTTATTCTGCGAGCCATGCTCTCTATACATAACTGGATGGTGTCCTGGAGGTGCGTGTTATGATTCCACTCAAATATTATTTTTTCTATTGGCTCGTTTTTGGTGGTAATAACACTTTAAGCCAAGGCCCGCTTTAGGAGCTCCCAGACGTTCTCTATCGGGTTCATGTCGGGAGAATTCCCTGGCCAATCCAAGACCTCAATTTTGTTTTGCTTCAAAAAGGTCGTTATGCTTTTGGCTTTATGGCATGGAGCTCCATCATGCATAAAAATTGGCTTTTCACTTCCAGGAAACCATTCTGCCAGTTGGGGTATCAGTCTTGTTTCCAGAACCGTTTTGTACTGGTCCTGCCTCATCGTCTTTTTTACGACGTATAGGCGTCCAGTGCCTTGACCAGAAATCACAGACCAAACCATTATTGACGGTGGATGTTTAACCGTTGAGACAATGCATTCCGGTTTGTTGCGCTCGCCTGATCTTCGTCGAACAAAATTCGACTTTTCCGTCATGACCTGGAAAACCGATTCGTCTGAGAAGCAAACCTGAAAAACAATATTAAAAACTGTTTGTTCGCGTTCGAAGGATACTTTTTCTTTAGGCTAATCAATTATTATACCTAGAATTTGTAATTTTACCTTTTTCCAGTCCTGAACGGTAAATGTTTTATATTTTTTGGCCCAGTCCAAACGCTTCTGGATCATCCGTGGAGTTAACTTTGGCTTACGGGCCGGCCTTCTCGCAACTAACCTCATTTCCTTCAATCTGCGCCGCAATGTTCTCTGCGAAACTGGTATGGATTCGTCAGATATTAGCTTGGTCAAGAAATGTAGTGGCAGCTTTCTATTTCGGATGCAAATATCCCTTATTTTCCGGTCAGTTCGTGGAGTTGTCTTGCGGGGCCTACTACAGTTACCTTGTCTTCTTGGATCCAGTGTCATTCCCGAGTGCATTTTCTTTTTCAAGTTCTTAACTGAACTTCTTGAAACTCCAACCAGCTCAGCTATTTTGTACTGAGTCAGACTGGAACACTTTAGGAGACCGATCATTTGACCCACCGTCTTTGGCGAAAGGTCCGACTTCTTGCCCATCTTGCTAATGCTTAAGTAATTATTTTTTTAATTTTTATAATCAGCGACAAGCTCTGCTGATATAATTGATCATATGCCAAAGCATAACATTAATACTTACTGTTGTATTTAAGAGTTTGCTGATGAAAAACCGCTTTCAAATATAAAATATTCAAAAAAAAACCTTATGGGTATATCACCTCGCAATCCTCCCGAATGAATATAAACATCAAATGACTCATAACACATAGTTTCGCTGTTAAACTTACTACAAATTGTTTCTCGCATAACAAAACAGTCAATTCAACTAAAACAAAAGCCTACTTCATAAATATTTTGACTTTTCTCGCAAAAAATTTGAATTTGTTTGTTTGGGTCTAATAATATGGCCAGGTAAACTAATTGACCGGAGACTAGCAGGATTTGTCCTATCTTTACCCCTTTTCGGGTCAGGGTGTACCACAGCAGTCTTCCAATGCACCCCATAACATGCATTTTTCAGCGCATTGTTAAACAGAGTGGTAAAAATATCTACAGCCTCTAGGGGCAGGTGTGCCAATACGAAGTTGGTCATACCATCCACTGCCGCCGAATTTTTGCTCTTAAGTGCACATGAGATTATCTTTCGACACGAACAAGTGAGAGGTGTGTCGTCCATCGGCGATTATGACGTTTGCATGGTTTTCATCATTAAATACTGTGAAACCGCTATTGTCAGATCGCCAAATCTCAGGTTCAGTAGTCAGTACGCATATGAAGGTGGTTCAGAAGAGTCATATTTTCAATTTCGTGTTCATCGTATACACGGCCTTGAAACAAGCGCTCAGCAAAACTGCTTTCTGCTGTAGGCCCGCGACCACGAAAAAACCGTCGTTTGGTGAGATATTTTTTGGGCTTATTCCAGCAGCCAGTAATGTCTGTCTGTTGTGTGTCTGGGAGATTAGCACACATCAAATATCATTGCAATCCTTCCGCCTGAACAACTTATTTATCTGTTTTCTTTCTTCTTAACCACTGTAGTGCCGGAATTCACAGAGAAATGTGTTCAGAGGATTCATCCTCCTACAGAATCTAAGTGCCTGAGCACAAATTTAATTTGTGAAGATGATACCTCAGTGTGTCGTAGCCTTTTTTTTATAATATACAAGCACTAAAGGGATTTGTTGGGACCCTTATAATGTAATAGCTACACAGCGCGGGCTTTAAGGAAATTAGGGTGAGGAGAAAAGGAGAGATGCCGATGCACTTTGGTTTTGAATGTTTGTAGGTTATAATGTGAAGGAATAACAATGCGTGGAAGAGTATTCCACATTCGTGTTGTGCGGCTGAGAGAAGATTATTTGAAATTCACTGTACGTCCGAACACAGGCTTGAGGGTGAACTGATGAATGCAACTGGCTATTTCGTTTGAGCACTTATGGTGGAAATATCGATAAAATAACGAGAGATAAGAGACATTGCGACGAT
Organism: Portevinia maculata; assembly: GCA_949715645.1. Lineage (NCBI taxonomy): Eukaryota > Metazoa > Arthropoda > Insecta > Diptera > Syrphidae > Portevinia > Portevinia maculata. The sequence continues at coordinate 221,774,587 of OX454526.1, forward strand.
GACTAAGAGAGTCAATCGATCTAGCCTAGTAATTTCGCGGCGTTCTTGGCGACATCGAATATGTGGTCATCCCAATGAAGGTTGTCATTAACATACATACCGAGAATGGAAAGTTTCTCGGTTTCACCGATCCAAGTGCCATTCATGGATAATGGCAGCGTGTGGGGGTTTTGCTTTAATGACAGAAGACAGCATTGTGTTTTGGAAGCATTAAATTCCACTCTATTGGTTGTACCCTACTGAGTTATGCTGTTATGGATTGGATTAGAAGTAACAGACAGGAGATCATTTATAAAAATGAGAAAGAGAGTCGGGGACGGAATAGAGCCTTGGGTGACACCAGCATTAATTTGGTGAGTTGCAGACTTGAAACCGTCCAATACAACTTGAATTGAACGAACCGAAAGGTTTTTTTTTTATTTTTTTATTAAAAAGGAAATCCAAATCCCAGAACACTCAGACTCGGTAACGGTCCATTGTACTACCAGGCAGAAATCCTTCTTTTTTTGTAGAGGCATGTGATTGGGTGGCGTATGTTGCTGTTCCCCGTGGGGATTGAACCTGCACCGCACGGGTCACAAGCCAACACACTAACCTCTACACCGTCGCCACCCTGGTCCGAAAGGTAATTTCTAATCCATTGAAAAAGATTATCATCGATTCCAAATGCACGCATTTTCGACAAGAGAGCTTGGTGCCAAACTCTGTCAAATGCCTTTGAAATATCAAGCGCAACGATCTTACTTTCACCACCTTGGTGAAGAGATTGGCTCCACTTTTCGGTTAGATATGTCATCAAATCACCGGTGGACCTGTTGCCCCGAAAACCGTACTGCCGGTCATTGAGAAATTTTCGAGATTCCAGATATTTCATTAGCTGACGGTTGATCAGCGTTTCCATGACCTTAGAAAGAGGGGACGTAAGTGCAATTGGTCGGTAGGAGGAGGGAGAAGAAGATTCGCCTTTTTTTGGTACAGGCTGGACAAACGCTGTATTCCATCTTCCTGGGAAGAGTCCTGAAGAATAGGACAGATGTGTTATGATATTAGTGTAAAAGCTCTTCTATATATAAATCTTAATAGTGACCCTTGGTGTCTCCAAAATAGTATGCGAAGTAAACGGCAACAGTAAAACTTTTAATTTCCAAATAGTTAGTCAAAAGTGTATTCCCATAATATCGAATATAGCGTCACAGTAGTTGAATTTAGTGACAGTAAATAGTAAGCACTTAGCGGCCAATACGAGACAAATGAATAACGTCGTGACAGCGGATAACACAAAGAATGATTTTAAAAACAAACATCAGCATGAGTTGGAAAGTATTATGATAAACTTTAAAGACATATTTGTTGGTGATGGCAAGTTAGATAATCAACTTCATTTACAGGTCGATAAGTCAATTGCTCCTGTTCAGGCTCATCCACGTCGCATTCCAATTTCCTTTCGTCAACAGCTCAAAGAAACGCTGGAAGATCTAAAGCGACGAAACGTTGTAAGCAGAGTACATCAACACACTCCATGGATTAGCAACCTGGTCCTCGTACCAAGAAATAATAAGCTACGGATTTGTCTCGACCCGACGGAGCTTAATAAAGCGCTCAAAAGAAATAATTATCAGATTCCCACAGTGGATGAACTTTTACGTAAACTGCAAAACGCAAAAGTATTTTCTACGTTGGATGCGAAAAACGGTTTTTCGCAAATCGAATTGGATTCGGAGAGCAGGTTACTTACGACGTTTTGGACGCCGTTCGGGAGATTCTGCTGGAATAGAATGCCCTTTGGCATTTCACCAGCTCCAGAAATATGGCAAATGAGACAGCATGAGTTGCTCGAAGGGCTCGACGGAGTAGAGGTAATTGCCGATGACATTTTATTATATGGAAGCGGAGATACGGAGGAGCAAGCGATGATTAACCATAATGAAAATTTAAGAAGATTACTGGAAAGAGTCGGAGAAAAACATTTGAAATTAAATAGAAGCAAGTGTAAAATGGGATTGCGTGAGGTTTCATTTTTTGGCCATTTACTCACATTTGCACCTACCTCTCAAGATTTCTTCCAAGTCTCTCAGATATTGCTGAACCACTCAGAAATGTGATTCGCAAAGATGTAAAGTGGATATTGGGGTCAAGAACAGGATAACGCTTTCAATGAGCTAAAAAGGCTTATAGTAAAAGCACCGATTTTGAAATATTTTGATGCTATTAAGCCAGCAGTTATACAGTGTGACGCAAGCTCAAAAGGACTTGGAGCCGTACTGCTTCAAGACGAAAGCCCAATTGCATTTGCGTCAAGAGTTTTAACGAAAACAGAACAACAATACACGCAAATTGAAAAGGAGACACTAGCGATTCTATTCGCATGCAAGAAATTTGACCAATACATATGTGGAAAGTCAAACATTGTCGTCCAGTCTGATCACCAGCCTCTCCAGACCATATTTAAGAGATCTATTTTAGAAATTCCTCGTCGTCTGCAGCGAATGAGACTCGGTCTTCAAAGGTACGATATACATGTTAAATATTTAAAAGGTAGTGAAATGATTTTTGCCGACACGCTCTCTCGTGCTTCAATTAAGAGTAATATCAAAGAGGTAGATGAAAAGAAAGAAATTTATTCAATAGATAGTTCAGTGTCCCCGAAACAATTTTTTTACGATCTGAGTAACATAAATGCAATCAATGATATAGCAATTGAAGATTGGCGTCTATTGGAAATAAAAAAAGAAACGAAGGCGGACGAAACTCCCCAGCAAATTCTAGAGTTTGCGATCTCAGGATGGCCGGATCGCAAGAATGATGTTCCTAACGCGGTAAAACCTTATTGGAATTGCAGAGACCTTTTAATATCGCAAGACGGGTATCTCCTCAAGGGTGACCGAATTGTGATCCCAGCGACTTTGCGAAAAAAGGTTTTGCAGCGCCTACACTACAGTCATCAAGGTATAGAGTCGTGTCAGAGACGGGCAAGGGATACCGTTTTTTGGTCAGGGATATCAAATAATATTCGCTATATATGCGACAATTGTGACATTTGTATGCAGTCTTCAGCCAGTCAAGCGAAATTACCTTTGCAAAGTACTGTTATTCCAAACTATCCGTTCCAACGAATAGGACTAGATATTTGCGAGGTGTTGGAAAACAACACAAAGAAGCAAATTCTGATAACAGCAGATTACTACTCTGATTTTTTTGAAGTTGATGAACTGGGAGCAGCAACGGCAGAGCAAGTGATCAAAATATGCAAGAAAAACTTCAGTCGACACGGAATCCCGGAATCGTCTAGACGTGCGTTTCTATACTAATTAACCCGCAAAGCACCAAACATAACAAGATGGAAAAGCATACGCAGTGGTTTTGCCAGAGTAGAAGAACACCTCTTCAGAACGATAGGGGAAATACCTTCTGGACCAGCGGATTTGTGTATGCCAACATCTCGAAGCACTCTAGCCACTGGACGGACATGGAGTACTCTATGCGATCGAGTACAGGGAGAGACAAAGCACAATCTGGGAGCGTTGGGCTGACTACAAAGTGAGCAGCAAGCAGATTGGCATTATCTATATATATATACAGTTATTTTTCATTCATCTCAGCAGGGAGCTGGGACATACCTATCCCTGTAAACCAAGGGATTAGGCTCTGTTGGAGCATAGACCTTGTTCTAGCCCTTATGATATGCTGAATAATAATAACATTAGTATTAGTTCAATGAACTTTAAACACACAACGTTCAAACTCCTTGTATTTATATATAAGGTTATACATTGAAACATAAAAATATAGTACATATCTATTTGTAGACAAAACACACGCACAATTAGGAAACATAAGATGTAGTGACACAAATGACTTAGGAATTGCTTTTAATCAAATCCGTGAGTTTACGTTTAAACACCACAAAGCTTGATTCATCCTTTATTGTAGTTGGTAAACTATTAAAAAATGTTAAGCCCGTGTACATTAGGGAACTATTCGTTCGACTGAGGTTACATCTGCTCGGCCTGAAATTATTTGAGTTTCTCAGATTATACGGTTGCACATCACCAACATTTACCAAATTGGCCCGCAAATATTCTGGGACCATTTTGTTTTTCATTTTATAAATAAACACCATCGCACTAAATATTAATCTTTGCTCCACATTCATCCATTCTAATGTACTGAGCATCACTCGAATTGGGGTATATACACTACACTTCAAAATTGCCCGCATAGCTTTGTTCTGTAACAATTGTAGTCTAGTTTTTATTTCTTGTTGACTATCGTACAAAAGATTGGAACAGTAGTCAAAATGTGGCAATATGAGAGCATTGTAAATTAAAATTGAACTCTCATATGTAAGTTCCTTTCTCACTCTTTTTAGGAACCCAATTTTTCTTGCGATTTTTCCACAAATGTAGTCAACATGGTCCTTGAAATTTAGTCTGGAGTCTAACATGACGCCAAGATATTTACTTTTATCCACACATTCAATAACGTCCCCATCCATGCGCAAAATAATAGGATCATTCAATTTAAATTTCATGCATTTTGACTTTTTTACATTCAGCTTTAATTTGTTCATTTTTAACCAATTATTTATATTCTCTAAGTCAACATTCAATCTTTCACACATTATGTCAACATTCGTTCCACTTATGTAAATAAGCGTATCATCAGCAAACAGCACAATCTTACAAAACTTTATGCAGCTCTTGATATCATTAATGTAGAGTAAAAAAAGGTATACTCCCAACACCGAACCCTGGGGAACTCTGAGTCGCACATTCACTGATTCTGAAAACACATCATTCACTTTGGTCCTTTGCGATCTTCCCGATAAATATGAATCAAACCACTTAAGCTCTTTATCTCTTATACCATACATTTACAATTTTTTTTATCAAGATACCTCTATCAAGGGTATCAAAGGCTCTTTTAAAGTCCAAGAAAACTGCTATGACTGAGTCACCGTCATTTATTTTGTTTTTCCACTCAAACATTAACCAATTAAGAGCCGTTTCACACGAGTGATTTGCTCTAAAACCCGATTGCTCTTCAATTATTATCTTGTTCGTTTCCACATATTTTTGTAGTTGGTTAACCACTAATTTTTCCAGAATTTTTTCGAAGGTTGGAAGTGTATTAACCGGGCGGAATTCCTCACCCTTTATCGTATTAGCAACTTTTTCCATCGGTACAACTACTGATTCTTTCCAGTTTTGTGGAAAAATTCCAGATTGAAGAGATGTGTTAAATATCTTTAACAGAATTGGGCCAATAATTTCTATTGATTTATATATCATGTCTCTATTTATTCCAAACAAGTCTTTTTTATTATTGCACTTTTTAATCGTATCACATAAAGACCTTACACTACAGTACTGGAATTTAAACGTACAAGACAAACTTACATTTATTGGAACATATTGCACAATCGGAATAGAGTTATCTACAAAAAACAAGTTAAATTCGTTCGCGATCTGGGTAGGGTCACTTATAGAATTTTGTCCGAATTTGACACTTGAAATAAATTTGACTTTATTATTATTAATTATTAAAGATTTTAGCACTGACCAAACTCTTTTTGTATCTCTACCGCTAGCTTGAATTTGCGAACGAATGTAGTTGTTTTTTGATTCCAAAATTTTTCTTTTGTACTCATTGCGAATTGCTTTGTATCTGCTCCAATTGGACTCAATATTATTATAGTGTGCCATTCTATATGCCAATATTTTTTCATTTCTCATTTGTTTCAACTCCTTTGTGACCCATTTATAGTAACTCTCATCTTTAACAAATTTTGCTACAGACAATTTCTCACAACACTTTTTTATTTTCTCATCAAATAAAGTGGTTAGCTGTGTGAAATTATCAATCTCATACAGATTAGAGAAGCCGATGTTGTTTAAAACGCTATCAAATTTTAGTTTGGAATATTTCAAAAATTTAATCTTTTTATTTCGATTTACATTATGATGTTCATGCCTCGCTATTTCCACTTTTAATGTTTCGTGATCCGTCACTTTACAACATTGGCTTACTCTTGCACTGACCATATCACACATATCTATATTTATTAAAACATAATCAATCAGAGTTTGCGATGAATTCGTTATTCTAGTTGGTTGCATTACTATTTGTTTAAGACCTTGATCTGTGATACATCTTATGATTTTATTTCTATTAGCATCATTTTCTAATATGTTTATATTGAAGTCACCCATAATATAAACAATGTTTTCATTCTCCAAATGTTCTGAATACCAGTTTCTATAGAATTCAATAAACTCGTTAATGGACGAGTTTGGTGATCTATACAGCGCAACAAACGAACACTTTTTTCTATCTATCCACACATAAATTTTCAATATCCAAACAAAATAGTCAATTTTTGTTTCATTCCCCAATTCACACCTTATTCCTTTTTTTACATATATTATAACTCCTCCCGTATGTCTTGAATTTGAAGTACAATTTATACACTTGTAATTATCAAATTTATATTCAGACTCTTCAATATCATTCGTTATGCACGTCTCCGAAAGTAACAAAAGATCAGGACAGTACATTTTTAGCAACAATTCGACTTCACATTTATTAGACAACAAACTTTGTACATTCAGATAGTAAACTATTGTTTGATACCTTTTTGACGATTGCTAATACGCTATTCTGCCTTTTTGAGCTTCAAGTTTTTTCTTGAACACCTCACAACAGTGGCTTCTACAGTCATGCTCTACATTGAGACATAACCCAAGATTTGTATTTACACTCAGACAATTATTGCACTTTAACTTCGTATTTGAACACGATCTTGACTCATGATTTTCACCACATTTCGCACCAACTATTTTATTTTTGCACACACTAGCAATGTGATTATATCCCCAGCAATTGTAGCATCGCTTCACTGGAACATAATCGTAAACAATGCACCTATCCCACCCAATATTAATTTTGCCTCTTTGCATTAAAATATTATAATCAACATTCTCAACTGCAATAATTGCCTTATAACTTTTTTTATTTTCTTTAACTGCACTATAAAATTTCACGCAATTTATTGCACACTTTAATTTATTTTGCGAAATAACCGCCTTTTCCAATTCTTTTTTCTTCCACTCAGTATTAATTCCACATACTAATAAATATGGTTTTTTCATTTTTGGTATTGAAACGTCATAATCTTCACTCAATTTTTTTTTCATTTCACTTTCATCTATAGCTGACAGCTGGAATGTCATTGTAAATGAGTGTCGGAATAGATAGTGAGGCCGAATTATTGACGTTTTTAACAAATGATCAAAAGTTTTTACTACACAAGGGACTTTGTAGTAGGTATTTTTTGTCTCAACTTTTGGTTATAGGAGAATTTGACACGATTAATGTGGGCATTGCAGTCATTTCTGGCTCGTTTAAAATGTGTACGGCTTTCCTCAGATGGGTTGGCTTTGAATAGCCGAAAGCTTACCTCTTTTAACTTGATATCCTCCTTGCAGCTCGAGTCACACCACGCGTTAACCTTGATTTTGCTACTTTTTATCCTGTTATAGTGTTAGGAATAAAAGAATTCATGCCCAGGTGAATTATGTTTGTGACCATAATCATCAGCAGCCTCCACATCGCTGTCGATGAAGCCAGCGACCAGTTAAAACTCTTAAGAAACCGTTTAGTTTTTCCCAATTGGCTTTCTCGTATTGCCATGCGGTTCTTTTAGGAGTTTGTTTTTTAACTATGTGGTTATAGTACGAGAAATTTGCTGATATGATATAATGGTCTGACGAACCTAGAGGCGATAATATGTTCAAAGCGTATTTATCGGGGTGAGAGGTAAGAAACTAGTACAATGTGGCAGTTTGACTGCAAATGCCCTGACAGCTTTCTGATGCTTTCCTCATCGCTTTTTTTCGTGCTAAGGCCTAATAGATTGTCTGAGTCCCAACGCGTTTTCCAAGTCTGCTAGACAAAGTTGGTGTTCGCAATCGTTAATCAGTAGTAGTAGTCCAGTTGACTCTGCAATAAGGTTCTGGAGCTACGAGCGCGGACTTTGAACCAGCTCTATCTCGTTCATTCGCGGATCCGCTGCGAAACTCCTTGGCACTCATCCGAATTTGGCTATTGCACCGCATCGTAACAACACTTGACTATCATATCATCCATTGAATTCGACGAAAGTGCTTGAATACCTGAATACCTGGCGTCTTTAACACATTTTTCAAGGTTTAATTTGTCGCATATCTGAATGGCATAGATTTCGGGGTGGAAAACTGTTGGATAACATTTCCATATGCACTGAGGCTGTTACTTCCGGTTGAAAGACGCTAGCTCTGACTCTTAACTGAATTTTAATCCGTCGGTGAACCAGACGAAACTTCAATGCCCTCAGCACGATAGGTCCAGTTCGCATAGTTAAAACCACCACAAGTAACACAACGTCGTTTAAGTTTGTATTCGTACTCGATATTTTATTGCTTAACGCATCTTCAAGTCGTCTTCATTATAGCAAACTCGTACTTTCCCACTTTTATAAGGTCACCGCAGGTCGTTTATTGAAAAGCCTACCAGAAAATGTCTGCTGTTTTCGTTTAACTACGACAAAATCGATATATTTTTGAACGTTATTGTTTAAGTTGTTTATAAGTAGTTTAATAGGTTTAATGTTTAATTAATTTTGCAAACGGAATTCAATTAGGTACTTAACTTATAATTAAACATTTATAATTGATATTCATTAATAGCAATTTAATTTTCTATCTTATTAGTGAATTTCGCATCCAACTCTTGTCCTTCAGAGTTCCTATTTTGTATACCCTATCCTGAGGGTATATTAATTTTGATCCATAGTTGGTAACATGCTTCGACATTGACTCCCAAAAGATATATCAATTTAAATCTATATTTTTTGGTATATTCAAGCTCAGGGGCGCAGAGGTTAGTGTGTTGGACTACTAATCTAAAGGTGTCAGGTTCAAATCCCGCCGAGGCGAAGTAGCATCTAAAAGTGCTAACGTTCAACAAACATTCAAGAGTATCAATTGTCATGGGAAAATCCTCAAATTCGCCTTCAGAGTTCCTTCCTGGCCCGGAATCTACTATGATTGATCTTGTTCCTTGAGCTGAGTGTTTAATGGATATTAAAACAGTGCAAGAATGATTTGGAGTCAATGGTATGCGAGAGCATTTAAAGCTGCTTGACTATCCGTGAATATATGGATGGTGGTGCCTTTCATACCAGATGTATTGATTTGGCTGGCGCATTCTCGAATGCCGTGGAGATCTGCTTGAAAAATGCTGGGACTTCTTCCCATTGGTATTGTAATGCAAGGCCTTACACCCAATTCCATTTTATAACCGCCTGTATACTTATGCCGTTGTGGCTATTTGGTGGGTTATTATGCCATGCTTCTCTCTTGGCAATCTCCGTGGAAAACCGTTTATTGAAGCATAGTGTTTTGTGAAGGCGGTCTGTTACCGCGCAGTTCATATCAAGCTCCGGAAGTTAAGCGAGAAGGGTCTTTTACCTGTACATTTTTCGGTCACAGAAGATGGCTGATACACATTCCCCTCCAAAACTTTCACCCATACATCAAGGGCTCTAGCCGGGACGTTTGATCCTCTCTAATGATGGCTCCATGGTCAGCAAAGTATAACTGATGCACTTTGGAGTCCGCCATTTTTCCTTCAAGCAATAAATATAAAGGTACTTAAGACGCTTCCCAGGTGTACACCGACTTTGATTGCGAACTTTTCATTGACACCAACTGGGATCTTACTCTTATCTTTGTGAAAACCTAGCCAGAATGCATCTTTTTCTCTCTGCTCGCATCCAACATATGCACTGAAAATATTCCAAACCTCACCTTGCATCACCAGTTTGAGAGACGATCGTTGGACTTTGAAATGGTCATGACGCTGCCAAGTAGCTCTGCCGCAAGGATGACACCGATTCCGTTCCTACCCTGTTCCATCTCGTATTAGAACATCTTGAAAGCTTTTGTCCTGGCGTCCAAGAAACGGCCGATTTCCGGTGTTTCGCCACATAAGATGCACAAATGTGCATCGGCATCTCTCCTTTTCTTTTAATCCTAATTTCCCTAACGCTCGCGCAGTGAAGCAATTACATGATAAGGTTAGCTCGAAGGTACGACCACTCATACTTCCAACATTCCAACGTGCGACCCTTAGGTTTCGCCTGGCTTAAGCATAACTTGGCTATCCCCCGGAAACCGAATAGTTCTGACCCGAGCATTTTTGTCCGTCCCAGGATGATGATAAGTAGTGCCTGGCGGGGTAGTGCGTTTTCTATTAGCGTACATTTCCATAGTGCTTTAGTTCCAACAAATTCGATACGTATATGCTCCTATTATGTCTTGTTTGATCTTGCTTTTACTACACAGGTGATCTCCAGTCATGTCAATATACGGATTTTCATGCGCACTTGCCGGACAGCTTTAGGATGTTAAGGTGTCAAGACCAAGTACATGCTATCAACAAACAAACAAACAAACATCTGTCCACCGCCTAAGACAAAGCGTCACTGTTGATAGTTAGTAATAACTTGGATGTAGTTAAGGAGTTGATCTACCTAGAAGTAATCATCAACTGAACGAATGACATCTTGGTAGAGATCCGGCGGAGAATTACCTTAGGAAATTGCTGCTATTTCAGTTAAGCGAAACAAACGGATTCAAAACTCCTTACTCGAAGGACAAAATGCATGCTCTATCGAACCTAATCCTGCCAGTCCTGCATTATGGTGCCGAGTGCTGGACGATAAGTAGGAAAGGGGAGCTAATATTGGGTTCTTTGGAAAGAAAACAAACCGGTCGGATATTTGGTCCTGTGTGCGAGGAGGGCGAATGGAGGAGAAGATAAAACCGCGATCTCTATGACCAAGATCTGGGTGTAGTCCAAAAGGCTAGATCACGTCGACTTTATTAAGCGAATGGACATTAATGCTCCAGCCAAGAGGATCTTCGACAGAGGATGGAAGGCTGCAGTGTCTAAGGCTGCAGTGTCTAAGGCACAGACTCTTCACGTGTCGGGAGCACTGGATGCTTAAATTGCCTAGATGTGATTTTTCCCCTTTAGTCGCCTTTTACGACAAGCGCTGTTTATCGGGGTGTGCTGTACTGATATTCCTAGTCCGCCCCGAGTATAAGGCGCTCTTCTAAACTTATAATAGACAACGATTGAATTCTATATATTGAAGACTTTTGATTTGTTCTTGACAAAAGGGGATTTGGGTTGATCATTTTCATTTAGTTTGTATGAAAAAAGTCACCAGAGGATATATCTCTCCTCGCTCTCTTTTGGAATCTCAAAGGAAGACCTAAATGTCAATGTCCAATGGTATCTCTCAGTGAGAAACCAAATGAAAACAAAGGTTGAGAGTTATTTTCGAGCTCTATTGAAGACTCAAGGCACTAGAGTCAAATTCTGAAAAAGTCAGGAGCTGTCACACGATACTTAAGGAATTATGCAGACAGAACTGATCTGGGTACTGGAAACAAAGATGATGGTATTGAACGCGCAGACGATCAGGCCAGCAAAGGCTCACCGTCGTCCTTCATTGGTCTACCATCATCCATAGGGGGACTGCTCGTCGACGCAGAGGTAATGGTTATGATGGTCTGAAAGAGCGGACTACTGGCCCTGGTCACGAAAGTGTCCTTCATTGGTCGAACTCCATCCATAGGGTGCTACTCGTCCGTTCCGGTTACAAGCGTGATATGATTGAGGACCTACACTGCTGGACAAAATAATAGGTGCGGGAATTGTTTTGTTTTTGTGTTTTAACCATATACTCTCTAGGCACCCGAAATAATCAAGTTTACGAATTTTTGAAATCCGCTATCTGACACGCCCACAATTAAATGAAACAATTATATTGAGAAACCAAAGTTTCAGCTAGCTAGCGTTTTTTTACAAAAGCTTCTTTTTTTTTGATAAAATCCTTTAAATGTTATATAATAAAATATGCAGAGCGTTCTTAACAATTCAACCATACTAAGATTTTTGTCACACCCACTTATGAGGGATAGGAATAAGAATAGGGTATCCAACAGTTCGCCCAAGCAGACTCTCTAGCCCGTCCCTATGTTTTTTCAACATTTTCCAAACAAAATTGAAAACATAATTTTATTTCACTTCTTTATACAAGGTGGCGCAAAAGTAATCCTCCTATCAGAAAATGCTATAAATTTTGCGATTGGCCCCTAATGTCAGTTCTGTTTTGACATTTGTGTAGTAAACACATGCGAAATACACGTTAATAAACAATGTTACGCTACACTGCTCCAGAACGCGGAATATTGGTGACTATTTATTTGAGCAATAATCGGTCGGTGACCAAAAAACATCGGAAGGTTATTTTTGCGCCACCTTGTGATTTAAACGTAACAAACATTTTTTTTTAATTTTAAAGTCCAATTTGAAATTCATTATGAAATTATAATGAGATATTTTGGAATTTTTCGCGGACAAAATAATAGGTGTGTTCAGGAACATCTAAAAAAAAACAGAGATGTTATGTAATACAAAGAAGTCTAATAATTTTTTATTAATATTACATACAAGTAGCCTGGATAAGCACCATTTTTTTTTGATAGTGCCAGGATTCTTCTAGGCATTGATGAAATAAATTTGTGACACGTCTCTGTGGGTATTTGATACCAAATATCCTGGACATTTTCCCATAAATGGTTTTTATTCGTCGATATGCGCCTTGAAAGTCGAGTTTTCAGTTCGCTCTATAAGTTCTCAATCGAAATGAAATCGGGGGACTAACTGGGCCATGCTAAAGTATCGACATTTCTATTCTGAAACCATTTTTTCACCAATTTTGATGTGTGTTTTGGATCATTGTCCTGTTGAAATCGCCATATCAGAGGCATATTGTCCTCTGCATATAGCAGCATGCGATTTTCTTAAATATTCCTATAATCATTGTTAAGAACTAGTTCTTAGAGCCGTTGAAATAAAAATGAGAAACGATTTCCTTCACTGATGAATGCTTAAAAATTCTGCAAAATTTTTATTTTATTTTATTTTAGAAATTATTATACATCAATTCATTACCTTAGTTTAAATCGAATATTCCCTGGATAGTTAATAAATATGGCGCACGATACATGTGCAGTGCATTGTGCATGCAGCGATGGTTAAATACGAAAAAAAAGTAAAAGGGTTATGAAAATGTAACGCATGAGGCGCAAAATCTATTACGTTACGTAGGTATGTTTTAATTTGTCTTAAGGTTGAAACCTAATGGTGGTGGTGCTCGTCGAAGGTAGATGGCGTTAACAATCATGCTTAGTCATAGTATCCTCTATGCGAAAGATGGGTCCGACACCGTTCCAGGAGAAACACCACCATACTATTATGTTGCCCTCACCATGTTTGACGATCTTGCGCGTATAGCTTTAAGTTCTTTTCCTTGTGGCCTACGAACGTTTCTTCCAGAATCGCTGGACAACAAATTCACCCTCGGCTCGTCGCTTCACAAGATATTGCGCCATTTTTTCACCATCAGTTCCATGCCATGTGCGGTGAGTTTCTCCTAAAAGTTTCTTCATTTCAAATTTTGTTTGCGAGGAATAGGAACCTTGCGAGCTACTCGCCCAGGCAGCTTAGCTTCTACCAATCTACGACGAATAGTCCCAGAAGTAACATTGATACCCATTTCCGCAGCGATGATCCGTGAAGACTTAAATTGATCTTTTGTTGTTGTTATTACGGTCTTCCTCGTGTTTCAGGAGTATTGCGGTACTTCAAGGCATTTGTTACAAAATTCTCCGATCGTCGCAGAGATTCCTCTATAAATTTATACGTTTTGCGCTGACTGCGAAGGTTCTGCACTAACCGCCTCTCTTCAGTAGTGCAATGACTTTTCCGACCCATCTAAGCTAACGGTTAGTGTTTATTTTGACTTAAGTTCACAGTACATATTTTACAAACCTTTTTAAAATTGCCAGCAACAAAAGCACTTTCGGCTTTTTTTTTATCTTTTTCCCTTCAAATCAGTTGTTACACCAATTTTTTTGTCCAACTAAAATCTTCTACGCAGATAAAAAGTTTGCATTGGCGCGCTCCCGTTAAACGCACTGCACAATTAATGTCACTAGAATCTTTACTAAGACTTAAGCTTCATTGTGGTAACCGTTACTGTAGTCCATGGGTAAATGGCGTGACATAATTTTGCAACAACAAAATGTAGAAGTGCATATACTTCATTACATTGTCCAGCAGTGTATGTCTAAAGCATTTAAACGATATCGCCTCATGTCGAAAATCGAAGAATTTGGTCGACGGTCCTAAAACCAGCGGAACAAAGTATCTGTTCGGTCCTAGAAGAAAAGACTATATTGCCGTTTTGCTAGAGTATCGTTATTTCGTTATGCGAGTCTTTTTGGAAAAACTTCGTCGGCCATCTTTTTACCCCCAATTAAGTCTTTACGGTGGTTTCAGTCCCTTAAACGAGCATCTAAAAACGATCTGAGTAAGAAGCTCGGACGTTTGTAATTGCTGCCTGAAGCGGACGAATATCCGGATTTTGCCGGAAGAGGTTTAGATATTCTGGCTAAACAATTCTTCTCCACAAAGAATATTTAAGTGAAATTGAGTTGCAGTTTGAATTGAAATGAGCATTACCTTGAATGAGATTTGGTCAGAAGAAAAAAAAACTATTAAACTTTAATTTTTCGCATTTAATTAATATTCGTATGAATCTGAATACTCTTTTATCTGCGTCGCAGGTCATCGAAACTTGCCACCACTTCAAAAATTAATTTTCAAACAACTATACCTACCCTTATGCTGAAGACAATACAAGAACAACACAATCTCCCGGGGCAAATTTAGAAAATCAGATTCATGTGGCTTATTTTCTTAATCAGATTCCACGGTCAATGTAGTAGTTGTATAGCAAATACGTACGGCAAGAACCAAGTAGTGTCGCTAAGTGCCCACAAACTTTCCTACAATTGTTTATCATGCTCTCTCTGTCTCTGCCATACATAAATGTACGTGTTAGTGGAATATACAATAACAAAGTGAACACTATCAAAAGTCAAATTAAGTTCTATCTCATGCCCACCGCAAGACTGTTGCCCCTTCTCTCCAGCCTCTTTATCCGCGGTCCGCTAACAATGTAGTTTCCTACTTTGCCTGTTGATGAAGGCTGGTTGCGCCTTCTCTCCTTTCTCTTTCTCTCGCGGTCTTTCTTCATGTATCTGCACCCACTTCCCTTCCTCTGCTATCAGTTAAATTATCTATCTATTAGTACATTGCATACCTCGCACATAAGCTTAGCAGGCCTCCAAACAAAACAACAGTCACACGTCTAATATTTACCCAAGTGCTGAATTGCTGAAAATAAAAATTACCATTCCGTTAGCTTTTCCTCACAAATGAGGCAAACAAAACAAAAAACATATTAGATTGTAGGTTTGTTTTTCTATTCAGTTTCTGTGCGCAAAAAAAGTTGGGTCATACCACCAATAAAAAGGGTGCCGATAGTACGTGAGAAACGATAACAGGCGAAACGATTTGCACACGGCTGCCCATTGAGAGTACACCACAAAATCCATCACACTCTTAGAGTGTTATCAACGCGCCAATTTTATGAAATTTAATTAGCAATTTACTGTTAAAATAAAATAGAAATAAAAATATGCGTACTTAGGTACCAATAAAATAAACCAAAATCATATCGAACGAAGGGTGAACTATTTAGTAGTGTTGAAGTCACGTGCGTTTGTTTAGTAAATTCGTACTGCAAGTTATGTACACGTAAACTCGCGTACACACAAAAACAACTTGAACTCATTTATATAACAATTTTGTATGCAAATAGCTGTAATTAGTTTTTAAACGCTGAAATTCAATGCAGAACATGGTTTAGGCATTATTTGTTTACAAGCAAATAAGTATTTATTACTCGCAATAGAGGGTACTTAACGAGCTTTGTATCTTTGAGTTAATTTTTGACAGTTGTATATGTTTTAAATTTAAGAAAAGATGGGTAAAAGTGTACTGCACAATACTTCCTTGTGATAATTCATGAAGTGTGAGGGCATCTGAAGACTCGGCAATTGATTATCCACTTCACAGTGATTGAAATACTTAGGCTGGGTCATTGGCTGAATACAATTAACCTTCTAATTAGTTATGAAAAATAATTGCATTGAAATAGCTGCCTTTGCTATATCGCGGTAGCGTAATCTAGGTAACAATGTAAGCCTCGTATAAGGCTTTTCACAATGCCGTATAAGGCTAAGGGTTATTATAAGAATTGATTCGACCATACAATATTCCTTAATTTGTACTTTATTTTAACCAAGCCATGTCATTGAACCTAAGGAATGAACTCAAACTCCTTATTTTAAAGCTTATTACTTACTTACTTACTAAGGTGGCGCTACAGTCCGGGGTTGACCTGGGCCTCAACCAATACGCCTCTCCAGTTAGCACGATCTTTGGCTAACTGCTTCCAGTTGCACACTCCAAGTTGGTTGAGGTCCCCTTCCACTTGCGCGCGCTACCTAGGCGAGGTCTTCCTCTACGGCGTTGTCCCTCCGGGTTGGAATCAAAGACTCTTCGGGCCGACTTTTGAAAATGGCTTTTAGCCATGGCAGTATTACATTGAGAGCCTGTTGTATCATTGCTGGTATGACATTATCTGGTCCCGCCGATTTGTAGGGCTGGAAAGATTTGACTGCCCAAGCAATTTTGTGCTCTGTTATGATACTTTCAATTGCCATGTCCGGTTGTGTGTCTTGCGGAACGGGGGTGTAGTTGACATCACATCCAGTGTTCTCACTAGACTCCGGAAAGTGAGTATCCATTCGAATTTGTAGAGTTTCTTGGCTAGACTCTGTCCAAGAGTCATCAGCACGTTTAATATACCCTGGGACCGTGGGGTCTTTGGATAGTACTTTACGTAGTCTGGCAGCCTCGTTTGTACTCTCTATGGATTCGCAGAACGTGCTCCAGGATTCGAGTTTTTCTCTCCTTATTTCTTTTGTATATAGATTAAGTTCGGACCTATACTTAGTCCAGTCTTCACCTGTCTTACTCTGTCTTGCTTTGTTAAAAAGTTGTCTTACCAATGTTCGCCGCTTTTGAAGCTCGCTGGTCCACCAAGTTGCCTTTTTGGGTTTGCGATTGCGAGAGATGGGACTGTGTTTAACAAAGGCTTTGTGCATAGTTTTGGTAATATATATTCGACTGCGTTGTCGATTGAGTGAGTGTCGACAAACTTGCCCTCTTTTGGATGTTGTGTGTACTCACTAACTGTTTTCGCATAGTCTGCCCAATTCGTTTTCCTAGGGTTCCTAAAAATTCGTTGTGCCATATATTGTAGATTGACTGTAAAGAGTATTCTATTATGGTCTGAGAAAGAGTTCTCTCGACAAACTCTCCAGTCCTCTACCCTGATATGATCATCGTTGCTTTTGAGAGTTATGTCTAAAATTTCTGACCTGTTTCTGTTTTGGAAAGTGGGCTGGTTTCCCCTGTTACACAAAACTAGATTTGTGGAAATAATATATTCAAACAACGACTCACCTCTTTTATTAATTCCTGCGCTGCCCCACAGCGTGTGGTGTGCATTCGCGTCGCACCCTGCCACCAATGATGTGTTCCGTGTGTTAGCGTGCTCCACTAATTCACGTACTGTATCAGATGGTGGGTTTTCCTCGTCGTGTGCCATGTTAACTGAAGCGAGGATAAGGTTCCTTTCCGGAGCTTCAATTTTTACGGCCACTGTGTCTCCATTGCTGTACCTGTGAAGAAAAAATATGTTACCAACAGTTTTCTTGACTAGAATACAGCTTCGCACTTTACCTTCTTCTTTAGTGTGGAACAGATGGTACTCGTAATATGGCGATTTCAGATCTTGGATTTTATTTTTAAAAATCCAGGGTTCTTGAATTAATGCCACGTCCACGCTTACCTCAGACATGAACAGCAGTAGGTCGTGTGTTGCTGCTTTACAGTGATGCAAATTAATTTGCACCACTAGCAGCTTTTGCAACCTTTGGCTCTTCATCTTCATCCAGCCGTGCCCTTACGGCACCTAGCCCGAACTTCAGTCTGTTGCCTGGGGTCTGTCTTATGGTGGCTGCAGAAGATTGGTTTATTGCAAAGCAGAGCTCCTTGCCGTCACCACTTCTTCTGGAGTATACCTTGACCCAATCCTTGATCGGGATATTCTTGTTCTGCCCAGCTAGGAGGACCACGATGTTCTTGTCCTCTTCTTTGTCGAAGGGGGGTGGTATCCAGACTTTGACATTCTGTCTAAGTGGCAGTGCGGATCTGGGTATGACCTTCAGTTTGGCTCTCTCCCACAGTTCGCCAATGCTGGCGATGGTTTTGGAGAGAAACTCAAGAGTATGCCCGTTTCCACATCCCACTATCTTCACACCTTTGTGCCATCCGGCCCCGTCAAACTCGTAATCTGGTCCCCCATTTCGGATGTTGACCATCATAGCCTTAAGGATGACGTTTTCTGTCAGCAGCTAGTGCTCAGCTGTGATCTTTCCATCGGGATCTTGCTCATCAATGACTGCTGCTATTAGGCTCGTCGGAGTGCTGTCTAGGCTTGTTGAAGCCTTCGGTCTTTTCGGTCGGCTTTCTTTTTTCTCTTCCTCTGACCGTTGCCTCTTCGAAGAGGTGCCAGAGGTTCCGGCCTTAGTGCCTGTAGAGACCCCGCTTGAAGCCTGTGCCTTGTTCTTTGTTACTGAAGGTGTAGTGGTTTTAGACTGTTCCTTGTTAGCCTTGTTAGGACAACCTTTGGATTTGTCTACCACCACTACTGTCGTTTCTTTTTGCAGTTCAGGAGCTGAAGGTTCATTGGGCTTGTGAGCTTCTGATTTTCGAAGCTCTTTATTGCTCTCTTATGCTTCCTGACCAAGGCCCTGTCTCTATCATTGATAGAGGTTGGGTCTTTCTCAGTAATTTTTTTCAGGAATCGTTTTGAGGCCCTGTAGTTACTCCGCTTTCTTGTCTCTTTGGAGACCACGTGTGGTTTCAGGGTATTGTCCTCAGATTCCTTGTCATCCAGCAATTCGTCTTCGGTCTCAGATCCAATATTGGCGGTGTTGAACGAGGATTGGGAGCCCTCCTCAGCGCTTTCAATATTTAAACTTTTGAAATTGGGGAGGGTTGTAGTGAGTAGGTCCGAATTCCTGGTGCATAGTTGTTCGTCGTCGCGTTTGTCCTGGGTTAGTTGGTTGGGTTCGTCTTGTCTGGTCAGTTTTGGTCGGTTAGGTCGGTTTTCGTTGCTTTTGTCTTCTTTGTTTGGCATGTTTTTAAAAATTTAAATGTTGTTCCCACGAGTAGGTCGGAAATAGAGGTCCATCCCGGCAGAGCCGATATACCGGGATAAGGCAACAGGGTTACGACCGACCTTGCCTAGGCGTCTGAAGGAGCTCGCTAGCGACTGATTTGGCCCTCAGCCTTACATTCTTCGGTACGGATTTATGTACTATGTACGCTCGCACGACCACTGAAATTAGGCACCTTCTGTCCTATGGTAAAGGAGCATCACTGGGTATTGAACTATTGATGAGTAAAGGAATACTACAGTGATGCCCCCTGACCTTAGCTGATCACCGTCTTGACATCGCACAAGACAATTGTAGTGACTATTACCAGCCGGCACCCACGGGGAGGGTTTGGAGGAGGATTTTGCCAGCCAAGAATAGGGTATCTAACAGTTCGCCCAAGCGGACTGTAGCCCGCCCCTATGTTTTTTTAGAAAGTTTCCAAAATAGCTGCCGTCATCCAAGCGAATTTGGATTTCCTGTAATGTACAGGAAAGGATTCATTTCTGAACAGACGAGGATTTTTTGCTTTCCCAATAAGCAGGGGTCTTACTTTGTACCAATTTTAATTGAGAAGATAGCTTTTCACCGGATATTTTTAAATATCGAAATCAATTTCCTTTTTTTAAATGTTTTGTAGCTAACCATCGCTAGCGACGAAGGCATATCTGTTACCATCAGTTCACTTACAGGGAAATTCTCTTAACGTAGTTTAATTCAACATGCCGACGACGCATTGCAGCTTGTTTAATACTTACTTACTTAACGGGCTACATCCACATCTTGGCACAGCCCATAGAGTTCGCGGTTGTATCTTTTCCTACATTCGCCCTCCTCGCACACAGGACCAAATATCCGAAGGAGTATTTTCTTTTAAAAGAACCCTTTCCAAGAACCCGTAAAGTAGGACTGGCAGGATTAAATCCGAAAGAGCATGCATTTTGTTCTTCGAGTGACTCCTTAACTACCTCGAAGTTATTGTTATCAACAGCGACGTTTTGTCCTAGGCGGTGGACTGATGTTTGTTTGTTCATACCATATATTTAGTCTTGTCCTCACTAAGTTCAAGACCAACCAGTTTCGTCTGTTTTTCAATCGCCGAAAAAGCCTCTAACACGGCACGCTGGGAACGGCCGATATCGTCCGCGTACCATCGTCATGTAGAGCTCCTGACAATGAATGCTATCATATGCGGCCTTAAAATCAATGAAAAGATTGTGAGTCTCGACTTGAAATTCTTTGGCCTTTTTCAGGATTTGCATCAGTTTAAAAATTTGGTCTATTGTCGATCTGCCCGGCCGGAAGCCACACTGGTACGTGCAGATTAGTGTGTTGCAGGACGGTTTGAGACGTTCACACAGTACGTTGGATAGGATCTTATGTGCGACATTTAGTAGGGATATGCCTCAATAGTTCTTGCAAGAATTATTGAATTTGGTGTGCAAAAAACCTCTTGTCGACCACTCCCAAGTCAAGTTGATCCATTTCTGGCCAAAGGAAAATATCTGTCATTATATCTCTGTATCGATCTCCATTGACCGTGACACTCATCGTCGAAGATGGGCCACTGTGGATATAGCAAAGAATTGCAAACCAAGGGGTGATCACTTTTCTTCAATACCAGAGTGAGTCGGGCCTATAAATCCAAGGCGGAGTTCCCTCAGGCTATTAAGGCTAATTCGGGTGTCCAGTTCCTGAGATCTGTGAGGACTGATGTGTTGAGCTTCGCGGGTTGGTTGATTTGATTTGAAATGGGTTACGAAGAGGTCACCTTCCCCGCTCCTAGAACCAACTGCTTTTCTTTATCAAGTTATTTAATGTCAGCTGTGCAGGGATTTTAGAACAGATACTACCTTTCTGAGATCTTCGAATGCGGTTCACTTACACGGCTAGTCCGAACTTTTCACTATTTATTCCTCTCTGAAGCTTTTACAGACGCCATTGTGCCGTGCCTGTTGTACAATATCCGGTATATTTGTTAAAAAAGAGAGGGTTCATCACTGACGCTTCAGAAGTCTGTTGGATATTCTCTTGTCTAACTTCGACCATTTCCACAAAGTAAAATAAGGTAAATTTAATATTATTCACTTTGATCTGATTTTATCTTAGCTTCACCGAGGAGTTCGTCTTTAGTCTCTTGATATTTATAACAGCCCTTGATTATCTGCTTGACGGAAAAGTGAAAAGTGGAATATGAATCGTATTATTCCGAAAAAATGGGTGGTTCGAGATCTTACACTAGGAAGGTTTACCTCGTTCCTTAAGCTGAAAGGAAGGCTTTGGTACACAATGTTGGACAGCGTACGAAAAAGTATGAGGGCAAATTCACGGCAGCTGGGATGAAGAAGCGTCGCATGACAGCAGGAGTAACAAAGATTGATCGTATAAGAAGACTCAAGATCCGAGAAAGCCTTCACGTCAAAGAACCTATCACAAAAAAAATGGAGTGCGATCGGCTCAGTTGGTACTGTCATGTTCAAAGAAGAGATCCTACGAACCCTGTCAAAAATCGCATGACAGCATTACTAACAAAGATTGATCGAATAAGAAATTCAAGAATCTTAGAAAGCCTTCACCTCAAAGAAACTATCTGGAAAAATTTTTAGCGTGACCGGCTCAGTTTGTACTGTCATGTTCAAAGAAGAGATCCTACGAACGCTGTCGAAAATCAATCAACGTTTCCATACAATCGCGAAGGCCTAAAAACTCCTGGATCAGACAAATGCAGCAACAACAGCGTTTGATTGGCCTCAGTGACAAAGTGCTTCAAAATCGGGAGGCCTGTCGTTATTTTATCAGGTCGAACCGGAGCACTCCGCAGGCGAACCAATAGGGATGCAGTTAATTGGGAGGGATTTAATCCCTTTTATCCTGATCATAGCCTCACCGCCAGAAGAAGAAGAAGATGATCTAATTTGATCTTATTTCTGGGATGAAGAAGCTTTGCAGGAAAGCAGGAGTAAAAAAGATTGATCGAATAAGAAGTTCCAAAATCCGAGGAAGCCTTCACGTCAAAGAACCTATCTCGAAGAAAATGGAGCGCGACCGCCTCAGTTTGTACTGTCGTGTTCAAAGGCGAGAACCTACGAACCGTGTCAAAAAGGCTGTATCAATCAACTTTCCATACAAATGCGAAAGAGAGGCGGGCCTTAAAACTCCTGGATCACACAAATGCAACAACACTAGCATTTGGTTGGCCTCAACGACGAAGTGATTCAAAATCGGAAGGCCTAGGCGGGCCAGTAGGGATGCAGTTAAGTGGGAGGATTATCATCTCATTAATCCTGATTATAGCCTCACCGTCATTCAGGGCGAAATAAGACGAATATATAGCAATCATGTTGTTCAAAGTAAGGGTATATTAATTTTGACACATAGTTTGTAACATTTTTTTTTTTTTTTTTTTTTTTTTTAAAGGAAATCCAAATCCCAGAGCACTCAGACTCGGTAACGGTCCATTGTACTACCAGGCAGAAATCCTCCTTTTGGTGTAGAGGCATGAGAATGGGTGGCGTATGTTGTTGTTCCCCATGGGGATTGAACCTGCACCGCACGGGTCACAAGCCAACACACTAACCTCTACACCGTCGCTACCCACCAGTTTGTAACATACCTTAATATTGCCCGTAGACCCCTAAAAGTTACTATATTTATGATCAGCATCGATAGTAATGTCGATCTAGCCATGTCCGTCCGTCCGTCCGTCGGCAAAAATTAGGCCTTTAAACTGGGCCTAGAGAGCTGAAATTTTAACCATATACTCTCTAGGGTCCCGAAATAATCAAGTTTACGAATTTTTGAAATCCGCCCACAGACACGCCACAAACTCAATTTTGGAAAAAATGGAATTTTGAGCTAGAAAGCTGAAATTTTTTATATATGTTCTATGACTCCTGAAACTGCTCGGTATATAAAATTTTCAAAATCCGCCCACTGACACGCCCACAATTAAATAAAACAATTTTATTGAAAAACCAAAATTTGAGCTAGGGAGCTGAAATTTATAATATATACTCTCTAGGGGCCCTTTAAGCTCATGTGTAAATATTCTCAAAATCCGCCCACTGTGTCCACAATTTAAAATCAACTTTTTTTACAAATCCAAAGTTTAAGCTAGGGAACTGAAATTTATAATATATACTCTCTAGGGGGCCCTTTATGCTCATGTGTTATTTTTTTTAAATCCGCCTACTGACACGCCCACAATTAAATAAAACATTTTATTGAAAAACCAAAGTTTGAGGTAGGGAGCGTTTTTTTACAAAAGCTTCGTTTTTTTTTTTTGATAAAATCCTTTAAATGTTATATAACAAAATATGTAGAGCGTTCTTAGCAATTCAACCATACTAAGACTTTTGTCACACCCACTTATGAGGGATAGGAAAAAGAATAGGGTATCGAACAGTTCGCCCAAGCGGACTGTAGCCCTTCCCTATGTTTTGAATATGTTTTTAATCAGTTCATAAAATGGAACTCCTTTTTATATTAGTTGTTAAAGGACACATGCAAAATCTATCTATCCGTTAACAAGTGGTACGGAATGTAGATATATATGTACTCGTATAATTCTACAGACTCATTGTTTTGCGGTTTTTTGTGTTGTGTGTGGATGTGTGGATAGTTGTATGCTGACCCAGAGGTCCTAGGATCAAATTTGTCCAGTAGGTAGGTGAGGAAGTGGTTATTACTTATTAGGTGTTTTTTACGGAAGCGTAGGATTATATATATAAAAAAGAAAAAAACGCTAGACTTCGACTTGGCAGCACTATTATGTTATATTGACATTTCGGCTGTTCTCTTAAGTCAAACTAGAGTATATTGAACCTGAAAATTTAATTCCAAAATAGTACTCAGATTAAAAATCTATTTATACCAGCGTGTGGGGCAGGAAGATTGCAACTTTAAAGTATAAAGTTCATCTCTATAGGACAAGTGGTTTGGAAATGGTTCGATATTTGTTTTGATATAAAACGGAAACTAACACGCAAGTAAAATTATATGTTAGTTCAGTAGGTGAGAAATGTCAAAGTTTTGACATTCGATAACAAAAGTTATCGGAAACTTGGAAAACGTTATTTGAAAGCACTGATCTATATCCGGTACAGTGAGCGTCTAGTTTAAGTTGTTATTGCATTTAACATGCAAATTTGAATAAGCGTATATGTATACGGTTGCAAAAAAAACGCGACTATTATTGCATTGACAGTTATGAATGACGCTGGCGTATGTATCTGGTTCTTATGAAAGAAATAAAGAGTGTTTTCGAAATCACTGCCGTTATCTCGCGTTCATGTGGGCTCATCTATATGCTTAGTAAGACTACCGCAGATAGGAAAATGTTGGGCACGTCTATCTGCCTCAGTTGTTATTTTGGGCCGCTGTAGCCAATGGCAGCTATGGACGTTCGTAAGACATTTAATAAAAACATAATGTTTTGAACAATCGAGAATTAAATAACGCAGTGATAAGGTTAAGGTTGGCAGATATGAGACGCTCGTTTATTGGTGATAAGATTATGCTGTGTAATATTTGCCTGCCTCTGAGGAAATTGTGTAAAGTCAACTCAAATTGTTATGTTTGTTATAGTTGATGTGTTTTATATGCATAATCTCCGCTGGGGTTGATAGCACGACAACCGATATGAACAAACCTACCAATTTGTTTTAAATGGTTTCGTAATTTTGTATATATTTAATATAGCTTAGTGCATATTCGAAAACCATGTAAAAAGAGACGAATCGTTAATGAAGGGTCGATGCTTCTCTCCGGCTTTGGCTGTAATTTTTTGAATGGAGTCGGTCAGTCTTTGTTTCCATTAATAATTTGCTTTATTTGCCTTGGGCCTTGGCATTTACGCCGAAACTGGGCACAATTTCGGATTCAGCGATAATTTATACCGTTTTTATTTGGCCACACATCGCATCAATGAATGGAACTCCAGTTTCGTTTATGATCGATGCTCTTTCGTTGAGGATGTAACGACATAATGTTGGGGCCATTAAGGGCATTCGTGTTTCATATGACTGTCTTCGCTGCAGCCTCTGAGCGCCGCTGCATGGCTGCCGGTCGTAGCTTAAGACTTGTAAGTTGTCCGCATTTATTTCATTACAAACTTCTCATAGTGACTTCCTCCATCGATCTGGTCAATTCGATTTTCAGTTCGACCGTGAGGAGACGCCCAGGTGATTTAATGACATGTGAAAATAAGGTCCCACTCAACACAAGCCGATGAGCGTTACAAAAGTCGATAAGCAAGTCGCCATTGTCATTTTGTGATCCCAAGCTAGGTTTTCCCATTACGCGTTCCAGGCCCGCGTTGTCTGATCGGACTTGGGCATTTAGACCGATGACACCAGGCACAAAATCGCGTAGCGTAGATCGTCGAAGTTAAAAATAAACGCCGAGACAGACGCTAAACGAAAGAAACAATTTGGAAGACGAATAAAGGATAACTCAGGTCAGTTAATCGATGTGTAAGGCACGTGACAGTTGACAAAGTTGGATAGTCTTGCGGAAAATGCTGCTGGATATATGAAAGAAGTGTACAGAATGTCCATAGAAGTTGTCGACCATAAAATCAAAACCAACCATCCTGTACTGTGAACCTCTGTTGGTATCCTGCTTGATGACGATTCCAGCGACCAGAGCACAACAATAAGCCCCCACAACCTCACACAGTTGCAGGAATTCAAACTGCGATCAATCTTCTCAAAGCTAAAAAAGCAGCTGGACTTGATGGCATACGAGTTTCAGCTGAGTTCCTGAAGTTAAATGCCGCTTCTAATTCTTGTATTGTACTTCCATTAATACAGGCCATTTTTGGAAAGTGAAACCTTTCTCGAAAACTGTAAGGATGGAGTTATAGTTAAGTTACCAAAGAAAGATGATCTCTAGAACTGTTATAACTGGCGCAATATTACCGCTTTGTCCGTTTTTCCGCGACTAATGGCAACTATCTTTCTCGAGCAGAAGTGGCGACGGTGGAGGGAAATAAAGCCAAACGAAATAAGGCCGAATTCGTGCATTTGGCCCTATTTTGTTTTGAGAAAGTGAAATAAGGCCACATTTTAACGTTTGGCTTTATTTCACTTTCCGAAAAAGAATCCGGAACATATATCCCAGGATCTGATATCCCTGCGTCGTTAATTATACCTTATTTTACAATTTGGCCTTATTGCACTTTGGGTAAATGAATTCGTTTGGCCTTATTTCACTTTCACATCGTTATTTCACTCCATCGTGGCGACAGTGTAGAGGTCAGTAGTTCTGGCTCGATCCTCATGGGGTTGTTCCCCATACATACGCCACACAATAATGGAGAGAAACGAATGACTCCTTGTTTTTCCAAGCTCTACACCAAAAAGAGGATTTGTGCCTGGTCGGACAATGGACTATTACCGAGTCTAAGTGCTCTGAGATTCATTCTCGAGCGGATAAAGGTTAGAATTGAAACTAAACTCAAAAGGTAACTTGCTGGCTTTCGCAGTGGTCGATCGTGCGTTGGCAACAGCTGCACCTTGCTCGTATATTTCGAGGAGGCGAACAGCGAATTTATGATGTGTCGAATGGCGAATGGATAAAGAAACCTCTTTTAGGGAGAGAATTACCAAAAAAAATAGTTGATATAAAGGAGTCCTACAAACAACGCAAGGTGTTCCGTTCGAACAATCCACACTAAAGCAAACTGTAGCCTTTCGTAATGCTTACATTTATAAAGGGTTTTTCAATAAGAGCGCTACAAAAGTTGTTTTTAAATAAAACAAAAACGGTTTTGGATATCAATGAAATTCTTTATTCCTGTGAAAGTACGTTCGATGCCATTATGTATGGAAATCGATTTCTTTTGCATGGCCACCCCGGGCACGCTTGCAGAATTCCAAACGCTGAACCCAATTTTCGACGGTTTTCAAGCATAAATTGGCCGATGCTGCTGCAATTTCACGTTCGATATTCGTACGAAGGTCATCAATCGTCGCTGGCTTGTTGGCATAGACCATAGACTTGACGTAGCCCCACGGGCAACAGTCTAACGGACTCAAATCGCACGACCGAGGCGGCCAAGCGACTTGACCATTTCGTGAGATAACACGGTTTCCAAACTTGGTTTCCAAAAATTAAATAATAAAAATTTTAATAATTTCGACTCGTTGTTGGCTCGTATATCTTTCCATCATGAAATGGCAAACCTTACTGAAGAGAAATGTCAAAAGATCGGCAAGAAATTCGGCGTCGTTTGCTGTCCCTATCGCTCTATTTTAGTAGCGTCCCTGTTGAAAAACCCTTTATTTATGGTATGCTTTTATTACTTTTCTTAAAAACTGTTTTTTAAATCACTATTTTAATACTCTATTCCAAGGGTATTATAGTTTTGACCCATAGTTTGTAAGAAGGGCTGTATGCACATTGTGCAAGTATCTCTCAGAGGCCAAAAGAGCCCCATTGTTAGTACCCTAATAGTACATGATAGGACATCTAACTAAAAAATTCATTTGGATCTGTTGATAAGTCGTTTCATGTCTGTTAGAGGTAGAGGTATATTGAGTGATATCTCTCATGGAGTAGACGTGCCTATCCAAGCGGCTGCAATAACTTAGCTTTTAATCTATAATTGTATAAATTTCTCTTTCTGACCGCTGTCAACTCGATTACCAACCACGAAGGTATTCAATAACTCTCGAATTGCTCATGACTCAAGTCTACATTTTAATATAAAATTGAAAATTGTTGTTCGCGAAAATTACAAAAAAGCACTCAAATCAATTTAAATTCGCGCCGTTCGTTCCAATACATAAAATACACACACATCCTCAATGTCTAACTTAAAGAATACACGGTTAACTACACAGAAACAACAACGGAAACAGCTGCTGGGCTCACCTTCATCAGATAGTCTTCTGTCACCCTCACTAAAATCGATGACGTCAGAATGTTTCTCCAGCTTGTACACAAAGATTACTGAACAAGGTGAGTTAATTCGACAGACTATTGTGGATCTAGAGGAAAAGCTATACTCCCGCATCGCATCAATCGAAAAAAACATTTGCGACAAATTTACACTTGTCGAGACGGAAGTGGAAGTCTTGAAGAGCCGCGTTTCAGCTTTTGAAGATTGCGCTAGTAATATCAGCCACTTGCAATTGGAAGTTGCGTGTATGAAAAAACAACTACAACAAGAGCTAGTGATACTAAAACAGCCAGCGCACGAAAAGAATGCTGAACTTTCGGTAATCAAAGCACAAATTGAGGCACTGCACACAAAAAATCTCGCGTCCGACGCTGTGTTAGTGGGGGTACCTTTCCTTCCGGAAGAAAACCTGGAAACAATATTTCACAATATTTGCCAAGCTTTAAATCGCCAGCCACCAAAAACGAACCGAATTTTTCGAGCGAAACAAAACACTGACTCTGTGGTGATAGTTAAATTCTGCTCGGCCAACGACAAGATGTTGACATTGAAAGCTATCTCGTCATTTAGAAAAGCGCACTCACGGCATCTTTCATTACGAGATGCTGGTTTTGATTCCGATAAATCTATTTATATGCACGAGAGTCTCACCCCGAACAACCGAATAATTATGCGGCAAGCGATTAAACTTAAACGTGCCAAACAAATTTTCTCCGCTTTTTCGATTCGAGGTGTTGTTTACATTAAAATGACATCAACCACAAGCAACGTGAATATTGACAGCCTCCAGAAGCTAACTGAAGTTATGCACGCTTACAAACATGACAATGGGAATGGAACAAATCAACTGTCCCAAAATACCAGTGGCTCACAAACCAACATTTAAATTGAATTCATCTCCAACTTTTAATTTTTATTTTTACATATATTTATATTATGGTTTTTCTAAAATAGCTAGCTTTTTTAAATCAGTTAAAATTAATTATTTACCGTTTTCGCTCTTCAGAGTGTTGTCTTTTGTGTGTAAGTCTCTTGTTGTCGCTCCCTGCCAGTCGATCTCCTTCACTTCCCGCCGTCATAAGCATGAGCGGAGAACAAAGTGAAACTGTAAGCGATGTCCCAAATGCTTATGGTGGTAATAATAATAACCTTTTTCACAAAACGGAATTGATGCTTAATGTTTTTTGTAGAAGGTATTCAGGTTTTTCTGTTTGTCACATAAACGCCCAGAGCTTAATCAAACACATCGATGAGTTTAGAATAGTCTTTGGTAATGGGAAAGTAGATGTTATATGTGTTTCTGAGACATGGCTTTGCTCAAACTTTTGCAATAAAATGTTAAATGTAAGGGGGTACAAAATATATCGCGCTGATAGAATCGGCAAAAGAGGTGGTGGTGTTGCAATTTTAGTTAAGACCTGCATTCAATGCAAGCTGTTGCATACATCGGGGGCCAGCGATATATTTGAATACCTCTTTATTGAAGTTGTAAGTGGAATAGATAAATGCTTAGTTGGAGTAGTCTACAAGCCACCAAATATTGTTAATTCCGCTAATATTACAAACCTGCTTGAAAGCATATCTGCACGGCATCGTAATATAATACTGTGCGGAGATCTCAACATTAATCTTTTGGATACAAAAAACCCTAATGTCAACCGGTTTATAAAGAATATAAAATCTTTACGGCTGTATGCAGTCAATAACTTAACACCGACACATTTTAGTAAGAGCAATTCTACCCTGTTGGACTTATTCATCGTTAGCGACATAAATCGAGTCAATTTCTATAGTCAACTAGATGTCCCGGGGTTTTCAAAGCATGATCTTATTATATGTTTTTATGACATAGAATTTAATAGATCTGCTGAAGTCAAACGAGTTACGTATAGAGACTTCAAGGCAATAGACGAAAGCTCCCTTTTTCAGGACGTTCTAACCTTAGATTGGCAAAGACTTCGTCTTGTGTCATCAATTGATGAACAGGTAGATCTTTTTACTCACAATATCAATAGCATCTTTGAACAGCATGTTCCAATAAAAACATTTACTCTTCAAAGCAATTATTGTGAGTGGTTCACTCCTGGTATCCAACGCTTGCTTGATGTTAGGGACAGGGCGTACAGGCGATGGAGAAGATTTAAAATCCCCGAGTTCTTCAATGAGTTCAAGACAGCTAGGAACAATGCTAAAAGAGAGATAAAGATTGCAAAGAACAAATTTTTCATGTCTAAGTTCAAGCCCGACCTCAGTAAAACAAAGACATGGAATAATTTAAAGGAGTTAGGCATTGGGAAAAAAAAGGCAGCTGATGCAGATGCATGTGAAAAAAGTCCTGACGAATTAAACATCGATTTTGCTGCTCCTTCAGTTAACTCGAATGTTCCTGTCGACAGAGAAGAGACCCCCTACATCGTTGAAGAATTACTTACTCCAGTAACTTCTAGAGATTTTTGTTTTCAAAGGATTTATGAATATGACGTACTTAAAGCCATCACCGCCATTAAATCGAACGCCATCGGCCTGGATGGAATGCATCCAAAATTCTTAAAAATGATAATCCATGGAGTACTACCGGAAATTACATACATTTTCAATAATATTATAACCTACTCCATGTATCCGAAATCTTGGAAGGCTTCTAAGATCATCCCAATTCCTAAAAGCTCAAACTCGAGGAAGAAAGAATACCGTCCCATATCGATATTACCATTCATATCGAAAGCTTTTGAAAAACTTATGAGCCAACAAATTCACTCATACCTTAATGAGTTCAATCTTCTTTCACCGCACCAATCCGGTTTTAGACCAAAGCATAGCTGTACTACAGCGCTTCTGAATTTGGTGGACGACCTTCGCATTGAAATGAATGAAGATCGTGTAACATCGCTCGTATTGCTAGATTTTTCGAAAGCCTTCGATATTGTACCCCATGAAATATTAATTATTAAATTAAAACACTGTTTTAATTTCAACCCGACGGCTTTAAGACTGATGGAAAGCTACTTAAATGGGCGTACTCAAGCTGTGTATATTAACGAGACATTATCCAACTTTATTATAACCAGAGCCGGCGTTCCACAGGGATCAATAATGGGTCCGTTATTGTTCACCTTATTCAATAATGACATTCCATTAGTGCTAAAGTACTGCAAGGTTCAAATGTATGCCGATGACGTCCAGATGCACTTAAGCTATCCATTGGGTCTAGTTGAGGATGCCACTCAGCGACTGAATGAAGACCTTAATTCTGTAGTCACTTGGTCGCGAAAAAATAAGCTTAGGCTTAATTCCGGCAAAAGTCAAGCAATTGCAATCAGCCGTTTAAGTATCGATACACAAAGCTTACCTCAACTTTTTGTTGATGGATCAGAGTTGACATACGTCACGAGCGTAAAAAATCTCGGTGTAACGTTTAACCAAAATCTGACTTGGGAGAATCATATTATAAAAACCGTCTCTAAAGTTTATGGATCCCTGCGCGCTCTGTATCAAGTAGGAAAAGATCTGCCGTTTAGGATCAAAGGGATGTTGGTTAAGTCACTTCTGCTGCCCATTCTTTTTTACGCACATCCAGTCTTTTGTGACTTAGACAGTCATAGCTCTCGAAAGTTAAGGGTAGCAGTAAATAGTACAGTGAGATTTGCCTATAACTTGGGTCGAAGGGAACACATTTCTGAATATGTAAGGCATTTTCTTGGAATGGACTTACAAAAATATCTCGACCTTAAAATATTGACTTTCCTATTCACTCTCAGAGAAAAACAGGAACCAGAATATCTTTTCCAAAGGTTACAATTTGCATCTTCTTCGGTCAGAAGTAGAAGTTTTGTCCCGCCAGCATATAACTATAATGTGACACAAAAACAATTTTTTGTATACGCCGTAAGACTTTGGAACTCGCTTCCGGTTCATATCAGAAGATCTTCAGGCATGAGCGACTTTCAAAGACAAATCAAACAACACTTTTCAATTTAACTTTTGTATTTAATTTTAATTATTTAACTGCTATAGGGTTTTAGGGAATTTTAGCTTATTATTTTTATTTTTACTTATTTATTTATTTATTTTTATTTTTTTTCTCTCTTTTTAAGTAAAATACCCAATCAATATAAATACATTTTTGCCATTTAGAACAATTTGAAATTGTAAAATATACTTATATCTTAATGTACCAACCTTGTCAATACTGTAACACACTTAAAAGATTGCATTGTATCTATGTGTTAACATGAATTATAAATAAAATACAAATACAAAATACAAAATACAAATACCCCTGCTTAATCTGCCAAATAGTCAAAGAACCATGCTCCCATGCAGGATAAGCTCCGTTTCTGCAGGCAGCGGCAGTGGCATCAGAGATGTTTCACAGATTTAAAATCCTCCTCGTCTCTGCAACTTCTGGAGAAGCCTTTTGTGAAGATCAATATCCTTCAAGCCAGCGCACAGATTTGTTTTCTGTCAAAGGACAATATAGGGACTTTGTTATCTTTTTGTTAAGGGCGGTTCACATACGACGGGCTATGACACAACAACTGATATTGTTTAATTATTCATAGCCAGACTCGTCGTAACCCTGTCAACGAATCTCTGATTTTAACCCACTTCAGATCAGAACCGCATCTCACCAGTATATCCGTTGCCTCTTTCCCTACCACTCCAACCAGTCCCACGCACCTTATACACACATCAATTAGTGTCCAGTGTTTTTAACGTTTCTCTATTTAGGCAGACTTATTGGTCTCTTGTCACTTGCTGATGATCCAAGTTGATAAAACAATGCCGTGAATCAGTCAACGCAATCGCCGGCGCATTTCACTGTGCTTAGTCCTCGGCCACAGTGACATTCCAGGCTGCAGGGCGGACGAGCTAGCCAGAAGAGGAACCGCACAAGACCTTTCTGACAACAGAGAGGTTACTCTCCATTTTAGCTCGGTAGTCAAAGCAATCCCAGCTCAAGAAATCGAAGAGTCTCGCGATCCAAAATCCGAAAATTTTACAAGAAAGCGAAGCAACTGGATGCTGGTTTTAAGACCGGAATGCACAGACTTCGAAACAGCGACGGTAACCTAGTCACCGAAGCGCAGGACGTATTTACGAAGCATTCCAACAGCTGCTAAGTGGGTTCCATGTACATCGAGTGATAGGGCAAGAAGAGAACCCACGTCCTGTCAATGAAGAACAGATGTCACCACTCTGCTCTGATGGTCTACAAGCGGAGCTATTCAAATACGGAGGTAATGTTTTGGTAGGGCGCATGCACCAAACCATCAACCAAGTATGGGTGGAGCATACCCGATGACTGAACTATCAGCTCCATATGCCCCATCTTCAAAAAGGGCGATCCTATGTCTGTCAACAATTATTGAGGCAT
Organism: Portevinia maculata; assembly: GCA_949715645.1. NCBI lineage: Eukaryota > Metazoa > Arthropoda > Insecta > Diptera > Syrphidae > Portevinia > Portevinia maculata. Next base: position 221,808,185 of record OX454526.1, read on the forward strand.
ATCCCTGCTAAATGTTGCATATAAGATCCTATCCAACGTACTGTGTGAACATCTTAAGCCGTTGTGCAACATACTATTCGGTACGTATCAGTGTGGCTTCCGGCCCGCCAGATCGACAATAGCTCAAATCTTCACACTAAGGGAAATCCTGGAAAAGACCAATGAATTTCAAGTCGAGTCCCACCACCTTTTCATCGACTTTAAAGTCGAACCTTAATCCTACCAGTCCTGCTTGATGGTGCCGAGTGCTGGGCGATAACTAGAAAAAGGGAGCTAATATGGGTTCTTTTGAAAGAAAAATACTTCGTCTATTATTTGGTAATGTGTGCGAGGAGGGCGAATGCAGGAAAAGATACAATCGCGAGCTATATGAGCTGTACGAAGATGTGGATGTAGTCCCAAAAACTAAATCACGTCGATTACATTGAGCGAATGGACAATGATGCTCCAGCCAAGAGGATGTTCGACTCCCATCCCTCAGGTTCGAGAAGACAAGGAAAACCGAACCTCCGTTTTAAAGACAAATACATCGCGGATGCCAGAGCGCTTGGTCTGGACAACTGGAAGATGGACGGCTGCAGTGTCTCAGGCAGAGACTTTCACGGGTAAGGAGCCTGTTAAGTAGTCACTGGTCACTGCTTTTTGGGCAGGCACGCCACTAGAGTGGGAGTCCTTCTTACGATTTCAACAGAAACTGCAGAAACTTAGACTAAGAGCCCACAGCAATTTGTGGGTGTGATTGATAACAAAAAATAATTAGTATAATTAGATAGTCCTTAAGTAGTTATTTACAAATGTGAGCGTCTTGCATGCTCTAGTGGGAGCAATAGTTAGTAATACTGTATCAAAAGTACAGTTTTTTTTCCAAAATCGAAATAATTGTGATAACAACTTTACCATAACTTCAAAATGTAGAGCTAATCGCCCTGATTGCGAATATGCAGGTCCAAGACGTTTTGCAGGGCGCCTTCTGCCTGCAAGACGCCCTCAAAGTATGCCAAAAAACCACTTTTTGAATAATTGTGATAACCAAACGATTTATCTCCTCGTACTTAAATACCTTTTTTTTTAATCACTTGTTATTTTACTTGATCTTATCAAGCTGCCAAAAATATAGTGTAAGTAGAAAAGCAACGGATTTACTTTGCACTTTTTTTTTGTACGTCTATACATTGTATACATGTTGTGTAAGCTGTTGACTCTCTTTTATAACTGAGAGCAAGTTTAACGATTATTATTATGTACTTAAGGACTATCTAATTATACTAATTATTTTTTGTTATCAATCACACCCAAAAATTGCTGTGGGCTCTCGGTCTATTTGAGGGGGAGCAATCCATCGCACGCCTCCTGTATAACTGTCCCGCACTAGCGAACATTTTCTGATTTTTTGATGTATCACTCATGTGGTTAAGGCTAAGGAAAAAACCTCAAAATAAGGTATACCTTCCACCTCCAATTAACGTTGTCGGAGTTTCAGACTACAGCAAGCTAAGTAGCCTTCTTAAGGAAATAGCAAAGTCCACATTCAAAGTAACATCTCTGAATAATAATGTGTGGAAAATAAATGTAAGCGATCCTGAGAGCTATCGCGCAGTTTCTCAAAAACTGAATACTGAGAAGGTACAATGGTACACTTATGAAAACAAGTCTGAAAGGCCACACCGAGTTGTAGCCAGAGGGCTCCACTCTTCGTGCCGCAAAGAAGATGTTTTGCAAGATCTTAAAACTAAAGGTTTCAAAATTATCGACGCGGTTAATATACTTAAAAAAGAAAAGCAAAAAACGGAACAAGACGAGGAAATTGTTGTCAAACGCGGACTTCCGCTATTCATGCTTAGTTTCGAAAAGTCTGAAAACATGGAAAAAATATACAACATTAAAACTATCCTAAACATAGTGGTTAAAATTGAACCGATGCGCCAAAGGACTCGTCAGATTCCTCAGTGTAAGCGTTGCCAAGGCTACAATCACACGCACACGTATTGCCAAAAAGAGCCGCGTTGCGTAAAATGTGCCGGTAAACATTTATCGAAGGAATGCGCTCTAAGTAGACAAGACCTACCAACATGCATAAATTGCAATGGAAAACATCCGGCAAATTATCGCGGATGCGAAGTGGCTAAGGAACTTCAAAATAGGCGCGACAAAATAAAGAAAACTACGCTACCAATCGCAAATAAAACCAATAACAAACCTGAAAGGGGCAACAATAAAACCAATGAATTACGAAAAAAGGCTATAGAAATGGTCAAAACACAACACCCAAGAGAAGGAAAATTGTTTAGAAAAAAGTCACCGAAAGCTGTTCCACAAACATACGCTGAAGCTGCGTTGCAAGGACGCGAACAAACAAATAAAACATCTGATCCAGTCTCCCAAGTTTTCTCTGCAATTCTTGCCAGGCTAGAAGAACAGAGCCAAATTAATAAACGTATGTTTGAAAAACTCGACAAGCTCGAAAATCAATTTCGAAGTACACGTGCAATAATATAAATATGACGGATTTAGTTAAATTAGTGACATGGAATGCGAACGGCCTTCTGCATAAGATGGACGAGCTCGAGATATTCATTCATAAATATGAAATTGATATTTGTTTGATTTCGGAAACTCATCTGACGAAAGAAACCAGCACAAACATTCGAGGATACATTGCCTATCACGCATATCACCCTTCGGAAAGGGCGAGAGGCGGGGCATCCTTGTTGATCAAAAATACCATTGAACACTCAGTCAGTGGAACAATCGAGCTTGACAAACTGCAATTATGCACGGTGAGCGTAAAAATTAAACACATAAAATATGATTTTGCAGCTATCTATTGCCCCCCACGTGCAACGATGGAAAGAAGCGATTTTATAAGTATCTTTGACTCACTTGGACGAAATTTCGTCATCGGAGGTGACTTTAACGCAAAACATACCTTCTGGGGATCGAGATGCATTTCAGTAAAAGGTAGAGTTCTTTACGAAGCCGGTATGGAATTGGGGGTAGACTTTCATTCCTCAGGTAAACCGACATACTGGCCCTCGGATACGGCAAAAACACCAGACCTCATCGATTTCTTCATCACGAAAGGTTTGTCGGGAAACTCTATTGTAGTTGAGGAATGCTTCGATCTTTCTTCTGATCATTCACCGGTCATTTTGACAATTAACGGCTGTCTACGAAAAAAAGAAGGTCCGCCCAGACTAACTAACATGAAAACAAACTGGGAATCCTTTAAAAATACTGTGAAAGTAAAATCGATCTCAAAGTGTCTCTTCGAACACCCCACGAACTTGAAGACGAAGTCGATCAATTTATTAACGTCATACAATGCTCAGCCTGGAAAAATACTCCCCATAAACGGAAAATAACCACAAATTGCGAAATAACATATCCCTTGGAAATCACGCAATTGTTAAAGAAGAAAAGGGGAGCGCGCAAAAGATGGCAACAATCTCGCGCTCCACAGGATAAAACCACTCTTAACTACCTTTGTAGTAAACTTAAGAGAGAAATTCGAGACTTTAAAAATCGTCAAATTTCTACATATCTTGGAAGCCTAACTGCGGATAAAAGTACAAATTACTCGCTCTGGAAAGCCATGAAAGGCATTAAAAAACCAAAAACGCAAGCGCCACCCATCAGAAAAATCAATGGAGAATGGGCGAAGAGTGACAAGGAAAAAGCCGAAATATTTGCAGAACATTTGGAAGAAACATTTAAATCATTTGATGGTCAAGCGTTGCTCGAATTTCCTGTCCTAACCGTGGCACCTGACAATTATAGAATAAAAAGTGTATCGCTAGCCGAACTACGCTTCGAAATAGAGAAACTAAAATTAAACAAAGCTCCTGGATATGACTTAATCACAGGACAGGTCCTTAAAGAGTTACCTAGGAAAGCTTTAATAAAGTTTGCATATCTTATAAATGCATCGTTCAGGTTATTGTACGTTCCACGACAATGGAAGGTAGCTGAAGTTATAATGGTTCCAAAGCCCGGTAAACCACTGAATGACAAAAAATCATATAGGCCAATATCTCTCTTACCGATAATGTCGAAGGTATTCGAAAAACTTTTGTTAAAGCGCCTACATCCGATTATCGAAGAACGTCGATTAATACCTGACCACCAATTCGGATTCAGGATTAAGCACTCTACAATCGACCAGGTTTACAGAATAACCAATGTAATTGAAAAAGCCCTAGAGGAGAAAAAAATATGTTCTAGTGTTTTTCTCGGCGTCTCTCAGGCCTTTGATAAAGTATGGCATACAGGGTTGAAACATAAGCTAAGACAAGCTTTTCCGAAACAGTTATCTGATATCCTTAGTTGTTACTTATCAGACAGACTCTTTCGTGTAAAACACGGAAATGATTACTCTGAATTTAAAGAAATTGCGGCAGGAGTTCCCCAAGGATGCGTTCTTGGACCGATCCTATTTCTAATATACACTAGTGATATTCCTCAAGAAGAAGGCACAACAGTAGCCACATTTGCAGACGATACAGCTATATTAGCGGTCAGTAATACCGTTGAATCAGCAACTAATAAACTCCAACGTTCTATTGACAAAATTTGTGATTGGACAAAGACTTGGCGTATTGCTCTCAACGAGGCCAAATCAACGCACGTGAATTTTACTTATAAAAAGGTAGACAACTTACCCATTTTCATTGATTCGGTACGAATTCCGTACGCAAACGAGGCAAAATATTTGGGTATGACACTCGATGCGAAATTAAAATGGAAACCGCACGTCAAGAAGAAACGCGAAGAGCTCGCCATTCGATGTAAACAAATGCACTGGCTGCTTGGTAGATTTTCCCAACTCAGCATGCAGAACAAGCTGCTTTTATACAAGCAAGTACTAAAACCGGTTTGGACATACGGTATACTACTTTGGGGTTGTACCAAATCCAGTAATATCAAAATTTTACAAACTTTTCAAAACAAAGTGCTAAGAAAAATAGTAAATGCACCATGGTTTATCAGAAACACTGATATCCACAGAGACCTAACTATGGCTACCGTCGAAGATGAAATAAAACATTTTGCCTGCAAACAACAGACACGCCTTCACGGTCATTGCAATATCACCATGCTACAAATTCGAGACGATACTAACCTAGTGCGCCGATTACAAAGGATAAAACCATTTGAATTAGCGCAATAAGATGTAACCGCGTGCTTATGGCGGTATTAGCAGGTGCCTCCACTGGGAAGCTGCCTGCCAAACGCGTAATTTACAGTTTAAATAAAACTACTAGATAGGAATAACCTAGTTGTAGTATGCATGTTTCGAAGGGAGGTGGTTTTTGTTTTCTTATCTTAAGTGAGAAAGAGTCGCATGTACGATTTTCCACCTACCCCTATTATTCGTCCGAGCCTAGTTCTGGTTCCAAGTCTCGTGCTTTTAACCAGGACAGGTAACTCTCAGCTTGCTGAGAGTAACGATAATATTACTATGGCTTGGGAGTAATATTAGAAACTCTATAAAAAAAAAAAAAAAAAAAAAAAAAAAAAACTCATGTGGTTATACCTCTGAGTCCAAAAGTTGATTTTTCGCCCCTTTAAGGGGGCGTCTGGCAAGGGGAAAGCTGAAAGTAAAACGTCTGGGACCAAAATATTTGAAATCAGTACGCAATTATCTATTGTTTAAATATGCATTGAAATGGTTACAACCCTGCCTGATGTTTGAATTTGTATTACTATTGTGTTCTTCACATACAAGTATATGAATTTTGGTTATAGCTCCACTCCCAAAATTTGCTGTCGGCTCTTAGACTAATACTACATCCGCTCCATCCTCACAACCACTACCCCACAGCAGGTATCCTCAGGGTTCCCAAAAGGGCGAACGAATGACGGTAACCCTAACCGAACCATTACTGATGTGGCTGGCCTACCCAGCTTTTGGATTGTCACTCGTACCTCTCGCAATGAGAACGTTTAAAAACGAGGCCATGGAATTATAATTTATTTTCTCTAACTTCTGAAGCATAATAGGTACTAAATCTATATGTACCTATAAGTAGCCAGATGGCACCATATACTCGAAGAGGCTATAGCAATACAGATTCGAATTGCCTGAATTATCTGTCACATCTCACCGTATATTGTGCGTCTACTAAGCCATACGAGGTTTAAAATTCAACAAATAAACAAAATTGATGACTACTGTTGTCTTCACATATTAACCACGTGTGCTGACGCCGAGGCTAGTAGCATTTCTTAACAACAAATATAAAAAATGAACAATCCGTAGAAGATAGTGCGAAAATATCTATTCTTTAAAAGAAATCAGTGGCTAATTTGCCAGTTTCACTGTTGCTCGCATTAATTTACTCAAATAATTAGTGAACTGCTAACTATCATTAATGAAGTCATTGTGGCTCGCATTCACGCCATGTTGTGTATTTGTTCACCCTATTAGCTCGTCCTTATCTGCGATCAAAGCTTGAGGTACACTTAGTAAATATGAACCGTATGTTTGTTGATTTTTTATATTTTAAATTCAGATTTCAATTTTGATAAATTAAAACACGCCCGCCAGTGACATTTCGAACATTCCCAATGTCTCAAGTGTACACGTTAATGAATTGCCACCGTCAGGTTGTGTGCGGGTGCAATCATTACCTTGTGACATTTAACAGATGGACCAACGAAATACTAATAAATGACAAACTTTCCGCAACTGCGACTGCTCGTACTTTCTTAATTTGAACGAGGCAATCACGTGAATATGTAATTCCAAAATAACCTGTCTGGGTGCATGTTTGCCAAACAAGTAATTCTTAGATAATAACCAGACTGAACATATTTAATCCAAAAAACAATATTAAAACGATGAATAAACTGCAACAATGTGCTGATTGTTTGCTTCCATTAGTACACTTAACGCGAGGCAATTCGAGGTCGAATATTGAAGAGGCTGGCTAAGTTACAAAAAAGCTTCACCGGCGCTGATGGTTTAGCAGGTAGGCTTTTCAAATACGGCCGTGGTGTTTTAGTAGGAATCATGCACCAAATTATCATACAAGTATGGGTGGAATAAAGGATGCCCGATGACTAGACATTAAGTTGCATGTGCCTCATCTAACAGAAAGGCGTTGCCATTTCTTGAATAACTATCAGGGCATACCACTGCTCAATGTCGCATGTAAGATGTTGCATGGCATGTACAAGTGCTGCTGAGACATATCCCGGGAAAGACGAATTTCAAGTCGAAACTCATTGAAGCTGCATATTCTAGCATTCTTAGGTCCCATGCAAGGACGGGCCTTGAATATCATTATAGCGTAAAAAAAACAGCGCTTGTCGTAAAAGGCGACTAAGGGAAATCTAACGGAGATATTCAATTCACGGCTTTTGCTTAGGTATAGCGTCGGAGTTGTGTTTTCTTTTATGTTTGTATTTTATAATGTGTAGGAATTTTGTAGTGGATGTTAGTAACATTCGTGGGTTGAGGAAACTTTTTTTTTCATTATACGCCCATGTTTTTCACAACAAACCAGGTGTTTTGGCACTTAGTGAAAGCCAGGTTAGCGTTGGCTCTGATTTAACAGAGTTAAGTCTACCTGGATACAACTTAGTTCCATTATTCTTTCCCCATCGCGGTATCGCCGTTTATATAAACGTAGTTACGTAGACTACCAACTTCAGCCTCAATATGGTTAGTGTTCCAATCCTGTCTGATTCCATTACAAGAATTGTGACCCTTCATCCTCGTTTTGAAATCGTCATTGCGGGCGATTTCAATAAATTCAAGTTGGCTTCGACATTCTGGTCAGACAACACCCGAAGGAAGGTACGTCGAGATCTTTGCTGAGGTAAAGAACCTGACACAGCTAGTACATGAGCCGACACGAATACCGGACATTAGCAGTCAAACTGCTAAAACATTGGACTTGTTTCTTACCTCTCACCCCGATAAATACGCTTTGAAACTATTATCGCCTCTAGGTTCGTCAGACCATTGTATCATATCAGCAAATTTCTCGTACTACAACCACATAGTTAAAGAACAAACTCCTAAAAGAACCGCATGGAAATAAGAGAAAGCCAATTGGGAAAAACTAAACGGTTTCTTTAAGAGTTATAACTGGTCGCTGTGCTTCCTCGACAGCGACGTGGATGCTGCTGCTGATATGATCACAAACATAATTCACCTGGGCATGAAGTCTTTTATCCCTAACAGGATAAAAAGTATCAAACCTAAGGTTAACGCGTGGTGTGACTCGAGCTGTAAAGAGTCTATCAGGTTAAAAGATGTAAGCTTTCGGCAATTCAAAGCCGACCCATCTGAGGAAATCCGTGAAAAATTTTAACCGAGCCAGAAATAACTGCAATGCTCACGTTAATCGTGTCAAATTCTCCTATGACCAAAAGTGGAGGCAAAAACATACTACAAAGTCCCAAGGCTAGTAAAAACTTTTGGTAATTTGTTAAAAACATCCCGACACTCATTTACAATGACATTCCAGCTGTCAGCTCTATTGATAAGGTCAAATCTGCTTGCTGTTCACTTTGCAGTCAGCTCAACGCTCCCAGATTGTGTTTTGTCTCCCCCTGTACTCGAGCGCGTAGAAAACTCCATGGGACTAATCCACTTCCGCACTCGTACAGTGGCTAGAGTACTTCGAGATATTGACATACACAAATCGCTGGTCCAGATGATATTTACCCTATCATTCTGAATAGGTGTTCATCTACTCTGGCAAAACCACTGCGTAAGCTTTTCCATGTGTCCTATTCTTCGGGACTCTTCCCGGGAAGAAGGAAAACAGCATTTATCCAGCCTGTACCAAAAAAAAGCGAATCTTCTTCTCCCACCTCCTACCGACCAATTGCACTTACGCCCCTTCTTTCTAAGGTCACGGAAACGCTGATAAACCGTCCGCTAATGAAATATCTTGAATCGCGAAAGCTTCTTAATGACTGGCAGTATGGTTTTCGCAGCAACAGGTCCATTGGAGATTTGATGACATATCTGACCGAAAAGTGGAACCAATCTCTTCACCAAAATGGTGAAAGTAGGATTGTTGCGCTTGATATTTCAAAGGCATTTGACAGAGTTTGGCATCAAGCTCTCTTGTCAAAAATGCGTGCATTTAGAATCGATGACACTCTTCATCAATGGATCACCTTTCGGACCCTTCAACGTTGTTTTGCGCGGTTATTTTATTATTTTATCGATATTTCCACCATTAGTGCTCAAACAAAATAGCCAGTCGCATTCCCCACTTGAACATTTCAACCGCAATACCCGCCATGCAAGGAATGCTCATCAGTTCACCCTCAAGCCTGTGTTCGGACGTACAGTGAAGTTCAAGGAATCTTTTCTCAGCCGTACAACACGAGTGTGGAATACTGTTCCACCCATTGTTTTTCCTTCACATTATAACCTACAAACATTCAAAACCAACGTGCATCGGCATCTCTCCTTTTCTTCTCACCCTAATTTCCCTAACGCCCGCGCTTTGTAGCTATTATATTATAAGGGTCCCTACAAATCCCTTTAGTAATTTATAAAACAAAACTCCATTTGGGAGCTTCTATTATATCTTGTTCCTCCTTTACGGCGTTATATGATCTGGAGAAAGCTATCATAACCCTCCCGATTTACTGAAACCGCACTGGTCCGCCTGTTTGGTTCGCCGATTAACGAATATTGGCAGACCTCCAATTTTTGAATCAATTCATCACTGAAGCCAATCAAAAGCTGGTGTTGTTTGATTTGAGTGATCCAACAGTTTTTAGGCCTACCTCTGCTTTTTTACAATTTGACACGTACATGCTATCTTTTATAATAATTTTATTGGTTTTATCAAAACTAATTTTTAATTGATAATTACGCTCCGCTGCGCTGTGCAGAGAAGCCCACAGGTAAAAATACCACGTCTGAGATGTTTACGACACGTAAAGCGCTACAGCACTGCCTTTGCTTCAACCTTAAATCACAGACACGCAACCGCTTCCAGCTCAAAGCTTGACTTTACTTTATAATAACGGATTATTGATATTTTTCTATCATCAAACAACAAACCTTCGTTTGCGAAACAAGTATAGATATTCTAAGCTGTTAATTAAAACCATTTGCTTTGACTGCCGCCGCTCACCTCTAAAACGAAATCAATAGATCCTTTTCCATACGAAATACAAAATTTGAAAACTTAAAAAAAAACATAGGGACGGGCTACAGTCCGCTTGGGCGAACTGTTGGATACCCTATTCTTATTCCTATCCCTCATAAGTGGGCGTGACAAAAGTCTAAGTATGGTTGAATTGTTAAGAACGCTCTACATATTTTGTTATATAACATTTAAAGGATTTTATCAAAAAAAAAAAACGCTCCCTAGCTCAAACTTGGGTGTTTCAATAAAATTGTTTTATTTAATTGTGGGCGTGTCAGTAGGCGGCTTTAAAAAAAAAACACATGAGAATAGAGGGCCCCTAGAGAGTATATATTATAAATTTCAGCTCCCTAGCTCAAACTTTGAATTTTCAAAAAAAAAAAAAAAAAATTGTGGGCGTGTCAGTGGGCGGATTTTAAAAATATTTACACATGAGCATAAAGGGCCAATAGAGAGTATATATTATAAATTTCAGCTCCCTAGCTCAAACTTTGGATTTTCAAAAATTAATATACCCTTAGAATAGGGTATAAAAAAATTGTTTTATTTATTTGTGGGCGTGTCAGTGGGCGGATTTTGAATTTTTTTTATCCCGAGCAGTTTTAGGAGTCATAGATCATATATACAAAATTTCAGCTTTCTAGCTCAAAATTCGATTTTTTCCAAAATTTTGTTTTTTTGAGTTTGTGGGCGTGTCTGTGGGCGGATTTCAAAAAATCGTAAACTTGATTATTTCGGGACCCTAGAGAGTATATGGTTAAAATTTCAGCTCTCTAGGTCCAGTTTAAAGGCCTAATTTTTGGCGACAGACGGACGGACGGACGGACGGACATGGCTAGATCGACATTACTATCGATGCTGATCATAAATATAGTAACTTTTAGGGGTCTACGGGCAATATTAAGGTATGTTACAAACTATGCGTCAAAATTAATATACCCTTAGAATAGGGTATAAAAACCCATTACATCCGTAATAACTTCAAAAAACTCTGCGGCGGAATAATAACTTCCTTCGCAGTAATATCAAAACCAAAACCTCGGTGTGTACAAGTATTTCTATTTTGAATACCCGGCCTCCAAGTAATTTCCCCTTCCAAACCAAATTAAAAAACAGGATAGAGTTAAAAATCAATTTTATAAATCATAAATGAAAGAATAATTTTTAGTGTTCCTGTGTCCTCGTTGTCGTCCGCAAGCGTATGCAAATTGCAAGGATGGATATTGAAATATTTTCTACGAACAGAGAAGGACAATCGTTGAGACCTAGACTAAAAAATAAAAGACGAAAAGCCGAACCAAATTCATTTTGTATTGGCTTTAGTTTCTTTTATCCGCAAATAGTTAGCGGTTGCCACAGAAATGCACATAAACCCTCCTCCCTTTACAACTCTACTAAAAAACATTAAATACTTTTAGTCCTTAGTTTGCCATGAATATCCTGTATACGCGGTGAGGGGGTAACTTTGTAAATCAGTTAAAGCGGAAAATAGAAAACAAAAACCCTAAAAGGAGGACACTGGAGCAAGTAACAGTGTTTTGTAACGTACGTTCCAAGGAGTATTGATTAAATGAAAGCAACTGCTACGACGACGACAAGAACGAGGACGACAGCAACGTCTGTTCGACTTAGTAACACGTTTGATTATGCATAGTAAACAAGAGGCCAATTGTAAAAAAATTGTCACTTTCTCCTTGAAACATGAAGGACTTCTCTCTCAACGTGACAAAGCAGTAACCTTACCGCAAATGGACGAACAGAAAGTTATAAAGAAGTCCTGTACGACAATTCTTTGTGAGTTGACACGTTTAAAATGCCAACAGAAATATTTAGAATGCAGTCAAGCTAAATTGAATCCGGAGAACTTTACCGATGAAGATGGCGACGGTGGTATTCGAGCTACTATTTGCGAGATTGAGGATCTAAAAATCACGTTGGCCATTGAGTTAGATGACCAAAAGAAGTTAGCTAAACGAGAGGTGGAAAATATGTGGATATTTGTTAATGCCATTCGGGATGATGTCCTCAATAAGGAGCGCTTAAAACAGTTTACTATGCAATCCATACGGGAAAGGATTCTTTCCATTAATTCCATGCTATCCAAACTGTCTGAAAGGAGTCAGCAAACATTGCAGGAAGCTCAACGAAGGCTGGAAGAAATTGAAAAGGATACAAAAATACTTTTAAAATAAACCTGATCATCCACGAGTACGTTATGTGTACAATTTTATTATTTTTTTGAAATAAAGGGGTGACAAATGGAGTTATGCTGGAATAAGGGTTTGATTGATTGGTGAGCATTAATCTTTTGGTTATTTGTTGACTAAATTTCTGACAGAACTGTTATGAAGAGACATTTGGTGTATTTTTTAAATTGTTCGGCTTTGCGTCAATCACATCAATATACGAGGGCGGGTCAATAAGTCTGTGACTTTTGGAATAAAACACAGATTTTTTGATAAAAAAATAATTTTATTTTTCAACGTAGTCTCCCTTGAGCTCTATAAACTTTGTCCAACGCTTCTCCAATTTTTTTATCCCTTCCAAAAAAAATGATTTGTCGAGGTCCTCAAAATAGGTGTTTATTTGCGAGATGACTTCATCATTGGAGTCAAATCTTTTTCCACCAAGCCATTTCTTCAGGTTTGGGAACAAGAAGTAGTCGCTCGGAGCCAAATCTGGAGAATAGGGTGGATGAGGGAGCAATTCATAGCCCAATTCATGGTTTTTTGCCATGGCAACTGCACATGTGTGCACCCTTTTTCTTGGCCAAATGAGGTCGGTTTTTTTTCAAATCGTCATTGAATCGGTCCAATAAGTTGGCATAATATTCCCCATTGATTGTTCTTCCCTTTTGAAGGTAGTCAATGTGGATTATCCCGCGTGCATCCCAAAAAACAGTCGCCATAACTTTATTGGCTGACAAACCCACCTTGGCCTTCTTTGGCGCCGATTCACCCTTAGAAACCCACTGTTTTGACTCTTGTTTGGTCTCTGGTGTGTTGTGATGGATCCATGTTTCGTCCACGGTTACAAAACGGGGCAAAAACTCCTCCATATTGCGATTAAACAACGCCAAACCTTCCTGTGAAGTTGTTACACGATTGCGTTTGTGGTCGACTGTGAGCAAACGCGGCACCCATCTTGCGGAAAGCTTTCTCATGCCCAAGTGATCATTCAAAATTGAAACCACTGAGCCATGCGAGATCCCTACGGCTTCCACAATCTCTTGCACTTTCAATCTTCGGTCGGCCAACACCATATCGTGAATTTTTTCGATTGTTTCGGGTGTAAAGACCTCAACTGGCCGTCCAGGACGTTCGGCATCTTCAGTGCTTGTACGGCCACAACGAAATTCAGTAAACCACTTTTTTACCATTGAAATCGATGGTGCAGAGTCCCCATAGTCTTTTTCAAGCTTAGCCTTGGTCTCGGTAATGGTTTTTTTTCGCAAGAAATAATGCTTAATAAGCACACGAAATTCACTTTTTTCCATTTTCTCCTCAAATTAGTGAGTAGTCTGATAAAAATAGCTGCCAAACACAAACTAACTGACGCAGCAAGTTTAAATTTTGACAGGAGTCAACTGACAGATGCCTGTTGACAGGAGCAGTGTTGCCGTTTCAGTAAAGAGGTCAGAAATTCAAAAAGTCACGGACTTATTGACCCGCCCTCGTATATAAAATATGTCGAATTCCTGTTCACGAGTTAAAAGATGCGTCTGAGAATGGTTCTTTCTAATTGATGTGGGCTATATTGGCGCAGTGGCCAGTGCTGTATTTTTTCAACTGTCACTGGAATTTTTGGGCATCATTTTGAAAATTTTGGGTATCATTTCTAACCAAAAAGAATCCCGAAAAATGTATATACATACACTGGCGATCACAAGGATGACAACGATAAAAGGGTACAAGGATACATTTTGCAATTGGTTAAATTGTATAACCAGAAACTTTTACTACCTGGAAAGGCACATATTTTCCCAACAGTAACTCATAAAATTAAAGTGTAAATAAGGAACGACCGCTGGAATTTCCCAAGATCAAAGAATGAACTACTTGAAAAGCGCATAAAAAGATGTGCCGCTAGGATGAGGCCACATGCAAAATCTTCAAAACAAAGGAAAAAATGAATAAAATGTTTACATTTTATGGTTTTAAAACATTTTTTTATTATGTTTTTCTACATTTATAATGAGTATGACCGCCATTTTTCGATATGACCTCTATAAGACGGTATGGAATAGAATCATACAGTTTTTTTTTTTTTTTTAAATAATTAAGACAAATTTGGGCCCAGGCATCACGAATAGCTTCGATTAGTGTCATTGTCTTCGAATTCTCTGCCGCCTTCATACACTTTACGAAAAAATCATGCATAAACATTTTCGATTATGTTTAAGTCCAGTGAATAACTGCAACTCACCAAATAAATGCTGTTGTTCCCCCAGGCTCTGTCTGTTTTGTCTCCAACTCTCTTATTCTTTTTTATAAATGATATGACATAAATGATATGTCTATAACCTCAAATCCAATCCACTCCTTCGCTGATGACAGTACCCTCAGCTTTTCATATTCGTTTCTTGGTTCACGCCCCTCATCATCGGGTGGAACTTAAACTGCAACGTATGCTAAGCTCATTAAATTCCGATTTTGACAGCATAACTCAGTGGGGTATAAGTGTATAACTAATGGAGTGGAGTTTAATGCTTCCAAAACGCAATGCTGTCTTCTGTCATTAAGCGGAACCCGAACACCCTGCCATTTTCCATGAATGGCACTTGCATCGCTGATACGAACGGCTTTCCGTTCTCGGTTAATGACAACCTTCTTTGTACTGATCTGATATTCGATGTCGCCAAGAACGTTGCGAAATGTCTAGGCTTCTTTAAGATGTGCACGAAATATTTTACCCCATCCGATCTGGCAACAATTTATAAGCCGTTCATTCGCCCCCAAACTTGAGTATAACGCTCATATCTGGGCCGGTGCCCCAATCACATGTTTGGAGCTACTTACTTAATTAACGGGCTGCCGACCCGTGAATAGTCTCTGCCTGGGACACAGCAGCCTTCGATCCTCTACGATCCCGGGCACGCTGCTTCCAGTTGTCCAGACCAAGCGCTCTGGCATCCGCTATGGCTTGGTCTTTTAAACGGAGGTTCGGTCTTCCTTGCATTCTCGAACCTGGGGGCTGGGATTCGATGATCCTCTTAGCTGGAGCATTATTGCCTATTCGCTCGATGTGGCCGAGCCCATGTAGTCGACGTACAGCTCATAGAGTTCGCGGTTGTATCTTCTCCTCCATTCACCCTCCTCGCACACAGCACCACAAATCCGCCAAAGAATTTTTCTTTCGAAGGAGCCCAGTATCACCTCTCCCTTCCTGCTAATCGTCCAGCACTCGGCGCCATAAAGCAGAACTGTCAGGATAAGGGTTTTGTAAAGCATACATTTCGTCCTCCGAGTTAGGAATATTGAACCCCACCGAAGTAGCAGCGGTTTCCTAGGGTAATTCTTTGCCGGATCTCCACTAAGGTGTCATTCGTGGAGTTCATGTTTACTCCGAGGTAGATGAGCTCCTTAATATCAATAGTGACGTTTTGTCCTGGGCGGTGGACAGATGTTTGTTTGTTTGTTGATAGCATGTATTTAGTCTTGTCCTCATTTACTACAAGGCCAACAGATTTCGCCTGTTCTTCAATCGCCGTGAAAGCTTCTATCACGGAGCGCTGTGATCGACCGATGATGTCAATATCGTCCGCATAACCCAGCAGCTGAACGGACCTGTTTAAGATAGTGCCTTCCGTGTTGACACCTGCCCTGCGCACTATCTGCTCCAGTACGAGATTGAAGAAATCGCATGAAAGCGCGTCTGCTTGCCGAAATCCGGTGCATGTTTAAAATAGTTCGGAGGAGCTATTTCCAAAGTGTACGTTGCACCGCGTGTTTTCCAGAGTCACGCGACACATCTGAATCAGTTTTGCCGGGATTCCTAATTCGGGCATCGCCATATAGAGCTCCTGACGATGTATACTATCATAGGCTGCTTTGAAGTCGATGAAGAGGTGGTGTGTCTCGACTTGAAATTCATTGGCCTTTTCCAGGATTTGCCTCAGTGTGAAAATTTGGTCTATAGTCGCTCTGCCTGGCCAAAAGCCACACTGGTACGTGCCGATAAGTATGTTGCAAAACGGTTTAAGACGTTCAGACAGTACGTTGGATAGGATCTTATATGCGACATTAAGCAGGGATATGCCTCGATAGTTCTTGCAAGACATATTTATAGCTACCCAACAGAATAAAAAAACCGCGATAAAAATTATTGTCGATCGGGATATCACGGAAACGTTTGACTCTCTTAGTCATCGTCGCATTGTCTCATGTCTATCGCTGTTTTATCGATATTTCCACCATAAAGTTCTCAAACGAAATAGCCAGTTACATTCCACCCTTAGAACATTTTAACCGAAATACCCGCCATGCCTTGAATGCGCATCAGTTCACCTTCGGTCGTACAGTGAAATACAAAGCATCTTTCGTTTGCCGTTAAATACGAATGTGGAATGCTCTTCCCCGCAACATTTTTCTTTCACATTATAATCTGCAAACATTCAAAACCAACGTGGCATCTCACTCTATCTTCTAATCCTTAAATAAAAAAAAAAAAGATCAAAACCGCTTCACTGCTTTCCTACTGGTATGTAGGGTTCGATTTCATTTATTTAACGATATTTCAAAATTGCATTAGCTCCATTTCGAGTAACATACCTCCCCCACTAATCTTAAAAAATTGTCGTTTTCTTTTAATTTCTTATACCATTTATGATGACTCACTATATTCGAGTAGTTCAAGCAATAACATTATTAAAAATGATTGATTTAATATCATAATTACCTCCCGCTTTATTTTTTTTAAAAGTTGCAAAAAATAACGAGACGAATCGGAATCGGCATCGTTGTTTTGTTTTCTTCAACACAGACTCGAAGATGTTGTCACAAAGTGTCTTTGACCCTTAAAAATGCGATTACGATATAATTTTGTGAGCTACGCGTGTTGAAAGTTCTCTCGCACCTCCACCGAAATATAAAGTGTGCAATACTCAAGAGTTCCCCAGAGGTCACTTGAACTTTTATATCATCGCATATATCATCTGAACCGGTTAAATCTGGTTTCCAAAGAACGTGAATTCTCACTTCACAATGATTATTGTACAAAATTGAAAATTCAAATACATTGTAAATTAAATTACAAATTTTAATCAGTGTTAATTGGCATTGCACGTTGAAATAATTTAAAATATTTTATATTTGTAGGTGGCAATAAAAATAATCGACAAGACATGCCTGAACGAGGAATACTTGGCGAAAACGTTTCGTGAAATCGCAATACTCAAGGAACTGCAACATCCGCACATCACACGTTTGTATGAAGTAATGGAATCTCAGACCATGATCTACCTGGTAACAGAGCATGCAGCTAGGGGAGAAATATTTGATCATTTAGTGGAAAATGGCCGAATGAAGGAACCGGAAGCGGCGAGGGTATTCACCCAGTTGGTTTCCGCTGTGCAATATTGTCATTCCAAGGGAGTGGTGCATCGTGATCTCAAAGCAGAGAATGTCCTGCTCGATAAAGACATGAATATTAAAGTAAGTTTGGTTGCAGAATTTTTTTATTATTATTATTATTATTTGAGAGTTTAAACAGGTGCCGTTGTTCTTTTTTAGCTTGCTGATTTTGGATTCAGTAATAGATATGATGAGGGAACTCCATTGAGAACGTGGTGTGGATCACCGCCATATGCCGCACCGGAAGTGTTTCAAGGACTGGAATATGATGGTCCAAAGGCAGATATTTGGAGTTTGGGAGTTGTACTATATGCCCTAGTATGTGGAGCGTTACCATTTGATGGTAAAACTCTTTTAGACTTAAAGAGCAGAGTGGTGCTGGGGAAGTTTCGTATTCCGTACTTCATGTCGCAAGGTAAGATTTGTTTTTATTGAGAATTTTATTTCTTTAAGGAATAATTTCACTAGACCTCAAATTAAGTTTGCTCATAAAACCATATTTGTTTCCCTGGAAACTTTCGCAAGATGAATGGGTAAATACTCTTGCATGTCAAATACACACGTATTGCCATTTGCGTTTTCGACCATTTTTAAAACGCCGAATTGAACTGGAATTCCTGTTGGCATTTTAAAGTCGTTAACGCCTTTCTTTTTGTAGAATTTAGTGTAGACCCCATTTTATTACGAAAAGTGATGAATTTCTTCATCCACCAGACGCTTACGCTATGCTTATGTCATCATCATCGGTTACTTCGATATTGATCAAAGATCCCAGCTATTTGAACTTTTCGCATTTGGGAATCACTCTTCCATTTATATAAATATCTGAAGTGGGTCGGTGTGGATCAGAAAACGGGCAGTACAAGTATTCTATTTTTTTTTACTAATACGATACCCCTTCCCCGCAAAACGTCCACCCATACATAAGGTGTTCGTTGCATGGACGTTTTATCCCCGCTAATGATGGCTCCATCTTCAGCGAAAATAACTGATGCACTTTGGAGTTTGTCACTTTTCCTTCAAGCAGATAATCAAGGACCGTAATAAATATCTAGGGACTAAGTTCGCGCACCACCTAAGGCGAGTTGTCCCTCCGGGTAGGAATTGAAGACTTCGGGCCGGAGCGTTGGTGTCCATTCGCTCTACATGTCCTAGCCATGTTAGTCGACTGATACGTACTTTTTTTGACCAGGTCGATGTCGCTGTACAGCTCGTACAGTTCGCTGTTCAATCTCCTCCTTCAAAGCCCGTCAACGCAAACGGGACCGAAAATCAGTCGAAGAATTTAGCGTTCGAAACGCCTAAGAAGATCTTCATCCACTTTTGCTAATGTCCACCCTTCTGCGCCGTAGAGCAGGAGGGATGATGAGGGTCGTATATAGAGGCTCCTTAGTTTTTATTGACAAGGCCTTACTAATCAATTACCGTCTTAGGCCAAAGAAACAGCGGTTGGCAAGTGTAATTCTTCGTTTGATTTCAGCTGTGGTGTCCTTATCAGAATTAATAGCGGAGCCGAGGTAGACAAAGTCCCTAACTACCTCAAAATCATAGCTGTCTATCGTGACGTTCTGTCCGATTCGTCGATGTTGTGTGTCCCTTCTTGTTGACAGCATATATTTCGTTTTGCCCTCATTCACCACTAAACCAATTTTTGCCGCCCCTGTGCTAATATTTGCAAACGCACCAGTGACAGCTCGCTGTGTTCTGCCAATTATGTCAATGTCGTCAGCATATGCAAGTAACTGCACAGACTTGGAATATTGTGCCTCTAGTGTTGGCTTGCGAGTTTCGCACAAGTATGATGTTGAAGAAGTAACATGACAGCGCATCACCTTGTCTAAATCCTTTTTTGACATCAAAGGTCTCGGTGGGATTGTTTCCGGCCTTTATGGAGCAGCGGGCGTTCTCCATCGTCATTCTGCACAATCTGACAAGTTTGGCAGGGATACCAAAACTAGACATGGCTCTGTATAGCTCGTCTCTATAGATGCTGTCATACGCGGCCTTAAAATCGATAAAAAGATGGTTGGTATCGATTTGGACTTTTTGGGTGTTCTCCAGAATCTGCCGTAGTGTGAATATCTGATCGGCCGTGGACTTACCGGGCCTAAAACCGCTTCAATCAGGTCGTTGCCGATCGTTTACACAGTACAGGAGACATAGGTTAGGTTAGGTTGTAGTGGCAGTCGGCAGAGGCCGACACACTTAGGCCAATGACAGGCCCATTGTGATACCACACGGATGTATCATCCTCTTACTCGTTGACCCAGTTGGAGCTTTTGATGTAGCTTGATAGACTTTTTATGTCAGTGTCAATGAGATCGTTAAGATCATTGTAGAAGAAGGATCCTAAGTGGAGTTTACGTCTTTGAGAGAGGGCAGGGCACGTGCAGAGAAGGCGGAGAATTGTCTCCTCCTCTTCCTCATCCATACAGCTTCTGCAGAAGTCATTTGTGTGGACGCCAAGCCTTGTTGCATGTCTGCCTATGAGACAGTGTCCGGTGATCACACCAATTATAGCACCAATCTGAGATCTATTTAGAGATATCAAACACTTAGAGCGTTTCAGATCCAGCTTTGGCCAAATCTGCTTTGTCGCTAGACAAGTGTTACCACTTCAGCCTGTAAGAGAACACACCACCTCCTACCCCCTCGTCGGTTTTGGATCCATCAGTATAAAAATGGATCGATTTATTTTCGACGGGTGGCCCTTCCTAGAATGTTTTGGGAGGGATCTTGACCTTGAAGTTTTTGTCAAAAAGGGTCTGAGGGGTGGTGTAGTCTATGTTACTAGGGAGGATTCTAAACTTTTTCAGAATAGATACGTGGCCGATTTCATTCTCGGACCATTGGAACGTTGTTTTGAGGCGGATAGCCGCACTAGCAGCCACATGCTTGCTAAAGATGTCCAGGGGTGTCAGGTGAAACAGAATGTCCATTGCAGCAGAGGGGGTAGTGCGCAGTGCACCACTCATGCAGAGACAAGTTGTTCGTTGGACTTTGCCAAGCTTATCGCGATTTATTGCTTTGTCTAGGGCAGTCCACCAAACAACCACCCCGTACATAAGTATCGGTCTTATAACCGAGATGTATAGCCAGTTGGTAATGCGGGGTTGGAGCCCCCATTTATTACCAATGGCTTTTTTGCAGGAGAAGAGTGCTGCTGTAGCTTTACGAACTCTTTCTTGAATGTTAGGTTTCCAGCTAAGCTTTCTATCCAGAATGAGACCCAAGTATTTTGCCTCGTTCGAAAAGACTAGACTTGTGCCCCTGATAGAGGGGGATCTATGTGTGGAATTTTATGTTTCCTAGTGAATAGAACAAGTTCGGTTTTGTGGGGGTTAACACCCAACCCACAACGATCTGCCCATGTAGTTAGCTTGTTAAGAGCGTTTTGGAAAAGTTCTTTCAGGGTGTTGAGGTGCTTCCCTGAGGCGGCAATTGCAACGTCATCTGCATAGGCAATCACCCTGCAGCCCTCCTTTTCTAGGCACATCAGCAGCTTATTCACCACTAAGTTCCAAAGGAGGGGAGATAGGACTCCACCTTGTGGCGTACCTCTACTGACAGATCTTCTGGCCGATGCCATACCCAGTTTCGAGTTTATAATCCGACTTGTGAGAAGTAGATTAATAAGCTCACCAAGAGAGTCATCCACCTCCAGATCTGACAGTGCATTTGCGATCGCGGATGTATTGGCGTTGTTAAAAGCACCCTCAATGTCCAGGAATGCAACCATAGTGTACTCTTTATGGTGAAGGGAGTATTCGATTGAACGTACTAACGTGTGTAAGGCTGTTTCAACAGATTTACCTTTGCAATTTGCATGTTGAGCCGTAGACAGAAGTCTTGTATCAATGTTAGTACGCAGATGGATATCAATCAGCCTTTCTAATGTTTTTAGAAGGACTGACGATAGGCTTATGGGTCTGAGATCCTTAGGATGAACATGGGAACATTTACCGGCTTTGGGTATGAAAACTACTTTTACTTCTCTCCATAACAGCGGAATGTAAGCCATTTTTATGCAGCTTTTCAGGATTACTTCAAGCAAAGGCGAGATTATTTCCGAGGTGTTTTGAATTTCAGCTGGTATTATGCCATCTGGTCCCGCGGATTTGTATGGTTTGAAGCTGTGTATCGCCCAAAGCAGTTTGTCCCTAGTAATCAGACCTTTGAAGTTAGTGGTACGTGCAATTGACCTAGATAGGTTTTTATTGCTAGTAACGTGGAAGCTACCAGGGAAATGTGTATCCAGTAGTAGATTGAGCGATTCCTCGCTGGAAGTGGTCCAGGAGCCGTCCGCCTTTTTTAAATAGCTAGGCATGCCTGGGTTGGTTGAGAGGATTTTTCTTAGCCTAGCTGCCTCCGAAGATTCCTCTATTTTTCCACAGAAGAGTCTCCACGACGAGAGTTTGGCTTTCCTCAGCTCCTTTTTGTAAGCATTGAGAGATGCTTTGTATGAAGCCCAGTCGGTTTCAGCTTTTGTGAACTTGGCTTGGTTGAACAGTTTCCTACAATTGCTTCTTAGAGGTCCTAGTGCTGGGGTCCACCAATGCGGCTTATTTTTGCCTCTAAGCCGTATGAGCGGGCAGGCAGAAGTCAGAGCCTTATTGAGGGCCGAGGTGAGTACCCTGACCCTCTTATCTAGCTCCATTGTGTTATAGGGAGGACGTAGGAGTTTAGATTTCATTGAACTTTTCAGCACTTCTCTATACTTGAGCCAGTCAGTTTTCCTATAATTCCTAAAAACTGGTTGGCGAGGAGGGTCATCAGCTAAACTGAATTGAATGTAACGGTGGTCACTAAAGGAGTGTTCCGCCGAGACTTTCCAGTTTATAATTTCCTGATGGATTGAGTCGGAGGCCAGTGTTACATTTAGAACCTCCTGTCTATCTTTTGTAATGAAGGTAGGTTCACTACCAGTGTTGCACACAATGAGATTAGTATTAAGAATATAATCAAAAAGAGACTCACCTCTGTCGTTGATGTCGGAACTGCCCCATACTGAATGGTGCGCATTGGCATCACATCCAATAATGAGTCCAGTTTTTTGATGTTCAGCTGCAGCGATCAGTCCCTCTAGGTTAACACCAGGTAAGGACCCTACGTGGTCATGGGCCAGATAAGCCGAGGCTATCCAATGGGTGCCGCGAGCAGTCTCTAGACTCACCACGGTTGCATCACGGTCGCTGAAATTAGGGAGTAGAAATACATTTAAGCTACTTTTTGCCAGTATGCAAGTTCTAGGTTTACCTTGGTCTGTTGCATACATCAATTTGTATCCATGAGTCCGGAGTCCTTGAACCAGGTCGATAACAATCCATGGCTCTTGGATCAGGACCATATCTTCTCCATCTTTAGAAAGACGGATAAGAAGGGAGGCCGAAGCCTTTTTGGAGTGGTGGAGGTTGATCTGTACTAATCGCAACATTGATCGTCGCAATCAGGCAGAGGAACCTCCACCACGGTGTTATTTAGGTCTGAGTCCGAGGACGAGCCTAAAAGCTTGTCCTCACTAAGGACTTTACTGAGTGGGTCTTCCGTGTCCATACTAAAGATGGTGTTAGCAGTGGACGTGGAGGGCTGAGTGGGAGCAGCCTTAATTGGGTCATCATCTTCCATTGATGGAAGGGAGATTGATGCTCCAGGATCAGGGGTGTTAATTCCTGTGTCAGGGGGATGCGGAGGCTTGTTAGTGTCAGGGTCATCCTTCTTGTACACCCGAAGTGTGATCTTATCCCAACCGAACTGGAATGCGCCGTTGGTCTTCGCCAGGAGCCAGGGATTCCTGATTGATCACTATTATAGCTGATCTGAAGGATCCCCTATGCTCTTCCAGCTTCGCAACCTTCCAGTCATGGGTTGGGAGTGAGGAATTGCCCAGTCTGATGACCGCCAATACTTCTTCTGCTGAGGGGGGTTCAGCAGGGATCCACGCGCGAGCCCTCGGTCTGCTCGGAATTTCCTCCTTCGCAACAACCTCAAGCTTCGCTCCAGGCCTAACTTCCCCGAGTTTGCCGATCTTATACAGATCCAAAGATCTGACATCGTCACAGGCGACGAGCCGTATATGCCCTTGGTGTAGTCCGGCATCTTCAGTTACTGGAGCTGGTCCAGGATGATCCTTCATGAAGGCCAGATAGAGGCTAAGTAGCTTATTCTTCATCTTGTGCCATCGTTCGGGGGAAATTCTACCCTCCGGATCGCTGCGGTCGATCACCGCGACCACGATTTTGTCCTTTAGGACATCGCTGAAGGACTTTTGAGATTAAGGGGCGGAATGTGAGGTGGTGCTGGTGTTATGCACCTTAGGTTTTTTGGAAACCGAAGTGGTTTCTTCCACCGATCTCTGGCGCTTGGACGTGGAGTCCTTGTAAGCGCTCTTGTCCTTCTCAAGGAGGCCTTGGGCCCATTTTAATTTAGCGATCTGCTGCGGAGTTCTGTCGGTCTCCAGAATATCTCCAAAGACCTTCAGAGTTCTTATGGCATTTCGCCTGTCCTTGTAGTACGCCCTCGAGGGAGTGCGTTGTCGCGAACATCCACTGCGAGACGTACTAGGATCCGTGGTTGTTTTTTTTTGTAAGGCTAGCAACGGAACGGCTGCTAGGAATTGTTTTGCCTATATTAGGCTAACTGCTGCTGGTAGCAACTGGACCACAATTACTCACAGTCGCAGTGCTACTTTTCGTTGCAGGAGCCGCGTCAGTAGACAGCAAGGTCGCCATGCTACCGCCCGGTTTAGAAGAGATACCGGTATTGATGTTTTTGTTTTTAATTTTGTTTGTATTCATGTTTTGAACCCACGAGTAGCGGAGAAAGGAGGTCCGCCTGCACAGAGATCCGCAATATGCAGGTAAGGCTGGTTAATCCGGAGATCGCCAGGTATCCAGTCATGACGAGCGGGTATATAGAGAAATTCTTATTAAAGTCATATATTGGTTTCACATAATCAGTTAGTGGCATGAGCCCCCCTTTGGTTAAAGGCGTCCAGTATGTGGGGTTGTCCGAAGGTGTAAGGCCTCCCAATTTCGATCTGTCCTAAATCAAATCCTTTATAGAAACTACGTAGATTCTAGCCAGCTTGATAACTTTTGGTTTAAAACCTCTGGAAATATAATAAGCATTGGAAGATTCACGAAATTGAGAATGCCCTATCTGGCCTATATGATGATAGAAAATTCCGGATGGAATTCAATCTATTATTTAAAAAAAACTACCTAAAACTTTGTGTTTCATTTTTAATATTTCACTGGAGAAGGGAGAGGTTATTCCAGAGTGAACAACATATTATATCGAACTACCGTTCGATAGATGGCGATAAACTTTCTTTCCTACTAAACAACTATATGCCAATATCAACACGGTTTTGTTTCGGGTAGATCGATTTCTTACCATTTTTACAAACCTTTTTCTGAATGCACCGGAAAAGGGTTACCAAGTTGTATGGGATTTCATTCAAATATTAAGAAATGGCTTATGTCCTATCTTATAGGTCGCACTCGATATGTTTCCATTGTTTCGATTGTCTGTAATCCTTTTTCAGTTCAATCCGGTGTTCCCCAACGGAGCCATATTCGACCACTTTTGTTTCTTGTATTTATATACGACTTACCTGAAGTTCTTTTTAACTCACTATGTCTCATGTTTGCCGATGATTTACGTTTTTGGGGTGTATAAGAAACGTGAAGGATTCTATGCTTCTCCAAAGCTTGTCAGAATGTTGTAAAAGAATCCAATTACAGCTAAATATTTGGATCATTTGTACCCAATAGTATAAACTGTGCATGTCGCGGCTAGGGAGCCATGATCCATACTACTCTGGTTCTTGAATTATTGTTGTATTGAACTATTTATGCTTACGCCATGATTGATGTCGGCATTTAAGATTGCTTCGGTATTGATCATGCATCCCAGATGTTTCAAGTTTTCGCACTTGGGAATCAAATTTCCATTCATATAAATGACAGCACAGGTATTCTGCCTTTTTAATTTTAGGTTCCGTTAGTTGTGGTATCAAAACGGCGCTCATTGCGCTACTTGTGTTTTCCCTCGTCAGATGACGGGAATTACAGCCACTTAAACCAACCAACCAACCAATTCTGCCTTTTTCGGACTAATACGATACGATACGAAAAAAAACGCATTTTTCGGGATGCTGCACGCCTGAGGAGGGGCAAAGAATGAATAAGTAAATCGGAAAAGTGCTACGCTATCTGACCAACAGATAGAAGGTATGGTCAGTTGGAAAAGAGTGCAATGAGCAATTCGGTCATTCAGGGCAGGACCCACAACTCTTTCCTCCTCCCTGTTAAAAAATCTGGAAAGGCTTCCTCGTTGTGTTCACATCAGAACATGACACATTATGTAAGTCACAACACGCCTATCTGATAGATGGGTCCTGCGATGGATTCACAGAACTGCTCCCATTTTTTTCTTTAAGACTGCCGAATTAATAACTTGAATTGTTTGTTCTCATCATACTACTGAGTCCAGTCCCTTTTCTGCGGTGTGTTTTTTGCCCTATTATATTACTTCCTAACCCCCCCCCCCCTTCTTTGAACCTATCACGCTGTTACACCAGTTAGGTTGCATCCTTTTGTGTGCCGTTCTAATGGGCCAGACCTTTTCAAATGCTTTATTTAACACGTTACAGGGAGATCTGTAGTCGCATCGACTTCACTAATTACGCAGGCCATATCGGGTTGGTTCCCCAGACCCTGCTGAACGATATTAGTATACCTATCCCAATTGGGCTTCTTTGAATTCCTAAAGGTGTTATCAGCCCTACATTGTAAATTTACTTGAAAACGGATCCATCGGTGGTCCGATAGAGAAGCCTCATCCACTACCCTCCATTTATCTATAGAGTTTTTGGTGCCTATTTCTTAAAACAAATGGAGAACTGCCCTTGTTGCAGATGTTGTGAGGTTGGATTATAAAATAAAATCAAAAAGACAGTCATCCCTTGTGTTGGTATTGCCAACCCCATTGAGAGTGATTGGCATTCGCATCACAGCCCATGAAGTGGTACCACTTCTCCTGCGGCTAGGGGCTTGCCTCATATGGTAGCTAAGTGAAGCTTAGGCATAGGGGCTTCCTGGCATCTCTTTCGCATAAAACTGTTGCCAAGTCACCCTCGCATATATTTCAAAGAAATGCCTTTATATGATTTTTGAGGTCGTTTTAAAGAGCAGTGTGAGCCCCTGGATCTGGTTTTTCGAGTTGATCCAGGGCTCCACTCCTGTCTTAGCTCCGTTAACATGCCCATGATCATTTGTTCGTAGTTGATACCATTTTGGTGGTCTCATTTGCCCGGAATCAAAAGTTGAATTTTCCAGACAACATGTTTTTTTTTGGTGATGTGGCTAGCGAACTGTCTGCTTTCCGTAACAATGAAAAAAAAAGTAGCTGAAATAGTTTTTTTTATTAGTTTTGCCTTCCTTCCTTCCTTTAATGGCGTTGAGGCTATGATCAGGATTGAAGGGGTCATAACCCTCCGACTTAACTGCATCCCTACTGGCCCGTCTATGGGGTTCGACGATTGCGATTACGCGATGCTTGATGTCGTCATCACAGCTGGCTTTGCTATTGGTCATAGATCCCAGATATTTTAACTTTACGCACTTGGGAATCACTCTTCCATTCATATAAATGTCTGGAATAGGTCGGAGTGGATCTTTTTAATTACTTTTGCTATTAAGGGGAAATGGCGTGATTCACTAGAACATCCAGTCCTGAGTTTATTGTTTATTCGTAATTCTTTCATGATCAGGTACTTCACACATTCCACCTGTCAGTAGAAACAAACAAAAATCTTAATCTAAAAAATTTGCGAATACTAACAAAATTAAATATTCTTTGATCAATTTGAATTCATAGACAAATGCAGCTGTATCTTGCTTACATTATTTGTTAAACAGGCCAGGTAGAATCAAGAGTTTTGATACAATAGGGAACATAGAGTTCTGAATTCTTCGGAATCTCACCCTGTTCTCTTATCCCCCCTTTCCATAATGCCCCCGCTTTGTTATTTCATTATAAGGGTACTATAAAACCCCTTTAGCGCGTGCTGATTATAAAAAAAAAAAATCGGTGATACATTCGCTGTAGATGTTGACAGCTGTATTTCCAAATAATTGGTTAGCCCATGGCAGGAATGCGAAAAATGCATGGCCACTATCACCAGCTTAATATTAGTTGATACTAAGTAGTTTCAATCTGCTTTAAATGCATCTGGTGCATCTCAAATATGCTTATTTTTTTATAAAGGTATGCAGCAGTGTGTTGACTGAGATTCCCATAAATAAACGCTACCTAGAAGTTGGTGATTATATAAACGCGTCTGCTGTCACGCATACGCTACTGTTTTGTTATACACTTTTGTGGAGCTCTTCCATATCAATTAATATTGAATGCAATCACAAAAAAATTTTACTGGAGTACTGATCCCATTCGGCAATTTCGTTTGCTGACAAACGAAAAGTGCCAATCGAAATTGATTCACGACAGATTGTGAAATGATTAAAAGCCGCCGAAATTTATTATTTATGTCTCTTAACGTGAAAAGTAAACAAAATTCTTTCCATTACAGATTGTGAACATCTTATACGCAACATGCTTGTTGTCGAGCCGGATCGTCGTTACACCCTTAGGCAAATTATAAAGCATCGATGGCTGAGTGAATGGTCTAGTGACATTGAGACAACCTCCACCCGCATACAATCAGTCAACGAACCCACAAATCTCGATACGGTGGTTATGACACAAATGCTGCAATTGCCTGGCCTCACGGCTGATATGATTGCCCAATCAGTGCATGAAAATCGTTTCGATAACATTTATGCGATATACAACCTCCTTTACGATAAACTTCAAGAGAAACGAAGAGAACAGCAAAGACTGCAGCATCACGCCAACTTAGCCTACTCTAGGTGAGATATATAGGTCAGATAGTGTGTTTCCATTCATTTCGCCAAACCAGAGTGCTGTGTAAGCAATCGGTGTACGGAACAGCACATTAGCAAGATACATACGTCGCCACGATTATTGCAAAGTGTTTTGTAGGCTATTTCGAGTTTCACTGTCGCAGCTGACCATTTGGCGCTATCTCTTCCGGCGACGACAGCATTGGTTCGGTATAACAATAGCCCAGGTCTTTGAATGGTTATGCAATAGAGAAACCGTAATAAGCCAAAGGTCATCACTGCGGTAGTAATCGTAGACAGTACTTGCCTTTGTGTATTTTTGTGGCTGTGCTGGCATTTTGTGATGGTAATGAATAGCCGCGTATAATTTGAACGGAAATTTGCATTTTAATTACGGAATCTGTGAGGATTATATAACCAAAAAATGTCTGCCTTTATAGGTCGCGCAAGACAAGCATCACTACGGGTGTTGTGGACAGATCGGAACCAATCAAGCAGGAATCAATAGACCGACTGAGTCCCCTAACAAATGCCACATGTCCAACTGCAGGTCTTTTGGGGTGGGCCGATGTTTCTGTGGATCTGGAGAAATTCGGTGAATTGGAGTTAGAGTGCTTAGCGCGACCAAATGAGGTGAGGTTTTAACTACAAACTAAATGGAATGGTATTAACTGAGTAATTTTCTTTTCCAAGGCACAAACAAACAATCAAAACCACCTAAGTGCAAACAATTCCGTTACAACCGGTGGCAATACCCGACGACACACTGTCGGTCCGGGTGATGTGGCTCACGAACAAGCGTTAGCTAATCCGAATGCAATAAATCCAATTGATTTCAAATGCGCCGACAAGCAGGGTCCCTATCTGCCAATTAACTTGCCTATGCTACAGAACCAGCCGCTGCACAGTCTTACAATTAAGGATCAGCATTTATTGAAGCCGCCAATGGTAATGGGCGCAAGTAAGTTGCACTATCTAATTCATTGTCTATTGAAACTGATATGGTGCTTTCAGCTGGTGCATTTGGAAGAAGAGCTTCCGATGGTGGAGCTAATCTTCACATATATTATCCATCTTCGATGAATAATGTCCAGCAGCCACAAACACAACCACAAATGGAAGGATATTACCCAAATACAAGTACTACCGGTGGCGTTTGTGGTACAGGTGCAGAACATTGTACAACAGGACAGGTTGCATGTGATCAACAACAACAACAGCAGCAGCAGCAACAAGCTCATGTCACTATGATGCAAGAGGCGGTTATGAATCAGACGAATACTGCAGAAAGCAATGAGGAGTCAAGTGATGAAATACAAAGGTAGGCTTAATAATTCTTAGCATTGTCTGTAGTAGTTTGTATTTCAGACAATCTGAGCTTGTTCATTTGAGTTGAATTTTAAATCTATGTTAATCTTGTTTTTTGTTTGAGATGTGAGTGCAGTTTCTAATAGCGTCGTTTAGCAGTTTATCTGTTTTAATGTTCTTCCTGCCTGGTGGAGGTGTATCTTGCGTAAAATCAAAATTGCGCAATGCAGATCATCTGTGGGTAACATTACACGATGGGTAAATTCGGAAACGTATCACTGCACAGTTGATGCGCAATCAGCCCTGCCAGACGCTCATTAACACAAATATTTTGCATCACTGAAATGGCATAACGTTCATTTTTGTTACTTCTTACTTACTGAACGGGCTCCCGACCCGTGAATAGTTTCTGATCCCGGGCACGCTGCTTCCAGTTCTCCAGACCAAGCGCTCTGGCATCCGAATTGGCTTGGTCTTTAAAACGGAGGTTCGGTATTCCTTGCCTTCTCGAACTAGGGGGCTAGGAGTCGAAGATACTCTTGTCTGGGGCATTATTTTTCTATTCGCTCAATGTGGCCAAGCCAATGTAGTCGATAAGATTAAGTTTTTTGGACTACATCCACATCTTGGTACAGCTCATAGCGTTGACGATTGTATCTTCTCCTCCATTCGCCCTCCTCGTACACAGGAACAAATATCCGACCGAGTATGTTTCTTTTAAACAACCCAATATTAGTTCCTCTTTTCTACTTATCATCCAGCACTCGGCACCATAAAGCAGGACTGGTAGGATTAAGTTTGATAGAGCATGCATTTTGTCCTCGAGTGAGGAGTTTTGAACCCTTTTGTTCGTTAAACCGAAGTAGCAGCGGTTTTGTTGCTGGGACCGTTCTTTGCTTCAGGTCGTTGCTGGCATGCAAGTTCCTTTCTTAGCTCGTCGGTGGGTGTAGGACTTGACTCTTGGTCCATGAAAAAAAAGAAACCACGCCAATCTTTTACGTCGAGGTAATGTTGACGTGCGAGAACTTTTGCCTCCACCCTCCGTACCATGGTTACTCTACTCGCCTAAGTAACCCTTTTATCCCCCATCTTTTACATCCTACTCATCGCTGCCCTTCCATTTCCATCCACCCTCATCCCTAAATGCCCCGCTTTAGACCAAACTCATCATTCTTCTTTTTTTCAATATAAAATGTAATTTATTCATTTCGATTATTAAAACTGAATGACTCGAATAAAGAAAAACTATATTGGCATGACAAAGAAATCGAATTTGCAAAAACTGAATTTACAAAAAAAAATAACGCGAACTAAAACGTTAACTGAACACGAAACTAAACTAAATTAATTGGCGAGTTATTATATATATATATACATTATGTATGTATGATAAAATCTCGACTCTGTATCCGCACGGGCTTATACAGGATTCTTACTAAACCCATCTCTTTATTTATATATATATTTATAATTAATAGAAATGTAAATTCTTCGACTACCCGAGTTTCTCTCTACTGAGTACCTTTGTGGCTGCACTGAAACTGGCGATCCATTGGCCACTATATCTCCTGTCGCTGGAAACCTGTACCTTTTAAAAATCGCGTCAGATTTTCAAATTAATTATAAATATGTATATTTATATAATGTGCGTGTCCCTTACCTCTATGTTTTGCGTCCTATACTTGTAGCTATGCTATATATATATATATATATATACCTACACCTGTCTGTCAATTAGAAGGCTATTTTGCAACTAACAAGAAAAAAAAATTTAAATAATATATAAAAAAAAAATGTCTGCCTGAACCCGCTTTGCTCCGGGTGGCAATGACTTCTTGGCAGCGTTTTAACGCCCTTGGCTAATTCGGTCTCAATGCTCTTCCTCCGGAATTCAATACTTCTGGTACGGCAAAATGGCAGATCCACCTTCAAACAATTTTTGTAATTTAAAATGTTGGGAACTTCCACAATTTTTCCTTCTCTGAGTTGATTTTGGAGGCAGCACTTATAATTCAAAGTGGCAGTACTTTGTTTATCAGGCCGCAATAAAGCGCTACCTATACAAAAATATATCCTAATACGTATATATATGTATGTATATGCCTTTTTTTTATTTTTGGAGATGAATGCAAGTTTACCTCAATATAATTTTCGTAATAGGGGCCAATTGCGTCTATTTTGCGACTTATTTCTGTCACAGCTACCTTTGTTTCAAATAATTGAAAACTAGACTGCCAGACAATGGATCTGGTCTGATCTGCTTTGCACTTTTCTTCGATCTCTCGAATTCTTTTCCTTTTCCGTTTCTGGAAACTTCTTTGTTTTCTTTTAGCCAAAAAGCCTACGGGGCTCATATAAAAGCTCTACTCTTCTTTTCGAAATGTTTTTCGAATCGAGTATCGAATTGCCCCAGTATGTTCGTTCGTGTAACAGTTCTGTTACAGTTTCCTAAGAGGTGTGTTTAATGATCCTGAGCTGCACAGAAAATTACAGAAAAGATCAGAAAAGTACAGGATTTTGTGTTCCATGAGCAAAAATCTTGCCCCAAAATGTTTTACATTCTGTTACTTTGTGTTCCATGACGCTGTCCAGCCCAGTTAAGTACAGGATTTTCTGCACCTTCTTTTGAGGAAGTGCAACTGCGTGAAAGTTGTCAAATTGAAGACGACAAATGTCACTGATTTCTGCTGATTTGTTTGTTTGGCAGGAAATTTTGAATTAACTATTTTTGCATAAAAATATTCGCATAACTTTACAAAAGTTAAATTGGAAAACGTTTATTATACATCAATAAGGTAGTTCTACCTTTTGCTTCCTTTGTTCGTCACCGAATAACTGAATCTGAGAGGTTGCTCAAAAAGCCAAGCGTGCGATTTATTATTCGGCATACTGTTCCAAAATAAAAATTGAACCTATCTGCTATATCTCTGAAGGAGCACGCTTCATGGCCAGCGAACCACAAGAAGTGTGCTGCATGAATTTCTGGAGAAAATGTTTTGGCCGCTTCCATTGCGATGTACTCATTCGATAATGCAAATGGTTGCACTATGCATTGATACAAATCCCGACTTACTCGAAAGTGGGTTTTTAATTCTTTTTCAGAATAAGAAGGAACTACTTCTTCTAAATACCTAGAAATCGCATTTCTGTCGTCCTTTCCAACGAAAAACAGTAGCAAATATTCTTGATCATCGCTATTGCTGGTATCCGATGTTGTAATATCCGACGAACTTAACATGACGCTACTGCCAGAATCGTCCAACATCTCGAGTATTAAAAAGTCATTCATTCATTTTATTTTATTTATCAAAAGCAACTTTGAATCTTACTTTTCATTTGGATTTATTTATTTTGGAATTTAACAGCTGATATGAGAGCTGTCATATGAAGCTGTACTTTTTTGTTCTAATTCTAACTTGATCTGACAGTTTTCGCTCATGTGTGCTGATCTGATCTGTTCTGTTCTGAACTTTTGTTCATTAAACACAGCTAAGGTAATTCTCCGCCAGATCTATACTAAGGTGTCGTTCGTGGAGTTGATGTTTACTCCTAGGGAGATGAACTCCTTAACTACTTCGAAGTTATTGCTTTCAACAGTAACGTTTTGTCCTAGGCGGTGGACAGATGTTTGTTTGTTTGTTGATAGCATGTATTTGGTCTTGTCCTCATTTACTTCAAGACCAACCAATTTCGACTGTTCTTCAATCGCCGTGAAAGGCTCTAACACGGCACGCTGGGAATGGCCGATGATGTCGAGCCTGCGTCCCGGTCTTAAAGCCAGCAGCCAGTTGCTTCGCTTTCATGTAAAATCTCCGGATGTTGTTTCGATCGTGAGACTCTTCGATTTCCTCGAAATTGGAGACTGCGTACGCAGGATCTTCTTCTCCTCCCTTCTCTTGGCTCGATACTCTTCCCTCGCTAGCCTTATTTTGCGCTGCAGCGTTTTTAAATGTGCATCTTCTGTCACCTTCTTCCGGTAAACGGGCTTTTTCTCCGGGGCGGCCGGTTACCTACGGTGGTTTCGGCTACCTCTTTGATGATGTCGCGGTATCGGTTCCACACATTGTTGGCGCTTGTGGGTGGTGAGTTCCCCGAGGAGAGTCTCTCGCTCATCCGCTCTCCGTAGACTCTGGCTACTCCAGGTGCGCTAAGGCAACCAACGTCGAATTTCTTCTTTTGGGCAGTCTGCAGCTTCTTCTCGTTGGACAGTCAAGGTCTAAATTTAGCCGCAACAAGAAAATGGTCAGAGTCGACGTTAGCCAATCGGAATGTGTGCACGTTTAAGATGTCTCGAAGCTAGTCTTAAGCCACTCATGCAGACCTCTAATACAAAAGAATACTTGAAGAAATGCCTTCTGTAACATATTAAAATTTCATCAGAATCAAATCGTTTACCATTTTGTAAACAATTATCTCTATTTCGTTTAGCAAATTGTTTTGTTTTTAAATCAGAAGATGGTTACCAAACAGGTATTGCTCTACGATTTGCGGCAATCCAGTAAGAGCTTTACCGAGTGGCAGGCTTATGCAAGCCGTTGCAATGGCTAAATATTATATTTTACCTATACTGATAATTTTTGTGGAACAAAGTATAGATGTAGACACTATTATTGGGCTCTCGGAGCTGGCGTCTTTGGGCCCAATAGCAAAGTCGCGGTAATTATGAGAAGTTGTCCCACTGTGTTCCGGGCTGTAGTTCATGCCATTGAGAGTGGCAGGCTAATGCGAGAACATTCGTGTTTTCATTCCGGCATTGATTAACATCAATATTTTCAATGTTTAATTCATTTTAAGTCCTTGACATGTTTTCATATTTATACTAGAATGCCATATTAAAGTACATAGTTCAAGGCTTTCGGGTATCTGCCTTTACTTGAAATCTTAATGCCTATTGTCCTTTTTACCCCTTCGTCGTTTTCCAGGTGTCAAACTATTTTCCATAACACAATGTTTCTAAATTTTCTTACAGGTACATGCAAATTCGAGGTTGTACAAAGCGGCACACAGTCGGTTGCACTGACGATTTGTCAGCATCTCATCATACAGATGCTGGCGGACTTGATCAGACAAATATCTCACATTCTCCAGCGCCTCAATCTGGTGGTGGACGTACAAGGCGTACTGGTCTACTGACGGTAATGGATCGCCCACCTGGTAAGATTTTGTATTAAAAACGTATCTTAGCTTTCGTTTAATCCGGCATGTGCATGCTTTTCTTCAATGCGACACATAGAAAGCAATCAGCAATAACTTTGTTTTCTTATACAAATTTTTGATTTCTTTTGTTTCTTTAACTTTTATTTCTTACGTTTTATTTTTCTTAATTTTGTTTCCTTTTCGGTTTTTATAACATTGTTGTGCTTGGATATATGCCTTGTGGTACCAATATTGTAACTCAACAACCAACTCCTAAAATTAAAACTTACCCAACCTACTCGATCCTGATTGCCTCCGGATTTTTTTGCGTTTCCCATAACATCCAATTCCATATCCTTATTCCTTATTCCTTATGCAACTACAGTGATTAGTCCGGAACTAATCAGAGAAGTCGAGTCGCGTATGAATCGCAATTATCTTCCACCGGCATTAAAAATGCAAAGCTCTAGTGGTGGACTGAGTCAGAGTCCGCCAACAGGCACACAATCCGGCTCAAGTCCGTCATGTTCCGCTGCAATTCCATCGACATCATCGTCTGCAGTGGCAAGTCTAAACAGTAGACGCTTTGGTAGGGCTTGCAAGTTGCTACCTACAGTACAAGAAGTCGGTGAGTTTTATTATTTATTTATTTTTGTTTTGTTTAACAGTTTTCTTTTTTCGCTTGCTCATATTTTTGTAATACAATCGTTTTTTCTGTGTTTCGCCTCTTAAATATTTTTTTCTTTTGTATTTATTTATTTATAATATTTTAGTTTATACGTAGAAGGAAAAGCTTAACTTTGGGAAATACGTTTATAATTTAAGGCGTCCGCTAAAGATTTGCTCATTGCTATTTTAGGTTCTGTCTTCCAAATTTAGAACAAAACTGAGATAGAGTTAGTGAAAATCTCGCCAGTGAAGTTTGAACAATATCCAGAGCAAGAGTGTAGAGCTCTACAGCGAGTATAGTAATTTTAGGGGAGTTTTTTCTGTGGTGTCTCTGTCTGTTGGCAGAGCCCGCTACTATTTAGCTTAATAGAGGGTAAGGATTTGTTGTCTGTTATTTTCAATTAATATTACTTGTTTAGCTGATTAAGCTAAAGGCAACTGGAAAAAAGACGCGCCAGTAGTAAGTATATTTGGACGAAAAGGGAAGATTTGGCAATTGATTGGTTCGAATCAAAAACAAATTTGTTGGACGCTTCAAGTGCATTATACAGTCGATGTTTATTCATTGCATGTTAAATGCTGTGGGTTGACAAGACTGAAGATCACGGGTGTCGTTAAAGGAAAATCAAACAATAATCAACAATAGGAGCATCCACGTGTTAAAACCGTTATAAAACCTAAAGAGCCTAAAAACTCCTGGATTACACGAATGCAGCATCACCAGCATTTGATTGGCCTCAGCTATGAACTGATCTGGAATCGAGAGGCCTGCCAATATTCATTAAAGTCGAACGGGCGAACCCTACATGCGGAACGGTGGGATTGCGGTGTAGTGGGAGGATTGTGATCGATTAAATTCTGATGGCTTCGCCGTGGAGAAAGACGATCCAGTTGCTGCGATCCCAAAACATTTTTGTTTTTATTTTTGTCTTTGTTGCATGTAAGCTTCATATGTCCAATCTACAAGAAAGAACTTTCGTGGCAAATCCCTTTTTAATGTCTCATATAAGATCCTATCCAATGTGCTGTGGTTCAAGTCGTTTTGCAACACACTAATCCGGGTGTACGGATCACCAATAAACCAAGTTTGCATACTGGAGCACATCTTGGAAAAGACCAACGATTTTAAGGTGGACCTCACCACGTTTGCATCGATCTTCATGTTATAGCATTCATCGTCAGGAGCTCTACATGGCGGTGGCCGAATACGAGATCCCGGCTCAATTTATCCAGCCGTGTCGCGTGAAAAACGCGATGTAATGTGGAGTTTGGGAGCAGCTCTTCTAAATTATTCCAAACTTGCACCAGATTTTGGCAAGGTGCTGTGCTCTCATGTGAGTTCTTCAAACTTGTTCTGGAAAAGATAGTGTACAGTGCAGGTGTCAACATGGAAGACACTATCTTCAATAGATCGATCAAGCTACTGGGGTATACGGACGTTATTGACATGATCGGTCTTTCTCAGCATGTTGTGGTATAGACTTTTACGGCGATGGAAGAACAGGCGAAATTGGTTAGGCTTAAAGTTAATGAGGGCAAGACCGAGTATATGCTATCAACAAAGAAACAAACATCTGTCCACCGCCTAGCATAAAACGTCATTGTTGATAGCAATAATTTCGAGGTAGTTGTGGAGTTTATCAACCTTGGAGTAAACATCAACTATACGAATGGAAACCGCTTCTACATTTGTATACCAAAACAAATGATTTTCCAAACTCCTGACTCGAAGGACAAAATGCTCTCTCTCTCTACTCTATCGAACCTCAATCTTACCAGTTCTGCTTTGTAGCACCGAGTGCTGGACGATAAGTAGAAAAGGAGAGCTAATATAAATCCCAATCACCTCGAACGAATGGACAATAATTATTCAGCCAAGAGGATCTTCGACTGCCATCCCCCAGGTTCGAGAAGGCAAGGAAGACCGAACCACCGTTTTAAAGACCAAACTGCCTATTTATTTTAAAAAACAAATCCCAGAGCACTCAGACTCGCTAATGGTCCATTGTTCTTCGAGACAGAAATCCTGTTTTTGGTGTAGAGGTTCGAGAAACAACGTGCCATTCGTTTCTCTTCATTAATGGGTGGCGGGTGTTGTTGTTTCCCATGCGAGATTGAACCTGCAACGCACGGGTCACAAGCCAGCATACTGACATACACACCGTCGCCACCCTTTATTTCGAAAATATTCTACGAAAAAGCCTCTTTTTCTTTGATGTTTTTATTGATGGCATCTGATTTTATTTCATTAAAAGTGGTAAAAGGCGAAAAATTGGAGAAATCACTTCTAGGCAATTTTTACATTTAGGTGAGCCTAGCGACACATTCAACATCTTGAAACTCTACCACAAGTGTGCATGCAAATCCTTGGGCTGACACGATAATTAATAACAGGAACAGGTCGTATCAGTAAAAATGATTTGGGCCTAAAAACTCCTGGATCACAAAATGCAATAACACCAGCATTTGAATGGCCTCAGTATAAAAGTGACCCGAAACCGAGAGGCCTGCCGATTTTATTGAAGTCAATTCGGGGAGCCCCACAGGCGGACTAGTGGGAAGATAGTAATGTGGGAGGGTTATTGTCCCTTTAATCCTCATCATAACTACGCTGTTAAGGAAGAATATCCATTCGTGTTTGTTATTATAATTTCTTGCTCGTTTTTCTACAATTTATTCTGGCAGCTCACAGATGTTGCAAGAGTACCAAATTTCAAATATAAAAACCAGACTGCTATGGATACTTTTAGGGGAATTTATCACTCCACTATAGGCGTTTTTCTTTTTTAGCCCCGAGCGGGGACCAGAGCGGGGCCCGAGCGATCAGAGCTCGCTCCGAGCTGAACGTAACCTGAGCGCTCCGAGCTAATTAAGAAACAGAATTGAGCACTGAACTGTCATTAGATAATTTTTTTTTATTAATTTGCAAAATAGTCAGGTTTGCTTCTGAAATTGGTGTTTGTCAAGGATTGTTCCATTTAAATTACAATTTCTAGTAAATAAACTATGGAAAAAGAACAAATAATGAATGAAGTCAGCCGCGCTCAGCTTTTCGCTCGATGTGCTCTGTCATTTTCAATCGAGCTCATGGAGCGAGCCCTGAGCTAGCTCAGAGATAAAAAAGAAATACAAATTTTGTGCTCAGAGCGCTCCGAGTTAAAAAAGTAACACAGTTCTTTTTTTGACAGCTCAGTGGCCCGCTCGGAGCTAAAAAAGAAAAATTCCTTATGTATAGGTTCCCAAATAAACACGGATAAAATCTCAACAACGTCAATAGGCGTTTTTCTTTTTTAGCCCCGAGCGGGGAACAGAGCGGGGCCCGAGCGATCAGAGTTCGCTCCGAGCTGAAAGTAACCTGAGCGCTCCGAGCTAATTAAGAAACAGAATTGAGCACTGAACTGTGATTAGATAATTTATTTTTTATTAATTTTCAAAATAGTCAGGTTTGCTTCTGAAATTGGTGTTTGTCAAGGATTATTCCATTTAAATTATAATTTCTAGTAAATATACTATGGAAAAAGCACAAATAATGAATGAAGTCAGCCGCGCTCAGCTTTTCGCTCGATGTGCTCGGTCATTTTCCATCGAGCTCACCGAGTACTTTTTTTAACTCGGAGCGCTCTGAGCACAAAATTTATATTTCTTTTTTATGTCTGAGCTAGCTCAGGGCTCGCTCGATGAGCTCGATTGAAAATGACCGAGCACATCGAGCGAAAAGCTGAGCGCGGCTGACTTCATTCATTATTTGTGCATTTTTCATAGTTTATTTACTAGAAATTATAATTTAAATGGAACAATCCTTGACAAACACCAATTGCAGAAGCAAACCTGACTATTTTGAAAATTAATAAAAAAAATTATCTAATGACAGTTCAGTGCTCAATTCTGTTTCATAAGGCGTTTTTCTTTTTTAGCTCCGAGCGGGGCACTGAGCTGTCAAAAAAAGAACTGTGTTACTTTTTTAGCTCGGAGCGCTCTGAGCACAAAATTTGTATTTCTTTTTTATCTCTGAGCTAGCTCAGGGCTCGCTCGATGAGCTCGATTAAAAATGACCGAGCACATAGAGCGAAAAGCTGAGCGCGTCTGACTTCATTCATTATTTGTGCTTTTTCCATAGTTTATTTACTAGAAATTATAATTTAAATGGAACAATCCGATCGCTCGGGCCCCGATCTGTTCCCCGCTCGGGGCTAAAAAAGAAAAACGCCTTATGTGTTGCATCCGCTAGGAATTAGGAGTTGGCAGTACTTAACGAACACTGAACATCATCGCTCAGCTGTCAACAGCTGTCAAGATATTCGATTTGTCATTCTCTTCTCTCCAGCTAGATCGGTGCACGCTGCGCCACCCTTATATTAAATTATAATCTAAGTATCTTAAAGTATTAAATTATCTAATAAATATTTGCAACTACTGCAGCGTATCTTTTATTTTCGCTATCCACTCAAAAGTTGCAACAATATGAGTCCCCGGACGACCTTCGGCGTCACATGTTGCGTGTCTAATAGTCAACAAAAATTTGTTTTCATCCTAGTCAGGTAGACGGATTTTGTTCTCCATCATTGATCATCCTACCAGACAGTGGAATGTTGATCGTCCTAGCCGTTTACCAGTCTGCAGAATTTGTTCTTGCAGGCTTCGGTTCAAGGGTTGTTCTTTCTACCTTATAGTAACATTTTAGAACTTCTTTCTGCAGTAACATCTCTCTACCGAATGACCGCCCGACCCTCAAATTCCCCCTTTACCCTTCGGAGAAGTTTCAAATCTTTTCTTCTTCTCTGCTTATGAGTGTCCTGTGTCGTCTTCTTGGCACGCAGAGTATACCCCTTTCTTTGGTTAATGCTTATTCGTTCTTTGCCAAATCATAAGTTTTCTTTTTTGTTGTCGCCAAGTCACCGTACACGTCGCAGGGGTCACTTCCGGCACAGCGTTTCGAGAGAGATTGGTGAGATGCGGTCGAGCAATATTCTAGCAGTCGCTTGCAGTTGTAATCACTCGACTTTAAACGTTTAACATTATTTTCTTGATATCACCTTGGCTACAAGAATGTAGTAGTCTGAGATCATGTTGGCACCTCGAAACATGCGGGCATCCAAAATACTAAAGGCATGTCTTCCGTCGATTGCAAAGTGATCAATTTGAACTATCGTGCTAGGTTCAGGAAACTATCATGTGACCTTGTGAATGTCAAGAAGCGGGAAACGACTGCTTGCTACGACGATGTATTGCCCCGTCTCAAATTCAAACAGCATATGTCCCGATCGCGATTGGTGTCGTGTAGGCTATGTATTTTCGAAACGACGTCCGTCGATTGTTTTGATTTTACGCGATCTGGCCATAGGAGGTGTTCGAAGTTGTCTATGGTGGCGTGCGTCGTGGAGCGTACACGCATAAGTTAATCTAATGTTGGCAAATATAGCTTTGATGCGAAATGTTACTGGGCGTTTGCTCTTGTTGCCTAAGTCTGCTCACATGTCGAAAACACAGTCACTCTTCACATTTGCGTTTGCTGAAGTGTTTTCAACAATTGTTTTTGACATAACATCTTACATCCTGGGTAACCCTAGAGGCAGGCGTGCAGTAAAGTTGCAGGTCATCGTTGAAGAAAGCAGAAGAAGATGAATACCATACATCCTTCAATTGTGTTGAATTGGAATAATCATTTAATTTAGTACTTTGAAAATCTACCCGCCGATGTTTGTAGTATATTTAGATGAGCATTTTTGCCCAGGGTAGCATCAGTGTAAGATCATATAGCACTCTATTCCACTTACATATAACCTTTTTCTGCATTTAATATTAACTATTTTACTGAAACCATTCTTTTATAATTTTTTTAACAGGTCGCTATAGTCCAGTACGTCGCGCATCTGAGGGATCAAAAACGCAATTCCAAGGACCACTTCAAGAGTGTCAATATCTTCAAAAAGGTATAGCACAGCGAAATTTATTGGTTGCTCCAAGTCCGCCGCTTTTAGAGAACTCAATTAGCTTGCCTGGTAAGATTGTTTGCAAATTGGATTTCAAATTATTATTTCAAGTTTTTATTTCAAACAAAAATGTGCATGTAGTATGCACAGCTATAAGGCGACTTTAACCATCACCAATATTATGTAGTGTTAACCTATTGAATTCAAATATGATTGTCATACTTAATGCTACTGGCGATCGCTTTTAAATAACATTTTTACTTTCGTCAAGGATAAACGAAACGCAAACTGTTCCCCTGACAAATTTTTAAAAGTTTTTATAATTTTTCAGTTCAAAAATGTTCTTACTATCAAGAATTCTTTTCTTTTTTACAGGCTCACCAATTCATGGCAAACCAATCCTCAATATTATACAACATCGAGGACAAGATGTCGAAGTACCACAGGAAGCAATAATGAATCTAGTCCCCGCACTGAATCGCCTCGTCAAAGAGCATCGCATAAGTGGTGAAGTTGCGAAAAGCATCGTATCAACGGGCGTTGTGCCCATGGAGCTGGCGCAAATCTTAGGTCTAATAGCACATTCCGGACAACAGGGTCACATGCAACAAATGCATAGCTATAGTGTTTCCCCGTTGTCAATGTCATCGACAAGCAATAATACTAATAATAGTGTAGCAGGACCACCGGGATCGAGCTCGACTTACCCTAAGTTTATGCTCGGACCGCTTAACTCAGCATCAAATTTTGGCAGTCTGTCACAATACAATCCGAGTCTGATCGGACAGTTTAGCAATATCAATATAACAGGTGGTGGCTTTGGCAGTAGCCACATCAGTGGATGTCAATCGCCGGTTTATAATAGTTTTAGTGGATGCCTATCCCCGAATCCATATCTGTTCAATTCTGGTGGTGGTACGTCGCCAATGCATCAGATAACAAAAGGCATCAGTGGCCTGACGACCATTGGAGGCGGTGGGTCCATAACAAGGGGCACTTCAGCAGCTAGTGAAATTGCATCAAACCAACCACTTGATTTGTCAATGGATGTGTGCTCGGATGCGATGTCTGCGGACATATTTGCATGCCCGTCACAGCCAATGTCTATGGGCGGTGCAAACTGGTTCATGCCTGCATCGTATTACGACTTGAAGCCGCTGAATCTGTCGCCTGCACAGCCGGTTCGAATAGTTCCAACACCACCTGCCTCGCCAAATCTTTGTATAATCCAAGAGGAGAATGCCAACGGTAATATAACCCACACCATCACTGCTGGTATTCCATGTGGAGCGATGGGGTTCGTTAGTGAAGACCTGTCGCCATGTCAGCCATCTCATCCACAGATTTGCCTAACCGATGTGCAGGGAAGTGAATTCACGTTGGTTGCCCTCTCGTCAGAGAACAGCCGAGACAGTGACTGTGATTCCTTGGAACCGCATACGTCTTCACTGGCACTTCAAGGTTTAATTATCACAGAACCTACGAGCGATATGCCCTCAATAACAAGAGGAGTAGGACGAAAGGCAAGCATTGAGAGCGAGAACAACTCTCGATTAGACACTGAACCCACTTCGTCTGGATGCGGTGTTACCAGTGGCTCAAATCGCCGAGGAAGCGACAAGTCACTGGGTTTTAGTGACGACAGCCTTAGTAATGATTCAAATAATCTGTCGCCATGTCAGGAACCATCCGCCAGTTCCGGTTTCAAAAGTGATTCCCATTCCGAAATCGGCGACCAAACTGAAGGTCGCATTAGTCCCGATTCGATTTGTGATTCTCGAATGTCTGATGAGTGCTACGAGGTGCCACTGCCACATGAATGCTCCAATTTGGACTCAACGCGCATTCTTCAAATGGTAAAGCAGACAATAGACTCAACAATGCCCCCCAAGGGTTTCGTTCTTAACAAAGTGAACGTAGGCGATGGTTACGAGGGTTACAGTGCCAAGTCTAGCACCTCGTCCTCGGGCAGCAGTGGGACAAGTATGAGTTTAAGTCCGACTACATCCGGAGATCCCGACATACCAGTTGATATTTCCAATTTAAGTTTGGAATATTCCGGAGGATTGCAAATAGAATTGCAAGTTTGTGAGGGTAGAAATAAGGATAACAAGGGAATCAAGCTAAGGAGAATATCTGGCGATCAGTTTGAATACGGAAAATTGTGTCAGCAATTGATTAGCACACTGACTGTTTAATAAGAGTAGATATGTATAAAAGTAT
This sequence comes from Portevinia maculata, assembly GCA_949715645.1. Taxonomy (NCBI): domain Eukaryota; kingdom Metazoa; phylum Arthropoda; class Insecta; order Diptera; family Syrphidae; genus Portevinia; species Portevinia maculata. The sequence continues at coordinate 221,852,077 of OX454526.1, forward strand.
AACGGTTATGCGTTAAAGAAAATCCTCAGATTCACTTTGATTAGATGGAAAACTGTATGTGATGGTATTTTTGAATAGTTGTTTGTGTTGGTGTGCGAAGTTGGGTCAGTGTTTGTTAAAGATTGCGGGGCATTGCATTTCTGTCGTAATCTTAATTTTTCAGGATCGGAAGCCTTACAAGTGGGGCGTAAGACTTATTCTAAAGTCTTAAGGAAAGTACAATGATTTAAAGAAACGCTTTCATCGACTGTTTTCTTTGGCGATAAGTTTCCTTGGTTAAGTTATCCGAAATCTTGGGGGCAGAACTCTGATTTGTTTATATGTCAATGGGTTGAGTGGTCGATTGCCTCCCGTCGAGTCCGCATTTGCTGTATTTGTCTCGTAATCGATATACATATACTCGTTGTATATCTTACCCTACCATCCACATTAGGAGCTCGAGCCTATGTGAGTGCTGCCTAGAGGCGGATGAAACGGCATCTCACTTTATCTGTGAATATCCTGCTTTCGCCAGAACCAGGCTCAACACTATAGGCAAACAATTCGTCAACGAAAATGAGATGGGGGACATTGAACTTGCTAGTATCCTTCGCTTTGCCAAGGCTACTGGCAGGTTCTCCCTCACTGACTCTTACTAATCGCCAATAAGCAGCGAGCGGGCAGCTATGCTGAAGTACAATGTACCAATGCCGTATGATTTTCGTGTGTGTTCTTGTAATGGTTGTTTAGAGGCACCATCTGGTGGATAGCGAATCGTATGGTTGTTGATGTTGCTGGGTGGACCAAAGCCAACTATCGTACGGAGGTAACACCTACGGCAAATTGTATTGGGAATTTGACACAGATTTTCACTTCACAACTTCGCTTAGGTTGTGTCGGAGTTTGTGTTTTTTTAATAATTGTCTTTTATAATGTGGGCTCAGTGGTTAGTGTGTTGGACTACTAATAGAAAGGTCCCCGGTACAGATCTCGTCGGGGCTAAGTAACACCTAAAGTTTTCTCCACTGCCCACCTCTTGGGAACGTCTGATAAACATCCAAGAATATCGATTGTCATGAAAAGCTTGTCAAATTTGCCGTTTGGATTCGGCTTAAAATTGTAAGTCCCTTCCACTTCGCACAAGCAATCGGCTGGAGAAGCTAGGCTTTGGGCCGTTAATTCCTTATATTTATTTATTTATTTTTCATATTGTGTTGGAATTTTAAAGAGGATACGAGCAGCATCTGTGGGTTGAGGACGTTTGTTTCCAAATACGCCCACTGACCACCTGTTTGGCACGGAGTGAATCACAGATTATCGTTGGCTCCGATTAAACGGATTTAAGTCTTCCTGTGTGCAATTTAGTGTCATTCCCATTATTCTTTCCCCATCGCGGTCTCGCCGTTAATCGATAGCAACGGGGATGATATTACAATAAACATAATTCACCCCCTAACACCATAAACAGTATCAAACCCAAGGTAAACGTGTGACTAGGGCTGCAAAGAGGCTATAAAGTAGGTAAGGCCAAATCATTTGAGGAAAACCGGATAAAGTTTAAAGCCAGAAATGACTGCAATGCCCGCAGTAAACGTGTCAAAATTGCCTTCGATCAAATGTTGAGGCGAAAAATACTACAAAGTCTCACGGGTAATAAAAATATTTGGTCGTTTGTTAAAAACATCAAACCTTGTCATCTTTCCCGACAGTCATAAACAATGGCATTCTAGCTGTAAGCTATTTAGATAAAGGCACCCTGCTTATTGCCTATTTTGCAGCTAGCCCAACGTTTCCAAATTGTGCTTTATCTCCTCTGGTGCTCGTATACAATACTCCATGGGCCCAATCCCCTTTCGCATCGTACAGTGGCAAGAGTACTCCAAGATCACGCACAAAAATCCGCTGGTCCAATTGACATTTCCGATATCGTTCTGAAGAGGTGTTCTTGTAAGCTGTTGAACCCCCTGCGTAAGTTTTTCTATCTATCCTATTATTCAGGGCTCTTTCCGAGGCGATGGGAAACTGCATTTGTCCAGTCCGTAACCCTAAAAGGCGAATCCTCTTCTCCCGCCTCCTACTGGCCAATTGCACTTACATCGCCTCTTTTCAAGGCCAAGAAAACGCATTTTGATACGATGGTTCAATTCAAGTTATTTTGGAGGCAGTCTGCAACCCACCAAACAAACGCTGGTGTTCCCCAAGTCTCCGTTTTGTCCCTGATCCTCTTTCTCAATTTTATAAATGATCTCCTGTCTGTAACTTCTAATCCAATTCATTTCTTCACTGATGACAGTGCCCTCAGCTTTTCATATTCGTTTTCTGGTTCACGCCCCTTATCTTCGGGTGTGGAACTGGAACGGCAACGTATGTTAAGCTCATTAAATTCTGATCTTGACAGCATAGTTCACTGGGGCTCAGGAATTTAATGTTTCCAAAAACACAATGCTTCTTCTGGCATTAAAGCGATACCACCAGAGTTTGCCATTGTGCGTGAATTTCACTTGTGTTGCTGAAACTGAAGGCTTTCGATTCCCGGTATGTGTTAAAGTCAACCTTCGTTGAAATGACGACGCTGCGACATGTCTAAGCTGCCTTAAGCGATGCAAGAAATATTTCACCCCTTCTGATCTGGTTACAACTTATAAGGCGTTTATACGCCAGAAACTTGAGTACAACGCTCATATTTGGTCTGGTGCACCAATTTAGAGTTACTTAACAGGATTTAAAAACGTGACATCGCGATTCCGCTTGGCTCCCTTATTCCTCGTCGTCGCAATGTCTGTTGGGGCCAGATCGCGATAAATGAAAACGATCAAATGGCATTGATAGATCTATAGATTTAGACAGAGGTTTCTGTTCCTGGAGAAATCCTTCATCGGAACTCGACTAGGATATTCCTCGTGCAGTTGATGTTTACTCTACCGTATTGTCCAATGCCTGTTTAATTGTTGATAGAATGCACATTGTCTTATCTTCGTTACATCCAATTTGGCCGTCTCTTCAATCTCAGTGAAATATCTTCCACGATGATCGTCCGCATACTCCGGTTGCTAGACGGAATCCCTAAACAGTTGCCTTCAGCCTAACCGAACAATTGGAATTCTCCGCAAATCAAAAAAGTAATAATAAATGATTATGCTTGTCGTCATCATATTTACTTTGCAATCGCAGCTCTTAACAAATTATTAATTAATAATAATTAAAAATACTAAACGAATTCATCTAAATGTAATCACACAATTATATACTGACTGAACATTTTGTATAATTATTAGAATAAAATATTTCTTTGTCTTCACTTAAAAATAATATTTTTTGTTAATTGAACAAACCCAAAACGGAGAACAAACTTTTTAAATGAAAATGCATACCTTTAATCTTTAAGAAAGTGTGTATTATAGCAAGTAAAACGAATTAAACAAAATGCTTTATATAATATACTTCTTCCTCTTCTGATTTTAAATATAAAAAAACACACACACACACAAAAAAAGACAATTTAATTTTAAATCAGAAAAGCAAAACGTAAAACACGATCCAATCTGCGACTTTTAATTGTAATATTATAATTTAGACGAACTAGTTGTAGTTAGAAAAATCAATCCTTACTGATAGTAGATTTAGAAATGCATAGTAATAGTTGCTTTATTTTTTGTTTGTATGTTTAATTGCGTTACTTGTGTGTTTATTAAGTGATGGTCAAATAAATAAACAAACAAAATGTAATCATATAAAATTATGTCCTTAGAGTATTTTACTTCCTAGAGATGTGTCCTCATGTTTCAAAGTTTCCTTTTAATCGTGTGATCATTGGTCAAGGAAACTTCTCTTTTTTTCAGTTATATTGTTAATAAATATTTACAAACGTGTAAACTAAACAAATCAAAAATTATTATTATTATTCTTTTTTTCATTCCGGCTATTTAAAAGCATGATGAAATGTAATTTTAAATTAAAAAAAAAACAAATATACAACACTCGTTTGTAAATCTATTTTTATTCATAAATTTAAACAATTTAGCATTCCAATAGAGAAAATTTACTTCGATGTAAGAAAGCAGGAGGAAGTAATTTCCTCTAAAAATAATAAACTACATTTTAAATCTTTGAATGTAAATAAAAAAAAACTTTTATTAAGTAATAAAAACTCGCCAGAGAAAAACAAAAAAACTATTTCTAGTGTTATGTAGATCAATTAATCAATTTTCGGTTCTATGGCGCATTATTTTAAGTAACAAATTACTACTTTACTGCAATACTATCAACGAGTGTAAAATGAATGTATTGCTTTATTTCGAAAGCATGCTGCGCGCATTAGTTGTATAATTATAATGAAACATTTGTTAGTAATTTCAGTTAATTGCATGTAAAATATTTGATTCGAACATTCTTTTCTAATATTTCAAACAAATTCAATTACACATACATAATGCCAACAATTATGTAATTAGTTTAAAAATGATTACAAAAAAGTGTAAAAAATATAAAGACTGCTGTGATTTAAAAATATAAATTAACATATACCAATATTAAAAAAAGAACAAGATCAATTCAAATTGTTTTATTCATTAATTCGAATTTGAGGGCTTTGAGCAAACAAACTGGTATTAACATTAATTATCGGCAAGTCGACCCCGCTTTGTGGACAGCGATTCCTTACCCATCTATTGATGGATGTTTTAAAATCTTAGCATGAATGGAATAGGTCACTGGCATGGTGGCCCGCCTTAAGCAAAGCCTATAACGTCATTAAATTAAGTATAATATAAAGAACAACTGGAATTGGAATCACAGGAGCCCTTTGATCAAGTCCGACCGAGGCACCCAATGTGGTTCTCAACTTTCTGCCTGTTAGATTGAAGGAATCTAAATGTTGGTCTGAAAGGCCTTATGGCCACACCTTCCCGACGGCATAGGTCGAATATCTACAGACTACATTACACCCAAACTCAACTTCCATAAAAACTTCTCTGAACTTGCCAGACGTGGCTCTGCTCTGTGCGTATCTCATGCGGAGGAAGTCTTCCCTCCGCTGGGATATGTAAAGAGAGAAATAATCCTGCACTTCGCCTCAAGGGCTGAGACAAGATGGACGAACCGTACGAACTGTGTCATTTCAAGGAAGATCTGGCCAACCTACAATGATGCCAGATCTAACAACCTCTTAGCCAGAACACGTGTAGATGTCGCCAGACTAACGGCAATTAGTACGGGCCATTGGCCATTAGGAACTCACGCAGCCAAGCTTGGTATCACCCATAACACCCACTGCCGTAGCTCCGCTGACACAGACAAGAGTAAAACCTGTTCCAGTGTTCCATCTTCTCTGTGAGTGTCCGAGTCTAACCAAAACCAGATGCAGCGCACTAGGTCATCTTTTTACGATGACCTTTCGGCCATCCAAAGCATCCACTTCAACAATATCATCAAATTTCTCAACTCCACAGCCTGGTTTTGAGCTCCCTCCACTTCCTTCCCCCCTTTAATTTCAGGTTCCGTTAGTTGTGGTACCAAAACGGCGCTCAATGCGTTATTTGTGTTTTTCCCTCGTCTGGTAACGGGGAATACAGCCACTTAAACCAACCAAATATGGAATAGGTCCCGTTGGACCTTCATACATTTTGTAAGGAAATCAATGGAACACAGTAAAATAATTGAAGTTTTTTTTTGTTATTTTGCTCGTGTGTGCTGTTATTAAATTGAAAGACCGTCGCGCTTCGTAGTTCAAATCAGACTCAATCGTAAACCGGTAGTTACAATCGAAACTCGCTGAATCGTACACTCAGCAATTCCCGGCCGTTTACCTCTTGTGCCAATTGCAAATGTTAAACAGTATTGCTGCGTGAGCTTATGCAAAGCGCAGCAATACTGTGTCGACACAGTGCAATGGCCCAAGTTGGTTCAACCCAGGTTATAGCTGGTGGCCCAGATATTGGGGTACAACATCCCTCCCCCCTGCGGGGAAGTTTCGATTCCAACCACCGGCTCAAATTTAGCCATCTTTATTTACCGTAACTTAACATTTTTATTACGTTAACTTAATTTTTATTTTCTTATATATATATGAAATTTAATATATTATAAAATTTAATTCTAACATTTTTATTGACTTATATACGAGTATGTATGAGACTTAATTCTAACATTTTAATTGACTTATATATGTATACAACTTAATTCTACCATTTTTTGACTTGTTTATGTATACAACTTAATTCTAAAATTTTGATTGACAAAAATAATTTTCCTACACCCGGGCAGAGGTGATGGCGAAGTCTGCTGCTATTCTGGAGGGTGCTACAGGCGCATGTCTTTTTGTCAGATGACGGGTTGGCAACTCGATACCCACCGTATTGAAGTTTACCTCAGTGATGTGCGGAATGTGTTGCAATTTTTTGGTTAAAAACCGGACCACACAGACGATGATCAGTACGACTGCTCCTAAGGCGGTCAGGGACACTAAAGAGTATCGGTGAACGGACAGTTCCCAGTCCTGATCGGCAGATTTCCGCTCTGCTTCCACTCGGTTCCAGTCCTGCTTTAAATCGTCGATAGCCCTTTTGCCATCCCTCATTTCCTCAATGAAGTTCTGGTGGTTTCCAATTTTTATCGCAGGAACTTTTGGTGAAGTTGCTACCTTTACCAAGGACGAACTAGTCTTGAGTGCTTTGACTAGCTCCGAATGGTCCACCATAGTTTGTTTGTACTCGGTTGTGATCGTGGAATGGTGTTCGTAGTAAACTTTTAGTCCCCTTGCACCGGCTTCACAGGGCTGCTTCATCTTGAATATCCCAGTACCATTCAGCGTCGCAGTGTACTGTCTGTTAGCACATTTCAAGTTTAACGACAGCGAACTTCTAAACTGGAACAGCCACTCGTTGGGTGATGTCATCTTAAGAAACATCCCTTCACTGGTCAGTACTGCGGCGTAGGTGCAGGATCGCTTCGAGGTGGGTTCGTGTTGGAGAAGCGTCACTAAGCACTCCGTAGATCCCGATGTAAGCGCAGGGTTTTCAAAATGGCATACTGTTATCGTAGCGGAGCTCTCTGCTTCGGACACTGGTACGCAACGGAAATACTCTTCTCGACTCATGACCACGAAAACCTCATGATTGTCGGACTCTGCGATGTACCCGTACTTGGTGTCAAGTACTAGATCCCAGTGCTCGTCTAATTCTGTTAGCAATGGGTAGATCTTGAGCACTTTGTACCGCAGTGGGTCCGGTAGTGGAAGTATGATTTTAATGATTAAACTTCCTTCATTCCGAAACACAGATATCTTAGCTGCTTGGTGGATGGCGAATATATCATCAAATAAAAATCTTCCTTGAGCGGTGAGGTTTTGTAGCAGACTAGTAATGTTCTGTTCGTCGATGATAAACGGGTGGAGCTTGTCTTGGAAGTGGCCATCTAATATGGCTAGCTCCAGGGATTGCCGGTTTTGGATCTCAATGACTTTGGCAGTGATGACAGCTGCTATGGCGCTTACATCGCTTCTCATCTTTAACATGGCCAATTCCTTATTTGTTGATTGGCTGTAGTTAAGGAATGTCTCTCTCAATAATCCGACCCCTTCGCTGATGTTTCCTATTTCGTCGGCCAACTGGGTTATTGGTTTGCTCACTCTATCAAAATTTGAGCTCATCACCGATAGTTGACGCTGCATTAGATGGAAGGACTCTTCGCCCTTTTTGTGAAGAAAATCCAGCTGGTGATATACCTTTCTGGCGTCCTTACTGTCCATTGTTGCGAAAGCCCATTTCGAAAACCCTCCGATGAATTCCAACGCTCGTTTTTGTCGTCGCGAATGTAGAACACGCTTCACTCGAACGGCAGTTTATAGTAGGTTGAGGATATTTGTCTCCGTCTCCTCGACGATCGATCTGCAATGGAGTTGAAAGTCTTCGTCCGAGATGCTTAGACATAATGCTTCCAGTTTCTTGTCGCACATTTCCGCCATTTTAATCACCGTACCATAGTCCATTGGGATGAATTTAGTCATGATTGTCCAGGTACTGCTGTAGAATATGGCTGATTCTACCTTCTCGAACAGAACTGGTGAGGAATCCTTTAGCTGGGTGATACTGTACGGGACTTCAACCTGTTGAACCTGCCCGGAATGTGCAACACTTACCAGTAGACATAATGTTAACATATATTTATGCATCTTATTATCTATTGTTATTGTAGCTTATGGCTCTATAAAATACGACTATGGCTTTGTAAATATATAAACAAAATTATCTTATTATAGTTAAGGGTAATACGGTAAATTCCGAGAGCTGAAAAGATAAACATTGTCAATGTTTTTTTTTGTTTAAGGCTTAAAAATGAAAAGAAAACAAAGAAAAACGCGTTCAATCGAAATAGGGTTTTAAGCGATTGTTGTGCAACTTTTTGCTCTCCCTTTTGTTTATTTGGATTGAGGTAGTTACTGGACCATCAATTGACACAACCTCGAATGGTCCGATCCATTTTTCTGAAAATTTTCTTTTCCTAGTCGGGTTTTTTAACAGGACTTTCTGTCGTACTTGGAACGAAACGCACCTTGTCTGCTTGTCGTAGTTTATGTTTGCCCTATTTTTTTTGCCCTTTTTAGATTCTCATGAGCTATCTGGTGAGCTTTTCCAAGCTGGTACTCCAGCTGACCGGGATAGTTGTCTGTAGAATAGAGAGGACCAGGTTGCCTTTTCAAATTCGTTGGCATTTCGAATTCGAAACCAAACAATGCACTTAATGGTGTCAGCTTTGTCGCCGTATGGACGGAGTTGTTATGCACGTGCATAGCTTGCCTGAGCCATTGGTCCCAATTCTTTTCATCGTTGCCTACAAATGATCTTAAGTATTCGGCCAATGGTCTGTGGCTTCTTTCTAGAGAACCATTTGACTGTGGATGATAAGCCGTAGTGTACATTTTTTTTATCCCCAGTAACTTGCATGTTTGCGAAAACACCTTGGAAGTAAAATTTGCACCGTTGTCCGTGACCAACACTTTCGGAATTCTGTATCTTGTTATTATTTGGTCGTTAAAAATCCGTGCTACTGTGGATGCTTGGGCAGCGCTGCGCAATCCATAAATTTCGTTAGATCATCCTGAAAGGTGAGGATGTATCTATTACCTGAATGCGACATGGGCAATCCACAAACGATATCCATATACACTTTGTCGAACGGTAGAACTGGAGTACCCGTGACTATCATCGGCATTTTAGTCGGCGGTGAACTCTTATTTTTCTGACATTCAGCACACCTCTTTACATAGTCTAGTATCTGCCTTTTCATACAGGTCCACCTGTATTGCTCCCTAATGCGTTGGAAGGTTATGGAAATCCCTAATAACTGTTTCAATTTAACCAGGATCTGTTAGTGTAACAAAGGTGTGGGCTTGGGTGGGCCGAATAACATTTTCGCCACTTGGTTGTTTCTTGTTGCTTATTGGGTTCTTAACAGTTTGCGCGGCTGCAGATCGTTGATCTTGCCTTCGGGCCTTAGCTCCTGTGACAGCCAGGCATCGCTCTTCGGCAACTTCCGCATCGATTGCAGATTTGGGTATACGACTAAGCGCGTCCGCGTTTTTATTTACCTTCCCGGGCTTGTACTCGATTTTATAGTCATACTCGGATAGTTTATGGTGAAGTCTTACCAAACGCGCGGTTGGAACTTTCACATTAAACACACCCTTGAGCGGTTGGTGGTCTGTATAGACTGTAAAAGAGCGCCCTAACAAGTATGTGCGTAAGTTTTTCGTGGCCCAAACAATGGCTAAAAGTTCTTTCTCCACGGTGGAGTACGTTTTTTCCGCTGCGTTTAATGATCTACTGGCGAATGCTATTGGTTTATCCTGACCAACTGAGCCTTGAGACAATACGGCCCCTAACGCTTCATTACTGGCGTCCGAGGATGAAGGGTTTTGCAAAATCCGGATAAACTAGCACTGGGGGCGAAGTAATCGCTTTCTTAAGGTCTTCAAGCGAACGCTGATGTTTTTCTGTCCAACTAAATTCAGTTTCCTTCCTTAGAAGATTATTAATGGGAGCTGCTATGCATGCGAAATTGGGAATAAATTTCCGGTAATAGCTTGCGAATTCCAAAAACGACTGGACATTTTTCGGCGCCGGGAACTCTAGAACACAGCTTGTTTTAGAGGGGTCTGGAGTTGCACCCTTTTCTGAACATAAATGACCCAAATAGACGACCTCTTTGCATAAAAATTTGCATTTCTCCGTGTTAAGCTTGAGCTTGTACTCTCTCAATTTTGAAAATACCTTTACCAATTTGTGGCTGTGCTCTTCTGGATTCTTTCCATAAATTACTATGTCATCTAGGTATACGAAACAATCTACTCCATTCAGACCCGTAAGAATATAATTCATTATACGCTGAAAGGTTGCTGGGGCGCCTGTCAGCCCGAATGGCATGCGATTGAACTGGTAATGACCTAGGCCAGTAGGTACTGAAGGCGGTTTTCTCTTTATCTCTTGGGTCATTCAGTACCTGGTGGTAGCCACTAGCCAAGTCAAGCGTTGCCAAATAACGGCAGTTTCCTAGCTGGTCGAGAATATCTTCTATTCTTGGCAGAGGAAAAGCGTCTTTTACAGTTACTTCGTTGAGCTTACGAAAATCCACTACAACTCGCCAACTTTTTTGGCCGTCGGCTCCTGGTTTTTTGGGGACGACTAAAAGAGGGGAGTTCCAGGGTGATTTGCTCGTAGAAATTACTTCGTCCTGGAGCATTTTTGTGACTTGGTTGTTTATTTCGTCTCTCGGGACTTGTGGCAAGCGGTACTGCTTCTGATTGATCGGCCTTTGATCGGTTTTTATTGGTATTTTATGGGCGAGTACGCTGGTACTTGAAAGTGGGTCGCCTTCAAGATGGAATACGTCATTGAATTGGACGCAAACGTTCTCAATTGCTCTTTTCTCCTCTGCGTTCAAATCGCTACCTAGCTGAAGTGAATTTAAAAGAGCGGAGATTCGCTGATTCGGATCCCTTTTGCCAATTGTAAACACAGTTTGCCGTTGCTTTTCCTGACTTATTGTGTTGTATTTATTGAAATTGGTAAATTTGGGAATGAAGCTAGGGTCTAAGGAGTACGGAGCGGTGTTGGCATTTAGAATAGGCACTAAAATTTGGCCATCTCTTACCTCGGTTATAGTGTTGGCTAAATAGACACCTGGCTCCAATTCTTGGCTGTGAACCAAGATGGTTTGTAAATTGGTATCTACGTTTAGCCTTACTACTGTTTGTGTCCGAGGCTTTATATGCACTACCCTAGGGCAAACGTTATTCATACCCCTACCTAAAGACTCAAAAGTTCTGAGCGGGAGTTCTGCCACCACGGCCTTACTTCTTTTATCCAGAAACTGCAGCTTTTTGGCAACGGTGTCAATAACAACACAGTTCCAGAGCAAGTCACGCCCCAGAATACCATCGGCTGGTATGTCGGCTGTGTCACGTATTATATGCAATTTTGTGTTCAGCTTAAAGTTGCTGGACAATGGAATTTTAGCTGTCAGAGTTCCTAAGGCTTCTATCATTCCTCCGAATGCACTACCTATTTCCTGTCGCTCCGCGGGACTTATCGTGTTGGCTTTATTTAGGGTACTTTGCTTGATGAGGCTGACATCTGCGCCAGGGTCCACCAGAAATGTAACGAAACCCCTTTTTGTAGTAGATAGAGGAAATCGTACATACACGTCATGAACGTTGCGTTTGTACGCTAAGAACAGATCGTGTTTTGTTTTTCCTAAGTACCTTTTGGGGTAACCTATAAGGATTTCCCCCAAGTTTTGTATAATAAGCCTTAAGTACGACTGTAACAAGTCCCTTGTGTTCCCTAATGCTAACTTAATAAAACAAAATATTGAATGAATTAAATGATGGAGGAAAACGAAATGATACAGGACAGGAAAAACAGTGTCGAAACGTTTGCGTTTCTCCACCTTGATTTTATCCGTTGTCTTCCTACGGGTGATTTTGATATTTACCTTTTTAACGACATTTGACACTGAAGATTTTGCCGTTACATGTTTTTTTGGTTCCGGGGTCCTTGGGCACAGTCAATTATTGGCGTGCCCGTTGGAGTTTACCGCCGCCAGCTTCATGTAATTTTGCTTGCTATAGCAATCCTCTTCAGTGTGCCCGGTTCGTGAGCACCACATGCATTTTTTTACGCCCGGTTTGGCCTTGGCTACAAACACATTGGATTGTGGACAAACTTCCTGCCCATGTCCATATGCCTTGCACTTCTGGTAGTAGGGCGTATTTTTCCTCTGCTGGCATTCAGCGTAGGTGTGGTTTGTTTTGTTACAAAACCCAAATTTTAAACTATATTTTTCCTACTTTGCGCGGGTGCTGCAAATGTTCTATCTGAAGTTGTGTTGTTATGGGGTATGCCACTTGTAGGGGGAATACCCGTTTGTTTACCCAGAGCGCACACCGCCTGATTGTGGGCATGCCAGCTAGTGCCCGGTGTTTGGGGCCACAAGTGGACATATGGGCTTGTCCCATAACCAGTGCCTGATGAGTGTGGAAAAACGCTACTCGCATGGGGGTTGGTGGAATAAAGAGTGCCCTGTGCTTGCGGAAAAACGTTGTTCGCATGGGGGTTGGTGGAATAACCTGTGGACTGTGATGTCGTGAAAACGCTACTCGCATAGTGGTGATCACTGATGTTGTGGCGTGTACCAAGCAATGTAGATGTTCGTTGGGCCAAGTCCACTAACACGGTGAGGTCTTGCTCAGTTGTCGTGAGCATGAACTGCCTTATCGCAGGATCAAACAAACCCATTTTGAAAACGGTGATCACTGTGTTCTGCAGTTCCTTAACCAGTGCCGTGGAATCAATGGCCGAATATCGAGAGTCGATAATATCTTTCGCTTTGGCTCTCAGCGTGCTTAACCTAGCGAATGCCTGGAAGTCCTCTGTCATTAGTTGCGTGGACTGTTTTAGTTCCTGCATTACGCTATCTAATGTTTGAACCGAGATGTATCCCGTCTTTATTAACTCGTAGAGTTCGCATTTGTATCGTCTCCTCCATTTGCAATCCTCGCACACAGGACCAAATATCCGACAAAGTATTTTTCCATCAAAAGAATCCAATCACTACTCATCGTCCAGCACTCGGCATCATAAAGCATGACTGCAAGGATTAATGTTCGATAGAGCATGCATTTTGTCTTTCGAGTGAGGAGTTTTGAGTTGCAGCGGTAGAAAGATGTTTGGTTGTTTTTTTTGTTGATAGCATGTACATGGTCTTGTCCTCATTAACTTTAAGACCAACCAATTTCGCCTCTTCTTCAATCACTGTAAAAGCCTCTAACATGGCGCGCTGGGAACAGCCGATAATGTCGATATCGTTCGCATATCCCAGTAGTTGGACTGCGGAAGGCGCTTTCACCCCTGTCCTGCGCACTAGTTTCTCCAGAACAAGATTAAAGAAGTCCCCTGATAGCGCATCTCCTTGCCGAAATCAGGTGCAAGTTTAGAATAATTCGGAATCGTTGCTTCCAAACTGAACATAACTGGTTCAGTTTTGCCGGGATCCCATATTCGGCTATCGCCATATAGAGCTCCTGACGATGAATACATTCATATGCGGCCTTAGAGTCAATCAAAAGATGAGGAGTCTCGACTTGAAATTCGTTGGTCTTTTCTAGGATTTGCCTCAGTTTGAAAATTTGGCTGACGGGACGGAAGCCACACTGGTACGTGTCGATGAGTGTGTTCACACGTTATATTGCATAGGATCTTATTTGCGACATTTAGCAGGGATATGCCTGAGATATATGAGATGGGCATATGGAGCTGATAGTCCAGTCATCGGGCACCCATTTTCTTTCGTCCACCCATACTTGGTTGATGATGTGGTACATGCGCCCAACCAAAACATCACCTCCAAATTGGAAAAGCTCTGCTGGTAAGCCATCAGAGCCGTCGGCCTTATTGTTCTTAAGCTTACTTATAGCTAAGCCAACCTCTTCTACACTGGGTGGTGAAAACTTATCTTCATTGACAGGACGTGGGTTCTCTTCTTCCCATATCACTCTATCATTCTCTCTCCATGATGCCCATTTAGCAGCTGTTTGAAATGCTGCTTAAATACATCTAATATTCCTTGCACTTTTCGAAGAGCCTTGACCCCATACTCTTCTCTCGCTGCCCTTGTTTTGCGCTGCAGCGTTTTTAAATGTACATCTTCTGTCACCTTTTTCCGGTTACCACATACATCATCATACAATGGGCTTTTTCTCGAATTTTTACTTTTGGGAAGTTTAATTAAGCTGCAACAAGAAAATGGTTAGAGTCGATGTTTGCCTCTCGGAATGTGTGCATGTTAAAGATGTTGAATGCCGGTCGGTAATGAGTTTTATCGCGGGTTTTTTGATCCTCTCAAGCAGTTCCAAATAAGTAATTGGTGCACCAGACCAGATATGAGCATTGTACTCAACGCCTTATAAATAGTAGCCGGATCAAAGGGGGTGAAATATTTCTTGAGGTGCTTAAGGAAGCCTAGGCATTTCACAGCGTCCGTGGCAACATCGAATATGTGGCCATTTCAACGAAAGTTGTCATTTACGCACATACCGATAATGGAAAGCCTTTCGGTTTCAGCGATGCAAGTGCCATTCATGACAGCATGGCGTTTTCGAAGCATTAAATCGTCCACTGAGTTATGCTGTCGAGATTGGAATTTAATGAGCTTAACATACTGTTACATCCAGGCTAGGATTCGAAAAGATAAAACGTAATTCTATTTAATTAATCTTTATTAGTTCTCTTTCAATTTAATTCTTGATTATTATTCTAATAATTCACTTATTTAATTCAATAATTCACTTTCACAATTAATCACTTTAAATACACAATCACTTTTCTCTTACTCAATACTTATACTTTTTCTCTATACTTTTCACTACTGTCATCTATCGCACTTCTTTATCGCGGTTCACAACTAGAATGTCTTGGGTGCTCCCGCGACATCTATTAATGGGTCCGTTCGCGAACTAATATGCAAACGTAAATTTATATAAACTTTCGTGCAAAACTACGCAAACGCGTTCGCGTACTGAGAAAATGGTAAAAAGATGAACGAAAGAAAAATGTACTTTCGTTAATTTTTCTTCACACAGAATTTCAGCTGGTAAGAAAATGAAAACTGTCAAATGATGAAATCCTATGAGTTTGCCAGCAAAAAAAAAAACAACTGTTGCTTCTTTTTAAGCCAAACTAAGACGTTTTTCACCTTTTTACACAAAAGCGTTCGCGTACTTTTCTTAGAAATGAGAGGATTCTCTCTCGATTTTGGAGATTTGACACTTTTCATTTTTCTACACATAAAATACGCGAACGGACCTTATATCTCCTAGTGACACCTCTCGAAACTTCCAGATTTGTTAAGTTCAGAAGGTTCGAGAACAACATAATTAGGTATTCCATAGCTATTCAAACTGCTTTTCAAATGCTGCCAATTATCGGTAATATGGCTCTCTACTAGATGGCGGTGCGAGTGACTAATGGATGCTGAATGTCACAGTTTGAGCAAATATGCGACAATATCCCCCTCTTAAACTTGTTCGTCCCGAACAAGCACGTCAATATTTTCATCGTGGTAGCGATGGAGACGATGCACATGGACAACTTTCAGGTCGCCCCTTCCTCGCTGGATCCGGTAGACAACATCGTTGATGCGCTTCACTATCTTATAGGGTCCTTCCCAATCCTGCTGTAGTTTAGGTGACATGCCTTTTCGGCGATGAGGGCTGTATAGCCATACCAGATCTCCTTCCTGGAATCCTGTGGTGGTTGCTTTTGTGTCGTACCTCGTCTTCATGCGGTCGCTGGATATCCGAATCTTATCTCTAGTTTTCCGATGAATATTTCTGATGATTTCTCTGAGATCCGCAACATAATCATCTTCATTCGTTGCTTCATCAGTCGGAGATGCAAACATCAATTCACTAGGTAACCGGATGGTTCGACCAAAAAGGATTTCGGATGGAGTATGTCCTGTTGTGTTATGAACTGCGCTTCGATAAGCTAATAGGAATATGGGGATATGCTTGTCCCAGTCCCGCTGGCAGTCGGCAACAACCTTAGAAAGGTATTCGTTTAAGGTTCTATTGAAGCGTTCCACCATTCCGTTCGATTGTGGATGAAGCGGGGTTGTTCTTGTCTTCTTAATCCCTAGTAGCTGGCATACTCCTTGAAAGATCTTCGACTCGAAGTTTCGACCTTGGTCCCAGTGCAATTCCATTGGTACGCCAAATCTGCTTACCCAGTTGTGGACAATCTGCTCTACCACGGTTTTAGCTTCTTGGTTAAGTATAGCAAATGCTTCAGGCCGTTTGGTGAAGTAGTCCATCACTACGAGGATATAGCGGTTTCCACTGTTGGTTTCTGGAAACGGTCCTGCGATGTCAACTGCAATCCTTTCAAAGGGCGCTCCAACGTTGTATTGACGCATCTTGCTTTGCATTTTCACTCTCGGGCCTTTACTGGCTGCGCAAGTGGCGCATTTTCGGCACCAGTTTTCGACATCGTCTCTTGCGTGGATCCAGTAAAAGTGTTCTCGCTCTTTTTCGAGTGTCCTATTTACTCCCAAGTGACCTCCGGACACTCCATCATGCAGTTCCCTAAGCACCTCGTTAACTTTCGATCTGGGTACCACAAGCTGCATAACGGCTGATGTTCCATCCGAACTTTCCCATTTTCTTCTCAAAATGCAATCCTGAACATGAAGTGAGTCCCATTGTGCCAAGTATGCCTTCAGTTCCGGACTCTTATTGGAAATCTGCTGCCAGTCCGGCTTGCCCTCATGTTCGTTCCAGGCGAGAATCGGCTCGATATCCGGATCTTCCTGTTGAGCATTACGGATCTCCCGTGTACTCCAGCCGCAAATGGGCTCAGCTCTCAACCGTTGAACTGATACTTTATCTTTCTCCTCCTGGCGTACACAATGTTTACAATCAGCCTTGCAGGATCGCCGGAAGAGGGCATCTGCGTTGGAGTGAAGAGTTTCCTTTCGGTGCTGTATCTCGTAGTCATACATCTGCAGCCGTTCAATCCACCTCGCGACTTGTCCTTCAGGGTTCTTAAACCACCTTAGAGACGCATGATCTGTACGCAGGATGAATTTCTGCCCATATAAGTACTTGTGGAAGGGCTTTGTTGCCACGATCAAAGCCAGGAGTTCCCGCCTGGTTACGCAATAGTTCCTCTCCGGCTTGGATAGCACTTTACTGAAGTACTAAACTACTCTCTCTTGGCCATCATGGATCTGCGAAAGAACGGCTCCGACAACATTACTATCGTCGGCATCTACAATAAATGTTTTTCCTGGAGTAGGGTACGCTAGAATTGAAGCATCACACAGTTGGTGTTTGAGACTCTTGAACATCGTTTCGCATTCACCTTACCATTTGAATGGTTTTCCCTTTACCGTCAGTTGATGCAAGCTCTTCGCGATCCTTGCAAAGTCCTTCACAAACCGTCTGTAGTAAGTTGCAAGTCCCAGGAAGCTTCTCAGTTGGTGTTTGTCTTTCGGAACGGGCCAATTGTTCAGCGCATCGACCATCTCTGGGTCAGTCCTTACTCCCTCGGACGAGATGATGTGCCCCAGATATTTTACCTCAGATCTAAAGAGATCACACTTTTTCGGGTTAAGCTTTAATTGTGCACTTCGTACTCTCTGGAACACTTCCTTCAAGTTATCTCGATTTTCTTCAAACGTTGGATCTGCACTTGTCAGTAGCCACTCTTCAGATCTAGAGTGGAACACCATCGGGCTCCGCACAGTGTATCCAGCGTATCGTCAATCCTTGGCAGAGTGTAGCTATCCTTTTTGGTGACATTATTCAATTGGCGATAGTCTACACAGAACCTAGTGCTGCCATCTTTCTTTTTGACTAGAACAATTGGAGATGCCCATAGGCTTTTAGAGCATTCGATCACTCCTTCCTTCTCCATCGTCGACACCATCTCTGCAACCTCCGTCCGCTTAGCCAATGGTAATCGTCTGGGAGGCTGACGAATCGGTCTCGCATCTCCAGTGACTATCCGGTGTTGTACAAGGTGTGTTCGGCCATACTCGCAGTCCCGCGAAGCGAATATATCAGCAAACTCGTTGATTCCCTGATTCAGATCGCAGTGCTGGAATAAAGTTCTTTTCACCTCAGTCATTCCCATTGGTGAACGAGGCTTCGCAACACCTTCCTGTGATAGTTTCGTGATGGCAGTAACCGGTACCCACTTTCCAACCACCTCACCTTGCTTCAATTTGACGCTTTTGTGCTCCGCATTAAGAACTCGTACGGAAACCATATTGTTCTTCGGCTCGACAAGCATTTTTCCAACCACGCAGTTTCGGCAGTGGTTGTCTTCTGGCTCAACTAGAAAGAATCGGTGGGCCCCAGGATCACCTTCCAGCTTTGTCCAAATCAGTGTCTCTGAAGAAGATGGTAGGACCTCGTCCTTACTAATGACTGTCCTCAGGGATGCGGCATCCTCGTTCCCATACACCATCGAAATTTCTACGTTTCGATACCTGAGTACTTGCATACCAATGTCCAATACTACATCATGCGCCTTCATGAAATCGATTCCAATGATGCATTCGTCACATATATCGGCTACTAGGAAAGCGTGGGAGAATGCTAATCCTGCCAAATTTATTGTTAGTATGACCTCTCCATACAATTTCGCTGTCGCTCCTGTTGCTGTTTTCAGACAGTAACTGCTGGTGTTGCACAACCAAGACTGACAGACGATGTCCGGACGATGGAAGCGGTGGCACCGGTGTCGATGGTTGCCGATATAGGCTTCCACTGTTAGACTCTGGTTTCCTCGTTTGGTTTGGGAGACTTGAATTGTGGTCCTGGGGTCTTCGATTCCGGAAACCAACTTCTGCCCCGCGAAGCTGGTCCTTACACGTTTCCCGACTGCTGGTTCTGCGAAGCTATATCTGCAGGATGGATGTTATCCCTGCCAGATGCTTCGTCGTTGCGCCTCCTAGGCCCACAATGTGGACAACTGCCTTGTCTGGGTGGAGCTCTGCACTATCTCTGTAAGTGCCCTATTTTGTTGCAGTTCCAGCAGCGCATTTGACCTCTGATATCTCTGTTCCGGTCTACGATGTCTGTTCTTTGACATGAGCATTCAACGGCTGTCATTTCCCTTACGCGGTGGAACACATGCGATGCCAGCCTGATCAGCAGCTTGCATTGTCAAGGCAAATGCTAGGGCCTCAGGGAGATTTCTCTTTCCAGCAATTCTTACGGCCATTTGCAGTTGCCTATCTTCAATGGCTTGGATAAACGCCTCCACAGCCATTTCATTGATAAGAACCTCACCAGCATTAGGATATGACAAATGTGCCAGACGTTCGATATCTGCTTGCAGCTGTTGGAGTGTTTCTCCCCTCTTCTGGGCTCTCTCTACTGCGTAGCTTGACCCTGTACACTTGCTGCATATGCTCATCACCGAAGCCCATCTCTATAGCCTTGACCAGGGCGTCGTAGTTGTGTTGCTTCTCTTCTGAGACGGTTTGGAGTAACTCCGCAGCTGTACCTCTTAGTGCGAGCGTTAGCAATCGACTTTTCCTTGTTGTCCCAGCTGTTCGCCATTGCAGCTGCTTCAAACTGTTTCTTATAAATAGGCCATGATGTTTGACCATCGAAATCAGGAGGCTGCATCTCTTTCCTTCTCGGGCAGTCCGCAGAATTTTCTCGAGCCTTCTGCTTCTTCACTTTCTCGAGCTCTTTAGCCAAGTTTTCGAAGTTTGTTTCATGCTTGCAAAACGTCTGATGGATTTTGTCGAATTTGGTTTCAACCTTCTCGAACTTGTGGTCAATTTCTTCGAGTTTTCCTTCGAGAACATTTTTAAAATCTTCCACAGCGCTCTTTTGGGCGGCAACTATGGAATTCTTTTGTTCTTCGAATTTAGAGTCCATAGAATTCTTCTGTTCATCAAACTTAGAGTCCATAGAGTCGAATTTCTGATCGAACTTGGCCAGAAGTAATTCCATCATAGCAGTCATATCAACGCCTGTACTGCTGCTACGTCGAACAAAAATGACTTGGTGTTTTCTCCTTCGTTTTCAACAACTTCCTGCAGTCGAAGCACCAGATCACTTTTTCCTCCAGCTGTGGAGAGATTCCACTTTTCTAGTTCAGCTTTTAACTGCGGTATACTGAGCTGTATTAATTTCAATGTGCGGCCCATTTTTGTTTTCCTTTTTTTTTTTTTTAAAAAACTAATTCACTTCACTTTAATTTCACACTGAATACGTTTTATCCCACTTCTGACACCAATGTTACATCGAGGCTAGGATTCGAAAAGATAAAACGTAATTCTATTTAATTAATCTTTATTAGTTCTCTTTCAATTTTATTCTTGATTATTATTCTAATAATTCACTTATTTAATTCAACAATTCACTTTCACAATTAATCACTTTAAATACACAATCACCTTTCTCCTAAGCGTAGTACGCAGATCGAGCTAAAATTTAGTTCACATTCTTCTCTCCAAGCACGAGCCAAAGACTTCAGCTAAATTTTGAAAGAGAGTTGTGTAGACTTTCCTCAACATAATAAGACTACAACTCGTCGGAATCAATTTTTGCACAAAATAAAAACAATTTGAGACGAAATGAACAGCTGTCTGTCAAAATACAGCTGTCTGTCAAAATTAAGCTCGAAATAAATGTGGCGAGCAATTTATCGGTCCGCTAAATTTTGACAGTTAAATAATGTACACTGCGAAACAAAAGTTTGAAATTTTAGCTTGAGCTGCGTATCAATCAGCTAAAATGCTTTGCTAAATTTTAGCTTGGCTAAATTTTGGAGAGAACTTTGTATGGGAGCTAAATTTTAGCTCGAGCTGCGTACTATGCTTTACTCAATACTTATACTTTTTCTCTATACTGTCATCAGAGTTTATATACAATGCTGTCATCTATCGCACTTCTTTATCGCGGTTCACAACTAGAATGTCTTGGGTGCTCCTGCGATTCGTTAAGTTCAGAAGGTTCGAGAACAACATAATTAGTAATTCCATGGCTATTCAAACTGCTTTTCAAATGCTGCCAATTATCGGTAATATGGCGGTGCGAGTGACTAATGGATGCTGAATGTCACAGTTTGAGCAAACATGCGACAATACGTTGCCGTTCTGGTTCCACACCCGAAGATGAGGGGCATGAACCAAGGAACGAATATGAGAAGCTGATGCCTGAGGGTACTCGGCATGGCGAAGGAGTGGATTTAGAGCTTGGTGCCAAACTCTGTCAAATGCCTTTGAAATATCAAGCAACGATCTTACTTTCACCACCTTGGTGAAGAGATTGGTTCCACTTTTCATTTAGATATGTCATCAAATAACTAGTGGACCTGTTGCTGCGAAAACCGTACTGCCGGTCATTAAGAAGTTTTCGGAATTCAAGATATTTCATGAGCTGACGTTTTCCATGACCTTGGAAAGAAGGGAAGTTATTGCAATTGATCGGTAGGAGGAGGGAGATGAAGATTCGCCTTTTCTGCGGACAGGCTGGACAAATGCTGTTTTCCTGGAAAGAGCCTATAGATAAGGATAAATAGAGAAGCTTGCGCAATGGTTTTGCCAGCGACGAAGAACACCTCTTCAGAACGATAGTGGAAATACTATCTGGCCCAGCGGATTTGTGAACATCAAGATCTTGAAGTACTCTAGCCACTGTACCGGTGCGGAAGTGGATTGGTCCCATCTAGTATTTTTTTAATTTTTTTTTTTGTTGTCGGGGTGCGTGAGACTTTCTGCACTGGAGCAATCAGACTCAATACTGGTCCATTGTACTACCAGGCAGACACACCACATTTTACTGTGGGAATTTACTCGTTTTTCTTAGAAGGCGCTTCAATGATGAGGAGCTTCAGCTGAAGTTCCGGTGTCATTGCATCGGACGGCATATTCATAAGACAGGAGTCGGAGGATATCCGTTGCGCAAGTTCATTAAAACTCAGCCGAGACATATCTTCCTTTGGAGTTTGGCGAAAGCAGCAGTAACGTATTTACGCGAAAGCTTATTCCACCAAACAACCAATGCGTATGCTATAAATGGTCTTACCATAGCCGTATAAATCCATAGGACTCTTTTCGGTGATAAGCCTCACGTCCTGCCGAAAATGCCCTTGCACTGCCAGAAAACCGATAGCGCCTTGGCAGTCCTCAGCTCAACATGTTTGAAACAAAGAAGTTGGCTATCCAGGATGACTCCCAGACACTGCTTTATTGGAGAGTTGGATTGTGACGCCTTTTAGCACTGGCTGAGTCAACCCGATCAGCTTCCTCCTTCTCGTAAAGAGAGCAACCTCAGTTTTAAGAGGATTGACCGAGAGCCCATTCCTAGTGCACCATTCGTCTATCACGTCAAGGGCCGCCTGCACCTTGGCGCATACAGCCGCTAGGCATGATCCAACAGAAAGCACGGCAACATCATCCGCGTACGCCTGAGCTTATACATTAGAACTGTTGAGAGCGTTCAACCGAGAGTCGACCAGCGTACACCACAGCAGTGGAGACAGAACGCCGCCTTGTGGGCAGCCTCTGTTTACCCCCGCCATAACATAGCGGCCACAATCCGCATCCGCAACCAACGTTCTATTCATTAGTGTTGCTTTAATCCACAACAGTAATGGTTCGTCTACGCCGTGTTGTCTGGCGGAGCTCCACATGCTATCAAAAGTCGCATTGTCAAAAGCACCCTCAATATCGATGAAAATGCCCATCGCGCATTCTTTTCTGTCAAGCGCGCCCTCAATTCTACCAACTAGATTTTGGAGCGCAGTCTCGCAGGATTTTCCGCGTTGATAGGCATGTTGCATCTGAGATAGTGGGTGCAATCGCAAAGCAGTTTTGCGCACGTGAAGCTCGACCAGCCTTTCCATGCTTTTCAGCAAGAAGGAAGTCAGACTGATTGGTCTGAAGCTCTTGGCGAGCGAGTAGTCACTTCTGCCAATTTTTGGTATAAATGCCACTCTAACTGTACGCCAGGGTGTTGGAATGTATGCCAGTGCTAGGACAGCGGTGAAGATTTTCTTCATAGTCGGTAGCAACTGGTTTGTACATTGTTGTAGCATGGCTGGGTATATTCCGTCCGTACCAGGTGACTTGAAGCCGTCAAAAGACGGAAAGGCGTATTTAATGGAATCGTCCGTTACCACGGCCTTCGCAATATACCAGCTACGCCGAGTTGTTTGTCTTGGCTCACTCATAGTCTCGGTAATCGGGGCTGGTTGTGAACCAATTGTAATCTCGTTACGCGGAAAGTGAGACTCCAGCAGATAACTCAAAGTTTCCGCTTTCGTCTCAGTGAAGGTGCCATCAAGTTTTCTAAGGGAGTCCAGTTTGGCTGGCTTGCCCTTTCTCAGAACTTTAACCAACCTACTAGTTTCACCCAGTGTTTCAATCTTTTCGCAGAAATTCCTATAAGAAGCACTTTTCGATACCCGAATTAGCCTCTTATATTCCTTCTGCTTCGATCGGTAGAGATTCCAGTGTGTCTCCAAATCCACCACCCGAGGACGTGCCTGGTAGGTAACCATCCCGCAGGCCCATCTAGTATTCCATGCGCTCGAGTACAAGTTAGGGGGAGACAAAGTACACCCGAGAGCGTTGAGCTGACTGCTAAGTGAACAGCAAGTAGATTGGTCTTATCGATAGAGGTGACAGCTGGAATGTCATATTAAATGAGTGTCGGGATAGATGATGAGGCCGAATTCTTGATGTTTTTAACAAATGACCAAAAGTTTTTACTACCCGTGGGACTTTGTAGTATTTTTTGCCTCAACTTTTGATTATATGAGAATTTGACACGATTAATGTGGGCATTGCAGTCATTTCCGGTTCGTTTAAACTTTTATCGGCTTTCCTCAGATGGGTTGGCTTTGAATGACCGAAAGCTTACCTCTTTTAAGCTGATAGCCTCTTTGCAGCTCGAGTTACACCACGCGTTTACCTTGGGTTTGATACTTTTTATCGTGTTAGGGATGAAAGACTTCATTCCCAGGTGAATTATGTTTGTGATCATATCAGACCAGTTAAAACTTTAAAGAAACCGTTTAGTTTATTTGGTTGAAGTACGAGAAATTTGCTAATATGATACAATGGTCTGACGAACCTAGCAAGGATAATACGTTTAAATCGTTTTTTATCGGGGTGAGAGGTAAGAAACAGGTCCAGTGTGTTAGCAGTTTGAATGCTAATGTCCGGTATTCGTGATGGCTCATTTGCAAGCTGAGTCAGATTATTTACCTCATTTATTGAGCCATCTACAAAGATAGCAACCTTTAAACTTAGCGCGATAAGTAACCGCATCTAAACTGCGGAGCTGGCAGGAACTTCTAATAGGAAGGTACCTTCAAAACGTTCTTAACTACTTGATAAGTCGAATACCTAGTTGAACTTAATAATACAAAACATATAAGATGTGAAAGACGAATTGCTGATTGGTCTAACGACTAGGTGCAATAAGTGAATAAGAGGGGTATATTGTTGCATGTTTGCTCAAACTGTGACATTCAGCATCAGTTAGTCAACTTGCAGCGCCATCTAGTAGATAGCCATATAACAATATAAGATAATCGATATTTGGCAGCATTTGAAAAGCAGTTTGAATAGCTATGGAATAATTAGTACATCTGTTGTTCTCGAACTTTCTGAACTCAACGAATCTGGAAATTTCGAGAGGTGTCACTAGGAGATATAAATAGGTGTCGCAGGAGCACCCAAGACATTATAGTTTTGAACCGCAATAAAGAGGTGCGATAGATGACAGTAGTGAAAAGTATAGAGAAACAGTGAAAGTATTGAATAAGAGAAACGTGATTGTTTATTTAAAGTGATTAATTGTGAAAGTGAATTGTTGGATTAAATAAGTGAATTATTAGAATAATAATCAAGAATTAAAAGACATTGAAAGAGAACTAATAAAAATTAATTAAATAGAATTACGTTTTATCTTTTCGAATCCTAGCCTGGATGCAACAATATTTTGCACTAAAACATTGAAATAATCATATTTATAAAAATGTTGTTAACCTTTTTACCATCGTCCACTATTACTGTTACAAAACTGTGGAGAATGTTCAGAAGTGTCAGGCGTGTTTTAACCCGAGCTCCTATTGAACTTAAAAAAATCGTATTGAAAGAAAGTGTATTTCCCTAGAAATTAAATTTCAGTGAGTGCAAAGGCAGAGATTTCTTATTGTGTTTCTATTCTGTTTCTATTTTGTGGTATAATCACTTGGTTTTTTTTTCTTTTGTTGAAATCACTTTTGTCTTCTTTTTTTTACAACAGAGAAGTTTTAAAGCCAAAAGCGGTATTTCCTCATTTTATTTGCTCTTTGTCAATCACTATATTCTCTTAAAGATAGATATTGTTGCATGTTTGCTTGAACTGTGTCATTAATTAGTCAACTACGCCATCTAGTAGAAAGTGGCCATATTACCGATTTTGGCAGCATTGGAATAGCAGTTTGAGTAGCTGTGGTATAACTTGGTATGTTGTTCTCGAACCTTCTGAACTTAACGAACCTTCTCAACGAATCTGGAAATTTCGAGAGGTGTCACTAGGAGATATAAATAGATGTCGCAGGAGCACCCAAGACATTCGAGTTGTGAACCGCGATAAAGAAGTACGATAGATGACAGTAGTGAAAAGTATAGAGAAAAAGTATAAGTATCCAGTAAGACAAAAGTGTTTGTGTATTTAAAGTGATTAATTGTGAAAGTGAATAGTTGAATTAAATAAGTGAATTATTAGAATAATAATCAAGAAGTAAAAGATATTGTTAGAGAACTAATAAAGATTAATTAAATAGAATTACGTTTTATCTTTTCGAATCCTAGCCTGGATGTAACATTGGTGTCAGAAGTGGGATAAAACGTATTTAGTGTGAAATAAAAGTGAAGTGAATTAGTAAAAAAAAGAAAGAAAGAAAAATGGGCCGCACATTGAAATTACTACAGCTCAGTATACCGCAGTTAAAAGCTGAGCTAGAAAAGCGGAATCTCTCCACAGCTGGAGGAAAAAGTGATCTGGTGCTTCGACTGCAGGAAGCTGTTGAAAACGAAGGAGAAAACTCCAAGTCCGTTTTGTTCGACGTAGCAGAAGAACAAGCAAGTACAGGCATTGATATGACTGCCGTGATGGAATTACTTCTGGCCAAGTTTGATGAACAAAAGAATTCTCTAGAACAACAGACAAATTCTCTAGATTCCAAACTGCAATCAATGGACTCTAAATTTGATGAACAAAAGAATTCTCTAGAACAACAGAAGAATTCTCTAGATTCCAAATTCCAATCAATGGACTCTAAATTTGATGAACAAAAGAATTCTCTAGAACAACAGAAGAATTCTCTAGATTCCAAATTCCAATCAATGGACTCTAAATTTGATGAACAAAAGAATTCTATAGACTCTCAGTTCAATGAACAGAAGAATTCTCTGGATTCGAAATTGGAGTCAATGGACTCTAAATTCGAAGAACAAAAGAATTCTATAGTTGCCGCCCAAAAGAGCGCTGTGGAAGATTTTAAAAATGTTCTCGAAGGAAAACTCGAAGAAATTGACCACAAGTTCGAGAAGGTTGAAACCAAATTCGACGAAATCCATCAGACGTTTTGCAAGCATGAAACAAACTTCGAGAACTTGGCTAGAGAGCTCGAGAAAGTGAAGAAGCAGAAGGCTCGAGAAAATTCTGCGGACTGCCCGAGAAGGAAAGAGATGCAGCCTCCTGTTTTCGACGGTCAAACATCATGGCCAATTTATAAGAAACAGTTTGAAGCAGCTGCAATGGCGAACAGCTGGGACAACGAGGAAAAGTCGATTGCGCTAACGCTCGCACTAAGAGGTACAGCTGCGGAGTTACTCCAAACCGTCTCAGAAGAGAAGCAACACGACTACGACGCCCTGGTCAAGGCTATAGAGATGCGCTTCGGTGATGAGCATATGCAGCAAGTGTACAGGGTCCAGCTACGCAGTAGAGTCCAGAAGCGGGGAGAAACACTTCAACAGCTGCAAGCAGATATCGAACGTCTGGCACATTTGTCATATCCTAATGCTGGTGAGGTTCTCATCAATGAAATGGCTGTGGAGGCGTTTATCCAAGCCATTGAAGATAGACAACTGCAAATGGCCGTAAGAATGGCTGGAAAGAGAACTCTCGCTGAGGCCCTAGCATTTGCCTTGACAATGCAAGCTGCTGATCAGGCATCGCATGTATTCCACCGCGTAAGGGAAATGACAGCCGTTGAATGTTCATGTCAAAGAGCAGACATCGTAGACCGGAGCAGAGATAACAGAGGTCAAATGCGCTGCTGGAACTGCAACAAAATAGGGCACCTACAGAGACAGTGCAGAGCTCCACCCAGACGAGGCAGTTGTCCGCATTGCGGGCCTAGGAGGGGCAAAGAAGAAGCATCTGGCAGGGATAACAACCATTCTGCAGATATAGCTCCGCATAACCAGCAGTCGGGAAACGTGTAAGGACCAGCTTCGTGGGGCAGAAGTTGGTTTCCGGAATCGACGACCCCAGGACCACAATTCAAGTCTCCCAAACCAAACGAGGAAACCAGAGTCTAACAATGGAAGCCTATATCGGACAAAATAAGTGCGTGGCAACCATCGACACCGGTGCCACCGCTTCCATCATAAGGAGGGACATCGTCCGTCAGTCTTGGCTGCACAACACCAGCAATTACTGTCTGAAAACAGCAACAGGAGCGACAGCGAAAGTGTATGGAGAGGTCATACTAACAATAAATTTGGCAGGATTAGTATTCTCCCACGCTTTCCTAGTAGCCGATATATGTGACGAATGCATCATTGGAATCGATTTCATGAAGGCGCATGATGTAGTATTGGACATTGGTATGCAAGTACTCAAGTATCGAAACGTAGAAATTCCGATGGTGTACGGGAACGAGAACGTCGCATCCCTGAGGACAGTCATTAGTAAGGACGAGGTCCTACCACCTTCTTCAGAGACACTGATTTGGACAAAGCTGGAAGGTGATCCTGGGGCCCACCGATTCTTTCTAGTCGAGCCAGAAGACAACCACTGCCGAAATTGCGTGGTTGGAAAAATGCTTGTCGAGCCGAAGAACAATATGGTTCCCGTACGAGTTCTTAATGCGGAACACAAAAGCGTCAAATTGAAGCAAGGTGAGGTGGTTGGAAAGTGTGTACCGGTTACTGCCATCACGAAACTATCACAGGAAGGTGTTGCGAAGCCTCGTTCACTAATGGGAATGACTGAGGTCAAACGAACTTTATTCCAGCACTGCGATCTGAATCGGGAGCAGCAAGCCATGGCAGGGAACCTCATCAACGAGTTTGCTGATATATTCGCTTCGCGGGACTGCGAGTATGGCCGAACACACCTTGTACAACACCGGATAGACACTGGAGATGCGAGACCGATTCGTCAGCCTCCCAGACGACTACCATTGGCTAAGCAGACGGAGGTTGCAGAGATGGTGTCGACGATGGAGAAGGAAGGAGTAATCGAATGCTCTAAAAGCCCATGGGCATCTCCAATTGTCCTAGTCAAAAAGAAAGATGGCAGCACTCGGTTCTGTGTAGACTATCGCCAACTGAATAATGCCACCAAAAAGGATAGCTACCCTCTACCAAGGATTGACGATACGCTGGATACACTGTCCGGAGCTCGATGGTTTTCCACTCTAGATCTGAAGAGTGGCTACTGGCAAGTGCAGATACATCCGGAAGACCGTGAGAAAACAGCTTTCACAGCAGGATTGGGAAGGACCCTATAAGATAGTGAAGCGCATCAACGATGTTGTCTACCGGATCCAGCGAGGAAGAGGCAAGCTAAAAGTTGTCCATGTGGATCGTCTCCATCGCTACCATGGCGAAAATATTGACGTGCTTGTTCGGGACGAACAAGTTTAAGAGGGGGATATTGTTGCATGTTTGCTTGAACTGTGTCATTAATTAGTCAACTACGCCATCTAGTAGAAAGTGGCCATATTACCGATTTTGGCAGCATTGGAATAGCAGTTTGAGTAGCTGTGGTATAACTTGGTATGTTGTTCTCGAACCTTCTGAACTTAACGAACCTTCTCAACGAATCTGGAAATTTCGAGAGGTGTCACTAGGAGATATAAATAGATGTCGCAGGAGCACCCAAGACATTCGAGTTGTGAACCGCGATAAAGAAGTACGATAGATGACAGTAGTGAAAAGTATAGAGAAAAAGTATAAGTATCCAGTAAGACAAAAGTGTTTGTGTATTTAAAGTGATTAATTGTGAAAGTGAATAGTTGAATTAAATAAGTGAATTATTAGAATAATAATCAAGAAGTAAAAGATATTGTTAGAGAACTAATAAAGATTAATTAAATAGAATTACGTTTTATCTTTTCGAATCCTAGCCTGGATGTAACAATATTAATATAATTATGCATATGTGTAGTGAGCGCTCCGCCAATCTCCCTGTAGAAGGCGATTTTGTGAGCTGCCATAGGTGCAATCGCAAAATGCACTTTGAATGTACTACCGTCTCTGAGAGATCATACCGAAAAATGACAACTGCAAAGAAGGAGGAATGGCGTTGCTCATCGTGTAGGAGAGAAATAGCCAGCCAAAATACTGCGGTGTTAGATAACGCACAAACACCATCTACACCACCACAACCAGCACAAAAAGAACGAGAACCGCGGGTATTTCCCCTGAAGTTATTTCCGATTCAGGATCCAAGAACGACAACGCTGCATTGCTAGAAGAAATGAAGTCAATGAAGAAAGAAATGGTTGATATTAAGTCCTGCTATGAATTTGTTGCCAGCAAATATGAACAAATTAACCAACATATGATAGTAAATAATAATCTTCTGGAAAAACTGTCAAAAGAGATAAACGATCTAAAAGAAAGCAACAAAAAAAAAAGACGAACAGATTATCCTTATGGAATCGAAAATAAATACAATCGAACAGCAACTACTGAGGAACAATATGGAAATTTAAAATATTCCACCAACCATTGATGAAAATCTCAGTGATGTAGTGCAAGCGATAAGCAGAACTATTAATTATGAAATAGCTGAATCAGACATTACCGACATTTATCGAACAAACAGAAAAAATCCAGCAAAATCGTCAATTATTGTATGTCTATCAAGCTATGCACACAAAACAAATTTTATTAAAAATGCAAATCATGTCGCAGAGTTCCCTTACAAAAAATTAGAGAAAACCAAAACAAGAGAAACGAACAGAATTTTCAGAAAGAGAGCGATGCAACTATTTACATAAAGAATCATTTAACACCAACAAATAAGCACTTGCTATGGGTCGCCAAAAACAAAGCTAGAGAGTGCATGTGCAACTGGCGATTCGTTTGGGAGACATCGGGCAGAATACTTGCCAAAAAGTCAGAGAACGGTGAATCTATTCATATCGGCTCTGTAAATTATATTAACAAAATCTCAATGTAAAAACCTTTTTAAAAAATATGCAGAAGAGAAACACAAAGAAATGATAAAAAATAATGGAAATCATAGACACTGAAATTAATGTCGATTTTAAGGTAATACATGGTTTTACTGGTATCGATAAAAGTACCTATATTAAAAAACTAAATTTTTTGTTGTGTTTGTTTTAATATTCGTTCGATGAGAAAAAACTGGAGTATTTTTATAGCTGAAATTGAAATTGCTTTACGTTATATCGATGTTATTGTTTTAATTGAAATCAATTTGAAAGAAGAAGAAAATGCTTTCTAAAATATTGACGGATTCAATTCCGAATTTGTTAATAGAAAAAATTCATGAGGTGGAGGAATAGCAATATTTATTAAAAATAATATTTCATATGAAAGAAATTATGCTGATACTGTGTTTTACGAAAGTATTAATATATAAACCAATGAATCAAGCGGAAAAAAGTATATTCATGCAATTTATAGACCACCAA
This sequence comes from Portevinia maculata, assembly GCA_949715645.1. NCBI lineage: Eukaryota > Metazoa > Arthropoda > Insecta > Diptera > Syrphidae > Portevinia > Portevinia maculata. The sequence continues at coordinate 221,883,033 of OX454526.1, forward strand.
AAACAAATATATCTGAATTTATAAAGGAAATAGACGCAAATATACGTAGCAGAAAGGAGATACAGTAAAACCCGGATAAGAACCACCCGCTTAAGTACATAACCCGCATAGCATCCTGAATTTTTTGAAATCAAATATTTATACGTAAAATTTCATATAAAACTTCTCTTTTAGGTACAACCCGCTTAACTGCCTTCCCCGCTTAATTACTCATTGTTTTTCTTACTTTTATGAGCACTTTCATCAAAAATTCCCCTCTTTAGTACCTTCCCAAAACCACTTGAACTGAAAAATGTAGAAGGTAATATGTACATAAATTTAATAGTACTGTGGTGAACTTTAGTAGGTACAAGATTCAGAGTTGTTCCTCTTTAACATTTTATAATTGGCTGTCACTGCACAATTTTAGATTGTCACAAGTTCGTTTGGTTTGTTTTTCAGAATTACATACATAATCTCTATAAAAAGCGGTTGAAAATTAACCGCGCGTACTATAAAACAGAAAATACAAATAATAAATCTAGTGGACAGCAAAACAAAATCAACAAAGGAAATTTCTGGACAATTTAAAAGTGATGTTTCCACTGTAAGTAGAATAGCGAGGAACAGAACAAAACATAGAGAAATCTGCACAGACAAAGAGGAATTTTACGAGGAAACGTTTACGAGGGAGCTCAAATGAAACTGTAGAGAAAGCACTAACAAAATGGTTCGATCAAATGCGATCTCAAAATGCTGTAATAAGTGGAGTTCTCCTACTAACCAAAGCTAAAAAGTTTGCAGTTAAATTGCATCAAGACTTTGAGCCAACAAACGGGTGGTTGGCAGCGAAGGGAAAATATCAAGTTCAAAAAATTTGTAATTGGGAAGTCCATGCGTCCGAGATGCTTCCAGGGAAAAACCGTGCCATTACCTTACTATTTACTATTCGCAGCATAAAGCGTAGATGAATTCTTCACTATGGGCTACAATTGTTAAAGAATTTGAAAGTGAAATGATTAAGCAAAAAAGAAAGGTTTTGTTATTTGCTGACAACGCTGCCTGCCACAAAGTGGAAAATTTGAATATTGAAAATTTTAAAATTGAATTCTTGCCTGCAAACACTAGATACTTCAATTTTGCAGCCTCTCGATCAAGGCATCATTCATTGTTTCAATGCCTACTTCCGCCAAATAATGGTCAGAAAACAATTGATTGCGATTGAGAACGGATTAACAACGAAATAATTTACCAAATCCATTACATTCTGGATTCACTTATGTACGCTAAGCGGGCTTGGTAGCTTGTTAAAATTGAAGCGATTCAAGACTGTTTTCGAAAGGTATGCTCAATGTCTTTAAAGCACACATGCATAGGAATATGTTCAATGCGACCATAATACTCATTGCTATGGACTATTATCGGAAGAGGACATCGTAGCAGAAGTAGAAGCAGAACACCAATGCGATGAGGATGATTCATCGGAAGAAAACATTGCTAACAATGAAGCAATAGCAGTGAAACCACCTAGTTTCGCTGAAACTTTGAATGCGCTAACAATCTTAAGAAGATTTTTAGAGCATAGCAATATGGATGATGGTGAAATCGAGATACTGGAGGAAAAATTGATAAAAACAAAATTTCATAACATAACCCGAAGAAAATTAACGAAGTTTTTTAAAACGTAAATTATTTTCATACTGTAAAATAACATCTGTATTTGAACTGCAATGGCTTAAAAAGCCGTAATATATATGTGATTTATTTTATTTTACTTATTTATGTGTGATTTCCTTTAGTTTTTTATGAAGAATAAAAAAAATTTTTGTTTTGTTTTTGTTAATCGTTCTAGAACAAATATTTTATTTTTAATAATCTACCTCTGAGCAGCTAAGAGATCGGAGTTTTGAGATAAGTAAGTGCCTTAAGCACTTAAGCGGGTTTTTATACCTGCACATCCCGGATAAGTGCCTCTAAAAGTTGGACAATTCTGCTAAGGTTCTTATCCGGGTTTTACTGTAATTGTTTTGGGTGACATGAACAATAATGTGTTGAATGTATACGACTTACAGGTGATTACATATTTGGAGATGATGACATCTAAAGGATTAACAAAAGTTATAAAAGAATGCACAAGGGTATATCACAAAACAAATACTGCAACCCTTATTGATCACGTATTTGTTAGCCTTTCCAGTCTAGAAATAACATCTGCCTCCATTCAATCTGATATATCTGATCACTATGCCACTATGTAAGCGACAGCAAATTTAACAGAAAGTACCAATTTAAGCTCTACATACTTAAAAATTGATCAACACACGGTCAATAAACTGATTGCGGAAACGAACTGGCAAAGATATTGTGATGAAACGAACATTGAAAGTCTCTATAACAATTTCGTTGAAAAAATAAATGACATATATGCCCAGGCAATGAAAACATCTTTAAACAAAAAGAAACGGCAAAACAAGGCATGGATAACACCAAAAGTAGTCAGAATGTGCAAAAAACAGAGATCAGCTATACAAGATATGGAAAAACAACTTACGAAATCAAAGTAATGAATACGAATATAAGCAGTTTCGAAACGTAGTAAACAAAAATATTAAGCTAGCAAAAGAAAGTTACTTTAAGAGGCAGTTTTCGAATGCCACCAACGACCCTAGAAAAACTTGGCAAGTCTTGAACGAGCTCCTAGGGCGCAAAAAGCGATCAATAGGTGAAACAATTTTAAGCAATTTGGTCAGTGGTGAGGATACTACAGCTGTTGTCAACGATTTTGCAGAACAATTCTCAACCCAGGCATCACAACTTGTACACAAATGTGATTGCATAACATCCACTCACCAAAACATGTATGTATCTGAGAACATGTTTCTGGAAACTGCCAACGAAGCGGAATTGTATGGAATTTTATGTTGCCTTCCAACTAATAAAGGTCCAGGTGTAGACAAAATAAGATCCATCGATCTCAAATAGAACGCCGTAGTACTAGCACCAATAATACAGAACATCATCAATCAAAGCCTTGAGCAAAGTATGATCACAAGTTTAATGAAAACATCTATGCATTATAAGGCCTATTTACAAGGGCGGTTTGAAAAATTATATTGTGAATTACAGACCAATATCCATATCACCTGTCATAGAAAAATGTTTAGAAGAAGTTGTTGTAAAGCGATTGACCAGTTCCGTGACAATGCACAAAATCCTTCATCCGAACCAATACGGCTTCCAACAGGGAGAGAACACTGGAAGGCTCCTTGGAGAGCTTTCAAACACAGTAAATACTGGACTGAATAAGAGCCAGCACATTCTTATCATGTTTGTGGATTTTAGGAAGGCTTTTGATACACTGGAATACAACAAGTGTGTAGATAGTCTCTATAGGATTGGAATAAGGGGTAAAATCTTGCAGTGGATACAAAACTACCTACACGGAAGAACATTGCAGGTTAAAGTATCCAATGTAATCAGCAAGCAAAAACCAAGCGGTTTCGGTGTCCCACAAGGTTCGAAATTAGGGCCGCTGTTATTTATCTTATTCACGAATGAACTTCTTCGTGTTCTTACGAAATCAACGGCCTTTGCGTATACAGATGACATCGCCATTGTGGTGAAACACCAAGACCTTTTTTCGGCAAAGGACATAATGCAGGAAGAATTTGACAAGTTCTCTCGATGGTGCCACGACAACAGTTTAGTGATAAACGCTGCGAAGACCAACATGATGCACATACGCACACCAAACAAACCAACAGCTGTGTTAGATATATACCAAAGAAATGAAGATTGTCCAACCATGAGAAATAGTGTATCCATCAAGGTAGTTAAAACTACTCGTATCAAGTACCTCGGAATAACCATAGATGACCACTTCATCTGGCATGAGCATATTCACCGACTTCGTCTACAGTTGAAGAGTGCAGCCTTTGCGATGACCTATATCAAGAAGTATACCCCAGTTGAAGTCCAGAGGAATGTTTACTTCTCTCTTGCTGAATCCCGGATACGATATGGGATCTTAGCTTAGGGAAATGCCTCAAAAACTCACCTCGATACTATTTTAAATCTTCAAGGACGTTTAGTAAAAATCATAAATGATGACTACAATATTTTCAGATTTCTAGATGACAACTCTAATCGAATATTATGATGACAATAGATTCCGTAAACCTAGCCACAACCAGAACACTAGAAGACGAGCCCAATAACTGCTAGAAACCCCAGCAATTAACAACAACTACGGAAGAAGACAGCTAGCGCATGTGATTCCAACCTTATTCAACTCAACACCAGATACTTTAAAAAAATATCTATAATTTTAAAAAACGCAAAAAACTTATCAAACTGCGTTTCTTAAGTGTAAATTCGGTTAACTAAACTTTTTGAAACAAACCGTTCTCATCATAACTCTCTTTCATTCATAATTCAATGTGAAAATCAATTTTCTAGCAAACATAGCCTCTGAACTTTTTCCAATAATATAACCAAATTTAAACATGTATATAAATATATTAACCTGCAGATAAGCCTTTCGCTTTGCGGGTAAACAATTAATTTTTTCTTATTAGTCATAGTAAAGGGTGATTTTTTAAGAGCTTGAGAACTTTTTTTAAAAAAAAAACGCATAGAATTTGCAAAATCTCATCGATTCTTTATTTGAAACGTTAGATTGGTCCATGACATTTACTTTTTGAAGATAATTTCATTTAAATGTTGACCGCGGCTGCGTCTTAGGTGGTCCATTCGGAAAGTCCAATTTTGGGTAACTTTTTCGAGCATTTCGGCCGGAATAGCCCGAATTTCTTCGGAAATGTTGTCTTCCAAAGCTGGAATAGTTGCTGGCTTATTTGTGTAGACTTTAGACTTGACGTAGCCCCACAAAAAATAGTCTAAAGGCGTCAAATCGCATGGTCTTGGTGGCCAACTTACCGGTCCATTCCTTGAGATGAATTGTTCTCCGAAGTTTTCCCTCAAAATGGCCATAGAATCGCGAGCTGTGTGGCATGTAGCGCCATCTTGTTGAAACCACATGTCAACCAAGTTCAGTTCTTCCATTTTTGGCAACAAAAAGTTTGTTAGCATTGAAGGATAGCGATCGCCATTCACCGTAACGTTGCGTCCAACAGCATCTTTGAAAAAATACGGTCCAATGATTCCACCAGCGTACAAACCACACCAAACAGTGCATTTTTTGGGATGCATGGGCAGTTCTTGAACGGCTTCTGGTTGCTCTTCACTCCAAATGCGGCAATTGTGCTTATTTACGTAGCCATTCAACCAAAAATGAGCCTCACCGCTGAACAAAATTTGTCGATAAAAAAGCGGATTTTCTGCCAACTTTTCTAGGGCCCATTCACTGAAAATTCAAGCGTTGCTCGTTAGTAAGTCTATTCATGATGAAATGTCAAAGCATACTGAGCATCTTTCTCTTTGACACCATGTCTGAAATCCCGCGTGATCTGTCAAATACTAATGCATGAAAATCCTAACCTTAAAAAAATCATAGTAGTAGTACTATTTTGTAGTGAAGAATAACAATTGACGTTTCGAATAAGTTTAAGGATGTGTCCGCAAAGTTAACATGAATGGTTGTATGCAGGTCGAGTTGGATTGGAGTTGAGAACAAGTTGAATACCAGTTGAGAGATAGAAATGACAAAACAAAGTGAAAAAATAGCACGAAATGAACAAATATCAACAAAAAATGCTTAAAAATTAAATTCTAAGACCCAATTGGGTGTCATTCAATTCCAGAGGTTCCAAAACCTTTATCTTCAGTTTTTGTGTTTACGCATGTGCAAACCCATTTATCTGCACATTGAGCCTGTGTTGTTTAAGGCGAAACATTTTGCTGAGCTGGGTACACTTCCCAATAGAAAGCGACTTATATGTAAGAAAAATAAGAAGTAGATGAAAACAACTTTAAAAAAAAGCAGTATGAAATTGACACTGTATATTAAATATTTATTACTTTGCAGCATAGAAATTCAACGCTTAAATATATTCATATTCTACTTCATTTACATTTATAAGGTATACAAAGGTTTTAATCAAAAAGTGTAGACGTTCAGATGATACTTAGGGATTACAATTTTAAATTGACTTTAAAATTCGTTCGTGATGAAACTGTCCTTCTTCTCTGACTCTGACACGCAACTGGTCATTTAGCTATCCATTTGGGTGGGATTATAGTGTGTCCAATGTACAAAGTGTGTGCCCTTGGGAAGATAATAAAGAATGTGCCAGGTGTCTGCCTGATTGTTGTTGCGTATTAATTTTATATTCTTTAAGAAGGTACCACTTGCAAAACATGAAATATTGGATGGCTCTATTGTTCGTTGGTTGGATTATAAATATGCTATCTCGATGTTACTGAAATGAAAAAAATAAATAAAAAGTAAATAGTTATTTCGTGCAACTCGCTATACATTTTCGATGAAATTGATAAAAATTAATAAAAGGATAACCCATTTTTATACCCTATTCTAGGGGTATATTAATTTTGACGCATAGTTTGTAACATACCATAATATTGCCCGTAGACCCATAAAAGTTACTATATTTATGATCAGCATCGATAGTAATGTCGATCTAGCCATGTCCGTCGGTCCGTCCGTCGGCAAAAATTAGGCCTTTAAAATGAACCTAGAGAGCTGAAATTTTAACCATATACTCTCTAGGGTCCCGAAATAATCAAGTTTACGAATTTTTGAAATCCGCCCACAGACACGCCCACAAACTCAAAAAAACAAAATTTTGGAAAAAATCGAATTTTGAGCTAGAAAGCTTAAATTTTTTATATATGATCTATGACTCCTAAAACTGGTCGGGATAAAAAAATTTCAAAATCCGCCCACTGACACGCCCACAAATAAATAAAACAATTTTTTTGAAAATCCAAAGTTTTGAGCTAGGGAGCTGAAATTTATAATATATACTCTCTATGGGCCCTTTATGCTCATGTGTAAATATTTTCAAAATCCGCCCACTGGCACGCCCACAATTATTATTTATTTTTTTTTGAAAATTCAAAGTGAGCTAGGGAGCTGAAATTTATAATATATACTCTCTAGGGGCCCTTTATGCTCATGTGTTAATTTTTTTTTAAATCCGCCTACTGACACGCCCACAATTAAATAAAACAATTTTATTGAAACACCCAAGTTTGAGATAGGGAGCGTTTTTTTTGATAAAATCCTTTAAATGTTATAATATAACAAAATATGTAGAGCGTTCTTAACAATTTAACCTTTTTTTTTTTTTTTTTTTTTAAAAAGGAAATCTAAATCCCAAAGCACTCAGACTCGGTAACGGTCCATTGTACTACCAGGCAGAAATCCTCCTTTTGGTATAGAGGCATGTGAATGGGTGGCGTATGTTGTTGTTCCCCATTAGGATTGAACCTGCACCGCATGGGTAACAAGCCAACACACTAACCTCTACACCGTCGCCACCCTTACACAATTCAACCATACTTAGACTTTTGTCACGCCCACTTATGAGGGATAGGAATAAGAATAGGGTATCCAACAGTTCGCCCAAGCGGACTGTAGCCGGTCCCTATGTTTTTTCTTATATTTCACTTATGCTCAAGGGTTTGAATACCCTGTACTACCATCCGGATCAGCGGAGTTATGGATATTGAGATCCTTTAGAACCCTAATGCCTGTGCGAGTTGTTATGATGATAATTTTGAGGAGTTCTAAAAAGACGTTATGAAATTTAGTGAAAGGTGGCTTGGGTAATGAAGGGATGGAAAAAAAAGGTAAACGAAGAGTCACTTGCAACGCTGACACGGGCGCATACCTTGCTGGTCTCAGCGATAGCTCGTTGGATGATGGGTGTTTGCATCTGGGTTACCAAGAGCTGCAAAACAAGAAAAAATATATCTACCATCAACCACGGGCAACAGATGTTTGTCCTCATAGCGGGTCGAAACCCTTCCAGCCTTGTCTGAGCGACTGCGGGATAAGTATGCTAGCATCCAGGAGAATGCCCTATGCTTTCTTATCGTCGACCCACTAGACTTTCCAATCGAAATGAGACGCAAAATTTAAAGACTCAAGCTAACATATCTAGATTTTTATTTACTTCATGTCATCTATACTACGAGTATATGTAAAATGGTTCTTTGGTTTATTTGTTAAATTTTTAATATGTTACAACATATCTCAAGACTTACCAGTGGGACTTGGTTTACAATTGCACCTTCCTATTCCCTATTTCGTCGGCAATACTATATTTAAAATTAAGATTATCGTCCAATGTGTTTTTTCGATTCCAAATAAAGTACACAATGAGAACGAACGTATGGCTGAGCGAAGGCCAGAATTTGTATAGAATAACAGGGAAATTTGAGCTTCTGACTACAGCGCCCCCTATATGACTTTTTACTGTAACTTCTTTCATAATTGAGCTGGAATTTTGAAATTTTGAACATATACAGTGTACTCTCTCCTAACGGACACCGCTCATAAGCGGACCCCTCTCATAACCGGACAAAATTCAAAGAACGGAATAATCTACACAATTTTTAATGTAAATAATTCTCTCATAAACGGACTCTTTTATAACCGGACGCGGACACCAGTTTTCATAGCCGCAATAGAATTTCACTCTCTCTTAAGCGGACAAAACGCATTTGGCACACTTCGTTGTCTTTTGTTTTGTTTGTTTTTTTTCTTTTCTTTCGATGCCCACCAAAAAATGAAAAAAAAAAAAAAAAACGGTAAAGAATGTAAACATTGTACCTAGGCTATGGCGCCGGCGGCCGTCTGTCGACTACCCGACAAAAATTCTCGTGGCGCAATAAGTAGGTTTGTGCGTAAGTGTATGCATAATTTGAAGCATAAATACAAGCTTCAAGTAATGCAAAAAAAAATGTTTAAATGCTTTGTTCTTGTTTATGTTTTGTTGTCTATTATCCTTTTTATTACCTACAATAATTAATGTTTATCACAAAAAAATGCATTCCATTTTTAAATAAAATGTTATAGGTACCATAAATGCATTTGTTTCTTTTTTCAAGGTTGTCAATGAAATATTTTTTCTCATAACCGGACACCTCTAATAAGCGAACAAATTTCTTGGTACCGTCAGTGTCCGCTTATGAGAGAGTTCACTGTACATACATCACGTTTTAGTTTAACTTCTTTCTCAAGTAAGATAGAACTGTGAAAATTTGAACATATATATTTCAGGGCCGTCTGCATTTTGTTTGTAAAAATTGACCGACTGCAGCGCCTCCTACATGACTTTTACCTCTAACCTCTTTTTCAATTGAAGTTTGAAATTTTGCACATTTATATATTTCATTGGCTTTTCGATTTTTAGTATCATAAAATCCGATATACAGTCAAAAAGGTTAAAACGAAATATCGGTAATTAAGATTAAATCTTGAAGTCCCGTCTGAGGTAAATATTTATTGCAGCAACCGTATATCGCTTCAAAAAAAGAATCGACTGCTACGAATTATCGCTTATGGCGAACATTTTTGAAGGGAAAATTTAACAATTTATCGCTTATATCGAAAATTTCAAAAACCATTAAGTAGGCATTAAACTGAAGATCGGAAGAAGCCTCACGTCATAGAACCGATTTCGAAGAAAATGGAGCGCGACCATCTCAATTTATTGGTACTGTCATGTTCAAAAGATAGATCGTACAAACCCTGTCCGCGGCCTGATGTTATTTTTCTGCGGCCGGTCCGGCGAACTCCACAGCCGGGCCAGTAGGATGCAGTTAATTGGAAGGGTTATGATCCCTTAAGTCCCTATTATATCCTTAACGCCATTAAAGAAGAAGAAGAAGACACATTAAGCTGAATTCAAATTCTTGGGATTTCTCTCTTCCAATTGTATTCGATTCGATTGCAGTACTCATTTGAGATTTGAGGAGGTTTATCTTTTTATTCCAACAGTGTTTTGCGCATTTTTTAACTTTTGAATTTGAGCTTCAATATGTTCAAGGCTCCAATGTCATCATCTTTCATCAAATGGACTTCTGGCAGCTAAATATTCAGTATCGGCTTCAACAATTCCAACAATTTTTAAAGATAAGGAGAAAATTAAAAATTACTTTAAATTATCCAAATTAAAAATTAAAAAGTTCGGTGCTTTCAAAAAGGTTCAAAGTTTGTCTACACAATGACACCCAATAAAACATTAAAATTCAAAGCAAAAAAGGACGTTAAAGGAAAAATGTCGAAAGAACGAAAATCTGTTTTAATAAAAAAATATCTGTTTGTCACTCATCACACAATTTAGTTTGATTTCATTATCATATTATAAATACTGTTTTTTTTTTTAAATCAAAAATAGGAATTTCGGTTATAACTAAACGCCAGATATAACGAACGAATTCCCCAGTCCATTGGAGTTTGTTCTAACCGGTTTTTACTGCATATGAACTTTTATTCTCACTTTTTCAAATTGAAATTCATTTTTATTTAATCCAATAATTGCGTAAATTTAATTATATTTTTTTTTAAACCAAGCTGGTCCTTATGTTCAAAGGTACCCCCATACGGTTCAGTTTTAAACTAGGCTGGGACACTTTTTAACGGCAGTAATTGTAATAGTTTTTATCAGGGGTCTCATCACGTAACGTTTCAGACGATCATCGCCCAAGTGAAAACAGTGAACGAGATCATCATCAGTTTGCCATTATCGTGTCATCTATCGGCAATCGCATAAGAATCCAATTAAGAAATCTGGTGCGAATCCAATAAATTTTAAAGGTTACGCGAAGCAAAACCATCCGTTACCACAGCCAGCTACGCCAAGTTATTTGATTCATCAAACTCCCAGTATCGGTAATCGGGGCTGGTTGTGAGCTAAACGTTATCTGGGTTACCAGTGAGACAGTGAGACTCCAGCAGATGACTAAGAGTTTCCGCTTCGTCTCAGTGAAAGTGCCATCAAGTTTTCTATGTGATTTCAATTTGGCGGGTTTGCCATTTTTTAAAACTTTAACCACCCTACTAGTGTTCCGATCTTTTCTCAGAAATTCCTACAAGAAGCACTCTTCTATACCCGAATTGACCTCTTATAGCCTTCCTTCAAATTAGTCTTGAACTACCTACTTATAACTTTTCTGTCTTCTCCTCCGGTTTTTTGCAGTTCCGAGCTTCTCCAGGGAACTGGCTCTCTACAAGGATTTTTGTTTACTGGGCATGTCAATTCGAAACACCCGGTAATGACACTGTTCAGGTTTTGAACAGCTTCCTCTTTTTTTTTTTTTTTTATAATAAGCGCGCACTAAAGGGATTTGTTGGGACCCTTATAATGTATTAGCTACACAGCGCGGGCGTTAAGGAAATTAGGGCAAAAGGAAAAGGAGAGATGCCGATGCACGTTGGTTTCGAATGTCTGTAGGTTATAATGTGTAGGAAAAATGGAGCGGGGAACAGCATTCCACATTCGTGTTGTACGGCTGAGGAAAGATTCTTTGAACTTCACTGTACGTCCGAACACAGGCTTGAGGGTGAACTGATGAGCATTCCTTGCATGGCGGGTATTGCGGTTGAAATGTTCAAGGGGAGGAATGCAACTGGCTATTTCGTTTGAGCACTTATGGTGGAAATAACGATAAAATAACGACAGGCAGGAGACAGGCAGAGAGTCAATCGATCTCGCGATGTCTCGGTCGCCAATGAGTTTTATCGCGCGTTTTTGGATCCTGTCAAGTAGCTCCAAATAAGTTATTGGTGCACCGGACCAGATATGAGCGTTGTACTCGAGTTTCGGGCGAATAAACGCCTTATAAATTGTAGCCAGATCAGAAGGGGTGAAATATTTCTTACAACGCTTAAGGAAGCCTAGACATTTCGCGGCGTTCTTGGCGACATCGAATATGTGCTCATTCCAACGAAGGTTGTCATTAACACACATACCGAGAATGGAAAGTCTTTCGGTTTCAGCGATGTAAGTGCCATTCATAGATAATGGCAGTGTGTGTGGGTTTTGCTTTAATGACAGGAGACAGCATTGAGTTTTGGAAGCATTAAATTCCACTCTATTGGTTTTACCCCACTGAGTTATGCTGTTAAGATCGGAATTTAATGAGCTTAACATACGTTGCCGTTCCAGTTTCACACCCGAAGATGAGGGGCGTGACCCAAGAAACGAATATGAGAAGCTGAGGGTACTGCCATCCGCAAAGGAATGGATTGGATTAGAAGTAACAGACAGGAGATCATTTATAAAAATGAGAAAGAGAGTCGTCGACAGAACAGAGCCTTGGGGGACACCAGCATTTATTTGGTGAGTTGCAGATTTGAAACCATCCAAAACAACTTGAATTGAATGGTCCGAAAGGTAATTTCTAATCCATTGAAGAAGAGTATCATCGATTGCAAATGCACGCATTTTCGACAAGAGAGCTTGATGCCAAACTCTGTCAAATGCCTTTGAAATATCAAGCGCAACGATCTTACTTTCACCACCTTGATGAAGAGATTGGTTCCACTTTTCGGTTAGATATGTCATCTTTGTCACCGTCTGAGCTTTGTTGGGGTTTTGAGAGTTTTCCCTAACTCCTTGAATCGTATCCAGTTAGTTTTTCTCAGATACCTCCTCTCCTGCTAAGTTATGGCTTCGCATTCGATTTGGAATTTGATGTCCCTACGGACTAAAAGGGATACCTCCGAGGACACTTCCGAGAAGGCTCCCAGTTGGTAAAGCCTTAAAGTACCTATTAGATAAAGTTAAGTCAATCCCCTCCTGTCTTCTTGGTGTGACAATAGTTGATGGTGAAATCAGTACGAAATCCAGGAGATGGTTTCCTCGCATTTTGCATTTGCTGCTGCCCGTCTAGGGACGTGTTGAGAATATCACTACAGCGCACACCGATAAACAGCGCTTGTCGTAAAAGGCGACTAAGGGAGATAATTACATCTAGGCAATTAAACATCCAGTTGGGCTAAGCGACTCAGTTAACATCTTAGAGCTGTCCCGCTAGTGGGCATGCAAATCCGTGGGTTGACACGACTGAAGATCACCGGTGTCGGAAAAGTAAGATCAAACAAGAAATGATAGTAGCATGTATATGTCGAACTCGATTAAACTAATGCACTATGGAAATGAACGGTAATAGAAAACGCACTACCCCGCGTGCGTCACCTGAGTCGCAGTCTTCCTCAACTGCGCCGTCCCTCGGGTGTGGATTCGAAGATCTTCCGGGCCGGAGCATTCAAGTCCATTCGCTCTACATGACCCAGCCACCTCAGTCGTTGAACCTTCACTCTTCTGGCTAAGTCGATGTCACTGTACAGCCCATACAGTTCGTCGTTGTATCTCCTCCTCCGTTCAACGTCCTCATCCGCTTTTGCTAGAGTCCATGCCTCTGCACCATAGAGAAGGACTGGGATTATTAGGGTCTTATAAAGGGTCACTTTAGTTGTTCGAGAGAGGGCGTTGCTAATCAATTTCTTTCTTAGCCCAAGAAACAGCGATTGGCAAGAGTTATTCTTCGCTTAATTTCAGCGCTGGTGTCATTGCCTGAGTTTATTTCGGAGCCTAGGTAGACAAAGTCCTGAACCACCTCAAAGTTATATCTATCTATAGGGTAAAACTATACAAAACGCCCCAATAGTCTAGCACGCACACAGGTGTTGTTATGCAGTCATAACCAAACCTGTTCAAAATAGTTTCAGTCGTTCGCCAATTGTGTTATTGAGTGGTAGTGTTATGTGTGCTATATTGAGAAAAAAACTACAAAAACTAATTTTGGCGCCAAAACATATTGCGGTGAGTACAGTAATAATTTCATTTTTTCAGAAACTATGCCCATTATGTTAAAATGAAATATATATTTATAAAGTACATAAAACTGGCTTTTTAGTTCGTTTTTGTTTATTTTTTTAAAGCAGGATGGGTTGCTTTATTTTTGCTGGGGCGTTTTGCACTCAGAAATTTACAAAACGCCCCAACAAATTAAGTGTAATACGCCCCAGTAATGTATAGAAATATAACACTCATCAGAGCGTTTTTTTTTCTTAATTGTTTATAGAAATGCCACGAAATTACACAATTACGACACTGCGGGCATCATGGTCCGAAAAAGACCTGAAAAAAGCAATGGAGAAGGTAAAAAAAACTTTGGGAGTGAATGAAGCAATTGGGGAGTTCAACATGCCATCCAGAACCCGGAGGAAACATATTTTAAAATGCCATGCAAATAAGTCGCTTGGTCGGTCAACTGCTCTCTCGTTGAAGTAAAAAAAAATTGGTTGCCCAAATACAAAAATTGGAAAAAGTTGGGCTTGCTCCTGACCGAAAAGACGTAAAAGAAATCGCTTATCGGTTCGGCGAACGTCTTGGATTAGCACACCGTTTCTCAAACGACACAAAGCCGGCTGGTAATTTAGGCTCAATGGTTTCTCGAAACGTAATTCAATGAGTGCACTGAAAATTACCACAAGACCGTTTCCACAGAAGACTGGATTCAGTGCATATCTTGCCATGGCTGGTTGCACGAGTTTTGTACTATGTACATAGTTACCAAATTGCAACAGCTGCGGCAAGGAACGAAATGGCGAAACACCGGAAATCGGGCACGTTTCTTGGACGTTATGACAAAGGCTTTCAAGATGTTCTACTACGGAATGGAACAGTTTAAGAACGGAATAGGTATCATCCTTGCGGCAGAGCTACTTGGCTGCGTCTTGGCCATTTCAAAGTCCAGTGATCGTTTAATGTCTATCAAACTGGTGATGCAAGGTGAGGTATGGAATACTTTCAGTTCATATGTTGGATAGAGCAGAGATAAGAAGATGCATTCTGGCTAGATTTTCACAACCACATCAAAAACATTCCAAACAAAGTACTTTTTTTTTGCAAAGATTTGAACGGACATGTCGGAAAGTCAAACGAAAACTATGAAGACTGCCAGGAACTCTCCGGTGAAGATATCCTAAGCATGTGCAAGTCATATGGTCTTATCGTTCTAAATACCATGTTCGTCAAACAAAGCCGGCACCTGGTCACTTACAGCAGCGGTGAAAATGAAACCCAGATTGATTCCCATTTGTTAACACGTTTCATGAAGCCTCGGGTTATAGATTGCAAAGTGATCCTAGAAGAGGATAAGCGACACCGCCTCCTCCTGAAATTTGTATAGTGACTAACAGAACTGAAGAAACAAAAGTGTCTGCGAGAATCAAATAGAACAATCTGGACAAAGAGAAAGGCGGGAAGTATTTATTGCAAATACGCAAAATTATCTCCATCACATCATTAACGAAGTTGAGGATGCAGAGTGCAGAGCACAAGATATGTGGAATTGCCTACATCGACCTTGCTTGGATAGAGCCAAATCATTGTTAGGGGCTTCAAAAGGACACTATCAACAAGGCAAAGAAACATGGTGGTGGTCTGATAAAGCTAAAGCCATGATAACCGACAAGAAGGCGGCATGTAAAACGACTGATAGAAACCATGGTGTCCACGAAGTCCGACAAACATCAGCTTGAACAGGGGCACAACCATTTTCAAACAGGCCGCCCATAGAAGGAGGAATGCCCATGAAATCCGTTCGTCAAAGTTCATAAAAAATACTAAAAATGAAGAAGTGCACGACATTACTGTGGAAGCAGTTAGGAAGACGTTCAAAGACTCCAAAAATCAAAAGCAGTTGGGCCGGACAATACCCTCCGAGTTGTGGAAAAAGTTGGGAGACATCGGGTCCTAATAGCTCATGATTCTCATCTCCAAACTGATGAGAGGCGAATGTCCAATGCCTAACAAGTGGAGAGGACGTTTTCTTCTTTTTTTTTCTTCCTTTGTACAAAGGAGAATGTGACAATTAATCATCAGTCAAGCTGATGTCACACACCATGAAGATCGTTGAGCGGGTATAAGATAGCCGAATGCGGGAAATAATAGGGCTATCTGAAGATGAAAAGGCCTTTGATAGACAACCAACGGATCTGTTATGGGTGGCGCTAAGACAATGAGGAGTTCCAGAAACCTACGTACAGATGATCATGGACATGTATGAGGAGTAAAGACAAGACTTAGATGCCCTGTTGGCGTCACCGAGGAGTTCGCAATCAAATTCGGTGTACAGCACGGAAGCGTCATAAGTCCCTTGATATTTATTACAGTCCTTGATTATCTGCTTGAAGCAAAAGTGACGGACCCCAAAGTAAGTCAGTTATTCTTTGCTGACGATGGAGCCATAATATTCGAGGAGCAAACGTCCCTGCAACGAGGAATTGATGTATGGGTGGACGTAAAACTAAGCTAAAAGGAAGGCTCTACACAGCAGTTGTAAGCCCGGCGTTACGGTTCGACAGTGTAAAAAAGGATATGGGCAAATTAGCGTCAGCTGAGATGAAGACGCTTCGCATGACAGCAGGAGTAACAAAGATTGATCGAATAAGAAGTTCCAAGATCCGAAGAAGCGGATGGCGACAGAATGCTGTAGGCACAGGCAGTACTTCTTAGGGTAATTCTTTTATTTACAATTTCTATGATGACGCGTTTAACGTCATCTTCGTTCGGTAGATTTTTTCCTAACCATTGTATTCACCTGCGTAGTTTACACAGCTAATTTACTTACTAGTACTAAAGTACAATTAACGTAATGAATGTGGTTAAAGGAGGTAAATGCGTCTCAGTGCTACAAATGTCTAGAAAGCACGATATGTTGGTAACGAAACAATTTGAATTATTTTCTTGTCCTGTGGGAACTAAATACTACTTTAATGTTTGAACGCGCCTCAGCTGCAGCTCTTGAAGCTTATCACTCTTGATATATTGCAACAAGGGTTGTCACATTAGTCAAATGTCAGGTCAATCCGACATAAGCAATTGTCCCACATTCCTCACACACCATAATTATCTACAATTTCTTGTTATCTTTTCCATTTACTAATTGTGTTAAGCGAATACCATCAATAATAATAATCGGCTTTAATGTCTTCACTCGAGTTCAAATACAAACTCTTTCCAATTCAGAGTAGGTCAGAGAGGAAAGTATTTAACAAAATCCACCCCAATCCCACCCCAATAGCCGGCCGAACGTAAGACTTTTTCTGTTCTTCTTTAGTGAGCCATAATTTCAGTTCATCGGACTATAACTTTGGCCGAAAGTAGGTCGGAATGAACTTAATGGAATTTAAATTATACCTACACGGGTCGAACTAAACAACTTACCAACTTATTTACCCCTCTCGTGCCGTATCGTAGACGCCAGGTAGCACGCTAATACTATTCCAAGAATTTGTATAAATGCAATACCGATTCCAACGCCAATCAGAATGACGGCATTTTTGTCGATTCGTTCCTTGAGTTTGCCGACACATCCGTCCTGCGAACGATAGTAGTACAGATTAAATTGTCTCAAGTCAAATGAAAATGACCTTACCTGAAAATATTTATCCTTTCCCAGGGGCGCTGCATCAGCACAATTTCCAAGAGCGGCATCAATAAACTCTGGTCGGCAACAACTCGCTCGTAATGTCCTATTTCGGCTGAGTCCACGCCAGTCGGATGGATTATCGACGCCACAGCACATCAACTTCCGCTGTATGTTGTCCCAAGCTTTAAGATCTTCGTCATTCGATCGTTTGATGGAATCCATGAGAGAGTTCTTTAGTACCATTTCCAGATCGGCTTTGAAGACTATCGCTGCTATTCCAACAGCCAGCTCAATTATGAAAACGGCAAAAAGCAGAACAGCGTACTATCAAAGAGGATAAAGTTTTTATGTAAATAAAATTCATTGTTGTAATTAGTTGTATCTAACCGTTATCAGAAGTGATGGCGATTCCTTAATAGCACCAAAACATCCAAGTGATGCAATTAGGAAAATAATTGTTCCGGTTACAATCAGAACAATTGGTGGTGCTGTTACTTTCCCCTCGATGAAATGGTTGAATTCGTTGACGTCAGCTAATACCACAGCGCCAGCTACTAATATGCCAAGTCCTGATATCTGTTAACCAAATAAATCGAATCGATATCGTTAAGGCAATGCGCAGTAGGTGCTACAATCTAAGTCCAATTCGAATAATTAGGCATGAATATTAAATTACATTATAATGTAATTTGTATTATTGCTTAATGGCTGAGGCTACCTACCAACCTACTACATATGAAGGTACTTACTTCTTAATGTTAGTAAATTATCTCATGTAGCTATGTTTGAATGTTTTTTTAAAGTAGTGGAGGAATACAGGTTAGGTTAGGTAAATGGGTTGACGAGGCAAGAGAAAACCTGCACTCGTCACACTTAGATCAATGTACGAGTAGATCCATTGAGTTGCCCTTAGGGTATTTAACTACCTCAAACATATTAAAACCTACAAACAAGCAGGACATTCTGAGGCATTTACTATCTTGAGCAAGTCAAAAACGGTCCTGGCGGAAGTTCTTCTAGATTCTGAATTTTTCCTAAGAATCTATTTCTGATGTAGTAGAGTGCTGGGCAGTGGCATGCGCTTCCTGAGTGCCACAACCTCTGCATTAGTCATCCGTACTGATTTTAAATCTTTTCGCATGATATTCAGTAATTTCTTTCCAATGACAGCTTCCGCATGAGAGGACAAAGCTTTTTCGTCCATTTGTAGAGATTACTACAGTTTGCTTTATTACCATTTTTGCGGCCATTTTTGCTGTTTACGACACGGGATTCGAGCGTACTCCATCTATCATTTATTTTTATTTATTTATTTATCTATTTTATTGGGAGCTTATACAAAGTAAGATATAATATCTTTTAAGTTATTGCTAAGCTAGAGTCGAACCTAATAATGAAAGCTACATACTGATAGTAACAATTTAAAAAAAAGAAAAACAAATTTCAATAATAATAATAATACAATTTAGAATAAAATGCAACTGATATTACAAAGTTTGTATATGGTGTTTGAGATTATCTTGATAAATATATTTTTAGTTTCCTTTCTTTTAAACTGTGCCCATTATATGGATCAAAGCGATACTAGAAAGTCGCAAAATAACTGCCTCGTCAGGAATGACCTCAGTATCAGTAACAGCCGTAAGGGGCTGCCCACAAGGGGGAGTACTTTCACCCCTTTTGTGGTCATTGGTCATCGATGACCTGCTACTCAAGATGAGCAATTTGGGCTACATTACAATTGGGTACGCCGATGATATTGTCATCATAGTCAGGGGCAAAGACTCAATTGGAGTCACATCAAAAATGAAAAATGCTCTAAAGACAGCCATAGACTGGTGCATTAAGGAAAATCTTTCCATAAATCCCAGTAAGCCGTCGTCGTTCCTTTCACTAAAAGGAGGAAATTAGACCTAGGCCTAATCACAATAAATGACATGGTCGTAGAGTATTCCGACGAAGTCAAGTATCTTGGAGTAATCCTGGACAAGAGACTTAACTGGAACTCTCACATAAACAACAAAATCACTAATGCTAATAGAGCTTTATGGGCCTGTCGTCGCACATATGGCAGAACCTGGGGAATCTCTCCAAAGATCGTCCACTGGATCAACACAGTGATGATAAGACCCATTATAACATACGCCTCCATAGTATGGTGGATAAAATCCACACAAAAGGTCGCAATAGAGAAGCTCAAAAATACATATATACATCCAAAAAGTGGCGATCCGCAGTGCAATAAGTCTAATACAGTTAAACGAGATAAGTCTTAATGACCATCCGAAACTTAAGACCCTTCTCGATGAACTGCGCGGCCACAGACCACATTAAAAAAACACTATGCTTCAACAAACGGTTCTCCACGGAGATCCCCAAGAGAGAAGCATGGGTTAGTAATAACCCACCAAACAGCCACAGCGGCATATAGGAGCGGGAATATACGGACCACACAAACGCTTTACGATACCCATGGGTAAAAGTCCCAGCGTATTTCAAGCAGAGCTCCACGCCATTCAAGAATGCGCCACCCACATTATTTTATCTGGCATAAAAGGTGCAACCATCCATATTTTCACGGATAGTCAAGCAGCTATAAACGCCCTTAGCTCGTATACCATTGACTCCAAATCAGTCATGTACTGCTTCAATACCCTACAAACACTCGGAATAAGAAACAAAACCAAATTATGGTGGGTTCCGGGTCATATCGGGGTAGAAGGTAACGAAAAGGCCGACGAACTAGCCAGAAAAGGTTCAGAAACACCTTTCATAGGTCCCGAACCTTTCTGCTGCACTCCTAGATCAGCAGCAACAGCAGCAATTAAAAGCTGGAAACATAGAAAATATATCTATCTTTGGGAAAGCATCCCAGGTCCAAGAAAGGCCAAACGAGCCATTCGGCCCTTCAATCAAAATGCCAGCAAATGTCTAAACCCAAGCAGGCATGATATCAAAAACCTAGTAGGTTACCTTACTGGTCACCATGGTTTAAGATATCATCTACACAAAATGAGAATATCAGACTCTCCTGAGTGCTTACTCTGCCTTGAAGAGGACGAGTCAGCTGAACACATTTTATGTGAATGTCCAGCCCTTAATGGAATTAGAAAGAAGATCTTTTTCAGGGAGCAAATGAGCCCCGAGGACATAAATAATTCTTGTACTGGTAAAATTGTCCGCTTTACACGGAAAGTGGAAATTCTACTAGTTTAACTTTTCTGGCCCATACGGTACAAAAGATCTTTTAGGTCGAAGTACCCCCCCCCCCCCCCCTTTATAAATCACCTTGGCGAGCCAGAATTTAAAAAAAAAACTGTGCTGCGTTATCTATTCTTCTAAGTTGTCGTGGTAGATTATTCCTCAAACGGACAGAGTTGACAAAAATTGACGTTCGGAGTTTAATGTTGAGTGACGAGGGTTAATTAAATGCCCAGATCTATTTGGCCTATTTGACGAGACGGTCCTTATTCGGTCATGAATGTAGGTTGGTTTTTTGGTTAGCAGAACATCAGAGAACAGACATAAAGTCCGAAACTGAAGAAGACTATCAAATGACATATTATACAATCGAGGTGAAAAGTCAGAAACCCTGTCATACCTTCGCAAACCAAAAACATAGCGAATTATACAATTAAAGACGACATTAAGCTTCCAGCATGTTAACTGCTGGTTAAAAGTAACTCCAAAGTTACGAGCTGTTTGGACGTACTCTATTGGAGAGTTGTTTATTATGATAGTGGGGAAATAAGATAAGTCCAACGGTTTTCTGGAAATCGCCAAACATTTAGACTTAAATGGTTTAGCAAGAGACCATTTCTTAGAGACCAACGTGCTATTTCTGAAAGATCGTCGTTCATACAGCTTACGGCGTGATCGATAAGACCCAACGGACAGCTAATGTAGATATGTACATCGTCTGCATACAAATGTATAGAGCAATGCCTAACAATCGAGGGCAGCTCCGTTATATACAAAAAAAACAATAGTGGTCCCAAGATAGATCCCTGCGGCACACCACTGACAGTAGATACAAAATTAGAAAGAGTATTATTAGATTCAACAGAAAAACCGAAACTGGTGAAACCGAAACTGGGAGTAGTAAACACAATAGACTGGCCTTGCGTTTGTATTGAAGACCCATCAGATACAATAACGGATAGTTGGAAAGATACAAATTTAGTATTCAACTCATTGAGGTCGATGATCACATTGCTATTGGCCGTAGGCTTGCGGACCTTCACAGCGAAAGCGTTTCCATTGATTATAAGCTTGATCGCGCTGGAGCATAAGTGCACATATTGTGTTTGAGAACCAAGTGTTTGTATTGTTATTTGGCGTAATAGTCTTAGTTACTAGAGGTACATGCCTATTGTACATATAAGGCAATTAGATTTCCGTTGAGAAAGTCAACCTGGGTCTGTGATGATGGCGACAGTAGATAGTATCCCAGTTAATTCCACGGACATGTTGCTCTAAGAGTGAAAGATCAATGTTTTTAAAATTACGATATCGAAATGTTCTACAACAAATAGTAATACAGAAATCAAACGCAAAGTTGCAGCTAAGGTTATAAGGAAAAAATTTACACTGGTTTGGTTCGAGATATGACCCCTGCCTATCCAGCTCATCAGCCTTCTCGTACCCCGTGCGGAGTTTAGTCAGTTCTCCCATCGGGCGCGTCCCCAGGTGGCGGATAGGGGGGCCCTGTGCGTGTGCCTACTAGACAGTGTGCACACCCGCAGGGTTGGTGGAAATAGCCAATACCACCCGCGGACCAAAAAACTGACAGGAGGTGGATACTCTTTAAAAATCTAATATGGAAGTGAACAAGAGGAATAATGAAGTTACGGTGCAGGGAGTCGGATCCCCAGTACCGGCGGCGGAGAGTGCGAAGGCAGGCTCAAAGTCGTCGAGATACAATGACTGCATAATAACAACGGAAAAAAATAGTGCTAATGCACCTGCTACAGTATTGGCAAACTTGGATGCTGTAGCCGAAAATGTTACAAGGAAAGAGCTCAATGTGGATACGGCTGTTGACCCGTTTAAAAGGAGCACTCGGTTTGCGCGTTCGCCAACTAAAGCGACTTTCTTGCGAGACAATATGCGTTCGCAGTCTGAATCGACGTCATCGGGAAAAACTGACGCCACAAAAGCGACTGTCACTGCTCACGGCGCACAGAATAGCAGTGACAAACATGAGAGAAATAAAATGATACAACTTGGAATGAAAATTGACGGTCTAATTGATTTCTACAGGGACAAGCATAACGTCCACGGAGAAATTAAGAAAATGGGCACACTCATAAAGTCAGTTTTTCGGGAGGCGGAATCCGAGGTCGCTGATTTACGGAATGAAATATCTGTACTCCGGGAGCAGATAAAGGTCCTTAGCCGTAATGCGGATAAATCTCAAGCGACAGCATCCTCGCAAACGGACAAAGTCCCAACCGAAAAAAGCATGAACCGAAATAAGGAAATACCAGCGATCAATAAGAACAGGTCGCCTCTCCGATCTGCTAAGAGAAACAGGGAGGTGGATGTAAACGGCAACCGGTCGGAGGAGCAACCATCTAAAGCTCCTGCTTCAAAAAAGACCAAGATAAATTCGCCAAAAAAATCAAGCGGTAACATTACCATAGTTCCGTCTAACCAAGTTTCAGAACAGCAAAAGCAAACAGGCAAGAAGAGTATACCGAAACCGACAACAAATTTAGAAGCTAAGTCGGGGCAAGAATGGGTGAAGGTTGTCAAAAAGAAGCGTATCGAAGATGCTAAGAAACCACAGCGTCATGATGCGATAGTCATTAAAAAAACCGGTGAACTATCGTATGCGGACCTACTCAGGAAATTAAAGGCAGATCCTACACTTAAGGAAGTAGGAACGAATGTGAGTCGAATCCGTAAAACAGCAAGCGGAGACCTCTTACTGTCGCTAAATAAAGCTGCAAGTCCTACAACCGCAGTCTATAAGAAAAAAATTAAGGAAGCACTGGGAGAAAACGGTGACGTTTGGTCACTCACTCAAGAGGCCTTGCTAGAATGTAAGGATATAGACGAAGTGACGTCAAAGGAGGAGATCTGTTCCGCTTTAACAGATCAAATGAATTTCGAATTCAACGCCGCAATGATTAAGAACGTGAGGAAAGCATATGGTGGAACGCAAACAGCCACCATCAGCGTACCAGCGGAAATTGCGAAAAGGATGCTGAGAATAGGGAAAGTGCGAATCGGGTGGGTCTACTGCCGAATACGAGAAAAAATTATTCTTAAGCGTTGCTTTAGATGCCTTGAGTTCGGACACTTCGCGAGAGCGTGCAAAAGTTCTAACGACCGAACCGATCTGTGTATCAGGTGCGGAGGAAATGGTCACAAGTTGAAGGACTGCAAAGTCAGACCAAAATGTTTGCTTTGTGAAGTTAAAAATGTCGATTCTGGACATATAACTGGTAGTAGGAGATGTCCAGAATACAAAAAAGCGATAGAAACTTCTTCGAAAAAAATATGAATATATTACAGCTCAATCTAAATCATTGTGAAGCGGCCCAGTGCCTCCTACTGCAAACTGTTCATGAACGGAAAATTGATGTAGCGATTCTCTGCGAGCAATATAGAAACCTATCTGGAAATACCTGGGTTACCGACACGACGAAAACGTCTGCGATTTGGGTTTGCGGAGACGCCTCCATTCAGGAATACGCGGAGGTGCCCGAAGACTTCTTTACATGGGCTAAGATAAACGGCATTTACATATACAGCTGCTATATTCCACCTAGCGCTACTATCGATATTTTCGAGAGAGTTTTAGATAGAGTAGTTGCTACTGCTACGGGTAAGAGTCCCGTCGTAATCGCAGGGGATTTTAATGCATGGGCATCGGAATGGGGCAGTCCGTATACGAATCGAAGAGGGACTGTTCTATTGGAAGCTTTCTCTTGTTTGGACATAATTTTAGCTAACAGCGGAAGTATTAACACTTTTAGCACAGCTAGATCGGGATCTATCATCGATCTTACCTTCGCAAGTAGCAGCCTGCTTCGAAATGCTAACTGGCATGTGAGCGACCATTACACGCATAGCGACCACAATGCCATTTTATTCAGAGCCAACATCGGACCAGTAAACCGTCATAGCCGGGTGAAGTTGAAGCGATCTAAATGGAATGTCAACACGCTAGATGAAGATCTCCTTAGGCTCGTCGTCAGTGAAGCGATAATTGAAGCCAGGAATGCGGGGGAATTCGTAACGCAGGTATCACGGATGGTAGTCAACGCGTGTAATGCATCAATGTCCATGTTGGGAACAGGAAAGCACCGACCTCCAGTATACTGGTGGACTCCCGAGATCGCGGAACTCAGATTGTTATGTCACCGAACGCGAAGAATTTACCAGCGTTCCCGGATACGACACGTTGATGACAATCAAATTCAACTTGCACGAAACGAACACCGAGAAGCAAGAAGCCGTTTTAAAAAAGCTATTAAGTCTAGCAAGCGCCTTTGTTTTAGGAATCTCTGCGAAGAACTCAACAACGACGTCTGGGGTAAAGCTTATCAAATCGTATCGATGAGGCTAAAAGGTCCCCGTATGCAATCACCGACGTGCCCAGTTTTGTTACGACAAATAGTTGAGACTCTGTTTCCTCGCCAAGAAAGTACAGAGCTCGGTAGTCAAAGTGTTCACGAAATTGCGCCTATACCCATTGTAACACGCGAAGAATTATCCGAAGCCTGTAAGAAGGTACGCGATAGAAAGGCTCCGGGACTGGACGGTATCCCAAATAGAGCCCTAAAAATCGCAGTTAAAACACGACCTGACCTATTTGCCGAAATGTTCAACGCATGTCTCCAGGAGGGCATTTTTCCTGAACCTTGGAAGCGCCAAAGACTTGTCCTACTGCCGAAAGGAAAGGGTAATCCGAACGAACCATCCTCCTACCGTCCTATTTGTTTACTGGACACGATTGGTAAAATTCTCGAGCGAATTATTTACAACAGGCTCCAGCCAGCAATTGAAACGGCGGGAGGCCTCTCGGAACACCAATACGGTTTTCGCAGATCAAGATCTACGGTAGATGCAATCAATGCGGTAATTACGAGAGCCCGAGCCGCTATAGAAGGAAGGCGCTGGAAAGGAGGAACCAAAAAATACTGCGCCGTTATAACGCTCGATGTAAAAAACGCGTTTAATTCGGCGAATTGGGAACGTATCATTAGCTGTCTCTACACTATTGGAATACCGGACTATCTTTGTAAGATTATTACGAGTTACTTTTCGAATAGAGTTCTCCTCTACGACTCTGATGAGGGAATAAAAGAGTATGAAGTAACGGGCGGTGTGCCACAAGGTTCAGTTCTAGGCCCCTTGCTATGGAACGTTATGTATGACGAGATTCTGCGTCTACCGATTCCAAGAGAAGCGTCGATTATCGGCTTTGCAGACGACATAGCCGTGGTAGTTGTGGCAAAAACAATAGAAGAAGTCGAGCTGCACTGTAATGAGACAGTTGCAAATGTACGTACATGGCTTTCTAGCGCAGGTTTGAAACTCGCCGACCACAAAACGGAAGCAGTACTTATTACGAGTAGGAAAGTGCGGGAAACGATAACGCTTAGAGTAGGAGAGCAAGAAGTAGTTTCCCAACCGTTTATTAAGTACCTCGGAGTAATTATAGACGCTCGTCTAAGCTTTAAACATCATCTGGAATATGTATGCGGAAAGTCATCAAAAACCGTAAGCGCGCTTTCAAGGCTGATGAGTAACATCGGGGGCCCGAAACAAACAAAGAGACTTCTTCTTGCAGGAACTGCCAGTTCTATTCTCATGTATGCGGTAGAAATATGGTCAAGTGCAACGAAAGTTAAGTCTTACATGAGGGGAGTCAAATCTGTCCATCGTCTTAGCGCACTAAGAGTCGCCTGTGCGTTCCGAACCGTTTCGAACGATGCTATACTCGTCGTATCTTCAATGTTACCTATCGATATACTTGCTGAAGAAATGGTAAAATTAAAAAGCGAGCGAGTCCGAAATGGTCGGGTAGATAACGACAAAAGAAAATATGAAAGGAGTCTGAGTATAGCAACTTGGCAACAACAATGGAATGATTCGTTAAAGGGAAGATGGACGCATAGACTTATACCAGTGATTGATGTATGGATCAAAAGGGAACATGGTGAAACAAACCTCCATCTGACCCAGTTCTTGACTGGTCATGGCTGTTACAGAGAATATCTCTTCAAACGCGGACATGAAACCAGCCCAAATTGCCCGCATTGCGAAAATGTTTCTGAAAACGCGGAACACGTGTTTTTCCATTGCCAACGGTACGAAACCGAGAGGATCTCCCTGCGGGACCAATTCGGCGAGTGGCCCACGCCCGATAATGTGGTAAACTATATGCTTCGGAATGACGAAAACTGGACCGCTGTAAGTAACGTGGCGGTGCGTATACTCAGCGATCTTAGACGTTTAGAACGCCAACGGAAATCTAATAGTTCCAACAATAGAGCAACAAGCTAAGTCTTCATACCGACCCCCGCGAAGTAATGTCTCACGGCGGTTCCGCGGGGGAAACGAATCGGCCTGTTCGGGAAGGGAGGTGGTTTTAGCCGGTAGGAATCCGGCACTACCAATGGACGTCGGACCATTGGTGCCTCATGCAAGGTTTCCACCTTCCATCGCTAAAAAAAAAAAAAAAAAAAAAAAAAAAAAAAGCCTTCTCGTACACAGCGCAGAGTTTTACATCGGGCGCGTTCAATTTGCAATCTAACTATGAGTCCCTACTTGTTAACCCTCTGTGATTGGATGAATTATTCACTCAAACACACCTTTCGATACAACCATCACTTTTCACCCAGTGCCGTATTGGGAACTTGTTTTAAATGGGAACTCTTCCGCAATTATTGTCATTAACAATGTTTTTTGCGGTATTTTTATTTTTTTTAAATTTGCAATTAAGTTAGTTGGATACCCCTGTGGAGAACTTCTTTTTACCACAACCAATGTCCACGCACCACTGCATTCTTATGGCTAGTTTCTGTTGGAGAGTTCAATGATTCGTAAATCAAACTAAGCGAACTAAGCATTTTTTATTAAGGTGGCCCATAACCAAAGGATTGATTAACGTCGATGGATAAAGTAGGTCTACTTTCTACGCGTACATTCAAAACTGAAGTTCACACATTCTAGAATATAAGTTCAAGTATTAAAAAAATGAGAGAGTCACAAGCATTGGTCAACGATTCGGAAATGGGAAATGAGGGAGTACTTTCTGGCGTTGCCGATCGACAGACATTTCAGTACACTACAGCGAAACTGCAGCTCGACAGCTGATTGGTTTGCAATTCTACTAGAGAGTTAGATGAGAAATGAACAATTGTATTGCACTGGCACCTTAGGTAGTTGGATCATTGAGTGGTATTTAGGTAATTATAGGTTAGGCAAAAGGCATATCAAATGCAACCATAGTGTTTTCGACTGACAAAGTTGGCGACGGATTATATAGAACGGGTCGATCCGTTAAGCACGTTAACGCCGACGGATCCGTCGATGCAATGGATTCTATGGGCTGGACCCTTAAGCACTTGAATCAGTTTGGGAACGGATATAGGGTTCAATCAGGTTTACGAGTTTGATCATGTTGGATATCTAAACTCGTGGGTTGTTGTCGTTCACAAGCTATTTAATTAACGAGTATAGGGGTGCAAACCGACAGATTTCTCACGAATACAATGCTACCTATTGGATTGTTCGAACGCGTTCCAACATACACATTTTAATCTCTGATAGGCAAAACGCGTTCAAACAACTAGTCGTAAGCTAACTTGCCCATTGTGCTGCGCTCCAAGAACCCAGCGCTCTACGTGACAGCAACTTATAAGCTTTGATTTTATCTCTACGGCAGAAGTCGCTGGATTGATATTACTGATAAATTGCTGCCATTGGGAAAACGGTTATTTGTCCAAACTTGTTGAATCTTTGTAGGTAACTACAACAACTTTGAATCCCGGTATTACTGTCGTCCAAGATGTTCTTTGGAAGCAGTTCTCCACCAAATATAATATATCTACCCGTTTGGAAAAATCATTACTTTTTCCTACCCGAACATAGTCCACTATATTAGTTGTTCCCAACGTGTTGCACTACTCACCCTTAAGGAAGAATAAAGAGTACCTACCGGAAGACATAGTAAACACAAAAAAAAAAAAAAAAACTGAAACTATATACAGTGAACCCTCGGATAACACGGTATAGCGCGATTTACAAATTGCGGCAAACCCTCCTTCAGCGCGTACTTCTTCAACGCGGTTTCGGTATATCGCGATTTTCGGTTATTTATAACGCAAAAAATGTAGTCATCTACCTATCGCATTACTTTGTTTCGGTAGGTTCGCGCTTTTATGAATATTCTGCTTAAAACCGTTTCTGGTGTGGTAGGAATACGAGTACCTCACTGTTTGTATACCCTATTCTAAGGGTATATTAATTTTGACGCATAGTTTGTAACATACCTTAATATTGCCCGTAGACCCCTAAAAGTTACTATATTTATGATCAGCATCGATAGTAATGTCGATCTAGCCATGTCCGTCCGTCCGTCCGTCGGCAAAAATTAAGGCCTTTAAACTGGGCCTAGAGAAATGAAATTTTAACCATATACTCTCTAGGGTCCCGAAATAATCAAGTTTACGAATTTTTGAAATCCGCCCACAAACTCAAAAAAACAAATTTTTCGGAAAAATGGAATTTTGAGCTAAAAAGCTGAAATTTTTTATATGTGATCTATGACTCCTAGAACTACTCGGGATAATTTTCAAAATCCGCCCACTGACACGCGCACAATTAAAAAATAAAACTTTTTGAAAATTAAAAGTTTGAGCTAGGGAGCTGAAATTTATAATATATACTCTCTAGCGGCCCTTTATGCTCATGTGTTAATTTTTTTTTAAATGCGCCTACTGACACGCCCACAATTAAATAAAACTATTTTATTGGAAAACCAAAGTTTGAGGTATGGAGCGTTTTTTTTTTTGATTAAATCCTTTAAATGTTATATAACAAAATATGTGGAGCGTTCTTAACAATTCAACCACACTAAGACTTTTGTCACACCCTCTTTTGAGGGATATGAATAAGAATAGGGTATCCAACAGTTCGCCCAAGCAGACTGTAGCCCGTCCCTATGTTTGTAGCTTTATTTATGTAAGACCAAATATTTGGTAACAACACAGTTGTGAGGAAGATATTAAACCGGTATTCAAAACGGATGTTCAATTTTTTAAAAGAAAAAGTACTAAATTAGGATCGGCTGAGGAATGGAGAAAAATCAGGTGACGTTGCAAGGAAATAAAATTAAAGTCGACTATTCGCACAATTAAGCAAAATTAACATTACTATCGATGCTGATCATAAATATACGAGTAGTAACTTTTAGGGGTCTACGGGCAATATTAAGGTATGTTACAAACTATGCTTCAAAATTAATATACCCTTAGAATAGGGTATAATTAAAGAGAGAGTTTGTGCTGGGTCGTCTGTTAGTTCAAAGCGAGTTGCTCGTATCCGGCATATTATTTTAGAGAAGACGGAAAAAGTCCCAATGGTTTGGATAGAAAATTGCAGTCAAAAGAGGATGGCATTCATTGAATGAAAACACATCTGAAGGTCATTGACCGTTCTCCTTCAAAGCAGCCTTCTACAAATGAATTGAGTGCTAGTAAAAGGTGGTTCAAAAATTTTAAGGTCCGTTGTTCTTTGCAAAATGTAAAAGTTTAAATAGAAAATTGCACCGGATGCAGTAGCCGCTGCCGTACATTTTAATTGTATTCTTTGTATCAGAATTGCATTGCTTGCCTCCGCTGGCATTGCAGTACGCTACTGCGCTACTGTTTACCCCACTAAGGAGTACATTTCGAATGGGATATCTCTGGGGACAAGCAAGATCATCATAATGGCAGATTATACGATTATTGAACTTCAATAAATTAATTAGTACATGGTACCGTTGCCAGGCGCTGACAAACTTTCCCCCCAAACAAATCTTAAACACTCCAAGATTTGGTAATTTTTAAAATAAAAAGGTCCAATTTGTTTTTTTAAGTTCTTTGTGTTAATGTTTTTTTTAGGTAATTGATTTCAAGTTTGTGAAAAATAAAAGTTTAAAAACAACTACTTAGTTAAACAAGGGAATATTAAGTAAAAAGTCCTTGTTGGGGCACTTCGCATAAATCATCGTTTATTTTTTATATACTAATACATTATTTTGAATTGTATAAAATTTGTATCAAAGGTTAAAACCCTTATTGTTTACAACATGAATTGTACTAAAAGCTAATTGAACTATTTAAAATTGCCGCCTATCTTTCGAACATCAGCCATATTTTCTCTTGTAAATCCAGTTAAAATTATACCAATTGAAATGTATATAAAGATCAATAAAGCATTGCGGCTAACGCTCATTTTTTTTGTACAACCGAAATCTCGTCTTCTTATTCTCGTTGCTAGTCGTTGTCTCTAGTTGAGTCGTAAAGTATCGTTGACCTTTTCAAAGTCATTGCAATCATCAAGCGTACATATCCGGAAAATCGCCAGCAATCTATACCCCCTTCGTTGGGTGAGAATTTTCCTACAATCCGGTCGAGGAACGTAAATTTTCCCATCCAGCAATCAGACTTTCGCTGATTGTACATTTTTGGCGCTCACGTGTGGCATTTTTCGGATTTTGAAAAACCATTGTAAGTGACTTCGCACCAACAAAGTGACAAAAATCACCTTACAAAAGGAAAAAAAAAAACTATTTAAAAGTGAACATAAGATCATAATAGAAAAAAAAGAAAAAAAAGACATTGTGAAAAAGTGAGTCGCGTTCGGTAATCGGTGTCGCGGAGGAGGCAAAGTGAAGAGTACCAACAGGAAAAAAAAATCTGAACCAGAGCAGAGAAAATCCATCAAAGAAAGTTCAGCAGAAGATCGGAATCGGAAGTTTCACCAGATTCATCAGTTGCGGAAAGTATAGGGAACGATAAGTATTCATCCCTAAACAGGTATGTTGATAAAAACTCCAAATAGTAGAACGTGCGTTAATCGTAAAATAAATAATAAAAAAATCAATTAAAATTTTGATTAACATCGAAAAGAACAAAATCAAGTTTATCAAAATAACAGAAAACGCACATTCGACATACGTGGAAAAATATTGCATGCGAAATATTATAATTTCTAACAAAAATCATTATTATATTTGCTGAAACAACATACAAAATCAAAATAAAAATCAAAATTATTTGAGATCAATATAAGATTTTTTATAATAAAAGCGCTTATCGTCACAGTGATCGTGGCTAAGCAATTGTTACGTTCCAAAATGTCATCTATTTTCTTTCATCGATTATTCGCGAGAGGGCTTCGCTCCCACAAGTATCATTTCTGCTCTTAGTGCTTTCTCCCGTCCATCCACACAATCGTTCGATCGTTTCCGTTTATTCCAGCAAAGGAATACAACTCACTCAATCCTCTTTAGTTCGGTTACAACAGGTTCCACACAATTGATATATATTCACTTCATCGCGGTTGGTTGCAACTCGAACCAGTTTCGCAGATTCTACTGGCAACAAGTTCCACATTTTTTGTTGAGAAGCTTCGTCGTGTTAGCATTTATCTCAGTCTACATATTGGATATTGCATGGTATTGCGGTTTATAAATATTTCGTATCGTTGATATCGTTCAACAATAGCAACATTTCTCGTCGGTGGATTTTATTAATCACACAAACATAACACGAACACAATCATCTTTACTTTTGGTTTATTGCTGCAGCATCAAGCAGCATTGGTTCAAATACATCGATGCTTACATTTTAATTTTAATATAAAAGTGAATGCATTCCACATCGATCTAAATCGTATTGCTCCGTCTCGCTACTTTCTTCATGTTCAGTATTCTCGCAGTGAACATTCGCATTGGTTTTTAAATTGGAATAAACCGAATTGAGTTAAGTCGTATTGCCGCAATTTTGCGAACTTTTACACTATATACATACAAAGCTTATCCATTCACAAATACGATTGCTTGAAAAAATTAGTATTCGCTCGACACTATACAACATCGTTTGGATAATTTGTTAGTGTTTGTAGAAAGCTGTTGAGTTAGGGATGGGAAAAACCGGCCGGTTTTAACCGACGGCGGTTATTTTGCTTCGGTTAACCGTGTTCGTTCCGGTTATTATTTTGTCTCGGTTATCTCCGGTTTTTTTTTCTAAACCCAATAACCGGACAAAAAAAAACCGGGTAACATTTGCTGCTTAGCTTAATCGCATTTCGGTTATTCGTCATTCGCCTACCGAAAAAAAATCCTTGCTTTCGCTCTCGCATAATGAAATTGGTACCCTCTTTCATTTTCCCATACATACATAAACACACGCATTTTGAATAGTTTTGTCGTCATTGGTCATTCGCACTTTTTGTTGCTTCACCCCACCATGCGCATCGTCACACCACACGGCACACATCATTTGGCGCTGTTCGTGTGTAATTATTTTGTTCAATGAAGTGAGCATGCAGCGTTGCCACTTTGCTGCAATTGCAGTAGATTAGGTGTAATTACTGAAAAAAATCATAAAAACGAATCATAAAACCATTTAAAAAAGGATTATGGAAAAACCCACAATCGTTCGTCTTACGCAGCAAGCCGCATGTATTGGTATAGGTTAAATGTATCGCGTACCATTTTCTTTTCAAGTAGTCATTGTATACGGGTAAAAAACATTCTTTTGACCTATTTCCACTTACGGTTCGTTTTTTTCAGCATTTTGGTTTGCGGTACCTACCTAGTAGGAAATCCATATAAAAAGACAGAGTGTCTCTCTCTACTCATCATAGATATACTCAACTCTGGTGGTGAGTGGTGACTTCATTATTGTTTTAACTTTTAAGAAAACCGTTAACGTTTGTTTTAAATATTGTATATGCCTTCAGACTGTCAGAGACAAAAAGTTTTATTTTTCCATTGATTAGTTGGTGTTGTTTCAGTGTTAAAATTTGATATTGTAATTGTCGAAATATGGCTCAATTGCAATCATCAATAGTTTGGAAATATTTTAAAAAGTGCAGTGGGAGCGAAGCGCAGTGCTCCATTTGTTTAAAAAAACTCAAAACGGGAGGAGGCACGACGAACTTGCGTCAACATTTAACAAGCAAACATCCAAAATATTGTCTGGAAAAGAAGGTAGGTACCTACATTAATTATTTCTCAAATCTGTGAACTGTTAAGCATTTTTTTTTTGTTTCTTGCATATTGCTTCCAGGGTAAAGAAAAACATTTGTCCTGTTTCGAAAGTAATACTACAGATCCCGATAATTTAGGAGAAAGAGAAACTTTGCCAGAGACAACAAGAGAACCAAGAAGAAAACCGAATTCGGTCACAGCCACAGCCACTAACACAATTCGTTCGAGGTCTCCTACTCCTTCGACTTCATCAAAGCAGAGGCAGATCACTCTCTTCGAAAGCCAAGAAAGAATATGTAGCTATGAGAGTAAGTTTCATATTTATTTATATATTTAGGCTCTAGCGATTCTAATGTAAATATGTAATTACATTTTTTAGGGGGTGGAAGACGTGACCTTGAACTCACAAATGCACTGATTTTCATGATCTGTAAAGACAATTTACCTCACTCACTTGTAGAGAAAGTGGGTTTTAGTCGTTTTACGAAAGTTGCAGTGCCATTGTACATTTTACCCTCCAGAAAAACTGTAAGTAATACCTACTTAGTTATAATAATTACGTAATATTGTAACTTGATTTGCACTTTACATAAAATTTTATTTCATTAACGAAATTGTTCTTCTTGCATTGCAGATAACTGACATGGTTAGCACCAAGTACTCCGCAGCTGTCCAAATAGTGAAGTCAACATTAGCTAATGTAGTGCACTTTTCGCTCACTGCAGACATATGTACTTTGACCAATTCATCAAAAGGATTTTTGGTGATTACAGCGCATTTTATCGGTACTTTAGTTTTATTAATTCTATTTACTGTAGGTACCTAATACACTTTCACTCTCTACTGACAGATTCTCAGGAAAACAAAAGGAAGCTGGACACAATAATGTTGGGAGTTCGGCGACTTCGAGAGAGCCATACAGGCGACTACATCGCTTCTGAAATTGATGATGTTCTTCGAGTCTTCGACATACCGAAGTCGAAAATAGTTGGTGTTTGCACAGATGGGGGTGCTAACATGATCGCAGGTGTGAGGAAGTTGTTAGGGGATGGAAAGAGCATTTACTGTTTTGCCCATCTTCTTAACTTAATAGTCACAGATGGCCTAGAGGATAGAAATAATGAAATTTTAAAAGGTCTAATAAGTGAAATTAAAAATATTGTCACATTTGCAAGACAGAGTAACGTATTTATGGAGAAGCTACGGACGGAGCAGGTACGAGAAGGTATAGCAGAGGGAAATGTAATGCTTTTGGTTCAATCAGTACCAACAAGGTGGAATTCCAGCTACCACATGCTAAAGAGGTTCGTCCAACTGTCACCATTAATTGCTCAAGTTTTAGCAAATCCCATTATCAAAAATGCACCGAGAATGATTTCTGGAGCAGACATTGAAATCGTGTCAGAACTATTGGATATCCTAAAGCCTTTCGATGAGGCCACTACGGAGATCTCGGGAAGCGAGTACATAACAGGAAGTCTCGTTATCCCCCTATTGACCATCATCGAAGGTAGTTTAAAAAATCAGAGCCCTAAACATAGTGTAGTCAAAGTTCTTTCACAAAAGCTATTGATCAGCCTTAAAGACAGAAGCGCAAAAGTATTGCAGAACCCTCTGCTGTGGAATGCTTCGCTCTCAGATCCTCGTTTTAAAAAAACATATATGAACCCCATTGTTGCAAGTAAAGCAGTTTCAAACTTAAGCCGAGAAATCAAACAGCACTTGACTGAAATAGGAATTGGGAAGCTTTCACCTCCGTTACCAACTCGAAGTGAAGAAGCTGAAACAACTAAAAGAGTGAACACTCTTTGGTCAACACATGACCAGGTGGTAGCCAAGACTAGTCCGGTGGAAATTGAAGATTCGTTTCCGAATGAGCTGAGACTTTACCTTCAGCAACCTTTGCTACCCAGATTGAGTGATCCATTTTTTTTTTGGGAGCAGAGCCAAACTTGTATGCCGGGATTAGCATTTATTGCACGAAAGTATTTATCTCTTGTCGGAAGTTCTGTAGCTTCTGAAAGACTCGTTTCAACATTAAATGATGTTGTTTCTGATGAGAGGAGTCCACTCACAGACCAACATATTATAGAAAGGGTCTTCATGAATAGGTTGGAACAAAAATATTGGCCAACTACAACAACTTGATTTATTTATCTTATCTATTATGTAATTTAAAATGTTAGTATGTACTTTATTGAAATGTTTTCTTATCTTAATTTCATATGTAAATATATTTTTCATTAAAAATGTAATATTTGTTTATGTATGTTTTTTTCGTAAAAAACCGGATTCCGGTTTAACCGAAAACCGGTTTTTTTAAGCGGTTATAACCGCCAGGTTAAACTGGTGTTAAATTAAACCGGAATAACCGAAAACCGGTTATTTTTGTAATAACCGCCATCCCTATGTTGAGTTCGACCAGTCTTCACTATTTGTTAATATTTGGCTACTTGCGAACAGTTTAGTATGGCAGAACCATCGATGGATGAGTTAAAGCAAATGCGTTCTTCAACCAAAGGAAGCATTACTAGAATAAGGAATAGTATAAAGGATGAACTGTCACCAACAGAATTAGAATGTCGCTTAGGAATAGTCGAATCCTATTTTAAGCAACTTTTGACATATCAAACGCAAATTGAACGTTTAACACCTACAGATACTGTAAGAGGCGAGCTAGAAGAACTGTACATTTCGACAAAAACAAAAATACTATCTGCTCTAGGTACAACAAGAAGTAATACTTTGGAAACTACTTTCTCGGTTCCACAATCGGTGAACCATTTGCAAAAACTAAGCCTGCCTAAATTCAGTGGCAAGTATTCAGAGTTTAAGAACTTTATCAACTCTTATACTAAACTCGTTGACAAAGACCAGAGTTTGTCAACAATCGAAAAATTTAATTATTTACTCACGTGCTTAAGTGGTCAAGCACTCGGTACAATAAAAGCGTTTCAGGTTACAGAGATCAACTATCCTAAAGCACTCGCTCGACTCAAAGATCGTTATGATAATAATTGTCTTATATTTTTGGAAAACATATCTCAACTTTTTGAATTGCCAAAGGTTTCAAAGCCGTCGGCATCGCTTTTACGTAGTTTAGTTGACAACGTCTCTGCATTGTTCAGTTCCTTACAGTC
The DNA here is from genome assembly GCA_949715645.1 of Portevinia maculata. Taxonomy (NCBI): domain Eukaryota; kingdom Metazoa; phylum Arthropoda; class Insecta; order Diptera; family Syrphidae; genus Portevinia; species Portevinia maculata. Next base: position 221,919,750 of record OX454526.1, read on the forward strand.
AATTTGAACTCATGTAGACATATGTAACGCTGTGATTATCTACATAGCAATGTACAAGATCGACGAAGATACTCAAGCCAAGTGGGATGAGCAGTGCGATTTTAAAACACTTCCAAGTTGGGATGCGTGTGCGTGCTAAGGTTTTGAATAAACGCTGTCAATACCTTGAAGCACGTGATGGACAGCAGCTTCGCTCAGACCATAACAACAAATGGCTAAATAAGACTAGGTCATCTCATGACCAACGTCCACAAACCTCTTTAACAGTTATGCAAAGATCGTGCGCATTCTGTAAAGAAACCAACCATCTGATCAGCAGTTGTTCTACTTTTAGTAGACTCTCAGTATCCGATCGCTTTACCAACGTTAAGAAGCTAGCTCTTTGCTGAAATTGTTTAGGTAAGGGTCACACGGTGTCTAAATGCCCATCATCATATTGGTGTAAGACATGCAAGCAAGCACACCATAGTTTGTTGCATCGGATACAACAAAGGCCTGCAGAGCCTTGTGAGAATAGTCAACCATCTACTAGTACCGCAGCTGCACATTCTGCGTTAGAAAAGGAATCCGATAACAGGACGGCACAGGTGATTCTTGCTACTGCTTTGGTTTTGGTCAAAGATAGCTGTGGAAGTTTTCAATTAGGGCGAGTGTTATTGGATTCCGGCTCCCAGGTAAATTTTATAAAGGAGCGCTTTGCCAACTCTCTGCATAGGCAACGAAGGAATATGGATATAGTTGGAATCGGATCAACCGAAACCAAGATTAGGTTCTTTACTCAAACTACCATTCGCTCAAGGATCAATAACTTTGAGCTTTCATTGGAATTTCTCGTTACGCCCACAATAACAGGATACCAACCTGATTCAGAACTTAAAGTAAAGGACTGGAGCTTACCTAACGATATCGAACTTGCGGACGAGCACTTTAATCAACCTTCGCCGGTCGATTTGCTGCTGGGAGCTGAAAACTTCTTTGAATTGCTTCGGGCAAGTCAAATTAAGCTCGGACCGGAACTACCCTCGTTGCTAAATACGTACTTAGGGTGGATTGTATCGGGGAGATACAGGAGCCAGCTACAAACCGAAAAGCAGGTGTGTTGTATCAGTTCAATGGAGGACCCTCTGGAAGCATTCGTGGAAAGGTTTTGGGAGATTGAAGCAGTGGACGGACGCAGGTGCAAATGGACGGAAGAGCAGGTAGAATGTGAAGCACACTTTCGAAAAACTATCGAAGAACTACCTAGTGGAAGGCTTATGGTTCAACTCCCCTTTAAAAAGGATCCTGCATGCTTAGGAAATTCTTATGACATAGCTTTAAGGAGATTTCTATCGCTGGAACGTAGGCTTGCGAGAGACCATTCACTCAAATCTGACTACAGTAAATTTCTGAGAGAATATAGGGATCTTGGTCACATGTCATTAGTAGAAAACCCTAACTTAAAGGAATCTCATTATTACCTCCCACATCTAGCAGTTCTTAAGCCAGGTAGCGTCTCAACTAAACTAAGAGTCGTATTTGATGCCTCATGTCGCACATCATCACAGGTATCTCTTAATGAAATCCTCATGGCTGGTCCGACTGTTCAGGATGACTTGTTTCTGATTTTACTGCGATTTCGTTTGCATAGATACGCCTTGACTGCAGACATAGTTAAAATGTATTGACAGATAGAGATGCATCCTTCCCATTGTAAATATCAATACATTTTGTGGAGAGAAAGCGAGAAATCACCCATACAAACATATAAGCTGAATACTGTAACCCATGGTACAACTTCGGCGTTCGGCACCATTCCTAGCTATCCGGTCGCTCGTTTATCTTGCTGATAAATTCACAGATAAAAATTTAGGATCGAAGATATTGCGCTCAGATTTTTATGTCGATGACATGCTCACCGGAGCTGATGATCTCGATGAATTGCTTCAGATTCAGAAGGAAGTGGTTGCAATCTTAAATTCAGCAAGGCTCGAACTGTTGAAATGGCATAGCAATGGGCTAAATATTCAACAAAAGAACCCGAACATAAAAAATATAAATATAGCAGATTCAAATCTTACGAGCACTTTGGGGATCACTTGGGATCCCAATTGCGATGAGTTTTCGTTTACATACCAAAATAGTCGTATATATTCCGAATGTACGAAAAGATCTATGCTGTCGGTATCGTCTGCCCTGTTTGATCCAATGGGGTTACTAAGCCCTATAATTATTATTGCGAAAATCCTTCTTCAGAAAGTCTGGATTGAAAAAATAGACAGGGATGCGACAGTTCCGCATTATATTGAAACGGAGTGGCGTCAATTCATGTCGGATTTATATTCCGTGATACACCTTTCTGTTCCACGATTTGTATTATCCGCAAACAAAAAGGACGTACAAATCCATGGATTCTGCGACGCGTCTTTGCACGCATATGGTTGTTGCATCTACACCAGAATCACCGACACTTCAGGGGCTGTAGTTGTCAAACTCTTGGTGGCGAAGTCTAGACTAGCACCTGCAAAAAAGAAGCAACTCCCGAGACTCGAGCTGTGTGGTGCGCATCTTCTCTCCAAATTGTGGTTAAAAATTGAACCAATCTTTAATAAGTCGTACTCAAACATCTTCTTTTGGACAGACTCTAGTATTGTGTTGCATTGGATATCTACGCATTCATCAAAACTCACTACTTTCGTATTAAATCGAGTAGCGGAGATCCAAGAACGTACGCAGGACATTGCCTGGAGACATGTACCTACAAAAGAAAACCCCGCTCACATTGTGTCACGAGGCTGGTCCAAGGGCTCTGGGATTCGATATGGTTTTCTGGACCTGCATTTTTGTTGGAAGGCCCTGAAAAATGGCCCTTAAATTTGAATGAAGACCTATCAAATGAATTTCGTATGCTAGAAAAGAGAAAAATCGCATTGCTCAATAAAAAACATCAAGAAGGTGCACCATATCTATTGGAGATCATAAACAAATACAGCTCTTCCACAAAAATAATACACATTTTCGCATACGTGTTACGGCTTATCAATAGGATGAAGAAGAGTTCTACCATAACCGTCGGATCTCTTACCTCCATGGAACTCGAGTCGGCTCTTCACAAAATCGTATGGATCATCCAAACTTATTCTTTTGCAGAGGAAGTGGACCTGATTCTTCATGGAAGGCAGCTAAAAGGAGCCATCAAATGTACTAACCCGTTCATTGATGAGTCAACTGGGATTTAACTGTTAAAAGTAGGGGGTCGACTGAAGAATGCGAACATTCCAGAGGAGCAGAAACATCCATTACTTCTTCCAAAGAATTCAAATTTCGTTCTTGCGATGGTTAGGGATTTGCATTTATCTAATTTTCATGCAGGGCCCAAGACTCTGCTTGCACTAATTAGACAACGATTCTGGATCGTTAATGCAAGAGATATCGCCAGAAAAATAGTCAGGAAGTGCATACAATGTACTAGATACCGCCCGAAGCTACTGCAGCAGGTCATGGGTGATCTACCTGCTGAAAGAGTGGTTTCCTCTCGTCCCCTTCTCTCGTTGTGGCGTGGACCAATTTATACATTCTATAGGATTCGTGGCAAGGTTCCCTACAAGACGTATGTGGCAGTCTTCGTCTGCTTTGCATCAAAGGCTGTCCATCTTAAAGCCGTATCAGATAGATGGTCGTCGAGGTCTACCATTTGAAATTTTTGCGACAATGCAACAAATTTTGTGGGTGGCGACTCAAAACTTAGAGAATTTTGAAAAATGTTGTTTCAAGAAAAATCACTATATACGAGTACCATTAATCACTTTTGTACTAATGACCGTATTAATTTTCGTTTTATCCCACCTAGGACTCCACATTTTGGTGGACTCTCGGAGGCCGCCGTCAAGGTTGCAAAAGGCTTCCTGTACCGAAGTCTTCATAACGCCAAGCTGACATTTGAGGAGCTTTCGACGGCGCTAGTCGAAATCGAAGCAGTGATGAATTCTCGGCCAATTTCCCCACTATTAACGGATCCCAATGATTTGGAAGCTTTGACTCCTGGCCACCTTCTCATCGGAGCAGCGCTGAAGGCCATTCCGGAACTACCAGACGATGTATCCGACATTAGTTACCTCCAACGATGGCGTCGCATAGTAAAAACGCATTTTTGGAAGCGCTGGTCTGAAGAATACGTCAACGAACTTCAACAAAGGTCGAAGTGGTCAACACCTCAACAAAATCTGCAAGTCGACGCAATTGTCATTGTCCATGAGGATAACCTTCCTCCCCAGAAATGGCTGCTTGGTAGAGTCATGAATACTATTCCTGGTAAAGATGGCAAGGTAAGAGTTGCTGACATCCGGACGGCAAAAGGAGTTATAAGACGTCCAATCCGCAAGCTTGCACTTCTTTCTGCTTGAAAGGGACCTTTCAAAGGGGACGGAATGTTGGGGCACTTCGCATAAATCATCGTTTATTTTTTATATACTAACTACATTATTTTGAATTGTATAAAATTTGTATCAAAGATTAAAACCCTTATTGTTTACAACATGAATTGTACTAAAAGCTAATTGAACTATTTAAAATTGCCGCCTATCTTTCGAACATCAGCCATATTTTCTCTTGTAAATCCAGTTAAAATTATACCAATTGAAATGTATATAAAGATCAATAAAGCATTGCGGCTAACGCTCATTTTTTTTGTACAACCGAAATTGTCGGACACTCTCTCGTCTTCTTATTCTCGTTGCTAGTCGTTGTTTCTGGTTGAGTCGTGAAGTATCGTTGACCTTTTCAAAGTCATTGCGGTCATCAAGCGTACATATCCGGAAAATCGCCAGCAATCCATACCCCATTCGTTGGGTGAGAATTTTCCTACAATCCGGTCGAGGAACGTAAATTTTCCCATCCAGCAATCAGACTTTCGCTGATTGTACATGTACAGTCCTAAAATATAATTATGGTCTCCCTCATTGTCGATTTTGTATAGCTGCTCGTAAGTAAACATTTTTAGTATTTCCTTAGATATGTCAAAATGTATACATACATTCCAATCCGACAGAGTATAACTAGGCCGCAAAATGTTATCAGCCGTTTCGCAATTTAGCTTTAAATTAGTTAAAGTTGGGAAAGTCCCTTTCAACGCCTGCATTGGAAAATAAAAGCGAAAAAAGTGTTGTTCCCATTTTCCCTATAATAAATCTTTCTCACACCATCAGCATGCCTTTTGTTGCAGACTTCATTCCAGGAGCTCTCTGAAGAATGTGTATTAGATCGAATTCCACTCTTGATCTAAATTATCCGGTAGTCGCTCCTGTAAATTCTTTCACAGACTAACAAGAAATGTTTTGCATCGTTCTTTAATTTTTTCTAAATGCTCTGTCGATATTGTTGATGACAGTTCATTAAAACAAAACTCAAGATGAATGCAGTTAGTTAGTATTAAGAGCGGTTTGAAATCAAAGTATTGTGTTCGGTGATGTGGCACTGCCTTAATGATAGGGCTTTCGCCCAGACTATTTGTCTCGCCGTCCCGCTCTTATCCTAATGGACAGCCCGAATATTTCATATGGTAATTGGCATTGCTGAATTTTTGCTCCTGAGTTGTGTTTCTATTATTAGCGGCAGTAGCGCCCCTATACCACTGATTGTGATTATAACCTTATGTTATTCCTCATCCGCCGCATTCAGAACATTTTCTGCATAACTTCACCTAGCCTTTAAGGGCCCAACCCATAAAATCCGTCAATCAAACGGATGCGTTGATTCAAAGGAGGGCAATATAGAATATACATAATTCTTATGGGAGGTGGCCCATAACCAACGGATTCATGAACTCCAAAGGATAAAGTAGACCTACTATCTATTTTTCTGTCCTTCAAAGTTTGCATACATTCAAAAATTGCACTTCACACATACAACTGTCATTGCCGTTTGACAGACAGTTCAGTACCACAGCGAAACTGCAACTCGACCGCTGATTGGTTGAATTGGCTTTACATCGTAGGGATGTTTGATAACATCATAAATTCCTTGAGGCCATTTTGGCGAACGCAAACATTTTTCAGTTTTCGGTCAAAAAAAAATGTGAATGAGAGAGAAAGAAGCTTCCCAATGCTGCGATCTGAAAATTTTAGCTCATAAAATTTCATTGGGCTTTTTTATGAAATCTGTCAAATGCCTGTATAAGTTATTGTAGTGTCTGTTTTTGGCAATTGTACTATTGGTTATGTTTTTCTCTGTCTCTCTGATATATTTATTTGACGTATGGAACTTCTGTAACTTTTTATTCTTAAACGCGTTCGCATTTTTTTTTTGCAATTTTTCTGTCACCAAATTTTGGTGGAGAAAGTACGCGAACACAGCATTATGTTTTGGCTGAGAAAAACTTTTACCGTCTCTTTTTCTATGTGCGGTCAGCAGAATGAAGTCATCAGCATAGAGAAGGACTGTGATAAGATATCCCGGTAAGGCTTAACCACCAAGAAGAATATCGCAAATGGCATCAGTGAACAATGCGAATAGAATGGGACTCAGGATGCATCCCTGAGGGACACCCGCCGCTGTATCATACCATGCCAACAGGCTGGAGCAATCCCACACCGTTGCACTTAATGGGGAGATAATGAGTAAGAAAAATTGGATTAAGAAAATCAAGGCCTGCCTGTTAACTGTATAGAACGCAGCTTTGAACTCTACTAAACACTGTGTTTGCAAATCCAAAGCGAAAAGCAGCTTAAAATGCTATGACGACTGTTTACTTCTATATCCGATTAGAGAGACTTCCATATAGAATCGTAGCAAAAATCTTTCTTAGGGAGTTAAGAATAGAAATTCTCCTATGGTTTTCCGGGCGGAGATGCTTCATTGTTTTTAAATGTAGCAACAATAGGCATTATTATAAAGCATTGAAAAAATCCCCAATATAAGATAAGAGTTGTTCAGTCAAATTTTTAAAAAAATTCAATTGTGATACCATCACCACCAGGAGCTTTCTTATTATGAAAAACTAAGTAAAGCTGTTTCCAGTTCCTTTAACGTGACTTAAGTGTCAAATTCAGACACATTAACGTCTTAAAATGGTTAGGTTAGGCTTATGTGGCTGTCGGCAGAAGCCGACACACTTAGACCAATTTAGGTACATTGTGATACCACGTATATTATCTACCTCAACTCTGTAGATGGGACTGGCCAACGACACGCGGTTGTTCTCAAACGGTCCCCCATCTACGTACTAACCGCGCCCAACGTCGTTTAATTACGGTGATCTGACGAGAACCGATTAACTCGACGTGGTATGGTCGTTGGTTAACGTCTTAAAATACATTACTAAAAGCATGAAGCTGCTCCTCTGCTGACAATAGAGATTTAAAAAGTGCTACTAGTAAGTGCCTCAGCTTCGGGAGCTATGGTTGAACTTCGAGAGCAGACTTCATACTTGGGAGGCATCCACCCAGTAAACGTACACTGCACCTGAAAGCCCTGGAGTTTTCGTACAGCTGTAGTTTTTTAGCAAGCTTTTTGAGACAAAGGATTTTGTTTAGCTGAGCATACTTTCTTAATCTCCTTGCACGTACAAAGCAATAGAGTTTGGCGATCTGAATAGTTTTAAGTACTTAAAAGAAAGCCGGGTGTAGTGGCTCAGTGGTTAGTGAGTCCAACTACTAATTAAAATGTCCCCGGTTTAATTCTTGACGGAGCCAAGTAACATCTAGAGTTTTTTTCCCCTGCCCTACCTCTTCCGAATGTCTGACAAACATCCAAGAGTATCAATTGTCATGAGGAGATTCTCAAATTTGCCGTTCGGATTCGTCTTAAAACTGTAGGTCCCTTCCACTTCACACAAGAAGGCTGAGAGTTGGCCAAAAGCAGCTAAAAATCGTGGACGGCGTTGATCCATTCACTTTATATTGCACAAAAGTCGATAACCGATTGAACATGTCCATTAATGAAAATGAGCTAACCGCACTCGCCATTCGCTACCCCGTTCAGTACAAAAAGCCCGTTTCGTGATTCATCTTTAGAATTTCTGTTTGACTTCGAGCAAAAACAGTTGATCTTCGAAAACAAAACCGGGAGAATGAAATAATATAAAATGTTAATATAGTTAATTTTCAGCAAATCATTAGTAAAACAAGTGATGGATAGTATAATAATATAAAGAAAATAACAATAAAGGAGAGTAAACCAAAACTCAATAAAATAAATATTATTTGATTCATCTATTCATTTATTATTAATGTTGATAATAAATTGTTTTTGTTCCTTAAACACTTAAACTAAGTGAAAATATCTGATATTTTGAAATATAGATTGCCACCAGAACAAATTAGATTAGAAGTCACAAGAAAGTTTAAAAACCATTTTTAGTCTTTTTGATCTTATGAACGGTTTTTGACTTGTCATAATAGCTTTCGATCTTAATATGTCAACTTGAAGCAAATAAATCACTTTACCGATTGTTGAGATATTATCCTGTTTCGAAAATATCGTCCTTAGAAATTAATACCGTTTACGCCGTTTTTGAGAAAAGGAAAATTATTAAAAATTTTAGAATGTGTTATATGAGTTTCCACTTAATATTTTTTTTTTGAAAATCTTTGTATGCAAATTCGTTCCAAATTATAGAATATGAATCATTGAAAATTTTTAACTTCCCAGTGGAAGTTCTTGTAATGGGCCCGATTTTGTGAATCGCGGATTTTGATATATCTACAAATCCAACGTTTTTATATAAATGTCTCTGGTTATGTATGTAAGTATGTGTGTATGTTCGTATGTGCGTTCGAAATTATCTTTCGCCGCGATTATCTCAAGAACCAAAGATGATAATGACATGCGACCAGGTTTATTCGAAGCGTAATTACGTAACTCAGAACTGATTAAGTTTCCAGCGAAATCGGTCCAGCCGTTTTTTGTTAGTTAATAAATAACTAAAATAATTTGCCTTTAGTTGTACTATTTATTGTAATTTGATATTGAGGAAATCATTATTACATTGTGCAATGGTTGCATTAATATATGTATGTATATAACACTTTGCTGTTATTAACAACATTTAATTTCCATGAACAATATTAAAGAGCATTTTTTAATATTAAATGATTCTTAACCATATCTTGTGGTTAACCACATTTCAAAATTTCCCACTAATCGCATAAATCATATTGATCCCACTGGGAAGTTAGTCGTGTGGACCTTTCGGGTCGCACCCAGACCACTTTTTTTGAAATCTCTTCACCTTAAAATATCATCAAAATTATAAAAGCCGTTTTAAAGTAAAGTGGTGTTTCTTAAAAATTATAAAAAAGTTATAAAAAAATATTGATTAAATCTGAGTATGCAGATTTCTTCAACATATTTGTATCTAAGAATATATCAAATTTCTCTAAATTTACATAGCCCGGTTTTGAGATATTGGTGGTTTTCCAATTTACCGGTAATCGAGTTCTTTGGAAAAATCTAACTAAGTCATCTTCTGACACGTTAGAGTAGTTAGAGAAAAGTGAAATTTTCAAAATTTCAAAAAACTTTTATGTGAATAAAAAAGTTATAAAAAAATGTCTTAGTACCATTGTTCTACAATTTTTCCGTGCCCGTGGAGAGACGGGCTAAGAACATCACTGCAGCGGCCCTCAAACAGCGCTTGTCGTAAAAGAGACTACGGGGGAAAATCACATCAAGGCAATTTTAACATCCAGGTAAGCCACATTTACATCTTAAAGCTGTCCCGCAAGTCTGCATGTAATTCGCAAGTGTGCATGCAAATGGGTTGACACGACTATAGATCACCAGTGTCGTAAAAGGTAGATCGAACAATAACCAATCAAATTAGCATTCACGAGTCGAAATCGTAAAAAAAGGGACAGGGGTATAATCTCCAGGATCACACAAATGCAACAACACCAGCATTTAATCGGCCTCAGAAAAGAAGTGATCTGGAACAAGGAAAATCTGCCGATGTCGATTGAGGACAAACCGGCGAACCAAAGAAGCAGACCAGTAGGGATGCAGTAAACTGGGAGAGTTATGGTTCCCTAATTCTGGCCATGACCTCATTGTAAAGGAAGAAGAAGATCTTCGATAAAAAAAATCTTCGATACGAAAATCGGTGTTTGAAAAAATTGATTGTATGGTAGGTACCGTTATTTAAAATGGTACAATAAAAAAAATTTGCCGCCAGATATAGGCCTACAAACCCCAAACACGAAGTTTGATTTAAATCCTTCCACCGATTGTGGCTGGGGCGTGACACCTTCTTTTGGACTTCTCTATTATCTAATTGTTTACTTATGTAAGTATACGAGAAATTTATATCACACATAGAGTCCCAACAACCGCCCATGAATTCGTGTTCTCATGAAAACTGCGCAGCCGGTTCGAGCCAACATAAGTCCAGTTAGTTAGTAGTGTTATCCAAGTCTCTGACGGATTTAAATTTTTTAGAATTCGAAAAAAGTTTAATACATACGGAAAATGTTTCTCAGTTCATGCTTTCGGAAGCCTAAAAAAATCATGAACTTTATTTGAACTTTATTACAACTAAACAACAAGTAAAATGTAATTTTTTCTTGTGCGAAATTTCGCAACATTTTCGTCAAGGACATACCTGAGATCCTTCGAAACAAACTTTTTCAGAAATTTTTAAACTGAACTCTAAATGGCAACAATAAAAAGCAAGAACAGTTTCTGTGATGAGGTTTTGGAAAGGTTGGCCAAAAAGACTAGCCGTATAGAACTTAATTCCAAATAATAACTACTAAATGTATAATTTATTTCTTTAAACTAAAAGAAAGGGATCATAGTGCACACGTCGTTGTCCTGCTCCTGGAGAATATTCATTATCTAAAAAAATAATCAATAAATCAGAACCGGGGCACTTTTGACCAAATGGCTTTTTTGGAAAAACAATATCAAACTTTATTATTTATCAATAACTTTCGTAAATACAGGTAGGTACCTATGCAAATTTGTTCCGAATATTATTGTCAGCTTGAATTAGAAAAATTGCCGAAAATGAGTGTTTGGTACCCGTATTTTGGGGTTTTGCCGTGTTTCGAAAGTAGTACCGTTGTTGGAGTCGATAGCGCCGTTTTTGAGAAAACTTAAATTTTTGAATTAAAACTCATTAAAAAATCTTTTCAGAATCTGAGTATGCAAATTTGTTAAAAGTATAAGTATTAGCTAAAATATTTCAAATTTTTAAATAACTTCACCGGCTTTGGACATATTGCCGTTTTACGATCTGCCGTTTTTCGAGTCTTTTTCGGAATTCTGAGTATTAAGACTTAAAAAACTGATCAAAATAATCAGAGCCGTTTTTATAGTAAAAAGTTCAAAACCATTAAAAAAATCTGAGTTAACAGATTTGTTCTAAATGTTAATATCAGCGAATAATCGAATTTCTTTGAAATCGCTTATCCCGCTTTTTGGAAGAAATTGAGTAAGCCACCTTCTTACACTCATCCCAAGTATTTAAAGTTATAAAAGAGATCAAAATCATTTGAGCTGTTTTTGATAGAAGTTAAGTTTTTGAAAATTCAAATGTATTGGAATACCTACAGAAATTATAAAAAAAATTTTTTAAAACCTCAATATGCAAATTTGTTCGAAATAATAGTATTAGTTGGTTTGTAAATTTTATTAGAATTAACTTTATCCGTTTTTGAGATACATATAAGCATTTTTGTGAATTATCGCCTTACTTGACCATTTTGAAAAAAAAATTAGTACGCCATTATCTTACGCTCAATTATTTTATAATTCAAAACGGATCAAAATCGTGATCGTCCTTTTTGAGAAAATCGGTGTTGTACTAGTTGTATACGTTTTTTTTGGCGTTCTGGTTTTGGGCTATCAGACACAAGAATTTTTATGAATTCAAATAAAACTCTCACTTTGTTGTGGGCAATTCGACATTATTTTGATTGGCATAGCGACTGATTTATTCCAACATTTTGAACGATTTGATCTTTTTCCTTTTTGGCCGATTTTAGCCGAGGCTACTTATAATTGGGTGAGTTCTAAAATGCATCAGATGCATATTAGATGCAAAGTCATAAGTGCAGAAGCTCGAACAAACATAGAACGACAAAGTCAAACGATTCGAAAACATTATTTATGCGCATCATCTGAGTAAACCACGCATCGATAAGTTTGTCGATGCTTTTATTTTGCATTTGCGTCAAGGTTGCATAATTGCAGATGCGTATCAAAAAAGTATTGCTACCACATCGAAACTTTTTTTACTTTTTGCAACCCATCCAAACTTAATTTGTCCAACTAAAGTAGCAAGAAAGAAGTTTTCATATTCGATACTTTATACAGTCCAAAAAAGGTAGGGCCACTAGACTAAAAGTTGTAGAAGAATTTTGTTAACTTTTTTTTCAAAACTTTTGCTTTTTAAATAAATTATTGCAACGCAATGAAACTTTTTATACTTTTTGGAACCCAGCCACACTAAATTTTTCGAACTCAAGTAGCTTAAAATATAAGGGCCACTGGACTAAAAATTATAGAAAAATGTTGCTAATTTTTTTCCAAAACTTTAACTTTGACAATTCAATGTAGAACGTGTTTTAAAAGTTACTTTTCCCCGAGGAAAATGTAAGAAATGTTATTTTCCAAAAAAATAAATACACTGAACTGTATAATTGCATTTATTTCAATATTAAATATACTAGCATTAACGGCAAATAAAAAAATATATTATGCATTAACGACACAGGGCCTTAAACCTAGCTTCTTCAACCATTTGTATGTGGGAAGTTATATGTTTGGCACGAATGGAAGGGATCTACAAAATTGCGCCTAATCCGAACGCCAAATGTAATAAGCTTCTCATGACGATTGATACACGTGGGTCTTTGTCAGGTGGAAAAAATGGGGCATTACTGGGCCCGGGGTAATTAAGATCTAAGATCTCTCGGTCAGTAGGGCCACTATGCCCACAATCACTTCAGTATTCACATTAAAAAAATGCTTCCCATCAATTTCAAAACTTTAAAATCGCAAAGCATACATTTTACAGATTCTGTCACCGATTAAGGCTATGCACAGTGCTGTCATATCACACACAATCACAAAGGTTACAGAAAGTGCATTAATTCCCTTCATGCACAAAACAAGAAAATCAACCTATTCTTATACATACTCACAGCGAAAATAATATTGAATCCAAAAAGGATATATTTAATCGTGCTCATTCCGCAGGTCCGCATGTTTTATTTCATATATGGCCGCTGACACAGATTTTAAATTAAAACAATTCGTAAATATTTTACTTTAGCTAAATGTTTGCCCTAACGACTACGAGCGCTTACAATCCGTTCGAAGTCGCGACTCTAAATCAACTGACCTGTGTTGGACTCTTAATAAATTACCGCAGCACTAACATCGTATGGAAAAGCTAATGACCACCAACTGTAAAAGAAATGTGAAGTTGAATTCGAAAACATACCGGCATTAGTGTTGGTCAATGTAGGGATGAAATGGAGTTAAATAGGGTGGCAAACATGTCGAAAGGGTGTCATGAGCGGAACTTCTTTTCTTGTAATTCGATAAAAATTATAGGATACCGAGAACACAACCTCATTCCATATTGGTTACTTTACATAACTATACTATGTACAACCAAGCGGGCATTGGCAGAGTTTTCCACTGACGCAGGGTAATGGTTAAATTTTAACATTTTTACTTATTTAATAAACAAAAGATAAACTTGAGGTAAACATGCAAAAAAGAAGTTTCTTTGAAAATAGGACAGGAAAAAAAGCTATTTTGAGGGTTCTCATTTTAATTACAGCCTAAAGCTGAAAGTAGTTGTATATGTATTGTGTGCATACATTACAGTTGACCTCACAACAAAAGGAAAATTAGCGAGTTTGTTCATTCTGATTTTGAACACACCGCAAAGTTTTCATCAACTCTTGCGCCTTTTTCTTTACTGGATACATTTCATTACTTTGCCCTCTAGTCCTTGTCGGGTATAATCAGTTAATCAGAAGAAGTGGCTTAAGCCTGCTTTTTAATCAAGTATGTATAGAGTAGCGTACAAGTAGTGGTGCGAACAATTGAAAGGTCAAATCTATCATTACCAATTCACGCTAGCGTACTTTTTATCTATAGAAGGAGATTTCATTACTTTTAATACTGAATCTATTAAAGAGTCTCTCATCGAGCTGGGTGATAGCAGTTTGTTAGTAGGTGCATAGTCCCCATTCTCACAACAAGGATCAATTAACAACGCAATGGAAAAATCCTTTAATCCTTTGGGTGGGATGATCTCACCTCTCCTATAGATTGTGGTTCTAATAAAAACCCTCTCAGGACTTGAGAGCCCAACTAATATTTTTGTTCTCATAAGGCTATTCAAGACAGAGTCCTAAAGAGGGTATATCCAAAGGGTTTACCTCTCGTTACTTGACATCCGAAGGGTGCTTGAAGTGTCTGTAGAGAGCCTTATGAGGTTTAAATGGTCTATCTATAAGAGTTTATCGTCTTATAAAAATACTGCAGCGCTACTGAGAAGAGATACGGAGGCCGCAGACGGAAACTTTTAGTATTTTGTAAGAGTTACTAACTAGTGTCAGAAATGGAGAATCATAATATGTAATTTAATTACATTTTCCCGCGTTAATATATCTCGTAGCAAAGGTATTTTTATCAGAATATGTCGTCCAAAAGAGATTAAGATATTTTATAAATGATGAAGCCGAGGACGCAAATGTAATGCAGATAATAATAATGGACTTTCTAACTACGTTTTTCTTTGCGACTAAAAATATATGTACTTAAGTTAACATTTTACTTCGAAGATAGCGCCGCAGAAACACTCAAAATTTAGAAGAGTTTATGAAATCTACCATACGTATCACAAGTAGATCCCTTAAACAGTATGGGCTATGACCCCCCTGCTTGTGGGGTCACTGTTAGATTTGGGGTAGGCCCGAAGTTGGGGCAGGAGCTATGTTGGGTATATTATTAAAATACTTCACCTATAAAAGAAAGTGCAACAAATTTAATACAGTTAAATGAGATAAGGCTTAACGACCTCCCGGAACTTATGGCCCTACTCGATGAACTTCCGGAACTTGATATGAACACTATGCTTCAATAAACGATTCTCCACAGAGATCCCAAAGAGAGAAGCATGAGCTAGTAATAACGCAACAAACAGCAAATATCGGGGTGTAATGTCTCGCGGCAACTAGCAACGGGGTACCTGGAAAGTAAGTCCTATTTCCCTATCTCGGCTATAGAGCCAACGTCTATACTCGCTAGCAGCAGAGCTGCTAAACTAGGCAAGCGAATGTATGGGATTTGAAGAGGATTAGACTTTATTCCATTTGCCCTTGAAGCCAAAGCTCCTTCAGTGGACTAATTGAAAAACACGTCTTTCTTCGGTAGTGGTAACAAAAGTACAACTTTATTCAGAATTTGTGTTCCCTATTTATACATAAAATTATTGTAATCGATCCCCATTCGATGAATCAATGTCCTCCCTTCGATATTGGATAACCGCAGCGTCATCATATAATACGCAGCATCTACATAACTTTATAACCCTACGATATGACCGAGAGCTAAGGTCCCCATATTTATTAATTCATAATTTAGGCTTTGTACTGCACTTTGCTCCCCTTTATGCTATACATGCATTCATGCATCTACACCATTTCGGGTCTCGGTAATACGATCTCCAACTAATTGATAAGTGCCCAGTGCACTTGAAATACACTGTGCTATGTTGCTAGCCGGCTGCACTGTGCTTGGGTGCTATATGATATATTTCGCATAGCAGTGCATGTGCGGTTTTTTTGTATAGCAAGCAGTGCATGAGTTGACTATTGTTTGGTCTTCAAAGAGTTGATCGTCCGAGGTTTGGTGCCTTGTGGCTAGGGATTTCAATCCCGAAGCTAATTTTCAATCCCGGGATTGAGAAAAATTAATCCCGGGATGCCGGGATATCCCGGGATTGGACAGAATATTTTTAAAGAAATCAAACCAAAAATTGATGTCATCTTTTTAACAAAAAAATCAACTTCCGATAATTGCTCACAAAAATTGAGAAATTTATTATGAGTGCCCTATCTTTTTAAATAAAAAAACAGCGTAACGTGATTTTATCTGTTTTTTTATCGTAGCTTGACTAGGTGACAAGAATACTTCACCAGAATATTGTGTTGATGGATTTTGGAAGTAGTTTATCAAACCCGTTAATTCCGTGCGACGTCTTTGTTTGATTCTTTATGACATTTTGTCATTTTTTTGGCCAAAATTATATTTTTACTGGCCAATTGATCGAAACAAAATGTTAATGCTGCATCAGCTGTACACAGATTTGATTCTTGGCGGCAGATTGCTTCAGCTGTTGAAGCTGAAGTTTTAATGGAGTAAGAACATCGACGATTTCACCTGCTAAATCAAAATCAGCATCTTTTAGCTGAACAAAATAGTTGAAATCAATTAAGTCCTTTTGAATGCTAGTTTTCAGCATAATCAAAAGGCTATTCCACCTAGTCTTGCAATCTAAAAGTAATGACAGCTCTTTTCCATGTTCAGCGTTAACATATTTTTGGAGAATCTCATCGTTTTTTGTCGGCGACCTTTTGTAGTACACAACTACTCTGCGAATTTTTTTAATGACTGCATTTATATTTTGCTCGTTTGTGAAATCTTGAACATGTTCGATTGCATTATGTGGTGAAATCAAAACTAAATCCTCGATATCATGGCCGTTATTGTCTTCATCTTCATTATCCATTGTATAGTTTGTTGATCCATCCAAAATTGATTCTAGTTCGTTTTCAACTAATCCTTTTTTGTTGTAAAGGACGTCACAAACAGCCAAATGCATACCGTGCGCAAACCTAATTTGATGCTCAATGTCAATCTGGTTTCCCACACTTATCATAACATTTGGTCCATCAGTGACAATTGCGACTATATCTTTTTCAAGAGCAAGGTTGTGAAGGGCGAGACGATCCCTAAGCAGCTTTATATACACATTTTCGCGTTTAGTGATAAAGAAACACGAGTTATTCCCAGACTACAGATTTTATTACGCGAGTGCACATTAATATTCATGTATCTCTTATTAGCATGGGAGGTCCATTCATCGAATGTCAAGCTAAATCTTTCATCCATCTGCTTTAATTTATTAATTTCGGTGGTAATCTGGTGCCTTATTAGAAGGCTATTGTCAACCACACGTTTCCAAATTGTCGCTGCCGATTTAGGTACTCGTAAATCTCTATAACCTTTGGAAATCAGCAGTTTTCTCAAGTCTTCTGATTTAATAAAAGTGGCAAACGCCAGTCCGTCCAAAGCCGTCATACGTGACAAAACTTTGTCCAGGGTGTCAGTATCAGTTTTTAAAAAGTAATCATCCATTTTGCGTTTAACCGGTGGGTCCTGCCGTTTGCTTCTCTCTTGATTGTCGACTAGTCGAAGCAATACTTAGTTCACCTCCCACTTTGGATTTAGTTGAACTTCCCAAAGTCTTCAGCACAGCCTTACATTTTTTACACTCTGCACTTTTTCCATCTTTTGATGTGTAAAAATGATGCCAAACTGTTGGTGACTAAATGACATGTAATTTGTATATATGTACAATAGTTTGTGTTTGAGAACACGAATGTAATTTGTATTTTAAAAGTTTAGTGTCTTCAATCCCGAAAATCCCGGGATTGGTGACTAGTAATCCCGGGATCGTTTAAGAGCAAAAGTTGTCCGGGATCCCGGAATCCCGGGATTGATTTGTCTACTTGTGGCAGGCTACTCGAGTTACGATATTTTAATGGGTCATGTTATTTTAATTGGTTATTAAACGGTTTGAGTTATGTAGGATCGTTAATGCGGTGATCGAATATTTCGGAAGTAAAAAATTAAGAGTAAATGGGAATGGGGAGTAAAACGAACACTGGCATCCCTCACAAGGGGGTGGGAGCGGGAATATATACGGGCCAAATAAACGTTTTACGATACCCGTGGAAAAAGTCCCAGCGTATTTCAAGCAGAGCTCCATGCTATTCAAGAATACTTCAGTCAAACATCCATATATTCAGTGCAGTGTAGTGTATTCGCTTTGCGATTGAAAGGTCGTGCGTTCGATCCCGGCCAAATCCATTACTTTATTTCGAATATATGTAAAACTTGATCTCCCTAAGCAACTTAAACAACACCCTTGGAGAAAAACCATACAACTGCACCAAAACACTTCTTTCCTATCTCTCTATTCTTTCTAAGGTAAGTAGCACCGAAAAGCATGCAATGAAATATGCCATAGCACAATAAGGGTACTGTAACATTTACGGTAAAACCCCTTTAGCGTCAGCAATTATAAAAAAAAAGAAAAGATCGCACACCATTGACTATAAATCAGTCATGCATTGTTTTAATTCCTTCCAAACACTCGGGTTAAGAAACAAGATCAAACTATGGTAGGTTCCGTGCCATGCAGCGATTGATGGAAATGGAAAGGCAGATAAATTGGCCAGAAAGGGTTCAGAAACACCATTCACATGTCCTGAACCCTTCTTCTGCATTCCTACATCGGCAGGATCTGGAAAAAGTATCTTATATTGGGAGAACTTCCGAGATCTTATACAGGCCAAACGAGCCATTTGGCCCTTAAATAACAATGGCAGCATATGTCTAAATCTAAGAAGGCATGATATCAAAAGCTTTGTAGGTTACCTTACTGGTCATCACGGTTTACGATATTACCTTAACAATTTTTTTTTTTTTCTCCGAGGGTTGGTGGAAATCTTGAAAGTCAAGTAGTGTGCGACCCGCCACCCACTAAAACCACCCCCCTTTTTATTAACGACTGAGTTAGACTCTTTTAGAAAATTCTACTTTAGCGTATTTGAGAACGGTTGGTGGGATATAGCCCAATGGCTAGTCCCGAAATTATTTAAATTTACTTTATTTTTCTTATTTCGCTTCTATTGGCGTTAAACTATCCCGATTTAGATAATAATATGCTACTAGGTTTGAGGATGGGCGGTTAAAGGGAGCGGAAAAGGGGTTGTTATTCGTTTTCTAACTATAGCTGATACATAACCAAATCGTTTGGCCTCAATCTCTTAAGCCTTCTTAATGTATTATGATTTTCTTCCACCATATGCTGTATAGCAGTATTCAGATGTTCGTGGATTACGTCATAATGCTTAACCACATATTTTCTTAGTATATCTTTGACATAAGCCGTGTTTCTTTGCACGCGGATATAGGGATAATTTGAAATTTGCATGTAAAATACAACAAGAACTTATCATATATACGTTTACTTTAGCGGGGATAGCTATCGCCGCTAAGTCATTTAGCGGGGATAAACAGTGCTTCCAAAACCCATTTTCTTCGTTTCTGATGAATGTCGCGATGAATTTTTCAGGAAATGTCAAAGTTTGACATCCCGCCGACCACTAACACATCCCGCCGAATATTTTGTTCGTGATGTTATTATTATTTTTTTTTCAAAATTTACTAAATCTGTCAATGTGAAACTGTTTTTTTTTAATTTTAGAATATATTTTGGCATTAATGTCAACTGTCGGAAATTAATATTTTTGAATTTCACGATTTTCAATACAAATTTCTTAACTCAACTTACAGCTGTGTCACTAATAAACGTCATAGGTGCATGTCTGCTGCCAAGTTTTTTTTTGATGAATTCTTAAGCGGCGATGGTCGTTTTTTAATGCCATGTCTATATCCGCGTGCAAAGAAACACGGCTATACTCTACCCCTAGATCTCTGTGTAGGTTGTCCTTTCGAATGTACCAGACCTGAACCGTTCTGCGGGATAGGAGAACACACTCTACGCGAAGAGTTCAGGAGACTGGAGGAAGAAACAAGGGTCAAAACCTTTCTTAACCTCCAAGGTCTGAGGCAAGCAAAGAAACTCTTAGGAAATTACAACAGAAAGAGATTCAAAACTTGTATCAGCCTTAACAAAAACAACCTAAGAATCCTAACAGGCCTCCTCAAGGAGCACCTGAGGAAAATAGGTATATGAGAGGACGGGCTCTGCAGATTCTGCACTGAAACCGCCGAAACTCCAGAACACATACTGGAATCCTTTGGGGCACTGACCCACAAAAGGATGACATATTTGGGTAGGCACCAAATAACAGTCAAGGACATACAAGCAATGGACCCGGAGCTCATTCTCAGATTCATCAAAGAAACTGGACTGGACGCTGTGCTCTAAGGAGTGTGACCTGCCAAGGATAAATCAGAGCAATACCTCGACACGCTTCACAAAAGAAGTACATATCTAGAGAGGGCTCTGAAAGAGGGCGTGAACCTCTCCGAGGCACAAGGAGGGGACACAATAGACCAATAGGTCGCAGTGTAATATACCCTAACTAAATATTATTATTATTACTGTTGGGAAAATATGTACCTGTTCACAGATCACAGGTAGTAAAAGTTTCTGGGTTTAAAATTTCCAACAGGTATATAGACTGAAAATCGATTGCAAAATTTATGGCCTCATCCTTGTGATCGCCAGTGTATGTAAATACCCCTAAAATTCAGGAGATATGGCACCGGTTTTAACAAGGTAGGTCAACTTTCAATCACAAAAATTGCCTTTAAATTCTGCCTATGCTCTCTGAAGGTGTTTGTAGCATAATTTGCTATCTTATTTGCTTTATCAACTTCACAGTTATTGCTTAAGTAATTGGTCCGAAAATGAAAATCGTGATTTACAACATATTCTAAAATTTTAAGGTTCACAACATGTTTTTAGGGTTCCGTAGCCAAATGACAAAAAACGGAACCCTTATATGTAAATTCGTCATGTCTGTCTGTCTGTCCGGGAATGTCACAGCCACTTTTTTCCGAAATATAAGAGCTATACTGTTGAAACTTGGTAAGTAGATGATTGTATTCTGTGAACCGCATTAAGATTTTCACATAAAAATAGAAAAAAAAAAAAAATTGGGGGTTCCCCACACTTAGAACTGAAACTCAAAATATTTTTTTTCATCAAACCCATACGTTTGGGGTATCTATGGATGGGTCTTCGAAAATGATATTGAGGTTTCAAATATCATTTTTTTTAAACTGAATAGTTTGCGCGAGAGACACTTCCAAAGTGGTAAAATGTATGTCTCCTCCCCTCTAACTTCTAAAATAAGGGAATGATAAAACTAAACTTTTTGCTATTACAAAAAGACCGATTAATTGCAAAAATGTTATTTTAATTGGTCCAAAAATGAAAATCCTAATTTACAACATATGCATTTTATAAATTTATGGTAAAAATATGTTTGTCAAATGTTTTATAGATGTCCGTGTATGTGGGTATGTACGCATTCCGTTCTTATCCTAATCGACGCGTATTTACCTCAATATGAACAAACAAAAAATTACACTGAATTCGGTCCAGCCAATTTTTTGTTTAGACAAAAAGGTTTAACAAATATGGATTGTAAAAATTCTTGGGAAAGATTTGATCAATCTTATGTGTTCTGGTGATAATCCACTGACTTCCAAATATCAAATATTTTCATCGGTTTTATAAAAAAGCAGCTAACAGTTTTTTATAACAGTCAAAAAAAAAAAACTAAACAAAACAATAAATAAATCAGTATAAACAATGAATGAGGAGACGAGGCAAATAATATTGATTTTATTCAGTTTCTGCGTACTCGCCTATATTATTGTTCATGGGAGTCGGACAGAATCCCGAAAAACGTAATCCAAAATGCCGAAAAGCCACAATCCCGAAAATCTAAAACCCCGAAAACCCACAATCCCGAAAAGCCACAATCCCGAAAATCCCAAATTCCGAAAGACCAAAATCCCGAAAATGAAACTAAAAATGTTATTGTAGCTGAAATGTTGTTTTTGCTTTCTCCTTTACGTACTCATTTGTTACATATATCGCTTTCGAGTACGATAGCGCCTCGTGACAATGGTCTGTGGGGAATTTTTTAATATTCGGCCCTAGCGAGGTTTCCGTCGGAACGGAAAATTCTTCGATGTGATAAGAATCGGAGGATTTTTGCTTCGAGGTATTTTTCCGAACAGGTATTCGAAGCCTAAACCCTCCGATTCTAATCAGATCGGAGAATTTTCCGTTCCGACGGATACCTCGCTAGGGCCGATTGTGCGAGTTATTCTTAAATAATGTGGTCAGGCGTGATTTGCACAATGTTTCCTTTCGCTGCTCACACTCCCAGTAAAATGTATCCTTGCATTTTTTGTTGACATGGTAACTGTAGCCGTCAATAAGCAGTTTCTCACGCTGTTTGTTAGTTTTCACGATGAACACGTTCATTTCTACTTACGACTTCAAACACAAAATGTCACTGATAATATAAAGTTTTTTTGTTATAAAGGCATGCACGATACTCACTTTGTATTACGATGTTCACTGTCTAACAAAAATCTAGTCGGTCAGCTATCACAGTATTTGAGATCAGCACAACTGAATACACATTGCGAATTGCAAAACATTACAACGCAAAAAACTGCAAAACATTATTACGGTAAATGGAATGGACAAACACTTGTCGTTTTCGGGATTCTTTTTTCGGGATTTTGGCTTTTCGAGATTTTGGATTTTCTGGATTTTGGGTTTCCGGGATTTTGGATTTTCGGGATTTTGGATTTTCGGGATTTTGGTTTTCGGGATTGTGTCCCCAACCCATTGTTCATATACTACTAGCAGACCCGCCAAAAAAATGCATGCATATTATTCTTTTTCAAACCTATTTCAAACGTATTAATCATATTTGTCTTAATTGTTTTATTGATTATCAATTTCATTATCATGCTGGGAAGTTGATCGTGCGGACCTCCTGGGTCGCAGTCACCCCACTTGTCGTCTGTGATAATTGGGTTGGTTTTCCCAGCCAATAACTACGCCATTGTAGTTCAAAGTCTGATGCAAAAATATTTATTTCTTTAAACCAAGAAAGGTTTTGTATATTTGGCAATCATTGTGTCGTCGTATTCAAACAATATTTTATATATCTAATAGCGAATGATACCCGGCATTGCCCGGGTCGTAATTATAATTATAAACAGTACATAACGCTTATATGAAACTCTGAAATTGCACGATACTTGTTTCTTATAACCGAGTTTTTCTTATATCCTCAGAACGGATATAAGAAACAAGTTTCTTATACGGATATAAGAAATAAATTTCTTGTACGGAAAAAAAATACTACTATACACCGTCCAACAAAAAATTCTATTTTTAAAAAGTAGTAAATAAATAAATATATTTTATTTAACAGAAAAAAAACGATAACAAAATTTACAGCTCGTTAATTAAAGGTATTATTTGTATGTACTTCAGTGTTCATATAAACGAATAAATAAGATTAAAATTTCTTTGTTAAGTTTTTAGCTCTTCCAAAATAATCATTAATTGTTGTTCGAATCAATGCTTCCTCACACTTGTTGAAAAGAATATCTTCGATGTTATGAATGCAATCATCATCACTATCTACTTTTCAAAACCTGGCAAAAATTTTATCTCCATATTATTCGGCTCAAAATCCAACTTATGGCATGAGGCATTATCAACTAGGAGTCGAATTTTTATCTTTTTCTTTTTCATGGCATCATCAAGCTTTTTGATAATTTCAATCCAAAGAGTACTTGTCATCCAACCCCTTTTATTAAATTTGTAAGCGATTAGAATTGCTTGGTTTCTGAAACATCTGGGCGGCTTATATTTTCCAATCGAAAAGACAAATTTGTCTGTGCCGGTAGCATTACTATGAAGAGCAATGTAACTCTATCTTTCATTATTTTTTGCGCCTGTATATCTTGCCCATTTGTGACATGGGTACCAGTAGAAGGACCCTTAAAAAACAATCCAGTCTCGTTTGCGTTGTAAATATTTTCCTAGCCATTTTTTTGTAATATCTCTGGAATAACGTACAAAATTATTTGCGGTTTCATCATCGGCTGAACCGCATTCTCAATGGAGCCTCCTGAAAGATACATTGTTTCGAACCATTTGTTCATAGTTTTATCTAGAATTTCGTATTTTCCATCTCTGTTTCTTTTTCTGTTACTTTTTTTTTGAGTTACTTTTTAAGTTCTTGCATTTGTATTTTTCTATTTGAAATTATTTTGCGTTTTTAATTTTTTATTTTTCGCAGATTGCTTTTCGATTTCTTCCCGATTTAATTTCCAAGATTATCAATTTAGTTTTCAGTTAAATATTATTTCGCGACATTTCCAGCAAAGGTAAGCACAACAGATTAGAACACAACAAAAAACAAATTCAAATGTCAGATGGAACACTGAACTTAATTTCTCAACAATAATGTGAAATTGCCCATAAATGACATTTGCAATTTTTGCTTTAAAATTTTTCTTAATTTTATGAGGTTCGTAATTTTTTTTTTTATTAAAAAAGTTTCCTAAATCCAACCAACTTTATATGGAAAATAGTTAGTTCGTGGTTGGAGAAATGTTTCTTTTATCAGTGTTTTTCTTGTAAACGAGTTTCCTATAAACACACAATTTAACATTAAAATATACGGGAAAGTACACGGTGCTTTTGTTCAGGTTTCTTTTAAGCGAGGTTTTCTTATAAGCGTGTATCTTATAAGCGTTGAATACTGTATTTTGTATGACCTTATGTCTCTAGGATATTAAAACTTAAATATGTATTAATTCACAAAATAAGAACTTTATTTTTGTAGTAAGTCGTATGAGAGTGGATTGATAGGAGATCACCGGTGTCGTAAAAGGTCGATTAAATAATACTCAATTAAAGGAGTCCGCAACTGGCGAAATCGTAGAAAGAGGCAAGCCTAAACATTTCTCGATAACACAAATGCACAAAAGCACCAGCATTTGATTGGCCTCATTGATGAAGTGATCCGAAACCAGGAGGCCTGCCGATGTTTATTTAGCTTAAACCGGCGAACACCACAGGCGGACCAGTAGGGATGAAGTAAAGTGAGTGGTTATGATCCCTCTAATCCTGATCATAACCTCATCGTAAAGAAAGAATAAGTAAGTAAGTCCTATGAGTGCAAAACATAATGAAAATAAGCGAGCCCTTAAATTACAATATATTGTAACTCTCTGAACGTCTAAGGTTCGCATTTCGCTTGCAGGCGAAAAAGAAAATGTCGTCATCTTGTAAAGGAATTGAAAAATCGTTTATCGCCACATGCTAATTTTGATGCGATGATGTTCAGATAGCTACATTTCTAAATATTAATATATTTAGTTTTTACGTAGTGATTTACCTTTGTGTAGAATTCACGATCGTGCCATTTTATATTATAAATCCCTGCTAAATGTCGCATATAAGATCCTATCCAACGTACTATGTGAACGTCTAAAGACGTTCTGCAACACACTCATCGGCACGTACCAGTGTGGCTTCCGGCTCGGCAAATCGACAATAGACCAAATTTTCACACTGAGGCGAATCCTGGAAAATCGACTTTAAAGCCGCATATGATAGCATTCATCATCAGGAGCTTTACGTGGCGATGGCCGAATTCGGGATCCCGGCAAAACTGATCCAGTTGTGTCGCGTGATACTTGAAAACACGCGGTATAATGTGCAGTTTGGAAGCAGCTCTTCCGAATTATTTCCAACTTGTACCCGATTTCGGCAAGGAGATGCGCTATCATTTGACTTCTTCAATCTTGTTCTGGAGAAAATAGTGCGAAGGGCAGGTGTTAACACGGAAGGCACAATCTTCAATAGATACTTCTAGCTATTGGGGTATGCAGACGATTTCGACATCATCGGCCATTCCCAGCATGCCGCGTTAGAGCCTTTCACGGCGATTGAAGGACAAGACAAAGAACATGCTATCAACAAACAAACAAACATCTGCCCACCGCCTAGGACAAAACGTCACTGTTGATAGCAAAAACTTCGTGGTAGTTAAGGAGTTAATCTACCTAGTAGTAAACATCAACTCCACGAAAGACACCACAGTGGAGATCCGTCGGAGAATTACCTTTGGAAACCGCCGCTTCTTCGGTTTGGCCAAACAAATGGGTTCAAAACTCTCACTCGAAGAAGAAAATATATACATATACTCTATCGAAACTTAATCCTGCCAGTCCTGCTTATGCCGAGTGCTGGACGATGAGTACGAAAGGGGAGCTACTATTGGGTTCTTTTGAAAGAAAAATACTCCTTTCTATATTTGGTCGTGTGTGCGAGGAGGGCGAAGGGAGAAGAAGATACAACCCCGAGCTCTATGAGCTGTGTAAGATGTGAATGTAGCTGAATCACGTCCGTCGATTACATTGGCTCGGCCACATTGAACAAAACAAAGTTTGTTAAATAAAAAAAACAATATCTTTATTCGTATGAGCTGATCTGCTCATTTACGTTGATAGATCTAAACTGAAAAACCTCTTACAATATCTGGATTTTATATAAAGGGTCTTTCATTAAGGACTTGGCAACTTCTTTTTTAAATAAAGTCTAAACTACTTGAAATATCTCAAGAACAAATTTAATTGCTTGAATTACTATCAAAACATTTATGAATGGAATTCGACTTCGTTCTTATGTCCACCGTCTTGTTTGAACCTCATTTCACTAATGTCAATTCATGCAATTGCTCAAAGAAATAACATTCCAACATGTCTCTGTAGCGAATACCGTGACGGTCATTTTCATCGACGAAAAAAAAACGGGCCACCGGCATGAAGTCCGCACCAAAGAGTTACTTTTTTGCAGATGAAGTGCTGTTTCATGAAGCACATGAGGGTTCTCACCTGTCCAGTAATGCATATTTTCCTTATTGGCGAAGCCGTTTAACCAAAAATGCGCTGCATCGCGAAGATGATTTTGCGATGAAATTCTTCATTTTCTTCCATAATGCACAGAGCACAATTCGAGAACGTACGTCGATCATATGAACAATTGGCTTTAGTTCTTGAGTCAGCTTGATCTTGTAAGGGTGTAGGCCAAGATCCTTATGCAAAATTCGCCATAATGTGGTCTGGGAGAGGCCCGATTCTTGAGAACGCCTTCAAGTGGACTGATTTGGCTGGTCGCGACGGACGCCTCTACGGCAGCAATATTCACACTTTGGGGAAAACGTAGTCTCACTGGCACGGCAACATCAAGCAGCAAATATTCTGACTCAAATTTTTCCACTAGACTATGAATTCCTTGACTACTGGGACGAGAATTACGGCCGAAAATTGGAGTTAACGTTCTTAAAGGTGCGACCACCAACTCGGAATTCCGGTAGTAAGCTTTTTATTATTAGTAAACGTTGTTTCTTCAACATGATAAAAATGTTGATTTTACTGAATATTTTGACATTAACAGTTCGGTAATCGGTTTAAGGGTGCGTTCACACTGAAAGTTTAAAGTTGTCAAGTCGCTAATGAAAGACCCTTTACTAAAAAATAGGCGTGCATCTTAACATTAATGTTTTGTAGCTGTTATGTGAGGATCGATCTCAAGTGGTGTCCGATTTCCGTTATCGGGTTACGGGATACTTAAGATAACTAAGTGTGTACAATTTCGAGAACTGTTCATGTCTGTTCTCGAATTGTATTAATATTAAAGAAAGAGCGTCCATCGTAAACCAAGAGTTTTATGTTCTGCAGCTGGGATGAGATGACCAATCTCAAATAACATTATGCGTCTGGTCACTACATTGGTCGTCTTCTTGTAGCGTTGTGTATACCTAACATAACTCACGCGCCGCGAACGTTTAAGCGTCAGTCACACCATTTCATGTTGGCTTTGATTTATTTGCCCAAAATCCTAGCTAGATTAGGCGCACTTAAAACTAAGAGTATGTTATCATTAGTAATGTCCTGGGAAGAATTCGAACAGCTACCGGAATGTGCTCTTTGAGCTTTGGTTTGTGCCTATTTGCATTTGCGAAACCAAATCGGGTTAGCTCAGAAGTCGTGTTTGAGCCCCTATTTTCTAGCGCGGTGGTAATACCGTTATAGCTTCCCTCATATGTAGCAGTCCTCATACATTAATCTGAATAAATGAGTTTGGTTTAATGAATCGCAGGCACTCCCTAAATACATTTCATTGGAATAATAAGCCCCCAAATGTTGGACTACTGTCGCTGGCTATCGCTCTTATATCGTGATTTCGAAACCATCATAATAAGGACATTGGAAATCCTGTTCACCTGAAGCATATCGTATGGGGCTTTGTTGTGATAGGATTTTACATATTTTACATTTCCCCACTACAATATCCGTAATATTTCCAGCTGGAGTCTATCAGTGTCGAATGACCCAATCACAAAAACGAATAACTCACCTTAATTATTGCCAGTTTATGTATGCCCAAAAATAAAAAATAAATTTTGTGAACTTTCAAAGGACCAAAAGGAGGTCAAGAAAAATAAACTCATTTCTAAAAATATTACACGAAATTAATTGTACTTCAACATCCTCGACGACGCCTAGCAACCTATGGCTTTGTGGTGGTAACTATGTATTTTGCAGTCACTTCCAATAAAACAAATAATTAAGCAATCGACCAATATAGGGATAGGGGTACTGTTCCCCTTCATTAAGATTTCACAACCCCTATTCATAAGCAGGACAGGTTAGTGACCAGTCATGTATATTTCCGTTGAACTTTGGACAACCTTAATAGCTTAAATAATAGATGTACTATAAACAGTCAACAAAATTGGAATTTGTGTCCTTTATTTTGCTTACATGTGGTTTGTTGTTGCAGTCCTTCTTTTCTTGAATTCTTTGAAAATTAGGGTCGTGAGTTAAAGTGGTTGCGAAGAAATGTTGATGATTTTTATTTCCACACCAGTGAGCCATATGACAGAGAGGTGTAGCCATATTTTGGGCGCGAGTATTATGAGAAGTAGCGAAATACGGGATAGGCTGGTTGGTGCGGTGGCTAATTTTTTCCTTTACGAGCTGCATTATAAAAAATTTAGCTAAATTTCGTACTGCCGAATGTAACCCCCCTGCTTTCAGCGGCATTTGAAACAGAAGATGAAATGGAAGAGGCTTAGGCAGATATTTACAACTAATCTCCAAAAACCTGCGTGGACTGCAACACCTTATACTAAATTAAAGATAAAACAAAACGCCTATCCAAAAGAAACATGTGAAATCATTGCAAAAAAGAGAAAAGCAAAAAAACAGTGGCATCAATCAAGGGCGCCAAGCGACAAAGCCAAAAAATACTTAATAATCTTATCGGTACTTAAAAATGAGGCTCATAAAGCATGCCCTAAAAACCATACAAATGATACTCAAGTACCGATAGTACCGAGTACTCTCTCTAGAAGGCAACAAAGAAAATGAAAAGGCGGAGAGAAGGTAACTGGGCAAAAAGCATACACGAAATATCTCGCGTCCTCCATCCCTATGAAAACATTAACAACGAAGGAATGGAAAAATTGTGTGAGCAGGAGAGACGTATTCAGCGAATACGGCATATCGCGAGTGAACTTGCCAAAGAAATGAAGAAAGACATCAAAATAACAAAAAGCTCTGGGATTCGATTTGATAACAGAGGAAATCCAAACAACTCCCAAAAAAGGTTTAAAGAAACTAGGGCAGGTGCCGCATTCAGAATAAGAAATGTAACTAAGATATACCAGGTGTAGTCACTTCCTACAGCCCAATATCGATACTACCTATGTTCTCCAAGCTTTTTAAAAAAATGTTAATTAAACGATTTCATAAATTAATCGAAGAAAAGTCGCTTATTTCTACAATTTGGGTTAAGAAACAATCACTCCATGATTGATCAGGTTAATCGAATAACAGATAGAATCGAAAACCATTTATGGGGAATAACATATGCTCTCCTATATTGCTTGACAATGTCACAAGCTTTCGATAAAGTTTGGCACAAGAGACTGAACCATAAAATGAAAAATTTGTATCCAAGCAATTCTCAGAACTACTGTTGTCTTATATATTACAACGATTTCCGGAATTAAAAAAGGAGATAAGTGCTGCCTATTGAGAAAAATATAAGATAGTGTACCACAAGGCAGGAAGCTTGGCCCTGTATTAGTTTTATTCACCAGCGATCTGGCAAAAAGTGAAGAAATAACTATGCCAACATGTGCAGATGACACAGCTGTTCTTGCTGTTTGAGAAACTGTAGAAGTAGCGACGAAAAAGCTGCAGAGCGCAGTGAACATAAGTAGTTATAATTCGTTCCCCTAAGGTTTAGGTTTATGACGGCCTTAGAGCTTTTTGGGGCTTTTTCAAATCTCAAAATCCCTGTCTCAAGGACCAAAATTTCATTTCTCATAGACTAAAATCTGGGACACAAGGATCAAAATCTTGACTTCAAGAATCGAAATTCCAGTCTCAAGGGTCAAAATCTGGGTATCAAGGATCAAAATCTTGGTCTCAAGGATCACCTTGACATCGCGAAACAAGCCAAAGTTTTTGCAACACCAATTTTTCGGAGACGGTTTCCTGCAATTTAAGTATTCGTCTGCATCGTACATAGTTATTTGTATTCGAATCTGCATCGGACATCTGGATCGGGCTTCTGTTTGGTACATAGTTATTTGTATTTCATATCTTGCTTTTTGACCGGGTAGGGTGACGTCACGCGTCTATTCTTTTCACTAAAGATCAACATCTTGCCCTCAAGGATGATATTAAGCATCAAAGATCAACATATTGACATCAATGATCAAAACAAAGTTTATACCACGCCCATTTTTTGGAGGCGTCGGTCTCATAGATCAAAAACTTGGATCAAAATCTGGGTCTCAAGGATCGAAATCTTAACTTCAAGGGACATCTTGACATCAAGGATCAATGCTTTTTGGAACACGTAAATTTTTGTGAGGTGTTTTATCCTTTTTTATTGGAGAGACCGAATTTTCTTTGCGAAAAAGCAACATACATTCATCGGCCTCCACATAACTACAATTTAGCAAACATACTTTGTAAAAAGTCAATTCGGCAATAAATACAATGTAGCCTAGATTCATACTTTGTAAAAAAGTCATTTCGGAGATGAGCCATCTGCTACTTTCTAAAAAGTTATTAAATTCACCTCGGATTGCATAAACAAAAAAAACATGTTTCAACATGTCCAGATGTGTGTGTTCTATGCAGCTGTGCTAATTAAATTTGTTAATGACTTTTTGTTATGAAAACCTACAATGTGGTTATGTATGCGAAAAGCGATGGGGTGAAAACTTGTGCAAGATGTTTGTGTTGATGTGATCTTTTAATTGTTTTATGATAAGCGAAGTAATCGCCTTTATAAACTGGATCACTCGAGAGTGCAAGACCAATTGATGTTCATTCGTAGGTATATCTAAACATTGCCGTCTCCATTTTTTTTCTTATTTCCTTATTATATAGTGTAAAGGAAATCCGAATCCCAGAGCACTTAGACTCGGTAACGGTCTTTCTGGACCCGACCCGTGAAGAGTCTCTGCCTGAAAAACCGCAGAATTGCATCCTTTGCGATCACGGGCACGCTGCTTCCAGTTCTTTAGACCAAGCGCTCTGGCATCCGCGATGGCTTGGTCCTTAAAACGGATGTTCGGTCTACCTTGCCTTCTCGAACCTGCGCCTGGGAGTCAAAGATCCTCTTGGTTGGATTTTGGTACCTACAGCTCATAGACTTCGCGATTGGAATCTTTTCACCAAAGTGAAGGAAATATTCTCACCAAAGCACCAGTTTAATGGACATTATTTAGAAAGAACAAGATGGAGTGAAAAGAAAATCACACGTCTAGCCAACAAAGAACGGCTCGGCTCGGCTCGACCACATCGGGCAATATTGCTCCAGTCAGGACTTAGACATCAGGCAGAGATACTTTACGCGTCGCGACCTCGTTAAGTAAGTATCTGAATAATTCGGTACAGTTTTGCGTGTGAGTGCTCCAAGATTTAGATTTCATTCTGTTAAAGTTAAAACAATAAGCAAAAAGTATTCGTCCTACATTATTCAAACACTCAATGCGTGGGTAAAATGATGTCATCCAGGTTTCCTAAAAACATAAAAATAAAAACAAGCAACCATGTTATGTCAAACTACAGGTGGATGGATGGATATCACGCAATTATTTTACTGTTGGAGTTGGCAAAGAACTACGTCCTTGAAAGTTGTTGCTGAGCAACAAAATTAAGGAATTAACACAACTTCCCAGAAAGTTTTACGATTTTTTGAATTAACAAATTTATGGGATAGATACTATCCTTCCCAGACTACCTTTCTAAATTAATCGTCTAATATCTGGCCTAATACAATATTATCTACGACCAATTGGCTATCCATTAATTTTGCAGGAATAAGTGTGTGCATCGTAATCACCTGTTAAACTTGATTTATTTGCATATTTAACCCAAAAAAAGGGCATGGGTATTCAACATACATAATTATATAGATTGCAAAGGTCTAGTTCATATTTTCCATAAAACTACGAAAAGGTTATTAACATTATGGCAGTGAATATTTTCCTGTTTTACTGCGTATCCATGCATCGATTTGTTGGCGCACTATACCTTTGGAATTTGGAAAATACTCGACTCTTAATTGAATTCAGTTGCTAATATAAAATTATGGGGCTTATTTTGATATCGCTGCTAATTTGTTCGGTGTGGAATTAGTACCACATAAATTATGAATGTAATTCTGCTTTCAGACTTGATTTATATCTACCCAGATGTTGAACAAATTATTTCAGTTAATTTTTTGTATTACATATTAGATCTTATTGAACTTTTAACTTAAACAAAGGGCGGACGAATATTTCAGGGTGCTCCTTTTTTTAGAGCTTCCATTGTAATGGTCAAATGGTAACAACGTTTCTAGTTCCTTTCAAAAATATATTTATATATATAAATGTTTTATTGGAAGATTTATGGTCACATAAGTATAGCGAGGTAGGTACTTTTAATTTAAATTTAAACTTTAATCATTATTATGTACTCGTATTATGATAATTGCAAAATAAAACTTCAAAATTGAAAAAAAAACATAGGGAAGGGCTACAGTCCGCTTGGGTGAACTGTTCAATACATATTCCTTTTCCTATCCGTACTAAAGAAGGCGTGGCAAAAGTCTTAGTATGGGTGAATTGTTAAGATATATTTGGAATTAACGGCCCATATAGGGCTTAAAACCTAGCTTCTCCAACAACTTTCTTGTGCGAACTGGAAAGGACCTACAATTTAAAGCCGAATCCGAATGGCAAATTTGAGAAGCTTCTCATGACAATTGATACTCTTGGATGTTTGTCAGACGTTCGCAAGAGGTGGGGCAGTGGAAAAAAAACTCAAGATGTCACTTGGCCCCGGCGGGAGTTCAACCGGCGACCTTTCGGTTAGTAGTCCGACACACTAACCACTGAGCCACTGCGCCCGACATCGTTAAGAACGCTCTACATATTTCGTTATTCAACATTTAAAAGATTTTATTGAAACAACAAAGTTTTTGTAAATTAACGCCTCTTAAAAGTGAGTACTTTATATAAAAGAATGGATCAAAACGACTTTAACTACATGTTGATGATTTCTTCAATAAAAAGGTTTTTTATTAAAAAGGTGGTGTGTCAGTGGGCTAATTTTAAAAATATTTACACATGAGCATTAAGGCCTCCTAGAGAGTACCTATATATTCCAAATTTTAGCTTCCTAGTTGAAACTTTGATTTATCGAAAAAATTATATTTTCTTAAAATTGTGAGCGGATTTAAAAATCTTTAAATATGAGCATTTAAGGGCCACTAGAGACTATATATTATAAATTTCAGCTTCCTAGCTCAGACTTTGACTTAAAATTGTTTTTTTAACTCCGAGCATTTTGGCCGTGTGTGGGCTGATTTTAAAAATTCTTAAACTAAATTATTTCGGGTCTAGAATTTATGCTTTAAATTTCTGTTTTAGCTCCAGTTTAAAGCCTTAATTTTTGCCGACGGACGGACATGGCCAGATCGACATTACTATCGATGCTGATCATGAATGTAGGATCTTTTAGGGGTCTACGGGCAATATTAAGACATGTTACAAACTATGAGTCAAAATTAATATACCATTAGAATACGGTAATAAATGTCTATTTGCCGCACAAACTCATCTTCATTTTTCTCACACTTCAAACCTTTAAGATATTACCATTTTAAAATGATGTACATTTCAATGTGTTAAATATGTAAGATCCTAGCCAACGTACCGTGTGAACGTCTCAAGCCGTTCTGCAACACACTAATCGGCACGTACCAGTATGGCTTCCGGCCGGCAGATCGACAATAGACCAAATTTTCAAACTGAGTCAAATCCTGGAAAAGACGAATGAGTTTCAAGTCGAGACCCACCACCTTTTCGTCGACTTTGAAGCCGCATATGATAGCATTCATCATCAGGAGCTCTACATGGCGATAGCCGAATTCGGGCTACCTGTCCTGCTGTATGGTGCCGAGTGCTGGACGATAAGTAGAAAAGGGGAGTTTATATTTCGTTCTTTTGAAAGCAAAATAGTCCGTCGGATATTCGGTCCTGTGAGCGGGGAGAGCGAATGGAAGAGAGGATACAACCGCGAACTCTATGAGCTGTACAAAGATGTGGATGTAGTCCAAAAAGCTAAATCATGTCTACCACATTGGCTCGGACACATTGAGCGAATGGAAAATACTGCTCCAGCCAAGAGGATCTTCGACTCCCAGCCCCCTGGTTCGAGAAGACAAGGAAGACCGAATCTCCGTTTGCTAGAGCGCTTGGTCTGGAGAACTGGAAGCAGCGTGCCCGGGATCGCAGAATACGGAAAGTTGCAGTGTCTTAGGCAGAGACTCTTTCCGGTTCGGGCGCCCATTAAGTAAAGTAAGTAAGTTCATCCCAATGTGCAAGTGGTATGAAAGGGTTAAGGAAATCTGACAGACATACATAAGCCAACAGGTGAAATAAATAACTAAGAGGGAGAATTAGAATATTCAAAATTAATTTTTTAATATACAAAATAAATCTTTAAACATTTCCTTACTGTAAAAGCTTTGTCAGATTTTTGTTTATAACGTACTTAACGTACATATTAAAGGGATTTTTTAGTACCCTTATTATGTAATAGCTACATAGCGCGGGCGTTAAGGAAATTAGGATTAGAAGAAAGGGAGAGATGCCGATGCACGTTGGTTTTTAATGTTTGTAGGTTATAATGTAGAGGAAAAATAGAGCGTGGAAGAGTATTCGACATTCGTGCCGTTTTTTGTCTAGTAAAGTTACGAGTAGCTATTGGTATAATACTGTCTCATGGTCCATTTCATAATGCACTTGAGCTCAGATGAGCTATATGAGATAGTCGAGTTAATTGTTTGGGTATTAGTTTTTGCATATATATCAGCTTAGAAGCTGACACACAAATTCTTAGTCCCGTTTAGTTTATTGTTTTAGTTAAATGCAAATGTTAAGACCTAGCAACTTGCAGGCAACTGTGTGAATAGATTCAATGATATTCGAGATAGGGTCTTCTTTTTCGAGAAGGGTCATAAGTTCCGGATGGTCGCTAAGCTTTATCTCTTTTAACTGTGTTAAACTGGTTGCAGTGCGGATATCCACTTTTTTCAATGTGTGTGTGGAGAGGTGTTAAACCTGTTAGTGCCTCTATGTCAGCTGTTGGGCAAAGCTAGACACTCGACTCAAACCGATGTACCTTTTTGGGCTTCTCTATTGCGATCATTTGTGTGGATTTTATCCACCATATTATGGAGGTCTATGTTATTATGGGTCTGATCATCACTGTGTAGATCCAGGTTCTACCATACGCGCGGCGACAGACCCATAAAGCTCCAGTAGCTTTCGTTATTTTGTTGTTGATATGAGAGTTTTAGTTCAGTCTTTTGTCTAGGATTACTTCAAGATACTTGACTGCTTCGGAGTGCTCTACGACCGTGTCCTTAAGTGCGATTTGACCTAGGTCTAAATTTTCTTCTTTTGGTAAAAGAAACGGCCTGGCATTTATGGAAAGATTTTCTCTGATGCACCAACAGCTGTAAGGGCATTTTGCATTTGTGATGTGCCTTAGTATGAGCATTTGCCCCTAACAATGACTATCATCGGCGTACGCAATTGTGTTGGAGCCTAAATTGCTCCATTTATGGAGCAGGCCATCAATGACCAAAGACCACAAGAGGAGTGATAGTATACCTCCCTGTGGGCAGCCCTTTACGGCTGATACTGATACTTAGGTCAATTCTGACGAAGCAGTTAAATTACGACTTTCAAGCATCGCTTTGATCAATTTTATAGTGGATCTGATTATATTTCTGTGATTCAAAACCTTTGATATGGAATCAAATCCACTTTTTTTATTTTTTTTTATAATAAGCGCGCACTAAAGGGATTTGTTGGGACCCTTATAATGTATTAGCTACACAGCGCGGGCGTTAAGGAAATTAGGGTGAGAGGAAAAGGAGAGATGCCGATGCACGTTGGTTTTGAATGTCTTTAGGTTATAATGTGTAGGAAAAATGGAGCGGGGAAGAGTATTCCACATTCGTGTTGTACGGCTGAGGAAAGATTCTTTGAACTTCACTGTACGTCCGAACACAGGCTTGAGGGTGAACTGATGAGCATTCCCTGCATGGCGGGTATTGCGGTTGAAATGTTCAAGGGGAGGAATGCAACTGGCTATTTCGTTTGAGCACTTATGGTGGAAATAAAATAACGACAGGCATGAGACATTACGACGATGACTAAGAGAGTCAATCGATCTCGCGATGTCTCGGTCGTTAATAACTTTTATTGCGCGATTTTGGATCCTGTCAAGTAGCTCCAAATAAGTTATTGGTGCACCGGACTAGATATGAGCGTTGTACTCGAGTTTCGGGCGAATAAACGCCTTATAAATTGTAGCCAGATCAGAAGGGGTGAAATATTTCTTACAACGCTTAAGGAAGCCTAGACATTTCGCGGCGTTCTTGGCGACATCGAATATGTGGTCATTCCAACGAAGGTTGTCATTAACACACATACCGAGAATGGAAAGTCTTTCGGTTTCAGCGATGTAAGTGCCATTCATGGATAATGGCAGTGTGTGTGGGTTTTGCTTTAATGGCAGGAGACAGCATTGAGTTTTGGAAGCATTAAATTCCACTCTATTGGTTTTACCCCACTGAGTTATGCTCTTAAGATTGGAATTTAATGAGCTTAACATACTTTGCCGTTCCAGTTCCACACCCGAAGATGAGGGGCGTGACCCAAGAAACGAATATGAGAAGCTGAGGGTACTATCATCAGCAAAGGAATGGATTGGATTAGAAGTAACAGACAGTAGATCATTTATAAAAATGAGAAAGAGAGTCGGGGACAGAACAGAGCCTTGGGGGACACCAGCATTTATTTGGTGAGTTGCAGACTTGAAGCCGTCCAAAACAACTTGAATTGAACGGTCCGAAAGGTAATTTCTAATCCATTGAAGAAGAGTATCATCGATTCCAAATGCACGCATTTTCGACAAGAGAGCTTGGTGCCAAACTCTGTCAAATGCTTTTGAAATATCAAGCGCAACGATCTTACTTTCACCACCTTGGTGAAGAGATTGGTTCCACTTTTCGGTTAGATATGTCATCAAATCACCAGTGGACCTGTTGCTGCGAAAACCATACTGCCGGTCATTAAGAAGTTTTCGCGATTCAAGATATTTCATTAGCTGACGGTTTATCAGCGTTTCCATGACCTTAGAAAGAAGGGACGTAAGTGCAATTGGTCGGTAGGAGGAGGGAGAAGAAGATTAGCCTTTTTTTGGTACAGGCTGGACAAATGCTGTTTTCCATCTTCCCAGGAAGAGTCCTGAAGAATAGGACAGATGGAAAAGCTTACGCAATGGTTTTGCCAGCGAAGAAGAACACCTCTTCAGAACGATAGGGGAAATACCATCTGTACCAGCGGATTTGTGAACGTCAAGATCTTGAAGTACTCTAGCCACTGTACGAGTGCGAAAGTGGATTGGTCCCATAGAGAATTCTACGCGCTCGAGTACAGGGGGAGACAAAGCACAATCTGGGAGCGTTGAGCTGACTGCAAAGTGAGCAGCAAGCAGATTGGCCTTATCTGTAGAGCTGACAGCTGGAATGTCGTAGTAAATGAGTGTCGGGATAGATGACGAGGCCGAATTCTTGATGTTTTTAACAAATGAACAAAAGTTTTTACTACCAGTGGGACTTTGTAGTATTTTTTGCCTCAACTTTTGGTCATAGGAGAATTTGGCACGATTAATGTGGGCATTGCAGTCATTTCTGGCTCGTTTAAACTTTTTACGGCTTTCCTCAGATGGGTTGGCTTTGAATAGCCGAAAAGTTACCTCTTTTAACCTGATAGCCTCTTTGTAGCTCGAGTCACACCACGCGTTAACCTTGGGTTTGATACTTTTAATCCTGTTAGGGATAAAAGTCTTCATACCCAGGTGAATTATGTTTGTGACCATATCAGCAGCATCCACGTCGCTGTCGAGGAAGCACAGCGACCAGTTAAAACTCTTAAAGAAACCGTTTAATTTTTCCCAATTGGCTTTCTCGTACTGCCATACGGTTCTTTTAGGAGTTTTTTCTTTAACTATGTGGTTGGAGTACGAGATATTTGCTGATATGATGCAATGGTCTGACGAACCTAGAGGCGATAATACGTTCAAAGCGTATTTATCAGGGTGAGAGGTAAGAAACAAGTCCAATGTGTTGGCAGTTTGGCTGCTAATGTCCGGTATTCGTGTCGGCTCATTTACAAGCTGAGTCAGGTTATTTACCTCAGCAAAGATCTCGACGTACCTTCCTTCGGGTGTTGTCTGACCAGAATGTCGAAGCCAGCTTGAATTGTGTATATTGAAATCGCCCGCAATAACGATTTCAGAACGAGGATGAAGAGTCACAATTTTTGTAATAGAATCAGACAGGGCATCAAACTCATTATAAGTTGAATGTCTGTCCAAGTTGTGGCTTCTGTAAATAAAACAGTAGTGTATTGATTGCCTACGGACATGCAGTTTTAGCCAAATGAAATTAAATTCTGGGTTGGCACATTGGCCATATTGAGGTTGAAGTTGGTAGGCTACGTCACTACGTATATAAACGGCGATACCGCGATGGGCAAAGAATAAAGGCACTAAGTTGTACCCAGGTAGACTAAACTCTGTTAAATCAGAGCCAGCGCTAACCTGGGTTTCACTAAGTGCCAAAACAGCTGGTTTGTTGTGAAAAACATGGGCGTATAATGAAAAATAATTCTTTCTCAACCCACGAATGTTGCTGACATCCACAACGAAATTCCTACACATTATAAAAAACAAACATAAAAAAAACACAACTCCGACGCTAACTAAGCATAACTGTTGTCAAAAGCACGATCTCTTTGCATCGGGGTTACTTTTATCCCTGTCATCAGTTTTAGCAGAGCACCTTCCGTGGATTTTACTTCTGGTATGTATATTGATATGGTGTAGGGGCATGCTGTTCATTCCGCATTATCTGATGTGAACGTCGACAATCCTTTGTTTTTTTTATTTTTGCTTATAAGACGACAATGATTTAGATAATTCGCTCGGATTGTTACCGAGTTTGGGAATGAGTACCATGTTTACTTCCCTCCAGGTACTGGTATGTATCTCCAGTTGAAGCTAAACCTAAATAAGGCGATTAGTTACCAACCATTCCTTTTTAGATGAGGCTTGTAAAGCTCCCGTCTGACCTGATGCCTTAAATGGTTTAAATGAATTAATTGCCCATTTAATCTTATCCGGGGTAAAAAGCGTTCCGGATAAACTGTTATTTCTGCTATGTTGTCTTGGAAGTGAAACCTCAGCTATATGGTCATTTGCTTTGTGAACGGCTGACTTCATAGTGAAATACCCTGGGAAGAAAGCCTGAAGCAATATTTTCAGCATTTCTTCGCAGTCGCGTGTAATCTGATTTGATTAACAACCCCATGCATTTTGCTTGATCCTTTGAAAGTGCCTTTTTGGAGCCGTGACACTGCAGGAAGTTTTTTGATCTACTCACAGTTTTCATGTCATCATTCCACCATGGTACGCACCTTCTGACTATAGTCCGCTGTACCTTGCAACTCCTTTCGAAGAAGGAGAGAATGCTGTAGTTTAACTAACATTGTGGAGCATCTGTATCACTTGTTGTTAGTGATGCTGCTGGCAACATGCAAGCTTTGACCGATAAGTTTTCGGGATATGTACTGCAGTAAGCCAGAATGTTGTCATATCGAACTAACGCGTGTTCGGTTTTGGACCTTATTTTGAATCTGATATGCATATGATCCGATAAAGATGCCTTATCATTAACATGCCAGTCCTCTTTGATTTTTTTAATAAAAGGAGATGAGAGAGTTAGTTCTTAAACTTCTTCTCTTTTGGAGTTTCTTAATACGCGTTTATCCCTTGTTTCCTTCGGCACATGGCTGGTTAAAAGTGTCCGAGCTTCCCATAGCCCAATATTGATAATAATGTCTGTCAGTCGGCAAAAATTAGGCCCTAAAACTCGAACGTGAAACCAGTTTTAAAAATATTGTCTAGGGCCCAAAATGCTCTTGTGTTAAGATAATTAAAATCCGCAAACTGACACGCCCACAATTCAAATTCAAAAGAAAAATAGTTTTATCGCAAAATCAAAGATTGAGTTAGGAAGCTGAAATATATACTCTACTACATATATGGAATATATACTCTCTAGGGACTCTTAATGCTCATGTGCAAATATTTTTAAAAACCGCTCACTGACAAGCATTTAAAAAAAAACGCTTTATTGGAACAATTTCTTTATATAAAATTTTCTGCCGTTTTTTTTAAGGGTGTTTTTTTTGTTGATAAAATCCTTTAAATGTTGTATAACAAAATATGTAGACCCTTCTTGACAACTCACCCATATTTAGATTTTTGACAAGCCCACTTTATGAGGGTTAGGAATAGGGTATAAAAAAGTTCTCCCCTAGTTTACTGAAGCTATGCTAATCACAATTTTGAAGGTTTAGAAAAATTATATTTATGTTTTCTTTGTAATTGTATTCTTTCGGAAAGGGAAGTGTATTCATCGTGTGCAATTTTTCGTA
Organism: Portevinia maculata; assembly: GCA_949715645.1. Lineage (NCBI taxonomy): Eukaryota > Metazoa > Arthropoda > Insecta > Diptera > Syrphidae > Portevinia > Portevinia maculata. Next base: position 221,960,720 of record OX454526.1, read on the forward strand.
TTATTTCCTTCTACAACAGCGACGTTTATTCTAAGGGGCGCAGGTGTTCTCAGCACACGCTAACGAAATCCGTCCGATTTTTTAATGCAACATTTATTTGAACACAACTTCAACTTGAATGACCTTTTGGTTGGTTAGTTCTTATACAGGGTAGACCAAAAGAATCTTTCCTATGTAAAAAATTAATAACTCTTTTGTTTATACATACATATTTTTGAGTTATTTTTTTTTCAGACATAAGGCTTGGGAGATTGAGCATGGAATGGAGCACTACGCGATCGCACAGGCAACAAAAATGGTTAGATTATTTTTTGAAAAGAGCCAGTTAATAATTTGTACTCAACGTGCCTACCGGCAATTTTATGGCGTTAGAAATGTTCCAACCTACTATTCGTGCTGTGGTGGCCAAATTTGAGCAATATGGGAACTTTTGGAGATGTGAGGCGTTCGGGTATGCCTTGTTTTGGACGATCGATCGAAAACATCCAGGTCGTTAGGGAAAGTGTTGCAAACGATCATGAAACATCGACACGACGACGTTTAACACAGTTAGGCATACTGCGTAGCACTCATGAGTAAAGACGGATTTGGTGTTGAGTTGAAAATAAGTAAAAATGACAGAAAAAGAAATGGAACATAGTGCCCAGTAAGATTTTGTTTATTATTAAAAATTCTAGCTAATGTTGGCTTGGCACGAATCTATTTGTTCCATTTGTTGATTTTTTCTGCAAATTATTCTGATAGCTCCAAGCGGTGCCGTGACATAGCCCCAAGTCGTTTTGTGAAAGTGACATAAGTCCAAATTCTAGCATTTGCTATTATGTCACTTTCACAAAGCGTCATAAGGCCAAATCCGGAAAGTGACATAAAGCTAAATTTTAAAATTTGGTCCCTTAACATTTTATGATAATTCAAAAACCGAACCTCGCACCTACTCCAAATCAAACAGTGACCCCAAGCAGGGGGGTTGCAGGGGGGCAGCATGGCCCCCATAGGCAACTAATCCCATAAACAGTGCCATGCATATGGGGGCATGCTGCCCCCCTGCAATCCCACTGCTTGGGGTCACTGTTTGATTTGGAGTAGGTGTAAGGGCAAATTGTTGAAAACAGCACCAACGGAAAGAGTCATAAAGCCAAATTGGCCTTATTAATCTTTTTCAAGGTGTCATAATACCAAATGCTAGAATTTGGCCTTATGACGCTTGGGATTATGTCACGGCACCGCTCCAAACTGTTATCGTAGTAAGAGTACCGAATTTCAAAAATAAACATAGGGACGGGTTACAGTCCGCTTGGGCGAACTGTTCGGTACTCTATTGTTATTCCTATTCCTCATAAGTGGGCGTGACAAAAGTCTAAGAATGGTTGAATTGTTAAGAACGAACTACATATTTTGTTACATAATATTTAAAGGATTGTATGAAAAAAAACCTCCACGAAGGGTCAGTCACCTTGTCGAGAGTACCATTCCTTCTGAATGGTGCCCAGGGCTGCCAAGCGTATGATAATTATGCTACATGTAAGATAATCGTAGCTTGTGTATGATGTAAGATTGGAAATCATTATCATACGCCAAATGTATGATAGTTTTCATATTTAAAAAAAAAAAATCTTTTACTAAGGCAACGTTAAGAAATAACTACTCGCTTTTCTCAAATAGTTATTTGGCATCATATGTAATCTAGTACTTTCGTTGTTATCAGCAACTCGGGGCCTCCATACATCTATCACACACACACACACACACTCACTCTATTTCAGCGCGAAAACATTTGGCGCGTTCAATTTGCAAGTCAACTGCAAGTTCACTACTAATTAAATGCCTATCACTTGCCAAGCGATGGTCACGTGAGTTATTTGATCAATGAGAAAAGGTAAAATAGTAGTCACTAGTAGTTGACTTGTAAATTGAACGCGCCCATTGTGTATTCGTTCATTCGTTGATTTGAAAAATCATTTTTAGATTTACCGTTGATCGTTCTGTCAACTGTCATAATAATTGTAATGCAACTGTAGCATTAGGCAATCAAATCATCGAAAATTAAAAATAGAATAAAGTCGTCTCAAACCATTAAGTGACAGTGAAAAATATTTTTTTGTTGTAGTGCTATTCGAAATTGTAAGTATTTACATAAATGATATATATTCAAAACTGTTTTTTTTTTTCAATTTAAATACATATAAAGGGCCTACTTGAGATATCTCAAAAAAAATGTTGATTGGCTTAAACTACTATCAAAACATTTATGAGTGAAATTCGACTTCGTTCATTTGTCCACCACGGGAACGTAAGCAGCGGTTGATACGTTGAACCCAATTTTTGATGACTCAGCCGCACATTTTGACCAATACGGCCGCTTTTTCTCGTTCAATATTGGCTCTGAGCTCCTCTAGCGGTTTGTTGAAAAAAGTCTAGAGGTGTTAAATCACACGATCTCGGCGGCCAATAGACGGGTCCGTTTCTCGAGATAAAACGTTCACCGAACTGAGACTTCAATAACTCAATTGATGCACCCGCTATGTGGCTTGTGGCACCGTCTTGTTGGAATCACATATCACTGATATCCAATTTATGCAATTGCTTAAATAAATAACGTTCCAACATTTCTCTGTACCGAATACCATTTACCGTAACGTGACGGTAATTTTCATGGACGAAAAAAAACCGCCATCCGCATCAAAACCGCACCAAATAGTGACTTTTTGCGGATGATGTACTGTTTCGTGAAGCATATGAGGGTTCTCACCTGTCTAATAATGCATATTTTGCTTATTGACGAAGCCGTTTAACCAAAAATGTGCTTCATCGCTGAAGATGATTTTGCGATGAAATTCTTCATTTTCTTCCATCATGCCCAGAGCCCAATTCGAGAACGTACGTCGCTTCATATGATCAACTGGCTTTAGTTCTTGAGTCAGCTTGATCTTGTAAGGGTGAAGGGCAAGATCCTTACGTAAAATTCGCCATAATGTGGTCTGAGAGAGGCCCTATTCTTGAGAACTCAGTGAAACGTAGTCGTAATTTTTTAACTAGACTGTGAATTGCTTGTCTACTGGAACGAGAATTACGGCCGAAAATTGGCGTTAACGCTCTTAAAGTTGCGACCAACGACTCGGAATTTCGGTAGTAAATTTTTATTTTTGTAAACGTTGTTCCTTCGTGTACTTCACCATGATGAAAATGTTAATTTCACTGAATATTTTGACATTGACAGTTCGGTAATCGGTGATTTTTTCTTGTGCAGTTATTCCAAACGGAAATAGTCGTTCACACTGGAAGTTTGAAGTTGTCAAATCGCTAATGAGAGACCCTTTATTTGTGCAGAATTTATATACTGCAAATATGGAGCTGGAGCAAATCAGAATTCCTTGGTTATTTAAAAAAACATATGTAAAATTCACCAAACGTACAAATTTAATTACATTGATGCATATGTAAATTTATTTTCGTTTTTCTATGTACATGTACGAGTATTTGTTTTTATTTCAATGTATTTTTTTTGAATTCATAAAAAATTACTATTAACTAAATAAGGAATAAAAAAAAAATAACTTTGTCGTGTGTGAAAGATTAATACATATCTTTCCTAGTAAACCCTGAGATATCACATTCAGAACAATGTTTTTCTTGATGGGAAATTTCTTTTTTAGATGAGAGAATCTTGTAAAAAACAACACAACATTTTTTGACATTCATTGGAACTGCCAGATAGCAACGATTTTTTTTGGGTAGTTTATGGACGCATCCCTTTAAAAACGAGACAATTCCTTGCGTAGCGTAGCGTATGATAATTTCCTCTCTGGTGGGATAGAAACGAGCAAATTGTATGATAACTCGCTCTCAAGAATATGGCAGCACTGATGGTGCCGGTGTGGAGGCTTAAGGATGCTGATTCAACGGGCTACACTGTCGACGACCTCCGTCGTCAGAAGGGTCACCCATGGCAGGCGTTGCGAGCCGTTGAGCATCTACTAAGAACTGCCCATAGGACATTCCGTCCGATCCCACTCCCCCTCCATCCTTTCCCTCCCCTAGCTCCCTCTCACTCTCCTTTCTTGCTCTCACTCTCCTTTCCTCTCAATCTCCCTTCCTTTATCCACTGGGCTGGACTTAAGGTGTCACACGACCCGTGCCGATAGTCAGCCTGGCTGAGGGCCCACTTTAATAAATAGCTCAGTCGCGAACGGAGTATCCGGATACCTGGCGACCTCCGGATCAGCTAGCCTTATCTGTACAATGCGGATCTCTGTACAGACGGACCTTCCCTTCTCCGCTACTCGTGGGAACATAATTATGAACAAACAAAAACAACAAAAACAAAAACAAAATATTAAGGCCGGTATCCCTTTTAAACCGGACGGTAGTACGGCGACGAAGCTGTCTACCGGATATGCTCATATGGCAGCTGATAGCGGAACTGTGGATAATCGTGGTTCTTCCGTCAGTACTTGCGAGCAAAGCAAAAATCTTTCCAGCAGAAGCAGGACTGTGCATAATGGTCCCACCTCTGCTGGCAGCACCCCCCCCCCCCCCCCCCCCCAGGCAGTGCTCCTAAGGTGCCCCCTGGTATCACCCCCTGCTACACTTGTCAGGGACAAGACTGTGGAAATTCATGGTCCTTCCAATGGCAGTATACGCACGGATGCTACCAAACACAAACACCTTCCTAGTGGTAGTGGGACTGTGCAACATGATCCGGCTTCCACTAGCGCGTCTTGCAGTAGAGGCGCACCTCACCGCAACCCCTCGAAGTTGCATTACAAAAAGAGACGCAATGCCAATCGTATAATTGGCTCTATCGGCGCTATCCCTGAGATAGATAGATCCCCTGCACAGATCAGCAGACTGGCCTGGGCACAAAATATCATTTCAATCAAGGACAAGACCAGCGGAGACATCGCGTCAAAGCGACAGAGATCGGTGGAGGAGGTCGCTTCGGCCTCCAAGCGCCTGAGGATGCACAATACCAGCATTCCCCCTAACGCGTCCATCGTCAAACCTCACAAGTCTTTCAGCGATGCCCTCAAAAAAGGAATTGTGGTCGCAGTCATCGACCGCAGTGACGCCGACGGCAGGATCTCACTTGAACGGTGGGATCTCATCATACTCACCCTACTTGAAAACTTCGCCGACTTTTATAAGGACATCCCCGGACCACCGCCAATAATTCACGATGGCGGTTGGCATCAGGGCCGCGTGAAACTCATCGCCTGCGATGATCAACGATCATTGGATTTTTACAAGCTCGAGATCAATAAGCTTGGTGAGCTATGGCCAGGGGCCAAGCTTGAGCTTGTTGCGAGAGAGGATATCCCCTGCCGACCTAGATCGCGTGCCTGGATCCCAGTGAGCCCTTCATCCCCTGAGAGAATTCTCCATCTGATCAAAATCAGCAATCCATCCCTTCCGACTCATGATTGGAAGGTCGCTAAACTGGAGGAACAAAGGGGTTCCTACCGATGTGCTGTCATTGTCATCAATCAGGAATTCCTTGCTCATCTGGCGGCGACTGCAGGCGTGAATCGGTTCGGATGGAACGACATCACGCTGAGAGTTTATAAGAAGGGCGATGTAGACACTGACAAGCGACCTCATCATCCCTCTGAAACTGATGTGTCGGGTGTTAGCGCACCTGTCACCTTCCCCTCCTTAGAGGTTGACATTCCCGAGCCCTCTACAGAACCCACCACGTCTTCAATCCCTGTGATTGACTCTCAGTCGGTCATGGAGACGGACGAAATTCCTGACAAGGATCTTCTGAGGGAAGACGAGCCCCTGAGTTCGTCCTCTGTATTGGAAGACATGTCCAGCAAGGATCTTCTGAGTGAGGATGAGCTTCTCAGCTCGTCCTCTGAATTGGAGGACCTCAACAACACAGTGGTGGGGGTTTTTCTACAAGATTGTAGCAACAATGCTGCAGATCATACAGATTAACCTCCAACACTCCATTAAGGCTTCGGCCGCCCTTATTCTCCGGTTAACAAAAACTGGAGAAGACTTAGTCTTGGTCCAAGAGCCCTGGGTTGTCAACAACCTGGTTCGTGGATCCAGATACGACGGCTGTCAAACTAGAGACTGCTGGTGGCATATACTGGTTGGCATCAGCGTATCTTTCCCACGACAACATGGGACCTCTCCCTGGTGGTAACCTGGAGAGCTTTATCGCGGAAGCAGAGAGGCGAAAAGCTGCACTCATCGTCGGATGCGACGCCAACGCGCATCACACTGCATGGGGCAGCACTGATATTAACAATAGAGGTGAGTCGCTTTATGAATATATTTTAAGAACTAACCTCATTGTGTGCAACACGGGTAATGAACCCACCTTCATAACTAAAAACCGACAAGAAGTCTTAGACATTACTCTTGTCTCCGTAAGCATCCACAAAATTATATCGAGTTGGAAAGTTTCGGCTGACCATTCTTTCTCCGACCACCGATATCTCACTTTCAACCTTGACAACGCTGACACCCCTCGCCAATCAGCATTCCGAAACCCTCGGAAAACAGACTGGCCCAAATACAGGGATATTATGCGTGAACTTATTACCTCTGAACTATTAAGTCCCCCTTGCAATCCTAGCGAGCTTGACGACAAGGTTAATAAGCTCACCAGGGCTTTTAATCTAGCGATGGCTGCTTCCTGCCCCCTCATACTACCCAGGGGGAAAAAGAAGCCTCACTGGTGGTTACCTGTATTAGGACCACTGAGAAATGAGTGCCGGAGACTTTTCAATCGCGCCAAAAGCTCAAGATCCAACACTGACTGGGACTCCTATAAGACATCCCTCAAAGTATATAAAAAAGAACTTAGGAGGGCCAAAAGATCATCGTGGAGACTCTTCTGTGGCAAAATAGAAGAATCCTCGGAGGCATCAAGGCTAAGAAAAATCCTTGCTTCAAATCCAACTATGCCCAGCTGCCTAAAGAAAGCAGATGGCTCGTGGACTACATCTAGCGAGGAATCGCTCAATCTGCTACTTGATACACATTTCCCAGGTAGCTCTAACATAACCGATCATAGCAACCTAAACAGGTCACCTATCTTTTCCCAGGTAACAAATTCTCAGAGTCAGAGTCTGATAACTAGGGACAAGCTCCTTTGGGCGCTACAAAGCTTCAAGCCCTTCAAGTCTGCAGGACCTGACGGCATAATACCAGCCGAACTTCAGATGACTTCGGATATCATCCTTCCAACTCTGGAGATGATTCTGACTAGTTGCTTAAAGCTGATTCACATTCCTCAGGCTTGGAGAGAAGTAAAAGTGGTTTTCATACCCAAAGCAGGCAAATACTCCCATGTTAGTCCCAAAGACCTCAGACCTATCAGTCTATCATCTTTCCTCCTCAAAACGCTGGAGCGTCTGATTGATATCCATCTTCGTATGAACATAAACCCGCAACTACTGTCTGCGGCCCAACACGCGTACAATAAGGGTAAATCGGTGGAAACCGCCCTTCACTCCTCGGTACGCACTATTGAATACTCCCTTTACCACAAGGAATACACTATGGTTGCTTTCCTAGACATAAAAGGCGCTTTCAACAACGTAAACACATCTGCAATCGCAAATGCACTGACAGAACTGAATGTGAATGGCTCGCTTGGGGAACTGATCAATCTTTTGCTCTCAAGCAGGATTATCAATTCGAAACTGGGCGATTCATTCGCTAGGAGGTCTGTCAGTAGGGGTACGCCACAAGGTGGTGTACTTTCCCCCCTTCTGTGGAGCTTGGTGGTGAATAAACTACTGACATGCCTGGAGGGGGAGGGTTGCATGGTGATTGCCTATGCGGATGACGTTGCTATTGCCGTCTCAGGGAAATATCTCAACACCCTAAAAGGACTACTTCAAAATGCTCTCAATAAGCTGACAAGTTGGGCAAGAAGATGTGGGTTGCGGGTTAACCCTCATAAAACCGAACTTGTCCTCTTCTCCAGGAAATATAAAATCCCTCATATCGACCCTCCTTCCATTAACGGTACAAGCTTAACATTTTCCGATAAAGCCAAATTCCTGGGTCTTATCCTCGATATGAAGTTAAGCTGGAAACCCAACTTACAAGAAAGAGTAAAAAAAGCGACAGTAGCACTTTTCTCTTGCAAAAAAGCCATCGGTAATAAGTGGGGCCTACAGCCCCGCATATCTCACTGGCTATACGTATCGGTAGTGAGACCGATTCTGACATACGGGGCGGTTGTCTGGTGGACTGCTCTTGATAAAGCGGTAAACCGTGATAAGCTAAGCAAGGTGCAACGTACAGCTTGTCTGTGTATCAGCGGAGCACTCCGTACGACCCCCTCCGCCGCACTGGACATCTTACTGCATCTGACACCCCTGGATATTTTTAGTAGGCAGATGGCTGCCTGCTCCGCTGTCCGCTTAAAAGCCACCTCACAGTGGATCAATACGAATATTGTCCACTCTATCATTTTGGACTCACTTGGGTCCGTACCAAGAAACATCGACTACACTACACCCCAACTACAGTTCGAAAAGAATTTCCAAATCACTATCCCCACCAGATCATTCTGGGAGGATGCTGGTTGCACGGAAGTTAAATCGATCCACTTTTACACCGACGGATCAAAAACTAGCGAGGGGGTAGGTGGGGGTGTTTACTCAGAAAGACTAAATATCAGTCTCTCCTTCCGTCTTCCTGATCATTGTAGCGTGTTCCAGGCAGAAATCATGGCGATTAAGGAAGTCCTGTCGTGGCTGAAGAGAAATGTGATATCCGCTAAGGATATCTGCATTTTCTCGGATAGTCAAGCCGCGCTAAAATCCCTGGACTCAGTCTCTCCCAATTCCATCGTAGCCTTAGACTGCCCTTCATCTCTGCAGGAGATGGCAGAGCAGTTCAATATTCACCTTTGTTGGGTGCCGGGGCATAGAGATATCCCAGGGAATGTAGGGCAGATGAACTCGCCAAAAACGGAACCGCATTACCTCTTCTACCTGAGAAAGGTTTGGTATGCCTATCGCTACTTGCAAACTTATGTTCAAGCTATCCGCAGTCGAGAGTACAAACCTCAGGTGGACAGGTAGTGATACATGTCTAGCGACTAAGCAAATCTGGCCAAAGCTGGATCTGCGACGCTCTTTGAGTTTGATCTCACTCAACAGACTGCACATTGGCTCTGTCATAGGTGTCATCACAGGACACTGTCTAATAATACTCAAACGACTTCTGCAGAAGCTGTAGGGATGAGGAGGAGGAGGAGACTACGTCTCATCTCCTCTGCACATGTCCTGCACTCTCCCATAAAAGAAATCTCTACCTAGGAGCATTCTTCGTCAACGAACTCAGTGACTTAGCTAATACAGATGTTTGAAGTCTATCGCGCTTCATTAGAAGCTCCAAATGGTTTTAGCGAGTAGGGGTCGAAACTCCCGATCCATGTGGCATCACAACGGACCTCATTGGTCTGAGTGTGTTGGCTTTCTGCTAACAGCCACTTCAACCTAACCAAACCTAACCTATGAAAAAAACCAAGCTTTTGTAAAAAAAACGCTCCCTAGCTCAAACTCTGGATTTTCAAAAAAAGTTTTTTTTTAAATTGTGGGCGTGTCAGTAGGCGGATTTTGAAAATATTTACACATGAGCATAAGGGCCCCTAGAGAGTATATATTATAAATTTCAGCTCCGTAGCTCAAACTTTGACTTTTCAATAAAATTGTTTTATTTAATTGTGGGCGGTCAGTGGTCGAATTTTAAAAATGTTATCTCCCGATTAGTTTTAGGAGTCCATAGATCATATATAAGAAATTGCTGCTTTCTAGCTCAAAATTCGATTTTTTCAAAAAAAAATTGTTTTTTTTTTGAGTTTGTGGGCGAATTACAAAAATTCGTAAACTTGAATATTTCGGGACCCTAGAGAGTATATGGTTAAAATTTCAGCTCTCTAGGCCCAGTTTAAAGGCCTAATTTTTGCCGACAGACGGACGGATGGACATGTCTAGATCGACATTACTATCGATGCTGATCATAAATATAGTAACTTTTAGGGGTCTACGGGCAATATTAAGGTATGTTTTCGCATAAGTGCGGTCACAGAGCGAATCTATTGCATGTCTTCTAGTTGTCGGAAAAGGGAGTCAAATGAGAATGGAAACATTTGTTTGGTTAGATTTTTGTCGGTTCTGTTCCCTTCATGTTACTATACTACCATACCGGAGAGATTATAATACTGAGGTGTGTATTTATTCTCTCTGCTACTACTTGTTATTGCTTATGTGCTCTATATTTGTAGAACCCCACATCGACTGAAGCGAACGCAAACTTTTCCTTAACATTTTTCACAAAAGGATCCTTCAGGAGGGCCGTAGCCAGTCATAATGTCTCTCGACCATCGCCATGCAGTGCTCTTGATGATAAATGTTATCATATGCGCCTTTAAAATCAATTGTTGAGTCTCGAATTGATTTTCTCTCGCTGTTTCTTCTCTTTTTTTTGCAATGGGCAAATGGAGTTAATTCACTAAGTTACCTTGATGCTAAGCATAATCTAGATTTGAAACTATTTTCAAACATATGAGACGCACTCGTATCATTTTCTTGTTCAGACTATTTTGAAATTGCAAATCAAAACCAGATTCCGAAGACATTTCTATAAATTAATTACTGAAGTCACTATCACCCTTTGTTTCATGGTGACATGCAGACGTGAAGTTGTAAAATGTTTGATTTCAATCAACCTCAATAAGCTTCTTCCTTGTCTGAGGTGTAAATTGAATAGCGGCTGATTTATTTAAATTTGTTTTGATTGAATCGAAACAATTATACAATTTTGACAAATTTTAAATTCAAAGGCACTTTCAATATACGGAACGGATACACAACAATTTGTTATCTAAACAAGCCTTACTCGTTGGTGTTAGTGTATCTGCGATACACGCGAGAAATAATACTATACATGTTGTCATGTGATGGATTTTGTTAATTAATTTTTAATGAAAACGTCGGATTCGATTACCAGTGATGGTAATATCAGTAAAACTAATCGTTCACGGTTGTGTCGAGCGTATAACAAACGACAGTTGTGACATATCAGCGAATTAGCTCGTGAGACATAGCTTCGTATCAAAAAAGGTTTCCTGAAAAAATATGAAGAGGCTTGAACAATTTGAAGGACGACCAATTCTAAAGGTGGGTTGGATTTTGATTACACCCAGCTACGCTCCTAATAGTCGAGTGTCTGGGGCGTTAAAAACATGAAAACCTCGGATTTCCGTTACAGTGAATGAAATTTTATAATTCAAAGTGGAATGTTTAGCTTATAATATATACAAAAAAGGGTACCTATTCAAAAATTGTGATCTCGATTAAAAACAAAATAATGAAATATTTATTATTTTGATAGTTTAAAAATGATACAATACCTCATAATATTAGGCTGTAGAACATTTTTCTACACCAAAATTAAGTTAATTTATATATTCATATAGAGATAGTAATTAGGAAAAAGAAATAAATGAAGGAAAATGAAAGAAAAAAAATTATCAAGAAATCATTTGTTTATTTAAACAATTCACATTTTTGTCTATTTAAGTATTTTCTTCAACTTCACTTATTTCAATGATTATTATGGGAGTCCACGAGCCATCCATATTATGGAGTATTAAAACAAGTATTTTCGCTGCACTGTAGACATGCTACACTGCAGTACAAGTCACTCTTTCGACATCCACAAGCAGCTACACAACCCTTTTTGCAGCTACAAAACAACATTTTGCAATAAATTAGCTGGTGATTGATTCATTGTTATTGGGTTGGGATAAGCATGTTTTTAAAATGTTTTCTGCCCCAAATTTTCAATGCCTACGTTTTCAATATCTACATTTCCTAACCATAACTGGATTTGTAGATATACTCTTTTTAGGTGTTCAAAGGCTGCATCAGCTGTAGGAGGTAATGATGACAAAAGAACACTTGTTTTTTTGGCTGTTCCTTTTACAAAGAAATTGAACTTCAATGAGTTCAAATCTTTTATTTACGGAAAAAGAAGAAACTGTTGACTCTGCTGGCTACAAAGGCCTTAAGGTCTGTGGCGTTTTAGTTATCGTGTGTAGCACGGATAGATGCGCCTGGAAAGTGAACCTGAAGTAAGTTTCTTATAGTATCCTCGGGTTACGTCGTGTAGGTTCCATCTGTTTATTTTGTAATCCTACACAGTTTGTATGCTATTTTCCCAGAGCTTTATAGATAGGTACGCGTTGCGACTGGCATGTCTGCTATGTCTTCGGTGCATTTAGTCCATGTAGCAAGTTTCGATCTTCTCAATTCTGAGTTATATTCTGTAAGAGCGATCCTGTAATGGTCCCACAATTTTGTTTATTTGGCTCTAACATTCTTCCCGAGCTTAGCAAGTTTGTCTTTCTACCAGGAAACCTTACGATTCTTCATACTGGTTTTACTGACACAACTACTATCGTAGGAGGTTAGCAGCACTTGGTTGAGTTAGAACGCTGCTTCATCCAGGTCTCACGTGAATTCACTTGACTTTTGAGAGGACAAGTACTCTTCTTCAATGGATTAGAAATTACCTTTCGGACCGCTCAACTAGTTGTTTTGGACGGTTTCAAGTCTGCAACTCACCAAATAAATGCTGGTGTCCCCCAAGGCTCTGTTCTGTCCCCGACTCTCTTTCTCATTTTTATATATGATCTCCTGTCTGTTACTTCTAATCCAATCCATTCCTTTGCTGATTACAGTACCATCAGCTTCTCATATTCGTTTCTTGGGGCACGCCCCTCATCTTCGGGTGTGGAACTGGAACGGCAACGTATGTTAAGCTCATTAAATTCCGATCTTAACAGCATAACTCAGTGGGGTAAAACCAATAGAGTGGAATTTAATGCTTCCAAAACTCAATACTGTCTCCTGTCATTAAAGCAAAACCCACACACATTGCTATTATCTATGAATGGCACTTACATCGCTGAAACCGAAAGACTTTCCATTCTCGGTATGTGTGTTAATGACAACCTTCGTTGGAATGACCACATATTCGATGTCGCCAAGAACGCCGCGAAATGTCTAGGCTTCCTTTAGCGTTATAAGAAATATGTCACCCCTTCTGATCTGGCTACAATTTATAAGGCGTTTATTCGCCCGAAACTCGAGTACAACGCTCATATCTGGTCCGGTGCACCAATAACTTATTTGGAGCTACTTGACAGGATCCAAAAACGCGCGATAAAACTCATTGGCGACCGAGACATCGCGAGATCGATTGACTCTCTTAGTCATCGTCGTAATGTCTCCTGCCTGTCGTTATTTTATCGTTATTTCCACCATAAGTGCTCAAACGAAAGAGCCAGTTGCATTCCTCCCCTTGCACATTTCAACCGCAATACCCGCCATGCAGGGAATGCTCATCAGTTCACCCTCAAGCCTGTGTTCGGACGTACAGTGAAGTTCAAAGAATCTTTCCTCAGCCGTACAACATGAATGTGGAATGCTCTTCCCCGCTCCATTTTTCCTACACATTATAACCTACAGACATTAAAAACCAACGTGCATCGGCATCTCTCCTTTTCCTCTCACCCTAATTTCCTTAACGCCCGCGCTGTGTAGCTAATACATTATAAGGGTCCCAACAAATCCCTTTAGTGCGCGCTTATTATAAAAAAAAAACAAGTCCTCGGTGCATTTTCCAGTGCGTCGACTTAGGATCGTAGTTATTCGAAGCCTGTGTCAGTTTGCCAGATATGTCAAACCTTCGGAAACTTACGTTCATAGTAAGTTGAGTTTCTGCCTGGATTTGCGTTGCGGAAGATGAACCCAATTTTTCACAAAAAATGCAGCTATACTCATTAGTTATACTACTGGTCCTTGATTCATCCATTGTTAGAAAACTGTGACAGAAAACAACTGAATACATTTTTAATTTGTTTTTTCCCGACCAATATCTGATAACCTTCGAATATTCCAGCAATCGACACGCATCTCTTGATACCAGGTGGATATTTATTAATGGCGACGAGGATAATTAAGATTAAGGAAAATCTTTACGATGCCTGAATCTGCGCAAGAAATTTTACAAGCATTAACAACCGCTCTACAGAGCCTACGTACATCACCCAGTTCACCTAACCTACATTTCGAGCAGTTCAACGAGAACGAAGAAGCATTCCCCAACTACATCAAAAGATTGGAGAATTACTTGGCACTGAAGGAAATTACGGATGGTACAAAAAAAAGGCAAGTTTTGATAAATTGTGTTGGAGCTAAATACTACCAGCTTCTCTCGAATTTGACAGCACCAGAAGAACCTGAGACGAAATCCTACGAGGAGTTAATTAAAACACTAAAGGGTCACCTTAGTCCCAAGCCAAACGAGATTACGGAGCAGCACAAGTTCCTACTTAGGCTGCAACATGAAGGGGAGACCATCGCCAATTATTTGGCGGATTTGAAGGAATTGAGCGTGTACTGTAATTTTTCATGTGAGTCATGCAAGAAATCGACGTTGAACACACACCTCCGGTCTCAATTTATTCGGGGTATTAGAGACTCAGATATCAAGGAGCGACTACTGCAAGAGACAAGTATCACTTTGGAGAAGACGATTGAAAGTGCTTTAGCGATGGAGGCATCGAAATTGGAAAGCCGTGCCATGCACAACATTCATCAACTACATTTGAAAAGCGGTACATACAGGAAGGCAGCTTCAACTACAAATTCTCACAAATCAAATTTTTCCAAAAATACAAAAACAAATAGATTTAATTGTTCCAGATGCGGTAAACAAGATCACATGGCAAACAAGTGCAAAGGGACAAATTTGCATTGTAATACGTGCAAAAAGAAAGGCCACGTGTCTTCAGTATGCATGAGAGCAAAATCATCGGCTAGGGAGACGAACACCGTGGAAGTAGAACAGATTACTCAGATTGCTGGGAACATGCATGAAATCAACGCACTCGATTGGATAGAGGGGGGAAAACAAAGTATGAATTCAATTCAATTGCATCAAAAATTGATTGGTACGGGTGGACGCGGTAAGTACTATGTGACATTGAAGATTAATGGAAAGCCCTTTGAGATGGAATTTGATACCGGGGCGGCGATTTCCGTAATGAATTATCAGACATTTAAGATGCATTGGCCAAAGGCCAAAATATTGCCTACAGGAGTCATGCTTAAAACCTATAACCACGAAATATTTCCGGCATATGGAAAATCGGAAGTAACAGTTCAGTACAAGAACCAGGAGGAAACTTGCAATTTATATCTAGTGAAGGGGCCATTGGACACGATAATGGGACGCGAATGGGTTCATCGATTTAACCTGTTAGAAGTGAATTCAATTGAATTGTATACGAAGAGGGGTATAGGCAGCTTAAAGCAGCGAATATTTGAGAAGTATGCGAACGTTTTTAGAGAGGAAATCGGGACCATACCGAATATTAAAGGGGCACTAAAACTACGAGACGGTGCCACGCCAACCTACATAAAGCCCAGGCCTGTACCATATGCAATTCGCCCTTTAATTGAGAATGAGTTAGATAGATTGGAGAGGTGTGGAATTATTGAGAAGATCGCTCATTCAGATTGGGGAACTCCCGTAGTACCCGTCATTAAAGCCGACAAATCTATTCGGTTATGTGCTGACTATAAAGCTACACTAAACAAATATCTGGTGAACGATGGGTACCCAATTCATAAAATAGAGGATTTATTCCAAAAATTGAAGGGGGGAGAATACTACTGTACGTTTGATATACATAAAGCGTATTTGCACTTAAACATGACAGAGGATAGTTCGCGTTTACAGACCATAAGTACGAGTAAGGGCCTCTACAGGGTAAACAAATTAATGTTCGGTTTAAAAACTGCACCCAACATCTGGCAGAGGTTTATGGATGAGAATATCACCAATGACCTGGAAGGTACGGCTTGTTTCATTGATGATATTATTGTGGTGGGTAAGTCAATATCTGAACTTTTTCAAAGAAGCATGCGATTACTTGATAAGCTACAGAAGTTTGATTTGCATCTGAATAAGTCAAAGTACAGATTCTTCGAGAGTAGTGTTACATACCTTGGCCACAAGATTGACAAAGAAGGTTTACATAAGACTTCTGAGAAGGTAGAAGCAATTTCCAAATTACAACCTCCGTTAGATCTAAACAAATTACGTCACTTCTTGGGAATGGTAAATTATTACCATAAGTTCATTCCGGACCTATCCACTAAACTACATCCGCTTTACCATCTCCTGAGGAAAGATCAAAAATTCGCTTGGACCAAGGAGTGTCAGTATGCCTTCGAAAGTATAAAAAAGGAGATGATGAGCGATAACGTCTTAATACCATTCAATGGGGATCTTCCACTGGTTTTAGCTACGGATGCATCCCCTGTGGGATTATCCGCCATTTTATCGCATAAAACGAGCGATGGGGAACGTCCAATTGCTTACGCGTCAAGGAGCCTGACAAAAGCAGAGACAAATTACAGTCAGTTAGATAAAGAGGCAACGGCAATTTACTGGGCATTGCATAAATTCTTTAACTACTGCTATGGGCGGGAGTTTACGCTGATCACCGATAATAGGCCGTTGACTGCAATATTTCATCCCAACAAACATTTACCTTTACTTACAGCCCAACGTTTGTTACATTATGCACAGTTTCTGAGTGGATTTAACTATAACATTCAATACAAAGGTTCAAAGGAAAATATTAATGCTGATTTTCTTTCTAGAAATCCACTTACTTCGGAAGATCCTAGGAATGGCGGGGAAACGTGCGAAATTTTTCAGATTTGGGATGAATATCTACCGGTCACAAATTCAGAGATAGCTAAAGAAACCCGACGGGACAAAGAGCTATCGACACTTTGGGTTCTCTTACAAACAGGAGCAACTTTGAAGAATACGCCCTATAAGCAAATGGAAAATGAACTCATGATAAATGACGGATGTATTTATAGAGGGCTACGAATTTTAATTCCGTATACATTGCGCATTCGAGTTCTGAAGGAGTTACATGCCGCGCATATCGGCATCATAAAAATGAAAGCTTTGGCCAGGAGCTACTGCTATTGGGCGGGAATTGATCGAGATATCGAGGAGTGGGTCAGGAGCTGCAGAGATTGCGCAGGAGTCTTAAAGGAGCCAGCAAAGACGACAACACACCCGTGGGAAGTTCCATCCCAACCGTGGCAGCGGTTACATGTAGATTTTGCGGGACCCTTCATGGAGCGATTCTTTCTAATTGTGGTCGACGCAAAGACAAAGTGGTTGGAAGTTTTCCCAATGAATCGGATAACGAGTTTCTACACCATACGAGCAATGAGGGAACTTTTCGCAAGATTCGGGATTCCTCAAATTATTGTATCCGATAATGGAACCAATTTCACGTCAAAGGAGTTCCAGGATTTCCTGAAGGCTAACAACATTTCACATAAGCTCACTTCACCAGCCCACACTTCAACAAACGGGCAAGCAGAACGATTCGTTCAAATCGTGAAAAATGGATTGCGATCTTCTAGGAACGACCCAGGAGACCTACATACAAAACTACAACGGTTACTACTACAGTATCGTAAAACGGAGAGTTCAACTACGGGCAAGAGTCCGGCGGAGATGATGCTGAAATTTAATCTGCGCACTAGAATGGATTTATTGCGATACACCAGTCCGATTCAGGCAAGAGGTAGCGAGGAGTGTAAGCGAAGTTTTGAAATTGGGGACTCTGTTCAAGTCCGCTATTACCAGAATAAGGACTGCAAATGGAAGTTTGGGAGAGTTACGGAGATAGTCGGTCATCTACATTACATTGTGGATGTAGAGGGAACTCCATACCGAAGACATATAGACCAAATGAGATCCACTTCCGTTGAAGGTAATTCCCCGCACTGTGTTCTAACACCTCTTCCTACAGATTCGAGAACAGAACAAGCCCAGGAAACTTCGGGGGGGAGGCTATCACCGCCACCAATGACTTCGGCAGCCATTTCCAAGGAAGGTGTAGCAAGGCAGGAAAATAGGAGTGGACAGTCACCACAGCCAACGGTACCAACGTCTTCTTCGCTAGTAATGGTGACGGCAAATGAGGCAGGGGAGGAAGACCCAAGTCAACTTAGGGAGCAGAGGAGGTCTAGCAGGATACGTCGTCAAGTCGTACCCTATCAACACAAGTCTTAATTGGGGGGGGAAGACTGTTAGATATGTAAGGAAACTTAGTAGGTATAGACAAATGTAAACAACACTTAATATGAAGACGTCATCTGAATTGACAGCTAATAAAAGAGTGGTTTTTGAATTATCGAAGCACGAGGTAGTTTATCTGATAACCTTCGAATATTCCAGCAATCGACACGCATCTCTTGATACCAGGTGGATATTTATTACTTTCTCAGGGGTTTTTTGTTTTCTTTTATTTAAAACCTTAAATAACAAACCAAACATACATATAATAAGCATAATATCAATAATGTGTCAATCTGATGGAAACGAAACTTACATTATTTTACATATTCAATTTAACTTTATATTGTAACGACACAAAACACAATTTCAATAAATAAGTAAATATAAATATAAATAACATAAACGACATGACTATAGAAAATATCACAGATCAGGTGGAAATCAGAATGGTTGTATGGCAACCAAGTAACTTGTGCTGACGTTGTCCAGGTCTTCTTTCGTGTTCATTGCCGTCATTCGCCTCTCTTGGATTCTTAAGTTTTCCAGCGTGTATCTCTTTCTTGTTCTTTTTTCTTTGTCCAGTATTCTAATGTTTTCATAGTCCGGTATATGTCCATTGTCGATCATATGTTGCGAGAGTGCAGTGGCTGTTTTCTTCTTTTTGTTTATATCCGCTTTGTGTTCTGCTATTCTAGTTCCAAGCGCTCTCTTCGTAGTTCCAACATATACCATGTCGCACTTTTGATTGGTTTTTCCCTTGCAATTAATTTGGTAGACCACATTCTTTGTTGCTCTTTTTTTATCTTCGATTTTGTCCTGGTGAATATTTTGCTTAGTGTTGAATTTGATTTATATGCATATGCTGCACTCTCTTTTTTTATCGTTGCATTTAGGTTTCTGTTGTCTGTTAGTTTTGGTACGTATGCTATACTATGGAAGATCTTAGGGTTACCTTCTTCACTTTCTGATTCTTGTCCAATATTGTTGCACTTTTGCGTCATTTTTTCCTGCATGAGATTATTGATAATATTGTTTGGATAGTTATTATTTTTTAGAATATTTTTGATTTTAATGATGTTTTGTTGTTGATATTCAGCGTCACTAATGTCAAAAACTTTGTTTATAAAATTTTTTGCTGTGTTTATTTTTTGATTGTTAATCATCCGTCCTGAGGATTGTGGTTTTGAATACCAATTCATCAGTATGCGGTTATTATACCTTGTAAGTTTTACGTCCAGGTATGGTATACTTTTGTTGTTCTCCTTTTCAGCAGTGAATTGTAGCTTAGGGTGATATGTGTTAAGTGCTTTTAGAATTATGTCTTGGTCTTGGTTCTTTATGATGGCAAAAATGTCGTCAACGTATTTTACTAAAAACTTAATTTTTATGTTTTCCTTTTTTAATTCTTCCGTTGCGCTGTCAAGTAGGTTGTCTAGGATTATGTTGGCTATAGTGGGAGATAGGGGATTTCCCATGGGCATACCGAATGTCTGGTTATATAATTTTTCTTCGTATTGAAAATAGTTGTTATCTTTCAAACAAAATTCTAGCATTGTCAGAAACTCTTTTTTAGGGATATTTGTATGCTCTTCCATCCTAGACCATTCTTTCATTATATTTCTTATACATTTTTATTGATTAATTTATTACATTACGGTAGCTGCCGTTGCCGTTCTCCCCTCTCCACGTTCTACTACCTGTCCAAGGTCGTTATGACCCTTAGGTTAGGTTAGGTTGGAAGGGATGTGCACAGCAGAGCTGCTGTGCTTGCACGGGGGCCCATTGGTCCATTGTGATCCCTTATTGTTTTATGTGTTAAACCTACATTTACAATAAAACACTTACCATACTCAGTTTAGGTTAATATTGCCGGTTGGCCTGTTGGAACCAACCTGTGTTCTTGACAAACCTGATAGTGTCCGTCAGTGGTACCTGGGCTACGTCCTCTAAGTCTTCGAAGAATCTGTTGCCCAGATAGCGAAGTCAAGATGTCTGAAGGTTTGGACATTCGCAGAGCAGGTGTTTGATGGTCTCGGTTTCTTCTATATCTTGACAGCTCCTGCAGTAGTCTGGTGAGCTGATGCCCAGCCTGCTTGCCATTACACCCATGGTGCAGTGGCCTGTCAGTACGCCAGTTAAGATACGTATTTCTAGCTTATTCATTTCCAGAATGGTTTTTGTTCTTTTTTCGTTACTTCTTGGCCATAGACTGCGAGATATAACACAGTCGTGCCTTTTGGACCAGGTGGTGTTAATTTGTTCCCTCAGTTTTTGGTCAATGTTTCTTTTTGCTGCACTAATTGGGATGTCTATTGACGTAATGGCGTCTATTGCGTCAAGTTCTGACCCGATTCTTGCTTGTCGTTCGCCTATTTTGTTGAGGGATTTTTGGCAGTTTCTGACTGTTTTTGACTTTATAGTTTCGCTGTCTAGTGCTTTGATAGCCGCCTGACTGTCTACGAAGATTGTGATCGTGGAAGGATCCAGATTCTTCGCGGAGATAGTTTCTGCTGCCTTGTCGATGGCGACAATCTCAGCTTGAAAGACGCTGCATTCATTGGGAAGTCTGTACGAGTCCTTTATGTCTAGGGGCTCGCAAAAAACTCCCGCTCCTGTCCCCACGTCCATTTTCGACCCGTCCGTATAGATGTGGATTTCTTGCACGTTGACGTGCGTGTTCCAGTTCTCTCTTTGGAGTATGTATGTGGAGTAGTTTTTCTCAAAGTTTCGTTTGGGAATTAAGTAGTCCGTTTTCCTGGATAGATCGATACCCAAGTAGTTGTGAATTATAGAGCCGTGTCCATAGGAGCTGTGCCTCCAGATGTTTGCCTCCTTGAGGCGGAGGGCTCCTTTGGCTGCCATGCTGCGAATATATTCACCAAGCGGGGGTAGGTTTAAAATGACTTTCAGCCCGGCTTGGGGTGTTGATCTCATTGCTCCCGTTGTACCAATACATGCTAATCTCTGTACCTTTGAGAGGTTATGGAGATAGGTAGTCCTTTCTGTTGCCTTCCACCATACAATTGTAAGTATGGGTCGTATGATCGCTGTGTACATCCAATGGGTTATGTAAGGGCGCATACCCCAACGTTTGCCAAAGGTCTTTTTGCATGCGTAGAAGGCGCATAGTGCTTTTTTTGCTCTTTCTTCTGTGTTACGTTTCCAAGTAAGCTTAGAGTCTAGGATGATGCCCAGATACTTTGCCTCCGGGGAAAGTTTCAGACGAGTTCCGTTTAGCTTCGGCATATCGAATTTCTCGATTTTTCTTTTCCTAGTGAACAGAACACATTCGGTTTTGACTGGATTGACTCCAAGGCCGTTCGGTCTTGCCCACGAGGATAGTTCTTTTAAGGCAGATTCCATGAGTTCACTAATAGTGGGGAGATACTTGCCACTTAATATTAAATAAGTTATGACCCTTCATACGCTCCAAGATTTTAAGAAAATATTATTTTATATCTATTTAGGTATTATTCAACGTATAGATACGAAAAAAAATATTTTAAATAAAATTACATGCTTAAGTATTATTTTTTTTATAGTTTTTGTTGTAGTAAAAAAATCAAAAGCACACAAAAATTGTTGTCGCAATCGCAATCCACTTGCAAAAGTACTTTGGTGGGCGTACCTTTAGTGATGTATGGCATGACAAACGGGTTTCGTAGATTGTAGGTATCGTATGTTGATCGTGTGTGTAGGGTTGTTTTTCGTAAGATAATATTGGATATCAATACAATTTTGTTCTTGCTATTTTTTTCGTCGTAAAAACAAGAATAAAATTAATGTTCTAGTGAGAAGAAAAAAATTGGGTAGGTATCCGTCAGCTAAGCGATGTTTGATGGTATTGTTATGAGTTGTGAACAATGCACATTCTGCAATACATTTATACTTCGGGATAGGTCATTTTCAGGCATGTTCCAATTGTATAATATGTATTTTCTATATTTCTATCGCTACGGCTGGATTTTTGCCTTATAATTTTCTTTTTCCTCAAATTGTAGTATGGATAAAAGAAGTTTGTGAATGTTGGGGGGAGGGGATGGAGCGTAAAATATGTTGGTTTCATTGCTTTAGGCTTCGCTCCAGACTCCTGGATTTGACATATAAAACATGAATTTGGTATTGCTCAGAGATTTTGCAGATAAAATGGTATAGGTCCTTCCATCCATTCAAAAGAAAAAAACTCGCTCAAACGTATGTCTGAAAGCTTTATTTAATTTATTTTATTTAGGAACTTAATAAGAAAATAATATACATAGGTATCTGCTAATGTAGTGTCTGCTACTCTGCTGCACCTAATTAGCTGAGATTATTGTCGGTCTCCTCAAGTATCCTGTGATTGTGGTTTTCGCACTTCCATTCCCCAAATAATACGAGGATCCACTAATTCTGGTAAAAACCAGTTTTCGTAAAATGTATTTACTGTCCGATCATTTTTGTCTTCCAAAAATCGTGATCGACATCTATTACTTCTTATATAAATGTTAAAAGCACTACCACCCCAAATTGCCAATATGCATTTTTCTCGCTTACATATATGCAATTGGCATTGAATTTGGTAGTAATAGTTGTGTCTTTTATTAAGACCTTTTATGATAGATACCATCATCAGAAACCGTTATGTATTTGATTTTTTCGTTTTTGATAGCATCCGTAGGATCGCATCCAGCTATGCTTGATGGACATTTTATTTCTACCAAGGAATCGTCGTCGATAAGTCCATCTGGAGAAGTACCAAGAAAGTAATACTCCTCATCGATAAAAATTTCTGAGTTCGATATACTTCTGCCCAATTGCTGTTCCAGTTGCAGCCTCGCAGTGTCTTCGTTAATTTTTCCATACATGGCGGAAGGTGTTAATAAGGTCGTGGGATGTGCAAGTCTTTTAACATAACCTTCGATTTTTTTTGCTTTTCATATTTGTCCGAAATATGAGGCTATCAACATTTCTTTCTGATATTCAACCATTTTTCATTACTGGACTGTCCCAATGTTTGTTTTTCTAAAAGCTGGCGATTGTTTTGATTTTGCTTTAGTTGTTCTATTAGAAAGTTTTTCTCTGCAATGAATTTGTCTTCACCCATGTCTGGTTGGTGGCAACTGGTACCATAC
Organism: Portevinia maculata; assembly: GCA_949715645.1. Lineage (NCBI taxonomy): Eukaryota > Metazoa > Arthropoda > Insecta > Diptera > Syrphidae > Portevinia > Portevinia maculata. Next base: position 221,983,996 of record OX454526.1, read on the forward strand.
CCAACATCTTTGACAACACCTGTCCGGTTTATGCGATACAGTTTGCTCTTACGATAAATCTTTCTCGCATTTCGTCTGTGGGTTTGTAACACGCTTTTCCGGAGTCGCCGAATTTCCATTTGTTTTGCCAGGGAATTTGAGCTATGTCCATATAGATGTTTAAACAGTTCAGAGATCTGCCTTTTAGAGTTAAACTTTACAGCTGCTGCAGTACACCTGGCTGAATATCCTTGCCCAAGTGAAAAGTTGATTATTTTCCTTCTACTACTTTGGCTACAATAGAGTTGTAGTGCTCGGCAAGATTGTTAGTGAATCCAAGATATAGACTCTTGGCGTTCATAATAAGTCTTCTTGTAGGAATCATCACTGTATAATAAAGACCATCTGATTTCATCATGGGAATTAAATTCACGTCATTCTCTTTACATTTTTCTTTTATGTAGGGTGGGCATTCGTTGTGATCTCCAAAAACATGATGAATAACATTGCTGACATTTGTTTTAATTAAAGGTATTGCTTCTTCCTCGGATTGGCTTTGCTGTCGTCTGAACTTAATGGCACTCAAAATATCCTTCCGTATTCTTTCCAGTCTTATATTTAAGGCTCCTTTTGATCCTGTTTTACCTCTTGATATTTTCTCTAATTTATTTCTAAAATTTCGCATTAAATGGTTGCAGCATTCAATTTTGGAGATTCTTCTTCCGCCGTAGGGATCGGTTTGAATAATTTTTTGAAATGAACTGCTGTCTCCATCTGAAAGCATTCTCATATATCGTAGGCCGTTTTCAGCTACATTGGATTTAAATGCTTGTAGCAGTATTTCTGACTCCATCAGCGTTGAAGGCCCTTTGTGGTTAATATTGCACGCGTGGTCCTGTTGTTGTTCCGTATCACTTTTAGCGCATGTAACGCAATACTTGTTTCTTATTCCTAAAGAAATTACTTTACCGGTATGCAACCCCACCACAACAGCAGCACCTGACAGAGAAGAAACATTTTTCCTGTAAGATCGTTTGCTCCAGCAAGCATCTGTCACCACAGTTATAAACGGAATTCCATCTACCGGATCAATATCACCACGCTGTCTGGCGGCCTCAGCCTCTTCGTTAGCAGCCTCCAACATATTTTTTGCTGCCACGGCTTTCCATATATCCCCAGTTTGTTTTTCAATCTCACTATATATTTTAAATGATGGGCATGGAATACCTAATTTCGATACGATTTCCTATAACTGTAAGTATCCGCAACCTACACTGGTAATGGCCAAAACAGCAGCAGTGTTAACATCCATTGCATCTGGATTTTTCTTATTTAGGAACACTCGACTCTCATAATTGCACATTTCACATCTTAAAAAGATCGAACTTGCAAAACCCACTCGGACTTCTTTAACAATTTTTATATTGTTTAAACTGCAACCGAGTGCTGGGCAATGTTGATCTATTGCTTTCAACTCATTATAAAAGTATTGAAGGTCAATTATCCTTCTTCCTTCTATGAGGGCAACGAAATCGATCGCAGATGTCTCTCTTTCCATTATCAGACTTTCTAGGCTTTCCGATTCTGATATTAGGCCTTTCAACTCAAAATGTTCATTAGTTTTAAGACCACCTTCACCTTCTGAAACTTGATGCTGGCTTCCATTGACAATCTGAGTATTTTCAGGATTTTGTCTTGACTTCGTTAAACTAAATAAATAAAAAAAAAACATACAATCGAATCATAAATCAAATTCCTTTGCGAACTTTTCATGAGAGAACGAATCATATTTTATTGTTCTGCGAACCTTGTAATAAAGCCAAAGGCAACGGCAACAGTGCAAAAAAATAATAATTGCCCACAAACAGCAACAGCGCAGTGCTACATTATCCCCTTTAGCCTAAACCACCATTCACCAATCTTCCAATCCACCCAGACTCAATAATATTCACGGAGTGAAGGGTACCTATCTATGCACTTTTCACTAATCAACTTTTCTACAACGATTTAGCAATGAAACTTTAGGGTATCTATCTGAAAATCCTGAGTAATATCATGATTTTGTTTTTGTAGTATTGTTTATTAGTTTAAATAATTTTCTGTAAACAAATTTTAAATTGAAAGTATAAGCTAGATCCACATCTTGAAAAGTGCCTTTATCAACCCCTCACTCATTTTTACTTTCAGTCAGCGAAACAAAAATGCAAAATCACTTCGAATCGCCACAGAAATAGATCTGCTTACACATACCCACATCCACACATGATTTCTTTTATTGAAATCGCACTTCAGACTTCACACCAAAACGGTTTCATTTACAACACACCTCCGAGAGGATTAAAACACAAGATAATCACTTTATGGTTGATTGCGTGCTGTTCTGATTGGCTGTTCAGATCAGGCCACACAACTACCGCCACCTTCACGGAATATCCGGAATTATTTCTTGCCGAAGTTGATAAACAAAAATATAATAAATACAAAATAATTTTTTGAAAAAATATGTAATTTAAACTCGGTATTTTGTGACAAAATATACGTAAATAAATATATATTTTTATTGGATCTGTTAGCTGATATGATACTTTTTTGTTCTGAGTAAAAATTGAAACATACGTGCATCAATATTCACATGAAAAACGTAGTTCAATATTTCAAAATATTGTTTGTTTTTAAACACCTGTATTTTCCAAAACAGTGTAAAATTTCAAGATCTGTCTCGACGATATTGCTGTTTTGGATATTACCTTTTAGCTGAGTTAGTGATCTCAGATGTATAGTACTCTGTCTTATCATGGTTTGGAAAATAGTAAACCGATTTTATGTAAATTTTCCCAAACACCTTTGGGAATTCTTTAAATAAAATATAACTGAGATGTTTTTTTAAAAAACTATTCCGATCATTTTCAAGAGGAAATTATGTTCTTTCAAGTGCATTAAGTTTCAAATCAGTAGCTCCAGTAATAATTTATCAGTTTGAGAAACAGAATGCCATTTTTTCCACTTTTGCTCGATTTCTGGGTAGAGGCCTCTTAAAGCGATTAGCGAGAGACAGACATTAGTAGCTGAAGAAAACAATAAACAGGTGAAGGTAACAAGTAACCAATTGGAAAGAAAAACTGGCAGTGTCAACAAAGGTATCAGTCATCAAGCGTTTACATATCTACATATTTCACAGGGAACAAAAAGATAGAGAGCAAAAATGGAAGTAGAATTGTTTTCAAAAGTACTGATATTCAAGCAGTCCTGCAGACTACCAGAATAATGTTGTATTTCGCAAGTTGAATCTCGAATGATTGAATTAACACAAGTAGCTTGTAATTGCTTCCTGTTTCACGACTTGCCACAACCGATCATCAGCCTCCTTTTTTGTGGTGCTGGTCTATTTTCCATTCATTATATTCGAAAACCCCTTTCCTGCGAAGACGCTGGTCTAGCTGCGAGTCCCACTGGAGAAAAGGGTTTTTCGAGATCAATGAATGGAAATAATTTCTCTTCAAATAGTTAGAGATATTAAATTGTCTTCAATTTCTTCTGCTATTGGCTAAACTATTAATAGAGTTCAGCTCTTTTGGGTACCAAGCCACAACGGATATAAATCACAGAACAGACGAACTACATAGAAAAGAATCTGCATAACAATTCATGATGCCAAGACTATTCTGCGTGCTACTACGTGTGTTTAATCAATATCCATAATATTCACGGATAGTCAAGTTACGGAGTCAATGGTATGCGAGCTAGGGGCATTTATGCTAACATTCCATTGTACCCGAATCAATTATGCACTGTTTTAATACACTTAAAAAAATTATATCGTTGGCCATTTTTTTAATATATTTGTACACATTAAAAGGTAGCTATTTGCTTTTGGCCGTAAATTAAAAGAGGAATCATTATACTTATCCTAAAATAGGTTTCAGGATCCGTTGTGCTCATGTTTTGTCTGTGCTGCTGCCTTGACACAATTCGAGTCAAATAAAATGAATTTTACAAAATGTTCTATTTGGTCGGCAGCTACTCGTATGTATGTTCTGTGTTTCTGTTGTAGCCAGATAGCGGTAGTTCGGAGGTGGGTGTGCGAAAACTGCTATAGATTTTAAAGTACATGTCTGATTGGCAAGTATGAGGGATCATAAGAAAGCTTAAAAGATTGTCTTTTTGATGATTTATAATAAATTTATACCACCTGTACAAAAATAATAATCAATTTGATAAAGACCTAACATGGAGTATTCTATTGTCAACTATCACCTTAGCCGATTGCACCACTGGTCTTTTTCTCCCATATAAAAAGTGTTTAGCTACGAGCACACGATTTGCTAGAGTTACAAATATTTGCGAGTCTGACGTAATTTTTACGTCACAGCTTGCGATCTTTACTCGCAAATCGTGTGAACACCTGTTTGAGACAGTCCGCAAATGATCGCAAACCATTTGTTGATGATTTGCAAGACCTACATGGCAAATCAAATTGCGACTTTTCGCAAATAGTATGAACACTCACGCAAATCATTTGTGACAAATTGCGAGCATTTGCGAACGTCTTAACCATTTGGGACCACATGAAAATGAAGCATTCCAAATGTGGGCATTTGCGAACAAATCCGTTGTTACGATTCTTCTTTTTTTTATTTATAATCATTATTCTTTATAACAATGCAAATATAATTTCCTTAAACTATCATAACACAAATTCAGGTATAATAAAGAATAGTTAGTGACATTTGTATTTGAAAATTCAAATAGTGATAAATGCTACTTCATAAATAAAATTCAGAATTACGTGGGATACGCAATATTTAAATGATTATTGATGTGATATTACAAAAAAAAGCTATACAATGATTTTTGGGAAAAACAAGCAGTAAGTAAGCAATTTAAGAAATTATTTTAATACTAAGTAATATAAGGCAGCAGAACTTTAATTTGACTGTGATCGAAATCCAGAAGCCACAGTTTAACTTTTTTTAAGAACATTGACAAAGACCTGGTACACCGAAGAGCCATAGGAAACGTATTAAGCAACTTGTAAGACACGATGGAGTTGAAGTTTCTAAAATGCGTGGTACGAAAAGTGAGAACAGGAACATAATTGTCAAGATTGCTTCGCAGCGTACGGACGTCAGATATAGGACTCTGATAGTCACCTCTCATATAAAATAACTTGGAGACTAAAATAATACAAATGTCTGACCGGAAGCATTTTTAATGATCTAAAGAGGGGCATAGAGCGAGTCAAGCGGTTAGCATCGCAGATTTTATAGCACACCTCTGCAGGACGAGGAGAGGGTGAATTTTTGCTAGGTATAGGCGCCTCCCCAGCAACTTATACCATATTCAAGTTTTAAATGGAAAATTCCGAAATAGGCTTTGCTTAAAGTTCTGGTATCACAACATTTTTTAAAATGATAGAAGCTGCGGATAGAAGAGCGCAGATCTTGCTTCAATATTAAAATATGTTCGGACCGGCTCATATTTTGATCAATTAAAACACCCAAGTATTTAAAATTATCAACTCTTTCTATCTTAAAACAATTCTTATTACAAACTATACGGTTATTGCAAACCACTAAGGAATCGTCCCCAGTACATGTGCAATTTAGCATTTCATATCGTACGCAATGTCCATTGTGAAAGTAGATTTCAAAATCTGGAAATTCTTGTATTATTAAGCCGAAATACAAGGTGGCGCAAAAGTTGTCAGGTGGCGCAAAAGTTGTCACCCGATGTTCTTTCGCTGTAATTTTTTATATGAATGAAAAACTTTGGTTCTGCTTTTGGGTTATGTTAATTGGTGTCTTAAGTTTTTTCAGCATCGCAGATTTTCCTTATAGCACACCTCTGCAGGACGAGGAGAGGGTGAATTTTTGCTAGGTATAGGCGCCTCCCCAGCAACTTATACCATATTCAAGTTTTAAATGGAAAATTCCGAAATAGGCTTTGCTTAAAGTTCTGGTATCACAACATTTTTTAAAATGATAGAAGCTGCGGATAGAAGAGCGCAGATCTTGCTTCAATATTAAAATATGTTCGGACCGGCTCATATTTTGATCAATTAAAACACCCAAGTATTTAAAATTATCAACTCTTTCTATCTTAAAACAATTCTTATTACAAACTATACGGTTATTGCAAACCACTAAGGAATCGTCCCCAGTACATGTGCAATTTAGCATTTCATATCGTACGCAATGTCCATTGTGAAAGTAGATTTCAAAATCTGGAAATTCTTGTATTATTAAGCCGAAATACAAGGTGGCGCAAAAGTTGTCAGGTGGCGCAAAAGTTGTCACCCGATGTTCTTTCGCTGTAATTTTTTATATGAATGAAAAACTTTGGTTCTGCTTTTGGGTTATGTTAATTGGTGTCTTAAGTTTTTTCAGCATCGCAGATTTTCCTTATAGCACACCTCTGCAGGACGAGGAGAGGGTGAATTTTTGCTAGGTATAGGCGCCTCCCCAGCAACTTATACCATATTCAAGTTTTAAATGGAAAATTCCGAAATAGGCTTTGCTTAAAGTTCTGGTATCACAACATTTTTTAAAATGATAGAAGCTGCGGATAGAAGAGCGCAGATCTTGCTTCAATATTAAAATATGTTCGGACCGGCTCATATTTTGATCAATTAAAACACCCAAGTATTTAAAATTATCAACTCTTTCTATCTTAAAACAATTCTTATTACAAACTATACGGTTATTGCAAACCACTAAGGAATCGTCCCCAGTACATGTGCAATTTAGCATTTCATATCGTACGCAATGTCCATTGTGAAAGTAGATTTCAAAATCTGGAAATTCTTGTATTATTAAGCCGAAATACAAGGTGGCGCAAAAGTTGTCAGGTGGCGCAAAAGTTGTCACCCGATGTTCTTTCGCTGTAATTTTTTATATAAATGAAAAACTTTGGTTCTGCTTTTGGGTTATGTTAATTGGTGTCTTAAGTTTTTTCTGTATCAGTTAACTTCACAAATGTCAAAGTAGAATTTACATTTGCCGCCATTTGCAAAAATTATAGCTTCTTCCGATAGGATGATGACTTTTGCGCCACCTTGTACATCAGTTTGGTTTTGTTACTTACATTTAGCTTGTGTTTGGCGAACCAGATTCTCAGTAAGTGAACATCGAGGTTTTTTTTCAGTCAATAAGCTAGATGAGGCATATGCGATACCGAGATCATCTGCAGTTTACCTGCGAATGGTAGGTTAAACAGGGAGTTTATGTAAACAAGGAACAAAATCGCACCAAAGACCGATCCTTGTGGTACACCTATGTTTAGCGTCTTGGTGTTACTGAGGTGGTCCCCCACTTTTACTTTTTGTGTTCGGTATTTTAAGTAGGATGCATATCAATCTGCTATATTAAGTGCATGTACCCTCCGTTCCACGCGTTTACGAACAGGTAGTTTCTTGAATAAATTTTACGAACTTTTTTGAATCCTTCAATAATATGGGAAAAACCAAATGCAATATGAAAGAAGGATATCTTATGTTTATGTCGTAAAATAAAAAATGGACTGAGGCAGATAAATTCATATTTATGATGCTTTTCCAAATAAAGTCATAAAATTAGTAATTTGTTCCGTTCCACCTGTATACGAACAGTAACCAAATCTACCTGTTATCATATTTTAAATCAAATATAAAGGCAAAAAGAGTACCAGGGACCTTAGTTCAAAACATAATGTGACTATATAATGAAGAAATTCATTAACAAAGGATAAAATAAGCCGAATTCCAGCTTACAAGGAGCAAGTCAAATCTATCCGTTTTATAGCCGGTAAGATTTTAAGAGGACCAATTGTTGTTCACAACTATCTTAAGGACTCTGAGAACTATGAAAAAAACCTGAAAGGAGGAATAATCAGAGCAACAACAAGTCAGGGTCGACGTGCGATACAGAGAGCTGCTTCAAATTCAAGACCTTCCCTAAGTAAAATCAAGGCAGAAACTGGAGTTGAAGTTTGTTGATCATTAGATACAAAAAAATAAAAAAGAAACCACCATTGAACGCAGCACGCAAAAGTCAGTGAATTGATTTAGCAATAAGTCACATCAGGTGGAGTCGAGAGTGGCATGCCGTTGTCTTTTCAGACGAAGGATTAAATAACCTTGGATAGAAGGCACATAAGGGTTGTGGAGTAATTGTATTGAATTTCAAAGCTTAAGAATGGCCGCAATCACCTACGAATCTATACTGGAAAGAGCTTTCTCTCGTTTTTCCGAATTGTTTGGCGGACAACGATGGATTTCCGAACAGTACAAGGCACCGATACATACCGCAAGAATAACCAAAACTTGGATTTAGAGTCAAAATGCAGACATACATGGAAAACCTCATAAAAGGTCTACGAAGGAGGAAAGCAGTATCCCAACCCGGAAGAAATAATTGAAGCCAAAAAACAAGATTTGAATAATCCCAATTTCGTTTCTACAACATACACATAATATAGCCTTCCTTCATATTGCATTTGGTTTCTCCCATATTATCGAAGGATTTAAAAAAAAAAATTCGTAAAATTAAATCAAGACAACTACGTGTTTACGAACAACACGTGGAACAGAGGGTATATGTTTATAGCCTATTCTAAGGGTACCTATATTAATTTTGACGCATAGTTTGTAACAAACCTTAATATTGCCCGTAGACCTCTAAAAGTTACTATATTTATGATCAGCATCGATAGTAATGTCGATCTAGCCATGTCCGTCCGTCCGTTCGTCCGTCCGTCTGTCGGCAAAAATTAGGCCTTTAAACTGGGCCTAGAGAGCTGAAATTTTAACCATATACTCTCTAGGGTCCCGAAATAATCAAGTCTACGAATTTTTGAAATCCGCCAACAGACACGCCCACAAACTCAAAAAAAAACAAAATTTTGGAAAAAATCAAATTTTGAGCTAGAAAGCTCAATATGATCTAGCTTATATATGATCTAGCTTATATATGATCTATGACTCCTAAAACTGCTCGGGATGTAAATTTTTCAAAATCCGCCCACTGAGACGCCCACAATTAAATAAAACATTTTATTGAAAAACCAAAGTTTAAGCTAGGGAGCGTTTTTTACAAAAGCTTCGTGTTTTTTTTTTGATAAAATCCTTTAAATGTTATAATAACAAAATATGCAAGCGTTCTTAGCAATTCAACCATACTAAGACTTTTGTCACACCCACTTATTAGAGATAGGAATAAGAATACTGTATCCAACAGTTCGCCCAAGCGGACTGTAGCCCGTCCCTATGTTTTTTGTTTAGTTTTGTTCTTCCGGAAAGACCTCTTGTGGAATGGACAGTGTCTTTTTCTCCAAAATTAACAAATTGTTATGCACAAAACATCGTATTCAGAAATTCTATAGGCGTCACTGCATGTTCAAATGCATGTAAAATATATGTTTATATGTATTCATTTTACGTGCACTGCAAGCCTCATTTCATCGGTCCTAGTAATCAGACAAAGAAAAGCAGACAATGAATACAAAAACAGTTATAAGATTGTTTTCTCAAAGTGATGAGTTCCTGATTGGAGGCGGTCTAAGTTGTAGACACAGAGCTTGGGGTTGTCAAAGAGCATATTCTTGGAGAAATGTTCTTCATGCTCTTTCTGTTACATTACCAATCTCTGTTTTGTATCCTCTTACTCTTAGTCCAACCTATGTCCCAGCATGTTCTCGTAGTAGTCCCTCTGTACTTGATATGTTTGTCACTAATGTTTCTAGTCAAAACATAACACAACCGGTATCTTTAAACGCGCTAAGCTCTGATCACAACCCAGTATTTTGCCGACTATTTTGGTCAGGGGAGAAAAAAGTTCAATATGTTCAAGATTTAAAAAAATGCCGATTGGACGCGTTATCAAACAGAAATCAATTTAAGATTGAGAAATGTTCCGATGAATCTAGAAAACGTTTCTTGTAGGGAGACGTGGACGCTATTGTGAATAATTTTACTACTCATAAACGCTATTGAAAAGTCTGTTCCAAAAAGACATTTTTCCACAGAGCTTCCCCTCCACGTCTTGGAACTTTTAAGCTAAAATATAAAAGGAGACGAGATTGGCAGAAATATCTCCATCAGATATCAGGTACTATATCTAAATACTTTAATTTAGAAACATATTTCAGAGTATCGTAATAAGGAATGGAACATCAAACTGAACTCGTCTGAAAAAAACTCAAAGCCTTTTTGGAATATAGTTAAAGCAGTTACGAATAAAAATAGGCAATTACCCTTTCTCAAAAATTCTGTGACCACCTTCTTTACAGACATCGAGAAAGCAAATACACTTGCATTAAATTTTTCCAAAAACCATACTGTGTCGAGTAACCTGGGTGATCAAGTCACAAACAATAAAGTGAGCAACGTTATCCAAAACTTTTTGGCGGACAGTTCTAACAAAATATCTTCTATTGTCAATGTCACCGAAGAAAACATTCAATTTTGTATCAATAACTCGATATGATAAGAAATATATATATATATTAAAAATCTCCCTATCGGAATGAAGTAATAAAATTTCTTATAAACGCATGTCTTAAAATGGAATATTTTCCTGACGCATGGAAATTAGCCAAGGTAGTCCCTATAATCAAAGTTGGAAAGAAATCCAGAGAGTTACAGGCCAATAAGCTTACTTAGTAATCTAAGCTAAATTTATGAAAAAGTTCTTAAAGAAGCAATGTCAAAATATATCAGTGATAATAATCTATATCCTAATGAGCAATTTGGATATCGCTCAGTGGGAAGATCTACTGGAATGGTTCTACTTCATATAGAAAAGGCATTCGATACTGTTTGGCATCAGCGGCTTTTATATAAATTAATAAATTTCCGCTTTCCGCCTAACATTTGTAAAATTGTTAAAAGTTTCCTCTCTCCTCGTAGTTTCAAAATTCGCGTCAATAGTTGTGTCTCTGATTTGATATCTTTTCGCTCGGGTGTGCCACAAGGTTCAGTTCTTGGCCCAATTTTGTATAACCTGTATGCATCAGACTTTCCCATGTTGCCTGAATGTCATACTGCATTATTTGCAGATGATACTGCGGTATTTTCTTCTCATGAGTTCGCTCTCAATATTGAGAGGAATCTTACAAATGCGATGAAAATATTGGAAAAATATTACAGCGAATGGGAAATTAAATAAAATGAGGAAAAACCGCAGGCCATCTTTCTCCCACGAAAAAGAAAGCCCTGTTTTCTTCCCAGTAGTCAGTTGCAGACAAATGGATCATTTATAAATTTGAAGCAATCCGTTCGATATTTGGGAAATATCTAAATACAAAACTTACCTTTAACGAACATATCAATAAGACACTTAAAAAGATAGGTATTGCAATCAAAATTGTATACCCTTTTATAAATAGGAAATCATTACTTTCAGACAATAACCATTCATCATCCATTAAGTCATTTTTCAGGCTATTCTGCTGAGGTAACTGTTCCAAATGTTATATAAAAAAATTATAAAATTAAAAAAAAAACATAGGGACGGGCTACAGTCCGCTTGGGCGAACTGTTGGATACCCTATTCTTATTCCTATCCCTCATAAGTGGGCGTGACAAAAGTCTAAGTATGGTTAAATTGTTAAGAACGCTCTACATATTTTGTTATATAACATTTAAAGGATTTTATCAAAAAAAACGCTCCCTAGCTCAAACTTGGGTGTTTCAATAAAATTGTTTTATTTAATTGTGGGCGTGTCAGTAGGCGGATTTAAAAACAAATTAACACATGAGCATAAAGGGCCCCTAGAGAGTATATATTATAAATTTCAGCTCCCTAGCTCAAACTTTGGATTTTCAAAAAAATTGTTTTATTTATTTGTGGGCGTGTCAGTGGGCGGATTTTGAAAATATTTCTACATGAGCTTAAAGGGCCCCTAGAGAGTATATATTATAAATTTCAGCTCCCTAGCTCAAACTTTGGATTTTCAAAAAAATTGTTTTATTTATTTGTGGGCGTGTCAGTGGGCGGATTTTGAAAATATTTATACATGAGCTTAAAGGGCCCCTAGAGAGTATATATTAAAAATTTCAGCTCCCTAGCTCAAATTTTGGTTTTTCAATAAAATTGTTTTATTTTTTTGTGGGCGTGGCAGTGGGCGGATTTTTAAAATTTTATATCCCGAGCAGTTTTAGGAGTCATAGATCATATATAAAAAATTTCAGCTTCCTAGCTCAAAATTCGATTTTTTCCAAAATTTTGTTTTTTTGAGTTTGTGGGCGTGTCTGTGGGCGGATTTCAAAAATTCGTAAACTTGATTATTTCGGGACCCTATAGAGTATATGGTTAAAATTTCAGCTCTCTAGGTCCAGTTTAAAGGCCTAATTTTTGCCGACGGACGGACGGACGGACGGACGGACGAACATGGCTAGATCGACATTACTATCAATGCTGATCATAAATATAGTAACTTTTAGGGGTCTACGGGCAATATTAAGGTATGTTACAAACTATGCGTCAAAATTAATATACCCCTAGAATAGGGTATAATTATAGGCACTAGGCAAAAACTTATTACACAAAATACACAATGTTTTAGAAGAAAGATATAAGCTATCACATCTCTAAATTGTAAAATGTGTGGTAACAACACTTATGTAAACACTATTATAAATACGAAATAAAATATCTATCTATCAATCTAATACATAAACAGTTGATGCCAAATAATATTCGCATGTGCATTTCACAATAACCGAATAAGTGTAACCCGTGGTAAAAGTTGCAAGTAACTTATTTTGTCGATTAAGTACCCAATATCACAGAAAACTCTCGGTGAAAGAATGTGACAGTTGCACTCTGCCTGTCACGAGAAAACATAATTTTCGTTTTAGTTTTTCATGGCAGCGTTTTTTCTTTTTAATTATTATATTGGCACTGGAAAAAAAAAACATTTAATGCCACCTTTTTGGGGAAATGAAATTAGAATCTACTCCTATGTATATCGTCGCTGTCACCCAACCAGTTTGGCGGAGGACTCAGAATATGTGTATCAACTTTTTGATTTTTACATTAAACTGTCAGTTTTATCAAAAAATCGCTAAAACTATTCATGGGACCTGTTCAAACGGTTTGGCCTATATTTAATAATTGACTATTTCCTTGTTTTTTTTAATGGTTTTTATAGTTTTGTTTTTAAAGATGGTCTCCTGAATGACCCTGACGCACCGTTACTGCCTATAATTTTATTTTCCAAGAATCTGAATCGACCTTCCCTTTGGTTTTAACGATTTGCAAAATAATTCATTCACAGAGATATTCACAAGACAAAATAGTGCTACCAAATTTACATAATTTCAAATTCAATCATTTTATAACTTCCACAACTAATTGTGAATTTCACACATTCCATTAGCCTACCGTAGCATTCAAATGATTATTTAACATAAGACTCCGACATCTCAATATGGCAACGGTGGGAACAAATTAAGTCAATTATGCATGTAAACAGTCAGTTAAATGAATTTCGGTGCAGCCACTGTGTTGTCTCTTGTCTATGACATGAGAATGAGACTGAGAGCATAAATTCTTCGCTTTCCGATTTGATCGGGGGTTATAATCGACCGCAAGTAATGACTGTCGGCTTTGATTTTGTTTGACCATGATCTAAAAACACAGATATTGTTGTTTACATCGGATTTGATTTTCGTAATAACGCAACAAATACAGACTATTTCTTCTTTAGCCAAAGTTAACGTTCAAATTCGTTTGTTGCATATTTATTTTCACTAAATTTGGGGCAATTAATGCAATTATGTTTGGTGATCCTCGGTGGAGTTCTTTTTTGAATGAATGAATGAATGTTAAAAGATGCCAACACTGGTAATACTAATAATACTCGCTCCCACAAGGAGTTCATAGAAAAAGCAACGCATATAACGTTTTGAAATAATGACGCTTTCAGTTTCGGAGGCAAATCGATGGCGAAGTGACCTTAAAATACTATGTGCCAATTTTTAGTTTAGTTTAGTTGTTAGTGTGTGTAGGTTCTCTTATCTTTGTATTGAAATCTGATTCAATTTCGTCGGATGTGTCACGCTCGCACTCACTATGTGGCTTAGCTTTCACGATCAGACAAAATCATCATCATTTATCGACTTCAAAACAGAAAGTACATATAATATCATGATGGCCAAGTATTCAAAACATTCTATAGTGTATGCTGACAATTTGGTGGCATACAGATCAGGTCTTAAGATCGAGGATATTAACATTCTTTTGCAACGTGACTTCGATCAAACTAAGGGATATTGTGAAGACAGGAAGTTGAATGTCAACTTTCACATCGCGTATACGATTGTCATTTATGGTTTAACAAAGTGCCTGGTTATATGAAAAAGATTCGGATTCCGGAGAGACAATGTCTTAGGGCAAGTCTTCAGTGGTTTTGAATGCCTGGGTCCAACTATATAAAATACTATCCCAACAAGAACCTATGCGATGGGGCTCGATTTTATTAGTTATTCTTTGTACCTGATCAATCGTGGAGTGCTTATTTCTAAAACAAAAGTGGTGGACAGATGTTTGTTTATTTGCTGATAGCATGTATTTAGTCTTGTCCTCGTTAACTTCAAGATCAACCAATTTCGCATGTTCTTCAATCGCCCAAAAAGCCTCTAACACAGCATGCTGGGAACGGCCGATAATGTCGATACCGTCCACATACCCCAGTAGCTGAAATATACATGAAAATAGCTCGTTCCGTATCGAAATCAGCCCTTCGCATTATTTTCTCCAGAACAAGATTGAAGAAGTCACATGAAAGAAAATCTTCTTGACGAAATTCGGTGCGGGTTTGCAATAACTCGGATGAGCGCTAATTTTGAACTATTATTTTCCCAAATTCTTAATACTGACCTTCGGAATTCTAACTGAATTTTCGTTATTAAATTCTACAACTGAACTAGCACTGCACGCATTCGCATAGCATGTATATCGTTTACACAATCTTGATTTAGATTTAATTTTATATACATAGTTGTTTTGTTTCAAAGTACCGCAAAAGTATATTGTTAAACTCACTTATTTCTTAAGCGTTGTTCTGTGTGCCTTGAAATAACGCCGAATTCCAAAATTCGGCGTTATTTCGCTTTCATAAAGTTAAAATTTAAATTTTCATGTTCGGTCTTATTTCACTTTGCCAAAGTGAAATAAAGCCGAATGGGTCTTGTTTCGCTTTTAATTTATTTAGACAATCAGATAAAGATTCCTAACTGTTAACAGATATGCACCCATGAAAACCTTGCACCTAGTCGAAATCAAACAGTGACCCTAAGCTTGGGGGTTGCAGAGGGGGCAGCATGCGCACCCATAGGCATTGCACTGTTTATGGGATGAGTTGCGAAATCGCAAGTAGAATAAAGTCGATCTCCGAAATCTTATTCGATATTATTACTCTTTTGTACTACTGCATAATTGTAAATAAAGTCGAGAATAGAAAATGGTGAATTTCGACATTACTTCCGATTTCTTATGGAAATAAAGTCAATCGACATTATTTCCATCTACTTTATTTCACGGCACTGTTGTTCTGTTATATGTTTTTTTTTTTTTTTTTTATAAAAAAGGAAATCCAAATCCCAGAGCACTCAGACTCGGTAGCGGTCCATTGTACTACCAGGCAGAAATCCTTCTTTTGGTGTAGAGGCATGTGAATGGGTGGCGTATGTTGTTGTTCCCCGTGTGGATTGAACCTGCACCGCACGGGTCACAAGCCAACACACTAACCTCTACACCGTCGCCACCCCTCTGTTATAAGTGATTAACATAGTTAATTGATAACATTTTGATGTTAATAACTGTTATAAGTGATTAACATAGTTATTAACATCAAAATTAATTAAATACCTAAAACTTTATTAAATGAAACAAAATGAAAACAAAATGTTGAATGTAGGTATTTGAAATATGTGTGACTCCATTCGCAAGGGTACATTTTCAGGGGTGCAAATCTAAAAACAGTTAGGAATCTTTATCTGATTGTCCGAATAAATTAAAAGCGAAATAGAGCCGACTCGGCTTTATTTTACTTTAGCAAAGTGAAATAAGACCCAACTTGGAAATTCGGCGTTATTTCGCTTTCATAAAGTGAAATAACGCCGCATTTTGGAATTCGGCGTTATTCGATGGCACCCTTATAAAGTAGTAATTTATTGGAGTTGGACAAACAAGAGTATTTCCAGTTGGTCCAATTTGATATGTTACTTACTGCCTAATGCAGCTTTTTAGTAGCTACTTCAACTGTTGCTCCTATAGCAAAGATACCCGAGTCATCTGCAAATGTTGCGACAGTTGTTTCATCACTATAACAGATATACGAGTAGTACAGGGCCTATCACACTGCCCTCTGGTACACCACCTAGTGTTTCTCTCATTGTGGAGTAGTCATTTCCTTGTTGAATTCTAAAAAATCGCTGTAATATATAAAAGTCCAGAATTTCGGAAACTTGCTTTGGCAGATGCTTTTGCAACTTATGGATCAGTCATGCCATACTTTATTGAAAGCTTCTGCTATATCCAGGAATATACTATCGCATATCTTTTTTTCTTCAAATGCTTTTTCGATTTTATCAGCTATTCTTTGTATCTGGCCAATCGTGTAGTGCTTATTTCCAAAACCAAATTGTTGGTTTGGGAGGAGGTAAGATTAAGGTTCGATAGAGCATGCATTTTGTCCTTCGAGTGTCCCTGTTTCGGCAACCCAAAGTAGCAGCGGTTTCCCAAGTTAATTCTCCGCCGGATCTCCACTAACTATTGTATTGTATTGTATTGTATTTATTTAACCTATGATTTTACAATCAACAGATTTTGAAGTTAATTTACAAATATTTTAAGATATAATAAGTTATAACAGATTCATTGCCTAATGACAGAAATTAACATATTTTTAAAAGTATTTCTGGACAAAGATACATCTAATTCTGAAAAGTACCTATTACACATTTTTCTGCACAAAGAGATATGCTCACGCTGACCATACAATGTGTTATGACGAGCTACAAATAACAGTGGCCTCGGTCTTAAAGACTCAGATGGAGCATACCAATACAAACAATTAAGCAGATTCTCACTATCGATCAAGAGTTTGCATTCCAAGTAAAAGGCACCTCGAATGATAGCAATGATGCACCTCAATTTCGTTAATAGGAAAGAATTGTCTGAGGGCAAATCTTAAGAATTTCTTTTGAACTCTTTCAATCCTTTGAACATTCAAAACAGTTGTAGATCCCCAGACGACACAGGCATACTCCAAAATGGGACGCACAATGGTGCAAAATAAAGCCTTAAGAGTATAAGGGTCCTTGAAATATGAGGAGATCCTTTTTAAAAACCTAATAGTGAATTCACTTTAGAAACAATGTAATTAATGTGTAAGCGAAATATTAATTTGACATCAAAAATAACACCAAGATCCCTGAAATCTTCAGCTATTCTTATTTGAATATTATTTATTGAATAACATGGAAGAATATTTTGAAGCGTTCTGTTTAAATTCATTCAAGTGCACTTGTCAACATTTAAGAGTAAGTGGTTTGACCTGCGCCACTCACTGAATCAATTTATATCATTTTGTAGCAGCATACAGTCATTTATTGTTGAAATTTTTGCACAAAATTGTATATCATCGGCATACATAAAGTTATAGAAATGCTTTGATTTATTTGCCAGATCATTTACAAAAAGTAGGAATAAAGATGGACCAAGATGACTTCCTTCTGGAACACCAGAGGTATCTGGATTTCTTTAGAGAAAAAGTCTCCTATGCCTTAAACCATTGCGGCAATGGACCATAAAAACCCTATGCCTTTAGTTTTTCAAGGAGAAACGTCAAGTTTACTCTACTAAAAGCTTTCACGAAATCAGTATAAATCACACGTACTTGTTTACGGTTCTCTAAGGACTCAATACAGAAGCTTGTGAATTCTACTAAATTAAAAGAGGTTGATCTACCCTTCTTATGATATTGATATTTACTGACAAACTGTTTAATTGAAAAATTGAATTTATCTTTAACGAGACTATCTAAAAGTTTGGGAATAACCGAAAGTTTAGTAATTGGTCTATAATAAGATATAAGATGCCTAGAGCCAGATTTTAAAATTGGTTCAATGGTAGATATTTTCCATTCTTCTAAAAAAAAAACTCCGTTAGAGAGCGATTGGATAAACAATTCTAATAAGGGAAAACAGAGTGAACTGGCACAATGACGTAAAACAATAGGAAAAAATCCCAAGATATCTGGTTTTCTTTTGGGTTTCAAGTTAGATAAGTCAACTTCAACGTAACTAACAGAAAACGAAAAACAAGAACAATCAACCATAGATGGAAGAGATTTGACGTAGTTGAAATCGATTGAGGATAAGGATGTCGAATTATAAATACTTTGAAAATATTCACCAAACATATCAGCAATATTGTTAGGATCACTAGAATTTCTGTTACCAATGCGCATCAACGTTGGAAAACCAGTACTTTTTCTTTTTGTCTTGATAAATTTCCAAAAATGCAGTGGACTATTTTTAAGGTTACTTTCCATTTCCACGGACCGCATATAATTACAATATAGAAATTTAGGCAGGAACACAAACTCTTTTCTAAGACGCGAGAAAAGTGCATAATAATCAATTTAGTGCGATTTCTCGGGCATGACCCAATTCATGCCGCGTCTAAACAAGTTTCTGACATTCAATGGAACAAAGCTAAGAAACAGTGCACAGGTGCCTGTTTAGTAGATTTAGAAAAGGCCTTTGGCACCGTATGATTATATACACGTATATATACTCTGTGACATGCTTAAAGGTAGAAAGTTCGTTGTCAAAAGTGGCAATATAACTTCTAACGCAGTTTTTAATATAAAAAATGGACTTCAGCAGGGAGAGGTAAACTAACCGATTCTATTCAGTATTTACACCGCCGATCTGATAGGAAGTCTTACACAGGCTATTGCGTATGCCGACGATGTAATCGCGTACAGAACAGGTGCAAAAGTTGAGGTCATCAGAATTCTTTTGCAGCGTGACTTCGACCAGATCCAGCGATATTTTGATGACTGGAAGTTGAGAATAAACTTTCAGAAATCAGAAACTATCTTGTTTAGGACTCCCTTGTCTAGGGCCTCTAGGGATACAAGAAAGAACTGTGATCGTTGGGCCACATGGACAGCCACTACCGAGTAAAAATGTCGTAAAGTATCTTGGCATCTGGCTGGATCAGTACCTATATTTTAATAAACATGTAGATGCTGCTTTAACTAGGGCTAGGAGAGCGTTTGCCCTCACGAAACGGTTGTTTTATAGCAGCCGGCTGGATAGCAGGGTTAAAGTGATTTGCTACATGGCCCTCATCAGGCCGATGATTGCTTATGGATGTCCGGTGTGGTTGCACGTTGCACCATCTCAAATGGAAAAGATTCGGGTGTTTGAGAGGCAGTGTCTGAGAAACTGCCTTGGATTGCACAGAACACCAGCGTCGGAGTACACACGGTATTATTCCAATAAGGTCATATACAACGGAGCCCAAATAAACAGGATAGATAACTTTTTGATAAAGCTGATTCGGGGTCACATTGCAAGAGCGATGTCCTCGACTAATGGCCTTATTTTTGGGGCTTACTATCCAAACAACGAATATTATGAAAGCGTGCGTCTAACCGGCTTCATACCGCCCGATGCATTTCTCTACTTAGCCAGCCGGGGGCTTGTACAGGATAGATTGGCTGTGCCGCTCATCTACCACGTTGCTCGCACAGCTGTGGATAGATCTGGACGTCGTCTCACAAATTGGGGGGGGGGGGGGGGGGGAGCGCCTTCGGTTTAGTAGGGTTGTGTCGGATCGGGATCGACAAGATAGAGAAAAACAGGAGAATCAATTTTGGTGGGTCTGGAATTAGCTTACACCTTACTTAGTTCCATTAAGATGAAAGTTGAAAAATAAGGTTATGGCCGACTTACATAGGTTTAGGTTAAGTGTTGTAGGCGGGGACAGTAAAAAAAAAAAAGCTGTTTTTATTTGTAAGTATGTAGTATGTAATTTATAATAGTTAATAATTTTTAGTTTGTAGTAGTTTTAGTAGTCCAGTTTTGTAAGTAGTCTAGAAATATATATAATTTGTAGCTGGGTGGTAGGCAGTTTTAATTTGTTATAATAAAAAAAAAAAAAAAAAAAAATGGCTGTTCTTGCTTTAAGTAGTTTGTATAGTTTGTAAGAAAAAAAAAACAAGTTTTTTTACTTTTGTACTTTCTTGGTGACCAACACTTTTACAAAAAAAAAAAAAAAAAAAAAAAAAAACTTTACTTTTAACCCGAAAGGTACTAGGTATCACTTCATTTCTTACTGTAGAGCACCCGCATAGGGACAGTAAGGTACTTTAAAGATTATTTCATACATGCTAGTTTTATGAATTTTTGTCTAGCTATAAGTTAGTTATAAGTTTACCAAAAATAAAAGTGAATTATAAAAAAAAGTGTGATTTCTTATACTTTTTATGTGCAATATTTTTGGCATTTTTTAATTGAATTAATCTCGTATTATACCAGGCAGGGTGAGAGATTAATTTTTGCGATATATTGGTGTCATTCTTGGAGTTGTAGTTTACTTCTAGGTAGATGAACTCCTTAACTTCCTGGAAGTTATTGCCATCAATAGCATGTCCTAGGTAGTGGACAGATGATCGTTTGTTTGTTGATAGCATGTTTTTATACCCTATTCTAAGGGTATATTAATTTTGAAGCATAGTTTGTAACATACCTTAATATTGCCCGTAGACCCCTAAAAGTTACTATATTTATGATCAGCATCGATAGTCATGTCGATCTAGCCATGTCCGTCCGTCCGTCCATCGGCAAAAATCAGGCCTTTAAACTGGGCCTAGATAGCTGAAGCTTTAACCATATACTCTCTAGGGTCCCGAAATAATCAGGTTTACGAATTTTTGAAATCCGCCCACAGACACACCCACAAACTCAAAAAAAAACAAAATTTTGAGCTAGAAAGCTGAAATTTTTTTATATATGATCTATGACTCCTAAAACTGCTCGGGATATAAAATTTTCAAAATCCGCCTACTGACACGCCCACAATTAAATAAAACACTTTTAATGAAAAACCAAAATTTGAGCTAGGGAGCTGAAATTTATAATATATACTCTTTAGGGCACCTTTATGCCCATGTGTTAATTTTTTTTAAATCCGCCTACTGACACGACCAAAATATTTTATTGAAAAACCAGAGTTTGAACTAGGGAGCGTTTTTTTTACAAAAGCTTCGTTTTTTTTTGATAAAATCCTTTAAATGTTATATAACAAAATATGTAGAGCGATTCAACCATACTAAGACTTTTATCACACCCACTTATGAGGGATAGGAATAAGAATAGGGTATCCAACAGTTCGCCCAAGCGGACTGTAGCCCGTCCCTATGTTTAGTCTTGTCCTCATTAACTTCAAGACCAACCAATTTTGCTTGTTCTTTAATCGCCGAAAACACAATATCAATCAACGTTACAGTCGTGAAAAGAGGCAGGTCTAAGAACACCAATGCAACAACACCAGCAGTTGATTGGCCCCAGTGATAAAGTCAATCGAAATCGAGAGGCCTGCCGATGAAGCGAACCCCACAGGCGGACCAGTAGGGATTCAGTGTAAAAGGAGCGTAATGATTTCGTCAGGCCAGTTTAACATCTCGCCGTGCAAGAAAAAAAAACGAAACAAACTTCTGTATTAATTAACCAACTATTTGGTATGCATTTATAAAAACCAAAAAAAAAACTCAAACAATGGGATCAGGAGAAAGTGTTATGGATAAAAGTTTATTTTTACACGTTTGAATATTTTGTATGGTAATTTTTTTTAAATCCCATGACATTGATAGCTTTATTCACTGCAAAAGTATTCGATAATGCACAATAGACACCCGAAACACTTGCCTGCATAATAACGATCATTTATACATAAAAACATTCATCTAGCCAAGTTTTTAGTGAAACAAATGATCAAAAAAGAAACTCAACGTGTCAACATGTCGCCTTATAATGTGCCGAAATAAATTTTACTCGGGAACATACATATCTCACTCGGATGTGGGTTGATATGTAAATGACCTTTCAAACAGCACTATGCACGTCACTCGCGGGTTTTTAATGCATACAGTTACACGTTTAGGTTCGCTTCTTTTTTTTAATATATATTTGAATGTATATTATGTAATCTGTCATTTGAAGCACCCGCTTTCGAATTTTGAAGGTGTTGTATATGTAGCACTCTTCGGCAAGTTGTTAGGCTGACTTACGGGATTAGTGTGCATATTATGTCCACCTGTCTTGGTTGGAATTCTAATGTCTGACTGACAACCTAAAGGTAAAGAGTTATCATAATTTTTTTTTTTTTGCTATCTGTGGACCCGTGCATATTTGGTTCAGGTGCTCCTTATTTGTTTAGAGTCCGTACGTGAAATACCATCGCAGCCTTCCATGCCATCATCTAAATGACTAGGAATAAGACCAAACGTCCACGTCTCTATTTAGAAATAACGGTCTCCTAACTTATGCCACTGCACTGCGTGACATTTACATCCGTATCATGAGGGCTTAAACGTTGAACCTAAAGGGTCCGCCATCTAACTTTTTTTTTTCAACTAGTGCTTATTTCGTGAATGGTAACACTTAGCTCATGTCTGATTTGACAGATAATTAGTTTTAGCCTTCCGCTGAACGAATATGGTTGTGTATACGCTTGAACAACGCTGGTAAATATTGCGACATTACTTTGAAAATCATGGTAATGTTGCAGAATGTGTGCGAAAATTGCGTACGGATTTTGGAAGAAGAGAAGCACCGTCAGCTCCGTATGTTCGTTATCTTGTGAAAAAAGTGAAAGAAACTGGCATTCTGATCGATAAACCAAAGCGTGAAAAGCCAAAAAGAGTGCGTACAAACGAGAATATTGCTGCTGTGGCAGAAAGTGTGCGTGAAGCGCCATCAACATCAATTCACAGTCGTTCTCAACAATTGAACATTTCGGAGACATCATTGAGACGAATTTTGCATAAAGACCTTGGTATGACGCTACTATAGGCTACTGCATGGCCAGCCGAGGCAGCCATTTGAATGAAATTATTTTCCATTATTAACCGGAAGGATTGTACTTTCAAATAAAAAAAAGAAATTTGAGAAAATATTCAGTAGTTTTTTTTTATAGCATTTTCAAAAAAAAAAGAAGTTATTTGGCGGACCCTGTACAACTGTGGCTCATGACATTTCTGCTTTTGCTTCTAACAACAACCACAACAACTCAAAATGTATGTCAAATTTTCCACCGGAGCAGAAACGACCACAACATTTTTGTTCATTCCAAAATTACCACCATTGGCAGCACACCAACCTACTTCCAATCTCCCGCATGCTGCGGTAGGTTAACTCAAACCTTTACGCTATCAAATTCAACCGCAGCACTTCCTGCCATAAACTGGATGTCCTTCACTATTCTCATCCTTAGCTATTAGCCTTTGTTTCAGATTAGTTTCAAGCACTATTATTAGCTTGTATTAGGCCAAATAAATGGGGCCCCACCAAAACTAAAATTATACTAAATGAAAATCAAAGCACGGGTGAGACAGAAAATACTTCAAAAACATATGGAAAGTTCTCTGTACTTGCGAGACATCCAAGAAAATGAGGCCAGAGTATAACAAATCCAGAACCCACAAACTCATTTAAAAAAATAAAACAGGAAGTCTGTTTTGATGTGGGTGGAACAGTTACTGGACACAATTAATGAAAGAAGCACAAGGTGAAAATGCATCCTACTGATACCGACCTGTGTAGAGGTTGTGGTGATAGAAAACACAAGACGATATCCTCCACCTTCTGCGCTATTGCCCAAACCTCAGTCTATTAGGAAAAATTACTTAAGAAAATCATTTTTTCCATGACCTGAAGGAACGACCGGAAATTCCTCTTCCCACTCTTATCAGGTTTTCAACAAAATCCGGATCAGAGATTATTGAATTATAGACATACCAAATTGTCCAGTGGAAAACACTTTGCCTACAAGCTATGTAAACTCCCATAAAAAATATGCGTGACTTTATCAATTCACCACCTTTTGTTCATCAACTCACCACCTGTGCCCCCGCAGCCTCACCGACCTCAATGAAAATCATTATCCAAAATACCTGATGTAGCATCAAAGCCATAGGAAGATTGGTCAATACACCTCAGCCGAAAATTTGAAAATCCACCACAAAAAGAGCGGAAAAAGATATTCCACTGGAAAGTCGTAACCGTTCGATGTTATTAATCGAATGTAATATCGCTTTCCTTTGGACCACTTTGACATGGGTCTTTTTGTCTTCCGGAGAAAAAAAGCTTTAACAAAATATATTCGAAGACAAAAAAAGTACTTCGAGGTGCTTTTCAACAACTGAATTGCACGCTTTAGCCAACATCGAAATGGTATCGAGCAGAATCTCAAAATTAGCATTTCTTGTTTATCTTCCAACAATTCCCTAATCTCAAATCTAGCTTCTTAAACTTATCTTATTACACATTATTTATCCTTAGTACCAGCGAGGCAATCGAAGAGACCACATACGTACGTTTATCCCTATGTGCATGTCAGTGGGTCAACATTGACCTGCACCTGACTGTGACTAGGAAGCACCACCATCTCCTACATTGACTCAACAACATGACTCAACATTTCGAAATATGTCTCACAGACAGGTTAACTTTTGCACCGTTTTGGCGTGCAAAATGTACGTAGTTTGTTTATCCATTAAATTGTTGAGCTTAATAGCTCCAATAAATATATTCCTTAAAATAAGACGGGTTTTATTCGAAATGTAACAAACCTTTGTTATCAAGGCTGAAGACTACTTTCAGTTTCAGTACTGCGCTGGAATGGCTTTTACTTTATTTGCATTATCATTATGTATGTTAAGTAAGCCAGTTTTTTGGCCTTATTTAACAGGTTAATAGCTCCAAATTGGCTGCCATATCATAAAACAGATTGTCTCCAATATTAACATAAATTCATTTTGATGGTGAAAAAGACAGATGCATTCATGAGGTGGGTGCAGATGTCCATGAAATGAAGATTAAATATATAATTTATTCAACATGAATTGTGTAGTTAAGTGTTAAGTGATAAATATTGAGCACTTCAAAAAAAATTTGCAGTCACTCACCTATTCTGTATTACATGTTTCCATGTTCCTCATCTCTTTTTGTTTATTTGAAATTATTTTCTAAATTGTAAACATAACGTAGTTTGAAAAGCAAACTGACATAATGTCAAAACTCATACATTTTCAGAACAGCCATTTGAAGTTTTTTATAACTTAAAAAAATATTTTTAGTTTTGCATTTCAATGAATACCAAAAAGTTGTAAAGTAAAAAAGTATTTTTTTTTTCTTCTCTCAAGTGGTATATTATTGTTACTACAAAAAGGCGTTTTTCAAAAAAAAAATCATTTTGCATCAAAATAGCTAGCTACTCATTTAAAAACATAGGGGCGGGCTACAGTCCGCTTGGGCGAACTATTGGATACCCTATTCTTATTCCTATCCCTCATAAGTGGGCGTGACAAAAGTCTAAGTATGGTTGAATTGTTAAGAACGCTCTACATTCTGTTATATAACATTTAAAAGATTTTATCAAACAAAAACGAAGCTTTTGTAAAAAAAACGTTCCCTAGCTCAAACTTTGGTTTTTCAATAAAATTATTTTATTTAATTGTGGGCGTGCCAGTAAGCGGATTTAAAAAAAAATAACACATAGAGGACCCCTAGAGAGTATATATTATAAATTTCAGATCCCTAGCTCAAACTTTGGATTTTCAAAAAAAGTTTTTTTGTAAATTGTGGGCGTGTCAGTAGACGGATTTTGAAAATATTTACATATGAGTATAAAGGGCCCCCTAGAGAGTATATATTATTGAGCTCCCTAGTTCAAACTTTGGATTTTCAAAAAAACCTTTTTTTAAATTATGTTTGTGTCAGTAGGCGGATTTTGAAAATATTTACAAATGAGCTTAAAGGGCTCCTAGAGAGTATATATTATAAATTTCAGCTCCCTAGCTCAAATTTTGGTTTTTCAATAAAAAAATTTAATTTTTTTTGTGGGCGTGCCAGTGGGCGGATTTTGAAAATTTTATATCCCGAGTAGTTTTAGGAGTCATAGATCATATATACAAAATTTCAACTTTCTAGCTCAAAATTCGATTTTTTCCAAAATTTTGTTTTTTTGAGTTTGTGGGCGTGTCTGTGGGCGGATTTCAAAAATTCGTAAACTTGATTATTTCGGGACCCTAGAGAGTATATGGTTAAAATTTCAGCTCTCTAGGCCTAGTTTAAAGGCCTAATTTTTGCCGACGGACGGACGGACGGGCCGACGGACATGGCTAGATCGACATTACTATCGATGCTGTTCATAAATATAGTAACTTTTAGGGGTCTACGGGCAATATTAAGGTATGTTACAAACTATGCGTCAAAATTAATATACCCTTAGAATAGGGTATACAAATTGTGAAAAAGTGTCGTTTTGTTTTGAAATAAAACCAGCAATGTTTATCGTCAAAAAATGAATTGTTTTATTAATAACTTGAAATAAGTTAAATTTTGCTCTTAAGTGTTTTACAAACAATATACAATTTTATTTATTAAAACAAGGAAATTAAGTTTAATAAATGTACCTAAGTAATTAAAAAACTAAAAAAATAAAGATTATTTAACAAAAATAAGACTGTTCGTCATTATTTTTTTTCGTATTTTGTAGAAACAACTCATTTTAAATAGTAGTAAGTTATTATAAAAAAAATATATTAACTTAAATGAAAAAATTGATTATAATAATATTATATAAAATAATACCTAGCTTATTGGTAAAGTGACACTTCTTAAAGTAATCAAAAGAACTTTGAAGTTAATCAACTAGTTTCGTTCCGAGGTAAAATGACTTAACTCAAATTGAAACGTTTTACTACAAAAATAATTTAGAACAATTTGGCAGTAAAATGACACAAAACGAAAAGTGTCACTTTTCAAGAAACTTATTTATCACGATTGCATAATTTTTTTAGAAGCAAAGTATTACAAATGAAAAAAAAGTTATTTAGTTGGGAATACAATAGGGAAACCCTTAAATTCAAAAAGACTCTTTTTCGCTCATGCTGTCAGTTATAGTTATGACGGTTTGATAGAAAATTTGTATTTTTTTTGCGATTCGTTCTGTATAGTTAACTTAAAATCGTTAAATTTTGACTTATGTCAGTTTGCTTTTCAAGCGACGATAAGCGAAGGTTTCCTATTCCCCAAAGTGGGCGTTGTATTGGCCTTTGCCAAAATAGTTTCAACTGTTTTTTTTTTCGTGAGAACTGATAGCTGTCAAACTTTCCGTCAATTCAAATTGGCATAGTTTCCCTTAATTTGCTTTGAATGATTGAATGAACCACTGTCACTTGTGAGTGTTACTACGTGAAGTGAGAGCCCATTTTCTGTGGTGCTGATCTATTGTCAATTAATAACTTTTTTGCTTTTTTAAGCAAAATACCAAAAATTTGGGTGACTTTGCAAAAAAACATTGAACTGTCGCCCACCTAGTGGCCCGTGTATTAAAAATTACAGACGAATTGAAAAGAAAAGCTGCGTAACCAGGACACACCCTCCACTGGTTCATTCTGTGTTCCAACATTCAACTGTGGTAGAGTTAACTCGGCCTCTGCAGAAGAAGGCTTAAATAAAAAAAGCTTAAATTGGATCCACGAAGAAGTACCCCGTATCGCAGAGAAACAGTGCGCAAATCTTTTCGCTTATGACCGAACTAACTCGAAGCGGCAATTTTTTTAGCAGTTGTATCAGCCGGTTTCGTCGTGAAGGTTATCCGTTTAACGCTGCAGAATTGAAGGCAACAATTGATTGTTGGTTTAAAAACGTATTTCGGAGACCGACAAAATCATGGGACTTCCCTTACTACTAGATGGCGATGTTTCGACTTGGTGACAAGGCGTTAAGTCTGTAGCGAGAAGTACATTTGCACTAAGTTCATCAGCCTTTAGAATCTACAAGGAAATCTTCGACACTAAACACCTTGTAGATTGGTTCGAAAATTTGTCTGACAAACTGGGTAAAGGCAATACTCAACAGAGTAGTCACAAAACACAGTTTTGGGCATAGTTTGATCAAGAAACAAGGTAAACGAGGAACGCCGCAAGTGGAAGTCCTCTCCCGTCTCGTATAGAACATCTCGACTAACAAAACTTTTCAATCCTTTGTCGCAAAGGCATTATGGTAGTCGCCTACGCGGACGACATATTTGTATAAACTGCAAACCGTGAACCAATTGACCGTCAAGTAAGGTGTACTAACCCTCATGCTCTCTTAAACCTGGTGCAAGAAGAGAATGATTTCGTATCAAAAAACTCAAAACGAAGACCCATTACATCCCCTCAAAGTGACTGTTACGTGCGGCATTTGCAGTGAATAAAAGATTGGCTAAAATTTGTTTGAAGACAACGACGGCACCACCTTCACTGTGAGCGCTTTAGATAGATGTTTAACGAGTGTTTTTTGCGGCAAGTTGTTGAATCGGGTCTCAAGCATTGTTGCTTAAAGCAGGACGGAATAACTGTTCACAGAGCTCGGACAACGATCTGGATCTTTAATCCGATTTCCGGCCAGTGTGATATCCCGTTTGGCGTTTTGAACTGGCCAGCCAGATCGCCAGATCTAACATAGTCAGAGCTCTTGCATATGGGACATTGAAATCTCTCGCTTACCCTCGTATTTCCCACAACAAACCTTGAAAGTCTGCGAGGCATTGAAGAAGAAACCACAAATTTGGAGCCAGATATTTTGCAAGCAACAATTCAAAATGTGCATCAACTCAGGCGGTGGTCCTTTGACAGATATCATTTTTTCAACTTAATGTCATCAATTTTACACCATCAAATAAACTTTCCGTGGAAATAGAGCCTTTTTTTATGTCTATGAAAATGGCAGCCAATTCAAATTATGGCATTACTGTTGCCCTACCATGTACTACTAACAGGGTAGTATATTATCCTTGTTAATGGAATTATGCAATTTGAATTATCAGAACTATCAAGATGGTCAGATGACAACGGTCTCACGGTTAACCCAAAAAAGACTAAGATCACCAAATGGAACACACCGAAACTGAAAAGCATTCGGGTCAATCTCTCAACCGAGGTCAAGTAACTGGGCGTTGTAATTAAATTGAAAACGGAATCCAGAACAGGGAATGAATAAAGGGATGATCGCCTACTACGCCTGCAGGAAGCTTCCAGAAATAAGTTGGGCTTACAACCGAACGTAGTGCAGTTTTTGTTAACGCGCGATTGTAAGAACTGTTCTTGCCTATAGCTTAGTTATCTGTTCACACCAAATCCTACGTTAACACTCTGGAAAATGTATAGAGAATTACTTGTCTGGGTATAACTGCTTCACTAAAATCCACCTCGCAACTAGGTCTATAAATATTGCTGAACCCATTGAGCTCTGTACAAAGAACGTGGCGGCCAAGGTGGTCTAAGATTTAGAGCAAAAAAGTTTTGAAGCCTTTTCCATTCGCACACTCGAGCGTACTAAACTTCTTAAATCAGAAAAGACTCAGGCCACTCATTGACTACGAAAGACCAGAGCATGACTTCGGTAAGAACTTTAAGTCTTTATACCTGACAGACAGGATCTGGAATCAGAGGTGTTGGGGGATATCCGTCTTCACAGATGGCTCTAAAACGCAAATTGAAACAGGAGTAGGAGTCTTCTCAGAAACACTGAGTATTAAAAAGGCTTGCCGACTACCAGATTACCCAGTGTTTTTCAAGCTGAGTTTGTGTTTATGTATGGTGATGTTGGATTTTGGACGCAGTGGCGCAGAGGTCTCTTCCACAAGGTTAAGGAAATATATTAATGTTAATGCATAATATTTAATTATTTTGATCTTAGATTGGCGAATATTGTTGTACCCAGGGTGTTTAAGGCGCTTTGGCCCCATTTTGATCAAAAAAAGATTTAGACAAATTCTAAACTGAGCAGGAACAGCTTAGAACAGTGGTAGAGATTCTGTCTTCTGAGGAAGCATACCAAACGGCTTGGAATGGGAAGTGTGGACACGTACAGATTGTGTGGGGACCTGCAAGCCAAGGATGACAAAACGGTTATGTCTCAAAAACCGGTGAAGTGATTTCAAAGAAATTTGATATTTTAGCTAATCCTATTATTTTGAACAAATTTGTATACTCAGATTACTTACTTACTTAACGGGCTCCCAACCCGTGAAGAGTCTCTACATGAGACACTGCAGCCTTCCATCCTCTGCGATCTCGGGCACGCTGCTTCCAGTTCTCCAGACTAAGCTCTGGCATCCGCAATGGCTTGGTCTTTAAAACGGAGGTTCGGTCTTCCTTGCCTTCTGGAGCCAGGGGACTGAGAGTGGAAGATCCTCTTGGCTGCAGCATTTTTGTCCATTCGCTCAATGTGGCTGAGCCAATGTAGTCGACGTAATTTAGCTTTTTGGACTACATTCACATTTTGGTACAGCTCATAGAGTTCGCGGTTGTGTCTTCTCCTCCATTCGCCATCCGACGGAGTATTTTACTTTAAAAGATCCCAATATTAGCTCCCCTTTCTACTGATCGTCCAGCACTCGGCACCATTAAGCAGGACTGGTAGGATTAAGTTTCGATAGGGCATTAATTTTGTCCTTCTAGTGAGGAGTACCTCGCATCGATTAGCACTGGGGTTATTTGGTTGGCGGTTCGAGCGCCAGGTTGATGTGTGGATCCTGAGCCTTGGAAACCTAGTGCTACTTATTAGTCGATTTTTTTTTGTAACAAAAGCGAGCACAGAGCACTCAGACTCTGTAATAGACCATGGTACTACCAGGTAGAAATCCTCCTTTTAAATACACTATCAGCTCTGTGTCGTGGAGTGCTTAAAGCAAGAAACTATCACGAGCAGAAATTGCTGGTACTAAAAGTGCTCTCACAGGCTCATCATTTGGTGCAGGTGTTAGTAAAGACAAAACAATTAAAAATACAATAATTATGTACCTATAAAATACGAGTACTAACACAGACACAAAATAATGCAAACAATTTAAGACATTAAAGCATTATTACGCAAAATATTTTTTAGCTTAATTTTACTAACATGCAAGTCAATCACATGATCATTTAGATTA
This sequence comes from Portevinia maculata, assembly GCA_949715645.1. Taxonomy (NCBI): domain Eukaryota; kingdom Metazoa; phylum Arthropoda; class Insecta; order Diptera; family Syrphidae; genus Portevinia; species Portevinia maculata. The sequence goes on from OX454526.1 coordinate 222,015,180, forward strand.
TAGATTCTACTCATGCGACTAATAGGCTCATGCTTCCCATAATTCGTTCTATGATGGGGGCTAAATAATAATTCAACACTGCGCAAATTATGGGCACCACCACGAAAATTAAAGCCAATAGACGACAGCAAGTCAGGTGCATCTATTTGACCGGATATAAGCTGCTGTAATGATATCGCTATTAAGTCTTCGTTGAGAAAGGGGTAACATTTGAAGAAGCTTGATACGTTGACTGTAGGGAGGAAGATTAAATGGATCATCCCATGGAAGTCCTCTAAGTGCAAATCGAATAAATTTACGTTGAATGGCCTCTATTCGATTTGAATGAATGTTGTAGAACGGTGTCCAAACTTGAGAGGCATACTCTAGAATCGGACGGACAAAACAATGACATAGAAACGTAAGGGTCATTGAATTCTTTGGCCCACCTTTTTACGAAGCCCAGCATGGAATTAGATTTATTAATAATAGAATTAATATGCTTAGTAAAAACCAGTTTGGGGTCGAAATAACCCCCAAGATCCTTAAAATGATCAACATTACAAAGAATATGTTGAGACAGAGAATATTGAGGGATATTCTTTATAGAGAAAGTCATATGTTGACATTTAGTTGGGATAAACCGTTTTTATACCCTATTCTAGGGGTATATTAATTTTGACGCATAGTTTGTAACATACCTTAATATTGCCCGTAGACCCCTAAAAGTTACTATATTTATGATCAGCATCGATAGTAATGTCGATCTAGCCATGTCCGAGGGTGTCCCGTCGTTGTATGAAGAAAAAAAATTTCATGAATTTTTTATCGAAAGGGGTATCAAAAGTTGCGTATTAACGAGTAGATTCTGAATATGTACTTACTTTTTGATTTGGACATGACTTTTGGGGCTCTACCGAGGCTTAAGGGTCTTAAAAGAAAGTAAAAACCTATATTTTTTCCCTTTATTTTTTTTTATTTTATTATTCTAATTTATCGTTTTGATTTATTAAATTAAAGTTAAACTTAAGTAAAACATATTTAAGTGTCCTTGAAACAAATAAAAAAAAGTTTATGAGAGGACTTAACAAAAAAAATATATTTACATTGAAAATTGACCCTTGAAATTAAAAGAAGGCATTTCGCTTCGTGATTCTATTTTATTTCTTATAAGTCCTTCCCTCGACTTTGCTCCAATAACACATTGGCTTGCTTCGGTCACAGATTTTATGCATCTTTCGACACTTTGTGTGTGACAAGGAAATTCCGGTATCTTCAGTTCTTTCCTTTGCACCAGCAATGAAAGTTCATCATCAGTGAATTCAGCTAGGCAAGGTGGTGGAGTAATTTGACATTCATTCCAAAAAATTATGTCCATGTAGTCCGTAGCGTTAAATTTAATATTTGGCGGCTTAAATATTCGGTTTGATGTATGGGTTTGCCTCGCTTTTATAATTCGTTTTAAGGCAAGCTCTCTGACATAGACCCTTTCGTCGAAGAGCATTGCCACTAAAACGTTTTCAGGATGTGCGAAAAAAGCGTTTCTCTCAATGACAGTATCAACGATTGACTTTAAGTTGTCTGGCAACCATCTTGAAAAAGAGATAAGCTGAAAAACATGTCGCGGGCCATCTATCAATAACAGGTTGTTTTTTTATCGAAAACCACACTGGTGCATACACTTTCAATATATACTCCACAAGAATTTTAAGATTTTCAGATGGGCTACTTAAACTAATGTAAAGTCTAAGTAATCTATTTGCAGTTGTGACCCATCTTGAATGTGCCATTTTCCCAGGATGTCGATTTGCTAGTCCAGGAGAACAATGACCTGTTTTTATAGCTTGACACATTTCGAAAAGATATTTTTGTTCTGTACTCAATTGATCAACAATTTTTTGCTCGATTTCAGGTACATTTCCGGTCACAGGTGTAAATTGAGTAACATCAGTAAGTTCGCAATCGGTTAGTGACTTACCGATAGGGCCAGAATATTCACGAGGGCCCGAAGTAGATCCATCTAATTTCGTGAAGAGATTTCGTAGTGGCAATTCATTCGCATGAAGTAAGCATATTGCCCACTGTAATGGTCGACCTAATTCCATTTCCACCTCGCAACTAGGTCTATAAATATTGCTGAACCCATTGAGCTCTGTACAAAGAACGTGGCGGCCAAGGTGGTCTAAGATTTAGAGCAAAAAAGTTTTGAAGCCTTTTCCATTCGCACACTCGAGCGTACTAAACTTCTTAAATCAGAAAAGACTCAGGCCACTCATTGACTACGAAAGACCAGAGCATGACTTCGGTAAGAACTTTAAGTCTTTATACCTGACAGACAGGATCTGGAATCAGAGGTGTTGGGGGATATCCGTCTTCACAGATGGCTCTAAAACGCAAATTGAAACAGGAGTAGGAGTCTTCTCAGAAACACTGAGTATTAAAAAGGCTTGCCGACTACCAGATTACCCAGTGTTTTTCAAGCTGAGTTTGTGTTTATGTATGGTGATGTTGGATTTTGGACGCAGTGGCGCAGAGGTCTCTTCCACAAGGTTAAGGAAATATATTAATGTTAATGCATAATATTTAATTATTTTGATCTTAGATTGGCGAATATTGTTGTACCCAGGGTGTTTAAGGCGCTTTGGCCCCATTTTGATCAAAAAAAGATTTAGACAAATTCTAAACTGAGCAGGAACAGCTTAGAACAGTGGTAGAGATTCTGTCTTCTGAGGAAGCATACCAAACGGCTTGGAATGGGAAGTGTGGACACGTACAGATTGTGTGGGGACCTGCAAGCCAAGGATGACAAAACGGTTATGTCTCAAAAACCGGTGAAGTGATTTCAAAGAAATTTGATATTTTAGCTAATCCTATTATTTTGAACAAATTTGTATACTCAGATTACTTACTTACTTAACGGGCTCCCAACCCGTGAAGAGTCTCTACATGAGACACTGCAGCCTTCCATCCTCTGCGATCTCGGGCACGCTGCTTCCAGTTCTCCAGACTAAGCTCTGGCATCCGCAATGGCTTGGTCTTTAAAACGGAGGTTCGGTCTTCCTTGCCTTCTGGAGCCAGGGGACTGAGAGTGGAAGATCCTCTTGGCTGCAGCATTTTTGTCCATTCGCTCAATGTGGCTGAGCCAATGTAGTCGACGTAATTTAGCTTTTTGGACTACATTCACATTTTGGTACAGCTCATAGAGTTCGCGGTTGTGTCTTCTCCTCCATTCGCCATCCGACGGAGTATTTTACTTTAAAAGATCCCAATATTAGCTCCCCTTTCTACTGATCGTCCAGCACTCGGCACCATTAAGCAGGACTGGTAGGATTAAGTTTCGATAGGGCATTAATTTTGTCCTTCTAGTGAGGAGTACCTCGCATCGATTAGCACTGGGGTTATTTGGTTGGCGGTTCGAGCGCCAGGTTGATGTGTGGATCCTGAGCCTTGGAAACCTAGTGCTACTTATTAGTCGATTTTTTTTTGTAACAAAAGCGAGCACAGAGCACTCAGACTCTGTAATAGACCATGGTACTACCAGGTAGAAATCCTCCTTTTAAATACACTATCAGCTCTGTGTCGTGGAGTGCTTAAAGCAAGAAACTATCACGAGCAGAAATTGCTGGTACTAAAAGTGCTCTCACAGGCTCATCATTTGGTGCAGGTGTTAGTAAAGACAAAACAATTAAAAATACAATAATTATGTACCTATAAAATACGAGTACTAACACAGACACAAAATAATGCAAACAATTTAAGACATTAAAGCATTATTACGCAAAATATTTTTTAGCTTAATTTTACTAACATGCAAGTCAATCACATGATCATTTAGATTATAGATTCTACTCATGCGACTAATAGGCTCATGCTTCCCATAATTCGTTCTATGATGGGGGCTAAATAATAATTCAACACTGCGCAAATTATGGGCACCACCACGAAAATTAAAGCCAATAGACGACAGCAAGTCAGGTGCATCTATTTGACCGGATATAAGCTGCTGTAATGATATCGCTATTAAGTCTTCGTTGAGAAAGGGGTAACATTTGAAGAAGCTTGATACGTTGACTGTAGGGAGGAAGATTAAATGGATCATCCCATGGAAGTCCTCTAAGTGCAAATCGAATAAATTTACGTTGAATGGCCTCTATTCGATTTGAATGAATGTTGTAGAACGGTGTCCAAACTTGAGGGCATACTCTAGAATCGGACGGACAAAACAATGACATAGAAACGTAAGGGTCATTGAATTCTTTGGCCCACCTTTTTACGAAGCCCAGCATGGAATTAGATTTATTAATAATAGAATTAATATGCTTAGTAAAAACCAGTTTGGGGTCGAAATAACCCCCAAGATCCTTAAAATGATCAACATTACAAAGAATATGTTGAGACAGAGAATATTGAGGGATATTCTTTATAGAGAAAGTCATATGTTGACATTTAGTTGGGATAAACCGTTTTTATACCCTATTCTAGGGGTATATTAATTTTGACGCATAGTTTGTAACATACCTTAATATTGCCCGTAGACCCCTAAAAGTTACTATATTTATGATCAGCATCGATAGTAATGTCGATCTAGCCATGTCCGAGGGTGTCCCGTCGTTGTATGAAGAAAAAAAATTTCATGAATTTTTTATCGAAAGGGGTATCAAAAGTTGCGTATTAACGAGTAGATTCTGAATATGTACTTACTTTTTGATTTGGACATGACTTTTGGGGCTCTACCGAGGCTTAAGGGTCTTAAAAGAAAGTAAAAACCTATATTTTTTCCCTTTATTTTTTTTTATTTTATTATTCTAATTTATCGTTTTGATTTATTAAATTAAAGTTAAACTTAAGTAAAACATATTTAAGTGTCCTTGAAACAAATAAAAAAAAGTTTATGAGAGGACTTAACAAAAAAAATATATTTACATTGAAAATTGACCCTTGAAATTAAAAGAAGGCATTTCGCTTCGTGATTCTATTTTATTTCTTATAAGTCCTTCCCTCGACTTTGCTCCAATAACACATTGGCTTGCTTCGGTCACAGATTTTATGCATCTTTCGACACTTTGTGTGTGACAAGGAAATTCCGGTATCTTCAGTTCTTTCCTTTGCACCAGCAATGAAAGTTCATCATCAGTGAATTCAGCTAGGCAAGGTGGTGGAGTAATTTGACATTCATTCCAAAAAATTATGTCCATGTAGTCCGTAGCGTTAAATTTAATATTTGGCGGCTTAAATATTCGGTTTGATGTATGGGTTTGCCTCGCTTTTATAATTCGTTTTAAGGCAAGCTCTCTGACATAGACCCTTTCGTCGAAGAGCATTGCCACTAAAACGTTTTCAGGATGTGCGAAAAAAGCGTTTCTCTCAATGACAGTATCAACGATTGACTTTAAGTTGTCTGGCAACCATCTTGAAAAAGAGATAAGCTGAAAAACATGTCGCGGGCCATCTATCAATAACAGGTTGTTTTTTTATCGAAAACCACACTGGTGCATACACTTTCAATATATACTCCACAAGAATTTTAAGATTTTCAGATGGGCTACTTAAACTAATGTAAAGTCTAAGTAATCTATTTGCAGTTGTGACCCATCTTGAATGTGCCATTTTCCCAGGATGTCGATTTGCTAGTCCAGGAGAACAATGACCTGTTTTTATAGCTTGACACATTTCGAAAAGATATTTTTGTTCTGTACTCAATTGATCAACAATTTTTTGCTCGATTTCAGGTACATTTCCGGTCACAGGTGTAAATTGAGTAACATCAGTAAGTTCGCAATCGGTTAGTGACTTACCGATAGGGCCAGAATATTCACGAGGGCCCGAAGTAGATCCATCTAATTTCGTGAAGAGATTTCGTAGTGGCAATTCATTCGCATGAAGTAAGCATATTGCCCACTGTAATGGTCGACCTAATTCCATTTCCACCTCGCAACTAGGTCTATAAATATTGCTGAACCCATTGAGCTCTGTACAAAGAACGTGGCGGCCAAGGTGGTCTAAGATTTAGAGCAAAAAAGTTTTGAAGCCTTTTCCATTCGCACACTCGAGCGTACTAAACTTCTTAAATCAGAAAAGACTCAGGCCACTCATTGACTACGAAAGACCAGAGCATGACTTCGGTAAGAACTTTAAGTCTTTATACCTGACAGACAGGATCTGGAATCAGAGGTGTTGGGGGATATCCGTCTTCACAGATGGCTCTAAAACGCAAATTGAAACAGGAGTAGGAGTCTTCTCAGAAACACTGAGTATTAAAAAGGCTTGCCGACTACCAGATTACCCAGTGTTTTTCAAGCTGAGTTTGTGTTTATGTATGGTGATGTTGGATTTTGGACGCAGTGGCGCAGAGGTCTCTTCCACAAGGTTAAGGAAATATATTAATGTTAATGCATAATATTTAATTATTTTGATCTTAGATTGGCGAATATTGTTGTACCCAGGGTGTTTAAGGCGCTTTGGCCCCATTTTGATCAAAAAAAGATTTAGACAAATTCTAAACTGAGCAGGAACAGCTTAGAACAGTGGTAGAGATTCTGTCTTCTGAGGAAGCATACCAAACGGCTTGGAATGGGAAGTGTGGACACGTACAGATTGTGTGGGGACCTGCAAGCCAAGGATGACAAAACGGTTATGTCTCAAAAACCGGTGAAGTGATTTCAAAGAAATTTGATATTTTAGCTAATCCTATTATTTTGAACAAATTTGTATACTCAGATTACTTACTTACTTAACGGGCTCCCAACCCGTGAAGAGTCTCTACATGAGACACTGCAGCCTTCCATCCTCTGCGATCTCGGGCACGCTGCTTCCAGTTCTCCAGACTAAGCTCTGGCATCCGCAATGGCTTGGTCTTTAAAACGGAGGTTCGGTCTTCCTTGCCTTCTGGAGCCAGGGGACTGAGAGTGGAAGATCCTCTTGGCTGCAGCATTTTTGTCCATTCGCTCAATGTGGCTGAGCCAATGTAGTCGACGTAATTTAGCTTTTTGGACTACATTCACATTTTGGTACAGCTCATAGAGTTCGCGGTTGTGTCTTCTCCTCCATTCGCCATCCGACGGAGTATTTTACTTTAAAAGATCCCAATATTAGCTCCCCTTTCTACTGATCGTCCAGCACTCGGCACCATTAAGCAGGACTGGTAGGATTAAGTTTCGATAGGGCATTAATTTTGTCCTTCTAGTGAGGAGTACCTCGCATCGATTAGCACTGGGGTTATTTGGTTGGCGGTTCGAGCGCCAGGTTGATGTGTGGATCCTGAGCCTTGGAAACCTAGTGCTACTTATTAGTCGATTTTTTTTTGTAACAAAAGCGAGCACAGAGCACTCAGACTCTGTAATAGACCATGGTACTACCAGGTAGAAATCCTCCTTTTAAATACACTATCAGCTCTGTGTCGTGGAGTGCTTAAAGCAAGAAACTATCACGAGCAGAAATTGCTGGTACTAAAAGTGCTCTCACAGGCTCATCATTTGGTGCAGGTGTTAGTAAAGACAAAACAATTAAAAATACAATAATTATGTACCTATAAAATACGAGTACTAACACAGACACAAAATAATGCAAACAATTTAAGACATTAAAGCATTATTACGCAAAATATTTTTTAGCTTAATTTTACTAACATGCAAGTCAATCACATGATCATTTAGATTATAGATTCTACTCATGCGACTAATAGGCTCATGCTTCCCATAATTCGTTCTATGATGGGGGCTAAATAATAATTCAACACTGCGCAAATTATGGGCACCACCACGAAAATTAAAGCCAATAGACGACAGCAAGTCAGGTGCATCTATTTGACCGGATATAAGCTGCTGTAATGATATCGCTATTAAGTCTTCGTTGAGAAAGGGGTAACATTTGAAGAAGCTTGATACGTTGACTGTAGGGAGGAAGATTAAATGGATCATCCCATGGAAGTCCTCTAAGTGCAAATCGAATAAATTTACGTTGAATGGCCTCTATTCGATTTGAATGAATGTTGTAGAACGGTGTCCAAACTTGAGAGGCATACTCTAGAATCGGACGGACAAAACAATGACATAGAAACGTAAGGGTCATTGAATTCTTTGGCCCACCTTTTTACGAAGCCCAGCATGGAATTAGATTTATTAATAATAGAATTAATATGCTTAGTAAAAACCAGTTTGGGGTCGAAATAACCCCCAAGATCCTTAAAATGATCAACATTACAAAGAATATGTTGAGACAGAGAATATTGAGGGATATTCTTTATAGAGAAAGTCATATGTTGACATTTAGTTGGGATAAACCGTTTTTATACCCTATTCTAGGGGTATATTAATTTTGACGCATAGTTTGTAACATACCTTAATATTGCCCGTAGACCCCTAAAAGTTACTATATTTATGATCAGCATCGATAGTAATGTCGATCTAGCCATGTCCGAGGGTGTCCCGTCGTTGTATGAAGAAAAAAAATTTCATGAATTTTTTATCGAAAGGGGTATCAAAAGTTGCGTATTAACGAGTAGATTCTGAATATGTACTTACTTTTTGATTTGGACATGACTTTTGGGGCTCTACCGAGGCTTAAGGGTCTTAAAAGAAAGTAAAAACCTATATTTTTTCCCTTTATTTTTTTTTATTTTATTATTCTAATTTATCGTTTTGATTTATTAAATTAAAGTTAAACTTAAGTAAAACATATTTAAGTGTCCTTGAAACAAATAAAAAAAAGTTTATGAGAGGACTTAACAAAAAAAATATATTTACATTGAAAATTGACCCTTGAAATTAAAAGAAGGCATTTCGCTTCGTGATTCTATTTTATTTCTTATAAGTCCTTCCCTCGACTTTGCTCCAATAACACATTGGCTTGCTTCGGTCACAGATTTTATGCATCTTTCGACACTTTGTGTGTGACAAGGAAATTCCGGTATCTTCAGTTCTTTCCTTTGCACCAGCAATGAAAGTTCATCATCAGTGAATTCAGCTAGGCAAGGTGGTGGAGTAATTTGACATTCATTCCAAAAAATTATGTCCATGTAGTCCGTAGCGTTAAATTTAATATTTGGCGGCTTAAATATTCGGTTTGATGTATGGGTTTGCCTCGCTTTTATAATTCGTTTTAAGGCAAGCTCTCTGACATAGACCCTTTCGTCGAAGAGCATTGCCACTAAAACGTTTTCAGGATGTGCGAAAAAAGCGTTTCTCTCAATGACAGTATCAACGATTGACTTTAAGTTGTCTGGCAACCATCTTGAAAAAGAGATAAGCTGAAAAACATGTCGCGGGCCATCTATCAATAACAGGTTGTTTTTTTATCGAAAACCACACTGGTGCATACACTTTCAATATATACTCCACAAGAATTTTAAGATTTTCAGATGGGCTACTTAAACTAATGTAAAGTCTAAGTAATCTATTTGCAGTTGTGACCCATCTTGAATGTGCCATTTTCCCAGGATGTCGATTTGCTAGTCCAGGAGAACAATGACCTGTTTTTATAGCTTGACACATTTCGAAAAGATATTTTTGTTCTGTACTCAATTGATCAACAATTTTTTGCTCGATTTCAGGTACATTTCCGGTCACAGGTGTAAATTGAGTAACATCAGTAAGTTCGCAATCGGTTAGTGACTTACCGATAGGGCCAGAATATTCACGAGGGCCCGAAGTAGATCCATCTAATTTCGTGAAGAGATTTCGTAGTGGCAATTCATTCGCATGAAGTAAGCATATTGCCCACTGTAATGGTCGACCTAATTCCATTTCCAAGTAGCGAATTATCCCTCCTTTCCAGCCAGTATTGGTTGCAGTGCCGTCACAACCAATGCAAAGAATTTTTTTCAAATCAAATTCCTTGTTTTCGAAAAAATTAAGCATCGAATTACTTATTTCCCTTCCTGTACCAGATTTAGGCGTTATATGGCCTAAGAATATAGATTCTGGTTCTGCAAGAATGGAAATATGCTCTTCAAGAACCTCCTTCCGATAGTATCGTCCATTTTTCTCTTTGGAAGTAAGAGTTTTATCCTTTCGCCCATCAAAATAAATACTGCGAATAACGACATTATCGCATTGGTTTGATAGGCTTTCTCTTGATTTTTTCAAAGCTCGATGTATTTTATTTTTATCAATAACTAGAGTCTTGGTAGCGCTTTCAATTATTCCAACATCCTGGAGTACTGCTGCAGCAGATCGTACGGAAAGCCCATATCGATCACAGACTCTTGCTACGGATGGTAGAGTAAGCAAATTCCGCTTACCTGATGATGTTGACGTTGAAGGCTCTGATAAAAAGAGCTGTGACTGCACTACTTCGATTGGATGAACTGTATTGGCATGCTGTAAAGTTTCGTTTGAATCTACTGTTTCGGAAAAAGTTGATACAGTAGTAGATTCAGCTCTTTGACTGCCTAATGCACTACGCTTTCTATCTAGTCGCTTTTGAATTTTTTGAGTTTCAACCTTGTCAATACCACCGATCACCATTTTTCTGCCATTTCTCTGGTCCACTAAAAATGATCTTTCACTTAAAGGCACTTTTTTATCCTTTACACAATGACAGTCATTAAAGGAATCACACTTACACGATGCAATGTCAAAAAATTTTGTGTTTGAAAATGCAGTAAAACCTTGCAATCTGTTGTGATAGCTTGTATTTTTTTTGAATGTGGGTATCTTTTAAGTGTCATGTATTCATCAAAGTAGTATTTTATTAATTGTAGTATTCGACTATGACATACAATTGGAATCGACGCATTCTTCAATATCTTTTCGATTTCTTTACTAACAATTACAAAAACTTCGGAATTAGATGGATTTCTGCCATTGTATTTTGTTTTCAGATCACTTTGTATGAAAAGTACATATTTGACTACATCTTTTACGGTTGGTAACTTATTTTTGTTTAGTTCACTAAAGGGGCCGAAAAAGGGACACATTGTTTCTTGTCGACGAGGTCCAGAACTCATTGTGATTCTACCTTTTAAATATTTTTCAGAGAAACAACACAACTTAACACGAAACAAAATTAAACACTTTTTGTTTAGAGAGTTATAACAACAATACACGACACAAAACAAATACAAAGCCACATTTTTTCTTTTCGACGTCTTCAAAGCCTACTTTGATTTTATGATTTTAATATTTAAAAAAAAAACAGGCTACTTAACATAAAAATAATACGATGCGACTATAAAAATAAAACAGTTGTTCTTATAAAGATAAAGGGAAGGTAAGGAATTAAAAAAAGCTTTTTAACGGTTTTTTTAAGAAACTAGAATGATAAAATACTACTCAAGTAGGTACCTGCAGAAATTGTTGATGGAATATCTATATTTTTATAAATATCAGCGATCAATAGATATCTTTGATAAAACGGTAAAGTTTACATCTTCAATGCACAAAATTAATACTTAAAAAAAATTAAAAATGTAAAAAATAAGAACAAAATTGTTTTTCTTAATAATTTCAGCGGTCGGTAGAGGCCCAAAAGTACCTTCCATTTTTTTTTTGTTTTTTTGTCCCGTTATATGCTAGTTAATACGCAGCTTTTGCGGGGTCTTTCGTTAAGATAATCTTTTAAAAAAAAATCAATAAAAATAAGGAAAAAATAGTTTTTTTTTAAGATTTCAGCGAGCGGTAGAGGCCCAAAAGTACCCTCCGATTTTTTTTTTGTTTTTTTGTTTCGTTATATGCTATTCAAAACGCAACTTTTGCGGGGTCTTTCGTTAAGATACTCCGAAAAAAAAATTGGCGGGACAGCCTATGTACAGTGTACGCACGTTTTAGGTGCATACTCTCAGATCGTAGTCCGTTGACGTTCCGGGTCTGGTGGCCATGTGAGGGTATTCATTATCCGCGGCTTCATTTGTCTCACTCGTAACTCTTTATGTTTAACGTGGTCGGGAAATTTCCTCGCCTGCCCAACCCCCAATCAGAAGGGCCAGTTCCATGGTCCCCTAGGACGAGGGATCGGCTTTTCCGGATTCAGTAACCCACTTAGGGGATATGAGCTGAGCGCTGCCGTTTGCCCATTTTGAGCTGATTCGCCACCAACTCTTTTCCAATACCCTGGCTTAATATTGGAAATCCCTAAAGACCTGGGATTCAAATAGGTCGAAGCAGCTTTTTTAGGGATAAAACTAATAGTTCAACCTGACTGGACTGGAACTGGTAAACAGCACCGTTGATCTCATGTACGAAATTCCTCCGCTGCCGTCTGAAGCATCAGAAAGTGTCTCAGTATGAAAAACTCTTCTCCCCGCTCTCTCGTCCGCTGCCCCCAACGACCTTCCAAAGGAGCTGGTTACCCAATCTCCAGCCGAGGTACTAGGTACCAAGCAGTCACCAACGTGGAGGTGTAGATTAGGAGTTGGTATAGTGAGAGGATATCGGGAAAACTTCTTTGCTCCCATATATTCGCATCACTACCCTTTAGCCTACCTTACTCAGATTATATATTTTAAATAATGTAAATTAACAGTTTTACAGCGCGTAAACTGTCTTCCTCTTGGACCATGTTTAAATGACAGACGAGTAGCATAAATAAATTAAATCAAAACAATTGTTTATTATGTCGGTGTGATCATAGACATTTTATACATCCAGGTCTAAAATTAGTACTATCTTCCTACCTCCTACACTGGGCTAGCTAAAAAATAAAAGTCGTATTTACAGAATATACATAACTACGACAAATTTTTATATTGTGTATTCCTTAAATTGAATTAGGCCTGGCGGAAGAACATTTTTCGTATACATATCGATTTTGTTTAATGAAGAGCAAACGACTTGTCATGAGTGGGTGAATACTGAATACCATTCCAAAATCGCCGCTAGGCTCATTTCATCTAATCTAAATTCGATCTTAAAGTGGTTTCACTTGGTCTGGTCGTTCAAATTGCAAGTGCTATCCAAAAAAAATCAAATCTTTTCATTTTCCACATGAATTAACGCCTCATTCAAATATAAAACTATCGCATTACCATTTAAGAGGGTTTATTAGGAAACATCTTCGCAACATTGATGCTTCCGCATATCCCCATAAATATATATATATAAGTTATACAAAAGTTATTACTAATATGGACAGGAACTAATGAAAAAATGCGCATCAAGTATTGTTTTCATCATCATTTTAAATCAATTATCGCGCTCTACCTGTCGGGACGGGGTTGCGTAATGCTGAATCGTTTCTTGAAGAAGTTTTATAATCGAACAGAGAATCCGATTCCGATGGAGAAGAGACAAACTTTCTCCATTTATCAAAATTATTTAGTGTCATTTTTATTTAATATTCATCAGTTTTTCAGACACCTTTTGACCAGGCACCGCGTTCGATGGTGCGTTTTTTGAAAACATCTTCTTTCGAGGGCATAATCAATCTAATGCCGGTTTTTGTTTTTTGTTTGTTCGATGCAATATCTTCTTTTGGCTGTGCCGCTTGGCGATGCGGCGGATCTATTATATATGAAGTCTTGAAAGGGAATTTAATATATTTGTTTTATAGGTTTAAAGGCGGAAAGTCATTGTGCCATTGTTTATGGGTGATGTTGCTTTTTTGTTTTTGGGAGAAATGAAAGTGAACACACCAACGACGTTGAATTAGATTCAGTTGGGTTATGTGGAAAATGAGCATACTATGGAAATTCGATATGTATGTGCGTGTGTGTTTGAAACAAGAGCATCAGGTTTTCACATTGTTTGTCAAATAAATTAACTGCGTTCCAGGAGGTGGGGGCAGTTGGTGGGGGTGAAACGAAAATGAATAATTTGTCAAAGATGTCACTGGTGAGTCATAGTTAAGAGGGCGTCAAAAAAATTTAAAAACGTGTGATGAAAGTTGATTGCGTAGAGTTACAATTATGCATCGATGAAAATATGTCGCCAATCAATGTGATATTGATGCATTCAAGAGATTTGTGGGCGTTCGTGATCGCAATGCCTCTTATACCTCATTTCCCTTGTTTCTTCATTTGCGCAAAAGAAAAGACGAAAATCGAAGCATAGATAGCTAACCTTCAAGTCAATGACATATGGCAGACTCCGCATACGGGTCCTCATACGGATCCGCAAAACGACGTTTTGCCACGGACTCACGTGTGTATGTATTGTGAGAGAGTGAGCTCGATGTGCTCAGTACAAAACGAATAAAAAAGTGATCCAAAAAAGGTACAAATCGAGGCTAGATAACAATCGAGTATCGCTTCAAAGCAATATCAATTAACCTACTTATATTTTTGCGATTTTGCTTGAAGAGTAGGTATTTACCGTTCTTTAAAGTTGATGTCGCACAGCATGAAGTTTTTTCACGGTCTGTCGACGTCCCCGCATCACGCTTTTTTTGAAAATCGAACTGTTTGATTTTTCAGTCAGTATCGTGTGGATCCTGGCGCAGTTTCTGTCAGAGTATTGACAATACGTCTCAATCCTCTAGGCTACGCAAAGTCCTTTCCAAAAACCCAACCATACCAAGTGTCCTCATGAATCCCAACGGATCATGGACAGAATCAGATGAAGCATCGCTTGGTCTGCTTATGGACACCCACTTCCCCGGCTGCACGCCTATACCTAGCGAAAACCCTGCCCTGGTAAACGCTGCACGCCTACCATCACCTCCGGACCTCATAAGCGAGGAAAAACTGAAATGGGCAGTGAACAGCTTTGAGCCATTCAAGTCCCCGGGGCCAGACGGCATTTTTCCGGCGCAAATTCAAGCGGGCCTCAGCATAACGGGGCAGCACCTGTCCCGTATTATGAGGGGCTGCTTGATGCTAGGAACAATGCCGGCCGCCTGGACTGAAGTAAGAGTGGTATTCATAGCCAAGGCAGGAAAAACATCGCACACTTCCCCGAAGGACCTTAGACCTATAAGCCTAACATCCTTCCTCCTCAAGATTCTAGAAAGAATTCTAGATCTTCACATCAAGGCCACCATTGATAGCAACTTGCTATCCACATCACAACACGCTTACCAAAAAGGTAAATCTGTTGAAACGGCCCTGCACTCCATCGTTTACCACGTCGAAAAATCCCTATCTATCAAAGAACTTGCCTTAGTGACATTTCTCGACATAGAGGGGGCTTTCAACAACGTTGAAACCTATTCGATTACCAACGCCCTACGCGGGCTCAACATCGACGACTCAATCTGCTGCTTTGTGGAATACATGCTCAAAAGCAGGGTAATAACCGCATCCTTCGGAAGTAGCACTGTCAAACGACGTGCACACAGGGGCACTCCCCAAGGGGGAGTACTGTCTCCGCTACTGTGGAACCTAGTGCTCAACGAAGCCCTTCTGAACATTGAACACACTGGATGTAAAGTTATCGCCTATGCAGACGATGTCGCAATACTTGTAACAGGCAAATACCCGCAGACGCTGGCCGATGTCATGCAATCTGCTATCAACATACTGACAGGTTGGACCGAAAGATGCGGCCTGTCCGTCAATCCAACAAAGACTGAGCTGGTCCTGTTCACACGAAGACATAAACTCCCTGAGTTCACCACCCCGAAGATTAGAGGCACTCCTCTGGCACTCTCAAATAGCGCTAGCTATTTAGGCCTGAAGCTTGATCGCAAGCTACTTTGGAGGGAAAATGTAGTCGAACGTGCCAGGAAATCCCTAGCTGCTATGCACATTTGCAAAAAGGCGGTAGGCTCCACGTGGGGCCTACAACCAAAAATTATGCACTGGTTATACATGTCGGTAGTTAAACCGATTCTCTTCTATGGAGTACTGGTCTGGTGGCCCGCCTTGGAGAAGAAGTCCAACCTAACCTTGCTGGACAAAACTCAACGAGTTGCATGCCTCAGCATCACCGGTGCGCTGAGAACCTCTCCCACTGCGGCGCTCCAAGCCATGCTCCACCTTCTTCCGACCGACATCGTCGGCAAACAATTGGCTGCCAGCTCAGCAATAAGACTGAGAAGCTCCAAACAATGGAAAGAGCAACACACTGGACATGCCAATGTACTATCGATGTATCGACATCTCCCTAAGGTCACCGACCACCTGCCCACTGAATACAACTTCAACCTGGGCTATAAACATCTAATCCCAGACAGAACCGAGTGGACACAACGTCATGTCCTACACCACGAATCGCTGTCAATTTTTACGGATGGGTCCAAAACGGAGGACGGAGTCGGTGCCGGAGTCTTCTCTGAAGACCTGGACATTCACCTCTCCTTTAACCTTCCAGAACACTGCAGCGTTTTTCAGGCCGAAATCACCGCCGTCCGCCAAGCCGCTGCCTGGCTGTCGGTTAATACGATATCGAAATCAGATATTGTAATATACATCGACAGTCAGGCGGCCATCAAATCCCTTGCATCCAGCACTACAAGATCCAAGGCAGTGAAAGACTGCCGTGCATCTCTTAACGAGATAGCCGGTCAGTATAGCCTCACCCTTTGCTGGGTGCCGGGTCACTGTGACATACCAGGGAATTGTGAAGCTGACGAACTGGCCCGACGAGGCTCTTCTGGTTTAAATAGCATAAGCGTCACCGACATCGAGGCGCCAACGTCTTATGCTAAAAACCTCATAGACACCAATGCGGTGAACGAAGCCAACCGTCGTTGGCACCAACTCGACCAGTGCAACACCGCAAGGCTACTCTGGCCGACATTTAACAAAGCCAGGTCCATCGGACTTCTGAGGCATAAGAGAGGAACCCTTTCGAAATTAGTAAATGCCCTCACCGGGCACTATGCTATAGGAAGACATGCCCAAAGGCTGGGCATCCCCTACAATGACTTCTGTAGAAGCTGTAGGGACGAGGAAGAAGAGGAGACCATCAGTCACTTCCTTTGCACGTGTCCTGCACTCGCCAACATTAGGAAGGCTACATTGGGTGAATACCTTTTCAATGATCTAAACGATCTTAACAACACCTGCACAGCAAGGATTAGCTCCTTCATTCAGAGGAGCAAATGGTTCCCTGAGTAAGAGGGTGACCCACCCACCTTACACATCGGTAGCACAATGGACCTACTTCTGGTCTAAGTGCATCTTCACCGAGGGCCGTTTTCAACCAACCAACCAACCATCGTGTGGAAAATAAACGATAAAGGTCGTCATTTCAGAAGTGCCAAAGCGAAATGTGTTGTGGAACAAACAGGAGCCAATAAAGATAGAGGGGTATATGGAGGAGAATATACATATATCGGTAGATACCTATCTGTGGCAGTTTTGTTAGGGCCCAATAAGCACTGAGTGCCGATTTGAAACTACAGCTCATGTAGGTAACCCTGATGTTAGATCTTCTTGATGAGAAGACTCCAGATCCTACCTGTGGTATTTAAGAAAGTTATGACAGTATTACCGGCTTAGTTGCCATCACCAATTCCCGATCAATTATTATCGATGCCTGTAATTACCGAAAATCCGCATAATTGCATCTCTGTTTATGATCATTGAAGCTGGAATTATGTAGTTGCTTAAATTTTCTAAGCAAGCTAGATATCTGGGAATAATCCTAGACAGCAAACTCAGTTGGAAACTGGATGTACAGAACCGCATAAGAAAGGCGACGATAGCTTTATACCCCTGCAAGAAAGCCCTATGCTCCAGTTGGGGTCTAACGCCTAGGATAGTATATTGGATGTATTTGGCGGTTGTCAGACCAGTCCTTACTTGTATTATCGTAACTTGGTGGCCTGTACTAAGGTACTAAGGAAATGCCACGTAAGCGCCTGAAATGAGTCCAAAGGTCAGCCTACATCTGCATTACTGGATCCCTAAGGTCCACACCGATGGCAGCCTTAGAAACTATGCTTAACCTCCTCCCCGTAGATATCTTCAGGAAGCTGGTAGCTTCGAAGGCAGCCCTCAGACTGAGAGGATTGCATGTGTGGCAAAGCCCAAACATTGGCCATGCGAGCATCTTAATAGCCCACAAGATCCAATATAGTACGGGCTACTTAGTCCCAATAATCGATTTCAGTAAGAAATATAGGACAGTCATCCCAGACCGAGCCGGCTGGGAGGCAAGTCAAATCTTAAACAAAGACGCCATTGAAGTATACACCGGCGAGCCGTCCGTCAAGCCGCTGACTGGCTGTCGATTAATACGATATCGAAATCAGATATTGTAATATACATCGGCAGTCAGGCGGCCATCAAATCCCTTGCGTCCAGCACTACGAGATCCAAGGCAGTGAAAGACTGCCGCGCATCTCTTAACGAGATAGCCGGTCAGTACAGCCTCACCCTTTGCTGGGTGACGGGTCACTGTGACATACCATTGTGAAGCTGGCGAACTGGCTCGACGAGGCTCCTCTGGTTTAAATAGTATAAGCGTCACCGACATCGCGGCGCCAACGTCTTATGTTAAACACCTCATAGACACCAATGCGTTCAGCGAAGCCAACCGTCGTTGGCACCAACTCGACCAGTGCAATACCCCAAGGCTGCTCTGGCCGATAATAAATAAACCCAGGTCCATCGGACTTCTGAGGCATAAGAGAGGAACCCTCTCCAAATTAGTAAACGCCCTCACCGGGCACTGTGCTATAGGAAGACATGCTCAAAGGCTGGGCATTCCCTACAAAGACTTCTGCAGAAGCTGTAGGGACGAGGAGGAAGAGTCACTTCCTTTGCACGTGTCCTGCACTCGCCAACATTAGGAAGGCTACACTGGGTGAATACCTTTTCAACGATCTCAAAAACGCCTGCACAGCAAAGATTAGCTCCTTCATTCAGCAATGGAGCAAATGGTTCCTTGAGTAAGAGGGTGACCCACCCACCTTACACATCAGCAGGACAATCGGCATCCTCGTCGAGGACCGGTTCCAACCAACCAACCACCAACCATGCCCAGTTGAAGCTGAACATAAATAAGGCGATCTTGGAAGGTACCAAAAAATTCACTTTTTTGGATTAGGACCGGGAAGATACCTGATGCTTTGAATGGTTTAAATGAGTTAATTACCCATTAAACCTTATCCGGAGTAAAAAGTATTCCAGATAAAGTGTTATTTCTGCTGAAGTTTCTTGGAATTTAAATCTCCGCTATATGTTCATTTAATGTGTCCATAATGAAAGACCTTTTGCCTGAAGCAAAATACTCAGCGTTTCATATACATATCCTTCAAAGCATTTGAAAAGTATATGTGAACCTTTAAAATATAAAACATGTTGTCAATCACGATTTTCATTTTCAGACCAATTATACAATTATAATAACCAACCCAGTACAGGGAAGTTAGGAAGATCGGGAGTTTGATTGTTGAAGTTATTTATACAGCGTGTTTGCTGTTCGTCAAAAGATAAAATGTTGTCAAGTAAAGCATTGTTGGACTGAGTCAATGGATGGAAAAAAAATGAGAGTCATGCTCAGAATTTACCCATACAATATGACTGTAGTAAATTTAAGTCGCCTTGAAGTACAACAGTGCTGTCACAGCAAAATGTCAAAAATATGGTCTAGTCCTAAAGAAAGTTTAGGTAACAAAGAGCAAAGACGATACGATCGAAAGTACGGATTAAAATTATGCAAATCTTTGTTCTCAAGTCTAAATTTTATACAGACAATTTCAACAGTTGGAACCAAAAAAGTCAACCTTTAGAGTCACGAAAGCGGATGTTCAAGTTCATGCACAAGTAACACGGAATTAAGTAATCTTTATTTTATTGTCTTATATTAATCGTTCTATGAAATATAGTAAATTTTAAATATTTAAATTTTGGAATACAATCGCTTTGTTATACTTGATTATTTTCACTGAACTATGTTTAACTAAAAGCTATTGTGAATCTAACCATCTTAAATCTGTAAACGGCGAATTCCTGTTTAGTATTTTCTTTCAATAATATCTCTCTGCAGGAGAATGAGTAGCGACTTCGTGAATTTGAAATGGCCAAAGAGATTTTTACCAAAGCAACAGTGTACGGATAAGTCCTAAATCATTCAAATTAAAATATTATTTAAAAAAGTTAAACGTGTTTTTTTTTTTTTTTTAATAAAGTAAAAAGTTGATTTTATTGAATACCTATGTAAAAGTTCCTGAAAACGCTAAGGAAATAGTGGGAAAGAAATGCAGTCGGAAGATCTTTTTCAAGCCCTTTATAATCTACATGACGATCGTTTCTATATACGGAGAACTCATGAATAAAGAGTTCCGTGTCTGAAATACCGGCATTGAATATACATTCTGCATTACGGAGGTTAAGAGATTTAATTTCATATTCCGCTGGCAAACATAAATTAATCGACCATTTTGCGTTTAATTACTTTTTTTGAATCTGGCCTTAGGGATTTGTATTAAGATATGGGTGCTTCTTTTTTTATTAATGACAAACAGTATTTTGGACTGAAATTTAATTGAAATTGAAATTCAATATGTGGCAAACTTAAGTCGCCTAGAAGTAAAATAGTGCTGTCACAACAAGACATGTTAAAAATGTAGTCTAGTGCCAAAGAATCATTAGGGAACAAAGAGCAAAGACAAAGACATAAACAATTTTATTCTCAAGTGTTAATTTTAAACAGACAATTTTAACACTAAGAACAAGCGCAAAGATTCACTTTTCTGGATGCGAGCAGAGAGAAAAAGATGCATTCTGGCTTGATTTTTCATAACCTCATCAAGAACAAAAGTAGAACTGTTGTTTGTGGGCGGAGATTTGAACGGAAATTACGGGAAGTCAAACGAAGACTTTGAAGATTACCATGGAGAATCATTAACGAAGCTGAGGATGCAGAGTGCGGAGCACAAGATATGTGGAATTCTCTACAACGACGTTGCTTGGATGGAGCCAAATCGCTGCTAGGGTCTTCAAAAGGACACAATAAACACGGCAAGGAAACATGGGTGTGGATGTGGACAGATGAAGATAAAACAGTGATAAGTGACAAGAAAGCGACATTCAAAGCTTGGTCAAAGTGCTCCACCAACAATGGAGATGAAAAAGCTCCCCTCGAATTGGAATATAGACTTTGCAACAGACTCGCGAAAACAAAATGTGCTCGAATCCAAGCAAAGTGTGTGGAGGGCCTGTATCGAGTTTGGAGGGCCTGAATGCAGGTTTGTCGCAGGCAAATCAACCACACATGCAATCCAAAGTATAAGGATAATGATCGAAAAACGTGATTCCTTAAAGGCTTTGAAAAGGCTTTTGATATACAACCAAGGGATATGTTATGGGTGGCGCTAAGATAACGAGGAGTTCCAGAAACCTGCGTACAGATGATCACGAACTTGTATGAGGAATTAAAGACAAGACTGAGATGCCCTATTGGCGTAAACGAGGAGTTCGCAATCAAAGACGGTGTACACCAGGGGAGCGTCTTAAGGCCCTTGATATTTATTACAGTTCTTGATTATCTCCTTGAAGGTAAAGTGATGGACCCCAAAGTGCATCAGTTGTTCTTTGCTGACGATGGAGCCATCATAAGCGAGGACCAAACGTCCCTGCAATGAGTACTTGATGTATGTTTGGAATTTTTGGAGGGAATTGAGTATCGTATAAGTCCGAAAAAACAGAATACTTGTGCTGCCGTTCTCTGATCCACTCGAACCTAATCCAGACATTTTAAATGAATGCAGGTGGCAATGGTGCGATGTTAGTGTATTCACTAAGTGATTGGCAGGTCGTGCGTTCGAATCCCGACCAGGGCCATGATTTTTATAAATTTAATACACACAACATAAACAGATCTCCCTAAAGCATTTTAGGCGCCACCTGTGGAGAAAAAAATCCCATCGCACCAAACTTCTTTCCTATTCTTCTACTCTTTCATGCAGTAAGTACCACCCACAAACAGGCAATGAATCATATGCTGGGTGGTACTTGCAGCAACAAACAAAATGCTTGCGCTGTGGTTACCATTATAAGGGTACAGAAGAAATAAATCCCTTTAGCGCACGCAAATTATAAAAAAAGAGTGATTCCCTAAAGAAAAAAGTTAAAATATCTGGAATCTATGATCAAAAGCGAAGCAAGCATCGCCTAGGGTGGATAAAGTGGCAGGAAAACTCAGCCATTTCGTATGATCGAAAAATGATTCATAAGCTGAAAGGAAGGCTCTACACCGCAGTTGTGCGCTCGGCGCTCACATACGGTTTACAGTGTTGGACAGTGTACAGAAAGTATGAGTTCAAATTAACGACAGCTGAGATGAAGATGCTTCGCATGACAGCAGGAGTAACAAAGATTGTTCGAAGAAGAAGTTCTAATATTAGAGGACGAGTTCACGTCAAAGAACCCATCTCGAAGAAAGTGGAGCGCTACCGGCTCACTTGGTAATGTCATGTTCAAATGACAGATAATACGAATCCTGTCAAAAAGGCAATATCAATCAACGTTCCCAAACACGAAAGAGAGGCAGGCCTAAAATGTCCAGGATCACACAAATGCAGCCACACCTCCATTTGATTGGCCTCAGCGACGAAGTGATTCGAAATCGGTAGGCCTGCCGTTATTTTTTGAGGCCAAATCAGCGAACCCCGCAGGCGGACAAGTAGGGATGCAGTTAAGTGGAAGGGTTATGATCCCATTTAACCTGATCAAAACCTCACCGTCATTAAGAGAGAAGAAGGGTAGTACAATGTACCAGTATTGAGTCTAACTTGTATAAAGTCTCGCACCCCGACGAAAAAAAAGACAGAAGAAGAAGAAAGTCAATCTTTTGTGACTCTATGTGGGAAAGAACAAAAGTCAGAATGACTCATCTAAGCCTTTTCTAATCATTTAGATGACGATCGTTTCTGTATACTCAGAACTCATGATTCAAGAACTCCACCTCTAAAATGCCGCCATTGAATATTCATAAATATTTGATAAGAGGATACAAACCACTGGTTGAAAGAAAGTGTTAAAATGCAACAGGGATGTGTACACTTTCTTTCGACATCACATTTTAATGATCTCGTATAATTGGCTTAATCTTTTAACAATAGAATTGCAGGAAACTAAGAACGGCATTTAATTAATTAAGTATACCAGACGATTATGGAGGATTTAAATAACTTTGTTTGGCGGCCAAGCAGTTGGCTTAATTTAAATGACTGATCACTAACAGTTTAACACTTCTAATCCGTATGCCATTACACATTACACTCAATCCTTATAGTCAATGTTACAGTATGTCTACCTCCAGACATCTGTGGATCGTGTTAATAGCTCTCCTAATAGAGTATAACAACTCCACTCTGGTGATTAGTTTTGAATTCTATAAAAATCAAGTCTCGTGAAATCAATCTGCCGGATATTCATCCACCTGTCTGAGCAGTCTTGACTTATTCCATAAATAAATTTGGAATACAACAAATTGATTGTTATCTTAATAACAATCAGCCCCATTGACAATATCTTCACACCAAGAATGTTTATTTTTTGTTTTTTTTTACTCCTCAATTAGAACCGTTGGCGCTGACGCATGAAATAACAGCGAAAATGTCTCTGGGCGCGCCATAATCACCGAAAAAAGTAATAAAGCAACAGTATTTTCAACCATTTATAGATTACTACTACAGCTCCAAACGACCTTGACTCAATCTAATACTTACTTTATGGGTATTTGCTTTCCAATTCAAAATGCTCTGAAAAAGTCCGTCAATCGAGCGTAAAGTGGTTACTTTAAATTGGAACAATATCAATCCCCCGCGTCGTGTTGGTCGTTAATGAGATATCTTCTCAAGTGGCTAGGAAGTAAATACTAATACGTCGACATTATTTGATGATACTCCTTTTGTTTTATGTACGAATACCTGAAACAACCTTCATTGGAATTCAATTGAAAAAAAAAAATACTTTTAAATAGCGAGGTGTGTTTTCGTTCAATCTTACCCGAAACAATAGCAATTTATTTTCAATTTGAAGTGCACAAATGCAGAATTTACTAACAAAACGGAAAGTAAGAGATATTAATCTTGTTCTGGATGTTAAATATTTTTATTTTTTTCCTTAGTTATGAATTAGATACAATTTTGAATTGTTGCATGACGGAGGTTAAATGATTTAAATTCACATTCCGCTTGCAAACATAAATTAATCGGACATTTTGCGTTTAATTACTTTTTTATGAATCTTGCCTTAGGGACTTGTATTTAGATATGGGCGCTTCTTTTTTTATTAATGACAAACAGTATTTTTGTGGGTACTTCAAGGTTAAATTGTATTTTTTGCAAGAAATTTTAATTTAATCCTCCGACAATGCATCAGAAACTATGACGTATTAAATGCATTGATTGAAATCAATAGAAACCTTGAAATTCAAAGTTTTTCATTTCGAAATGTATATGTATATGTAAAAATTGAGACCATAAATGCGGATCAAAGTTCAAGGCCAAATAGTTGCCCCAATTGTAGAATCATGGTTAAAATGTATTATAAAAAAAATCAACACGGTCGGCAATGGTTTTCTTTATTTGGTAGAACAATACAGAAATGGTTGTTTTGGAGAAATTAAAATTCTTAGGAGTGATTAGAAAAAAAGGAAGATATTTAAGGCCCATTAACCTACTTTCTCGAAGCATTTCTGTGCGCGAAGTTATATAGGGTGTTGTTTTAACCCAGTATTAGATACCGTCAGACAGTTAGATATCTGTCAAACTAATTATCTGATTGCGAAATGTCAGTGTCATTTTTAGTCAGTAGTCTTTGCAATTTTATCGTGATCGTCGACGTTACCAAATTTTTGAAATTTGGTTTCAAAATTATGGTTCAGCGCGCCAACCTTGAGCATACATACATACATATTAGGCCTTAACGGCGCATACACTTTCATGCGAAGTGGAGGGGACCTACAGTTTTACGCCGAATCCGAACGGCAAATTTGAGAAGCTTTCTCATGACAATTTGATAATCTTAGATATTTGTCAGACGGCAAGAAGTGCCAACAGCACGCGGTATTGTCAAGTGGTCCCCCATCTAAGTACTAACCACGCCCAACGTCGTTTAATTGCGGAAATCGAACGAGAACCAATTGATTCGACGAGGCAAGGTCGTTGGCAACCTTGAGCACTTGCACCATATTTCAACCGACTAATTTTGGCTTGGTGAACACTGAATACAAATGAACGCAATCTTGTTCATGCCGCTATGTAGAACATTTTTCTTTTTTTTTGTCGAGGTGCGAAACTTGCTACACTCGAGCACTCATACTCAATACTGTTCCATTGTTCCAACAGACGAGTCCGTTTCTCGACATAGTTCACCAACCTGCGACTTCAATAACTCCATTGATGCACCCGCTATGAGGCTTTTGGCACGGTCTTGTTGGAACCTTTACTATGAATTGCTTGTCTACTGGGACGAGATTTACGGTCGAAAATTGGCGTTAACGCCCTTAAGGTTGGGACAACCGACTCGGAATTTCGGTAGTAAATTTTAATTATTTGTAAACGTTGTTGCTCCATGTACTTCACCTTGACATTGACAGTTTGGTAATCGGTTCACACTGAAAGTTTGAATTTGTCAAGTCGCTAATGAATAACCCTTCACAAGTTACAATATTAAATTCAACAGACAAAGGCTCCTAGAAAGCTCACACTGCAAATACAAGCGCTTCACAAAACAATATTCAATCGTCATATAAAAATTCTTTATAGGTCGATTAATGAC
The DNA here is from genome assembly GCA_949715645.1 of Portevinia maculata. Taxonomy (NCBI): domain Eukaryota; kingdom Metazoa; phylum Arthropoda; class Insecta; order Diptera; family Syrphidae; genus Portevinia; species Portevinia maculata. Next base: position 222,040,711 of record OX454526.1, read on the forward strand.
AATTAGGACTAAGCAAATAAAAATCAAATAGCTGTTAGTGTTTTCGTTATGCTATCCGCTCCCACTTTAAAACAAAATCTGGGCATCAAATTCATTATTTGTACCCTCTTCTATATAATATATATACATATTTTTTATGGACTAAAAGATAAAACGTATATATGGGTTTATTTTGCCTGACCTCGTTTTCTAAAATGTAAATTATTGTTTTTTTTTCTATTAAAAAGGCGATGAAAACAATAAATAAAGTAAAAATAAATAGTTATTTTTCTTGAAATTCTTTCCGAATCGTGTAATTTAGAGTGTTTCGAATGTCTCGAACCTATGAAATGAAGAAGCACTGTGTTGTTGCGACAAATACAATATTTAAATGCTGTAAATAATATGGTAAAAAAGAAAATTATACATCGAGTGTAAAACACACTACGGCATTCCGATTGAAACCGATAATTCGATGAGTTGTCATTCGTTTGGAAATGGACCATGGAATAAGACAGAGCTTAAGCAATTGGTTGGAAAGTATATATACAAGCCAGTGGACTAAAAACACCGTTTAAGGATAATATTCCTGGAGAGGACTGGTATTTTTGATTCTTCAACTGACTTACGAGACTACAAAAACACTAAAAAAAACAGAATATCTGCAAGAACTTCGAAAAAACGCACAGGGCAGAATGCCCTAAAATGTGGCATCAAATCAGCCGCTAGAGCTATAAACCTGAAATTTTGTACGATAGCTTCGAAGACCATTCCCAAAATATTTTCAGAACCGCTTACTCGACACGCCCACTAAAACGCCCACTTTTTAGAAATGTGCTTATTTTAGAATATTAAAAACTTAAAAAAGATTTATTGAAGATCTAATTTTTGTCCACTACACTTACCTTGCACACCCAGTTTAAGGCCCCCTTTTATCGTGAAGAAAAACCAACTAATAAAACGACTCTTAAATTTTGCATTGGTATTTATTATGAGACTTATTATAAAAAAAATTCCCATTAAATACAAAATCAAACCAAAAATTTGTATTGCGTTCTTAGAAATTATCGCTATCATCACTGTCATCATCGTTATCATCAGACTCAAGCAGAGTGTTTGATTCCTGGACACTTGGGGGCTTAAGCAAGTTGACTGCTTCTTTGGGAAGAGACTGGAATTTTCGTCTATGTAATTTTGCTTGGATGTTATAATGGGATCCGAGCTCAGTAAAAACAAATTAAATACGATATTATTGGTTTTTTCACGACTTGATTTTCTTGAGAAGTTCTCGCGGAAATTTTAAAAATCTTTGTTGTGCGCTATTGGCGCTTCCTCCGAAAGTTGGCCGATCGGCAACAGTGCAGATGATATAATTTCTGTCCAATAAAAAAAATATTTATGCAAAGTTGGAGGCATATGATACCAGGGATATTTACTGACGAAGCATATTGCTGTGTCATGTGCGAATTCCCTGAATTTGTATACATCAATATCATATCCACTGGCAACTGCAATCATAATTGTGTGCATTTTTTGTACTCTAAACGCAATTTAAAATTTGATTTAAGCTCCGTTATTTTCTCATTAACATGTGTTGAAAAGCATCGGTGCATTGGACCCGCTATAAATTTTCACCCCTCAAAAATTCGATTTGTCTTTCTAATCCCTTTAACATTGGGCTCTTCATTGTATTATATAGCTCTTCCCTTGTCACAGAAACAGTTTTAGAAGGTGTTCGGCCTAAGAAGTAATTAAAATTAAAATTTGAAAAAAAAATCTAATTTTTTTCCAAAGTGAAGTCACCAACAAAAAAATTTACTACACAAGAAGTAGCAAAAGGTAGCAAAAAAAAGTTTACAGATTCTAAGACTAAACAAACCACTTATCACAAAGAAATATAACACTCAGCGTCATGTCACGCTCAACACATCAAAAACTCATAGGATTTCGGATAAAAACAAAACTAACAATTTTTGTTCGCACATTTTTTATCTTTAGACACAGATTAAAAAAACAAAAATAAATTTTTTTTAAATCAAAATAAGACAACAAAAGCACATGAGCTTACTGATTCCACTGCTAGTTTAACTTTTGCAATGCCAACAAACTGTAAGAAATAGGACACAGTTAACTGCAGTCACTCAAAACAAAAAAACACATACGGCTTCGATGGAAAAAACTAACACATGTTGCATTCGTGACGATGTGCTGAAGACCACATGCTCCCAATATACTTTCTTGTTCTCATTATTTATTCTCTATCCTATTTAAAACAAAAAAAAATGGTGGTTTAAGACAAAGCTCAATTTCAAAATTCGATTATATGCCAGCTTCAGAGGTGTTTCGCCCCAGTGTGAGACGTGAAAAATCCCAAAGCCATTTATTAATTTTTATAATAAACTTCAGGAAATCATTAAAGAAAGGCGGATTTGGACTTGAGTCAAATACATCTCTGCAGATGGTTTCGCGCTTCCGCCGCTAATTATTTTTAAAGCGCTGCTTACATGCTAGATGGACCTCTGAAGAGAGTTTGCTGGAATCCTGAACACATCGTCAGCAAATAGGTGGATAGAAGAGCCTCAATTTTTCAACTGGCTAACAAATGGATTCATTCCATTTCTTGAAACAATTCCTGAGAGACATGGTGATCCCGAAAAAGCAGCGTTGTTAGTGTACTGCGGCCATTGCAGTCAAGAAACCTCTGCAAAATAACGTGTTATTAATTTTTAGCCATCTTACTGAAAAGATGTAACCATTGGACAAATGCTTATTTGGCAAGTAAAAACTGCTTGGGAAAAAAGGTAATAGCTCTTGGAAAATCGCAAATGGAAAATGGTTGCATGCGTATAAGTAAGCAGATATTTTCCCAGCTTATCGAAGAAATCTGAACAGAATCAATGATTTATTTAAAACACTTTTGGTGTAATTTTGCAATTTTTTTTTTTAAACTCTTTTTTTTTATAATTTGCTTTAGTTAAAGTGGTTTTTCTGTAAAATGTTACTGTACCCTTATAGTGCTAAGAACACAGCGCAAGAATTTGTGTTTAACAGCAAGCAGCACCAGGCAATATCGTATTTCATTGCATGCTTTTCGCTGCTACTTACTATTAGAAAGAATACAGGGATAGGAAAGAAGTGTTTTGGGTGCACTTGTAAAGTTTTTCTCCACGGGTGGTGTCTAAATTGCTTAGGGAGATCTAGTTTTTAAGTATTCGACTAAAAGTAATGAACTTGGCCGGGATTTGAACCCACGACCTTTAAATCAGTAAGCGAATACACTACTACTGCACCGTCACACTGTTAGATACGAGTCAGCTTAATGCTGAAAGGATGAGAATGATATGAGCTTGGCTTATGCCTAACTAACCTATTAACTTTCAAGTTAATCGGTTCACTTAAGCTCAAGAAAAAACCTGTAATTGAATGTAAAAAATCGCTTTGAAAAAAGAAGCGAAAAAAAACATAAGTTCAGAGTATATTGTGTATGAGGATGACTGCCCATAGAATGAGAAGTTTGAGGCCGATGATGATCGTGAGGGGTTAAATCCTGCCGACCTAGCATAGCCTAAACATTTAAATTTCTACTGATTCAGTTCAAGAGAGATAGCAGACTCATTTTACTCTTAAAATACGTCTGCGTTATAGAATTCTACCGTCAAAACGACGAAATTAAGATGATGCTTCTAAAAAGTTTGAAGAAAACGTAAGCTTTGATTCCGGTTGGAAAAATGAAGATTTGCGTGGAAGATATCGTTCTAATTCTGCCTGTTTCGACTCTTGATGTGTTGCAAACGCGAGTTCATAATTATAAATTTGAGGAAAAAAACCAAAAAGAAGGTACCTACTTAGATTAGATGAATTTCCTTTTTTTCCTACCGAACTGCATCCATTTAGGTACCATTCTTATGTTCTTTAATAAGTGCTGAATAAAATGTGTTCCTATTTTTCTCTTAACACACTTTGTTTTTACTGTTTACAATTGTTTGTGTGAAGGCAAGGCATAGTAAATAAGTACAGCTCGAACCAAATCACTTGGCCAACGGGCGGTTGCGCAGAGAGAGGATTTATGAGAACAAAAATGGTGCGGAAGAGATTTAATGAGTAAAGATTATTTCCTAAATTTAACAATGCCTAACTCAACTTTGTTTTTCTTTTAAATTAAAATGCTATTGCATCTATGAATTTTATTTGTTTAATATAATTAAATAATTAAAAAACAACGGCAAACTTAGATACATAAAATAAAAAAAATAATCTTGCACAATGGAATAGGGTTAAAAAGCTACCTCTGACCTAAGACGTGATTAATACGAGTTGAGGGCTATTGTTTGTTTCTGTTTTCTATAAATAAATTTCATTCTTTAAAACTAATACATAAGAAATTTGGAAAACCTGTAAAAAAATAAGGTATTTGTAAACACTCATCCATTAATGTTTTTCGAAAAGCCCACAACAAAAATGTATGCACAGCACATATATATAAACTACAAACTATAAAACCATAAAAACATAGAAACAAACTTAAGTTCTAGGTCACAAGTATCTTTATATCTTTAACCATATTGCATTGTACAAAAGACTTATTATTTTATTATAAGTGCGCCGAAACTTGTCAACCCTAATAAAACAAAAACCTTAAACCCAGAATTTTATGTTTTCGAAATATAAAATGACTTCTAAAGATCTCTGTTTTTATAATAAATCATTTGATATTTGATATTTAATTCAGAAACGCTGTACATCAAGATAAACTTATAATTAGTAGAGGATATAAATGACACAATATAACATTTAATGGCAGAATGCTTAGTTGAATGATCAGACCTCATGAAAAAGTCCATCCCTGGAATGAGATCTCTATTTTACTACGGTGGAAACAAAAAAACCCACCCTCAGTCAAATCAAATTAACGAGATGTGTAGAGACATTTGAAGACCTTCGCATTGCAATGGCCAAGTGAATTGGTTAATTGGTTCGCGCTCTAATATTGCTTTATGGGCAAAATGTAAACATTGTTAAAACAGATTTTGTAGGTATAAAATCATATCATCACATACAAAAGAAGCGAAAGCACTGTTCCCTTTAACCCCAGGATTTTAAACCAGCCAGCGGTTCCCAATCTTTTTAAGTCGCGGAGCACTTTTTAGGTGAAAAATTCCTCGCGGAGCACTTCGTGTTGCACTTATGCTATTTTTCGCAGTTATGTATGTGTAGAAAATGCAATAACTGTTTTTTTATATTTTATTACATTCAATTAAAACAAGTGACTTCAACGAAAAAAACAAGAACAATGTTAATTTAAGAACATAAGGAATTCAATAATATTATAAAATTATATATATATACTCGTACATAATGGTATTTCAATAAAAAGCTCAGATAGTTTCTTCTAGTGAGAATAATGCGCCTGTTTGGTTTTGCAGGCGGAGAATCCTGATTTGCAGATGTATCATGTATGTTGTTGCAAACGGCAGAAGAATTATTTTGACTTTATCTGACAAAATTTTGAATTCGTCCTTCAACATACACCAGAATTCTGATAAAGACTTCTCCGTTTCAAAATTTGCCTTTATAGAAGAATCTGATGTCAAATCAATCAAGCACTCAAAGTGCAACGATTTCAGAGAAGCTGGCTTTTCCAACGCCGCAGAGTATGGGTCTGCAACCCACATATTTTCTTTAATATATGAGTGGTATTTTTCCGAAAAATAGCTGCGGAAGCTTTCGAGAAAACTTAGCAGGTGAACCTGAAACTCATTTAAAATGTCGTCAGGAATACCCAAATATATTTCCTCTTTACATTCGCTGACCATTGGGAGGCTGTCTAGGTTTAGATTTTTTAAAGATTTCGCCCAAAACTTGATTTTCTTTTTAAATGCTTCTACCTTATCGCTGACATCGAAAACAGTTATTGTCTTTCCTTGAAGTGATACGCTCAAATCATTTATTTTCTTACAAATATCGGGTAGATACGATAATTTCAAGAGCCAACGCTCATTACACAATCTGTCTACCAAATCAAAGTTGTCGGTATCAAAGTTGTCGGTAATTAGGAAGGTTCTGACTTCAGCTCTTATTTCGAAAAGCCGCGTCAGTGTTTTGCCGCGAGAAAGCCACCTTACTTTTGCGCGAAGAAGTAAAGACGTATGTAGATTACCCACTTCATTGCACAATACTTTGAATACCCTTTATTCTTAGGTCGTGATTTAATAAAGTTAATTATTTTCACGCTTTCGCCTAAGACCTATTTTAAAGAGAGTGGCATTTTTTTCCTTGCAAGGGCATGGCGGTGTAGAACGCAGTGACTACTGCTGCATTCCTTGGCATTTTGTTTTATTCTTGAGACGGCACCGGACGTTTTTCCAGTCATGGCCTCGGCACTGTCTGTGCACACATCCACGCAGTTAACCCAATTGATATCATTGACAATGAAGAGATTGTCTATTAATTTAAAAATGTCAGCACCAGTTGTTGTAGTTTTCAACGGCTTGCAGAAAAGCAGTCTTCTTGGAAGGACGGTAGATATTGGTAGCGCACAAATATTATTAAAATGGCCAACCCTGCAACATCTGTTGATTCATCCATTTGCAGTGCAAATTTTGTGACTTTTATTCGCGAAAGTAAAGTAGCTTTGATATTCTCTGCTAAGTCTCCGATTCTTCGTGATATTGTGTTATTTGACAAAGAACGGTGTCAACTAATTTTTTGACCTTTTCACCCAACATACACTCAACAATGTCCTTAACGCAATTCTTGATTCAGTTTTCAGCGATTGTATGGGCTTCGCCAGTTTGCGCAACTCGGAAACTTACTAAGTAGGACGCTATCAACGCGTATTCGTTCACTGTCTTTGAGTGGTTAGTAATAATTGTTTGAGGTTTTGTAAGTTCACCATACCTCCTTTTAAAGAAACCAATCGGTTTGCTTTTGCAATCTGGATGAATCCCCTCAAAATGACGTTTCATTTTTGCTGGAAACATCGCACTATTCGGCAGCACTGGGGTTGTTGTCACTTGTCTCAGCAAATACCAGATTTAAAAATGAATCGTGGTACCTACTTCCTTTTTACTGTTTTTTTTCTGCAGCACTGATCACCATAGATCATAGAACTAGTACTAGCCACATTGTCTGCCTCAAAATCTTCAGAAAGTTCTGACACCGCTGTCTCTATTGCGTCATTTTCCTTCGCTCTAGAATAGAATAATTATATGGAAAACGAGCAAATTCACAAATCTGAATTGAGGATAACAAAAAAAAATAATATAAAGCCAACAAAACGCATCTAATACAAATGCGGTTCTAGCGATAGGAAACTTTCTCATTATTACATAAACATATGGTTTTGAAATTGAAAATTAATTGAAATTTATACTGGGATGAAGTCTTTCTGGTTAGCAGAAATATTTCCGCTAACCAGAGAAACGTCATCCCAGTAGAAATATCAGTTAGCGTTAGCGGATATGGTTGTCTCTGGAAACGTCTCTTTCATAATTTTCATTTGTCGGGGATTCCCATAATGTTGATATTATCTTCCCATACCATACCACATCTTTTTACACGAATTATTTTTACGTTTGTTTGTATGTATTGATTTCTTTTAAATGAGCATTTCAAATTCGATTGCTGCGATCAAAATGACAAGTTCAGAAGCACAAAATTAACTAGTCACTAGTGAAATGGAATTTTGTTATTTCATTTTATTTTTTTTCCGCGGCACCAAGTGCTCCGCGCAGCACACTTTACGAAATGTTGGCATAGACCATTGATTTAATGTAGCCCCATAATAAAAAATCTAGAGGCGATAAGTCACACGATCTCGGCGACCAATTGACGGATCCGTTTCTCGAGATAACATGCTCACCGAACTGAGACTTAAATAACTCGATTGTTGCACCCGATGTGTGGCTTGTGGCACCGTCTTGTTGGAACCACATATCACTGATGTCCAATTCATGCAATTGCTCAAAGAAATAACGTTCCAACAGGGGTCTGTAGCGAATACAATTTTCCGTAACGTGAACTGCTGTTTCATGAAGCACATGGGTTCTCCCCTGTCCAGTAACACATATTTTCATTTTTTTTATTGACGAAGCCCTTTAACCAAAAATGCGCTTCATCGCTGAAGATGATTTGGCGCTGAAATTTTTCATTTTCGTCCATCATGTCCAGAGCCCAATTCGAGAACGTACGTCGCTTCATATGATCAAGTGGCTTTAGTTCTTGAGTGAACTTGATCTTGAAAGGGTGTAGGCCTAGATCTTTACAATCTTTACAGAGACAAATCCTATTTAATCAGTTGTTTTATCTGTTTAAAAAATTGTTGGGTGCCTAATTTTGAACAATAATATCAATGTTATTAAATTAAAATCAAAAACTATTAAATTAAAGGTCCGCCTCTTTGAATTTATAAGACGCAATATTAATACGATATTTTATGAATGGTATCACAACTATTAAAACATTAATAGTATTTAATAATGGGACAATAGTATGCGTCATAAAATATTATGGGGAAAAACTATTGAATCAATGGTATTTCCCATTAAATTAATAACGAATACCGTATATAATAATAAAAGTATCAATACCATTGTGTTAATAGCCCGCATCTTTTTGATTTTATTAGAAAACTATTGCTTTAAAAGGAAAATCTTATTAATACACGTCTTATTAATCCAATGGTCGTACCATTGACGGTTTAATGGGATGCTTTTCTCTGAGTGTGTCTTAAAAATTTTAATCAGACAATAATATTATTGAAATGCATTTTGAACGATTGCAATCAAAATAAGTGCACCTCTGATTTCGTGTATTTTTCCACTACTTCAGAAACAAAATTTATAACTCTGTACTTAAGTTTAAGTTTATTTATTAAATAACATGGTATGTACCTACATTAGGACATAGGTCTCTTATAGTACTTAGGCTTGATAGTTCAAATAAGAACTTAATTTCATTTCATTATAGATGTTTTAAATTAAAAAGATATGTAATATTTCAAAAATAAAAACAATTCATGAGATGACTAAAACTAGCAAGGTTAACATTTTTAAAAATATAATTGGTATTTACGGTTTGCAAAAAGGAAACAGAAGAAAAGAAAGTCATGAAAGATGAAAAGTAAGAAGTAAGAGAAAGAGGAGTTAAATATAAACCTTAATCTTTATTGCTGCTGAAGAGAAAAATGCCTTAATATTGCAGTTTTGTAGCTTACGGCATTACTAGTACCCTTGATGTTCAAGGGCAGAGAGTTCCATAACCTCACGGCATGAACGAAAAAGAACCTTGACGAGTTGAGATATTTAAATTTTGGTAAATTTATATTAAGTGTTCTGCGAGAGGAAGAAAACTCAAGCTTGCAAAACAGATAATTTGGCTTTTTGTCACTATAAGTTTGTATAAGAATATACAAATTATATATTTATTACGAACCCAAGGCAAGTAGCCGACTCCACTATCGCCAAATTCGATTCCGATATGCATATATTTGGCACCAGACTTAGTTCGAAATTGCTTTTTGATATCGGTATAACCTGACACTTGGAAGGATTTAGCAGCAGATTGTTTTTGTTTGCCCAGTCATTAATCGCCGACAAATCCCTGTTCAAACAAAAAACTAATTCTATTGATGAAACCAATTTTATCACTAATGTGAATAGGCCAGGTCTGTTTTGTCAATAGCCAAGTTATATCTACCACTCGTCCCAGTACGGTTAGAGTTCAGGTAGAAGGGGCAGTGTAGTTCGATATCAGCCCTACAATTCCCTGGAATAAATCTGTGGCTGGCATCCAACACATGTGAATATGGAAATGCTCTACTATCTCAACTTGCCATCAGAGTTGTCAGTTTGTATGGAAAAAGTAGAAGCTTTTCGAAAATACTCAAATTTCTTGCGATTAATAATAATAAATACATACTATTTATTTATATAATATATGCTATCTAAAAGAATTATTTTATCAAGCCTACTTGGGCGCATAAAATAACATTGCTTTATTATCAAGTGGGTACACAAATATTTAATGATTCGATTAATTCCTCTACATTAATTTAATTAATCAATTAATTTATTAATTTTATAAATTAGTTATTCTCTTTTTTCGAACAACCATTTGTTAGAGAGGGATCTGTTAAATGTTTTTAAATTTTTTTATTTCCTTGCTTAATTAATAAAGTGATGTCCTGGACAATATTGACTCGCAACATCTGAACCTAACCTAACCGAATTCTGAACACCTGTTTGGAAATTAATTTAAATAAAACTGCCCCGCAGACACCGACTCAAGTACTTTTATTCGGGTTAAATGTCAGTTTCATAATATTCACTAGTTTAGTTTGAAGTCACATTTGAGATTTGGCCAATCTTCGATCGAGGAAGGAACGGAAAAAGCAAACGATTTTTATATCTTCAAATATCAACATAACTTATAATTATTAATTTCAAATTAAACAAGCAAAATAAGTTTATGGCGCTCAGACGACTAGCGTCGGGCCTGCCCCCTACATCAAGTGCTCGTTGCAGGGACGTATGATTCTCGCTTATGGTTGCTCAATCAGAAGCAAGAATAATAATTGATGTACTTTGGAGTCCGTAACTTTTTCATCGAACAGATAATCAAGGAGTGTAATAAATATCAAGGGTTCGATTCGATTGAGAACTTCTCGGTGACTCCAACGGACAAAGTCCTTCTTGACAACACACCGAAACTCGTTGCACCACTTTTTGGGGGCCTTTTAGACCTAATCAGTTATTTGCCAATTTTCTAGAAAACCCATAAAAGTTGTTACAAAATGCACAAATGCTCCCTCCTAAATGCCACGCTCACTTTGTAGCATATGAATATTGAAAGGGTGTTACAGATTATGAAGTAGTTTGCCCAAGTGGAATGTAGTTTTTCCATAATGTTTTACTTCCACCATAGACTGCCAGAATCCTTGCAAATGAATGCATAGGTAAGGTATGTCCCCTGACAAATGCGAAACATCAGCTATGGCTGACTTGGTTGGTAACACCATAATAAATGCCGGCTTTTGATGTTATTTATAATAGAAAAAAAGTAACCACAAAGCTGATTGCAAATCTGCTTCCAGATTCGGCTAAAGTTAACAACTTTTTAAATCAACATAATAACACACTGATATAGGTAACCTTACATAAATAATTCAAAACGAATTTAAATGTTCTGTGCAACAAAACAAACGTCGACTACGAGCGATGAATCGGTTAACTTTCTAAAATGAAAACAGTTGTTCCTTTCATAATTTTATTCTTATATAACGTCATCTGACTAATTTAAAGTACGCCAAATAGTCGCCGAATGAATGCTTTCATCACGCAAATAAATTAAACATAAATCTTCATACGAGTATACTCGCATCTCACCGCTCAAAGATTGAATTGTTATCTAAACTAGATAACATTTTGCATTTTTGAAGGAGGTTCTTGACTTAACCTCACCCATGAATCGGGTTGACGTTTTATATTTTTGATATTTTATGTTTAGACTTACAGTAACAGCAAACAAGCTTTTTAAATCAAAATTCAACAATCGAACTCTCGATCCAGTGTTTTCTTCTGACTCTAGTATTGTTCTCGAATCCCACTCCAGTATGTAACTATCATAGATGAACATCATCCACCCTTGGACATATTTATTAACATAGACCCGTAAATTGATCTTACGGATTAATCTATCGATGACTAAATAAATTGTTTTCCTTTCAGACTAACACGATGTCAATTCTCTACCAAACTTTGAAGCATACATCAAACGCTCGTTGCAGGGACGTTTGATCCTCGCTAAAGATAGCTCCATCGTCAGAAGAGAACAACTGTGGTACTTTGGAAATCGATCACTTTTCCTTCAGGCAGATAATCAAGGACTGTAATACATCCTCTTCTTCTTCTTTAATGCCGGTGAGGCTTAATCAGTATTGAAGGGATCATAACCGCGACGCTTAACTACATCCGACTTAACTGATCCGCCTGTGGGGTTTGATGGTTCGACCTCAGGAAATAACCGCAGGCCTGCCAATTTTGAATAACTTCGTCACTGAGGCCAATCAAATGCTGGTGTTGCTGCATTTGTGTGATCCAGAAGATTGAAGGCCTGCCTCACTTTCGCAATTGTATGGTAACATTGATTGATATTGCCTTTTTGACAGGGTTTGTAGGTTCTCTCATTTGAACATGGTTGTACCAACTAATCCGGTCGCGCACCATTTTTATCGAGAGGTAGTGAGTTTTCTATTAGCTTGCATTTACATAGTGCTTTAGTTTGAACGAGTTCGACACGTACATGCTCCTATTGCTTCTTTTTTGATCTTGATTTTACGACAGCCTTGATCTTGAGTCTTGTCAACCCACGGATTTGCATGTACTATTATTGCAGGTGCCCCATAAGCTTGGGGTGCGGATTCGTGGTGGGAAATCGGCTAAAAGTTATTGATTCCAAGCCGATAACTGATCGCCTGGCTGTGATCCGCATCAAAGCTTTATATCGAATCATTAGCCTAATATGTGCACATGCCTCTACCGATGAGGCTGAAGATCATATCAAGGAGTGGTGCTATGACCTTCTGGACGGAACCTACCGAGCCTGTCCGGAGTACGATGTCAAAGTTGTGTTCGGCGATTTTAATAACCAAATCGATCATTTGCTAATCGATACGATAATCCAACACCTTAAACGTGCATACATTCCAACGTGCAAACGTCGACTCTGACCACTTTCTTGTTGAGAAGAAGCTGCGAACTGCCCAAAGGAGGAAATTCGACGTTGGACGCCTTAGCACACCTGGAGTAGCCAGACACACAAGCGCCAACAACATATGCAAACAAATATCGCTACATCATCAAGAAGGTAGCCAAGACCACCGTAGGTTACCAGCAACCCCATAGAAAAAGCCCGTGGTATGATGGTGTATTCGTTTTCCGGAAGAAGATGATCATCCTTAGATTTTACCAGAAAGCGAAGCAACTGGCTACTGACTTTAAGACTCGGAAGGAAAGCAGGCTCTTCCAAACAGCGACGGGAACCTAGTTATCAAAGCGCAGGGAATAGTAGATGTATTTGAGCAGCATTTCCAACAGCTTTTAAACGTTCATCATGTAGAGACAGTGGTAGGGCAAGAAGAAAAACACTCTTCTGTCAATGAAGAACAGATTACACCATCCAGTATAGATGAGGTTGGCTTAACTATACGAAAGCAAAAAAAAAACATAGGGGCGGGCTACAGTCCGCTTGGGCGAACTGTTGGATACCCTATTCTTATTCCTATATCTCATAAGTGGGCGTGACAAAAATTTAAAGGATTTTATCGAAAAAACTAAGCTTTTGTAAATAAAAACGCTCCCTAGCTCAAACTTTGGTTTTTCAATAAAATTGTTTTATTTAATTGTGGGCGTGTCAGTAGGCTGATTTAAAAAAAATTTAAGTATGAGCATAAAGGGCACCTAGAGAGTATATACTATAAATTTCAGCTCCCTAGCTCAAACTTTGGACTTTCAAAAATAAAAAAAAAATAATTGTGGGCGTGTCAGTAGGCGGATTTTGAAAATATTTCCACATGAGCATAAAGGGCCCCTAGAGAGTATATATTAAAAATTTCAGCTCCCTAGCTCAAATTTTGGTTTTTCAAAAAAAATATTTTATTTAATTGTGGGCGTGTCAGTGGGCGGATTTTGAAAATTTTATGTCCCAAGCAGTTTTATGAGCCAAAGATCATATATAAAAAATTTCAGCTTTCTAGCTCAAAATTCAATTTTTCCCAAAATTTGTTTTATTTAATTGTGGGCGTGTCAGTGGGCGGATTTTGAAAATTTTATGTCCCAATCAGTTTTATGGGCCATAGATCATATATAAAAAATTTCAGCTCTCTAGCTCAAAATTCGATTTTTTCCAAAATTTTGTTTTTTTGAGTTTGTGGGCGTGTCTGTGGGCGGATTTCAAAAATTCTTAAACTTGATTATTTCGGGACCCTAGAGAGTATATGGTTAAAACTTCAGCTCTCTAGGTCCAGTTTAAAGGCCTAATTTTTGCCGACGGACGGACGGACATGGCTAGATCGACATTACTATCGATGCTGATCATAAATATAGTAACTTTTAGGGGTCTACGGGCAATATTAAGGTATGTTACAAACTATGCGTCAAAACTAATATACCCCTAGAATAGGGTATAAAAATCCCAATGACGTTTTTATTTTATTGAACCATGAACCTTTAGATTCGATTTCCCAAGAGCTTAATAATAGTGTAGTGTCAAACCCCCTAGCGACGTTATTAGACAGATGCAAATGTCGGTCGAGTCGGTCATACATAATGCATAAATGAAAAAACTGTTACATTTTTTTCTGAAATAAGAGCACCGAATTCATTCATTCAAGAAATCATATTTGAATTGATGTAACAATTTATGCTAAATTTAACCTTGCGAATTTCAGTTTTGCTCTTGTTTTAACGGTGTTTGTTTATATTGCATCTATATCCATTGTCCATCATATTCAAACTAAAATCGGACACCTTGATGGATTACCTGTAAGGTATTTGTATGATTATATGACATTTTTATGAGTACCTACAATAGGTGGTTGCTTTTTGCCCACTCACTTTATAATTTATCCACAAAGCAATGAGATTAACCTAGTGTTCAACAGTTTTGGTAAAGCGATTTAAAAATTTGAAAGCCATATCTCGCTTAATTAGTTTAAAGGTTGAAAGAAATGTTTTGTCTTACTCATATTGCACATATGAGGATGCGTGTGTATGTACGTAAGTATTTTAAAATAATTATCAAAAATCTGTTGCCTTTTGTTCAAAGTAAATTTACTTATTTAAATATGTACAGTATCTGTAATCTTCTTAATATATAAAAGAGAGTGACGTTAGTTACTACGCTTATAACTCAAGAACGCCTGGACCGATTTCGATGATTCGCACCAATACGGACTGGTCTCCGGCCAAACAAGAACAATAGGTACCCAAGAAAAAATTCCCCGAAAAATAAATTATGAAGAAAATTCATTTTCCCATACATTTTCTATCTTCATGATAGATGACATTTATTTGTACGTTACGTTGTGACAATTTTTTCTTTGATGGCGTTGCGTGCATCAACTTTTGACAAATGATTTATTTGCACAGTATTTCCATAGCATACTATTGTGCTGCGCGTTGCGATTTATCAGCAATTTTTCTATTTTATCAAAATTATTAACTTCCCAGTGGAAGTTCTTGTAATGGGGCCGATCTTGTGAATCTCGGATTTTGATATATCTCCACGTTTCAAGGTCACCAGAATCCAAATCTAACGTTTTTATAGAGATGTCTGTCTGTGTGTATGTACGTATGTGCGTATGTACGTATGTGCGTTCGAAATTATCTTTCGCCACGATTAACTCGAGAACCAAAGATGATATAAATAAACCGGGTTTGTTCCAAGCGTAATTACGTAACTTAAAACTGATTAAGTTTCCAGCGAAATTGGTCCAGCCGTTTTTTTTAGTAAATAAATAACTAAAATAATTTGCCTTTATTTGTACTATTTATTGTATTTGTCATTGAGCAAATCCTCATTACATATTGATCCCACTGGGAAATTAGTCGTGTGGGCCTTGCTGGTCGCACCCAGACCACATTTTTATTATTTATTATTATCATTTTTTTTATATTATAAAGCTGAAAAGTTTGTTTGGTTGAACGCGCTGATCTCAGGAACTACTGGATTGAATTGAAAATTTCTTTTTGTGTTGGATAGTTCATTTGGCAAGGAAGGCTTTATAACATCACGCTGCAACCAGTAGGAGCGAAGCATCATTGGAAAATGTTGCAAAACGGGAAAATTATTCCTTTTTGAGAGTTTCCGCTTCGTGCGTAAACGGTTTAATTTACGTTAAAAAATTATGTGTGATGGAATTGTTCCTCTTTAAAAATTAAAAAAAAAAGTCCGCAACAGTATATGTAATATGTCTATCTTTTAAGGTTGACTCACTATAACCTTTTTTATGGTAATCAAATTTGTTCCAAATTAATGCATTATTTGCGAAGGAGTTTTATCAACATAATATTAATCCTTATCCAAATAAATATGTTATTAATCACAAGTATTTAATTGTAAACAAAATTGTCCTTGACATCACTTGATTTCAATCAACATCTTGGGAGATATTTAGTATTTTTTTCTGTATTTATTTATTTCATATCACAATTTTAAAATAACTCCACAACAAAATAGGTATGTTCCATGCCGCTCGGCTGAGACACGTGGTCAGCTCCCTACGGAAGTGTTTAAATATGAAAAAAATATATTCAAGTCCACCTTACAAAGCGAAATAATGTCTTTAATGAATTCGAAAGCCTTGATAACAGTGTTCGGAAATTGACCGTTACGAAACGTTTACATCCGCGTAGCAATGAATGGTTCACAGAAGAATTGAACAATCTGAAAAGTGATAAAATCAGCGCCTACCAAAAAGCAACCGTATTTAATCTTCCTTCTTAGTGGGTGAAGGGTAAGAAATCTGTACAAATATAGGCTTCAATTAGCTAAAAAAAAATTTAAACCTGCAATTAAATTGAACGTTGTTCAAATCAAAAAGATATGTGGAGAGTTAATAAAGCATTAGTATTGAAAGAAGAAAATTTGAATATATGTGAAGTGCAATTTGATGACAGTACAGAAGCTGATAATTTGGTGATAGCAAATAAATTAAATAAATACTTTATAAACAGAATAAATGATATAAGTGATTCAATAAGTAAACGTAATTTAAACTTAACTTATTTAGCAGATCTGGATACCTCATTTCTATTTAAACCAATAAACCTCGCTAAAATTAATTATATATGCAAAAAAATTAACAAGAAAAAGGACTCTTTAAAATTAAACACTAAAGTTATACTAGACTGCTTTAATGTTATTGGACCCTTAGGTTAGGTTAGGTTGTAGTGGCTGTCGGTCGAGACCGACACACTTAGGCCAGTGACAGGCCCATTGTGATGCCACACGGATGTATCATCCTCCTACTCGTTGAACCATTTGGAGCTTCTGATGAAGCTTGACAGACTTTTTATGCCGGTGTTAATGAGATCGTTAAGATCATTGTAAAAGAAGGATCCTAAATGGAGTTTACGTCTTTGAGAAAGAGCAGGGCACGTGCAGAGAAGGTGGAGAACCGTCTCCTCCTCCTCCTCGTCCATACAGCTTCTGCAGAAGTCATTTGCATGGACGCCAAGCCTTGTTGCATGTCTGCCTATGAGACAGTGTCCGGTGATCACACCAATTATAGCACCAATGTGAAGTCTGTTTAGAGAAATCAAACACTTAGAGCGTTTCAGATCCAGCTTTGGCCAAATCTGCTTTGTCGCTAGACAAGTGTTGCCGCTTGTCCACCTAAGGTTACAGTTCTCAATGGTCTGTCTCATAAACATGAGTTTGCATGTAGCGATTGGGATGCCTAGTGAACCTTTATCAGGTAAAAGGGGCAGTGTGGTTCCTTTTCTGGCGAGTTCATCCGCCCTACAGTTCCCTGGAATGTCTGTATGTCCTGGCACCCAGCATAGGTGGATGTTAAAATGCTTCGCCATCTCCACTAGAGATGACCGACAGTCACGGACTACGATAGAGTTTGTGGACCCAGAATCCAGGGATTTTAATGCAGCTTGACTATCTGAGAAGATCCAGATATCCGTAACGGATATCACGTTCTTCTTCAGCCACGACAGGACTTCTTTAATAGCCAAGATTTCTGCCTGGAACACACTGCAGTGATCAGGGAGTCGAAAGGAGAGGCTGAGATTCAGCCTGTCAGAGAACACACCACCTCCTACCCCCTCGTCGGTTTTGGATCCATCGGTGTAAAAATGGATCGATTTATTTTCGACGAGTGGCCCTTCCCAGAATGTTCTGGGAGGGATCTTGACCTTGAAGTTTTTGTCAAAAAGGGTCTGAGGGATGATGTAATCTATGTTACTGGGGAGGATTCTAAATTTTTTCAGAATAGAAGCGTGGCCGATTTCATTCTCGGACCATTGAAACGTTGTTTTGAGGCGGATAGCCGCACTAGCAGCCACTTGCTTGCTAAAGATGTCCAGGGGTGTCAGGTGAAACAGAATGTCCATTGCAGCAGAGGGGGTAGTGCGCAGTGCACCACTCATGCAGAGACAAGCTGTACGTTGGACTTTGCCTAGCTTATCGCGATTTATCGCTTTATCAAGGGCAGTCCACCAAACAACCACCCCGTACATAAGTATCGGTCTAATTACCGAGATGTATAGCCAGTTGGTAATGCGGGGTTGGAGCCCCCATTTGTTACCAATAGCTTTTTTGCAGGAGAAGAGTGCTGCTGTAGCTTTACGAACTCTTTCCTGAATGTTAGGTTTCCAGCTAAGCTTTCTATCCAGAATGAGACCCAAGTATTTTGCCTCGTCTGAAAAGACTAGACTTGTGCCCCTGATAGAGGGGGGATCAATGTATGGAACTTTATGTTTCCTAGTGAATAGAACAAGTTCGGTTTTGTGGGGGTTAACACCCAACCCACAACGATCTGCCCATGTAGTTAGCTTATTAAGAGCGTTTTGGAGAAGTTCTTTCAAGGTGTTTAGGTGCTTCCCTGAGGCGGCAATTGCAACGTCATCTGCATAGGCAATCACCCTGCAACCCTCCTTTTCTAGGCACATCAGCAGCTTGTTCACCACTAAGTTCCAAAGGAGGGGAGATAGGACTCCACCTTGTGGCGTGCCTCTACTGACAGATCTTCTGGCCGATGTCATACCCAGTTTCGAGTTTATAATCCGACTTGTGAGAAGTAGATTAATAAGCTCACCAAGTGAGTCATCCACCTTTAGATCTGACAGTGCATTTGCGATC
Organism: Portevinia maculata; assembly: GCA_949715645.1. Classification (NCBI taxonomy): domain Eukaryota; kingdom Metazoa; phylum Arthropoda; class Insecta; order Diptera; family Syrphidae; genus Portevinia; species Portevinia maculata. Next base: position 222,059,560 of record OX454526.1, read on the forward strand.
GCGGATGTATTGACGTTATTAAAAGCACCCTCAATATCCAGGAATGCAACCATAGTGTACTCCTTATGGTGAAGGGAGTATTCGATTGAGCGTTTTTTTTTTTTTTTTTTTTTTTTTTTTTTTTTTTTTTTTTTTTTTAGAGAAAAAAGGAAATCCAAATCCCAGAGCACTCAGACTCGGTAACGTTCCATTGTACTACCAGGCAGAAATCCTCCTTTTTGGTGTAGAGGCATGTGATTGGGTGGCGTATGTTGTTGTTCCCCATGGGGATTGAACCTGCACCGCACGGGTCACAAGCCAACACACTAACCTCTACACCGTCGCCACCCATATTCGATTGAGCGTACTAACGTATGTAAGGCTGTTTCAACAGATTTGCCTTTGCAATATGCATGTTGAGCCGTAGACAAAAGTCTTGTATCTATGTTAGTACGTAGATGGATATCAATTAACCTTTCTAATGTTTTTAGAAGGAATGACGATAGGCTTATGGGTCTGAGATCCTTAGGATTTACATGGGAACATTTACCGGCTTTGGGTATGAATACGACCTTTACTTCTCTCCATAACAGCGGAATGTATGCCATTTTTACACAGCTTTTCAGGATTATCTCAAGCAAAGGCGAGATGATATCCGAGGTGTTTTGCATTTCAGCTGGTATTATGCCATCTGGCCCCGCGGATTTGTATGGTTTGAAGCTGTGTATCGCCCAGAGCAGTTTGTCCCTAGTAATCAGACCTTTAAAGTTAGTCGTACGTGCAATTGACCTAGACAGGTTTATATTGCTAGTAACGTGGGAGCTACCTGGGAAATGTGTATCCAGTAGTAGATTGAGCGATTCTTCGCTGGAAGTGGTCCAGGAGCCGTCCGCCTTTTTTAAAAAGCTGGGCATACCTGGGTTGGTTGAGAGGATTTTTCTTAGCCTAGATGCCTCCGAAGATTCCTCTATTTTTCCACAGAAGAGTCTCCAAGACGAGCGTTTGGCTTTCCTCAGTTCCTTTTTGTAAGCATTGAGAGATGCTTTGTATGAAGCCCAGTCGGCTACAGCTTTTGTGGACTTGGCTTGGTTGAACAGTTTTCTACAACTGCTTCTCAGAGGTCCTAGTGCTGGGGTCCACCAAACCGGCTTCTTTTTGCCTCTAGGCCGTGTGAGCGGGCAGGCAGAGGTCAGAGCCTTATTGAGGGCCAAGGTGAGTACCCTGACCTTCTTATCTAGCTCTATGGTGTTCCGGGGAGGACTAAAGAGTTCAGATTTCATTGAACTTTTCAGCACTTCTCTATACTTGAGCCAGTCAGTTTTCCTATAATTTCTAAAAACTGGCTGGCTGGGGGGGTCATTGGCTAAGCTGAATTGAATGTAACGGTGGTCACTAAAAGAGTGTTCCGCCGAGACTTTCCAGTTTACAATTTCCTGATGGATTGAGTCGGAGACCAGAGTTATATCTAGAACCTCCTGTCTATCTTTTGTAATGAAGGTAGGTTCACTACCAGTGTTACACACAATGAGATTAGTATTAAGAATATAATCAAAAAGAGACTCACCTCTGTCGTTGATGTCAGAACTGCCCCATACTGAATGGTGCGCATTGGCATCACATCCAATAATGAGACCAGTTTTTTGATGTTCAGCTGCCGCGATCAGTCCCTCTAGGTTGACACCAGGCAAGGACCCTACGTGGTCATGGGCCATATAAGCCGAGGCTATCCAATAGGTGCCTCGAACAGTCTCTAGACTCACGACGGTTGCATCACGGTCGCTGAAATTAGGGAGTAAAAATACATTTAAGCTACTTTTTGCAAGTATGCAAGTTCTAGGTTTACCTTTGTCAGTTGCATACAACAATTTGTATCCATGAGTCCGGAGTCCTCGAACCAGGTTGTTAACAATCCATGGCTCTTGGATCAGGACCATATCTTCTCCATCTCTAGAAATCTTATTGGACCCTTATTGTTAAAAATTATAAATGACTCATTCGGACAAGGCATTTTTCCTGATAATTTAAAAGAATCGATAGTAACTCCCATACCCAAAGAGAAAAACAGCATTAACTGTGACAAATTTAGGCCATTAACATGTTACCTGTCTTAGAAAAAATAATTGAAAAAGTGGCTCATGACATGAGCAATTATATAAATATGTGTTGGATAATAACATCCTTATCCAAAATCAATCGGGGTTTCGTTCGGATCACTCATGTGAAACAGCTCTTAACTGGCTGATTCTGACCCTCAAAACTCAGCGACAAAAAAATAAATAAAATAATCTCTGTTTTTATAGACTTTCAAAGAGCTTTTGAAACAATAGATAGATCGATACTTCTAATTAAATTAAACAAATATGGAGTTAAAAATAAAGAACTAAACTGGTTTCAAACAAACTTAAATAATAGAACCCAACGAACAAAAATCAATGAATGCTTATCGACTAGTGAAAGTACTTCGTTCGATGTGCCACAAGGAACAATACTAGGGCCAATTCTATTTCTTATATACATCAATGATATAAGTAATATTTTTAAATACTGCACAATTTCACTGTTTGCTGATGATGCACTCTTATTTGTTGCCGGTAAAGATTCAGAAGTGATAACTAAAAACTTAAATGATGATTTGTTTGAATGAATGAATGAATGGTTAGATATAAACAAACATAAAATTAATGTCAATAAAACAAAATGTATGGTAATAAACACCGATTATTCAACAAATATACGGATCAATAACAATCAAATTGAACAAGTGCAATCTATAAAGTACCTTGTAGTCATCATTGATAAAGATCTAAACTTTTATAGCCACCTTGACTATACTGCGAACAAAGTATTAAGAAAGGTTGGATTCCTAAAACGAAATCGAAAAATAATATCAACAACTTGTGCAATAAATATATACAACACGATTATAAAACCACACTTTGAATTCTTTTCAACAATCTTGTACATGGGCAACTTACCGGAAATCAACAGACTTCAAAAACTCCAAAACAAAGCGATGAGGATAATTCTGAAATGCAGTTTTTACACGCCGATTTATTTATTCATTTAATCTACGAGTATTTACATATTTATTTGTTACTTAATAGATATATATAAATACTTATTTTTTTCCTTCTCTTGATAGTGATATACGTCTTTATATATATTTATCCTCTTAGCGGGGTCAGTCACCTTGACGTGCGCACCATCACCGCAAACAAATTCGATGGTGCCGATGCGGAGGCTTACGACGTAAAGAGTCATCGGGCTTGCAAGGGCCAGGCCGTCCGATGAGCGTCAACCAAGAACTGACCAGGACTTCACGTCCGCTCCTACCCCACCCTTACATACCCCATCTGCCCCTCTCCCTTTTGATTACCCCCCCCCCCCCGCCCACCCTCCTTACTTACAACTTTTCGGCAATGCCCGGGGAGACAACCCCGACAACAAATCCCCAAATCTAAGGTGGAACAGCTAGCGCCGAGAGATGAGGGCTAAGGGGTTCTTAGTCGATAGCAGCGAACTTCGGATACCAGGCGACCTCCGATTTCAAGATAGCCTTCCTGTGGTTATACGGGTAGACCACGGGCGACCTTCCTCTCCCGTTCACTCGTGGGAATCAAAATAGATCCGTTTAAAAAAAAACAAATAGAGAATGATGCCTCTACAACTGCATCATCAACTAGGGATGTTTCAGAACACCCTGCTTTACCAACTGGGGATGTTTTAGAACACCCTGGCGTAAATGACGTGACACCTGCCAATCGGGAAGGGTCACAAACCACGGATTCGGAGATGATGAGCTTAGAAGAGAACTTGTCCCTTCTTAGTGACGATATCTCTGAGTCCAGTACGCTATGCAATGTTAGCATACTCTCGGATGAAGTGCATCCGTTGAATACAGGCGCGCCGGAGACCTCTGGCATAACTGTACAGACTGAGTCTAAGCGCGTCAAATTCACACCATCCGAACAGCGCCGTTTTAAGCGCGCGCTGAAAAAGGGAAAAAACGTAGAGCAGGCCAGAGCACTTGCTCTGTCGACAGAGGTCCGAGGTGAAGCGTACAAGGTCCGAGGACAATACGCCACCCCAATCCGAAGCGAAACGAGCTCGCACAGGAAATACAGCCGTCGACAAAGTCTCCTATAGAGACATAGCGAGCTTTGTAAGACTGGGTGTAGTACCTGTCGATCTGGATCGCAATCCTCTCAGTAATGAGCAAATGGCTCAGATTCAGGAGAGGATTATGGACATCACCATCGAACAACGTGATGAGGGGACCAAACCAGCCTTCCGCGGTACAACTTTCAAAGCCGGATGGCTAATGATAGTATGTGCGGATGCTACCACTGCCGAGTGGATGAGCACAAACTTCGCGAAGCTCAAAGAGAAATGCGGGATGGAAGTGACGCTTGTGGGGGAAGAACTGTTCCCGAAACCACATATCGTCAGAGCCTTCTTCCCACATAGTACCGGAGTAGCGAATGAAAGAATACTGGCAATTCTAGATGGCCAGAATAAAGAACTCAACACCAGATCGTGGAGAGCTCTGCAAAGATCTGACGACAGAGATGTCGCCCATATGGTCCTTGCTGTAAACGAAAGCACGATGAAGCGACTTGTTGAGCTAAAGGGGATGGTCTCATTCAGATTTGGACAGATCAAAATAATCCTCAAGAGCGCGGACAAATCGACGAATCAGGCGTCAAGAGAAAACCAACAAAAGGCTACAACACCAGGGGCTAGTATTAGTACTGCCACTGATGCTTCAGAAAAGCCTTCGACAAGCGCCAACAGTAGCGCCACACCACCAGTGGCTGGCATTAGTGCTGCCACGGGTAACTCAGTTTCTAAAACAACTGTGGTGCTAGATGCTAAAGCAAAGGCTAAGAAAACGGACAGAACAAACGCGCACCGTAACCGCTTTAGGCCAAAACTGGCGGCCGAACAGGCACATATAAGCGGGAAAGATGGACAGAACACCAGAAGTCCAAGGGGGAGACAAAGTGGTCTCTCTCAACAGGGTTACGTACGACGCAGGGGTGATAACAAACCTCATAGAGTGCGTAATCCCGAGTACGTGAAGAAGAAATGACGTCTCTAACTGTGCTGCAGGCAAACCTGCACCGCGCTATGGGTGCATCGGACACCTATAGCCAAAGATGTGCCGAAAGGAACGTCGCTCTTGGTTTAATCCAGGAACCATGGGCAACTACAGGTAAGATCTTTGGTCTTAACAGCAGAAATAGAGAGCTAATTTTTGCCAAAGGTAATTTCAGACCTAGGGCAGCTCTTTCCATTGCGAAAGATATAAAATTCTCTCTCATTCCAGGTTTCAATACTAGGGACCTGGTGGCCATTTTAATAGAACGCCACAATGGCCATGTGATACACAAGTTTGTATGCGCATCGGCGTATTTTGCTGGGGACATAGAGGAGGTACCACCTACACCAGTACAGGAACTTGTCCAGTACTGCCAAACTCAGCAAGTACATCTTGTTATCGGCTGCGACGCGAATGCACATCACCAGATTTGGGGCAGCCGAGACACAAACAAAAGAGGTGAGTTACTTTTAGATTACCTATATAGTAAAGACCTAGTTATTCTAAATAAGGGTGATAAGCCCACTTTTAGGAACAGTATACGAGAAGAAGTTTTAGACCTTACTCTCTCGTCTCCTTTTATACAAAACATTGTAGAGGACTGGCACGTGTCTGATGAAGCTTCTCTGTCTGATCATATGCATATTATGTTCAGGCTGCGATGCAACACCGAGTGCGCGCCGGTCAAATACAATAATAAATTAACTAACTGGAGAACCTATAGTGAAAATCTGGCAATCAGAACTGATCTGCTACCAGATTCACCACTAACACCGAGTGATGCGGACGCTGCACAATGTCAGCTTAACGACATCATTATCTCATCCTTTAGGAATAGTTGTAAGGTAAAGCGCACCGTGGTAAAAAGAAGCGTACCATGGTGGAATGAAAACCTGGAAACTATCCGCAAGAAGGTGAGAAAACAATTCAATAAATCGAAACGCACCGGCGTATGGGATCAATATCGATCCATGTTAACCAAATACAACCAAGAGTTGCGAAGATCTAAAAGGGCCTCATGGCGCGCAAACTGCGAAAAGCTGGAAAAACTCCCAGCAGTGGCGCGGCTCCAGAGAGCGCTTTCAACAGATCCTTCAAACTGCATGGGATTGCTCATCAAACCTGATGGAACAATCACAAGCGACCGGGAAGAAACTCTCATAACCTTGCTGCAAGTTCACTTCCCTGGTTCCCAAATTGTCGATCACACAACTGATCACACTACTGAGGTTTCATATCCAACTAACCTCAGCAGAAATAATAGTTTATCTGGTAAATTATTTAGTCCAGATAAGGTAAAATGGGCCATAAACTCATTTAAACCATTCAAGGCACCAGGAAGTGACGGAATTTTTCCAGCCCTCATTCAAAAGGGTATGGAATTCTTCCTACCTAACATGATTGCCTTATTTAGGTTCAGTTTCAACTGGGGCTACATACCACGCACTTGGCGGGAGGTCAATGTAGTATTTATCCCCAAACCAGGTAACAAACCTAGTGAACTACCTAAATCCTATCGTCCCATAAGCTTGACATCGTTTTTCCTGAAAACAATGGAAAGAATAATTGACGTTCATATCAGAGAATGCGTTACTTTTAGCATGCCTCTACACCCCTGTCAATATGCGTATCAAAAAGGCAAATCAACGGAAGGCGCCCTGTTAAAACTAACAAATCACATAAACAACGCCTACCGTTGCAAAGAAATTGCACTATGCGCTTTTCTTGACATAGAGGGTGCTTTTGATAACACCGGTTATGATTCAATATCAAACGCTTTAATTCACCGAAAGGTAGACTTTCCCACCATAAACTGGATAAAAGCGATGCTCGAAAGTCGGAAAATCACTGCTTCGTCAGGACAGACTTCAAAATCAGTTTCAGCTATAAAAGGCTGTCCACAAGGAGGAGTTTTATCACCCCTCCTGTGGTCTTTGGTCTTTGGTCAGATGACCTACTTCAAAAATTAAGTAATTTAGGCTACGACATAATAGGGTATGCCGATGACTTGGTCATCATTATTAGGGGCAAAGAATCAAACGTAGTTACTTCACGTATGCAAAACGCCCTTAAGATAGCTATAGACTGGTGCGTCAAGGAAAATCTCTCCATAAACCCCAGTAAAGCTATCATAGTTCCTTTCACAAAAAGAAGAAATCTCAGCTTAGCTCAGATTTCACTAAATGGCACGACCATTGAGTATTCCGACGAAGTCAAATATCTTGGAGTAATCCTGGACAAAAGACTAAACTGGAACTCTCACATCAACAACAAAATCACTAAAGCTAACAGAGCTTTATGGGCCTGTCGACGCACATATGGCAGAACCTGGGGAATCTCTCCAAAGATTGCCCACTGGATCTACACAGTGATGATAAGACCCATTATAACATACGCCTCCATTGTATGGTGGACAAAATCCACACAAAAGGTCGCAAAAGAGAAGCTCAAAAAGGTACAACGGCTTGCGTGCCTTGGTATCTCCGGAGCCATGCGAACCTGCCCAACGGCTGCCATAGAGGCAATAACAGGTATTACACCTCTCCACATATACATTCAAAAAGTGGCGATCCGCAGTGCAATAAGTCAAATACAGTTAAACGAGATAAGTCTTAACGATCATCCGGAACTTAAGACCCTTCTTGGTGAACTGCCAGAACTCAAAATGAACTGCGCGGTCACAGACCGCATCCATAAAACACTATGCTTCAATAAGCGGTTCTCCACGGAAATTCCCAAGAGAGAAGCATGGGTTAGTAATAACCCACCTAACAGCCACAACGGCATAAAGTGGTATACGGATGGTTCTAAAATGGAAGCGGGGGTAGGAGCGGGAATATACGGACCAAACAAACGCTTTACGATACCCATGGGAAAAAGTCCCAGCGTATTTCAAGCAGAGCTCCACGCCATTCAAGAATGCGCTAGCCACATAAATTTATCTGGTATAAAAGGTGCAACCATCCATATATTCACGGATAGTGAATCGCATACGATTGACTCCAAATCAGTCATGTACTGCTTCAACACCCTAGAGGCACTCGGAACAAGTAACAAGACCAAGCTATGGTGGGTTCCGGGTCATGTCGGGGTGGAAGGTAACGAAAAGGCCGACGAACTGGCCAGAAAAGGTTCGAAAACACCCTTCATAGGTCCCGAACCCTTCTGCTGCACTCCTAGATCAGCAGCAACGGCAGCAATAAAAAGCTGGGAATACAGAAAATGTATCCATCTATGGGAAAGCATCCCAGGTTTAAGACAGACCAAACAAGCCGTTCGGCCTTTCAATAAAAATGCCAGCAAATGCCTAAACCTAAGCAGGCATGATATCAAAAACTTAGTAGGTTACCTTACTGGCCACCATGGTTTAAGATATCATCTACACAAAATGAAAATAGTAGACTCTCCTGAGTGCCGACTCTGTCTTGAAGAGGACGAGTCAGCTGAACACATTTTATGTGAATGTCCGGCCCTAAACGGAATTAGAAAGAAGATCTTTTTCAGGGAACAGATGTGCCCTGAGGACATAAAGAATTCTTCTACTAGTAGAATTGTCCGCTTTACACGGAAAGTGGAAACTCTACTAGTCTAAATTTTTCTGGCCCACACGGCACAAAAGATCTTTTTAGGTCAAAGTGCCCCATATTTAATCGCCTTAGCGAGCCAGAACTTAAAAAAAAAAAAAAAAAATATATATTTATTCTTTTGTTATTTGCTTAATTTTACTCTGCTTTTAACATGTTTTTAGAATTAAGAACAATTACTGTTACATTTTTTTTTTCTTATTTTTTTTTCTTTTTTTAACATTGAAGGTTTTCTTGTATGTTTCCTTCAAAATATCAATTGTCTTTATTAAAAATTTATCTTTTGTGTTCTCAATATTATTTTTTCACTAGAAAGGTATACAAATATACCAAATCTCTGTGTTGTAAAATGTGCGATAATGAACCTATTATCATGCAAAATAAAAAATATCTATCTAGACGTTTTGGTGGAATTTTTAAATTTCTCTTAACTCTTTCGTTTCTTTAAGTTTTATTTATTTATAAATTTGATTTTCATTTGATTTTTCAAAATTTGTTTTCATCCCTGACAGGAAATAAAACAACATTGAGATCTATTCAGTGTGTATCTTCTTTTTGGGATAAGGAATAGAAAAGGCAGCATTTTCGGATTTTGTATCCGGAATATCTGGAATGGAATGAATAAAGAAACAGAACTGGACCGAATAGAATGACAATCATTTGTCTAGGGACCAGCAGTGCCAATTGAATCGAAAGGAGATATAGTACATAAGCCAAACACATTTAGTACCTACAATTAATATATTTTCTATTTTCAGCGAACTCACAGGTTATACTCCAGTATAGCATTAACATGTTAAACATTAACAAAAAATAATTATATAAAAACATTTCGAAAATATTATTTTAGTTCACAAAACCAATAATAATAACGAAAAAAATACATTAAGCTTTTTCTAAGCGGGAGACTTAAACCCTCATTATGGCTTTCAAAGATCAATTATTGATAAACGACAGAATTTATGAATCGATCGAAAGAGAAGTTACATTTATTCAATACAAATTTTATATTATTTTTCCCAAAAAACAATTCTAAATTGTTCAACAACGAAAAACTGAGAATGAAACTGTGATTGACTGAAAATTTGATAGCTATAAATATTTTTGACAACGATAGTGCCAAATTAATCAAGAGGTGAACACTATTTTGATCGGATGTATAGGTTGTCACAATATTAACGGAAAACGACTTCTCCCGTTCTACGGGTCCACCGCTGTATTTCTTAACGAAGAACCTAACACAGTATCACACGACTTTGGCTCAGAAAAACCCTTATTATATTTTTTTATTACTCAATATTGTTATTGTTTTTATTTATGAAATTATATTTTGTTTTTGTTATTTATTTATGTATTTTTTGTCAATATAAAACATATATCATGTAAAAATTAAGGATGTATTATGTAATAGGAAGTTCAAAAAACATGCAAATATTTAGTACCGTACTACATAATGTAGAAAAAGTGGCAATGCTGTTCGTCTTCTTTAAAAGATCTATGAGGCATTTCATGTCCCTAAGAGAGCATTTCAAAAATGTATACAGGATATTGTTTAAGGAAATTGAAAACATAAACCAACAATTACGGGTTAGAGGCTGTGGTTGAATAAGCAGGGTGGTCGGAAAGGTGGGTGAAAACTTGTTGAGTAGATAGATGGTATACTATTTTTTGGCTTTCATGGCAGGCCGTCACAGTCAGCTGTAACATGTTTCGTTGTATTTAATACAATTGACTTGTATGTAAAGATCGTTGTATTAGAGTCGTATTTCAGCAGTGAGGATTCTCATGTGAAAAACAATTATTTGAGACAGAGATAGGAGATGATAATTAATAAAATGTTGTGCAGAGAAAAGTAATAATGTGCGCACGAGCCAGCATTCAGTTTGTAATAATAGCTACCATAGGGTATTCGTTAACAATAGGAATTTGGTTTTTTATTGCTTCAATAAAGAAATGGGTCATTCATTCATAATCGGTATTAAAAATAGTACAACATATTTCGTTTGCATTATTTTACACAATAGTATCTCCGAATATCAGCAGAAGTTTTTTTCGTTTTTCGCAAACAGCTGAGTTATGTTTTTCAGTTTGCTGGGATTTAAACTTTTGTACAGAATCTAAAATAATGAACTTTATCAAGCTTGAACATCTGACAAACATCCAAGAGTATCATTTGTCATAAGAAAAAAATAAATAAATATTAGGCTGTTCGGCGACTTCCACATCGATTGCAGATTTGGGTATACGACTAAGCGCGTCCGCGTTTTTATTTACCTTCCCGGGCTTGTACTCGATTTTATAGTCATACTCGGATAGTTTATGGTGAAATCTTACCAAACGAGCTTGATACAATTGATACTCTTGGATGTTTGTCTGACGGTCGCAAGAGGTGGGGCTAAAAAGAAAAATCTTCTAAGTATGGGTGAACTACTAAGAAGGATAAAGTCTACGTTTTGTAGGGGTTTTCAAGGACTTTATAAAAAAAACAATGTTTTTGTATTGAAAAACGCCCCTAAGAAGTGGGCATGGCATGGCAGAAAACTTTGTATGTTGGAATTCTTAAAAAAACATTTTTTTTAATTATGGCCGCCCCAGAAGGCTGATTTTTAAAATCTTTGAACTTGAGCAATTCGGGCGCCTAGAGAGTATATAGCTATTCCGTTATTTCAGCTTCCTAGCTCAAATTTTGATTTTCGAAAGATCGAAAAAAAGTCAAGTAGGTACCTACATGTTCAGCAAAATAAATGCTTAATTCGAATTTCCGAACTCACATTCGAAAATGAAGATTTTGTTCATACCGAACTGAAAGATTTTGTAAATGTTTTTACTTAACTGCGACCTTTAAACTAAAGAAAGTGCTATTTTGTATTCAAACTACCCATTGTCGGTGAACTCGTTTGAAATCGGTGTTGCACTTATGTGAGCAGTTTATTTGGTCCATCATCTACCTGAAATCAACGCTATCCCCTTATAATTGATCAAAGTGTGCCTTAGTTATGCCAAGAAAAGACACTGTATTTATCCTAACTCTTATTGTCCACTTGTGTTGTTTTAACAATCCATCTAGTCTTGACAAGCATTTACTTTGCATTTTTAGGAATACATTCCTATAGTGAATGCACATGCATTAAGATTCAACTTGAAGAACAATTAATCACAGCACTTGATAACGTTTGTTTCGAAAATTCATTACAATAACATGACTGACACAAGTTAATGAATTTTATTCATGAACAATAGGCATGCGTGTGACATATTATCGTTAGCGGTCGAACAAAAAAAATGCGACTTATTTTTTAAATACTCGTACTCGTTCAAATTAAGGGAATACATTTTGCAAATTCTCTGAGCAAATGAACACACACCAGATTAACCCTGCAGTGTGCATTCATATTTTAAACTTTCCTCCCATAGTCCTTGAATATACAACGGACTACCATTATCACCATCTCCGAGTACAAAATAACAGCATTATTACACAAGAAACATGGTTTAAAACTAACAATAAATTACTTCCTCGATTCCCTTGAGTGTTCTGACAAAAAGTAAGTACACATATCAGTTACCACGAAACAAAACGACGCCTAACTTTCAATCACCGCACTCGAGCACAATAAGTTATTCTTCGGCCTAAGAGCCAAGTTCCATTTCGGAACACCTTCGAATGCTCTGCTCGATGGCATACTACTCAATCATACTAACCATTATCGATAAAAAGTAAATAAAATAAAACAATAAAAAAATATAGTAAAATCATGCGAAGGTATCCAAAAGATCCAATAAACAAAAAAAAAACAAAGACGCGACTATTAAATAATAATTTTATTCAAATGAAAGTGAACGTTTTTTCTTCTTCTTCTTATGCTTCTTTTTTTGGATCCGGAGTGATATTGGATATGACGTTTCGGCGGGGGGTTCTTCGTACCCTCCTCATCAGCATCTTGTTGATTTTTGGAAAAGAAATAGTTTGGTAATCTTTTGATTTTGGAATCAGTTTATGTTCGCGATTTGACCGGTACACAGTGCTTTGCTCATTGGTCTTAAAACGTATTCTTTTCCTTAGTGCGATTAACTGATTTAAGAAAAATTAAATTCAATTATCAAATTCACAACTGTGATTAAAAAAAAAATTGCTGAGTACGAGTGAATTAAATTGTGTAGCAAAAAAATATTTCATATTTCAAATCTGATAAGTGGATTTTGAATGAAGTGTCATTGAATGTACTAAAAAGATACAATTTGTGATTATTTTGGATTAAAAACAAGCTCATTCAGTTTATGGATTAATTGTACGACTTTGAATAGGTTGGTAAATATTATTATTATTAATTAAATGTTGTTTGTATATAATTCTTGAAAATGCCGGTACCTTGAAATAATTGGTTTATTCACCGTCAAAATTGTCGTTATTGTTAATTCAACTAATCGTGAAATCAGCACTTAAAAGTGCCATAACATTTATTGCAAACATCCCGAGGCTTAGTTCCACAAATAACCTGAATGGGGACATATTTTCCGGAAAGTGAAAATCTGCAACTCTTAGATCACACACATTTTTTATCCACGCCCACGGTATTATCAAATGATATTTGTTTGCGAGATAAGATTGATAGTGGTGATTCACCAGATCGCATTGTGGTCCTGTGATCCTGAGCACTGAGTAAAAAAGCAATTAAAAATATCTAGAAAACACCAAAGAATATAAAAGGATGTGTATATAAACCAACAATGGAACCACAGATCAGACTAAAGAAAACGTACCGTATTTACTTAAAATTGTTATACCATAAGTACAAAAACAAATGTATTGATTTTTTTTATGACTCGATAAAAATGTAACCAGACTCAAGTTCTTTAAAGAAGCTGAACTGAAGGATGTGCTTCAGGTTGCTGTTTTTGCAAAGGCTGAGGCAGAAGAAAACTTTCAGATATAATTCCCACAAGAATTATAAATTTAGGAAGCTCTGGAAAAGGGAAAAAATGTCGGCAAGGTGTAATCGGGGTACACAAGAGACAATGTATAGTACACCTCTATTATTGCTACTATTATCTTCCGACTACCAGTTGTTTTATTAAGTTCAAGTGCATTTAAAAAAACATACGGAAATGCTACAGTCCGCTTGGGCAAATTGTTGGATAGCCTTTTCTTTTAACTACCCCAAGCGGGCGTGGCAAGAATATAAGTGTGGGTGAATTATTAAGAAACATATTGTCTACATGTTTTGTTGCACATAACTGTTTTTAAAGAAATGTGTTCGGTAAAAGAAAACGCCCCTTCGAAGTGGGGAATGGTCAGATGGACGGAAATGGCTAAATTAACATAGCTTCCGGTGCTGATAACAAACACAGTTACTTTTAGTGGTCTACGAGCACTATTAGGGTGTGTTACAAATTATGAGTCAAAATAACAATACCCTAAGAACACTACTTATTTAACGGGCTCCCGGCCCGGGGAGAGTCTCTGCCTGAGACAGTGCATCCTTACATCCTCCGCGATCTCGGGCACGCTGCTTCCAGCTCTGGCATCCGTGATGACTTCGTCTTTAAAACGGAGATTCAGTCTTACTTGTCATATCGAACCTGGAGAGATGTGTGTTTGTTGAAAGCAAGTACTTCTTTTTGTCCTCGTTGACTTCCAGGGCAACCAATTTTGCCTGTTCTTCAATCGCCATTAAAGCATCTAACATGGCATGCTGAGATTGGCCGGTGATATCGATATCGCCCGTGTAACCCAGTAGTTGGACGGAACTGTCAAAGATAGTGCGATCTGCATTGAAACTTGGCTTGTGCACTATCTGCTCCAGAACAAGGTTGAAGAAGTCACATGGCAGCGTATCTCTTTGCCGGAATCCGGTACATGTTTGGAATAGTTCGGAAGAATTGTTTCCATAATGCACATCGTGTGATTTCCTCCGTCACGCGACATAACTGGATCAGTTTTGCCGAGATCCCGAACTCGGTCATCGGCAAGTAGAGCTCCTGGCTATGAATGCTATCATATGCGGCTTTAAAGTCGATGAATGGTGGGTCTCGACTTGAAATTCATTGGTCTTTTCCAGGATTTGCCTTAGTAAGAAAATTTGGTCCTTTCCAGGATTTGCCTTAGTGTGAAAATTTGGTCCTTATGTTTCCTTGAGCTTGGAGATTGCGTATGCCCTGTCCTTTCTACGTAGGATATGCTTCTCCTCTCTTTTCCTGGCTAGATACTTTTTCCTTGCTGCTCTAATTTTACATTGCAGCGTTTGTACATGTGCCCGTTTTGTCACCAATTTCCGGTGAGTTCTTTCATCATCATACCACGGGCTCTTTCTCTAGGTTGGCCGGTAAGCTACGGTGCTCTCGGCTGAGCGGAATCCAGGGGTCGAATCGCGTCCTCCGCGAATAGATCGGCAATCATACGAACAGCAATTACGTGTTGACTTGACGTAGTAGTTGTAATAGATTAAAATTAAAATGGTAATAGTTGAAACGCCAAATAAATGTCATTCAGAAGTAAAATTCCACAAAATAAAAGTTTTTATATTGCAAATAGATAATTTAGAGGCTTCAATGAACCCGACGTT
The DNA here is from genome assembly GCA_949715645.1 of Portevinia maculata. NCBI lineage: Eukaryota > Metazoa > Arthropoda > Insecta > Diptera > Syrphidae > Portevinia > Portevinia maculata. Next base: position 222,074,787 of record OX454526.1, read on the forward strand.
GTTATTTTACTTAAGTTCTTCAGACGAAAGTAGTGACAACAATGAAAAAATTGTTCGCAAACAGCTAAGTGATAACAGCAATCCCCTTTCCTTACAAAGCAAAGCGTGAGTTCAAACTATTTGTGAAATTATGTACATTGGTGTATTTTATATAGATGTATTAAGCGGTTGCGGTTGAATAAAAAAACATTTCAATACGTTTTTACGAAATTGAACTTCTGTGCTAAATTATCCATGGCAGTACATCCTGTATCGCAATTAGCAGCGAAACTATCTCTTTTAGGGAGTGGAGGATACCAACACACCGTCGGAGGTGATTATATTATTGGGATGTGCCAAAGCAGTGTCTCAAAAATAACTTCCAGTGTACTCAAAGAAATTGAGGACAAATGTCCTACTCACATATTGTTCCTCCCGGCAAATTCATCTAGATGTAAGGAACACTTTTTCCAAAAGTATAAAATACCGGGTGGTAAGATTGTTTGATCTTTTGCAATACGCTTTATTATACGAGTACTAATTCACCCTTTTGAATTGTATTTTAGTCATTGGGTGCATGGACGGTACTCATATTTTGCTGCATCAAAATGAACATATGTTTCTGAATCGCAAGGGTTTCCATAGCATAAATGCAATGATTGTGAGTTCATATGAATATATAAAATCATATCATATCAATGGTAGGAGGTCCAACAGTATTTAATTTTATGTCCAAGCTTTCCCACATTCTTATGGAAGTAGCTTTGCCCTGGCAAGTGTTTGGAAGTAGGTTTTTGGCCAAGTTCGGGTGATCGCTCATGTATTGTGCCAATACGATTTTCTGTGTGGAGTTTATTTTGTTGCAATTTGTCCTAAAAATATGTTTTTTCAAATGCATATCTATTTTCCCAACTCAGCATGCAGAACAAGCTGCTTTTATACAAGCAAGTACTAAAACCGGTTTGGACATACGGTATACAACTTTGGGGTTGTACCAAATCCAGTAATATCAAAATTTTACAAACTTTTCAAAACAAAGTGCTAAGAAAAATAGTAAATGCACCATAATTTATCAGAAACACTGATATCCACAGAGACCTAAGTATGACTACCGTCGAAGATGAAATAAAACATTTTGCCCGCAAATAACAGACACGCCTTCACGGTCATTGCAATATCACCATGCTACAAATTCGAGACGATACTAACCTAGTGCGCCGATTACAAAGGATAAAACCATTTGAATTAGCGCAATAAGATGTAACCGCGTGCTTATCGCGGTATTAGCAGGTGCCTCCACTAGGAAGCTGCCTGCCACACGCGTATTTTACAGTTTAAATAAAACTACTAGATAGGAATAACCTAGTTGTAGTATGAAGGTTTCGAAGGGAGGTGGTTTTTGTTTTCTTATCTTAACCCTAGAAAGATAAACTGCGCCTCGGAGGCGCCCGCGAAATATATATATTGCTTTCTTCTTTTAACCGACGGTCGAACAAACTTGTTTTTTAAGCCAACTCAGTCGTCGATTTATACTTGCGATTGACGGTCGTTCCGGTTCGGTAAGTACCACCGTTTTTCAGTTATGGTAATGCAGTTATGGTAATGCGCTATTATCAGCATATGAAAATTAAATACCGAAGATCTCTAATTTTGTGTTCCTTTTTTTTATGGATTTATAAAATCCTACTTCTCTTTAAAAAACAGAAAAATTAATAATATATGTTTATGTTTTACTTTATTGCTAATAATGTAACAATAAAATGAAACAATAAAAAAAAAATATTTATTAAATTTTGTAAATAAAACGTTTTTTAATTGTGTTTATGTTTATCTTTTCAGTACTAAAAAATAAGATTATCTTTCTAGGGTTAAGTGAGAAAGAGTCGCATGTACGATTTTCCACCTACCCCTATTATTCGTCCGAGCCTAGTTCTGGTTCCAAGTTTCGTGCTTTTAACCAGGATAGGTAACTCTCAGCTTGCTGACAGTAACGTTAATATTACTATGGCTTGGGAGTAATATTAGAAACTCTATAAAAAAAAAAAAAAAAAAAAAAAGATTTATTGCTATTAAACTTACATTTTTGTTTACACAACACAAATTACGAACACTAAAAACCAATCGAATGACATTAAGATTGAAGGTGTACGTTTAGGCATCCGTTCAGCCAGGTGGTGATGCCAAATTACGATTACGGATATACGTTCACGTATGCGATACTGCCAAATACACATTTTACGCAAACGAGTTACTCGTTCACGGAGTACGCGATTCGACCCCAGATTCTTTCCGTTGGACAGTCGAGCTCCGAACTTTGTCTTGAAAATCCTTAATGATCTCAGCTCCACATATGTCGAAGTAGCTCATGTAAGGTATCTGTCATCCTGACTGTCGACTAAACCGTTGATTGATCTAGTGAATTCATCCGCTGTACGTCCTCATTCTGAGGGGCTCATGTTAGAATTCTGAGGCTCAACCAGACAGTAATCTTCTTTTCCTTTATGCGAAGTTACGATCAGAATTTAAGAGATCGTAACCCTCCCACTTTATGGCATCCCTAGTGGTCCGCCTGTGGGGTTCGTCGGTTCAACCTGAATAAATATCGACCGGCTTCTTCGTTTCGCATCGCTTTTTTACTGAGGCCGATCAAATACTGGTGCTATTGCATTCATACGATACCAGACTGTCTCTTTTTTACAATTTCGACGCATACATGCTCCTATTTTCAAGATGTTAAATGCGTCACTATGGTTCACTTGGATATATAAATTGCCTAAATGTGAATTTTCCCCTTTGTCGCCTTTAACGACGAGCCCAGTTTCTTAAGGGCACCACAGCGATTTTCTAAGCCCGTCAATGCACGGATAATGGAGAAGAATAATATTTTTGGAAAAATAAATGATTGAGTTAGTACATGTTTTTTAAGAGCTGAATTTGAAATAAGGCACACACATATTGAGCAAATGAGCCTCGGTTTTTGTATTCCATAGATGAATTTATGACATTAATGGTTTCGTTTGTATGGATACCACGGGAGGGTCTCAAGAACTGCATTTGAAGATGTATCTCTCTAATGGTGAGCTCGATGTTGGCTTTTCCGCATAGACCAACGTCTTCAAATAGTCCAGCTGTGTCAATAAACACGATCTTATAGATCAGGCAATGGTTCCCATTCTGGAGATGTTGTTATCGAACCTTCAATATTTCGATGGCTTCGACGGCAGTGTTGCATGTGGCACCACCCAAATGTCCTGCAGACCATGTTTACGTACTTTTGGAAACAAAAAATCGTTGATCATGGCTCTAAAGCTGTTGCCATTAACGCTGACATCTCGATTTGGTTAGGGGGTTTTTGCGATATTGCCGTATTTCTACCGATAGATTTTTTGGACAAACTTAGTACGCAATTTGAATGCAAAACAACAAAACAAATCTAAATATTGGGTTATTATGTCTTATTGAAGAGAACTTGTTGAATGAATGATTGGAAATGGGCTTTTGCGTTTAATATTCTGCATCAGTTTATGAGACTCTATCTTAGATTCAATAAATCCTTCATGCGCTAACTTTGTACTGAAGCTTGCCGAGGCACACCTCCGAAATCGATCCGAAATTGCAAAAGAGATCGGAATTTTTCATCATTCAGTTGTGGTTGTGCAATCAATAAAGGTCCACAGTTGTATTCTCTTAAACGTCATTCTTGTTCAGCACAGAAAAAAATGGCTTTTATTATCGGTGTATCAGCTGCTCCGTGTTATTCTTTCTCTGTACATTGCTGCGCATCCAAGATATAAATCATCTTTGTAGGTTATCCTGAAATTGAACAATAAGCATTAAGCTATAAATTTTCTACAATTCAAAAAAGGAAAATGTTCGATTGAAGCTATGTAGATCGTTGGATTTTCCCAGCGTTCAGTGGAGGAAAATGTGTGTGTGTGCGCGGCACAAATCTGTTTCTCTACCTGTACCTTTTGTTTTTGTGCTGTGTGCTTTTTCTTTCTTTTTTTTATGCACCTTTTGTAGTTTGTGTTGTTTTTCTGTGGCGCATGGGATTGAGAAAGATAGGGTATGAAATGTAAATGAGATTGAGAGGGAGTCACACTCAGAGTATATCCATATAATGAGTAGGGACACTCTCGACGTTTTCTTTATCAGTTCTTATCAGCAAGTATTTGGTTTTAAATTTGAGAAGTTCCAGGCTGGCGAAGCAAGGCGAGCACGGGACAGCTAGTAAAAATATGATATCTGGTTATTTTCTGGACGATATTCCGAGGAAATTTTTCGCAAGCCCGACTCCGATGTTAAGGAGAGAATAGTATCTTTTTAAAACAAGATACATTCTGTCAGTCCGGTACAATTTGGTTTTCAAAAATGCGAACTGAGTATGCCCTTTTAATTTTTTTCCCGTATTTTCCCCAACCTTGACTGCAGGCCTAGTTGTTGACATAACAAAAGCTTTTGCTATGGTTGACCACACTTTCTTACTGAGAACACTTGAAAATGCTGGATTTCTTGGATTCATGCTCGATTGGTTCAGTTCTTCCCTTTAAAAAAGATCTCAAAGGGCAAAAATTGGTGAAACTAGACGTGAAATCCAATTTATTAATCTGGGGCTGCCCCAACGTTCTGTGTTGGAACCCATTCCGTTTCTCATTTATATAAATTTACTGGTATACAATTTAAAGGTATTCTTACTGCTTTTGTAGGTGGTGTAGATTGCTGTTACAGTTCCGATAGTGAGTTGGATTTGGTATCTGATATGAGCTGGGACCTTAATTTGTTGAAGATCTGGTTCGCTGAACATACGAGTAGCTTGAGCATACGCTCTTAAACCAAAATCATTTTTCTTAATCTATCAATCACAAGCGGGTCAGTTTGCGGATGTGTTTTTTCATGCACCTGAGTGTAAAAAATATATAATGCAAAGTTGCTCATGTGCTTTCGGTGTATCCAACCAAACTTTCTGTACCACGTTCAAATGCTCATTTTTGACACTATGATATGCTTTGCATACCATATGGATTCTTCGAGAAAATACTTTCGATTTACTCTCAGATATTTCTTCTAAAAAAATGTTTATTTAAGCAAACTACTTAAAATTATTTATTACGGTCTGAAAGTATGCACCTGGAACGTGCGAACACTCTGCCCAAAAAAATTGAGTCTGTCCTCGAGCGGCACAAGGCAGATATTTCCGCGATCCAGGAGATACGATAAATAGGATCAGGTATAATGAAAAGAAAAAATTGCGAATGGGGATTCGTCATGGAAAATAAGTGATAGCCTGGCTATGATCCGCGAAGTGCGAAGGCAAGATGTCAACATGGAAGGCTCTATCTTCTATAGATCCGTTCAGCTACTTTGGTATTCGGACGATATCGACATCATCGGCCGTTTCCCACGTCCCGTGTTAGAGGCTTTCACGGCGATTATAGAACAGGCGAAATTGGTTGGTCTTGAAGTAAATAAGGACAAGACTAAGTAAATGCTATCAACAAACAAACATCTGTATACCATCTAGGACAAAACGTCACAGTTCACAGCAAAAACTTCGGGGTAGTAAAGGAGTTCATTTACCTTCGGTTTAGCGAAACAAGTGGGTTCAAAACTCCTCACTCGAAGGACAAAAAGCATGCTCTATCGAACCTTAATTCTACCAGTCCTGCATTATGGTGCCGACTGCTGGACGACAATTAGAAAAGGGGAGCTAATATTGGGTTCTTTTGAAAGAAAAATACTCCGTCGGATATTTGGCCCTGTGTGCGAGGAGGGCGAATGGAAGAGAAGATACAAGCGCGAACTCTGTGAGCTGTACCACGATGTGGATGTAGTCCAAAAACCTAAATTACATCGACTACATTGGCTCAGCCACGTTGAAGGAATTTAAAATAATACCCCAGCCAAGAGGATCTTCGGCTCACAGCCACCTGGTTCGAGAAGTCGAGGAAGACCGAACCTCCGTTTTTAAGACCAAGTCATCGCGGATGCTAGAGCGCTTGGTCTGGTGAACTGGAAGCAGCGTGCCCGGGATCGCTTAGGATGGAAGGATGCAGTGTCTCAGTCAGAGACTCTTCACTGGTCGGGAGCCCGATAAGTAAACTAAATGTAAGTAGTAGTACGGGCATGGGGTACAGATACAACATTCTAATAGTTTCTACGCAGATTATAATCAAAAATTAATCTGCAATTGAGATTTCGCCATCGTTTACAAAACGTTTTAACACTTTAAAACAGTACAGATGGTGGCGGACTGGAAATATTTTCAAATCACGAAGCAATGGGTAACTGGGATGTAGACGATATGATATACCAAGTAATATACCATATTGAAGCTTCCATATCCTAGTCCTTTGACGTCTTATCATAGCCGTTTAAATTCATAGGACTCTTTTCGGTGATAAGCCCCATGTCTTGCCGAAAATGTCCTTACAATGCAAGAAAACCGACAGCGCCTTGGCAGTCTTCAGCTCAACATGCTTGGACCAAAGAAGTTTGCTATCCAGGATGACTCCCAGATACTTTGCTTCATTGGTGAGTTGGATTGTGACGCCTTTTAGCATTGGCTGAGTCAAACCGATCAGCTTCCTCCTTCTCGTAAAGAGAACAACCTCAGTTTTAAGATTTTAAGAGGATTGACCGAGAGCCCATTCCTAGTGCATCATTCGTAGCTCAGTCAAGGGCCGCATGCCTTTTCGCATGCTTTGTAAAATCTTCTCTTGCATTTTTCCAATTCCTATAATAGCTAGTCACGAGTTGTCCGGGAATTTCGTGGCTTGCTTTGCCAACTCCTTCATCAAAAAGAAGCCATCATGGCTTTTAGTACGCAATCTTCTCGTTCATGAGCATAAACGAGGAAAGGGAAATCTTTGATGCAAGTTTCTTTAAATTTTCTGTTGCGCCCATGTTAGTAGTGGATTAATGTTAAGGAAAAGGCGTTCGCCAAGGTTTTTGTGGCCATTTCCTTGAGACCACTATTTGACTTTTCCCTGCTGAGTTTCTGGTTTCTTTTTAATACATTGCGTATGTTTCTTTAATGAATAGAAAACTCTTATTCACTTCAAGAAACTTTTCTGTCTTTTAGTCTTTGGCCTATACAGGATGAAATATCAAAGAAAACTTAGCTAGAGAAAAAAAACACTCTGCTCCCTTGCTTGGAATTTTGAGATAATAGCTAAGTAATTGTTTGCACTTTGGTAAGATTTTACAACTTGTAATAATCTTGGCTTCTTCTTCTTCCTTTACGACGAGGTTATGACCAGGATTAAGATCATCATAAGACACCCACTTTACTGCAACCCTACTGGTCCGCCTGTTTCGTTCGCCGATTTGCAATAATCATTTATATGAAACATTTGAAAGGGCTGCTTAGTGACGAATAATGTTATTAACTTTTCCACTCAAAATATTGTGTACTTGTTTCTTTATTTTTTTTTTACTGCTGCTTTAAATTATGTCTCACGCACTTATAACACTCCATTAATTCTTCATAAGTGGCAGTACATGGCTTTTAAGGTCACACGTTTCAACCAAATAATGGGCATTTCCAAACGTTTCTGATATGTGGGCGCATTAGCTCAGTGGTAAGTGCGTTGGACTACTGATCGAGAGTTCTCATGTTCAAATCACGCCGGTGTCCATAACACCTAACGTTTTTTTCCACTCTCTCTTGCGAAAGTCTGACAATTATTAGTTGCCGTTCGGAGTCGGTGGTGTTTCAGGTCGGGATATTAAGTTGTTCATGACTCAAAGTGACTCTAGACACTTCTTTGCAATCTGAAGTTGCATGATGGATCACAAACTCTCAATTGGATTGAGGTCTAGGCTGTAGAGAGACCACAGCACATCGACATTGGGTTGTTCGAAGTACTTTTGAAGCTTAGAAACAAAAAAAGTAAAAGTACTGTTTTAGTCATTAAAGCTGTAACTTATTTAACTATGTAATTATTATATAAAATTATTTGTTTAATCATTCATTTGAAACCAAAATAAGTTCATACTTACGATTTGGCTGTGCAAGGAATATTGTCTTGCTGTAATATGAACCTGGATGTGTCACCAAAAAGCTCTAGCGAGCAGGGATCTAAGTCATTTTCGAGAACTGATAAACAGCGGCTTCCGATTCCTAGAAGACCATTATATTTTGTTTATCTCCAGAGAATTATCGTCATATTATCATCTGGTCCTCTTCGCACAGGAATCCTTCAAACTCGAACATAAAGCTTGAACTTGAATTCGTCGGAAAAGATGACATTGGTCCATATGTGGTGCGTTAAATTCAGATGTTTCTCAGCCCAAGAAGTTGTTTTTGTCTAACTCTTAAAGCAAAATCCAACGTAAGAGCCTTTTTCTCATTGAGCTTGGCGAAATTTGTTTTCCTGTTGCTCAAAATATATCACTTTTGAAATCCAAGGAAGTCTCGCACCGAAGCCGACGGCCTTGGTGCATTAAAAAACAATCTTTCACTGTATTCGTCTTAACCGCGGTTTCATGATATTTTTGTTTAATTCCATGCCACAGTTCGTTGAGCTATATTCATCTTTCGCAAGTTCACAGGTTGTCAACTTTAGACGCGCCAACACACAAAAACCTAGCAAAATTCTAAGATTTGCACTCCGAACTTTTATTTTTTAAAAAACCCTTTGGAGTTGTAATGGGTGTTTTTTTATAGAGGCATACAATTTTTTTTTTTTAAATAAAAAACAACAAATTAAATGGATTGACTAAATTTTGGCTTAATTAGCTCACAAATTTAATAGCATTTAATGTTTTAAAATAACTTCTGGCAGATGGCCTCTGGGACTGCGCCTTATGAACGCCATCGTGTCGGTCCAATTTTGCACCACTTTTTCGAGCATAGACCAGAGATTTGAATCCCATGATTACGGGTAGTTGTTGGTTGAAGGGTGTCACCGGGGAGTTATCCTCGGTGGTGGTTGGTATCGTCTGTGTCGTAGAATCCAGTTATTGTCTATTGGGAATATTTCTTCGTTTCGTAGCGCCATGGCGCCAAGATGTCAATATCCCGGGATTAATTGGCTGTTGGTTAATCTTCTTATCAATGGGTTTGATTGGATTGTGATACTCTTTAGGAGCTTTTGGAATAACTCTACCGTATGTCTTTCCAAGGGCTTGATATTGGCTTTTTCGTAAAGAGCGCTGCTGCGGATGTGTCTTCTTTGGATTGGGTCGAATCGGAGCCCAGTGCAAATTCCCAGCATGTTCCTCTCGAATATGGCAAGTTTCTGAATAATTGTCTTCGATATAGTGTACCAAATAGAGAAGGCGTATGTTATAACTGGCCTTATCAGTTGCGTGTATAACAGTAGCTTTGTTCTTTTGCTGAGACCGTTTTGTTTCTTCATCAATGGGTAAATTCAATGGAATGCGAATATGGCCTTCTTCAGCACAATCTGAGTGGTATGGGTTTTGGATGTGTCAGCGCCTACTGCAAAAATTGGATTTTGTTTAGTTAGTAAATATCTATGTATATGCTAATTTAAAAATTTAAATGCAGTTGACTTACTAAATGAATAATATCTTATCGCACTCATAAGTAAATACCCAATTAACTGGATTATAAATTATCAGTAATATCTCAATGAAACATGAGGTCCACACGATCAACCTACCAGCATGATATGAATATGATAAAAATATGAATAGATATGATATTAATAATAAAAATGAGGAGTGAAGGGATGAATAGGTTTGAAAAAAAGAATTATGAAATCATTTTTTCAGTGGATATAGAGGTTATTATTAATAACATTTTTAAACAAATTAGCATAACTTACATTATGATAAAAAGATCAATAAATTCAATTAAGTACAATGTCGTGACCTAATAATGAAAAAAAATCAATTCAATATATCAAATGTGAGACTGTAAGACATTTTTAGTCGGGGTGCGAGATTTTCTACACTGGAGCACTCAGACTCAATACTGGTCTGCCATAAAACTTATATTAATAATTATTATATAAATCTATCAATTCTAGCTTATAATATCTCAGGACTAAAAAATAAATTATTGCAACCTGATTTCTTTAAATAAACTGACTTCTTTGAAATAATAATCTTAATGGAAACTTTTGTGGAGGAAAAATTTGAAAATGAGTACATAAAATATTTTAAAGATTACATTTTAACATTTATTCCAGCAACACGAACAAATGAACATGTGAGAGCGAGTGGGGGTATTCTTTGTGGCATAAAATCTAAAATTTCTCATTTTGTAGAAATCAGAAATATCGAAAGTAGCATTATCATTCATATCATAATTCACAATGTGAATTTTCATATTATCCCGGTTTATCTTAATTGCAATAATTGGCATTTCGATAATTTATGCAAGTTTATGTACAACTCTCCCTTGGAAAATACAATGGTAATTGGTGATCTCAATGCTCGAATTGGTGAACATCAAAATCCTTCTGTTAATTTTTTGGACGATCAACTAAATTTCGAGACCTATAGAAACTCTAAAGATGAAACGCGCAACGGCAACGGTAGGTTACTATCGGGATTTTTCGAGGATTTCGGGCTGTTTCTGTTGAATGGTGTAGCCAAAGGAGACGAATATGGAGAACTTACATTTATAAGCGGTCAAGGCGAGTCGGTTATAGACTATTGCGCAATATCTGGTAAATGGTGCAATGTAGTAAAGGATTTAAAGGTGCTTACGGCCAACTTCTCAGCTCACATGCCAATTCTGGTGACAGCGGACTTTGGCGAGCAAGTGCAGCAAAGAACTTCATAAAATTTTAGAAAACTTAAATGGCTCGACAGCAAAGCTGATCGCTACAAACTCCTCTTAGATGTTAACTCTAATATTTTGCCTCACTTGCCATCAGTTTTGATTGACGAAATAGAAGAAAATATAACGAGCTTAATTTATGCATCGGCACCGTTGTCGAATGACTCTTATACGACTTTCACGCCAAAATCCAAATTGTTTGACAAGGATTGCTATAAATTACGTAAACTTTCGTTTACATTTTTGAAGCTCTTTAGAGCGACAAATTCACCCAACTTTAAAAATATGTACTTACGGGCCAATAAGGAGCTCAAACAACTTTGTAATACAAAAAAAAAACATTTACCACAAAAAGCTTGCACAACAGGTCCTACTCAGTAAAAATTCCAATGAATTCTGGTACAACGTCCGTCAAGTAAGTGGATGGCAACGCAGTATGAAGATTGCTCTCGGCGCTCAGACTCTAGGTGCACATTTTAAAACTCTATTGTCGGCAGAGGAGAATCTTCATTCTTTCAGCTTTGCATTACCAAACACGTGCGTTCTCGAGCTAGATGCACCTATTTCTCGAAATGAATTGGAAAATACTCTCTCGCAAATGAAAAACAACAAGGCCCCCGGAAGTGATGGAATACCAGTTGAATTTTTCAAATATAGTAATGACCTTCTAAAAAGCTATATGCTGGACTATTTTAACCTACTTTACGAGAATGCCTGTGTTCCTTTAAGCTTCCCAAAAGCTCTCATATTTGTGATTTTAAAAAAAGTAGATCCTAATCAACCTGAGAACTACAGGGGAATATCTATTCTCAACTCTCTTAGGAAGATATTTGCTGGGATTTTATATGGAAGGCTCTCCACCTGGATTGAAAGGACCAATCGACTCAGCACTTTTCAAGCAGGATTTCGCTCTGGATTCTCTACATTGGATCATATTTTCGCATTGTTAAGCATTGCTAGGAACCACATCGAAAAAAACAAAAAACTGTATGTCTGTTTCGTGGACTTTAAAGCAGCGTTCGATACAGTAAATAGGCAGGCGTTGTTCTATAAATTGACGACTATTGGAGTACCTCAAAAATTTCTATTGCTATATTTCAAATTCCTCTCGTCCTCCAGCGCGGCAGTATGGGATGGCTCTAAGTTATCAGAGTGGTTCGTTACCTCTGCAGGTGTCCCACAGGGATGCATTCTGAGCCCTCTGTTGTTCGCTCTTTTCATTGATGATGTGTCTTCTATTCTTCACTCTTTGCGGGAACGCTCATCAAAGTATTGCTTTACGCTGATGATTTGGTTTTGCTGGCGGACAATCCTTTCTCGCTGCAACTACAAATCAACAAACTGATGGCATACTGTGATACATGGGATCTCCACATCAATATACAAAAAACGAAGGCGATGGTGTTTGAGAGCCGAAAATGTAGAAGACTCCCTGAAGATGCTTGGCGACTTGGTAACGAGCAAATTGATACAGTACTGGAATTTAAGTACTTGGGAGTATTATTCACGTATAATCTAAATCTTTCAAAGCGTGCTAAAGCAAAAAGTGGCTAAGTTGGCGCTTAATTTGATGTGGCCAACATTTTTCGCTAAACAGAATATTGACCATTCATCCAAATTCAAAGTGTTCAATGCAACAGTCAACACCTGTATGTGCTATGGTACACAGGCCTTTGGGGTAATTCCCTTTGAAGAATTTGAGGCGGTTCAGAGAACTTTCTTCAAACACATTTGTAGATTGCCGAATTCCACACCGACTTATGCAATACACGTAGAGTCTGGTCTACCACCAATCTACATAAGGAATCTAAAAGCAAATTCTGACTATTGTTTTAGAGTGATGAGTAGAAGTGTCGCAAATCTCCACAGAGTAATAATGGCAAGATTAATACGAACCAATGCTTCACCTTTCAAAGAATGGAATCAGCTAGCCTTATCCCACGACATCTCACTGTCGTTAACAGAAAGCAGTGTTAATGAGTGGCCTGATATAAGGCCGACAATTATCTCGAAAATAGATGACCAGATCTTCAACGAACACTTAACCAGGGCATCATCGTCAGCTTCCAGAACTATCTACCGAAATCTTAGTCATCGAATACTTACTGAATACAGCGACTTTAATGTAAAGAATTCAGCATACAAAATAAGCATGGTATTCAAAGCGAGAATCGAAATCCTTAACCTAAATTTCATCCCTCATAGAGTCGATCTTCAACAAATTTGTTATCTGTGCAAAAGAAAAGAGAGTTAGACGATATTTACCATTTTATTGCAGTTTGCCCGATCCTACAAGAGATTCGACGACTGTATTTTCAAGAAAGTTTTTTGTCCGCTAATTGTCTTTACGAAATATTAAATGGTGCTCGAGGTTGGACTACCCTGTATAGTTACTGCAAACATGTTCTAATATATCGTAATAGCTTTTGAAAAACCACGTTTATTTATTACTGCTTTTATGTTCCAAATCATATAAAATTGTTATCTTTTTGTGTTCCAAATCACTCCAAAATTGTAACTCCTTTATGTTGCAAATCATTAAAATTGTTAAAACTCGCTTTACTCATCAATTTTTTATTTTTTATCCATTTTTCTTTGCTCTATAAAAAAAAAAAAAAAAAAAAAAAAACAAAAAAAAAAATGTAACATTAATATTCATTTTTTACTTTCTTACTTTCATCTCCTTTTTCTTTTTACTTTATTACTTTTGTTTTATAATGTCACTTCCGGCAGACGGCAGCATATGTCCATGTCCGTATTCTTAAGTAATGTATAGCTTGTACACTTTTTGTTATTAGTGAAAAAATAAAGAAGAATAAATAATAATAAATAATAATAATACTGTTCCTTTGTATTGTATAGATTTTTAGCAGGCAGCGCATCCGAACCAAATACCTGCCACCTGATACGAGCAAAAGCCGGCAAACACAGAGGAAGTGTTATGCAGTGCTGTCGCTATCTTCACAGGCTTCGCAGTTGGTAGTTTCGCTTAAGCCTAGCAGTTGATTGGCAAAGGCGTAGTGGAACGTTAGAACACAACTAACTCGTCTGTAGTCTTTTCTGCTGAGAGACAGCGACAATACCGCTGATTTTTTTACAGACGTATCACAGCGTTATCGCTGGATATTTAATAATTGAAAAAAATGGGGTAAAATTCAATAGGGGATACCCTCTCCGATTTTGAGAAAAATGAAAGTATGTTGAATTACAAAATAAATATTTATAAGGCATAGCAAATTATGCAAGTTGACCATATTTGTCAAAGCAAAATAAAGGGCAATATTTATTTTTGTTTACAAAAATTTTGCATTTATTAAAAATAAAAAAAAAAAACATAAGGACGGGGTACAGTCCGCTTGGGCGATCTGTTCGATACCCTATCCTTATTCCTATCCCTCATAAGTGGGTGTGACAAAAGTCTTAGTATTGTTGAATTGTTAAGAACGCTCTACATATTTTGTTATATAACATTTAAAGGGTTTTATCAAAAAAAACGAAGCTTTTGTAAAAAACGCTGCCTAGCTCAAACTTTGGTTTTTCAATAAAATGTTTTATTTAATTGTGGGCGTGTCAGTAGGCGGATTTAAAAAAAAATAACACATGAGCATAAAGGGCCGCTAGATAGTATATATTGTAAATTTCAGCTCCCAAGCTCAAACTTTGAATTAAAAAAAAAAAAAAATTAAATTGTGGGCGTGTCAGTAGGCGGATTTTGAAAATATTAACACATGAGCATAAAGGGCCCCTAGATAGTATATATTATAAATTTCAGCTCCCTAGCTCAAACTTTGGATTTGCAAAAAAAGTAGATTTTAAGTTGTGGGCGTGTCAGTGGGCGACGTGAATGCTCCTGCTGATGTGGTAACAAACATAATTTTACTGGGTATGAAATGCTTTATCCCTAACTGGATAAAAAGCATTAAACCCAAGGTAAACGCGTGGTTTGGCTCGTGCTACAAAGAGGCTATCAGGTCGAAAAAGGTAAACTTTCGGTCATATTAGGCCAACCCATCAGAGTGAAATCGAAAAAAAAGTTTAAACGATCAGGAAACTATACCAATTATACACATTAATCGTGTCGAATTCTCCTACGACAAAAAGTTGAAATAATACAAAGTCTTGCGGGTTGTAAAAACTTTTGGTCGTTTGTTAAGTGGAAAGAACAATTAGAGATCTAAGCATACACAAATCCGCTGGTCCAGATGGTATTTCCCCTATCTTTCTGAAGAGATGGTCTTTTTTATCTGTCCTATTCTTCAGGGGTCTTTCCGAGAAGATGGAAAACAGCATTTGTCCAGCCTATTCCAAAAAAGGCAAATATTCTTCTACCTTTTTTTACCGACCAATTGCACTTACGTCCCTTCTTTCCAAGGCCATGAAAATGCTAAATAACCGTCAGCTTACAAAATATCTTGAATACCGAAAATTCCTTAATGACCGGCAGGACGGTTTTCGCAGCGACAGGTCCACTAGTGATGACTTATCTAACTGAAAAGTGGAACCAATCTCTTCAACAGGGTGGTTAAAGTATGAACGTTGCATTTGATACCTACTTCAAATGCATTTGACAGAGTTTGGCATCAAGCTCTCTTGTCGAGAATGTGTGCATTTGGTGTCGATGACACTCTTCTTCAATTAATTAAAAACTTCCTTTCGGACCGTTCAATTCAATTTGTTTTGAACGGTTACAGGTCTGCAACTCAACAAATAAATCCCGGTGGTGCCCAAGGCTCTGTTTTATCTCCGACTCTCTTTCTCATTTTTATAAATGATGTCTCTTCTGTTACTGCTATCCCGATTCATTCCTTCGCTGATGACAGTACCCTCAGCTTCTCATATTCGTTTACTGGTTCACGCCTCTCAACTTCGGGTTTGACACTGGAACGGCAACGTATGTTAAGCGCATTAAATTCCGATCTTGACAGCATAACTCAGTGGCGTACAGACAATCGGGTGGAATTTACTACTAGTATGTGTGTTAATGACAGCCTCCGTTGGAATGACCACATTTTCGATTTCGCCAAGAACAAACATTCAAAATCAACGAGAATCGGTTGCTCGTCCTTCCTACTTCCTCTTTTCCTTAAATCCCCTGCTGTGTTACAATGTATAGCCCGTCCCAACTTTCTTGCGCAGGTCTCTTCACATCAGGGATTTTATTCTCTTAGCGACAACAAAACTACTTTTCCAACCAGAACTACAGCTAAAAAAAATATGTGCGCATTTCATACAACAAACATACCCCTACTTGCGAAAACACCTCTCTCGATCGACGATCGAGACATGACTGATTGTCCACACAGAACCGTCATTGGAGCATGCGAAAGATACACATTTACCCACCCCAAAGAAAAGGGATATTTGCTGGGTGTTGCACTTCTCAAATATGTGTTTAGTAATGAAAGCCAGAGTTTTGAGTATTAAAAAGGGTTGAAATGGAATTTCCGTTATACTTTGCTTCACACGAACACAGGTAGACAGGTAGATTTTTAGGTTAGTTGAGAAAAGATGGGTCTCTTTTCTACTTACTTAAAATCGACCTGGCTCGCCCGATACGACTTTCATGGAAAGGCCTAAGTGTCCAATTGTTTACCCAAATTTAATAACCCATTTTTTCAAGTGCATAATAGGTATATTTTTACGTGTTTTTGCATGATTTTATAATTTTTTATTTTCTTTTATGACTTGTATGACCTTTACTACACTATACCTATAATAAAATAAAATCTCAACTATTTATTTTTTTAAACAATATCTTTTATTGATACGTATTCATTTTCTTTGATTTACATTATTTTATGTCAATTGTGCTATTTTTCATGATTTCTTTATTTTCTTGATTGTAATGTTTTACTTTTTTCATGAGTTACTACAATAACTAATTGGAGAAACTCGATGACAGTTAAAACACATATCAATAGGTCCGTTTGCGTACTTTATGTGTAGGAAAATGAAAAGTGTCAAATCTCCAAAATCTCGAGAGACCTCTCATTTCTAAGAAAAGTACGCGAACGCTTTTGTGTAAAAAGTTGAAAAAACATCGTACGAGTAGTTTGGCTTGAAAAGAAGCAACAGCTGTTTTTTTTTTGCTGGCAAACTCATAGGATTTCATCATTTCACAGTTTTCATTTTCTTGCCAGCTGAAATTCTGTGTGACGAAAAATGAACGAAAGTACATTTTTCTTTCGTTCATCTTTTTACCATTTTCTCAGTACGCGAACGCGTTTGTGTAGTTTTGCACGAAAGTTTATATAAATTTACGTTTTTATATTAGTTCGCGAACGGACCTAATAATAAAACAATTACGTTTTCCAATATCGCTGCAAAAAAGATAAAGTAGAGAAAAGCATTAACAATTTCATGCGATCAAAAATACTTTAAAAGAGAAAATATCCCTTAAATAAATTGCTACTGCGCATGTTGTGATCTTTCTTTTACTTTGGGATGGACTTTTTTTATACATTACTACAAGGGTGATAAAAATCCCTTTTGCCCATTCAAATTATAAATAACAAATAAGTGCTTGGTGAAAACGACAACACCCCGATTCTTCCGTTGTGAGGCCTCACAATTTGCAACTATAGTGAGGCTAATATCATGCGAGGTTTTTTGTGATTCGATAACATTTTCCGTATTCTCCCGAATTTCTCACAAAAAAACACACAAAAAATTCACCACAGAAAGGTGAATTTTCGATTGTTATTTGTGACAGTGAAAGGTAATTATCAGAGCTGGGATTTTTATGCGCTAAAAAACCCAAAATATGCACATAAAATGAGAAAATATGCGCTTAAAAAGTGAAAATATGCTTTAAAAACTAAGAAAAATAATAAAAAGACGCTGAAAACTTTTAAAAATTCAGTCTTTTATTTAACATTAATATTAAAAATAAATAAACATAAAATAAAATCCAGGTTCTCTTCTTCGTTATTTTTCAATGTCAATATTCTTGAGATTTTTTTATTTTCTTGTACATACCCTTCGTTTTTATTTAAAACATTTTCAATTTTCTTTTGAATTACTCTTCCTATTGAACCTTCGACTGAGTTAATTTTTGTAAATGCATCTTCCATCAAGTCTATTTGGGTTTTAAGTGTGTTCCATCCCTGTAGCTTAGTGATACTTTCACTAAGAAATTGGAACTTAAAGATATTAAATGATTTTTTAACAGTGACTGGTTAAGTTTTTCTTTTGTTTTTTTTTTAATAGAAAGAGCTTCAGAATCATTAAACTCTTTCACTATCCCTTCAAATTGTTCAAAATATTTTGAATAACATTCCACTGCATTCACCCATGTTCCCCATCTAGTAATTATACGTTGAGGAGGAAGAGGAATTCCGGGATTTTTTTTCTTAAACATTTCTACCCGTGTTAGTGCTTTGAGAAATATTTTTTTTTCCATTAGACACTAACGTATCAACGTCATTGAAATTGCTTCTTATTTCCTCTGCAACACAATGCAGTGCGTGAGCCAAACAGGTTACATGGATCATTTTAGGATAAAAAAGCTTTAACCCACGAGCAGCTTTTACCATGTAAGGGGCTGCATCAGTCAAAAATAAGAGTATTTTGTTTTTATCGATGTATCCAAGTAAATTAATCGAGTCATCAAAAGTGCGGGCGATGGTAGCATTGTTTGTTTTTTCTAGTTCAACTTCATTAACTAAATAAAAAACAAAATTTTAATGTTTTTCAATCCAAGTTACAATTCTTTTTGATCAGGTAGAGATAGCAAAAGGACGGGAATGACATTGGAATAACATGACAGCTGGAATTGTGTTTGCTGCTGCCAAGTTAGTTTTTCGTGGAGGTTGAAGCTTTAAGGTGCTTATGCATGTTTTTCAAGGTAAACTTTTTCATTTTCATGTGTTTTAGATATTACGAAAATATGTACTGAAAATATGCATTTATTTTAAAAAAATGTCCAATGACCCAAAAAATGCATTTATATGCATTTATAGTAATATAATGCAAAAATATGCTCTAACGATTGAATGCCATTTTAAAAGAATTTTACTGATTCGAAAAACTATCTTATTTATTTGCTTCTACGTTTTTCCAAAAAAAATATGTATTAACATAGAAATCCTAGCCCTGGTAATTATAAAACAAAAATTACTATGGAGGCAGAATATTCCCTAAAATGTAACTTGGAATGTCTGTCACGCGGTAATGCCGTTTTCTCTTATTTTTATTAATATTTCGACCAGAAGACAAATGAATTCTCAATGAGGTTTAAGAGAATCGGGGTGTAAGAGCTTCTTAGTTAAACAAAAAATCGACTTATGAGTGGTTGTTGAATGCCGGCTTAAGATGGTAAAAGCAAACAAAAACATTTTTTTTTTAAATAGAGTTCCTGTTCATTGCACAAACTGCTAATTTGTGTGATGATTTAAAGGACATTTTCAAAAATAAATGACAAACCCCGTCAGATCAGAGCTTAAGAGAAAGGACAGTCCTCTAAAATAAAGGACCAGTGGTCACCCATATAGTACCATATTGTCAATATTTGCGCGAGCTATACTGGATACGTTAGCTGTAGGACTCTTTTACCTGTAAGCAGTTCCTCACAAATTTATGTCATTTTCAACCAACAACTGTTTTTATTCGGCCTTATTGCGAAGATCAATCGACAATTGATAATTGACTATTTTCAATGTGTGCTATTGTGAACAAACGATTCATTTGGTATTTTTGTCAATCGCATTTTTGTAATTGACTGCGATTGACAAAATCCTTTAGAATCGTTCGTTCACAATAGCACACATTGATAATAGTCAATTATCAACTGTCGATTGATCTTCGCAATAAGGCTCATTATCTTTTTCTGCTGTCTTTGATGGCAATTTTTATCGTTTTACTTGAAGGCTGAATTCCGGGGTTATGCATTCAATTTCTCGTCCGGTTTCCAGAAACTTTTTCATCATCATAAAAGTGTTGCGTCCGTCACCAGATCTGCCAGCTGTATCGCCGAATTCTCAACTGTTCTTTGTCTTATAAGATGAGGCCTTATCATTTTCCCCAATACCTTCCTATCGAAAGTGGTGTGTTTCCATTTCGGGCTTGTTTGTGTAAAACGTTATGTATTTCAACTTTTACAATTAAGTTCGTTTCGACCGTAATTTGACCAGTTTGGAGGGCATTGCTGTCACCAAACTAGGTTTTTTTCTGATCAGGTGTCGCGTGGATAAGCATGAAGGTCATTTATGGTCTATCATCTTAAAAACAATAAGTTATATTTATAAAATAAATTATTATATGTTATACATAGTACACAAAGAAAAGTCTCCACTTTCTTATCTGGCAAACTTAATGTCCGACACATTAAATTGGCGCTAGTTTTTTTACATTTGGAAACAGTATCCTGAAGCAATAAGGGAATCTTTGATGGAAATGGAATATCTCAATGAATACCTCGAAGAACCAGAAAAACGGAAAAAGAGATTCAGGAAAAACAAATTTCAATTCATGTAACAGCAATGACTTCAGCTGGTGCTTTTTTTATACCCTATTCTAAGGGTATATTAATTTTGACGCATAGTTTGTAACATACCTTAATATTACCCGTAGACCCCTAAAAGTTACTATATTTATGATCAGCATCGATAGTAATGTCGATCTAGCCATGTCCGTCCGTCCGTCCGTCCGTCGGCAAAAATTAGGCCTTTAAACTGGGCCTAGAGAAATGAAATTTTAACCATATACTCTCTAGGGTCCCGAAATAATCAAGTTTAAGAATTTTTGAAATCCGCCCACAGACACGCCCACAAGCTCAAAAAAACAAAATTTTGGAAAAAATCGAATTTTGAGCTAGAAAGCTGAAATTTTTATATATATGATCTATGACTCCTAAAACTGCTCGGGATAAAAAAAATGTCAAAATCCACCCACTGACACGGCCACAAATAAATAAAACAATTTTTTTGAAAATCCAAAGTTTGAGCTAGTTAGCTGAAATTTATAATATATACTCTCTATGGGCCCTTTATGCTCATGTGTAAATATTTTCAAAATCCGCCCACTGACACGCCCACAATTAATTTTTTTTTTTTTTTGAAAATTCAAAGTTTGAGCTAGGGAGCTGAAATTTATAATATATACTCTCTAGAGGCCCTTTATTCTCACGTGTCAATTATTTTTAAATCCGCCTACTGACACGCCCACAATTAAATAAAACAATTTTATTGAAACACCCAAGTTTGAACTAGGGAGCGTTTTTTTTTTGATAAAATCCTTTAAATGTTATATAACAAAATATGTAGAACGTTCTTAACAATTCAACCATACTTAGACTTATGTCACGCCCACTTATGAGGGATAGGAATAAGAATAGGGTATCCAACAGTTCGCCCAAGCGGACTGTAGCCCGTCCCTATGTTTAAAATTAATTTTGTTGACTCCGTGAGTGACTCCGTTTTACGTCTGCAAACGGAGTCAATAACTTAAGAACGACTCCGCATACGGGTCCGCAAAACGACGATTTCGGCTTCAATTAGTATGGAAACTCAAAGAGCCCCATAATCACATGTGTATGTATTGTGAGAGAGGCTCAGCAAAAACCCAATGCGAAACTGATCCAAAAACATAGGGACGGGCTACAGTCCGCTTGGGCGAACTGTTGGATATCCTATTCTTATTCCTATTCCTCATAAGTGGGCGTGACAAAAGTCTAAGTATGGTTGAATTGTTAAGAACGCTCTACATATTTTGTAATATAACATTTAAAGGATTTTATCAAAAAAAAAAAACGCTCCATGGCTCAAACTTTGGTTTTTCAATAAAATTATTTTATTTAATTGTGGGCGTGTCAGTAAGCGGAAAATTAACACATGAGCATAAAGGGCCCCTAGAAAGTATACGAGTATATTATAAATTTCAGGTCCGTAGCTCAAATTTTGGTTTTACAATAAAATTGTTTTATTTATTTGTGGGCGTGTCAGTGGGCAGATTTTGAAAATGTTAGCTCCCGAGCAGTTTTGGGAGTTTGTGGGCGTGTCTGTGGGCGGATTTCAAAAATTCGTTAACTTGATTATTTCGGGACCTTAAAGAGTTTATGGTTGAAATTCCAGCTCTCTAGGCCCAGTTTAAAGGCCTAATTTTTGCCGACAGACGAACGGACGGACGGACATGGCTATATCAACATTACTATCGATGCTGATCATAAATATAGTAACTTTTATTGGTCTACTGGCAATATTAAGGTATGTTACAAACTATGCTTCAAAATTAATATACCCTTAGAATAGGGTATAAAAAGTACCAAACCGAGGCTAGATGAGAATCGAGGATCGCTTCAAAGCAAAATAAAAATCCAAAAATGTTTGTTCATGTTTGTTTTATTTCTTGAAACAATAGCTACATATTTACATTAGGTCTTTGTATATACACTCTAAAGTATTCTCACTTCGTGAATACGACGATACGCCACCTCTTTAGGTATATACAATGATAAGGTATACCTACATCCATTTCTCCAACAAATTCTAGTGCGAATAAAGGATAATAAGCAAATATATACGAATGTAAATGACTTGCTTTCAGCATGAATTTGCAGCAATAAAAAAAAGTCCTCGAATTCCGGTTCCGGTTCATCGGTTGCCATTATTTTGTGATTTTGATAAATCAAAATTCAAAAGAAGTTTAATTAAGCAATTAACTATGCGAAATGATAAATTCAATTGTAGTTTACCTACCAAAGGATAAGGACACAGTCAGAGACAGTTTCAGCGACAGATAGGGAACTAATACGTCATTACAAATCCAAATAATGTAAATACTCTCGACTCTCATTCTTCTTCTTTGGTATGGTAAAGTAGTTGCAGTCAATTTACAAATGTGTGCGTGGAACGCCTCATACATACATATATCGTGGATCCAAAGAGGAATGGAAAAGTTGGGTCAGCGTTTTTGCTTTAAGGGAATGATTATGATCAGTAACCTTATTGAAAAAAAATCCTAACACATTTTTATGATAATTAAAGCTGCAACTTTGTTTCGAAATGAAATAATTTTTAATCGGGTTTGCACATTTTCCTTGGTAAAATTAGCTCATTTGCCTAATGAAAACGTTTTGTCTTGAGAAGCGCTATTAAGTTTTTATTTGTTTTCCAAATTCTCGTCTTATTTGAATTCATTTTTTTGATCACAAATTAGTGTTCCGCATTGGTGACAAAAAAAAACTGATCGCTATTCGCAATCCCATAAAAAGAAGTTTAATGGTGACTAAAATGGAACTGACAAGATCGTAAAATTAAACTACTGCTGATGACTCCGTCCTTTTACTACATGTCTTTCAAATGGAAATACAACTTGGCTTCGCTTAATATGGAGGTTACATTCCCGGAAAATGCCTTGTTGAGCGAAATCGTGTTAAACGATACAAGACACCAGTGCAAAAATGAAAATTACGTTCTATGATCTCAATAAATACCCAAAAATTATATTTTTCTTTTACTTTTCACAAGTTTTCCTTTAAACTGAAATTGTAGTTGGAAGACCCACGATATCTCAAAAGTCAAAATCCCCAACATTTAAAAAATGTACAAACATAAAATCTCCAAACACAAAATTTCCGTTTTATACCACCCAGGTACTGTTGGCATAGGCGCCTGCCTGAAGAAAGTCATCTAACCGCGGAGCAACGAAGTTGCGTGAGCGGTACCTCCCGTCTGCGAAGAGAGAGTTGAAGTTCCTTAATTCCGTGTAGCGAGCCACTGTTGCCATAGGCGCCTGCCTGCTGAAAGTCACCCATTCCGAGCGGAGCAACGAAATTCCGTGAGCGGTACCTGTCACTTACGGAAAAATTATTGAAAACCCTTAACCGTTAGCGGGCCCCACCCAGGTACTGTTGCTATAGGCACCTGCCTGACGAAAGTTTCCTACGCTTTGCGGAACTATAGAGGATTTAATGTTTGGGAGTTTTGTGTTTGGGAATTGTGTGTTTGGGGATTTTGTTTTGTGAATTTTGATATGTGGATTTTAGTTTGGGAATTTGCTGACTGGCGAATAGGGAACTAACCCATTGTAGTTATACATAAAATAAATATACAAAACCACAAAATACAACTGCTTTTTCCGCTAATAAACTTAACCAACAAGTTTTAATAAACGTAGCAAAAACAAACAAAGTCTTCTTAACTTTACAAGAAACTTTAAAGTTTCGCATGCTGTTTACATTTATCACATTTGAGCGTTTCTCTGATGCCTCAAATCGTTTTTTTATTTAAAATAGATCCAGGGTTGGATAAGGTTGATCCAAACCAGCTAAATCGTGATTTCGTCAAAATTCAAATACAATCGACAAGCACTAACGCAGCTCAATTAATCGAATCAAATGGCTCCTTTGAATTTTCGAGAGTTGAGCAACACCACGGGCTTCTTGCTGAAAAGCTTATTACACAATTCGGGCTCTCGTCTTCTGCGGCGAAATTTATTCAATCACATCTTACAGGTCGTACGCAAGCCGTCTTTATCAATGATGTCCCATCCGAGTTTTTAGCAACTTCAAATGGTGTCCCTCAAGGATCCATCTTAGGCCCACTACTTTTCTCAATCTTTATTAATGACCACCCAACTGTTGTCAATTACTCGTCAGTACATATGTATGCAGACGATGTACAACTATACATAAGCAGTGAGCGCGGTCTCATCACTAATTCTGCCTAAAGCTCAATCAGGATCTCAAGAATATCCTAACTTGATCCGAGCGCAATTGTTTAAAGCTAAATCCTGACAACACCAAATGCATAGTAATTAGCAGAAATTGCCCGGATATATCTTGCGTTCCTAGCATTAATCTAGGAAATTTTCCAATTCAATTTGTCCAGAAAGTAAAAAATCTAGGTATTTGGTTCAGCACAACATTGTGTTGGGACAACCATATTTTGACCGTTATTGGGAAAATCTACGGCTGTCTCAGGAACCTGTCACTTTCGCAAAATTTCACACCGACACCTACAAGGTTGATGCTGGCTAGAACCCTGCTGGTGCCACTTATTACCTACTTCTGTGAAATCTTTTGTTGTAACAACGCCTTCATAACGCGCAAATTTCAAGTTGCATTTAACAATATTACTCGATATGTTTTTGGATTGAAAAGATACGATCATGTTTCCGCTTACGCTAAAAAGATTCTTGGTTGTACATTAAACAAGTATCTTCAATACTGCACTATCAAGCATCTACATAATATCATAATCACCAAACAGCCGCCCTATTTATATGATATGCTTCAATTCGCACAATCGCAACGCTCCTCCAATTTGATTCCACCCCGGGTAGCATATCAGCTCACGGAACGCCAATTTTTTGTTCACGCCATTCGCCTCTGGAATGCACTTCCCCTCAGTTTAAGACGACTCAAGGATGCAAACAATTTTAGTGACACTCTCTTTCGGCACATTGCAGGCACATAGATACAGAAAGTACTAACTAAGTTTATAGAAATCGTTTTCTTTCTTTCGTTTTCTTTTTACTTCTTTTAAATTGTTTTTTTTTTTTTGTTTTTTCTTAAATTTGTATACATTGTTTATATTTAGTTTACCTTAGTCATTTTTTTTTCTTTTCTTTTTTTAATGTAAAACAATACACGTATTTTCAGTTAATATGAAGTATAATAATCGAAAGGCTTTTTAACAAAATTCACATTTATAACTTGAAAGATTTTGGAAGTCTATCATAAATGTTGTTACTTATGAATAAATAAATATGAAATATGAAATATGAAAATATGAAAAAAACTGTCGCAAAAATGAAACGTAAGAGCGAGGCCGTGCTGTAAGAAGTATTGCAGTTCCAACTAGAAAAAAACGTTTTATTAACTTGCAACGCTTTTCTAATGATCGTTCTTTGAACATGTTCAGTGATAAATGCCTCTTCTAAAAATATGTAAAACAGTAGAAGAAGACGATTTATTTCAACAATAATAAAAACTACTACTATGTTCGAAGGAGAGATACTACGAACCCCTCCAAAAAACCAATATCAATTAATTATAAGTTTTTCTTTCATGATAATTAAAAAGTTATTAGTGCCATTAAGATAATTTTAATTCCGGCACTCGGTTATTCGGGTTTTGTTTGATAGAGCGGCGTGTTGATTTGTTGCCCTATGAATGTCGGTAAATTTACTAGGTAGTTTAATACTAATCAATCAAAAAATATGAGTTTATTTTGAGCAAACCGAGTACTTTTAGCTAATAAAGGGTCTTTCATTAAGGACTTAACGACTTATTTTTTAAATAAAATGCAAACTACTTGAGATATTTATTTATTTATTTATTTATTTACTTATACAATAAGATACAGTATCTTCTTAGATAACATAAGCTTGATTGATATCTTTAAATAATGTGTTATAAGATTACAAAAATAGAAAAAAGCAGCTAACAATATTGTAGATATAATTATTTTAATCCAAAAAGAAAAAGAAAATAAAGACAGGATAAACATTGAGCGAAGGGTAAAGGAAATAGTTGATAAGAAAAGAAAGGGGATAGATAAATAACAAAATAAGAATCATCATCACATTAATGTCTCCAAGTACTCCTTGAGCCTCCTTCCGAAAAGTGCCGTACAGCTAATCATCCTTAGATGTCGAGGAAGAGCATTCCATAGACGTATCGCATTTATAAAAAATTGGCCCTCGGATACTTAAGATGCGTAATGCACTGGCACAAAGCTCAACGATCTAATAGAACGCGACTGGCAGATCTTATTAAAAAGGTAAGGTGGCTGACGCGATTGCAATATATTGTTGAGCAATGTTAGAGTTCTTAGTTTGAACAGATTTCCAAGAGTAACGCCATATATAAATTTGGAAAATTACTTCATAGATATACCTTGCTAAGCAACATTCACTATGTAAGCAACATTCACTTTATGCTTGTGCACAGAATAACAATTGTAAAAAAGTTCACAACCGTAAAGCAATAAAGGGATCAATAAAGTTTTTTCAAGTACCATTTCGGTTTTTAAGAGTGCAATTCTATGGTTTGTTCACAGCATACGAAGCCCTCCATACACTTTCCAAATTGTTAGTCTGATATGGGTAATACCAAGGTTTTTAGCTGAATCCACAAATTTAATATGATTACTGTCATAGTATATTCTGACGACACGACACGGATTTTTTTGAAATAACCAAGCATTTGGACTTAAGTGGGTTAACGCATAGACAATTTTTCCGTGACCAGTTAAGAATATTATTTAAGTCTTCATTAACTTCAACGCCTGCATTTTCGACCAGACCTATGGGAAAACTTTTCCGCATCTGAACATCATCAGCGTACATATCCACTTGAGTGTTTTTTAAGCAGTTGGGTAAATCATATATGTTCATTGAAAATAATAGCGGTCCCAGTATAGAACCCTGTGGGACTCCTCTATTTAATCTAAGAAGTTCAGATACGGAGCAATTTGATACAACTGTCTGATATCTACAGTTAAGGTAGGACTGGACTAAATTTGTCGAAGAATAGGAGAAATTAAATTGGTTCATTAGCTTACTATACTGAGGACATTATGATTAACTGCACCAAAAGCCTTAGAAAAATCCAGAAGGATGAGAAAACTTACATTGTTACAGTCAACATCTTGTCTTATGTTTTCTACCACATTAATGAGAGTTGTAGTACAGCTATGTTTTGGACGAAAACCTGACTGATTACCACATAACAAATTTGTGTTTCACAGAAATGTTCGTATTTATTTATTCATTAACTTTTCTAGGACCTTGGACAGAAATGGTAGAATGGCAACTGGCCTAAACTCATGTTGATTTTGATTTTTTGGAATCGGTATAATTTTTGTTTGCCTCCAAACTGAAGGAAAAACACTTGACATAAATATTTTATTAAAAAGATGCCTTATGTATTTTAAGGATGTATAGCCTTGATGAAAACCGGATGAATTCCATCCAGGCCAACGGAATTGGATTTTATACATATGCAGATCTCCAAGACTTCGGTCTCATCCACTGATTAAAAACTAAAACATGATGAGGAAAAGAAATTGTTCTCGGTTGGTAGAGTCGTTGTATCATCAGTGGCTTCTTGACATGGCAAAGTAATAAATTTCCTATTTAATTCATTGCAGTCAATATTATCGGAAATATTGTTTTTTTGTTTGCCAATTCCAAAATCACGTATGTTTTTCCAGAGTTTATGTTTTGCTTGACAGGGGTCTAGTCGGGGGTGAAGTAACGTCTCTTTGCTTCACGTATCACGGTCATCACCTTATATGATATCTCAAAAAATGTTATTGGCTTCAATTACTATTAAAACATTTATGAATGGAATTCGACTTCGTTCATATGTTCACCACGGGAACGTATGCAGCTGTCGATACGTTGAACCCAATTTTCGATGACTCGGCCGCACATTTCGACCGATACGGCCGCTATTTCTCGTTCATTATTGGCTCTGCGCCCCTCTAACGTCGCCGGCTTGTTGGCATAGACCAATGAATTTATGTAGCCCTATAAACAAAAGTCTAGAGGCGTTGGAACCACATGTCACAGACGCCAATTCGTGCAATTGCTCGAAGAAATAACGTTGCAACGGGTTGGGGACAAAATCCCGAAAACCAAAATCCCGAAAATCCAAAATCCCGAAAATCCAAAATCCCGAAAACCCAAAATCCAGAAAATCCAAAATCAAAAGTCATGGATCGTTTTTGATATGTTTTTTTAAGATTTGAACTGTTTTTGTTATGTTTTATTCATTTGAAGTTTTTTATTTTGTTAAATAAATTTGCCAAATTTTTCTGTTGCTACAATAAAATTTTTGGTTTCATTTTCGGGATTTTGGTCTTTCGGAATTTTGGATTTTCGGGATTGTGGCTTTTCGGGATTGTGGGTTTTCGGGATTTTAGTTTTTCGGGATTGTGGCTTTTCGGGATTTTGGATTTTCGGGATTTTGGGCTTTTGGGATTACGTTTTTCGGGATTCTGTCCGACTCCCCGTTGCAACATGTCACTGTAGCGAACCATTTACCGTAACATGACGGTAATATTCATCGACGAAAAAAAACCACCCAATACCATACCAAACAGTGACTTTTGCGTATGAAGTGGTGTTTCATGAAGCACATGAGGACTGTCACCTGTCCTGTCCAGTAATGCATATTTTGCTTATTGAAGAAGCCGTTTAACCAAAAATGCGCTTCATCGCTGAAGATGATTTTGCGATGAAATTCTTTATTTTCTTCCATCATGTCCAGAGCATAATTTGAGAACGTACATCGCTTCAAATGATCAAGTGGCTTTAGTTCTTGAGTCAGGTTGATCTTGTAAGCGTGTAGGCCAAGATCTTTACGCAAAATTCGACATAACGTGATCTGGGAGAGTCCCAATTCTTGAGAACGCAGTGAACGCCTCTACGGCAGCAATATTCTCCACACCTCGGGTACAACATAGTATCACTGGCACGGCAACATAAGACAACAATTCCTAAACCACAATCACGTCTCTTCGCGTGCGTTGCTTTCTTTTGAAAGTCCATACTTTTCTCTATCTATGCTTTGACACACGGCGCTTTTCAGCAAAGATACGAAACCTAACGTTATGTTTGTCCCATTTTGGAGTTGAAACGCAACTCATGATGATGTTCAAAATAGTAAGTAATACATAGAAATTATTAATTTGTTTCTCTAGGGACTATTAATTTAATTTTAAATTAGTATAAGTATTATTTCACTTAATTTTTGCATGTACAGTTTATAAAATATTGTAAAAATTAAATGTTATTTTTTTTTAAATAGTTTTGTTCATTTTACTCCCGCTTTATGTAGATTATAATATTAAAAAACTTTATAAATCCTGTAGAACGATCCGTTGAATATCTTGTGAACAACTTTTTAAAAATGTATAAAATTAATAATAATATATAGTTTAAAAACTAGAGTGCAAAATTAAAACTCAATTGCCAATATTAGCACTAGTTCTGGGGCTGGACAGCGATATTTTCCTGTTTATACCCTATTCTAGGGGTATATTAATTTTGACGCATAGTTTGTAACATACCTTAATATTGCCCGTAGACCCCTAAAAGTTACTATATTTATGATCAGCATCGACAGTAATGTCGATCTAGCCATGTCCGTCCGTCCGTCCGTCGGCAAAAATTAGGCCTTTAAACGGGACCTAGAGAGCTGAAATTTCAACCATATACTCTCTAGGGTCCCGAAATAATCAAGTTTACGAATTTTTGAAATCCGCCCACAGACACGCCCACAAAACAAAATTTTGGAAAAAATCGAATTTTGAGCTAGAAAGCGGAAATTTTTTATATATGATCTATGACTCCTAAAATTGCTCGGGATAAAAAAATTTCAAAATCCGCCCACTGACACGCCCACAAATAAATAAAACAATTTTTTTGAAAATCCAAAGTTTGAGCTAGGGAGCTGAAATTTATAATATATGCTCTCTATGGGCCCTTTATGCTCATGTGTAAATATTTTCAAAATCCGCCCACTGTGGGCGTGCCCACAATTACTTTTTTTTTTTTTTTTTGAAATTCAAAGTGAGCTAGGGAGCTGAAATTTATAATATATACTCTCTAGGGGCCCTTTATGCTCATGTGTTAATTTTTTTTAAATCCGCCTACTGACACGCCCACAATTAAATAAAACAATTTTATTGAAACACCCAAGTTTGAGCTAGGGAGCGTTTTTTTTGATAAAATCCTTTAAATGTTATATAACAAAATATGTAGAGCGTTCTTAACAATTCAACCTTACTTAGACTTTTGTCACGCCCACTTATGAGGGATAGGAATAAGAATAGGGGATCCAACAGTTCGCCCAAGCGGACTGTAGCCCGTCCCTATGTTTTTAATTATGTTATATTTCATGATTAATTTAATTTCAAGATCTAGCTCAAAATGGAATCCCTTAAAAGTGGTGAAAGGTGGAAAGACAGGCGGACATCCACAGGGTCAATTTTGGCTACCCCACTTTTCGTCGATGGTTTTGCTACATACATGCCTTCTTAACCCGTTGTTCTATGTTAATTTTCCAGTTGAGTTTAGGATCTATGATAACGCCTAGATACCTGGTACTGGTTGATAGGAAGCGGGTGTGCTATGTAGGCAAGGAAGTATGAAGTAATTTATTTTGGTTTTGGTGGTGAAAAGCATCAGTTCGGTTTTGCCTGGGTTAACTCAAAGACCGCACTTTTTTGCGCATGTGCGAATTTTGCTTAGAACGTTTTCCATGACTTCTCTTATCACGGAGGGGAATATTCCTGAGACCAATATCAGTATATCGTCCGTATACCGAACTACCTTGATTTCTTCTTTGTCTTATATTAAGAGGCGTTTGTTCATTACTATGAGCCGGAGTAGACGTGAGATGACTTCTCCTTCAGGTATTCCCCTACTGGCATATTTGGTTATATTGCTATTTCCTAAAGCTGCTTGAATGATTCTAGTGCTGAGCGTAGAAACAATTCATTGACTAAGATGATTTTCTATGCATAGCTCACTCAGGGACTTTAGAATTGCTTCAGTGTGTACGTTGTTGAAGGCTCCTTCTATGTCTAGAAAAGTGGCCAATTGATTGTTATATAAGGATTTTTCTCTTGTGTGCACTAGCTCGTGAAGGGCTGTTTCTATTGATCTTCTTCTAGGTCAAAGTAACTAACTTTCTTACTAAATGGGCTAACGACCCGTGGAGAGTCTCTGCCTCAGACACTGCAGACTTCCGTCCTCCACGATCCCGCGCACGCTGCTTCCACACCAAGCGCTCTGGCATACTCTTGGTCCTTAAAACGGAAGTTCGGTCTTCCTTTTCGTCTCGAACCTGGGGGCTGGGAGTCGAAGATCCTCTTCGCTGGAGCATTATTGTTCGCTCGATGTGGCCGAGCCATTTTATTCGACATATTTTAGCTTTTTGGACTACATCTACATCTTCGGTTATATCTTCTCTTCCATTCGGCCTCCTCGGACACAGGACTAAATATTCGACGGAGTGTTTTTCTTTTGAATGAACCCAAAATTAGCTCTCCTTTCCTGCTTATCAGCCATCACTCGGCGCCGTAAGGCAGAACTGGCAGTATCAGTGTTTTGTAGAGTTTGCACTTGGTCTTCCGTGTAAGGAGTTTTGAACCAATTTGCTTTGGCAAACTGAAGTAGCAACGGTTTCCTTGGGTAAGTCTTCGTCGGATCTCCACTAATGTTTCATTTGTGCAGTTAATGTTTAATCCGAGGTAGGTGAACTCCCTTACTACCTCGAAGTTGCTGCAATCAACGGTGACGTTTTGTCCTAGTCGGTGGGTAGATATTTATTTGTTTGTTGAAAGCAAGCTCCCTGTTTTGTCCTCGTTGACTTCAAGGCCAACCGTTCTGAAGCGGCGTATCACGATTCACGAGTCGTAGCCGAAATTTGTCGGTCGTACAATTTTACATGCCGCCACCGCCGATATCTACTTGTGAGCGCGTAGTCCCTTTGATAAAGGCCGCCTCTGAGATTAGACACTATAACTGTGAACAAGCGACTTTCGGCTCTAACTTCAAAACTTAAATTCGAGATTGTTTACACCGCATTTTTTGGAGTTCTATTTTTATTTCGGCTTTTTATTTATCAATGGCGCCGATTCGATTATTTTTGAGAATGTTCGAGATCGAGGCTATAACTATAAAAGCAACGATCGCGCCTCGACACTTAGTCAGTCGACGATTAGCGTTCGGAGCGATAAGTACCTTCCTGCTAGAAACAGAGTGTTTATTGTTCTACCGCTGTATTCTGATTCTATCAGTTTTGTACATTTCTTCTTTGGACTAAATTCTTCTACGCAGTAACGATCGTGCATTATTTTATCCCCACCATCCTGACATCATCAAATCACGACCACTACAATCCCTATTGTTCTTTGTTCTCATTGTTGTTTGAAGATTAGCAGCAAACATAAAACTGCTGCTCCATACAGAATTGCGATGGCTGTCTCGGGCTAAAACTTTATCAAGGCTATTTGAACTTAGAGCCGAGTTACAAATGTTTCTTTTGTTTGTATGATAAAACTTGGTTGTTCCGACTGTCTTTTATGGCGGATATCTTTCAAAAAGTGAACGAATTAAATTTATCACTGCAAGGTAAACATCAGACAACAGTGTTCCAGGCCTGTAACAAAATAACTGCCTTTAAAAGAAAATTAGATTTTTGGATTATTTGCGTTGGAAAGAGAGAAATAGAAAGCTTTACGTCACTCAGTGAGTTTTTTAGCGATAACGACTCAGAAATGTTTCAAATTATTGAAAAATTGGTCCAATATCTCACTTCGATGAGCGCATCTTTTGAGAAGTATTTTTCCGAAGAAAAGAATAAATAAATTTAACTGAATTCATGGACTCATAATCCCTTTTTACAAAAGCCCGAAAGTATGTCAAACGAGATATATGAATCTCTTTTAGAAATGTCATCAGACACAAGTATGGAGTCACTGTTCAAAACGACGCCTCTCAACGATTTTTGGTGCAGAATCAGTGATGAATATCCAATGCTTGCCAAAATGGCTCTGAATATTCTTCTCCCGTTTCCCACCAACATATTTGTGCCAAACAGGATTCTCAGCCTATGCAGGCCAGAAAGCAAAATACCGCAATAGACTGGACGCCGAACCTGATATGAGACTTCAACTGTCCTCTTTCAAACAATTGATGAAAAATAAGAACAAATTAGGTTTTTTTTTGGTTTAAAATAATTTATTTCTTGAAATCTATATATATAAAAGAAAGTGTCCGAAGCGATGTAACCGCATAACTCGAGATTGGCCGAACCGATTTTGATGATTTATACTTTGTTGGAAAGGTATGTTCTCAGCACGGGTTTTAGAAGAAAAAAAACACCCAGCGTGTTACGACAGGTTTTTTTCGATTTTTTAAAAAAAAATTTTTTTTTTTTTTCATTTTGTATTTATTTATTTTGACAACAACCAAATAAAGAATCACATTTGAATGTAACATATCGTATCACAATTGAACTGTCAGATAGACACGCAACGTAACGCCATCTATTATCGATCAATGGAGAAGCCAATTTTGTTTCTTGTTTGGTGGCGCTGTCGGATTCGGATTTCTTCATTGCGATTTTGTGAGTTTTTGTGAATTAAAATTGATATGAGAATATATCTATATCTATTTATATATATATGTATATAAAAATCAATCCATATTTGCGTTTGTTGCCGGTGTTTGGCCAAACGCGTTAACCGATTCCAATGCATTTTTTTTTTAAAGAAAGGTGACGTCTATACGAAGGATGTTATGTATGTGCGATGTCTGTATCTGCATCGGTGTGTAAATTATGTGTTTCTTAAAAAAGAAAAAAAAAATTACAATGTATTTATACACTGTGTGTTTCATATGTAGGTATCATGTGCTTTGAAAAAAAAAAACAAATTTAAGTGAAATAATAAAAAGTTTTTTTGTGTAATATTTTCTATATATAAAAATCAATCCATATTTGTGTTTGTTGCCGGTGTTTGGCCAAACGCGTTAACCGATTCCAATGAAATTTTTTTCCATGAAAGGCGACGTCTGCACGAAGGTTGTTATGTTTGGCTATATCTGCAACGGTGTGTGAGATATGGGCATTTGAGTGAGTACACATGCATATGTGCGTATGCGTATAAATTACGACGCAGATACAGAGGCAGTACAGACGTCACTTATTTTGTTAACCGAACAAGCATATGAAAGAGGGATACCACACGAACGTTTCAAGCTTATTGTGGAATTTGTGCGCACTTTCATTCTTGAGATATCGTGTGTTCAATATTTTATTCAAATAACTCTTATTGAAATTTTTTGCATTTTTTTGTGAATCGGACATCGGAAAGTTGCTTTTCCAACATTGATAACAATCGGTGTGGAAGTGAATGAAAAGTGATTCAATCGAAGTTTTTTATTTTCGCTTTGTTGTTTGATTCGCAGAAGTAAGGTGACATAGGCGCCTGCCAGACAACAAGCACCTACCCTAAACGGAACAACGAAGTTGTGTGAGCGGCCTAAGCCATGCGGAGAAAAACGTGCAGTCCCTTTCACCGGTTTAGCTCAAATCAGGCAATCTTCGGTATTGGCCTGAGAGTGTTTCTGTGAACTTTGGTCAAAATCGGTCTTCTTTTTTTAGGCGCAGCAACATACGCCGGATACCCGCTATAGACAATTATAAGGAAGTCTACTCGAACATATTGGCCAATAGAATTCTCGGGCACGGGCAAAGCCGGGCAGGTGCAGCTAGTCTATTATAAATATGTACATATAATTTTAAAACTAACAAGGTACAAAGATGCTAGATTAGAAAAATGAGACATTCTGTATTTTACAAATTAGTTAATAAGAAAATAGTGATGAATGCCACTTCAAAAGGCTTAACAGTATAAGATACAATGATGTGGGTGGGGTGACCCTACAGAAACAGTTTTCAAATACAAAATTAAAAATAAAGAAGTTACAAAATTAAAG
Organism: Portevinia maculata; assembly: GCA_949715645.1. Classification (NCBI taxonomy): domain Eukaryota; kingdom Metazoa; phylum Arthropoda; class Insecta; order Diptera; family Syrphidae; genus Portevinia; species Portevinia maculata. The sequence continues at coordinate 222,109,981 of OX454526.1, forward strand.
AGATACAGTTACTTAAGTTAGGCATTATAGACATGATAATTATAAGAATAGAGGTGTAATAATGACGATAGAGATAGAAACAAAAATTAAACCAGAATATCAGTAATTAAAGATTCTAAATTACCATAATGAAAATTAAAGAGCCAGCGTTTTACATTTTTAAAAACGGAAGTTCGGTCTTCCTTTTCGTCTCGAACCTGGGGGCTGGGAGTCGAAGATCCTCTTCGCTGGAGCATTATTGTTCGCTCGATGTGGCCGAGCCATTTTATTCGACATATTTTAGCTTTTTGGACTACATCTACATCTTCGGTTATATCTTCTCTTCCATTCGGCCTCCTCGGACACAGGACTAAATATTCGACGGAGTGTTTTTCTTTTGAATGAACCCAAAATTAGCTCTCCTTTCCTGCTTATCAGCCATCACTCGGCGCCGTAAGGCAGAACTGGCAGTATCAGTGTTTTGTAGAGTTTGCACTTGGTCTTCCGTGTAAGGAGTTTTGAACCAATTTGCTTTGGCAAACTGAAGTAGCAACGGTTTCCTTGGGTAAGTCTTCGTCGGATCTCCACTAATGTTTCATTTGTGCAGTTAATGTTTAATCCGAGGTAGGTGAACTCCCTTACTACCTCGAAGTTGCTGCAATCAACGGTGACGTTTTGTCCTAGTCGGTGGGTAGATATTTATTTGTTTGTTGAAAGCAAGCTCCCTGTTTTGTCCTCGTTGACTTCAAGGCCAACCGTTCTGAAGCGGCGTATCACGATTCACGAGTCGTAGCCGAAATTTGTCGGTCGTACAATTTTACATGCCGCCACCGCCGATATCTACTTGTGAGCGCGTAGTCCCTTTGATAAAGGCCGCCTCTGAGATTAGACACTATAACTGTGAACAAGCGACTTTCGGCTCTAACTTCAAAACTTAAATTCGAGATTGTTTACACCGCATTTTTTGGAGTTCTATTTTTATTTCGGCTTTTTATTTATCAATGGCGCCGATTCGATTATTTTTGAGAATGTTCGAGATCGAGGCTATAACTATAAAAGCAACGATCGCGCCTCGACACTTAGTCAGTCGACGATTAGCGTTCGGAGCGATAAGTACCTTCCTGCTAGAAACAGAGTGTTTATTGTTCTACCGCTGTATTCTGATTCTATCAGTTTTGTACATTTCTTCTTTGGACTAAATTCTTCTACGCAGTAACGATCGTGCATTATTTTATCCCCACCATCCTGACATCATCAAATCACGACCACTACAATCCCTATTGTTCTTTGTTCTCATTGTTGTTTGAAGATTAGCAGCAAACATAAAACTGCTGCTCCATACAGAATTGCGATGGCTGTCTCGGGCTAAAACTTTATCAAGGCTATTTGAACTTAGAGCCGAGTTACAAATGTTTCTTTTGTTTGTATGATAAAACTTGGTTGTTCCGACTGTCTTTTATGGCGGATATCTTTCAAAAAGTGAACGAATTAAATTTATCACTGCAAGGTAAACATCAGACAACAGTGTTCCAGGCCTGTAACAAAATAACTGCCTTTAAAAGAAAATTAGATTTTTGGATTATTTGCGTTGGAAAGAGAGAAATAGAAAGCTTTACGTCACTCAGTGAGTTTTTTAGCGATAACGACTCAGAAATGTTTCAAATTATTGAAAAATTGGTCCAATATCTCACTTCGATGAGCGCATCTTTTGAGAAGTATTTTTCCGAAGAAAAGAATAAATAAATTTAACTGAATTCATGGACTCATAATCCCTTTTTACAAAAGCCCGAAAGTATGTCAAACGAGATATATGAATCTCTTTTAGAAATGTCATCAGACACAAGTATGGAGTCACTGTTCAAAACGACGCCTCTCAACGATTTTTGGTGCAGAATCAGTGATGAATATCCAATGCTTGCCAAAATGGCTCTGAATATTCTTCTCCCGTTTCCCACCAACATATTTGTGCAAAACAGGATTCTCAGCCTATGCAGGCCAGAAAGCAAAATACCGCAATAGACTGGACGCCGAACCTGATATGAGACTTCAACTGTCCTCTTTCAAACAATTGATGAAAAATAAGAACAAATTAGGTTTTTTTTTGGTTTAAAATAATTTATTTCTTGAAATCTATATATATAAAAGAAAGTGTCCGAAGCGATGTAACCGCATAACTCGAGATTGGCCGAACCGATTTTGATGATTTATACTTTGTTGGAAAGGTATGTTCTCAGCACGGGTTTTAGAAGAAAAAAAACACCCAGCGTGTTACGACAGGTTTTTTTCGATTTTTTAAAAAAAAATTTTTTTTTTTTTTCATTTTGTATTTATTTATTTTGACAACAACCAAATAAAGAATCACATTTGAATGTAACATATCGTATCACAATTGAACTGTCAGATAGACACGCAACGTAACGCCATCTATTATCGATCAATGGAGAAGCCAATTTTGTTTCTTGTTTGGTGGCGCTGTCGGATTCGGATTTCTTCATTGCGATTTTGTGAGTTTTTGTGAATTAAAATTGATATGAGAATATATCTATATCTATTTATATATATATGTATATAAAAATCAATCCATATTTGCGTTTGTTGCCGGTGTTTGGCCAAACGCGTTAACCGATTCCAATGCATTTTTTTTTTAAAGAAAGGTGACGTCTATACGAAGGATGTTATGTATGTGCGATGTCTGTATCTGCATCGGTGTGTAAATTATGTGTTTCTTAAAAAAGAAAAAAAAAATTACAATGTATTTATACACTGTGTGTTTCATATGTAGGTATCATGTGCTTTGAAAAAAAAAAACAAATTTAAGTGAAATAATAAAAAGTTTTTTTGTGTAATATTTTCTATATATAAAAATCAATCCATATTTGTGTTTGTTGCCGGTGTTTGGCCAAACGCGTTAACCGATTCCAATGAAATTTTTTTCCATGAAAGGCGACGTCTGCACGAAGGTTGTTATGTTTGGCTATATCTGCAACGGTGTGTGAGATATGGGCATTTGAGTGAGTACACATGCATATGTGCGTATGCGTATAAATTACGACGCAGATACAGAGGCAGTACAGACGTCACTTATTTTGTTAACCGAACAAGCATATGAAAGAGGGATACCACACGAACGTTTCAAGCTTATTGTGGAATTTGTGCGCACTTTCATTCTTGAGATATCGTGTGTTCAATATTTTATTCAAATAACTCTTATTGAAATTTTTTGCATTTTTTTGTGAATCGGACATCGGAAAGTTGCTTTTCCAACATTGATAACAATCGGTGTGGAAGTGAATGAAAAGTGATTCAATCGAAGTTTTTTATTTTCGCTTTGTTGTTTGATTCGCAGAAGTAAGGTGACATAGGCGCCTGCCAGACAACAAGCACCTACCCTAAACGGAACAACGAAGTTGTGTGAGCGGCCTAAGCCATGCGGAGAAAAACGTGCAGTCCCTTTCACCGGTTTAGCTCAAATCAGGCAATCTTCGGTATTGGCCTGAGAGTGTTTCTGTGAACTTTGGTCAAAATCGGTCTTCTTTTTTTAGGCGCAGCAACATACGCCGGATACCCGCTATAGACAATTATAAGGAAGTCTACTCGAACATATTGGCCAATAGAATTCTCGGGCACGGGCAAAGCCGGGCAGGTGCAGCTAGTCTATTATAAATATGTACATATAATTTTAAAACTAACAAGGTACAAAGATGCTAGATTAGAAAAATGAGACATTCTGTATTTTACAAATTAGTTAATAAGAAAATAGTGATGAATGCCACTTCAAAAGGCTTAACAGTATAAGATACAATGATGTGGGTGGGGTGACCCTACAGAAACAGTTTTCAAATACAAAATTAAAAATAAAGAAGTTACAAAATTAAAGAGATACAGTTACTTAAGTTAGGCATTATAGACATGATAATTATAAGAATAGAGGTGTAATAATGACGATAGAGATAGAAACAAAAATTAAACCAGAATATCAGTAATTAAAGATTCTAAATTACCATAATGAAAATTAAAGAGCCAGCGTTTTACATTTTTAAAAAACAAACCGGATATTGATATAGTCCTGATCGACAGTGGAAGTTTGTTAAACAAGCGATAAGATGAAACAGTATAAAACGATAGACAGTGGTACGAAATATGGGTACAGATAACAAATTAGAAAAGTTTCCACGTAAATTATGAGTTGAAATTAGACGAAAATTACGATTACCAGACTTCATAAAGAAGGACTTCAACACTTTGAAACAATATAAATGACGAACAGGAAGAATTCTCAGGTCACAAAACAAGGGATAACTATGATATCTAGCTGGTTTATGACATATTATTCTTAAGACATATTTTTCCAAAATTAGTAAAGGTTGTATTTTATTAAAGTATGAACCTCCCCAACACGCAATACCATATTGTAACTTAGAATGAAAAATTCCATAGTATATAGTTTTTAGTAGTATTTTTGAACAGATATTTTGCAAGTAGAAGAAATGCCTAATCGTATATCTAAAATACTGCCTTAAGGTTTCCACATGATTCAAAAAACTCATCCTGGAATCAATAGTAAGCCCTAGATATTTAAAAACATCCACTTGTTCGATTAAAAAACACTTTTCACAACAATCTATGCTGCTACAGAAGGACGAAGAAGAACAACTAGATACACAATTACAATTATACAGTTTATATCTTTGGCATTCAGGTGCATGAAAATAAACATTGGCTTCCATCTTTGAAGTCGCAGATAAACTGTAAAACATAATTTTAGTTTTGGAGCTTATTACTAAATTATGTTCAAGGAACCATTTTCTCAATAAGTTGAGATCCCAGTTTATGTCCGAAATTAAATCTAAAGGACAATTGCAACCATAGGAAAAACCAACATCGTCCGCAAACGCAGTAGGTGTACCTTTAAAATTAAGTGAAAATAATGAGTTGATGTAAATTAAGAAAAAAATAGGTCCTAAAACTGAGCCTTGGGGCACGCCCAAGTTAAAGAACCTAGTTTCGCTCCTTATGTCATCAAGCTTCACTCTTTGCGACCTGTGGCCAAGATAAGACCTAAACCAGTCGAGCATGAAACCACGAAAGCCCGCTTTTTCTAATTTCCTCAACAGGATGTTATGGTCAACCATATCGAAGGCTTTGGTAATGTCAATAAACAAGCCAGCTGTATATTTTTTACCATCAAGGTTAGATATTATTTGAGAGCGGAACTGTAGAAGTGCATCTTCAGTTGATTTACATTTTTGGAATCCAAATTGAACTGGACTAAAAAACGAATTACAATTTAGATAACTCACTATTCTATTTTTCATCAGTTTCTTAAATATTTTACTGAAGACTGTAAAAAGTGCAATGGGCCGATAATTAGAGATGTCAGCAGCGGAACCGTTTTTCAGCAGAGGTACAACATCTGCAAATTTGAGTACTTCGGGGAAGACACCAGAAAAAACACAACGGTTGAAAATATCTACTAGAACATTCAGAGAAGAATACGCAATATTTTTAACAATGATATTAGATAAACCATAAGCATCACACGAATTTGATTTGTTAAGAGTACCAATCACTTTTAGAACCTCGGGAGGAGTTATGGGCTGGTACACAAAACTGTTTACTTCAATCTGTTCGGTAAAACTAAGGTTGGAAGAACATACTGAACATATTAATTTCATGGGAGAAGGCTGTAAGCTTTTAGCTATATTAGCCTTTAGAGTACCGAGTGGGTGACTTTGGGTCCCGCACGACCACGTTTTTGTCCATACTCCGTTTAATAATAACTGTTTTTAATTCTCTTTTTAGGTAGTCGAATTTTTTCGCATACACAATATAAATTCAACGAGATCTTTAATTTTTGGGAGTTTTTCTAGAACAAAAGAGTAATTTTCAAGGTAAGGGGGACCCAAGTTACCCCAGTTCGTACTTTAAGCAATTTTTTTTAATTGTTTTTATAGAAAAAAATGGCAAAAAGTCGACGATTTCTGCACCAAACGGAACTAGAAGAAATGATGAATGACACAACTGAAAGTGAGGACGATCCATGTGACTCAGAAGAAGATTTGGTGGAGAATGACGTGGATTTCGTGCCTGATAGTGGGGATATATCTGAAATAGAGGACGAAATTGAAGAAGAGAATGAGGAAGCTAATGAAATTCTGCCAAATGTTGATGATGCTGATGTTGATGATGACATTCCCTCAAATTTAGATCAGTATGTTGCAAAGTCGGGCCGAATTTGGTCAAGCAAGCCATTTCTACAAACCCGCAGGTTACTTCGAAACATTTTGAACGTGACCCCGGGTGTTACAAGTTATATGAGCCCAGCAACTGATATTGTTGAAATCTTTAAACTACTTATTACTCCAATTATGAAGGAAAAAATCGTATTGTATACCAATGAAGAGGCTCAGCTTGTTTCTGATAAGCACAATCAAAAATTTCCTTATAAAAAAACTATTTGGAAACCAGTAACTGTTATGGAACTTGATGCGTTTTTTGGAACATTGATATCTGCAGGAGCTCTTCATTGTAGACGTGAAAATGTTAAGGAAATGTGGACCACCGAAGAATCCTTTCGAAGGAATATATTTACTGCAGCAATGTCGCGTGAAAGATTTGTTGCAATATCTCGCCTTATAAGATTCGACGATAAAACGACCAGAGAGCAAAGAAAGCAAGACAAGACAAGTTAGCTGCAATAAGGGACATATGGGAAATATTTACTGAGAATTGCCGGAAATCATTTTTCGCTTATGGCGAAGTTACAATTGACGAGCAGTTAGTAACCTTTCGCGGAAAGTGCCCGTTTCGGCAATACATAAAATCCAAGTCGGGAAAATACGGCATTAAAATTTGGGCTGCTGCTGATGTCAAAACATCCTACTTTTATAATATGCAAGTATACACAGGAAAACTTCCCGGAGGAATCGCGGAAAAAAATCAAGGGACGAGGGTTGTTAAAGATTTGGCAGAGCCTTTATTTGGTTCCGGCATGGGTATTACTACCGACAACTTCTTCACTAACGTTGATTTAGCAGAGTTTCTTATTACTAAAAACTTGACGCTTCTTGGAACTGTACGAAAAAATAAAACAGATACCCCTTACGAACTAAAAGTTTACAAAGATCGAGCTGAGTATTCTTCAAAATTTGCGTTTACAAAATAAATTGCGATGGTATCCTATATCCCCAAAAAAAATCGAATGGTTCATCTTTTGTCTACTCAACATGCAGACAATTCTATTTCTGATCTAGTTCATTCTAAGCCAACTATGATTTTGGACTATAATAAAACTAAAGGCGGAGTAGACAGCGCAGACAAACTTATAAGAGAATATTCTTGTGGAAGACGAACAAGTCGCTGGCCGTACAGGATTTTTATGAATATTTTAGATATTGCTGCAATGAATGCATTTATAATTTTTATAGAAAAAAATTCTCAATGGCAAGTTTCGAATTCTGGACGAAGAAAAATATTTCTTATATCGCTTGGACAGAAATTGGCTGAACCTAATATGAGACTACGACTTCCACAAGTCAAAAAGTTCCACATGTGAGGCGTGCGATTGCGGCTTGTGGTATTGAGGTTGAGTCTACCAAGGAAGAAGAGGTCCTACCTAATGAAGGAAATAAGCGTGGTCGCTGCTTTTTGTGCCCTCGTAATCGGGACAAAAAGTCCAAACTCAAGTGCGCCATATGCTCCAAATTCATTTGTAATGAACATAGAAAGTCATGGTATCTCATCTGAAAGTGATGAATAATCGTTATTCATTTTAACATAATTTATTTTTATTTCTGTTTTTTTGAACTATTCCTATTTTTTAAAGTTAAAAGCCAGAAGAATTGAAATCTTTCATTTGAAGATATCTGTATTTCCATAAAACATTATAAAGAACTTTTTCCAATAAAAATTATAAACAACTCTATCTATAAAACATTAAAAACAATTTTTTTTACAAAACTTCACAAATTCGTATATACATATGTTTTTTTTAATGAATTTGATAAAAAAACGTTTCCAATTTAATTTGATAATGTACGAGTATTTATGCTAAAACTAATAATAAAATAAACTTGATTACAGGTAAAACCTGACTTTAATTGGGGGGACCTAGGGTACCCCACTCCGTCTCTTAGGTCACAAAATTTACTCGGTGCTCTAAAGGTTAGTGAAATAGATGTTAAATTCGTTAGCAATAGTAAGTTTATCAGATACATCGCAGTCATTGACTCTAATAACAGTTGGTATCTTGGTGGAGGCGGACTTATTAAAGATACTGCGAACGGTAAAAATTATCGCTGCAGATTGGAATCTCCTTTTTAAGATCAGCGCATAACATTTTATATTTTCTTTTTAAGCTCATATTACTGGGGTACTTATAACATTGGATTCTGAGTTTGTTTTACCATCTAACTTTGTTTAATAAGTACTTAGAGATCCACGGCTTAAGTCGTTTAACCACGCTTTTCGGAGACAAAGAAGAGGAACTGATAGAAATGTATTTCATTAGAGATTCCATAAACATTGTAAAGGAAGTTGAAGCATCACTACATGCATATACATCATCCCAAAACTCATATAATAGTTTATTATTGAGGTCATAAAAGTTGATTTTCTTTAACTTTTTTGAATATGTTGGATTAACACGCGCGCTTTTAATTATGCCAATTAAAAGATCTGTCATGGAATGATCAGTTAACATTAAATCGATTACACATTTTTTACAATTTCTCAAAGACAAATTACAAGAACGTCCATAGATGTGGTCTAAGCATTTGCCCGGTACAGTCCTAGTTGGTTCATTAATGAAACAAGCTAAGCCATGTGATGCCAATAATGCGAAATAGCTAGAAACCGTATCAGTAATTTCCAAAATATTTAAATTGAAATCACCTAAAATAAATAAGTTTTTTGATTTTTCTTTATCCAAGAGACCAGAAAATTCGCCAATGAACAACGAGACATTAAACAAATGTAGTCTATAGACACACAAAAAGACAAACACAACATGGTTAATATCAATGGAAACTTTAATAACATCCGCACTTAGTAAATCAAGACGCAAAACATCTAGAACCTTATATTCATTTTTTATAAAATACATTTTCATACCTCCCATTAGTTAGATTTTTTTAATATCTTCTATTATTATACTTGTTATGTAAGTAAGTAATAAGTAACTGTTACATGGTACTTTTATTATGCTTATTAATAAAGAATACACTTTTAAAAACTATTGTTTTGTTGTAGGGTTCCGTCAAGTAGATCGCTTTCCAAAAGGGTTCCGTCACCAAAAAAGATTGAGAACCGCTGTGCTAGAGAACAAGATTGAAGGAGTCATATGACAGCGCATCTCCTTGCGGTACAGGTTTGGAATGGTTCGGAAGAACTGTTTCCATACTGCACATTTGCACCGTAAATTTTTCCAGCGTCACTCGACACAAATGGATCAGTTTTGCCGCCATCCTGAATTCGGCCATCGCCACGTAGATCTCCTGGGTGAATGCTATCATATGCGGTATTAAAGTCGATGAAAAGTTGGTAGGTCGAAGTAAGGCTCTCATTAAATCCTCTGTATCTTGGTGGATATTGAAAATGAGCCTTACGCGTAGATCGATTGTTTTCTTCGAATACGATCCAAAATCTTCCATCTTTCATACAACATAACACTTTTTATATAGATCACTACAAGCAAAACGTCTTCAACCTACGTATCTGTATTCACTATACCCACAGACTATCTATGGGTAGTCTGTGACTATACCTCACGCGAAAAATTGATCGATTACCCTATGACTAAAAAATTGAATTCATGCTATTTTTTGGTCACGTATCATAAGCACCTCCGACTAGCACCGCATAAAACGATTTTTTGGTAATTTATGTGAAGAGGCTCATGTTCATTAAAAATGGTTTGTTACCTCAATTGCTCAAAATGTGGAATATGTACGGACTTCTAGAACGGCTGAAATCGTATAGGATGCATTTATCTGTATTCAGAAGGTCCAACCCCGTTATTAAGAGTATTGGTTTCCAATTGTGTACATACTTGCTTTCGCGCCCAAACTTCCGTTTCTATAATCATTTGTACAGTGGTTTTTCTTTGGTTACCTATCACGTTTATAATTTACTGCGGGCTCTAAGTCTACATGTATTGTACAATGTAGTTTGTCTTTAGTAATCAGACCTTGGAACGTGATTATTTGTGCATTTAACCTGGTTAGGTTAATGTTGCTTATAACTGACCTGCCAATCTGCACTTAATCCAAACACGTTAAATATGGTATTTTATCACTCTCTGATATAGTTGTTTAAAAGGAGAATGGAAAGGACGCTCCAGGATCGCTCAGAGTCGAACGGGAAGAACCAAGAAAACGATATATCGATGACTTCGCTTGGCTACGAGCCTGTCACCAGAAGTGTTTGTACATAACTCTGTTTTCTTTTCGCTTCGGAATTAAACGGATCTATAGATGAGATCGCATTAAAAATTCTAGAAAGTCCAATCGAACGCTGAACAAGTTCGTAAACCTCTGATGCGATTAATGATATTCATAAAAATCTTGAGGTTCGTGACAATATGAAATTAAAACACATGGCGATGATAATGACCTTAAACTAATAAATAAATAATAAGACCCCAGCGGACAACTTTGACGATGATTACATTTGGAATTAATTAAAGGCCATTGGCTAATCACACACTGGAAATCATAAGTAATTTATTTTTAAATGACTCCATGACTGCCTTCGGAATCGTCCCTATTAAATTTCAATCAAACGTAATCGGATAACTTAGCAGCTCTTCAATCATTCAATACAGGCATTCCATAAAAAATTGCAAATAGCTGTATCTGTATGTCAACTCAGAGTCACCAAACTTCATTTAAAAGTTCGTTAAACTTTCTACAATACGAAGAAGATGTCGTCTGATGCTTGTCAGCACGCCTAGTTTCGTGTCTGTTATAAATCTAGATATGTATCTATCTATAATCATTTTAATAATCTTGTTAAGCAATTGACTGGTTTTATGCAAATGAGACCTTTCTAATACTGGGGCTTAGTGTGAAGTATTTTTTTTTGGAATTTGAATTGACTTAGAATTCAATTTGATGTACAGGGTGTTTTTTTTTTATAGAGGCATACCTACAACTTATTTTAAAAATAAAACACAACAAATTTATGGGAACGACTAAATTTTGGCTTTATTATCTAGCCTACAAATTTCATGGCATTTAATGTAAATAATTTCTGGCATGTGGCCTCCGCAACTGCGCCTTATAAACGCCATCTTGTCGGTCCAATTTTGCATCTCTTTTTCGAGCATACCAGGTCGTCAATTGTTGGCTTCTAAGTGATCAATCGTTGCATAGAGCAGAGATATGACGTACCACAACAAAAAGTAGTCCAAAGTCACACGAACGAGGTGAGGTGGCCAACTCACAGGTCCATTTCTTGAGATGATTCAGTCACCAAACGTTTGACTCAACAAAGTCATGGTTGCACGCGCTGTATGGCATGTTGCGCCGTCTTGTTGGAACCATTTCTCCTCCAAATGATTTCCAATGACATGAAGAATAAAAAAATCACGAAACATTTGCCTGTAGCGTTCGCTATTCACGGTAATATTGGCACCGGTTTCGGATTTAAAGAGAAATGGTCCGATGACGCCTTCGGCATGTAAACTACACCAAACAGTGATTCTTTCGGGATGTAATGGAGTCTCAACAGTCTCATGAAGATTGCGCTCACTCCAAAAACCACAATTCTGCTTGTTTACAAATCCGTGAAGCCAGAAATAAGCCTCATCGCTGATGATGATTCGATGATAAAAATCTGGTTCAACTTACCATTCACAGAACACACGACGCAATTGATGGTCCGCTGCCTTTATTTCTTGCGCCTTGGATCTTATATGGATATAGGCCAAGATCTTTCCTCAAAATGTTCCAAGTAGTGGACGGATCAATAAATTCGGGTCCTTTCTCACACTCACGTCTACAGCGACGTTGGCTTCTTCTGTACGCACGGTACGGGCTTGATTTGGATGAATATTAGCACAAATAGTAAATGTAGTCATGAATTGATCTATAGTATTGCGTATTAGCTGCTCAGATGGACAATTATGCGCCCCGTAAACTTGACGAAGTGCTCTATAAGTTTGGCGAACAGAGCGCGAATTTTAGAAATAAATTTCCAAGTTTAGTAATCGTTGTTCTGGTGTATGTAAGTCCATGGTGATTTGCCAAAGTACATATACTGAAAAAAAGGCAAACACACATTAGCCGCGTTTTATTATCCCAATGATATTGATACGGATCCGATCTGATAATAAAACGATCTGGATCATCAGTGGCAAGTTGTGGCAACAGTTGTGTTTAACACATAACAGACGATACCAGGTATTTCAAGTTTCGATTGGCACTCAGCCATATTGCAAATATAGGGTACAATGTGACGTCACAATATGATCGCTTGTTGTGTCCGGGGTGTTGCCATTTGAATACAAATCAACATACATTTTGCACTCAATATTTTTTTTTCAGAAACTATGTTCAAATGTTATGTTCAAATATGCAACATATTAACAGTATTGTACTGCTAATATTTCCATTAATTTTTGTGTATTATATTACGAAGCAAAACGTCTCAAAAGTCGCAGTGGTAAATTATTCGAATATGAAAATATGCTAATTGATTTTTTGTGTTATTAATAGTGTTTCATATTTTGGTCTGGCAATATTATTGTGTTCCTATAATTTCCTATTATTTAAATAAGCAACGCCACGAAAAAACAGGTAGTGAGTTTTGTAATTACATTTTGGATCACGATTAATGATCCCGATAAATAGCAAGATCCTGTGTTGTTTTTGTTTTACGTATTAAATTGATCCAGATCCAGATCCGCATGGATAATAAAACACAGCTATTATTAGTATGACAGCTAGTTTGACAGTTATCCCTATCAGAAGTTTTATACCTCAATAAAAAACACCCTATATTTGCGCAATTCCGAATTTATGGAATCCAATTAGATTTTTTCTTATATACTTAGAATCGACAATGTTAATTGCTTACCTTCGTTGCTTGGAACATTAAATATTTAACAGTCCATCATTCAAGGTTCTTGGAACAGTACGAAGTCCAATTTATGTGTCCTCATAAGGAGAACTAGGATGGCTGCCTTGCTATGATAAAGATTTATCTGTATGATCCTTTTTGAGTGCTGCCGCCAATAGCCTTAGTTGCAACCCATTATACCAAGGCGAAGTTTGAACTTTTGTTTACGGAGCTGCGGCAGCGATTTGCGGCTTAGAAATATAGCAACTTTCATTTAATTGTCCGTGTCATTCAACTTCAATTAAGCTTATATCAACTTGCATGTTATACGCAAAGAATTAAATCTTCTTCTCCTTCTTTCATCTTCTGTTTCCTTTCCCGCGAAGGTTTGAAGTCATGAAAAATAAACTTTACCAAAGCAAATACAATCTACTACGACAAACTACCTGGCAGAGTGGAAGCAGAAATATCTGATGCTCTAGCCAAAATTGTTTGTATACCCTATTCTAGGGTGTTTAGTTTGGCTGATTGTTTGTAACATTTAAGGCCTTAAAATTCGAGATAGAAAGCTGGCATTTGGAACATACCTACAACAAAAGCATAATCAAGTGAAAAGTTTTTTTTAATAGCTCACTACTTACACCGTTTTATCAACAAGAAAATGATGGTAGTGTTCTTTGCAAAGTATAAAGAAATGTCATACATACAACAAAGTTTTCTGACATACGCACTTTTTGGGTGTCATTCTGACAAAAACATTGTTTTTTTGGTAAAATCCTTAAAAATCGTTATATATAGTTGATTTTTAATGAATAACAATTCCACCCATTGCAATATTATCGGACGCACAATCCCATAAGTCAGGGCCTAAAACCTAGCTTCTCCAGCCATTTGCTTGTGCGCAGTGGAAGGAACCTTTAATTGTAAACCGAACGGCAAGTTTGATAATTTTCCGATAACAATTGATACTATTGGATGTTTGTCAGACTTTCGCAAGAGTTGTGGCAGTAGAAAAAGCTTTATGTTTTACTTGGTCCGTCGTAATTTGAAACTGGGACCTTCAATTAGTAGGCCAATATACTAACGACTGAGCTACTGGGGCCCGAAATCATTTTTCATCAGATACGTCGAAAATTCCATCGAAAAAAAAATATTGGTTTATTTGCTCAACTAGTGTGTTTCATTTCAATTTCGAATCCTTCAGCTTTTTAAAAAAACGACTCCTTTTTATTTAGCGTATATCTGCTTTTATAAGAATGCTTTAAGTAATTGTTTAAATAATGGTGGTAGGTTAGGTTAGGTTAAGAGGTTTGCATGTACAATTGTGCAAATATCACCGGCAGTAAGTGTAAAGATGCAACTTTTAAGTTTAACCCCACAGTTTGGGTGCAGAAGAAGAGGCCTTACAGAGCCAAAGTTACTGGATTAAGGTCACGTCCACACTTTCTTCAGCCGTGTTTTCTGGCGGAGACCCCGCGGCTGGGGAATGAGAGCTTAATATTCCCAAGTCCAAAATTGACAACATCTGCTACGGATCTCAAGTGTGAGGCGGATCCGCGATACACCGCAATGCACATGTGCCTGCGGCCACCTTTCTCCCACGGCTTGGTACGTAATATCGTCAATTCACCCAAACCCAACTGCTTGTTCGGCAAGGCCACCAGTTTGAGTATGGACTTGTCACCCGGTAGCGGAGGAGGTATCCATAAATATATATGCGCCAGCAGAGGAAGAGCTGAGACGGGTATCGCCTCCAGCTTGGCGCCGGGAGATAGTTCCACAAGGGCGTTTATGCTACAGCAAGCTAAGAAGTCATACGACTCTTTGTTGATACATCCAATGACCTTGACACATTTCCGCCTACCCACGCCGTCAAAGTTACAGGCTTTGTTACCGCCAACTGCTCCAATGGTTTCGATGACCTTGGATCTACCTTGAACCAATTGTCCGTCGATAGCTTACCATCCGGGTTGCTGCGATCGGCAATTGCCAGTGTGAGGTCGTCGCTTTTAAAATTATTCTTCGCTCTCTTGGATGAGTTTCCTGGGACATCGTCCGCTGAGCGTATTCTCTTACGGACCGGTTCGGCTTTGGTTTCCCTTCCAGTGGTCTTCAGGTTCTTGCCATTTGCAGGCCGATGAGAGGATGGTTAGTCCCCTACGGGATTCATCAAGTCTTTGGAGTTTGAAGACCCAGGAGTGGTGCTCGGCTTCCTTGGTGAAGAAAGCACGGAGGTTGAAGGCTTGGATGTCGATGGAGTGGGATTGGCTTCCGAGTAAGACCGTTCCTCATACTTTCCGACAAGTGCGGATCCATCTACATAATTGGTCAGTGATTCCACAACCTCGAATTTCGCTGGCATGAGATGTGTCTTGTTTCCTTGACGGTTCTCGTACTGCTTGGCCGTCTTAGCGTGCTTCCTCACTAACACTTTATCTCTTTTCGACAGCTTGGCTACATCTTTTCTTTCATTTTCTTCAAGAATCTCAAGACACGTTTGTAGCCCTAGCTGTCTTATTTCGGAGTTTCTCGCCGTCTTTCAGCGAATCAGGGGGACAAGTGTGTACGCCGTCTCGGAGTCCATCGACGGACCGTTGCTTGACTGTGAGAAGAAAGTCTCTCCCAGTGCAGTCATATCTGTTCAGGAACTCTCTGACGGAGAGTTAACCTCTAGTGGTTCACCTACTGCCTTCTGTCTAGCAACTTTCGTTCGGTCAAGAAGCAATCTCCTTTCACATCCTTGTCGACCTGTATGACCTTTGATAGAAGTTAGGTCCTCCAAACTCCGTGTTCCTGCCTCTTTCGCAAGTGGATTTTCACTGTCGTTCATTCTACCTGGAGTAGTTAAATTATTTTCTCCTTCAAACAGCCTTTCTGCCATGGGTGATACCTACCAAGGATAAACGCTGACAGCATAGCCTGTTGAATCATCGAACCTAATGACTATCTAGTATCTACTATCTATCATCTTGATAGGTACGTTATGGTGAACAATTGTTTAGAGTACAAAACATATTATCTGGGACAAAGACCAAGTTTTATGCCAAGCTTGATTTATCATTGGTTGATGTCTTCGTCTTCGTCTTCCTTTTATGGCGGTGAGGCTATGATCAGGATTAAAAGGATCATAACCATCCTTCTGGTCCGTCTGTGGGGTTCGCTTGTTCAACCTCAGAAAATAGCGGCAGGCCTCCCGACTTTGAATCACTTCGTCGCTGAGGCCAATCAAATGCTGGTGTTGCTGCATTTGTGTGATCCAGGAGTTTTTAGGCCTGCCTCTCCTTCGCGTTTGTATCGAAGCGTTGAATGATACTACCTTCTCGACAGGGTTCGTGGGATCTTTTCCTTGAACATAACAGTACGAACTGGGCCGGTTGCTCTTCATTTTTTTCGAGATACGTTCTTTGACGAGAAGGCCTCCTCGGACCTTGGAACTTCTTATCCTAACAATCTTTGTGTTTATTTATCATTGATGTCATTTGTTGTTATAAAATTGTGAATGCATTCGTTTTAGAAAATTCACATTTCTATACGTCAATTGAAAGGTTATAAACCTAGCTTTGTGTTAAAAAAATAAATATATGTTATCACTCAAATTTTTGAGATATCGTGCAAAAAGTAGTAAAAATGGTTTTTATTTTGCAATTAAAAGCTTAATATCTCACCATTCATTTATCATTGTAAATGACCCGGAGATATCCCTACCAAACACCAGTCTGCGTAGAAAATACTTATGTCATAATAATTTAATTGGTTTTTTATATGTGATAGCACACAATTTTTCCCGGTTTTTGTTTTTGTTTTCCGTCAATGTCATAAATTGAATCATGACTGATTCATGTAATCTCCAAAACTGACATATTTAATTTACATGCCTCTCAATTTTTAAGATCCTACTTAATGAATTAATAAGATTGAATCGTTGGCTTTAGCATAAAGATCAATAAACGGCTGAAATGTTTAGTTCGAGGGGATATTTAAGTCCACTCGATTTTTTTTTATAATAGCCCGATGTTATTCATAAACCTATTTACACAAAGGTACATACATGTATTTGATGATGATAATAATCCTTCTTCAACTTTAGCACATTTATTAGATTTGCATAGATAACGGGTAAACTTATTATAGCCTCATACATTATTCAATTCGAACCTATATGATTTCAATTATTTAAATTGCAATGACTGGTGATTTTGTTGTTCTTGGGGAGGTCCGCTAACTACATCTTATTTTGGCTGAATAATTGAAATAGATGCAATAACAAGTGACCAACCCGCAGGACTCCTCCGCTGAAAACATACTTCTTAGAGACGAGCAAAAGTGTATGCAAAAAAAAATATGAGTGTGCTTAAGACCACACGACTGAAGTAAAACTTCTTTTGCTCCATCTATACGTATGTATGTATATATATATCAATGTATATATAAATAAATAAAATAAAAATTAATATTTTTGAATAGATTTTTTATTTTTATTCATTATTTTCGTTATCGGATACATTAGTAATTACTATGGTTGATTGTAAGACCGAGACAATAGGCTTATGGTATGAGAAATAAGATACATACGTTTTCGAATGAAAATTAGAAAGATAACTGCATCGATTGTTGTTCCATGTCTTGTGCATTTCCGTTATTATTCATTTGTAGCTCTAATTTATCTTCTAGACAGTTTACCAAGAGTTGTCCATGACGCGAAATTAATATTGAAATTCCCTGCTGAAATTAGTGGCAACGTATGATAATTTTCTCCTAATTCTTCCGAGCTTACTCGACCGTAAATAGTATGTCTTTTATATAAAAAAAACTTTATAATATTATTAACTGTGTTATTGGGCGTAATGTAAACAACTTCCATTATATTTGTTTAATTCGAGGGTCATCTATAAGAAAAAAGACGAACTAATGAACTGCGATTCATGGACACAATGACTTTACTCACTTCCGGTAAATTCCATCTGTCGGCAACTATTTTAGATATAGCTTTTTCCTTTGGATCGGTTTGGATAGATGATAAGAGCTTAGTATTGCCCTCTATTGAGGAGATTCAAGGGTGCTTACCCTTTCCACGAACCTTTCCGCTGACTACATTTTATGGGTTGTAACAAAAGAGTGTATGATACGAAACGTAACTGTCTTTTTTCTATCTTCAATGATATTTCCCTCTCAACTTCCGTTTTGCCAGAAGTGTACGTTTGTCTACACCTCCGTGACGCTTACTCCCCAAGTCAAGCGTGCGTAAAGAAGTTTTACTTCAAAAATAGGAACCATCATTTACATAATCATCATCACATTTAAAATAAGACGGTTCGAATTATAATATGCAAACGTTAATGTACATCTATAAACTTTAATGTAAAAATACACAAACCCGTTCGCGTACCTACTGAGAAAGTGGTAAAAACAGTTAAAAAACATAGGGACGGGTTACAGTCCGCTTGGGCGAATTGTTGGATACCCTATTCTTATTCTTATCCCTCATAAGTGGGCGTGACAAAAGTCGAAGTATGGTTGAATTGTTAAGAACGCTCTACATATTTTGTTATATAACATTTAAAGGATTTTATCAAAAAAAACGAAGCTTTTCTAAAAAAACGCTCCCTAGCTCAAACTTTGGTTTTTCAATACATTTTTTTTTATTTAATTGTGGGCGTGTCAGTAACACATGACCATAAAGGGCCCCTAGAGAGTATATATCATAAATTTCAGCTCCCTAGCTCAAACTTTGGATTTTCAAAAAAAGGTTTTTTTTGTTTTTGTGGGCGTGTCAGTAGGCGGATTTTGAAAATATTTACACATGAGGTTAAAGGGCCCCTAGAGTATATATTATAAATTTCAGCTCCCTAGCTCAAATTTTGGTTTTTCAATAAAATTGTTTTATTTAATTGTGGGCGTGTCAGTGGGCGGATTTTGAAATTTTTTTCTCCCGAGCAGTTTTAGGAGTCATAGATCATATATAAAAAAATTTCAGCTTTCTAGCTCAATTAGATTTTTCCAAAATTTTGATTTTTTAAGTTTGTGGGCGTGTCTATGGACGGATTTCAAAAATTCGTAAACTTGATTATTTCGGGACCCTAGAGAGTAAATGGTTAAAATTTCAGCTCTAGGCCCTGTTTAAAGGCATAATTTTTGACAACAGACAGACGGACGGACGGACGGACGGACGGACGGACATGGCTAGATCGACATTACTATCGATGCTGATCATAAATATAGTAACTTTTAGGGGTCTACAGGCAATATTATGGTATGTTACAAACTATGCGTCAAAATTAATATACCCTTAGAATAGGGTATACAAATTTAGGGTCATGTAGTTATAAATGAACCACAGCTTAATCAACCTAACCGGTAGCTATATGTGCGACTATTTCTCTCAAATGTATTCGTTTTTTTAAGTAAGGCCAGTCGATTTCAATCCGGTTGTGGTTTTCTTTGTAGGGCCCCCGGCCGAAGTGTGTGAAGTGATCAAAAAAACATATTGTGGGTGTACTTTTCCTTTAACGCGCCCTGACCCGTGTAGAGTCTCTTCCCGTGGCAGTGAAGCCTTCCATCCTCCGCGATACCGAGCACGCTGCTCCCAGTTGTCAGAATAATCGCTTTGGCATCCGCATTGGATTGGTCTTTAAAGCGGAGGTTCAGTTTTCGTTGTCATCTCGAACCTGGGGGCTGGAAGCCAAAGATCCTGTCGCTTCTCTTGATATGGCCGAGAAAATATAGTCCAGAGATGTGTTTTTACTACATCCACATCATGACTACATATCCGACGGATTATTTGTCTCGGAATGAACCCAATATTAGCTCTCTTTTCCAGCTTATCGTACAGCACTCGGCGCCATAAAGCAGAACTAGCGGTATCAGTGATTTGTAAAGCTTATACATGGTCTTGAAGTTCAAGTTCAAGTTAACTTTATTGAGACAAATATAAAACAATACATTTTTTTCGTTCTTATAATCTATAATTATAGTATTGATCGACTTCAATTCATGTCTGAATTAAGCAGGGGCAAAGAAAACATTATTCAAATATTTTGATCAGAATATAATGTCATTAATCTTTTCACGGCATCATTCATTCATTCATGGCATCGCTCTTATATGGCATCCTTAAGGTAATGTAAGGTTAGGATGGTTGCCAATGTATAAAAATCACCTAGAGGCCAAAAGAGGCCCATTGTGAGTGCCCTTTTTGTACGTGGCAGGACACGCTGCTAACAAAACCATTTGGAACTGTTGATGAATCGATTAGTATCCGTTAGAGGAATTCCTGCTAGGTCGCCCGTCAAAGAACCTTGCTCCCATGCAGAAGAACCGTCGTTCTTGGAGTGCCGGGCAGTGGAACATCATAGCGTCCTCCTCGTCTCTGCAGCTCTTCAGAAGTCATTAGAAAGGATCCCTAGCCTTGTGAACATCTGCCCGATTATGCAGTGTCCGGTTAATACCCCGATGAGCACACGGCTTTGATTTCTGTCAAAGGATAGTAGGGGCTTGGCTTGTCGATGGCATGCCACAGACTATGAGTTATGACACAACTTGTAGTGTTGTTCTATATTTCCATACCTAGTCTTTTCGTAACACAGTCGATGAAGTTGTGGCAAAGGCATGCAGTACCTGCATATCAGCCTCGAGTGGGTCCATATCGGAGTCGCATCTGGCCAGCATATCTGATGTCTCGTTCCCTGCCACACCACGTGCCCGTGAACCGAACAGAGTAGTACCGAGTGATACCTAATTGCTCAGATTGAGGCATTCTTTGACGCATTTCGCGTTTATGAGCTCGGAGTCGATCGCTTTTAGAGCTGCCTGACTGTCCACACAGATGGTTAATGCCATTGCTTGTAGTTTCTTCGTTAGAACTCTCTGCGCTACTTTCTTAATCGAGTAGATTTCAGCTTGAAAAACACTGCGGTAGTCTGGCAGTCGGTAGGACTTGTGCCGCTGAAAAACTCCTACTCCTGTTTCCTTCTCCGTCTCTGATCCATCCGCAAAAATGGAACCGCCTTTAGTGACCGTACTGAATGAATTCCAGTCTTGTCGAGCGGGTATATAGACTTCGAAGTTCTTATTTTTTTTGTTTTTGTAATGTACTCGCAAAGGGATTTTTGAATACCCTTATAATGTTAAAGCTACAAAGCGCGGGCGTTAAGGATATTAGTGTTAGAAGAAAGGGAGAGATGCCGATGCACGTTGGTTTTGAATGTTGGTAGAATATAATGTGACATATTACAAAATACAACCATAATTAAAACACAAACTCTGACGCTAACTACCTAAGCAGAGCCGTGAAGTGAAGACCAGCGCACGTCTTTTTTCAAACAATTTACTGCAGGTGTTATGCCCGTACGATAATTAGCTTTATCTACCAACAAAATCAACACCACACCACCCGCTATCCGCCTGATGCTGCCTCTAACCAACCATTACAAGTACACACACGAAAATCGTACGGCACTTGCAATAGCCAAGCAAAAACAACAGCGATAGAGTGGGATGGAGCATAATGCAATACTCTATCCTTTTTTTGCACTGACACAGATTTTGATTTATTTTTATTTTTTCGCGAACCGTATGGGTACGTAGCGACAACTGTTGGACGTTCACGGGTAAAAAATGAAGCGCGTGCCTTAGCGACGAGAGACAATCAGCAACTCTAACTAAAGTCATAATTATATGGGATTCGCATAATCAGTTAGTGTCATGAGCTCCCGTTGATTAAAGAGGTCCATTACGCTGGAGTGTTCGAAGTTGTACGGCTTCCAAATTTCGATCTCTGTTAGTCTAAAAGCACATTTGGCTGCCACGTTCTTCGTAAAGAGCCCCAGGGGTTTTAGGTTCAATAATGTTTCCAAACCTAGATAATATAGAACTATCCCCAGACCTTATTCAAGTTTTTGAGGACCTTATTCAAGTTTTGAGGAAGGATTTGGTGTTAACCGCCTCCCACCAGATAGGTAAAATTCGGTATACAACTAGTGTACAATGTGTGGCTGTAAGCACCATTTCTTCCCAAAAGCTTTTCTACAGGCGTAAAAGGCATTCAGTGCCTTTTTCATTCTCTATTCGCTGTTCCATTTTCAGTTTAGTCTGGAATCAAAGACCACGCTCAGGTACTTAATCTCGTTTGAGAGATTTAAGCGATCACCTTTCAGTTTCGGTGTATTCCATTTGGGTATCTTTTAACTCCTTGTAAACATGATGAGCTCGGTCTTCTTGGGGTTGACCGCAAGTCCGTTATCCGTCCATCTTGATAGTTCTGAAAGCTCAGATTAAATGATATCACTAATAGCGGAAGGGAACTTTCGTGTTAGTAGTATGACTATATCATCTGCGTATGCAACTATCTTTATGCCTTTGCTGGTCAGGGATTTGATAATCTTGTCGATTGAGATGTTCCACAGATAAGGAGAGAGCACCTTCCCTTGTGGCGTTCCACAGTTAATGTGATTCTTAACCACACAGTCTTCAAGGTTGCTATTAATCCTTAACTTAACGACTAGAACTCAAGATTAATAGTAAAACTAAAAGCTTAATTGAACGTAAGTCTAATGGGTGGCTTTATCTTTTAGGATATCGACCTTAAGATAACAATATATCGAAAAAATATATCTATATACATAATCAAATTGAAGTACCTACTATTAAACTTTTTTTAAGGTTTTATTTAAATCTATACAATATAGATATAAAAATATCTATATAAACAAAAGAAAACTTAAAACAACCTGCGGCAACACATTCCTTGCCGGATACCCTTGCAGGTTTTAATTATTTCGGAGGAGCTGCTCCATACTGCACATTGCGCCCAGCGCGTGATTTCTAGCGTCACGCGACACAACTGGATCAGTTTAGCCGGGATTCCGAATTCGGCCATCGCCGCGTCAAGCTCCTGACAATGAATACTATCATATGTGGCTTTAAAGTTGATGAAAATTAGTTGAGTCCCGACTTAAAAATGCATTGGTCTTTTCCACGATTTGCCTAAAAGTGAAGATTTGATATATTATCAATCTGCCGGGCCGCAGGCCAAACTCGTACGTGCCGATTATTGTGTTGCAAAACAGTTTCAGACGTTCAAACATGGATATGATATTAAGCATGGATTTGCCTCCATAGTCCTTGCAAGACATAGGATCGCCTTTGAGGCATATCGAGCTGCTAGTCCAGTCATCGGGCGAGGTGGCGCAGAGGTAAGAGTGTTGAACTATTAATCTAAAGATCTCAGGTTCAAGTCTCGCCAGGGGCCACTGCCCCGCCTATCGCGAACGTCTGACAAACATCCAAGAGTGCCAATTGTAACGAGAAACTTTTCAAATTGGGACTCGGCTGTAGATTGTAGGCCACTTCTAAATGGTTGGAGAAGCTAGGTTTTAGGCCCTATATGGGCCGTTTACGCCTAATATATATTTTAATTTTTTTTATATATATTTCAGTCCAGTCATCTGGCATGCTTTCTTTCGCCTATACTTGGCCGATAATTTGGTACATGCTATGCTTACCACTTCATGACTGGGTGGTGGAACCGGTCTTTCATTGAGTGGACGTTAGTTCTCTTCTTGTCCAATCACTCTCTCTGCATGATGCCAATTTAACAGCTGCTGGAATTGTTGCCTAAATAAAATACATCGACCATTCCCTGTGCTTCCTTCTCTGATTCAAGAACCTGATGCTCGGTCTTAAAGCCAGCCAGATGTGCAGATGCGCACGTTCTATCACCATTTTCTGTTGATCGCGTTCAGCATCATACCACGCTCTTTTTCTGGGGTGGCTGGTAAAATACGGTGCTCTCCGCTACCTCTTTGATGATGTCGCGACACGGGTTCCGCATATTGTTGGCGTCTGTGGAAGGTGAGTGCACAGCTATTATTTACAAATTCTTTTAACCCTCTACTGCATGAATTATTATTTAAAGAGAAAAAATAAAATACTCTTTAAATAGCTTCTTTGGGCTGTTTTAAGACATCTTTTATTAAAAAACCAAAAAAAATCATTTGTGTAAATAATAAGAATACAGGCCAAATATGGCTTCGTGTGCATTAACGGTTGTAAAACTAGAACATTTTTAATTTCACTTTAAGTAAATAAAATATATAAAAAAACAGCAAAATATAAAGAAAAAAATATTTATAAACAAAACAGAACAATTCATTTAATTAATAAATAAATGAAACAAAACATAACAATTCATTGCATCATAAAAAAGTAAAATAATGGTTGAAAGTTGTGTGTTTATACGCCATGAAATTTAGAAAAGCAATTTCTCTTTTCATTGTAACACAAATAAGCTTTAAATTTTTGGCAAAAAGTAAATAAACGAAAAGTACAGTCGTTTTGACAAATTTGGCGGTTCTTTTTTATTTGTGGGAAATGACCGGCGTTATCGAATCGAACTGATAACAATGGAAAATCTTCATGTCTTTCAGGGCGCTTTCTCTTTGGTGTTGAAGTCGCAGGAGATCCAAGTCTAGATCCAATACAGGGTCGTCCACGTCTTTTCAAAGGTTGCTTTTCAGCTTTACATAAATATTCGACCATTTCTAGTTTAAAATCAAATAAAGTTAAATGATGTTGACGACGCCAAAGAATCAAAGCGTTTACTGTACACTGATCAATCATATGAAAAAATATTCGCTTATACCATTTCTTGGATCGTAATTGTAAGTCCAACATCGAATCTAGCAAGTCGACACCACCCATATATTTGTTGTACCTAGAACTCAACAGGTTGTGGAGCAGGAATAATTTTATACTCCTTATCCTTTCCGGAGTAACGGCTCTTATTTATAACTGGATTCATTTCACCATAAGGCGACATTAAAGTTACTATTATAGTAACTGATAGTTGAGACTTTTCCATCATACTTCCACGTCCTTGCTTTATCAGGTGTTCCTTCGGAATTCTGAAATTTGGCACTCGGTTGAGTCTTATAGTCCCTAGTTTCAAAAGTCCACTTTTCAACGAATAAACCTGCAAATTTGGACTATTATACCAGTTGTCGAAGAAAATCTTGGGATTAGCATTTTCATGAACTGTTGACGTAAGCCTTGTGACAACGTTACCACTGACCCCCAGATCTGACGCTCCGTCAGGATACTTATTGCTTTGGTGTCCGTTAAATAAATCAAAATCGTAACTTAATCCCGAAATTCCACTTGATTTTTACAGCCCCATTTATGTGGCTTAGATGGGTTATATTGCTTCAGTTCATGGCGGCATTTTGTCGGAATAATTTGTTCGGCTACGGCGAGGAACTCTTCTTTTGGAATCAACAGCAAACGTTCCCTTATTTTCTCCAAAAGGGGTCTTACTTTGAAGAGTTTGTCATGTCCTTCTGTTCCCAATGGTTTGAAGTTTTGATTATCGTTGAAATGCATTGACCTTTTGATAGTTTCCCACCTATTGCACGTCATTGTTTCATATGTCATTTGTTGTCCTACCGTCATATTCCACTAATGTCTGGACGATGGAAGTTGACAACAAGACATGAATATCACCATCCCGATGAATTGTTCCATTTCGTTCTTTGTGATATTAGCTGGCTTTTTTATTAGATTCCTCTATAATGAAGGCCAACAAATCATCAGAAATTTTTTTTTAAAAAAAGTCTGATGGTGTCTCTAGTTTTTTTTACATATTCTGGAAGCTCGGCCGATCCTGCAAATTTGAAAAGCTCTTCATCGTAATCAGGAAGATGTCCCTTTCTCCATGCTACTTGTCCTTTTTTTGTCTTGCTTTTCACGGATTTTGATTTCAACGCTGCAAGAGGCTCATCATCTGAATCTGATTCCGTTTCCTCAACCGTAACGTTGACACTTCGATCATTGACATGCAATTCTGTCTCGAACTCCACATCTGAATCTCCAGCCGATTCATCATCAATTCGCGATCCGTCTCCAGGAATGGGATTAAGAAATGATGATCCTCCATAAAAACGAACACCATTGCATTTTTCTAAGCAAAAAAGTAACATACTGTATTTCAATCTAAAAACTAAAGGATGAAAACGAAAAAAACATGTGCACCACAACAAGAGCCAATTGAACAAAATGTGTAGATGTACAACCCCTTGCTGCATACGAAGCCAAATATTGCTTCTGCAGTTTTACCTCTCAAACGAGAAAGATAATATTTTTTTTTAATAAAATTTTGTTTGTGGCAAAGAGAAATAAGTATCCAATCACAAATATATTTTATTGACCACTTAACTCACCGTACACCAAAGTTATAATTTTTAAAAATCAGAAAATTTTTCGCGCTTTTGTTTTCAACGACAACAAGCAAACCACTGACCTACAAGGAGGAATATCTTCCTTGTTTTTTGTCGCACTCGCGCGAAAAGTACCGCTATGTGTTCTCAGAAATGCATAGAAGAGAATTGTGTTGTATAAAGATTTTTTTTTGTGAGAATAAGGAGTAAAAAAGGAAAAAAAGTGAAAAGCCATATTTGGCTTCGTACGCAGCAGAGGGTTAAGATAAGCCTGCGATTTGCACTTTTTTTTATTTTATCAGCCATACGATTGTTTCACTCTTATTGGATGAAAGAATACACGATCACTGACAAGGAAATACCAAATAATCGATGTCGCAAAACTCGTATAAATTCAGTGACGCATTGCTCGCAAGCTTATTTGATTATTCGAGCCCAGGTTTTTTATCGCTTCTCAAGCTTAGCATTTATTCAATATCTCTCAATCTTTTGTTGACATTAGCACACGGGAATGTTTATTGACACCTGTCAAAAGCAGTATTTTTCTAGACAAATCATTTAGATCTAAAATCATTGACGGTCCCCTATTTTCAATTTAATCTGCACAACAAACTTTGATCTTAATTATATTCGTAACGAGTTCATTGGCCGAACTTAATACTCGTTATTTGTTCATCTGACAAAAATATCTTCACCATGTCGCAGTGTAATACAAGTATGTATACGATACAGTAGCCGTTTACTATTAATCACTCGGTCTTAACTACCGAATAATTGCAGCCTTTATTTAAACTCACACGGCTTATGATGTAGAAACCATTAAACACAATTACAGACAATATACGCGTTTTGAAGTTAAACACTTTTCAAATGATTGAAATTATGATAAATTGTTATTTGATTAGTTAGGTCTAAGAAAGATGATGTGGTACGGTTTTTATTGAATTTGTGACAGGCACTTAATATAAATTTAAATATTTTATACATTATTATTATTATTTATAGATTGGTTAGTAATAACAAATTTATAAAACATAATAGCACTAGCTGCTGGTACAAACGGTTAACCCAGAAATTAAAATACATTAATTATGAAGATTACATTTTATTTACCATTTTTCCTTTCCTTTTAGGTTCTGGGCAAATACTACAACGATGCATCAATTCAAATTAATACGTAAGTACTTATAAAGATTTTTTATAAATTTCTTGAACACAATAATGAAAAATTCTTAACGGCAAAAGTTCAGGGTCTTCCTTTTAAAATTTACTTTTGAAAGATGATAATGACTGGAAAAGGTCCCTTGAGACACTAATCTATTCCAAATCTGTTAATGATCCATTTGATCGTGTAATAATCACTTCCCTGTATCGTGTACGTATCCATTGGATTGTATTTAATAATCTGCAGTTGCCATAACTGAGTTTTGAAGGTTATTTGAATTTATCAATGAAACGAATAACAGCGATCGTAATAATGCCTTGAGGCGGTTGAAATGGAGTGAAAAATCATTTACCACGGAATCATGTGGTTTTATTGCCGCGTATACTGATTAGTATCTGAATAGAGTATGTTCATGAACTGAGACTATTCATTCATTACTTAAACACGACAGGAGGGTAATAGTCTAACAACAGAGCGTAGCTATACGTTGAAATCAATTTCGTGAAAACGGATGTACAACATGTTATTTTTATCTACAACAAATTGGTTAGTTTTTACTCCGCTCATATGGCGAATATGTTGTAAAGCGCCACTCATTAATTATGTTAGGTAAGATCTACTGCTATCGTGTCATATCGCGCTTCTGGGGTGTATTTATTTGACTCAACTGACAGAGGAATTCCATTTTCAAATATTACATCAGTAGCACTCTAACGATTTTGTCTCAAAAAAAAAAACACATCCAAGGTATAAACTGTCATGGGAATCTTTTCAAACTTGACGTTCTGAATCAACGTTAAAACGTAGAGGCCTTCCAAGTGGACTTAGTCTGTATGGGCTGTTACGCCGACATATTGTTATTATTAGTGTTATTAGTCTTAAACACGTCAATTGATAAACTGAACCCTTCTTTTTATTTTTACTCATGGTGAGTTTTAATTTTTACTCATAGTTTGAAACATTGCTTTATATTGGTGGAAGACTATTAAAAGTTACGGCTATCTGAAGAACAGTCCGGGTTTATCGCAGGTAAATCAACCGACGATGCGATCCAAAGTATAAGGATCATGATGGAAAAACATCGTGATTCCTTAAAGGATTTGCGTATGGTATTGGTTGAGTTTGAAAAGGCCGAGGAGTTCGCATTCAAAGTGGGTGTACACCAGGGAAGCGTCTTAAGGCCCTTGATATTTATTACAGTCCTTGACTATCTGCTTGAAGGAAAAGTGACGGACCCCAAAGTGCATCAGTTATTCTCTGCTGACGATTGTGCCGTCATAAGCGACGATCAAACCTCCCTGAAATGAGCACTTCATGTATGGGTGGAAGTTTTGGAGGGGAATCGGTATCAAACCTATTCCAGTTATTAATACGAGTATGAATGGAGGAGTGATACCCAAGTTCGAAAAGTTCAAATATCTGGGATCTATGATCAATAGCGAAGCAAGTTAAGATGACGACATTAAGCATTGCATAAGCGTTGGGTGGATTAATTGGCGGGAAACTCAGCCATCTTCTGTAATCGAAAAATGCTCCTGCACTGAAAAAGCTCTGCACCACAGTTGTGCGCCCGGCGCTCACATACGGTTCACAATGTTTGACAGCGTAAAAAAAGTATGAAGGCAAACTAACGGCACCTGTGATGAAGATGACAGCAGAAGTAACAAAGATTGATCGAATAAGAAGTTCCAAGATCCGAGGAAACCCTACCGTCAATGAGCCTATTTCGAAAAAATGGAGTGCGACCGACTTATTTTGTACTGTCATGTTCAAAGGAGAGATCATACGAACCCTGTCAACAAGGCTAAATCAATCAACGTTCCAATATAAACGCGAAAGAGAGGCAAGCGTTAAATTCCTGGATCAAACAAATGCTGTAACACCAGCATTTGATTGGCCTTAGAATCGAAGTAATTCAAGATCGGGAGGCGCGCCGTTATTTTCTGCGGTCGGACCCCACAGGCGGACCAGTAGGGATGAAGATAAGTAGGAGGATTTTAATCCCTTTAATACTGATCATAGCCAAAATGTCATTAAAGGAAGAAGAAGAAGGCCCTTAAAAAGCTACTGTGGGTATGATGTTTTCGAGTCACCATTGACTGGCATACGACTGGAGCGACAACTGGGGAGCTGTCAGAAGACACGAGGAGACATAAGAAGCAAGAAGTAGAACGCAGAACACAGATAGCCCATTCAGAGTTCACAAATACATCAATTGGCATCACTTCTAAGCAGAGAATTCACAAATGTAGTAGAGTTTTACTAATTGCGCAATTTTGAGCGCAATCGTGCAAATGTCAGAATAGTATTGCATTTGCATAACATGTCATTGCGCTGATGATAATTTAATTTTTAATTTCTTTTTGTTGAAAATAGGTGAAAATACTACAGATAAGTAAGTTTCATAAAATTTTTCATTGTTTAAATCCTTAATTATATATTTAACAAACTAGAGAAACACAAATTTGGACAAATGCGGAGGTGAAATTACTCATCAGCATTCGATTAGGCTATGAGGCAGAGTTCTGTTCCGGAAAGAGATCGAAATCAACTATGTGGTCTATATTTTTGCGGGAAATCGTAAAATGTTGTCCAATAAGAATTCATACCAAACATGTTATGAGACTCAATTTCAATTCAATTTCAATTTCAATTTTATTCCAATGTACAAATAAGACTCAGTCTTTTGTAGTACTTTACAATACGGATAATTAATGATAGTAATAATAAATCAATCTTAAAGCTAATCTTAATATATATACTCGTATATATATTTTTTTTTTTTTTTTGGAATGTACAATACGTTTAACAATTCATAATGATAATAATACATACATCAATCTTACACCTAATATTACTACAATCATTTTTTTTTTTTTTTTTTTTATCGAAAGAAAGTTTGCTGTACCAATTATTCTTTTGATTGAGGAAGGAAGAGAGTTCCATAGCCTGGTTGCATGAACAAGGAAAAGCCGTGAAGAATTCAAGTAGTTGAAAGCCGGTACTATAAGATTAGTAGTTCTAAGAGATTGAGCGAATTGCAGTTTATCAAAAACGTAATGAGGCGCTTTATTTTGCATAATTTTGTGCAAAAATATACAGCATCTTGCATCAAGAAACTGCTGTAACGAGCATCCAAGGACCAGTTGATGGTAATGTGAGATGTGTTGGTATCGCCGGAGGCCATACACATATCTTACCATGTCATTAAAAACCACAAGGATTTTATGTTGGGAGTACGAGTCAGGCTTACAATAGACCACATTTGCAAAGTCAATTATAGGTACTAGTAAGGTTTTTATAAGTCGTAGTTTTGTATTAACTGGAGTTATATCGGCAAATCGCCAGAGTCTACGTAATCCAGAATAGATTCTTCCCACTATGTAGTTAGTGTGATTAACAGCTGAGAGTGACCGATTAATTTTAAGACCTAGACTGGTGACACATTCAACAAACTGTAGCTGGAGTGGGGAGAGAAAAACTGGTGACAGGAGTGAAGTGTCAATGTGCTTTTTGGAAATAGCAATAAGTTGAGACTTAGCCGGATTCAATGTCAGACCATTATCAATGGACCACTTGGAAATTGCAGTAAGATCTTCATTAATCCTACAAATTAGATCTTCCTGTAAGCCAATCGGACGGGACAAGTAAATTTGTACATCATCAGCATATACTCGTAGGTGCAGCGATACATTTGAACAAACATTCGGGAGATCATTTATAAATGTAATAGTAAAGGCCCTAATATTGAACCTTGTGGAACACCCATAAGTAGGTTTGATGGCGCTGATTCTGCTTGGCCAATCTTGACTTTTTGGCAGCGATTGCACAGATAACTCCTAACCAGACGCACAGCTCTATCATGAAAGCCAAAATAGTATTTCAGTTTTTGACAGAGAGTTTCATGGTTTACTCTGTCAAAAGCCTTTGAGAAATCCAACAGACAGAGAACAGTAACGTTATTCAGGTCATATTCACACCTAATATCTTCAAGGACTTTGATCAATGCAGTTTGGCAGCTGTGATTCGCACGGAAACCAGACTGAAGTGGTGACAGTAAATTAAACCTTTTAAGGTAATTCGATAAATGTGAGGCCAGAATTTTCTCAAGGACTTTAGACAGGCAACGAAGGACTCATCCGAAAATGTTTTGTTTTGTTTTTTTTCGTTTATGTAATGGTTGAGAACATTCTATCATATTATTTATTAAAATGACAGCGATCGACGTAAATTCCATTTTTAAGCAGTTGTTCGTTCATAAATATCTGATATGTGCTTTGCAAGCGCAAGCTTTGCAGAAAACTTTCAACTTAAATTTGCGCAGTGTTTTCTGCTTTGCAAATCTTGCATTTATGAATGGGCCCAGATTGTTACTTAATGAAATAAAGAAGTTTGAGTTAATTATGATAAAAAAAACAAAAAAAAAACATAGGGACGGGCTACAGTCCGCTTGGGCGAACTGTTGGATACCCTATTCTTATTCCTATCACTCATAAATGGGCGTGACAAAAGTCTAAGTATGGTTGAATTGTTAAGAACGCTCTACATATTTTGTTATAAACATTTAAAGGATTTTATCAAAAAAAACGCTCTCTAGCTCAAACTTGGGTGTTTCAATAAAATTGTTTTATTTAATTGTGGGCGTGTCCGTAGGCGGATTTAAAAAAAAATTAACACATGAGCATAAAGGGCCCCTAGAGAGTATATATTATAAATTTCAGCTCCCTAGCTCACTTTGAATTTTCAAAAAAAAAAAAAATAATAATTGTGGGTGTGGGTGGGTTTTGAAAATATTTACACATGAGCATAATTTTTTTTTGTTCTTTTT
Source organism: Portevinia maculata (assembly GCA_949715645.1). Taxonomy (NCBI): domain Eukaryota; kingdom Metazoa; phylum Arthropoda; class Insecta; order Diptera; family Syrphidae; genus Portevinia; species Portevinia maculata. The sequence continues at coordinate 222,142,220 of OX454526.1, forward strand.
TTTTAATTTCTGGCTCGCCAAGGCGATTTATAAGGGGGGGTACTTCGACCTAAAAGATCTTTTGTACCGTATGGGCCAGAAAAGTTTAAACTAGTAGAATTTCCACTTTCCGTGTAAAGCGGACAATTTTACCAGTAGAAGAATTCTTTATGTCCTCGGGGCTCATTTGCTCCCTGAAAAAGATCTTCTTTCTAATTCCATTAAGGGCTGGACATTCACATAAAATGTGTTCAGCTGACTCGTCCTCTTCAAGACAGAGTCGGCACTCAGGAGAGTCTGATATTCTCATTTTGTGTAGATGATATCTTAAACCATGGTGACCAGTAAGGTAACCTAATAGGTTTTTGATATCGTGCCTGCTTAGGTTTAGACATTTGCTGGTATTTTTATTGAAGGGCCGAATGGCTCGTTTGGCCTGTCTTAGACCTGGGATGCTTTCCCAAAGATAGATACATTTTCTATGTTCCCAGCTTTTAATTGCTGCCGTTGCTGCTGATCTAGGAGTGCAGCAGAAAGGTTCGGGACCTATGAAAGGTGTTTCTGAACCTTTTCTGGCCAGTTCGTCGGCCTTTTCGTTACCTTCTACCCCGATATGACCCGGAACCCACCATAATTTGGTTTTGTTTCTTATTCCGAGTGTTTGTAGGGTATTGAAGCAGTACATGACTGATTTGGAGTCAATGGTATACGAGCTAAGGGCGTTTATAGCTGCTTGACTATCCGTGAAAATATGGATGGTTGCACCTTTTATGCCAGATAAAATAATGTGGGTGGCGCATTCTTGAATGGCGTGGAGCTCTGCTTGAAATACGCTGGGACTTTTTCCAATGGGTATCGTAAAGCGTTTGTGTGTGTGAGCATAAAGGGCCCATAGAGAGTATATATTATAAATTTCAGCTCCCTAGCTCAAACTTTGGATTTTCAAAAAAATTGTTTTATTTATTTGTGGGCGTGTCAGTGGGCGGATTTTGAAATTTGTTTATCCCAAGCAGTTTTAGGAGTCATAGATCATATTTAAAAAAGCTTTCTAGCTCAAAATTCGATTTTTTCTAAAATTTTGTTTTTTTGAGTTTGTGGGCGTGTCTGTGGGCGGATTTCAAAAATTCGTAAACTTGATTATTTCGGGGCCCTAGAGAGTATATGGTTAAAATTTCAGCTCTCTAGGTCCAGTTTAAAGGCCTAATTTTTGCCGACGGACGGACGGACGGACGGACGGACATGGCTAGATCGACATTACTATCGATGCTGATCATAAATATAGTAACTTTTAGGGGTCTACGGGCAATATTAAGGTATGTTACAAACTATGCGTCAAAATTAATATACCCCTAGAATAGGGTATAAAAATGCATGGCGTTAACAGGCCCATAAAGGGCCCAGAACCTAGGTTCTCCAACCACTTTCATGCAAAGTGGAGGGGACCTACAGTTTTACGCCGAATCCGAACGGCAAATTTGAGAAGCTTTTTCATGATACTCTTGATACTCTTGGATGTTTGTCAGACGTTCGTAAGAGGTGGGGCAGTGGAAAAAAACTCTAGATGTTACTTGGCCCCGGCGGGAATTGAACCGGGGACCTTTCGATTAGCAAGCCGACACACTAACCATTGAGCCACTGCGACCGACCTAATCATTTATTTTGTCTTTCTTTTGAGATGCAGCAGGTACTGTATTTGTAATCAACATCGAAAGTTATATTGATCATGGTCATCCACCCGTCGTTCACCAATTTACAGGCTCTAAAGTTCGAGCTACAAAGCTACATACTTAGCGGAATACACAGTCCACATATTTTCCAGAATGCGAGTCCATACACTACATCAGAGCATTAAGACAGTCGAATTCGTAAAGATGAAATTCGGCCCTAGCGAGGTGTCCGTCGGAACGGAAAATTCTCCGATCTGATTAGAATCGGAGGATTTAGGCTTTGAATACCTGTTCGGAAAAATACCTCGAAGCAAAAATCCTACGATTCTTATCAGATCGGAGAATTTTCCGTTCCGACGGATACCTCTCTAGGGCCGAGTATTAATACCTTGCAAATGGCGCAAATAAAGAGGTTCCCAGGTCTCGATGGAATTCCTTCCGAGTTTCAAAAATTCGCATGATTTCTTTACACATCCCCTGTCCCGTAAGACCTGCAAATTGGCGGTGCCTACTCTTATCTCAAAATTAACTATCAGAGAATATATGTGAAACATAAAAATTACATACCCTGACCTTTATTTGGAATAGTGCTGTCCAGAGATGGCTGATATCTGATATGAACTCTCTTGTAAACTGCAAACCCCAATGCACAATTCGTCTACAGATTTTGCAGAAACAACGCCTTCATATGGTGTAACCCAAAATGTGACCTCAGGCGTTGGATCGACTTTAGATATTAAAGTCCAACGCGTAGCCTAGAGCTATTTTCTATCACGCGCGGTTTACAGTTAATTCGGTTTTGTCATTTCAATATGTATTTGACTTGTTGGATTTAATATTTTTCTGACTGTTATGGAGTAGCTCATTGTTGGAGTTACATCGATCCGCTTATATTTCATAAATATTACTTTTTAATAGCCGGCGAAGCCCACAGACAGACTAGTAGGGATGCAGTTAAGTGGAATGGTTATGATCCCTTTAATTCTGGTCATAGCCCCACCGACATTAAGGAAGAAGAGGTATTTTTTTTTAGCCTCATGGGTTTTAACATGTAATTTTTAAATAAAAACATAGGGACGGGCTACAGCCCGCTTAGGCGAACTGTTGGATACCCTATTCTTATTCCTATCCCTCATAAGTTAAGAAAGCTCTACATATTTTGTTATATAACATTAAAAGGATTTTATCGAAAAAACCAAGCGTTTGTAAGAAAAACCGCTCCCTAGCTCAAACTTGGGTTTTTCAATAAAATTGTTTTATTTAATTGTGGGCGTGTCAGTTGGCGGATTTTAAAAATGTTATCTCCCCGAGCAGTTTTAGGAGTCATAGATCATATATAAAAAATTTCACCTTTCTAGCTCAAAATTCGATTTTTTCGAAAAATTTGTTTTTTTGAGTTTGTGGGCGTGTCTGTGGGCGTAAATTCGTAAACTTGATTATTTCTAGACCCTAGACAGTATATAGTTAAAATGTCAGTGCTCTAGACCCAGTTTAAAGGCCTAATTTTTGCCGACAGACGGACGGACGAACGGACGGGCATGGCTAGATCGACATTACTATCGATGCTGATCATAAATATAGTAGCTCTTAGGGGTCTACGGGCAATATTAAGGTATGTTACAAACTATGCGTCAAAATAAATATACCCTTAGAATAGGTTATAAAAATATCGTTCTTAACAATTCATCCATACTTTTTTTCCACACCCACTTTTTGAAGGATAGGAGTAGGAAATGGGTATCCAACAGGTCGCCCAAGCATAGCCTTTCCCTGTTATTTTTTATACCCTATTCTAGGGGTATATTAATTTTGACGCATAGTTTGTAACATACCTTAATATTGCCCGTAGACCCCTAAAAGTTACTATGTTTATGATCAGCATCGATAGTAATGTCGATCTAGCCATGTCCGTCCGTCCGTCCGTCCGTCGGCAAAAATTAGGCCTTTAAACTGAACCTAGAGAGCTGAAATTTTAACCATATACTCTCTAGGGTCCCGAAATAATCAAGTTTAAGAATTTTTGAAATCCGCCCACAGACACGCCCACAAACTCAAAAAAACAAAATTTTGGAAAAAATCGAATTTTGAGCTAGAGAGCTGAAATTTTTTATATATGATCTATGGCCCATAAAACTGATTGGGACATAAAATTTTCAAAATCCGCCCACTGACACGCCCACAATTAAATAAAACAAATTTTGGGAAAAATTGAATTTTGAGCTAGAAAGCTGAAATTTTTTGTATATGATCTTTGGCACATAAAACTGCTTGGGACATAAAATTTTCAAAATCCGCCCACTGACACGCCCACAATTAAATAAAATATTTTTTTTGAAAAACCAAAATTTGAGCTAGGGAGCTGAAATTTTTAATATATACTCTCTAGGGGCCCTTTATGCTCATGTGTAAATATTTTCAAAATCTGCCTACTGACACGCCCACAATTTTTTTTTATTTATTTTTGAAAGTCCAAAGTTTGAGCTAGGGAGCTGAAATTTATAGTATATACTCTCTAGGTGCCCTTTATGCTCATACTTAAATTTTTTTTAAATCCGCCTACTGACACGCCCACAATTAAATAAAACAATTTTATTGAAAAACCAAAGTTTGAGCTAGGGAGCGTTTTTATTTACAAAAGCTTAGTTTTTTCGATAAAATCTTTAAATTTTTGTCACGCCCACTTATGAGATACAGGAATAAGAATAGGGTATCCAACAGTTCGCCCAAGCGGACTGTAGCCCGCCCCTATGTTTTTAAATTATTTTCCGGTTCATCTTTGTCTTTATGTGAATAAATATTTTGGCGGCTGTTTTCTTTCCAATTGGTTTTTATACCCTATTCTAGAGGTATATTAATTTTGACGCATAGTTTGTAACATACCTTAGTATTGCCCGTAGACCCCTAAAAGTTACTATATTTATGATCAGCATCGATAGTAATGTCGATCTAGCCATGTCCGTCCGTCCGTCCGTCCGTCCGTCCGTCCGTCCGTCCGTCGGCAAAAATTAGGCCGTTAAACTGGACCTAGAGAGATGAAATTTTAACCATATACTCTCTAGGGTCCCGAAATAATCAAGTTTAAGAATTTTTGAAATCCGCCCACAGACACGCCCACAAACTCAAAAAAACAAAATTTTGGAAAAAATCGAATTTTGAGCTAGAGAGCTGAAATTTTTTATATATGATCTATGGCCCATAAAACTGATTGGGACATAAAATTTTCAAAATCCGCCCACTGACACGCCCAAATTAAATAAAACAAATTTTGGGAAAAATTGAATTTTGAGCTAGAAAGCTGAAATTTTTTATATATGATCTTTGGCCCATAAAACTGCTTGGGACATAAAATTTTCAAAATCCGCCCACTGACACGCCCACAATTAAATAAAATATTTTTTTTGAAAAACCAAAAGTTGAGCTAGGGAGCTGAAATTTTTAATATATACTCTCTAGGGGCCTTTATGCTCATGTGTAAATATTTTCAAAATCCGCCTACTGACGCCCACAATTATTTTTTTTTTATTTTTGAAAGTCCAAAGTTTGAGCTAGGGAGCTGAAATTTATAGTATATACTCTCTAGGTGCCCTTTATGCTCATACTTAAATTTTTTTTAAATCCGCCTACTGACACGCCCACAATTAAATAAAACAATTTTATTGAAAAACCAAAGTTTGAGCTAGGGAGCGTTTTTATTTACAAAAGCTTAGTTTTTTCGATAAAATCCTTTAAATTTTTGTCACGCCCACTTATGAGATATAGGAATAAGAATAGGGTATCCAACAGTTCGCCCAAGCGGACTGTAGCCCGCCCCTATGTTTTAGTTAGCGCACGCTGAATGATGTGCAGGTATATTTAAATGGTTTGTTCGATTTGACAAACTTCCAACGAGACGAAATTCAACATTTCAAAATGCTGAAAATGTATGGCGAAATGATGAACATTTCGGGTGAAATGTTGAATTCACCTGAAATGACAAATTTCGTGACGGTGAAATCGTACCATGAGACTTATGAAAGCAGAACATTTTCTGTTTCATAAAAAAATCTCTCAACGCGACCGCTTTAAAGTGACATTTAGTTTTGCAAATTGGTTGCTCGCGCAATCTGCTAAAATATCGAAAAGTTTCTTTAAAGCGTGCCAAACAATTTGAGATGCGACGATCAAATAAATAAAAAACTTTATTTTTCTCTGAAGACACTCTTGGACCTAACAATAAATAACTTTATTTGATAAAATTACAATCGTATTACTGGACACCCGCTGTTTCTTTGAATTGCCATGAAACAGCTCGATATTGCTGGCGCTGCTGTATTATGCTGACCCATATTTGTGTATTGATTGTTGTTTGCCCTCGCTGTGTCATCGTCTGGTGTTGGCGTAATTGGGTTGATAGTGGTTATTGCTGGCGTTGCATATATTGCTTGGTGAATGCCCACTGTACTTAAGTTTATATCCAATGACGAACTTTGAAAATATTTACGTGGTCTTAAGAAGAGTATAGCCCTTTTCACATTACACGGTCACTGTCACTGCCCGGGCGGCGACTGATAGCACCATGCACTTGACCAATTTATACGGTTGTAAAACTTACTGTCAGTGCTCTCGAACCATTGTAGTTGTAGTTGTAGTTGAAGTTTGGTTTAATTATGTTTAAATAATAGAAGATATTGATGCGGACGTTTTGATGTTGCTAGTTGAAGTGAGATCTCTGCTGTGGGTACATTTCTTGACATCTACAAAAATTAAAATGCTAAAAAAAACGCCTGCATGAAGTTTGCGCAGTAGGTACTAAAGAAAGCATTTGATGGTCTTGATACTTGATGCCAAGGATAAAATGCGTATGGTAAGGCCCGAGTTATACACATGGGTAAAATGAAAAAGTAAAAATGTTGATTTGCTTTTTTGGTTCAGTTAAGATGAATAGATCGACACAATCTTTGTCTTAAAATGTTGCTTATGAATTATTTAACTTATATGTCACAAATAATTGAGAAATTGAACATAAAATTGGCAAGAAAAGGATTTCATTAATTTGCCCCTATGGCAAACTTTTTCTGTTCAACTTCTCAGTCAGAAATGATATAAATCGTTATGATGTAGGTATTCGTTTGAATGTATTTACTGTTCGACTTTTTACGTATTACTAGACTGAGCCATAAGAATATAAATTTTGACTAATAATACTAGACCGAGAGCCCACAGTAATTTTTGGGTGTGAATGATAACAAAAAATAATTGGTATAATTAAATAGTTTTTAAGTGATCTGAAACCAGGAAACCTGCCGATGTCGATTGGGGTCCAACCGGCGAGCCCCATCAGCGGACCAGTAGGGATGCAGTAAAGTGGATGGGTTATGATCCCCTTATAATGGACAAAACCTCCCAGTGAACGAAGAAGAAGAAGATGAAGATAGTTCGTTAGTAGTCATATACAATTGTGCATGCTCTAGCGCTGAGTTAATATTTCATCAAAAAATGCAGTTTACATACTGATATAACAACGTTAAGTTGTAGAGTTTAGTGCCCTGATAGCAAATATGGTAGTCCAAGACGTTCTGGGGCCGATTGGGCGAGCTGTTGGCAGTGGCGTAATGAGGATACTCGGCCCCCACCCCCCACAAGTTCCGAAACGCGTATTGCCAAACTGTATACCAGCACAGACACCCATAGTCTGTGCTGAACTATTTTGTGCTCAACAATTTCACCATCATTGTAGAGCAAACTGTATGCTACCACCGAGCGGTCTGTGGTAGCATATAGTTTGCTTGTAATTTGAAGAAAAAACTGGAGAAAATTATATGCTACTACAGATCATTGCGTGGCATACAACTATTCGTTGTTTATCAGGCTATTTTGTGGTCATAGAGTTCTTCTATAGAATTGAAATAAAACAGCGTTTAGTAATGAAAAATGAAATTATTTCAATTTATTTTTTTAAATTCATATTAATTTCCGTTTTTGATATGTGACATAAACAACATTAAATAAATAAGGAATGGACATGAAATAAATAACGGAATGAAATTAAACGAAAGAAAATAAGCGAATGAGAAGATAGTTCGCAAGTAATCTTATAAACAGTGCAATGCATATGCAACCCCCCTGCCTGGGGTCACTGTTTGATTTGGAGTAGGTGCGAGGTTTTATTTTAGAACTTGGCCTTATTGCACTTTGGGTAAATAATTGTGGACTTATGGCCTACTTCCTTTCAATATTATGAAACTATGGCCCGAAATGTTGTGGCGTTTTCCTCCACTTACTTTGGGTAAATAATTGTGGACTTATGGCCTACTTCCTTTCGATATTATGAAACTATGGTCCCAAATGTTGTGGCGTTAGTTCTTTCTTCCTCCTTGCTATTGCTGTTGGTTGCACACATATTTTTTTTCGATGAGCAAAAATTTACTCTGCTAGCCGCAAAACTTCGTGCTTGTTCTACGTTTTGTACGATGTTACAAGTTTTGTTCAATCATTTAACAAGCATTATTTTGTAAACTGTGCTGTCTGTTTCCAATATATCAGCTAAGCGATCAAAGTACAAAAATAACAGTATAATAACGACAAACGCACTGGAATAATACATACATACATATAGAAAACATAAATATAACGCGTGTGTAGATACGTGAAAATCTCTCGAATCTCACTGAAGTGTCTGTAATAACAGGTACTTTGCTCTTGTAAATGTAGAGCAAAATGTATACCGTGTCAGAGCAAATGTAGTTTTCTCTGAGTCGATATACATTTTGCTCTACATTTGCATGAGCACATTGTTGTATGTTGCAGAGCGCCTGATGTCTGTGCTGGTATACAGTTTGGCAATAAGCTTCCGAAACTGCTGTTTGTCTCTTTCCGTTTGTTGTAATGTAGTTACAATTTTCAAATATAAGGAAGATACTAGAAGTACTGTGTGTACCTCCAGTTACGTCAGCAGAGCCAGAGAGAACTTTATCCGTCCTGAGAAGTTTAAAGTCTTGGCTGAGGGCAACAACTTCCGAAGCTCGTCTAAATGGATTAGCATCCATTAATATTTACAGAGAAATCAATACAGATCCTGAGGAAGTTGTTGAATAATTTGCCATAACAAAAATAGGAGAATGGATTTGATTTTCCCAAAAAACAATAATTAAATATAATGTTTACCTATTTTAACATTTATAATCTTAAGTTTTCAAAACTTTTTTATATAACAAATGAACAAAGTTCATTATTATTTCTTGACTATATTATTAATATAACAAATTAATAAAATTTTGTTCACAAAAAGTTTGATTTAAGGATTACGCGAGTTTCTTAGAGCACAAAAAAATGTTGGATTCACTTATTTTATTAACTTAAATGGACTACAAAAAAAATTAAAAGGAAAAAAATGATTGAACAATTTTCCAAGTAAGCCACAGCCCCCCCCCCCCCCCCCCCCCCGCAATTTTTTTTCTGGATACGCCACTGACTGCTAGGTACCCTATTTCAATTCCTAGCCTTCAAAAACTGAGCACAGCAAAAATCTTAGTATGGAATTGTTAAGAACGCTCTTCATATTTTGTTATTTAACATCTAAGTACAATGGACCGTTACCGAGTCTGAGTGCTCTGGGATTTGGATTTCCTTTTTTAAAAAAAAAGAAAAAAAACATAGGGACGGGCTACAGTCCGCTTCGGCGAACTGTTGGATACCCTATTCTTATTCCTATCCCTCATAAGTGGGCGTGACAAAAGTCTAAGTATGGTTGAATTGTTAAGAACGCTTTACATATTTTGTTATATAACATTTAAAGGATTTTATCAAAAAAAAACGCTCCCTAGCTCAAACTTGGGTGTTTCAATAAAATTGTTTTATTTAATTGTGGGCGTGTCAGTAGGCGGATTTAAAAAAATTAACACATGAGCATAAAGCGGCCCTAGAGAGTATATATTATAAATTTCAGCTCCCTAGCTCACTTTGAATTTTCAAAAAAAAAAAATAATAATAATTGTGGGCGTGCCAGTGGGCGGATTTTGAAAATATTTACACATAAGCATAAAGGGCCCATAGAGAGTATATATTATAAATTTCAGCTCCCTAGCTCAAACTTTGGATTTTCAAAAAAATTGTTTTATTTATTTGTGGGCGTGTCAGTGGGCGGATTTTGAAAATATTTATACATGAGCTTAAAGGGCCCATAGAGAGTATATATTAAAAATTTCAGCTCCCTAGCTCAAATTTTGGTTTTTCAAAAAAAATTGTTTTATTTTTTTGTGGGCGTGGCAGTGGGCGGATTTTGAAAATTTTATATCCCGAGCAGTTTTAGGAGTCATAGATCATATATAAAAAATTTCAGCTTCCTAGCTCAAAATTCGATTTTTTCCAAAATTTTGTTTTTTTGAGTTTGTGGGCGTGTCTGTGGGCGGATTTCAAAAATTCGTAAACTTGATTATTTCGGGACCCTAGAGAGTATATGGTTAAAATTTCAGCTCTCTAGGTCCAGTTTAAAGGCCTAATTTTTGCCGACGGACGGACGGACGGACGGACATGGCTAGATCGACATTACTATCGATGCTGATCATAAATATAGTAACTTTTAGGGGTCTACGGGCAATATTAAGGTATGTTACAAACTATGCGTCAAAATTAATATACCCCTAGAATAGGGTATAAACATCTAAAGGATTTAATCGAAAAAACCGTTTTTTATAAAAAAAAAACACCCTTAAAAAGGGGCGTGGCAGAAAACTTTATATTAAGGTATCATTGAAAACCACTTTATCTACATACTTTGCTAAGAATAGAACTTTCATTTACCATGATTTCTTTAATAAACCGTTTTTTTTAATAGTGGGCGCAGAAGTGGGGGAATTAAAAAACCTTTTAAGAAGACCGTTAAGGGCCCCTAAGGGGTATATGTTATAAAGTTCAGCTCAGTAGTTCAAACTTTGAATTTTCGATAAAATTGTTTTTTTTTTTTAATAGTGGGCGGAATTCAAAAACATTTAACACCCGAGCATTTTGAGGCTTAAAGACAATATATTCAAAATTTCAGCTTTCTAGCTCAAAATTCGTTTTTTCGATAAATACGTTTTTTTGAGATTGTGCGAAGACCTACCTTGAGAAGCTTGACAATTGATACTCTTGGATGTTTGTCAGACGTTCGCAAGAGATGGGGCAGTGGGAAAAAAAACTATCGATGTTACTTGGCTCTAGCTCCAGTTTAAAGGCCTAATTTTTGCCGACGGAAGCACGGACATGACTAGATTGAAATTGCTATCGATGCTGATCACGAGGGCCAGGATTTCTATGCAAATACATATATTTTTTGGACAGCCTAATAAGCAAATGAATCAGATAGTTTTCCGAATTAAGGAATTTGCTTTAAAATGGCATTCAATCGTTAGCGCATATTGTTGCATATTTGGATATAAATGCATATTTTGGCATATTAAGCATATTTTAAAAATAAATGCATATTTTTCGTGCATATTTCCAAAAAAAACTTTAAACACTTAAAAAATTGATTTCAACGAAATGCAAACGAATTTTAACATTTTTTTTTCATATCCCGACTCCCTTTAGAAAAACTTAAGAACAAATATGAGAGATTTTTTCAAAAAGTACACAAAAGCAATTGTACCCAACGAATCTACAATAAGAAAAAACTATCTTGAAAAAGTGTTTACTCGTGTTTTCGATGAGATTAAAATCAATCTAAAAGATATTTTTTTTGGGTTTCCATTGATGTAACCAGGGTCGATTTGTTGCTAACGTAGTTGTTGGTGTCTTACATCAAGATGATGAAATTAGCAAAAAGAAATACTTAGCCAATGTTATTGAGCTGGTCAAAACAAACCACGCTACAATCGCTCGAGCTTTTGATGAATCTGAAAAACTTATTTGGAGACAATATATAAAAAAAAAAATCCTTTTGTTTTTAACGGATGCAGCGCCTTATATGGTGAAAGCAGCTCATATATTGAAAGTATTTTATCCAAAAATAATTCATGTCACTTGTCTGGCTCATGGACTCCACCGAGTCTCTGAAGAAATTATATCCAATTTCAAAGATGTTGACACAGTAGTGTCAAACGGCAAAAAAAATAATTTTAAAAGCTCCATCCCGTGTAGATGTTTTTAAAGAAAAATATCCGGAAATTCCTCTTCCACCTCAGCCCATTATAACACGATGGGGAACATGGATTAGTGCAGTGTTGTATTATGCCAAATATTTTGAGCAGTTTAAAAGCGTTATTAGATAACTTTGATGCTGTTTCAATTAAAAAAAAATGAAAGATATTTTAAACCAGCCATTATTAAAAAGCCGATTGGCTTTCATAAGTTCCAACTATTTGTTTCTCAGTGAGACTATAGTAAAATTAGAAGGGTGCAACTCGCTTAAAAAACAAATAAATTTATTGGACGAAGCAGTTTCAAAAATTAATGCAGTAGAGTCTCCGATTGGTTAATCTGTTTGTAAAAAATTAGAAAATGTTCTTGAAAAAAACGAAGGATTATGAAAATGAAAAATATCTCTACCATGTTATCCTTAAATACGAATGAAGAACAGTAATTGGATATTCAATATTCAATAAATGAGATTGTTTCATTAATAATTGCTCCACTAACGTCTGTTGACGTGGAGAGGTAATTTTCCATGTAGAAATGTTTTTTGAGACCAAATCGCCAAGGTTTCAGTTTTGAAAGCTTCAGAAAAAATTGCATGATTCATGCTAACAAAACCTTCTTACGAAACTAATGTACTACCAATGTTTTATTAATACTTTTTGTTAAACCTACCTGAATTTTATGTTTCATGTCTACCATCTACTTTTTGCTGTGAAAACTTTGTATGAAAAAAGACTTAGTTGTTTTTTTTTCCAAAATTTTTGCAACATGTTTTGGATTTTTTATGGCATATTTTGGATTTTTTATGGCATATTTAGTCTTTTTAAGTGCATATTTTAGGCGCATATTTTGTGTTTTTTAGAGCATGAAAATTCGGGCCCTACTGATCACGATTATAGTAATTTTAGGGGTCTACGATCAATAATAAGGCATGTCACAAATTATGAGTCAAAATTAATATACCCTTAGAATATGGTATAAAACATAGAGACGGGCTACAGTCCGCTTGGGCGAACTGTTGGATACCCTATTCTTATTCCTATCCCTCATAAGTGGGCGTGACAAAAGTATAAGTATGGTTGAATTGTTAGGAACGCTCTACATATTTTGTTATATAATATTTAAAGGATTTTATCGAAAAAAAACGAAGCTTTTGTAGAAAAAAAAGCTCCCTAGCTCAAACTTTGGATTTTCAAAAAAAGTTTTTTTTTTAAATTGTGTGGATTTTGAAAATATTTACATATGAGCATAAAGGGCCCCTAGAGAGTATATATTATAAAATTCAGCTCCCTAGCTCAAACTTTGGTTTTTCAATCAAATTGTTTTATTTAATTGTGGGCGTGTCAGTGGGCGGGTTTTGAAAATATTATCTCCCGAGCAGTTTTAGGAGTCATAGATCATATATAAAAAAAATTCAGCTTTCTAGCTCAAAATTCGATTTTTTCGAAAATTTTGTTTTTTGAGTTTGTGTCTGTGGGTGGATTTCAAAAATTCATAAACTTGATTATTTCGGTACCCTAGAGAGTATATGGTTAAAATGTCAGCTCTCTAGGCCCAGTTTAAAGGTCTAATTTTTGCCGACAGACGGACAGGCGGACATGGATAGATCGACATTACTATCGATGCTGATCATAAATTTAGTAACTTTTAAGGGTCTACGGGCAATATTAAGGTATGTTACAAACTATGCGTCAAAATTAATATACCCTTAGAATAGGGTATAAAGAATCGTAACAATGTCGATAAACAATTATATTGCTTTATTTGGTTTGTCTTAATTGCATTTAAAAATGCAGTTTGAATGAAATATGTAGTAAATTGTTTTGATCCCCAAGTATCTTTTTGGCTTGTTTACTGCAGCGATATTCGCTACACAGTATAGGTATAATATAATTGTTCTTACAAATCGTAAGTAAAACAGTGTGAATGGGTAAGTTAAAAAGATTTTGAGCATACTTTGAGTGCGTCTCGCAGGCAGAAGGCCGCTTGCAAAACTTCTTGACTCACTATATTCGCTATCAGGTCACTTAATTCTACAATTTGCAATGATGGTTCGTTGTCATACCATATATTTGTATTTTCAAAAAAAAAACTGAATTTTTGATATGTAGCATGCAAGACGCTCACATTTATAAATAACAACTTAAGAACTATATTCTTATACAGATTAGTTGTCGATACCATTAACACTCAAAAATTACTGCGGGCTATTAGTCTATATTCTTGACTAAAAAATACAATCACTGTAGAGTTTATTAATTTAAAATTATATTTGAACTAAACTCTTAGCGCATAAATTCACTTCATCGCTCATTTAAGACCTCCTTCCCCAAGTGGTTGGTATTTTTTTTTTAAAAAGAATCACTAAGTAATCCGCAAACAATTAAGATTTGTTGTGTTTATTTCCCCGGTGGACGAGTACCAAACAAAAGTAGAGTTGCAGTCAAAATTTACTCTCCAAGGGTAATTGACTTTGAATGTCAATTTTCTGGTTGGAAGGGATTTAAATTGTAGAGGTTTGGGGTTGCTTGAAAGCTAATTCGTGGGCAAATGTGTTGTCTAGCCTATGTTTAACGCTTCCAGTTTGTTTAATATTTCCTCCAAGTCCCACTTATTTCCCATCTGATTCTCGTGGTCGTCCACCTGTCATTGACTTATTAGTTACCAATGTTCTCAGCTTAATAACTCAGCCAATTGTTGTGAACATGCTTAGTTTTTGTAAGACTGCGGTCGCCAGGGGAATGTCAAATGCCAACTGGGCACGCTTTCGAACAGCACTGCGTGGTTCAGCAGTTAATCTAGAAAGCGTTTTTAGTAAAGCAAATGTTGACGATATTTTAAATAAAATTTCGTTGAACATACTAAATGCTGCTGAAAAAAGTATTCCAAAAAAGCCAAAAAAATGGCATGTATATTAAGCTTCCGAGTTATATTTTGGAGCTTATCAAATTAAGAAATACCTGCAGGAAAAACTAGCAAAGATATCGGGATGCATCTTACAGGCGTGAAATATGCAAGCTCAATAAATTAATTTCCTAAAATATATCCCAACATCGAAATAAAGACTGGAATAAAAAACTGAGTACCTACCCATGAAAAAAAACGCCAAACATTTTGGGAACATTGTCACAGAATCTTGCGTAAACACCAGAGTTCAAGAATATTACGCAAATAATGCCAACCTAACAGCCGCAACAAGATTTGTTTCTGTCGAAGATATTCAATACATAGCCAAAGCGTAAAAATAAAGAAATCGATTGTATAATATATATATATTATACATCAAGCCTAAAACTGGAATTAGGTATTAGTTATTTAACATCCTCATAAATGCTTGTTTGAAATCGGAGTATTTTCCTGACACCTGGAAAATTATCCCTATAATCAAGGCTGGCAAACCACCCGAAAGCCCCGGAAGTTAGTTAGTTAGCCTCAGCAAAATATTTGAAAAAGTTCTTAAGGAATAAATCCTCAAACATATCTGTGATAAAAACATATATCCTAATAGATCAAGAGCCCACATCAAATTTTGGGTGTGATATGACAACCAAAATATGCGTATATTAGTGTCAAGGTATGGACGATACGATATCAAATCCGGTAGACTGGCAGCGATTTGTCGCGGCTGAGGTTAGTAATAGTAGGTTGAAAAAGTGATTTTTTCCAAAGTCTAGATTTTTGTGAAAACCACTTGAATTTAGTATCAAATGAAAGAATAGACTGCCCTGATTCCAAAAGTGTAGGTACCAGACGTTTTACACGCAGCCAAACCCTTGCCAGACGTGCTAATAGCATGCAAAAAATCACTTTTTGAAATAATTGTGATAACCAAATATGGAGTACACCAAAATGTTTGCGTGAGTGTCCTGATTACAAATCTGTGGATCCCAGACGTTTTACATGCAGCCAAACCCTTGCCAGACGCAATTTTAATATGTGAAAATTACCTTTTTTAAGCAATTCTCATAACAATCTTACGATAGAACAAACACATCTGATAACAGCAATATGAGTTTTAGAAATGAATGGCGTCACGTTATTTTTTCGGATGAGAAGAAGTTTAATTTTGATGGCCCTGATGAGTTTAATTATTACTTCCACGATGTGAGGAAAGAAGAACGATTTTTAGCGCTGCATCATAATCGAGAAGGTGATGTTATGGTATCTGGAGCAGTTAGCTACTATTTCACTGTTGAGCTTCAGGCATTCAGGACCCATAAACTGAACTTTTCAGCAGGACAACGCGCCCATCTACACGGCGCGCATAGTAAAAAATTGGATAGAGGAGCGGAATATGGAATTGCTTCAATGGCCGCCGTACTCACCGGACCTGAACCTTATAGAAAACGTTTGGGGATGGTTAGTACGAAAAGTTTATGAGTCTGGCCGTCAGTTTGAGGACAGAGAATCCATTATTGCAGCCATTAAATTATCCTGGAGGGAAATTTTGCTGGACTACATAAAGAGGCTGTACGATTCCATGCCGGATCGAATTAACGAAACTATTACGAATAAAGGCGGCAGTACCCACTACTCAAATTAACCAATAAAAAAACTATTTTAAAAAAACTTGTTTCATTTAATCCCAATAACTTTTATTTCCAATTTCAATATTTGTGTCTATTCAGTTGACGCAAAATAAAACTGCATTTTTCCATATTGAATGCTTTGCAAGGGAACCAGAAAAAAAAACATAGGGACGGGCTACAGTCCGCTTGGGCGAACTGTTGGATACCCTATTCTTATTCCTATCCCTCATAAGTGGGCGTGACAAAAGTCTAAGTATGGTTGAATTGTTAAGAACGCTCTACATATTTTGTTATATAACATTTAAAGGATTTTATAAAAAAAAAACTTAGGGACGGGCTACAGTCCGCTTGGGCGAACAGTTGGGTACCCTATTCTTATTCCTATCCCTTATAAGTGGGCGTGACAAAAGTCTAAGTATGGTTGAATTGTTAACAACGCTCTACATATTATCTTATATAACATTTAAAGGATTTTATCAAAAAAAACGCTCCCTAGCTCAAACTTGGGTGTTTCAATAAAACTGTTTTATTTAATTGTGGGCGTGTCAGTAGGCGGATTTAAAAAAAATTAACACATGAACATAAAGGGCCCCTAGAGAGTATATATTATAAATTTCAGCTCAAATTCCCTAGCTCAAACTTTAAATTTTCAAAAAAAAATAAATAAAAAAATGTGGGCGTGTCAGTGGGCGGATTTTAAAAATATTTACACATGAGCATAAAGGGCCCATAGAGAGTATATATTATAAATTTCAGCTCCTTAGCTCAAACTTTGGATTTTCAAAAAAATTGTTTTATTTATTTGTGGGTGTGTCAGTGGGCGGATTTTGAAAATTTTTTATCCCGAGCAGTTTTAGAGTCATAGATCACATATAAAAAATTTCAGCTTTCTGGCTCAAAATTCGATTTTTTTCAAAATTTTGTTTTTTTGAGTTTGTTTGAGCGTGTCTGTGGGCGGATTTCAAAAATTCGTAAACTTGATTATTTCGGGACCCTAGAGAGTATATGGTTAAAATTTCAGCTCTCTAGGTCCAGTGGGTGTTTTAATAAAATTGTTTTATTTAATTGTGGGCGTGTCAGTAGGCGGATTTTAAAAAAATTAACACATGAGCATAAAGGGCCCCTAGAGAGTATATATTATAAATTTCAGCTCCCTAGCTCAAACTTAGGATTTTCAAAACAATTGTTTTATTTATTTGTGGGCGTGTCAGTGGGCGGATTTTGAAAATTTTTTACAACAACGTAGCTTAGAAAATGTTTGTGCTTATTCAGTTGAAGCGAAGTGTATGTTAGGTGATGGCCACTTTTCTTGTCATCTTAAATATCAACTCCGGATAACAATGTGCCACTTTAAAATGTATTTATTTAGAACAAATTGTAAGCAAACCAAAATCAGAAACAAATTAAATAACATACCAATTTTCTTTGCTTGTCTGTAATACCGCGTAACCAAGGAAATGAGCTAGAGTTACCAATTCATTACTTTTGATCACTTTATATGCAGCTAACATTAGGTGAAAGAAACAAATGACTATCAGCTTATCCAAATCCTCCATAGCATTGTTTTCGCCTCAATTACGAATTGCCCAGAGATCGGAAGGCATACCAGGCGGACTAGTAGGGATGCAGTAAAGTGGGAGGGTAATTAAATTTAACATGTGTTTCTTTTTGTCGTTTAGAGTTTGATCAGAGCGCACTCTATGAGCTCAGAATGAATTGACTGAGCAGTCTGAGTAAAAAACTGAACACAGCCAGCGACAGGCTGAGAGAAGGAAAAATAAAGGGAAACGATTTCAAAAACAATTCAAAATACTGCATATTAGTGCCTATTTATGGATCATTACTGGCACTGTCTCGTAGCCAAGCATGCGACAAGGCTTGGTATATTCGAACGTTTTTTACAGAAGCTGCATAAACAAGGAGGAGGAGGAGACTATTATCCACCTTCTCTGTACATGCCCTGCTCTCTTCCAAAAACTTAAACTCGTTTTTTGTGTTTTTTCTACAACGATCTAAGCGATCAAACCAACTTTGACATCGGAGTCTCCTATGCTCCATCAGAAGTTCTTGCTGGCTTAACGAGTAGGAAACATATAATTTACAAACACACGAGGTTGCACAACAAACCTTATATTGGTCTAAGTGCGTCGGATCCTGCTGACAGCCAGATCAGGCTAACCTAACCTATGATCACGGGATTGCGTATTATATATGTATCTACACCGCCCATTAAAAGAACGTTTTATGAAGATGTACATATTAAATGAAGGCAAACAAATAAGCATGACTCCACTTGCTTGTGAAGCACAATAATGTTGATAGCTGTAAATGCCCGAAATCATCTATTAGGATAAAAATAACATAAAACTTGGAACTTTCATTCAACCATTTATCAGCACACTAATGCATCATAAATCTAATAAATAAATATGTGTGGGCATATTTGCATTTAGGATTTATTTTTCCGCGTTCTTGATTAATTTATCGATTAATCATATCACCGGCACATAATGACCATCGGTTATGAATAATTTATGACTACTTTATTTCAATCACTTTGAAATCACCTGCATATACAATTATAAATATTATTAGATGTTGATTATAGATTTGATTTTGATTTCCTCATAATTTAATTTATGTCAAAGATGATGGTACTGATTTTGACAAGCTGTCATGTAGATAATATACCAATTTTGATATAAAGCGGTACATTGTCGAACGCTTATGGTAATTATTGTGTTTCCACTTCAGTCAGTCTCAATTAATTTGTTAACCTTAATGCTGCACCACATTGATCATTACGTTAATTTGCACCAGGGGTCTTCAAAATAAATAATATATGATTCAGAAGCGGCCGATACAGGGCCTAAGACCTTGCTTCTCCAACCGTTTGCGTGTGTGAAGTTATATTTTTGGTAATGAAAGGGATCAACAATTTCACGCTGATTTCGAACCGCAAGTTTTAAAGCCTTCTTATGGAAATTGATACTGTTGGACATTTGTCATACTTTCGCAAGAACTTTGATAAGGCCTTTGCCTACCAAACAGATGCATCAATATTTAATTCAATTCACTTCAATTTATTTATTGTGGTGTACAAATAAGACATAGTCATTCATAGTCATTCTGGGAGGACGCTGAATTTGAGGAAGTTAAAGCGATCCACTTCTACACCGATGGATCAAAAACTAGTGACGGGGTTGGTGGCGGCGTTTTCTCCGAAAGACTAAATCTGAGTCTCTCTCTCCGTCTTCCTAATCACTGTAGCGTATTCCAGGCGGAGATTATGGCGATAAAAGAAGCCCTGACGTGGCTGAAGAGAAATGTGATATCCACAAAGGATATCTGTATCTTCTCGGACAGTCAGGCCGCGATCAAGTCCGTGGATTCAGTATCTTCAAACTCCATTGCAGCCCTCGACTGCCGTTCATCTCTTATGGAGATGGCGGAGCAGTTTAACATTCACCTCTGTTGGGTGCCGGGGCATAGAGATATTCCAGGAAACTGCAGGGCTGATGAACTCGCCAAAAAGGGAACCAAACTCCCCCTTTTACCTGAAAAGGGTTCTCTGGGTATCCCAATCGCTACCTGCAAACTTTTATTCAAGCTATCTGCAATCGAGAGAACAAACCTTAGGTGGACAGGTAGTAATACATGTCTAGCGACTAAGCACATCTGGCCAAAGCTGGACCTGCGACGCTCTAAGAGTCTGATCTCACTAAACCCACTGCATATTAGCTCCACTATAGGTGCCATTACAGGGCACTGTCTGATAGGCAAGCATGCATCGAGGCTTGGCGTTTATTCTAACGATTTCTGTAGAAGTTGCTTGGACGAGGAGGAGGAGGAGACTATACTTCACCTTCTCTGCACATGTCCAGCTCTCTCCCATAATAGAAATCTTTATCTGGGAGATTTCTTGCTTAACAATCTTAACGACTTGGCTAACGCTGACGTTAGAAGTCTATCGCGCTTCATAAGAAGCTCTAAATGGTTTAACTAGTAGTGGGGAAACCCCTCGATCCGTGTGGCATCACAATGGACCTAATCGTGGTCTAAGTGTGTCGGCCTTCTGTTGACAGCCACTTTAACCTAACCTAACCTAACCTTCATAGTCATACTTTAGACACAGTGATCTTGATAGAAAATTAGAAAATTTAATTAAGGATATGTTACTTAAATAATTTTGTTGAGAATGTTGAAAATTTGTTCCTTTTCCTCCTCCGACTTTATCTGCCCCTGAAACGATAACACAGTAGAGCAACGTGGTCATCCCAGTGTCGGGTTCATATGGGTCATTTGTTTAGAAGTCGTAGAAGTGCGTACTTTCGATTCGGTCTAATGCCATCGGGCTAGATGAAATGCACCCTTCCTTTTTAAAATTGATTCCTCCTGTTTTACTGCCGTATATAACCTTCATTTTCAACATCATTCTGACCACGGGTGTCTATCCTGGCGAGTGAAAACTAGCGAAAGTTTTTCCGATACCCAAAAATTCTAAATGCAACGAGTTTAGTCCTATCTCTATTTTACCATTCCTGTCCAAAGTTTTCGAACGCATATTGAAAAAACAGTTGAGCGAGTAGGTACCTAGAGACCATAGAGGATCTTCGGCGAGTACAGAAAAGCTCATTCGACAGTACAACTTCTCGCCCGAAACTGTAAAGCGTATGTCATCATATCTATCGAATAGAATGCAAGCAGTTGAAATAAGTCAGAGTTTGTCGGACTTTCTTCCCGCCATAAGTAGTATTCTACAAGGATCCATACTCGGTCCCTTACTGTTTTCCCTATATGTTAATGAAATTCCCTCAATCATTAAGAACTGTTCGTCCCATTTGTATGCAGAGGATGTACAAATGTACTACAGCTGCCATCATCATTATGAATGAGTATCTTTAGAGGGCAGCAGACTTAACTTATTTTCCTCAGATTTCATTAAATAATGTCGCTATCGAATACCTATGTTGAAACCGCCAGAAACCTAGGATTTATTTTCACCCGTAACCTCACATGGGACCAGCACATTAACTCTATTGTCGGGAAAACATATGGAGTGTTACGTACTCTCTGGGTGACTCAGTTGAATACTCCTTTAAAGATACGCCGAATGCTTGCGAAAACCTTAATTTTACCTATCCTGGTCTATGGCTGTGAAATTCCAATTCTAATTACTAATGCAAAAGAAAGCTCAATGTTGTCTTTAATAGTTCCATTCGATTATTCAATATATTTTTGGACTCCGAAAACACACCAACCACCCTACCTATTCGAACTAATCACGAGACTTTCCTCGGCCAGGTCCAACCAGTTAATTCCACTCCGCCACACTTCCCTGACATCTTAGCGCCAATTTTTTATTAACTCTACTCGCCTTTGGAATTCTTTGCCACGCTATATCAAAAGAACAAGTAATACAACAAGACTTAAAACCCAATTAAGGCACTTTTTTCTGTTCCCTAAAGTATGTCTCCTCTTCCTTATGAACCTTCCAATTCAGTCCCATACTTTCAATCTTCACCATTTTTTTTCCTCTTTCTTTCTCTCCTATTATTTTTATTATTCTTTCTTTTTTTCTTCTACATTTAAGTACCTAATGCTGTTACAATTGTTCAGAACTACGTATGTCGTCAAATATTAAGCTCTCTTTTGTAAATTTTTATAGCTTATCACTTTATAAGATACTATATCTTATTGTGTATAGGCTCTTCTTAATTAATAAATGAAACGAAATATGAATTATAGTGAAGCATTTTTATTTTTACATAATTAACAGAATTTGTTAAGATTATAGAAAAATTCTCAATTTGCTGTTTTGTATATTTTAGAAAAAATCGTATAAATGGCTTTTTTAACTTCTGTAGTTCGTATTAATTGCTTTATTGTTGTTGGCAGGGAATTCCAAACTCTGGTGGCATATACAAAGAAAAATCTCGATGAATTCAAATAGTTATAAGACTGTATTATGAGGTTCATTGTATGCAAGAAATTGTTGAAAAGTACACCCAAAAACCCTTTGATGGAATTGGGAAACATGGTCAAACCTTCGCAAACCAAATATGTAGCTGAAAGTTACAAGAAGTTTGTGCAATGATTGAGAATCTGGTTTGCAATAAGCAACAGGCGCATAGTCAATGATATATATAAGCAAAGATTTTATGAGTCTCAGTTTAGTGTCAACAGCTCTTACGTTGGAAAAGAGGTTTAATTTTAGTAGACCTCTATAAATTCGGCCAACAGAAAGCAAACAATTTATGCTGAAACCAAGACTGGTAACAATATCCACTCACACAAGCTGAAACTCTGATAAAAAGACCGGTGAAAGATTGGCGGTGTCAAATTTCTTTTTTGAAATTGCAATTAATTAGGATTTGGAGGGCTTAAGAGTAAGGCCATTATACAAAGTCCAATTGAAGATCCGTAAAAGATCATCAATTATTCTGCAAATCAAGTCTTCCAACAAATTAAATAGTCTAGACTCTAGAGAGATATAATTTAACATCATGTGCATAAAGATGCAACGCATATTTTTTGGTAAACTAAGGGCAGGTTATTTAGAAACATACAAAACAACATAGGACCGATAATAGAACCTTGTGGAGCACCAGCATGCAAGCTCATTGATTTCATATTAAGTATCAGTCTGTAATAAGGCAGAAAAGGTTTTCATTTGAAGCCACCTTGCAAATGCACCCCCCCCCCCCCCCCCCCCTTCCCCGCCAGGAAAAACAGGTTCAATTGGGCTATATTTCAAAATGATTCAAATGGCGAAATACCAATGGAATAAATCCACCCTACTTTCTTAAATCACTATCTTTTTGCCTTCCAGGATAAATTTCCTTAGCGTTAATAAAATATTCATGAATTTATTTGTACCTTTCATTTTGTGAATTAATAAAATATAATTATTTATTTACATAAGAAATACGCTCTCTTTTTATTAAGCATCTGGCTCGCCAAGACGTAGAGAAAGGCACTGCGACCTATAAGAACTGCATAAATCGGATAATGCTGCCAGCAGAGGACTTCCTTATGTCTTCGGAACTCAATTGTTCCCTGAAGAATATCTTCCTTCTAGTTTCATTTAGGATTTTGATCCCTTTCTTGCCAGTTCTTCGCCTTTTTCATTACCTTCAAAACCCTCTTGTCCCGGAGCCCACCCCAGCTTGAATGTAAGACTAATTTGGATTCATTGGTTGCGAGCTAAGGCATTTATAGCTGCTTGACTTTCCGTGAATATATGGATGGTGGCCGCCTTTTACACCAGATATTTGAATGTGGATGGCACATTCTTGAATGGCTTGGAGATCTGCCTGAAATACATTGGTACTTTTTCCCATAGGTATCGTAGTGAAAGTATTTGGTCCCCAACTTCCGGATCTTACACCATTTAGAATCATCTATATACCACTTTATGTCGTTATCGCTATTTGATGGGTTATTTTTAACCCATGCATGGGAATCTCTTTGGAAAACATAGTGTTTTTTAAAGAAGGTCTGTGACCGCGCATTTCATATCAAGTACCGGGAGTTCAGCGAAAAGGGTCATTATTTCCGGTTGGTCGTTTTCTCATTTAACTGTATTAAACTTGTTGCACTGTGAATCGCTACTTTGTGAATGTGTACCTATTTGGAGAAGTGTCTGTCCTGTTATTGCCTTTATGGCAACTGTTGGCTCTGGAGGTAGCTAGGCATGCAAGCGAGAAAATCCTGAAAATTCAAAATCCCGAAAAGACACAATTCCGAAAATCCAAATTCCGAAACACCAAAATCCCGAAAATGAAACTAAAAACTTTACTGTAGTAACAAAAAAATTTGGCAAATTTATTTAACAAAATAAAAAACTTCAAATAAATAAAACAGTTCAAGTCTTACAAAAACACATCAAAACGATCCATGACAAAACAATATTTAATACAAGTTCATATTGTACGCAATTAATCTGAGATAACTTATTTCAGAACGCTTTCGCTGCTCACACTTCCAGTAAAATGTATCCTTGTATTTTTTGTAGCCGTCAATAAGCAGTTTCTCACGCTGTTTGTTGGTTTTTACGATGGACACGTTCATTTCTACTAAAGACTTCAAACACAAAATGTCACTGATAATAATAAAGTTTTTAATTATAAAGCCAGCCATGCTACTCACTTTGTATTACGATGTTCACTGTCTAACAAAAATCTAGTCGGTCAGCTATCACACTATTTGAGTTCAGCTCAACTGAATGCACATTGCGAATTTCAAAACATTACAACGCAAACAATTGCAAAACATTATTACGGTAAATGGAATGGACAAACACTTGTCTATTTTACACACAAAATTAAATAAAGAATCCTGAAAAATAATATATAAAATTAACAAATTGCGCAAATTTTTCATTTTATATATTATTTTTCGGTATTTTGTTTTCGGGATTCTTTTTTCGGGATTTTGGCTTTTCGGGATTTTGGATTTTCGGGATTTTGGTTTTCGGGATTGTGTCCCCAACCCCATGCAAGCATGTGTAGCTATTTGAGCTTCTCTATTGCTATCTTTTGTATGGGTTTCGTCGACTATACTATAAGGGTGTATGTTATTATGGGTCTTATCATCAATGTGTAGATCCGTTGAATGATCATTGGAGATATTCCACAGGTTTTACATAAAGCTCTAGTAGCTTTCGTACTTTTGTTGCTTTTACATAAAGCGCTAGTAGCTTTCGTAATTTTGTTGCCTATGTGAGAGCTTCAGTTCAGTCTTGTCCAAGACACTTGACTTCCGCGGAGTACTCGACCCGGGTCTAAATTTCTTCTTTTGGTAAAAAGAACAATGATGGCCTTACTGCAATTGATGGAAAGATTTTCCCTGATACACCAGTCTAGAGCTGTCTTGAGGGCGTTTTGCATTTGTGATGTGACTTCGTTGGAGTCTTTGTCCCTAACAATGTTGACTATGCCATCGACGTACCCAATTGGGTTGTAGCCTAAATTGCTCAATCTGTGGAGCAGGTCATCAATGACCAATGCCCACAGGAGGGTTGATAGTACACCTCCCTATGGGCAGCCACTTACGGCTGATACTGATACTGAGGTCATTCCTAACGAAGCGGTTATTCTAAGTATTGAATAATAAACTGTATCTGATGCCGTGAATGGTTTAATTCATTTAATTGCCAATTTAACCTTATCCGTAAAAAATGTCAGTCAAATCCTTCACAAAATAAACAGACGCCAAATAGTTATAAATCTCCGAACGTTCCCTTTTTATCCACCACGTGTCGCAAGACATCTTTTCCGTTCGTCAATTGGGGATTGGGAAAATTCTTCTGCGATACTTGGTGTCAAACATAAACAACATTCTGAGCTGTCAATTTTCATAGTAAATGCATCTGCTATACATGATGGCTAACACAATGCAACACATATAAGACGTAAAATAGTGAACTTCTAATCGCTGGATAGCACATCAATGAGTTCTGTCATTTTTACGTCCATGCTGTACCTATTTTTACACTAAAAACATAAGCACCACTGGTTATGTTGGGGCACAATATGTACTCCAGAGATGTATGAAAGTGACAGCCCAGTGGGTATTCATTTACATATAGATATTTGTTAATGAAACCGCGGTCAGGAAATATTTTTGCATGTGAATTTTTATCCAAACAGAGAGTGCGATGTGCGACCATGCGGAAACATTATCTCAAGCAACCACAACTAGCTGATCTGCGATCACAACCGAACATCAATCCCCTTCCACAATACCATGAACCAAGATACAAAACACAACTAAATTGCTGTCATTCTTCTCCTTATTAGGTGGTTAAAGCTTCGTATCCGCTGTTGAAAGCTCATTTTCCGTGATTGTTAATCTAATTGGGCACTTTGCGCCATAAGCGTTAGACATTTGTATATAATTATCTGTGGTCTAATCTTACCTAAGAATTCATCAGGCCATCGGGCAATCTGATTCTGAATGACATTGCAAGCAACCCTTACGTCATCGGCGGGTAAATTCAATCTGTCAGTTAAAACTTTAACTGGCCAGAAGAGGCCTTTAGGCCAGATTAAATATTTTGTTGATTTTCGGTCAATGTTAAAGTGTTTTACAGCACCTGTCTACTAGTCTTGGTGTCGAGCAGACTTGGTGGATGAACGGCAGTGACTAAGATGTTCCCGGATCCGAAGAAGACTAGAATGTAGCACAACTTTGATTTGCTGCTTGAGGGCAGCTCAGAACTCTTCAAAAGTTAATTCGGCTTCGCCTTCGTTTTCTGGCTAGCTGGTCTGCCATCGGATTTCAATGTGAAGGAGGAGTGATTCATACCACCGACAAGAACGTCCACGAGTTGGAAGAATGAAGAATAAAAAAAGTGAACGTCTTAAAGCTACGAGGGCGGAAAAAACAGTCAAAGTTTAGTTGACTTTTTAGCGAATGACGTTCATGTCATAATAAATGAACGAAAATAAGTTAAAGTAACTAATATTTCAATATTTTATTAAGTAAGACATTCCTTATGCCGGTCCTATTCTCTATTTATTTTTGCCCTGTTGAAGAGTTTCCTAGTCACAATTGCCAACCTGGCGAATAAGTTGACTACCATAAGGGGTGATTCTGTTGCCTGATTTGTTTTTGTTCCGGGCAAGATTGGTGGTATGCTTTTTAGATGGACACGTTAAGGCCATCAGAAGCAAGTTTTAGGCGGTTAATATCTTTAACTGTTCCGTTACAAAATATATTTGTTTTTAGATAGTTTAATAGCCTATTAAAAAGAAACTTGGAAAGCTAAGTAGTTGTCATTGAAAGTAGTTTCTCTAGGACAATGTTGCGCATTATGACGGTATTACCAATAGCGTCTGAAGTCGACGGTTGCAGTAGATTACTCACAGTAATGTTGGTGAGATGTAAAAAAACACCCCTTCGAAGTACCCGAGTCCTAGTCCGTATTTGATGATTTAGCCTAGCGCTTTGAGGTCTTGTGTGTTACGTTTTTCCATTAATAAATACAATAATTCCTATATTTTTACAATTAAAAAATGCCCTCTTTGACTTCCAGTTTTTTACCTTTGCCTGACGCTACTTATTGCAAAGACGAGAACGGCTGGAGAAAACTTTGAAGATGCTGAACTTGTAAATGAATTTGTTACCATGAGGTGAGTTTTTACTTATCATTTTCGTCTGCGTAGCCAGTAAAGATCGAACCGTTGTTCTTAGTTTCAGCTCAAGTCCTGCATATGATTTGAGACACACAATTCCTGGAGAACCTGATATTGATTACCCTATTTACAGTGCCGTGCCAAAAACCACTTTTGACTGTAGTGGTCGCTATGAAGGTATTTTTCAATTCCACTCTATTGCGTAAAATCATAACCTCATTCAAACCGATTTTTTAGGCTATTATGCAGATTCAGAGACTAGATGTCAGGTTTTTCGAATCTGCACTAACACGGACAGAATTGGAAAAGGTAAATACTATAAGACTTGAAAAAGAAAGTTCTACAGCTGAAGCCGATCTTAATTTCACTTTCAGGATTTGCTTTTCTCTGCCCGAATGGTACGCTTTTTAGTCAAAAGAACCTCGTCTGTGATTGGTACAGAAACGTTGACTGTAGTAAAAGCGAACAGTACTACGTTAAAAATGATGGCAACCGAATTGGTACGAAACACAAAATCATGGAAACCGTTCGACATATGATGGAACACCCAATGAAAACGATAAATATAGCCTTTAATCAAAATAGGCCTGTAACGCCACAGCCTACGTTTCAAAGCTCTAGGCTAACAACAACAACAAGAGCCCCGACATTTTTTGAAACAACGCCTGCGCCAGTTAGAAACTTCAATACGCAGCAGTTTACGAGACGTCAACCTGTCACATCGAATCAAGCTGAAACCTCTGCAAGAAATTCTCTGCCCAATCGACAGAGTACAGATTTCTCACCTCTTAAGGATATCGATTATACAAACGGACCATTGCCTACCACAGCCCCACCTA
Source organism: Portevinia maculata (assembly GCA_949715645.1). Classification (NCBI taxonomy): domain Eukaryota; kingdom Metazoa; phylum Arthropoda; class Insecta; order Diptera; family Syrphidae; genus Portevinia; species Portevinia maculata. The sequence goes on from OX454526.1 coordinate 222,170,467, forward strand.
CACGTACATTTATCACGGCAACTCCATCCTCACAACCCAAAACCTTTAACAATCGATCACGCTTCCAACAGACACCATTGAAACCGACTGCTCCCCCTGTCAGCACACCATCATTTGATAGCGAAAGTTCTGCCGAAAGGGAAAGTGTATATGTGTCTAGCCTAGGAGAATTATCAACGGATCCAGGAGCAAATTTCAATCTGAACACAGCTCGTATCATTGCTAAGCCATCTGCAAGCTCAGTCGATCTTCAAATCACAAGTGAGTCCGGTAAGTTGAATGCGAATAAATTAAATTTCGCCGCCAAAGTGAATGCCGGCCTTAAGGGGCAATCGATTGGAAGTAAAAATGAGATAATTGCCCCAGAATACGTCCAGAATATCGTCCAACGAAATGTCGGACTCCCTGACGGTATACAACACCCACCATCCTTCAACTTTGCTTCGAATATAAACAGTTTGGTAGACGAAGTTGCACTCGAAGCAGAATTAGAGGGGCAAAACTCGATGCAGGTGCAGTTGCAGACACCTTCACATACCTCCAATGGGTCTACAAGGAAACCCTTCCGATTCTTAAGTCGCGGTTTTTCTTATAACACAAGGGAGGATGGTTCTTATGTATATGAAGCACCAGCGACTTCGATAACAAATACATTGTCAACAATTCATGTATGTATTTTCTTTACAATTTAATTTCATATTATATTTTTTCTTTTCTTATTTAAAAATTTAAACATTCTTTTTCTTACTTTACAAATTATTTTTCAAATCAAAACATCTTTCACAAACACATTTACTAACTTTCTCGTTCAGCCATCTGGCATATTCACCTTGAGATCTTGTAAAAAGCGAGATCTAACAGACCAAGGTTGCGAACGTATTCGTAGCTTGTAGATTACTTCGTCGGATTTTTAAAACAATTCCCACGATTTAGTTCAAATTGATGTGTAAAAGATGAAACACACCTTCGCCTTGCCGTTGTTTTTAAAGAGATTTTGTAGAGCAACAATTTGAAAGTACTCGTAGCTTTGCAAAAGAGGTTTACTTTAGGTGACTGTTAAGGCGCAGAGCCATTAACTTTGCATTGGAAGTTACCTTGGAAGAAAATTGAAACTTAACTTTATTAAATCTATGTTTGTGGTCACGTTCGAATTACTGAGAATCTATATGGAAAAAATTAGACATTTATTTTATTTTATCTGCTGCAATTGTTTTTTTTTTATAATGTAAACGCACGAAGGGGGTTTTTGTATATCCTTATAATGGAGCGGGGAAGAGCACTCCACATCCGTTTTGTACAATGTACAGCTAAGGAAAGATTCGTTGCATTTTACTGTACGCCCAAATACAGGCTGAAGGGTAAAGTGCGCATTCCTTGCACAGCGGGTATTGCGGTTGAAATGTACTAGGGGTGGAATGCAACTGGCTATTTCATTTCAGCACTTATGGTGAAAATATTTATAAAATAACGAGAGACAGGAGGCATTGCGAAGATGACTAAGAGAGTCAAGCGATCTCGCGATGTTTGAGTCGCCAATGAGTTTTATCACTCGTCTTTGAATCCTTTCTAGTGGCTCCAAATTGTAATTGGTGCACCAGCCCAGATATGCGCATCGCATTGTACTCAAGCCAGAGGTGCTAGGTACAGAGCTCTCTATGACAGCCTACCTGGCCATCGGGGAGGAGCACTTGACACTGTGTGCACGAAGCAAGTCTTTGAGCACCTTTTTCAGGTCATCCTTCCTGAACTGCAGGAATGGAACAGTGAGGAGTGGAATGGCTTTAGGCCGGGTGATGTCATTGTCTATACGGATGGCTCACTCATTGACGGTATCTCCGGAGCCGGCGTCTACTCTAGAGACTGTCGGATAAATCTATCTGCAGCCTTGGGTAGACAAACAACTGTTTTTCAGGCAGAAATCTTTGCGATTGCCACTGCTGCCAATATCCTGTTAAGGAGAAGGATTAAGGGTAAAACCTTATACATCTGCTCAGATAACCAAGCCCCTATCAAAGCCTGTTCGGCTGGCTCTCTCAACTCAAAAATAGTTGAGGAAACCATGGATAAGCTTAACGGTCTGGGAAGATGTAACTCGGTATCACTTGCCTGGGTTCCTGGGCACACAGGTATCCAGAGTAATGAAAGAGCGGATGCTCTGGCCAGGAAGGGCTCTTCAACAGCCTTCATTGGCAAACAACCATCCATAGGATGCTGCTCATCCGTCCACAAACGTAAAATGGCTGTGGCTCTACGCCAACAACATTCCGAATACTGGCATGACCTGGTCTCATGTAGGTATTCAAAGAAGCTAGTGGACGGTCCAAAAATCGGCAGAGCTAAGTTTTTGCGTGGACTAAACAGGAAAGACTTGAGATCCTTGATTGGTCTCGTCACTGGTTTCAGTCCTCTTAACGAGCACCTAAAGACCATCCAAATTAGGAGCTCGGGCCTATGTGAGTGCTGCCTAGAGGCGGATGAAACGGCATCTCACTTCATCTGTGAATGTCCTTCTTTCGCCAGAACCAGGCTCAACACCATGGGTAAACAATTCGTCAACGAAGATGAGATGGGGGATATAGAACTTGTTAATATCCTTCGCTTTGCCAAGTCTACTGGCAGGTTCTCCCTCACTGACTCTATTACTAATCGCCAATAAGCACCGAGCGGGCAGCTATGCTGAAGTACAATGAACCACTGGGTCTAAGTGCTTGTCATCTACTGATGACCCCACTGCACATACAATACAATGCAATACTCAAGTTTTGGGCGTATAAACGCCTTATAAATAGTAGCCAGATCAGAGGGAGTGAAATATTTCTTGCAGCGCTTAAGGAAGATTAGGCATGTCGCAGCGTTCTTGGCGACACGAATACATATGTGGTCATTCCAACGTAAGTTGTCATTAAATGAAAAGCGGTTCTGTTTCAGCGATGCAAGTGCCATTCATACACAATGGCATGGTATTAGGGTTTTGCTTTAATGACCGAAGACAGCATTGCGTTTTGGAAGCAATAAATTGCACTCTATTAGTTACACCCCACTGAGTTATGCTGTCGAGATCGGAATTCAATGAGCTTAACATACTTTGCCGTTCCAGTACCACACCCGAAGAAGAGGGGCGTGAACCAAGAAACGAATATGAAAAGCTAGGGGTACTATCATCGGCAAGGGAATGGATTGGACTAGAGGTAATAGACAGGAGATCGTTTATAAAAATGAGAAAAAGAGTCGGAGACAAAACAGAGCCTTGGGGAACACCAGCGCAACAATTTTACTTTCACCACCTGAAGAAGAAGAGATCGGCTCCACTTTTCTGTTAGATAAGTCATCAAATCACCAGTGGACATGTTGCTGTGAAAACCGTACTGCCGGTCTTAAGAAGTTTTCGGGATTCAAGATACTCTAGAAGTACTCTAGAAACTGTATGAGTGCGGAAGTGCATTGGTCCCATGGAGTATTCTATGCGTTGAGCTGACTGCAAAGTGAGCAGCAAGCAGAGTTGGCCTTATCAATAGAGCTGACAGCTGGAATGTCATTGTAAATGAGTGTAGGGATAGATGATGAGGCCGAATTCTTGATGTTTTTAACAAATAACCAAAAGTTGTTACTACCCGTGGGACTTTGTAGTATTTTTTGCCTCAACTTTTGGTCATAGGAGAATTTAACACGATTAATGTACGCATTGCAATCATTTCTGGCTCGTTTAAACTTATAACAGCTTTCCTCAGATGGGTTGGCTTGGAAAAGCCGAAAGCTTACCTCTTTTAACCTGATAGCCTCTTTACAGCTTGAGTCACACCACGCTTTTACCTTAGGTTTAATACTTTTTATCCTGTTAGGGATGAAAGATATCATGACCAGGTGAATTATGTTTGTGATCATATCAGCAGCAGCCAGGGCCGGCCCAACCATATGTGCAAGATGTGCAAATGCACAGGGCGCCGAATTCAGGGGCGCATTGCTAGGAAAATTAATTTTACCTTGCGCGGATACTGCCATTTGCTTTTAAAACAAAAAAAATTGTTCAAATAAGCCCAAAAAAGCAACATCCATCACACCTGTGCTGAATTTTTGCACATTAACTCACATCACTTGCAATATTGCAACTTCAAGGAGAATCGAACTCAAAATAGGGCGCTTTCTGTAAATCTGACGAACCTAGAGGGGATAATACGTTCAAAGCGTATTTATCGGGTTGAGAGGTAAGAAACAAGTCCAATGGGTTGGAAGTTTGGCTGCTAATATCCGGTATTCGTGTCGGCTCATTTACAAGCTGAGTCAGGTTATTTACCTTAGCAAAGATCTCGACGCACCTTCCTTCGGGTGTTGTCTGGCCAGAATGTCGAAGCCAACTTGAATTGTGTATATTTAAATCGCCCGCAAAGACGATTTCAGTACGAGGGTGAACTGTCACAATTCTTGTGAGTGAATCAGACAGGGCACCAAACTCATTATAAGTTGAATGTCTGCCAAAATTTGGGCTTCTGTAAATAAAACAGTAGTGCATTAATTACCTACGGACATGGAATTTTAGCCAAATAAAATTAAACTCTGGATTGGCACATTGGCCATATTGAGGCTGAAGTTGGTAGGCTACGTCACTGCGTATATGGGGAAAGAATAATGACACTAAATTGTAACCAGGTAGACTTAACTCCATTAAATCGGAGCCAACGCTAACCTAAGTTTCACTTAGTGCCAAAACAGCTGGTTTATTAAGGGAGACATGTGCGTATAATGAAAAAAAAAATTTCCTCAATCCACGGATGCTGCTCACTTCCACTACAAAATTTCCACACATTACAAATTAAAAACATAAAAAAAAACACAAACTCTGACGCTAACAACCTAAGCAGAGACGTGAAATGAAGACTCGGAATTCCAAAACTCATTACCTACTGCTAATAAATGTCGTTGTCTAGTTTGTAACACTATTTTTAGTCCTCTAAAAAAATTACAAACATTTAAAAAGTTGCTCAAAAGGCCCCAAAAAATGGAACTTTAGGTATATTGGCGAATTGTTACGAACGACATTATCTTCATATTTTCTTATAACTGTTTATGTCCTATACTTAGGGCATTCTACTTTTGAGTCATAGATTGTTGCATACCTTAATATTGCTCGTACACTCCTTTAAGTTTACAATAAAAAAAATAATGAATAAATATTAGGCATTAACGGCCCCTACTGGGTCTAACACCTAGCTTCTCCGATCATTCTTGCTTGTGCGAAGTGAAAGGGACCTATAATTTAAAGCCGAATCCAAACAGCAAATTTGAGAAGCTTCTCATGACAATTGATACGCTTGAATGTGTGTCCGGCATCCGCAAAAGTTACAATACCTAAAGGTTAAGCTAGAAAGCTGAAATTTAAAAAATATACTCAAAAATGATCAATTTCAAAGATTTTTAAAATCCGCACACTGACACGGAATATCAAGTATATACAAGGTGGCGCAAAAATAACCTTCCGATGTTTTTTGGCTGTAATTTAAAAAAAAATTAAAAACTTTGATTCTTCTTGTGGATTATTTTTATTTGGTCTTTTAATTTTTTTTTACATCAAGCCGAGAATATGATGTCATGTAAATGGCCGCCGCCACAGTTGATTGTCATTTGAGCCCTTTTTATGGCATTTTCCATCACTATGGCCAAAAATTCCGGCGATAGGTCCTCACATTGTTGACGGATATTGTCTTTAAGAGCTGCAAGAGTCTGAGGCTTGTTGACATAAACCCGCGACTTCAAAAAGCCCCACAAAAAGAAGTCTGGAGCGGTCAAATCAGGCGATCTTGCTGGCCAGTGCAAATCGCCAAAACGGGAGATTAGGCGCCCGGGAAATGCATCCTTCAGCATATCGGTTGTGGCACGTGCAGTGAGTGCCGTTGCACCGTCCTGTTGGAACCACATGTTTTCCAATCCCAATTCATCAAGTTGCGGCAAAAAGAACTCGTTGATCATTGATCTGTAGCGCTCACCATTCACAGTAACCGTTTGGCCCGCGACGTCTTCGAAGAAAAAAGGTCCGATGACTCCTCCAGCGAAAACAGCACACCATACAGTGACTTTGAGCGGGTGTAATGGCACGCGGATTTTCAGTGCCCCAGAAGCGTACATTTTGCTTATTTACGTACCCGCTAAGATGGAAATGGGCCTCATCACTCATGATTATTTTTGATGAAAAATCATCTTCCTCTTGGTGGTGATTAAGGATGGCTTGAGCGTATGTTAGACGTGATTGGCGTTCAGCAGCTAACAGCTGATGCACCGTCTGCACTTTGTATGGAAACATCTTCAAATCTTGTACCAAAATTCGCTGTAAAGACCGTCGACTGATACCCATTTGCGTGGTACGTCGTCTGGTCGATGTCGACGGCGCTTACATGACATTTTCGGCTACAGCAGCAATATTCTCTGCAGAACGGCTACTCCGGGGTCTGCCATGCCTGACAGCATCTCGTGTTGTGCCTGTTGTGTCTTCGAGGCGAGCGGCTAAACGTCGCAGTGTTTCACCAGTAGGCGTTGGACGGGTAGGAAATCTGCGACGAAATTCACGTTGTGCCAAAGTCACCGACCGATTATTGCTCAAATAAATAGTCACCAATATTCCGCGTTCTGGAGCAGTATAGCGTAACATTGTTTATTAACGTGTATTTCGCATGTGTTTACTACACAAATGTCAAAACAGAACTGACATTAGGGGCCAATCGCAAAATTTATATCATTTTCTGATAGGAGGATTACTTTTGCGCCACCTTGTACAATTTTAAAATCCGCCTACTGACACGCCCATTGAAGAAATCAATGGAAATTAAAGTTCTGGGGCCTAACTCTGTTAAATCGTTCGAATTCAGAAAATATGTACTGTGTCTTTGTATATAGACTTTATCTAAATATATAGACTTTGTATAAAGTCTATAATATACAATGACTGTAATTCGAAAATTGGAAATTGAAATCCTAATTTCATTTATCTAGATACATTTGCTCGAAAATCGGAAATATCGTACTTGACAACTCTATTTTCGTTGCTAAATACATTCGAATTTCGGAAATTTCATTCGATATCTATTTACCATACGGAACAGTTATATTTTTTGATAAAATGTTATAAGTTAATTGAAGAAAACATAATAAATATTAATATGATGATATGAAGATTGTATACATGTGAGTCATGGGATGCTCCACCGTATCATCCATTAACATCCGGTGATCACATATCCACAAGAAACAAAGCTCCATAAATTAATTAAAAGAAATCAAGAACCAGATTTTAAAGCATTGCATTTATGCTGTGCTTCAGTTTGCGATTGAAAAATAAATGTTCATTGTTCTTCGTTCTAATCATTTGAATGTGTGTCCTATCCACGACTGCAACAATTCTCGGTATGCCAAATTGCAAATGGAAATATTTTTTTGCTTCTATCTTTTCCTAATTCGTCATATTAAAATTTATATGTTTCGGACACAGCTGTTTTTCTATAGCTTTACAGACTTCAGAAATTACTGTTGAAACAGTCTGCTGCGCCAGCCCAGTGAACCGAACGCGGCCTATTTGCTGCTGGTATCCACCTTGTGCAAGAAATTTAAGCGTTGCATCTAGTTTTATCAGTGTAGGTATTGAAGATGATCTTTTCCTTTCCCTCAGATCATCACTTATGCTGTTCAAAACATACCCAAATGCATCTTTTGAAAGACGAACAAAACTAGAAATAATATTTAGTATAAATAAATTATTTCTTCACTTAATTTAGTTTTATATTACATTACCTTTTTCTTGATAAACGATAAACCCATTATATTGGACTTGTCTCTTATTATCTTTCTTTGAATTCTTACTTCAGCACAAATTTCTGCAAATGCAATTGAATCTACGAGTATATCCACAGTGAAATTCAATTATCAACGAATAAATTTAATTAATCAAAAACGAATTATTTGACTTCTTCTTGAATTTAAAATTACATTTTTGACAAAAAACAGCGCGAGTCTCGGAACATTTATTCGAAAGTTGCAAAGGTTTCTTTGCAACATTTTCTTTCGATTCGAAAGTTATACAGAGTAACATTTGAAATTAGAATCGGAAACAACTTTCGAACAGTTTTTACTTTCGAATCGAATTACAGAGTTAGGCCCCTGTTCTTCTCAAAATATAAAGATGAAAGAGTAAAATGTTGCACTTTTAAGGGGCGTTTCTTTTTAACAATAACATTAGATTTTTTGGTAAAATCCTCCATAAACGTAAAAAACAGTTATGTATAAAAAAAATATGAAGACAATATCCTTCTTAACAGTTCACCCAAACTTAGATTTTTTCCACACCCACTTTTTGGAGGTTAGGAATAAGTATGTACACTGGCGATCACAAGGATGAGGCCATACATTTTTCAATCGATTTTCAGTCTTTATACCTGTTGGAAATTTTATACCCAGAAACTTTTACTACCTGTGTACGGTACATATTTTCCCAAAGGGTGGGGTATTGAAATTGGCGTACTGAAGACTGCAGTCGCTTGAACTACAAGACCAAATGGGTTGAATGATTTGTCTCCCTCTCTTTTGTTTTTAATGTTGTAATTATTGTTGCTTCTATCACATTGGGCATTCGTTTTTTAACGTCAAGTATCTGTTGCACAACTTCGGTGGATCCAAGTTCCGAATGATCATTATCGGTGAAGACTGGCACTAAAGCAGAATTTTTCTTCCCTCTGTTCTGTTTGAAGAAAACTTACATGCGTTACGTTTCGGGTCACAAAATGACCCACAATTATGTTTCGTTAAATTTGACCAACAAAATGTAAAAGGTAGGCAGTGAAAAAAAATAAAATATAAACATGGAATGTGTTGTTCACATATTGGCTGATTGCAGACATTGAAGGTAGTAAACGTTTTCTTTCAGAAAATTTGCAGAGTTCGCGTTCGCATGCTTTGAGATTTTTAGCTGATTTTTTTTTTTTTTATAATTAGCGCGCAGTAAAGGGATTTGTTGGGACCCTTATAATGTATTAGCTACACAGCGTGGGCGTTAAGGAAATTAGGGTGAGAGGAAAAGGAGTGATGCCGATGCACGTTGGTTTTGAATGTCTGTAGGTTATAATGTGTAGGAAAAATGGAGCGGGGAAGAGCATTCCACATTCGTGTTGTACGGCTGAGGAAAGATTCTTTGAACTTCACTGTACGTCCGAACACAGGCTTGAGGGTGAACTGATGAGCATTCCCTGCATGGCGGGTATTGCGGTTGAAATGTTCAAGGGGAGGAATGCAACTGGCTATTTCGTTTGAGCACTTATGGTGGAAATAACGATAAAATAACGACAGGCAGGAGACATTACGACGATGACTAAGAGAGTCAATCGATCTCGCGATGTCTCGGTCGCCAATGAGTTTTATCGCGCGTTTTTGGATCCTGTCAAGTAGCTCCAAATAAGTTATTGGTGCACCGGACCAGATATGAGCGTTGTACTCGAGTTTCGGGCGAATAAACGCCTTATAAATTGTAGCCAGATCAGAAGGGGTGAAATATTTCTTACAACGCTTAAGGAAGCCTAGACATTTCGCGGCGTTCTTGGCGGCATCGAATATGTGGTCATTCCAACGAAGGTTGTCATTAACACACATACCGAGAATGGAAAGTCTTTCGGTTTCAGCGATGTAAGTGCCATTCATAGATAATGGCAGTGTGTGTGGGTTTTGCTTTAATGACAGGAGACAGAATTGAGTTTTGGAAGCATTAAATTCCACTCTATTGGTTTTACCCCACTGAGTTATGCTGTTAAGATCGGAATTTAATGAGCTTAACATACGTTGCCGTTCCAGTTCCACACCCGAAGATGAGGGGCGTGACCCAAGAAACGAATATGAGAAGCTGAGGGTACTGTCATCAGCAAAGGAATGGATTGGATTAGAAGTAACAGACAGTAGATCATTTATAAAAATGAGAAAGAGAGTCGGGGACAGAACAGAGCCTTGGGGGACACCAGCATTTATTTGGTGAGTTGCAGACTTGAAGCCGTCCAAAACAACTTGAATTGAACGGTCCGAAAGGTAATTTCTAATCCATTGAAGAAGAGTATCATCGATTCCAAATGCACGCATTTTCGACAAGAGAGCTTGGTGCCAAACTCTGTCAAATGCTTTTGAAATATCAAGCGCAACGATCTTACTTTCACCACCTTGGTGAAGAGATTGGTTCCACTTTTCGGTTAGATATGTCATCAAATCACCAGTGGACCTGTTGCTGCGAAAACCATACTGCCGGTCATTAAGAAGTTTTCGCGATTCAAGATATTTCATTAGCTGACGGTTTATCAGCGTTTCCATGACCTTAGAAAGAAGGGACGTAAGTGCAATTGGTCGGTAGGAGGAGGGAGAAGAAGATTCGCCTTTTTTTGGTACAGGCTGGACAAATGCTGTTTTCCATCTTCCCGGGAAGAGTCCTGAAGAATAGGACAGATGGAAAAGTTTACGCAATGGTTTTGCCAGCGAAGAAGAACACCTCTTCAGAACGATAGGGGAAATACGTCAAGATCTTGAAGTACTCTAGCCACTGTACGATTGCGAAAGTGGATTGGTCCCATAGAGAATTCTACGCGCTCGAGTACAGGGGGAGACAAAGCACAATCTGGGAGCGTTGAGCTGACTGCAAAGTGAGCAGCAAGCAGATTGGCCTTATCTGTAGAGCTGACAGCTGGAATGTCGTTGTAAATGAGTGTCGGGATAGATGACGAGGCCGAATTCTTGATGTTTTTAACAAATGACCAAAAGTTTTTACTATGGTGGTGATGGTGATGATGATATCGATTCCTTATTTCGGACATTACGAACAATGGCAGCAGAAGCTTCGACCTTTGGAAGACGGTTTCGTCGAGCAATCCATGGTCGAACTAAATGTTTACCTAATTCTTGTACAAATAGCCGACGTTTATATAACTTATTTTTATTTTGATTGATTACGGTCCACCATATGAAGGCATTTAGTCCAGAAATGTCCATAAAATTTGAAAATACAAATATGGGCCAACGGCTAGTTAGTCGTTTGCATGAATATGTACGAACCATTTGATCCATCATGTCAACACCACCCTTTGTTGAGTTGTAAAACTCAATTATTTCTAGAATCTTCTCTGGATGCGTTTCTATTACTTGATAAGTATGATGCATAGTACTTAGCAATGTGACTAGTTTGAACTGTTTTGGAATATACTACACAATTGTTTCCTTCTCAAGGAAGAAACATTTGGTGGAGTGGACTGCAAGTTTGCGGAGTTCTAGAGCAGTAGAGTGAACTGGTAAAAACTTCTTGTTCTTTCTAACTATGCCAACAAGTGTAATTTTTTGCCTGAACAATTCTAATGCTAAATTATGGCTGGTAAAAAAATTATAAGTTGTAACATTTCTTCCACAATATTCGGATACTACATAATTCCAGAACGACGCGTTCACCCAGGTTGCTGCTCCTCCAATTCGTCCTAAGTAAATTTGAAGTTTCAAGCAAAATGCGCTCACTCAATCCATGTCTACGGGTAATTTTTTTCCATGTTTGCTGGGCATGTAAACTTTGAAATGCCATCTGCCAAGGAAAGGCATTAGTTGTTCGTCCGCAATTATGTATGTTCTCGTTGGGAACATAAAGTAACTGTAGATGTTCGGTCTATTTTTCATGAAAGTCACGAATTGGTGCAAGCTTATCTCCACGAGCTTCTGACCTACGGGTAATAACAGATCTAAGTATGCATCGTACTCTATTGCATCTATCTTGTCAAACATTTTAGTGACTCTGTTCCCCTGCATATTACTGAAACGGATAACATCTTTTTCCATGGCCTGAGTCATACACAAGTCGAAAGCATCCTTTACTCGGTAGATACGTTGAACAGCAAAAGATGTTACCCCCGTGCGTAGGTGGATAATCTCTTCAGTGTCGCACGTTACGGCCGATTTCTGGGAGGTGTTCTTACCCACTTTATATCACGATTTTTACTAAAATATTCAGTCTGATTACCAGATATCTCTTCTACATCGGTACTATCACTTCAAATATCTTCTTCTGAAATATGCTCGTCCTCCACTTCTGGTTCGCAGACCTCATCTCCATCATCACTGGCCTCATCTTCAAAATCGTCATTATTTTCTTCATCAGCACGGTTGAGAAGCGCAGCAATCTCACTTTCACTCATAGGGTTTGTCTTTGTAAATACGATAGTTTGACATAAGATAACCATATTTAAAATTAGCCATATTTTATTATAACGTTCAACACAATTATATCGTGCGGTTTCTAATAACATTTTGGAAAAATATCCTTTTTCCAGGAGTGAATGACCCTTTTTGTTCTTGCAAGGACCTCTCAGTAAAGTAACGTTTAACACATTTATACCGTGCGGTTTCTAATGACATTTCGGAAAAATATCCTTTTTCCAGGATTAAAGGACCATTTTTTAAGGACCTCTTAGTAAAATAACATATATACCTACATAAACATATCGTTGGCTTAATAAGAACTCAATTTTTGGCAAAAATTACTTTTTGATGCTATCTTATAGAAACTCGGTAGGCGCACTGTTATGGAAAACCTCGTAGCTCCGCAATAACTTTAAATCTCATGAAAATCATTTAGTTTATATCTCGTAACTCCAATGTAGTCAAGGTTCCTGAAAAATCTCGTAACTCCGACAAATTACTTAAGAGCAAACATCGTAACTCCTGCTTATATAAATCAAAACACGTAACTCCACTATCCAAAGGTATAAAAGTGGTATGAAAAAGGGAGATCCCTGTGTAACTGATATAGTAGCCCTTAAATATTTCAAGGAGATACTTTCTATAAATTAAAATTCAGTGACACTTGGCATTTTACCAACGAGGCGAGAAAAAGCATCAACATTCGTTCCTGTGAATAGTCTTCCTCAACTGTACCAGGAGAAAATCAAAATCACGAAAAGGAGTTATGACGATTTGCAAGACTTAAAAATGTCATTACCGAAGGATTTTCACGAGTATAATATGTGAAAATTTACCAAATAAAGCATTTTTACCTGCTAGCTACTAAATTACTACTAGTTTTTGATAAAATTTATTAAGAAGTCAGAAAGTATCGTTTAGCAGCAAACCTCATAACTGCAAGGGCAGGGTTGCGTAAATGTCAGATTTCTCGAGTTTTTTACATTTTACTGTAAAAAAGCGTATAAAAATGTATCAAAATGTATAAAGACGTATAAAAGTGTATAAAAATGTATACTAGTGTATAATAGTGTATAAAAGTGTATAAAACGGTATAAAAATGTATTAAACTGTATAAAAGTGTATAAAAGTTTACATATATTAGTGCATATTCAATTTCTCACCAAGAGAATAAGACCAGAAAACACAGCATGCCTAAACGTAACCGTAAAGTACCCTATTTTTTTCTGGAAAATCTTCACTTTTTTGCTTCATGTTCATTTATTACTCACTAAAAATAAAAGACTCGAATAAATCAAAGCTATATTAAAAATCAAAATATATTTTTTTGTATTTTTTTACATTTTTTTCCAGTTTTATAGCTTTTCTTTGCTTTTAAATACACTTTTATACACCAGCTAAATTTTTCAGATGTATAATACACACTTGTATACACGTAAAAAAGTGTGTATAATACGCCGACTTTTATACGTCTACAACCCTGTCCAAGGGTAGAATGACAAAAACCTCGTAACTCCAGTAAAATAAATAGACGTAGTCGTATTGAAAAATGCAGTTTTTGTCTAAAAACTTGCGATTTTTTTACTAATTTAGGATATAAAATAACATCGTTAACTTTAAACTTTCGTTACTCCTGAAAAATTTCAAATTTTGGAGTTACGAAGTTTTCTTTTTAAGCCGACGATATATAAAATAGAGACTTGCAAGAATCCAATATTATAGTAGACTTAAAGCAGTCGAACGACTTAAAATCAGTCAAAAGTCTTAAAGCATTCAAAAGAACCTGGATGCCAAAAAAACAAAGAAAGTGATGCTGGCGTGCACGTCGCTCCATAATTTTTTAATCACCACAAATAAAGTATCTAATGTAAATGTGGATATTTTACATCACCTGCATCGATTGCACCTTGACCGGACTTTGTCTTGCGCAGTTTCATCACGTACGCCTTGAAGTTGCTGCGCATGCTATTGCACTTCTTTTTGGCTTCGGTTAAATCAACTGCGTCGATGGCCAGCTCTAGTACAACAATTGCCCAAGAATCGGTTTTGACATGTTGAAGTATTCTAGAACTAAGCTATCCCAAAGCGCCCGTTGCTTTTGCACCGCCACAATCAAATGCGATTCTTCTTCGTCGCTCCACGAATAGCCAACTTTGTTGTATTTTGGGTATTCAAACTCCGATAGTTAACAGAATATTCCATATTGTCGGCACTTGACGGCAACGGGTCGCATTGCATTTCACCCATAGTAATTTGTACCGAAATAGCAGCCAGACACATGAAACAATCACCAAATAAAAGCATAGATATGGATATCATATTAAATGCAGTGTCATTTGACATTTGCGTAAAAAAAATGACACGGCATGAATTTCGTCAAGAAATTACCCTAACAGAACAGAAGGGTTAAGTCTATATTTTATGAAAAATCCGCAGCCAAATAGACGTTGCAAACCCGTATATTGTACACATTTTGCCCGGCTGATCCCATCGCACTTCATGGACGCACTTCCCTCCAAATGTTATTGTGAACCCAAGTCAGAGGACAGGTTAACTAGGTTATCCATATACCTGGATGCCCTTGTGTCGGTTGTCACGGCTCACTTAGACCAACAGTTGGGTCCATTGTGTCCATTTAGGGATTCTTTAAAATTTTCCGGGAACCTGAAAAGAGAGATAAGGGAAACCGCTGTTTAACAGCTCGGTAATACGCTTTAGCAGAACCACCCGGATTCATATGTGAATCTCAGGAGTTTCTTTAGCTCTAAAGCAGCCAGATCCTCCAGCTCCTCAAAGAAGTAGCTGCCAAGAATCTTCAATCTTTTTGTTCTAAGGGCAGGGCATTCGCATAGCAGGTGACGTATAGATTATGTTAAATGTGATAATTTAAACAAAATTTTTCTTCTATTTAATATCACTTTTTTTTTTTTTTTACAATATCTAATTGTCACAACTTTTTTATTTTTATTTTTTATTTTTTAAACTGACGACGCGTTTCGAAGCAATAGCTTCATCTTCGGGCGTAGTCTACGTTCGTTCGTGAGTTTACGCCCGAAGATGAAGCTATGGCTTCGAAACGCCACTCTTACATACATATCAATTAGTCGTTCCATTGTTTTCAACAGGAATGAGGACAGACTAATAGGTCTGTAGTCTTTCGGTGTTGTGTGGGCGGCTTTCCCTGCTTTTGGGATAAATATTACCCTCACCTCTCGCCAAGCCATCGGAACATAGCATAGCCTTAGACAGCTTGAGTAGATGCATCTCAGCCTTGGGATAGTAGCTTCCTCAGACTTTTGAAGCATTATTGGCCGAATACCGTCCACTCCTGGAGCATTGAAGGGGGCAAACGAGTTGATTGCCCAGGCTATCTTTCTTTCGTCGATTATTTCGTCGATTGTATCTACATCCATTCCCTGTCTCATGCCCTGTGTAACTGTATCGCGTACATCAGTGCATTCTGGGAAGTGGGTTTCTGTCAGTGCCGCCAGCGTTTGCTCATGTGATTCTGTCCAGCTACCGTCGTTCCTTCTTAGCGAAGACATCGGTATCGGTGCTTTTGATAGGATTTTCCTCAACCGCGACGCCTCCGTCGTGGATTCAATTGATTCGCAGAAACTTCTCCAGGAGTTCCTCTTGGCGAATCTTAACTCCTTTTTGAGGAGTTTAACGCTTTCCTTGTATGTCGTCCATTCGATAAGTCCCTCTTTTGCGAAGTTCCATATAGATCTCGATGCCTGCATTAGCTCCGCGATCTTGGAGTTCCACCAGGATGGGCGTTTCTTCCCGTTTTTTCTGCTAACTGGGCAGTATTTTTCAAAGGAATTCGAGAGCACCGTAGTAAGCGTTTCGACTGCGTCGTCGATTTCTTGTTCGGTGTTAAGGTCTTTTATCGGGCATACGTTCTTGAACCTCTGAAGTTCTGAGTTGAACTTCTCCCAGTTCGCCCTTCTTGGGTTCCTGAAAATTTTCCAATCCTGGGGTGTAATTTGTATGTCAAAAAGTATCCAGCAGTGATCTGAAAGCGATGCCTTGCTGGACACTCTCCAGTTCGTAACTTGGATGGAACTGTCTTGAGATACAATGGTTGCGTCTAATACTTCCCTTTTGTTCGCTGTAATGAAGGTGGGATCATTACCCCTATTACAGACGAGAAGGTTGGAATTGAGTACAAAGTCAAACAAAGCCTCGCCCCTTGTATTGATATCTGAGCTGCCCCAGATAGTATGATGGGCATTAACGTCACCGCCTAAGACTAAGTTTTTCTTACCTTTTTCGGACGCTGATACAAGCGCCCTTACCGAATCCGGGGGACTGATGTGTCGTCATCGTGGGGCATATACACTGACGCCACCGTGCAGTTCTCTTCCTTCCCTCTAACCTCCACTACCGTCAAGTCACCTGTGCTGAAATGAGATAACATTAGTACATGAAGGTTCTTGTTTGTTACGATACACGATCTCACCTTTCCTCTATCATTTATATAAAAGGTGTTAAAGTTTTTTGACCCTAGCCCCATCACTCGATCATTATTGATCCATGGTTCTTGGACTAGGGGCCATATCCAGCTGCTCCTGGTCAAGGCGCAGCCTCAAGTTGTCTGAGGCGACTTTACTGTGGTGGAGGTTGATTTGGATTGTCTTCATAATTGAGCATAGTCTCCTCCCTCCTAGCGTTGGTCGCCTGTTCGGTCTCTGCAGTTCGTTTCAGCAGCTTGAGGGTAACCTCGCTTGCGGCAAAAGATAACGACATCTGCATATCTTTTTTCAAGAGTGCTGGCGGTTCATCGAAGACGATGATATAACCTCTGGCACCGTTTCTTGGTCCTTCCGTGCTTACGATTTCCCATTCCTTCATAGGTATGTGGGGGTTTTGCGCTTGTAAGACGCGGAGTATTTCCTCTTTGCGCATCCCCATTTCGGGGATGACAATTCTCCCTTTTGCCTTCTTGGGGACCTCTTCTATGGGGACAGCTTTAAGCATTCCTCCTTCCCAGAGTTCTAGGCCATTTATCACAGTCTTGGCAAAGTCGTTGAAAGTCTGGTCCTTACAATCGATTTAGGTGATTTCTTTAATCCACCTCATCTTGCCATAGGCGGGGGCATTTGCACCTGCATTCTTGAGTATGTGGCTGACAATCGCTGAGCCTAAGGCCTGCTCTATCTTTTTGCCACACTCCACTGCATATTGCCCGCTCGGTTTTTTGGCGTCCACCACAGCTAACTGTAGCGGGTTCCTCGTCACCTCGCTATATCTGCCCCCATGGCTGGTACCCCCCGTGCTTGGCGCTCCCTTGAGGCTCACGGTGGTTGTCTGCTTGGCCTTTTTCGGAGCGTTCGACGAGTCTTCCGAAGACCGCATTCTCTTTGAGGCGAACTCACTTCTTCTGCCTCCTGCGTTCGGCTTTAGCTGTAGTCCGCTAGGGCCAGGCTTATTGCTAGGCTCCCTGCAGATTGGCTTCGCCTCTTTTCTGTCTGCGCTTCTGTTCTGGGCCTTGGGGTCCATCTTAGCAACGTCATCCCTCGACTTATTTGAACCACGCTTTTTGGCCTCGTCTTTCGCCACAATCGTTGGTCTCGGCAGCACGGGCCTCGTGAGAATGTCCTGTGCGATGACTTCTCTGGACCACTCTAGTGTGGCTCTCTCCTTCTCCAGGATTTGTCTTTCGCGGTGAGAATGCCATAGATATGCTTGGCCTTTTTGAATTCCCTTTTCCTCAGCAGACCAGGGGACAGTTTCCTTTTCTTTTTCACCGCCGTTACTTCGATATTCTCGTCGGGGGGTTCAGCTAATAGCTGCTCTTCCCTTTCCTTCGATATCTCTTCGTCCATGTTTCCGGCCTCTAGAGCCTCATTTAGTATGTTGTGCGGTTCCACCATTATTGTATCCTCCGCACCACCGATACTTAGCGTATCATCTTCAACATCCTTGTTTTTTGTGTTTTTTTATTTAGGTTTGAAATTTTGAATCCCACGAGTATGGCCGGAAGGGATTGTCCGCCCATGCCGGGGTTAACCATTTAGTTACCTCAAGGTCTTCGTCTGGGCACCTGAGGGAGCTCGTACGCGGTTGGTTTGACCCCCAACCTTTCATCCTTGGGCACGGTTTACTCTTTGCTCGCTCCACCACTGAAATTAGGTTTGGGTAAGGGACGGGGAGAGGGAGGGGAGTGAGAGAGGGTGGGTCAAAGGATCATGAGAGGGGGGGGTAGAAGTTGGGGATGGACGGAAAGTCCTGGGCAGTTCTTAGTTGGCACTCCTCAGGGGACTGGCTGTCATAGGGTAGCCCTACTAGCGACAGCACAGCCCGTTGAGTCATTGCGCCGTAAGCCTCCGCACCGGCACCATCGAGTGCAATGATGGTTCACACGTCAAGGTGACTGATCCTTCGCGGAGGGACAGGTTAACTAACAACCACCATAAGATTAACAGCTTTTGTGTGCTCTCCAGAATGTACTACTAAGGACCATTTAAATTTATTATTTTTAACACTAGTTACAGTTGTACTTACTCTACAGACATAAAAAAAGATATATTTATTAGTTTCAGTTTGGAGTTTGATAACAATAGGTCCGTTCGTGTACTAATATGCGAACGTAAATTTATAAAAACTTTCGCGCGAAACTACACAAACGCGTTCGCGTACTGAGAAAATTGTAAAAAAGTTGAACGAAAGAAAAATGTACTTTCGTTCATTTTTTTCACACAAAATTTCGGTTGGTAAAAAAATTAAAACCCTTAGATAAAAATATTTTTTCAAATGAAAATATTTGTCAAATCAAAACATTTGGGCTATTCGTTTACTTTACCTTGTGGAACTAACTAATCCAATTACTAAAGCTAATAGAGCTTTATGGGCCTGTCGTCGCACATATGGCAGAACCTGGGGAATCTCTCCAAAGATCGTCCACAGGATCTACACAGTGATGATAAGACCCATTATAACATACGCCTCCATAGTATGGTGGACAAAATCCACACAAAAGGTCGCAATAGAGAAACTCAAAAAGGTACAACGGCTTGCGTGCCTTGGTATCTCCGGAGCCATGCGAACCTGTCCAACAGCTGCCATAGAGGCAATAACAGGAATTACACCTCTCCACATATACATTCAAAAAGTGGCGATCCGCAGTGCAATAAGTCTAATACAGTTAAACGAGAGAAGTCTTAATGATCACCCGGAACTAAAGACCCTTCTCGATGAACTGCCAGAACTTAACATGAACTGCGCGGTCACAGACCGCATTCAAAAAACACTATGCTTCAACAAACGGTTCTCCACGGAGATCCCCAAGAGAGAAGCATGGGTTAGTAATAACCCACTAAACAGCCACAACGGCATAAAGTGGTATACGGATGGTTCTAAAATGGAAACGGGGGTAGGAGCGGGAATATACGGATAGTCAAGCAGCTATAAACGCCCTTAGCTCGTATACCATTGACTCCAAATCAGTCATGTACTGCTTCAATACCCTACAAACACTCGGAATAAGAAACAATACCAAATTATGGTGGGTTCCGGGTCATGTCGGGGTAGAAGGTAACGAAAAGGCCGACGAACTGGCCAGAAAAGGTTCAGAAACACCTTTCATAGGTCCCGAACCTTTCTGCTGCACTCCTAGATCAGCAGCAACGGCAGCAATTAAAAGCTGGGAACATAGAAAATGTATCTATCTTTGGGAAGCATCCCAGGTCTAAGACAGGCCAAACGAGCCATTCGGCCCTTCAATAAAAATGCCAGCAAATGTCTAAACCTAAGCAGGCATGATATCAAAAACCTATTAGGTTACCTTACTGGTCACCATGGTTTAAGATATCATCTACACAAAATGAGAATATCAGACTCTCCTGAGTGCCGACTCTGTCTTGAAGAGGACGAGTCAGCTGAACACATTTTATTTGAATGTCCAGCCCTTAATGGAATTAGAAAGAAGATCTTTTTCAGGGAGCAAATGAGCCCCGAGGACATAAAGAATTCTTCTACTGGTAAAATTGTCCGCTTTACACGGAAAGTGGAAATTCTACTAGTTTAAACTTTTCTGGCCCATACGGTACAAAAGATCTTTTAGGTCGAAGTAGCCCCCCCCCCCCCCCCCCCCCCCCACTTTTAAATCGCCTTGGTGAGCCAGAATTTAAAAAAAAAAAAAAAAAAAAAACTAATCCAATTCATCTTTATTAATCGCACTTAAGAGTTTATTTACCCCTTTGATGCGGATGTGTACGGAGACCAAAATAACCTATTTCTTAGGTAAATTATACAAAACCATTTGCATTCCAAAATTGAAAATTATTTATCCAGGGTTGGTGAGAGGTTTGGAACATGCGTATTTTTGGACACATGTATGTCCCAATCAATAAATTTGTGCTGAAGAAATGGTAATACCAAAGGTGTAATGAAAACTATCAGGCAGTGGCGTAGCGAGGGTTGGGGCCGCCCAGGGCAAACCCAATTTATAATTTTTTCACACACTAAAAAAAAAACTTTACGGTTTCAACCAATTATACCTACACATACACTTATGTTCACAAGGATGAGGATATAGATTTTTGCAATCGATTTTCAGTCTTTATACCTATTGGAAATTTTATACCCAGAAACTTTTACTACCTGTGAACAGTAAGTCATAATATTAAACGGTAAATAAGAAACGACCGCTGCAATTTCCCAAGATCAAACAATGCGCTACTTGAAAAGCGTATGGAAAGATGCGAACCAGATGCGCAC
This sequence comes from Portevinia maculata, assembly GCA_949715645.1. Taxonomy (NCBI): domain Eukaryota; kingdom Metazoa; phylum Arthropoda; class Insecta; order Diptera; family Syrphidae; genus Portevinia; species Portevinia maculata. The sequence continues at coordinate 222,191,374 of OX454526.1, forward strand.
ATAATGGTTCCAGGTATTCTCGACTGCATCAGCTCTTGAACTCCATCTTGTTTCTTGCAGCCTCTTTAATGCTTTGCCTGAAGTACCAAGCAGAACTTCCCAACGGTGTGTGGACACGGAACAAATGAATACCGAGTTTGACTCAACAGCAGCAGCATGTAAGCAAGCCAAGTTTAAAGAGTGATTGGAGTAGGGTATAAAATCTGCTTAGGGGTTTATGTCTTTCAGTCCTTGCTGCACTCCTGTATATTTTCCAGCCATACCAGCAGCATTGCATTATGCTTGACCTCTGTAATCCATTATATCAAGACCATCAGATTTTAGCTAACTTAAAATCATGTCAGAAATGCCTTCAGCTGTTTCGTTCTTTGTTTCGATAAAATCAATAAAAGATTCCACTACTACTACTTTCTGATATTCATTTTAAGATAACGCAGTACCTGACTGGTTTGATCTTTTTGTGATACATCTGGGGTGCTATCGAATATAATGGAATAATATTTGGCCTTTTTAACTTGATTGAAAATTCGTTGACGAACATTATCTCCTAAAATATCATTGAACTCGTTTTGATTTTGTGGTGATAAATAAATGATAGTTCTTCCACCCATTTTTATTCGTAAAATGTGTTCTCGAAGCACTGGATCGTAATTTTCCAGTAGGTGCACCAGTTCTAAAAAGTTGCCCCTATTTGTAATGGTAATTACTACTCTGTGGCCACGAAAATCCAAATTCTGTTTCGCGAGGTATTTAATAATATCGACCATTCTAGTAAGAATTTCCTGCTTTTTTTTGTTTCTTTGGCAATGATATTTTCCTGTCTATTTTTAATTGTCTCTCCTGTTCGAATTCTGGCCTCTAACTCCTTCCATAAATAAAACAAAATTACACGAACTCAATAGAGAAGTATACCTGCAATGTTAGCACGCAACTATATAGTAGGAGTTGCATATTATGTAGAGAAAGTGTCTCTACTAATTAAAAAGGGTGTTAAAAATGTGAAGTATCTATCATTTTAAATTTTAAACGGAAGACATATATTGTGTGAAATCTGTATTTATTTTTCATGGAAATTAATGTACATTGGATCCAGTTAATAATGAATCTTGGTGGCCAATTCGCGTCTGTTCTTCGGGAAATGAGAATATCAGACTCTCCTGAGTGCCGACTCTGTCTTGAAGAGGACGAGTCAGCTGAACACATTTTATTTGAATGTCCAGCCCTTAATGGAATTAGAAAGCAGATCTTTTTCAGGGAGCAAATGAGCCCCGAGGACATAAAGAATTCTTCTACTGGTAAAATTGTCCGCTTTACACGGAAAGTGGAAATTCTACTAGTTTAAACTTTTCTGGCCCATACGGTACAAAAGATCTTTTAGGTCGAAGTAGCCCCCCCCCCCCCACTTTTAAATCGCCTTGGCGAGCCAGAATTTAAAAAAAAAGAACTAATCCAATTTATCTTTATTAATGCGATTGTTAAACTTCTCTTCCAAAAGATCGATTGAGTTCGTTGCTCCGTGGTATGTTGCACCATACTGTTGAAACCACATATTCTGCACATTAATACTTTCCAACTGGCTCCACAAAAAGATTCTAATCATCGCTTGATATCGAGCTCCATCCATAGTAACTGCTACCAAGACTTAAATGGAAATCCGAAAAAACAAATACCTACCACAGATTATTAGCCAGCCTGCTCTCAGCAAATAATTCGATACCAGAAGAAACAGAAACACTCGCAAACCAAATAACTTGTTATATAAGAAGTGCTGCATCAAACAACATTTCAAATATAAGGCCACCATTTAAACAAAAATGGTTTGATAAAGAATGCATAAATGCTAGGAAGAAATCATTTGCCCTTTTGCGTGTCTGGAGAACTTGCAATGACCCTGATGTTAAAAAGTGGTATAACCAAGTGAATACCCACTACAAAAATCTATGCCTAGCTAAGAAAACTGACTTCGATAATCAGCAAGCTCTCTTACTTAGTCAAACCAAGTCTTCGAAGGACTTCTGGAGAATAGCAAGGGAGATTAATGGTACAGTTTATCAAATAGGTACAGGAGTATCTGCTGATGATCTATCCATATATTTTAAACATCTTCTACTGGATAACTCAAACCTTTCTTTCTCGTATGCGGACCCCCTCATTTTCGACGATTCCCTAGATGGTGAGGTAACAACTGACGAAATTAATAATGTTATCATGAAATCCAAAAATGGAAAGGCGCCAGGCGAAGATGGGATTCCATACGAATTCTACAAAAATGCTAGTCCAACATTAATCAACTATTTGAAAGTTCTCTTCAACAGTGTGTTCTCGAGCGCAGACATCCCTTCATCGTTTAAGAAGTCCGTAATATTCCCCATCCACAAAAAGGGTTCACTAGAAAACGTAGAAAACTACAGGGGAATCTCATTCATGAATGTGTCAGCCAAGATATTTTGTGGCATTCTTGTAGGACGATTAGAAAAATGGGTAGATGAAAAAAATATTCTGACAGAGCGTCAAGCTGGATTCAGAAAAAACTTTTCAACCGTTGACCAAATATTCACATTATCTGCGATTATAAGAGCCTTTCAAGCCAGAAACAAGAAAATGTACAGCTTTTTTGTAGATTTCAAGGCAGCTTTTGATCTTGTTAGCCGAAGCGCACTCTTCTATAAACTGTCTCAGTTGGGTATCTCTACAAAATTTCTTAAGACCATTAAAAAAATGTATGCCGAAACAAGTGCAGCAGTCTGGGATGGAAAGGATTTCTCAGAATGGTTTAAAACACAGAGTGGTGTAAAGCAAGGGTGTCCTCTTAGTGCCTTATTGTTTTCTCTATTTATAAACGACATAGAAAAAGATTTGCCTGGTGGAGTACGAATTGCTAATACCGTGGTCAATGTCTTGCTATATGCCGATGATCTTGTTCTACTCTCTGAATCTCCTGAAAATCTCCAATTGATGATAAATCGTCTAGCCAGCTACTGCAAAAAATGGGGACTAACCATCAACACCGAAAAATCTAAAATTATGGTCTTTTCCCGTTCATCACGAGTGCAAAATGGAAATAGATGGTTTTATAATGGAAGCCGATTAGAGATTGTGAAAGAACTCAAATATTTAGGAGTGAAACTGAACCCAACCCTAGAATTTGGTAAACATCTAACGGATAAAGCCAAGTCTTCCCAAAGCTTAGTGAATCTATCATGGAAAAATGTTTTTGCAAATAAGCGGATTCTCCTCTCAACGAAATACAGAATATTTGATTCAGTTGTTAAATCAACTCTTTGTTACGCCTCTCAAGTTTGGGGATCAGACGAGTACGAAGTAATCGAGAAATTCCACAGGAACTTCTTGAAAAAATTATTCAACTTACCAATGAAATCGCCGAACTACACAATCTATTTGGAAACGGGTCTTCCAATGCTTTTTACAAGCACTCTCAAATCGCAAGCGGATTACATCATTAAAATAGGTTCGTATCCAGACTCCCGAATAACCAAAAAAATGCTATCTTATGAATTAAGAAACAAGGACTGGTGGGCGTCAAGATGGTTAAGAATTGGAAACGCGCGTGGAGAAACTATTTCATTCGATCTAAGCAACCTGGACAACTTAAAGAACCAACTTTATCGAATAATAAATAAAAATGAAGATGCTATTCGTGTGCGATTTATAGAGAAAGCTCGTGAATCAGATAGCAGAGTATTGTATTCTCACCTGAACTTCAATCTAAAGGATAAGAACTATTTCAATGACTCACTCAACTATAGTGAAATATCTCTTATTTTCAAAACAAGGTGTGAGTTGATTGGTTTAAATGGCAGCCCATATAATGGAAGCTTCAACCAGTTTTGTAATATTTGCAACTTAAAAGCGAAAGAAGACTGCTTTCACATTATTAGTGTTTGTCCAATCTACAAACCACAGAGACTAGCTTACTTCGGAAAAAAATTCCTTACCATGCAGGAGACAATACAAATTCTGAACGAGTGTGATTGGAAAAAGTTATTTTATTATATTAAATCCATCTACAAATACAGGTCGCTATTAATAACAGAGTATTATGATTGATTAAGTTTATTAAAAAAATAACTATATTGTTAAAGTTACAAATGTAGGTACATGTATAAGCATTTTGCTAACCAAGCTGACGGCTAAGCCATAGCTTTAAAATTCATTCTAACTTGTAACTTATGTAATAAGAAAATATTAAATAAATGAATTTCTTACTTACTTACTTACTTACTTACTTAGTAACTGCATTGCCATATTCATCTTCGAAGAAAAATGGACCAATTTTGCCATCCAAAATTTCACAAGCATATGTTAAGACTGGCATGGCTAGAATTTTAGCAAGTAAGACTCGTGTTTTAAAGGGTGTAAAGGATTGGGTCGCCCACAGCGTTCGGATAACTCAATAAGTCTTGCCGACTGCAAGATTAATGTGGTTGTCCCAAGTTAAGAATCGATTAAAGGTCACCCCAAGGTTCTTGACGGATTCTACATACTCAAGTGTGAGGATAGGAAAATAAGCCAGATCTAGGGGCTTTCGCGAAATCACGATGCACTTAGTTGTATCTCGATTTAATATCAGTCCATTTTGTTGAGACCACTGCACTATATCGGCAAGATCTTTATTTATCAATTGCGCGACGTGCTCTATTAAACCCAGAGGACAGCTTAATACGAGCTGAGCATCATCAGCATACAAATGAATTGAGCTGTTTTTGATGACATTAGGAAGATCGTTGACATAAAGAGAGAAAAACAAAGGCCCTAGTATGGATCCCTGAGGGGCACCACTTATGATAGGTAGGGGGTTGGAAAGGGATTTGTTAACTTCTACGGCTTGAAATCTGTGAGTTAAGTATGACAATACTAACTTTATAGCAGAAGGCTCGAAATTATATATATGAGACAACTTGCGGCACAAAAAAGAGTGGTCAACCAAATCAAACGCCTTAGAAAAATCAAGAAGGACTAAGAAGGACACTTTGTCTTCGTCAAAAGCTTGCCTAATATCTTCAGACACACCTATCACAGCAGTGATACAACTGTGTTTTTGTCGGAAACCAGATTGCCTAGATGATAAAAGATTGAACATGGCGAGATGACGGCTAATTTGTTTTTGGAGGATCCTTTCAAAGGCTTTTGACAGAAAAGGGAGTATTGAAATCGGGCTGCACTCATCACACTTGGAAGATTTTGGGATGGGGATAATTTTTGCTGATTTCCATTGCCTATCAAAGATCCCTGTAGTCACCACAGTGTTAAAGATATGGGTAATAAAAGGTAGTAAAATGGGTAATACGATTTTTAGAAAAGATGGATGAATGTCATCAAGGCCAACAGCATTCGATTTGATAGATATAATGCTTTCAACAACATCAGCGCTATTGAAAGCTGCGAAGCAGAAACTAGGACAGCAAGCGTAGGGAGATGGGTTGCCACTTTGTTGAAATGACTGCAAACTATTTGACAATTTCTGCGACGAAATAAATTTTGAGTTGAGTTCATTAGGATCAGGAGGAAAACAAAATAACTTATTCGCACAAACTCCAGTCCAGTCTCCAGCTATACATATACACCGCCTACAACGCATACACACAACTGCTATCGAGAAAAGAGAAAAGAGTATTTTCGAACGATGAGTTGTGTACCATGCTATAATTCGTGTGTGCTGTAAAGGGTTGTCTTTTCTGATAAAATGTAGTTGCATAATTGCACTAATAATAAATACACGTCCTGTATTAAAATATAATATAATTCTTTATTTCAAACGATTGTGTAATTCTTAAGTAGGAGTAAAAGTGATGTGTTCGCCACGATGTCAGAACGAAAAAGTGTTCATGCACTATTGTACGATGCGTAGCTGTTCTTCGCATAATAGGTATATATATCGACGAATAGCGGATGAAAGAAGATTGTAAATATTGCCAGTGATGGTACATAACAACTAGGGAGCAGCGTTCATTGGATTTTGTTGTTAAGCAACACTAGGAATGTCTGATTACTTACTGTTAATGCTGGTAAAGTTAGTAAATAAATTCGTTGGATTGAAAAAAGAATCCGTTTTGTAAATTGTTTGTAAATATTTAAAAAAAATAAACCTGCCGCCCGGGGCCTGTGCCCCCTTGCCCCCCCTCGCTACGCCACTGCTATCAGGGATACATAGATCTCAACAAAGAAAATTGATGTGATATAAACATGTCCCGAACATATATAAATGTGTTCACAACAGTTGTTGAAAGTATAAACTATGAGATAGGACTAATAAAACCCATTCAAAGAACACCTTTTCATGTTAGATGTGTTTATACTTTGGCTGGGACGTAAGTGTCCGACCCGCATCGAAAGGGCTAACATGATATCATCTTAATCGTTTTCAAACGATTTTATATAAAAATAATTGCATTGATTTGACAGTTCATTTCATTTTTCCACACATAAAGTACAATAGATATGTTTTAAACTTTCACTCCTTTGTGTACATTTTCAGTATTTACTTCATTTTTCTAACTTTTTACACTTAACCTATAAAAACAACTTTCCTATTCTATTCTATCTATACACATTCTAGCTTCCAACATCCACTCAATCATATATCAGTTCATTGTTCACAACTCCAGCACCAGTTACATTAAGCTACCCTGTTCATATTTCACTTTTCGACAATGGCGTAGATCCTATCACTGAGCCGAAAATAATCTTGGATTCGAAACAAGATGTCAGTGGAGCAGCGTCAAACGAATTGATTCAGAAAGAAAGTTTAGCCAAGCTTGAGACAGAATCGAAGCTATCTTCAGCAGAAGGCGAACAAACAATTATAGATAATCCCTTAGAATTTGAGCAGGAATCTGAATTTAAAAACGAACTAAGTTCCCTAACGAGCGTCAATAGAGAGCAGAGAGAAGAAAAACTTGAAGCACGTGGTAGGGTTAATGACATACCTCAAGAGAATGCCATCGGGGAAAATTCTGAAGCAAATAAGCGCGCTGAGAAGCTTAGAAAAACTGGGTTTCAGCAAACAACTTTTGCCAAGATAAGGGGAAAAAAAGACAAAGATGAAAGTACTTCACCAATTGATCCACTTAATTTTCATGTTACTGAACCAGCAACTACGACTTTAACTAGCTTGGCGACTGCTCCATTACCAACTACCTCACCAACTTCTTCAAAAACTTCATCATCTACAACCTCATCAGCTACAACTTCGTCATCTACAACTACATCATCAACAACTTCATCGTCTACAACTTCATCACCTACAACTACCACATCAACAATTTCATCGACAACAACTTCATCATCTACAACTACGGCATCAACAACTTCATCGCCAACAACTTTAGCATCTACAACTTTCTTCCCAGCAACTGTCTCACCGAAAACGTCTCCAACGCAGTCAATACGTAGGTTTACTAATGCACGTCGCAGATCGACTATTAAACCAACGCTTTACAAAAAAAGGCAAAATTTGGTAGTATCATCGTTGAGGAACACAACTGGGGTGAACCCAACTACAACAGAAATACCAACAGTGAATCTAGGATCAACAACAATTTCAACATCGACGATAAGGCCGACTATCATAAGCCGGCAACGACAGTCAGTCCGTCGATTCTCATCAGGACCTCAAAAAAGAAAAAGTCATTTCAGCAATACAACCACAACCACAGTGGCTCCTAATAAAAAGTTGTCAGCAAGGAGTTCTGATAAGGACTTATTCGATTTAACAGCCGCTGCAAGTACATACAATGCAGCTTCGATATGGGACTATAACTCTATTCGAGAGAGTTCATCTAAATACACTCAATTACATCGACGACGTCCGGACCACTGGACACATTATAACCAGACCACACCAAGAACTACAACCTCGACAACAACAACTACTACAACCATAAAACAGCCAATAGCTTCATCTTCGTTGCCAACACCTACACATGCTCCATTTTCACCCTCTTCTTCATCTACCATACCTAAAACGTCGGACTCTTTACCGGCTACATATCTTTCATTTAACGATCTAACTAAGGCTGTTATTGATGATTCAATTTTTCAGACATTAAAAAAGACACAGGACGTCATCGGTTTGCAGCAACGATCACCAATAGTCAGGAATTACATTGCAGGTAAGTTTAAATTGAGCTTTATAGAGTCTGTGTTAAAGTGTCTTCTTTCCAGCTCCAATAAGACAGCAACAGCCTGTTTTTGGAAATAGTGCTCCACGAATTCCAGTCCAAATAACCACAGTTCAACCTACTAGCCGAGGTCTACCTTTGAAGGAGTTAATTTTAAACAAATTTGGTGCTCAGTATATTCCTGCAACGCCAAGTCCGCCGACTTTAGAGACCATCGTTCGACCAACTATCCCCACGAAGTTTCAGCTGATTAAGCCAGTTTACATCCCACAATATCCACCACAGCTATATAATGTGCCTCACTACGTTCCACAGAACAGAAATCCGGCAACCGTTGCGCAGGTCGCACCGGTGAATGCTGTTCAACAACAACCACAATATGCAGCTAAACAATCACAATATGCGGCCCAGCTTAAAAAATATCCACAACAGCAGTACAATCAATACCGTCAACTCGTTCCCACGCAGCAACGATTTGTTCAATATCAGCAGAACATCAGACCGGAAGCGCAGACGATTCAACATTCAGCATATAGATTTCCAGCTCAAAAACAGCAATCATCTCAAGGTACAAATATTCAGCAAGGGCAACAACTTCTTCAGAGACATTTAACACCCTCTGTCCAGCAGTGGCAACAATACCAACAACCTCAGCCACTTTCGCAAGCATATGTTCAACAACAACAATACCCGATCAATGCCAACCAATACAAACAAGTCCAACAGTCTCAACCTCCTCAGATTGAGATCGTCCCATCGAAGATGACAGCTGCTCAAACCATCCCACCTCAGCTTACAGCTCCAGAATTATCGATCAATGTTCGACTTCCAACCAATCTTCCAGGTCTGATACCCAGCTCCGATTTTATAGACCCAATTCCAAGTAGCCAGTCGGAGAGCAGGGCCCAAAAACGAAGCGACCAGCGTGGCTGTGATGATTCAGCTAGTGGCGAGTCGAACTCGTTCTTCGCAGGAGTTACCTCATACGATGTGCCACAAAGTAGTATTGGTCGACTACCAAACGATATCACGGAATTTCTGCGAAGACTACGAAGGCATTAAAATAAAAGTCATTTAAGAACTAAATTTAAATTAACTTAATTTAAATAATTTAAATTTAATTAAAAAAAAGAACCTATCGTGAGTGTGAGTCACGTCGTTCCCTTTCATTTGTGAATTTCATTTCATTATTAGATAAGTTTTTTGTATTCCAATTCAGTAAATAATAATTTATTAATAAAATAAATAAGACAATACCTTGCTGTCATTTTTTAAGGAGATCAGAAAATCAAATGGCACTGTCATTCTTGATTATTTCTTTTCGTGCAGTTTGAAGTTACTTAAAACTGAAATACCTACGAATATAAGGTCCGTTCGCGTACTTTATGTGTAGAAAAATGAAAACTGTCAAATCTCCAAAATCGAGAGAGAATCCTCTCATTTCAAAGAAAAGTACGCGAACGCTTTTGTGTAAAAAGATGGAAAACGTCTAAGTTTGGCTAGAAAAGAAGCAACCGCGGTTTTTTTTGCTGGCGAACTCATAGGATTTCATCATTTGACAGTTTTCATTGTTTTACCAGCTGAAATTCTGTGTGAAGAAAAATGAACAAAAGTACATTTTTCTTTCGTTCATCTTTTTACCATTTTCTCAGTACGCGAACGCGTTTGTGTAGTTTTGCACGAAAGTTAATATAAATTTACGTTTGCATATTAGTTCGCGAACAGACCTATAATTCGTAGGGGGAATGCGCAGAAAAATGCAGCGACTGTGGCTAACGCCTACTCCTTAGCTACACTTTGACAAACAATTCAAAGTCAATTATTGTTTGTTACCTCCAAGAAGTCAGAACATGTAAATAATTTTACTTTGTACTTTTTATCTATAAGGACAATCAACATGTTATTATATTGGGAGATTTTAGTGTTTCAAATATTAATTGGATCTAAGTGGCGTGGCGTGGAAAATGTTAAATGGTAAGTCGGAAAAAATATGCACCTGCAAACGCTTTCTGAAATTATACTGTGTACTGCAAATCGCATAGAAGTAAAGCAATTCAAGCCAATTTTTTATACTTCAAGTCATTTAAGCTTAAATTTACAATGAACCTAAAGTATAATAAAAGTGGCTTCGAAAGAAACCTTTTGGCAGATGCAAATGCTGTACCTTAAAGAAAATTGATAGTAAGTAATAACAAAGAAAGGAACTTCATAAATCACGATTTGTTAAATAAATAAATACATAAATAAAAATTTAAATTAAAAAGCTTCACGCATAATATTTACAAAAATGTATATATTTTATATCTATAATATATAAAAATATTTTAATATATAAAAATATTTTAAAAATAGTTTTTGTACAAAGTTAAAAAGAGAAAATATTAATGATTAATATTTTTTAAAATCAAAAACAGTAGAATTTGGAAAAAAATGTGAAAAGTTTTGTTAAATATTTTTTTTTATTTGTACTCTAAGTCTATTCCTCTACCTTTTTTCACGTATTCTGCAAGAACTCTTTCATAAAAGTTAGGCCTACTTTTTATTTTTAAAAGGAGTCGCTTTTCTATGGATAAAAGTGCTAAATCAGAAAGCCTGTCTTTTCCTTGAGAATTTCTCAAATATGTATGAACTCTTTTCAGAGTGGAAAAAGATCTCTCCACGGAAGCAACAGTCATTGGTAGTGTTAAAAATAGTCCACTTAATTTTAAGATTTGGGGAAATGTTTCACACAATATTTCACTTCTTAAATCTTTATAGAGGGATAAAACGTCAAGTGGTTTAAGTGAAGACGTAGTATAGAGAACTTTCAGGTCATTTTTTAAACCTGCAAAATCGAAAATTCCAGGGAAAAAGTTAATCACCGAAGATATTTTATCATCTGGGCTTGACTGAGCAAAACGACTGTATTTTGACTTATTGATTAAATCCAAAAAAAAACATAGGGGCGGGCTACAGTCCGCTTGGGCGAACTGTTGGATACCCTATTCTTATTCCTATATCTCATAAGTGGGCGTGACAAAAATTTAAAGGATTTTATCGAAAAAACTAAGCTTTTGTAAATAAAAACGCTCCCTAGCTCAAACTTTGGTTTTTCAATAAAATTGTTTTATTTAATTGTGGGCGTGTCAGTAGGCGGATTTAAAAAAAATTTAAGTATGAGCATAAAGGGCACCTAGAGAGTATATACTATAAATTTCAGCTCCCTAGCTCAAACTTTGGACTTTCAAAAATAAAAATAAAATAATTGTGGGCGTGTCAGTAGGCGGATTTTGAAAATATTTACACATGAGCATAAAGGTCCCCTAGAGAGTATATATTAAAAATTTCAGCTCCCTAGCTCAAATTTTGGTTTTTCAAAATAAATATTTTATTTAATTGTGGGCGTGTCAGTGGGCCGATTTTGAAAATTTTATGTCCCAAGCAGTTTTATGGGCCAAAGATCATATATAAAAAATTTCAGCTTTCTAGCTCAAAATTCAATTTTTCCCAAAATTTGTTTTATTTAATTGTGGGCGTGTCAGTGGGCGGATTTTGAAAATTTTATGTCCCAATCAGTTTTATGGGCCATAGATCATATATAAAAAATTTCAGCTCTCTAGCTCAAAATTCGATTTTTTCCAAAATTTTGTTTTTTTGAGTTTGTGGGCGTGTCTGTGGGCGGATTTCAAACATTCTTGAACTTGATTATTTCGGGACCCTAGAGAGTATATGGTTAAAATTTCAGCTCTCTAGGTCCAGTTTAAAGGCCTAATTTTTGCCGACGGACGGACGGACGGACGGACGGACATGGCTAGAACGACATTACTATCGATGCTGATCATAAATATAGTAACTTTTAGGGGTCTACGGGCAATATTAAGGTATGTTACAAACTATGCGTCAAAATTAATATACCCCTAGAATAGGGTATAATAAATCCGTGAAAGATTTATATCGTCTCTTAATTTGAGATATAATATTGCCCTTTATTTCTACAAAAAGGCGCTTATAGTGAGTCTTTAAATCAAAATCAAGTAATCGGCGTTTCCGTGGAGGTTCAATCATCATTTATCAACAATCATTTATACTTTCAAAAATTAAATTTGTTTAGAAACTCAGTAGAAAGCCAAGACTCAAAACACTCGATTTCTCGCTTAGCAACTTCAACATCTGTTTGTTTATTTTGTATTAAATTAAACAATACATCGGTTTTAGCAAATATTTCGGAAACCGCGTGCAGTAAAAAGCAAAAATCTTTCCCTTCTAACTTAAGCAATAAACCTTCGGCCATTGAAAGTGCGTCAGTGTTCCATTCTTTTGGATGGTCTAATATTTGCTTAAAAGTTTCAATAATATCTAATCTACAGTTAAAAATAACGTTAACTATTCGGGAATGGTAATGCCAGCGAGTTTCTGATACTCCCGCCATGCGTCTGTTTGCTATTTGTTTTAAAATATTTGAACGTTTAGTTGATTTATTAAAGAAGCGTACTATTGTGTTTATATTGCCAAAAAAAACTTTCAATTCAGGTATATTTTCCAGTGATTGAGATAACACCAAATTTAAAACATGTGCGTAGCAAGGAATAAAATAAGCCATTGGACAAGCATCCAGGACTTTTTTAAACACCACCATCGTAAGATTGCCCAACTAAATTCTCCTTGCAACCGTATACATCAAGTAGCTATATTGAAAATGTGTTTTAAGAGCTCATCGGCATTTCGACTCTCAATCACGTCAAAAAACCCAAGAAACCTTTCCTCTACTCCTTCCTCCGATAAGTAACGCAAAACGGCACTAAGTTGCTCCTTATGGCTCATGTCTGGTGTTTTATCAATCATGATGGACACAAATCGCGTTTCACTTATTTCTAATTTAATTTCGCATTTGATCACTGCGGCTATACTTTGTATTAAAACGTTTTGGGTGTCATTTTGATAGACCCGAAAAAACCGGATTACGTTCACTTGAACACTGTTCCAAATGAGAGTCCATTAACTGGTCATACTTAGATAAGTATAAAAGTGTTTCGACATAATTGCCACGATTATTAGAATCTGGCTTTTCATTATGACCCCGAAATGCTTGTTCCTGTTTGCCTATAAGAACTACCGTATCTATAAAACGTTCCATTAGTTTACGGTTTCTATCAACTTTTTTGTTGTGAGCTACAAAGGAATTACCTAACGAGGTTTCAATACGATCAGTACCGAATTCGTGCAAAGATAAACAGCAACGAATGTGTTTTTCCGTCTTAACATGTTTATTTGCCGAATTAATTAAATTGTTTATGTCAGCGTAGCCCGTGTGACTCCAAACACTATGAGAATTAGAAAAAAGGAGGCAAGGAAAACAAAACATTTTATTGAGCTTACAACTACCAGTCAACCAAGTATATTTTTGATATATGGATGCGTTGAAATGCGAAACAAAACCATCCTTGCGCTTATAATCTATTTTCATAGAAGGAGTAGAGCGTCCCATCTCTATAACTTTTTATACCCTATTCTAGGGGTATATTAATTTTGACGCATAGTTTGTAACATACCTTAATATTGCCCGTAGACCCCTAAAAGCTACTATATTTATGATCAGCATCGATAGTAATGTCGATCTAGCCATGTCCGTCCGTCCGTCCGTCCGTCGGCAAAAATTAGGCCTTTAAACTGGACCTAGAGAGCTGAAATTTTAACCATATACTCTCTAGGGTCCCGAAATAATCAAGTTTACGAATTTTTGAAATCCGCCCACAGACACGCCCACAAACTCAAAAAAACAAAATTTTGGAAAAAATCGAATTTTGAGCTAGGAAGCTGAAATTTTTTATATATGATCTATGACCCCTAAAACTGCTCGGGATATAAAATTTTCAAAATCCGCCCACTGTCACGCCCACAAAAAAATAAAACAATTTTATTGAAAAACCAAAATTTGAGCTAGGGAGCTGAAATTTTTAATATATACTCTCTAGGGGCGCTTTTAGCTCATGTATAAATATTTTCAAAATCCGCCCACTGACACGCCCACAAATAAATAAAACAATTTTTTTGAAAATCCAAAGTTTGAGCTAGGGAGCTGAAATTTATAATATATGCTCTCTATGGGCCCTTTATGCTCATGTGTTAATTTTTTTTAAATCCGCCTACCGACACGCCCACAATTAAATAAAACAATTTTATTGAAACACCCAAGTTTGAGCTAGGGAGCGTTTTTTTTTGATAAAATCCTTTAAATGTTGTATAACAAAATATGTAGAGCGTTCTTAACAATTCAACCATACTTAGACTTTTGTCACGCCCACTTATGAGGGATAGGAATAAGAATAGGGTATCCAACAGTTCGCCTAAGCGGACTGTAGCCCGTCCCTATGTTTTTTTTTTAAGAAAACTCAACTTACAAAAATAATTTTCTTCTTCCAAAAGCAAATCTACTAAACAACAATTTACTGTTAATAATGCCATTTTCTCCTTTGCTGAATCTAACTGAAAACAAAACAATTTAAACTTTTCACACCTCTCACACTTTTCACTGTTTTCGATCACTTTAAATAATTATATATTGCACAACAATAATTCCACTCAATATTACTTTAAGTTACACATCGCAGTCTGCTTCACAACTGAATTTTTCAAACAGAACTCACCTCAGCTACATACAGAACTCGCCAAATAAGTCGCTGAAAAGCGGGTTATATTTTTGCATAAGGAAGCGTGTATCAAACAGAGAGGAGTCAAACGCGGTGAACGATAAGGGGAAAACAAGGAAAGAAAGCCAATTTGTTCTAACCAGCCACATATTTCATAACGTGAAAATTTCCGGGTTACTATGCTTTGTTTTGCTATCGCTTTGCGTATGTGTTTCTTATGGGGTATGGAGAGGAGTATGTGATGTTGGGGAATAGGCATGCAATGGTGTGAGTATTTGTGTGCGTAGAGCAGTAGAACGATATGAGAGCAGGTGAATAGCAGGTGATGGGTTGGTAGAATTTGTTCCTTGCAAGTGCAGGTGTAGGAAACATACAAATCTTATGTTTATATACACACATTCCGAACAACTCCCTTCGCAGCAATAGCCATTCTACTTAATCTGGCACCCCTCGGAATGTCCGCTTAAAAGCTACATCACAGTGGATCAATAAGAATATTGGCCACTCCAGCACTCTGGACTCATTTGGGTCTTTACCAAAGAATATAGACTATACCATACCCTAATTCCAGTTCGGAAAGAACTTCCAAATCATTCTGGGAGGATGAAGCATTTACAGAAGATAAATCGATTCACTTCTACACCGAAGGATCAAAAACTAGTTATACCCAATCGTTTTCTCAAAAAGACTAAATAAGTCTCTCTTTCCGTCGTCCTAATCATTGTATCGTGTTCCAGACGGAAACTAAGGCGATAAAAGAAGCATTATCGTGGCTTAAGAGAAATTTTGAAATCATCTACGGATATCCGTATCTTCTCTGACAATCAGTCAGCCTCTTCAAACTCTTTCGTAGCCCTAGACTGCCGATCTTCTCGTAAGAGACTGTAAGGCAGATTACCTCGCCGAAAAAGGAACCAGATTACCACTTTTACCTGATAAAGCTTCTCTAGGTATTCCTATCGCTACATGTACACTTACATATGTTTAAGCTATTCGCAATCGAGGGAACGAACCTTAGTTGGACAAGTAGTACTACATTTCTAGCGACTGCGCATATCTGCTTAATCTAACTAAACCGAGTGCACATTAGCTCTTCCATAGGTGTCATTACAGGGCACTGTCTAATAAGCAAACACGCATGAAGGCTAGCCGCTTATTCGAACGACTTCTGTAGTAGCTGTATGGACGAAGAGGACAAGGAGACTACCCTCCACCTTCTTTGTACAAGGTGGCGCAAAAGTTGTCAGGTGGCGCAAAAGTTGTCACTCGATGTTCTTTCTCTGTAATTTTTTTTTATGAATGAAAAACTTTGGTTCTGCTTTTGGATTATGTTAATTGGTGTCTTAAGTTTTTTCTGTATCAGTTAACTTCACAAATATCAAAGTAGAATTTACATTTGCCGCCATTTGCAAAAATTATGCTTCTTCCGATAGGAAGATGACTTTTGCGCCACCTTGTACATGTCATGCTCTCTCCCATAAAATAAATCTCTATGTAGGAGCCTTCTTGCTTAATGACCTTAGTGGTTTGGCCTACACAGACGTTAGAATACGTTCGCCCTCCATTAGAAGCTGTAAATTGTTTAAAATTTCTACGGGTACAGGGAAAACTCCCTGGATCTATGTGGTATCACAATGGACCTCACACTATGTGTATCGACTGTAGCTGACAACCACCTCAACCAAACCTTACCTACCCATCGATACTTTTCTGATTTGTTATTCATTCTGAGTAATCGATACCAGAAGCCGATACTTTGAGTTGTATCACCGTAAGGTATCGAGTATCACACGCTTTGTGTATAACCAATCTGTCTGTGTAGTGATTTTTTAGAAAACTTGCTTATATGTTTTTGGTGTGATTCTATTTTGCCGGAAAGAATTGTGGAAGGGAACGTGTGTCTTTCGTGTGCACTTTTTTCATTTATTTTTATTTCTTTCCAACTATTTTTAAGACAACACTATCCATAATAATAAATGATACAACGATGCCGTTAGGAAGACGGGGCAATTTGAGGTATTTTCTGGCCTTTATCGACAGTCACGCTATGATTGTTGCCTCCCAGTGCCAGCTGGAAGATTGTTTTCTCATGCCAGTGCTATAGCTACTTAGGCCAGGAATCGCTTAGAGCCAGAATTTGTATCTGATTGATTGGATTGTTTGTTAAACAAAACCTTATTAATTGGATTGGATTTTTTGTTAAATTAAAACTATTTCATTGCGATTTTTTTATTATATTTATTTTTTTAAGAAAACTGTTCAATTCTGAGTAGTATAAGCACTTTCAGTTCGATTCTCTTTAGGTATCGATACTCGCCGGCTCGATACCAAAGAATACTCGATATGGCGATGGCCGGTGTAATGTGCAGTTGGTAGACATAGCTTTTCCAAATTATTCCAAACCTATCATGTGACTTCTTCAAACTTGTTCTGGAGAAAATGGTGCGCAGGGTGGGTAGATATCAAGACAAAAGACCCTATTTTCAATAGATCCATTAAATTTCTGGGTAACCGGACGATATCGACATCATCGCGGCCGTTCCCAGCGTGCCGCGGTGGAGTCTTATACGGCGATTGAAGCACAGCCGAAATAGGTTGGTCTTTAAGTTAATGAAGACAAGTTTAAATACGTGCCTTAGGCAACCGCTGCTATTTCGGTTTCGCCAAACAAATGGGTCAAACGATTAGTAGGAGATTGAGCTAATATTGGGTTCTTTTGAGAGAAAAATACTCCGCCGGATATTTTTTCCTGTGTGCGAGGAGGGCGAATGGACGAGAAGATACAACCACGAACTCTATGAGCTGTAATATGTTTTAATATGAAAACTCGTTATGCATTCAGTAAACCTTTATTGATCTCTTCCATTTGTAATCGCAAACTCTTTTGCCACCGTGTTCAAGCAGTCCTTCACTGACGACTGCCCTGAACCGGATCACTCCTACTTCAGTTATCTGAAAAACTATACCGTTGGCCCATTCATTTTACCCACCTTTGACCATTCCACGGTGTGCGACAGACTTCTTCATCTCAATGATGAATTTGTACCCGGCCCAGACGGCCTTCCAGCCATTCTTCTCAAAAAGTGTTCTGCGATTCTTTCACCTTTTATTGCCAATCTCTTTAAACATTCCTTATCTCTTGGGAAATTTCCTAAAATCTGGAAAACGTCCTTCATTTCACCTGTTCACAAAAAAGGGCCAAAGAATGACGTATTGCCAAGCTGTCGCATTTACCCAAGGTTTTCGAAAGTATGATGTACGATTCATTATCCTTTCAGTGCAAGTCTCTTATCTCCCCCCTTCAGCACGGTTTCCTTAAAGGTAGATCCACAACCACCAACCTTGTTGACTTTGTCTCCGTTACACTTTCTGCTTTAGAAAGTGGCAATGAAGTGGATTTAATCGCTACTGACTTCAGTAAGGCGTTTGACAAAATATCTCATCGTTTGATTCTTTTCAAACTCTCCTTCCTTGGCTTCGATCCCCCACTATTGAATTGGTTTTCTTCTTACCTTGAGAACCGATCTTATATTGTTCGTTTTCGTTCTGTTCTCTCTTTGCCTTTTAAAGCCACCTCTGGTGTTCCACAAGGTAGCCACCTTGGACCTTTGATTTTTATTCTGGCTATAAATGATATTGACAACGTCATCAATTTCTCCTCCATCTCCCTCTATGCCGATGACGCTAAATTCTTCAAAATCATTTCTTCGCCACACGACTCTGATCTTCTTCAACAAGACCTCAATAGTTTTTCGGTCTGGTGTCAAAAAAACTTTATGGAGCTGAATATTGCTAAATGTGAATCTCTTACTTTTTCACGTAAACGGATTCAGTCTCCCCCCAGATGTTACTATTTGAACAACCAACCCATTGTTACCGTTCTAACCATTCGCGACCTAGGCGTTTTGTGTGACAGAGAGCTTAACTTTCGGTCACATATTGACGAGATAATCAATAAAACTAACTCAGCCCTTGGTTTCGTCAAACGGTGGTCTAAAGAATTTACCAATCCCTACGTGACAAAATCCCTTTACATTACCTACGTCCGCCCACTCCTAGAGTACGCTAGCCAAGTGTGGGCACCATACTACCAGGTCCACATTACAAGAATCGAAAGCATTCAACGTCGATTTCTCCGTTTTGCTCTTCGTGGGCTCCCGTGGAATAATCACCTTATCCTTCCACCATATCACGAACGCCTTAATTTAATAAACCTTCAGACCCTTGAAAAAAGAAGAGATGTGGCTGACATTCTGTTTATACATCGTCTTCTCACTGGCTCCGTTGATTGTTCCTATCTTTTGAACTACATTGCCTTTAACACTAACCCTCGGAATTTAAGATCCCCTCCTCTTTTCTATCTTCCCACCCGTCGCACGTTGTACGGCTTGAACGAGCCGATATCCCGTATGTTGCAGAAGGTCAATTCTAACCACCTCCTCTTTGATTTTAATCACTGCACTTCCTCCCTCAAATCTACCCTCCTCCATCCCTCACCATCCACCTAATTTAGTTTTAAGTAGTTTTTAAGCCTTAGCTGTAAGTCTTAGTGTATTTAGTTTTTTAAGACCTAAATAGCTTGTATTAAGCTGAATAAATGGGGGTGTATGCCCCCACCAAAATCAAAACCATCTTATGACTAACTCACTCCTTGAGCTTTGCGTTGACTCAAGCATAAAGGCATTATCTACTATACATATACTAATACCTATTTTGTTATATAAGAAGAGAGTCATATTTGAAAGAGCATACGCATTTACAAACACATTCTCCTATGGTTAATACATATCAATTCCTCCTTTCTTACTTCAAAATCGAATACATAGGTACTACTATTTTACAAAATAATTCATGAATTTTTAATAATTGAATTAAATTTTTTTGTATCTTCCAAAAATTGCTTTTTTAGTTCCTCCTTATCGTTATCTTCTTCCGCGCTATGAAAAACATCATTTTCCTACTCAACCTGTACATGACTTTGCCTTTTGTTTTCTATATTACATATTGTTATTTATTAAAGTAGCCTGTGAACTAATTCGAACTGAAAACATTCTACGTTTTATTTGACTTACATGGGCCAATTTTTG
Source organism: Portevinia maculata (assembly GCA_949715645.1). NCBI lineage: Eukaryota > Metazoa > Arthropoda > Insecta > Diptera > Syrphidae > Portevinia > Portevinia maculata. The sequence continues at coordinate 222,211,228 of OX454526.1, forward strand.
GAGCCCAGAAATTTTGTATAATAATTTAGACATTTGTTTTATAATATATCCAGGAATCCATTTTATGTGCGATTTGAAACTATTTCTGTAATATATGCTTTCATTTTCTTTAAATTGTACAATTTTATTTAAATAACTTAATCTATTTGTATCTGTAGCTCCATTCTCAACAGTTTTCAATGTGGCTTTAGATTTTGCTGTTAAAACATCTAGCAAAGTTATTGTTTTAAACTTAAAAATCATACTAGCAGGTATTTGGTTAGTGGAAATTGTGGGAGTATTTCGATATTTAAGTAGAAAATTGTCAATTTTGTAACTAAGGTTTTTAATGTACGGTTTTTTGATTAAAAATTTCTTTAAAACGCGTTTTGTGGTTTGAGCTACTCTCTCCGCTAGTCCGTTTGACTGAGGATGGTATGGTGGACTCTTTAAAACTTGAATGCCACTCTTTTCGCAAATTCCGAAGATTGAAACGGAGGGCCATTGTCAGACACCAGCTGAGCTGGTAGTCCAAAGACCGAAAACCAGTTACGCAATTTGCCAATTACCCTTTCAGCTTGAGTGGTTTTCATCTCCGCAATCTCAATCCATTTGAAGAAACTAGGTGTGTTTAATGAATCTGAGCTGCACAGAAAAGTACAGAAAAGATCAGAAAAGTACAGGATTTTGTGTTCCATGAGCAAAAATCTTGCCCCAAAATGTTTTACATTCTGTCACTTTGTGTTCCATGACGCTGTCCAGCTCAGTTAAGATCAGAAAAGTACAGGATTTTCTGCAGCTCCTTTTGAGGAAGGGCAACTGCGTGAAAAGTGTCAAATTGAAGACGACAGATGTCACTGATGTCAGCTGATTTGTTTGTTTCATAATCATAATCATAAGAAACTATTTCTAACTAATAAAAATAGTGGTCACGATTCGGACTATTTTTCTCTGAGTCTGTTACTGACGATCACACACGCAATGTGCTTGCGCCTTACGATATGATTAGGCCGAAATGTACATCTACCTGATTACCATCATTAAGGACGCCATAATCGTTTAGCTCACCGGCACGTAGCAGGCAGGCTATAAAATAAGGAACACAAGCGCAAAGGATATCAGTTCAGTATAGACAGTGGAAATACGGCAAAGGCAGCAGAATTTTTTAGTTCGTTGCAACATTCAACATTTATAACAGCCTTTGAATCGCAACATCAGCTATTTTTGTTAAAATGGAAAACGTACAAATCGAAATAAAATCAGCGTCGGGTCAAACATTGACGGTGCAATGCTCACCCAAAACCTGAAGTTTACTTCAAAAAAGTGAGTAGAGAGTTGTCTTATCTAGAACATGTAAAATCATGGATTTCTTTCAGACGAAGAACTTCGCAACCAATTATGGAACCAGAAGTTCCCTCAAAATGAAAATACGGACGAAGATTTCAAATTGAATTCACCGCCCACAGAAAAAACAAAGGCGGTCTGGTTGGACAAGGACTGCATGCTTCTTATAACATTGTACAAAGAAGCGCATCCCAAAATTGGGAAAACATTTGAAATTAGCTCTAAAAGGAAGCTCTGGGTATACATTGCCGGTCGCATGAAGGAACTCGGCTGTACATATACTCCCTTCCAAATTGAAGGAAAATGGAAAAGTTTGGAGCGAAGTTTCAAAAACAAAACTATGCACAATAAAATGACTGTAAGAAATAGAATGACTTGCGAGTACGAAAAGTAAGTATATGTGATGAACTCATTTTTATAAACGTAATGTAATGTTTAAATAATTTCAGTGAACTTACGGATATAATGGTGGAACGAGCTGTAATCATTCCTACGTACCAGCTAGGCAGTGCTTCTGGAAGTGGTAAGAGCCGAGACGAAGTTTTAATGGAAAAAGGACTAGCTGAACCAAATACGAATGGTAAAGATAATTATAATAAAGTACATACACATATTTCTTTAAGACAATAAATTTCGCCTTTAGAAACCATAATGTCGGATGGAGAGAATTTTTTGGATACAAGTCAAGAGAAATCGTTTGCAGAACAAAGAAGACCGACAAGAACGAATACTGTGGCAAAAGAAATCCGCGAATGGAGGGAGTTTCGTTCTTTAGAAAATAAGAAAAAAGAAAAGTGCAAAGAAAAAGAATATGAAGAAAAAAAAACTACCAGGAGAAGAAACTAGCGGCATACAAAGAAAGAACAGAGGAAATAAAAAGGCGAAATGATCTTTTTAAGAAACATTTTGGCACAGCAGGAAAATAAGTTTCAGTAAATACTCTGCTCTATATAAAATAGTAATAAATGTTGTTTTTTAAGTTTTATGCTTTATTTTAAAGTAATAATAATGAAGTAGTGTTTCTTTAGTGGCTTTATTTTTAAGTAATAAAAATGAATTAATTAAAATGACGTATTTTTTTTATTTATATTCGGTGGTATACGGCGTAAACCTGCTCGCATAATTTGTTTCGTAGACTTGAACCTTGTTGCTGATCTGCTGCATCGGGAGTACTGTTATGGTTCGAGCTTTCTTCGTTGCTGTCGTTTGTTTCGGGGTCTAAGATTAATCCATCCACACCACAAAGATTATGTAATACAACACAAGCACGTACAAAATGGCAAAGTTTTTCTATACTTCGCAACTTGCAATAATACAGTTGTCTAAACCTTTGCTTTAGAATGCCAAATGAGTGTTCAATGACAACTTTTCCCGAACTAAGCTTTCTATTAAAAAACTTTTGCTTGGTTGACAAATGGCCATTGTCACGATATGGTGTTATAAGGTGTCTTGTACAAGCGTATGCAGAATGCCCTAGTATAAACAATTCTCCACATAAATTTGAGAGCTCAGGATATATGACGGAATTTTCCAAAACTCTATTGTCATGAACTGATCCTGGATAGCCAACGAAGATGTCAATAATTTGCTTCCTTTCGTTACAGATAGCTTGCAAACATACACTTATAAGGTTTTTTCTATATATGTAATCGTCCTTGGCTCGCTTAGGAGGGTCAATCCTTATATGGGTACCGTCGATAGCACCTGAATAAAATATATTAAATTTATTTCGGTTAGATTAAATAATATTAACATTACCTATTATCCCCTAAATACCAGTTTTATTATACATCCACAAGGTAGTTCTACCTTTTTCTTCCTCTGTAGGCCACCGAATAACTGAATCTGAGAGGTTGCTCAAAAAGCTAAGCGTGCGATTTATTATTCGGCATACTGTTCCCAAAGAAAGACTGAACCTATCTGCTATATCTCTGAAGGAGCACGCTTCATGTCCAGCGAACTACAAGAAGAGTGCTACATGAATTTCTGGAGAAAATGTTTTGGCCGCTGCCATTGCGATGTACTCATTCGATAATGCAAATTGCACTATGCATTGATACAAATTGCGACTTACTCGAAAGTGGGTTATAAATTCTTTTTCAGTATAAGAAGGAACTACTTCTTCTAGATACCTAGAAATCGCATTTCTGTCGTCCTTTCCAACGAAAAACAGTGGCAAATCTTCTTCATCATCGCTATTGCTGGTATCCGATGTTGTAATATCCGACGAACTTAACATGATGCTACTGCCAGAATCTTCCAACATCTCGAGTATTAAAAAGTCTGAACTATTAATTTTATTTTATTTATCAAAAGCAACTTTGAGTCTCACTTTTCATTTGGATTTATTTATTTTGGAATTTAACAGCTGATATGGGAGCTGTCACATGAAGCTGTACTTTTCTGATCTTTTTTTCATTAAACACAGCTACTATCTACTTACAATAAAAACTTTAATCCATCTATCTCAAAAAAATCGATGTGTAGGGGAAGGTACTTTGATCCGAATGTACTTTGGTCCGAGTGCCAATTTTCGGAAAAATACAAAGCACGCAAAAACCGGTCCTTCTGTGAAATGTTGATCTTCTGTTCATTTGTCTTCTCGGTTTCTTTTTGAAGGCACAGCTGCACGAGTCGGAATAAAAAAAAAAAAAAAAATTGTCTTTGAAAAAAGTATCATTTTTTTCTCTTTTCTAAAGTTATGTAGTGCTTAGTTTTCTGTCTCTTTTCCGCTACATTAATCGATTTTGGTAAGTGTATTAATAATCTTTTGGTAGGAAAACACTGTCGTTCGTATGTGATTTGAATACTACGTTAAAATCTAATTTGTTTGGCTAAAGTGGTGTAAGTGTACCTATCAAAGTGCGTGTACCTAGGACCACTGGTTTGTCCTTTAATGAAAATGTTTAAATAATAGTGATAAATTAGTTTTTCTTTTATGTTGTTCCCTTAAAGTAAATTTTTAAATAATATTGAAGTCGTTTGTTAAGTTTTTTTTAGTAAAAGAGTTTTTTTTATTTAATACTATTATGTACCTATTTGAAATAATTTTTTTTTAATCAAGCACAAAAACTTTAAGATTATGGTTTTTTTTGCTGTTTTTTTGAAATAAATAAAGAATGGTACCATTTTTACTTTTTATTGAAATAAATTAAAGTTTTCACCTTAAAACTAAAGGAAAACTTTCAATAATATTTTCGGTTCAAGGTACAATACTCCGTGAACCAAGGTACAATTACGTCTTGTACCTTGGACCGTTTGAGGTTACCATATAAAAGAAAAGTTTCGCCGTATCATAGAAAAGACTTCAGGTAGTAACAAAAAAAAGAAAAACTAATGAAAAAACGACACATAAAATATTGGCAAAAAACTGAAATCCGGACCAAGGTACACTACCTTCCCCTACTCTTTCAAATGGATAAGAAGAAGGAATCCAGCCCAATTCCTCCGTTAATTTGGTAAAATTTTGCGTCTGAGTTTTTGCTGTTTTTTTGAAATAAATAAAGAATGGTACCATTTTTACTTTTTATTGAAATAAATTAAAGTTTTCACCTTAAAACTAAAGGAAAACTTTCAATAATATTTTCGGTTCAAGGTACAATACTCCGTGAACCAAGGTACAATCACGTCTTGTACCTTGGACCGTTTGAGGTTACCATATAAAAGAAAAGTTTCACCGTATCATAGAAAAGACTTCAGGTAGTAACAAAAAAAAGAAAAACTAATGAAAAAACGACACATAAAATATTGGCAAAAAACTGAAATCCGGACCAAGGTACACTACCTTCCCCTACTCTTTCAAATGGATAAGAAGAAGGAATCCAGCCCAATTCCTCCGTTAATTTGGTAAAATTTTGCGTCTGAGCGCAAACTTGGCAACACTTTACAAAGTCCTCTATGTCCGCATCTACACCTCTCCACCACACATAACTCCTCGCAAGCATTTTCATTCTTGTCATTCCAATGTGTGTGTCATGCAACATTCAAATTACATCCTTCTTTAAAGCTTCAGGAATAACCACTCTGTTCCCATAATACAAGGTGGCGCAAAAATAACCTTCCGATGTTTTTTGGCTGTAATTAAAAAAAAAAATGAAAAACTTTGATTCTTCTTGCGGATTATTTTTATTTGGTCTTTTAATTTTTTTTACATCAAGTCGAGAATATGATGTAATGTAAATGGCCGCCGCCACAGTTGATTGTCATTTGAGCCCTTTTTATGGCATTTTCCATCACTTTGGCCAAAACTTCCGGCGATAGGTCCTCACATTGTTGACGGATATTGTATTTAAGAGCTGCAAGAGTCTGAGGCTTGTTGACATAAACCCGCGACTTCAAAAAGCCCCACAAAAAGAAGTCTGGAGCGGTCAAATCAAGCGATCTTGCTGGCCATTGCAGATCGCCAAAACGGGAGATTAGGCGCCCGGGAAATGCATCCTTCAGCATATCGGTTGTGGCACGTGCAGTGTGTGCCGTTAAACCGTCCTGTTGGAACCACATGTTTTTCAATCCCAATTCATCAAGTTGCGGCAAAAAGAACTCGTTGATCATTGCTCTATAGCGCTCACCATTCACAGTAACCGTTTGGCCCGCGACGTCTTCGAAGAAAAAAGGTACGATGACTCCTCCAGCGAAAACAGCGCACCATACAGTGACTTTGAGCGGGTGTAATGGCTCTTCGTGGGTTAAACGCGGATTTTCAGTGCCCCAGAAGCGTAAATTTTGCTTTTTTACGTACCCGCTAAGATGGAAATGGGCCTCATCACTTATGATTATTTTTGATGAAAAATCATCTTCCTCTTGGTGGTGATTAAGGATGGCTTGAGCGTATGTTAGACGCGATTGGCGGTCAGCAGCTAACAGCTGATGCACCGTCTGGACTTTGTACGGAAACTTCTTCAAATCTTGTACCAAAATTCGCTGTAAAGACCGTCGACTGATACCCATTTGCGTGGCACGTCGTTTGGTCGATGTCGACGGCGCTTCCATGACATCTTCGGCTACAGCAGCAATATTCTCTGCAGAACGGCTACTCCGGGGTCTGCCACGCCTGGCAGCATCTCGTGTTGTGCCAGTCTCTTCGAGGCGAGCGGCTAAACGTCATAGTGTTTCACCAGTAGGCGTTGGAAGGGTAGGAAATCTGCGACGAAATTCACGTTGTGCCAAAGTCACCGACGGATTATTGCTCAAACAAATAGTCACCAATATTCCGCGTTCTGGAGCAGTGTAGCGTAACATTATTTATTAACGTGTATTTCGCATGTGTTTACTACACAAATGTCAAAACAGAACTGACATTAGGGACCAATCGCAAAAATTATAGCATTTTCTGATAGGAGGATTACTTTTGCACCACCTGTTATATGCAACCATCATTACATGAAAAACTTTGACCTCTATCTACATAATATTTCGTTTCCTTATTATTTTTGAAGTTTTCGCTGTCCAAAAGCCAACCATAAACCTTACTCAAAACAATATCTTTGCTCGTTTCCGTTTGAACATCCTTTAGTTTAAGAAGTTTCATATTATCAGGACCAAATTTTAATACATTAATAAAATCTTCTTCAATATTTGTCGACCCTAGTACGGGCAAACTCAACAAGGCATCTGCATGTCCTACTTGCGAACCTTTCTTATATCTGACATCAAAATTATACATTGACAATTGGATAGCCCACCTTTGTAGTCTTGCTGCTGCTACAGCTAAGTGCCCTTTCTTCTCACTAAATATCTCTCTAAGCGGCTGGTGGTCTGTCACAATAGAATATACCCTATTGATAATTCATTTCTTTCATCTGCCATATCTACTACATTGTTAACATGCATTTGTCTCTTATAGGAAGTAACTTGTTGTTTTCTACAATATTTTTTTAAGTGACCTCTCATGCCACAATTAAAATAAACCGCATTCCTCCAATCTCTTTTGTCAAACTGATTGCTGTTGTGTTGAAGTTGAGCCGTATTCATAAAGAAAAAGATATGCTTATAGATACTTGCAAAATATGAAGCAAATCCTTCTGTTTGTATTTATAATAATTTCGAGCAGAACCTTATATTTCCGAGTAAAAGCATATGATTTTATTCACATAAAAGTAAATGGGTATGCATAAACTTGACGTTTTACTTTAAATAAAAAGCAAATCCTTCAAAAAGTCTGAGTTAGATCAGTAGCAGACTCATCTCGGTAGCGGTAGTAAATGGTGGTGTTATCCGATTTTCAGCGCCATGGCAGATGTTGTGCATGTGAGGGATGCTAAATATTATAAGCCCCGCTTATCTACACTTGTTCGTGATTTTAAAGATTTATACTGTTTTGAAGAGAGAAATTTACAGTGGCTCGCGGACAGATTGTTAGGTACGAATGAAGAAACTCGTGGAGGTGCCTTGTCAACTGCCCATAGAATGAAGGTGTGTTTGCGATATCTCAGTGATACTGGATATCAGAAAGGTATCGGTGAAGAACTTGGTGTTAGTCAAGCTACGGTATCTCGGACTATGAATGCAGTAGTTGACAGCATAGTTGCACATGCAACTGATTGGATCAAGTTTCCAACTAGCAATAGTGAAATAACGGAAGCAAAAGAGTTATGGCAAAGGAAGTTTAAGTTTCCGACATCTATTGGTGTAATCGATTATTAATCCAATTATATTTTGATTACAATTGTTGGTGTAGCTTTCTTTATCATTTCCAACTTTTTTTCTTCGTATTCATTTTGCACAACACTCGTCCGGTACTGCTGTAACAGAACTAAGCGTTGAAGTTCTTTTGTAGTCAGTGCTCTAGTTTCATCTGTTTCATACTTGTCTGTCGCTAATTTCTTTTTTGGTGGTAACAAATTTTGTGGTGGTTCAGAGACACCACCACATGCTTCCTCACGAGATACTTTACTGCTTCTTCATTCATCAGCTAGTTCACTCCCTCTTTGGCGTATAGATTCGCCTTCATGAATACCGACCTGGATGGCACCACCGATTCTCCCAATAGTTGGATTGCTGTTACCTTCCATAGCCTTTAGGAAACGCTTCTCCCAATCTAACAGTTTGATCGCTTTATTCCCAGTTTTTTTCAAGCACGTTTTTTTCTTCAACCTTGTCCTCATATTGTTGATTTTTTTTTAACAAACCTTTAGCATCAACAGGCCTACCAAACGTTGCTGCGTATTTATTGCTGAGTGCTCCGATGGCTTCATCCTTCCTTCTTTTTATTTTTGGCACTTGAGATTTTTCCAATATAACAGGATTATTGGACACACCCTCTGCTATGAACTGAAGTTCGTTACTAGCATTTGTTTCATTTTCACTAACTTCTTCAGTGCTAGAGTAATGCATATTTAGAGCATTAAAGTATACGTCTACTCACTAAATAAAACCTTTTGATGTGATCCGTAAGATAACAGAAGTAGTACTGACCGAAGAGAAGGAAAGGCAACTGGTACAACAAAAAAATTAAGAGCATCTAGCATGTCATTCAGCGTTCTGACGAGTCTACCTTTTACTTGTGCTTGAAGGATATCCTCGCAAGTATAAGGTAATCATTATGAATATGAAAAGAAGGAAATGCTTATACTTCAACCTTTTACTTTAAAGCATTACCTTATACTTCTACCTTATACTTGGGAGGATATCCTTCGTTTTTATGAATACGGACCGTTGTCTCGCTTTTCGTAAGACGGTCCTCTTTCCAAGCCCGATCTCTAAAACTGACTTCTTCCTTGCCGTTGGTGTGGTTGATACCGTTGATTCAGTTGTTGCATACTCATTATAAATACCACAAACTACGAGTAGCTTATCCCACAGAGCATCATCGAAAAAAGTCTTAAAATCACATAATTGAGCTAACGTTTTCAGATCAGTTATATAGTCACTAATTGTTTCATGTAGTTTTTTTTGTCTTTTATAAAATTTAAACCGTTCAGCGATTAAATTCACTTTAGGCGTAAAATATTTGTCCATTATTGCAATCAGTTCATTAAACGTTTTTATATCGGGTTTATCTGGGTTCGTTAATGATTTAATTATTTTGTAGGATTCCGGTCCAATTAAGGTTATTAAATAAGACACTTTAGTTTTATCCTCTGTAATTTTATTTATAGAAAGCAAATGTTGAAGACGTTCTTTATAGTCCACAAAGTCTTCGCCTGGCGTGAAAAACTCAATTGTTTAAATAAACGCCATTTTGCTTGATACACTTAGATCTGCTTTTTTATCTTTATCTTCACTTGCGACTTTGCCATCAATTTCAGTTTTAATATTAAGTTTTACTTCTTTATCACTTAAATTTTTCATTTACTTCTTACTTTTTTTTAGCTATTTTTTTTTTGTTTTTATCCTCGTCGCCATTAATATGTATTAATATGAAAACTCGTTATGTATTCAGTAGACCTTTATTGATCTCTTCCATCTTAAGACTAACTCACTCCTTGAGCTTTGCGTTGACTCAAGCATAAAGACATTATATACTAATACCTATTTTGTTATATAAGAAGAGAGTCATATTTGAAAGAGCATACGCATTTACAAACACATTCTCCTATGGTCAATACATATCAAGCTGTACCAAGATGTGGATGTAGTCCAAAAAGCTAAATCACGTCAACTACATTGGCTCGGCCACATTGAGCGAAAGGACAATAATGCGCCAGCCACGAGGATTATCGACTCCCAGCCCCCGGGTTCGAGAAGGCAAAGAATACGGAACCTGCATTTTAAATACCAAGCCATGGCGGATGCCAGAGCGCTTGGTCTGGAGAACTGGACGCAACGTGCTCGGGATGGCAGATGATGGAATGCTAAAGAGTCTCAGGCAAAGACTCCTCACGGGTCGGGAGCCCGTTAAGTAAGTAATATTAATGATCCTTCTGAACATTATCTCCCATTTTTTTTTATTTTTTTTTTTATTTTTTTTAAAAAAAAGGAAATCCAAATCCCAAAGCACTCAGACTCGGTAACGGTCCATTGTACTACCAGGCAGAAATCCTCTTTTTGGTGTAGAGGCATGAGAATGGGTGGCGTATGTTGTTGTTCCCCATGGGGATTGCACCTGCACCGCACGGGTCACAAGCCAACACACTAACCTCTACACCGTCGCCACCCTTGCACACCCATACTTAGATTTTGTTCACGCCCACTTAATGAGGGATAGGAATAGGAATAGGGTATCCAACAGTTCGCCCAAGCGGACTGTAGCCTTTCCCTGTGTTCAATATTAGTACTGATCAACTGTTCTCATGCCGACAGCTTCAATTGCAATTTTTCTTAATTTTTAAACTTGTGCGAAGTGAAAGGGACCTACAATTTTAAGCCGAATCCGAACGGCAAATTTGAGAATCTTCTCATGACAATTCTTACTCATGGATATTTGTCAGAAGTTCGCAAAACGTAAGAGCTAGGGCAGTGGAAAAACTCTAGATGCTACTTGGCCCTGGCGGGAAATGAACCGGGGACCTTCCGATTTGGAATTAACCACTGACCCGATAGTATGGAGGAGTGGGATGAAAATCAACTGATGGCCATTGAATCAACCGTACCCATCTACACGTAAGTATGGCTTCCAAAATGATCTCAAAAAACGTTCCGAACTCTTAAGTAGTGAACATAAAAAAATGTTTTTTATTATGAATTATTAAAACATTTTATTTCCAGATCTTTGCCGGCCCCAAGCCCGGATAAAGTAGCAAAGGAGGTTTAAGGTAACGGGGGGAAATCCATCCTATCCCTAGTAAAATGCTGATACCTTGTAACGACACTTCGCTGAGCAGGTTGAACCAGGTCTTGAGATGAGACGGATGCGGGTAGCACGGCTTGCTATACTTTTGCTTAGCTCGTCGGAATGGGGGAGTTCTTTGCATCGACCAAGACCTCGCTGCCGTTCACAAATAAAAAAAATACGTGCTAACTTAAAGTGCAGATGTTACCCACTTTACTGTACCCATATCTCAATCCCAAAACAATCTCTACCAACCCTTGAGAGACCAGCTGAAACGCCTCTCACTTTGCCCTCCCTACCAGATGCGTTTCGGGACACATACCTTTTCCTCCGAAAGCCCAAATCAAACACGACTAAATCTTTAAACAACAACGGTCCAGAGGATCATCATATAACACAGCAATTTATTTAACCGCAATAAAACAAATTATGAAAATACAGATATATCCCCATCATTCTATTTTTCTATTAACTTCACTATACTTTAACCTTTAAGTTAGCTTAAGTATTTCATTGTATATTAGGGAAAAAAGTGATCTTAGAAAATAACTGTATGTAATTATTAATTTAAGTATACTAAAGCAAGCCAAATTTAAGAATGAAACATTGACATAATATATAAACAAAATAACGTTATTCCTGGTGCACTACTAGCGTCTGGTTCGACGAATTATATCGACTCCTCATGTATGAGCTTAGGAACAAATCAAATGGTATAGCACCAACCAATTCACCTGGCAAATCTACTGCGCAGCTTCTTGAATTTTCTCTACGCATCTCTTTAATTTTCAAATATGCACAAAAAAATACGAAAATTGCTTATAAGAACATATGTCATTACACCCTAGATGATGACTAGGCTAAAAAAAAAAAAAGCAAAATAACAAACATGAGCGACACAACAGAAAAGGAACAAATTCGATTGGGGTTATCCACTAAAATGTCGGTATAGACCGCGGCTACCGGCACATGATTTGCCCCCTATTTATTGGGGTGATGAATCGCCAGCGGCTTCAACAAACAAGACAATGACAAACACGCATCTTACTATAAGTGGAAAGTTTCTCATTTCAACAAATTGAGTCACGGCTCTCCGTATACTTTTGGTGTTGATGACGATTCGGCGGCGATGCTTAGGAAGTGTTCTTACCAGCCTTTCTTCCTCAGTTGGCATCCCCTACACAGGTCAGAAAAAAATTGGAGATGGTAATTGACTCAATGGCTAGCTCATCACTAGAGATCCTTTAAATTAATCTGCAATATTTCAAGGCGGTCTTACCTACATTGTGTCGTTGCCTGTCAAAACTGCATACAGAAGTGTACCTCATACCGGCGTTGTAAGCTGCTAATCCACTTGAAGTGCCCGGATCCTACCTACTTGGGAGCTGGGGTCGGTTGTTTAGAGCCTCTCGACCGCCGCTTTGAACGGGATATTACTACTGGGACGTGAGCGGCTTGCGGCGATGTCGTGGTACGCCTGCCTTTCGCCGAATCTGCGAAAGTTGCCGGGCCGCGCTACGTAAAGGGAAACAACAGAACGTTATGCCAATACGACCAAAAGGGTTAAAAAGGGCACTGCCTACCTTGCCGTGGCCTTGTATCTGGCGTCGTGACGTCCTGGTTCACATCCTCGCTTAGTTATGGAGAGACAGGGTTGTTCCGCCAATGATTCATTCGGAAATCGGGCGTGGATGGAGGCTGGATGGGCTCGGTCGAAATTTTGGTGTGGACGGAAGCTGGTCATCGGGCGATTACGGGGACGGTAGTCTCGCGGCCAGCCAGTCGCACGTGCAGCACGGGGTGGATGCCGCGCTTGGCGGGACACTGACGTCGCCGTGCTGGGCCGCTGTCGTTAGGCTAGTGATCCAAACCACAGCCTTGGTCTTATCCTTGCTAAGCGGAGGAGCCTGTCGGTGTGGTAGTCAGGAGCTGCCGAAGGAGAATAAAGATGCCGTGATGTAGCGAAAATCGACTGGAATTTCTGGTTTATGGTGGGACTTACCCATGAGATATGCCTGCTCTGATACCGGCTCTCAGAATTATTTTTCTGGGTCGATTGTGCCATTCCTGGGAGATAAATTCGGGATTCTAAACAAGCAGATGGCGTCACGGAGTATGGCACTCTGTCACACTATCGGTTTCTGTAGCTGTCAGCTGAACGGAAAGCGTACAGAACCGATGTGAGCGAACACGAGCTCGGGCGAGGGTGAGTGTTCGGTGGGCACTGTTAAGGATGAAGTACCGAAACCGATTGGGTGATGGCGTTCTACCACGAGTTCCCACAAGGCTCTAAAATCAACCACAAGGCTCTCTTTACGAGCTTCTGAAGCTATCTGCGTAAGCAAAGTCATGATCGCGTTTTTACATAATGCTTAATATATTTTGTTCCGAAACTGATACCTCCAGCGCCATCCTAGTTCCGATTGAATTTGACTTTTGTTTCAGGATTTCTTCCGGACTGATTATGCAAGGTACGATCAAATTGTGGAATAAACTCAAATGGGCTTTAATACTTACTTAACGAGCTCTCGACCCGTGGAGAGTCTCTACCTGAGACACTGCAGCCTTCCATCCTCTGCGATCCCCGGCACGCAGCGTCCAGTTTTCAGACGAAGCGCTCTGGCTCATGGTCTTTAAAACGCAGGTTACACCCCTATTGCGAGTGTCAATCGACAATTGATAATTGACTATTTTCAATGTGTGCTATTGTGAACATATCATTTTCATTGATATTGTTGTCAATCGCATTTTTTTAATTGACTGCGAATGACAAAATCCTTTGGAATTATTCATTCACAGTAGCACACATTGAAAATAATCAATTATCAATTGTCGATTGACACTCGCAATAGGGGTGTAGGTCTTCCTTGTCGTTTCGAAAATGGGGGCGGGAGTCAAAGATCCTCTTAGCTGGAGCATTATTGTCCATTCGCTCGATATGGGCGACAGAATGTAGTCAACGTATTTTAGCTTTTGGACTATATCCACATCTTCATACAGCTCATAGAGTTCGCGGTTATATCTTTGCCTTCATTCGCCCTAATCGCACACAGGACCAAATATCCGACGGCGTATTTTTCTTTCGAAAGAACCCAAAATAGCTCGCCTTTCCTGCTTATCGAAGAAGCAACGGTTTCCTAGGGTAATTCTCCTTCGGATCTTTACTAAGGTGTCGCTTGTGGAGTTGATGTTTACTCCGAGGTAGATGAACCACCTTACTACCTCGAAATTATTGCTATCAACAGTGACGTTTTGTCCTAGTCGGTGAACAGATGTTTGTTTCTTTGTTGAAAGCAAGTACTTCGCTTTGTCCTCGTTGACTTCAAGGCCAACCAACTTCGGCCGCACTTCAATCGCCATGAAAGCCTCTAACACTGCCGATCATGTCGATATCATCCACGCACTATCTGCTCCAGAACAAGATTGAAATATGTAGTTACATGACAGCGCATCTTCTCAACGGAATCGGGTACAGGTTTGCAATAATTCGGAAGAACTGTTTCCATACTGCACATTGCACCGCGTGTTTTCCAGCGTCTCGCGACACAACTGGATTAGTTTTGCTGGGATGGCCTTTATCTTTTCGAAATAAAACGGAAACGTAATGATTTGTATTTGCATCTTTTTTTATTAATCTGATTATATAGTAAATTATGTTCTTAGACTAACGTTTTGTTTGTGTTTGTTCTATATAATTAATATTTTATTTTAAAATGTTTCCAATCATAATTATCAATATCGGTTCAACCATCATTTTAGCATATACACACACTTTCGTTTCATTTCCTTCATGTATACATTTTAATATATACTTTGTTGTTTAATTTTAGTTTTGTTCACTCGTTTTAAAACTTAAAATTACTTCTTAGTGTCCTACTGAATATGTACGTGCTGTCGTCCGTTTTAAGCGGTATTTTTGTTTGTTTCTTTCTATTCGACGCACGCGTACGCGCGCATAGTAGTGCCTCACTGATGTAATAATACAAAATAATAATTATAATATTAAAATTAGAATATATATTTACACAATAAACTTTAATAAATAAATATCTAATAACTTGGCGGGTGAGCAGAAATAAAAGGTGAATTACAACTAAAACATTGACAAAAAAACAGTTTACATTCTCGATTATAGTACATTTATATGGGTATCCTTTCGGACTTAAAAAAGGTTTCTTGTTCCGTGAGCAGGCTATGTACAATTTTGTTTTTACTATTTAAATCAATATTTGTTTTTGTTTTAAGAATAAACTACCTAGTGCTTGTAAATTTTGTATTAAATTACCTTTTTTTTTAATTAAAAAGAAAGAACTGTACACTTTAAAAAAAATATTATCATGAATGTCAAATTAAAAAATAAAAATATTACAATATTTCCTTTTTAAACAAAAAAATATATATATATACATTATTAAAATTGATTTTTGCATGGCTAAATAAAAATGGAAAAAAAAAATATATATATATTTTTTTTATTTTAAGGGAACTTGAAGCATTTTGTTTTGTGGAACCAACGTGAGAGAGTTTGGCTATTTTGTTTTAATTGTTATACAGTTAACCTAATTTACGACTATCATTTAATTTTGTGAGAGACTGATAGACAGAAAGAGAGAGAGAGATAGAAATTTAGAAAGGTTTATTTATGGAGAAAATGCTTAGATTCATGATGAAGAGATCTCTATTGCTTCCACATGCTTCTCGCAGTAGGTCTTGAAATCACTCTCATTCAGATCCCAATTAGACAGTCTCGCACAAGGTATGTGCGCCTTTTCGTCACAGGCTCGATGCAGACAGCATACCATTGCACCTTTTTGTGTGCACAAATTGCAAGTGTAATTTGTGCTGCTCCACACAGAACTTTCCAGACCAACTATTCGTGCGCCAACTAGCAATACACCAGGTGCCCAAACGGCGCAATCTTCATGCAGCCAAACTTCATAGCTGGTGTCCGAAACCTTTGACATGCCGAAGAATCGATCTTCTGATGGTTTGTCGTTGTTTACAGATAACTGCGATTCGGAGAGTTTTTTTTTCTTTTTGTTCTGAAATTAGAAAGAAGGAAATGTAGTGTTAGATTTGGGAATCAAAAATACTACTGTTTTGAATGTAGTCCACAATGTTCCCAATAATTTTACATATTCGTAGGGGCAACAATTGCATACCAATATAATGCATTTTGGTTAAATGATCACCGGTTTTTTCTAGTGAATACAAATCCGTTGGTTGACAAGACTGACGAATATCGGTTTCGTGACAGAACGATTAAACATTTAACATTAATAGGAGTATGCACATTGCACGTGCCGAAACCTTAAAAAAACAGACAGGCCTAAAAACTCCGGAATTACATACATATTTTGGCCTTAACAGGCCCATACAGGGCCCAGAACCTAGCTTCTCCAACCACTTTCATACGAAGTGGGGGGGGGGACCTACAGTTTTACGCCGAATCCGAACGGCAAATTTGAGAAGCTTCTCATGACAATTTGATACTCTTAGATGGTTGTCAGACGTTCGCAAGACGGGATTACACAAATGCAATAACGCCAGCAATTGCCTGAACAACCCTATACCCCATCCTATGTCTTGCAAGAACTATCGAGGCATATCCCTGCTAAATGTCGCATATAAGATCCTATCCAACGTACTGTGTGAACGACTAAAGCCATTCTGCAACACACTAATCGGCAAGTACCATTGTGGCTTCCGGCCCGGCAGATCGAGAATAGACCAAATCTTCACACTAAAGCAAATCCTGCAAAAGACCAATGAATTTTAAGTCGAGAGCCACCATCATTTCATCAACTTTAAAGCCGAATATGATAGGAATCATCGCTCTACTTAGCGATGGCCGAATTCGGGATCCCGGCAAAACTGTTCGAGTTGTGTCGCGTGAAGTTGGAAAACACGCGGTGTGCAATGTGCAGTATGGAAACAGTTCTTCCAAACTATTCTAAACCTGAACCGGATTCCGGCAAGGAGAGCCCTGTCATATGACTTCTTCCATTTTGATCTGCAGCAGATAGTGCGAAGGGCAGGTCAATACCAAAGGCACTATCTTTAAAAGATCCGTCCAACTACTGTGATACGCGGACGATATCGACATCATTAGCCGATCTCAGCGTGCCGTTTTAGAGGGTTTTTTGGCGATTGAAGAACAGGCATAATTGGTTGGCCTTGAAGTCAACGAGGACAAAACGAACTACTTGCTGCAACAAACAAACAAACATCTGTCCACCGACTAGGACAAAATAGCAGCAACTTCGAGGAAGTAAGAGAGTTCACTTACCTCGGATAAAAATTAACTCCACAAGCGACACCTTAGTGGAGATGCGACGGAGAATTACCCTAGGAAACCGTTGCTACTTCGATTTGGCAAAACGACCTAACTCGGAAGACCAAGTGTAAGCTCTACAAAACCCTGTAACTGTCAGTTCTGTTTTACGGCGCCAAGTGCTGGAGGATAAGCAGGAAAGTTGAGCTAATTTTGGGTTCTTTCGAAGGAAAAATACTCCATCGGATATTTGGTCCTGGGCGAATGAAGGAGAAGATATAACCGCGAACTCTATAAGCAGTACCAAGATGTGGATGTTGTCCAAAAAGCTAACTACATTGGCTCGGCAACATCGAGCGAATGGACAATAACGCTAAAGCGGAGATTATCATAGACTCCCAGCCCATAGATTCGAGGCCACAAGGAAGACACAACCTTTGTTTTCAAGACCAAGCCATGGCGGATGCCAGAGCGCTTGGTCTGGACAACTATAAGCACAGTGCCCGGGATCGCGGAGGATGGAAGGCTGCAGTATCTGAATCAGAGACTCTCAACGGGTTGGGAGCCCGTCAAGAAGAAGAAGAACAGCCCTGGGAATGAAAATGCATTGATAAATAATTTTAAAAAAGATTTAACAACACCATACAGCCTTGCGCCATATTTTTAACTGTTTTGAACCTGTCTTCGATCATCATTGCAAGGATATTTCGTCAACCCACGAATAAGTCAGCATTCGAAAACTAAAGATAATCTTAGAACTAACATCAAATACTCACATTTACATTTGGCATATTCGAATGCGATGACGGCACAACGGGCAGCGAGTATGGCGTTTTCTGAAACATTTCACTTTTCTTTCTCCGGCTAACAAATGCACAATCCACATCGTCTTTTACCGCCGATTCAAAATCCTCGCATTTAGTGGTGATAATGTACGGTCCGAATAAATCGCCCAAGCCAAACTTGTGCGGCCCCTTCTTACAAAAAACGCACATCCACGTTGCGTCCGCAGTATCCGCATCGTACTTGTTTCCCAATGTGCTCATATGGATGCCGCGAATTTTACTTCGATCCACGTGCGTATTGGGACCCTTCTTAGTTTTTGTCACTTTTTCCGCAACATCTTCCGCAATTGGGGCGTTAATGACATTTATTGTACCATCTGGCTTCACCAGAACGTATGGACCCTTATACTTTGTTTCAGCCGCAACTGCTGCTAGTGTTGTGTCTTCTACTTTAGCTGCCGAAAACTTTGAACTATTACCTGCTCCACTACCTCCAGTGCTGCTGCTTCCACCACCACCTTTTGACTTGTTTCCATGAGACAGAGAAGGTCTGCTGCAGCTGCTAGCTGCCGACGATGACATCCTGCCTTTATTCTTCTTGTTCATGGGTTTCTTTGTTAGGCGTGCCTTCTTCTTTGCTGGGCCCGGCTCGCTTTTGGGTGTGGAATGTAAACGTTTTTGTATGGCATGCGATGTGGATGCAATTGCACTCAAAGGCTTGTGCTCAGAGTCTTCGTCGTCATCGTCTTTTATTTTGCTTGTTGGCAATGCTAACGCGATGCTCAGGTCCGTTGCTACCTCGCTGTTTGCTGTGTCATCGACTGGGACAGCGTTATCTATTTGTGGTTCGTCCTCAATTCCTGCAAACATTTCTTCTAGTTTGTATTCAACCTGAAAAATATAAAAGTGTCAATTTGATGGAAAAATCAAAGTTATCTGGAAAGATTACCTCTTCGAAGTTCCTTTTTGCGTTATCCGCCTTATTGTCTGGTGATGCTTTTTTCTCCTCTAGAGTATTTACCTTTACAGGCTCTGGTACTGGTGATGGAATAGATTTCTGACTAGTCTCCTCATTAGGTGAACTGGGATCGGATGTTTCTAGAATACTTTTCAAATCATTTGGCTTGTTAGTGGTATCGACGGAAAGCGGTTCAGCAGCCACCTGTGCCGTTCGAGTGTCTTGTTGGGAACGCTGGACCGACTTATCTTCTTCCTCGTCGTCGTCATTTAGCACGATTGGACTTGCTGGTGCGTTCTTATTGTTGTTGTTGCTGTTGCCATTACTCGTTGGATCTGGGGCTTTTGTCGAACAGCTATTGTTGCTACTTTTGGCAATCATCTCGGCTATCTTGTCTATTGTTTCGACGTCGTCCGAATCGCTTCGATGCATTTGGCTATTGCTCACCAATTCCGACCGGTTAAAATTCTCATCACTCTCCGTACTGGAACGTATATCGATTATGTTATCACTTGATGAATCCTGTTTTTCTGGTGCAGCCGGTGATGGAGATTTAGGGACTGGCGCCACATTTGATTTTTCTTGAGTCTGTCTTTGATCGCTGTAGGAAGTATTCTCCTGCTGTTGCTGCTGCGTTGAAACAAGTTCTGGTTGCAAAACCAGCGAACCGTTGCTGTTTGAAACTTCAGCAATTGGTGGAAGAGGTTGAGGTGTCTGTTTGTCTCGGTGGGTCGTCTGTTCGCCTAGGGATACATTTTCATCTGTTTCACTTTCGTGCGACATACGGACGGTCTTGTTAGGCTTTCGCTTTCGTCGCGTCCGTGAACCACTCGAATCAACAGAATCTTCATTTGAAGTCACATTCGCTGGCGAGTCGTTTGTCGACAGACTGTTGCAGGAGTTCTCTGTCACGGTTGCTGTTGTCAGATCGGTACCACATTTTGGTGGTAAGCGGCTGCCACTTGTTGTGGAGTCAGTAAGCATATGATTGAGGGGAGTATTAAAGTTGGTTAGGTGTGTAAGCCGGTTGTTTTCGGGAGAGTGTGGTCCATTACTACTGCAGGAGTATTGCTGCTGTAGTTGATGTTGCAGCTGCTGCAGTTGATTTGGAGGCGGTGAAACTGAAATTTCAGTGTTTTCAAAAATCGATAATTCAAGGGTTATTTATGCCTGTCTTACTTTTTTTAGGGGAATTTGGGATCAATTTATTCGATAAATTTGTATACGTGCACTCCTTTACCAGTTCCACTGGTTTTGTTAAATTCGATTGAATCTGAAATTAGGAGAAAAACGCATTAATGTCGTAAAGCTGATACGTATAAGCCTGCTTTACAACCAAAGCTTTCATTTGTAATCTTTCATGTAACAGAGTCATCGTTGTTATCGAGTGGATTTGAGTCGCTTCTTACGACCGGCATGCTTACCTCGGGTAAATTCTAACTCCTATCCCGAAGAGGCAAATTGTCTAATGACATTAAATTTACTTAGACAAATTGATATTAGATATATTTTTTTACTCAAGCTTATAAAGGCTTAGGTAAATAGAGAAAAAAACCGCTCAACTGTGACTTGGCACCACTATGCTGGCTGTCATTTGACATTTCGGCTGTTTTCTCCAGTCAAACAAGTGTACACTGAATCTGGAAGTTGAATTCTGCTCGGATTAAACATTTTATTTTACCACAGTGTGGACCACAGTGTGGACCCTTATATGAGAAGTGATTTAAAAATGGTGATAGTTATCCCCGCTAAAGTTACCATATATGTTAAGTTATTGTGAATAAGCATATGTACGCTTGAGTAAAAAAAACACACCTATTGTGGCATTGTATTGTATTGTATTGTATGTGCAGTGGTGACAAGCACTTAGACCTATTGGTCCATTGTACTTCAGCATAGCTGCCCGCTCGCTGCTTATTGGCGATTAGTAAGAGTCAGTGAGTGAGAACCTGCCAGTATCCTTGGCAAAGCGAAGGATACTAGCAAGTTCAATGTCCCCCATCTCATCTTCGTTGACGAATTGTTTGCCTATAGTGTTGAGTCTGGTTCTGGCGAAAGCAGAACATTCACAGATGAAGTGAGATGCCGTCTCATCCGCCTCTAGGCAGCACTCACATAGGCCCGAGCTCCTATTGTGGATGGTCTTTAGGTGCTCGTTAAGACTGAAACCAGTGACGAGACCAATCAAGGATCTCAAGTCTTTCCTGTTTAGTCCAAGCAAAAACTTAGCTCTGCTGATTTTTGGACCGTCCACTAGCTTCTTTAAATACCTACATGAGACCAGGTCATGCCAGAATGTTGTTGGCGTAGAGCCGAAGCCATTTCACGTTTTTGGACGAATGAGCAGCATCCTATGGATGGTTGTGGGCCAATGAAGGCTGTTGAAGAGCCCTTCCTGGCCAGAGCATTCGCTCTTTCATTATCCTGGATACCTATGTGCCCAGGAACCCAGGCAAGTGATACCGAGTTACATCTACCCATACGGTTAAGCTTAACCATGGTTTCCTCAACTATTTTTGAGTTGAGAGAGCCAGCCTAGCAGGCTTTGATAGCGGCTTGGCTATCTGAGCAGATGTATAAGGTTTTACCCTTAATCCTTCTCCTTAACAGGATATTGGCGGCAGTGGCAATAGCAAAGATTTCTGCCTGAAAAACAGTTGTTTGTCTACCCAAGGCTGCAGATAAATTTATCCGAAGTCTCTAGAGTAGACCCCGGCTCCGGAGATATCGTCAGTGAGTGAACCATCCGTATAGACAATGACATCAACCGGTCTAAAGCCATTCCACCCCTCACTGTTCCATTCCTGCCGTTCAGGAAGGATGACTTGAAAACGGCGGTCAAAGACTTGCTTCATGCACACAGTGTCAAGTGCTCCTCCTCGATGGCCAGGTAGGCTGTCATAGAGAGCTCTGTACCTGGCACCTCTGGCCCCATCGCCGAGATTGACCTGCCGTCCAAGTACTACACACATACGGTATAGTGATTTTCTGGCCTCACTCTCAGCAAGGAACTGCAAGGGAGGTAAACAGAGCAACGCTTTCATAGCAGCAGTGGGGGTTCCCCTCATCGCACCTGTAATGCATAAGCACGCAAGGTGCTGTAGCTTCGTCAGTTGACATTTGAGGATGTGAGCTTTAGCCCACCATACAATCGCACCATACATAAGGTATGGCCTAATGATGCACGTGTAAATCCAGTGAACCAGCCTCGGACTAAGTCCCCAGGTTCTGCTGAACATCCTACGGCACTGCCAGAGAATGTTAGTTGCCTTCGAAATTCTAGCAACCAAATGTTCAGAAAAGTTAAGCTTTGGGTCTAGAACAATACCCAGATACTTAACCTTCCTTGATAGCTTTAGTTGAGTGCCCTGGAAGTAAGGCCACCTCACTTGAGGTATAGCCCTTCTATTCGTGAACAGCATCATCTCAGTCTTCGCGGGGTTGACTGACAGAGCCTGCTCGCGGCACCAACTCCCAACACTATTGAGCGCTGTTTCCATCCGCTCGCAAAGAGTTGGTAAACTCCTGCCGCTGACAATGATACACACATCGTCAGCGTACCCAATAACAGGGTGACCTTCCCCATCAAGTTTTCTCAGCAAGGAGTCGCCCAACAGGTTCCAAAATGTGGTGGAGAGTACACTGCCCTGCGCAAAGCCTTTAACAGCGCGCACAGTTCTGACACAGCCGCCAACAGCAACTATAACTTCTCTGCTCCTAAGCATTTCCAGGATCCATTCCACAGTTGTAGAAACGACGCCCTTTAGTGTTAAGGCAGACTCAATTCTGCAAAAGGTGGGATTGTCAAAGGCACCTTCAATATCCATGAAGACAGCAAGAGCATAAATCTAGCGGTCGAGCGCCCTGCGCACTCTGGCCGTCAGGTCCGTTAATGCCGTCTTAGTGGACTTGCATTTTTGATAGGCGTGTTGGCCATCATGAATACCCAGCGAAGCTGGAATGCTCTTATGCCGTACGTCAATCAATTTTTCAAGGCCCTTTAACAGAAATGATGAAAGGCTAATAGTCCTGAAGCTTTTGGGAAGATCATAGGCGGCCTTTCCCGGTTTGGGAATGAAAACCGCCCTAGCTCTTCTCCAGGCCAAAGGAATATATCGCAGAGCCACGCTAGCTCTGTAGATTCTAGTAAGCAGTGTGAGCAAAATCTCTATACCCTTTTGCAAGAGTATGGGATAGATGCCATCAGGTCCAGGAGTCTTGAAAGTAGAAAAGGACAGGATAATAGCTCTCGCCCTCTCCCTCGTAACAATACTCGCCGCGACCTGCCACTGCTCAGTGGTAGCTCTGCTTTTGTTTGGCCGCACGCAACTATCCACGGCTTTGCAGCCAGGAAATTAGCAGTTGAAGTGCCTCCTCGTTGGAGTTGGTCGAGGTGCCATCAGGCTTCCGAAGGGCGTCAAGCCTGGCTCCCGGATCAGCTGAGAGGACTCTCTGCAATGTCGAAACCGCGCTAACGTCCTTCAGTTCTCCGCAGAACCTCTGCCAAGATACCTTCTTACCGCTCTTAATTTGCCTCTTGTACTCATTCTGCGCATCCGTATGAGAAGACCAATTGGCTACCAGGTTAGACTTCCTGGCCCTGTTAAACAGCCTCCCCACTCTTTTCCTGAGAAGGGATAACTTAGCATCGCGTTGGTTTCGCACCGCCAACCTCCTTCTCCGGGCAAGCAGTATGGAAGGCCGTAATAATACCGCTGTGTAGCGTGTCGGTCGCCTTATCCAAGTCATCGCTACTAAGGATCCTGATAGGCAGGGAACCTATCT
Source organism: Portevinia maculata (assembly GCA_949715645.1). Taxonomy (NCBI): domain Eukaryota; kingdom Metazoa; phylum Arthropoda; class Insecta; order Diptera; family Syrphidae; genus Portevinia; species Portevinia maculata. Next base: position 222,235,062 of record OX454526.1, read on the forward strand.
GACCCCGCAACTCCGTGGAATAGACGTCCCAGTCAGTGCGTCGCACATTCCTGATTTTGCTTCTGATCGGTCGATCTGCACTTAACTTAAAAATAACATTTTTTTTTTGTGTTGGGAATTCACTGGAAGAAAAAATCATCGACAGACATTGCAGAGCTAGTACGCGAGGGATGCTTCTGCAATAGTGAGAGACTTTAACTCATTTAAAAAAAACTCCCGGGGGACTGATATTCGCCATCCCGTACGAGACTGCACCTAGTCGACGACTAATCGGCAATCCGTTCTTGAACCACATATTTGTTGAATTTAACAGATAAATCCGCCGTTTGTCGGATTTCTAAACTTTTTTCTTGTTTGAAATCAATACCTGATTTTTTAGCCCTAGCTGACTCTTATAGATCAAGAGGTTTTACCCGTCTCATTCTCCTGATTGCATTGTCATTATTTAATAGTTCTGTTATTTCTGTGTTTACGTGGTTGAGAAGCCTACTTCTATGCCTCTGAGCAACTTTCTTAACTTCATCTTCAACCATTTCAACATTTAGATCTTTATGCAGATCGGCATTGCGTATGTACCAAGTTACATTAACAATGTTCCTTAGTACTTTATTTTGGAAAACCTGAATTGTTTGTAAATTTGTATGGCATGTGCATGCCCACAACTGGAGGCCGTAGGTCCATACTGGTTTCAGAACTTGCGTGTATAGCAATAACTTGTTGTAGTTAGACAGGGATGAGAATCTCCCAATAAGCCAATACATTTTACTATATCGCATGTTCAACTCATCTTTTTTTTTCTTTACGTGCGCTTTCCAACGCAGTTTAGCGTCTAGAGTCATGCCTAGATATTTGGCTGTGTTTGAGTATTCCACTACATTGTTGTTAATGTAGACTGGAATGTGTGGTACGTTTTTATACGTAAAATTAATATGGACTGACTTAAGGTCATTTAATCTAATCTGCCATTTCTTGGTCCATTCTGAAATATTGTTTATTGCTGTTTGAAGCTTTTTTTGTTGCTATTTCGACAGTTGCTCCCACAGCAAGGACAGTTGTGTCATCTGCAAAAGTAGCTATGGTGGTTTCTTCACTTTCAGGAAGATCGCTAGTGAAAAGTAGATATAGAACTGGACCTAGCACACTGCCTTGCGGTACACCAGCTTTAATCTCTCTTAATGTTGACGGCATCTTGTTTAATTCTGAAGAATCTATCTGATATATAAGACTCCAGAATGGTCGCATACTGCTTCGGCAGTTGCTTTTGTAGTTTGTGTATCAGTCCTTTGTGCCAGACTTTATCGAAAGCTTATGATATATCAAGAAATACTGTAGAGCACACATTTCTCTCTTCAAATGCTCTTTCGATTCTATTTGTGATTCTATGCACCTGATCAATGGTGGAGTGCTTATTTCTAGATCCAAATTGGTGAATTGGGCTAGCGATTTTTCATCATTGGTAGAATAGATATTGGGCGATATGAGGTAACTTCGTTAGGTGGTTTGCCTGGTTTAGGTATCATTAATACCTCCGAGACTTTCCACATGCTTGGCACATATCTTAATTTAAATGCAGCATTTATAATCTGCGCTAGTTTTTTTTAAACATTTTCGTGGAAATTGCTTCAAAATTTCTCCTGTAATTAAATCAAACCCTGGGGCCTTTTTTATATTTATGCTTTCTTTAATTTCTTTGGCAAGTTCTTTAGCTGTTACCGGCCGAATAGGTGTATCTTCTTCGCATCTTATTTCGAGTCCTTCATAACCTTTATCTTCATAAGGTTTGAATATGTCTTCAAGATACTCAGCGAAAGTGTTTGCTTTCTCTTGGTTGCTTTTCGCCCAGTTACCTTCTCTGGTTTTTACTGGCGGAATGTGAGCTATTGGCCTGTTCATTTTCTTCGTTGCCTTCCAGAGCGAGTAGTCGGTACTAGCATCATTTGTAAGACTTGTGAGGTAAGTTTTCAAAGACTCATTATTGAATTCTCTTACAGATTTTCTGAGCTTATAATTTAAGTTGTTCAGTGTGGTCTTGTCGCTTGGCGCCCTTGTCTGTTGCCAGCGTTTTCTAGCTTTCCTCTTTTCTGTAATAATTTCACATATTTCGGGAGGATAAGAGTTTTGTTTGATCTTTTTTGTTGTTTTGGGAGTGGCAGCCCACGCAACTTTTTGTATTCTGAGCGTCAATATTTGGACTGCTTCTTCTAGTTGATCTTCTGTATGTGGTGATAGGTGGATACTTTCTTCCAACTTCTGTCTGAAGTAGTTCCAATCAGTCAGTCTATTTACTAGTTTTGGGCTATGGTCTTTTATTATTATTTTATCGCTAAGTGTTAAGAGTATAGAGGAATGATCTGATTGAAGATCAGGTCCTTCCTATATGCTTATTTTATTTGAAGATATATTTTTTAATAGAAAGAAGTCGACAAGATCTGGGATTTTATTTCTATCTGTTGGCCAATAGGTAGGTTTTCCCGTTGAGTGATATTTGGCGCCATCTTCTTTAATTGCTTCATATAGTCCTCTGCCTCTAGTATTAGTTAATTTAGATCCCCAATACTTATTTTTGGCGTTAAAATCCCCTCCGGCGATTAATCTATTGTGAAATATGCTGAAAAGACTTTTAAAATCATTTTTCTTTAGTCTATAGCTAGGAGAGCAGTATACTGCTGCAACAGATATTTGTCCACTGCTCGTTTCTACACATATGGAAATTCCTTGGATGGCACATGATTGGAATTTTGCTTCTATATGGTGTTTTATTGTATTCATTATTAACACTGCGGCCCCACCTTTTGCACAGTTATAAGGATGTTGGGAGTGATAGAATTCATATCCTTGCAGTTTGAAGTCAGTAATCAATTTAAAGTGCGTCTCTGAAATGAGACATTATATCTATCTGGTGTATGTCAAGAGTCACTTGCATCTCGTCCTTGCGACTCTCGATACCATTAGCATTCCATTCAAGAATTTTTATTTTATTCAACATGTCTGTCTTTTGGTAACAGCTCTTTTGCTGCTGTTTTGTCTCTCTAACAACAATATTCTATCTAATATCGTTTTGTTCGATTTTTCCATGGAGCCAATCCTGTTTAGGATTTGTTTCATGAGGTTTTCGATGCCAGTGTTTGGCTCTACTTTGCGTTTTACCGTTTTATCTGCTGGTATTTGAGTATTTATTGATGCTGCCTGAGCATATGTCATTTTTTCGGGACCTTTTTGATTATCGCTTGGTCTATAGGCTTTTCTTTCTGTGGGCTCTTTTGCAAGTCCTTTTTAACTGTTTGCTCATCCTTATTTGAGTTTTTTTGTGTTTTCTTTTGCTTTTTGTCCCTTGCAAGTTGGATTTCTTTTGCAACTAAACAACCTCTGTAGCTAGCAGGATGGTTTTCATTGCAGTTTGCACATTTAGGATGTTCATCCTCTTTCTTCTTACATTCTTTAGTGTGGTGACTTCCTGCACATTTAACACATCTTGGATTTGAGTTGCAGTATCTATGTGTATGCCCATATCTTTGGCCATTTTTGCATTGGGGCACTTGTTTTGATTTACGTAGGGTATGGAATCTCAACTTGCATCCCAAGTATGTTTTCAATTTCATATACGTTTTTCTTATCTACGTCATGCTCAAAACTAAGTGTAAAAATTGGTAGCGGTATTTTGCTTTTAAATTTAAGCATATTTCCAAGATTTTAAAGCCTCTGTCTTTTAACTCTTTTTTTATGCTTTCGGGTGAGCATGAGTAATGCAGTCTTTTCACTACCGCCTTCATTGGTCTGGTTTGCTTATTTTCATAAGGATACCATTGTACCTTTTTCTGGTTTAGTATTTTAGTGAGACTTCTGTATCCCTATTCTTCAACCACATTGATTTTGATGTCATTTTTGTTTATTAGCACTGTACTAGCTTTAATTTTATTTTCCTCCAATACTTTGGCCAAGCTTTCATACTTATTTACTTGCAGCGCGATAATTGGTGGGGGCTTGGTTGGATTTTGTGTTTTATTTTCTTTGTTCGAAGCATACACAGTTACTGTGCAGCTTTCTTTTGTTGGTGAAATTTTTGGGGACGCACTCAAAAATAACATACCGATGATCAGATGCAGTTTCTTCCCTTGAAACCCTCCAGCTCGAAACGATGCCAGATGCTATTGTGGCAGATGCTATTGTGGCAGATGCTATTGTGGCAGAAATGAAAGAATCTGAGAGATGAAACCAGTAATGTTATACCCTTGGAAAATAGCCGCGTAGCAGATCCACAACTATCTCACTTGGTTATTCTGGATGCGAACTTCAAGAACTGTCCCAGTACAGCGTGACCTACCACAACTCGACGAAATATTGACATTCATCCATTTTGTTTTGCTAAAATTATGGCCGATTTCGGGCAAAGATGATAATAATAGCTCAGACCTTGCAACCGATTTAAAGTCCAAACCTTGATTGATGTTGTCCTTTTTAACAGGTTTCGAAGAATCTATCCTTTGAACATGACAGTGCCAATTGAGCAGGTCGCCCTCTATTTTCTCTGAGATGGGTTCTTTGAGCCTTATGTAAGCGCAGGGTGCTGCGTTGTTGTAGAGCCTTTTGTTCAGCTTAGGGGACATTTTCGACAATGGCTGAGTTTTCCCGCCACTTCATCCACCCAACGCTTACGCGATGTTTAATGTCGTAATCACAGCTTGCCTCGTTATTGATCATAGATCCCAGATATTTGAACTTTTCGCACTTGGGAATCACTCTTCCATTCATATAAATGTCTGGAATAGGTCGGAATGGAACATAGAAAGGGCAGCACAAGTCTTCTGATTTTTCGGACTAATACAATACCCATTCTATTCCAAAACGTCCACCACTTTTTTTTTATAATTTGCGTGCGCTAAAGGGATTTCTTTTTTCTGTAGTGACACAGTACCCTTATAATGGTAAAACCACTGCGCAGGCATTTAGTTTGTTGCGCAAGTAGCTCCCAGCAATTCATTGCCTATTTTTGGGTACTTACTGAAAGAATAGAAGGATAGGAAAGAAGTTTGGTGCGATGGGATTTTTTTTTCTCAACAGGTGGCGCCTAAATTGCTTTAAGGAGATCAGTTTTTGTTGTGTGTATTCAATTTATAAAAATCATGGACCTGGTCGGGATTCGAACGCACGACCTGCCAATCACTTAGTGAATACGCTATCATCGCACCATTGCCACATGCATCAAGCGCTCGTTGCCGGTACGTTTGATCCTCGCTTATGATGGCTCCATCGTCAGCAAAGAATAACTGATGCATCTTAGAGTCCGTCACCTTTCCTTCAAGCAGATAATCAAGAACTGTCATAAATATCAAGTGACTTAAGACGCTTCCCTGGTGTACGCCGACTTTGATTGCGAACTCCTCGGTGAAGGCAGCTGACTAGTAAGGCCTTGTCAAGGGTTGGGACGGTGTAGAGGTTAGTGGGTTGGCTTGTTACACGTGCGGTGCAGGTTCAATCCCCATAGTGAACAACAACATACGCCACCCATCAATGGAGATTTCTGCCTGGTAGTACAATCGACCGTTACCGAGTCTGAGTGCTCTGGAATTTCTATTTCCTTTTTAACATAAAATAAAAATAAAAAAAAGGCCTTGTCAAGAAACACTAAAGAGACTCTATATAAGACCCTCATAATGCAGTCCTGTTCTATGTCGCAGAAGCAAGGACGTTGAAGATCGGATGAAGATCTCCTTGGTCGTTTTGAATGCAAAATTGTCAGTCCTGTTTGTGTTGACGGGCTTTGGGTAGCGCCACCCAAGTAAATGGGTTAACCCCACTATTACGGTTAGCGAATCGAACGTTCGACTCAAATCGAATTAAGATCTGAAATAAATCAACACTTTTAACAATAACTTAATATCTGTTTTGTATGTTTGTTAATGAATTTATCGAAAAAAACAAAGTTTTTGTCAAAAACGCCGTCATAAAGTTTGTGTGGCAAAAAAAATATATTAAATGGGCGAATTTTTAAGAACGATTTAACCTACATATTTCGCAAGGAAAAACAACATTAATTTATTCTATAAAACGTATTTTTAAAATAGAGGACGTGCTAGTGAGCGGATTCAAAAAATCTTTGCACTTGTTTATTTCGGGCCCTTGGAGAGTATTATATTTTCCCCCTTCGGCCTTCGGGATAGGGGTTAGAATTTACCCGAGGTAGGCATGCCGGTCGTAAAAGGCGACTAAAATCCAAACTGGGGGTTCCCCACCAGGCGCGACCCTAGGTGGTTCATAGGAGAGCCTCGGTACAATACGCTCGCTATCCGAGGTTGTAGGGTTATAGCAGAGATGTAAGCGATGTCTGTATGTGCATAGACTACGGTCTGCGCTCATGCAGGCTGCTGAATTCAGAAAGATTCTTTCCATGTATCGTTTCTCTATGCTTTCGTTTTCGTTGTTCTAAGTGATTGTTCAAATTCATCCTAATATAGCTTTAAATAGTTGGTGTTTTTATCTACACTTTCCTGGTTATCCTTAACAACCATGTCCACATTCTAGATGTAGAGAATACAATCGTCGCAAATAAACCTTACCATATTAGCTGTTATTATATAATCGTCCAATACGGAACATTTTGTAATCGAGTGAAAGACTTTTTTGCAAACGCCTTCTCAGCCGACCCCTGTTTCGCACTTCGACATACTCTTGCCCTTTTTCGATTTGATGCTCATACACCGGTCAAAAGTACACTTTATATTTCCAATTTTAATATTAATTGTTATTTTAAAATGATATTCGCACTGCTAAAATTGCTCTTTCAATCTTTTGCGCTATGAAGCGGATACTTTGCCACTGTTCCTTGTAAATTTAAATTCGGCCTTTTTGTCCATCAGTTAATAAGGGTTGTTCATGCTACGTCGAAAATGTACAATCTCCGTAAAATATGCGTGAAAACCCTTTTCCACCTCTTGCAAAAGTCTGACATTGTCATGATAAATTTCTCAAATTTACCATTCGGAGCCGGCATAAAATTGTAGGTCCGTTTAATATAAGTGCAGACACAAATGGTTGGAAAAGCATGGTTTTAGGTCCTGTATGAGCTATTAATGTCTTATATTTATGAAGTTCACATTGGCCGGTACCAATAACGAATTTAGGTTGAAGCTTAAGTTTGTAGTCCCCTTGCACTCATACGCAAAATTAAATTTAAATGAACGGGACCACTAAATTAAAATGCACATTAAATCAATTATTGACAAGGCCCATTCAATAGCATTCTTAACAATTTCTTAACTAAAATCGAATAGTCCTCCCAAAACTATTCTTCATAAAATACTTACATCATTTTCACAATTCCTGTTAGTCATCTTGGCATAATCATCATTTATTCTATCCGTATCTCTAACATACAGACCGCACGCTTGCTGCTGCATATCCACATCGTTTCCATTCGTCTGCATGTACTTGGACAGTGGTGGTGGCGGTGGCGGTGGTGCTGAACTCATCGTTTGCGAATGATGAACATTGGAGTTTGTCGATAAATTATGACTGCAAATGAAATAAATTGAGCACGATTCAATTAGAACGAGCTGATTTGTCGATTATGAAAGTGTTTACTAATATCAATGCACTTACATGGGAAAATTATTTTGTGAATGGGAAGGTGGTGGCGGTGGTTTATGACCAAACTCTGGTGGCACCGAAGCTGATAAACCTTTAGTTAGCGGGGAACTACTATTCCGATTCGATTGCAATGACAAGTCCATCGAATCGAACGGGGAGGGACCTCTGACGAACGATGGCAGCAAAGGATTCAACTGTTCCAGCTTTAATAAGTGGAAAGAAAAGCCTTTCATTATACATGCCATTGCCAATAGCTGTTGACTTATAAAGATACTATTAATCTATGAGCACATTTAAGAGTAAGTAAAGTAAAAACGCGAACAAAAGCGAGCCAGCGTAGTCGGTGATCATGCTATGATTATACGAAATTAGTCAGCGTACGTTTTGACAACTGTCGCTCATAGTGACTTTAAAAATAAAACAAACAAAAAATATATAAGCTGTCTCTTTAGGACTGGACCACAATCTATTGCGTTCCTTTCTAACTAAGAAAATCATGCAAAACTAACTAAAAGGATTACAAAACAACATCTATTGGATACAAAAATAGTACAGAGTGAGGGTGCAGGCAGGGATGGGCGAACAATGAAAATGTTAAATAAAATAGTTGATTTAATTATTATTTGATTTGTTTTGTCTTTGGTTTGGTTTACATTTTTGTGGTTAGCCGATATAAAATTGTAAAGGGACTCCGGTGGCGTTGGAGTATGCCAAGCTAATGGTGAACGAACCATCGGCCTTTCATTAGACATGTGTGCCAATTGTGGTTGCCTTGGTATGTAAGACGGTATCTATAAACGGATATTTTTTATTTTTTATTATTATTTACAAGAAACTCACAATATTTATTAGTTTAATTTTTATTTAAAAAAAAAAAAAACAAGAACGAAAAGTTAAGGGTTTTATGTTAAGTAATGTTAAGTGGATGAGTTGGCGGATCGTGGGACAAAGTATACCTGCAGGGGGTTCCATGACGAATTCTGCGGTTGACTCAGGTGACCATGGGGGTTGTTACCAGACATGATAGATTCGTTTGGCTCTTTTGTTCACAATGAAGACTTGTCTAGATTGCTACTGCGTTCATAAAGCTTAGCTTTGTTTTGTAGTTCTGGTGACTTTTGGATCTGAAAGGGAATAAAATAAGAATAATTGTTTTTGGATGAATCAGAAACTGGATACACTCGGGCTATTTTATTTATCTGTTTTTATATTTAAATGACTAAATCCGACGAACAAGCTCAAGCCGAAGTCAGCAAACCTACAGCAAAAAAGGAAGTTTTAGGAAGTGCATAACTAGGAATGCCATCCTAATGCGGGCAAAAGCTGAATACGACCCAGCTTTTTACGCTCTTTGAGGCAACTGAAACCAGTAACGAAACCCACTATTTTCGCTTTAGCAGGTAACTTGGCTCTGCTTACTTTTGTACCGCAAACTACCGTCTTCCAATGCCGTTAGAGGTGAGACCATGGCAGTTTTGGGATTGCTGTAGACGTAAATCAGCCTTCATTTCACGTTTGTAAAGCAGGTGACAACGAGCTGCAACGAGCAAGGGCTGTCAAGTCTCTCTCTTTAAAGCACCCACCCTATGAATAATCTGAATGCACAAGCTGAATGCACTACTGCGAGGTAGTGGTTGTGGGGGGGAGGTACTCATGAAAAGTCAGGGGATGCAGCATGGCTGTAATTCGCATAACGGTTGCGATATGAACAGAGTGACTAGTGCAGTCGCGACTCCCGACCGACTCCCGAAGGATCGGGATGAGGTGATTGATGTAATCGAACCTTGGATTGATCCTATTTCACAGCGCAGCGGAGGTACAGCTACTACTTCCTGAGAGACGGAAAGAAGAGCGTTTTGAGATGACTGTTTCAATCGAACCTCAAACTGCTCTGTATTATCTTTGCAGGTAATTCCGAGTCGGGTGACTAATACAATCGAATACCGAGCAAGTTATTATCGGGGTGAATCTGCTGCACAGTCGAGTAGTAGGTTTCAAACTGTGAGGAGTGACTGAATCAGTCGAACCCTGGGTGCTACGCGAATCGCTGAGGGTGTACAGCTTGGAGTGACTGTTGCAATACTAACCACAAGCTACACCGGTGTAGGTCCATCCTCATGTTAGTTGAAACCGTTTGGATTTAAGGTTGATACTTATGGTGAATCAATGATATCGCTTTGCATGACTCAAAGTGCTTACTTACTATTTGAAAGAATATTAGTATAGGAAAGTAGTTTGGTGCCTTTGTAGAGTTTTTTGTATCCACGGGTGCTGCCTAAATTTCTTAGAAAGATCTGTATTCATGTGAGTATTCAATTTAAAAACATGGCCCTGATCGGGATTCGAACGCACGACCTGCCAATCAGTTAGTGAATACACTACGATCGCACCACTGCCGCCCGCAAACATGAGCATTAAGAGCCCCTAGAAAGTATACATTTCAAATTTCAGCTTCCTAATTCAAACTTTGATTTTTCGATTGAACGGTTTTTTAAATTGTGGGCGTCAGTTTGCGGATTTTAAAAATCTCAAAACATGAGCATTTAGGGCCCTCAAAGAGTATACATTAGCCGTGTTTTTTGCACGCGGATATAGGACTGTCACAAAAAAAGACCATCGCCGCTTAAGAATTCATCAAAAAAATCCTGAAATTGAAAAATATTTACTTCCGCTAATTGAAATTGATGCCAACATATTATAAAAATATAAAAAAACATTTGACATTAAAAGATTTGCTAAATTCAATTACCCTTATAATAAAGTTTGAATAATAATAATAACAAAATCACGAATAAAATATTCGGCGGGATGTGCATTTCCTGGAAAATTCATCTCAACAATTCATCAGAAACGAAAAAAATGGATTTTGGAAGCACTGTTTATCCCCGCTTATGGACTTAGCGACTATAGCTATCTCCGCTAAAGTTAGCGTATATAGGATAAATTGTTGTTGTACATATTTTACATGCAAATTTCAAATTATCCCTATATCCGCGTTAAAAAAAAAAACCGTTAATAATAAAATCGCGAATAAAATATTCGGCGGGATGTGTCAGTGATCAGCTGGATGTCAAACTTTGACATTTCCTGAAAAATTCATCGCAAAAATTCATCAGAAACTGGAAGCACTGTTTATCCCCGCTAAAGGACTTAGCGGCGATAGCTATCTCTGCTAAAGTTAGCGTATATAGGATAAGTTGTTGTTGTATTTTACATGCCAATTTCAAATTATCATTTTGGGTGCCTAAAGGCAATATATTAAAAATTTCAGCTTTCTAGCTCAAAATTCGATTTTTTCGGTAAATTTGTTTTATTTTGATAGGTGTAAAATACTTTATTATTTTAAATAAAAATCATATACTTCAAAATGCGTTTTATTCGTGACTATTGCGTCGTATATATTGCATGGTTGCCACTAATATTAAAAAAAAAATCCCTGACTTTTCCCTGACTTTCCCTGACCAGTTTTAAAAATTTCCCTGACCAAATTTTGCAAATACATATAGCAAACAAAATGACGCATTTAAACACTAGTCCCAAATATTTAAAGAACAGACAAATTGTATACTTCTAAACATTCCTTTTAAAAAATATCAATGAAACAATCAGCTGTGAACAGGATATGTCTTATTTTTTTAAAAGAGAGAGTTGATAATTTATTTTCTCTTCTTCTTGAATGCGAATTTTTGCTTTTTCCTTATAACTTTTTTTTATTTCTTCCTCCCTTTTTCTTTTTAATTCGTTTACTCCATCTTCTTTTTTTTAATTTAAGTTTTTCTTCTGACTGCTGTGTATAGCGGCTATGAGAGGATCGAACATTAAATATTAATTTTCAATTTATTTCCACTTTCGATACTCCCCCCAGCCTCTTTCACGCCATCTAAGACTCTTAAATACATAAGATTGAATAATAGCTACAGCTGATTCTAATATTAATAAAGCAATTTGAGTAATTAATAAAATTATAATAATTATTGAACATATTTCCTAATAATGTTAATAATAAATGACCAGCAATTATATTAGCTGTTAAACGAACAGCTAATGTACCTGGTCGAAAAACTCTGAGCGACTAGTGACTCCTCAAGGAGGTTTTCGACCAAAAGAGTCTTGTTAATTGAGAAGCCACTCTCAACTGAGGCGTTTCCGTGCGATAAAATGCAACACATTTTTATAACATGCCAAAGATCTATAAAATTTGCATTTTTGCCATAAAGCTGAAAGTAGAACTTTGCAACTGTACATGCATTATGTACTGCAATTTTGCCCTTTCCGCGCATGTATCAAACAATCTGTTGGCATTATATAAAATTTGAAGCAAATTTTTGAATCTTTTACTGTAGAGTAGAGACCGTTGTTTTGCAAAATATTTTTAGGATTAAGACTGCTCGACTTTTGATATTATGCTTATAATAATTTTGCCGCAATCCAGTTTAAATTTTGAAATATCTTTTTTTTCGAAAAATTGTCTTTTTGTTTTATTGCATTGATGATTTTCGTTGCTTTGAAGCCAACGTCAACGTTTTTTATTTCCAGAAGATTGGATTGACTTGAAAGATCGATTGAGATCCTATGGAGCATTCGCTGATATACTTTTTTTTGACGATGCGATGCAATAAGTTTTTAACCAATATGAGGAGATCAAAATAAAGGTAAAATATCAATGGTTTCTCGATTTGAAATTTTGATAAAAATGGTTCACAATCAGATGTAATTGTATGGAAAAATGCAAGTTTGCAGTCTAACAATTTGTCTTGGAAGTATTTTTTTACGTTTTCAATTGGCCTTGTTTTTGGTAAATCTGAATTTGTCATAGAAAAAAAGTGCTTCAACTCTCTAAACAGATTTTGTTTTCTAGTCAATGTACACCGCAATATTTCAGGGGAAATCGAGTACAATCAGTTTTGGAGGTAAATAAGCTTCTTCTTGCAGGACCTTCTTTGAAAACATATTCCTTAAAAGAATGTACAGGTCCCATGAAAAATTTGTAAGTTCGGTTTTCGTGGCTCCATGTATTACATGTAGACCACACACACCACATTCTAATAGCTGCGTACCATCCGGATCAAATTCATTTCGCTGTTGTTTAAATTTCTTTAAAAAAGATAAATTTACGTTTGGGCCATCCATAATACTTGAAGAAGTTTCTCTTTTTTCAAAAATCGGATTCCATTGTCAAAATGTTTTAAAATGTCATCTGACTTTGAAGATCCCATGAACTCGCTTTCTAAGTACCTATTGCAAACAAATCCTTTTGACTCATCAAAAAACGGACAACTAAATTCATTTGTCCTTTCTGAGCTATTTTGTTCAGTGCTTCGTCAAAACATTTATTGTTATGGAAATATGGGGAGATACCGTGGTTGATAACGTAGGAAATCTTAGTTCTTCCTAACTTAACATTTTGAGCAATTTGGCTGTCTGGGAACATCAATCGAAAAAGACCACAGCCGAGTTCAAGGACGCTCTGGTGGAAATAATATACAGACACCACCTTATCTCTGCGACAATGGAACCGGTCTTGTCGAAAGTAAAATATGTTGTTTGTGTACTTTGAGCGTTAATATTTTCTGGTGTATTTTGAGATGTTTTTGACTACTAGAGGCGACCAATGAATGCGACGCAGTGAAGAAAGTATCAATTTTTTGTGACGTCAAAGCCTTAGAGTTTGACTTATGCGCTAGTCCATTTTGATGCGACACCAAAACCCTTTGGCCCATGTTGCTTAACTCAAATTCGTTTTTGCATAATTTGCATCTTGCTTTGTTGTTATTGCCTTAAAATAAAAACTATACTATACAAAATCTTCCTTAGCAAAGGGAACAAATTTCGCTAAACAAAGTCAATCGAAATAGACTATTTTGATTTTTGATGTATAAGTTTGCATATCTTTTTTTCGGAAAGAATGAAGATGTGGTTTTCCATTTAAGCATTATCTCAGACTTTTCGTAGCGCATGGATCGAAAAATAGGATTGATATGCTTTTCAATGCTACTTGGCATCTCCATTAGCTGTTTAGCAATTAATACAACTGCGTGCAAACGCTATACTTTCTCGAAACCAAAATCGTCTCAATCAATCAAATTAAAAATGTCCACGATATATACATTATTAGGTAATAGTGGTGGATTAGTGAAATGGTGCGTGGGTATATCTTGAAAGATATCGAGATCTGCGAAATGTGATCTCAAAATAAGAAAAAATGTGGATTCATGAAAAGTAACATTTTTGCTCCCAATGGAAAACCACATAAATTTTATTCAAAAATATTGCACAGAACAGAAAAGATATAAAGTTGTCTTCCTTTTCACAAATAAAATTTTGTGTGGGTAAACTTCAGAGCTCGACATACAAATTTTGTTTAATATTATAAAAAAAAAAAATACACACAACGGGAATTTTCCCTGACTGTTTTCGAAATTCCCTGACTTTCCCTGACATTCCCTGACCAAATGTTCGTTCCCTGACTTTCCCTGACTTTCCCTGATTTTCCAGTCCAGTGGCAACCATGTATTGTAACTTAATACATATCTCATCCAGGGTTGGTTTTTGTGTCTGGCTGCGTTCAGGATAATATTCTGGTGGCGTTCAGATATTACATTCCTCCTCTTCTTCAGTTATGTTTCCCAACACGTACTGCTCCAAGAACTTTGGTGGATGTTTAACTCGTTCGGACTTTCTGTTTTCTGCTTTTGAACATCCGTTGGAGGCTTCCACAGTCGTGCTGGAGTTCCTGTTGGTTGAGCTGTCACTGCATTCACGAACACCAAAACTAAACATTTCATCTGAATCTCTAGACTGTGCAGTTTGTTTTGACGCCTTCCTCTGATACTGATATTCTTCATATTTATTTACTCCTGCCAAAGATGAGCTAGTACTGATATTAATACGGGAAGGAAAAGGTATATGGAAATTGGGATTGGGTTGTCTGGAATGAGTATTTTGATAAAAACTGGAAGGACGTGTAACTACTTTGAAAAATGACGCATTTCTTTCAACGATCTTTCCTTCTTTTTCGGCAGTTATCTTTGTTCCTGTCAGTTTTGTAACTACAAATGGTTTCGGGTTGAATATAGGAGTGTGTTTGTCAGTTTTCTTCTGTTTGCAAAGAACTAAATCGCCAGGTTTTATGTTATTGTGTTGTTTTTCGTTTTTTATCGGCGTATTCCTTGTGTTTTTGTTGATTTTTTTTTATCGACTCCCTTGCACTGCTCCAAAACTCACCTTCCCTAACATCGTTGGTCATGGATGGTAAAAGCGTCTTAAATTTTCGCCCAAATACTATTTCGAATGGCGATACTCCGGTTGAAGAATGAGGCACTGACCGATTGCTGAACAGAAACTCGTGTAGTTGGAGTGTCAAATTTCTATTTTCGAGCTGAGCACTTACCAAATGCTTTTTTAAAGTTGGGACAATTCTCTCTGCCATGCCATTAGCTTCTGGCCAATATGGAGTGGTGCGTTGGTATGTGAAGTTATATTGTTTTGCTAACTCCTCAAATTATTTTCCTTGGAATGGAGGTCCATTGTCTGATGAAACTCTTTCCGGTATACCGAATTCTGCAAACACTTTATGTAAAACTTCTTTTACACAAATGAATTTGGTTGAGTCTACAACCTCCGCAATAGGATACTTCGATAAATCATCCACGATGACGAAAACGTATTTGTTGTTTTTGAAAGGTCCCATGAAATCAACGGAAATATGTTCAAATGGATACCTGGCTGGTTCTGGCATAATTAATGGATCTCTATGACTTGTGTTAGTGACTGCTTGGCAAATGTGACAATTTTTGACCTTGTCCTCTACCATTTTGTCTATGTTTGGAAACCATACTTTGCTACGAATAAGTTGCTTCGTCTTAACTATGCCCAGATGCCCCTTATGTGCCAGTTCGATTGCTCGTTGATGTAATTCAGATGGTAGGATTATCTTAGTACCGCGTAAAAGAATTCCCTTATGTATGGAGATTTCATTTTGGAGAAGTTTATATTCCTTAAACTCCTTATTAATTGGTTTGTTCTCACTCACAGCCTGGATGATCTTTTGGAGAACTAAATCATTGGTTGTGGCTGATTTAACCTGATCAACTGATATTGCTTTTGGAATGTTCTCTTTGATGATAAAATTAATATAATTTGTTATTTTCAAACCTTCTTTTGAATCGTTTGCTGGTAAAGGATATCTGGATAGGTAATCGGCTGGATTAGTTTCTCCCTTTTGGTGTACTACATCGAAATTATACTGTTGGATCTTTAGACACAATCGCTCGATGCGTGCACTGGACATGTTTCTTGGATTTTTAAAAATTCCAAGCAGTGGCTTGTGATCGGTGTGTACGATAAAATTGGTTCCAAATAGATAAATGTGGAAATGCTGCATCGCCCAGCTTACAGCTAACATCTCTTTTTCAATTTGGCTGTATCGGTATTCTGTCTCAGTTAGAGATCGGCTTGCGTATGTGACTATTTCCACAGTTTCACCGTCGCCTTGACCTAGAATGGCATCTAAACCATATCGTCCAGCATCCACATATAAATGAGTGGGCTTCTTCATGTCGAAGTAGGCTAACCTCTTAGCATCTATGAGGGTTAATTTAATTATTTCGAAATCTGCTTGATGCTCTTTTGTCCATTTGAATTCGTTGTCCTTTTCTAAAAGTTTACGTATTGATTTCGTTTTGTTGGCTAAGTTGTTCAAGAATCGTTGAAGGTAGTTTACCATGCTTAGAAAACTACGGACCTCTGAGACATTTTCTGGATGTTTTAAATCTTTTATCGACTCAATTTTTTGAGGATCTGGCTCTGCTCCATTTTCCGAAAAAATATAGCCAAAGAACTGAATGACCTAGAATGGCCCCTAAACCATATGGTCCAGCATCCACATATAAATGAGTGGGCTTCTTCATGTCGAAGTAGGCTAACCTCTTAGCATCTATGAGGGTTAATTTATTTTTTTCGAAATCTGCTTGATGCTCTTTTGTCCATTTGAATTCGTTGTTCTTTTCTAAAAGTTTACGTATTGATTTCGTGTTGTTGGCTAAGTTGTTCAAGAATCGTTGAAGGTAGTTTACCATGCTTAGAAAACTACGGACCTCTGAGACATTTTCTGGATGTTTTAAATCTTTTATCGACTCAATTTTTTGAGGATCTGGCTCTGCTCCATTTTCCGAAAAAATATAGCCAAAGAACTGAATGTTTTGTTTGTTAAAAATACTTTTTTCTTTATTAACTGTCAAACCGTTCTTACTAAGTCGTTCAAGCACCAATTGTAAAGATTTGTCGTGGTCAGCTTTTGATTTTCCATACACAAGAATATCGTCACTGATATTAAGAACCACTGGAATGTTAATGAGCACCTGACGAATTGTGTCTTGGAAAATTTCTGCTGCCGAACTTATTCCGAAGCTTAGTCGTTTGTACCTAAAAAGACCCACATGTGTTGAGAATGTAGTAATCGAACGAGACTCCTTGTCTAGAACGAGTTGATGGTAGCCTTCATTTAAATCAATTTTGCTAAACGTAACTGAACCATTTAAAGCTATAAATACGTCGTCGATTGTTGGCGTAATGTGTCGTTCTCTTTTGATTGCAGTGTTTGCTGCTCGCATGTCAACACACATTCGAATTACATCAGGTTTTTTCGGTTTCGGCACAATGAGGGGGAGACACCCACGGTGTTGGTCGGTCGGCTTTTTCAATTATGTCTTTTTCTTGCAGTCTCTTTATCTCCATTTCAACCTTGTCCTTTAGGTGAAATGGAACTCTTCGATGTTTTTGAGCGATTGGTTAAACACTTTCATCTATATGGAGATGGACTTGCAATTCCTTTAATTTGCCAACTCCCTGAGTAACACTAGGGTAGTTTTTCTCTATGAACTTCATGTCTATGTCACTTTGGTTTGTAACTGTGTATGTAAGTTTCACGATATTTAGTTCTTTACAAGTTATATATCCTAGAATTGATTCTGCTTCCGTATCTATTACCAAAATATCTGAAAGTTTTTCTTTGTTTTTGTGTTTTAATTTTGTTTGGAATTTGCCCAATATGGGCAATTGTGCCCTAGAGTTGTAAGAAAACACTTTCTCTTTTGTTGGAACTAAACTTTTGAGATCCATCCCTGTTTTATGAAACGTTTCACGACTTATGATGTTGACAGATGATCCTGTGTCAATTATGAACTCTACTAATTGTCTGTTTAGGAGTAGCTTAACCTTTGGTGTTTTTATTTCGTTTGCAGTTAGGCTGAATACGGATTCTTCGCTAGAAGAGCCATCTCTCACATACCTTGTTGTTCTGTATGTTTGTTTACGGATCGATTTGGGAGTCTGTGATCGACAAACTTTTGCCCAATGACCCTTTTTGTTGCACGAATTGCATTTTGATTTTCTGCCTGCACACCTCGAGAGTCGTTCTTCATGCCATGCGCCCCCACAAAAAGAACACATCCGACTATTTTTGTTGCCGTTTTTGCCTTTGCCGCTATCATGCATACTAGGTAGATGGTTGCTCTTATTTCGCAAATACTTTCTATTTGTGTTGATTAAGTTGGCGCGTTTACTCATGTCCTGACTATTGCCTTCTATGCCTCTGTTGTCTCTAATGACTTGGCATATGTCAGCAGCTGGTCGAGAGTTGGTCGTTCTCTAATGCCATATCTTCGCACCAATGTTAACGTTGTTCCGTACAGAATCTGCCTCTTGATTTCATTTTGCATCTCCTCGCCAACTGCATAGCCACAGTTTTCTGAGGCTTGTAGCAGCCTTGCATAAAATTGGGCAATTGTTTCCGTGGCATCTTGTTGCAACCTCCGAAAATTAAATATTTCGAATTCTTTGTTGCAGAGCGGGATGAAGTAGTCAGAAAGTTTTTCTTTTGCCGTCTCATACTCGTCTTTGGATGGTGATGCGTTATCATTCGTGATGCTTACAGTCGGGGACGGGGAATCGGGTAAGGAAATGTATATATATCAGATACAAGCTCACCTGCCAGATGCAGAAGAAGCGCCTTCTTCCGTTTCGCATCATTTATCTGAGACGCCACGAGAAAGTTCTCGAACCTCCAAATCCATTTCTTCCACCTTTCACCAATATTGGATGTTTCCAATGTATTAAATGGTAAAATATTGTTGCCCACTATTGCTGCAAGCTCCATTCTCGTCGCCAATTGTAATATACTTTATTATTTTAAATAAAAATCATATACTTCAAAATGCGTTTTATTCGTGACTATTGCGTCGTATATATTGTAACTTAATACATATCTCATCCAGGGTTGGTTTTTGTGTCTGGCTGCGTTCAGGATAATATTCTGGTGGCGTTCAGATATTACATTAGGGCGTGTAGTGAGCGAATTTTAAATATTCTTAAACTTGATTATTTCGGTCACTTAGAGAGTATATGGTTAAAATTTCAGCTTTCTTGCTCGAATTCAAAGGCCTAATTTTTGCCGACGGAAGCACGGATGGACGGACTAGCTAGATCGACTTATTACGATGCTGTTTACGACTGATGAGTCAAAATTAAGATACACTCAGAATTGGGTATAAACAGTACTCCTTTTTGTAAATAAATTAGTATATCATTAGTAATTATATATTTTTTTTCTAAACTCTAAAAAGCCAAAACTATAGGCGGTGCATTTTGGTCTCTAAACCTATGGTGGTTCGAACTTTAGTAAATGAAGGTGAGTATTGGAAAATGCTTACATACCAGGGTACGGAAATGCTCACTCACGAGCGCTTTTAAACGGCACACTTTTCATTTTTCGCTCATGAGCGTGAGCGCTTGACATTTCCGTTACACTGCTCACGCTCACGAGTGACCTTATCGAAACGATAGTATGCAAACTCACGACTTTGAGCGTTAATCGTCAGTGACTCATGAGTCGTGTGCAAAATCCGAGGAGAAGAATTGATAATGGTGATATTTCTACGTTGCAAGGCAAGGCCGATGGACGAAGCAGAGTCACTCTGTTCCATCAACCCGAAAACCTAACCTAACTAAAATAAATCAAGTTTGTTTCAAGAAGTAGAGTGGACAAGGTCAGCTTTTATGGGTTAAGATAAGATTAAGCAATGTGTTTATTGGACTCAGTGATGAAGAAATAACGCAACCGGGAGGCCTGCCGATTTTTATTGAGGTCGAAACGACGAACACCACAGCCGAACTAATAAGGATGCAGTAAAGTGAGAGGGTTATGATCCCCTTAATGATCAGGACATAACCTCGCCGTGTAAGGAAAGATAATATATATCGAAAATTAGCCGAAAGCCCTGGTAGCTAGCGCTTAAGCCTTTTTGTATTAGCATTATAATTTATTATATGTTATAAAGTTTAATAATAATATTAATAATAAAATATTATTATTAATAATATATCGAAAAACTCATTTCGTATAAAAGTTTGCAACCTTCCAATTGACCAAAAAAAATGTCCACTCCGTTTTTCTAAAGAATTTCAGAACACTCTCAAGTAATATATAAACTACACCACCCAGCTACAGTTTGACAAAAATTCACCATCCCCTCCAGGTGATACTGGAAGGAAGAAGAATCGATCCACTTTACACTGACGACTGACGGATCAAATACTAATGACGGGATAGGTGGAGGTGTTTACAGGCTGAACCTCTGCCTCTCATTTCATCTTTCAAATCACTGCAGTGTTTTCGAGTCGAAAATCATAGCGATAAAGAAAACCTTTCGTGGCTCAAGAGAAACGTGATATCCGTTAAGGACAACCGCATCTTCTCGGATAGTGAAGCTGCAATAAAATTTCTGAAATCAATATCTATTAATTCCATGACTGCCGTTCATCACATTGCACCTTTTACCTGATAAAGAGTCCTTAGACATTCCAGTTGGATGCCCTCGAGAAAAGTAACCTTACGTGAGCAAGTGATACAACTTGTTTTAGTGACAAAACAGAGATGGCCCAACTTAGCGTTAGATCTCTCTAAACAGACTGCACATTGGTGCTACAATTGGTGTCATTATTGGACACAGTCTCATAGGCAAGCATACAACCAGATTTGGCATCTATACAAATGATTTCTGAAGAAGCTGCATGGACGAGTAGGAAAAAAGACTATCCTCCACCATCTCTGCACACGCCCCGCTTAATCTCTTCTTCTTTAACGATATTAATGATACCATGTGCATTGTTGCATACCACATAATCAAGAGCCACACACAACTTTCGACATTTTAAAAAATGTGTAAACGTTGTTTTTGGGCCTTATTTAAAAAAAAAATACTTTTTGGTTGTATTTTTGTATAAAGCAAGTTGGTATAAAGAAATTCAGAACATGGGTTTTTTAAGTGTTCCAATTGCTACTATTGTAACTCATTCTTATGTATAAAACATAGGAACGGGCTACAGTCCGCTTGGGCGAACTGTTAGATACCCTATTCTTATTCCTATCCCTCATAAGTGGCCGTGACATAAGTCTAAGTATGGTTGAATTGTTAAGAACGCTCTACATATTTTGTTATATAAAATTTAAATGATTTTATCAAAAAAAACGCTCCCTAGCTCAAACTTGGGTGTTTCAATAAAATTGTTTTATTTAATTGTGGGCGTTTCGGTAGGCGGATTTAAAAGAAATTAACACATGAGCATAAAGGGCCCCTAGAGAGTATATATTTATTATAAATTTCAGCTCCCTAGCTCAAACTTTGAATTTCCAAAAAAAAAAAAATATTGTGGGCGTGCGTCGTGTCGTGTGGGCGTGTCGTGGGCTCCCTAGCTCAAACTTTGGTTTTATTTATTTGTGGGCGTGTCAGTGGGCGGATTTTGAAATTTTTTTATCCCGAGCAGTTTTAGGAGTCATAAATCTAGCTCAAAATTCGATTTTTTTTTAGTTTGTGGGCGGATTACAAAAATTCGTAAACTTGATTATTTCGGGACCCTAGAGAGTATATGGTTAAAATTTCAGCTCTCTAGGTCCAGTTTAAAGGCCTAATTTTTACCGATAGACGGACGGACGGACGGACGGACATGGCTAGATCGACATTACCATCAATGCTGATCATAAATATAGTAACTTTTAGGGGTCTACGGGCAATATTAAGGTATGTTACAAACTATGCGTCAAAATTAATATACCCTTAGAATAGGGTATAAATAGGGTAAAATTGGTTAATTATTATTATTATTATTAAATGTTCTTTATTTCAAACAGTTTTGTGTACAGAGGTTTACAAAGAATCTATGGACATGGCATGTTGCCGTCTGCCAGATAATGACATTTCATTTAAAATAAAATAAAGCTTAAATATATGATTGGTAGTTCATGATTTAACAAATTTCATAAATTATAGCACTTAAATTAAGTAAAAGGTTGAACAACTTAAACAACTGAGATTGAAATACCTCAAAAACTATTTCGATAGGTAAGAGCATGGTCACACAATTTTGAGAGGTTTATCCACCCTGCCGATCCATTTAATATTTGTATCGCTTTTGTTCTAGAAAGGACACTATGATGAAAGTAAAGCCTTCGGATCTCCTGCAAGTTTGGGCATATAACTATTAAATGGAAAACATCATCTCGCTCGGATTTGTTGCAGAAGTCACACAAGAATGGTAGGTCTGACCGATGAGGCAAATAATTTAAGCTAAGAATTTCCACTCTTGCTCTAAAAAATAGTGCTTATAGCTTTCACAGGGAGATCGATTTTAAAATAATTATCAGCTTGAAAGCGATGGTTTAATTCTCTGTATGTAACCCTTGTTGTGGATGCGGATGCACGATTCATAATGTTGAAGATAAATTTGTTCGTCAACTTTGGAAATTACATTTGAGAACAGCTCCTGCCAATTATCTAGATTGAATTCGGACAAATTGAGAGGGAAGCCATGAGAGCGTGCAAGTGCAACCCATTCTTTAAACTGTGACGAAAATAGGTTAATGATTTGTGTTGTTATACCTAAAAATTGGCAACACAGGTTTTATAAAATGTATATATTGCACCGTATCGTTTATACGTGCATCTCTTTCTATTTTAATGTATCTTATCTTATCTTTGCTTGTTCTATGGATTATTACTCATTAAAGCAAAGTTTG
Organism: Portevinia maculata; assembly: GCA_949715645.1. Taxonomy (NCBI): domain Eukaryota; kingdom Metazoa; phylum Arthropoda; class Insecta; order Diptera; family Syrphidae; genus Portevinia; species Portevinia maculata. The sequence goes on from OX454526.1 coordinate 222,257,716, forward strand.
TCTTACAATGAAGTTGTCTTTCCTTTCTATTGTTACAATTAATAAAATAACTTTCAGAAATAGAACAACAGGTTATGGGCCCAGGCACTAATAAACTGCAAAAACATTTATGAAATACGTATAAGATTACTACAGTGCAAAAAATAAAAATATATATATACTTCCATATACATTCATATCAGTACTTTCAAGATGTCGGCATATTCTGCGAATATCGAAAAACTTAAGAAGGAAAACTTCGATACATGGAAGCTGCAAATGGGTGCGATTTTAATTAAAAATGATTTCTGGGACTATGTAACTGGAAGAAAAATTAAGCCAGAGCCAGTGACACACGGAAATTCAATCTCGAATCAAGCCGCCATCGACGCGTGGGATGTAGCAGACCGAAAAGCAAGAGCCGACATAATTTTATCAATGTCGCCTTCTGAACTGTGTCATATAAAGTACTGCGTAACATCGAATCATGTCTGGGCGAAGCTAGAAGAGGTGTATCAATCCAGAGGACCTGCGCGCAAGGCTACGTTATTAAAACAGTTACTCTTCACTAAAATGAAAGAGGAAGACAACATGATGGAACATCTGAATAATTTCTTCGCAACGGTAGACAAGCTGGTAGAGATGGATATTGAAGTGGCCGGAGATCTGTTATCTATTCTGTTGCTGTACAGCATTCCTGAAAGCTACGAAAATTTTCGCTGTGCGATCGAGGCAAGGGATGACTTACCGACACCAGAGGCGTTAAAAATAAAATTGCTGGAAGAGTTTAGTTCTCGAAAAGAAAAGTCAACTCAAGCTACAAAAATCCAAGACGCAAGCATCTGAGTGTTGGAACAAAGCAAAATCTAAAACAACAAAACAAAGCACATCAAACGCAGAGGTGGATGTTTTTGCTGCTGTTGCTGTATGTTCCACAAGATCTACAAAGAATCGCAATTTTGTTTCGGAAAAGGGTGAGAAAGCGATCACAATGGGAGTTGGTACAAACTCAATGACTGATTGGTGTGTCGACAGTGGGGCAACATCACACATGTGCCAAGACAAATATAAGTTTACTTGTTTAACAGAAGTGAAAAATCAGAATGTACGACTAGCGGTTAATCGTACCACAAAAATCGCCGGCAAAGGTACTGTTCATCTAAATATCCAAAATGGAGACTGTCGAAGGACAATTAGATTAGAAAACGTTCTTTGGGTACCAGAACTAAAAACAAATCTCATTTCAATATCAAAGATAGCGTCGAACGGATACACGATTTCTTTTGAAAAAAATGAAGCTGTTATTAAAAATAAGAAAAAGCAAAGCGTGGTGAGTGCAACGCGAAAGGGAGATCTGTATTTTATTGAATCGTGTATTGAATCCACATGTGTAGCCATACAAAAGTTAAATGATCTGGAGAAATGGCACCAGCGCTATGGCCATTTGAACGTAAATGATCTTAAAAAACTGACATCCAACGAAATCGTCAAAGGCATTCCTGTCAACATCTCAGGACAATTGTCAACATGTGAAGTTTGCATTAAAGGCAAGCAAAGTGCAATACCATTTCCTCAAGCATCAGAAACTAAAAGTTACAAACTTCTAGAGCTTATCCATTCGGATGTATGCGGACCGATGAGAACAAGGTCAATGGGAGGTGCTACCTCATTTGCAACCTTCATTGATGGAAGATCAAGGTATGTTGATGTGTATTTCCTGAAAGCGAAGAGTGATGTCAAGGACGCATTCGTGAACTTTAAGGCTTTAGCAGAAAATCAAACGGAATGCAGAATCAAAACTTTACGAACTGATAATGAACTAGAATATTGTGGAGCTGACTTCACAAAGCTGATACAACGATCTGGAATTAGACGGGAGCACACAGTAGCGCACACTCCTCAGCAAAATGGCACGGCGGAAAGGATGAACCGTACTCTTGTCGAAATGGCCCGATGTTTAATGCTACAAGAGAAACTGCCACCAAGCTTCTGGGCTGAAGCGATCGCAACTGCTGCTTATATCAGAAATCGTTGCCCAACAAGAAGTCTCAATGATATGACCCCTTTTGAAGTCAGGTATGGATATAAGCCAGATGTGTCTAACTTAAGAACCTTTGGGTGCAGAGCATTCGCATTAAACAAAAGCCCAGGCAAAGGAAAATTTGAGCCAAGATCTAAAGAATATTTCTTTACCGGATACTCTACAACATCGAAAGCTTATCGTCTATGGGATCCCACTGCAAGAAGAATTATTATTAGCAGAGACGTCAGATTTATCGAGGAATCAAGTCTTGAAGCAAAAAGCAAACCGACCGATGCTCCGGAGTTCGAAATTCCACTTAGTAGTTCTGTGGCAGTTAAGGATCAAGCTACGAACACGGAAGGCGAAGGCGATCATGGAAACGAAACGAAGAATCCAGAATGGGATCAATGTAAAACTGAAGAAGTACTTCAAGATACAAAGTCCGAATCTTGTGATGGAGATGACGACACCGAGGTACATCAAGATCCAGAAATAAAGGACCAAGAAACACCACTTACTACCAAAAGAGCTCCTGGCAGACCCAAATTTCTCAGAACAGGCAGAAGAGGCAGACCGAGAAAATTGTACAATACGCTGATTTCTAGAACTAAGGACGAAAATAAGTCAGAGGAGGAAGCAAGCTTTGCGTATGACATTCCTGATCCAACAGTGGAGGAAGCCATGGCTGGTCCATATGCTGACGAGTGGAAGACGGCAATGAAAGCTGAGTTTGAAACCCTTCAAGAAATGAAAGCGTGGGAGCTGGTTAAACGTCCGCAAAACAAAAAGGTCATAGGCTGCCGGTGGGTTTTAAGAACGAAGTTTAATGCAGATGGAAGCGTTGAGAGAAGAAGAAGAAGCTCGTTTGGTTGCAAAAGGTTGTTCACAGATACCCGGTATTAATTTTCATGAAACTTTTTCTCCAGTTGCCAGACAGAGTTCCATACGTATTCTTATGGCGCTAGCGGCTGAGCTTGACCTTCAGTTATTTCAATTGGATGTTGCATACATTAATGGAGACCTCGATGATGAAGAAATATATATGGAGCAAGCTGCAGAGTTCATAGAAGCAGAAGATGACTTAGTTTACTCGTTAAAGAAAGCGCTTTACGGACTTAAGCAATCCGGAAGAAAATGGTTTACGAAATTGGACCAAGAACTATTAGCTATGGGACTTCGACCGTTGAACACGGAAAAGTGTATATATATTTTAGAAAAGGACGAAGTCTACATGAATTATTGTGGGCGTGCCAGTGGGCGGATTTTGAAAATATTTACACATGAGCATAAAGGGCCCATAGAGAGTATATATTATAAATTTCATCTCCCTAGCTCAAACTTTGGATTTTCAAAAAAATTGTTTTATTTATTTGTGGGCGTGTCAGTGGGCGGATTTTGAAAAAAATTTATCCCGAGCAGTTTTTGGAGTCATAGATCATATATAAAAAATTTCAGCTTTCTAGCTCAAAATTCGATTGTTTACAAAATTTTGTTTTTTTTAGTTTGTGGGCGGATTTCAAAAATTCGTAAACTTGATTATTTCGGGACCCTAGAGAGTATATGGTTAAAATTTCAGCTCTCTAGGTCCAGTTTAAATGCCTAATTTTTACCGACAGACGGACGGACGGACGGACGGACAGGGCTAGATCGACATTACCATCGATGCTGATCATAAATATAGTAACTTTTAGGGGTCTACGGGCAATATTAAGGTATGTTACAAACTATACGTCAAAATTAATATACCCCTAGAATAGGGTATAATCAAAACAGCTCACGAGCCATGAATCATCTCTTTTTTTGTCAACTTCAACTTTGTTTTTGAAAAAACAAAGTGAGCGAGGTTAGTTTAGGTTAAGGTGGTTGTCAGCCGAAACACTTAGATCAATGTGAGGTCCATAGTGATACCACGCGGATCTACGGAGTTTCTACCACTACTTGTTAAACCAGTTGAAGCTCTTATAAAGCGCGATAGACTTCTAAAGTCAGTGTTTCAAGTCAAGATCATTTAGATCATTAAGAATGAAGGTTCTAGATAGAGAATTTTTTATGAGAGAGAGCAGGACATGTGCAGAGAAGCTGAAGATTATTCTCCTCCTCCTCTTCGTCCATGTAACTTCAGCAGAAGTCGTTTGAATAAACGCCAAGCCTAGATGCGTGCTTGCCAATAAGACAATATCCTGTAATGACACCTATTGTGGGGCTAACATGCAGTCTATTTAGTGGGATAAGACACTTAGAGCGTCGCAGGTCCAGCTTTGGCCAGATATGTTTAGTCGCTAGATATGTATTACTACTTGGCCAACCAAGGTTTGTTCTCTCGATTGCGAATAGCTTAAACAACACTTTGCATGTAGGGATTGGTATACCTAGTGAACCCTTATCAGGTAAAAGAGGTAATGTGGTTCCCTTTTGGCCGAGAACAACTGCCCTACAGTTTCCTGGAATGTCGCTATGCTCCGACACCCAACAGACTGCTTCGACATCTCCCTAAGAGATGAACTGCAATCTAGTGCTATGATGGAATTTGAAGAGACTGTGTCTTAATCGCTGCTTAACTATCCGAGAAGATATGCATGTCCTTATTGAATATCACATTTCTCGCGAGCGAGTCGAAATAAAAATTGACACAGACAAAAGCTCACGAACGCGTGTGTTTTATAATTGCTCATTTGACTTGACTCTGTACCCTGTTACAAACAGTTGGCAAGTTTGCGAGTACTCCAACAAATCACTACCGGCTTCTAAGCTGATAAATAGTTTTGTTAATGAGTATGTACAGGGAATCGATCTGGTTCACGATTTTGATCATGCTGGATAACCATATTCGTGGGGTGTTTTATATCAGAGGAGAGAAAACGATCAATTTCAAACGAATACAATGAACATCGATGGATTGTTCGAACGTGTTCGAACATTTTAATCAAGACCGGCTACAGAAGCTATAATTTCCAGATCTAAAGCATAGCCTATACTAACTAAGGGCTGATGCGTTTTGATATCAAGCCACAAACAGTTCTACAAAAGGTTGAGGTTGAAAGATCCCTAAATGGTGAAAGAGAGCATATAAACTTTGTAATGAACCACGTTTGCAGTTCTTCTTTCTGACTACTGAATTCATAAACTTTCCGTGATACGAAAACCAAATGACGTACCTACCAAAGAGTCTCTGAGGTACAATTATTTATTTATTTATTTATTTATTTATTTATTTATTTGATTTTTTATTTACCATCTATCGAGTATTATACATTACTATATTTTATAAATACATATATAGGTATAATAATAAAAAAACAGAAGCTACAAATTCAAATGATTACAAGAACAAAAAAAAATGCGTCAATGCTACAACGAACCTAATACAAGTGCTTTAACATCCCTGCTAAGGAAGAGGTCTATGTTTTGAGAAAGAGATATAAACTCAGAACTGGATCTGGAAATAGGATCGGATCTTCCGTAGTTAGTGTACGAAAGGGGAACAAGAAAGAGTGCTTGTCTCTTCCTTAACGACCTTGAGGGAGCATATAGACAGAAAAGTGAAAGCAGTTTAGGGCAATCAATCCGATTACAAAAAGTATCCCTAACGAACATTATTAGATAATACTTCCTCCTAACTTCAAGGGATTTAAGATAAATCAGAAGACATCTGTTCGCATACGGTGGCAAAATATCATCAAACCAATTGAGTTTTCTGAGCGCAAATCTTGTAAATTTTCTTTGTACAGATTCGAAAGGATTTACATCCACTTTATACAACGGACACCATATACAGCAGTCATACTCTAAGGTTGATCTTATCAAAGAAATGTACAACGCTTTCCACGTACACGGGTCAGAAAACTGTTTAGAGTTGCGCATTAGGAATCCTAGTAATTTATTGGATTTTGAAATCAAGTTGTTTAGAGCCTGATTTGTGAATTGGACTTACAAGCGATAATTTCCACTCTTTCCTGTCTGACAAGTTGAAAATCTTGGTAAGTGGACCTACGAGACTTTCAGAACACATTTTAAGAAACATAGGACATACGTTGTCCGGAGCCAACTTAAAAGTGGATTTTAAAGAAGAAATCTGGAGCAATACTTGATTTATTGTCAAATTTAGGCTACGCATATTGGTATCACAACAAATCGTATGTGTTAACGGAGAAGAGTCCTGGACATGATGATAATGATATGACATGAAAATAAGAAGCAAACATATCGCAAATAGTTTTTTCATGACAACACGATTGACTCAGATAATGCATGTAAGCCGGTATACCGAACGATTTGCGCTTTGAATTTAGGAACACCCAAAAAGCCCTAGTCACTTTTGATGTTGGTCTCAATTGAGTGCGAGTACTCGTATTTAGTGTACACAGTTTTTAGAGTTTCAAATTCTCGTCTTATTTGAGTGTAGATAACGCGATGGCTTTAATCCTTTCGATACCATTTATGCAATTTGGACATATTATTTTTTAAGTTGCACAATTTTTCAGTAAACCAAATTGGCTTATTACTATGTTTATTTGCTTTTAGTGGAACAAACCGAATAATGCTTCCTCAATTACACCCATAAAGGAGTCGTAACACCTCTTTAAGTCAGGAAAATTAGAAACTTCTTCCCAGTTGACCGTATTAAAAAACAAATTTAAACCAACAAAATCAGCTTTGCTAAAATCCCGAACTGAGTTAATTTCTCATTCAGCAAAATTCAATTTATCAAAATCAAAATATGTAAATCAACTTCTAGAGCATTATGGTGAATACTATTTCTCAAAATAGGAACATCTGCCATATTTAGATTAGCTTCTAATTCGGAATCTATAAATCTAAGATTCGAGTTAAGGAATTAACAACATAGTTTAGTTGGTTAAGATTAAAGGATAACTCAAGATGAAATAACTTTTTGGAATAATCTCACTTCTTGTACAAAAGGTACATATCGTCCATATAGATGCAAATGGCTTAAATCACAAGATAGAAACAGTTCAGCACAGTAACCAATCACGTTTAATTAAAGAAAATGTAAAACAACCAACCAACCTATTAAACATTCGAATCTGTTAAGAAAATACTTCAAATTCCCACGAATAATAAAAACGATTGGTCGTTAGTTTAAAATATTAAGAGTTCGGTCTTTTTATCAATCTCAACACTTATTTGCAATTTCATTCTATTTGTCAACTCTTTAGATAAAGCCAATCTGCTTGCTTCTCACTTTGCAGCTACATAGGGCAACGCTCGCAGATTGTGCCTTATCTCCGCCTGCACTTGAGCAGGCAGAATGGGACAAATCCACTTTCGCACATATTCATTGGTAAGATTACTTCAACACCTTGATGTAGACAAATCCGCTGGTTTAGTTGTTTTTTTTCCGCTACCGTTCTCAAGAGGTGATTTTCCTCGCTGGCAAAACCAATGTGTAAGCTTTTTATCTTTCCTTTTCCTCAAGGCTCCTTCCGAGTAGGTGGAAAACTGCATTTGTCCAGCCAGTCCCAAAAAAAGTGAACCCTCTTCTCCCTCCTACTGAATAATTGCATTTACGTCCATTTTTCCAAGGTCATAGATATGCTGATAAACTGTCAGCTTATGAAATATCTTGAATCCCAAAAACGTATTAATGACCAGCAGTATAGTTTTTGCAGCAACAGATCCACTGGTGATCTAACCGAAAAGTGAAACCAATCTCTTCACCATGTAGGTGAGGGTAAGATCATTGCGCTTAATTTTTTTTATTATAAGCGTGCGCTAAAGGGATTTCTTTTTCTGTGGTTAATGCGGTACCCTTATATTGTAAACACAGCGCAAGCAGCACATAGCAAATGATTCATTGCCCATTTTTAGGTGCTACTTACTACATTAAAGAATCGGAGAATAGGATAAAAGTTTGGTGCTGTTGTAGGGGGTTATCTCCACGTGTGGGGCCTGAATTGCTTTAGGGAGATCTGTGTTGTTGTGTGTATTCAATTTTGAAGATAATGGCCCTGGTCGGGATTCGAACGCGCGACCGGCCTATCACTTAGTAAATACAGTACCATCGCACACATTGCATTTCAAAGACTTTTGGGAGAGTTTGGCATCAAGCTTTTTTGTCAAAAAAGGCTTGCATTTGGAATCGATGATACTCTTTTGAAATGGATTAGAAACTACTTTTCGGGCCGTTCAATTTAAGTTGTTTTGGGCGGTTTCAAGACACGACTCACCAAATTAATGCTACTCTCTCTTTCTCATTTTTATAAATGATCTTCTATCTGTTCTAATCCAATTCATTCCTTCGGTGATGGCAGTACCCTCAGCTGCTCATACTTGTTTCCTTGGTCACGCCCCTTATCTTCAGGCGTGGAAATGGAGGCGAAACGTATGTTAAGCATCCGACCTTAAAAGCATACTTAACTAGGGTAGAATCAATAGGGTGAAATTCAATCCTTTCAAAACACAACGCTGCCTTCTGTCAGTAAAGTGAGACTGCAGCAATGCTATTGTCCATGCATAGCTCTTGCATTGCTGAAACTAAAAGACTTTCCATTCTCGGTATGCGTGTTAATGCGAATCTTCTTTGGAATGACCACATATTCAATGTCACCAAGCTGCGAAATGTCTAGGCATCCGATGCGATCACCACCTCATTCATTCACCTCTTCTGATCTGGCTACAGTTTTGACGCCCTAAACTTGAATAAAAAAATAAATATTAGGCATTAACGGCCCTTAGAGGGCCTAAAACCTAGCTTCTCCAAACACTTTCTTTGCGAAGTGGAAGGGACCTACAATTTTACGCTGAATCCGAACAGCAAATTTGAGAAGCTTCTCATGACAATTGATACTCTTGGATGTTTGTCAGACATTCGCAAGAGGTGGGGCAGTGGCAAAAAAAACTCAAGATGTTACTTGGCCCCGGCGGGAATTGAACCGGGGACCTTTCGATTAGTAGTCCGACACACTAACCATTAAGCCACTGCGCCCGACCCTAAACTTGAATACAACGCTCAATACCGGTCTGGTGCAACAATTACCTATTTGGAGGAGGGGAATGAAATAAGGCCCTTATATAGCCTGTAAACCCCTAAAAGTTATAGTATTCGTGATCAGATAGTAATGTCGATCTAGCCATGTCCGTCCGTCTGCACGTACATCCGTCCAAAAAAAAAATAAGGCCCTAAAATTTGAAAAATATATATTCCCTAGGGTTCCGAAATAACCAAGTGTAAGAATTCTTAAAACCCGCCACGGATATGCCCACAATCTCAAAAAAAAAAAACAGATTTATCAAAATTTGAGCTAGAAAGCTGGAATTTGGAATATATTGTGTAAAGATTCTTTAAATCCGATCACTGACATACCCACTATTGAAAAAATCTTTTCATTGAAGAAATCATTGGAAATGACAGTCCCATTCCTTGCAAAGTAAATAAAGTGGTTTCTAATAATTCTTTCATTCAAAGTATTTTGCCATGGCCACATTTTAGGGGCGTCTTTTTAAAATAACTTTTTTTTTCAATTAAACCCTTAAAATGTTATATAACAAATTAATTATATTATATTCATCTGAACAATTCGGCCCTAGAACATTTTAACTCCAATAATCGCCACGCCGGGAATGCTCATCACTTCACCTTCAACCCTGTTTTCTAACGTACAAGGAATCGATACTTAGCCGTACAAGACGAGCATTTAAACCAATGAGCATCGGTTTCTACGCTCTCGTCCTAATCCCCTCTGCATCCCCTCGTTCCCGGCACGCTGCTTCCAGATGTCCAGACCATACGCTTTGGCGTTCTTTAAAGCGTTCTTTAAAGCGGCAATGGAAAATTTAACTTAAGAAAATAAATACTAGGCATTAACGGGCCATATAGGGCCTTAAGCCTTGCTTCTCCAACCATTTGCTTGTGCGAAGGGGAAGGGACCTACAAGTTTAAGCAATTGATACTCTTGGATGTTTTTCAGACGTTATTTTCTTGACGGACGAATTTATAAAGTTAAGTTAAATATGTCCGATGTGCTATTCCATACATAACCCTATAGAGTTCCGGGGGTTACTGTCAACATTTTTTTTTGTCAAATGTCAGAAAACCATTTGGAGGTTAAACAAAAAAAATCATTGGCAGTAATAGGCGGGAGAATCATAGGAATCAGTAAGGAAAAGTAAGTTTTTTTTATTAATAATCATTAGTTTCTTGATATATTTTCAGGAAAATGAATTCATTTAAATATGCAACGAAGTTGGAAGCAGTAAATAGAAAGAACGGTACTGCAAAGTTCTCTTTATTTCCAAACTTTCAGGTGATGGCAAAGAAGGAGCTGTTACTTCGTGGGAGTAAAGAGTTAAAGGCAGTCTTCTTGAAGATAAAGGTAATCCAAATACCAAAATAAAGGGAAAAATCTCATCATTTTTCAAACGGCTGGTCAATGAACTTGACAAAGACCTATATGAACCCGATAATCGTCTCGTAGATTGACATCGAACGTATATTACTCAAGAAACTGATGCCGTCGAAGAGAAACGACATGGTGATACAAACGTTCATTATACAATCGCTTTCAGTTTGACTATCTGCCATTGCATTTCAATTTGGATCCAAGTTTGGCGCGTTTGCTGAGAGTGCATACTCAGCCTCGTCCAGTAATCATATCAGGCCTTAGACAATTTATTAAGACACATGAATTATAAGATGCACACGAGATCGCTGCGAATTCGTTCACACCTCTCACTTTTCGGCGGCTTTTTTTACGACAACGTCAAGTTTTCCAATACTAATCGAAAACCAAAAAAAATGTAGACAGTGCCCAACTCGACAAAACACAGCGTGTTGCATATTTTTCATTTATTTTCATGTTTTACCCATTTCCGATCAGAGACGGCTAAAAATAATTTTTAATATTTATCTGCTATGTGTTCAAGTAGTTAGGAAACTTAGTTAAATTTAGCATCAACTGTCGTCAAGTGTAGTTTCACAATGTCCTTAATTTATATTCAGTGAATTCTCACTTTGGAACCACAACAACCAATCTTCTTCCATCTTTTCTTTACCAACGAAGTTATGATCTGGACTAAAGGGATCATATACCTCTCACTTAACTGCATCTTTACTAGTACGCTTGTAGGGTTCACCGGTTTGACCTCAAAAACTATCAGCAGGCCTCCCGATTTCGAATCACTTCTTCACTGAGACCAATCAAACGCTGGTGGGGTTCCATTTGTATGGTCCATTTGTATGGAGTGACTGATATTGCCTTTTTAACGAAGTTGGAATAATATCTACTTTAAACATGACAGTACCAACTGAGCCGATCGTTAAAGGCTTTATCGGATCTTGGGATTTCTTATTCAATCAAGCTTTGTTTTTCCTGCTATCGTGCGAAGCATCTTCATATCAGCTGCCGTCAATTTGCTGTCATACTTTACGGTATCCAAAATTAGGGAGCATTTTTCAATCACAGAAGATGGCTGCGTCTTTCCGCAACTTCATCCACCCTACGGTTACGCGATGATCAATGTCGTCATCACAGGTTGCTTCGCTTTTGATTACAGATCCCAGATATTAGAACTGTTTGCACTTGGCAGTCACTCTTCCATTAATACAGGGTGCGGCAACATAGCTTCCATTTTTAAAATGCTCGCCATTCAGGCTGTAGGAGTCTACCAGGATGGGAGTGGTCTCATTCGACAAGCGGGCTTCTAAAGTTTTGTTTTGTTGAAACAGTAAGAAGCCTACATTTGCCTTCGAGGCCTATTTTCCGAACGGATGTTCTGTGATCGCAACCCAAAGCACCTTCCGAAATCGTTCAAATGTAGCCCCGTCGGCCCTGTTCCGGACTGGAAATCAACTGTTACACGGGTACTACGTTCAGACAAACCGCGAGTTTGACATGACGAAGAACTTTAGTCCCTCCGCCCATCAGATCATCTGAGAGCATTTAGGCAGTGGAAGATTCAATCTTGCAATCCCACTGGCGTTCTGCGCGCAAACATCTGTCTGCCGTTGGATTTTTCGATCATTCAATGAAGCGAATTCTTCTCGATGACCTTCAATAATATCGGTACAAGTTGGTGATTGGTAAGAAACTCTCCGAACGCGACTTCAATTCTCGGAGGAACCGATGTGAGGAGCTTCTCGAAAACGTTTATTGATGAACCCCATTTTAACTTGAGTAGATGCGTCAAAAAAAGAACATGTGCTGGTGGGCAGATACATATCTCCAAGAATTGCACCAAAGGCCTTCGCATTCACCTAAAGTCCTTATTTCCACAGCTGGGATTGTTGCTCTCTGGTTTTTTGAAGAAAATGAGGTCACAGTGACAGTGAATTCAGACCGGTATGTGAACACGTTGGAGGCATTTTTTTTCTACGACTTGATGAATTGAAATTAGGAGACATTTGGTTCCAACAAGACGGAGGTTGGGAAAAAGCCCTAGCCTATTTCAAGCAGAGCTTCATTCAAAAATGCCCCAGCCACCTTAATACATCTGGTATTAAAGGCGCCACAATCCATATATTCAAGGATAGTGAAGCGGCTACAAATGCCCTTTGCTCTTACACCATTGACTCCAAATCAGGCATGTACTGTTTTAGTACCCATCAAAAACTCGGCTTAAGGAACAAGATAAACTATGGTGGTTTCCGGGCCATAGGGGATTTGATGGTAATAAAAAGGCCAAAAAAAATTGGCCAGAAAGGGTTCAGAAACACCATTCACATGTTTCGAACTCTCCTACCACACTCCTAGATCGGCAGCAATAAAAAGCTGGTAATGTATGAAATGTATCGTTTATTGGGAGAACATTCCAGGTCTTAAACAGGCCAAACGAGGCATTCGGCCCTCCAAAAACAATGCCAACAGATGTCTTAATCTAAGATCTAAGACGGCATGATATCAAAAACTTAGTAGGTTATCTTACTGGTCACCACGGCTTACGATACCACTTAAACAAAAAAGGAAAATAGACGACTCTCCAGAGTGCCGGCGATACTTGAAGAAAACGAAGCAGCTTATATTATGTGAATGTCCAGCTATCAATTGAACTAGAAAGAAGATCTTCTTCAGGGAACAACTGAGTTTCCAAGTTATAAAGAAGTCTTCTCCTGGTAAACTTGTCTGCTTTATCCGAAAAGTAGAAATTCTATTAGCCTAAATATTTTCTGGCCCCTACGGCTTGGCTTGGCGAGCCAGACTCTCCTTTTTTAGGAACCGCTTGAATGCGGGCCGTTCTCCAGCAAGAACGAAAAACTGAGATCAGCATCAAAAGTTAGCCATGTCCATTTGCCCGTTACCAATTTCACGGTGTCAAAACTCGCACCAGAAAGCTGATTTGGAAAATATAATCTCTAGGGTCCCGAAATGATCACGTGTAAAGGTTTTTCAAACCTGCTAAGTGAAACGCCCATTAATTAAAAAAAAACACGTTTCATCAAAGAAGTCAATGGAAATGAATGAAGGTCGTAGTCAAGTAAGTAGACAAAGTCTTTCTTAACAATTTGCCCAAACAAAAGAAACGCCACTTTTTGGAGGCAGTTTTGACAAAAAAAATTTTTTTAGATAAAAACCAAACACTGTAACCGTATGATCAAACGCCCCATATTTTTAAATTCGGCCAGTAACTGCTATGGAGGATACGATTGCCGTTCTACAACACACTAATCGGCACGTACGACGTACCAGTTGCCACGAGTCGGCACTCACCATCTTTTCATCGACTTTAAAGCCGCATATGATAGCATTTATCGTCTGGAGCTCTATATGGCGATGGCCAAATATGCGATGCCGGCAAAACTAATCCAGCTATGTCGCGGTGCAGGTGGAAACACGCGGTGTAACTAAATTACAATGGATTTTGAAAATGAGATGCGCTATAATTTGACTTCTTCAATCACCGTGCCGTGGTCGAGGCGTTTGCGGCGTTTGAAGAACAGGCGAAATTGGTTGGTTTTAAAGTTAAAGAGGACAAGACCCGGGCATGCTCCATCAAAGCTTAATCCTGACAGTCTGGCTTTATGATACCGAGTTCTGGATGAAAATTAAGAAAGGGGAGCTAATATTGGGTTCTTTTGAAAGAAAAATACTCCGTCGGATATTGGATCCTGTGTGCGAGAAGGCCGAATGGAGGAGAAGATACAACCGCGAACTCTATTAGCTGAACAGCGATGTTGATGTAGTCCAAAAAGCTAAGTCACGTCGTCTACATTGGCTTGTCCAAAGTGAGCGAATGTGCAATAATTCTCCAGCTAAGAGGAACTTCGACTCTCAGCCGCCAGTTTCGGGAAAGCAAAGAAGACCGAAACTCTTTTTCAAAGACCAAGCCATCGCGGATACCAGAGCACTTGGTCTTGACAAATGGAAGCAGCGTGCCCGGGATCGCGGAGGACGGAAGTCTGCAGTGTCTCAGGTAGTGACTCCTCACGGGTAGGGAGCCCATTAAGTAAGTAATTATGGTCGAAACATTATGAATGCAATCGGGGAATTATCGTTGGTTGTAGGTATCTTTTTTTTATAATTTACTTACGCTAAAGAGGTTTTTCTGTAAATGTTACAGTTCCCTTATAGTGCTAAGAACACAGCGCAAGCATTTGTGTTTAACAGCAAGCAGCACCTAGCAAAATTGTATTTCATTGCATGCTTTTCGGTGCTAAGTACTTTTAGAAAGAATAGAGAGCAGTGTTTGGGTGCAGTTGTAGGGTTTTCTCCACGGTTTGTGTCTAAATTGCTTGGCGAGTTCTAGTTTTCATGTATTCGACTAAAAGTAATGAACTTGGCCGGGATTTGAACGCACGACCTTTGAATCAGTAAGCGAATACACTACTACTGCCCTGTTGCCACCCGCTGTCCAGGATCAAGAGTAAAATTTTCTACAAAGCTATTTGCAAAAAAAAATCGCCTTTTCTTTTGGTGCTTTGGTTAGCAAGCCGTCGTCGTTCACTATTCTCCTTTGTCTTCCTTAACGACGAGGCTTTGTTCAGGATTAAAGAGATCATAACCCACCCACTTTACTGCATTCCTACTGTTTCGCCTTAGGGGTTCGCCAGCTCGACCTTAACGAATATTGGCAGGCCACTCGGCTTTGGATCATTTCATTACTGACGCCAATCAAATGCAGGAATTTATAGGCCTGCCTCTTTTTTACAATGTTGACACATGCATGCTCCTATTGTTGATTATTGTATGATCTTTCTTTTACGACACCGGAGATCTCACATCGTGTCAACTCACAAATGATGGGATGCATGCACACTTGAGGGACAGTTTCAAGGTTTTAAGTATATCCCCACGCTCTCATTAATGGTAAAAATTACATAGATGACATTTCAACCTTTAAACGGCTTCTACGACAAGCGCTGTTTTTTGGGGCGCAGCAGTGATATTCTCAGGCCTTCCTTGCACGAGCAATATGTTACGCCATAATGTTACATTATGGTATCTTAGTTCTAACCAAAATGGTACCAGTCTATCTGAGAATTGCGAAACTTGCACCCCTACTTTAATTGTTAAATGATAATTGACTATATGCGAATTGTGCTATTGTGAACGGACGATTCCCAGTAATATTCTTGTCTATCGCATTTTTTGCATCGCAATCGCCCGTTCACAATAAATAAAATTAAAAAAATTGTCAATTATCAATCATAGGGGTGTTGTCAAGACCGGTAACGCCAACAAGATGTCCATCGATGCGGCATCACTGCAAAAACTACGATACCAATGCGCAATGCATCTTCGAATCCACACCCGAGTGACAGCGCAGTAGAGAAAGACCGCGACTCAGGTGGCGCACGCAAGTGGAAGGGGACCTTAACCAACTTAGCGTGCGAAACTGGAGACAGCTGGCCAAAGATCGTGCTGGCTGGAGACACTTGTTGGTTGAGGCCCAAGTCCACCCCGGACTGTAGCGCCACCTTAAGTAAGTAAGTAAGTAATGCGCAACACAACTGATGCTGATGCATTGAAAGCATCGACAATTTTCTTTATGCTTTTTTCGTTGACATTTGCGCCTCGTTTTACGCAACTTTACACAAATGATCGTAATGAATTTCCAGTGATGCCACATATTTGCGCTAATGAATCTTATGTGTTTCCGAATTTACACTACTTAACGGAAACGATAGCAGATGGGGAGGTCTCATCGGGCGACAAGGTGTGGGTCTTTGTCCACCCCCTGACAATAATTAAGCATAACAAACACACGTAGTGTAATTATCAAAACGTTAGTTAGAACCTTTAGTAAGATCTTCGAAGCGCGAGACTTCTAGGATCAGTGATAGTTATATCATCAAAGCCCCGATATAAAGCACCTTTTCAAATAGATTGGGGCAAGCACAGAGAAGATAAATAATTGTTTCCTCCTACTCCCCGTATTTAGGCAGCTTCTGCAAAAATTGATGGCATATGACGCAAATCCTTGTTGCATTCTTGTACTATGAGACAGTGTCCAGTTGTTCCACCTATAGTGGCGCTAATATGCAGTCTGTTTAAACAGAAGTTTGCATGCGGCGATTGGTAACCCTTGCACTATTGTCTGTCACTGTGAACTCAAAGAGCGTTTGTACCAAAATTGATGCCTTATGCTAATAGACGAGTGACCTCATTAGTTAACGCCCCTACCTCTTTAGTGGCAAAGTTTCGTAGCTCCACCGGTGAACGTATGCTCCTGTGAAAGATACGTCGTCGTAACCAATGAACTGCCGGGCATTCACAGAGAATGTGTTCTGAGGTTTCTTCATCCTCAATCTCATCAGCCTCTTAATATTTACTTAATTTAGCAAGATTTCTTTGTAGGAGTAAGGCTTAATTAAACATTTGGATGCAATAGGGTTCTGGTCCTAAGAACGCAGTATCCGAACCAGCTCTAGCTAGTTCGTCTGCAGATTCATTGCCTGCAATACCTTGGGGGCCAGGTAAACATCCAAGTTTAATCTTGGTTCTTTACAGTAATGGTGTCCATACATTTGACGACTGTGCTTGTAGCGCTATGTACGACCTTGCCACGTCGAATCAATCGGTTCTCGTTCGACAACCGCAATTAAACGACGTTGGGAGTGCTTAGTACTTAGATGGGGGACCACTTGGGAATACCGCGGGTTGTTGGGCACCTCTTGCGAACGTTTGACAAACATCCAAGAGTGTCAAACTGTCATGAGAAGCTTCTCAAATGTGTCGTTCGGATTCGGCGTAAAACTGTAGGTCCCCACCACTTTGCATGAAAAGTGGTTGGAGAAGCTAGGTTCTAGGCCCTGTATGGGCTGTTAATGGCCTAATATGTATGCATGTAGCGCTGCTTGACTATCTGAAAAGAAATATATTCTGGCGCCTTTAATTCCCTTTTAGAATTTTAATCAGCGCAGATTTAAAAGGTATGGACTTCTGACTGGAACACCGTGAGAGAAATTCCCATAGGTAGCGAGACTCTTATCATGTTGGGTCCAAAGGCACCAGCTCCCACTCCAGATTCTATTTTCGATCGGTCAAACCAGATTTCTCGGGTCCAGTGCCGAAACACCGTTGGCACATTTAAAGCCGTCCAATGTTTCTACCTCAGAAACTTTTTCAAAACTGTATTCCTTAATGATAGTCAAAGAAGCTGTAAAAACATGTCCATGTTTGGGATTGAGATAAGTACTTTCAGCGCCCACAAGGTCATGTGATCTATATTTAAGCTGCAGCTTCATACCGCATCTAGCGCCTACAGGCCCACATGGCTCTAGTAGACCGTTCCGTGGCGGACTTTTTGTACGAGTTCCAGTAAAGTTTTTTTTATCTAGGCTGAATGACAGATATTTCATGTTGGTGCTTTTTAGGGTGATAGGTCCAGTCTCCTTCCGCTAAAAGGCACCAGAATGGTCTTGTTAGTATTGATGGATAATCCTTCATTTGTGAAGCATTCTTAAACGTGCAGCAAGTGCATCCTGTATGCCACCAGTAATGGTTGAGCTAAGCTTACCATTAACAATGTTAGCCAGGTCAACAGCATAACCTATGGGGCTGAAGCCTTGTCTGTGTAGACTTACTAATAGACCTTCCATGACTTGTGACCATAGGAGGGCGGAGGGTACACCTCCTTGTGGGCTGCCGTCACAAACAACAATCCTCCAGAGGCTTCATTTCGACTTTCCAACATGGCTCTGGTCGATTCATTGGTCGAACCTTTGATACTCTTAGTACTGATCGCACTGGCGATCTTCAGATTCATCAAGAATTTTACACACTATGTTCCATATTCAGCGAATTCATCAACCTTACAATTTCCCCGAATGTCTCTATGCCCTCGTACTCAACAGAGGTGAATGTTGAACTGCTCCCTCATCTCCTTAAGAGGTGATCGGAAGTCTAAGGTATCTTTAAAGACTGATTTCAAGGATTTGATCACAGCAAACTCTGACCAAGAAAACCCGAATCGAAACAACAATTCGCCCTCCTTAAGCCAAGACAAGACTTTTTATAGCTATGAATTTTGACTGAAACACGATGCAGTGATTGGAAAAATAGGAAAATACGATTTAGTCGGTCTGAGAAAATACTTCCATCAATTCATCATCCAAAAAATCAAGTCATCCTTCAAAAATGACCTTGGGTCGAGGGATGTCAGATAAAACAGAATGTGCTGCGCACTGCAATTGGAGCTGCTCTACTTTTATTTGGATTTTGCTTAGGGTCTAAAGATTTGTCACTTTATATAAGCAGGCTAACATATAACCGCGACGCAGGTTTCGGTCGTATGCCCGAGCCAAAGCCAGTGGGTTGTTGGAACTTTATAGGTACTCCAAATAACTTTTTGCAAGAAAAATGTGCTATTGTAGCTTTTTTACACTTTTTTGAATGTAAGGTTTCTTATTTAACTTTCTATTTAAAATAAAAACTAAATATTAAGCAGCTCCTATTTGCAAGAATTCATGGTTAAGCCATGCGTTCCACTTCCAATTTTGTTGACGTTTGTGATCGTTATCGGCTTTTTAATAGAAGAAATGACGCAAGATTCTCTTAAGAGCCGACTACGAAAGCAAACTCTGGTTTCAGGCAAAGAAACGCCGTGGTAGAATAATCTGCAGTGCCGCACATTAAGACTGATCAAATCAAACAAAAACTATTGTTGAATGTTATAAGAATTCAAACATGCGCTTCCAGATGGAACCGTACAAGTTTTACTTGCATTCCGGGTAGAGTACCTATGCCTGTTGGTATTCGGCGATTGTTCGAGAAATTTGTCACTTGCCTATACGTGGCATGTGAATTCATTTTAGACTTTAATTATCCACCACAAAGTTACCACGAGCAACACTGATAGTAAATTACGATCCTCCGTACAGTTAATAGTGAACATATTATAAATGTGTAACATCGAGCACAACAATCACTGGATTTCGGTATCTGCTCCGATTCTAACACATCAAACAAATGATTTGCTAAACGATTCCATAAATCACTGCACGAAACCAAAGCAAACGAATTTGTAAACAATTCACAAACGTACTCTTCCCAGTAACCCACCTCACGTTCCTGCATACCGTCCTCAAATATATATACAAAGTGCGGCGATTTAACAAAAAGACTGAAAAGAAAAAGAAAGAAGGAAATCCCGCCATCCAATGAAAAAACAAAACGTGTTGTGTGACGAAGCCACCATTAACAATAAAAGCGCAATATTCCGCACTATACACACAAGCCCATCCAATTATCCAATTCAACGCATAATCCTTACAATAACATCTGCCAATCAAGTGGTCGGCGGTGCCGGGATACCCCAACCCCGTGCATAAATCACGGCAATCCGACACCGCGCACTTGAGTGGTGTACTTTGCCACCACCCACTCTTCGTACTACCAGTACACCTAGCTACCTTCACTTGCCTCCGGATTTATTTCTGCAAACAAGGAAAGCTGTCACAAATCGATTAAGCATTCGAAAAACAAAAGTGCAACGCACTATCGCACTGCTGCTACTTCCAGCTGCCGATTTAATTCAAAATGCCGCCGCATTCCCAAAAAAAAAAAAAAAAAAACCAAAGAACTATCGACCCACCTCTACTATTGACGACGAATTTACTGGAACACCGCGTTCCTGTTCATTACAATTTACTACTTTGTATATCTACCTACGAAGCTGGAGCGTAGCGCCTGCTGCTGTCCGAGAGCATGAGGTGGACACCGACAATGAGACGAACGACGGCGACGACGAATGGTGAAAACGACAACACACACGCAAACAGTTCATAAAATTCAGGTGTTTGAACGTATTTTTTTTTTTTGGTTTGGAATTTCAAAGTCCTTGGGCCTCCCCATGGATGATGGTGGTCCACACTTTATCCCGAAACATATTTATTTTTTTCTTATTTAATCGAGAAACCGACGATAACCGACGAGATATCTTCAGGATCCGACAGATTTTCTTCGTAGAATCCTTTTTGGAACGGCGAAAAATTTTGTTGTATCTCTTTTCCCACTCTCGCGTTTGTTGTGCTGTTTATTGAGAGTACTGTTGCACTGCTCTTTTCTTGTTCCCTTTTTGGGACAATTGGCAAAGTGGGAACAAAAAATAAAATAAAAAAAAAACACTGCCCAATGTCGAGATTTTCAGATACTATTTCGTTTCACTTTGTTTTTAACTGTAGTATATAACGATACCGACCATGTAATCTGGCTATTCACGCAGCTGGCACTTTGCAATGAATATTAGCACATTGATATTTTATTTTAGGCAAATCTTTACCAAGGAAATTGTAATTTATTTCTTTGCGATATTCCGCGATGGACTTTTTACATTCGCTGTAGAGTGTTTGGGACATCTGGGAAAAGGTAGTGCATACGATATTGCTGCCATGATGTTGCCGACCTGTATTATCTACATTAAGGTGTGGTTGCATTGCGAACATTTTTATAACACGGCACTCCACGGGACCTAATTTCAGTTAAAATTCAAGTCATGAAATCAATTGTCTCGTGTATTCCGCACTTTTGTGAACTTAACATAAATATGTTCATTTCAGTCGGACTTTATTTCCTGACATTTCTTTGGATATAAACCCTGACTGAAATTTTGTGTTTGGCAGTAGGTTTTGAAAATCAGACAAATTTATTTATTGTTCTGGTGAGAAAAGTTACATCCAATCGATGTCTTCTTTCATTTTTGAAGCTTTTTAATTGATTTACGTCACTTAACGCTTTCAGCCAAAGAACATCAAAAATGACCGATAACCATCCGGATTGAAAAGTCTGACATTTTTCAGTCTCGTGGAGACGAATACATATTGGATTATAAGCCACGCGTTCCTTGTCCCACATTCTGTCACTTTGTGCTACAAGAAGCTGTGCAGATAAGTTAAAATAAATAAATATATATTAGGCATTAACAGCCCATACAGGGCCGAAAACCTAGCTTCTCCAAACACTTTCTTTGCGAAGTGGAAGGGACCTACAATTTTGAGCCGAATCCGAACGGAAAATTTGAGAAGCTTTTCATGACAATTGATACTCTTGGATGTTTGTTAGACATTCGCAAGAGGTGGAGCTTGGGGCAGTGGAAAAAAACTATAGATGGGAATTGAACCGGGGACCGTTCGATAAGTAGTCCGACACACTAACCGTTGAGCCACTGCGCCGGATAAGCAGATAAGTTTAACACAAGATTTTGTGCACCTAGTTTTGCTGGTAGGGCAAGTGAGTTAAATGTTTCAAGTTGAAACTCCCAATCGAACTAGTTTAATGTTACAAATATTCACATATTTATAAAAAACAAACAACAAAAGAATTATATGGAACAAGTTCAAAATGTGATCAAATCTACATTAGACCATACAAAGACGAAGTTAAAAAAAAGGATCATCTATTTGAAATTTCAAAGCTGAAATGAAAGCATATGACTTGGAGCTGTACTTTCCAGTTTTTCCTCAATTGCGCTGTTGTGTTCTGTGCTGATCTAAATTTCGTTCAATAAACACAGCTATTTTAACAATTTTGACTTATTTCTCTATAAAAATATAATTGACAATATTTTAGTACAAGTTAATTAAGAAATTCTTCAACAACATTCAATTATATGATCAATTTTTCATTACAATTGACAATAAAAGCAAAACAGAAAACAAACACACTTTAAATCAAGGATATATCGTCAGCTGACTTATGCACGATCATTGATGAAAAGCATTGTTACTTACTTACTTACTCAACGGGCTGCCGACCCGTAGAGAGTCCTCCGCCATCCCAAGCACGCTGGTTCCAGTTGGCCATACCAAGCGCTTTAGACCATCCGCGATGGTTTTTTCTTCAAAACGGAGGTTCGGTGTTCCTTGACGTCTCGAACCTGGGGGCTGGGAGTCAAAGATCCTCTTCGCTGGAGCATTATTGTCCATTCGTTCGATGGGCCGAGCCAAAGCAGTCGACGTATTTAAGCTTAAGTTCGCGGTTATATATTATTCTCCATTCGCCCTCCTCGCACATCTTAAATGGTGAGTATCCAAATCAGAGGCTGGTGTCTCTCATAACAAACTTTTTTATTTATGTGGTAGGGAAGTTACCCCGGCAGAATAACCCTCAATCTGGAGGGCCAGTTTCAGCAGACCTTCTGGAGAAATGTCAATACTCCAGTTCGGGAATATGAGCGCTGCCGGTGACCGTCACCATCTCTTTTTCAATACATTGACTTAGTCTTGAAAATCCTTAATGATCCGAGTTCCAAATATGTCGAAGAAGCTCATGTAAGGTATCTCTCATCCTGACTCTCGACTTCACAGTTGATTCAATCTAGTGAATTTTTCGAAGGTATGTCCTATTTCCTAGGGGCTCATAGTAGGCTTTTAAGGCTCGACCAGACAGGGTGTTCCGACAGAGCATTATAGTGTGGCTATTTTCTTCGTGTTCAAAACTAGCGCTTATCAGTTTAGCACGTCAAGCCCGGATGAGCGGGACTAGTACGCGGTGACTAGCATGGGGAAGTAAAAAAACAACAATCGATGTATATGAAATTGTTGCAACGAACTGGGAACCGCCGCGTTGATGCCAATCAGAGTCTACCGTATTAATACACACCCCACCACGATGATAAGCATGGTGTGTCTTAATTTAAGTAATTGGGCTTAGCTAAGCACTATTTAGTACTTTCCGTCGAAGTATAATGAAACACACTCTTTTTACTGAAAGCAAGTCCTAGCGCAATCTCAATGGCCACATTTAAAAACCTTAAAGAGTGTCCTGTTAAGACCACCTATTTGAAATTAAAAAAAAATTGCATTGTTTGTTTTAAAAGTTCCGATGTTTTTATTTCGATTGGCAGCTTGAAGCTGAGAATGCAGGAGTTATCTATCAACGTCCCATGTATTTACCATGAGCCACTGTTTGGTGCCCAATCGCTGGCAATGCGGTCACTATCAACGGCGTTTGTTACCGTTAGATGATAAACAACTTCTTCTGTCCTCAAACTGCTGATCTGGAAGACACAGCGAACGAAACTATATAATTTTTGAAAGCGAAATTTCATCAAAAGGCCCACCGTGTGCCATCAGCCACGAGAGAGGACGCAATATGCTAAATATGCGGTGGACTTTAAGACAATATTACGAGTCAAAAAAAAAATCAGTGGGAAGAATTTACGATGTTGCTGCTGCATTCATTTTTGTTGACTTTCGGTGGTGCATGACGTGTCTGCACGTTCTTGACCTTTTTCTGCTACTGGTGCTCACAAAATTACGTTTCCATTAAATACTGTCTGATTTGAGACTTGTATACACGTTTTAATGGAAAAAGGAGTTTTCTAATTGACGTCTCTAAAAATAAGAATATTTTTGGGCTCTTGCCTTGAAGACTTAAAGAGTTGTAATACCATCAGTACAACTGGCCACGCAATCTATCACGCGCACGATTTTAGAAAGAGACAACAGATTCTCTGCAGTCAACGCTAATTAGGTGTAAGAGTGAAACACAAATTTAACTTGTGTGTGAAGTTTTATTTTTAATAACAAAATATTTCACTTTTGGCTTTTCCAAACCACTTGAACTGTAGGGGTCAACTTTATACTTTAAGTTTCTTTCCGACCTACACGGTCGTATAAGGTATAATTAGATTTTTAATCATACTAGTATTTTGGAATTTAATTTTCACGTTTCTAGTTTGACTGGAGAAAATAGCTGATATATTAAAGGACTTCCAGCATAGTGCTGCCAAGATACAGTCGAGCGTTTTTTTACTTTTTTATATCTAAGCCTATATACGCTTGAATAAAAATACAACTTAATTCTTTTACTAGAATTATTTTTGAAGTTTTCGCTACCGTGGTCGCGTGGAAGTTGCTGTGTCTGTTTCCAACAACACAGCGGATTCCCCATTAAATTCAAAACGCTACTATACCCATCTCTTTTAAACTGACAGTTCGCTATGCGTTTTTAGATAATGAAATAAAGTCCGCCAAAAATGTATTTGGTTGGCGGTTTTGTGCGTTCTAAAGTTAGTAAAAAAACATACTATTAACAAAAGAACAGCCGACTGCAATGAGCCAATTTAATAATCTGACAAATCGTGGAGCTTTTATCGTTTTTGAGGGATGTGATCGATGTGGAAAGTCAACACAGAGCTCACTATTGGGTTGGTAAACGGCAGAACACTATTTGACAATTCCAATTCCCTAATTTGTCGTTTTCCTTATTTTTAGTCGACTTTTTTAAATCGCAAAATGTCCCCGTCAAGCATATGGCATTCCCCGATAGAAAAACACCAAGTGGAGCATTAATAAACTCTTATTTGACTAACAAACAGGAAATGCCCAATGAAAGTATTCACCTCCTGTTTGCTATAAATCGATGGGAGGCACAAAATGAAATGAAAAAGCTGATCTCCACCGGAACTACGCTGGTTGTGGACAGATATTCATATTCTGGAGTCGCGTACAGTGCAGCGAAGGGTAAGGAGTTGACGAGTCGTCTTAAAAACGCCCAACATTGTTCAATCCTTTTTTTTCTAGGACTTTCTTCTGATTGGTGCATGGCTCCAGAGCGAGGACTTATCCGACCAGATTTAGTATTCTATTTAAAGACTGACAGTGATACGTTGGCGAGACGAGATAATTTTGGAGAGGAGAGGTCTGTCTGTGTGAACTCGGTCGATTCTTTTTGATTCTGACAGTGGGTCTTTTCAGATACGAAAAGAAGGAATTCCAAAAGAAAGTATCTCAGATGTTCAACGAGATCTACGAAACAGAACGAGACTACTGGACGACAGTAGATGCCAGTCAAACTCTCGAAAGCATACGCGACTACATATCAAGCATGAGTATAAAGTTAGTAAGCAGTGTTGCGGATAAGCCGCTGAAACTTCTTTGGAAGTAATGATGCATTCCACGTTAACCTGGCTGAGAGCATTCTCAAGAAAGTCGATAACATTTATTAATAGACAAAAAAAAAATTAAAACAATAAATTCAATCAGAAAGAATTCGTTTAGTCTGTCTACACCTTGGAGGTGGTTAAAGGGTTGAGCAAGGTCTTAAGCGCAGCCTGACAGCATAGCCCATAGCCATCAGGATAGCATAAGTCTCCGTTTTGAAGACTGACGCATGTTTGCCTAGCGAGAAGAAAAGACTAATGTTTTCGCTCTCCGTGAAAACACGAGCCACCAGATCTTTGATCGGTTTTGGAGCCACCGGTGAAGATTCGAATGCATTCCTTTCCAGGCTTAGTCTGTCTAGAAGCAAATTTGAACACCAGGAAAGCGGACTTCGGGATTCCGCATAACCCGAAGTTCCAGTGATGTAGACATCAAGGGGCGGGAGGTTCAATAATGCATCTATACCGTAGCCAGGAGTGCTGTGAAGGCCCCGTGCATTTTAGCAATGGCTGAGCCAGTCAGCTTCCTCCTTCTCGTAAGGAGAACAGCCTCATTTTTGAGAGGATTGACTAAGAGCCCGTTCCTACTGCACTACAGTGCAATGATTATGAATTATTATTAATGACGCCGTTTATCATTATCAGCTGTTGCTTATGGGCACTGGGCATGTACGTAGTACAGTCAGTCAGCTGACACTTTCGATTGTTTCGAAATTCAGCGCAGTGCTACCATATTTCTTATAAAAATGAAAATGGTAGCAGAGATGCAGTGGAGGCGCTAATAACTTGTTTCAACTATTTTAACTAATTGGTACTTAAATGTAGTTCAATTTTATTAACTAATCATCTTCATCCGATGATTGGGATTCCACAAGTTTGTATGCACCGACTCCCTGTCTTTTCATCCTGTCAATTGTAAATTTACTTATTGACTTTGCAGCAGCCCGTTAAACCGTGATATGAAGCACTAGGATCCCAAGACTGCGCCTCAACAGACCAACTAGGCGCTCACCAGATGGTCGAACCGTTAATCAAATTGACCATTCCCTGTTTGATGCAAAGCACGCATCCAACATCTTAAAAGTGCATTTCTTGTTACGGCTAAAATCAGAGCTTTACTGTCCAAGACGTTGGACGCCTGAGCACGACTGCAGTATCCAGAGCCGACAGAGAGCGCCTGAGCTGTGCACTCACTACCCACAGATGCTAACAATATGTGGAACCGGTATCACGACATCATCAAAGAGGTAGTCGAGAGCATCGTAGGTTACCAGCTACTCCATAGAAATAACCCGTGGTATGATGATGAGGGCATATGCAGGCTCAAGGAGATCGAAGAGTATTGTGATCGAGGTTTTATAAAAACGCCGAGCAACTGGCAGCTGACTTTAAGACTGCACCGCAGGCACTTTGAAACAGAAAAGGAAACCTAGTCACCGAAGCACAGGGTGATGTTTTTGTAGGGCGCATGTACCAAATCATCAACCAAGTATGGCTGAAAGAAAGCATGTCCGATAACTGGACTATCAACTCCGTATGCCCCTTCTACAAGAAAGGCGATCATATGCCTTGCAAGAACTATCGTGGCATATCCCTGCTAAATGTCGCATATAAGATCCTATCCAACGTACTTGTATGAACGTCAGAAGCCGTTCTGCAACGCACCAATCGACACGTATCAGTGCGGCTTCCGGTCCGGCAGATCGACAATAGACCAAATCCTCACACTAGTGTAAATCCTGGAAAGGACTAACCGCATATGATAGCATTCATGATTATTTAGATACAAAATCCAGTTTTCAAAATTGTAACCAGAACCCCCTACCAAAATAAGGGCTTGTGATTTTTCGCTTCTAGCGGGCAAACGGTGTGCCAGATTCAAAAGGTGTAGATGACAGATAGGTTTCCCCAGTAAGCACCTTTAAAACAAACACCGAAGAATACTGTTTATGCGATCTACTTGTGATACATACTTTATTCGCACGTTTTAAGTCAAAAAAGAATCTAATTAGTGCATCAATCCACCAATTTTATCGATGAAAATGTGCATTTTCAAAAGCTTATAACTCCTTAGTTGGGGGGAGACAGATAGAGATAGAAAATAATAATTGTATCTATCAGGTCCGTCCAAATTAAACGTTTTTTCGTTAGAAAAGACAACTCCAACGTGCTGCATTCAGTGGTGGCTTCCTCTTAATTTTGTATGCTGAATATAGGTGACTTCGGTATCACTCGGTAAACAGTAATTCTCTTGGCCTTAACCACAGTTTAGCCTTGATTTTTCCGATAAAAAGCCTTGAATTGGAAGCACTTCTAAATATTGCTCGCCGTTCTTGAGAGGTTGTTGCCTTGCTACTCTACACTATACGCGCTTTTATAGGATTTCGAGTGTCATAACAGGTAGATTTCAAATTTGTCCTCAATCAACTGTTACAAAAAAAGGGTTTGCCCAGATTAGTGAATGGTTTTAAAAATATCATAACAATTTCAGAAAAAATTACCAGTCCGTTAATCAAATGGAGAGTATATTTTACTCTTTCCTATCCAATTACCAATGGAAAATGCACATTAGTACCTTAAATTATTCCTGTGGGTTGGTTACTTACCAGGCGCGGCCCGGGTGGTGGATAGGGGAGCCACGGTATGATACCCTCGCGATCCGAGGTCTTAGGGTTATAGCGGAGATGTGAGCTATGTTTGTATGGACGCAGACCACGGTCTGCGCTCATGCAGGCTGCGCTTTATTCACAGTGAGCGAAAATCCACCCGTGGTCTTTACGACCGCGGTCGGGGCACGGATTCTGGAGGCCCCAACTGACAGAAATTGGCTGTCGCGGGAACACACATCTCAAAGAAAAACACGGTAATTATATTTACTCAGATCAACGAAGAAGCTTTCCGTGTTGAGTACAAAACCCCACATAACATCCATACAGTAGTCATGGGTGTGGAAAAATCGTATCTGTGGCCACGATATTCTGTGAGGAGCGGTCCGAAAGGTCAAGGGCTTGTCTTGCTGTGTCGAACCTTCTCTCAGCGACTAAGCTTGGACAATTTTGTGGCCCAGATTTGGTTGCTGCAGCCATTAGCTACAAAACGAATGGAGATTGGAAGACCTTCGTCGTGGCGTCAGCTTATTTCATTTTATTTCATTTATTTATTTTGTTTGAAGCTTACATGATAATACAAGAAAATAATTCTTAAAATTAAGTATCGAATTTACCGAATCTCCCCTATGATTCGGTAGTGCCTTCACTACCAAGGGCAATTTCTGAACTCATAGACTATTGCGACACCAGGAAGATGGACCTAGTTATATGTTGCGATGCCAATGCTCAGAACACTGTCTGGGGCAGCAGCAAATGCAACATGCGAAGAAACCATGGATTTCATTCTTACCGTTAACAATGTTGGTTCAACACAGCCAACTTTTGTGACGTCAAGAAGACAGGAGGTGATCGACATAACTCTATCTAATAGGTACTTTAAGGCGGTTGCCAACTGGAGGGTCTCTTCGGAAGCGTCCCTCTCACACCATAGATATATTGATTTCCAAATCAAATGCGAAGCCATAACTTTGCAGGAAAGGAGAAATCTGATAAAAACCCAATGGATACGCCTCAGGGAAGAATTAGGGAAAACTCTCAAAACTTCAACCAAACTCAGGACGAGAAAATAGGTAGAGGAAGATGTTCAAGACCAAAACAGTGCCATTACTAGTTGTTTTGAACTGACGTGCCCAGTACACAAAACCCCTGGCAGAACGCCGGTTCCCTGGTGGAACTCGGAATTGTGGAGAATCCGAAGAGAAGCTAGAAAATTTCTTTAACAGGTCACCCAAGACTGATTTGGAGGTAGAATGGAATCTCTACCGAACGAAGAAGGAATATAAGAGGGTAATTCGGGTATCGAAAAGTGCTTCTTATAGGAATTTCTGCAAAAAGATTGAGACACTAGGTGAAACTAGTAGGGCGGTTAAAGTTCTGAAAAAGGGCAAAGCAGCCAAACTGCAATCACTTAGAAGACGTGATGGCACCTTCACTGAGACGAAAGCGGAAACTTATTAGTCATCTGCTGGAGTCTCGCTTTCCGGGTAACCAGATAACAATTGGTTCACGACAAGCCCCGACTACCGAGACTCTAATTAATTTTTAAATTTTATAATATAATTAAATGAAGCTAAACATTTTTAAATAAAAACGAGGATAAGATACCCTATTATTTAAAATATAAATTTATTAAATTTGAATAGGATTAGAAATGATCATGTAACTTAAAAAAATTGGCGGTATTTTAGTCTATTCAGAGGAACTTGTTTTGTAATCGATAATCCACGATGTACCTTACGACATCAAAAACTTCATTGTTGCACCCGCTGTGTGGCTTGTGGAACCGTCTTGTTAGAACCACATGCATAAAAACCGTACCAAACAGATACTTTTTGCGGATGAAGTACTGTTTCATGAAGCACATGAGGGTTCTCACCTGTCCAGTAACGCATAGTTTGCTTATTGACGAAAGCCGTTTAACCAAAAATGTGCTTCATCGCTGAAGTTGATTTTCGATGAAATTCTTCATTTTCTTCCATCATATCCAGAGCCCAATTCGAGAACGTACATCGCTTCATATGATCAAATGACATTAGTTCTTGAGTCAGCTCGATCTTGTAAGGGTGTTGGCCAATATCCGCACCCGCCAAGTGTGTTACGGACGGCATAAAAAGTAGTTAGTGAGTAGAGTAGTAGTGTGAAAATTTTAACATGGACCATACTACCTATAAAAGTTTTCAGATCGATCTGCAAGCGAAACTAACGTTGTCCTTTAATCTGCATGACATTCAACCTTTGGGTGGCAAACCATTTTTTAAGCTGACCGTACATAAAGGTAAAGTACCTCACGCATTATAAGACCAAAATCATGACAAGTGACTGCAGGCTACCAAGTAGAAAACCAAATCCATGTCGTGTTTGGCAGCATGACTTGTATTTGCTTAGTTTCTATAGACAACTTAGTTGCCATTGCCATTGACCATAAGAATTTTTTTACTCTTTTAAGTGCTGACAACAAACTAACAAACCCTTTGGGGTTCTGGCAGAAATAGAATGCTCGGCATCGGTGTCAGATTTTAAAAACTGCGCCAAATAGACGCATTCTTCTGCAAAGGTTTCTTCTAACAAGCAGTTTCATATATGTAGTTGTTTTAACTCCTTTGCTTTGCTTCTAATAAATTCACTGTCGTCTAGTTCATGCGGTTTCCATAAGAAACCAAACTTTGTGTTTACTGTATTATAAAAATTTTCCGGTTTTTTAAGTGCACTTTAAGACAATCAATAGCTGCATAATAATTATCAACGATGAAAGATCGTCTCCCTTCTAACTCAATGTGCCCCGTTTTAACTTCATCAAAATTAAATTTTGGTTTCTTTCTTCTTCTTACATCTTTTTTGTATGTGGTCACTTCGCAACTCTTGATTGCCTCTGATTCAAAATTTTCGAACTCTTTTTCATCACGCAATGTATCAAGAAAAGCATGTAATGAATCATAAAGAGTAACAGCGTTAGATAAATCAACAGAACTTGCTTGTAGCTGTGCACTAACGATTTTAAACTTTACGAGCACAGAGTTCCAAAAGCACAACATTATTGTAATTTCTAGAGTTTTAATTTTTTCTATATGAATATTCCTTTTGCTTCTATTTTGGTCTCTTTACTTTGATTTTCATCTTCGCAAATAGAGTTTAATGTTTCCAGAACTTGTTTGTATGAACTGTATAAGGGACTCTCAAGCGCATTTAATTTTAGTGTTTTGACTCGGTCTAGTTGAAATATGTAGGGTAGATGCAATGATGCTAGATTAGTGCATTCGACGACACGATTTCAGGGTGCGTTCACACTGAAAGTTTGAAGTTGTCAAGTCGCTAATGAACTCTTTATATAATAATTTTAATTCATCATATCCCCGACCGAAATATTTTTCATGATGAATATATCTTACCATCCTGTCCTCTCACCATAAGATTAAGTTAAATATTCTTACTATTACGGCTTCAAGACAGGCACAAACGTAGCTGCAGTGATTTGGGTAATAAGACCCATCTCCGTCGAAACAACGGATGCAACGGATATGCAGTTAACTCTGAACAGGGAAGTAAAAGATTTGTAATGTGATGCGAAGTGCGCGGACACCGATTTCATATACCGTATGTGGTACCACTGCATTTAGATCATTTAAGCACATAGGTGAGTGGGCATGCACCATAATAAAAACTCTGACGTTATGCCAAACATATACTTACTTACTTACTTAGGGTGGCGTTACAGTCCGGGGTTGACCTGGGCCTCAACCAACAAGCGTCTCCGGGGAGCACGATCTTTGGCCAGCTGTTTCCAGTTTCGCACGCTAAGTTGGTTAAGGTCCCCTTCCACTTATGTACGCTACCTGAGTCGCGGTCTTCCTCTACTGCGCCGTCCCTCGGTTGTATATTCAAAGATCTTGCGGGCCGAAGCATTCACGTCCATTCGCTCTACATGGGCCAGCCACCTCAGTCGCTAAACCTTCACTCTTCTGGCTAAGTCGATATCGCCATATAGCACGTACTGTTCGTCGTTGTATCCTCTCCTTCATTTATCGTATATGCAGACGGGACAACCAATAGTGACATCATCCGCTTTTATTAGAGTCCATGCCTCTGCACCATAAAGAAGGACTGGGATTATTAAGGTCTTATAAAGGGTTATTAAGGGTCACTTTAGTTGTTCGAGAGAGGGCTTTGCTACTCAATTGCCCAAACCTAGGTAGACAAAGTCCTGAACCACATCAAAGTTATATCTGTCTATAGTGACATTCTGCCCGAGACATCGGTGTTGGGTGTCCTTTCTTGATGACAGCATATACTTTGTCTTGCCTTATTGATCGCCAAACCCATCTTCGCCGCCTCCGTCTCCATACTTACGAACGCGCCAGTGACATCCCGCTGCGTTCTGCCGATTATGTCGATGTCGTCAGCGTAGGCGAGTAGATGGACGGACTTTTGAAAGATAGTGCCTCTGGTGTTAGCATTAGAGTTTTGCACTATTCTTTCAAGAACGATGTTGAAGAAGTGACAGCGCATCGCCTTGTCTAAATCCTTTTTGACATCGAAGGTCTCGGTGAGTTCTTTACCGACCTTGATGGAGCAGCGCGCATTCTCCATTGTCATCCTGCACAAACTGACGAGTTTGGCAGGAATGCCAAAACTAGACATTGCTCTGTATAGTTCGTCTCTATAAATGCTGTCATAGGCGGCCTTAAAATCGATGAAAAGGTGGTGGGTATCGATTTGGACTTCTTGGGTTTTCTCCAAGATCTGCTGCAGTGTGAATATTTGGTCGATGGTAGACTTTCCTCGCCTGAAGCCACACTTATATGCACCAATCAGGTTGTTGACGAAAGGCTTCAGGCGTTCACACAGCACGGCAGATAAGATCTTGTAGGCGATGTTAAAAAGATTTATACCTCTGTAGTTGGCGCAGTTCAGACGGACTCCTTTCTTGAGGATCGGGCAAACAATGCTGAGGTTTCATTCATCGGGCATACTTTCCTCCGACCATATTTTACAGATGAGTTGGTGCATTCTCCTAACCAAGTCATCGCCTGCCGCTTTGAATAGCTCGCTGGCTAGGCCATCTGCTCCAGCGGCTTTGTTGGACTTAAACTTAGATATGGTTATCCTCACTTTGTCCAGGTCGGGTGGACGGAATTGTTGGTCTTCATCGTCCTGGTTGAATGGTGCATTCTGCTTGATAGCGGGATTTAGTTCATCATCGCCGTTAAACAGTTGGCAGAAGTAGTTCTTCTGTATCCTCAGCATCGACTGCGATTCTACTATGATGTTCCCTTGTTCGTCCTTGCAGGTTTCGGTTCGGGCTATGTAGCCTTGGCAGGTTCTTTTTACCCTTTGGTACAACTTCCGAACCTAATTCCTACTTCAAACATATACTTGCAAGTAGTTTATTGGGGAATTATATGATTTAATGTATAAGGTAATCCAAATTATGAATTATCAAATTCTTGGTACGAATGGACGAAATCTATTTTACGTAAATTAGGAACTATATGCAAGGCATTTTTTGAAATTTAATTATTTTAGTGTTTAATGTATACAGTTTTATAGTGGTGAATATAAATGTTTTACGATAATTCGTTATATGTTGTTTCTGCTCGATGTTTTTCATGACATGCCAGGCTGGAGGCTGGCTTGAACCACTATTTTACTGAACTAACACTCTTTAGATTTGATGTTGCACTATTCCAAACTTAACTTAAGGTACAACAAAATAAAGTTTTAATGGGAAAATTCGAATAGTTTAAGTACCAAATTAGGCATTTAGGTTTTATTTAGGCAATTCACCTTTTATATTATACTAGCTTTGCCCGTGCCCGAGAATTCTATTGGCCAATATGTTCGAGTAGGCCTCCTTTTTATTGTCTATAGCGGATATCCGGCGTATGTTGCTGCGCCTAAAAAAAGAAGACCGATTTTGACCAAACTTCACAGAAACACTCTCAGGCCAATACCGAAGATTGCCTGATTTGAGTTCAATCGGTGAAATTGACTGCACGTTTTTCTCCGCATGACTTAGGCCGCTCACACAACTTCGTTGTTCCGCTTAGGGTAGGAGCATCACTTTCACACCGATTGTTATCAATGTGGGAAAAGCAACTTTCCGATGTCCGATTCACAAAAAAAAAATGCAAAAAAATTCAATGGAGTTATTTCAATAAAACATTGAACACACGCAAGAATGAAAGTGCGCACAAACACCACAATAGCGTTGAAACATTCGTGTGGTCTCCCTCTTTCATATGCGCGTTCGGATAACAAAATAGGGGACGTCTGTACGATGGTTTTTTATATGTGCGGTCTCTGTATCTGCATCGGAATTTACACGAATACGCATATATGCATGTTTTTTTTTTTTTTTTTTCTTGGCTGTGCCAATGGATGTGGTAATCTTCAAAAGATGGCATGCACGATTCGCAAACCCGAATAATCGATGCCAGGAATGCGCCTACGTACTAATCCACACCCAGCAGACGTCAACCACTCTCCCCGCGGGACTGCCGTTAGGTATTACTTCGCGGGGCTGGTTAGCAATTCATGTCTTGTCTTGTGTCAGTTGCTTCTGACGCTTCTGCTGCTTCTGATGCTCTCCTTAGCCTTTCTACTCTCCGCAGTTCATTTTGAATAGTTGTTACCAGATTACAAACTGTCGTCCAATTGTCCTCCGACTGCAACATATGATCTATTACGAAAGATGGATTGGGCAGATTCGTTCTCCATGATACGAATCGCCTACAATGAAAAACTGCGTGCTCCGTGTCTTCCTCCTGGTCTGGACAATCTGAGCAAAATGGCGAGCTATCGTGTCCAAATCCATGTAGGTATTTGCGGTATCCCCGCGCGTCGTGGCCAGACAGGAACTGCGTAAGGTGGTAGTTGCTGTTTCCATGTGCTCGCTTTGTCCAGGTCTCGATTGACGGGATCAGCTTGTATGTCCATCTGCCTTTTGTAGTGTTGTTCCACCTGGTTTGCCATATAGCAATTGAAGCTGCTCTTTCTTCTGCTTTAATTCTTGGCATTTCACTTGCATCTAGTCCGCCCGGCGTTTTTCTGTTGTAGATCCTCAACATCTCGCCCGCTCGAATGTCTATGGGTATCATTCCAGCAATGACGAAGGCCGCTTCGTCGGATATGGTTCGAAAACCACAGATTGTCCTTAACGCGCTAAGTCTGTATGCGGATGATAGTTTCCTTCTTATTTCTTTCGTCGCTAGTGCCCCCGCCCAAACCGGGCGGCGTAAAGAAGGACTGAACTGACTACTTTTGATAAAACATTCCTCCTAGCGCATCCAGGTCCACCGATGTTAGGTAGTATGCGTGAGAGAGTTCCCTGTATTTGCGATGCTTTCATTGTAATGTACTCCACGTGCGTCTTGAACTGCAGTCTGTTGTCTAGCATGACTCCAAGATATTTGACTGCTTCTTTGGATCTGATGATCTGGTTCCCCACCTGGAAATTGGCGAATTCAATGGTTTTTCGACTTGTTATAAGGACAGCTTCTGTTTTATGGTTGGCTAGTTCTAGTCCGGCGGATACTAGCCAGTGTTTTATCCTGGAAATTGCTTCATTTGTAGCTGATTCCACTTCATGGATCTGTTTAGCTACTGTCACGATGGCAATGTCGTCGGCAAATCCAATTATCGATACTCCGCGAAGTAGCATTAATCGTAGGACTCCGTCTTACATGATGTTCCACAGAAGCGGCCCCAGTACAGATCCCTGTGGGACGCCCGCGGTAACCTTGTAGTATTTGACTCCTTCGTCGGTATAATACCTTAACTTCCTGTTGTTAAAGTAGTCCGCCACTATCCTCAGCAAGTAATATGGTGTATCCATTCTGGCGAGAGATCTTCTTAGGAATGACCAGTTCGCGGAATTGAAGGCGTTTTTGACGTCCAGCGTAACTACTGCACAATACTCCTTTGTGCCGTAGAGCCATCTTACTCCTTCTATGGCACTTTCAGCTATGTGGACCAACGCTCTTATAGCATCAACTGTAGAACGCGCTCTTCTGAAGGCAAACTGTCGGTCTGAGATGGCTCCTTTCTCTTCAGCCACTGCGAGAAGTCTGTTATAGATTATCTTCTCGAAGATTTTTCCCATGGTGTCCAATAGGCATATAGGGCGGTAGGACGATGGTTCTCCTGGAGGCTTCTTTCCTTTCGGAAGCAGGACCAAGTGCTGCATTTTCCATTTCTCAGGAAAGGTTCCTTCCTCTAGGCACCTCTGCATTGTTGATATGAAGAGGTCTGGTCTCTTTGTAACAGCCACCTTCAATGCCTTATTTGGGATTCCGTCTGGTCCGGGCGCCTTGCTGTCACCTATCCTGCTGCATGCCTTTAGCAGCTCCTCCAGAGTAATAACAGGTATATCATCTGGATTAACCTCTCTTATTATGCTGCACATACTAGCTGGTCTTTTGGGGAAAAGGTGTTCTACTATAGATCTCAACATTCTTGGGCATGTTATTGGGGGGGTTCTACAGCCCTTCAGCTTCGTCATAACCATCCTGTATGCTGTTCCCCAGGGGTTAATGTCAGCTTCGTCGCATATACGCTTAAAGCATTTTGCCTTACTTTCCTTGATAGCCCTTTTTAGTTCGTGTCTCACTATTCTAAAGTTATTCAGGTGTTCTTGAAAGTCAGCTCTCCCTCTGGATCGTTGGACCTTTCGCCTGGCTCTTAGGCACGCTGCTCTCAAAGTTTTTATGTCCTCATTCCACCAATAGCATGGTGCACGCTTTTTGCTGCTTACTCTCCTGGGCATTGCTGCATCGCACGCTGTAATGATAGCACGGACGAGTTGGGCCGACATGGCTTCTGCCCTTTCGTTCTGTCTCTGGTTGTCTGTGCTTATCAATTCTTCAAACGGAACCTTGTCAAAGAGCGCGTCTTTCCATTTTGGTCCCGCTGGATTGGGGTGTTTTATTTTACTTTTATCAGCAGTTTCAAATATTATCGCTTGGTGGTCGCTTTGCGTATATTCTTCACTGACTCGCCACTTTATACTTCGTAGGATGGAGTTACTGGCGAAGGTAATATCTATAATCGAACCCATTCCTGCATTACGATATGTATTAACTCGACCTCTATTTGCCAAGCCTATGTTCAGAGGTGCAAATGTTTCCAAAAGTATACGTCGTCTGGCATTGGTTAGTTTGCTTCCCCACGCTGTTCCCCATGCGTTGAAGTCGCCAGCAATAATAACTGGGGACCTTCCATAAGCATCCCTTGCCAGGTTATCCAGCATCGTTTGGTATTCGTTTGTCGTCCAACTCGGTCTAGCGTAACAACTGTAGAAATGTATTCCATTTATTTTGGCTCGCACGAAGCCGTTCGCTTGTTCGAAGGTGTATTGGAAAGCATGTCTTCCAGTTATCCATATAGAAGCTTTTTTCGATTTGTCACAGATTCATACGTTGCTATCGAGAGTCTTGTACGGTTCGCTGATCAAAATTATGTCCGCCTCCTTATCTTTTGCTGTTTGTGCCAGGAGATCCTGGGCTGCTTCGCAGTGATTTAGGTTTATTTGTATAATCTTCATGATTTTCTGCTGGTGATGGCTCTCCTAAATACCGCGCATTTACTGCTTCCGGCTATATGCTTCGCCTGTTCTGGGTGGTTCTTTTTACAAAACATGCACGATGGCTCCTTTAAGCAGTCTTTTGCTATGTGGCCTTCCGTTCCACATCTCCTACAGAGCTTAGATCGATCTTCTAAGCTTTTGCATTGTTTGGCTAGGTGGCCAAACTCTAGACATTTGAAGCATTTTCTTAGTGATATCCGCTCACGAATGCGGCAGACAAATCAGCCTATTTTTTATTTTCCTTGTTTCCAACAGTTTACCTGCGCTTTCTGCTGGAAGACTAACCGTTGCGGTCTGTGTACCGCCGTATGCTTTCCGCAGGGACAGAATGTCTGTTGGCAATACCATTGTTCCAAATTGCGCTTTAATTGCCTCGCATATGTCTTCTTTCGAGGTAATCTCATCGACGTCCTTGAACTCGATAATAACGCGGTGAGAGAGCGATCTTACGCTTGCTTGCTCCTTTAAGGCTTCACTGATGACAGTTTTGAACTCGGCAGTTTTGTCTCCAGCTTCTTTGAGCTGTATGAGAAGTTCGCCTTTCTGTGTTCGCCTAATCCTGGATACAGCTTTGCCCATTTCTTCCAGCTTGGGGTCTGCCTTAACGCTGCGTAGTATATCCGCATAGGACAAGTCCCCCTTCGATTCGATGACGATGGCATCGGGTCTACCTTTCTTAGCCGGCTGGTGCTTCTTAGCTAGCTCTTTGTGGGCGATTTTAGATCGACCTTCTTCCTTGGGCAACTGCTTGTTTCTGTTCTTATTAGCAGCGTTGGCCCTCTTTTGCCTGTTCCCCGGGGTTTTAACGCCGGCCACTGCAGCTTTCTCCTTGGATACTACTGCAGGATTTTCCTGTTTTCTTTTCGGCACAGAGGTTTCGATTTCTGGATCCTGTCTTCTTTTAGGTTCCAGGGTCGTCTTAAACCAGGGTGAAGTTTGTGAGGAGTTGTTTTTTCTAATCACCTCCTTTGCCCTCTCGTCTTTCAGTCGAATCGCAGACAGTTCGTAGAGAGCTTTTATGTTTTCGATTGCATCTCTCATCGGTTGATGAATCGATCGCCTTTTTCCATCTTCCAGCATGTCCACTAATGCTCTAATCTGCTCTCCAAGTTTATGAAAATCAGTTGCCTCGTTGTTCTCTGCGCGAGGTAGCTCTCCTTGCACCGTGTCCATTTGCAGCGCTGTTACTTGGCCAGATGGTGACCGCAGCATTTTTGAATTCCTCTGGAAGGGATTCACTCCATTTTCTTCTCCGACAATTCCTTCTGTTGTTTTTGTTGTTTTTGTTGTGTTCATTTCTGTTGGGTCCCAACTCAAAACCGTTATCGATGTCCGAATGTGTAGTCACCCAAAGATCCCATGGTTATCTATGCAAGCAGTGAGGCCATGCAAGGGTTGACACAAGCCCTTATGAGGTTTTGTGCCAGTGCCAGATCGGTGCTAACCAGGAATATTACATCTGGACCTACACCACCAACTAAATGATGACGAGATATCGAGCGTTTTTTGAGGCCTGCCATGGTTTTAACGGGACGGGGGCGTTTGCAGCATTAGCCTGAAAGCCATTTCAACCGAATTTCACTCCTGCCTGCTCAGGTAACAGAATACTACAAACGTCAGCCCACATATCTTAAAATCCGGTTCGTTTTTCCAGTATACCGTAATTACGACCTTACTGGGCTCAGTCGTAATGCCTAGAGCGGCGGTGCTCAAAGACGATTCCATTGGAATATGGTTTCCCACGAAGCCATCTCTCGACTATGAGTTGAGAAATGGGGTAGCACTTTGTTAAAGACGGCGCTGACTCGTCTTGTCACAGAAAGTTCATAGGGGTTCCTGCAACCTTTTCAGTCACACCCTCCTTTTCTGCCGCTCTTGGTCGGGGACTGCTTATTGGTTATTCGCAGCTAACCTACATATCTGCAGGCCGTTCACCATCCGCCACCTGTGACCCCCACAGTAGCCTGAGCACGAGCATGTGTACTCACTCAAATGCCCATAATTCACACACCGATGCAGATACAGACATCGCACATACATAACATCCTTCGTACAGACGTCACCTTTCATAGAAAAATTTCATTGGAATCGGTTAACGCGTTTGCCCAAACACCGGCAACAAACGCAAATATGGATTGATTTTTATATATATAGATTAGTAGCAAAAGTATATATAGTTTAGGCAATCTAGGTATGTATTTGTTTTAGGCAATCCACTTTTTATATCACTTTTATTATATAGGTCCGTATTAAAAATATGTGTATCCTAACTGAGCGCGTGAGAATGACAAAGACAAACACACAGGAACAAGGCGCGACCTTCTGGACTCGATGGAATGGTTCTTCTTTTGTCAGATGTAGTTAACGATGGCTGACAGGAATTGGCTGAATTTTGTTGAAGTGGTGTGCACAGCCTCATTTGACCGTGGAAGCTTGAGCATTGATTTTGTTGCCGCACGTGGTTGAAAAGCACGATCATTGTACATACAGCTAGGTTCCAGAAAACGAGTGAAATGAAATCGAAAGTGAAATTGTAAATCGAGTGA
Source organism: Portevinia maculata (assembly GCA_949715645.1). Taxonomy (NCBI): domain Eukaryota; kingdom Metazoa; phylum Arthropoda; class Insecta; order Diptera; family Syrphidae; genus Portevinia; species Portevinia maculata. Next base: position 222,297,730 of record OX454526.1, read on the forward strand.
ATTTATTTATAATATTCGAAACTTTTTCGAAATCAGTTCAAGTGAAATTAAAAACAGCTTATCTGTCATTTGAAACGTCGCAAAAATATATTTTTTGCAATAAATAGTTTTTTTGTTTTAAATTTCGTCTCGTTTTCGCGATTTATTTAAAAAATGAGTGCTGTGGTAATTGCCGTGGTGTTGCACAACATTTGTAGACAATTTAAGCTACAAAATGAAGAAGAGGAGAGTTTTGAGGTAGGGTACGAGGCAAGTGAAATTGAGGAAGACGACGAATTTACAGAAGAAGCTGCAAATTTCAATAAAGCCAGCCAAATAAGAAACCATATTGCTAATGGTATACTCTTTATTTGAAAAGGCTATAAAAAACAACAAAAAACTCTGTTCAGTCAATTACGTCCTTCTAGGGTGGACCGTGGCAATTAAGATCGTTTTTTAGCTTGTTCCAAAGAGCATCTGCAACAACATGATCGCCTTTCATGAATCCTCTAGAAAGGTCCTTATTTATCGACATAAATTTAATGAATATTGCATCCTGTGAAGTATTCTAATGCTTGCCCCTTTTGAAATATGTAATTTTTTAAAAAAATATATGGAAAGAATTTTACTCTAATGTAATTATTATTATTAGGTACTTACATTTTCAAACACGTCTATCGTCTGTTTCCACTATTTCACACTGATGGAAATGCTCGATTTGAAATCACTTTCAAATCGATAAAATCGAATTGTGGAACCTGCCAATTTCACTTTGTTTCAATTTCGAAAAAATTGAAATCGATATCGATAAAAGTGAAATGTAGAACACCAAAATCTATTTTCGCTCGATTTCTATTTCATTTCGAGTGAAAGTGAAATGTCGAACATGGCTGATAGACTTTATAAAAAAAATTTTAAACTAGTAGAATTTCCACTTTCCGTGTAAAGCGGACAATTTTACCAGTAGAAGAATTCTTTATGTCCTCGGGGCTCATTTGTTCCCTGAAAAATATCTTCTTTCTAATTCCATTAAGGGCTGGACATTCACATAAAATGTGTTCAGTTGACTCGTCCTCTTCAAGACAGAGTCGGAACTCGGGAGAGTCTGCTATTCTCATTTGGTGTAGATGATATCTTAAACCATGGTGACCAGTAAGGTAACCCACTAAGTTTTTGAAATCATGCCTGCTTAGGTTTAGGTATTTGCTGGCATTTGCTGGCATTTTGATTGAAAGGTCGAATGGCTCGTTTGACTTGTCTTAGACCTGGGATGCTTTCCCAAACATGGATACATTTTCTATGTTCCCAGCTTTTTATGCCTGCCATTGCTGCTGATCTAGGAGTGCAGCAGAAAGGTTCGGGACCTATGAATGGTGTTTCTGGACCTTTTCTGGCCAGTTCGTCGGCCTTTTCCTTAACTTCTACCCCGACATGACCCGGAACCCACCATAATTTGGTCTTGTTTCTTAATCCCAGTGTTTGAAGGGTATTGAAGCAGTACATGACTGATTTGGAGTCAATGGTATGCGAGCTAAGGGCGTTTATAGCTGCTTGACTATCCGTGAATATATGGATGGTTGCACCTTTTATACTAGATAAATTAATGTGGCTGGCGCATTCTTGAATGGCGTGGAGCTCTTCTTGAAATACGCTGGGACTATTGCCCATGGGTATCGTGAAGCATTTGTGTGGTCCGTATATACCCACTCCTACCCCAGTTTCCATTTTAGAACCATCCGTATACCACTTTATGCCGTTGTGGCTGTTTGGTGGGTTATTACTAACCCATGCTTCTCTCTTGGAGATCTCCACGGAGAAACGTTTGTTGAAGCATAGTGTTTTTTTGAATGCGGTCTGTGACCGCGTAGTTCATGTTAAGTTCTGGCAGTTCATCGAGAAGGGTCTTAAGTTTCGGATGATCGTTAAGACTTATCTCGTTTAACTGTATTACACTTATTGCACTGCGGATCGCCACTTTTTGAATGTATATGTGGTGTGGGGAGATGTAATTCCTGTAATTGCCTCTATGGCAGCTGTTGGACAGGTTCGCATGGCTCCGGAGATACCAAGGCACGCAAGCCGTTGTACCTTTTTGAGCTTCTCTATTGCGACCTTTTGTGTGGATTTTATCCACCATACTATGGAGGCATATGTTATAATGGGTCTTATCATCACTGTGTAGATCCAGTGAGAGTTCCAGTTAAGTCGCTTGTCTAGGATTACTCCAAGATACTCGACTTCGTCGGAATACTCTACGACCGTGTCGTTTATTGTGATTAGGCCTAGGTCTAATTTCCTTCTTTTAGTGAAAGGAACGATGACGGCTTTACTGGGATTTATGGAAAGATTTTCCTTGATGCACCAGTCTATGGCTGTCTTTCGAGCATTTTTCATTTTTGATGTGACTCAAATTGAGTCTTTGCCACTGACTATGATGACAATATCATCGGCGTACCCAATTGTGGTGCAGCCCAGATTGCTCATCTTGTGTAGCAGGTCATCGATGACCAATGACCACAAAATTGGTGAAAGTACTCCCCCTTGTGGACAGCCCCTTACGGGTGTTACTGATACTGAGGTCATTCCTGACGAGGCAGTTATTTTGCGACTTTCCAGCATCGCTTTGATCCATTTAATAGTTGGTTTTTCTAAGTTTCTATGGTACAAAGCATTTGATATGGATTTATATCCAGTGTTATCAAAAGCACACTCTATGCCAAGAAAGGCACTGTTCGGATAGCTCGAAAGAATAAAAACGCACACGAAATCTCGTTAAAATATAAAGCAATTTATTAATGTAATGTAATGGACTGTAAGATATGCACAACGTCCGCACTGGACGAGAGATGATACATAGAGTAATATTTGCACAACGTCCGCACTGGACGAGAGGTGGTAGATAGTGATATATTTGCACAACGTCCGCACTGGACGAGAGGTGATAGATAGTGTAATATTTGCACAACGTCCGCACTGGACGAGAGGTGATAGATAGTGGCACTGAAAATGTCTTAATTTCCGAATTTATTGTGATGATGACGGCCGCAACACGAAGGGATTATTGTTATGTGCGCACATGCAAGCATGATCATGCTCTCGATCTCGGTCGCAACCCCCGTTATGTGGATGGTGGTGGTTTTCGCTGCGGTGCGCCTGGTGAAGCGGAACTTCTGCTGCTCGTGGGTATGTACATAGTTGCACCGTTCCTGGTGCCATTATTTGTGATTGCGCTGCGCTTTGGTACATGGGTACATACACACTTGTATGTACCTGCCCGTTGGGTATTTCGTTGTCTGGCTGGCAACGGAATTTCGGTTGTCTGGCTGGCAACGGAATTTGGGTTGTCTGATGATTTTATGTTTTTTATTTGTAGCTCGCATGGTATTTCCTACTGCTCTCGTTAGTATGTGTGGGTTCGGGATTTTCCACTGCTCTGTCGTAGACATTCCTCCCCCCCCCCCCCCCAATTGAAGAGTGTCTTCAATTGGTCTGCTCTCCTCCTCCTTGGGAAGAATGCACAGTTTCTGTACATGTCGCGCTAATGTTGTATCCTCTGTTCGTATATGTGCACTGCGCACAAGTCCACGTCTCCATGTGAACCGTTGAAATGCGGCTAGGAAAGCATAGGTTGTCTGGTTGCTCACAAGCTAAAAGTGAATAGCTCTGGTTACCAAGCACACGAACACTGCTATGTAGCACTTCTCGATAGTGTTCGATCGGCCCCCTCTGGCCTTGATTTGCACTGGACCGGCATAGTCGACTCCGCTATGCCGGAAAGCTTTGCTGGCTGCCATCGATGTCGTGGAAGACTGCCCATAAGTTGCTCTGCCACTGCCTTCTTCTGTCGAAAATAGGTGATGTATCGTATCGTGATATGTGGCATCGTAGTGCCAGTTGCTCTCGTTCTGCTACCGTCACGGGTGGAACATGGTTCATTGGCTCAATCTGCTCATGTTTGCTACCGGCTATGCTATTGTAAACGAACCTTAGTACCAAGGCCGTTATTCTCAAAAATGCTTTGAAGAGTTGATTTTCGCTCGAGGAGGATCACGCCGTCGATGCTGAGGCTCTTTGCTCCGGATGTAGTCAGCTTCCCAACGATTGCGGTCCTAAACTCTTCCTCTGCTCGCACTTGCTGCTTCGTACCGAGTTGTGGGGGTACCTTTGGGAAATCCTGCTCTGGATTCCGGAGCCATGGCGGGCCCTGCCACCACAGGCTCGATTTTGCTAGCTGCTCTGTGGGGATCCCTCGGGATCCAAGGTCTGATGTTGACCGTAGGTAAACTACGGCCGCGTATGCTCGATCGGATGCGTCTGCGAATCCGTGTAGCTCCAAAATGCTCGTTCGCTCGCTCCCCAACCACCTGGGAATTCGAACAGCTGTCAGGTGTCTGAGCTGCTGTCTAAACTTCTCCCATGTGGATAGATGCTCTGCGGGGATTGGCTTGTCCCAGTGCACGCCGGATCGCCACAGATCCTGTATGATGATCTTGGCTGTTATTATCACCGGCGCAAGGTAGCCATTGGGGTCGTACAGCCTTGCGATGGCGCTGATGACTGCACGTTTTGTTGCTCTGCCCTGCTCTGCTCCTGGTGCACTCTGAACCGTATTTCGTCGGTGGACGAGTCCCAGACGAGGCCAAGAATTGAGGCCCCGGACTCTTCCGCAAACGTATGCTCAGGGCTGTTGTACTTGGCTTCGACGAGCTCTGACAGGACCTGCGCGCTCGATGATATGGTCTTGTCCAGCTCGAATCCACCTTTACCCAGCGATGAAATTATCTTCCTGGTCAACGTAACTGCTCCTTGCTCCGTATCCGCTCCGGTAAGCATATCATCCATGTAAAAGTTTTTTACTATGGCTGCGTACGCTAGGGGATGTTGCTCCTTGTTATTGTGAGCACATTGGATCATGGCTCTTACCGCGTTAAAGCTGCTGGACGCCATGCCGTAAGTGACGACGGTAAGCCAGTACTCACGTAGCTCTTCGTCTGGGTTTTCTCTCCAAAATATTCTTTGGAGATCCCAGTGCTCCGGATCGACGCGCACCTGTCGAGACATCTTTTTCACATCTGCGCTGACTACCACCTTGAAACTTCGGAAACGAGTGATTATGGTAGCCAAAATGTCCTGAAGTTTTGCCCCGTGAAACTGCACGTCATTCAGTGATGTGCCGTTGTCGCTCTTGCACGATGCGTCGAAGACGACACGAAATTTCTTCGAGACGCAGTGGTGAGGTATGTGGTAGACGTACCTGTCCGCTCTTGGTGCTCGGGTGGTTATCCGCATGTGTCCCAGCCGGTGGTCTCGCGCATGAAGTCGACATATCTGGACTTGAGTTCGGCATCTGCGCTTAGCCTACTCTCCAACTGAAGGAATCGCTTCATGGCGACGGTTGTGGAACTGACCAGGCTCTGCGCTTGTGGATTGATGGGAATGGTGACGACGTATCGCAGAGACGGATCGCGCCAGTGTGTTCTGATGATGTTGGCTTCGGTCCATTCATCGTCGCGGACATTTGTCTTGGTTCGCTCAGCTCCTCCATCTCCCAAAATCGTCTCAACAGCTCGTCGAGTTGCACGTCAGGTAATTCGGTCATTAGACACGATGCTCGTATTGGTTGCCCTTGGTTCGCGGTTGTGGCTGGCCAAACACTATCCAGCCAAATGTTGTCTCCGGCGCCGTCAGTCCAGAATCGTACGATGCCTGCCCACACTTGTGCTCCAAGTAAAATCTCGATCATAACATACAGGCAACTCATGGAAAATGTTGGCTCGAAGCGTGATGATATGATTGCTCTCACGTTTCCCGTAAGCCGCACGCTGGCATTGGAACCGATTCCTTGCGCTTGAAAGTCGCATCTGCACCTTTTAAGGCCCAATCTCTGGACGCACTGCTCTGTGATGAGGCTTATTTGGCTGATGCAATGTAGCAGAGCCCTTGCCTCGATCTGTTGCCCTGCTCCGCTGCTTATTTTGATACGTGCGGTGGCTAATAGCGCACAATCAAAGCCTGCACTGCTCTACTCGGTGTCATCGGGGTTTGTTGCGCTCAGGACCTTGCCGCTGTAATGTGGCTGGATCTCGTTCGTTTGGGGCTGCTCTGCACGTAGTTGACGCATTTGTTGCTATGCATCCTGCTATCTCTTTGATGCTTGGGAAGTTGTTGGCTGGCTCCGCTCGGCGTCTCCCAGCACCGGTAGGCCTATTCCCGAAGGCCGCTGCTCCGGGCAAAGTACGCTGTTGTGCTTCCTGTTGCACTTCCGGCAGGATCCCGCCTGGCAGCTATGAGCTAGATGCCCGCTCCTTAGGCAGTTGGTACACAACTTCCAGTTGCGAACCTTATCGGTCCTGTTTTGTAACGATAAGGCTAGAAAGTCTCCGCATCGATATAGCGGATGCGGTGACCTGCACAAAGGACATTTCAATGGTGTCCCGCTACTGGTTGCACCTTGTGGTGCGCCCATGGTGCTCTTGCGCTGCTCATTGGTGGCTGGTTTGTGGAACTCTTATCAACCTGATCGAAGAAGGCTGAGTCCAACGCGCTTGCTCTCCGTACCAGGAATCTCAGGAACTCCTCTAAGGTAGCCACCTCACGCACATCTTCCCTGGCCATGTGCCATGCGTGATTTGTGTCGACGTCCAGTCTGGCTCTCTGATGCTTGACTGATACTGTTCTTTGTTCTGCTCGCACCGTAAGACCGTGTTCAAATTACAACGTTCAGGTCAAGTCTTCGGAAACGCTGTGATCTTCCACGGAATTGAGCTTGGTAGTTCGAAGGAATGCACTATGATAGCTCCCGAGAAAGGAAGCAACGGATTATAGCACTGGTTGTCTGCACTTGACGTCAGACTGCACTGGTTGTTCACCGTAGCTTTACTAGCTACTTGCACTGCACAAAATTGTCTTTTTGCTAAAATAGCTGAATGCACTTTGTTATTATTATTATTTTTAATTAACTGCTCGATCGACCGTTATTGTAACTGCACTAGGTCGTTTTTTGATTTTATTCAACTTTTTTATCGAACTGCACTTGATTGTTTTTTGTTGGATCGCACTGTGATTGTATTTAATCTTCAATTCAAATCCACTGCACTTTAATTTGCTAAACTTGCTTGCACTTAAGCTGTTATTAGCTACTGATTTGGTAGCTGCACTGCACTCGATTAGGTTAATTCTGAAATAATTGCAGAACTCTTGCTCGCACTGCATTAAATTAATTATTAGAAGGATGCAATACTCTTGCTCTTGCTCGCACTGAGTTGAAATGATTGCCAAATAAAGATACAATAATCTTGCTCTGCTCTTATCAAATTAATTAACAATGTTTGTCTTGCAATTCAATTCCACTGCACTTTTATTGCTCTTTAATTTGCTAAACTTGCACGCATTTTAGCTGTTTTTAGCTACTGATTTGGTAGCTGCACTGCACTGCACTTGTAGGTTTAATTTAAATCAAATCGCACTTGCTAAATAAAATTATCCATCGGTCCTAGCTCTCGCCCTATAATTATGACCAAATTCGGCTCGATAGACCAAAATGTTCGGATAGCTCGAAAGAATAAAAACGCACACGAAATCTCGTTAAAATATAAAACAATTTATTAATGTAATGTAATGGACTGTAAGATTTGCACAACGTCCGCACTGGACGAGAGATGATACATAGAGTAATATTTGCACAACGTCCGCACTGGACGAGAGGTGGTAGATAGTGATATATTTGCACAACGTCCGCACTGGACGAGAGGTGATAGATAGTGTAATATTTGCAGAACGTCCGCACTGGACGAGAGGTGATAGATAGTGGCACTGAAAATGTCTTAATTTCCGAATTTATTGTGATGATGACGGCCGCAACAACTGCTACCCAAGCATTGGGTTTTTCCATCGACGAAGGGATTATTGTTATGTGCTTGTGCACATGCAAGCATGATCATGCTCTCGATCTCGGTCGCAACCCCCATTATGTGGATGGTGGTGGTTTTCGCTGCGGTGCGCCTGGTGAAGCGGAACTTCTGCTGCTCGTGGGTATGTACATAGTTGCACCGTTCCTGGTGCCATTATTTGTGATTGCGCTGCGCTTTGGTACATGGGTACATACACACTTGTATGTACCTGCCCGTTGGGTATTTCGTTGTCTGGCTGGCAACGGAATTTCGGTTGTCTGGCTGGCAACGGAATTTGGGTTGTCTGATGATTTTATGTTTTTTATTTGTAGCTCGCATGGTATTTCCTACTGCTCTCGTTAGTATGTGTGGGTTCGGGATTTTCCACTGCTCTGTCGTACACAGGCACATAGTGCGATCTCTTTACACAGGTTTGCGTTTTTTATCTCTGTTGTTAGTTTTAACACAGCGCCTTCCGTGGATTTGCCCATTTGGTACGCATATTGGTTAGGGTGCAGATGCAGAGGCATCCTTTTTGGAATGCATTCTCTAATGTGGATGTCAATAATCCTTTCCATTGTTTTCAGAAAAAACGATGTGAAGCTTATCGGACGATATGATTTAGGTAATTCGCTCGGCTTGTTTCCCGGTTTAGGTATGAATACTACGGTTACCTCCCTCCAGTTAACTGGTATATACCCCCAGTTGAAGCTGAACCTAAATAAGGCAATCATGGATGGTAATAAAACTTCTATTCCATTTTGAATGAGGGCTGCAAAAATACCGTATATACGCAATACGACGTTCATCAACGGCGTTCTTGTATACCATTTGAAAAAAAGTTTCAATTTGTTGCAAATAAATGATATTTTACATAAATTCGCCGAAAAAGACCGAGGAATACAACTTTTTTAATTCTAAATAATTTTCGTACTACTTGTGTGTGTATAAAAAACATATTATATACCTACCCATTTCTTGATCTATAGCATATACGTTTAATTCGTAGTTTAAAAACATGAATGTGATATTGCTTATAGCTACCTACCGTTTTAATAAAAATTACATTTTTCTAGACTATACATTTCAACTTTCTTTTAAAAAAAATGTCAGTTCACCCAAAAAAAAAAATGGAACTCACCTATACATTAGGTCCTGGCTACGGAAGGAGTGGGCAGATTTTAAAAATTCTTAACTTTTATTATTTCGGGCGCGTAGAGAGTAGGTATATGGTTAAAATGTCTGCTTTCTAGCTTGAGTTTGAGATAGTAGATACACGTTACGATCGATGCTGACCACGAATATATTACAGAAAAACTGCAAAACGACAGGTGACCTGCCTCAATATTAATGTAGGTCATCAATTCGCTAAAAATACCTATCCAACAACTATTTCTTTGAATAAGGGCTGATACAACACAAATTGAATATTTCGGAATCAAATACTGAAGATATGATAGAAATCGGTGCAGTTTTGGACGAGATACAGCAAAAATAACAAAACCCTAAAAAATCATAAACTCAAGATTCCTTGTTTGATGGAAAATACCAAAACACCGAAATCAGCTTTTATTCAATATCCTTTAGAAAAATGTTTCCTTTCCGCTTCCATCATCTGCCTCTCATCATACATTCTATTTACCAAAAAGTATTCGGCTGTTACACAGAAAAATAAATACTTATACGTCCAGAATGAAAATCATATGGCGCGACCAGAGGCAATCAGTTGAAAATGAGAGATATCCATACAAGATAACAAAATTACATACAATGATAGAATTCTTATTTTTGTCAGAAATCCTTACGAAATACCTCATCGAAGAAAAGAGGACCAAGTAAACTCTTGGATCTGATTGGTTCTCTTTTCTTCGTTTTCCCTTAATTCAAAGCTCAAACAAATATCTTGACGGTGATTAATGCTTAAGTTGAGAAGTAATTACGCCATCCTTTTTGTCTCCAAATTCTTGGAGGTCGAGCTTTTTGAAATCGTGTTGATGATTTTACTATAAAGTTTATATACAATGACAGCACGCCCTAAGTTACGACCAAGAACACAAGAAGCGACATGGAGAAGTGCATGATTATGCAAAGAGGGTATTAGTTCTTCAGAAGACTGCTTTCTTTTTAAATTACTTACCCTTTTTTGGGTTCTTCCACTTTTCTTAATCAAATGCCTTTATATATATATCACTACTTGATATTATGTGCATATAAAGTAAGTAACCAAACATATTCAATGGTTGTTCTTAAACTAGATGTATTTAAAATGTTAGTAGTGTTATAAACTTAAGGGCAAATACACAGAGAGCATATAGCCGGAATCTTTTCAGCCATATCGTGACCTGTTTTGAAGTAATCAAATTCGAAGACGTTGTCATTGCAGTGACATCTGCACGCGAGCATTGATCATGTTCAGTCATTCTATGTTAAGCTTGAAACCCAAAGCTGACCATCGACAAATAGATTCATGTTACAAGATATAAAATCATTTAACTGATATCGGTGCTTGGGTGGCCGGCATCCTAACTCATAACATAAATTATAATTATTTTCACTTGTTTACACAAAATCATAATAATATCTATCAATATTCAGTTTGTCCTGGAACTTAATGATTTGAAAAGCATTTTAATCCATTTTAAATTGTGTAGTGAACCTAAACCAAAACATAAACAATCATCAATAAACCAAAACATAAACAATCATCAATAAACCAAAACATAAACAATCAACAATAAACCAAAACATAAACAATCAACATAAGCACTTCATACATTGCATCGCACACACTGCATACAATGTATCGGGTTTCACAAGCGCCACACTGACTCATTAAAACGCCACTCGAGAAGGGACGGAAACATCGTCACTGCACTGATTCATAAACGATCATACATTGTGTACGAGTGCAGCTAACCAATGTTCTGCATATCGAATGTCAGACATTGTAACCGAATTTGATGGCACGCGACCCACTTAGTATCAAGATGCATTGGGAATACTGCTAGGGAATTAGTATATAAGGCCAAGTATTTTGGAAATAAAATTAGATTCAATTTAGCTCCTAAACTGGTTGTTTCTCAATTTTGGCAGACCCCTATGGCATTCGTGCCCTGCCCTTCGATACACTTCTTCGTTGTTAAATATTCCTTGGGAAGTTTTTCAAAAATAACCTCTTTACAGCATTGGAAAACTAAAGGAATAGAAGCAACTTTACATGGCGATCCTGTACCACGATCCTGCAAACCGAACCAGATCCTGCCGAACTGTTGCTGAATTTCTAGGAAATCCAACAGGGAACAGACCAAAAAAAAAAAAAATTAAAATAATTGAGTACTCATTGTATTTATAATGACAACCAAAACGGGAACAAGAAGATAAAACAACAGATGACGGAAGAATATGTGCCGCAGGAAGAATCTAAACACTGATGAAAACATGCCTGCACCCGAAGACATACATGTTAAGCGGATACGCTTATAGATAATGCGATGGTATATTTGTGTACATTAATACACATTATAAAATAGATCGTGGTGTCGACGGCTAATGGAGACGTGTAGAAAATGCTTAATAAGCATTGCGTGAAGTCAAATGGCTTTTGCTACACAAACTCAATCTCCATTCACCGAAGGAATATATACTTTATATAAATAAGAGATATTACTCTGCCTTGCAAGACATTTAAAACCATCATCGATTGTAAACATCCTACGATGAACAATCCCATGCCCATGGTTAACCCATGATCGATTGTAAACATCCTGTGATAAACAATCCCATGGTTTCACGACGCCAACAATAATTGTGCTAACGTAAACAGTTCAGAGACTGATCATGTCGCATACGAGATATGATTAATACGTTGCCAATCTGTTGAATTCGCTATCTATTCTTCACCACCATACCCTTTCTTGTGTGTAAGTGTGCACTGAGTGACTGTGTGCACGGTGAGGATCCATTCGTGCTGAGAACTTTTGTCAATCCCCATTTAGCAGTCTAACGGAACGGTTGTTTTTATTAACGGAGCATAACAATTAACGGAACGGAGCATAACATACAACTATTACCAAACCGAGTAGAGGACGAACACCTAAGGAATCAACCGCCTTCCAAACAAAGACGAACAATAATGAAGGAATCAGAAGACGAGGAAAACGTAAATGAAGCCGACGAAAAGGGCGAGAAAGAACTTTCTGGTTATGTCGCGATGAAAAACCTGCGACTCCACATAAATATGTAGAATTTAAAATCAAAGATCAAGTTAGAAAATAGTATAGTCATTTCCCTACTTTAAAATCTGTAAAGAAAATATTTTTATGAAATCTTAAAGGAGTAACGAAGGTACCCTCAAGAAATATCATTTGTTAGTCAACTTTTGAAATAATAATACTTAGTAATACATTAAGCCGGCAATAAGAAAACAGATGCAAAAAAAAAATATTGTTAAGGTTCAGATTAAATAAAAAGAGTTTGTATGGAAAATAATTCGTATGAAATGAGGAAAATAATTTGAAAAGCTAGTATGTACATAGGAGGTATTTAGAAAAACATGGTTTTCGAATTCCAAAGATATAATTAAAGCAAATTTGGAAACAATTAAAATGGTAATTTTTAACATTGAAACTGAAATGAAAGTCATCCAAATCTTCACGAGATCGTATAGAGAACTAGGTTCGTTTTGAAAAAAAAAAAATAGAAATAATATATAAGACATTAAAGGACACAGAAAAACAACATGCCGGTTACAACGTTTATGAGAACTCTTGATGTTGCAGTCTAAAACACCACAACCGAAATCTCATAAATGTATTTGACAGGTTAAGGCAATATAACCTCAAATTAAATGCTAGCAAGTGTCATTTTCTAAAAACTGAAGTTGTCTACTTGGGACATTTAATAACAAAAGATGGAATAAAAACAGACCCCGCCAAATACAAGACAATAGAAAACTATCCAACACCAAAAAATGCAGACGAGGTTAGAAGATTCGTAGCATTTTGCAACTACTATAGAAGATTCATACCGAACTTTGCAGAAATTGCAAAAAGTCTCAATTCCCTTTTAAAGAAAAATCAACCATTTATATGGTCAAACGAATGTGCAACAGCATTTACAGACTTAAAACAAAAGTTAATCAACCCTCCAATTTTACAATACCCAAATTTCGACAAACCTTTTATACTCACCACCGACGCTTCTGATTTTGCACTGGGAGCGGTACTCTCACAAGGCGAAATAGGTCACGATTTACCAATATCATATGCCAGCAAATCGTTACAAAAACATGACATAAACAAACCAATAATAGAAAAGGAAGTGTTAGCCATACACTGGGGAATAAATTTCTTCAGACCATATCTGTATGGAAGAAAATTTATGGTAATAACGGACCACAGACCTTTAGTTTCGCTATTCGCTCACAAAAATCCATCCTCGAAACTTACCAGAATTCGACTAGACCTATCAGACTACGACTTTGAGATAATATACAAGCAAGGAAAGATGAATACAAATGCCGATGCACTCTCAAGAATAAAAATTGACAGTGACATTTTGAAATCCATGATGGTAGAAGCTAATAAAGATAACAACAGCCACAATGATGATGGCAATATCGGATTTTGGGCGGATTTTGAAAATATTTACACATGAGCATAAAGGGCACATAGAGAGTATATACTATAAATTTCAGCTCCCTAGCTGAAACTTTGGATTTTCAAAAATTAATATACCCTTAGAATAGGGTATAAAAAAATTATTTTATTTATTTGTGGGCGTGTCAGTGGGCGGATTTTGAAATTTTTATCCCGAGCAGTTTTAGGAGTCATAGATCATATATAAAAAATTTCAGCTTTCTAGCTCAAAATTCGATTTTTTCCAAAATTTTGTTTTTTTTGAGTTTGTGGGCGTGTCTGTGGGCGGATTTCAAAAATTCGTAAACTTGATTATTTCGGGACCCTAGAGAGTATATGGTTAAAATTTCAGCTCTCTAGGTCCAGTTTAAAGGCCTAATTTTTGGCTACAGACGGACGGACGGACGGACGGACGGACATGGCTAGATCGACATTACTATCGATGCTGATCATAAATATAGTAACTTTTAGGGGTCTACGGGCAATATTAAGGTATGTTACAAAATATGCGTCAAAATAAATATACCCTTAGAATAGGGTATAAATAGTACTATTGAAATCAATGAAAATGAAATTATTGTAAGATGCAGCGATAATCCAGCGAAACACGTTTCGACTCTGGAGCAGCTAGTATCAGAATTAAAAAGGGTACCCGCAAAAGAAGTAGCGCTATGTGAAGAAGATAAGATATTTGAATATATAGAAATGGAGAAATTGAAAGAGATTTATAATACGTTGCAACAAAATGAAAGACAGTCGCCCATGAATATATTAATATACAAACCCCCAAAAAAGTAAGAAAGTACGAAGAACAGTTAAATATTATAAAAGAATACCATAATACACCGCATGGAGGACATTTAGGCATAAGGAAAACCATAATAAAACCCAAGCAAAAATACGTCTGGAAAAATATGAGACAAATGGTCAAGAGATTTATCAACGCTTGTGAAACATGCGCCAAAAACAAACAAACAAGGCACACAAAAGAAGAAATGGTCATAACAGACACACCGGGTACCAGTTTGGAAACAGTACAAATAGACACGGTTGGACCTCTAAGGATATCAAACGGGTATAGATATATACTGACAATGCAATGTGAACTCACCAAATATGTTATTGCACATCCTATTGACAGTAAAGACGCAAAAACCGTAGCGAAAACCTTAGTAGAACAAGTAATTTTAAAATACGGTTGCTTCAAAATACTCCAGTCAGACAACGGAACTGAATTCAAAAATGAGTTAATGCAGAGTATATGTGAAATGCTAAAAATAAAACCAATTTACTCAGCACCGTATCATCATCAAAGTATAGGTTCTTTAGAAAGAAACCATAGGGTACTAAATGAATTCCTTTTAAATTTCACTGAAGACCATGAATGGGACATTTGGATACCGTATTATGCCTTTGCATACAATACGACACCAAACGTCGACATTAATTATACCCCATATGAACTCATCTTTGGAAAGCTACCGTATTTGCCAAACGATATAATGAACAATAATAACAAAATATATAATTTAGAAAACTATGTCAATGAGATTAAAGAAAGACAATTGAAAAAACACATAAAATTATTGAAAATATAAAAAAAAAGAAAATTAGAATACGATAAGAATGTCAATATTTAAAATTTTAAAATAGGAGATTTAGTATTTGTTAAGTTAGAAAGTAAGAAGAAATTACAAAGTCCTTACCACGGACCATATAGAATAATCGAAACAGACAATGTAAATTCAATAATAAACATAAATGGAGAACGTAAGAAGTTACACAACAATAACCTTAAGAAATACAATAAAGATAATGAAATAAACACACAATAATAGTTGTACCATAAGTTTAGACTACACAGAATGTTAATAAATATAACCAAACAATTATGTAACTAGCAACCTAAGAACCCTTATGTAAAGTAATTTCAAAACATGTTGATACCAAGTAGTCTTGCAAAATTATTCCCATAATAATTTTCCGCTTGAGGGTGAGGGTGTAGTGAACCTAAACCAAAACATAAACAATCATAAATAAACCAAAACATAAACAATCATCAATAAACCAAAACATAAACAATCAACAATAAACCAAAACATAAACAATCAACATAAGCACTTCATACATTGCATCGCACACACTGCATACAATGTATCGGGTTCTATTTCACAAGCGCCACACTGACTCATTAAAACGCCACTCGAGAAGGGACGGAAACATCGTCACTACACTGATTCATAAACGATCATACATTGTGTACGAGTGCAGCTAACCAATGTTCTGCATATCGAATGTCAGACATTGTAACCGAATTTGATGGCACGCGACCCACTTAGTATCAAGATGCATTAGGAATACTGCTAGGGAATTAGTATATAAGGCCAAGTATTTTGGAAATAAAATTAGATTCAATTTAGCTCATAAACTGGTTGTTTCTCACTTTTGGCAGACCCCTATGGCATTCGTGCCCTGCCCTTCGATACACTTCTTCGTTGTTAAATATTCGTTGGGAAGTTTTTCAAAAATAACCTCTTTACAGCATTGCAAAACTAAAGGAATAGAAGCAACTTTACAATTGTGTACCTACTTAAAAACGCTTTCGAACGAACAAACCGCTAAAACTGATGACAAGATAAAAAATTGCCAAGCAATTGATCTACCTACATAGACAAAACGCGAAATAACGATTGACGAAATAAGCTTACCACATCAAAATAACTAAATTCAAACCAATGAATCTTAAAAGAGAGGCTAATGCAAAGAGAGAATTCGCCTGATAAACTAAACCAGTAAATCAAAGCCTAATTAAGAAAAATACCAGCGAAGAAATGCGATGTAATCATGTAACGCAATGTTCGCAAGACAAAGTATACAAAAAGCAAAACCACTTTTGCGAAATGAAGAAAAAGTATTGAGATAAAAACAAAATGACAGTTTGGAAACGAAAATGGTGAAATAACTGATACCCATTTTATGTATATATTCGACAATCATCTTTTTCGGCAAAGTGAAATGTAATAAATGTGTGTATTATTGTTGTTGTATGTTTTGTACTGGGAAATATTGCTGCTTATTTGTCCCTGATGCATTTAGGTACATTGTGTTGTGTGATAAATTGTTAATTATTTGTTATTATAAGGAGACGAGAGGTAAAAAGCCGGTGTGGTGTGAAAATGTTTTACTGCAACAGTGTCTTAGGCAGAGACCGTCCACGGTTCAGGAGATTGTCAAGTAAGTAATTGTGTAGGCCAGGCGCACAACTGCTGTGTTGAGTCTTCCGCTTAGCTTAGGTGGAATTTTTCGGGCAGAGAAGATGGCAGTGTTTGATCAAATAAATTTCTTTATTGAAATTACTGAAATTTTAACTATTTAAAATGAATAGAAAAAAAAGAACAGCGCAATTCTTAGAATATTCAACCCTATCGAGGAACTCAGATTGCGATCGAGGTATCCGTTTCGGAACAAGATGAATAAAGCATACAAACGCATTTATTTGAGAGCGAATTTGCTGCTTTAAATCAATTACAGTGTGAAATATTTTGTGATAAATCTAATACAGTTTCAAAGTGATCGCTAATGCGGCTAATAAACATCAAAAATTATGTTTTTTAATTTTACTCCGTCCAATGTTTACCACTTTTCCATTTTACTTAAAATAATCCACAGCATTTTCTTGTCGGAGAATTTCGAAAGAAATTTGCTGTGTATCTGTCAAAAGTAAGTGACATAAACGCGGTACAACGCAATGCGACGGGGTGCGCTATATGTCATCGGAGAATTTTTCCGAAAGTTGTATCGCAACGGATACCTCGAATGAAATTTCTCCGATTTCGTACAAATCGGAGAAAATTCCGTTCCGAGCGGATACCTCGATAGGGCCGATTGATTTATAAAAAAACATAGGGACGGGCTACAGTCCGCTTGGGCGAACTGTTGGATACCCTATTCTTATTCCTATCCCTCATAAGTTGGCGTGACAAAAGTCTAAGTATGGTTGAATTGTTAAGAACGCTCTACAAATTTTGTTATATAACATTTAAAGCATTTTATCGAAAAAAACGCTCCCTAGCTCAAACTTGCGTGTTTCAATAAAATTGTTTTATTTAATTGTGGGCGTGTCAGTAGGCGGATTTAAATTTTTTTTTAACACATGAGCATAAAGGGCCCCTAGAGAGTATATACATATTATAAATTTTAGCTCCCTAGCTCAAACTTTGAATGTTCAAAAAAAGTTTTTTTTTTTTTATATTTTAGGCGTGTCAGTGGGCGGATTTTGAAAATATTTACACATGAGCTTAAAGGGCCCCTAGAGAGTATATATTATAAATTTCAGCTCCCTAGCTCAAATTTTGGTTTTTCAATAAAATTGTTTTATTTATTTGTGGGCGTGTCAGTGGGCGGATTTTGAAAATTTTTTATCCCCAGCAGTTTTAGGAGTCTATACAAAATTTCAGCTTTCTAGCTCACAATTCAATTTTTTCCAAAATTTTGTTTTTTTGAGTTTGTGGGCGTGACTGTGGGCGGATTTCAAAAATTCGTAAACTTGATTATTTCGGGACCCTAGAGAGTATATGGTTAAAAATTCAGCTCTCTAGGCCCAGTTTAAAGGCCTAATTTTTGCCGACGGACGGACGGACATGGCTAGATCGGCATTACTATCGATGCTGATCATAAATATATTAACTTTAAGGGGTCTACGGGCAATATTAAGGTATGTTACAAACTATGCGTCAAAATTAATATACCCTTAGAATAGGATATACACAATTACCTTACTGGACAGTGGTTGGTGTGCAAGTGATGATTGAAAGTCATAATTACAACTGTCATATCAAAGAAGAAAAACCATTTTGGTGTAGCGGATAATACTCAGCAGAAGAGGCTTACTTAATACTCGTATGTATGTATTATTATACTTGCTGCAATATTGAATCCAGAGATTACCTCTATTTATACAGTGTTGCAGACAAGAAAAACTATATTTACAAAACATTAAGAATTTTAATATTATTGGTATTCAACAGGCAGAGTTTTGCCTAATGTTAACACAGGTCGCTTCGCTTTTGATGCTGGATCCCAGAAAATTGAACTTTTTGCACCTGGGAATCATTCCTCCTTATCTTAAAAAGGCCGGCATGGGTCAGAGACGGACTAATACGAAACCCCTCTCCTTCTGCTTTATCTTTTTCTTCCTTAATGGCGGTGAGGATATGATCAGGACTAAAGGGATTATAACCCACCCACCTAACTGCATCGCTCCTGTTCCGCATGTGGCGTTCATCCGATCGACCTCAGAAAATTACGTCACACCTCCAGATTTTGATGCCGATCAAATGATAGTGTTGATGCAATTGCGTGAACTAGGAGTTTAACCTTCATAGGATCTCTCCTTCAACTGAGCCGGTCGCTCTCCATTTTTTGGAGATAAGCTCTTTGACGTGATGGGTTCTTCGGATCTAGGAACTGCTTATTTGATAAACTACTACTACTACTGCTGTCTTCTGAAGCATCTTCATCTGAGCTACCATGGGTAGGTAGGTAGGTATATGGATGACGGGTGTCACGGCTCACTTAGACCAACAGTTGGGTCCATTGTGTCCATTTAGGGATTCTTTAAAATTTTCCGGGAACCTGAAAAGAGAGATAAAGGAAACCGCTGTTTAACAGCTCGGTAATACGCTTTAGCAGAACCACCCGGATTCATATGTGAATCTCAGGAGTTTCTTTAGCTCTAAAGCAGCCAGATCCTCCAGCTCCTTAAAGAAGTAGCTGCCAAGAATCTTCAATCTTTTTGTTCTAAGGGCAGGGCATTCGCATAGCAGGTGACGTATAGATTCTATTTCTTCAACGTCCCTGCAACTCCTGCAGTAGTCGTTGTGCAGTATGCCCAGCCGCTCCGCGTGTAGGCCCACTATACAGTGTCCAGTGAGGACCCCCGTCAGTGTTCGGATGTCTATGCGGTTAAACCCGATCATGGTTTTAGATTTCGTTTGGTTGACCGCTGGCCAGAGCTCTCTTGTGTGTCTGCATGTATCAAGATTGATCCAACGTAAGTTTGCTTTACTTATGGATTCGGTGTCGAGACTTAGCATTAATGTGCTTAGCGGGGTTCTTATGGATTTTAGGGCCAGAGATGCACTCATCTCCGATCCCTTCCTTGCTAGTTCGTCCGCTTTCTCATTGCCCAAGATGTCATTGTGTCCTGGTACCCAGCATAAGGTTACCGTATTGGCAGCTGATATCTCGTCTAGGTATTTTTTGCATTTTAACACCGCCCTTGACCTGATTACTACTGACTCCATAGCTTTTATAGCCGCTTGGATGTCAGAGTAAATGGTGATATGTTTGTCGGCTATTTTTCGCCTCTGCACCTCATTGGCCGCCTGAGTGATCGCAGCTGTCTCTGCCTGGAACACACTGCATTCATCGCTGAGCCTAAATGATTCGCTCAGGTCCAGAGACTCACAGAAGATGCCTGCACCTGTACCTACGTCCATCTTGGATCCGTCGGTGTAGATAGCTATCTCCTCTTCTTTCGTGACCATTTTACTACTCCATTCGCTTCTTTCGGGGATTCTGATATCGAATCTCCTTTTGAAGACGAGGGTGTGGGGTAAGTAGTCAGTGGCTACTTTCTTTTTCGATGCACTCCATTGTGTCTCCACGGAGGCATGTCCGTATGGTTTAAAAGACCACAGTCCCAACCCTCTGAGCCTGATGGCCGTTTTTACCGCCTTACTGCCGCAGTAGATGTCCAGGGGTACGAGATTAAGTAGAACCTCCATGGCTGCAGTGGGTGTAGTCCTTAAGGACCCCGTTATCACGATGCAGGCTGTCCTTTGGACTTTGGTGAGGTTTGAAAGATAGCACTTCTTTTCAGTAGCCTTCCACCATACCGCCGCGCCGTACGTGAGCATGGGCCTCACCACCGTTGTGTACAGCCAGTGTGCCACATATGGTTTGAATCCCCACGTATTACCGAACGTTCGTCTGCACGCATATAGTGCCACGTACGCTTTTCTAACCCGATCCTCTATGTTTTCCTTCCAGGTGAGTTTGGAGTCTACGATAACGCCCAAGTACCTTGCTGTCTTGGATATTTGCAGATCCACTCCACCCATACTTGGTGGTTTAAACACAGGTAATGTCCTTCTTTTTGTGAACAGCAGAACTTCTGTCTTCGCTGGGTTTACCCCCAGTCCTCTGCCCGCAACCCAGTTGTTGACAAGTAAGAGCGCGTAGCTGAGTCGTTCACTGAGAACTGGTATGAATTTGCCTGGGACTAGGATCGCTACATCGTCGGCAGAAGCGCTCACAATGAAGCCTTCCCTCTCCAGTATCTTTAATAGCTCGTCTATTACCAGTAGCCATATGAGTGGAGAGAGGACGCCACCTTGTGGTGTTCCCCTGCTAACTTTCCTCTCAATGCACATTTCTCCTAGGTAGGACTTAATCCGTCGTGTGCCTAACATAAGACCAATCCTGTCGCAGAGACTGTCATTGAGCTGGGCCCTTCTTAGGCTGTGCATAATCGCGTCGGCCTCGGATGTTGTTGAAGGCACCCTCTATGTCTAGAAACGCGCTCAAAGTGTATTCCTTGTGTTCCAAGGACCTTTCCACTACTGACACTACCCTGTGCAGTGCAGTGTCTGTAGATTTGCCCTTCATGTATGCGTGCTGTGAGTTCGAGAGGTAGTTGTCGCCTATAGCCACTCTTACATACACACAGCTACCATTATTTTGCCCTTATATTTTTTGTACGCTGTCCAACATTGAGCTCCGGGCTCACAACTGCGATGCAGAGCTTTCCTCTCCTCTCAGGGGCAGTTTTCGGTCTCAGAAGATGGCTGAGTTTTTCCGCCACTTCATCCACCCTATGCTTACGCGATGCTTAATGTCCCACAGCTTGCTCCGCTATTGATGACAGATTCTTGATATTTGAACTAGATACTTGGGAATCACTCTTCCATTCATTTAAATGTCTGAAATTGGTTTGGAGTGCATCAGAGAATGGGCAGTGAAGGTATTCGGTTTTTTTTCGGACTGATACCTTACCCATTCCCTTCCAAAACTTCCACCCATTAGCGGAGTGCGCGTTGCAGGGACGTTTCATCGTCGCTTATGATGGCTCCGTGCGTCGTCAGCAAAGAATAACTGATGCACTTTGACGTCCGTCAGTTTTCTTTCAAGCAGATAATCATTGGCTGTAAATATGAAGGGATCTAAGATGCTTCCCTGGTATACACCGACTTTGAATGCGAACTCCTCGGTGACGACAGCGATGCATCTTTCTCTTGTTCTGCTCCCACATACATGTCAATAATCGTATGTACGTATAGGTTTCTGGAACTCCTCGTTGTCTAATCCGAATTATTTTTCGTATTCGGCTATCTAATACCCGCTCAACGATCGTTATAATGAGTGACATCAGCTTGATTGAACTATATTTGTGCAAATTCAGTAACGCATCACTGGCATCATGATGCTCATGATGCTTTGCAAAATGTTCATTAACGCAACTATTGGCATCACTTTCAACGTCAAGTGTTCATTATTGCATCAAACTGATGCGCAAACATAACGAAAAAAAGCATCACAGAAATACCTGATGCGCTGTTGATACGCCGGGAAAAAAGCAAGAAAAATGTCGGAAGAGAAAAAAAGTAAGTAAACAAACATTTTAATTGATAGATACTATAAGAAGGTGTATAAGAAGGTGTCCAAAAAGGATTTAATGATTTTCGCAAATCCTAGAAACATGGTTTGGTTTCCATTTAGAAAAGTTAAATCATTAGTGGACTTACATAGAAGGTGCAGCGGCACATTCTAAAATGATTTTGAAATACATCGTCTGGATATTCTTCTAGAACTTTGAAATAGTCCCTAATCTTAGGAATTTTCCTTCTTTTAAATCTGCTAATTAAAGTCCGTATGCGTTTCGACCTTTTTCTTCTTGCTTCACACATATTAAAACTAAATTTATCGTCTTTACGATCAAAGTTATCGACTAAAACTTTTATTAGCAAAACTTCCATTTTAAATGTTTGATTTAAACAATGCGTTCTAAAACTCAAACGCCATATTCAATCAGCAACGCATCAGCTTAAACTGTGCATCGCATCAGCATTGCAAATGAGCAGTGATGCCGCATCACTGCGCAAATGTTTGACGTTTCTGACGCTCTTGGAAAATATATTCGATGAAATTGTTCATTTAGAAGTCTCTCACAATACTGTTGCTGTATTTTTTCGTCATCCACAAGAAGCAGCCCTTAAGCGTTGTTGATGAACTTTGGCGAACAGATCTCCTTCTCTGAGCGGCTATTTTAAAAATGGTTGTGTCCCTCTTCAAGTTGGTTTGTCGTAGTTTATTGATAGCCTTGTTTCTATCAGCAGCCTTTTTCATCTCCATTATTAGTGGAGCACTTTGACCCAGCTTTGATTGTGCATTCTTGTCACATATCACTGCTTTGGCTTCATCTTCACCATCATGTTTCTTTGCCGTGTTGATAGTGTCCTTTTAAAGCCCTTTGCAGTGATTTGGATTTGTCCAAACAAGGTCGTTGTAGGGAATTCCGCATATCTTATGCTCTGCACTCTGTCTGCATCCTGCTGATGATGTTCAGATTCATTTATCTAGGCCTGTCGGATTAATTGAAGATCTTTTCCATCGTATATCGATATCGCAGCTACATATGTATTTATGGACAGTTAATAATGGACTAACACTAAATCCAGCTAAGACACAAGCTATCTTAATTTCCAAAAACTTTAAAGAAACTGGAAATCTGCCTCCTATCATGTTGTCTGGTATTGAAATTAAGTGTGTTGAAAAAGGCATGATCCTAGGATTTATAATAGATCGGGATCTCTCTGGCAGTGATCACATAAATTACAAAATTGGTCGAATTTATGGTTGCCTTCGGAATCTATGCACTTGTGCCAGCTTTGTTCCCCGTGATATAAAATTAAAACTAATGAAAACTCTGATACCTCCAATAATAACATACACTGATGTTATTTACTGTAAGCTTGATTCCATTTCACGAAATAAACTAAACGTTGCATTCAATGGTATGATTCGTTATGTTCATGGACTGCGAAGATATGATCATGTTTCAGCTTACCGGAATAACATTCTTGGTTGCTCTCTCACACAGTATTTGACAGCCAGAAATTGTATATTTTTACATAAAATTATCTATCTAAAATCACCATTGTATCTATTCGAAAATTGCAATTCACACAGTCATCAAGAGTATTCAATGCAATAATACAGCCTTGTAATTACACTAACTCATCGCGCCTGTTCTTTGCTCACGCCATTCGGCTATGGAACTTTTTACCCGAAGTCATAAAACGAGCATCGAGAGCCTCTGAATTCAGGACAGCTATTTTTGAATACTTTTCTCAACAGCAGTAGATTGTCTTTTTCCTATTTTTCTTCTCTTTATCTTTCTGTCCTTAACTATTACTTCATCTATCCCACTATTCTTTATATTTATTTTTTTTCTATTATCTTTATTTTATATTAAATATTCATGTAATTTCATTAACTGTTTTATTATATAATTTTTTAGAGCAAGGGAACTCTAAATGTTAATTTTGTTAGTACTCTTTAAAGACAAAGTCTTACATGTACTTAATGATTTGTAAATAAATTAAATTGAAATTGAAATTGAAATCCTCAACTTTATTAATGATCTGATGGAGATAAATTTGTATATTTGCAATAAATGCTTCGCCTCTCTCTTTGTCCAGATTATACCATTTGACTCTCGCAGACACTTTTGTTTGTTTAGCTCTGTTCGTCCCCATCGCCATAGGGGTTTTGAAAGTCTAGCCAGAATGCATCTTTTCTCTCTGTTCGCATTCAACTTGGAGAGCATATATACTGACAATATTGCACACCTCACCTTGCATCACTAGTTTGAGAGACATCAAACATCACTGGAGGACGCTGCCAAGTAGCTCTGCAGCAAGGATGATACCGATTCTGTTACTACCCTTTTCCGTCCCTGGTAGGTAGGTTAAACGAATGCCCTTGTGACGAGGTGTCACAGCTTACTTAGACCATCATAGACATGATGAAAGGATTGAGTACAAGACTAAGTCCAAGAAAGAACTCGCCTTCTAACCATCATCTGAACAAGCTCGTAGCTACGACCACTAACACTTCTAATGTTTCAATTCGCGACCCCTAGGTTTCGCCAAAGCTTAGGCAGCACTTTGCTATCCTCGAAAATGGAATAGCTCTGACATGAGCATTTCTGCCCGTCCCAGGATTAGTACCATGTTAAATAGTGCCTGGCGGGGTGGTGCGTGTTCTATTAGCGTACATTTCCATAGGGCTTTAGTTAAAAACGAGTTCGATACACACATGCTCCTATTATTTCTTGTTTGGTCTTGCCTTTACGACAACGGTGATCTCCGGTCGTGTCAACTCCCGGATTTGCCTGTTCGCTTGCGGGGCAGCTTTAACATCGTTAATGTGTGGCTAATCTCACCTGGATATATAAATTGACTATAGCCGTGTTTCTTTGCACGCGGATATAGGGATAATTTGAAATTTGCATGTAAAATACAGCAACAACTTATCCTATATACGCTAACTTTAGCGGGGATAGCTATTGCCGCTAAGTCAGTTAGCGGGGATAAACAGTGCTTCCAAAACCCATTTTCTTCGTTTCTGATGAACTCATGCGATGAATTTTTCAGGAAATGTCAAAGTTTGACATCCCTCCGACCACTAACCCATCCCGCCGAATATTTTGTTCGTGATTTTATTATTATTTTTTTTCAAACTTCATTATAAAGGTAATTGAATTTAGCAAATCTGTTAATGTGAAATTATTTTTCATAATTTCTGAATATGCTTGGCATCAATTTCAATTGGCGGAAGTTAATATTTTATAATTTCAGGATTTTCAATACAAATTTCTTAACTACAACTTGCAGCTGTGTCACGCTCACGGTGCATGTCATAGGTGCATGTGTGCTGCCAAGTTTTTTTTTGATGAATTCTTAAGTGGCGATAGTCATTTTCTGATACCATCCCTATATCCGCGTGCAAAGAAACATGGCTTATATGTGATTTTCCCCCTTAGTCGTCTTTTACGACAAGAGCTGTTTATCGCTGTGCGCTGTAGTAATATTTTTAACGCGTTCCTTCACGGGGTTACCCATTCCCCTCCAAAGAATCATACCATAAATCAAGTGCTCGTTGAACGAACGTATGATGGCTCCGTCGTCAGCAAAGAATGACATTTATGCACTTTGGAGTCTGTCACTTTTCTTTCAAACATGTAATCAACGACTACCAGATTGCCGTAATATTTTCCACAACAGACTTTCTAATATCTGCTCAACGATCTTCAAGGTGTGTGACATCATCTTGATAGGACGGTAGTTATCACAGTCTCGCGCATCGCCTTTTCCTATTGGTGACCGTGAGATTATCTCTGAAAAAAAATATGATCTACTTTAAATTCTCGAGCAATATCTTGTTCCAAATAAAAAACCAAGTCTATGAGTAATCCGGCATGGTTTAACAGAAGACTAATAAATCTTAAAAATAGAAAAAAAATCCTTTAAGTTACTCAAAACTAACAATGATATTAATTTGCGGTCTAACCATTTGACTATTCAAAAAGAATTCGATACACTCAATAGGTTCTTACATCGTGGCTATTTGTTCTCTACTGAGTTAAATATTAAATATAAAAGTGACAATTTTCGCAAATATATTAACTCTAAGCGGAAAAGCAATGCGTATCCAAGCTGTATGAAGTACCAGTCGAGTTAACGAGTCATGTTCAAAAAATCTGTAACTTCTTTGCTGTTTATTTTCACTCGGTTTATTGCACAAACACTCCAACTTATGCAAATTTAAATAAAGTTTCTACCATCGGTAATGTAGGGTCTATGGTTTTATCGTGTTCTGAAGTAGGATCAGCCTTATCAGGTTTAGATACCAATAAAACGGCAGGTCCTGATGGGATCCCACAAATCTTATTGCTCAAATATGCATCATCATTAAATATTCCCTTGACGGCTATTTTTAACCTATCGCATTCGCAAGGACAGTTTTTAGATTGTTGGAAACTCTCTTATATAACACCAACTTACAAATCTGGATCTAAGCAAGAAATTACAAATTATAGACCAATCTGCAAAATATCTGTTCTACCTAAGTTATTTGAGAAATAGTTTGTGACAAGCTTATTTTCCAATTTAAAAATTTTGTATCAGATTTCCAACACGGCTTTATTTCTGGAAGATCTACATCCACCAATCTTTCATTAATTACAAATTATATTATAAATAATTTGGAATCTAATCGTCTAACCCAGCGGTTCTCAATCTTTTTTGGTGACGGAACCCTTTTGGAAAGCGAAATACTTGACGGAACCCAACAATAAAACAATAGTTTTTAAAAGTGTATTTTTTATTAATAAGCATAATAAAAGTACCATGTAACAGTTACTTATTGCTTATTTTCATAACACGTATAATAATAGAAGATATTAAAAAAGAAAAAAAATCTAACTAGGTAATGGGAGGTATGAAATTGTTTTTTTTTTATTTTTCATCAATTGCGCGCTTCAAAGTGAGATATTGGACCAATTCTTCAAATACATCATCTTGAAACATTTCTGAGTCGTTATCGCTAACAAACTCACTGAGTGACGTAAAGTTTTTTATTTCTCTCTTTCCAACGCAAATAATCCAAAAATCTAATTTTCTTTTGAAGGGAGTTATTTTGTTACAGGCCTCGAACACTGTTGTCTGTTTACCTTGCAATGATAAATTTAATTCGTTCAGTTTTTGAAAGATATCCGCCATAAATGACAGTCGGAACAACCAAGTTTTATCATACAAACGGTCTTTCAAATCAAAAGAAGTATCTGAGAGAAATAATTGTAACTCGGCTCTAAGTTCAAATAGTCTTGTTAAAGTTTTACCCCGAGACAGCCATCGCACTTCTGTATGGAGTATGGAGCAGTGTCTTATGTTTGCTGCCATAATCTTCACACAATAATGAGAACAATCGGGATTGTAGTGTTCTTGATTTGATAAAATTAATTATTTTTACCGCTTCATCCATAACTAATTTTAGATTTGACGGCATTTGCTTCATCGCAAGTGCTTGTCTATGCAGGATACAATGTCTGGAACTACAATTAGGCGCTTTATTTTTTATTCGTGACACTACTTCTGCTCTATTATCTACCCGTCATCGCCTTGGCCCCATCTGTAGAAATGTCAATATAGAACGCTCGACCAGAGAGAGGTATTTTAAATATTTTTTCTAAATTCTTGCGGAACCCCTACAGGGATATCGCGGAACCCTAAGGTTCCGCGGAACACACTTACAGTATGGCTGGTCTAACCGATATAATTTTTACAGATTTTGCCAAAGCATTTGACCGCGTTAACCATCATATTCTCTTACACAAACTCTTGGAATTGGGGTTTCATTCTAAGTTTCTTGAGTGGTTGAAATCTTATTTAACATCGAGAGTTCAAGTTTTTTGTTTTGTTTATAATTCGCTTACGCTAAAGGGGCTTTGTTGTTTCTGTATATGTACAGTACCCTTATAGTGTTAAACACAGCGCATGCATTTTTTGTTGAACAGTAAGCTGCACCTAGCAATGTAGTATTGTATTGCATGATTTTAGGTGCTACTTACTATTCGAAAGAATAGGAGGATAGGAAAGAAGTTTTTTTTTTTGGTGTTTAGTATTTTTTTTCTCCACGGGTGGTGCCTAAATTGCTTAGGGAGATCTCTATTTATGTGAATTCAATTAAAAATCATGTCCCTGGCCGGGATTCGAACGCACGACCTGCCAATCAGTTAGTGAATACAATACCATCGCACCAATGCCACCCGCAAATGGTTAAGATTGACGATCGGCATTCTAATCAAATACTGGTTCCATCATGTGTCCCTCAGGGTAGCCATTTAGGCCCATTATTGTTCTTGTTTTTTATTAACGATTTTTCTAAAATCTTTGTAACATCTCATTGTCTTCTTTTTGCGGACGACCTCAAACTATATCGAAGTTTAAAATGGATTGATGATTGTGCTTTAGATTAGATTAGATTAGATTAGATTCTTTATTTCATGAAATATATGTATAATAGTTTGTGTTTGAGAACACGAGCATGGCAGCAATAGCCGTCTGCCGGGATTGTGCTTTATTAAATAATGATTTGAACAAACTGGCAGAATGCTGAAGCATAAACTTTCTACATCTTAATATTTCAAAATGCCAAGTCATGTCTTGTTTTCGTAAAATTTCTCCAATTTATCATGATCCAATTTACTATCAAATTGATAGTACTTCATTGGATCGTGTAGTGCAAAAAAAAGATCTAGGTGTTATTGATACCAAACTTTTTTTACTTCCTTATATCGATTTTATTATAAATAAATGCAACCAAAGGTTAGGATTTATCAAAAGAAATGGTAAGGAATTTACAGATCCGTATACTATAAAAACTCTTTTTATCTATCTTGTTCGATCAGCGCTTGAGTGTACCTACTGCAGTACAGTTTGGAACCCTTATTCGTGTGTAAGAAAAAATTCAAAAAAAGGTTTATCTTAATATATAAAAACATAGGGACGGGCTACAGTCCGCTTGGGCGAACTGTTGGATACAGTCCATGATGGATATAAGAAATTCCAAAATGCCAAAGGATTTCTTTCTTATAACCGTGTTTTCTTTTATAAAAAAGAATGGATATAAGAAATTAACGTTCTTTTAAAAAATTAACAGATATAAGACAGAAACTTTCTTGTAGAAAAAAAATGAATAAAACAAAGAAAGTTTCATATGTATATCACAGCCACGCAAGAAAAAAACACCACTCCACAAAAAATCACTGGATCGTTAAAAACAAAATATGTTTGCATTTATTTATATACATATGTACAATGTACATATGTATTTTCACTTCATGTAGTATGTACATATGTACATACATATCTTTATTTTTATGAACTATGTACAAAACAAAAACATAAATAACAGAAATAAATAAATATGTATATTAAATTCATTGCACTTCATTCAAAATCACAACAGGAATTTTTAATGTAAGTGAATACAAATCAAATAAGTATCTTAAGCGTTTTCGATTTAAAGAATGGCAACAATTCAATTCAAGATTGTAAAATAATCTTCAATTTTCTTTTGAACGAATGCCGGTTTTCGCTGCTTAAAAAGAATATCTTCAATGTTGCATATAATTTCGCTTCCTTCATCGACATCCAAATACTGCTTTAAAGTAAGAAAAGCCTTGATGGCTTCTTCCCTTGATGGCTTTGGTGTTACTGCGACTTGCTCAAAACATTCCACTTCAAAACATTCATCGCTTAGCATTTCATTGAGAAGTTCTTCTTCATCTATTTCTCCGAAACAGTTATTATTTTCTTCGTCTTCGAGATTTTTTAAAAAATATTCACTTTCACCATCACTTTCTTGTTCGTTCGATTCAATTATGAGAACATCATGTTGTTGTTCTTTCTTGGAAACGCCTGCTTTTCTAAAACAATTTTGTATAATCTGAGGGGTTACTAGCCACCAGGATCGTTTCACAACAAACAAAGCCTTTAAAATAGAAAACTCTTTTAAAACATAGGGACAGGCTACAGTCCGCTTGGGCGAACTGTTGGATACCCTATTCTTATTCCTATCCCTCATAAGTGGGCGTGACAAAAGTCTAAGTATGGTTGAATTGTTAAGAACGCTCTACATATTTTGTTATATAACATTTAAAGGATTTTATCAAAAAAAAACGCTCCCTAGCTCAAACTTAGGTGTTTCAATAAAATTGTTTTATTTAATTGTGGGCGTGTCAGTAGGCGGATTTAAAAAAAAAATAACACATGAGAATAAAGGGCCCCTAGAGAGTATATATTATAAATTTCAGTGTCCTAGCTCAAACTTTGAATTTAAAAAAAAAAAAAAAAATTGTGGGCGTGTCAGTGGGCGGATTTTAAAAATATTTACACATGAGCATAAAGGGCCCATAGAGAGTATATATTATAAATTTCAGCTCCCTAGCTCAAACTTTGGATTTTCAAAAATTAATATACCCTTAGAATAGGGTATAAAAAAATTGTTTTATTTATTTGTGGGCGTGTCAGTGGGCGGATTTTGAAATTTTTTTATCCCGAGCAGTTTTAGGAGTCATAGATCATATATACAAAATTGCAGCTTTCTTGCTCAAAATTCGATTTTTTCCAAAATTTTGTTTTTTTGAGTTTGTGGGCGTGTCTGTGGGCGGATTTCAAAAATTCGTAAACTTGATTATTTCGGGATCCTAGAGAGTATATGGTTAAAATTTCAGCTCTCTAGGTCCAGTTTAAAGGCCTAATTTTTGGCTACAGACGGACAGACGGACGGACGGACATGGCTAGATCGACATTACTATCGATGCTGATCATAAATATAGTAACTTTTAGGGGTCTACGGGCAATATTAAGGTATGTTACAAACTATGCGTCAAAATTAATATACCCTTAGAATAGGGTATAAAAAGTGTCTATGTACATAATCATTCTCAATGGCCAAAACTTGCTTGCGGATTAACCATTTTCTGTAATGGCTCTTAAAAGACGCGATGATACCTGTTGCGATGACAAAAAATCAAACTTGGGTTACTTATGAGTCTAAATATATGCGAATATTTTGAAAGGATTATCTTACCCTGATTTAATGGCTGTATGAAACTTGTGGCGCAGGGTGGTAAAAACAAAATTTCGATGTTGCTTGGAATGAAATTTAATTTGTGACACGATGCGTTATCTATAAGCAACAAGATTTTCTTCTTTTTCTTTTTAAACTTTCATCTAACTCTCGTATGATTTCGCACCATATGGTACTGGTCATCCAGGCTTTTTTGTTAAATTTATACGGTAAAGGGATTTGTTTTCACCGAACACATCGTGGCTGCTTTGATTTCCCGATTGAAAAGACATGTTTATCTGTACCTGTTGCATTGCAAATAAAAAGCAACGTTATTCGATCTTTCGGAATTTTTTGTTTGGACACAGTTTTATTAGCTGGTGCATATGTTCCGCTGTGAAGGGCCTTGTACATCAAGCCACTCTCATCGGTGGCGTTGTAAATGTCATCAATTTGGACATTATTTTATTAAGGATTTCATACTGAGGCTTTCTATTTCTTTTAATGTTTAAACTTGCACCCGAATATTTTTTACTTTCTAGTTCCTCTGAATTTTTTATTATTTTTGACAATGTACTTTCGGCAATTTGAAACTCTGCGCAAATTTCTTTGCGATTCTTACCGCATTTAACTTCATTTAATATTCTAAGTTTGGTTTTAATGGACACTACATTTTTCGTTTTCCATATCCAATTTTTACAATAAAGAGTCTAAGCCGACAGATATGGACGAATAAACAAACTAATGTGCGAGCTTCTTTGCTTTCTTTTTCACTCATCTGCCATTTCTTGTTTTCACACAAATTTGAAGGTTGAAAGAACATATATTTTCATGTCACTTCCCTTTGGTGTTTGCACGTGGTAGTTTCTTATAGACGTTTATATTTATTTGCAATCAAATACATTTTATACTAGAATTAGTTTCTTATATCAGTGTTTTTCTTATAACGGCTTTTCTTATATGCGTCATATTTAAGTCGTAGCCTTATGGGGGTGTGCTTCGTGCAGTAGAATATGTGTCTTATAAGCGAGTTTTTCTTATATTAGATTTTCTTATATCCGTCATGGACTGTACCCTATTCTTATTCCTATCCCTCATAAGTGGGTGTGACAAAAGTCTTGGTATGGTTGAATTGCTAAGAACGCTCTACATATAATTATAATTATAATTAGAGTATAATTTAAAGGATTTTATCAAAAAAAACGAAGCTTTTGTAAAAAAACGCTCAATAACTCAAACTTTGGTTTTTCAATAAAATGTTTTATTTAATTGTGGACACGCCACGCAGGCGGATTTTAAAAAAAATTAACACATGAGCATAAAGGGCCCCTAGAGAGTATATATTATAACTTTCAGCTCCCTAGCTCAAACTTTGGATTTTAAAAAAAAAATATTTAAATTGTGGGTGTGTCAGGGGGCGGATTTTGAAAATATTTACACATGAGCTTAAAGGGCCCCTAGAGAGTATATATTATAAATTTCAGCTTTCTAGCTCAAAATTCGATTTTTTCCAAAATTTTGTTTTTTTGAGTCTGTGGGCGGATGTCAAAAATTCGTAAGCTTGATTATTTCGGGACCCTAGAGAGTATATGGTTAAAATTTCAGCTCTCTAGGTCCAGTTTAAAGGCCTAATTTTTGCCGACGGACGGACGGACATGGCTAGATCGACATTACTATCGATGCTGATCATAAATATAGTAACTTTTAGGGGTCTACGGGCAATATTAAGGTATGTTACAAACTATGCGTCAAAATTAATATACCCCTAGAATAGGGTATACAAAGCGGCCAAGTGCGAGTCGGACTCGCCCATGAAGGGTTCCGTGCGAATTATAATTATTATTTACTTAGGCCACTATTACAAATTTATTATTAGAAAATAATGGTTCACGGTTTACGCATAAGGTTTATGTTGATGAAATGAAATGTTTTTTTTTTTATATTTGAATTGATTGAATGAAAGGTAAATTGCAGTTTACGATTTATGACGTATTAAAAAAAACTATACTTACTAGATCTCGTTCAAACCAACTTTCTGTGGAAGTTTGCATGGTAATGTACATCATAAATTTTTTTAAGTTTTATAATTCCCTTATTTTAGAAGTTAGAGAGGGGGGACGCACATTTTACAACTTTGGAAGTGTCTCTCGCGCAAACTATTTAGTTTAGAAAAAAATGCTATTAGAAACCTCAATATCATTTTTGAAAACCTATCCATAGATACCCCACACGTATGGGTTTGATGAAAAAAAATAATTTCGAGTTTCAATTATGAGTATGGGGAACCCCCAAAATTTATTGTTTTTTTTTTATTTTTGTGTGAAAATCTTAATGCGGTTCACAGAATACATCTACTTACCAAGTTTCAACAGTATAGCTCTTATAGTTTCGGAGAAAAGTGGCTGTGACATTCCCGGACGGCCAGACAGACAGACAGACAGACAGACAGACAGACAGACAGACAGACAGACATGACGAATCTATAAGGGTTCCGTTTTTTTGCCATTTGGCTACGGAACCCTAAAAACGTTCGTGCGTATGCGTGACCGACCATCACGGCTGAAACACTGAAGACATCTACCTTATATTTACACCATATGTTCGTATGGTGCTCCTGATGGTTTATGTTTATGTTTTACCTCCTAGATGGCGCTTGGGTCGCTTTTTTGAAAATTCGTATTTATGGACCGATTCGGCTCAAATTCACACCATATACCACTGAAATAACGAACGACCATACCACGTCGAGTTAATCGGTTCTCATCAGATCACCGTAATTAAACGACTTTGGGCGCGGTTAGTACGTAGATGGGGGACCGTTTCAGAACAACCGCGTGTCGTTGGCTAGTCCCATCTACAGAGTTGAGGTAGATAATTATACGTGGTATCACAATGGGCCTAAATTGGTCTAAGTGTGTCGGCTTCTGCCGACAGCCACATAAACCTAACCTAACCTAACCTAACCTACCACTTAAATAAAAAGAAAGTGTTTGCCAAAATTTGGACCCGATAGCTGGCGCTGGGAGATATTTACGACAAGTTAGATTTCCCTGCGTATATCTGTATCAACAAAATTAAATTTAATTGTAATAATATAGTAGGCGTTGGTTGTCTAGACTATTTATACATTAACAAACAATTGACATTTCAGTAATTCATATTTCATTTTTCTGTACAATTGTTTGACGAAAACTGCAAACTAATTTTTAATCAATTTTAAATAGGTAAATAACATTTCAATTCGATTTCCGGCACAAATAACATAACCAACGAAAATGTTCTCTTTTAGCATACATAACTGTACAAATTGCAGTGATATAATATAGCAAAAAAAAAATGCCTGGACGACGACGTTTAAATATTGGTCGTTGTGACCGACAAATTCGCAATAGGCAAAAAAAAGAAAGGAGTTAACACCCCAACAAGAAGAAGCGGCAAGAGAGGACACACGATTGCGCGATGCAACCACCCGTGCAACAGAATTGAACGACTTGCACAAATGAGAATTAAAGCTCAAACATCACGTCATCATCGTTTTACGGATTCATATAGAAGTGTGGTGCAATTGAATAATCGAGTACGCATGCAAACAACAAGAGCGCTAACATTGTCATCATTCAATCGCATCGCATTTGAATATGATCCAGACATCGAATATTGCGCACATTCAAAAATTTCAATTGGTGACATGGATAAAGAATGCACTTATTGCCACGCTCTGAAATTCAAAAATGAAACAACAGGGATGTGTTCTTCATCAGGCAAAATGGTTTTACCTACATTGAACCCACAGCCGGAGCCACTGAAAACGCTAATAGATGGCAACACCGCAGATTCCAAATTATTTACAAAAAAAATAAGGAAATTTAATAGTTGTTTGCAAATGACTTGCTACTCCAGGAAAAATGTTCGGAAGTTTTACCAAAAGGTAAAAAGGACGTGTAACGGAAACAAGACCTGAACAGAGACCTGTAGAGACGAGGAAGGAAATCTTGTAGTAGAGTCACAGTCGGTGCTGAGGATACGGAAAAACTATTTCTGCAGACTGTTAAACGGCGTAGACAACACAAATTACGCTGTCAGGCAGAACGAACCATTCAGCCTGGACGATGAAAGCCAAGACTTCCGTCCACCTGACCAAAACGAAGTGAGGATAGCGATATCCAAACTAAAATCCAACAATGCTGCTGGACCAGACGGCTTGAATGCCGAGCTTTTTAAGGCAGCGGGAGATGACCTGGTGGAGAGCATACACCAACTCGTTTCCAAGATATGGTCAGAAGAAAGTATGCCTGATGAATGGATCGTTTGCCCGATCCACAAGAAAGGAGACCCTCTAAACTGCGCCAACTATAGAGGCATCAGTCTCCTGAATACTGCATATAAGATCATGTCTGCTGTACTGTGTGAACGCCTGAAACCATTCGTCAACGACCTGATTGGTCCCTACCAGTGCGGTTTTAGGCCCGGTAAGTCCACGACCGATCAGATATTCACACTACGATAGATCCTGGAGAAAACCCAAGAAGTCCAAATCGATACCCACCATATTTTTATCGATTTTAAAGCCGCATATGACAGCATCTATAGAGACGAGCTATACAGAGCCATGTCTAGTTTTGGCATCCCTGCCAAACTTGTCAGATTGTGCAGAATGACGATGGAGAACGCCCGCTGCTCCATAAAGGTCGGAAACAATCTCACTGAGACCTTTGATGGATTTGATGAATTGTGCGAAACTCGCAAGCCAACACTAGAGGCACAATTTTTCAAAAGTATGTGCTACTACTTGCATATGCTGACGATATTGACATAATTGGCAGAACACAGCGAGCTGTCACTGGTGCGTTTGCAAGTATTAGCACAGAAGCGGCAAAAATGGGTTTAGTGGTGAATGAGTGCAAAACCAAGTATATGCTGTCAACAAGAAGGGACACACAACATCGACGAATCGGACAGAACGTCACGATAGACAGCTACAACTTTGAGGTAGTTACTTAGGGACTTCGTCTACCTCGGCTCCGCTATAAATTCTGAAATCAACATCACATCAGAAATCAAACGAAGAATTACACTTGCCAACCCCTGTTTCTTTGGCCTAAGAAGGCAATTGACTAGTAAGGCCTTGTCGAGAAACACTAAGGAGACTTTGTATAAGACCCTCATCATCCCAGTCCTGCTCTACGGCGCAGAAGCGTGGACATTAGCAAAAGCGGATGAAGATCTCCTTGGTCGTTTCGAACGCAAAATTCTTCGAGTGATTTTCGGTCCAGTTTGCGTTGACGGGCTTTGGAGGAGGAGATTTAACACCGAACTCTACGAGCTGTACAGCGACATCGACTTGGTCAAAAAAGTGCGAATAAGTCGGCTAAGATGGCTAGGACACCAACGCTCCGGCCCGAAGAGTCTTCGATTCCAACCCGGAGGGACAACGCAGTAGAGGAAGACCTCGCCTTAAGTGGCGCGCGCAAGTGGAAGGGGATCTCAACCAACTTGGAGTGCGCAACTAGAGGCAGTTAGCCAAAGATCGTGCTAACTGGAGAGGCGTATTGGTTGAGGCCCAGGTCCACCCCGGACTGTAGCGCCACCTAAGTAAGTAAGTAAGTAAGTAAGTTTCAAATGACTTCCTTCGCTGCCAATATTGTATTGTATTGTATTTATTTATTCATCTTGCTAGGAAGGTACAATATATAAAATGTTATAAGAACAATTCAGATTTATTATTAGATTATTAGAAATTATTCAGAGGAATTATTAATAAGTAGTGTGCAGAACAATTAAAAAATTTATAAAGCGTTCTTCAAAAAAAAAAAAAAAAAAGTATAAAAATATATTGTAAGACCCAACAAAATTAGGTTGAAGACACTCTTTAGCTATGCTTAAGCAAGAGCTAGTGGCGAGTGTCCTTTCAAAAATATAATAATTCAATCGTATGACTAAGTGTGTACCCTGCAAAAAAAAAATGTTTTTTATTGATTTAAATTATAATGTTAACTAATTGAATTAATTATGTGTTCGATTTGTGTGTGATCATGATTAAAAAGCCAAGATTTAATTTTGTATAGGAAAGGTGACAAATTCCTTAGACTTCTGATGGAGAAAGGTAATTTATTAAAAATTGATGGAGCAACTACTGTGAAGAATCTTTTGAAGTGGATTTAATTAATTATTTTTTTTTTATTTTATCATTACTAATACGGATGGACAAGGCGCACATTTAATTCAAACATTCAAGGTACAGGGTCAGGTCTATCACAAAATTGGCTCTTTACTTCCTCTACCCACGGAATCGTCGAAATTTCTACAAATTTACTTTATGGGAGACGAAGAAAAGCAGTCCGACATCCGGTGCGAGTACAATCACATTCTATAACTCAGGAACGTTTGCCGATTTAGAAACTTTTTTGGCAGACAAAAATTACCTCATCCGATTGTTTAAGCAAGTTTCCAATCAATTGCAAAGCGATTATTATATGATCGTTATTAAAGCCAATAAAGTGCCTATTGGCGAACATGCGCGTCGTTTTAATGCTCCAACAGTGAATGAGGTAGGAATAGTAATGGTTGGCGATACATTCGAACAACGTGATATACTCGAGACTTACAACGAGAACAATCATACATTATTGATGATTTGAATGAGTACATTCAAACACATGAACCGCAATTATTGGCAGAAAAAAAATGAATTCTTGATTTGGTAATGCTTGTAGTCACCGCAAAAGAAGGCGGATTCTTCTTTTTGGCTGCTCCAGGTGGCACTGGCAAAACGTTTTTGATTTCCCTCATCTTGGCTAAAGTACGTTCTCTAGGTGAAATTGCCTTGGCCATCGCTTTATCAGGTATTGCTGCTACTCTATTGGATGGCGGAAGAACTGCTCATTCTGCACTTAAATTGCCGTTAAATATACAGACAAATGAAAATGCAGTATTCAATATTAAATCGCATTCAGGTATGGCTAATGTACTTAACAGATGCCAAATTATAATCTGGGATGAATGTACAATGGCACATAAACATTCTTTAGAATCTTTAAATCGGTCGTTGAAAGATTTGAAAGGCAACGACAGATTCCTTGGCGGTACTCTAATTCCACATATGCAGATGAAATAAATGCCTGTTTTAAAGTTTCATCACTGTGGAGCAGTGTTCAAAAATTGAAGTTGACAACGAACATGCGTGTCTAACTTTTTGCTGAGGTGAACAACCTCACTCAGCTTGTAAATGAGCCTACACGAATACCGGACATAAGCAGTTAAACCGCCAACACACTGGACTTGTTTCTCACCTCTCACCCTGAAAAATACGATATAAACGTATTACCGCATCTAGGTTCGTCCGACCATTGTGTCATATCAGCGAATTTCTCGTACTCCGGCCACATAGTTAAAGAACAAACTCCTAAAAGAACCGTATGGCAATACGAGAAAGTCAATTGGGAAAAACTAAACGGTTTCATTAAGAGTTTTAACTGGTCGCTGTGCTTCCTCGACAGCGACTGTGCTTCCTCAGAAGCAGCTGATATGATAACAAACATTATTGGGTATGAAATGCTTTATCCCTAACCGGATAAAAAGTATCAAACCCAAGGTAAACGTGTGGTGTGACTCGAGCTGCAAAGAGGCTATCAGGTTAAAAGAGGTAAGCTTTCGGTCTTATAAGGCCAACCCATCTGAGGAAAACCGGAAAAAATTCAAACGAGCCAGAAATTACTGCAATGCCCTTATTAATCGTATGAAATTCTCCCATGACCAAAAGCTGAGGCAAAAAATACTGCAAAGTCACACGGGTAGTAAAAACTTTTGGTCGTTTGTCAAAAACATCAAGAATTCGGCCTCGTCATCTATCCCAACACTCATTTACAATGACATTCCAGCCGTCAGCTCTTTGGACAAAGCCAATAAGCTTGCTGCTGACTTCGCAGCTAGCTCAACGCTCTCAGATTGTGCTTTATCTCGCCCTGTACTCGAGCGCGTAGAATACTCCATGGGACCAATCCACTTTCGCACTCGTACAGTGGCTAGAGTACTTCGAGATCTTGACATACACAAATCCGCTGGTCCAGATTGTATTTCCCCCATCGTTCTGAAGAGGTGTTCTTCTACGCTGGCAAAACCACTGCGTAAGCTTTTCTATCTGTCCTATTCTTCTGGGCTCTTCCCGGGAAGTTGGAAAACAGCATTTGTCCAGCCTGTACCAAAAAAAGGCGAGTCTTCTTCTCCCTCCTCCTGCCGACCAATTGCAATTACGTCCCTTCTTTCTAAGGTCATGGAAACGCTGCTAAACCGTCAGCTAATGAAATATCTTGAATCGCGAAAACGTCTTAATGACCGGCAGTATGGTTTTCGCAGCAACAGGTCTACTGGTGATTTTATGACATATCTAACCGAAAAGTGGAACCAATCTCTTCACCAAGGTGGTGAAAGTAAGATTGTTGCGCTAGATTTTTAAAGGCATTTGACAGAGTTTGGCATCAAGCTCTCTTGTCGAAAATGCGTGCATTTGGAATCGATGATACTCTTCTTCAATGGATTATAAATTACCTTTCGGCCCGTTCAATTCAAGTTATTTTGGACGGTTTCAAGTCTGCAACTCACCAAATAAATGCTGGTGTCCCCCTCCGTTCCGTTCTTTCCCTGACTCTCTTTCTCATTTTTATAAATGATCTCCTGTCTGTTAATTCTATTCCAATCCATTCTTTTGCTGATGACATTACCCTCAGCTTTTCATACTCCTCTCCTGGGTCACGTCCCACTTCTTCGGGTGTTTAACTGGAACGGCAACGTATGTTAAGCTCATTGAATTCCGATCTTAACAGCATAACTCAGTGGGGTACAACTAATAGAGTGGAATTTAATGCTTCCAAAACACAATGCTGTCTCCTGTCATTAAAGCAAAACCCACATACACTGCCATTATCCATGAATGGCACTTGCATCGCTGAAACCGAAAGACTTTCCATTCTCGGTATGTTTGTCAATGACAACTTTTGTTGGAATGACCACATATCCGATGTCGCCAAGAACGCTGCGAAATGTCTGGGCTTCCTTAAGTGATGTAAGAACTATTTCACCCCTTCTGATCTGGCTACAATTTATAAGGCGTTTATTCGTCCGAAACTCGAGTACAACGCTCATATCTGGTCTGGTGCACCAATAACTTATTTGGAGCTACTTGACAGGATCCAAAAACGCGCGATAAAACTCATTGGCGACCGAGACATCGCAAGATCGATTGACTCTCTTAGTCATCGTCGTAATGTCTCCTGCCTTTCGTTATTTTATCGTTATTTCCACCATAAGTGCTCAAACGAAATAGCCAGTTGCATTCCTCCCTTGAACATTTCAACTGCAATACCCGCCATGCAAGGAATGCTCATCAGTTCACCCTCAAGCCTGTATTCGGACGTACAGTGAAGTACAAAGAGTCTTTCCTCAGCCGTACAACACGAATGTGGAATACTCTTCCACGCTCTATTTTTCCTTTACATTATAACATGCAAACATTCAAAATCAACTTGCATCGGCAACTCTCCTTTTCTTCTAATCCTAATTTCCCTAACGCCCGCGCTGTGTAGCAAATACATGATAAGGGTACTACAAAAATCCCTTTATAAAAAAAAAAAAAAAAACTTCAAAATGATCCATCTGCTGCGCAATTGCTTGATATTGGAGAAGGCAAAATTAATGTAAATCCAATGAGCCAGGCAATCAAATTACCAGATCATTTTTGCATCATTGTGACATCTAGAGACGCATTAATTCAAAATGTGTTTCCAAGCATTCGAGAAAATATCAACAATCATCGTTGGCTGAGCGAAAGGGCAATTTTAACAGCAAAAAATATTGATGTCGACACCATAAATATCTACCTTCAAAACATGTTGGAATTCATTCAAGTGAATTGATACTGTGGTAGAAGAAGATGAAGGAGTGAATTTTGCAACAGAATTTTTAAATTCACTTGATTTGCCAGGTGATTCCACCACATAATTTAATTTTGAAAGTTGGATCACCAATCATACTGTCCGAAACCTGAATGCACCAAAATTATGTAACGGCACGCGGTTGGTTGTCAAGAAAATATTGGATAACATTATTGAATCGACAATTATCAATGGTAAGTTTAAAGGAGAACATGTTTTATTGCCAAGAATCCCGATGATTCCAACAGATTCTCCAATTGCATTTAAACGCTTACAATTCTTAATTCGTCTGGCATATGCAATGACAATCAACAAATCTCATGGCCAGTCGATGCAAGTCTGTGGCTTGGATTTGGAAAATGCATGCTTCGCATATGGTCAATTATATGTAGCCTGCTCCAGAATTGGTAAGCCCAACGATTTGTTTGTATACGTTGAAAATGCAGAAATGAAAAATATTGTCCACATGTTGGCTTCACAATAAATTATTATTAACCAAGATCAGACGAACATTGTATTATTATGTGAAACAAAATTGAATTTATTAAATCGGAAATAAAATTTGCGTTTAAAATGACGTAATGAATTTCATTTCATTCTTATTAAAAAAAATGTCTACCGGAATTGAAATACATTTCAAAACGAATCTTGGAAGCAATAAATTATTTTAGGCAGAACAACGTTTGCCGGGTCAGCTAGTGTATTATAAACCTCACTGGGGTAATGACATTCCATCTTATGAAACTAGATGTCTTTTATTTGGTATGCAGAGTTTGGTAAATCGACGTACATATTTTGCGATAATGTTTATAAGAGACTAGCTGCACCCGCCCGGCTTTGCCCGTGCCCGAGAATTCCATTGGCCAATATATTCGTGTAGACTTCCTTATTATTGTCTATAGCGGGTATCTGGCGTACGTATGTTGCTGCCCCTAAAAAAAGAAGACCGATTTTGACCAAACTTCACAGAAACACTCTCAGGCCAATAGCGAAGATTGCCTGATTTGAGCTCAACCTGTTCCGCTTAGGGTAGGTGCTTTTTGTCTGGCAGGCGCCTATGTCAGCTTTTGTGCGAATCAAACAACCAAGCGAAAGTAAAAAACTTCGATAGAATAATTTTTCATTCACTTTCACACCGATTGTTATCAATGTGGGAAAAGCAACTTTCCGATGTCCGATTCACAAAAAAAAATGCAAAAAAATTCAATAAGAGTTATTTAAATAAAACATTGAACACACGATATCTCAAGAACGAAAGTGCGCACAAACACCACAATAGGCTTGAAACGTTGGTCTGGTCTCCCTCTTTCATATGCGCGTTCGGATAACAAAATATGTGACGTCTGTACGATGGTTTTTTATATGTGCGGTCTCTGTATCTGCATCGGAATTTACACGCATATGCACATATGCATGTGTACTCACTCAAATGCCAATAATTCACCCACCGATGTAGATACAGATATCGCACATACCAAACATCCTTTGTACAGACGTCACCTTTCATGGAAAAAAATTTCATTGGAATCTGTTAACGCGTTTGGCCAAACAGCGGCAACAAACTCAAATATGGATTGATTTTTATATATATAGATATACTTACTCACCATATTAAATGTGCACAACTTCTTATACTAATATCAATTCGCGTTCCTAGTTATAATTCAAGAGTATATGTTCTTTAACTTAAGAACAAACATTTATAGTTGTTAATGCGTACATTCCATCGTCTCGTCTATGTTGTTTGTATTCGGAACTTTCTATGGCACTAGACCATATTTTTGACATATCTTGTTGTGACAGCACTGTCATACTTATAGGCGACTTCAATCTGCCACATATTGGATGGGTACCTTCTGAGGATGATTCTCATTTCATTTCATCCTTTGACTCTGCCCAACAAGAGCTCGCTTTACTTGACAACATTTTGTCTTTTGACTTACAGCAAACAAGCTGTATAAAAAATTTCAGAAATCGAACTCTCGATCTTGTTTTCTCTTCTGACTCTGTTAGTACTGTGGTTCTGGAATCCCACTTCAGTATAACTAACATAGATAACAATCATCCACCCTTGGATGTATTTATTGAACTAGGCGCACATTTGTACGAAACTAGTAATTCGTATGACCGTTCGCAATCTTTTGACTTTCGGAAAGCAAATTTTCAAAGGCTTTCTAATGAAATTAACAGCTTTAATTTTAACCTTACTGCCTTATCTAATATTGAAGATGCAGTAGGTTCTTTTTATTCTTTGATGGATAACTGCATGAAAAAAGTGATTCCTGTGAAATCCTCTAGGAATCTGAAAACGTCCCATCCCTGGTACACTAAAGAGCTCAAATCGATACGAAACAGACGTAATAGGGCTTGGAAGGACTATTTAAAAAGTCTCTGTCACTCAGATCTTGAACTCTATTTCGTATTATTCAATGAATTCAAATCTTTATCCTGCAACTTATATATTGACTTTATAAGTAAAATGGAATGCTCTTTAAAATTGAACCCCAAACTTTTCTGGGGTTTTGTCAATTCCAAGAAAAAAAACCGATGGTTATCCATCGAAGCTTACTTACAATAGTTCTACAACTGCTGATTCGCTAGACGCAAGCAATATGTTTGCAGATCATTTCAGTAAGTCATTTAGGGAGACCCTCCTTCACATTGATGATCAATATTTTAGTTATCTAATTAGCTGTTCCCAAATAAGGTTTAGTAGTATCTCATACGATTTGGAAACAATTTTAAAATGTATTTCTTCTCTGAAGAATGACTATTCATCACGTCCTGATGGCATTGCACCGATTGTTCTTAAAAAATGCAGTCATGCAATTGCTCCATATTTTAAAATATCTGTTTGAATTGTCCATTAGTACTGGTAAATTCCCTTATGTATGGAAAAGTGCTTTTATCACACCTGTATTTAAAAAAAGGCGAACGTGGTGATATCACTAATTATAGGCCTATTTCAAAGCTTTCGTGCATCCCTAAGCTTTTTGAACAAATTGTTTGCGAAAAGTTAATATTTCTTTGTCGCAATTTAATTTCCAATGAACAGCATGGATTTGTAAGAAACAGATCCACTGTCACTAATCTGTTAAGTTTCTTGTATGATTGTTCTAATGCCTTAGAGAATAAGTACGAAATGGATTGCATATACACTGACTTCTCTAAAGCTTTCGACCAGCTGTCCCATGAAATAATCGAGTTTAAGCTCAGGGCTTATGGT
Source organism: Portevinia maculata (assembly GCA_949715645.1). NCBI lineage: Eukaryota > Metazoa > Arthropoda > Insecta > Diptera > Syrphidae > Portevinia > Portevinia maculata. The sequence continues at coordinate 222,342,086 of OX454526.1, forward strand.
TTCCCACGAAGTTTCATAAAATGGGTTAATTCATACCTTAGATCAAGGGTTTATCAAGTGAAATTTAGAGGATCGCTATCCGTATCTTTCACAGCGCAGTCTGGAGTTCCCCAAGGAAGTCACCTCGGACCAATATTATTTATACTTGCCATTAATGATGTTAAGGCATGTATAAATCACAGTAATATCCTGATCTACGCTGATGATATGAAAATATATAAATCTATCACTAGTCAGCAAGACAGAATGTTTCTTCAATCCGACATTAATAGCTTCGCCAATTGGTGTGATAAAAACTGTTTATCTCTGAACCCAACTAAATGTCAACATATGTCATTCTCTAGAAAGAATATCCCTTCCACCTTTCAATATTCTCTGTCTCAACACATTTTTTGTAATGTTGATAATTTGGGGTTTATTTTGACCCCAAACTGGTTTTTGCTAAGCACATTAATTCTATTATTAATAAATCTAATTCTATGCTGGGCTTCGTTAAAAGGTGGGCCAAAGAATTTAATGACCCTTACGTTTCTATGTCATTGTACAATTGTTATGTCCGTCCGATTCTAGAGTAAGCCTCTCAAGTTAGGATACCGTTCTACAACATTCATTCAAATCGAATAGAGGCCATTCAACGTAAATTTATTCGATTTGCACTTAGAGGACTTCCATGGGATGATCCATTTAACCTTCCTCCCTACAGCCAACGTATCAAGCCTCTTGAAATGTTACCCCTTTCTGAACGAAGGCTTAATAGCGATATCATTTTTTTACATCAGCTTATATCCTGTCGTCTATTGGCTTTAATTTTCGTGGTGGTGCCCATAATTTACGCAGTGTTGAATTATTGTTTAGCCCCCATCATAGAACGAATTATGGGAGGCATGAGCCTATTAGTCGCATCAGTAAGATCTATAATCTAAATGATCATGTGATTGACTTGCATGTTAGTAAAATTAAGCTGAAAAATATTTTGCGTAATAATGCTTTAATGTCTTAAATTGTTTGCATTATTTTGTGTCTGTGTTAGTATTTTATAGGTACATAACTATTGTATTTTTAATTGTTTTGTCCTTACTAACACCTGCACTAAATGATGAGCCTGTGAGAGCACTTTTAGTGCCGGCAATTTCTGCTCGTGATAGTTGCTTGCTTTAAGCACTCCACGACACAGAGCTGATAGTGTATTTTTTTTTCGAACAATTTCACAGATCAAATTATGGTCGTAACGAACCGGTTTCTAGTTGCATCAGGGAAGCAAATTCAGTTTGTACTAGGTTAGAGATTTTTAGAATTTGCACAAGAGAAACCTTTTAAATTTATGTTTTAAATGCACTTAGATCAACTTGATGTTTGTATATATTTATTCACAATTATATATGATAAACCATTATTTACTTATGTAGCTTTATTAAAATATTGTTATCTTAGTCTATAAGAGATCTTTTGTTCTTTGATTGATGAAATAAAGAATAAATGAAATAAAGAAAATTGGCACGTTCAAGTTCCAAGTCAACTGCTAGTGATTTGCTAGTCAATTCTCTCTGATTGGAACAGCTGTTGGTTACGTGAGTTCTTCTACCGAATCCCTCACTACAATTCACTTAGATCTAATTGGCTTCCATTGCATTGCACATAGGTCATCTATCCTGAATTTGAATATCTTTAGTTTTGATAGAACAAATTCAATTTGAAATGTGCTCAGAAGCCTCCTAAGGCGTATACGTAACATTTACCTCTAGAGGACTTCATCCAGCGCATGCCCCAGCTAAGCCGTCACAGCATCCACTTTCCTTCATCATTCAGCTGAGTGTGTATATGTTACAAATTCATCTCGACATCCACCATACACTCAGGTGTACTCGCTGGTATCGCATACAGGAAATAGATTCGACTTGTAGCCTGCAGTTGGCATTCCTCCGCTGTTGGCGTTGTTCCTGGTTTTTCCATCGACAAAGACAGAATAAAAAATAAAACCTTAATTTCCCAGTCCTCAAAAGCAAGGACCGCTGTCGGATATATCGCTCATCGGGTTTTTTTTTCGATTAACCTTCTGCTCTCAATTTTTGAGTGCAGAATTGTTTTCCGTTTTTCGCACCTTGTTGATTTTTTTAAATATTCATCTATTTTCGGGCGATTCTGATCAAACACTTAATAGCGGTTCGGGCGCTATCAACGGTTCGGGTGGATACAATAGTGATTTTAATCAAATTCAGTTGGCATCACTAGAAAACACTTGTTCTGTGTGCTATGTCCGGGCCTAGACTATTGTCAATCAAAGTTAAATTAAATTAAATTGACTTCCAACTAGTGAGCAAGTATGTGGTTGAGCTGTGACACCGTTTGCGACAGTATTGTTATGTTCGTGCAAAACCATATCATCCAGAGCTAGACAACTCCATCATACGCATACCCTACAACAAAAGCCGTGCACAGATACTAGTTCTCTGATTTAGTTAAATTATTCAAGAGGAATTCACTTGCATGGGACAACAGATGACGAAGGATTCATCGTAAGCACGCTCGTAATTCCTTTGTCGCTGCACGAGTATTTGTGTAGACTTTTCGTCGCTTTTTTTTATATTTTTATCGTAGGGTCGGAACTACAAGTTTATGTTTATGGTGCTTGATTGTGAACATTTTCATTTACAAATGTATTCATGCCTTTAGTAGGTATGTTTTAGTTCAAGGATTAGTAACTATCTGAAAGGGTTTGAGCATATTGTATGGGTAACAGCAACGAGTAGGTTTTTGGTTTCTGATGTGCGCCTGAAGATATCTCTCGTCTGGCATTTCAGTCTGTTCCTGATTACGTTCGAGTAGAAAATTCATCGATGTTTATATCTTAAATTCAAAGGAAATGAGGAAAACTTCGCCAGAAAGACACGGAACAAATTCATGGTTGTAGGGATGGTGGAAGATTAAACATGATACTCGTATATTTTACCTTTTATGTGTTTGGTTGTCTGTTTAAATATTTGGCTAAGTACACTTAAATGTTTTTCTCCTTGGTGTAGTGGCAAAATTATATTAAAGCGGGAAGTTGATAATGAAGTGTAAATACAGGAAAGGCAGATAAAATGAGGGAAAATGAACGAAAGTGAATAAGGGTAGCATAAACCTCAAACTGACATTTAATTTTGATTATACAATACTTGAGTGTTAACGATGCAAGTCAAACGGTAGTACCTTGGTGGAATGAAGCCAGTTTAAGCTTTCATACATTTTTTAAGGTTTCATTATGACCATGAAAGTGAAATTTCAGAATGAAAAGTAGAAAGTTGGTCTTTTGTTTTTAAAATTATTTTTACTCATCTGAGAAAGCCACTTTAAAGACTCTCAGCGAGTCGAATTGTGATTTGACTACTTCGAAGAATGAATTGTTTAAAACCCCAGGAACGGTGTGTTCTATTTTTCTTCTCCCTTACTGACGGTGAGGCTATGATCGGGATCATAACCCTCCCACTTAACTGCATCCCTGGTTAGGTTAGGTTATAGTGGCAGTGGGCAGAGGCCGACACACTTAGACCAATGAGAAGGTCCATTGTGATACCACACGGATTCTGCTTCCTACTCGTTGAACCAGTTGGATCTTTTGATGAAGCTTGACAGACTTTTGATGTGGATGTTAATGACATCGTTGAGATCATTGTAAAAGAAAGATCCTAAATGGAGTTTTTGTCTTTGAGAGAGAGCAGGGCATGTGCAAAGAAGGTGTAGAATAGTCTCCTCCTCGTCCATGCAGCTTCTGCAGAAGTCATTTGTATAGACACCAAGCCTTGTTGTTGTTTGCCTATGAGACAGTGTCCGGTGATTACACCAATTGTAGCACCAATGTGCAGTCTGTTCATAGATATCAAACATTTAGAGTGTTTGAGATTCAGTTTTGGCCAAATCTGTTTTGTCGCTAGACAAGTGGTGCGACTTGTTCACCTAAGATTAGTTCTCTCAAACATGAGTTTGCATGTAGCAATTGGGATGCCTATGGTACCTTTATCAGGTAGAAGGGGCAGTATGGTTCCTTTTCTGCCGAGTTCATCCGCCCTGCAATTCCCTGGAATGTCTGTATGTCCTGGCACCCAGCATAGGTGAATGTTAAATTGTTCCGCCGTCTCCAATGTAAATGATCGGCAGTCACGGAATACGATGGAGTTTGTGGAGACAGAATCCAGAGATTTTAGCGCACCTTGACTATCTGAGAAGATCCGGATGTCCATAACGGATATCAAGTTCCTCTTCAGCCCCGATAGGACTTCTTTAATCGCCATGATGTCCGCTTGGAACACGCTGCAAAGATCAGGGAGCTGAAAGGAGAGGCTGAGGTTCGTCCTGTCGGGGAACAAACCTCCACCTACCCCGTCTTCGGTTTTGGATCCATCGATATAAAGGTAGATCGATTTATTTTCTACAAGGGGGCCTACCTCAGAGAATGTATGTTGCTAGGGAGGATTCAAAATTTTTTTAGAATAGAGGCGTGGCCGATTTTTGAACGTTGTTTTGAGGCGGACAGCGGCACTAGCAGCCGCTTGCTTACTAAAGATGTCCAGGGGTGTCAGGTGAAACAGAGTGTTCATTTCAGCAGAGAGAGTAGTGCGCAGTACACCACTCATGCAGAGACACGGTGTTCGTTGAACTTTGCTTAGCTTATCGCGATGTATCGCTTTGTGTAAGGCAGTCCACCAAACAACCACCCCATATATAAGTATCGGTCTTATTAATATGTATAGCCAGTTGGTGATGCGGGGTTCAAGCCCCCATTTATTACCGATGGCTTTTTTGAAAGAGAAGAGTGCTACCATAGCTTTACGGACTCTTTCTTGTATGTTAGGTTTCTAGCTGAGCTTTTTCCAGAATGAGACCCAAATATTTAACTTGGTCAGAGAAGACTAAGCTTGTGCCCCTGATTGAGGGGGATCAATGTGTGGAATTTTATGTTTCCTAGTGAATAGAACAAGTTCGGTTTTGTGGGGGTTAACACTTAACCCACAACGATCTGCCCATCTCGTTAGCTTGTTAAGAGTGTTCTTTCAGTGTGTTTAGGTGCTTCCTGAGGCGGCAATTGCAACGTCGTCTGCATAGGCAATTACCCTAATGCCCTCCCTTCCAGGTACATCAGCAGATCGTTCATCACTAAGTTTCATAGGAGGGGGAATAGGACTCCGCCGTACGGCGTACCTCTACTGACAGATCTTCTGGCAGATGCCACACCCAGTTTCGAGTTTATAGCTGCATCACTACTGGTCCACATATGGGGTTCGCTACTCTGGCCTCTGAAAATAACTGCAAGCCTTCCGATTTTGAATCACTTCTTCGCTGAGGTTCGCTTTTTGTGCGAATTCGAACGGTTAAAATCCATATAATGACCGAACTATTTTTTATATAAATTGCATGCGCGAAGGGGGTTTCGTACTCTTATAATGTAAACAAACATCACGCGTACTGAAAAGTTTAATCAGAGGAAACGGCCCTGCAATCACTGGACGAGCCATCGAGTATTCCCCACACAACAAGGAGGAGTATATACTGGGACGCAGAAGACGTTTTTAATAACGTCAACACATCTGCGATCGCAAAGTTAAAATCACTTGGTGATTCGGTTACTATACTGAGCTCCATTCAGATAATCAACTCGAAACTAGGTGGAACATTGGTTGGGTGATCTGTTAGTTGAGGTGCACTGCAGGGCGGCGTCCTTTCCCTTGCGTAGAAGGGCAGGGCTGCAAAGTGATCTCTAATACGGATGACGCAGTTATTTGCTTTTCAGGAAAGCACCCTTACGCATTAAAATAACTCCTGCAAAACGCTCTTACAATGCTATCTACATAGACTGATCTTTGTGTTTTGGGCGTAAATCTCCAAAAAGCTGATCTGATCCTCTTCTCATGGTGATAGGTTAGGTTAGGTTAACGGGCTGATGGAACAGAGCGAATCTTCTACACCACACTTAGGTCCATGTGGTCCCATTGTGATACCCTTTGTTGGGAGTGTTGGCCTCGCTGTTCTGGCCTTGGTCCTTCCTCCTTGGTTTCCTTCTTACTCCAGTTTGTCCAGCCATTTGGATGTCCGTATAAACCTGTAAAGATTTGATAGTGAGACATCAGAAAGTTCTTGAATCTCTTGGAAGAAGTATCTCAGGTGACACAGGCTTGGACAGTGACAGAGAAAGTGAGGTGTGTCCTCATGGGCATGGGTTCCTCATCACCGCAGCCTCTACAGATGTCGTCATCCTTGAGATTTAGTTTCATTGTGTGATTCCTTAGCAGATTGTGGCCAGTAAGAGTACCGATCAACTTTGACAGCGATGTCCTGTTGTAACGCAAAAGTTTGTTGGTTCGGCCCTTATTGTATTTTGGCCACAGCTTGCGAGATATGTCACATGTGGTAAGTGACAACCACCTGTTGTTGGCTTTCATTCGTGTTTTGTATTCCACTCTTTCTCTGAGGTTACAGAGTGGTGGTTTAACCGACTGAAGTGCCTGTTCATGGTCCATCGCGGACCCCTTTCTTGCCAGTTCGTCAGCTCGCTCGTTGCCGGATATGTCCTTGTGTCCAGGGACCCAGCAGAGACTCGTTTTGTGCTTTGTGTCAAGAGCTTTGAGCTCCTCGCGGTAACGACGAACAAGCAAGGACTTTATTTCTGTGGCTGACACCGCTTTAATGGCCGCCTGACTATCAATAAAAATGGTAATATCATTGTGTGGTATCGCCATCATTGATACCATGCTTGCGACTTCAGTGATTGCTAAGACTTCTGCTTGGAATACACTACAGTGATCAGGTAATCTAATCGATCTGTTAATGTGTAGTTCCTTTGAGAATAGTCAAGCACCCGTTCCACAGTCCATCTTAGATCCGTCTGTAAGGATGGATATCGATTTCCTTTTCATGGGTTCGTTTGCGTACCATTCCTCCTTGCTCGGAAATGAACAAGAGAATGGTTTTTCGAAATCTAAGTAAGGAGACATGTAGTCAGATATGACGTTGTTCCCTATGTATATGTTCAGAATCAGTGCATGTCCAAAATGACTCGGGTTCCAGCTGTTTGTTTGGCTGATCCCCAAGGCACTTTTTGCCGCCGATTCCTGCATGTATAGATCCAATGGTAGCAGATTGAGAAGCCAGCGGTTGGGGTTGCTCTCATTGCTCCGGTTGTCCCTAAACATGCTAGTCTTTGTATTTTTGCCATCATTTTGAGATTGGTTGCCTTATCTGTGGCTTGCCACCAGACTAGGCTGCCGTATGTGAGTAATGGTCGCACAACTGCCGTATACATCCACAGAATTATTTTTGGGTTTGGACCCCATTTTTTGCCGAAGATACGGTTGCATGCGTAGAAAGCGTTGGCCGCTTTCCTAACTCTATCATCGACATTTGGCTTCCAACTCAGCTTCCTGTCGAGGATAATTCCTAGATATTTCGCACTCTCCGCCACCTTCAAGGGTATTCCCTCAATTTCTGGTGGTTTGAATTCTGGTATTCTTCTTTTATTAGTGAACAACACCATTTCAGTCTTTTGTGGATTGCTCCCAAGACCGCATTTTCATGTCCACGTAGTGAGTGTCCGCAAGGAGTTTTCCAACAGTTCGCTCAGAGTTGATAGGAATTTCCTTGTCGCCAGCAATACTACGTCATCCGCGTATGCAATTGCTTTGACCCCTCTGTTTTTGAACTTTAGGAGTATTTCATTGACAACAAGGACCCAGACTAAGGGGGATATGACTCCACCTTGTGGTGTGCCTCTGGACGCCACGACTCTTAGGTCATTATCGCCTAGTGTTGCATTGATGTACCTTCCATTGAGCAGGCTCATAATCACCTTAATGAGAGACTGATCGACGTTGGAGTTCTGCAATGCTCTTTCCACTGCTCGCGTTTCCACATTGTTGAATGCTCCTTCAATGTCTAAAAACGCTGCAAGTGTGTATTCTTTGTCTCTGAGAGACTTTTCTATAGTGCTGACGACGTCGTGTAGCGCAGTTTCCACTCCTTTGCCTTTAATGTAAGCGTGTTGGGCGGTGGAGATCGCGCTATAGACGAGTCGACTGCGAATATGGATGTTCATCTCATGGTGATATAAAACTTCACGTTTTGACTCCCCGTCTGTCAACAATACAAGCATGACATTGTCTGACGAACCCAAATATTGGGGTCTTGTTTTAGATAGGAATTTAAGCTGTACACCTAACATTTAGGAAAGTGTCGAAAAACTTCTTAATTTTTCTCTTGCAAATAAAGGTTACACCCCTGTTTTACTCACTGGCTATAGGTCTCGTTTGTAAGACCGATACTTACATACGGCGTGGACAATGAAACAATTATGGAAGACGAGGTACGCATTCCCATCGAAATCAATATGGCGGACATTATGCTTGCTCTGTTTATCGCCCTTCGAACAATCGATTCGAAATCGATTTCGTCATAAGAGTAACGAGCACTTCATGAATGCGTCAGCAAAATTAATAATCTTGTATTTGAGGAGCCACCATTCATATATTCACGGATAGTCAAGCAGCTATAAATGCCACTAGCTCGCATACCATTGAATCCAAATCAAACATGCAATGTATTAAGACACTTCAAACACTCAGCTTAAGGAACAGGACCAAACTGTGGTGGGTTCCGGGCCACAAGTGTTTTGAAGGCAACGAAAAGGCCGACGAACTGGCTGGAAAGGGCTCAGAAGCTCCTTTCAAAGGTCTCGAACCCTTCTGCTGCACTCCTAGATCAGCAGTAATCACAGCTTTAAAATGCTGGGAACTAACGAAATGTGCCACCTATTGGGAGAGCATCCCAGGACTGAGACAGGCCAAACGTTCATCCAGCCCTTCAATAATAAAGCCAACAAATGTCTAAATTTAAGTCGGCATGATATCAAAAACCTAGTAGGTTACCTTACGTGACACCACGGGTTACGATACCACCTAAACAAAATGAAAATAGCCGAGTCTTCCGAGTGCAAGCTATGTTTGAAGAAGACGAATCAGCTTTAAGGTGAATGTCCAGCCCTCACTGAAACTAGAAGGAGCGAAAATATGGCGGAGCTCGTGAATGCGTAATCCTCTTTTTTTGGTTCATGTGCGTGGAGTGTATTAAATTTAACGACAAATCTATTGTAAAAAAGAGACAGGTCGGGATCATACAAATGTTTATTTAATAAAAGATATTTAATAAATTTTGTTTCTTTATTATTTTCTTTTTGCACTTTTTGTTTTTCACAACTTTACTTTTATTTTTATTCTAATTCTCGCACATGAACCAAAAACATGAATCATACAAATGCTATAACATCAGAACTTGATTGGCCTCAGTTAATAAGTGATCCGAAACTGGGGAGCCTGCCGAGAAGGTAGAGTTACCATAAAGTGGGAAGGCAACGATCCCTTAAGTTCTGATTATTACCACAACGTAAAGGAAAAGAAGACGAATTATAGACTACAGCTGACCAGGCAATTGTTGTTTTGTTCGATTTTACAGCGCCACCTATCAGAATTCAACATAATTATAAACATTTCAATAATTATAGCCAATGAACTTCCATTCTGATATGAACAAATATTACTAATGTGATCTTTCTTAAATACTCGTATATCGACTAGACCTCCACTTAGCGGGTCCAAATTATCAGCAAACTTATTTTTATCTAAGAAATCTATTCTGCAAATTTGAGCCACATCGTACCATAAATACGAAAAATTGAAATATCACGACTACAGCTCCACCTATCACGATTAAACTTATATGAAACTTTCCTGCAGACATATTGTCCAAGTTTGGTGTCAATAGGTCCAGCGGTCTCGAGAAACGAAAATGTTTATATATGTATTCAGATTAGGTCTGAGATCCTTCGAATCCTTTTGCAAGAAGCGCCCAGAGCAGTCGCTATCTAGTAATCAGTTATCCGTGCATGTGATACATAGAAAACAAATGTCTAATTGCAAATTAAGCAATTCTTCACAAAAGGTCAGGAGCCATCGGTTTTTTTTTCAAACAGCTTGGCCTTACTATACTAATTGATGGGATATCTCTTAATAGATGAATTGGAATATTCTTATTTTTAACAAGAGAAGAGTCTCCTTGGTGTTCGTTTGGCTTTCTTCCTTTTTTTATGTATATATTTTGACGAGTTCCTCGTCGAATGGGCTACTGTTCGTAAGCCGTTTGGCGTTTGCTACATTGAAAAGTTTCTTGCAATTGCAATCATTACTGAGTGATGCCATTTCCAAGGTCAACATATGTGGTATTTTCTTTTATCTCGGTTGAATGGCAGGAGAGGAACAGAAAGTGTTTATATACCCTATTCTAAGAGTATTATAACTTGGACCCATAATTTATAACTTTCCTAATTATAAATCCAGGTGCTTATTACTAGGGATCAAATCCCTTGAAACCCGGGCGAAATATGTTGAGATAATGTTTGTGAGAGATGTCATTAACTACAAAATCAATTGCCGCTTCTTGCTCTCGTTGATTGAATGCTATGCCCCTAAGCGAGGATTTCGTTCCCATTGTCTTTTCTATAATGGGCCATTAACATGCTCTTTAAGGCAGGCAAACTCAGTTCGAAGTGTTCTAGAATTTAATATGTTTTTAAGCCGAGAATGTTTTAAGAAAGAATTATTTTCTTTTTTTGAAGACTGGTGGTTGATACGAGTATTAACGTATCTGGTTATCGCTATGTGATTTAGTAGTCTATTAGAGTAAGGCTGAAAACACACCGGATAAAGCAAAACGTTTTTTTTTTGTTTCGTGAAACAAGAGAACATTGTTTCTTATGAGAGCGCACACACAAAAGAAAACGAAATAAAAAACAGGTTTTTGTTTCGAAGTGTTTCGGTGGTGGTTGTCGAAAATACATGCCATTGTATACGAGCAACACACACCGAATGCAACAAAACTGTTTATTTGTTAAAATTTGCGCACTGAGTAAACCCGAGTATATCCATATAATGAGTAGGGACACTCTCATATTTTTGACTGAAGGGTTATTGTAGAGGTTCATAATTAGGTGTAATCATTAACAAAAATAATCAGAAAAACCAGCCATAAACCATTTTAAAAATGAATCAGGTACCACTGCACGTAGTGAAAAGGATAAGTCATGCGTCTTTAAAAAAGTATTAAGAATAACCCCACAATGTTTTGCAGAAAACAACAGATCAGCTATCGGCAACGAAGCACATTTACTTGTTTTGATTTTATTTTTATGTTTCGTTTCATTTGGTGTGTGTTGCCCCATAAGAAAGTAGGCAATTATCGTCAACGACGCTGGGACGACCCAACATCGCGTGCATCTTATAATTTATATGTCTTAATAAATTGCCAAAAGCCTGATATGATTACTGGACGAATCTGAGTATGCACTCCCAGCAAACGCACCAAACTTTGATCCAAATTATAATGCAATGGCATATTGAAGCGAATTGTATAATGAACGTTTATATCACCATGTCGTTTTTCTTGGACGGCATCAGTTTCTTGAGTACCAAATGTTCGATGTCAATCTACGAGATGATTATTGGGTCCAGTTAGGTCTTTGTCAAGTTAATTGACCAGCCGTTTGAAAAATGATGAGCATTTTCTATTTATTTTGGTATTTGGATTACCTTTATCTACAAAAATACTGCCTTTAACTCTGTACTCCCACGAAGCCACAGTTTATTCTGACCTGAAAGTTTGCAAATAAAGAGAACTTTGCAGTAGTTCTTTCTATTTACTGCTTCCAACTTCTTTGCATATTTATTGAATCCATTTTCCTGAAAATATATCGAGAAACTATTGATTATTTACAAAAAACTTACTTTTCTTTACCGCGTCTTATGATTCTACTGCCAATTATTTTGTTCGTTTACCCTCCACATGGTTTTCTGACATTTGACAGAAAACAAAAAAAAATTTTTTTGACAGTCACAGCTGGATCTCTATTATACTCTCTAGGAGTCTAGGTAATCAAGTGGAAGACTTTTTAAAATCCGCCACTGGCACGCCAACAATTTCAAATAACCGAAATTCGAGCTACAGAGCTGAAATTTGGAATAAGTGTTTATACTCTCAAGGTCCCGAAATGTTACAAAATATATATGAAAGTAAAGGGTCTTTCATTAAGGACTTCAATTACTATCAAAACATTTATGAATGGATTTCGGACTTTCTTCATATGTCCACCACGGGGACGTATGCACCGGTCGATACGTTGAACCCAATTTTCGATGACTCAGCAGCGCATTTCGACCGATACGGCCGCTATTTCTCGTTCAATATTGGGTCTGAGCTCCTCCAACGTCTCCGGCTTTTTGACTTTGACCAATGATTTAATGTTGCCCCTTAAAAAAGTCTAGAGGCGTTAAATCACACGATCTCGGCGGCCAATAGACGGGTCCGTTTCTCGAGATAACACGTTCAACGAACTGAGACTTCAATAACTCGATTGTTGCACCCTCTGTCTTGTGGCACCGTCTTGTTGGAACCACGTATCATTGATGTCCAATTCATGCAATTGCTCAAAGAAATAGCGTTCCAACATGTCTCTGAGTACCATTTACCGTACCGTGGCGGTCATTTCATCGAGGAAAAAAAACGCCCCAATGACGCACCAAACAGTGACTTTTTGCGGATGAAGTGCTGTTGCATGAAGCACATGAGCGTTGTCACCTGTCCAGTAACGCATATCTTGCTTATTGACGAAGCCGTTTAACCAAAAATGCGCTTCATCGCTGAAGATGATTTTGCGATGAAATTCTTCATTTTCTTCCACCATGTCCAGAGCCCAAAGCGAGAACGTACATCACTTCATATGATCAAGTGGCTTTATAGTTCTTGAGTCAGCTTGATCTTGTAAGGGTGTTGGCCAAGATCCTTACGCAAAATTCGCCATAATGTGGTCTGGGAGAGGCCCAATACTCGAGAACGCCGTGAAATCGATTGATTTGGCTGGTTTGCGACGGACGCCTCTACGGAAGCAATATTCTCCACACTTCGGGCAAAACGTAGTCTCACTGGCACGGCAACAACGCAGCGAATATTCTGAATTAAATTGTTGCACTAGACTATGAATTGCTTGTCTCCTTTGACTAGAATTAAGGCCGAACATTGGCGTTAACGCTCTTAAAGTTGCGACCACCGACTCGGAAATTCGGTAGTAAAGGTTAATTATACCCTATTCTAAGGGTATATTAATTTTGACTCATAGTTTGTAACATACCTTAATATTGCCCGTAGACCCCTAAAAGTTACTATATTTATGATCAGCATCGATAGTAATGTCGATCTAGCCATGTCCGTCCGTCCGTCCGTCGGCAAAAATTAGGCCTTTAAACTGGGCCTAGAGAGCTGAAATTTTAACCATATACTCTCTAGAGTCCCGAAATAATCAAGTTTACGACTTTTTGAAATCCACCCACAATCCACCACCAATTTTGGAAAAAATCGAATTTTGAGCTGAAAAGCTGAACATTTTTATATCTGATCTATGGCTCCTAAAACTGCTCGGGATATAAAATTTTCAAAATCCGCCCACTGACACGCCCACAAATAAATAAAACAATTTTATTGAAATACCAAAATTTGAGCTAGGGAGCTGAAATTCATAATATATACTCTCTAGGGGCCCTTTAAGCTCAAGTGTAAATATTTTCAAAATCCGCCTACTGACACGCCCACAATTAAAAAAAAAACTTTTTTGAAAATTCAAAGTTTGAACTAGGGAGCTGAAATTTATAATATAAATACTCTCTAGGGGCCCTTTATGCTCATGTGTTAATTTTTTAAATCCGCCTACGGACACGCCCACGATTAAATAAAACAATTTTATTGAAGCACCCAAGTTTGAGCTAGGGAGCGTTTTTTTCGATAAAATCCTTTAAATGTTATATAACAAAATATGTAGAGCGTTCTTAACAATTCAACCATACTTAGACTTTTGTCACGCCCACTTATGAGGGTTAGGGATAAGAATAGGGTATCCAACAGTTCGCCCAAGCGGACTGTACCCCTAAGTTTTTTTAAAAACGTTGTTCCTTCGTGTACTTCACCATGATGAAAATGTTGATTTTACTGAATATTTTGACATTGACAGTTCGGTAATCGGTTTAAGGGTACGTTCAAACTGAAAGTTTGAAGTTGTCAAGGGGCTAATGAAAGACCTCTTATATAGGCAAGGTCGTTTTTAACACTTCCTCCATACAAAGCTCTATGCCATGCCATATCGCTCTTAACGGTTCGCTCATACAGATTTTTGTTTGGCACGCCCGCTTTTGAGCGATAGGAATATGAACAGTTCGCCCAAGCGACTGTAGCCTTTCCTCATGTTTTAACTTGCCTTTGCAGCCAAGCTCATTAGTTTTATAGGTTGGACTAAAATTTCAGAGGTCACTTATTTGTTAAGGGTTTCTCTGTAGGTGAGCCAATTTGTTTTGCAATAAAGGTATCGGTATTCTGAAAAAGAGTATTCAGCCGAAACTTTCCAGTTCATGATCATCTGATTGATGGCTAGTACTTCATGTCGACTTTAAGTAATGAATTTGAGATCATTTCCTAAACTACACACATTAAACTTTGTTTGCAGTTCATTCAGAATTCATTTGTGTTGAAATGTTGCAAAAGCTTTTAAGGAATCACTACTAACATATTTAGTTATCTACACACCCATAAACGAGTCCTTAACAAAAGTTTTATGTTCGTCTAGGACGCGAATTTTATTGTCTCCATCGTCGTCTTCATCATCGGCATCGATGCGATGAATTCGGATGATGATAACGACTCCGACTGCTGTCTACATACGAAATACTTTATATCCCACCCCTAGACATTGTTTCTTTATTTTTCCATCTCAGATTTCATTGTTCTAGAGTATTGCAATATGGTCGGGAATTAATGTTTCATTTCAAAGGGATGTACATCACGCTCTCTTGTCCTCTCAGGCTTTCAGCCTAATTCGTTTTTCTATATCCCATCATCTCGGTAGACCCGCCCCATTGCCCAGGATAATAGACTGTTGCACGTTAGGGTATTCATCTAAAAGCCGGTCGGTCGGTTGGCGCTGACTTAATGTCATATTCATTGAATATAAATGGAAAAAGTTTTGCACGTTTTAACATTATTGTTGCGAGCTATAGTCAGAGCAGCTGCAGTGACTAAGTATACGATTTAACTATACAAGTGTGCTGTTATTTCAGTGAATCTATACAAGTGAATCTCAGGAAAAATATAAATATGTTTTATTGAAACACAAACAACTATCAAAAAAGGATAAGCATACAAAATAAAAAAGCAACGGAAACGCTGACAACGATGTTGAAATTATTAAGGAATCTCTGCATATGGATGTGCTCCACTTCATGCCTATTTGGTTACGTTACTCACGCAGGTATGTATCCGTATTTTAGTCCACTGAAATTCTGGAACTATTGTAGTTATTTAAATGGAGTTGTCTGCATGCTGAGTATGCGTTTGTGCGGATATGCTATTGAATGGATTGAAAATACTTCCTTCTTGGGGAAGGAACATTTTTATAGGATTCACATTCAATGTTTAACTTTAATCTGTCAGAATACTCGTTCTGATAGAAAGCTTAACAAGGGGCACATATGGATATCGAATTGATTTTTTGTGTTTATTTTTATTCAGCTGCTCGTTTTGAATACTGATTTTTTTGTATGGGTTCGGTTCGGATAGGGACCTTTGGGATTGATTTTAAGGTTTTTTTTTTTTAATTTCGTTTAAATATTGATTAGGAAAGCATTTCCAATTGTGTTGAAGAAAATTGTACTTTAAAATAAATAAAAGCTATTCGAGTTGCTGCCTGGGTTGCAGATTAGGTTAAAACCGAATTGAGTCCTTTGATTGACAATTGTTGTAAATTCTTTTATTTTACTTCACAAAAGCCCGACGTCATGGAAACTGTAGAGGATAATCCAATAAATTGAACTTTATGTGTAACCGTCGTAATTTAAGAGTTCATTGTGTTTGGTATTGCCTCTGTTGGCTAAACCTTTTACGTCGTATTAATGATTAGGCTTAGGTGGTGGTGGAATATCACAACCGGAGCAAACAATTGAGCTTTTATGCGAACCCATGTATCGTTAAAGGGATTAAGAGCTTAATCTTTACTTGTAAATAAAAAAGGAAATTAAGGAATGTGCGAATTTGCAGATAAGTTTGGCAAAAAGAAATTAATAATAATAATCCGTGTGCTGTGTAATGAAAAAAAATGCAAAGTCCTCAGGTAACCCCTCTTCTTCCACTGCCTTTTGATTGCTGCATGAATAGAATATGGCAACTCTCATAATGTTCACACGTGGATTTTTTATGGTTGCGTAGAGACAGCATTTGGCGGATAGCGGGTCGTGTTGCTGTTGATTTTGTTGGTGGACCAACACAAATGATCGTGTATATATATAACCTGTGTATGCATACCACTTACATGTATTTGTTTTAGAAAACCGTGCAGATCTTCACTTCACGGCTTCGTTTATGTACCATCGTAGTTTGCTTTTTTTTGTCTTTTGTAATTTCACCACCCCACGGGTGGGTCAAAAAAAAAATTGTTTAGCTTTCTCATGTACTGTAGTATACTAAAGATAAAGATATTGCAACATTGCTAACATTTCGAACTAAAACGGAATATGAGGTATGATATAACGACCATAGAGAGCCTCGAAAAAAGAGTGTCCCGAATTGTCCTCGGTCGCGGCGGTGGGTTTGTCTGTCTGTCACAATGGGTCTGAAGATAAGTTAATGGAAGTTAATGAAGTTTGAGTACAGCCGTTCATGTAGTTAAAATAACTAAGATGTTTTTTCATTTATTGAGCATCATGTATAAATAAGACTAAGTCTTTTCTAGTAAAAAATAAATATTAGGCATTAACGGCCCATATAGGGCTAAAAACCTAGCTTCTCCAATCACTTTCTTGTGCGAAGTCGAGGGGACCCACAATTTTACGCCGAATCGGCAAATTTTGAGAAGCTTCTAATGACAATTGATACTTTTTTATGTTTGTCAGACGTTCGCAAGAGGTGGGGCAGTGGAAAAAACTCTAGTTGCAAATTGGCCCCAGCGGGAACCGGAGATCTTTCGATTAGTAGCCCGACACACTAACCACTGAGCCGCTGCCCCCGACAAGTCTTTTCTAGTACTTTAACAAATAAAGGATAACAAAAGATATTTTTTTGAGGATAACAAGATCTGCCCCAGTATTATCGCGCGAAAAATCTGTTCCGAAAAATTCCGTGCAAAGATTGTATATATGTAGTTGTTGGATCAGCAGACGAATAACAACGACATTTTGGAACTGAAGGATATTTGTCGAATTTGGTTGGCTATTAATAAACTCGAAAAACAACTTGGGGTTGGAGGTAAGATCAGTCTGTATTTGATAAAGGTTTCTCGAGTATAGAGACTCCTCATATAAAGTTGAAAAATGATTGTAGGCAAAGGTATAGCTTGCATAAATGAATATTGGCGATCGTCATGTCGTACAACACGAATGTTTAATGCTCTTTCTCGCTGCATTTTTCCTTCGCATTATAATCTACACAGAAATTCAAAACCAACGTGCAAAACTGATCCCTCCAAAAAGATTGATTAAACTTTAGGAACGGTATTGTTACGTCCTTTCTTTCCAAGGGCATGGAACGCTGATAAGTCGTCATCTTATGAAATATCTTAAATTCCAGAAACTTCTTAATGGCCGGCAAAACGGTTTTCGCAGAACAGGTCCACAGGTGATTTGATGACATATCTAACCAGAAAGTGGAATCAATCTCTTTTTCAAAGGCATTTGCTACAGTTTTGAATCGATGAGACTTTTCTTCAATAAATTAGAAATTAACTTTTGGACCGTTCTTTTTTATTTTCTTGTAGAAAAAGGAAATCCAAATTCCAGAGCACTCGGACTCGGTAATGGTTCATTGTACTACCAGGCAGAAATTCTCTTTCTGGTATAGAGGTTGTAGAAACAAGATGTCATTCGTTTTTCTCCATGAATGGGTCGCGTTTGTTTCTGACCGTTCGATTCAAGTTGTTAAGGATGGTTTCAAGTCTGCAACTCACCAAATGAATGCGGGTTTTATGAAAGGCTGTCTTTTGTCTTGTTCTGTCTTTACTCCTATCTGTTACTTCTAATCCAATCCATTATTCGCTGGTAATAGTACTCTCAGCTTCAAAATATTCTTCGGGGATCAGTTGCAAGCTACACAACTCAGTGAGCGTCATGTTTAGTACTCGTACGTTGGGCTACCTACTAATATGCACTAATGGTGCATCCTGCAAAAGATCAGAGAGTAAAACTTGGTAAAAAATAGGTTCCTTTTATTCGTGGCAAAAATAAAACTTCGCACAATCGAATGGAGGGAGATATATGGCCCCGATCCTGTATAGGTCGTTACGCTAAGAGAACCTGCTAATGAAATAGAAAAAGAAAATAATTAAACTGACTTCGATCCTTAAGCAAACACGGCAAACCATGGATTTATTTAGACCGAAATATTGTCACCGAAGGCGAAGCCCTATATCCTGTGTAGGTGTAAAATAGTTTATATATTTGTGATCATCAATGAAAGTTATGTCGATCTAGCCATGTCCGTCCATGTGCCTCGGTGGCATATGCTTCTATGCGTCAGTACCAATTTCACGGACTTTAATATTCCAGCTAGTAATAGAAAATCGGAACATATACCCTCTACGGACCGCAAATTATCAAATATAAAGATTCGCTCACAACAAGTTGATCGAAACGAATGTCGTATTCCTTGTGAAGTATTTAGACGAGTCATTTTCGATAATTCGCCCATACAAATTTTTTTGCCACAAATTAATACTTTTTACGGTCTTTTTGAAAAAAATATTTTTTTTTTCGAAAAACTTCTTAAAAACGTAAACGTATCCCGCCATATAAAGGTTTTTGCGGCGCCCACTTAAGGGGGCAACCAAAATAAAAATGTTTCAAATTTGACAATGACTCTCAACTCAATTGCACGCCCACAGGACAGACGTAGGGATAAACTATCCAAAACAATTCGTTTCTTCCTTATGTTTTAAAGAAGTTATAGTTTTATAAGGTGAAAGCTAAGAATTGGTTGCCCTTACGTAGACTTGGGGCCTATAATGCAAAACAACAAGTTCAAGTTTAAGTTCAAAATTCAGTACTGCATTTCAATTGTTTAGCAAGACTTGTTGTATTTTTATACCCTATTCTAGGGGTATATTAATTTTGACGCATAGTTTGTAACATACCTTAATATTGCCCGTAGACCCCTAAAAGTTACTACGAGTATATTTATGATCAGCATCGATAGTAATGTCGATCTAGCCATGTCCGTCGGCAAAAATTAGGCCTTTAAACTGGACCTAGAGAGCTGAAATTTTAACCATATACTCTCTAGGGTCCCGAAATAATCAAGTTGACGAATTTTTGAAATCCGCCCACAAACTCAAAAAAACAAAATTTTGGAAAAAATCAAATTTTGAGCTAGAAAGCTGAAATTTTTTATATATGATCTATGACTCCTAAAACTGCTCGGGATAAAAATTTTTCAAAATCCGCCCACTGACACGCCCACAAAAAAATAAAACAATTTTTTTGAAAATCCAAAGTTTGAGCTAGGGAGCTGAAATTTATAATATATACTCTCTATGGGCCCTTTATGCTCATGTGTAAATATTTTCAAAATCCGCCCACAATTTTTTTTTTTTTTTTTTTTTGAAAATTCAAAGTGAGCTAGGGAGCTGAAATTTACAATATATACTCTCTAGGGGCCCTATATGCTTATGTGTTAATTTTTCTTAAATCCGCCTTCTGACACGCCCACAATTAAATAAAACAATTTTATTGAAACACCCAAGTTTGAGCTAGGGAGCGTTTTTTTTGATAAAATCCTTTAAATGTTATATAACAAAATATGTAGAGCGTTCTTAACAATTCAATCATACTTAGACTTTTGTCACGCCCACTTATGAGGGATAGGAATAAGAATAGGGTATCCAACAGTTCGCCCAAGCGGACTGTAGCCCGTCCCTATGTTTTTTATTGGCCTCGGGTTTGAACATATCATCAGTGAGGCTAGTTTTTCTTTCTAGAATTGTTGTTCAGCAACCAAATATGCAGTGTAAATGGCTTTTAACGAAAATCGTTACTTATCTTCTTAAATGCTGCAAAAGCAGCGGTTAGTGAATGTTAAATCCCAACAATTTGAGGCGGCAGATAAATAAATTGTTCAGGTGGAGGGATCACATTGATATTTCTTGTATCCGAATCTAAAACTTGCCTCGAATGCGGACTACAGTCAGGCGATCACTTATCGGCCTAAAGTCAAAAACCTTTGATCGAAGCCAATTTTAGACCACGAGCCTCATAATTACATCTTATCTTTTTGCAACAGCAGTAATGTCAGACTGATGATAGCCTGATAGCCGTCTTATACCGCGCGAGAAAAGATTCAAGTTTTTGAATACGTTCTAAGTGCTTTCTCTCAATTTATAGTCCGCCGACGTTCCGAGTCGTAATCTTAAATGAGGGAGCTAGAGCTCTATATTAGAGGCTGATGTATCTCTTGTGCCTGCTGTAGATTCTGCCAATTACGCCTGCTGCTTGTTACACCGATCTGTGTCTCCAGTGAAAGTGATTATTAAACGCAAGTTTACTTTAATATAACATTTATTTGCAAAAGACGCGGCCGACCAGTTTGACGTCTCAATTCAATTCTTCACGTTTAAGCCCGATTCAGACGATCATTTCAGTTTCAGTTGAGCTATCAGTTAAGATTTCAGTTGAACTGATGTTTAAATGCAAAAATTGAAGCGTTTAACTGAAACTGATGGAATTCCCATGAGTTGTCAGTTCAGTTATCAGTTAAACTGATGTGTAAATACGTTTCAGTTCAGTTGTCAGTTCAGTCGTCATTTCAATTGCAGTTGGCGGTGAATCAACATTTTCGAGTCCCTGTTCGATGGTCGATTTCATTGAAATTTATCGCGCGTGTCCATGATTGTGGAAGAAAAGTGACCCTTTTTATCTCAATTCAGTGGAAAGAGAAGCAGCATACAATATGTTGCTGCAATAACTAAAACTGGTGGATACGGAAGCGACGAAGGCCAAAGTCACAGATTAATAAAGAGTTGAAAAAAGTAAAGCGCTCAAACAAAAGTGCAAAAGCAATGTATTTCTTCTGACTTTCGACTGCTCACAAGTAAAATGAAAGCTCAACTGAACACCGGACTGACGTCTAAATGCACTGTCTTTTTTAACTGAACTGACAACTGAACCGATAACTGAACTGATAACTGATCATCTAAAAGGGCCTTTAGACTTGATAGAGCGACAAGTCAACTATATTAGTACCTGAACATTACGAGATTAAAGTTATTCGAAATTTAATCTTGGTACAGGGTGCCACATCTCTAATAATGAAAATTTGTTTTACGTGGTGGGGAAGTTACCCTCACGTCGGCGCAACCTCCAACCTGGAGGGCCAGGCCCTGCTTTGATAATAGGACAGGCGGGCCGGGCCGACCGCTTCTGTTGTCACCATAGAGGGTTCATCTGCCACCATCTCTTTTCAATGCACTCATAGACGGAGCGGCGACCGTCGAATTACTTATGTCATAGGGTGCCGAAACAAGTTATATATGCATGTAAAGTGTATGACGAGACGATATCAAATCGCTGAATCTGCCTTAGTTATCCTATCGCAAAGGGTTTTAATGACGGCATTTCTGGTCGAATTTATGTTCCACAACTTACATCATTAGAAATTTATACATAAAAATACCTTTTGAATACAGGCCAATGAGTATTTCCAGAAAAACTTTGTCGGCCTAGTCTCACCCCGCAGCAGCAATCTGACAGACCAGCCGGAAGCAACTGCTTTTGAGCGAGTACTTACGTCATCGAGGGCTGAAAAAATAATGATTCCATGTTATTGCTTACCTGTTGCTCGTTAAAATTAACCAGGTTTGCCTAAGTTTACCTTGCCGCAAATATGTGACAGACCAAGATTTGTTCCATGAATACATTGTCCACTTTTCTCAGCTTTAAACCTCCCAGCGCGTCATTTCTTTTGTTTAAATTGTTTACCTATTTAAAGTGATTATAGGTTTCTTGTGACGTAAATAGTGTTTCTTAAATTCGGCCGGCAGTGACGTTATAAAAGTCCTTTGCAGCGGGATAAATTAAGGCAGGCCAAACAATTTGATATCTTCTCGTCATACAATTTACAAAGCTATGTCACTTGTTTGGCACCCGATGACGTAAGTGATTCGACGGTCGCCGCTGGCACTATAAACAGTCAAAACAAATCCTTACTGCACTTATCTCCAAATAAATCGTAGTACCTTTGTAGGTTACGAGTCATCTTGACTGTCGACAATTCTTTTGATTCAATCTAGTAAATTTATCCGCCGTACGTCCTCTTTCTGAGGTGCTCATGCAAAACTTCAGAGATTCATCGGTCAGTCTTTCGGACAAAGGAATAGGGCTCCTATTTACTTATTGTTCAACACCCGCGCTTGTTGGTTTATTAAGCCTCCCGACGGGGAGGTAACACGATTAATTTATGGTCTCAGTAACGGCACTTCGCATCGGAAGGTGTATGCCAATCAATGCTGTCAACACATTATTCTTCGAAGTAATGTCAGAAACTTGGCTATTATTCAAATAATTCAAATTTTGTACGCTTCAGAATATTTTTTTTTTTAAACTTTTGGCCTTAACCTAAGAGATCTTTTGTACCATAGGGACCAGCAAATATTCTGAACCCTTTCTGGCAAATTCATCGGCATTTTCATTACCATCAAACCCTTCATGGCACGGAACCCACCATAGTTAGGTATTGTTTCTTAAGCCGAGTGTTTGAAGGGTATTGAAACAGTGCATGACTGAATATATGGACTGAATTGAATATATGGATGTTTGCGCCTTTAATACCATATTCCGGCTCCTACCCCCAATTCCATTTTAGAACCATCCGTATACCACTTGTGGCCGCTATGACTGTTTGTTGGGTTATTGCTAACCCATGCTTCTCTCTTTAGGATCTCTGTGTTTATGGAAGCATAGCGACCGCGCATTTCATATCAAGTTCCCGGAGTTCATCGAGTAGGGTCATAACTCATAAGTTTCAGGTGGTCGTTAAGCCTTATCTCATTTAACTGTAATAAACTTGTTGCACTGTGGATTGCCACTGTTTGAATGTAAATGTGGAGAGGTGTTAATCCTGTTAGTGGTTCTATGGCAGCTGTTGGACATGTTCGCATGTTTCCGGAGATACCTAAGCACGCAACCCGTTGTACTTTTTTAAGCTTCTCTATTGCGATCTTTTGTGTGTATTTCGCCCACCATACTATGGAGGAGATTTAGACAGATTCCCCAGGTTCTACCATACGTGCAGCGACATAAAGTCCTAGTAGCTTTTGTAATTTTCTTATTTGTATGAGATTTCCAGTTCAGTCTTTTGTCTAGGATTACTCCAAGATATTTGACTTCTTCGGAGATTTTTTTGAGAATTTTGAGATTTTGACTTTATTTCTCCTTTTGGTAAAAGGAACGATGACGGCCTTACTGGGAATTATGGAAAGATTTTCCCTGATGCACGAGTCTAGGGCTGTCTTAAGAGAATTTTTCATTCTTGAAGTCACTTCATTTGAGTCTTTGCTTCTAACATTGATGACAATGTCATAGACATACCCATTACCCAATTGTAGAGTAGCCCAAATTGTTCATTTTGTGTAGCAGGTCGTCGATGACCAGTGACCACAGGAGGGGTGATATGATAGTACACCCCCCTGTAGGCAGCTCCTAACGGCGGATACTGATACTGAGGTTAATCTTGACGAAGCAGTTATTTTACGACTTTCCATTCTTTGATCCATTTAATAGTGCGTTTATTTATGTTTCTATGGTGCAAAGCATTTGGTATGGATTCATATCCAGTGTTGTCAAAAGCACCCCCTATATCCAGAAAGGCATATAGTGCGTTCTCTTTGCACCGGTCAGAATACTTACATAGACTGTATATTCCTCTTTTATCTTCCAGAATCGATCATAGCTTATAAATTTTGATTCCAGATACCTAAATAGTATATTCCAATTTGTTTTCAATTTTCACCCCACACCTTTTTTTGTACTAGCAGTTCACTAGTTTCAGCATGGCTCCATACATTCGTCATGGATACATTGAAAACAAAGAATGTATCTATATTAAAAATGTATATAAAAAAAGCTTCTTTCCATTTTTGCTGCAAATATTATCGTCATAAGAGGCTCGTTGTCTCTATACATACTATATTGCTTGTACCAAATATATTATTCGGCGTTTCTGTTGAGCATCAAAATGAGATTAAAGTTGGACAACCTTAAATCTGCTTAAAATCTCTGGATTTACCACGCAAATTGCAATCTTTTAAACCGAAGATTATAAGAAATCAACAGATAAATCTGCCTGTGGGTTGAAGATGAGATTTTGTAGTAAATACGGTTTATTAATACATATTTACATACATAATTTGTGACTATACAAAGTTGACAGAGTGCGAAGGAACTTTTTCTCTTCGGTGGAATCAATTTAAGAATAATTTGTAATCGTTCTCCCTGGAACTCAACTTTTTGTGGAAACGTAGCATTAAATTCAGTAAATAGGATTTATAAATAATCTGGGCTTATTTTCGGTTTTGATTTTCTCTTGTTTCTTATTTGTCATCAATTGGAACAATCTGTTATTAAGAGGAAGATGCTTAACCATCACGAAATAAGAAACAAGAAAAAAGTCTTCAACTTTGATGGGTAGCCAAAAATATCCTTTTATAGCCGTCAAATAGCCAAATTAACAGCCAATTTCATGACCAAAGTGTATTAAAATTGCAGAGAAATACCTTTTGTTCAATGGATCCTTGCAATATTTAAGTATGTAGGTAGATAGCCATAGAATGGTCTCTCAGATTATATCGTGTACTTGTTCAAACACCTGATTGACCACTAATTGGCGTTAAGTTGACATTTAACGTACCAGTGAGTAGAATAACAAACTTAATTGAGGACAACGACCACCATCAATTGGACTTCAGCAGGAAATGGGTAATTTCATGTTTCTCAGGAATAAATAAATTAATATTGATTATTTGTTGTACATTTGAAATAGTGGAATGTTTTATCCGTGATTAGTGAATATGTATGAAATTAATGACCAAAAATGCTCCATGAAGCATTTAAAATAACGCGGATGCGTTTAATTTAATTTAATTTAATTTAAGCCAATAAAAGAAAGTAAATTACCAAAAATATCAAAGGTGTTTGACTTTCTGGCCGCATTTTGTTGTCGTTTACTGTTCTTGCGTGAGCGTTGTTATCTATTCTCACATATATTTTTGACGTTTTAACACGAATGCGGTTTAATGCGTTTATTTATATTGTAGCAAGCTTCCATTTTATTGGACAATTTCATAGTTGTTGTTAGTGTATGTCAGCTCTGCGACAAACTACACAGAGACAATGACCTCACTTCAAACAGAGTTAATTTTGTGCACTGCAGTTTTTATACCCTATTCTAGGGGTATATTAATTTTGACGCATAGTTTGTAACATACCTTAATATTGCCCGTAGACCCCTAAAAGTTACTATATTTATGATCAGCATCGATAGTAATGTCGATCTAGCCATGTCCGTCCGTCCGTCCGCCCGTCCGTCGGCAAAAATTAGGCCTTTAAACTGGACCTAGAGAGCTGAAATTTTAACCATATACTCTCTAGGGTCCCGAAATAATCAAGTTTATGAATTTTTGAAATCCACCCACAGACACGCCTACAAACTAAAAAAAAACAAAATTTTGGATAAAATCGAATTTTGAGCTAGAAAGCTGAAATTTTTTATATATGATCTATGACTCCTAAAACTGCTCGGGATAAATTTTTTTCAAAATCCGCCCACTGACACGCCCACAAATAAATAAAACAATTTTATTGAAACACCCAAGTTTGAGCTAGGGAGCGTTTTTTTTGATAAAATCCTTTAAATGTTATATAACAAAATATGTAGAGCGTTCTTAACAATTCAACCATACTTAGACTTTTGTCACGCCCACTTATGAGGGATAGGAATAAGAATAGGGTATGCAACAGTTCGCCCAAGCGGACTGTAGCCCGTCCCTATGTTTTTTTTTCAATATGTCGAAACGGAGTGATAATATGGTCGATTTCATTGAAATTTATAGCGCGTGTCCATGATTGTGGAAGAAAAGTGACCCTTTTTATCTCAATTCAGTGGAAAGAGAAGCAGCATACAATATGTTGCTGCAATAACTAAAACTGGTGGATACGGAAGAGACGAAGGCCAAAGTCAAAGATTAATAAAGAGTTGAAAAAAGTAAAGCGCTCAAACAAAAGTGCAAAAGCAATGTATTTCTTCTGACTTTCGACTGCTCACAAGTAAAATGAAAGCTCAACTGAACACCGGACTGACGTCTAAATGCACTGTCTTTTTTAACTGAACTGACAACTGAACCGATAACTGAACTGATAACTGATCATCTAAAAGGGCCTTTAGACTTGAGAGAGCGACAAGTCAACTATATTAGTACCTGAACAGTACGAGATTAAAGTTATTCGAAATTTAATCTTGGTACAGGGTGCCACATCTCTAATAATGAAAATTTGTTTTACGTGGTGGGGAAGTTACCCTCACGTCGGCGCAACCTCCAACCTGGAGGGCCAGGCCCTGCTTTGATAATAGGACAGGCGGGCCGGGCCGACCGCTTCTGTTGTCACCATAGAGGGTTCATCTGCCACCATCTCTTTTCAATGCACTCATAGACGGAGCGGCAACCGTCGAATTACTTATGTCATAGGGTGCCGAAACAAGTTATATATGCATGTAAAGTGTATGACGAGAAGATATCAAATCGCTGAATCTGCCTTAGTTATCCTATCGCAAAGGGTTTTAATGACGGCACTTCTGGTCGAATTTATGTTCCACAACTTACGTCATTAGAAATTTATACATAAAAATACCTTTTGAATACAGGCCAATGAGTACTTCCAGAAAAACTTTGTCGGCCTAGTCTCACCCCGCAGCAGCAATCTGACAGACCAGCCGGAAGCAACTGCTTTTGAGCGAGTACTTACGTCATCGAGGGCTGAAAAAATAATGATTTCATGTTATTGCTTACCTGTTGCTCGTTAAAATTAACCAGGTTTGCCTAAGTTTACCTTGCCGCAAATATGTGACAGACCAAGATTTGTTCCATGAATACATTGTCCACTTTTCTCAGCTTTAAACCTCCCAGCGCGTCATTTCTTTTGTTTAAATTGTTTACCTATTTAAAGTGATTATAGGTTTCTTGTGACGTAAATAGTGTTTCTTAAATTCGGCCGGCAGTGACGTTATAAAAGTCCTTTGCAGCGGGATAAATTAAGGCAGGCCAAACAATTTGATATCTTCTCGTCATACAATTTACAAAGCTATGTCACTTGTTTGGCACCCGATGACGTAAGTGATTCGACGGTCGCCGCTGGCACTATGAACAGTCAAAACAAATCCTTACTGCACTTATCTCCAAATAAATCGTAGTACCTTTGTAGGTTACGAGTCATCTTGACTGTCGACAATTCTTTTGATTCAATCTAGTAAATTTATCCGCCGTACGTCCTCTTTCTGAGGTGCTCATGCAAAACTTCAGAGATTCATCGGTCAGTCTTTCGGACAAAGGAATAGGGCTCCTATTTACTTATTGTTCAACACCCGCGCTTGTTGGTTTATTAAGCCTCCCGACGGGGAGGTAACACGATTAATTTATGGTCTCAGTAACGGCACTTCGCATCGGAAGGTGTATGCCAATCAATGCTGTCAACACATTATTCTTCGAAGTAATGTCAGAAACTTGGCTATTATTCAAATAATTCAAATTTTGTACGCTTCAGAATATTTTTTTTTTAAACTTTTGGCCTTAACCTAAGAGATCTTTTGTACCATAGGGACCAGCAAATATTCTGAACCCTTTCTGGCAAATTCATCGGCATTTTCATTACCATCAAACCCTTCATGGCACGGAACCCACCATAGTTAGGTATTGTTTCTTAAGCCGAGTGTTTGAAGGGTATTGAAACAGTGCATGACTGAATATATGGACTGAATTGAATATATGGATGTTTGCGCCTTTAATACCATATTCCGGCTCCTACCCCCAATTCCATTTTAGAACCATCCGTATACCACTTGTGGCCGCTATGACTGTTTGTTGGGTTATTGCTAACCCATGCTTCTCTCTTTAGGATCTCTGTGTTTATGGAAGCATAGCGACCGCGCATTTCATATCAAGTTCCCGGAGTTCATCGAGTAGGGTCATAACTCATAAGTTTCAGGTGGTCGTTAAGCCTTATCTCATTTAACTGTAATAAACTTGTTGCACTGTGGATTGCCACTGTTTGAATGTAAATGTGGAGAGGTGTTAATCCTGTTAGTGGTTCTATGGCAGCTGTTGGACATGTTCGCATGTTTCCGGAGATACCTAAGCACGCAACCCGTTGTACTTTTTTAAGCTTCTCTATTGCGATCTTTTGTGTGTATTTCGCCCACCATACTATGGAGGAGATTTAGACAGATTCCCCAGGTTCTACCATACGTGCAGCGACATAAAGTCCTAGTAGCTTTTGTAATTTTCTTATTTGTATGAGATTTCCAGTTCAGTCTTTTGTCTAGGATTACTCCAAGATATTTGACTTCTTCGGAGATTTTTTTGAGAATTTTGAGATTTTGACTTTATTTCTCCTTTTGGTAAAAGGAACGATGACGGCCTTACTGGGAATTATGGAAAGATTTTCCCTGATGCACGAGTCTAGGGCTGTCTTAAGAGAATTTTTCATTCTTGAAGTCACTTCATTTGAGTCTTTGCTTCTAACATTGATGACAATGTCATAGACATACCCATTACCCAATTGTAGAGTAGCCCAAATTGTTCATTTTGTGTAGCAGGTCGTCGATGACCAGTGACCACAGGAGGGGTGATATGATAGTACACCCCCCTGTAGGCAGCTCCTAACGGCGGATACTGATACTGAGGTTAATCTTGACGAAGCAGTTATTTTACGACTTTCCATTCTTTGATCCATTTAATAGTGCGTTTATTTATGTTTCTATGGTGCAAAGCATTTGGTATGGATTCATATCCAGTGTTGTCAAAAGCACCCCCTATATCCAGAAAGGCATATAGTGCGTTCTCTTTGCACCGGTCAGAATACTTACATAGACTGTATATTCCTCTTTTATCTTCCAGAATCGATCATAGCTTATAAATTTTGATTCCAGATACCTAAATAGTATATTCCAATTTGTTTTCAATTTTCACCCCACACCTTTTTTTGTACTAGCAGTTCACTAGTTTCAGCATGGCTCCATACATTCGTCATGGATACATTGAAAACAAAGAATGTATCTATATTAAAAATGTATATAAAAAAAGCTTCTTTCCATTTTTGCTGCAAATATTATCGTCATAAGAGGCTCGTTGTCTCTATACATACTATATTGCTTGTACCAAATATATTATTCGGCGTTTCTGTTGAGCATCAAAATGAGATTAAAGTTGGACAACCTTAAATCTGCTTAAAATCTCTGGATTTACCACGCAAATTGCAATCTTTTAAACCGAAGATTATAAGAAATCAACAGATAAATCTGCCTGTGGGTTGAAGATGAGATTTTGTAGTAAATACGGTTTATTAATACATATTTACATACATAATTTGTGACTATACAAAGTTGACAGAGTGCGAAGGAACTTTTTCTCTTCGGTGGAATCAATTTAAGAATAATTTGTAATCGTTCTCCCTGGAACTCAACTTTTTGTGGAAACGTAGCATTAAATTCAGTAAATAGGATTTATAAATAATCTGGGCTTATTTTCGGTTTTGATTTTCTCTTGTTTCTTATTTGTCATCAATTGGAACAATCTGTTATTAAGAGGAAGATGCTTAACCATCACGAAATAAGAAACAAGAAAAAAGTCTTCAACTTTGATGGGTAGCCAAAAATATCCTTTTATAGCCGTCAAATAGCCAAATTAACAGCCAATTTCATGACCAAAGTGTATTAAAATTGCAGAGAAATACCTTTTGTTCAATGGATCCTTGCAATATTTAAGTATGTAGGTAGATAGCCATAGAATGGTCTCTCAGATTATATCGTGTACTTGTTCAAACACCTGATTGACCACTAATTGGCGTTAAGTTGACATTTAACGTACCAGTGAGTAGAATAACAAACTTAATTGAGGACAACGACCACCATCAATTGGACTTCAGCAGGAAATGGGTAATTTCATGTTTCTCAGGAATAAATAAATTAATATTGATTATTTGTTGTACATTTGAAATAGTGGAATGTTTTATCCGTGATTAGTGAATATGTATGAAATTAATGACCAAAAATGCTCCATGAAGCATTTAAAATAACGCGGATGCGTTTAATTTAATTTAATTTAATTTAAGCCAATAAAAGAAAGTAAATTACCAAAAATATCAAAGGTGTTTGACTTTCTGGCCGCATTTTGTTGTCGTTTACTGTTCTTGCGTGAGCGTTGTTATCTATTCTCACATATATTTTTGACGTTTTAACACGAATGCGGTTTAATGCGTTTATTTATATTGTAGCAAGCTTCCATTTTATTGGACAATTTCATAGTTGTTGTTAGTGTATGTCAGCTCTGCGACAAACTACACAGAGACAATGACCTCACTTCAAACAGAGTTAATTTTGTGCACTGCAGTTTTTATACCCTATTCTAGGGGTATATTAATTTTGACGCATAGTTTGTAACATACCTTAATATTGCCCGTAGACCCCTAAAAGTTACTATATTTATGATCAGCATCGATAGTAATGTCGATCTAGCCATGTCCGTCCGTCCGTCCGCCCGTCCGTCGGCAAAAATTAGGCCTTTAAACTGGACCTAGAGAGCTGAAATTTTAACCATATACTCTCTAGGGTCCCGAAATAATCAAGTTTATGAATTTTTGAAATCCACCCACAGACACGCCTACAAACTAAAAAAAAACAAAATTTTGGATAAAATCGAATTTTGAGCTAGAAAGCTGAAATTTTTTATATATGATCTATGACTCCTAAAACTGCTCGGGATAAAATTTTTTCAAAATCCGCCCACTGACACGCCCACAAATAAATAAAACAATTTTATTGAAACACCCAAGTTTGAGCTAGGGAGCGTTTTTTTTGATAAAATCCTTTAAATGTTATATAACAAAATATGTAGAGCGTTCTTAACAATTCAACCATACTTAGACTTTTGTCACGCCCACTTATGAGGGATAGGAATAAGAATAGGGTATCCAACAGTTCGCCCAAGCGGACTGTAGCCCGTCCCTATGTTTAATATCCATTTACCGATGTCAGAACTTATTGCCTTATTTATGTCAGCACTTTTTGACTGATTCATTTTGTATGCACAATATACCGATGTCAACACTTTGTTGACTTTATTATCAATTGTAGGCTAAGCTAATTTTAACCCTAATCATCCTGGCGTGTCCGTATGGCAACGCAAGACTTATACGCACTTTGGCGACTCTCAACCAGTAACAAATACACACAGGTGTGCATGCTTACATTTTTTTTCATCGCAAGACATCTGCGTTGCATATTGGGGAGTCAGTTTTATTGTGTGCTTTGTTGTTCGTGGTGAGAGTATGCCAAATTTGATAGTAACATACAAAATTGTTCACGAATTAGTGTAATGGCTTACAACAAAAAGTAAGTAAATCAATATTATTTTTAGTGTACATTATTTGTAAGTGGAGTGTTGCAGTATTGATAGTATTTTGGATGCACAAAATGTATAAAAACTGAAAACATAAAGAAAATGTTTGCTTTTGTGATTTTTTCCTCAAATTATTGACAATGTGTCCAGTTGCAACAAAGTACAGTATTTTTATACCCTATTCTAGGGGTATATTAATTTTGACGCATAGTTTGTAACATACCTTAATATTGCCCGTAGACCCCTAAAAGTTACTATATTTATGATCAGCATCGATAGTAATGTCGATCTAGCCATGTCCGTCCGTCCGTCCGTCCGTCCGTCCGTCCGTCCGTCGGTCCGTCCGTCCGTCCGTCCGTCGGCAAAAATTAGGCCTTTAAACTGGACCTAGAGAGCTGAAATTTTAACCATATACTCTCTAGGATCCCGAAATAATCAAGTTTACGAATTTTTGAAATCCGCCCACAGACACGCCCACAAACTCAAAAAAACCAAATTTTGGAAAAAATCGAATTTTGAGCTAGGAAGCTGAAATTTTTTATATATGATCTATGACTCCTAAAACTGCTCGGGATACAAAATTTTCAAAATCCGCCCACTGCCACGCCCACAAAAAAATAAAACAATTTTATTGAAAAACCAAAATTTGAGCTAGGGAGCTGAAATTTTTAATATATACTCTCTAGGGTCCCTTTAAGCTCATGTATAAATATTTTCAAAATCCGCCCACTGACACGCCCACAAATAAATAAAACAATTTTTTGAAAATCCAAAGTTTGAGCTAGGGAGCTGAAATTTATAATATATACTCTCTAGGGGCCCTTTAAGCTCATGTATAAATATTTTCAAAATCCGCCCACTGACACGCCCACAAATAAATAAAACAATTTTTTTGAAAATCCAAAGTTTGAGCTAGGGAGCTGAAATTTATAATATATACTCTCTAGGGGCCCTTTATGCTCATGTGTTTTTTTTTTTCAAATCCGCCTACTGACACGCCCACAATTAAATAAAACTATTTTATTGAAACACCCAAGTTTGAGCTAGGGAGCGTTTTTTTTGATAAAATCCTTTAAATGTTATATAACAAAATATGTAGAGCGTTCTTAACAATTTAACCATACTTAGACTTTTGTCACGCCCACTTATGAGGGATAGGAATAAGAATAGGGTATCCAACAGTTCGCCCAAGCGGTCTGTAGCCCGTCCCTATGTTTTTTTGTGCATTTCTAGAAATCTGACAATGAAAGAAGTCCTAGATTACTTAGAGGAGCTTAGTTCAGATGATGAAACTGGTCTTTCAAACAACCTCCATGCCTTGTATATTCAACCACCGGATAATGAAGGTGATTTGAGTGGAGAAGACGATGCTGATAAAGAAGAAAAAGGCGGTATCCCAGACAATGTTTGTCAAGCGCAATTGCGATCGGGTTGTGAAATCGTTTTTGAAAATGGCCGACGTTTTGAAGAATTTGACGATGCCGGAGAGAATTTAGGTGAAATTCTCAATGATGATGTTTTAGCGAGTGTTCTGGATAACTCATCTCCAAATTCACCTATAAGCTTACCAGATGCAACATATTCAACAAACGAACTTTATAAGCCACCCTCAATCCGGTTGCGTTGTGTTCAGAAATCTACCTCCAGCTGTCTTTTGCCAACATCCAATAAGAATACAACTTTCACTTGGTCAAAAGACGAGTCTTGGGCAATGATATGAAAGTATGATCGCCTATTTCGGGAAGCACGGATGCAAGCAGTTTATAAAGGGGAAGCCCCTACGTTTTGGTTATAAGGTATGGTCTTTGTGCACTCCCAAAGGTTACATGATCAATTTCGAAGTGTATCAAGGTAAGAATCCGCGATCAAACTCATTGTATTAGGAGCGATCGACGATTTTTCCGAGAATGTTCAGCAATTGCCGTTTTCTTTCTACTTTGACAATTTATTTACAAGTTTCCATCTATTGGCTTACTTGAAAAACTGTGGCTACAATGGATCCGGCACAATCCATGAGAATCGAATACCGAAAAGTTGTCCAATCCCACATAAAAATATGGTGAAAACAAAGAAACGCGGATTCTACAAGTCCATAAAAATGAATTGATAATTCCGTTGTCTGTATGTTGTCTACTGTCTTTGGATCGACACCACTATCTCGAAAGAAAATTGGAGTTCCACGCACGTGTGTTGTGTCGGAATATAACCAATACATGTGTGGTGTCGATAGATTCGACCAGAATGTTTCTGCTAACAGTATCGGATATCATGGCAAGAAGTGGTGGAGCTGCATTTTTACTTGGCTTATTGATGCATGCGCACAAAATGCATGGCAGCTTCATCGGCATGTCGATTCTAGTAGGTATGCCACAAAAAAAATTCAAGCGAGAAATTGCAATTTATTATTGCAAACATTTCGGTGATCCACCAATGTCACATATCAGTGTTAAAAGGCAAAAACGACGGTTATTACTCTTCGCTATGACCAAATGACTCATCTAGTCGTTCGCTTAGAAAAGAAGAGACGCTGTGATGGTCACCTTTGCCGTTCAATTGTTCGAACTGCATGTGCAAAGTGCGATAAAGGCCTTTGCCTGAAATGTTTTAAGACCTATCACACAGCAGATTATTAGTTTCAAATGAAAGAAATATAAATATAATAAGTTCAGTTTTTGGTAATTTTATATGTGAGTACAGACGTGTACCCTGTAGCTCCTGGCGTTGCAATATGGCGCTTTGTTAAGAGCAAAAATAGAAAATCTGTATGAATAAATATTTAATGGAGGTCCTTGTTCTCCGTCAGGTTATTCTAGTTTATGTACCAGGAATATCCAAGGTTGACACGGTACAAGAACCGTGAGCTATCAACCACTTACAGTAAAAGCACTGTAACAGTTGTTGAATATTGTTGTACCTATTTTGGGTTAGTTGGGTTGGAGAAGTAGAACAGTCTCTACTAGACCCCACTTAGGGCATTGTGTACCCATTGATATCCTTCGTTGGGAGCTAGCCACTTCCTCGTTCCTGTGGTCACTCCATTCTGTCCAGCCGTCCTGATGTCCTCAGTAACCTGTAAAGATCAGATAGTTAAACGACAGGTAGTGCATGAATTTCTTGGAAGCTTCCATGTGTTCTGTTCCTTAGGTGACAGAGACTAATTTAATGGTAGGGAAATTCAGGTATGTCCGACTCCATCGCTGTTGCATTTGCTTTTGCACTTGTAATGGTTGGGAAGAGACAGCATCAGACAGATAGCGGGTTGTTGATTTTGTTGGTGGACCAATAAAATTACCGTACGGGCATAACACCTGCGGTAAATTGTTTTGCAAATACAACGCAGATCCTAATTTCACAGCTATTGCTTAGGAAGCATCGGAGTTTGAGTTTTCATTTATGTTTGTATTTTATAATGTGTAGAATTTTGTAGTGGATATCAGTAACATTCGTGGCTTGAGGAACATTTTTTTTTCATTATACGCCCATGCTTTTCACAACAAACCAACAATTTTGGCAATTAATGAAACCCAGGTTTGCGTTGGCCCTGATTTAACAGAAATTAGTCTACCTGGCTACAACTTAGTGCCATTATTCTTTTCCCATCGCGGTCTCGGCGTTTATACACGTAGTGACGTAGCCTACCAACTTCATCCTCAATATGGTCAATGTTCCAATCCGGAATTTAATTTCATTTGGCTCAAATTTCATGTCTGTAGGCAATTAATCCACTACTGTTTTATTTACAGAAGCCCCCATTTGGACAGACATTCAACTTACAATGAGTTGGATGCGCTGTCTGATTCCATCACAAAAATTGTGACCCTTCACACAATTCATATTGCCTTCGTCATTCTGGACAGGCAACACCCGAAGGAAGGTATGTTGAGATTTTTTCTGAGTCAAACAATCTGACTTAGCTTGTAAATGAGCCGACACGAATACTGGACATAAGCAGTCCAACCGCCAACCACTTTATTTGTTTCTCTCATCTCACCCGGACAAATGGGCTATGAACGTATTACCGCCTCTAGGTTCGTCAGACCATTGTGTCATATCAACGAATTTCTGTGACTCTAGCTGCAAAGAGGCTATCAGGTTAAAAGAAATAAGCTTTTGGTCTTATAAGGCCAGCCCATCTGAGGAAACCCGGGAAAAGTTTAAACGAGCCAGAAATGACTGGAATGCCCTTATTAAAAAAAACTTTTGGTCGTTTGTTAAAAACATCAAGAATTCGGCCTAGTCATTTATTCCGACACTTTACAACGACATTTCAGTTGTTAGCTTTGCAGTCAGCTCAACGCTCCCAGATTGTGCTTTATCTCCCCCTGTACTCGAGCGCGTAGAATACTCCATGGGACCAATCCACTATCGCGCTCGTTCAGTGGCTAGAGTACTTCGAGATCTTGACATTCACAAATCCGCTGGTCCAGATGGTATTTCCCCTGTCGTTCTGAAGAGGTGTTCTTCTACGCTGGCAAAACCATCGCTTAAGCTTTTCTATCAGTCTTATTCTCCTGGGGTCTCTCCGAGAAGATGGAGAACAGCATTTGTCCAGACTGTACCGAAAAAGACGAATCTACTTCTCCCTCCAGCTACCGACCGATTGCACTAACGTCCCTTCTTTCTAAGGCCATGGAAACGCTGATCAACCGTCAGGTAATGAAATATCTTGAATCCCGAAAACTTTTTAATGACCGGCAGTATGGTTTTCGCAGCAACAGGTCAACCCGTGATTTGATGACATATCTAACCGCAAAGTGGGAGCAATCCCTTCACCAAGGTTTGGCAGAGTTTGGCATCAAGTTCTCTTATTGAAAATGTGAAATCGATGAAATTCTTCTTCAATGGATCAGAAATTACTTTTCAGACCGTTCAATTCAAGTTGTTTTGGACGGTTTCAAGTCTACAACAACTCATCAAATAAATGCTGGTATTCCCCAAGGCTCTATTCTGTCGCCGACTATCTTTCTCATTTTTATAAATAATCTTCTGTCTGTTGCATTTAATCTTCGCTGATGACGGTACCCTCAGCTTTTCATATTCGTTTCTTGGGTCACGCCCCTCATCTTCGGGTGTGGAACTGGAACGGCAACGTATGTTTAGTTCATGGGGGTACACCCAATAGGGAAATAAATGCTTCCAAAACGTAAAATTAACGCAAATTAAAGCAAAATCATTATACATACCTACTTTGCCATTATCCATAAATTGAACTTGCATCACTGAAACTGAACGACTTTCTACTATCGGTGTGTGTGTTATTGACAACCTTCGACAAAATGACCTTACATTCGATGTCGCCAAGAACGCACCGAAATGTCTAGACTTCCTTTATCGGTGCAAGAAATATCTTACCACTTCTGATCTGGCTACGGTTTAGGAGATTTTCGCCCCAAACTTGAGTAAAATGCTCATATCGGGGCCAATGCCCCAATCACATATTTGGAGCTACTCTATAGAAAACAAAAACCAGCGACAAAACTCTCTTAGTCATCGTCGTAATGTCTCCTGTCAATCGCTGTTTTATCGATATTTCCGCGAGAAGTGCTCCAACGAAATAGCCAGCTGCACTCCAAGAATGTCAAGAATCCACATCAGTTAACCCTTAGCTGGTTTTCAGACGTACAGTAAAAAAAAGAATCCTTCCAAGCCAGGAATGTGCAATGCTCTTTCCCGCTCTGATTTTACTACGCATTTCTTTTATGCCCGCACTATGAAACCATAACCGTAAACTCCGTTCCATGTGTTTACGACCAGGTAGTTTCTTGATTTAATTTTCAGAAATTTTTTAAATCCTGCGATAATATGGGGAAACTCAAATGCAATATGAAAGAAGACTATGTTATGTTTATGTTGTAGACAATAAATTGTGATTAGGCAGATTAATTAAATTTTGATGAGGTCATAAAATTAGTCCCTTTTTACAAACCACCTATTTACGAACAGTAACTAAATCTACCTAACAATCTTTTTTGGAATAAATTAATTTGAGTTTTATTAATAATGTGTACTACCTCCCAGGTTAGAGTATTGCTTTCCTCCAACGTAGACTTTTTTTGAAAGCCATCCCCATTTCCATGATATTCAAGTCCGGTGAATATGGAGGCCATGCCAATAGGTCTATATTTTGACTCTGAATCCAAGTTTTGATTATTCTTGCGGTATGTATCGGTTTAGGTGGAACGAAAAAAGGACTAATTTTAATTGGGAAAAGCATCATACAAATTTAATGTATCTACCTAATCCCATTGTTTTTCTACAACATAAACATAATAAAGCCTTCTTTCATATTGCATTTGGTTTTGCCTATATTATGGAAGGATTCAAATTTTTTTGCAAAATTGAATCAAACTACCTATTCGTAAACACGTGGAACGGAGTGTTTCTACATTATAAAGTTAATTCTAAAAAAACAACGCACTTATGTTTGTGTGTTCATCCTCTATGCGTTCACGCATCGTTAATCCGATTGTGTTTCAAATTTGTAGAGCTGTTGTAGGCACTGGTGAAAGTCTCTGAAATATTACCATCATGCGGCGAAAAGAGAAAAATCCCTTTGAACATCAAATCGTTTGCAGTTATGTTTGTTACTATAGTAACATGTATTTTTTTATTAGGCACAGGAACTTACGCTGAGTACCCACTGGTAATTATTAACTTCCCAGTGGAAGTTCTTGTACCTAATGGAGCCGATTTTGTGAATCGCGGATTTTAACATATTTTCACGTTTCAAGGTCACCAGAATCCAAATCCAACGTTTTTATAGAGATGCCTGGGTGTGTGTATGTACGTATGTGCGTATGCGCGGAATTATCTTTCGCCACGATTATCTCGAGAACCAAT
This sequence comes from Portevinia maculata, assembly GCA_949715645.1. Classification (NCBI taxonomy): domain Eukaryota; kingdom Metazoa; phylum Arthropoda; class Insecta; order Diptera; family Syrphidae; genus Portevinia; species Portevinia maculata. Next base: position 222,380,676 of record OX454526.1, read on the forward strand.
GATGCTATTGACATGGAACTGGGTTTATTCGAAGCGTAATAACGTAACTCAGAACTGATTTTTCCAGCGAAATCGGCCCAGCCGTTTTTTGTTAGTAAATAAATAACTAAAAAAATAAAGGCAAACTAGCTGAATTTTGAAATTGATGATTTGTACTATTTTTAACTTCCCAGTGGAAGTTCTTGTAATGGGCCCGATTTTGTGAATCGCGGATTTTGACATATCTACACGTTTCAAGGTCACCAGAATCCAAATCCAACGTTTTTATAGAGATGTCTCTGTTTGTGTATGTAAGTATGTGCTTATGTTTCCCACCATAAACTGGATAAAAGCGATGCTTGAAAGTCGGAAAATCACTGCTTCGCCAGGACAGACTTCAGTATCAGTATCAGCTATAAAAGGCTGTCCACAAGGAGGAGTTTTATCACCCCTCCTGTGGTCTTTGGTCATAGATGACCTACTTCAAAAATTAAGTAATTTAGGCTACGACATAATAGGGTATGCCGATGACTTGGTCATCATTATTAGGGGCAAAGAATCAAACGTAGTTACTTCACGTATGCAAAACGCCCTTAAGATAGCTATAGACTGGTGCGTCAAGGAAAATCTCTCCATAAACCCCAGTAAAGCTATCATAATTCCTTTCACAAAAAGAAGAAATCTCAGCTTAGCCCAGATTTCACTAAATGGCACGACCATTGAGTATTCCGACGAAGTCAAATATCTTGGAGTAATCCTGGACAAAAGACTAAACTGGAACTCTCACATCAACAACAAAATCACTAAAGCTAACAGAGCTTTATGGGCCTGTCGGCGCACATATCTACAGTGTGATCTACACAGTGATGATAAGACCCATTATAGCATACGCCTCTATTGTATGGTGGACAAAATCCACACAAAAGTTCGCAAAAGAGAAGCTCAAAAAGGTACAACAGCTTGCGTGCCTTGGTATCTCCGGAGTCATGCGAACCTGTCCAACGGCTGCCATAGAGGCAATAACAGGTATTACACCTCTCCACATATACATTCAAAAAGTGGCGATCCGCAGTGCAATAAGTCAAATACAGTTAAGCGAGATAAGTCTTAACGATCATCCGGAACTTAAGACCCTTCTTAATGAACTGCCAGAACTCAACATGAACTGCGCGGTCACAGACCGCATTCATAAAACACTATGCTTCAACAAGCGGTTCTCCACGGAGATCCCCAAGAGAGAAGCATGGGTAAGTAATAACCCACCTAACATCCACAACGGCATAAAGTGGTATACATACTGATGGTTCTAAAACGGAAGCGGGGGTAGGAGCGGGAATATACGGACCAAACAAACGCTTTACGATACCCATGGGGAAAAGTCCCCGTATTTCAAGCAGAGCTCCACGCCATTCAAGAATGCGCTAGCCACATAAATCTATCTGGTATAAAAGGTGCAACCATCCATATATTCACGGATAGTCAAGCAGCTATAAACGCCCTTAGCTCGCATACGATTGACTCCAAATCAGTCATGTACTGCTTCAACACCCTACAGGCACTCGGAACAAGTAACAAGACCAAGCTATGTTGGGTTCCGGGTCATGTCGGGGTGGAAGGTAACGAAAAGGCCGACGAACTGGCCAGAAAAGGTTCGAAAACACCCTTCATAGGTCCCGAACCCTTCTGCTGCACTCCTAGATTAGCAGCAACGGCAGCAATAAAAAGCTGGGAATACAGAAAATCTATCCATCTTTGGGAAAGCATCCCAGGTTTAAGACAGACCAACAAAGCCATTCGGCCTTTCAATAAAAATGCCAGCAAATGCCTAAACCTAAGCAGGCATGATATCAAAAACTTAGTAGGTTACCTTACTGGCCACCATGATTTAAGATATCATCTACACAAAATGAAAATAGTAGACTCTCCTGACTGTCGACTCTGTCTTGAAGAGGACGAGTCAGCTGAACACATTTTATGTGAATGTCCGGCCCTAAACGGAATTAGAAAGAAGATCTTTTTCAGGGAACAAATGTGCCCCGAGGACATAAAGAATTCTTCTACTAGTAGAATTGTATGGTTTACACGGAAAGTGGAAACTCTACTAGTCTAAATTTTTCTGGCCCACACGGCACAAAAGATCTTTTTAGGTCGAAGTGCCCCCATATTTAATCGCCTTGGCGAGCCAGAATTTAAAAAAAAAAAAAAAAAAAAATGTGCGTATGTTCGTATGTGCGTTCGAAATTATCTTTCGCCGCGATTATCTCAAGAACCAAAAATGATATTGACATGCGACCAGGTTTATTCGAGGCGTAATTACGTAACTCATACCTGATTAAGTTTCCAGCGAAATCGGAGTTAGCACATTCCAACATCCATCCAGCGCGTGTAAGAGTGCAACCGAAGCAGTTATCATATTCGGGCATTCACCCAACATTCACCCAGCGCATGCAAAAGTGCAAACGAAGCACGAGCGCATCCGGTGCACCTCAGAAGGCCATTCCCACCGTGACATACGATCCGGCTGGATAAAGTGGATCTGCATGGGAACTGCAGATCAGCAAATAATATAGGCTAGGTATTTAAATTATGAATTTAACTTTGGACATTGTTAGTTTGGCAGTCACAGAGTGCAGTCGCGATCTCATTGAATAAAATCATACATACGTAGAAATACAAGAATATCTCATTGAATAAAATCATACATACGTACAAATATAAGAATGTGTTAGTGCAGTCGCGATCTCATTGAATAAAATCATACATACCTACTTAGAAATATAAAAATATCTCATTGAATAAAACCATACATACGTACAAATATAAGAATGTGTTTCAATACGAACCAGTGAGCGGTTCTAGAATAATTTATTTTTTATAATCAACCAAGGTAAAATCCTTAAGTGGCGCCCGAGCAGTTTCCGGAAAAAGGAACAGTGAACAAAAAAAAATATAAATCAAAAATTAAGTGCGGTGAAACCGATATTATAATATAATCCAAGGCAGCAGACAACTCTAAAGGAGAAGGAATAAGAACATGACGAACTGGCCGTTAATTATACGAGTATATTGTTAAGTAGCTCAATTTAAACCATATTCAATTTAATTAAATTGGGAAATAATCCCAAATCACATTTGTGCCGTCTCAGCACATGTTATATAAACGCATATTGTCTAGACGTTTCTTCCATCCATAGAATTTGTTATCCAAAATAAGAAATAAGACTGCTTTTGTGAGAAAAAAAAAAGAAAAAAATAATAATTCCCTAAATATACATAGGATGTTAATAATTATATAGTTTAGAAAGAAAGAACCAATCGAATTCTCGCGAATATACAACGAAAACACTCTTTGGTACCACTCTATTAGGATGGAAGAAATTAAAAACTCAGTCACTCAGCTGACAGGGGCGGTCAACGCCGTCCTTGAGCAGCTGAGGGGATTCGAGGGCCGGCTCGCGCGTATGGAGCAAGCTGATTCCCCGCATGCTATCCAGAATTTGATAGGAAGGTTGAGCTCCTTCGAAAATAGGGTTATAACAATAGAAAATACGGGTTCGAGAGAGTCAGACAGACAATGAATCCCACAAAGAGAGGTGCTGCGAGGCCCGGTCAACGAGGCCGAGCTACGTGAAATCTCGAAGCTACCAGACCCTGTAAAAGAGCTCCAGGTCTTCGAGGGTAACCCAGTACATTACGTATCCTGGGTGCACAGCGTAGAAACTGTGCTAAAGGACTACGAGATAGTCAGGGACAAGCCCATTTATAGGGCCATTCTGCAGAACATAAGGCAGAAGATTAGGGGTAAGGCCGACTCCGCTCTAGTATCCTACAATGTACTGGATGGTGAGTGGACGGAGGTCAAAAGGGTCCTCTCTCTCCATTACGCGGACAAAAGGGACATTAGGACACTGGAGCATCAGCTAAGTCAGCTAAAGCAAGGTGGTTCCAAAGTAGACGACTTCTACGCCACTGTGAACCACCAGTTCTCATTGATCATAAGCAAGATCCGGCCCGAAACATATTCCCCCGAGACCATAGATGCTCTGATGGAAGCCTACCGAAATCGGGCATTGGACGTTTTCGTGCGGGGGCTGGATGAAGATCTCTCAAGGCTTCTCATAATCCAGAAGCCAAGACCTCTCCCCGAGGCATACTCCGCTTGCCTCGAGATGCAAAATTTAAGTTTCAGAAACAACTCTGTGCACGTACGGGCACAGAACACTATATCCTCTCCAGTCCATTATAACTTCAAAACCGAAAATAGACCCCCACTGCCCTCAAGAAACCCAAATAGGTTCCAGAATAACGGATTCGGGCACCGGTCGTATTCCCCCTGGAATAGAGGGTATCAAAATAACCAATACCCGCCGCCGAAGGGTCCGAAACCTGCAATAAAGATGGAGGTGGACCGTTCATTCCAATCGAGAAATGTTAGTTACATGAATCGACCCAACAACCCAGTTAAACGGGAGGCCGACTCAGACAGTAGTCGCAGGAAGCAACAACGACTCCACCATTATGGTGACAGATGCTCCCGAAACGAACGAGGAGCCAATCGCCTCTTGTTCAGGGGTTCAACTAAATGGGGAACATTTTATGGAAGGCGCCTCGTTTCCAGCGTACCATATATAGAGTACGCTACACGAGACGGGAAAACATTAGATTTTCTTGTTGATACTGGTGCAAATAAAAACTTCATTAAACCAACCCTGGCACCAGAATCTTTCCCCGTCCGAAAACCCTTTTATATTAACAGCCCTGCTGGAAAGATCCTAGTGGAAAATAAAATTTGCGGCAAATTCTTCTCTTTTGCTGGCTGCGATTTAGATGTTACCTTTTTCATTCTCCCCCGGCTAGATTCGTTCGATGGAATAATCGGCGACGATACCTTAAAGAAATTGAGAGCCGTCATCGATAGGGAAAATAATGAACTAATCATTAAATCAAATATAAGAATTCCCCTTAAAAATAAATCTTCGGACGTCGTAAATAGTCTGGTTATACTCAATAAAAATGTTTCTGAATCAGCTAAGCTCAGATTGGAATCTCTCTGTAACAGGTTCAGTGATCTATTCGGTCCAGTTAACAACGAGAAGGTCAAAACCAACGTGAGGGCCGAAATACGTACTATGACAGACGAACCAATTTACATAAAAAGTTACCCATACCCGGCTTGCATGCGAGAGGAGGTAGAAAGGCAGGTTAACGAACTTCTGGCGGAGAACATCATCCGACCATCGAGCAGCCCATATAACTCACCCCTATGGATTGTCCCTAAGAAACCTAAGCCAAATGGGAAAAACAGTACAGAATGGTTATAGATTACAAACGTCTTAACTCTGTAACAATTTCTGACACTTACCCTATTCCAGATATAAATAACACACTTGCAAGCCTTGGGGATGCCAATTCTTCACTACATTGGATTTGACCTCTGGCTTTCAGCAAATAGCCATGAAGGAAAAGGACATCCCTAAGACCGCGTTCTCTATGATGAACGGTAAATTCGAATATGTTAGACTACCCTTTGGACTCAAGAACGCCCCGGCGATATTTCAAAGAATGATAGATGACGTCCTAAAGGAGTTGATCGGGAAAAATTGTTATGTCTATATAGTAGATGATATTATTATCTATAGTAGGACTGAATACGATCACTTAAGAGACATAGGGATAGTCTTCTCCAAAATTCATGAAGCCGGACTAAAAATCAACCTAGAAAAAACACACTTTTTAGACACAAGCGTGGAGTTTTTGGGATATCTCGTGACCTGCGAAGGCATTCTTCCCAATCCAGAGAAGGTAAATGCCATTGAAGCAATTCTTCCTCCGAACACCCTAAGGGAGTTGAAGAGTTTTCTAGGACTTACCTCATATTACCGAAGATTTATCAGAGATTATGCTAAAGTTGCAAAACCTCTAACAAACATGACTCATGGTGAGCTATCACAGGTAAGGGCCAACCAATCTAAGAAAGTTCCCATTCAACTCGATGAAGCCGGACTTAAGGCGTTCGCAACTCTAAAGCAACTCCTTACATCGGCAGATGTATTGGCTTTCCCCGACTTTGACAAACCCTTTAACCTAACAACAGATGCTTCAGATTATGCCATTGGCGCTGTACTGTCCCAAGGCGAGCCCGGTAAGGATAAACCAATTTCATTTATCTCTCGTTCACTAAGCAAAACGGAAGAGGGCTACGCAACAAATGAGAAGGAGCTTCTTGCCATAGTTTGGGCGCTTGACAACTTGAGGAACTACCTATATGGTGCAAAGAAGATCAGAATATTCACTGATCACCAGCCCTTGACTTTCGCACTCAGTAATAGAAATTACAATGCGAAGCTTAAGCGCTGGAAATCCAGAATTGAAGAGTACAACTACGAGTTGATTTACACACCTGGCAAATCAAACTTTGTGGCAGATGCTCTCTCGCGACTCCGAACGGAGATCAATCACCTTTCTGGTCGTGGTTCCTCTTCCTCTCGATCAGATACAGCGAGCATACCTGCAGAGACAATCACAGACAGTGCGGACGAAGGACGAACACAGACAAATACGAATACCGCTGACGAGGGACGAAGCGTAAGGACAGACGAGGTCGAAACAGGCACGGCCGAAGAAGGACTGTGCGAGCATACTCTTACCGACAGTGAAGATTCCGGCACCAGGCACAGCGCCGAGCAAGATAGCTCAGACCTTATACCACATATAGAGGCTCCGATTAATGTATTTCGCAACCAGATAATCTTCAAGATCGGCATTGACCTTTGCTCCCATGAGGAGCCACACCCCGGCTATCACCGCCACTATATTTCCACAAGGCAGTTAGACAAGGCTAAACTTACCGATGCCTTGAAAACAAACCTTAACCCGAATGTAATCAATGGGGTAAAAATTCCCGAAGACTTCCTTGGAATGCTCCAAGATGTGTAACTCGGGAGCTTCCAAAAATATAAAATCAGGGTAACACAGAGGGTAGTGGAGGATGTAGCCAGCGCAGAACGCAGGTTCTCTATTATTGAGAAACAACATAGAAGAGCTCACCGCGCTCCCAGGGAAAACAAAGAACAGATCCTTGAGCAATTCTACTTCCCACGAATGATGTCCAGTATAAAAAGATTCGTTTCCTCTTGTGAAGTTTGTAATCTGAATAAATACGACAGGCATCCCGCAAACCCTGAATTACAGGCTACACCTGTTCCCAAATATCCATGCGAGGTAATACACATGGACATTATGGAAATTAAAAATGAGAAATTCCTGACTGTTGTGGATAAGTTCTCCAAGTTTTCAAAATTCGTTCACATTAAAGACAAATCAGCTATTTACATAAGATCCAAAATCATTAAGATATTGCACTACTTTACAGTCCCTCTAGTTTTGGTCACAGACAACGAAAGGGGTTTCCTCAGCCCAATTGTCTTAAATTTGATTAGAAACTTAGGGGTTAAACTGTACCTTACGCCATCCCACAGAAGTGAGGTTAATGGCCAAATAGAGAGGGTACATTCAACAATTATAGAGATATACAGGTGCCTTAGAGCAGAACACTCAGACTTAAAAGTCAAGGAACTCGTTTACGTGGCTGTTGACCGGTACAACAACACCGTACACTCGGTGACCAACAGGAAACCCTGCGATGTATTCTAGAATAGGTCACAGAGAGTTAATTACCAAAATCTGTTGAACATCCGTTCTAAAATTAACAAAGATCTTAGGGGGCTTATCAAAAGAAATATGGAGGCTAGGAACAAAAGGCTAAACCTAAAAAGAGTGGTCCCGAGAAAATACTGCCCAGGGGATGAAGTATACACAGCCATTAAGGGCAGGAAAAGCAAAAACAAGCCTTTGTATAGGAGGGAAATCGTAGCAAAAAATAATCGGATAACTATAACGACAGTGAGCGGAAAAAAAATTCATAAGGCTCACCTAAAAAATATTAAATAACTCAAATAAAATAAAAATAAAAATATGAATTACACAATGTATGAAAAAGAAACTGATATGCCTCGGAGTGTAGCTCCCACGAAACAAGGGGCCGGTTCACTAAATAATTATCTAACCATAACTACGGTGGTGTTGTTCTTCGTACCCTAGTAGGTTGTTTGCAAATTTTAACCTTACAAACCAAAGCGGACCAATACGAACCTTCCGATCCGGAGTGACTACCCCGAAAATTTAATGGAGGGCTACCTCATCGAGCATCTGAAAAAAGAAAAAAAACATAGGAACGGGCTACAGTCCGCTTGGGCGAACTGTTGGATACCCTATTCTTATTCCTATCCCTCATAAGTGGGCGTGACAAAAGTCTAAGTATGGTTAAATTGTTAAGAACGCTCTACATATTTTGTTATATAACATTTAAAGGATTTTATCAAAAAAAACGCTCCCTAGCTCAAACTTGGGTGTTTCAATAAAATTGTTTTATTTAATTGTGGGCGTGTCAGTAGGCGGATTTAAAAAAAAATTAACACATGAGCATAAAGGGCCCCTAGAGAGTATATATTATAAATTTCAGCTCCCTAGCTCAAACTTTGGATTTTCAAAAAAATTGTTTTATTTATTTGTGGGCGTGTCAGTGGGCGGATTTTGAAAATATTTATACATGAGCTTAAAGGGCCCCTAGAGAGTATATATTATAAATTTCAGATCCCTAGCTCAAACTTTGGATTTTCAAAAAAATTGTTTTATTTATTTGTGGGCGTGTCAGTGGGCGGATTTTGAAAATATTTATACATGAGCTTGAAGGGCCCCTAGAGAGTATATATTAAAAATTTCAGCTCCCTAGCTCAAATTTTGGTTTTTCAATAAAATTGTTTTATTTTTTTGTGGGCGTGGCAGTGGGCGAATTTTGAAAATTTTATATCCCGATCAGTTTTAGGAGTCATAGATCATATATAAAAAATTTCAGCTTCCTAGCTCAAAATTCGATTTTTTCCAAAATTTTGTTTTTTTGAGTTTGTGGGCGTGTCTGTGGGCGGATTTCAAAAATTCGTAAACTTGATTATTTCGGGACCCTAGAGAGTATATGGTTAAAATTTCAGCTCTCTAGGTCCAGTTTAAAGGCCTAATTTTTGCCGACGGACGGACGGACGGACGGACGGACATGGCTAGATCGACATTACTATCGATGCTGATCATAAATATAGTAACTTTTAGGGGTCTACGGGCAATATTAAGGTATGTTACAAGGTAGGTAGGTAGGTAGGTATATGGATGCCCTTGTGACGGGTGTCACGGCTCACTTAGACCACCAGTTGGGTCCATTGTGTCCATTTAGGTATTCTTTAAAATTTCCGGGAACCTGAAAAGAGAGATAAAGGAAACCGCTGTTTAACAGCTCGGTAATACGCTTTAACAGAACCACCCTGATTCATATGTGAATCTCAGGAGTTTCTTTAGCTCTAAAGCAGCCAGATCCTCCAGCTCCTCAAAGAAGTAGCTGCCAAGAATCTTCAATCTTTTTGTTCTAAGGGCAGGGCATTCGCATAGCAGGTGACGTATAGATTCTATTTCTTCAACGTCCCTGCAGCTCCTGCAGTAGTCGTTGTGCAGTATGCCCAGCCGCTCCGCGTGTAGGCCCACTATACAGTGTCCAGTGAGGACCCCAGTCAGTGTTCGGATGTCTTTGCGGTTAAACCCGATCATGGTTTTTGATTTCGTTTGGTTGACCGCTGGCCAGAGCTCTCTTGTGTGTCTGCATGTATCAAGATTGATCCAACGTAAGTTTGCTTTACTCAAGGATTCAGTGTCGATACTTAGCATTAATGTGCTTAGCGGGGTTCTTATGGATTTTAGGGCCAGAGATGCACTCATCTCCGATCCCTTCCTTGCTAGTTCGTCCGCTTTCTCATTGCCCGAGATGTCATTGTGACCTGGTACCCAGCATAAGGTTACCGTATTGGCAGCTGATATCTCGTCTAGGTATTTTTTGCCTCTTAACACCGCCCTTGACCTGATTACCACTGACTCCATAGCTTTTATAGCCGCTTGGCTGTCAGAGTAAATGGTGATGTGTTTGTCGGCTATTTTTCGCCTCTGTACCTCCTTGGCCGCCTGTGTGATCGCAGCTGTCTCTGCCTGGAACACACTGCATTCATTGCTGAGCCTAAATGATTCACTCAGGTCCAGAGACTCACAGAAGATGCTTGCACCAGTACCCACGTCCATATTGGATCCGTCGGTGAAGATAGCTATCTCCTCTTCTTTCGTGACCATTTTGTTACTCCATTCGCTTCTTTGGGGGATTCTGATATCGAATCTCCTTTTGAAGACAAGGGTGTGGGGTAAGTAGTCAGTAGCTACTTTCTTTTTCGATGCACTCCATTGTGTCTCCACGGAGGCATGTCCGTATGGTTTAAAAGACCACAGTCCCAACTCTCTGAGTCTGATGGCCGTTTTTACTGCTTTACTGCTGCAGTAGATGTCCAGGGGTACGAGATTAAGTAGAACCTCCATGGCTGCAGTGGGTGTAGTCCTTAATGACCCCGTTATCCCGATGCAGGCTGTCCTTTGGACCTTGGTGAGGTTTGAAAGATAGCACTTCTTTTCAGTAGCCTTCCACCATACCGCCGCGCCGTACGTGAGAATGGGCCTCACCACGGTTGTGTACAGCCAGTGTACCACATATGGTTTGAATCCCCACGTATTACCGAACGTTCGTCTGCATGCATATAGTGCCACGCACGCTTTTCTAACCCGATCCTCTATGTTTTCTTTCCAAGTGAGTTTGGAGTCTAGGATAACGCCCAGGTACCTTGCTGTCTTGGATATTTGCAGGTCCACTCCACCCATACTTGGTGGTTTAAACACCGGTAATGTCCTTCTTTTTGTGAACAGCAGAACTTCTGTCTTCGCTGGGTTTACCCCCAGTCCTCTGCCCGCAATCCAGTTGTTAACAAGTAAGAGTGCGAAGCTGAGTCGTTCACTGAGAACTGGTATGAATTTTCCTGGGACAAGGATTGCTACATCGTCGGCATAAGCGCTTACAATGAAGCCTTCCCTCTCCAGTGTCTTTAAAAGCTCGTCTATTACCAGGAGCCATATGAGTGGAGAGAGGACGCCACCTCGTGGTGTTCCCCTGCTTACTTTCCTCTCAATGCACATGTCTCCTAGGTAGGACTTAATCCGTCGTGTGCCTAACATAAGACCAATCCAGTCGCAGAGACTGTCATTGAGATGGGCCCTTCTTAGGCTGTGCATAATCGCATCGGCCTCGATGTTGTTGAAGGCACCCTCTATGTCTAGAAACGCGCTCAAAGTGTATTCCTTGTGTTCCAAGGACCTTTCCACTACTGACACTACCCTGTGCAGTGCAGTATCTGTAGATTTTCCCTTCATGTATGCGTGCTGTGAGTCCGAGAGGTAGTTGTCGCCTATAGCCACTCTTACATACATATCAAGTAGTCGTTCCATTGTTTTCAACAGGAATGAGGACAGACTAATAGGTCTGTAGTCTTTCGGTGTTGTGTGGGTGGCTTTCCCTGCTTTTGGGATAAATATTACCTCACCTCTCGCCAAGCCATCGGAACATAGCATAGCCTTAGACAGCTTGAGTAGATGCATCTCAGCCTTGGGATAGTAGCTTCCTCAGACTTTTGAAGCATTATTGGCCGAATACCGTCCACTCCTGGAGCTTTGAAGGGGGCAAACGAGTTGATTGCCCAGGCTATCTTTCTCTCGTCGATTATTTCGTCGATTGTATCTGCATCCATTCCCCGTCTCGTGTCCTGTGTAACTGTATCGCGTACATCAGTGCATTCAGGGAAGTGGGTTTCTGTCAGTGCCGCCAGCGTTTGCTCATGCGATTCTGTCCAGCTACCGTCGTTCCTTCTTAGCGAGGACATCGGTATCGGTGCTTTTGCTAGTATTTTCGTCAACCGCGACGCCTCCGTCGTGGATTCAACTAATTCACAGAAACTTCTCCAGGAGTTCCTCTTGGCGACTCTTAACTCCCTTTTGAGGAGTTTAACGCTTTCCTTGTATGTCGTCCATTCGATAAGTCCCTCTTTTGCGAGGTTCCATCTAGATCTCGATGCCTGCATTAGCTCCGCGATCTTGGAGTTCCACCAGTGTGGGCGTTTTTTCCCATTTTTTCTGCTAACTGGGCAGGATCTTATAAAGGAATTCGAGAGCACCGTAGTAAGCGTTTCGACTGCGTCGTCGATTTCTTGTTCGGTGTTAAGGTCTTTTACCGGGCATACGTTCTTGAACCTCTGGAGTTCTGAGTTGAACCTTTCCCAGTTCGCCCTTCTTGGGTTCCTGAAAATTTTCCTATACTGGGGTGTAATTTGTATGTCAAAAAGTATCCAGCAGTGATCTGAAAGCGATGCCTTGCTGGACACTCTCCAGTTCGTAACTTGGACGGAACTGTCTTGAGATACAGATGTTGCGTCTAATACTTCCCTTCTGTACACTGTAATGAAGGTTGGATCATTACCCCTATTGCAGACAAGAAGGTTGGAATTGAGTACAAAGTCAAACAAAGCCTCGCCCCTTGAATTGATATCTGAGCTGCCCCAGATAGTGTGATGGGCATTAACGTCACCGCCTAAGACTAAGTTTTTCTTACCTTTTTCGGACGCTGATACAAGCGCCCTTACCGAATCCGGGGGGACTGATGTGTCGTCATCGTGGGGCATATACACTGACGCCACCGTGCAGTTCTCTTCTTTCCCTCTAACCTGCACTACCAGGGGTACGAGATTAAGTAGAACCTCCATGGCTGCAGTGGGTGTAGTCCTTAATGACCCCGTTATCCCGATGCAGGCTGTCCTTTGGACCTTGGTGAGGTTTGAAAGATAGCACTTCTTTTCAGTAGCCTTCCACCATACCGCCGCGCCGTACGTGAGAATGGGCCTCACCACGGTTGTGTACAGCCAGTGTACCACATATGGTTTGAATCCCCACGTATTACCGAACGTTCGTCTGCATGCATATAGTGCCACGCACGCTTTTCTAACCCGATCCTCTATGTTTTCTTTCCAAGTGAGTTTGGAGTCTAGGATAACGCCCAGGTACCTTGCTGTCTTGGATATTTGCAGGTCCACTCCACCCATACTTGGTGGTTTAAACACCGGTAATGTCCTTCTTTTTGTGAACAGCAGAACTTCTGTCTTCGCTGGGTTTACCCCCAGTCCTCTGCCCGCAATCCAGTTGTTAACAAGTAAGAGTGCGAAGCTGAGTCGTTCACTGAGAACTGGTATGAATTTTCCTGGGACAAGGATTGCTACATCGTCGGCATAAGCGCTTACAATGAAGCCTTCCCTCTCCAGTGTCTTTAAAAGCTCGTCTATTACCAGGAGCCATATGAGTGGAGAGAGGACGCCACCTCGTGGTGTTCCCCTGCTTACTTTCCTCTCAATGCACATGTCTCCTAGGTAGGACTTAATCCGTCGTGTGCCTAACATAAGACCAATCCAGTCGCAGAGACTGTCATTGAGATGGGCCCTTCTTAGGCTGTGCATAATCGCATCGGCCTCGATGTTGTTGAAGGCACCCTCTATGTCTAGAAACGCGCTCAAAGTGTATTCCTTGTGTTCCAAGGACCTTTCCACTACTGACACTACCCTGTGCAGTGCAGTATCTGTAGATTTTCCCTTCATGTATGCGTGCTGTGAGTCCGAGAGGTAGTTGTCGCCTATAGCCACTCTTACATACATATCAAGTAGTCGTTCCATTGTTTTCAACAGGAATGAGGACAGACTAATAGGTCTGTAGTCTTTCGGTGTTGTGTGGGTGGCTTTCCCTGCTTTTGGGATAAATATTACCTCACCTCTCGCCAAGCCATCGGAACATAGCATAGCCTTAGACAGCTTGAGTAGATGCATCTCAGCCTTGGGATAGTAGCTTCCTCAGACTTTTGAAGCATTATTGGCCGAATACCGTCCACTCCTGGAGCTTTGAAGGGGGCAAACGAGTTGATTGCCCAGGCTATCTTTCTCTCGTCGATTATTTCGTCGATTGTATCTGCATCCATTCCCCGTCTCGTGTCCTGTGTAACTGTATCGCGTACATCAGTGCATTCAGGGAAGTGGGTTTCTGTCAGTGCCGCCAGCGTTTGCTCATGCGATTCTGTCCAGCTACCGTCGTTCCTTCTTAGCGAGGACATCGGTATCGGTGCTTTTGCTAGTATTTTCGTCAACCGCGACGCCTCCGTCGTGGATTCAACTGATTCACAGAAACTTCTCCAGGAGTTCCTCTTGGCGAATCTTAACTCCCTTTTGAGGAGTTTAACGCTTTCCTTGTATGTCGTCCATTCGATAAGTCCCTCTTTTGCGAGGTTCCATCTAGATCTCGATGCCTGCATTAGCTCCGCGATCTTGGAGTTCCACCAGTGTGGGCGTTTTTTCCCATTTTTTCTGCTAACTGGGCAGGATCTTATAAAGGAATTCGAGAGCACCGTAGTAAGCGTTTCGACTGCGTCGTCGATTTCTTGTTCGGTGTTAAGGTCTTTTACCGGGCATACGTTCTTGAACCTCTGGAGTTCTGAGTTGAACCTTTCCCAGTTCGCCCTTCTTGGGTTCCTGAAAATTTTCCTATACTGGGGTGTAATTTGTATGTCAAAAAGTATCCAGCAGTGATCTGAAAGCGATGCCTTGCTGGACACTCTCCAGTTCGTAACTTGGACGGAACTGTCTTGAGATACAGATGTTGCGTCTAATACTTCCCTTCTGTACACTGTAATGAAGGTTGGATCATTACCCCTATTGCAGACAAGAAGGTTGGAATTGAGTACAAAGTCAAACAAAGCCTCGCCCCTTGAATTGATATCTGAGCTGCCCCAGATAGTGTGATGGGCATTAACGTCACCGCCTAAGACTAAGTTTTTCTTACCTTTTTCGGACGCTGATACAAGCGCCCTTACCGAATCCGGGGGGACTGATGTGTCGTCATCGTGGGGCATATACACTGACGCCACCGTGCAGTTCTCTTCTTTCCCTCTAACCTGCACTACCGTCAAGTCACCTGTGCTGAAATGAGATAACATTAGTACATGAAGGTTCTTGTTTGTTACGATACACGATCTCACCTTTCCTCTATCATTTCTGTAAAAGGTGTTAAAGTTTTTTGACCCTAGCCCCATCACTCGATGATTATTGATCCATGGTTCTTGGACTAGGGCCATATCCAGGTGCTCCTGCTCAAGGAGCAGCCTCAAGTTGTCTGAGGCGACTTTACTGTGGTGGAGGTTGATTTGGACTATCTTCATTGATGAGCATAGTCTCCTCCCTCCTAGCGTTGGTCGCCTCTTCGGTCTCTGCAGTTCGTTTCAGCAGCTTGAGGGTAACCTCGCTTGCGGCAAAAGATAACGACATCTGCATATCTTTTTTCAAGAGTGCTGGCGGTTCATCGCAGACGATTATATAACCTCTGGCACCGTTTCTTGGTTCTTCCGTGCTTACGATTTCCCACTCCTTCATAGGTATCTGGGGGTTTTGCGCTTGTAAGACGCGGAGTATTTCCTCTTTGCGCACCCCCATTTCGGGGATGACAATTCTCCCTTTTGCCTTCTTGGGGACCTCTTCTATGGGGACAGCTTTGAGTATTGCTCCTTCCCAGAGTACTAGGCCGTTTATCACCGTCTTGGCAAAGTCGTTGGAAGCCTGGTCCTTACAGTCGATGTAAGTGATTCCTTTTATCCACCTCATCTTGCCATAGGCGGGGGCATTTGCACCTGCATTCTTAAGTATGTGGCTGACAATCGCTGAGCCTAAGGCCTGCTCTATCTTTTTGCCACACTCCACTGCATATTGCCCGCTCGGTTTTTTGGCGTGGTATGTTACAAACTATGCGTCAAAATTAATATACCCCTAGAATAGGGTATAAAAAAAGGGAAAAAATCCTAAGTAATAAATGAGATAGAAAGAATAAAGAGACACACAAAAGGCACACAAATTAAATAAAAAAAAAGAAACACAAGAGCAAGAATGTCCTTGCAAATACCTCGAACCGACATAAATGTCATAGTTGTATTACTTAGATTTTAAGATAAAATTGTAACTTCATTTTTAATAAACTTTGATTATATTGCAGATTAGTAGCTCTTTTCACTCCCATGCAGACTCTACATATTTTCGCATACGAATCCCCGATTGTCACGGTTAAAGAGGGAAATGCTTGGGTGACAAATGGGTTCTTTAAACTCGTACATGTAATTGACCTAACGAAATATGACGGACTTGTCCAAGACACCGAAAAACTGATGCTCAAATACATTGAGGACGAAGAAATGCGACTTGTTCTAAATTATCATTTAAATCAAATCAAAGATCGTCTTGGCGAATTGAGAGACGCCAGGACGAGAAGGGCTAGGTCAATAAATTGGATCGGAACAGCCTGGAAATGGATAGGCGGTTCACCTGACGCAACTGACTGGGACAACCTTTTGGAAAAACAGACAGACATGGTAGACAACAATAACCGACAATACATTATTAACGAAAAACTGTTGTACAAGACTCGGGAAATAACAGGACGAATTAACGACGTAATTGAACACTATAACAACGTTATACAAAAAGGAGAGACGGACAAACTTAAGAACGACTTATTAAACAAGATACTTATATTAAAAGAGGGGATGAACGAAATAGTCAGAGCCTGCCAAATGGCTAAGAATGATATAGTCAACAGCAACCTTTTGGACTTAGAAGAGACAAATACTATCATAAATGAACTCGAAACCTTACCGTATCAAAACGTTGTAGAAGCCGTTGAATACGGTCGACCTTCAGTGTACTGTAATGGAACATTGATGCTATATGTTATATCCATGCCTAAAATAGACCCGAAGGCATACCATCTAATAACCGCTCGCGCAGCGATAAGAAACAAGAGACAAATTGACATAGACTTTTCAAGACTTCTTATTAGCCACGACAGGACGTACGGACTTAAAGGTAAATGTCTAAATATAGGTAACCCATCCGTGTGCGAAGAAGGGAATCTCAGGGAAATACCAGAGGACTCTTGCTTGCCCGAAATCCTTAAGGGTGGTAACGCACTTTGCGACTACAGGACAACGAACGAGGAGATAGTCGAACTCATCGGGGAAAATACGATCTTCCTCACGAACTTCAACGGGACGATTCTAAATAAAAATTCCTCTATTCCTTTAGACGATACTTACCTGATCCAGCTGGACAATGACACAGTCAACATTAAGGAGAAGACATACTATGTCATGAATGGTTTTCAGTCCGCAGGCACTTCCCCCCGTCTTGGCTAAGGTTACGGGCAAAAAAATCAAACCTAACCTGGAATACGTGCATGACCTCAGCGCAAAAAACATTGAACTCATTAACACCTTAAGAAAAAACCTTAACTCTTCTATTCTTGCAGAAATTTCCATTATCACAGCAGTCTTTGTCATCATCTGCCTATTCTGGAAGAAGATTTACGGAAGGGCCAACATCCCAGAGCTCCAACTATCTTTTCATCGAAGACCAGTCCCACGTCCTTTGCCGCGACCTCCTCTAGAGGTCAACCGAACCAACAAAACCAAAGTTCATCCACCTGCTCATCTGGTGATCTGCGGGACGCAGACATTTAAAAGGGGGGCAGTTAGCACATTCCAACATCCATCCAGCGCGCGTAAGAGTGCAACCGAAGCAGTTATCATATTCGGGCATTCACCCAACATTCACCCAGCGCATGCAAAAGTGCAACCGAAGCACGAGCGCATCCGGTGCACCTCAGAAGGCCATTCCCACCGTGACATACGATCCGGCTGGATAAAGTGGATCTGCATGGGAACTGCAGATCAGCAAATATTATAGGCTAGGGATTTAAATTATGAATTTAACTTTGGACATTGTTAGTTTGGCAGTCGCGATCTCATTGAATAAAACCATACATACGTACAAATATAAGAATGTGTTTCAATACGAACCAGTGAGCGGTTCTAGAATAATTTATTTTTTATAATCAACCAAGGTAAAATCCTTAAGTTCAGTCCAGCCGTTTTTTGTTAGTAAATAAATAACTAAAATAATTTGCCTTTATTTGTACTATTTATTGTCATTTGTTATTGAGCAAATCATTATTACATTGTGCTCCGTTATTTCGCATAAATATAAATTTACAGGTCTCCGTGTTCATAACAATGGTAGCATTAATATATGTATGTATGTATATAACACTTGCTGTTATTAACAACATTTAATTTCCATGAACAATATTAAAGAGCATTTTTTAATATTAAATAATTCTTAACCATATCTTATGGTTAACCACTGGGAAGTTAGTCGTGTGGACCTTTCGAGTCGCACCCAGACCACTTTTTTATAAATACAAATCTAAAAGGCTTTATATACCGGACACCACATTGCACTTGATACCAAACTAAAGAATGAAAATCAATCCCATCAATATTTGAACGGTTAAAATATGTTTTTGTTATTGGTAACATTAACATGTACCCGTCCCCCATATGCCCCAATCATGATTGTGGTACAACCAGGGAAAGTTATCACGTCAGTCACGCGATGAGGACAAAGCTATTGCCAAGAGTGATAAAACGGTTCTGGCTTTTAATTTTAATTTAAAAGCAGTACTTAGTATACGCTGAAGGGGTTAGGTTAGGTAGACGTGGCTGTCAGCCAAAGCCAACACACTTAGACCAATGATAGGTTCATTGTGGTACCACACAGATCTGGGGATTACCCTCACTGCTCGTTGAACCAGTAGGAGCTTCTTATGAAGCGCGAAAGACTTCTAGCGCCAGTGCTGGCTAAGTCGCTTGTCTCATTGAACAAGAAGTCCCTTAGATGAAGATTTCTTCTATGGGAGAGCGCAGGACACGTGCAGAGAAGGTGAAGTACAGTCTCCTCCTCCTCCTCGTCCATGCAGCTTCTGCAGAAGTCATTTGAGCACACACCGAGTCTGGATGCGTGCCTGCCTATTAAGCAGTGACCTGTGATAATACCTATAGTGGAGCTAATATGCAGTCGGTTTAATGAGATTAGACACTTAGAGCGACGCAGATCCAGCTTTGGCCAGATCCGCTTAGTCGCTAGACATGTATTGCTATTCGTCCACCTAAGGTTTGTTCTCTCGATTGCGGATAGCTTAAACAAGAGTTTACAAGTAGCGATTGGTATACCTAGGGAACCTTTATCAGGTAAAGGAGGTAATGTGGTTCCTTTTTTGGCGAGATCATCTGCCCTGCAGTTACCTGGAATGTCCCTATGCCCCGGCACCCAACAGAGGTGAATATTGAACTGCTCTGCCATCTCCGAAAGAAATGATCGGCAGTCTTGGGCTATGATGGAATTTGAAGAGACTGAGTCCAGGGACTTAATCGCGGCCTGACTATCCGAGAAGATACGGATATCCTTTGAGGATATCACATTCCTCTTCAGCCACGTCAGGGCTTCTTTTATCGCCAAAATTTCCGCCTGGAACACGCTACAGTAATCAGGAAGACGGAAAGAGAGGCCAAGATTTAGCTTTTCTGAGAAGACTCCACCACCTACCCCATCGCTAGTTTTTGACGCTGAAGGGGACTTGTCAAATATTTTTTTACAAAAAATGATTTACAACTTGATAATTTAACAGGAAATAGAGAAGGGCACTTTGCAAAAAGGGGCAGCATCGAGATGTCTACCTGTGTCTACCAATACCAATTGGAATGTGATTCCATACATCCCAAAATCGATAAAAAAAAATCCAACACCATGCCTGTATAGATACGTTCCTGAAAGATGGGTGCAGGTGTTCAAGGGAGTACCTATGTATTTTTCCAGAATCTTTCCAAGTTCACACAGTTGTATGAGGACGTCTTGAATTTCTCTTTTTTTCTCTTGCGAAGAATTTACTAGTTAAGGTACACACAAGATGAATCATTTAAGACGTTTATAAACAAAAAGTATTCTGATGAAAAGTTCTTGGTAAGCGAAGCCACTCAAAAGACGAGGCCATCGCTCTTTAATTGCAGGCAGTTGTATCTATTTGCAGACACATATCACTGATGTCCAATTCATGTAATTCCTCAAAGAAATAACGTTACAACATGCCTCTGTAGCGAATACCATTTAATGCAACTTGGCGGTCATTTTCATCGACGAAAAAAAACGGTACAATGACGCCACCGGCACGAAAACCCCACCAAACAGTGACTTTTTGCGGGTGAAGTGCTGTTTAATGAAGCACATGAGGGTTCTCACCTGTCCAGTAACGCATATTTTGCTTATTAACGAAGCCGTTTAATCAAAAATGCGCTTCTGATGATTCTGCGATGAAATTCTTCATTTTCTTTCTTCATGTCCAGAGCCCAATTCGAGAACGTACGTCGCTTCATATGATGAAATGGTTTTTGTTCTTGAGTCAGCGTGATATTGGTGTTGGACAAGATCCTGACACAAAATTCGCCATATTGTAGTCTGGGAGAGGCCCAATTCTAGAAAACGCCGTGAAATTGACTGGTTTGGCTGGTTTGCGACGGACGCCTCTACGGCAGCAATATTCTCCACAGGTCGGGCAAAACGTATTCTCACTGGCATGGTACACTGCCATTATACGTCCTACCCTCACCTACGGGTCACTAGTTTGGTGGCCTGCCATAAGTAAAGCCTACAAGCTCACTAAACTCAATCGAATCCAGAGGTTGGCTGGGATTGGTGCAACCGGGGCACTTCGGTCGAGTCCGACCGACGCCCTTAGTGTACTTCTAAACCTCATCCCTCTCGACCTTCACGTCAGATCTACTGCATCTTGCAGCGCAGTAAGGCTCAGGGAATCTGGGTTCTGGTCATATAAACCGTACGGTCATAGTAAGTTGCTTGCCTTGCTACCCGGGAACCTCGCTGCGACTGCCACTGACTAGGTTAGGTTAGGTTAGGTTTATGTGGCTGTCGGCAGAAGCCGACACACTTAGACCAATTTAGGTCCATTGTGATACCACATATATTATCTACCTACCAACGACCATACCACGTCGAGTTAATCGGTTCTCGTCAGATCACCGTAATTAAACGACGTTGGGCGCGGTTAGTACGTAGATGGGGGACCGTTTGAGAACAACCGCGTGTCGTTGGCCAGTCCCATCTACAGAGTTGAGGTAGATAATACATACGTGGTATCACAATGGACCTAAATTGGTCTAAGTGTGTCGGCTTCTGCCGACAGCCACATAAACCTAACCTAACCTAACCATATTATCTACCTCAACTCTGTAGATGGGACTGGCCAACGACACGCGGTTGTTCTCAAACGGTCCCCCATCTACGTACTAACCGCGCCCAACGTCGTTTAATTACGGTGATCTGACGAGAACCGATTAACTCGACGTTGGTTAAAACCACTGACTACACAACGCCCAAACACAACCTCAACAAGCCGCCGCTCAAGTCTATTTAACATCCAGAACGGAATGGAAAAATGAAGCGTTCCCATCGAACCACCAGGTAAGCCATCTATACCAACGGCTCCACCCTTGATAGTTCCCTTGCAGAGACAGTCTCTCCTCCCATTAGAGTTGTCAATGGTAAAATATCCTACATCCCAGTACTTTCTTTCACGGGCGAACTGCTAAATAGCTGTGTCATATCCAGGAAGATGTTGCCCTGCTTCGATGTTAAAAGAACCCACGATTTATCAAATAGAACCCGACAGGAGATTGCCAGAATTGTGGCGGTCAGCACTGGACACTGGCCTGTCGGTACTCACGCTGCAAGGTTTGGCATCCCATCTTTGCGCTAATTGCGTCCAGATACAAATAGCACTGGGCAGGCACTTCTACCAACCATACCTACCAGTAAGTTGCGACCGCCGACTCCGAACTTCGTTAGTAAATGTTAATTATTTTTAAACGTTCCTTTGTGTACTTCACCGTGATGAAAATGTTGATTTTGCTGAATATTTTGAACGCAATTCACACTAAAAGTTTAAAGTTGTCAAGTCGCTAATGAAAGACCCATATAACTGGTTTTACTTTTACTTATTGCCAAACAAGTAAATGTGCTTAAAGTTGGGAAAGACAAAGGCATTGCAAAATAAAAAATACTGCCACCCTAGAAAGCAAAATGTGTAAGAAGTATCCACAGCAAAAATTGTTGAAGAAAGTAAACCTATTTTTTTTTTGTGAAAGCTGAAAACAATTAAACACGATTACCCAACATTTTAGATTTTGCACATTCATGCATCTGGCATGTGGGGACGATATTATTTTGAAATATGGCGGTAGGCCGCAAAAACATATGGCCTATGGCCTTATATCACGGCACCCTCAACCACCATTTCCATCTATGTACGTCACATCAATTGTTTATACACTATTCTAAGGGTATATTAATTTTGACGCATAGTTACTATATTTATGATCAGCATCAATAGTAGTGTCGAACTCCGTCCGTCCGTCCGTCCGTCTGTCGGCAAAAATTAGGCATTTAAATTGGACCTAGAGAGCTGATATTTTAACCATATACTCTCTAGGGTCTCGAAATAATCGAAATAAGTTTAAGAATTTTGGAAATCCACCCACTCAAAAACCCAAATTTTTGGAAAAATCGAATTTTGAACTAGAAAGCTGAAATTTTTTACATATGATCTATGGCTCCTAAAACTATTCGGGAGATAAAATTTTTAAAATCCGCCCACTGACACGCCCACAATTAAATAAAACAATTTTATTGAAAAGTCAAAGTTGGAGCTAGGAAGCTGAAATTTATAATATATACTTTCTATAGGCCCTTTATACTCATGTGAAAATATTTTCAAAATCCGCCTACTGACACGCCCACAATTAAATAAAATAATTTTATTGGTAAACCAAAGTTTGAGCTAGGGAGCGTTTTTTTTACAAAAGCTTAGTTTTTTCGATAAAATCCTTTAAATGTTATATAACAAGATATGTAGAGCGTTCTTAACAATTCAACCATACTTAGAATTTTGTCACGCCCACTTATGAGGGATAGGAATAAGAATAGGGTATCCGACAGGTCGCCCAAGCGGACTGTAGCCCGTCCCTATGTTTTTTTTTTGTATTTATCCTTCTCATAAGGCGGACACTGAGACCTGCAAGATCCATTGTACCAAAAAAGGTTAGCATACGGTACCACCTCGCTTATGAAGGTCAGTTTATCCGTGGTGGCAGAGTTTCCCAACTCTTCTGGTCAGACAATTGCCGAAGAAAAAGTACGTCGAAATCTTAGCTGAGGAAAATAAAATGACTCAGCTTGTGAATGAGCCGACACGAGTAACAGACATTAGCGGTCAAGCCGCCAACACAATGGACTTGTTTCTTACCTCTCATCCTGATAAATATGCTATAAACGTATTACTGCTTCAAGGTTTGTCAGACCGTATCATATCAGCGAATTTCTCGTACTCGAACCACAAAGTTAAAAAAAAAACAAACTAATAAATGAACAGAAAAGCATTAAGAGAAAGCAATGGGAAAAACTAAACGGTATCTTTAAGAATTTTAACTGGTCCCTGTGCTTGCTCGACAGGGACTTGGATGCTGTTGCTGATATGGTCACAAACATAATTCACCTTGGCATGCAATCTTTCATCCCTAACAGGATAAAAAGTATCAAACCCATGGTAAACAGGTGGTGTGACTCGTACTGCGAGAAGGCTATCAGGATAAAAGATGTAAGCGTTTTGTATTTGAAGGCCGAATCATCTGAGGAGAGTCGAAAATAGTTCAAAGGAGCCGGAAATGACTGCAATACCCACATGAATCGTCTCCCGAAACCAAAGCCTGATTCAAATACTACTATAAAGTCCCACAGATAGTAAAAGCTTTTGGTCGTTCTTTAAAAACATTTGAAATTCGGCCTCGTCCTCTATCCCGACACTCATTTACAATGACATTTTAGCTGCCAGCTGTATAGATAAGCCAATCTGATTGCTGCTCACTTTGCAGCTAGCTCAACGCTCCCAGACTGTGCTTTATCTCCATCTGTACTCGACCGCATAGAATACTCCATGGAGCCAATCCACTTCCGCACTCGCACAGTGGCCAGAGTACTTCAAGATCTTGACATTCACAAATCCGCTGGTCCAGATGGTATTTCCCATATCGTTCTGAAGAGATGCGCCATTGCGTAAGCTTTCCTATCTATCCTTTTCTTCAGGGTACTTCCTGAGAAGATAGAAAACTGCATTTGTCCAGCCCACCCCCATAAAAGGCGAATCTTTTTCTTCCTCATAAAAATCATTCTAGAAAAAAGATCCTAAGTGCAGGTTTAAGAGGGAAGAGGGCATGTGCACAGAAGGTGGTTAAATAGTCTTTTCCTTGTCCAAGCAGCTTCTGCAGACGTCATTTGTATAGACGCCAAGCCTTGTTCCATGTTTTCCTATGAGACAATGTCCGGTTACCTTACCTGGAGTATCTCTGTACCCCGGCACCCAACACAGGTGCAAGTGGAACTGCTGCGCCGTGAACCAGACTAGACTTTGACATTTAAAAAAAAAATGGCTATTCATATGAACCAATTTATTTTGCGACAAAACAATCCTTAACAAAAACCATTTTATTTATCGCGCAATTATTCGATCGCATATATGTGCACTAATATAAAAAGCTGTGTGTTGTATTTATACCCTATTCTAAGGGTATATTAATTTTGACGCGATGTGTGTAACATACCTTAGTATTGCGCGTCTTTGAAGTTGTCTTTTCCTTGTGAATGATCAAAGACTTAAGGACATTAGCCTATCAGGCACGACACTGATCCCAGTCAAAGAAGTAAAATATCTAGGACTCCATCTAGATAGTAAACTCCTCTGGCGAAAACATACAGAGGAGATATCCAAGAAGGCCACCCGCGCTCTCATGATATGGAGCCTAGCGGGGAAGGCATGGGGATGCAGCCCAAACATCCTGCGATGTATGTACACTGCAATCGTGAGACCAATGATCACATACGGAGCGGTAGCATGGGCGAAACGAACCAGTCTAGTCACAACACGAGAAACACTCGGCAAAGTGCAAAGACTGGCGTGCCTGTGCATTACCGGAGCAATGCGTAGCTGCCCAACCGCAGCCATGGAGGTGTTATTGGAATTGACCCCTCTACACATCATGGTGATGAACGAGGCAGACAAAACAATCCTTAGGAAGGCAAAGGAGGGAATTGGGATAGGGAAATGCATCGGTTCGAAAGAACACGGTGACTTACTCAAAACACTCCCACTTCTTGGCATACCTACTGAGATAAATTTACAATAAACAAATCGAATGAAAATCTGTTAACTTTTCGTGTTTAAACATGTCACTAAAACAACATAATTGAACCGCATTATAGTTGCATCAAATTCATACATGTTTGGTATTCAATTAATAAACATTTCAACAATGTATCTATTTGCCTTAAGTAGTTCATGTTTAAAATTATTCATAAAATATGAGTGCATTTAATTTAAATATAATTCTATTAAAAACTGATTGAACGGAAATATTCAAACAGATTTCTGTTCAAGTAAACAATGAACAAGCTAAGCTAGATTTCGTTTGAGCAAATGAATACGTGATCGATGTTGCATCAGCAAAACATTGTAACTTTTGATCAAACATGTATGAGTTTGTTTTTAGCAGAATTATATTAACAAATTTGGAAATGAAGTATTCGAACCGATTTACATTTAATTTGAACATGAATATGTTTGAATAAACAGGTTTATATTTTGTCGGTGAGTTGAATGTTCTATTGTCTCAGGGGTTTTTGGTTGGTATAGTCTTTGATGCATGTATTCAGTGAATGTACATATACAGAGTTAGTGGATTAAAAATAACCGATTTATCATTTTGCTACAATTTTTCTCGGTTGTAAATAACAAACTAACTCTGTTGAATTTAACCAGCTGGTTGATATTTATCTAGAAACTTGGTTCTTAACAACTGATAAAGTGTGTTATTTTTAACAGTATGGTTTTTACCTACGTATTTATATCGGTAGAATTTAACAACGAATACTCGGTGTTTTTCAACAAAGACTTGGTTAATTTTAACACATTTTTTTTTAACCGAGCAAAAATTGCACTCTGTTAGAGCCAATTTTTGAGCGTGTAGCTCAAGTTACAATGTGCGAAAATCCCATTCTTATGACACTGAGTACTTTCATAATATATCACTTTTTTTGTAGATCAAGCGAGATTTTTGTCTTTTATACCCCGAAAACGAAAACTCGTTGCTACTTAAATGGATGGATTTAAAAAAACACATTTTTGAATACTACGGCCAACATTTGAAAGACCCGAAATCGAGGGAACAATTTGCATCTTGCAAGCACATCTCAAATATAGGTAGTTCCGTGATTTTATAACCTTTGTTTCTTGACATATAAAAAAACATTACTTTCAGATAGTGTTGATTATATAACTGCAAGTTTGCTCAACAGTGTAATTACTCCGACCGCTCGTTTTGGAGGAGCGCAGGGAAAAAAAATAAATCAAGTTTAGCTTTGCCGATGCCCAGGAAAGTTTTGCCATACACCTATTTTCTATTAAAAATTATAAAACAAAACTAGACGAGCTAAAAGCCAAATACTTTTCCTTTTCCATTACTATACAGCCAATAATAATAGTTGTCGGACCAGATATATTCCAACTTAAAGAGTTTTTTTTCATATATTTCGATGATGTCTTATTTAAACTGCCTTCATTTATTGAGTGCTTAAATACGTGTTTTAAAATATTTCAAGTGTTAAATTTAAACTATCCTAAGGCATGCCAGGGAGTATGGCTTTTTATCCAAAAGTATTTTTTTTCAATATCCACCAAATATGATTTCCAGTCCCCTTCAGTAGCTACATTAATTAATTATTTCCAAAATATAAAGTAAAACTTTTTCCAGTATCTTACATAATTAAATCCCATTTTTTTTCAAATAACTTAACTTTTTCTTATATTTTGTCAATATGAATTTTGTTTGTTTCAAATGTTTTTTTAATTTTTGAGAGCGTAAATGAATTAATTAATCTTCTCAAACTTAACCATATGATTAAAAACTTAGATACAATTAAGTGTGTACAACCAAGATGTAATCAGCTTTTCAGCAATATCAAGGCTTTTAGATCACACTTAACCACTGTCATGTTAAAGAAAATTTTACACAACATGCACATACTTCTAAACCTTGCGTTGAAAATTTGCGTGAGCAAAATATCAAGCCAATCCTTCAAATTGCGAAAGTCGTAGAGCCTTTAGCTCCAATTAACACAGAAATAGAAAATACAATAAGTTATTTAAAAAACCAAATAATTTTATTTTCTTTGGAACTATATTCAATGGATAATTTTCCACGTAAAGAGGTAATTAAAATACAAAATTCGGTTACTGAATTAATAAGATCCCTGGGTATGATTGTGGAGCTACTAGTTAAAAATAATACCGATAACGAAATCGTTTCCTCCAAATTATTTGAATTTTGCAACAACCCGTTTGAAGATATAAAAACTGAATATACATTTTTAAGCGTTCTTAAAAAAATTGGTTTATATGAACCGCCGAAGTCTTACCGGCTACGCAACCCTATTGCAGAAAGCGGACAACACGGTAACCCCACACTAGCAGAAACGTGCATAAATTTTATCTAATGCCAGTTCGCTTCCAAATAAAAAAATTCTTTGAGATTCCTGGTATTTTACAGAGTACTCTGCAATGTATTGATTAATTATCAAATCTTAATTCAATTGAAAATTTCATTAATGGCGAGATTTTTACTTTTAAGAAACAAATCCTTAAAAAACAACATATTGTGCCATACATTTTATACTTTGACGATTACGAAATAAATAATCCGTTGAGCTCACACAACAATGGGGTTTGTGCGGTTTATTATATTCTTCCAAATATTCCCAAGCACTTGCTGTCGAAGTTGGATTTCATTTTTCATTTTGGATTTGTCAAAACAAAATACACAAAAATATAAGATAATGATAATACCTACTTACATATCTTAAATGAAATCAAATATCTGGAAGAGCAAGGCCTGGAAATATGCGTAGATAATATAAAGTTTCAAGTTCATTTTGTGTTAGGAATTGTCGTTGGTGACAATCTTGGTATGAATAGTATCTTAGGATTCTCGCGTTCATTTAATAGTAAATATTTTTGCAGAGCATGCAAATTTGAGAAGTCACTTACGAAGCTTTCCTGCAAAGAAAGTAGCGAACATCTTAGAAACAGAGCAAATTATCAAGTAGATGTTGAATGCAATGATCCCATGAATACAGGGATTCGTGAGAATTGCATATTTAATAAAATCAAGTCTTTTCACTTTACAGACAATTTCGCTTTTGACGTAATGCACGATTTGTTCGAAGGAGTATGTGTGTATGATATTTGCAATGTATTGCTTTTGTTAATTAAAGACAATGTTATAACTCTCGTACAACTTAACAGCAGAAAAAGCTTGTTTCCTTATGGGAAAACCGAATTTGGCAACATGTCTCCTGCTATTGACGAAAATAGGCTTAAATCTATGAATTTAAAAATGACAGCTCGCGAGTGTTGGACGTTCTTTACATTTTTGGTGGATTTCATTTTAAGACCAATCTCTTGCCCCGATACTGATAATTTACAAAAAACTGATAGAACAACATCATTCATTATACGAGTACATATCATTGTTTGGAGAGAGCTTAAAACCTAAGCACCATTTCTTAACTCATTATCCTTCTGCGATTAAGAAATGTGGTCCTTTAAGACAGATTTGGTGTTTCCGATTTGAGGCAAAGCATAGACAATCCAAAATATATTCCAAAAGTATAACATCTAGAATAAATCCTTCACTAACACTTAGTACAAAAGCCTGTCTTAAATTCTCAGAATTTATTGTAAAATATGAAGAGGGAATTGATGTGACAGGAATTAAATACAACGATTTCACATATACAGATTTAAAAAACACTTACTGATTCTAAGATAGTTGATGAATCCGATATACAAGAAGGAAATTACAAGTCAACGACTGAAATTGAATTCAAGGGAACGACATATAAAAAAAATTACTATTTATCCTCATATTTGAATTCTACCGTACATTTATTCAAAATAATTTTGCTTTTGACTAATGTCATTGACCTTTATGTATACTGTTGTACT
The DNA here is from genome assembly GCA_949715645.1 of Portevinia maculata. NCBI lineage: Eukaryota > Metazoa > Arthropoda > Insecta > Diptera > Syrphidae > Portevinia > Portevinia maculata. The sequence goes on from OX454526.1 coordinate 222,409,713, forward strand.
ATTGAGGTTAAAAAATTTGATAAACATTTCCATTCTTTTGAAACAGATAAAAAGCTGTGTAAGACCCTTAAAATAAAGAATATTTCCTATTTTACAAGTCCTCCCTTACATATTTATCCAATTAATAACGGAAAATGTTATTTTAGAAATAAGTTTTTATAAAAAATGTGCAAATAAAACTACACTTATACAGTATAAATGGAAATCGATTGTTTGATTACTTTGCTTACATAATGTTTTTCCAGGTTCCACTTCAATTTTGAGCGATGCAGTTCAATTAAAATAGGTTACATAATTGAAAAAGTATATAAATACGCGAAATGAAAAAAAAAAAATACAAATATATTTATTTAAAGCTTTAATAATTTTAACTCAAAGAGATTTATATTTAGCTTTTCCAACCACAATCACCTAGGGAAAATAGAATTTCATTTGTTTTAAATAGATACTCATTCAAAAGTATTAAATATTTTGAATTCAATTCAAACAGATTTCCATTCAAAAATGTTGATTTAGATTCTGTTAGACGGACGTGGAAAACAGTTTAATTCAAATAGGTATCTGTTTAAAAAAAATTACAGTGAATACATTTGTTTCAAACAGACATCGAGTTGATTCAATTGAAAATTAACTATACAAAGATGATTCAAAGTAATAAAGTAGTTCAAGTTTAAATTAAACAAAAATCCTTTTGGCACCAAATCATATTTGTTTGAATTTGATTTAAACACGAATATGTTGAGTTTTTTGCGCCAGCATCTTCCAGGCAGAAATATGTGCCATAGACAGGTGCGTTCGAATCAACCTCGAGAAAAACTACAGGAATTGCAACATAGCAATAATGTCTGACAGCCAAGCAGCCATAAAGGCTCTTGACGCCTACGTTATCAAGTTAAAACTCGTGTGGGAATGCCTACACGGACTGAATAGACTAGGCAAGAATAACAGAATTTCCATCTGCTGGGTACCTGGCCATGTTGGCATTACAGGCAATGAGGCAGCGGACTCTCTGGCAAGAAAAGGGGTAGAGGAACCTTTCATAGGACCTGAACCATTCTGCGAGATAGGAGAAGAGTTCAGGAGACTGGAGGAAGAAACATGGGCAAAAGCCTTTCTCAACCTCCAAGGTCTGAGGCAAGCAAAGAAACTCTTAGGAAATTACAACCAAAAGAGATTCAAAGCTTGTATCGGCCTTAACAAAAACAACCTAAGAATCCTAACAGGCCTCCTCACGGGGCACTGCAGACTCAAGGAGCACCTGAGGAAAATGGGCATATCGGAGGACGGGCTCTGCAGATTATGCAGTGAAACCGCCGAAACTCCAGACCACATACTGGAATCCTGTGGGGCACTGGCCCACAAAAGGATGAAATATTTGGGCAGGCACCAAATAACAGACAAGGACATACAAACCATGGACCCACAGCTCATTCTCAGATTCATCAAAGAAACTGGACTGGACGCTGTGCTCTAAGGAGTGTGACCTGCCAAGGATAAACCAGAGCAATACCTCGACATGCTTCACAAAGAAGTATCTAGAGAGGCTCTGAAAGAGGGCACGAACCTCTCCGAGGCACAAGCAAGGGGACACAATAGACCAAAAGGTCGCAGTGTAATATACCCTAACAAAATATTATTATTATTATTAGTATTGCGCGTAGACCCCTTGAAAGTTACTATATTTACGATCAGCGTCGATAGTAATGTCGATCTAGCCATGTCCGTCCGTCCGTCCGTCCGGTGACCTAGAGAGCTAACATTTTAACCGTATACTCTCTAGGGGTAAGAAATAATCAAGTTTAAGAATTTTTGCAATCCGTCCACAGACACGCCCACAAACTAAAAAAAAAAACAAATTTATCGAAAAAATCGAATTTTTAGCTAGAAAGCTGCATTTTTTTATATATGATCTTTGACTCCTAAAACTACTCAGGAGATAAAATTTCTAAAATCCGCCCACTGACACGCCCACAATTAAATAAAACAATTTTATTGAAAAGTCAAAGTTTGAACTAGGAAACTGAAATTTTTAATATAAATTCTGTAGGGGCCCTTTATGCTCATGTGTAAATATTTTTTTAAAATCCGCCCACTGATACGACCACAATTTAATTTTTTTTTTAAATCTTTTAAAGTTTGAGCTAGGGAGCTGAAATTCATAACATTGACTCTCTAGGTGCCTGATAGGAATTAGAATAGGCTATCAAACAGTTCGCCCAAGCGGACTCTATCCCGTCCCTGTTTTTCAGTGCATTTCTGTATTAAAATGGCTGAAATTCATTAAAAACTTGTCTATAAAATGGCCCACAAAGAAGACGGCAAATATTGTTGCTTGCTTACTAAAACAGTACCTACTAATAATGTACCTAATTAGTGTTGCAATTTCGTAATTTGATGAACGGCGGCTACTATAAGATTTGCACAGTCTTAGCTGCAACACAAGTTGTCAAAAGCGGCCGATTTATTAGCGAGGAGTTTGTAATGCAAAACTCGCATAATTTTATGATGTATTGCTATCTAACTCATGTGGTAATTCGGCCCAGGTCTTTTCTATACAACCACCAACATTCTACCACTACACCAACAAAGACCATTTGAAGTTGGAAAATGCAATTTCCTTTTTCTCATCTCAAACAACATTTGCCTTAAAGATCAAAGTCTTCCAGTTATGTATTGAAGTTTTCGTACTTTCCTTGTGAAATCATCTTCCAAGCAAATTAATACATTTCGCCAACTTTTAAAATATTTCTCACTAACGATGAACTGCTATCAGGCAGATAAAATTCCAATGTCCTTCCGATACAAAAACAAATGTACTCCATTTCCCTTCATTAAAAAGAATTTCCCATTCACTTGTCGTTCTCTTTAAAATGATTATCTTTGCTTTTTTTGTTTTGCAGTTCCACTGGAGTACTTTGATGATCATGAATTCTCATACGACATGGACACAGCACAATCGAAAGTTAAATACGATCCCAGGCTCCTCTCGCAACAATTAAAGGATCAACACAACCATCCGCAGGAGAGGGCGGCCCCTTGCTATTCAGTCACCAACAAATACACACATGGCCAAAGGGTAAGTTAAACTCTCAGTCATCATCCACTCCCCACTACTGATGCATGTGTACAAAGAGCAAACTATTGGAAGGCACCTGTTCCTGGTACAAATCCTTTCAGGATAACATCTGTATCGGTTCGGTACCATCCAATCCATTCCTCTCGTTCTGTTCTTTTTAATTCTTTGCATTCACAATGAGAGGAGAGAAAGGGAAAATTGCTGCTTGAAGGATGAAAACATAGATTCAAAGGGGGCAACAGGACGACTGCTGTGTACTGGTATTTTTGTGTTTGCATAATCTATCAAACGAAGAAAGGCGAATAAAACCCATGTTTTGGTTTCAATTTATTTGTTTTTAAATTCCATTGCGGTTTGAATTTTGCTGTTGTTGCTTGTGTTTGTGTTTTCATTTTTCTTTAGACAACATTATGTATGTCAAGCCGTTTTGGTATTACGAACAACAGAGATTGGCCATGCCCACAGGGCAGGACGTACTCGTAGCGTGTGAAAGAATAATGAAAACCACTGTGAACTGGTTTCATCGTTATCCAATTTAATTCGCCAAGAGGATGATGGCACCGATTGTCATCAGGACACAGAGAGTAAGGGAATATGCTTCCTTTTCTATGTGTACATGTGTGGATCCAATTTAAACAATAAATTGCAAAGAATGATGGTGCGAAAATAACTTAGAGTGCGCTAGATTTAATATCTTTTTTCTTTTTGCCTCGATGAGTCCAAAAGTGTCGAGTAGCGAATAGCTCTCAGGGTTTATTTGAGAAAATAGAAGGGTGGCTATTTGTTTGCAACCCGTAGGTACATTCTGGGAAGAGTTTATTGAAGTAAAACTATTTTTGAAAAAAAAAAACAGAAACACAATGGTTTTTGTTGCCAGAAATATAAAGATCAGAAAACCTAGTATCACTTACAGGATACATGTTTGTTCCAGTGCATTTATGGATTTGTTTTATGGCTTAGATGCTGTTACTTGTTTTTCGGTGGCTCGCGTGTATACAATTTAAGGTTTATTTTCGTTTGCAATTTAGTTTAAGAATAGTAACTAGTGGAATTTATACTGGTAGCTCAGGAGGTACACCAACTTTGCCGATTCGTTTGTTTAATTTTTGACAAGCAATTTGGTTCATGAGAAATAGTTACATTATTGTTCTTCTTTAATAGCTAAACTATAATTAGGATAAAAGGGACCAGAACCCTCAAACTGCATCCAAACAACGTGCTGGTGGGTGGTTTCGCATTTTTGTAATCCAGGAGTTTTAAGGCCTGCCTATATTTTACGATTTCGATGTGTGCATTGTCCCATTAAACGAAAAATGGTAATGATATCAATTATAGGGCGCAGTGGCTCAGTCAGTGGTTAGTGTGTTGGAGTAGGTACTATTAGAAAGGTCACCGGCGAGGCTGTACCCAGGAAATTTTTTGGGTTGGGGGATCTGTACACCAAACATACGGACGGGCTACACTCCGCTTGGGGGAATTGTTGGATGCCCAATTCCTACCTTGCATAGAGGGGGCCCGGCAACATTTTAAGTACCTATTAGTGAATTGATAAGAAGGATTATATTGGTTTTTAAAAAACAACACCCCTAAAAAGGGCGCGGCAAAAATCTTTGTATAGCGGAATTGTTAAGAAGGATTCCATCTTCATACTTTGGGAAGGAAATGCTTTTTATTTCCATTGAATTCTACAATAAAACTGTGCTTGTCAGTTGGCGGATTTTAAAAATCATTACACTTGAGCATTTTCAGACCTAGAGACTATATTTTCCAAATTTCAGTTTTTTTTTTTTGTCGCGGTGTGTGAGACTTTCTGCACTGGAGCACTCAGACTCAATACCGGTCCATTGTACTACCAGGCAGACACACCACATTTTACCGTGGGAATTTACTCGTTTTTCTAAGAAAAACTTGAAGGCATTACAATGATAAGGAGCTTAGGTTTACAGCACTCACCATGTCCGCACTAAATACCTGCCACCTGATACGAGCAAAAGCAGGACAATCACAGATGAAATGTTCCGCAGTCTCGTCGCTTTCTCCACAGGCTTCGCAGATGGTGGTATCGCTTAGGCCTAGCACCTTAAGGTGCTTGGCAAAAACGTAGTGTCCCGTAAGAACGCCAGTGGTCTGTCTGCAGTCTTTTCTGTTGAGAGACAACAAGAATGCCGCGGATTTCCCACAGACGTCGGGGAGAATTAGCTTAGTCTGTCTCCACCCTGGAGAGTCATGCCAACGGCGATTGTGTTCATAGGAAACCCAACCGCCAATGGAAGCCCTGACCGAGAAGGCAGGCAGACAGATCGCTGGTTCAGGTCCTGAGAAGTCCCCCACTGAGCCTTGTCTAGCAAGTTCATTGGAGACCTCATTTCCGGTGATCCCGTTATGACCCGGGACCCAGCCAAGTTTAAGTGAATTCAGCCTTCCGACCGAATTCAGAGATATCTTGCATTCACGTTCTATTTTGGAGGTAGTTAAGGGTTTGAGTAAGGCCTTAAACGCAGCCTGACTGTCGCTACAGACGCAGATACTTCGCCCCCTCCACCTGTTCCTCGTAACATAGTCCATGGCCATTAGGATAGAAGTCTCTGTTTGGAAGACTAACGCATATTTGCCTAATGGAAAAAGAAGTCTAACGTTTTCGCTCTCCACGAAGAAACCAGCACCAGATCCTTGATCGGTTTTGGAGCCATCCGTGAAGATTCGACTGCATTCCATTCCAGGTTCAGAGTCCGGCCAGAGCCAGTCCTGAACGCGAGGAAAGTCGACCTCGTAGTTGCGCTTTAGCCGAAGTTCAGGTGTCATCGCATCAGACAGCATATCCATAAGACAGGAGTCGAAGGACAACCGTTGCGCAAGTTCATCAAAACTCCAGTGCGAATTATACTAAAAGCCACCTCTTCTTAGACGTGAGATAGCTTTGATTGTACAGCCCATGATGTAAACATCAATGGGCGGGAGGTTCAATAGTGCATCTAGGCCGGAACCAGGCGTACTGGGGTGCAGCCGAGACATACCTGCCTTTGGAGTTTGGCAAAAGCAGCAGTAACGTATTTACGTGAAAGCTTATTCCACCAAACAACCGATGCGTATGCTATAAATGGTCTTATCGTAGCCGTATAAATCCATAGGGCTTATCACCCCCATGTCTTGCCGAAAATGCCTTTGCACTGCCAGAAAACAGACAGCGCCTTGGCAGTCTTCAGCTCAACATGTTTGGACCAAAGAAGTTTGCTATCCAGGATGACTCTCAGATACTTTGCTTCATTGGAGAGTTGGATCGTGACGCCTTTTAACACTGGCTGAGTCAACCCGACCGGCTTCCTCCTTCTCGTAAAGAGAACAACCTCAGTTTTAAGAGGATTGACCGAGAGCCCATTCCTAGTGCACCATTCGTCGATCACGTCAAGGGCCGCCTGCGCCTTGGCGCATACAGTCGCTAGGCGTGATCCAACAGAAAGCACGGCAACATCATCCGCATACGCCTGAGCGTATACATTAGAACTGTTGAGTGCGTTCAACAGAAAGTCGACCAGCATACACCACAGCAGTGGAGACAGAACGCCGCCTTGCGGGCAGCCTCTTTCAGCTTTCTAGCTCCAATTAAATGGGCCTCAAAATTGATATCGGACGGACGAATTTCGATGCTGATCACAATTATATTAACTTTTAGGAGTTAAAAATATTAAAAATAACTAATTCATGTAAAAAAAAAGAAAAAGGGAAAGAGTTGGCAATGAAACATAAATAAAGAAAAATGGACAAAAGCTTCGTATATCAACATTTTATATTATTTTTATTTACCGAGTCCTCGTTCCCTTAGTAGTAGGTATTGCCTCGACGAGCATCTAACAAAATATTAATTCGCTAGGGCTTGGATACGATTTGTTACCATGTCTCCTAAATTGTTCAGGTGTCTGAGTGTCAGGTCGGATTATAATCTTTTTCCACAGCCAAGTCCCAAATGTGTTGAATCTGGCCGGATTTCTACTTCTTGTAAGCACCCGGTTACTCACCTGGCGACGTTTGGACTAACATTGTCCTGCTTTAGGAAGAAGTTTTCCTCCATAAACGGTGCGAATGAAAAAACATGTTCCTCCATTTTTTTTTTTTTTTTGATGTAACAGGTAGAGTTCAGCGATCCTTCTACGATGCAGAGTGCGGTTTTTCCTCGTATGGACATTTTTCAGCACAGCTCTGAATACATTTTTCCGCTGGCCAACTGTTGCCGTGGAGTATCTCTCCTCTGATCGTCTCCAAACTCTGTTACGTTCATCTGGCGAGCGCAGAGAAAACCTGGCCTCATCAGTTAAAAGGACTCTACCCCAGCGCATGTCTGGCCATCCTCGTGAATGCGAGGAAATTGCTTAACGTCAGTGAAATAGTTGAGCTGTTAGGTGACAACCTCGCAGGTTTGCAAGCACCAAATATATATAGGTTTAGCCCCTCAAGTCACCTTTCTTTCCACTGCCCCAACTTTAGTTTAGTTTAGTTTATTTCATCAATCAGATAACAATCTTTTTAAACTAGATACATACTGAAATGTACAGTATAAATAAATAAATATTACTATAATTAACATTATTACTGTAACTAACATTTTTTATTTATAATTTTACAATTAAAACAAATTAATGAAAGAAAGATTAAGTTCTTATATTTTTTAGGAAGTTACAATTTGAATATTATTTAACACATGTTTTTTAAATGCATCTCTCGAAACATCAGGATTGAAATCAATCCTATTGCAAATTAAATTCACTTCTCCAATGCAACGCGTAATTGGTTCATTACGGCCATAGTTTGCACGATGCAACTGCTTATACAAGGTGGCGTAAAAGTTATCAGGTGGCGCAAAAGTTGTCACCCGATGTTCTTTCGCTGTAATTTTTTTTATGAATGAAAAACTTTGGTTCTGCTTTTGGATTATGTTAATTGGTGTCTTAAGTTTTTTCTATATCAGTTAACTTCACAAATATCAAAGTAGAATTTACATTTGCCGCCATTTGCAAAAATTATGCTTCTTCCGATAGGAAGATGACTTTTGCGCCACCTTGTATAAATGAAACCGGTAGCGTATAGTTCTAGTAGAGGGTGCATTTACACAGTTACATAGTGTAAGTAAAGGAGGACAATTGATATGATCCAAGAGTATCAATGAGAAGCTTCTCGAAGTTCCCGTGTGGGGTCGGCTTTCAATTATATTTGCACACAAAAATGTGCAGTATTTATTTATTTGAAAAATCAAAAAGTTCATATTTGAGTCTTTGCTGCCTTGCGATTGTTCATGATAAGTTGATTCCAAATTCCAAAAATCAGAAAAACTTCAGAATTTTTGTTGGAAAGATTGCCAGAAAAGTCCGGCTTTTTTCCAAGGAATAAAGATCAAAATTAAGTATGAAGAATTTTCTGCCGTTTTCCCAAAAACAAATTCTGGCGTAATTTCCTCTGGCGCAAATTTCGGGAGCCGATTTTTACTTCCATTTTTTTTTCGTTCAATAAAATAGTTTCACTGATTTTTGGATGGAATTATTTCTTAGTTGGGTGGGAAATAATTTCACCTTTCTAAAGTGAACTTATTTCCCATTCAGGTTGGTTTTAATATCGATGTGGGGTTGTTTCCCATGGACTTTTTTCGCTGCACCTATTTTTGCATTTCTTGCTGATCGTGGTTTGTAGTTTTTTTATTTTCTCTTTTTGCGTCAGCGGATGAAAATATTATTGAGTGGACATGAGGAAAGGTATGCTTTGGCCGAAACATATTTCCTGCCTGTTGCGACACTGAACGAATGAAATTTTTATTTTTTATAAATTTGTCTATTAAAAAGTTGTTGCTCTCGTCGTTGTCATCTTTCGGCGGCATCGGGATTACAAACATATTAACGATTTCGCTTTACTAAGTCGTTCATGTTCTGACTGTTGCACGCGGATGTGTCAAAATGGCATCGCACACCGGTGTCAAACCTATGTGGTAGGCTGCAGTCCAGGGTTCTGACTTTACTGCAATTGCAGTAGATCTATTGCATTTTTTTCAAAAAATAAATGTAGGTACTGCCTTTAAATAAAATCTACTGCACTTTTGGTCTTACGAAAAAAATCATGCAAAATGTAAATGTAGTCCACAAAATATTTTTTTAATTCTATCACTTAATGTAAATGTAGTCAGTCTCATCCTTCCTGATGAAATCAAACTATTACCTAACTATAATGTTCATACGGCTCCCGGCAATCGTCTATATTTTGATGGCAAGTGACCAGAGTACGAGTATATCCATGTAATGAGTAGGGACACTCACTCTACATATGCATTTCCTACTACTAAAAAGCAAAATGCAAAAAAAACCTACAATATGTGGAAGCAGATCAAAAGGATGTGTTCTAACGCTTATGGAACGACCGCTATGGAAAAAACGGTACAGAGTATAATTTGCCTGTACCACTACATGCGGCATGCTTCGTAAGACGAATGATTGTGCGTTTTTTCATAATGCTTTTTTTTAAGGCGTATCGACTTGATCCTCGTTGTGTGTATTTTTTCACTTCGTGCAGTGCTAACTGCTTTGCTTTTTTTAAAATGGTTTATGGCTGGTTTTTTGATTATTTTCTTACTGATTACACCTAATTATGACCCTCTACAATTACCCTTCAGTCAAAAATATGAAAAAAAAATCTTTCTTCTTTGCTTTGATTTCGCCTAGTAACAATAAAAATGAGTTTAATCATTATTTGCTAGTTTTTGTGGTTGTTGGTCACACTGGTTTTGCAATAAGGTTGGAAAGCGCGCTGCTTACGTTTTTTCATACTGTATTTTTAAAGGCGTATTGACTTAATTTTTTGTCAGTCGTGCGAAACAAGTAAAGAAAACGCAATACTGTGTGTTCTCAGAGCAAACAAATAAGAGTATACGTGTTTTTTGAAAGATAAAGTTCAACTGTTTTTTTTTAATTTAAAAATATTGGAAGAACAAATGAAACATACTTTAAAGTGTTTGGCCTGCGGTCGAGAGGAAAAACAAATTGTCTGGAAAATACCTTAGAGGTTTTACGCAACCGAGGAGGAAATACAGTACAAACTCGATATACGCAACTCATAGAAATTAAGGCAGTTGCAATAACCGAGGTTGTTGCACTTACCGGGTTACACTTTTTTAAATAAAAAATGATGAGAGATAGTGTAGAGATAGTGACATGGATGTACTAGGTGGCGCAAAAGTCATTAGCCTATCTAAAATTAAAGACATCAATAAACAGAATGCAAAAGCAGAATCAAAGTTTTTCATTTAAAAAAAACTAAGTCCGGGTGACAAGTGCAACCTTTTATTTACAAAGAAATTGGTTCAGGTCCAAGGAAAACGAAATAACGGCATAAATAACGAACCAATAGGAGACATGCAAATAAACATAGGGACGGGCTACAGTCCGGTTGGGCGAACTGTTGGATACCCTATTCTTATTCCTATCCCTCATAAGTGGGCGTGACAAAAGTCTAAGTATGGTTGAATTGTTAAGAAGGCTCTACATATTTTGTTATATAATATTCAAAGGATTTTATGGTTTATTATTTTAAGTTTATTAACGTGTATTTTTTATTGTGTTTACTACACAAATGTCAAAACAGAACTGACATTAGGGGCCAATCGCAAAATTTATAGCATTTTTCTGATAGGAGGATTACTTTTGCGCCACCTTGTATATAAAAAATTTCAGCTTTTTAGCTAAAAATTCGATTTTCTCTAAAAAAAAATTTTTTTTTGAGTTTGTGGGCGTGTCTGTGGGCGGATTTCAAAAATTCGTAAACTTGATTATTTTGGGACCCTAGTTTTGAGTTTGTGGTTAAAATTTCAGCTCTTTAGGTCCAGTTAAGGCCTCATTTTTGCCGACAGACGGACGGACATGGCTAGATCGACATTACTATCGATGCTGATCATAAATATAGTAACTTTTAGGGGTCTACGGGCAATATTAAGGTATGTTACAGACTATCGGTCAAAATTAATATAAACTTAGAATAGGGTGTACAAAATAGATGAATAAACGCAAGAAGTTTCACTAATCGAAGTAAATGTGTTGAAAAGTTGCACTTATAGAGTCAAGAAGTGCGACGACTTTAGTGTTGCGAAAATCGAGGAGTTGCGCGATTCGAAGGTTGCGTTCACCGAGTTCGTACTGTAACAAGTTACTGACTCCATTTCATTAATTTGTTCATTGTAAAGATCATTTTCAGCAAAGTACACGGAGGATATAACCCATGAAAACTGCGAGCCAACTGTAAATTTAGAGCTTCCCGACGTTAAAATGCAGTTACAATCACCCAAATAGAAGGACAATGTGAAAAACATTTTCAAACCCGAATGTGACTATAAAACTGTTGATTTCGGTAGCGAAAATGTGTTTTATTATTTTGCAGGCTACATTTAAAAAAAAACGTCAAAAACACAAATGTGAGCTGAAATTGAGTCAGAACCCTAGTGTTTCCTCCATATTCACAGATTTCAAAGAATATGAGGGTGCATGAGGTTTCAAAGAATTTTAGATGCTATAGAGAGCCTGGAGCATCAATTTATTTCTCGTTTTCCCAATTTGTACTTTTGTAATAATTTTGAAATGAAAATGTATAATATATTAAAGAATGAATTTGATTACTTCTGCTGCAAAATCAAAACAAAGAATTATTAGAAATTAGAAAAAAATGTATGACTCATATGAATATAGGTCAAGGGTTTTTCAACGGGGACGCTACAAAAGTAGAGCGACAGGGACAGCAAACGAGACCGAATTTCTTGCCGCTTTTTCGACATTTCTCTTCAGTAAGGTTTGCCATTTCATGATGGAAAGGTATACGAGCCAACAACGAGTCAAAATTATTAAAAAAAAATTTTATTTAATTTTGTATTGGAAACCAAGTTTGGAAACCGTGTTATCTCACGAAATGGTCCAGTCGCTTGGCCGCCTCGGTCGTGCGATTTGACGCCTTTAGACTATTTCCTGTGGGGCTACGTCAAGTCTATGGTCTATGCCAACAAGCCAGCGACGATTGATGAACTTCGTAAGAATATCGAACGTGAAATTGCAGCAGTATTGGCCGATTTATGCTTGAAAACCGTCGAAAATTGGGTTCAGCGTCTGGACTTCTGCAAGCGTGCCCGTGGTGGCCATGCAAAAGAAATCGAGTTCCATACATAATGGCATCGAACGTACTTTCACAGGAATAAAGAATTTCATTGATATCCAAAACCGTTTTTGTTTTATTTAAAAAAAACTTTTGTAGCGCTCTTATTGAAAAACCCTTTATATGAATTATTGTTTTGTTCTCTGTTTGTTGTTTTAAGGAAAAATTAATGTTTATTTCATTATTTTAAATTATTTATGTGTAGGTATATATGTTATGTCTTAGTTATATTTTGAAAATATGAAAATTTACTGCGAAACAGTTGAATCTACTCCGTTTTTTTCCAAATCTACTGCGGAAATGTTTTCAAAAAGTCCCATCCCTGCTGCAGTCTGCTCCATTTTCCCGCAGGCAAGTAGACACAACACAGCAAACAGGTTATGTTTGATTGTATCCTTCCGTGACCTAGGACGAAAAGAAATTTATAAAGCGATAACGATAAACCAATGCAGGACTTACCTGTCGGTGCCAAGCCCGGATAAAGAAGTGAGTTATTATTAGGTCCGTTCGCGTACTTTATGTGTAGGAAAATGAAAAGTGTCAAATCTCCAAAATCGAGAGAGAATCCTCTCATTTCTAAGAAAAGTACGCGAACGCGTTTGTGTAAAAAGTTGAAAAAACATCGTAGTTTGGCTTGAAAAGAAGCAACAGCTGTTTACTTTTGCTGGCTAACTCATAGGATTTCATCATTTGACAGTTTTCATTTTCTTGCCAGCTGAAATTCTGTGTGAAGAAAAATGAACGAAAGTACATGAACGAAAGTACATTTTTCTTTCGTTAATTTTTTTACCATTTTCTCAGTACGCGAACGCGTTTGTGTAGTTTTGCACGAAAGTTTATATAAATTTACGTTTGCATATTAGTTCGCGAACGGACCAATTATTATGAGCAGCAGAAGTGAGTTATTATTATTATGAGCAGCAAACACCGAAGGATGCGTGGCCTTGAGGGTGCTTTTTTTTAGGGTTCCGTAGCCAAATGGCAAAAAACGGAACCCTTATGGATTCGTCATGTGTGTCTGTCTGTCTGTCCGTCCGTATGTCACAGCCACTTTTTTCCGAAACTATAAGAACTATACTGTTGAAACTTGGTAAGTAGATGTATTCTGAGAAGCGCATTAAGATTTTCACACAAAAATAGAAAAAAAAACATAGGGACGGGCTACAGTCCGCTTGGGCGAACTGTTGGATACCCTATTCTTATTCCTATCCCTCATAAGTGGGCGTGACAAAAGTCTAAGTATGGTTGAATTGTTAAGAACGCTATACATATTTTGTTATATAACATTTAACAGATTTTATCAAAAAAAACGCTCCCTAGCTTAAACTTGGTTGTTTTAATAAATTTGTTTTATTTAATTGTGGGCGTGTCAGTAGGCGGATTTAAAAAAAATTAACACATGAGAATAAAAGGCCCCTAGAGAGTATATATTATAAATTTCATCTCCCTAGCTCAAACTTTGAATTTTCAACAAAAAAAAATAATTGTGGGCGTGTCAGTGGGCGGATTTTGAAAATATTTACACATGAGCATAAAGGGCCCATAGAGAGTATATATTATAAATTTCAGCTCCCTAGCTCAAACTTTGGATTTTCAAAAAAATTGTTTTATTTATTTGTGGGCGTGTCAGTGGGCGGATTTGGAAAATTTTATCCCGAGCAGTTTTAGGAGTCATAAATCATATATAAAAAATTTCAGCTTTCTAGCTCAAAATTCGATTTTTTCCAAAATTTTGTTTTTTTGAGTTTGTGGGCGTGTGTCTGTGGGCGGATTTCAAAAATTCGTCAACTTGATTATTTCGGGACCCTAGAGAGTATATGGTTAAAATTTCAGCTCTCTAGGTCCAGTTTAAAGGCCTAATTTTTGCCGACAGACGGACGGACGGGCGGACGGACGGACATGGCTAGATCGACATTACTATCGATGCTGATCATAAATATAGTAACTTTTAGGGGTCTACGGGCAATATTAAGGTATGTTACAAACTATGCGTCAAAATTAATATACCCTTAGAATAGGGTATAAACAATAAATTTTGGGGGTTCCCCATACTTAGAACTGAAACTCGAAAAAAATTTGATCAAGATCAGAACGAACAAAGAAATAATATTTGAACGCTCTGACATGTGTGGGCTTAAAAAGAAACACAAACTTGTTTTTACAACTCCGGCTCAGCTCTGAGCTAAAAAAGAATTTGTGCAATCTTCAATAATTGAACAGAGGGATATGAAAATTGCAATTTTTTAGGATTGAAATGTAAGAAAATATTTTTATTTTTTTCTAAATTTAGATTTTGGTTTGTAGAGCGCTTTTGGGGCATTGGTAGCACAGTGTCACAGTAGCAGATTCCTAAGGAAATGAGCCAAATGTTTCTATGTATAGTAGCCACTTTGACAGCGCTGTTTGGGATATCAGTGAAAGTTGGAAGATGACAGCTTTGATCATATGATTAGAAATTATGTTTATTTTTAAATAAAAAATATTTTGTTAAATTGTATTACTTTCTATGACAGAAAAACAACCCCGGAGCGAATTTTTAATTGTGTTTGGCTTGTTTTCTTTATATCCCAACCTCTCGGTCTGTCTGGCTTTGTTCAGTTTTTTACTCAGAATGCTTAGTCAATTTATTCTGAGTTGTAACACGTTTTATGGCTCGTTTTATCGTCAATATTCATGTTAATTTGTATTCGCTTATTTTTGGGTAGTCCTCCACTTTCTGAAAATAAAATTAGATTATCCCAGAAATCATGAAGCGGAAAATGTGTTACTGGAGAAACAGACAACGCAAAAGATGTAATGTGCACAATTTAAGCAATATTTCCTGCGAAATGTTTATTTACATATAGGTACCCGTAAGTTCTTTAAATGTGAATTATTTTTATGTTCCATTTGACGCATTTTACTACCATCATTTAGTTGCTGTTAAATATTCAGAGCATTTATTGCTGATTGCGCAATACGCATCCTTTATATCTGCCATTTGTCGCTGAGTATGTATCGCAAATAAAATAAACACAACGTATTAGACGAATATCCTTTCGACGACTTTATGCGTTAACTGTCACACTTGAGGAGCAAGAAAAGAATATTTAAATGTCAGCACTTCTCACAATTGTGCCCTTGTTCACCAATTCAGACATACAGGCCAGATGAAAACATACGGATATAGTCAAATGAAATTATTCGCTCGTGGGTACTTGTGTTCCTGCAACTCATCAGCCCCATGAATGTTTTCGCGCTTGTCCTCTTTTCCATCTCCATTCTCGGTTGACGGGCTAAAAGTGTCTGCTAAATAATAAAAGCGCCATCTTTCTGACAGAAGTAAACAAAGACCAAGAGAAACTGTTGAAAAAAGCTTTTAACAACTCAACCGATGTTCAGCAAGAAGAAAAACAAAAAAGAGAATGCTTGAGTCCTTGGGTTTGTCTTAATGATGTGTGTAGTGAACATCCACCTCGCACCCAGCCAGACACCACATTCTGTGCCAGATGCAGGAATATTCTCATTACATGAGCAACAAAGGAATCAGCACAAATGACATTAAACAATTGACTTGTGAGTGGACATAAATCTTAATAAATACTGTCACGCTGACTCCTGTCTCCTCGTAACTGGTTACCGTATGCAGCAATCATCTCGACCTCGTTTTAGGCTTTTATGCCTATCCACCGTCCTTGAATGTTTTGCTGGGTGATAAAAGGCGCACGTAACTGAGTACGGATCCGGGTTCCAATTGAATGCAAGCAGTGGAAAAACACACGTAGGTACGCCGGCCGAATAGGATTGTGACATAAAAAAATCTAGGGAAAATATGTATTTTAGTTGTGTTTTTCTACTGAAGCTTTTATACGTTTGTTCACATTTGCATGTTAAATACAAAAACAACTTAGCTTTTATACGCTTACTTTAGCGGGGATAATAATTATCGCCGCTAAACCATTAAGCGGATATAGTTCAGTTCTTCCCGTTTTCTTAATGTTCCGATAACTTATGTTATCGAATGTCAAAAAGTTGACATTTCTCACCTACTGAACTGACACATACCCCAAATTTAACTTGCGTGTGAAGTTGATTTTTACAAAGAAATATTTTCTCGCCTTACACGATGGTATAATTAGATTTTCAATCCGAGCAGTATTTTGGAATTTGCCTTCCAGGTTCACTGCACACTTGCTTGACTTGCTTGACTGAAAATACCAAAATTCGTATATTGATTAAACCCGTTCCATTTCCGAATCACTGGTCCTTTTGAGGTCAACTTTAAATTTGTAATTTGCAATTTTCTTGCCCTACACGATAATTAGATTTTTAATCAAAGTAGTAATTTGGAATTTTTATTTCAACTTCAATATGCTCGATGTCGATTTTGACTAGAGAAAACAGCCGAAATGTCAAATGAAACCTAGCATAGTGCTGCCAAATCACATTCGAGGGTTTTTTTTCTCCTTTTTTCAAAGCCTATACGCTTAAGTAAAAAAACACACCTATTGTTCTGTTCGCCGGTTATGCTGATGTGGTTATTCAGAAAGAGGACCCAGTATTTCATGTGAATTGTATTGTCCTTGGAATAGACAATTATCTCTCTCTTTTTCTCTGCCGTTCTATTGTCGTCGCGTAGACTATATGATTGTATTGTATTCCTGGTGCTATAGCAACGTGGAAGCTATTTTATCAGACGACATGACGATTGTATTGCCATGATTCAGATTAGAAAATATTTATATGTGTTTGAAAGGATGAAAGGCGGAACTTACAGTACGTCTCGTTCGGTGTGGCATGTGGTGGTAATGAAGTGAAAATTCTATTGATTTGTGCAAAGTGATTGAGCTGAATGGTTTGGTACCTATGTTATAAAGTTTAGCTACCTACCCTAAGAAGGGTAATTGATCATCATGAAAGGAAGAAAATCATACGAAATGACAGCTTAAAAGAAGAAAAATGGAAATACAGGAGCAACTTTATAATCAACTTCTAATGAGGTCGTTAAAGGTGTTGTAAAAAGGGTGAATCTTGAGATACGAAGTTTAAAATCGCATCTTGCTTGCTGATTGATGTTGCCACAAACGGAGAAGTGTTTCAATCTGGGAACAAATTTGGAAGAAATGCATTGAAACTGAACGAGGCCCTCAAACTTTGAGTGGATTCATACCAACATTATTGATAGCTGCTTCTTCTTCTTCCTTATCAGCAGGGCTATGATCAGAATTAAAGCGTTCATAACCCTTAAAATTTATTACATCTTATGGTCCGCCTGTGGGGTTCGCCGGTTCGAACCCAATGAATATTGGCAGTGCTGCCGGTTTCGAATCATTACATTAATGAGGCCAATCAAATGCTGGTATTATTGCAGTTGTGTGACTCCATCAGTTGTTAGGTAAAAACCCCCCACTTAAGTAACAAAACGGCGATGATAAAAAAATACAAAAAATTAGTTACTTAGTGTGTAGGTTATGTTGTATTGTCGTTCTCTTCTGTTTTCGGTCACAGCTGTTGCAATTTGGAATGTATATACATCGTGCAAAATACATGCACCCAGTCTTTGCGCAATATGCACTGCATCCAGTCTTTCTTCTGAAGAAAAGGATTTGTAATAGTTTTGTTTTGCTTCTTTTTTTCTGATATCATGCCCATTATGTAGTCCTTGTGTAAAATCATGAAATTTCTTTTAAAAATAAGCAACAAAAGAACCGCAAATAAGGACATATATCAATATATTGGGTTGGGCGTCGTGAACTTACACTACTATGGCGTTTTGTGAATATCGCAGTGCCAAACCACTCACCAAAAATATGAAAATCCCATCTGTTTCTTAGAGATAAACAAAACCGTACTGCAATATATTTGACCGCCAAAAATTGTTCTTACACAGCATTTCGCGTACTGATAACAAAAACACAGCCGGCTACCATCGCTATTGACCAAAGTCTGAAAGTCGTTCGAACTAGCCTCGCTGCAGCTGAATAACTACACTAGCATACGTGCCAGACTGGTGGGGCGTTTCGTATAGTTTTCCAAAAACGATGGCAAAATATTGTCTTCTCTTGAAAAGAGGTAAAATATCAAATAATTTGCACCGATTCACATATGAAGGCATTTCAATATTTCAGCGTACTCTTTGCAAGCCCATCCAACGTTTTTGTATCTTCTCATTTCTAATGGAATGATTTTTTTTGTGGTTCGAGACTTTCTACACGGAACTGATTTTGCAAATAGGATTTCGCTTTTCAAAGTGACATTTTTTTGTAGGTAGCGGAAGGCCTAAAAACAACGTTTACACAAATTTTAGCTTAAGGTAACGCGTAACAATCTGAAAAAAAATGTTTAAAGTATTCGTTTTTAACCTCAATCTGTCAATAAATTCCATTGAAAAGACATTCAGAAAAAAGCAGCATTCAGCGCTATTAATTGTGGGTTCATGTATTAACTAGACTATGAGAGTTTGAATGTGGATTCAATTAATGTACCTAATCTTGGGAAATATTGTAAAAAAATGATGTGAACGTTAGAATTCGCATTAAGGATACTATCCTTTAGATGCAATCGTGTTTCTTTTGGGTTTTCCTTTTCTAGATTGAGAATGCGTTTAGTTACGTTGTGGAATCACAAGTAGATCCCATAAACAGTACAATGTGTACTGTTTATGGAACCCCCTGCTTGGGTTCACTGTTAGCTTTGGGATAGGTGCGAGGTCCATTGTATGCTTGAGTTAACTGTTCGATTTGGGATAGGTGCGAGGTCCATTGTGAAATCACAAGTAGATCCCATAAACAGTACAATGTGTATGGGGGGCATGCTGCCCCCCTCCAACCCCCCTGCTTGGGTTCACTGTTTGCTTTGGGATAGGTGCGAGGTCCATTGTATGCTTCAGTTCACTGTTCGATTTGGGATAGGTGCGAGGTTCATTGTGAAATCACAAGTAGATACCATAAACAAAACAATGTGTATCAAAAACATAATAATCAATAACAAACCCTATTTACATTTTTGTTATCAATTTTATATATACTATATATGTAGATATAATATATATATGTATAAATATACGAGTATGTACATATGTACCCAATAAACATAACATTTTCATGCACAAGTGTGAACTCAAGTATTTTGTTATCAACTCCACCTAGCATATACAATATACATACACCCACCCATGCAGCCATTTTGACATTTGTAGTGATGAATTAAATAAATTTGTATGGAAAAACCTTAAATTTGCAAATATTAGTTTCCTTAAGTAAAAATTGATGCAGAACATATTCTAAAATTATAACAAACATTTCCACATCATAGTTTTTCGAAATTCGAGAGCCTATTTGCGAAACCATAACCGTGTAATGTCCCGTAAGAACGCCAGTCGTCTGCCTGTAGTCTTTTCTGTTGAGAGACAACAAGATTGCCGCAGATTTTTTACAGACGTCAGGGAGAATTCGTCTGCACTCTGCAGAGTCATGCCATCTGCGGTTGTATTCATATGACACTCAAACGTCAAGGAAAGCCCTGACCGAGGACGCAGACAGACATATCGCCGGTTCAGGTCCTGAGAAATCCTCCACTGAGATCTGTCTAGCAAGTCCATCGGAGATCTCATTTCCTGTGATCCCGTTATGACCCGGGATCCAGACAGGTCCAAGTCAATTAAGCCTTTCGACCAAATTTAGAGAGATATTGCATTCACGAATTATTTTGGAGGTGGTTAAGGAAATGAGCAAGGCCTTAAGCGCTGACTGTCGCTACAGGCGCAGATACTTCCCCCTCCACCTGTTTCTCGCAACATAGTCTATAGCCATTAGGATAGTATAAGACTATCTTTGGAAGACTGACGCATATTTTCCAAATGAGAAGAAAAGTCTAATGCTGTCGCTCTAAATGAAAACACCAGCACCAGAAGCTTGATCGGTTTTGGAGCTATCCGCGCAGATTCTACTACATTCCTTTCCAAACTCCAGAGTCTGGCCAGAGCCAGTCCTGAAAATGACGAAAGTCGACTTCGTAATTGTGCTTCACCCGAAGTTCCGGTGTCATTGCATCGAGTTATACCAAAACCACCTCTTCATAAACGTGAGATAGCTTTGATTGTGCAATCATGATGTCAACTTTAAGGGGCGGGAGGTTCAATAGTGCATCTAGGCCGGAGCCAGGCGAGCTGGGGGAGGCCCCATGCAGCCGAGACATACCTTTCTTTGGAGTTTGGCGAAAGAAGCAGTAAGGTATTTATGTAAAACTTTATTCCACCAAACAACCGATGCATATGCTAGAAATGGTCTTATCATAGCCGTGTAAATTCATAGGACTCTTTTCGGTGATAAGCCTCATGTCTTGCCGAAAATATATTTGCACTACCAGAAAACCGACAGCGCCTTGGCAGTCTTCAGCTCAACATACCCAATCAACGTCCCCAATTTTGGGGGCTTATTTCATATGAAATAAATCCCCATCTCCATACAAATTTTGGGGAGTTATTTCATCTTTCATTTGGGGGGTTATTTCATTGGGGGGTTATTTCCTGCAGCCTTGTCAGACCATTGTGACATATCAGCGCATTTCTCGTATTCCAACAATATAGTTAAAGAACAAACTCCTCAAAGAAACGTATGGTAAAACCAAGCAAGAAAGTCTACACAATCCGCTGGTCCAGATGGTATTTCCCCTATCGTTCTGAAGAGGTGTTCTTCCTCGCTGGCAAAACCATTGCGTAAGCTTTTCTATCTATCCTTTTCTTCAGTGCTCTTCCTGAGAAGATGGGAAATAACATTTATCCAGTCCGTTCCTAAAAAAGGCGAATCTTCTTATCCCTCCTCCTACCGACCAATTGCATTACCGTCACTTCTTTCCAAGGTCATTGAAACGCTGATACAGTGTCAGCTCATGAAATATCTTGAATCCCAAAAACTTCTTAATGACCGCCAGTATGGTTTTTCGCAGCAACAGGTTTATTGGTGATTTGATGACTTATTTAACCGAAAAGTGGAACCAATCTCTTTTGGTGAAAGTAAGATCATTGCGCTTCATATTTCAAAGGCATTTGACAGATTTTGGCATCAAGGTCTGTTTTCGAAAACGCGTGCATTTGGAACCGATGATACTCTTTTTAATGGATTAGAAACTTTCTTTCGGACCGTTCAATTCAAGTTGTTTTGGATGGTTTAAAGTCCGCAATTCACCAAATAAATGCTGGGGTTCCCCAAGGCTCTGTTCTGTCGCCGACTCTCTTTCTCATTTTTATAAATGATCTCCTGTACGTTACTTCTAATCCAATCCATTCCTTCGCTGATGACAGTACTCTCAGCTTCTCATATTCGTTTCTTGGGTCACGCCCCTCTTCTTCGGGTGTGGAACTGGAAGGGCAACGTATGTTAAGCTCATTAAATTCCGATCTTAACAGCATAACTCAGTGAAGTACAACCAATAGAGTGGAATTGAATGCTTCTATAACGCAATGCTGTCTTCTGTCATTGAAACAAAACCCATACACTCTGCCATTATCCATGAATAGCACTTGCATCGCTGAAACCTCTCCATCCTCGGTACGTTTGTTAATGACAACATGACTCGAAATGTCTAGGCTTCCTTAAGCGATTCAGAAATATTTCACTCCTTCTGAACTGGCTACAATTTATAAGGCGTTTATCCACCTAAAACTGGAGTACAACGCTCATCTCTGGTCTGGTGCGATAAAACTCATTGGCGACCGAGACATCGCGAGATCGATTGACTCTCTTAGTCATCGTCGCAATATCTCCTGTCTTTCATTATTTTATCGCTATTTTCACCGAAAGTGGCCAAACGAAAAAAACAGTTGCATTCCACCCCTAGAACATTTCAACCACAATACCCGCCATGCAAAGAATGCTCATCAGTTCACCCTCAAGACTGTATTCGGACGTACAGTGAAGTTCAAAGAATCTTTTCTCGGCCGTACAAGACGAAAGTGAAATTCTCTTCACGGTCTATTGTTCCTTCACATTGATTCCTACAAACATTCAAAACCAACGTGCATCAGTATCTCTCATTTTCTTCGAATTCTAACTTCTTTAACGCCCGGACTGTGTAGCTATCACATGATAAGGGTACTATAAAATCCCTTTAGTGCCCGTAGAATATAAAAAAAAGCGGCGCCAGAAAATCATTTCTCATCGACCACCAGCTGACTTCAATTGCCTTCTTCCTCCGTAGACCTTCTTTGAAAGCCATCCCCACATGTTTTCAATGATTTGGGAATATGGTGCCGTATTCGTAGGTCTACATTGTACGTAAGAATCCAGGCTTTTGTTGTCCTTGCGGTATGTGTATAGGGGCATTATCTTGCTGAGACATCTATCGTTTTCCACTAAACAATTCAGTGGAATGAGGAAAAGTTCTTTAAAGTACAGAATTGTAGCGTAGGCCTTCGCGGCCATTCTTGAGCTTGGAAAATCAAGTTTAACTGCGCCGAAAAAGCTATTGCCCCATACCATTACTCCGCCTTCCTTGCTGTCATGTTTTTGAAGATGTAGTCCATTCTTACTCAAACCATGGCAATATTGGTTGTATCCATCAGATCTGTCCAACTCCATCTCTTTTTTGTCGTAAAAGACGACGAATAGCGACTCCCGACACCACCTTATGTGTGTTATTGCAAAGTCAAGTCGGTGACTTCATCTTTATTTCTTTTTCTCAATATGGGCGGCTTTCTGTAATACGTGGAATACAGTGATTCTACTGGCCTTAACTCAGTTCAAGCCCTAATTTTTCCGATAGAGAGCCTTGAACGCCGCAGTTGTAAGTATTGCTCGCCGTTCTTAAGATGTTGTTGCCTTGCTAACACGTCCTTTGTAATTTTTTCGAGAGTTTGCAGGATCCTTAAAGTAGTTTCCATACAACTGTATGATATCTTCTAATATTTTGCGCCATGAAACGGATACTTTGGCCCCACTCCTTATAAACTCGAATTTGCATTTTTTTTTCTTCAGTTACTGCTTTTTATTTTCCAACACCTACAGTAAAGAGGTGTCTTGAACTAATGCCTCTTATACACTACATGCGCTTTTATATGATTGCGAATGTCATAACAGCTAGATTTTGCACGTATCCTTTAACAACTGATACAAAAAAGAGGTACATTTTATGACCTTATTGAAAAAAGTGCATGTGTACTCACGTACGTGCGTTAGAAGTTATACTTCTTTAGCGTGATATTTATGTAAATACGTGTTAAATGCCTTATACCAAGTAGGGATGTTGAGAAATATAATTGATAAGACTTCCATTTAGTGAAATTAACATTGAACACTGAAATACTGCCCGGTTTCTGAGGACATTACGGAAAAATATATTTGTTGGGTTCCAAGGACCGGTTAAACTTTTTTTATGAGAAAAGTTGTCTTTTTTGCGTTAGCTAAAGTTAAAATGGTGAAATTTAAATTGTCGTTTTTTGGCAGTAAGATTTACAACCAAATATAATGGCACTTCAGCTTACATCCGCTATTCGCTTCTGAAGTTAACGCGGCGCTGTTATCGCTGGCAAAGGGTTTAAAAATGCTCTCACAAAAAATTATGTCATCCAATTTGGGGAGGTATTTTCTTGGTGTTGTTTTTACAAATTACCGCCATCATATTGCCATGGTGCCTTTATAAAGGGTGATTTTTTTAAGGTTAGGATTTTCATGCATTAGTATTTGACAGATCACGCGGGATTTCAGACATGGTGTCAAAGAGAAAGATGCTCAGTATGCTTTGACATTTCATCATGAATAGACTTACTAACGAACAACGCTTGAATTTTCAGTGAATGGGCCCTAGAAAAGTTGGCAGAAAATCCGCTTTTTTATCGATAAATTTTGTTCAGCGATGAAGCTCATTTCTGGTTGAATGGCTACGTAAATAAGCACAATTGCCGCATTTGGAGTGAAGAGCAACCAGAAGCCGTTCAAGAACTGCCCATGCATCCCAAAAAATGCACTGTTTGGTGTGGTTTGTACGCTGGTGGAATCATTGGACCGTATTTTTTCAAAGATGCTGTTGGACGCAACGTTACGGTGAATGGCGATCGCTATCGTTCAATGCTAACAAACTTTTTGTTGCCAAAAATGGAAGAACTGAACTTGGTTGACATGTGGTTTCAACAAGATGGCGCTACATGCCACACAGCTCGCGATTCTATGGCCATTTCGAGGGAAAACTTCGGAGAACAATTCATCTCAAGGAATGGACCGGTAAGTTGGCCACCAAGATCATGCGATTTGACGCCTTTAGACTATTTTTTGTGGGGCTACGTCAAGTCTAAAGTCTACACAAATAAGCCAGCAACTATTCCAGCTTTGGAAGACAACATTTCCGAAGAAATTCGGGCTATTCCGGCCGAAATGCTCGAAAAAGTTACCCAAAATTGGACTTTCCGAATGGACCACCTAAGACGCAGCCGCGGTCAACATTTAAATGAAATTATCTTCAAAAAGTAAATGTCATGGACCAATCTAACGTTTCAAATAAAGAATCGATGAGATTTTGCAAATTTTATGCGTTTTTTTTTTAAAAAAAAGTTCTCAAGCTCTTAAAAAATCACCCTTTAATTAAATAAAAAAAACCTGTTTTAATATACACAGATTTTTGCAAAGGGGTCCACGGTTATTGTTAATAACTTTTAAATGAGCGAGCATTTTAAAAATTCAATTTGAAAACTCAAATGTAGATTGTTTAACAATATTATTCGTTAATTGAAAAATGTGTAGGCCCTTGCGTAAGGCTTGTTAAGGCCTTTCAAACTTGATTTAATACCTTTCAGGCGATAGATAGATTTATTTGCCATATAAATTTACAAAGGTATGGTTACCACACATTTTACAGTATACAGAGATATGATAATTTGTATCTTTCTTCTGAAATATTATCTACATAACATTAGTGATATAAATTGGAAAAACGAAAAATTATACAATACTGAAGGAAAATACGAAAAAAAACTCCAATTACAAAAAAAGAAAAAAAATGTAATACATAATAGATATTGATATCTATTTAATAAATTATGAAGCAATTTTTGACTAAGGAAAGACGCCAAATCAGGTACTAATTAAACATTTATTATTAATGATCACAGTTATAAATAAATTAAATTAGATAAATAAATAAATAAATCAGTATACTAATAAATGAAAAAATAAATATGTAAATAAATAAGTAAATGAATAATCGATTAGGTTAATAAATAAAGAAGAAAATTATCGCAGATATAAATAAATTAAAATAAACAAATAGTAAATCAATATTTATTTATTTATTTATTGATTTCATCAACGGAGGTACACTTGGTCCTCTAATAGATTACATACATACTTAATTCGACAAATTATTAACATACTTAATTAACCTCACCAAAGGTTGTTAAAAGCATAAGCAATTGATATTAGAGTGAAGATCAATGAGATTCCCAACTGAATTAGCTTCTCTTAAGCATCTAGTTATTGTTTCATTATATCCGTATTGTACTCTATGCATAGGCTCAACAAAAATATTTTGATTTCTCAATGGTATCACGGGTCTTCGATATCTGATCTGTGTAAGCAGGTAAGGCCAATTTTTAGTAATGTTTAGTTATTAGGTCTCTCACAAACATGATCGAAAAATACCTCCGCCGAATACATAAAGGCAAAATTCCAATCAGTTGGCATCTGATATTATATGGTGGCAAGTCGATATTCCAATTAATACATTTTGTTGTTTTTGCCTCCAGTTGTGTGTTATCTGTTAAAGGTGATAATTAATTCAAACAAAAGTTTTTATTTTCCTTAATATCTTTTATTTTAATATTTTAATATATATATATATATAAATAAAAGTTGTGAAATTAAAATATTAAAATAAAAGATATTAAGGAAAATAAAAACTTTTGTTTGAATTAATTATCACCTTTAACATTCCATTTTTTTATCGCAGCTCTAATAAACCATTTTTGAATCTTCTCTATCCTTGTAGAGTGAACCATATAATATGGATTCCAGATAACAGAGCAGTAATCTAAGGAAGACCTCACATATGCAAAATATAGGTATTTAAGGGTATGCGGGTCAGAAAAATCTTGAGAGTTTCGCAAGATAAATCCCATCAATGACCTGCATTTTGTGACGAGGTAGTCTATGTGACTATTGAAATTGAGCTTATAGTCGTATAATACGCCTAAGTCTTTTTTGGAGGAGTTGCTTTCCAAGGGTAGATTTGTTATACTGTAGGTAAACTGAATTTGTGCCCGTTTCCGGCAGAATGTAAGGCTATTGCACTTTGAAACATTAAGATTTAAACAGGTACACCAATCTGATAATCTATTGAGGTCTTCCTGCAACAATAAACAGTCCTGGGGTGATTTAATAGACCGACAAATTTTCAAGTCACCAGCGAACATTAAGCATTCAGAATTAAGGATGACATTGGGAATATCATTAACAAATAAAAGAAATAACAAAGGCCCAAGATGGCTGCCTTGGGGGGCTCCCGAAGTAGCGTCAATGCGATCTGAGACAATACAATTAATCCTAACAAACTGCAAGCGTCCTCTTAAGTAAGAATTGAACCATTCTAAGAGACTTGAGTGAAAATCAATGTTACGCAATTTATTAAGAAGAATATCGTGGTTTACCCGATCAAATGCTTTTGCCAAATCTGTGTAGATGACATCGCACTGCATACCATTTTCCATATTGTTTGCGATAAAATTTGTAAAAATTGTAAGATTAGTCTCTGTGGATCTTCCAGCAATAAAACCATGCTGATACGAAGAAATTGTGGACTTAAGAAGAGCTGTAAGTTTACCACAAACAAGTTTTTCGAACATATTTGGGATAGTGTGAATTTTCGATATTGGACGATAGTGAGTAACATCTTGTTTGGGACCAGATTTATAAATCGGTGTTATGAATGAGCTCTTCCAAGCATCTAGAAAAATTCCTTGCTCCAAGGAACTATGGAAAAGCATATGAAGTGGCATGGAAAGTTCATCCGCGCATCTTTTTAAAATAATGGGAGGAATAACATCAACGTCTCCTCTCATGTCGGATACTAAATCGGGCAGCGCAACTACTACTTCAGAAATCGATAAGTATATGCTACCAACGTTAATCGAATTCGTGGAGTAGTCAGATATCGTACCTGTTTGTAAGATAGGCGTATTATTTGAATAAACAGATTTGAAATGGCTAGCAAACATGTTGCAAATAACTGAGAGGTCTGATGACAACGCGCCATTATACTTCATACTATTAGTAATTCCAGTCGATTGTTTTTTGCAATTGATGAAACTCCAAAATCGTTTACTATTGACTTTTAGGTCTGATGGCACTGAAAGGACATATTGCTTATATAAAAATTTGTTGAGAACTTTAAAATCTTTTTGAAGCCTCCTATATTTCAGAAGTAATTCTCGATCAGAGGATGATTTGCGCAAATGTTTATAAGTCTTGTTTTTCAGGTTATTTAGATGGATTAATCTTTTATTAAACCATATGGGCTTTGAGTTTGTCCTAACTTTAACCTTAGGTGTGTTTACGTCGATTATGTCATTGACATTACATTAAAAGGAACGATTTTTAGGTCATCGGTATCAAGAAGTAACCAATTTAAATTTGGCAAATTAAAGTCCCCCATAATGAGGATATGCTGATTAGAATTCAACTTATTTAATACAGAACAACAATTATCTACATGAAGTTTATATAATTCAAGAGAACTCTTTGGTGGGATATAACTTACGATACAATAAATGTTTTTGGTGTTGGCAATTCTTATCTTGACTATTATTTGTTCAACATCTAAATGAACGGATAAGTGGGGTAAATCAACTTCTACAGCATTCAAAGAAGCACGAACAGCAATTAGCACTCCGCCGCCTCTCTCGGAACCAGTCAAATCAGCACATCGTTCTTTTCGGAAAACTGAGTATTGTATTATTATAAATAAATAAATAAATAAATAAATAAAAACAAAAAACAATAAATAAATAATCTGGTAAACAAATAAATAAATAGGTAAATAAATAAATTAATAGGTAAATAACTAAATAAATAGGTAAATAAATAAATACATAGTTAAACTAATAAATAAATCAATAATTAATCATTTATTATACAAATAAGTTCATATAGTTATACAAGCAACGAATCAAAACAAAATGGAAGAAATAATAGCGTACATCTCCACTATAAGGTATTTAAATTATTTACAAGAGGATTGTCAGCAAATTCACAGTGGTCTAGGAAACGTAAGTTAAGTCTTTGAATTCTATCTAAGATCAATCCAACATTCGCTTTGTCGTGAATGTCCAATGTTGAGTGGTACCACGGTAAATTAAGCATCATTTTTAACAAATTATTCTGAGATGTCTGTAGTTTTTTAATATGGCACATTGCACAATTTCCCCATGCTTGGCATCCATATAACAGAATTGCCTGAAAAATTACCTTATGGATAATTATTTTGTTTTCATTTGAAAGTAGTGACTTTCTATTGATATGTAAGAGGGTACAACATTTTAATCCCAATCGCAATTTTTTTGGGAGTATTTGTACTGAGTACTAAATGTCAAGTTGGTATCTAAATATTTTACAGCAGGCTCCCAACTAATGTCATTCCCATTTACTTGTAAGCGGCCAGTGGGGAGAAAGCAAGCTTTTCTCTTTCTAGTGAAAAGGATAGCTTTTATTTTCTCCTCATTTAATTTTACTTTCCATTTATTGTAATATGATTGTAGTATTTCCATCGCATTGTTTAGATTCCTCTCAATGTCAAGAGCGAATTCATGAGATGAGAATATTGCAGTATCATCAGCGAAAATAGCTGCCTCACAATGTGGAAGACGCGGAAGGCCGATGTATGAAGGTTATATAAAATAGGCCCAAGAACTGAGCCTTGGGGAACTCCTGAATAAAAGTACACTAGGTTGGAGACACCACTATTGACGTGGACTTTAAAACAACGATTTGACAAAAAAACTGCGTTCAATTTTACACATATAAGCGGGAAATTTAAAATTTATCATTTTGTATATAAGTCCGCCATGCCAAACGGTATCAAAAGCCTTTTCGATATCGAGTAGTATCATTCCAGTAGATTTTCCTACTGAACGATGACTTTTGATATGGTTGCAAATCCTAAGCACTTGATGCAGGGGCGGACTAATAGGCAGTGGCACCCGGGGCGGTAAAGTAAACTTACACCCCTTAAAAAATTTAAGAGAAAAACATGAACACTAACAACGATTTTATGTAAAGGTGCTTTCGAGCTTTTATTGCACTGAATGTTTCGATTAAATTATCAAAATCTATATTTTTTGTGTGCTTCTTTTCAATTTAAAGTATAGCCAGATTAGGCAACCTATTTTGGCTCATTGTTGATCTTAGATAATTTTTAATTAATTTTAACTTTGAAAAGCTTCGTTCGCATGATGCAACTGAGACGCAAATCGTTAAATAAATTCTCATCGCCAATGATAGACTCGGTAACGACTCTGAAAAGTCCCACTTAACGATAAAGCTTAAAAAGTCAAAAGCTGTCCAAATTTCAGAATCCTTTAAATTTATCTTCGCAGCTACCATGTGGCGCCGTATCCGCCCGATTTCCAATATGATACTGTTGTCTGCTAGTTCTGTAAATGTCGAGGTAAGAATTGGAACAGCAGCACTGAGTTCTTCTTCCGTTCCACGGAGCAATATTTTAGGTTGAAGAGTTGAAAAAACTGGCGCAATGTCTTCCATGGCCTGAGACCGATGTATTAGTTTAATGAAAAATTTGTCTTGATATTCTAGCATGGCTCTGCGCGTTTCTTCTTCCAAAGTCAAGCCAGCATCTTGAGCCTTTTCACCAGACATAATTTTCTTTTTTTTGCCCTTCCCCGCCTTTCAATTGAAATATCTAACTCTGCCTAATGGCCTTTTTTACGGTTTTATCACAATTTTCATGCAGAAAACTCGCAAGTGCCTATAGTTTTATTAAAGTTTTTTCTAAAGTGAGTCCTGGTTTCTGCAAGTATTTCTGTGCTGCATCAACTTCTTCCAGAATATCGGACCAGAAAGAAAGATACCACAAAAACGTAAAGTCACACACAGCAGATAAGAGAATAGTCGCAGTACCCCTTGTAGGCAAATTTTCCTTTTGAGGATCACAAAAGAGTTCGAGAGTTGAAACTATCTTTACAAAATGTTCCTTCAATGGCTTAATGATGAGCGCTCCATCTAGTGTCCACAATTCTCTTGACTAACACACCTACATTTCTTATTAGAATATCCCAACGATGAGTAGATGCTGAGAAAAAGGTGTAAAGTCTTTCCATTGTCCCAAAAAATGTTGTACTTGAAAAAGTGCTTCCCAAAGAGTGAACTCCACAAAGGTTTAAAGAGTGGTTTGCATATGGCGTAAACAAAGCTTTTGGATTAATTTGCCGAATTAATTTTTGAACTCTTCCATGAATACCCGCCATAGTCGCAGCATTATCATATCCCTGAGCCCGGCAAAGGTTAATGTCAAGACTATCTTCATTGAGTTGTTTTAAGATTTCGTCGGTAAGTTCTTTGGCAGTCTTTCCAGATGTGGGGAAAAAACCCTAGAAATGATTACCTCACCTCAACCTTTCCATCCTGGATGTAAACGTATCATTTGGTCGATATGTGATTCATCAGGTGTGCTGTCAAATATTATGCCAAAGTACTTTGCTTGGTGAATGTCTTTCACAATTTTCGTCCTAACTTCTTTCCCCAAAAGGCTCATAAATACATTTTGAATATTCTTTGACAAATACGAGCTGACTCGTGTCTTATTCTTATCGCCTATCGAATGCTCGATTCTCAACAAATGCTCCTTTAAAACTGGGTCATATTTATATATAAGTTTCACCAATTCTAAGAAATTGCCCCTATTGTCCGATGACAAGTCCTCTCTGTGGCCTCGAAAAGATAGATTTTGACGAGCAAGAAACAATATTACGTCCAAAAGACGACTTAGAATATCACATCATTTCTTTTTTTCTGCACCCATTGACATTTGCAAATTGCTGTCGATTGTGTTTTGCAACTTTAAGCCCATTTCCAAAGTTTTCCACTTTTCTAACGACGTTAGGTGGCGATCAGATGCATCGTGCTCGAATATCTTGGGGTTAAGCTTCCACCACATATTAAAACCGGTGACGAAATATTGTGATTCATTGCATGCAAATAGCCGACAACAAAAAATAAAACAAACGGTTCGTTTAGGTTACTTAGGAATCAACTTTGTTTTACATAATTGTGTTTTTATTTTGTTCTACATATGTGCAAAGAGTTATTTTTGGGTTAGCGATGGCACCCCCTGTTAGGCTGCCACCCGGGGCAGTTCATAAGTTCACATAATAACTTATTAAGCCCCGAAACTTGATGTTTAAAGTTAGATTGACCATATCTTTGCCAATATCTTTTGTAAATGTTTCTCTCCTTAATAATTTCAAGGATGTAACGAGGTAGCTTAATAGAGAATATTTTTCTAGGAACTTTAGGAATACTTTTGTCGACAGCGTCTAGAATTTTTTCTGAAATTGTTGACAATTAAATCGACATCTTCTTTTCTTGTAATATTCTCAAAGTTATTTTTAAAGTTATGGAGGCTTGATGTTAATACAGACCGAAAACGACTCCAATTTGCATTATTTAAGTCCTGGATCTGAAGCAGCGTTGCCATTTTTTGTTTTTGCCAAGTCGGGATTTTAGAACTTTTTGAGTGAAGACAGCGGTATTCTTTCGTCGAAAGCTCTTGTACATATTGCACACTTTTCATCCCTGATCTTAAAAGTCGGCAAATAACCGGGTTGTGGTCCGAGTCAATTCAGATAATGTTATTGGTTGTGTTACATAGCTACAAACATTTGTAATGAATAAGTCGAGGACAGAAGGACTGCAAAGAGAACTAGAGAAATAAGTCGGACTAGGAGGATACAACACAGACACAGGTAAGGTAAGCGACAGACTTGAGAGGATATTTCCCCACGCATTAGCTCTTAAGCTACCCCAATCTCCATGTTTAGAATTAAAATCTCCACCAATTAAAAATTCAACGTTGATTGTTAACATTTTACGAAGATCGTTTTTAAGACCTATCCTCTTATCGGCAGTTATTTTGCCACCAGGAAAATAAACGCAATGAATCTTAATGTGCCTCTGATTAGTTAGTTTCACCTCTATTCCCAAATTTTCTACGCACCGAGTTTTCACTAAGGGCAAAAGCGAATGCTGAATTGATCTTTTTATTAGGATAGCTACACCTCCACCTACTCTGTTGCTTATATCGCATCGATAGCATTTAAATTCAGCGGTGGATAAAGTTAAATCTTACTTAAGCCATGTTCAAAATGTTCAAAAAATGCATTAGTTCTGTAATTTTGCTTCATAAACCTCTCGCATTCCAAGTTATTATATTTAAGTGTCTATCTACTATCATATTATTTAACATCATGATACAAGAACTTAGTAGCTAAATGTGTGATAACATTAAATTGTTCAATTTTAGTTTTACAAACAGAAAGCTTCATTACCATTTCCATTGCTAGCAGTGCTACCATATTCTTGAGAGCGAGTTATCATACAATTTGCTCGTTTCTATCATACCAGAGAGAAAATTATCATACGCTACGCAATTCGTTGCTATCTGGCAGTTCCAATGAATGTCAAAAAATGTTGTGTTGTTGCTTACAAGGTTCTCTCATCTAAAAATAAATTTCCCATCAAGAAAAAGATTGTTCTGAATGTGATAGGGTTTACTAGGAAAGATATGTATTAATCTTTGACACATTATTTTTTTTATTTCTTATTTAGTTAATATGTAGTAATTTTTTATGAATTTAAAAAAAAATACAATGAAATAAAAACAAATATACATAGAAAAACGAAAATGAATTTACATATGCATCAATGTAATTAAATCTGTACGTTTGGTGAATTTTACATATGTTTTTTTAAATAAATAAGGAATTCTGATTCCGCGTCCGTCTGAATTTGCTCCAGCTCCATATTTGTAGTATCTAAATTCTGCACAAATAAAGGGTCTTTCATTAGCGATTTGACAACTTCAGACTTTCAGTGTGAACGACCATTCCCGTTTACAATAACTCCACTAGAAAAAATCACCGTCAATGTCAAAATATTCAGTGAAATTCACATTTTCATCATGGTGAAGTACACGAAGGAACAACGTTACAAATAATAAAAATTTAGTACCGAAATTCCGAGTCGGTGGTCGCAACTTTAAGAGAGCTAACGCCAATTTTCGGTCGTAATTCTCGTCCCAGTAGACAAGCAATTCACAGTCTAGTGAAAAAATTACGACTACGTTTCACTGAGTTCTCCAGAATAGGGTCTCTCCCAGACCACATTATGGCGAATTTTACTTAAGGATCTTGGCCTTCACCCTTACAAGATCAAGCTGACTCAAGAACTAAAGCCACTTGATTATATGAAGCGACGTACGTTCTCGAATTGCGCTCTGGACATGATGGAAGAAAATCAGGAATTTCATCGCAAAATCATCTTCAGCGATGAAGCACATTTTTGGTTAAACGGCTTCGTCAATAAGCGAAATATGCATTATTGGACAGGTGAGAACCCTCATGTGCTTCACGAAACAGTACTTCATCCGCAAAAAGTCACTGTTTGGTGCGGTTTTGATGCGGATGGCGGTTTTGTTTCGTCCATGAAAATTACCGTCAAGTTACGGTAAATGGTATTCGTTACAGAGACATGTTGGAACGTTATTTATTTGAGCCTCTAGACTTTTTTTCATGGGGCTACATTAAATCATTGGTCTATGCCAACAAGGAGGAGCTCAGAGCCAATATTGAACGAGAAAAAGCGGCCGTATTGGTCGAAATGTGGAGCCGAGTCATCGAAAATTGGGTTCAACATATCGACCGCTGCTTACGTCGAATTTCATTCATAAATGTTTTGATATTAATTTTTTTGAGATATCTCAAGTAGTTGGCATTTTATTTAAAAAATAAGTTATCAAGTCCTTAATGAAAGGCCCTTTATATGTATTTAAATTGAAAAAAAAAAACAGTTTTGAATATATATCATTTATGTAAATACAGTCAAACTTCTTTATAACTAACTTCCTTATAACGTAATTCTCTTTATAACGAATTTCATTTTGTTTCCCTTCCCCAAATTTTCTTTTATAAAATTTTCTATATAACGAATTTTGTATAAAACTTCTTAATAACGAAGCAATTTTTTGTTCCCTTGAAGGTTCGTTATAAAGAAGTTTGACTGTATTTACAATTTCGAATAGCACTACAACAAAAAAATATTTTTCACTGTCACTTATGGTTTGAGACTTTAATTTATTTTTAATTTTCGATAATTTGATTGCTTAATGCTACAGTTACATTACAATTATTATGATAGTTGACAGAACGATCAACGGTAAATCTAAAAATGATTTTTCAAAGCAACGAATGAACGAATACATAATGTTTTTGCGCTGAAATAGAGTGAGTGTGTGTGTGATAGATGTGTGGAGGCCCTGAGTTGCTGACAAAAACGAAAGTACTAGATTACATATGATGCCAAATAACTATTTTAGAAAACCGAGTTGTAGTTTCTTAACGTTGCCTTAGTAAAAAGATTTTTTTTTAAAAATATGAAAACTATCATACATTTGGCGTATGATAATGATTTCCAATCTTACATCATACACAACCTATGATTATCTTACATGTAGCATAATTATCATACGCTTGGTAGCCCTGATTGCTAGAGAGTTTAATTCTTCAGCAGTGAATAAATAATAAAACGTTACTATTGTTGTTTATTAGAGATTTATTAAAGATTTAGAGGTGTGTGCAAATTCTTCCCATGCACTTTGCGGCAGAGAATTCACGTACTGCTGGCGTCGCTGTGGCAGTGAAGGGAAATCTTTCAGAGAAGCGATTGAAACCTGTTTTTGTCTAGAGTAAGAAGAGGGGGCGGGGCGAGATGCTGCTGTCGGTTGTTGAAAGCATTTGGTTGCGTAAATTGTTTTTGTTTAGCGGCCTTTTCCTTCAATTCCAAATACTTTGATCTGCTTATAAATGTAGGGTGAGTAAATTTGTGAGATCCCTTGCAATTTGCACATTTTGACAGTAAGCCATTTTCGCAATCGGCAGTCTTATGTGGACCGGCACAGTTTGCACAGTATGTTTTAATATGGCAATTTTTTTCACCATGACCGAACATCTGACAGTTGTGACATTGGGTTAGCTTACCTTTAAGCTTTCTTTGATAGCTCCAATTTATCTGTGTGTGAAAAATCGAACGATATTTATACCCTATTCTAAGGGTATATTAGTTTTGACGCATAGCTTGTAACAAACCTTAATATTGCCCGTAGACCCCTAAAAGTTACTATATTTATATATATTTATGATCAGCATCGATAGTAATGTCGATCTAGCCATGTCCGTCCGTTCGTCGGCAAAAATTAGGCCTTTAAACTGGACCTAGAGAGCTGAAATTTTAACCATATACTCTCTAGGGTCCCGAAATAATCAAGTTTACGAATTTTTGAAATCCGCCCACAGACACGCCCACAAACTCAAAAAAACAAAATTTTGGAAAAAATCGGATTTTGAGCTAGAAAGCTGATATTTTTTATATATGATCTATGACTCCTAAAACTGCTCGGGATAAAAAAATTTCAAAATCCGCCCACTGACACGCCCACAAATAAATAAAATAATTTTTTTATACCCTATTCTAAGGGTATATTAATTTTTGAAAATCCAAAGTTATATAAATTTATAATATATACTCTCTAGGGGCCCTTTATTCTCATGTGTTAATTTTTTTTAAATCCGCCTACTGACACGCCCACAATTAAATAAAACAATTTTATTGAAACACCCAAGTTTGAGCTAGGGAGCGTTTTTTTTTTTGATAAAATCCTTTAAATGTTTTATAACAAAATATGTAGAGCGTTCTTAACAATTCAACCATACTTAGACTTTTGTCACGCCCACTTATGAGGGATAGGAATAAGAATAGGGTATCCAACAGTTCGCCCAAGCGGACTGTAGCCCGTCCCTATGTTTTTTTTCAAATCATTAAGTTTGATTATGCCATTTTCAAGGGAAACCAAATAAAATGTGTCGGTGTATCGATCAAATTTTTTTGTTATTTTTTTAATTGTAACACACTTGAGACCAATTCTTATGAGTTCAGTTTTAAGTAAATTCGCGTCCATTTCGCTCATATCGTATAACACAACTTTGAATGCTTTCTCGCTTTTAAGATCGTGAGAAAAGAATTGACAATTTTCACTTTTTAGTTTACTGATCACTGCATTATAGGATTCGATTGATTCACATACGATGGATATTATTTTAATGCAGTAGTCCGAAATATTAAGTGATTTTGTTAAACTGTGAACATAGATATTCACTGGATTTTTGCAGAAGCTTAATTGGGGGAAAATAAATTTTTGCTCGTTTATTATTTGGCGAAACTATTTCGTCCATATCATCAGTGTCGCTGTCCGGGAGACATTGTAAAGGACTCCAGTAATTCGTACTATACTTTGTCCAAGAAAAATTGTCAGTACAGAGAAGATAGGATGTTTGTCTCTCAGTCTGGTTGCAATGACTTACATAAATCGATCCCTCTTTAAAGCTCTCACAGGGTTGCCGTAATGTGTATGATAATTCGCCATAACTCAGAGAGCAATTCTATTAGGGTTACCATCTTCCAATTTGAAATAACGAAATAAATTCCGTTTATGTTTTTCCTTTTCTGGTAAGATAATAATAGGCGCGTTTTTTTAAGGGTATCTATCTCCAGTAGACCAACGAATTATATAAATTTCGTAACGCAAAAAAAATCAAAACGAAAAATATATCACTGTAATCCAATTTATTCATTATAAATATTGTAAAACATAAAATACTAATTTCTAATATCACTACTCAACTAATCCGATGAGTAATTAAGTCTTTAGTAAGTCTCTTATTTCAGCCATTTTAAATGACTAGTTTTGGCTTGCTACAACCCCTTTCACTTGAGCCCAAACCAATTCTATTGGATTAAGGTCACAGTGATAAGGCGGCAAGCGAAGCACATGTCCCGCATTTTGAGGCATTTCATCCATGACGTATGTTTCATACTTGGCTTTGTAACGTTTAACGATTTCAAGCAACTCTGCTTTAACCATATCATCCTCGAAACTTATCGCATTAGACCTCAACCACTTTTTTATTTCATCTTTTCTCGTGGAAGTGGATGGTGCTTTCTGGAATGATAGGGAGCATTGTCCAAAACTATGACGGAGTTGGGTTCCAGACGTATTAAAATATATTTAAACCATTTCTCGTACACATCAGCGTTCATGTCCACGTGGTAGTCTCCGGTTTTTCCCGAAATGAAGCATAAAAGTCCTCCATCGACGAAACCTGTAGAACTTCCTCGTTGAGCCATGTCTCATCAGTAAAAGAAAATTTTTCTTTTCTTTTCTCTAATTTTTTTTACTTCGCGTAAATATCTTCGTCTCCAAGAAATAATGTCACTTATTTCCAACAACAGATTCTTTCGCTGACGTTTGACGAATTTAAGTCCGATATCTTTTTGTAATATTGTAGGTCATTATCCATAAAAAACTATCTGCCAAATGGTACATTTGGCAAAATCATCGACCTTACTCTTGATATCGGATTTATCTTTCTTCTTTGGTGGTGAATTGTGGCATTTGATTGCTTTTTCCTTTAAAAGCCTGTACACCGTTCGTTCCGTAACAGAAAAAATATTAGCTGCATTTCCTACGGCTTCCGATTTACTTTTAAAAAGGCCATAGAAATTTGCAGTTGCATCAACAAATTGTTGTTTTTTTTCTACACTTAGATCCTTTGAAGACTTTGTAGCCATGTTTCCCCTTATTCATATAAACAATAAAATAAACCAATTGCTTAGATGCACTATCAGCGATTTAGATAACAAAAATTGTTTCCGCCTAAAAACACAATCAGGCTATTAGAATACAAAATTATATAACCACGACGCAATTTCATATACCTAAACAGATGGTAAAAAAAACTGCACTTGTGCAGCTGTACAATACAAATTCAATCAAATTAAAACCGAATGGCAACACCCCACATAATCATTCGTTCTCAAAAGCTCCAAAACCGAAAGTTCTTTGACAAAATCCATAGAAAAACCCTTAATGATATGCTTCATTGTAGAGATGGTAATACTATTCTGATGTGCTTCAGCACACACTGCTTATTTTGGTGGATGATAATAGCAAGCGAACACAGACGATCATGCTCATTCCCCATTCGGCTGTGTGGGAGACTGGTTGTGGTGGTTGCATGCGACTTTTAGGAAAATTACTCCAACAATTCCTTGGTATGACAGTGGTTTGGTTCTTATTTCAGTGGCGTTCTTGCGTTGGAGTGCCGTGAGAGTACCTACAGGCACTCGTAGAAAAAAAGCTCTTCCATAAGGCCTGTACTGACCATTTTTGTTGGATGAGGTATAGACTCCTTTTTGGGTGCACTCGATTTTTTCATTGTTCTACACTTCTTATCCGAAGACAAATATTTGTCCTCGGTATCCTGCGATCTATCACGTTTCGAAATTTTGATTTTTTTTCTTTTCTTAGAAGTCAGACTTGGATGGTGCGTAGGCAAAAGCTCCTGGTTGACTGATTTTTCAGGCGACTATTTAATACAATTTTTCAATACTTTTCCGAGTTTTTTTTTGAGTATTTTCCGGACTTTTTAGTAGCTTCAGATTTGGTCGCTATTGCCTTGTTTGGTGTGGTTAAAGTCATTGTTTGACTGTCGACCATCTTTTTGTTTTATTTTGATGCATAAAGATGATAAAATTTGAAACAAAAAGAAGAATTAAATCAAACTCCGACCATAATTAAAACCAGTTTCACACACACATACCACAAATCGCCGCCATCATATTGCCTAGTGCTTGTTTAATTGAATGAAATATACCTGTTTTTGTATTAACTTATTTTTGCAACGAGGTCCTTTTCTATTGTTAATAACTTTCAAATGAATGATTATTTTAAAATTTTAATTTGAAACCTCAAGTATAGATTGCTTAACAATTTTTTTTGGTTAATTGAAAAATGTTAAAACCTTGTTAAGGCCTTTCAAACTTGATTTAATACTTTTCAGCCGACTACTTAATACAATTTTCTATGCTTTTCCAAGTTTGTTCGATTATTTTTGCTGACTTTTTGGTAGCTTTAGATTTCACTGCTATTGCCTTGTGGCCGAACTGCATTTGGTAGTTTGGTGTGTTTGGTTGTGTGGTTAAAGCTTTGTTCGACCATCCACCATCTTTCTATTTTCATATATTTGATGAAATTAGCAACAAATTGAATGCAAAGTACGTTCATATAACGTACATGTTCAGATATGTGAATGGTTTTCAAAATACCGTAACATTTTCAAAAAAATCTAAACAACTGGCACGGAACGTAACCTGCCTCAATCAAGGAACAAACACTCTTCTCGTTTTCCCCGCGCGCATCCTCTTTACTGCAGTATTTCCAAGAATAGATTACAAAACTTTTTTACAAGCTAAAAGAAGTTCTTATACAATTGTTCTTGCAGTTCCTGCATTATTTTTTCTTGTACTTCTTCTACCGCTGCCCTACATTTTACGAATGTGCATCATTTTGACATGCACTTAAACTTTGTACTGTGTGCCTTCATTATACGCTTCGGTGGCTGCAAAACAGAAAAATGCATATAACAAGGAATATGTATTAATGAAAATGGTCCTGATTAGATTTCCCCCGCTCCGCTTTTCATTCAGAGTAGGAATTGTAGTCTTTTGCCACATCCATGAATCACTGACAAAACGACTGGCTAACTCTTCGGGCGCCGACACTCAAATTTAACTTTAGCCGCTGATGCTTCCAAAATAATTGTTTTTATTACAACTGAATGTAGCTAGTAGGCTATCATTTCCGCTCGTTCTTTTGCATTTCTCAATAGGGAGCAAAATTCAGAAAGGAGTACGTAATTATAATCCTGTCAGAAATGGGAAAAAGAGCATTTTTCCATTTCACATTTTTTTTCGATTCGCCACCGACTGCCCTTCTATTTCAAACTTCACTTAAGCGTTTTTGTAATCTGTGTGGGTGTATGTTTTTTATGTGCCGGTACCGGTGTCGGTATTGGTCCACAGCTCACCGGTTTGCTTTTTATTGTTGCCCTTATTCACATGTGAATGGAAGACTCTTGGCAGTCCTTGTAATCCAATTTTCCATTTTCCTTGTATAATATTTGTTCCTTTCACTTTGTATTCCCTTTCTCAAAGTCCTTTACCCGGCGAACAAGACAAAACATATAACGTGGGGGAGTCCATCCCTTAGACTGTGTCTCGTCCGCTTTATAAAATGCATCCCAACTCTTGAGTATTGAAGGAGCTGAAGAGTAGCATATCCTGTTTTGGTTTTCTTTTTTCACGCTATATCTAGCTCTGTATCTATGACCATACGAATGTCACAATGTGTCGTCACTTCCTGTTTGTTATGGATACGAATTTCAGTTTTTCTCGGCAGCTGGTGTGTTATATGTTCATTTCCGTTACCGTGCTTGTATATTTTAAATACGCCTTTTTAGCTTTTATTTATGTTTGCAATTTATACCTGCGTTTGAAAGTTTCCCTTTTGTTTATCTTCTTTCAAGAGGAAAGCATGCATTATATTTGTCCCAGGATTTTTGAGGCATATAATTCGAAAATGTTCACTCATAGAAGGTTCAGTGACCGATTCTATGGCTTCGTTTTTACTCATTTATCTTATCCAGAAGGGATATTCGCCCTTCCCTTGTGGATAAGAGAACCGCCACCTACTTCACGTGAGTTTTGTGTGCTGCTATTTAAAGTATCTAAACTATATGTACGAGTATTATTAAGGGAGTAGATACTGGCGGGTTGAAAAACATTATTGTTTTAAGGGAAGTAGACAATTCGTTAGGGAGCTATACTCCCTACATCATCCTTCTATCCTTGAAAACTTTTAAAGAATTATTTGTTTTCTTCAATTTTCAGGTCTCTCGAGAAGATCCATGCGAAGTCTGCTTATGTGTCGATGGTGAAATATTTTGCTGGTGGAAGAAATGTGGTAAGATACGTCTATAATTATGAAACTTGCACACAAACAAAATTATGCAGGTACATATATAATTGCGGGGAACGATATTCCGACACACAAACATCTGAGCTTTAGCGAGGAAGATGACACTTCACTTCATGATTTCATATCATTAATTAGATGTGATCCTACTTGTCGGGGAGTTACTAAACAATTTGTAAGTTAATGGGAAATTCGATATCAAAAATTAATTAGAGAACGGTCGAGGGAGACGACGATGACGAAGCCAGCACGTAGAGGCTAGAATCAAGAAAAATGTTCAATTCACTTTGGGCGTTGCGTAGGACTTTGTGTGTTTGGTACATCCTACAGTTGGTATAGCATAGAGAGTCCTAAATTAGGTACGGTACGGAGGGTCGAGCTTATTACTTCAACCAAAGGAAGAAAATGTAGGTACCTAATATCTGTCGGTAAATATATGTGTAACTAACTGCGAGGAAAGTCACGTCACATCGCGCCTTCTATATCGGTCCTTTTATAATTGATAATTTGTGCTGGCGATATTATATTAATAAGCATTTTGTGCTGCTCTGAGGATTAAATAATTTTTTTAAGTATGAAAACTTTTCCATTTCCTTCATGGAAAAGTAACTGTTATAAATAATGGAATCGTAATGGGCTTTTCTTTGGAAAGTCGATTAGCAGAAGTAAGTACGGTAGGTATGTACATTCAATTAACATTTGTTGACGACCCCACCAGTTTTCCAGTTTTGAAATTCTTGAGATCCTGCAAAGATTAGAAAGTGACACATCAGAAAGCTCGTGAGTAACAGCCTCATATAGTTATTTCCTTCTGTGACATGGTGATGGATACTCGGAAAGTGTCAGAGATGGTGAGGTGAGTATCCTTGTGGGATAGATAGATAGATTAGATATTGCCGAAATCATATAGATCTGGCATCACCAATATGTTCCCGGTCTTCATCCGTTCTGCTCATGACACTGATGTAATAAAGACATTCGTTTTAATGCCTTTGCTGAAAGACTGCATTACAAATAAATAGCGGCGAGTAGTCAATCTTAAAAAAACATTTACATATCCTTCTTACAACTAATAATTAATTTTTGGTCGACTTAAAGATATATCTGACTTAAGCTGTACTTATTAACGAAAAAGAACATTATTTTAAATGTTTAATCAAAGATTTCATTTAAGTAAA
The DNA here is from genome assembly GCA_949715645.1 of Portevinia maculata. Classification (NCBI taxonomy): domain Eukaryota; kingdom Metazoa; phylum Arthropoda; class Insecta; order Diptera; family Syrphidae; genus Portevinia; species Portevinia maculata. The sequence goes on from OX454526.1 coordinate 222,452,250, forward strand.
TTTATAATTTATACATTTTTTTAAAACTTAAAAACTTGCTCCCGGCATACATTCCCAACGTTGCTCTTTCCGGCATTCTTAACTTATGACTAGAACTTAAAACTAAAATAAAACTATAACTACAACTAAGAGGATGACCCCATCTAAAAAGATATACTCAAAGGGTTTTCTTGTTCCGTAATTGATACAATAGCTGTGTTTTATTATCCATGCGGATCTGTATCTTGATCAATTTAATACGTAAAACAAAAACAACACAGGATCTTGCTATTTATCGGGATCATTAATCGTGATCCAAAATGTAATTACAAAACTCACTACCTGTTTTTTCGTGGCGTTGCTTATTTAAATTATAGGAAATTATAGGAACACAATAATATTGCCAGACCAAAATATGAAACACTATTAATAACACAAAAAATCAATTAGCATATTTTCATATTCGAATAATTTACCACTGCGACTTTTGAGACGTTTTGCTTCGTAATATAATACACAAAAATTAATGGAAATATTAGCAGTACAATACTGTTAATATGTTGCATATTTGAACATAACATTTGAACATAGTTTCTGAAAAAAAAAATATTGAGTGCAAAATGTATGTTGATTTGTATTCAAATGGCAACACCTCAGACACAACAAGCGATCATATTGTGACGTCACATTGTACCCTATATTTGCAATATGGCTGAGTGCCAATCGAAACTTGAAATACCTGGTATCGTCTGTTATGTGTTAAAAACAACTGTTGCCACAACTTGCCACTGATGATCCAGATCGTTTTATTATCAGATCGGATCCGTATCAAGATCATTGGGATAATAAAACGCGGCTAATAGTACCCTTATATGTAGTGTATAGTATACACAGCGCAGGCATTTTTGAATGCTATGTACACCCATAAATGCAATGCTATTGTGGACGTATTTCATTGCCTACTAATAGGTGCTAGAACTAGGAAAAAGTAGAATTATGGTAAGATTGGTTTTTGCATTGGGTAGGGTTATATATATAATTGATTAAGGAATATGATGTAGTACTCAATTAATTTTAAAGTTCCATCAATTTCTCTATTTTATAATGCTTGTTCGGGAAATTATACTCCGATAGGCAAAGTTCAATTTATTATTAAATAGTTTATTATCACTTATTATTAATTTTAATACAGATTTCACCGTTAAATACAAATGTGGAATTCTTATCCAGTAGGTTTCACCGTTTCATACAAATGTTGAATTCTTGTCCAATAGGTTTCACCGTTTAATAAAAATTGTCTCAAATCGACTACCGCTCGTTCGGGTTAAAAGATTACTACAAACAATGTGACGATCACTGCCACCAAGTCCAACGCCCAGTTAGTTCAGCCAATCCCACACACGAAAAGTGCTGAGCAATTGGTATGCTGTGTGTAGCTTGCACACAATGTGCACCACGAAGCCAGCCACACAGAAAAAAGATATGATGACAATTATGCGCCACGGAATCATTCTGAGAATTATGCGCGCCACCGATCGGTCGGGCTATTTCACAGAATAAAACGAGGTCATCGTTGCCAATGATACCGTCCCACGGATGGGTATCAATGACAGACGATAAGCGCGTGTTATGTTAAGCAAATTTAATTAGCACTGCGGAGATTGAGTGTCGCCGGTGGATGATTGGCAGTGATCGTACCAATGGATTGGAATGTGCAGCGTCGGCACAACTTACTCACAGAGGGTGGGTAACTGGGGCGACTGCAATTTGAATAAATGAACAATGAGATTGAAAAGAAATGCATACCGTTGGCCTTAAGGGCGATGACCCATGTTGGGGCGTCAACAATGCTTTTATTATTATATCTTCTTCTGGGTGGGTAGTAATTTCAGTAATTTATTTTTATGGTCTTCGGTCTAGATCCTGACATTGTTAGGAGCGTTCTCAACGTGTTGTGTGGAGTTTCATGAAACTCACAACACTGAAGTACGAGGGGCGTTCAATATATTCTCGGTATCGATATAAAGGAAAATGCGAATTCAATTTAAATTGTCTTTATTTTTTAATATAATTTCTCCTAACATCAATGCATTTGTTACATCTTGAGATGAGCTTTTTTAAACCCTCAAAAAAATAAATTTCCTCTTTCTCTGCAAAATACCCATTTATTGCCGACTTGAGTTCTTCATCATCCGAAAATCTTTTTCCACGAAGACATTTTTTCAAATCCGGAAACAGGACTGGTCTGGACTATAGGGTGGGTGTTGGATTTCTTCGAAACCACAATCTCGCGCAGCAGCCTTGGAAACTCGCGCCGTGTGAACAGGAGCGTTGTCATGAAGAAGCAACACACCCGCTGCGAGTTTACCCCGTCTTTTCTTTTTAATTTCCTCCCGCAAATTATGCAAAGTGGAAGCGTAGGATGTGGCGTTGATGGTTTCACCTTTTTTTTGTACTCAATGAGCAAGATTCCCGTTGAGTCCCAAAAAACTGTGGCCATGAGCTTCCCGGCAGACGGAGTGACTTTGAACTTCTTCGGGTGGTCTGTTCCTTTTTTATGCCACTGAATGGACTCTTGTTTGCTTTCAGGGTCATAGTGGTGGACCCATGTTTTGTTCTCACTACACATCTCCAAAAGCTCTCTACAGCATGCGATTCTCACTTTTTTCTGAGGCTCTGTGAGCATTCGTGGCACCCACCTTGCACTGACCTTTGAAGATTAATATGGTTAAGATGGTCATGAAGAATGGTGTGAATGGTACCAATTGAAAGCTTGGTGATCTCTGCCATCATTTTCACCTTTATTGGGGCATCCTCAAGAACAAGTTTTTCGATTTCTTTGATGCTTTCTCCCGTACAAGCAGTAGCCGGGGCGCCGGGGCGGGGGTTGTCTTCAATGCTCTCTCTGCCTCTGAACTTACTTGACCACTTTTGCACAGTTGATAATGAAGGTGCCACCATCTCTTCATGAATAGTTTTTGACTTTTTCCTTGCTTAGTGAGAAATTTAATTACAGCGCGATGTTCAATTTTCACCATCATCGTCTCAGTTGCCATTATGATTCTGTTTAACTAGAGATAAAATGCGGATTAATAATCACATTTATATGAAATTTTACATGAATGTACTAAAATTATTGTATTACTTGATAAATAAGTCAATTTATATATACAACCACAGCTTCACCCCGATACCGAGAATATATTGAACGCCCCTCGTATATAGTTACAGGTCGTTTCGTAACCTGAATTGCACAAACCTTCAGCGTGACTGATTTAATTTTAACTGGAACGAAATATATACTACACCTGACGTTAACAATAAAGTACTTCAATTTAACATTTTTGTTAACAGGCTGTATGAATTATATGTTCCATAGATTACGAAGCGTAAGAAACTTGTTTCGTAAGCGTTTTTACGTTTTTAAAAAGCAACTATGTTGACCTGAAAACTTGTCTTCAACGAAATAAAACGACTAGTTCCGGTAGTAAATTCAACTATATATTCAAATTTTATTCGCCTCTTTTTATATACCTTTCTTGTGAGTGCAAATCGGTATGGTGAAATTATTGGTTGAGTGATGTTGACTATAGGGTGACCCAACATTCCGCCCCCTGTTGAAGGTACTGCAGGGTTGCAGCTCGTTCAACACTCGATAGGTAGAATAGCCAATTTGTGCACAGCTCGCTTCGTTATGCCCGCCTGCGTCTTGACTTCAACGACGCGTACTTTGCCATCATTTCCCTTTATTGACGTGACTACGCGTCCCATTCGCCACTGGTTTGATGAAATGTTGTCTTCTGCTATTAATACCAAAGTCCCTGGCTTGATCTCGTTGGCAGCAGCTGCTCTCCATTTTGCCTTGCTTTGAAGCTCGAGCAAATAGTCCTTACGCCATCTCTCCCAGAAATGTTGCCTTAGCAGTGTCACCCGCTTCCAACGCTCGATTGACGTAATCGCTTTTGGTTCTTCCAGCCGTGGTTCGGGTATTGCTCGCTGTGAATCCCCAATGAGAAAGTGCCCTGGCGTCAAGACTTCACAATCATTCGGATCAGATGACATCGGCGAGATCGGTCTAGAATTAAGAATAGATTCAATGTCAGTTACAATCGTATAAAATTCTTCAACATTCAGAACTGTTTGAGACATCACACGACGAAAATGGTATTTGAAAGACTTGACTGCGGCTTCCCACAGTCCCCCAAAATGCGGTGACCTAGGAGGGATATGTTTAAATTCGATACCCATTTCGGCACACCAACCAACAATATCTTTGGTAGTTTGCTGATTAAAAAGCTGCTGCTTTAATGCCTCCAACTCACGCCTAGCACCTACAAAATTTGTTGCGTTGTCACAGTAGATCCGCTGGGGAAGTCCTCTTCTTGCAACGAACCGCTTCAATGCCATGATAAATGCTAGCGTTGTCAGCTGGCTAACTACCTCCAGATGCACTGCCTTACATCCAAAACACACGAATACCGCCACATAATATTTTTTAGGTGGACGTCCTCTTACGCCTTCGGTGACATAGTGCGGTCCACAAAAATCCACTCCCGTTATCAGGAACGGTCTGTTTAAGATGAGCCGATCCTTTGGAAGATGTCCCATTATTTCCGTATGCAGATCGGGTCGAAATTTAAAACATCGCAAACAACTCTTTATAACCCTACGAGCTAATGTCCTACAATTTATGATCCAAAACCGCTGCCGTACTAAAGCCACCAATGCTTGTGCCCCTGCGTGCCTGTGTTTTACGTGTAAATGCCTCACATAGTTCAACACAAACTGGTTCTTGCTAGGCAAAAGAATTGGATGTTTTGTATCATACGGAAGCATTGCGTTCTTTAGTCTTCCTCCAACCCTCACCAACTCCACTCCAGATTGGGAGCCCATATACGGGGCTAGCGCCGTCAACCTACTTTGATTTGGCAATTCCTTGTTTGCCTTCAACAAACTCACTCCTCCTGAAAAGACGAGTTTTGGACATGCCACATTATCCTCAGAAACGCCTCCTCCAGGTCCTCTACCGAAAAAGTGCCCACCTTAAACACAATCCTTTTTCGACTGCTGCTCGCACATTTATTCATCAATAATTTGATGAATCTGCACACATACGCAAAGATCCTTGTAGTTTTCCGCACATTGCTGAATTTCGTGTACGCAGCCTGAAACTCCTCGTGGATCTTTACCGTCATCAACGCTGTGCGTAACCTTTTGGTTGCAACAGCACCTGCATCCATAGTGGGTTTAATGATCGGCCACTCCCTCTCATCTTTGTACAGGAATGGCGGGCCTGTAAACCAAATTGAGCTCATAAGCTCTCCTACCGTGGTCCCTCTCGAAACAATGTCCGCAGGATTCGCCTTGGTTCCCACGTGTCTCCAAGTAGCTTGGTGGGAGCCTTGTTGAATCCTGGATACGCGGTTCGCCACAAAGGTTTCCCACGTCGAAGGGTGTTTTGCTAACCAATGCAGCACAATCTCCGAATCTGTCCACAAAGTCACGGAATCGACCTCCCGTGGAAAGTTCTTTAAAACTTTTTCCAGAAGTTGCACCAATAGTTCCGCTGCGCAGAGTTCTAAACGAGGGATCGGTTGAACCTTCTTTGGAGCGACACGGGATTTGGCGCAATATAACCTCACTTCCACCTTCTCCCTTGTGACTGAGCGCACATAGATGCAACACCCATAGGCCCTGCCTGATGCATCTGCAAATCCATGGATCTGTACCTTGGACACATCATCTGTTGGGAGTACACTTCTCTCCACTCGCACGTTCTGCAACTGCTCCAACTCGGATTTAAACTCCAGGGTGTGTAACTCCTGTGACAACGATTCGTCCCACTTGATTTTGGATATCCACAAATCTTGCATAAATATCTTTGCCCCCACTATAATTGGATTTATTAATCCGAGTGGATCGAATAATTGGGACATCTCCGATAAAACAACTCGCATGGTGATTCGATTCGTTGCCTCCAACTTCGGGTTTGAGTAGCAAAGTTTATCTGCAGTGGGATCCCAACTAATTCCTAAAGCCTTAATAATGTCTGCATCGTTGATCCGCAACGGCCTTTCCTTATCGACATCTGGAATCGATGATAAGAATGATGGTTCGTTTGAGAACCATTTGCGAATTTCAAACTTTGCCTGACCTAGCACCGCTCTTACTTCCGCATAGATCTTTTCAATCGCTTCACGCGTATTACCGCCGCTGATTAAATCATCGACATAGAAGTCACTTTTGATTTTAGCAGCCCCAACGGGGTACTCCTTGTGATTATCCGCAGCCAGCTGAGTAAGACACCTTGTGGCTAGGTACGGAGCCGATGTTGTTCCGTATGTTACAGTCATCAATCTGTAAATCTCCAACTCCTTTTTTGGGTCATCTCTCCACAATATACACTGGTAATAAGTGTCGCGATCATCGACCTTCACCTGCCTGTACATTTTTGAGATATCAGCTGTAATTGCAAACTTATACGCCCTAAACCTCAGTATTATCGAAAACAGATCATCTTGTACCAATGGACCCTTCAACAAAATGTCATTCAACGACACATTATTCGATGACCTTGCGCTACAATCGAATACAACCCGTAACTTGGTTGTTGTAGACTCAGGCTTGATAACACACTGATGCGGTGCAATATACCCCACACGGCTGCGATGACATTGTGGCACTTTCGTCATATGACCCATATCGAGATACTCTTGAATAAATTTCCCATATTCTTTAGCCAGGCTGGGACTTCGATTGAATCTTCTCTCCAACCCAAAGAAACGTCGCTCTGCACCACGAAAGGCATCTCCCAATGATTCTTTTCCAGCTTTGAATGGAAGCCGGACGACAAATCGACCATCTGGGCCTCTGCTGACCGTGTTTTCAAAATGTTTTTCGCAGCTCCTTTCTTCCTCAGTAAACATTGGACAATCCGGTTGCAATGTTTCTATAGCCCAGAACTTTTCAACTAATGCTTTTAGTTCTGGATCTCCTCTTTCCGATTCCATAGCTGTTGCTATATGACAACGGCCCTGTATTACCTTTGTGGTCCTGATTTTTCCAGAAACCACCCAACCAAAAACAGTTTTCTGTAAAATCGGCCTATCTACACCCAACTTTATCTGTCCGACCATCAACAAACTGTAGAACAAATCTGCTCCTAACAAGAGATCAACTGACGATGGCACGTGGAACTCTGGATCAGCGAGTGGCAGATTTGCAGGAATGTGCCAATCATCAATTTCAACTATCTGTTCTGGCTGAACACTTGTTATCCTTGGCAAAATAAGAGCATCAGTGGATGTACTAAATGGCGATGACCTCGAGTTTATCGCAATTGTTGTGCTATGCTTGACCTCCATGGGCACAGATCCTACTCCAGCTATTGTTGAATCAACACGGATCTTGCGAAGGCGTAAACGCTGGACTACAGATTCAGATATAAAATTAAGTTGCGAAGCAGAATCTAACAACGCCCTGAACGCATGTCTTTGCCCGTGGCTATCTTGAAGTTCAACCACTGCTGTTGCCAGAATAACCTGGTCCGCATCACCCATTTGAGCCACCGCCGAGTGTAAAGCGGAGCTACCAGTGCTACCTGACGTTCCAGCGCTATTTGTACCCGACTCCACGCGATCATTTACCTTGACCTCGTAACGATGCAGGAGTACATGATGCGGCCAACCGCATACCGAACACTTTGTCTTTGAGCACCGTCGAACCGAATGTCCCGTACCCAAGCAATTTATGCATAGTACTCGCTTTTTTGCCTCAACAAATCTTTCACCGACGCTTATGTTTTTGAAAGCTGAGCACATATCAATTTTATGTCCCCCTTTCAAACAAAAACTGCAACTATCGCCGCCGCCGTTCGCTACAACGAGAGTGGTTTGATTATTACCGACATTTTTCGAACGATTCCTACCCGAATGTTGGTGTTGAGCTGAGGAATGTGATGAAGATGACTGATGCGAAAGCTTAGCCTCCCGCACTTCTAGATTTTGACATCTACGAGAAAGCACCTCCTCACACCTTTTCCACGAAAGACGTCTTGAATAGTCAATTGATTCTTCCCATTTAAGCAGCGACTCTGTATCCAGTTTGTCACTCACAATATGCAGTAGCAGTGCATTTGCAATATCTTCCATTGACGCGATAAATTGCATTGCACTAAAATGGTTTGACACTGCATCAACTAATGATCGAAGCTGTTCAGCGACCCCACGAGAAACCTTTGGCAGCATAAAAATAGACTTAAGATGTTCCTCCAACATCAGGGTTTTGTTATCAAAGTGATCCTTCAGTCTATTAATCGCCTTCGTATAATTCGCCTCAGTGACTTCGAACTCCTTAACTGCGGCTAGTGCCGTTCCTGTCAAACTATCCAACAAATAATTAAAGCGTTCCACATTGTCAAGCGAAAGATTATTATGGACTAGCTTTTTAAAAACTCCCATGAAATTAGGATACTCTGAATATTTTCCAGAAAATTTAGGGATTTTTTGGCATTGCAAATTATTCTTGGTGAATGAAGGAACCCCCATTGTCGCATTCAACGTTTCGGTTGATACATTTGCCTTTGCTCTATTGATGAACGACATTATACTCGACTTCGTTTCGATATAAATATCCTCAATCTCGTTGCGACTTTTAATGTTCGCATCATCATCTGCGCTTACTCTTTCTATTTGCATTTGTGTACTTAGAATCTGTTTGAAATAGGATTCCAGAATACCCAGTCTACATTCTAATTCAGTCAAAGATAAATTTTCACCCTTGCTCTGAATCATCTCCTTGGTTCTAGTTAAACTACGCTTTGTTGATGTACGCAAAGCTTTAAGTTCGCTCAACGACGGACCAGTAGCTTCCGACTTTGACTTAGTGTCGTCGTTTGGCATATTTAAAATTAATGCTTATCTTATTTAGTATGATAGACGATAATACCAATGTTTAAATACAGATTTATTATAGCAAATTAAATTCTTAGTTGCCACAAATTTGTAGGTGTCTGCTTATCGTTTTGGATTTATATTTGCCAATTTAATCCAACAAAAATCAGTTGATTAATCACGACTTTGAATCGGCAAAGCTTTCAAATTTGTGCCAACTATTTGCAAGAGCACCTACCAGATATCCACTCAAATACTTAGCCGAATGGTTCTCTTAAATCGTGTCCAAATTGCAACTGCAAGCATCCGTTACACAGCTGTCCTCCAACGATGACTTTCAAAGTTCCGTAGGCGTTCGATGACCCTCAGCACACGCGCGAAGAATTTGATCACTGGGAAACCAACAACAACACCAACAACGAAATGTTAATATGTCTTTTTTTTGTTTCTCTTTTTTCTTTTGTGCGCTTTTGCAAAACTTCGCCACTCAATAGAGAAATGTTCTTGCAATTCCGAATGCACTCTCACGACCGACCGCAAACCACTCAACGATTATCTATGTCTGTTTGTATGCACTATTGGATTGCCAATATTTTAATTTTAATTTATTGAGAATAATTGTAATAATTCCCGGGTTTCGGCACCAAAATGTTTCGTAAGCGTTTTTACGTTTTTAAAAAGCAACTATGTTGACCTGAAAACTTGTCTTCAACGAAATAAAACGACTAGTTCCGGTAGTAAATTCAACTATATATTCAAATTTTATTCGCCTCTTTTTATATACCTTTCTTGTGAGTGCAAATCGGTATGGTGAAATTATTGGTTGAGTGATGTTGACTATAGGGTGACCCAACAAAACTTAAAAGTTGTAATTGGTTCAATCATCGGATTAAGCTTCAAATTCGCTCCCTCTTTCTATCGTTCCTTAAAAGAAACTCCTCAGAGTACAATAGAGGGCAGTATACTGTTGCCCGAAATAGTGTCACCACTGCCCTCATAAGATCATATTTACTCCAAAAACTTGATCCTACCCTCGAAAGAGTTATGGAGAAATTTAAAAACTGCTGGAGTAACTGGGAATAAAAGTAGTTCAAAATGTGCGTTAGACCCACAAGTCATGAGGATTTTACTCACAGATCAAATACAAACACTTCTAGTGCGCTTTCTGTCGACTCGGATGATTCTATGGTTGGACAATTTTTTCATTTCAGTGTGTTGGGGCTACTGAGGTTTTGGTAGCTATTGGCTCGATTAAATTTAACGCTTCCAGTTCTGACGGTATTTCTTCGAAATTTTTAAAAATAATTCTTCCAATTGGGCTTAAATATATGGTCCATATTTTTAATTCTTGTATTTTAAGCAGTCAGTTTCCTGAGTTGTGGAAAAGAGCTAGGGTAATACCAGTGCCAAAAAAGACAAATCCGTCTTGCCCCTCAGACTACAGGCCTATAAGCCTCTTCTGTTTTATATCTAAAGTGTTTGAAAAAATAGTCGCTAAACAAATTCAATGTTATCTGAACTTGAGTTATTTGATAACTAAATGGCAGTCTGGTTTTATAAATAAGCATAGCTGTGAGTCTGCTGTGTTAAAAGTTACAACGGATTTACGTTTTGCTCTAAATTCTGATAAACATGGTTTAATGGTTCTTTTAGACTTTTCCAAGGCATTCGATTGTATAGATCACTCGATTTTGCTTGATAAACTTAAGTCCCTCATTGGTTAATTCGGGGGTTCCACAGGGATCAGTTTTGGGTCCATTATTATTCTCCCTTTTCATTAATAACCTTCCAGAAATCATTGCCCATTGTAAGATTTATTTGTACGCAGATGATGTCCTGCTATATGTTTCACAGCCTAATGGCTTCATAGATGATTGTGTGGCGGGTGTTAACGAAGACGAGGATACTTTTCTGGGCATCAGTCAATAAACTTTTACTTAACCCATCAAAAACAGTTGCTATGATTTGTTCTAGAGCCTCAGTTAACCCTAAAGTTTTCCGCAGTATTGTCCTTGACGGCAAAATTATAACGTATGATAGTAATGTGAAATAATTAGGGTTCAGTATTAACTCTTCCATGAGTTGTTGTGATGCCGTCGCTGCTCGCTGGAACAATTAGGAAAATTTACTCAGGTTTGGGCACCTTACGATGTTCCTCAAACCTACTGTCACCTGGAATGAAGAAACGTTTGGTCAAAAGTAATTACCTCCAATTGCAATGTTTATCCATGCATGGACTATGAATGTAAGGGTGGGTTCATATATAATGTTCCAAGATTCACCAGCGTCTCTCCATAAGGTTAGTCTATTGGGAATTAGCCTTAACAAATATTATGCCCTCAGAAACCTTCTACAGTTGCACAATATAATTCCCAGTAAGTGCCCTGACTATTTACGTGAAATCCTCCACTTTTCTCGTTCACGTAGAGGTGTGCATTTAAATTCGCCGCGCTTCCTACACACTGTTGCAGAGCGTTCCTTTTTTGTATCTGCAATTCGACTCTGGAACTCCCTTCCAGATGAACTGCAGATAATCACATCACTAGCCATTTTTCGGAAGAAGATATTTTTATTTTTATCATCATAGTTTTTATACTAAAAGTTATAGCTGATTTTCAGATTTAATTTTTCTGTTTTTCTCTTTTGTACGTGCCATTTTTAAATATTGTGAATTTATTTAGATACTTAATTTTAAGATTTTAAAACTTGTAGTATCATGTTTAAGAATTAATTAATAAAATGATGAATGAATGAATGAATATCTCCACGGGTGGCGTTAAGATAAATTAGTGAGCATTGACTTTTTTTTTTCGCAGAAACTTATACAAAAATGTACACATAAAGGGTGTTTTTTTTTAGAGGTTTGGTAACGGGTAACACTGTTTCTACAGATTGTCAATTTGACGAGTGAAAGTTGATTTGTTGTTAGTGTACGTTTTGCCATTTAACGACCAGAACAACGCATACAAATTTATTCGGAAAACCATGGTTAGAACGCAAAATTATGTTCTCCAATAAGGCTTATATTTGGTTAAATGGATATGTACACCCCTATCGTGGAATCCGTCGGGGAGAACGATCCGCTAATAGTGAACAATTTGCATCGTGTAATCCGCAGACGTGAACCATCCACATGTCGGTAACCTGAATGAAATTCACTGTATCGTGGAAAACGGACGGATCGAATCTATCCATGCATTTGACATCCGCAGTTTTTATTTTATTTTCACTGAATTTAATTTTTACAAAACAAATGTGTTTGAAATGAGCTGTCACAATTGATTTTCCTAATCACCAATAGTGGTCGGTAAGGGAGAGTAGGTATCCGACAGATCCCACTATAGCAATTTTCTGTTCACGTGAATCGAATAAGTGAAGTGAATCTCAGATCCGACGGATTCCACGATAGGGGTGGTAAACAAATAAAATTGCCGAATTTGGAGTGTTGAAAACCCAGAGGCCTTTGTCGAGAGGCATCCATTAAAACTCACTGTTTGGTGTTCTTTATGGGCTGTTGGACTCATCGGCCCATATTTCTTTAAGGACGATGCCGGCCAGAATGTTACCGTCAATGGAGAGCGCTATAGAAACATGATTTCTGACTTCTTCGTTCCTCAGTTGAAAGGCATTGACGACCTTTATTCGAGCTAGCTGTGGCGCCCATATGCCCGATATCATATTTTAACACGAATGGTATAAAAGTATCTATTAAATGAAGCTAGTATCATAGACATGATCCATTAGAACAGCAAATCAATGTGTTATTTCTCTTATTGTAACTATATTTGCTCCTTCCACAGATTGATTGAACATACCTGTCAATTCTATTGGCAACAAACAGTAGACGACAAGTCCTAAAGTGTATTTAATTAATGTTTATTAAAGTGAAAATATAAAATTCATTAAAAAAAGAAAGCACTCAAAAAATCTGCCTTCTTCGTCTCGCTGTCAGTGATGATCTCTCCTATACATGTTGTTACGGATGGCTGCTTGGTTAATGGGTGCGTTCCGAGCGTTACAAGTTGAATGTGTTCGCTGAGGTTTGTCACTAGATGTCGTTGTCGACCACATTACCTTTAGCAGAGCCAAACAAAATATCATATCTTGTTTCGTCAAGTGCATTTTAACACCAATCCTTAAATGCTTTGTTTCTTACAGCTGTAGCTTGCCTGCATTGCTTGTTGAACCAAGGTTTAGTCGATTCTAAATTGTTAGTCAAATGGTGAATGTTTACATCTGTGTTGCTAATGCATAGTTCAGTCTATGGCAGGGATGCGAAAAGCTCCCAAAATTCATTCCCATCGGTCCTAATACATATAATTTCTTATCAGGCTAGTGCGATGCTGAAGTCCTCTCACCGACGCAGGAAGAGAGTGTAGTGCTATAATTGGAGAATGGCCTGAGTTCTCCAAATAACTTCAGCTGGAGTATTCGTCGGAAGACAAAAACATCAAGAAGACAGTGCCTAGACATCTTGTTGAAGGCTCTAATCAATTTCCCCGATATTGGCATATAATGGTCTCACTCAGGGCCGGCCTTAACCATTTAGGCGCCCCAGGCAAGTATTGCATTTGGCGCTCTTTTATATCATACTAATATTATAAATCTGAAATTAATCTATACGGTGTATGGATGGATGTTTGTTACTCTCCCATGCAAAAACTACTGAACGGACTTTGATGAAACCTGACAGTAATATAGCATATTCTTCAGAACAACACATAGGCTATTAATTATAAAGTTATCGTGCAAATTGTGTTATGCCGTCTACGCAAGCAACGCCTTACTTATTTACGACTTGCTTTACATTTTGTAGATACCATATTTGTTTGGGAATTTATAGACAACTATAAACTATATTTTATTTGTTTTTTTTTATTCACGGAACACTTAAGTAATCAAAAATATATAAAATTATTAAAATCGTATTTTTATTGCTTTTTTATCAGCAAACTTTCTAATAAGAGTGGCAAAATCGAGAGTTTCTGCAACTTCATTTTCAATTGACAGCGAGGCTAAACTAGTTAATCTTATTTGAGACATTGTAGACCGCAAGTAAGTTTTTATTAACTTTGATTTCGAAAAACTGTGTTCGCCACTTGCAACAGTCACCGGTATTGTTAACAGAATACGCAGCGATATCCAGGTCTTGGGATATAATTCTTGAAGATTGTGTTTTTTGATGAAGTTTAATTGTTCGATAGGTGTCGCCTGACTGTCCTCAAGATAGACCTAAAATTTCATAGCACAGCAAATACCCATCAATATCAGATTAAGAGTTAACCGTTAACTTTTCTTGCAGTCCAGAACAATGCCACATGAGTCTTTTTATACCCTCTTCTAAGGGTATATTAATTTTGACGCATAGTTTGTAACATACCTTAATATTGCCTGTAGACCCCTTAAAGTTACTATATTTATGATCAGCATCGATAGTAATGTCGATCTAGCCATGTCCGTCCGTCCGTCTGTCGGCAAAAATTAGGCCTTTAAACTGGACCTAGAGAGCTGAAATTTTAACCATATACTCTCTAGGGTCCCGAAATAATCAAGTTTACGAATTTTTGAAATCCGCCCACAGACTCTCAAACTCAAAAAAACAACATTTTGGAAGAAATCGAATTGTGAGCTAAAAAGCTGAAAAAGCTGCTCGGGATAAACATTTTTCAAAATCCGCCCACGCCCACAAATAAATAAAACAATTTTTTTAAAAATCCAAAGTTTGAGCTAGGGAGCTGAAATTTATAATATATACTCTCTATGGGCCCTTTATGCTCATGTGTAAATATTTTCAAATTTTTTTTTTTTTTTGAAAATTCAAAGTTTGAGCTGGGGAGCTGAAATTTACAATATATACTCTCTAGGGGCGCTTTATTCTCATGTGTTAATTTTTTTTTAAATCCGCCTACTGACACACCCACAATTAAATAAAAGAATTTATTGAAACACCCAAGTTTGAGCTAGGGAGCGTTTTTTTTTGATAAAATCCTTTAAATGTTATATAACAAAATATGTAGAGCGTTCTTAACAATTCAACCATACTTAGACTTTTGTCACGCCCACTTATGAGGGATAGGAATAAGAATAGGGTATCCAACAGTTCGCCCAAGCGGACTGTAGCCCGTCCCTATGTTTTTATTTTGTAGTCTTTTTATATTAAACAAGAAATTCCACGGGACAGAAAAATCTTGCTTCTGTTGAAATCTTTAATTTATAGACATAAGCACGTAGTCCAAAAGAACATTAAAAAACTCTGCTACAAAGTTTGGATCAGTTAAAGGTTCGTCAACAGTCTCTTCACCCGGACTACGTTTAATGCGTCTTAGTCGAGTCTGTTTTTTTGAAAAATGGCTGGGCATTAAGTTTCTATGCTATTTCAGTTGCTGTTACAATAGCTTGTGCAAAACATATTTGTCTATAACAAAGAACAAGAACAACATTTATCAAGCATTTCGGTAAAGCCGACAAAGTTGATCTTAGGAGGTGACTGACCTGCTTTGCTCACAACGTTAATAATAATAGAAACAATAAAACTAAAATCTTTTATTTGTCCTGCAAGTGTGGTGGCTTCGTGTGGTGTCGCAGCATCGCTTTTCGTAACATCCGCCAAAGAAACCAAAGCATCGTTCATTTCACATAACTGATAACGAAAGGCTTTGACGCTTTCAACACGAGCTTCCAAACGTGTGGCACTTAATTTTTTGAGGGTGAATATTTTCAATTTATCGGTCAAAATGTTCAATGGTCAAAATTGGTCCGCCAAATCACCGTTTACTGCCAATCTGACATTCTCTTCCATGACGGGGTCAAACTTTTCCAACAATTGTATAAGGCCTAAGAATTTTCCGTTGTTTGGAGTAAATAATTTATCAGATGACCCTCTGAATGC
Source organism: Portevinia maculata (assembly GCA_949715645.1). Classification (NCBI taxonomy): domain Eukaryota; kingdom Metazoa; phylum Arthropoda; class Insecta; order Diptera; family Syrphidae; genus Portevinia; species Portevinia maculata. The sequence continues at coordinate 222,468,009 of OX454526.1, forward strand.
CATGTTGTTTTCCGCCGAATACAAGATTATGTGCATCAATCTTTGAAGTACATTGTTCCATCGTAATTTTTGTTAAAAATTAACTTCTGTTCTTCCTTGTCATTAGCAGAACCAGGCTTGAACCTGATTTCAGCTTCAGCCCATAGGGTAAATGTTTTTTTATGTGCAGGACTACTTTTGTGCATTTTCAAAGCTTCGCTTAAATGTTTCTAACTTTTGTAACCTTCAGTAATGGCTAACTTTGTAATTGACTTAAAATCAAACAGCCGACAACAAAAGCAAAAGACAGTTTGATGTCGAATAAACTAACCACCGACGTCTGATTGTTTCTTCGTTTCAAAGCTTTCTGCAGTAATGAGTTGAAGAGAAATGACGCCCATTTTGATCTCTTGGATAATGATTTAGATGTACTTGTAAAGGCCCACACAAAATAATGTGATCTATATTGCTCGTATTAAGTACTTTTGGCAACGTAGCTAGATCAGAAACGTATTTTATTTCATGTATTTTGATACTTTTATCAGCCAGAGAAGTCATATCTTGAGTTTGAATTAGAGACAACTCCGACGGTACACCCAAGTATTGAATGGACTGATCAATTTCTCGTTACCTCGGCTCGCGGTTTCTAATGTAAAACTGGTGATTTTGGATTCGGTATCTGAACTACTAATATGAATTTAAGGTTGTTCAAAAACGTTCACTTTTTCAGCTTTTCTTTTACGATTTTCTGAACCAGAAAGTTTTTTTTTAATTATTTCTTTATGTTCTGCCATTATTCACTAGTGTAGGAAGTGATTTCTGTCCAATGCTCTATAACCAATAAAAAAATGTTTTTACTAACCGGGTAAAAACGTTGAATATGAACTGAAAATTTCTGTCAAACATCTTATTTTAAGCCCTCTCTTAAAAGCTATTAAAATTGAATTAAGTTGTAAAGTTAAGCTGACGCGCGTGGCGCCTTGGAGAACAAGGCGCCCCGGGCGACCGCCCGGTTCGCCCTACCCTAAAGCCGGTAGTGGTCTCACTGCCGCAGGAACTAACTTTATAAAGCAGCCTCCATTTCGGGCATCTCACCTGTTTCAAAAGTTTTTCTATTCCTGCTAACCGACTTTACCTGAATTTTTTTTCATTCCTAAAATTATTGATTTTGCAATACCAAATTAACTTGCATGGCGTTGAGGAGCAAAACGAACGCAGATAAAAAAACAAAAAAAAACAAAAAATATTACGCACAGTTAAACCAAGTCCCGTTACTTTTCTGACCTACGGTAAAAAGTGTACGAAACTGCACTAAAAACTGAGCATAACGAAAGCACAATAATAAAAAGCGTTCATCACTTCGAGCCCTCTAATTTGACTCCTTCTTCTTTTGGAACCCTATTATGATAAAAATATTGCGGTCATATTTTCAAGATTGTATCGATTCGAATAGCTAATCTGCGCAAGCCTTAACTGTATGTGTATCACCGAAACCATTGGCCATATGGAGAATGTGTTTTGGCTCATCAACAACCTGACTAACAGCAGATGGCAAACGATTCAGCCCACCTTCTTGTCTCATCAGTTATGTTCGAATATCATAGCCAATTGGAGTTATGGACGTTGAATTCACTCAGAATTATAATTTCAGATGATTAGACAGAATTCAGTTAAGTCTGTTGAATAAATGCTGAAGATGTACGAGTAGCTTAGAGAACGGCAAAGACAGCTTGCAATATACAAATTTGGTGCATCGTCGCATAATGTCGAGAGAATCGACTTTCAAAGTCAAATAACAAATAACTTTTTCCTTGAATGAGTCATAAATTGGCTTTTAAATGGCCAAGTTGGTTTGTCATTTATGTCAAATTATAGCTTAAATGTTAAAAAAAGAAAATTTCATTTTCTCCATTTTATTCCGTAGTGAATGGAAAGAAGGTGTCTGCCAATGTCCAACCTTTAAAAGTGACTGTCCAATGTCGTTCGTAAAATTGCAAACTTTACTTTTTACGTAATCATGGGGATTCAGGTCCCAGTTATTGAAGCAATTTGGCAAACTCTTCTTTCCACGTCTAAATTTACTTCAATAAAATTGAATTTAGTTAAAATGGAAAATGTACAACTTTTGCAAAATCGACGCCATCACCTCTGGCACATGATTTCTCTTTATGTGCATGCATACATACACAGGTATATATATATTTTAAAACTTCCTTCCCTCTTTGTCTCTTTACAGGCAGTCCAAAACGCAGAAAATTCAAATTGGAAAAAAGCGCAAAACTTGGCAAATCGAAGGACAAGACAGTCGACAGGATAAACAAAGACCAGCTACAAAAAGAGCAACTACACTTGAAGCAAAAGAAAAAACTCGTAAGGAAATTAAAACAACAACGCTGGCAAGAACAACAGCAAAAGCAGCACACAGGAGCAAGAAGTAAAATCCTCACCTTTCCAGAGAATCTACCTTCAGTGCTGTACTACGATTACAAGACCGAAGATCAGCATGGATTCCAGCATGGAAATCACGAAAAACCTCCAGCATCGCCAGCGAATGGTAGCGGTGGTGGTGTGGGTCGCAACAATGCCCACGCTTCCATTACTGGCGACGGGGAGGATGATGATGATGCATCATCAGCAGTTGGAGTGGAGAAGCCATCAAGCGAAATGAAATTCGGAGCAAAAAGCCATTCCGCGATAGAGGCAAGCAAAAAAATTTCATTACAACAGACATCAACGGCAAGGATAACAACAACAACAGTGCTGGTTGCAGCATCAGACACGTTTCCAAACGTAAGTATTATCTCTGGTATATCCTGTGTGTGCGTGCTATTCCACCCGCGTCCGCTCTCTATTGTTGCACATTCATACACACGTATCTATCTGTACACGCGAAAATGAATTATATATGTATGTATTAGCTTTTAAGAGTTTGTCGAATGAAGTTTATGCAATACACTGGAAAAATCGTATAAAAGTCCGGCGAGTGGCCGAGTGGGACAAAATTGCTGCTGCTGCGGGTGCGGGTAGGGATGGTTCACTCATAGGTAGTGAAATAGTGTCAGTGACAAGAAATACCTTCTATATGAAATTGGCCTAACATTTCAACTTTATCTCTTCCCATTTGCTGAAAAATAATAAGTTTTTAGTTTAGATAGTCTCGCAATTTGGTTTTTGTACGAAAAGTTGTCGATCTAATGCTGGTGTGCAGCGAAACCCGTGCAGTAAGATGGTTTTGCATGTAAAATGACACACTACTTACGGTTAGATTAGACTGTATGCCAAGTTGGCATTTAATGACCATTTTTGACAGTTCTCACTGTCAAAATAGGATCATGCAGTTTAATCGGCATATCTCAAATGACCTAATGACCAAATGACCACAAATTACCATGCTGGTTTTGACAGATAAAAATGACCAAATTGCAAACAGTGTAATCGGACAATAAGCACAAATGCCAGTATAATGACCTTACGACCATATGCAATTTTTTGAAATTTGGTTGTGGCATTACTGTCATTTTTGGCATCTGAAAAATGTCATCTTTTCCAAGCGTGCAGTTATTTAATACATTTTAAAAAAATACATTTTTTGCATTTTTATTGTGCTTTTGCTCAGTGTTTTGTTGTTATTTTTATGTGCATTGTTTAGTATTTGTTGTGTTTTGTTTTATGCTCTCGAATTGTGTTGTCCGAAAATGCATTATGTTAATTTTCATTTTGTGCATTTATATTTCATCTGTTATGTTTTTGTTTGTCCTTTTACCCTTTTTTGGATATTTCCTTTGTTTGCCTCTTTTGTTTTTTGTTTATGCCATAAAGAAACTAACCAGCGAGCGATCTACAAAACAGGTCAAAGGCGATTGGTCGGATGATCGCGTTCGTCAGTTGATTTCGGCCGTCGAGCTCCGACCGGGCCTGTACGATATTACCAGTCGCAGATATCGGGTCCCGAAGGATCAGATGTTAAAAGAGGTGGCCGTTGAGCTGGGCGCAGCGGAGGATTGGATTGATTGCCGAGCGAAATGGCAAAGCCTGCGCGTCACCTTCAAAACGAATTTGACGACATCAAGGCGAAAGCGCTCCGGTCAAGGAGCCGACGAGTCGGTCAAAATAAATTGGCGCTTCTTCGATTCGTTCGAATCCATCCATTGACGCAAAAGCCATCCTCTTCTCTTTTCCTGACCCATTCTTTCACCCAAGCACTTCGCGGTCTACGTGACACGGGTTCAGCAGGTTTTTCGCGACAAGAGATTTCATCGACTACAACAAACGCGCAACACTTTTCTACATTCATTTTTAACTACACAAAACCAATAAAATTATGCGAAAATTAGAGGCAAGCAATTAAAAAACAAATCAAATCAAATTATACCTAGGTATTACTTTCCCGTTTCCGATTATCTGTTTTATTTCTTTTGTTTGAGTTAAGTTTCGCTTTAACATGCACGACTCACTCTGAAAATAGAATAACAAATGCCTTTAATGACAAGCAGGGCAAAAAGCTGTGTAGTCTAATATACTACCTTGACAGCGCTGAACTTTTGGTCATTTGGCAGATAATCTGATCATTTGGCTGTGGTCATTTGAATACACGATTGGCATGCAGTCTAATCTTACCTTTACTACATGTCAATTCGTGCTGCAAGTTGTCTCTTTCTAATTTTACTGTACTCCAGTAATGGAACATCACAATTTGGTATAATTTTTCCGTTTTGACTTTTTCGAGCTGTGAAATTCTACTGGAATATTACTGCACACCTGTTTCGTGCGCGTTACTGTGTGCACCTTAGCTGCATATCTCTTTCAGGCATTCGACATTCAGAACGAATTCCCCTGAAATATTTCCTAAATTCAAAAATTAGCTATCAAATAATATCAACTTTACTGTGCTAACGGAAAAGAATGGTTACTAAAATATTCGTCTTTGTTTGTTGACGGAGACATTTTAAACCAGACTTTAGGCAAATGCGATTGAACAATTGAGAATGAATTTATTTATTTGTTTTTATTAATAACAAATTTCTTTGAGTTAGCTAAATACAGTTAAAAATCGATTTACGCAACAAATAAAAATTAAGGCAGGGTTACAATTTTTTAAAATAAAAAATTATAGTTAAAATGGATATTTTTCTGTAGACAATGACAGTGTAATAAAAAAAACATTTTTGAAACAAAAACAAATCGCTATTGCTGAACCCTTTTTGTAAATCAGAAAACGAAAGGTTAGCACATACACAAAAATTAACACCGATGCCGCACGAATTTCCCGAATGAAAGCCACAACTCATCTAAAGAAACATACCTACTTACATTTTTTTTTGCGATGGAAGGTGGAAACCTTGCATGAGGCACCAATGGTCCGGCATCCATAAACCACCTCCTTCCCGAACTGGCCGATTCGTTTCCCCCGCGGAACCGCCGTAAGACATTACTTCGCGGGGGTCGGTATGAAGACTTAGCTTGTTGCTCTATTGTTTTTTTTTTTTTTTTTTATAATAAACACACACTAAAGGGGTTGGGACCCTTATAATGTATTAGCTACACAGCGCGGGCGTTAAGGAAATTAGGGTGAGAAGAAAAGGAGAGATGCCGATGCACGTTGGTTTTGAATGTTTGTAGGTTATAATGTGATGGAAAAACAATGCGTGGAAGAGTGTTCCACATTCGTGTTGTACGGCTGAGGAAAGATTCTTTGAACTTCACTGTACGTCCGAATACAGGCTTGATGGTGAACTGATGAGCATTCCTTGCATGGCGGGTATTGCGGTTAAAATGTTCAAGGGGAGGAATGGAACTGTTGGAACTATTAGCATGTATGGATGGATTGTATGTATGTATTGTATGGATCAAAAGGGAACATGTTGAAACAAACTTCCATCTGACTCAGTTCTTGACTGGTCATGGCTCTTACAGAGAGTATCTCTTCAAACGCGGACATGAAACTAGCCCAAATTGCCCGCATTGCGAAAATGTTTCTGTAAACGCGGAACACTTGTTTTTCCATTGCCAACGCTACGAAACCGAGAGGATCTCCCTACGAGACCAATTCAAAGAGTGGGCCACTCCCGATAATGTCGTAAACTATATGCTTCGGAATGACGAAAACTGGACCAGTGTAAGTAACGTGGCGGTGCGTATACTAAGCGATCTTAAACATACTTACATATGCATGAATGTATGTACCTATATATGTTTTAAAAAAAATTGTTAAGGTCCATCCAAAACTACATAACTGTGATATAACGGCAGAAATAACGAACCAAAAGGAGAACATGCAAAGAAAAACAGAAGAATAAATAAAGGGTGTTCAAATTTGAGGTATTATTTTTAATTTTTAATGAAAGACATAAATTGTGTGAAATCGGTATTTATTTTTATTGGAAATTAATGTACATCGGTTTCGGTTAATAATGAAAAAGAATGCCGTCCAAGCGTAAGTGGCGTAACTATACCATCTGAGGCTCGTGTCAAATTCCTTGGACGGGGCCCTCCGGCGTCCCAGTAAAAATAGTCACGTTAGAATTTAATTTTAGTTACCCAAAACTATTAATAATATTTTGCGCATTTTAGTTAAATATCTAATAAGTTTTATTTTCAAGAGCATAGGTTTATACAAATATTTATAATGAAATAACAATTTACTTTTAATAAGATTTTTATTAATAATAATCCGAGGTTTCTGTTCCGCAAAAGTATCTATAACATCATCAAAATTTAAAGATGGGGCAATAGAATTTTCAAAAGACAGAATAGCCAAGTTACGTAGCCTGTCTTGTGCCATAGAGTTTCTTAAATATGTTCTTTTTATACCCTATTCTAGGGGTATATTAATTTTGACGCATAGTTTGTAACATACCTTAATATTGATCGTAGACCCCTAAAAGTTACTATATTTATGATCAGCATCGATAGTAATGTCGATCTAGCCATGTCCGTCCGTCCGTCTGTCGGGCTTTAAACTGGACCTAGAGAGCTGAAATTTTAACCATATACTCTCTAGGGTCCCGAAATAATCAAGTTTACGAATTTTTGAAATCCGCCCACAGACACGCCCACAATCTCAAAAAAACAAAATTTTGGAAAAAATCGAATTTTGAGCTAGAAAGCTGAAATTTTTTATATATGATCTATGACTCCTAAAACTGCTCGGGATAAAAACTTTTCAAAATCCGCCCACTGACACGCCCACAAATAAATAAAATAATTTTTTTATACCCTTCTAAGGGTATATTAATTTTTGAAAATCCAAAGTTTGAGCTAGGGAGCTGAAATTTATAATGTATACTCTCTATGGGCCCTTTATGCGCATGTGTAAATATTTTCAAAATCCGCCCACTGACACGCCCACAATTAATTTTTTTTTTTTGAAAATTCAAAGTTTGAGCTAGGGAGCTGAAATTTATAATATATACTCTCTAGGGGCCCTTTATTCTCATGTGTTAATTTTTTTTAAATCCGCCTACTGACACGCCCAAAATTAAATAAAACCATTTTATTGTAACACCCAAGTTTGAGCTAGGGAGCGTTTTTTTTTTTATAAAATTCTTTAAATGTTATATAACAAAATATGTAGAGCGTTCTTAACAATTCAACCATACATAGACTTTTGTCACGCCCACTTATGAGGGATAGGAATAAGAATAGGGTATCCAACAGTTCGCCCAAGCGGACTGTAGCCCGTCCCTATGTTTTTATTTTAGTTTCGAAAATGATCGTTCAGCACTAGCTGTAGTCACAGGAATTGTAACAAATAACATTAATGCAGTACATACGACTATTTCAGGAAAGCTGCACGACATAAAATGAAGACTTTATTATTTCGTCTCTGAAAGTGGACCGACAACTAAGAATTTCCCTGGCAAATGATTCAGATATGTCTTTTTAGGGTTCCGTAGCCAAATGGCAAAAAACGGAACCCTTAAGGATTCGTCGTTCTGTCTGTCTGTCCGTCCGTATGTCACAGCCACTTTTTTTTCGAAACTATAAGAACTATACTGTTGAAACTTGGTAAGTAGATGTATTCTGTGAACCGCATTAAGATTTTCACACAAAAATAGAAAAACAAACAATAAATTTTGGGGGTTGCCCATACTTATAACTGAAACTCGAAATTATTTTTTTCATCACACCCATACGTGTGGGGTATCTATGGATAGGTCTTCAAAAATGATATTGAGGTTTCTAATAGCATTTTTTTCTAAACTGAATAGTTTGCGCGAGAGACACTTCCAAAGTTGTAAAATGTGCGTCCCCCTCTCTAACTTCTAAAATAAGGGAATTATAAAACTAAAAAAAAATTATGATGTACATTACCATGCAAACTTCCACAGAAAATTGGTTTGAACGAGATCTAGTAAGTATAGTTTTTTTTTCATACGTCATAAATCGTAAACCGCAATTTACCTTTCATTCAATCAACTCAAATATAAAAACATAGGGACGGGCTAAAGTCCGCTTGGGCGAACTGTTGGATACCATATTCTTATTCTTATCCCTCATAAGTGGGTGTGACAAAAGTCTAAGTATGGTTGAATTGTTAAGAACGCTCTGCATATTTTGTTATATAACATTTAAAGGATTTTATCGAAAAAAACGCTCACTAGCTCAAACTTGGGTGTTTCAATAAAATTGTTTTATTTAATTGTGGGCGTGTCAGTAGGCGGATTTAAAAAAAAATAATACATGAGCATAAAGGGCCCCTAGAGAGTATATATTATAAATTTCCGCTCCCTAGCTTAAACTTTGAATTTTCAAAAAAAGTTTTTTTGAAAAAGATTTTGAAAATATTTACACATGAGCTTAAAGGGCCCCTAGAGAGTATATATTATAAATTTCAGCTCCCTAGCTCAAATTTTGGTTTTTCAACAAAATTGTTTTATTTAATTGTGGGTGTGTCAGTGGGCGGATTTTGAAATTTTTTTTATCTCGAGCAGTTTTCGGAGTCATAGATCATATATAAAAAATTTCAGCTTTCTTGCTCAAAATTCGATTTTTTCCAAAATTTTGTTTTTTTGAGTTTGTGGTTTTTGCCGACGGACGGACGGACGGACGGACGGACGGACGGACGGACGGACGGACGGACGGACGGACATGGCTAGATCGACATTACTATCGATGTTGATCATAAATATAGTAACTTTTAGGGGTCTGCGGGCAATATTAAGGTATGTTACAAACTATGCGTAAAATTAATATACCCTTTGAATAGGGTATAAACATTCAATTTCATAAACATAAACCTTATGCGTAAACCGTGAACCATTATTTTCTAATAATAAATCTGTAATAGGTGCCTAAGTAAATAATAATTATAATTCGCGCGGAACCCTTCATGGGCAAGTCCGACTCGCACTTGGCCGCTTTATTATATAAATTAACAAATTCCAGAGCTTTTGTTAACAAATCAGTGTCATTTAAAATTTGCAAAGTGGAAGGTTGGAAAACACTGAAATTGGTACTCGATAAAATACGTTAATTTTAAACGAACTTTCTTGATCTTGAAGACGCTCATCTTCGCATAGTTCGTCAAAATGGCGATTAATCTTCCTCTGACGAGTTTAAGAAAATTCGCTTCCATTTTTAAATTTACAAATTCATGTCGATACCTTTCCAATTCTTCTAGGCAAATTTTCAAAAGTTTCAAGGCATTCGAAGGATCGGTGACTTTAGACTAAAGTACTTTAGATGCTGCATCGATAGTTTGAAGAAATTTTGCAATGGAAAACCATTAACATGAAAAAATTTAGTTCTCTACCTTCTTCTTGAGTGAAAGGTCTTCATTTCTTTCATCTGATTTGCAATTTAACAGAATTGTTTTCGTTAACGCTTTTTGGACTTCAACAAACCGAACTTTTAAAGCAAAAACAGCATCATAACGTCCTGCCCATCTACTAGGGTTCAATGTTTTTAATGTTATCGAAGTTAAAGACCCATTTTCTTTATTAGATATCTATAAAAATGAATCCATATTTGTGTTTGTTGCCGGTGTTTGGCCAAACGCGTTAACCGATTCCAATGAATTTTTTTTCATGAAAGGTGACGTCTGTACGAAGGTTTTTAAGTATGTGCGATGTCTGTATCTGCATTGGTGTGTTAATTATGGGCATTTGAGTGAGTACACGTGTATATTGTGCGTATCGGGTAAATACCGATGCAGATACAGACACCGCACATATAAAAAACCATCGTACAGACACCATCATTCTTGAGATATCTTGTGTTCAATGTTTTATTCAAATAACTCTTATTGATATTTTTTTTGCATTTTTTTTTGGTGAATCGGACATCGGAAAGGTGCTTTTCTCACATTGATAACAATCGGTGTGGAAGTGAATGAAAAGCGATTCTATCGAACTTTTTTACTTTCGCTTTGTTGTTTGATTCGTTACAAGTAAGCTGACATAGGCGTCTTCCAGACAACAAGCACCTACCATAAGCGGAACAACGAAGTTGCGTGAGCGGCCTAGGCCATGCGGAGAAAAACGTGCAGTCCCTTTCACCGGTTGAGCTCAAATCAGGCAATCTTCGGTATTGGCCTGAGAGTGTTTCTGTGAAGTTTGGTCAAAATCGGTCTTTTTTTTTTAGGCGCAGCAACATACGCCGGATACGTGCTAAAGACAATAATAAGGAAGTCTACTCGAACATATTGGCCAATAGAATTCTCGGGCACGGGCAAAGCCGGGCGGGTGCAGCTAGTTAGATATAAAACTTGATAAAATATTCTATCTTCTGATACTATGCCCAAAAAATTAAAAATTTGTTGAACGTTGTCAAAAAAATTTGGCATATCAATAACCTCTCTTACTGCATCATTAAGTAATAAATTCAAGTTATGACCAGCACACTGAACATAATTTGTTATATTATACCGCATTTGGCTCCATATCTGTTATTAGGTTTTAACTCCACCATAAGTGCCTTTCATTGTGTTAGCACCATCATATCCTTGTCCTCGACAGTTATTTAGAGGAACATTTTTGTCATTTAGGGATATAATAATTTGGTTGGACATTGCTAAGGCAGTTTGATCCTTAATTTCATGAAATCTCAAAAACAACTCTTTTATCACGAGCGCCTTTGGGATTCCATTATCATCTTTCTCGATCATACAATAACGGTAAAGTTTACATATTTGATCAGTTTTTGAAATATCTTGAGTTGTATCGAATATGATAAAGTAAAATGGTGCGGCGAAAAATTTATATGTAAATCGATAGTTAATAGTACGCGTTGATTTAGTAAGCGGAAAATATGTTAAATAAAATTTATTATTATAAAAAAGCAAAAATATTTTACTTTACCGCGGTTTTTGATGAATTTTAGTGCATTCAATAGGAAATTTCGTGATTTAAGAGAAACATTTTCTCACCCCCTATCAAACCATTCAAATGGGTACGTTATACCCTTCCGGCCAAATCAAGTTTGTCAGCAATTTTTTTGGTTAAATTGCGAAATTTCCTATCGAATGCATTAAAACTCGTCAAAATCCGCGATGACAGTAAGATACATTTTTGCTTTTTTCTTATAATAAATTTTATTTAACATATTTTCGGCTGACTAAGTTAACGCGTACCAAGTTGATTTTATTCGTATAATTGTTAACAATCGATTTACATATAAATGTTTTCAAATCCGTAATGATGGGACTTTCAGTGTCATCGGCTCCTAGCCTATTTGGTTAACAAAATGACTGAATTCCCCGGCCGTCACTAGCTCGCCCGCGTCACCAATGTACCGCGACAAAAAATGAAGCAACCAATAGATGCGTTCTTAAAATCGACATCTTTTTGTTTTGAATGTGTTGAAATTTTAACGATTAGTTTTATATGGTCTTTAGTTGTGCATGTGCCCCACTTTGATTGATTTTAAGTACTTAAAAATTTTTAAAGTAGGTACTTAGGTACAACATTTTGTTGAAAATGTTAGGTTATTTCTGAGCTCGCGACCTCTTGGGCCGGGGCGCTCTTGGGTCGGGGCCCGTGGCATTTTGCCAGCCCTGCCACTGCGTCCAAGTGGCGTCACTGCCATCCCGTGTAAGCTGATTGCCGACTGAATTAGTTGAAACAGCCAACCCGCTGCGGTTTACAATTAGAAAGACATTAAACAATAATTGTCAAGCACGAGACGTGGACGTAGATTATCTTTATAGAGTTAAAGCACAACATGTCTTATAGATGGAGGTGCGAATTAGAAGCATTAAAAAAAAACTAGTTTAGGTTTACTGGCAAAAGAATGGTGTTCCATTATATAGAGCTGTAGGTTTTTTTCTTGCTCCACACACTGTTGTGTAAAAGAACATATGTACTCACCGTTCATGAAAGCATTCTGTCACTCAGTCCCACTTTTAACTTGCGAAAGTGCACTTTCCTATTAGTTTCGCTGAAAATTTTAGCACAGCAGATACATTACAGTTCTTGAAGCTGCTTTTCAACTGAGATTTCTTTCTTTTGAAGAGCAAACAATACAAAAATTATACACTCAAGACTTTGTTTAAAGACAAGGACATTAATGGCAAGGACAGCTAAAGAGGAGAAAATGCGAATGCTTCACGACGAAGTGCCACCGTCAACAGACAACACTATGAATCAGCTATCGACACGTCTTACCCAACTGAAAGATAAGATTACTTCAAAACAAATCTAATTGACAAAGAACAAAAAAAAAGAGGACAAAACGAGAAAACAAAGTTAGGGCAAAACCACGGCAAAACTCACGAAAATACTCTTTAAATTTATCGACCACAGGCTCGTAGTGAGTAATTGAAATTCAAGGAACATAGAGGACGGGAAATTCGAAATCACCGGTAGAGTAGTTTTGTGATACGTGATCCTTGTGTGAATGGTGTTGCCACAAATAACTCGACCCCGCATGCACTATTCAACATTCACGTTCACACTCTCGTTCGAGGATTCTTTTTACACAGATCAAAGTGAATGTTAAGATGTTGTTACCGAGTATATCCTTATCCACCCCCCGTGTCGCCATGTCGGCTACAGATTTTGGTACTCCAAAACGTCTGATTCGCAACAAGTTACAAGGGTGTGGGGCGGAGAGCCGGAGACGTTTTCTGTGCTCATAGCCGTCATCGGCTCTTTAGTGCATGCAACGTGAACTGAATTAGTAAGTCATGCTACTGTGTTGGGGGTGTGTAGGGTATTGATTTACTAAGACGATATTCTAGTTTAATAATAATCGCAGGAGGAGAATCGTAAAAAGAGACGAAGAACAGAAATATCCACAACGTTTGGCTGGCAAATAAATTGGATTTTAACTTGGAATCGTATTGAAAGTTTTTGATGGACGTGGAGCTACGAAAGTTTCTTCAATAACGACGAACTTGTAATGGGCTGGCGTGCACGTGAGCAATGTTTATTTGGGATTTCGACTGCATGGGGACGTCAATGGCAAATACTTTACCGTTTCATTGTTTCTTTTCTAATTTGAGCAATGATTTATGAGTTTGGATCAGACACTAATGATGGGAGTTGAGTACTGGTTGCAGAAACGAAACGAAACATTCATTCATTCATTCAGTCTTACAGTATATTGGCGTAAGCTGCTTTTACAGAACTGAATGTTAGGCATTTATTTAGCAAGAGTCTGCATCATTTCTTTGCCATATTAAGTAATCATGCCGCAGACATTTATGTAGAAAGCAATTATGTACTTCATATTCTTCAAAATCTATTTTTAGATGTGTTAGGCGATGTTTCCATTCGACTTTGGCATATGTATTGATTTGTTTCAAATTTTCTAAATGTTACCAATTGCAAATTCAGAAGGTTGCCCAAGCTTAACGGTCTACAAGTTTGTGGGGGCCTTTCGGATATGAACGTGGGCTGCAGATCACTGTGTGCCAAGCTTCACTTCATTATTTATGGACACTAAAGGCTTTTGTGTTAAATTCCCTTAAAGTGAGAGACAAAATGCAACTATGTATTCAACTTACACCTTCGCAGTACCTACTAATTATTTGGCCTAACTGTGTATAATTTTAGCGGCAAGCAAGCAAAATATAGAGAGAGGATAGATTTTTAATGCAGTGGCTATTTTTGATGTGTAAACATCTTTGCTCTCGTTGATGTGTAAATATCTTTTTTCTCGGTAGGGGCTAGTTGGAAATATCGAGCGTCACCGTCATCGTCAGATTTTCAGCGTCACCGTCAGATTTTCTTACCACGTGAGTTAATTTATAATATGACACTCCAGTGGCCCTTGATGATCATGTGTAAATATTTTAAATATTTATTATTTTAGTTATTTCGTTATACATTTTCCAGTTTTAATTATGTTCAATTTTAGAGATTATTATGTCCTTACGAAACACTGGGAAGTTGTGTGGAAGTAGATTTGTTTTGAATAATTGAGGTTGTATAGCTTGAAGTTTGTTGTACTTCAGTTGAAGGTTAGAGGAAAAATATCGATTTGTACTTCGGTAACCGATGGCCGATTTAAGAACGTCACTTTTAGTTGTAATAAGGTTATTTACCAAGTGGTCCTTGGAGAACCAAATAAGGTAGTTAAGCCCGAAAAAAACATTTTTTTCAAAAACTCCTAAAAAACCGCGCAGTATATTGTGTTCAATGTTATTTGACTAACAGATCCTTGGAACAACAACAATTTCCTTAAAAGTAGAAAAAAGGATATTTTTTCAAAATACCGTTAGAATCCACACGGTATATCTGTGTTCAATGTTATTTGACTAAGAGGACCTTGCAACAACACAAAAGGTCCTTAATAGTCGAAAACAGAATATTTTTCCAAAATGTCATTAGAATTCGCACGGTATATCTCTGCTCAATGTTATTTGACTAAGAGGTCCTTGCAACAACAAAAAAGGTCCTTGATAGTCGAAAACAGGATATTTTAATTTAATTTTGGTGGGGCATAAGTCCCCATTTATTTGGCTTAATGCAAGCTAATAAAAAGGCTTAAAACTAATTAAAAACTAATTTAAGTTAGGGTTTAGGATTGGTGAAGAAGGTCAAGTTTAAGGCAGAGAGTGCTGCGATTGAAATCGAAGGCGGTGAGGTTTGAGTTAACCTTCCGGAGCATTCGGGAGATTGGTTCATTAGAACCGTAGGACGTGCGGTGGGGAGGAAGATAAAAGAGACGAGGGAATCGTAAGTTACGAGGGTTGGTATTGAAGGAGATAGAATTATAAAGTGACGCGCAGTCGACGGAGCCAGAGAAGAGTCTATGGATGAAAACTATGTCTGCAGCGTCTCTGCGTTCCTCAAGGCTATTCATTTTAATGAGTTTGAGACGGTCTAGATAGGGGGGTAAGGTTGAAGGATTGTTCCAGGGTAAACCACGAAGAGCGAATCGGAGAAAGCGACGTTGGATGCTCTCGATTCTGGACACATGGACTTGGTGGAAAGGAGACCATACTTGGCTAGCGTACTCAAGAAGCGGGCGAACAAAGGTAGTGTAAAGAGATCTGGTCACGTAAGGGTTAGAGAATTCTTTTGACCACCGTTTAACAAACCCAAGTGATGAGTTGGCTTTAAGAATTATCTCGTCAAAATGTAAACGGAAATTAAGCTCCCTATCGCACAGAATGCCAAGATCACGAAGAGATTGAACGCGGGATATAGGTTGACCATGGAGAAGGTAAGGACGGGGAGGGGACTTGTTCATCTTGCGTGAGAAAGTAATAGACTGGCATTTGGCGATATTGAGCTCTAATCCGTTTTTGATGCACCAGGTGGAAAAAGTATCCAGATCTTGTTGTAGAAGACAAGAGTCTTGTGGTGAAGATATGGGCATACAAAACTTGGTATCATCAGCGTAGAGCGAAAGGACAGAATGCTTTATGATTCGATCTAGGTCGTTAATGGTTAGGATAAAGAGAAGGGGACCAAGATGACTACCTTGTGGAACCCCAGAGGTGGCCAAAAACGGCGCCGATAAGGTGGACCCGAAGCGAACACTATAATAACGGTTTTCCAGGTAGGACGATATCCATTTTAACAGAATGGGTTCGAAGCCGAGTGAAGATAGTTTAAAAAGGACTAATTTGTGAGATATCTTATCAAACGCCTTACTGAAATCGGTTGCAATAACGTCGAATTCGTTGCCGTTTTCCAGGGTTGAGAGGGCGGAGGACACGAATTCCACGAGGTTTGTGGTAGTTGATCTGCCTTTAAGAAAGCCATGTTGGTTTTGGGAGATAAGAGATTTGCAGTGAAAGCTAAGATCTTCGTGCACGATACTTTCGAGGAGCTTGGGTATATGTGAGAGTTTAGCTATAGGGCGGTAATTGGTTATTTCGCTCTTTAGTCCTTTTTTGTATATCGGGGTTATAAATGAGCACTTCCAAATCTGAGGGAATTCTCCATGTGAAAGTGAAAGCCGGAAAAGGTGAGAAAGGGGGAGGGAAATATTGGAGCTGCATTTCTTAAGAAATATAGCGGGAAGACCATCTGGCCCAGGTGAGAACTCATCATTGAGTTTTTGAAGCTTGTTTTCAATTACTGCAGGGTCGAAAGTAAGAGAAAGAAAGGGACCAAAGGAGAAATTAAGTAGATAATTAAAATAAGAGGGATCAGGTACGAAAGAGCTGTCGGCGAAAGATTGTTTAAAAAAGTTTGCGAAGAAGTTCGCTATAAGTATGTGGGTCACTTGAGGATATGTTTTCGTAGGAGAGGGATGTGGGGTAACCATCGGATTTTTTTTTGTAGTTAACAAATCGGAAAAAGGACTTAGGGTCGGTAATAAGATTGGCTTGTGCCTTATTAAGATATTGCTGGTAGAGAGAGTCATAAAGCTGGGTAAACCGAAGATATGAGCCGAGATAATTAGAGTAGTTAAAAGAAGAATTATCACGAAGGAAAAATGCCCATAGTTTATTTCTCTTGTTACGTAAAGTCCGAAGTTTGCGGTTATACCATGGGGGTGATGAAAAAGTTGTCTTATGTCGAGAGACGGGAACATAAAGAGAAATGGAATTAAATAGTTCAGTGTAAAAAACGGACAGCGCATCATTTAGAGAGAGGTTGGCGAAGTCAAAAGAGGCTCTGCTTAGATAGGCGTTAATTTTGTGGTAATTCGCTTTGTGAAAATCGTAAGAGGGGAGATATGTCGCGGGCGTCGGCTGTGGTGGGGAGTCATGGAAAAAAGAAAGAAGAAGTGGGGGTGAAAATTATCAATAGTCGATAGAGATAGGGGAGAAAGCGAGACAGAGGAGTTAATGGGATCAGTAGAGAAAATAAGGTCTAGTTGCCTACCCATATAATTGGAGATGCCACTAACTTCGCATAGGCCTGAATCTGTTAGACGATCTATGAAAAGGCATTCCTTATTTGAGTTCGGATTAGAAGCCAGGAAAAATGATCCATCATCTGATGGAATCCAGTGCAGATGAGGCAGATTAAAGTCGCCGAAAATGATGATGTCGTCAAGGGAGTCTGACGAGTCGGCCATTTGGTCAATCACATCGACAGCAAATTGGTACGATTCAAAAGGTTGGGCCGGTGGGATATAAAAGCACATAACGAATAGAGACTTTCGGGGGAGAGCAATTTTAATTGAGACGAAGTCGACTTTAGAAGAATAAAATGAAGTAGCTATTGTAGATGAGTCAAGGCCATTGTTGATGGCCAATAGGACGCCTCTGCAGGGTGAGTCGTTCTTTGGACGGGCGACATCATCATCGCGGAAAACATTGAAAGTGGGGGGAAATAGCTCCTGGTTCTTTATATCTGGAATTAGGTTGGTTTCGGTCAGAGCATAGATGTCAAAAGGAAGGGTATGTGATTGACGCAAGACATTTTGGGTTTTTGAGCGGAGGCCTCTTACGTTCTGATAGTAAAAAGTGAGGGCTATGTTGTTATGTGAAGGCGTAGTGGAAATAGGTTGAGGAATGGTCAATGGTGGTAATTTAGGAACGAAAAAATTTGTTTTGGTCGTTTCTGCTTCTTTGGAGATGTGAGATATGTCTAGAGTTGATGTGGGAAGCAAAAGCGGAAAGGTCATTAGCCACAGTATTAGGTGAAATGTTCAGGCCTTCGTGATAGCGCGTGTAAATTTCGCGCAGTGCAGTGGGGTCAGTTGGAAGACCTTCTTTCCGAATAGAGACTTGGACGTTTGTCTTTGTCTTGCCGTCGACGCAGATGGAATCAGGCTTGTCATGTAAAAACGCAAGGTAGATGCGGACATTTTCAAACAGTCGGTGATCCCTCAGACGTGCCATAACATAACGGCCATCGAGGTCGCACAGAGGGTCCGTAAACTTGCTGGTATGTTTAACATTTGGGGGAAGTAGAGGATCAAAAAGGACGGAGGGTTTGGGGATAGGGGTTGACTTCTCTATGTGGGGAATAGTAGTTAGGACAGGATTTGTGGGTCTGGCGGGAATAGGTGGGTAGGATTTAGAGTGTGAGAGTGAATGAAGTTTGGGTAATTGGTGAAGGAAGTGGTAGCAGAGGTTTTTGTATGGTTTGAGGCAAGATCTGAAACTGGGTTTAGGTTAAAGGACACACGATTACGTTGAGGCTTGGATGGTTTTGAATTTGACGTATGGGAAATGGAGGTTCTGACTGATGGTATATTGGAAATTGGTTGCCTTATACGAGGGGAAGAAGCAGGAAAAATGCCAACTTTGGAAGTCCAGTTTGGAGCAAGGTAAGGACTGGGTTTGGAGTCGTGCTTATTACGGCTAAGTTTAAGTGAATTGGTCTTAAATCTAATTTTATAAACATTGCTACTGGATTTATTAACATTAACCTTTCCTGCGTTAGTCGACCTAGTGATTGTCATTTTTCCGAAGCTCAGAACATCGTTGGAGGTGCTCGAAAATATCCAGGCGTATTTTGAAGGTATGTCGAGTTTGAAACAGTTTTTCACGGAATATTTTTCCAAAATGTCATTAGAATCCGCACGGTATATCTGCGTTCAATATTATTTGACTAAGAGGTCTTTGGAACAACAAAAAGGTCCTTAAAAGTCGAAAAAAGGATATTTTACCAAAATGTTTGAATTGAATTGAACTCATATATACCGTGCCGTTTCTAAAGACATTTTGGGAAAATATCCTTTTTCGGGTTTAATTATTGTGGCTCCAGAACATCTTTGTAAAATAACCTGATGTAAAATAAAAGGGATATTCAATCAATTTTTATTTTAAACGCAATATAAACGCATAATAAATCCCAATAAATTATCACCATTATAGCAAAATAAAATTTTTTGATTTAGTTACATATTAGTTATTACCTAGGCAGCTAAAAAGCTACAGCTAAAAACTAACCTACTTTTCGTTGTCATCCGGAACTAACTTTGGCAACCTAACGAGCTTAGTTACACAACCTGCAACTAATAGCTAATAGCAAAAATTAGTTGTCATTATGATAGCTAACCACCAAATCGATTGCATTTTTAGCGCAGCTAATTTAACTACGTTAGTTACTTAGTTATGGCGTTAGCTAGATAACAAATTAGGTAGCTAACGCGTAACTGTGCCTACATGTTTACACATCAACTATACCGTGAGTACAGCTTGGCTCACACCTTTTCTTTCTATAGATGGTGGTACGAAATGCCAAAAGTAATGGCGAAAATAAAAAATCCGGTGTTTTTTTCCGAATAGTTTTTTTTAAAGATTTCTAATAGGTACCTATATATAAACACACCTTCTAAAACAACAAAAAAAATAATTTTCTGAAAGCTCGTTTACTTTTCATTTTTTGCAACTATGGCACACTTGATGACAAATTTTATTTTCCTTGAATGTCACTTAGTTTATTTGTTTGTTAATAAATTAAAATGCCACATAAAGAAAAAAGAAATACTTCATATTTAACCCTAGAACGATAATCATATTTTTTATGACGTAAAAGATAATCATACGTCTCAGAGACGTATGGAACTTTGGTAGTGTATTTAATGAAACCGATGAACATTTTTAAAAAAATTTACGTTTTATTTATTTATGTAGTTCATATTAAGAGAAATAAATCAATGATTTAGTATAAATAAATATTAATTTAAACAATAAAAACAAAAAACGTAAGCCCGATTACAAATCAACAAAAAACAACTTATATTTTAAAGGAACCTTAAAATTTACATTAAGTCATAATTATTTGCCAAATTTTAATTTTTCGGTTTAAAATAAGTCTACTAATAAGTCTTAGTAATTTAAAATTTTATACAATTAAATTAAATTTAAGAATGGCACACGTCACATACGCCCCCAGAAGTCCGGCATAGCTATAACTTGTTGTCTCAGGTACTTACCGTCGCACCAGGACCGTTACGGGATATCTCCGACCACCGACTGAGTTAGTTTAAGCAACCAACCCAATAGTTGGTTTATAGTTAAAAGGATCTAACATTTTTTCCGCGCGTCATACATCTCGCAGACGTAGATTATCTTTCTAGGGTTAAAAAAGAATAAAATAAAAAAAACGTCTATTTTGGCCAATTTTTGGGGATTGAATAGATCTAAAAAAAGTGTGTGTGTACTCATGTATGCGCGTTAGAAGTTATACTTCTTTGGCGTGATATCTATGTTAATACGAGATAAAAATCGTATACCAAGCAGGGATGAGTAATATAATTGATAAAAATTCAATTTAGTGAAATTAACCTTAAACACAGAAATAATACGTGGTTTCTAAAAACATTTTGTAAAAATATTATTTTTTGGGCTCCAGGAGCTTCTGGTAAAACAACGTAATAACAAATTAAAGCGTCATTTTCAAATGAGTTTCCACGGTTTAAATTTAAATGTTTCATTATATCTATCTATAGGGCTGGTCAATAGCCAGTTTTTTGTTTTTACCCAAAAATACACAAACAAATCGAAAAACTTTGTAAAATTCATCTTGTTCTTCGGTTGGCTAACACTTGTTTTGTAGTAAAGGTTCGCCAATTTGCAAATAGAAAATATCTGGACAGTATTTTGAATTTCCGGGACTCGCCTGGACAACTTCACATTTTAGAAATCTCCGATTACCTAAGTAAAATGGTTCTTTTGCAATAATATTGCCGAGGAATGTAGTTGCCAACGGAGTTTTCTGTCTAAGAGAGAATGAAATTTAGAAGAGCTCTTTCGGGCACTTTACAAATACTAAACATCTTTAAAGAGAGAAGGGTTTCGCAAAATACTTCACATTGAAAAGAACTTCCAGGTCTTATATTCAAAAGATTGGATTGGAATTCCTCAACACTGTCATCAAAGGTCTGCCTAGCATCCCAAAAAGCAGTGGAAAAGGTGTCAATGACTCTCCTAACCTTACCAAGCATCTTGAGAGCGGCTTCTTCGAGTTAGTTTTATAGGATTACAAAGAAGTTATATGCCGAAGAAGGATGACGCTATGAAACCGGTTTATCTAGAGCCGAGCTCTATAGACCAAACAGATTTGCGCTGCGTGGTTTTAAAGATCTAAGTATTTTTATTTAAATGATTTAATTATTTTCCTTATTTTTTTCAAATAATAATTCAAGATTTATATTATTTTTGAATTTACTATCGTAAGGTGGACAACCTTCATTCATAGGATTTATTCATTAATGATTAAGAATGAAATTTTATTTCAACTATTTTATCAAAAATTTCATTAGTAGGAATAATTTATACAGCTAGGTTCCAGAAAACGACAACGAGTGAAATGAAATCGAAAGTGAAATGGTAAATCGATTGAATTTGTTTTCTGTGTTCCACGTTTCACCCATTTTATAATATTCGAAACTTTTTCGAAATCACTTCAAGTGAAATTAAAAGCAGCTGATATCTGTCAGAGATACTACACAATTATTTTGATTTTAGTAATTTGTTTTATTTTCACATTTTGGACAAAATTGTCCGTTGATTTTTGGAGTTTCCTTATCCTATGCTCGACATCTTTTAATAAGCGAATTTTTTTGTTTGAAGCTTCCGAAATACCCTCCATTTCTTTTCCCAATTTTGAAATAGATTCATTTTGTTGATTCATAAAATCATTTAAATTATCATTAAATGAACCCTGCATCTTTCTTTTCCCGCTGGGAGCATTTAACGGTTCAATTACGTCTTCCAAAATATCTGGTGTGTTGTTTGAAGCATTCTCGTCACATATTACTTCTGTTGAACAAAAATTGACAGTGTTTGGAATCCCTTCAACTACGGTGTATATTCCGCATATTTTGGCAGCCGTGTCCTCCGTAGCCGATATTACAAATTTGTTGAATGGTCCACCATCTGCTGATACGTCCTCAGCCTTGTTATGAGATCACTTTTTCCTTATAGAAGCCTTCCAATCCGTCCAAACCTTTGGAAAAAATATAAAAATTAAGCAATTTAAACGAAATTTGTCGAATATTATTAGTTGAACAAATTATTTTATTAGTTTTGTATTATTATTTACTTTTTTCCACCCATTGGCATCCTTTTGCGGTCTCCTTTTGTAAAAGCTCTTGCGAGGTCTTTATGTTTCTCTATAAAAACAATTATATTGCTTCTTGAGCATTATTTTTATGTTTACCCCCGTTTAAATAAAATATTTAAATTGTATATTATCATGGTTTAATATAATATATTTGTTTAAATTGAGTTTTGTACTTACATTTTCTATCGCATCAGTTGCTTCCACTATTTCACTTCAAAAGAAATGATCGATTTAAATTCACCTTGAAATCGACAAAATAGAATTGTGGAACACAACTATTTCACTTGTTTCCATTTCGAAAAATTTGAAATCGAAATCGATAATGGTGAAATGTAGAACACCAAATCTGATTTTCGATCGATTTCAATTTCATTTCGAGTGAAAATGAAATGTGGAACCTAGCTAATAATTCCAAAAATAATAATACCAATTTAAAAATACCAATATGTAGTTTTGTTTAAACGGTCTTATATACAGACACCTCGTTTCTGGACTAGGCAGGGTTCGAACGCCTTTGGTAGTATGGTGTGTTTGGGTGTGTGGTCACAGTCATTGTTTGACCGCCGTCCATCTTTATACCCTATGCTGAAGTTATATCAATGTTGACTCATGGTTTGCTTAGTCGAAGCTAATATTGTCCGTAGACTCCTAAAAGTTAATAGCCATGTCCGTCCATCGGCAAAAATTAAGCTCTAAAACTCGAGCTAGAAAGCGGGAATTCTCAATCAAATACTTTCTAGGCGCCTTAAAAGTCAAGTGTTAGGATTTTTAAAAATCCGCCCACAATTTAGAAAAATAATTTTATCGAAAAGACAAACAAAACTGATATAACGAAAAATCAAAGCTTGAACAAAATTTTGGAATACATACTCTACTCTGGGGGCCCTTTATGCTTATGGGTAAATTTTTTTACCATCCGCCCAGTGACACGCCCACTTAACTTCAACAAGTTCTTGATACTTCCTGGGTAGAAATTACAAGTATATTCGACCTTAACTATTTTTTTCAAACGTATGCAAAATTGTAGCTGCTACTTTTTGCGCCATTCGGAGATATTTAATTTGTTTAATGGTTACATTTTGGTTTTAGCAAACATAATATTGGTTTATTTGAGTACAATGAGTTTTGTTATCATCTTGATAACGCCCTTTTTTGTCACTTGCGGAAAATTAAGAGATTTATTCTGTTATTGCCAACTCAATAAACAAAATCTGTATTCGTCGCCTTAGTGACACAAAAACGTATGTCAATATTTGCTAGTTTTCAGGAGAGACGATTTTGTGATTTTTGTTTACTATTTTTCCTTCTATTTTTCGAAAAAAATGTTGATACAGCAAGTGCTTACTTCTAAACTACTTCACCTAGAGGTACAATTTTTTGCCACAATATATAGAATGATATATAAAAAATGTAGTTACGTTCTTGTGTCACTAGGGCGACGTAGTATCATGTCCAATTTGCAAAAGAATACAAAAAATATTGGAAATGGAGCCGATTCAGCCGAAGCAGATGAGAGAAATTATGAATTTGGAATTTCACCATTACACACTAGAATAAGATGTATGGAGTTTGTTCTAAAACTAGATGATGGAAATACTGCACGAAGATTTTGTGAAAAACCAGAAGTAACGTCAGCTAGAACAAGGAACTTATTAAGAAACTGCAAGTGATTTTAAATGCACTGTTATCTATGGCATCCATTTATGTTGATAAAGGCAATGATATTTAAAACTCTTTGGATCTGTCATAAACTTCTTACACCACATCTGCACAAACAACTTATTAGACATCAAATTTCGCAAATAGGGGAACTTGCAGAAAAAGCACAGGAATCAAGGAGTAAAGACTACAGGCGATACCAAAATACTAGCAATGTTTCACGGAAACGACAAAAAGAAGATTTGTTTAATAATGCTGGCTATGCGATCCGATCTACTTCTTTTATTTTAAGGCCCGCGCTGTGTAAGTATTTACATAATAAGGGTTCACAAAATTCCCTTTCGTGCGTGCAAATTATAAAAAAACATAGTGAAGGGCCACAGTCCGCTTGGGTGAATAACCTATTCCTATCCCTCATATAGTGGGCATGGCAAAAGTCTAGGTATGGGTGATTTCTTAAGAACGCTCTACATATTTTGTTATACAACATTCAAGGAATTTCATCGAAAAAACAAAGCTTTGAAAAAAACGACCAATAGAAGTGGGCGTGGCAAAAAACTTTGTATAAAGGAATTGTTCAAAACGACTTTATCTACAAACTTTGTAAAGAGTAGGACTTTCATTTACAATGATTTCTTCAATAAAATATTTTTTTTTCTAAATAGTGGGCGTGTCGGCAGGCGGATTTTAAAAATATTTAATCAGGAGCATTAGGGTCCATAGAGAGTGTATATTCCAAATTTCAACGTCCTAGTGAAAGCTTGATTTTTCGTTAACACGTTTTTTTTTAATTGTGGGCCCGTCAGAGGGGGAATGTCAGAAAAATTATGTCCTGAGCATTCGGAGGGCCTAACGACAATATAAAGGGTGGTTAAATTGTAAGGGCCAATTTTTAATGTGCACCACACCTAAACGTCAAGCTTTTTTCTGCATTTTCTTTGACATTTCTCAATTTCAGACTAACTCAATTTTAACCATGGAAAGATACGAGCACAACATCGAGCAACGCGTTAAAGTTATGCAGGCTTATTATGAAAATGGGCGTTCAAATCAAAATGCATATCGGGCACTTCGTGATTTTTTCGGTCAATTTAATCGTAGAAATGTGCGTACAGTCGGAAAAATCGTGCAAAAATTTGAGCAAACCGGGTTTGTAGGAAATGTGAAAACACCAGTGCATGCTCGTACAGCTCGTACTGCTGCGGTTCGCGATAGTCTGGCTGAAGAGCCGTCGACCTCAACCCGTCGTCGTGCCCAACAATTGCACCTCTTATGCTCGTCGTTGAACATTATTGAACATTATGCATAAAGACTTGCATTTACGCGTTTACAAGGTGTAATTGGCTCAAGAACTAAAGCCTCTTGACGACGCTTGAAATGAAGCGTCGTCAATGGTCAGAATGGTGGCAAGAAATGGCAACAGTGGTTCATCAATTTTCGAAGAAAATCATCTTCAGTGATGAGGCACATTTTCACCTCAATGGGTTCGTCAATAAGCAGAATTGCCGCATTTGGGCGAATGATAATCTAAGAGTGATTGTCGAAAAACCAATGCACCCACAAAGAGTGACTGTTTGGTGCGGTTTATGGGCTGGCGGCATCATCGGGCCGTATTTTTTCGAAAATGAGGCCGGTCAGGCAGTTACTTTGAATGGTGTTCGCTATCGTGAGGTGATAACGAACTTTTTATTACCCGAATTGGAAGATATGGACGATATGTGGTTTCAACAGGACGGTGCCACTTGCCACACAGCTAACGAAATAATGGCTCTTTTGCGCGACAAATTCAATGGCCGTGTTATCTCACGTGGTGACGACGTCAATTGGCCGCCAAGATCATGTGACTTGACACCGTTGGACTTCTTTCTTTGGGGTTATTTGAAAGAAAAGGTGTACGTCGATAAGCCAGCAATTCATAACGGCATAGAACCTCAATTATGCCTCAGCGTCATCGAAAAGTTGGACCATCGGATGGAGGTATGCCGCCGAGGTCGCGGCGGCCATTTGGCCGATATTTTGATACATACATAATTCAACCATACCAATACTATCATAATAAAAGAAATGACAATAATTTCCTAAATATTTTCTGTTTTATTCAAAATCAACATCGGACCTTAAAATTTAACCACCCTTTATTAAACATTTCAGCTCTCTAGTTAAAAAAATATTTTTTTCGATAAATGAGATTGTGGGCGTGTCAGTGGGCGGATTTTAACAATTCCTTCACTTGATTATTTCGCGCCCCTAGAGAGTATATGGTTTCCATCTCGAGTTTTAATGCCTAATATTTGCCGACGGGCGGACTGACGGAGGGACAGTTACTCAAAATTAAAAAGTGTAATTGTAAATAATACAAATTATGTATTCTATAAAATAAAATTTTATAAATATAAATATTTTATTCCAGTTGATTTTATTTTTTTAATATTTTTGTACGTTTACTATTTTCCTACACTATTAGACGTGAAATATATCACTGAAATAGTTTATAAGATACTCGTATGAACCTCCAAATAAAGATTAAAAATTGGTTCGTTAATTTTATCCATCCACTGATGTGATCAGTTTTATTTTGGAACATCTTGTTAAAACGAAATAGTCATGCACTATTTTTATAAGGACAATATTTGGGACTGTTTCTAAAGTAAAATATTCTGTTAATTAATTTCTTAAGAAAACTCTTATTTCAGCCTGAACACCTGTAAAGCAATGTTCTTGATATTTACCTTTTTATTGCATTGGGAATTTCCTTTAAAACGAAGCAAAATAGCGCTATCTTTATTCGTTTAAAAGTTTTGATAATCAGTCTAAATAATCGTGGATTTTTTTCATTCGGTTTTAATTTGCAGAAAATTCTTCATAAAATGAGGGTGCTTAAACTATTGTGGTTTTGTAGAAACTCGCAATCGCAATCATGATTGTCAATTTTTGTGGTGAGGCGAGGCAGCCAGTTTTCGAAAACAAGGAGGCAAAAATCGCCAATTGCGAAAATTAATTAATTAATTAACTTAATTTTCGAAAAAAGAAATCTGTTGGATAAATCACTCCTGGAGCATTTGAAATCTGCAGAATTCCCGCCAACTACATTTTTTCACTGCCCGAGATGTCTTGCCTTTTTGTTTGCCTCAGTAGATTTGAAATCAGCAGAGTTCCAGCATACTAATTTTTCTCCTCCCCGGTTGCATTTTTTTTTTTTTTTTTTTTTGCGTGTAGCTAGGTGAAAATCGTTAAAAGACATCGCTTGCGAGCTTTGCGATAGTGTGGGACTTGAATCATCCACTAAAAACACCCAGGGAAGGCATGATGTTACCATCCTTCCAGTAATTGCACCTAGTCGAAAGTCTAATCAGCAATTTTGTTTTAACATTTTCTTATGTACTTATGTACTGTTTTTAGGAACTAACTTTGGTTTGTTACCTTTTTTTCTTAATTCATTATCACTTTGTTCGTGTGATTATCTTGTAAAACATATATTTCTTTCCTAATTACCTAGTTAACTAGTTCAAATGGTTTAACTCTATGTAATCTTCTAACTAAATTGTTGTTATTAAGTAGTGGAACTACTTCTAAATTAGCATGGTTGCGGAGCCTAACTTCATGTCTTCTTGCGACCTTCCGAACCTCGTCCTCTACCATTTCAATTTTTAGATCCCTATGTAGATCAGCATTACGTATGTACCACGGCGCATTAACAATATTGCGTAATACTTTGTTTTGAAAGCATTGTATGCTTTGAAGATTTGTCTTTCTTGTGCACCCCCATAACTGGAGGCCAAATGTCCAAATTGGTTTTAATATTTGCTTGTAGAGAAGCAGTTTGTTGTAGATTGAGAGGCATGAATTCCTGCCTATGAGCCAATACATTTTATTGTATCGTATATTTAGTTCATCTCGTTTTTTTTTGACATGTGTTTTCCAACGCAACTTTGCGTCCAAAGTCAAGCCTAAATACTTAGCTGAGTTCGAATGCAGAACTACTTTATTATTTATGTACACAGGTATGTGTTGCACGTTTTTATTCATAAAGTTAATATGAACCTACTTTAGTTCATTTAATTTTATTTGCCATTTTTTGGTCCATTTGGATATAATATTTACTGTCCTTTGCAGTTTTTCAGTAACTTCCTGTGCGGTTTTTCCTACTGCAAGTACAGCAGTATCGTCTGCAAAAGTGGCAACAGTAATTTCGTCATTTTGTGGTAGGTCGTTCGTGTATAGGAGGAACAGTACTGGTCCCAACACACTACCTTGCGGTACTCCAGCTTTGATGTGTTTCAATTCGGAGTACTCATTCTCTTGCTTAATTCTAAATAATCGTTGCATTATATACGACTCTAGTATTTCATGGTACTCTTTTGGAAGATTTTTTTGTAGCTTACGGATTAATCCTTTGTGCCAGACTTTATCAAAAGCCTTTGTTACATCAAGGAAGATGGCAGAGCATATTTGGTTTTCTTCTAAAGATTTTTCTATTAGGTATATCAGTTATTCTGTGGACCTGATCTATTGTTGAGTATTTATTTCTGAATCCAAACTGATGGTTTGGGATCAGCGTCCTTTCTTCTAGAATCGGATGGAGTCGTTTTAGGATCATTTTTTTCGAAAAGCTTTGACAGGATTGGCAGCAATGATATCGGCCGATATGACGTTACTTCACTGGGCAATTTTCCCGGCTTAGGTACCATGATAACTTCCGCAACCTTCCACATGCGCGGAACATACCTTAGTCTGAATGCAGCATTTATTTTCTGTGCTATTTTTTCATACCTTTCTTTGGCATTTTTATAGCCTATTCTAAGGGTATATTAATTTTTACGCATAGTTTGTAACATTCCTTAATATTACCCGTAGACCCCTAAAAGTTACTATATTTATGATCAGCATCGATAGTAATGTCGATCTAGCCATGTCCGTCCGTCCGTCTGTAGCCAAAAATTAGGCCTTTAAACTGGACCTAGAGAGCTGAAATTTTAACCAGATACTCTCTAGGGTCCCTAAATAATCAAGTTTACGAATTTTTGAAATCCGCCCACAGACACGCCCACAAACTCAAAAAAACAAAATTTTGGAAAAAATCGAATTTTGAGCTAGAAAGCTGAAATTTTTTATATACGATCTATGACTGCTAAAACTGCTCGGGATAAAAAATTTTCAAAATCCGCCCACTGACACGCCCACAAATAAATAAAATAATTTTTATATACCCTATTCTAAGGGTAGGGTAGAGCGAGGAGGATTTGACAAAAGGAGGCTTTGTCATTTTCAAATATAGGGAGAGCAAAAATCCGAATTTGCGGTGACTGCTATGTTATGAGTTGCACAAATGAAAACATCACTTGTACCTCCGCCTTACAGCACAACGCACGTGTTTTTGTTTTTGGTCGACTTTTATTTGTAATTTTGTATATTTTATTTGTTTGGAAACTACGTGTAAATACCAATTTTTGTTTTTTAAACTTTAGTGATTGTGACTATTAAAACATACATTTTAAATATAACAACAGTGTTTATTGAAAACACTGCAAAATTTTGGTAAGTTGAAATATAAAGTTAAAGTGCGATCAAAGGAGGATTTAACAACTTAGAATACGAAGGATTTGACAAATTGTCGTTTCTTTTAAAGACCATTATTTATTTTTTATTCAATGTTTATTAAATAATTACTTTATGTAGCCAAATATGCCAAATATTTATAAAAGGAAACACCCTGAAAGGGTCCTAGATGAGGAAGCCCTCACACAAGTATTGAACGTTATAAGCCGCAAAATTGAAACTCCAACAACTGCTTCGCGGAAATATAACGTTAATAGAACGACCCTTTTATATCGCTTAAAGCTTATATCGGAAAATCGAAGCGCTATCAATCTACAAAGCAGGGCTAGCACCAAATATTCTATAGGGCAAGTCCTCACCACGTTACAAGAAGAAGAGTTGACAGATTATTTTAAAAAATGTTCAAATGTGCACCATGGCCTGACGTTTGATATGACTAAGGCCCCTATTGCGAGTGGCGATTACTGATAGATGAACGACATTTATCTATTGTCAATCGTCGATTGTAGATTTTGGTATTGTGAATGGTAATTGTGATTGACATTTTTGTCGATTGGCAATCGCTTGTTGTCGTTTAAATTTTTCTGACCGACTGTCTAGGTATTCGTGTTATGAAGAAGAATATGCAGTTTAATTGTATTTAATCAACTTACATGTTTGCAAACAATATTTTTGTTTTCTTTTTTACAGACAGTCGATCAGAAAAATTTAAACGGCAACAAGCGATTGCCAATCGACAAATGTCAATCAAAATTACCATTCACAATACCAAAATCTACAATCGACGATTGACAATAGATAAATGTCGCTCATCTATCAGTAGTCGCCACTCGCAATAGGGCCCTAAGCGATTTGTTTACGACTATGACATAAAAAATAATATAAAATGTCCTTCTTCCTGGGTTAGGGAGCAAGCAGCTGGAAAAGTTTGGCTTTCGGGGTTCATGCGGCGAAATCCAACTATTAGTCTGCGAAAACCCGAGAACATAAGCTTGGCCCGTCTAATAACTTATTACAACTTAATTTATGAACTATTCTGTATATTTTGTTAATTCGTTCAAAATAAAACTATCTTTGTGTTACGTTTTTAAATGAAAGTTCGCAGACTGTCAAATTCTCCTACCTATTGTCAAAACCTCCTAAGGCAATGCCAAATCCTCCTATAAAGTGGGAGGATTTGACACTTTAACTATATTTCTTTTTCGCTCCACATCATGAGAACCCTTTAGATTACACAATTGGAATATATACCACTTTAAAGTCAAATATATAAGGAAAGTTTTATACCCCGACATTTTTAACGGTGCGCTAAATTTTGGTTCAAAATGACGTATCATCATTTTTGTGTCAAACCCTCCTCGCCTTACCCTATATTAAGTTTTGAAAATCCAAAGTTTCAGCTAGGGAGCTGAAATTTATAGTATATACTCTCTATGGGCCCTTTATGCTCATGTGTAAATATTTTCAAAATCCGCCCACTGACACGCCCACAATTAATTTTTTTTTTTTTTTTTAAATTCAAAGTTTGAGCTAGGGAGCTGAAATTTATAATATATACTCTCTAGGGGCCCTTTATTCTCATGTGTTAATTTTTTTGAAATCCGCCTACTGACACGCCCACAATTAAATAAAACAATTTTATTGAAACACCCAAGTTTGAGCTAGGGAGCGTTTTTTTTTGATAGAATCCTTTAAATGTTCAAAATGGGGCTCATCAGACATAAACAAGCAAGTTATCAAGCTGTTGTCTTCTTCGGTCATTTCAATAATTTTTTGGCAAAACTCCAGGAAAATAGGCAAATCCAGAGTGTTCAACTTGTTGCAATTTGAACTTTATAGGGAAACAAGTTTAAGTCATCATAAATTATCCGTTGAAATAACCGTCTGCTAACTCCAATTTGCTCCGATAAGTTTCGAGTCGAAACGCATGCGATTGTGTCTTGTGCGGCAATCATATTTACCAGCCTCATAATGGTCCATCTACTCGGTGGAGTGACGTCAAACTCCCGCCTAAATTCCCTTTGGACGGAAATAAGGACTGCAATCATGGTACCGCTGCACTATCAACTCATTTTAATAATTCTAAATAGTAATCTGCAAAAAAAAAAAAAAAATACTCACACAGAAGAAAAGTTATTACATTTTTTTTTGTAGCACAATTCGTGCGCCCCCCTTGACTTCGAAGTTGTATCTGTTCATCTTGTTGTTTTGTCCGCGTCGCCGATGGTGACAGTCCTTTCTCGTTGTCAGCACATACTTCATTTTGTCCTCGTTAATAAAAGATCATTCATCAAAAAATATTTTTATAACAATTGTTGGTCCACATGTTAAAAGTTTTGAAATCAAACTGCACCGACCTTACCAAGTACGAAATCTTTTGAAGAGTTTATTAGAATTTTGGGAACACACTATGCCCACAATATAACAGAAGAGGGGAGCTCTTCAAATTTTAAAAGGCAAAACGAGTCTTCATAGCGGGCACTTCACCGAATGTTATTATTAGTTTTGTATCAGGAATGACCGCATACAAACTGTGTTTTCTTCAGATAACACACGGTGGGGAAGTGTTGTGAAAAACCTTTCACAATATAAATGTCCGAGAAACAACATAACACCGCAATGAACTGGATCACAGAGAAATACCAAACATTATTTTATTCGTGCAGCGTGCCTTAATTTTATTCTGATTGCAAAAATGTTTCAACATTTAATAACGTTGCTCTTTCAATAATTAACAAAGAAAAATTAGATTCAAGAGTTCTCTGGTCCCGAATTAATTTTAAACAGCTTCAGCAAAGCCAACACGATTGTTGCCATAATCGAACTCAGTGTAGATCTTGCCCATGAAAATATCGCCAAGAACCCATAACTCATCAACGACTGGCATGAAGCCAGATGTGCAAATGGTCTCTCCGTTTTGTTCGCTCCTTACAATATAGTCCTTGCCCTCTAGCTCAAATATCCTACCACCCAAAACAAACTTGATGCCCGGCAATTGGGGAATCATGTCGCAGCTGATGATGAGATCTCTACCGGAGACTTCAGTGGCACCTATAGCATTATTAATGGCTGCGCAGTCATCTGCCGGGGCCCCAATAAGACTGGTACTGGTGTCAAAAATAACCTGGCAGCCACCCTGGCAGAAGCTTAAATCACGAACCGATCCAGAGTCCATTTGAACTTGCCAGTAAGCTTGGCGGGTAACGGGCAGATAGGTGAAGTCACCCTTGTAGTGATTGATGTCAGATCCACCGAAGATAATTTCACCGTCATTTGCTTGGCTTGAATTGCGGTTCAAGTAGTACGAGAAAACGGGTGCTGAAATTAACTCTTGATTGACAAGATTGTAGGCAGGTGGAGTAACTCTACCGGCTGCAAGGGACCTGTAGCCCAAGCCGAGTATTCCATCGAACTCAGCAACAACGAATGTTTGTCCTGTTTGGCCGAGTGCTTCGCCGAATATCTGACCTTCGATGTCCAATCCTCCAATACTGACCGTCTCTTCAGATAGAAAACCAGATACTGACCCCATTTCGTATTGGATGGCGAATTCATCGTTGTTTGGATACCAGCTGCTCGACAATCTAGAATTGTATTTGTTGTGTGTTGAACATGCAATATTATCAGAGTAACAATGCTTAGAGGGCACCCAAACGCTGGAAGATCCAGTGTCAAAGACGACCTTAAAGTTCTGGGGCGGTGTTCCGATCGAAATTTCACCATAATACTGAGCATCAGCGTAGTTGGACAAGTGCACAGCTGTTGGTCCGCGGAATTCCGATCCAATGCCAGTTCCAAGATCGCTGAAGTGCCTGCGGGCCGATTGAAATTTGTTTAGTTTGATGCGAACAAGGTCTGCGTTGGCAACCAGTAGGAGGCTCGCCGCAAGTACGAGTAGTTTTAGCATGGCTGTGTAAAACTGTGGATAAACAATAATTGAAAGGAAAATGACAAATATTCCTTTGTTTATAATCATACCATTTGTCGCTGTTGTCAGTCGGCGAATGGAAATCTTCGAGTAATTGAAAAAGTTAATACCAGATCGGTATATAAGTGAAAATTATAGTCAAATGTGCATGAATGATATGCCTGCATTATGTACAAGTACATTGTATTATATTTTTAATACAATTGTTTTCGTTTTTTATTAAACAAACTGTTCTTTTCTCGACTGTTTTTTTGGCGATGCTGTAGATACGTCATTTTTTTCCGATCGATATTTTATTTTTAAAATTTGCTGTTCAAATGTCTTATTGTTTTAATTAACATAACGAGTCTTTGATTGTTTGGGGCGCAGTTCATGCTGTTCAAATATTAAGCTGCAGACCCGTCACTGCGAATGTCAAATATTAGCTGAAACAAAAACATTGTATTTTCTGAAAATATTTGTTTCCATAATCAAAACGAGAACACATGTTTTTTTTTAAATTATTTTTGTGTTTTAATAAATAAGCTGTTACTTTCTCTATTGTTTTTAGGCGATGCGGTACATATTAATTTAATTCTCG
Source organism: Portevinia maculata (assembly GCA_949715645.1). Classification (NCBI taxonomy): domain Eukaryota; kingdom Metazoa; phylum Arthropoda; class Insecta; order Diptera; family Syrphidae; genus Portevinia; species Portevinia maculata. Next base: position 222,502,081 of record OX454526.1, read on the forward strand.
TTCGAAATTTTTATTTTCAAATTTGCTGTTTAAATACTCGTATGTATTTTTTTTACTTTGAAATTCATTTCGTTGGATTATAAAATATCAACTTACATCCTTAACAAAAATGGTTAAATTTAACTTACAATTAACAGGTTACTTATTCTATGTTGTTTGTCCTTATGCAAACGCTCTAAATTTAACTCTTTCTTATAACTATTGCCTTTCGGACTAAAAACTATTTTACGGAATATTTGTAAAATGTTATATTTTTTATATTAAATCAAACTAGGGGTCGCCCGTGGTCGAAATTCGACCAATTTTTTCTATAAGTTCATTCCCTCTCTCTCTCTCTCTTTCCCACTCTCTCTCCCACATACCCTCAAGCACAAAACTTAAACTGTGCGCGTACAAAGTCGTCGCTCGTGGTTGTTACTGCTCTGTGAACGGAGTTACTACAACAAATGCATGCACATATGAAAACGCCCTTCGCGGCTAAGTCGCCTGTTCGCGCGTTTATTGACGTTTATTGACAAAGTCGCCTGTTTGTTTTTATACCCTATTCTAAGGGTATATTAATTTTGAAACATAGTTTGTAACATGCCTTAATAATATTGCCCGTAGACCCTTAAAGTTACTATATTTATGATGAGCATCGATAGTAATGTCGATCTAGCCATGTCCGTCCGTCCGTCCGTCGGTAAAAATTAGGCCTTTAAACTGGATCTAGAAATAATCGAGTTTACGAATTTTTGAAATCCGCCCACAGACACTCCCACAAACTCAAAAAACAAAATTTTCGAAAAAATCGAATTTTGAGCTAGAAAGCTGAAATTTTTTATATATGATGTATGAGTCCTAAAACTGATCGGTAAATAACATTTTCCAAATCCGCCCACTGACACGCCCACAATTAAATAAAACAATTTTATAGAAAAACTAAAATTTGAGCTAGGGAGGTGAAATTTATAATATATAATCTCTAAGCGCCTTTCAAGCTCATGTCTAAATATTTTCACACGCCCACAATTTTTTTTAAAAAAACCTTTTTTTTGAAAATCCAAAGTTAGAGCTAGGGAGCTGAAATTTATAATATATGCTCTTTATGCTCATGTGTTCATTTTTTTTAAATCCGCCTACTGACACGCCAACAATTAAATAAAACAATTTTATTGAAAAACCAAAGTTTGAGTAAGGGAGCGTTTTTTTACAAAAGCTTCGTTTTTTTCAATAAAATCCTTTAAATGTTATATAACAAAATATGTAGAGCGTTCCGCATAATTCAACCATACTTAGACTTTTGTCACGCCCACTTATGAGGGATAGGAATAAGAATAGGGTATCCAACAGTTCGCCCAAGCGGACTGTAGCCCGTCCTTATGTTTTTTGTTTGGCAGATCACTATCTATCTAATACCTTTCAAATCCAGTTTGTTTGTGTTTTCTTCCTCACACACTAACAATTGACAATTGAGTGAGAATAAGGCAATAATAACCAAAATAGTTTACAATTTGTATTTGTTTTTTATTTTTCATACATAAAACTTTTAATTAACAATAAGTGATTCTATATGATATCCGATTCGTTACTACTAATTTAACTTAAAAAATCTAAATAACAATTCAAACATTTTTTTGATCTTACTAATTGTAAAGTGATCAATGAACATTTAAAATTTCTCTATATACCTACTATGTTTTTGTAAAAACTCTGTTGTATTTTTTAATTAAAACAAGCCTTTTTGTTTCAATTCAGTTTTTTTATATTTCAATTTTAGACTCTTGCTTTAATTTATTATGTGTCACAAATTGGTTACCTAAAGAAGCCAAAAAAAACCAATTTCGTAATTCACGAGGTTCTTATATACGCCAGAAAAAACGAGGTTAGACAATTCATATGTGCCAACTTAGGTAATACGATGCATGATGATTTGACGTCCCTCTATTCGTCAGCATATGGTAACACGGTGGTAGTGTTCAGATCATTAGATTAGAAGTTATTCTGCAACATTCTCCCCGCCTTGAATGGTCGTAAGATCTTCAATCTTAGGTAGGGGACAGAGCTTGCTTAATGCCCTTGTAGTCGTGCCAGTCGCTGTTTTAAGAGTCGCCACACGAATGACTCCATCCTTTCCCTTGTGAAGTTCAGTAACGCGGGCTAGTTTCCATCTTAGTGGGGGCAAGTTTTCGTCCTTTAGCATCACCACATCATCAACCTGGAGTCCTTGGTTTGCCTTGCGCCATTTGGACCTTGCTTGTAGATTGTGAAGATACTCCTCTCTCCATCTTTGCCAAAATTGTTGAATCAGCCATTGCACTCTCTGCCATCGGGTTAAATAAGTCAGATTCTTGTCCCTAATATCTAAATCGGGTATGGATTGTAAATGACTACCAACTAGGAAATGCCCAGGTGTCAATGGTTGGAAATCTGACGGATCTTCGGAAAGTGGGGAAAGGGGACGGGAATTCAGGATGGATTCGATTTGAATTATTACAGTATTTAACTCCTCATACGTCAAGGAAGCTAAATGCAGCACATGCTTCATGTGACGCTTGGCAGCCTTAACTGCTGCCTCCCATATGCCGCCAAAGTGTGGTGACCTTGGAGGAATGGTTCGCCACTCAACGCCTTCTTGAGTCAACGCATTCGTAACTTCTCTTTGATGTTCTGGAGATGCCAACTGCAAATATAAGTCCTTTAATTCGTTTCTTGCTCCTATGTAGTTGGTGGCATTGTCGCTATAAATTATCTTACTTAGGCCCCTTCTACCAAAAAATCTTCTTAGAGCACCTAAAAAACTTGCCGTGCTCAGATCACCCACTAACTCCAAGTGCACTGCCTTTGTGCTAAAACAGATAAAAATCGCAACGTATGCCTTTATTGGAGTAGTTCCTCTTCGTTTGAAATGAATTGCGAATGGTCCACAAAAGTCAGTGCCGCTTACTGCAAATGGCCGTGACGGGCTAATACGATGTAATGGCAGATCAGCCATGAGTGGATAATCCGTCCTTGGCTGGGTTCTAAAACATTTAACACATTGACGTATGGTCCTTTTTGCCAATACCTTCCCATGGACTGGCCAGTATTGCTGTCTTACAAAACCCAGCAGTCCCTGTGCTCCCAGATGGTGATTCTTTTCATGAATATGCTGCATAACCGCTTCCGTGAATGTACTTCTAGCCGGTAGTAGAATGGGGTGCTTAAATTCATATCCAATTGCGGCATTTTTTAGTCGTCCTCCAACACGGATTATTCCATGATCATCTAGGAATGGGTTTAACGATGACATATGAGATCTCATATTCACCTGTTGTCCCTTCTGTAATTGTGATAGTTCACAAGCGAAGTGCTGTTTCTGCACAGCCCTTATGATAACGTTGATGGCTGCCTTAAATTCATCCAGTGTAATTTCCCCGAGTTGCCTCACTTCTTTCCTCATTCGGGCCATCGTATTTTTGATAAATCGTAGGACATAAGCCGCTGTGTGGATAAATTTTATGTAATTGTTTTTAAATTTGGTATGGCAAAATATGTCCATGAGCTCATGTACAAGGAGTACGTTTCTCTGTATCTTTCGCTCTAACTCTTCATCCGAGAGATTGGGTTTCTCTTTCCACGTGGGCCATTCTGCTTCTCCTTTATATAAAAAGGCTGGGCCAGAGAACCACATGTCACTATTAATCAGCTCCATCGGTGTGGACCCTCTTGACAATATATCTGCAGGATTGCACTTTCCGCTAACGTGGTGCCATTGATGAGCTTCAGATAGACCTTGAATTATTGAAACACGATTAGCTATAAATGTGGGCCATTGGTGCGTTTCCTCTGCCACCCAGTGCAGGACAATGCTTGAATCCGTCCAATAATAATATTTCCTAAAATCTTGTTTGGTAGCCGTCCTGATTTTATGGACAAGTTGCACCATCATTACGGCCGCACATAGTTCGAGCCTGGGCAATGTTATCCGTTGCTTATTGATTGGTGCTACCTTTGATTTCGCACAGAGCAAGTTCAAATACACATCACCATCCTTTGTTCGCGATCTAACGTACGCGCATGCCCCAAATGCTCTTTCGGAACTATCTGAGAACGCATGCAACTCTGCCTCATGGACATTATTCTTTAAGACGTGCCGCTTAATCGATATTTGCTCCAGATCGACCAGTTCTTCTCTGAAGGATAACCAAGCTTGATGCAGATCTTGAGGGAGAGCCTCATCCCAATGAAGCTTACTTTTCCATAGGCCCTGCATGAATATTTTTGCTCGTACTATTACCGGATTAATGAGACCCAAGGGATCATATAGCCTAGCCACATCAGATAGTATGTTTCTTTTGGTAACTCTACTGAGCCTTTGCAGATTGACTTGTATTTGGAAAGTATCGTTACGGGGCTCCCAAATTAAGCCTAACGTTTTTATTACATTATCCTGCTTCAATTGGAATAACTTTTCTCTGTCCTCTGCAGCAATGTCTTGTATGATTTCTTCTGCATTAGCACACCATTTTCGTAGCTGAAAGCCGCCTCGCACTAAAATAGATTGAAGTTCATATTTCATCTTAAGCACCTCTTCCATAGTGTTAGCGCCCGAGAGTACATCGTCGACATAGAAATTATTTTTGAGGACGTGAGAACCAATTGGATAAAGATCTCGCTCATCGTCGGCTAGCTGAGACAATACCCTAGCTGCCAGATAAGAAGCCGGAGCGGTACCATAAGTAACCGTGCAGAGTTTGTATATGTTTACTTGTTCATCCAGCGATTCTCTCCAAAGTACATATTGATATCTTTGGTCATCTTCGTGCATGAGCACCTGCCGGTACATCTTGGTGATGTCAGCCGTGAACACATACTTATGATAACGAAACTTAAGAGCAATGGAGAATAAATCCAACTGCATGACTGGCCCCACATGCATGATATCGTTTAGAGAAAGTCCGCTATCGGTCTTGCAAGAAGCGTCAAATACGACGCGTAACTTTGTGGAGGAGCTTTCTGGCTTGACGACGCAATGATGAGGCAAGAAGAAGTGAGGTTCGCTGTAATTTACATGATCAACAAGCTTCATGTGGGAGAGAGAGATGTACTCTCTCATGAACTCAATGTAATCTGTCGCTATGTTCAGATTTTTATGTATTTTTTTTTCTAAACTGATGAATCGACGCATTGCTGTGTTATATGAGCTGCCTAGTTCCTGTGAATCAATTTTAAACGGCAGTCGTACCTTGTAACGACCGGTTTGTAAACGTTCGAAGCTCTTGAGAAACAGTTCCTCACATATCTGCTCATTTTTTGTTAACGGTGCGGTTTCGATAATGTTTTCGGTCTTGGAGAATGAATTCATAATCTGTTCGAGGCTCTCGCAATCGTCATCCGTGCAAAGATGACACGATGAAATGCTGTCGTGTTTGCCTTTGCCCTTGAATATTCCTGAGACTATCCATCCAAGAACCGAATTTTGAAGAATTGGCAAATTTTCATTTATGCGAATCTGTCCAATTGACAAAAGTGATAAGAAGTGGCTAGCACCAAGCAACAAATCAATGTGCTGTGGTTTATTGAATTGTGGATCTGCGAGGTTTATGTTTTCGGGAATACGCCAATCGGAAATATCGATTTGATTTTCAGGTACTAACTGTGTGATTCGTTTAATCACGATGGCTTCTACAACATGACTGATCTCGTTGAAACGCGACTTTATCATAATGCTTGTTTTTTGTTTAGAGGATATTGTATTGGCTCCTATACCAGATATAGACGTGTGAAATTTTGTTCGCTGTATTCCTAGGATCTGTGCAAGACGATCGGTTATGAGATTTAGTTGTGATCCGGAATCAAGAAGAAGACGACATGGAATAGGAGTGTTATGTTTGTCCAGAACATGGACAATGGCTGTGGCCAGTATGGTACGGCTTTGATCACCCGGAACAGTAGCCTGGAGGACTTTGTTATGGTCTTTGGCAACGTACTCATCTGCATTTGCATTAAGTGTGGTAGGAGCACGACTGGTGGATGGATAATTAGTTGTGTGGAGAATCGTATGGTGTGCCTCGTCACACTTGCGGCATGAGGACGATCGGCACGATTCGAGGTTGTGATCATTTTTTAGGCAATTGGCACAAATTTTCTGCTTATTTATGAATCCATGTTTCTCGTTTTGAGGTAAATTAAGAAATTTATAACATTTATGAATAAAATGACCTATACCATTGCAATACAAGCATTTGAGCCTACCTTGGTCTGCGTTTTTAGTTATGGCTAGGCTTTTGCCGGGGCAGCCTTTATTTGGCCTTGAAGATGAATTAGTACTGGTACTTGCCTGTGTATTAACTGTTGAGGAAAAGCACTCCAGGACTTGGCATCGCTTTTCAATAAACTGCACTAATCTGGAGAGCGGTGGTAGGGTATCGGTTGTGCATTCTTCTTGCCATTTGTTCCGGGTGGCCATGTCGAGCTTAGAGACAACAATGTGGATAATGACGTCGTCCCACTTGTCGGCTGGGCGTCCGAGTGATAATAAGGCGCGTAGATGACCCTTTGTTTCGTCGATGAGTTCTCGAAGACAAGCTGCGGATGGCTTATGAACTGCTGGAGCTTCAAATATTTTGCGTATGTGTTCGGAGCAGATGACTCGTTTATTTTCATAGCGGTCAACAAGAATTTTGACTGCTACATCGTAATTTACTTCGTTGATTTCTAAAGAGTCAATTGCGCGGGCGGCGCTGCCACCAAGCGATGATTTTAGATATTGAAATTTTGACGTTTTATCAAGGGAAGGATGGGAATGAATAAGGGATTTGAAAGATTCGTGAAAATCCAACCATTTTGTGATCTCACCTGTAAAATAGGGCAATTTTATTTTGGGTAGTTTCAATTGTTCATTTGACTTAAATTGCATGCTCACATCAATGTCCTTTTTAATTGGTTGCTTTGACTGAATTCTTACCATGATTTGGGGTTGAAGAACGTAGTAAATTTCTTCGTACATGGCACGAATATCCTCCTTGCTTGTAACTTCCTCTTGATCTAGTTCTTCGATCTTACCTTGAAGCTCTTCGAAGGCGGTAAAGCTGTTGTCGAGTGCAGCTAATCGGAGTTCCAGTTGTTGCACTGACACGTCGTCTGGCATGGCAGCTACGAAGTCCTTGGCACGCTCAATTTGTTTGCACGCTACGGTGCGTCGACTTTTCAGTGCATCAATTCTTCTAGCAGCCTTTGTTAATGATTCTTCCGTCGGCATCGTGGCTTTTGGTTATGTGTAAAGTGATGAATGCGTAATCGTCGATAATTACGATATGATTATGTGACAATCACGTCGGGGTCACCATGTATTTTTTAATTAAAACAAGCCTTTTTGTTTCAATTCAGTTTTTTTTATATTTCAATTTTAGACTCTTGCTTTAATTTATTATGTGTCACAAATTGGTTACCTAAAGAAGCCAAAAAAAACCAATTTCGTAATTCACGAGGTTCTTATATACGCCAGAAAAAACGAGGTTAGACAATTCATATGTGCCAACTTAGGTAATACGATGCATGATGATTTGACGTCCCTCTATTCGTCAGCATATGGTAACACGGTGGTAGTGTTCAGATCATTAGATTAGAAGTTATTCTGCAACACTGTCATCTTTATAAAGTTTTCCCTGTCCATTTTCTTCATTAACGTAAAATGTTAAACCATTAAAAGACCTTACTCTACTACACGCAACATATAGCTGACCGTGTGAAAACACTGGTCGCCTCAACATTATTCCAATTTTATTAAAAGTTTGTCCTTGCGATTTGTTTATCGTCATGGCAAATGCAGGTATAACAGGGAATTGTGTTCTTTGAAATTGAAAGGGTAACACAGTTCCCGAAAAAGTCAAATTAATTCTTGGTATCAAAATTCGTTTTTTCACTGCTGTTCCCGTTAATACCTCACAATCTAAAGTATTGTGGTGCATGCGCTTAACCCTCAACCTTGTTCCATTAACTAAACATTGAGCTGTATTTAAATTACGTATTAACATAACAACGCAATTTTCTTTCAAAGTTAACTTATGTGGTGGCATCCCGCTTATTGTTAATAAATTTAAAAATTCTATTGGAAAATCATTTGTATTTATACCTTCGTTTTCCATTATTTTATCGTAACTGTTGTAGGTTTTTTTTTTGTCCATCGATACGGTTCAAAATACCACCATTAATGAGAGAGCAATCTTCATTCGTTGGTGCTAAAATTGTTCGCTTAAGCACTTCATCCGACAAAATTGTCTCTCTTATATCACCGTAAATGTCTTCAATGATATTATTCATATTTCCGATTGCACTCTGTGGTATCTCAATGATATCTTCACCAAATAAATCATAAGTAGTCAAATGTCCATCTCCCATTTTTTTTAAAAATTTTATAAAATCCACTTCTTCGGGAAGAGCTCGCATATTTTGATTCAACTTAACTTTATGGAATTTATGAAATTCCTCCCAACTTATAATACAATTTTCTATCAAAACTGATCTTGATGCATGAGGTACAACGGGTAGAATTTGGAGTAAATCACCACATAATAAGACAGATTTGCCTCCAAATAATTTATTTTTTTCTTCACCTGAAGCTAAATCTCTCAATAACTTGTCTATTACTTTAAGTGCAATTTTCGGACACATTGAATATTCATCTATCAATATCAAAGATGCTGGACGTATGGGCAATTTAAAAACATTGTTTAACGTACGACCATTTGTAAGTAAAGTTGATGCAATTCCACTGTAAGCGGTAGCTATGCAACGTAAATTTAACGCATTCATTCGCTGGATGATTGCAGTTTGCACAAATGTCTTTCCACATCCAGCATGCGCTGACAGACAAAAAACATTTGATCCAGTATCTTTGTATTGTACTTCACGCAATACTTGATCAATTATATGTTTCTGTTCGTTATTTGCATCATCATACATTTGCTCATAAATGAACTGTTCGTCAAATACGTCCACAGTATCTATATCATTGACTGACAAATTTCTTGGCACAGGTAAATTAAATGCTTCACAATTTAAGTTATGAATAATTAAAACCTCCTCAATCTCAAATAAAGTAAGGCGACTGTATAATATGAACGCAGTCAAACTCCAAATGTACCGGTTCGAATGTGGTTACGGTTCTAAAAATCTAATAATGATAATTGAGATGACTGAATTTTAAAAAAAAAACATTTGTTTCTATTTATGCACTTACAATCTGAAATGTATTCACAATGAACAGTAAATCAAAGCTTGTTTTCACAATTTTTTTGTTTAGTTTGTTATTTTTCACTTAAAAAAAAGAAGAAGAAAACTTAGGCCACTGTATAATATGAACGCAGTCAAACTCCCAATGTACCGGTTCAAATGTGAGTTTGTTATTTTTCACTTAAAAAAATAAAAAAGTTAGCAAAATGCATTTATTTGACCGTTTTTGGAGTAGAGAGCAGATTATTGCCCCACACAGCAATGTTGTTGTTTTGGTAATTTCATCCAATTCGCTTTATTTTACCTGCTGTATTTCATAATGTGTGTTATATATGTGGATGATTTTTGTATTGTGCACTTCTATGCATTTTTCCCTATCCAAATATGTAATATAGTGTTGGCATATCTATGTTACGAATAATAGCAAAAATGGGTGGAAACACGTTATAGGCAACTCCGTATTAATATATAGATAGATTTTCAAGTAACTTCAAGTAATTTCAAACATTTTCAAGTACCTTCAAGTATTTTCAACTAACTTCAAGCATTTTCAAGTAACTTCATCACATGATATAAAATTTTTCCGTTCAGATTGGCAGATTATTGCCTAACACAGCAATGTTGTTGTTGTTGGAAATGTAATTTGATCCAATTCGCTACTTTTCACCTGCTGTAAATCATAATGTGTGTTATATATGTGGATAATTTTTTTTTGTGCACTTCTATGTACTGTCCCCTACCCAAATATATATAGTGTTGGCATATCTATGTGAAATATTATAGCAAAAAAGGGGGGAAACACGTTATAGGCAACTCCGTATTAATATATAGATTACAAACTACTTAAGCTACTTGACTTACTTCAAATACTTAAGGTATAATAACTATAGGTACATCGCAAAAAACCGAAAGTAAATCGCTGAGGATACTGACAGCAAGCCAATTATCTGCAAGCCAAGCGTTGGCTTAGGAGCTACCGACGTTCAGTGGGCAGATAAAGGACGCGGCGGAACGAGCGTCGAAAGTGACCCTATCGCTTTTTGCGGATGAAGTGCTATTTCATAAAGCACATGAGGGTTTTCACCTGTCCAGTAACGCATATTTTACTTATTGACAAAGGGGTTTAACCAAAAATGCGCTTCACCGCTGGTGATGATTTCGCGATGAAATTCTTCATTTTCTTCCGTCATGTCCAGAGCCCAATTTGAGAACGTAGGTACGTCGCTTCATATGATCAAGTGGCTTTAGTTCTTGAGTCAGCTTGATCTTGTTAGAGTGATGGCCAATATCCTTACGCAAAATTCGGCATAATGTAGTCTGAAAGAGGCTCAACTCTTGAGAACGCCGCCGTGAAATTGACTGATTTGTCTGGTTTTCGACGCACGCCTCTACCGCATCAATATTCTCCACACTTCGGGCAAAACGTAATCTCACCTGCACGGCAACATCAAGCATCAAATATTCTGACTCAAGTTTTTTCACTAGACTATGAATTGCTTGTCTACTGGGACGAGAATGACGGCCGAAAATTGGCGTTAACGCTCTTAACACTTTTAATTATTTGTAAACGCTGTTTCTTCGTGTACTTCACCATGAAATGTTGATTTTACTGAATATTTTGACATTAACAGTTCGGTAATCAGTTAAAGTCTGTGTTTACACTGAAAGTTTGAAGCTGTGAAGTCGCTATTGAAAGACAATTTACATTGGGTTTCCAGCTTAACTTCCTATAGAAGATTAGACCCAAGAATTTAGCTTCATCGGAAAAAGTTAAGCTTGTAGCGTTAATAGAGGGTCGGTCAATATGAGGGATTTTATATTTCCTCGAAAAGAGGACAAGTTCAGTTTTGTGGGGGTTGACACCCAGGCCACAGCGATTTGCCCATCTAGTTAGCTGGTTGAGAGCGTTTTGTAGGAGTTCCTTTAAAGTGTTGAGGTATTTTCCAGAGACGGCAATAGCCATCATCCGCATAGGCAATCACCATGCAGCCCTCTCCTTCCAGGCATATCAACCGTTCATTCACCACCAAGTTCCGCAGAAGGGGGGGGGGGGGGGGGGGGGGGAAAGGACGCAGCCTTGCAGATTTACCCTTACAGTATGCATGTTGGGCTGCAGACAGAAGTTGCGTATTTATATTCGTACGCAGGTGGATATCAATCTTGCTAGCTCGTCTGCCTTTCCAACGTTTTAGGTTGGAAGGGAAGTGCACAGCATTTGCTGTGCTTGCACGGGGGCCTATTGGTCAATTGTGATCGCTTTTTTGTTTATCGTTGTAAAAAACTTCACTAACAATAAAAACACTTACCATACTCCGTTTAAATTATTCTTGCTGGTTGGCCTATTGGAACCAACCTGTCTTCTTGACAAACCTGATTGTGTCCGTCAGTGGTACCTGCGCTACGTGCTCTAAGTCTTCGAAAAATCTGTTGCCCAGATAGGGGAGTCGAGATGTCTGGAGGTTTGGACACTCGCAGAGCAGGTGTTTGATGGTCTCGGTTTCTTCTGTATCCTGACAGCTCCTGCAGTAGTCTGGTGAGCTAATGCCCAGCCTGTTTGCCATTACACCTATGGGGCAGTGGCCTGTCAGTACGCCGGTTAGGATGCGAATTTCTTGTTTGTTTATTCCCAGAATGTGTTTTGTTCTTTTCTCGTCGATTCTTGGCCATATACTGCGAGACACAGTCGTTCCTTTGGGACCAGGTAGTGTTAATTTGTTCGCTCAGTTTTTGGTCAATGTTTCTTTTTGCTGCACTGATTTGGATGTCTATTGAGGTAATGGCGTCCATTGCCAAGATCTGACCCTGTTCTTTCTAGCTCGTCTGCCTTTTCATTCCCCACGATGTCGCTGTGACCGGGGACCCAGCAGCGGGTGATCCTGTGTCGTCGAAACCAACGACCATACCACGTCGAGTTAATCGGTTCTCATCAGATCACCGTAATTAAACGACGTTGGGCGCGGTTAGTACGTAGATAGGGGACCGTTTGAGAACAACCGCGTGTCGTTGGCCAGTCCCATCTACAGAGTTGAGGTAGATAATTATACGTGGTATCACAATGGACCTAAATTGGTCTAAGTGCGTCGGCTTCTGCCGACAGCCACATAAACCTAACCTAACCGATCCTGTGTCGTTCGCCTATTTCGTTAAGGGATTTTTGGCAGTTCCTGAGTGTGTTTGACTTTATGGTTTCGCTGTCTAGTGCTTTGATCGCCGCCTGACTGTCTACGAAGATTGTAATCTTGGAAGGATCCAGATTCTTCGCGGAGATTGTTTTTGCTGCCTTATCTATGGCGACTATTTCGGCTTGAAAGACGCTGCATTCATTGGGGAGGATATGTTTGAAATGACTTCCAGCCCGGCTTGGGGTGTTGATCTCATTGCTCCTGTTGTGCCGATACATGCTAATCTCTGTACCTTAGAGAGGTTATGGAGATAGGTAGTCCTTTCTGTTGCCTTCCACCAAACAATTGACCCGTATGTAAGTATGGGTCGTATGATCGCTGTATACATCCAATGGGTTATGTAAGGGCGCATACCCCAACGTTTGCCAAAGGTCTTTTTGCATGCGTAGAAGGCACATAGTGCTTTTTTTGATCGTTCCTCTGTGTTACGTTTCCAAGTAAGCTGAGAGTCTAGGATGATGCCCAGATACTTTGCTTCCGGGGAAAGTTTCAGACGAATTCCGTTTAGCTTCGGCATATCGAAATTCTCGATTTTTCTTTTCCTAGTGAACAGAACACATTCGGTTTTGATTGGATTAACTCCAAGGCCGTTCGGTCTTGCCCACGAGGATAATTCTTTTAGGGCAAATTCCATGAGTTCACTAATAGTGGGGAGATACTTTCCACTTATTACAATATCGTCTGCGTATGCTACTATTTTCGTCTTTTTGACCTTTAGAGTCGTGAGGATTTTGTTGACCACTAGAAGCCACAGGAGGGGAGATATGATGCCTCCCTGTGGGGTGCCCCTGGTCACTGTTTTCCTTATGCTACTCTCTCCGATCTCTGAGTTAATTACTCTGCTGTTAAGCATTTCGTAAACCCAGTTCGTTATTTCTATTTTCGCTCCTAAGTTAACGAGCGCTGTTTTTATGGCCGCTGTTTTGACATTGTTGAAAGCTCCCTCAATGTCCAAAAATGTGCCGTGACATAACCCCAAGCGTCATAAGCCCAAATTTTGAAATTTGGCCTTATGTCGCATTGTGAAAGTGACATAAGGCCAAATTTTAGCATTTGGTATTATGACACATTGGAAAAGCGTCATAAGGCCAATTTGGCTTTATGACACTTTCGCTTGGTGCTGTTTTCAACAATTTTCCCTCGCACCTACCCCAAATCAAACAGTGACCCCAAGCAGGGAGGTTGCAGGGGCGCAGCATGCCCCCCATATGCATTGCACTGTTTCTGGGATTAGTTGCGAAATCGCAAGTAGATTGCATAAACAGTACAATGCCTATGGGGTGGCATGCTGCCCCTCTGCAACACCCCTGCTTGGGGTCACTGTTTGATTTGGAGCAGGTGCGAGGTACGGTTTCGAAAATTTGGCTTTATGTCACTTTCCGGATTTGGCCTTATGACGCTTAGTCTTCCGCACTCAGAACTTTAAATCGTTGTTTCGTATATTGCAATTGACTTGCTTTAACACGGATTTTTGAAGTTTTTGTAGCTTTTGGATATGGGTTGTCGATGCGTTACCCCAAGCAAGAACACCATATCGCAGTTTGGACTCAATGAGTGCATAGTATACCTGTCTCAAAGCGGGCACCGTGGCATGGTATTTCAGGTGAGCTAGTGCAAAGATGGCCTTCTTTAAATCCATACGTAATTTATCGATGTGTTTGTTCCAAGAAGTGACAGTCGATGAGTACTCCTAGATACGATTATTTATAGCTGTCAACAACTTCGATGACTTCTGAGATGGAACTAAGACATGCATCATTTCTCAGAAAAACTGGTATTTGCGTCGATTTGAAACTTGGATTTCTGATGTGCATAATCTTTGTTTTCGATGCATTTATCACTAACCCGTTGTCGTGGCACCACTTTACTGCGACATCAAATTCTTCCTGCATCACTGCTGTAGCTATTTTTAGGGACCTGTTACAGACCACGATAGCTGTATCATCAGCAAAAGCAAACGGTATACTTTGTTTGAATGATCGGAGAAGCTCATTAGTATGCAGGATGAATAGGATTGGCCCTAGTTTTGATCCCTGTGGGACACCCTGTGGGACGCCTTACTGAAATCCATGAAGAGTACCAACGCGTGATGGCATTTGTTCAAGCTCTGGTTGACACAATTCGCGAATTCTGCTAACATTTTACTCGTACTTTTATTTTTTTGAAAACCATATTGACTTTTATGAATCGGAGCATACTTGCCAATAAAGCTATTTATTCGTGCAGTGATAACACTTTCTAGACATTTTTCTATTACCGGAAGTATTGATATTGGTCTATAGTTACTGAGCTAACTTTTATTTCCTCCTTTGTAAATAGGCCTTACTACAGCTGTTTTCAAGATGGATGGTATCTTTGATTGTGTCAGACTTATGTTAATGAACTTGCTTATAATGGGTGCAAATATGTCGGCATGTTTTCTGATATCGGCCGCTCGAATTCCATCAATTCCTGGCGATTTATATTCACCCAGCAAACTTATTATACTATAAACTTCTTGAACGTTTGTTGGTTGTACGAACATATTTTTTTCCAAGATTCTGTTCGGATTAACATACATATGTAATTGAGTCACAATGATGGATAATCTTCTTCGTCTGTTTTGAAAAGAATTTTGCAAAATCATTGGATAATACATGCGGTTCAGTAGAAAAGTATTTATTCAATGACTCATCAATATTTAATTTTTTTCTTCCCAGTATTTCATTTATTAATCCCAAACTGGATAAAATTTCTGACCTGTTTCTGTTTTGGAAAGTGGGCTGGTTTCCCCTGTTACACAAAACTAGATTTGTGGAAATAATATATTCAAACAACGACTCACCTCTGTTATTAATTCCTGCGCTGCCCCACAGCGTGTGGTGTGCATTCGCGTCGCACCCTACCACCAATGATGTGTTCCGTGTGTTAGCGTGCTCCACTAATTCACGTACTGTATCGGATGGTGGGTTTTCCTCGTCGTGTGCCATGTAAACTGAAGCGAGGATAAGGTTCCTTTCCGGAGCTTCAATTTTTACGGCCACTTTGTCTCCATTGCTGTACCTGTGAAGAAAGAATATGTTACCAACAGTTTTCTTGACTAGAATACAACTTTACCTTCTTCTTTAGTGTGGAACAGATGGTAATATGGCGATTTCAGTCCTTGGATTTTATTTTTAAAAATCCAGGGTTCTTGAATTAATGCCACGTCCACGCTTATCTCAGTCATGAACAGCAGTAGGTCGTGTGTTGCTGCTTTACAGTGATGCAAATTAATTTGCACCACTAGCAGCTTTTGCAACCTTTGGCTCTTCATCTTCATCCAGCCGTGCCCTTACGGCACCTAGCCCGAACTTCAGTCTGTTGCCTGTGGTCTGTCTTATGCTGGCTGCAGAAGATTGGTTTATTGTAAAGCAGAGCTCCTTGCCGTCACCACTTCTTCTGGAGTATACCTTCACCCAATCCTTGATCGAGTTATTCTTGTTCTGCCCAGCGAGGAGGACCACGATGTTCTTGTCCTCTTCTTTGTCGAAGGAGGGTGGTATCCAGACTTTGACTTTCTGTCTCAGTGGCAGTGCGGATGCTGGCGATAGTTTTGGAGAGAAACTCAAGGGTATGCCCGTCTCCACACCCCACTATCTTCACACCTTTGTGCCATCCGGCCCCGTCAAACTCGTAATCTGGTCCCCCATTTCGGATTTCGACCATCATGGCCTTAAGGATGACGTTTTCTGTCAGCAGCCAGTGCTCAGCTGTGATCTTTCCATCGGATTTATGTACTATATACGCTCGCACGACCACTAAAATTAGGCACCTTTTCCGTCCTATGGTAAAGGAGCATCACTGGGTATTGAACTATTGATGAGTAAAGGAATACCATAGTGATGCCCCCTGACCTTAGCTAATCACCGTCTTGACATCGCACAAGACAATTGTAGTGACCATGGAGGAGGATTTTGCCAGCCAGCGTTTTAAGGAGGAATGATGATAGACTAATGGGTCTGAGGTCTTTTGGACTCACATGAGAGTAATTGCCAGCTTTGGGTTTGAAAATCACTTTCACTTCTCTACAAGCCTGAGGAATATATGTGAGACTTAAGCAGCTCTTCAAAATCATCTCTAGTGCGGGTAGGATGATATCCGAAGACATCTGTAGTTCGGCAGGTATTATGCCGTCTGGTCCTGCAGACTTAAAATCATTGAAGCTTTGTAGCGCCCAAAGGAGCTTGCCCCCTAGTACTTATAAGACTTTGAGAATTAGTCACCTGTATATCTGACCTATTCATTGAATTGAGTATCAAGTAGCAGTTTGAGCCACGAGTCCACGAGCCACCCGCTTTCTTTAGGCAGGTAGGCATAGTTGGATTCGAGGCAAGGATTTCTCTTAGGCTTGATGGCTCAGAGGATACTTCTATTTTGCCAGAGAAGAGTCTCCAAGATGATATTTTGACCGCCCTTAGTTAGTTTTTATATGAGTTCAGGGATTCTTTATAGGAGTCCCAGTCAGTTTTAGATCTTTTAGCACGAATGAGTTCCTAGTTCTGGGATCTACCAATGTGACTTCTTTTTTCACCTGGGTGGTATGAGAGGGAATGAAGTAGCCATCGCTTCGTTAAAAGCCGCCATGTTTCCAACATTTCGTCGCCTGGATAAAATATTGTCGTAAGTTACAATTTGCTACTTTTGGGGAAACGCATTTTAAGTTCAAACATTTTTTGCTCATAAACTATACGGTGAATTTTTTTTAAAATATGAATGGCTGATACAGAAAACATCTGGCAACTCAGAAACGTGAAAACAATTATAATATTCTGATAAAGGAAGGAAGGAAGGAAGGAAAGAAGGAATAAGAGTACATTTTTCTCAATATGCCGTTGTCGTATGTGACGGTTTAACCAAAACTGCTGGTTACCCAAACACATACGACAAAATAATCACACATACGACAAAAATAAAACTAATTCAAATGTCGTTAGTATATTACATACGACAATATAAAAACATACTTACCTATTTATTTAAAAACAAAAATAAACTCAGATTTATTTTTTCAATTATTTATTTTCTGTTAAAAAAATATTTTTTTTTATTCTTAACAAACCTAAAATAAACAAAAGTAAAAATAAAAAAGCCTCATACAAATTTGTCAGGGCTGAGGTCCTGTTTTCTGTGTTATTAGGGAATTTATATATTGGATCTTTTTCCTCATTATCTGCTGAAAAATCGGGCTCCGGGAAATAACCCCCCAAATGAAAAATTAAATAACTCCCCAAAATTGGGGAATAATTTCACTGTGAAATTATTCCCCAAATCAAAGATGAAATAAGTCCCCAAAATGGTATGAAATAAGTCCCCAAATAAATATGAAATAATTCCCCAAAATGGATTTTCAAGGTGTTATGACTCACTATGGCTTTCTGAAAGTGAAATAAGGCCATACGAATTCATTTACCCAAAGTGCAATAAGGCTAAGTGCTAAAATAAAACCTCGCACCCTGGGATTCCATAAACAGTGCAATGTGTATGGGGCGGCATGCTGCCCCCCTGCAACCCCCCTGCTTGGGGTCACTGTTTGATTTTTAGTAGGTGCGAGGTTTTATTTTAGCACTTGGCCTTATTGTACTTTGGGTCCCCAAATTTGAAGTATGAAATAAGTCCCCAAAAACCCATGAAAGAAGTCGCCAATTTTGGGGGCTTATTTCATATGAAATATATCCCCACCTGCATACAAATTTTGTCGTATGTACATTAAAAATGCACATACGACAATTATTTACTAAACTTTCACTGAACAGATATTGTATTGTATGTCGTATGTGTAGCATTTTGTATACACATACGACAAGGTTAGGTTAGGTTTATGTGGCTGTCGGCAGAAGCCGACACACTTAGACCAATTTAGGTCCATTGTGATACCACGTATATTATCTACCTCAACTCTGTAGATGGGACTGGCCAACGACACGCGGTTGTTCTCAAACGGTCCCCCATCTACGTACTAACTGCGCCCAATGTCGTTTAATTACGGTGATCTGACGAGAACCGATTAACTCGACGTGGTATGGTCGACAAAGAAATACTTAAATGTTGGCGACCTTGCACATACGATAACTTTTAACGATATTATTTTGGAAACTAAGGCAGATATCGGAAAACGGATCCACCTAGTGATCCACAAGAGACAAATTTAAATAACAAAACTGCATTTAAATCTCAAGACCTCAATTTTTCACATACGACAATATTTTATCCAGGCGACGATTTGGATAAAATTGTAATCCTGGCAAAAAGAATTTAGATAGACGACCGGCGAAAAACTATATAAATCGACCAGGGGATAGTGGAAATATTGTATCACCGTTGTTCAATTTGATTTAGGCTTGGTATCTTTTGCACTAATATATATATTTGGTACAATATTCGTGCGTTTGTTTCTTTTTATGCACAGCTTTTATTATGTTTGATTATGTTCTTCTTTGTAATACCTCTTATTGCATTGCTGGTGAGATGATGAATCGAATAAGACTCGAAATGCATTTGAATAAATAAAATCAATAAACGAAGTAATCTGTTTATACCCTATTCTAAGGGTATATTAATTTTGACGCATAGTTTGTAACGTACCTTAATATTGCCCGTAGACCCCTAAAAGTTACTATGTTTATGATCAGCATCAATAGTAATGTCGATCTAGCCATGTCCGTCCGTCCGTCCGTCTGTCGGCAAAAATCAAAAATTAGGCCTTTAAACTGGACCTAGAGAGCTGAAATTTTAACCATATACATACTCTCTAGGGTCCCGAAATAATCATGTTTACGAATTTTTGAAATCCGCCCACAGACACGCCCACAAACTCAAAAAAACAATTTTTTTTTTATATATGATCTATGACTCCTAAAACTACTCGGGAGATAAAATTTTCAAAATCCGCCCACTGGCACGCCCACAATTAAATAAAACAATTTTATTGTAAAACCAAAATTTGAGCTAGGGAGCTGAAACTTATAATACATACTCTCTAGGGGGCCTTTAAGCTCATGTGTAAATATTTTCAAAATTCGCCAACTGACACGCCAACAATTTAAGAAAAAAACTTTTTTTGAAAATCCAAAGTTTGAGCTAGGTAGCGTTTTTTTACAAAAGCTTTGTTTTTGTGATCAGATTCAGAAATGTGGCGTCTTCCAAACCTTGGGAAAACGCTACGGTTCTTCAATGCATCAGCGGAAATAGGTACGAACAAATATCAGGATCGCCTATCGACATCAGATACGCCCCTGTTTCAAGAGCTCCTGGGTCAACTTCGATAACAGAAGCTATGCTATGTAATCCAGTTACACTTCCCGATGAAACACCGATGACCCGTTCACAAAAACTTTGGATCTAAAAGCGGATGCACCACAGTTTAGCACTGAATGCCTCGAAACAACAGAATCTAAACTATGGAGATCAGAAGGATTCGATGTAAATCTAAATTCGATTTGTGTATCTAAAAATTATAATAACTTATACTTGCGTCTAACTATATTTTTACTCATTTTTCATTATTTAAAAAAAGCTGAATTGTATAACGTATTGTTTCATGTTTGCTCAAACTGTGACATTCAGTATCAATTAGTGAACTTGCAGCGCCATCTAGTCGAGAGCCATATAACCATATAAGATAATCGATATTTGGCAGCTTTTGAGAAGTAATTTGAGTAGCTGTGGATAGTTAGTACCTACATCTGTTGTTCCCGAGCTTTCTGAACTCAACGAATCTGGAAGTTTCGGTGGGTGTCACTGGGATATATAATTAGGTGTCGCAGGAGCAGCCAAGACATTCTAGTTTTGAACCGCGATAAAGAAGTGCGATAGATGGCAGTAGTGAAAAGTATAGAGAAAAAGTGGAAGTAATTATTGAATACGAGAAAAGTGATTGTTTATTTAAAGTGATTAATTGTGAAAGTGATTTGTTGGATTAAATAAGTGAATTATTAAAATAATAATCAAGAATTAAAAGACATTGAAAGAGAACTAATAAAGATTAATTAAATAGGACTACGTTTTATCATTTCGAATCCTAGTCTGGATGTAATAGTATCATGCCATGTATCTATCAGTCATTCTCTCATATACACATGTTAATTGGTAATGCTGTTAGACAGAAGTACGAGTAAGCGACTCTGAAAATAGCTTCCTCTCAATCAGACGTGCGGCGTTTTCTTTGCTTCGCTTGGGGAAGAACATATCAGCTCGTTTCGGCATTCTAGTATATATTTAGAGGATAAAGTGTCTCATGCGATGGCTTTAATGGTAGCCTGGGTGTCAAAAAATACAGCGATCTTTTGCCTCGGCGTTATGCTAGTGTGCAGTTTGATCTAGCGGCAGGCCTCATATGTCGACAGCAGCTCGGCCTGGAATACGCTAGCGATATCCGGAAGTCTGTAGGATTTTGAGATTTTTAAGGATTCAGAAAAGACTTCCGCACGTTACACACTACTAAATTGTCACTAAACAGACAAAACATAAAAATTCACCTCGTTCATTGATATTTGCGCTGCCCTAAAGATGATGTCTCGCACTAACATCGAATCCTAAAAGTAGGGTGCTCTACCTCGACTCTATTGTTGCTGCAAGCTGCTCTATGCCGAGGATATATGGAGGGCGATTGTCTTTTGGTTTAATATTTTTTAAGTGACCCGAGCATGAATGTATTTTTGTGATAAAATGCAAGTTCTCGGCAATCCAGTCGTTCATATTTTCTAACTGTGGATCCTCATCAAATCTTTTTGGAATGAGCCAAAATTTCTAATAGAAAAAAAATAATTAGGTACTTTCGTAGTTAATGTTCACAACCACGTTCAATTTCACAGTCATTAAATTAATATCAAATACACGGAGCATAAATTCACTTATCGTATATTTACCTTACGCCATCTCTGATATTTTGTTATAACTTAACTGTTGCTCACTCTTAAAGTCCTAAGCGAGTTGTAATGAATTTAAATGCAAAATAAAGGCAATTGCTTAGGAGAAGCATGAGGAACTATATAGATGATAGGAAGGAAATACATATACTTTTTCTGGTACAACAGCATTAAGGAGGAATGTACGCCACTTGTTACATTTCTTCCCTTTCGTTCTTTTCTTCTGTTAGACGTTGAAGAATTATAGCTTTCATACAACTCTTTTAATATTATGCACATAAATTGCTTAAGAGTTTTTAATATCATCCTCTTTTAATATTACAACTACAGCTACATAATTTTCTTTTTCGTTACAAAGAGGGTTTGCTAGGGAAGAATGATGTTTGAAGGGTTTAAATGGAAAAGTTTTGGAAATACCAAGTCAAAGTATTTTGGTGAAAACAGAATGCCATTGTTCAGGAGATGTTTTCAATTTGTATCAAATTTCAAGGATCGCTACATCATGTTTGAACATTTTTCTTTTGCGCTATAAGAAATTGAAATCGTGTCTTCATGAATCGATTCATTGGTTGTCAGGATTTCAGGTGTTTTCTCGATTTTATATTAAGCCTTGGAAAATATGTGCAAACTCAAAAGTAAGTGAACGCAGTGGCTCAGTGGGAAGTGTGTTGGACTACTAATCGAAAAGTCTCAAGTTCAAAACTTGCGATGTCATGAGAAGCTTCTCAAATTTGCCGTTCGGAGTTATCTTTAAATTGCAGTTCCCTCCCACCTCGCACTAGCAAATGGATGGAGAAGTTAGGTTTGAGGCGAGCGACGACCGGCACAACCCCCCCCCCTTTTTTGTGGTATCACAACGGGCCGAAAGTGGGGCCTAAGTGTGCTAAGTGTGCTTGGGCTCACACCCTCGCAGCCACCTTACCTACCTACCTAGGTTTGAGGCCCTGTATGGGCCGTTAATTTCCAATCGGTACACTATTGAGCAACGTATTTTTTTATCATTAAAACTTATTTTAAATATGGTGAAAGTTTTGTTTTCAAAATACGGTAGGGAAATTGCTCCGTCAAACCGTACTATTAAACTTATCCATATCCATATTCACACTTCTATACTAATATTATAAATGCGAAAGTAACTCTGTCTGTCTGTCTGTCTCGCTTAAACGCCAAAACTACTGAACCGATTTAAATGAAATTTGGAACACAGATAGTCTAGAGCCTGAGAATGGACATAGGCTATTTAATGCCGGAAAATGCTTCATCCACTGTCCAGAAGCGGAGATCTAAGCTGATATCTAAGAAAAGTTGTAACTCTCAAATGCTTTCTAGCTCCTAGCTTGGGAATGACTCATCCAAATGAAATAGGATTTTTTTTAATATAAAGTTCAATTATGTACAAAGATTTTAAGATATAAATCATCTTTGTAGGTTATCCTGAAGTTGAACAATAAGCATTAAAAGCGTTCAGTGGAGGAAAATTTGTGTGTGTGTGCCTACCTGTACCTGTTGTGCAATGTGCCTTTTCTCTCTTTTTTTTATGTACCTTTTGCAGTTTGTGTTGTTTTTTTATGGCGCATGGCCATGGGATTGAGAAAGATAGGGTATGAAATGTAAATGAGATTGAGAGGGAGTCACACTCAGAGTATATCCATATAATGAGTAGGGACACTCCCGACGTTTTCTTTATCAGTTCTTATCAGCAAGTATTTTTTTTAAATTTGAGAAGTGGCACACTGGCGAAGCAAGGCGAGTACGGGGCAGCTATACTCTGTCCAACAAAAATTGTCAGTACGTTGAAGATAGAATGTTTGTCGCTCAGTCTGGTTGCAATGACTTACATAAATCGGCCCCTCTTTAAAGCTCTCACAGTGTTGCTGTAGTGTGTATGATAATTCGCCATAACTCAGAGAGCAATTCTATTAGGGTTACCATCTTCCAATTTAAAATAAAAATATTGCGGAACGAAATAAATGAAGTTTATCTTTTTCCTTTTCTGGTAAAATAATAATAGGCGCGTTTTTTTTAAGGGTATCTCCAGTAGACCAACAAAATATATAAATTTCGTAACACAAAAAAAAAATTAAAACGAAAAATATATATTTTAAAACATAAAATACCTACTAATTTCTAATATCACTACTCAACTAATCCGATGAGTAATTACTGCTACTGCTCTCGTTAATTTAGGTCTATTATTAACCTGTCAACTGCTTCCTCGGCAAAAACGTCCATTTCCCACATATTTGGCTCAACAACCTGTTCAACGTGTTGGACACATCGAAGTCATTTTCCCTTGTCAACCCTTGTAAGTGCTGTCGTTAGTAAGTCTCTTATTTCAGACATTTTAAATGACTTGTTTTGGTTTGCTACAAACCCTTTCACTTGAGCCCAAACCAATTCTATTGGATTAAGGTCACAGTGATAAGGCGGCAAGCGAAGCACTTTATGTCCCGCATTTTGAGCCATTTCTTCTACGACGTATGTTTCATACTTGGCTTTGTAACGTTTAACGATTTCAAGCAACCAATTGTATGATTGCATCCCTACCTTACTTGAGATCTTCCTTTTGGGAATTCCCATATTCATTGGCAAAACAGGCGTCATTCATCGGAAAAACAAAGACATCATACAAATAGGTACATAATGAGATGAAAGGATGTATTTAGTTTTTTTTTTTATTTAAACAGTTTGCGACATAAACTCAATCAGCAAGATTTTCTAAAAACATTTACCAGTCCTTTCCGCTATATGTACCTATATTGTGAAAGGTAGACAAAATCAGGCAATTAGAATACAAAATTATATAACCACGAGGAGGTTAAGGAGAGGGATGGTTAACAAAACTAAAACGGTATGAAATTTGAAGGAAAGTGGACTAGGTTAAGGGAGTGATGAAAAAAGGAGGAGGGAGGATCAGTGGCAACTCTGACACGTGCACATGCCTTGCTGGTCTCAGCGTTCGCTCGTCGGAGGGTGGGTTCTTGCATCTGAGCTTCCAAAGAAAAAAAATCACCAATTAACAAATAAATTGCATGCTTAAAAAATAGGTACTATAAGAAGATAAAACGTAGGGGATATGAGTACTGAACTAAAACTAGAGCGGCAAAACAAGGGGAAATAAGGTCCCCTTCATGAAATACGGGAGGAACCGATGGTTGTCCTCTTAGTGGGTCGAAACCCTCCCAACCTTGTGCCATCTACCGCGGTATTAGTATGCTGACACCCTTTTGCTTTCTTATCGTCGGACCATTAAACTTCCCAATCGAAATGAGACGACCAATTCAAAGCCTTAAGCCAACATATCTAAATTTTGTATTTACCAAGTCATTTAAGATACATTGTAATAACTAATCTAAGAGGGGAAAAAATGGTGGGGTAAAAAAACAGAACTATTTTTACGGGGCATGGATTAAGGTAGGTAATAGATGTTTATAATTATAATGAACAAGGTAGGTAAGCAAATTATAACTGAATCGGTAAATAAGTAGGCAAGTTATTTTATCCAAAAATTAATACATAATATGATCTATTAGCCAGTAGGATTTTATTTTGATAATAGGTAGATTTTTAAATAGGTATCAAAACAATCTTGAAAATTAATTAGGAATTTAAAGCAAGAAGAAAAAAATGTAGATCTGGCAAACTTGTTTAATTAAATTGACTTGGCGGGTATATGTGTGACCATGATAAAAAAAAATGAGGGTGCTTAAGACCACACGACTCAAGTAAAACTTCTTTCCCTCCATCTAATTTAAATTGTGGGCGTGTCAGTGGGCGAATTTTGAAAATATTTACACATAGCATCATTATAAAATTCAGTTCCCTAGCTCAGACTTTGGTTTTTTGCCGTCCGACCTGAAAATCTGACAATGGCTGTGACGCTCTATATTTCCAACTAATGAACTGCGATTCATGGACACAATGACTTTACTCAGTTTCGGTAAATTCCATCTGTCGGCAACTGTTTTAGATATAGCTTTCTCCTTTGAATCGGTTTGGATAGATGATGAGCTTAGTATTGCCCTCTATTGAGGAAATTCAAGGGTGTTTACCCATTCCACGAACCTTCCCGGCGACTAAATTTTATGGGTTGTAACAAAAGGGTGTATGATACGAAACGTAACTCTCTCTCTTTCTATCTTCAATAACTTATATTTCCCTCTCAACTTCCGTTTTGCCGGAAGTGTACGTTTGTCTACACTTCCGTATTGCCGGAAATGTTTCGTGACGCATTCACCAGCTTACTCCCCAAGTCAAGCGTGCCTAAAGAAGTTTTACTTCAAAAAAATCAAAGCAGGAACAAAAATGTAACGTTAGCTTACCTTGGCGTCCGCGTCGTCAGGCCTGCCGATGTGGATTCCTTGGTGCTGTTTCTGAAAGCTCAAAAAGAAATTTAAGTGGTGCTCGCCAAAACGGAATCATCCACTAATCGATCACACACACACACACTAGATAACCGATCCAGAACTTTATATAAAAAACATAGGGACGGGCTACAGTCCGCTTGGGCGAACTGTTGGATCCCCTTTCCTTATTCCTATCCCTCATAAGTGGACGTGACAAAAGTCTAAGTATGGTTGAATTGTTAAAAACGCTCTACATATTGTGTGCGCTCTAAGGATTTTATCAAAAAAACGCTCCCTAGCTCAAACTTGGGTGTTTCAATAAAATTGTTTTATTTAATTGTGGGCGTGTCAGTAGGCGGATTTGAAAAAAATTAACACATGAGCATAAAAGGCCCCTAGAGAGTATATATTATAAATTTCAGCTCCCTAGCTCACTTTGAATTTTCAAAAAAAAAAAAAAAAAATTGTGAGCGTGCCAGTGGGCGGATTTTGAAAATATTTACACATGAGCATAAAGGGCCCATAGAGAGTATATATTATAAATTTCAGCTCCCTAGCTCAAATTTTGGATTTTCAAAAAAATTGTTTTATTTATTTGTGGGCGTGTCAGTGGGCGGATTTTGAAAATTTTTTATCCCGAGCAGTTTTAGGAGTCATAGATCATATATAAAAAATGTCAGCTTTCTAGCTCAAAATTCGATTTTTTCCAAAATTTTGTTTTTTTGAGTTTTTGGGCGTCTGTGGGCGGATTTCAAAAATTCGTAAACTTGATTATTTCGGGACCCTAGAGAGTATATGGTTAAAATTTCAGCTCTCTAGGTCCAGTTTAAAGGCCTAATTTTTGCCGACGGACGGACATGGCTAGATCGACATTACTATCGATGCTGATCATAAATATAGTAACTTTTAGGGGTCTACGGGCAATATTAAGGTATGTTACAAACTATGCGTCAAAATTAATATACCCCTAGAATAGGGTATAAAAACTGTAGAACTAAGCAAATTGATAGAATATTTTTAGATCATTGCTCTGACACTTATCAACTAGTAATATCCAACTGCTGTTTAAGTTAGGAGATCCTATGCTGATGGATAGCAGGTGAAATAATGGGTATATATCGGTCATGCCGTTGATTTTAACTCTTCCTGGGTGATCTCCGGATTGGAGGTGGAGGATTATGATGTCGGTGCGAATGCCAACCGTTTTGGTTGATCGCGTACGGTGGTTGAATAGCTGGAGGTTTTGCTATAGCGAGCGCGGGTAGTTAGGATGGGCGACGAATGGCAGGTCGCACCGGTTTAACAGGGGTAATGGCTGGGGCTCCGGTGGGTGTGGTGAATTTGGTAGCCGTTCGAGCAGCCTCGATTGTGTGCGATTTAACACGGTAGTGGATGTGGAAACGTGGGAGCGTGGTATTGATTTGGCCTTTACATCTGCCGTCGGCACGGAGGATCGTTGGTATCTACTGTTGGTCGTTGCAACCAGGGTTTGGGGCCACATGCGTATAGTAACGGTCGCTTAAGGCGAAGTATATTTTTCCAGGAGCACAAGTTGGGCTTTTGGTGGCAGAGCATCGACACGTGTCTTTAATGCCGAGTCCGATGGGGATAAAAAAAACGTTTTTTCGCCGGCACTTGTAAGTTACTATTTCCGTTTTTTTTTTTTTTTTTTGGATGGACGAATAGTATACCAGTGGGTTTTTTTTCTTTTTCCCACGTTAACCGGAAAATTTATCGACACATCACTTTCCTTGAGCCAATTTTCTCTATGCCACCGCCCAAAGCGACGACAAATCAATCAATCGCTCGCATCCTTCCCACTGAGAAGATGGTGTGTTGATGTTTTTACAATTCAATAGCGCACACATCACATATTTACCTTGTTATGTAGGCATATATACATATGTACGCTACCAAATTAGTTTAAACATACACTTGCCCTCTCGGCTTGGGAAGACAGTAAGCAACCACCGTTTCGGCCGCTCATGTAGCCATTACACAGTTAACACAAGAATTAAAGCCAACTGGCCACGCATTGCATCGGCATTTCGTTAATTGGGCCATACACAAGCAACAACAAAATGACAATTTTTTCAAGCAAATTACCTTCACCGAGCCTATTTGTAATTGGCCATTTTGTCAAGAAACAAAACTGTCGCATTTGAGCTGAAGAAAATCCTAGAGGATTGTTTGAAATCCCAATGAAACCAAAAAAAAGTTACTGTATGGTGTGGAGATTGGTGTGGTGGCGTAATTGGAAAAAAAATAAAATAGAGAGCCTAAAACACCTAGCTTCTCCAACCACTCTCTTTGAGAAGTGGAAGGGACCTAAAATTTTACGCCGAATCCGAACGGCAAATTTGAGAAGCTTCTCATGACAATTGATACTCTTGGATGTTTGTCAGACGTTCGCAAGAGGTGGGGCAGTGGAAAAAAAAACTCAAGATGTTACTTGGCCCCGACGGGAATTGAACCAGGGACCTTTCGATTAGTAGTCCGACACACTAACCACTGCGCCCAATTGTTGGAAAAAGCCCGAATAAAATTCCGTCGCGTATAAACCGAAACCGTATCTCAACACCGAAAAAAAACGAGTATCCGTTATCAAACGTTATCAAACGATGGTTATCTATGTACACTTTAAATTGATTGGTGAATTGAAATGAATTCAGTAAAAATGATAAATTATTTTTATATAAATATGCATTAAATAAGTCAATCGGGGTTAAATAATGTGTATATCAAAATGTGTATGTAAATATAATTTAATAAATATACTACTTAGTAGATACCTGATGCGTGGATGAGGATACTGACGGTGATGATGCAGTTGTCGATGCACAGACCTTAAGACAAGGCATTCGATACCCTGAATCACGACAAATTAATGGAAACCTAAGATCGAGCTGGAATGAGCCGACCGATTGCAAGTTGGCTTAAAAATTATATCAGCGACAGGAAATTCCTTGTGAATATAAAAAATAATCTAAGCAATAAAGAAGAAGTGCGTTACTGTGTACCACAGGGATGAAAGCTTGGGCCACTTCTGTATATCATATATACAAACGAACTTTTGAGAACTTTTGAGAACAACTTAACTTTTGCATTTGCTGACGATACTGCCGTTATAGTCTCCGATCAAAGTTCACAAATTGCAATACCGAGGATGCAAGCAGAATTTAATAAAACAGTTAAACGGTGCCATGATATGGGGCTAATAATAAATGCGGAAAAAAACAAAAGTTATGCACATACGTTAACCCTGTTACCAAGATAAGGAGATTACAATATGTGTTTCATCAGGCATGTTTAAATATTTAGGGGTAGTAATTGATTGCCACTTAAAATGGAACAAACACGTTGATAAAGTCAGAAGCGACTTGAAAATGGCAATGATTGCCATTGTCTACCTCAAACAAAACTATAACTTCCAGGTGCTTAGACAGGAATATTATGCACTGGTAGAATCTAAGCTTGATTATGCGATTGTTGGCTTGAGAAAACGCAGCGAAAACGCATCTTAAAAAGCTGCAGAGAATGCAAAACTCAATAGTACGGATTATACTGGGAAGTAGACGGCGAGTCGATACAAATTTCAATATCCTTCCGGTAAAAAATGTGCTAATAAAGGGTAACGTAAACACACGAAGAAAGGCTTGATGCTTACTTCATATACCTCATTTCAACAATATCTACACCAAAAGGCAACTACTAAAGAATCATTACCTTCGTAACACTAGTTTACGTAATAATGGAGAGCACACATAACAGTGCGAATAGTATCTATCATAAGTAAGCTACAGTATCATTTTGGATATATCGTTTTTATGAATAATCGCCTGCAGACAAACCTACTGGTTTTGCGGAAATTTAAAACGTAATGTTCAGTCAGCGATCTGGATTGCAAATCTGTCACATAAATGCTCAGAGTCTGCTTCCTAAGCTGGACGAATTCAGACACTTATTTGAAGGTTCGAAAGTTGATGTGGTGTGCATTTCTGAAACTTGGCTGTACCTATAGTGAATTGAGTGATGAATTTTGTAGCTTGAATGGTTTTCATAAACGGTTTCGGTCCGATCGGATTGGTGCAGCGATTTACGTGCGCAATAATTTGCAGTGCAATCTAGTACGTAAGGCGCCGCTGGGTAATGCAATTTATTACGTTTTCTTAGCAATCACTTGTAAGCGGAATAAAATTCTACTAGGATCAGTATATAGACCGAACAAATACATTGATACCTCCCCGCTAATTAATATCTTGGATGAATTGGCCTTTATGTCTCCTTTCATTGTATTGGCTGGAGACTTCAATAGTGATTTGCTTCAAGACTCTTCTCTGGTTGATAGCATGAGAGCTCTTAACAGTTCACTTTTCCAAGTATAAAAGTTCCCTTATCGATGTATTTTTTGTGAGTCATCCTTTTCAAGCCGTCCACTTTGGTCAAATCTCCGCTCCCTGCTTTTCCCGCCATGATCTCATACATTTAACTTTTGAATGTGAACCTATCATTTTAAACAACTCCTTTAGTTTTCGTGATTTTAACAATGTGAACTATAGTCTGTTAGAGGAAGATCTTATTTCAATCGAGTGGTTTCGTACATATAATGCAATGCCCTCTGTAGATGATCAATTAGCCTTTATTGAAGATAACATCCGAAATCTATTCAACATCCATGTTCCACTTATAACCAAATCTGAAGTGAGAAATCGTCCTTGGTTCACTCTTAAAATCAAACGTTTAATTACAGAGCGTGATCAGGCCTACAACCGTTGGAAGCGTTTTCGTCTAAACTTATTACACGAAGCGTATAGGCGTCTTAGAAATAGGGTGACTTATGAAATACTTAAAGCAAAAAGACGTCCTTATGTTCCGCGACTCGATCCTCCTCAGGCTAAGCATAGGCTCTATAGGTAAATAAATAAATGCCCGTCTTGACAACATTAATCCAAATGAACTAAATAAACAGGTTACTTTTATTCCCTCCCCTAGCGTGAGCGATCTTTTATTGTCTGCACCAAGTTTAAACAATTTGCATAGTCATGTTTCTTTACCTAGCTTTAGCTTTACTGCTGTTGATGAAGCCGATGTTTTAGAGAGTTTTATCTCAATAAAGTTGAATTCGGTTGGATTTGATGACATTTACCCGATTTTTGCTAAAGCAATTCTTCCTTACCATTCTCAAATCAATAACTCACTTATTCAATACCATCCTTATGACAGGAGTTTTTCCTACTACCTGGAAACGTGCAAAAATTATAGCAGTTCCAAAAAAACTGAATGAGTTCCGGCCAATAGCTATTTTACCATTCTCTTAAAGGTTTTCGAAAAAATCTTAAATTCTCAGATACACAAACATTTGAAATACAACAATCTGCTCTGTGGAAATCAATCTGGCTTTCGTCCTAAGCATTGCTGCACAACAGCAATAATTAATGTGGTTTAAGATATAAGGCAAGCTGTGGACAATGACAATGTAACTTTTCTTGTTCTATTAGATTTCTCCAAAGCATTTGACACAGTAAACCATAATGTCTTAAATAGTAAGCTAAGGGGAGAATTTAACTTTTCGCCATCTTCTCTGAGTCTGGTTTCATCTTACCTCAACAACAGATACCAAGCAGTTGCGGTGAACAATTGCATTTCGGAATTTCTGCCATTGAGTGGGTGCGTTCCGCAAGGTTCAATTCTGGGCCCTCTATTTTTCACAATGTACATAAACGAACTCCCTCTGTGCACCCAAAGCTCTTTGGTTGATATGTATGCTGATGATGTTCAGGTGAATGCAGCCTATGAAGTTAAGTATTCTGCACTGGTCGCGATCCAACGGCCTCTGCCTTAATCCTTCCAAATCAAAATGTTTGGTTATCTCAAGAAGGTCTATCGATACGTTATTCTTTCCTAAATTATACCCTAATAACTCGCCGATTGAATTTGTTGACTCGGCGAAAAATCTTGGCATAACTTTCAACAAGACCCTCTCCTGGAATAACCACATTAGATTGACCGTTGGAAGGGTTTATGGGAGCCTTCGAATGCTCTACTAAAAACGAGAATTATGCTGGCAAAATCATTAATTATACCAATTATGCTATTCGGTTTGCGAAATTTTCAGCAACTGCAATTATGAACAGAAAAGAAAACTAAATGTTGCCTATAATTGCATTGCGCGGTATATTTTTGGATTGCGAAGACACGCTCCTATCTCCCGCCTCTCTAAGCAAATTAATGGTATAACTTTTGAAAACCTTCTTAATTTTTGAACATTAGTATTGCTGCACAATATAATGCAATCACGTCAGCCGACTTACCTTTATAATAAAATTTGTCAGCCGCGCTCTATTAGATCTTGCAATCTATTACCAATAATAATGTAAGTATCTATTAGTATCTAAGCGACAGTTCTTACGTATGCGTATGTCCGGTTGTGGAATTCCCTTCCCATTTCCGTCCTATTGATAAGTTGCACGACCCTATTACGGGTCAGGCTTAAGCAGTATTTGGAGGCCCTTTGATGATGATGATGATGAGATTTGTGTAATCTGTGTCTTTTCTTGATCATTTCAATTTTCTTCTATTCTTATTTAAGTTTGATTTTAAGTTCTTTCACTTTTCAATGAAAGTATTTATAATTAAGAAAAATAATTAAATATTAAATATTGAATTTTTTAACTTTGTTACCACTCAATTTAACACATCCAATTAAAATTACATTGAAGCTTGCGCAATTTAAAAGATCAGTATATCTTAATGTGTAACATCAGAGCCTAGCCCCTTACGGGCAGGTGAATTGTATCCTACTTTATGTAGAGATAGTGCGCAGCTAAATCAATCAATCGAAGAGATTTAAAAAAAATAGTTAAAATTTTTAAAATCTGCCTACTGCCTACAATTTAAAAAAAAAAAAACAATTTTTTTTCGAAAAATCTTAATTTGAGCTAAAAAGCTGAAATTTGGAATATATACTCTCTAGGGATTCTTAATGCTCTTGTGTAAATATTTTTAAAATCTGCTAACTGGCGTGTCAAAATTACCATTTTTAAAAAAAAATAAAAATATTACCTATGTAAGTTAGGAAGCTGAAATTTCGAATATCTACTCTTGGGAGCCCCTTAATGTTCATGTTTAAATATTTTTAAAATCTGCCTACTGACACGCCCACTTTTTAAAAATAACCGTTTTATTGAAGAAATCATTGGCAAAGTACCTATGTAGTTAAAGTCGATTTGAACAATTCCTTAATATAAAGTTTTCTGATATGCCCACTTTTAAAGGGACAAATCCAATAAAATCCTTCACTTAGATGCCACTTGTTGTCACTCCCACTTAATGAGTGATAGGAATAGGGATAGGGTATCCAACACTTCGCCCAAGCGGACTGTAGCCTTTCCCTATGTTTTTTTTTCTTTTAATTAACTCAGTTTAGAAACTCTGTTAGGCAGAAAGAACAACCTCAGACGTTGGTTATTGAAAAGTTTAGAAGAAGCATGAACACTTTGAAAGTACATACATATACCCATCAGCAATTTCTCTTTCCTTGGAATATGTGACAAAACATTTCCGAGATTTATTTTTGTGTGAGATACTCTTTCAAATTAAATCACTGCTTCCGAATAAGTTGCGAACTTTCCCCGGCTTATTTTCTGTTTTATTTTGTAAATCCTGATCCATATTTAAATGCCTCCAAATCAGGATAAAATATTCATTTCAAGTTAATACTGTTAATTTCGAATTTAATAATAGCAAAGCTTTTTTATAATCTTAAAAAGTTGAGGTTTGCTTTTTTACGAAAATCTACAAACCATAAACAAACTATCTTCTGTTCATAATGTACATCTGAAATACCTCCTAGCTCGCTATTGCGACTCAGTGTGACCTTCTTGCTGCCTTCATCTACTTATATCTGTTGACTAACATTATGAAATCTCCTACCTCTAAATCCTCTCAAAAGCATTGAATTGCAGATTTTACCTGCTGGAATCTAGAACCGATTTTATTTTCAAATTTTCCTTTTTTGTTTGTCTAAAGTAGCGATGAATGAAACATAAACCAGCAAAATCTGCACTTTTCATGTTCCTACACCTTACCTCATGTAGCTCTCGCCGTAAGATTGATATGGGGACAAAACGAGCCGTGACGTCTTCGGAATCACAATACAGACCATTTTTCCACTTCGGCTTTCTCAGCTGTTGGCAAAAAGTATTTTTATGATTATACCCTATTCTAAGGGTATATTAATTTTGACGCATAGTTTGTAACATACCTTAATATTGCCCGTAGACCCCTAAAAGTTACTATATTTATGATCAGCATCGATAGTAATGTCGATCTAGCCATGTCCGTCCGTCCGTCCGTCCGTCCGTCTGTAGCCAAAAATTAGGCCTTTAAACTGGACCTAGAGAGCTGAAATTTTAACCATATACTCTCTAGGGTCCCGAAATAATCAAGTTTACGAATTTTTGAAATCCGCCCACAGACACGCCCACAAACTCAAAAAAACCAAATTTTGGAAAAAATCGAATTTTTAGCTAGAAAGCTGAAATTTTTTATATATGATCTATGGCTCCTAAAACTGCTCGGAATAAAAAATTTTCAAAATCCGCCCACTGACACGCCCACAAATAAATAAAATAATTTTTTTACCCTATTCTAAGGGTATATTAATTTTTGAAAATCCAAAGTTTCAGCTAGGGAGCTGAAATTTATAGTATATACTCTCTATGGGCCCTTTATGCTCATGTGTAAATATTTTCAAAATCCGCCCACTGACACGCCCACAATTTTTTTTTTTTTTTTTTGAAAATTCAAAGTTTGAGCTAGGGAGCTGAAATTTATAATATATACTCTCTAGTAGCCCTTTATTCTCATGTGTTAATTTTAAAATTAAATAAAACAATTTTATTGAAACACCCAAGTTTGAGCTAGGGAGCGTTTTTCCTTTAAATGTTATATAACAAAATATGTAGAGCGTTCCTAACAATTCAACCATATTTAGACTTTTGTCACGCCCACTTATGAGGGATAGGAATAAGAATAGGGTATCCAACAGTTCGCCCAAGCGGACTGTAGCCCGTCCCTATGTTTTTATTCTCTAAAGGATTTTTTTTAAGGGACGGCGGACGTGTGCAGAAACGTTCATATAATTAATTGTAATTAAAGCAAAATAAACGCATGTCCTGTAGGAGTGTGCTGGACTTACTCGTAATTGCAACTGTTGGTTTGGCGATGCGATTTCAAGGATACCAATATCAGCTACTCAAAGTCTCAACCCCATCCACACAAAGCCACTAAATTGCTTCTAAAACATAGGGACGGGTTACAGTCCGCTTGGGCGAACTGTTGGATATCCTATTCTTATTCCTATCCATCATAAGTGGGCGTGACAAAAGTCTAAGTATGGTTGAATTGTTAAGAACGCTCTACATATTTTGTTATATAACATTTAAAGGATTTTATGGAAAAAAACGCTCCCTAGCTCAAACTTGGGTGTTTCAATAAAATTGTTTTATGTAATTGTGGGCGTGTCAGTAGGCGTATTTAAAAAAAATTAACATATTAGCATAAAGGGCCCTTAGAGAGTATATATTATAAATTTCCGCTCCCTAGCTCAAACTTTGGATTTTCAAAAAACGTTTTTTTAAAATTGTGGGCGTGTCAGTAGGCGGATTTTGAAAATATTTACACATGAGCTTAAAGGGCCCCTAGAGAGTATATATTATAAATTTCAGCTCGATAGCTCAAATTTTGGTTTTTCAATAAAATTGTTTTATTTATTTGTGGGCGTGTCAGTGGGCGGATTTTGAAAATTTTATATCCCGAGCAGTTTTAGAAGTCACAGATCATATAAAAAAAGCTTCAGCTTTCTAGCTCAAAATTCGATTTTTTCCAAAATTTTGTTTTTTTGAGTTTGTGGGCGTGTCTGTGGGCGGATTTCAAAAATTCGTAAACTTGATTATTTCGGGACCCTAGAGAGTATATGGTTAAAATTTCAGCTCTCTAGGCCCAGTTTAAAGGCCTAATTTTTGCCGACGGACTAACGGACATGGCTAGATCGACATTACTATCGATGCTGGTCATAAATATAGTAACTTTTAGGGGTCTACGGGCAATATTAAGGTATGTTACAAACCAGCGTCAAAATTAATATACCCTTAGAATAGGGTATAAAAATGTCGTGAATATCTTGAAAGTGCCATCTGGTTTGGGCACTCTTCATAAGAAATAGAGGCGGCCAGTGTGCGCGCCTAACAATGCGTTGTTTACGTTCATGTTTATATTTTTCTATATTCATTGTCTTCCTATTTATAAGGTGTAGGGTGCCAACAGAGTCATCTAGGTAAAAAATGATGTTGGCTCTGAATCGAGGGCGGTAGGGTTGTATAAAATGGAATGGTAGAAAATTCTGTTGGGTGGGGGAAAGTGAATGTTTGATGTGAAGGATGTTGACAGTTAAAAAACAATTTAGCCGTCAGTTTTGTGGCTGATATTGATGGGAAAAAGTAAGCTCATATAAATTGTATGTGCTGTGTAGTCCTGCTCGTATGTAGGTTACTTCTCTTGCGAAATCGATTTGCATCAACTGTCAAAGATCAAAGTTCTGTTTTGTATAGGTTTACATATTTCTAGGTCAGTGCATTGCTGCTGTGTGTACGTGCAAAACTGTCCCCTTGCACATGAATATCAAAAACAAAAAAATAGCTATTCCTGTTTCTGCTGCAAATATGAATTTTCAATTGCATTGACGTGTATAGGGAGGAGATATACACTTAGCTGTTCGAAGTATGGGAGTCACTTGGAATCAGAGGAGCCATGCATCATGCTGAATTTAAAATGCATTAAAAATAGATTTTATTTTGAATTTATTGAAAGAAGTATATTGAAGTTCAAGAACAGGGACGGGCTAAGAATATCATAACAGTGCTCCCCAAAAAACAGCGCTTGTCGCAAAAGGCGACTAAGGTGGGAAATCATTTAGTTTTAACATTCAGTTAAGCCTATCGACACATTTCACATATTGAAACTCTCAACAAGTCTCCATGCGAGTCCATGGGTTGATACGATAGGTGATTACCGATGTCGTAAAAAAAACGATGAAACAATAATCAAAAACAGGAGCATGCACGTGTCGTAAAAAGAGGCAGGCCTAAAAACTCTTTGATGGCAATAATGAAATGGCACAACATTTGATTTGCTTCAGAAAGAAATGGATCCGTAATCGAGAGGCCTGCCGAGGTTTAGTAAGTTCGAACCCCACAGGTGCACCAACAAATTTCGCTTTAATTCTGGTCTTAACTTTGGCGTCAAAGAGGAGGAAGAAGAAGAACGAAAATTATAGAAGCTGTAGCAGCGTTGACGTTTTGAACTCGGCTCTTGAACTACGTATTAGTTCGCTGAGTGCGAAGCTAATAAAGTTCATCCGATTTGGTAGAAGTGTCTTTTCAGAAGATTTTGTTTTCAATATAGCAACGCTTAGACAGCTGATAGTTAATCTGCTAGCTGAGATAGTTTGGAGAATCAAAATGCATTAACTTATTACCAGAGTTGTAGGTGTATAAAAATCGAAATATTTTACTCACTTTCACATGTATAAAAGGGTGTGTTAAGTAGGTAGGAGTAGCTGCCTGTTTTTACTAAACCAAGGCACAATAATTGCATAGGCGCCTTTTTGGTACCATCACTCAAGTGAAATAGGGTGTCACTGGTGTTTTTTGATGTGTAAACATCTTTGCTCTCGTTGATGTGTAAATATCTTTTTTCTCGGTAGGGGCTAGTTGGAAATATCGAGCGTCATCGTCATCGTCAGATTTTCAGTGTCACCGTCAGATTTTCATAACACGTGAGTTAATCGGTGCTCCCCAGATCACCGCAATTAAACGACGTTGGGCGCGGTTAGTACGTAGATGGATGATGGATGGTTTGAGAACAACCGCGTGTCGTTGTTTTTTTTTATTTTATTTATTTCGTTATACATTTTCCAGTTTTGAGTATGTTCAATTTTAGAGATTATTATGTCCTTACGAAACACCGGGAAGTTGTGTGGAAGTAGATTTGTTTTGAATAATTGAGGTTGTATAGCTTGAAGGTTGTTGTACATCAGCTGAAGGTAAGAGGAAAAATATCGATTTGTACTTCGGTAACCGATGGCCGATTTAAGAATGTCACTTTTAGTTGTAATAAGGTTATTTACCAAGTGGTCCTTGGAGAACCAAATAAGGTCCTTAAGCCCGAAAAAAACATTTCTTTCAAAAACTCCTAAAAAACCGCGCAGTATATTGTGTTCAATGTTATTTCACTAACAGATCCTTGGAACAACAAAAAGGTCCTTAAAAGTAGGAAAAAGGATATTTTTTCAAAATGCCATTAGAATCCACACGGTATATCTCTGCTCCATGTTATTTGACTAAGAGGTCTTGGGAACAACAAAAAGGTCATAAAAAGTCGAAAAAAGGATATTTTACCAAAATGTTTGTTGTTCCTCGCACCCCTCATTCAAATGACATTGAACTCATATATACCGTGCCGTTTCTAAAGACATTTTGGGAAAATATCCTTTTTCGGGTTTAATTATTGTGGCTCCAACCTCTTGGCCTCTTTGTAAAATAACCTGATGTAAAATAAAAGGGACATTCAATAAATTTTTATTTTAAACGCAATATGCATAATAAATCCCAATAAATTATCACCATTATAGCAAAATAAAAAATTTTGATTAAGTTATTAGTTATTACCTAGGCAGCTAAAAAGCTACAGCTAAAAACTAACCAACTTTTAGTTGTCATCCGCAACTAACTTTGGCAACCTAACGAGCTTAGTTACACAACCTGCAACTAATAGCGAATAGCAAAAATTAGTTGTCATTACTCGTATGATAGCTAACAACCAAATCGATTGCATTTTTAGCGCAGCTAATTTAAGTACGTTAGTTACTTAGTTATGGCGTTAGCTAGATAACAAATTAGGTAGCTAACGCGCAACTGTGCCTACATGTTTACACATCAACTATACCGTGAGTGCAGCGTGCCTCACACTTTTTTTTTAACCATTTATTTATTTTATTTATAACATTTGGGTCAATATTTCAAAATATTAATATTTTGCACCTCGAAATGGACCTATACGAATATAAACAAATTTAATAATTTTTCGATTACTCTGTATTTAAGAATAGTTATTGAACATTTTAAGCCAATGGGTCACCCAATTTAGTTATTTTTAACTGATTTTATTTTAAACGGGAATGACAGCACTAATATGGAAATGACAAATTCCTATCATGGTAATGACGACACAGCATGGAAATGACCTTAACCTTATTAAAGCAAATGAAAACACATAGGAAGTCAGTTTTTTAAATAAACGATTAAATTACAAATAACCTACAAAAAAGGAAGTTAGGAATTTCAGTCTTGTATAATTAAAATAAAAATAAAAACGTAGGTATTTAAATTAAATTTCATACTTTGTTACAGATTAGAAAACATTAATTTTGTGGGGGAATTTATAAAATACACGCTTTCCTCGCAGAACCATGATTGGTTTCGGTAAAATGGCCAACATTTGTATAGAGCTTATTTATGACACAACATCATGGTTTAGCATGAAATATTGATTTTTCGACGTCACGTTCCTTTTCCGCGCGTAGTTTGTTTTTTTTTTAAATCATTTTCAGCGTTTTTCTTTACTTTAAACTTTTGGTCGTTTGTCAAAAACATCAAAAATTCGGCCTCGTCATCTATCCCGACACTCATTTACAACGACATTCCAGCAGTCAGCTCTTTGGATAACGCCAATCTGCTTGCTGCTGACTCGAGCGCGTAGAATACTCCATTGGGCCAATCAACTTTCGCACTCGTACAGTGGCTAGAGTACTTAGAGATCTTGACATATACAAATCCGCTGGTCCAGATGGTATTTCCCCCATCGTTCTGAAGAGGTGTTTTTCTACGCTGGCAAAACCACTGCGTAAGCTTTTCTATCTGTCCTATTCTTCAGGGCACTTTCCGGGAAGATGGAAAACAGCATTTGTCCAGCCTGTACCAAAAAAAGGCGAGTCTTCTTCTCCCTCCTCCTACCGACCAATTGCACTTACGTCCCTTCTTTCTAAGGTCATGGAAACGCTGATCAACCGTCAGCTAATGAAATATCTTGAATCTCGAAAACTTCTCAATGACCGGCAGTACGGTTCGGGACCACAGGTCCACCGGTGATTTGGTGACATATCTAACCGAAAAGTGGAACCAATCTCTTCACCAAGGTGGTGAAAGTAAGATCGTTGCGCTTGATATTTCAAAGGCATTTGACAGAGTTTGGCATCAAGCTCTCTTGTCGAAAATGCGTGCATTTGGAATAGATGATACCTACTCTTCTTCAGTGGATTAGAAATTACCTTTCGGACCGTTCAATTCAAGTTGTCTTGGACGGTTTCAAGTCTGCAACTCACCAAATAAATGCGGGTGTTCCCCAAGGCTCTGTTCTGTCCCCGACTCTCTTTCTCGTTTTTAAAAATGATCTCCTGTCTGTTACTTCTACTCCAATTCATTCCTTTGCTGATGACAGTACCCTCAGCTTTTCATACTCATTTTTTGGGCCACGCTCCTCTTCTTAGGGTGTGGAACTGGAACGGCAACGTATGTTAAGCTCATTAAATTCCGATCTTAACAGCATAACACAGTGGGGTACAACCAATAGAGTGGAATTTAATGCTTCCAAAACACAATGCTGTCTCCTGTCATTAAAGCAAAACCCACACAAACTGCCATTATCTATGAATGGCACTTGCATCGCTGAAACCGAAAGACTTTCCATACTCGGTATGTGGGTCAATGGAAACCTTCGTTGAAATGACGACATATTCGATGTCACAAAGAACGCTGCGAAATGTCTAGGCTTCCTTAAGCAATGTAAGAAATATTTCACCCCTTCTGATCTGGATACAATTTATAAGGCGTTTATTCGCCCGAAACTCAACTACAACGCTCATATCTGGTCTGGTGCACCAATAACTTATTTGGAGCTATTTGACAGGACCCAAAAACGCGCGATAAAACTCATTGGCGACCGAGACATAGCGAGATCGATTGACTCTCTTAGTCATCGTCGCAATGTCTCATGTCTTTCGTTATTTTATCGTTAATTCCGTCATAAGTGCTCTAACGAAATAGTCAGTTGCATTCCATCCCTTGAACATTTCAACCGCAATACCCGATATGCAATGAATGCCCATCAGTTCACCCTCAAGACAAAGAATCTTTCCTCTGCCGTACAACACGAATGTGGAATACTCTTCCACGCTCCATTTTTCCTCTACATTATAACCTACAAACATTTAAAACCAACGTGCATCGGCAACTCTCCCTTTCTTCTAATCCTAATTTCCCTAACTGCTAACCGCTAACTGCTGCTATCCCGCGCTATGCAGCCAATACATTATAAGGGTACTAAAAAAATCCCTTTAAAATTAAAAAAAAAAAAAAAAAAAAAATTATTGCGAGGTGCCATAATAAATGCAGATGAGCTTATAAAGGGTGATTTTTTAAGAGCTTGAGAACTTTTTTTAAAAAAAAAACGCATAAAATTTGCAAAATCTCATCGATTCTTTATTTGAAACGTTAGATTGGTCCATGACATTTACTTTTTGAAGATAATTTCATTTAAATGTTGACCGCGGCTGCGTCTTAGGTGGTCCATTCGGAAAGTCCAATTTTGGGTAACTTTTTCGAGCATTTCGGCCGGAATAGCCCGAATTTCTTCGGAAATGTTGTCTTCCAAAGCTGGAATAGTTGCTGGCTTATTTGTGTAGACTTTAGACTTGACGTAGCCCCACAAAAAATAGTCTAAAGGCGTCAAATCGCATGATCTTGGTGGCCAACTTACCGGTCCATTCCTTGAGATGAATCCGAAGTTTTCCCTCAAAATGGCCATAGAATCGCGAGCTGTGTGGCATGTAGCGCCATCTTGTTGAAACCACATGTCAACCAAGTTCAGTTCTTCCATTTTTGGCAACAAAAAGTTTGTTAGCATTGAACGATAGCGATCGCCATTCACCGTAACGTTGCGTCCAACAGCATCTTTGAAAAAATACGGTCCAATGATTCCACCAGCGTACAAACCACACCAAACAGTGCATTTTTTGGGATGCATGGGCAGTTCTTGAACGGCTTCTGGTTGCTCTTCACTCCAAATGCGGCAATTGTGCTTATTTACGTAGCCATTCAACCAGAAATGAGCCTCATCGCTGAACAAAATTTGTCGATAAAAAAACGGATTTTCTGCCAACTTTTCTAGGGCCCATTCACTGAAAATTCGACGTTGTGGCAGATCGTTCGGCTTCAGTTCTTGCACGAGCTGTATTTTATACGGTTTTACACCAAGATCTTTGCGTAAAATCTTCCATGTGGTCGAATAACACAAACCCAATTGCTGCGAACGGCGACGAATCGACATTTCACGGTCTTCAGCAACACTCTCAGAAACAGACGCAATATTCTCTTCTGTACGCACTGTACGCATTCGTGTGGTTGGTTTAATGTCCAATAAAGTAAACTGAGTGCGAAACTTGGTCACAATCGCATTAATTGTTTGCTCACTTGGTCGATTATGTAGACCATAAATCGGACGTAAAGCGCGAAACACATTTCGAACCGAACACTGATCTGATTTTGGTAATAAAATTCTATGATTTGCAAGCGTTGCTCGTTAGTAAGTCTATTCATGATGAAATGTCAAAGCATACTGAGCATCTTTCTCTTTGACACCATGTCTGAAATCCCGCGTGA
Source organism: Portevinia maculata (assembly GCA_949715645.1). Lineage (NCBI taxonomy): Eukaryota > Metazoa > Arthropoda > Insecta > Diptera > Syrphidae > Portevinia > Portevinia maculata. The sequence continues at coordinate 222,544,464 of OX454526.1, forward strand.
TCTGTCAAATACTAATGCATGAAAATCCTAACCTTAAAAAAATCACCCTTTACATAAACTTAAAATAAAAGTGAAAATATTAGATTTTTTTTTGTAATTTGCTTGACTATGTCATTTCCGTGTCCGAACTTTCATTACCATGTATGCCACGGGAAACATGGAAATGACATCGAAAGGTATTTTTCTAAAATAAAACTGAACTTTACTGAATATTTTTTTTTTAAACTCATCTTATTAAATAACCTTATAAAAAAGGCATGCATTGCAAAAAAAAATAGATTTAATTATTAACATATTATAATCAAAAAAACTTACCACGGTAATGACAAATTCGGGTAACGAAAAAATAAAACACCTTCACAACATGAAAGAAAGTTCACTACTGATGTATAATGGGATTGTTGCAAAATGTGCCGAAAACAATCACCAGGTCCCGTTATTAATGTGAAATTAGCAGCCTACTCTGCGGCCGTTAAATTCAAAATTTATAAAGAATTATTTTTTGTCACGGAAATGACAATATTCTTGGGGACACTCACTAAATAATTTTCAAATATGTAACTTTGAATATTCTCTAAAAATAAATTGACTGGGCCACAGTCCCCATTGTTCTTTCTTCTTCAATGCTTCAGCAATAAAATTTGCAAACCGGCTTACATTTTACAAAAATAAAATGCATTTGTTGAAGGAAGGTATAGCTGGGGACATGACATGGTAATGACATTTTTAGGTTTAAGTTAAAATTTCGGGATTACTAAAAATGAATATTTGTTTTTTATATGTGCATATGTTAAAAGAGTTTCTATAGAATTGTATCTCAGTCAAATATTTAAAAATATATATGTTTTTTTAGCCTATAAACGCCGGATCGCAGAATATTAATATTTTGAAATATTCACCCATTTACATTTACATATATGTGTTTATTTAAGAGATATAGAAAATTTAATTCTTAACAACTTAAATATTCTTAATACTCAAATGAATATAATTGAAATGAAAAGCAATAATTTTTAAGGGAAAAGCTACAAGAAAAAACCCTTGCATGATACTTAAAAACTAATATTGCACATAAGCCCAGTTAACACGATGCACGAGTCAGGTGCATGCCAGCGAATCATACGGTATTCGCTGAGTTGACACTTTCATGCACAGACTTGTTCTCACGATCACAGTGCATGGAATCGGATTACCTGCATGCGCGACTCAACGGATGCGCGTGCGATTACCGGAATAGAGGAGTCAGCAGTTCTGATGTTGGGAACAGAGCTATCCAGAGGAAGATATTGTAGTTATTAAGTTAGTCTTAATTCTGAGATTGGATAGTGCGGAGCTTTCGCTGAATAAATCTTATATTTACCTATAAACTTATCGTGGTTTAAATTAGCGAACGGTTGGTGTTCGCGCGGGCTTCGGCCCGCGTTTATTTTTTAGTATACGCGTTTCGCGACAATTTAACTGGCGCCCGAGCAGGGACGGCTCTGTAGACGACATCCTTCTTTTTTCTGGTGATAGCTTTATCCTCTAACCAGGATTCGAGATCTATACGTTCCATTGAACGCAAATCACTGTACCCATGAGAACACAGTGTTTATAGAACGATACTCGAAAAGCTTCCATCGTACCCATGAGAACACGATTGGAGATCACGAAAGAATCAAAAGGATTCGTGTGAAGCAAATCGTGCCTTAGTAGGATGCCTACAATTATAAACGTTCGCATCTAAAACGGAGAACACGGTCCTTCCGAAAGAGCTGTACCCAATAAAAGAATGCGAACTAATCATTTGCTTTTCTTTCCTTAGCGAACTCGAACGTAAACGTTACAATGAATTCCCACCGGACGAATACCGAAAATAACATGAACGTCGCAATCCTAACGTAAGGATTAAGGAAAAACATACATAAAAAAATATTAATAAAAGCTGTTTTAAAGAAAAAAGATTGTGCTTAGAAAACGAAAACCATTTTTTCTAAAAGAAAAAAGAGGAAAAAAGAATATACGTGTGTTGTGATCAAAAGTGTTAGTTAGTGCATAAAAGGGGAGAAAGATACCTCCCAAGTCGTGTAAAAGCTAAAGCTTATTAAGAGGAAGAAGAATCTCCTCCATTATAAAAGATAAGATCGTATTATCGATAAATAAATTTAAGAATTTATTGTGCTTGTGAGTGCGTGCTTGGTGTGATAAAAAAAGAAAAAATATATTAAAGATATATATTGACAACTGTCACTAGTTCCAAGGTAAGGTACTTTTCTTTTTTTTATCGAATTTCCCCTTGTAATGGACGCTGTTACTAAATCTTTAACGGAATTGACCGGAGCGGTGAACGCCATCCTCGCGCAGCTGAAAAGCTTTGAGGGTCGTCTAAAGACTCTGGAGGATGGGCAAATACCGCGACGTCCAACCACTGAAGAGCCGGTTGAGCTTTGTGCCCCGAGAACCGAGGCGGATTTAAGAGAAATATCCAAATTACCAGATTGCGTTAAAGAACTGCAAATCTTTGACGGAACCCCAACGCAGTACGTGCCATGGGTGCACGTAGTGGAGGGTATCCTCAAGGATTTTGAAATCGTTAGGGCAAAGCCTTTATATAGGGCTATTTTGCAACACATTAGGCAAAAAATAAGAGGTCCTGCGGATGCTGCCCTAGTATCGTACAATATATTTGACGATGACTGGCAGGCAATCAAACAATGTCTCTCTCTGCACTATGCAGACAAGAGAGATATGCGGACCCTCGAGCATCAGCTCAATCAACTGTCCCAGAAAAATACAAAATTGGACGAGTTCTACGCGGCGGTAAATCACCAGCTTTCGCTGATGATCAATAAGATCAAGACTGAGATGTTCAGTCAGGAAACGGTTACCGCGCTCGTGGAAACATACCGAAATCGCGCCCTGGATGTTTTCATCCGCGGCCTTAACGGCGACCTCTCTAGAATACTAATCGTACAAAGACCGAGGACTCTGCCAGAAGCCTATTCGGCATGCCTAGAGATGCAGAATCTCAATTTTCGCAGTCATGCGATTCATAACCATTCCGCTCATAACACCATAACGGCTCCGATAAACCAAACATTCGGCGATGAGTGTAGACCGCCTCTTCTACCGAAGAGATCCTCTCCTCGCACGTCTAATCAATGGAGGCAAAAAGCGCATCACTTTGCCCCGCGTGCTGGAAGTGATCCACCCTTCAGGCCGACTGCTTCCAAGCCCCATGAACAAATGGAGGTAGACCAGTCGATCCAAACGAAAAACGTTAATTATATGAACCGCCCCCGCGGTTCCAATCCTTTTAAGAGGAAAGCAAATTCGGAAAGGTATGCCCAAAAACAACAGAGGGTATACCATTTGCACGAGGAATCTGACTATGATCAGGTAGCGGAGGAGGAAGTCCAAGACGAGGTAAATTTTATGGAGGACGGCCATCCAGCGTTCCATATTTAGAGTATCTGACGAGGGACGGGCTCACCCTCAACTTTCTCGTTGACACGGGTGCCAACAAAAACTTCCTTAGCCCGTCCGTTGCTACAAAAACTGCATCCCCCTTGACTCAACTTGTTCGCCCTTTTTATATTAATTCAGCAGGTGGAGCTGAATAGGTTTTTCCAAAAATTGGGAAATAACACATTATTCACCTTTTATGTCTTGCCTGGTCTTGCCTCTTTCGATGGGATCATAGGGGACGATACCCTGAAAGAACTTGAAGCGGTCATTGACCGTAAGGAAAATACGCTTAAACTAAAACCAAATATAACGATCCCACTGAAAGCCAAGGTGTCCAGGGAGGTAAACATAACGTTAAGCGAAGACTTGAATGTGAATATCAGAGTCAAGCTACATTCCCTAATTAACAGATACGATTCCCTCTTTGGCCCTATTAACCTAGTCGAGGCTGTTAAAACAACGGTAAGAGCGGAAATCCGAACGAGTACGGATGAACCAGTCTACAGCAAAAGTTACCCGTACCCGGCCTGTATGAGGGAAGTGGTAGAGAAAGAAATAAAAGATCTCTTGGCCTCTCTTGGAGGTACCTCTTTTGGAGGTATTATACGACTTTCAAGGAGCCCCTACAATTCACCGATATGGGTGGTTCCCAAGAAACCGAAACCGTCAGGGGAAAAACAGTATCGGATGGTGATCGACTACAAGAGGCTTAACGCGGTCACTATATCGGATACATACCCGATCCCAGACATAAACACCACTCTTGCCAGTCTGGGCAAGGCAGCATACTTCACAACCCTTGATCTGACTTCGGGCTTTCATCAAATCGCGATGAAAACCTGCGACATACCGAAAACTGCCTTCTCGACGATGAATGGAAAATACGAATTCTTGAGGTTGCCCTTCGGATTGAAGAACGCCCCTGCGATTTTCCAGAGGATGATCGATGACGTACTCAAAGAATACATAGGGAAAATTTGCTATGTATACATCGATGATGTCATAGTTTTTGGGAAGAACGAGGACGACCACCTCAAGAATGTCGACACGATCTTCTCAAAGTTGCAGGAGGCCAACCTGAAGGTTAACCTTGAGAAAACCCATTTCATGAAGACAGAAGTGGAATTCCTCGGGTATGTCATTACCCGTGATGGCATAAAAGCCGATCCCAAAAAGGTAATAGCCATCGAAAAGATCCTTCCTCCAGAAAATCTTAAAGAGCTGAAAAGTTTCCTAGGCCTCACATCATACTATAGAAAATTTATTCGCGACTATGCGAAGGTTGCCAAGCCACTTACTAACCTCACTCGTGGGAGTAACGCCCAGATCAAGGCAAATGAGTCTAGGAGAGTCCCAATCACACTAAACGAGGAAGCGTTGCAGGCCTTCAACGATTTGAAGACGCTGCTGACGTCATCCGAAATTTTGTCGTTCCCTGACTTTGAAAAACCTTTCAATCTCACTACCGATGCGTCGAATTATGCGATAGGAGCAGTCCTGTCGCAAGGTGAACCCAATGCCGACAGGCCAATAGCATATATCTCATGATCTCCCAATAAAACCGAAGAGAATTATGCGACAAATGAAAAAGAGATGTTGGCCATCGTATGGGCTCTTGACAATCTGAGGTCATACCTTTACGGAGCCAAAAAGGTCAAAATACACACCGACCACCAGCCCTTAACGTTTGCCTTAAGCAACAGGAATTTTAATGCGAAATTAAAACGCTGGAAATCTCGTATTGAGGAGTATAACTACGAGCTAGTGTACAAACCCGGCAAATCCAATCTGGTAGCGGATGCTTTATCGCGTCTTAGAACTGAAGTCAACCACTTGTCTGATTCGGAACAGGCCGAACCAGCACGAAGTGTGAACGACGCCAATAGCGACTCTCCTACAGACACAGCAAGCGAAAATCAAGATTCTCAAACCGGGACAGCTAGCGAGAACAGCGATTCTCGCGCGGAGCCGCCTGGTGCCTTCCCCGACAGTGGCGCAGAGAAAACGCAGTCCACCGAGACTGCAAGTGAGGAACAATCCTCAATTGGTACTGCCCACAGTGCGGATGAAGATAACTCCGACCTTATCCCTCACGTTGAAGCCAAAATTAATGTCTTTCGCAACCAAATTTTCGTCAAAATAGGTAGGGGTGTCGAGATCCTGGAGGAACCCCATCCTGGCTTCACCCGACACTACTTCGCAATAAAAAATCAGGACAAACAGGGTCTGATTGACCTCCTGAAAGCGAAATTGAGACCCAATGTTATTAATGGCATCAAAATACCGGAGTCTCACTTAGCCTTACTCCAGCAGGTGTTTCTTGAAAACTTTAGCAATTACAAGTTGCGTGTCACGCAGAGATTTGTTGAAGACGTGAGAGACGAGGATAGGAAGTGCCACCTCATTATGGAAGAACATAAGAGAGCACATAGGAACCCCAGGGAAAATAGAGAACAACTTCTCGAAAAATACTATTTCTCTAGCATGATGAGTTTAGTTAAGAAATACACAGAATCCTGTGAAATCTGTAAGCTAAATAAATATGACAGGCACCCAAACAAACCCGAATTCCAACCTACTCCAGTGCCAACATATGCATGTGAAATCCTGCACATGGATATAATGGAGATACAGGGTGAGAAATTTATAACCTGCATCGACAAATTCTCTAAGTTTGGAAAAATATTCCACGTCAAAAATAGATCATCCCTTTACCTCAGGAACAAGATCACCAGGATACTCCATTATTTCACAGTCCCAAAAATATTGGTGACTGATAATGAGCGCAGTTTCCTGAGTCCAATAATTCAGAATTTTATCAAAATTTTAGGAATCAAACATTATCTGACGCCAGCCTACCGTAGCGAGGTAAACGGTCAGGTCGAGAGGTTTCATTCGACCATAATAGAAATCTACCGATGCTTGAAAGCGGAACTTAAGGGCCTGCGCCTTAAAGAACTATTAAACATCGCAGTGGATAGATATAATAACACCATTCATTCTGTGACCAGGAGAAAACCCTCTGACGTATTTTTCAATAGAACCCAGCGGGTAAATTATCAGAAATTGCTAGAATTTCGCACAAGGGTGAACAAGGAATTGAGGGGTGAGATACAAAGAAAACAAAATATGACTAACGTTAGGTTAAATAAAAAAAAAGGTAAAACCGGTAATTTATAAAAGAGGTGACATAGTATACACGGCCTATAAGGGGGTTCGAGCAAAGAATAAACCCTTATTCCGAAAGGAAACAGTGGCCAAGAATAATGAAGTCACAATAGTCACAAGCACTGGACGCAGAGTCCACAAAAGCCATGTTAAGCACACACCAAGGACGTAACATTACTTTGCTAAGATTGTCATTAACTATTAAAAAAAAAAAAAAAAAAAAAAAAAAAAAAAGGGGCAATGGTGTAACACACACTACCCTAATATTTTAACAATCTACATAAATATGCAAAATTAAGTTATGTGCCAAAGGGAGCACAATATTGTACGCACAAATATAACACACACATAATGTATTTTAAATCCACACACGTTATATTAAATACCAAAGCACAAATTCTAAGCACAAACGATATCACACAAATAAAACACGCTCTAAAGATGCACATACGTACAGCTTGCATATGTTTGTCGAAACCATATTAAGCTAAAGAAGCGTTGAATTAATCACGCATTTTACGCAAGAATAAAAGGTTATATACATAAAGTAAACTAAAGCAAGCGCCAAGCACACAAGTGCTCACTAAAACCGTACTTAATTGGTTGAAGCGTTAATTAAAGTAAAGGGTGATTTTTTTAAGGTTAGGATTTTCATGCATTAGTATTTGACAGATCACGCGGGATTTCAGACATGGTGTCAAAGAGAAAGATGCTCAGTATGCTTTGACATTTCATCATGAATAGACTTACTAACGAGCAACGCTTGCAAATCATAGAATTTTATTACCAAAATCAGATCAGTGTTCGGTTCGAAATGTGTTTCGCGCTTTACGTCCGATTTATGGTCTACATAATCGACCAAGTGAGCAAACAATTAATGCGATTGTGACCAAGTTTCGCACTCAGTTTACTTTATTGGACATTAAACCAACCACACGAATGCGTACAGTGCGTACAGAAGAGAATATTGCGTCTGTTTCTGAGAGTGTTGCTGAAGACCGTGAAATGTCGATTCGTCGCCGTTCGCAGCAATTGGGTTTGTGTTATTCGACCACATGGAAGATTTTACGCAAAGATCTTGGTGTAAAACCGTATAAAATACAGCTCGTGCAAGAACTGAAGCCGAACGATCTGCCACAACGTCGAATTTTCAGTGAATGGGCCCTAGAAAAGTTGGCAGAAAATCCGCTTTTTTATCGACAAATTTTGTTCAGCGATGAGGCTCATTTCTGGTTGAATGGCTACGTAAATAAGCACAATTGCCGCATTTGGAGTGAAGAGCAACCAGAAGCCGTTCAAGAACTGCCCATGCATCCCAAAAAATGCACTGTTTGGTGTGGTTTGTACGCTGGTGGAATCATTGGACCGTATTTTTTCAAAGATGCTGTTGGACGCAACGTTACGGTGAATGGCGATCGCTATCGTTCAATGCTAACAAACTTTTTGTTGCCAAAAATGGAAGAACTGAACTTGGTTGACATGTGGTTTCAACAAGATGGCGCTACATGCCACACAGCTCGCGATTCTATGGCCATTTTGAGGGAAAACTTCGGAGAACAATTCATCTCAAGGAATGGACCGGTAAGTTGGCCACCAAGATCATGCGATTTGACGCCTTTAGACTATTTTTTGTGGGGCTACGTCAAGTCTAAAGTCTACACAAATAAGCCAGCAACTATTCCAGCTTTGGAAGACAACATTTCCGAAGAAATTCGGGCTATTCCGGCCGAAATGCTCGAAAAAGTTACCCAAAATTGGACTTTCCGAATGGACCACCTAAGACGCAGCCGCGGTCAACATTTAAATGAAATTATCTTCAAAAAGTAAATGTCATGGACCAATCTAACGTTTCAAATAAAGAATCGATGAGATTTTGCAAATTTTATGCGTTTAGTTTTTTAGTTCTCAAGCTCTTAAAAAATCACCCTTTATAAATTTGACACAAACCACACTAGAAAGCGCACACATGCTAAGCGCTTATGCGTTACCTAAAATTGTGCTATTCTAAACTTAGAATTAGATTACTATCAAATTGATAGCGTTGTTTTAAATTGTAAAATCAGTAAAATTAAAATTTAAGATTAGGTTTAAGAAATTTTATTACTTGACTTAATTCTAGAAATTTAAAATAGATTATATGTAAAATAAAATCTTTAAGATTCAAGTTCCCACCAACACATCACAGCACTTTTAGTTTTACTTGAAACATCGAATTTTTCAGACTTATTTTCCTAGCTACCTCCTATGGTTATCAGATTTTTAACTACCAATCGCCAATGGTCACAATCAAAGAAGGCAAAGGCTGGATCATCGACGGGCACTTCAAACTGGTGCACGTGATCGACCTGACACAATTCGATAGCCTGATGGAGACAGTCAACGTGTCAATAAATCTGGAGGGTTTTAGAAGCCCGGAGAAGAAAACAACTATCGAGTTTTACATCAAGGAAATCAGCCAAAAGCTGATCCGGCTCAAAGGCAAAAAGGATCGAAGCCCTAGGTCAATCGATTGGATAGGATCGGCCTGGAAATGGATTGCCGGAAACCCTGACGCAGCGGATTGGAATAAAGTCCTCTCAAGTGAACAGGACATTATCAGCAACAACAACCAACAATACAAAATCAACAGTGAACTTTTCGGTACCATGAACGAAACTACAAAGAAGGTCAACTGGATGATAGACCAATTTAAAAACGAAGTCCAGGCATCCACAGTTGGAAGATACGAGCAAGACATTTTGAATGAGATCATGATTATAAAGGACAAGGTCGATGAAATGGTGCGAGCCTGTCAAATGGCAAAAAGCGACCTGATAAACACAAACCTCTTAGATCGGGAGGAGGTCGGCAGGATCATTAGCGAAATCGAAACACTACCATACGTTAATGAAATCGAAGCCATAGAGTACGGGTCTCCGTCTATCTACACGAACGGGTCATTATTACTCTATGTCCTTTCAATGCCGAAAGTAAAGGACGAGGAATTCAACTTGCTTCTAACGAGGGCAGCAATCACCAACGGATTACAGATCGACTTGGAATTTGACAGGATGTTGGTTAACCACCGGGAGACATTTGGCATTATTGGAAAATGCCTCTTCATCAATAGCCTGGTAATATGCGACGAAAAATCACTGAAAAAATTGAAAGAGGACAGCTGTGTGGTCAGACTCTTGAAGGGGGGACATACTGCATGTACCTTCCGTTCGAATTCAAGGGAAGTAGTTGAACTAGTCAAGGAAGATATGGTATTGTTGACAAACTATAAGGGCCAACTGAATGCTACAAATGGCTCGCGAGCCCTCGACGGAACTTACGTTATTCAACTGGACAATGAAGCGATCCTATTGGGAAACAAAAAATTTTCGAGTTTCACTTACTCCCATGTCCAGGTACTCCCGCCCGTCCTTGCAAACATAACGAATCGAGTTCAAAAGATTGACCTCGAACATGTACACGGCCTAAGTATTAAGAACATAGAGCGACTGAAGAATCTTACCAGTCATGTCATGGTAACTTCCATCATGGACGTATCAATTGTCCTATTGGTTATGATTGTGGCATGGACCATATGGCGAAAGATCAACCTGGACCTGAAGCTCCCATCCATACACACTTTCGGTAGGGGAACCGATCCTGTACCCGACGGAAGGATTCATAGGGCCCAAGAGCCCCCGACGGGACAAACTTGGTCATCGACCTCTGACGTCACATATGATCTACGGGACGTAGATCTTTAAAGGGGGAGGAGTTAACACGATGCACGAGTCAGGTGCATGCCAGCGAATCATACGGTATTCGCTGAGTTGACACTTTCATGCACAGACTTGTTCTCACGATCACAGTGCATGGAATCGGATTACCTGCATGCGCGACTCAACGGATGCGCGTGCGATTACCGGAATAGAGGAGTCAGCAGTTCTGATGTTGGGAACACAGCTATCCAGAGGAAGATATTGTAGTTATTAAGTTAGTCTTAATTCTGAGATTGGATAGTGCGGAGCTTTCGCTGAATAAATCTTATATTTACCTATAAGCTTATCGTGGTTTAAATTAGCGAACGGTTGGTGTTCGCGCGGGCTTCGGCCCGCGTTTATTTTTTAGTATACGCGTTTCGCGACAATTTAACTGCCCAAATGTTATACAAGGTGGGGCAAAAATAACCTTCCGATGTTTTTTGGCTGTAATTTAAAAAAAAATGAAAAAAATAGTCACCAATATTCCGCGTTCTGGAGCAGTGTAGCACAACATTGTTTATTAACGTGTTTTTCGCATGTGTTTACTACACAAATGTCAAAACAGAACTGACATTAGGGGCCCAATCGCAAAATGTATAGCATTTTCTGATAGGAGGATTACTTTTGCGCCACCTTGTATAAACAAAATATCTTATATAAGAGATAAAGTATTAGCTCATTGTCAGAGTACGAACATCTTCTAAAAAAGTTGTCTTGTAAATTATATAGTACAAGGTTCATTTGCTTAACATTAGCCTTATCGTGAAGCCTTGTTGACAAATGCCATGGTAAATTTAGCATTTTAATATTTTGTTTTGCACTCTTTGAATCTTTGAATGGGTCTCAGCGCAGTCAAACTACGCTGCAGCACCATAAGTGAGTATAGGCTTTGTATATAGAGTTCTTTGAATATAAAGTCTATATACAAAGGTATAGGCTGGAAAATAGTTTAGAATATCAAAATTTTATTATGATTTGCGATTTATGAAGGGGTATAAAATTCTTATTACAAGGTAAGTTTTTTTTATTCGTGTTGGTAATATGTTTCTCAAAAGTCAGTTTCTTGTCAAGTGTAAGAGCTAGGTACTTGCAGTTTTCAGACCAAACGATATCAACAGAGTTTAGCTGTAGCATTGTTTGTGCCAAAAAATCTGTTTTTCTTCGACGAGAAAACCAGGTTGCCTGTGATTTTTGAGCATTAGCCTTGATTTTCCACTTATGAAAAAAAGTTTGTAAGATATTCAGTGAGCATTGTAAACTTTCGAGGTCGCCTTCAGGCAATACGCTAGCCGAAAAAAGGCGATGTCACCAGCGAACATTGCTAATTTAGTATTTACGTCCAAAAGTGGCAACATGTAAACGTTGAAAAGTATGGGTCCTAGCACAGAACCCTGCGGAACACCAGTTACTATATCATATAGAGACGATTTTACTATGTCTGCGTATACAGCAAATGTTCTATTAAGTAAAAAGCTCCATACTAACTTAATCAGATATGTCAGATATTAAATCAACTCCTGGTGCCACACAGTGTCAAACGCTTTTCCAATGTCTAAAACTACAAGACCAGTCGATAACTTTGAATTACGGTTACTTCGTGATTTTTAAATCTTAAAATTTGATTGCTTGTGGAGTGACCAGCTCTAAAACCAAACTGCTCATTAGGGTATATGTTTGCATCCTCAATATAATTTTACAATCGTTGTTTGATATAAGCTTTTCAAACAGTTTACTAATAGTACTTTATAAACTTATAGGCCTGCAACTATTAGGATTATCCTTTGCTTTACCAGGTTTGTAGATAGCTACAACTTTTGCAATTTTCCAATCTTTAGGGAAATACGAAAGTATCATGCAACAATTGAAAAACAATGTAAGATATTTGGTGACCCTTAAAGGTAAGGCTTTAAGTAATCTGTTGCTCATTCCATCAAGCCCGGATGATTTTTTGGATTTTAGTTGTTTAATCAATTCTTTCGGTGTCACTGGTGTGTTTCAAACCTAACCTGTGGAGTTGATGAGTTTAATAATTTTGCAGAATTTTATATTCCCAAGTTCGGAAATTCGCGGATAAGGCTTTGGCGAGTGTGCGTTGTTTGACCCTAGCTAGTGCAGGATATTCACAAAGGAAATGGTAACGAGCTTCCTTTTCCCGTGGATTCTGGCATCTGCGGCAGTGTGCGGAAAACGAAATGCTTACTTTGGCAGCGTGGGTACCGACAAACCAATGACCAGTGCTTATTGCTTCAACTCTATCAATCTCATGCCGGGTTCTGTTTGTTAGATTGTGAGTTCTATTTGCGTTATAGCAGTGTCATATCTTTCTGGATATGACACAGCTGCTTAGGGTGCTCCATCTGGAGTTCTCGCAGTACTTGAAATATTTTCATTTGGTAAGCATAATGGGAGGGAAGACTGTCTCTGCGAAGGATAGCTCTAGCATTTTCCTAGATGTTCCTATGGCTTAAAACCCAGGTTAGAGTCATATTGAAATGGTGTGTGAGCCGAAAGTTTTTATAGCTGCTTTACTGTCAATCACATCTCTCTTGTGTATGGAGTAGAGTGTGATTATATTACAAACCACGCTTATCCCTAGTACTTCCGCCTGGAATAGAGGAGTCCATCTTGAACCGTCGTTTTCTCCGTCCTGCATGGGGAATATACTTGGGCGGTTTTATTTGGTTTGGTTGTGGTTGGGCGTTATGAGGTCAGTTTGAGTCGCAGCAAGGGCATACAATTTCACATAACAGTACAGTATGTGGAACCTAAATTGCGACATTATCACGGAGAAAGCCGAGATAACCGTGGGTTACCAGCCACCGCAGAGAAAATACCGTGGAATTACGATGCTTTTACCAGATGAAGGTGACAGAAGATGTCCATTTAAAAACGCTGCATCGCAAAATAAGGGCAACAAGGGAGGAGTATCAAGCCAAGAGAAGGGATTAGAAGAAGCTCCTGTGAAGAAAGAAGAGGGCGTTCACAGTCTCCCAAATCAAGGAGATTGAAGAGTCTCCCGATCGAAACAATATCCGGAGGTTTTATAAAAAGGCCAAAAAAATGATGTGCTTAAGCAGCATTTCCAGCAGCTGTTAAAATGGCATAATGTATGGAGAGTGATTGGCAAGAAGAGTACCCATGCCCAGTTAACGAGAAGAAGAGGTTGGCATAGCTGTAAAATAGCTTTAGAACAACAAGGCTGCCGGCTCTGATAGTTTACTTGGTGCAATGTGCAGTATGGAAATAGATCTTCCAAAACTTGCACCGTAATCCGGCAAATAGATGCGCTGTCATGTGACTTTTTGTCTTGCTCTGGAGCAGATAGTGCGTAGGGCAGGTGTCAATACAGAAGGCACTATCTTCAACAGATCCGTCCAACTCCTGGGATACGCGGACGATATCGACATCATCCGCCGATCTCAGCGTGTCGTGTTAGAGGCTTTCATGGCTATTGAAGAACAGGCAAAAAACGAGGACAAAACAAACATCTGTCCACCGACTAGGACAAAATGTCACTGTTGATAGCAGCAGCTTTGTGCTAGTAAGGGAGTTTACCTGCCTAGGAGTAAACATCAACTAGGAAACCGTTGCTACTTCGGTTTGGCCATGCAAATGTGTTCAAAACTCCTGACTCGGAAGACCAAGTGTAAGCTCTATAAAATACTGATACTGCCAGCTCTGCTTTAAGGTTAAATAAGTGCGAGTGCTGGACGATAAGCAGGAAAGGAGAGCCTATTTTTGGTTCAGTCTAAAGTAAAATACTCCGTTGGATATTTGCTCCTGTATGCGAGGGAGGCGAAGGTAGGAAAACCGCGAACTCTATGGGCTGCACTAAGATGTGGATGCAGTAAAAAAAACTGAAATACGTCGACTACAGTGGCTCGGCCAGATCGAGCTCTCAGCCCCCAGGTTCGAAACGACAAGGATGACCGAATCCTCGTTTTAAATACAAAGCCGTCGCGGATGCCAGAGCACTTGGTCTGGACAACTGGAAGCAGGATGCCTGGGATGGCGTAAGATGAAAGGCTGCAGTTTCTCAGGCAGAGACTCTCCACGGTTCGGGAGACCGTTAATAAAGGTTGCTGATTGCCCGCCGTCGACTGCACAAACAAAAGCGAAAAAAGCAACAGCGTTGGGTATTCCTCCGTTCCCCCTCCTACTTCATCGCTGTTGCATTGGTTTGACCCGTTTGTGCACTTGTAATGGTTGGGTAAAGGCAACATCAGACGGATAGCGGGCCGTGAGTTGTTGATATTGTAGGTGGACCCAAAAAATAATTACCGTACGGGCATAACACCTGCAGTAAATTGTTTTGGAAATCTAACGCATATCTTCAATTCACGGCTTTTGCTTAGGTAGCGTCGGAGTTGTGTAATGACATATCTTGAATCGCGAAAACTTCTTAATGACCGGCAGTATGGTTTTCGCAGTAACAGGTCCACTGGTGATTTGATGACATATCTAACCGAAAAGTGGAACCAATCTTTTCACCAAGGTGGTGAAAGTGAGATTGTTGCGCTTGATATTTCAAAGGCATTTGACAGAGTTAGGCATCAAGCTCTCTTGTCGAAAATGCGTGCATTTGGAACCGATGATACTCCCCTTCAATGGATTAGAAATTACCTTTCGGACCGTTCAATTCAAGTTGTCTTGGACGGTTTCAAGTCTGCAACTCACCAAATAAATGCTGGTGTTAGCCAAGACTCTCTACCAGCGGCAAGACAGTGGCTGACGTTTGGGGTGCCATTGAAAATAAACTTTCCGAGATGGTGATGGACCATCTCTTAAACAACCAAGGCGGACCCCTCCCCTGCTTTGACTCAGCTGAAGTCATAAGAGGTTACAGGGTAATCAAGTATGAAGACGCTTTCTCCAAGGAATTCCTAAGCGGCTGCGTTCATAAGATCCGTGACGACTGGACCGGCTTAAAGCTTAAGCTGATCCTGGCCAGAGAGATTCCGAGGAGACCGAGAATTCGCATTTGGCTGCCAAATATGACCATCGACAGTGATAAGTTGATCAATTGTCTCAAGCTCCACAACCCTGCGGTTCCCATGGATGACTGGAAAGTCATCAAGGCTGAGGAACCTCACAACAACACCCTATCCTTCCTAATAATGATGACGGAAGAGAGCGCGGATCACATTGAAAAGATCGGTTGCAAGCTCCGCTTTGGCATAAGGCATGCCAAAGTTAAAATATTCAGGTCCCCGTGTCAGGTCGACGACTTAGATGAAGTTGACGATGCCAACAAGCTGTTGGAGGACATGAGGATCGAGGCTAACCGTACTACCACCCTAACCGAACAAACACCCGAAACCAATCAATGCTGAAAGTCGTACAGATTAATCTGAAGCACTCAGTCTGTGCGTCAGATAACCTGATGATTCTCCTCAAAGAGGAAAACATCGACATCGCCATTGTCCAAGAACCTTGGGTGAACGGGTTCAATATAAGAGGCCTTAACGACACCGGATATATCCTCTACTATAACCGCAGCAATAATAACCATGGTAAGCCAAGAACCTGCATTCTAGCTAAAAAGCATATTAAAGTTTTTCTATGCCCAAATTTTAGCTCGGCCGATCTAACAGTTGTTAAGATGGAGAACGCAGGAGGCGACCTGCTAATCGCATCCGCCTACATGGCACACGACCGGCAAGTACCGCCGGAAGAAGTCCAGGCAATGATAACCGCCATAACATCAACAAGGACCAACCTGCTGCTGGGCTGCGATGCAAATTCCAGGCATGTGCTATGGGGCAGCTCGGAGTCAAACGAACGCGGTGAGTCTCTTTTTGATTACATTATTGAAAATAACCTAATAATATGCAACAAAGGTAACACCCCGACCTTCATATTTCCGAGTACGGACAGTTTTAACGGCTGGGAAGACGTTATAGATGTTACTCTCTGTAATAATAACAATATTATGAAGGTTGAAAATTGGAGGGTATCCAGTAAAAAATCTTTTTCAGACCACAACTGGATACTCTTCGACATAGATCTCACTGTAGAGAGCTCGAAACCTTTCCGAAACCCCAAAAGAACCGATTGGGCAAAGTTTAACCAAGTCATTAAGACTAAGTTACACAAAACCCCCAATCAAAAATTTACCTCCACTTCAGAACTCGACAAAAAGGTTGAGACTTTTGAAAAAGCTTTCAACGTAGCGTACAAAGTCTCGTGTCCAATCAAATATAGCAAAAAATCATTCCCCCCTTGGTGGAACAAGGAAGTCTCTGCTCTCAGAAAATTGACTAGAGAAACCTTTAACATCTGCCATAAATGCAACTACTGGCAACCCTACCGAGATTGCCTTAAAATCTACAAGAACTCTATCAGAACGGCTAAGACACAGTCGTGGATAGATTACTGCCAATCCATCGAAACCCTCAACGACTCCGCAAGACTCAGCAAAATATTGTCCAAAGAACACTCCAACCCATCTCTTCTGAGAAAGGAGGACGGAGAATGGGCTGAGTCAACTGCAGAATCCCTAGAACTATTAATAAACACCCATTTTCCCGGATGCAATGATTACGGTGCAGAGCCATCCAGCTCACAACGCACACAACCCGACGCCTGAGAAAATATAACATCCATTATTACCGAGGAAAAAATTTCCTGGGCAATAAACAGCTTCGCTCCCTTTAAATCGCCTGGCCTGGACGGCATTCTGCCCATCATGCTCCAGAAATCTCTGGAACTGGCAATTCCATGGCTCACATCGATTTACAGGAACTGTATACTCTACAATCATGTACCCTATTCATGGAGACGAGTGTGAGTTGTTTTCATTCCAAAAGCGGGTAGACGCGGTCATGAAGCTGCGAAAGATTTCAAACCAATTAGTTTGACCTCCTTCGTACTGAAGACGCTCGAACGTCTCCTAGACAACCACCTGAGAGGGACAATAGAAGCTTCACTCCTCTCCAAATCTCAACACGCCTACCTCAAGGGAAGATCTACAGTAACAGCTCTTCACGAGGTAGTGCGTACGATAGAAAAATCCCTACACTACAAAGAATACACCTTGGCTACCTTCCTAGACATAGAAGGAGCCTTCAACAATGTACACACTGAAGCAATTCTAGAGTCCCTGAGGGAGCTGGGAATAGCAATCCATCTTAGTCAATGGATTGTTTCCATGCTCAGCACTAGAATCATTCAAGCAGCTTTAGGAAATAGCAATATAACCAAATATGCCAGGAGGGGAACACCTCAAGGAGGAGTCATCTCACCCCTACTCTGGCTCCTAGTAATGAACAAAATCCTCATAAGTTTAGACAGAGTAGGAATCAAAGTAGTCGGGTATGCGGACGATATGGTGATATTGGTGTCAGGAATGTTTCCCTCCGTGATTAGTGAAATCATGGAGAATGCTCTAAGCAAAGTTAGCACTTGGGCAAAAAAGTGACTTTACGCATCCTCGCCTAAACGGCACACCCCTACCCCTTTCAAACAGTGCCAGGTATTTAAGAGTTATCCTAGATCCTAAACTCAACTGGAAAATAAACATAGAACAACGGGTAAAGAAGGCATGTATAGCCTTTTATGCCTGCACCAGAACCTTCGGAAAAAAGTGGGGCCTGCAACCAAAATTTACCCTGTGGATGTGCACAGCCGTGGTACGACCAATCCTCACGTATGGGTCAATAGTATGGTGGCCGGCTCTAAAGAAAAAGTACAATATTACCAAACTTAATAAGGTACAAAGAACGGCATGCATAGGAACAACGGGAGCTCTACGGTCAACACCGTCAGACGGACTCACAGTCTTACTGCATCTTTTACCTCTTGACCTACATATAACAAACATCACAGCACACAGCGCGATCAGACTCAGAGAGTCTGGCTGCTGGACTGCAAAATCCTACGGCCACAGTAGTATTCTAGACTCTCTACCTAGAAAACTAGTTCCGCCTTCAACAGACTACATCATTCCCAGAATGTCTTTTACAAAACATTTCGTCGTTCAAATCCCTACTAGATCGGAATGGCAAAATGGAGAAGTGACAAGGGATTTCGATCAAAAAATCTACACCGACGGTTCAAAAATGGACTGCGGCGTGGGTGCGGGAGTTTTTTCGGAATCCTTAAACATCGCAAAATCATACAGACTTCCGGATACTGCAAGCGTCTTCCAGGCGGAGCTACTGGCTATCCGTGAAGCCTGTCGCCAGATCAAACTTCACTCAAATATAACACCGAGGCAAAGGATCGCCATACTTATTGACAGCCAGGCTGCCATTAAAGCGATCGCTTCGGTCACTATTTCCTCTAAGTTAGTACTAGAATGCCGTAATGAGCTGGCCCTGCTTGATAAGTTCAAGGTTACCCTGATCTGGGTTCCAGGGCACAGTAACGTTTATGGAAACGAACAGGCCGACGAACTGGCCAGGCAAGGCTCAGCTCTCCACTGCTCTCTGGCAGAACTAGTCCACATTCCGCTCGGAGCAGTTAAGGCAAACATCACCGCAGAATACCTTAAGAAAGCCAACCTCAGATGGAGCAGGCTGACTGCATGCGTCATATCCAGAAAGACGTGGCCAAACTACAACAAGGCAAAAACAACCGACCTTCTAGGTAGAACCCGAAAGACATCGCAAGACTTACAGCGATCTTCACGGGACACTGGCCTATAGGTGACCATGCGGCCAAGCTGGGCATCACATACAATACACACTGCCGCAGTTGCAAAGTGACAACTGAAAAAGAAACCCTAATTCACTTTTTATGTACCTGTCCGGCTTTAGCTAGGACCAGACTACGTACATTGGGAAGCCCTTTCGTCAATACACTTGAGGAAGTCTCCGAGAAAAGTATCAAGGAACTGATAACTTTCCTGAACTCCGCAGGTTGGATTTAGCCTCCCCCACCAATCGATAATACCCAAGTTTACGTGAGTTTGTGGTAACAAAACGGCACTCAGTGCTAATTGGGTTTGTCTTATCAAACCGCCACACCTACCTACCTACCTACCTAGCCAAGACTCTGCTCTGTCCCCGACTCTCTTTCTCATTTTTATAAATGATTACTGTCTATTACTTCTAATCCAATCCATTCCTTTGCTGATGACAGTACCCTCGGCTTCTCATATTCATTTCGTGGGTCACGCCCCTCATTTTCGGGGGTGGAACTGGAATGACATTGTATGTTAAGCTCATTAAATTCCGATCTCGACAGCATAACTCAGTGGGGTAAAACCAAAAGAGTGGAATTTAATGCTTCCAAAGCACAATGCTGTCTCCTGTCATTAAAGCAAAATCCACACACACTGCCATTATCCATGAAAGTCACTTGCATCGCTGAAACCGAAAGACTTTCCATTCTCGGTATGTGTGTTAATGACAACCATCGTTGGAATGACCACATATTCGATGTCGCCAAGAACGCCGCGAAATGTCTAGACTTCCTTAAGCCATGTAAGAAATATTTCACCCCTTCTCATCTGGCTACAGTTTATAAGGCGTTTATTCGCCCGAAACTCGAGTACAACGCTCATATCTGGTCCGGTGCACCAATAACTTACTTGGAGCTACTTGACAGGATCCAAAAACGCGCGATAAAACTCATTAACGACCGAGACATCGCGAGATTGATTGACTCTCTTAGCCGTAATGTCTCCAGCCTTTCGTTATTTTATCGGTATTTCAACCATAAGTGCTCAAACTAAATAGCCAGTTGCATTCCTCCGCTTAAATGTTTCAACCGCAATAGCCGCCATGAACGGAATGCTCATCAGTTCACCCTCAACCCTGTGTTCGGACGTACAGTTAAATACAAGGAATCTGTCCTCAGCCGTACAACACGAATGTGGAATACTCGTCCACGCATTGGTTTTCCTTCACATTATAACCTACAAAGATTCAAAACCAACGTGCATCGGTATCTCTCCTTTTCTTAGCACCCTAATTTTCTTAACGCCCGCTCTGTAGCTATTACATTATAAGGGTCCCAACAAATCCCTTTAGTGCGTGTATGTTATAAAAAAAAAGTAAGTAAGTCAGTAAGTATGATACCGTTCTGCCCACTTTTATGGGGCGTTTTTTTACAAAAACTTTGTTTTTTTTTGATAAAATCATTCAAATGTTGTGTAACAAAAAATGTGGACCTTTCGTAACAATAATAACCAAAAGCAAATCCCCACAATTCACTCATAGCTACTTATATTTTTGAAAAAAGTATCCAACAGTTCGTCTTAAAGGAGTTTTTGTTTACGTTTTCACTTTATTGGTGTTTCTTAAAGTTTGAATATCCCACACTAACATTATATCACCCCCAATTTTTCTTATTTAACACAAACCGCAGTAACAGTAGGTACATACCGGACCAATTTTGCCATTGAGTCTGGTATATTGATTAATTCATTTGTACAGCTATAACTTACACACAAATGTACAATTTGATGCATAACAATGAATATTGGTGTAAATCCGATTTATTTGTTGTCAAGAATAATCGCTAGACGTCTAAATCTCGCGTTGTGAAACTAATGCCATAAATCAACTCCTCCCAAACAAAGAACATAAATTGAAAGGCATTGAAAGCACAATAACTTACGAGTACCGACTTATTTTGAGAAAAATACAAAAAAAATAATACGTAGGTTTACATATTAAAAGACCCTAAATACTTGCACAAGACCCATTTATTCAAAGTGGAATTTCAAAGAAATGAATCGCCTGTCGGCTCGAAGGAATGAATGATTAATTTGGAACTCCCTTCAAATGGGTCTAAGTTTTTTCATCTTTATCCTTTTTTTTTGTTGGTCAATTCAAATCAATTGACGGAAAGATTGAGAGGGCAACCCTTTGACCATCTTCGAAAGTTAAATGTGTCAGGGTAATTTAGTTTATCACTTACTCTTTTCCAATGAAGATTGCGCACCATAAAACTTTCATCACTACGAGGGGAGAAGGTTCTATGGTTCAATGAAATCCTAGGCCTACGAGAATACCCTCTTTGACACATTGAAAGTGTGTATTAGTTGTTAATGATTAATTGAGGTTAACGCTGAGGAGATGTTTCTGTAATGAACACTTGATCCCGAGGGGAAAATATTTGTATATATTGTCAAGAAAACTCTGTGCAAATAAACATGTTCACGTAATTAAGGCCTTGTGTAAGGCCATTGAAACTTTTAAGTAATGTTCTGCCAAAATACTTTATTGGAAACAATTAGTGTTGCTCGAGAACATTTTTAGAGTATTCATTTCAGTGGTTGTGGGCTTCGAGTGAAAATTGCTTTGCGGGTAGTGGCATTCGAATAAAGGAATTCCTCTTTTTTCTATAAGAACGTAAACTTGGTTAAGGGTAAGGATGAGTATCTTTTATCGTGCTGCATTCTGCTAATCCTTCTATGTATATATGGGAGGAATATGGTCATGTAGTTTGTTTATTATCGTCAAGCAAAAA
Source organism: Portevinia maculata (assembly GCA_949715645.1). Lineage (NCBI taxonomy): Eukaryota > Metazoa > Arthropoda > Insecta > Diptera > Syrphidae > Portevinia > Portevinia maculata. The sequence continues at coordinate 222,566,237 of OX454526.1, forward strand.
TCGTCAATACACTTCTTAGGCGTCCCCCAAAAGTGGGCGTGGCAAAAAACTCTGTATGGAATTGTTAAGAACGACTTTATTTAATTTGTTTTTTATAATTTGCACGCACGAATGGGAATTTTGTGTTCCTTCATAATGTGAATTGTTACACAGCGCGGGCAGAAGGAAAATTTGGGTTGGAGAGATAGAGGGGATGCCGATGCACGTTGGTTTTAAATGTTTGTAAATTGAAATGCGTGTGTCCCACAAAAAAGCGGCCAATTGCGAGTCGGACTCGCCCATGAAGGGTTCCGCGCGAATTATAATTATTATTTACTTAGGCACCTATTATAGATTTATTATTAGAAAATAATGGTTCACGGTTTAGGCATAAGATTTATGTTTGTGAAATTAAATGATTTTTTTTTTATATTTGAGTTGATTGAATGAAAGGTAAATTGCGGTATACGATTCATGACGTATTAAAAAAAAACTACTTACTAGATCTCGTTCAAACCAATTTTCGGTGGAAGTTTGCATGGTAATGTTCAACATCAATTTTTTTTAGTTTTATCATTCTCTTATTTTAGAAGTTCCAGGGCGGGGGTCACACATTTTACCACTTTGGAAGTGTCTCTCGCGCAAACTATTCAATTTAGAAAAAAAATGATATTAGAAACCTCAATATCATTTTTGAAGACCTATCCATAGATACCCCACACCTATGAGTTTGATGAAAAAAAATATTTCAAGTTTCAGTAGTTCTAAGTATGTATTTGGAACCCCCAAAATGTAATGTTTTTTTTTCTATTTTTGTGTGAAAATCTTAATGCGGTTCACAGAATACATCTACTTACCAAATTTCAACAGTATAGCTCTTATAGTTTCGGAAAAAAGTAGCTGTGACATTCCCGGACAGACAGAGAGACAGACATGACGAATCTATAAGGGTTCCGTTTTTGCCATTTGGCTACGGAACCCCAAAAAGGAGATACACTGAACTGCGCCAACTACAGAGGAATAAGTCTCCTGAATGTCGCGTATAAGGTCTTGTCGGCTGTATTGTGTGAACACCTAAAACCTTTCGCCAACAACCTGGTGGGCCGTATCAGTGTATGGTTTTAGGCAAGAAAAATCAACCATCTACCAAATTTTAACACTCCGACAGATCTTGGAAAAAACCCAGGAATTTCAGATCGATATACACCATCTATTTATCGACTTTAAAGTCGCCTATGATGGCGTATATAGGGACGAATTATACAAAGCCATGTCAAGTTTTGGCATCCCCGCCAAACTCGTCCGTTTGTGCAGGATGATGAAATCTCGCTGCTCCGTCAAAGTCGGCACGAACACCACCGAGCCATTTGATGTCGAAAAAGGTTTGAGGCAAGGCGACGCGCTATCATGCAGTTTCTTTAACATCGTTCTTGAAGCAATTGTACGGAACTCACAAGCCAACGCCAGAGGTACAATTTTTCAAAAGCCCGTTCAACTACTTGTCTATGCTGATGGTATTGAGATTATTAGGAGAACGCGGCGAGCTGTCAGTGGCGCATTTGCAAGCATCGAAACGGAGGCGGCGAGGTGGGTCTGGCTCTTAATGAGGACAAAACGAAGTATATGATGTCAACGAGAAAGGACTCTTAACATCGGCTACTCGGACAAAATGTCACGATGGACAGATAGAACTTCGAAGTAGTTAAAGGCTTTACCTACCTGAGCTCCACTATTACTTCGCAAAATGACATCAGAGATCAAGCGAAGAATCACTCTTGCCAATCGCTGTTTCTTCGGGCTAAGAAGGCCTCTAAGAAGTAAGGGCCTCTCTCATAGAACCAATGAGATATTAAATAAGACCTTAATCATCCCGGTCCTGCTGTATGGTGCAGAAGCATCGACCCTATCAAAAGCGGATGAAAACCTTCTAGGATGCTTTGAGAGAAAGATTCTTCGAGTGATATTCGGTCCAGTTTATGACGATGAAGTGTGGAAAAGAAGATTCAATGACGAACTATACAGCGACGGTGACCTGGTCAAAAAGCTAAAAATACGTGCACAATTGAAGAACAACCTCAACCAAGGCAGCTAGCGAGGGATCGCGCTGGTTGGAGGGGCTTGTTGGTTGAGGCCGTGGTCCACCACGGACTGTAACCACCATCAAAAGTAAAGTAAGTAAATTGAAATGCGAAGGAAAGATAGAGCATGGTAGCGCATTACACATTTTTGTGGTACGGCCAAGGAACGATTCTTTGTAATTCACTGTATGCCAGAATACAGGCTTAAGGGTGAACTGATGTGCATTCCTATCATGGTGGATATTGCGGTTGAAACGTTATAAGGGAGGTATACAACTGGCTACTTCGTTTAAGCACTTATGGCGGAAATACCGATAGAACAACGAAAGTCATTGGACATTGCAACGATGACTAAGAAGTGATTTCGCGATGTCTCGATCACCAATGATTTTTATCGCACGTTTTTAAATTTTGTAGAGTAGCTCCAAATATTTATTCGGTGCACCGGACCAGATAATATGAGCGCTGGCGGATGAACGCCCTATAAATTGTAGCCAGATCAGAAGAGGTGAAATATTTCTTGCATCGCTTAAGGAAGCCTAGACATTTCGGGGCGTTCTTGGCGACATTGAATATATGGACACTCTAACGAAGTTTGTAATTAACGCACATACCGACTCTTTTGGTTTTAGCCATGCATGTACCATTCATGGATAATGGTAGACTATGCGGGTTCCGCTTTAGTAACAGGAAACAGCATTGCGTTTTGGAAGATCAAGATCAGAAATCAATGAGCTTTATACGGTGCCGTTCCAGTTTCACACCCGAACATGAGGGACGCGAATCTGGACACCCATATGAAAAGCTGAGCGTACTGTCATCAGCGAAGGAATGAATTGGATTAGAAGTAACAGACAGGAGATCATTTATAAACATAGGGACGGGCTACAGTCCGCTTGGGCGAACTGTTGGATACCCTATTCTTATTCCTATCCCTCATAAGTGGGCGTGACAAAAGTCTAAGTATGGTTGAATTGTTAAGAACGCTCTACATATTTTGTTATATAACATTTAAAGAATTTTCTCAAAAAAAACGCTCCCTAGCTCAAACTTGGGTGTTTCAATAAAATTGTTTTATTTAATTGTGGGCGTGTCAGTAGGCGGATTTAAAAAAAATTAACACATGAGCATAAAGGGCCCCTAGAGAGTATATATTATATATTTCAGCTCCCTAGCTCACTTTTAATTTTCAAAAAAAAAAAAAAAAAAAAATTGTGGGCGTGGCAGTGGGCGGATTTTGAAAATATTTACACATGAGCATAAAGGGCCCATAGAGAGTATATATTATAAATTTCAGCTCCCTAGCTCAAACTTTGGATTTTCAAAAAAATTGTTTTATTTATTTGTGGGCGTGTCAGTGGGCGGATTTTGAAATTTTTTTATCCCGAGCAGTTTTAGGAGTCATAGATCATATATAAAAAATTTCAGCTTTCTAGCTCAAAATTCGATTTTTTCCAAAATTTTGTTTTTTTGAGTTTGTGGGCGTGTCTGTGGGCGGATTTCAAAAATTCGTAAACTTGATTATTTCGGGACCCTAGAGAGTATATGGTTAAAATTTCAGCCCTCTAGGTCCAGTTTAAAAGCCTAATTTTTGCCGACGGACGGACATGGCTAGATCGACATTACTATCGATGCTGATCATAAATATAGTAACTTTTAGGGGTCTACGGGCAATATGAAGGTATGTTACAAAATATGCGCCAAAATTAATATACCCTTAGAATAGGGTATAAAAATGAGAGAGTTGGAGACAGAACAGAGCCTTAGGGAACACCAGCATTTATTTGGTGGGTTGCAGACTTAAAGCCGTCCAAAACAACTTGAATTGAACGGTCCGAAAGTTAATTCCTAATTCATTGAAGGAGAGTATCATCGATTTCAAATGCACGCATTTTCGACAAAAGAGCTTGATGCCAAACTCTGTCAAATGCCTTCGAAATATCAAGCGCAACGATCTTAGTTTCACCACCATGGTGAAGAGATTGGTTTCACTTTTCGGTTAGATAAGTCATCAAACCAGTGGCCCTGTTGCTGCGAAAGCCATACTGCCTTTCATTTAGAAGTTTTCGGGATGCGAGATATTTCATGCGCTGGTTTATAAGCGTTTCCACGACCTTGGAAAGAACGGACGTGAGTGCGATTGGTGATTGGATACTTTGCGAAGAACCGGGATTTCATTTCCATACATTTCTTCCATAAATGTTTTTTTTTTTTTTTTTTTGTGGTAATTGTTGGTGGTGGTGGACCGACGGACATGGTCTGATCGACACATTTTTTTTTTTTTAATATTTCTTTATTCTCAAGTTCAAAGTACGAGTAAGATAGAAAAAGTTATCACAATTCAAGGTTATACAAACTAAAATTTAGAGAATAGTTAGTGACATATATGTAATATTTAAAGAAAAAATAGTGGTAATGTCACATCATTAGAAATAATTGAGTGTGGGGTGAAGAGTAGGTACAATATAAATGTAGGTTAGTAAATGCCAGAGAGAAAAAAGAGCGATAGAGTTTTGATAAAGTTTCAAGTTTATTAAATGATGAAGTGCAACAAGATTTCTATTTCTTTATGGTTTAAATTCAAAAGCCGGAGTTTTACTTTAAATAAGAAGATTCTCAATGAACCAATGATACGCATGTCTGCAGGGAGTGTGTTAAATAATTTACGTGATACAACTGTGAAAAATCTTTTGAAACTAGAAGTGTGAAAAGTTGGTATGCTAACAAGGGAACCAGAATTGCTCCGAAGGTTTTGGTTATCATATTGATTAATTGCCTATGGACATGAAATTTGAACCAAATGAAATTAAATTCCGGATTGGAACACTGACCATACTGGGGCTGAAGTTGGTATGCTACGTCACTACGTATGTAAACGACGATACCGCGATTGGGAAAGAATAATGGCACTAAGTTATACCCAGGTAGATTAAACTCTGTTAAATCAGAGCCAACGCTATCCTGGGTTTTACTAAGTGCCAAAACAGCTGGTTTGTTGTGAAAAAATGGGCGTATAATGAAAAAAAAATGTTTCCTCAACCCACGAATGTTGCTTACATCCACTACGAAATTCTTACACATTATAAAATACAAACATAAAAGAAAACACAACTCCGACGCTAACTAAGCATAAGGCCCATTTCACAAATAGCCGGCAGCCGGGTAACCGGTACCGGCTACCTGGTCGTTGGGAATACATTCTTATGGGCGCGTTCACACCGGTAGCCAGCTGCCGGAATGCTGCCGGGTTTGCTCACTGCCCCAGCCGGCTGCCGAAACCGGGTAAACATTTTTCTAGTCGGTAGTGGATACATAAAATCAAATTGCGCCTTCACACATGCCCGGTTGCCGTAGCCGGTTTTCAGAACAAAAAAACATTATCTGTGGTTTTGGTTTGTGGTTTTCAGTTTTCCATCAGGGGCTGTTTGTGTTTTTTGATTTCAATTGTTTCTTTTTTATGAATTTGTTACAGCTAGGACACGTACATTCCTTTTTTAAGATGGATACTGACATGGACCAATTGATCAGCATGGTTGAAGCAAGGCCCGTGATTTGGGACAAATGCTTGCAATTATATAAAGACAGGAATGCCATAAGAAATGCGTGGGAAGAAATATTTAAAGATTTGAATAATGGAACGAACGAAATTCACATTTCATAACTTTCTCTCTGCCGGCTGCCGAATGTGTGTGAAAACAATTGTTTTTTTTTTAAACCGGCTAACCGGTCCTAACCGGCTGCCGGCTATGTGTGAAATGGGCCTAAGCCATGAATTGAAGACATACGTTAGATTTCCAAAACAATTTACCGCAGGTGTTATGCCCGTACGGTAATTTGTTTTGGTCCACCAACAAAATCAACAACTCACGACCCGCTATCCGCCCGATGCTGCCTTTACCCAAGCATTGCAAGTGCACAAACGATAATAATAATCGAACGACACCCGCAATAGTCAAGCAAATGCAACAGTGATGAAGTGGGATGGGGGACGGAAGGAAAACCCTACGCTGTTGCTTTTTTCGCTTTTTTTATCAGCACTGACACCGGCCACCGGCACTGGCTCTATGTAGATTTATTTTTTTCTTTTTTCACACACACACTTCGCGTATTTTTTTCTTTTCGCGAACCGTATTGGCGAGGCACCGAAATTGCAAATAAAAAAGCAACACGTCCGCACGAGACGGGGGGCAAACAGCAAATGATGTTAACCCTCTACTGCATACGAAGCCGAATATGGCTTGTCACTTTTTTTACTTTTTTACTCCTTATTCTCACAAAAAAAAGAAGATCTTTATAAAACACAATTTTCTTCTATGCATATCTGAGAACACGACAATGCGACAAAAAACAAGGAAGATATTCCTGCTTGTAGGTCAGTGGTTTGCTTGTTGTCGTTGAAAACGAAAGCGTGAACAATTTTTTGATTTGAAAAAATTATAGTTTTGGTGTACGGTGAGTTAAGTGGTCATAAAAACATATTTGTGATTGGATACTTATTTCTCTTTGCCACAAATAAAATTTTATTAAAAAAAAATATTATCTTGCTCGTTTGAGAGGTAAAACTGCAGAAGCCATATTTGGCTTCGTATGCAGCAAGGGGTTGTAAATCTACACATTTTGTTCACTTGACTCTTGTTGCGGTGCACATGTTTTTTTCGTTTTGTTATCGTTTAGTTTTTAGATTGAAATACAGTATGTTACTTTTTTGATCAGAAAAATGGAATGTCGTCATTTTTATGGAGGATCATCATTCCTTAATCCCATTCCTGAAGACAGATCGCGAAGCGATGATGATTTGGCTGGAGATTCAGAAATGGAGTTGGAGACAGAATTGCATATCAATGATCGAAGTATCAACGTTACGATTGAGGAAACGGAATCAGATTCAGATGATGAGCCTCTTGCAGAGTTGAAATCAAAATCCGTGAAAAGCAAGACAAAAACATAGGGGCGGGCTACAGTCCGCTTGGGCGAACTGTTGGATACCCTATTCTTATTCCTATATCTCATAAGTGGGCGTGACAAAAATTTAAAGGATTTTATCGAAAAAACTAAGCTTTTGTAAATAAAAACGCTCCCTAGCTCAAACTTTGGTTTTTCAATAAAATTGTTTTATTTAATTGTGGGCGTGTCAGTAGGCGGATTTAAAAAAAATTTAAGTATGAGCATAAAGGGCACCTAGAGAGTATATACTATAAATTTCAGTTCCCTAGCTCAAAATTTGGACTTTCAAAAATAAAAAAAAAATAATTGTGGGCGTGTCAGTAGGCGGATTTTGAAAATATTTACACATGAGCATAAAGGGCCCCTAGAGAGTATATATTAAAAATTTCAGCTCCCTAGCTCAAATTTTGGTTTTTCAAAAAAAATATTTTATTTAATTGTGGGCGTGTCAGTGGGCGGATTTTAAAAATTTTATGTCCCAAGCATTTTTATGGGCCAAAGATCATATATAAAAAATTTCAGCTTTCTAGCTCAAAATTCAATTTTTCCCAAAATTTGTTTTATTTAATTGTGGGCGTGTCAGTGGGCGGATTTTAAAAATTTTATGTCCCAAGCATTTTTATGGGCCAAAGATCATATATAAAAAATTTCAGCTCTCTAGCTCAAAATTCGATTTTTTCCAAAATTTTGTTTTTTTGAGTTTGTGGGCGTGTCTGTGGGCGGATTTCAAAAATTCTTAAACTTGATTATTTCGGGACCCTAGAGAGTATACGGTTAAAATTTCAGCTCTCTAGGTCCAGTTTAAAGGCCTAATTTTTGCCGACGGACGGACGGACGGACATGGCTAGATCGACATTACTATCGATGCTGATCATAAATATAGTAACTTTTAGGGGTCTACGGGCAATATTAAGGTATGTTACAAACTATGCGTCAAAATTAATATACCCCTAGAATAGGGTATAAAAAGGACAAGTAGCATGGAGAAAGGGGCTTCTTACTGATTACGATGAAGAGCTTTTCAAATTTGCAGGATCGGCCGAGCTTCCAGAATATGTAAAAAAAACTAGAGACACCATCAGACTTTAATAAAAAAATGTCTGATGATTTGTTAGCCTTCATTATAGAGGAATCTAATAAAAAAGCCCGCCAAGATGATATAAATAAGCCAGTTAATATCACAAAGAACGAAATGGAACAATTCATCGGGATGGTGATATTCATGTCTTGTTGTCAACTTCCATCGTCCAGACATTACTGGAATAAGACGGTAGGACAACAAATGCCATATGAAACAATGACGTGCAATAGGTGGGAAACTATCAAAAGGTCAATGCATTTCAACGATAATCAAAACTTCAAACCATTGGGAACAGAAGGACATGACAAACTCTTCAAAGTAAGACCCCTTTTGGAGAAAATAAGGGAACGTTTGCTGTTGATTCCAAAAGAAGAGTTCCTCGCCGTAGCCGAACAAATTATTCCGACGAAATGCCGCCATGAACTGAAGCAATATAACCCAGCACCCAGCTAATCCACATAAATGGGGCTATAAAAATCAAGTCCTTAGTGGAATTTCGGGATTAAGTTACGATTTTGATTTATTTAACGGACACCAAAGCAATAAGTATCCTGACGGAGCGCCAGATCTGGGGGTCACTGGTAACGTTGTCACAAGGCTTACGCCAACAGTTCATGAAAATGCTAATCCCGAGATTTTCTTCGACAACTGGTATAATAGTCCAAAATTGCAGGTTTATTCGTTGAAAAGTTGACTTTTGAAAGTAGGGACTATAAGACTCAACCGAGTGCCAAACTCCAGAATTCCGAAGGAGCAACTGATGAGGCAAGGACGTGGAAGTATGATGGAAAAAGTGCCAACTATCAGTGGAGTAAAATTAAGTTTGGTGTCCTGGTTTGACAACAAAATAGTATTTATTTCATTTATTTTTCATTTATTTATTTTTGAGGTACCTATACACATTAAGAAGATATAATATCTTATAAACTAGTACTAGGCTATACATTTGAAAAAAAGAGCTTAAACCTAATATTATAAAAAAGAGAAGAGAAAAAAAATATATTTACGATAAAAAATTCAGAAAAAATTCAAAAAGGAAAGAAAAGAAAACAGAAAAAGAAGAGAAAATGGAGATAGAAGATAAAAGGGGTGGATATTGAGGGACTGAAAAAGAAAGAAGAGGAAAATTAAAGTACGACAGAGTATAGTGTTTAGGAGATTGAAAAATAATGTCTAAGTTCTTTTTGAAATCTTGTAGGATTACTGATTCTTTATGTGGCGCGGCAAAGAATTCCAAAGACCAGTAGCGTTAATGAAAAACTGGCGCTCAGATGTCAGGGAGTCATACCGAGGCTGAATTAATTGGTTAGACCTAACTGAAGAGGCCCGCGTAAATCGTTCATAAAGGTATGATGGTTGGTGGGTAAGCAGTATATTAGAAAGCAAAGTTAAAGTTCGAAGCTTAAAGTAGCTCTCCAGCGGCATATTGAGAAAACGAGTAGAAAAACTCGACACTCTATCGTATCTACGGAGCCCAAAAATATAGCGAATAATGCTATTAAAAACGACATTGAGCTTTCTTTTGCTCACGTAACTGCAACTACAAAAAATTTCACAGCCGTAGGCCAAGATCGGTAAAATTAAGGACTTCGCAAGCATAGCACGCGTTTTTAAAGGGGTATACCGCTGGGAGACCAAAAGAGTGCGTAGCACTCCATATGCCTTTCCTACAGAAACGGAAATGTGATGGTCCCATGTGAGATTACGGTTGAAAACAACTCCGTGGTTCCTAGCCGATTCGACATATTCAATATATGCACTGTTTAATATAATGCGAGGGAAATAAGAAAGGTCGAGTTTGCTTTTGGATATAACCAAGCACTTAGATTTTGATGGGTTTATAGCGAGACCATTAAGTTGAGCTAAATAAGCTACTTTCTCCAGATCCTCATTCACGCAACAAGCACCATTTTCGATGAGACCGAGATTACAGCTGTAGTACATCTGTACATCATCAGCGTACATATGAGACGAACAGTTTTTGACGATAGATGGAATTTCATTAACATACAACGAAAACAATAAAGGACCTAGTATTGAACCCTGTGGGACACCATTACTAGTTGGAAGAAAGTCTGATAGGCTATCATCTAATTTTACAGCTTGCATTCTATTTGTAAGATAGGATAATATAAGCTTTACAGCTTCATTCGAAAAATTTTAAGACCGATGAAGCTTATCTGCAAGATTGCTATGTACCACTGTGCCAAATGCCTTCGAAAAATCGAGAAGAACAAGGAAACTTACCTTATCCTCGTCGAGTGCTTGCCGAAGATCTTCTATAACATTCAACAGAGCAGTAACACAGCTATGTTTTTCACGGAAGCCACTCTGCTTTAAGGTTAACAAATTGTATGCCGTAAGAAATTCGCTCATCTGCTTTTTTAAAATCCGTTCGAAAACTTTCGAAAGGAATGGTATAATGGAAATTGGTCTAAACTCATTGCACTTAGCATTTTTGGGTATTGGCAAAATTTTAGCCAATTTCGAATCGTCAGGAAATTCTCCAGTTGTAAAAATGGTATTAAATAAATGAGTAACGTACGGAAGAACTACTGGAAGAATCAGTTTCAGAAAAGTAGGGTGCATTTCATCTAGCCCAATGGCGCTAGACTTAACCGAAAGTATACTTTCGACAACATCCTCACATCGAACCGAAACAAACCCAAAACTGGGATGATGAAACCCGTGTTCTAACAAAGCCGAAGAGGTCTCAGCGATATGTAGAGAAGGCTGCGGAGGTAGGGAAACAAATTTCCTGTTTAACAAATTACCATCAACATTTTCAATACGATTATGTTTGGCCTTTCCAAGCCCCAGGCTGCGTAAGTTATTCCACAACTGTTTACCATTTATTGAAGAAGTACTAAGTTTGCTGGAAAAAATACGAGTCTTCGCAGCGCGAATTTCCGTAACGACGGATCACGTTGCGTCATTAAGACGCGTATATGGTAGGTGAACCAGGGAGGATTATCCAAATCACAGGACTTGGTTCTAACAGCTATATGTTTATTAAAGACATAGGATATGTTTTCGTTAAGAAACCGTACCTGCTCACTGGACGAAGGCATACAAAAAATATTTTCCCAGGCTATGCTTCTAACATCTTCGTCAAGTAAGTAATGGTCAAAATGTTTAAAATCGCGATAGCTGTAAGTGGAAACTACATGAGTGAACTCAAATCTAAAGATAAGAAAAATTAGGTCGTGTTTTGAGAAACCTGGTGCAGATAGCTGATCATAGAACAATACATTATTAGTATCGCTGATTAAGAACAAATCAAGAAGAGTCGGAACACCGTCGAAAAAGTGAGTAGGAGTTACTACGTTAACGGCACTTAAATTAATAGTGCTCATGTGATCAGTAAGAGCATTTTCACACAGCAGATTGCTATTAAAATCACCACATAATATAATATTGGAACAGTTCAGTGTAATTTCTTCTAAGAGTTCAAAGAGTGGAGATAAATTAATGTTTTTATTAGGCCTATAAATTACGCCAATAAGGATTTTATCATTGTCTCCAATTAAATCAATAAAAACATATTGAATTCCGTTGCTGAAACCAGAAGAGCACCGCTGCTTGAACTTAATTGTTCTCTTGATATACAATGCCACCCCACCCCCCTGACGATTTCTGTCTGCACGAAAAACACGATAACCTCTCAAGGAGCATGTCTCATCACTTAAACCATCCACAAGCCATGTTTCAGAAACACAAATAACGACCACACAAGAGCCTTCAAACAGATCACGGAATTCATCAATTTTCGGCAGAAGGCTTTGAGCATAAGACCGGAGGTTTGATTGCTTAAAACTCTGATCATAGAACGCAAAGAATCATTAGCACCTGTCATCGTAAGAAGAAACAAAAATAGATGATTGAGCAAATAAAAATAATAATATATAATATAAAGTATTATAATATATAGTAAAGTAGTAAAAAAGTAAAAGAGAAATTGCTTTTCTAAATTTCATAGCGTATAAACACACAACTTTCAACCATTATTTTACTTTTTTATGATACAATGAATTGTTATGTTTTGTTTCATTTATTTATTTATTAAATGAATTGTTCTGTTTTGTTTATAAATATTGTTTTCTTTATAATTTGCTGCTTTTTTATATATTTTATTTACTTAAACTGAAATCAAAAATGTTCTAGTTTTACAACCGTTAATTCACACGAAGCCATATTTGGCCTATATTTTTATTATTTAAACAAATGATTTTTTTTTTGTTTTTTTAATAAAAGATGTCTTAAAACAACCCAAAGAAGCTATTTAAACAGTATTTTATTTTTTTCTCTTTAAATAATAATTCATGCAGTAGAGGGCTAATTATCTTAGATCCGCCAACAGTGTTACCAATTTTTACTCTTTGCGTCCTGTTCTTAAGGTAAGACTTAAACCAATCCACAACAAAGCCACGCACTCCTGCGCTGTAAAGTTTACCCGGGAGAATTACGTGATCAACCATGTCAAAGTCTTTGGTTATGTCAACGAAGAGACCAGCGCTAGCTTTCTTTTCGTCGACAGACTTATAGATATAATGGCAGAATTCTAGAAGAGCATCTCCGGTGGAGAGGTTTACTAGAAAACCAAATTGGTTTGCGCTTAAACAATTGTTGTTATGGAGGAATTTCAGAACTCTACATTTACTTTCTCAAAAATTTTAGAAATAGCAGAGAGTATGGAATTCGGTCTGTAGTTCAATTTATCTTTTCTATTACCCTTTTGGAGGATACGAATCACATTAGCTCGTTTCAACAATTCAGGGAAGGTTCCTGAGAAAATGCTTAAATTGAACAAGTGAGCCAGAATGTCGACCACATTGAAAGCGATTCTTTTTAGGATGGAGTTGGAAATTTCATCTTCACCACATGAATTTGAGTTTTTTAGAGAATTGATCATTCTAATAACTCTAAGCCCGAGATGGAGTCAAAAACGAAGATGTAACTAGAAAATGTAGAGTCTGAGATTTGAGACGCTTAACAAGCCCCACAAGACTTAAGATAGTCACAAGAGGAAGACTTCTGCGACACAGCGGCGAAGTAATCGCTAAACTCATAAGCAACAAGCAGAGGATCTGTCACGATAACGTTATCTTTTTCGAGAGAAATAGATACGTTTAGGTTTTTAGTTCTTCGATTGATTTAACTGTATACAACTTCCCATTATTTTTATACCCTATTCTAAGGGTATATTAATTTTGACGCATAGTTTGTAACATACCTTAATATTGCCCGTAGACCCCTAATAGTTACTATATTTATGATCAGCATCGATAGTAATGTCGATCTAGCCATGTCCGTCCGTCCGTCCGTCCGTCCGTCCGTCCGTCTGTAGCCAAAAATTAGGCCTTTAAACTGGACCTAGAGAGCTGAAATTTTAACCATATACTCTCTAGGGTCCCGAAATAATCAAGTTTACGAATTTTTGAAATCCGCCCACAGACACGCCCACAAACTCAGAAAAACAAAATTTTGGGAAAAATCGAATTTTGAGCTAGAAAGCTGAAATTTTGTATATATGATCTATGACTCCTAAAACTGCTCGGGATAAAAAATTTTCAAAATCCGCCCACTGACACGCCCACAAATAAATAAAACAATTTTTTTGAAAATCCAAAGTTTGAGCTAGGGAGCTGAAATTTATAATATATACTCTCTAAGGGCCCTTTATTCTCATGTGTTTTTTTTTTAAATCCGCCTACTGACACGTCCACAATTAAATAAAACAATTTTATTGAAACATCTAAGTTTGAGCTAGGGAGCGTTTTTTTTTTGATAAAATCCTTTAAATGTTAAACAAAATATGTAGAGCGTTCTTAACAATTCAATCATACTTAGACTTTTGTCGCGCCCACCTATGAGGGATAGGAATAAGAATAGGGTATCCAACAGTTCGCCCAAGCGGACTGTAGCCCGTCCCTATGTTTTAATGTTCCCTTGAGCACTCCTAAGTTTGTTTTCAAAGTATCTGTTACGACAAATAATAATTTCTTTATTAATATTTTTACATAAATGGGCGTATCAATGTTTTAAAATAAGATTAAGTGGGTGTTTACAGGTTTTACTCCGCAGTTTATGTTTCAGTTTGATTTGTTTGAGTAGCGAATTAGTCATTCATGGTTTCAGTTTAACTTGAGATTTGATTTGTTCAATACATACACTTGAGCCATCAATATGTTTTTTTAAAGTTATCAAAAATAATTCATAAGAAAAGGAGGCGTTTTCTTCGGCATAAGTATCACTCCAGTTTTCTCTCAAAAGTTTTTCATTTAATTCTGATCACGAATATATTAACTTTTAGGGGTCTACGAGCTCTACAAGTAATATAAATGTGTGTTTTCAACTGCTTTGAAATGACTATACGGTTGTCCTTCGACTACTGCCTTAAGGATATGCCGTCTGACGCACCAGAACTTCTTCTGATGTGCAGTTAAGAATTTCAATCTTTCTCCTGTTCAGGACTGGATCTGGCCAGACTTTGAGCCTGGAAAGGAATACTGTCGAATTTTCGCAGATGGCTAAAAACCCAATCAATGATCTGGTGCTGGGGTTTTCGTGGAGAGCGATAACATTGGACTTAACTTCTCATTAGGCAACATGCGTCAGTCTTCCTATACTAGCTTTCCTAATGGTCATTAAATATATTTTCAGAAGCAGGTGGAGGTATATACTTCCGACCGAATTCAATTAGTCTTATTTGGGTCCCGGGTCATTGCAGGATCACGGAAAAAAGATCTCTGATAAGCTTGCTAGACAGGGCTCACACGAGGACTTCTCAATACCTGAACTGGCTTTGGATTTCCCTGTGTCTTTGGTCAGGGCTTCCATTAATGTTTGGATTTCTTATGAACACTATCAAAGTTGGTATGACTCTGCAGGCCTCAGACAGACTAAACGAATAAATCTGCGGCATTCTTGATGTATGTCCGCAGAAAAAACGGCAGACAAGTTACTGGTGTTTTTACGGCCCCTTACGCTTTTGCCAAGAATCTTAAGGTGCTACGCTTAAGCGATACCACCAACTGTGAAGCCTGTGCAGAGAGAAACGACACTGAGAACATGTCCTCTATGATTTTCCTGCTTTTGCCCGTACCACGTAGTATGTATTGGTGCTGATGTGCTCAGTGCGCCGAAATTCTTAGCCCCTCATCATTAAAGCATTTTACTCACTCAAAGTTTTAATTTATTTGTGTAGATACTCGTATGTAGTGGGAAAGAAACATTTATTTGCAGGAAGTACTGCTAAGTAGTCGCGTTCAGAAGTACTGTGATTTGGGAAATTTTTATCTTGTCGTTGTCGCTTTCTGAAGAATAATTTTTGCTAGAAAATAGCTTTTTGAAGTACAGATATATTAAAAAGCGTTGTGAAATTAATTCAATTGAATCACAGATGAGAGACTCTTTTTTTTGGGTATTATAGAATGACTCCAGATACATCATTATATTTTTTCAAGTACTACAGAGAATATGTCAACCAATTTTATTGCGCCGATGCGTTTAGTGGCGCATTGCACACTCTTCTACCAAGGATGTGATTCCCCTACCGACCTGCTCTCAAACATACATTGCAAACTCTTTCTACCATGTGCAGACTCTTCTACCAAATCCTTTAAAACTCAAAATAAATAACCGTGAATTCGCTTTACTCGCCCGAGTTAAATAAAGGGTTTTTCAATAAGAGCGCTACAAAAGTTTTTTTTAATTAAAACAAAAACGGTTTTGGATATCAATGAAATTCTTTATTCCTGTGAAAGTACGTTCGATGCCATTATGTATGGAACTCGATTTCTTTTGCATGGCCACCATGGGCACGCTTGTAGAAGTTCAGACGCTGAACCCAATTTTCGACGGTTTTCAAGCATAAATCGGCCGATACTGCTGCAATTTCACGTTCAATATTCGTACGAAGTTCATCAATCGTCGCCGGTCTTGATCATCACGGAAGAGGTACGGCCCAATGACGCCGCCGGGCAATAAGCCACACCAAACCGTAATTTTGTCGGGATGCAATAATGACTCATGGAGTACGTGTGGATTGCTGCCTGACCAATACCGTATATTGGGTTTATTGACGAAGCCATTCAGCCAGAAATGAGCCTCATCGCTGAAGATGATTTTTCGTAGACGTAGCGCTCTTAACGTTGAGGCCACTGACTCCGAATTTCGGTAGTAAATTTTAATAATGTCCACTCGTTGTTGGCTCGTATATCTTTCCATCATGAAATGGCAAGCCTTACTAAAGAGAAATGTCGAAAGACCGGCAAGGAATTCGGCGTCGTTTGCTGTCCCTGTCGCTCTACTTTTGTAGCGCTCTTATTGAAAAACCCTTTACAAATGAAACCATCGGAAATTTGACTCGATTAGGTCGCGCGAGGAAATTTTTTGAATGAGTTTAGCGGAATTTGTGAATTCGCTCGTTGAGCTATCACCAAGGTGATGAGGAACTTGCTTAATAAACGGAACATTTTATGCAAGGCTAGGTGAAATTGATGTTAGGGTGACTGCCTCTAGAGGCATACGGCATACCGCAAGGAGGAGTTATCTCCCTCTTACTTTTAGTCCTCATAATTGACGAATTACTTATGAAATTTAAATAAAAACGGGTTAACGTGATAATGTAGTATTGCTTGAGACAGGTAAATTCTATCTTTCCAACCATAAGCGAGCTGTTAGGAAGCTCGCAAATGACGCTTAGTGCTTGGACAACACAAAGCGGTCTTGGGGTAAACAATTCGAGCCGCCGGCTATTGAAGGGATACCCAAGAAGGTGGCAGAGAGTGCATATTATCTGAGAGTAATCCTCGATAGGAAACTCAACTGGAAGCCAAATGTAAATGGGATAGTGAAGAAAGTGGGAAACGCATTCTACGCATGCAACCGAATCTTCGGCAGAAAGTAGGGACGAAACCCTAAAGTAATTCTGTGGATGTAAGCGACAATTGTGCGAACTCACATTATATCAGCGTAGCCTGATGGAAAGCTATTGACAATGCAATCAATCTCAAGGCAATGACAACAATTCAAAGACTAGCTTGTGTAGGGACAACTAACGCAATAAAAACGACACCAACCACTAGGCTTGAGACCATTCTTAATTTGCTACCACTGCATCTATACAAGAAAGAATCAGCTGCTAAGAACGTGTTTGGAATCGGAGAAACAAGAAACTGGTTCTTAGATTCTTGAGGGCATGCACAGATTTTGAAAATTTATGTAGGAAACGACCTAAGCTCTGACTACACATCTCCCTATCTGGACTTTGACAAAGCTTTGACCAAGCAATTGAACCCGCGAAAAGAACATCTGTATCTATCTATCTATAGAGATGAATTGAAGATGGACTGCGGAACGGGCGCCGGATTGTACTCAGAAGATAAACATGCCGCGCTCAATCAAGCTGCCTATAGTAGCAGTATTTTTAAAGCTGAATAACTGGCAATCGCAAAAGTTTCCTGCATTTTGTCAACAATGGCAATACCACGAAATGATATAACCGTTTTTGTTGACAGCCAGGCAGCCGTAAAAGCAATTTCTACTACTGAAATGGAATCGAAGCTACTTCGCCGCTGTCGCAAAGAGTTCAGTATTCTGAGCACATAACATAAAAGCACGTAGCCGGCAATTAAAAGGCTGACGAGCTGGCAAGAACAGGGTCCGCAATAGATCAAGATCAGGCAATTCGGTAGATCAAACCATCACTCTGCAACCTCAGAGAACGGGTGTAATACAAGATCCAGATGTAAGCGGACATCAGATGGAAATCACTAACCACTTACTGGCCGTAATTTTCAAGGAACCACAATGAAAACAAATCGCAACGATGACAACATCTGTAGAGGCTGTGGTGATGAGGAGGCCCATGAGGACACACCTCACTTTCTCTGTCACCTGCGGAACAAAACACCTGGAAGATACTTCTTCCACGACATTCGAGAACTTTCTAATGTCTCACTATCTAATCTTTTCAGGTTTTTATTGCATTAGGATGGCTGGACACCATTGAGTAAGAATAGAGCAAAAAGTGGGAAAGCCGAACAACGAGGCCAATGACCCACAAAAGGAAATCACAATGGAACTACAAGGACCTGAGCTGTACTGCTATATCAACCCGCTTTCCTTACCTAACCTAACCGCAAACATGCCAGATGGGCTGGCGGCCCAGATTGAAACATACACCAACGCAACGCAACGCCGAACTAATAAAACGAAATACTGAAGAACTCAGTTGCAAACAACAAAACTTAACGAAGACACCAATGGCCAAGGCTCAACCAGTCCCAATACAAGAATCCAACCTAACTCGATTTTTCGTCATTTCTTTTCTATTATTTTTTGATACTCATATTAATTTCTTCCATGGGGGCATTTTCGAGCTCCAATGACTTTCTAGATACGATCTTTTGGGAAATTGTGCGGATGTGCCCATCGGATCGTTCGGCCTGAGAAACTTCCTCAGAGTTCCAGCGAATTCATAAACGGATGAGACGAGACACACTATGGTAGAGTAACTAAGTAGACCAAGTGGTAGTGGATCCCGTCATCGATGAATATGGGAGTATGAGTGAGAGGGAAATTGGTTCATTACGGACAATGCATCCTCGATGTGGCGAAGTGGACAAGCCGCCATTCTTGGTTGACCATCACGGGTTGGAGAGGTTTTTTTTTTTTTAAAGAGGAACGAGCTCGTTTTATGTAAATTTCAACGTAAATAATTAGCAGCCTTAAGGAAGTTTGAACTTTGTTTTTTTTTGCAACATTTTGTTGTAGAAAACCGTTTGGGGTACGATCGGACACAGGAAGGAAAAGGCAGAGGAAGACGATACTAGGTTGACGCTGCATCCCTTTGCTCCATACATGAGCCTTCGATAAAAAGGAATAAAGATAAGTAGATCACCTTTGTTTGAAAATTCCTAAGCTAAATAGCGCGTTGTATTAGGAGTTTAGTGTCTTCAAAAACCGGGTATGCTTTCGTTCCGAAAAGGTCCCGAGAAGTTCGAGACGCGCGACCCTTCATTTGTGCAATAGCCGTCCATAAATATCTTTAATCTTTCTTTTGTTCAACATTTTAACTTTAACCGTCAATAAATCAACCGTTGCTCTACGGAGCTATATAACGTTAAATAAATCTCGTTCTTTATTTTACCCCAATCACGTTTCTCTTCAGCATTTCACCGTGCGTCGGGAAATTCCTCTAAAAGTTTCACAATTCCTTTTTCAAAAATATTGGGTGGCACCCATTCTACCCCTTTGTCTGTCAACCAACCCCGGCTGAGCAACCGAGTCGGCAGCATACAAGCAGCTACCAGTTGCACTTGCCCTTTTTACCTTTTCGGCGAATCTGCATGTGACATTTCTCCATACTGCCAATATCGACTTGCACTCATCGGCGCGCTGCAATTTGTTCGCGATTTTATTTACTCTTTATCAAGCATTTAGAAGCGTTTAAATATATTATTCCCACCCAAGAAAAGTGCAACAAGTGTAATTCTTCGTTTAATTTCTTTTTAGATGTCATTTTGAGAGTTAACTGTGGAGCTCAGGTGTCTATGCAACCCCAAAATAAAAAAGCTCTTTAAGGTGGCATTTCGTATCAAAGGTCTCCGTGATATAAAATGTCTCCATCGTCATCCTGCACAAACTGACGAGTTTGACAGGGATACCGAAATTTGAAATTGCCTAAGCCCCACATGCAGGCCATTGGGAAGGCAGTTAAGTGAGAGGCTTATGATCCCTATAAACCGGACGAGAAGAAGATGCCTATATAGTTGTCACCGTTAAGAGTGTTTTCTCTTTTGTGGGGCAGACAATGCTAGGGTTCCATTCGTTGGGCGTACCTTTTATTATACGCATAATGGTAGCTACACCATAAACGAATCGTTACAATTACAATAAAGTGTATAATAAAATTTGATCGCATGAAAGTATGCCCGTTGAATGGAAACTTATATGAGAAGTGATTGTGCGTGCTTTTGTTCATTGAATTACTAGTTTTCCAATAACATTAGAAAAGGACTTTTCGCCACCCTTTATGCACATGACAAGCTCCCAAAATAGAAAACAAGGTTGCGAAAAGCTATGTTTTTTTTTGGAGAAACGCTTATTGGTTTCACTTAGCAGAAACATTATAAATTTATAGCTGGATAGCTGAGTCTTTTCGTTCAACGCCTCACTTGTACGTTTCAGAGATTGTTTGATTTCAACAGTTAATATGTTGTTGCTGATAAGTCGTTTGCTCAACAGGACCCAGGTCTGTGCATCAACATCCATTTACAGGGTTTTTCCGATCAAATTAAGAGATATTGCGATGGCTGGAGGGAAAATAAACATCAATATACAGAAGTTGTAACCTACTTCTGTTACATACTTAACGGGCTCCCAAACCGTGGAGAGTCTCTACCTGAGGCACGGGCTCACTTGTCGCCTCGAACTTGGGGCTGGGAGTCGAAGATCCTCTTCGCTGGAGCATTATTGTCGACAAGGATGTAGTTAACGTGTTTAGCTTTTTATACCCTATTCTAAGGGTATATTAATTTTGACGCATAGTTTGTAACATACCTTAATATTGCCGGAGACCCCTAAAAGTTACTATATTTATGATCAGCATCGATAGCAATGTCGATCTAGCCATGTCCGTCCGTCCGTCCGTCCGTCCGTCCGTCCGTCGGCAAAAATTAGGCCTTTAAACTGGACCTAGAGAGCTGAAATTTAAACCATATACTCCCTAGGGTCTCGAAATAATCAAGTTTACGAATTTTTGAAATCCGCCGACAGACACGCCCACAAACTCAAAAAACAAAATTTTGGAAAAAATCGAATTTTGAGCTAGAAAGCTGAATTTTTTCATATATGATCTATGACTCCTAAAACTGCTCGGGATAAAAAAATTTCAAAATCCGCCCACTGACACGCCCACAAATAAATAAAACTATTTTTTTGAAAATCCAAAGTTTGAGCTAGGGAGCTGAAATTTATAATATATACTCTCTATGGGCCCTTTATGCTCATGTGTAAATATTTTCAAAATCCGCCCACTGACACGCCCACAATTAAATTTTTTTTTTTTGAAAATTCAAAGTTTGAGCTAGGGAGCTGAAATTTATAATATATACTCTCTAAGGGCCTTTTATGCTCATGTGTTAATTTTTTTTAAATCCGCCTACTGACACGTCCACAATTAAATAAAACAATTTTATTGAAACACCCAAGTTTGAGCTAGGGAGCGTTTTTTTTTGATAAAATCCTTTAAATGTTATATAACAAAATATGTGGAGCGTTCTTAACAATGTCACGCCCACTTATGAGGGATAGGAATAAGAATAGGGTATCCAACAGTTCGCCCAAGCGGACTGTAGCCCGTCCCTATGTTTAGACTTCATTCCCATCATCGTACATCTCATACAGTTCGCGGGTGAAAATTCTCCTCCATTCGCTTCTTCGCACACAGGACCTAAATACCTGACCTGAGTATTTTGCTTTTGAAAGCACCCAATATTGGCTATTCCTTCCTGCATCTAATTTTTATTTATTTTATTTATTTATGGCATTATGGCTCATTTCTTTAACATAAAACAATTGTAAACTATGAAATAGTTTTTTGTGTGATAACACACTTGCAATTTTAGGATACTTCCGTCACTTTCCTTTTTGAGATATTTTGAATGAACTTACAATTGATACCACGGATGTGAACGGCTCTGTTACACGGTTCGCCACAACCGATCATTAGACACCTTCTTTCTATGGTGCTGGTCTCTTTTTTCCATTCATTGTTTCCGAAAAACTCCTTAACTCAACTAGGATTCGAACCTAGACTAGCGTCTTCTCAAGCAAGCACTCACGCCTGTGCCATTGAAGCCACAAGCTCATCCTGAAGGTTGTTTATCGATTTTTTTAATAAACATGCTAGCTTTTTTCTAAGCGTAAACTATTTAATGGTAAATTTAAGGAGAATAGTTAGTGACATTTTTATACCCTATTCTAAGGGTATATTAATTTTGACGCATAGTTTGTAACATACCTTAATATTGCCTATAGACCCCTAAAAGTTACTATATTTATGATCAGCATCGATAGTAATGTCGATCTAGCCATGTCCGTCCGTCCGTCCGTCCGTCCGTCTGTCGGCAAAAATTAGGCCTTTAAACTGGACCTAGAGAGCTGAAATTTTAACCATATACTCTCTAGGGTCCCGAAATAATCAAGTTTACGAATTTTTGAAATCCGCCCACAGACACACACGCCCACAAACTCAAAAACACAAAATTTTGGAAGAAATCGAATTTTGAGCTAGAAAGCTGAAATTTTTTATATATGATCTATGACTCCTACAACTGCTCGGGATAAACAATTTTCAAAATCCGCATACTGACACGCCCACAAATAAATAAAACAATTTTTTTGAAAATCCAAAGTTTGGGCTAGGGAGCTGAAATTTAAAATATATACTCTCTATGGGCCCTTTATGCTCATGTGGAAATATTTTCAAAATCCGCCCACTGACACTCCCACAATTAATTTTTTTTTTTTTTTTTTTTTGAAAATTCAAAGTTTGAGCTAGGGAGCTGAAATTTATAATATTTATTATATACTCTCTAGGTTCCCTTTATTCTAATGTGTTAATTTTTTTTAAATCCGCCTACTGACACGCCCACAATTAAATAAAATTATTTTATTGAAACACCCAAGTTTGAGCTAGGGAGCGTTTTTTTTTATAAAATCCTTTAAATGTTATATAACAAAATATGTAGAGCGTTCTTAACAATTCAACCATACTTAGACTTTTGTCACGCCCACTTATGAGGGATAGGAATAAGAATAGGGTATCCAACAGTTCGCCCAAGCGGACTGTAGCCCGTCCCTATGTTTTATTTACCAAAATAGTACCAAGTGTCACATCATTACAATTTATTTATTATATAATCAAGAAAAGATAAACATTTTGTATAACAAGAAGTTTACGAACAGATACCTAATATCTTGATTTAATTTAACGAAAAACCAAATGCAATATGAAAGAAGATTATATTATGTTTATGTTGTAAAAAATATTGGGATTAGGCAGATAAATTCTATTTTTATGATGATTTTATGATCCCGAAAAGTTCATAAAATTGGTCCATTTTTCTTCCCACTTGTTAACGAACATTAACTAAATCTGCCTCTTATCATATTTTAAATCAAGGTATTAAGAGTACCAGGGACCTTTTTTAAAAGATTCTGTCTCGCCAAGGCGATTAAATAGGGGGCACTTCGACCTAAAAAGAAAAGATCTTTTGTGCCGTATGGGCCAGAAAAAAATTTAGACTGGTAGAGTTTCCACTTTCCGTGTAAAGCGGACAATTCTACTAGTAGAAGAATTCTTTATGTCCTCGGGAATCCATTTGTTCTAATTCGGTTTAGGGCCGGACATTCACATAAAATGTGTTCAGCTGACTCGTCCTCTTCAAGACAGAGTCGGCACTCAGGAGAGTCTACTATTTTCATTTTGTGTAGATGATATCTTAAACCATGGTGGCCAGTAAGGTAACCTACTAAGTTTTTGATATCATGCCTGCTAAGGTCTGGCCAGTTCGTCGGCCTTTTTGTTACCTTCCACCCCGACATGACCCGGAACCCCCCATAGCTTGGTATTGTTACTTGTTCCGAGTGCCTGTAGGGTGTTGAAATATTACATGACTGATTTGGAGTCAATGGTAGCTAAGGGCGTTTATAGCTGCTTGACTATCCGTGAATATCTGGATGGTTGCACCTTTTATGCCAGATCAATTTATGCGCATTCTTGAATGGCGTGGAACTCTGCTTGAACCATGGGTATCGTGAAGCGTTTGTTTGGCCGTGTATTCCCGCTCCTATACCCCCGCTTCCATTTTAGAACCATCCGTATACCACTTTATACCGTTGTAGCTGTTAGGTGGGTTATTACTAACCCATGCTTCTCTCTTGGGGATCTCCGTGGAGAACCGTTTATTAAAGCATAGTGTTTTATGAATGCGGTCTGTGACCGCGCAGTTCATGTTGAGTTCTGGCAGTTCATCGAGAAGGGTCTTAAGTTCCGGATGATCGTTAAGACTTATCTCGTTTAACTGTATTTGACTTATTGCACTGCGGATCGCCACTTTTTGAATGTATATGTGGAGAGGTGTAATTCCTGTTATTGCCTCTATGGCAGCCGTTGGACAGGTTCGCATGGCTCCGGAGATACCAAGGCACGCAAGCCGTTGTACCTTTTTGAGCTTCTCTATTGCGACCTTTAGTGTGGATTTTGTCCACCATACAATAGAGGCGTATGTTATAATGGGTCTTATCATCACTGTGTAGATCCAGTGGACAGTCTTTGGAGAGATTCCCCAGGTTCTGCCATATGCGCGCCGACAGGCCCATAAAGCTTTGTTAGCTTTAGTGATTTTGTTGTTGATGTGAGAGTTCCAGTTTAGTCTTTTGACCAGGATTACTCCAAGATATTTGACTTCGTCGGAATACTCAATGGTCGTACCATTCAGTGAAATCTGGGCTAACCTGAGCTTTCTTCTTTTTGTAAAAGGAACTATGATAGCTTTACTGGGGTTTATGGAGAGATTTTCCTTGACGCACCAGTCTATAGCTATCTTAAGGGCGTTTTGCATACGTGAGGTAACTACGTTTGATTCTTTGCCCCCAATAATGATGACCAAGTCATCGGCGTACCCTATTATGTCGTAGCCTAAATTACTTAGTTTTTGAAGTAGGTCATCTATGACCAAAGACCACACGAGGGGTGATAAAACTCCTCCTTGTGGACAGCCTTTTATAGCTGATACTGATAATGAAGTCTGTCCTGACGAAGTCTGTTCCGAATTTCTAGCATCAAAAGCGATGGATAAAAGCATCCAGTTTATTTTAGTCTACCCGAATTAAAGCATTTGATATTGAATCATAACCGGTGTTATCAAAAGCACCCTCTATGTCAAAAAAGGCGCATAGTGCAATTTCTTTGCAACGGTAGGCGTTGTTTATGTGATTTGTTAGTTTTAACAGGGCACTTTCCGTTGAAGTGCCTTTCTGATACGCATATTGACAGGGGTGTAGAGGCATGCTAATAGTTACGCATTCTCTGATATGAACGTCAATTATTCTTTCCATTGTTTTTAGCTTATGGGACGATAGGATTTAGGTAGTTCACTAGGTTTGTTACCTGGTTTGGGGATAAATACTACATTGACCTCCCGCCAAGTGCGTGGTATGTAGCCCCAGTTGAAACTGAACCTAAATAAGGCAATCATGTTAGGTAGGAAGAATTCCATACCCTTTTGAATGAGGGCTGGAAAAGTTCCGTCATTTCCTGGTGCCTTGAATGGTTTAAATGACTTTATCGCCCATTTTACCTTATCTGGACTAAATAATTTACCAGATAAACTATTTTATATGAAGCCCCAGTTGTGTGATCAGTTGTGTAATCGACAATTAGGGAACCAGCGAAGTGAACTTGCAGCAAGGTGGTGAGAGTTTCTTCCCGGTCGCTTGTGATTGTTCCATCAGGTTTGATGAGCAATCCCATGCAGTTTGAAGGATCTTTTGAAAGTGCGCTCTGGAGCCGCGCCACTGCTGGAAGTTTTTCCAGCTTTTCGCAGTCTGCGCGCCATGAGGCCCTTTTAGATCTTCGCAACTCTTGGTTGTATTTGGTTAACAGGGATCGATATCCCATACGCCTGTGCGTTTCGATTTGTTGAATTGTTTTCTCACCTTCTTCCGGATAGTTTCCAGATTCTTGTTCCACCATGGTACACTTCTTTTTACAACGGTGCGCTTTACCTTACAACTACTCTTAAAGGATGAGATAATGATGTCGTTAAGCTGACATTGTGCAGCGTCCGTATCACTCGGTGTTACTGGTGAATCTGGTAGCACATCAGTTCGGTTTGCCAGATTTTCACTATAGGTTCTCCAGTTTGTTAATTTATTATTGTATTTGACCGGCGCGCACTCGGTGTTGCATCGCAGCCTGAACATAATACGCATATGATCAGACAAAGAAGCTTCATCAGACACGTCCCAGTCCTCTACAATGTTTTGTATAAAAGGAGACGAGAGAGTAAGGTCTAAAACTTCTTCTCGTATACTGTTCCTAATAGTGGGCTTATCTCCCTTATTTAGAATAACTAGGTCTTTACTGTGTAGATAATCTAAAAGTAACTCACCTCTTTTGTTTGTGTCTCGGCTGCCCCAAATCTGGTGATGTGCATTCGCGTCGCAGCCGATAACAAGATGTAGGTACTTGCAGAGTTTGGCAGTACTGGACAAGTTCTTGTACTGGTGTAGATGGTACCTCCTCTATGTGTATCACATGGCCATTGTGGCGTTCAATTAAAACGGCCACCAGGTCTCTAGTATTGAAACCTCGAATGAGAGAGAATTTTATATCTTTCGCAATCGAAAGAGCTGCCCTAGGTCTGAAATTACCTTTGGCAAAAATTAGCTCTCTGTTTCTGCTGTTAAGACCAAAGATCTTACCTGTAGTTGCCCATGGTTCCTGGATTAAACCAAGAGCGACGTTCCTTTCGGCACATCTTTGGCTATAGGTGTCCGATGCACCCATAGCGCGGTGCAGGTTTGCCTGCAGCACAGTTAGAGACGTCATTTCTTCTTCACGTACTCGGGATTACGCACTCTATGAGGTTTGTTATCACCCCTGCGTCGTAAGTAACCCTGTTGAGAGAGACCACTTTGTCTCCCCCTTGGACTTCTGTTGTTCTGTCCATCTTACCCGCTTGTATGTGCCTGGTCGGCCGCCAGTTTTGGCCTAAAGCGGTTACGGTGCGCGTTTGTGCCGTTCGTATTTATAGCCTTTGCTTTAGCATTCAGCACCACAGTTGTTTTAGCAACTGAGTTACCCGTGGCAGCACTAATGTCAGCCACTGGTGGTGTGGCGCTACTGTTGGCGCTTGTAGATGGCTTATTATTGTCTGTAGCATCAGTGGCAGTACTAATACTAGCCGCTGGTGTTGTAGCCTTTTTTTGGTTGTCTCTTGACGCCTGATTCGTCGATTTGTCCGCGCTCTTGAGGATTATTTTGATCTGTCCAGGGACCTTAGTTCAAAGCATAATTTCATTGAAACAAAAACTATGGGTAAAAAAAATGCATTAACTAAGGAGGAATTAGGCCAAATTTGAGCTTACCAGAAACAAGGCAAATCTATCTGTTTTATGTTGGTTTCTTAGTGATCAATCGTTGCTGGTTTATCAGCATAGACCAGAGATTTGACGTACCTCCACAAAAGTAGTCCAAAGGTGTTGAATCACACGAACGAGGTGGCCAACTCACAGTTCCATTTCTTGAGATGATTCGGTCACCAAACGTTTGGCTCAACAAAGTCATGGCTGCACACACTAATTGTTAAGTTTGGCGAACATAGCTCGAATTTGGAAATAAATTTCCACGATTAGTAAACGTTGTTGTGGTGTAAGTCTTTCCATGGCGATTTGCCAAAGTATACTGAAAAAAAAAGTCAAACCCACTTTATTAGTATGACAGCTAGTTGGACAGTTATCCCTATCAGAAGTTGTATACGTCTATAAAAAACACATAGGTATACATTCGAAATTGGTGATGGAACACGAAATACAGACTGCCTAAAGAATTACACACGCCAATCATAGTCATTAGTAAGTACAAATCAAGTGTTCGGACAAACTTTGACTGGGCGCTCTCTTAACTTAAATTCTTTCATCTAAAGTTATTTACTTTGATGTGGGCCGTCAAGTGTATAAATTGCATTCACTTTAACATGTTTCTCTTAGCTATGCACACAGTTGTATAAAAATGATAAATATCTGTATATTTTTAACTAAACCTTTTTACTCCTTATAGTTTGCAGTCTCTTGAGATATAAATCAGCTCCCTCCTGAAATAGGTATTGTTAAAAGAAAACCAAAAGTATGCCATCTTCTACTTCATATTTGCTTCTACATATTCAAGTTCTGTACCGACCCACGACTCTGTTTTTCAGCGGCTTCCATCTATTTTTCAAAAACGAAAAAATCATCCATCATTCACTTTAGAATGAAAATAAATAAACTCGAGCGAGCACCACGCTTTGCGTACACAAAACTAAAGACGGATGGGGTTAAAAAACTAAACGAAAACTTTTGAATGCATTGCCTAGCATTAACAAGCGAATGTAATTTTTTTTTTTTTTTTGTGGGTTAGCTGAGGGAGCGGTGAAAAAGGAAGAAAAAAGATTTATTGGGTTGAAGGATTTTCTGGATACCTTCACTATATACAGTGCTTTGTCATATTATTAGATCCAAGAAAAAAATCCAATGTTTTATTTTTAAATTTTTTAAAGGTAGGCTTATTTTATTTTTCATTTGAATTTTACGTTGTCCCGGTACCTGTTTGGCGTCATTTGGGGTTAACGTTAAGTAGCGCACCTTAATTGACCTCAGCGACGAATAGTTCGAATTCGAAATCGGGAGGCCTGCCAGCTGATGGACCAGTAGGGATACAGTGAAGTGGGAGGCTTATGTTTTAGTCCAGATCATAAATATATCGTTAAAGAAAGAAGAATGCTTGCGTAACTACGGTTTTTGTTTTTAAATTGTTTACGTTTAAGAGTATTTTATATCGACTAAGGCTCGAGTAATTCGGTAAGCATGGATGTTTAAGTTTTGTCTATGGATTATAGTATATTCATAGATACTTTAGTAAATCGTTTAAAGGCAAAGGCAAGGACAAATTGTAAGTCTCTTGAAAGCATGCAACCTACCCTAGTATGAAATTGCAGATGAAGTTTGACTCTCGGGGAGTACCGTGAAGAACATTGAATAATATGGACCTAGAGGTCTCTTTTGATCCGAAGAGAAATGGTATTTGCGGAAGTCCTCGCAATACAAACGGAGCGCAAAATGCGTGATATTTGCGCGATAAATAGAAAAATGTCAGTTTGTCTGTTAGCAAAGAAGGTATCCGATGAAGGCATAAGAGTGAACAGTACAGCGTAGATTTTGGATGAAATTGATTCTTGTTGCCATAAAACCAGCTCGAAGATCAAAACTGATGCATCATTGAGAAGATATAAATTTGAGGTTGTTAAGGACTTTGTCTACCTAGACTCCGCAATCAACTCAGGCAATGAAACCAGCACTGAGATTAAACGAAGAATAAATCTTGCCAATCGCTGTTTCGTTGGGCGAAGAAAGCAATTGAGTAGCAAAGCCCTCTCTCGAACGACTAAAGTGACCCTTTATAAGACCCTAATAATCCCAGTCCTTTTCTATGGTGCAGAGGAATGGACTCTATCAAAAGCGGATGAGGGTACTCTTGGTTGTTTTGAGAGGAAAATCCTTCGAGTAACTTTCGGTCCCGTCTGCATAGACAGTGAATGGAGGAGGAGATACAACAACGAACTGTACAGCGACATCGACTTAGCCAGAAGAGTGAAGGTTCAACGACTGAGGTGGCTGGGTCATGTAGAAGATCTTCGAATCCACACTCGAGGGACGGTGCAGTGTAGAAAGACAGTAACCAACTTAGCGTGCGAAACTAGAGACAGCTGGCCAGAGATCGTGCTGGCTGGTGGCGCTCGTTGGCTGAGGCCCGGACTGTCCACCCCGGACTGTAGCGTCATCTTAAGATGAAGAAGAAGATAGAGAAGTTCCTTGATATAATAAGACTAACGTCAAGCAATAAGGTTATACAAAATTAAGCACCTTTTAAATCTTAAAAATTTAATTTTACTAGAATCGAGAATAAATTGAAAGGTCATTAAAGAAATAATTTTGAAACAAAAGACTGAATTACTGAGAATGAAATTTTTTTTTTTTTTGCGTGTAGCTAGGTTAAAATCGTTAAAGAATGAAATTAAACCTAAAGAATATTTAGTGATCCTTATATCACTAAAGCATCACATTATGCTTCAATAAACTGTCCGCTGGTGTAGATGGTATTTCCCCTCTGGTTCTGAAGAGGTGTTCTTCCTCGCTGGCAAAACCATTGCGCAAGCTTTTCTAACTATACTTTTCTTCAGGGCTCTTCCCGAGAAGATGGAAACAGCATTTGTCCAGCCCAAAAAAGGCGAATCTTGATCTGCCTCCTCCTACCAACCAATTGCAATAGGTCATGGAAACCAGCACGTGAAATATCTTGAATCGTGAAAACTTCTTAATGACCGGTAGTACAGTTTTCGCAGCAAGAGGTCGATGACTTATCTAACCGAAAAGTTTAACCAATCGTTGCGCTTGATATTTCAAAGGCATTTGATTGAGTTTGGCACCAAGCTCGCTTGTCGAAAATGCGTGCATTTGGAATCGATGATACCTTTCTTGAATGGATTAGAAATTACCTTTCGGACCATTCAAGTTGTTTCAAGACTTTTTCAAGTCTGCAACTTGCCAAATAAATGATGGTGTTCCCGAAAGCTCTGTTTTGTCTTCGAGTTTCTTTCTCAATTTTAAGATATGCGATCTCGCCAAGATCGCTGCGAAATGCCTAGTCTTCCTTAAGCGCTGCAAGAAATATTTCACCCCCTCTGATCAGGATACTATTTATAAGGTGAAACTTGAGTATAATGCTCATAATCTGATCGGGTGTACCAACAAATTATTTGGAGCTACTTGACAGGATCCAAAATCGAGCGATAAAACTCATTGGTGACCGTAACTTCGCGAGATCGCTTGACTCTCTGAGCCATCGTCGCAATGTCTGTAGTTATTTTATCGTTATTTCCACCATTTATCAATTAAGTCCCTTAACGCCCGTACTGTGTGCTATTACATTTAAAAAAAAGATTCTCCGCGGAGACTCCGAATAGAGAAGCATAGGTTAGTAATAAGCCACCAAATAGCCACAACAAAAAAGTGGTACCTATACAAATGGTTCTAAAATTTAATCGGGTGTAGGCTGTAGGTGCCGGAATTAACGGACCAAATACTTCCATCACAACACCTATGGGAAAAAGTCCCCGTGTATTTCAAGCAGAAATGAACGTGTTTCGAGAATGCGCCAGCCACATCAATGCATCTGGTATTAAAGGCGTCACCATCCATAGATTCAGTCATAGTCAAGCAGCTACAAAACCCTTAGCTCGCATACGATTGGCTCCAAATCAGTCTTGTACAATTTAAATACCTTCAAACACTCGCCTCGCGAAACAAGACCAAACTCTTGAGGGTAATGAAAAGGCCGACGAACTGGCTGGAAACGGCTCAAGGTTCCGAACCCTTCTGCTGCATTATATTTGGTAGCCTTATCTGCGTTATACGGAAAGGAGAAATGCTACAAGCCCATAACGCACAATACATCTCCTAGGTCGCAGTGCCTTTTTCTTCGCCTTGGCGAGGTCTTTGTATATAGAGTTCTATAGTAGTCTAACTTCGAGTATTCGACCTACACACCATCTTACGACTTAAGTACTCGTACCTATGTCATTAAAAAAAGCTACATTTATACAACCATATTGTAGAACCTTTTCTACAAAATGCTAGTATGCCTTTGAATATGTATATTCGTAGTTATTTTTGTTGTCTTCCATTTTCCTCATTTATCGAATTTATTTTGTTTACTTCTCATGATGGTGATATGATGTGTTGTTGAGAGGGGTGCGGGATATGGTTGGTAAATTATTTGTTGTTTTTAATTGAAGTTTTTCATAAGTGTGTGGTTTGTCGTTTATTTATCAAATTTATTTATTTTTTACTTCTCATGATGGGGATATGATGTATTGGTGAGAGGGGTGCAGTATATGGTTTTGATGAAAGTTTGCGGTAGGTCAGGGGTAGGTATTCATTCATTCATAATCGGTATCAAAAATCATATTATGCGCATATTGCGATTGCATAATCTTGCACAAATAAATTTCCGAATATTATGTATAAGCTGAATTTTTTCATTTGGTTTTCCACAACAATTGATTTCGACAGTTTGGACAGCTAATGTAATTGATTAATGTATTCTTTTTGATACTTTAATCGACACAAACTGTGCATAACTTATATGTTTTTTACACTGTTTTATGAATAAGGATTTATGCATAAAGGCTGGAGAAATATTTCAACACTGCATAAGAAGATATGCAATCATTTCGAGATGTT
The DNA here is from genome assembly GCA_949715645.1 of Portevinia maculata. NCBI lineage: Eukaryota > Metazoa > Arthropoda > Insecta > Diptera > Syrphidae > Portevinia > Portevinia maculata. Next base: position 222,598,394 of record OX454526.1, read on the forward strand.
AAAGCGAATTCTATTGAAGAATGCTCGAAGTTGTTGGCGTTGATTGGTGTGTGGAGTAGGTAGGGAACCGGCACTAGCGGTTGATCACTTCAACTCCAAAAATTAGTAATAATTACAGTAGTTTATATTCTTTTTATAATATCCACGGTTGAAATATCCCACCTTCAGAATATCTTTTTTTGTGAGTCGAAGAGGTGTCCAGAGTTTTAATTTTTGTGAGTCTATCCTAGGAAAATATCATCCCGCAAAACACATGAAAACGGTCGCGTTTCTTGAACGTTAGGACAAAAGCTTTCAAGATGTTCTACTACGGGACTTTTGTTTGTTGGCGTCAAACGAAGACTATGAGGACTGCCGTGGAGGACTGGGATACGGCACCAGGAACTCTCCGGGTGAAGGTATCCTAAGCATGTAAGCGGGGACGAACAGAACTAAACAAACAAAAGTGTTTGTGAGAATCAAATGGTACAATCTGGACCAAAAAAAAGTCATGCATTTATTGCAAATATGCAAAATTAACTCCATATCATCATAAACAAAGTTGTCAAAGTTGGCAAAGAAACATGGTGGTGGGCAAATGAAGCTAAAGCAGTGATTAGTGCCAAAAAAGTGTCATTTAAAGCTTAGTCAAAGTACTGCACTAATAATGGAGATGAAAAAGGTCGCCTCGAATTGGAATACAGACTTTGCAAGAGGCTCGCAAAGAGAAAGTGCGCTCAAAAGGTAAAGTTTGTGGAGGGTCTGTATCTGTAGTGAGAAGAAAATTCTTCTTCGGCTGCTTATAGAAATCAGGCTGTCCGTGAACTCCGATAAAGCAGCTTGAACAGGAACGCAACCATTTTCAAAAATTGTAGCTGAGAGGAGGAATGCCCAGGAAATCCGTTCGCCAAAGTTCATCAACAATGTTAAGGGCTGCTTCTCGTAGATGACGAACAACTTCTAATTGAACAATTTGCTCGGATATATTTTCCGAGAGCCGTTTCTAACACTGAAGAAGTATGCGCATTACTGGCGAAGAAGTTAGCAAGGCGGTCAAAGTCTTCAAAAATCTAAAGCAGTTGGGCCGGACAAGAAACCCTCTGAGTTCTGGAAGAGACATCGGGTCCAAATGGCTCATGATTCTCATCTCTAAACTGATGAGTGGTGATCCAATGCCTAACCCGTGGAGGGAGAGTTTTTTTCTTATTTTGTACAAAGAAAAAGGCGATACGCGAAACTGATAAATACCGTTCAATCAAGCTGATGTCACACACCTTGAAGATCGTTCAGCCGAATGCGGAAAATAGTACGGCTATCTGAAGACCAGTGCGGGTTTGTCGCAGGTAAAATATAAGGATCATGATGGAAAAACATCGTGATTCTTTGAAGGATTTGCATATGGTGTTGTTTGATTTTGGAAAGTCCTGTAACAAACAACCAACGGATCTGTTACGGGTAGCGCTAATACAATGAGGAGTTCCAGAAATCTACGTACGGATGGTCATGGACATGTATACATGTATGAGTGAGTAAAGACAAGAGTAAGATGTATCGTTGGCGTCACCGAGGATTTCGCAATCAAAGAGGTGTACACCAGGGAAGCGTCCTAAGTCTAATATCATATTGCCCTTGATTATCTGCTTGAAGAAAAGGTGACGGACCCTAATTGGTATCAGTTATTCTTTGCTGGCGATGGATTAGCAAGGTTCAAACGTCCCTGCAACGAGCAAGATGTTAAATGTGTCGCTGGGCTCACCTGGATGTTTAAATTGCATAGATGCGATTTCCCCCCTTACTACCTATACTTTTACGATAAACGCTGTTTGGTGGGCGCTGTAGTGATTTTCTAAGCTGGTCCCTGCACGGCAGATGTACTCCCCCGCCTATTTCTGGAATTTCTATTCTCTCAGAAGGAACTCCCATTTCTTGTTCTTCATTCAATGTGCTGTTAGGCTTCGAGCTATTTCAACTTCAAATTCTTTGATCGTATAGGTAGAAACCTATTAGTATTAACCCATAAGTGGTGGTGCAGCATGGCGCAATACTGACACAAAGTAACATGCCATTTCTTTATAAATTAGATTGAATATTTCTGAATCAATTAGAAAAGAAATGATACAAATCGAAACATTTTTCGACAAGATATAGCCAAAATAGTAACAGTCTAAAAAGCGTTAAACACATAATTTCTAATTTGAGGAAAAAGACTGAAATCAGATTTTATTAAATTTTTCATTTCAAAACTATTCGTCCCTTCCATCATCACCCTCATCATACATGCTACTTGCCGAGGCGACGATGCAATGTTAACCCCCACAACATTTTGGGTGCCTTAAGACAATATATTCAACATTTCAACTTTCTAGCTCACAAATTTGTTCTTTTGAAATTGTGGGCGTATCAGTGGGCGGATTTAAGAAATTCTTAAAATTTATTATTTCGGGCCCCTAGGTATACGTTTTAAATTTCAGCTTTCTAGCTCCAGTGTAAAGGAATTAATTTTTGCCGACGGGTGAACGGACGGACGAACGGACATAGTAGATAAACATTACTATCTATGCTGACCACGAATATATTACAAAAAACTGCAAAACGACAGGTGACCTGCCTCAATATTAATGTAGGTCATCAATTCGCTAATACATAAATATACCTATCCAACAACTATTTCTTTGAATAACGGCTGATACTACACAAATTGAATATTTCTGAATCAAATACCGAAGAAATGATATAAATCGGTACATTTTTGAACGAGATGCAGCGAAAATAGCAAAAGTCTAAAAATCCATAAATTCATAATTCCTTATTTTTTCCATCAAATACCGAAATTAGCTTTTATTCAATTTTTCCTTTCAAACGAATCGCCTCTTTCATCATACATTTTACTCGCAGACGACAAAGCCAGATTTCTAATTTTTCCATCATATCCCTCTCTCTTACATTTTTTTTTTTTTTTTTTTTTTTTTTTTTTTATAAAAAAAGGAAATCCAAATCCCAGAGCACTCAGACTCGGTAACGGTCCATTGTACTACCAGGCAGAAATCCCCCTTTTGGTGTAGAGGCATGTGATTGGGTGGCGCATGTTGTTGTTCCCCATGGGGATTGAACCTGCACCGCACGAGTCACAAGCCAACACACTAACCTCTACACTCTCATCTTACATACTATTTGCCGAAGCGACGCAACATTGCAAATCATCAAAAGTATTCGGCTGCCACACAGAAAAATAAATACTTACATAATATCAGAATGATTCGATAAAGAGAAACAGCAAAATTTAATACATAAACCTTCAAACGCCACCACTTTTGCTCCCGCCTCTCTCGAGTAAGACGTTTTCAAATTCGTGTTGATGAGACTACTATAGAACTGTATATACAAAGGCGAGGTAGAACCTAAATAAAAATAAAAAAAATGCATTAACTTAAAAAGGGATTCCTTGCAACGCAAGTTTAAAAACAAAACGTAAATTATTTTAATAATATACCCGCAACATAGCACCTGCCCCAACCTCGCAGCTACTCCAAATCCAAGAGTGACCCTAAGCAGGGGGTTGCATGGGCGTAACCCCTGTACACATTCAACTGTTTATGGGATCTACTTGTGATATTCATAGTGACGTAAAGTTCTGTATTGTTCTTTATTTTTAACATGTGTCTTCTGTTCTGACTTTTTTGAATCGGGACGACATATCAGGCCCAATTTGTTTTTTCAGTTATGATGGGAAAGACGAAGTGTGTGCGCAGGAGACGGCGAACAAAATAAACCGAAGTGCATTGTGCCGACAATCTAGCATCTATGAGTACCATAAGTCCATAAATAATGATTTAGTCTGTTATCTCTGGGAAAAGCACAGAACAGAACATCTTGGCGATACGACTATGCCGTAGGAACAAAGTTTTGGATTGACCAGGAAATTTTACTGATATTAATCTCATTTGGAACGTTTGGGAGCACTTGAAACGGGGTGTGACTAAATGTGGCAAAACTACAAGAAGGGAGCCTACGGAAAAAATATGTTTGAGTCGAATCACCAAAATAACACATGCAATCTTGCATCGAAAGCATACCACCACGGGACGGGCTTAGAATATCACTGCAGCGCCCCCAGAAAAAAACAGCGCTTGTTTTAAAAGAGGACTAAAGCAAGAAACCCCATCTATATGCAATTTTAACATCCAGGTGAGCCTAGCGACACATTGTACAATGTACATCTTGAAACTCTCCCACAAGTGTGGGTGCAGGAAAAAAATTCCACGGGAACTAAGTCCACTGAGGGACTTAGTTCCCACATAGTGGGAAATAAAACCACTTTCGCGAAGTGGACTTAGTTCCCATGTTAAGTGGGATATAAATTCCGAAAACTCTGAGTGGTTTTAGTTCCCTTTTAATGTGAAGTAAATTCTCACTGTCGACTAAGAACAAAATAAAATTAAAGAGTCAAGTAGGTACTTTGCAATTTTTATTAACAAAAGAGAAATTAACTTTTAACTGAGTCAAAGTAATATATTTACCAAATTTAATTAGCAAAATTTTCAAAATTTCAAATTAAAGATATAGATACCTATATCTAAATATGTACATATAATATACGTAATGCAATCAATAACAAACTGAAAAGAAAAATCGTCAATAACTTAAAAAATTCAAGTTTTTAATGTTTGTTAATATGTACTAAACAAAATAAATTAGACTAGGATTTCAATTAACAACCACAAAAATTTATATGAAAACCAACAAGATTCGAATTTTTAATTTTCACACCCCAAATCGCTCCTCCCTTGGCCAAATTTTTTTTTTGCTACGCCTTTAGGTTCTTTACATGTACATTTACAAAAATCGCGAATTTTTAATTTTCACACCTCAAATCGATCCTCCCTTGGCCAAAATTTTTTTCGCTACGCCTTTAGGTTCTTTACATGCACAAAAATCTTTACAAAAATCTTGTTGGTTTTCATATAAATTTTTTTCACTAATAATGAATATTGACTGCACTTTTCCATGATAAGCTTAAGATTTTGCTTAGAGAGTGTGATAACTAACTGCACTTTACTGTTTTCATTTCATTTCATTTCATTTCATTTATTTATTTACAAAAGCCTTAAGATGAAATCTCATTTGTGGCTTAAAAATATATATACTCGTATTATAATTTATAAACAAAATAAGTAAAGAGTATTATTATTATTATTAAAAGGAATTCACAAGCTTATTGAAAAAAAAGAGAAAAAAAAAGAAGAAAATTATATACATGATAACAAGATATGAATTACTGAAAAAGGTTAAAAGAATTAAAATAAAAACAAGAGATCAAAAGATTAATGAATGAACAAAGAGCGAAAAAGCAAAGCTAAGTGGGGTCCTGGAGATGTTCCTTTAAAGAGCGAATAAAATTATCTAAATTGACAATCGTTTTAAATCTATTCCATATCCTGGCGAAGAAAGATCTACGAGTCTGTAATGTTGAACTAATTGGAATATTGATGTTGTTGGAACGCGTTGAAGTTGAAAATTCTAGTTTATCGTACAAGTACGCCGGAGTCCGATGTCGGATCAATTTAAAACTAAATTTACAAATTTCAATAGTGAAATGTGACATCAATGAGATGCCAAAAACACAATTAGAGAAATGAGACACATGGTCAAACCTTCTTAACGAATGAATAAAACGAGTACACGAATTAAGAGCCACCTTTAATTTTTGTTTGCTGACTAAGTCCATCGCACTATACAATCTAATTTTATCTAATACTAAATGTTGGATGTTAGTTCCGTCTTCTTATTTTTGAATGTGTACTAAGTTTCCATAAGAGGGTGGCGACGGTGTAGAGGTTAGTGTGTTGGCTTATGACCCGTGCGGTGCAGATTCAATCCCCATGGGGAACAACAACATACGCCACCCATTCACATGCCTCTACACCAAAAGGAGGATTTCTGCCTGGTAGTACAATGGACCGTTAACGAGTATGAGTGCTCTGGGATTTGGATTTCCTTAAAAAAAAAAAAAAAAAAATTTCCATAAGAAAGTGGACTTAGTTCCCGTGGACTTATTTCCCTGCATCACAAGAGTGTGCATGCAAATCCGTGGGTTAACGCGGCTGGAGATTATCGGTGTCGTAAAAGGCCAATTAAACAATAATCAATTGAGGAAGCATGGACAGGGACACGTCGAAATCGTACAAAGAGGCAGGTCTAAAAAAAACCTGGTTCACACAACTGCCATAACACCAGCATTTGATTGGCCTCATTGATGAAGCGATCCGAAACCAGGAGGCCTACCGATGTTTATTGAGGTCGAACCGGCGAACCCCACAGCCGGACAAGTAAGGATACAGTAAACTGGCAGGGTTATGATCCCTCTAATCCTGATCATAACCCGATCATACTTAAAGGAAGAAGAAGATCGCCTTAAAACGAAAACACAAAATATGGATTTTTGGTAAAAAAATGCTTCCTTAAGTTTAAATAAAAAAAAGTGTTTATGTCCGCACGTACGTTCGTTAGAAGTTATACCTTTTTGGCTTGATGTTTATGTTAATACTTGTTTAAATCGTATACGAAGTAGAGAGATGAGAAATATAATTGATGAATCTTAAATTTAGTTAACCTTCAACACAAAAATACTGCACGGTTTCTAAAAACCTACGTCTTGAAAAAAATATCCTTTTATTACCTTTTTTAGGGTTCCAAGAACCTCTCGTAAAATAACATTGAACACAAAAAAAAAACTGGCCGGATTCTAAGAAAAATTTAATTATAGAAAAAATATCCTTTTTTTTGAGTTCCAAGGAGCTCCTGGTGAAATAACCGAATGCCAAATTAAAGCGACATTCTCAAATTGGCCATCAGTTTCCAGGATACAAATTTAAATTTTACCTCCGCCCTGCAACGAATGTAGCTATACCAGTGGCGGATCTAGGATCTCGACTGGGGGGGGGGGGGTCCATAAAATTTATACTGTCATGACCTAACTTAACCTCATTTTCTCATTCTTTTGATACGATAGTGCCGCTTGTGTGGACACACGGTTACCAATGCAAACAATTTTAATACGAAACATCTACTTCGCGACACAGTGTCGATAATTTTTTAATACACAGATATATATATGCACCAGTTATGAGTGGCGAAGTAAACGGATTACAAGCCCATATCAGGTCTCATTTTCCTCTTGCAATCTACTTTCATTGTGCCGCGCATGGCTTCAGTTTGGTCATCAATGCCGCTTGCGGAGTTTCGGGTATAAAAAATTCGTTAGGCACTATCAGAGCAATAGAAACATTTTTCCACTGGCCGAAGAGACAAAGCATTTTAAAGGAAGACATTTTGAAAATGCCGAAAAAGAGTGACCGGAGAAAAGAAAAATTGAATTCTTTCGCTGTTTCAAGATGGGCTCAGTCTCATGAAGCAGTTTCAACTTACCTCGAACTTCAACCGGCCGTTATAGAAGCTTTGGAAGAAATAAAATAGTGGAAAGATCGAGAGACTTCACAAAAGGCTTCTCAGCTTTTGACCGCGATTTTGACAATCGAATTTCAAATCTTCTGTCATATAATGGAATCGATCAATTCTATCGTCTTACCTCTGAGTCGGGAATTGCAGACGAAACATCAAGATCTATGAGAAGCCACAAATTTAGCTGATGATGCTACGAATGATATCAAGGAAAAGCGGGAAAACGTTGATTCAAATTTTTGTATCATTTACGACAATGTAGCTGAAATCTGTTCTTAATATGAAATTGCCTCGTCGTTGCAGTCAACAGAAAAACCGTTGCAACGTTGAAACACAAAATGTCGAAGATTATTACAGAATTGCTTTCTACATTCCATTCCTTGATACTTACATTTTTCATCTCCAAAGTCGGTTCGAAAAACACAAATCGATCTTCCACAGTTTCGGACAACTATTTCCTTCCAAGCAGGAATTTGATGAGGAAAAATGCGCAGATCTTTACAAGTTTTATGACGAAATATTGGACTGTTCAGAAAGGAATTTTATCTCAGAGATCAGAATGTGGAGGCAACGGATCTTTGATCAAGATATTCAAAATGCGCTCGATGCACTATCAGTGAGTAACTTCAGATCGGAATTTTTACTTCCAGAATCAGTTTCTATAACCCATCGAATACTTAACTTTCAATGGTTACGTTATTTTTTAGGTTATCAATGAAAAATGTTTCAAAAACGTGAACACGATCTTACGAGTATTGGCAGTGTTACCCGTAACAACAGCAGCTTCAGAACGATCGTTTTCGACCTTAAGAAGAATAAAAAACGTATCTTAGAAGTACAATAGGACGGGAGCGCCTGAATGGACTCGCTTCTTTGAGTATCCATCCTTAAATTGGACTAACGGAAGACGAAATTCTGCAAGAATTCTTCAAAAACCGCGGAATTTTAAAAACGATTGAGATTTTCTCTAGATTTCGCACTATTGCTAATATGTTGTAGTAACATGAATTGAATAATAATATTATGCATGACAAAATACGAGAAATCATTTATTTGCACATTACAATCTTTTTTGAATTTTCGAATCGTGAAATAGAATATGCAAATTTTCGGCGACAGAATACCAGCATTTCAGATTCAGATTGAGATTTTCTCTAGATTTCGCACTATTGCTAATATGTTGTAGTAACATGAATTGAATAATAATATTATGCATGACAAAATACGAGAAATCATTTATTTGCACATTACAATCTTTTTTGGATTTTCGAATCGTGAAATAGAATATGCAAATTTTCGGCGACAGAATACCAGCATTTCAGATTCAGGTCGGTTAGATTTTTATGATGCTTTGCCCAATAAAGTCATAAAATTAGACCTTTTTTTCGTTCCACCTGTTAACGAACAGTAACTACATAAATCTACCTAATAGATGCTTAAAAGGTAATAAACAACACAATTATTTTGGAATACAGTCGAACTTCGATAACATCACTTGGCACAAAAAAAAAATATATAAACGCGGTATATATAAACGCAAAATGTTTAACGAATTTGCAACCAATTCGTCTGAAGGTGGTTGAATGAAATCATCCTTCAAATCTTTCCCCATTACATCACTGTCGCTGTCATCGTTATTGTCGAGCTGTGCAAATTTCGATTCACATCTGAATATCTCGACAACATCTTCATCTGCGGGAAACTCCGAAGTATGAATTTCGTCGTCTAATATGTCTGTATGACGTATTTTGTCTTCCTATTTGTGTTATTTTAGGCGCCTACTATTTTTTCCAAAAATAAAATCTAAGCTTTGAGTTCGCTTTGACCAATATACGCCTAGTAATGTGTGTTCTAACCCCTACTAACAAGAAATCTCTGACAATTCTTAGGACCAACAGTGCCCCCGAAAGCGATGCATTATACAACGAACTTGAAAACCACGCAGAATTTGGGAATTCCCCTTCAGAATTCGACTTATCGAAGGTGACGCCAAATAATCTCTTCGAGTTATCAAGACATTCGAGTAATAGAAGTACGAGTTATCAAATAAAAATTACATGTAAATTTCAGTCTTGGCGCTATTGCCAACCAATTTCATTCGAGTTATTGAATATTCGAGTGATCGAAGTTCGACTTATCGAAGTTCGACTGTATTTTAATTTATAAGATAATAACAATAGTTTTAAAAATATGTACTACCTCCCGATCGCTGTATCACTTCAAGCAGCCTGCTATGAAAATATTTATACAGTTCTCCCAAGTAATTTAGTGAAATTTCGGACCAGGCTTGTTTTATAGTTTCAATTATTTCTACAGGGTTGGAGTATAGCTTTTCTCCTTCGTCGACCTCTTTTAAAACCCATCCTCATACATTTTCTATGATCTTCAGGTCCGGTGAATATGGTAGTTCTACATGTTGACTCTGAGCCCAAGTTTTTGTTATTCTTGTGGTATTTATGGCTGAATTGTCCTGTTGGAAAATCCATTGTTGTCCACCAAACAATTCGGAAAAATGAGGGAAAGCTCTTTCCAGTATAGATTTGTAGGTGATTGCGGTCATTCTTGAACTTTGAAAATCAAGGTTTACAGTTTCGTAAAACCTTACTGCTCGCCATACCATTACTCCACTTCCCTTGCCGTGTCTTCCAATCAAGGTTATTACATCCTTCCTCAAATCATGGAAATAATAATAATATCCATCAGCTCCACCCAAATTAAACTTATTTTCATCTGAAAAGACAAAGTTGTGCCACTCTCGATTCCCCATGATTTGACTTATTGCAGACTTTTACGTGCTGCTGCGTTCAATGCTGGTTTCTTTTTCATTGTCTGATATGGTTGGACTGCTTTATCACGCGATAAACAGTTGATCAGCTAGCTTCAACTCCAGTTTCTGCCATAAATTTACTTAGGGTAAGTCTTGAATTTGAAGCAGGTCTCAATATCGCCCGTCTATCGTGACTTCTTGTTGGTCTGATTAATTCTCCTTTCCAGTTTTTTCCATAGTTCTTAGGATCCTTAAGATAGCTGTAAACAATAGTTGGTCCTATTTCAATCTTACCGGCTATAAAACGTATATATTTGCCTTGCTCCTTTTAAGATCGAATTCGGCCTATTTCCTCTTTGGTTAATGAATTTCTTTTACCTATAGTATTTGTTTCTATGAAATCATGTTTTGAACTAAGGTCCCTGGTACTCTTTATGCCTTTATAATTGATTTAAAATATGATAAGAGGTAGATTTAGTTACTGTTCGTAAACAGGTGGAACGACAAAAGGACTTTATGACCTTATTTGGAAAATCATCACAACATTTGAATTTATCTACCTATTCCCAATTTATTTTTGTACAACATAAACATTTCATAGCTTTCATTCATTTTGAATTTTTTTTCCATATTATTGAAGGATTTAAAAATTTTGTAAAATTAAATCAAATAACTACCTGTTCATAAACAGGTGGAACGGAGTGTACCACTAAATCGCCGTCATCATATTGCCATTGTGCTTGTATTATTGAGCTGAAAATACCGGTTTTAGTATTAAATGATTTTTTTGCAAACGGGTCCACGTTTATTGTTAGTAACTTTTAAATAAATGAGAATTTTAAAATTTCAAGTTGAAAACTTAAATGTAGAAGGCTTAACAATATTTATTGGTTAGTTGTGTAGGCCTTTGTTAGGGCTTTCAAACTTGATTTAATATTTTTCAGGCGACTTTCTTATATATTTTTCAATACTTAGGTTAAGGCCATTGTTTGACCATATATCATCTTTTTATTTTATTTTCGTGCATAAACATGATGAAATTCGCAACAAATTGAATAAAATGTGCGGATATACATACTCGTATATGCGGACTTTATTCTATTAATTTTCATATACATACAATCCCGGTTAGAAAGATAGATTTATTTCGGATATGAATTTACAGACGAAGGGTTACCACACATTTTACCGTACGTATAATAATTTGTATCTTTCTTCTGAATTATTATCTACAAAACATTAGTGATTTAAGTTAGAAAAGGTGAAAAGCATACAATACTGAAAGAAAGTACGAACAAACTTTAATTAAAAAAGAAAAAAAAATTTAATACATTATAGATATTGATATTTAACAAATTTATGAAGTAATGTATTTTTGACAACAACCTTGCCACGTCGAATCAATCGGTCCTCGTTCGATCACCGCAATTAAACGACGTAGGGCGTGGTTAGTACTTAGATGGGAACCACTTTGGAATACCGCGTGTTGTTGACATCTCTTGCGAACGTCTGACAAACATCCAAGAGTATCAAATTGTCATGAGAAGTTTCTCAGATTTGGCGTTCGGATTCGGCGTAAAACTGTAGGTCCCCTCCACTTCGCATGAAAGTTGTTGGTGAAGCTAGGTCCTGTATGGGCCGTTAAGGCCGAATATGTACGGGTATGTGTGTATTTTTGACTATAAGAAAGACGCCAAGTCAGGTTCTGATTAAAAACTAATTAATGAATTAACAAAAATGAAAATTAAAAAAAAAATTTACATGTTGCAACAAAATTATCACAGTATAACTAAATTCAAAAAAAAATAGATAAATAAATAAATAAAGAAATAATTGATTAAGTTAATAAATAAAGAAGAAAATTATCTCAGATATAAATAAATTAAAATAAATAAATAGATAAGTAAATCAATATGATAAATAAATAAATAAATGAATAATTAAAAAAGTTAATTAATAAATAAATAATTCGGAAAATAAATAAATGAATAATAATGTAAATAAATAGGTAGGTTAGGTTAGGTTTGGGTAGCTGTTAGCCTAAGGCCAACACACTTTGACCAATATTAGGTCCAAATCTCCCAGATGGAGGTTTCTTTTATGGGAGAGAGCAGGACTACAGAGAAGGTGAGGTATAGTCTCATGCTCCTCCTCGTCCATGCAGCTTCTTTAGAAATCGTTTGAATAAACGCCAAGCCTCGCGGCGTGCCTGCCTATCAGACAGTGCCCTGTAATGGCAAATATACAGTCGGTTTAGTGAGATTAGACTCTTAGAGCGTCGCAGGTCCAGCTTTGGCCAGATATGCTTGGTCGGTAGACATGTATTACTACTTGTCCACCTAAATCTTGTTCTCTCGATTGCGGATAGCTTGAATAAAAGTTTTCAACTATTTAGCGATTAGTATACCCAGAAAACCCTTTTCAGGTAAAAGATGTAGTTTGGTTCCCTTTTTGGCCTAGTTTTTGATCTATCAGTGTAGAAGTGGATCGATTTACCTTCCGCAAATACAGCGTCATCCCAGAATGAATTGGAAGGAATAATGACTTGGAAGTTCTTTCCGAACTGTAATTGGTGTATGGTGTAGTCTATGTTTCTTGGTAGAGACTCAAATGAGTCCAGAATGATGGAGTATCCAATATTATTGTTAACCCACTGCGAGGTAGCTTTTAGGCGGCAGCAGAACAGGCCGCTGTTTGCCTGCTAATGTCGAGGGGTATCGAATATAGCAGAATATCTTGTACTGCGGAGGGGGTGGTTCGGAGTGCTCCGCTTAGGCACATACAAGCTGTGCGTTGAACTTTGCCCAGCTTATCACAATCTGTAGTTTTACATAGGGCAGTCCACCAGACAGCAACCCTGCATGTAAGAATCTGTCTTACGACCGATACATATACCCAATGATTGATGCGGGGTTGTAGACCCCACTTGTTCCCAATTATTTTTTTGCAAGAGAGACAAGACCAGCTTAACTTCCTATCGAAGATCAGACCACTTAGCTTCGTCGAAAAAAGTTAAGCTTATACCACCAATAGAGGGTGGGTCAATATGTGGAGTTTTGTACTTCCTGGAAAAGAGGACAAGTTCGGTTTTGTGGGGGTTGATACACAAGCCACGACGATTAGCCCATCTCTTTAGCTTCTTGACAGCGTTTTGCAGGAGTTCTTTTATAGTGTTGAGGTGTTTTCCAGAGACGGCAATAGCAACGTCATCCGCATAGGCAACCACCCTGCAGCCCTCCCCTTCCAGGTATATCAGTAGTTCATTCACCACCAAGGAAGGGGGAAAGGACGCCGCCTACTACTTATTTAATCACATTTTAAAAAAATTGCTGTTTTCCTGGGTCTACTAATATCGCAAGGTACTGTATAACGAAAACAAGAGGAAAGGCGAAAATGAAAATTCAAAGTGCGGAGCGCTCCTTTTGCATGGACCGATACGATGAAATCTTGTTATTCCATATCACTGCTCATAGTCGCATATCAATGGTGATGGCGGCAGCAGAGGGTGTTTAGTGAAAAAATTAGTTTCTACTCTAATGCACATGCCTACGCAAAACTTATGTATCTGGATAGGTATTCTGAATAAATGTGTATTTGTGCGTAAAGCTGATGTTTGTTGGTGGCACGAATGAAATATGCTTCTAATGCTAACAGGCGATTAGTAGATTATACTTAATAGAATATTATAAATTATTATAAATGGGTGGCGAGTTACAGGAATGGGTGGGTATAATTATATTTACTTTCTGGAGCTGGTGGTGGAGCTCGAACGTGTTAACATTTTAAAATGATTTTTTATTATTATTTAATTGTTTGTGTTGTTGTAGCTAATTCATAAATGTTTGCGCAGAGCCATCCAATTGGGATTATTTATAAGGGCTGCAGGTGGAAAACAGTTATATAAAATGCCTGTTGCGTAGTGCAAACCTTAGGACCTGCTACTGCTGCATATTGGAAGATTAAGTGAATATGTTAATTTGAACAGGATTTCAATAAACAATTGGTATGTTGGTATCAGATTCTCTTTGAGATGAGAGTTGTCCTTAACACATACACTCCGCCCCATTTAATTACAAACATGTAGTTTTTTTTATTTTACGACTTTTTTAAGTCCTTCCTGTTATCATATTTTAAATCAAATATAAAGGCCTTAAGAGTATTAGGAACTTTAGTTCCAAACATAACTTCAAGGAAACAACCACTATGGGTTGAAGAAATGTATTCACCATAGAGGACATAGGCCAAATTCGAGCTTACATGGAACAAGACAAATCTATCCGTTTCATAGCTGATTAGATTGGAAGAAGACCAACTTTTGTTCACGGCCGATACTAGGAGCTGCTTCAAGACTATCCGTAAGTAAACTCCAGACAGAAATTAGAGTTGAAGCTAGTTGATCAACTGTTCATCGCGTGATACAGCAGGCCAACCATGTGTAGTGAACACTATACGTTCTCCCATCTAAATTGCCTGCACCACCAACCAAAACAATGCCTTATCGGTTGACTCTCATGCAACCGGCCTTGTTTACTTACTCAGTTGCGCTAAACGCCAAGCACACACCCATAAATACCAAAGTGATAACCTCATTACTGTCCTTCTTTGAATATTTCATGAACAAAATAATGTGCCATTCCTTAAAAAAAGAATTGCACAAAGAGAAGGGAAAACCTCAAACAAAGCCAGATGTGAGGACAAACGTAAACGAACTGAGCCAATCAAATGGGAGCTACGAGTATGCTGCTAATGCATTTAAGCATATTAACCAATATATTGGATAAGTAGGAGCAGTTACAACGCTGACAAGCACTTGTACTTGTAACCATGCGTTAAATAATATATTGAACTGGATAAATAAAATAAGCTGACGATTTGTTCTAATGGCCAATAAAAGGGAAGGATTGAAAGTAGGCAGACACTGAGTAATTAACACTACAGACTAGCAGACGGTGGCAGCCAAGCCAAGGCCTCTGTAGTGCTTAATAATAAAAACCGTAGAACACTAGCTAAAGGCTGCAGCCACGCATAAAACAGTGGGCCTCACTAGTGATAATAATCCGTAATGAATAAAAAAAATTTTAAAAACATAGTATTCCGAGAAAAAATCTGAACATAGCCCTTGATAAGAACCATTGTCTTATTATTATTATTATTATAAACTATTCAATTTGGGAAAGAAATATAAGAATAGACCACGCACTTTGGTGATATATATAATATATACTTATATTCGTTTATTATGAAATTTTCAACTACTTCACGCTTCGGCGTCTATAACACGATCTCGATCCTCTCGCCAGGATCTTAATCATCATAATGGATGTTTCTTGCAGCTATACCTGGACGTATGTGTTTTGTGCATTTTGCCTTTGTATATAAACTTTATAGTAGGTCCGTTCGCGTACTTTATGTGTAGAAAAATGAAAAATGTCAAATCTCCAAAATCGAGAGAGAATCCTCTCATTTCTAAGAAAAGTACAAGAACGCTTTTGTGTAAAAACTTCTTAGTTTGGCTTGAAAAGAAGCAACAGCTGTTTTTTTTTTTGCTGGCAAACTCGTAGGATTTCATCATTTGACAGTTTTCATTTTCTTATCAGCTGAAATTCTGCGTGAAGAAAAATGAACGAAAGTACATTTTTCTTTCGTTCATCTTCTTACCATTTTCTCAGTACGCGAACGCGTTTGTGTAGTTTTGCACGAAAGTTTATATAAATTTACGTTTGCATATTAGTTCGCGAACGGACCTAGTATTATCACTTCGTGAATTCGACGATACGCCGCCAAACGACGTAAGTTCGTCATTAAAAAAAGCTATATTTATACAACCATATTAGGCGTTTCTCTTTTTTAGCTCCGAGCGGGGCACTGAGCTGTCAAAAAAAGAACTGTTTTACTTTTTTAACTCGGAGCGCTCTGAGCACAAAATTTGTATTTCTTTTTTATCTCTGAGCTAGCTCAGGGCTCGCTCGATGAGCTCGATTGAAAATGACCGAGCACATCGAGCGAAAAGCTGAGCGCTTCTGACTTCATTCATTATTTGCGCTTTTTCCATAGTTTATTTACTAGAAATTATAATTTAAATGGAACAATCCTTGACAAACACCAATTTCAGAAGCAAACCTGACTATTTTGAAAATTAATAAAAAAAAAATATCTAATGACAGTTCAGTGCTCAATTCTGTTTCTTAATTAGCTCGGAGCGCTCAGGTTACGTTCAGCTCGGAGCGAGCTCTGATCGCACGGGCCCCGCTCTGTTCCCCGCTCGGGGCTAAAAAAGAAAAACGCCTAATGCTACTAGTCCCTACTATAGTCATATCGTGACCATCGACTTTAGCAAGTGATGCAAATTTAATTAGTAGAGAACTCGCAGTTGCCTTGCAAATAGAATGCGCCAAATCGTTTTTACAAAATTACAGCTGTTCGTCTTAAATTAAATATTTCAACTGAAAAAAATTATCGGAACCTCTTCTCACTTCTCAGTTGGAGAATGACGAAAATGTTAAACCAATTGCTTATCGTTTGCGCCCGTCGTTGGCTGATACTTTCAAAGCAAAAACAATAAAAGAAACCATTCAACAGATCCTTACTAAAACTCTCAAGATATTATTAAGAAATAAGATAAGCCTAATCCATTCAATAGGCGTTTTTCTTTTTTAGCTCCGAGCGGGGCACTGAGCTGTCAAAAAAAGAACTGTGTTACTTTTTTAACTCGGAGCGCTCTGAGCACAAAATTTGTATTTCTTTTTTATCTCTGAGCTAGCTCAGGGCTCGCTCGATGAGCTCGATTGAAAATGACCGAGCACATCGAGCGAAAAGCTGAGCGCTTCTGACTTCATTCATTATTTGCGCTTTTTCCATAGTTTATTTACTAGAAATTATAATTTAAATGGAACAATCCTTGACAAACACCAATTTCAGAAGCAAACCTGACTATTTTGCAAATTAATAAAAAAAATTATCTAATGACAGTTCAGTGCTCAATTCTGTTTCTTAATTAGCTCGGAGCGCCCAGGTTACGTTCAGCTCGGAGCGAGCTCTGATCGCTCGGGCCCCGCTCTGTTCCCCGCTCGGGGCTAAAAAAGAAAAACGCCTATTATCGGGTAGACTTATGCCATACAATTTGTTTACTCTGATGGAAGTTTCTGGTAGGTTATGTTTTCTGGTATTTAATGCAATTGGTAACTGGTATGTATGTGTATGATCGTTGAAGGAGAGTCGCATTCTGCGGTGAGGATTCTCAAATAATTTTTTTTATAATTCATATTTGCAAGTGAAAGTGGATATTCATATTTAAAGGCAGGGGCGATGGTGGATAAAGAAAGGTGGGAGAATTGTCGTCGAGTAGATTGATTGTATACCTATTATTTGTTGGCTTCGATGGAAGATTGGGGTAGGTTATGGCATATTGCAATTAAACCATCACAGTCCCCTGTAACTTGTTTCTTTGTATTCAATACAATTGGTGTGTGTGTTCAGATCGCTGAAGGATAATCGTATTTCAGCAGTGAGGATTTCCTAATGCTTTATAAACCATATTTGCATGTGAAAAAATATTAATTGAAGCAGAGATAAAATAAGATCAGACAAGATATAGTGTGTATACGAGCGGGTGCTCTTCTTGTCATAATAGCTGCGGGTATTCATGAACAACTGAAATTGGTTTATTTATTAATTGGTTCATCAAATAAAAGCGGCATTCATTCATAATCGGTATTAAAAATCATATTAGGTACATATTTCGTTTGAATTAGGTTACACAATGGAATCTCCGAATATAGCAGAATTTTTTCATTTGGTTTTGCATAGACAGCTTAGTGAATAGGGTGGCTGACCACTAGCGCCTGATATAAAGCAATTTCAATTTCATGAAGACCGAACACCAAAGTTATGGAACGCACGACCTTCCAATCACTAAGCGAATACACTACTACTGCACCGTTACCACCCGCCGGCCAATAATGAAAGTTAGAGTTACGCACCCAATTTAAACTATTGAACTTCATCAAGCGCATAGTTAGGCATATCACATTTTAATGAAGCCCACATTTTTTATCCTATCCGAAAATAAAATAAGAAAACTATTGTTGGTCCGTTTCAGGAAAATTAAAAGAAATTATCCATCTATTTCACATACATGAGAAGAAGGGTCGAGTTGGCTTCTTATATGTTCAGGATACGAAATGACGAAACACCGCAAATCGGGAGCGTTTCTCAAGGCGTCAGGACAAAAGCTTTCAAGATGTTCTACTACGGGACTTTTGCTTATAATACTACACAGGTGGCAGCAATATTTGTAAGGACTTTGAACAATTTCCTCGGATATATTTTCTGAGAGGCGTTCCTCACACTGAGGAAATACACGACGTTCCTGTTGAAGAAGTTAGGAAGGCAGTCAATGACATCAATAATCGAAAAGCAGTTGGGCCGGACAAGATACCCTCTGAGTTCTGGAAAAAGATGGGAGACATCGGGTCTAAATTGCTCATGATTCTCATCTCTAAACTGATGAGTGGCGATCAAATGCCTAACCCGTGGAAGGAGATTTTTCTTCTTATTTTGTACAAAGGAAAAGCCGATACGCGAGTCTGATAACTGCCGTTGAATCAAGCTGATGTCACACACCATGAAGATCGTTGAGCGGGTATTAAATAGCCCAATGCGGGAATAATACGGCTATCTGAAGACCAGTGCGGGTTTGTCTCAGGTAAATCAACTACAGATGCAATCCAAAGTAACAGAATCATGGTGCAAAAACATCATGATTCTTTAAAGGATTTGCATATGGTGTAGGTTGAATTTCAAACGGCCTGTAATAGACAACCAAGGGATCTATTTTAGGTGGCGCTTAGACAAAGAGGAGTTCCAAAAATCTACGTACACATGATCATGGACATGTATGAGAGTAAAATGTCCCGTTGGCGTCACCCAGGAGTTCACAATGAAAGTAGGTGTACAACAGGGAAGTGTCTTAAGTCCAATGATGTTGTGCTTGATTATCTAATTGGAGGAAAAGTGACGGACTCCAATGTGCTTCAGTTATTCATTGCTGACGATGGATTAGCGAGGTTCAAACGTCCCTGCAATGAGCAACGAGGGCCAGGTCCAAACAAAACTTCATAACTGTGAGATATCGGCAATATAACAAAGCAAAGGAGAACATGATAATAGAAAAACAATGAGTTTAATAAACAAAAATTAAATTAAATAGATTGATTATTTCTTTTAATGTACGAGTATGTATATGTTTTCCTTTTTGACGGCATTTCAGAAATTTGTTTTTGATAAAAAGAAAATATTATAAACAGAAGGCGCGGCTACGTATAGGTAGGAACCTATTGACCCATAAGTGGTCGTGCAGCATGGCGCAATACTGACACAAATTAACATAATTATTTCTTAATTAATTAGATTGAATATTTCTGAATCAATTAAAAAGAAATGATACAAATCGGAACATTTTTCGACAAGATATAGCCAAAATAGTGACAGTCCTAAAAGCGATAAACTCATAATTTCTTATTTGAGGAAAAAGACTGAAATCAGATTTTATTAAATTTTTCATTTCAAACTATTCGTCCCTTCCATCATAGCCCTCTCATCAGTCCTCATACATGCTACTTGCCGACGCGACGATGCGAATCTCCTCGCTCTTGTTCCTTCTTACAAAGAAAAATAAATACTTACATAATATCAAAATGATTCGATAATGAGAAACAAACCAGTTTATTTGGTTTTCATTCTTCGTTTTCCTTTACCTGTATCCTCATACCATCATCAAATTTAAGACACAAACCACACACAAACCTTCAATCGCTATCCCTTTTGTTGCCATTTTCGTGGAGGTCGAGGGTATATTAATTTTGACGCATAGTTTGTAACATACCTTAATATTGCCCGTAGTCCCCTAAAAGTTACTATATTTATGATCAGCATCGATAGTAATGTCGATCTAGCCATGTCCGTCCGTCCGTCCGTCCGTCGGCAAAAATTAGGCCTTTAAACTGGGCCTAGAGAGCTGAAATTTTAACCATATACTCTAGGGTCCCGAAATAATCATGTTTACGAATTTTTGAAATCCGCCCACAGACACGCGCACAAACTCAAAAAAAAAAAACAAAGTTTTGGAAAAAATCGAATTTTGAGCTAGAAAGATGAAATTTTTTATATATGATCTATGACTGCTGAAACTGCTCAGGATATACAATTTTCAAAATCCGCTCACTGACACGCCCACAAATAAATAAAACAATTTTATTGAAAAACCAAAATTTGAGCTAGGGAGCTGAAATTTATAATATATACTCTCTAGGGGCCCTTTAAGCTCATGTGTAAATATTTTCAAAATCCGCCTACTGACACGCCCACAATTTAAAAAAAAACTTTTTTGAAAATCTAAAGTTTGAGCTAGGGAGCTGAAATTTATAATATACACTCTCTAGGGGCCCTTTAAGCTCATGTGTAAATATTTTTTAAATCCGCCTACTGACACGCCCACAATTAAATAAAACAATTTTATTGAAACACCCAAGTTTGAGCTAGGGAGCGTTTTTTTCGATAAAATCCTTTAAATGTTATATAGCAAAATATGTAGAGCGTTCTTAACAACTTAACAATTCAACCATACTTAGACTTTTGTCACGCCCACTTATGAGGGATAGGAATAAGAATAGGGTATCCAACAGTTCGCCCAAGCGGACTGTAGCCCGTCCCTATGTTTGTATAGAAAATTCAATTTTATTTTATATTACTAATTGTTTTTGACGATGAAAGAATGTAAATGACCTCCATGCTCATTCACGCATATGCGACACCAAAAAATCAAAAATTATTCTACGCAGCCTGAAGGGTTGAAGTCGGGATCGCCTCAATTATTGTTTTAATGAACTGGTTCAATTCAGTCAAATTCCTTGGTTTCGTTTTGAACACCTCTTGATTGACATAATCCCATAAATAAAAGTCTTGTCCAGTCAGGTCAGGTGACCTTGGGGGCCAGCAGAAAGTGGAGTTTCTGGATATTAATTTGTTTGGGAATTTTCGCTGGACTTCCGCCATAATCAGTCTGCCTGTGTGTGCAGTTATTCCATCTCGCTGGAACCAAATGCCGTTGAAACTTTCTCCAATATCTTTAAATAGCGGTCCCCACTGACAGTTACTGTTACACCGTTTTCTTCAAAGAGGTATGGCCTCACCTTGATGTAACTGCCCATCACAGAATGACTCGTTCTGGGTGCAGCACCGTCTCTAGGAGTATTTCTGGATTAGATTCACATATACGGCAATTTTGCTTATTTACATTGCCGTTTAGATCAAAATGGGCCTCATCAGACATAAACAAACAATTTATAAAGGTGTTGTCTTCTTCGGTCATTTCAAACATTTTTTGGCAAAATTCCAGGCGAATAGGCAAATTAATTATTATCTTTAAGTGGAGATTCCTGAAGTTCCGCACCGCATTTTAAGTTATAGCCCATCGAAGTGGGTGACCTCCAATTTCTAGGTGTAACCACATTAAACGCTATAAGCTCTAAACTATAACAGGTACAATAAGTATTTTTTTTTCAATTTTGGAAAGACAATATAGTAGCGCATACAAGTCTTAAATACTTAAGATAGGTTTGTGCAGCTACCAAAGAGTTATGGCTCTTTAAACTCAAAATAATGAAAAGTTGATTTTCCATTTTTAGGGTTCCGTAGCCAAATGGCAAAAAACGGAACCCTTATAGATTCGTCAGATATCCATCTGTCTGTCTGTCTGTCTGTCTGTCTGTCTGTCCGGGAATGTCACAACCACTTTTTTCCGAAACTATAAGAGCTATACTGTTGAACCTTGGTAAGTAGATGTATTCTGTAAACCGCAGATTTTCACACAAAAATATGTAAAAAAAAAACAATAAATTTTGGGGGTTCCCCATACTTTGAACTGAAACTCTAACATTTTTTTCATCAAACCCATACTGAATAGTTTGCGCGAGAGACACTTCCAGAGTGGTAAAATATGTGCCCCCCCCCCCCCCCCCCCTGTAACTTCTAAAGGGAATGATAAAACTAAAAAAAAAAATATGATGTAAATTACCATGCAAACTTCCACCGAAAATTGATTTGAACGAGATCTAGTAAGTAGTTTTTTTTAATACGTCATAAATCGTAAACCGCAAATTACCTTTCATTCAATCAACTCAAATATAAAAAAAAAAAACATTTAATTTCATAAACATGAACCTTATGCGTAAACCGTGAACCATTATTTTCTAATAATAAATCTGTAATAGGTGCCTAAGTAAATAATAATTATAATTCGCGCGGAACCTTTCATGGGCGAGTCCGACTCGCACTTGGCCGCTTTTTTACTTAAAATGCATTTTTCCAAAAATGTTTCCTCAATAATTTTTTTTATGAAAAATTTCCTAAAAATTATGTTAGGTAACTTTTTTACGTACGATCACCAGAAGTTGTAATAAAAGCCATTTTTGAAAGTTTTTGTAAAAATAAACGCTCTTAAAAGTGGCCGTGTCAGAAAACTTTATATAAAGGTATTGTTCAAAACGACTATCTGAATAACTTGCGATGGACTTTCATTTAGAATGATTTCTTGAATAAAAAGTTTTTTTTTTTAAATAGTAGGTGGATTTTCTCGTTCAAACTTTGATTTTTCGATAAAACTGTTTTTTTTTATTGTGAGCGTGTCAGTGAGCGGATTTCAAACATTTTAACTCCCGAGTATTTTGGGGGCCCTAAAGGCAATATGTACATATATTAAAAACGTCTGCTTTATAGTTTAAAATTTGTTTTTTTTAACAAATTTGATTTTTTTTTCAGTTGTGGGCGGATTTTAAAAATTCTTAGGCTTTATTATTTTGGGCCTCTAGAGAGTATTTGGTCAGCTTTCTAGCTCAATTTTAAAGGCCTACATTTTGCCAACCGACGGCGGATGGACGGATATGGCAAGATCGAAATTACTTTCTAAGCTGATCCCAAATATAGTAACTTTTAGTGGTTTATTTATTTATTTATTTATTTATTTATTTTTCAAGTACATTCGACTTTCTTAGATCGCTAATACATAGTAACTTAATATTATTAATTGAATTTAATTATAAAATTTACAATGAGTTTAAGATAGTGGCTTTACATACATCTCTATTCATGTTAAAGTCAATGACATGGAAGTGTTGATTAAAATGAGAACATACTCTAGTTACAGGGTTGTTTAGACCATAAATGGTTATATGCCTAGGAATGTAAAAGAATTCATCTTGTCTAGATCTAAGAGAACGTTGCGGAGCGTATATGCCAAAAAGAGATAACAGTGCTGGACACTCCAAATAACCAGATATAACATCATGAGCAAACATGGTAAAATAGTAGGATCGTCGTTTGACCAGAGGCTTTAAATCAATAAGCTTGCATCTTATTTCATACGAAGGCAATAGAGGGTATGAGTATATTTTACGGAGAGCAAATCTCGTAAATTTCTTCTGTATCCTTTCAATGCGGTACATAGAGTTATTGTAATAAGGGCACCAAATAACTGAGCAGTATTCAAGAACCGAACGAACTAGCGCAACATATAACGACTTTAGAGTATAAGGGTCAGTAAATTCCCTGGAATTTCTAAATATAAAGCCAATCATTACATTAGCTTTAGATATAATGTAATCTATATGTGAGTTGAATATAAGCTCTGGTTCAAAAATTATTCCAAGATCTTTTTGTTTATGTACTCTGTTCAGGACAATGTTTGAAATACTATAATCAAATATAATTGGATTTTTTATTCGAGATACAGTCATAACTGAACATTTCTGAATATTAAGATGCAAACAATTTTTCTTACACCATCTAGATAAGCTATCTATATCTTGTTGATGTTGGCCACACTCCAATAATGATCTTACTATCATAAATATCTTAAGATCATCTGCAAATAAGAGCTTTTGTGCAGATATACAAACAGACGATAAATCATTTATGAAGAGTAGGAAAAGGATTGGACCGAGATGGCTTCCTTGTGGCACTCCAGAGTAATTATTGATGATTTTAGATGACAGTTCGCCTATTTTTACGGACTGAGTGCGATTATTGATATAGCTTTTAATCCAATTCAGAAACTTTGAATGGAAGCCAAGGTATACTAACTTCGAAATGAGAACATTGTGTTGGACACGGTCAAACGCTTTAGCAAAATCAGTATAGATTACATCCACTTGGTAGCGCTTTTCCAACGCCTGAAGGCAGAAACTTGTAAAGATTGCTAAGTTAGATGTAGTAGACCTCCCACTAACAAAACCATGCTGAAAGTCCGAGATATAGTTTTTGACCAATGCATAGACTTTCTTTTTAACAATGGCTTCAAAGATTTTAGGTATAACCTGAAGTTAAGCTATAGGCCTATAGTTCTCAACTGCTTGCTTAGAACCAGATTTATGAATTGGAGATATAAATGAATGCTTCCAGCAATCTAGAAACACACCTTCTGTGAGAGAAAGGTTAAAAATTATGTGAAGTGGAGTCGCAAAACAAGATTTTAATTTTTTAACAAAAATTGAAGGTATATGATCTGGATCATAAGGGCAAGATTCTAACACAAAGTTAGATTGGAAGAATTTAGAAAACATATCACAAATTTGAAGAGGGTCACTAGGTACTACTTACTCCTTCATAGCTCATTGTAGATGGTTTACGGGCACTATTAAGGTATGTTACAAACTACGGGTCAAAATGAATACACCCTTACAATAGGGTTTAAAGATGGTCGATGGTCAAACAATGGCTTTAACCACACACTCAACCACACTAAACTACCAACACCCGCAATGCAAGAGCCCGATCTGTGCAGCAATTTCATTATAAGTGTCTTAATAAATCCCTAAATGCTTGCATATTATAAAAAAACTACATTCCTGGCAAAATGTCCTGAAAAATATTCGAACAAACTTAGAAAAGTATTGAAAAATGTATTAGATAGTCGCCTGCAAAGTATTAAACTTTGTTTAAAAGACTTTAACAGGGCTTACACATGGGCTGCACATTTTTCAAGTAACAAATAAATATTTATTGACAATCTTTATTTGAGTTTTCAAATTAAAATTTTGAAATTCTTACACATCTAAAAGTTATTAACAATAAAATAGGGTCTTTTACGGATACTAAAACATGTATATTTCATCAATGTTTTGGTAAAACTTGTTTTTCTTATGGGCGGAATTGCATTTCATACAGCTATTTTGTTGCAAATTTCGCCATCTATATACATGAAAATCAGATAAAAGATATTCGACGGTGAAACGATGGCTTAAACCACATACCCATAGGCCCATTTCACATAATAGCCGGCAGCCGGGTAACCGGTACCGGCTACCTGGTCGTTCGGAATACATTCTTATGGGCGCGTTCACGCCTGCAAACTGAAACCGTCGCCGGTTAATCAGTAGCCGGCTGCCGGAATGCAGCCGGCTTTGCTCACTGCCACAGCCGGCTGCCGAAACCGGGTAAACGGTTTTCTAGTCGGTAGTGGATACATAAAATCAAATTGCGCCTTCACACATGCCCGGTTGCCGTAGTCGGTTTTCAGCACAAACCACATTCTCTGTGTTTTTGGATTGTGCTTTTCAAAGGAAATCTTTAAAGATTTGAATAATGAATTTGAAATGATGGATGAGAAACTGAAAAATGAATATGTTAAGCTTTTTTCGTTTAAAGTTATTTATTTTATTTCATTCTTTTTTATGGATAAAACCATATTACCTACATAGGTATTCTTTTGGTTGTATGTACATATCGTTGCTGCTTAAGAAAACCGGCATAACTAGAAAAATTGAATTTTTCAGGGGAGCAGTTTAAAGATTCTGAGCCTGAATATTTTTTTATAATTTTATTTTTTTCAAATGTTTACCATTATTTTATTCAAAAGTCGCATTTTATTTGGCTATTTTGATATATTGTTAAGTGAAAAATAAAAATTAAAATAGCAAAAATGTATGGTAAGCTTGCAAATTTTATTAATTTTGCTACCCCTTCTAACTTGTGCCACTTTTCCGAAAAAAATTCACGATGAAAAGTTAATTTTTTTTTTATAATTTCGGAGTTAATTCATCATAGAGCAAGGAAAACCCACTTTTAACTTTGAGAAACTTATAAATCAAACAGTTCTTAGAACTTTTTACTCAAGGTACTAATTTTATTTACTTAGAGATGATATACTATTGTAAATAAGTCTTATTTTTGTACTTTATGTAACAAAAAGCTCAGGTGCTTTGTTTCCACAGTCTTTTTAAGTACTGATTTTTCAAATAATTAAATTTTGATATTTTTTATGTAAGCTATAAAAGTAAACGTTTACTTCAGTCTTAGATTATTAGTTTTATAATAGATTGGAAATAAAACTTATTTAAGTTAGATCCGCATTCACAAGTTCTTATAAAATTCACTGTAAAACTGTGGGATAAGATTATTCTCAAGTAGGGTAATCAGTCCTTTCTTTTTTTTATCCCCAATGGGCAATTTAACTGTGTATAATACAGTAAGTTTTTCGTCGGTACTTTTACTCATTCAACAACACCTTATCTCAATTTTTGAAAAAGATTCCTCAGTAAAGGATTTTTCAAAATAAACGGTATTTGGATTTGCCTTTTCAAATCTTATAACTCGTAGCTCAGCTACTTTAACGCTGTGTTTTCCGAAAATTCCTTCAGGTTCCAGGTTTTTTATATTAAGAAAGTCGCGGAAGCTCATTTCAGTTACATTGTAAGGTCTTCAAGTTTTTTTTGCACTACGAATAAGGGCATAGTACCACCTCTTAATGAACGACTTATGTGCCCTTTGATTACTGAGTGAACGGAATCCTCTTCATTTTGTGTATGACCCTTGACCAAGAATTTATGCGTTATACTATTTATGAAGTTGTAATTATTTACGGAATATCGATATAATGCGAACATTTATTTTAAAGAAAAGTGGCATAAGTCATTAAAATGTCAATGAAAAAAACAAAAATTCCATATTTATCAAGAAGAGTGGCATAATTCATTTTAATACAAGAAAAAATTTATGAAAGTGCACTTACCTTATAAAGAAAACCGACCCAACTACAAATAGTACAATTTTCAACAAACTTTGGAAACAATTTAAGCGCACAACCAAAAATTTGTCACTTTTCCACACAAAACATTGGTTCGCTCTCTTTCAACATTTGGCAGTTATTGAGTTATGCCCATTTTCCAAATAAATACACAACGAAATAAAACGAAATGGAAATTGGCACATTATCCCCCTAGCGGTATTCTGAAGCATTATAGTTATGCCGATTTTACAGAAATGTAGAGAATTTTTTTCTGAGTTTGCTGGTATAATAAACTAAAAAATCAAGTTTTTCGAGTTATGCCGGTTTTCTTAAACAGCGACGATATGTAGTAGTTTAAGAAGTAGGTTTGGAAAAAAATCTTATAAAATACAATAATTAATCAAAATCATTAAATTTTAGATACCTAACTGATATTTAACTGATCCCACAGGGGCTAAAAAATAATCGGTCTTAATTTTCCTTAAGTTGTTGGCTGAAAATCCAGCTCGTACGTCAGGCGCTGAAACTATATCTTCAAGCCCAGTAATTGTCATCATATCCTCAACCTCATATCCATCTTACGTACAAAATTATGTAGAACAACACAGGCTTTGACTATGTCTGTAGCAAAATCAGTACCTACTGAGGTTTATTGGTCGGTGAAAAATCCTGGACAGGCGATAATTCGAACGAAATTCACATTTCATAACTTGCTGTCTGCCGACTGCCGGATGTGTGTGAAAATAATTGTTTTTTTGAAAAAACCGGCTAACCGGCTATGTGTGAAATGGGCCATACACACCAAACTACCAAAGCCAGCCATAATGTAAGGGCTGTTTCTTTCTTCAAAGTATTCTTTCCAGTTTTTTGAACACAAAGAAACTACTTTTCTTTACTTTTCTACTCTGCACAGTTTATACTTGAAGCGCTTCAAGTGTATCGAGTTCATAATAAAAAACTTCCGCCAACTGGATGACACATAAATTACCCATCGGGCATTTTGCGATGGGATATTACTTTGCTTTCGCATTCAATTTTAAAAACCATTTACCGTCGATCAAAGTGCCGCATTGCCGCCGGATGTTAGCTAAAGCGTCGATTATATTTGGAATTATTCAATGACACCATCAAGCAACTTCCTCAAAAATTGAGGAATGTTAGTTATAGGCAGGGTTGTAGACGTATAAAAGTCGGCGTATTATACACACTTTTTTTACGTGTATAAAAGTGTGTATTATACATCTGAAAAATTTAGCTGGTGTATAAAAGTGTATAAGCAAAGAAAAGGTATAAAACTGGAAAAAAATGTAAAAAAATAAGAAAAAAACATATTTGGATTTTTAATATAGCTCTGATTTATTCGAATCTTTCATTTTAAGTGTGTAATAAATGTTAAGCAACATTTTTGACTTGTTGAAATCCAAAGGATTTCTTAAATCGCAATGGATCATGGACCAATTGGAAAACACAATTTCCAACTGTACCGAGGAAGCTGGAATGCTTTAAAGTTTTTGAGCATATTCTGGCAAGCTCCGTGTGATGCCTTTTAGCGAAATGCCAATATATGGCTACTTTGTAGTCGCCGTCCTGGAGCTTTTGACATAGTAAAGAAAAAATTCCCGTTTTGCTATCATAGGCAAATATTGAATCCATTGCCTTTGCACTGAGTAAGGAAATAAGGTTTCATCTACTTGAAACCGTTCTTCGGAGAACAAAAGATGCCCTCTTGTTGCACTTTTATTTAAACGTGAAAACGACTTTTAAAGAAATTAAATTTGCGGAAAACACCGAAATAAATTATTTAAATCCGATCGCGAAATTGCAGCCGCCACTGCCGAAAACGAAATTTACCGATCTGTCAGATGAAAATCTTAATGAAGGTGCGAAGAGCGCGAGTGCAACAGCCAGCAAGTGGATATGCTGGTTCCTCCGGTAGCTCAGCACGGGGTGGGTTCAGTTAATAAAATACTTATTTTTGTAACTCGCACCAAAGGAAACCGTCTGTACGAGTAGGTACTTACTGCGGATTAGCACCCTGCTCGATGTGATAATTCTGGGAAACCGAGTACCTATAAAACAATAAAGAAAATGGGCGCCACACAATTTTAAGGGAAATTGTGAAACCAAAAGCAACGAGCGGACACAAAGCGAAAATCAAGAAAAAAATTAGAGACGAACTATTTTTTTTTCCACTACGTTATAACGTCTCCGTTGGAGAACGGCAAATTTATTACTACGTTAAGGAAAACGGTTGCACAACTAGCGGAATTGCCGTCGAAATGACGCAAGATCGAATATTCTCGAAAGGGGACAAAAGTCGATTAAAGGGTTCGCGGGTTCCTTCTTTTACCGGGATTCGTGGGAGCACTACCCTACCGAGATTTCCTAGTTCCTTCCCTTTCTCTTGCCACAAAATTTACAACACGAACACTATCACTCTACTTAACTGTTCCTTTTCCTGAATTCTTGATTCCAGCCTGGAATCGTTGGATACTGGTCCCGCCTGTCTGCTGACCTTCCTCTAGGTGCAATATTCTCCTAAATTCTTGACTTTAAAACTGAACCACTTCCCGATTCTACGCTATTTCGACTTTTCGAATTTTCTGATACTTTTTGTTCTTACTTTTTTTTATAAACTCCCCGATTACAAACAACACGTCTATATCACTTGCTGGATAACCAAGAAGTGATTTGTCAGCTGGCTTTGTCCATTCGGCCGGCCGGCATCCTCACTCACACATCCATACTTACATGGGGAAGCAGAGCCAACGACAGTTCCAACCGGCAATTCAGCTGTGGCGCTGAAGTTGCCAACTGTTTCGTACCTCCCCATCCTCACGCATACTCCGACATTTTGCGGTCCGTGTCGTATCCTGCTACACTATGTGTTCTCACATTAGTGCGCTGACATGATCCCGCTAATGCTCTCACGCCCTTCAGGCGACCTCTCACTCAGTGAATTCGCCCATCGCTCTAAGTCTTCAGCAATGAACAAACCCTCCGACCGACCCTGGATCTGCCTCGATTCAGCGCGTACCCTTTTGACAGTTCCCCGATCAAAACATTCGAAAAGCCGAATTTAATTCAATTGTTTTATTATTTTCACGGGGTCCAATCTTTTGGAACCCAATTCAAAATCCCCAATTAAAATGTACCTGAAGAAGATTGTACCTGTGAGGGATTGGATTACGGAAATCCCTAGGACCAGACACCAGCTAAACCTATTGGAAAACCCAGCAATTCAGGAATAGTGCAGTGAGTGAATAAATTGTAACTAAATTTTGAATTATCGCGCTATTATTATTTACTTATCTCGGTGGGGTTGCGCGCAGATTTGGGGTAGAAAGGGAATTCAGATCCTGTGCCAGTCCTTACATGGTTTCTTTTTGTTTTTAATTGTGTATGTTGGCCTCGCAGGCATCGTTGTGTTTCGTGTTAGCTGTTTTGTTTGTTGTCCCCAGTCTTATTTTCGCATCGGGACCGGTGTCTGTGATATAGTTTGGGAGTGTATAAATACGCGGCCGTTCGCCAACACTCTCTGTTGCTCCTCCGGTGCTCCCATGACGGAGTTGAAGGATAGAGCGTCATCTTCCCCCCATCGTGCGTGACTCAGTACCGTGACAGTGGTACTTCTTTTGCAATTGTCTGTGGCAGGGGCCGTCCGCTCGCCCTCCCCAATTGCTATCCCAGACCGATCGTCTGGTTGTGACAGCGACTCAAGTGTCGGCCGCTGTATTTTTCAGACCGCCCGTCTGTTTGGAGTCTGTTTAACGATGCATACACCACTCCATCGTCGCAGACCGTCCGTCTGGGTTCGCTGTCGCAGTTGTGCCTTCAGACCGTCCGTCTGTTCTGCGCGTGGTCTTCGTACCGCCGTTTCAGACCGTCCGTCTGGGTTCGATGTCGCAGTTTGTGCTTACAGACTGTCCGTCTGTCCTGCGAGTGGTTTTCGTACCGCATTTGCAGACCGTCCATCTGGGTTCGGTGCCACAGTTTGCTCGACTCGTCGACCACCTGCCGAGCTGTTTCTTCAGTGTTGGACCGCCTGCCCATGCCTTAGTGACCTGTGGTGGTTTTTGCCCTGAGGGTCCAGAGAAGTGGGCCGATGGCTGATGGCACCATGGCTGCCCCTCCACCTCTTCAGATCCTAAGCACGCAAACCAATAGAGAGAGGGAATTTGGTAGGGTGGGTCAGGGAACGTAGAGTGGCGCTTAGAGCTGTGTCAATCGTTCAAATTTAATGATCGAATCGTTCAAGTATTGGTTGAAAAAATGATTCGGTCATTTCAATCAATCATTCAATCAATCAATGACAGATGGGACATGGGAGTATTGTATTGCTCCATTCAATTTCAATACAATCAAAAACCCCAATCATCATTCGTTCAATTTAGTTTCGATAGAGACAGATACATTCGAATGGATTGTAAGAGTGAATACACTCAATAACAACAAACTGCTGATTGTATATATAGATACCAAAACGCCTTTGAATAATTAGGAAATGGAGGTTATTGCACAGAAGCGATATTTTTGTAGAACAAATATGTGTTGGTAAAACGAAATAAGCCGAAATAAATAAAAATATTTTGATATATTAACACATTTATTGGTTCAGTAGATAAGAAATCAGTAATAAAGAAATGAGTTAGTCAGAACAGAACAAAAGTATTGACTCGATGAACGATTGACTTCGGGCATTGTGATTGCAATCACCAATACTTTATTGTGATCGGGTCAAAAAGATCGAATCAATCACGATTGACACAGCTCTAGTGGCGCTTGTTGTGGTATAATTACACCGCAACACTCTGTATGTGGGGTGCAAATAATTTGCGGTCAATGAATGCACATTAAATACACTATTTTTTACCGTCCGTTCCAAAAAATTTTCGTGATATTGCTCATGCCCATTCTGCAAGGCGTTGTTTAAAACTTTTTTCCACTCCTCGACTGCATCTGCTATTGAGAAATCGCTTGCCTGTGCTTTGTTAATTAACTTTGCATACCGGATCCAAATCTGTGGGGAGCTTTTTAAGGTCTTCGATAAATTCTTCTTTAAAAAGAAGTGCAGCAGCGAAAGCACTAACCAAGGCTCCAGTAACGACATCGTTGTCACTGCTCAGCGGCTCTGCTACAATCTGCTTCAGGATGGGCAAATTTTCAAAAAAATTGCACTCCTGTGTGACGTCCACCTTGTCTCATGTGAAAGCACTATCTTTGTTCCTTCTTTTTTAATAAGCTTTTCCTACAAGTTTGGTTTCTTAATTTCATTGAGTATGTTGGTAACTTGATGAATTCTTAATTTTTGCGCATCCCCAGCCAACAAATCTTTAACGAGAAGATTACCGATGTGGCTATTGCAGGTTGTGTGTATAATGTCTAGGTATCTCCCCATCCGGATCATGTTACTATGTTACTGTGACCTGGAGCACCAGCTGCGTGGAGCATGGTGACGACATTTTTTGTACAAGCCGATGAATTTTTTCAGCCGTCAATTAACAGTACCTACCGAATGTCCACCTGATCCAATGGCTTACCAAGTAATGTTGTTGATAGTGTTGAGCGAAAAGGAGGAGTGGATGATGGTCGCAATTTCTTCAAACAGCCTTTAAAATGGTCGGATCAAAAAAAACTCAGCCAACGAAATATCAATTTCTTCCTTCTTCAAGTTTGTGATCTTGTCGATGTATCTGCTGGTCAAGTCTCTTTCCTTCTTTTTGATGCCATATTTGCATTAAAGCTGGCCCATAATGCTGCTGCTGAAGTGGATTGAGAGCAAGGATAGTTTGCATCATCAGAAGAATTAAATAAACCGATGGATGTAGTGGAGTTTGTTCTGTTTTCTTGTTGATGGTCGGGTTGGCACGGCGTATCAAGCGTTTCCTACACAACCGTAAAAGGGTTAAATTATGAAAATAGAATTAAAAATTTAATCGAGTCTTACATTAACATCTGCAAGGACGGTATACCTAGAACCAGAACCTGTTGCACGGTTTAAATCAAACTCAGAGATTTCTGTGTCGTCAACCTGGAACTCAACGCATTGCTTATCAGGCTTAGGAACAGGTGCAAAAATATCAACGGCATCTAAATCTGGGTCTAAATCAGATGTTAAGTCTTGGGAAGATTGAGCCGAACTACAAGCGGATGTGGATTTAGAGGTAGAACGCGTAGCATGGTCTTTTAATGGTTTTTTCTGTTTACATATGTTCCTGTTAAGAATGCACATACAATTGGTAAAATAAATACGCAGCAGAAGTAACTACTATTTACTTACATAATGTCGGTGAAGTCTGAGCTTCGAGGTATTTTCCAACTTCGCCCCACAAACACAGCAAAGCGCCACCAATTTTACATCGAATATCACCCTTTCAAATACGCCCTTGTCCCACATATAAAGCAAGGGTCGGCCAGTTGAACTTGAAGCTGTGTCGTTTTTTTCAATATTTGATAGGTTACAGATAGAGCATACAAAATATCAATCTTACCATTTCCTTTTCTATTCATTTCTTCCTTTCTCAATATCTAATCGATTATTATGTTTCTATGAATCACTTGAGTTACACTGAATTTTGAATACAGTGCAAACAGTTTAACACAAGACTAAGTAGGTCCTACCTACCTAAGGTACCTATGACATGAATTATTGACATAATTATGTAAATGAAAACAAAAACTTAAAATTTCGCGTATACTGTGTTCCTGACGCTGTCCTCCTATCGCTGTGCTGATGACTACAGAATGCACAAAGTTAGGCAAATTGAAACAGCAAAAATCAAACGTGAACATGAAGCAAAAAAGTGAAGATTTTCCTGAAAAAATACGGTAGATACTTTACGGTTGCTGTGTTTTCTGGTCTGTTTCTCTTGCTGGGAATATGCACTACTACATGTAAACTTCTATACACTTTTAGACACTTTTATACGCCTTTATACATTTTTGTACGCTTTTTTACAGTAAAATGTAAAAAAACTCGAGAAATCTGACATTTAAGCAACCCTAGCACTTAAAAAGTGGAACAACAAATAAATTGAAACGAAAACGTCATATTAATGTTTTTATCATTTCTATGAATTGAGTGGGAAGTTGAACAGAAAAAGTACGTACGGAAAAATTAATAAATTCGTTTTCTATCCAATTTTATGTTCAATTTTTACATTATTTGTGACATATTAGTTTAATAATTCATAAGCAACATTTTAAGACAAAGCTTGTGTTGATCTGCTCATTTTAACTGGACCAAAAAAGCAAATCAAAATTTTAACCTTTCCATTGTAACTGAGGCCTTAGTATACTTTGTCGATCGAATTTCCTGAGCGTTTCTTTATCTCTGAGCGACAAGGGTCGGACCCTTGTTCAACTGGTTTTGTCATACAATATTTGCTCAGCAAAGGTAAATTCTTCTTTTCCTTTCTTTATCGCCGAATCTATCATCTGGATTAGGAGGCAGACAACTTTCTGGCTTTACTCCATTCGTATCGTCTATGTTCTTTGCACCTACTCACAACTGTTTTACTTATAGGCGACTTCAATCTGCCGCACATTGATTGGATACCTTCTGAGGATGATTCTCATTTCATTACATCCTTTGACTCTGCCCAACAAGAGCTCGCTTTACTAGACAGCATCTTGCCTTTTGACTTACAGCAAACAAGCTGTATACAAAATTTCAATAATCGAACTCTCAATCTTGTTTTCACTTCTGACTCTTTTAGTACTGTGGTTCTGAAATTCCACTTTAGTATATATCATCAACACGAATTTGAAAACGTCGACCTCCACGAAAATGGCAACAAAAGGGATAGCGATTGAAGGTTTGTGTGTGGTTTGTGTCTTAAATTTGATGATGGTATGAGGATACAGGTAAAGGAAAACGAAGAATGAAAACCAAATAAACTGGTTTGTTTCTCTTTATCGAATCATTTTGATATTATGGAAGTATTTATTTTTCTTTGTAAAAAGGAGCATGAGCAAGGAGATTCACATCGTCGCGTCGGCAAGTAGCATGTATGATAATGATGACTGATGAGAGGGCTATGAATGAAGGGATGAATAGTTTGAAATGAAAAATTTAATAAAATCTGATTTCAGTCTGTTTCCTCAAATAAGATATTATAAGTTTACCGCTTTTAAGACTTTTGAATTACTTTTACATAAAGACGACAATATTCTTTCAAAAAATAATTTCCGGATAAAAAAGGAACAAAACAATAATAAGAAATTTCGTAAAACTTAAAAAATATAATTATCAATTAATTCCAAAAAATCCATTTTTTGGTAACATAATTTCTGAGTTCCCAGACCACGTCTTCGCAGGCCATTTTAGGATGTCGAGGTCCACATTTAATGTAAGTTTTATTTTTCCTGCCATAATAAAAATAAAGATAAAAATTTCATTTCACAGTTTGTTGAAAACGAATTGCAAAATGTTTGGATAAGAAAAGACACTGGCCGACCAAAAATAACATTAAAATTGGCTTTATGTTTGACCATTTGGAAACTGGCCAACGGATCTTGTTTTCGCGAACTTTCCAATCTGTTCAACGTTTCCATCGGAGCGGCATTTCATTATTTTTTGGAAATAATTTATTTGCTCTACCGATTAAGAAGCAAGTTTATTAAATATAAATGAAATTATGGAAGGTTTTAAGAACCTCAGAGCAAATCCAATCCCTAATGTTGTAGGTTGTGTGGACGGGAGCCATATTCCTATCTTCGCTCCTTCGTGTGACAAAGTAAGCTACTTCAACAGAAAAGGAATATGTTCGAGCAATCTTCAGGTAAATGTTTCTTGCCCTTAAAGTTGATTAACTAATTCAATAAATCCTTTCTTACATATGCAATTTGCGATAGCAAACAAAGGTTTATTGATGTTTTTTTTTGTTATCCCGGAAGCTGCTATGATGCTAACGTTTGGGAAAATAGTCCAATCGGAAAGAAATTGAGGGAGGATCCGGAGGGTGTAGTAGGTTGTGGTCATGTTTTGGGTGACTCAGCCTATCCACTCAAAACATTCCTTCTGGTTCCTTTCCGTGACCATGGCTACCTAACTCCTATGGAAATGAGGATTAACTATGTTGATAGTTCCACGAGGGTGTGCATTGAACAGGCGTTTGGGAGGTTAAAACAAAAATTCCGCATTCTGAAACACGTCGACATTAAAAACCTCGAACACCTTAAATATTGTGTTGTCCTGTACTGTATTGCACGACATTATAATTGATAGATAGGGACTCGCAGAGAATTTTGTTCTTGAAACCCAGAATTCGGAAGATGATGACCCAATTAACCTAAATGGAAACAACTTAACTACAACCGAAGCAAAACAAAAAAGAAACCAAATCGCAATGCTTTTCTGTCCATAATGTGCTTTAAATAAAAGAACAAATTTTAAATTAAATATTGTATTTTTTTCCTTAAAAAAGAATATCATTCTTTTGTAAAATAAAAATAAAAGGTAATTCAGGTAAGTAGTGTAGCATTCATACAGTCTTAAGTTTCTAATTCCAATTGGCCAGCAATTCTTGCAGACCTTTCATGAGGTCCAATCGCCGCTTCTCGATTTCCATTTTCTCCTTCTCAATAGCAACGAGCTCTTGATGCTTTATATCGTCTTCTTGGCTTCCTCTTTCAGAAATGCAAGAAGTTCGTTGCCGTTTAAAGAACGTTTTTTTTCGACGGATTCACAAAGGTTTCTTCATCGTCTGAACTGTTTTCTTCTGTCAGCGACGATGAACACAAAAGATTTCTCGAAGGAGACATGCTGTGCCTACCCCCGTATGCTTGATCGAACGTTTCGAAGAATTCCCAGGTTGTGGCTTCTCTTCTCGATTCTTTATTTCGCTTTTTTATTCTTTTGTAAGTCGTCATTAAGTTGTCAAATTTTTTTGATATCCAAGACATCAAATGAGAAAAATGGATCAACTTTTTTCAATTCATTTAGCACCCTCCTGCACAAAAAATCTTCTTCTTTTTCCCACAGTTGAATTCTTTTTCCATAAGAATTCTTTGTTGAATTAATAGCGTAGTTGTCGCCATATTCGACGCTGCAGCTTCTTCTTCCCTTAAAAAAAGTTAAATTCGGTTGTAAATAAAAAATTATTAAAATATTGTGAATAAAACTTACATTTTTCGCACTTTCAATTTTTGTTTTTACCTCCCGTGCTTTCTGCAGTCAAAAAAATATGGATGCACAATCTGCAAGATGCTGATGACCTTTATGACGTTTATGAACATATCTTCTGCAATTCATCTGGTTTTGTTCGATCAAAAATCTGACGTTATGAACACGACTAAATCAGGTCTTAGTTAGTCAGACGTTTATGACAACACCCTATATCTTGTCGAAAAATGTTCCGATTTGTATCATTTCTTTTTAATTGATTCAGAAATATTCAATCTAATTAATTAAGAAATAATTATGTTACTTTGTGTCAGTATTGCGCCATGCTGTACAAACACTTATAGGTCAATAGGTTCCTACCTATACGATTTATATTTATTTTATTCAAATTTTATTATATTTATTTATTTTAAAATGCTTAGGCCAATGGTTCGTATGAATACGAACTAGCAGTTCCTTGGAGTAAAAGGCAGCAGTTTAGTATGTAAAAGCATTTACAAATTGCTTCAGTACGGTATGAACGAAGTCTTTCATTTCTAAAACGAGTTTGGAAATTCGATCCTAGCATTTACTTTACTGAACTTGTAGGTACCTTCTTTTAATCTTACCAACTTGAAAAAGAGGACTGTAGCCTCGCCTTCTGTTTATAATATTTACTTTTTATCAAAAACAAATTTCTGAAATGCCGTCAAAAAGGAAAACATATACATACTCGTACATTAAAAGAAATAATCAATCTATTTAATTTAATTTTTGTTTATTAAACTCATTGTTTTTCTATTATCATGTTCTCCTTTGCTTTGTTATTTTGCCGATATCTCACAGTTATGAAGTTTTGTTTGGACCTGGCCCTCGTTGCTCATTGCAGGGACGTTTGAACCTCGCTAATCCATCGTCAGCAATGAATAACTGATGTACATTGGAGTCCGTCACTTTTCCTCGAATTAGATAATCAAGCACAAACTTCATTGGACTTAAGACACTTCCCTGTTGTACACCTACTTTCATTGTGAACTCCTCGGTGACGCCAACGGGACATTTTACTCTCCTACATTTCCATGATCATGTGTACGTAGATTTTTGGAACTCCTCTTTGTCTAAGCGCCACCCAAAATAGATCCCTTGGTTGTGTTTTACAGGCCGTTTCAAATTCAACCAACACCATATGCAAATCCTTTAAAGAATCACGATGTTTTTCCACCATGATTCTTATACTTTGGATTGCATCTAGTTGATTTACCTGAGACAAACCCGCACTGGTCTTCAGATAGCCGTATAATTTTCCACATTCGGCTATTTAATACCCGCTCAACGATCTTCATGGTGTGTGACATCAGCTTCATTCAACGGCAGTTATCAGACTCGCGTATCGGCTTTTCCTTTGTACAAAATAAGAAGAAAAATCTCCCTCCACGGGTTAGGCATTTGATCGCCACTCATCAGTTTAGAGATGAGAATCATGAGCAATTTAGACCCGATGTCTCCCATCTTTTTCCAGACCTCAGAGGGTATCTTGTCCGGCCCAACTGCTTTTCGATTATTGAAGTCATTGACTGCCTTCCTAACTTCTTCAACAGGAACGTCGTGTATTTCCTCAGTGTGAGGAACGCCTCTCAGAAAATGTATCCGAGGAAATTGTTCAGTTAGGAGTCCCTAACAATATTGCTGCCACCTGTGTAGTATTACAAACAGAAGTCCCGTAGTAGAACATCTTGAAAGCTTTTGTCCTGACTCCTTGAGAAACGCTCCCGATTTGCGGTGTTTCGTCATTTCGTATCCTGAACATATAAGAAGCCAACTCGACCCTTAGCTTTCGCATAAGCTTAAGCATTACTTTGCTATCCCCCTTAAATCGAATAGCTCTGACCCGAGCATTTCTGAGGATCACAGGATTAACATTGCATTAAACAATTAATATTTCTTATAGCCGTCTATTTCTCATGTATGTGAAATAGATGGATAATTTCTTTTAATTTTCCTGAAACGGACCAACAATAGTTTTCTTATTTTATTTTCGGATAGGATAAAAAATGTGGGCTTCTTTAAAATGTGATATGCCTAACCATGCGCTTGATGAAGTTCAATAGTTTAAATTGGGTGCGTACCTCTTTCATTATTGGGCGGCGGGTGGTAATGGTGCAGTAGTAGTGTATTCGCTTAGTGATTGGAAGGTCGTGCGTTCAATCCCGGCAAAATCCATAACTTTGGTGCTCGGTCTTCCTGAAATTGAAATTTGCTTTATATCAGGCGCTAGTGGTCAGCCACCCCATTCATTAAGCTGTCTACGCAAAACCAAATGAACAAATTCTCCTATATTCGGAGATTCTATTGTGTAACCTAATTCAAACGAAATATGTACCTAATATGATTTTTAATACCGATTATGAATGAATGCCGCTTTTATTTGATGAACCAATTAAACCAATTTCAGTTGTTCATGAATACCCGCAGCTATTATGACAAGAAGAGCACCCGTTCGTATACACACTATAGGTCCGTTCGCGTACTTTATGTGTAGAAAAATGAATAGTGTCAAATCTCCAAAACCGAGGGAGAATCCTCTCATTTCTAAGAAAAGTACGCGAACGCTTTTGTGCAAAAACTTTTTAGTTTGGCTTGAAAAGAAGCAACAGCTGTTTTTTTTTTGCTGGCAAACTCATAGGATTTCATCATGTGACAGTTTTCATTTTCTTACCAGCTGAAATTCTGTGTGAAAAAAAATTAACGAAAGTACATTTTTCATTCGTTCATCTTTTTTACATTTTCTCAGTACGCGAACGCGTTTGTGTAGTTTTGCACGAAAGTTTATATAAATTTACGTTTGCATATTAGTTCGCGAACGGACCTTATATCTTGTCTGATCTTATTTTATCTCTGCTTCAATTAATATTTTTTCTCATGCAAATATGGTTTATAAAGCATTAGGGAATCCTCACTGCTGAAATACGATTTTCCTTCAGCGATTTGAACACACACACCAATTGTATTGAATACAAAGAAACAAGTTACAGGGGACTGTGATGGTCTAATTGCAATATGCCATAACCTACCCCAATCTTCCATGGACGCCAACAAATAATATGGCATAAGTCTACACGATAATAATTCCCTCACCTTTCCGCCCTACCGACGACAACCAACGCTACCAGTGTCATCTTCATTCTCATATGCCTAGTCACAAGCATGAAGGAGAACAAAAAATCAGCTGTTTGCCCAAAACCAAATAAAAATATTCTGCTGATACTTCCTTCAGAGCCAACAAATAAAATACGATAAATCTACCCGATGAGAATGTCATGCTACACCAAACATCAGCCACACCATCCTCATATTCCCAGTCACGAGAATGAAA
Organism: Portevinia maculata; assembly: GCA_949715645.1. Taxonomy (NCBI): domain Eukaryota; kingdom Metazoa; phylum Arthropoda; class Insecta; order Diptera; family Syrphidae; genus Portevinia; species Portevinia maculata. The sequence continues at coordinate 222,639,135 of OX454526.1, forward strand.
GACAATGGAAGACGACAAAGGTGTAGAAAAGGTTCTACAATATGGTTGTATAAATATAAATGTAATTTCAATTTAAAATGTAATTTCAATTTCAATTTCAATTTATTGTTATTAAACAAAGTGGTTTGTACATTAAGATTTGTATCTTTTATAGTACTTAGTACTTTACAGTCAGAGAGATTTTGATAACTGCTTAAAGCTAAAAATAATATAACATAACCGGCAACGGAAGAAATAGATGGAAAATAGAAGGGAATGGGTATAAATAGAAAAAGAAATGGGGCGAAATGGGAGAGATCGGCAAAAGGAATTTATTGACGTGATGAGGTTGTGGAGAAGTAGACGAGGATTGCATTTTTAAAGTTAGGAGTACTACAGATTGTCTTAATTCGTGAGGGCAATGAGTTCCATAATTTAACAGTGTAAATAAAAAACAAACGAGACGAGTTTAAATAACGGTAGTAAGGTAGATTTATGTTAAAAGTCCTTTCAGATCGAGAAAAGTTAAGTTTATTGAATAAGTACGAAGGTGATTCATTTTTAATGATTTTATGTAAGAATACACAGTTTCTCGCATTGATGTATTGTTGAAGAGTGCAACCAAGTAGGCTTCTGGAGTGTTCGGAAATATGATCGTACCTACGAATGCCATAAATGTATCGCACAGCATCATTGAAGGCTACTTGAAGCTTCCTCTGGGATAAAGAGTCGAGGGAGCAATAAACCACCTCAGCGTAAGTTATCATGGGCAAGATTAAGGTTAAGACCAGCCTTCGTCGAACTTCGGTCGGTGTGAAGCTAGCACTAAGCCAAAGCTTGCGAAGACATCCATAGATACGTCCAATCACGACATTGGTGTGATTGTATCCGCATAAATTTCTGTTGATTACATAGCCCAGACTAGTAGCTGTTACTGCAGAATTCAGCTTACAGTTCGAGAGCCATAAATCAGGTAGATTATTGGTGTCAATTTTTTTATTAGAGATCGGAATGAACTGTGATTTAGCTGGATTGAGTGATAGGCCATTCACCTCAGCCCAATTGTGGATTTTCTCTAGATCCTCGTTCAGTCGGGAACCAAGGACATTTAAATCATTCATTGGTAGAGCTAAATGAAGCTGCACATCATCTGCATAGAGGTGCACAGCTGCATGTTTACATACGGACGGTAGGTCATTTATAAATAAACAAAACAAAATCGGTCCTAGTATCGATCCCTGAGGTACCCCTTGATAAACAGGTTTGAATGCAGAGAGTTTTTCACCAGAAAGAACTCGTTGCAGCCTGCCAGAAAGGAAGCTACGAATGAGTTGCCCAGCCCTGTCACTAAAACCAAACAGATTTTTTAACTTCCAGCAGAGGACATCATGATTTACCTTGTCAAATGCTTTCGAAAAGTCTAGCAAGCATAGAATAGTGACGTATCCTTTGTCAAAATCTTGTCTTATTTCATCAATAATGTTGACCATTGCCGTAGAGCAACTATGGTTGGCCCGAAAACCGGACTGGTGTGGGTCAAGCAACCGATGAAGCGACAGGTGTTTTTGTATTTGGTTTGCTATTAGTTTCTCAAAGACCTTAGATAAGCACGGTAAAATACTAATTGGCCTAAAATCGCAAACAGAGATCGGATTGACTTTTTTTGCGATTGGTAAAACCCTTGCTATTTTCCACGGATGGGGAAAGGTCGAAGTTGTTATACAGTGGTTAATAATATGAGTTAAATGAGTAACAATGTGGGGTAAAATTAGTTTGATAAAACGGATTGGTATACCATCCTCACCAGAAGAGTTAGACTTGATGGCAGTTACACAAGCCGTGACATCATTTTCTGTTACCACCTCAAAGTCATCGAAAGTTGGAACCGACTCCACAGAGTTTACACCCAAATCGAAGTTTACTATACTAGTACCAGAGTCAAGGAAAAAATCATTGAGCACATCAGGATCAAAATTACACTTTGCATCATTCCTACTACCGGAAACACCAATTTTTCGTAAATTTGCCCATAGTTTTCTCGGAGATAGTGAAATGTTGAACTTTGAGGCATAAAAATTTGACTTTGCAGAACGAATAATAGCTGTTGTATTATTACGCGCAATTTTATATGCACGCCAGTTAAAGTTATTTGGTTTGTGCTTCCATTTACTATACAAATTATTACGAGCTTTCATTGCATCGACTACATCCGAAGTAAACCAAGGGCAGCTTTCATTGCGTATTTTTACGGTTTTAGTTGGTACACACTGATTAAAAATCAGAACTACAAGACTTTGGAAAACATTGCATTTTACATTTGGATCAGGACTTGTTCGGCAACTCATCCAGGGCGCTGAAAGGGTGGCAACTTCGAGGGCGGTAGGGTCAATAGAACGATAATCTTTAAACGTAAAAGACAAAGGTACAGCAGGTTGAGAAAAATTAATGTCATACATACAAAAAAGAAGATCATGATCCGAGACAAGATCCAACGAAATCTGGTCTAAGAGAAGAACCAAAGACGGATCAGAAACAATGGTAAGGTCGAGAAGACTAGGTGTGCAGTTTTTAGCGAATCGTGTTGCATATTTATTAATTATTTCCAGTCCAACAGAGGAAACTAAATCCCTCAATTGAAGGGAACGAGAGTCACTTCGGAGCAGATCTGCATTAAAGTCACCACATACAATTATGTGCTCATATAATGCTGAGTAATTAGATAGAGCCATGAAAAAAGGTGCAAAAGAACAGCTTCGATTATTGCTGTAAACACAGGACACAATGCACTTATTACTACTGTCATTTATTTCAAGCATGATATACTCTACTCCCAAATCAACAGACTTGCACACTATTTTGCAGTTGAGTGTTGATTTGCAATAAATTGCCACACCACCTCCTATAGTGTTAGTGATCCTATCATTTCTGAATATACTATATCCAGGTATGTTGTAGAGAAGATCCGAAACATCAGGCTTGAACCAAGATTCACTTACACAAATAACGTCAACTTGAGAACCAGTGAACAGGTACTTTAAGAAATCTAATTTAAAAACATTAAGGCTGCGCGCATTTAAGTGACATACACGAAAACCATTATGACGATTTGAGAGAACATTTAACATAGTGGACGTTAAGTTATCACTCACACTGTGTTGGCCACTTGAAGAAGTGTTTATAATATCCATTATAACTTTTTATCAATTAAGGAAGAAGGAGAAGGTATGAATAAGGAACTTAGAAGAGGTAATACAAAAAAAAAAGAAAAAAGAAAAGAGAAATAAAATAGATAAAAGAGAATAGCTAATAGAGAAGATTAATAATCTTATAATAATTGGAATAAATACGTTGTTATTATAATTAAGTCGCAGCTGCAGTCAGCAGGTCTTCAGAGTTTCCAATATAAAAGCTTTTTCCATTCGCCACCTTCTTAACGTAGACAGTTTTGTAAAAACAGAGAACAACTGTTTCTTCCGCTTGCATACTAGAGCACTATTCAAGAGAAAGCGAGATTGTTTGCTTAAGCTCTCGTTTAGGTAACAGCTCTTATCATTATCACATTCAATACCGAAATCTCGTAGACGAAGCTCCCTTTGCTTGTTTTTGCGGTAGTTTGCTGCAGATATCAGTACAGCATTCCTGTCATGTGTGTTGTTGAATTTCATAACTATTGATGACGATGCGTTGGCTGTGTTATTGGCTTTGTTATGAATACGTTTTTTTGTTCGGAAAACTTGCATTAAGAGTGGCGGGTTGCAGTCGATGTTATTGCAAAAAGTATTAAACAGTGTGATCAGATTTTCACCAGGGAGCTCAGGTATTCCAAAAAGCACAGCATCACTAGCCACCTCCTTTCTCTCCAAGGCATTGACTCGTTGTTGAAGAGCAAGAGTTTCAGCATTATATAACTGAGCATGTGTGTTTGTGTTTGCTTCGATTACATCGACGCGCTCTGTTATGCTGAAAATCATTTTGTTCAGTACATCAAATCGTTGAGACCAGCTTACTTTAACTTCCTCAATTTTCCGGATAAATTCGTTGCGCATCTTGGTGATTTCTTCTACAAAGCCGAGTCGCAGTGATTCCGCCTGCTTGTTCAGATGTTCTTCTAGTGTTTTGGTGGTTAGCATATTTTGTTTATTTGTTGTAGGAGAACTTGTTGGAGTAGGCATAGTTGGTAGCCCCTTCGTAGTCCCTCTTGAGCGTAAGCTCGGTGCTGACATGATTTTTATTAAGAGAAAAAGGTCACTTTTGAGCAGCGGTAGGACAAGTAAGCAAAGCAAAGATTTAACGTCAGAAATTTATTTTTATCACTTTTATGTTAGGTAATGTTAAGATAAACAGAAGAAAAACCGACTAAAGAGGGAAAGCTTTTTTTAATGACGAACTTACGTCGTTTGGTGGCGTATCGTCGAATTCAGGAAGTGATAATACTATAAAGTTTATATACAAAGGTATAACTAACATAGATAACAACCATCCACCCTTGGATGTATTTATTGAACTAGGCGCACATTTGTACAAAAATAGTAATTCGTATGACCGTTCGCAATCTTATGACTTTTGGAAAGCAAATTTTCAACGGCTTTCTGATGAAATTAACAGCTTTAATTTTAATCTTACTGTGTTATCTAATATTGATGATGCAGTAGGTTCTTTTTATTCTTTGATGGATAACTGCATAAAATAGAGATTCCTTTGAAATCCTCTAGGAATCTAAAAATGTCCCATCCCTTTTACACTCAAATCGATACGAAACAGACGTAAAAGGTCTTGGAAGAACTATTCAAAAAGTCTCTGCCATTCAGATCTTGAACTCTTTTTCACATTATTCAGTGAATTCAAATCCTTATCCTGCAGCTTATATACTGACTATATAAGTAAAATGGAATATTCTTTAAAATTGGACCCCAAACTTTTTTGGGGATTTGTCAATTCTAAGAAAAAACATATGACGTGCTACAGTCCGCTTGGGCGAACTGTTGGATTACCTATTCTTGTTCCTATCCCTCATAAGTGGGCGTGACAAAAGTCTAAGTATGGTTGAATTGTTAAGAACGCTCTACATAGTTACATAACATTTAAAGGATTTAATCGAAAAAAACAAAGCTTTTGTAAAAAACGCTCTAGTTGTGGGCGTGTCAGTAGGCGGATTTAAAAAATATTTCAACATAAGAATAAAGGGCACCTTTAGAGTCTATATTATAAATTTCAGCTCCCTGGCTCAAACTTTGGTTTTCCAAAAAAAAAAGTTTAATTGTTGTGTCAGTGGGCGGATTTGGAAAATATTTACAAATGAGGATAAATTTCAACTCCCTAGCTAAGGAGTAGGGAGTCAGCTTTCTAGCTCAAAATTCGATTTTTTTGATAAATTAGTTTTTTGAGTTCGTAGGCGTGTCTGTGGGCGCATTTCAAAAATTCTTAAACTTTATTATTTCGGGACCATAGGGAGTTTAAAATTTCAGCTCTCTAGGTCCAGTTTGAAGCCCTAATTTTTGCCGACGGACGGACGGACATGGCTAGATCGACATTACTATCGATGCTGATCATAAATATAGTAATTTTTAGGGATCTACGGGCAATATTAAGGTATGTTACAAACTATGAGTCAAAACTAATATACCCTTAGAATAGGGTATAAAAACCGATGGCTATCCATCGAAAGCTTACTTACAATAATTCTATAACTGCTGATTCGCTAGATGAACTAACTAACTAGCTGTTCTTAAATTAGTTTCAGTAGTTTCTCATTCGATTAGGAAACAATTTTAAAATTTAAAATGTATTTCTTCTCAACACGGAAGGTACTATCTTCAGCAGGTCCGTTCAGCTGCTGAGTTGTGCGGACAATATTGACATCATCGGTCGATCACGGCGCTCCATGATAGAAGCTTTCACGGCTATTGAAGAACGGGCGAAGTCTGTTGGCGTTGTAGTCATTGAGGACAAGACCAAATACATGCTATCAACAAACAAACAAACATCTGTCCACCGCCTAGGCTAAAACGTCACTATTGATAGCAACTATTTAAGGGAAAATGTAGCGAAATGGATAGAGAACTACTTATCAGACAGAACGGCTAAGGTAAAAGTATCTAATGTGACTAGCAGTGGAAAACAGATCCAGTTTGGTGTACCCCAAGGGTCTAAATTGGGTCCACTGCTGTTCATTTTATTCACCAATGAACTTCTACGTGTGTTGGAAAAAGGTACAGCATTCGCATATACGCAGACGATATTGCTATCGTGGTGAGGCACAAATGCCTTGACACTGCGACGGCAATAATGCAGGAGGAGTTTGATAAGGTTTCGAGATGGTGCCACGACTACAGTTTGGTGATAAACTCAGAAAAGACTAAGATGATGCACATACGAACGCCGAACAAACCAACCGCGACTATAAACGTTTACCATCAAAATGAAGACTGCCCAACAACAACAAGAGGAGAAGCAATACAGATTGTTAAAAGCATAAAATATCTGGGAATCATCATAGACGATCATTTCACCTGGTACGAGCACATGCATCGACTGAGACTACAACTGAAGAGTGCGGTTTTTGCGATGACATATCTGAAGAGATACACCACTGTAGATGTCCAGAAGCAAGTTTACTACTCGCTTGCAGAATCACGAGTTAGATATGGCATATTGGCATGGGGAAATGCGTCAAAAACACATATCGATAAGATTCTGAACCTTCAAAGACGATTAATAAAAATTATCAACTATAATAATAACACTAATAATTTTAAAGTTTTAGATGTAAACAGCATATTTAAGATGACAGCAGTCTTGGAGTATTATGACGACTTCCGATTTCAACAACCAATAAGTCACAATCAAAACACGAGAAGACGAGCTCAACAACTCTTAGAAATACCGGAAATCTACAACAATTACGGAAGAAGACGGCTTACATTTGTCATCCCAACAATAATTAATTCACTGCCTAACAACCTTAAAAATATTCGAAACTTTAAAAAACGTAAAAAAGAAATCAAATTGCACTTTTTGAATTTTAATTGCATTTTTTGAAATTATGTACATATATTTAAAAAACAAAAATAACGAAACCATTTTTTGTATGCAAAGTAAATTAATCTAAAGAATGAAAACTCATGTATAACTTAACACTTTAAAAACTAAAACTTTCAAATAGTATTCAATTGTGAAAATCAATCACCTGCAGATAAGCCATAAGCTTTGCAGGTAACACAATTATATATGTATTTGTAACGTATTGAAGAAAATAAAAATTGAGTTGAAATTGAAAAAAAAAAGGTATTTAAGGAGTTCATCTAGGTACCTCGGAGTAAATATGAACTCCACGAATGACACCTTAGTGGAGATCCGGCGAAGAATTACCCTAGAAAACCGCTGGTACTTCGGTTTGGCAAAACAACTGGGTTCAAAACTCCTAACTCGGAGGAGGAAATGCATGCTTTATAAAACCCTTATCCTGCCAGTTCTGCTTTATGGCGCCGAGTGATGGACGGTAAGCAGGAGGGGAGGGCTGATACTGAACTCCTTCGAAAGAAAAATTCTTCGGCGGATTTGTGGTCCTGTGTGCGAGGAGGCCGAATGGAGGAGAAGATACAACCGCCAACTCTATGAGCTGTACCAAGATGTGGATGTAGTCCAAAAAACCAAAATACGTCGACTACATTGGCTCGGTTTCGAGCGAATGGACAATAATGCTCCAGCTAAGAGGACCTTCGAATCCCAGTCCCCATTTTCGAGAAGATAAGGAAGACCGAACCTCCGTTTCAAAGACCAAGCCATCGCGGATGCCAGAGCGCTTGGTCTGGACAACTGGAAGCAGCGTAGAGGATGGAAGGCTGCAGTGTCTCAGGCAGAGACTCTTCACGGGTCGGGAGCCCGTTAAATAAAAGAAAAAAAAATCTTCTCTGAAGGGCGGATATTCATCAGGTCCTGATGGCATTGCAGCGATTGTTCTTAAAAAATGTACTCATGCAATTGATATATATCTTAAGTATCTGTTTGAATTGTCCATTAGTAGTGGTAAATACCCTAAGCTATGGAAAAGAGCTTTTATCACATCTGCATTTAAAAAAGGCGAACGTGGTGATATCACTAATTATTATATGGGTGGCTTATTTCAAAGCTTTCGTATATCAATAAACTTTTGGAATAAATTGTTTGTGAAAAGATAATATTTCTTTGCCGCAATATAATTTGTAATGAACAGCATGAATTTGTAAGAAACAGATCCACTGTCACTAATCTTGAACGAATTGAATTGCATATACACTGACTTCTGTAAGGCTTTCGGCCAGCTGTCCCATTAAACAATCGAATTTAAGCTCAGGGCTTTTGTTTCGCACCATGTTTCATAAAATAGGTTAATTCATACCTTAGATCAAGGGTTTATCAAGTGAAATTTAGAAGATCGCTATCTGTATCTTTCACAGCTCAGTCTGGAGTTCCCCAAGAAAGTCAGGCATGTATAAATCACAGTAATTTTCTGATGATATGAAAATATATAAATCTGTCACTAGTCAGCAAGACAGACTTTTTCTTCAATCTGACATTAGTAGTTTCGCCAATTGGTGGGATAAAAACGGTTTATCCCTAAACCCTACTAAATGTCAAGATATGACATTCTCTAGAAAGAATATCACTTCCACCTTTCAATATTCGTTGTCTCATACATTATACAACATTTTCTATGTAATGTTGATAATTTTAAGGATCTTGGGGTTTTTTTTTGATTCCAAACTGGTTTTTGCTGAACATATCAATTCTATTGTTAATAAATCTAATTCTATGCTGGGCTTCGTAAAAGGGTTGGCAAACGAATTTAATGACCTATACGTTACTATGTCATTGTACAATTGTTTTGTCCGTCCGATTCTAGAATATGCTTCACAAGTTTGGACACCGTTCTACAACATTCATTCAAATCGAATAGAGGGCATTCAACGTAAGTTTCCTCCTTACAGTCAACGTATCAAGCTTCTTCAAATGTTACCCCTTTCTTAACGAAGGCTTAATAGCGATATCATTTTTATACCCTATTCTAGGGGTATATTAATTTTGACGCATAGTTTGTAACATACCTTAATATTGCCCGTAGACCCCTAAAAGTTACTATATTTATGATCAGCATCGATAGTAATGTCGATCTAGCCATGTCCGTCCGTCCGTCCGTCCGTCCGTCCGTCCGTCCGTCTGTAGCCAAAAATTAGGCCTTTAAACTGGACCTAGAGAGCTGAAATTTTAACCATATACTCTCTAGGGTCCCGAAATAATCAAGTTTACGAATTTTTGAAATCCGCCCACAGACACGCCCACAAACTCAAAAAAACAAAATTTTGGAAAAAATCGAATTTTGAGCTAGGAAGCTGAAATTTTTTATATATGATCTATGACTCCTAAAACTGCTCGGGATATAAAATTTTCAAAATCCGCCTACTGACACGCCCACAAATAAATAAAACAATTTTTTTCAAAATCCAAAGTTTGAGCTAGGGAGCTGAAATTTATAATATATACTCTCTATGGGCCCTTTATGCTTATGTGTAAATATTTTCAAAATCCGCCCACTGGCACGCCCACAATTATTATTTTTTTTTTTTTTTGAAAATTCAAAGTGAGCTAGGGAGCTGAGATTTATAATACTCGTATATACTCTCTAGGGGCGCTTTATGCTCATGTGTTAATTTTTTTAAATCCGCCTACTGACACGCCCACAATTAAATAAAACAATTTTATTGAAACACCCAAGTTTGAGCTAGGGAGCGTTTTTTTTGATAAAATCCTTTAAATGTTATATAACAAAATATGTAAAGCGTTCTTAACAATTCAACCATACTTAGACTTTTGTCACGCCCACTTATGGGGGATAGGAATAAGAATAGGGTATCCAACAGTTCGCCCAAGCGGACTGTAGCCCGTCCCTATGTTTTAATAGCAGCTTATATCCGGTCAAATATATGCACCTGACTTGCTGTCGGCTATCGGCTTTAATTTTCGTGGTGGGACCTATAATTTACGTAGTGTTGATAAATTGTTTAGCCCCCATCATAAAATGAATTATGGGAGGCATGAGTCTATTAGTCGCATGAGTAGAATCTATAATCTAAATGATCATGTGATTGACTTGCATGTTAGTCAAATTAAGCTGAAAAATATTTTGCGTAATAATGCCATAGTGTCTTAAATGTTTTGCAAGATTTGTATCTGTATTAGTATTTTATAGATACATACTTATTTTCTGTCTATATGTTTTACTTTGCGTATGTCCTTACTAACACCTGCACTAAATGATGAGCCTGTAAGAGCACTTTTAGTGAGGGCAAATTTCTGGTCGTGATAGTTGCTTGCTTTAAGCACTCCACGACACAGAGCTGATACTGAATATCACTACTGCTCAATATGTGGCTTCTCCAATGTACGGAATGATAAGTGTCAAATATTTACCAAACATATACCATAAACACATTAATCAATTTGAAACACCCACCGACTCCTATATGATAGGTGCTTCAATCTATCAATCGATGCAACCACCCACATCCTTAAAAGTCAGTTGAATGAAATCCACAATTCACTGGCAAACTATTCATGTCAAATGTCAGGCGAAGCTAATGTTTTACATTTTAATGCTGTCTCTAAAAATATTTGGCAATTACGCACAAATGCTAACTCATTAACTTTTTTTGCGATATTAAAACATTCAAAGTTTTGACAGCTCGGTTAAGTCCTTTTAAAAATTGTACGCTTGTTTTGCAATTCCTTCCTGTTTTTTTTATTGGCAATAATAAATCACCACATTTGTAGATTTATGGAGCGAGTGTACCAACAATATTGTGGAAAATAAATTTCAAACAAAATAAGGGTACGAGTATCATTTGTAAAAATCCAAATGGATTGGATACGGATAGGGTTGTCTTGTATGCACACAGTAACTGACATGTTCATCCAATAACCCCAATTGGTTATGTAAATTCTGACATTGAAATGGATAAGCACAGAAGAGCATAGCTTATCAGTCTTCAAGCGTGTAGATACTTATATATTCGAAAATAGGTAATTGAATGATAGGACATGTCTTTGTATAAATTATGCGAGATCTTTTCTTTGAAAAGAATTTACTCTTATCCAAATTCTTTAATTTAAGAAAAAATAAACTAAATGGAAAACAATTTCATTAACATATTCTGCATCTGCGTTTTGTGTCTCTTTTAGGATCAAACCAAGGAGGAATGGCTAAATGCAAGCAATCAATTTATTAGTGGCCATGTCGTAAATGGTGGAAAGCAAATGTTGAACATTGATGGCACCAGGCAGCGCACAGCAGACAAAACTAAAACTACCACTCAAGGCGAAGTGACTTTCATGTTGGCACAGTCGCAAGAAGTCGACCACGATGATGGTATCCTTTATGGTACTGGAGGTGGTAGTGGTAGCAGCAGCAGCACCCATTCCAGCAAATACTCGTCGTCGTCGCATAATTTGGACAGCAATAATAAACAAAACAATGAACAACTAAAGGGCGGTGGAACATCTTTTCGCAGCTCATTCAACGACTTTAGTTCGGAGTTTAATGCTAGCTCTGCAGCAGACCTAGATCTAATCATGGGCCACCATAGTGCTCATGGTGCAGCGATAATTCTCGAAGCTGATTCTATTGCCAATGCATCATCGTCCTCTGCATTGTCAAAACACGAGATAGGAGGAAGTACGAATACAAACATCAACAACAGGGACACTTTAATCTTAAACACAACAACAGCGACCAGCACGACCGTCAATCAGGAACAGGAGTGCATTGTCATGGGTGAGTTTTTTTTTTGTTAGCAGAGGCTTTGGGTTTTGGAATAAATAATTCCACAAACAATTAGTGCGAAGCGTTGTATGGTAGTTGAATGGGATTTCCAGCCTTTCGTGAACAAATATATACAGGCCCGCCTAATGATCTCGTTAAACGTTGACTTAATTGAAATCACTTTTGAGTTGGGCGGTAGTTAATTAAAGTATTTATTTATGGCATAAGTGGTGGGTGTGACGATAAATAGGTGGTGTTATATTGCTATATAGATTAGATTAGTTAAGGGGTGTTAGTGTAAAGTGCAGTGCAAATTAATTTCGCATTTAAAATTGAGCTTTAGTCGGATAAGTCACGTGGTTAAGAGAGCTATAAATAATGTCACTTGGCGTAGTGATACACATCAATCCTTGTTGAGTCTATGAGATAAAGTGAGTTTTGTGGATGAGAAACATTATTTAATGCAGAAAAGGAAAATCATCATTTCTGAAGTAAATATCAGTTTTCCAGCTTTAATACTCGACCAGTCTTAATAAATGTTGTTTCAAAAAAAAAAAACACTTTAATCATTTTTATGTTAATAAACACATGTGACCATTTCAAATCAAATCCATTCTTGAGGTTTGCCAAGTCTAGACCTCAAAATTGGGACCACTCAGAAATGATACCAAGAGAATTTTCAATCCTGCTAAAAGCTTAAGAGCCATAAGCTAATCTTGAAGACTTTTCTGCGGTAAATAGAGGAATCCTGAGGCATCAAGGTAAAGAAAAATCCTCGCTTCGAATCCAACTATTCCCGGCTGTCTTGGATGAGATCTTACTTCTAATGTAGCTCCATCATAACTAGCTATAGTAACCTGAACAGGTCATATGCACAGGTAACTAATTCTCAAAGTCTGATTACTAGGGACGGTGCAAAACTTCAAGCCTTTCAAGTCTGCAAGACCAGACTCCATAATACCTGCCGAACTTCAAATGTCTTCGGATATCATCCTGCCAGCGCTTAAGATGATTCTAAAGAGCAGTTTGAATCTTGTAAATATTACTCAGGCTTGGAGGGAATTGAAAGTGGTTTTCATACCAAGGCAGGCAAATACTCCCATGTTAGTCCAAAAGACCTCAGATTTAAAAGTGTGTTATCATTCCTGGTGTGACAGGGAATATAGGAAAGTAATAAGTGGCCATTGACACATCTGTGAGTGCTTGGGGCAGTTGATCTTGAAAAGCCAAACGGTGGGGCGTGAAACACACATTGTTTCTTGCATAACTATGTTCAAAATGTCGATTCAAAATTTAACAAATGTACTTAAAACTCTTTCAACTAGACAAATGGCAAAGCATTGATTTAAATATTTTTAGTTATACTTACGTATGTGTTAAAATTGAATATAAAATAAATTGTTTTTTTTTCCAAGGACCTTAAAGTTCCATTTAAAACAATAATTCCCTATCGGCATTTGTATGCTTTACCAAACCCATTTAAAGTTTACCACAAAAGGTGGAAACACAAAACGCACACAACGCTTAGGTTTGAATAACTTTGAAACTCTAATTGCGACCCATATTTTACGGTTGAAGCAAACACATTTCATCGCATCAAGAGAACCGCAATGAGTAATGGGCTCAATTTTATACGTGGTACCACGCATCATAAATAAAAGTGTATCGTCTAAATATTCTATACCGTAAAGAACATCGGGATAAGACGTTCTAATCAATTCACACTGGTAGTTGGGTGTTGTAGGATTAGGGTAAGCACAGAATGGCATAAATCTGGCGATGCCCAGCTCGTAACTAGAGCTACACATCAATTGTGCTTATTTTACGTTCCCGTGGTAACCACCGGGTACTGGTCCATGCGTATCCCATACATGGATTGGTAAACTTATAAGCGCGAGTGTAAAACAAGAATAAAATAGCAACACTATAATACTCTGTCGGAAAGACTGGCACGAGCCACTCATAAAGAGAACGCATGGGGGATGAGTTGACTAGATTAAATGAACAGTGTCGTCTTAAGTCAGGATGATAGAAACCTTACATGAGGAACTTTGACTTATTTGGAGCTAAGGTTGGTAAGGATTTTCCAAGACAGATCGAAGTGGGTTGAATCAGGTTCGATGAAGAATCAGGTACCAAAAAGTACCTGTTGCCATAAGAAGTCTTTTATGGGTGCGGATTCATCAATTGGTAAATTATATTTTAAATTCAGCAACTTAGCCGCTTTGTCGCCATAAAATTTGTTCCGTAGTGAGTTACACCAAACTAGTTTCAATGAAAAGTAGTTTGCTGGGAACGGATCCTGGTGGTGCCGACAAAAATTGTCACGCGATTGGCTTCAAAACCTGGAAATTTTTATATTTACTATCCTTGTGGTGGATCTTCTGTCCCCTTAAGACGATTATCTCTATCATTTTCATTCAAATGATAAGTTTTATACCCGCGCAGAGACGGGCTAAGAATATCACTGCAGTGCCTCCCGAAAAACAGCGCTTGTCGTTAAATGTGACTAGGGTGATCCGAAAAGACTCGAAACTCTTTGTAATTTGCCGGTCGTCACCGACAGGTCCGAAAAACCTCCGTTTTGATTATATCGGAACCGAAGCTGAATTCGGAGTTGAAATTTAAACCGGAGGTTCCGGCATATCGGATTCGGAGTCGAAGATCCGTAACATCCCCAATTGGGACACAACCCTACCGAAGCTGCTGAAGATTCTACGGAGGAAACCGTAACTGCTCGTAATAATGAGATAAATAGCACTAGGTTTCCAAGGCTACGGATTCACACAGCAACCCGACACTCTCTAAATTGTCGAACCGCCAGCCAAATCAACCATATGTCAATTGATGCGAGACACTCGTAAACGTGGGTACCTTCCAAGAGGATCAACATCGACTCTAACCATTTTCTTGTTGCGGCTAAATTCAGAGCTCGACTGTCTAACGAGAAGGGGCTGGGAACTGCCCTTCAGAAGAAATTCAAATTTGAACGCCTTAGCACATTTTGTGTAGACAGAGCGAACAGTGATCGCCTGATCGGGAGACACGCCAGTGCAATCCGCACCCACAGACGCCAACGTCAAACGTCAAAGAGGCAGTCGAGCTCTTTCTAGGTGTCCAGCTACCCCAGAGAAAGAGCCAATGGTTTGACAGAGGATGTACATGTGAAAGCGCTGCAGTGCATATCAAGGGCAGCGAGGGAGGAGAAGATGAATTGGTCGTTCTCAGGGCTCAGGCTGCCGTGGTAAAGGCTTTTACGGCGCGGCAATAGAAGAACGGGCGAAATTGGTTGGTCTTGAAGTAAATGAGGGCAGGCCAGGTACATTCAACCAACAAACTAACAAACATCTATTCACGTCTAATAACTTCGAAATAGGGAAGGAGTTAATCTTCCTTGCAGTAAACATAGACTCCACAAATGAAACGTAAGTGGAGACCCGATGGAGAATAATACTAGACAACCCCTGCTACTTCGGTTTGGCAAACAAATGCTCGTATCATGCTCTACCGAACCTTTATACTCCCAGTTCTGCCGTATTTCACCGAGGGCTGAACGATAAGCAGAAAGGGAGAGTTGATGATTGGTTCCTTCGAAAGAACAATTTTTCGTCGGATAATTGGTGCTGCGTGCGAATAGAGTAAATGGAGGGGAAAGTACAACTGCGAACTCAATGGGCCGTACCACGATGTGGATGTACTCCACAACCTAAAGCACATCGCCTACATTGACTCGACCACATCGAGCGAATGGCAAATAATGCACCTGTCAAGAGGATCTTCGACTCCCAGCTACAATGTTCGTGAAGGCAAGAAAGACCGGACCTGCGTCATCCCGGATGCCAGAGTGCCTGGTCTGGAGAACTGAAAGCGGCGTGCCTGCGATCGCGTATGATGGAATGCTGCAGTGTCTCAGGCAGCGACTCTTCAAGGGTCGGGATCCCGTTAAATAAAGCATTCCTTGAATGACGTTTATAGCTATGTAATGCTTAAACAATTGACATGGTCTGACTCCGGGGTGCCACCCCTCCGGACCGTTTTAATTAAAAGCTCTCATGAGTCCCGTTCGCTTGCTCATGCACTTTTTCTCCGTGCCTTACCCTTCATTGTTAATTATTCCATTCATCTGGCATTAGAATAAAGTGAGCATAATACCAACTAAGTATTCTTGTTCCACAGCAGCAGTATAAAAAGTTATTAATCCTTTTTTTCATGAGAGTGATACCCCGGGGCTGCTTTGAACGAATTCAAGTGTAGCTGTTTGGAACAATAAAACAGCCTGTTGTGGCACTTTATAGCACGCAACCACCCACACACACAAATACCACATTGTATATATCAAAATACGTGTTTGCATTTATCTCCTTTTAAATGAATTCCACTTGTTCCGCATCGTTTATCCTTGTTTATTCTTTTTAACATGGAGTTAGACGCGTATTTAAGTATTTGCATAAAAATAACCATGACTCGGATGGAATATTTTTCGACTAAGAATAGAGAAAGGTGGCTGCAGGTTACTGCCGCATGCTTCTTAGGGAATATTGCTGATTTACTTTTTAACAAAGATTTAACAGGCGATCAGCAGGCTGATTTAATGATGAAAGCGTCATTAAATCGTCCATTGTGTTTAGATAATGACGGATTTAAGTTTGCATTTATAATTAAACTGATTGGGAGAACTGGGAAGCTTGAAGAGGATTGCCTGTAAAAATAAATTAAAAAACCATTTAATGATCTTGAGGTAATGTACCTAAATTGCAGTGAAAATTATAAAGTTATTGCAAGACTTGTCGCTATCGAATTTAAGCTTTTCTTTGAACGTACATTCTAGAGGGCGAAGCAGTTTTGCGTCCAAGTGTCTCAAGTCTCATTTTTCCCCGTGAATATTAGCGACTCTACAATGGATATGTTGGTTTCTGACAAAACTTCTCAGTTCGTCCTAAACCGTTTCAAGTGAACTTGCTTTATAGAAGCATTATCCTACTGGTGGTTAAGTTGGTGGGTGTTGAACGAATAGGGTAAACGCAGACCGGTAGCAACCTGACGATGCCCAGTATCGGCTAAAAAAAGTGGCCATCTTTGGAACTTAAGTGTATACCGAGGCGCATTTCCGAGTTCCATTCCAAATAAATATTGAACTTATTATTTAAAAAAACTAGGGGTCGCCCCATGGTCGAAATTCGACCAATTTATTCTATAAGTTGAAAAAAAAAATCAAAGTCGACTGTTATACATATTAATCGGAAAATGAAAATTTTCGACTCTGATTTCACAGGATATAAAATTTTTCCGCCATTTTCAAGTAACTTCAAGTTTTCAAGTAACTTCAAGCATTTTCAAGTAACTTAAAGTAACTTCAAGCATTTTCAGATAACTTCAAGCATTTTCAAGTAACTTCCAGTATTTTCAAGCATTTTCAAGTAACTTCAAGTAACTTCAAGCCTTTTCAAGTACCTTCAAGCATTTTCAAGTAACTTCAAGCATGTCCAAGTAAATTCAAGTATGTTCAAGCATTATCAAATGCATAACATGCACAGCAATGTTGTTGTTGGTAACTTCAAGTAACTTCAAGTATTTTCAAGCATTTTCAAGTAACTTCAAGCATTTTCAAGTAACTTCAAGCATTTTTAAGTAACTTAATGATATAAAAGTGCACGGCTAACTAATTTTCTTGTTTTTATAAAAATTGGTTTAGAATCACATTTTTTTGGTAGCTATTTTTTATACTCGTAAAATCAGGGAAACAAGAATCGTAACAATGTCGATTACATGTAGATAGCTATATTTGATTTGTCTTAATTACTAATTAAATACTAATTTTCTACCCGCTAACAATGCAGTGAATTTTTGTTTTAGCCATATTAGTACCATCACTGATGTTGGCAACTTGGATCTCTATGATGACAATCTTCTCCTTGTCCTTAATAGTATTGATACTAACAAAGGCGTTGGGCCCGACTTGCTTCATCCCGTTCTCTTGAAGAACTGTTCGTCTTCACTATTTCTGCCGTTAAAATTGATTTTCAACCTTTCAGTTTCTACCGGTGACTTTCTGGACGATTGGAATATTTTGAAAACTATAGGCCTATAAGCAAGCTTCCAGTTATCCCAAAGCTCTTCGAAAAAATCGTTAAGGAAAAATTGTATTTCAATGGAAAGGAACATTTATCTCCCATGCAACATGGTTTTGTTTCCGGTCGCTACCTCGACAAACTTAGCCTTTCTTTCTAAATTCTGTCTGAGTTCAATCGAAGGCGGTGTGCAGGTTGATGTGTTGTATACCGATTTCGTTAAAGCCTTCGACAGAATCAATCACTCGCTATTGTTTTGAAAGTTAGCAAAGCTTGGGTTTCATTCTAACATCTTGAAGTGGCTTTCTTCTTATCTTTTCAATAGGAAATGTATCGTCGAAGTTGATGGTTTTTTCTCGAACGTGGTAACCGCATCTTCTGGTGTCCCACAAGGAAGCTATTTAGGGCCGTTGCTATTTGTACTCTTTGTAAATGAAATTCCTCAGCTTTTCACAAGGTGCGAATGTCTGTTATTTGCAGATGATTTCAAAATGTTTTGTTAAGTTTCCAACTTCTCGGATTGTTTAACATTCCAGCTTGAGATGAACCTGTTTTTACAATGGTGTTCCGAGAACGATTCGGAGCTTAGTTTGCCTAAATGTAAAGTTTGCACGATTTCTCGTTCTCACAGTCCCTTGCTTCACGCATACGACGCTGAAAGTGTTGCTTATAGTAGAGTTTTTGAAGTTAAGAATCTTCGGGTTATTTTCGATAGTAAGTTATCTTTCAATTTGCATATCGACTACATTGTCTTTAAATCTTTTTCCCTTCTAGCTTTCATTAGAAGAAATTGTGAAGACTTTCGTGATCCATTCGTGCTTAAAACTCTTTACTGCTCTTTAATAAGATCCAGATTAGAGTACTGCTGTGTAATTTTGGATCCTTTTTATGGTGTCCACTCTTCTCGAATAGAACGGGTCCAAAAACGATTCACTCGCCTTGCTCTGAAGCGATTTAATAGGAACTTTGAGCTTCCATCTTATAACAGTCGCTGCTTATTGTTAGGGCTTAATACTCTCGTGGTTAGGAGCAAGATGCAGTCTTTGGTGTTCCTGAAAGATATTGTCTCTAACAGAATCAATTGCAGTGAACTTCTTTTTAGTCTACCATTCTATGCACCAAGCAGAGTACTAAGGGACAGACATTTGTTTTTACCTCCGGCACATAGAACAAACTATGGTTCGTCTGAACCCATAACTCGATGCATCTGTTTGTTTAATTCGGTCGTTCATAACTTGGATTTAAATTCAAATCGGGATTTATTTAAATGCAACGCTCTTACTACTCTAACTTCATTAATGCCATTTTCTTTTTAGTTTATTAACTTGTGTTATTATTATGTTTTTGTAATTTTATATTTACTGTATGCGAAATCTGTTAAGGTGTTCTACCTGGTAGATGAATAAATAAATAAATAAATAAATAAAAAATAAATTAATTGCATTGGTGAATGGGTAAGTTAAAAACACATCTTAAAATAAAATGTTTACCTTTTAGCAGAGGTCGGAAATGGGCTATATAAGTTGTGGCGAACGCCTTTAACAGCAAAAATAATAATTTCAACTAACATGTTATTCAAGTTTTAAATGTAACGATTACCTCCCCATATCCGCGACGGAAACAGGATATAAAACCAACACACTCCTATGCCCATCGCGAATTTGGCTTTTGCCACTGAACTGTGGCATACACGGCCATCAATTTATATTTTCCCAAGCCGAGAGCGCAACGCTCTTTCTTTAGCGTGCAGACAGTGAAAGTGGTTAGGCGGTTTCCGGCTCTAGCAATCACAAAAATTCCGAGGACATTTAGATTAGATCCTTTTAAAGTTAAGACAGCCCTTTTACAATAAAGCCCATTAAACTCCACTAATTTGACAAAATATTTCGCATCGATAGGTTTTCTTTTACGGATGTATTGTGGAGCAATAAAATCCATACCCCAACAAAGCCACGTGTCCGAAAACACCGAACGCATGCCGAAGTACACCAGTACAGCAAATAGTAAACCCTCGAATAGGGCAACTCCCCTAAACACACCATCCACAATTAAATAGGTTGGTAATAAGTGAAGTTTTGATTAACTTTTGGCACTAATTCCCTTCTTATGTGTCCACAGAAACTGCAGGCGCATTCCATACAAATCTCGCTAGCTTCTCTACAAAAGTGTAGAGAAGTCGAGTGGAGCGTTCGCAGCCAAAAAATTTCTATACACCTTTTCTTCTTCAATGATCGTCTTTGATCATCCAAAAAGCTGAGTTTTCTGACAACTGCGCGCCTACGCAAATAACGAGAATACATGCGGTCAGTTGAAGCGTAACCACCCTCGCATACACCCCTACACCAACACCTCAGATGCCGTCCCAAAAATTTGGCAGACAAAGAAACACCACAATAAATTAATCGAACTTCCAAACTAATCTAAAAAAAAAAATAATAAGTGTTTAATTATTTTTGTGACTGTGTAAATTTAATTTTCACCCCTATAAATTTGATTAGCTTAAATTCAATTTTTCTAACCTAACCTTATTTTGTCAAATGAGTGCTAATGACTTGCCTAAGAAATTAGTTATTTAAACTTAAACATAAACGAATGCAACAAAGTGCGTTCACACTGAACAAATCAGACAAAATTCTTAATCATTATCGTCCGTCATCTGCGAAGGAAAATTGTGGCCACAAATTTCATCAATACTCCTGGAAAACTGTAAGTACCTACGCTTGGTACCATTTTAAGATTTCTTTGACAAACTAACTTCCTTTTTTTATACATTATGTACAAATTAAATTAGCCTAACTTAATTACACTAGATATACAAATAAAATATTTGCATCTAATCACCGAAATTCTATTAACATACCTATTAAGATATTCAATTAAATTTACTACATACTAAGTTCCTAAATATAGCACTATGCCTTAAAAGTTATTATATAGTTTTTTGTTGTTTATTGAAATGCGACGTATTCTGTGAAATAAAACAATCTGTTCTTAGATATTCCACAACTGAAGTATAATTATATATGAAATAAATACATATGTGTTTCTGTCATGGTTAAAATTCTTCGCTATTAAGGTCGTGATCGGGAAGACGCTCGCAAGGGTAGAAGAGAAGAAGTAGAGAATCCTCAATCAAGATTGTCTGGAAAATACCTTCGCGGTTTCACTCTACCGAGGAGGAAATAACAAGTTACTGAGCTTAAATTAAGTTAGAAACCTAGTGTTTTCTCCATATTCACAGATTTCAAATAATATGAGGGTGAGCATTTAACACGTCCTTGTAAGAGTTTTTAGATGCGATAGAGAGCCTGGAGCAACAATTAATTTCTCGTTTTTCCAATTTGTACTTCTGGAATATTTTTTTTTTTTAATAATTTATTATATTTTAGGGTGGGTCGAAAAATTTAATTTTGTCCGATCGTTTTGGAATAGCAACTAAAATGTGACCCGAAGCTTTAAAATGCGTGCAGATATTTTTTAAATTTTATTTTTCTAGTCGGTCTACCCGCGCATTTCATTTGAATATGAAGAAATTTTGAAAAATCTGACAAAAATAGGTTGATTTTATTGGTATCCGTGATTTGTTTGGCAAAGGAATTAAAATAAGTACCTTACGTTAAAAATGTATTCTTATTCTAATTTGGTTAAAAAGGTTAACAAAAACAAGTAGGCGGCGAAAGCAACGTAGGAGCCTATATATTTTTTCTGCCGTTCTGTCTTTACTTCAAAAGTTTCCAATCAAAACGCAAAGTTGTTTACAGAAGTTTGAAGTTGCAATAATTAAGTGCGTGAAGTGTTACTTTCAGTCGATTTTATATCAATAAACGGTTGTGATATCAAGAGCAATACAATATGGAAAAAACAAGACAAGCATCTAGTTGTTGCATTTTTGGTAATATTGAAGATATGAAAGATAATGTTCTGCCTTCTTATAAAGAGGTCATGAAGTTTTATTACTTTACGAGGTATCAAATTAAGCTTAAAACAGATATTGTTGCGATCACAGCTGCGATTATTTGCCGTCAACATCAGTGCCACGTGAGCGTGAGAGACGAACAAAAATATCACTTCTGAGACTGCCAACATTGTCCAAAACATGTGATCGATATGGTGTATCTGATCGAGCTGCTGCAGCAATTGCATCTGCTGTGCTTTATGACACACAATCAGCTGTTGATGTAATAGATAAGTCTAAGGTACGTCGTGAGAGAGCAAATGTTCGCAAAGAGATCTGCGTTAAGAACCGTTGCATAAATGTTCCAGCACTATATTTTGATGGCAGGAAGGACAAAACATTAAGGATTGTTGAAAAAGGTGCAAAAAAATACCGCCAAGTTATCGTCGCGGAGCATACATCCGTCATCAAGGAACCAGACTCTGTTTAGATCGGTTACGCTGTCCCAAGTGACGGGACGTCTAAGGCTATCGAACTTGCTATTTTTCAGTTGCTTTCTTCGCAAAATATTTCCTTAAAGGACACAAAAGCTGTTGGATGTGATGGAACAGCGACAAATACTGGAAAGAAAGGTGGTATAAGAAGACTTATGGAAAAGCGTCTAGAGCAACCCTTACAATGGATCATTTGTTTGTTACATATGAATGAACTTCCCCTGGGACACCTGTTTCTGCACTTAGATGGCACAACCACTGGACCAAATTCTTATGCAGGTAGTATCGGAAAGCTTCTGGAAGACTGTGAAAAAAAACCTATTGTGCCATTTGAAAAGTTAGAGGGGTTGTATTGCCGGATATTGGTGACGTCAAAGACCTAAGCGGTGATCAAAGCTACCTTTACCAGATATCGTCGGCTGTTGTGAGTGGTGAATGCTCTTCTGATCTAGCGAACAGATCTCCAGGAAAGATGTCTCACGCTCGTTGGTTGACGAAAGCTAACAGAATATTACGCCTGTATGTTTCCACAAAGGCACCATCTAACAACATCAAATACTTGGCCACATCCGTTGTTACAGTTTATGCGCCTGTTTGGTTCGAGATAAAAGTCCATCCATCGTGTAAGGATGGATCTAGGCATTTTTGGAAGCTAGTTTCTAGTCCACGATATCTTCCATCTCAACTTAAAATGGTAATAGATCCAGTTATTAAGCGTAATAGTTTCTTTGCTCATCCGGAAAATATTTTAATATCAATGCTGGCAGATCCCCAAAAATACATTCGAGAGCTTGCTGGCAGGAGAATTTTAAAAGCCAGGCGTAAGATTAATTTCGAACAACATCTTCGTGTTTTCACTGTACCGGACATAAATCTTAATGCAAAGTCGTACGTTGAGCTCATAGACTGGCAACAAGACTATCAACAACCTCCTCTTCTTCGCGATATAACAGATGAAACACTGCTTTCGCTAGTGGAATCAGGAGGTGATGACATTATACCTTTTTTAAGTTTCCATATCACACGCAATCTGTAGAGCGATCAGTTAAAATGGTAACAGAGGCTTCGATGCAGTTGTGCGAGAAAAGCTCCAGAGATGGTCTCATCAAAGCAAAAATAAGTTCCAGAAAATCTATGCCAAAATTCGAAAGCATGCAAGATTTTAAAGTTTCCACTGACTATTTTATTAATGTTTTTTTTATCAACTTTTGCATGTTTTTAATAAAAAAAAATATTTTTGTTCATTGATTCTATTTTCTTATTTTATTTTCCAACAAAAAAAAAATTAAAAATCTTTTCAGAATAAAGTGTTGAAAAATATCGAAAAATTGGCGAAAACACAAATTTTCAAAAAGAAGGAAGGTTCTTAAAAAATATTTTTTTTGGTTTTTAGTATCCCTTGGATAGGGGTCAAACTTTGATCACTATTCCAATCCAAAAAAAAATAAAAAAAAAATTTTCATACATCGATGACCCACCCTATTATATTTTTGTTATAATTACCTTGAATCAGAATCGTTTAAGTTTTCCTATGAACTTAAGAAGGTTTATATATCATTATTCATAATTTTTTTTCCTTATGTAATTTTTTCATATTTTTAAACAATTCAATACACTTTTTTAAACTTTTGATACAATGCTAAAAAACGATTTTTTCATAACTTGTGCACACATTCCATGGGTGTTACCCGTCCGTAGGATTTTTTTTTCTTATAATTTGCTTACGCTAAAGGGGTTTTTTTTTCTGTTGTTACAGTACCCTTATAATGCTAAGAACACAGTGTAAGCTACTTGGTATTAGAAAGAATGGAGAGACAGGAAAGAAGTGTTTGGGTGCAGTTTTACTCCACGGGTGGTGTCTAAGTTACTTAGGGAGATTACGATTTCATGTATTCGATATAAAGTAATGAACTTGGCCGGGATTCGAACGCACGACCTTCGATTCCGTAAGCGAATACACTACTACTGCACCATTGCCACCCGCAATGGTGCCAATGGCAATAATGACCGAAATAAAGTTCTATGAAATAGAGATCGTTGGCTGGATACAATTCGCAGAATGTTTTCTTGGCGAAATACTTAATTATCTCGAGCTTTTGCCTAGCTGCCTTTTTGGTACACATTATGTGCAAATTTTACTCTCCATATCGTTTGCTGAGCACGCTCGAAATCTGGGACTGGCTGGGATGAGGAATGGCAGTGATCGAGGCTCATTACAGCATATCTTCATACGGTGGTCGAAGTTGTTTTCCTCATATTGTAACACTAATTGTGCTGTGCTTCGTTGACTGATTGGCAGCAGCCATAATTAAATTTACCCTCGCTGTGCTTCTTTGACCTATCAGAAACAATAATATTCAATAAATAATCTTGTATTTATCGAAGCATCGCTGGATTAAGTGAATTTTGTATTTATGAATTAAATTAACCCCTTGACTGTATGAAAAAAAAAAACAGGTACGATAACCCTTTGCGTTTGAAGTTTAATTTCCCAAACAACGGCGCTGTTTGTTGAAGGTCGACAAGTTGTTGTTTATCTTATTATTTTCCAAACCCCAACTACCTGGCGGAACGAACGTAATCGCAATCATTGGCACTAATAATACCAATCGGCAATATGGTAAAATGAAAAAATGAACTTTTTACCCAAGATCGTACTATCGCTCGCTTTTAGGTGCGTTTTCAATTTGTCGCCCTCAGCAATTGAAGCACAAGCCCAACGAATAACAATTTCTAATTGCCCTATTTAATTATGTTCAGTCTAATAAGTTTGTAAGGTCATTTCAAAAAATATAGATACCAAACAACCCTTAGACTAAAGCGAAATCCTCAAACTCAACGCAAAACCACCTTTTGCAGGAAAACAATTTCTTCTAAAAGAATCTGCGAATTAGGAAGTTTTCGAATAATCACTTAGCCCTTTACAAAAAAATAAGCAATATCTTCTTTTAGCATCATCGCCAAAGATACTCGTCCAAGCTCTAATTATCTATTTAGGTACTTACAGTTTCGCAGCTGGCATTGGGTGTTTTTCTTTCCGCTTCTTAATGCCAAGCTCCTTGGTAGACATTTCCCAGATATTTGGATTTATTTCGGTCCCATGGCTCATTTGATTGAATATCACTGGTTTTCAAAGCATTACTCATTGAGTTATGCCATATTGTGTTTGGCAGTTGTATCTGTGTGTTCAGTATTTGTCTTTCGAATTAATCCATATTATCTCCTTTACTTGTATCTTTTGTTGAATTCCAACTAATTAATGTGTTTCTCTGTCTGTGCTCTGGGAATTTTTTTGCTTTTTGGGAGCATTAATCTTCCGATGTAGTTATCAGAGGACGATCCGAAATCGATACCCGCATGTTTATGAGAATCATAATCACTTTTCTGTTGATATGTATGTATATAATGGCTTCAGCAAACGAATAATAAATGAAAAATAAAATATAATCTCCGTTTGTCCTTAAATCGTATGACACTGATTTTATTTATTTTTTTCCAACCAACAGACCAGACGGTATGTTGTACTCGTATCATGAAGCAAAGCAAAAGATTACTTTAAATGCAGTTCGGTTGGTTTGCATAAATTTAATTTAATTCAATTTCACGTTTGCAGAAAAAAAATACTTTTTCAAGTCTTAGATCTATTTCAAGCTAATTGAGAAAGGCCATTTAACTGGGGCAGCACTCGACACTGTTAGAAGAACAATCCTTCTCCCAACTTTGGTAAACTTGATTCTTTTCATTTTAAATTCAATTTACCACAGAACCATTTTTCGGTCCTAGGCAGTGTTCTTTTTTCTCGTCGCCGAAGTTATAATCAAAGCGAAAAGAAACTTTGTCAGTAAATGTGATTTTATCGTTATTATTTTTTTTGTTTTTTTGTGGTAGAAAATGGAATTGTGGTGTCGGTGGCCGGTTCGGTGGAATGGAATTAACCCCAATTGGATTA
This sequence comes from Portevinia maculata, assembly GCA_949715645.1. Taxonomy (NCBI): domain Eukaryota; kingdom Metazoa; phylum Arthropoda; class Insecta; order Diptera; family Syrphidae; genus Portevinia; species Portevinia maculata. The sequence goes on from OX454526.1 coordinate 222,665,314, forward strand.
TAAGGATATTTGTCGGGACTAAATGCCGGTGACAGTGTTTTTTCTTCTCTTGAATAGATGACAGATCGGTTGGGATGATAGCAAAGTTTATGCAACGAAGTGACAAACAGGACACTTTGAGTGCTTTGATGTCTGTTTGCAAAATAGGTATATTCGATCGCTTGACTGCAACTTAATTGCCCGATTAACGATGGCGCACAATTCGGCAGCAAGCAAATCTTTTAAAGTCGGTTTTTTTCGTGAATTTTTTTTTTTTTGGGTTGCTAAGCCGTCGTCGTTTTTTTTTTATTATTATTTGCTTACGCTAAAGGGCTTTTTTTTTTTGTTGTTACTGTACCCTTATAGTGCTAAGAACACAGCGTAAGCATTTGTGTTTAACAACAAGCAGCACCCGGCAATATCGTATTTCATTCATGCTTTTCGGTGATACTTACTATTAGAAAGAAAAGAGAGATAGGAAAGAAGTGTTTGGGTGCATTTGCAGGTTTTTTTCCACGGGTGGTATCTGAGTTGCTTAGGGAGAATACGATTTCATGTATTCGATATAAAGTAATGGACTTGGGCGGGAATCGAACTCACGACCTTCCATTCAGTAAGCAAATAAACTACTACTGCACCGTTGCCACCCGCAACATTGAATTTGAATTTATCACCCAACCAGCTCGATCGTGAATTTTAAATAAAATTGCGCATATTTCGCATTGCACAGCTAATACACATCCCGTATTCAAAATTATTTTTCTTAAATCAACAAAATACAACTAAAATATTTGTAGAGTAATTGATGTGCTCGCACCAACACGAGGTTATGAGCTGAACTGAAAATATCATAATCTCCTCTCTTTACTGTATCCATACTTGTCCGCCAGTGGTTTTCACCGGTTTGTCCTCAAAAAGTATCGCCAATCATAAAAATACAGATTTCAAACTACTTCTTCCCTGAGCCCAGTCAAATGCTGGTATTGTTGCATTTATGTACTCCAGGAGTTTTTAGATTTCGCGATTATAGAGGATCGTGGATTGATATTGCCTGATTGACGGCGCACAGTGGCGCATATTGACTTTTTTGGTTGCAAAAATCATAGCTCGTAAACAAATAAAGATACATATCGTGATAAATTTTTTTTTCAGCTTGAAGAAAATTTATGAAGCTATACATTTTGTGAATTTTAAGAAAAAATATTTACAGGATGTTTCAGATTTTTCTGCTGAAATACGTCCCCAATAGGAAATGGACTTAATATTTTATCTCAAAAAATTTCAATAGCAAGTAACTGAAGTAAAAACAGGGTGTCTTAAAGTCAAACAAAGTCACCGTGGTGCATAAAAGTAAACAAGCAATAATTTTTTTAAATATTTCTGCATGTGTATCGAAAGCCTTTTTTAATTATTTTGCTGCACATTGGAGTGAAAATATACAGCGGTACATTTTAAGTCACGGTATAGAAAAATTGTAACAATGGTTGATTAATAATATTTGTACATACACTCGACAGGAAATAAACCAGGCTACCCGCTACGTTCAAACTCTGATTCGATTTTCTTTCAAAGTATAAAATATACAACTAAAAAAGTAGTACCAACAGAAAGTGCGTTATATGTTGAATATAATGAATGGAAACGCATTTGGATTATTCAATTAATTCAGTGTTTATTTAAGGTTATATAAAAAAGAGTCGTTTTCTAGTTGTGTTAATTAATGTAATCATAAAATGAAAAAAAAATGTAATCCAATAACAAAGAAAAAAATTAAAAAAAATATTGGTCAATATCTGGTATTGCCTACTCTTGCTTGAATAACTGCCAGCATCCTTGCATTCATTGACTTCACGAGCCTGACGATGAAATCTTGAGAAATAGCATTCCACTCCTCAGCAAGTGCGTTTCGCAGCTCTGGAAGCCTTGTTGGAGCAGGTATCCGGGCTCGAACCCGACGTTTCAGTTCATCCCATAAATGTTCTATCGGCTTTAAGTCCGGGCTTCGAGCTTTCCAGTCCATCGTACGAATGCCAACGTCCCGTAGGTACTGGGTCACCACATATGCAGCATGAGGCCGTGCGTTATCTTGCATTAACAGCATATCCTGCCCGATATATCCTGCGAAAGGTAACATATAGTGTGCGAGGATTTCAGAAATGTAGTAGCTCCAACATCCAATCCCTTTGCTCTCGAGCAAATTCAAGGCGTGCTCGACGGTGGGCTACGGTTAATGCAGGACCTGTTGCAGCTCTCTTTGGAGTCAGGTTCTGTTCAAAAAGTCTCCTTCTGACGGTATCTGAACTTATGACCACTTGGTGTTCGTCCCGCAGACTTTGTTGGACTTGAACTGCATTTTAGGCGGCGATTTCGCAGAACAGTAAGTTTAATAAACCGATCATCTGCTGCTGATTTAGCTATAGGTCTGCCCGTACCTGGACGTCGATCGAATGCCCCAGTCTCTAGGTATCTTCTGTAAATTCGTTGCACAGAAGATCTGCTAATTTGAAGTCTTCGAGCGACCTCACGTTGCGCAACGCCTGCATGAAGTAGTGCTTTAGCTTGAGCTGCTTCCTGAGGTGTCGTATCCATTATTAACAATGTAAAAAAAAACGCAAAAATACACGCGGCTGTGCAAACACTGGACTAAGTCTAAAAAAATTATAACAGACACTGACTAACCTCATTGTAGGAAAAAGGACGGTAATCGCGAAATCTAGACAAAAGAAAGCAAATCGTTAGCATTGCGTTTCTTGCTTGATTACAATGTGAGTTAACGGTACTTAAGAATAAATTTAAAATCATTTTAATTGACATGAAAATCACTTTCTGTGGGCACCACTTTTTTAGTTGTATGTGTTATACTTTTAAAGAAAATCGAATCAGAGCTTGAACGTAGCGGGTGGCCCGGTTTATTTGCTGTCAAGTGTAGATATGGTATGTATGTACATATGAATGTACCTTGCTCATGAAAATATTATAAATTACATAATAATATATAACAACAAGTAAGTATATATAATAAACAAATAAATAATTACAAAAAATCATACAATAAATAAATAAATAGTTTAAAAAAATCATACAAATAATGAATAAATTAAATATATAACGTGTCAACACCTAAAAGATAAATTTACAGCACGAAGAGATTTTAATAAGTACATATACAAGGTGGCGCAAAAATAACCTTCCGATGTTTTTTGGTCACCGACCGATTATTGCTCAAATAAATAGTCACCAATATTCCGCGTTCTGGAGCAGTGTACCGTAACATTGTTTATTAACGTGTATTTCGCATGTGTTTACTACACAAATGTCAAAACAGAACTGACATTAGGGGCCAATCGCAAAATGTATAGCATTTTCTGATAGGAGGATTACTTTTGCGCCACCTTGTATATCAAATCAACAAATTCTCAAATTCTTTGTAGGAAAAAGGACGGTAATCGCGAAATCTAGACAAAAGAAAGCAAATCGTTAGCATTGCGTTTCTTGCTTGATTACAATGTGAGTTAACGGTACTTAAGAATAAATTTAAAATCATTTTAATTGACATGAAAATCACTTTCTGTGGGCACCACTTTTTTAGTTGTATGTGTTATACTTTTAAAGAAAATCGAATCAGAGCTTGAACGTAGCGGGTGGCCCGGTTTATTTGCTGTCAAGTGTAGATATGGTATGTATGTACATATGAATGTACCTTGCTCATGAAAATATTATAAATTACATAATAATATATAACAACAAGTAAGTATATATAATAAACAAATAAATAATTACAAAAAATCATACAATAAATAAATAAATAGTTTAAAAAAATCATACAAATAATGAATAAATTAAATATATAACGTGTCAACACCTAAAAGATAAATTTACAGCACGAAGAGATTTTAATAAGTACATATACAAGGTGGCGCAAAAATAACCTTCCGATGTTTTTTGGTCACCGACCGATTATTGCTCAAATAAATAGTCACCAATATTCCGCGTTCTGGAGCAGTGTACCCTAACATTGTTTATTAACGTATATTTCGCATGTGTTTACTACACAAATGTCAAAACAGAACTGACATTAGGGGCCAATCGCAAAATGTATAGCATTTTCTGATAGGAGGATTACTTTTGCGCCACCTTGTATATCAAATCAACAAATTCTCAATGTAAGAATGAAAGAATAACAAACTTACAAATATATAACATGATTAATAAAACTGTACAACACAATGTAGGTTCGTACAGTAATTATAACAACTCATTAGTCTCGTACTAAGTTCTGAATGAAAGCGTTATCTGCAATTTCACATGACAGGAAAAATTTAGTATCAAGCTTCGTTATCCGTTTAGTAACAAATTCAACTTGAGCTATGCCATGGGGAAGGTTTGTGGAAAAGTGCCCAATTACCCCATGCTGGCGCTACACAGTATTACAACCATATCGCTTGGAAGACAACTTTAAATATAATAAGCTTGTTGTCGTTGCTTAGCTTAGATTTTCGGTTAATAAACGGGTATAGGATTTTAATCGTTTTGTTAAGTTTGACAATACTATGTAAGTTGTGAGGTCCAAACGTAATGCTTTTATCTATTTAAAAAGACCCCGAGGTATCTTACTGAGTCCTTCCACTCTACAGGACGCCCATCTACCATGTCCACTTGTCTTTTCCTCGTGAAAAAGATAGCCTGTGTCTTCTGTGCATTAACTTTTATTTTCCACTTAGAGAAATAATTGTATAATGTGTCGAGAGCAGATTGTAAATTGGTTTCAATTGTGAAACCAAAAGCTTAGTAGTCTCATCAACACGAATTTGAAAACGTTTAACTCGACAGAGGCGGGAGCAAAAGTGGTGGCGTTTGAAGGTTTGTGTCTTAAATTTTGCTGTCTCTCTTTATCGAATCATTCTGATATTATGTAAGTATTTATTTTTCTGTGTAACAGCGGAATACTTTTGATGATTTGTATTGTTGCGTCGCTTCGGCAAATAGTATGTAGGATGAGAGGGATATATGATGGAAAAATTAGAAATCTGGCTTTGTCGTCTGCGAGTAGAATGTATGATGAAAGAGGCGATTCGTTTGAAAGGAAAAATTGAATAAAACTAATTTCGGTATTTTCCATCAAATAAGGAATTATAAATTTATGGATTTTTAGACTTTTGCTATTTTCGCTGTATCTCGTTCAAATATGTACCTATTTATATTATTTCTTCAGTATTTGATTCGGAAATATTCAATTTGTGTTGTATCAGCCGTAATTCAAAGAAATGGTTGTTGGATACTGGATAGGTATATTTATCTATTAGCGAATTGATGCCCTACATTAATATTGAGGCAGGTCACCTGTCGTTTTGCAGTTTTTTGTAATATATTCGAGGTCAGCATCGATAGTAATGTGCATCTACTATGTCCGTCCGTCCGTCCGTCCACCCGTTGGCAAATATTAATTCCGTTACACTGGAGCTAGAAAGCTGAAATTTAAACCATATACTCTCTATAGGCCCGAATTTGTGTAAGGCGCCCAAAATGCTGTGGGGGTTGACATCGCATCGTCGCTTTGGCAAGTAGCATGTATGATGAGGGTGATGATGGAAGGTACGAAAAGTTTTGAAATGAAAAATTTAATAAAATCTGATTTCAGTCTTTTTCCTCAAATAAGAAATTTTGAGTTTATCGCTTTTTAGGCTGATACTATTTTGGCTATATCTTGTCGAAAAATGTTCCGATTTGTATCATTTTTTTTGTAATTGATTTAGAAATATTCAATCTAATTTATTAAGAAATGACATGTTACTTTGTGTCAGTAATGTGCCATGCTGCACCACCACTTAAGGGTTAATAGTTAATAGGTTTCTACCTATACGATCAATATTTATTTTATTCAAATTTTATTATTTATTTATTTTCTTCTTAAGACAATTGGAGTTGGGCTTTTCGATTTTTGAAGTCTTTGACCGCCTTACTAACTTGTTCGACAGTAATGTCGTGTACTTCTTCAGTGTTACGAGTAGAAACGGCACTCGGAAAATATATCCTAGGAAAATGTTCAATTAGAAGTTTTTCGTCATCCACAAGAAGCAGCCCTTGAGCATTGTTGATGAACTTTGGCGAACGGATTTCCTTCTCTCAGCGGCAAATTTTGAAAATTGTTGTGTTCCTTTATGGATGCGAAGTGGATCAGTTTTGGAGACTAATTATTTAAATACTGTAAAAGGTTTTCTGGATGTTCCTTAAGTGAAAAAAAAACCTTCAAGATAATTTCTATAACAGCTTACAGAAGTATATTCAGATGGAAAAAAATGTTTCGCCGGAATCTTAAATGTTTTGTATTATTTACCTTAGTCTTTGTATATGAACCTGTTCCTGTTCAAGCTGCTTTGTCGGAGTTCGTGGACATCCTGGTTTCTATCAGCAGCCGAAGAAGAATTTTCTTCTCACTCACCGATACACACCCTCCACAAACTTTACCTTTTGAGCGCACTTTCACCTTGCGAGCCTCTTGCAAAGTCTGTATTCCAATTCGAGGCGACCTTTTTCATCTCCATTATTAGTGCAGTATTTTGACTAAGCTTAGAATGACACTTTTTTGTCACTAATCACTGCTTTAGCTTCATCTGCCCACCACTATGTTTCTTTGCCGTATTGACAACTTTGTTGATGATGCGTTGGAGATAATTTTGCATATTTGCAATAAATGCTTGACTTTTTTTTTGGTCCAGATTTGGTTCCCTACCTACTCCACCACACATCAACGCAAACAACTTAGAGCATTCTTCAATAGAATTCGCTTTAACATCTCGAAATGATTGCATATCTTCTTATGCAGTGTTTAAATATTTCTCCAGCCTTTATGCATAAATCCTTACTCATAAAACAGTGTACAAAACATATAAGTTAGGTATGCACATTTTGTGTCAATTAAAGTATTAAAAAGAATACATTAATCAATTACATTTACCTGCCCAAACTGTCGAAATCAGTTGTTTGTGGAAAACCAAATGAAAAAAATTCTGCTTACATGTACATAATATTCGGAAATTTAATTGCGCAACATAATGCAATCGCAATATGTACATAATATGATTTTTAATACCGATTATGAATGAACACCCCTTTTCTTTGATGAATGCTACCGCCTCCTTGCAATATGCCTTGACCTACCCCAAACTTTCATCAAAAACAACAACGAATATACCATCCATAAGTTATAGTTTTATCCGCGGGGTTTGTGTAAAAAAATATTTTTTATCCGGTCTATGACCGTTTGTAATAAATGCTTTATTCGAACTCCAATCTTAATCTAAATTTTACAAGTATTTATATCCTAAGGTAAACAAATGAAGTGTAGTGAATAGCAGACGCTGAGTCGGCGCTTTCCAGGAATCTAGAGTACAGACGTAGGTGTCTTGTGACCAGGTCGGTGGGAACTTGTCGTTTGCCTCGGCAGGTTGCTGACTGGAGGTTTCCAGGAAAAGAACATGCAATCTGATCGTATGTGCACGCGCACTGTAGTTTGGCGGAAGTTGATTTACTTCTGATTCGGCCAATCTATTGGGTGTTAACTTATACCGCACCCCTCTCACCAACACATCATATCTTCATCATGAGTAGTAAAACAAATAAATTCGATAAATGAGGAGAATGGAAGACAACAAAAATAACTACGAATACGCATATTCAAAAGCAAAGCATACTAGCATTTTGTAGAAGAGGTTCTACAATATGCTAGTTTATAAAGGGTTTTTCAATAAGAGCGCTACAAAAGTTTTTTTAAATAAAACTAAAACTGTTTTGGATATCAACGAAATTCTTTATTCCTGTGAAAGTACGTTCGATGCCACTATGTATGGAACTCGATTTCTTTTGCATGGCCACCACGGGCACGCTTGCAGAAGTCCAGACGCTGAATCCAATTTTCGACGGTTTTCAAGCATAAATCGGCCGATACTGCTGCAATTTCACGTTCGATATTCGTACGAAGTTCATCAATCGTCGCTGGCTTGTTGGCATAGACCATAGACTCGACGTAACCCCACAGGAAATAGTCTAACGGCGTCAAATCGCACGACCGAGGCGGCCAAGCGACTGGACCATTTGGTGAGATAGCACGGTTTCCAAACTTGGTTTCCAATAAATTGATTGTGGCATTCGCTGTGTGGCTTGTGGCGTCGTCCTGTTGGAACCACATGTCCTCCAAGTCCATATCATCCAATTGGGGCCACAACGAATCTCACAGAGATGCCCAACGACGTCACAGAGATGCCCAGCGCTTGAGAACGACGTGTGAGAGACACATTTGGGCTTTCTTCAACTGAAGCCTGAGCGGCAGCAATATTCTCGACACTACGGGCACTTCTTTGTCTCACTGGCACGGGAACATTTTGTACTGTGCTTGCGGATTCAAATTTTTCCATTAGACGCTCAATTGTTGATCTGTTAGGACGATTATGACGACAATAAATTGGACGTAGCGCTCTTAACGTTGAGGCCACTGACTCCGAATTTCGGTAGTAAATTTTAATAATTTCGACTCGTTATTGGCTCGTATATCTTTCCATCATAAAATGGCAAACCTTACTGAAGAGAAATGTCAAAAGAGCGGCAAGAAATTCGGCGTCGTTTGCTGTCCCTGCCGCTCTACTTTTGTAACGTCCCTGTTGAAAAACCCTTTATATAGCTTTTTTTAATGACTCACTTACGTCGTATGGTGGCGTAGTCGTCGTAAACACGAAGTGAGACTACTATAAAGTGTATATACACAGCTTGTGCCATACAGAGTCCCGTACCTTGACCAATATTTATATTTTGTTTTATATGTTGCTTTATTCGAAGTATTTGGTGCGTTGTACCTTTGTATATAGACTCTTAGTAATATCATCAACACGAATTTGAAAACGTCGACCTCCACGAAAATGGCAACAAAACGGGTAGCGATTGAAGGTTTGTGTGTGGTTTGTGTCTTAAATTTGATGATGGTATGAGGATACAGGTAAGGGAAAACGAAGAAAGAAAACCAAATAAACTGGTTTATGAAGACCGTCATGATAAACCAGTTTATTTGGTTTTCTTTCACATACGGAGCGGTAGCATGGGCGAAACGAACCAGTCTAGTCACAACGCGAGAGACACTCGGCAAAATGCAAAAACTGGTGTGCCTGTGCATTACCGGAGCAATGCGTAGCTGCCCAACCGCAGCCATGGAGGTGTTATTGGAACTGACCCCTCTACACATCATGGTGATGAATGAGGCAGACAAAACAATCCTTAGGATGGCAAAGGAGGGAATTGCGAGAGGGAAATGCATCGGTTCGGAAGAACACGGTGACTTACTCAAAAAACTCCCACTTCTTGGCATACCTAGAGACGACAGCATCAGGAAATTCAACTTCGAGAAGAATTTCCAGATAAAGCTCAGCAATAAGGAGAACTGGAGCAATGAATATATAACTTATGAACTGAGCAACCGCACAACAAAGTGGTATACGGACGGCTCGAGGACCGAGGAGGGAACTGGTGCAGGAGTGTTTGGGCCAGGAACTAAGCACTACGAATCCATGGGCAAATGTACCAGCATCTTCCAGGTAGAAATATGTGCCATATACAGGTGCGTTCGAATCAACCTCGAGAAAAACTACAGAAATTGCAACATAGCAATTATGTCTGACAGCCAAGCAGCTATAAAAGCTCTTGACGCCTACGTTATCAAGTCAAAACTCGTGTGGGAATGCCTACAAGGACTGAATAGACTATGCAAGAATAACAGAATCTCCATCTGCTGGGTACCTGGCCATGTTGGCATTACAGGCAATGAGGCAGCGGACTCTGGCAAGAAAAGGGGCAGAGGAACCCTTCATAGGACCTGAACCATTCTGCGGGATAGGAGAACACACTATACGGGAAGAGTTCAGGAGACTGGAGGAAGAAACAAAGGCCAAAACATTTCTCAACCTCCAAGGTCTGAGGCAAGCAAAGAAACTCTTAGGAAATTACAACCAAAAGAGATTCAAAGTTTGTATCGGTTTTAAAAAAAACAACCTAAGAATCCTAACAGGCCTCCTCACGGGGCACTGCATACTCAAGGAGCACCTGAGGAAAATGGGCATATCGGAGGACGGGCTCTGCAGATTCTGCAGTGAAACCGCCGAAACTCCAGACCATATACTGGAATCCTGTGGGGCACTGATCCACAAAAGGATGAAATACTTGGGCAGGCACCAAATAACAGACAAGGACATACAAACCATGGACCCACAGCTCATTCTCAGATTCATCAAAGAAACTGGACTGGACACTGTGCTCTAAGGAGTGTGACCTGCCAAGAATAAATCAGAGCAATACCTCGACACGCTTCACAAAGAAGTATCTAGAGAGGGCTCTGAACGAGGGTATGAACCTCTCCGAGGCACAAACAGTAGACCAATAGGTCGCAGTGTAATATACCCTAACCAAATATTATTATTATTAAATAAACTGGTTTGTTTCTCTTTATCGAATCATTTTGATATTAGCTATGTAAGTATTTATTTTTATACCCTATTCTAAGGGTATATTAATTTTGACGCATAGTTTGTAACATACCTTAATATTGCCCGTAGACCCCTAAAAGTTACTATATTTATGATCAGCATCGATAGTAATGTCGATCTAGCCATGTCCGTCCGTCCGTCCGTCTGTCGGCAAAAATTAGGCCTTTAAACTGGACCTAGAGAATTGAAATTTTAACCATACACTCTCTAGGGTCCCGAAATAATCAAGTTTACAAACTCAAAAAAACAAAATTTTGGAAAAAATCGAATTTTGAGCTAGAAGGCTGAAATTTTTTATATATGATCTAGGACTCATAAAACTGTTTGGGATAAAAAAATTTCAAAATCCGCCCACTGACACGCCCACAAATAAATAAAACAATTTTTTTGAAAATCCAAAGTTTGAGCTAGGGAGCTGAAATTAATAATATATACTCTCTATGGGCTCTTTATGCTCATGTGTAAATATTTTCAAAATCCGTCCACTGACACGCCCACAATTAAATTTTTTTTTTCTTGAAAATTCAAAGTTTGAGCTAGTTAGCTGAAATTTATAATACAAGGTGGCGCAAAAGTCATCACCCAGTGGCGTTCACCAATCCGACTGAAAACTACATAGGATAGATGTCAAACGTCGTGGATCATTTAGAACATTGGCACACAGAATTGCCTAAGGCACACCCAAGGGCTGAAAACCCTATCGGAAGATGCTATAATTTTTGCAAATAGCGGCAAATGTCAATTTTACTTTGACATTTGTGAAGTAAACAGATGACAACCTTTGCACCACCTTGTATATACTCTCTAGGGGCCTTTTATGCTCATTTGTTAATTTTTTTTAAATCCGCCTACTGACACGCCCACAATTAAATAAAACAATTTTATTGAAACACCCAAGTTTGAGCTAGGGAGCGTTTTTTTTGTTGATAAAATCCTTTAAATGTTATATAACAAAATATGTAGAGCGTTCTTAACAATTCAACCATACTTAGACTTTTGTCACGCCCACTTATGAGGGATAGGAATAAGAATAGGGTATCCAACAGTTCGCATAAGCGGACTGTAGCCCGTCCCTATGTTTAGACTTCATTCCCATCATGGTACATCTCATACAGTTCGCGGCTGAAAATTCTCCTCCATTCGCCCTCTTCGCACACAGGACCTAAATACCTGACCTGAGTATTTTGCTTTTGAAAGCGCCCAATATTGGCTCTTCCTTCCTGCATCTAATTTTTATTTATTTTATTTATTTATGGCATTATGGCTCATTTCTTTAACATAAAACAATTGTAAACTATGAAATAGTTTTTTGTGTGATAACACACTTGCAATTTTAGGATACTTCCGTCACTTTCCTTTTTGAGATATTTTTAATGAACTTACAATTGATACCACGGAAGTGAACGGCTATAGTTACAGCTCTGTTTCACGGTTCGCCACAACCGATCATTAGACACCTTCTTTCTATGGTGCTGGTCTCTTTTTTCCATTCATTGTTTCCGAAAAACTCCTTACCTCAACTGGGATTCAAACCTAGACCAGCGTCTTCTCAAGCAAGCACTCACGCCTGTGCCATTGAAGCCACAAGCTCATCCTGAAGGTTGTTTATCGATTTTTTTAATAAACATGCTAGCTTTTTTCTAAGCGTAAACTATTTAATGGTAAATTTAAGGAGAATAGTTAGTGACATTTTTATACTAAGGGTATATTAATTTTGCCGCATAGTTTGTAACATACCTTAATATTGCCCGTAGACCCCTAAAAGTTACTATATTTATGATCAGCATCAATAGTAGTGTCGATCTAGCCATGTCCGTCCGTCCGTTCGTTCGTCCGTCCGTCTGTCGGCAAAAATTAGGCCCTTAAATATATAGCTGAAATTTTAACCATATACTCTCTACGGTCCCGAAATAATCATGTTTACGAATTTTTGAAATCCGCCCACAGACACGCCCACAAACTCAAAAAAACAAAATTTTGGAAAAAATCGAATTTTGAGCTAGAAAGCTGAAATTTGTTATATATGATCCATGACTCCTAAAACAGCTCGGGATATAAAATTTTCAAAATCCGCCCTAGGGAACGTTTTTTTTTACAAAAATCTTTTAAATGTTATATAACAGAATATGTAGAGCGTTCTTAACAATTCAACCATACTTAGACTTTTGTCACGCCCACTTATGAGGGATAGGAATAAGAATAGGGTATCCAACAGTTCGCCCAAGCGGACTGTAGCCCGCCCCTATGTTTACTTTTATATTTAATTCAGGCGTTGCAGCCCATGCAGCCTTTTGTATAGCTAGGGTGAAGGACTGTACTTCACTTTCTAATAGCTCTATTGTATTAATTGTTGTGAATAGTTTGATGCGTTCATCTATTCATAGCCGGCTCCAGCCAAACAAGCGCCCTGTGCAAGATTTACAGAAAGCGCCCTTTAATTTGCACACATCCATAAGTCGTTTCCCCATCACTAAAGGAAGTAGACATTCAATGCGGTTTAGGCCTAATCCTCAATAAAAAACAAATATGTATATATACATATATGTTTATATGTCTTAATAGAAAATTAATAATTAAAACAAATAAATAAATAAAATAAATTAAAATAATAAATTAATAGCAAATAAATAAATGTAAAAAAAAATGATATAAAAACAATATGTATGTATTAACAAAATAAATAAATAATGAAGGAATTCATTTACTTTAGATATTTTTTTAAAGGAAAAAAAGTATAACCATAAACAAAACGCAGCGAAGAAATGTGCAGAGAGAAACCTTTACACTTGGAAACATGCTTTTCTGGCCTTAGCTTTGGCAAATTCAGCAATAAGATAATCATTGACATTATATATATCTCTCTTGAGTCATCGTTGACCTGAGACAATTTTTAATAATTTTAAGTTTAGAAAAACTATGTTCTACTGAAGCTACTGTCACAGGGATTAGGAATTTGAAGAGCAATAACTAAATTAGGAGCAAGATCTTCAAGGCTTGAGCTGAATACAAAATTCAACACATCTAAACATGAACTTTGTGGTGTAACAAGCGGGGAAATGAGTTTTAACTCTTGATACAATTCTGCTCCATCTTGAAAACAACCAGATGTTAAAACATTCTGCAAATTAAGGCATGAATAACGTAGATTTTTGTTTTTCAAACATTCGCTTATATTACTTAAAATGAAAAATGTATACTATATGTGTGTCAAGCTGCTGAAACCTTTCTGTTATTGATTGACTCGCTTGATCAAGTATTTTGAAATAATAAATCTACTTTGAATCTTTGTTTCGGGTCCAATTAGTCTGGACATTCATCGGTATAAATTTCTTTTTCCCGTCGAGATCTCAATGATCTCCTATGTGCAGGATTTTAAACTCGCACACACCGTTTGCGAGTGTGAGATAAAAACCCGACATCAGAATCGGATGCATAAGTCGAAGAGAGTACTATATTTTCATAACAAATCTACTCGTTCTCTTTCTAAGAGAAATTTGTTACTTTTTTCGTAGATGAGATATGAGAAATCCCATACATTGAGTCTTCTTGTATGCAGAATCAATGATGATATTTCCCTATCCCAGGAAAATATCATCATTGATTGACTCACAAAAATTATAACTCTGGACACCTCTTCGACTCACAAAAAAGAATATTCTGAAGGTGGGATATTTCAACCGTGAATATTATAAAAAAGAAGATAAACTGCAGTAATTATGACTAATTTTTGGAGTTGAAGTGGCCAACCGCTAGTGCCGGTTCCCTACCTACTCCACACACCCATCAACGCAAACAACTAAGAGCATTCTTCAATAGAATTCGACTTAACATCTCGAAATGATTGCATATCTTCTTATGCAGTGTTTAAATATTTCTCCAGCTTGTATGCAAAAATCCGTATTCATAAAACAGCATCCAAAACATGTGGGTTATGCAGAGATTGTGTCGATTAAAGTATCAACAAAAATACATTAATCAATTACATTTAGCTGTCCAAACTTCCCAACCCAGTTGTTTGTGAAAAACCAAATGAAAAAATACTGCTTATAATCGGAGATTTAATTGCGTAACATAATGCAATCGCAATATGTACAGTACATAATATGATTTTTGATACCGATTATGAATGAATACCCCTTTTCTTTGATGAATGCTACGGCCTCCTTGCAATATGCCATAACCTACCCCAAACTTCCATTAAAAACTATAAATAATTTACCAACCATATACCGCACCCCTCTCACCGACGCATCATATCACCATACCCCATCATGAGAAGTGAACAAAATAAATTCGATAAATTACGAGAAATGGAGACAGGAAGACCTGCAGACAAGCAAAAAGCTTCGCAGGTAACACAAATATTATAGCAAGCTTTTATTGAAGAATAAATATAAATAAATAAAAAATAAAAACAAAAATAACTACGATTCTTCTTGTGTGCAGAATCAAAAACCTGCACGCTCTAACCCATACGATTCCGTCATAATGAATTTTTTGTTTGACATATTTTCCTATGAAAGTTTTGCAAGCGAATGTGCAATAATTAAAACCTGCACATACGAGGTGAAAATTTTTTTGTTTTGAGTTTTTTGAACTATGTACCTGTACCTACTTAGATTCTTTTTTAAATGTACTCGTAAGTAGATTTGCAAGAAATATTCCTACACGAACAGGGTGGAATATTTTGAGATTAGG
Organism: Portevinia maculata; assembly: GCA_949715645.1. NCBI lineage: Eukaryota > Metazoa > Arthropoda > Insecta > Diptera > Syrphidae > Portevinia > Portevinia maculata. The sequence goes on from OX454526.1 coordinate 222,680,514, forward strand.
TAGGTAGGTACGAAATGAACTTGTTTAGTGGGATTTTTTTTTATTTTGAGTTAGATTCTCCTTGAAGTTGCAATATTTCAAGTGATATGAGTTAATGTGCAAAAATTCAGCACAGTTGTGATGGATGTTGCCTTTTTGGGCTTAATTAAACAAGTTTTTTTGTTTAAAATGCAATGGCAGTATCCGCGCAAGTTAAAATACATTTTTCTTACTCCTAGCAATGCGCCCCGGAATTCGGCGCCCTGTGCATAGGCACATCTTGCACATATGGTTGGGCCGGCCCTGCATCTATTAAAACAGGGATTTTAATGCAGCTTGACTATCTGAGAAGATCCAGATATCCGTGACGGATAACACATTATTCTTCAGCCACGACAGGACTTCTTTAATAGCCAAGATTTCTGCCTGGAACACATTGCAGTGATCAGGGAGTCGAAAGCAGAGGTTGAGATTCAGCCTGAGAACACACCACCTCCTACCCCCTCGTCGGTTTTGGATCCATCAGTATAAAAATGGATCGATTTATTTTCGACGGGTGGCCCTTCTCAGAATGTTCTGGGAGGGATCTTGACCTTGAAGTTTTTGTCAAAAAGAGTCTGAGGGGTGGTGTAGTCTATGTTAGTAGGGAGGATTCTAAATTTTTTCAGAATAGATGCGTGGCCGATTTCATTCTCGGACCATTGGAACGTTGTTTTGAGGCGGATAGCCGCACTAGCAGCCACATGCTTGCTAAAGATGTCCAGGGGTGTCAGGTGAAACAGAATGTCCATTGCAGCAGAGGGGGTAGTGCGCAGTGCACCATTCATGCAGAGACAAGCTGTTCGTTGGACTTTGCCAAGCTTATCGTGATTTATTGCTTTGTCTAGGGCAGTCCACCAAACAACCACCCCGTACATAAGTATCGGTCTTATAACCGAGATGTATAGCCAGTTGGTAATGCGGGGTTGGAGCCCCATTTATTACCAATGACTTTTTTGCAGGAGAAGAGTGCTGCTGTAGCTTTACGAACTCTTTCTTGAATGTTAGGTTTCCAGCTAAGCTTTCTATCCAGAATGAGACCCAAGTATTTTGCCTCGTTCGAAAAGACTAGACTTGTGCCCCTGATAGAGGGGGGATCTATATGTGGAATTTTATGTTTCCTAATGAATAGAACAAGTTCGGTTTTGTGGGGGTTAACACCCAACCCACAACGATCTGCCCATGTAGTTAGCTTGTTAAGAGCGTTTTGGAGAAGTTCTTTCAGGGTGTTGAGGTGCTTCCCTGAGGCGGCAATTGCAACGTCATCTGCATAGGCAATCACCCTGCAGCCCTCCTTTTCTAGGCACATCAGCAGCTTATTCACCACTAAGTTCCAAAGGATGGGAGATAGGACTCCACCTTGTGGCGTACCTCTACTGACAGATCTTCTGGCCGATGTCATACCCAGTTTCGAGTTTATAATCCGACTTGTGAGAAGTAGATTAATAAGCTCACCAAGCGAGTCATCCACCTTCAGATCTGACAGTGCATTTGCGATCGCGGATGTATTGACATTGTTAAAAGCACCCTCAATGTCCAGGAATGCAACCATAGTGTACTCTTTATGGTGAAGGGAGTATTCGATTGAACGTACTAACGTGTGTAAGGCTGTTTCAACAGATTTGCCTTTGCAATATGCATGTTGAGCCGTAGACAGAAGTCTTGTATCAATGTTAGTACGCAGATGGATATCAATCAGCCTTTCTAATCTTTTTAGAAGGACTGACGATAGGCTTATGGGTCTGAGATCCTTAGGATGAACATGGGAACATTTACCGGCTTTGGGTATGAAAACTACTTTTACTTCTCTCCATAACAGCGGAATGTAAGCCATTTCTATGCAGCTTTTCAGGATTACTTCAAGCAAAGGCGAGATGATATCCGAGGTGTTTTGAATTTCAGCTGGTATTATGCCATCTGGTCCCGCGGATTTGAATGGTTTGAAGCTGTGTATCGCCCAAAGCAGTTTGTCCGTAGTAATCAGACCTTTGAAGTTAGTGGTACGTGCAATTGACCTAGATAGGTTTTTATTGATAGTAACGTGGGAGCTACCAGGGAAATGTGTATCCAGTAGTAGATTGAGCGATTCCTCGCTGGAAGTGGTCCAGGAGCCGTCAGCCTTTTTTAAATAGCTAGGCATTCCTGGGTTGGTTGAGAGGATTTTTCTTAGCCTAGCTGCCTCCGAAGATTCCTCTATTTTACCACAGAAGAGTCTACAAGACGAGCATTTGGCTTTCCTCAGCTCCTTTTTGTAAGTATTGAGATATGCTTTGTATGAAGCCCAGTCGGTTTCAGCTTTTCTGAACTTGGCTTGGTTGAACAGTTTCCTACAATTGCTTCTTAGAGGTCCTAGTGCTGGGGTCCACCAATGCGTCTTCTTTTTGCCTCTAAGCCGTATGAGCGGGCAGGCAGAAGTCAGAGCCTTATATTGAGGGCCGAGGTGTGTACCCTGACCCTCTTATCTAGCTCCATTGTGTTACAGGGAGGACGTAGGAGTTCAGATTTCATTGAACTTTTCAGCTATACTTGAGCCAGTCAGTTTTCCTATAATTCCTAGCGAGGAGGGTCATCAGCTAAACTGAATTGAATGTAACGGTGGTCACTAAAGGAGTGTTCCGCCGAGACTTTCCAGTTTATAATTTCCTGATGGATTGAGTCGGAGGCCAGAGTTATATCTAGAACCTCCTGTCTATCTTTTGTAATGAAGGTAGGTTCACTACCAGTGTTGCACACAATGAGATTAGTATTAAGAATATAAAATATTAAAAATGAAAAAAGGATGGCATACGGGCTTAAAACATAAGCTAAGACAAGCTTTTCCAAAACAGTTATCTGATATCCTGAATGGAAATGATTACTCTGAATTTAAAGAAATCGCGGCAGGAGTTCCCCAAGGAAGCGTTCTTGGACCGATTCTATTTCTAATATACACTAGTGATATTCCGCAAGAAGAAGGCTCAACAGTAGCCACGTTTGCAGACGATATAGCCATATTAGCGGTCAGTAATACCGTTGAATCAGCAACTAATAAACTCCAACGTGCTATTGACAAAATTTGTGATTGGACTAAGACTTGGCGTATTGCTCTCGAGGCCAAATCAACGCAAGTGAATTTTACTTATAGAAATGTAGACAACTTACCCTTTTTCATTGATTTGATACGAATTACCGCACGTCAAGAAGATACGCGAAGAGCTCAACATTCGATGTAAACAAATGCATTGGCTGCTTGGTAGATTTTCCCAACTCAGCATGCAGAACAAGCTGCTTTTATACAAGCAAGTACTAAAACCGGTTTGGACATACGGTATACAACTTTGGGGTTGTACCAAATCCAGTAATATCAACATTCTACAAACTTTTCAAAACAAAGTGCTAAGAAAAATAGTAAATGCACCATGGTTTATCAGAAACACTGATATCCACAGAGACCTAAGTATGGCTACCGTCGAAGATGAAATAAAACATTTGGCCCGCAAACAACAGACACGCCTTCACGGCCATTGCAATAACACCATGCTACAAATTCGAGACGATATTAACCTAGTGCGCCGATTACAAAGGATAAAACCATTTGAATTAGCGCAATAAGATGTAACCGCGTGCTTATGGAGGTATTAGCAAGTGCCTCCACTGGGAAGCTGCCTGCCAAACGCGTATTTAACAGTTTAAATAAAACTAGGTACTAGATAGGAATAACCTAGCATTAGTATAAAGATTTCGAAGGGAGGTGTTTTTCTTTAGTTTCCGTTTCTTTTCTTAATTGAGAAAGAGTCTAATGTAAGATTTCCCACCTACCCCTATTATTCGTCCGAGCCTAGTTCTGGTTCCAAGTCTCGTGCTTTCAACCAGGATAGGTAACTCTCAGCTTGCTGAAAGTAACGTTAATATTACTATGGCTTGAGAGTAATATTAAAAACTGTATAAAAATGGTGACGAGAATTGTCCACGTCCAGTGCTGCCAGGCAGTGCGGAGCTCACCTGTAATAGTTATGCCGGCCGTTCTCTGTACCGTCGCTAATTTTTCAAGTATGGTTCTTTGTTTGTTGCCTTCCATGGAGTATGCTTAACCTTTTAGTTAGAGATAGATAGATTTATTTCGCATATAAATTTACAAAGGTATGGTTACCACACATTTTACAGTATACAGAGATATGATAATTTGTATCTTTCTTCTGAAATATTATCTACATAACATTAGTGATTTAAATCGGAAAAACCAAAAATTATACAATACTGACGGAAAATACGAAAAAACCTCTAATTTAAAAAAAAAAACGTAATACATAATAGATATTGATATTTAATAAATTTATGAAGCAATTTTTCACTAAGGAAAGACGCCAAATCAGGTACTAATTAAAAACTTATTATTAAAATGATCGCAGATATAAACAAATTAAATAGATAAATAAATAAATAATCAAATCAATATACTAATAAATAAAAACATAAATATGTAAATAAATAAGTAAATAAATAATTGATTAGGTTAATAAATAAAGAAGAAAATTATCACAGATATAAATAAATTAAAATAAACAAACAGATAAGTAAATCAATATTATAAATAAATAAATAAATAAATAAATAAATAACCTGGTAAATAAATAAATAAAAAGATTAATAGGTAAATAAATAAATAAATAGTTAAACAAATAAATAACTAGTTAAACAAATAAATAAATCAATAATTAATAATACAAGCAACGAATAAACACAAAATGGAAGAAATAATAGCGTACTAAATGTCAACTTGGTATCTAAATATACTCCTAAATATTTTACAGCAGGCTCCCAACTAATGTCTTTGCCATTTACTTATAAGCGGCCAGTGGGGAGAAAGCAAGCTTTTCTCTTTCTAGTGAGCTTTTATTTTCTCCTCATTTAATTTTACTTTCCATTTATTGTAATACCCTTGCAGTATTTCCATCATATTGTTTAGATTCCTATATATTGCAGTATCATAAGCGAAAATTGCTGCCTCACAATCTGGAAGACGCGGAAAGTCCGATGTATACAGGTTATATAAAATAGGCCCAAGAACTGACCCTTGGGGAGCTCCTGAATAAAAGTACACTAGGTTGGAGACACCACTATTGAGGTGGACTTTAAAACAACGATTTGACAAGAAACTGCGGACAATTTTACAGATATAAGCGGGAAATTTAAAATTTATCATTTTTAATATAAGTCCGTCATGCCAAACGCTATCAAAAGCCATTTCGATATAGAGTAGTATCATTCCAGTAGATTTGCCTACTGAACGATGACTTTTGGTATGATTGCAAATCCTAAGCACTTGATGAGGTGTCCTATGAAAAGGTCTAAGGCCAAATTGTTCCTCTGGATACAAATTATTGTGGGAAATGTGCGTGGATATTTTTTCCTTTAATTAATAAATAGTTACTTCAAAACCAAATCGTATTTGATTTGCACTCTTTTCCCAATATCTTTTCCCATTTCCTATAAAAAAAAATACTACTTTTATCACTCTCTGACCACTATCAATGGCTTAATGCACTGAAACTGCAATATTATTGCTAACTAAAGATACAATTGGACTGCATATGTGTTACCTAAGGAAAGAAACCCTCCGCGATGGACTTAGTTCCATGTCCTACAGATTCAGAAAAGTTGGTAGCAGTCTTTTGCCCACACCTCTCTATGTGAGCTTGCGTCACAGATTTTTTATTGTTCTTTTTAAAAAAAAAATCTTATTTATGAAAGTATGTATTTGCAACAAAACATGCTCCCACTCCATGAAACCAATATGCCACCTCTTCCGCAACCCGTGTCAGCACTGAGCCCTGTCAAGACTGACTATTGCCCTTATTTCCCAGTGCCACGTCACGTCAGCGGAATTTACTCAAAAACTCTTATCATATGTGTTACTGAAACGTAGTTTCCTTCATGTTATAATAACATTTTTGAAATTGCATTTCCTTGTTACGAAAGAAAAATGTATTTTGCTTGTCACCCCTGTTCGGGTGAAAGTTTTGGCCGCCCCTTGCCCCTAATTCTATTTTCTTCTTTGGCCACATTAATTTCATTTACCAGCTTGCAGTTTTTGCATTTGTGGAAAATTATACTTGCGTGTGCTGACTTTGTGCAGAAAACTCGACAACAGTACTAATGATGAGGCTGACAAGGCGTCCCTGGAATGTGAGCGAAATTGCCAAACCAAGCAGGTTAACTTGTTTGCATGTTACAATCTTGGCATTCGATCTTTAGGAGTTTGATGGTAAAGGGTTTTGTTGCTTGTGGCTTGTGTAAAAACGTGTTATCGAGACCACTACCATACCGCTGGCCGTTGCGGTGCGTACAGAAACGTGATTGAAACAAGTGTCTATTGCACACCCGCAAATTTTGAAATTGAAATTGATAAATTGAACTGTGGGCTGTGGTATACGTAATTTGTTTTTTTCTTTTTTAAGGCTTTCATCTAATGCCCGGTAGTCGACCTTATTTGATAGATAGTCACATGTCTCTATGTGGCAGTGTGTGTAATGGATATGCCATTAGTCACCGGTATCCTGGTAGGAAGTTATTGAAAAATAAAATGAATGAATCTTCGATTGGAGGGGTTGATTGATTACATAGCTGTTTTTTTGTTTGAAACTAAAATTGAAATAAGGGGTCACCTTAAGTAATGTTCGACTGACGACTGGTGTCAACGTGGAGTTAGTTAGTGCGCCATTAAATGATGAATAGATTGAAAGTATTTATTCTATAATTTGGTAGATGATTGCACTTTGAGTGCTCCAATCGATTTTAAATGCCAAAATGTATAAATAAACGCATCATATAATTTTAATGATCGACTGAGTGGGTGGGCAGGAGGCCTGGAAACATATTCATGTACAAGGATGAAGACGACTGACTGGCAGACTGTGATAAGATGTGCCACACAAAAATTGTTCATTAAGCGCTATAACCAGACGCACAATGTAAGCGAACAAAACGGGAACTCAACTGAACTCGTGAAAACATTTTATTTTACAAATTTTCTCCATTAAGACTTAGGAGACCGAAGAGAAGACCTAAATTCCTGAAAGAACGAACACGAAATATTTACCACTTGAACTTAAATTGTACGAGGAATTTGACAAGTATCGAGTTGAAGAAGTGACGTAATATGTACATAATTTGGTAGGTATGGTGATGAATACGCAGTTCAAAGAAGAGGTATAATATATTACAAAATTTAGAGAAGTCCAAGCAAGTGTGCCCGCGAATTTGTATGTCCATCTGTCGCCTACCCTTACGTGTGGACGGATTTTCTTCAAATTTGTAATTGGGGTTTTTGGGTCTTTCTTAAATAATGGTACCTACCATATACTTGGTTTTAAAAATACTATTTTTTTTCAAAAACAGCTCTCAAGATTTTGATCTTCCAATTTACTTCACAAACATGTTGAATTATGTTCGGTGACTATGCAAAGGAAATGCAAAAAATTCAACAAACTCAAGCTTTGGATATCTAACTATGTTATGTAAATGTAAATGCATCCATTAAGTAGTCAACGTCGTAGTGCTTATGATAAAATTTCTAAAGAAATTGCTATTGAAGTTCCTATATGTAAAGAAAATTTTTACATGAACAAATTTCACAGCGTAAAAGGCAACGTAAAAAAAGAATAGGGAATTGTTAATGAGATTTTTAACAGAAACTCTCCTACAGGGATACCTTCTTATTTAAGCCACAATAATCGTGATATTACAAATTGTACAGAAAAAGCCAATACTTTCAACTCATTTTTTACTAATGTTGCAATCAAAATAATAAATGATGCAGGGATAAACACCGGTTCCAAGCAATGTAAGGCGTGGTGTAGTAACAGAGAAGAAGTTGAGGCTCGAAGCTTTTCCTATGAATTTATTTCATCCTTTGAGTTGTATAAAACTAATATGTCATTAGATAGCTCGAAATCTATCACTCACAATTCTTATTCTAATGCATTTATCAAGAGTATTGTTTTCAATATTGCTGATATTTTGGATCATATGTTTATAAAAAGTATCTTTTGTGGTAAATTTTCTGATGTGTTAGATAGCTGAAGTCATACCAATCTTCAAAAAAGGTGATAAAGAAAATGTTAAATAATTATAGGCCTATCTCTCTGCTTCCAGTATTTTCAAAAATGTTTGAAAAATTAATCAAAACTAGAGTTATGTCATACCTTGAAACTATTTCTTTTCTTAGTAATAAACAGTATGGAGAGTACAGTTCAGAGCCGGTAGATCAACTGAGGATGCACTTCTAAGCTTCTGCAGCATGATTTACGATAGCGTCAACAGCAAAAAGTTAACTGCTGCTCTCTTTATCGATATTACCAAAGCCTTTGATACTGTTGATCATACCATCTTGCTAAATAAATTAAGAAAGCTGGGTTCAGAGGGTTTATGCTCAAATTGTTAGAATCCTATCTGACTAATAGAATAGGAGAAACTTTTAGTGAAAGCTGTGATATAAAAATTGGTGTTCCTCAGGGCTCTGTTCTGGGTCCAATATTGTTTTTAGTTTATATCAGTTAAATTTTCACTTTGAATATGAAAGGTAAACTTACTGGGTTTGCCGATAGGCTGTTCCTATCTCAACAACTCCCTCTTATATCTGACAGCCGATATCATCTATGACTAAGAAATTTTGCGACATTGGTTCAGTTTGCATAAGTTAGTCGTTAGCGATAAAAAAATGTCTTTTAGCATACTGCAACAATGCTTTAATAAGTTCTGATACTTGCTGTGACCCTCATTCTGAAGTTAAGTATATTACTAACAATAGCTGCTCAACAAATTGTTTTGTTGTAGAAAATGTACAGGTCTTCAAGTACCTGGGTCTTGAAATCGACTATAGGTTAAACTGGAGCTCTCATACTACTTCCCTAAGAAAATACCTTCTAAAAACTACTAAAATACTGTACCATTTGAGGCTATATTGCTCTAGAAAACTTTTGAAAACATTTTATTATGGACTGATCAAATCCAAATTACAGTAGGTATGGGAATTAAAAAATCACTTCCTCATTTTCAATTTTAAAAAAGATCTTTATTTTTTCCCTACACTTTTACACTTTGAATTCTACTTAGGAACTGACCGGACTTCTCCGTCTGGGTTATATCTTTGTTTATACACTCTATAGTACTATCATTGTATATAAACCTTATAGTAGTGCAACCGTGCATAAACGACGATACGCCCTCAGTGCGCAGTCGCCCGCAACAAATCATGATAGTCTAGTTCTACACCATTCTCGTGATGGGAATATGAGTAGGAAGATGATGCAGGTAGTGGTGGTGGTTGGCAAAGCAGGTTTCGTGTAGATTTATGGTATATTTTTTGTTTGCTTTGATGGAAGGGGGTATGTTATGTTTTCTGGATTTTAACACAATTGGTATGTGTGTGTATGATCGTTGAAGGAGAGTCGCATTTCAGCTAATGTGAGGATTCTCAAATGATTTTCTTTATAATTCGTATTTGCAAGTGAAAAATCGATATTCATATTTAAAGGCAGGGGCGATGGTGGATAAAGAAAGGTGGGAGAATTGTCGTCGAGTAGTTGATGGTATATTATTTTTTGGCTTTGATGAATGTTTGGGGTAGGTTATGGCATATTGCAATTAGACCATCACAGTCACCTGTAACTTGTTTTCTTTGTTTTTAATACAATTGGTGTGTATGTTCACATCGGTGAAGGAGATTCGCATTTCAGCACTGAGGATTCCCAAATGGTTTATAAACCATATTTGCATGTGAAAAAATATTAATTGAGGCAGAGATAAAAAAAGATAAGACAAGTTATAGTGTATTCCCAGCTACATTGCGAACGATCCTTAAGGGTTTCCACTTTAAAAAGAAAATCGTGGATATTTGCGGATCCGTCGAATGCAATTTGCCACTTTTCAATTTTACAAACTGAACTTACTAAAGAAGTTTGTTGACTTATTGGTGGTGCTTGTCTGCGTTGCACAGTGTGACGAATCGCTGATTTAGCTTGGTTTAATAAGGAAAATGACATGCACAAAATTAAACAAAAACCGGTTAAGCCTCCTACGTAATGACTGTGCAATTTTTTTGTTGTTGCTTAGTGCAACAAAAAAAAAATCATCTCAAACTCCAAATTGTATATAATTTTTTTTATAAGAAGGTCAATTTGAAGAGAAAGTGTTTATATCGGTTTTAATTGGTTCGCGTATATTTTATAGCTTTTTTTTTATCTTTTCTCAATAATTTAAAAGTCAATTGATATAAAAGCAAGTTTTTCTTATATAATTAAAGATTTTGTTTAAAAGGTATAAGGGGTAAATGAAAGTAAAATTTATAGATAAAATATGTGTTTTTTGTATTCATTGGACGAAAAGTATACCTAGTTGTTCAGTGTTGTCCAAGTTGGAGACCGTATTTGTTCTAAAGCCTTGCATATGCACTGCTAAAATGTGTTTCAACAAAATTTTTCGTTTTTTAGGATGCCCATGGAAATCACGAAAAAGCAAATTTTTTATGTTTGGATTTCTTAATTTAAAATTAAGCGCTTAGATGCTGTTTCTGCTTTTGTTGTGGGTTACTTTAGACATGTAATGTTTTCTGAGGCTGCAACAAAGACAATCAAATTAACCTTTAAAACTTTATGTTTAAGATTTGACGAGACATGGGCCAAAAGTGGTCGGCATAGAGAGCGCTTCGAAAATTCAAATTCTCTGTAGCTAAATGAAAATCTAACATTACCACAACATATCTTAGATGAAATACCTTCTTCATCTAGAGTAGGAAGACCGAAAAAAAGCTTATAGATTAGATGTCAAGTTGCGGCAGGTAAAAGACCAAGGCAGTAAAGAAAAAGTCAAAGCCAGAAAAAAACTAATCCAAGAAAATTTTACAAGACAAACAGGGTTATTGGTAGATATGCCAACTCAACAGTCTGGCAATCCTAATGACGGGAACAAGGCTAGACGATTTTTTAGAGATGATGAAAAGACTGCCCAAATAACAGTGATAGATAAAGAAATTATCAAAAAGTTTCATATCATCTTAGAAGCTCTTGGGTCTGGGTTCCCAATAGATGCAGATGCTTTTGAAAATTATGCCTGGTATTTTAAGCCAGTAAGTGTGCATAAGGTCTTCTTTCATGGAAAACAAATAATTTCTACTGTATACTTCCAATCGGACAACTTTCAGAAGAAGCGCAAGAGGCAAGAAACAAGGAAAATAGAAGGGACCTTCTTACCAGAAAAATATCACGTGTAGATACAAATACTGACCCCTTAAATCGATTGCTTATAACCTCAGATCCATTCTTAGAAAGTCTAAGATACTTTTCGAGAAGAATGAAAAGTGTCATGGAACATGAAGTCTTGCAACTTTTAGATGTACCAAATAATTAAAAAAATTAAAATAAGCTGGTGTTTATGTATTGTTTTATCTTGAAATTTGTAGTCATAATGTTAAATAAAATTTGTTATATTCTATTCTGTGAACAATTTCAATTAAAAAATAAAAACAAAAAAAATAATTTTAATTTAATTCCGCTAAATCAGCGATTCGTCACACTGTGCGTTGGGTCGAAAACGAAACGTTATTTAAAAAATGTTCGAAGTCAGAACGAGCGTTCGAAGGTCTCGTAGGATTCACATTGGGAGTATTTAAATTCAAATTGTCCAATCTTCCAACTAAGGTATCTCTAATAGACTGCATTTCATGAATTAAAACTCGTTGGTTTGCCTCGAGTATTCGTTGAAATTCTGACGTAATAGCTCTAATGTCAGTGGCCTCTTCTTGAACAGGTGGAGGATATCGCTTAATATCTCGTCGCTCATTATTGTCTTCACTATTGTGGTTACTTGCCCGACCGGATTGCATTGCTGCAGGAGGGTTAGTACCAGCTGTGGTAAAATCGTATCCTGGCTTAAGCCTACACTACCCCCAGGTGGAGTACGACTAACTATTGGCCTGGATTCCATTGCTTCCGAACGGGGAGTTATATTTCGAAAAGTGGACGAATTTCTCAACTTACTCGGTCTTCCTCTAGAACGTGAATGTGGAACTCTACTATCCATAATAGGAAATTTCGGATTTTAAATACAACTTTAAAAACTTTTAACTTTCAATATCTTTTAATAAATCTGTATTAAAAAAAATTAATACCTACATGCATAATTTGGTGTCAGCGCGGTCAGTGCTAAATTCAATATTAAATTTGATAAGATTAGATACAATATGCTTAAGAGCAAGATATCTATGGTAAACAGACGGACTGTGCAAATCAATGCACACAATACGAACAACACTGTATATAATTGGCAACTACAGGTAATATAGTAGCAACATAGTTCACTGTTATAACTACCAGACAATGGACTATACTATAAAAGAATTAGGATTTATATATTATAAAAATATTCATATGCACAACTTATCCTTTCACGAATAAAATTAGACCAATATGAATACAAAAAGCAGTTCAACTCTTTCTGATATCCAATAGTCGCAACGCGGATTACAATTAAAACTATGAATATCCTGGGACTATAGTAATGAAATTCATACTGAACTTGAACCGCCAAGAGACACAATAGAACACTCTTCGATTGCTGGAGCTTAGCTAAAAGCTCTAGAGTTAGCCAGCATAATCTTTGTCGTGACGTTCTTAATGCCTCGAAGTATATCTAATGTTAGAACATGTTTAATGCATAAGAGAAACAAGCAAGCAACCTCCATTTAGCAAAAAATAACAACAAGTGACCTTCCTCAATGCTTCATTGAAAAGGTACATGGACTTTAAAATATATACCAACAATTTTACATGTTGATTAAAGATAAATAAACTTGCGCAATACTCCAATTTAGCAATCTAGCTCTACGCAAAACAACGAAAATTCTTATTATCCATATAAATATTCATCGTATAGGTACCTATTGGCACTTCTTGCTGGTGCGGCATGGCACAATACTGACAAAAAATAAATTATGTCATTGCTTTATAAATTAGACTGAATATTTCTAAATCAATTACAAAAAGAATGATATAAATCGGTACATTTTTCGACAAGATATAGCCAAAATAGCGAGAATCTAAAATGCGATAAATTCATAATTTCTCATTTGAAAGAAAAATACCCAAATCAAATTTTATTAAATTTTTCGTTTCAAACGAATCGCCCCTTCCATCCAGAGAGTCGATAATGCGAAATCCATTATCCATACAAATAATAACTTACTTGGTTTCCATCATCAACCTCTGCTACTTGCAAAGCATACGTACATGAACATGCTACCTGCGCTGCCTACGCCTATGCTCCTTCTACAATGAAAAAAAATGCATACACAATGGAATGAAATTCGTTCGGCGGAAAGATTCGAGAGAGACAAACCGGTTTATTTGGTCTTGCTTTCTTCGTTTTCAAAGTGTGTATTTAAAATGAAGATGACAGCAAAAGTTTAGACACAAACATTCTAGCTCAATTCATAACGCCATCTGCATTTAGTCGGCTAAAACAAAAAATTCGAAATGATGGCACTACTATAAAGTGTATATACAATGGAAATAGGCAAGAAGTAATCGATGTTACAATATTAAGTAACTCGAATACAATCACAATAGATCAGTGGAAGGTATTAAAAGAGGAAACATTCTCTGACCACAAAATCATTGAATTCCTGATACCAGACACGAACGATCCCCCAAAATCATATAGGAACCATAGAAAAACTAACTGGGACCTTTTCAATATGGAAGTGGGAAAGAACTTAAGAACTCTCCAGACAGATGCTGCGTATGCATCAGAGAGTACAGACACGAACGCCGAGAATCCAGGAAAAATCCTAGGTAAAGCGCTCGAAAAATCATGTCCCCTACAAACGAGGAGTAAAAGAAAATCGACTCCTCCATGGTGGACAAAAGAACTGTACGACATTAAGAATGAAACTAGAAAACTTTTTTATGTAGCAAAACGTACAAGATCCGACCATGACTGGGAAACCTACAAATCCAGTCAAAGAAAATTCAAAGCAGTAACGCAACAAGCAAAGCGATCTTCGTGGAAATCCTTTTGTAGTAAAATGGAAAGCACCGCGGAATCAGCTAGGCTCAGGAAACTACTTGCTAAGAAACCAGTAGCCTTGGGATCTCTCAAGGACCCCAACGGCAACTGGACAGAATCCTGCAATGAAATACTCAAGCTCCTCGTTGAGACTCACTTTCCGGGATGCATTAATAAGCATAACAATCCGGAAGAAGAGCACTACACGGAGCACATAACAACAGCGGAGATTATAACGGAAGAAAGGATAAAATGGGCCATTAATTCCTTCTCTCCATATAAATCTCCGGGTATTGACGGCATTTTTCCTATGATGCTACAAAGATGTGAAGAACATATAACCCCACATCTGAGGAACCTCTTCCTAAGTAGCCTAAAATGGGGATATGTACCCAAAGTTTGGCGAGAAGTTAAAGTGGATTTCATACCCAAAGCTGGGAAACCTAGTCACCCTACCGCCAAAGACTTTAGGCCAATCAGTTTAACCTCTTTTGTTTTAAAAACTTTTGAGAGACTGATGGACATTTATATTCGTAGCAAACTGAGTCCAGAGGTCTTATCCCCAACTCAGCATGCATATACGAAAGGCAAAGGTGTAGAGACAGCACTCCACAGTGTCGTCAGCACCATAGAAAATACACTAAGGGACAAGGAATATACTCTAGCCGCCTTCTTGGACATTGAAGGTGCCTTCAACAACGTCCAAGGGGAAGCGGTAGAAAGAGCCCTAGTAAATGTAAATGTGGAGAATACCATTATTAAATGGATAATGTGCATGCTTAAAAGAAGATGCATCTACTCAGAGTTAGGTGGTGAAATAATTAAGGTGTCAGCATCTAGAGGAACCCCTCGAGGCGGAGTCCTATCACCCCTTCTTTGGGTACTCGTTTTAAACGAGATTGAACTTAGACTTAGTGGAGTCAAGGCAGTAGCATATGCTGACGACTTAGCACTGCTAGCGACAGGAAAATTCCCATCCACTCTAAGTGAAGAAATACAGAACGCCTTATCTATGGTTGGTAACTGAACCAAAAGCTGCGGACTTGCGGCTAACCCACAAAAGACAGAACTGGTCCTCCTCACCAATAAAAGGAATATACTGCAATTTAATCCGTCAACTATTGAGGGAACTCCACTACAAACATCAGAATACGCAAAGTATCTTGGCGTGATTCTGGATAGAAAATTTAACTGGAGCCTCAATATAAAAGAACGAGCAAAGAAGGCAACGATAGCCTTATACGCCTGCAATAGAATCTTCGGCAAAATCTGGGGACCTAGTCGCAAAATGATCATGTGGTTGTATACGGCGGTAGTTAGACCTATACTCAAATACGATAATTTAGTCTGGTGGCAGGGGTTGTGTAAGGCCACCAACCTTAAGACTATGACTAGAGTCCAAAGAATTGCCTGTATTGCCACTACTGGGGCTATGAGAACCACCCCTACAGCGGGGTTGGAGGTAATTCTCAATCTTAAACCCCTAGATCTTTTCGTACAAGAATCTGCAGCAAACAGTGCCTTGCGGCTAAGCCAAACAAAAAACTGGAAACCCAGTACAACAGGGCATGCACAGATTCTAGAGAAATTTACGGGTAGAAATGTATGCACAGACTACATTACTCCCAAACTATATTTTATAAGACCATTTACTGTCTCTTTTCCCTGTAGGGAAGAATGGCAGGATAATCAAGTACCAATCCATGCAACAGCGATCCCCATCTATACAGATGGCTCCAAGATGGATACCGGCGTTGGTGCAGGTTTCTACTCAGAAACGCTCGGAATATCTGGCTCGATCAGACTCCCCGACTACAGCAGCGTCTTCCAAGCTGAGGTTCTGGCGGTGACAACAGCCGCTAAGCAGGCTGCAATTACGGCAATACCACAGGCTGATATTACCTTCTTCATTGACAGCCAAGCGGCAATAAAATCGATTTCCGCCACAGAAATAAAATCGAGGCTTGTAAGAAGCTGTCGCGAAGAGCTGTGGGCTCTTGGCGCGCAGCACACTGTAAGACTCTGCTGGGTCCCCGGACACAGTGGTGTCCCAGGAAATGAAAGAGCCGATGAACTGGCAAGAAAAGGATCTTCCCTTGAATCAAGGGATGCTGACAACACAGTAAAAACCCCACCCTGTTACCTTAAACAGGTGATTGGAAATAAAACACTGATGGCACCAAACGAAAGATGAAGTGCCCTTGATTCCTGTGTTATTACAAGGAAAATGTGGCCACAATATGACAAACAAAATACCAAGAGAATCCTTCAAATGAACAAGAATTATTTGTCCTCTCTCACAGGTGTTATCACCGGACACAACATGCTGGGCTACCATGCAAAGAAATTAAAACTCAGCACAGATGAACTCTGCAGAGGATGTGGGGACGAGTAGGTGAATGAGGATACCCCGCATTTCCGCTGTCACTGCCCTGCACTCTGTCATATCAGAAACAATATCCTGGGCAGATATTTCTTCCAGGATTTAGAAGAACTTTCCGGCAAGCCTGTGAATGACTTACGCAAGTTCATCAACGCATCGGGATGGTTTGTAAACCCGCTAAGTTTTTTTATAGGTTTTTCATTGGTTCCAGATAAGGGAAGCATAACCTCCAGGGTATCACAAAGGGTCTACATTGACCTAAGTGTGACGGGCGCAGGATTCTCTTGCCCCGTCAGCCCAGTAACCTAACCTAACCTAACCTTATATACAAAGATAATACTATAAAGTGTATATACAAAGACTTTAGTATACGCATGAGAAACCAATTGCAATCGTGCTGAAATTTGGAACTCAAACTTACATAGTACATGAGGTAAAATATAACGACTGTTAAAACTAGTTCTTAGAAAAATAAAAAACGATATCCTTGATGGCTTAAAAATTCTGCGAAATTGTTTATTTTATTTTAGAAATTATTCGGCTCTAGCGAGGTATCCGTCGGAACGGAAAATACTTCGATCTGATTAGAATCGGAGGATTTAGGCTTCGAATACCTGTTCGAAAGAATACCTCGAACCACCTGCAGCGATAGTTGGAATACAAAACAAAAGTAAAAAGTAAAAAGGTTATGAAAGTTTAACACATGAGGCGCAAAAATGGTATTACGTTACGTAGGTACATATGTTTTTTTTTCATTTTTCTTATGGTTGAAACCTAATGGTGGTGGTGCTCGTCGAAGGTAGATGGCGTTAACAACGACTGTAAAAAAAACTTTGTAAAAAGTATGTCCCGCATTTCTGTCCATCGGTCGGTCCGTCTGTAGCCGAGGCTCCAGCCACAATGGGTTCGCGGATTTTGTTCAAACTTAGCTGTGGAACCCTGTACCACCTTTTTATTTCAGAAGACTTCTACACGTACTGTACAGCTGCTACTCAGTTGTCATGTCACTCTCCAAAGTCTGAAAGTTTTCGAAATTCGAATGTCAGAATTAAATCAGAAGCCAACGGAGTCAGCCGCGCATATATACCTTCTAAATATAATATCTTGTTAAGAGTTTTCACACAAAATAAATTAACCTATTCTTAGTAAATATAAAGACTCGTTTTTCTTGATTGCTAACTGGACATCGGCGACAGCAGCAGACGGCAGGGACATTCGCATTTGGTGTTTCTAGGATTGTAACTCGCTGTCATTATTTTTTCTTTAATTCTATCGTTTAAAATACCGGTACCCCATATAAAAATTGTTTTTACAACACCGATTTTTTCAAAAATAGCTAGAACGATTTTGATTGTTTTGAAATATAAAATAATTGAGGTGAGCCTAAGAAAATGGCGTGCTCAGTTTTTCCAAAAATAGTCGAAATATTAGAAAAATGCTTATACATATCTCAAAAACGGGTCAAGTTAGTTTGAATAAAATTTACGCAACGAATAATGCTATCATTTACAAAAAAAAATGTGTATTAAAGTTTTTATAATATTTTTCAATCATTTATTTAGAAAGAAGAGTATTGAATTTTAGAAAATTTCAATTTTATCAAAAACTGCTGTGACGATTGATGACTTGAATACTTGGGTTGAGTGCCAGAAGATGGCTTACTCATTTGTTCCCAAAAGATTCGATTGACGGTACTTTAGAAAACCAGCAATAGTTATCTCAAAAGCTGGCGACGTAATTGCAAAGAAATTTGATGTATTACTAGATACAAATACATAATGTAGAAGAAATTTGCACACCGAGATTTTTGAAATAATTTGTATAATGAGTCACTTTTTACCAAACGACTAAAACAACGGTGCTTTCGAAACAAGGCAGTATGATAAAATAGGGTAAAGTGATTTTTTGTTTTTTTTTTTGTGAAAGTTCGTAATTTTGTGTAAATTCAGTAACGCATCACTGGCATCATGATGCTCATGATGCTTTGCAAAATGTTCATTAACGCAACTATTGGCATCACTTTCAACGTCAGGTGTTCATTATTGCAAAGTTGATCAAACTGATGCGCAAACATAACGAAAAAAAAGCATCACAGAAATACCTGATGCGCGATGCGCTGTTGATTCGCCGGAAAAAAAGCAAGAAACATAGGGACGGGCTACAGTCCGCTTGGGCGAACTGTTGGATACCCTATTCTTATTCCTATCCCTCATAAGTGGGCGTGACAAAAGTCTGAGTATGGTTGAATTGTTAAGAACGCTCTACATATTTTGTTATATGACATTTAAAGGATTTTATCGAAAAAAACGCTCCCTAGCTCAAACTTGGGTGTTTCAATAAAACTGTTTTATTTAATTGTGGGCGTGTCAGTAGGCGAATTTTAAAAAAATTAACACATGAGCATAAAGGGCCCCTAGAGAGTATATATTATAGATTTCCGCTCCCTAGCTCAAACTTTGAAATTTCAAAAAGTTTTTTTTTTAAATTGTGGGCGGATTTTGAAAATATTTACACATTACCATAAGGGGCCCTCTAGAGAGTATATATATTATAAATTTCAGCTCCCTAGCTCAAACTTTGGATTTTCAAAAAAAGGTTTTTTAAATTGTAGGCGTGTCAGTAGGCGGATTTTGAAAATATTTACACATGAGCTTAAAGGGCCCCTAGAGAGTATATATTATAAATTTCAGCTCCCTAGCTCAAATTTTGGTTTTTCAATAAAATTGTTTTATTTATTTGTGGGCGTGTCAGTGGGCGGATTTTGAAAATTGTATATCCCGAGCAGTTTTAGGAGCCATAGATCATATAAAAAAAATTCAGCTTTCTAGCTCAAAATTCGATTTTTTCCAAAATTTTGTTTTTTTGAGTTTGTTTGAGCGTGTCTGTGGGCGGATTTCAAAAATTCGTAAACTTGATTATTTCGGGACCCTAGAGAGTATATGGTTAAAATTTCAGCTCTCTAGGCCCAGTTTAAAGGCCTAATTTTTGCCGACGGACGGACATGGCTAGATCGACATTACTATCGATGCTGATCATAAATATAGTAACTTTTAGGGGTCTACGGGCAATATTAAGGTATGTTACAAACTATGCGTCAAAATGAATATACCCTTAGAATAGGGTATAAAATTGTCGGAAGAGAAAGAAAAGTAAGTAAACAAACATTTTAATTGATAGATACTATAAGAAGGTGTCCAAAAAGGATTTAATGATTTTCGCAAATCCTAGAAACATGGTTTGGTTTTCATTTAGAAAAGTTAAATCATTAGTGAACTTACATCGTAGGTGGAGCGGCACATTCTAAAATGATTTTGAAATACATCGTCTGGATATTCTTCTAGAAATTTGAAATAGTCCCCAATCCCTAATAGTCCCTCTTTCTTCTTGCTTCACACATATTAAAACTAAATTTATCGTCTTTACGATCAAATTTATCGACTAAAACTTTGATTAGCAAAATTTCCATTTTAAATGTTTGATTTAAACAATGCGTTCTAAAACTCAAACGCCATATTCAATCCGCAACGCATCAGCTTAAACTGTGCATCGCATCAGCATCGCAAATAAGCAGTGATGCCGCATCACTGCGCAAATGTTTGACGTTTCTGAATTTACACTTTATTTCAATTAGATACATTAAGGTCGAAAACCATTATGACGCAAGTTTACGAGTATAGAAAATGGCTAATGAGAAAATGTGATTCGAAACCAGTTCTAATAAAAGCGAGAAAGTTATCGTACAGGGCCCACTCGTGCACTTTATTTTCTTTTAAAATCTGGATTTGTTTCACCAAAATATTTAATTATCCAATAAATAAACTTGACTTGATTTGAGTCCGTATCTGTCCACTTTCAATCATTCATTGTCGTATTGTCTCCTGTGTATCGCTGTTCCATGGATATTTTCACCATAAGTGCTCGCTCAAACGAAATAGCCAGCTGCATTACACGCTTAAAACCTTTCAATCGCAATACCCGCCATGCCAGGGAGGCGCATCAAGTCACCCTTAAGCCTGTATTCGGTCATACAGTACAATACAAAGAATCTTTCCTTAGCCGTACAACACGAATGGGGATTGTTCTTCCCCGCTCCATTTTTCCTTTACATTATAATCTACAAACATTTTAAACCAACGAGCGTCGGCTTCTCTCCCTATCTTCTAATCCTAATTTTCGTAACGCCCACGCTGTGAAGCTATTGCATTATATGGATATTTTGTTGCGTGCACATTATAAAAAAAAAACAAATACCTTTTTATATATTATGTAGATAGACATTACACCGTTATCCGCATCGAAAATATGGCTACGATTTGCCGAACTCCCCGTGGTCAACTCCATCGACGATAGAGATTCATATATCTTCGCTGGGCTTGCAGTGAAAAGAGAAAACAAGAAATATCCCGACACCAAAAAAAATCCCTTAAACGCAGCGCATAAAGTTATTGTGTGAAGAATAGATTTATCCTATCAATAAACTGTAGGTATATTTCCAATTTAACGGGAGTATTGGTATATATGTTTGTTGTAGAAAAAAACACTTACATATGAATAGACATACGAGTATTATATAGAAAAACTATTAAATATTTTTAAGTCTAAAATTTTTATCAAGTCCAATCATTTTTTCAAGTCCAATAATCTCACCAAAATGAAGTGAGAATATTTCAACTCAAAGACGAACAATTTCTTTTGAAACAAAAATTGAAAATTTTGCATAGAATCCTTTTCCCATTTTATACAGTTATTATGAACACATCCATGAATTTAAGTTACATTCTTTGATTCGATTTACACGACTCAAAACTGAATTCCCATCCTCATTTTGCATATGAAAGCTCTTTCTCGCTTAACACGGTTTCAATTTTGCATGATTTTTCATGGAAATTATCTACCGTATAACACGGTTTCAATTTGGCAGAGTTGCGATGGAACTTATCTACCGCGTATCACTTTACAGTACTCCGGAAAGAATCGGATATCTGGGGTGTTCCCAATGCGCTTTTATATCTGTATATCATTTTTATAAATGATCTTTTCTCTGTAAAATATCTAATATAATTCATTCCTTTGCTAATGGCATTACCTTTAGCTCTTTCCTGGTTCACCCTCATCATTTTCAAGTAAGTAACATGAATGACAACGAATTTTAAGCTCATTAAATTCCTATCTTGATGGGATACTTGAGTGGGGTACAACAAAAAGAGTTGAATTTAATGCTTTTGCCATTAAAAAAGCTGAGAGCCTGTCATTATCCATGAATGCAACTTTTATCACTGAAAGCGCGACTTTCCCTTTTCGGTGTGTATATTAATTACAAGCTTCGTTGGAATAATCCATATTTAATGTCAAAAATGGTAAGAATCGACTATGTTTCTTAAAGGGATGCAGGAAATATTTCACCTCTTCTGACTTAAGAACTTCTTGCACAATGCACATCTTGTCGGGTGCATACAAATTACCTATTTAGGTCAAAAAACGCGATTAAACTCATAGGCGACCGATTACACGCAAAATTGCTTGATTTTGATTTTCTGTATTTATTTCAATCTACTATTTTTATAAATCGATTTATAACAATATTTTTAAATAATTGGAAATTTATGGATGTGATGACTTTATTATACTCTAGGGACATAGGTTCACGGAATCCATAAATGGTTTTTCATCTGAGTTCAAGAGAATTCTTTAGCGCTGTCGTTGAACTGCAAATGCATTTTTTGTAGTGTTTTCTTAAATCGCGTAGGGTAAGGCGAGGAGGGCTTGACACAAAAATGATGATACGTCATTTTGAACCAAAATTTAGCGCAACGTTAGAATGTCGGGGTATAAAACTTTCCTGATATATTTGACTTAAAAGCGGTGTATATTCCAATTGTGTAATCTGAAGGGTTCTCATGATGTGGAGCGAAAAAGAAATATAGTAAAAGTGTCAAATCCTCCCACTTTATAGGAGGATTTGACATTGCCTTAGGAGGTTTTGATTAGGTAGGAGAATTTGCCAGTCTACGAACTTTCATTTAAAAACGTAACACAAAGATAGTTTTATTTAGAAAAAAATTAACAAAATATACAGAATAGTTGATAAATTAAGTTGTAATAAGTTATTATAAATTAAACTTCAAAAATAAATATTAATTTAGCGAATATCAAGATTAGCAAAATCTACGTTAAATTTAAGTTTCTCCTTGGATCTGGTGGTTCCAGGCATTTGCACAGGGCTTGGAAGTTTTGCTACTAAGTCCGTTGAAAGTGTAAGCTCAAAGTCTTCCAGTAAAGGCTCATAAAAAACATTTGATTTATTTTGTCCCCTAAAATATTTGATTATGTACGGTAAAGGGGTATTCTCTGCATTTAATATTAGTCCCACGTAATAGGACTCCTTTTTATTTCCAAATTGTATGAGAACATAATCTCCGGGACGAGCGGCAATTATTTTGTTAAATTTTAGTCCTTCCAGTTCCTCGTCGTCGCTGGTTTGCCATCGTAATGAAGTGTTCGAGTCTCTGACGCTAAACTTTTCGCACTCATCGCTAGAAGAATCCTGAAGAACACGTTTTACCACCTTAGGCTTTCTCATTAGTGGAATCTTGGGCGTGTTATTCTTTTTGGCTTTTTTAATGAAAATTCTTCTAAACGCGTTTTTTTCGGGGTACCAGTATAGATTCTGGACTTTCCAACCGCACGACCCGTGATTTTTTTTAAGTTTGGGAAGCAGGCGAATAGCTTCAGGTGTGGTGTGATGTTTTTCCCTGCAATCTCCTTCCTCTTCTAAACTCTCTTTTTCACAAAATTCACTATCATCAAAAACATCGGAATTAAAAGGTGAAATACCTGTAGCAGAAAATCCTTTTGTTATGTTTTCGGGTGAGAATGCTTTGAGGAACGGCTGGGATGAAAGTGCAGGTATATCATATATTGTTATTCCTTGTGGTGCTTCCGGATTTTTCTCCAAATAATTGTTGAAAGATACCTTGCAGTGCCGTTTCGAATAATTTTTTAAATGTTTTAAAACTTTATTATGCATTTTTGCGGTCATCCAACTACTTTCGGAAAACAAGCCAAAGGCTAAAGATATTGCTCGTTTCATGACTAAGGGGTTAGCCTTTTTTTCGAGGGCATATGTACACAGGAGGTGCATGATTACCGCTCGCATTGACAATTCCAACCATTGCATCTTTCCCCTGAAGCCTCTTGCCCATTTGTGCTATAATCTGAAAAGCTAATATTTTATTTTATACAAAAAAAAAGAAGAAAAACGGAAGATATCACTCTTATAGAATCCATGAATGTAGTAAGGCCAGTTTCGTCTAGGTTGTAAATGTTTATCGGCTCAAAAGAATGCTTCAAAAAAAGAGGTTTAAGCTTAGAAAAAAAAATCCTCCACAGCAGTTTCTGTGAAAGCTCGAAGACGGGCCAAGCTTATGTTCTCGGGTTTTCGCAGACTAATAGTTGGATTTCGCCCCATGAACCCCGAAAGCCAAACTTTTCCAGCTGCTTGCTTAGGGAGCAGGAAGAAGGACATTTTATATTATTTTTTACAGCATAGTCCTAAACAAATCGCTTAGCCATATCAAACGTCGGGCCATGGTGCAGATTTAAA
Source organism: Portevinia maculata (assembly GCA_949715645.1). Lineage (NCBI taxonomy): Eukaryota > Metazoa > Arthropoda > Insecta > Diptera > Syrphidae > Portevinia > Portevinia maculata. The sequence goes on from OX454526.1 coordinate 222,704,558, forward strand.
CATTTCTTAAATTAATCTGTCAATTCTTCTTCTTGTGACGTTGTGAGGACTTACCCTATAGAATATTTGGTGCTGGCCCTGCTGTGTAGATTGATGGCGATACGATTTTCTGATATAAAAGGGTCGTTCTGTTAACATAATATTTCCGCGCAGCAATTGTTGGAGTTTCAATTTTGCTGTTTATATCGTTCAATGATTGTTTGAGGGCTTCTTCATATAGGACCCTTTAAGGGTCCTTTCCTTTTATAAATATTTGGCATATTTGGCTAAATAAAGTAATTATTTAATTAACATTGATTGACAAATAAATAATGGTCTTTAAAAGAAATGGTTAGGATCATCGATGCGATGCATCTCGGCCATTGGCGACAACTGCATTAGCATCGTTTTCATCATTTCCGTTATTCTAAGATCGACTTTTCTCAAGTTCGGTGCGCAGATAGAAGTGGCTCACTAGAGCCCTATTCTCAATGTCGTGGTTACGGCGAACAGGATGGTTCACCGTATACACGCCGACGTCCAAACAAGCTCCTTTCAAATCCGCTTTCTCTTGTGGGTCCTCGACCACGAAAACACCGTCGTTTGAAGCGACACTTTCCGGAGTTATTCCAGCAGTCAGTACTCTCTGCCTGTTCTCTGTTGTCTGGGAGATTCGAACACAAGGAATATCATTATGATCCTTCCTCATGAACAACTTTTTTATTTGTGCACCAACCACTTAACCGCTACACGCATAGCAGGTTTCCCGACTGTTCGTAACTACGCTGGCACTGCTTCTTTCTATTCTGTTTCTCCTGCAAGACATTTATCCCGTTTACATGAGAGATTCAATCCGGATTCAATCCGAATTGAATTCCATGTAAACGCAGATTGAAAGATTGAGGGATTCACTCAATCCGATCACAAAATTTTATGCGATTGGATTGAAAATCAGCATTTGAACGCAAATTGAAAGATCGAGAGATCGAGTGAGAGTGTGTGTGCGTGCCCTCTTTGTTTTCCTTTGTGATGTTCACTTGACTGGGATTTTTGTTGCTACTAACACAAGGCTATCCAAAATACGTATTAAGTAGGAGGTGTGTAACTGAATTCTACTTCAACTCAATCTCTCAATTCGGTGAGAGCGAAAACCCGCCTCGGAAACCAATTCAGTTTCAATTCGATCTTTCGATTCGGTCATGTAAACGTACTAATTGTCGTCTCATTGTTGTAATGTCACTTAAACACCGATATACTGGTGGCATTATGGAATTCATTGTGGTTATGTGGCCCCAAAATAATGCTGATTATCTTGCTTTGTTTCTATTTAATGTCCTTTCATTTTTTGATTGCTGGTATCATTAACCAAAATTTATACCGCTTGGATTCATTAATTTGTTACCTTCACCCTCATGCGGCCTTGCCAGTCGTAGAACCTGCAAATGACTCATCATGTTTAACACAAAACAAAATCCATTTCCTCTTTTTAGTACGGTTCAAGGGAAGGTTCACCTCCCGATTTCCTCAGGACTATCTCGAAAATATTAATGATACATTCATTAAAACGGCAGCACATGTTTCCTCATACACGCTACTAACAGAGATAAATTGAGTGACCTCACTCAAATGAAAATTGCTTAATTCAACCCATTTACCAGACACACATATCGCATTTAACTATGAAAACATTCACATGCTTACCTTGCCGTGCTTCGTGACACGGAGAACAATAAAATTCAGAATAAGACAAAGCCTTCTGCTACATAATGACTTTTCCCGGAAAGTTCTAGTCGCAAAAACCCGCCTCTTCAACAAGAAATCCCAAAAAGTTAATTGGTCCTTCTCCATAATTATGTTTATGTTTCTCCAAGCATATGCTATTCAAACTGTCGAATACTATGCAATTGACAAATGATATTCCTTCGTAAGAGGTAATAAATCACCAGCATCCTGCCGGATCTAAGGCACCGAGGTGAGCTCGGCAACTTAATGTTTTCCAATTTGAATTTACTTTTTGTTTCCTCAAAGAAAAAGTACGAATTTCACGAACACAAATAAGTACCTTAATCTTGCAAATATTAGCTAAGATTTATCTGCCCAGCTACGAACTCAGAACTTAATAAAAAGTCAACTGTGTCCCATGCTTGAACGACTTTTTCCTCGAAAAAAAGGAAGAAAAACAACCAAAATTTAAAATAAAAATAATACAGTTACGGATACTTATTGTGGGGGTTTGTCACCTCTCGCCCTCGGCACACATATCTGTTCAAGCAAAAACAAAACTTTCAAAATAAATATAAATATAAATAATTGCTATACAACACTACCTACTATCAATGTGTCTTCTGTGCCATAAGAATATAGAAAAAACGTTTCAGGTTGTTTGCTTTTGGGTATTTACTTGTAGTTGGGGAAGGGTGTTGCTAACCATCATCTGTTGATAACTCGTCTGGAAGTGGGTGTTTTTAAAAACCATGATACAAGACCTTAGACCTCTAGGGAAGAATATTGCTTAAAATTAAAAACAAAAAATTGTACATCAATCGAAAATTTATAAACAACTTTCCACTAGGTTTGCGAACACCTTTGATAAAAGTTAAACGATTATACTTGGTTGCCTATAGTAATCGGATCGAGAGTGTTAAAAAGTTGCTGCATAATTGTATTTATGCAGAACTGTCTGCAGATTGAGGTTGATCTTAGAAGTTTGAAATGAAACGATTTTTTATAAGCCTGAGCATTGAACTTTGTACGCTTCTACCTAGCTGAGGAAGCATTTTTTTATCATAAAGTTAAGTACAAGTAAGACATAGTCTCTTATAGATTATAGCGCATGTTATTGAAATAATAAACAATGAGCTTAATTGAAACTAATATAAACATAATGAAATATAGGAGAAGTAGAAAAAGAAACAGACGTAGAAAAAGAAACAGAAGATCAAAAGTTGAGTCAAAAAATACTACAAAGTCCCACGAATAGTAAACACTTTTGGTCATTTGTTAAAAATATCAAGAATTCGGCCTCATCATCTATCCCGACACTCATTTACAATGACATTCCAGCTGTCAGCTCTATAGATAAAGCCAATCTGCTTGCTGCTCACTTTGCAGTCAGCTCAACGCCCCCAGATTGTGCTTTGTCTCCCCCTGTACTCGAGCGCGTAGAATACTCCATGGGACCAATCCACTTCCGCAGTCGTACCGTGGCCAGAGTACTCCAAGATCTTGACGTTCACAAATCCGCTTTTTCATATGGTATTTCCCCTATCGTTCTGAAGAGGTGTTCTTCCTCCGTCCTATTCTTCAGGACACTTCCCGGAAAGTTGGAAAACAGCATTTGTCCAGCCTGTACCAAAAAAAGGGAATCTTCTTCTCCCACCTCCTACCGACCAATTGCACTTACGTCCCTTCTTTCTAAGGTCATGGAAACGCTGATAAACCGTCACCTCATGAAATATCTTGAATCTCGAAAACTTCTTAATGACCGGCAGTACGGTTTTCGCAGCAACAGGTCCACTGGTGATTTGATGACTTATCTAAGCAAAAAGTGGAACCGAGCTCTTCAACAAGGTGGTGAAAGTAAAATCGTGGCGCTTGATATTTCAAAGGCATTTGACTGAGTTTGGCACCAAGCTCTCTTGTCGAAAATGCGTGCATTTGGAATCGATGATACCTTTCTTCAATGGATTATAAACTACCTTTCGGACCATTCAATTCAAGTTGTTTTGGACGGTTTTAAGTCTGCAACTCACCAAATACATGCTGATATTCTCCAAGGCTCTGTTTTGTCTCCGTCTCTCTTTCTCATTTTTATAAATGATCTCCTGTCTATTACCTCTAATCCAATACACTTCTTTGCCGATGACAGTACCCTCAGCTTCTGATATTCGTTTCTTTATTCACGCCCCTCATCTTCGGGTGTGGAACTGGAACGGCAACGTATGTTAAGCTCATTTAATTTCGATCTCGATAGCATAACTCACTGGGGTGTAACTAATAGAGTGGAATTTAACGGTTCCAAAACTCAATGCTGTCTTCTCTCATTAAAGCAAAACACTAATGCCATGCCATTGTCCATGAATGGCACTTGCATCGTTGAAACCGAACTGCTTTCCATTCTCGGTATGTGTGTTAATGACGACTTACGTTGGAATGACCACATATTCGATGTCGCTAAGAACGCTGCGAAATATCTAGGCTCTTCCTTAAGCGCTGCAAGAAATATTTCACTCCCTCTGATCTGGCTGCTATTTATAAGGCGTTTATCCGCCCAAAACTTGAGTATAATGCGCATTATCTGGTCTGGTGCACCAATTACTTATTTGGAGCTATTAGACAGGATTCAAAAACGCGCGATAAAACTTACGATAGACTGTAACATCGCGAGATCGCTTGACTCTCTTAGTCATCGTCGCAATGTGTCCTGTCTCTCGTTATTCTATCGATATTTCCACCGTAAGTGCTCTAATGAAATATCCAGTTACCTTCCTCCCCTAGTACATTTCAACCCCAATACCCGCTATGCACGTAATGCGCATCAGTTTACCCTTAAGCCCGTATTTGGGTGTACAGTGAAATACAAGGAATCTTTCCTTTTCCGTACAATACGAATGTGGAATGCTCTTCCCCGCTCCATTTTTCCTACACATTATAATGTACAAACATTTAGAATCAATATGCATCGGCATCTCTCCCTATCTTCTAAAGCTAATTTCCTTAACGCCCGCGCTGTGTAGCTATTACATTCAGCCAGGTTCCACATTTCACTTTCACTCGAAATGAAATCGAAATCGAGCGAAAATAGATTTTGGTGTTCTACATTTCACTTTTATCGATATCGATTTCAAATTTTTCGAAATTGAAACAAAGTGAAATTGGCAGGTTCCACAATTCGATTTTACACTTTGTTTTTTTTTTTTTTTTTTTACGCTGGGAGGTGGTAATCTTCCAAAGACGAAACCGAGCCCGTACTCAGTAACAGTGTGGTGATTTCTACCCACTAACCCCTTCTCCCGTCTTCCCGTTTTCCCTGCGATACAACCTTCTTGGTATTTCATTGCCGCAGGGCGGGGATTAGCCAGCTTTCCAATTATTGCACCTAGTAGTTAAACCAATCAGCAATTTGTCTTTCTAATTTTACAATTCATATTCTAAGTATTTGTCCATAGAGGATTTAATACTGTTTTTGTTTTATTTTTCGAGCTATGTAGCTAGTTCAAAAGGTTTAATTCTTCTTAACCTCCTAGTCATATTGCTAGTATTTAATAGTTCCTTCATTTCTGAGCTGACGTGATTGAGAAGCCTAAGTTTATGTCTATTAGCTACTTTTTTGACTTCATCTTCAATCATTTCTATTTCTAGATCTCTATGCAGATCAGCGTTTCTTATGTACCATGGTGCATTTACTATATTCCGTAGAACTTTGTTTTGAAATGTTTGAATTTTCTGTAGATTTGTTTTGCATGTGCATGCCCATAGCTGGAGCCCGTAGGTCCATACTGGCTTTAGAATTTGCTTATAAAGCAGTAATTTATTGTAATTTGACAAACAAGAGTATTTCCCTATAAGCCAATACATTTTACTGTAGCGCATATTTAGTTCTTCTCTTTTTTTCTTTACATGTGCTTTCCAGCGCAGTTTTGCGTCTAGTGTCATGCCTAGATATTTGGCTGTGTTTGCGTAATCTACTTCTTTATCATTTATGAACACTGGTATGTGCTGAACATTTTTATTTGTAAAATTTATATGGACCGATTTTAGGTCATTTAGTTTAATTTGCCAATTTTTTGTCCATTTTGTTATATTGTTCACTGCCTTCTGTAGTTTTTTTGTCGCTACTTCAACTGTTTCTCCCACAGCAAGTACAGCAGTATCATCTGCAAATGTTGCCACAGTTGTTTCATCACTGTTCGGCAAGTCGCTAGTAAATAAGAGATATAATACAGGACCTAACACACTTCCTTGTGGTACACCAGCTTTTATTTCTCTTAATGTGGAGTAGTCATTTCCTTGCTTAATTCTAAAGAATCTCTCTAATATATAGGACTCTAAAATTTCTGAAAATTGTTTTGGCAGATGCTTTTGCAATTTGTAGATCAGTCCTTTGTGCCATACTTTGTCGAAAGCTTGTGCTACATCGAGAAATATAGTAGAGCATATCTTTTTTTCTTCAAATGCTTTTTCGATTTTATCTGTTATTCTATGCACCTGATCGATCGTGGAGTGTTCATTTCTAAAACCAAATTGATGGTTTGGGATTAGCGATTTTTCTTCGATTATTTTGTTCAGACGTTTAATCAACATCTTTTCAAATAACTTGGACAACATAGGTAGTATAGATATGGGGCGATAGGAGGTGACTTCACTAGGCGGTTTGCCTGGTTTTGGTATCATAATCACCTCCGCGACTTTCCACATGCTAGGTACATACCTTATCCTGAATACAGCATTTATGATCTGTGCTAGTTTCTTTAGGCCTTTTTTTGGGAATTGTTTAAGGATTTCCCCTGATATTAAATCAAATCCCGGGGCTTTTTTAGTACTGATGCCTTTTTTTATTTCATTGGCAATTTCTTTAGCCGTTACCGGTTGGATGTGACTTTCCTCTTCGCACAATTCTACGCTTTCTTGACAGTCTTTATCTTCATATGGTTGAAAGACGCCTTCAAGATATTCAGCAAAGAAATTAGCTTTTTCTTGGTTGTTTTTTGCCCAGTTACCTTCACTGTTTTTAACTGGTGGAATGTGAGCAATTGGCCTTTTCATTTTCTTTGTTGCCTTCCAGAGTGAGTACTCGGTATTAGCATCATTTGTAAGATTGGTAAGGTATTTTTTAAGAGACTCATTTTTAAATTCTCTTATCGATCTTTTAAGCTGGCTGTTTAGATTATTTAGTATTGTTTTGTCTCTGGGCGCTCTTGTTTGTTGCCAACGTTTTCTAGCTCGTCTCTTTTCCGTAATTATATCACATATTACTTTTGGATACGAGTTTTGTTGGATTTTAGTTTTCATTTTAGGTATTGCAGCCCATGTAGCTCTTTGGATATTGACAGTTAATATTTGAACAGCATCTTCTAATTGATCTTCTGTTTCTATTGTTTCTAAGAGCTGAATACTATCCTCTAGATGCTGTCTGAAGTAGCTCCAATCAGTCAGCTTATTTCCTAGCCTTGCGCTATTTTCTTTAACAGTGATTTTATCGCCAAGTGTTAAAAGTATTGTGGAGTGATCTGAGTCAAGATCTGGTCCTTCTTCTACCTTCATATTGTTAGTCGAGATATTCTTTGTTACGAAGAAGTCGACAAGATCAGGGATTTTGTTTCTATCTGTTGGCCAATACGTAGGTTTTCCCGTTGAGTGATACTTGCCGTTAATTTCGTTTATTGCTTCATAAAGTTCTCTTCCTCTTGTATTTGTCAATCTAGATCCCCAATACTTGTTTTTGGCATTAAAATCTCCCCCTGCAATAAATCTATTGTTAAATATTCGGAAGAGGCCTAAAAAGTCATTTTTCTTTAGATTGTAACTGGGAGAACAGTAAATTGATGCAACTGATATAGTTTGTCCACTTTTCGTTCGAATGTTAATAGAAATTCCTTGCATCGCGCATGATTGGAACTTGGCTTCTATATGGTGATCGATCGTATTCTTTACTATAACTGCAGCCCCGCATTTTGCTGAATTATGGGGATGTGGGGAGTGATATAATTCGTACCCTTGCAGTTTAAAGTTTGTATTGAATTTTAAGTGCGTCTCAGAGACAAGACATATATCTATTTGGTTCATGTCGAGGACTACTTGGATTTCATCCTTACGGTTCTCGATACCATTAGCATTCCATTCCAGGATTTTTAACCTATCCATCATGTTCTTCTTTTTTGTGCAGCCTTGTTATTGCTGCTTTTTTTCTCGAGGAGCGAGATTCTTTCTAATATAGCTTTATTGCTTTTATCCATGCTTTCTATTCTACTTAGGATTTTTTCCATGAACGTTTCCATATTATTATTTCATTTAGTTTTGGTTGTAGTTTTCGTTTTTGCGACATTATCTACTTTTTTCGATGCAGCCTGTGCATATGTCAATACTGTACCCGCTCCTGTTTTTGGTACTAATGTCTTTTTGATATTTTTATCGGCTATGGGTACTTCTTTTGGCGCTCGCATCTGCAAGTCCTTTATGTCTTTAGGTGCGTCCTTTTTTGTATTTGTCATAGCTTGTTTATGCTTTTTGTCTTTTGCTAATTGAATCTCTATAGTTGGCTGGATGCTTTTCGTTGCAGTTAGCGCATTTTGTTGGTTCGTCTTTTTTCTTCATACAATCTTTAGTATGGTGGTTTCCTGCACACTTTACGCATCTTGGATTAGAGCTGCAGTATTTATTCGTATGTCCATACTTTTGACAATTCTTGCACTGTGGTACAAGTTTTGATTTCCTTACGGCATGAATCTCTACCTTCATTCCAAGGATGTCTTTAATATCGTATATCTTTTTGATATTTTCGTCGTGCTCAAAAGTTAGCATAAACATTGGAAGCGGTGCTTTGCTTTTAGATTTTAGCATATTGACAACTTCTAATATCTTTAGGTTTTTCCTTCTTAGATCTGTAACTACACTCTCTGGCGAGCATGAGAAGTGTAGTTTCTTTACAACAACCTTAATTGGCCTAGTTTGTTTATTCTCATAAGAGTACCATTGCACCTTTTTTTGGTTAAGTATTTTGGTAAGTCTTCTATAAGAATCTTCTTCATCTACATTTATTTTAATGTCATTGCCATTTATTAGCATTGTATTAGCTTTAATTTTATTTTCCTCCAATAACTTAACTAAGCTTTCATACTTTGTAATTTCCAGAGCAATAATTGGAGGAGGTTTGACTGACTTTTGAATTTTATTTTCTTTATTTGGAACATAATTGGTAGCTTGATAGCTTTCTTCCGGAGATGAGATCTTTGGGGATGTGCTCATTTTCCGTTTTTTATTTTTGTTCCCGTTTTTGGGTTTTCTTTCTGTCTCTTTCAGTAGTTCTTCCTCATCAGTTGAGAACTCAACTACTTTAATTATTTCTTTTTCTTTGTTTTGGCTGTTGATCTGATTTTTCAACGTTTGCAACTCCTGCTTTAGACTATTAATTTCTTGGATTAATGTCTCGTTTAGTTGCTTAAACCCATCTCTTTCCTTGCAGACTTCTGAATATTTTGCATTCAGAGTTTGGGTTTCATCCATTTTACATGATGATGGGGGTGATCTCTCTACCCTCTTACTTTTTCCAAAAGGGTTCTCGGTAAGGAATAAATTTCAAATCGAGCATTTCCATCAGTATGAAATAGTGGAAACAGACGATTGACGTGTTTGAAAATGTAAGTAAATAATAATAATAATTACATTAGAGTAAAATTCTTTCCATATATTTTTTAAAAAATTACATATTTCAAAAGGGGCAAGCATAAAAATACTTCACAGGATGCAATATTCATTAAATTTATGTCGATAAATAAAGACCTTTCTAGAGGATTCATGAAAGGCGATCGTCTTGTTGCAGATGCTCTTTGGAACAAGCTAAAAAACGATCTTAATTGCCACGGTCTACCCCAGAAGAAGGAAGGAAGATGCTAAGAAGAAGGGCGTAACTGACTGAACAGAGTTTTTTGTTATTTTTTATAGCCTTTTCAAATAAAGAGTATACCATCAGCAATATGGTTTCTTATTTGGCTGGCTTAATTGAAATTTGCAGCTTCTTCTGTAAATTCGTCGTCTTCTTCAATTTCACTTGCCTCGTACCCTACCTCAAAACTCTCTTCTTCTTCATTTTGTAGCTTAAATTGTCTACAAATGTTGTGCAACACCACGGCAATTACCACAGCACTCATTTTTTAAATAAATCGCGAAAACGAGACGAAATTTAAAACAAAAAAACTATTTATTACAAAAAATATATTTTTGCGACGTTTCAAATGACAGATAAGCTGTTTTTAATTTCACTTGAAGTGATTTCGAAAAAGTTTCGAATATTATAAAATGTGTGAAATGTGGAACACGGAAAACAAATTCACTGGAATTACAATTTCACTTTCGATTTCATTTCACTCGTTCTCTGGAACCTAGCTGATTATAAGGGTATTCAAAAATCCTTTTAGTGCGAGTGCAATACAAACATAAAAAGAAGAAGAAATAGAGAGGAGAAAGAAAAGAATATTAAGGAAAAGTAGTTATTGTTATTGTTGTAGATACTCTATTGCGGCATTTTTAGGGCTCCGTAGCCAAATGGCAAAAAACGGAACCCTTATAGATTCGTCATGTCTGTCTGTCTGTCTGTTCGGGAATGTCACAGCCACTTTTCTCCGAAACTATTAGAGCTATACTGTTGAAATTTAGTAAGTAGATGTATTCTGTGAACCGCATTAAGATATTCACATAAAAATAGAAAAAAAAAACAATAAATTTTGGGGGTTCCCCATACTTGGAACTGAAACTCAAAAAAAAAAATTTCATCAAACCCATAAGTGTTGGGTATCTATGGATAGGTCTTCAAAAATGATATCGAGGTTTCTAATATCATTTTTTTCTAAACTGAATAGTATGCGCGAGAGACACTTCCAAAGTGGTAAGATTTTATGTCCTGGAGGATTGAACAAATTGAAGTTTCTAGAAGAGATATGCAGGAGATCTAGTTTCAATCACACTGTGCATAAACTGGCAACACCTGGTATTCAAAAATTGTTGAAACGTGCAACCCAGTACTAGTTTGTGGTAGTGCGATATATGATCCTGTCGAAGCAGACCATATACATATTTAATGGCATCGTTGAACGCGACAAGCAACTTGTGTTGACAGTGAGAGTCAAGTTTGCAGTATGCAGTTGTTGAATAGTCAAAAATTGGAACAAATAAAGTCTTGATAAGCATTAGTTTTGTATCCACTGGGGTGAAACCAGAAGACTTTCAAAGTTTTCGAAATCCTGCATATATTCGACCGACTAAGTAATTTGTTTGATCTACAGCGGAGAGTGAGCGATTTATCTTGAAACCAAATTCGTGACAGTTTCGACAAACTTAATTTGCCTATTGTTCAGTAACAAGGGTGGTAGTTCAATGGTATCACGACATTTTTTTGATATCAAAATCAGTTGAGATTTTTCTGAATTTATGCTTAGCCCATTGGAAAGGGACCAGCTATAAATTTTCGAAAGATCCTCATTAATTCTAGCAATGAGATCCTCCACCAGTCCAATTGGACGTGACAAATAAATCTGGGCATCATCAGCATAAAGGTGAAAGGAGACATTCGAACAGACACTGGGCAGATCATTTATATATAAACAGAATAATATTGGTCCCAAAATTGATCCCTGAGGTACGCCTGTTAGTAACGCTCTAAATTCGGACGGTTTCCCATTATGGACTACTCTGATAACGATTATGCAAGTAATTACTTATTAGGCGCACTGATCTTTCACTAAAGTCAAAATACATTCTGAGCTTCTGACACAGTACCTGATGGTTTACTCTATCAAAAGCCTTGGAAAAGTCACGCAAACAAAGAACGGTCAAGTGATCCATGTCAAACTTAATTCGTATGTCATCGAGAATTTTTATCATAGCTGTAGCACAACTGTGACGTGTTCAAAAACTAGACTGGGCAGAGGACATCAACCTATGCTATGATATTTGGTTAAAAGAACCCTCTCCAAGACTTTTGATAGAGTTGGTAAAATGCTAATAGGGTGAAAATCAGTTGCAAGAGATGGATGAGGTTTCTTTGGCACAGGAATAACTTTAGCTAACTTCCAACTATCAGGAAAAAAAGATGATGTGATACAAAAGTTGACAATAATGTGTAAGACAGCTTACTTTATGGGGTAGGATTTTCTTAACGAAGCGAAGGGATATACCATCTTCGACGTCCGAAACAACTTTGAAATCAAAATCAGACAGAAAAAGCAGTTCATCAAATAAGAATTTATTAATCGCACTTTTTAAAAAAGCATTATTAAGTGCAGTAACATCAGGGATGCTATCAGCAGCAGCCCTTTTCCCAACGCCAATGGAACGTAAGTTGGTCCAAAGCTTTTTTGATGGTAGGTCAGTGTTCAATTTGGAAAGGAAATATCTCTTTTTAGCTCTTCGTGTGATAAAGGTAGAGTAATTACGAGCACGACAAAAACATTCCCAATTAGGAGTTGTTGGTCTTTGTTCTTTTCTCATTTTTATAAATGGTCTCCTGTCTGTTACTTCTAATCCAATCCATTCATTTGCTGATGACAGTATCCTCAGCTTCTCATATTGGCTTCTTGGCTTCATTCACGCCCCTCTTCTTCGGGTGTGGAACTGGAACGGCAACGTATGTTAAGCTCACTAAATTCTGATCCACTTTAAATATAGCTTGTTGCGAACCTTCATCGCATTTGCAACCTCACTGGTGAACCATTGGCGTTTCTTATTTCGTATTGCAACCGTCTAAATAGGAACATGTTGGTTAAGGAGGTCCAATACAAGTGATTGAACATGATTCACTTTGTCCGCTATGCTTGATATTTGATAGCAATGACGCCACGGAAGCAAGCTTGCATCAAAACGTAACGCATTGTAGTCTATTGAAGCATAATCCCTGAATTCGAACGATGAAGGAGAGGGGGAACGGGGCATATCAACACCATAAGTACAGAATATCATGTCGTGGTCAGATATTCCTACCAGGGACAGCTGATCTTGAAGCAAGACATCAGCACGATTTGACAGCATAACAACATTAAGAAGGCTGGGAGGGGCATCAGGAGAAAAATGGGTGGCATACGAATTTACTACCGATAGCCCGGCAGCAGCAGCAAAATCCAGTAGTTGATAAGCTTTATTATCACATCTTAATAGGTCAGCATTGAAGTCTCCAAAAATTATTATGTGCTCATAAAGTGCATTAAATTCATGCAACCCAGAAAATAAAATATCTGGCGAATGACAGCGATCATTTCACTATACCATCCGAAACTTCTAAGAGAAGATACTCCACCACGCTTCCTTTGGATTTGCTCAGTATTTCGTACTTGAACGAAGTGCTGCAATACACTGCAACTCGCCGACCTGTCTTTGTAGTTACCCTGTTATTAGGAATAAGCTTATTCCCAGAAATTTCATAAAGCTGATTGACTGCATCTTCATTTTTGGAATCTACTGGATCAGACCGGAACCAAGTCTCAGTAATGCAAATATGTAATATCATCCCCAGATCCTTTGAAAACATACCCTAAGTAATCCAATTTGGTTAAATTTAAACTACGCGCATTAAGGTAACATATTTGTAATCCCTCGCGTGAGTTGAATAAAATCTTGACTACAGATCGCACCGCAATTTCACCAGCATAACCAGACACCGGAAGACTATTAGTATTACTAACCATCATTCAATTCAAGTAAACAAAATTAAAAAAACAAGCAATTGAGCACTGTACGGCAAGTATGTACTGGAATTTTATGTGCAGACGCAGACGACAACAATAACAACAATAAGGAAAGTGTAAGGAGAAGAGAATGTGTAAAAGAAGAAAAAAGAAAAAAGAAGGTAGTTATAAAAGAAATAGAAAATAAAATAAAATAGAATGGTGTTACAAATACTATCTACTGTTTCAAGAAATTAAATTTACAAATGTATAAAGTGTAGAATATCTAAACAAAATAAAATAAATATACATACGTAGAACTGCTCCAGATGACATCAGTTGAAATGCAGCGGGAAGCACCGGCAAAAAGCTTTCAGGAGAGTTTGGCCGATGTTGTAATTTTAATTTCAAAATCATCACTAGTTTTCTTCCAGTGCACAAATTCATTTCTAGTTCTCACTGATGAAAGCAAGCCTTCTCTCCGAAGCTGATTTGCATGCCGCAACAGAGAACTATTCGCAGGCGTAAAGCGGACCTTACACGGTCAATCGAATGACATCAATCACTAGCATGTGTTTGTGAAAATGTATCTGTATGAGTCACACACATTTGGTGAAGTCTGATTGACGAAAATCAAAGAAAGTTTGATTTTGCATGATGAACGTCATGCTGATTGATATGTATAAGGGTTGGATTGACGTAATTACTTCATTGTGTTTTGTGTCACGGACTCGAAAACATGTCTGGCGCCAGCGGAAAATTGAAAGACGATGAAGACCGAGCATTTGTATTGGAATTAATTGAAATGTATCGGTCATTACCGAGTTTATGGGATGTCAAAAGGAAAGATTATAGCGACCGAAACAAAAAAATGCAACAATATGAAGTTTTACTGCAAAAGTATAAAGAAAAGTATCCCGATGCACAAAAAGCGGATGTCACCAGAAAAATAAATACGCTGAGAACGTATCATGTATCTTTTTTATAATCAAAGGAGAAATTATTTTAAGCAATTCCTCGTAAGTGGAGTTATCCATTCTCATAAAATGTTTATAATCGTCCTGTGCAGATATTTTCAATTCATTCAAAAGATTTTCATGTGTGAACTGATTCCTTTTTGTTAACCTTTCCTTCATCCAAATTCTCTTTTTTCTCGATATTTTTTCTTTTTCCTCTTTATGCAATGTGCATTAGCAATATGCAATACGTCCGTTTCAGCCATTGCACATCCGTACGCCAGGAAAACTCACAAAACCCAAAAATTCCACGTCATTCGATTGAACTGTGTAAGGGGTAGCGTCAATCCACACATACACGATGCATGATGTCAACCGATTGACCGTGTAAGGGCCGCTTAAGACTTTCGTTTCCGCAAATACGACGATGATTGTAAGGCATTCCATTTTGTGTATCACCATCTATACATTATCCAACAAAAATTGTCAGTACAGGCAAGATAGGATGTTTGTCTCTCAGTCTGGTTGCAATGACTTACATAAATCGGTACCTCTTTAAAGCTATCACAGGGTTGCAGTAGTATGTATGATAATTCGCCATAACTCATAGAGCAGTTCTATTAGGATTACCATCTTCCAGTTTAAAATAAAAATATTGCGGAACGAAATAAATTCGGTTTATTTTTTTCGTTTTCTGGTAAGATAAAAATATGCGCGTTTTTTAAGGGTATATCCAGTAGATCAACAAAATATATAAATTTCGTAACAAAAAAAAAAAATCAAAACGATAAATATATCACTGTAATCCAATTTATTCATTATAAATATTGTAAAACATAAAATACTAATTTCTAATATCACTACTCAACTAATCGGATGAGTAATTACTGCTACTGCTGTCGTTATTTAGGTCTATTATTAACCTTTCAACTGCTTCCTCGGCAAAAACGTTCATTTCCCACATATTTGGCTCAACAAGCTGTTCAACGTGTTGGACACATCGATGCCATTTTTCCTTGTCAACCCTTGTAAGTGCTGTCGTTAGTAAGTCTCTTATTTCAGCCATTTTAAATGACTTGTTTTGGCTTGCTACAAACCCTTTCACTTGAGCCCAAACCAGTTCTATTGTTTAACGATTTCAAGCAACTCTGCTTTAACCATATCATACTCGAAACTTATCGCATAAGACCTCAACCACTTTTTTATTTCATCTTTTCTCGTGGAAGTGGATGGTGCTTTATTTTGGTTTCTGGAATGATAGGAAGCATTGTCCAAAACTATGTATGACGGAGTTGGGTTCCAGGCATATTAAAATATCTTTAAACCATTTCTCGTACACATCAGCGTTCATGTCCTCGTTGTAGTCTCCGGTTTTTCCCGAAATGAAGCATAAAAGTCCTCCATCGACGAAACCTGTAGAACTTCCAATATGGGTTATAATTAATCTCTTTCCTTTTCCAGATGGTGATCGCAGTCCTGTTGACAATCGTTCATTAAACGCCTGTCGTGGTGTTATAATAGTGGGGTCTATTCAAATTTTTCCTCGAGCGTGGCCCTCGTTGAGCCAGGTCTCATCAGTAAAATAAATTTTTCTTTTCTCTTCTCTAATTTTTTTTACTTCTCGTAAATATCTTCGTCTCCAAGAAATAATGTCACTTCTTTCCAACAACAGATTCTTTCGCTGACGTTTGACGAATTTAAGGCCGAGATCTTTTTGTAATATTGTACGCAAAGTTGATCTGCTTACTTTTGTTATATTTGCATTTGTTTGTACTTCCAATAAAATCTTGTCTAGCGTTGGAAGGTCATTATCCATAAAAAAATGATGGACTATCCGCCTAATGGCACATTTGTCAAAATCATCGACCTTGCTCTTGATACCGGATTTATTTTTCTTCTTTGGTGGTGAATTGTGGCCTTTGCTTGCTTTTTCCCTTAAAAGCATGTACACAGTTCGTTACGTAACAGAAAAAACATTAGCTGCATTTTCTACGGCTTCCGATTTACTTTTAAAAAGGCCATAGAATTTTTCAGTTGCATCAACAATTTGTTGTTTCTTTTCTACACTTAGATCCTTTGAAGACCTTGTAGCCATTTTTCTTTTTTTACTTATATAAACCACTAGCTGTGTCCGCGACTTCGTCCGAGTGGAATAGGGAGTGCGGGTAGCATTTTAAATTATTTTATTATATAGAAAATACAGATCATGCTTTTATAATTGGCAATAAAATTTCTAATAAAATCCTACCTAACAGGTTTCAATGCTTAAATTTTAATAAAATTTTCCATTCTTATTATACCTCTATCGCTAACTTATTCTATGATTACATCCCTACCTAACTTGAGATCTTCCTTTTGGGAATTCCCGTATTCATTGACAAAACAGGCGCCAATCATCGGAAAAACAAAGACATCATACAAACAGGTACCTACATAATGAGATGAAAGGATGTATTTACGTTTTTTTTTATTTAAACAGTTTGCGACATAAACTCAATCAGCAAGATTTTCTAAAAACATTTCCCAGTCCTTTCCGCTATATGTATATTGTGAAAGGTAGACACAATCAGGCAATTAGAATACAAAATTATATAACCACGACGCAATGTCATATACCTACCTAAACAAATGGTAAAAAAAACTGCACTTGTGCAGCTGTACACTATAAAAGGCAATCAAATTAAAACCGAATGGCAACCATGCAAAAGTACCAAAACCGAAAGTTCTTTGACAAAATCCATAGAAAAACCCTTAATGATATGCTTCATTGTGGAGATGGTAATACTAGAGCTGTGTCAATCGTTCAAATTTAATGATCGAATCGTTCAAGTACTGGTTGAAAAAATGATTCGGTCATTTCAATCAATCATTCAATCAATCCATGACAGATGGGACATGGGAGTATTGTATTGCTTTATTCAATTTCAATACAATCAAAAACCCCAATCATCATTCGTTCAATTTAGTTTCGATAGAGACAGATACATTCGAATGGATTGTAAGAGTGAATACACGCAAAAATACCAAAACGCCTTTGAATAATTAGGAAATGGAGGTTATTGATGACTTGTTTTGGCTTTTGACAGAAGCGATATTTTTGTAGAACAAATATGTGTTGGTAAAACGAAATAAGCCGAAATAAATAAAAATATTTTGATATATTAACACATTTATTGGTTCAGTAGATAAGAAATCAGTAATAAAGAAATGAATTAGTCAGAACATAACAAAAGTATTGACTCGATGAACGATTGACTTCGGGCATTGTGATTGCAATCACTAATACTTTATTGTGATCGGGTCAAAAAGATCGAATCAATCACGATTGACACAGCTCTCGGTAATACTCTTCTGATGTGCTTCAGTCACACACACTGCTTATTTTGGTGGATGATAATAGCAAGCGAACACAAGACGATCATGCCCATTCCCATTCGGCTGTTAGGGAGACTGTTTGTGGTGGGTTGTATGCGAATTTTAGGAAAATTACAACAACGATTCCTTGGTATGACAGTGGTTTGGTTTTTAATTCAGTGGCAATTCTTGCGTTTGAGTGCCGTGAGAGTATCTACAGGCACTACTGGTAGAAAAAAAGCTCCTCCATAAGGCCTGTACTGACAATTTTTGTTGGATAAAGTATAGTTGGTCAAGTGTAAGACCTTTGTTTTTGTAGAACGAAGAAAGGAAAGCCCGTTGGTCAGCATGAGAAGAGAAGCGAATTAGCAGTATGCGAAAGCTTTTGCTGCTTTTGTTGTTGTTGCTGTTGTTGTTGTTGTTGTTGCTGTTGCTGTTGTTGTTGTTGTTTTTGCTGTTGCTGCTGCTGCTGCTGCTGCCGTGCCAATTGGATCTAAGACAAAAAGCATCTCTGTGGGGAGAGTATTCGTATTAGTATTTAGGCGCTACCAATCGTGAAACTGGTTGCCCTCGGATTTGCAGTAACATTTCCCCGTGCCGCATGTTTGGCATTAATATCTCGGGCCAAGAAATAATAATTCTCCACCAACTTAAGCTGTAGGCTACGAAAAAGTGTATCGAGCTCTGTCATAAATTGATTGGTTGGAAGTGGTGCAGGTGCATACAGCGAGACCACGTACATTTTCCTCCGGCTATGGAGAGGAATACATATGATGCATGCTTCCAATAATTCGACCAGCCAACACTATCTACCCAATGCACAGGAAAACCAAATACGTACACATGAAAACCTACCAAATGATTTTTTTTTGAGAATTTTGTTAAAAATCTTCAAATATAGATATAATTTTGTTTTGTTAGATTCCCCTTACAACTCTACTCCTTCACTTTTCAGATTTTTTATGTGCAAACTGTTTTTCTTAGAAAATGAGAAAAATTCAGTTATATTCCTGGCAGTGCAATGGACCAGTAATGAGTCTGTGTGCTCCAGTGCAAATACCCCCGCACCCCCACAAAAAAATGTGCAGACTGAATATTTTTTTTTGTCTTTGAAAAGGTTACATTCACTATTGTATGCCTTACTTGCATAATATATGCATTTAATTTTTCTCTGAAATGGTTCACTCTTTTGCCGAAAACAATACCAACTGACATTGGACTTTTTTGAATTAACCAAGTTAAATAAATGGAATTAATTGCGTTTGATTTAAGTTCTGTTTTTGTGATTACAGCCAGACTTAAGTGAACAACTTAGAGTAAATTGAATTTTTGGAAGGCAATTTACATAAAATCTAATTAAAAGCAGTAAAAAGTTTGTGGATACAGTTGAACCTTAAGTTAGTTCTAAGGCTGAAGCTATTGCGCTTCTTTACATTAATAGCTTCAGTGCAGGCACATAATTTTAGTCCATTTTTTGTTTGCTGAAAATGTAATTAATATTAAAAAATTGTAGATTGCTGTTTAACTGATTTTCTGCTGAAGGAAGCAAATCATTTTAGTAGGAACAGATGTAAAAAAACAAGTTGAAGAAATGCTATTGTTTCATGGTACACATAACGTACACTTTTTAGGTTTGCAGTTTTTTGTAAGCCTTGACTTCCTATTTTAAATTTATCACGCCACGCCACTGATTTCTTTGAACTGTCAGAACGTATTTCAATTTAGGACAAACTTTTTTTTAAATTCCAGCGGCGCACGTTTACACTGGGGCAAAGGCCGCAACAATTATTACTAGAACAAACATTTCAGATAAATAAGTTGTTCAGGAGAAAGGATCACAATGATATTCCTTGTGTTCGAATCTCCCAGACAACGGAGAACGGAGAAGTTTTGAAAATGGTGGTTCCACAGTTCAAGCTGATTGACAGAGTTCGTGCGCAGCCTGGTTTCTATCAGCAGCAGAAGAAGAAATCTCCTCTAACTCCCAATACAGGCCCTCCACACACTTTGCTTAAATTTGAGCGCACTTTCTCTTTGCGAGCCTCTTGCAAAGTTTGTTTTCCAATTCGAGGCTAGCTTTCTCATCTCCATTATTAGTGGAGCACTTTAACTAAACTTCGAATGCCGCTTTCTTGTTTCTTTCGTTGTAGGTTCCAGATTGCGGGTGGCATTGGTGCGATGGTAGTGTATTACCTAACTGATTGGCAGGTCGTGCGTTCGAATCCCAGCCAGGGAAATGTATACATGAGTTCAATATTATTTGAATAAGGGGTCCTAGAAACAACAAACATTTTGGAAAAATATCCTTTCTTCGACTGTTAAGGACCTTTGTTGTTGCAAGGACCTCTTAGTCAAATAACATTGACCACAGATATACCGTGTGGATTCTAATAGCATTTTGGAAAAATATCGTTTTTTCTACTTTTAAGGACCTTTTTGTTGTTCCAAGGATCTGTTAGTCAAATAACATTGAACACAATATACTGCGCGGTTTTCCAGGAGTTTTTGAAAAAAAATGTTTTTTTCGAGCTTAAGAACCTTATTTGGTTCTCCAGCGACCACTTGGTAAATAACCTTATTACAACTAAAAGTGACATTCTTAAATGGGCCATCGGTTACCGAAGTAAAAATCGATATTTTTCCTCTTACCTTCAACTGATGTACAACAAACTTCAAGCTATACAACCTCAATTATTCAAAACAAATATACTTCCACACAACTTCCCGGTGTTTCGTAAGGACATAATAATCTCTAAAATTGAACGTAATTAGAACTGGAAAATGTATAACGAAACAAAAGAATTGCTCCTGTGCCTTTTTTCTTTAAATTGATGGAAAAAAATATTTACACATGAGTATCAAGGGCCCCTGGAGAGTCTATATTATAAATTTCAGCTCCCTAGCTCAAACTTTGGTTTTTTGCCGTCCGAACTGAAAGCCTGACGGTGACGGTGACGCTGAAAATCTGACGATGACGGTGACGCTCTATATTTCCAACTAGCCCCTACCGAGAAAAAAAACAGATATTTACACATCAACGAGAGCAAAGATTTTTACACATCAAAAAAAAAAAACATACTCGTATCTTGTGCTCTGCACTGTGCATCCTCAGCTTCGTTGATGATGTGGTGGAGTTAATTTTGCAAATTAGCGATAAATGCTTCGCCTTACTCTTTGTCCAGATTGTACGCACTTGATTCTCGCGGACAGTTTTGATTCTTTTGCTCTACTCGTCCCCGCCGCCATAAAAATGTCTGTCAGGATTGCTGGGCAATCGCCTCTCCTAGGATCACTTTGCCATCTTTAACCCGAGGCTTCATGAAACGTGTTGCTTGGTTGGTTGGTTGGTTGGTTGAAACCGGCCCTCGATGAGGATGCACTTAGACCAGAACGTGTTGCTTACTTACTTACTTAGTGGGCTCCCGACCGTGAAGATTCTCTGCCTGAGACACTGCAGCCTTCCATCCTCTGCGATCCCGGGCACGTTGCTTTCAGTTCTCTAGACCAAGCGCTCTGACATCCGCGATGGCTTAATCCTTAAAATGGAAGTTCGGTCTTCCTTGCCTTCTCGAACCAGGGAGCTGGGAGTCGAAGATCCTCTTGGCTTTAGCATTATTTTCCATTCGCTCAATGTGGCCGAGCCAATGTAGTCGACGTGATTTAGCTTTCTGGGCTACATCTAGATCTTGGTACAGCTCATAGAGTTCGCGGTTGTATCTTCTCCTCCTTTCGCCCTCCGAAACGTGTTACCAAATGGTAACCAATCTGAGTTTAATTTTCGCCGCTGCTGTAAGTGCCAGTTTTGTTTGACGAACATGGTTTTGAGAACGATAAGACTATATGACTTGCACATGCTCAGGATATCTTAACCCGGAGAGTTCCCGGTGTCGTATGGCAGTCCTCCATGGCAGTTTTCATAGTCTTCGTTTGACTTCTTGATATTTCCGTTCAAACAAAAGTTCTTCTTTTGGGATGATCTTGATGAGGTTCTGAAAATTTAGTCAGAATGCATCCTTTTCTCTCTGCTCGCATCCAACTTGGAGAGCTTATATTTCACACCTCACTTGGCATCACCAGTTTGAGATACATCAAATGATCACTGGGCTATAAAATTGCCAAGACGCTGTTAAGTAGCTCTGCCGCAAGGATGATAACTATTCCGTTCCTAGCCTGTTCCGTC
Organism: Portevinia maculata; assembly: GCA_949715645.1. Lineage (NCBI taxonomy): Eukaryota > Metazoa > Arthropoda > Insecta > Diptera > Syrphidae > Portevinia > Portevinia maculata. The sequence continues at coordinate 222,726,397 of OX454526.1, forward strand.
CCGTAGTAGAACATCTTGAAAGCTTTTGCCCTACCGTCCAAGAAAACGCTCCCAATTTCCGGTATTTCGCCATTTCGTTTCCTGGGCACAAGATGTCAACTCGCCTTCTAACCCTCATCTCTTCGAGCTTGTTGCTACGACCATTCATACTTCCAATGTTCCAACTCACGGCCCTTAGGTTTGGCCTAAGCTTAAGTATTACTTTGCTATCCCCCGGAAACCCAATTGCTCTGTCCCGAGCATTTATGCTCGTCCCAGGATTATTACCATGATGAGTAGTGCCTGGCGGGGTAGTGCGTTTTCTATTAGCGTACATTTCCATTGCAGGTGGCAATGGTGTGATGGTAGTGTATTCACAAAGTGATTGGCAGGTCGTGTGTTTGAATCCCGGCCAGAGCCATGCTTTGTAGAATTGAATACACACAACAATTCAAATCTCCCTTAAGCAATTAAGGCGACACCTGTGGAGAAAAAAACCCTATCGCACCAAAAAGTTCTTTCCTATCCTCCTATTCTTTCAAGTAGTAAGCACACCAAAAAACAGGCAATGAATCATTTGCTGGGTGCCTGCGCTGTGGCAACATTATAAGGGTACTGTATCAATTACAGAAAAATAAAACAAAAATCCCTTAAGCGCACGCTAATTATAAAAAAAAACAATGCGCTTTAGTTTAAACGAGGTCGACACGTACAATACGTACATGCACCTATTAGAATTAGTTCTTGTTTGATCTTTTTTTACGACACCGGTGATCGCCAGTCGTGCCAACGTACGGATTTGCATCCACACTTGCTTTAAGATGTTTAAACTGCCTAGATGTGATTTTCCCCCTTAGTCGCCTTTTACGACAAGCGTGATATTTTTAACCCGCCCCTACACGGGGAATATATGAAGGTAGATCTCCTTGACCAGTGGCGGATCCACGGGGGGTCATCGGGTCCGGACCCGGTTTATGACAGCATAAATTATGTGGAGCCCCCCTCGTCGAGATCCTAGATCCGCCACTGGTAGGTACATATGTAATATAAAGTTATCTAATCTTTTGGCAACTCGAACCTTGTTATAAAGCGTTTGTTTTATCTACTTATTATTAAATCGACCATGCTTGCAGTCTTTGTTTACGGTTTTGGATGTTGAATGTAAAATGCAATACGGCCGAGTTTATTGAGGATGATGTTTGTCGAATCCTGATGAGGTGTTTTTCTTGCACTGACGTCTTTTCTCTGTCTTTTTCCGAGTGTTGGTAATTTACTTACTTCGAGTTTGTCTTGAATGGTTTCTGTGTCCTAGTTGCTGATTCGTGCAGTCAATTTTATGAAAGGTGGTGCAATCGATAAAGAAAATGTCCTTGACCGGGGTCAGATTTTTGTTGGATTGGAATTTTTTGGACACTAGAAGTTCCTATATATGTAGCACGAGCTATACTTCCTTTTGACGATTTTGCGGCCAAGGTCGTCTGATAGTACAGAGTACCGGTTTGCCTCGTACAAAGGAAAAAAAATAATGGAAGTCACTCGTGCGTTTTCAGATGGAAATCTTCTTGCGATTGGTGAGGAAATTTCTCTTTAAAACGTTTCGCAATACTTAATTAGTCGGATTACTCTTACCGAATCTAATGTTTTCAGATTATTTTAATCCACATGATCAAGCTCTCAATTTAGAGGCAAGAGTTTAGCCAAAAGTCTTTAAACTAAGTGTAAGGTTAGGACATTCACTAGTGAGAACTCCGGTATCCATAGGATTTCCTTTTTTAACGTAGTTTTAGTATTTAATTAATGAATTATAGTGGATTTAATAAGTGAGTTTAATATTTGGGTTTAAATGGAGTAAAGTACTTTCTGTGATTCAACGAACATGAGGACGGGACGTGACGACGTACGAACTCTCCACTACAAGGACACGTGACGTACGATTGACTGGATTCTAGCGTTAAGGGGCTGTCTCTCGTTGTTTTTGGCCAGAGAGATAGTCAACGGAGTGTCGAACGACACATAGGATGGGTAGGCCGAGCCAGAGCTAACATCATCTGGGAAGTCTCAGGAACGAGACGAACCTTACCAGGTAGCGACATCAGGAAGCAGTGGATGCAAAGGAGGCTAGAATAAGGTTAGATATAAGTTAGATTAAGGACAGATAAAAAGGTTTAGCTTTTTTTTTTTTTCTCCTTTTTAAAAAAAGGAAATCCAAATCCCAGAGCACTCAGACTCGGTAACGTTCCATTGTACTACCAGGCAGAAATCCTCCTTTTGGTGTAGAGGCATGTGATTGGGTGGCGTATGTTGTTGTTCCCCATGGGGATTGAACGTGCACCGCACGGGTCACAAGCCAACACACTAACCTCTATACCGTCGCCACCCATAAGGTTTAGCTTACTCTTTAGTTTAGAGTAGTTAGATAAGATTGGATGGGTTGCATCTGACTACCTGTACTCTCTCCTTGTTAGGTCAAAGGTTATTGAGGTTTCCTTTTCTTCTCTCCTATCTTTCTCTTCGTTTCTCTTTCCTTTCTTTTTTTGTCCGTCCGATTTAAGATTAGTTCTCTCGTAGTTTTTCTTTCTTCCTTTTTAGGCACGATATTTTTTGTTTGTGAGCAGGTGGTTTAGTGTGAGGGGGACAAGAACTATCCCGTCCGACGAGCGATAGCCATGTAACCGCGAGCGTTTCACCGTCCTCCTCCACTACTCCGAAGATGCCCCTGTGGCCAACCTCAACTAATAACAATGGCGCCCAACTAGTGCTTAGTTTTATAGAGGTTCAATGTTTTATCTTATTTTTCTGGCACTTTAACTTGATAAGAACTGATTGCTTTTGATAAATTATCAAACAGGAAAATCGATTTATTTTAATAAAATGAAATGACTGATTTACTGAAAAACCAAATAATTACCACTCGGAGTCCCGATTTAGTACGTAGATGGGGGTTTGAGAACAACCGCGTGTCGTTGAGGTTGAGGTAGATAATACGTATGTATGTTAAAGATGTGCAAATAGTAATTATTCGTTATTTAATATCCGTTACTCAAGATGACTTTTAGTAACGAATACTCATTGGCAGAAGTAATGGGTATCAAATAATCAAATTCAACCAAATCCAAATACTCATCATATACCAAACAACATTCACGCCCGTGTAAGTCCATATGGAATCCAACAGGAGTATATACACATCACACATACACACTCTAACACCGCCGCGCCACCGCGGGCATCAAACGGTTTTGTGTCGGTGTCTCTCCACAAATTCACCCCTTTTTATCATTGTCAGGCGTTCATTCATGCTTCTGTGGTGCTGGTGATACTAATACTCAAACACTTACACTGGGTATCGGTTCTTTTCTCTCTTTCCGTGTTCGTGTGATTTTCTTTGTTTCTTTCACACGAAGAATTCGCACTTTTAGTTTCGATGGTCATAAGCGCGAAGGCAAACGTATGTATATACATGATTCCTACTCAATGAAGGCAACACAAATTGATACTCGTTTGGATTTGATTACTTACTCATTCTGTGTGTTTGATTACTTAAGGTGCGATCAGACGGTCATCCAAACTTGTCATCCGGATGACATGCTGACGTCACTATGACGTAGAATTTGTCCTAAAGTGGTCATCCCGTGTGATCGCGTGTCATCCGGCATGTCATTGAACGTGTCATCCGGATGGCATACCAGACGACACGATTTTTATGTCATCCAGATGACTGGGACTGGGACTGGATGACCACATATTTTTGACAGCGTGTCATCCGGATGACAACGTCCCATGGATGACATTACTAGATTTTCCACATTGTCATCTAACATCGGATGACACGTTTGTATCGTGAAAAAGTCGGAAGCGGTGAATAATTTGAATAAATAAAAGTGAAGTAAGCGGGCTACGATGAAGAGTACGAAGAGGAAGGAGCCGATATCAACGAAAATTGTAATCCTTTTTTGCTTTTCTGTAATAAAACTATTAGATCCAGAAATGGTTTCGCTTTTTTTATTGTTTCACCAATTCCAAATTCATTGAGGATTTTTTAAAATAAGTAGATTTCAAAAGTCATCTTTCGTTTTGATTGAGCCGTTCGCTGAGGTAGTTGGTGTTGAGCTGCCAATTGTTGGAGTTATTTGTTTTCGAACGGCGTTCCGGATTAGGGACATTCAAGGCTTCTGATTGGGATTGATGGATGACTTAAACTTTCGACCTGTGCTCATGCCAAGAATCTTTTCAATTATCGGTGCCTCCTTGCCTGCAATTGTCTTGGGAGGAGACGCCGATATGGCAACTGATATCTGAAAGAAAATTCATAAATTTAAAGGAGCTTTTGGTTTTAGTTCCCTTACTTACAATGTGGTTTCGTATCTCGTGCTGGTCCAGTCTCATTAAAGCTGTTGAAGTTGATTTTTCCGCATCGAATTCAATGTAAGCAATTCCTTTGAATTTACCACTCCTTAAAAAGAAAGAATTCAGGGTTTGATCAATTGAAGTCGCTTGTTTTCCAAATACAAAAATTACAGCACTTGACTTACTTGTGAAACACCAATCGGACATCATGCAATTTACCAAAAGCACTAAACAACGTTTCCACTTCTTCTTTTGTCACATCGGCTGGTAGTCCCTTGACGAAAAGTTGTTTTGGCTCGAGATCGGCTAAACAATAACAACATTTGATATCATGCAAATCCCCTTGAAGCTAATGCATTTACCTGCAAATTTGAACTTCTGCCTCTTCTCTTTATCGCGAAGTACACTCGATATATAAACTGGCCGTCCACTTAGTATTTTCCTATCGAGACGTATAGCTTTTTCCACCTCGGATTCATTTTCCAATTCCACGTAGCCGAACCCTCTGCTTCTACCATTTGATGATCTAATTAGAGCTAGATCTGTTATTCTTATTTCGAGAAGCTGTTCCTTTACATCTTCTTCACTTAAGCTGGGGAGAATATGACAATTTAGCAAAATCAAGCGCAGAAACACCGCAAACATACTTATAATCCAGGTTACTGATGAATATCCTCAAATGGTCCTTGGTAAGATCAATCTCCTGATTCTCATTCATGTCAACCGGATGACAAGGCAACCGTGTCATCCATTTTGGGACAAAATGACACTTGGATGACCGAACGGATGACACTGTGTGATCGGGTGTCATCTAGTGGATGGCACGCTCGCAGATGACATGCAGATGACAACCGAATTTCAAAAGTTCTCTGACGTCAGCATGTCATCCGGATGACAAGTTTGGATGACCGTCTGATCGTACCTTTACTCATTATGTGCGTTTGATTACTTACTCATTCTGTGTGTTTGATTACTAACTCATTCTGTGTTTTTGATTACCTACTCGTTTTGTATCTTTGAGTCCATAGTGTTTTTGGATTATACATAATATTCTATGTAAGATCAAAGAGGTGAATTAATTTTAAAGATCTGTAGCAAAAAGGCGAGGATAATCGTGTCGTTAAAGGTGGGTATATTTTTTCAGGTATGCTAATGCGATTTCTTACCACAAATAAATTTTTAAAAAATAAACTATATAAAGATCTAAAAATGAAAACATTGATGAAATACAATTTCATTTAAGTTGATTACTGAACTGTTTGCCATGATTTTTATTTTTTACGCGTAGATATTCCTTGTCCCTACTCTTATTACTAACTGGCACTTGCAGCTCAAAAGAGCCATCGCCTGACCTCTTCCAACCATGCATGCTGTGTGCGTTTCATTCATGGAGGGGGCCTACAATTGTGCCGATTCCAACGGCGAATTGCGAGGTCTCTCATGACAAATGATGCCCTCCGAGGGTTTGTCAGACCGGGACCTAACACACTAACCATTGCATCACGGCACCCACAACTGTTCCTACTCTTAGCAATCATAATAATCAGTTTTTTTTAGTCTGGGATACTGGATGGATACTTACTATTTTTTGATTCTACAGGGTTGTCGCTCAAAAAACAAGAATTGAGTACCGAATACTAAATACCGAATACTAAATGAAAAGTAATCAGTTATCATTCGTTACTCAAAAGTAATCAAGTTGCACATCACTAATGTATGTAATTATGTATGTATGTATGATATTTTATTCTCTTAAATTACTTATAAATATAATATAAAATACAAATCCATATATAGATTTCAATATGTAAGGAATTACAAAGTAAGGTAAGAAAAATCTGGTGGCATTCGATATTTTATTCAGAGTGAGTTCAAATAGTGTTGAATGCCACTTCAAAAGGAACAATACAATCAGATGGGGTGGGGTATTGAACAAAAAATATAGAAAGAGCAATTTTCAGCAGATTTAATTCATTTAACATAGTATCAATTTGTTATCAAAAGTTGAGACAACAGTTAGATCAAAATATTAGAAGTAAGAGAGTCTAAACTACTCGTATATTAATCATAAGAAAACAGCCAATTCTTTACGCGCTTTAGAAAACATTAGGACATGTGAACACATCTGATTTCTTCCGGGAGGACATTAAATAAACGATTACATTATAACTAAATAAGAATTTCTATATGCGGTGGTTCGATAGTTTGGCACTTGTAACATATTAAGTGAGTTATTGCGTAGGTTATAGTTTGGGATTATACGGAAGTTTCGGTTACCAGACTTCCTAAAGAACGCTTTTAGAACCTTAAAACAGTATAAGTGACGAACAGGAAGAATCCCTAATTGACAAAACAAAGGAAAACTACGATGCCTAGCAGGTTTACGACAAATTTTCCGGACAACATTCTTTTGCAAGACTAGCAATGGCTGAATTTTGTTTTGATAGCCACCTTCCCAGCAATTTATACCGCATTGAATGAAGCTTGGAATTAAAAAGCCCATAATAAATTGTGGTTAGGAGCTTAGTTGAACATATGTGGAGATAAAGTACTTTTTCAAAGCAGTAGCGTGAGATGAAAATTTCATATTAGAGTCAATTAAGAGTCCTAGGTGCATAACTTCGTCTACATTCTCTATCAAAAAACAGCCATCAATACAATTTTCACTAGTACAAAATAATTGACCAAACACACTGGTTGCACATGCACATTTACATTGATATAATTTAAATTTTTTGCAATTCGGTGCATGAAAGTATACATCCGGTTTTGTATTAATGGACGCAGATAAATTAAAGAACATTAATTTAGTCTTAGGACTTATTACAAGTTTGTGTTCAGCGAACCATTGTCTTACAATATGTACATCACTATTTATGTCAGCGATAAGATCTAAGGGACTGTTTGCGTCATACGATAACCCAACATCGTCAGCAAAAGCAGTAGGTAAGCCTTTTAGATTGAGGTGGAAGAGTGAGTGGATATAGACTAAAAATAGAATGGGACCCAAGACTGAACCTTGTGGTACCCCAAGCCTGATTAATTGCACATCACTTCTCGTCTCATTCAACTTTACTCTCTGTGATCTATTATTCAGATATGAATTAAGCCATTCAAGTATGAAACCACGCACGTCTGCATTTTCCAGTTTACTTAACAGAATTTTATGGTCAACCATGTCGAAGGCTTTGGTTATATGAATGAATAACGCAGCTGTACATTTTCTTTTGTCAAGGTTGCACATTATCTGAGAGCAAAAATCTAACAGTGCGTCCTCGGTTGATTAACCCTTTTGAAAACCGAATTGAGTTGGATGAAAGAATATCGTCGTGGTATCACAATGGACCTATATTGGTCTAAGTGTGTCGGCTTCAGCCACCTAAACCTAACCTAACCTGACACCGTAAAATGCGTCGACTACGAGTACACTACGAGTTGCTAACCAAGAAAAAAACGCCGCTAATATGAGGACTTGGTGTATATATCTGTAACTTGACGAAAATATGTGTGTAGAGTGTGGTCTAATATGCGTTTAATGATGTGTACAGAGGTGATCTTTTGTGCACAAGATAAGTCGTTACCATCAGTGCATTTTTATTTATGGATTATGCACGTCAAATCCGACGTCAATTAAGTAAAATAATGAAAAGTATTTGCAAGGGGTGCGCTACAAAGTGTATAATTTTTAATTATGTCTTATGACACTTGTAGCAGTAAGAGGCTTTCTTTGTAAGGTAAGGAAAACTAAATCAGAACAGAACAGAACAGAACAACACAAGTGAGTGAAAACTGTCAAATCAAATCAGAACATAAAAGTACAGCTTCGAGTCATATGTTCTCCTTTCAGCTTCAATGGGTGGCAACGGTGCAGTAGTAGTGTGTTCGCTTACTGATTGAGAGGTCGTGCGTTCAAATCCCATCCAAGTTCATTACTTTTCTTCGAATACATGAAAAGCTAGATCTCCCTAAGCAATTTAGACACCACCAGTGGAGAAAAACCTTACAACTGCACCCAAACTTCTTTTCTATCTCTTTACTCTTTCTAATTCTAAGTAGAGTAAGTTCGGGTATTTTGGTATATGCGGGTAATGTGGTACAGGTAATTTTCTCGAAAACTGAGCATGCTTTGGGAACTCTTTTTAAATTAACCATTAGCGATTGCAGAGAGAACTGCGATTCGAGTTCGATCACGTTTAAAATCGATCACGTTTTCGCTTAGTTGTTCCAAATGTGTTAATGTGAGAACTGGAGTTTTTTTTTTCAGGGAAAACTTTAAGTATTCATGTGAAGTGAAAAAAATATTTTTCGAAACAAACAATCATTCCATTGAAAGAATCAATTTCCCATTTACTTGGGATAACTGTAAGTTTTATTTAAAACAATAGATTTCATATTTTTTTAGATGTTTTTTGAAAAATATAAAGTTTTGGCTAATGTGGTACAGTAGCCATGGGCTAAAGTGGAATAGTATACCACATTACCCAACTGAAAAGTTTTAAGTTAACATTAAAATTTGTTGATTTTATATCATACAGGTTGTCTTGCAAACATGCCTAAAAAAGTTGAAATTAGAAAGTGGGACCCAAATGCTATGAAGAGAGCAGTTCATGCCGTGAGGAACAACGAGATGCGTATTTTGTTTGCTTCAAAAACATTTGGGGTCCCACACACCATACTGCAACGACACGCTCGAAGCAACAAGGCTGTTAAGGATCTTCTTTCAATGAAATTGGCACGAAAGCCAATATTTAGTGAATCCGTAGAGAAAGATCTTGTGAAGTATATGTTGGAAATGGAATCTCGATAGTGGGGTCTTACAAGGGTGGACATAAGATCATTAGCATTCCAAATTGCAAAAAGAAATAACATACCGAATACATTTTCGATGTTTGCGGAATGTGCTGGAAAGGATTGGTTAAGATTCTGTAAACGACACAAAAATACAATAAGCATCCGAACACCGACAGGTACTTCTTTCGACCGCGGAAAAGGATTTACACGAGATAATATTAAAATATTTTTCGATTTGCTGGAAAAAGAATATTGCAGAAACAGTTTTCCAGCTAATCGTATCTGGAACGTATACTAGACGGGACTTTCAGTAGTGCAGTCAAAGCAACAAAAAGTTTTGGCCCGAAAGGGAAAAAGGCAGATTGGAGCAATGATTTCTGCTGAGCGTGGATCTCTGATCACTGTTATTTCATGTATGAGTGCTGGCGGATCTTTTGTCCCACCTTATTTTATTTTCCATGGCCATTATAGTCATACCCGAAACATAGAGTTGTTGGATCTAGCACGAGAAAATGGCGTTCTCATCATTTCTCTTCCACCACATTCAGCACACAAAATACAGCCGCTTGATAAAACTTTAATGGGACCCTTAAAAGTTCATTACAATGACGGTATAAGACGATTTTCTCGCGAGAATTCTCGGAAAGTAACTCAATATGACCTTGTGGGAATATTTTCTAAAGCGTATTTGAGAGTTCAACAGGAATATACCCTTTTGACAAGCATATTTTTTCTGAGACTGTTTTTATAGCTGGGGAAATGGAAGATATTTTGGAAGATTCAGCTTTAAAAACAGTCGAAGCCAAATCTGTAGAAGGTACAAGTCTCAGTTTTTGAAGGTAAGTTCAATTAAAATATTTATTTTTAAGCTAGGATAATGTCAATAATTTATGTTTGCAGATAATAATGATAACGTTGCTAGTACAAGAACGGGACTTTCTCCTTGTCTTCCCAATACTTCCATGCACGTTTCATCAGAATTCTTGAGATCTACAGAAAATGCTACTGTCCATACAAAGAAAGACTTTATAACACCGTGGGAAATATGACCACCGCATAAAATAAGAAGAATACTACCCACTACCAACAGGGGAAGGAAATCTAAAGCTACTATCTTGACTACTTCGCCTTACAAGAAGGAATTGGAACAAAGCATTGACAAAATAAAAGAGAAACGTACGATTTTTCCCAAGCCGAAACCAATGAAAGGCAAAACTTTGAAAACATCCTCACCGTCCAAAAAAAGCAGTCTCTCAACTAACAACAGAGGAAGAAAATCATCAAAACCAGTTCAGAACCATCGAAAAGCAAGGCAAGGCAAGCAAGAAAACGATGAATCAAGCGAATCAGAAATGAGCATTCAACTTCAAGAGTCGGACGACGAAGAACAATATAAGATGATCCTCCATCAAGGGACGCTATCTGTAACTGCTACAATAATGAGTGGAACGAAGATAAATCAATATCGAAATGGATATCATGTTTGCAGTGTGAAATGGTTTGGGTTCATGAAAATTGTGTTCCGAAAAGAAGTGCCATATTTTTATGCTGTTCTTGTGAACAAGCTTAATTTTAAGGCAATTTCGTTATTTATTGTTTCTTAATAAAATTTTAAAAAAATTAGTTGCTGTTAATGTGGTATAGTGTACCACATTCAACCACAAAGTGTACCACATTACCCACAGCTTTCCGAAATGGCAATTTTTGAGGTCAGAGGAAATCTCATTACTAGTTTTTTTGGTAATGATTGGAATCTTGCTAAATGTTGCTGAATGATAGTTTGTACTTGCATGAAACACGCTAAGGAGTTTGGATGCTTTCGGCTTTATACTTTATCCGTTATGTCCAAAATAGAAACATGTATACCACAATACCCGAAGTTCCTCTAGCACCGAAAAGCATGCAATGAAATACGATATTGACAGGTGCTGCTTGCTGTTAAACAAAAATGCTTTCGCTGTTTTCTTAGCATTATAAGGGTACTGATACATTACAGCAAATTATAAACAAAAAAATTATCCTCTGTGTTTTCTACTGAACTTGGGGTTTTGATTGAGCATTGTGCCGTCAATATTTGGCCTGATGTCGATTTTACCACTATTTAAACTTTTTACATGTTAATCTTTTGGTTTTTTTTTTTAAATATGCAAATATTTGTTAGATTGAACTGAGAAATACGTTATCTCATGCGAAACAAATAAAAATGTTGACAGCAATAGAATTTGAATTTTTAAATTTGACACATTTTACTCAGTTTCCTTACCTCAAAACTTACGAGCTCCCGACCCGTGAATAGTCTCTGCCTCAGACACTGCAGCCTTTCATCATCTTTAAGTTCTGCAGACCAAGCGGTTCGGTCTTCCTTGCCTTCTCGAACCTGGGGGTTGGGGGGAGTCGAAAGATCCTCTTGGCTGGAGCATTATTTTCCATTCGCTCAATGTGATCAAGCCAATATAGTCTACATCTTGGTACAGCTTATAAAGTTCGCGGTTGTATCTTCTGCGCCATTCGCGCTCCTCGCACACAGGACCAAACATCCGACGGAGTATTTTTCTTTCAAAAGAACACAATATTACCTCCAATTTTTTAATTAACGTCCAGCACCCGGCACCATAAAGCAGGTCTGGTAGAATTAAGGTTGGATAGAGCATGCATTTTCGACTGCTATAAGGATTCCCTAAGATTAACAAGAATAACTAGGGATAGCCAAAATATCATAATGAAGCCTTTTCTGTGCTAAAGTCGACGAATCTTCTGAGGCATCAAGGCATCATGGGAAGCTTGGTCTGGTACCTTGCACGAGGTCATTGCAAGGAAGGTTTCCCAAGCAGGCCGAGAACGTGCATCAGGACGTCAGCCATATGATGATATATGAAAAATAATTAAGATCAGCAACATCTCACTTCCGACCTATAACTGGAAAGGGCGTAAACTGGAGAAACAGAAGGTACTTTATAGATGTGATCAATAAAGAGTGCCTCGCTACTTTGGCAACGACTTAAGCTGTGATTAGGTTTGAGTTTCCGTTAATCAGCTTAAAAGTCTACAGAAAGGATGAATGTGATGCTGGTGATCTGCATCCTCATCCTTCAGACCCTGACAATGTAAGTCCTAAGATTCCCATATCAAAGTGGTAGCACTGGACCTTGTATTGGTCTTACTGCTGCCAGCCACGTCAATCTTATTTAACCATTATCTTCACGATCTGCTGGTGGATCTTAAAGCTGAGGCCCCGTATCACTCTGCTTGGATCCTGCCGTGTACTTTGATGATTCCACTCGATGGCCTGATTCGCTATGTCTTGATTTTGTCTCCAATGTGTGTGTGAGATCAATACAGCGCCACAGCGACTTGACAACTTTTTATGCGAACTCAATTTTTAGTTCAATATATTATTGGGCCAGCGAAATGGTCGTAGAGACTTTCCAGTTTTCATAGGCATACTGCAGCACGGATTTAACGTTTGATTCAAAGACCCTTAACTTGCTTACTTTACTTTTGGCGGCGCTTACAGTCCGGAGTGGACCAGGGCCTCAACCAACAAGCCCCTCCAACCAGCTCGATCCCTCGCTAGCTGCCTACAATTACTGGTTCGAATATCACTCGAAGAATCTTTCTCTCAAAGCATCCCAGAAGGTTTTCATCCGCTTTTGACAGGGTAATTTGCTTCTGCACCATACAGCAGGACCGGGATGATTAAGGTCTTATATGATATCTCCTTGGTTCTATGAGAGAGGGCTTTACTTCTTAGATGCCTTCTTAGCCCGGAGAAACAGCGATTGACAATAGTGATTCTTCGTTTGATCTCTGCGCCGATGTCATTTTGCGCAGTGATAGTTGAGCCCAGGTAGACAAAGTCTTTAACTACTTCGAAGTTGTATCTGTTCATCATGACGTTTTGTCCGAGTCGCCGATGTTAAGAGTCCTTTTGCGTTGACAACATATACCTCGTTTTGTCCTCATTAACAGCCAGACCCATCTTCGCCACCTGATCGCAAATGCGGCACTGGCAGCTCGCCGCGTTCTCCCAATAATGTCAATATCATCAGCATAGGCAAGTAGTTGAACGGACTTTTGAAAAATTGTACCTCTGGTTTTGGCTTGTAAGTTCCGTATAATTGCTTAAAGAACGATGTTAAAGAAAGTGCATGATAGCGCGTCGCCTTGTCTCAATTCTTTTTCGACATCAAATGGCTCGGTGGTGTTCTTGCCGACTTTGACGTCCCTATATACGAGTATGTAGATACGCTATCATAGGCGACTTTAAAGTCGATAAATCGATCTGAAATTCCTGGGATTTTCCAAGATCTGTCGGAGTGTGAAAATTTGGTCGATGGTTGACTTTCCTGGCCTAAAACCACACTGATATGGGCCGATCAGGTTATTGGCGATAGGTTTTAGGCGTTCACATAATACAGCCGACAAGATCTTATACTCGACATTCAGGAAACTTATTCCTCTGTAGTTGGCGCAGATCAGAGTATCTCCTTTCTTGTTAATGGGGCACACGATGCTGAGGTTCCATTCGTCGGGCATGCTTTCATCAGACCAAATTTTACAGATGAGTTGGTGCATGCTCCTTACCGAGCCATCTCCTGCTGCTTTGAAAAGCTCGGCCGAAAGGCCACCCGCTCCAGCAGCTTTGTTGGTTTTAAGTTTGGATATCGCTATCCTCACTTCGTGTAGGTCGGGTGGACGGAAGTTTTTAATTTAATTTTGGTTTAATTTTTTTAATTTTGGTGGGGGCATACACCCCCATTTATTCAGCTTAATACAAGCTATTTAGGTCTTAAAAAACTAATTACACTAAGACTTACAGCTAGGGCTTAAAAACTACTTAAAACTAATTAGGTGGATTGTGAGGGGTGGAGGAGGGTAGATTTGAGAGAGGAAGTGCAGTGATTAAAATCAAAGAGGAGGTGGTTAGAATTGACCTTCTGCAACATACGGGATATCGGCTCGTTCAAGCCGTACAACGTGCGACGGGTGGGAAGATAGAAAAGAGGAGGGGATCTTAAATTCCGAGGGTTAGTGTTAAAGGCAATGTAGTTCAAAAGATAGGAACAATCAACGGAGCCAGTGAGAAGACGATGTATAAACAGAATGTCAGCCACATCTCTTCTTTTTTCAAGGGTCTGAAGGTTTATTAAATTAAGGCGTTCGTGATATGGTGGAAGGATAAGGTGATTATTCCACGGGAGCCCACGAAGACTAAACGGAGAAATCGACGTTGAATGCTTTCGATTCTTGTAATGTGGACCCGGTAGTATGGTGCCCACACTTGGCTAGCGTACTCTAGGAGTGGGCGGACGTAGGTAATGTAAAGGGATTTTGTCACGTAGGGATTGGTAAATTCTTTAGACCACCGTTTGACGAAACCAAGGGCTGAGTTAGCTTTATTGATTATCTCGTCAATATGTGACCGAAAGTTAAGCTCTCTGTCACACAGAACGCCTAGGTCGCGAATGGTTAGAACGGTAACAATGGGTTGGTTGTTCAAATAGTAACATCTGGGGGGAGACTGAATCCGTTTACGTGAAAAAGTAAGAGATTCACATTTAGCAATATTCAGCTCCATAAAGTTTTTATGACACCAGACCGAAAAACTATTGAGGTCTTGTTGAAGAAGATCAGAGTCGTGTGGAGAAGAAATGATTTTGAAGAATTTAGCGTCATCGGCATAGAGGGAGATGGAGGAGAAGTTGATGACGTTGTCAATATCATTTATAGCCAGAATAAAAATCAAAGGTCCAAGGTGGCTACCTTGTGGAACACCAGAGGTGGCTTTAAAAGGCAAAGAGAGAACAGAACGAAAACGAACATTATAAGATCGGTTCTCAAGGTAAGAAGAAAACCAATTCAATAGTGGGGGATCGAAGCCAAGGAAGGAGAGTTTGAAAAGAATCAAACGATGAGATATTTTGTCAAACGCCTTACTGAAGTCAGTAGCAATTAAATCCACTTCATTGCCACTTTCTAAAGCAGAAAGTGTAACGGAGACAAAGTCAACAAGGTTGGTGGTTGAGGATCTACCTTTAAGGAAACCATGCTGAAGGGGGGAGATAAGAGACTTGCACTGAAAGGATAATGAATCGTACATCATACTTTCGAAAACCTTGGGTAAATGCGACAGCTTGGCAATAGGTCGATAGTTAGATACGTCATTCTTTGGCCCTTTTTTGTGAACAGGTGAAATGAAGGACGTTTTCCAGATTTTAGGAAATTTCCCAAGAGATAAGGAATGTTTAAAGAGATTGGCAATGAAAGGTGAAAGAATCGCAGAACACTTATTGAGAAGAATGGCTGGAAGGCCGTCTGGGCCGGGTACAAATTCATCATTGAGATGAAGAAGTCTGTCGCACACCGTGGAATGGTCAAAGGTGGGTAAAATGAATGGGCCAACGGTATAGTTTTTCAGATAACTGAAGTAGGAGTGATCCGGTTCAGGGCAGTCGTCAGTGAAGGACTGCTTGAACACGGTAGCAAAAGAGTTTGCGATTACAAATGGGTCTGTTAAGGACTCGCCTTCAAACAAGAGTGAGGAGGGATATCCATCAGATTTCCTTTTATAATTAACAAAATGAAAAAATGACCGTGGGTCCTTGATGAGGTTAGCTTAAGCATCAGAAAGATAGCATTGATAGAGACAGTGAAAAAGGTTAGAGAACTGTAAGTACGAACCGAGATAATTCGAATAATCTGTAGTAGTTCTGGTTAGAAGATAGATCGCCCATAGTTTGTTACGTTTATTACGAAGTGAACGCAGTTTCCTATTATACCATGGAGGGGAAGATGGTGAGATTTTATGGCGCGAATAAGGAACGAATAAGGAAATGCATTTAAAGATTTCGTCATAAAAACGGGTGGCAGCTTCATCAACGGATAAATTCGAGAAGTTGAGTTCGATTCTGCTCAGAAAGTCATTGATCTTTCGGAAGTTAGCTTTGTGGAGGTCGTAGGAGTACAGGTTAGTTGGAGGCAGGGATTGGGATTTTGGCTATCATCGTCCAAGCTGAACAGATCATTCTGCCTGACAGCGGATTGTTGGCTGTCTCCGCTGTTTAACAGTCTGCATCAGTGTTCTTTTCAAATCCTCAGCACGGACTGTGAATCTACTACTGTATTCCCTTGCTCATCTCTGCAGGCTTCTCTTAGGGTCTTGTATCCTTTGGTGGATCGTTTTACCCTTTGGTAGAACTTTCGAATGGAGGAACACCGACTTCTCAGCGGCCGAATCAATTAAGGGATACTACTGCCTCTGCGGTAGCGTCCCTCAATTGATTCGACCGCTCACTTCTCGTGCTCCTTCTTTTTACTTCTGAGAAGTCGGTGTTCCTCCCTTCTTTTGTGCCCGTAGAGCTCGCGGGCAGTACTCTCAGCCGCTCTTGTTCTTGTCTGCAGCATTAATTGATAGGTCTCGTTCTTGGCTACATGTGCCCGGCGGCATTCCTCATCGAACCAAGGGTTTCGTTGTGGTCGCCTAGTGAAACCCAGCACTTCGGTAGCGGCACTCCTGATGGCACGCTGGCAGTCTTGCCACTGATACTCTGTACTTATGCTGGTGAAGCTGAAGATTGGCTTGCTGAGAGGTTTAGGGAAACGCGGTCGGCAAAGGTTTTGGCGGTCTCTTGCGATAGTAACCTTGCAACGTCAAATCGTCTTACAGTATCCTCTCGGTTTTGTGGAGTGTTGGATATCCGCATCCGTACTTGGCTACTACCAAGTAATGGTCCGAGTCTATGTTGGCCGCTTGGAACGTTCGGACATCCAAAGATACTGAAGGCATGTCTGGCGTCAATCGCAACATGATCAATTTGGTTGACTGTTTGTTGATCTGGAGACCAGCAAGTCCCTTTGTGTATGTTGAGATGTGGAAATCATATGCTGGCAATGATGGCTTAAACGGCTGCCCAAGAATAATTGAATGAATGTCCGTACTGAAGACAGGATTGCATGAAATCCGTGGCCACCCACAAATTCGAATTTCCATAGAAATTTGCTGAGGGTATTAAGAGATAGCCGATTTTAGTCGCAGTTCTTTTATGCCCACAGTTAGAATTATTTTTGGAAGTGGGTTTTCGGAGCAATTAGTCCTCCTCTTTTCTTCTCACTGAAATCTACCTATCTCGCTGGACATGACTTTCACTCCCATTAACGTGTAGTCAGTACTTAAAGTATGAGAAAAGTGTATGAGGAAAGGTGCACCCTCTCCCACAGCTATATATCAAACAAAGTTACGCAATTACATTTTCTATCCGTATCCACAATGACAGTCAACCCCTCCCATCCAGTCAATTTCAATTTGTACATAAACCTGGCTCACTCAATCAGGAAACTTCACCGAAACAATTCTCACCCGAGCTTGTGGTGTACCAGATACCAACTGGGCCATTGGCTCTCCCACAAACAAACCGAGAAGTGTGGTTTTGTTATTTATCCGACGAATATTCATTGCCTCCTCCCATCGGAGGAACTGAAAAGTGAGCGATCCGTACAAGAAATATGCAAATCTCATTCATTAGATGCTTGGACAGCAATTAAGAGGCGAACCTATGTACATTAATCTTTCTGCAGATAACCCTTCAAAAATCGTACATTCTGATCACATCACAGTCTCAACTCTCAACCAAATATTCAGAGGAACAAGTTACCGGATCTTTAATCATTGGATAAACTTTTTGGTATACATTTCCTAAACCCCCATTAAAGGAGGGCGTGCGTACAAAAAACACCCGAAAATGCAAACAACAGACGCGTGCACTAGCTTTGCTTTTAATTAAGGTGAACACTCAGTGTCGAATGGAAGCCTAATTTAATTAACATAGAAACAAAAGGATGGCAAGAGTGTGGTCTTCTTGTGCATTGTGGACAAACCCCATCGTTATCCTTAAAGCTTAGCGGTAATAAACATAACATAAACATGTTCTACCTTCAAAATGAGAATTTAATAAGATTCAACTGGCGCACTTTGTCCAATCAATCTTCTAAAAGGTATTTGTTTCTCTGTATTGCTGAACAAATTTCTGAAAACTTCCGCACGTACTAACTCGGGGATTCCAGAACCCGCTAGGCCACTACTCACCTCATCACCTTAATCCAAATGTTTATTTTAATGCTCACGACGGCGTCGACTATGAAGATGCTGATGATAATGATGATGATGATGATGATGATGATGATGACGATGATGATGATGATGACGATGATGATGATGATGATGATGATGATGATGATGATGATGATGATGATGATGATGATGATGATGATGGCGAAGGGACTGGAAGTGGAAATAAAAATGCGAATAATGTGTGACTAGGATAAAAGACCCAAATGGGAGCTGAAAAACAAAATAGTTACATCAACGAGTGCTCAATAAGGAAAAACAATTCCATCGAAGTGGGGTGCCATCGCCATGCCAGGATGCAGGATATACTGCCACACGTGCTGCATGCCTTTGCGTCCGCTTTAATTAAAATCAGCTCGAGTGAGTGTAGTAGTAACCTTTATTTCGTGACGGGCGTGCGATTATATTTAGCCCCTCCAGCCAGCGCAGCGTAAGAATTCCAGAATTCTGCTTTTTTTTGCTTGCCCTTACTCCGCCCATACGCTGAGTATATCTGGCACACACACAAATTCCTATAATTTGTTGGATATAATGTAATCGTATGTAAATGCTTGTGTACTTTTCTTTTCAAAACCCTAACCTTCTAATTTAAGGACTCTTAAGCATTCAAGTGATCCTTCGTTAGCGGGTGCAAAGCAAGAAAAAAGCAAACATACAATGAAAAGGAGTTCAACAGGGATATATGTCACACAAACGCAGGCACGTGCTCCTAGAAATGTTTGCAGTATACATATACATATATACTAATATCGGGATACGCACACATTTTCCCATTGTGCACATTCATACATCACATTTGGCATTGAGGGATTATGAATGGTTCGTGATGCTGTTGATGACGACGACAACAAATATTCTGAACGACACTTTTAAGGGTCGGGGTTGGTGTTGAGAGCCTGAGGGAGTATGCTTCTGCTGCTATTGAGCTTGACGATGATGATATTTTCTAATGACTTCGCTAAACTTACGAACACACACAAACCTAAAAACATATGTGTTTGCAGTTGAAATACACTTTTCCTTGCTCTGGGTAAATCATTATTACCGTTGTTGGCATAGCATTTATATGAGGAAGATACGATGAATTTTCACTTGTAATTATTTTTCCTTTTTTCTGCTCAAATTTTCAGCGAAACCCTTAAAGGTGTTCAACCCTTGTGCTCTCTTGCGCGCCAACATATGAGTATTTTTTTCTCCCTCTGAGAAGTTTTTTTTCAATTACCGCTGTTTGTGATTGGCATTATCTACCATTCCGTGGCGCTGTGGCACATGCTATACCAAACATTCAGCTTCAGGCAGGGACGTATCCATGGGATAAGAGGGGCTTGAGAGGCTATATTTATTGGTGCATGTTTACTTACTTACTTACTTACTTAGGCGGCGCTACAGTCCGGGGTGAACCTGGGCCAATATGCCTCGCCAGTTGGCACGGTCTTTGGCTAACTGCCTCCAGTTGCGCACTCCAAGTTGGTTGAGGTCCCCTTCCAGGCGAGGTCTTCCTCTAATGCGTTGTCCCTCCGGGTTGGAATCGAAGACTGTTCGCGCCGGAGCGTTGGTGTCCATTCGCTCTACATGTCCTAGCCATCTTAGACGACTGATACGTACTTTTTTGACCAGGTCGATGTCGCTGTACAGGTCGTAGAGTTCGCTGTTAAATCTCCTCCTCCAAAGCCCGTTAACGCAAACGGGATCGAAAATCGTTCGAAACGACCAAGAAGATCTTCATCCGCTTTTGCCAATGTCCACGCTTCTGCGCCGTAGAGCAGGACTGGGTGTTATATAGAGTCTCCTTAGTTTTTCTTGACAAGGCCTTACTAAACAATTGCCGCCTTATGCCAAAGAAACAGCGGTTGGCAAGTGTATATCTTCGTTTAATTTCAGCTGTGGTGTCATTATCAGAATTAATAGCGGAGCCGAGGTAGACAAAGTCCCTAACTTCCTCGAAAGTATAGCTGTCTATCATGACGTTCTGTCCGATTCTTCGATATTGTGTGTTCCTTCTTGTTGACAGCATATATTTTGTTTTGCCCTCATTCACCACTAAACCCATTTTTGCCTCTTCTGTGCAAACGCACCAGTGACAGCTCGCTGTGTTCTGCCAATTATGTCAATGTCAACAGCATATAGCATTATCTAGTTAAGAACAAAAACAAACAAACTCCTTACCTTAAAACGGCTACAAATACATACATTACAGATGTTGACAAACCAAATGTGCTTGGTTTTACCTTTTCTCAAAATCATAAGGTATCGCAACACTTATACTCTATCCAAAAAAAATTGTCAGTACAGGCCTTATGGAGGAGCTTTTTTCTACCAGTGGTGCCTGTAGATACTCTCACGGCACTCCAACTCAAGAATTGCCACTGAAATGAAAACCAAACCACTGTCATACCAAGGAATTGTTGTTGTAAGTTTCCTAAAATTCGCATGCAACCCACCACAACCAGTCTCCCACACAGCCGAATGGGAATGAGCATGATCGTCTTGTGTTCGCTTGCTATTATCATCCACCAAAATAAGCAGTGTGTGTGACTGAAGCACATCAAAAGAGTATTACCATCTCTACAATGAAGCATATCATTAAGAGTTTTTCTATGGATTTTGTCAAAGAACTTTCGGTTTTGGTGCTTTTGAGAACGAATTATTACGTGGGGTGTTGCCATTCGGTTTTAATTTAATTGTATTTGTATTGTACAGCTGCACAAGTGCAGTTTTTCTTACCATCTGTTTAGGTATATGACATTGCGTCGTGGTTATATAATTTTGTATTCTAATTGCCTGATTGTGTCTACCTTTCACAATATACATACAGCGGAAAGGACTGGGAAACGTTTTTAGAAAATCTTGCTGATTGTGTTTATGTCGCAAACTGTTTAAATAAAAAGAAAACGTAAGTACATCCTTTCATCTCATTATGTACCTGTTTGTATGATGTCTTTATTTTTCCGATGAATGAAGACTGTTTTGACAATGAATACGGGAATTCCCAAAAGGAAGATCTCAAGTTAGGTGGGAATGCAATCATACAATGGGTTGCTTGAAATTGTTAAACGTTACAAAGCCAAGTATGAAATATACGTCGTGGATGAAATGGCTCAAAATGCGGGACATAAAGTGCTTCGCTTGCCGCCTTATCACTGTGGCCTTAATCCAAAAGGGTGGCGACGGTGTAGAGGTTAGTGTGTTGGCTTGTGACCCGTGCGGTGCAGGTTCAATCCCCATGGGGGAACAACAACATACGCCACCCATTCACATGCCTCTACACCAAAAGGAGGATTTCTGCCTGGTAGTACAATGGACCGTTACCGAGTCTGAGTACTCTGGGATTTGGATTTTCCTTTAAAAAAAAAAAAACAAGTCATTTAAAATGGCTGAAATAAGAGACTTACTAACGACAGCACTTACAAGGGTTGACAAGGAAAAATGGCATCGATG
The DNA here is from genome assembly GCA_949715645.1 of Portevinia maculata. Classification (NCBI taxonomy): domain Eukaryota; kingdom Metazoa; phylum Arthropoda; class Insecta; order Diptera; family Syrphidae; genus Portevinia; species Portevinia maculata. Next base: position 222,748,076 of record OX454526.1, read on the forward strand.
TGTCCAACACGTTGAACAGCTTGTTGAGCCAAATATGTGGGAAATGAACGTTTTTGCCGAGGAAGCAGCTGAAAGGTTAATAATAGACCTAAATTAACGAGAGCAGTAGCAGTAATTACTCATCGGATTAGTTGAGTAGTGATATTAGAAATTAGTATTTTATGTTTTACAATATTTATAATGAATAAATTGGATTACAGTGATATATTTTTCGTTTTGATTTTTTTTTGTATTACGAAATTTATATATTTTGTTGGTCTACTGGAGATACCCTTAAAAAAACGCGCCTATTATTATCTTACCATAAAAGGAAAAAGATAAACGGAATTTATTTCGTTCCGCAATATTTTTATTTTAAATTGGAAGATGGTAACCCTAATAAAAATGCTCTCTAAGTTATGGCGAATTATCATACACACTACGGTAACCCTGTTAGTGCTTTAAAGAGGGACCGATTTATGTAAGTTATTGCAACCAGACTGAGAGACAAACATCCTATCTTGCCTGTACTGAGAATTTTTGTTGGATAGACTATAGGAGATTCAAATACGGACTTAATTGTTAACAACTCTGTGCAGGCCCTTAATATATCAAATTTGGAATTACCACCTGATAAACTTATATCTGAAACGGATATACATTTTTTTATAAACGAATTGAATGTTAAAAAGACAGGTGGACCTGATAATATTAGAAATATTTATCGTAAAAAACTACCGAAAATAGGGATAACGTTTTTAGCCTTTGTTATAAACGCTTGCCTTAAAATGCAACATTTTCCATATCCCTGGAAAATAGGCAACGTTATACCTATTCCAAAAGCAGGAAAACCTTTTGATAGTCCGGACAGCTACCGACCAATAAGCGTACTAAGTAGTCTTAGCAAAATATACGAAAGGATCTTGAAGGAAAAAATTGAGAAAATAGTTGATGAGGGCAAATTATTACCTGAGGTGCAGTTCGGTTCTAGGCGTTTTCATAGCACTACCCATCAGGTACTACGCATATGCAATATAGTTAAAACAAACCGAAAAGTAGGAAAATCTACGGGTATGATCTTACTTGACATAGAAAAGGCATTTGACTCTGTGTGGCACAATGGCCTGGTATATAAATTGATTGTTCTCAATTTTCCCAATTTATCTGTAAAATAGTTCAAAGTTTTTTGTCCAATCGCTGTTTTAAAGTCTGTGTTAATAAAAGTACTTCTTCTTTAATTAGTTTTTATGCTGGTGTACCTCAAGGCTCAGTACTGGGTCCGATATTATACAACTTATACACCTCATATATCCCAAGTTCACCGAACTGTGAAGCAGCAATATTTGCTGATGATACTGCTATATTTTCGTCACATGAATGTGGTATAAATGTTCAATCGAACCTAGAAAACGCAACGAAAATATTAGAACAGTACTATACAAAATGGAAAGTCAAATTCAACGCGAGAAAAATGCAAGCCATATTTTTCACTCGAAAAAGGAAACCTTGTTTTCTTCCCGCTAATCAACTATTAGTGAATGGTAAGCAAATTTCGTCGTGGGAGCACTCCATAAAATATCTAGGTATTCATTTAGACGCAAAGTTGACGTTTAAGGAACACACATCACAAACTCTGAAGAAAATTAATATTGCTATCAAAATGCTATACCCTTTTAATAACCGAAAGTCCCTATTATCAAGGAAAAATAAAATAATAATATGCAAGGTTAATTTTCAAGCAATTCTTTTGTAGAATTTTGTGAGCGAAACAAAAGAATAAATATTCTGTAATTCAATATTAAACTTTATTTGTGTTTTAATTAAATGATTTTAATGATTGAAGTTGATTTATATATTACGAAATATGGACAAATTTAGAGTTGTAATTGTAACATGTCCGACGGCTAAATTACAGAAAAAAAAAAAAAAAAAAAAAAAAAAAAAAAAAAAAAAAAAAGGAGATAAGTAATAAAAATGATAACTGACAGCTTGACAATAATAAAACAAGTGTGGATTGTACACTAAGGTCCAACATCTTTTGTACTGATCTCAAGTTTGAGGTGATTCGGCGGATTGCCATATAAAATAGCTGCAAATATCGCAGAATAAAGTGTTAAAAATGATGATGAATTTGCCCTGGCATCATTCTACATCGGATCTACAGTACCTACTCCCCGGATATAAGCGACGCCCTTAATAGCAAAACCCTTTAAATAGCAATAAATTTTTCAGAGTTGAGATTTACAAACGCCATCCTATGCAATTGCACCCGCTTTAAAACAACCCGGTTTTAAGCAACGCCTTCGTGCCACTATTGTATCTCCTGCGACGATCGGATAGTTTGTGTTTTTCTTTCTGTGCTTGCCTCAAAAAAGATTAACTATTTGGTTTTGTTTTCGCTGAAATGAATGAATGAAAGGATTTTGTATCTGAAAAAATGTAAAATTGCATCTCGGTGTGGATTTATGTTAGATCACTTTCTCTTTATTAGACATGACACCCAGAAAAAGAACATTCAATTCTCGACAAAATCAAAATCTTATATTCTATTAAAGACAAAAGGAATTCTAGAAAAGATGTTATCGAAAAATACAGATGCAATGCCTCAACTATTACACTTATTTCACAAAAAGAAAGCGCAATACGTACGTTTGTCGAAGGGAATAAAAACTTAAAGAGAACCAACGACCATACCACGTCGAGTTAATCGGTTCTCGTCAGATCACCGTAATTAAACGACGTTGGGCGCGGTTAGTACGTAGATGGAGGACCGCTTGAGAACAACCGCGTGTCGTTGGCCAGTCCCATCTACAGAGTTGAGGTAGATAATACATAAGTGGTATCACAATGGGCCTAAATTGGTCTAAGTGTGTCTGCCGACAGCCACCTAAACCTAACCTAATCTAAAGAGAAATTGAGTTCGTTCAGGACACAGTAAAGAACTATATAAGGATGTTGCTCGGTATTTTAACGAAATGAGAAGCTGCAATGCTGTTATAAGTGGACCACTAAAATTCGCTCAAATCTTGAACGTTACTGATTTTGAGCCCAAGCAATGGCTGTTTTTGTAGGTGGCAAAAAAAAGGAAAACATTAGTTTCAAGAAAGTTCATGGCGAAAGATATGATGCTGATGTTCCAGCTGCATCGCCATGGATCGAAAATATTTTACCAACATTATAAAACAGATATTCTGAAAAAGACATTTTTAATGAGGACGAAAGTGGGCTTTATTTAAAAATGCTACCATCTGGAACTTTGATGCGACAATGGGAAGATCCAGCAGCACACAAATTGAGCAAAGATCGGTTAACTTTATTGTTTATTTGTAATATGGATGGATCAGGAAAAAATTGCCTATGAAAGGCGAAAAATCCTCATTGCTTTCGAGGTAAAACGATTCCCATTCCGTACTTTCACCAAAAGAAATTACTGAATTATGAACGCAAATAATAACAGACCTCGAAGAAAAGATGAAAAAGGAAAATAGGCAAATAATATTATTTGTCGACAATGCAGGTTGCCATAAATTGCTTCCTGGCGTGGAACTTCAATATGTGAAAACTCGTACGCTGCCCCCAAATACTACCAGCATTATACAGCCACTGGATCAGGTCTTAATCAGGTGTTTTAAAGCATATTATAGGAGGAATCTTATACGAAAACAATTATTGGCACTCGAAAATGAACAAACTTTGCCAGATTTCGTAAAATCAATTAATGTTTTAGAGGCATTTAAAATTACCAAGCGTTCCTGGTGGCTTGTTACTCCCCATACTATAAAAAATTGTTTTAAGAAAGCTGGGTTTGTAAAAGATGGAGTCGTTGGCGAGGAAGAAGTTTTGACGAGCTACTGAATTGCGATGATGAGTTAGAATGTTTCGGATGTTTAACCGATCAAGAAATTTGTGATGATGTGGTTTCATTTGAAAAATCTTTTATGGTGAAGATTTGGAGATGAAAGTTCCAGTGGTCGAGAATGTGGTTGAAATTCCTTCAAAAAAAGATGCACTTAAGGCTCATGCAACTTTAGTAGCGTACCTGGATGGAAACAACCTTATTATCAAAACTCTAAATGAAATAGGGGATCATTTCTTGGAAACTACTGAAAAGTAATGATTCAAAGAAAAATTTCAGATTTTTTTCATTAAATGTATTAAAAATTTAATTTACTTGAATTTAATAAAAATTTTGTTTTTTTTAAGACTGAGATATGTACGTAGTACATATTGTCCAATACAATATTTTTGTGTTTTTGTTATTTTGTGAATTCTTATATTTATGAAAGAACACAGAATATATTCAATTAACAAAAGACCGACGACACGTCCTTCTTGTTCTTCGGATTCTGCGTAACTGCCTTTGGTCCTAGCCATTATCAGAAATGACTCGCAAAAGCGCAGATTCCTCTCTTTTGGAAAGAGACTCTGTTCTCTTTCGTCCTTTCATATTCATACCAATCCATAGACAACCTTCCATTGGTTAAACCATGTCCATGCTGTATGATCCATTAGAGAAAGAGAAGCGCACACACGTTTCGTTTATATTTTTCTTTATTGAATAATAATTCTTAAGTACTCTAAAATAATGATTCTTAAGTACTCTAACACGGCCTTCCTGACCCTTTCATCGCTCTCGATGAATATTTCACCTCGTTTCTCCAAGGCTTGTTCCTAATTAAGTCTCTGCAACCAAAATGAGAAATTGAATACTATCATGAAATCATATCTTATGAAACATATCAGTTTCAAGACCACTCCCTCAGAGAATTACATCTCAAGACTTTATCATCAGTTTCAAAAGCAGTCCCTCAGAGAATCACACCTCAAGACTAACAAATCAGTTTCAGAAGCAGTCCCTCAGAGAATCACATCTCAAGACTAACAAATCAGTTTCAGAAGCAGTCCCCCAGAGAATCAAATCTCAAGATTGACAAATCAGTTTCAGAAGCAGTCCCTCAGAGAATCACATCTCACGACTAACAAATCAGTTTCAGAAGCAGTCCCCCAGAGAATCACATCTCAAGACTAACAAATCAGTTTCAGAAGCAGTCCCTCAGAGAATCACATCTCAAGACTAACAAATCAGTTTCAGAAGCAGTCCCTCAGAGAATCACATCTCAAGACTAACATATCAGTTTCAGAAGCAGTCCCTCAGAGAATCACATCTCAAGACTAACAAATCAGTTTCAGAAGCAGTCCCTCAGAGAATCACATCTCAAGACTGACAAATCAGTTTCAGAAGCAGTCCCTCAGAGAATCACATCTCAAGACTAACAAATCAGTTTCAGAAGCAGTCCCTCAGAGAATCACATCTCAAGACTGACAAATCAGTTTCAGAAGCAGTACCTACCATTTTCATTTTCCATGGTATCATCCACATTGCCAACGTCTATTGGACGAATCACCTCTCTAGCCGCTACGATAACCGTCTTGCTGTTCGCCTTCAAGAGTTTATACCTGTCATTAGGTAAAATACCTACTACTTCATAAGGTCCTCGCAAGTGAACATCTAGCTTCGACTTCCGAATTTGATTGCTTTTATATAAGACTTTATGCTGAGTGTTGTCGGCTTGCATTCCCCTTTGTCAAAGCGTAGTTTCATCTTTTTGGCATTTTCCTCAATTCGTTTTGCAGCCAGGGCTCGTATTGCTTCAACATCGTCAAACTTCGGTTCTATCTCTAGATGATTTAAAAGAGCACTAGCACGTTCGGCCCTCGACACCAGTCAGTATCTTCATTGGGGAGAGTCCGGTGGTTTTGTTAACTGTAGTATTCAGCGACAATTGCACTCGGCTAATATAACTAGTCCATTCCAAATTGGTACCCAAATTGGTTCTCAGCAGATTAGCGACGGTATCCACGTATCGCTCAACTTGACCATTGGCTCTGCTTGTGGCAGGAGCAATTGTATGGTGATCAATTCCATATGTCCCACAGAAGACTTTGAACTCGCCACTAGTAAAATTAGTACCCTTGTCGCTGACGATACGACATGGAACACCGAACAATGTTACAAAATCATTCATTAGGCGTATGGTCTCAGTAGCCTGCAGGGTTTTGCACGGCGACAGAATGGCAAATTTTGTGAATGAGTCAACAATAATCAATATATAACGACTATCTGTTTTAGCATCCCCTTTAAACGGTCCCATACAGTCGATATGTATCGTATGAAACGGTACCGGCACTTTATCGATAGGATGTAACTCGGATTGTTTCTTTCCGGAAGGTCTTTTTGCACCCAGCCAAATAAGGCAGGATTCTACAAATTTCTTTACATTTCTTGACATCGATGGCATCCAAAAATATAGTCTCATTTTTGGTAGCGTCTTCTCCCACCCGATATGGCAATTGTCTTCATGACAACGTCTCATCAATGATAAACGGCATTGTTTAGGTATGTACAACTTATTACCTTCCTTCATTTTACGATAAAGCAAACCTTGCTTCAGTGAGTAGCGAGACTCAGCGTCTGTGTCACCCGCCTGGATCTGATCGATAACCTCCTGGACCTCTTGATCTAAACTTTGTTCGACGCTAAGCCAGTTTTCTGACAAACTGTTCAATTGATAGCATGTTCGCACTGGTGGATTTTGGCTCAAAGAGTCAGCGTGTTGCATAGCCTTCCCCTTACGGTAGTGGATTTCGAACTCGAAGTCCTGGAGATAAATCCACCATCTGGCTATTCTTGGTAAAATATCTTTTTTTTCCTTCGCCGACTTTAGAGCGTTACAGTCCGTAACAATAATTAATTTTATACCGAGCAAATAGGTGCGGAAATGTTTGATGGAGTTTACAACTGCTAATGTCTCCAGCTCGTAACTGTGCTACCTGCTTTCGCAAGGTTTCGTAGCCTGACTATAATAAGCTATTACATGACGCTACCCGTCTAACAATTGTATCAATATTGCACCAAAACCAATTGAACTCGCATCGGTGTGAAGTTCCGTTTTTCGTGTTGGATCAAAAATGACTAAAACCGGTCTCTTAGTAAGTTGACCGATGATATAGTGCCTGGCTTCCTCCTCCTCCTGCGTCCACAGAAATGGTACTCCCTGTTTAGTGAGTGACGTGATACAACTAGTTTTTGCTGCAAACCCGGGAACAAATCTACGGAAGTAGTTCGACAGCCCCATAAATTGACGGACCTCTCTTACGTTCGACGGAACAGGAGACCTAACAAGTGCGTCTACTTTGGATGTTCCGGGCCGTATTCCTTCTAACGAAACCTCTCGCCCCAAATACTCTATTTTTGACTAGAAAAAATGACACTTGTCGGCGTTCAGAGAGAAACCACAGTCAGTCAATGCTTTCAGGACAATATCTAGTTTTTCCAAACACTCACATATCGTTTTTGATGGGATTAAAACGTCGTCTAAATAGACAAAAGCAATATCTTCCTTGAGATCACCAAGCGCTTTGTTAATTGCTCTTTGAAATACAGCCGGAGCGTTCGCTAGTCCGAAAGGCATCCGCAAATACTCATAATGCCCGTCTGGCGTTACGAAAGCTGTCTTTTCAATTGCGTTATCTGCAACAGGAATCTGGTAAAAACCAGATGCCATGTCAAGCGAGGTGTTGCAGCAATATCCAGATAGTCTATGCAGCTGGTCTTCGATTCTTTGCAACGGGAATCGATCTATTACTGTGAGACGGTTAAGGGCCCGGTAGTCGACACACAAACGATTTTGGCCGTTTTTCTTCCTAACCAGCACGATAGGACTAGCAAAAGGTGAGTGACTATCTTGTATGATATTATGTTCCTTCAAATCAGCTATGATTTCTTTAACAACCTGGCGCTCTGATATTGATAATCGGTAAGGTCTATAATTAACCGTGGAATCTGGTTGCAGTTTAATGTAAAGTACGCCCGAGGTTACGCTTGTCAATGGATACCCCGTCACAACGAAACCTCCGTATTTACTGACAACGCGGTTGACCTGTTCTTTGCACTCATCAGGGCAGTCAATGTCTTTTGTCGATTTCACCACATTAACAAAGGCCTGACCTATGGATTTCCGTCGGATTGTGGCCCCTGTACTGTCGACTTTTATTTCTAAGGCTGTATCTTTTAAAACATCAAGGCCAATTATCAATTCGCTGCCCAGCTGACTTGAATCAATTAGATGAAAATTAACTTCAATTATCAAGTCCTCAAATTCCACCAAAAGATCCGTCTGTTCAGTCAATAAAATGGGACTAGCACCAATGCCTTGTATGGTTGTAAAATTAGTCGATACCTTTGCAGACAGTTTCTTGGCTATGTCTGACCTGATCAGTGAGCAATCGGAGCCCGTAACAAGGAGGCAGCGACACACAATGCCACCAATAACAACAATAGTATCACCAGTAACCTTTGTAGTGTCATTGCACAAACTAACTTTCTTTCTGTCTGCACGTTGTTTGGCCCAACAGGTTTTTTCGTCATGACCTGCTTTGCTACAAAAAGCACAGACGTTCGGAGTTATCCTTGCTTCCGTCGATATATTCGAATTTAGTGTCGACTGTTTTGATAGTGTCTGAGTGCAATTGGCTTTTATGTGCCCTACTTTGCCACACCCAAAACACTTTTTATTGGTGCCAAAACGTGGACGCTTGGGTGCTGGCATTGAGCCATTATGTCGCTTTGATGTTGAAGGATCAGTTTGCTTGCTTATTAAATTCCCTTTTACGCCGCGGGGACTCAATTATAGAGGACAAATGATCGATTAGAGTCTGGACTGTAGGTGGCATGACAAATGTAAGCGAATTTCGCAGGCCAACATTTGCAATACACCCTATAACGATCCGAATAACTTTGTCCTCTGGTATATCGAAAGGCAAACGACTAATTTGGGAAACTTTTTCCATAACATAGTCTGTATAGGTATCGAAATCGCTACTATCTGTGTTCGAAACTTGCTTCAACTGTCCCACTATATCCGACCCACTTCCAAACGTGTGGATAAGCGAAGCACGAAGGTCGCTCCAGGCGTAATGCTGGTAGCCATATTTTTGGTACCAAGACTTAGCTCTTCTCATCAAAGTTAACTGAACACGAGGGAGTATGTCAAAGTCTTTCATATTGTCCCTATCAATCCTAACATCCACGTCCCTGCACCACTGCCCTATATTGACGCGTGAATAGTCGGGATCATAGGCCGGAAATCCAACCAAATCAGTGGTACGACGCTCCTTTTTGGACAACGCGCTAAAAATCGAGTTTAGCGCGTCAAGCGTGATCAGTGGATGATTAGTGCTAGTAGATAGATCACAGGGAACCGCTCCAGTATTTCCAGGAATCCCATCATCTTTCCCTTGATCCCCTTCGGTATCAACGACATCGATACTCGAACCTTCAGCCATTTATTTAATAAAGAAAATACACTCACCGCAAGAAGATGCTGATAAACTCACAACAACTCAGCAGACAGATTGAAGTTGACAGTCAATACTCCTGAAACCAATGACTGGATATTTTCACAGTCACTTAGCTTTTCGCCGATTGTCCCTCTCAAAGATTTTGGACCCGTAGATTTACCATCTAGGTATTGAAACAGATGTCCAAACGGCAGTTCATTGAAATGGAGAAGACAAACAGCCCATTGTAAAAGTTTTTCCAAATGTATTTCGATTCGGCGAATCAGACCGTTTCTCCAACCTGTATTAACCGCAGTGCCATCACATCCTATGACCACTAACTTGTCAAGAGAAATGCCACGACCAGACAGATAGGAAATAATAGAAGTGACAACGTCTGAAGAGCTTCCAGAAATGGGCGTAACATATCCGATGTAGACTGAACCATGTTCTTGAATTAGCGAGTAATGCTCTTCTTTTTTTACTCTGCGGAACCTTTTCGAATGAGCTATATCTACAACTAAAGTGTCGTCCTTCCTCCCATCCAAATAGAGACCTTGTAGTGGAAGTTCGTCAGATTTACTACACAGTTTAGCCCTAACATTTTGTTTTTCTCTTCTTGTATTGTTTTTGTCTATAACCTGGGAGACGTCAGAATCGGTAATTAATCTAAAGTCGTGCAAAACACTTGATGCGATTGCAGCAGTAGCGCGATCAGAAACTCCATAGCGATCGCTCAGTAATGCAGTTGATTTTAACTGAATTCTCATCCTTTTTTTTATTATTAGACGAAACTTTTGTGGACACTTTAAACTCTTTGTCGTTATCGCTTTCTTTACTAGAAGAATATTGGTCTTCATTTTCAGTTTCGACAACATTTACACATGATTGTGAGAACGAGGTTTTTGAAATATCATCCAGAGTTAAATGGATGGCACGCCATTTCCTTTCCAATGATTTATTAAGTTTCTTTGTTTCAAGCAAGTTCAACCCTCTAATTTTTCCTATTCCATGTACTCGTAATAAGTAAACAAATCTTAGATCAGTAGCAGGTATTTTATGTGATTTTGTACGAAAATTTATAAAATTTGAGAGTAGTTGCGCGAGCGGAAGTCCTTGACCGATTAGAACCATTTTTTTTCTAAATCATTGTCGGTTCGAGTAAGAGTCGAATATAGCTATTACATTCCAATGTTACCAAGTTTAGTAATAAAAAAAAATATCTTAAACATAAATTTTTTTCTCAAATTTCAGCAAATTTTAAAGCTCATGCGCGACCGGAAGATATTAACCGATTTTTTTTCTTTTTTTTTCCCCTTTTTTAGTCTCTACTATTAGCAACTTTTCCGCAGTATTACAACTTAAAAAAAAAAAAATTCGGCCCACCCTAACATACATATCGCACATGTAGTACAAAAGTGTCACAACTCAAAAATCTTCGTTTTTCAATAGAGTCGAAAAATCATTTTACGACGATAGAAACTGTAAATTTACTATATAATCAATATCTATTTATATTTATATAATCAATTTCACATAACAACCAGTCTAAAAGAATTACTTTTACCATGGAAATTGACGTTTTTTGAGTTATGACATTTTTCATAAGTTTTTCATTAAAAAACATAGGGACGGGCTACAGTCCGCTTGGGCGAACTGTTGGATACCCTATTCTTATTCCTATCCCTCATAAGTGGGCGTGACAAAAGTCTAAGTATGGTTAAATTGTTAAGAACGCTCTACATATTTTGTTATATAACATTTAAAGGATTTTATCAAAAAAAACGCTCCCTAGCTCAAACTTGGGTGTTTCAATAAAATTGTTTTATTTAATTGTGGGCGTGTCAGTAGGCGGATTTAAAAAAAAATTAACACATGAGCATAAAGGGCCCCTAGAGAGTATATATTATAAATTTCAGCTCCCTAGCTCAAACTTTGGATTTTCAAAAAAATTGTTTTATTTATTTGTGGGCGTGTCAGTGGGCGGATTTTGAAAATATTTATACATGAGCTTAAAGGGCCCCTAGAGAGTATATATTATAAATTTCAGCTCCCTAGCTCAAACTTTGGATTTTCAAAAAAAAAATTTTATTTATTTGTGGGCGTGTCAGTGGGCGGATTTTGAAAATATTTATACATGAGCTTAAAGGGCCCCTAGAGAGTATATATTATAAATTTCAGCTCCCTAGCTCAAACTTTGGATTTTCAAAAAAATTGTTTTATTTTTTTGTGGGCGTGGCAGTGGGCGGATTTTGAAAATTTTATATCCCGAGCAGTTTTAGGAGTCATAGATCATATATAAAAAATTTCAGCTTCCTAGCTCAAAATTCGATTTTTTCCAAAATTTTGTTTTTTTGAGTTTGTGGGCGTGTCTGTGGGCGGATTTCAAAAATTCGTAAACTTGATTATTTCGGGACCCTAGAGAGTATATGGTTAAAATTTCAGCTCTCTAGGTCCAGTTTAAAGGCCTAATTTTTGCCGACGGACGGACGGACGGACGGACATGGCTAGATCGACATTACTATCGATGCTGATCATAAATATAGTAACTTTTAGGGGTCTACGGGCAATATTAAGGTATGTTACAAACTATGCGTCAAAATTAATATACCCCTAGAATAGGGTATAAAAATAATGTATGATTTTGAGTTCAGCCACTTTAGTAAATTTGTTTTTGAGTTGTGACGATTTTGATGTATTTATTTCTAAATAGTTAAATCAAGTTATTTTCATGACTGGTTTTAGTTTAGAATTATAATTAAATTTCTACGGGCTATCTTAAACCAAAATGAAAAAAAATGATCAGTAGATACCATATTCAGGGCCCCTGTTCTGTAACTTATCTGGCCTGGTGATAAATTCTCTCTGTTTTTGGAGATCAGCAAGTTCCCAGTAGTTTTCGAAGGTAGTTTATCTTTCTGTCTCAATTATTCTGGAACTGCAACTTAGACCTATTATTCTTGCATTAAATCTTTTTTTAGTCTTTGAAGACGACACATAAGATTTTCCAGAATTTCTCAAAAGCTTTACTTTTTTGCCGGTCAAATTAAGAGGATTCTTGTTTCGTTTCCGTCCTTTAACTTTTTGTTCTTCCTCAGAATCAACAGAACCTTCGGTGCTGTCGAGAGAACTGGTAGAAGAATTGTTTTCAAAATGAGGATCTGCGTCCGAATCGTCAAAATCGCTTTCATTACTATGTATTGGCGAAACTGTGTAATTTTTCTACGAGTATTTGGCCTTAATAAGACGATTTTGTTTTGGGACTTCTGGGTTTTGCGAAATTTTATAGAAATTGTTTAGAGCATTTTTTGATGTGGTTGGCATTTCATCGAAATCTTGAGTTGTATTGTTGAAAGTTCCACTTTCCAAAATTTGGATTGCTGTTTTTTCCACGGGTGGTGTCTATGATGCTTAGGGAGATTACGATTTCATGTATTCGATATAAAGTAATGGACTTGGCCGGGATTCGAACGCACGACCTTCCATTCAGTTATCGAATACACTACTACTGCACCTGTTGCCACCCGCTTGCTGTATTAAAAAGGATCAAATCGTTAAAATTCCTTGTTTCAGGAGTGATCAAGGGTGTTGAGAAGCTAAGAACATCTTCAGGGGTCCTCAAACTAATAAAGTCTGTTTGCTCGTTTTGAAACGAATCGAAAAAAGTTGACAATTTCTTTTACTGGATGTTCTTTTCTGGTTGCTAACTGCACCATCAATCTTGAACGACTCATCGAATTCATTATAAATACCTACTAAAAAATAGCACCGGTTAAAAAAAGTAAAACTGAAGAACAAAACTACGTTTTCTAAAGGTTCAAGTTACAATAAGACCAAATCTGGACTCAGAATCGTTCGATCACAACAGGAATTTTAAATTATTCTCGCAAGAAAATCATAAAAAATTGTTTTTTGAAACTAGCTCAGTTATAAACCGTTAAAAGAGTTTATATTCAGGGATAGAAAAAGTTTATTTTCAGATTCTTATACGAAAAAATATCGAAAACGTGAAGTGATATAAAATTTCTGAATTCAGATTTTAGGTCAGCATGGAAAAATGATAGCCTTTTTATCTAGTGTAGGTACTTTATTCATCTAGAGTGTCATAACTCGAAAAAACATGAAAAAATGTATGAATAAGGACTTCGTTTCGATTTTAAGTATTTGTAAAGTATCTGCCCTAACAAGCAAAAGATTTTATAAGAAATTGAAAGAATTTTATATTAAATTGAGCTTTAAAAACATAAAACTTTATTTAAACAACAAAACTGTATTAACTCTAAATTACAACTTTTCATTTTTCTAAAGTGTAGTAACTTTAATAATACAAATGGTTTCAACTTACCTCAAAAAACTTAAACGTCACAACTCAAATTAGAACAAATACTTTTTCTCATATAAAGCAACTCAAAATAAAACCCTTAATTAATTTAACTAAAATGACACAACTCAAATTAACCCATTAATGCAAATTATTGGGTATTTAAATACCCCAAAATAGGGGTTCTTTAAAAAACCAAAATCTAACAGCAGGTAGGAGATATCGAGTTAATTCTTTTTTCATAAGATAGAAGAAGGATGGAGCTGTAAACAATTCTTGAGAAAGAAGTCGAAATTCTTCTGTTTACTTGCACTTTTTTGCAGTGGAATATCATGGATTTTCGAAAACTGAAAAAGTTACATAAAATTTGCTGTGGAAGATGGACAAATAGAAAGTCCGGGATAACCTGCCAGAGGTAGTTAGCCTTCGATATCATCTATGTAGTAAAAATTAATCAGCACTTTTGCATTACTAATTAGGTCTTTAGAGATAAAAAAAACCCCTGTTGGGTATTTAAATACCCGGCCACAGTGTGAACAAAATATACATGCAAATTGAAAAAAAAAGTTTTGTATGTAAACAACTGGATACGTGGTATTTGTTTTATTGAATGAAAATAAAGAAGCATTATTTGGCCTTTTTGACCTTTGCCATATCACGTGGGACGTCATTATGGTAGTCCGCGAAGTACTTGGGATGCAAAGTCACCTTACATTTTTTGCAACCAAACTCTGTTTTAGTAGCGCATTGGCTACAACGTGCGCGTTTTGGCATTTTATCGACAATATGATCGATGCGATCTACGCGCCTGGTCTTTTGGAGAGTGTTACTAACAGCTCGGCCACCTGGAGGATGAAGCTCTCGCCTTGTTACTAGAGCTTCCACCACATTCACTCGGAAATCAAATTGGCTCATGGGTGTTGCTCGTTCATACTTCGCACACAAGACATGCAACTTCCATGCGTTGACCATAGCTGCATCGAGCGCATTCGTAAGCAGTGGCCAATACCACTTCTTGCCTCGGACTCTTATGCGGTAGTTACTCATTGCGTTGTCAAAAAGGTCAACGCCACCCATCCGTTGATTATACTCATGAATGAGCAATGGCTGATCGATAGTTACCATTTTGCGCTTCTTCCGATCATGGCGTTTGGCACGGTACAATGGCGCATGTCTCAAAAAGTTTGACATTATAGTGACAACCTGAAAATGAAGCAATAAAAAATCAATGCAGTGAATCAATTGAACGATTGAATAATTACCGAATTATCATTCCAGCGCACAGCCAGCAAGTTATTGCTTCTGTCAAATCTAAAATCGGATGTACCGCGCTGTTGTTTCTTGATTTCTTTTATTTCCATTAGAGGAGCATGGTTGGTACGATTGTCACGCACGGTTCCGGATGCAAAGTAGCCAAGAGCATTCAGCCGGCACATTATCTTATGGCTGGTAAAGAAGCTGTCGAATGTAACGTTATGATTTGTTGGAGTCTCGAGATGTGACAGCAACTGCAACACAACGTTTTCGCCAAGGCCATAATTGGCTTCCTTATTTGTTGATGAACCAGCATATGGCATGAATAGGTAGCAGTATCCCTCGGATGATGCCAAGCACCAATACTTATAGCCAAATCTAATTGGCTTGCCTTTGATGAACATTTTACAGGAATGGCGTCCGTAATACGCAATCATTTGCTCGTCGATCGAAAGATTATGTGAAAACACTCCGAATCGCATAAAATTGCGGTTCATAATCTTATTTAATGGAGATACTTTTAAAAATTTGTCATCTTTGTTAAGGTTCTTATTATCACAAACATGCACATTCTGTTTAATTTTCTTGAACCTATCTCTGCTCATAGCATCCTTGATGAATTGGCAGCCCAAGGCGCTCGATTAGACCAATATGCGTGAATACTTGGAAAAGTATGTAGCCAGTGATGTACAGTATGCCAATGAACGTTCTTATCTCATTGGTCGTTGTGCCAAAACCAAGAACATTATTCTGACCAGCGTATTCATTCGTGCAGTCTACAATCAACTTGATTACTTCGTTGTCAACAAAGCATTCCCAAAGTTGCAATGGATGGAACGAATCTTTTGAAACACAAAACGATGTGCATAAATGGAAAGCTTGGAATAAAATATTGATTAATACTTACGAATCTTCTCATACAAAGCCTAATGTGCATTTTCTGTGTCATCGAACGGTTCTTTCTTGAATTCATAATTTTCTCGACGGCTCCAGGTCGATTTTTCACGCTTATCAAGCAATTCGTTGCGACAAGTAAGACGAACGGCATTCTCGCGTGATGTCGAAGGCTGCAGCTCATCATTTCTATTTTTCGCGCCAACTTCTACTGGATCATCATCATCGCGCGTTCGACAATGCTCATTATGGTCGACGTAATGGTATTCGACCTCAAAATGACCCGCTAATTCACGAGGTAACTGATTGTCATCGTTGATCAGTTGAAGATTTTCGTCCAATTCCTCAATGTCGCTTACATCATCAACGGTATCTGGTGGAGCAATGATTACATTGATTTTGTCTGCATTACGACCATTGTCTTCCTCGTCACTCCAACCATCAATTTCTGCCTGTAATTCGCCGGCCGTCAGAACTTTTCGTCGTCTTAACATATTTACGCACAGTCACTGAGAAAACTAGACAAAAATGGCGAACAACAGCAAAATTACGAACTAACTCGGAAAACTCTAAAGACTATTAGTTTAGAACATTAAACTTACCGGGGGCACGAACAAATATCTACTTTAGATCAAGTTAAAATTTTCCTTTTTTTATCACTCGCTATGATACACGCTCATAAACAGTTACCAATTGTATAATGACAAAAAATAAAAAGGTTGCTAGTAGCTTAGAAACGCCGCATTCCCGAGCAGATAGGCACACTACGTGAATCATTTTTAAACTTTACGTAGGTGGCCGTTTACTCAAAAATGCAAGTAAAATACTAACTCGTTAAAGCCGGTTGGGTATTTAAATACCCATTTCATATCTCGGTCATGGTAAAACGTAAAAATCTGAAATTTTGCAAGACAACTTCTATGACTTATATTAACATTTAGAGAAAATTTCAAGACAATCCTACGACGGAATCTGTGGGCAGGCTTTAATGGGTTAAGGCACTTTTAATATTTATCGAACAACTGTTCCGAAGCAGAATCACGACACAACTAAAAATTATGTCATTTTTGACAAAGCATCTTTGATTTAAATTTAAACATCTAAAACGACATTTTATCTTCTGGAAAAAAAACTATTCAAATTTAGTCAATGTTAACTCGATAGATAGGTCCGGGATAATTTCAAATATTTTTTTGTATTTAAAATTAAAAAAATGTGTTTTTTTAGTTGCGACACTTTTGTAATACATGTGCGATATGTATGTAAAGGGTTTTTCAACAGGGACGCTACAAAAGTAGAGCGACAGGGACAGCAAACGACGCCGAATTTGTTGCCGCTCTTTTGAATTGTCTCTTCAGTAAAGTTTGCCATTTCATGATGGAAAGATATACGAACCAACAACGAGTCGAAATCATTAAAATTTACTACCGAAATTCGGAGTCAGTGGCCTCAACGTGTTATCTAACGAGGAAACCGTGTTATCTCACGAAATGATCCAGTCGCTTGGCCGCCTCGGTCGTGCGATTTGACGCCGTTAGACTATTTCCTGTGGGGCTACGTCAAGTCTATGGTCTATGCCAACAAGCCAGCGCCGATTGATGAACTTCGTACGAATATCGAACGTGAAATTGCAGTAGTATCGGCCGATTTATGCTTGAAAACCGTCGAAAATTGGGTTCAGCGTCTGGACTTCTGCAAGCGTGCCCGTGGTGGCCATGCAAAAGAAATCGAATTCCATACATAATGGCATCTAACGTACCTACTTTCACAGCAATAAAGAATTTCATTGATATACAAAACCGTTTTTGTTTTATTTAAAAAAAACTTTTGTAGCGCTCTTATTGAAAAACCCTTTACAAGACAATTAAACCCATTCTTCAAAGTCACTAGTCTAGTCAATACTCCATTCTCTAAGTACATTGTACATTGTACGATATAATGCTGATAGGTATTTTTCGGATATCCAAATTTGTTAATTGAAAATGTTTTTCAGTGAAAAATAAATTGTGGAAAATTGTCGTTTCAGTAAAGCGCATTCGACTCCAGTATAATTTTGTATATATTTGGAGTCGCCCGATAAAATTACATATTTCTCAATAGGTAGATTGTTTGAGATGTGAAATTTTTTTTTTGGAAAAAAATCCCTTAGATACGACAGGTGACCATGCTCATTGTTAACGTAGGTCGTTTATTCTCTAATAGATAGAATTAACTATCCATCAACTATTTCGATGATGAATGTCTGATACAACAAAAATTATTATATTTCTGAATCAATAACACAAGCAATGAAAGAAATCAGTGCATTTTTGGACGAGATAAATCCAAAATAGCAACAGTCTAAAAAACCATAAACTCATAATTTCTCATAGCATGAAAAAGACCGTAATCAGCTTGTATCCTTCCCCTTTCACCAACGCCCTTTCATCATAAATACTACCTGCCGAAGCGACGCAACAATGCAAATCTTCAAAAAGTATTCGCCTTTTACAAATAAAAATTAATATGTACTCGTAGGTACTAACGGTAACAAAAGAAAGAAAATCCTACGAGCGACCAGAGAGTCGATAATGCGAGATACATTATTCATACAAGCTAGCTTATTTGGTTGGCTGCACCGTTCCCTTACAAAATTTAAGATTAAATCAAGGCCAATGCAATATCTCTAGTGGTGCCGGCAATATTTCAGTTCGTGCTATGCTTAAAGTTCTGTCTAATGCTAGTGAAGGATTTAAAATATGTTATTTTAATGCGCGCAGTTTGAATACATCGAAATTAGACTTCATCCGATATGTCATTGATGATTCAATTGTGGATATTATTTGTATAACTGAGTCATGGTTTCGTATGGATATTCCAGACAGTTGTTATGAAATAAATGGTTATTACTTATTTCGTACTGACCGGATCGCTGACATGGTTGGCGGTGGTATTGCTATCTACTGTCGAAAGAGTATTGCTTGCAAAGTTGTGAAGAAATCAGAAGAAAGAGGGATTGAATATCTGATTTTGGAATTGTCCGAAGGTGATACGAAATGCATTGTGTCTTGTGCTTACAATCCGAGCAAGAGATACTCACATGAACCATTTTTCTCTGATATTAATCAACTTAGTTCTTGCTATGATCATATTATTCTATGTGGAGATTTTAATACTGATCTTTTAAAAACCAATTGTAGGTCAGATCATTTGCTTGATTTAATATCTTTGTCTGGACTGTATGTAACAAATTCTTATCCTACCCGGTATGCTCCTAATTCTAGCCCATCTTTACTCGATCTTTTAATAGTGTCTGCCAATTGTCAATCAGCTTTCCTTAGATGGTATTTCAGATCACGATTTAATTGTCTGCACATACAATATTGAATTCTCGCATGTTTCTACCCCCTTGAGCTTTCGATACAGAGATTTTCATTCAATTAATATTCCTGCACTAGCTCTTGAGGCCAGTATGGTAAGTTGGGATCATTGTAGGTATTTACCCACCGCCAACGAAAAGCTTAACTTTGTGCAATCTCTAATGCTCGATCTTTTTGATAAACATGTTCCTTTAAAAAACGTTCAAGTACGTAATGAGAAATGTCCCTGGTTTACAAGAGTAGTCGCCGATGCAATTAAATCTCGAAGGAAAAAGTATCTAATTTTGAAAAGCTTGCGTAGTGACAGAAATTGGGAGATATATTGTCAGGCTCGCAATTTTGCCACATGGATAACACGAAGAGCTAAGAAGGATAGAAGGATTACTATTCTTCTAAGCTTGACCCGCAACTTGGTTCAAAGCGCTTGTGGAATAATTTGCGTCATATTGGGGTAGGCAAGACGAACAATTTCAACTGCACGGTAGATCCTGATGTTCTCAACGATAACTTCATTGCAGTTAATATGTCTAATGAAAATTTTGTTCTTAACCAAGAACTTTTCAATAATTTTGAATTCGAATTTGAAACAGTTAACGAGAGTGACATTGCAAAAATTATTTTTACTCTTAAGTCTAATGCTGTTGGCGAGGACGGTTTGCCACTTCGCTTCTTGAAAATTGTAATCCTATATTTCCTTAGCTCCCTTACTCGTGTAATTAATTTTTGCATTACCTCCTCCTCTTTCCCTGACAACTGGAAAGTAGCAAGAATTACACCTGTAGCTAAAAAGCCACGTGCCTCCTTAAGGGTTGATTTCCGTCCGATAAGTATCTTGTCGTGTTTATCAAAGGTCTTTGAGAAGCTAAAAAATATTTTGCGTAATAATGCTTTAATGGCTTAAATTGTTTGCATTATTTTGTGTCTGTGTTAGTATTTTATAGGTGCATAATTATTGTATTTTTAATTGTTTTGCCCTGCACTAAATGATGAGCCTGTGAGAGCACTTTTGGTACCGGCAATTTCTGCTCGTGATAGTTGCTTGCTTGAAGCACTCCACGACACAGAGCTGATAGTGCATTTAAAAAAAAGAAAGTTATGGTAGAGCAGATTGTCGGGCATCTTGATCATAGAAGTCTATTGTATCCATTTCAGTCCGGTTTTAGAGCAAACCATAGCTGCTCTACGGCTATGGTTAAGATACTGGACGACATAAGGCTTAATTTTGACCAAGGTGCACTGACAATACTTTGCTTGCTAGACTTCTCGAAGGCCTTTGATAGAGTTGACCACCAAATTTTATGTTTAAAGCTGAGAAATTCACACATGTTCTGCATTCAACTTTTTTTGAATTCAAATCACAAAGTGAATTTTGGTGTTCTGTATTCCATCCAAAACAATTTATGTGAAATAGGGTGAATTGGTTTTTCGAAAATGCAATTTGGTGCTCTGCATTCCGAACAAACCCCATTTTGAAGTGAATTCATTTCACTCTTGGTTCATGTAGTGAATAGCTGTATTTTAAAAAAAAAATTTGCAAAATGTAAGTACATGTAAAATAAAAATGTTAAAATTTCAATCAAATTGTTTATAAGGGAAAACATAAGAATACACGGCAGGAAAAAATAATGCTGCAGTTTATGGAAGGCCATATTGATATGGCCAAAGGATTTGTCAAGGGCGATAAAATACAAATGGAGGAGTTGTGGAAAGATTGTGAGGTCTGTTAAATGTTGAAGGTCCTCCAATCAAGGAACCAGGAGGTTGGAAAAAGGTACGAAGTTATTATACACATACATCTTTGTGGGTCTATGTTTATAAAACAGAATAACTTTTAGTTGGACTGGAAGCTAAAATTAAGAAAAAAACTGGCTCACAACAAAAGGGAGCTTAAAAATACTGGAGGTGGGCCTAATAATATCCAACCCATTTCGGCGACCGAAGACACTATTGCAAAAATAACAGGCATTTATAGCGTGGTCGATTGGATTCAGGGTACATCTGCGTTTGGTGATGATCAAGTGCCAGCTGAAGAAATACTTGATGCGACTGAAGGTACCTTCAACCCCTACCCCTCACCACAAAGTCTACGGGTCGCAAATCTACCAACACCAACCCCTAGGTCTAATGTGGGAAGGGTAGAAAAACAGCTAAAAAAAACTACATGGATGCGCAGGAAGTCACCCTAAAGAAAATTGCCAAAGATATTGCAGCATCTACAGACGTTGCAAAAGAAAATCGGAGTAGTTTAAAAAGAGTATTTTAGTCTTTGGAAAAACTTCCGACCATTTTAAAAGGACAGAAAGAAGAAACGAAGCGTTCGTTGGAAGAAATTTCCAATACTTTGAAGCAGCAGACGGTGGAAACAATGCGCCATAATTTAGAAATAGAAAGAATAAAGAAGGAAAAAAATCAAATAAAAAAAAGGCGACTGGAAATTGAGGAGTTGAGATTGCAGTTCGACCAAAGCTCCGATAATTAATATGTACATTAATTTCATTTCATTTTCTTATTTTTTTTTTTTGATAAATGAATTGAATAGTTTTTTTTAGTTTTGTTAATTGAGTTGTTTTTGTTATTTTTTAAAAACTTCCTTTTTTTAATTAATGTTTTTATTCTCAGAGACTGAGCTATACTATCTTGAATTCATATGTACATTAATTTCATTTCATTTTCTTATTTTTTTTATTTTTTTTTTGTTAGTTTTAATAAATGAATTGAATAGTTTTCTTTAGTTTTGTTAATTGAGTTGTTTTTGTTATTTTATGTTGTTACTTTTTTCTTTAAAAATAAATGAAAAACTTCCTTTTTTTAATTAATGTTTTTATTCCATGAGACTTTGAGCTATACTATCTCGAATTCTCCTTGCTTCACCTAACTTTTCACCAAACCCTTCATTTTCGAAATCGGCTCCTATGGGGTCTTCTATTTGGTCTACAACTTCTACTCCTTCCTCTAGTTTTAGATTATATTCTTTACAAATATTGTGAAGAGCACAACAAACATTAAAAATTTTAACAGCTTTACTTGGTTCATAACTCAAAGTATTAAGCAAGCACCTGAACCTAGTTTTTAAGTTACCAATCGTCCTTTCAACAACATTTCTAGCTGATGCGTGCTTTTTGTTAAAATTTGACTGCATTGTTTGTGGTTGGGCGAATTTCTACGGTGTTAACACAAATGGTTCAAGACCGAAACCAGCATCACCAAGTAACCAAGAGCCGCGTCGACCATTTTCATGTTTTTGAACGAAATGATTCCTGGCATTACTAATTTGCCATATCAAAGCATCATGGCTCGAACCAAGACGAGTTGCATCGATTGCTTTCAACTTCATTTTATGGTCACAAATCTGAAATTAACACTTAATTTTGTACATCAAAAAGATAAATTAAAAAACTACTTACAACCAATGCATTAATGCTAAAATATCCTTTTCTATTATAAAAAAAGGTTGCACTCTCGGCGGGGTTTAAGAATTTGTATATGGGTTCCGTCCAAACAACCAATTACCCCAGGGATTCCATATTTTTCTAACAAAAACAACTTCGCATCTTGCTCCTCTTCTGGCGTACTTTGAAGTTTTATCCATTTCGAACATGTCTTAAATTGCAATGCGTCTAGTACCTCAGAAAGCACTTTACTGGCGGTAGATTTCCCTAAGCCTATATCAAAATCCTTCCCAACTGACCTCTGATAACTTCCTTCAGCTAGAAAGCGAAGTGTTGCAGCTAGTTTAAGTGTTAAAGGAATTGAGGATGACTTTATCACAGGATCTATTTCTCTCAAGATGTACACAAATGCTTCTTTGCTCAGTCTAAAGCTGCTTTTGAAACTGCAATTTTACAAATTAACTTATGATGCCCCACATGTTGCATTTATACACTTACACTGTTTCTGGAACATCCAAAATGTTGGATTTTTCGCGTAAAACGTTCCTACGAACTCTTTCTCCTCGATTTTCCACTCTCCTTTCTCTTTTGACTGACAATAATATTAATCCGTCCATATTTAAAAGAAATTTGTGTTTTACATTTTCAAATTTTCACGAAATAATCAATTTAAAAATACGAACATCTGATTTTGGCATTTCGAAAATGAATTCGAAGTGAATTGAAAAAAAATGATTTCACTCGGAATGTAGAACACGGAAATTTATTTCGAGTGAAATTGAAATTCGTTTTCAATTCATTTCGGCTTTAGCCAGAGAGCTGTAAACCTAATTAAATATTACCTGAGTAATAGATTGCAGAGAGTGGTTATCGGAGAGAATCAATCAGGCCTCAAAAATCTCCAATCTGGCGTTCCACAAGGTTCTATTTTGGGCCCTATACTTTTCTGCATTTATGTTAACGATTTACCAAGAGTGCGAAGGAGTGTTTCCATTCATCTATACGCTGACGACGTCCAGTTTTATTTATCACGTCCACCTGGCCTGATTGAAGATTTAGTCTATAGAATTAACGAGGATCTTTCGGCTATATATGACTGGTCCCTTGCAAATAGACTTACATTAAATGTACCCAAAACGCAGTTA
This sequence comes from Portevinia maculata, assembly GCA_949715645.1. NCBI lineage: Eukaryota > Metazoa > Arthropoda > Insecta > Diptera > Syrphidae > Portevinia > Portevinia maculata. Next base: position 222,771,756 of record OX454526.1, read on the forward strand.
ATGTTGATTTCTAGGAGTGGACTCGATACAGACACAATACCTCCGAGTTCCCTATCTGAAAACAGACTCTCATTTGTTGACAATGTCACTACTCTTGGTTTTAAGTTAAATCGTAGCTTATCCTGCAGAAACCATATAAACTACGTTGTTGGCCGAATTTATGGCGGCCTTCGTAAATTATGGTTGTCGGCGGTATTTACTCCGCAAGAAACGAGATTAAAGGTAGTTAAGACACTTATAGTTCGCCTCATATGTTATGCCGAAGCTGTGTATTGCAAACTGGATTCACTGTCACAAAACAAACTTCAGGTTGCTTTTAATAATGCAGTTCGGTACGTATATGGTCTTCGCAGATATGATCATATCTCACAGTTCAGTTTACTTGCATTAGGCTGCACATTAAACCAATTTCTAAAAGCGAGAACCCTAATTTTTATGCAAAAGTTAATAAGCACCAAAACACCTACTTATCTATTTGATAAATTGCAATTTGCGCAATCTCAGCGAACCTTAAACCTTATTGCCCAACCTGCCAATACCTTCACACTTCGCGGCTGTTTTTTGTCTGGACCACTAAGCTTTGGAATGCACTACCCACTGACATTAAGCAAATAAGTTCCTCTAACCAATTTAAAAATAGAATATTTAAGCATGTATCTCAACAGCGCCAATGAATATAATTCCATATGTATAATTGTATATACACCTACTTCCTTCTAACTTACTATTCTCTCTCTGTTTCCTTTATCTCTATCCATCTCTCCAATTCAACCTAGCTCTCCTATACTCACTCCTCTCTTCTCCTATATTTATACCCTATTCTAAGGGTATATTAATTTTGACGCATAGTTTGTAACATACCTTAATATTGCCCGTAGACCCCTAAAAGTTACTATATTTATGATCAGCATCGATAGTAATGTCGATCTAGCCATGTCCGTCCGTTCGTCCGTCCGTCCATCCGTCGGCAAAAATTAGGCCTTTAAACTGGGCCTAGAGAGCTGAAATTTTAACAATATACTCTCTAGGGTCCCGAAATAATCAAGTTTACCAATTTTTGAAATCCGCCCACAGACACGCCCACAAACTAAAAAAAACAAAATTTTGGAAAAAATCGAATTTTGAGCTAGAAAGCTGAAATTTTTTATATATGATCTATGACTCCTAAAACTGCTAGGGATAAAACATTTTCAAAATCCGCCCAATGACACGCCCACAAATAAATAAAATAATTTGTTTATACCCTATTCTAAGGGTATATTAATTTTTGAAAATCCAAAGTTTGAGCTAGGGACCTGAAATTTATAATATATACTCTCTATGGGCCCTTTATGCTCATGTGTAAATATTTTCAAAATCCGCCCACTGAAACGCCCACAATTATTATTTTTTTTTTTTTTTTTGAAAATTCAAAGTTTGAGCTAGGGAGCTGAAATTTATAAAATATACTCTCTAGGGGCACTTTATTCTCATGTGTTAATTTTTTTTTAAATCCGCCTACTGACACGCCTACAATTAAATAAAACAATTTTATTGAAACACCCAAGTTTGAGCTAGGGAGCGTTTTTTTTTTGATAAAATACTTTAAATGTTATATAACAAAATATGTAGAGCGTTCTTAACAATTCAACCATACTTAGACTTTTGTCATCCAACAGTTCGCCCAAGCGGACTGTAGCCCGTCCCTATGTTTTTATTTTTATATTTTTATATTTTTATTGTTATTTTTGTTTTTAAGTTTTTGCCATAGATTATGTATCCACACATTGTTAGTACTAGAAAAAACTTGGTCCTACATGTACATTGAAATAAATAAAGAATTGAATTGAATTGAATTAAATTGAAAATTCCATACAATAATACAATTCTTATTTTTGGTGGTTAAAAAATAATCATATACAAATCCATACAATGTTTTATCCCATAAGGATCCCTTTTTTTGGTTTTCCTTTACTTTAATGTTTATAAACAAGGATTTCATCCAATGTTCTTATTTTTGACGGTGACAAACTTAAAGGTTTTGTACAATGAAGCCAACTTTGTTTATGCCAACTCCTATAGATGTCGGGGTTTTTCAATTCGCAATGTAAGAACCATAAAGTCTTTACCTATACAATTACTCTTATGAGCGTTCATAAGTCTGCACTAATGTGGCTTGATGAATACGATTTACGTAGCTGTTAGCTTAAGATTGGTCGTTTATTACCGGCATTAGTGTTGTTTTTATTTTATTTTTAGCTAGCTATGGCCCGAGATGCGTTGCAATACCTCTGTTAATCTTTTTGTAATTTGTTTAAAGTAGGTATGTACACATATCAGTGGCGAGGCGCCCATATAACTCGATTCACGCCGGGTTACCTTTTAAAATTCTACCTTTCAACAATGTTTCAATCCAACAAGCAACATGCATCTTAATGTGTGTATATAAACATAAGATTTGTATGTTTCCTACACCTGCACTTGTAAGCAACAAATTCTACCAACCCACCACCTGCTATTCACCTGCTCTCATATCGTTCTACTGCTCTACGCACACAAATAGGTACTCACACCATTGCATGCCTATTCTCCAACATCACATACTCCTCTCCATACCCCATAAGAAACACATACGCAAAGCGATAGCAAAACAAAGCATAGTAACCCGGAAATTTTCGCGTTATGAAACATGTGGCTGGTTAGAACAAATTGGCTTTCTTTCCTTGTTTTCCACTTATCGTTCCCAGCGTTTGACTCCTCTCTGTTTGATACACGCTTCCTTATGCAAAAATATAACCCGCTTTTCAGCGACTTATTTGGCGAGTTTTGTATGTAGCTGAGGTGAGTTCTGTTTGAAAAATTCAGTTGTGAAGCAGATTGCGATGTGTAACTTAAAGTAATATTGAGTGGAATTATTGTTGTGCAATATATAATTATTTAAAGTGATCGAAAACAGTGAAAAGTGTGAGAAGTGTGAAAAGTTTAAATTGTTTTGTTTTCAGTTAGATTAAGCAAAGGAGAAAATGGCATTATTAACAGTAAATTGTTGTTTAGTAGATTTGCTTTTGGAAGAAGAAAATTATTTTTGTAAGTTGAGTTTTCTTAAAAAAAAAAGTTATAGAGATAGGACGCTCTACTCCTTCTATGAAAATAGATTATAAGCGCACGGCTGGTTTTGTTTCGCATTTCAACGCATCCATATATCAAAAATATACTTGGTTGACTGGTAGTTGTAAGCTCAATAAAATGTTTTGTTTTCCTTGCCTCCTTTTTTTCTAATTCTCCTAGTGTTTGGAGTCAAACGGGCTACGCTGACATAAACAATTTAATTAATTCGGCAAATAAACATGTCAAGACGGAAAAACACATTCGTAGCTGTTTATCTTTGCACGAATTCGGTACTGATAGTATTGAAACCTCGTTAGGTAATTCCTTTGTAGCTGACAACAAAAAAGTTGATAGAAACCGTTAACTAATGGAACGTTTTATAGATACGGTAGTTCTTTTAGGCAAACAAGAACAAGCATTTCGGGGTCATAATGAAAAGCCAGATTCTATTAATCGTGGCAATTATGTCGAAACACTCTTATACTTATCTAAGTATGACCAGTTAATGGACTCTCATTTGGAACAGTGTTCAAGTGCACGTAATCCGGTTTTTTCGGGTCTATCAAATGACATCCAAAACGATTTAATACAAAGTATAACCGCAGTGATCAAATGCGAAATTAAAGTAGAAATAAGTGAAACGCGATTTGTGTCCATCATGATTGATGAAACACCAGACATGAGCCATAGGGAGCAACTTAGTGCCATTTTGTGTTACGTATCGGAGGAAGGAGTAGAGGAAAGGTTTCTTGGGTTTTTTGACGTGAGTGAGAGTCGAAATGCCGCTGAGCTTTCAAAACACATTTTCAATATACTTGATGTATACGGTTGCAAGGAGAAATTAGTTGGGCAATCTTACGATGGGGCCGCGGTTATGTCAAGGGAAGTAGGTGGTGTTAAAAAAAAAGTCCTGGATGCTTGTCCAATGGCTTATTTTATTCCTTGCTACGCACATGTTTTAAATTTGGTGTTATCTCAATCACTGGAAAATATACCTGAATTGAAAGTTTTTTTTTGGCAATATAAACACAATAGTACGCTTCTTTAATAAATCAACTAAACGTTCAAATATTTTAATACAAATAGCAAACAGACGCATGCCGGGAGTATCAGAAACTCGCTGGCATTACCATTCCCGAATAGTTAACGTTATTTTTAACTGTAGATTAGATATTATTGAAACTTTTAAGCAAATATTAGACCATCCAAAAGAATGAAACACTGACGCACTTTCAATGGCCGAAAGTTTAATGCTTAAGTTAGAAGGGAAAGGTTTTTGCTTTTTACTGCACGCGGTATCCGAAATATTTGCTAAAACCGATGTATTGTTTAATTTAATACAAAATAAACAAACAGATGTTGAAGTTGCTAAGCGAGAAATCGAGTGTTTTGAGTCTTGGCTTTCTACTGAGTTTCTAAACAAATTTGATTTAATTTTTGAAAGTATAAATGATTGTGCTGAACCTCAACGGAAACGCCGATTACTTGATTTTGATATAAAGACTCACTATAAGCGCCTTTTTGTAGAAATAAAGGACAATATTATATCTCAAATTAAGACACGATATAAATCTTTCACGGATTTAATTATTTTGGATTTACTCAATAAATCAAAATACAGTCGTTTTGCTCAGTCAAGCCCAGATGATAAAATATCTTCGGTGATTAACTTTTTCCCTGGAATTTTCGATTTTGCAGGTTTAAAAAATGAGCTGAAAGTTCTCTATACTACGTCCTCACTTCAACCACTTGACGTTTTATCCCTCTATAAACATTTAAGAAGTGAAATATTGTGTGAAACATTTCCCCATATCTTAAAATTAAGTGTACTATTTTTAACACTACCAATGAATGTTGCTTCCGCGGAGAGATCTTTTTCCACTCTGAAAAGAGTTCATACATATTTGAGAAGTTCTCAAGGAGAAGACAGGCTTTCTGATTTAGCACTTTTATCCATAGAAAAGCGACTCCTTTTAAAAATAAAAAGTAGGCCTAACTTTTATGAAAGAGTTCTTGCAGAATACGTGAAAAAAGGTAGAAGAATAGACTTAGAGTACAAATAAAAAAAAATATTAATCATTAATATTTTCTCTTTTTTACTTTTTACAAAAACTATTTTTAAAATATTTTTATATATTAAAATATTTTTATATATTATAGATATAAAATCTATACATTTTTGTAAATATCATGCGTGAAGCTTTTTAATTTAAATTTTTATTTATGTATTTATTTATTTAACAAACCGTGATTTATGAAGTTCCTTTTTTTTATTACTTACATCTGCCAAAATGGTTTCTTTCGAAGCCACTTTTATTATACTTTGGGTTCATTGTAAATTTAAGCTTAAATGACTTGAAGTATAAAAAATTGGCTTGAATTGCTTTACTTCTATGCGATTTGCAGTACACAATATAATTTCAGAAAGCGTTTGCAGGTGCATATTTTTTCCGACTTACCATTTAACATTTTCCACGCCACGCCACTGACACATATACAAATCAGCACATTTACATGAAGGAACCAACAAAATAAATTAAAAGGAAATATTATTGTTAGCCAAACTGCTACGTGAGACTTTTAACATATTAGAGCATTATTAATTTATTGATTTACTTTTGTATTTTCCTCTTCCCAAACAGCAAGAGTAGAACTTTTACATTTACCTTAAGTCTTTTTCATACTCGCACACCACCTATTGAACAATGTGTGGCACTGTGTCAGAAACTTTCGTGCAAATGCCAACAACAATTGTACAAAGTTTCAACACAATCGGATGAACGATTCGCAAACGCATTGAAACAAAAATTGATGTTTGTATTTGTTTTTAACCGAACTGCTGCACTACAAACATTTTAATGTTTATTTTATCATCTTGCCCAACTACATGTGTTGATCTTTAACATTTGGAAGACCTCTTTTTACTCACGTGTCAATTATCGTATGTTGATGGTATATTGAACTTTGATGGTCCTATGGCCAACAACAACAGTTCTAAGTTTCAACTCCGATGCGCCAACCAAGAGAAGACAGACATTGGCTTTATACTCGTACATATATTAGAGAGGTATATACAAACAGTTTGGTAACAACAAATATGTTGCTCTCTATTTAGCTTTGACAATGCCACAATGGTCACGGTACACTGGCGATCACAAGGTTGAGGCCATACATTTTGCACTCGATTCGCAGTCTTTATACCTGTTAGAAAATTTATACCCAGAATCTTTTACTACCTCGGAACAGGTACATTTTTACCAACAGTAAGTCATAGAATTAAAGGTTAAATAAGAAACGACCCCTGGAATTTCCCAAGATCAAACAATAAAGCAAAATTTTCGAAAGAAATGAGAAAATCAATAAAAAAAATACATTTTATGGTTTTAAAACATTTATTTATTATGTTTTTCTACATTAATAATGAGTATGCCCGCCATTTGTCGATATGACCTCTATAAGACGGTTTGGAATAGAATCATAGTTTTTTTTTTTAAATAATTTACAGAAATTTGGGCCCAGGCATAACGAATAGCTTTGATTAAAGTGTCCTTGTCGTCAAATTGTTTGCCGCCTTCATACACTTTACGAGATAAATGGAAATAAACGTTGTAACCATCGGAGCAGTCAAGGTTGAACTTTTTTTCATCCGAAAAGACAAGGCGTTTCCATTTACTGCTCCAAGCGACATGTTCTCTTGCAAAATTCATTCGATGCTCCTTGTATACTTGCCGCAAAACCGGTTTCTTTTTAAGTTTTCTTCTCTGTATAGTACCACTTTTTCGTATAATCCTTTGGACCGTTGCTATGCCGCTTTTGGCCCTTATTTTAGTCACTGGTAGAGTAGAATTTGAATTTGCCGTAGAATAACCCGCTTTCGCAATGTTGTTGCTTCTGCCGTGCGTCCTTTCTTATTTTTCCCATAGTGCTGTGGATCCGCAACTGTTTACAACAGTCTTACTTCTATTTAGCCCCCTTGCAATTTCTCAGCCTGAGGATCCTAACCCCTTGAAAGCATTTATTTGTCCTCTTTCTGTCGCTGTCAAAGTCTTTCCGGAATCCATTTTTTTTAACTAAATAAAAACAGTTCTATTCAAGGCTTTTTTAAATATGCTTAACACAACTGTGAAAAAAATCGCTGATGTGAACTCCTGCAACAAAATATTTGCAATTGCCTCATCCTTTTTTTTTTATTTTTTTTTGTCGGGTGTCGGAAAGTCTCACTTCTGCACTGAAGCACTCAGACTCAATACTGGTCCATTGTACTACCAGGCAGACACACCACATTTTACTGTGGGAATTTACTGGTTTTTCTAAGAAAAACGAGAAGGCGCTTCAATGATAAGGAGCTTAGGTTTACAGCACCTTAAGGTGCTTGGCAAAAACGTAGTGTCCCGTAAGAACGCCAGTGGTCTGTCTGCAGTCTTTTCTATTCAGAGACAACAAGAATGCCGGGATTTCCCACAGACGTCGGGGAGAATTAGCTTAGTCTGTCTGCACCCTGTAGACTCATGCCAACGGCGATTGTGTTCATAGGAAACCCAACCGTCAATGGAAGCCCTGACTGAGGACGCAGGCCGACAAATCGCTGGTTCAGGTCCTGAGAAGCCCCCTCTGAGCCTTGTCTAGCAAGTTCATCGGAGATCTCATTTCCCGTGATCCCGTTATGACCCGGGACCCTTGCCTCATCCTAGTGGCGGATCTTTTCATAAGGTTTTCAAGAACAAGGTGGCGCAAAAATAACCTTCCGATGTTTTTTGGCTGTAATTTAAAAAAAAAATTAAAAACTTTGATTCTTCTTGCGGATTATTTTTATTTGGTCTTTCAATTTTTTTTACAGTCATTTGATCCCTTTTTATGGCATTTTCCATCACTTTGGCCAAAACCTCCGGCGATAGGTCCTCACATTGTTGACGGTTGTCTTTAAGAGCTGCAAGAGTCTGAGGCTTGTTGACATAAACCCGCGACTTCAAAAAGCCCCACAAAAAGAAGTCTGGAGCGGTCAAATCAGGCGATCTTGCTGGCCAGTGCAAATCGCCAAAACGGGAGATTAGGTGCCCGGGAAATGCATCCTTCAGCATATCGGTTGTGGCACGTGCAGTGTGTGCCGTTGCACCGTCCTGTTGGAACCACATGTTTTCCAATCCCAATTCATCAAGTTGCGGCAAAAAGAACTCGTTGATCATTGCTCTGTAGCGCTCACCATTCACAGTAACCGTTTGGCCCGCGACGTCTTCGAAGAAAAAAGGTCCGATGACTCCTCTAGCGAAAACAGCACACCATACAGTGACTTTGAGCGGGTGTAATGGCTCTTCGTGGGTTACACGCGGACTTTCAGTGCCCCAGAAGCGTAAATTTTGCTTATTTACGTACCCGCTAAGATGGAAATGGGCCTCATCACTCATGATTATTTTTGATGAAAAATCATCTTCCTCTTGGTGGTGATTAAGGATGGCTTGAGCGTATGTTAGACGCGATTGGCGGTCAGCAGCTAACAGCTGATGCACCGTCTGGACTTTGTACGGAAACATCTTCAAATCTTGAACCAAAATTCGCTGTAAAGACCGTCGACTGATACCCATTTGCGTGGCACGTCGTCTGGTCGATGTCGACGGCGCTTCCATGACATCTTCGGCTACAGCAGCAATATTCTCTGCAGAACGGCTACTCCGGGGTCTGCCACGCCTGGCAGCAACTCGTGTTGTGCCAGTCTCTTCGAGGCGAGCGGCTAAACGTCGCAGTGTTTCACCAGTAGGCGTTGGACGGGTAGGAAATCTGCGACGAAATTCACGTTGTGCCAAAGTCGCCGACCGATTATTGCTCAAATAAATAGTCACCAACATTCCGCGTTGTGGAGCAGTGTAGCGTAACATTGTTTATTAACGTGTATTTCGCATGTGTTTACTACACAAATGTCAAAACAGAACTGACATTAGGGGCCAATCGCAAAATTTATAGCATTTTCTGATAGGAGGATTACTTTTGCGCCACCTTGTATATGTACGTGCAACAGGTATACAGACTGAAAATCGATTGCATAATGTATGGCCTCATCCTTGTGATCGCCAGTGTGCATATATTAGAGAGGTATATACAAAAAGTTTGGAAACACCAAAAATTCTGTCCTCTATTTAGCTTTGACAACGGTCACCGTACTGTCAGTCTAAAATATATGATTTAAGAATGCAATAGAAATCATCAGGAAAATCCGCTTTCAATTTTCCTTGATGCCAAACTTTAACAAATTCTTGGGCTACATCTAAAAAAAAATGGCCGAACAAACTTTTTTGGTTTCCAGTGCCTTTTCTATAATACTCGCAGTTCTATGCACTTGTTGAATAGTCGAGTGTTTCTCTCTAAACAAAAATTGGTGCACTGGGACTAAATGCCTGTCCTCTGTTATTGGTTTGAGTCTCTTTAGGAATAATTTTTCAAAAAGCTTTGAAATTATTGGTAGTAAAGAAATCGGTCTGTAGGATTTTCATTTGGTGATTTTTCCGGTTTCAGAATCATTAGCCGTGTTTCTTTGCACGCGGATATAGGGATAATTTGAAATTTGCGTGTAAAATACAACAACAACTTATCCTATATACGCTAACTTTAGCGGGTATAGCTATCGCCGCTAAGTACTTTAGCGGGAATAAACAGTGCTTCCAAAATCCATTTTCTTCGTTTCTGATGAATCCTTCCGATGAATTTTTCAGGAAATGTCAAAGTTTGACAACCCACCGACCACTCACAAATCCCGCCGAATATTTTATTCGTGATTTTATTATTATTATTTTTCAAACTTCATTTTAAGGGTAATTGAATTTAGCAAATCTGTTAATGTGAAATTGTTTTTCATAATTTTAAAATATGCTTGCCATCAATTTCAATTGGCGGAAGTAAATATTTTTCAATTTCAGGATTTTCAATACAAATTTCTTAACTACAACTTACAGCTGAGTCACGGTGCATGTCATAGGTGCATGTGTGCTTTTGATGAATTCTTAAGCGGCGATGGTCGTTTTTTAATGCCATGCCTATATCCGCGTGCAAAGAAGCACGGCTAATGTCAACAAATTGTTTTATACGAGTATTTTGTTTCTTTCTTGAAACTATTGGAATGATTGGATCAATTTAGTTCATAAATTGCATTGCAACAATTTCATAGAAAATCTTGACAGCCGAAATAGGTATCTTATCGAAGTAAAAATATCAAATAAACCAACTATCGCATCTTTCAAAGAGAACAAGTACACTCATTATTCTCGCTAAATAAGTTTCCTAATCTGGCGTTTCTCGGTTCCATCTGCAATGTCCTAATGCGTTTCCTTAGAAAGCAAATACTATACACTCTTCTCTTGGATAGGTGACAAAAAAGAAACGAGTCTATTTATATCATATGCTGAATTGCCACTCAAATATAAATTCCAAAACTAAAAGATATTAAATGTGAGCACACAGAGGAAAGGTGGCAATAGCAAAAAAACAAAAACAAATTCAACTTTACTTATGAAGTCAAGTGAAGAGTCAACACAGGTCAATAAGCTGTTAGTCCTTGTTTGTCTTTTTACTTTTTGTCATATATGTAGAATCCTATCTTCAGCAACCCATAAGTTTGAGAACGCATTTGCTGCTCGAGGATGTGACACTTTAGGAAAAGTTCCACTTCTCACCAAAGAAGCACAGCAAATACAACTTTCCTTGAGTCATAAGACGAGGGCGTCATCGCTGTAGCGCTCGTCAAAGGATAATAATTATTTGTACATCTTATGTTTGATATGCAGATAACGTCTTTGCGAAGGTATTTTTCGCTGCTTCAAATGACACTAGATGTCTATGAATGTCTATCAATGAGTTCAGTGTGTGAAGGAGACGGTTGACCTACATACATATGTACATCGTATCCTTTAATGGTAGTCTTACGTGCCCGGAATAATCATTTTCTGATCATGAAGATGTAGCAAGAATGAAAAAAATAATAATTCGTTCGATATGAGGGTGATGTTTGCGCTTCCATCGTTTTTTCAGAAGGAATCCAATGGGGCAAGTCGGGATAAGACTTTTATATTGCATGTCTGAGAGGATTCGATTGCAATGAAATGGATTTGTTCTGATACACACATGCATACTTTTCTCTTCGTTTAAGAAAGTAACAAATAGTGTTTGTTATGAATGTTATGCTAACAAAGTATTTTTGTTTTTAGAGTAGCACCCACTAAAGACGAACTTATGAACACTGAAAGCTCCCCGGGATGCATGCAAATAGATGTTGCTTCTTCACTTCCATTGTTGCGAATTGTCTTCGGCTTCGTTAATGGCGGGGAGGCTATGATTAGGATTAAACGGATCATAAGCCTCCTCCTTTACTGCATCCCTACTGGTCCACCTGTGGGGCTCGCCGGTTCGACCTCAGAAAATAACAGGCTATTTTGAAACACTTCGTAACTGAGGCCAATCAAATGCTTGTATTGCTGCATGTGATCCAAGAGGCCTGCCTCTTTTTCGCATTTGTATGGAAACGTTTATTGATATGTATTACCTTTTTGATTTGTAGGATCTCTGCTCCGAAGACAGTACCAGGCAGGTGGCAATGGTGCGATGGTAGTGTGTTCGCAAAGTGATTGCCAGGTCGTGTGTTCGAATCCCGACCAGAGCCATGCTTTGTAAAATTGAATACATACAATTCAAATCTCCCTTAAGCAATTAAGGCGCCACCTTTGGAGAGAAAAAACCCTACCGCACCAAAAAACTTCTTTCCTATCCTCCTATTATTCTTTCAGTAGTAAGCAGCACCCAAAAACAGGCAATGAATCATTTGCTGCGTGCTGCTTGCAGCAACGAAAATGCCTGCGCTGTGGCACCATTATGAGGGTACTGTATCAATTACATAAAAAATAAAAAAAAACCGTTAGCGCACGCTAATTATAAAAAAAGTACTAACTGGGTTCTTTTGCGTGAAGGCTTCGTCGGATCTTGGAACTTCTTATTCGATTAATCTTTGTATGTCATGCTGTCATGCGGATCAGCTTCATCTTAGCTGCCGATTATTTGCCCCATACTGTTTGTACACTGTCCAAGCCTTCCTTTCAGCTTGGGGCATTTTGTCGGTCACAGAAGATTGCTGAGTTTTCCCGCCACTACATCAATCCTACACTTACGCGATGTTTAATGTCTTCATCACAGCTTGCTTCGCTTTTTTGGCAAATATGGGACCAATAATCACATACGAAGCAGTAGCATGGGCGAAACGAACCAGTCTAGACACTACAAGGAAGACATTCAGCAAAGTGCAAAGACTACCGTGCCTGCGCATTACCGGAGCAATGCGTATTGGAACACCCCTCCAAAGGGCTCTTTCAAAGGATCAAGTAAAAGGCACTGTTAATCAAATCATATGGTTCAATCACACGCTGAAAACTTTGCTTCATATAGCGGAGGTTTCAATTCCAAGAAACCTCAGCAGATTTAATAGTTTATCCGGTACACTTTTTACTCCGGATAAGGTTAAATGGGCAATCAACTCCACTTAAACCATTCAAGGCATCAGGAACAGACGGTATTTTTCCAGCCCTCATTCAAAATGGAATGGAAGTTGTCTTACCATCCAAGATTGCCTTATTTAGGTTCAGCTTCAACTGGGGTTATATTCCAGTAACCTGGAGAAGGTAAACGTGGTATTCATACCTGTAATAACCCGTGATCTATCCAAATGTAAATCAAAACGCTCTACTCAATCGCTGGAAACAATTATTTATTATTCTCTATATAATCACATTTATTGACACAATAACCCCAAATGTGTTGCTACGATCTCGATCACCCCTTGATTGCTTCAGCAAGTGTGTTCATGTCAAGTGCCTGCAGCTAGCTGCTTATCTTCCAGAGTTACAGATCACCACAATACCTAAACCGGGAAACAAGCAGAGTGAATTACCTAAATCGTCCGATAACCTTGACATCCTTTTTTTCTGAAAACAATGGAACGAATTATTCACGTTTATATTAGAGAATGCATATCAACAAGAATGCCTCTACCCATACCAATATGCGTACCAAAATGGCAAATAAACGGAAGGCGCTCTGCTAAAACTAACAATAGAGATAAAAAAAAAAAACGCCTACCGGTGTAAAGAGATTGCACTATGTGTCTTTCTGGACATATGAATCCATATCAAATGCTTTGTACCACAGAAAAATAGACAAACCAACTATGAAATGCATCAAAGGGATGCTGGGAAGTCACAAAATTACTGCCTCGTTAGACACGACCTCAGTATCAGTTACAGCCGTAAAGGGCTGGGAGTACTTTCATCCCTCTTGTGGTCCTTGGTCATAGATGACCTGCTACACAAGATGAGCATTTGGGCTACACTACAATTGGGTACGACGATGATATTGTCATCAGGGGCAAATACTCAATTGGAGTCACATATAAAATGAAAAACGCTCTAAAGACAGAAAAATCTTTCTCTAAATCCCATTAAAGCCGTCATCGTTCCTTTGACCAAAAGAAGGAAATTAGACCTGGATCTAATCACAATTAATTCCGAAGAAGTCAAATATCTTGGAGTAATCCTAGACAAGAGACTTAACTGGAACTCTCACATTAACAACAAAATCACTAAAGCTAATAGAGCTTTATGGGCCTGTCGCCGCACATATGCCAGAAACTGGGAATCTCTCCAAAGATAGTCCATTGGATCTACACAGTGATGATAAGACCCGTTATAACATACGCATCTATAGTATGGTGGACAAAATCCACACAAAAGATCGCAATAAAGAAGATCAAGGAGGTACAACGGCTTGCGTGCCTAGATATCTCCGGACCCATGTGAATCTGTCCAACAGCTGCCATAGAGGCAATAACAGGACTAACACCTCTCCACATATACATTCAAAAAGTGGCGATCCGCAGTGCATCAAGTCTAATAAAGTTAAACGAGATAAGTCTTAACGACCATGCGGAGCTTAAGACCCTTCTCGATAAACTTCCGGAACTTACTATGCTTCAACAAACGATTCTCCACGAAGATCCCTAAGAGAGAAGCATAGGTTAGTATCTAATAACCCACCAAACAGCCACAACGGCATAAAGTGGTATACGGATGGTTCTAAAATGGAAACGGGGGTAGGAGCGGGAATATAAGGACAAAATAAACGCTTTACGATACCCATGGGAAAAAGTCCCAGCGTATTTCAAGCACAGCTCCACGCCATTCAAGAATGCGCAAAGCCACATTTATTCATCTGGCATAAAAGGCGCAATCATCCATATATTCACGGATAGTCAAACAGCTATAGACGCCCTTAGCTCGCACACCATTGACTCCAAATCAGTCATGCACTGCTTCAATACCCTTCAAACAGTCGGATTAAGAAACAAGACCAAATTATGGTGGGTTCCGGGTCATGTCGGGATGGTAACGAAAAGGTCGACGAACTGGCCAGAAAAGGTTCACAAACACCTTTCATAGGTCCTGAACCCTTCTGCTGCACTCCTAGATCAGCAGCAACGGCAGCAATAGAAAGCTCGGAACATAGAAAATGTATCTATCAACGGAAAAGCATCCCAGGTCTAAAACAGGCCAAACGAGCCATTCGGCCCTTCAATAACAATGCTAGCAAACTCCTAAATCTAAGCAGGCATGATATCAAAAACTTAGTAGGTTACCTTACTGGTCACCATGGTTTAAGATATCATCTAAACAAAATGAAAATAGCAGACTCTCCTGGGTGCCGACTCTGTCTTGAAGAGGACGAGTCAGCTGAACACATTTTATGTGAACGTCCAGCCCTTAATGGAATTAGAAAGAAGATCTTTTTCAGGAAACATATGAGCCCCGAGGACAGTAGAAAAACGGATAGTAGAAATTCTACTAGTTTAAACTTTTTCTGGCCCATATAGTACAAAAGATTTTGTAAGACCCATTTAGACGATCATTTCAGTTTCAGATTCAGTTGAGCTATCACTTCAGATTTCAGTTAAACTGATGTCTAAATGCAAAAATTGAAGCGTTTAACTGAAACTGAAACTGAAACTGATGGAATTCCCATAAGTTGTCAGTTCAGTTATCAGTTAAACTGATGTATCCTTCAGTTCAGTTGTCAGTTCAACCGTCATTTCAATTGCAGTTCGCGGTGAATCAACATTTTAGAGTTCTTGTTTTTTTTTCAATATGTCGAAGCGGAGTGATAATATGGTCGATTTCATTAAAATTTATCGGCTTTCATCGTCCATTACGCAATGTATTTCTTCGGACTTTCGACTGCTCACAAGAAAAATGAAAGCTCAACTGAACACCGGACTGACGTCTAAATGCACTGTCTTTTTGAACTGAACTGACAACTGAACTGAACTGATAACTGATCGAATAAAAGGGCCTTAAGGTCGAAGTCCCCCTCTTTTAAATCGCCTTGGCGAGCCAGAAGTTAAAACAAAATACTGCATCTTGATTGACTGGTCATAGGTTCTCTTCTTGACCAATCACTCTGTCTCCAGATGATCCCAATTCAAATACTGCTAGAAACACATATATTATTTCCTGCGCTTCAGTGGCAAGGTTTCCTCCACTCTTTCGAAGTTCCTATAACTGCAGGTCCTACCGGGTTCAATTTAACCAATTATCTTAATCCCACGTTTAACTTCAAATGTAAATTATTGATTTTTTTTTCAATCAAATCACCTGTCTATTACCTCCACTGATTTATGTTTATAATCAAATTTAATTTCCTATACCACGACGAACTGTCAACAACAGGACAATTCATTTAGGTGACGCTATATGAGGTCACGATAAACAGTGAATTCTATTACGGATCTATCAATCACGAGCAAAAGTAAATAGATACAATCCTCTGTAACTAAATCCACAAGGAAATCTGGAGTGACTTATCTGCCATCCAATCCATTTCATATTGAAAGTACCAATTTCAAGCAAAACCTTCCATTCATCTGATCTATATTCAGCACAATTCTTCATAATTAACTCGTCTTCCTTGTCTGTGTCCTTCCGCAATAAATACAAACGAGACTATACTTTAGTAAAGCAATTTATTTGCAGACGTCGCTAACCTACCTATTTTCGTCTTTGAACATATCTTTTTCCTTGTGAATGACGTTTTTCTTTCTTCGTCTTTCTCATTCCCAGGTTCGTCCTACAAGATTGGAGCCGTTCTACCACAGGAGACAGGAAATTGCCTACAATGTATTTGCATAGAGGGTGCTAACAAGGACGATACACCACGTGTAACGTGTAGTCCGCATAATTGCCCACCCCTGGTACTTCCTGATTTATTTGACGCAACAGGATATTAAGGTAAATAAATAATATTTTTTTGCGTACATACGTGCTTCTACGACAGTTGACACATAGTCTTGCATGGAAATAAAATAAAAATCACACCGTCACTCAGCAGCAGGACTCAATGATGCAACTTGGTCTTCATGCAATGCATCCAGAAATATGTGTTAATTGTTTATGTATATTTTAAATTATATTCTAACATTATTATTTAAGCACAGGAAATGCAGAGTGAAAGTTGTATAGTTCTACCTCGTCCATATTATTTCTGTGTTCCAGTTTCCTCACTGTGGAAGGATATTTCTATTTGTGGTTGTTTAAGTTTAAATTAAAACCTTAAACAATGTTAAACCAAAATGAAATGTTAACCGCACGCATTTATGCATGGCTTCTCTCAAACCTCTTTTGTTATCATGTCGGTTTCTATGGGAAGTACTTACATAAATATGAATAGGCAAAATGAAAGCCCTGCGGAGATTTTTAATGTATTTTTGGTTGATTTTGTAAGGGAAACTCATATTTAAAGGCACAAGCACGGTTAACCTTTTGGATACGTATTTTTATTTTGTATAGGTTAATATAAAATGTGTGCGTTCTATTTCCGATATATAAAAAAATCAAAATGAATAGAAAGTGTTTTTTGAGAATTATAATAACTTTTTTATACCCTATTCTAAGGGTATATTAATTTTGACGCATAGTTTGTAACATACCTTAATATTGCCCGTAGACCCCAAAAAGTTACTCTAGAGAGATAGATACATAGATAGATTCTTTATTTTTTCATCATAAAGTTTACAAATTGGTATACTTAAGAATAAGGACATGGCAATACTGCCGTCTGCCTGAGATGACATTTCATAATATGATTTAAAAATAAAAGAAATAATAAAAAGCAAAAATTTTAAAATATAAAGAAAAGGAAAAAACAAAAAAAAAAAAAATGTTTAACAAAAGATATGAAGAAATATTATTATATAAAACAATGCTATCAATTTTAACGTGATTTGAAACACAAAATATTATACAATTTGGTTAATTTGATTAGCTGTTTATACAAAATTTTATCAATTTTAACATGATTTGAAACCCAAGATAATACACAATTTGGTTAGAAATAGCTGTTTATACAATATTATCAATTTTAACGTGATTTGAAACACAAAAGAGATATTATCAAATCTAGTATGATCAGCAACAAAACAATAAATAGTTAGGTATAAAATTTGGTCAAAACTGCAATAAGTGGGTAATCGACTAAGTTTAATATGTGAAACTGTTACGTTAAGAAAGAGCATGTTGGCAATATTTAAAGAGGCTGAGCCAGACCATTGCTCCATTTAAAATTTCAAAAAGTTTGTCCAAAGATATAAAACTTTCCCGAAAATGCAACCGGCGAATTTCTTGTAGAATAGGACAAGCAGCAACGAAATGGTATATATCTTCATTCACTCTTCCGTTACATAGATCACATAGCTGGGGCAAGTCTGATCGATGAGGTATAAAGTTCAAATTTAAAATTTCAACTCTTGCTCTAAAAATAATACTTATAACCGAGGCTGAAAATTCATTACTAAAATAAGAGACTTCCGAGGGCAGTTCATGGTTTAAATGACTATAAATAGCTCTTGAAGTAGATGAAGATGCTCTGGAAAGGTTATCCAGAAACATTTTGTGATCCACCTTAGCAATCACATCAGAAAACTGAGCCTGCCAATCGGTCACATTAGTTTCTGTTAAGTTTAAACTTGTTTCGTAAGATAAAGCTAGTTCGTTCCAGTTTTTAAACGGGGAAGCATTCACTCGAAGTAATTTTCTTAAGATGATTTTGTGAAGACAAGTTTCACTTCTTTTCATCACTCTAGTAATGAAGTTCGCATTTGCCTTCAAATTTTGTATATATATAGGGACTATTCCTGACTCTACATATATGGCGTAGTTGGGTGTTGAGTTAGGCAAACGAAATATCCTCTTAAAAAAGTTCCTTTGTACAGTTTCAAAAGCTTCGAAGTGTGTGTATCCGACGAGTTGGACGCCATATGCCATGCATGCATTTACTGTTAAATCGACATTTTGGTTCGAAAAAAACTTTGGCCACATTATATTAAGAGCCAATTTAGCTTCGTTGCTTTTTTCTTTGGAGTGCTTTAGATAGCTTAAATTGTAGGTCAAGAGGACACCCAAATATTTAAACTCTTGTAAAACCTCAATGTGTGTATTGTTTAGAGACCATTTTTCTTCCGCTCGCCTTCTTGATTGTCTCTTTTCAAATATAACAATCTTAGTTTTTTGGGTATTAATTTGCCAGCCCCAAGACTCGCAAAATCAACTTAGACGGTTTATTTGCAATTGAAGCGTGAAAGGATTATCAGCAAGCATAACTAGATCGTCCGCGTACAACAGGACTTTGATTATAATGTTAGCAAAATTAACTCCACCCGGAAGAAGCTCGCAGACATCATCTATGAACAGGGCAAATAATAATGGGCTGAGGATATAACCCTGAGGAACACCTGTAATTGTATCAAATCGATTTGAAAATGTGAAACCGTCCCATACCCTTGCATTTGTTGACGAAAAGTTACTCTATTTATGATCAGCATCGATAGTAATGTCGATCTAGCCATGTCCGTCCGTCCGTCTGTCGGCAAAAATTAGGCATTTAAACTAGTCCTAGAGAGCTGAAATTTTAACCTTCCGTCCTCACACTTATTTTCTCTAATGCGCTCCTCACACTGGGGTATCACATACCCCACTCCAAAAGAATTTTAAAAAAATGTAATTTTATGTATATACAGTCAACTCTCGATTAGCTCGGGACCGAGCTCATGCCGGAAAATCGAAAATCCCGGATAATCGAAAATCATATTTTAAGAGAAGAAACGCACTTCATACAATGAGTTTCCACTTATTTGAAATAAAATACATAACTTTGTCAGTCAACGAACACAAAAACTTAAAAAAAATACATATACATACATACATAGTTAAAATGGCTTATCGCCCGGGTTTCTTTTAAATTATGTATCACGGATGATAGAGTGAATCCCGGATAATCGATTTGGAAATATCTAAATATTTGAAAATAAATTTCCCGGTTAATAGGTTTGTCGGTTAATCGAATGCCGGATAATCGAGAGTTGACTGTATATACATATATGTTTTTTGTTTTTTTTTACTCATATTTTTATTTCATCTAAACAAAATTCAATACGATGAATAACATAAAATATAAAAATACTTAAAAAAAAATAATTTCCAAATTAGGTTACAAGAAAAAGTTAATAACTTGGTAAAAAAAACAAAAAACGTACCAACATAGAAAATTGTATTTTTATTTTTAATCTCTCTCCACACACGACTCTTCAGCTGTCAACTAAAATCAGTCAAATTCATAAAAAAATTTAAAATAATAGTTTTAAAAACTGTCGCATTACGCTTTCTAATACTCTTTCTTCAATGTATTGTTTTAATAGTGGGATAAATGTTTGCTTTTCTAAACACAAAAATTCAAATTTTTTCACTGCATTCTATGCATTGCAGTGAGTGATCAGTGATGATCCTCGCATATGGGAAGTCGGCATGTCACGTTTTCAGTTTTTTTTTTTCCGATTACAGAAGTTACACAATTTTTAATGTTGATTTTCAAGGTTCGAAGCTGGTTCATTTTTGGCCTCATCCCTTCAGCATCAAGGAAAAGGCTTTCAATGGATTTGTCTCGAAGAAAATCCATTTTGCTGTAAAACTATAATTAATATTGTCATCTACAGTAACTTCGTTTATGGCTGAACAAACCCCACACTTGTTTTATTACTTTTTAGTCCAAAATAACTAAAATAGAAAACATTTCACTAAAATAATGTATTCACAAATTCCCAAAAATACTAACACGCACTGCACACTGGGGTATATGATACCCAAGCTAAAACTTCGAAGCACGACTAAACACGTTAAAAAAATCTAAGAATTGAACACCCTCGCCTGCTACTGCAGAGAGTTTAAAATTAAATATACATAGGTATAGCATCCTTAGGAAAAAATTTTAACGGAACCCTTTTGAAATCTATGTGGGGTATGTCATACCCCAGTGTGTGGTTGGAAGGTTAACCATATACCTACTCTCTGGGGTCCCGAAATAATCAAGTTTACGAATTTTTGAAATCCGCCCACAGAGTCCCAAAAACTCAAAAAAAAATTTTTTCGAAAAAATCGAATTTTGAGCTAGAATGCTGAAATTTTTTATATACATATGATCCTAAAACTGATCGGGAGATAAAATTTTCAAAATCCGCCCACTGACACGCCCACAATTAAATAAAACAACTTTATTGAAAAACCAAAATTTGAGCTAGGGAGCTGAAATTTATAATATATACTCTCTAGGGGGCCCTTTATGCTCATGTGTAAATATTTTCAAAATCCGCCCAATCCGCCGACAATTTAAAAAAAAAAGTTTTTTTTGAAAATCCAAAGTTTGAGCTAGGGGCCCTTTATACTCAAGTGTTAATTTTTTTTAATCCGCTTACTGACACGCCCATAATTAAATAAAATAATTTTATTGAAAAACCAAAGTTTGAGCTAGGGAGCGTTTTTTTACAAAAGCTTCGTTTTTTTTTGATAAAATCCTTTAAATGTTATATAACAAAATATGTAGAGCGTTCTTAACAATTCAACCATACTTAGACTTTTGTCACGCCCTTTTATGAAGGATAGGAATAAGAATAGTATCCAACAGTTCGCCCAAGCGGACTGTAGCCCGTCCCTATGTTTTATATTGAAATTCCTAATCGCCATAGTCCATAAAGTTCCCATAAAGGACAAACGAGTCCGTTGTTTTTCGCTAATTTCGAGAAGCAATGAAAGGATTTAGATGCAGTTTTTATACGCTTACGCGGATCAAAAATTGTCTCAATTGTAGGAGCACAGCACTTGAAGTCTAAGTGGCAGAAGGGGGATTTAATCCAATTTACTTATTCCAGATTATTGTTCCTTATGCGGATGCCCTAAACTTAACTACATATATCTTATAATTATTGCCTTTCAGCCTAAAAACTATTTTACGATCTAATCTTACATTATGTTTTCTTCGAGAAAATTAAATAAAACGGTTTCATTATTGAGATAAAACAAATTACAAACTACCTATTCTACTTACTTAAACTACTTAACGTATTCTAACTATAATTAGGATTCTGAGCACTCGTTGCCTTGCTCAATTGCTTTTCTAGCGCATGGCAGTCGTCAAGGTGCACACGCGCTGCCGTGAGCTGACTGAAGCCTTACGGAATCAATCACCTCCCGGAAGCACCACCACAAGTTGGCGAGCCCGCCCTCTCCCAGAAACGCCCTAACTAACTTAGTCTAAGTTATAAACTAAGAGAATGTTACCTAGAGTAACGCACCGTTTTGGGAGGGCATGTTGACCTCTTCCCCCTCAAAAAGCTACCAAAATTCTGCAAATTGTTTTTCCGTATCGAATTTATCCCTCTCCGCTATTGCTGTACTAAAACGGAGGAGCTCATGAGCAATGACGACGGCCCCGCCGCGGATGAGCCGCTTATCTCTCGCGCTGCGGTAGCGGTGGTATAATACCGGGATACCATCCCTCGTCTGGACCAGCCCTTTAGCATCAATATGGACAAATGCCTCCGGGGTTAGGCGAGTTAAGTGAGGAAGCCGCAGAGTCCAGAAATAAGGACATCAAAAATTACCGACTGAATCACACAAGAAAAATGTCTCGGGTCGTTACTAATAAGGACCTTTTGAATAGACTTCTTTTAAGTTCCGACCCGCTTATTTCAAATTTAAAAAAAAATACTAAAAAAAATCGTTTTTATCAAAAACTCCATTAGAATTGCTAAAAATCTAGTTTTCAAAATATTTTTTTTTTTATGAATTTGTTTACATTTTCTTTTTCATTTTGTAAGTTAAAACAAATACAAATAATAATATAAGAGTTTAATAAAAAAAAACATGTATTATATTTTTGACCGCGCTTTGTATGGGCGGGTACCCACTGTGCATTATAAAAAAATTTCCTGGCTGTATTCCCATCATTTGAGGAACCACTTCCTCCCGGTTTCGGTCTGCCCACAATCAATCCTAGTTTTGCTCTGAACTCAGCTTGGACTATTTTCTTTTTTTTCCGAATTCTGTTTTGTCATCACCTCTAACCTGCCATTTTTTAATATTGAGTCTGTAGGAAATATGAAGAAAAAACTCGAAGAATCTAACCCAAGCATGAAGCGGGGACAAACCAAAACATAAACTGTTCTCATTGACCTCTTTTTGAAGGCATAATTCAATGTTGTTCATTTCCTTTGGTGTCGCTCCGCATATGTAACATTTTAAAGATGTTGTTTCGTTAAGTGTATTGCACACTTTTCCATCAACCATAGTTAAACGTAAGTTGTTAGTGACTGTCCATTCTTTATCATTATTGATAGTTATAGTTAAAGGCTACAAGGCACTTATTTTTATACCCTATTCTAAGGGTATAGTAATTTTGACGCATAGTTTGTAACATACGAGTACCTTAATATTGCCCGTAGACCCCTAAAAGTTACTATATTTATTATTAAATTATGCAGTTTCTGCAAAAGAAGTTTGAGGTAACAGTTTTGGAAGCTGGTAATTTTCTTGGTATGGAAATTTCTATGAAATCCGGAGGTGAAATTCATGTGGGGCAATCGCTTTATATCGAGCGAATATTAAACCGATTCAACATGAGTTGCTGCAAACCAGTTTCAACTCCAGCAGAAGCCTATCCATCAGTGGAGCTCGTTCCCTTGGAAGCAGTTAAATTTCCGTACAGAGAAGCAGTGGGTTCTCTCATGTACTTAGCAGTGGCTACCCGTCCAGACATTGTGTTTGCAGTGGGAGTGGTGTCTCGATATCTAGATGCACCAAATAATGATCACGTTAATGCTGTAAAGAGAATTTTGGGTATTCTTTTTAAAAAAAAATCAAAATTATTCTTTAATTTGTTTCAGTGACGCTGATTATGCTGGAGATCCTGGAACAAGACGATCTACCACTGGGTTTATTTTTTTGCTTGGAGATGGGCCGTTGTCTTGGTCATTTAAGAGGCAGAAATGTGTTTCGCTTTCCACCACAGAGTCAGAATATGTGGCAGCCTCTCAAGCGGTGAAGGACATGATTTGGATACGTCAACTACTTTTTGAAATGATACCGGGTGGCCCTGGCGAGTCTGTTTTAAACATGGACAACCAAGGAGCAATCCGACTTGTAAAAAATCCAGAGTTTCATAAACGAACGAAACATATAGAGGTTCGATATCACTTCATCCGTGAACGCTATGAAAAGGGCGAATTTTCGATTAATTTCGTTCCTTCTGAACAACAAAAAGCTGATATTCTAAC
This sequence comes from Portevinia maculata, assembly GCA_949715645.1. Taxonomy (NCBI): domain Eukaryota; kingdom Metazoa; phylum Arthropoda; class Insecta; order Diptera; family Syrphidae; genus Portevinia; species Portevinia maculata. Next base: position 222,795,514 of record OX454526.1, read on the forward strand.
CAAAGCACTAAGTAAAGAAAAATTTAAAAATTTAAGATCGTTAATTGGAGTCGAATTAAAATAAAGGTATAAAGTAAAATTATTATTGAATTGTACAAATTTGAATTGAAAATTAAGAAAATTATTGAAAAGAAATTAATGAACTTATGTATATTGTTTTGATTAATTGATTAAATTATCTAAAAGTGGGAGTGTTGAGCAAAATTGAAATAATATTTAAATAATTTGTTTAACTTGGTAACACTTTTCCTCCGTCAAGCTTTGCCGAACTAAAACACTTTGTATGTATATTGACATGCTATACTCGAAGTTACCTTTGGCATATATATTATATAGCTAAATAAAGAGCTGAGTTTTCACGTTTACTTCAAAGAAGTCGGTTGTCTTTTTTTTCTTCTATTAAATTTAACAAAACTGTTTAATGGGACACAAGAGTACTGGGCCCATAACCTGTTGAATTACTGGAACAAAACAAGGAGAAAAATCACGCGACTGATCAAGAGTTGAAGAGCAACTAACTTTATTACTTAAAAAACTAATACAATATGTTAAATATAGATCATACATTAAGTCAAGTACTTGTGCATGTTTTTGTGATTATATGTACTTCATTTTATTTACACTAGCAAATTGTACATTAATAATATTCATCAATACTATATACTTCATACAGATACCCAGATATCTAACTACGCTTCTCACCGCCAATGGCTGCCCATTTTGTCCAATAATGACCAATTTCTTCCAATTTTTCTGGTATCCCTAGAGGCCCCAGCCAATGTTGTACCGAACAAGATTGATTCCGTCTTCTGAAAGTTGATTTTCAACTTCCAGTCATTGCAATATCCCTTAATTTGATCGAAGTCACGCTGCAAAAGAATGTTAATGACCTCCATTCTAGGACCTGATCTGTATGCCACCAAACCGTCTGCATACGCTATAGAATATCTGAGTGAACCCACCGTATGACTCGTGTAAATGTTAAATAGTATCGGAGAATTCACCGCCCCCTGCTTTAAACCGTTTTTAATTTCAAAGACTCTGCTCGAAGTCAAGTTGCCACATTTGACAACGAACTTCTTTACCATAAGAGTATTATAAATTACATATAGAAAAGGTTTGTGCATCCCCCGCCTGGTCAACTTGTAGAAAAGTCTCTCTAACCATACGGTGTCGAAAGCCTTCTCATAATCAACCAGTTAAGCACCCATGCATTGGTTCTTGCATTTATTCCACTGAATGTCGGAAACCAATTTCGTCGCGGCATGAATAGTGTCATGCCCCGCCCTGAAACCAAACTGGTTGTTCGGAATTATGTTATTGTCCTTGATCCACTTCAACAGGGCTCTAATGACCACCTTTTCAAAGACCTTGCTAATATTCGGAAGCAGACTAATCGACCGGAGATTGGCAGGGTTCGTCCTATCTTTACCCTTTATCGGGATCGCGTGTACCACAGCTACCTTCCAATGCGCCGGATAATGTGTATTATTCAGCGCGCTGTTAAACAGCGTGGTAAAAATATCTACAGCCTCCAGAAGCAGATATCTCAATACGAAGTTTGGGACACCATTGACTAACGCCGCCTTTTTATTTTTTAGGGACTCGAAGATGCACAGAAGATCATCCTTCCACACGAACAAGTGTGATGAATCTCGGCCATTGGCGACAACTGCATTAGCATGGTTTTCATCATTGAATACGGTGAATCCGTTATTGTCAGATCGCCAATTCTCAAGCGAACAGGATTGTTCACCGTATACACTGCCGCGTAGCAAAGTCCTAGCAAATCCACTTTCTTCTGTGGGCGCTTGAACACAAAAAAACCGTCGTTTGAAGCGACACTTTCTGGACTTATTCCAGCAGTCAGTACTGTCTGTCTGTTCTCCGTTGTCTGGGAGATTCGAACACAAGGAATATCATTGTGATCCTTTCTCCTGAACAACGTATTTAACTGTACTGTTGGCATCTGAAATGTTTGTTCTAGTAATAATTGTTGCGGCCTTTGCCCCAGTGTAAACGTGCGTCGCTGGCATTTAAAAAAAAGCGGCCAAGTGCGAGTCGGACTCGCTCATGAAGTGTTCCGCGCGAATTATAATTATTATTTACTTAGGCACCTATAACAGATTTATTATTAGAAAATAATGGTTCACGGTTTACGCATAAGGTTTATGTTTATGAAATTAAATGTTTTTTTTTTATACCGTAAAACACCGTAACATTGACCGGGTTCTTAACATTGACCAAAAATCAACTTAGTGTATAAACTGTCTTTACGACATCCCTGTCCTAGGTATGTGAATTTCGTACCTCACATATAACAACTGTTTACTGACAAGTGGTACAACAAAAAAATGAAAGCATTCAGCCACAAAATTTAAATTTAACCGCCGATAACGTACGGAAGTATTTGAACGTGTAATTTAGAGTATTGGCAAAATTATCTCTGTACACCTAGATACGGTGTTTTTTTGTGAATATAACCAACCAAGTGAGTAGTTTACTTTATTTTCAATCAATAAGCATTGAAATTGGCACCATTTCTTTATTCGTAAGTAATTTAAAGTAAAAATGAAAAAAATGCTTTATATAAATCATGAGTTTTCCTAACTTTGACCATGGAGTTCCCAACTTTGACCGCCCGGTCAATGTTGGGAACCGCTTACAAATCGCGGGTTGCTTACTTTGACCAACCTCTGGTTTTGTTGCGTTAGGAATGATATGGAGCGATTTTCTTTAATGCCTTTAACTACTTCGTAGTGTAACGCTCTACAAACTCATTCTTTTGTAGATACATATAGATATAAGTATGCCTCCTAAGGAAAAAACGAGCCTCGAAGATGATATAAAAGTGTACCTGTACTGTATTCCATATACAAGACGACATAAAGGTGAAAAAGTGACAACCTTGCAAGTCATTTTTCTCCACAAATAATTGAATCAGCAGTGGAAAACAATATTCGGTTTGCATGCTTTCTACCAAATTCAACCCACCTTTGTCAGCCTCTAGGCGTCGCATTTTATGGTCCTTTAAAACAAAAGTGGTGAAAAGTTCTAGATGTGTGGAAACAGTCTAGAGGCAAACAAAAAACACAAAGCTTGTCCAAAGAAGCGTTTCCATCTTTATTAAACAAGCTGGTCGCTGAAAGTGTTAGTTAGAAGGGTCGGTCAAATAACTTGATTGCTGGTTTTAAGAAATGTGGTGTGGTCCCATTCAATCCAGACATGGTTTTGTCGAGAATGCCTGTAGAAGCTGAGAATTCATCATCAGATATCGGAACTAATATTTCCTCAGCAGTTATTTCTTTATTATCCGAAATGCGTTAGGAAAAGAAAGTCCACAAACAAGAAAAAAAAGAGCTAAAGTTAATGTGCAGTCGGGAAAAGGTATAACCATTGTTGATTTTGGTGGATCGCCATCAACATCAGCAACAGCACCTCAAATAACAACGGAAACCGAAATGGTAGCTGAAATAGATCATTTATCAGACACCACTGCAGACAACTTTGAAGAAATATATTTACAGGTTTTACAAGAGCAACATTTTCACAACCCTCTTTCAGATCAATCCGTTGAATATCTTTTTCAATATGTTCTTACTTCAAAATAAGTCATATAAATGTATGTTCTTTAAAAACCAGCTATTTAACATTTTTCCAGAAGTACCTACTAAGTTTAAAATTAGTTTTTTCAAACTAATATTTTCTAAAACATTTATGAAACCTAAAAGTATTTATTTTTATTTCGTTTATTTATTTTTATTATTTATTTTATACAGAACTGAATAATATGTGATTTTGTGTGTTTAAAGACTGAATTAAGAAGTATTTATTTCTTTTACTTTATTTATTTTATTTTATTGTTTCTATAATCTGAAATGAAAAGTATTTGTGTTTATGTATTTTTTATTAAATAAACAAATAATTTTTGATTTGCAGACTGTCATGAACCACGGTCAATGTTAGGGCAACAGATGCTTTACTTTGACCGCGTACGTATTTAACAATAACTTTGTTAAGAAAAATAAAAAACGCCATGGAATTAAACATAATAATACTGAATGGCAGTCCCCGTAGTGCAATTATTACAAATCCTAAATATGACATAAGAGTAATTAGTAGCAACGTTTCAAAGTTGAAAAGTGGTCAATGTTAGGGTGTTTTACGGTATTTGAGTTGATTGAATGAAAGGTAAATTGCGGTTTACGATTTATGACGTATTAAAAAAAAACTACTTGCTGGATCTCGTTCAAACCAATTTTCGTTGGAAGTTTGCATGGTAATGTACATCATATATTTTTTTTAGTTTTATCATTCCCTTATTTTAGAAGTTAGAGGGGGGGGGGGCAACATTTTACCACTTTGGAAGTGTCTCTCGGGCAATCTATTCAGTTTAGAAAAAAATGATATTAGAAACCTCATTTTTGAAGACCTATCCATAGATATCCCACACGTATTGGTTTGATGAAATTTTTTTTTTAAGTTCTAAGTATGGGGAACCCCCAAAATTTATTGTTTTTTTTCTAGTTTTGTGAGAAAATCTTAATGCGGTTCACAGAATACATTTACTAACAAAGTTTCAACAGTATAGCTCTTATAGTTTCCGAAAAAAGTGGCTGTGAAATTCCCGGACAGACAGACGAACAGACATGACGAATCTACAAGGGTTCCGTTTTTTGCCATTTGGCTACAGAACCCTAAAAAGTTCGCCCTAAATTGAAATACGTTCTGACAGTTGAAAGAAATCAGTGGCGTGGCGTGATAAATTTAAAATGGGAAGTCGAAGCTTATAAAAAACTGCAAACCTAAAAAAGTGTACATTATGTGTACCTTGAAACAAAAGCATTTCTTCAACTTGTTTTTTTTATATCTGTTCCTAATAAAATGATTTGCTTCCTTCAGGAGAAAATTAGTTAAATAGCAATCTGCAATTTTTTAATATTAATTACATTTTCAGCAAATAAAAATATTGATTTTCAGTAGTAAGATACAATGTGTTATCATATCTCTGTGCTGTGCAATGACTTATAAATATTGTAAACTATGTAATTTTTCTTTGAAACAATAAATTGATTTATCTATCTATGTATCTATCTAATTGAGTTGAAACTTTGTACAGTTGTTGCTGTGACAGAGAAGGCGAAGTGTATTCGCATGGATCATCTCATTGTCGCACAGATATCGTCCTAGTCATTCTTGAGTTTTAGTTTCATTGTGAAATTATGATTGAACCAATTTAGACAGAAAATGGTCATAACGTAAAAGTTTGTTGCTCTGACTCTTATCATATTTTGGCCACAGTATTCGGATTTCGTATTCGACTCTTTCTCGGAGATAACAGAGCCGAATGAAGTGCCTGTACTTGGCCCATTGCAGACCTTTTCTGGCCAGTTCATCAGCTTGCTCGTTGCCGGATATGTCCCTGTGTCCAAGGACCCAGCAGAGATTCCTCTAATACTGCGAGTAAAGAGCCTTGAGGTCTTCGCGACAGCGGAAAACTAGCTGAGATTTTATTTCAGCAGCAGATACCGCTTTTATGGTCGGGCAGTCAACAAATGTGGTAATATCGATTTGTAGTTGAATTGAACCCACGCTTGCAACTTCAGTGATTGCTAAAATTCCTGCAATACACTAAAGTGTCATAACAATCCTCTGAGTATAATCCAGCACCAGTTCCATAGTATATCTTTGATCCATCTGTGAAGATAGATATCCCGTTTCTCCCTGCATAGAAACGAGCAAGACAATGATCTTGCAAAGCCTACTAGGACATGTAGTTAGAGTTGACATTGTTCCCTATGCTTTTGTTCAGAATCAGCGCATGCTTTAAATAACTCGGGTTCCAGCTTAAGTTTGGCTTATCCTAAATGCATTTTTAGCAGTCCATTCTTGCATGTTTAGATCCAGGAGTTGTTCATAAAGAATCGCTTCCAGGCCAAGCGGTTGGTGTCGTTCTTTTCGTATTTCCATCAACACCTTGTGATTGGTTACCTTGTCCGGGGCTTGCCAAAAGACTAAGGCGCTAAGTTGCCGTACGTAAGTATTGGTCGCACGATTGCGGTATAGTTCAGTTCTGTTCTGTTCGTGGAGTGCTTAAAGCAAGCAAATATCACGAGCAGAAATTTGCTGCCACTAAAAGTGCTCTTACAGGCTCATGATTTAGTGCAGGTGTTAGTAAAGACATCTTGCGAACGTCTGACAAACATCCAAGAGTATCAAATTGTCATGAGAAGCTCCTCAAATTTGCCGTTCGGATTCGGCGTAAGACTGTAGGTCCCCTCCACTTCGCATGAAAGTGGTTGGAGAAGCTAGGTTCTACGCCCTGTATAAGCCGTTAAGGCCGAATAAGTATGTATATGTGTGAGTAAGGACATACGCAAAGTAGAACATATAGAAAGTCAATAATTATATACCTATAAAATACTAACACAGACACAAATCATGCAAACAATTTAAGACACTAAGGCATTGTTACGCAAAACAGGCTCATGCCACCCATAATTATTTCTATGATGGGTGCTAAACAATAAATCAACAGTCAGGTGCATCTATTTGACCGGATATAAGCTGCTGTACAAAAATTATATCGCTATTAAGCCTTCGTTGAGAAAGGGGTAACATTTGAAGAAGCTTGATACGTTGACTGTAAGGAGGGAAATTTACGTTGAATGGCCTCTATTCTATTTGACTGAATGTTGTAGATCGGTGTTCGAACTTGTGAAGCATACTCTAGAATCAGACGGAAAAAACAATTGTACAATGACATAGAATCGTATGGGTCATTAAGTTCTTTCGCCAACCTTTTTACGAAGCACAGCATAGATTTAGATTTATTAACAATAAAATTGATATGCTTTGCTTAGCAAAAACCAGGTTGGAATCAAAATAAACCCCAAGATCCTTAAAATTATCAACATTACAAAGAATATGTTGAGACGAAGAATATTGAAAGGTGGAAGAGATATTCTTTCTAGAGAATGTCATTATGGTGACATTTAGTAAGGTTCAGGAATAAACCGTTTTTATCACACCAATTGGTGAAGCTATTAATGTCAGATTGAAGAAGAATTCTGTCTTACTGACTAGTGACAGATTTATATATTTTCATATCATCAGCGTAGATCAGGATATTACTGTGATTTATACATGCCTTAACATCATTAATGGCTAGTATAAATAGAATTAGTCCGAGGTGACTTCCTTGGGGAACTCCCAATTGAGCTGTGAAAGATACAGATAGCGATCCTCTAAATTTGACTTGATAAACCCTTGATCTAGGGTATGAATCAACCCATTTTATAAAACATGGTGAGAAACCAAAAGCACTGAGCTTAAATTCGATTATTTCATGGGACAGCTGGTCGAAATCCTTAGAGAAGTCAGTGTATATGCAATCAATTTAGCCTTATTCTCTAAGGCATTAGAACAATCATGCAAGAAACTTAACAGATCGTGACAGTTTTTTACAAATCCATGCTATTCATTGCAAATTATATTGCGACAAAGAAATATTAACTTTTCACAAACAATTTGTTCAAAAAGCTTAGGGATACACGAAAGCTTTGAAATGGGCCTATAATTAGTAATATCACCACGTTCGCCTTTTTTAAATACAGGTGTGATAAAAGCACTTATCCACAATTTAGGGAATTTACCAGTACTAATGGACAATTCAAATAGATACTTAAGATATGGATAATATAATGGCATGACTGCATTTTTTAAGAACTGTTGCATCCGCTATTAATTAGGAGTTGGCAATGCCATGCTTTTGCAATACCTAATGAACACTGAACATCATCGCTCAGCTGTCAACAGCTAGATCGGTGCACGCTGCGCCACCCTTATCTTAATTTATAATCTAAGTATCTTGAAGTCAATATTATCTAATAAATATTTGCAACTACCTGCAGCGTATCTTTATTTCGCTCTCCACCCAAAGGGTTGCAACAAGAACTATCGGTGCAATGCCATCAGGACCTGATGAATAGTCGTTCTTCAGACAAGAAATACATTTTAAAATTGTTTCCAAATCGAATGAGAAAGTACTAAAACTTATTTAAGAACAGCTCGCTAGATAACTAAAATATTGATCATCTATGTGAGGACGGGTCTCCCTAAACGACTTACTGCAATGATCTGAAAACATATTGCTTGCATCTAGCGAATCAGTGTTGTAGAACTATTGTAAGTAAGCTTCGATAACCATCGGTTTTTTCTTAGAATTGACAAATCCACAAAAAAGTTTGGGGTCCAATTTTAAAGAGCATTCCGTTTTACTTATACAGTCAATATATAATATGTAGGATAAAGATTTGAATTCATTGAATAATGTGAGATAGAGTTCAAGATCTGAATGGCAAAGACTTTTTAAATAGTTCTTCCAAGCCCTATTACGTCTGTTTCGTATCGATTTGAGATCTTTAGTGAACCAGGGATTGGACGTTTTCAGATTCCGAGAGGATTTCACAGGAATAACATTTTTCATGCACTCATCGACCAAAGATAAAAAGAACCTACTGCATCATCAATATTAGATAACACAGTAAGATTAAAATTAATGCTGTTAATTTCATTTAATTCAATTTGCATTTGAAAATTTGCTTTCCGAAAGTCAAAAGATTGCGAACGGTCATACGAATTACTATTTAGTAGAAAGCATTCGTTGCTTTCCTCACTCCGTCATCGATATTTGGCTTCGAATTCAATTTTCTGTTGACGATAATTCTAGTTGGCACCTAAATCCATAGTTCCAAATTGTGTCCTCATAAACGTATACATTGTTTTTTTAATGCATTTTATGTCTTTTCTTATTTTCAGAAGATTCACATTTCATGATGGACACAGTTTGCGTGGCGACATATTTTATTCAGTCTTACTTATTTTTAAATTGCAAATATTTCCTTTTATATAAACAAAAAAGTATTTAATATTATTTTTAACGAACAACTGACAAATAAGAAACATACATATAACGCTCAAATAACTTTTAAAAAAGAAGAATATCACGTTGCTGCATTGCAGCGTAACATATTATATTGTTCCAGTTTTGCTGATTTTTAAAATAAAAAAAATAAATATTTAAATATTTGTACAACAAATTGCCACAAATATGTAATCTGCATTATATGAAAGACAAATAGGGGCAATTTTTTTAATTGAATTCAAGTCAAACCAAAAAATAACATGCAATCGATGCATCGTCATCGGCAACAAATTATAATTTTAATCAAATTGTTATAGTAAATCAAAAAAAAAAAGGAAAACCATTTCCAATTCATAAAATTATCAGAAAAAAATCGCATCACGGACCATTGCACTGGTTGCAAAAAATTATTAAAATTAATTGGAAAAAAGAGCTCGATGTAGGGTCAGGAGTCAAAGCAGAATAAAAATAATAACATGAACATTCATAATTATGTATCTGCATAAGTAAATCGAATACAAAGCAAAAAGAAAACGGCGATGGGTGCATTATAACTTTTATAAAGTAATTATATATGAAGCAATGTCATGTGCAATAATGTATTTTGAGTTTTTGTTTTTAATTGAACAATGGCGTTAGCAATATACATATACGTACGATCTATTTATATTCGTTGATTAAATGTATACACACATGAAATATTTATATAAAAAACAATTACGTACGTGCGTGAGAATAAAATTAATTATTATTAAATATATCAATGTCATTAAATTAAGATGAACGACGTGTTTAAATGAATACAAAAACACTCGTCCTCACAGGTGAAATAATGTGTTATCCTATTCAATAATATTTATATTTCGGTATATAATTACTTTTTGGACAAAATGAGTTATGCAAGAGAATTCATATTAATTTGTTTATACGTGTGTATTGAAAGTGGTAAGTGGTTCTATTGAAAAGGATGCATTTACATACACGCATTGCACCTGCTTTCGTTTTGGATGAAAGACGGTGAAGGTTGAGGTGCACAAAAGATGACCGGAGAACATTTGTAGATAAAGTTAGATAATAAATATATAGTTAGTGTATAACTATGACTTACTAATAAATGTTTATCGATTTTCGTTGAATAAATAAAGGATATGTTTAATGTATGTTTACCGTTTTTGAGTTTCATTTTAAGCTGCACATGTACCTACATAGTATACTTTTTAAGGGACCACATAACCCATCGAGGGCCAATGAAATATAAATTATAAAGAGCTGTTAAAAGGTTTTCTGAAATATTCAGCAAACGTAAGAACCTAATTGCGATAACTAAACCAAGAGAATTTTTTTCCAGCATTTAAATCTATTTTTACAGCAGTCCAACATGCAGGCCGTGGTTACTGCAATAAGAAATATTACTAATAACACAGCTTCTATTCGGGGAAGATTTATATCGGAATAAAGGGAAATGAGAGGCAAATCTGTTGAAACGGCCTTCCACTCTATCGTCTTTCGTCTATCAAGTCTTTCTATTCCCTATCTATCAAAGAATTTTTTTTTTATATTTTAGAGAAGGAAATCCAAATCCCAGAGCACTCAGACTCCGTAACGGTCCATTGTACTACCAGGCGAAAATCCTCCTTTTGGTGTAGAGGCATGTGAATGGGTGGCGTATGTTGTTGTTCCCCATGGGGATTGAATAATCAAAGAACTTGCTTTAGTGACATTTCTCGACATAGAGGGAGCTTTCAACAACGTTGAAACCAATTCGATTGCCAACGCCTTACGCAGGCTCAACACCGACGACTCGATCTGTTGCTTTGTATGTAACATGCTCAAAAGCAGAGGTATAACTGCATCCTTCGGAAGTAACACTGTCAAATGACGTGCACACAGAGGCACCCCCAAGGAGGAGTATTGTCTCCGCTACTGTGGAATCTAGTGCTCAACGAAGCCCTTCTGAATATTGAATACACCGCATGTAAAGTTATCGCCTATGCGGACGATGTCGCTATACTTGTCACAGGTAAATCCAACAAAGACCGGTCCTGTTCACACGAAGACATAAGAGGCACTCCTCTGGCACTCTCAAATAGCGCTAGCTATTAAGGCCTGAAGCTTGATCGCCATCTACTTTGGAGGTAGGCTCCACGTGGGGCCTACAACCAAAAATTATGCACTGGATATACATGTCGGTAGTTAAAACGATTCTCCTCTATGGAGTACTGGTCTGGTGGTCCGTCTTGGAGAAAAAGTCCAACCTAACCTTGCCGGACCATACCACGTCGAGTTAATCGGTTTTCGTCAGATCATCATAATTAAACGACATTGGGCGCGGTTAGTACGTAGATGGGGGACCGTTTGAGAACAACCGCGTGGCGTTGGCAAACAGTTGGCTGCCAGCTCAGCAATAAGACTGAGAAGCTCCAGATAACGGAAAGAGCAACACACTGGACATGCTAATATACTATCGATGTATTGACATCTTCCGAAGTCACCGACCACCTGCCCACTGAATGCAATTTCAACCTGGGCTACCAACATCGAATTCCAGAGAGAACCGAGTGGACACAACGTCACGTCCTATACCACGCATCGCTGCCAATTTTTAGGGATGGGTCCAAAACGGAGGACGGAGTCGGTGCCGGAGTCTTCTCTGAAGACCTGTGCATTCACCTCTCCTTTAACCTTCCAGAACACTGCTGCGTTTTTCAGGACGAAGTCACCGCCATCCGCCAAGCCGCTGACTGGCTGTTGCTTAATACAATATCGAAATTAGATATTGTAATATACATCGACAGTCAGGCGGCCATCAAATCCCTTGCATCCAGCACTACGAGATCCAAGGCAGTGAAAGACTGCTGGGTACCGGGTCACTGTGACATACCATAGAATTGTAATGCTGGCGAACTGAAACAGCATAAGCGTCACCGACATCGAGGCGCCAACGTCTTATGTTAAACACCTCATGACACCAATGCGGTGAGCAAACCAACTGTCGTTGGCACCAACACGACCAGTGCAACATCGCAAGACTACTCTGGCCGACATTAAATAAACCCAGGTCCATCGGACTTCTGAGGCATAAGAGAGGAACCCTGTCCAAATTAGTAAACGCCCTCACCGGGCACTGTGCTATAGGAAGATATTCTCCAAGGCTGGGCATTCCCTACAATTACTTCTGCAGAAGCTGTAGGGACGAGGAGGAAGAGGAGACTATCAGCCACTTCCTTTGCAAGAGTCCTGCACCAACATTAAGAAGGCTACACCGGGTGAATACCTTTTCAATGATCTGAACGATCTTAACAACGCCTGCACAGCAAAGATTGTCTCCTTCATTCAGAGGAGCATAACCATTTGCCGCATAACCCGAGTAAGAGGGTTACCCACCCACCTTACACATCGGCAGCACAATGGACCAACCTCTGGTCTAAGTGCATCCTCATCGAAAGCCGGTTCCAACCAACCAACCAACCAACTAACCAACCAAGGGAAATGAGAATGCACAGTAAAATTAGCTACAAAGGAGTTATTAGCTATACATACTTCGTTCGTTCGAATGTCTCTACTACTTACTTAACGGGCTCCCGACCCGTGAAGAGTCTCTGCCTGAGACACTGCAGCCTTCCATCCTCTGCGATCCCGGGAACGCTGCTTCCACTTGTACAGACCAAGCGCTCTGGCATCCACGATGACTTGGTCTTTAAAAAGGAGGTTCGGTCTTCCTTGCCTTCTCAAACCTGGATGCGGGAGTCGAAGATCCTCTTGGCTGCTATATTATTGTCCATTCGCTCAATTTGGCCGAGCCAATGTAGTCGATGTGATTTAGCTTTTTGGACTGCATCCACATCTTGGTTCAGCTCATATAGTTCGCGGTTGTATTTTCTCCTCCATTCGCCCTCCCCGCATACAGGGCCAAATATCCGACGGAGTATTTTTCTTTCAAAAGAATCCAATATTAGCTCCACTTTCCTACTAAAGCAGGACTGGCAGGATTAAGGTTCGATAGAGCATGCATTTTGTCCTTGGAGTGCGGAGTTTTGGACCCATTTGTTTCGCTTGACCGAAGTAGCAGCGGATTCCTAAGGTTATTCTCCTTCGGATTTCCACTAAGGAGTTGATGTTGACCCCAAGATAGGTGAGTCCTTTAACTACCTCGAAGTTGTTGCTATCAACAGTGACGTGTTGTCCCAGGGCGGCGGACAGATATTTGTTTGTTAGTTGATAGCATGTACTTAGTTTTGTCCGCAATTACTTCAAGATCAAGCAACCGGCGAAAAGCATCTAACACGGAATGCTGGGAACGTCCGATGATGTCGAAATCGGCCACATACGCCAGTAGGTAGACGGATCTATTGACAATAGTGCCTTCCGTGTTGACACCTGCACTGCGTACTATTTTCTCCAGGACAAGACTGAAAAAGTCACATGATGCCGAAATCCGATGCAGGTTTGGAATAATCCGGAAGAGCTGCTTCCAAACTGCAGATTACACCGCGTGTTTTCAAGTGTCACGCAACATAATTGGATCAGTTTTGGTCGGATCCCATTTTCGGCCATCGCCATGTAGAGCTCCTGTGGACGCAGTGGCGAAGAGGATAGTGAGACTACTAATCTAATGGTCTGTATTCAAATCCCGCCCGGGGCCAAGTAACATCTAAAAATGTTTCCACTGCCCTTGACAAACATCCAAGAGTATCAATTGTCATGAGAAGCTTCTCAAATTCGCCGTTTGGGTTGGGCTTGAAATTGTAGGTCTCTTCCACTTCGCTAAAGCCAATTGTTGGAGAAGCTAGGTTTTATGGTAGAAACACATCAACACTTCAACTTTGACTTTGACAAGAACGAGAACTTCAGCGCTTAAAGTCGAGTCAAACACATTGACAAATGCAACTTCGAGAGCGAAACGAAAGATGGTTGTAAACAAAAGAGCAAATTATGGCAAAATACAAACAAGGGAGAAAATTCGCTGAAAATATGTATAAGCATTTGCATGTTGGGAGAACATGTTTGGTCTAACGTTGAAGTCGAAGCTGAGGTTGAAGTGCTTATGTGTTCTATCCCGTTAAAACCCATTCGTTCTAAAACGTGCGCCGTGGTTGTCAAAGTTGAAGTTCAAGTTTAAGTCTTAATGTGTTTCTACCATTAAGCCCTTTATGAGCCGTTAATGCTTAATATTTTTTTATTTTATTTTATGTAGATAGTTCTTGTGTAGTACTTCGCTACATAACATCGCTCCGATCACATACGATCACTCTCGCATACATTGCATTCTCTTTTCACACCTCACATTTACAATTGTGCCCATATCAGCATTTCCTTTCGCGCTGGCATTCAAATTAATGTATACAAAAGATACCCATAAAACCATAAAATGGGTCAATGACAAGGATCGCCCGCCGAACGTATCATGTTCCATTCTCACTGTCGCCAGAGACCCCATCAAGAATCATGAGTAATGGGAATACCGAAATTTCAGTGACGTAAAACAGTCACAAAAGGGAGTTCCGGGCAGAAATGAGTTGCACAAGTGCTGAGATCAGCACTATGCATATCCAGGGCGATTGCTAATGACATACCTATTGCGACATGGAACATGGGTATGCATTTTCGGGAAAATGCGGTACGCTTCTCTAGGACAAGTGTGAATAACACATTGCGACATTTTGTATTTGGTATTCTGTGTATACGGAAATTGATTTATGAATACATCAGCGTGATTGGGAAATAGACAAAATGGTCAATAATGGTTGTGTGCGTGTGAGAGGGGACAAATGCACAAGAATGAACTATGCAGAGTAGTATAAAAGGACCAGGAATTTTAGGGATAAGGCAGAACCACCAGACGACCATACCAACCAATAAACAGCAAGGACCAAGACCTAAAGCCAATCAATATCCCCATATCAGCCAACGACCGTCAGCAGTACTCAAGCAGACGTTAAAACCCCACATCCTAAACAAACAAAATGTTAGACTTAAGAAACTTTTTATTTAAAAAATGTAAAAATAATCACTAGAACGAAGTAGAGCCCCTTCTGTGCTCACAGATAAAAAAATATTAGACTTAAGACATTATTAATTAATTGTAAATAGCATTAATAGACAATGTAACACAATTTGAGTACAAATAAAAAATATTGTATATAATATATGGGATAAGGCAGAGTTGTTCGACAGTTATTCAGAGTCATTTGACCTTCTTAACCTAAGCAATATCTAACTAAAAGTCGCAGCGACGCGTGGACGTCGGGCTTTTTAGTTAAAAACGTATAAAATATATCTCAGAAAAACAAATTTATCAAAAAAATCGAATTTTGATTTTTAATACATGGTCTTTATGGCTCCAAAATAATGCGGAGTTAACATTTTTAAAATCCGTCTACTGACACGCCCACAAATTTTATCGAAAAGACAAAGTTTGAGCTAGGAAGCTGATTTAAAATAAATTTATATACTACTCTATAGAAACTGGTAATGCTCATGTTAAAATATTTTTTTAAATCAGCTCACTGACACGCCCACAAATTAAAAAAAAAAACGCTGTTTTCGAAAAATCAAAGTTTGAGCTAGGAACCTGAAATATGGAATATATATTCTCTAGTGGCCCTTAATGCTCTTGTGTATACATTTTTAAAATCCGCCTACTGACACTCCCACTTTTTAAAAATAACCATTTTACTGAAGAAATCATTCGCGAAGTATGTACATACGAGTAGTTAGTCGTCTTAAACAATTCTGTTATATAAAGTTTTCTGTCATTTTAAGGAGCATTTTTTACAAAAACTTTAGGTTTCCAATAAGGTCCTTTACTTAGATTTTTCTCACGCCCACTTAATGAGGGATAGGAAAAGGAATAGGGTATCCAACAGTTCGACCAAACCTTTCCCTATGTTTCTTAATAGTGAATGATTTTTTCGTTTTGTTAAAAATTGTTATTTATGTTTATTTTAAACTTATTAGGTTTGAATTGATGAAGTTTTTCCATTGTTATTCTTCAAATTCATAGTGTAGTGTTTTATAAGCATTAAATGAAATAAAAGAGATTGTTTTAGTTTTTGTTAAAAACAAAGTATAATTTTTTAATTTTTTTTTTTACAGATATCAACCTTTGAATCCTTGGACAACTTGCCCCATTTTTCAACCACAAAAAGAGTATTGAAACTATTCTTTAAATAATTGTCATAGCATAAATGCATTATTTCATACCTATCTTATTTATAAAAGGTACAAAAAATAGACCAAAATCATTTGTCTACTATTTTTAAGATGTTTTCCAAAAGTAGTGCAAAAAAACGGAGCAAAGTAACCCCGTGGTACAGTATCATAAAATCTATCTATTTTTCAGCATTGTGAGAATGCATTGTAATATGTATATTGTAAGAATCAAAAGTTGTTTTCTTTCTTCTTTTTGTTTAGATAAAAAATGTGCATATTTTACTAGCCAAAATGCAGTTACTTCTTTTTTTATTTTCTTTGGTAAAACCTATTGCATCTGGTTTTTTTCATCATTTGACCTAAAAGTACACTGGCGATCACAAGGATGAGGCATTTTGCAATCGATTTTCAGTCTTTATACGGAGAAACTTTTACTACTTGTGAACAGGTACCTACATACCAGTATTTTCCCAACAGTAATTCATAAAATTAAAGGGTAAATAAGAAACTACCGCTGGAATTTCCAAAGATCAAACAATGAACTACTTGAAAAGTGTATAAAAAGATGCGCACTAGGATGAGGCCATTGCGAATATTTCGTTGCAGGAGTTCACATCAGCGATTTTTTTCAAAGTTTTGTTAAGAATATTTAAAAAGGCGTTGACAAGAACTGTTTTTATTTAGTTAAAAAAAATGGGTTCCGGAAAGGCAGCGAAAGAAAGAGGAAAAATAGATGCTTTCAAGGAGTTAGGACTTTCAGGCCGAGAAATGGCAAGAAGGCTAAATAGAAGTAAGATTTTGTGAACAGTTATCTTGCGGATCCACAAAACTATGGGAAAAATCAAAAAAATGCGAGAAAAGCGGGATATTCTACCGCTTGCCTCAAATTCTACTCTACCAGTGACTAAAATAAGGGCCAACAGCGGAGTATCAGCCAGCATAGCAAGGGTCCGAAGGTTAATACGAAAAATTGGTACTATACACAAAGAAGAAAACTTAAGAAGAAACCTGTTTTGCGGCAAGTATAAAAGGAGCATCGAATGAATCTTGCAAGAGAACATGTCGCTTGGAGCAGTGAATGGAAACGCGTTGTCTTTTTGGATGAAAAAAAGTTTAACCTTGATGGCTACAACTTTTATTTCCATGATCTAAGAAAGGAGGAGCTTATTTTGGCAAGACATCATAGCCGTACATCAGGTGTAAGGGAGCTATTACACACTATGGCACAATCGAGTTGCAGTTTCTGTCCACACAAATGAAGGGAAACAACTACAAATATTTGCTGGAACGATCATTTCCAAAAGTGAAAAACATTTTCGGACCCCTGTCTTGGATATTCCAACAAGACAATGGGCCTGTCCACACTTCCAAGGTTGTAAGAAGTTGGATTCAATCAGAAGACGTGGAACTTTTGTCATGGCCGCCCTATTCACCGGACTTAAACATAATCGAAAATGTTTGGGCATGGTTATCTCGTAAAGTGTATGAAGGCGGCAGACAATTCGAAGACAATCAGCCAGGTTCAACATTTCACTTTCACTCGAAATGAAATCGAAATCGGTCGAAAATAGATTTTGGTGTTCTACATTTCACTTTTATCGATATCGATTTAAAAATTTTCGAAATTCAAAATTCAATTGGCAGGTTCCACAATTCGATTTTATCGATTTGAAAGTGATTTCAAATCGAGCATTTCCATCTGTGTGAAATAGTGGAAAGCAGACGACAGACGTCTTGGAAATGTAATTAAATAATAATAATAATTACATTGGAGTAAAATTATTTCCATATATCGATCATACTATCAGAAAGCTCCAAAAATTTGTGGACAACATACAAAGTATTTTGGAAAGAAAAAATGAAGAAGCACAGAGGCACAATATTGAAATTGAGAAATTTCATCAAGAAGAAATTCTAATAAAAACAAGGCAATTAGAATCAAAAGAAATTAAGCTCGATATTTATAAGAGCTAAAACGTAAATGGCGAAAGACTTGCATTTTTAAGAACTTATGATCACTTTCATGTTCCTTTTTTTTATTTATCTAATATTTGTACTGAACTGAGTTTTTTGTTGTTTTTTTATAACCTTTTCAAATAAAGAGTATACCATTAACAGTATGGTTTCTTATTTGACTGGCTTCATTGAAATTTGCAGCTTCTTCTGTAAATTCGTCGTCTTCTTCAATTTCACTTGCCTCGTTCCCTACCTCAAAACTTTCTTCTTCTTCATTTTGTAGCTTAAAGTGTCTACAAATGTGGTACAACACCACGGCAATTACCGCAGCACTCATTTTTTAAATAAATCGCGAAAACGAGACGAAATTTAAAACAAACAAACTATTTATTACAAAAAATATATTTTTGCGACGTTTCAAATGACAGATAAGCTGTTTTTAATTTCACTTGAAGTGATTTCGAAAAAGTTTCGAATATTATAAAATGGGTGAAATGTGGAACACGGAAAACAAATTCACTCGATTTACAATTTCACTTTCGATTTCATTTCACTCGTTTTCTGGAACCTAGCTGAATGACACTGTAATCGAAGCTATTTCTTATGCCTGGGCCCAAATTTCTCTTAATTATTTAAAGAAAAACTGTATGATTCTATTCCAACCCGTCTTTTAGAGGTCATATCGAAAAATGGCGGGCAAACTCATTATTAATGTAGTAAAACATAATAAATAAATGTTTTGAAACCATAAAATGTAAACATTTTATTTATTTTTTCCTTTCTTTCGAAGATTTTACATGTGGCCTCATCCTAGTGCGCATCGTTTTATACGCTTTACAAGTACATAGTTCATTGTTTGATCTTGGGAAATTCCAGCGGTCGTTTTTAGGGTTCCGTAGCCAAATGGCAAAAAACGGAACCCTTATAGATTCGTCATGTCTGTCTGTCTGTCCGGGAATGTCACAGCCACTTTTCTCCGAAACTATTAGAGCTATACTGTTGAAACTGTTGTATTTCTACTAAAAGATCTGTTGACTTAATTTGGTATAAGTTAAACTTTATTCTTCAAGTTCAAAACTACAACTGACTGGAGTAGCACAATCAAAGAGTGAGACCAGCAGGCATGTGTTGTTCTTATGCTATTTAGGTGTTATTACAAGAGTATAAGTGATCTCACTTATACATCATCTCTCTTCTCAACAGAATCAAGAACATTTAATTATCCGCTGTTATCGGATTCAAAATAATGAAATGGTGTTCATCCTTATAACATCATTAGATAGTTAATTCAATTTAAAATTCATTTGGTGATATTATAAGGCTATAATTAAGTTTTAAATTTAAACGGTAGGTGCCTCCTAGGGATGATAGAACGACGGTTTTTTACTTATACGACCAAATTTGGTAATATAATGATTAGTGGCTTGAGGGTGCGACAAATCTTTATGGATGTTGTTATTATTATCTTTGCTTGACATAGGTAAATCACATTGAGCATGATCATGCTGCATAGAGGTGGCATCTTTCACGGTATCACTGATATTTTCAGATGCATGTGGATGTTCTTGCTCTATTGCTTCTGCTTCAGGCATTATGAACGATGGTGAATTGTATGACCTACGCAAATGAGTTGTGTTCCGACGTATAATTCGATTATTTTAATTTTGGAGAAGATACGACCGAGGCAACTCATGTTTTGACACAATTCGAGCTGGTTCCCTCTTCCCATTATGCCTGTAAACTATATATTCACCCTCTTTTAGTTCTAATTCTCGGCGAGGTCGTTATTTTCGTATATATTTTTTTGACGTTCCTTTAATATGCTATATAAATCTTTTGGAATTCTTGGAATTAACTCTTCCTTTTGTATTGGCAAGAATGTTCTTAACTTACGACTCATCAGCATTTCCGCAGGTGAGTACCCTATACCAGGAATAGGTGTCATTTCCATCTTCCCTCTCAATTTTCCTTAACATTGACTTGACTATATGAACCGCCTTTTCTGCCTGGCCGTTTGATCTCGGATATCGAGGACTGCTGAACACAAAATCAAAATTGAAATTTTCTGCGAATTTCCGAAGTTCAAAGGAATTAAAGGGTTGGTTGTCGGCTATGATTTTCTGAGGTATGCCATGAACAGAAAATATTTGCTCTAAAGCACTTTTTACCGTATTTGCGGTCTTATCATGTAAGTGGTAGAGCTCAATCCACTTCGAAAAATAATCGATAGCTACTAAATATGACTTTCCCCCATAATCAAGGCAATCCACTCCTATTTTCTGAAACGGGGTAGGTATCAGGTGGAGGATACATCATTAGTGAATGCTTTTTTTTCAGGCCTGTACTTTTCACATTTGAGACAGCTTTGGACCATATTCTCAATATCCCTAGCCATATACGGCCAATAGAGAGAGCCCTTAGCTCTGCTTAAGGTTTTGGTAATCCCCATATGCGATTTATGTAGAAGGTCTAACATTTCCCCAATTAAAGTTCTAGGGACTATTACACGATTATCAAAAAATACAAGATCATTATCCACATAAATCTTGTCTTCAAATTGCCAGTAAAACTTAACACAGTCAGGCAACTGTTGTTTGTTCTTTGGCCATCCAGCATTATATAAGTCTTTAAGGTATTGAAGAACTTGATCTGACTTTGTTTCTTCTACGAATAGCTTTCTTTTTGGGTCACTCATGTCAATACTATGGACTAAATCCTTTAATGTGTGCTCCATTTTAACTTCTGGATCATGAATTAAATTCCTCGATAACAAATCAGCTACATGTAATAGCTTACCGGGGACATATTTAATCTTGAGATTATATTTCGAAAGCTTAATTTTCATCCGTTGTAAACGAGACGAGTGAATTTGACCCACATCTTTTTCTAAAATTGATACTAAAGGCTTATGATCCGAATGTATAGTAAACCGATGTCCATAGACAAAATGATTGAATTTCCCACAAGCGTAAACCACTGCCAATAACTCCTTTTCAATCTGTGCGTATCTGGTCTCGGTATCTGTAAGGCTCTTAGATGCATATGCCACCGGTTTATTATCTTGTAACAAACAACAACCGAAACCATACTGAGATGCATCAGTTTGAAGAGTTTTGTTTTTAGTGGGGTCAAAAGTGTGAAGAATGGAGTGTTTTGCTAGTGCCTCTTTTATCTTATTTAAAATTTCAGTGTGTGTAGATGTCCACCGAAATTCATTATTCTTTTTAAGTAATTCTCGAAGCGGGGCATTAATTTCCGAGAACTTCGGTATAAATGCACGGAAATAATTAAACATACCCATTATCCGTTCTAGTTGTTTTCTATCGTGTGGATCTTTAATATTCAAAATTGCTTCAACCCTGCTCGGGTCAGGACTAATGGTATCTCCAGTAAAAATATGACCCAAATATCTTACTTTGTTAACACAAAACTGTACTTTCGCTTTATTGAACTTGACATTTATCTCACGTGCCTTATCAATGACTCTTTTAAGGTTTTCATCATGTTCTTTTTTGTTTTTCCCTCCTACTATCAAATCGTCTATGTACACAAAAACCCCAGGCAAACTACCAAAATATTTCATATTCAATTGTTGAAACTTTTCAGCTGCTGGTTTTAGACCGAAAGGCAGCACATTATAAACGTATGTACCGAACATTGTAGTGAAAACTGTTAACTGTTTAGCTGAAGCACATAAACCGAGCTGCCAAAATCCCTCCTTCAGATCAAGGACTGTAAATAAAGAGTATTCGCTCATCGCCTCAGAAAAATCATCTAGTGTTGGAATTATGCAATGTTCATCTTTTAGGTATTTATTAAGTGCATTTCAATCGAGGCATAACCTCAATGAACCATTTGCCTTTTCAACCACTACTAATTGATGTGACCATGATGTTGGCCCTTCCCACTTACTTATAATTCCACGTCGCTCCATGTCAGCAAGAGCTTCCTTAACGATACTCCTAATACCGATCGGTATCCTACGCGGAGGCTTACTGACTGGTATAGTATTTGGTTTCAGTTCTAGTGTACATTTTTCCGGAAACCGTCCATCACCAGAAAAAACATCACTATTTTTTGTTAGTAATTGAGCACTAGTAACAATTTCAAAAACTCTACGGATCAAATCGAACTCCACGCATGTTTTTAGACCTAGCAATGGCTGAGAACTACCCTCAACCACAAGGAAATCTACATTACTGATGTACTTTTTATATTGTGTGCAAAGACGCACAGAACCCACAGTCGCAATAGCAGAACCTCCATATGCCTCCAACCTAGCCGTACATGGTTTAATTTTAATTTCACTGCCAATCTTCCGTAGTACAGTCTCACGTGTGATTATATTTACTTCTGCACCACTGTCAAGTTTGAACTCAATTAGCTTGTTCTCAATAGTTAAAGTTTCAAACCAACCATTACTACTACTATTTCTACTTTGTCGCACCTGATCAATCGCACCAACATAAGCCACTGACTCACCACTATCGCTATCAAGACCGTAGGTTGACACATTTACATGAATGCTGTTAATTCGAGTTGAATTGCAGACCGATGCAAAGTGATTAAACTTCCCGCAAGCTAAACAATTTCTTCCAAATGCCGGGCATCTCCCTGGTTGGTGATTTCTATTGCACTTGTTACACACCTTGCCTTTATATCTCCCAAAAGTTTGTCCCTGTTCAACACTAGGCTGCTGGTCTCTTTTCTTTGTTACAAATGATCTGGAATTAGAATTTAAAAATGAATTAGAAAATTAATTAGAATTATGAGTTTTTTTTGAATTTGTGTAGACTTCTTCTTTTCTGGATTGAATAGCAGCAATCGATCCCCTTTCTGCTTGCATCTGTTGTGCCTGCATACTCGCTTGCTCAGCTACTCGACAGAGTTCTTTTGCTTTAGCCAAGTCGAGGCCATCGGTTTTCAGCAACTGGAGTCGTAAATTCTGCTCAGGTCTTCCCATCACGATTCTATCTCTTATCATGTATTCTTTTTGGTCTAGGAATTCGCAGTTTTCCGCTAGTTTGACGACATCTGACAAAAACTGTTCAAACGGTTCTGCTTCTTTCTGGTTACGGGAAAAAAATACATATCGCTCGTAGACAACGTTACTTCGTGGAACACAGTACGATTGAAATGCGCCGATCACTTGTTGAATTTTTTCTTTATCTGCATCCTCCAATGGTAGCGTTTGATAGATTTCGATTGCTTGTTCACCCGCACACGACAGAAACCTTGCGGTCTGTATTTGCTCTGACTCAGCATTCGTTTTCGTTCCAATGGAGTATATTTTGCACATGTTGTGAAATTTTCTCCAATTTTCTTTAACATTACCATCTAATAGCAATGGGCCCGGTTTTTAAAAATCACCGCTTGCTGCCATTCTAAATGCTTTTTTTTTTTTTTTTTGTTTATAATGTGTTTAGTTTTAGCGTTTGATTTTTAATTATTTATTTATAATGTAATACTCGTATCTTTTCTTTTGGCTGTTATATAGCTACCGACTGCGCCATGTTGTATTTCTACTAAAAGATCTGTTGACTTAATTTGGTATAAGTTAAACTTTATTCTTCAAGCTCAACTACAACTGACTGGAGTAGCACAATCAAAGAGTGAGACCAGCAGGCATGTGTTGTTGTTATGCTATTTAGGTGTTATTACAAAAGTATAAGTGATCTCACTTATACATCAGAAACTTGGTAAGTAGATGTATTCTGTGAACCGTATTAAGATGTTCACATAAAAAGAGAAAAAAAAACAATAAATTTTGGGGGTTCCCCATACTTGGAACTGAAACTAAAAAAAAAAAATTTCATCAAACCCATAAATGTTGGGTATCTATGGATAGGTCTTCAAAAATGATATCGAGGTTTCCAATATCATTTTTTTCTAAAGTGAATAGTATGCGCGAGAGACACTTCCAAAGTGGTAAAATGTTTCGCCCCCCCCCCCCCCCCCCCCCTAACTTCTAAAATAAGGGACTGATAAAACTAAAAAAAATATATGATGTACATTACCATGCAAACTTCCAACGAAAATTGGTTTGGTTTGAAAATTGGGAAAATTGGTTTGAACGAGATCCAGCAAGTAGTTTTTTTTAAATACGTCATAAATCGTAAACCGCAATTTACCTTTCATTAAATCAACTCAAATATAAAAAAAAAAACAGTTAATTTCTTAAACATAAACCTTATGCGTAAACCGTGAACCATTATTTTCTAATAATAAATCTGTAATAGGTGCCTAAGTAAATAATAATTATAATTCGCACGGATCCCTTCATGGTCGAGTCCGACCCGCACTTGGCCGCTTTTTTTATTTACCCTTTAATTTTACGACTCACTGTTTGTAAAATATGTACCTGTTTCCAGGTAGTAAAAGTTTCTGAGTATACAATTTCCAATAGGTATAAAGACTGAAAATAGATTGCAAAATGTATGGCCTCATCCTTGTTATCGCCAGTGTAAATCGCTTAGTTGTTTGTTGATGGTTTTGCTCTTGAAATAATGTAAAAACAAATTACTTACATGGTACTGTTTGTTCACTTCTAAAAAATAAGTGAAGATTTAAGCAGGAAATGGTGGTATATTCCGCCCAAACAAAATACTCCCACTAAGGGGAATTTTTCGAACATCGAACATTTTTCTCAAAATAAGGCTTAACGCTACCTGATGCAGATTCGTAGCACTTGCCCGGATGAAGGGCAAGAATATGCCTATCATAAAACAGAAGCTGTCCTTATATTAAGTCGAAAACCGTTTAGTTCGCCAATTTTCAGGTGAAGCACGCATTATAACACTGCACGCGCTTCAAGGAGTGCATAAAATAAAATAAATAAATAATAGGAATGCATACCCACGGGAATTATTCCGCCCAGTTCGTCGTTACTTTTGGACCATTAACCGTATGATGGCGAAATAAAATTGTAATTTGGGCGCTCTCGCTCAGCGGTTAGTGTGTTGGAGTACTAATCGAAGAGTCTCAGCAACCGCTAAAAGTTATTTTTTCCACTGCCCCACCTATTTTTTTTTATTGACTTCTGGCTTGCCAAGGCGATTTAAAAGGGGCGGGGCACTTCGACCTAAAGAGATCTTTTGTACCGTATAGGCCAGAAAAATGTTAAACTAGTAGAATTTCCACTTTCCGTGTAAAGCAGACAATTTTACCAGTAGAAGATTTCTTTATGTCCTCAGGCTCATATGTTCCCTGAAAAAGATATTCTTTCTAATTCCATTAAGTGCTGGACATTCACATAAAATGTGTTCGTCCTCTTCAAGACAGAGTCGGCACTCAGGACAGCCTGCTATTTTCATTTTGGTTAGGTGATATCTTAAACCACGGTGACAAGTAAGGTAAACTTCTGAGTTGATATCATGCCTGCATAGATTTAGGCATTTGCTGGCATTATTATTGAAGGGCCGAATGGCTCGTTTGTCCTGTCTTAGACTTTCCCAATAATTGATAGATTTTCTTTGGACCCAGCTTTTTATTGCTGCCGGAGTGCAGCAGAAGGATTCAGGACCTATGAAAGGTGTTTCTGAACCTTTTCTGGCCAATTCATCGGCCTTTTCGTTACCTTCTACCCCGTCATGGCCCGGAACCCACCATAATTTGGTCTTGTTTCTTTATCCGAGTGTTTGAAGGGTATTGAAGCAGTACATGACTGATTTGGAGTCAGTGGTGTGATAGCTAATAGCGTTTAAAGCTGTTTGACTATACGTGAATATATGGATGATTGCGCCTTTTATGCCAGATGAATAAATGTGGCTGGCGCATTCTTGAATGGCGTGGAGCTCTGCTTGAAATACGCTGGGACTTTTTCCCATGGGTATCGTAAAGCGTTTTTTTGGTCCGTATATTCCCGCTCCTACCCCCGTTTCCATTTTAGAACCATCCGTATACCACTTTTTGCCGTTGTGGCTGTTTGGTGGGTTATTACTTACCCATGCTTCTCTATCAGGGATCTTCGTGGAGAATCGTTTGTTGAAGCTCCGGATTGTCGTTAAATCGTATCTCGTTTAACTTTATTAGACTTGTTGCACCGCAGATCGCCACTTTTTGAATGTATATGTGGAGAGGTGTTACTCCTGTTATTGCCTCTATTGCAGCTGTTGGACGGGTTCGCATGGCTCCGGAGATACCTAGGCACGCAAGCCATTGTACCGTTTTGATCTTCTTTATTGCGATATTTTGTATGGATTTTGTCCACCATACTATGGACGCGTATGTTATAATGGGTCTTATCATAACTGTGTAGATCCAGTGGACGATCTTTGGAGAGATTCCCCAGATTTTGCCATATGTGCGGCGACAGGCCCATAAAGCTCTATTAGCTTTAGTGATTTTGTTGTTAATGTGAGAGTTCCAGTTAAGTCTATTGTCTAGGATTACTCCAAGATACTTTACTTCGTCGGAATACTCTTCGACCGTGTCGTTTATTGTGATTAGGCCTATTTCTAATTTCCTCCTTTTAGTGAAAGGAACGATGACGGCTTTACTGGGATTTATGGAAATATTTTCCTTGATGCACGAGTCTATGGCTGTCTTTAGAGCATTTTCCATTTTTTATGTGACTCCAATTGAGTCTTTGCCCTGACTATGATGACAACATCATCGGCGTACCCAATTGTAGTGTATCCCAAATTGCTCATCTTGTGTAGCAGGTCATCGATGACCAATGAGCACAAAAGTGATGAAAGTACTCCCCCTTGTGGGCAGCCCCTTACGGCTGTTACTGATACTGAGGTCATTCCTGACGAGGCAGTTATTTTGCGTGGATTTGCCCTTTTGGTACGCATATTGGTGAGGGTGCAGAGGCATGCTTTTTGATATGCATTCTCTAATGTGTATGTCAATAATCCTTTCCATTGTTTTCAGAAAAAACGATGTCAAGCTTATCGGGCGATATGATTTAGGTAATTCGCTCGACTTATTTCCTGGTTTAGGTATGAATACTACATTTACCTCCCTCCAAGTAACTGGTATATACCTACCCCAAATTGAAGCTGAACCTAAATAAGGCAATCATGGATGGTAATAAAAATTCTATTTCATTTTGAACGAGGGCTGGAAAAATACCGTCTGTTCCTGATGCCTTGAATGGTTTAAATGAGTTAATTGCCCATTTAACCTTTTCCGGAGTAAGAAGTGTTCCGGATAAACTATTAATTCTGCTGAAGTTTCTTGGAATTGAAACCTCCGCTATGTGGTCATCTGTAATGACCATCGTGTGAGATCCTGGGAAGTGAGCCTGCAGCAAAGTTTTCAGCGTTTCTTCCCGGTCGCGTGTGATTGACCCACATGACTTGATAAACAATCCCATGCTTTTTGATTTTTTTTTTCACGGATTTATATTGTTCCCATGTGCCGGTGCGTTTGGCTTTGTTAAAAAGCTTTCTCACTCTCTTTCGAATAGACTCAAGGTTATCGTTGCACCATGGTACGCACCTTTTAACCACGGTTCGTTAAACCCTGCAACTACTTTTGAATGAGGCAAGAATAATATCATTTATTTGACATTGCGCAGCATCTGCATCATTTGTTGTTGATGGCAGCATGTCAGATCTTCTCCAATTAGTCAGTCGGTTGTCATAACCGTGTTCGGCATTGTATCTTATCTCGAATCGGATGTGCATATGATCCGATAGAGATGCCTCGCCAGACACATGCCAGCGCTCTATAATATCTTTCATAAAAGGAGATGAGATAGTGGTCTAAAACTTCTTCTCTTATGGAATTTCTAAACGTAGCACTATTTCCCTTGTTTAGAAAGACGAGGTTGTTGCTATATAAATATTCTAATAATGACTCACCTCTATTGTTTGTATCTCGGCTGCCCCATATCGTATTATGTGCGTTTGCGTCGCAGCCGATTAAGATATGCACTTTTTGGTCCTCACAGTACCGGACGAGTTCCTGTACTGGTAAGGGAGGCACTACATCCTTGTCTCCAGCAAAGTACGCCGATGCGCATACAAATTTATGCAGCTCTCGGCCTTTGTGGCGCTCTATTACATCGCTGGCTAAAGGTGTCCGAGGCACCCATAGCCCTGTGCAGGTTGGCCTGCAACACGCTAAGACGGGTAGTCATCATTTGCGTCTGTATTCAGAGTTACGTACTCTATTGGGCATGTTGTTACCTCTCCTACGTACGATACCCTGTTGAGGAAGACCACTTTGTCTGCCTCTAGGACTTTTGTTTTTATGCCCTTCTTGTGCCAGTGCTTTCTTACGATCCATGACTAACTTAGGCCTGAATCGTTGTTGGATTTCTCTGGCAGTGCTGTGAGCACTATCGGCCTTTTTGACTGCGCTTGACTTCGCGCATGTAGCTTCTTTTTCTGTCACAGGTGTTGCCATGCTTGAAGCTGCAGCGGCAGCGCTGGTGCTGGTCCCAATTGGGTCAGTTGCGGTGCTGCCGTGAGCTGTGTCATCCTTTTTACCCAAAACGTGCTGTTTCTGATCTTTAGGGCCCTGTTTGGCCGTTTTGTCTGTACTTACTAAGTTTGGTCTGTCCGAATCGGAAAGAGACCATACCCTTCAGCTCCACGAGCCCCACCTATTACGACCCTCTGACAAACATCCAAAAGTATATCATGAGAAGCTTCTCATATTTGCCGTACGGGGTGGGTTTAAAATTGTAGGTGCCACTTCGCACAAGCAAATAGTTGGAGGAGCTAAGTTTAAGGCCCTTTAAGTAATTTATAATATTTTTTTATTTTTTTATGGTACGAGTATGTTATGTATTTTGTAACACCCCTACCAAATGACCTGTGAACAAAACAAACAAAAAATGCGAGCATCAGAAACAGCAGATCCAGGGGTGGAATCGGCTAAAGTGATAGTTGATTGTCGCTTTTTGATTGTCGTTTTTGATTATTAACTCCTCTTTGCTCTGCGTAAAGCGATCACTAAAAAATTATTGATTATTGGCAGCACTTAGAGTTTTAAACGTCACTTCCTTACCGACGCTGTCATTCCGAGCAACTGATGTGTGTTTATTTTTCATGATTTATATTATATGATTTTGTTGAGTCCTTAGGCAAAAACTTTATCATAAATGGACAAAGTATTGACTGCATTTTTTTAATGACTGCAGCAGTAATTTCAGTCACCGTACTTTGACCCATTGGTGCTGCCCAGTCAGTCCCAACTTGTCTTTGATAGCCACCACCCGCAAGAAGCACCCCTATCATTTAATCCGGCGGATCGAAGATCCACTTCAAGCATTCGATCCACGTTCACTTGCTGTTGGTATCATTTAATCCGTCGGATGCACTGTTTTACCGACCACGTTTTGATTTTTTTCGAAATCATATGTTTTGTCATTGTTGTCAAATAGAAAGAACTCCTGCTTGTCAAAGAATTTCTTTTATTTAAACAAAATGGATAGCATAGCTCTATTTTTTGAAGATGACGACAAAAAAAAAACAAAAGAAGTTATCGTGCCAATTTAAGAGCTTCTGGTGAAGACATTATGGATATGTCAGATGCGTCGTGAGTTAAAAAATGTCATTGTTGTTTACAATTTCCATAAAATAAATTTTATTTCAGTTTTATTAAAAACTTTCGACTGAATAAAACCGCGTTTAATTACGTCCTTGAAGAGCTGACTAAAGAGACTCCCACAACCCAAAAATCATTTGCAGTGTCACTCAAGCATCAGCTAGCTGCATGCTTGAGATTTTTTGCGGAAGGTGTTAACTTTTTGTAAAGTATTGGCCAAGGTCTTAAACATTTTAGAAAATGTGCTATGCCCCAAATGGATAAGTTTAGACAACACTGAGGATCAAAAAAGAGAAGCAAAGTTACACTTTTACAAAAACTGTAAGATACCTGGCGTTGTAATGTGTGTTGATGGGACACACATAGCTATCAAAGTTCCAAAAGCCAATTCACACCTGTATTATAATAGGAAAGGATTTCACAGCATAAATGCTATGATCGTTAGTGATAAATAAAGCAGATTAACTGAGGTCATACACTGGGAACTAATTTATTTTCAGATTTGTGATCAAAAGTTATGGATACGGTGTATAGACGCAAGGTTCCCAGGATTTAACCATGATTCATTTATTTGGAATGCGGGTGATGCCTCTACTTACTTCGCAAATATGTACAGTACAACAAATACAAATACAAGGCTTCTAGGCAAGTATAATTTTAATTTTTTATGTTCATTAGATACTCATTTGTTGTTTGTTTGTAGCTGATGCTGGCTATCCTCTTTTACCTTGGTTGTTAACACCATACCGCTCAGTGGAATCAAATACCCAGGAAAGCAGATTCAACCAGCACCACTCCAAAGGAAGGAATGTAGTCGAGAGAGTGATCGGAATCCTGAAAAATAGATTTCGGTGCTTGATGTCGGTGAGATCACTCCACTATGAACCAGGCAAAGCGGCACAAATAATAAATGTATGCTGCGCCTTGCATAACATTTGTATGCACTTTAATGTGAGTTCGGAAGGGTTTGAGGAAGCGGAATTGGAAGACAGCAGAACAAATCCTCCGGTAGAAATAAGTGTTCAGCCGGACTCAAATGAAGCTGTACAAATAAGGAACGCAATTAAGAGAACTTTTTAAAATAAAAGAACAAAAATTATCACAATTCGTTTAAAGAGACAAGAATTCAGTTTATACTTCTAATTAAAAATAAATAAAAATCACAATTCAGTACTATGCTAAAAAAATCAGAATTCAGTTTATACTTCTAATTAAAAATAAATAAAAATCACAATTCAGTACTATGCTAAAAAAAAAAAATTTAAATCACATGCGATTTAACAAAAAAAAAATATCTACATAATTCAATTTGAACTCATGGTCGAATTGAGTTTTTGAATTTCATACTCAAGCATTTTCTGCTTGACTTCGAGTTTTCTGCGGGCAATCTTGCACATTTCTCCTTGGTGATTAAGGGTTTCCTGACTAAAGAACTCTACTGTTTGATTGTGCCTTTTTTCTTCTTCCGCGCGGGTCTTCATTATAGCTAAAAGCTCCTTATTTTGGTCAACAATTTTTTCCAACGACCTATACACTCTTTTAGTGCCGTAGTTCAATTCAGTGGCATTCTCTTTTTGCCCTTCCAAGCCGCTGACGATTTCTTTGTAGAAGTTTTCTTGTATATTTACCTGTTTTACAAGAAGGTCTGCTTGAATTTGTCGCTTGTTCTCGCTTGATCTTCCCCTGGCATTTCGAGTTTCTATAAAGACATCTTCGGGCAAGTAAGCAGGTTGTTGTGGCTCTGTTTCAGCCAACTGAGGGGACACTGATGGAGGAACTTCTTCTCTTAGTGATCGATTTGATCCAAATGAACGAACGTTTTGGATGCCTTCAACTGACTCGTTCAATTGGATCAACTCAATCACTTCCTCTTCTTCCGCAGAGAAACAAAACTTTTTGTTGGGTCCACCACCAGTTGCTGCAAGCTCCTTCTTGTTGACACTCAACTTTTTCTTTAGATGTGATTTATAATCACTCCATACCTGCGATTAAATTTTGTTTTTGAAAGCGAAAACATTAAAAGCGCATGATCTACTTACTTTTTTCCACTCTACAACTTCTTTATGTGGTGGTCCAAGGCTATTAAAATTAGTTTTGAGCTTTTCCCAAAACTCTTTAATTTTTTCCGGCGGCCTTTTAGTATTGTTTTTGGCGATGTCGGGAAATTGCTTCATATTTGCTACCAATTCGCTAAATTAGTCCCTATTTGTTGTCCTATTCCTAAATGTTACTTATATCTTTAATAAATTCGATTTATTACAAAAAATACTTACATTTTGTTAGTCAAATCTTTTAAACGAACCGCGCAGCAAAACAATCCGCAACAATTTTCGTGCGGAAGAGAAATGTCAAAATTTGCAAGGAATGATTCGATTCCCCCGTTTTAAATGATCAAGTGAAAAATGAATTTGCATTACCGACGGGAGGATGTTCACTGCGGATATCTTAAATGATACACAATTTGGAATTTCGGGGATATGTTCCCCCGGCGGATTAAATGATAGGGGTGAAGATTTTAAGTTGCAGCCAGGTGAAGGATGGGTGGAACATGCGTTGACCTTATTCCAGTTGGTAAATCAAGCAGTCGCAAAACAAACACAAACGCTTCTTTCGATAAGCGAAAGTTTTTCAAAAATCTAAAATACACAATAATAAATGATAGCAATCAACAATGAATATTTATAATTCTATGAATTCTTACATCGGGTTTGAAAGTTCCAAGATATTTAGGTACTTTATTTCTCATTTTTCTTCTTAATAGTTGGACATTTGTGTAATTATTTTGTTCATTTGTTTAGAAAAGTTCTAATGAAGTAAACATTGCACTTCACGAATTTTCCAATTTCACTTTTTTATTTGAATTTATTTAATATATATTCTTTTTTCACTAAAGCATTTAATTTATTTGGAGTTGAAGCCGAGGTGCATACCTATGAAAATAACAAAAATGTATGAAAGCGACACCTAAATAGCTGTCACATGAAATTGATGGCAAAAAGGTGATTGTCAATTTGATAATCACCTTACGTGGACGTAAAGGTATGATTTTGATTGTCAACTATCAACTATCACCTTAGCCGATTCCACCCTAGGTAACAGAGAAGCAAATCATGAACTGCTTACCAGCCAGCCATGTGAAGTATTGTCTATCCACAGTCCCGCGGGGAGAATACATGCTAGTAGTACGAGCTACTCAGCATCTTTAGGAGATTACCACATCGATTTTCGCAATTGTGTACCACTGAATAGGTATGAATCAAAGTCGATCGACGCCAAATATATGTGTATATGCCTTCCTTTGTCGGTAAAACTTTTTTTTAGGAGAGATAGATATCTTCCCCTACTCACCTGAGATGGTTCATTTTTAAAGCTTCTTTGAAATCAAATATTTTCCTATCAATATCTTTAAATAGCTTGGACCGCTTTGATAGGGAGTGTAGCTTTACAATATGTACTTACAATTTGATTAAAGACTACAGGCCGATATTGGTATTTTAAAATGTATTTTAACGATAAAAGAAGACATAGGTTGCAGTCGTGTTTGGATTTGATTCCCTTGTATCGCTTTTTACACAACTTATATTTCATTCTTATTTAACGACTTATTTGGAATAGGCTTTGCCGGTAATTGTAGAATGTTAAAAGGGAATATACAATTATACATCATTCGGTGCGCAAATCTTGTCGTAAAATATCGGCTAGATATAAAAATACACCTGAAAAGGTGAATGTTAAGATATCAGGTGGCAATGGGCCAGAAACAATTTAAAAGTACTTTTAAGAAAATCATATAGCACACCATTTATGCATTTTATAACAGCATTTTATGTCAACATCTTAAATGTTTGAGAACACAGTACAAATACAGTGAATTCGTTTAGATTCACTTTAAATTGGATCATTGAAAAAAAACATCATAAAAAATCAATTTGATCGCAGGGGTTATGTTTTGCACACTGATGGAAGGGGCCAAAAGTTTAATCGCAATTGAAAAGCTACTTAAGACAAACGATTTGACCATTATTCTATCCGATCGTTAAAAACCGAGTTTAAAGGACACGTAAGCCCTCTTGGGATTTGAACATTGTATTGCAATGCAGAAATATATTTAGGTTCTACGAATTTCTCCAGCGGACATTAGATAAATGAAAGTAAAATCTATAATTAAAATATGTGTTTTTTGTATTCATTAGACGATAAGTATAGTTGTTCAGTGTTGTTCAAGTTGGAGTCCGTGTTTGTTCTAAAGCCTTGTATATGCACTGTTAAAATGTGTTTTAACTTCTTGCGCACAGGTGCGACACTCATACAAAATTTTTCGTTTTTTAGGATGCCCATTTCTAAAGTCAAAATTAAGCGCTTAGATGCTGTTTTTGCTTTTGTTATGGGTTATTTTAGCCATATACTATTTTCTAAGGCTGCAACAAAGTCAATCAAATTAACCTTAAAAACTTTATGTTTAAGATTTGACGAGAGATGGGCCAAAAGTGGTCGGCATAGAGAACGCTTCAAAAACTCAAATTGTCTGTGACTAAATGAAAATCTAACATTACCACAACATATCTTAGATGAAATACCTTCTTCATCTAGAGTAGAAAGACCGAGCAAAAGCTTTGATGGGTGCTGTGAGAAAAGCAAGAAGAGAAAAGTTAAAACCATTTAAGATTCGTTAAGCGCTGAAAAAATGAAAAAAGACTTAGAAGGAAAAAGAAACACTGCTATTGCAGTAAAAAAATTATCTGAAAGTTCTCCGAACCGAGGTTTAATCATTTTGTTTTTATTATTTTATATTTCTGTAGGTTAAATTTTGTTATTAAGGCTCTATTGAGAGGAAAACACTAAAAACACCTCCTCCTGGATTTTTACCAATAACTGCAGATGATGCACTAGCATTAATCACGGACATTCAGCTTTCAACTCAACAGTACGAAATACTACGCCTAAAAATTAACAACAAAGTTCCCAATTTATTACCTTCATACAGGATTGCAAAGTTTAGTAAATCACAGTTTTGAGCGTTTATGTTTAGCTCAAAAAGACGTTTTAAGTTCCGTTGCTGACCTAAAAGAACTATCCTTGGTAATAAAATGTTGCTGTGAGGCTCAAAAGAAATCATACAAACAAAAATTGTCTGCTGGTGAGTGGTGATAATTCGGATGAAAATCTTTTTTGTATCTCAATGGTTCCCATCTAGATGTATTTCTTTAAGGATGAAATTAAGCAAGTACTTTGGCAAAACCCTGCCCCATCATCAGCCCGATATTGTCGACCAATAAAATTAAATTTTGCTAAGGAAACCACAGAACTGAGCAAGTCAGAGGTAGAATCAATTCAAGGTCAAATTAAAACCCTACTTCCTATAGAATTTAACATTGACAGTTTTCTATCATAATTAAACCGGTATTTTTGTTAACTATGATTGACGGAAATATGTGTACTGCTTTATCATCTACAACATCTTAGTATGCAAAGGAAACAAGGGAACTTATATCTGAAAAATTATGCCTGGTATTTTATGCCAGTAAGTGTGCATAAGGTCTTATTTGGTGGAAAACAAATAATTTCTACTTGTATATTTCCATTCGGACAAATTTCAGAAGAGGCGCAAGAGGCAAGAAACAAGGAAAATAGAAGGTTTAGTTAACTGTGTCCTAGAAAAATATCACGTGTAGATACAAATACTGACCTCTTAAATCGATTGCTTATAACCTCAGCAAGTCCACGATGCTTTCCGAGAAGAAAGAAAAGTGTCATGGAACATAAAGTCTTGCAACTTTTAGATGTACAAATATAATTAAAACGAGAATGGGAAAAGACAACAGAAATAACTACAAACATAGGGGCGGGCTACAGTCCGCTTGGGCGAACTGTTGGATACCCTATTCTTATTCCTATATCTCATAAGTGGGCGTGACAAAAATTTAAAGGATTTTATCGAAAAAACTAAGCTTTTGTAAATAAAAACGCTCCCTAGCTCAAACTTTGGTTTTTCAATAAAATTGTTTTATTTAATTGTGGGCGTGTCAGTAAGCGGATTTAAAAAAAATTTAAGTATGAGCATAAAGGGCACCTAGAGAGTATATACTATAAATTTCAGCTCCCTAGCTCAAACTTTGGACTTTCAAAAATAAAAAATAAATAATTGTGGGCGTGTCAGTAGGCGGATTTTGAAAATATTTACACATGAGCATAAAGGTCCCCTAGAGAGTATATATTAAAAATTTCAGCTCCCTAGCTCAAATTTTGGTTTTTCAAAAAAAATATTTTATTTAATTGTGGGCGTGTCAGTGGGCGGATTTTGAAAATTTTATGTCCGAAGCAGTTTTATGGGCCAAAGATCATATATACAAAATTTCAGCTTTCTAGCTCAAAATTCAATTTTTCCCAAAATTTGTTTTATTTAATTGTGGGCGTGTCAGTGGGCGGATTTTGAAAATTTTATGTCCCAATCAGTTTTATGGGCCATAGATCATACATAAAAAATTTCAGCTCTCTAGCTCAAAATTCGATTTTTTCCAAAATTTTGTTTTTTTGAGTTTGTGGGCGTGTCTGTGGGCGGATTTCAAAAATTCTTAAACTTGATTATTTCGGGACCCTAGAGAGTATATGGTTAAAATTTCAGCTCTCTAGGTCCAGTTTAAAGGCCTAATTTTTGCCGACGGACGGACGGACGGACATGGCTAGATCGACATTACTATCGATGCTGATCATAAATATAGTAACTTTTAGGGGTCTACGGGCAATATTAAGGTATGTTACAAACTATGCGTCAAAATTAATATACCCCTAGAATAGGGTATAAAAATTAAAATAAACTGGGGTGGAATCGGCTAAGATGATAGTTGATAGTTGACAATCAAAATCATTTACGTCCACGTAAGGTGATTATCAAATTGACAATCACTTTTTTGCGATCAATTTCATGTGACAGGTATTTAGGTGTCGCTGTCATACATTTTTCTTACTTTCATAGGTATGCACCTCGGCTTCAACTCCAAATAAATTAAATACTTTAGTGAAAAAAGAATATATGTATATTAAATAAATTCAAATAAAAAAGTGAAATTGGAAAATTCGTGAAGTGCAATGTTTACTTCATTAGAACTTTTCTTCACAAATGAAGAAAATAATTCCAAAAATGTCCAACTATTAAGAAGAAACCTGAGAAATAAAGCAAATCAGCCAGGTTCCACATTTCACTTTCACTCGAAATGAAATTGAAATCGGTCGAAAATAGATTTTGGTGTTCTACATTTCACTTTTATCGATATCGATTTAAAATTTTTCGAAATTCAAACAAAGTGAAATTGGCAGGTTCCACAATTCCATCAGTGTGAAATAGTGGAAAGCAGACGACAGACGTCTTGGAAATGTAAGTAAATAATAATAATAATTACATTAGAGTAAAATTCTTTCAATATATCGATCATACTATCAGAAAGCTCCAAAAATTTGTGGACAACATACAAAGTATGTTGGAAACAAAAAATGAAGAAGCACAGAGGCAAAATATTGAAATGGAGAAATTTCATCAAGAAAAAATTCTAATAAAAAAAAAGAAATTAGAATCAAGAGAAATGAAGCTCGATATATATAAGAGCTAAAACGTAAATGGAGAAAGACTTACATTTTTAACCCTAATCAGCCCAAGTCATTTTTCTCCCTAATCCACCCAGGTGGTGACCCAAAGTCACCATATTAGAAAAGTGCTTATTATATTGCGAAATAATATTGAAAAATATTATTTAAAGTTTGTTATTGATTTTTTATTTATAACTAAATAACTAACTCCATTTGTAATGTGTTTAATTTGTTATTTTATTATTCGTTTTTTTTTTAGGTACAAACTTACAAGTGATTTTTCTGAGTGTTTTGAAGAGCGGCCTTTATCATGAGAACACATGTAACATCGTTTCCTCTTTCTAGACGTGTCAGCTTTGTTGTCTTCAGAATTCTTTGCTGCAGATAGCACTATTTCACCAATGACATGTTTTAGTGGCCCTGATAAATACCTAGTCTTGCGGAGTAGAATGTGAGGTCTAGCTAATCCCATTGCAAGATCTCTGAGAAATAGTGTTCTTGCTTTGAGCTTTTTAGGTGCATTCTAATATGTTGTCGTCCAAATTACATATGCAGCTATACCCGTAGCATCAATGAGGTTGTGGAAAATTACAATGGGCATCCTGTTTGACTTGCGTTTGACTGAAAATGCCTGGCTCATCAGATCCAAAGTATCAACCGCCCCTTTAGTTGCTTTGTAAAACAAATTAACTTCTGGTTTGTTTTTGTTGTTGATGTCCATGATGCATGGTTGATAAGAAGAAAACTGATTTGTTTTTTTTTTTAAAGACGTAACTCAATAATAATATTGTTTTTCTGAACCCAAATAAACTTGACTCCAGATTCTTGCTTTTATTCGGAACAAATTCTTTTGGAATGCATGTTTGTTTTTAAATTATCAAACGTAAGATTGCGGCTCGATCCAGAATAAAACTCGGAAAGCATTAACACCACATTCTCCGCTTGATTACAATCTCTTATTTCCTTCCTGACCACGGTAAGGAATATCAAACAACGGATAAGATGTAGAGCTATCACATAGCCATCAGATCCTCATGCCATATTTATCCGGCTGTGAAAGGATGTATTGTTTGAATTGCACTCTACATCGGAAGCCGACCATTTGCTCATCAATTGTCAGGTTCATACCAGGTATATACATCTTCTTCAAATTTGTCATAAAGGAGTTCCAGAGTTCCCTTATCGGTGCAAATTTGTCTCTCTGTCGTCTATCTGATCTAGTTGATGTGTCATCGAATCGTAAATGTTGCGAAATTTTGGCGAACTGATTCTTTGACATTGTTGCCCTGAGCACTGGATAACCATGAACTTCATCCCAGAACTCTGTAAAAGCAAAAATGCCTTCTTTTTTAGTGCCAACGTAAATAGGCAGCCATATGAAACTTCTTATCTCAATGACGTCACTGAGCTTCCATTTCTGCCATTCCTTTTCTGCATCATGGCAATTCGTAAATTTGACAATAATTGTACTATCAAAGAAAAAGTCGAATGCATCACTTACGTCGCATCGTCAATATGCTTTCCAGGCGGTAAAACAACTTTATCTAATTGGCCTCTAATAATGTTACGGCTGGCCGATCTTCCTTGACCGAACGGTTCAGAGTTCCATTCAGTTCAATCCTTCCCAAGATATTTTTCAGCTTCAATGATACCATCATCATCCTCATCATTTAGCTCCAGCATAAAAGAATACACTTTGCACACAAGGAATGCTTTTCCGTGTATTCTAATATTGTTGCAATACATGTGACTGTCAGACACCACCTGGGTGGATTAGGTTGGCAAATAATAATGGCGGTATATCTTTGTGACAGTAATACAAGGTGGCGCAAAAGTAATCCTCCTCTCAGAAAATGCTATAAATTTTGCGATTGGCCCCTAATGTCAGTTCTGTTTTGACATTTGTGTAGTAAACACATGCGAAATACACGTTAATAAACAATGTTACGCTACATTGCTATAGAACGCGGAATATTGGTGACTATTTATTTGAGCAATAATCGGTCGGTGAGTTTGGCACAACGTGAATTTCGTCGCAGATTTCCTACCCGTCCAACGCCTGCTGGTGAAACACTGCGACGTTTAGCCGCTCGCCTCGAAGAGACTGGCACAACACGAGATGCTGCCAGGCGTGGCAGACCCCGGAGTAGCCGTTCTGCAGAGAATATTGCTGCTGTAGCCGAAGATGTCATGGAAGCGCCGTCGACATCGACCAGACGACGTGCCACGCAAATGGGTATCAGTCGACGGTCTTTACAGCAAATTTTGGTACAAGATTTGAAGATGTTTCCGTACAAAGTCCAGACGGTGCATCAGCTGTTAGCTGCTGACCGCCAATCGCGTCTAACATACGCTCAAGCCATCCTTAATCACCACCAAGAGGAAGATGATTTTTCATCAAAAATAATCATGAGTGATGAGGCCCATTTCCATCTTAGCGGGTACGTAAATAAGCAAAATTTACGCTTCTGGGGCACTGAAAATCCGCGTGTAACCCACGAAGAGCCATTACACCCGCTCAAAGTCACTGTATGGTGTGCTATTTTCGCTGGAGGAGTCATCGGACCTTTTTTCTTCGAAGACGTCGCGGGCCAAACGGTTACTGTGATGGTGAGCGCTACAGAGCAATGATCAACGAGTTCTTTTTGCCGCAACTTGATGAATTGGGATTGGAAAACATGTGGTTCCAACAGGACGGTGCAACGGTACACAGTGCACGTGCCACAACCGATATGCTGAAGGATGCATTTCCCGGGCGCCTAATCTCCCGTTTTGGCGATTTGCACTGGTCAGCAAGATCGCCTGATTTGACCGCTCCAGACTTCTTTTTGTGGGGCTTTTTGAAGTCGCGGGTTTATGTCAACAAGCCTCAGACTCTTGCAGCTTTTAAAGACAATATCCGTCAACAATGTGAGGACCTATCGCCGGAAGTTTTGGCCAAAGTGATGGAAAATGCCATAAAAAGGGCTCAAATGACAATCAACTGTGGCGGCGGCCATTTACATGGCATCATATTCTCGACTTGATGTAAAAAAAATTAAAAGACCAAACAAAAATAATCCACAAGAAGAATCAAAGTTTTTCATTTTTTTTTTAAATTACAACCAAAAAACATCGGACGGTTATTTTTGCTCCACCTTGTACATTCTTCACTATTTTTACATTTCTATGTAGTTTTTCCTTATAGAAACAAAGTCAATGACTGCGAATGGGATTGGTTTTCAAAAATTTGTGAAACTTACTCTCGAAACTGAAACGGTGACCCAGACACCAGGTGGGCGGATTAGGGTTAAGAACTTATGATCATTTTCATTTTCCTTTTTTTTATTTATCTAATATTTGTACTGAACTGAGTTTTTTGTTGTTTTTTTATAACCTTTTCAAATATAGAGTATACCATTAGCAGTATTGTTTCTTATTTGACTGTCTTCATTGAAATTGAAAAGCTCCAACAATTTGTGGACAACATACAAAGTATTTTGGAAAGAAAAAATGAAGAAGCACAGAGGCACAATATTGAAATGGAGAAATTTCATCAAGAAGAAATTCTAATAAAAACAAGGAAATTAGAATCAAAAGAAATGAAGCTCGATATTTATAAGAGCTAAAACGTAAATGGCGAAAGACTTGCATTTTTAAGAACTTATGATCACTTTCATGTTCCTTTTTTTTATTTATCTAATATTTGTACTGAACTGAGTTTTTTGTTGTTTTTTTATAACCATTTCAAATAAAGAGTATACCATTAACAGTATGGTTTCTTATTTGACTGGCTTCATTGAAATTTGCAGCTTCTTCTGTAAATTCGTCGTCTTCTTCAATTTCACTTGCCTCGTTCCCTACCTCAAAACTTTCTTCTTCTTCATTTTGTAGCTTAAAGTGTCTACAAATGTTGTGCAACACCACGGCAATTACCGCAGCACTCATTTTTTAAATAAATCGCGAAAACGAGACGAAATTTAAAACAAACAAACTATTTATTACAAAAAATATATTTTTGCGACGTTTCAAATGACAGATAAGCTGTTTTTAATTTCACTTGAAGTGATTTCGAAAAAGTTTCGAATATTATAAAATGGGTGAAATGTGGAACACGGAAAACAAATTCACTCGATTTACAATTTCACTTTCGATTTCATTTCGCTCGTTTTCTGGAACCTAGCTGAATATCTTGGAACTTCCAAACCCGATGAAAGAATTCATCTAATATATAAAATTCGAGTGTCACAGTTTTAGTGTTTATACTCCTCTGAAACGGCTTGACCGATTTTGATGAAATTTTATATATATATTCCGTAGGTATGAGAATAGGTTTATAACTACTTTTTATACCACTATGTGATAATGGTGGTCTACCACAAACATTTTTTTTTTTGACAAAATTTTGTATTTTTATTTTTTTATGATTCACCATTCAAAAATACATATAACCCTTAATTTGCAACTTCTACCACCAACCCCCATTTTGTAATAGCAATATTAGTACTGTAATCATCTTCAACCCTCAGTGATGGATAACTGATTTATCATTTATTAGTTTGCTTATTATTCAGTGCGTGCAAAATCTTAAGGGGAAAAATTTAAAATAAAAGAGGAATATATACGTGTTTTATTATTGTGAAAGGTAAAATAATAAAAGAACGAATACATTGTCAGTATACTGTTTTCCATCATTAAGTACTTCAATTTAATCTATTTATGTGTGTATGTAGTAAACAATGCCAGCAAAACGCAAAGGGACCTATTTGGGCCGTCGAATGAAAAGAACGACAGACATGCGAAATAGAAGAGCCCAAAGATCAGACGAACGAGTCCAATAAGATAATGCAGATGTGCGTATGAGCATGGCACAATTTCGTGAATCACAATCACAAGAGGCACGAGCTGAACGAAATCAACAAAGATAATTGGATTGAACGGCTTACTTATCGGTACGGATCCAGGTTCTAACCTGTTCCTGAAGTCAACATTTAATTCATGTTTCCAAATGACATCGTTCGGAGCAACAGAAATAGTTAAAAATAATGCTGCAAATGGTCAACAATTCCATTCAAAATTCAAAATCAAAGGCCAAGTTTATCACAAAGTGGGCTCATTGCTGCCAATGCCGAATGAACCACATAATTTTTTACAAATTTACTTTATGGGCGGTGGGGACTCCGAAAACGCACTCGCCAATCTTGTGGATGCACGTTGCGGCTACAATAACCTCAATTCACCATATGCCAGACGCATCGTCGGCGAGCTGGATGCTCTATAGACATTTTCACCAAGCTATCTCTTTCTGAAGTGCGGAATCCCTGTCTTAAACAATAGAAACAAATTGAATGATAAAATTCCAGAAATTTGCACAAATCGTATGGAACAATCATTGTGACTGTTAATGAACTGAATATAAAAGTGCAAACAGAAGCTATTGAAGGGTAAAAAGTAACAAATTATAGAGAAAAAATGTGAGAAAGTATGTTAAAGCAAAACAAACAATAAACTATCCTCTATCCTATTCTTACTCCCATCAAACACCTATAGAGTCTATATCATAAATTTCAGTTTCCTAGCTCAAACTTTGACTTTCCAATAAAATTGATTTATTTAATTGTGGGCGTGGGCTGATTTTAGAAATTTTATCTCCCGAGCAGTTTTATGAGTCAAATATAATACATACATACATTCGATTTTTTCGATAAATTTGTTTTTTTTTTTTTTTAGTTTGAGTTTTTGCGTGTCTGTGGGCGGATTTCAAAAATTCTTAAACTTGATTATTTCGGGAACCGGGAGAGTATATATGGTTAAAGGCTCAATTTTTGCCGACAGGCGAACGGACATGGCTAGATCGACATTACTATCGATAAATATAGTAACTTTTAGGGGTCTACGGGCAATATCAAACTTCGCGTCATAATTAGTAATACCCTTAGAATAGGGTATAAAAACAGTTAATATGTTGACCGAAAACCCTGTTCAATTGTATTTAGATATCTAAAATGTTTGTTTGAAAAACTTTTCAACTTATTTGCTTCCACACAAAAATATTTTTTGCCACAACGCGATTGTCATGGTTTCACTTTTATTTTTCGTACAGAATCTTAATATATTGTTAGATTTTTAGTCACCCCTATCGGGAATTCCGAGGGAAAAATGTTTCCTCCGAACATTTTTTGTTCCCGGGAACTAAATCTACCCATCGTGAATTTCCATCGGAAAGTTTTTTCCCCGGGAATCAGAAAATTACTTTCGAAAATATGTTCGAATGTTTTGACACCATCAAGTAGACAAGATACGGGAATGATATTTGTTGAAAAAAATTAAAAATAATAGTTTAATATGTTTAGAAGTGCGCATTTTTCAATATGTTTAGAAG
Source organism: Portevinia maculata (assembly GCA_949715645.1). Classification (NCBI taxonomy): domain Eukaryota; kingdom Metazoa; phylum Arthropoda; class Insecta; order Diptera; family Syrphidae; genus Portevinia; species Portevinia maculata. Next base: position 222,838,995 of record OX454526.1, read on the forward strand.
TGCCGATTTTTGAATATGTTTAGAAGTGTGCATTTTTTATTAAAATTTAAAAGAGCTTCACCAATCTGGTCTAGTTCACGGTGCAGTTGAAGCTCTTTTTGTAAAATATCAGTGATTGTAGTTGTTTTCTGTTGGCCTTTTTGTTTCGTTTTATTTCTTCTATTTGCATTTAAATCCATAGCTCTTTCATCCGGGGGTACGCATCATCAGAATTCAAAAGCAATTCAGTTAAGTACTATTCGTCGAAATCTGAAGATAGGTCATTGGATTGCATGGTTTTTTGATTTGTGATGATCCTATGGCTGTTTTCTTTTTGTGAATCACCGCATTCCTCCTCATTTCGTGTGTTGATGCAAGAAGCCAATCCGAATCGCTTTGCATCTGAAGAACCTTCAACCGACACACTCATAGCATACATGTTGATAACTGCTTCTTCGATGGGGGAATATTTCTATTCTTTGTAAGGACCTCCCCCGGTTACATTTTTAGCTTGAGGTTCTCGGACATCTTCTTTCTGATGTTTTTTTTGTCACTCCAAACCTTAATTTGGAATTAAAAATTAAACATACGTCTAAAATATGAAACTTACATTTTTCCACTCAAATACAGACTTCATGGATGGCCCAACAATGTTCTTTTTTTTCTCCAAGGCTCTCCAAAAGCTGTTCACTTCCTCTTTTTTTCTTTGTGTATATCGATTTGCTATATCCGGATATTTTTCCATATGATTTACTTATAATAATCTGCATCTGTTTTGTATTTGTTGCGTTTGACCTTCATCAAAGCTAACTGCATTATTTTTCTAAATATTTGTCAGAAAAAAACTTATATTGTTGCTCTTTAGCTAAAGTTCCCAAACGAAATGGTAGCGGAATATTTCGGGGAAAATTACGGCAATATTTCCATCGGATATTCATTCACGATACCTATTTTTTCCGACGGAATTTTTTGTTCCCTTTCGAAAATTGTTCACGATACCTATTTTGTGAAAAAGGGAAACATTTCGGGGGAATATTATTCCCGATAGGGGTGAGTATTCCAAAACGTGGTTTGGATACTCCTTCTTAGTTCCGAAACTTTTTTTTGTTAAAATTGGATTTGTTATAAACTTTTTTGGAAATATTCGCGAAGAACGTATTTCCCGCCATGCGAATTCGCCATTGTTTTCCTTGATTTCATTCACCTGTTGGTTTTTTTTTGTGTTCATTTGCCACTGACGTTGTTGTTGTTGTTGTGAGGTACTCTATTGAATGAGCACAATGAATTGTTCAAACTATTCAAATCACACATGCACAAATTACAAACTGACAATAACGCTATTGTCATCAATCCTGATAAAACACCAGCTGGAGAGCACATGCGTGGATTTCATGGACCTGTTATTGACGACTTTGCTGTACAGCGACGCGACAAATCGTGATTTGAAGAAGTTTGGGTTTATTGCTGATACACACCGTTCATACGACGCTCTCCAATATCCACTAATGTTCTGAAAGGGACAAAACGTCCACAGCGCTCAATTACTCTTTCAGTCATAGACCACATCCCCACACATTTACAATAAGTTAGTTATTTTTCATTTCCCTACGAAAATATTCACTAGAAATAATTTACATATATGGCAAAACAACGTTTGCGGGTCAGCTAGTATAATTATAAATATTCATTGTTGATTGCTATCATTTATTATTGTGTATTTACTTTCGCTTATCAAAAGAAGCGTTTGTGTTTGTTTTGGGACTGCTTCATTTACCAACTGGAATTTCATCCTTTAATTGGCTGCAACTTTAATCTTCTTGGGGGTGGTGGCTATCATAGACAAGTTGGGGCTGACTGCGCTGCACCAATGGGCGGTGGCTGAAATTACTGCTGCAGTCATTAAAAAAATGCAGTCAATACTTTGCCCATTTATGATAAAGTTTTTGCCGTTTTTGCCTAAGGATTCAACAAAATCATATTTGAAATATAAATTATGATAAATAAACACATATCAGCTGCTCGAAATGACAACGTCGGCAAGGAAGTGACGTTTAAAACACTAAGTGCTGCCAATAATCTATCATTTTTTAGTGATCGCTTTACGCAGAGCAAAGAAGAGTTGATAATCAAAAAAGCGACAATCATTATCACCTTAGCCGATTCCACCCCTGTTTTTTAATTGTTTTTTTGTCTTGAAATTTGTAGTCATATGTTAAAAAATTTTGTTATATTCTATTCTGTAAACAATTTCAATTAAAAAAAAAAACAAAAAACCTGAACAAAAACATTTATTTGTGAGCGCTATTCGGCCCTAGCGAGGTATCCGTTGGAACGGAAAATTCTCCGATCTGATAAGAATCGGAGGATTTTTCCGAACAGGTATTTGAAGTCATCCTCCGATTCTAATCAGATCGTAGAATTTTCCGTTCCGACGGATACTTCGATAGGGCCGATTATTTTAATTCCGCTAAATCAGCGATTCCGTCACACTGTGCGCCGTAGGCCAGAATGGTCCGTGCCTCTCACATTCCAAAGCTAAATGATTAAAACCAAACACAACAGTTCTCTTTATAAAACGATTAGTTTTTTATTTTATTATCATTCTTGTATGCGAACCAGCTTAAATATGATGTATTTACAATTAATACTTTTTTTCGATTTATATTAATTTATTAAATATATAATATTTATATATATTTATGGTAAGTATAAAAGATAACTCTCGCTATTGTTATTTTGATTTATATCGAAAGAGAGCCCTTTATTTAATTTCCCGTTTGACTGACTTTATTTTGAATTGAAAACATAATTAAATAATTTATCAAACTTATTACGATTGTAATAACACGTAAGGGTAACTATAAACTGTGCAACAGTTACGACAGTAACATCCAACCATTAACCCCAGTAGTGCACGCGTATATTGATGTTTGTATAGCCTAATGTAAACATTTTTTATCAATCGGAAGCAAGCACACAATTATTGTTGTTGCGGTCCACCCCACGCTCGCAGCAGTGTGAGCGCTTTGTTAAAATAAGCACACCATTCCTCGCGTTCCTCTTTTGTGTCGGCAGACAATAGCTGCCGCACGATTGTCATCTTTCCGTTGGGCACTATTAACAGTGATTCGGTATCACCATCCCTTGCTGGGCGCTGACATTCCAACAGCATTGTGTTTAATCGTGCGCAAATATCTCTGGGTGCCGTTGTGACTTTGGTCGAACAGCACGCGTACAAATCAATTGAACCCATTGGTGCTTTCTTCTTCTCGTCATCTGGGTATTTCCAGTAGTTTACGACATGTCCATTTAGATGGCACCATCTCCTATGCCATGCTCCGAAGCCGGAAATATCTTCGAACATTGTTAGGAATCCTTTGTGCTCTACCGAAACAGACAGTTCACAGTTGACTTTCATGTGGACTACTCCCTCCAGTGGGCTGACACCCAGTACCTAAAATGGGAGCGGAATGTGTGTGTTATGTTTGAATGCCGAATTAATTAGTAAACCTACCTGTGTCAGAGACCATGTGGTTCTTTGAATTTCCCGTAACGAGAATATGGCAAATCCATACTGAACGAGAGCCGGTGTACGCACAGCATTAGGTCCAGCTGGTGATTGTACAATCGGCATTACGAGTCGATTTTCGTTGCCCTTCTTTTTGGGAGTCTTAGAGCCACTCTTTTTGTTTATGTTGATGTGATATTTAACTTCATGCGGCAGCACTTCTCGTTGGGCTGTCATTCCGTAAATTTCAAGAGTAACCTATGAACAACAAACAGACATGTGTAAATGTAAAATACTTAATAAGATTGGGTGTGCTGCTTATCATTACCCTGAAATCAGCATACACATTGTTCAGTTGTAAAACGTCGGGAAATTTTACGGCCAGCAGGCCTGGCAACGTGGGTACGGTCTTGGTTGCCAGGACATGTTCGTTATACTTCAGAAGGCAAACTAAATGGTGCCCAGAAATGGTGTCAGCAGATAGTTTTCTTATGTAATCATGCCTTAGAGGGATGGTTATCTCTTTTACGGTGAGGCGACCCTTTTCCTTTGGTGCGCCAAGTGGACGAAGACTGTTTTCCACACGCAATCTTTGAATTTCATCCAGTAATGCCTGGCGACGATGTGCTTTGTGGGTGATAAAAAAAATAAATGAGAAAATGAGTGGGGTGCTTATGTTAAAATGCGATAAGTAAAGTTTGTAAGCAAATTAATTGTGTGATCGCAGTTGAAGAGTTCATAAAAGGGATTGAAACGTACGCTTTACCCAACAGGCAGTAGAGGGAAATGTTTTAATTGGATTTGTTGTTGCTTCCCTTGAATAGAAACGTTTAATCAGGCGATTTTGCTGGCAACTTTTTTAGTTTCAGAGCAAGCAATTTTTAGTATTTTTTCTAAATTATAGTTTTCACTCTACTAAACCGGAAGTTAATCACCATTAATATGTCCATGTAGGTTTAATATTCGTGCTTAAACATATGCCAGCAGAAATTATGATTATCTACTGAACAAACAACGAGGATGCTTGGTTTCGCACTGGGGATGGCTCATGAACGATTGACTAAATGTTATGCTACTTGCTATAAGATGTATGTACAATTGTACATACACTGGCGATCACAAGAATGAGACCATACATATTGCAATCGATTTTCAGTCTTTACACCTGTTGGAAATTTTATACCCAGAAACTTTTACTACCTGTGAACAGGTACATATTTTCCCAACAAAATTAAAGCGTAAATAAAAAACGACCGGTGAAATTTCCCAAGATCAAACAATGAACTATGTATAGCCCGCCCCAAAGTAAAAGAAAGATCCTAACATGCGCAGTAGCAATTTATTTAAGGGATATTTTCTCTTTTAAAGTGTTTTTGGTCGCATGAAATTGTTAATGCTTTCTCTACTTTATCTTTTTTGCAGCGATCTTATGTTTTATAATGTTGATGATAACCGCTCGTTGCTTATTAGTTTTCCTTTGCCAATAGAATCCATAATGGTGTTTTAAGGAGTATTTTGGTTTACTGACAAAAAATGAATGCTTGCTAAAAAATTTATTACTTGCCTTTTTATATAAGTTTCTATTATGCACTTGAAAAAATGGGTTATTAAATCGAAATTTGGTATGAAAATAGTCCAAAAATGCAGGGCGGCAAATATATTTACAGTGATAAAGTCGTAATTTTGGTGCATATAATTGTCAATCTTTTTAGAATTGGTTTAAGACAAACGGTGGGGTTTATAAAAGGATATCTGCAACACTTAGGCCTTTCCTGAAAGTCGTGTCGGGCGAGCCAGGTCGATTTTAAGTGAGTAGAAAAGAGACCCATCTTTTCTCAACTAACCTAAGAATCTACCTGTCTACCTGCGTTCGTGTGAAGACCTGCGTGCCCATGCACAAAGTATAACGGAAATTCCATTTCAACCCTTTTTAATAGTTACTCAAAACTCTGGCTTTCATTACTAAACACATATTTGAGAAGTGCAACACCCAGCAAATTTCCCTTTTCTTTGGGGTGGGTAAATGTGTATCTTTTGCATGCGCCAATGACGGTTCTGTGTGGACAATCAGTCATGTCTCGATCATCGATCGAGAGAGATGTTTACGCACGCAGGGGTATGTTTGTTGTAGGAAATGCGCACATATTTTTTTAGCTGTAATTCTGGTTGGAAAAGTAGTTTTGTTGTCGCTAAGAGAATAAAATCCCTGATGTTAAGAGACCTGCGCAAGAAATTTTCACTTAAGTTGGAACGGGCTATACATACTTGAAAAGCGTATAAAAAGATGCGTCACTAGGATGCGGCCATCGCGAATATTTCGTTGCAGGAGTTCACATCAGCGATTTTTTTCAAAGTTTTGTTAAGAATATTTAAAAAAAATCGTTGAAAAGAACTGTTTTTATTTAGTTTAAAAAAATGGGTTCCGGAAAGACTTTGACAGCGACAGAAAGAGGAAAAATAAATGCTTTCAAGGAGTTAGGACTCTCAGGCCGAGAAATTGCAAGGAGGCTAAATAGAAGTAAGACTGTTGCAAACAGTTATCTTGCAAAACACTATGGAACAAATCAAAAAGGACGCACGGCAGAAGGAACAACATTGCGAGAAAAGTGTGTTATTCTACGAGTACGTATTGCCTCAAATACTACTCTACCAGTGACTAAAATAAGGGCCAACAGCGGAGTATCAACAAGTAAGAATTTAGCAAGAGAACATGTCACGGATCTGTTGAAGTTAGTACCTACCGTGTTGGCACCTGCCTGCGCACTATCTGCTATAGAACAAGACTGAAGCAGAAACATGAAAGCGCATCTCCTTGTCGGAATCCAGTGAGGGTTTGGAACGGTGCTGTTTAAGAAAGCTGGAGTAACTCAAAAAATTCGATTTTTGTGATGACTAAAAAAAACATTCTCTATCTTTCTGTAAAATGTGGAGCCAACTTAATGTAATACATAATTCGATAAAAAATAATTCTAGTTACTCGAAAAATGAATTTTTTTCCGTCTCAAAAACTTTAAACTGATTTTCTGAAAAATCAAGTTTTTTGTTTTTTTTCCGGATTCAATTCAGTGTTAAGATTTGTTCTACTGTCTGAAGTCACACTGGTACGTGCCGATTAGTGTAAAACAAAGCTGCTGAGACGTTCACACAGTTTAGCTTAAGGATCTAGCTTTACAGGCTTACAAGATTCAATTGCTGCAAGAAATGATGCCGAAGGTTCATCATTTGCGTCGTCAGTTCAGTCATTGGGTGCTTGAACAGTTAGAAGTCGATCTATTTTTTTTGTATTGTCAAATTTATTTCAGTGATTGGAAAGACTTCTGTCTCAATGGCTTTGTTAATAAGCAAAATGATAGCATGTGGAGCGAGTAAATCCAAAAGTGATCCGTCAGTTACAGATGGCCAACGGATATAGCACTGTTTGGTGCGGTTAATGGGCTGGCGGCATCATCGTACTTCTTCAAAAATGAACAAAATCGAAATGCCGCCCTCAATGGCGCCGTGCTACAGAGCAATGGTCAACAATTTTTGTTTCTAAAAATGCGCGAACATAGTCTGCAGGACATTTGGTTTCAGCAGGATGATGCCGCATGCCATATTGTGGGCAAAACCATCGAGTTATTGCAGGAAGTGCTCGATGACAACATAATCTCCAGAAATAGACCTTAGGCCTGACCTTGACGCCGATGGACTATTTTCTGTGCGGCTATTTGAAGTCCTTGGTCTCTGGGCCAAGTTAACAACGATTTAGCCCTGGAAGCTAACGTGAGATACGAACTCAAATGCTCGAAATTTGAAGCCCCAGGATGTAGTTCCTGAGGCGCTACCATTCTTGCCGTATGCCCGAAATCATTTTTCATCATCAATGTCATAAAATTATACATCGAATAAAAAAACGTTTGTCATTTCCTCAACTTGTGTTTTATTCCAATTTTAAATCCTTCATCTCTTAAAAACAACCTTAACATAGATTTTAATGTGTTTAGTCGGGAAAATATTGTCTTTCAATGGCCGCGTTTCCAAGCTGTACCTGAGTTCAACGAAATTATCTGTGAGAAATTTCTGCCCCTATTGTATAACACAACTCAACTTAGTTGTCAACTGTCTTACACAATAGGGGCATTCAATTCATAACGAATTGTCGGAGCAGAGTGGCTACGCTGAAGCGTATATTAAGACGATAATTAGCCGACAACAATAGTTTTTTTTAATAAAGCAGTGTTTTCTACAACCATACGGAAGCTGAGAATCTCCAAGTTGGAGCCAAAGAATATATTTGCAATTCCAGTTGACTTCGACTTATTCAAACCAAAACAGATCTTTAAGGGTTGCATCAAAACACCAGGAAAACGAACTGCAGACAGTTCAGATTGCTTGGTAGTGGTAATAGTACGAATGTAGGTATTTGATACCAACAATTAACAGAAAGTAGGTGGCTAGTATTGTAAGGGGCAATTAAGACCATTGCTGACCGCTAGTCCAATACTACCAGCTTGCATTAAACAAAAAAAGTTAAATCAAGTTAACCGAACACTTTTTAAGAATGCTGACCGGACACAATTTACAAAACGTATCAGATTCAATTGAAAAGATCATAGAGCGACAACTGTACTATGAATGACTTGATTTAACTGGGCACTGCAATGCGTTTGATTTAATTGTTTCTGATGCAAGAATTTTCGTTTTTGTCAGCTTATTTTGTTGGAAAATTATCTTCCAAATGTCTTCCATAATGATGTAATTTTATTGACAAGTCTTGCATCTTCGTGACAGCCCAACGTAGTTTCCACCGAAAACAGTAACCACTTTAAAAGCTCCACTTCTACCTGGGGCTCACAGAGCCATTGAAAAGAAATATAAGTACAAGAACCTACCCTCACGCGTAAGTTTAAAAATAAAAAAATAAATATATAAATCGAGGTCATCAACAATCTTTTGCAGTGCCACTTCAATCAAATTGCGGAACGTCGGCTAGAAGTTGAAAATCAACTTTCAGAGGACGGAAACAATCTTGTTTAGAACTACATTGCCCGTTGCTTCTAGGGATACCAGAAAAAACTGAAATAACAATGCAGTTATTAGACAAAATATCCAGACATGAGCGATTAGACGCGTAGTTAGATATCTGGGTATCTAGCTCAAGCAGTATCTATGAATCGATAGACATATACGCTGAACCAAGAAGGCTAACGCTCTGTCAAGGAGATTGTTTTATGTCCAACAACTTGACTCTAGAGTGAATTGAATATGCTACGTGGCCCTTATATGGCCAAGCATCGCTTATGGTTGTTCAGTGTGTTTCAATAAAGCGCCTACTCCCTCGATTGAAGTCCAACGTCCTAACCACTGAGCCACTGAGCGTATGTTTACAGAAATGAAAAAAGCTCGAAAATCATGACTTTAAAGACGCAATTCATATTCATTTCCAATCGACAAAGTATGAATTTGTACACGTATCACTGTGTCCGAATAAAATGCATCATTGAAATCAATTAAAGATGATGCATTCATGCACACTACATACCAATCCCAACTGGACAACAAATACTACGCCCAACACAAACGAAATGAATGTCTCCCTAATTGGCCAATCATCAATTTTGCAAATTCCATCCAAATATTAATTAACACGAACACAACCAAAACATGCCCATGAACCGAGCGCATCTACCTGTAATGTAACCGAAATGCATTTCCATGATGGTAACCCATCCTTTGGGCTTAATATTTCATTTCTCTCCTCTCGACTGTGATACATCAGCACTACAAGTGCATACGTTTTAAACGCATCACCGGGCATCACATGTTGGTTGCTTTCTTTTTGCCGCAACAATAATTGTTGTTCGGAACTTCAGAACTACGCCATAACACTCCTATATATACGACAAGAAAACATTGTTATAATAATCGAATTAAATACGCTTCTCTGGTGTGACAATAATTTTATAATCGACAACATCCACGATGAGAGTTGCATCAAACCGACGGGATTTAAGCCTTCCAGGAGCTGAACTGCGGCACGATATCCCTAACAGTATGCATACGTGTGTGCGTTTTATTTTTATCACACTTCGTGCAGCAAGTACGTAATCACTATTCCAAATGATGTAGTTCGTTGAAGAGTCAATAATTTGATGAAAGTATAATCAGCAAAGTGTCAGGATTCTTGAATGAATCATAATCACACGCATCTGAATGTCTGTCCCTGGAGCCGATTGTGGTCAATCAACACAAAGACAATGCACATTCTGTTATATGTAATTTCTGAATGGAATCCAATCGCTTTGACGTAGGATTAAGACTATTAAAAGTAGTCAGACTGTAAGAGATTGGCAAAAAAATACAAGTCAAAATTTCAATTTTACAATTGATTGAATCAGAGTAAGGTGGAGGCGGTGGGAATTGTCCACAAAATAGACATTACATATTGTAAACTGGGAAGAGAAGGTGAAACAATAAACAGTCTTTATGTTCGGTAAAATTAAAAAAAATAATCAATCAAGTGGACAGGAGGTGAAATATTCGCTAAAGAGGACCAGTTTTGAATAGAAAATTCAATTCATTTTGCTGCAGAAAGTGTAGGGATGACGCCCGCACCAACACAAGAAACCCCAAAGGAAAATATTCAATGAATTTGAACATTAAACTTTTCTAGAAATGCCAACTTTGGCCCATTGAATAGGAAAATATCAAGAAAATACGATATTTCTTCAATTTTCTTGTGTTGCTACCAGGAGAAGACTACACAATCCGCAGAGCCGGGAGGATGTATCTTGGATCCAAAATATTATTGTATAAATTGTGTAGTTGAAATTAGTTTTCCAGTAGAGAGAGCGAGAGCAAGAGTTTGTTGATCCTGCTATTGAAATGCAAGCATCCTTATTATGCATTCTATGGCTATCGTTCAAGGTAAATTCAGTAGAGATTGGTTTTGGAAGATTTATTTTTAGGTATAGGGGGAGATACATATGTATATATGATGCATGCAAATGAGTGTAGAATGCATTATTTCGCTTCCGTAGTATTGTGGTCACAAACAAACTAAAAGGCGGTAGTGACATTATTACTTCATGAGACGTATACTGCATGTCTGAAGAGGTAACGTTGGATAATAATGCTTTTGATTTATTCATGTACAAAGAAAGGTCTCGTGTAAGCTGTTGGGAATTGAATCAATTCAATTTGAATAGGAGAAATGAAAACGACTGTTATCTGTTTATGTGTCAAGCAAACATTTCATTAAATTGCAGCAAACAACTTTTGAAAGCGAATTAATGTTTGTTTGCTTTGTAAGTGAGGGTGCACTAGGTAATTTGAAATGTATCGAAACAAATAGTAAGATGATTATCGTATGCATCCCAAAAAGCAATTATGAATTAAGTTTAGGATGAGGATGTAACGTTGCAAAATAAATAATTAAGACTTATTACTCCCATTTAAAGTCTTGGCCCAGCATACTAATGGTTAGGGCTGAAAAATTGTCCAAACAAAACAAAATCCGTAAGCGCTGTTGAGTGTGCAGTGCAGCTGAATATATAAGGTGGCGCAAAAATAACCTTCCGATGTTTTTTGGCTGTAATTTAAAAAAAAAATGAAAAACTTTGATTCTTCTTGTGGATTATTTTTATTTGGTCTTTTAATTTACATGCCGCCGCCACAGTTGATTGTCATTTGAGCCCTTTTTATGGCATTTTCCATCACTTTGGCCAAAACTTCCGGCGATAGGTCCTCACATTGTTGAAGGATATTGTCTTTAAGAGCTGCAAGAGTCTGAGGCTTGTTGACATAAACCCGCGACTTCAAAAATCCCCACAAAAAGAAGTCTGGAGCGGTCAAATCAGGCGATCTTGCTGGCCAGTGAAAATCGCCAAAACGGGAGATTAGGCGCCCGGGAAATGCATCCTTCAGCATATCGGTTGTGGCACGTGCAGTGTGTGCCGTTGCACCGTCCTGTTGGAACCACATGTTTTCCAATCCCAATTCATCAAGTTGCGGGAAAAAGAACTCGTTGATCATTGCTCTGTAGCGCTCACCATTCACAGTAACCGTTTGGCCCGCGACGTCTTCGAAGAAAAAAGGTCCGATGACTCCTCCAGCGAAAACAGCACACCATACAGTGACTTTGAGCGGGTGTAATGGCTCTTCGTGGGTTACACGCGGATTTTCAGTGCCCCAGAAGCGTAAATTTTGCTTATTTACGTACCCGCTAAGATGGAAATGGGCCTCATCACTCATGATTATTTTTGATGAAAAATCATCTTCCTCTTGGTGGTGATTAAGGATGGCTTGAGCGTATGTTAGACGCGATTGGCGGTCAGCAGCTAACAGCTGATGCACCGTCTGGACTTTGTACGGAAACATCTTCAAATCTTGTACCAAAATTCGCTGTAAAGACCGTCGACTGATACCCATTTGCGTGGCACGTCGTCTGGTCGATGTCGACGGCGCTTCCATGACATCTTCGGCTACAGCAGCAATATTCTCTGCAGAACGGCTACTCCGGGGTCTGCCACGCCTGGCAGCAACTCGTGTTGTGCCAGTCTCTTCGAGGCGAGCGGCTAAACGTCGCAGTGTTTCACCAGTAGGCGTTGGACGGGTAGGAAATCTGCGACGAAATTCACGTTGGGCCAAAGTCACCGACCGATTATTGCTCAAATAAATAGTCACCAACATTCCGCGTTGTGGAGCAGTGTAGCGTAACATTGTTTATTAAGGTGTATTTCGCATGTGTTTACTACACAAATGTCAAAACAGAACTGACATTAGGGGCCAATCGCAAAATTTATAGCATTTTCTGATAGGAGGATTACTTTTGCGCCACCTTGTATATTATGTAAGTATGTACATTGTTTTAAAATTTGTTTCATCACAACCACAAAGCACTGCAAATATATATACTCAATTTACCACATGAACTAAGGCTGAGAAATTCGAAGCCATTCGTGCTGGTGGAAAGATCCTTGGAATATAAGGAACACACTCTGAATGCATTCCTAGACATAGAAGGAGCCTTAAATAATATCGAAGCTCACGCAATCTTGCGCAGCCTTATAAGGGTCCAGCTCAATAACAGTCTATGTGACTTGATTGGTCTTATGTTAGGTTACCGACGGATTAAGTCTTACCTAGGGGACGTGTGTATTAAGCGGAAAGTTAGCATAGGTACACACCAAGGCGGCGTCCTTTCTCCAATCATATGGCTCCTGGTTATAGACGAACAAATAAAGATATTGGAGCGGGAAAGCTTCATTGTGGGCGCCTACGCCGACGATGCAATCCTGGGCCCAGGTAATTTCATCCCAGTCCTCAGTGAGCGACTCAGCTACGCACTCCTCCAATATGGTGCGGAAAGAGGACTCGGGGTAAACCCATTGAATTGTATTGTATGTGCAGTGAGGTCATCAGTAGATGACACGCACTTAGACCTAGTAGTCCATTGTACTTCAGCATAGCTGCCCGCTCGCTGCTTATTGGCGATTAGTAATAGAGTCAGTGAGAGAGAACCTGCCAGTGGCCTTGGCAAAGCGAAGGATATTAGTAAGTTCTATATATCCCATCTCATCTTCGTTGATGAATTGTTTACCTATAATGTTGAGCCTGGTTCTGGCGAAAGTAGGACATTCACAGATGAAGTAAAATGCCGTTTCATCCGCCTCTAGGCAGCACTCACATAGGCTTGAGCTCCTAATGTGGATGGTCTTTAGGTGCTCGTTAAGAGGACTGAAACCAGTGACGAGACCAACCAAGAATCTCAAGTCTTTCTTATTTAGTTCAATCAAAAACTTAGCTCTGCTGATTTTTGGACCGTCCACTAGCTTCTTTGAATATCTGGATGAGACCAGGTCATGCCAGTATTTGGAATGTTGTTGCCCTAGAGCCTCAGCCATTTCACGTTTGTGGACGAATGAGCAGCATCCTATGGATGGTTGTGGGCCAATGAAGGCTGTTAAAGAGCCCTTCCTGGCCAGAGCATCCGCTCTTTCATTACCCTGGATACCTGTGTGCCCAGGAACCCAGGCAAGTGATACCGAGTTACATCTTCCCAGACGGTTAAGCTTATCCATGGTTTCCTCAACGATTTTTGAGTTGAGAGAGCCAGTCGAACAGGCTCTGATAACGGCTTGGCTATCTGAGCAGATGTATAAGGTTTTACCCTTAATCCTTCTCCTTAACAGGATATTGGCGGCAGTGGCAATCGCAAAGATTTCTGCCTGAAAAACAGTTGTTTGTCTACCCAAGGATAGATTTATCCGACAGTCTCTAGAGTAGACCCCGGCTCCGGAGATACCGTCAATGACTGAGCCATCCGTATAGACAATGTCATCACTCGGCCTAAATCCATTCCACCATTCCTGCCGTTCAGGAAGGATGACCTGAAAACGGCGCTCAAAGATTTGCTTCGTGCACACAGCGTCAAGTGCTCCTCCCCGATGGCCAAGTAGGCTGTCTTAGAGAGCTCTGTACCTAGCATCTCTGGTCCCATCGCCGAGGTTGACCTGGCGTCCAAGTACTACACACATACGGTATACAAATTTTCTGGCCTCACTCTCAGCAAGGAACTGCAAGGGAGGTAAACAGAGCAGCACTTCCATAACAGCAGTGGGAGTTCCTCTCATCGCACCTGTAATGCATAAGCACGCAAGGTGCTGTAGCTTCGTCATTTGACGTTTGAGGATGTGAGCTCTAGCCCCCCATACAAGGTATGGCCTAACGATGCACGTGTAAATCCAGTGAACCAGCCTGGGACTAAGTCCCCAGGTTCTGCTGAACATCCTACGGCGCTGCCAGAGAATGTTAGTTGCCTTCAAAATTCTAGTAACCAAATGCTCAGAAAAGTTAAGCTTTGGGTTTAGAACAATACCCAAGTACTTAACCTTGCTTGATGGCTTTAGTTGAGTGCCCTGGAAGTAAGGCCAAGGATGTTAAACCCATCCAAGACAGAAATCCTGATGTTCACAAGGGAAAGGGCAATACCGGCCTTTAAACTACCAAGGATGAGTGGAGTGGACCTGCAATTATCCAACACAGCAAGGTACCTGGGTGTTTTACTAGATTCCAAACTTAACTGGAAGGAAAATATAGAAGATCGGGTGAAAAAAGCATACGTGGCACTATATGCCTGTAGAAGGACATTCGGCAATACGTGGGAATTCAAACTTTATGTGGTACACTGCCTATACAAAGCGGTGGTAAGACCCATTTTAATATATGGCGCAGCTGTATGGCGGAAGGCTACCGAGAAGAAATGCTATCTCGCAAGCCTTACCAAAATTCAAAATACGGCTGGCATTGGGATAACATGATCATTAAGAACTACACCCATGCAGCAGCAAAGCGGTTAAAACGGCCGTTAGACTCAGAGAGTAGGGACTGTGGTCTTTCAAGCCCTACGAATACGCATCCGTTGAAGCACGATGGAGTTCTTCGAAAGAAACAACAGCCACTGACTATCAACTACACACCTTCACCTTTAAAAGGAGATTCGTTACCAGAATCCCCGAAAAAAGCGAATTGATCAACAAAATAGTCACAGAAGAAGGCGATATAGCTATCTATAAAGACGGATCCAAATGGATATCGATGTGGGTAGACTCTGGGTCTGGGTGAATCATTCAGAATCAGCGATGAATTCAGCGATTTTCAGGCAGAGACAGCTGCGATCACTCAGGTTGCCAAGGTGAAGAGGCGCAAATTGGCCGACAAGCAGATTACCATATACTCTGACAGTTAAGCGGCCATAATGGCTATGGAGTCAGTAGTTGTTAAATCAATGGCGGTGTTACAGTGTAGAAAACACCTAGACGAGATATTGATCGCCAATTCGGTGACCATATGCTGGGTACCGGGGAACAAGGACATCTCGGGCAACTAAGAAGCGGACAAGTTGGCAAGATACGGATCGAAGATGGATGCATCTCTGGCTCTAAAATCTATACTAGCATAAGTAAAACCAACCAACGTTGGACCAACCTCCAAACATGCAGACACTCGAGGGAGCTATGGCCACCGGTAAGCAAAAGCAAATCAAAGGGCATGATCAGGATAAACCGCAGACATACGCACACTGACGGGGGTCCTCACAGGACACTGTGCAGTGGGCTTACACTATCATCTATTCGTCACCTACTATGCGAATGACCTGCCCTTAGAACTAACAGATTCAAAATTCTGGCAGCTACTTCTTTGAGGAGCTGGAGGATCTGACCGATATAGAGCTGAGGAAACTCCTGAGATTTACATATAGATCCGGGTGGTTCTAATGCAGCAGATCACTGAGCTGTTAAACAGTGGTTTCTTTTTTGTTTCTTTGCAGGTTTTATAATTTTGCAAAAATCCCAAAACATTGGACACAATGGACGCATATTGATGGTCTAAGTGAGTCATGACACCCGTCACAAGGTCATCCATTTACCTACCTACCTACCTAAGGCTGTGAAATCTGCATTTTGAAGTAAAAGGTTTTACAAACAAAATATTTTTTGTTTTTCTTTATGCTAAACGAACTAAGTACATAATTGAAAACAATCGACTTTCGAAAGTTTCTGGCGCATAGGTCATCTATATGACCGATTTGAATATGCTGTCGTCGATTCGACAAAGCATTTCCTTTATTTACAAAAAATAAACATGTACCTCCCGGGTTAAATGGCCGTGACAGTCCTAGTTGGGCCCCAACAAACATGCCTCTCCAGTTAGCTCGATACAAAGCTGGCTGACATCATGCATCAAGTTGCTTGACGTCCCCTTTCAACTGCACACGCTACCTTAAAGGTATACCTTTACCGCGTTGTCTCTTCAAAGTGTAATCGAAAATTCTCCGGGCTTGAAAGTTGGTGTTCATACGCCTTCGCCGATGTAATCTGACCTTCTTGGCTTGGTCAATGTCGCTATACTGTCATTCTGAATCAAAAGGCTATGTACAGATGACAATATTTAGTACTGTATTAATTTCTTTACGCAATGCCCATGTGTTAAAATCCCGTGTTCCTGAAATTCATTTCTCCTTTACATACTGAGCCTGCCGCTACGATTCGATAGATCTCACATGTATTTTACCGAATCCGTGACACAGTAGCCTTTATATCTAAATTTGTTTATTCACAGAAACAGCATTTTCCGTTGAATTAGAATCGACTTTATTCAAGATGTAGCCCAATATTGCAACTGTCTCTTGACTGGCCGCCTTGTTGTGGAACTGCTTCCCTCTTCGATAAAACTACGTGAAAAATCGAATCGAAAAACAAATTTCATCAAAAAACGAATAGAAAAACTGTATACATGAAATCGAATGCGTGGTGTTAAATATAGTTTTGCAAGAATAAATTCAATTGCCTTCTCTTAACGAGTACAGTACATCAATGTACTCCATTCACTTCAATTTTACAAATTGAATACACTAAAAATGAATACCACTATTTAAGATACGAGTACAAACAGTGTACAACATTCGATCCCCTAATAACGAATTGTATTCTCTATTTGATTTCTCTATTACTCGTGGGTGCTTCACTTAATGAATCAAGTACAAGATTAACTGTTTATAACACACCGAGTGCAACGAGTACACCGAATATAAAGGGTTTTTAGAATAATCGTTTATTAGCTAATTGTAACTTATTTGATAAAATAGAAATAAATGATGTAAGCTTATTCGCACAGTTTAAGAAATATTTGTGCATATGTGTACTAACATTCACATTTATATTAGGCATCAACACGTGATTCAGACATTTCAAAGGTGAACGCAACTGGCTTGTTAAATAATTCAGATATTCAAACAAAAATTGTGAGCATTATTACGCCCCATATTATGAGCAGCGAATCGAACGAAAAGGCTTTCGAATTCGACTATTCAGTATTATTAATAGCGATTCGCTCAATAAATATCGCTTCAAATGTCAAAATTATAGCGAGTTCGATTTTCGGTAAATTACGAGTAGCGACACATCGCTAGTATATGTGTCAAATCCAGGCGAACTAAAATATTCAGTGATAACGCTTGTGTACGCGGTTTAGAAAATTGATCATATTTTTTTTCTGTTTATTTTGTGCATTTTCTGATAATGAGTGACGCGAGAAAAAGGTAGATGCAGATAAATTGTATATATGTAATTGTTAAAAAAACCGAAAGTAATATTTTAAAAACAAACACACATCAGTTTTCAAAGTTAGTAGAGCTGATGGAATGGAATCCCCAAATAGCTAAACGCTTTGGAGCGTTTGTGTCATCAAAAAAAAAAAAACAGAAAGAATATTGGGAGCAATTTGAGCTGGAAATTAACTCTCTTGGTCCTCCTTCACGTGAGGGAAAAGAATGGCATAAAGTTTGTTTATAAAATTCCAGTGAGTTGTGATAAAGGAAAAACTTTTCCTTTGGGTACGGTTGGACTACAAACAAAAGCTTAAAAAAAGATTTCAACAAACAAAAAAAATGTTATAGCTACTTTGGAGCAGGCTGTTGACAATCTTTTAAGCCTGAAACAGGCAGTAAAACCGACTGGCAGTTGCTGTGAGAAACCGTAGCGCACACGCAAGTTTTATAATGGGTGGAATTGCAGAACTCGGAAGTTTTCAGCTCTGGACTTATTTTATTTAAAACATAATCAAACCCATCTTTGTTTAACTGAAAATATGAATTGCTTTTCTTAGCAATACATTTAACTGGAAAATAGGTAATGGTTTTTGTATGCCCTATTCTAAGGGTATATTAATTTTGACGCATAGTTTGTAACATACCTTAATATTGCCCGTAGACCCCTAAAAGTTACTATATTTATGATCAGCATCAATAGTAGTGTCGATCTAGCCATGTCCGTCCGTCCGTTCGTTCGTCCGTCTGTCGGCAAAAATTAGGCCTTTAAACTGGACCTAGAGCTGAAATTTTAACCATATACTCTCTAGGGTCCCGAAATAATCAAGTTTAAGAATTTTTGAAATCCGCCCACAAACTCAAAAAAACAAAATTTTCGAAAAAATCGAATTTTGAGCTAGAAAGCTGAAGTTTTTTTTATATATCTATGGCTCCTAAAACTGATCGGGAGATATGTACAATTTTTAAAATCCGCCCACTAACACGCCCACAATTAAATAAAACAATTTTATTGAAAAGTCAAAGCTAGAGCTAGGGAGCTGAAATTAATAATAATATACTTTCCATGGGCCCTTTATGCTCATGTGTAAATATTTTCAAAATCCGCCCACTGACACGCCCACAATTTAAAAAAAAAACTTTTTTTGAAAATCCAAAGTTTGAGCTAGGGAGCCGACATTTAAACGCCCACAATTAAAAAAAAACTTTTTTTGAAAATCCAAAGTTGGAGCTAGGAAGCTGAAATATATAATATATACTCTCTAGGGGCCCTTTATGCTCGTGCGTAATTTTTTTTTTAATCCGCCTACTGACACGCCCACAGTTAAATAAAACAATTTTATTGGTAAACCACAGTTTGAGCTAGGGAGCGTTTTTTTTACAAAAGCTTCGTTTTTTCGATAAAATCCTTTAAATGTTAAATAACAAAATATGTAGAGCGTTCTTAACAATTCTACCATACTTAGACTTTTGTCACGCCCACTTATGAGGGATAGGGATAAGAATAGGGTATCCAACAGTTCGGCCAAGCGGACTGTAGCCCGCCCCTATGTTTTTCATACAAACTATCTGGAAGTTCAAGTGGGTTGGAGCTATCTCTTAAAGCTCTCTCAGTCTACACACCATTTATGATTTTTCTGCTCTCTCGTTTGCAACCACATCTTCAAAAAAATAAGTAAACACTACTTTGTCGGTACTTCATTTTATTTTTCCAAAAATGAAAATTCTCAAATACTACTCCAGTCTGAAAAGAATATGCAGCATTGATTTTTAAGCGAATGTGGGAACTCGCTGTTCATAATACTGTGAAATTCGCTAAAACATTCGAATCCAGGCGAACGTTCGATTCGCTCATAATATGGGCCTACCACAGTATAATCGTCATATTCTGTAACCTTTTGATTTCAGCAGAAATACCGAATTGTCATTGAGTACATTAAGTGTAAAGAATTAAAATTAGAACACAACGAGTACTCAATGTCTTTGTATATAAACTTTATAGTATTATCATTGTATATAAACCTTATAGTAGTGCAACCGTGCGTAAACGACGATCAGTGCGCATTCGCCCGCAACAAATCATGATAGTCTAGTTCTACACCATTCTCGTGCTGGGAATATGAGTAGGAGGATGATGCAGGTAGTGGTGGTGGTTGGCAAAGCAGGTTTCGTGTAGATTTATGGTATATTTTTTGTTTGCTTTGATGGAAGGGGTATGTTATGTTTTCTGGATTTTAACACAATTGGTATGTGTGTGTATGATCGTTGAAGGAGAGTCGCATTTCAGCAGTGAAGATTCTCAAATGTTTTTTTTATAATTCATACGAGTATTTGCAAGTGAAAAGCAGATATTCATATTTAATGGTAGGGGCGATGGTGAATGAAGAGAGGTGGGATAATTGTAGTTGGGTAGATTGATGGTATATTATTTGTTTGCTCTGATCAAAGTTTTTGGGGTAGGTTATGGCATATTGCAATTAGAACAAAACCGTCACCTGGAACTTATTTTGTTGTATTTTATACAATTGGTGTGTATATGTTAAGATCGGCGAAGGAGATTCGCATTTCAGCAGTGAGGCATATCATATTTGCATGTGAAAAAAATTAATTGAGGCAGAGATAAGATAAGACAAGTTAGAGTGTGTGTACGAGCGCGTGCCCTGCTTGTAATAATGGCTGCCGTAGGTTATTCATGAACAACTCAAATTGGTATTTATTGGTTCATCAAATAAAAAGGGCATTCATTCATAATCGGTGTTCAAAATCATATTAGGTTAAATCATATTACATTTAAAATCTTCAGATCATTCGGGCTATGAAGATTCTGGAGCAGAGCTATTGCTGGATGAAGCAGATCGCGAAGAACTGGATATTGAGCGGGCAGCGAATGAAGAATTTTCAGTTGAAGTCCCATTAGAAGACCACATCATGGAGACCGATATTTTAAACAATATCGAGTACGATGACGCAGATGAAGACTACGCAAGGAACAACACTATAGAAACATTACTAACGAAAGGATGTTCAGAGAAGCTACAGGAAGGAGCTTTGACGTTCTACGCAGGATTTGCAGCGTTTAAGTTACGGAACAAGATTAATTGCGAAGCCTGCACGCAATTTATGATCGATGAGACAAATTTTTATCGAGAACAAGCCTTGTTAATACGTCTCAAGGCTTATGAGACCACACAAACTGTGTCAGAGTTTGGGAAGCTTACGGTGCCTACTATAAGCTTCGAAAATACTGCGAAAAGAATAAAGGAGATATTCGAAACAGTTTTTCCGGAGGACCGCAAACAAGCAAACTTGGTTGAAAACCTCATGTCTCAGATGATAAACCAGTTGGAAGTGACAGAAACCATGACGTGTAGCAATTATGGACACAACGAAGACATCGTTAAATTTATTTTAATCGAACTGATTAAATTTACAATAAAAAAAAACAACAAGGATTTAAGGCTGCCAAACTTTAAGGATAAGCATCATGTAAATAAATATCTATAAATAAAGTTATATTTTAATAAATGAATGGGTGTGTTTTTCTGATTTTCATATATAAATATTTATATGTACTCATATTTATTTTTATTTGTTTTTAGTTATGGTAATATTAATATATAGTTTATTTATTTTTTATATATACTTTAGGTATGCGCTTTTGGTTAAAGGACCCTATGCGTTGTTATGTTACGTAATATTTTATTTATTTATTTATGAACTATGCGCGAGGAGTAGGCCTAATGGGGATACCTCGGTGAAAAAAAACGCATCAAATGTTCCACCTCCTGGGTGATGCGGAAGAGAACAGACTTGTGTTTTTTTTAGTACCAACCACAGCATTAAAAAATATTTAAATAAAATATCGAATATCCAAATTGGTTAAATGAACATTTCTTTATCTTTAAACTACATACATAATATTCTCAGTATTTGTTTTTTTTTTCTTTTAAGCAAGCAATGAAAACATATATTTTTGCATGTCTAAATAGGTAGGTAGTTTGTTTGACATTCATTCAAATACTAAAAAAAAAAATGTAAATCGACAGGTGAGCTGCATCTAACAGATATACGTATCCAACAACGTGTTCGCTTATAAATATCTGATAAAAAACAAATCGAATATTTCTGAATCAATTACAAAAGAAATGATAGAAATCGGTGAATTTTTGGACGAGATATACCCAAAATAGCAAGAGTCTAAAAAACCATAAACTCATAATTTCTTTACTTCTTACATGTTCAGTAGGTAAAGTAAAGGAACAAAACCAAACTGTGGTGGACTCCGGGCCACGAAGGTTTTGAAGGCAACGAAAAGGCCGACGACGGGTTGCGATATCACCTAAACATAATGAAAATAGTTGACTCTGCAGAATGCCGGCTATGTCTTGAGGAAGACGAAACAGCTGAACACATTCTAGGTGAATGTCCGGCCTCAGAGAACAACTGAGTTCCGAAGATATAAAGAAGTAGTCTGCTGGTAGCATTATCCGCTTTTTACGGAAAGAAGAAATACTACTAGCTTAACATATTTCTGGCCCAGACGGTACAAACGACCTCATAGGTCGCAGTACCTTTTTCTTCGCCTTGGCGAACCAGAAGCTAAAAAAAAAATATATTGCAAATTTCAGCAGAACCATTTACCACAGGGCATGACAACTAATAATACAAGGTGGCGCAAAAGTCATCTTCCTATCGGAAGAAGCATAATTTTTGCAAATGGCGGCAAATGTAAATTCTACTTTGATATTTGTGAAGTTAACTGATACAGAAAAAACTTAAGACACCAATAATTAACATAATCCAAAAGCAGAACCAAAGTTTTTCATTCATAAAAAAAATTACAGCGAAAGAACATCGGGTGACAACTTTTGCGCCAACTGACAACTTTTGCGCCACCTTGTAGAACGAAACGAGGAGTAGGCCGTCTGATTAAAGCTCGGTGATTAAAAACACGTATATCTAATGTTACAACATGGGTAATGCGAAAGAGAACCAATCAAGCAACCTTCATTAGAAGCAAAAAACACAAACAAGTGACCTTCCTCAATGCTTTATTGCAAAGGTGCAGGGACTTTAAACAACGAAAATTCGTATTATCCATATAAATATTCATCGTGTAGGTAGCTATGGACCAATAAGTGGTGGTGCAGCATGGCACAATACCGACACAAAATAAATTATGTCATTGCTTTATAAATTAGACTGAATATTTCTAAATCAATTACAAAAAGAATGATATAAATCGGTATATTTTTCGACAAGATATAGCCAAAATAGCGAGAATCTAAAATGCGATAAATTCATAATTTCTCATTTGAAAGAAAAATACCCAAATCAAATTTTATTAAATTTTTCGTTTCAAACGAATCGCCCCTTCCATCCAGAGAGTCGATAATGCGAAATCCATTATCCATACAAATAATAACTTACTTGGTTTCCATCATCAACCTCTGGTACTTGCAAAGCATACGTACATGAACATGCTACCTGCGCTGCCTACGCCACGCCTATGCTCCTTCTTACAATGAAAAAAAAATGCATACACAATGGAATGAAATTCGTTCGGTGGAAAGATTCGAGAGAGACAAACCGGTTTATTTGGTCTTGCTTTCTTCGTTTTCAAAGTGTGTATTTAAAATGAAGATGACAGCAAAAGCTTAGACACAAACATTCTAGCTCAATTCATAACGCCATCTGCATTTAGTCGGCTAAAACAAACAATTCGACATGATGGCACTACTATAAAGTGTATATACAATGGTGTTACCACCTGTCCACCTAAGTATTGTTCTCTCGATCGCATCTAGCTTAAATATTAGTTTGCATGTAACGATTGGTATAGCAAGTTAACCCATTTTAGGTAGCATAGGTAAAGTGGTTCCATGTTTATCGAGTAGCCCTACAGTTTCCCGGAATATGCCTATGCCCCGCACCCAACACAGGTGAGTTTGAACTTCTCTGCCATATCCCTGAGAGATGTTCAACAGTCAAGGGCTGCGATAGAATTTACACTGGTTCCAGGGAGTTAATGGCAGATTACCTATCAGAGAAAATACGATATCTTTAGCTGATATCACGACTTCTTACGGAATACCGAATCAACTCTATGTTTGGATGCGAAATTTCATACAAGGACGATCAATTCAAGTTGTGGTTGATGAAGTGCATTTGGACGTCTTTGGACACCTTTGCACTTTTACACCAGCACTCTTTTAATTGCGTTCTATTTTGAGAACGCAAGCACTGCACATCGTCAAAGAGGCAAAGAGTCTATCTATCTTAACCAAAATCTGGATAAAATACGCATATGGGGTAGAACTCGTTGCATTCAATGCAAAGAGAACACAATTTTGTTGGAAGAGTATTTCGACTGTTCCTCAGATAAAAATATATGAGCTGTCTAGTATTGCCAACGAGACCATGTATCTTGTTCTTGGTGTCACAATGAATTCGGACGTATCGTGGTATAGCCACATATCTCATATTACAAAGTCTGCTTCCGTAAAGTAAAGTAGACATCCGGCCGTATGCTCACAGTTCCATTGTGCAGTATATCATTGATTTACTTCACGCACCAACAAAATGTTGAATTAATGTTATTCCGGCATAAATAAACGGGATGGTCTCATCAGGTTAGGTTAGTTTGTATTGTACTAGTAAGACATAAATTGATTCCGAGCTGCGTCCGACATCAGTTTATATCCAAACAAATAGTTTTTTTTTTAATTTTCACACAACAGTTAAGCCTCCTGATTGAATGTGGTCTCTGAGTGCCTATGTTTTGCTTTACAAGCTCACTCAATTTATACTCCCACTTTCTGAATTATTCAAACGGATGTCTACAATCCGTAACAAACGACATACTAGCAAAGCTAATAGGTATCTGCTGATTGACAATCACGAAACCACTCACCTATCGAAATTAAATCGATATCCACCACAGGGATTGACATGCCATTAGAGAATTGCTTCAACTCTAACTGAATCGAAATCTAAAGAGCCAATCAAAATAAATTTCATAGATGTCATACTTACTTGCAACCAATAAATGCCTTTCCCCCTCCACGGATTCTGCCGAACCGGAAAATTCAATAGTGGAGGCACACAAATTCAACGCCTGGCTCGTTTGTCCAATAGCCTGTTGCTGTTTGCAAACCTCATCCAAAAGTTTTTTGATTTTATCCTGCACCAGATGCCTAGAATCAGCCGCCTCAGACTCGGAATTATATTCATCTTCTTCGGAGTAACCTTCTGTGTCGTTGTGATGGTGGTACTCACTGTTTTCAGTTGCCGCACCACCACCATCTCCGCCAGAACGTAAAAATTGCTGCTCTCGGCATATCTTGCGAACCGGGGTTGAATTGTTACTCTACAAAGGAATAATGTAAAAACCACTTGAAATATGTTCCAATTTGCAGTAGAAACCTAGAAAAAAAAACAAGTCTACTAGTATTTCACCCTTACATTGGAGTTCTGCTGACGCCGATAGAAGCTCACTGTGTGGACCAGAGTCACCGTGTTTTCATCTTCCGATTGATTTACCGTCAAAGCCGATTTAACTGGCGTTGCATGCGGTGTGACTGCTGTTGAAGTCGTTTGATAATCATCACCCTCCTCTGAGATCGGGATACAGTTAGTGTACTTTTTCGGAGTCTTTTTGAATGAAAAACTGTTGGATGCTGTTGTCCCTTTGCTCTGTAAAAACGAAATTGCAAATAATTTAAATGATATTCACAATCAATGTGTGAACATCGTACCGTTATTGATACTTTGCTATCATTTTGCTCGTCAGTGTCATCGTAGTCATCGTTACTTTGACTATCAGCTTCAGCTTCCTCTTCTAGTGCTTCGTCCAGATAATCATCCACTCCCATTGAACCTTCCTCAGAAGAATTGATTGAACTGTCTCCATAGTAGACATTCCGATCCGCATATCGCACCCCCTGAAAACATTTGTTTTTGTAATTAAATGCAATCCATCAGTACCCTACTCCCGAACCGCGCACCTACAGTTAACACTGACGATGAGCTACCGAGCTACAGAGTTACGTTTAATATTTACCTTTTGCCTTGCTGCATTGTTTTGAGATTCATTTGACTGAACCACTTGCATTATTTCGCGACCTAAACTAACATTGCAAATTCCAGCGGTGCTATCCTCTTCCGAGTCCATGTAACTACAAAAATGAGAAGAGAGAAAGAACACAACACAATCATCAGATACAAAGAGAATATAAAATTAAAAGAAAAAACTTTTTAACTACTACGGGATTGTTTGTAACGGAAAATGAGGAGGAAACGTTGAGGAAATTTGCGACATTTATGTTTTAATTAAAAAATATAAATACCTAATCAAATGTAAGACGACTACGGTACGGAGTATAGGATGAAAGGACGTCTCTTATGCTAGCAACTTTCTTTCATCATTCAAAACGGGCATGCTCTAATTGCTAGAAATCCATTAACAACAGAACAAATCAGCAAAATAAATTAAATGGGCCATGGGTTTGAACAAATGTGTTTGAGTATGGATGGGGAATCAACACAAGCGAGATATGAATATTTGTATTCTGAGCATCAGTCAACGGACAAATTCATAACTCCCCAGAGGTTATTGTTTTGTTGGTTCTATCAGAATTGCAAGTTATACTTATGCTATACTTTCTGCATCCTGTTGGAGTATATAATTATCATCATCCCTTTTGTTGTCGGTTTCAATGGATGTATCGATTGAGGTACAACTGAATGAAATCCCAGCTATTGAATCGGTTTATTTTAAAAGGCACTGCCCAGTATTTTAGTTTTCATTTGGCGCATTCAATTTGCAACGCAACTACTAGTCCCTACTATTTTACCTTCCCTCATTGATCAAATAACTTACGTGACCATCGTTTGGCAAATGATTGAAATTTAATCAGTAGGGAAGTCGGAGTTGCCTTGCAAATTGAACGTTTGGTCTAGTTTTGTTCACTCATGGGTGTTAGGCACTGCGACCCATATATATCTTGTTTTTCTTCCTTAATGGAGGTGAGGCTATGATCAGGATGAAAGAGATCACAACCCCCTCACTTTACATCATTACTACTGGTGCGCCTGTAGGGTTCGCCCGTTCGGCCTCAGAAAATAATGCAGGCCTCCCGATTTTCAATCACTTCGTCGCTGAGGCCAATCAAATGCTGTTGTTGCTTCATTACTTTTATTCAGGAGTTGTTTGGCCTGCCTCTCTTTCGCTTTGTATGGAACCGTTGATTGATATTGCCTTTTTGACAGGATTCGTAGGGTCTCTCCTTTGAACATGACAGTACTAATAGTGAACACTTAGCAATCGTTGAACAGTCGAAAAGCTCGCGGTAACCCCAGTTTTTGTCCTTATTTCAAACGCTAAGTCCCAAGAAATGGAAATCGCACAAAATTGCAAATGTCCGCTTTTGTTGTTTTTGTATTTTTATCGTTGTTGCTATTCTTTTTTTAAATTTGCATTCATTTTTTTCTGCGATTTTGTTTTTCTTTTCAAGCTTTTCCACAAAATTTGAAGATTCTGATTGCTCAACGTGCCAACGACCTTGCCACGTCGCATGAATCGGTTCTCGTTCGATCACCGCAATTAAACGACGTAGGGCGTGGTTAGTACTTAGATGGAGGACCACTTGGGAATACCGCGTGTTGTTGGCACCTCTTGCGAACGTCTGACAAACATCCAAGAGTATCAATTGTCATGAGAAAGCTTTTCAAATTTGCCGTTCGGATTCGGCGTAAAACTGTAGGTCTCTTCCACTTCGCATGAAAGTGGTTGGAGAAGCTAGGTTCAGGCCCTGTATTTGCCGTTAAGGCCTAATATGTATGTATGTATGTGATCGCTCAAATAAATAAAAATTAAACCATTTTACTTAAAATAAACAAAACTTATCGATTTTGCACTGATCGTATCAAAGTCAAAGCAAACAAACAGACCTAGAAGCAGGGAACCTATTCTATTGGCACAACAGAATAGCCCATTTTCTGACACGGCAGGAAGGGAATGTAAGAATAAGTAACGGTGATATATCAATTATATTTTTCGGCAAATAGTTTGTCAAAGTGCTATAAAAAAAGGCTTTTCTTCCTACTCATTTAGAGAAAGAAGAACAGATTTCACCTCCCAGTATAGAAGAGGTTGTCTTAGCTTTAAGAAAGCTAAAGAACAATAAGGCCGCCGGCTCTGATCGTTTACCCAGTGGAGCTATTCAAATACGGAGGTGATGTTTTGGTAGGGCGCATGCACCAACTCATCAACCAAGTGGGTGGAAAAAAACATGCCCGATGACTGGACTATCAGCTTCATATGCAACATCTTCAAAAAAGGCGATCCTATGTCTTGCAAGAACTATCGAGGCATATCCCTGCTAAATGCCGCATATAAGATCCTATCCAACGTACTGTGTGAAGGTCTGAAGCCGTTCTGCAACATACTAATCGGCACGTATCAGTGTGGCTTCCGGCCCGGCAGATCGACAATAGACCAAATCTTTACACTAAGGCGAATCCTGGAAAACCCCCAAGGAATTTCAAGTCGAGATTCCCGGCAAAACTGATCCAGTTGTGTCGCGTGACGCTGGAAAGCACGCAGTGCAATGTGCAGTATATAAACAGTTCTTCCAAACTATTCCAAACCTGTACGGGATTCAGGGAAAGTTTTGATAAAAGGATCACCTATTGTTTTCAGACAAAGATGCGCTATCATATGACTTCTTCAATCTTGTTCTAGAGCAAAAAGTGCTCAGGGTAGGACTCAATACGGAAAGCACTATCTTCAACAGATCCGTCCAACTACTGGGATACGCGGACGATATCGACATCATCGGCAGATCTCAGCGTGCCGTGTTAGAGACTTTCATGGCGATTGAAGAAAAGGCAAAATTGGTTGGCCTTAAAGTCAACGAGGACAAAATGAAGTGTTGGCTTCCAACAAACAAACAAACATCTGTCCAATGAGTAGGACCAAACATTAATAGAACGTTGGTTGCGGATGCGGATTGTGGCCGTTATGTTATGGCGGGGATAAACAGAGGCTGCCCGCAAGGCGGCGTTCTGTTTCCACTGCTGTGGTGTATGCTGGTCGACTCTCTGTTGAACGCACTCAACAGTTCTAATGTATACGCTCAGGCGTACACGGATGATGTTGCCGTGCTTTCTGTTGGATCATGCCTAGCGACTGTTTGCGCCAAAGCGCAGGCGGTGCACTAGGAATGGGCTCTCACTCAAATCTCTTAAAACTGAGGTTGTTTTCTTTACGAGAA
Source organism: Portevinia maculata (assembly GCA_949715645.1). Classification (NCBI taxonomy): domain Eukaryota; kingdom Metazoa; phylum Arthropoda; class Insecta; order Diptera; family Syrphidae; genus Portevinia; species Portevinia maculata. Next base: position 222,867,844 of record OX454526.1, read on the forward strand.
GGAGGAAGCTGATCGGGTTGACTCAGCCAGTGCTAAAAGTCGTCACAATCCAACTCTTCTGAAGCAAAGTATCTGGGATTCATCCTGGATAGCAAACTTCTTTGGTCCAAGCATGTTGAGCCGGATACTGCCAAGGCGCTGTCGGTTTTCTCTCAGTGCAAGGGCATTTTCGGCAAGACATGGGGCTTATCACCGAAAAGAGTCTTATTGATTTATACGGCTATGATATGACCATTTATAGCACACGCATCGGTTGTTTGGTGGAATAAGCCTTCGCGTAAATACGTTACTGCTGCTTTTGCCAAACTCGTATGTCTCGGCTACACGGTGGCCTTCCCCAGCACGCCTGGCTCCAGCCTGGATGCATTATTGAACTTCCCGCCTCTTAATGTTTACATTATGGGTTGCACAAACAAAGCTATCTCACGTTTAAAAAGAGGTGGATTTTATTATAACTCGCACTGGAGTTTGCCCCACCGTTGTCCTTTGACTCCTGTTTTATGGATATGCCGTCCGATGCAATGACACCGGAACTTCGGCTGAAGCACAACTACAAAGTCGACTTTCGACGTGTTCAGGACTGGCTCTGGGCAGACTCTGAGCCTGGGAAAGTATCCAGTCAAATCTTCACGGATGGCTCCAAAACCGATCAAGGATCTGGTGCGGGGTTTTTCATGGAGAGCGACAACATTAGCCTTTTCTTCTCGTTAGGCAATCATGCATCAGTCTTTCAAACAGAGACTTACCCCCCTATTACGGTTAGCGAATCGAACGTTCGACTCGAATTGAATTAAAATCTAAAAGTAGGCAATACATTTAAAAATAATAACTGAAGAAGGTTGTGTCATAGATTATGAAAAATGTATTCAGTTGTTTCAAAGTTGAGTTTTATATGAGATACATTTCAGTTGATTTGCAATTGTTAAAAGTGTTGCCTACTTGTAGATGTTGATTTAATTCGAGTTGAACGTTCGATTCGCTAGCCATAATAGGGGTGTTATGCTATCCTTATGACCATTGACTATATTGCGATGAACAGGTAAATTCGTTCGGAAGGCTGAATTCACTTAGAATTTTTTTTTCAGTTTTTTTCAGTTTCAGTTTTCTTTATTTCAATTAATATATGAAGCTTAATGCTAAGAATATTGAGTACGTATTGAAAGGCTACAAGAAATAAATACTTGGCAATTAAGCAATATAATTTAAATTAGAAATAGTAAGAAACATTCTGTTATTCAATGAATAAGTGACGAATGTCCCATTATTTAACAATACAAAAACAATTGTCTGGGTCCCGGGCATAACGGGATCACGGGAAATAAGATCTCCGACGAACTTGCTAGACAGTGCTCAGAGGGGGACTTCTCAGGACCTGAACCAGCGATTTGTCTGCCTGCGTCCTCGGCCAGGGCTTCCATTGACAGTTGGGTTTCATATGAATACAATCGCCCTTGGCATGACTCTCCAGGGTGCAGACAGACTAAGCAAATTCTCCCCTACGTCTGTAGGAAATCCGCGGAATTCTTTTTGTCTCTCAACTGCAGACCACCAACTGCGAAGCCTGTGGAGAAAACGATGACACTGCGGAACATTTCCTCTGTGATTGTCCTGCTCGTATCAGGTGGCAGGTATTTCGTGCGGATATGGTGAATACTATAAACATAAAGCTCCTTATCATTGAAGCGCCTTCTAGTTTTTCTTAGGAAAACTAGTAAATTCTCACAGTAAAATGTGGTGTGTCTGCCTGGTAATACAATGGAAAAGTATTAAGTCTGAGTGCTCCAGTGTAGAAAGTCTCGCACCTCAACAAAACAAAAAAAAAGGACCAAACATCACTGCTGATAGCAATAAATTCGAGGTTGCTACGGAGTTTACCTGCCTCGGAGTAAACATCAACTCCACAAAGGACGCCTTAGTGGAGATCCGACGGAGAATTGCCTTAGGAAACCGTTGCTACTTCGGTTTGGCGAAACAATTGGGTTCAAAACTTCTAACTCGGAAGACCAAGTGTAAGCTGCACAAAATACTAACACTGCCAGTTCTGCTTTACGTCGCCGAGGGCTGGACGATAAGCCCGGGATCGCGGATGATGGAAGACTGTAGTGTCTAAGGCAGAGACTCTCCACGGATCGGGAACCCGTTAAATAATCCTTCAAAAATGTACAAAACCATTTTTGTACCCATAATAGTTTAGGTTAGGTTAGGTTAGGTTTATGTGGCTGTCGGCAGAAGCCGACACACTTAGACCAATTTAGGTCCATTGTGATACCACGTATATTATCTACCTCAACTCTGTAGATGGGACTGGCCAACGACACGCGGTTGTTCTCAAACGGTCCCCCATCTACGTACTAACCGCGCCCAACGTCGTTTAATTACGGTGATCTGACGAGAACCGATTAACTCAACGTGGTATGGTCGTTGGTTGGCCCATAATAGTTTAGAATAGTATAATTTAGAAGATATATCGTTTAAAGTGGTTAAACCTCCAAATTAGAGGTCATAACTTAAAATGGTGAGAATAGTTTACTTAGATTCGCTTCCAAACAGACGAAATTATAGATAATAGATATAACATAGCTCGGAAACTTGCAGACGATGGAGATGCAGCGTCTCAGGCAGAGTCTACACGGGTCGGGAGCCCCTTTGAGTTAGTAAAATGTACACTCCAAAAACTCGCATTTCTGTTTAACATTTAGTATCTAATCGTCGTTAATTATTATATTACACGCTACGATTTGGCCTATTGCAAAAATATATAAAAATAAAAATAAATTCTAGACGTTATTTTTGTTTTCATTAAAAGCCTTTCAATCCACTAAAACTGGCTGCCTATATTACAAAATCTACACCAGGCTTCGACATTAAGTTTTCATGCTTGACCTTTCTACCATTTAGCAACTGCAAAGTGCAAACTTCTGTTCGTTGACCACGGTTGTATATAGTATAATAGCTGTGTGGCAAATACAAAACACATTGCACCATGTTTGATTTATTTTATTCTCGCGCCTTACTCGTACACCCGTGCTTTAGTGCTTAGTGGTTTGTGCTCTCAACTTAAATCATCGAATTTCAAACAGAACTTTTCAATGACTTCTTTTTGTTTATCACATCGAGGGAGTCAGATGGGTAGCCTGCAAAGTGCTGTGGGTAGTAACAAATAAAATAAAGTAAAAGACGAAAATGTTAACCAGGCTCTAGGTCAAAAATAGAACGATTGTATATATTGTGCGACGATTAGAATTTGAATACACTCTTCATGATGCATTTTAGTGAAAATATTATTATTATTATTATTATTTATTTGCATGTAATTTAAATTATAGTGCAAAAAAGAGCCTAGCTACTAAGGCTTTCAGCTCGTGAATTTTATCGGAGGATTTTTAAGATTTGATGTGGATAAAATATTGAGTAATTGTTTAGTTTATATGATAATATTAGCATTGTGAAAGTAGTTGTGGATTTTGATGATGTTTTCCTTATTAAATGTGTTGAGAGATGCGTAGACTGTTTGGTTGTTCGGAAGGATGGAGTTAAATTGGCCGGAGATATTGCATAGTGTTTGGCCCAACAGGTGTGATATATTGAGGATGTTGTTGCATGTAGTGCATCTAAGGGGATTTTCCCTTCTTAGTATGTGTTGGTCGATAGTTACCGTGTGCCCCAGTCGGAGGCGGGTAAAGGTGGTGTTGGGTGCATTGGACGTCGATATATAACACAATGCATCGCCAATCCTACTAATGGATGACCTCCTGGATGCCATTCGTTCAGTCAAATCAAATGCTATCGGCCTAGAAGGCATTTCTCCAAAATTTGTGAAGCGGATTTTACTCTTTATACTAAAAATTATTTTGCACATTTTCAATGCGTGAATTTACTCCTGTCAGTTCACTGAGCAATGGAAAAGAGCCACAGTTGTACCAATTCCAAAAAAAAAAAGTGAATCCGCAAGTCACTCAGATTCCAGTCCCATTAGCCTTTTGTTTTTATCCAAAGTTTTAGAAAAAATGATTGCTAAACAGATACAAAATCTAAATATAACTTTGAATAATATGTTATCGGAAGGTCATTCCGGGTTTCGAGGGTAACTTCTGATCACGTTTTGCACTTGATATTGGCAAGTTTAGGTTTATCTCCCTTCTAGACTTTACTAAAGCATTTGACAGTATTGATCACTCAATTTTATTGGTCAAACTTAGGAATGTCGAGTCCGACCGACGCACTTAGTGTACCTCTAAACCTCATCCCTCTCGACCTTCACAGTGGAACTGGATATATCCAAATCATCCCGACTCCCGGACTCCTGTAGCGTATTCCAGGCAGAAATACTTGCGATCCGGGAAGCTTGTAGGATACTCACACACTTCCCCATAACCAAGAGAGACGTTGCGGTCTTCATTGATAGTCGCACAGTGTAAAGATGCAATCACTTGTCTTCCCGGCCATAGTGGCAAGTCGCGCTGGGGCAAGACACGGCTCTACCCTGGATAGTTCCCTTTCAGAAACAGTCACTCCTCCCATTTGAGTTGTCAAAGTAAAATATTCCAGTACTTTCTTTCACGGCCGAACTCCAGATGAAGCGGCCTAAATAGCTGTGTCATATCCAGGAAGATGTGGCCCTGCTTCGATGCTAAAAGAACCCACGATCTAACAAATAGAACCAGCACTGGGCACTGGCCTGTCGGTACTCATGCTGCAAGGTTGGGCATCCCATTCAACCCGCACTGTCGCAGCTGCAAGGATCCAGTGGAAAAGGAGACCCTCCACCACTTCCTCTGCGAATGTCCGGCCCTAGCTGGAGCTAGACATCGCACACTCGGCAAAACATTCTTCGACGACCTATCAGAATTGAGCAATATTAAATTCTGCAATATCATCGAGTTTCTAAATTCCACAGGCTTTATTTGAAACACAAATTGAAACCATTGGTCACTTGAGTCATTGTATATAGACTCTATAGTACTCTCACTTCGTGCATACGACGATACGCCACCAAACGACGTAAGTTCGTCATTAAAAAAAAGCTATAAAAAGGTTCTAAAAAATGCTAGTATATATTTGAATATGCATATTTGAATTTACTTTTGTGTCTGACATTGTCTTCCATTCTCGTGACTGGGAATATGAGGAAGACGAAAACTTCGATCAGATAATTATATTTATAGGTAGTGGGGGTGCTCGATGAAGCAGGGCAGACGGAAAGGTGGGTGGAGGGTGGTTGGGTAGATAGATGTTATATTATTTGTTGGTTTTGATGGAACTTTGGGGTAGGTTATGGCATATTGCAAGGAGGCCGTAGCATTAATCAAAGAAAAGGGGCATTCACTCATAATCGGTATAAAAAATCATATTATGTACATTGTAGTGTACCCACACAGACTACAACCCAAGATCATATTACCCCAACAAACGAAGGCAACATGCGGAAACAAAACGAACAACAAGTGACCTAATGGCCACACAGAATACACAAACCCATAATCGAATTACCATTTGCAAAACACATAATGAATGATCTAGATGACAATGCATTGCACACTGCACTGGCATTGACCTACTCGAGTGAATGTTATGTAAACAAAGCGATAATGCGATAATTCATTATGACACAAGTGCCATTCCTTCATTCACTGCTTCCAAATTGCCAAATGTTAGTTGAAGGAGTAATCCGACTCTTTCTTTTATTTTAGGTCATAAGTCCATACTGATTTGAGAATGCTAAGAGGGAATAAAATTAGTATATAAGTAGAACATTTTGTAAATAAAGATTAGATTCAATTAGACTAAAGTTCGACTTTCTTCTCACTTCTATGGCACTTTATGGCGTATTAAGCCTGCCTTTCTCTCCGCTTTTTTTTCACTGACATAAAAGTACTAAAGGAGTACCGTACGTAGTATACATTCTACTAGTACAGTTACAGCATACATTACAACATATTGCGATTGCATTATAATTTCTATCGTGGGATCCGTCGGATACTCTCCCTTACCGAACACTATTCAAAATTCAATTGTGACAGCACATTTCAAACACATTTGTTTTGTAAAAACTAAATTCAGTGAAAAGAAAAGAAAATAATTCACGTTACCGACATGTGGATGGTTCACGTCTGCGGATTGCACAATGCAAATTGTTCACTATTAGCGGATCGTTCCACCCGATGGATTCCACGATAGAGGTGTATGTTACACAATTAATTCTCCGAATATAAGCAGAATTTTTTCATTTGGGTTTTCACATACAACTGATTTCGACAGTTTGGACAGCTAAATGTAATTGATTAATGTATTCTTTTTTATATTTTAATCGACACAAACTGTGTATAACTTTTAGGTGTTGTATACGGTTTTATGAATACGGATTTTTGCATAAAGGCTGGAGCAATATTTAAACACTGCATAAGTAGATATGCAACCATTTAGAGATGTTAAAGCGAATTCTATTGAAGAAGGCTCTAAGTTGTTTGCGTTGATGGGTGTGTTCTGTAGGTAGGGAACCGGAACTAGTGGTTGGCCACTTCAACTCCTTTCTTTATGTAATAAGAACAAAAATTAGGAATAATTACTTCAGTTTACATTCTTTTTTAATATCCACGGTCAAAACATTACACCTTCAAAATATCCTTTTTTTTTGAGTCGAAGAGGTGTCCAGAGTTTTAATTTCTGAGAATCTATCCCAGGAACATATAATCCCGCAAAAATGTCTCTGCAAAAAAATCTCCCCTGATCCCACGATAGTACCTGGGTGGACCGCTTAGCTGGTAAAAGGGTTTAAGACTCTGATAGTAAGGTTGTTTTTAGTGATTCAACGATTAGAAAAAATAATATCAGTGCAAGAAATGGGGTGGCTGACCACTTAGCGCCTGATATAAAGCAAATTCCAGTTTCAGGGAGACCGAGCACCAAAGTTATGGATTTGGCCGGTATTGAACGCACGACTTTCCAATCACTAAGCGAAAACACTACTACTGCACCGTTGCCACTCGCCGCCCAATAATGAAAGTTTATAGGTACGCACCCAATTTATGCCCCTATTGTATAACACAACTCAACTTAGTTGTCTTCAATACAACTCAACTTTCACACAACCAAACTATTTTTTCGTATTATGCAAGACAACCTTTTTCAGTTGTAATCGTGAAAGCAGTACAACCAACCACCGCCATCTTGGTTGTCTGTTGACAGTCAACTTTTCGCTTAAGGTTGTGTTTAGCAATACCGAATTTTTAATTACAACCAAAAGACAACTCAACTGTCTTACACAATAGGGGCATTAAAGTATTGAACTGGTTAGGCATATCACATTTTAAAGAAGCCCACATTTTGTATCCTATCCGAGAATAAAATAAGAAAACTATTGTCGGTCCGCCGAAGAGAGTTGTACGTTTCAGGAAAATTAAAAGAAATTATTCATCTTTAAGCTAAGAATAATTCTTCATTTTCAGTTATTTATAAACATACCAAGATTTTGAAGTTTAGGGTAGGTTTTGTCAAGTAGGTGTATATCAGAGTATATCTCCTTACAGTGACTAAGGACACTCTCGATGTGTTCCTGTTTTGTTTTACAAATAGACGGCTATAAGAAATATTAATTGTTTAATGCAATGTTAATCCTGTGACCGGCAGAAATGCTCGGGTCAGAGCTATTCGGTTTCCGGGGGATAGCAAAATAATTCTTAAGCTTAGCCGAAACCTAAGGGTCGCGAGTTTGAACTTTGGAAGTATGAGTGGTCGTAGCGACGAACTGGAAGAAATGATGGTTAGAAATCGGGAGCGTTTCTCAAGACGTCAGGACAAAAGCTTTCAAGATCTTCTACTACGGGACTTTTGTTTGTAATACTACACAGTATTTTTAAGGACTTCTTATTGAACAATTTCCTCGGATATATTTTCCGAGAGCCGTTCCTCACACTGAGGAAATACACGACGTTCCTGTTTAAGAAGTTAGGAAGGCGGTCAGAGTGCAAAAATAGAAAAGCAGTTGGGCCGGACAAGATACCCTCTGAGTCCTGGAAAAAGATGGCAGACATCGGTTCCAAATGGCTCATGATTCATGAGTGGCGATCCAATGCCTAACCCGTGGAGGGAGTTTTCTTCTTATTTTGTACAAAGAAAAAGGCGATACGGGAGACTGATAAATACCGTTCAATCAAGCTGATGTCACACACCATGAAGATCGTTGAGCTGGTATTAAATAGCCGAATGCGGAAAATAATACGTCTACGTACACATGATCATGGACATCTGTGAGAGTAAGATGTCCCGATGGCGTCACCTAGGAGTTCACAATCAAAGTATGTGTACACCAGGGAAGTGTCGAGTTCTAATTTATCTTGTAGACAGTTTGCCAAGAGTTGTCCATCTTCATGTAGAGCGTTCTTAACAATTCAACCATACTTAGACTTTTGTCACGCCCACTTATGAGGGATAGGAATAAGAATAGGGTATCCAACAGTAAGTTCAATGATGATGTGCTTGATTATCTAATTGAACGAAAAGTGACGGACTCCAATGTGCATCAGTTATTCTTTGCTGACGCGCCAGCTGACGAGGGCCAGGTCCAAACAAAACTTCATAACTGTGAAATATCGGCAAAATAACAAAGCAAAGGCAAACATGCTAATTGAAAAACAATGATAAACACAACAAGTTTAATAAAACAAAAATTAAATTAAATATATTGATTGTTTCTTTTAATGTCTATGTTTTTCTTTTTGACGGCATTCCAGAAATTTGTTTTTAATAGAAAGAAAATATTATAAACAGAAGGCGAGGCTACAGTCCTCTTCTTCAATTTTTTAAGAATAAAAAAAGAGTCAAGAAGGTACCTACAAGTTCAGTAAAGTAAATGCTAAAATCGAATTTATAAACTCAGTTTAGAAATGAAAGACTTTGTTCATGCCGAACTGAAGCAATTTGTAAATGCTTTTACTAAATTGCTGCCATTTACTCAAAGGAACTGCTAGTTCTTATTCATACAAACCATTGGCCGTAAACTTGGTCGAATTTGTGGTTGTACTCCTGTTAATAGTTTATTTATTGCGTTATACATGTAATGTAACATGTGATTATATTCGGTGATTTGTTATCTTCCAGATAAAACATTTACACATTACACATGACAACGAATAGCAGAAAGAAACGAGGACTAGGCCACCTGGGAAACCTAGGTGAATTGCATGCACAATTGCAATTTTTTTTATAGTTTTTAATATTACTCCCAAGATATAGTCAGGGCTATCGGCAATTCCGAGGGAAAAAAATTCCCCCCGAACATTTTTTGTTCCTTGGAAATTATTCCTAGTATCGTGAATCTCCATCGGAATTTATTTCCCCCGGAATTTTCGAAGTTATGTTCGAAGGCGTTGACAGTAGTTGTCAAACGCAAATAATTCAAATATAATAAGCTCATATTTGAGGAGATTTTGGTAATGTATTTTTTTTAATAGAAAATTGTGTTAATGTTATTAATTATTTTATTATACTCGCGTTCGATTTAGTGAAGTGACATAAATAAGTGACATTGGAGCTCCTACGCTGTTCAGTTCCTTCTCTAGAAGCTTCCAACATTTATTCACATCGTCTTTGCTCCTATTCGTAGTGAAGCCATTGGCAATGTCGTGGCTTCCATCACATAAATGTATCATCATCTCCAATTGTCTTTGATTAGTTGAGTTAGACCTATACGTTTATTTTTATATAAAATTATCGAAATAAAACTTGAACAAAAAACACTTGCATAAAGACAAAATTCTTCTTCTTTTCTAAAGCTAAAGTTTCTTTTTATTTGAGCCACAACAAACCAATGCAACTCTTATTTCACTTTTTTTAAAATACAAACTTAAAAGCAACCGACTACTTATCCACATACAAACTGCTTAGATTTTTGAATTTCCACCAGCATACTTGCGAAGGAAATATTCCGTAGGGAATTTCGCGAAATTCCGGGGGAATTTTTGTCTACGATACCAATTTATTCCGGATGGAATTTTTTCCCTCATGCCGATACCTATTTTTGAAAAATGGGAAATATTCCGGAAGGAATTTTGTTCACGATAGCCCTGAGTAATATTAACTGGTGGCGAAGGTTTTCTGTCGGATGGGTAGATGACTGACCAAGGAGGAAAGGCCATAGCCTCTCGCCTTGAGTTAGTCGTCACAGCCCGAGAATCCTGGAGATCCGGTGCCTGCACAGCTTAGGCTGGGCAGACACCGGGCTCAGAAAGGAAACCAGAGGAACAGATGTTTCTGGATAGGAACACTGTTTCTAAGACCGTCATACGTGGTGAAGAACCACATCCTGCACGAGGTGCCACTGCTTTCGACTAAATATGACGGATCTAGAGCGGAAAACTCGATAAAAAACCCGTAATCCCGGGTAAGAACGACCGTGCCCATGGGATGTATGGCACAATGTCATGGTGTCTTCTAACGGTGAACTCTAGATACCTGGGGACCTCTAGTTTCAATTTAATTCCCCTTCTCTGTATACAGGGGGTGAGTACAGAGCGACATCTTCTTCCCCCTTACTCGTGGGTCCAAAATTAACAATAACAAACAAAAAACAAACAAAGGGACTGGTGCAAATGAATCGGGCACCATGAACTTCAATAAAACCGATTCTCAAACAACGACAACACCATTGACAAAAATGACGGAGGAGGAAGAAAATCTTCTACTCCAGGAACCGTCAACTAGTAGGGCAGTTTCGGCTGGGGGAAGCGTAGGAACGGTCGATCTCAACCTTGAGAAACTCTTCCTTGAAGAGGATGACAATCGTTCCATCGCCAGCTCATCCAAATTTTCAATTTCATCCACTGCATCGTTGAGGAAAAAACTCCTAAACTGTAAAAACACGATCAGTAAGCTGAGGAAAAAACATACCCTAGAGGACAGAGAGAAACGACGGCTTCAAAACGCTCTCGACTTTCTGGAAGGCCAGTCTTTGGACTGCGACAAGCCCCGTGCTGACTCGCCACCGAAGACAGCCTTCCCCGAAGCTTTGAGTGAGGGTGCACTCATGCGACCACCAATGCCTGTGATATGCCATAGCCTATCGGGGCACGGGTCTGTCGCATCTGAACCCGCCAAGGAAGCAGACGAGGTAAGGAACGTTTCACCGGGAGAGGCCAACTCGACGCTTGACAGTCTGTCTACGGTTGTCGATAAGCCAATATACCTGTAACGGAGGTAAACCCGGCGATTGACAAAAAGCAGTCGGACCCGGCAAAGCAGCGCAAGAACGCGCGCCGACTGCTAACTAGGTTCAAAAACCGTGACCCTAGCTCCTTCACGGAAAGGGAAACGGTACAGCTAGCTAGGGCTCGGGAGACCATCAAGTCGACCGAGGCAACGTGGCGCAGCAGCCAACAAAACAGGACGCAGAACCGGACAGGTAAAGGGAGTCTGACTGGACCAAGGGAGAAATGCCACTCGCCTTTCGCCTTGAGTAGGTCGGAACCCGAAAAGCCGAGTGCCGACCCAGCAAAGGATACGTCCCAAACTGGAAAGGAACCTGGCGACTCCAAGAAGGTTCTGCAAAAAGGTAGGTCAGGGCCTAGCTTAACTAGGGCGCAGGCCTCTGGAGGGGTTGGCGTGAGACTGACTGCAGCGAGGACGAAATGCCAAACGCCTTTCACCTCGACTGCAGCTGGTCCAAAGCGCTCGGTAGCTGCCCCAGGCAAGGATTCGTCCGAACCTGAGGGGGCTCCTGGTTGCTCCAAAAGAGGTCGGCACGACATCACACTCTCCCCGGTTGTAGGCAGGCAGGCTAAAAAGCCAAAATATGCAGAAAAGGTCAAGGAAGGTCTTCGTGTCGCAATTATCGACCTTGGAAATCCAGAGCGAAGACTTACCGAAGACCAATGGAAACTGATTGAACTTCGAATCCTAGATGGTGTCAACGACGCTATTCTGAAGGCCGATGGCACAGTCTCTCTCTTTGGACAGCTAACCACCTTCAAGGGATTTAAGATTATGGAATGCGATAATAACAACACCCTACACTGGTTGAAGAATTTCGTCGTCAACACAGACGCACCGTGGTCAAACGCTGACCTACGCGTCGTTGACAGAAAAGAAATTCTGAACATAACAAGACCAAAAGGACGCATTCTTATTCAAGGACCGTACTTGCCCGTGGAAAGAATTGAACGCAACCTGCAGTTCCTTAACCCGGAATTACAAAGCAAGGAGTGGAAAGTTCTGAAAACGGGGGAACACACTGAGAACGGTATGGAAGTTACCGTACTCCTCAGCCACAAATCGTTGCCGCTACTACGTAACCAGCAGTTCAAGATTCGCGTAGGCATAACGCGCTGTAAAATGCGGCTACTGGCGGCAACACACAAGAAGGACAGGAAAGAAGAAGCTGGTCGTCATGAAGATAGTACAAATCAATCTTCACCACAGTAAGGCGGCCAGCGCCAATCTTGTTCTTCTCATGAGAACAAAAAATATAGACGTCGCCATGGTTCAAGAACCCTGGATCATCCGGGGTGAGATAAAAGGGCTGAACCATAAGGATCTGGTTGTCTACAACACCAACACACCAGATCACAGTAAGAAACGTACATGTATTGTCGCTAGAAAACAGATTAACCTATTTCTCTTATCTAGCTACAGCAATACTGACCAGACAGTAATCATATGGGAGCGAGCAGGCAGAAGCCCGCTGATACTCGCGTCAATATATATGCCACACGACTCTCCAGGAAGTCCACCGTCCGATCTAACCAGGCTGCTGGTTGTGAAAGCTGAGCGTGAAAAATGGGATTTCATCCTAGGATGCGACGCCAACTCCCATCATGCTCAATGGGGTAGCACCGACACAAACGTGAGAGGTGAGTCCCTTTTTGAATTTATTATTGAACACAATATATTGATAGCCAATAGTGGCAATGAACCAACCTTCGTAACTAGGAATAGACGTGAGGTACTAGATGTTACACTTTGTAACAACTCACAAACTATGAATGTGCGAGAATGGAAAGTTTCTACAGAAGCATCCTTTTCAGACCACAGGATTATAGAGTTCCTAACTGACGAGAAAGCAGACCCGATAAAGAAATTTAGGAATTCCAGATTGACAAACTGGGATACATTCCTCAGAGAAGTAGGAAAGTATAGTAGGAAACTTCAACGACAAACACTGGTCACACCAGATGAGATCGACGCAGGTACAGAATACTTAAACAAAATTCTGACAAATGCGTACGTTAAAGCCTGTCCTTTACGGACAATAAAGAACACAAAGCACCCACCATGGTGGTCAAAGGAATTGTCTAAAATTAGGACAAAAACTAGAGCTCTATTTAATGCGGCGAAAGCCTCCAATCTCCCAACGGACTGGGACCTGTATAAAGCCAGTCATAGGAAATTCAAGAGCTCCATAGTAAGTGCTAAACGCACGGCTTGGCATACATTCTGTAGTGACGTTGAGAGCACAACGGAATCTTCCAGGCTTAGGAAAATTCTGTCCAAACAACCCTGTGTTCCAGGTTTTATTAAGGACAGTTGCGGAAACTGGACACAGTCCTGCACAGAAACCCTAGAGCTCTTGTTACGGACTCACTTTCCAGGGTGCGCCCCGAGTCCAGGTAACAACTTAGAGGCGGAAATTACTCCTACAACTGTTTCAGTGGTTCCAGAAGGAGTAATAACCGAAGAAAAGCTTAACTGGGCAATTGATACACTATCTCCCTTCAAATCACCTGGGAGAGATGGGATTTTCCCTATTATGCTCCAGAAGACAAAGACCGTTATCATACCGGTTCTCAAACGACTTTTCACACGAAGTCTGGAGTGCGGCTACATTCCTAAAGCCTGGCGGGAAGTGAAGGTAGTATTTATTCCCAAGGCAGGAAAATCTAGTCACATCCATGCCAAGGACTTCAGACCGATAAGCCTGACATCTTTCATCCTAAAAACGTTTGAAAAGCTAATGAACATTTATATTCGCAGTCGACTCGACTATAGCGCGATCTCCACCGCCCAACACGCTTACATTAAAGGCAAAGGAGTGGAAACTGCGCTACACGACGTCGTCAGCACTATAGAAGTCTCTCAAGGACAAAGAATACACACTTGCAGCGTTTTTAGACATTGAAGGAGCATTCAACAATGTGGAAACGCGAGCAGTGGAAAGAGCATTGCAGAACTCCAACGTCGATCAGTCTCTCACTAATGTGATAATGAGCCTGCTCAATGGAAGGTACATCAATGCAACACTAGGCGATAATGACCTAAGAGTCGTAGCGTCCAGAGGCACACCACAAGGTGGAGTCATATCACCCTTACTCTGGGTCCTTGTTGTAAATGAAATACTCCTAAAGTTCGAAAACAGAGGGGTCAAAGCAATTGCATACGCGGATGACGTAGTATTGCTTGCGACAGGAAAATTCCTTTCAACCCTGAGCGAACTGTTAGAAAACTCCCTGAGGACACTCACTGCGTGGACAAGACAATGCGGTCTTGGGATCAACCCACAAAAGACTGAAATGGTGTTGTTCACTAATAAAAGAAGAATACCAGAATTCAAACCACCAGAAATTGAGGGAATACCCTTGAAGGTGATGGAGAGTGCGAAATATCTAGGAATTATCCTCGATAAAAAGCTGAGTTGGAAGCCAAACGTCGATGACAGAGTTAGGAAAGCGGCGAACGCTTTTTACGCATGCAACCGTATCTTCGGCAAAAAATGGGGTCCAAACCCAAAAATAATTCTGTGGATGTATACGGCAATTGTGCGACCAATACTCACATACGGCAGCTTAGTCTGGTGGCAAGCCACAGACAAGGCAACCAATCTCAAGGTGATGGCAAAAATACAAAGACTAGCATGTATAGGGACAACCAGTGCAATGAGAACAACCCCAACCGCTGGCTTGGAAGCCATTCTCAATCTGCCACCATTAGATCTATACATGCAGGAATCGGCTGCAAAAAGTGCCTTGAGGATCAGCCAAACAAACAGCTGGAACCCGAGTCATTTTGGACACGCACTGATTCTGAACATGTACGTAGGAAACAACATCATATCTGACTACATGTCTCCTTATTTAGATTTCGAAAAACCATTCTCTTGTTCATTTCCGAGCAAGGAGGAATGGTACGCAAACGAACCCATGAAAAGGAAATCGATTTCCATCTTTACAGACGGATCAAAGATGGACTGTGGTACGGGTGCTGGGCTATTCTCAGAGGAACTACACATTAACAGATCGATTAGATTACCTGATCAATGTAGTGTATTCCAAGCAGAAGTCTTAGCAATCACTGAAGTCGCAAGCATGATATCAATGATGGCGATACCAAACAGTGATATTACCATTTTTATTGATAGTCAGGCGGCCATTAAAGCGGTGTCAGCCACAGAAATAAAGTCCTTACTTGTTCGCCGCTGCCGCGAGGAGCTCAAAACTCTTGGCACAAAGCACAAAACGAGTCTCTGCTGGGTCCCTGGACACAAGGACATATCCGGCAACGAGCGAGCTGACGAACTGGCAAGAAAGGGGTCTGCGATGGACCATGAACAGGCGCTTCAGTCGGTTAAACCGCCACTCTGTAACCTCAGAGAAAGAGTGGAATACAAAACACGAATGAAAGCCAACAACAGGTGGTTGTCACTAACCACTTGTGACATATCACGCAAGCTGTGGCCAAAGTATGATAAGGGCCGAACCAACAAACTTTTACGTTACGACAGGGCATCGCTGTCAAAGTTGATCGGTACTCTTACTGGCCACAACCTGCTAAGGAATCACACAATGAAACTAAATCTCAAGGATGACGACATCTGTAGGGGCTGCGGTGATGAGGAAACTTATGAGGACACACCTCACTTTCTCTGTCACTGTCCAAGCCTGTGTCACCTGAGGAACAGAACACTTGGAAGATACTTCTTCCAAGACATTCAAGAACTTTCTGATGTCTCACTAACAAATCTTTACAGGTTTATACGGACATCCAAATGGCTGGACAGACTGGAGTAAGAAGGAAACCAAGGAGGAAGGACCAAGGCCAGAACAGCGAGGCCAACACTCCCAACAAAGGGTATCACAATGGGACCACATGGACCTAAGTGTGATGTAGCAGATTTGCTCTGTTCCATCAGCCCGTTAACCTAACCTAACCTAATATTAACGTTACTCTCAGCAAGCTAAAAGTTACCTATCCTAGTTAAAAGCACGAGACTTGAAACCAGAACTAGGCTCGGACGAATAATAGGGGTAGGTGGAAAATCTAACATGCAACTCTTTCTCACTTTAGATAAGAAAGCAAAAACCACCTCCCTTCGAAACCTTCATACTACAACTAGGTTATTCCTATCTAGTAGTTTTATTTAAACTGTAAAATACGCGTTTGGCAGGCAGCTTCCCAGTGGAGGCACCTACTAATACCGCCATAAGCACGCGGTTACATCTTATTGCGCTAATTCAAATGGTTTTATCCTTTGTCATCGGCGCACTAGGTAGTATCGTCTCGAATTTGTAGCATGGTGTTATTGCAATGACCGTGAAGGCGTGTCTGTTGCTTGTGGGCAAAATGCTTTATTTCATCTTCGGCGGTAGCCATACTTAGGTCTCTGTGGATATCAGTGTTTCTGATAAACCATGGTGCATTTACTATTTTTCTTAGCACTTTGTTTTGAAGTTTGTAGAATGTTCATATTACTGGATTTGGTACAACCCCGATGTTGTATACCGTATGTCCAAACCGGTTTTAGTACTTGCTTGTGTAAAAGCAGCTTGTTCTGCATGCATGAGTTTGGAAAATCTACCAAGCAGCCAGTGCATTTGTTTACATCGAATGGCGAGCTCTTCCATTTTAATTTCGCATCGAGTGTCATTCCCAAATATTTTGCCTCGTTTACGTACGGAATTCGTACCGAATCAATGAAAATGGGTAAGTTGTCTACATTTCTATAAGTAAAATTCACGTGCGTTGATTTGGCCTCGTTGAGAGCAATACGCCAAGTCTTTGTCCAATCACAAATTTTGTCAATAGAACGTTGGAGTTTATTAGTTGCTGATTCAACGGTATTACTGACCGCTAATATAGCTGTATCGTTTGCAAACGTGGCTACTGTTGTGCCTTCTTCTTGCGGAATATCACTAGTGTATATTAGAAAAAGAATCGGTCCAAATACGCTTCCTTGGGGAACTCCTGCCGCGATTTCTTTGAAATCAGAGTAATCATTTCCGTGTTTTACACTCTGTCTGATAAGTAACAACTAAGGATATCAGATAACTGTTTCGAAAAAGCTTGTCTCAGCTTATGTTTCAAGCCCGTATGCCATACTTTATCAAAGGCCTGAGAGACGTCGAGAAAAACACTAGAACATATTTTTTTCTAGAGCTTTTTCAATTACATTGGTTATTCTGTAAACCTGGTCGATTGTAGAGTGCTTAGTCCTAAATTCGAATTGGTGATCAGGTATTAATCGACGTTCTTCGATAATCGGATGTAGGCGCTTTAACAAAAGTTTTTCGAATACCTTCGACATTATCGGTAAGAGCGATATTGGCCTATATGATTTTTTGTCATTTAGTGGTTTACCGGGCTTTGGAGCCATTATAACTTCAGCTACCTTCCATTGTCGTGGAACGTAGAATAACCTGAACGATGCATTTATAAGATAGGCAAACTTGATTAAAGCTTTCCTAGGTAACTTTTTAAGAACCTGTCCTGTGATTAAGTCATATCCAGGTGCTTTGCTTAATTTTAGTTTTTCCATTTCGAAGCGTAGTTCGGGTAGCGATACACTTTTTATTCTATAATTGTCAGGTGCCACGGTTAGGACAGGAAATTCGAGCAACGCTTGACCATCAAATGGTTTAAATGTTTCTTCCAGATGTTCGGCAAATATTTTGGCTTTTTCCTTGTCACTCTTCGCCCATTCTCCATTGATTTTCCTGATTTGGGGCGCTTGCGTTTTTGGTTTTTTAATGCCTTTCATGGCTTTCCAGAGCGAGTAATTTGTACTTTTATCCGGAGTTAGGCTTCCAAGATATGTAGAAATTTCACGATTTTTAAAGTCTCGAATTTCTTTCTTAAGTTTACTACAAATATAGTTAAGAATGGT
This sequence comes from Portevinia maculata, assembly GCA_949715645.1. Classification (NCBI taxonomy): domain Eukaryota; kingdom Metazoa; phylum Arthropoda; class Insecta; order Diptera; family Syrphidae; genus Portevinia; species Portevinia maculata. Next base: position 222,885,929 of record OX454526.1, read on the forward strand.
TTTATCTTATGGAGCGCGAGATTTTGCCATCTTTTGCGCGCTCTCCTTTTCTTCTTTAACAATTGAATGATTTCCAAGGGATATTTTATTTCACAATTTGTGGTTATTTTCCGTTTATGGGGAGTATTTTTCCAGGCTGAGCATTGTATGACGTCAATAAATTGATCGACTTCGTCTTCAAGTTCGTGGGGTGTTCGAAGAGACACTTTGAGATCGATTTTACTTTCACAGTATTTTTTAAAGGATTCCCAGTTTGTTTTCATGTTGGTGGGACAGATTTATGATGTTAAATGTGTCGCTAGGCTCACCTGGATGTTAAAATTGCATAGATGTGATTTCCCCCCTAGTCTACTTTTACGACAAGCCCTGTTTGGAGGGTGCTGCAGTAATATTTTACGCCCGTTCCTGCACGGGCAGATGTACGCTTCTGACTAATTTTGGCATTTCTTTCTTGTCATTTGTTGTTCTTCATTCAACGTGCTATTAGGCTTTGAACTATATCTCATCTTCTTCAGTAATGACAGATGTTCGCCCAGATCCAATTATCTTAAGAAGTGTTTTTCGGCATTTTAAAATAAATAAATAATAAAATTTTAATAAAATAAATATAAATCGTATAGGTAGGAATCTATTGACCGATAAGTGGTAGTGAAGCATGGCGCAATACTGACACAAAGTATTATTATTGTTATTATTTATTAACAAAATAATTACTTAATTACTATGCTAATATTAATTTGAGGAGCACTAGCTGCAGAGGCTAACGGCTCCGATATGGATAAAATGTTATACAATAATACTAGATGATTTTATAAACTCGCGAATTATAGAAATGTTTTGGATAGTTGGAGTTTGTTGTTGTTTTTAAAAATATCGTTTATGATGGAAGTTGGCAGTGAACATTGTCCTAGGCCCAGAATGTGATATGTCGATGCTGGAGTTGCATGTTGTGCACTGAAAAGGGTTCGCTTTTCTGAGAAGATGTTGGTGCGAGGCGGACGTGTAACCTAGTCGGAGTCTTACAAAGTGTGTTATGTCAGTTTTTGTTGTAGACGTGGGGTATGTTGGTTGGATGGGATCTGGATTAATGCTGGTGTAATGGTGTACGTGTGTTTTCCAACGGTCACAAAGTAATATAATTATTTCTTAATTAATTAGATTGAATATTTCTGAATCAATTAAAAAGAAATGATACAAATCGGAACATTTTTCGACAAGATATAGCCAAAATAGTGACAGTCTTAAAAGCGATAAAGTCATAATTTCTTATTTGAGGAAAAAGACTGAAATCAGATTTTATAAAATTTTTCATGTCGAAACTATTCGTCCCTTCCATCATTCCCCTCTCATCTTACATGCTACTTGCCGAGGGACGACGATGCGAATCGTCAAAAAATTTCCTTGCTCATGCTCCTTAAAAAGAAAAATAAATACATACATAATATCAGAATGATTCGATAAAGAGAAACAAACCAGTTTATTTAGTTTTCTTTCTTCGTTTTCCTTTACCTGTACCCCCTTGTATACCATCATCAAATTTAAGACACAAACCTTCAATCGCTACCCGTTTTGTTGCCAATTTCGTCGAGGTCGACGTTTTCAAATTCGTGTTGATGATAGTACTATAGAGTCTATCATGCTTATTTTGAGATTCGAATGAATAATCAAGTCGTTCGAATGTCTATTTTCGTTCGAATCATACCGGTTTTCCTCAAATAAATTTTCTATTCGATCGAATCTCAAAATACAAATTCTTCTAATTCGACAAACTTTCGTTCGAATTCGAATGTCAAAATCAGCATGTATATACAATGCTTGAGTGGTGGCATCAAAACGGCGTCTTTGCGCTAATTGCGTCCAGGTACAAATAACACCGGACAGCCACTCCTACCTACCTAGCTACCCTGCGCATCACATAACGATGACCAATTTTTGACATGTTTACAAATTCGCTGAGAGCCTTCACTATTCACTTCAAACTAAAGCTTTAAGAGGTTGGTACATTCTGCAACAGTCAATCTTTTCAAACAACATCCGCCTATTCGTCAGGTGGTGCACTTTTGGGCTACTTAACATTTATTATGCAGTTTTTGTATCCTTCTGCTAAACTTTTTTAAAAACAACGTTTGCCGTTGTTCTTTCCTACTATAGAGTTTTTTCTGGAACAAGACTTATGCAGCTCGCCATGTGGCCTTGAAGTCCACCCCAGCATTGCACTGACTATTTATAGATAATGTATAGAGTACTTTGCGAATTAATGTGAACAAAGATAATAGGGATAGTAAACTGGTTACTATGGCGACAATACATTCGCGAGACAATACAGCACCTATAGGTTTACAGAGAACACATTATTCATTCATTATTGTGCACTACTTCTACTTAAATGATAAGTGTATTCCTAAAAGAGCTACCCGCCGCTTAATTCCTCTAACGTACGATCGCAATAACTCAGAACACTTATGCGGCGCTTTCAAGTGCTTTCTTCATACAGACATTAATACTTATAAGTTGCTGCGGAACTTATAGCACACATCAGCTTAAAAAAGTAATGAAGAGATTTTTCTTATTAATTATGTGCAGGATGCATTTCACACCACTATTGCTCAATATCTTGTGCAAGAGATTAATGACGCACGGAACACGAAGATGCATACTCCCTGCAGATATTACAATAATTATATTGTCGCACGACCAAATGCGAATTACGGATAATGTGTTTGTATAATGCTGAATCACAATCAAACACTTTACTTGCACTCAACAACAAGAACAACAAACTATGGACTGCTGAATCTTGATCAAATGCGCTCCCCAATCGACAACCATATTGTTGCTTGCTTACCTCTCGTTGAATTGATCCTGATTGTGACCACATTCTTCAGCTGAAACTGTAGCTGTGGTGCAATTATCGTTATCAGACCCGTTCGACTCAAAATCCGATAAAGCTGGATACAATCGATTGCCGCTGGCGGACGATTGTTTCTTCTTTTCAATCGTCTTCCTGGAACGTTTTATTTCATCAACTACAACAACAGCTATAAACACAGAAAGAGAAACAGAAAAATGTAGTCTATTAAATTTTCAATTCTTAAACAGTTGATTTCAAATAACATACGACTTCGTCTCTTATAAGTGGTGCTCGTGTTATTGCCTGCCGGCATTGGAGGTGGTGGTGGCGGTGGCACCATCACAGAACCCTTTTTTTGCTTCGCAACACTAGCAGTTGCACCATCGGTATCACCATCGCCATCATCGTCCTCGTTGTCGTCTTCATTCTCGCTATTGGATTGCTGTTGGAAATGCTCCTTTTGTTTATTAAAACGATTGGCAATAACTTGCATATCCTCTTGGCGTTGCTTAGTAATTTCTGCTTTGATTCTATTTTCGGATATAGTTGACGATGCATTCGCGACTAGCGCAGCCACCTTGCTGCGGACTTGGCTCTCAGCGTTGCCTTTAACAACGGCTATGGGAGCTGAATAAAAAAACAAAATAAATAAATAAACGAAAGGTTGAGTTGAAGCAGCAACTTTATCGTTGAAATTATTATAAATTGAACCAGGTAACAACAGAGTGGAAATTATGTGACAAGGACGTTTAAATGATTTTTTTCCTGGATAAGCACTCCAAGGCGGCGTCAATGGTCCGAAGAAATTCCGAGAAGGCTTAAATGGATGAATTAATATTACTTTCTCATTTGTGTGAAGTTTAGTAACAGCTATGAAATGAGAAAATCCGTGTTTTACATACAGGTCGTCTCTTTAAAGTCTAAAGAAAAGTTGATATGCACTAAGGAAGAAAATATTAACCAATAACGGCCCACAAAGGCATAAAAGCCAACATTTCCAACCGTTTGTGTGCGGAGCTATATTTTTGACACGAATAGATGCGATGTACAATTTAACGCCGATTCCGAACGACAATTTTTGAGTAGCTGCTCGTGACATTTTATACTCTTGAAATTTTGTCAGACCAAATATCAGGAGTTCCTGGGTGGGATTTTAACCTGGAACCTCTCGCTCAGTAGTCCAACCCACTAACCACTGAGACACTGCGCTCACTAAAGAAGGTTTAGTTAATAAATTCATCTACGTGAGTTGGGTGGTTGAACCAAAGATCTGATCATCGACGTTATTGATTTTGTGAAGTGGTTGTTTGTATATTGGTAACCCTAGTAAGCGCAAAAAAGGACCAAAGCCCACATACAAAGCAAATATCGTGGGTTTTTGGAGCCAAACCATTTCGTTTTATTTTGATTACTCGCCAAATGCTGTAACCGATCCAGTTATCTGGATTTAATTGTCTTGGATTTATTGAGAGCATGAACTTCGGCTGCATCGCTCAAGTTAAATTGAAATTTCCCAACAAAAACAAACTCGTATATATTTGCAATGTTATTGTTTGTACTTCTATTATATCTATTACTAGCTGTACCCGCCCGGCGTTGCCCGTGCTCAAGAGTCTAAATACTCGGTGTTATCTGCGCCTAACAAAAAGAAATACTTGTCTTTTTTTGATGAGAAACAAAATTGCAAGTCAAACTTGGTGGACCGATTTTGACCAAGCTTCACAGAAACATATTCAAGTCAATACCAAAGCTTGCCTGATTTGAGCTCAATCGGTTCCGTGGTTAAAGGGACTGCACATTTTTCTGCGCTTTGCTTAGCCCGATTACGCTACTTCGTTGCTCCGCTAGGGGTAGGTGCTAGTTGCCTGGCAGGCGCCTATGTCACCTGACTTTTTTGAATCGAACAACAACACAAAAGAAAGAAACTTCGATTTTTATTTTCTTTCAATCAATTTGTTATGCGCACGGTTTAACAACATGCAGCAATTCCAATTTAATGTCAACAACGAAATCGACCAACATATACAAAACTGGGAATATAGCGCCACCTATAAGAATGCAACTTAATTATAAATATGTATCTCGAATTTTACAATATTAGCTCCCATTAGTGAACACGATATTTTGTGTGTTTCATACACACGCTGCAACTGATCATTTTGGCGATGTAAAACTATATCTCCTGCTTCCAAATTTTCTTCAACCATTACAATGACAACTTCATCGATTGTTGGTGCACTGAAACGTCTCGCATGTTGTCCTACAGGAGTTTGTGCATTGGTATTGGAATGCTACTCGCCGCAATTCTACATTCACGACGGTTTCTTCTTCTTCGTTGGTTTTCATTTATTTGAACGCTATGCTGATGACGATTATGTTGTTGTCTATCTCGGTCTCCAGTTCGGACCAATGCACGTTGTTCTTGCGATATTCTTTCCCGAAGTTCCGACACCCCCTATTTCATCCTGTCAAAGTTTTGTTTTCGAGATAAAAAGTAGCATTCGTCCTTCCTAGGGCCCAAACGAAACCGTCAAGCTCAAAATCGTTAAAAACTAACCATTCTGTCTCGATTTATGCGCAGGAAAACTGAAAACGCTCAACAACTGCTGTTGCCTGTCATCATTGTCCACGTCATCTCAATCACCCCTACATTTCAACTTACTCACACATAGCTACTAATGCAAGGATCCTGAAAATACTTGACAAACAAAAATGAAGGATTCAAACACCATCCAACAAATCAAAATATCGACTCCGTTTCAAAAAGTTACTTTGTGTAACATAATAAACATAAACAAACTTATTGGGTATATTTAAAAAAAAAAATTCAAAATTGTTGACAACAACAATTTGCTTGGCAAATAATTAAAATATTTGACAACAACAATTGCTTTTAAAATTTTAAATATTTTTTGTTGTATTTGAAGTGTCACTACTCGATTTCTACCCAGATTTTTTTCCCCAAAGTGCATTTCCCCATACAAACTTTTTGGTAAACCGCCATTATCACTAAGGGGTATGAAAAATAGATGTTGGCCGATTCTCAGACCTACTCAATATGTTCACAAAATTTCATGAGAATCGGTCAAGCCGTTTCGGAGGAGTACGGGAACGAACATTGTGACACGAGAATTTTATATATAAGATAGAAAATAGACAACAAAATGTAGCGGGCATCGTTTAAAAGGACCATTATGACGTAACCGGTTCTTTCTGTTGTTGTCTTGAATACTATCCGTACTATAGAGTAAATTGCAGATCAAAAGACGAAACATGTGATGGAAAAGGTGTTGAAATATTGGATATTGCAGATACTCTGCACGCAAGGATGCTAAATGGCTGCAAAGGTGGAATTCGATTGTGAGTGATTTTAGGATAGCAGAACAGACTTTTTCACCACATAACCTTGGAAGTGACGTGCGTAATATCAGGTGATGATTTTACGTTCAACGCAAAACAACTGGGGCTGCTTCCCAACCTAAACTTCGAACTCGCATTACGTAGGTCGCAAAATCAGTTACAAATGAAGGATCTTACCCAAATTATAATTAAAGCTGGTCCAGTAAGTGCTAAAGCGAGAACTAGTAACGACATTTTTAAACAGAAATGGTTTGACGAGGATTGTCAAAAAGCTAGATAGAAATCGTTCTCATTCTTAAGGAAATACAAGGTGGCGCAAAAGTTCACAACTTCACAAATGTCAAAGTAAAATTGACATTTGCCGCCATTTGCAAAAATTATAGCATTTTCCGATAGGGTTTTCAGCCCTTGGGTGGCCTTAGGCAATTCTGTGTGCCAATGTTCTAAATGATCCACGACGTTTGACATCTATCCTATGCAGTTTTCAGTCGGATTGGTGAACGCCACTGGGTGATGACTTTTGCGCCACCTTGTATAACACATCATTTTTCAAAATGATGTACGCAGATGCCAATAAAAAATTTAACCAACTTTGTTATGAAAAAAGAAAGTGTCTGGATCATACTTAAGTGTCCTAAATACATTTAGATCTTCGGCAAAATTTTGGAAAGCCGCCTGAGGAGTTCCACGAGAATGCAGACGTCCCAGAAAGCTTTAAAAGATCAATAATACTTCCCCTACACAAAAAAGGCTCCTATGACGTACCGGAAAACTATCGGGGCATTTCCTTTTTGAATTCGTCCGTGAAGCTTTTTAGACTCTGATTTTTAAAAGGCTTACACATTGGATTGAAGAGAAGAAAATTCTTTATGAATTTCAGGCAGGATTTAGGAGAAACTACTATAGACTATAGACCAATTATTTAGTCTTTTAAACATTGCGGAGAGTTTTAAAAGAAGAAAAAAGAAACTTTACGCCTTTTTCGTTGATTTTCGAGCAGCGTTCGATTCGATCGCCAGAGAAGCACTTTTCTATAAGCTCTATAAATTGGATATATCAGGTAAAATTGTTGCCTTACTGAAAGCGTTGTATGACAATAACGTTGCCTATGTATGGGATGGGGAGTCAATATCTGACGAGTTTTCAACACAAATGGGAGTGAAGAAAGGTTGTATCTTGAACACATTACCTACTGTTCATCAATGACACCGTGGAGGAGATAGGAGGAGGGACCCATTTTGGAAATAACCGGATACCTGGCCCTATATTCGCAGATGATATTGTTTTCCTATCTGAATCGGTAGAAGGAATGCAGCAAATGATGGACTGAAGAGCTACTGCGAAATTGGAACCTGTCCGTTAATTTGCAGAAGTCTAAAATTATGATATTTAGAGATAGAGGCGGCAGATATGCAAACAACGAAAAGTGTATGTGTAAGTGAGAATATGTTGCAATTGTTCGAAAGTACAAATACTTAGGCGTAATAGTTACATCAAATCTCAATATAAGAAAACATTTTGGATCCAAGCTATCAGAAGCGAAAAGAGCTGTTTCTTCAGTGTGGGAACGTTGTATCGACAACAATTGCATTGAACATAGCTCAAAGCTTAAACTTTTTCACGCGACTGCAGCTTCTATAATGCTTTATGGTGCGCAAGTTTGGAGAGTTTGCCGATACGATGATGTGGAAAGGTTTCTCAGATATTTTTAAGACGCATTTTTCGGCTGCCACGTTGCACTCCAAACTATATGTTGCATTTGGAAACAACTGAGTCTATCTTATTTTTAAGAACCCTAAAGCTGCATTTTGATTACATTATGAAGGTGATGGAAATGGATGAAGTAAGACCTCCGAAGCGAGTGCTTAAGAAAATGTTGTCAACAATGGGTAATTTAGTCGAGAGGTGGGGGGAGCTAGCTCGGGGATATAAGCATTCCAGATTTGAGAGAGAAATTCAATTCAATTTTAGAAAAAGTAAGCCACTTCGCATATGCATATTTTAAACAAGAAGCACCATCTTCTCAATATAGAATGACTAGCTGTCCCGTGCTCGCATTGCCTCGCATTGCTTCGCCAGTCTGCCACTTCTCAATCCAAAATCTGGGAAAATCCAACGATCTAGCTTCAATCGAATATTTTACTTTTTTAAATTGTATAAAATTTATAGTTTAATGCTTATTGTACAACTTCAGGATAACCTACAAAGATGATTTATATCTTAAAATCTTTGCACATAATTGAACTTTATATTAAAAAAAATCCTATTTCATTTGGATGAGTCATTCCAAAGCTAGGAGCTAGAAAGCATTCGAGAGTTACAACTTTTTTTAGATATCAGCTCAGATCTCCGCTTCTGTACAGCGGATGAAGCTATGTCCATTCTCAGGCTCTAGACTATCTGTGTACCAAATTTCATTTAAATCGGTTCAGTAGTTTTGGCGTTAAAGCGAGACAGACAGACAGAGTTACTTTCTATTTATAATATTAATATGGATATACAGTCAACTCAATCTGGATCTTCGTGAGCAAACATACTTACTCAACCGCTGCCCCATAAGTATGATAAATGTAATATTTAAAGTTAGAGGAGAATTATTAAATTTAAACTACATTCCACATCGACCCGATCTCCCGATCCTATGTGACCTAAGCGAACTCAAGGAAAGGGAGGATGTATATCACTTTATTGCCATATGTCCTATTTTGAGGGAGTTTCATGTGAGGTACTTTGGAGTTACTTCGATCGTATGGGACGACACTTTGGAAGTCCTGAATGGAAAATTAAGCTCGGAAATATTATATAAATATAAGTCAACCGCACTTTTTAATAGACAACGTATTCGCGAAGGAGATTTAATAAACAATGAAGTTCATTAAACAAATTGTCAATCTGGTAGACGGCCATTGGTCAAACCATATTAAACTTAAGACTATCAAATTATTGTAAACATTTCAAATTTATTTTTCAAATAAAGTTTCTGTAAATTAACTAACTATAGAGAAAATTCTTAAAAGCATCACTGCACAGTTGATGCTGAATCAGCCCTGCCACACGTTCATTAACGCAAACATTTTGCATAACTGGAAGGGCATTGCGTTCATTTTTGTAACGTTGCGTAAACTGGTGCGCAAATGTCGAGCCTCGAGAAAATTGTCGATACTTTCAATGAAACAACATCACAATGCGCATTGGCATCGTAATTTGTGCAGTGCATTGTGCACAGTGCACTTCCTCGAGGAGCTGGAGGATCTGGCTTTAGAGCTGAAGAAACTCCTGAGATTCACACATGAATCCGGGTGGTTCTACTAAAGCGAATAACCGAGCTGTTTATTTATTTCTCTTTTTCAAGTTCCCAATAAACTTTAAAGAATCCCAAAATGGACACAATAGACCCAAACTGTTGGTCTAATTGAGCAGTGACACCTGTCACAAGGGCATCCATCTACATAACCTAACCATCGCTTTCTCCACAGCCATCCGACCGATGTCAGAGAGATCTTGTATTTACGAACTATTTTGGAGGTGGTCGAAGGGTTGACCAAGGCCTTGGTTGGTTGGTTGGTTAGGTAGGCCCTCGATGAGGTACACTTAGACCAGAGAAGGTCCATTGTGATGCCATTTCCGAAGGGGCAGGTGGGTCACGCTGCTCGAACCTATAACCATCTGCTTTTCTTTACGAAGCTGCTAATATCAGCCGTGCAGGCATTGTTAAGATCATCTAGATCCCGGAAAAAGTATTTACCTAAGGTAGCCATCCTGATGTTGGCTAGTGCAGGACACGTGCATAGGAGGTGCAGGACTGTCTCCTCCTCTTCCTCATCCCTGCAACTTCTGCAGAAGTCGTTATAGGGAATGCCCAGTCTCTGAGCATGTCGTCCAATTGCACAGTGTCCAGTGATTACGTTCGTAAGGGTAGAGGGTTCCTCTTTTAAGTTTTAGAAGTCTGTTTGTCCTTCTCTGGTCCAGCTTTGGCCATAATTGTCTAGCGGTGCTACACTGGCTAAGTAGGTTCCATCGGAGGTTTGCTTTATTTAGCCTTGTCTAGCCAATTCATCAGCCTCACAATTCCCTTGGACATCACTGTGTCCTGGTACAAAGCAAAGGGTAGTGTTGTACTGTGTAGCTATCTCGTTAAGAGATACGCAGCAGGCCTTCACTGCCTTGGATTTTATTGTGCTGGATATAAGGGATTTGATAGCTGCCTGGCTGTCGATATATATGACGATATCATTTTGTGGTATGGTATTTACCGACAACCAGTTAGCGGCTTGTCGAATTGCTGTGACTTCAGCCTGGAAGACGCTACAATAGTTCGGTTGATTGAAGGAGAGGTGGATGTCCAGGTCTTCTGAGAAGACTCCGTCACCGACTCCTTCGTGGGTCTTGGACCGGTCCGTGAAAATTGACAGCGAGTTATTTGTGAGGACATCGCGTTGCGTCCACTCTGTTCTGTCCGGTATTGAGTGTTTGAAGCCTAAAGTGAAATTTGTTTCAGTAGGCAGTCGATCCGTAGAGTGCGGAACGTAGCTGTGCATCTTAAGTATGTTGGCATGGCCAGTGTCTTGTTCTCTCTATTGTGGGGAGTGTCTCAGTCGTAGTGCTGATCTGGCAACCATTTTTGTTTACCTATGATGTCTATGGGAAGGAGATGTAGCATGATTTGCAGTGCCGCTGTTGGAGAGGTTCTAAGTGTCCCCGTGATACTGACACATGACCAAGGCCTTAAGCGCAGCTTGACTGTCGCTACAGACGCAGATACTCCGCTCCCTCCACCTGTTCCTAACAACATAGTTCATAGCCTTTCGGATAGCATGAGTCTCCGTTTGGAAGACCGGCGAATGTTTGGCTAACGAAAACCATCCTACTAACTTAACTAATTCGTTTCAATTCTTCAAAACTACAAAACACTACCTTTTCACCGAACATGTACATTTACATCCCAATTATATTTCAAACTACAAACCAACTACAACTCACCTTTATTGTATTCTTCTACGTCATGCTTTGTTGCAGCAATCGTTTCGGCAACCTTCTTATTGTCCTGGCGCATTTTACTAATCGGAGGCGCCATTCCAAATGCCGCAACTACCGTCCTACTAACTTAACTAATTCACCTTAATTCCACAGAACTACAAAACACTACCTTTTTACCGAACATGTACATTTACATCCCAATTATATTTCAAACTACAAACCAACTACAACTCACCTTTATTGTATTCCTCTACGGCGTGCTTTGTTGCAGCAATCGTTTCAGCAACCTTCTTATTGTCCTGACGGATTTTACTTATCGGAGGCGCCATACCAAATGCCGCTTTTGGCATCAGCGCCTTGCCCTTGTTCTTTTCAAACAAATTCATTCGTTCCTTCAGCGACAGCTCGGTAGGATCTTTTTGTGGTTTAGTTTGTGTAACATTTTGGGCTTTATTCTCGAATACTGCAGCTCTGCCGGATACCAAGCCCGGTTTCACAGCCGGTGTTATTTTATGTTCAATTGCACACGTTGCTGGTTTCTTTTCATCTACATTTGTCTTCGCAATTTTCGATGTTTGTTGTTCTAATTTTCCAATTCGTTTAGATTTCTCTATGTCGTTTGACGCTGTTGCTGTAGCAACTGCTGCTGATGCTTGTGGCTGATACTGTGTCCCATATTCGTACGCTAATTTTGTTGTTGACGAGTCTCGGCGATGGAAACCTTGAGCTTCTAGTGAATCCATTACCTTTTGATCCCATTTTAAATGTTTTGGCTTCGCTGGTGCTTCGCTGTGTGTATTTTGTTCCTTCAATTGATGTTCTACAATTTGTGGCTTTCTTTGGGGACTTTTCCTTTCAACCGGTTTGCAAACAGATTTGCTGATTGATGTGGCGGTGGCAGTAGTGGTGGCAGTTGCTTGTTCGATGCAAGGTTTCAGTTCCGCTGATTTGCCATCATGGTGAATGGTGTCGTTCTCCCAACTATTTATTGAATCAGCTAGTGCTGCGAGTTTGCCAAATCGTTGAATTGGTCGTCTGGGACTGCGTTCTGTGTCATCGATTCCTTCATGAAACTGAGCTTCGGTACGATGGATGGGCGATGATATTTCGGAATTTGAATAAAGTGCGCCTAAACGCTGAAGTCTATTCCGTGAGGTATCACGTAGCTTTGCTACGGGTTGCGAACATTCTTTTGCTGATTCATTGTCGTCACTTACATCCTGTTCTTCAACTTGTACTTGAATCTGAAAAGAAAACAAAATTAAATGAGTGTTAAAAGGCAAAAGAAAAAAAATCTATGCAAAAAAAGAATGTCTTTGAAGTGGGAGGCGATAAAATGGCCCATATTTATGGCAGATCTATGACAGACAAGCTATAAAGCATTACTATTTCTCTACCAATGCGTTAAGTTGAAGGGCAGTTGTGCGTAACTTCACTCATCGTCATCATAACACGAGTTTACTTCGACATGAATATACTCAGAGATTGTACAAAAATTGAGCTGGACGCTGACAAGCGACCTCCTTATCCCTCGAATCAGCAATCGAAGACGCAAGTGCATTAGTCACCTTCCCTTCCTTGGAGGACGACGACTCAAAGGCCTCCGAGGCCCTCACAACGTCGTCAATGCCTGTGATCGACCTTCTAAAGGACATGGAGACTGACGGCTTTCTTAGTACCTGGGGGCCGCTTATCACTACTCGCAACTAGATTAGTGGTGCACCCACATTCGCAGTGAGGCGTGTTAAAAAAGACGCACGTGTGCACCGGCACTTAACAAAGTAGACGAACTTGTTAGCTCGTCCTCTGAATTGGAAGGCTGGAATAACACCGTGGTAGATGTTTCTCTACCCGATTGTATAAAAATTTCCCCTACATTTGCCCTCCTCGCGCACAGGACCAAATATCCGACAGAGTATGTATTTTTCTTTCAAAAGAACTCAAAATGAGCTCTCCTTTCCTGCTTATCGTCCAGCACCCGGCGCCATAAAGCAGAACTGTGGTAGGAAGAAACTGTTGAAGATGCCTTCCGTGCTGACACCTGTCCTGCGCACATCTGTTGCAGAACACGATTGAAGAAGTCACATGACAGCGCATCTCCTTGCCGGAATCCGGTGCAAGCATGGAAAAGTTTGGCAAAGCTGTTTACATACTGCACATTGCACCACGTGTTTTCTGGATAAATTTTTAATTGATTGATGAATGCAATCATATGCATCTTCAAAGTCGATGAAAAGATGACCTCGACTTGAAATTCGTTGTTCTTTTCCCGGATTTGACTTAGTGTGAATAATTGGTCTATTGTCGATCTGCCGGAAGACATACTAGTACCCGAGTTGCAGAACGGCTTTAAACGTTCACACAGTATGTTAGATAGGATCTTATATGCTTAGATAGTTCTTGCAATACATGGGTCGCCTTTCTTGGAGCTGATAGTCCAATCATCGGGCAATCTATCTTCAATAATGGGTGGTGGAAACGTTTCTTTATTGACTGGACGTGAGTTCTCTTCTTGATCTTTAACTCTGCCTACATGATATCCATTTAACCCATCTACTATTCCCTGTGTTTTGGTGATTAGGTATAATTTTTTGTTTCTGGCAGACTGCATATGCCCTCTTCTTTCTACACTTTCTACGCAGAATCTTCTTGCCTCTCATACGCTGGCTTAACTCTTCCTTTGCTGCCCTAGTTTTGAGTTAAAGCGTTTGTATATGTGCACGTTCTTTAACCATTTTCCGGTAAGCGCCCTCATAATCATATCACGGGCTATTCCACATATTGTTGGCGTCTGTGGGTGTTGAGTGCACAGCTGACAATATCTTGTTTTGGTGTTCTTTGTAGACTCTGGCTACTTCAGTCGTACTAAGGTGTAAAACGTCGAATTTCTTTTTCTGGGCGGTTCGCAGTTTCTTCTCGTTGGACAGTCGAGCTCTGAATTTAGATGCAACAATAAATTGGTCAGATCCGCCGTCTGCCCCTCGGAGTGTGTGCACGTTTAATATGTTGGATGCATGCCTCGCATCGATTAGCACATGGTAGAATTGGTTGGCGGTTCGACCTTCTGGAGAGCGCCAAGATGCTTTGTGGACGCGCAGTCTTGGTAACCTAGTCCTACTTATCAACGTATTACGGGCTGCTGCGAAATCGATTAGTCGGAACCGTTGTCTGCTGTCGTGTCGTTGAGGCTGTGCTTACCGACGAATCCGCCTAAGATATGTTTCTTACCGATTTTGGCGTTGAAGTCCTCGAGCATGATCTTAAGATCGTGTTCTAGACCGGCTCAGTAGGTTCCGTTCAGGAAGTCATAGAACTTCTTCTTGAAAGGATCTTCTGCCTCTTCTATAGGGGCGTGGGCACCTATGAGACTGATGTTGTAAAATGTGCCTTGGATGCGGATTACAGCCAGGCGATCACTAATCGCATTGAAATCAATGACTTTTGATCTTATCCGATTTCCACGATGAATCCGCATCCTAACATGTTGATACTGTCGACGACACCGTTGATTCAATCTAGTGAATTCATTCGCGTACGCCCTCTTTCTGAGGACGTCATTTGTGAGGACGTGTGTTGATATTTTCTACCTGTTCAACACTCGCGCTTATACATTTAGCAAACCATGTCTGGATAGTCGTGACCCGGGTACTAGTGGGTACCACTTGGAGGTAAAATGAGCAAAATTGATGTTTAGTTAAAGAACAAGCTCCTAAAGGAACCGTATGGCAACACATAGATAGATAGATACAAATTTTAATTTTAAAAGAAATGATTTACAGTCGCTTAACGCTTAGAATAAAACAACATGGCCTAGCGGCCGTCTGCCGATCGCAATACGGGAAAGCCAAATGGGCAAAACTAAGGTTTCTTTTAGAGTTTTAACTGGTTCCTGTGCTTCCTCGAAAGCGACGTGGATGATGATACTGATATGATATGATATGATAATGGGATATGATAATGGGATATGATAATGGGATATGATAATGGGTATGAAAAGCTGTATCCCTAACAGGATAAAAAGAACTAAACGCGAGGTAAACGCATGGTGTGACTCGAACTGCAAAGTGGCTATGATATAAGGTCAATCCATCTGAGGAAACCCAACAAAAAGTTTAAACGAACCAGAACGCTAGCAAAACCACTGCGCACGCATTTCTGCTGTCCTATTCTTCATTGCTCTAGCAATTCAATAGGTGTGTCCCCGACCCTCTTTCTCATTTTTTATAAACGGTCTTCTGTCTGTAGCTTCTAATCCAATTCATTCCTTCGCTGATGACAGTACCCTCAGATTTTCATATTTGTTTGGTAGTTAAAGCCTCATCAGTGGGGTACAACAATTAGGACGGAATTTAATACTTCCAAAACACAATGCTATCTTCTGTGAAACAAAACCTCAATCGTCTGCCATTAACCATGAACGGCACTTGCATCGCTGAAGCCGAAAGACTTGCCATTATCGGAATGTGTGTTAATGACAACCTCCGTTGCATTGACAAATTTGATGTCGCGAGAATGTGCATCAGTTAACCCTTAAGATTACTTTCAGACGTACAGTGAATACCACGGTTCGTGACCTGCAAACACTCAAAACCAAGGTGCATCGATCATCCTTCTAACATACTACATATTAACATTGTAACAGTGATTAAACTCCTTTTTGGATACGCAAATTATAAAAGAAAAACGAATTACACACTGGCTATAATGTATCGGTCGTTATACCGATTTTTACACCCGTTTATTCGATGGGCCGCCTTTGATCATGCGATAACTCGTAATAAGCTTAAAAAAGTCCAACGAACAGCTTGTCGGATCACTCCGCACAACTCCCTCCGCAGCACTGGACATTCTACTACACCTCCCTGTCGACTGTCCGCAAGCTGGCTCACAGTTGATCAATAAGAGCTTTGGCAACACCATCATTCTGCACTTATTTAGGTCTGTACCAAGAGATTACACTATACTCCAATAACTTACTTAAAGGGCACCCGACCAGTGAGACACTGCAGCCTTCCATCCTCTGCTATCCCGGGCACGCTGCTTCCAGTTCTATACACCAAGCGCTCTGGCATCCATGATGATCCCGGGCACGCTGCTTCCAGTTCTATACACCAAGCGCTTTGGCATCCATGATGGCTAGGTCTTTAAAGCGGAGGTTCGGTCTTCCTTGCCTTCTCAAACCTGGGGGCTGGGAGTCGAAGATCCTCTTGGCTGGAGCATTACTGTCCATTCGCTCAATTTGCTCGAGCCAATGTAGCCGACGTGATTTAGCTGTTTGGAATACATCCACATCTTGGTACAGCTCATAGAGTTCGCGGTTGTATCTTCTCCTCCATTCGCCCTCCTCGCACACAGGACCAAATATCCGACGGAGTAGTTTTCTTTTAAAGGAACAAAATATTAGCTCGCCTTTTCTACTTATTGTGCAGCACTCGGAACCATAAAGCAGGACTGGCAGGATTTAGATTCGATAGACCATGAATTTTGTCTTTCGAATGAGGAATTTTGAATTTTTTGCCAAACCGTAGTAACAGTGGTTTCCTAATGTAATTTTCCGTCGGATCTCCACTAAGGTAAGCATAAGTTCTCCACCGATGGATCAAAAACTAGTGATAGGGTGGGTGGAGGCGTTTTCTCAGACAGACTACATCTTAGTCTCTCTTTCCGTCTTCCTAATGACTGCAGCGGGTTGTAAGGGGAAATTATGGCGATCAAGGAAGGAAATATGATGTCAGCAGTTCAACATTCACATTTGTTGGGTGCCAGGGAATACGGACATTCCGGGGTACTGTATGGCTGATGAGCTCGCAAAAAAAAAAGGAACCATATTATCTATTTTACCTGACAAGGGTTCTCTAGGCATGCCAATCGCTATATCCAAACTTATATTTAAGCTATTTGCAATCTAGAGAACAAACCTTAGGTGGGCATTGATTCATCATGTCTAGCGACAAAGCAGACCCGCGACGCTCCAAGCGTTAACCGAATGCACATTAGCTCTACTGTACGTGTGATTACAGGGCACTGTTTAATAGGAGGGGACGCATCAAGGCTTGGCTTATACTCAAACGACCAAGCCTTGATGCTTTGCCAGTTAGCTAAAATATTTTGGGGTTGTTCCTATTTCACGTTGATGGAGTTTTGACATTCTCCCTTCCCTACCTTCATTTAGCACCTTTTCAGTCTATATCTGTTCTTGTCCTGTTTTTAGTTTAGGCTTGGACTGTGGAGCTTTCAAGTAACCGTAGTCACACCTTGCTTTTTGGGTGGATTCTTAGAAAGGCTTCTGTCGGAGCCACCATAACAAACAGTATGCATCTTCTCATGTTTCGTCAGTGTATTTGTTAAACTTTTGGGAAAAGCTACTCAAGATTGCAGTTTTGTTTTATTGCAAATCCGAAAAGAAATGCCCATCTCACAAAATGCTAATTTTACCGAGAAGCTGCACCATTATGTCAAGCAAAGACCAGGAGCCGAATTACTGAATAAGTTACCGAGCAATGCGTTCCTATTATGTGAATTTGTTATGCAAAACCCGCAGAATTCAAGGTTTGCTTATTGTTAACAGTAAGTAGAGCCGACCACTCTTTAGGTTCAACTCTAAAAAAACACCAACATACAGCAGAAATATATTTCAATACATAGTAGGTATGTGGATTGCATGGAATTGGGATTGCTCCTAGTGGGCGCAAAAACTGCTGATCAAACAATGATTAGCTTACTTAAACTTGCTTCAGAAAAAATTATTACGAATTTAATTTCTCATCCTATCAGCTCGATTTCCATGCAAAATATTCCAGAAATTCTTACCACGTTGGTCCCTTGGACTTTTGCCCAGTTGTACCCTCATCTTGCAACAGAATATTACCCCGCCAATTTGACTATAGTTGCTAGCATCCACAATCGAATAATAACACCAATTATTTACGCCATCCATAACTCACCTCAACATTCTTCGCAGTCGTAATGTTTATTTCAATGCCAAGGTCCATGTTTTCTTTATCCACAGCGAATTGCCGTCGTACTTTGTCCGATGTCGAGGAAGATGCATCATTATTGTCACGAAAATTCTCCACCTTCTTCTGGATAACATTCAGCTTGTTTGAGGATGAATAGTTACTTTGTTGCAGCGGTGTGGAACTAGTAGAAACTGCACCCTTGGGCGTAGGCTTTTTGAAAACTTGTGTAGGTGTAGGTTGTTCACATTCTGGGCGAACAAACTTTGTTGCTTTACTTATTCCAAGCGCCTTGCTTCGTTGTTCGGCTTTTTCAAGCATTCGCTGTGAATAAATACAGGCAGATATTTATATACTTAATAATTGACTTTCAAGGACGCACACAAATTTCTTTGCAATGTCACTCACCTGGGTAAAAGGATCCATTTCGTCAGTGATAACAATTTAATTTTTCTTAATGATGCCCGAAATTTAATGAATTTTTAATATATTTGCGTATATCCCTTTGTAAAACGTAATTATTTGAATATCTTTCAGAATATTCTGTCAATCTCTTTAACGCAAATTTAGAAAAAAAAAATATTAAAAACACTTCACCGTTCAGCACAAACAACGCGATTAATTTCAATTTTGCAGTTGAAGTTTGATTTGAATCTGCTTGTTGCGGAAGTTGGCCACAAAGCGCTGATGACAGCAGAGGGATTTGTGTTGCGGTGTGGATATTCGATATATTAAATGGGTGTCTACATCACAGGTAAATATAAAAGCGTGTTGAATTTTAAGATTTTTTTTAATTCAAATTATTGATAGTTTTTCGATTGTTTTGTTTAAGACACTTATAGCTCAATAAAGGAGGACAGTTCGCCTAACGGAGCGCTCCGAGAACTCCGAGTGATCCGTTAGTGGATTGCGATTACTCTTATGAGGAACGGAAGATTTTTTTCAATTTACTGGATAGAGGAGGCGCGAAATCATTTTTTTTTCAACCACATTGTATTCTTAATGTGAGAAAATGCATGGCGGCGTGATACTTTTTGTATGTGAGGCAAAGAAATTCAAGAAGTTTTCTTTTGTTTGATGTGGGAGAAAGAGAAAATATGTGTTCGTGTTGACAGATATATTTCTCCTCCGGTGAGAATGTTATTCCACTAAATACGTTTCTCCTCCGGTGAGAATGGAATTCCACTTAATAAAAAAATCCTAACTGAGGCAGCAGAGGAAATTCTCAGACTCAGACTCACGCTTTGGAGCAGTGCGTTCAATGACGCATCCAGTTGAAGCATATAGGGCCCATGCACTACACATGCCTGCATGCGCATACAGTGCTTTGCGCATGCAATCTGCCAGTGTATGGGGTGAACTGTGTGTTTGCGCAAGCTGCATGAGCAATATCAAAATTTTTTGATATTTTCTTGTTTGTGCATGCATTTCTGAAGCAAGCATGTGTGTTTTTTTTTTTTTTTTTTTTTTCTTGGCTGTGCCAATGGATGTGGTAATCTTCAAAAGATGGCATGCACGATTCGCAAACCCGAATAATCGATGCCAGGAATGCGCCTACGTACTAATCCACACCCAGCAGACGTCAACCACTCTCCCCGCGGGACTGCCGTTAGGTATTACTTCGCGGGGCTGGTTAGCAATTCATGCTATGCGTCTTGTCTTGTGTCAGTTCTTCTGACGCTTCTGCTGCTTCTGATGCTCTCCTTAGCCTTTCTACTCTCCGCAGTTCATTTTGGATAGTGTTGAAATAATTGAAAAAGTTTACAACAAAAGTAATTTTTATTAAGCGTGAAATTTACGCACGTGACAAGTTCGTTTTAACAAAAGTTTTTAATTCAAGAAAAGAGTCAGATACATGAGAGATAGATGCATGTGTTTTAAAGTTGAAATAGAAAAGAGAATGGATGCGTTCCATTGGATGCGTTCAGCAATGTTTATTCAACACCTTCCCTCATTGTGAACACATCTAATGTTGTTTAATTCCAATAGAAGATCGAAGTTTAGAAAAAGTTGGAGCAGGCAATGCTTTCGTGAGAACGTCTGCTTTCTGCTCCTTTGTAGATATGTATTTGATGTCTATGTGATTTTCGTTTTGCAGCTGGCGTATGAAGTGATGCTTGATGGAAATGTGTTTAGTTCTTTTGTGGAACTCGGGATTCTGAACTAATTTGATGCTACTCATGTTGTCGCAAAATATTGTTGTTGCACCGCTATTTTGCTTGAGAATACCAAGCTCCCTCAGAAAAGTTCGCAACCACATCGCTTCCTTCGCTGCAGAACAAGCTGATATGTATTCAGCCTCAGTGGATGATAATGAGACGGTTTTCTGCTTTTCACTGCTCCAGGTTATACATGACCCATTCAACATGAACAGATGTCCAGTCCGAGATCGGCGAGTGTCCACATCACCGGCGAAGTCAGAATCACAATATCCAGTTAACTCGGTAAAGTCTGCAACTTTGGAGTATTCGATTCCATAATCCATAGTCCCTTTGAGATATTTGAAGATTCTTTTGACGCCTGTTACGTGTGCAGCAGATGGCTTGTCTAGATATTGGCTGAGAACATTAACGGCATAGGCAATATCTGGTCTAGTGGCGACAGCGAGGTACATTAGACTTCCAATGGCCTCTCGAAATGGAAATGTTGATATGTGGTCTTCTTTTGTGGCTTCAAACTTGACGTTCGGATCGGCTGGTGTACTTACTGGTGATGAAGAGTCCATGTCGAAATTTTTTAAGACTCGTTCGCAGTATTGTCTCTGGTTAATGATGAGTTTTGATTCCGTAGAGACGATATGTAGTCCGAGAAAATATGAGGCTTCAAATTCTTTAACTTTGTAATCAATTTTTAGATGTTGCATCAGACTATCCAAAATGACTTTGCTCGATGAGAATACAAGACCGTCATCAACGTAGAGCGCAAGGATCAAAATGTCATTACTATTCATCAAATAGACACATGAGTCCGCTTGGCATTGTTGAAGATTAAACTTGTTGAGAGTTTCATTGAATTTTGCGTTCCAAACTCGCGGAGCCTGTTTTAGCCCATACAAACTCTTTTTCAACTTCCAGATTTGATTGTGGTGTATTATATCTGGCGGTGGATTCACGTAAATTTGTTCTTGTAATTCACCTTACAAGAAAGCAGTTTGTATATCAAATTGGCGCATGTGAAGTTGCTTATGAGCTGCAATTGAGAATAAAACTCGTAAAGAATCAAATCTTACCACTGGTGCGAATGTTTCCTTGTAGTCGATTCCTGGTTTCTGTGAGCATCCTTGTACAACAAGTCTAGCCTTGTAACGACTTGGCAAACCATCAGCATTAATCTTCCGTCTGAGAATCCATTTACTTTGGATTGGCTTCATCCAGGTCTCACGTTCAAGTACTTCGTATGTGTCAGATTCTCGGAGTGACTCTAACTCTACAGTCATAGCGCTTAGCCATTGAGATTTTTCGCTACCTGATATGGCTTCATCATAAGTTGGGCTTCCTTCTGCTGCAGCTATACCACACATATTGGTTGTGATTCTATTCCTCAGTGGATAACGTTCTTCTGAAGTGCTGTCTTTGTCTTCGCTTGTAGTGGCAACATCTGTAGGGGTAACTTCTAGAGGATCATCCATCGGAAATGTAAGTGGAGTATCACACTGTTTCGCTTGGTCTTCGATAAGTTGGTTCTCTTGAGGGCTTTGCACAGATTGAAATTCAAAATTGCTGAACGGCAGTATGCACAAATTTGATGATTCATTTAAGTTGGTATTTGCAGAT
The DNA here is from genome assembly GCA_949715645.1 of Portevinia maculata. NCBI lineage: Eukaryota > Metazoa > Arthropoda > Insecta > Diptera > Syrphidae > Portevinia > Portevinia maculata. The sequence continues at coordinate 222,907,846 of OX454526.1, forward strand.
GCAAAAAATGATTCGTCTTCGTTGAACCGTACGTCTCGGGCTATTACAATTTTCGATCCATTATACAGTCTGTAGCCTTTGGTTTCGTGACTGTAACCTACGAAAGCAGCATGCTTACTCTTTGCATCCAATCCTTTACGATGTTGTTTTGGAATATGATAGAACGCACTGCATCCAAAAGTGTAAAGAGTTTTGTAACTGGGAGGTGCATTCTTCCATAACTCAAAAGGCGATTTCCAGTTGTTTGATCGAACGGGGCAAATATTTCGAACCTGTACCGCCGTATTGACAGCTTCTGCCCAAAGCAACTGTGGAGCACCACAATCATAAATCATCGAGAGAGCGGTCTCCTTTACTGTACGGTTTTGCCGTTCAATGAAACCATTCTGTTCCGGAGTATATGGTGTTGAAGTCTCATGATGAACACAATGCTTTGCCAAAGTATCTTTGAACGCCGTGCACAAAAACTCTGAACCATTGTCTGTTCTAACCGCTTTCACAGTGATCGAGCTAGTGCGTGCTTTGGTCAGGAACTCGTCGAACTTGGATGCAGTATCAGATTTATCTTGCAAGAAATAGACTTGTGTGTAGTTTGAAAAATCATCTTTGATGAGGAGAAAATACTTGGAACCTCCTAGGGAAGGAATCTGCATTGGTCCACAGAGATCGGCATGGACTAACTCGTCTGGTTCCTTCTTTCTTGATTTTTCATCCTTCACGAAACTCTGTCGATGCGATTTTCCCAAAGCGCATCCCTTGCAGAAGAATTCACGCATGGAGAGTTGTTTGTTTAGATCTGATTGCTTGATTGTGTCGACGCTCAGGTGTCCAAGGCGCTTGTGCCATGTTTCAATGCTGCTACTGAGCGAAACATTTGCAAAATCTGGTTGAACAATGCTCAGACAAAGTTTATACAGCCGAGAAGCTTCACACCGTTGTCCAACTAGAAGAGTCTGTCCGTTTCTTTTAACTTCCGCACGACCATTCTTGAAACTTGTAGTGGCACCATGCGTGTCAGCTGAGCTGACGCTGAATAAATTGAATCCAATGCTGGGAACGAAAAGTACATCCTCAAGTGTGTGGAACTGCACCTTACCAGAAACATCTGATTTGATTTTCACATCGCCGATTCCTTGCGCATACACCGTTTCCATATTTCCTAAGCAAACTGGATATTGACGTTCACCAACAGGTCGGAAACTACTGAACGCACTTCTTTGAAAACACATGTGGCTCGATGCTCCAGAGTCCGTGTACCAGGACTCACTCTTTCTGTCTGAGAAGTGAGCCATTAACGCCGACGATGTAGCTTCTTTGTTGTCTTTTTGTTGTGCCAGTCGGGTGCGGCATTCTTTCCACCAATGCCCTCGCTTCTTGCAAAAACCACATGTTGAATTCTTCTTTTTATCTGCAACGGACATCTTTTTCTTGCTGTGATGAAACAATGCCTGGTCTGTAGGAGAATCAGCTGGTTTATCCATCAGAAGCATCTCCTCTTTCATCAAGCGCTGGGTTAAATTTTGAAGTGTTTGTTCCGATTGGGCCACGGAATCCCATGCTGATCGAAAATGCTTGAATTGTGATGGAAGACTGCAGATGATTTTTGTAATTATTGCTGATTCTGCCATCGGAGCACCCAGTTCCTCGAGCTGTTTGGCCATTTGTTCAATGGCTGATATGTGGCTGGCCATGTTGTCGTCTTCCGGCTTTCGGTATTCATAAAACTTTTGTTGCAGTGCACTGAGTGAGACTCCAGATCTCTGCTCATAGATGGAAGAAAGTTTTGTCCACATTTTGGCAGCAGAATCACTTGTCACTAAAAACTTCAGCTGGTTAAAGTCCATCGACGAAGTGATTATTAGTTGTGCCTTCTTGTCTTTCTGAATCCAAGCAGCAAGGGCCAACTCTTCTGTTGGCTTTTTGGATTCATCTAGAACGCCTTCCAAATCATGTGCGCGTAGATAAATTAGTACCTGGAACTTCCAAAGCGAATAATCTTTTCCATTAAATTTCTGCAAAGTTATACTTTTGTCCATCGTGGTGAAGTAAAGCCTTTTCAGCAGTGTTTGCAACAATTAATTCGTGCTGATAACGTGTTGAAATAATTGAAAAAGTTTACAACAAAAGTAATTTTTATTAAGCGTGAAATTTACGCACGTGACAAGTTCGTTTTAACAAAAGTTTTTAATTCAAGAAAAGAGTCAGATACATGAGAGATAGATGCATGTGTTTTAAAGTTGAAATAGAAAAGAGAATGGATGCGTTCCATTGGATGCGTTCAGCAATGTTTATTCAACAGATAGTTGTTACCAGATTACAAACTGTCGTCCAATTGTCCTTCGACTGCAACATATGATCTATTACGAAAGATGGATTGGTCAGATTCGTTCTCCATGATATGAATCGCCTACAATGAAAAACTGCGTGCTCCGTGTCTTCCTCCTGGTCTGGACAATCTGGGCAAAATGGCGAGCTATCGTGTCCAAATCGATGTAGGTATTTGCGGTAGCCGCCGTGGCCAGTCAGGAACTGCGTAAGGTGGTAGTTGCTGTTTCCATGTGCTCGCTTTGTCCAGGTCTCGATTGACGGGATCAGCTTGTATGTCCATCTGCCTTTTGTAGTGTTGTTCCACCTGGTTTGCCATATAGCAATTGAAGCTGCTCTTTCTTCTGCTTTAATTCTTGGCATTTCACTTGCATCTAGTCCGCCCGGCGTTTTTCTGTTGTACATCCTCAACCTCTCGCCCGCTAGAATGTCTATGGGTATCATTCCAGCAATGACGAAGGCTGCTTCGTCCGAGATGGTTCGAAAACCACAGATTGTCCTTAACGCGCTAAGCCAGTATGCGGATGATAGTTTCCTTCTTATTTCTTTCGTCGCTAGTGCCCCCGCCCAAACCGGGGCGGCGTAAAGAAGGACTGAACTGACTACTTTTGATAAAACGTTCCTCCTAGCGTATCCAGCTCCACCGATGTTAGGTAGTATGCGTGAGAGAGTTCCCTGTATTTGCGATGCTTTCGTTGTAATGTACTTCACGTGCGTCTTGAACTGCAGTCTGTTGTCTAGCATGACTCCAAGATATTTGACTGCTTCTTTGGATCTGATGATCTGGTTCCCCACCTGGAAATTGGCGAATTCAATGGTTTTTCGACTTGTTATAAGGACAGCTTCTGTTTTATGGTCGGCTAGTTCTAGTCCGGCGGATACTAGCCAGTGTCTTATCCTGGAAATTGCTTCATTTGTAGCTGATTGCACTTCATGGATCTGTTTAGCTACTGTCACGATGGCAATGTCGTCGGCAAATCCAATTATCGATACTCCGCGAGGTAGCATTAATCGTAGGACTCCGTCATACATGATGTTCCACAGAAGCGGCCCCAGTACGGATCCCTGTGGGACACCTTGTAGTATTTGACTCCTTCGTCGGTATAATACCTTAACTTCCTGTTGTTAAAGTAGTCCGTCACTATCCTCAGCAAGTAATATGGTGTATCCATTCTGGCGAGAGATCTTCTTAGGAATGACCAGTTCGCGGAATTGAAGGCGTTTTTGACGTCCAGCGTAACTACTGCACAGTACTCCTTTGTGCCGTAGAGCCATCTTACTCCTTCTATGGCACTTTCAGCTATGTGGACCAACGCTCTTATAGCATCAACTGTAGAACGCGCTCCTCTGAAGCCAAACTGTCGGTCTGATATGGCTCCTTTCTCTTCAGCCACTGCGAGAAGTCTGTTATAGATTATCTTCTCAAAGATTTTTCCCATGGTGTCCAATAGGCATATAGGGCGGTAGGACGATGGTTCTCCTGGAGGCTTCTTTCCTTTCGGAAGCAGGACCAAGTGCTGCATTTTCCATTTCTCAGGAAAGGTTCCTTCCTCTAGGCACCTCTGCATTGTTGATATGAAGAGGTCTGGTCTCTTTGTAACAGCCACCTTCAATGCCTTATTTGGGATTCCGTCTGGTCCGGGCGCCTTGCTGTCACCTATCCTGCTGCATGCCTTTAGCAGCTCCTCCAGAGTAATAACAGGTATATCATCTGGATTAACCTCTCTTATTATGCTGCACATAGTAGCTGGTCTTTTGGGGAAAAGGTGTTCTACTATAGATCTCAACATTCTTGGGCATGTTATTGGGGGGGTTCTACAGCCCTTCAGCTTCGTCATAACCATCCTGTATGCTGTTCCCCAGGGGTTAATGTCAGCTTCGTCGCATATACGCTTAAAGCATTTTGCCTTACTTTCCTTGATAGCCCTTTTTAGTTCGTGTCTCACTATTCTAAAGTTATTCATGTGTTCTTGAAAGTCAGCTCTCCCTCTGGATCGTTGGACCTTTCGCCTGGCTCTTAGGCACGCTGCTCTCAATGTTTTTATGTCCTCATTCCACCAATAGCATGGTGCACGCTTTTTGCTGGTTACTCTCCTGGACATTGCTGCATCGCACGCTGTAGTGATAGCACGGACGAGTTGGGCCGACATGGCTTCTGCTCTTTCGTTCTGTCTCTGGTTGTCTGTGCTTATCAATTCTTCAAACGTATCCTTGTCAAAGAGCGCGTCTTTCCATTTTGGTCCCGCTGGATTGGGGTGTTTTAGTTTACTTTTATCAGCAGTTTCAAATATTATCGCTTGGTGGTCGCTTTGCGTATAGGATGGAGTTACTGGCGAAGGTAATATCTATAATCGAACCCATTCCTGCCTTACGATATGTATTAACTCGACCTCTATTTGCCAAGCCTATGTTCAGAGGTGCAAATGTTTCCAAAAGTATACGTCCTCTGGCATTGGTCAGTTTGCTTCCCCACGCTGTTCCCCATGCGTTGAAGTCGCCAGCAATAATAACTGGGGACCGTCCATAAGCATCCCTTGCCAGGTTATCCAGCATCGTTTGGTATTCGTTTGTCGTCCAACTCGGTCTAGCGTAACAACTGTAGAAATGTATTCCATTTATTTTGGCTCGCACGAAGCCGTTCGCTTGTTCGAAGGTGTCTTGGAAAGCATGTCTTCCAGGTATCCATATAGAAGCTTTTTTCGATTTGTCACAGATCCATACGTTGCTATCGAGAGTCTTGTACGGTTCGCTGATCAAAATTATGTCCGCTTCCTTATCTTTTGCTGTTTGTGCCAGGAGATCCTGGGCTGCTTCGCAGTGATTTAGGTTTACTTGTATAATCTTCATGATTTTCTGCTGGTGATGGCTCTCCTAAATACCGCGCATTTACTACTTCCGGCTATATGCTTCGCCTGTTCTGGGTGGTTCTTTTTACAAAACATGCACGATGGCTCCTTTAAGCAGTCTTTTGCTATGTGGCCTTCCGTTCCACATCTCCTACAGAGCTTAGATCGATCTTCTAAGCTTTTGCATTGTTTGGCTAGGTGGCAAAACTCTAGACATTTGAAGCATTTTCTTAGCGATATCCGCTCACGGATGCGGCAGACAACCCAGCCTATTTTTATTTTCCTTGTTTCCAACAGTTTACCTGCGCTTTCTGCTGGAAGACTAACCGTTGCGGTCTGTGTACCGCCGAATGCTTTCTGCAGGGACAGAATGTCTGTTGGCAATACCACTGTTCCAAATTGCGCTTTAATTGCCTCGCATATGTCTTCTTTCGAGGTAATCTCATCAACGTCCTTGAACTCGATAATAACGCGGTGAGAGAGCGATCTTACGCTTGCTTGCTCCTTTAAGGCTTCACTGATGACAGTTTTGAACTCGGCAGTTTTGTCTCCAGCTTCTTTGAGCTGTATGAGAAGTTCACCTTTCTGTGTTCGCCTAATCCTGGATACAGCTTTGCCCATTTCTTCCAGCTTGGGGTCTGCCTTAACGCCGCGTAGTATATCCGCGTAGGACAAGTCCCCCTTCGATTCGATGACGATGGCATCGGGTCTACCTTTCTTAGCCGGCTGGTGCTTCTTAGCTAGCTCTTTGTGGGAGATTTTAGATCGACCTTCTTCCTTGGGCAACTGCTTGTTTCTGTTCTTATTAGCAGCGTTGGCCCTCTTTTGCCTGTTCCCCGGGGTTTTAACGCCGGCCACTGCAGCTTTCTCCTTGGATTCTACTGCAGGATTTTCCTGTTTTCTTTTCGGCACAGGGGTTTCGATTTCTGGATCCTGTCTTCTTTTAGGTTCCAGTGTCGTCTTAAGCCAGGGTGAAGTTTGTGAGGAGTTGTTTTTTCTAATCACCTCCTTTGCCCTCTCGTCTTTCAGTCGAATCGCAGACAGTTCGTAGAGAGCTTTTATGCTTTCGATGGCATCTCTCATCGGTTGATGAATCGATCGCCTTTTTCCATCTTCCAGCATATCCACTAATGCTCTAACCCTAATAGGAAAATCAATAAAACCTAACACAAAGCTGCGTTGAAGCGCAAACTCCAAAATAAGACTCGTAAAAACAGTATGTAATGTTTCGTAACGTTGCTGTAAACCGTCGTGTGTCAAAGCGAAGGTAGGGAAAAGTATGGACTGTACAGCTTTTCCTTGGTATAGGATACGAGTATATGTGCCCACTCAGATTGCGGTTAGGATTTATCTTCTTAGGGTCGAAGGAGTTTTTTTTTTTTTTTTTTTTTTTAACTTCACTGTACGTCCGAACACAGGCTTGAGGGTGAACTGATGAGCATTCCCTGCATGGCGGGTATTGCGGTTGAAATGTTCAAGGGGAGGAATGCAACTGGCTATTTCGTTTGAGCATTTATGGTGGAAATAACGATAAAATAACGACAGGCAGGAGACATTACGACGATGACTAAGAGAGTCAATCGATCTCGCGATGTCTCGGTCGCCAATGAGTTTTATCGCGCGTTTTTGGATCCTGTCAAGTAGCTCCAAATAAATTATTGGTGCACCGGACCAGATATGAGCGTTGTACTCGAGTTTCGGGCGAATAAACGCCTTATAAATTGTAGCCAGATCAGAAGGGGTGAAATATTTCTTACAACGCTTAAGGAAGCCTAGACATTTTGCGGCGTTCTTGGCGACATCGAATATGTGGTCATTCCAACGAAGGTTGTCATTAACACACATACCGAGAATGGAAAGTCTTTCGGTTTCAGCGATGTAAGTGCCATTCATAGATAATGTCAGTGTGTGTGGGTTTTGCTTTAATGACAGGAGACAGCATTGAGTTTTGGAAGCATTAAATTCCACTATATTGGTTTTACCCCACTGAGTTATGCTGTTAAGATCGGAATTTGATGAGCTTAACATACGTTGCCGTTCCAGTTCCACACCCGAAGATGAGGGGCGTGACCCAAGAAACGAATATGAGAAGCTGAGGGTACTGTCATCAGCAAAGGAATGGATTGGATTAGAAGTAACAGACAGTAGATCATTTATAAAAATGAGAAAGAGAGTCGGGGACAGAACAGAGCCTTGGGGGACACCAGCATTTATTTGGTGAGTTGCAGACTTGAAGCCGTCCAAAACAACTTGAATTGAACGGTTCGAAAGGTAATTTCTAATCCATTGAAGAGGAGTATTATCGATTCCAAATGCACGCATTTTCGACAAGAGAGCTTGGTGCCAAACTCTGTCAAATGCTTTTGAAATATCAAGCGCAACGATCTTACTTTCACCACCTTGGTGAAGAGATTGGTTCCACTTTTCGGTTAGATATGTCATAAAATCACCAGTGGATCTGTTGCTGCGAAAACCATCATTAAGAAGTTTTCGCGATTCAAGATATTTCATTAGCTGACGGTTTATCAGCGTTTCCATGACCTTAGAAAGAAGGGACGTAAGTGCAATTGGTCGGTAGGAGGAGGGAGAAGAAGATTCGCCTTTTTTTGGTACAGGCTGGACAAATGCTGTTTTCCATCTTCCTGGACCAGCGGATTTGTGAACGTCAAGATCTTGAAGTACTCCAGCCACTGTACGAGTGCGAAAGTGGATTGGTCCCATAGAGAATTCTACGCGCTCGAGTACAGGGGGAGACAAAGCACAATCTGGGAGCGTTGAGCTGACTGCAAAGTGAGCAGCAAGCAGATTGGCCTTATCTGTAGAGCTGACAGCTGGAATGTCGTTGTAAATGAGTGTCGGGATAGATGACGAGGCCGAACTCTTGATGTTTTTAACAAATGACCAAAAGTTTTTACTACCAGTGGGACTTTGTAGTATTTTTTGCCTCGACTTTTGGTCATAGGAGAATTTGACACGATTAATGTGGGCATTGCAGTCATTTCTGGCTCGTTTAAACTTTTTATTTTTAATACACTATCAGCTCTGTGTCGTGGAGTGCTTTTTACGGCTTTCCTCAGATGGGTTGGCTTTGAATAGCCGAAAACTTACCTCTTTTAACCTGATAGCCTCTTTGCAGCTCGAGTCACACCACGCGTTAACCTTGGGTTTGATACTTTTAATCCTGTTAGGGATAAAAGTCTTCATACCCAGGTGAATTATGTTTGTAACCATATCAGCAGCAGCATCCACGTCGCTGTCGAGGAAGCACAGCGACCAGTTAAAACTCTTAAAGAAACCGTTTAATTTTTCCCAATTGGCTTTCTCGTACTGCCATACGGTTCTTTTAGGAGTTCGTTCTTTAACTATGTGGTTGGAGTACGAGAAATTTGCTGATATGATGCAATGGTCTGACGAACCTAGAGGCGATAATAAGTTCAAGGCGTATTTATCGGGGTGAGAGGTAAGAAACAAGTCCAATGTGTTGGCAGTTTGGCTGCTAATGTCCGGTATTCGTGTCGGCTCATTTACAAGCTGAGTCAGGTTATTTACCTCAGCAAAGATCTCGACGTACCTTCCTTCGGGTGTTGTCTGACCAGAATGTCGAAGCCAGCTTGAATTGTGTATATTGAAATCGCCCGCAATAACGATTTCAGAACGAGGATGAAGGGTCACAATTCTTGTAATAGAATCAGACAGGGCATCAAACTCATTATAAGTTGAATGTCTGTCCAAGTTGGGGCTTCTGTAAATAAAACAGTAGTGTATTAATTGCCTACGGACATTGAGTTTTAGCCAAATGAAATTAAATTCTGGGTTGGCACATTGGCCATATTGAGGCTGAAGTTGGTAGGCTACGTCACTAAGTATATAAACGGCGATACCGCGATGGGCAAAGAATAAAGGCACTAAGTTGTACCCAGGTAGACTAAACTCTGTTAAATCAGAGCCAACGCTAACCTGGGTTTCACTAAGTGCCAAAACAGCTGGTTTGCTGTGAAAAACATGGGCGTATAATGAAAAAAAATTCTTTCTCAACCCACGAATGTTGCTGACATCCACAACGAAATTCCTACACATTATAAAAAAACAAACATAAAAAAAAACACAACTCCGACGCTAACTAAGCATAGGCCGTGAATTGAAAATATACGTTAGATTTCCAAAACAATCTACCGCAGGTGTTATGCCCGTACGGTAATTTGTTTGGTCCACTAACAGAATCAACAACTCACGACCCGCTATTCGTCCGATGCTGCCTTTACCCAAACATTGCAAGTGCACAAACGATAATCGATCGACACATGCAATAGTCAAGAAAGAGCAACAGTGATGAAGTGGGATGGGGGACGGAAGGAAAACCCTACGCTGTTGCTTTTTTTCGCTTTTCTCGTTATCACTGCCACCGGCCACCGGCACTGACTCTATGTGGATTTTTTTTTCTTTTTTCACACACACGCGATTATGTATTTTTTTTTTTCGCGAAACGTATTGGCGAGCCGGTAGGTATTATGTTTGTCGGTTTAGTGGCACCGAAATTGCGTTTAAAAGAAGCAACGCGTCCGCACGCGACGGGAGGCAAACAACAACTTAGGTACAAAGAAACAGGGTATCTAAACCAGTGCTCTAATCAAGTAACTTTTCAGACGATCATCGTCCAATCGATAAAAGTGAACGAAGGAAATACTAAATAAGAGATTTGAAAGTTATTAAAAGTGAATTATTATATGAAATAATTGAATTACTAGATTAATAATCCAGAACAGAGAATTGATAAAGATTAATTGAACAGCCTACAGTTTTATCTTTTCGAATCTTAGCCTGGATGTAACATTGGTGCAAGAAGTGAGATAAAATTTATTCTGTGGGAAAACTTCACTGTGTTTTGGTAAAATAACTGAAAAAGGAAAGTTAATTAAATTATTTTGTGAGAAATAAAAATAGGCCAAACATTGTCATTACTTCAACTCAGTATACCACAGTTAAAAGTTTAACTAGAAAAGCGGAATCTCTCCACAAATGGAAGAAAAAGTGATATGGCTGCAGGAAGGTGTTGAAAGCGAAAGAGAAAACCTAAAGTTCATTTTGTTCGACGAGGCAAAAGAACAAGCAAGTACAGGCATCGACATGACTGCTGTGATTGAATGAACTCTTGCCAAGCTAAGAGAACAGAAGAATTCACTCGATGAACTTACGACTTATATTGATTTTAAATTCGATGAACAGAAGTAATCTCTAAAAATGCTCGATACATAGTTTGAAGAACCAAAAAATTCCATTATCGATGCTCAAGTAATTGCTGTGGAGTAATTTTAAAATTGATTTAGAAGCTAAGTTTGGGGTAATTGACCATAAGCACGCATGAGACATAACTTGAAAAGAACGAAATTCAATTCGAGGAACAGTTAGAGAATTTTGAAGCTCAATTCTAGTAAAAGCTCGGGAAGGTTGATGGCTCGAGAATATTCTGCGGACCGCACGAGAAGGAAAGGGATTCAACCTCATGTTTACGATGGTCAAACATCATTGCCAATTTATAAGAAACAATTTGAAGCAGCAATTTGAAGTCGATTAAACTGACGCTGGCACTAGTACGTACAGCTGGGGAATTACTTCAAACCATCTCAGAAGAGAAGTAACACAAGTACTATGCTAGCAATTAAACAGGGTCCATCTACGCAGTAGAGTCCAGAAGAGTGAAGAAACACTCCAACAGCTACAAGAAGATATCGAACGTCTGGCGCATTTGTCACACTCTAATGCTGGTGAGGATCTTATTTATGAGATGGCTGTGGAGGCGTTTATCCAAGCCATAGAAGGTAGGCACCTGCAGATGGCCGTAAGAATGGCTGGAGAGATAACTATTTCTGATGCCCAAGCATTTGCCCTGACAATGGAAGCCCCTGATCAGTTTTCCACATTGCGGGTCTTGAAGGTGCAGCGAAGAAGCATCTGGTGCGTATAACATCCATCCTACAAATACAACATCGCAGAACTAGCAGTCGGAAAGCTTCGCGTGACTGAAGTTGGTCACTGGAACCGACCCCACAGGACCAAACCAAATGAGCAAACCAGAGTGTAACATTGAAAGCATATATCGGTCGAAATAAGTGCGTGAAAAGCATCGACACCGGTGCCACCGATTCCATTATAAGTAGGGACATCAACATCATCCGTCAGTCTTGGCTGTACAACACCAGCAGTTACTGTCTGAAAACAGCAACAGTGGCGACGGTGAAGTGTATGAGGAGGTCCTTCTAACGATAAGTCTGGCTGGTTTAGCGTTCTCCCACGCTTTCCTATTAGCCGATATTTGCGACGAATGCATCAACGGAATTGATTTCATGAAGATGCATGATCTAGTACTAGACATTGGTTTGCAAGTACTTAAGTACCGAAACATAGAGATTCCGATGGTGAACGGAAACGATTCTGCATTCCTTAGGACATTTATTGGTCCTTCTTCAGAGACACTGAATTGGACAAAGCTGGAAGGTGGTCCTGGGAGCCACCGATTCTTCTTTGTTGAGCCAGAAGACAACCACTACCAAAACTGTGTCGTGGTTAAAATGACGACTTCCATTGGCTAAGCAGATGGAGGTTGCAGAGATGGTGTTGATGATAGAGAAGGAAGGAGTGATATAATGCCTAAAAACCCATGGGCATAACCGATTGTACTCATCAAAAAAAAGATAGCAGCACTTGGTTCTGTGTAGACTATCGCCAACTGAATAACGTCACCAAAAACGATAACTACACATAGTTTGCACTCTAGGTCTGAAGAGCGGCTACTGTCTATTCGGAAGACCGCGAAAAAACAGCTTGCACAGTACGAAACGGCCCCTCTTATTTCGAAGTAATGTCATTTGGGCTGTGTAACGCGAAGGCAATCTTTAAGTGTCTAATGGAGCGTGTTTTGTTGGAACTAACGTCGAAAATATGTTTGGTCTGCTTGGACGATGTCATCGTGGTTTGGAAAACGTTTGACAACATCGACATAACTTCAAGGAAGAGAACCAGAGACTACGTTAACTGGTTGCTGCAGTTTAAGAATCCTGAAGGACAGACAAGTCGCGAGGCGGATGGAAAGTTAACTCTTCAACTCAACGCAGATGCTCTCCCTCGGCAGCATGCAAAGCTGATTGCAAATATTGCGTAAGCCAAGAAGAAAAGTATATTCTATCAATCCAATGGTTGCGGGCTGAGTGGGCTTAGCGGCTGGAACGAGAGATCCGGAATGCTCAACAGGAAGATCAGGATATTGAGCCGATTCTCGTCTGGTAGTAACATGAGTGAAAGAAGCACTGGCATTAGATATCGAATAAGAATCCGGAGCCTCACTTTATATTCAAGATGGCATTTTGAGGAGAAAATGGGTAAGTTCCGGAACATCAATTGTATTTTGTAATGCAGCTTGTGGTACCCAAATTTAAAGTCAGCGAAGTGCTTCGGGGGACACTAGGGTGTAAAAAAGACACTCAACAAAATGCGAGTACACTTTTTCTGGGTCCACGAACGAGATGATGTCGAAATCAGACGGAATGGTGGAACGCAGCAACACCTTTCTAAGGTTGTTTGTGACTACCACCGAGATTGGGATAAGCAGATCCCCATGTTCCTATTAGCTTACCCAAGTGCAGGGCATAACACTACTGGACCTAGTCCATGCTAAATCCCTTTTGTTTGAACCGGTCGGTTACCTAATGAATTGATGTTTGAATCAACGAATGATGAACAAACTAATGAAGACGATTACATTGCGGATGTCAGGGAAATCATGAGAAACATTTATCGGAAAACTATGAATGAAGCCGAGGTACGATGTTAAGGAAATCACCACAAGATTCCAGGAGGAAGATTTGGTATGGCTATACAACACTCATCGGCGAAAAGGCTTGCCACCTAAATAACAACATTGTTAGAAAGGACTCTATAAAATAAAGGGGGCAATTGTCTTTTCACAAACATTCTCCTAATACACGAACCGTCGGGAATATTTCGATAAGAAGTCACTGTATAGAGTAGTCAGTAGAATATATAAATAAAATATATATTTTTTCTGTACTACATACGATTTTAATCGTACGTACATTGTCTTAAGTAAATTGAATAAATAGTCACAATACGTGTCGCAGGAGCACCCAAGGCGTTGTATTTTTGAACAGCGATGAAATGGTGCGATTTCACGTTTGTTTAACGAAGGAAGACCACGTCGGGTTAATCGGTTCTCTAATTAAGCGACGTTGGGCGCGGTTAGTACGTAGATGGGGGACCGTTTGAGAACAACCGCGTGTCGTTGGCCAGTCCCATCTACAGAGTTGAGGTAGATAATATACGTGGTATCACGGTGAACCTAAATTGGTCTAAGTCTGTCGGCTTCTGCCGACAGCCACCGAAATCTAACCTAACGAAGGAAGACGTTTTCATTGAAAAAAATATTTGTTCCATTGCTAAAAAAAGAGGAAAACGTGGTTTTGATAAATTGTGAAATAATTTCATGACAGATACCAGCTGATCAGATCAGAAAAATGCAGCTTCGGGTCATATGTTCTCTTCTCAGCTATGAAATTTCAAATAGATGATCCTCAGTGTTTTGTAGCGAACTTCGGATTTTGAGTGAACATTGTACTCTAAATGTTTGGCTGATGTCGATTTGATCACAGTTTCATCTCGTTCCATGTTATTCTCTCGACTTTTTTTATAAATACTTGTAACATTAAACAAAGAAATGCGATATATCATGCCAAACAAATAAATCAGTTGACATCATCAGTACAATTTGAATTTTCGAATTTGACACATTTCACCATCTTGTGCTAAACTTATCTGCACAGCTTCATAGAACACAAAGTGGACAGAACGTAAAACATTTTGGGGCAAGATTTTAACTCATGGAACACCAAATCCTGTACTTTTTTATATTTTCTGAACTTTTCCGTGCACCTCAGGTTAATTAAACAATTCTACTGTGTGTGATACATCCACCCCACCAATACTAGATTAATCAGCTGATAGGAACCAAAACATGTTTCATTGCAAAGAGCAATTCTAGATTTTGAGAGGAACTCCTTCGACTTTCAATGAAAAACGCTATAAATAAGAGATTTGATTGTCTATTAAATGTGTTGATTTAAAAGTGCATTGTTATATGAAATAAATGAATTACTAGCTAATAATCCAGAACAAAGATATTCATAGAAAATTAATAAGATTGATTAAACAGAATTTAACGACCATACCACGTCGAGTTAATCGGTTCTCGTTAGATCACCGAAATTAAACGACGTTGGGCGCGGTTAGTACGTAGATGGGGGACCGTTTGAGAACAACCGCGTGTCGTTGGCCAGTCCCATCTACAGAGTTGAGGTAGATAATATACGTGGTATCACGGTGAACCTAAATTGGTCTAAGTCTGTCGGCTTCTGCCGACAGCCACCGAAATCTAACCTAACGAAGGAAGACGTTTTCATTGAAAAAAATATTTGTTCCATTGCTAAAAAAAGAGGAAAACGTGGTTTTGATAAATTGTGAAATAATTTCATGACAGATACCAGCTGATCAGATCAGAAAAATGCAGCTTCGGGTCATATGTTCTCTTCTCAGCTATGAAATTTCAAATAGATGATCCTCAGTGTTTTGTAGCGAACTTCGGATTTTGAGTGAACATTGTACTCTAAATGTTTGGCTGATGTCGATTTGATCACAGTTTCATCTCGTTCCATGTTATTCTCTCGACTTTTTTTATAAATACTTGTAACATTAAACAAAGAAATGCGATATATCATGCCAAACAAATAAATCAGTTGACATCATCAGTACAATTTGAATTTTCGAATTTGACACATTTCACCATCTTGTGCTAAACTTATCTGCACAGCTTCATAGAACACAAAGTGGACAGAACGTAAAACATTTTGGGGCAAGATTTTAACTCATGGAACACCAAATCCTGTACTTTTTTATATTTTCTGTACTTTTCCGTGCACCTCAGGTTAATTAAACAATTCTACTGTGTGTGATACATCCACATCACCAATACTAGATTAATCAGCTGATAGGAACCAAAACATGTTTCATTGCAAAGAGCAATTCTAGATTTTGAGAGGAACTCCTTCGACGTTCAATGAAAAACGCTATAAATAAGAGATTTGATTGTCTATTAAATGTGTTGATTTAAAAGTGCATTGTTATATGAAATAAATGAATTACTAGCTAATAATCCAGAACAAAGATATTCATAGAGAATTAATAAGATTGATTAAACAGAATACAGTTTTATCTTTTCGAATCCTAGCCTGGATGTTACAATAAGAAAATAAAAATGTTCCGCGAAGAAAAATCGTAAAACAACATCTGACTGAACCGTTAAATGTCAGAATTTGTGCCGCATGTATGAAAATCTATGAAACATGCGGTAGCCGAAATTCGAGGTTTGGGGCCTGTCACATTTAAATGGAACAATCCATAAAACGTTGCATGTGGTCACAATCGACATGCTGCTTGCGGGTACATGACGCATTTCTGACGTAAATGCCGCTTGTCCTGAACAGGCGCCTTTTTGCCTGTCGTGTGATCGTAGCATAAGACCAAATTTTTTTGTCGGACAATTTCAAATAATTACTCTGGGAGATCTGAACTACCCCCGTTTGCATGGAGGTTTTGCCCCGTCTGGCACCTTTTAAGAACCGATTAAAATGTCTGGCAGTTACTCAACGTGACATATAATTAAGTGAGCTACTTATATAACAAAAATATATTTGGCTAAAAGCAACAGCAGACAACTACCACACGTTGAGTTTTGTTACGAGTATCATCAGCGCCGTTATATACAAAATGTTCACCAGTTCGCCGGCTATTCGTCTCCCGCACGTGGGTGACTAAGGTAGGGAATATTCTACGTTTGAATTAAATTAAATATAAATTTCTCTGCGTTACAACCAAACACCTCATCCAGCTGCACCCTGTTGCCCATGCAGCTATGAGGCTGGTTGTTGAGTTTCATTTCTCTTTATTCCCCCAACTGAACTGGAATCCTTTTTAAGAAGTTACTTGTCGTCGTGTGTATGATAAAAGGAAACCAGAAATGGCGAGTGGGTAGCATATAATCCATATCTGGCATATAACGCATACCGGTGAAGGTACCTGCATTCTGCATATTCCCATACCTAAACCTAACCTGATTCAGATTTTATAGTCGAATGAACAGGAACTGGTTGCAGTTTCTGTTTTGCCATCCGGCAGCCTTGACTTTGGATGGTTGGAGGATAGTAAGTAGGTAACTGGTTTATGTATAAAAAATATATGTATATGGGATTCATGTTGTTTTATTTTTTTTATTTAATATGGTTTTCCGAGAAAAAGACTTAGAAATGCGTTCCTATACCTAAACTGTGTTGAAGCACTCCACATTGGTTATTGGACCTTAATTTCCATTCTCGGATATTTATTTGTAATTAAAGTTTTTTTTTCAATTGGAAGCCTGTTCCCTTATTTTGATAAAATGGAAAAACATAGATTAACAGCTAAAAGATCTTATCACCTTTGGAAACTGGTTCTTTTGCATTTCCAAGACTTTGACGAGTCTCACAGGCCAGTGATTTGATGTCAGTCAAAGGAATCAAATTATCGATGAGAGTAAGTAACATGAGACCTTGAAACCTGTGCGCCCTTTTATAAGCATGTTTTTTACTGAGCCTTAGCCTCCAATCGGAGGGAGTATGAGTCTTAAACTCATGTCCACCGCAACCGTTGCGCCGCTGTACTTAACTACATACTTGGCGAAGAGTTTTAATGAAAGTAACGTTGGTTTTTCTTTTAAATGTAAGATCAGGAAAATCGACCATCCACGCTCTTCACAGTTTTACCTCCGTGATCAGCAAATGTATAATTGACAAGGAGGTAGCAGTTGGCTACTTTCTCGAGTTCGATAGCACTGATCACGCCCGGATATATCGATGCATTTAAAACAAAGGGTTAGACAATACCACATTTAAATGTATAATGTGCGTGCTCGCAGATAGAAAAATAAAAGCATCACTATACTTTGTCCAAGAAAAATTGTCAGTACAGAGAAGATAGGATGTTTGTCTCTCAGTCTGGTTGCAATGACTTACATAAATCGGTCCCTATTTAAAGCTCTCACAGGGTTATCGTAGTGTGTATGATAATTCGTCATAACTCAGAAAGCAATTCTATTAGGGTTACCATCTTCCAATTAAAAAAAAAAAAATCAAAACGAAAAATATATCACTGTAATCCAATCTATTCATTATAGATATTGTAAAACATAAAATACTAATTTCTAATATCACTACTCAAGTAATCCGATGAGTAATTAAGTCTTTAGTAAGTCTCTTGTTTCAGCCATTTTAAATGACTTATTTTGGCTTGCTACAACCCCTTTCACTTGAGCCCAAACCAATTCTATTGGATTAAGGTCGCAGTGATAAGGCGGCAAGCGAAGCACTTTATTTGCCACATTTTGAGCCATTTCATCCACGACGTATGTTTCATACTTGGCTTTGTAACGTTTAACGATTTCAAGCAACTCTGATTTAACCATATCATCCTCGAAACTTAACGCATTAGACCTCAACCACTTTTTTATTTCATCTTTTCTCGTGGAAGTGGATGGTGCTTTCTGGAATGATAGAAAGCATTGTCCAAAACTATGACGGAGTTAGGTTCCAGGCGTATTAAAATATCTTTAAACCATTTCTCGTACACATCAGCGTTCATGTCCTCGTGGTAGTCTCCGGTTTTTTCGGAAATGAAGCATAAAAGTCCCCCATCGACGAAACCTGTAGAACTTCCTCGTTGAGCCAGGTCTCATCAGTAAAAGAAAATTTTTCTTTTCTTTTTTTTAATTTTTTTTACTTCGTATAAATATCTTCGTCTCCAAGAAATAATGTCACTTCTTTCCAACAACAGATTCTTTCGCTGACGTTTGACGAATTTAAGTCCGAGATCTTTTTGTAATAATGTATGCAAAGTTGATCTGCTTATTTTTGTTATATTTGCATTTTTTTGTACTTCCAATTAAATGTTGTCTAGCGTTGGAAGGTCATTATCCATACAAAACTGATGGACTATCTGCCTAATGGCACATTTGGCAAAATCATCGACCTTGCTCTTGATACCGGATTTATCTTTCTTCTTTGGTGGTGAATTGTGGCCTTTGATTGCTTTTTCCCTTAAAAGCCTGTACAAAGTTCGTTCCGTAACAGAAAAAATATTAGCTGCATTTCCTACGGCTTCCGATTTACTTTTAAAAATGCCATAGAATTTGTTGTTTGTTTTCTACACTTAGATCCTTTGAAGACTTTGTAGCCATGTGTCTCTTTATTTATATAAACAATAAAGTAAACCAATTGCTTAGATGCACTATCAGCGATTTAGATAACAACCATTGTTTCCGCCTTATAAACACAATCAGGCGATTAGAATACAAAATTATATAACCACGACGCAATGTCATATACCTAAACAGATGGTAAAAAAACTGCACTTGTGCAGCTGTACAATACAAATACAATCAAATTAAAACCGAATGGCAACACCCCACATAATAATTCGTTCTCAAAAGCACCAAAACCAAAAGTTCTTTGACCAAATCCATAGAAAAACCCTTAATGATATGCTTCATTGTAGAGATGGTAATACTCTTCTGATGTGCTTCAGTCACACACACTTTTTTTTCTTTTTTTTTATATAATTATCGTGCGCTAAAAGGGTTTTTTATTTTTCTGTAATTGATACAGTACCCTTATAGTGTTGCCACAGCGCAGGCATTTTCGTTGCTGCAAGCAGCACCCAGATTCATTGCCTGTTTTTGGGTGCTGCTTACTACTGAAAGAATAGGAGGATAGGAAAGCAGTTTTGGTGCGATAGGGTTTTTTTTTATCTCCACAGGTGGCGCCTTAATTGCTTAAGGGAGATTTGATTCTCTGGTCGGGATTCGAACACACGACCTGCCAATCATTTTGGGAATACACTACCATCCCACCATTACCACACTGCTTATTTTGGTGGATGATAATAGCAAGCGAACACAAGACGATCATGCTCATTCCCCATTCGGTTGTGTGGGGATTCCCTGCCTAGGTTGGACCACGACCACATGTCTGCTCAACATAACGAGAATTTAAAATGTTAAATTTTATATTGAAAAGTGGTGAAAAGTTTCGTGTAACAAATCAAAAGTGATTAATTGCAATTGCCTCAATAACTAGTGGAATTGACGTTTTAACTGACTTCCAATTGCACAAACTTTTGTGTATAACTAAATAATAGATCGTCGACGCCATTTTTAATTCGCGGCATCACGCTGGACTTGGAAACGTCGAGACTTGCCATCCTCACACAGGTGCTACGCGTACTAAGAAGTCATAAAAAATTCCTCTTATTTTTCACAAAGGTTCTTTTCAAAACCACGTCACACCAGCGACGTTAAACAGGTCCAAACTTTGTGCGCAATGCGGAAAAAACCAATAATGGCACAAAACTATAAAACGAAAAACAACGAATCAACGAGCAGTGATTCAGCATTCATCTTAAATAGCCCCAGGGGAATCCGAGCGGCACAAATCCTCACAAAGTTTAAAACAAAAAATCAAAATCAAGACGAGTCGGTGCCAATTCTGAGCGCGACAAACAAAATGGTGTCGGCACGAGTCCTTGACCAAGGGCATCAAGCTGAAAAACAAAATGGCGAACCCATGGATAACCAAAGTGAAGCCCAACAATGGACCGCAGTGAAACGTGGAAGGCGGTCCCCAAACAATAACCAAACCAACATAAACACCAATATGGGAACAATCGACACAAATAGATTCACAGCTCTGGGAGAGTTCTATTTGAACGGAGGTGGCAACAATCCAGACAGACAGTCCAAGTATGCGAGACTGATTCCGGAACAAACAACAGAAGCAGAGATAGCGGCGTCATCAAGGGGAGGCGGTAGAAACTCCAACACCAGCAACAAAGCGACATCAGACAACAACATTAACACAGAAGGAGGCACGGGAACTAACATGTCAGGGAGAAATGGTAAGTTTTGTCCTCCGATTATATTGATTAATACGAACGTAAGAGATCTGGTCCCGGACCCTAGATCAAAAAACTTAGACTTTAGATTTAGAATTGTGAATCTGAGAGGTGGGAAGAGTAAACTGTTCGTAGACGACGCGGGGATCCACAGGGAGCTGATGGAGGTGGCCCGGAAAAGTGATGTGGTGCAGGGGTACTCATTTACTCTAAAAGAGAACAGAACGCAGAACCTAATCCTGAGGGGGTTAACAAGTGACTTCTCAGCGGAGGAGATACAGCAGGAGATGGAGTCATTGACTCCAAATACAATCGAAAAAGTGTCGCCCTTCGAGACCATAAGGTCTAAGAGAGAAGGGCTCAAGTACGACCTCTTCTTAGTACACCTGAAACCTGGCCAACAGGCCATTGACACGGCCAAAATCAAATACATTTTTCACACAAAAGTGAGCTGGGAGAAGCCAAGGGGAAATTTAGGTGACCTGCAATGCAGAAGGTGCCAACAATTTGGCCATTTGGCAAAAAATTGCGTAAACAACTACAAATGCGATAATGCCCACAACCCAGGAGAATGCCAGCTCGTTAAGAGCGACAAAACAAAGGCGGTTTGTGTCAATTGTGGCAAAGACCACCCCGCCAATTACCGGGGGTGTGAGGCATACCTTAGATACATAGAAGCAAAAAATAGGCAAATAAGAGAGGCCAAAAATAAGAGAGAAAGTGCAAGAGCAATCTCAAAAAGTATCGCGCTAGGCGGGTTGGTTTCCCCAAGGGTCACCTACGCAAGTCACTTCCAAACTCAAAAACAAACACCAATGCCCAATCCCACCATGGGTATACAAAACAACTATATCAGTCAATTCTGGGACCTCTCCAAAATCTCTTTGGAGTAGAGATATCGGAGCTGTTAAATAAGGTGGAGTCAAACACATTAAAAACGCGGGGTCCCTACAACAAAAGAGGTTGGCATATCTGGACCTGCTCAACCAAATAATGCTATCCAAATAATGGAATTAAAAATCCTCAAAAGCAACCTCGCAGCAACACCCACCACTCAAATCACAGATTTTGAATAAAAAGAGATTTTTTTTTTTTTTTAGTTAAAAAGAAAAAAACAATCAATTTAACAAAAATTTCAATAAAAACAAACATAATCGGTTGACAAAATTCACTATTTTATTAGTATCTATGTATAATATCAATATTATAACACCAACATACACATAAAACTCATTATTCATTAAGTAAAAAGTATTCAATAAATTTTGCTTTCGCAAAACTAAATCTAAAAATTAAAAGACCAAACAAATAGATCAACAAAGAATAACTAAAAAGAAAAATACAACACAAAATAAAATATCATATCGATTAAACAATCAGAACAACTAACTTGCAATATGTTTAGGTTATCTATCTATCAAACAGTCACAAGAGAACTTTCGTTCGCATTGGTATACTCGTATACCCATAAATTGTAAATAGTAGAACGTTAATAGTTAGGGTAGTTCATAAGAAAACGATGACGCTGTAGTCAGATGAAACAAATATATAGCTCCGAGAGCAAGAGCTAATAACAAATGTAAATCAAAGCCAAGGGGCATTTAATATGTAACAAAAAACTGAAAGAGATGGCAATACTTGAAAGCCTCCAGACATAAAGAAAAAACGAAACAAAATGTGAATGGAATTAAGTACATATATGTGTAAGAAACGGGAGATATAGGTTAGGTTAGGTTAGGTTTATGTGGCTGTCGGCAGAAGCCGACACACTTAGACCAATTTAGGTCCATTGTGATACCACGTATATTATCTACCTCAACTCTGTAGATGGGACTGGCCAACGACACGCGGTTGTTCTCAAGCGGTCCCCCATCTACGTACTAACCGCGGCCAACGTCGTTTAATTACGGTGATCTGACGAGAACCGATTAACTCGACGTGGTATAGTCGTTAACGGGAGATATAAGACTCAATAAAAATGCATTCATTCGGTTGTGTGGGAGACTGGTTGTGGGGGGTTGTATGTGAATTTTAGGAAAATTACAACAGCAAATCCTTGGTATGACAGTGGTTTGGTTTTTATTTCAGTGGTAATTCTTGCGTTTGAGTGCCATGAGAGTATCTGCAGGCACCACTGGTAGAAAAAAAGCTCCTCCATAAGGCCTGTACTGACAATTTTTGTTGGACAAAGTATAGGTAGCATCCAACTCAATGCTCGAAAAGCTGCAAACATGTCGGGGTCCTCTCCCTACTACTATGATCTATCGTACAGGCAGTGGCGGATCTAGGATCTCGACTAGGGGGGGTCCACAAAAAAAATCAAAACATATTCGTATTATTTATATATATATATATCGGCCACAGAATACCAGCATTTCAGATTCAGGTCGGTTCGGACCTCCCTGGGGGGGGGGGGGGGTCTCGTTTCGTCTAGAATTTCAAGGACCAAGTTATTGACGTGTTCTAATAATCGATTTCTATGCTTTAGAGCGCAATTTCTAGTTTCTTCCTTGACCGTGATAATTCCGAGATCTCTATGGAGATCTTCGTTTCTAATGTACTACGGTGCATTGACGAATGATCTTATCACTTTATTTTGAAAAGTTTGTAAAGTGTTTATATTTGATTCACTGGTACAACCGCATAGTTGTATACCATACGTCCACAAGGGCTTTAGCACTTGCTTATATAATAAAAGCTTGTTCTCAAGGTTAAGCTTGGACTATTTTCCGAGTAACCAATAAAGTTCTCTATATTTGTTCTTAAGTTCTTCGCATTTCCTTTTTACATGCGTCTTCCATTTCAACTTTGCGTCGACAGTCATTCTGAGATATTTATCCTCATTATGCAAACGGAACTTGGACCGTATTTATAAAAACAGGCAAGTTATTTGATTGTTTATATGTAAAATCCACGTGGACCGATTTCGTTTCGTTAACAGCGATCCTCCATGATTTTTGTCATTCCCGGTTAAGCACGCCTTGTAGTACTTTTTTTGTTTCTTTGGTCGTTGTACCAACTGCTTGTATAGCAGTGTTGTCGACGAGCGTGGCTACTGTAATACCTTCGTTTTGCGGTATATCACGCATAACTAACAGGTACAAAAGTGGGCCAAGAACGCTTCCTTGCGGCACACCTGCCCTTGTTTTTTTAAATTCTGAGTATTTGTTTCCGTGTTTGACACGAAAGAGTCTATTCTTTAAATAAGATTCTATTATTTTATATAACTGTTTGAGGAGAACTTGTCTTAATTTGAGCTTGAGGCCTTCATGCCACACCTTATCAAATGCTTGCGAAACGTCCAAGAATACGTCAGAGCAGATTTTATTTTTTTTTTCGAGAGCACTTTTTTTTTTTTTTTTTTTTTTTAAAAGGAAATCCAAATCCCAGAGCACTCAGACTCGGTAACGGTCCATTGTACTACCAGGCAGAAATTCTCCTTTTGGTGTAGAGGCATGTGAATGGGTGGCGTATGTTGTTGTTCCCCATGGGGATTGAACCTGCACCGCACGGGTCACAAGCCAACACACTAACCTCTACACCGTCGCCACCCATATCCGATGCACTTGATCAATCGTTGAATGTTTGCTTCTGAAGCCGAACTGATGGTTCGCTATGAGACGGTTTTCTTCTATAATTGGTTGTAAGCGTCCGAGTAATATCCTCTCAAAAACTTCGGAAATTATTGAAAGAAGCGATATGGGTCTATAATACCTCTTTTCATTGGTAGTTTTCCTGGTTTTAAAACCATAATGACTTCCGCGACCTTCCATTGGCTCGGAAAGTGTTTTAGTCTAATCGCTGCGTTTATAATATGAAGAATGTTAATGCTTTCCGAGGTAGCATTTTTAGTAGTTCACCCGTAATCAGGTCGTAACCCGGAGCTTTTTTGGGCTTCTTTCTTTATTCCTTGCCTGAGCTAGGTGAGTGTAGTGTTTATTACTACATTATTTTTAGTTGTTCTGTCGGAGGCATTAATATTTTCATTAAGTTCTTGATCATGGAACGGCTTAAAAGTTTCGTATTGGTGGGCGGCAAAAACGTTCGCCTTCTCTTTGTCGGGTTTTTGCCCAGACGTCTGGGGTTATCTTAATAGGTGGCGCTGCTGTCTTTGGCCTTTTTGTAGTTTTAATACCCTTCCACAGAAAGTAATTGGATTCTTTTCCAGCTGTTAGGCTTTCACTGGCTGCTTGGTTTTTAAAACCTCTAATAAACTTTGTTAGCAAGTTACACATCGACTGTGTAACTTGCTTAAGCGCTCCTTATCTTGTGGGGCTCGAGTTTGTTGCCATCTTTTACGCGCTTTTCGTTTTGTCTTGACCATATCTATTATTTACTGCGGGTATTTGACGCAGTTACAATCGGCCATTTTTCGCTAGTAAGAAGTGTTATTCTATGCAGTACTTTGCACGGTATCGACGAAGTGGTCGACCGCGACTTCTAGTTCATAAGGCGTCTTAAGCGATACACCCAGTTCCGTATTGAAAGAAAGAAAATATTTGGTGAAATATTTGGCTGTAACCATTGACTAAAAATTGACTTGGAACTCTCACATGAAAAAAATTTAGACAGAGCAAGGATTTTGGGATGATATGGACCTGCAAAAGTCTATTGGGTAAAAACTTGGGTCTAAAGCCCAAAATAACAATGTGGATGAACGCAGCTATTCCTAGACCCATTTTACACTATGCGGCACACTGCTAGTGGCAAAAAAAAACAAAAGAAAAGTCTTCTTATGCCAAACTCAACAAATTGCAAAGACTGGCCTAACATCGGGCGCAATGGGAACAAGACATACCGCAGCGTTGGCAGTTCTACTGAACCTTCCCCCATTTCATTCTATACATTTTTTTTTTTTTTTTTTTATAAAAATCTAAATTCCAGAGCACTCAGACTCGGTAACGGTCCATTGTACTACCAGTCAGAAATCCTCCTTTTGGTGTAGAGGCATATGAATGGGGGGCGTATGTTGTTGTTCCCCATGGGGATTGAACCTGCACCGCACGGGTCACAAGCCAACACACTAACCTCTACAACGTCGCCACCCGTATTCTAAACATACACAAAGAAGCAATGGCAAAGCCTACACGCTCACATCAAGATGAAATCAATTCCAATTCATTCCACTCAGAACTGGTTCACGAAATTACTTGGAATAACATTTCCGGACAACTGTCTGAAAAAAGGCTTGAAGTTGTCAGGCAGGCGCTTATGTCAGCTTACTTTTTCGAGTCAACGGAGATTGGGAGGAAAACAAAGGCACCCTTTCTCCGCAAAGTTAAGCCCGCTTCGTTTCTCCGCTAAGGGTAGGTGCTAATTGTCTAACAGGCGCTTATGTCTTTACTTGGTGCGTGGCGTTGCTTTTAAATAACTTATTTCACACCAGGTACCAGTCAGGCATTTTATGGAATGCCTAGGCAATGTTTAAAATAAAAAATCATTTAATACATTGCCTGACCGTTTTGGCATTTAATAGAATGCCGGATTTCATATTAAAATTTAAGGACGTTGGATCATTTGAATAGGAAATAAGTCCACGAAAGGACGACCAAAACCTCCAAAGTCCGATAATATACGAGTAGGAAAATATAAAGCAAATATTTTAAGTACGACAAATGCACAGTCGCGTTTGAGTTCTCTCACGTGTGATAAGCGAGCGACATGGCCATCTATAAAGGAGGGCTGTATTTTGAAGTATTCCCATTTGTAAACATGAGGACAGGCTACACTCTGCTTGGACGAACTGTTGGATACTTTATGCCTAAGTTATATCCCCTTCATGAAGGCCGAAGCAAAACGCTTCTCTACGCAGATGACTCAGTGAACTACGCCATCTCCCTGCCCCCAGAGATAGCTGCCCGACAAGTTGAGACCCACATCAGTAATCTTTGGGACTACTATCTTAAGTGGAGACTGAAGATAAATAGCAGCAAAACGGATCTAATCTGCTCCCGCCCTCCTGTAACAGCGACCAGAGGACGCCAAGCATTTGCGGCCCCCTGCCATAATATCAAACTGAAACTTCCAGATGACACCGTGGTTCATACTAGAACATCATCGAAATATCTGGGAATCAACTTCAACATCACCCTCAAAAGGGTAAACTTTGCACTGCATTTAATGCACCCGCTGCTCAAGAAACGCAACGGGCTTTGCAAAAATAACAAGCTGCTCATATATATGCAGCTCATCAAACCAGTGATAACTAACGGTTGTCCAATCTGGTTCACAATATCACCATCAACAATGAAGAAGTTCCAACTATTTAATTGGAAAATGCTACGGATCTGCAAAGGACTTGTCCTCATTTACTACAATGCCAACAGATTTCACCTGTTCTTCAATCGCCGTGAAAGCTTCTATCACGGAGCGCTGTGATCGACCTGTTGAAGATATTGCCTTTCCGTGTTGACACCTGCCCTGCGTACTATCTGCTCCAGTACGAGATTGAAGAAATCGCAGCGCGTCCCTTTGCCGAAACCCGGTGCATGTTGGTAACAGCTCGGAGGAGCTACTTCACAACTGCATGTTGCAGCGTGTGTTTTCCAGTTCCACGCGACACATCTGAATCAGTTTTGCCGGGACTCGAATTCGGCCATCGCCATATAGAGCTCCTGACGATGTATACTATCATACGCGGCTTTGAAGTCGATGAATAGGTGGTTTGTCTCGACTTGAAATTCGTTGGTCTTTTCCAGGATTTGGCTCAGTGTGAAAATTTGGTCTATAAACGATCTGCCTGGCCGGAAGCCACACTGGTATGTGCCGATAAGTGTGTTGCAAACCGGCTTAAGACGTTCACACTGTACGTTGGAAAGGATCATATATGCGACATTAAGCAGTGATATGCCTCGATAGTTCTTGCGAGAAATAGGATCGCCTTTTTTGTAGATGGGGCATATGGAGCTGATAGTCCAGTCATCGGGAATATTTTCTTCTTTTGTAAACCTAGCCATAAGAAATTCCTCGGGCCCATTTTGCTGAGCCGACATTTTCAATTTTAGTTATAAGTCTACAGAACGCCCTCGGTAAAAGCAACCGATGGAAATTCGAGCAGTTGCGTTAATTGAGGTTGTTGCAATAACCGAGTCACAAAAAAGTTGAGCCTTGAATTAAAATTTAACGTGAAAACCAGAGTATGAAAAGTAAAAGAATATTGTTCATCGTAAACGAAAAGAAAAGCAATACATTTAATTCATTTACAATAAAAGTTACATAATGTTAATACAGTTTTTGGTTAAATTGATTTAAAAAATTGGGAAATGTAAGTTTGCTTTTTCTTGGAGGATACATTTTTGTCGACGGCCAGCTCTCTCACTTTTTGAAGAGTCAAGGCATCTTCTAGTGAAACCGAGTTTTCTTCAGCCCATTGAAGACAAATGCTAAATGCTTGGATAACATGTTCCGTTTTGATTTTTGGCCGTGGAGGACTTACACTCGCACCTGCGCTTTCTTCTTCACTCTAGATTTCTTCGGCTTCTAGATTGTTGCAAACAGGCGCCTGTTCGATATCGTTTTCGGCAATCCAATTGATTGATTTTACTCTCCAAATCTGAAGCTCCGCTTCCGACTAAATGTGCCAAAAGTCCTTTTTTGTAGAACAGTTTTGTCAAGTTGATGACATTTTGGTCCATTGGTTGGAGAATAGCGGTGCAGTTTGCTGGCAAACACATGGTAACAATCTTTCCATCATCACTTATCATCTCCCCGTCTTTTGGATGACACGTTGCGTTGTCCAATAGCAGTAGAGCTTTTCTTGGCAAATTTTTCGATTCCTAAACCAAGGAAAAAAATATAAAAAACATTTTAAATTCGACTAAATCAATTCGAAAATAATTTTACTTCTGGAACGAATGTTGAATGAAACCAATCTTTAAAAAATTCGTATGTCATCCACGCATTTTTGTTGGCCTTGTAAACGACAGTCTTGTTTTCAAAATGCTTAAATGCTCTAGGATTTAAGGTTTTTCCTATAACGAACAATTTGACTTTGTGCGTACCAGACGCATTAGCGCAAGCAAGAAAAGTGATTCTCTCCTTGCTTACTTTCCTACCAGGAGCAGTAGCTTCTTTACAACCCACAAAAGTTCTGTTTGGTATGAGCTTAAAAAATAGATCAGACTCATCCGCATTGTAAATTTGATCTGGTAACAAGTCAAGCTCCTTAATTTTATTTTTGAATTTTATTAAAAAAGGTTCCACCAGCTTTGGATTATTTGAAAGCTTTTCGCCACAAATTTTAAGCATTCGGATTCCATTCCGTTTTTTTAAAATTTGAAAACCAGCCATTACTGGTTCTTGTGGCATTAAAAGCTCCTGGTTTTTCTTTGTTTTTTTTGTGAAGCATACATGCTTTTGACTTAAGGATTTGTGTGGAAATGGGTACGTTTTGCCTGCGTTGCCTCTGGAACCAATTGTACAAGGCTTTTTCCATCCTTGGATACTCATACTGATTTAACTGATGCACCGTTACTCAATTTATTTAAAATCTCAGCCTTCTGCTTTATAGACAGCTTGGGAACTTTTTTAACGATAGCCATGATTTCCAAAACAAAACTAACCAAGCTGAACACTGATAAATTAAAACGCAAATTCAATGCCACCTACGATGTTTTTACGAGTGTTAAAAAATTCTGAGGAAGTAACTGTAAAATAACTGCCCAGTTACAGTAAAACCAAACACCAAAAAATAGGAACAAAGATAAAACGAAATAAGAGATTATGGATGGAAAGTTGCGTTTACTGAGTCACATTTTTTTGAAAAGTTGCAATTACTGAGTCACTAATGGTAAACATTTTGGTGTTGCTTTAACCGAGGTATTGCGTTTATCGAGGGTTGCTTTTACCGAGGGCGTACTGTATAAGTCAATTTGTACATATCGTTGAGAATCCTTGTTATACCCTATTCTAAGGGTATATTAATTTTGACGCATAGTTTGTAACATACCTTAATATTGCCCGTAGACCCCTAAAAGTTACTATATTTATGATCAGCATCGATAGTAATGTCGGTCTAGCCATGTCCGTCCGTCCGTCTGTAGCCAAAAATTAGGCCTTTAAACTGGACCTAGAGAGCTGAAATTTTAACCATATACTCTCTAGGGTCCCGAAATAATCAAGTTTACGAATTTTTGAAATCCGCCCACAGACACGCCCACAAACTCAAAAAAACCAAATTTTGGAAAAAATCGAATTTTGAGCTAGAAAGCTGAAATTTTTTATATATGATCTATGACTCCTAAAACTGCTCCGGATAAAAAATTTTCAAAATCCGCCCACTGACACGCCCATAAATAAATAAAATTATTTTTTTTTACCCTATTCTAAGGGTATATTAATTTTTGAAAATCCAAAGTTTCAGCTAGGGAGCTGAAATTTATAGTATATACTCTCTATGGGCCCTTTATGCTCATGTGTAAATATTTTCAAAATCCGCCCACTGACACGCCCACAATTATTTTTTTTTTTTTTTGAAAATTCAAAGTTTGAGCTAGGGAGCTGAAATTTATAATATATACTCTCTAGTAGCCCTTTATTCTCATGTGTTAATTTTTTTTAAATCCGCCTACTGACACGCCCACAATTAAATATAACAATTTTATTGAAACACCAAGTTTGAGCTAGGGAGCGTTTTTTTTGATAAAATCCTTTAAATGGTATATAACAAAATATGTAGAGCGTTCCTAACAATTCAACCATACTTAGACTTTTGTCACGCCCACTTATGAGGGATAGGAATAAGAATAAGGTATCCAACAGTTCGCCCAAGCGGACTGTAGCCCGTCCCTATGTTTCATTTGGAATATTGTTTTGTCTAACAAAATAACCAACATTTTATCATACGGTCATGGCATGACAACCCAAATTGCTTAAGGCACCTTTTTAAGAAGGTCATTGTCTACATATTTTCCTTACATGTAGGTACTGCTATTTTCATTTTTTTAAGCAATTAATCCGATCAGAGTTCAAAAGAAACAGAAATGACTTCAATGCCCACATTAATCGAGTCTAACTCTCCAACGGCCAAAAGTCTAAAGAAGACTACAAAGTCCCACGAGTAGTAAGACGTTCAGTCGTTTATTAAAACCATTAAGAATACGCCTCATTATCAATCCCGACACTCATTTATAACGACATTCCAGCTGTTAAATCTTCAGATAATACCAGATACAAAAACGCGCAACTTTTTGGCGACCGCGATATTGCTTGACTGTCTCAGTTTTCGTTATCAGAGTTTATTATTTTGAAAACACGAAATACCCGGAGAAATATTCCGTATTCGTATTCACTAAGCATTTCGGGTGTATCTACTTAACTCGGATGTTTTCGAAAACGGCCGTGTAATTTACCCTTTGCAAATTTACTTTCGGTAAAACGGAATGAATTAAATACAGCAGACGCTTGATATATTGAACTTATAAAAACCAGACCTCTTTACTATTTTGAATGGGAAGTTAAAAAGGCTTTCCAAATGAAATGTTGAATTTGATTCAAAAATTCACATTTTGTCAGATATATGTACTTGATTGTTTATTTAATTTATAAAAGCGTAAAAAAGCAATTAAACAATACAAATAAAGAAAGTAGTAGAAATCAGTCTTAACAAATAACATAAGGTACCTAGGTATATATGATCTCTATTAACAACTTAATATTAAAAACATAGGGGCGGGCTACAGTCCGCTTGGGCGAACTGTTGGATACCCTATTCTTATTCCTATATCTCATAAGTGGGCGTGACAAAAATGTAAAGGATTTTATCGAAAAAACTAAGCTTTTGTAAATAAAAACGCTCCCTAGCTCAAACTTTGGTTTTTCAATAAAATTGTTTTATTTAATTGTGGGCGTGTCAGTAAATTTCAGCTCCCTAGCTCAAACTTTGGACTTTCAAAAATAAAAAATAAATAATTGTGGGCGTGTCAGTAGGCGGATTTTGAAAATATTTACACATGAGCATAAAGGGCCCCTAGAGAGTATATATTAAAAATTTCAGCTCCCTAGCTCAAATTTTGGTTTTTCAAAAAAAATATTTTATTTAATTGTGGGCGTGTCAGTGGGCGGATTTTGAAAATTTTATGTCCCAAGCAGTTTTATGGGCCAAAGATCATATATAAAAAATTTCAGCTTTCTAGCTCAAAATTCAATTTTTCCCAAAATTTGTTTTATTTAATTGTGGGCGTGTCAGTGGGCGGATTTTGAAAATTTTATGTCCCAATCAGTTTTATGGGCCATAGATCATATATAAAAAAATTCAGCTCTCTAGCTCAAAATTCGATTTTTCCCAAAATTTTGTTTTTTTTAGTTTGTGGGCGTGTCTGTGGGCGGATTTCAAAAATTCTTAAACTTGATTATTTCGGGACCCTAGAGAGTATATGGTTAAAATTTCAGCTTTCTAGGTCCAATTTAAAGGCCTAATTTTTGCCGACGGACGGACGGACGGACGGACGGACGGACATGGCTAGATCGACATTACTATCGATGCTGATCATAAATATAGTAACTTTTAGGGGTCTACGGGCAATATTAAGGTATGTTACAAACTATGCGTCAAAATTAATATACCCCTAGAATAGGGTATAAACAAATAAAAGAAGAAACCTGGTTAAAAAGCAGAAACATTTCATAACGTTTAAAATAACATAAAATTTATAATAATTATATATTCTTTAGGGGCCCTAATGCTCATGTTTAAATATTTTTAAAACCCGTCCTCTGACACGCCCACTATTTAAAAAAAAAAGATATTACTGAAGAAATCATTGTAAGTGAAAGTCCTATTCTTCGCAAAGTAGGTATGTAGATAAAGCCGTTTCGAACAATTCCTTTTTATAAAGTTTTCTGCCGTGCCCACTTAAAGGGACGTTTTTTTTACAAAAACTTTGTTTTTCGATAAAAATCCTTTCAATGTTGTCAACCGCAAACCACAGGACTTACCACGCGCTCTACTAGATACAGGGCGACAACAACGAGCGAAAGAGGCGCTCTGAGTGAATTTAACCTCCAACGCTTTGGATGGATTAAATCCCATCTATGTAAACTGTTAGCAATTTACTTTTCTCCCGCGAATAATACTGAAAAGCAAACTGCTGTTAGTTTCATAACTAGTCGCAGTGAAAACAAACATTTGTAATCCAATTGTAGTTTATAATGTTTGAAATAAAAAAAATTGTCAGTGGGTGAATTTTAATAATTCTTACACTCGATAATTTCGGGCCAATAGAGAGTACCTACATGTTCCAAATTGCAGCTTTCTGGCTCGGGTTTTAAGGCCTAACTTTTGCCGACGGACGGACATGGCTAGATCAACATTACTATCGAATCACGAATATAGTATTTTGTATGGGTCTACGGGCAATATTTAGGTAGGCACCTATGTTACAAACAAAGAATCAACTTAACATACCCTTAAAATAGGGTGTAAAAAGGGGATGCGTAACGGCTCCTTAATTCTTTGCAGGTGCCAAAATATAACTTAAACACCTGCCTCCTATAAAACGTTTGTATTTTTTTGGCCCGCATGTGACTCGCGTTGGCTAGCACAGCCCTTTGAGACGGGCCATAATTAAAATGCAAACTTTGTATTAATAAGCAGGATTGCTTGAACACCAAATCGGGTAGTTCACAGACACTTTATTCTCATAAAAAGTGCGTACTTAATAAATACAAACACACACAACCACGTGCCTTATTAACAAGAACAAAACGCCAGTAGCGCTGGCAGGAGCAATAAGAGCATAAAAAAGACAACGAGGCACAGTCTGACTCTTGACTTAACCCATGAAACGATACGCAAGTGCAAATGCGAATAGTTAGCTCGTCGCCTTCACCCGTCGTTGTTCACTGGAACAGTACCAACCGAAAATCATTTCTAACTCAATATGGAAGTGTTTATTTAAAAATAAAAAATAAATAAAAATAATTTATACATAGATATAGACACGAGAGACTGCCTAAATACCACAGAATCGGCTCTTAAGAGAAATAAAAAAAACATAAAACCGACAAACTGCATTCATCCATCCATTCGCATTGCGGGTGGTGGATCCCCAATCCGTTTCTGTATTCGGTACTACGTTGTGTCTGTGCAACAGCAGCTCCACTCTTCTCTCATCCGAAAGATTTCACGGTTTTCGTTTCCATCCCATTCTGTTCTTCATCGTAATTCTTCGACCAAATCTAATGTTTTTTTTTTTAAGTTTTTAGTGTCTCCATGTGTTGTGGATACTTTGCTCTTCACGTATCTAGTATATTTTGAAGCAGCTCTTTATGCCACTGCCCATGTATTTCTCTGTCTTTAGCTTAGTCTATAGAGCTAAAAGTAACTTTAAAGTTCAAGTACTAGAGTGTGTGTACGTACCGTACAGAGCCCAGTGAACGAGTATGTTGAGCTCTATCCAACCAGTAGTGGATTTGATAATATACGAGTCCGTTGTGTCGTTTGATTCGCATTTTAAATTTGTTGTTGCTGCTCCAACTATAGTCAATGACCACCAAGAGTAGTTCTATTCTGATTGGGGTCTCCGGCACAGAAATATAATAAAAAATAGAGAAAGGAATAACCCGATACACACTTTGGTTGGCATTACTTGTTTTAGTCGCAAACAGTCGCGATTTCTCCTTCCTTTTGTGCATTCAATTTAATAAAATAATTTTTTTTTTTGGTCAGACCGGTGACAAACGTTGCGTCGGAATCAATAATTAAGAAACAGCGCACTGTGCTATGTGAAAATACAAAGAAAATATCTCAATTTAAAAGCAGAAGATACAGTTTTTTTGCCAGAAGAGATACTTCTACGTGATGATTCAACTGTCAGTCATTTAATTTATCGATTGACATGAATATGTAACTGAGTTAATTGTTAATTAAAATACGGACTAGCCGCCGGACAAAGAAAATTATTCCATGCATTGGGCAGTGCAGATTTTGTAAAAGTATCTCGAAAACTACCATCCGGTGAAAAGAGCTACAAAACAAAGTAGGTAGTATCTTAAAAAAGTGTATGCTCAGTGTTATACTGTGCACCCCTCAGTGGGAGGGCATGATCGATACATAATCATACCGTGTCTAGTTTCGTGAACAAAAAATAAAGTATCTCACGATATAATAGCGCATCTACTACTGCTGTAACATGTGATTATCGAGACAACATCCAAAAAGCGGACGTAAATAGGAATTATTATTACTCGATATTTATTGCTTGTGATTGCAATTAGCAAACTTTTTTTTATTGGGATTTAGTGAACTAAACAAAATATCACAAACCTCAACACGACGATGGATTTGAACAGTCATCGCAGTGAAATAGAACAATTTTTATTTGGTAAGTTGCAGTATCTGGGCGTTTATGTATCTTATGCTGGGGTACCTATTAGTATCTTCATAACACTAGAGTAATAATTGTGTACTTTTAAAAGTACCATAGTACAATACAATGGCGGTGAATATGATAAACATTAACCCACTTTCTTATATCTTCTATATCGTCATAAGGAAGCCCCAGTTAAGAAGGTTAATTTGCGGTGTTGTTCATGCGAGTATGACACTTTTTTTTATAAGTGAAATCGGTTCGAATGGCAGAGTACAAGTACTTGTACATCTCCACTCATCACACCGCAACGCAATCCAGCAAAGTATGGCAAAGAAGGAAAAGATACGTATAATTTACTGCCTTTCTGTCAGTTTAATGAACATACTCGTCTCGTACGTAAACTATGATGAGGCAAACTTCCGGCAACAATTTGATACGAAAGTTTATTTGTGGTCAGTGGCTCAGCGGAGAGTTGTAGTTCAGCAGAGTAATTGTACGAGTTCGGCTCTATGGAAGATTGCGAATCACTTGGGGCATATAAAATTTGTGATAAATCTCCGCGTCTCTGTAGTTACTTCTCTCCTATGATGTCATGTTTTGGCAGTGGAATTAAAATGGGGAAAATAAAACAGTAAGCAACATTTTGTGAGACAATTTTACGAATTTTTAATTTTTAATGTTCTACTTTTATGGCGGAGATGGTTTGGTTAGAAAGACTATGTGTGCCAAATGTTTCATTTCTAAGCCATACCCATCTAGAACCGTTTGAGTTCTATTTGATCAGCCTGTGCATATATATGAGGTATATATTTCGGCTTCCTCCTCGCAATTATTTGATACGCCCAATATTGAGGCATTTTTTTAAGTCTTCTCGCATACAGTGCGAATCTGCTTTTGTATTATTTTATTACCAATCGATATTCGATACTCTATGCCTGTTTTGCACCATCCCTGACTCTATTTTTAGGTAATACAGTTTTTCGAAATTCTGATTAGATATTAGACCGTTCTAAATGGGCCCGCGGTGTTCCGGATTTGGACTCGAGATGTCTGGTTTGGTACACTGACGCAACGGATCGAAAACGGGATCTGGAATTAGAGCTGGTGTCTTTTAACCCAACACCAAAATACCTATGGGAAAGTGGCCCACGGTATTCGAGGCAGAAATCCATGCCATTGAGATCTGCGCTGATTTAAATTCAAAACATAGGGACGGGCTACAGTCCGCTTGTGCGAACTGTTGGATACCCTATTCTTATTCCTATCCCTCAGAGGGTATATATTATAAATTTCAGCTCCCTAGCTCAAACTTTGAATTTTCAAAAAAGTTTTTTTTTTAAATTGTGGGCGTGTCAGTGGGCGGATTTTGAAAATATTTACACATGAGCATATAAAATTCAGCTCCCTAGCTCAAATTTTGGTTTTTCAATAAAATTGTTTTATTTTTTTGTGGGCGTGTCAGTGGGCGGATTTTGAAAATTTTATATCCCGCGCAGTTTTAGGAGTCATAGATCATATAAAAAAAATGTCAGCTTTCTAGCTCAAAATTCGATTTTTTCCAAAATTTTGTTTTTTTGAGTTTGTGGGCGTGTTTGTGGGCGGATTTCAAAAATTCGTAAACTTGATTATTTTGGGACCCTAGAGAGTATATGGTTAAATTTTCAGCTCTCTAGGCCCAGTTTAAAGGCCTAATTTTTGCCGACGGACGGACGGACGGACGGACATGGCTAGATCGACATTACTATCGATGCTGATCATAAATATAGTAACTTTTAAGGGTCTACGGGCAATATTAAGGTATGTTACAAACTATGCGTCAAAATTAATATACCCTTAGAATAGGGTATAAACATAGGGAAAGGCTACAGTCCGCTTGGGCGAGTGCTACCCTATTCCTATTCCTCATTGAAGGGGTGTGGCAGAAATCTAAGTTTGTGTGAATTGTTAAGTACGATCTACAGATTTTGTTACACAGAATTTAAAGGATTTTATCGAAAAAACAAGGTTTTTATAAAAACCGCCCCTTAAAAGTGGGCATGGCAGAAAACGTTTTGTAGAGGAATTGTTCACAACGAATTTATCTGCATACTTTGCGAAGACAAGGGCTTTCATTTACAATTACATGATTTCTTCAATAAAACTTTTTCTTAAATAGTGGGCGTGTCAGTGAATGGATAATATCTTAAAAAATGAGGGCCTCAGAAATTATTATAAATTTCAGCTTCCTAGCTCAAACTTTGACTTTTCGATAAAACTTTTTTTAATTTTGTGCGTATTAGTGGATCGATCCTAAAAATGTTGACTCCATTTGGGTCCCTAAAGAGAATTTATTAAAAAACTCAGCTCAAAATTCGATTTCTTCGATCAATTTGTTTTGTTTTAATATTGTGGGCGGATTTTAAAAATTTTAAAATTCTAAAACTTAATTATTTCGGGCCCCTAGAGAGTATATGGTTTAAATTTCAGTTTCTAGCCAGAGTTTTAATGCCAATTGTTGACAACGAACAGACGAACGGACGGACATGGCTCGATCGGCTTTACTATCGATGTTGATCACGAATATAGGCCCCGATTGCGGTTGTCGATTACCAATCGAAGCGACATTTGTCGATTGTGTCGATTGGATCGAATGATTGGTATTGTCTAAGCAATCGAATGAGCTCTATTGTGCTAAAAATAACATCAAGAGTAAACAACACTTTTAAGGTTTAAAACTGAAAAATTGTGTGTCATAAGCTAAGAAAAATGTATGCAGTTGTGTCAAAGTGAGTGGTAATTATGAAGTTTTATTGTAAAAAGTGTTGCCTACTTTTAAATGTTAATGATGTCAAATCACCACAATATTGTAAATATTTATATGCATAACGCGTCGATAAGAAAATTACAATCGACATCAATGGTTTGTGAAATAGAAAAATGGCGGACAAAAAATAGAGAAATCGACGATCGTTGATCGAAAGAAGTCGATCTTCGATCAAGAAATCGACATTGTATCTACGGGCAATATTAAGGTATATTTCAAACTGTAAGTCAATTAGATATACCATTATAATCGCAGTGGGTTAACAATAATATTGGTCACAATATCATTCTGGACTCATTTGAGTCTCTACCAGGAAACATAGACTACACCATAACCCAATTACAGTTCGGAAAGAACTTTCAAGTCACTACTCCTTTCAGATCATTCTGGGATGACGCTGAATTTGCGAAAGATAAATCGATCCACTTCTACACCGATGGATCAAAAACTAGTGACGGAGTTGGTGGTGGCGTTTTCTCCGAAAGGCTAAATCTTAGTCTCTCTTTCCGTCTTCCTAATGATTGTAGCGTATTCCAGGCGGAAATTATGGCGATAAAAGAAGCCCTGACGTGGCTCTAAGAGTCTGATCTCACTAAACCGACTGCGTATTAGCTCTACTATAGGTGCCATAACAGGCCACTGCCTGATAGGCAGGCACGCATCGAGGCTTGGCGTTTATTCAAACGATTTCTGCAGAAGTTGCATGGACGAGGAGGAGGAGGAGACTACACTTCATCTTCTCTGCACATGTCCTGCTCTTTCCCATAAAAGAAATCTTTATCTGGGAGATTTCTTGCTTAATGATCTTAATGACTTGGCTAACGCTGACGTAAGAAGTCTATCGCGCTTCATAAGAACCTCCAAATGGTTTAACGAGTAGTGAAAGAAACCCATCGATACGTGTGGTATCACAATGGACCTAACATTGGTCTAAGTGTGTTGGGCTTAGGCTGACAGAAACTATAACCTAACCTAACCTAACCTAGAATAGGGTGTTAAAAGGGAATTAAAGGCGCCAGAATACATATCTTTTCAGGTCAATCCCCAATACAAGCACTTTTGTCCAATGTAACGGACTCTATGACTCTAAGGAACTGCTACGCTGCCTTGCAAAATCTAGCCAACACAACAAGGTCAAACTTTAATGGGAACCCGGCCACCAGAGTAGGGATGATCAATGTTCATCGATGTTCACAAAACATCGACGTTGAGAGACTAAATATCGATGTTTTAACATAAAAATAAAAATAAAATTTTGAATATTTTTTTTTCGGGATATACTTTCTGCCAACAACTCAATAGATTGAATGGAAAGCTTCTTGCAAAAATATTATTTTTTCAGTAAATAGACAAAAAGTTTAGGGATATATGATGTAGGTACATACACGTGTTTATATTTGCTGTATACGTATATAATATCCCAAATCTTTTACGTATATACAATATACATATATTTAAATGCTTACTGAAATTTTTTATATATGATCTATGACTTTTAAAACTGCTCAGGAGATACAATTTTTAAAATCCGCCCACGCCCACAATTAAATAAAACATTTTTATTGAAAAGTCAAAATTGAGCTAGGGAGCTGAAATTTATAATATAAACTTCCTAGGGGCCCTTTATGCTCATGTGTAAATATTTTTTAAATCCGCCTACTAAAATAATTTTATTGAAAAACCAAAGTTTGAGCTAGGGAGCGTTTTTTTACAAAAGCTTCGTTTTTTCGATTAAATCCTTTAAATGTTATAAAACAAAATATGTAGAGCGTTCTTAACAATTCAACAATACTTAGACTTTTGTCACGCCCACTTATGAGGGATAGGAATAAGAATAGGGTATCCAACAGTTCGCCCAAGCGGACTGTAGCCCGTCCCTATGTTTTTTAATTACTTATTAATAAATGCGATACCTTATAAATGAAATAAATTCAAGTACTTATGTATATTGTTTTTGTTTACCCTAATAGTCGGGATTCTATAAATTCAAATGTCGACATCGATGTGAACATCGATGTTTTGGCAATATCACTCATCCCTACACCAGAGTATTGCAGGCAATGAAACTGCAGACGAACCTGCTAGAGCTGGAACGGAAACTGCGGTCTTAGAACCAGAGCCTTATTGCAGAGTCAATTGTCTTAACCATTGGGAAAGTGTCCTGGCTTAGGACAATTCAAACATTTAATTAAGCCTTACTCGTTTCAAGAAATTCTTATGCTACATAAGTAAGGAAAATATTAGAAAGCTGATGGGCTTTCTCCATCTCAGCTAAATGAATTTGTGTCCGGATACAGAATGCAGGTTCTGTATGGAGGATCAAGAAATCTCTGAACACATTCTCTGTAAATGTCCGGCACTACATTGGTTGAGACGACATAACTTTTACAATTAGATATTACATTATACATTAAAGACGTATTAGCCTGGCGGGGTCACTCACTAGGTTAAGGCATCAATTTTTAATAAAAAAGTCTTTGAGGTCGCAGTGCCAGCCAATAGGGCAAGGGTATGCACAGTATTGGTCCAGTATAACGTATGATTCAATGTCCAGAGTACATTCGGTATTTCGAATACGTTTTATCTTTTGAATCTTTAAATAATTAGAAAGTAAAAAGTTTATTTCTTAACACTTTATTTTATACTTCACTTAAAACAAAAAAAAAAAACAATATTTAACTTCAATTGAAAACAAACATAAGGCACAAACTATAACTTCATTATGCAAATATTTATGTGTATTTTTTTGCAAATTATGCACATTTTCTACAGTTATATGCACTTTTATTTGTGTTCATATTTTAGGAAAAAAAAAATTCAAAAGTGGAAGAAATAACGAAGACAACAGAACACGTAAAACAAAACAAACCAATTAAAAAAGAAGAATAACAATTTCAGTGAGAACTGAGAATCCAAAGCCATGAAAAATTGTTTATGTTTGTGTCTTCCAGTTTTGTTATATAGATAGGTGAATAGATATAAGCGCATTTACAATCAAGAGTTTCTTTAATTTTTTTTTCTCTATTCGTGTCCGTAACTAGAACATTAGTAAATTTTTTTTTTCATTTTCTGATATTCGTTATTTTTTTCTTTATATTGAATACCTAATGGACTTAAAAAAATTGTTCGTAATACCGATAACGGCATTCGTTATACTGAAAGACCACTGTATACCGGGTGTCCAAGTTAAGCAGTATAATCCTTTAATTGGAGATTCCTGAAGTTCCGCTGAACAAAAAATTCTGGGGCCCGGGGTGGTAGGGTCTATTATCACCCCATTTCAAGTTATACCCCTTCAAAGTGGATGACCTCTAATTGGGAGATGTGACTACAAGCGCTATAATTTCTCAACTATTATAGGTACAATAGGTACTAGTCTTACAAGTCTTTAACACTTTGGGTACATCTGTACAGCTTCAAATAAGTTATTGGCTTGATTTCAAATAATAAATTTTCATAATTTGGAGTTTAAGGCAAAATTATGAAAATTTGTTATTCCATTTTTATACCCTATTCTAGGGGTATATTAATTTTGACGCATAGTTTGTAACATACCTTAATATTGCCCGTAGACCCCTAAAAGTTACTATATTTATGATCAGCATCGATAGTAATGTCGATCTAGCCATGTCCGTCCGTCCGTCCGTCCGTCCGTCCGTCCGTCGGCAAAAATTAGGCCTTTAAACTGGACCTAGAGAGCTGAAATTTTAACCATATACTCTCTAGGGTCCCGAAATAATCAAGTTTACGAATTTTTGAAATCCGCCCACAGACACGCCCACAAACTCAAAAAAACAAAATTTTGGAAAAAATCGAATTTTGAGCTAGGAAGCTGAAATTTTTTATATATGATCTATGGCTCCTAAAACTGCTCGGGATATAAAATTTTCAAAATCCGCCCACTGCCACGCCCACAAAAAAATAAAACAATTTTATTGAAAAACCAAAATTTGAGCTAGGGAGCTGAAATTTTTAATATATACTCTCTAGGGGCCCTTTAAGCTCATGTATAAATATTTTAAAAAACCGCCCACTGACACGCCCACAAATAAATAAAACAATTTTTTTGAAAATCCAAAGTTTGAGCTAGGGATCTGAAATTTATAATATATACTCTATAGCGGCCCTTTAAGCTCATGTATAAATATTTTCAAAATCCGCCCACTGACACGCCCACAAATAAATAAAACAATTTTTTTGAAAATCCAAAGTTTGAGCTAGGGAGCTGAAATTTATAATATATACTCTCTAGGGGCCCTTTATGCTTTTTTTTTAAATCCGCCTACTGACACGCCCATAATTAAATAAAACAATTTTATTGAAACACCCAAGTTTGAGCTAGGGAGCGTTTTTTTTTGATAAAATCCTTTAAATGTTATATAACAAAATATGTAGAGCGTTCTTAACAATTTAACCATACTTAGACTTTTGTCACGCCCACTTATGAGGGATAGGAATAAGAATAGGGTATCCAACAGTTCGCCCAAGCGGACTGTAGCCCGTCCCTATGTTTTTTACTTAAAATACATTTTTAACTTTTTTATATTTTTTATTATGAAATTTGTATTCTTAAAAAAATCCCTAAAAAATATGTTGAGCTACTTTTTTACGTACGATCAAGTTGTAGTAAAAGCCATTTTTTGACCGACAAAAATGGTCAAAAAGAAGTGTATCTACGAGGGGCGTTCAATATATTCTCGGTATCGATATGAAGGAAAATGCTAATTCAATTTCAATTGTCTTTATTTTTCAATATAATTTCCCCTAACATCAATGCAATTGTTACATCTTGAGATAAGCTTTTTTAAACCCTCAAAAAAATAAATTTCCTCTTTCTCTGCAAAATACCCATTTATTGCCGACTTGAGTTCTTCATCATCCAAAAATCTTTTTCCACGAAGACATTTTTTCAAATCCGGAAACAGGAAATAATCACTAGGGGCAAGGTCTGGACTATAGGGTGCGTGTTGGATTTCTTCGAAACCACAATCTCGCGCAGCAGCCTTGGAAACTCGCGCCGTGTGAACAGGAGCGTTGTCATGAAGCAGCAACACACCCGCTGCGAGTTTACCCCGTCTTTTCGTTTTAATTTCCTCCCGCAAATTATGCAAAGTGGAAGCGTAGGATGTGGCGTTGACGGTTTCACCTT
Organism: Portevinia maculata; assembly: GCA_949715645.1. NCBI lineage: Eukaryota > Metazoa > Arthropoda > Insecta > Diptera > Syrphidae > Portevinia > Portevinia maculata. The sequence continues at coordinate 222,950,320 of OX454526.1, forward strand.
TTTTTTTGTACTCAATGAGCAAGATTCCCTTTGAGTCCCAAAAAACTGTGGCCATGAGCTTCCCGGCAGACGGAGTGACTTTGAACTTCTTCGGGTGGTCTGTTCCTTTTTTATGCCACTGAATAGACTCTTGTTTGCTTTCAGGGTCATAGTGGTGGACCCATGTTTTGTCCCCAGTAACAATTCGATCCATAACACCGTCCGCGTTCTCACTACACATCTCCAAAAGCTCTCTACAGCATGCGATTATCACTTTTTTCTGAGGCGCTGTGAGCATTCGTGGCACCCACCTTGCACTGACCTTTGAAAGGTTAAGATGGTCATGAAGAATGGTGTGAATGGTACCAATTGAAAGCTTGGTGATCTCTGCCATCATTTTCACCTTTATTCGGGCATCCTCAAGAACAAGTTTTTCGACTTCTTTGATGCTTTCTCCCCTACAAGCAGTAGCCGGGGCGCCGGAGCGGGGGTCGTCTTCAATGCTCTCTCTGCCTCTCTTGAACTCACTTGACCACTTTTGCACTGTTAAAAATGAAGGTGCGGAACCCTGGTAAACAGCCACCATCTCTTCATGAATAGTTTTTAGACTTCTTCCTTGCTTAGTGAGAAATTTAATTACAGCGCGATGCTCAATTTTCACCATCATCGTCTCAGTTGCCATTATGATTCTGTTTAACTAGAGATAAAACGCGAATTTATAATCACATTTATATGAAATTTTACATGAATGCACTAAAATAATAGTACGAGTATTATTTGATAAATAAGTCAATTTATATATACAACCACAGCTTCACCCCGATACCGAGAATATATTGAACGCCCCTCGTATGTATACTACTAAAATCTCTGGATATTTTTTTGTGGTCCTGTAGAGGACCTTTTTGGAACAGTTTATTTAGTGTTTATAGCAATTGTTCGAAGCCCGTTTAAGCATATCCGATTACAGATTAACGAGTAGCAAACTTCTTCTCATCTCATCTGAAACAGCACTAATTTTGGAGCTCTTCCAGACTCCACATTTCTCTTAAACAAACTTTTCTTACATAGCTCCACAGAAGAAAAAATCTATAGATGTTAGCTCAGGTGATCTGGGTAGCCAAGGGTTTGGGTCAAATCGACCAATCCACCGTTCGTTAAAAGTATGGTTGGGGAACGAAGTTACCTCGCTGCTACTGTGACAAGGTGCTCCATCTTGTTGAAAGAACATCGCCCTTCTCTGAACAAGAGGAACATCTTTAAGGAGCTCCGGCAATTGTTCTCCAAAAAATTCCAGGTAGTAATGGGAAGTCCAAAGAACAGCTGGAGTTGGAATCGATCAAGTCCGACCGTCAATTTTCTGCCAGTGGATCTGCAAATAAAAAATACTGCAGCGTGTAGCGCTAGCGCTGTTAGATTGAAGGAATCTAAATGTTTGTCTGAAAGGCCTTATGGCCATACCAGCATTCTACTTTCCCTTCCCTAGGTCGTATATCTACGGTTTACATTGTACCCAAACTCAACTTCCATAAAAACTGCTCTGTTAGATTCCCCTCTACCTCTAGATCAGAATGGGAGGATAATGCGGTCGTAAATGAATTTGACATACCTATCTTCACAGATGGTTCCAAGATGAACCGTTGAGTAGGAGCAGGTATTTTCTCAACAGAACTAGACATCTCTAAAACTCTTCGCCTTCCCAACGCAACCAGCGTCTTTCAAGCAGAAATACTTGCAGTTAAGGAGGCGTGTAGAATGCTCCTCAACAAAGTGACGCCCAGAAAAAAATAGGCATCTTCGTCGACAGTCAGGCCGCGATTAAGGCTGTCGGTTCAACTAAGTCAACGTCCAAGCTTGTTGTGGAATGCAGGGAGACACTGAAAAGAGCTTGTCATCAGTTTGATATCACTCGCGTCTGGGTTCCCGGCTAGAGGAACATTGAAGGGAATGAGAAAGCCGATGAACTTGCAAGACGTGACTCTGCTCCGTGCGTGTCTTATGCGGAGGAAGTGTTCCCTCTGCTGGGATATATAAAGAGAGATATCCTCCTGCACTTCACCTCAAGGGCTGTGACTAGATGGATGAACCTGGCGAACTGTGTCATTTCAAGGAAGATCTGCCCAACCTACGATGATTCCAGAACAAACAACCTCTCAGCCAGAACGCGTGTAGATGTCGCCAGACTAACGGCAATTAGTACGGGCCATTGGCCCTTAGGAACTCACACAGCCAAGCTTGGCATCCCCCATAACACCCACTGCCGTAGCTGCGCTGACACCAACAAGAGTGAAACGGAGTCCAATCTTCTATGTGAGTGTCCGGCCGTAGCCAAAACCAGACGCAGTGCAGTAGGTCATCCCTTTTACGATGACCTTTCGGCCACCCAAAGCATCCATTTAAACAAGATCATCAAATTTCTCAACTCCACAGGCTGGTTTTGAGCTCCCCTAACATCCTTCTCCCCCCCCCTAATACCAGGTTCCGTTAGTTGTGGTATCAAAACGGCGCTCAACGTGTTATTTGTTCTTTTTCTTCGTCAGGAAACCGGGAATACAGCCACTTAAACCAACCAACCAACCAATGGGAAAAACGATGTAGAAGAACGTGTGGGCCTACTAAAATGTTTCCTATTAATCCAGCCCAAACATTTACGCTTTTCAAATTTGCCGTTCGGATTCGGCTTAATAGTGTAGGTCCCTTCCACTTCACATGGGCCGTTAATTCCTAATATTTATTTATTTTTAAACATTTACGCCAAACCTCTTAAGCAACACATTTTGAAGGAATTCTTTACAGTAATTACATTCTTACATTTGAAAGGATGTTGTGCGTATTAAATGGAGATTGGAGTCTGACCAATGGTGCAAATTATGGTGGTTTGAAGCCATACGGATTTTAGAGAATTTTAATCCAAGGGCATGCATAGCACATCTACAAAATAACGTCACCTTAAAGGAGGATGTGAAATTTATTGATGCAAGCAATTTGTCACACCACATCAACACAAATTTTCGAGTCGAACAAACAAATTTGTATGCATTTGTGTATGTGGTGAATACGATTTTTTGGTTTTGAGTGTATCAATTTATGGGCCGTTGTAACTTACGACACTTACGACACAACGAATATTTGCAATGTAAAAGTAGTAGTAGTATGAATGTTCCTAGGTGGTTGGATGTCCAAGGATTAGGGTGAACAATGACCTGATATCAACCTGTCGATGCCCATCAGTGCACAATTGAGACAACAATCAATTGTGCTTGGGACATTGGAAACATGACCAGTAGCCCACCAGCTAAGAAGAAAAAGCAACACTATATAAAATGACTAGCTGATTAGTGTCAGAATTCTAACAAAGCTCCTCTGAAGGAGAACGGTTGGCGAATGAATTTACGAGATTGAGTCAGCGGTGACGTCACAGCCACCATGACGTCATTAAGGATTTTCAAGACTAAGTCAGGGTGCTGAATGAAGAAATATTGGTAAATGAGCCGTTAATAGGTAAACGGCAGCGCTCATATTTCCGAATTGGATTAATGGCATCCCTTCCAGAAGTAATTTTGGAGCTGACCTTCAAGGTTGAGGTATCTACCCTACCACAAATGTAGTAATGAGAAAGACACCAGCCTCGGGTATGGACAATCCCCATTTAAGATCACGACCCGGAACGTCAACGGCCTAGAATTGAGAGAATGCACCTGGAAAGTTTACGAACACTGTACATTGTACACCCCTGGTGCTGCTCAAAAAATTGAATCCGTCCTCAAGCGGTATAAGGCAGATACAACCCAAACGTAAAATAGTGGGTCTACTCGTCATTTAACATGAAAAATGCCTTTTGACGTTCAAATTTACTCGTTTTTAGCATCAATTTATGTTAAAAATTATATTAATGTGATGAAGTAGTTTTTCTTCGTAAAATAGAAAACCAAAAAAGTTTTAAAGGCACGGTAAAAATGCATGGTTTCCTCTGTTAGGATTATAACAGTTCGTCCACTCGCCTTTGTATTTTGTATTTATTGTCATAATAGCTTGATTTTAAGATGAACATCTTGTTTATAATAAAGCTTACAATTGGGCATATGCATATAATGGTTATAACAAAAAAGAAGTAACGATTGTAAATAAAGTTAATTTAAACGAAAAAGCTTAATATATAGTACAAAGTTTACAATGTTTAAAGAATATGTACAATGTTTAAATAAAAAATAGATATAGGTGAGAGAAAAAGGAAGGTATAACAAGAAAAGAAAGAAAGAAAAAAAAGAGAAAAAAGAAAAAAGAAAAGAGAAGCAAAGAAAAGTATAGCAAGGTTTAGCAAACCCAACAGAAAACAAAAGCCGCGAAAAAGGAAGGTTATGTTATTCGATAGTGTGAATAACATAAAGGTAATTAGATTATCTGAATTTCGCACATGGCGTGGCAAGGTATTCCATAACCGAGTTGCGTTAACAAAAAACTGTCGCTCTGAAGTAAGACATGAAAAACGGGGAACTATAATTTGGTTAGATCTTCTAGACAACGAGAACTGGATTCTTTCGTAAAGGTATGAAGGTTAGTGCGTTTGGACAATATTCAAAAACATTGTTAGAGTTCTTAGTTTTATAAGGTTTTGAAAAGAGACCCCATATATACTTTTGGAGAATAATGATATGTGGTCATACCGGATTAGATATATAACCAGCCACACTATTAAAGGCAACGTTGAGCTGCCTCTGACTTACGCTGTCGAGCTTGCAGAAGCTTTCACAGCCATAAGTCAAAATCGGTTTTACAAGGGTTTTAGCTGGCATTTTCGTGGTATCCAAAGAGGTGAATTTCCTAGTTGGCCAAAGCAATCGAAGAGCCCCGTATGCCTTGCATACAGCCAGTGTGATATGGTTGTTCCAATTAAATGTTCTATTAAAACATATACCCAGGTTCTTGACTTTATCCACAAACTCGACTTGGGTGTTTCCAGGTTCAATTGCAGGAAAACAGGAAATATCTACGTTTCTTTTCGATACTACAAGGCATTTAGTTTTTTGGGGGTTTAGGTGAGGCCACATTTTATAGACCATCGTTTTATAGATGAAAGGTCCTCATTAATCTTGATAACACAGTCCTCAATCATACCAAGTGGACTGCTTTTCATTATCTGAAGCTCGTCAGCAAAAAGATGTTCATCACAGTGGCGAATTACTTTCGTAGTTTCGTTAACATAAATTGAGAAGAAAGTTGGGCCCAATATTGATCCTTGCGGGAATCCACAGGAAAGCGGTAGAAAGTCGGAATGTTGATCACCAACAACAACCGCTTGATATCTTCCAGAAAGATAGGAGAAAATGAGCTTCACTGCTTCAGGTAAAAAGTTAAATATTTGCAATAGCTTTTGAGACATGATGTTGTGGTCGATGGTCTCCAATGCTTTCAAATAATCTAAAAGTATTAAGAAGGTAACTTTATTATCATCAAGCGCATTTCTTGCCCGTTCGATAACGTCGACTGGAGCCGTTGTACTACTATGACCTTGGCGAAAACCTGACTGTTTAGATGCAATAAGACTTTTTAGGTTGAGAAAAGCTGTGAGTTGCTTTTGCATAAGTTTTTCAAGGACTTCCGATAAAAAGGGTAGGATTGAGATGGGACAAAATTCAGTATTCGCACTATTTTTGGATTGGGATGATTTTACAGTATTTAGAGTATTTAGAGTATTGGGATGATTTTAGAGTATTTTCATTGTGACGGGAAAATGCTGTTGGTCAGAATATTATTAAACATGTGTGTTAGATACGGCAATATGAGAAGTAAGATTGCTTTAAAGAATAATGGATGGAAATTATCAAATCCAGTAGCATTTGCCTTCAAAGATATGAAGCTTTCAACAACCTCCTCGGGGCCCACCCCAAAAAATCCAAATGCAGGACCAGTGTACAACGCTGTGAACTCTTCACCAAAGAGGTTTTGAGGTATATTGTTTCTTTGTGGAATTGATGAAATAAAGCTACTGTTGATTTCATTGCAATTAGCATCCTTGCTTTCTAAGTTAACTCGTTTGTTAACAATTTCCTTTAGGTTTTTCCACAGTTTTCGGCCGCTCATAGAAAGGTTTAGACGACGCTGATACCAACTTACTTTCGCTGCAGTGAGATGAACAATTGTTTTACGTAAGCGGGGATACTCTTGAAGATCATCAGGTATACTGAAACGCCTCCATTTTTTTAAAGGCCAGATTCCGTTGGTCTAACTTTATTCGTATTTCACGATTGAACCAGGGGCATTCACCATATTTGAAGCTTACGGTTTTTAAAGGAACGTGGTCATCGAACAAACCACATAAATTGCTCTGAAAGAACTCTTCTTGTTCGCCTGGTAGTTCCGAAGAGTACACTCTTTCCCAATCAATCCTTCTCATATCAACCTTGAAATATTGTATATCTATGTTCTTAAAATCCCTAAATTGAAATGTTCTTGGAAGCCTACTGAGACAGAAGTCAAAGAAAAGCTGTATCAGGTAAATATTTTGCTAGAAGCATTTACGAAAAAAACATCAAGAAGAGTAGTAGTGCTTTGTGAAAAATGCGTGGGGTAAATAGTGTTTACTGGGTGCAAATTAAACGCACTCAAGCTGTTCAAAAGTCTCTGGTCTGTAAGAAGATCACTGTTAAAATCGACACAAAGTATGACACTTACTAGTAAAACAAAAGGAGTTTTCTTCTAGTAGAGTGCGAGGTGTATACAAGTCAATATATCGGTTGGGCCTGTAGACTACACCTAGGAGCAAATGTTCGTTGGCATTGGCAACGTCGACACAAAGATTCTCTATAGAACAGCCAGGAGGAGACAAATATTTTTTCTTGCAATTTATGGAGTCCCTTATATATAGCCACTCCTCCCCCATGCGGCCTGATCTATCATTTCTTATTATTTTATAACCCTTAAGATTTATAATGCTGTTAATGATGTTACTATTAAACCACGATAAATTATGTTACATTAAAGCCTTCGAATGCAAAATAGTTGGTCTATTATCTATTTAATTTAATAGTGTCCTCATTAACTGTTACACAAAAATTGGCATACATTACTTTTGGTAGTGCTTGAGTCATTATTATTTAACAGACGAAGGCCAAGTACTCATGTAAACACTAACCTCCTTGTGTAGATAGATACAGTACTTCCAGGATATAAGCAACCCCGTTAATAGCAAAACCCTTTAAATAGCAACAAATTATTCAGAGTTGAGATTTACAAACGCCATCCTATGCAATTGCACCCGCTTTATAACAACCCGGTTTCGTGCCGTTATTGTACCTCCTGCAACGATCGGATAGTTTGTATTTTTCTTTCTGTGCTTGCCAAAAAAGATTAAATATTTTGTTTTGTTTTCCCTGAAAAGAATGAATGAAAGGATTTCGTACATATCTGAAAAAAGGTAAAATTGCATCTCGGTGTGGGATTATGTTAGATCACTTTCTCACACTTTCTGGCACCCAGAAAAAGAACAGAACTTTCAATTCTCGACAAAATCAAAATCTTGGATTCAATTAAAGACAAAAGAAATTCTAGAAAAGATGTTATCGAAAAATACAGATGCAATGCCTCAACTATTACACTTATTTCACAAAAAGAAAGCGCAATACGTTCGTTTGTCGAAGGGAATAAAAACTTAAAGAGAAATAGAGTTCGTTCAGGACACAGTGAAGAACTGGATAAGGCTGTTGCTGGTTTAACGAAATGAGAAGCCGCAACGCTGTTATAAGTGGAAAACTTTTAAAAGAACAAGCCGCAAAATTCCCTCAAATCTTGAACGTTACCTACTGATTTTGGGCCAAGCAATGGCTGGCTTTGGAGGTGGCAAAAAAAGGAAAGCATTAGTTTCAAGAAACTTCATGGCGAAAGAAATGATGCTGATGTTCCAGCTGCATCGCAATGGATCGAATATATTTTACCAACATTATTAAACAGATATTCTGAAAAAGACATTTTTAATGGGGACGAAAGCGGGCTTTATTACAACATGCTACCTTCTGGAACTTTGATGCGACAAGGGGAATAAATTTGTAATATGGATGGATCAGAAAAATTTGTCTCTGCCATAGGAAAGGCAACAAATCTGCATTGCTTTCGAGGTAAAACGATTCCCATTCCGTACTTTCACCAAAAGAAATCATGGATGGTTACTGAACTATGGACGCAAATAATAACAGAATTCGAAAAAAAGATGAAAAGGAAAATAGGCAAATAATATTATTTGTCGACAATGCAGGTTGCCATAAATTCCTTCCTGGCGTGGAACTTCAATATGCTGCCCCCAAATACTACCAGCATTATACAGCCACTGGATCAGGGCTTAATCAGGTGTTTTAAAGCATATTATAGTAGGAATTTTATTGGCACTCGAAAATTAACAAACTTTGCCAGATTTCGTAAAATCAATTAATGTCTTAGAGGCATTTAAAATTACCAAGCGTTCCTGGTGGCTTGTTACTAGCGTTGCCAGACGTCCCGGTTTGCTCGGGACGTCCCGGGTTTAAGACATAATTTCGGTTGTCCCGCCGGGACAGCTTTAGTACCGGGCTTTGACTTAAATTCGCATTCTTTTATTATATTATAAATATATAAAGGGTCTTTCATCAAGGACTTGACAACTTCTTTTTTAAATAAAATGCAAACTACTTGAGATATCTCAAAAAAAGAATTACTATCAAAAACATTTATGAATGGAATTCGACATCGTTCATATATCCACCACAGAACGTTTGCAGTGGTCGATACGTTGAACCCAATTTTCGATGGCCGCTATTTCTCCTTCAATATTGGTTCCTCTAACGTCGCCAGCTTGTTAACAGAGACCAATGATACAATGTTGCCAAATTAAAAAAGTCTAGAGGCGTTAAATCACACGATCTCGGCGGCCAATAGACTGGTCCGTTTCTGGAGATAACACATTCACCGAACTCGGACTTTAATAACTGGATTGTTGCACCCGACGAAAAAAAAACGGCACAATTACGCCACCGGCATGAAAACCGCACCAAACGGTGACTTTTTGCGGATGAAGTGCTGTTTCATGAAGTACATGAGGGTTCTCACCTGTCCAGTAACGCATATTTTGCTTATTTGACGAACCCGTTTAACCAAAAATGCGGTTCATCGCTGAAGATGATTTTGCGATGAAACTCCTCATTTTCTTCCATCATGTCCAGAGCCCGATTCGAGAACATACGTCGCTTCATATGATCAAGTGGCTTTAGTTCTTGAGTCACCTTGATCTTGTGAGGGTGTAGGCAAGGATCCTTACGCAAAATTTGTCATAATGTGGTCTGGGAGAGGTCCCATTCTTGAGAACGGCAAGCAATATTCTCCACACTTCAGGCAAAACGTAGTCTCACTGGCACGGCAACATCAAGCAGCGTATATTCTGACTCAAATGTTTTCACTAGACTATGAATTGCTTGTCTACTGGGACGAGAATTACGGCCGAAAATTGGCGTTAACGCTTTTAAAGTGGCGAATGCAGACTCGGAATTTCGGTAGCAAATTTTAATTATTTGTAAACGTTGGTCCTTCCTTTACTTCACCATGATGTTGATTTTACTGTATATTTTGACATTGACAGTTTGGTAATCGGTTTAAGGGTGCGTTCACACTGAAAGTTTGAAGATGTCAAATCGCTAATGAAAGACCCTTCAGATATTTGTACCCCTATCGTGGAATCCGTCGGGGGGAACGATCCGCTAATAGTGAACAATTTGCATCGTGTAATCCGCAGACGTGAACCATCCACATGTCGGTAACGTGAATGAAATTCACTGTATCGTGGAAAACGAACGGATCGAATCTATCCATGAATTTGACATCCGCAGTTTTTCTTTTCTTTTCACTGAATTTAATTTTTACAAAACAAATGTGTTTGAAATGAGCTGTCACAATTGAATTTCCTAATCACCAATAGTGGCCGGTAAGGTAGAGTATCCGACGGATCCCACGATAGCAATTTTCTGTTCACGTGAATCGAATAAGTGAAGTGAAACTCAGATCCGACGGATTCCACGATAGGGGTGGGGTGTAGGATATATGTTCCACAATGAAATCTTATGAATTAAAAAACGAGTCACTCATTTAAACATAAAAACAAAAAAATATTTTAATAGGTATGTATCTTATATTGCAAGTTTTTATTTTGTCCCGGGAGAAATTTGGAAATCCCGGTTATTTTCTATATTTTTGCCATTTGTCCCGTCGAGCTGCGAGCAAAATCTGGCAACCCTACTTGTTACCCCCTAGACTATAAAAAAATTGTTTTAAGAAAGCTGAGTTTTTAAAAGATGGAGTCGTTGGGGATGAAGAAGTTTTGGAAGAGATTGATGTGCTCTCAACAGAAGAAGAGTTTAACGAGCTACTGAATTGCGATGATGAATTAGAATGTTTGGAATGTTTAACCGATCAAGAAATTTGTGATGATGTGGTTTCAGTTGAAGAATGTTCGGATGGTGACGATTTAGAGATGAAAGTTCCAGTTTGAAGTGCATCTTCAAAAAAAGATGCACTTAAGGCTCATGCAAAGGGTGGCGACGGTGTAGAGGTTAGTGTGTTGGCTTGTGACCCGTGCGGTGCAGGTTCAATCCCCATGGGGAACAACAACATACGCCACCCAATCACATGCCTCTACACCAAAAGGAGGATTTCTGCCTGGTAGTACAATGGAACGTTACCGAGTCTGAGTGCTCTGGGATTTGGATTTCCTTTTTTTTGTAAAAAAAAAAAAAAAAAAAAAGGCTCATGCAACTTTAGTAACGTACCTGAATGGAAACAACCTTATTATCAAAACTCTAAATGAAATAGATGGTCATTTCTTGGGAACTACTGAAAACTAATGATTTAAAGAAAATTTTCAGATTTTTTTCATTAAATGTATTAACAATTTAATTCACTTGAATTTAATAAAAATTTTGTTTTTTTAAGACTGAGATATGTACGTACATATTGTACAATACAATATTTTTGTGTTTTTGTTATTTTGTGAATTCTTATATTTATGTATATTTAACTTTATTTTTGATTTTGTTTGCATTAATCAATAAAAAAAAAACTTGTAAGTAAGTCTAGTTATTCTAAGGGCGGCAGAGATAACTCAGCGGGGATCAATGTCCGGAAAGGTTATCGCCATCTACATGGACAGTCAGGCGACACTTAAGGCATTAGAATCTGTTAACATCAATTCTGAGACAGTCAGAAACAGCAGTATGGAGACGGAACCGAGTAAGACTGTGCTGGGTACCGGAACACAGCGGTATAGAGGGGAATGAGCAAGCCGATGAGCCAGCGAGAAAAGGAGGGGAACAGGAGAATAGTGGAGGTGTGGACAATCTTAATAATGGCTGACCTTAGATGGCAAAATCTAGAGAGGTATAGGGTGTCTAAAGCATTTTGGCCGCATTTGGACAAGGAAAGATGTAAGGCAATTCTCAAATTGAGCAGGTAACAGCTTAGAACAGTAGTTGGGATTATGTCGGGGCACTGTCTCCTAAGGAAGCATGCTAGGCGATTTAGACTGGTAGATGTGGATACATGCAGGTTCTGTGGGGATCTACAAGCCCAAGAAGACATAACGGGTGAGTGCGATGGTATAGCACGGAACCGTAGGAGGTTTCTATGAGAATACTTCTTCGAGGAACTAGGGGAGCTGAGTTGCACAGACCACAGGAAGCTGGTAAAACTCTGCAGGAAGATTGGATGTTTTGTTTAGGGAAAGTGTTTATGCATACCCCCATTTTAACCTAACCTAACCTAACCTGAATCTAGTTATTTAGAAATTTGAGAAAATACCCTCTTAAAAACACATTTATGTGCTATTACAATGGTCCCCGCTTAATAGGAATTTAATTGAAAACCCGCTTATAAGCACTACAATTTTATACCCATGTGCATGTGCTATTATCCGGGGAGTACTGTACATAGTGTAAAGTCGGGTGATATGGCACCTCCGGAGATATAGCAAGAGCAACCTTCCAATATTTTCCACTTAACGAATTTTGTTTTAAATATCTTGTACCTTACACTAAAGAAAACAATAGATGACTTTTTGAGATTGCTCAAGATGTGCAAGATGTGCAAATGCACAGGGCGCCAAATTCCGGGCCGCATTGCTAGGAGTAAGAAAAATTATTTTATCTTGCGCGGATACTGCCATTCGCATTTAAAACAAAAAACTTGTTCAAATAAGCCCAAAATAGCAACATCCATCACACCTGTGCTGAATTTTTGCACATTAACTAATATCACTTGCAATATTGCAACTTCAAGGAGAATCTAACTCAAAATAGGGCGCTTTCTGTAAATCTTGTACAGGGCGCTTGTATGGCTGGAGCCGGCCCTGGACTTATGTCATCCTTCAAATTATCACACTTTGTCGTCCAACTAATCAGGAATTTATTTTTGATTCAAGAAAAGCTTGTTTAATACGAAACTGACTTTTGGGCGCGGTAGCTCACTGGTTAGTGTGACGGACTACTAATCGAAAGGTCCCCGGTTCAATACCCGCCGAGGCCAGGTAACATCTAGAGTTTTTTTTCCACTGCCCCACCTCTTGCGAACGTCTGACAAACATCCAAGAGTAACAATTGTCATGAGAAGCTTCTCAAATTTGCCGTTCGGATTCGGTTAAAATTGTAGGTCCCTTCCACTTCGCACAAGAAAGTGGTTGGAGAAGCTGGGTTTAAGCTGTATGGGCTGTTGATGCCTAATATTTATTTATGTTTTACTTTTGGCAGCTATCCCAAGCTTTAGAGCACCTGTATGTTTAATCACTATCTTCTTGATGTTTATACCCTATTCTGAGGTTTATTAATTTTGTCCAATAGCTTGCAACATACCGTAATATTGCTCGCATCCGTCGGCAAAAAATTAGGCCCTAAAACTCGAACTAGAAACCTGAAATTCGAAACATATACTCTCTAGGGGCCCGAACTAATCAAGTGTTAGAATTTTAAAATCTCAAAAAACAGTTTTATCGAAAAGTCAAAGTTTGAGCTAGGAACCTGAAATTTGGAATATATACTTTTTAGGGGCCCCCAATGTAAATATTGATAAAATCCGCCCACTGTTTTATTGAAGGATGCATTCAAAGAGTAAATTCTAGCTAAAGTCGTTTTGAAAAATTCCCTTATTAACAGTTTTCTACCATGCCCACTTTTAAGGGGCGTTTTGGTTTTTTTACGATAAAACCCGTTGAATGTTGTATAACAAAATATGTATACCTTTTTAACACTTTTTTGACACGCCCACTTTATTAGAAGTAGGAAATTTGCCCAAGCGGACTGTAGCTATACTTTAAGGCAGCATGTATTTGTTCCTAGTTTACTAGCTCAAACTTACCCTTCGTAATCATCTAAACAAATTAATATTTTCAAGTAGTACAACTACATCTACATTGGCGTAGCTGCGAAGCCTAACTTTGTGTGTTCTTGCGACCTTCCTGCCTTCGTCTTCTACCATGTCAACTTTAAGATCTCTATGCTGATCAGTGTTACGTATGTACCATGGCACATTTACAATACATATTGCGTAGTACTTTGTTCTGAAACCATTGTATTTTTTCTAGGTTTATCTTGCTTGTACACCCCAAAAGTTGCAGACCTATGTCCATATTGGCTTAAGTACTTGTTTATACAGCAGTAACTAATTGTATATTGAGAGACAGGAATTCATGCCCAGTAGCCAATACATTTTTTAAAACGTATGTTTAATTCATCATATTTTTTCTTTACATTAGCCTTCCAGCGCAACTTCGCGTCAGGAGTCATGCCTTAGTACTTAGCTAAGTTCTAATATAGAACTGAAATTTACATGAACTGAGTTCAGTTCATTTAATTTTGTCTGTGATTTTGTTAGTCTAATTCGATATCACTTACCGCTCTTCGCAATTTTTCGATTACCTCCTTAGTGGTTTTAACTATAGTAAGAACAGCAGTATCGTCTGCAAATGTGGCAATAGTAGTCTCGCAATTTTGTGGAGGAAACGAGGAACAAGACAGGTCCCAATACTCTACCTTGCGGTACACCAGTATTTATTTGCTTTAATCACCATTGTCTGGTGGCTAAACGTTTTTGAACAAACAGCAGAAACTAAGGTCCAGAAGCTACAGCGAATTGTTTGTCTCTTCATAACAGGTGCAATGTGCACCTGCCCAATGGCAGCGCTAGAGGCTATTGTTGGACAAATCTTCATGAAGAAGACTTTTTTTTTAACACTATCAGCTCTGTATCGTGGAGTGCTTAAAGCAAGCAACTATCATGAGCATTTGCCGGCACTAAAAATGCTCTCACAGGCTCATTATTTAGTGCAGGTGTTAGTAAAGACAAAACAATTAAAAATACAATAATTATGTACCTATAAAATACTAACACAGACACAAATCATGCAAATAATTTAAGACATTAAAGCATTATTACGCAAAATATGTTTCAGCTTAATTTTACTAATATGCAACTCAATCACATGTTCATTTAGATTATAGATTCTACTCATGTGACTAATAGGCTCATGCCTCCCATAATTTGTTCTATGATGGGGGCTACACAATAATTCAACACTGCGTAAATTATGGGCACCACCACAAAAATTAAAGCCAATAGACGACAGCAAGTCAGGTGCATCTACGAGTATTTGACCGGATATAAGCTGCTGTGAAAAAATGATATCGCTATTAAGCCTTCGTTGAGAAAGGAGTAGGGGGAAGGTTGATCCGTTGACTGTAAGGAGGAAGGTTAAATGGATCATCCCATGGAAGTCCTCTAATTGCAGATCGAATAAATTTACGTTGAATGGCCTCTATTCGATTTGAATGAATGTTGTAGAACGGTACCCAAACTTGAGAGGCATACTCTAGAATTTATTAATAATAGAATTAATATGCTTAGCAAAAACCAGTTTGGGGTCGAAATAAACCCCAAGATCCTTAAAATTATCAATATTACAAAGAATATGTTGAGACATTTTGTATTGTATTGTATTGTATTTATTGCAGCAGAATATTTATACATTATTTTCTTAAACTATATTGCACAATTTACAGAGTTATGGTATAAAACTACCTTACTACTGATAATCTTTTAGACATTTTAATAAAGAAGAAGAACTAATTAACAAAGTATTTGAAGGAAAAGCTACAGGAAAAAACCTTCATTAGAGAAAAAAAAACAGAAAAATAATTAAACAACGATAATAATATACAACGTAGATTGAAGAGAAGAAGGGTGGGCGGTGCGGGATCTTTTTCAAACCAAGCTTTAAGTTTTACATATAAAAAACAAACAAATAAATGAATAACTAAATATCAAAGGGAAATCTAATAAATTAACATGAAAGCAAAATAAACGATAAACGAAATAAATAAAATAAATAAGTACAATGAACAGGTAAGAAAATAAATATAATATATTGAATAAATAAATATAATAAATAAATAAATATAATAAGTTAATTGATACAATAAATAAATAAATTAAAATTATAAAATAATAATAAGTAAATAAAGTACATAATAATAAAAAACAACAAGTAAGTAAATATAATAAACAAAATAAATAATTACAAAAAATCATATAATAAATAAATAAATAATTACAAAAAATCATACAAATAGTGAATAAAGGAAATAAATAATTAAGTTTAATATCACATAATAAGTTATATTTTAAATAAAAGAACTATAACTATAAAGCTAGGTTTGAAATTAGAGGGTTATCTGAAGATAAACAAGATGTAAGATAACGTTCATTAAGCTTGGCAATTCTAGTTGATACCATTTCCGTATTTGAAATATCGTGAAGTTCAGCTGTTGAAAATGACCATGGAAGCTTAAGGATCATTTTCAAAAGCTTATTTTGAGCTACTTGGAGTCTGCTAATATGACTAGCTGCACATTTACCCCATGCTGGTGAACCATAAAACATAATTGCTTGGAACACGACTTTAAAAATCAGCAGCTTGTTTTCATTGCTTAGTCTGGACTTCCGATTTATAAAGGGACATTTTATCATTTTAATTTAAAGCACTTATTGTGGGGCCTTGTTTCCAAGAGGCTGATAGACCGTCAGCTTACGACATATCTTGAGGACCGAAAACTTTTTTAAATGACCGGCAATACGGTTTTCGCAGCAACATATCCACTGGTGACTTACCTAACAGAAAAATGGAACCAATCTCTTCACCAGGAAGGTGAAAGTAGAATATGTTCTGCTTGATATTTTTAAAGCATTTAACTGAGTTTTGTCCCCAACTCTCTTTATCATTTTTTGTAAATGATCTACTATCTGTATCTTTTAATCCAATTCATTCCTTTGTTGATGACAGTACCCTTAGCTTTTCATATTCGTTTCGTGGTTGACGTTCCTCATCTTGGCGTGTGAAACTGGAACAGCAACGTATGTTAAGCTCCTTCAATTCCGATCTCGGCAGCATATTTTAGTGGGGTACAACCAAAAGGGTGGAATTTAATGCTTCCAAAACACACGGTTGATATCTCGTCCAGTTTGTAACACTGCCCTTGACTTGACTACTGCTGATTCCATGGCCTTTATAAACGCGATTGGTTTTTCGGCTATTTTGCGCCTCTTCACCTCTTTGGCAGCCTGAGTGATCACAGCTGCCTCTGCCTGGAACACGCTGCATTCATTGCTGAGTCTAAATGATTCACTCAGGTCCAGGTTTAGCCCAAAGTCATCTACCTGCAACCCAGTTGTTGACGAGTATAAGCTGAGTCGCTCGACTGGGATGAATTTGCCTTGGACCAAGATTGCTGCGAATTCGACAAAGCCGGTCACAATGAAGCCTTCCCTCTCCAGTATCTTTATAAACTCGTCTATTATCAGTAGCCATATGAGCGGAGAGAGGATGTTCCCCTACTAACTTTCTGTTCAATGCACACGTCTCTTAGGTAGGACTTAATCCGTCGTGTGCCAAACACAAGACCAATCCAGTCGCATAGACTGTTATTAAATGGGCCCTAGGCGCAGCCTAGCAGAATCGCGTTGTTGAAGGCTCCTTCTATGTCTAGAAACGCAATCAAAGTGTACTCCTTGTGTTCCAAGGAATTTTCCACTACTGATACTACACTATCAGGGCTATCGTGAACAAAATACCCTCCGGAATATTTCCCATTTTTCAAAAATAGGTATCGGCATGAATTTCGAAAAAAGGGAAAAAATTCCCTCCGGAATAAATTGGTATCGTAGACAAAAATTCCCCCCGGAATTTCGCGAAATTCCCTCCGGAATATATCCTTCGCATGTATGCTGGTGGAAATTCAAAAATCTAAGCATTTTGTATGTGGATAAGTAGTCGGTTGCTTTTAAGTTTGTATTTTAAATCAAAAAAAAAGTGAAATAAGAGTTGCATTGGTTTGTTGTGACTAAAATAAAAAGAAACTTTAGCTTTAGAAAAGAAGAAGAATTTTGTCTTTATGTTTCTTCAAGTTTTATTTCGATAATTTCATATAAAAATAAACATAAATAGGTCTAACTCAACTAATCAAAGACAATTGGAGATGATGGTACATTTTTGTGATGGAAGCCGCGACGATAGTTTAATGTCTAATGAAGCTTCATAAAAATATTTGTTAACTCAAGCATTAGCTTATTCAATTGCCAATGGCCTCACTACGAATAGGAGCAAAGAATAAATTTTAGAAGCTTCCAAGGAAGAAATTGAGCAGCGTAGGAACTCCAATGTCACTTATTTATGTCACTTCACTAATTCGAACGCGAGTATAATAAAATAATTAATAACATTAACACAATTTTCTATTAAAAACCATACATTACCAAAATCTTCTCAAATATTTGCTTAAATTATAATTCAATTAATGGCGGTTGACAACTGTCAACGCCTTCGAACATACGAGTAACTTCGAAAACTCCGGGGGAAATAAATTCCGATGGAGATTCACAATACTATAGGAATAATTTCCAAGGAACAAAAAATGTTCGGGGGGAATTTTTTCCCCCGGAATTGCCGATAGCCCTGTATGTATATGGTGCTCGTAGATCTGCTTTTCGGGAGCGTATCGGAATCCCGCTTTTCGAAAATCCCGAAGAAAAAGTTTTAAAATCCCGTCTACTAAAATACTGCTTTTTTAAAATCCCGTCTTCTAAAATCCCGCTTGTTCAAAATCCCGATCTATTATAATCCCGCTTTTTAAAATCCCGCCAAATCCCGCTAATCCCGTTTTTTTACAAAACATTCGTAATGGAAGTAGACAAGTGCAACGTTAGGAGAGTAACGTTTGGTCTGTGTATGACAGTGCAGAAAAACAATTCCCGAGAAAACAAAATAATGCTGAAGCGTGGCATCGCAGACTGAAAGTTTTGGTTGGACAAAAAAGTGCTGGCTTGTATAAACTCATTGCAGATTTGAGAAAGGAAGCAATTGTGGTGCAAACTGAAATACAAAAATTACGAAATGGACATTATTAAATTATTTTTTGCATTGCATTGCTTATAAATTATAATACACTTGAACTAATAAAATAAAAAATGTTGTTAATGGTTTGAAGTTTTTTTTGTTCCCTTTTGCAGAATATCATATAACATTATTTTATAATTTTTTTTTAAATTATTGAAGATTGTCATATTTATTACTTAACAATTTATTTTGATATTATCTATTTATTTCTTATTTTGTTTTTTTTTTTTTTTTTTTTTTTTTAAAGGCACTGCGACCTGAAAAGATCTTTTGTGCCACAAGGTTGTCTTTACGCCAAAAGGCGACTGACTTCCCTAATGAAACTCAGCACGTCTTTGGTGGTAGAGTTGCGAAGCTCTGCCAGTGATAACATCTCTCTGTGGAGAAGGCGTCGTCTCAACCAATGTAGAGCCGGGCATTCACAGAGTATGTGTTCTGAGGTCTCCTCGTCCTCCATGCAGAATCTACATTCTGGCGTTGGACATAGGTTCATCTTGTTGAGATGATATCTCAGACCGCAGTGGCCAGTGAGAAAGCCAACCAGCAGTCTAATGCTTTCCTTATTTAGAGTGGGGATTTCCTTATAGGAGTAGGGCTTAATCAAGCGTTTAGACTGTCTCAGACCAGGGGCGCTTACCCAATGTTCAAGGCGAGTCTGTTGCTCCCAATCTTTGACAAGCCCTAGAGCAGTAGTCCAGTTGACACTGCAGTACGGTTCTGGACCGACAAAAGCGGCTTCAGAGCCAGCTCTGGCAAGCTTATCTGCAGCTTCATTCCCTACAAAACCTCGGTGGCCAGGCACCCATCCGAGTTTAACTTTGTTGTATTTAGCTAGCTTTTGTAAGGCGCAGCAGCAGTTTTTTTACAGTCAGAGAGTCTATTGTGTTGGACGACAGTGCCTGAAGTGCCGCCTGACTGTCTGAGAAGATATGTATCTTTGCGCCCTTAATTCCTTTGTTGGAGATTAAGATAGCGCAGATCTCAATGGCATGGATTTCCGCCTGGAACACTGTGGGGCACATCCCCATAGGTATCGAGACCTTGGTGTTGGGTCCAAAGACACCAGCACCAACTCCAGACTCCATTTTTGATCCGTCGGTGTACCATACCAGACTTTTTGGGTCCACAGCTGGAACTCCCGAGCCCCATTTAGAACGGTCTAGTATTTCTACCTCAAATAGTTTATCGAAACTATATTCCCTTACCATTAAGTCAGGGATGGTGTAAAACATATCCAAGTTTTGGATAGAGTTGAGTATCTTCAGGTGACCCACATGGTCATTTGAGTTATACTTATATTCAAGCTGAAGCTTAATAGCGCATCTGGCAGCCGTCTTCTGAATGAATGCTTGTAGTGGTGACAGTCCAATTATGGCTTCAAGTGCTACCGTAGGGCATGTGCGCATGGCACCAGTTATTCCCAGACAGGCAACACGTTGTAGCTTTTGGAGCCTGTTAGCCGTAGTACGTTCAAGTACTTTTGGCCACCACACGATGGAGGCGTACGTGATGATGGGTCTAACCATCATGGTGTACATCCAGTATATCCCAAGTTCTGCCGTATAGGAGTCTGCAGGCCCACATGGCTCTTGTGGCACGCTCAGTGGCGGCCTTTACGTGTGAGTTCCAATTTAGGTTCCTGTCCAGGATGACTCCCAGATATTTGACCTCATTGGAGTAGCTCAGGGGTGTACCATTTACGGTGATCGGTTCGAAGTTAACCAGTCTTTTTCGCGTAAAAGGTACCAGGATGGTTTTAAGAGGGTTGATGGAAAGTCCTTCCTTAATACACCATTCTGAGACATGTAGCAATGCTTTTTGCATGCTATCAGTAATGGTTGCGCTACGCTTACCATTAATAATTATCGCCAGGTCATCAGCATAACCAATGGCGTTAAAGCCTAGTCTGTGTAGACTGACCAGTAGATTGTCGATGACAAGTGACCACAAGAGGTGAGAGAGTACTCCTCCTTGGGGACAGCCTTTGGCTGCTGTCACAGACACCGAATTACCTCCAGAGGAGGAGGTAATTATACGACTTTCCAACATGGCTCTGATCCATTGGTTCGTCGATACTACGATACCTTTATTACTGATCGCCCTGGCAATCGAGTCGTATCCGGTATTATCGAAGGCACCCTCAACGTCCAAGAAGGCACAAAGTGCCGTTTCCTTAGACTTGAAAGTCTCCTCTACCTTTTTGACAAGGCAGTGAAGAGCACCTTCAGTGGATTTGCCCTTTCTGTACGCAAATTGACTTGAGTGCAGGGGGCTTGATGTTACTATCTGCTCCCTAATATGAACATCTATAAGTCTTTCCATGGTTTTTAGAAAGAAGGATGTTAGACTGATGGGTCTGTATGATTTAGGCAGTTCACTTGGCCTATTGCCATTTTTGGGGATAAAAATCACGTTGACCTGTTTCCAGGAAAGTGGAATGTATCCCCAGTTGTAACTAGCCCTAAATAAAGCAATAGCCATCGGCAGTATGACATCACTAACCCTCTGGATAAGGGCCGGAAAAATGCCGTCACCACCTGGGGCTTTAAATGGTTTGAATGAGCCAATTGCCCATCTAACCTTATCTGGACTAAACATTTTTCCAGATAAGCTGTTTACTCTACTATCTACATGTGCCTTGGGGTCCACATCGTTAGAGTTACCGCCTATGTCGCGAATAGACGAACCTGGGAAGTGAACCTGAAGAAGCGTTCTGATTGAATCTTCTCGGTCCGTCGTGTAGGTGCCATTTGGTTTCTTTAGTAAACCTACACCGTTATTATGATCAAAATGGCTTCTTATTTTGTTACTTCCTCTAAAAATGATAAATGTTAAAATAAACTGCATTTCAAAAAAACACTCATTGCTTAATTTATTTTAATTTTCTTATTATCCCGCTTTTACAATCAAAAGTAGTTGCTTTATTTTAAAAAATTACGCGATTTTTAAAATAAAGCAACTACTTTCGATTGTAAAAGCGGGATAATAAGAAACGGGATTATAAAAAACGGGATTATAAGAGGCGGGGTTTTACAAGACGGAATTTTAAAAAAGCGGGATTATAAAAAGCGGGATTATAATAGCGGGATTTTAAGAAGCGGGATTATAAAAAGCGGGATATCGAACCCAACCCCTGCTTTTCATGTATGCGTGCTGCGATTTCGACAGGTAGTTGTCTCCTATTGCATGTCTTAGATTTAGATCAATAACCCATTCCATTGTTTTCAGCATGAATAAGGACAGACTAATAGGGTTGTAGTCCTTTGCTGTGGTGTGTAGTCCTTTGATTTCCCTGCTTGTTGGATAAATATTACCCTCAGCACTCGCCATGCGTTAGGAACATAACAAAGCCTTAGACAGCACGAGAAAATGCATCTCAGCCATGAGATTGTAGCTTCCTCAGACTTTTGATGCATTATGGGTCGAATATTGTCTACTCCTGGTGCTTTGAAGGGAGCAACCGAGTTGATTGCTTAGCCTGTTTTCCTCTCGTCGATTGTATCTGCATCCGTCCCCTTTCTCGTGACCTTTGTAACTGTGTCGTGTACGTCAGTACAATCTGGGAAATGGGTTTCTGTCAGTTCAACCAGCGCCTACTCGTGTGATTCTGTCCAGCTACCGCCGATCTTCACGAGGGCTTCGGTATCGGTGCTTTTGATATGACTCTCTTAGCCGCTACGCTTCAGTCGTAGATTCGATTGATTCGCAGAAGCTTCTCCACGAATTCTTCTCAGCGAATAGTATCTCCTTTTTGAGGACCTTAACGCTCCCCTTGTATGTTAACCGATCGATTAGTCCCTCTTTAGCGAGGTTCCATCAAGATATTGATGCCTGCATAAGGTCCGCAGTTAGCGATTCGACTGCGTCGTCGACTTCTTGTTCGGCCCCCTCATAATTCGATTGGATCCTATCTTCAACAGACGACAACTGTCATCGCATAAGTTATAGAAGGAACAAACCATTGACCCGTATGCTACTAATAGTATGCAAAACATAATCGACTTTCACTATAGCCTCAAAACCTCCCTTTTAAGACCCTGGCACACTTTCTAGATTTCCGTAAATCTGACTCATTCCCAATTGGACTTAAGTTTACATTAATAAGATTCCCATGTTAGTCATGTTAAGATAATTGATGTTAGTTTTTAGGTGTTTGCTTGTATTAAGCTAATAAAAGTAAACAAACTCTTCCTGTTGCTCTGGTGATTTTTGTTGCAAAATATGCTATATCCTCGATACATATTTCAGTATTATATTTAAAGTTTGTTGACATGTAAACTAAAAGTTGTCTTCTCTATTCCTTTTAGATCTTCGAGATCATCTAATATACACTATCGAGCCCACGGAATACGAAAACACAGTGAACCTTTTCGGTGACACTTCTGAATACCAGAATCGAAAATTTCTCGAAAGATGCGAGCAGATATTGGGCTACTTCAGTGATTCCTCCAACAACAATCATAATCGGATGGTTAATGGCTTCTCTACCCCCGACAAGTCTGTTCAAAGTGCCAAAACGAGAAAATCAATGATTGAGTGTGTTGAATCGGAAGAAATTTCTTACTTGGAAATGGCGGCAACCCCTCCAAAAAAGTGTAAGTATATTTGTTAAACAAAAGTAGAACAGTTGTTTGAAAATATTTTTTTTTATAGCGCTATCAACAGAATACATTGACTTCCAAGAGCAAAAACCTATCGATTCCCCTTTTCAATCAGAAGATGCAGCAAACGAAGAGGATGACGACGACGACGTCGACGAAGAAAACAAAATCCTGGATAAAGGAATCTACGATATCTGCAATGAATCTCCACAGTCTGATGAAGGCTTGAAAACGCATCAAGATACTGATAGCAGTACCGTTCAAGACTGCCCCTATGCTGGACTTCCTGCCTCTCACATGTCCATTCAAAAATCGACGAAGTTTGGTCAACTGCAGCGGATCGAGAAAAGGCTGTTCTTTGATCAGAGTAAAAAGTGCTATTGTGGCATCCTTAACGATTGGCTATTGTGTTACTGTGACGGAGTGACCGCTATGCGACCAGCTTTCAGCGTGCATTTAAAGGCCCATGGCGTAGAAGTTGAACACCACGGTGAGGGTAAACGTCGTGAAATTTGCTTCCAGATAACCACTCCAGATCCCAGCAAGAAACATGTCTTCCAATGCAACTCCGAGGTGGAAGCAAAGGAGTGGATTCATGCTGTCGAAGCTGCAATCCGTGGAGATTCCACTGCCCCGTTGGGAACTAATAAAAATCCGCGAAAGCTTCCAACACCACCGACCCTTAAGAAATCTTATGAAACTAATTCTAGGAATTGCGTCAACAACGATTGCATTTATGAGGAACCCTCTCCACTGTACAACATGCATCAACCGAAAGAACTGCTCATAGAACGAAATGCTGAAGAACAGAAAATAGTGCCAGATGTCCCCGAGAAACAGAAGTCCATGGCTAGCATCGCTAAAAAATTCGATTACGATATCCCCAAATCACCGCCACTCCCGGTAAACTCTGAGTCAGAAACTGCAGAGCTTCTAGATATATCCCGCAACAATAGTGACTTCCAGAGTAAAGTCAAGGATGTCCATAGTAAATTGTCCAGTCAACTCTCGACATCAGGGCCCAGTCCAGAGCGCCTTAAGAAAATCGTAAAGAAAACACTATCGTCGGATTCTGAGGCCGTTGCATTATCCACACAACAAACGCCAACGGCAAAGGAGCAAAAGAAAGCCAACAAAAGCGCACAAAAGCTTTCCAAAACTCCAAACCAAGAGAAGTCTTCCAGGAATTGGTTCTTAAATCGCCTTAACAAAACCACCTCGTCGACCAGAAGTTCCGCGACATCACCCACAAAATGCAAGCAAAGCGAGAAGGAGAACCTACTAAACAATCTAGAGATCTGCGACGGCTATGAGGGCGAATTTTTAAGCCCAGGTATTGGTGCGAACTCGGTAAAGGGCAGTAAGGTTAACATGATCATAAACCAACTGGAGGCGAGTGGCCACCTGGCTATGTTCAGTGTGGACTCTTTCAATGGAGGACACTCCGAAGCGAAACTTAGCTCCTTCTGTGACAGTGACTGTAATAATTATGAACCGATTATGACTGGACCAAGTAGTTTTACGAAAAAGGTGTAATTTTAAGCGAGCTGGTGGAGAGCGTTTTCTATTTGATAAAATTAAAAGTATGCGGCATGTTAATTTGTTTTTTTTTTGTGATATTATCTTAACAGGGCAGATTTCAGGAATTCGAACTGTTCCTCAAATCATTGGAACGAAAATTTCTACCTGGTGCGACTTAACTTTTTGTTCACTCGGCTTGCTGGGAAAGTTTGTTTTTCCCTTTGTGAGGTGGTGATTACGATACGATTGATATAACTCCGAAAAGGGAAGTTGGAGAATGCTGAGTAGAAGCAGTACACATACGATTCCAATACCCCTGGAGAGCAGCAGAGTAAAGCGCCTGTTACAGTCGAACCCCGATTCTGGTCCCATAGTTGAGGAAACCATGGTTAGGCTTAACCGTCTGGGAAGATGTAACTCGTTATCACTTGCCTGGGTTCCTGGGCACACAGGTATCAAGGGTAATGAAAGAGCGGATGCTCTGGCCAGGAGGGGCTCTTCAACAGCCTTCATTGGCCCACAACCATCCATAGGATGCTGCTCATCCGTCCACAAACGTGAAATGGATTCGGCTCTACGCCAACAACATTCCGAATACTGGCATGACCTGGTCTCATGCAGGTATTCGAAGAAGCTAGTGGACGGTCCAAAAATCAGCAGAGCTAAGTTTTTGCTTGGACTAAACAGGAAAGATTTGAGATCCTTGATTGGTCTCGTCACCGGTTTCAGTCCTCTTAACGAGCACCTCAAAACCATTCACATTAGGAGCTCGGGCCTATGTGAGTGCTGCATGGAGGCGGATGAAACGGCATCTCACTTCATCTGTGAATGTCCGGCTTTCGCCAGAACCAGGCTCACCACTATAGGCAAACAATTCGTTAACGAAGATGAGATGGGGGAAATTGAACTTGCAAATATTCTTCGCTTTGCCAAGGCTACTGGCAGGTTCTTCCTCACTGAATCTTACTAATCGCCAATAACCAGCGAGCGGGCAGCTATGCTGAAGTACAATGGACCAATAGGTCTAAGTGCTTGTCATCTACTGATGACCCCACTGCACATACAATACAATACAATACAATCTGGTCCCATTATTTTTGCTCGGCGGGAAGATAACATACCGAGGGTAACTGTTTCAGTTCAAAACCCCTGTATCTTATCTAGCCCTAAGCGTGTGGTGCTAATTGAAGTGAGTGTTGCAGTCTTTCTTTGAAAGGAGTACAGGTTGGGATGACTGATCTCATTCGAATAACCGCCTGTTGCTCAAAATCCCTGGTGAGGGACCGGTGTGTGGCTACTATAGCTGCAGTGACTCATGCAGTGGAGCTTACCCCAATTTCAGAAACCATCTGTTAGGATTCGATTGGGGTGACTGTTGTCAGTACAAACCCCAGGGAGCTACCTGGGGCGACTGCTTCAGGACGAACCACCATTGCTTCCTAATCCGCGGAAAGCAGAGTGTTTTGAGGTGATAGCTGCCAAGGATTTGTTTTCTTGTATTTGCTAGTGCAGGGTGTGATGGTTTCCTCCTCCTCAACATCTGTGCAGACATAAATAATTCTAGATCTTGCAGAGTCTTGAGTGAGTCATAAGTCCACAGGAAGTTTTTATGAAGTCCTTTTTTTTCTTTTTTTCTTTTTGATGATGTACGGTCAAGTGGTAGGCCATCACCACTTGATGTGTCCGACTCACACGGACTAAACTCTCCCCATTTATACGGCCTACAAACCACCCTGGAAACGCTCTTTGCATTACATCAGGGTGGTGCCGTTTATAAGTCCGTAAAAGGACTCCGTCTTGTTATATTATCCTAGATACACCTGGAAGATAGTGAGCTCTATACTGGGAAGAAAACAGAGTGATTTGGATGAAGTCTTAGCAAAGAATTTTCGTATGGAACCGAGTCCCAGCAACTTAGCAAACAAATTTTGCAAAAAAGATCTCCACAGAAATCTCTAAAATTATACACAACTGCGATATGCAAGTACTCTCGGGAAACGCATATACCATGGAGCGATCGATGTTTATGAGAGAAGCAACTAATGTAGAAGTCTTCAATATATTAAGAAATCTAAAAGAGAATTAATCACCGCGAACAGATGGCATACGACCAAAAGATTTAAAGAGAAATGCAGGAATATTAACGCCTATCATTACAAAACTTATAAATATATCCATAGATCAATCTACGGTGCCTGAACGGCTTAAAATAGCGATTGTGCGGCCAATATACAAAGAGGGGAAAAAGAATGATGTAGGAAATTATAGCCCCATCTCCTAATTATCAGCGGTAGACAAAGTTTTATAAAAAATCTTGTATAATCTATATATACGAATATGTGGAAAAAAAACAGCATTCTAAACAAAAACCAATTCAGATTCAGAAGAAATAAATCCGTAAATCGACTGTTGGGAGATTTTACAGATAGAATAAACAGAAGCCTAAACAAAAATCACCACGTACTAGCCCTGTTCCTGGACTTCAAAATGACACGCTGTGCCACAGTAAAATTCTTTTAATGCTCGAAAGAATTGGAATACGAGGTCATCTGCTAGGCTGGTTCAAAAGTTATTTAGAAAAGCGCAGATTTAAAGTTAAGATACAGGAAAAGTAGAGCGAAGGGGAAGAAGTAAGATACGGAATTCCACAAGGATCGAAATAAGGCCCACTGATCTTCATATTACATATTTGCGAACAAATTACTATCCATCCTCAAAAATTTCACAGGTTTTGCGTACGCAGACGACACTGCAGTTATAGTTAGCCACAGGGACTTGCCGGAAGCAGAATCAATTATGCAACACGAATTCGGTGCAGTGAATACATGGTGCCACGATAATGGACTCATACTGAATGCGAACAAGACAAACATTATGCATAGAAGGCCACCGCTTATCATGATGACAAAGATAGCTATAAAGATGCACGACACAAATTGTCTACATAACTTAGGGTCTTTCCTACGCCTACAAAAAGATGACAGATGCAATACGGTAATTGACATGGTATCGTCATATAAATATCTTGGAGTCATAGTGGACTATTGAATGTGATAATGATAAGAGCTGTTACCTCAACGAAAGCTTAAGCAAACAATCTCGCTTTCTCTTGAATAGTGCTCTAGTATTCAAGCGGAAGAAACAGTATTTCTCTGTTTTTGCAAAATCTGGATCTGTCTACGTTAAGAAGGTGGTGAATGAAAAAAGCTTTTATATTGGAAACTCTGAAGACCTGCTGACTGCAGCTGCGACTTAATTATAATAACAACGTATTTATTCCAATTATTATAAGATTGTTAATTTTCTCTATTAGCTATTCTCTTTTATCTATTTTATTTCTCTTTTCTTTTTTTTGTATTACCTCTTCCAAGTTCCTTATTTATACCTTCTCCTTCTTCCTTAATTGATTAAAAGTTATAATGGATATTATAAACACTTCTTCAAGTGGCCAATACAGTGTGAGTGACAACTTAACATCCACTATGTTAATTGTTCTTTCAAATTGTCATAATGGTTTTCGTGTATGTCACTTAAATGCGCGTAGCCTTAATGTTTTTAAATTAGATTTCTTAGTACCTGTACCTGTTCACTGCTTCTCAAGTTGACGTTATTTGTGTAATTGAATCTTGGTTCAAGCCTGATATTTCGGATCTTCTCTACAACATACCCGGATATAGTATATTCAGAAATGATAGGATCACTAACGCTATAGGAGGTGGTGTGGCAATTTATTGCAAATCAACACTCAACTGCAAAATAGTGTGCAAGTCTGTTGATTTGGGAGTAGAGTATATCATGCTTGAAATAAATGACAGTAGTAATAAGTGCATTGTGTCCTGTGTCTACGGCAATAATCGATGCTGTTTTTTTGCACTTTTTTTCATGGCTCTATCTAATTACTCAGCTTTATATGAGCATATAATTGTATGTGGTTTGCCCGATCCACAAAAAAGGAGACCCTCTGAACTGCGCCAACTACAGAGGCATAAGTCTCCTCAACATCGCCTACAAGATCCTATCTGCCGTAATATGTGAACGCCTGAAACCGTTTACCAACAACCTGATTGGCCCTTATCAGTGTGGTTTTGGGCCAGGAAAGTCCACAACCGATCAAATTTTCACACCTCGGCATATCCTGGAAAAAACTCAAGATGTCCAAATCGATACCCACCACCTTTTCATCGATTTCAAAGCCGCATATGACAGCATTTAGAGAGACGAACTGTACAGAGCCATGTCTAATTTTGGTATACCGCCCAAACTCGTCCGTTTGTCTAGGATGACGATAGAGAATTCTCGCTGCTCTATCAGGGTCGGAAACGACCTCACCGACACATTCGATACCAAAAAAGGATTTAGGCAAGGCGATGCGCTGTCATGTGACTTCTTTAATCTGATTCTTGAGAGGATTGTGCAAAACTCCAAAGCCAACACCAGAGGCACAATTTTCCAAAAGTCGGTGCAACTACTAGCATACGCTGACGATATTGACATCATTGGTAGGACTCAACGTGATGTCATAGCCACGTTTGCTAGTATAGAGAAGGAAGCGGCGAAAATGGTAAATGAGGGTAAGACTAAATATATGCTGTCATCACGAAAGGACTCACAACATCGACGAATTGGACAGAACGTCACCAGTGACAGATATAACTTTGAGGTAGTACGGGATTTTGTCTACCTCGGCTCCGCTATTAACTCTGACAACAGCATCTCCTCAGAAATTAAACGAAGAATTACTCTTGCCAACCGCTGTTTCTTCGGGCTAAGAAGGCAATTTAGTAGTTAAGCCCTCACTCGAACTACTAAGGAGATCCTATATAAGACCCTGATCATCCCAGTCCTGCTCTACGGCGCTGAAGCATGGACCGTATCAAAAGCGGATGAAGAAATCCTTGGTAGATTCGAGAGGAAAATTCTTCAAAAAATCTTCGGTCCCGTTTGCGTTGACGGGCTTCAACCAAGAACTATACGAGCTGTACAGCGACATGCCCCTGGTCAAAAAACTCCGCATTGGACGTTTAAGATGGCTAGGACATGTAGAACGAATGGACACCAATACTCCGGCTCGCAGAGTCTTCGATTCCCAGCCAGACGTCGGACGCAGTAGAGGAAGACCTCGCCTTAAGTGGCGCGCACAAGTGGAAACCGACCTCAACCAACTTGGAGTGCGCAACTGGAGGCAGTTAGCTAAGGACCGGGCTAATTGGAGAGGCATGTTGGTTGAGGCCCAGGTTCATTCCGGACTGTAGTTTCTGATCCGTCTCTGGTTCTTCTCTTTGACCAGATTTCGGTGGATCTTGTCTCGGATCATGATCTTCTTTTTGGTGCGTATGACATTAATTTTTCTCAACCTGCTGTACCTTTGTCTTTTACGTTTAAAAATGTTCGTTCTATTGACCCTACCGCCCTCGAAGTTGCCACCCTTTCAGCGCCCTGGATGAGTTGCCGAACAAGTCCAGATCCAAATGTAAAATTAAATGTTTTCCAAAGTGTTGTAGTTCTGATTTTCAATCAGTGTGTACCAACTAAAACCGTAAAAATACGCAATGAAAGCTGCCCTTGGTTTACTTCGGATGTAGTCGATGCAGCCGAACATAATGAAAATGAACGTCAGCAAAATTCACAAAGTGAAGGACCATGGTTGCTTGAAAACACCTCATGCAATGGAAATTCACTTCTATTGGATCAAATACATCAACCCCAACAAAGAAGAGTTCTTCGATCAAATTCTACTACAAATGTAGAGCCGCCAACAATCGATATAACATGCGAGAAATCCCCGGATGCTGACTTACCTCCCTCGCCGTCAACCACTCATCCATCTAACGTTTGCACTCTTAGAGTTGTACCTCCTCCTTTTGCAGTGTTCTTATCTCGTCTGGAGTATGGCACAAAAACATCCGATATTTTGAAGTATATTGAAGAGAAGGGCATTGCTGCTAATGACATTAGATGCATAAGCTTAACAGCGGATAATCTTCCAGATCGTGTGTCAGCATCTTTTAAAGTTCTTGCTCCTCTTAATATAGGAAAGATCTTGGTTAACCCAAACTTTTGGCCGAGTAACATGCTAGTCAAGGAATTTACAAACCGGCCTCGCACTAGAACAACCCTTTCAAAAAACTTAAAGAATTAGCCTTCTTCTATCAAAATGTAAGAGGGCTAAGAACAAAGTGTACCAAATTCTTGCTTAGTATGTATAGCTGTACTTCAGATGTCATTGTTCTTTCTGAAACCGGATTAGATGAAAGCTTTAATGATGCCGAACTATTTCCTTCCAACTTCTATGTCAACCGTTGTGATCGAACTGCAGAAAACAGTATCTACGAGCGACTTGGTGGTGTGCTTATTGCCGTAAAAAAGGATTACAAGGCTAAAGATGTTGATATCAATGACTTCTCTGACATTGAAATTTGCTGCAGCAGAATTGACCTGACATCATTGTGTAAAATATATATCGTATGTGTTTACATTCCTCCTCGGTCACAACTACATATAGTAACTAGGTACTTGGACGCAATCCGCTATATCGAAGGTCTCATCTCTACCTCGGATAAAATGTATGTTTTTGGTGACTTTAATCAACCGAAAATTAGATGGACCTCCGCAGACCCTGATTGTACCTTCCTTAACGCTATAAACCCTATATCTTTAATTGGATCTGAGATTGTCGATTCCCTCCAATCACTCTATTTACTCCAGATGAACTGCGTAAATAACTACCAAAACCGTACTTTGGACCTCATCTTTTCCAACAATAGTACTGAAAGTTTTGTATCTAGATGCCTTACACCTCTAGTACCGGAAGATCCTTATCATCCTTCTTTACAGTTATTTTGTACTCTTGATGTTAATAATGTGTATAGTGATGAGTCTTTTAGATTTGATTTTAAAAATGCTAATTATAATGATATTTGTGAAGAGCTTAGCAATTATGACTGGTGCCCACATCTTTCAACTGAAATCAATGATTTATGCCTTACATTCTATCGGGTTATTAATAACGTAATTTTTAAATTTGTCCCTGTAATTCGGGTAAATGATACCATGATGGATTCTTGTCCCTGGGATAATGAAGTCACTCGTGGCCTAAAAATACAAAAAAATAGAGATTATAGGAAATGGCGGAGTAGTTTGTTGAACGAGGACTTTTTGCGGTATAGGCGATTAAAATCTGAATTCAAAACCTCTCTCTATCATGCTTATCTTCTCTACGTAAATGATATACAAAACAGCTTAAAATCCATGCCTAATAAATGTTGGAATTTCATAAACTCCAAAAATAAGAGTGATGGTTACCCCACTACGTTCTGTTTCAACGGACAGTCATTGGATTCCTCGCCTGCTATCTGTGAGAATTTTAGATCATTTTTTCAATCTGTTTATATAGATGTGGACTCAATTATAGATAAAGAATTCTTCAGCTATCTTGGCGAATCTCCCATTCCTATCTTTAATAAATTTGAGTTCTCTGAAGATGACGTGTTAGCTAATTTGTCTGCAATTAAATCTAGCTTTACTCCTGGCCCGGATGGCCTTCCATCCATTTTTCTCAAAAAATGTGCTTTTCCTCTACATAAAATAGTATGCCATATATTTAACTTATCTTTAAGAGCAAGTACCTTCCCATCTATCTGGAAGAGGTCTTTTATTATCCCTATTTTTAAATCGGGAAGAAAAAATAAAATAGAGAACTACAGAGGCATTTGTAAACAGTCCTCTATTCCAAAATTATTTGATATGTTGGTTACTGACAAACTGAATTTTGTTTGCAAATCTTTAATCTGCAATGAACAACATGGTTTTGTGAAGAATCGATCGACTGTTGCAAACCTTCTTTTGTTTACAAATTCTGTAATTTCTGAAATCGGCAAGGGTAACCAAGTTGATGCAATTTATACAGATTTTAGTAAAGCCTTTGACCGCGTGGACCATAAATTATTGCTATATAAGCTTGATAAATTAGGTTTTCCACTTACTTTCTTAAAATGGATCTCATCATTTCTTTGCGATAGATATCAATTTGTCAAGTTTCGTAATCACTTTTCCAAACAAATTTGTGTGACGTCTGGTGTTCCTCAAGGAAGCCACATAGGTCCTCTTTTATTTGTCTTGTTTGTTAATGATGTTGTTAATTTTGTTCCGGATTGTAGTATGCTTTTGTATGCGGACGACTTTAAATTGTATTTGTCTGGTAAACACGATGTTTGTTTCCTACATCTAAATAACTGTCTTCAACGATTCTATTTGTGGTGCTCAAAAAACTATCTGTCCCTGAATGTAAGTAAATGTTCAGTTATTACATATTCACGTCGCAAATCGCCAACCATGTATACTTACTGTTTCAATGGCATTGCTATTCCGCGTGTCTTCTTAATAAAAGATTTGGGGGTGCTTTTAGATTCTAAACTATCTTTCATACATCACATTGATTATGTCACAAATAGGGCAAATAGAGCATGGGGACTACTAAGGCGCTATGCAGGTGATTTTTCTGACCCATATGCAATTAAAGTTCTCTATCTTTCATTTGTTAGATCTGTTTTAGAATATGCGTCCATTGTTTGGTGTCCCTTCTATAATGTTCATATTTTAAGAATTGAATCTATCCAAAAAAGATTTCTCAGGTTCGCCTTAAGAGGGCTTCCTTGGGCGGACGTTAGTAACTTACCCTCCTATTAATCAAGGCTACAATTGATTAGCCTAGAATCGCTTAAAAATAGGAGAATAGTGGCTAGAATTATTTTTGTACATAGGATTCTTATTGGAGAAATTGACTCTCCGGAGATCTTAAGGCTTCTTAATTTAAATATCCCTCGTCCAAATTTACGAATTAACCGATTCTTTAATATAGCACATTCTCGTACAAATTACGGCAGGTCATCATCTATCAACGGCTTATTGATAAGCTACAATGATAACATCGATTTAATTGATTTTAACTCACCTATAGCTACTATAAAAAGAAAGCTACTAGATGGTATTCAGTCATAATCGTTTGCTCTATTAATTTTCTATTTCTTAGTAATATTTTTTGTAAACTATGTACTGTTATAAACTAATGTCTATGAAAATCTAAGTATTTTGCTGACAAATAAATAAATAAATAAATAAAAGCTCGTAATAATTTGTATAGTAAATGGAAGCACAAACCAAATAACTTTAACTGGCGTGCATATAAAATTGCGCGTAATAATACAACAGCTATTATTCGTTCTGCAAAATCAAATTTTTATGCCTCAAAGTTCAACATTTCACTATCTCCGAGAAAACTATGGAAAAATTTACGAAAAATTGGTGCTTCCGGTAGTAGGAATGATGCAAAGTGTAATTTTAATCCCGATGTGCTCAATGATTTTTTCCTTGACTCTGGTACTATGTAGTATAGTAAACTTCGATTTCGGTGTAAACTCTGTGGAGTCTCTGCTGGTTAACACTGGAGCGGATTATTCTGCTGATGGTGGTGCGGTTGATTATGACTCCGATGAGGGAGTACGACTTGTTGAATGATGATGGTGCTATTTTTTTCCAAGCTTTGATGACTGTGGCATGTGGAATGCTCTCAATGTCTACCTAGAAACACCTCTAATTGCGCACATTCAATTTGCAAGGCAAGTTTGGCAAGAGTGATAGAGGTGTAACTACTTGGGAACTTGAACTTGAAAAATGTAAGTACATATACTTGGTATACTTATAATCACTTAAATCACTTCTTAATCACCGAACACAACATCTTGGCGTCACACAGCTTCTCGTTAGGTAACAGAAGTCTGCAGAAAAATAGCAGGAACTACTCAACAAACTGTAATGTAACATTTCAATGAGCTTCCTCTTCTTCTTTTTCTTCATCTTCTTCTTCTTCTTCGTCATCTTCTTCTTCTTCATCATCTTTTTCAACTGCATCCATGCTGGTTCGAATGTGGGGTTCACCGGTTTGACCTCAGAGAATAATGTCAGGCCCCCCGATTTCGAAACACTTCTTCGCTGAGGCCAATCAAATGCTGGTGTTGCTGCATTTGTGTGATCCACGAGTTTTTAGGTCTGCCTCTCTTTCGCGTTTGTATTGGAACGTTGATTGATATTGCCCTTTTGACAGGGTTGGTATGATCTCTCCTTTGAATACGACAGTACCAACTGAGTCGGTCGGGCTACATTGTTTTCGAGATAGGTTCTTTGACGTGAAGGCTTTCTCGGATCTTCTTCTTATTCGATCAATCTTTGTTGCTCCTACCGTCCGCCTTCCTATCTTTTTCGACAGTAATGTCGTCGTTTACTTCTCCATTGTAAGGAACGGCTCTCGGAAAATATATCCGAGGAAATTTGTTCGTTTAAAAGTCCTTCACAATACTGATGCTACCTGTGTATTTTTCGTCACCCAAAAGAAGCAGCCCTTGACTCTTGAGTATTGTTGTTGAATTTTGGCGAGCGTATCTCCTGGGCATTTTTGCTTCTCTGAGCGGCTATTTTGAAAATGGTTGTGTCCCTGTTCAATCTGCTTTGTCGGAGTTCGTTGGCAGCCTGGTTTCTATCAGCAGCCGAAAAGAAATTTCTTCTAACTCCCCATACCGGCCCTCCACACGCTTTGCTTGAATTTGAGCCTGTTGCAAAGTCTGTATTCCAATTCGAGGCGAGCTTTTTCATCTCCATTATTAGTGGAGCACTTTGACCAAGCTTTGAATGCCGCTTTCTTGTCACATAGCACTGCTTCAGCTTCATCTGTCCACCACCATGTTTCTTTGCCGTGATTTGGCTCTATATAAGCAAGGTCATTGTAGGGAATTCCACGTACCTTGTGCTCCGCACTCTGCATGATGGAGATAATTTTGCATATTTGCAATAAATCCTCCGCCTTTCTCTTTGTCCAGTGTAATGTTATGTTATATATTGTATGGTTCTTATCTCCGGAGCCTACCTCCGTATGCTACACAAAGAGTAGCACGCTCTTCTTTAACTGGTTAAAGCGCAGCTCGATGTACGTATTTGGCATATAACTGCTGCAGTGAATAAGGAGTCAAGAGTTGTGATTCAAGACTGAATTTTATTCTATTGTAACTTGCTATTTATACACAGATTCTTACAAGTAATATTTACAACTCTAAGCAAAAATACGCTTTAATTTACACAAAATTAATTGGATCTCCACGATCAATACCTTTTAGTTTGATTTAATGTTTCTAGTGACCAGTTTTTTGTTTAACAAAAGTTGTACCTACCCAAATTTCTTTTTCGTATTTGCTTGGTAAGCGGTTGTTTTTTTTTTTCTTTTTGTGTAATTTCATCTGACTTTAAGAGAATATTTCTTTTCTCTTTTTAATTATATGTGTAGCTTATTTCAGAATTTTATTCTCTTGTTTTTCTACAATATTTTCATAAAATAATTCATTACTGTCTTATTTCTATAATTTGTCCCCGTCTAACACTGACCTCCTTGGTGCAGCTGGCTAAAGGGTCGTGCTCGTCGTTCCGCAACTCTTTAAGAGGCAGGTCGGCTAGTTAGTGACGCACGCAATATAAGGAAAGTGAAAACCAAATAGTGGACATCAAATTTTTAACTCAAGTGTAGCTAAGTAGATTGTATAGTGAGCTCTTACACCGGAGGTGTGGGTTCGTTTTCAGCCACAACAATCAAATTTTAATTTTTATGTCATAAAAGTAAATTGTACTGGTAAAGACAGTGAACAAGTAAAAAAAAAAAACAAAAAAGTGCCGCAAGTGGTCAGGCGATGGACTCCGGAAAATCGGTGGTCCCGCGTACGGGTGTGGGTGTGCCGGTTCTTCGCGTGGTGAAAGCACGTGTTCCGGCAAAAATAGCAGCTAAAGCAGCAACAACAACAACTGCCGCAGCAGCAGTAGCAACTATGGCAAAGACATAGGTGCCGGTAAAGATGACAACGGGTGTCTTGCCAATAAGAGCAATGCAGCAACATGCAACAACAACAAAAACAACATCATTAACAGCAACAACAGCATCGAATAAAAAAGCATTGACGCCCGAAGAAGGGGCCAAATCGGCGGATATAGTCGAAAAACCAGCTACAACAGTAGCAGCCACAGAAAGTCCCATAACATTTGCGGCAGGGTTTCAAAGAGTGGAGAAAAGGCGAAAAAAATTAAACCCGAAGCCGAATCTGTCGGCCAAGAGGCCGGCAAAGTTAGAGGGTTTGAGTTTGGCGTCACCAGTTTGTTATGACTACGACGCAGAAAGCTTCAGCTCATATGAACCTGACGTTGGAGCGGGCCGGTACGTTGGCGAAGGAAACTCCTTTCGCGATCTACTGGTTGATACTGAGGACGCCGTCCAAATGGATGAGGAAGAGGAAGAGGATGAGGAGGCGCAGCTCGATAAGCTAATTAAAGAGCTTTTGAAGAAGCGCGAGAAGCTGCGGCAGAAAAAACTGCAGCAACAAGAACAACAAAAAGTGCTCAAGCAGCAGGTGCAGCAGCAACTGCAAGAGAAGCAGCAACAGCGACAACAACAACAACAACAACAACACCAACAACAACAACAACAACAACAACAACAACAACAACAACAACAACAACAACAACACCAACAACAACAACAACAACAACAACAACAACAGCAGCAGCAGCGGCAGACGCAGGAAAAACATACAAGGAAAGAAAGAATTCCCCCCATAACTGTAAGTAATTTCGACATTAGCGATAGTATTAGGTTATGTAGATTAATTACAAAGAACTTTCATGTAAAGAGGCTTTCGGCCAATAAGCATATAGTTATGTGTGAAAATATAGAGGAGTACCAGAGAGTGCGTACCGCCTTGGGAGATGTAGAGGCCGAGTACTTCACATACACCACAAAGGAGCAAAAGTTAAAAACCGTGGTGTTGAAGGGAATTGATCCCTCAATTAAAACGGAGGAGCTAAAAAGAGAGCTTAAGACCTTTGAAAGCGACGACCTGAAGTTCGTGGGGGTCAAGCCGTTTTCCTCAGCTGTGGCAGGTGGTGGTAACCGTCACTTACCATTCTTCCTGGTACAGCTTACGCCCGACAGCAAAGTTGACAGGCTGCGAAATATCCGCTTCCTGTACTACCATACTGTGAGATGGGAAAAAATAGTACGGTCAGATCGCATACTTCAATGTATGCGCTGCCAAAGGTTCGGGCACGCCGCAGCTAACTGCAACATGCAGTTTAGATGCGTCAAGTGCGACAAGGACCACAAACATGGTGAATGTTCTCTTGGCAAGGAGAGAGTCGAAGACCGGAGTATCCTCTCTTGTGTGTTCTGCAGGAACTCTGGGCATCCCGCCAACTTCAGGGGTTGCCCAAAGTACCAGGAGCTGAAAAAGCGAGTCCAGGCCCGCAAACAGCAGTCGGAAGACGATAGGCGTCAAAAGAGTCGCTCGTTCTCGAATTTTGTGGCACCCAACGTGTCCTTTGCCCAAATGGCAGCTGGACCGGGTCAAGCCCAAATGACATTAAACCAACCAAAGGTAGCCCAAAAGGCACCAGAGGTGGATCTGGACTTAAAATCGATCCTTCTGTCTCTGCACGGAAAGATCGATAAGTTCCAGAAACAGTTAAATGAACAAGCGGCCCGAATTGACTTTATCTATTCGGAGCTGTTTGTGGGGTCTGGTGTGCCATAAATCTAATGGCTGCGCTGGATGAGGGTAACTTAAAGATCCTTGCTGTGAACGTTAATTCACTAGTCAGGATCGAGAAAAGAACGTCACTTGCCAATTTGTTGAAAACCGAAAACCCGGATGTGCTTTTGGTTAGCGAAACTAAGCTAAATCAGAAGCACAAATTGGGGTACAAAGACTATCATGTAATAAGAAGAGACCGGCCTCACTCCACTCAAGGAGGTGGGGTTGGAAACTTAATTCGAAAAGGCCTGCGCCATAGGGTTTAGCGGGGACGTGCGTAGGTTCCAGTTGTTGGAAGCATGCATCATATGCATTCCTCTCCATAGCCGGAGGAGAATGTATGTGGTGTCGCTTTACGCACCTGCAGCACCTCCACCCAACCAATTTATGGCAGAGCTCGAGACACTTTTTCGTAGTCTGCAGCTGAACTCGGAAGAATTATTACTTTTTGGCCGGAGATATAAATGCCAAACATGCGGCGTGGGGAAATGTTACTGCAAATCCCAGTGGCAACCAGTTTCACGACTGGTGGCGCCTCAATATGATTGAGTACAACCTCGAGTTGTACGCGACGGATATCCCTTCTTTCCCAAGAAGCGGTGCTTTCCTGGACTTGGCCTTAACGGACGCAAGACTTCAACTGACGAACATAGATCAAAACACGCGGAACTGTTTGCGTGCGTTTGAGTACGATAGTGACCACTACTCGTGGTCGAGGATCCACATGAGAAAGTTGATTTGCTGGGCGCTTGTTTCGAGGCCGTGTATACGGTGAACAATCCTGTTCGCCGTAACCACGACATTGATAATAGGGCTCTAGTGAGCCACTTCTATCTGCGTACCGAACTTGAGAATTGGCGATCTGAGAATAACGGATTCACCGTATTCACTAATGAAAACCATGCTAATGCAGTTGTCGCCAATGGCCGAGATGCATCGCACCTGTTCGTGTCGAAGGATGATCTTCTGTGCATCTTGGAGTCACTTAAGAATAAAAAGTCGGCGGGTATGGATGGTGTCCCAAACGTCGTATTGAGGCACCTGCCTTTTGAGGCTGTAGATATTTTCACCACACTGATTAACAATGCGCTGAATAATGCACATTATCCGGCGCAATGGAAGGTAGCTGTTGTACACCCTATCCCGAAAAAGGTAAAGATAGGACGAACCCTGCCAATCTCCGGTCAATTAGCTTGCTTCCGAATATCAGCAAGGTCTTTGAAAAAGTTGTCATTAGAGCCCTGTTAAAGTGGGTCGGGGACAATAACATAATTCCGGACAACCAGTTTGGTTTCAGGGAGAGGCATGACACTATTCATGCCGCGTCGAAACTGGTTTCCGACATTCAGTGGAATAAAAGCAAGAGCCAATGCACGGGTGCTTGTCTGGTTGATTTTGAGAAGGCTTTCGACACCGTATGGTTAGAGGGACTTTTCTACAAGTTGACCAGGCGGGGGATGCACAAACCTTTGCTACTCGTATATGTAATTTATAATATGCTTGTTGTTGTTGTCAAATGTGGCAACGTGACTTCGAGCAGAGTCTTTGAAATTAAAAACGGTTTACAGCAGGGGGCGGTCAATTCTCCGATCCTGTTTAACATTTACACGAGTGATCTGGTTGGTTCACTCAGACATGCTATAGCGTATGCCGACGATTTGGTGGCATACAGATCAGGTCCTAAAATCGAGGTCATTAATATCCTTTTTCAGCGTGACTTCGATCAAATTAAGCGATATTGCGACGACTGGAAGTTGAAAATCAACTTTCAGAAGACAGAAACAATCTTGTTCGGAACTCCATTGGCTGGGGACTCTAGGGATACCAGAAAAAACTGGAAGAAATTGGCCATTATTGGACAAAATGGGCAGCCATTGGCGGTGAGAAGCGTAGTTAGATATCTAGGTATCTGGCTTGACCAGTATCTGTATTTCGATAGACATGTAGTTGCTTGTCTTGCTGGGGCCAAGAAGGCTTATGCTCTGACAAGGAGACTGTTTCATAGCAGTCAACTTGACTCTAGAGTGAAGGTCATTTGCTACGTGGCCCTTATAAGGCCAATCATCGCTTATGGTTGTCCATTGTGGTTTAATATAGCGCCTGGTTATATGGAAAAGATTCGGGTTTTGGAGAGACAATGTCCTAGGACCTGTCTCCGGTTGTTCCGAACGCCTGAATCCAACTATATAAAATACTATCCCAACAAGGTCCTATACGATGGGGCTCAGTTGAATAGGATTGACAATTTCCTCATTAAGGTCACTCGAAGGCATGTTGCAAGGGCGATGACCAGCGACAATAGTCTGATATTTGGGGCTTACTACCCCAATGAAATGTACATAGAGAGTACGCTCCGGTCTGGCTTTATCCCGCCAGAGGCATTTATCCATATTGATGCAAAAGGGCTGGTACAGACGAGGGATGGTATCCCGGTCTTATACCATCGCTACCGCAGCGCGAGAGATAAGCGGCTCCTCCATGACGGGGACGTCGCCAATGCTCAAGAGCTCCTCCGTTTTAGTACCGCAATATCGGAGAGGGATAGATTCGACACGGAAAAGCAATTCGCCGAATTTTGGTGGCTTGTTGAGGGGGGAGGGGTCAACATGCCCTCCCAGGACGGAGCGTTACTCTAGGTTTTTGGGAGAGGCCGGGCTCGCCGACGTGTGGTGATGCTTCCGGGAGTTGACTGACGCTGTAAGGCTTCAGTCGGCTCACGGCGGCGCGTGTGCACGTCGACGACTGCCAGGCGCTCGGAAAGCAATTGGGATTTTGACCACTTGTTGCGCAAGTCAACGAGTGCTCAGAATCCTAATTATAGTTAGAATACGTTAAGTAGTTTAAGTAAGTAGAATAGGTAGTTTGTAATTTGTTTTATATA
Source organism: Portevinia maculata (assembly GCA_949715645.1). Classification (NCBI taxonomy): domain Eukaryota; kingdom Metazoa; phylum Arthropoda; class Insecta; order Diptera; family Syrphidae; genus Portevinia; species Portevinia maculata. The sequence goes on from OX454526.1 coordinate 222,991,366, forward strand.
AAATCTCAAGAATGATACCGAGTTTTAGTAAATTTTCTCGAGGAATATATATGTATGATTAGTTCGTAAAATAGTTCTTAGGCCGAAAGGCAATAATTATAAGATATAGTTAAGTTTAGAGCGTTCGCATAAGGACCAATAAATAAGAATAAGTAACCCGTTAATTTTAAGTTAGGTTTAATCATTTTTGTCTAGTATGTAAGTAGATATTTAACAATGAATAAAAAAATGAATTTCAAAGTAAAGGGTCGTGCTTGCAATTTATAGTGCGCGAGTTCAATACCGAGTCCATATAACCTATATCTTTTTTTTCTCTTTTTTTGTAATCCCAGTTTTAAAATGGATTGCAGCGCTGAAAAATGCTTGGAATCTAAAAATTCCTCCAATCCCCTTTTTGCCTGTTATGGCCCTTGTGGCATGATGTTCCATGCTAAATGTGTTGGTTCAACCAAAGCATTTATGGATAAAATAAAAAGTTCGGAGATCGCCTTATGGTATTGCTCCCCGTGTCGAAAATTATCACTGTCTACCCTTGCTTTTAAAATGTCAGTATTCAAGGCTGACATATAAAAATTGTCTAAGGGGTTTAAGGACTTACTCGACAACTTCAATACTGCTGTCTTCAATGTATCAAGGTTCTCTGATCCTCATAGTTCGGCAGACGCATCAACGTCTACTGACCTTGAGCTGCCGACTAATGAAGAAAATCAGTGTACCCAACGTGCCATGGATACATTGACTCTATTTAACACAATAGGTACCCCTGAGCCCATTCTTAATTTGGCATCGTCTTCATCAACTCTACTCGCAGGAAAAAGGAAACGTGATGTGCCTTCCTCTGCGCTAAACCCAAAGGCAAAAAGGTTTAATCTTAGGAGTCAGCGAAAAAACTGTAACGAGGCCCCCATTCCTAATGTTAGTCCCACATGCATCAATCATTCCATAGGTACGGAATCTGCATCTATTGAATCGATTCCCAGACCAAAATCCATTTTCATTTCTCGACTAAAACCAAACACTTCTTCAGACGATGTCTTGAACCATTTGCTCTCGAGAAATTTGATTCCAAAAGATGACTCAATCAAATGCACCAAAATCAGTAAGGCTGATGGGTTTGTTGCGTGTTTCAAAATTGTCGCCCCTCCAATATATTTCGAAATACTGTGCAATAGTACTACATGGCCTCAAAATACGATAGTAAAAGATTTTACTCCCCGGTCGACAAAAAGTTGCAGGAAAGTTTGTCCGTCAGTGTTAAAAAACCCAGTAGGGTTGTCCCTCTACTATCAAAATGTAAGGGGACTGCGCACAAAAACCGCTGAAGTATATTTAAACTCCCAAGCCCTCTCTCTTCATGTGCGTGCACCGATGCACACTTAACCAGATGTACCATTTAATTCTCGCAGACACTTTTGTTTGTTTAGTTCTGTTCGTCCCCGCCGCCATAAAAATGTCTGTCAGGCGGAGGCGGTGTTGCTGGGCGATTGCCTCTCCTAGGATCACTTTGCAACCTAACCCGAGTTTGAACCCTATCTACCTGTAAAAAAAATTGCACAGCAGCAAATTACAGGTTTCTCAGTGAATGTAAAATTTGTTTCTCTCTTGATGACACTCTCTTTTGCAACATTTCGGGGGTTTGAAACAGGGCTTTGTGAAAAAAATTACAAATTTGTAAGGTTTGAGTTTCTTGGCCGGCTTAGACTGGAATGTGATCATTCCATTTTTTGTACAGATTTTTATAGAGTTAGAAATAGATGATACACATATGTATATAGGTACATATATATTTTTTATATTTTCACAAAAGCAACAATTCAATAGAAAAAAAAATATAATTCATCAACAGTATTGTTTTGTGATGAGTTAACAAAAATATAATAATCTTTTATAAAAAAAAACTTAGTTTATAAGTACTATATGTTAGAGCACTAACACGTGTGTTGAGTAACTTTATTCCTCTGAGCTTATTACGAAACCAACGCGATATAAATTCAAATCATAGCTGAGGTAGATATAACAAAAAGGAAAACGATTAGCTGACTCATTGCAATGAGATATGGCTTAACGCAAAAAAAGGATAGTAGGTAAACTCCTTTGCCTCTGGGTTAGGAATCAATGTTTTGAAGTGTAGTCGGTACATTATAATTCAATTTGTTACAAAGTGTAGGAAACAAGAGCCATTTTTACTTTATTTCTTATTAATTCATGGTCATGGAAAGAAAAAATAATTTTCGATGAAGGTGTGTGCGCTTGACTTCTTGTTGAAGCATTCGTTTTGTTTTTGGACATTTATGTACCCGTCCGCAGTGATTCCATTAGGTTAGCTAAGTGATCACGACGAGCTCGCTGTGGGATGGTTATAACTTTACGTTGAACTTCGGCTGATGAGAAGAAGCCGAGCATTTTTTTACCCTCTTTCCTTAGGATGATTTCTACCCCGCGGTCTGATGAAACAATAGACTTTATCTCGTTCCAGAGGTAGGTCCAGTGTATCTACGAATTAATGGAATAAGAGGAAAAATATGTAATGACAGTGGTTCTAGCTTACCGTCCAACTGCCGAATAGATCGTTCTTCGCTGCGTATATTACTCGATGGTTGGATACTAAAACTATTTCTTCTTTGAGAACAACTTCCTCACAATGCGCGAATGAGTCAGTGCTGGCGTATTTGCCCTTTTCTATTTCTCTAAAGGAGTGATTCGATTACATTTTCATCAAATGAAACGAGGCGATCGGTTTATACTTACTTCAATAACTTATTTCCCCTTGCTTCCGATAGACTGTAGGGACGTAAAACATTGTCTAAATGCATAAATCGAGGTGGTCTTAGGCGACTAGCATCTTCGCTACTTTCTGTAGCTCTCTTGACGGCTTCGAAACTACCGCTGGCGAAATCTACAACTCCAGCAGTGGGTCGGGCCACAAGGCCGATTGCACCCTTACCCAATCCCTTAAAGAAACCTTCGACACCCTCCTCCTTGGCCCCTGTGAACGGTTTGGTGAACACACCGCTTACACCATCAACAACTCCCTGAAATTATTAAAGAAAAATTTAGTATGTCTCTTTAAAAACTATTCATGGACTTTAGGTCATACCATCACCAAGCCCTTTCCACTTCGGGCGATGCCTTCTTGGAAGTTGGCTGGCTTCTTGTTTAAGGCTTGTCGTCGTTTCTTCTGGTAGTCCTCGTCGAATGTCAAGGCAGCTAATCCCTTGCCCATAGCTCCAGTTATCCTGCAATCGATAACCAAATGAAAACCACTCAGCTGTAACTAGTTCTCCCGATACTCACTTTGATACCGCACCAGCAGCTCCACCGACTGTATGACCAAACAACGACTTTACACCAAGCACGAGACCTTCGGCAAACTCTCCAGGCCCTTGAATTGCTCCCTGAGATTAAAAAATGCAATGATTCCCTATCTTGAGCCAATAAGAACAAAATCTACCTGGAATGGTTCATAAAACAAGTCTTGCACACCTGTTTTGATGCCAACAACCAACCCATACGGATTACCCAGAACATCAAGACCCAGCACCAACACATAAAGTTGCTTTAGAGCTTGACCAGTATAATGGGCACTTATTTCTGATATAAGCTGTCTCTGTGTAAAGAATCCATACTCGCGTTCGAAGAAGGCCAGTTTAAAAACAACATCATTGACGTCAGTCAAAGTGACGCCCACACCTTGCACTATTGTTGACAAAAGTGCTGGCAGGGCGGTAGTATCCGAACCAGCCATTGAGAAGGAAACGTGAATTTTCAATGGACCCAAATGCAAGTTATCGTAGAAGTTTTTCTGCTCCTGCGCCGAGTGTATTTCAACCAAATCCGATAACGGTTTTTCGATTGAAACAACATCTTGGTTGAAGAGTTTTGCCTAAGGGAGAGCTTTGTTTATAGGGAAAAAGTAGCACGTAGTCAGTGTTTTAGCTTACAGCTTGTTCATCATTGAGGTCTGCCGCAAACATATCGGCAATCGCGCTTAGGAAGAGAATATCAACTTTGAAGTGGAACTCCTGAATTAGCATACTGCAGTATTTGAACTGATTAATGGTTGAGTTAGGAACGACACGTTCTACGACACTGCATTCGATGAATGGCTTCAATGCTATTAAATTAGATAAAGAAACAAATTATTCAATTGGATTCGTATAATTACAAACCGTCTAACTTACCAGAAGTAGCAGCAATACTTTTTGGCGGTGGAATTGGTGCTAGTACAACTGGGAAGATGCAGTCAGTTAGCTGATTGTCAATTTGAATTTTATTGATTTTCGCATGTAGTTGCGTTTGGAATGGAGATGTTTTCAAGTCAAACCAAAGGCCTGGATAGAATGTTCGTTTAATCAGACGATCCGATGACTTGTGGTAGATCATGCTATCAAAATCGATCTGTGGACAGACAAAATACATACATAGCTGCGGGGACATTTACTAATGTTTTACAATCTATCACCTCATATTTCTGATCCAAGTAGAACTTTCTCTGTTCATTTACTTCCTTCGCCAAAAGATAGGCTTGATATTGCTCCTCCATATGAACCGAATCTGCTGTGTTAAATTGTTTAAATCGCTTCTTGCCGGCCTTCTTCGATTCCCATATGATGCCAGAGCTCTTAATACCCATATACAGTACATCTAGTCCAGTTATGTTGTTCAGAACAGACAGACCAATGCCATGGATACGTATTTCGATTTCTTGGTTAACCTGCACAAACCAAGACAATTGGTTAAAGTTTGAGGAAGAATTTAGCCGTTCATCATACCTTTTGCATATCGGAACTTCCGATTACTCTTTCAGCTATGCTACTCATTTCAGTGAAAAGAATCACTCGTTGAAGCCCGTCAAGAAATGAAACCCAAAATGCTTTCACATCTCTTTCCAAGCTGCAAGAGAAAAGCAATATTAACATTTTAAATGAAGTTAGCTGAAATAGTCTGATGACAAAAAGAAAAAGCTTTGGCGTGCCGATTAAATGGAAGAGAGAATGCTTCTTGATTTGATGATATGTGTTTAAACCTTGAAATATTATTCAGAAAAACTAAACAATTTTTTCTTAACAACAAACATCGTCAACAATCTGCTCTTTGAATAATGAAGTAATCCATAGGTTAGGTTAGGCAAACATTTGTGCAAACAATCCAGTCCTATATATCAAAGGAGAGCCTCGGTTAGCGCATGTGAGGTACTGCTTCTCAGTCATCTACCACCATCAGGGCATGCCAGGTAATACCAGCTACTGCGGATCTCAAGGAGCAGGAGCTGATGTACGACGTAGAGACCATACCGAAAGGAATTTACTGCTGGAGCAGAACAGGGCTCGATCCTGGGTCCTGATCTGTGGAATATCTCCTACGATCAAAACCTACACATGGAGATTCCCGACCCCACATTGCTGGTAGGTTACACAGATAACATCGGCACGGTGATTAACACAAGGTACACCGAGAACGCACAGAGGAGACCAATAGGAGAAACCAGATGATGAGATGCGTACACGCATGGATAAAAACCATGGATTTAGCCAACGCAAATAGTCCTCTTAACTAGGACATATATTCCGACGATTGTCGAATTCCAGGCAGGCTCTGAAACCATTACCAGCGATACGGCAGTGAGGTCACTTTCTGGCAACATATAAGGCCCGCATCTGAGTAAGCTGTAAAGGTCACCTTTTTACTCAGCAGGCTGGCCAATCTAGGTGGCCCAGCGGCAGAAAAACGAAGACTGCTCATGTGTCGACAACTCATGCCATTTACCTATATGGTTGTGAGATCTGGGCCGATGCTCTCAGACAGGGGAAGAACAGGAACAAGATGGCTGCAGTACCGAGACCAGCGGCCCTCCAGTAGCAAGCTTCTCCCGACCAGTTGCGGAACCTCGTAGTCGTAGAGTGAAACCCATCGATAACCTTGCGACAGAGACGAAGAGAACAAAGCGGTAGCAGGAGTGGAACTGCAGTGGCGAAGCTGATCAGCGGCATTAATACATGGACGGAACGGAAACACGGAGAAATGAACTTCTATGTCACCCAGTACTAAACATGATATGGATATTTCCACAGGATGGGGAAAGTAAGAAGTGCAGCCGGTAAACACGGCGACTCTTCGGAGGACGTTGCATATCACACATTTTCTATCTGTAGCAGATGGGCAGCTGAGAAAACAGGCTAGGGTCGGAGATAGGCAACTTCTCCTCAGCAAACACCGTTAACCAGATGATCATTTTTCTTTTAATCTCTCTTTGTTGTATCCGCCTTGTAAGTACGGTGCCTCATTACGGTAAGAAACAAGAACAAAATGCTGCATTACCTACCATAAGAACGCAGTATATAGCCAAAAGAGTGCAGGTGAGACAAAACAGCAACCAGAAGGTCATGAAGCCAGATTCAGTGCAAGTGATTGGATAAATTAGTGTTTACAAAAAACATTATTGCGTAGCTCTAATAATGCGAAAAATATGACTTTTTTTTAATTTTGTTTAAAAGGAAATCCAAATCCGAGAACACTCAGACTAAAGATCCATTGTACAACCAGGCAGAAATCCTATTTTTGGTGTAGAGGTTGGAGAAACAAAGCGTTATTTGTTTCTTTCCTTTAATGGGTGGCGTACCATCGCCACCACGAAATATGGTAATTAATCGTCTGCTTCCTTCACGGCGAAGCTATTATCAGGATTAAATGGATCTTAACCCTCCCACTTTACTGGATTCCTATTGATCCGCCTGAGGGATTCGAATGAATTCAATGAATGTTGCCTCCCGGTTTTAGATCACTTCATAACTGAGGCCAATCAATTGTTGGCGGTGTTACATTTGTGTGATCTAAGAGTTTTAAGGCATGCATCTTGTTTTACGTGTCAACCTACGGAATTGCATACACACTTGTGGGTCAGTTTCAAGATATTAAATGTGTCGCTAGAGACACATGAATGGTAAAATTGTCTATATTTGATTTCTCCTTTAGTGGACGTTTATAACAAGTGCTGTTTTTTGGGGACGCTGCAGTGTTATTCTTAGCCCGCCCCTGCACGGGACAAAATATCATAATAAATAAAAACGTAGCTATGAAATTTTAGCCTTATCTATAAGATAATATTGTTGAAAGTGGGGCAGAATGTTTAACCCTTGAAATATTATTCAGATAAACTGAACTAATTTAAGTTTATTGCATCTCACTTCATTGATCTTTACATCAAGTTCAATGTCAACACAAAATAAAACAACCAACCAAGTTCAATGTAATATTCCGTTATTTGACTCTCTTCTTTGCATTTAATTTTGTATTTGCGGAATTCTTCTGCCAGTGCTCAAACCTATGCAATGTTGCACTTCTTGTAGCGTAAGTGAACGTTTTAATAAGGAAATCAATCGTTTTTGTTAACGTGGAATCAAAACTTTTCTTTCAATGAGTCTGCTGAAAGTCGGTATATCGCTGTATACCGGTACAAGAATCAGCTATATATTCATTGGAAGAACAATTCTGCTAGGTGTTAGATCCGTACGTTACACAGATTAGGAGAAAGGCCAATATGACATCGAAGGAAACCAGTGGAACCCATGTGTAGTTGACAAACTGATATACAACTACAAGAAACTTTTACATATACTTTTACAGTCGATCGTCTATCGCGGAATTTGTCGAAAAAGGTACTCACGTTATTGTGCCGACGCCATCACGACGCAGATCATTTTCGATACCTTCTCTACCCAAAAGCAGAATTCGATGTGCGGCTGGATCGGTCCACGTGAATAGGACTCTTTCGGACGGTTCCAGAATTCTGAAAATTACAACCCTCAAATGTTACTTATGCGGATCTGCAATCATGGAAGAAAAGTATTACCTCTGATTGACATTTCCCTTCTCATGGAATGTTATTGCCTGCGATGTGTGATTTATCAACAGACCAGGGGCATCGCCTGCGTTGTACTGCGTAAATGTTATATATACTCCTCCTTCTGTTACTTGCACATCCACATTGATACCACCATACTGATTACTCTCCAATTTCAGAAGGACACATTGACCTTCAGCATAGTTAAAGGGGACAGTAGTCTGTCCGGACACCTTTAGAATTACATTCTTCTCTTCAGCCTTGGGCCAGAATGGGATACATGCATTGGGCTCGATCTGCAAAAGTTATATCGTGATATAAAAGTGCATTTAAAAATACCAATTCCTACCTTGGTCCACGGATCTCCTGGTCGACTGTGTTCTTGCAACTCAATGAGGAAATCACACTTGTTCGTTGCAATATAGAATGGAATAAATGTGATCTGTTTTGTCAGTGAATTCTGAGTCAAGTGGTTGTGCACGCCAATCTGATACAACTGATCATTCGCATTGCATGTAACTTCACCAGTAGAGCCAGCTACATCAAGAGGAATTTTATCACTCCATTCGCCATTGTCTACTCGTATCGAGGCACGTTTCTTGTCGAAGAACAATTTCTCTCGGAATGAGAATAGTATGGGGCCGTTGTACTCCGGTGGATGATAGAGGACGTTTATTGATTCGGTGTTTGTCTAGATAATAGAGTGCGTTAGCTCCGATGTTCAGGGGGGAATTCGGCAATTTACCTTATAACTAAGCATGAGACCGGTTTTATTTATCATCCAAAAGGGACTGTAGACTGTCAGCATGAGACTTCCATTACGATCCTGGAATCTTGAAAGAGAAAAAGATAAGTTGAAAAAAGTGAACTGTATTGATGCAAATGTGTATCGTTACCTAACACCGAGGTCCATATCCATCTTCGCTGCGGAATCGTATGAGCTAAACGTCCATGTTGCGTATTCATCATGATCCTCAGAGATTTCAGTCGTGCAAGACCAGTCCTTCTCCAGGTATTGAATGAGCTGAAAACAAAATATTATACCGATCCTCTGAAATGCCATCAAGAAGAAACTTACTCTAACAACAACATAACTCTTTGTCTCCTTGCGGCGCCCAGTGAGCTGAACAGTCGGTAAGTGGAGCACATCACCAGGTTTCACTTCCTTCTCGCCATAGTCCAATAGATCCTCTTTAATCAATGACTTTACCTTATCAACCTCATCCGACCCATCTAGCTCTATCGCCTTGTTAGCCTCTAAGTTGCGCACCGTACAGCCGGCTACAGAAACTTTAATATCTATTGGCAGCGCGTTTCTTAAATACAACGGAGGCCGCAGGTGAACTGTATAATAAGCACTTAGCAGCATAAATTTGATTGTGTTCTCATGGAAAACTTCCGTCTTCTGACGGATCGCGTTGATGTAAAGCGGCTCGAATGTGTCCATTGGGTCGCATTGAATTTGCCGATGATAGTTGAAGTCTGTAGGACAATCATTCCACTTGATGCCCTGAATGGAGACATTGTACGCCGGCAGTGAGAAGAACAATTCCTTTGAATCAGCGTAGATTGCGTGCAGTGGAACATGGAACACATCTCCGGGAGCAACATCTCCTACCAGTACCTTCTCTGTTGAATTCTGTTTGCTTCTATAGATAGACACGCTTGTAGTGAAGTGATTCATGACCTAGAGCATCGAAAGCCTTTCATTAATCGAACTGGAAGTAAGATTCCTAAATACGTACATTTACAACTCCATGAATGTTGACCCTAGTGGTTCCATACTCCGATGTAACTTGAGATATAATTCCCCATGGATCTTGATTGGTGTCCTTGTACAGTGGGAAGTACCTCTGATCTGATTTAGATATTGGCAGAATGACTTCTTTATCAATTCCTCCAACCTATTTTGGAAATCATATTATTCTATCGCTACTTATAACACTCATGCTTTCTTTGCTTACTCACCACCACATAAATGTTGTAAGCCTCATCTTCAGGCGAGTTAACCATCGTCAAATCCTTAGTCTGTAGGTATGCCCTTCCTCCAGGCGATATAGTGCAGTCCTTCACTTGATCTGGGGATAAATCGGCTTCTACGTTCCGACACTGGAATACTAAAGAGCTGTTTAGTGTCTCACTACGAGAACTAGTATTTGGCATGTGACACTCGTGAAGGGTAAATATTCCACGCGTCAAGTTCAATGTTATATCAAATCCAGTATCGTTCTCCACAACGTAAGGCGCTATTACTTCGGGTTTTGTAAGACCTTTCGAGTCCATGGCATATGAAAATGCTTCACCTAATTCCTTTAACGTGTCTAGGCAGGTCTTGCTCATAGTTATCTCAAGCATTTCTTCTGACTCTATTGTGATTTTGGTTGTTGGTTCTTCTATGGTGTCATCGATTTCGGATCTATTCTGTTGAATTTCCAAGCCGAAATTCAATTCCCATGGTAAATACTCAGTCATTCCGGATCTATCGGCTTTTTCTATTTGCTCAATAAGTGGTTCCCAAACCCCAAGCCCATGGTTAAAATAGTTCATGTAGAGATTGAGGGCGCCATCTACTTTCATCTGAAATTGAGTTAGAATGTTTGGAAATTCATGTAGAATGAAGGAATCGAATTAAATTTCTGGGGACGCCAATTAAGCTAAAGGTACGTTATGAATTCTTTCTTTGAAGATTTTGCGCAGCAAATTTCTAACATATACCATGGATATCACAACGGATACAGCAGCTAACTGCACGAGTGCACTACATGTGAACTAAGTTCAAATTGCAAACTGGATCTGGAGAATGAACTATAGCGCTTCAGCAGTTATGCTTTTAAGCCATGTTCGAGAAGGAAACGATGATGTCTTTTTCCTGACGTTTAGTAAAGTTAAAAAACAATTCAAATACCGTAGCGGTATCCCGTTACAGCGCTTCTACCAGTACCTGTACGCTCTAGTGTATAAGCTCCTTTAGACAGTTCGCACATATTTAATACAAACTTGAATTCACCTCACATTTTGTATATGTAAAATTGATGTAAGCTTTCTCTCGTTATATCGTAAAGTAATTGTATAAAAAAACACTAATGAAATAAAAGCTTGTTACAGTTTTTATTTAAAACACTTAAGGGAAAAACTATACTTTATATATCTGTCATTCTTTTGTGGGCTATCTATAAATCGTTGTCGTTAGTTCTAAGGAGAAAAGTTTAATGCATCAACCAAGAAATGAGTGCTTACAGCCACACATTATACTCCCAACTCGATTGTGATACCCATTCTCACCTTTGGTTCGATCATCCGGTGGAAGGCGGTTAACACCAAATCCTACCTTAAAAACTTGAATAAGGTACAAAGGATTGCTTGTCTGGGGATAACTGGTTCTATAAAATCCTATCCCCAACTGGGTCTGGAAACATTATTGAACCTACAACCCCTGGAGCTGTTCACGAAGAACGTGGCAGCCAAATGTGCTCTCAGATTGAAAGAGATCGAAATTTGGAAGACGTACACCTTCGGACACTTCCGCGTACTGTACACCTTTAATCAATGGGGGCTCATGCCACTAACTGAGTATGTGAATCCCTTTTGTGACTTTAATAAAAACATCAAAGTCTATATACCCGCTCGACACGACTAGAATTAAACGAGCACGGTCACCAAAGGTATTTCCATCTTTAGAAATAAATGGTTCAAAGACGGAGAAGGGAACAGGAGTAGGTGTTCTCTCAGCGGCACTTAGTATCAACCAGTCCTACCGACTGCCAGACTACTGCAATCGCTTTTCAAGCAGAAATCTACGCGATTAAGAGAGCAGCGCAGACAGTCCTAATGATGAAACTTCCAGCAATTGAATTAACCATCTGAGTAGACAGTTAGGCAGCTCTTAAATCGATCGACTCCAACCTCATAAACGTAAAATGCGTCAAAGAGTGCCTCCAGGCACTCAGAGCAATCAGCTATGACTCGGTACTTCTCTGTTGAGTTCCAGGGTACGTTGGTGTGGCAGGGAACGAGACAGTAGAAATGCTGGCCAGATGCGGCTCTGATATGAACCCACTCGAGGCTGATGTGCAGGTACTACCTGCATTAGCCACAGCTAAGAGCTTCATAGACGGTATCACAAGTCTATGTACGGAAATTTGGGACAACACTACAAGTTGTGTCCTTATTCATTGACAAAAAGAAAACCAAGTCTCTTATGTCCTTTGAAAGAAATCAAACCTATGTGCTCGTCGGGGTATTAACCGGACACTGCATAATCGGGAACTTTGCCAGAAGGCTAGAGATCCCTACAAATGACTTCTGCAGAAGCTGCAGAGATGAGGAGCAAATAGAATCTGTTGAACACCTCCTGTGCCTCTACCCGGAACTCCAAGAACGACGGTTCTCCTGCATGGGCGCACGGTTCTTTGACTGTGTGGGCGGCAGGGATACTTTTAACGGATATTAATTGATTCATAAATACATCCAAATGGTTTTGTTAGCTGCGTGTCCTACTATGTACAAAAAAAAGTACTCACAATGGACCTTTTTTTGCCTCTGGGTGATACTTACACAATAGTGCATGCAACCCTTTTAAATATCATCAACTAGGATCTTAGTGTCATTCTCAAAAGGGCATAATGTTTAAATATACCTCCGTCGAACTTGTTTCAAAAGTATAAATGTTTTTATGAACTGTTCACAAATTTAAGAGAAGAATTATTTATACTTTCCCATTAAAGCTCTGCCTGCCCTGTCCTGCAAAATCTAGTGATTTACTTACATTTCGGCTCCAATTCGCAACGGTGGCATTTAATTTTGTCTCAATGAACAACATTGGGGTTGTGTAGTATCCAACACCAGTCTCTATAACCAATGTTATGGAAGGCACTTCTACAATACATTTTTCGGTTTTTTGTGTTGCTAGCTCGTCGAGAACATCCGGAATTTCCAACGCATCAAGCGCTTGTTCTATAGGGTGAGAAATAAAATATCGTTCTACTATCTCCATTTAATATTAAAGTCACTTACCAACCAAGAACCAATAATCCTTCTCAGTATACTGATCCACAACCCAAACACTGCTGTGATCGACTTCCTTTGTAAGAGCTGCAACTTTTTCTGACTTTGATGACAGAGTCACCATTGCTTTATTGATCAACTCAATGGTAGCTGGAGAAATGTTCAGAATGATATCGGTCAGTTTAAGACTAATGTGGAGTCCCTCTTGATCTGGGGTTGATCCCTGCAGGCTTATAACACACGGATGAAGGATAAAATGTTTGGTTGCCTCTCTCCTTTCGGGCATAAATGAACACATGTACATTTTGAGCGCATCAATTTGACCACTGATAATCTCCTTGCCACCAACCGCTCGGTAGTTTAATCGCACTTGAGACTAAAAATTGCAAAAAGAAAGTATTAGAAAACGAATCATTAACTAGACGTCGTTCTATATTACATTGAATATTATGGCGTTCGTGTTAACATCCTCAAGACTCTCAATCAGTATAATATCGGGCTCTTCTATATACAGCATCAGATTGAGTTTTTTTTCCGGGGTCTTCTCTGGGGTTGTAACGGTTTCTAAAGACAAATGTGTATAAGTTTAACATTCAAGGGACATTGGATGGAACTAACTTTTAGGTGTCCTGGGTGCAGCTCTAGTTTCACCAGCTCTGGCGATAATTGCTTTTTCTTCTGCCTCTTCGAGTGTTTCAGTTTCAGGCAGCGAAAAGAACTCAGCAAGTTTGACTAAGAAGTCAATGGTGATAATTAAATCAAACCCACATACTCGTACCTCAGCTAAAAACAAAGAAATATAATAGTTCGCACTATTGCCTATCAGTGAAGCCTTTAACCCTACCAAAAGTATCATTCTCCTTGACAATAGCTGTAAGATCCAACATGTAGTTTTTCTCCGCTCTGAGATTATCACTTAAATCGCTGCTATGGCTTGGCGAGACATCACTGTCCCTTGGTTTCCACTCTTTACGACACAAATATCTTAACAAGAATGACAATATAAATGTCGGAATTATGTTCTTGTAGTTTCAAGTCTTACTTTGTTATTTTACTGTTGATATTTGGTCGGTTGTCGTCAATTTGAATATCACATAAGACAACGGAAGTGCTGAGTGTTCCGTCGACCAAGATTTTACCCTTTACGGAGAGGAAGTGAATACCGAACCGTGCAAGACCTTGCTCACTCGCTATATGAATAAAAAATATTACTTAAAAATTGCAGTGACTATTGATCCAAATCTTACCTTGGAAAAGGTTAACGATGACACCATCAAATTGGAAATTGAATTTGAACTGTTCATAAATTGTTTGTTTTTCGCCGATGGCTTGTGGTTTTTTAGTAGCTGATGGTTTCCGGCGTGGGCTTTTTCCTTCGGAAGGCTGTCGACTCTCTAGTTTCTGATGGACTTCCACAATGACGTCCTCGGGTTTTTCTATCTTAGTCTGAGATACTTGAAACTCGGTTTGACCTTCTGTTAAATTTTTGTTCAGAATAGACATAAGAAGAGCATAGTCCTCTGTATATAGGTTTAACTGTAATGAAATGAAATACATTATGTATATTTTAAAGAGAGGTAGGAGAGTGAAAAAACGTGTTTAGATGGTCCTGGCATTAAATATTGTAAACTATATAACTGATAACTTAAGAAGCACCACAAAACGTTTGCTTATTGGAATCCGTTGTCTTAGTAAATGAGATTTGATGAACCAGAACTTTGCTCTGAGATCAACAAAGATGTAGATCATCTTCTTGGAGAGCTCAGTGGGTTAAGCTCTTTCGCTAAAGTAAAGTTTACAAACAACGTACATACCTCAATTGATTTCAAATGACCAGATACATCAACTTCGGGGAGCTCATGATACCATCCACTTGACAAATTCCGTTTGACTACCAATGTGAAACTGACCGGATCCAGCATATTAACATGACCTTTTAGCCCATACAATATCGCTACAGGAAATTGTTTAAAATAAATAAACTTAACTACTTTCTGTATGTCAAAGACCAAGCTTACAATCATCTAATGAAGCATTTAAAGCGCCGTCTTGATTTTCGAGGGAACTGTCAGGTAACCGCTGACCTGGAGTTATCTTCACCTTCGATAATTGCATATCCTTCAGCTCTAATTTTAGCTCATCCAATATTGCGGGACTATGCTCATTCTAGAAAAAAATCATATATCAATAGGCGTTATTAACTCCTCAATATAATAACTCACCCCGGGTACAACAATTTCGCTGGTTACATTAGACAGACTTAACATACCCAAGTCCAAAGAAACTCCATCCAAACTGAATGAATTAACCGGAACAACAATAATTGGAGCCTTAATCTTGATATTCAATTTCATTCTTGTCGCCTTCTGATATGCATCTATGGCATTTTGTTTAGCAGCATCAGCCGCTGCGGCACTAGCATTTGCCAAGGCTTCTTGAGCAGCTTGGAAATTATTCAAAAAGCTCTGCAACCAAAAAAAAGTATTTAAAAGTACTATATTGAGGTTGGCACCTAATAACTTACTAAAACAGAAGTCACGAACCAATTGAGGAACACAATCCTTACACATCCAATGTTTACCTCAACTTTTAGATCATCTGAGTTGTAGTTGGCTGTTTCCTCCAAGTTGTACATTACAACTTGGCATTGTAATGCGTTTTCGCCAACAATTGATAGAATCTACAAAAGAAATTCAATGCATTGAAAATAATAGTGCAAAGTAATCGATTTCTTACGGTTGGATGAACGCTGACTGGATTCAAATCCCAGACAAGAATGTCCTTGAGTCGAAGTGTTAATTCGGTGTACGAAGACTTTATAATAACTCCAGCGAAGAAATTCTCTACTTTCAGGAGTGCCAAGTCGCGTTTTCGGCATGTTAAACACGCCGAGACTTGTTCCATATTGGCCATGACTCTAATTTTGATGCTGTCCACCACTTTGCGTTTGCGACGGCCTACTAACAAATTAGAGAGATGTTTTATATTAAATACAGAATTGCTAATAAGAATATATAAGCACCATTTCTCATTTATTTTTAGTTTCATTTTAAATTGGCTGTGTCAAAAATATTTCGGACCAGAAGAAGTATCGAGGACTTGTCCTCTTAAAAATTGGCATGCCTGTTTCAGCAATAGGCAATAAGTGCAAACGGTATCGTTATGAAGCAATAGCGTCAGCAATCATTAACTTATTTAAGATTTTAGCGATTTTTGGACGTGCATTATTTTGTTAATGGAAATCCAAATCCCAGAGCACTCAGACTCGGTAGCGGTCCATTTCCTCTTTTTGGTGTACGGGTCGGAGAAACAATTCTGTTCTCCATTAATGGGTGGCGTATGTTGTTGTTCCCCATGGGGATTGAACCTGCATTGCACGGCCATTTACAAACTGAAAAGTCTATTTTTCACCGGTTATCAACATTAAAAAACAAACTTACATAATGTACATGCATAGCGCATGTAGAGAGAAACGGATTTGAACGATTTGTCGTTAGTTCTTAGACAAGCTAAACGCCGTCCACGACCCACGCCCTTAATTTACCTTTGAATAGGAGTGAAAGGTACTACAAATTTAAGCTTGGTACAAAATTTGTTATTGATTCGGGGCAGTGAGTTATCCAAAAATTCTCCCCGACTGAGATTGCTATTTTTAAGTAATCGGTATTTATCGACGTCGAACATTGATTATCTACTTGCAGGGGCCATATCATGCAAAATGAAAGCAATCGAACGACATCGTTTTGACGATAGCTATCCTATCATATCTATAGAGATAGACAGACTACTATGGTCGAAACGATTTCGTTGGATCAATTTCATTTTACGTGATCTGGCTCCAGGACTTCAGTGAAAGGCACAAATAATTTGTATTCATAAACCTTAAAAAGTATATGATTGTTATAATTATAAGCAATCGCTCACTTGTATTGAAAGAAGAACAATGAGGGTAAAAATGAAGCATATTTTGCTATTTTTTGGAGCATATTCCGTATATTTTTCGTACGGATTTGAATGCATTTCGCGATTTTTTGGCAGATTTTTACGAGCTTTGGTTATTTTTTACGGTTTGTTAATATCTTCTTCGGAAAAAAGCGAACCTAAAACGCTAAGCTAGCTTATGAAATGGTTTCAGATGACGGTTGCCCAATTGCTTGTCCAAAGTGTAAGCACCTACAATTTTTAGTAGAATCCGAACGGCAAATTTGAGATGCTTCTCATGACAAATAATACTCTTTGATATTTGTCAGACGTCCGCGACCTTTCGATTTGTAGTCCAACACACTAATCACTGAGCCAAATTCTTAAATTCTTGTAAATTGTCTTCCACTATTAAATTGTTGTAAATTGTTTTCTTTAGAAAAGATGTGTCTCTGAAGCGAGTTCCAAAACTTTAATTGCATACTCGTTGTGAAGGAAAAAAGAGATCATGAGTACTTGGGAAACTACTGGCATTCCACCTAGCGTACACGCATGGCTCATCAAAAAATTAAGTAAGATTACGGCAGATGGCAAACGATTAAGCCTGCAGTTCTGTTGAAATACCGTAGCCAATTGAAATTATATATGTACATTAAAGTCTCGCATAATATTTAATTCAACCGTTATTGACGAAAACCTTGATCGTCGATTGTGGAACGGTAAAGACGCGAACAAATTTGGTAGATCCTTGCACAACGAGCTTTGAACATATAATGTCGCGAGCATCTGGCTCAATCGCTTCTCTAAGACAAGACAAATTAGTTCGAGCGAACACTAGAAACACCGAACAGAGCGAACAATGGAATGACTTATTGGGCCTTACTATGTATTAACAAATGACAACGACATTGCCACGTCCAATCAATCGGTTCTCATTCGATCACTTAGATGGGGGACCACTTGGGAATACCGCGTGTTGTTGGCGCCTCTTGCGAACGTTTGACAAACATCCAAGAATATCAAATTGTCATGAGAAGCTTCTCAAATTTGCCGTTCGGATTCGGCGTAAAACTGTAGGCCCCCTCCTCTTCGCATGAAAGTGGTTGGAGAAGCTAGGCTCTAGGCCCTGTATTGGCCGTTAAGACCTAATATATTGTATGTATGTACTATTAACAAATGTGTGATGACCAGTTATGGGCATCTAACCGACGTAAGGTGGAACCTAAACCCTTTCCCTACCAAAACATACAATCTCACTTTAGAATTTGACCAGCTTCCTACAGTCTGTGCCGTTCAATTCCCCTATTTCAATGAAAAAGTATTCTCCTAACAATCTCCTACAATTTTGTGCTCATACAGTACCTCATAGAATCTGCATGTATACACGTTCACCAGTCTAAGCCGCCTAGCATGCTTCCTTAGCAGCCAGTGTCCCTACATAAACCCAACCACTGTTCTAAGATGTTCCCTACTTAATTTAATAATTTCCCTAGATCTTTTCTTATCAAAATGCGGCCAAAGCGCCTTAGACATAGGGTGCCCTCTGGATTTTCCATCCCAGCTATTTGTATCATTAATTATTCCCCTGATAGCTGGTTTGATGTCCACACATCCACTACCCTCCAGTTCCCTTCCCTTTCTCACAATCCCATCAGTTAGCTTATTTACCCAGCACAGTCTAACTCGGTTCTCGCTGCATAACCCGTCTGACTGTCAATGTAGATGGCGACATCCCTTCCGGATAATGATCGCATCTCCAATATCCCTGCCGCCCTTAGAACAGCCAGAACTTATGATCGGAAGCCAATGTTTGTGCTTGGGAGTCGTATAGACTATTTCAAGTCTGGATCAGAACCCGTTCCCTCCCTTGTCTTAGAACCATCACTGTAGATCTCATTTGGTCTTGTTATTTACCATTATTCCCTTCCCTGGTATGGTATATCATACGGGACGTCGAAATCGACCAAAGTGAGAATTTCCTCCGTCAGTATAGGAGTTCGGGTAATACATCAGTTAAAATCGTGCAGTGCCCAAAACTGAACAATACGCTATTGCCAGCAAGTTGTTTTATTTTTAGATCAAGCGGAATAAGGTGCAGAAAGGTGTCCAGTGCTGGCGTGGGACTAGTATGGAGCGCTCCTGTAATGGCTATGCTGGCCGTTCTCTGCACAGTCGCTAATTGTCCGACTATGGTTCTTTTGTTGATGACTTCCACCAAACAAGTGATATCTAAGTATGGGTCTCACCATCACTGTGTATATCCAGGGTACCATGGCAGGTTTCAGTCCCCAGGTTGTATCTATTGTTCTTTTACAAATAAAGAGGCCGTTATACACTTTCTTGATTCTTTCTCTTATGTTGAGATTCCAATTTCATTTCCTATCCAGGAATACGCCTAGATACCTCGCACTGTTCGTAAGATATAATTCCGCTCCGTCAAGTTTTGGGAGATTGAAATGCGGTATTTTGTGTCTTCTGGTAAACAGGATTAGAGGAATACCTCTTTGACCAAGGGAGCAGTTTATGTTCCTGTTTGCAAGCATATTGCATACCCAGTTTATGATGCCCTATTTAATATTAGCGTTTGTTAAAGCCCTTTTTATAGTTCTACACTCTACGTTTTTGAAGGCTCCTTCTATATCAAGAGAATAGGCCTGAGCTAATTCGCCACAGTGTAGACTTCATTATGTAGAGCAGTTTCTACTGATTTACCCTTTAAGTATACATGCTGTGAGTCGAATAAAAACCCATCACTGCATTTGTTTCTAATATCGACTTCGTCATGCTCTTGTACGCTGAAGTCCCTTGGGGTTGTGGGTACGGAGAAATGGGTTTCCACCAGGGTTTCCAGAACATCCTGACTACTCACGGCCCATTTTCCGTAATTTTTTAAGTAGCTAAGTATTCTAGCTTCCTTTGAGAACATTTTTCGCAGTCTCAACGCTTCTTCGCTTACTTCAATGGATTCACAGAACTTTTTCCACGAAGCCCTTTTAAATTTACTAACTAAGTACTTAAATTCCATAATGCAAATCACTCACATCGATTCTGTTTAACTACAGCGCCATCATCTTGTTCTGCCTCCTCAACGATTGTAGTCAACTTCGTTATTATACTTTCGGTGTCAGTTGTTGCAACGCGATCCTTGGGTCCCAACGATTGATTTAATAGATCCATCTTTTGTTGCAAGCCACTTGCAATCTGAAAAGAAAGACTTCGAATTGAACAAAACATTTTCAGGCGCAACATGACACCACACTCACCTGCATCAGCGTTAATAAACATTCTTGATGCAAAGTTAAGGCTAGTTTCGCAAAGTTAATAACTATGAGCTGTTCAGTTGAATTATACTTTGTGCTGAATTCTGGAGTTGTCTTGTTAACCTAAAAAGAAGTTGAAATACAAGCGACCCTTCTTGATTGTCAATATGTTACCATTGTGTATGAAATCGTTAAGAGGTACTCCAACTCTGTATTGGTGCGTGGCGTATCAATGATACTGAGGACATTCATGTGATGTTCATAGTTATCGTACTGGGTGAGATTTATCGCTCCAAGTCTGTCAGAAAGAACGAATGAATATGCATTTGAAAAAAGCTCTGTTCACTCTCACTCACTTTACGGTCGCTACCAGCTCATAGGTACGCTGTGCCATATATCCTTCTAATTGCAGAACCTGGAATGACAAAATTCTATCATCATCATGTGGTGCTGCATGGACTAGCTGGCTTAAGGTGTCATCGAATTGATCAGGAGCCATTTCTTCGACTGGTGTTCTAAACTTATCTGATGGTGTTTCTGCTTCACTTTTGCATTTATACAACGTAATACCAAATTCTGTTAAAGATTATGTCGTCAGTTGTGCGGATAATAAGATTTACGCAAACTCACCCTTAAGTGCAAAGTTCATTTCCAAGTTGGTGTACTGCACAATTTCCGTGGACAATTCCTCAGCGCTGGGCTTCTTTGTTTTAACCTTGAGTATTTCCTGATCGATAAGTTTAGACACCGATTGTCGGGACGTCGCGAGAAGGCTAGCGCTTCTCTTCAATGAAGGTACAGGTTCATCCGACTCCGGCAGGGGAATGCCTGTTACGATATTGAGTGCTTCAAAAATACGATCTTCCGTAAAATTCAACTTCACCGATGGAATTAAAACTTGAAAATGGAATTTTGATTAGAGCTTTGAAATGCGAGGGTAATTAAGTCTTACTTCCAACTTTAGTTTTGGGCAGGCGTGGGTCATCAGTTATAACGCAAACTTCAGCGGTGACAATAAGTGAGGTGTGTTCGAGAACATGCATCTCACACAACTCACCGTGCCTTATAACATCTTGCCAGTTCTCCTTTGGCTTGACAACCAACACTTGTATATCCTCCAGTACTACCTTGAATTTATCATACGACTTTTCCATCATCGTGCGCAAGATTTCATTTGGATCATGACCAGCTACATGCATATTGGCAACATTACCTGTTCCGCCACCACGTGGTGCTGTTGTGATGCGGAATTCACCGAGGCTCAGTACAATCAATGATACATCACCACTATAGGGAAACATGAGCTACAGGAAGGATTACATTTATGACTAAAACTTACGGAATATATTTTCCTTTTGCTGGGAGAATAACTATGTTCGGCATAAACTTTATATCCACCTCAAGGATACTATGTTTTTCGACAATGTATTGCATTCCGGTTGCTGATCGCTCTTTGAAGTTGGACATTCTCTCGGAGGCAGCTTCTTCGATTCTAAGAAAGCGATATGAAATGAATTTAAAACAAGTAGTTCATTTATTTAATGCTTTTAATGCTGCAAAGTGAATTCTAAAAGGAAGAAATGGAGAGCTCCTTAATTGTGAGGATACGTCTGAACTCAGAAGTTGCTGCCTTTTGTTGTGCCGTACTATTGATCCATTTTCTTTTATATTTTCGGCATTGGAAAACAGCATGTCGTAGTACCATGGTAAATAACACTAGCTTTTATAAACTTCGAATTCACATTGAGACAAATCTAACGCTGACTCAAAAAAGCTAATCGACGACCTGTTAATCGACATAAGACTGACAACTGACGTACAGTGTGCAAATATGTGTGTGGCGAACCAATAATTAATATTAGGTCACGTACCCAACATTCTCGGCGAACAGAGCTAAGCCATCAAGTCTCTACCATTCTCCGTGGACAGAGCCACAACATCTCCACCATACACGCCATCTTATTTATAGCTGTCAACTTACCTCCTCCGGTCTCTTGAATCTTGGCAGCGATGGCAAGCAGGCTTCCTTTTATATAACGTGTCTAACGTCTTTACAATTAAATTAATAAAACAATTCCAGTAGAATAGTTCTCGGCCTTATAATCAATCAGCACATGTGTATACATGTTGAAGTAGCAGCCCAAATAGTTCATACCGCAAAGGAACTACTAGATGATTTCCGATTTTGGACTAGCAAGCGTCTACAGGGAGCGCTTGCTTTTGCCAAAATCTAATAAATCGATTTGTAGTGGGTCAAATAATCACTTCCAATCAAACAAAAATATCGCCGCCGATTCAAAATATAGGTTTTCTTGTAATTCAATTCATGATTCAATACTTACTCAGATAAGTTGACGGATTTCGGTGGCGAGAACGCTTTTGCCAGTTGTACAATTGTATCAGAATCATACACGATTTGCAATGGTCGAGCATAGACCTTAACGCGTTGGTCACATTGCTGAAAAATAAAACCTATAGCTACAAACAAATCAACATATTAAAAAGTCGAATAAAGCAAACCTTATCTAATGGATTTGTTTCGAAGAACACATCCAACAGACAGAAATCATCCGTTACTTGCGATTCAATCAAAGTTGGTAGGTAGTCATCCTTTCTTAAGCCAGTTAATTTCATTTCTTTTACCCGAGCAGTGACACTGTAAACAACAACTTTTTTTACAGAAAAACAAAAGTGTATCAAAGCAGGACTTATACCTGATAGCATTTGCTGCAGGTCTTTGAATAATATTACACGAGGCCAGGGAAAAGCTCATAAGTACGATGGTCCTCCGATCAGTTGGAGTAGCCACTGCAGTTGGCGAAATAACGATACCCATATCGTCAAAGACGCCAATTTCCAATGCTTCAAGAGTGAAATTCATTTTAATTGCCTCAAAGCTTTCAGGAATCGCCAATTCTACATCATTCTCATGATAACCAATCGCTTTGTAGAGTTTCTCCTTCTCAGCATCAGTCATTGCGGCTTCGAATTTTTTCACTGGAAGAAAACATTTTACTCATCTTTCCACTCAAATTGAACAAGTTTAAAGCGAACCTATATCGTTAGAGGATTCCGCTTCATTTGCTGTGGACCCACCCCACCAGCCACCAAACCAACCCTTCTTCTGACCAGCTTTCTTTTCTTCTTCTTTTTTAACCTTGTCAACCTGTTAATGTTGGTAATTGGAATACTAATATTTGAAGGAACATATAATCTAAAACTAGAGCAAACCTCTAATTGAACGCGATTGTGGATTAGAATCAAGTTGAACAAATCCAATTTCTGCTCGCACAGGTTGCAGGTCTCAATGAGTGCTGCAGTTGGTTTTTTGCATAGTTTGCTTTCTTTGAGAGACTAATTAAGTGAGTTAGATAACCATACCTCAATCAAATCGAATTAGACTTACCGTGGAATAAGTGTTACACAGTTCACGATGTTGCTTTATGTACTCCCAACACCAATACCGAGTTCTTCTTCGTATGTCTTCCTCTAGGACAGAAGTGATTGCAAACCTCCACCATTCTTTGTAGTGTCCCTTATATGCTGAAAAAAGTTTCATTTACGGTTATGATTTTATGCAGGGTTGTGTATGAGACTCACGAATATTGAAGGGACGGTGTTTTCGGTAACGCTGTCCTAGCTGCATTCGATTCATTGAGTCTCCTAGTTTCATAATATCCTAGAAAAGAGTGCAAATTACAATGCGGAATAAAGAATATGAGTTACGTCGGGGAAGGCGTACATTACTACAGCAATACATATACCTAATGTAATATATTAGAGACAGCAAGATGTGAGGTATATCTGAACTTAATACTAGCAATAAGGTACGGCGGCGGTATGAATTCATAATGAGATGACAAAAGCTTCAGGATGTGGAAATGCGAATTAGTTTGAGGGCTTTCGTCTATGGACAATGGACAGCTTTCACATTCACTGCCTTAAAGTCGACGCTGAAAAACTAAGTACTTGCCTTCAACAAACAAAGAAACATCTGTGTACCGAGTAGAAAAAAAATGTCACTGTTGATAGCAGCAACTCGAGGTAGAAGGGAGTTCACCTACCTCGGAGTAAACATCAACTCCACAAATGACACCTTAGTGGAGATCCGACGAAGAATTACCTTCAAAACGTTGTAATTTCAGTTTGGCAAGACAAATGGGTTCAAAACTCCTAACTCAGAAGGCCAAGTGTAAGCTCTATAAAACACTGAAACTGCCAGTTCTGCTTTATGGTGCCGAGTGCTGGACGATAAGCAGGAAAGGAGTGCTTATATTGGATTCTTTTGAAAGAAACATACTCCGTCGTATATTTGGTCCTGTGTGCGATGAGGCCGAATGGAGAAGAAGTTACATCCGCGAACTCCATAAGCTGTACCAAGATGTGGGCGCTTGGTCTGGAGAATTGGAAGCAGCGTGCTCGGGGAGAATGGAAGGCTGCAGGCGAAGACTCTCCACAGGTCAGAAGCCTATTTAATAAAGTAAGAAAGCATTCACTACATAAGTTCCCAAAGTGGCATTATGCATGAGCTAAAAGTCAATATCTGGATCAACATCTGGAAAGCATATGGCCAGCCATCGATATTCAGAATACAGCTGGAATATGAATTCAGGATTCAGGAGCTTGAACCAATAAAATGAGCTGACTGTTAAGCTGATGAGAATCGGCGGAAAGCTGGATATGTTTAATCGAGACCTAATAATATTTTATGCGCATTTGAATGAAATAAAGGCTTAAAAAGTAAAATAGAATTGCGATGCATAAATTTCAGATCGACAAGAAATATAGCCCTACAACACAAAATCCCGATGGCAGCTTTCGATATCTTTAGAGATGTAGAAGTAAACCTTGTAGTAGAGTCACAATCAGATTTGAGGATATGGAAGACTGCAATACGGCGAAAACGATACAAATTCTGCTGTCAGGCAGAGTTAACCATACAACCTGGACAACAAAAGCTAAGACTTCCGTCTACCCGATCAAGGTCAAAAATATCTAAAGTTAAGTCCAGCAAGGCTACTAGGCCGGACGGCATACCGGCCGAGCTGGAAGTGATTTGGTGGAGAGCATATAATAACTCATTTCCGAAGTTTGGATTAAGCATGATAAATGGATCTTCAGGATCGTTTGTCGACCCTCACAAAGGAGACCCTCTAAACTGCGCGAACTATAGACAATACCTCTATAAAGGAATAAAAATGGTTTCGTTGCTTTAACCTTCTAACTATATAATTAAGCAAAAATACCCTCTTTAATATGAAATTGATATCGTGTTCTTGAGAGGAAGAGTAATTGATTTAGTCAACGTTGAAAGATCGTTTTGACTTATGTCAAAAGCGTATCTGCCGTATTGTGTTGAGTGCATGCAACCATTTGTCAATGATCTGAGCCGATTGATACTAATACAATGGGTTTCAAGTATCTTACGACTAGTTATTTTGAACGCCTTGCCTTGCACTTGTTTTTTTTTTGTGAACATTTATGCCTTCTGCACACCGAGCGTCCCATCATGACTCCTACAAGATTCGTCATATGTGAATATTCGACAATTGATCTGTTCAATTACTTGCATACGCCGACGATATTCGGGGTAAGGCGATTAACGACAGCAAAACCAGGTATATACTGTCAACAGGAACAGGCAGGGACAGCCAACATCGACGAATCGGGCCCAACGTCGTAATACAGAGCTTTATCTATCGCATCATAAATCAAATGAAGAATCTTGCCATCCGCTGTTCCTTGGGGCTGAAAAGGCAAGTGGTAAGAAAGGGGTCCGCAATGGATCAAGATCAGGCACTTCAGTCGATCAAACCGCCACTCTGCAATCTCAGATAACAGGTGAAATACAAGATTCGGTTGATAGCCAACAGCAGGTGGAAATCAATACCCAAAAGTGTGATAAGCAGGACCAACCAACTCCTACGGTACGACAGACAATCACTGTCTAAGCTGGTCGGTGCCCTTAATGATAATTTTCACTAAGGCACCGCAGAATGAAATTAAATCTCCAGGAAGACGATACCTGTAGAGGCTGCGGTGATGAGAAGATTCATGAGGACACGCCTCACTTTCTCTGTCACTACCCGAATCTCGGTCACCTGAGGAACAGAAGACTTGGACGACTTCTTCCACGACATTCAAGAACTTTCTGATGTCTCCTATCTGATCAAGTTTGTAAGGACATTAGAAAGGCTGGACAACGTTGAGTAAGGAGATACGAAAACAACGGGGCCAATGCCTCCACAAAAGTGTATCACAATAGGACCACAAGGACCTAAGCTGTACTGCTACATCAACCCGCTAACCTAATCTAACCTAACCTAAACTGTGTCTTCGAACATTTTTTGCGATCAAAATACCCAAAAAGGCGCATTAGTTATTAACTTTTTTTAATAAATTACCTGAAACTGCGTGCTAGTAATTCCAATATGCAATTTCTTCATATCCAAGGAGAGGTCTATCTTTGGTATAACAAACGGTGGGTCATCGTACTCCGGATTCATATTCAATTGTAATTTTGCCATCGATGATATTGGTCCAATTACTAATAATAAAAAAATAAAACAATTAGAAGCTCCTACATTTGAGCAAAAGAAATCTCAACCCACTGTAATTGTATCGCGATGGAATCCTATCAGTTCGTGCGATGTTATTTCTGAACAAACTGGATACCTCATTAATGTCACTACTGTGGGCCGTAAACAATTGAGCATCACAGTTCATATATACTGACAAACTGTCCAAATTTGCAATTTTATACACTCGACTCGCCTGCTCCGTCATGTAGCACTTTATCCAATTCAAATCGGTGGTATAGAGCTCTAGTTCGTTGAGTGTGATGCCAAAGGCGAACGGCTTGCCCGTCGTCGTGTTATCCTCGTAGCGCAGATGCACATTGGCGATTTTCATTTGTAAATTGTTGACAATTTGTGCGGTCAGCTTTTCGGTGAACGATTGGTCCGGTTTGGGTTTATCTTATCAAAGAGTCATGTTGTCATTTGTAAACACTTACTATGAAAATAAAAATGTTATACCTTTCTCGAGTTCCAATCGCTTTGCATTTTCAAGTTTTTGAAGAGCGGCTTTTTTTGCTTGCAAGTCATACTTGGCCTCCTTGTCAGCATTATAAGCCACGGACTGCTTTGGTGAGATTAAAATGTAAAAGTCTTCGATTTCAGCTACGACTGGTTGACTGTAGAGGTTCTTCCAAGGTATTTTTAAAACAAGTTTTCCTATTCGAAATAGATGCATTATCGCTGTAACTTATTTGGAATACGATTTACTTACCCAGGTAACCGTAAACCAGCTGTACTGGGAGGTCTAAATCATCTAAGGCATTCTCACGCAATTTAAGGTTATTTAGTACGACATCGCCTAAAAACATGAAGGTGAACAAATGAATAAATATGTAAATTATAAAATTAGATCTGCAAGTCGGTGGTCATAGGTACAACAAGTTAATTAATTTAATCAGATCCAGTACTAACGCAATCACGACAACGAAAGAGCCAAGCACTTAAGTACATACTTAATTGTTGTGTTAAAAATAGCTTATTGTGTTTGCTTATCAAAAATTGCCACGTAACGCAATAATATGGTTATTGCAAAAACAAAACAAAAAAACAGTTCAATGGCATTTCCTTAAACTGTGAATGTTTCGGCGAAATTATCAGCTGAGCCGTTAAAGCAAAAGCCGGCTACTGAAATTAGAAAAAGTAACGTTTGACAGAAAAATTGTTGCTGCATTGAATAGTGGAAGGAGGACGTAAGGACGCGATTCCTTTTTGACAGTGAAAAGGCAAAACAAATAAAACGTCTTTACACTCTCCTCTTCTGAAAGTCTGACAAACATGCAAAAGTACCAATTGTCATAAGAAGCTTCTCAAATTTGCCATTTGGAGTCGCCGTAAATTGCTGCTCCCTTCCCTTAGCATATGCAAATGTTTGAAAAAGCTAAGTTCTGGGCCCTACATGGGCCGATAATGCCTAATATATATTAATTTTTAAAACTGAGTAAAATGTTTAGAGAAAGGCAGTGAGATTGGTATTGTTAATCCCAGGGAGTGGACTCGAAAGAAAGTAAAAACACTCATCAATGCCACCGATGAAAGCCTCTGATAAATCTGAGAAGAAAAAAATGCTTCCAGGAGGTTTGGGTAATAGCCAGAGAAGGAAGGTGTCCGAAGCTTTTTTAAAAACGTGAACTCTTTTCAGCTTTACCCAGACCTTTGTATGTAGCCAAAACACAAGCAAAGTAAATAGTATACAAAAGCCAGCAATCTTATCAATAAATGCATCTAGGAATTAAACCATGATTCCGAAAAAGTCATCATATTATGAGTGCGTCGAAAAAATCTTATGGATAAGAGAACTCCCAACCATATTTAAATGATGAATTACAAAAGAGAAAATGCTTAACGCAAAATACCATTGGATATGTTGCGTGAATCCAAAGGGCTATAAGCACAGTGTAAATTTGAATCAAACTCTAAATACAGATCCGATCCCGAGAGAAATTCTGAATTTTAAAATCGAATGATTGTAATTAAACTGAGGAGAATCGCTGCTTAATATGCATCATGTAGAGACAGTGATAGGGCAAAAAGATAACTAGTGCCCTGTCAATAAAGAGCCGATTCCACCACCCACTGTAGAAGAGGTTGGTTCCAAGGACCTCTTGGTAAAAAAGCTTTAAAACTGAAATACTGTGCGGTTTCTAAGGACATTTTACAAATATATTTTTTTTGGTTTTACGGACGTTTTTACAAAATTTTATTAATTTTAAAAATCGAAACTGAAATATAACAATAATAGGTTAGGTATATACGGGGACGATCGGAGTCTGACGGGCTTTCGAGTTAGCGATCGTGCAGTCGATAATCCGTCAGGATCGGACCGTCCCAGTACCTCATTCTTCATATTATTCTAAACCTCATTACATATCCTAAACTTTACATCCTATTAGAAGTATCATTCCAGCCGAAAGCCTTGGTAGCTAGTGCTGTTCAAAAAACATTAAAATGTAAATTTATCTATATTTTAATAAATAATAATAATAATAATAATAATAAATATTTTTTTTGGTTTTACGGACGTTTTGGGGGGTTCCAAGGAGCTCTTGGTAAAATAACCTAATTTCAAATAAAAGCGACATTCAATCGAGTTTTTTTTATACACAACTGGATGACGAGAGGAATTTGAAATAAAGCATTAGAAATTTTTGAGAAACTCCTATAGTCGTCAATATATAGAACAACGCCTGCCTATTTACTGTATCGAACGCTGCTTTTAAGTCCACAAAACAAACATACCGTTTTTGTTTTTTTCGATGTGATTCTTAGCAATGCTTATCAATGCGAAAATATGATCCATTGTAGAGCATCCCGAGCGAAATCCAGCTTGAAAAATGCTGAGTCGACTATAGCTCCATTAGATGCCGGCAGATAGGTATTGAGTTCAAGTAGTCCAAATATCAATGGTTATGTTATGCAAAAGGTCATTAGTTCATTCCCCATGGAACTTTAAACTTCACCATCAGGTCATCATTAGGATAATGAAACAGTGTTCGCATAAACGAATACCCTACCCGACTACTTTTACATCCACACCAATATAAACAATGCAGTGACAGAAAGCTAAGTAGAAAATCTTGGTAAATTTCGTCTTCCCTCGACAGCTCATGAATACAAACAACGTTCGGCTATTAATTGTTTTTTTTTCACAGCCAATAAGGCCAGGAATAAGTATGTTATTTTAGGAACAACCCAACGCCTATTTAAACTGCCTTCCGCTACTTTAAGGTTAATTGCTGTGAATTACGGGTCCCGATGAGTGTTAACCTCAATGATTTCATTGCACACTTATGACAAAGAAGCCCAAAAATGCTGGTTAATTCAATCAATTTATTCTCTCCCGTTTTGATAGTTAGAAAAGTTCTGAAATGAAATGCACACTATACCGCCGCACAGTGGTGCGCTTTCAATGGAATAGCGGCAAAAACTGAAATACGTATTGTGAGGATGGTTAAAAAAATTAAGTGAAGTAAAGCACGATAAATTTGTCGCTTTTATAAGAATTGGTTTCGAATCGCATTTTTTCATAAGCCATTTTCTACTTCTCGTAAAATCAGGAAGAAAAGAATCGTAACAATGTAGATTACATGAACACAGCTATATTTGATTTGTCTTTAAAAAAACATCTTGAAACTTAATTGTATACCTTTTAGCAGAGGCTGGAAATGGATAATAAAAGTATAGTCGCATTTTATGATGTATGTATGAGTATGCAGAACATGCCTAATGACCTTTAATATATGTGAATATTTTTATGAAAGAGTACATAGCTCGACACTGACACAAATCTTATGACTCAAAAATAAACCTGAAGTTATTCTTGTTTCCAACTTTTCGTATGTAATAGATGTCACTTTAATCAACGTTGCGGCATAGATTTTTTTCTAAGCTGACCAAAATCAGGCGGATTTATAGACATAATTTAAGGTTGAAGCAGACATAACGGTAACTGACTTTGTGATCTTATGAACGGTTTTTGATTTGCCATAATTGCTTTCGATCTTAATGTGTCTTTTTGAACCAAATACAGTCAAGAATGTCATGTGTCTGCATTAAAAAGTATTAAGATTTATTTATAAAAATTTATCATGCAAATTTGTGTTTAATTTTTCTCAAATCTAAAAATTCTTTAAAATCTCTACGGGTTTTAAAGATACTGCCGTGTTTTGAAAGTATCGTTGTTTACGTCTTTTGGTAAAAACTGAGTATGCCATTTTCTAACCTTAACTCCGAGTATAATACCAACACAGACAACAAAAGCCGTTTTTGATAAAACTGAAATTTTTAAAACGTTTAGAAACTGCTATATTAATTAACACTTTATCAAATCAATCAATCGAATCAAATCAAATCAAATTTCTTTGAAAACACTCCACGGGTTTTTGAGATATTGTTGGTTTCCTAAAGTGCAGTTAATCGAGTCTTTTGGGAAAAACTCAGTAAGCCATCTTCTGAAAATCAATCCAAGTATTCAAAGCATCAAGTTTAATCAAAACTGTTAGAGCGGGGTTTGAGAAAAATGAGATTGTCAAAAATTTAAAAAATGTTAATGAAAAAAAAAATATTTCAAAAATTTAAATTAATAAATTCCTTCCAAGTCAATGGGCACATTTTCTGCGAAATAACTTGATCCGTTTCTAAGATATAAGCAATTTTTTGTAAAATACTATTATTCCACTTCGCAAGAAAGTGGTTTGAGAAGCTAGGTTCTAGGCCCTATATTAATTCCTAAAATGTATGTGTATGTGTTATTAGAATATTATGATTGAATTATTATGATTATTATCGTTAGAGAAAATCGAATTTGAAACAACTATTTGTATAGAAGGTAGATACCGTTATGTAAAATGTTAGAATAACAAAAGTGACCGAAGATATAGGCCTCCTAATACGAAGTTTGTAAAAAAATCGGTCCACCCATTGCGACTGGAGCCTTGCTAAAAGACGGACAGACGGACGTAAATTCGGGACACACATTATTGGACATACTCAGTTTGAACAGTTAAAAAGAGAAGCCAGGATATAGATAGTTTTAAAATTGGGTTTAATTGATTTCGATACACATTCCGAGGGGCAAACTTTGACTCTGACCGCTTTCTTGTTGCGGCTGAATTCGGAGCTCGACAATCCAACGAGAAGACGCTGCGAAGTGCGAACCGCTCAGAAAAAGAAATTCAACGTTGGACACCTTAGCACGACTGGAGAACTTTGAGTCTACAGAGAACGCCGTATCGACAGATTTAGCTCTTCTTTGTTGATACCAGCAATATGTTGCGACATCATCAAAGAAAAAGCCAAGAGCACCGTAGGTAAGCCACTCCAGAAAAAGACAAGTGGTATGATGATGAGTGCGCTCACCGAAAAAATGGTGATAGAGCGTGCACATCTGCAAATGCTGCAAAGCAAAACTAGGGTAGCACGGGAAGACTATCGAGCCAGGAGAAGGGAAGACAAGAAAATTTTGCGTAGAAAGAATAGAGCTTACGCAGTCTCCCAGCTGAAGGAGATCGAGGAGTTGCTCGATCGAAACAACACCCGCAACTGGCTGCTGGCTTTAATACCGGAACAGAAGCTTTTCGAAACAGTGAAGGAAACTTAGTCACCGAGGTACAGGGAATAGAAGATGTGTTTAAGCAGCATTTCCAGCAGCTTTTAAATGTGCATCATGTTGAGAAAGTGATAGTGCAGAACCCACGTCCAGTCAACTAAGATCCAGTTCCACCACCCAGTATTGAAGAGGTTACCATAGCTGTAAAAAAGCTAAAGTACAACAAGGCTGCCGGCTCTGATGGTTTACCAGCGGAGAGGTTCTGTTTTGGAAAGGGGGGCATGTACCAAATCCTTAACCAAGTAAGAGTGACAGAAGGCATGCCCGATGAATGGACTATCAGCTCCATATGCCCCATCTGCGAAAAAGTAGATCATATATTTTGCAAGAACTGTCGAGGCATACCCTGCTAAATGTCGAACATAAGATCCTATCCAACGTACTGTGTGAATGTCTGAAGCAATTCTACAATACACAAATCGTGACGTTCCAGTGTGGCTTCCGGCCCGGCAGTTCGACAATAGACCAAATCCTCACACTAAGGCAAATCGTGAAACAGACCAATGAATTTCAAGTCGAGACGCGACCTAAAAGCCGCATATGATAGCATTCTTCGTCAGGAGCTCTACGTGGCGATGGCCGAATTCGGCATCCCGGCAAAACTGATCCAATGTGCACTCTTCCGAGATATTCAAAATCTGCAGTGGATTCCGGCAAGGAGATGCGCTGTCATGTGAATTCTTCATTCTTGTTCTCATAGTAGCGAGTCGAACGTTCGATTAGCTATTGATAATAAGGGCCTTCATTTATATGTCAAATTTGGAATACATATGGAATCATATACGATGCTCAACTTGTGGTTTGTTATTGACACCCACTTGGGTGTCATTTCATTCTAGACTTCCAAGACTTTGTCTTCACTTTTACGCTGACCTATTTATATTCACTTGTGGTTTGTTATTGTTTAATGTGTAACATTTTGCTGAGATGGATATAAATATAAATATTTATATCGTATTTTTCGGAGAAAAGTGAGTTGCAAGTTAACTGCGTAGGTAAGATATGTAAAAGGCTTAAGTTAAATCATTAAATATCTCAGGACTCAGTGAATTTATTAATTTAATCTAGTTAAATAAAGGTTGTCTGTGGTATCTCTATTTATTTACTTATTTATTTATAATAGACTTACACAGTAGTATAACAATACTTTTACTTTAAGAGTGAGTACTAAGTCAAAAAAAGAAACGTTACTTAATAAATAATACAAAAAAGAAACAAGCAATGTAAAATAATAAATATTAAGTTGAAGCATTTTAAAGTTACGAGTTAATGGAGATACTTGTTTTATCGAAGCGTCTCAAAATATTGCATAAGTCTTGCATTAAACCGAGTGGAGCAGCCTATCAACCTAATATTGCGCGGACGGGAATTCCATAACCGAATCGCATGTACATAAAAATTTCGACTAGAAAAAAGGTAAAAGTAGCGCAGTGGCACCAGGTCACAACTTCTAGGAAAACAACAATCTGTTGTAAAGATAAGGTGGTTGTCGTGTTTGGATGATACTGTGAAGCATTTGCAAGGTCCTAATGCAAAAAGTCTTTCAAGAGAGAAACCATGTACATATTAGTCTGGAGTAAGAGGAAATGTGATTATATCGCAGCAGTCCGAATATATACCTTGCCACGCTATTGTAAACAACATTTAACTTCCTTTTATTTTCAAAGTCGCAATTACTGAAAAGTTCACACCCGAATAATAGTAAAGGAATGAGCAGTGTCTTAGCCAGTATCTTCCTTGTTTTAATTGGAGTAATGCGTTGTGTGGCCCATAACATGCGTAAACCTCCGTAGACTCTACCTATGGTCAGTGGTATGCGATTTGTCCAGGTAAGTGTTTTATTAAAAACTACTTTTTTACGAATAAAACAATACAATGCAATATAAATACTACTCCTAGGTTTCTCAGTGTGTCAATAAACTCAATGGGGGTAGTATTGAGGCGTATTTGGGGAAGTACGTTGTATCAATAGAGCTTCCGGAAATTATTAAACATTCAGATTTGGCTGGATTTAGGCATAGTCCATTAGTTTGAGACCAGTCCAAAATCTTACTAAGATCTTCATTTACCTCACAAGCACCATTTTCAATCATACCCAGAGGACAGGTGTAACAAAGCTGTACCTACATCATCAGCATACATATGTATAGTCCAGTTGAAACTAAGCGAGGGCAGCTCATTTATATAAATTGAAAAAAACTAAGGGTCAAAATATTGACCCTTGGGGAACGCCTCTGTTTAGTGGTAGAAAAGATGACGTCTGGTTATCCGCAACTACTACTTGAAATCTAGAGCTTAGATAAGAAAAAACTAGTCTCACTGAGGATGACTGAAATTGAAATTTCTCTCTTAGTTTATTGCATAAGATATTGTGGTTGACAGTGTCGAACGCTTTGGAAAAATCCAGAAGAGTGAGGAAAGTGACGTAGTTTTTGTCTACACTTTGTCTGGTTTCTTCTACCACGTTTATTACCGCTGTTACGCAGCTATGTTTGGGACGAAAACCGGATTGATTTGGACATAACAAATTATTGCGATTTAGATATTGGCGCTGTGAGTGCACGATACTTTCAAACACTTTGGATAGAAAGGGTAAAATGGCTATAAGACGAAGACAATACTCATTTCTGTTTTTAGGTACAGGAACAATTTTGGCACGTTTCCAGATGGCAGGAAAGACCCCAGTCATAAAGATAGTAATAAAGAGATGCATTATGTACCTAAGGGTGTACGGAAGAGTAGTTTTTACAAATACGGAATGAATTTCATTAAATGCTACTGAATTTGATTTAATGCATAAGAAACTTTTCAGGACATCTGCTTCATCAGCAACTGAAAAACTAAAACCAATAAGGGAGAAGGCGCCAGTTTCTTGAAAACTTGGGAAGACTGAGTTGTCAATTAATTCTGGTGATGAAAGAGATGTAAAGTTTTTGTTACAGTCAATATTAATTGAGTTATTGTTCGCATGTTTACCTATGCCAATTTCTTTTAGATTTTTCCAAAGCTTATGACCAGTGAGGGAAGGATCGAGTCGGGGAGTATAGAAACGTTTTTTTGATTCCCTGATTTCCAGTACGATTTTATTTCTTAAATCGCTATAAGTTTTTCGAAGCGCCTTGAGTCTAAAACGTTTCCAAGTACTATACGCTTGGTTGCGTTTTTTGATTAGAGTCTTAATATTGTTATTAAACCAAGGATGATCTTTGCACCTGAGTGTTTTAGATTTAATAGAAACATGTGTGTTGAAAGGTTACTCATCTTGAATAAAAGAAACTTGATCGTCAACAGATACGATTGTGAAGACTCGAGACCATTCAAACGACCAGATCAGATTCTAAAAGACTGTTATTAATGCTTTTAAAGTCCCTGAAGCAATAGCTGCCATCTGCAATTAGAGGTTCACACTGAAAGGTTAAGTGCAATAAGTTGTGGTGCGAAAAACAGGATGCGGATAGTTGGTTGAAGTGAAGGACTTTGCTCAAATGACTTACAAGGAATACATCGAATAGGGTACTTGAATCTTTAGTGAAGTGAGTGGGGGTTAATATATTTACAGGATGTAAATTCAGAGTTCCCATGTCGTCTGCAAAAGTAGATTCTAAAAGAAGGTTGCTATTAAAGTCTCCGCCCAGAAAGACATAGGCCAGTGAATCCAATATGTTAATAAATGCTCTTGGGTCGATGTGCTTGTTAGGTCTATTAGCTGAGCCCAATAGGATTTTGTTATCTTTGCAAGTAATTTCAATAAATATATATTCCATACTACCTCCAAACTCTGGTTTTAGCTCGCAACGCGCGTAAATTTCCACTATACCCCCTTATGCGCCTACTCTATCGCGCCTAAATAGTTTAAAACCTATTAAATCACAGAGCAGGTCATTAAATTCCGACCTGAACCATGTTTCGGTCACACACACAACATCCACCTTTGAATCTGAGAATGGGTGGTGTGAATAAAAACTGAGGGAACACTCCGAGTAAACCCTCTTGAGGGAAGTGTTTTCCTAAAAGGGAACACTCAGTTCGGTGTGAATAAAAATTCCCCTCAAGTAGGTTCATCACCTCAAGTTGAAGTTTTAAAAATTGAGTGTAGGACTGTCAAATTGAACTGTGAAGTTGCTTATAATTTGCCAAGTGAAAGTGAAATATAAATATGTTTTAAACGTACAAACGCGAAAAATAAAAAATTATAGTTCTAGAGCCTGTATAGATTCGAATTATACAATGTAGAGTGGTTAAGCACTCATTTCCTTTCCGGGATTGCTGAGGAAATCCGTGGTGGTGCCATACCAAACTTTGAAAAAATAAAAATATTTTTAAGATACATTGGAGACCCGGGTTTCCAAGTTGGAGTTGGTGAGGATATTGGAATCCATAGATCCACCGTATCGAAGATAGTGTGGCAGGTGTGTTGCGCTATATGTGCAAAAGCACATTTATGGATCAAATTTCCATCGTCGATGGAGGAAATGAGAGAAGCAAAACAAGAATGGCAATCCAAATACTGTTTTCCTAGTGCAATTGGCGCTCTAGATTGCACTCATATAGAGATTGTAAAGCCTCATTTGCATGGTGATGAGTACCTAAATCGTAAGGGCTATTTTTCTCTTAATGTGCAGGCAACGTGTAATGCTAAAGAGTGTTTCACAAGCGTTGATGCCCAATGGCCAGGATCTGTCCATGATTCACGAATTTGGCGAAATTCAGCTGTGTTTGCTGTAATTAATGATAATTCAGCTGGAGCTATCCTCCTTGCAGATGAAGACTATGGTCTGACACCATGGATCATGACACCTTTTAAAAATCCAACCACAGAAGCTGAAAAGAAATATAATAAGTTGCATACTCGTGAAAGAGTAATTATTGAACGCATGTTTGGACAAGTGAAACGAAGATTCCCTTTACTGGCTTCACGAGTTAGACTAGCTACAGTTAGAGTGCTAAAAATTATAATAGCTTGTTTTGTTTTACATAACATAGCAAATTATCTCTACGACGAAGACTTCCCAACGAGTGAGATCTCAACGTTCCAAGAAGCGCCTATACCGGAACCTTCTCAAGAAAATAATACTATTTATAAAAGAGGAAAATCCAGAAGAAACGAAATTACTTCAATTATTCAAGGTTTTGTTATTTGATATTTTTTTATCTTCCTTTTTTCATGATAATGGTTTATGTATTTGTTCCTTTATGTAATACTTTGTTCCTTCTTGAAGTTATATTTTTTTGAGTAATAATAAATTAATTTAGTTTTTATCTCAAAAAGTAATATATGCCTTTTGATTAATTTTGTTTATTCTTCAGTAAGTCTATTTCTAATAACAATTTTTCTTTTTGTAAGATAAATATTTCCTTCTGTTGATTGTTCAGTTCTTTTTTTTCTGGTTTAACTCCTTTTGTTGAGTAAGCACTTCTTTTTGGAGCTTAAGTACCGAATATTGGTGAACTGAGCATTGATTGTTCTGATTTCTTTTTTAAGGTGTTGGCGTAACTTGCAGCAATTGTGGAATACTCCTTCACGGTACTGGTAGTTCTTCCCCTTGAAGCAGGGTATCCTCAGCTAAAATACAATCTTTGCTGGTACCCGGCAACCCACATTGTACTGCACCTGTAATTCAATTAAATGTTTTAAATTGTATTTAATAATTGTACATTTTCACCATTAAAAAACAAAAAAATACTCACCAGGTATTTTGTTCAGAATAGGATTAGTTTTGTAATCCATGCGATTTAGCAGCTGCTCTTCATAAGATATTAATATTATTGGAAAATTTCCTGTCTTTTTTTATCTCCTTTCGCTTTGATGCGTCCCTTCATATTTTCAATTTTGTTTTCTTATTTGGGAGCTGTTCAACTGATTGGCATACATTTGTCTAACTTTTTCTTCCACAGCTTGAAGCACATCTAGCTTTATCATTTTCATCGCTGGAGTTTGGCTTTTTTCAAAAAGACATGGATAAAATTGCATAATTTGTACAAAATCTTCTTCCTCCATCCCCAATCTC
Organism: Portevinia maculata; assembly: GCA_949715645.1. Classification (NCBI taxonomy): domain Eukaryota; kingdom Metazoa; phylum Arthropoda; class Insecta; order Diptera; family Syrphidae; genus Portevinia; species Portevinia maculata. Next base: position 223,029,582 of record OX454526.1, read on the forward strand.
TTTTTTTTGTTGGTTTTTCTCTAACTTCGTCTAAGTACTCTTCTTCCGAATAATTGTCCATTCTGTAGTTTAAAAAAGTTCCTCTCAAGCACCCTCAACTTTTACGAGTGTTCCCTCAATGAAATACAATTTTATTCACACCAAAATCAAGGGAACCCTCAACTGTCAAAATGTGTGAGCGGAGTGTTTTCGTTAAGTTTAACGAAAAACATTTTTATTCACCTCAAATCGAGTGTTCCCTCTAAAAACTTGAGGGAACACTCACACTCAGTTTTTATTCACACCACCCAATATGTGCCTAAATTCATCCATTTTTGGAATTAAGCTCTGTGTATTTAAGTAACAGACCTGTAGCCCAGTACGCTGATTGCACAAAATATCAACCATTATACGCGAACTACGATGATAATCAGCAGTTGTAGAATTCTCATTGTTTAGTTCTTTAGGACCAACCATTTGTATGAATTGCGGTCAGTTGGTTGTAAATAAATCACACCATAGTATAAGGGAGACAAGACACACCGTCAGTAAACGCACCCAACAAACAAAAGGAGTAAAGACGCAATTTCGATGATAAACAAATATTTAAAAAAAGAAACATAAATCCCATTTACATGAGAGATTCAATCCGGATTCAATCCGAATTGAATTCCATGTAAACGCAGATTGAAAGATTGAGGGATTCACTCAATCTGATCACAAAATTTTCTGCGATTGGATTGAAAATCAGCATGTAAACGCAAATTGAAAGATCGAGAGATCGAGTGAGAGTGTGTGTGTGCTGCTTTTTTCCTGTTCTCTTCACTTGTTTGCGATATGTTTCGAAAGGTGATAAGTTCTTGAACAGAGCATTTTTCGTAAACAAAGCAATAATGGCGACACGAAATTTGTGGACATATGAAGAAACAAGTGCCATGAATAATATTATTAAAGAAAAAAAATGTTTACAATATTTCGATGGTAAAAAGTACCGAAACAGTGAAGTTTTTCGGATGATAGAAAAGGAAATGGTGAAAAAAGGATATAAAAACAAAAATCCGAAACAGATTGAATTCAGGTGGAAAAATGTTAAACGGTGTTACATTCAAGAAAAAAAAAAAACAACAATAAAAGTGGACAAGGACAAGAAACAACTAATTTTTTTGACGAGTTAGACGAAATTCTGGGATGTCGTCCTTCGTTGACGACACTGCAGGCTGGGGTAGACTCTTCGATTGGTAAAATATTGTTTAAACAATAGTCATTACAAAAATTAAATAAATTAATGATTTCAGAACCTGAAGATGCCGATGAAAATATCTTAAGTTCATCTTCGCCGTTGGCAGATATTTCGGAAGTGGAAAACCAAAGCAATTTTGAGGCAATTTCTCAACCTTCCAGTAAGTAAAATAATTTTATGTAATTGTAAGACTAATTAGACTAATTTTTACGGTACAAAAGATCTTTTAGGTCGAAGTACCCCCCCTTTTATAAATCGCCTTGGCGAGCCAGAATTTTTTTTTAAATTAGAATTAAAATTTGTTTGACTTAATTTCAGGCTCCGAAGCTTGTAAGAGAAAAAGGCCTGCCAAAAAAGGCACCACCAGGCACTTGGACATGGTCGCAGAGCGCCTGGAAGGAGTAACAAAAAGGATGAATCTGGAATACATGCAAAGCCAGAAAGAATTAATCGCCTACGAGTGTGACCTCTTTGCAAAGCAGGAGCAAGAGCACATGGACCAGTTCCAAAAAATGATGGAGGCAAATACTGCAAAATTTTTGAAAGGCTTAAAAGGCATAGTTGGGCAAAAAGAAAATGACAAGGCAAAAGAAAATGACAATGCAAATTTAAGTCAATTTTTTAGTTCTTGGAATGAGAATTAAGAAAAAAAAAATTAAGTGTAGGTAAATATGAAGCCTAATATATATAAATATATGTAATTTTTAAGACAATGAAATCTGTGAATATGTATTATTTTAATGAAGCCTGTAAATATTTAGTAGATACCTAAACAAAAATGTAATGTATATACATATAACTTTTAAGATAATGAAGTCTGTACATTTTTTTTCAATGAAGTCTGTAAATATTTAGTACTTTAACAAAAATGTAAAGTACATATATGTAACTGTTAAGAAAATGAATTCTGTGAATGTTTTAAAAAAAAAAAAAAAATGAAGTCTGTAAATAATGTGATATTTTTTAAACTTTTGGTGCATTTCAATGTATAATTTGTGATTTTTTACAAATACAATGTTTTTGATGAAATCCTATTTTCTTTCATCCCTTTATTTTAAACACTGAAATAATTTTTAATGAAAAAAAATAAATACTTTGGTTAAAATAAAATGTTTTCTTTTATTAATAAATCGATTTGGTTATTACATTTTTTATTCACATATGTGAAGATTGTAAAAGTGGGAAATTACTACTCATATAATTTTTTAAATTATCTCGTATTTCTTCGGCCTCTATATGTAAAAAAGATTCCCTTGAAGACGGTTGTATAAACGATGTGCCGGATATAACTGAGCTTCCGTTCCAGGAATTATTATATATAACTTTACGTCGTTCTAGGATGTTATGTAATATGCAGCATGTTGCATCTAGCCGGGGAACAAAATCCACATGTATATCAATGCGTTTCTGCAGTATCCTCCATCGTCCTTTTAACCTCCCAAATGCATTTTCTACTACAATTCTCGCCTTGTTAAAATAAACGTTAAGCGATTCTTCTTCGCTATTTTGAACAACAGCATATTGCTTCATTATCCATGGTAACAAGGGATAAGCAGGATCTCCAATCAAGTATGCATTGATTAACTGCCCATTAATAATTCGTTGCGGCTAAAGAAAGAAAAATGTACATATTTTTTATTATGAATATAAGTTGGTGACTACAAAAAAGAGTATGCATCTTACCAATTCCAAATTATTGCGGTTTTTATATAAAGATGAATCTTTTAAAACGGCAGCATCATGTGTACAACCAGGATGTTTGCATGTTATATCCCTGAAACTAAAGAAACAATTTACGTGTTACTTTTGTTTTACTCAAAATTATTGAAATCTCTTACATATAGTTGCAATCAACAACTGCTTGTAATACAAGGGATGGCCATCCTTTTCTGTTGATGTAGTCACGATAACCCTCTGATTTTGGCAGAATTGGAATGTGAGTTCCATCTATGGCTCCTAATACCTGCGGCAGTCCAGTTTTCCTTTCAAATTGATCCACGACAGTTTTTAATTCTTCACCAGTCGGCATTGTAATTTCCTCCTTTAGCAGAATATTAATGCAGGCGTTGCAAAATTGGTAGTCAAATTTTTTAACTGTGCTTTTATGCACCCCAAATTGAGTTCCCACCACACGATATTCCGCACAAGAAGCCAATTTAAAAATGGCTATTGCAACTTTCATTTTTGTGGATACTGACTCACGCACGTGATTTATATTTGGCTTGAGCTCTTCGTCCAATTTATCACAAATAAAATCAAATGTTTCTTTATCCATTCTGAAATTTTCGTACATTTTTTCAGAATTAAATATTGAGTTCCACCAATGTTTACTTCTGTTCTTCATCCACAAAGCCTTTCTTTTCTTCTTTTTAAATGCAACTCCTGCAAACATTTCCAACGTCTTTTTCACATTTTCTTGATGCGCTATTAAATTATATTGAATTTTTTGTTTCATTTTTCTTTGAAACCGTTTCCTTTTCAATTCTATTTTTTTATAATGTGCTTCATATAAAATGTTTGAGTTTTGCAAAAAAATTTCACACGCCGCCTTTATTATTTCGTCCATTTTTATTAATTTTTCAAAACAATTATTGTAGGTAACCGCAACCAAAAACCACCGTCACTAACACAACTAAACGCGAAATACGTATTCAGTACGAACAGGGAAACTGAATTCTATTTCAATTCAATCTCTCAATCCGGTGAGAGTAAACACCTGCCTCGAATTTCAATTCAGTTTGAATTCGATCTTTCAATCGGTCATGTAAACGTACTAATAGTTTGTAGGAAAGAGGATAATGCAAAAAACAAATATTAGAAATGACAAAAAAAGTAATAATAATAAAAATAATCATAAATAATAAAGAATAATGATAAAGGGAAACATCCTTTTTACGTTTGATGTCTTCTTGTTCTCAATTATGATCAGCTGCAATTTTTGTCGTCGGGCCAGCAGCAAGAGCAGTTAGGTCCTCAGTATTAATAATTGTTATTGATGTCTCGTTTCGTTTTTTTTTATATGAACAAGCCCACGTATAGTATACACAGAAAACAGTTTGTGATCTCTCTTTAGTTTATGTCGTATGCGTATTGCTAGAGAGAGCGATTTCTGACCGTTAAACATTCGTGAATGAAAACCGCAGAGTCATTGCTGTCATCAAATCCCAAATCTCGAAGGCGAACTGGTTGTTCAGTAGTCTTTTGGTAATTCGCAATCGATCGCAATACAGAACTTTCATCGAACGGTGACAAAAATTTAATCACAATTGGCGGTTGTTATTTCTTTTAAAAATAAAACATTAAACAAATTCTCTCCAGAATTTATTACCGGAAAAATTATTACATGTTGGTCTTCATCGTCGCCTAAGACTTGTTTTTTGCGTTTCCATGTTGCGAAAGACGTTTGAACACTGTGTTCGGGGTCGGATCCATTTTTTGTCTAAATATTCTAGCTTTCAGAAACATGTTATCGCAATTAGATAGATTGTGTTCTGACCCAGCGATAAACATATTCCTTTTTTCTCTTAAAGCTTCGGATATCCGAGTGTAATATTTAAATAAAAATTGGAATTAAAAAAATGTCCATTTGATTGATTTTCAAAATCAGAAGAGAATAGGACCCTATATTTGCATATTTTTTGACAGAAAATGTCCCAAACATCTAAGAAAAACATTATACATATATAAACAAAAAATAATAGAAGATACTTCAAATCACAACTTTTAACTTTGAGAATTTTTGCCACTCCTGCACCACTGTGCGCCGCAATGTAAAAAGACTCCTCGCTAGCACTGATTTTAAATAGGCAACAAAGTAGCTACTTTTGCCATTAAGTATATTAATACTGCAATCCAAGTGACAGTAATACCTGTCAAAAGGACTTAATTTAAGTCAAATTCATGAATCAAATAAATGCTCGACTTATAACGGAGAGCATTTATAATTAATGAATTGTTGACATTTGCTTATCTCAGGTGGATAATGTAAATATTGTTCTATTTTATTTCAGTGATAAGGTTCGTGTTCTGTCATTTAGAAAATTAAAGCAAAAACACTTTACATACTTACTGAGTCCGCTGGCTGATAGTAAGTACTTAGTAGCACAGGTGCACTGCGCATTATCGTTCTTTGTTTTACCTCCACAATATGTGGGCTTTACTTTGGGACTTCAGATGCTATTTTTATAATTATATTCCATCGCCAGTGGAGTACGGTAATTGAGAAGAATATTGCTTTCAATTTGGAATGCTTTTGCACGACAAACGATGATGTCAACTGAAGTTTTATTTCGCATTTAATTGGCAAGCTAATTAATTCCGGCGGCTGTGTTATTGGACACGATGACAATATAATCTAGAATAATTCGTTTACTTCTTTAGTTTTAATTGGCAAAGATTCTCTAACTCGATCATATTGGATGCATTTGTTTAAGCACCCGTCATACTTATTTTAAATAATAGACTTACATTTGCTTGATTCAAATCTTTTTGAATGTTGTCAATGTTTGTCAATATAAAGGGTGGTTAAATTGTAAGGGCCGATGTTGAATGTGAACAACACCTAAATGTCAAGTTTTTTTCTGCATTTTATTTGACATTTCTCAATTTCAGACTAACTCAATTTGAACCATGGAAAGATACACAATCGAGCAATGCGTTAAAGTTATTCAGGCTTATTATGAAAATGGGCGTTCAAATCAAAATGCATATCGTGCACTTCGTGATTTTTTCGGTCAATTTAATCGTCCAAAAGTGCGTACAATCGGAAAAATCGTGCAAAAATTTGAGCAAACCGGGTCTGTAGGAGATGTGAAAACACCAGTGCATGCTCGTACAGCTCGTACTGCAGAAAATATTGCTGCTGTTCGCGATAGTGTGGCTGTAGTGTGGTAGTGTGCCCAACAATTGCACCTCTCACGCTCGTCGTTGATGAACATTATGCATTAAGACTAGCATTTACGCGCTTACAAGGTGCAATTGGGTCAAGAACTAAAGCCTCTTGAACATTTCAAGCGTCGTCAAACGTCAGAATGGTGGCAAGAAATGGCAACAGTGGATCATCAATTTTCAAAGAAAATCACCTTCAGTGATGAGGCACATTTTCAACTCAGTGGATTCGTCAATAAGCAGAATTGCCGCATTAGGGCGAATGATAATCCAAGAGTGATTGTCGAAAAACCAATGCACCCACAAAGAGTGACTGTTTGGTGCGGTTTATGGGCTGGCGGCATCATCGGGCCGTATTTTTTCCAAAATGAGGCCGGTCAGGCAGTTACTGTGAATGGTGTTCGCTATCGTGAGATGATAACGAACTTTTTATGGCCCGAATTGGAATATATGGATGTGGACGATATGTGGTGCCACACAGCTAACGAAACAATGTCTCTTTTGCGCGACAAATTCAATGGCCGTGTTATCTCACGTGGTGGTGATGTCAATTGCCCGCCAAGATCATGTGATTTGACACCGTTGGACTTCTTTCTTTGGGGTTATTTGAAAGAAAAGGTGTACGTCGATAAGCCAGCAACAATTCAAGAGCTAAAGGATGAGATAATAATTATGCCTCAGCGTCATCGAAAATTTGGACCATCGGATGGAGGTGTGCCGCCGAGGTCGCGGCGGCCATTTGGCCGATATTTTGTTCCATACATAATTGAACCATACCAATATTATCATAATAAAAAGAAATGACAATAAATTCCTAAATAATTTGTGTTTTATTCAAAATCAACATCGGCCCTTACAATTTAACCATTAGCTTGATTTGGCGGAAGGTGGGGTTTGTCACTCCAAAGGGTATTATCGATCAGACGACTAGCAATGATTCTTTGTTGGAATACAATTTTACGGAAAACCTTCATGCTTTTCTTTTCCAACATCTGAAGGACGTTACGCCTCGGCTGCCTACGGATCTTCCTTAATACATATAAGCTTTGTTCCCAAATCAGAAAGAAACAAATTGGCGACTGGTTTATGATTTCTCACTGCGCATGCTTTATGTTTAATTGATCACGGAGGATTCGGTCTGGTATTGGAACCCTTTTTACAATCTCAGATTTACAGCAGGTTAAACAACTAAATACACACATACTTTCCATTCCAATCCAATATACTTTCAGCAGTTCAGCCGTGGGGGTCTCCACCAAACGAACAATACAGCTATGCGTAGGTTTTTTGGATTCTTAGCTAGCAAACAAATTTCTGTATGTTCTTACTTCCGACGACCAGAAACCAGTTCTATGACTGGTTGAGAGCATGTTGGAACAGTCAGTTTGAGTTTCCGTTTGGGGTGTGTTGGAACGGCAAAAATGTACTGCGCATGCCCGTTACAGTTTGCTGATAGTTTGACGTCGTGTTGGAACAACCTATAGTGTTGCTCAAGGTGCTCTTTATACCCTATTCTAGGGGTATATTAATTTTGACGCATAGTTTGTAACATACCTTAATATTGCCCGTAGACCCCTAAAAGTTACTATTTTTATGATCAGCATCGATAGTAATGTCGATCTAGCCATGTCCGTCCGTCCGTCCGTCCGTCGGCAAAAATTAGGCCTTTAAACTGGACCTAGAGAGCTGAAATTTTAACCATACACTCTCTAGGGTCCCGAAATAATCAAGTTTACGATTTTTTGAAATCCGCCCACAGACACGCCCACAAACTCAAAAAAACTAAATTTTGGAAAAAATCGAATTTTGAGCTAGAAAGCTGAAATTTTTTATATATGATCTATGACTCCTAAAACTGCTCGGGATATAAAATTTTCAAAATCCGCCCACTGCCACGCCCACAAAAAAATAAAACAATTTTATTGAAAAACCAAAATTTGAGCTAGGGAGCTGAAATTTTTAATATATACTCTCTAGGGGCCCTTTAAGCTCATGTATAAATATTTTCAAAATTCGCCCACTGACACGCCCACAAATAAATAAAACAATTTTTTTGAAAATCCAAAGTTTGAGCTAGGGAGCTGAAATTTATAATATATACTCTCTATGGGCCCTTTATGCTCATGTGTAAATATTTTCAAAATCCGCCCACTGGCACGCCCACAATTATTATTATTATTTTTTTTGAAAATTCAAAGTGAGCTAGGGAGCTGAAATTTATATAATATATACTCCCTAGGGGCCCTTTATGCTCATGTGTTTTTTTTTTTAAATCCGCCTACTGACACGCCCACAATTAAATAAAACAATTTTATTGAAACACCCAAGTTTGAGCTAGGGAACGTTTTTTTTGATAAAATCCTTTAAATGTTATATAACAAAATATGTAGAGCGTTCTTAACAATTCAACCATACTTAGACTTTGTCATGCCCACTTATGAGGGATAGGAATAAGAATAGGGTATCCAACAGTTCGCCCAAGCGGACTGTAGCCCGTCCCTATGTTTTTTATATAATTTGCTTACGATAAAGGGGTTGTTACAGTACCCTTATAGTGCTAAGAACACAGCTTAAGCATTTGTGTTTAACAGCAACCAGCACCTGAAAATATCATATTTCATTGCATGCTTTTCGGTGCTACTTACTATTAGAAAGAATAGAGAGATAGGAAAGAAGTGTTTGGGTGAAGTTGTAGGGTTTTTCTCCACGGGTGTGTCTAAGTTGCTTAGGGAAATTACGAACTCATGTATTCGATATAAAGAACTTGGCCGGGATTCGAACGCACGACCTTCCATTCAGTAAGCGAATACACTACTGCTGCACCGTTGCCACCCGCTCTGATGATTATCCTTGCCATGCCATCTCCAGCGCTGTCAATTTGCTACGTTGCTACGCGCTCTCCCTAAAAACGTCTATTTTGCTATGTCAACATAATCTGAATGTCAACATAAATCTGAGAATTTTTCTTGAAAAAAAAAATTAAACGAAAGATACTCAATCTTTACTCACTTTCCCACACCAACTTATATTCTTTTCTACCATACCCAACAAGTATCTACCCATTCCTTCGGATGTGTTAGTGTTTGAATTTGACTAGAATCTGGAATCGGTCTGGAATTACATTGCATAATTGTAATGGAAAATAAAAGTAGCAAATCTACATGCACGCACATTTTTTTTCCATGTTCTTACTGTCAGAGTTTGTTATTGTTTTCTTTGCGACGCGACGAGTTTTTTGTGTATTATTTTAGTATTTTATTAGTTTTGTAAAATATATAGTTTACCAACCATACTTGTACTAGTCCTTAAAAACATATTTACTATGAATAAAGAATTAAGTGTTTTTTTGTTTGTTTTCGAAAAAACTGATATTTTGGACTTTTGAGTTTTGCTACGCAAATTAAGTTTTGTTACACAAATTTGCTGCGCAAATGATTTCCCTTGTGGCAGCACTGGCCATCTCCCGTCTAAAATGGATTGACCTTGGTATAACTCGTAATAGATGCCATCTAATGCGATGGAGCTTCGGCTGCTTCGAAACTTCAAAGTCAACTTTCACCAAGCACAGGCATGGTCGCATAACCTCGAATGGTTCCTTAACTATTTAGGGATCAGTTGCTGGTGCTTTTATAGTTTTAAAAACGTCTCCGACGAACTGGCTCGTCAAGGCTCGGATAATGTTTTCTCAGAACCTGAATCTGTCTTGTGTTTGTCAGCATTTCGTGTTAGAACTTTAAATGACGACACGAAAGGTCTGCGCCATTATTGATGTCACTTGCGAGAAAATATTGCATGCGCCTTACGCACTTGCTCACTTACCACGCTTTTGCAATGCACATCTCGTTTTTGACTGCAGACCCTGGGTGTTGATCCGCGTTGAAGCGCCTCTTAGCTTTCTTGAAATGGCGGAAATCCAAACTTGACATGCTAACTTGTAAGCGCGAGTTTTGAGCGCGAAGACAATAGCAACACTAATGCTCTGTCGGAAATCATTTGCTGTTGAGTCTCCGGAGTCTTGCATGATACCCTCAGAAGGATAAGTTTACATGATTGCAACACCGGTGGAGGAAAGTTTCAACATCGTAGATCTATCTAATTCTATATAAGATATACGAAAAAAAATTGAATAAATCACGCCCAGCCTAAACCATTACACATTGAAACATATGGTGGTTGTGATGGAGATGTGCTTAAGACGTGCTCCCCCAAAGGGCCAAAGGGAGAAAAAGGGCTGTAAACTTTCCTCCTTCATCTTCCCATTGGATTCAGAAATCTAAAAAAATAAATATTAGGCAATAAAGGCAAATACAGGGCTGACCATTTGCTGGTGCGAAGTGGAAGGGACCTACAATTTTTAATCCAAATCTGAACGCCAAATTTGAGAAGCTACTCATGACAATTGATACTCTTGAATGTTTGTCAGACGTTCGCAAGATTTGAGGCAGTGAAAAAAATTTCTAGATGTTACTTGGCCCCGGCGGAATTAGAACCTTTTGATTAGACTAACCACTGAGCCACTGCGCCCACCATCTAATCAAGCCCAAAATGAGTATTTTAATCTATCACTCAGCTTTCTGCTTCATCTATAATCTAAGCGATACTTAATCTAAAACAGATTTTATTTTATCTGCGAAAGAATTGTTGCTGATCGTAGCTCTGCTTTGAGGTGGTGGAGGGCGAACATCGAATACCTGCACACAGAGACACATACATAATTTGCTCTTGTGGATAGGAAAGATGAAAAAACATGTATCCTACGGTAGATGAAGCGAATCCAGTATCGAATGTTTGGAGATTTCGCGACGCCTTGCTAAATAAATTGCCCATACTAGAGATGAGCAAAAAATAGCAACCTGCTAATTTTTCTCTGCTAATGAAAATTCGCATTCGCAACCTGCTATCAACTTATAAATAAACTGCTATTGCTAAATGATATTGTCTCGCTTCTATCTCTGAGTCACATCACATTCACATGCATTCCCGTTTCCCGCATTACACACACAAACGAAAAAGTATGTTTGGCTAATACGAAAAACGTAAAGAAGAATGAAGCAGAGGTGTATCGATCGCCCGTTTCAAGTCACTCTCTTACTCAACCCCATGCAAATGCAACCTAGCTTACCTACCCTTTTTGTAGGTAATGTGCGAAGTGCGGAACCTGCGAACGTCTCATAGCAATGGCAGTTTGCCTATCGAAATCGCAATCGCAGTCGCAGCTGGTAAGAAAGTTAAAGTTGGTTCGTTGGATGCTATTAGCAGTATAATATCTATAAGCATAAGGTGTTTACTTGCTAAGTTGCTACTGCGGGAGAAAGGGAGGCTATCGCATTCGCAATCGCAACAATGTGATATACCAACAGTAGTTACCTACTCTACAGCACAAAGCCTATAATTATGACTCCATTTCGAAATCGCATTAGCAGTTTACATTAGCAGTTTACATTCACTGTGAATAAGAAATCGCATTCACAGTTATAACTGCGAATACAAAATAGCAACTTAGCTCATCTCTAGCCCATACCATACAATCCGTTGATCCGTCGTTGAACCAACGGAGAGCAATATAGACTTCACGCATTCTCTATTAAGGTGGCCCATAACCAACGGATCCATGAAAGTCGACGAATAAAGTAGGTCTACTTTCTACTTTTCTGTCCGTCGATATATGCACACATTCAAAAATTTAAGTTCACGTCCTTAAAAATTGAGAGAGGCACAAAACATTGAAAATCGAGAGCAAACTACTGTACTATCTGGAATTGCAGATTGACAGACATTTCAGTACACTAAAGCGAGACTGCAGCTCGACCGCTGATTGGTTTGAAATGGCTTAAAATTGTAGGGATGTTTGTGTGGAATTTTATATTTCCAAGTGAATAGACTAAGTTCGGCTTTGTGGGGGTTACCACCTAACCCACAACGATCTGCCCATGTCGTTAGCTTGTTAAGAGCGTTTTGGAGAAGTTCTTTCAGGGTGTTTAGGTGCATTGCTGATTCTGCAATTGCAACGTCGTCTGCATAGGCAATCACCTGGCAGCCCTCCCTTCCTAGGCACATCAGCAGCTCGTTCACCGCCGCTAAGTTCCATAGGAGGGGGGATAGGACTCCGCCCTGTGGGGTTCCTTTACTGACAGATCTTCTGGCCCTGTCACACCCAGTTTCGAGTTTATAATCCGGCTTGTGAGTAGTAGATTAATAAGCTTACCAAGTGAGCCAACTACCTTCAGAGCTGAGAGTGCATTTGCGATCGCGGATGTATTGATGTTGTTAAAAGCGCCTTCAATTCGAACTCTATAAGCTGTACTAAAATGTGGATGTAGTCTCAAAAGCTTAATCACGTCGAGTACATTGGCACGGCCACAACGAATGAATGGATAACAATGCTCCAGCCAAGAGGATCTTCAACTCCCCGCCCCCAGGTTCAAGAAGGCAAGGAAGACCGACCTCCATTTCAAAGACCAAGGCATCGCAGTTGCCAGAGCGCTTGGTCTGAGACTCTTCACGGGTCCGGAGCCCTGCTAAGAAAGTAAGTAGTAAAGTCGTTAAGTCTGCGAAATAAAAGTCAGCTTGACTGTATTCAATCCGTTTAAGACTTGCAACCGTATGCACTAACAAATGTATGAAATAATAATAACAATAGACAAAAAAAAGCGGAACATTCGTAGATACATATTCTATAGAATGCCGCTATTTCAAACATTGCCGGTAACGTATGATTTTAAGAACCAAACATTCAAACAAATTAATGTTCTCATGAAACGGACAACAGTAAACAACAGTCAGCACATCAACCGCAATTTGTAATGGTAAATCAGTTTTAGTTTTGAATTGAAGCAATAAAAATCAGTTGTTGAAAGATTCAAATTTAACTGAGGCCCAAGAAAAAAAAATGCCAGGTCGGGTTGAAAAATCAAATCGGCTCAGTTCCTGACTCGAAGGAAAAAATGCATTCTTCGCAGAACCTTAATCCTGCCAGTCCTGCTATATGGCTCAGAGTGCTGGAAATGGGTTTCCCAAGTATCATAAAATCTAATAACAGAATTACCATCTGCTGGGTACCTGGCCATGTTGGCATTACAGGCAATGAGGCAGCGGACTCTCTGGCAAGAAAAGGGGCAGAGGAACCCTTCATAGGACCTGAACCGTTCTGCGGGATAGGAGAACACACTCTACGCGAGGAGTTCATGAGACTGGAGGAAGAAACAAGGGCCAAAACCTTTCTCAACCTCCAAGGTCTGAGGCAAGCAAAGAAACTCTTAGGAAATTACAACCAAGAGTTTCAAAGCTTGTATCAGCCTTAACAAAAACATCCTTAGAATCCTAACAGGCCTCCTCACGGAGCACTGCAGACTCAAGGAGCACCTGAGGAAAATGGGTATATCAGAGGAGGGGCTCTGCAGATTGTGCAATGAAACCGCCGAAACTCCAGACCACATACTGGAATCCTGTGGGGCACTGGCCCACAAAAGGATGAGATAATTGGGCAGCCATCAAATAACAGACAAGGACATAGGACATACAAGCCATGGACCCACAGCTCATTCTTAGATTCGTCAAAGGAACTGGACTGGATGCTGTGCTCTAGGGAGTGTGTCCTGCCAATGATAAATCAGAGCAGTAACTCGACACGCTTCACAAAAGAAGTATCTAGAGAGGGCTCTGAAAGAGGGCATGAACCTCTCCGAGGAATGGGCAGGGGACACAATAGACCAATAGGTCGCAGTGTAATATACCCTAAATAAATATTATTATTATTATTATTATTATTATCATAAAATCTATGGGTTTTTCCGAAAAGTTGTTAAATAAATTTGTTTTTATTATTGTTAAGTTCATAAGAAAAGCATCAATAAAACAATATGTTCATACGTTGTGGGAAGTGACCTGGAAGTCAAAAAACTGGCTCAAAAATTGAATATTATTGTTCTTAAAATAGAATCCTAAATAACGTTTCTGCAGCAACTATTAACGGAGGTATTTCTATTAACATGGGTAAGGGTACTGTTGCGAAGTGGGAAGTGAAGATTGGGTGATATGCTTGCTTCTATGCTTGAAAGCTGTTAGCCCAACAATTTTTACTTGTTACGAAAGTTAACAGGAGAAAACAATCTGATCCCACTTTTGCAACCTATTGAAATTTTATGAAATTAATTGATTAATGAACTGCAAGTCGTAAGTTGTAACTTATAGTTTGTTGTCGTTGAATTAAAAAAGAAGCAACATGGTCCAAATCATCCCCGAATTCAGAAAAATCTGCAAATCATAGATTTTTATGACAACACCTATAAATTCATTAGAATTGCAAATTGCCGTCGGCAAAACATAAGATTCGCGAGCTGTACGAAGAAATGAATAAAGGAGAGGACGAAAACAGTGGAGAAATTTCTATGTTTTGTGTCTCGCCAAGTACTTTGCTTCTTAACTCTTCTCCGCAACCACAATCAACCGACCGTTTCACAACAAGTCTCCAAAACCTAGTGGGTATGGAAAAAATCGATGTTTCTCCTATTCTGGCACCCCCTGCCACGATCATCAGGGTGATGGAGCTGCGTACGCAACGAGTGCGTACGGTGCTAAGCATTGTTGGTGCATTTTGTGTGGAATGAAGGGATTAGGAGAAGTCGTCACTAGCTGCAGTGCAGGCAACCGGTCGCCAAAAATGACCGCAAAGTGCAATGACCAAGATGATCATGGCCTTGACCAAAAAGCAAAACAGACGAAGAGGTTTCTTCCACAGTCTGCGAGGAAACGGAGATGCAATTCCCACAGTCGAAACCGGACATACGGTCTAATAAATAATACGTTATAATTTAAATTTGACTTGAATTTTTTTCTTTGATCGTTGCTCACGATCGATTAGAAGTTGGGTTTTTTTACGTTAGTTTAAAGGATCCTATTTATACCCTATTCTAAGGGTATATTAATTTTGACGCATACTTTGTAACTTACCTTAATACTTAATATTGCCCGTAGACCCCTAGAAGTTAATATATTTATGATCAGCATCGATACTAATGTCGATCTAGCCATGTCCGTCCGTCCGTCCGTCGGCAAAAATTAGGCCTTTAAACTGGGCCTAGAGAGCTGAAATTTTAACCATATACTCTCTAGGGTCCCGAAATAATCAAGTTTACGAATTTTTGAAATCCGCCCACAGACACGCCCACAAAATCAAAACAACAAAATTTTTGAAAAAATCGAATTTTGAGCTAGAAAGCTGAAATTTTGTATATATGATCTATGACTCCTAAAATTGCTCGGGAGATAATATTTTCAAAATCCGCCCACTGACACGCCCACAATTAAATAAAACAATTTTATTGAAAAACCAAAGTTTGAGCTAGGG
The DNA here is from genome assembly GCA_949715645.1 of Portevinia maculata. Taxonomy (NCBI): domain Eukaryota; kingdom Metazoa; phylum Arthropoda; class Insecta; order Diptera; family Syrphidae; genus Portevinia; species Portevinia maculata. The sequence continues at coordinate 223,045,034 of OX454526.1, forward strand.
AGCTGAATTTTATAATATATACTCTCTAGGGGCCCTTTATGCTCATGTGTAAATATTTTCAAAATCCGCCTACTGACACGCGCACAATTTAAAAAAAAAAACTTTTTTGAAAATCCAAAGTTTGAGCTAGGGAACGTTTTTTTTTACAAAAGCTGCCTTTTTTCGATAAAATCCTTTAAATATTATATAACAAAATATGTAGAGCGTTCTTAACAATTCAACCATACTTAGACTTTTGTCACGCCCACTTATGAGGGATAGGAATAAGAATAGGGTATTCAACAGTTCGCCCAAGCGGACTGTAGCCCGTCCCTATATTTTTTCTTTAAAATTAGCTGTTCTCCTTGCGGCAAATATGTACACTAAAGTAAGAGAAAAAAATTAAATTTGAGGCATTAACGGCCCACGCCTAGCTTCTTTAACCACTTTTTTGTGCGAAGTGGAAGGGACCTACAATTTTAGGCCGAATCCGAACGTCAATTTGAGAAGCTTCTCATGACAATTGATACTCCTGGATCTTTGTCAGACGTTCGCAAGAGGTGGGGCAGTGGAAACAATTCTAGATGTTAATTGGCCCCTGCGGGATTTGAACCGGGGACCTTTCGATTAGTAGTCCACACACTAACCATTGGGCTACTGCGCCCGACACCAAAGTAAGGCTTTTCTTAAATCCTCAGTAAATAAAGTACACGTTGGAGATAGAACTTTAACAAAGAACTATTTTTTTCTTAGAACATGTTCAAAATCTTTTCTCAAAGTATTGAATACTAGCTGACCCGTGCTCGCCTTGCTTCGCCAGTCTGCCACTTCTCAAATTTAAAACAAAATACTTGCTGATAAGAACTCATAAAGAACGTCGAGTGTCCCTTCTCATTATATGGATATACTCTGAGTGTGACTCCCTCTCAATCTCAATTACATTTCATACCCTATCTTTCTCAATCCCATGCGCCCCAAAAAAAAACCAAACCAAAACTACAAAAGGTGCATAAAAAAAGGAAAGAAAACGAACACGCACAAAAGGTACAGAGAGAGAAACAGACTGAACAGTTTCTATCTGCAGATGTCACACTGAAAGACGTCGATCGCAAAGTTAGGTAATAAAAAACTCCTCAGACCAAGCAAACATATTGAACGGCCTACAGCTGGAGCTCATTTAATAAAAGAAATAATTACATCGTGGAGTATGGAACAATGCAAAAAGCTTGTATTTGTTGCGTGTATTTTATGAAATAAATATAGGATTGCGATAAAATAATAGCTGTGTTCAAATATGTGAAGCGAGTTAGTTGAACGGCTCGGTACACAAAATATTTGACGGAATTTATGAATGTACCATTTTGTTTTAAAAAAAAAATATAGCTATGCCCCTGAATGACGACACTGATAGTATTTCCGATCTAATGAGAAATGATGCAGTCATCTGTAAAGGAGCATGACTGCATGAGTGCTGCTTCGGTTACGTTTTCACACACAGAAACTAGAAGTACATAATGATACCATAAAAATGATAAATGTTGTTTTTGAAATTTTATTTAAATCAAATAAGTATGGCCTAAGGTCGCGCGCCATACTCGTATTTAAGCTTAACCCAATACAATCCAATCTATCTTTCGAAAAGTAAGGAAAACGAAATAAACTGAATGATAGCGAAGCGTACACCGATAAAGCTTCATTATAGCTTTCATTAGAAAAGTTATTTATAAGCGTTCACCGTTTCTTATTTAACGTTTATCGGTCTCATTAATCGAAACATAGTGTCTGTGCGTGTGGACAGCTTTATTTATTTAGTTTTCCATTAAAACTTTCACGGTGAATACTTTGGATAAGTTCTTTTGAGAAAGCTGTGTTAGTTTATGTAAAACATGTTGGCAATCTTCGAGGTCAGTGGCAGTCTTCTAAATATCATTCGTTTTTCAAGGTTAAGGGGATGGCGCAGGGGGCACATGGTTAAATTTAAATATTTTTTTATTTTTAGCCGTTTATGAATAAAACTATTCGCTTGACACATTCATAAAAATGCCGGCATTGTTGCTTATTGGAATCAAATCATTTATAATAGTCTTAGAGGGTGGTTGAAGCGAAGCAGAGAAGTACTTACATTAGTTAGTGTTTAAAATCTATTTAGGGCTTAAACGAACGATGACATGAGCTTACACAAAAAGCCTACACTATACCAATGTCATAGCATTTGACAAAAAGTTCTCAGAAATCATTTAATTGATCTCAGCTCACTCTCGGTAAATAACTTATTCGGAATATAAGGTGCTGTTCCATTGCAAGTTTAAGGTCTTTTTAATTGCTTCAGGTTTCCTAAACAAGATTTTTACATTCACTTAAATATGGAAATAAATAAAGTCAATTTGTGTGTATGTTAATTTTCAAATCAATAAAAAGAGTAGGCCTTTTTTAATGGAGCATCTAAATACAAGCCGGCAGTATAATCGATATATATATAGAAGAAAGTGTCCGAAGCGATGTAATACCATAACTCGAGATTGGCCGAACCGATTTTGATGATTTATACTATGTTGGAAAGATATTTTCTCAGTATGGGTTTTAAAAAAAAATCAAAATTTCAAAATATCTTATTTTGACCTCCCAGCGTGTTACGACAGGTTTTTTTTCAATTTTTTTCAATTTTTTTTTTCATTTTGTTTTTATTTATTTTGGCAACAACCAAAAAAAAGAACAGTATACTGTTTTCCATCATTAAGTACTTCAATTTAATCTATTTATGTGTGTAGTAAACTATGCCATCAAGACGCAAAGGGACCAATTTGGGCCGAACGAAAAGAAAGACAGACATGCGAAATAGAAGAGCCCAAAGATCAGACGAACGAGTCCAACAAGATAATGCAGATGTGCGTATGAGCACATCACAAGAGGCACGAGCTGAACGAAAAGACAATTGGATTGAACGGCTTACTTATCGGGATGGATCCAGATTCTAACCTGTTCCTGAAGTGAATTCGAACATTTAATTCATGTTTCCAAATGACATCGTTTGGAGCAACAGAAATAGTTAAAAATAATGCTGCAAATGGTCAACAATTCCATTCAACATTCAAAATTAAAGGCCAAGGTTATCACAAAGTGGGCTCATTGCTGCCAATGCCGAATGAACCACATATTTTTTTACAAATTTACTTTATGGGCGGTGGGGACTCCGAAAACGCACTCGCCAATCGCGTGGATGCACGTTGCGGCTACAATAACCTCAATTCACCATATGCCAGACGCATCTTCGTCGAGCTGGATGCTCTATAGACATTTTCACCAAGCTATCTCTTTCTGAAGTGCGGAATCCCTATCTTAAACAACAGAAACAAATTGAATAATAAAATTGTAGAAATTTGCACAAATCGTATGGAATAATCATTGTGATTGTTAATGAACTGAATATGAAAGTGCAAGCAGAAGCTATTGAAGGGTAAAAAGTAACAAATAATAGAGGAAAAACGTGAGAAAGTATGTTAAAGCAAAACAAACAATTAACATAGGGACGGGCTACAGTCCGCTTGGCGAACTTTTGGATATCCTATTCTTATTCCCAGCAGACACCTAGAGTCTATATCATAAATTTCAGTTTCCTAGCTCAAACTTTGACTTTCCAATAAAATTGTTTTATTTAATTGTGGGCGTGTCAGTGGGCTGATTTTTAGAAATTTTATCTCCCGAGCAGTTTTATGACTCAAAGATCATAACAAATTTTAGCTTTTTAGCTAAAAATTAGATTTTTTCGATAAATTTGTTTTTTTTTTTGAGTTTGTGGGCGTGTCTGTGGGCGGATTTCAAAAATTCTTAAACTTGATTATTTCGGGGACCTGGAGAATATGTATGGTTAAAGGCCCAATTTTTGCCGACAGACGAACGGACATGGTCGACATTACTTTCGATGCTGATCATAAATATAGTAAGTTTTACGGGTCTACGGGCAGTATTATGGTATGGTTCAAAATTCACGTCAAAATTAATATATCCTTAGAATAGGGTATAAAAACAGTTGATATGTTGACCAAAAACGCTGTTCAATTGTATTTAGATATCTAATATGTTTGTTTAGAAAACTTTTCAACTTATTTGCTTCCATTTACAAATTACAAACTGACAATCACGTTATTGTCATCAATCCTGATAATGTAATGCGCTGTAGAGCGCATGCGTGGATTTCATGCACCTGTTGTTGACGACTTTGCTGGAATCATGGTTGGCGACCGTACACCGACGCGACAAATTGTGATTTGAAGAAGAAATAATAATCTTGAGTTCATTGCTGATACACACCATTCTCCAATATCCGCTAATGTTCTGAAAGGGACAAAACGTCCACAGCGCTCAATTCCTCTTTAAGTCATAGACCACATCCCAACACACTTACAATAAGTTAGTTATTTTTCATTTCCCTACGAAAATATTCACTAGAAATAATTTATATGGCAAAACAACGTTTGCTGGGTCAGCTAGTTTTAACTTAAATAAAACTGAAAAACAGATTCGGCAGAACGGAAAAGCAACGAAACATTGAACAACACGTGATTGTTAAAGTTATTTTATAGTGTCATTTCGTGATCTTAAATGAAGCCCTCTCCGTATCCAATTCTCATGTTACTTTTTTTTACGTGCTAGGGAAGTTGAGCCTAGGTTAGGTTAAAGTGGCTGTTAGCTGAAAGCCAACACACTTAGACCAATGAGGTCCGTTGTGATGCCACATGGATCGGGAGTTTCGACCACTACTCGCTAAAACCATTTGGAGCTTCTAGTGAAGCGCATCTGTGTTAGCTAAGTCACTGAGTTCATTAAGGTAGAAGGCTCCTAGATAGAGATTTCTTTTATGGGAGAGTGCAGGACATGTGCAGAGGAATTGCAGTGTAGTATCCTCCTCCTCTTCATCCCTGCAGCTTCTGCAGAAGTCATTTGAATAGACGCCAAGCCTTGATGCGTGCTTGCCTATTAGACAGTGTCCTGTGATGGCACCTATGTGAGAGCCAATGTGCAGTCGGTTAAGTGAGAGAGATCCAGCTTTGGCCAGATTTACTTAGTCGCTAGACACGTATCACTACCTGTCCACCTGAGGTTTGTACTCTCGACTGCGGATAGCTTGAACATAAGTTTACAAGTAGCGATAGGCATACCTAGAAAACCTTTCTCAGGTAGAAGAGGTAATGCGGTTCCATTTTTGGCGAGTTCGTCTGCCCTACAATTCCCTGGGATGTCTCTGTGCCCCGGCACCCAAGAGGTGAATATTGAACTGCTCTGCCATCTATTCAAGAGATGAACAATAGTCTAAGGCTACGATGGAGTTTGGAGAGACTGAGTCCAGGGACTTTAGCGCGGCTTGACTATCCGAGCATATCCGGATGTCTTTAGCGGATATCACATTTCTATTCAGCCACGACAAGACTTCCTTAATCGCCATGATTTCCGCTTGGAACACGCTGCAATGATCTGGAAAACGGAAAGAGAGACTGATATTTAGTCTTTCTGAAAAAACACTCCCACCGACCCCATTGCAGAAGTACCTGAGATACGTAGGAGATTCTCAACCTTATCAATTAAGAAACCGTGCAGATTTTAGATTACCAAATTATATTAATAATGTAACCCAAAATAGTATAGTTTATAAAGGTTGTCACCTATTTAACTCACTACCAAGAAACATTAAAAATGAAACGAATTTACGTATATTTAAGCAAAATGTAACTGTATATATAAAAAGTCATTACCCACATAATTAAAATGGATTAAGAGTTGGATATTACTATTATTATATACTGATGTACCTTAAGTTAAGTTAACAAATTGTAAAACATTGAAGTTAAATAGCAGAGTTCTGCTAAATAAATAAATCAATCAATCAAACCTACCCCATCGCTAGTTTTTGATCCGTCGGTGTAAAAGTGGATCGATTTATCTCCCGTGCAATCAACATCCTCCCAGAATGATCTGGTAGGGATAGTGATAGATGCAGTAAGATGTCCAGTGCAGCGGAGGGGGTCGTTATGAGTGCTCCGCTGATACACATACAAGCTGTACGTTGCACCTTGCTTAGCTTATCATGGTTTACCGCTTTGTCTAGAGCAGTCCACCAGACAACCACCCCGTATGTCAGAATCGGTCTCACTACCGATACGTATAACCAGTGATATGCGGGACTGTAGGCCCCACTTATTACCGATGGCTAATTTGCAAGAGAAAAGTGCTACTGCAGCTTTTTTTACTCTGTGTTGTAAGTTGGGTTTCCAGCTTAACTTCCTATCGAAGATAAGACCCAAGAATTTAGCTTCATCAGAAAATGTTAAGCTTGTACCGTTTATAGAGCCCATGTTCGCGTATGGGCGGCTGCGTTAACAATTCGATCCGATCGTACAGATTGAGCCTAGAAAAGATCAACGAATTTCAAGTCAAGACTCATCAACTTTTCATCGACTTTACAGAGTACGAATAATGTGTGTCAAAATATGCTATCATGTGACCCATTCAATCTCTTTTAAGAGCAAATAGTGCGTTAGTTCTTGATGTAACACAGAAGGTACTATTTCAGAAAACATGACTCACACTCTGCCGCAGCTCACCCTATCAAGATTCACGTTGTTTGCAAATCAGTATATGGAATCAAGGTCTGTACACAGTCAACCGTGATTAAGGTGCGAGTTTGATGGTTCCAATAATCAAATGCAGGTTACCTTAGCCTAATTTTGATCTTCCAAGCTGAAGTCTATAAGCACACTAAAGCTGCGAAAGGCAAGCAGCATTCAATGTTCTCAGTTTTTATAAAGTAAAATCCATCATCGTCTCTTCGCTGCTCCAACATACAGTTGGAGTACTTACACGAATTGATAACCAACGACCACACCACGTCGAGTGAATCGGTTCTCGTCAGATCACCGTAATTAAACGACGTTGGGCGCGGTTAGTGCGTAGATGGGGGACCGTTTAAAAACAACCGCTTGTCGTTGGCCAGTCCCATCTACAGAGTTAAGGTAGAAAATACATACGTGGTATCACAATGGACCTAAATTGGTCGAAGTGTGTTGGCTTCTGCCGACAGCCTCATAAACCTAACCTAACCTACACGAATTGGAAAAAAAAAACAAAATTCAAAATCCCATTCCACAAGTGCTACATTGATACACAGCAGTGAATAATCAATAAAAAAAACTGCATCTCATGTTATAGCCAACAGCGAATGTATCATCACAAAGCCGCTGGGAAACATGCCAAACCTCACACAGAACACAAACCACAAGTAAACGTTCGTAAAGTACAAACAAACTCAATTATTCTACGTTGCGAATGGATGTGATTCAGATATATATACTTATTCAGTCACCCGCGGCCAATTCTTCACTCCCCCACTATCGGCAGCAGTGCGCCTGCACTTGCCCTTCGCAGTAACCATTCATAGATGCTCACAATACATTCCATTGTTTCCAATGGTTCGAGTAAATAATAAACATTTCCCATTAAATTGGGTCACGAAAGCCTGCACAGTGATGATTTCATCGATAGGACCACCTAAGAATCAAAAAAGAATAACTTTGAACTCCACATACCTCCCCAAATTCCGATTTTCAGCTGTGTCCGATCCAAATTCTCCACATAGTCACCGAGAATTTTGTTTAGAACATCTGTAACGACAGATTCGAACACCATTTCGACGCCGCGATGTGGTTACACCCAAGATAAGTGGATTTCCTTATCCGTCTACTGGAACTTCTGCTTCACTGATTGGATTTTTTCCCGAGTCGCACAAGCACTGTTTCAACAGGCCAAACGATTTTGGTTTTCGATTATTTTGTTTTCCTTCTTGTTTCAGATCAATTTCACTTTTTAAACTTTAACGATGACATCATCTGTGAATAGAGTAACATTTGATTTCCCAAGAAAGAACACTGAGATTGAAGCCTATTGGATATTCAGAGGAGATGGTTTGGAAAATCAACTATTTCTCTAAATGAAAAAATGTTTTCTCGGTTTTTCACTAACAATATGGAATAATTTGCATTTTTTGCAAGAGAGCCACAATCTGATTGGGGAGTGGGGTCTTCTCCCCGGAATGTAACACAAACGATTCTAAAATATGTCGATGCAAGGTTTTTTTCTATTCACGCTATTCACATTACGGCACACTTAACCACCCGCTTACGCTCGCAAATAACTCAAACTGACAGTAGCATTCGAAAGTCAACGAAGACAAAGCCCAAATAAAATCGAAAAACATTTGAAGTAAAAATTAATGTCAATTTTGACAGCGGTACCAGTGTCTCCACTTTTTGCATTTGCTTGCCGTCATTACGAATAAGGTTATGGTTTCGCAAATAGGATTTCGAATTTCGAAAAACTGTTGATGTGGAAATGTTTGTTATAATTTTAGAATATGTTCTGCATCAATTTTTACTTAAGGAAACTAATATTTGCAAATTTAAGGTTTTTCCATACAAATTTATTTAATTCACCACTGACAATAATGTCAAAATGGCTGCATGGTTGGGTGTATATGCTAGGTGGAGTTGATAACAAAATACTTGAGTGGAAGAGTTCACGCTTGAGCATGGAAATGTTATGTTTATTACATATGTACATATATATATATTATATCTATATATATATTTATATATTTTTTTTTTATGTCCTCGGGGCACATTTGTTCCCTGAAAAAGATTTTCTTTCTAATTCCGTTTAGGGCCGGACATTCACATAAAATGTGTTCAGCTGACTCGTCCTCTTCAAGACAGAGTCGGCACTCAGGAGAGTCTACTATTTTCATTTTGTGTAGATGTAATCTTAAACCATGGTGACCAGTAAGGTAACCTACTAAGTTTTTGATATCATGCCTGCTTAGGTTTAGGCATTTGCTGGCATTTTTATTGAAAGGCCGAATGGCTTGTTTGGTCTGTCTTAAACCTGGGATGCTTTCCCAAAGATGGATACATTTTCTGTATTCCCAGCTTTTTATTTCTGCCGTTGCTGCTGATCTAGGAGTGCAGCAGAAGGGTTCGGGACCTATTAAGGATGTTTCCGAACCTTTTCTGGCCAGTTCGTCGGCCTTTTCGTTACCTTCCACCCCGACATGACCCGGAACCCACCATAGCTTGGTCTTGTTACTTGTTCCGAGTACCTGTAGGGTGTTGAAGCAGTACATGACTGATTTGGAGTCAATCGTATGCGAGCTAAGGGCGTTTATAGCTGCTTGACTATCCGTGAATATATGGATGGTTGCACCTTTTATACCAGATAAATTTATGTGGCTAGCGCATTCTTGAATGGCGTGGAGCTCTGCTTGAAATACGCTGGGACTTTTTCCCATGGGTATCGTAAAGCGTTTGTTTGGTCCGTATATTCCCGTATATTTATATATAATTGATGACAAAAATGTATATAGGATTTGTTATTAATTATTATGTTTTTGATACACATTGTTCTGTTTATGGAATCTACTTGTGATTTCACAATGGACCTCGCACCTATCTAACAGTAAACTCAAGCATACAATCGACCTCGCACCTATCCTAAAGCTAACAGTGAACCCAAGCAGGGGGGTTGCATACACATTGTACTGTTTATGTGATCTACTAGTGATTCCACAACGTAACTAAACGCCTTCTCAATCTAGAAAAGGAAAACCCAAAAGAAACACGATTGTCTCTAAAGGATAGTATCCTTAATGCGAATTCTAACGTTCACATCATTTTTTTTACAATATTTCCCAAGATTACATTAAGTTAATCCTCTTTTGACTCGATTCGCATTTTAATTCGAATTGAATCCACATTCAAACTCTCATAGTCTAGTTAATATATGAACCCACAATTAATAGCGCTGAATGCTGCTTTTTTCTGAATGTCTTTTCAATGGAATTTATTGACGGATTGAGGTTAAAAACAAATACTTTAAACATTTTTTTTCGGATTTTACGCGTTTTCTTAAGCTATAATTTGTGCAAACGTTGTTTTTAGACCTTCCTCTACCTACAAAAAAAAATTCGGTTAGAAAAGCGAAATCCTATTTGCGAAATCAGTTCCATAATAACAACTATACAAACAAAATATTTATGTTTTTGTTTGTTTTTGTTGAAAATAAAGTTAATTTACAATAAAATTGGTCTGTGTTTGTTTGCTACAGTGGAAAATAGATCTATTTAGCAATCAAATATGTGTGTATTTAGCTATGGCATTGCTGTCAATTTATACTTAAGTATAACACCCACACAATTACAAATAAACGTAATCTGGTTGTATGTTGATTTGGCACCACCGCATGACAAACCTGAAATGTGCAAGTAAAATCTGAATAGCCCAATGGAAAACGACATCAAATATAGCCGTGTTCTTTTGCACGTGTATATAAGATTGGCACAAAAACACGAATATCGCCGCTTGAGAATTCATTAAGAAAAACTTGGCAGCATACATGCACCTATGACATGCACTGTGACACAGCTGTAAGTTGTAGTTACGAAATTTGTATTGAAAATTCCTGAAATTGAAAATATTTACTTCCGCCAATTGAAATTGATGACAACATATTATTATAAAAACATAAAAAACAATTTCACATAGATTTGCTAAATTCAATTACCCTTATAATAAAGTTTGAAAAATAATAATAATAAAATCACTAATAAAATATTCGGTAGAATGTGTCAGTGATCGGTGGGATGTCAAACTTTGACATTTCCTGAAAAATTCATCGCAACAATTCATCAGAAACGAAGAAAATGGATCTTGGAAGCACTGTTTATCCCCGCTAAAGGACTTAACGGCGATAGCTATCCCCGCTAAAGTTAGCGTATATAGGATAAGTTGTTGTTGTATTTTACATGCAAATTTTAAATTAACCCCATATCCGTCTGCAAAAAACACGGCTTAGTTGGGAGAAGCGAGAATAGTATCCACATGATATAATGGGAGCATGCATTAGCATTAGTGTATGCTATCAATTCATAGCAGGAGGATCAAGTGGAGACTGCCTGTCATGTCACGTAAGTACCAGAATTCATAGCAGATGTTAAAAGAATGTATTTTTTGTTCTCCAGACAAAATAATTTTGAGCCGTCTTTAGACAGCTTTATTGCAAATAAACCTCAGGTAATGTAATTTTTATGTTTTACAATGATTCACCACTAGGGAATAAGCACAACCAATTTGCGGATCATAGGGGATGTGGAAGACGACTATTTTCTATAGCTCATCTTTGCCCAGCCCACCATCCTTTCATCGATTCGAAGACGTGGCGATGGCCGGATTTGGAATTCCTCCCATCAAAACAGATTCAGTTGTATCTCGTCACCTTGGGAAACACGCTGTGCAATGTGCAGTATGGAAGAAGGTCATCATTGTCTGCTGAGACTAAACGGTTCACTCAGGTCCAGAGTCTCACTGCAGATGCCTGCGCATGTACCCAGGTCCATCTTGGATACGCCACTCTAGATAGCTATATCCTCTTCTTTGGTGGCCGTTTTGTTGCTCCATTCACTTCTTTCGGGGATTTTGGTAGCGAATCTTTTTTTGAAGTAGTTAGTAGCTACTTTTTTTTATGCACTCCATTGTGTCTCCACTTTTTAACCGCCTTGCTGCTGCAGTATATGTCCAGAGGTATGAGATTAAGTAGTACTTCCATTGCTGCAGTGGGTGTGGTCTTCAAAGACCCCGTTATCCCGATGCAAGCTGTCCTTCGGATTTTGGTGAGGATTGAGAGATTGAGAGAGGCCTCACCACCGCTGTGAATAGCCACTGCACCACTTATAGTTTGAATCCCCATGTATTGTCAAACATTCGCCTGCACGCATATAATGCCACATAATGCTTTTGTGACCCGATCCTCTAACGCTCCTCGCATTGATTATTTCGTCGATTGTATCTGCATTCATTCCCTGCTTCGTGCTCTGTGTAACTGCATAATCGCAATTGATAAATATGTGCTTTACCAACCGTTATCACAAACAAATTCCTCCAAAGTGTTCCGATGGTTAATTCAAAGAAATAAAAACAAACAAAAAATAACAGTTTTTCTGAAAAAAACGTGCAAAATTAAATGTGGGTGTAGACGAGTGAGACATCGATACACTGTAGGTTGTATAAAGCATAAACAATAAATATGTTTTATTTGTGGCAAAGTTTCGTGGTTTGCGTTGTCGATTCTTGGAATTTGAATACAGTTAAAAAAGTAGCATCTAGGGAATGAGAGCGCAGTGAATTTGTGTGTAAAGAGGTTAGATACTGAGCACCGTATTATTATAAGATGGCTGCTTTTTTTTTTTTTGTCAACAAGAATCGAATCGTTTTTATGTTTGCTTTAAAAAAAGTTTTTTTGTTTTTGTGTTAAGAGGTTGGCAATAACTTATTATAGTTGGACAGATATGAGTATCTCCCAATAAGCCGATACATTTTACTGTATCGCATATTCAACTCAACTCTCTTTTTCTTTACATGTCCTTTCCAACGCTGTTAAGCATCGAATGACATGTCCTCATATTCGGCTGTACCACATTGTTGTTTATGCATTTGTGCTGTATTGACTAACTTTAGGTCAACCTAATCTGCCATTTTTATGTCCATTCGAAGATACTAGGTCCGTTCGCATACCTTATGTGTAGAAAAATCGAGAGAGAATCCTCTCATTTCAAAGAAAAGTACGGGAACGCTTTTGTGTAAAAAGATGAAAAACGTCTTAGTTTGGCTTGAAAAGAAGCAACCGTTGTTTTTTTTGCTTTTACCCCCGCTTTAATTTCTCTTAATATCGAGTTTAGGGCTTCCTTGCCTTCTCGAACCAGAGGGCTGGGAGTCAAAGATCTTCTTGACTTTAGCATTATTTCCATTCGCTCAATGTGGCCGAGCCAATGTACTCGACGTGATTTACCATTTTGGACTACATCCGCATCTTGGTACAACTCATTAAGTTCGCCGTTGTACTCGTATCTTCTGCTCCATTCGCCCTCCTCACACACAGGACCAAATACCGGGCGGAGTATTTTTTTTCAAAAGAACCCAATATTTGCTCCCCTTTTCTACTTATCGTCCAGGACTCGGCGCCATAAAGCAGTACTGGTAGGATTAAGGTTCGATAGATCATTCATTTTGTCCTTTGAGTGAGAAGTTTTGAACAGATTTGTTTTGCTAAACCGAAGAAGCAGCGGTTTCATTCGTGGAGTTGATGATTACTCCTAGGTGAACTACTTAACTCTCGAAGTTATTGCTATCAACAGTGTCGTTTTGTCGTAGGCGGTGGACAGATGTTTGTTTGTTTGTTGACAGCATGTAATTGCTCTTGTCCTTATTTACTTCAAGACCAACCAATTTTGCCTTTCCTGGTCTTTTTCAGGATTTGCCTTAGTATAAGGATTTGGTCTGTCGATCTGCCGGGCCGGAAGCCACACTGGTACATGCCGATTAGTGTGTATGCAGAACGGCTTCAGACGTTTACACAGTATCTTGGATAGGATCTTATATGCGACATTTAGAAGGGATATGCCTTGATAGTTCTTGCAAGACATAGGATCGCCCTTTTAACGATGGGGCATATGGAGCTGATAGTCCTTTTTTCCACCCATACTTGGTTGATGATTTGGTGCATGCGCCCAACTAAAACATCACCTCCGTATTTGAAAAGCTCCGCTGGTAAACAATATTGTTCTATAGCTTTCTTATAGCTAAGTCAACCTCTTCTAAACTGGGTGGTGAAATCTTTTCTTCATTGACAGGACGCGGGTTCTCTTCTTGGCCTATCACTATTGTAGCGGTTGGCAACACCGGCCATACGTAATTCCTTATCGCTGAGCACACCCACCAAGTTTCCTTTCCTTAATCAGTCAAGCTGGGTTTTCTGAATGAAGTTTCCTAGCATACATTTCCTAGCATTTAAGTCAGTAGAATTAAGTCGATAGAAAGTGTAAGAACAATAAAGTCCTTATTCTAGAACATGTACTTCTGTTCTTTTAATTAAAGTAATAAAAAGTGTTTTTGCATTGATAATTATGTGGTACAATAAGAATACCACAATTGGTGACCCCGAATATTAAAAATCCATATCTGAATCGCGACAATTTGCAATTGATAATCCCGCAAAAATCAAATACGTTTGCCAAAGCGGATTACGCAAAATTGCTCCAACTACCAACTCCAACAATTGCTCCAAGTACATAGGCACAAGCGAGCTGAACATTGAGAAGGAGAAACACCACCTTCGCGTCGGCCAACAAATCATCGCCTTAAAAATCACCATCAGCTGGACATCGAGAAGGAGCCATACCGCCTTCACTTCAGCTATACCACCACGTCGATTTCTTTACCGGCTTATCCACTAGCAGCATACATCAGCCGATATTCCGTGGTTTGAGCTGGAATACCATCAAAAGAACAAGATCATCACGCCACATAAAAACGGTGCGCTTTGCGGTCCACGAGGGTTGACCGTCCAGTTACTAACGGCACACAACAGTCGCCCCACCAGCGAACGGTAGCTACAGCAACCGCAACGAAGACCACGAGGGACGACGGACACGTACGAGAAATCATTTGAGTATTACACATTTCAATAATTTTCGTAGAATTGTTTTGGAAGTAGTTTACGTTTTCTTTTTATATTCGCTTTATAATTAAAATAACATACTTGTATATTTCCGTATGCACATTTTGTAATCGTTTAAAAAACCCAAGGTCGCGTGGTAGATTCAGATAATAGTGATAATGGTGGGATCCGATGGAGAAAAAGACGTGGTAAACGACGTTAGAGAAAATCTTCATCCTAGTTGGTTGAATTTTTCGGAAGAACGCGAAGTTGCAAATATTTCGTTACCCCCTTTCTGGGAAAAAGCCCCCGGCTCGTGGTTTCTTATGATCGAAGCTCAGTTCACGGTCAGAAAAATTACGAAAGACGAAACAAAATTCGCGCATACGGTTTCTGCGTTGCCAGTGGATTCAATTAACAGTGTTTTAGACATTTTGAGTAATCCACCAGCAACTGAAAAATACAAAGCCTTGCGAGACGCGTTAATTAAACGTCATTCATTGTCAGAACAACGACGACTGGAACGATTGTTGGCCGCGGAGGATTTGGGTGATAGGAAGCCGTCGGATTTATATCGACATATGTTGTCGCTCGCGGGTACGATGTCTAACGTCAGCGTTGAGTTAATTCAGTCTCTGTGGGTGCGAAAGCTACCGCCTTCGGTATCGATTCCATTAGCAGTTACTGAAGAGCAGCCATTAGAAAGGCGGTTAGAGTTGGCAGATAAGATTTTTGAGTGCTCACAACAGAGTTCGTCCATCTGTTCAGTGCAGGCGAGAAACAACGCGACCACGTATAGTAGGAATATTGAGGCAGAATTAGACCAGGCTCGTTTGGAAATAGAAGAGTTAAAAAATACATTAAGAACTTTTCGTATACGAGACCGTAGTAGAGAAAGGGGACGCGGTCAAAATTTTCGCAGTTTTTCGCGAGGGCGGCGCTCTAACAGTTCATTGCCACAGAATATCTGTCGATTTCACCGACAATTTGGCGATAAGGCGAGAAGATGCACACGACCTTGCGCTTACCAAAATAACAACGTGCAAGGCAGACCATCGGAAAACTAACTCGTCAGGTGGCCATGACGACGAGCAACCGGCGTAGTATCATTTCAAGTCGTCTTTTTGTTTCGTGCAGAAATAACAAACTGCGGTTCCTGGTAGATACAGGCGCGGACATTTCCGTTATACCAAATGTTCTCTTTCCAACGCTACCCAGAGTTTCAACCGATGTTAATCTGACAGCCGCAAACGGAACACCAATTAAGATTTTCGGTACAAAACTTTTAGAACTGGATTTAGGCCTGCGCCGCTCTTTCGCATACCCGTTCACATTGGCAACAGTCAGCAAGCCAATTATAGGTGCAGATTTTTTGAATAAATTTGGCCTACTAGTCGATTTAAAAAAGAAAAAGCTCATTGATGATACTACGAAGTTGTCTTCTACTGGCGAAGTGCTTTGTGTCAACACTCCTTCACCTCGAGTTTTATCAGTGAGTGGCGATTACGGTCGCATCCTCAGTCGTTTTCCTTCTCTGGTTAGTCAACCAGACTACTCTTTCCCAGTTAAACATAGCGTCAGACATTACATATCTACAAAGGGCCCGCTACCTTTTGCGCATCCTCGGAAATTAGACAACCAAAAATACAAGGCCGCGTATACAGAATTTCAACATATGTTGCATCTAGGTATATGCCGACCTTCATCTTCACCAGCATGCTCTCCATTGCATATGGTTCCCAAAAAGGAGCTCAGCGATTGGCGTCCATGTGGGGATTACCGCCGATTAAACGCTGCCACACTACCCGACCGTTACCCCATTCCACATATTCATGGATCGTCAGGTTTACAGGGATGCACCATATTTAGTAAAATTGATCTCGTCAGAGCATACCACAATATTCCGGTGGCCCACGAAGATATACACAAAACAGCAATCACGACGCCTTTCGGCATGTTCGAATTCGAGCGGATGCCTTTTGGTCTTCGGAACGCAGCTCAAACCTTTCAGCGTTTTATGAATGAAATAACTCGAGGCCTAGAATTCGTTTTCGTATATATAGACGACATTTTAATAGCTAGTAAAAATGCCGACGAGCACAAAAGTCATTTAGAACAGGTTTTTCAACGTTTGTCAGATTTCGATCTCAAGATCCAGGTGCATAAATGTGTTTTTGGTGTAGGTGAGCTAAACTTTTTGGGGCATAGGATAAACCAACATGGTATTTTACCAGCAGAGGATAGAGTGGAAGCAATTCGAAAATTTCCATCTCCTACATCCATTCGGCAGATACAGAGGTTTATCGGCATGGTTAATTTTTACCATAGGTTTGTAAAAAACCTTGCAGAGTTATTGACGCCATTGTACAGTCACCTTAACGAGCTTTTGAGGAAAAGACCGAAGATCTTTTCCTGGCCTGAAAATTGTGAGGAACACTTTAATAAAATAAAGGAGGCTTTAGCAGCTGCAACGCTACTGACATTTCCTTTAGAAAACCCTCAACTACAACTAACAGTGGATGCTTCGAGTGTTGCTGTAGGAGCAGTTTTAGAGCAGTGCGCAAAGAGTACACCGTGGCTACCCGTAGCATTCTTTTTCAAAAAAAACTTAGTCCTACGGAAACCCGCTACTCAGCTTTCGATAGAGAATTGTTAGCTATCTACATTTCCATCAAACATTTCAGACATTTTCTTGAAGGTCGAGGGTTTGTAGTTTTCACAGACCATAAGCCACTAACGACAGCTTTACATACAAAAACGGAGCGCAGCCCTCGCCAAGCCAGGCATTTAGATTTTATTTCACAATTCACCACCTGTATTAAGCATTTGAAAGGGAAGGACAATGTCGTGGCAGATGCCTTGTCTCGCGTGGGTGCCGTCGACGGGCTGGAAGTGCACTTCGATTTACCTGCATTAGTTCGCTTACAAAGCAGCGATTCTGAACTACAGGAGCTGCGAACTAAACAAGATAAATCGAAGTTCAAATTGGAAAAACGTTTCTTTCCGACGATTAAAGAACCGATTTGGTGTGACGTATCAACAAATGAAGTTAGGCCTTTTATACCTAAGGTTTTTAGGGAAGAAGTTTTTAGTTCAATGCACAATCTCGCTCACCCTGGGGTACGATCCTCTCGTAAGTTAATTACCGAGAGATATTTTTGGCCTAAGATGAACTCGGATATAAAGAATTGGGTAAAAACCTGTATCTCGTGCCAGAAATCAAAGATACAGCGTCATACAAAAAGCGGGCATTGCGAATTTCCTCTTCCTTCTGCACGTTTCGAGCATGTGCACATGGATTTGGTCGGTCCGCTACCAATTTCGAATGGTCACACGCATATCCTCACGGTAGTCGATCGATATACACGATGGCCAGAGGCATATCCGTTGAAGGACACTCTTACGTCTACCATCGCTACAACATTTGTAAAGGAGTTCGTATGTAGATTCGGTGTACCACTCCGATTGACGACAGACCAAGGCAGCCAATTTGAGTCGCGGATGTTTAAACAATTAAATCAATTATTAGGGACTCATAGAATTCGCACGACGGCCTATAATCCACAGGCTAACGGCATGGTTGAACGGTTCCATAGGCAATTGAAGGCAGCCTTGATGTGTCGCGAGAGTGGCGACACCTGGAGTGACGATTTACCTATTATCCTACTGGGAGTACGTTGTACGTTTAAACCAGACCTGGGATACTCACCTGCCGAGCTAGTGTACGGCCAACCTTTGAAGCTCCCTGCCGAATTCTGTGTTGCTGATAGTCGCGCTGAGGGAATCGATCCGCAAGACATGATCGCGTTTTTAAGAGAAAAAATTAATCGTTTCCGTCCAACTCCTACGCGGCCAACAAATTCAGTTTCGTATATACCACAACCCTTAAGTAATAGCGAATGGGTTTTCGTGCGCGTAGATGCGGTCCGTGTCGGTTTACGACCGCCGTACGAAGGGCCTTTCCGTGTAATTAAGCGGCTAAGAAAAAGTTTCATAGTAAATATTCGCGGAAAAAACGTTAATATTAGCATTGATCGTTTGAAACCGGCTTTCATGGCGGAAGAAGTTGAGACTAAATCAATTAACAAATTAAAAAGAATACAATTTCGGGTTTGAATACTATCGTTTTACTGGAAGGGGGGTACTGTAGCGGTTGGCAACACCGGCCATACGTAATTCCTTATCGCTGAGCACACCCACCAAGTTTCCTTTCCTTAATCAGTCAAGCTGGGTTTTCTGAATGAAGTTTCCTAGCATACATTTCCTAGCATTTAAGTCAGTAGAATTAAGTCGATAGAAAGTGTAAGAACAATAAAGTCCTTATTCTAGAACATGTACTTCTGTTCTTTTAATTAAAGTAATAAAAAGTGTTTTTGCATTGATAATTATGTGGTACAATAAGAATACCACACTATCTCTACACGATAAATACATCTACTATTCCCTGCGCTCCGGTGAGCCTGAGCCTGCATTCCGGTCTTAAAGCCAGCAGCCAGTTGCTTCGCTTTCTTGCAAAATCTCCGGATATTGCTTCGATCGCGAGACTCTTCGATTTCCTTGAGTTGGGAGACTACGTCTTTCTAAGCAGGATCTTCTTCTCCTCCATTCTCTTGGCTCGATTCACTTCCCTCGCTGCCCTTGTTTTGCTCTGCGAATTTTTAAATGCGCATCTCTTCTTCCGATGAACGCATACATCACCATACCACGGGCTTTTTCTCTGGGGTGGCTGATAATCTACGGTTGTCTCTGCTACCCCCTTGATGATGTCACAATATCGCTTCCACATATTGCTGACGCTTGTGGGTGGTGAATGCACAGAGGAGAGTCTCTCGCTTATCCGGCCTTTGTAGATTCTAGCTACTCCAGGTGTGCTAAGGCGTCCAACGTCGAATTTCTTCTTTTGGGCAGTTCGCAGCTTCTTCTCGTTGGACAGTCCAGCTCTAAATTTAGCCGCAACAAGAAAATGATCAGAGTCGACGTTTGAACCTCGGAATCTGTGCACGTTTATGATGTTAGATGCGAGCATCGCATCGATTAGCACATCATCGATTTGGTTGGCGGTTCGACCATCTGGGGAGCCCCAGATTGCTGTGTGGATCCTGAGCCTATGAAACCTAGTGCTACTTATCGCCGTATTATACGAGGTGCTGCAAAGTCGATTAGTCGGTAGCCGTTATCTGTTGTCGTCTCGTGAAGGCTGTGCTCACCAACTAATCCGCCGAAGATGTTTTCCTTACCGACTTTGGCATCGTACTCCGGACAGGCTCCTTAGGCTCCGTCCAGGAGGTCATAGAACTCCTCCTTGATGGGATCTTCAGCCTCATCGTAGGGGCGTGTGAACATATAAGTCTAATGTTTTAAAATGTAGCTTTGCTGCGGATCACAGCCAGGCGATCACTTATCTGCTTGAAGTCAATTACTTTATTTACCCTAACATATGCAATCTTTTATGGCAGCTGTAATAAATGTCGCAATTTTTTCTTTTCGTCATACCTGATCCTATCCATCGTATCTCCTGGATTGCGGTAATATTTGCCTTGTACCGCTCAAAGAAAGACTCAAGTTTTTGAGTAGCACCTGGGGGGTACAGTGTACGCGTGCATACACTCAGATCGTAGTCCTTTGACGTTGCGGGTCTGGTGGCCATATGAGGGTATCTATTATCCGAGGCTTCATAGTATGTCTCTGTCATATACCTATATTTATGTTTCACGTGGTGGGGAAGTTACACCGCCGGCACAACCCCCAGCCTGGTTAGCCAGTTCCATTTTTTTTTTCTATGAGAAGGGGACGGACTTTCCGAAGTCATTTACCCACTTTGGGGATATAAGCGCTGCCGTTGGCCCATTTAGGGCTCATCCGCCACCAACTCTTTTCCAATACCCTGGCTCAGCATTGGAGATCCCTAAAGACTTGGGATTCAAATAGGTGGAAGCAGCTCATATAGGGATAACACTAATAGTTCAATCTGACTGGAACTGGTGGACGCCACCGTTGATCTCATCTAAGAAATTCCTTTGCTGCCGTCTGAAGCAGAATAGGTGTCTCCGCGTGGAAAACACTCCTCCCTGCTCTCACCTTTTTTCAAAGCAATTTTAAGGAACCTGAGAACTATGGCAATACTGAAAAGGAAGAGTAAGCAAAGCAACAATTTACGATCGACGGGCGATACTGAGAGCTGCTGGAAATTCAAGACTTTCCGTTAATAAAATCAATGCAAAAACTGGAGCTGAAGCTAGTAGATTCAGTATTCGTCGCGTGATGCAGCAGGCAACCAAAAAATGAAAAAGAAATCAACATTGAACGCAGGAAGCAAAAGTTATTCTCAAAAACTAAAAGCTTTTTTTTTTTGCATGGAGGTGCATCCTCTGCGTAAGTTAATTTGTCTGTGCTGTGTGCTCCTACCTTAACATTTAAGAAAATTACCGACCCATGAAAACTCCGTGGCTCCGACTATCTTACGAAGCTTCCCATTTGATTTCTATGCACTCAAAGAGCAATAGGATTTCGCTACTGTTTTTTTCGTTTTGGCGGGAAATCGATGTGTTCTGGGTAGTGCTAAGACAATGTACATTTCCAGAAACCTACACACAGATGATCATGGGCATCTATCAGGGGGTAAAGACAAGAGTAAGATACCCCGTTGGCGTCACCGAGGAGTTAAGTTATTTTTTGCTGACGATGGGGCCATCATTAGCGAGGATCGACCGTCTCTACAACGACCACATGATGTATGGTGGACGTTTGGCAGGGGACTGAGTATCGTATTAGACACAGAAGTGGCGGCGGGAAAAAGGGGGAACAACAACATCAACGCCCTTGGAAGCTTGGAAGCCCAAGCGTAGATGGTGAGGAAGAGCAGAGCCCAAGATACTTGGGGGTTATACTAGATTCCAAACTCAAATGGAAGGAAAAAATAGAAGACCGGGTGAAAAAGGCATACGTGGCACTTTATGCCTGCAGAAGAACATTCGGCAACACATGGGGATTTAAACGACATGTGGTACACTGGCTGTACACAGCGGTTGTAAGACCCATTCTAACATACGGCGCAGCTGTATGGTGGAAGGCTACTGAGAAGAAATGCCATCAGGGGGTAAAGACAAGAGTAAGATACCCCGTTGGCGTCACCGAGGAGTTAAGTTATTTTTTGCTGACGATGGGGCCATCATTAGCGAGGATCGACCGTCTCTACAACGACCACATGATGTATGGTGGACGTTTGGCAGGGGACTGAGTATCGTATTAGACACAGAAGTGGCGGCGGGAAAAAGGGGGAACAACAACATCAACGCCCTTGGAAGCTTGGAAGCCCAAGCGTAAGTAAATTAATTAGTAACTGGAGAGTATCTAGTGTGCCGTCATTGTCTGACCATCGAATAATAGCATTCGACTTGGACCGCACAATCATCGAGAAACCCGTAAGGAACCCAAAGAAAACCAACTGGGAGACTTATAGAACTGCTCTAGAGAGCAATCTGGGCGCCTTGTTTTGAGGAAGGTTCCGGGCCACCCACTAGAGCTTGAGAGCGCAGTGGAAGGCACAACAAACGCCATCATCAGTGCGTTCGAAGAAAACTATCCCCTAAGGAGAGAACGGAACAGGAAACATGGTGGAGCAATAACTTGTCAAAACTAAGATCCGAGGCGCGGAAGCTATTCAATAAAGCAAAGCGCAGCGGAGACTGACAAAGCTACCAAATGGCGCTTACAACATATAATAAGGAAATCAGAAAAGCTAAAAGAAATAGCTTCAAGAAATTCTGTGAGACAATCCCGAGCACTCCTACTGCAGCAAGGCTACATAAAGCTCTTGCAAAGTCAGGAGGAGTGCCGGTGTCTCTGAGGAAACCAGATGGCGGGTTCACGGAAGATGAGGATCAAAGGGCACTATTGCGAGAAATTCACTTTCCCGGCAGCTCGCATAGTACTGAGGTAGGAATCAATACTACTTCAATCAGACCTCGGAAGGAAAACTGGGAAAAACATCAACCATCTGTTCCGAGGGACGACTGGGCAATAAATTCCTTTCAGCCCTTTAAATCGGCTGGAGTGGACGGCATTACACCCGCCCTACTACAAAAAGGGCAAGGTGAATTACTACCACACCTGCTAAAAATAACAACGAGCAGTATAGCCTTGGGCCACATACCAATGCAATGGAGACGAGCAAGCATTGTGTTTATACCAAAAGCGGGGAAAAAGACCGCACGCAGCCAAAATCGAACAGACCCATCAGCCTTACGTCATTTCTTCAGAAGATGACGGAAAAGGTTGTGGACAACTATTTAAGGAAATATGTATTGAACACATCCCCCCTACATTAACATCAGCATGAATACAGAGCGGGCAGATCAATAGAGACCGCCCTATATCAGCTGACGGAGATAATTCAAAGTGCCTTGGAAGCAAAATATATAAGGTCCGTTCAGCGAACTAATATGCAAACGTAAATTTTGTAATGCCAAATATTTGTAATGGTGGATTTACACGGTCACACATTCCTAACATGTAAGATTAAAGGGATGCTAAATACTAAATATCAGTGTGACTGAAAGGGACAGCATTACCTAACATGCAAAAAAACGTGACACGTATTCAGGTCGGCCATCTTGTTTACGTGGTAGGAATTATGGGAAAGCTATGCATGTTGATATTTTTATAGCGATGGCTTACGAAATTTCGATTTCCTATAAAACAAAATGGGCGCTGCTATCATATGTTTTAATCGCCATAATACATTTTTGACATTTCTCTGCTTCACATCGCCGATTGTACCTACTCAATATGGAAAACACTATTACTACGGCAGCCTTTACGAGATCCATGTTTTAATTTATTTTTTAATTCTACTACAACAAAACCGATGAAAATAAATTTGTTTGTTTACATGTGATCTGTCAAATCTCCATAATAATGTTATAGCAAGTTAAAGTAAGTGATCTCACTCTTACACCTTATTAGCATTGACTGCGGATAAACGGATCTCTCTTTTCGGTTTTGTTGCAAAAATGCGCGTGCGTGATGGTGTAAATCCACCATAAATGTAACTTAATCTTTAGCCTTAAAGAGCGCCATCTACAATCAAAGAATAATATGTAACATTAACTGTAGCCAACTTAAAGGCAAAAAGGAAAAGATAGATGGTGAGGAAGAGCAGAGCCCAAGATACTTGGGGGTTATACTAGATTCCAAACTCAACTGGAAGGAAAAAATAGAAGACCGGGTGAAAAAGGCATACGTGGCACTTTATGCCTGCAGAAGAACATTCGGCAACACATGGGGATTTAAACCACATGTGGTACACTGGCTGTACACAGCGGTGGTAAGACCCATTCTAACATATGGCGCAGCTGTATGGTGGAAGGCTACTGAGAAGAAATGCCATCTCTCAAGCCTTACTAAGATACAAAGGACGGCTTGCATTGGGATAATAGGGTCACTAAGGACCACACCCACTGCAGCCATGGAGGTAATACTTAACCTCACACCCCTGGACATACACTGCAGCAGCATAGCGGTTAAAACGGCCGTTAGACTCAGGGAGTCGGGACTATGGTCTTTCAGGCCCTACGGACACGCATCGGTCGAGGCAAGATGGAGAGCCTCGAAAGAAACAAAATCCACTGACTACCTACCACACACCTTCGCCTTCAAAAGGGGATTCGTTACCAGAATCCCAGAAAGATGCGAATGGATCAATAGAACAGTCACGGAAGAAGGCGAAATAGCTATCTATACCGACGGATGCAAATGGATGCGGGTACAGGTGCAGGCATCTTCTGCGGGACTCTGGGCCTGGGTATGTCCTTCAGAATCAACGATGAATGCAGCGTCTTTCAGGCAGAGACAGCTGCAATCACTCAAGCCGCTAAGGAGGTGAAGAAGCGTAATCTGGCCGATAAGCAGATCACCATATACTCTGACAGCCAAGCGGCCATAATGGCCATGGAGTCAGCAGTTGTTAAATCAAGGGCGGTGTTACAGTGCAGAAAACACCTAGACGAGATATCAACCGTAAACTCGGTGACCCTATGCTGGGTACCGGGGCACAAGGACATCTCGGGCAACGAAGAAGCAGACAAGCTGGCAAGATGCGGATCGAAATCTTTACAAACTCCGCTCAGTACACTGTCACGGAAAATCGACGCCGAATCCATGAGTAGAACAAACCTACGTTGGACCAGCCTTGAAACATGCAGACACACGAGGGAGCTTTGGCCAGCGGTAAACAAAAGGAAATCTAAAGCCATAATCGGGCTGAACCGCAGAGACATACGCACACTGACAGGGGTCCTTACAGGACACTGCGTGGTGGGCCTACACGCGGAGCGGCTGGGCATAGCGCACAACGATTACTGCAGGAGCTGTAGAGACGTCGAAGAGACAGAATCTATTCGTCACCTATTATGTGAATGCCCTGCCCTTAGTACTAAGAGATTCAAGATTCTTGGCAGCTACTTTTTTGAGGAGCTGCGAGGATCTGACCGACATTGAGCTTAACAAACTCCTGAGATTTACATATAGATCCGGGTGGTTCTAATAAAGCGGATCACTGAGCTGTTTAACAGTGGCATATCTTTTGTATTTGCAGGTTCAAAATTTTGGAAACCCCAACAGCAATGGACACAATGGACCCAAACAGATGGTCTAAGTGAGCCGTGACAACAGTCACAAGGGCATCCATCTACCTACCTAACTACCTACCTAAGAGCAGGGCGGTCATCTTGACGGCGATTTTTGACAGGAGAACAAGCAAGGGAAAAATAAAGAAAAAAGATCCGGATGAAATCAAAGTGTTTTTTTTTTTCCTTTTAAATCTCAGATGTGGGGTTCACCCAAATAAATAAAATAAATAAATATTATTCATTTAAAACCGGTTCTATAAAATTTTACGTCCTTGTCGAAAATGGCTGATCCACGTGTGACACGCCAAGCTATGGTGGACGCACTTAATAGTGCAGAAATCGATTTCCCAGCAAGTGCCACAGTTTCCCAAATTAGATTGCTATATGACGAGCTTCTAAAGAATTACTATACAGTAGGTGAAACTGGGCACAATGCAGTGTCGTTGTCGGATGAAATTTGTGAAGACTTCATTGACGTTGATGAAGCAGCCGCAGTTATACAATCCGCTGTCCAACAACCCGCAGATCAGCAAGTATCCGCACATCAGCAAGCAGCCGCAGTTCAACAACATGTAGTAAATACCCCAGTGGACGAAGCTACTACCAAATTGGAGGCAGAGCTAAAAATTCTGCGCATGCGGCGCGAAATTTTGGCGCAGCACCAAGAAATCAGCAACATGGAGGGCATCTCATCCAATGGAAACCAGCATGGTCGCCGCAATATAAATTTTGACCATCTCGAAAACGCGCTTAATACATTCAGCGGAAAAAAACATTATGATATACGCAAATGGTTCGAAGATTTCGAGCAGTATACAACGACGCGTAACTACACACCGGATGAAAAGTGCATGGGGGTGCGTCGACTACTCAGGGAAACAGCAAAGGATTTCCTTAGCACGATAGGTGTCGTCGACTACGACCAGTTAAAGGCAGCGCTTGTGGAAACCTTTGGGAGGCAAGTCACTTACCGTGACGTTTATAGACATTTGGAAAACCGACGAATAGCTCCAGACGAATCATGTCTGGAATACGTGATTTCAATGAAATCACTCGCTGCAAAAATATCCGTTCCAGAGGCGGAATTGGTGACTTTTATCATCGACGGGTTCGACGACGACAGTGCAAACATTACACTGATAAACGACGCAAGAAACATTTCTGAACTGTTGAGCCGACTCGACCGATATCAGGAAAAACGTTCGTTATATCTCCAACGTAAATCTACAGTCAAGCCAGGACACAGTGCCATCACCGCAGTCAAACCGAAGTCCGCTACTCTCGCCGGCGCAAGAGCAAAGGAGCTGTCCGAAGTAAGATGTTTTAATTGCTCGAAGTTCGGACATTACAAAAGTAGCTGCACAAAATCACCAAGACCAGTAAACGCTTGCTTCATATGCAATGAAGGCTCAACGAAAGCACCAGAAAATTGTCGCTGCTGTTACCAAGGCGTTAGCTGAAGAGGACGTAGACAGTGAAGAAGACTTGGCTGGCGCCATCAGCGCCATGCAAACCGTAAGTGTTGCCATTAATAATTGTGATCAGGTTGGATGCGTCAGATTAACAAATTGTTTTTCTCTCTTTGATACCGGTAGCGCAACTAATTTCATTAGACGTTCCATAATTCCAAGTAACATTAGAGTGCCAAAACTACTAAAAGAAACTAAATATTCCGGAATCGGTCGAACCAAACTCTGTTCATACGGTATAATACAATGCTTTATTACATTTTTAAACGAGAAAAAAAAATTTCACTTTGGATTCTCCCAGATAACATAATGACGCTACCATTAATTTTGGGACGAAATTTTTTGCGCACATTCAACATTCATTTAAGCCAATTTAAAACAACAAAAGCCGCGAATTTGTTAATCGAAGAGGATTTTGAATTAAATAAAAAAACACTTTGTTGGTTAGAATGCGTTTAACTTGGATAAGTTAAGTATTGTTAGTGATTTTAATAGCCCGACGACGCCGCTGTCAATTCCGCCGTGTTGTACAAAAATAAACGAAATCAATGATGACTCGATTTCGCCGACTCTTTATCCGCTGCCGGCACACTGCGACGACGAATTTATTTTTGAAATTTCCGCGGTCGAGCCCTGTGAACGTGAAGTACAGTCTGAAGTTGATATTTGTTCGTGTTTAGATAGGTGTCAGACTGAAGCTGTTAGGGCAGTTATTAGGCGTTTTTCTTTTTTAGCTCCGAGCGGGGCACTGAGCTGTCAAAAAAAGAACTGTGTTACTTTTTTAGCTCGGAGCGCTCTGAGCATAAAATTTGTATTTCTTTTTTATCTCTGAGCTAGCTCAGGGCTCGCTCGATGAGCTCGATTAAAAATGACCGAGCACATCGAGCGAAAAGCTGAGCGCAGCTGACTTCATTCATTATTTGTGCTTTTTCCATAGTTTATTTACTAGAAATTATAATTTAAATGGAACAATCCTTGACAAACACCAATTTTAGAAGCAAACCTGACTATTTTGAAAATTAATAAAAAAAAATTATCTAATGACAGTTCAGTGCTCAATTCTGTTTCTTAATTAGCTCGGAGCGCTCAGGTTACGTTCAGCTCGGAGCGAGCTCTGATCGCTCGTGCCCCGCTCTGTTCCCCGCTCGGGGCTTAAAAAGAAAATCGCCTATTGATTGTAATTACTTGAACCCGACAGATATTGAGTGCATTCCGCACGATTGTCGGATGAAGATTAACTTGACTGATGATACACCTTTCCACTGTTCTCCGAGACCACTGTCTGTATTTGAGAGAAAGGAAATACGAAGCAAAATAAAAGATATGTTAGAGCGAAAAATAATCCAACATAGTAAGTCACCGTATGCCTCGCAAATAGTTCTTGAAAAAAAATGGTAGTTTGCGGTTGTGTATTGACTATCGTGCGCTTAATAAAAAGACTGTTCGGGATAATTATCCTTTGCAGTTAATAGATTACTGTATCGAATTCTTAGGGGGTAAGCGCTGGTTTACCTTGCTTGACTTAAAGGAGGGGTTTAATCAGGTGCTCATGGAAGAAAATTCAGTACCACTTACTGCTTTTGTAACACCGGAAGGCCAGTATGAGTACCTAAGGATGCCATTCGGCCTGAAAAATGCCCCGGCAGTTTTCCAACGATTTTTGCATGGAATATTCCAAGATTTGATTGAAGAAGGCAAGCTTATCATCTACTTGGATGACATTTTAATTGCTACTTCCGATTTCGATTCTCACCTGGTAATACTTACTGAGGTGTTGCACCGAATTTATATAAAGGGGCTTGAGCTTAGGATGACCAAGTGCAGGTTCGGCTATGACAAACTGGAGTATTTAGGATATTCGGTGAATGCATCAGGGATACGACCGACAGATGCACATATACAAAGCATAACGCAGTACCCCATGCCCAAGAACCAAAATGAGTTGCAAAGGTGTTTAGGTCTATTCTCATATTTCCGCCGTTTCGTTCCTTCGTTTTCAAAAATTGCTAAACCACTTTTAGATTTGATGCGGAAAGAAATTAGGTATGAGTTCACGGACGAATGTGTAAAGGCTTTCAGACAACTCCGCGATAAGTTAGCGTCAGCCCCGGTGTTAGCAGTGTATAGCCCAGATAAGGAAACTGAGTTGCACTGCGATGCCAGCAGCCATGGGTTTGGTTCAGCGTTAATGCAGCGACAGAAAGACGGGAAATTTCACCCGGTCGCGTATTTTTCAAAGACTACTACTGCAGCTGAAACAAAATACCACAGCTTTGAGCTAGAAACTTTGGCTATAATTTACTCGTTGTGACGTTTCCGAGTATACTAGAGGGTATCCCGTTTAAGATTATCACTGTTTGCAACTCACTAACGCTGACCTTGGGCAAAAAGCAGGTAAATCCCAGAATCGCTAGGTGGGCTTTAGAGCTAGAAAACTATGACTATTCTGTACAACATCGAAGCGGTACATCCATGGGTCATGTGGATGCATTAAGCAGATGTAATGTTGTTGCTGCCTTGAGCAGTGACGAAGTGGACTTTTACGTTCAAGTAGCACAAAATCGAGATCCTGACATTATAGAATTGCGTGAAAAGTTAGAAGTGAAAGCGCTTCAACACTACGAGCTGCAGGATGGATTGGTTTTCAGCAAGTCAGATCTAAACGTGTTGATGCTTTATGTACCTGCCGAAATGCAGGATAATGTCATACGTATGGTACACGAAAAGATTGACCATCTTGGAGTTGAAAAATGCTACCATCAGATAAAAAATACTCGTAACTATTGGTTTCCGAGCATGAGAAAAAAAATTGAAGGATTTATACAAAACTGTATCAAATGCATCCTGTACTCCGCACCTGCTAGGTCAAATGACCATAATATGTACAGCATCCCGAAAAAACCTGTCCCTTTTGATACAGTTCACATAGACCATTTCGGACCGTTACCCTCCGTATCTTCTAAACGTAAACACATTTTAGATGTTATCGACGCCTTCACGAAATTTTTGCGCCTATTCCGAATTAACGACCAGCACGAAAGAAGTTTGTGCCTCGTTAGATAAATATTTCAGTTACTACAGCCGACCAAGACGCATTAGATAGATAGATAGATAGATAGATTCTTTATTTTTTCATCATAAAGTTTACAAATTGGTATACTTAAGAATAAGGACATGGCAATACTGCCGTCTGCCTGACGCCAAGACGCATTATTTCTGACCGCGGTTCCTGTTTTACCTCTTTAGAGTTCAGCGACTACCTTCTTAGGAACAATGTAGAACATGTGAAAGTCGCCGTAGCATCTCCGCAAGCCAACGGACAAGTTGAACGTGTTAACAGAGTAATTAAGGCAATGCTTAGTAAAGTCAGTGAACCCATAAATCACGCAGACTGGTCCACCAAGTTAAGTCAAGTAGAACATGCAATCAATAACACAGTGCATAGTTCAACGAAAGAGACACCAAGCAAACTACTTTTCGGCATAGATCAGCGCGGAGCAATTGTCGATGAACTGTCAGAATATTTAAGTGACAAGACTGGTCGAGTTGTGGATCGTGACCTACCCACGACTCGGTTAAAGGCATCGGTCGCTATAAAAACGTCTCAGGAATATAACGAACAGTATTTTTTAAGGCATAGTGTGCCGGCTAAGGTATATGCGGTTGGCGACTTCGTGGTAGTAAAACATATTGATACAACGGTCGGAACCAATAAAAAATTTGTTCAAAAGTATCGAGGAACTTATATCATACTGTAGTAAACTAATTCCAACACGTCCAATGCAAATGTAAACGACACTTAAAAAAGCCATCTAGTGAGGAACACTGGAAGATGACAAGAAATGCCTTCGGGTGGCGAACACACGGAAATGAGCGAGCGAGTTTTTTTTGACGTTTTGGTTGGGCAGAGGAGTGGTTTTGTAAGTGGAATTGGAAAATAATAAAAAGAAATAAGATCCATTAAAATCGTCGAAATAAAATAAAGAAAAGTAAGATAAATTAAGTTTTAAATGTCAGATGTGGGGTACCACGTAACAATAAAAAAGACTTTTGATATAATTAATACGTTCTATCTAATCTACGTTCTAATTTAAAATGGTGCGTACACGTGCCGAAATAATTCGCGTCCTGGAGGGGCTGGGAATCGATTTCCCACCAAGCGCAACAGTAGCCCAACTACGAAACCTACTTGACGCCTCGGGAATCGATGGAGCAGCAGCAAATGAACCAACCACAGACGTCCCCGGAGCGGACGACATTCCATATGGGGCCCAACAGCGAGCGAACCATTCACCAGGCCCCGAACTAGAGGACCACGATAGCATTATCGCCGAACTCGAAAAAAAAGCGGATTTTAATGCTACGAAAGGAGCTACAACTGTTGGAGGAGCATAGCCTCAACAATCAACTGCAGCGACTCAACATCACCGACATCGATGGACTCGTCCCAGCTTTCAGTGGAGACGATGCGTACGGTGTAGAGAAATGGATCGCTGACTTCGAAAATGTCACGGATAATGCGAACTGTAGCGACCACGTCAAGTTTATGGCTATACGTCGGCTACTTAAAGGAACCGCGGCCGTATATTTACGCACCTCCAGTGCATCCAGCTACACAGAAATCAAAGCAGGCCTGCTCAAACAATTCAAACATACCATCTCTATGAGCGATGTATACAGGCAGCTTCAAGGGCGTTGGAGACGCAAGGGTGAAAACGTGATTGCCTATATGTTGGCCATGCAGGAAATTGCCTCCCAATCCGATGTAAGCGAACAGGAGATAATCAACTTTACCATCGAGGGACTGCGCGACCACACCGCGTATACATCTATGTTATACACCGCTTCGTCGTTGGATCAACTAAAGGAACTTTTGGTCAAATATGACAAAAAGCGATCGACTGACCAATTAAACAAAGTGCAAAATACCGCAGACACACCAAAGCAGCCTACATCGTCAACAACCAGGTGCTTCAATTGCTCACAGTACGGGCACTTCTCATCACAGTGTAAACAACCCAGACGACCGACAGGCGCCTGTTTCCGTTGCGGCAGCACAAATCACACATTGAAGGAATGTCAACAGCAGAGAAAAGCAGTACACTTAGTCACAAAAGACGACAACGCCAACAAGGACACCAATGTAGAAGTCAACCCATATCGGTTGCAGCCATTCCAAAATGTAAGTATTACATTTCGTGAGAGCAACTCGAGTGAGCATTTTTCTAATTACGATTCATTAATTGATAGTGGGAGTCCGGTTAGCTTCGTGTCTAAAGACATACTTCCATTTGACGTCTACGTCGAAGAAATAGTTAATTCTAGTCTTAGCAGCATCACCGGTACTAAACTGAAAACGTACGGTAAAATTGATTGCCTCATTTCAATACTTGATATAACTAATAAATTATCACTTCTTATAGTCGAGTCAAATACGTTGCCAAAACCATTGCTGCTCGGGCGCGATTTCCTTAAACTTTTTAACATTGAATTCATTATAAATCCTTTCTTTACTAATAATAAAAGCAAAGCTACTAAGTTTAGTTCTGATTTGAAGTCTGGTCTCTTTTTGTTGAATGGTACTACTCAAAATACGCAACAGATCTACGGAAACAGTTTAACGTCTAATGCGATGAAAATTGAAGGCGGAAATCAGAAAAAACAAAACGAAATTAATAATGTCGGGAAAAGCGATATTGTTTCCTTAGATGCAAAGTGTAGTGACGATGAGGCAAGTGTTATCGTAAATAAACAATTGCAGAGTATTGATTGCCATCGAGTAGTAGATGATTGTATTGCTGATAGTGACCCTTCCATAGGGAATAGTGAACAGTGTATTGACGAGGGGGACTATTGTGATCGCGAGAATAAGGCCATCGGGGATAAAGTGAGAGAAACGGCGACATTGCACTGCCACCTCAGTAAATCATTGTCGGGAGAAACACCAACTTGTCTTAACGACCAAACTATTCCCGACATATTTTTTATCGAAACAAGTGATTCAGATCCCAAACAGTTAGATAAATATGATGTCAACTCTGAAATAAATAAAGACATTCAGCTTCTCATTCGGGCTATGATTTCAGATTATGAAATCGAGTCCTCTAAAACACCATATTGCAACCACCCTCTTGAAATGAAAATTAGACTGACTACCGAGAACCCGGTGTTTAGTCACCCAAGAAGATTATCTTATAAAAATAAATTCGAAGTCCAGAGAATCATTAAGGAATTATTAGAAAACAATATTATTAGACCAAGTGACTCCCCTTACGCCTCACCTATAGTCCTCGTTAGTAAAAAAAATGGTGAGACCCGTATGTGCGTTGATTTTAGGGAACTTAACAAGATAACTATACGGGATAATTACCCTTTGCCTTTGATAGAGGACTGCCTAGAATACCTAGGGGACAAGATTTACTTTAGTCTTCTTGACTTGAAGAGCGGTTTCCACCAAGTCAAAGTCGAAGAGGATTCGGTAAAGTTTACGTCATTCGTGACGCCCAGTGGGCAATTTGAATATATCAAGATGCCGTTCGGTTTGAAAAATAGCCCATCCGTCTTTCAGAGGTTTATTTCACTCATTTTAAAGGATTTCATAGAATCAGGGGCAATTGTTGTGTATATTGATGACATATTAGTTACCACCCGTACAATAGAAGAGCAACTCAAGCTGTTGAAAGATGTGCTAGACCGCCTAGCAAAGTATGGCTTGGAGCTGAAATTAAATAAATGCAAATTTTGTTACACTCAAATAGATTACCTAGGTTATAGTATAAGCAAAGATGGGATACGTCCGAACGAAGGTCATAAAGAAGCCATTCTTAAATACCCAATACCAAAGACTGTGAAACAGTTGCACTCTTTTATAGGGCTCTGTGCATACTTTCGAAAATTTGTTCATCAATTTGCTGCAATTGCCAAACCCTTGTACGATCTACTTAAGAAGGACTCCAAGTTTATATTCGATGAAAATTGCAAACGTGCCTATGAAGAATTGAAGAAGCGATTATCAAACCCTCCCGTGCTAGCAGTATATGACCCGTACAAAGAAACAGAACTGCATTGTGATGCAAGTGCCACTGGCTTTGGGGCCATTTTACTCCAAAGACAGTTAGATGGGAAGTTTCACCCTGTGTTATATTTTTCTAAAAGGACAACCCCTCCTGAAAGCAAATACCATAGCTTTGAGCTTGAGACGCTCGCTATTATATACGCTCTCAGACGATTCCGTACCTACCTAGAGGGAATTAGCTTCAAGATTGTTACAGACTGCAATTCTCTTACTTTGACACTAAACAAAAAAAATTTAAATCCGCGAATCGCTCGATGGGCCCTAGAGCTCCAGAATTTCAACTATACAATTCAACACCGTGGTGGTGCAAATATGGGTCATGTGGACGCATTGAGCCGTAGTGAGATTGTTCTCGCCATAAATGATGAAGACATTGAATTCCAATTGGAAGCAACACAGTGTAGAGATCCTAAAATCTTAAAAATACGCGATAAATTAGAAAAAGGAAATTGCGGGTTTTTCGAATTAAAGGATGGTCTGGTCTATAAAAAAGATATGCGAGGCAGATTATGCTTTTATGTCCCAAGTGAAATGGAAGACAATATCGTGAGAAGTGCCCATGAAACCATAGGCCACCTGGGGATAAGCAAGTGCTTTGATCAAATTAGAGGCCGGTATTGGTTCCCAGAAATGAAGAGAACTCGACCACTGACCGCGACCTTGACCTTTTCAGATTATCAGCTTCTAATAACATAGAAAAATCTCAGCAATGCAATCAGAAACATTTCGATGAGCGACACAGACCAGCGCGTAGCTTTGGGTGTGGTGATTACGTAGTCATAAAAAACGTAGATGTTTCACCGGGTAACAAAAAATTAATACCAAAATTTAAGGGACCATACATCATTTTTAAAAAACTTCCTCATGATCGCTATATAGTAAGGGACATCGAAAATTGCCAAGTTACCCAACTTCCGTATAATGGGATAATAGAGTCGCGCCACATCCGCAAGTGGAAGAACATCACCGTATCTTGAACTCGAAGTAGGGCTCTACTCACGAAAAGTAATACCTGTAGGTGTATAGTCAAATTTTAATTATCTATGTAAATCTAAAAAAAAAAAAAAAAAAAAAAAAAAAAAAAAAAAAAAAAAAATTTATAATAATAATCGAGGGCGATCATTTTGTCAGATCGGCCGAACTGTAGTAAACTAATTCCAACACGTCCAATGCAAATGTAAACGACACTTAAAAAAGCCATCTAGTGAGGAACACTGGAAGATGACAAGAAATGCCTTCGGGTGGCGAACACACGGAAATGAGCGAGCGAGTTTTTTTTGACGTTTTGGTTGGGCAGAGGAGTGGTTTTGTAAGTGGAATTGGAAAATAATAAAAAGAAATAAGATCCATTAAAATCGTCGAAATAAAATAAAGAAAAGTAAGATAAATTAAGTTTTAAAATACAAAAAATTCTACCGAATGACCGTTATGTAATTACCGATATCGATAATTGTCGATTAACACAATTACCCTATAACAATGTTGTAGAAGCCATTCGAATGAGGAAATGGTTAACTCCAAACTTAAAGACGGGACTTAAAATCACTAACAACTAATAGGCAACACAATGATATTTAGGATACGTATATTGTAGTGGCATTCAAGTTTATTGTTATTCAGTTTAATCTAAGCTTTTCATTTGTTTATATCCAGTCTCTTTCCTCTCATGATCGAGGTCGATCATAAAGTCAGATCGGCCGAGTTGTAATGCCAAATATTTGTAAATGTAACTTAATCTTTAGCCTTAAAGAGCGCCATCTACAATCAAAGAATAATATCTAACATTAACTGTAGCCAACTTAAAGGCAAAAAAGAAAAGATAGATGGTGAGGAAGAGCAGGGCGGCCATCTTGACGGCGGTTTTTGACAGGAGAACAAGCAAGGGAAAAATAAAGAAAAAATGTCCATGAAATCTAAGTGTTTTATTTATCCGTTTAAAATTTATATAAACTTTCGTGCAAAACTACACAAACGCGTTCGCGTACTGAGAAAATGGTAAAAAGATGAACGAAAGAAAAATGTACTTTCGTTCATTTTTCTTCACACAGAATTTCAGCTGGCATGAAAATGAAAACTGTCAAATGATGAAATCCCATGAGTTTGCCAGCAAAAAAAAAAACAGCTGTTGCTTCTTTTTAAGCCAAACTACGATGTTTTTTCAACTTTTTACACAAAAGCGTTCGCGTACTTTTCTTAGAAATGAGAGGATTCTCTCTCGATTTTGGAGATTCGACACTTTTCATTTTCCTACACATAAAGTACGTGAACGGACCTATAGTACTGTGGGCTTTCTTAGACATAGAGGGAGCATTTGACAATACCTCACATGAGGCGATCAAACGATCGCTGGATAGGAAAGGAGTTAACAGTACAGTATCCACCTGGATGTGTGAGCTGCTTAGCACTAGAGCAGCAGAGACTCAAACACCATCTGGAACCATCAGAGTGAACACAACAAGAGGATGTCCACAAGGATGGGTACTATCAAACTTAATGTGAAACCTAGTTGTAGACGAACTGCTGGAAAAATTAACCAACCTTGGCATCAACTGTCAGGCGTACGCCGATGACATTGTATTGATTGCCAGGGGTAAGTTTGAAGAAACCCTGGGAGACATCATACCAAGGGAGCTTAAAGTAACCAATAAAATGGTGCCATACTGTCGGAATCAACATCAATCCGGCGAAAACGACGATAGTACCATTCACAAGGAAAAAACAACTTCAAAGACTTAAGGACATTACCCTATCAGGCACGACACTGATACCAGTCAAAGAAGTAAAGTATCTAGGACTTCATCTACCATCTAGATAGTAAACTCCTCTGGCGAAAACATACAGAGGAGATGCAGCCCAAACATCCTGCGATGGATGTACATTGCATTTGTGAGACCAATGATCACATACGAAGCGGTAGCATGAGTGAAAAAACCCAGTCTATCCACAACAAGAGAGACACTCAGCAAAGTGCAAAGACTGGCGTGCATGTGCATTACCTTAGCAATGCGTACCTGCCCAACCGCAGCCATGGAGGTGTTATTGGAATTAACCCCTCTACACATCATGGTGATGAACACGGCAGAAAAACAATCCTAATGATGGCAAAGGAGGGAATTGGAAGAGTGAAATGCATGGGTTCGAAAGAACCCGGTGACTTACTCAAAAAACTCCCACTTCTTGCCACACCTAGGGACGATAGCATCAGGAAATTCAACTTCGAGAAGTATTTCCCGATAAAGCTCACCAATAAGGAGCACTGGAGCAATGAATCCGCAACTTATGGACTGAGCAACCACACAACAAAGGTGTACACGGACGGCTCGAGAACCGAGGAGGGAACTGGTGCAGGAGTGTTTGGGCTAGGAACTAAGCACTACGAATCCATGGGCAAATGTACCAGCATCTTCCAGGCCGAAATATGTGCCATAGACAGGTGCGTTCGAATGAACCTCGAGAAAAACTACAGAAATTGCAACATAGCAATAATGTCTGACAGTCAAACAGTCATAAAGGCTCTGGACGCCTACGTCACCAATTCAAAACTCGCGTGGGAATGCCTACACGGACTGAACAGACTAGGCAAGAACAACAGCATTTCCATCTGTTGGGTACCTGTTAGCATTACAGGCAATGAGGCAGCGGACTCAGGGGTAGAGGAACCCTCCATAGGACCTGGACCGTTCTGCGGGATAGGGGAACACACTCTACGCGATGAGTTCAGGAGACTGGAGGAAGAAACAAGGGCCAACACCTTTCTCAACCTCCAAGGTCTGAGGCAAGTAAAGAAACTCTAAGGCAATTATAACCAAAAGAGATTCAAAGCTTGTATCAGCCTTAACAAAAACAACCTAAGAAGCCTCCTCACGGGGCACTGCAGTCTCAAGGACCACCTGAGGAAGATGGGTATAACTGAGGACGGGTTCTGCAGTGAAATCGCCGAAACTCCAGACAACATACCGGAATCCTGTGGGGCCCTGGCCCCACAAAAGATTGAGATATTTGGGCAGGCACCAAATAACAGACATGGACATACAAACCATGGACCCACAGCTCATTCTCAGATTCATCAAAGAAACTGGACTGGATGCTGTGCTCTAGGTCTAGGGAGTGTGACCTGCCGAGGATAAACCAGAGCAATACATCGATACGCTTCATAAAAGAAGTATCTAGAGAGGGCTCTGAAAGAGGGCATGACAGGGCAGGGGACACAATAGACCAATAGGTCGCAGTGTATATACCCTAATTTTAATATTATTATTATCGTATTAGTCCAATAATAAGAAGTGTTGCCCCGTTTTCTGATCCACTCCGACCTGTTCCAGACATTTCTATGAATGGATGAGTGATTCCCAAGTGCGAAAAGTTTAATATCTGGGTTCTTTTATCAATAGCGAAGCATGCTGTGATGACGACATTAGGCATGGAGTTATTAGCCATCTTTTGTGACCGAAAAATGAAAAGAGGAAGTCATTTGCCAAGCCACTGACTGGTTGACTGTCAATATTATACCACAAAGTGATATCGTCATATTCATCGACAGTCAAGATCCAAGGCAGTGAAGGCCTGCCACGTATCTCTTAAAGAGATAGCTACATAGTATTACATCTCCCTTTGCTAGGTACCAGGTCATAGCGATGCCCAAGTGAAGCTGACGAATTGGCTTGACGAGGCTCCTTTAGTATAAATAGCATAACTGTAGACAACATTGATTTACCAATGTCGTCCAATGCTAGGTAAAAAAAGCAAACCTTCGAGTGGGCCAACTTAGCCAGTGCCAAAGCTGCACCACAGCATATCCAACGGACTTCTAAGACATAAAAGAAGAACCCTCTCTGTCCTTACAAATATAATCACTGGACACTGTGCAATTGAGAGACATTTCAGATCTTGGGCATCCCCTACCACGATTTGTGCAGAAGTTGTAGATACGAGATAGAAGGGGAGGCAGTTCTGGAACGTGTCCCGCACTCGCCAACACAAGGATGGCTACTTTATGTCAATACCTCTTCAACGATCTGGATGATCTCAACAATGCCTGCACGGCTGATATTAACAACTTTATAAGTAGATTGTTCTATGTTCTACAAGCGGGCAGCCACCTGTCTCTTCCCAAAGGCATCACAATGG
The DNA here is from genome assembly GCA_949715645.1 of Portevinia maculata. NCBI lineage: Eukaryota > Metazoa > Arthropoda > Insecta > Diptera > Syrphidae > Portevinia > Portevinia maculata. Next base: position 223,083,841 of record OX454526.1, read on the forward strand.
ACCTACTTTGGTCTGAATGTACATCATCGAGGGCCATTTTAACCAACCTATCATGATCCCTTCAATCCTGATCATAGCCTCACCGCCATTAAGGAAAAAAGTGCAAATCGAAGCCGACTACCTCGTATAGCTCTTCAGTGATGAAGTCTTGCTCTATTAAAACTACACGTGTAATAGTGCTCTTACAGCTACAGATGTCCAATTTTTCTTCATTAATTTTTTTTGTAATACATCTCCCGTTGCTTCAGTAGGGTGGGCTAATATCTTGTCTTAAATTCAAAATCACCAGCTTTTGCTTGGCAACAATTTGTTTTCCGGGTGATCCCTACTCCGATTTTGCGAGTACTTTTATTTTCCTCTGAGCCTTGAGTGACACGAGAAATAAAAAAATCTGAATCAAAATAGTGCTCATATTTGTCATGAATTAATCTTCTATACAAATGCAAAATGCAAGTTGTATGTACCAAGCCAATTTTATTTACAACTTCTCTTAAATGAGAATGCGACCGGTGAGAATCCACTCCTTACATTTATAATTCATCATTTTTCGCCCCCACATGCTGACCAGGATATTCTTTGTTCTCTATTGTAACACCTTTGCAGCGGTCCTGTTGTATAAGGTAATCCTTTGCTTCCCATGCTTGTGCGCCGTCCTTAAACAGAAATATTGCCCTATCATCGTCCACCATGTACCGTTCGGCTTGGATATGGTTATTCCAAAGGCTAGTTTGCCACAACTTGGTGATAGTCTCGGCTTCATCACGAGTTGGTTTGCCAGTAACACTAACAAACGTCATCAAAGTGCGACCTTTCTTGGAGATTTTCAAAACATCTTCGGGATTACCACTGCTTAATTTGGATAAATCAATTTTGGGCTGAGGTCGCAAATGTTCTGGTAGCTCATCTGGTTCTAGGGGATCATCATCTTCCTAAGGAGAAGAATTATGTACTTGATGAATAGGCAGGAAAAATAAGTTTTAATACCTCCCATTGCTCCAGTAAACGTTCCATGTCGGCATCATTAAAATCTCTGATGTCTTTTTTGGCCCAACCAGGTTTGGTTTCCTCATTGAATTTCTTTGCCAAAATCGCAGGCAAGAATATTAATAATACTATCAGAAAATATAATTTCATTTTGTTTATTGTGCGAAAATAAGTTTTCTAGGCCAGAAAGATAAGTTTGGATAACTGCGAATGAGTCGGGAGCAGGAAATCAACAAACACACGTCAGCTTTGACGTTTTCGTTAAAATGTTATGGCATCGTTCGAAGATATTACAAATAAAAAATTAGGTTACCCCTACAAGCTCGACAAATTTTCGAAATATTTTGAATTTTATGTTGCTTTCCAGAAAAAGTAATCTTATTAATTATTTTTCTGGACTGAACTTTGCAATACAAAACATGCGCTGGAAAAACTGTTGATGTGGAATTGTTTATTATAATTTTAGAATATGTTCTGTAACAATTTTTAGTTTATTGAATCGATATTTGCAAATTGAACGTTTTTCCATACAAATTTATTGAATTAATCACCACCGACAAATGTCAAAATGGTGAATGGGTGAAGTCCGTTCGCGTACTAATTGCAAACATAAGTTAATATAAACTTTTGTGCGAAACTTCAGAAACCAGTTCGCGAAAATTTTAAAAAGATGAACGCAAGTAAAGTGTAGGTACTTTCGGTAATTCTTTTCCCACACAGAAGTTCGGCTGGTAAAAAATTGAAAACTGTCAAATGAAAATATTTGTCACATCAAAGTATTTGTTGAATGTTCTCCTAAAATTATTGCAAATAATTTCATGTCCGAGATTGAAGAAACGCGGAATACGAACATTTTTGTTTGACGCCTCTTTCACATTTCTTTAAACTTCGACATTTTTTATCTTTTTACGCAAAAGCGTTCGGGAATGTACTTTTCTTTGAAATGCAAAGATTTGAGAGTTTTCATATTTCTACATATGTGACCTTTAAAAAAACAAATGCGTTGGGAATAGGTGTGTTTCAGTGAAAATTAACTTCCTCAGCGAAGTAAAATTTATCATGTAGTATACAACAAGAACAATTTACTGGGAATTATTTTACCTTAATTTTGGACATAGAAAACTGTTTACAAATTATTATCTGGCAGTTCCTGTTTTATTATGCCAATGACAGTTGTTATCAACCGGCAATAACAAATCCACCAACAAATAAACTGTCAAAAATAACATGCTTTTAGTACCTTTTTTAACCTTGGTGTTGTACCTTCACTCACTTATCTTCCAGCATGTCACTCCAAGCTAAAATCGGACCATCAATTCTTAATGCAGATCTTGTTGATCTCTACGCAGAATCACAAAATCTATTGGACAATGGAGCAGATTACCTACATCTAGACGTGATGGATGGTCATTTTGTGCCGAATCTAACATTCGGACACCCTATTGTGAAATGTCTTAGAAACAAAATCAAGGTAAGGAACCGAAAACAAACGTCTTCCATGGACTTTGATAATTTCGCTCACTAGACTGCCTTCTTTGAGACTCATATGATGGTCACCAATCCAGTCCAATGGATTGAACCAATGGCAGATGCTGGAGTTAATTTATACACATTCCATATTGAGCCAATAATGGATAGTGTCTTAGATGTTTGTCGCAAGGTAAAGGAATCCGGAATGCAGGTCGGCTTAGCACTAAAGCCTGGAACTCCAGTCGAAGATGTGGTAAATTATATTGATTTCGCAGACTTGGTTCTTATAATGACCGTGGAACCTGGCTTTGGTGGGCAGTCATTTATGTCCAATATGATGCCAAAAGTAGAGTGGTTGCGGAATAACTATCCAACTTTGGATATCGAAGTTGATGGAGGTGTTGGCCCGAATACAATCGAATCTTGTGCGAAGGTATGTTGGCGATTAAATGAAGTGTTTGTATAGCAGCTAAAGTATTGATTTCCTTTTAGGCTGGTGCCAATTGGATTGTATCTGGAACCGCTGTTATCAAGTCTGATAATCAGGAGCAAACGATTAATCAACTCAGGAGCTGCGTACAAAGGCACTTGCACAAGGATGCGGTTAATTAAGTACAAATATTTTTTATACACCAATTTTGTTGGCGGGAAAACATTTAAATAAATGGGTTTGTGTAAGGATGAAGTACGACTTGCTTTGATGATTTTGCAGATATGATATGAGACAAATTTCTATGGTGACTAAGAAGCAATTCATTGATAATGAGCAAGCAACTGCGCAAGCCATAGTTTCCCAGATGACTTAATATGGTCTTCTTATAGAGACCCAGGCCAAGGAAGAGTAGATAAACTAAGGAAAGAAACGCTTCCACATCGAACTACGGCAATCGTAGGCAAAGTTTGTACCCCTTAAACCAGAAGTAATTCGAATGCACCTGTTGTGCTAAAGTTCAACAGCGCTACGACGAAGCTCCTGATCAACACCAACATCGTAAACTGAATCTACAACATGTTTGCCAGTAGAAACATAAAGTTCTACCTTGGGCATAGTTCTATAAGAATGTCAGCAGCCAGGTGCACCCTACATTGGGCAGTTATTTCTGGGCATCTTTTTGCGTCTAATACTTGATTTACACATCAAATAATTTGCTGGCAACAGTGCCTTACGACTCACTAATCTGGGTTACTTTAAGGGTTGCGATATTGGACATTGCTCAATTTTATCAGAGCTTCTGCAGGGTAACGCAATAATAACGAATGAAATATCCTCTTTGGTCGACTATAACATTCCGTATGATGTGTCATATCCGGTAAGGGATGAATGGCAATAATATAACCAAATCAAATTGAAATATACACAGACGGTTCTAAAACGGCAGAAGGAACTGGCTCTGGCATTTACGCAGCCGATCCAAACCTGAGAGTGTATAATAGGCACAACCATTATCAAAATAACCGCTCAGAGAAAGAGAAATGCACAGGAAATCCGTTCGCCAAGGTTCATTAACAATGCTCCTCAAGGGCTGCTTCTTGCGGATGACGAAAAAATACTATACTGGTAGCAGCAGTATTGTAAGACTTCTAAGAGAGCCGTTCCTAACAATGAAGAAGTACACAATATTACTGTCGAAGAAGTTAGGACTTCGGTCACAGACTCCAAAAAACGAAAATCAGTTGGGCCGGACGAGATACCCTCTGAGTTCATGATTCTCATCTAATTGATAAGGGGCGAACCAATGCCTAACCAGTGGAGGGAAAGTTTTCTTCCTCCTTTGTTCAAAGGAAAAGGCGATGACGATCGTTGAGCGGGTATTAAACAGCCGAATGCGGAAAATAATACGGTTATCTGAAGCAGCGCGGGTTTGTTGCAGGTAAATCAACCACCGATGCAATCCAAAGTATAAGGATCATGGTGGAAAAACATCGTGATTCATTCCCTGGTGTACAACATAGTCGTTGTACACCAGGGAAGCGTCTTAAGTCCCTTGATTTTTGTTAGTCCTTGATGATCTGCTTGAAGGAAAAGTGAAGGACCCCAAAGGGCATCAGTCATTCTTTGCTGACGATGGAGCCATCATTAGCAAGGATCAAACGTCCCTTCAACGAGCCCTTGATGTATGGGTGGAATTATTATAGTATTAGTCCGGAAAAAATAGAATACTTCTGCTGCCCGTTACCAGGTCCACTCCGACATATTCCAGACATTTATATGAATGGAAGAGTGATTGGAGAAAATCCAGGGAGTCCAAAACGATACCCACCACCTTTTCATCAATTTTAAGGCCGCCTTTGATAGCATTTATAGAGACGAGCTATACAGAGCACTGTCTAGTTTTGGCATCCCTGCCAAACTCGTCCCTTTGTGCAGGATAGCAATGGAGAATGCACGCTTCTCCATTAAGCTCGGTAAAAAACTCACCGAGACCTTCGATGTCAAAAAAGGATTTAGACAAGGCGATGCGCTGTCATGTGACTTCTTCAACATCGTTCTTGAAAGAATAGTGCAAAACTCAAATGCTAACACCAAAGGCACAATCTTTCAAAATCTACTCGCCTACGCCGACGAAATCGACATAATCGGCAGAACTCAGCGGGATGTCACTGGCGCGTTCGTGAGTATTGAGACGGAGGCGGCGAAAATGCGTTTGGCGATCAATGACGGCAAGACAAAGTATATGCTGTCATCAAGAAAGGACACCCAACACCGACGTCTCGGATAGAATGTCACTATAGACAGATATAACTTTGAGGTGGTTCAGGACTTTGTCTATCTAGGCTCCGCAATAAACTCAGGCAATGACACCAGCGCTGAGATTAAACGAATAACTCTTGCCAATCGCTGTTTCTTTGGGGTAAGAAAGCAATTGAGTAGCAAAGCCCTCTCTCGAACAACTAAAGTGACCCTTTATAAGACCTTAATAATCCCGGCCCTTCTCTATGGTGCAGAGGCATGGACTCTAGCAAAAGCGAATGAGGTCACTCTTTGTCGTTTTGAGATTAAAATTCTTCGGGTAGTTTTTGGTCCCGTATGCACAGACGGTGAATCGAGGAGGAGATACAACGACGAACTGTACGGGCTGTACAGCGACATCGATTTAGCCAGAAGAGCGAAGGTCCAACGACTGAGGTGGCTGGGTCATGTAGAGCGATTGGACGTGAATTCTCCGGCCCGGAAGATCTTCGAAACCACACACGATGGACGGCGCAGTAGAGGAAGACCGCGACTCAGGTGGCGCACGCAAGTGGAAGGGGAGCTTAACCAACTTAGCGTGCGAAACTGGAGACAGCTGGCCAAAGATCGTGCTGGCTGGAGACGCTTGTTGGTTGAGGGCTAGGTCCACCCCGGACTGTAGCGCCACCCTATGTAAGTAAGTAAGAAGAGTGATTCCCAAATGCGAAAAGTTCAAATACCTATCTGGGATCTATGAACAATAGCGAAGCAAGCCGTGATGACTACTTTTAACATTGCGTAAGCGTATAATGAATGAATTGGCGGGAAAACTCATCCATGTTCTGTGACCGAAAATGCCACCTTGAAAGACAAGATGTACTCGGAATCTATACGATCTTCTCAAAGGATGGAAACACATTGATTTCTACAAAATATTAGGTCCGTTCGCGAACTAATATGCAAACGTAAATTTATATAAACTTTCGTGCAAAACCAAAACTACACAAACGCGTTCGCGTACTGAGAAAATGGTAAAAAGATGAACGAAAGTTATAGCTGCTACAGTTACTAAAATTCCAATTAATAATATATTAACATCATTTAATATAAATTCCAAATAAAAAATGTAATTTCAACTTCCATAATTTAATATTCAAGCAATAGCTAATAATAATGATACATCTCCAATTCGATTTATTAAAGCTGTTAATACTTTCGTTCATTTTTCTTCACACAGAATTTCAGCTGGTAAGAAAATGAAAACTGTCAAATGATGAAATCCTATGAGTTTGCCAGCAACAAAAAAACAGCTGTTGCTTCTTTTCAAGCCAAACTAAGACGTTTTTCACCTTTTTACACAAAAGCGTTCGCGTACTTTTCTTAGAAATAAGGGGATTTTCTCTCGATTTTGGAGATTTGACACATTTTTCTTTCGTTCATCTTTTTACCATTTTCTCAGTACGCGAACGCGTTTGTGTAGTTTTGGTTTTGCACGAAAGTTTATATAAATTTACGTTTGCATATTAGTTCGCGAACGGACCTTTTATTTTAGAAAGGGTTGAAGGGGAAATCAACTTTTATCGCACACAATTACTGACTAGACTCATTTCAGTTTTTTTACGAGTAATAATTACTACAAAGGCGTTCCCTTAATTTTTCACAAATTCTTCAATCTCTTAGAGGATTTATCCACACTCCTCTAAATTTGAGAATTTACTTAAAGTTACTTGAAAAGTAAGGGAACACAACTATTGTGAACTGTATAAGGTACGCTGGGTGGTGGCGAAGGTTTCTTTTGGAGTGTAAACGACTGACCACGTGAGAGGCCACTGCCTCTCGCTTTGAGTGGGTCAGCCAGAAAATCCCGGAGATCTGGTGCCTGCCTAGCCAGCCACTACATGCTCGTGCTAAGTAGACACTAGTTTTCTAAAAAGAAACCAGAGTAACTTTGTTTTATAGGCAGGGAGACTGACTGAGGTAAGGGAGAGAGGCCACTGATTCTCGACTTGAGTAGGTCACAGCCCGAAACACTCCGAAATCCAGTGCCTGTACAAGGGAAGAAAATAACTTTGTCTGCATCGCCCCTCATCATTATAGATATTACAATGACGAGCCATCTGAACCCGATGTTTCGCATCTTTTTTTAACCCTCTACCGCATACAAGCCATATACGGCTTTTTATTTTAACGTTAAGATTTGCGACAGAAATAAACAGTTCCAAAAACTAACGGTATTTCTGATGCATTCGCTGTTTTTTGCAGTTTCATTGTCTCTTAGATACAATAAATATTTAATTGCTTGGTCACTTCGTAGTCGAAAAATTCGTTGAATAAAACTGTTTTTTTTTCGGAAGTTACAAATTACTTTGGTTACAGATACATTTTTTTTACAAAGTATATACTCTTGTAAGTAATATTTGTGTATTTGTTTTTGAATTGGTACATGCACAGAAAATAGGCTAATTTATAATGGCATTAGCACGGTCCTGTGCCTGTGTACATGACTCTTTTCGACTTCAAGATGGCGGTAGCCGAGCATTTGTGCAAGGTTGGTAAAACGTACAACAAAAGAAAGTTCGTCCAACTTCCAACAGTGGTACTCCAACAAGTACGAACAGAACTTCTGATTACCGTCAATCGATCCCGACTTCTATTCAGCTGAAAAAAGCTAAGCACCTCCTACACATCTGATTGCAGTCCGTAAAGATTCAATGGATCATCTTCTAGAAAAGCGGCAGGCAGCAATGCCATAATGATTGCAAATTTCGAACTTTCGTATTTTGTCCCAAATTCGGCGTTTACCTTTGCTTGAACAAAGACAAAAACTGTTTTATGTCTTTTCATAATTGATATCATTTTGTTCTTTATTACTATTTCTATGAAATGTAAATATAATCAGTAAAAACACCAATAAAATTGTGTGTAAAAAAAATCGTTACTGCATAAGACGCCATAAATGGCACGGATTTTTTAGGTGGCGATTTTTTTGCATGTAGTAGAGGGTTAAGTCTTTGACCGCCAACTTCTTCCACAAAAATGAATTTCTATTCAGAGAAAAAAAACAATTTCATATATTTTTCTTCACTTTTATTGTTTATAGTTAATCATTTATAAATTTCATTTTATGTGTATAATATAATTTTAGTTAATACAATTACTATTATACTCAAATGTTTTTTCTGATAATAAAAAATGAAATTTTGGTAGTACAATATTATTTATTCGAATGTGTGTCTAGTATTACCTAATATTAATTTTTTTTAGTTATCTTTTAGCTTATACATATTAAATGGATAACTTATGTATTTCTATCAAAATTTTCCGATTTTTGCTTTCAATTTCAATTTTTTAATGTTCAAGAACATTAGTTAAAGCGAAAATGAGTTTTAATCAATCAGAAATTACTCCTTTTAAAACGTCCTCTTAAGTGTAGTTCTAATAATTTCATTTGTAAAATTTGATTTTTTCCGCATATCAATCTACCAATAACCGGCTCATTGGTGGTAGTTACATGTGTGATTGATGTGCAGAAAAGTTGTATTATTTAAATAAAAAATAAACCACAGTCAAGAGGAGATTAATATCAAAAAATAAATGTACAAGTTTCAGTATGATTCATTTACTTAGAACAGAAGCGGATAGTATAATAGTTATTTTATTTTTTCGTAAAAAAATTTGTTATTACAATGTTTGTTTACATATACATTTATATATGTTTATATTTTGTCAGAGTATCGTTTTATAGAGCTTACAAAATTATGTATTGTTTCCTTTTTTTATATTTGTTTGCTTTACTTAGTTTTTTGTGTTGTTTTTTTTTAGAAAAAGTTGCAAGTATTTTTTTAAGAGTGTTTTTATGTGTTTAATTTTTACTTTAAAGTAAAACCGACATTTTTGTGCTCCTCATTTTCTTATGACTAAATTTTATTTTCCATTACACTTTATTTTTATATATAGATATAAATGTATTCAAGTAGTTTTCGAGCAATAAAATGAAAAGTTTTCATTTACTTTTGAAAAATATATAAAATTGTATGTATCTTTTGATCTAAAATTATTTCAAGATCCTTAAGCAAAATACACAAATATTTTCATTTTGTTTTCTTTGTTAGGTATTTATATGCAAAGTACCATAATATTGTTGGAAAAATTGTTAGTTTTATAACCACAATTTAGCAGGATAACTGTTGTTTTTTTTCTATTTATTTATTTTGTTTTATTTTTAATGCTTAAGAGTTAGATTTAGTTTTTTGGTTGTATAATGTGTTTTTACAAGTATTTATTTTATGCTATAGTTACAAACATATGTATGTATGTATATTGTTTCCTAGGGACTTGTTAAGGCGATAAGAACGTTTTTTCAATTATTTTTTTCTTATAAAGTATAAATATGTTTAAGCTTTTGTGAAAAGCAACGATCAGTGCATTAGAGTGAACTTAAAAAAATGAAACAATACTAGTTAAAAAGAATTGATTTTTGCTTTTGTCTTTATATAACATGTTTTAATATTTTTTTACAAAATGAAAGACGGCAATTTTTTAGTTGTTTTTGATGATGAAAATTAATCTATAAAAAAACTCAAAATAAAATCTACCAAAGTAGTCTGGATTTTTGCTGTTTGCTGTTTCGAAGAAGTTGACTTTGGTGCAGACTACTTTGTAGTTGAAACAAGAATAGCATAACTTAAGAAAACCATAATGAGGCAGTTGTCTTGTGCATTCAATATAGAGTGGAACACAGAATTCGGCTTATAACATTTTACACTAAATCTAATTATGTATTTATAATTTTTATTAGATTTATCTCATATTTTACTGCGCTTTTAAATGAAATAACATGATCGTCAGATTTGACAAGGAAACCGTCGTTGAAAATGAAGATCCGGAAATTTCCTTTACTGCATCTGTATGCACAATGTTCCCGTTTGGTGTTACAGCAGCTGACAACAAAAAAGGCAAAACTTGCCACCGTTCCCAGAAGCTACACGGAAAAAATCTAACTCATTTATCCCCAACCTCAGTTAGAAGTACCACAAATGCAATGCCACTAAAATCGCTATAGGCTTCGTTAAGCGAGCAAGCAATACTCCACATCATGAGTGGTCTGGACAAAATTTACATATTTATACGCTTTAAACTTGAGAACAGTGCTGTCATCTGGTCCGGTGCACCAAAAAATAGTTGGAGCTCCTTGACAGGATAAAAACCCGTGATTAAACTCTGGGGTAATGTCGCCTGATTCTCCTGCAAGGAGTGCACATACGACACTCAAGCCTGTATTCGAACGTACAGTGAAATACAAAGAATCTTCCCTTAGCCGTACCAATCGTGGTACTACAGGATCTTTGTGTGCACACATCTGGTCGATGGACATTTTGCCGCTCCGACTTCAGAAAAAAAAGTCCAAGCCCGAGAGGCCTGCGGATGTTTTTTGACGTCAAACCGGCGGATAAGCTGTAAAGTTTGAGGATTAAGATCCCTTCAATCCAGATCATAGCTTCGCCGTAAAGAACTTCAAAGGCAAGTTAGCTCGTAGCAATGTGCACTCAAGATGACCAGGCTAATTACAAATATACATACCGGTCAAGTGCATGCTTGTCCAAGCCACGTAGTTATTTTTTTTTTTGACCATGCGACGATTTAAATGTGTTCATATTTATTTCGCCCATTCATATCAGATAGGGACCAACATAAATTCACTTTCTGCCACTGCCTCAGTCAAACTTTAGGAAATGATTTTTCCCATGATCTGACGTTATCCGAAAACCCTTTTTCCAATATCATCACGATTTCAACAAATACAGGTGGCAGTAACGGGTCTAAACCGTCATCAGCGAGACAAAGGAAGAGACCATTCACATACATATATACATTTGCCCCCTATGGGCATAACAATAGGTCAACGTTGAGCGTGATGAGGAAACATCAACATCACCTACCTCATCGACCCAGTAACCTTACCTAACCTGCTTCCTCCCAGACAAATACCTTTTCGATTTCTACAATTTTTAATGAGTACGCAGGCAGACTTAAAGTGACTGCATTTCACTTCACTTCACTTAGCAAGATATTTTAAAATCTGCGTGTTATTCTAGTTCACGGAGATTTCCAAGAGAGAAGCATGGGTTATACGGATGGTTCTAAAATGGATTCGGCTGTAGGAGCCGGAATAAACTAAATATATGAATTACGATACCCATGGGAAAAAGTTCCAGCATATTTCAAGCAGAGCTCCACGCCATTCAAGAATGCGCCAGCCAAATATATATATCTGGTATTAAAGGCGCAAACATCCATATATTCACGGATAGTCAAGCGGCTATAAATGCCCTTAGCTCGTACACCATTGCCTCCAAATCAGTCATGCACTGTTTCAATACCCTTTAATCACTCGGCATAAGAAACAAGACAAAACTATGGGAACCCAACATAGCCATGACGGTAATGAAAAGGCAGATAAATTGGCCAGGAAGGGTTCAGAAACACCATTCATAGGTCCCGAACCTATACTCATAGCTCGGCAGCAATCGCAGGAATAATAAGCTGGGAACCTATAAAGTGTATCTTTTATTGGGAGAGCATCCCAGGTCTAAGACAGGCCAAACGAGCCATTCGGCCCTTCAACAACAATGCCAACAGATGTCTAAATCTATGTAGGCATGATTACAAAAACTTGCTAGGTTATCTTACAATATAACCTTAAAAAAAATTAATATACCCCTAGAATAGGGTATAAAAAGAAAGTAGTAGACTCTCCTGAGTGCCGACTATGTCTTGAAGAGGACGAAACAACTGAACATATACTATATGAATGTCCAGCGCTCAATGGAATAAGAAAGAAGATCTTCTTCAGGGCACAACTACGGCACAAAAGATCTCATAGGTCAAAGTGCCTTTTCCTTCGCATTGGCCAGCCAGAAGTTAAAAAAAAAAATTAAAAAATCTTCTTGTTTGTTTCATGTCAGTATAATGCAGTACATACTCGTGATTTTGCAAAATAAAAATGTGTTCGTATTATAATATATAGATATTTCCACTATTTTAATTTTAAACTTTTCGCTTGTTATGTAAACTCAAATTTTAAATATAAAACAATTTTGTAGATGTTATACATACACACGTAATTTGCTTTCACCATTTTTAATGATGTTGTTTAGTTTCTTTTTAATTTTTTATATGTGTAATCTTTTTTTTTTTTGTTTTGGACGGAAAATAAACTAAACAATTTGCTAACTCACCCAATGAGGTATGTGTTTTTTTGTTTTTGCATATGCAAAAAGTTTGACTAAAGTCAGTGTTTTTTTTTCAATTTTGTTCAATGTCTTTTAATATTTTTCTTATCTCAACATACTTAAAATAATGATAAAAGGGTGTCAACTATTTAGCTATACCAAAACTCAACAATATCAAACCAAAGCTCGTGTCAGTCGAATAACTGTTTTTGCAAAAAAATAAACGACGATATGAAAATGAATCTACCTACTGAAGGAGGACCTTTGCTTTTTTAGTGATTTAAAAAGGAACAAATGACCGATAACGATTTATTATTAGGGGACACTTGATTGATAAGCTGTTATATAAAGTAAGCTAGTTTATACTATAGGAAGGGGTTTCAATTTAAAAATGTTTTCCTTATATGGCAATTGAGCTTCCCTTACTCAAGATAAGAATTCAGTAGAAATGAACAATTTAGGTATTTTTTAGTGAAGCTTTGAGAAATTGCCAAGTGCACGGTACCGTTATTGCCCCATTCTGCCTTCAAGATCTAGCCATCACATATTGGAAAGCAGTAAAATAAGTGCTCCCAAGAATAGATACTTATATTTATGTCAACTGGAACTGGGATGATTTTTCTACAGTTTCCCGTATGCAACATAATGATGCACAGAGTATAGCTTAAACCAAAGGTTACAAATAAATTGATGCAGTACGTTCAGTAAACCTACGACGACATCAAACACTCCTATTGTTTTCCGAAGTAATTGAAAATGCTGGAATGACAATGGCCCCTATTAGAGAGAATAAAGATTTTAACCCAAAAAATTGAAATCACTTCTTAAAATCGAACGAGTTTGCAGTTTGTCGCGGATTGACATGAAATGAAAATTTGTAAAATTTGTCATTCTGGGAGGATGATGCTAACAGAAAACGTGATATCTGCTTAAGATATAAATATTTACTCCGACAAGCAAGCTGCATACAGTCTCTACAAACTCTTAAGTGGCCCTAGACTGCCGAATATCTTTCATACAGACGGCGGAGCAGTTCAACATTCAGTTTTGTTGGGTGCCGGGGCACAGGGAAATTCTGGGGCACTGTAGAGCTTATTAGCTTGCCAAATATGAAATCACTTCGACTTTGCCACTTGAAGAAGGTTCCTTATGCGGGGAAGATACTACAGGTTTGAAAATGTACACAACAGTCACTAAAATGAGAAAAATTAAGCAAAAACAAGGGGAGAAAAATGGGCGAAAACGCAGGTTGTTTTTGACAGTTTCTCATTTCGGTTTTGGTTTCTATTCTTGGCTCGTGAGTTGATTTTCTATTGAATGTTCTTCGGAATTATAATATAAAATGGACTTATTGTTGCCTCATAACTTACTTTTTTTGGTGAATAGTATTCGAAAGTGTATAATTAAGCGCGAAAAAAATGAACAAAATTAAAAAAAAAAAAAAGGAAACAAATCAAAGCAACAGTTGTCCTTTTCGCTCAACACCTATTTGTCTTCTTAATGTTCTTCTCTATGTTCAGCTGAAATCATAGGTACCAGCATAAGGTAGCTACATGCAAACTTATGTTTAAGCTAGATGCAATCGAAGGAACAAATCTTAGGTGGATCAGTGGTAACACATGTCTAGCGACAAAGCTTTCTCTCACAGAAACAGAAACTCAATTTGTGTGCTGTCTTCTACAATTATCTTACTAATTCTGCCATTAGAAGTCTCCTACGCTCCTGGTTGTCAGCTACAGCCATTGTGATACCACGTGCATCTCCCTGGATCTCACACTACCCGTTATACTATCTAGAGCTACTTATAAAGCGCGATAGATTTATAACGACTGTATTAGCCGAGCCTCTTAAGATCATTAAACAGGAAGGCACCCAGATAGAGATTTTTTTATGGGAGAGTGCAGAACATGTACAAAGAAGGTGAAGTGTAGTCTCCTCCTCCTCTTCATCCATGCAGATAACCATGCTTTACCAATGAGACGTCCAATTAAAGAGAATTTTGTACACCCTTTTATTTTCCCACCATCGCATTTTTGTATGAGACCCCTACGCATGTTAACGCACGCGAAAATCATACAAAAATGTTATTTACAAAACTTGTCTTTTAATGGAGTCCCAACTGAAAAAAAAACAACAACAATTTGCAATCGAGCGGAAGAGAAAATAAGAAAAATAATGGAAAATTTAACAAATTGAACACGCAAATAAATTTGTTTTTATTGACTATATATATAAATATTTATATATATATGTATATATATAAAAGCGATAAAAGAAAAAGAAAATAGATAATTGCTATGTATGTATAAACTAAAAACAAATATGTATATTTTGTTTACCTTATCGAAAAATACATAATTATATTATACTTAAATGGTATAAATATTTTTTTTTTTCGTTTTGATTTTGCCATTTTTGCGTTTATTCAAAAACTTATATACGAAACAGAAATATATGTATGCATATAGTATATGTCTGTAAACTATAGACCAAAATTAGGCGTTAATTTTTGTTACAACATAAAGAGTTCTAGACAATTAAAAAAAAGTTCAAAAAAATTAAATAATTATTTAAACTATACATTTTGTTGTTGTAGAATACAATAATAAGATACGAATACATATATATATATTTAGTATAAAATAGTTAAACTCTTCTCTTAAAAACAAGAAAATAATATTAAATAATAAACACGTTACTATAGGAAAAATAAAAAATACATTTAGCTAACAAAATAAACATAAACAGAAAACATATAATTACGTTTTATATTATGCATTCTATTTAACTGTATGGCTACCTTTAAAAATAGGTACTTGTAAAAAGTTGTGCGACATTTCTTCTCATCCTTTTTCTTTATTTTATTTTTTGTGTGTATGTGTGCTTTGCTGTTTTATGTTGGTTTCATGATTACATTTACTTGAATCTACAAAATATACCCCCTTTTTGTGTTTATTTGCAGCCATTTGTTTTGTTTTTTTTTGTCAATATATTGGTTAGTTAAATACAAAATCTTTCCCGTTTTTTGCTAACTACTTTTTGTGTATTTTTCATTTCTCGTTTTAACTATGAATTTTTGTTTTTTACCTAAAAGATTATTTTAAAAATTAAAAGAAAAACAATATGTACCTAAATTTTGAAAATACAATTCTAAATCATCACAAAAATTTTGAAAACTATATAAAAATTATGAAATCAGAAGATGATACAATTTATATTATAAAGTTTGTGCTTTAGTTTCTTGTTTGTTCTCATTTCCCCTAAAAATTAATAAATTATTAACATACACAGATATTTTGCTTGGAAATTATAGATCATACATTACATTATATTTTTTTAATGTAGTTATTATTTTAAAACAAAAACAAAAATTACATTATGAATAAATTATTGAAATAAATATATTTATATTAATTTTTATGTGTTCAGTTTGGTTTTTTTCTGAATTATTGGGAAGCTCCACAAAATATTTATTTTATATATTTGATTATAAAACAAAAAACATAAATAATAATAATTAAACTAGCGACAATTGATGTATGCGAATATAAAGATATTCTATTTATTTATATAAAAATATGGCGTCGATAGTAGGTGCGTTTTTTTTATAAATATTTAGGAAGAAATACAATTATTTAACTGTGTGATTCACAATATTATTCACGAGTGTCGTGGGGGCAGGAATGTGATGTGGTTGTTGTAACAGTTCTGGAGGAAGACTCCTTTCAGCAGAATAAGTAAAAACACTGAACCCTGTTTTCTCGAAGCTGATAAATATCTGCTTCAGACAAAAAATAAAGAAATTTATATTGAAAATAGTGCAAATCGCAGAGCATCCAGACACGGTTTACGCTCTATTCATATTTAACGCCAGTAGGACATCCTCCTGGTTGAGTTGAAAAGGAATTTAGATGTTGCTCACAAGCTAAGACACTAACCACTGCATAATCGGCACTACAAAAGTGAGTTCCTCGTCTATGAATATGAACAATGTTACCAGCTAATGGAATACATAAAGCATTGAAGATATATCGCTCGGTTCAAGCAATACACTAATTACTGCACGACTGCGACATTAAGTGACCTCGTCGTCCATAATCAATGCTACCTGCATGAACTTTTGTATCTATATAGCAAGAGTAACATATGAGAATACTAAGAAATGCATTACTGCGCGAGTTATGCTTAGCAGTTTTCACAAATGCGCTAGTTCGTATTGGTTCTTACCTCTGATAGGTAGGGAATCGAAAAATGTAGAATGCTCTTTTGAGCGCAAACGGATAGCTTTTAGAATCGTATTGCAAATCTATTGTTATGATTTGCAACGGATTAGACGTTACAATTACGTAGCTATTTCTGTTTTGCATTGGTGAATGAGCTTAAATTCTGATGTTGGCGAACCGGCCAGCAATTACGACATCTTTTTTGGTAATAGCTTAGGATCATGCCTAGAAAGCAACGGCATTCTGCTTTTTGTACATTCCCACCCCAAAAAAAAACTTCCCCCACAGATAATAACCTCATTCTTCAACCAAAACCTCGCGCAATATTGCCTGCATCCACTGCACATTTGAATCGATGAATAAGCAGTTACGTTCACATTTATAAATTTTGTTATTAGCAATATGTGTGCGTTTTTTTTATTTATTTAAATAGCATATGATACAATTTCATTATTTTTTTTACTTTGCATTTCCTTTTTATAGTGAACAAAACAATGTTAGAATTGTGTTTTGTTCTCTTGTACATTAAAACAAAAAAAAAATAGAAATTAAAAAAAAAACAAATGAAACAAATTGGCAAGGAATGGCTCAAGTTAGAATGTTATAACATTGTTACAAAATATAATTTTAATATGCGATTTTGCTTTATGTTTTCCTCGTAGTTTTTTTTATTATTAATATTTTTGTTATTTCCTTATTTCATTCAGTTTTTGACGATGCATTTTTTTATAGTAGAAAAGAAATTAAAAAAAATATTCTCGTGCAGATTTATGGAGCCAATATTATCCTTTTTGTTTAAATTCTCTTTTTTCTTTTGGGTGACATTGTTTTTATTTTTTGTTTCGTTTGCAACATTTTATTTTTATGATTTTTCCCATTTTTTTTGTTAAAACTCGTTAAATACATTTTAGAAGATTAAAATTATTATACATGTTTTCTTTATAAGAAATATCCGAGTCTTGAACATTTTTTTGTTTGTTTTGAACTATTTGTTTGTTTGTTTCATCGGTTTCCTTATTTTCTTTCACAAAAAAAAACAGTTGTTCATAGTTGTTGCGTGTTTCTTTTTTCCATAAATTATTATTTTGTTTTACTTATTTTATAATATACATATATATTTGTTGTTATTAATTCCTACTTCTTTTCTTCTTCTTTAATTTTTTGTCAAAAAAAAAACATTTAAAATATAATTTTTGTTGCGTTATAAAATTGTTAAATTTATATTTTTTTGTTTTATTGTATTTTATTTTTTTTTCTTGAAAAAAGGAATTATGAAAACATTATAATCACAAAAATAGTTTTAACGATCCAAAACCAGTTCAGACCAAGTTATATTCTTTCAGATTTGATTGCAGAATTGTATCCTTTACAGCTGCAAATACAAACCTTATGTTTTCGGTATCTAGATTGGCGGATAAGAAGAAAAAAGAATGTGTAAATAAATTAGTTTACTATGATTACTGCATAATAAGGGAGACTAACACCAGTCAAACATTCTTTCATCAAAATAACTTAAAAACATAAGGAAACGCTACAGTCCGCTTCGCCGAATTGTTGCATACCCTATTTCTACACCCAAAAAGTGGGCGTGGCAAAAATCCAAGTATGTGTGAATTTTTAAGGAGGATATTGTTTACATATTTTGTTATTCATAACTGTTTTAAGGTTTTTTGAAGGATTTTATCAAAAAACAATGCTTTTGTTAGTAAACGCCTATATTGGGCGTGGCAAAAACGTTGATTAAAGGAACGACTTTGAGAGCGGCTTTAGCTACATACTTTGCGATAAATAGGAGTTTTATTTCCATTGATTTCGTCAATAAAACGTTTTTATTTGTTCCAACCAATTTGACGGGCTATTCCAGGATTTAAAAAGCTCTCCCAAAGGTAAGCTTCAGCTTTAGCCCTTTCTTCCAAATTCAACCCTTTTTTTCTGTCCATTTTAATAAAATACGTCCGTTTTGGGCCACTTACCAAATTGAAGTTTTGCTTATTTTCTGCTGAGTGCGTTTTCTTTTCCCATTGGTGCAAAAAATAACTGTATATTCCAAATTTCAACTTTCTAGCTTAAATTTTGACTTCCTCAAAAAAACGTTTTGTTCAAATAATGGGCCGATTATCATTTTGGGCCCCTAGCGAGTATAAGTTCCAAATTTCTAGCTGGAATATCGATTTTTTTGATACTTCGTCATTTCGGGCTTCTCGATAGTAAAATAAATAAATATGACCGGCACATACCAAACCAAGCTTCTCCAACCGCTTCTGCGAAGTGGAAGGGACCAACAATTTTAAGCCGAACCCGAACGGCAAATTTGAGAATTTGTCTCATGACAATTGAAGTTCGCAAGATGTGGGGCAGTGGAAAAACTTTAAGATGTTACTCGCCCAGGAGAGATTTGAACCTGCGACCTTTATATTAGTGGTCCATTACACTAACCTCAGCGTCCACGCTTCTAGATAGTATATGTTCCATACTATCTCAAAGATAATTTCGAGCTAGAGAGCTGAAATTTCAAATAGTATATGTTCCAAATTTTGTCTCTCTAGCTTGAATTTAACGGCTTTCAAATTGAGAACAAACGTGCGGAAATGGCTATATCGACATAACTATCGATGCTGATCATAAATAAAGTTACTTTTAGGGGTCTACGAGCAATATTAAGGTATGTTACAAACTATGAGTCAAAATTGTAATACCCTTAGAGTAGGGTATAAGCAGACAATATATATACATATTTAAATACCATTTGATGCTCAGCTTGACGAGGGGTCTTAGGTTCAAATCACGCCGGGCTCAATAACACCTAAAGTTTTTTTTCACTGCCCCCACTGAAGCGTCACCAAAACAGAGCGCTTGTTTAAAAAGGCGACCATTCATGTGAACCCACCAACACATTAAACATCTTGAAGTTGTCTCGCAAGTGTGCATGTAAGTCCGTGGGTTGACACGACTGAAGACCAACGGTGTCGTTAAAGGACGATCGTACAATAATCAATAACAGGAGCATGCACGTGTCCAATATGTAGAGTTAGGTTAGGTTGGGGTGGCTGTCAGCCTAAGGCCAACACCCTTAGACCAATGTTAGGTCCATTGTGATACCACACGGATCTATGGGTTTCTTTCACTACTCGTTAAACCATGGAGCTTCTTATGAAGCGCGATAGACTTCTAACGTCAGTGCCGCCAAGTCACTTAGATCATTAAGCAAGAAATCTCCCAGATGGAGATTTCTTTTATGGGAGAGAGCAGGGGACATGTACAAAGAAAGTGAAGTGTAGTCTCCTCCTCCCGCTCGTCCATTCAGCTTTTGCAGAAGTCGTTTGAATAAACGCCAAGCCTCGATGCGTGCCTGCCAGACAGTGTCCTGTAATGGCACCTATAGTGGAGCTAATATGCAGTCGGTTTAGTGAGATTAGACTCTTATAGTGTCGCTGGTCCAGCTTTGGCCAGATATGCTTAGTCGCTAGATATGTATTACTAGTTGTTCTCTGGATTGCGGGTAGCTTTTCAGGTAAAAGAGGTAGTTTGGTTGAGCTTATCTGCTGCAGTGGAATGTCTCTATGCCCCGGCACCCCCAACAGAGGTGAATGTTAAACTGCTCCGCCATCTCCCTAATAGATGAACGGCAGTCAAGGGCTGCGATGGAATTTAAAGAGACTGAATCCACGGACTTAATCGCGGCTTGACTGTCTGAGAAGATACGGATGTCCTATGTGGATATCACATTTCTCTTCAGCCACGTCAGGGCTACTTTTATCGCCATAATTTTCCCCTGGAATACCCTACAATGATTAGGAAAACGAAAAGATAGACTAAGATTTAGCCTTTCGGAGAAAACGCTTGCACCAACCCCATCACTAGTTTTTGGGAAATTGGTGTAGAAGTGGATCGATTTATCTTCCGCGTCCAATATGTAAAA
Source organism: Portevinia maculata (assembly GCA_949715645.1). Lineage (NCBI taxonomy): Eukaryota > Metazoa > Arthropoda > Insecta > Diptera > Syrphidae > Portevinia > Portevinia maculata. The sequence continues at coordinate 223,104,340 of OX454526.1, forward strand.
AGAGGCAGACCTAAAAACTGCAACGGTGGCAACAGTTGTTATGTGAATGGTTTCTAAACGAACAGTTTCCCTGGACCTAACGAAACCTACGCGAAACTGCGATACTTGCCATTCTTTTCAGCCGATTTCTCACACTATAAGTTGCGGGAAAAAAATACGGCTCTCTGATGAACATAGCGAGTTGTCGCTGGCAAAATTTCCTAGGCGGTGGACAGAGACAGACTTGCTCTTGCCACCATTTACTTCAAGACTAACCAATTCCGTCTGTTTTTAAATCGCCGTAAAAGCCTCTACGCCAAGTCTTTTCCAGGACTTGCCATAGTGTGATGATTTGATCTATTGACGGATGTTGCAGAACGGCTTGAAACGTTCACACGTCCGTTGGATAGGATAGGCATAGATATGCCTCGACAGTTTCTTGTTTTAGGTATTTTATTTATTTATTAAAACCTTTTACAAGATATAGAATCGCTGTTCTTGTAGATGGGCATGTGAAGCTGAAAGTCCAGTCGGGCATGCTTTTGTCAACCTATACTTGTTTGATGATTTGATGCATGCACTTTGCCAAAACATCACCTTCGTATTTGAAGAGCTCCGCTGGTTAGTCATCAGAGCCAGCCGTTTTCTTGTTCTTGTGCTCTTTTATAGCTAAACCGAAATATTTTCCATACTGGGTGGAGGAATCGAGTTTTCAAAAACAGGACGCGGGTTAGGTTAGGTTAGGTTTATGTGGCTGTCGGCAGAAACCGACACACTTAGACCAATTAGGTCCATTGTGATACCACGTATGTATTATCTACCTCAACTCTGTAGATGGGACTGGCCAACGACACGCGGTTGTTCTCAAACGGTCCCCCATCTACGTACTAACCGCGCCCAACGTCGTTTAATTGCGGTGATCTGACGAGAACCGATTAACTCGACGTGGTATGGTCGCAGGACGCGGGTGCTCTTGAGCAGGTGCCTGCGTTTCGGTCTTAAAGCCAGCAGCCAGTCGCTTCGCTTTCGTGTAAATCCTCCGGATTCGATTTCCTTCATTGCATTCTTCTTCACTCTTCGCTCGTTAAGCTCTGCAGTGTTTTTAAATGTGCACCTTTTATCACCTTTTTTCGCTAAATGCATACATCATCTAACGACGTGATTTTTCTCTGTGGTGGATGGTAACATACGGTGGTCTCGCTGAATTTCTCGCTCAGGCTGGAGTAGACAGCTGTGCCTATTTGTCCAACGTCGATTTTTTTTAGGCAGTTCGCAGCTTCTTCTCGTGGGACAGTTGAGATGTTAATGTAGCCGCAACAAGAAAAAGGTCCGAGTCGAAGTTTGCCCCCAGCAATGTGTGCATGTTTCCTCACTTACGAGAGAGGTTCATTGATTGAGGCCCAGGCTCACTTAGTCTGTAGGTGCGTCGTAAGTAATGACCAGCAGCTTTCACGAGTATTTTATATTAAAAAAAAACCTTGATCAAATAAAGTCCTCTTTTCATGCTGAAGTAATACAACTACATTTTAATTTCATTTTATTTCGGCTCCCTTGTGAACAAATATTAATTTAAACTTTTTTAAATTAAAAACAAACCATCAACCAAAACTTAATAAAACCAAAGAATTTAAAACAAATCAATAAATTAAACTAAACGTAATTTGTTGGGTTTTATTTTGATTAATTTTGTTCATATTCACATTCCAAAATAATACAAAAAAAAATATGCCTAATTTTTGTGATCTTTCGTGTAAAGTCTTTTATAGTTGTATTACGTTCAAAATAAATAAGTGTGAAATATAATATTGATGGTATTTTTTTAAAGTAATTTATAATAAATGTTAAAAAATAACAAATTAATAAGCTTATTTTTTTTAAATAAAATATTTGCATTTTATTTTTGTTTTCGTCTCTTAACACGTTCAGTGAAATCACGCAGTTTAATTTTTGTTTGTTGACTTAACCTAAATTGAACTCCTTTAATGCGTTCTGCATAATTGTATCTTTTACGGCGCAGAACACAAGTTTGATGTTTTCCGTATCTATTGGAATGTTAGATGGAAGAGTCAGTTGAGTTTTTTTTTATTGTTGAAGTTGCAAGTTCATAAGGGAGAAAATAAAAATAGAAATTCAAATGAAGTCCGCTATTGATTTTTATGTAAGTTTTTGTCTACGAAAATGATCAACATTCTCTAGCTCTACTCTTAAACACGCGTGTGTTTTTTTACGTTTTGTATATTCTTACGTGTTAACTATGTACATTCTTACCTTGGCCAGCGATGAGAGCGACGTAGTTTTTGAGATTTTTATAGACAATTTGTACACTTCTCGAATTGAAATGATTTTCTATTTCTAAGCATAAGACAAACTGTGTCTATTATTAATCGTGTTTTTCTTAATTAAACAACGTTTATTAATAATTTCTTAATCAAACAATACATTTAAAATTAACATCAAAATTAAGAAATAGTTTCTCGTCCACAGGACTCCTTTTCTCCACAATAAAATCTGCAACAAAAAGCTAGATAAGCATAGGCCCAACAAAATACTGCAAAACAAGTCTGCTGAGCCGTGATTCCGGGAAGCCGAATAAGTTAATGAGGTTACATTCGTAGACAAATAGACCGATGCTCCAAAATAGAAACTGTGATTGCTGTTGTCTTTTCCTTGCAGAACATCAGGCTATTAATAGTGCAGGCTCGTGAACTGCATTTTCCAAACACGTAGGAGGATATCAGTTAATTTCAATAGGCTCCCGACTTCCAATTTTGGGTACAATACTTTTAATTGCTTTATATTAAAGCGGAGGTTCAGTCTTGCTTGCCGGCTCAAAGGTTGGTGCTGGGAGTCCAAGATCCTCTCGGGTGGATTATTATTTACAATTCGTTCTATCTGAACGGACCAATAGTCGACGTGTTTTAGCTTTTTGGACTACATCCACATCGTGGTAGACCTTATAGAGTTCGCGGTTGTGTCTTCTCACGTATTCGCCCTCATTGCACACAGGACTTAATATTCGACTTTATCTTTCAACTCTCCTTTCGTGCTTATCGGCTAGGACTCAGTGCCGTTAGGCAGCTGGCAGAACTAAGGTTCAATAGAGCAATCATTTTGTCCTTCGAGTCAGGAGTCCTGAACCTATTAGCTTCGCCAAACCAAAATATTTAGTACCCGTTTCCCAAGGGTAATTCTTCGTCGGATCTCCACTTAGATGGCATTCATGAAGTTTATGAATAGCTGAACTACCTCGAACCCATTCCTACATAACAGAGACGTTTTGCCCAAGGCGGTGAATAGATGTTTGTCGATATTATGTTCTTGGCCTTGTTCTTGTTAACTTCAATACCAACCAACTTTGTCCGTTCTTCAACCACCGTAATAGCATCTAGCACCGCACGCTGGGAACGATCGATGATGTCTATCTATTACGGTCACGTACCACAGTAACTGGACGGATCTGTTGAAGAAGCCTTTGGTGTTGACACCTGTCCTGCGCACTATCTCCTCTAGAACAATATTGAAGAAGTCACATGAAAAAGCATCTGCTTTCCGGAATCCAGTGCAGTTTTAAAAGAGTTCGCAAAATCAATTTCCAATAGAAGATTACACAACGCGTCAGGCGACAAAACTGGAACAGTTTTACAGAGATCCTGAATTGTGCCATCGCAACATAGAACTATGAAAGCTGTCATATTTGGCTTGAAGATGATAAAAATATGGTAAGTCTCGACTCTAAATTCACTGGTCTTTTCCAGGATTTGAAAGTGTGATGATTCCGCCTATTGTCGATCTGCCGGTCCGAAAGCCACCCTGTTACGTGCGGAGCAGCGTGTTGCAGAACGGCTTGAGCCGTTCACACAATTAGTTATAATAGGATCTTATATTCGACATTAAGCAGGAATACGCCTTGATAGTTCTTGCAAGATACAGCATTGTCTATTTTGTAGATGGGGCATATGATTTCTCTCTACATGCTAGGATTCACTGCTCAAACTGGGCTTCCGCCGCTGTTTCGAAGAGTCTGCGTTTCAGTCTTAAGGGCAACAGCCAGTAGATTCGCTTTCACGTAATACTAAACAAAAGTTCATTCTACGTTTCTGCATTCTGAAATTTAATTGCATCCCTTTATTCCATTAGCACTTTGTTGAAAAGCCTTTTTTTAAGGAAATCCAAATTGCAAAGCACTCCGACTCGGTAACGGTGCATTGTACTACCAGACAGAAATCCTCTTTTTGGTGTAGAGGCTGGAGAACGGGTGGCGTATGTTGTTGTTCCCCGGGGGGATTGAACCTACATTGCACGGGTCTCAAGCCAACACACTAACTTCTACACCGTCGCCAACTTATTCAAAAGGCTTGCTTAGGAAATAAAAAACAAACGCGATAAATCGACTTATTTTTTATAGCCGTTCTTCTTTTTTTTTTTTAGCTCTGACCAGGGCACTGAGCATACTTTGAGCAAGGCGAGTGATCCGATTTATTTATGAAACACACTTGAGCGCTTCACTGTTACATGATTAGCAACCATTTTTATTTTGACAGCTGCGATGTATGAACAGTAAGGCTTGAGCCCGACTACATCAAAACAAAAGTGAAGAAAAGTACAAAAAATTGAAAACATCGAAACTCATCGAAAAAAAGCGCATATTTATACGGCATCTATGATTAAAATCTGAACTAAAAAAGCTCTGAAGCTTTTCGTTTAATATTTTAAAATTTCCGGAAATTTCAAAAACAAATTTAAAAACAAAAAATTGTAAAATGTATGTGAAATTTGGAAATATATAAAAGATTTGATAACGTCATCATTAAAAATGTGTTCTAATAGGCATGACGCGAAAATGGTTCCAATTATTTCCATTTATCGTCTTCTCCATCGTTTATTTATTTTCACCTGCTTGTCAAAAGAGCTTTTCCTTGCGAAACTGACAGAAATTATGTGATGGAAGCGTCATCTAGCGAAAAATTCGGTAAGGTATTCTTTGATTGTGTTTGTTTCTAGAGCTTTGCGAAAAGTGAAAGCTGGAACATGTTCGAGCTTTGAACGACAGTAAAATTTTAAAATGACAAGAAATATACAGAGCGCACTATGCGATGAAGCAGTATATCCGATTTTTTCCACTTTTTTGTACTTTTTCCCACTTTTGTTTCGATGTAGTTCATGCTTTAGGTATACCTCTAACTTTCAAGTAACACACTTTTTCAAAGCTCAGAGCAAACTAATACACTAACACAAAATAGCTTGCGGTAGTTCATGATTTAATGGTTAGATGGGTCTGATGCAAGAAATATGGAAAAGAACAACCCTAAAACTATACTGTAGTTTTTCTAGTAAGTAAAGAATTGGGTTCCACTAGCTATTTACTGGAGCCTGAATGGTGATGTGTTGAAGTTGAATACATTTTGTTGCACTTGAAACACTTTTTGTTTACTTTCTCTTAAAAATTATAAGTACAATTGTTTGCTTTATTTATGTTTTTGCAGATCTTTCGGATGTCAAAAAATAGCTTTTTGGGTTAGTTTTTGACTACCAGAGGCAGATGCGTATGTGTGTGAGCTTGCACTTTTCTATTTTCGTGCACACACTTTACTTTTTGCCGATTGTAGTTTGGGCTTTACTCATCGAGAAGTACATGGACAAACAGCGCATAGAAACTGTGAGAATCCACTACCGAAATGGTGAGATTTTTCCGGGACGAGCTCATAATGCGCTTTCTAGCCGTACAGTGGTTCGACTAATTTTAAAAGATTGAGCGATTTAAAGCCATTGGATTTCTTTCTTTGGGTTTTTTTTTTTAAAGAAAAGCTGTATGCCAATAGCACAAGAACAGAGAAATTCAGCCGGCACACACTATGTCTTCGAAAATTTTATCAAAAGGATTAACGTGTGCCACGTTTTGTTTTTAAATTTCAAATAGGCGGCCCTAATTGGACACCTTTTATGTTGCGCGCTATTATATTATTTGTTTTATATAAAAATAAAAGGAATTCCAAATTCCAGAGCACTCAGACTTGGCAACGGTCCATTGTACTACCAGACAGAAGTCCTCTTTTTGGTGTAGAGGTCGGGAAAAACAAGGTGTCATTCGTTCCTCTCCATTAATGGGTGACGTATGTGGTTGTTCCCCATTGGGATTGAACCTGCACCGCACGAGTCACAAGCCGGCACACTAACCTCTGCACCGTCACCACCCCCATTATATTAATTAATAATACATATTTCCATTCAAACAATTCTATCTCATTCATCACACCATTTTTGGATTTCAAAATTTTAAACTTACCTGTAGCACAAGTAAAGTGAGAATAAATTATTTTTTCGGAATCTGGATTTAAGTCTACAAACATACGAAGAATAAACTCTCGAGCCGCTATTGCATCCCTTTGTGGACCTATATCAACAGTGAATATACAGAAAAAGCTATAATTTAGCGCAATAACTAGCAATACAACAAATACATTCTACAAGTGCTTAATAAATAATTAATACAATTACTTTTATTTGATATCAAAGGCTTTATGCTAGCATATATGGTCAGCAACCCATAGACTACTATTTAAGAAAAAAAAAATTATTTCTTAACCTGTAGCCGTTGTAAAATGGGAATAACATTGACGTTCTGGATCTGGATTGGCTGATAGATACTTTTTCAATATAAATGCTTTGGCCGCGGGTATATCACATTTGGGGCCTTTATTTTATTTTTGTCATTACATTTAATAAGATATTTTTATTTAAAAAAAATTGGATACTTATTATTTAAGACATGCGAATAATTTATAAAATGTGCTTACCGTCATACTCAGGGAAGTAGTCTACCAAATGCGAATACATTATTTTTTCTTCTAACAAGTCTTTCTTATTTAAGAAAAGAATAACGGATGAATTTTGGAACCATGGATACGTAATAATAGTTCTAAATAAAGCTTTTGACTCCTCCATACGATTCTGAAATATAAGTAAAATACAAATTAATTAATGTACAGCAATATGATTTAACTTAATTGATTACAAAAAATGATACACACGGGAAATGTTTTTTATTTCAAATCAAATGAACATCCTACATGTATAAATCAGACGACTGTACATATATATATAACGCTTCGATCCGTCTTCAGTACGTCGGAAGTATTGCTGTTTAAATATTAACGCAAACGTTATAATGCGGATGAGGGATGGGTATTGCACCGTCAAAGATAAGCTGCTCATTCCCAACGGGTATGTCCTCAATACTCAGGAGCTCATTTTAGATCTGCAATCACAGAGAAAAGATAACGAATACTAAACAACAGGTCGGTGAGTTCCGTGTTTCTTTGCACGCGGATATAGGGATAATTTGAAATTTGCATGTAAAATACAACAACAACTTATCCTATATATGCTAACTTTAGCGGGGATGGCTATCGCCGCTAAGTCCTTTAGCGGGGATAAACAGTGCTTCCAAAATCCATCTTCGTTTATGATGAACTCTTGCGATGAATTTTTCAGGAAATGTCAAAGTTTGACAACCCACCGACCACTCACACATCCCGCCGAATATTTTGTTCGTGATTTTATTATTTTTTTCAAAATTTAGCAAATCTGTCAATGTGAAACTGTTTTTTATAATTTTAGAATATGTTTGGCATTAATTTTAACTGTCGGAAAATAATACTTTTGAATTTCACGATTTTCAATACAAATTTCTTAACTCAACTTACAGCTGTGTCACTAATAAACGTCATAGGTGCATGTGTGCTGCCAAGTTTTTTTTGATGCCATGCCTATATCCGCGTGCAAAGAAACACGGCTTATATTGGGTAAGGTTGAGGTAGTTGTCAGCTAAAGCCAACACACTTTGACCAATTTGAGTTCCATTGTGATACTACGTGGATTTAGGGGAGTTACCCCCACCTACTCGTTAAACCATTTAGAGCTTCTAATGAAGCGTGATCAATTTCTAACTCAGTGTTAGCCAAGTCGTTTAGATCATTAAGTAAGAAAGCTCCTTAGTAGACAATTCATTTATAGGAAATCAGTGCATGTACAAAGAAGGTGAACTGTAGTCTTCTCCTCTTCTTCGGCCATGCAGCTTCGACAGAAGCCGTTTGAATATACGCCAAGCCTTGATGCGTGCTTGCTTATAAGACAGTGCCCTATAACAACACCTACAATAGAGCTAATGTGCAGTCGGTTTAGTAAAACTAAACACTTAGAGTGTCGCAGGTCCAGCTTTGGCCAGATCTGCTTTGTCGCTATATTTAACTAGGGTTGGTCGCTAAGATGCCAGACACTCTCGACAAAGACAACGAAAGTTTCACGAAATAATCAAGCTTAAGCTCAGGTCTTATGGTTTCCCATCAAGTTTCATAAAATGGTTCGATTTATTAGATCAAGGGTTAATCAAGTCATATTAAGAGGTTCGCTATCAGAATTTTTCAGTCTGGAGTTCCTGAAATATGTGTGAAGTTCATTGAGGAAGTCACTTAGAACGAATTATTTTAATGCTACCCATTAATGATCCTCTTGGCTGGAGAATTATGTCCATTCGCTCAATGTAGTCGACGTGATTTTTTTGGACTACATCCACATCTTGGAACAGCTCATAGAGTTTGCGGTTCTATCTTCTCCTCGCGTGCAGGACCATATCGTCTGTTAAATGCGTAAAACTGTCAAGTCCATTTTTAGTTAAAATTGCGATTTGATACATGTTGTTACTCACAAAAAAAACTTACAAACGCGCATCAAGATTTTGCAGTAACTAAGCAATAATGTGTTGTCCTGATGCGTTTTTGTTTCTTGACAGTGTGTATGTATTTGGATTTCTTCGTAGTCTTAAATTGCCGTTTCGGCAGCTGGGCAGAAAGCAACCGGGAAACCTTAGAGCTACTCCTAGGTGCCCATTTTCCGAGTTGCACAAACTCGGACAGCGATCCAGTGAGCCTGATCGACTACAACCCCTCACATCCAGTCGAGAAGCATGTCATTACAGAATACACTAGCACAGATAGAATAGCATGGACACTGAAATCCTTCCACCCGTAAAGGTCTGCGTTCCCGAACGGCATTCTCCCAGCAATGCTACAAAAGACAAGCGGTACGACCATGCCGTAGTTCCAGGCAATATTCTGAAGCAACCTGGAGCTACGACACGTTCCAGATAGCTGGAAAGAAGTGACAGTGATTTTCATCAGTAAAGCAGGGAAACCCAGTCACTGCACACCCAAGGACTACAACCCAATTAGTCTTTCTCATGAAAACACTGGAAAGACTCTTGGATATTTACCTAAGGAACAAACTTGAGGAAACTGGCTCTCTACGTAGCGCACAGCAGGCATATGTCAAAGGCAGATCAGTGAACACTGCGCTACATGAAGTCACCAGAACGATCGAGAGTTCCCTCGACCAAAAAGAATTTGCATTGGCTGCTTTCTCAGATATAGAAGGCGCTTTCAACAACTTCAAAACCGAAACCAAAACGAGGAACACAGTTTTTGACAAACTATGTTAGGACAAGGCTCAAAGACAGAGCCATTTACAGTAGCCTTGGGGACTGTGTGTTTTAGAAACGTGTTACCTGTGGAACGCCACAAGGGGTGATGTTCTTTCCCTCTTCTGTGCAACATCTCAATCGACAAGATTCTTAAATCTCTGAACAGCAAAACCATAAAGATAGTTGCATACGCAGATGACATAGTCACACTTATCACAGGAAAGTTAGTTTGCACAATTAGTCAGATCGTGGACGGATGGCAACGGATGGCAACGGACTTGCGGCCAACCCCAAAAAGACCGAGCTCATTCTGGTTACTAAGAAATTCAAGATACCCATATGGAACATACCGAAACTGAAAGATGTTAGCATAAATCTCTCAAACGAGGTTAAGTACCTGTTGTGGTCTTCAATTCCAAACTAAACTGGAAACGGAACACCAAAGAGGGAATGAACAAGGAACTGAATGCTTTTTACGTCTGTAGGAAAGCGTTAGGGAAGAAATAGGAGTTACAGCCGCACATTGTACACTGGTTGTATACCTCAGTTGTGAGACCCATTCTAACCTATGGCTCGATCATCTGGTGGAAGGCGGTTAACACCAAATCCTACCTCAAAAACTTGAATAAGGTACAAAGGATTGCATGTCTCTTCTATAAAATCTATTTCCGCCTTTTCTGGAAGTCCCGCTCGGCCACAATCGATGTGACTAACTGGCAAAATGAGTTAAAATCACCTAAAAATGCAGTCAGCTCAAATTTGTAAAAGAGAATAGACATACTGCTCTCAGAGCAACGATTTATGGCGCGTTCGAAAGATACACGACTGAGTACACGACTGTGTCAACTGGGTCTGGAAACATTATTGAATCTACGACCCCTGGAGCTCTTCACGAAGAACGAAGCAGCCAAAAGTGCGCTCAGATTGAAAGAGATCGAAATTTGGAAGCCGTACACCTTCGGACACTCCCGTGTACTGGACACCTTTAATCAACGGGGGCTCATGCCACTAAATGTTTATGTGAAACCCTTATATGACTTTAATAAGAACTTCAAGGTCTATATAACCGCTCGACATGATTGGAATTCACTCAGCAAGGTCACCAAAGGGTATTTCCATTTTTACAGATGGTTCAAAGACGGAGAAGGGAACAGGAGTAGGAGTCTTTTCAGGGGCACTTAGTATCAACCAGTCCTATCGACTGCCAGACTCCTGCAGTGTTTTGCAAGCTGAAATCTACGCGATTAAGAAAGCTGAGCAGACAGTCCTAACGATGAAACTTCCAGCAATGGAATTAACCATCTGCTTAGACAGTCAGGCAGCTTTTAAAGCGATCGACTCCAACCTCATAAACGCGAAATGCGTCAAAGAGAGCATCCAGGCACTCAGAGCAATTAGCTATCAATCGGTACTACCCTGCTGGGTTCCTGGGCACGTTGGTGTGGCAGGAAATGAGACAGCAGAAACGCTGGCCAGATGCCGCTCTGATATGAACTCACTTGAGGCTGATGTGCAGGTACTACCTGCCTTAGCCACAGCTAAGAGCTTCATTGACGGTGCCACGACAAGAATATGTACGGAAATGTGGGACAATGAAACGTTTCTAATAATTATATGGTTTGGAACATTTTCCAGTGTAGTATCTGTAGGATACGCAAATATCTAATTGGATGCCGGTGCTAGATAATATCGATCATTAATCATACTATTGGTCTCGTTAAATTACAACAGGAAGAAAATATTGCAATATGTATTTCAAAAGTATATTCCCGCACTTCGATAAATCAGTAATGAGGTAAAAATCAATCAAAACTTGGAGAGCTTAAGATTTTGTTCCTAATTCTGACATTCATAGAATATTCGGTAAGCTTCTTTCCGATCAGACAATCTCGTCCAAACAACATCTTGTCTTCCATGAGACTTTTTCCCCATTTTTGAATATCAAGCAATTACATAATTTTAATGTGTTTTCCAAATGTTGCTCCCATTAATATGTGTATCATTTTTATATAAGTTTTTGTGTACATACCTCGTTTTCAGATTCGAATAAAATTTGATCGTACTCTGAGAGAGCGACCAAGAAAATAATTGAAGTTACATTTTCAAAACAGTGAATCCATTTTCTTCTTTCAGATCTCTGACCGCCGACGTCTACCATCCTGTGTTAATGATAAGGGAAAACAAAAAACAATAAATATTGTTTACGTTAATATAACATATTTTCCATTATTTTATTTGTTTCATTTATTTCACTAAAAGCAAGCGCTGTCATTATATTTAGTAAGCAAGCAATAAGCGTTACATACAAACAAACAAACAAACAAAAGAATTTCTACATTAACAAATTTCACTAAAGATCTAAACACAAATGATTAAAAAAAATAATAATAATAATAAATAAAGGAAAACAAGCGTTTCTGTTGCCATAATTTCGAAAGTTGTTTGCTTCTGCCAATCTAAAATACAAATAACTACTACAAACCAGTCTCTAGCTGTTCTTCAATAATATTTTTTCTAATTGTAGGTAAAAATGTATACCTAAATACGATTCCATCTAAATCGAATGGATATTCTAGAATTCCTGTGGTCGGAACTCGAGCACGTAGAATATCTTGTTCGGTCGGTAAAAAATCTTCTTTCTCAATACGTGGCAGATCACTTAAGTAACTAAGTACCCAAAAAATAAAATAAACGAAAAGTAATACAGAACAATGATTAAATTTGTATAAAAAAAAAATACAATTGTGCGGTAGAGTAGTCGATTAAATAAATTAATAAACAAGAACACATTTGATATAATAGAAATATTCATGTCACTCCTCAATGATTTGTAATTTGAAAATTTGATTGACATGAATGCACCTATATTCAGGTTCTTTCCGTACTTTAGTTTTTTTTTTTTAGCAATTTTGATTAAAATATCTTAATGTGGCTTACTAAATAAACAAATGCATTTTCCGTATTTAAATCATTTCATCATTTCTTAAGCCATTTGAAATTTAAGCTAAGGTTTTGAGCATCTTAATAGATGTAAAAAAAACTACGATGATCACGACGACCACCAAACAAATGAGAAGTCAAAACGGCTTATATCTTGCCCTTACAATTATTTTAAACATAACCAGATATCGACGCATGAATCCTTAGGGTTCCTCTGAGAGAGACAAAGGTTTTTCAACGTTTGCAATTGTGACATTCATAATATAAAAGGTGAGATAACAAGGTGAAAATACTAAATATAGCCAACACATTAGCGAGTTTGATGCTCATAAGTTCCTTACTTATTTTGTCGCAATGTGAGGAGCAAGAATTCATCTTATCGCGAATATTTATTCAATTCTATAATCGTGTATGTCTATTATGTGAGTGTGCACAGTATATTCAGCACGGAATTTCTTTATCTGCTTGAATTTGTGACTTATTGGGATCAGCACACGCTGATTCACATGTTTGTCTCGAAACGCAACGCACGACAGATTAAATTTGTGATTGAAACGTGATGCTATAATAAATCGTTTTGGCTAACCTAAGGTTTATCTACAATTTCACTCAAGTGGCCGTTTATTGACTCATCATGGCTTGTGTCGTTTGCCAATGGGAAAAAACCGTGAATACAAAATATCTCGCTTGACAATTCTGAGACGAAAATTTTGCTTCTCGATTTCAGGTCAGCACTCAAAAAGCACTAATACATACATAACTTAACTTTGGTGATAAAGAAAAACGTTTATTGCGGAACGCCGAAAGGAAGAGTCTCCTCACTCCTCTGTGGAATATCGCAATAAACAAAATTTTCCGTCCTCTGTCCAACTGATGGTCTTGCGGTCAACCCCAAAAAGATTGAGCTCATCCTGTTTACTAGAAAACACAAGATACCCAAGCTAACAAAACTGAAAGGCGTTTGCTTCAATCTCTCAAACTGAAGAGTAAATGAAGAAGAGTCCGAATGCCTTGCTTCGCGAAGGGGCAGACACGTTGACTCGTGTACAATCATTGCATTCGATGGTGCCGGTGCGGAGGCCTTCGTCGCAATTTTTCAACGGGCTATGCTGTCGGCCACTATTTTCGTCAGAAGGGTATCTCATGGTAGACAGGCCTCCTCCCTCTCTCCCGCTACCACTCCTTTTTGAATTCCATTATCCCCTGGATCGGACTTAAGGTGTCATACGTCCCGTGCCGATAGTCAACCCTCAGCCAGGTTTGATAAATAGCTCAGTCGTTAACGGAGTATTCGAATACCTGGCGACCCCCGGATTAACTCGCCTGTACTGGCCAACCTCCTTTCTTCGCTACTCGTTGGATTTATTTAGAATTCTAAAAAAGCGGCAAAGATCGTTGGAGGGAACCCTTTTGGTTCCAAAAAGGCCCAAAGTGCAGACCACCAGCACCAGTCCCAACGCTAGGTCTCATAGGACAAACTTAGAGACAAAATTGTTTCTGCGGTAATCGATAGGAGTTATATCAACGGCACAATCTCCTCCGAACTGTGGCATGACGTAAAGGCAGAGCTCAGCAGAAGCTTTATGGGACCTTATTAAGGTCAGTCCTGGCCCACCTCCGATCAACAGTGATGCCGGTTGGCATCAAGGCCACGTCAAGCTAATCGTCTGTGAAGAGCACCGATTATGCCCCATAAAACTGAACTTGTCCTCTTCTCTAGGAAATACAAAATTTCATGAATAGTCCCTCCTCCATTAACGGCCTTACTTTCTTTGACGAAGATACAAATTTTGGGTTTTATTTTAGATAGGAAATTAAGTTGGAAACCGAATATTCTAGGAAGACTGAGGAAAGCTACGGTAGCACTCTTTTCCTGCAAAAAAGCCTGTCTATGCATCAGTCACTCCGAACCACTCCCTCTGCGGCACTGGATATTCTGTTCTGTTCTGTTCTGTGATATATCTGCCACCCCTCGACATCTTCGGCAGATCAGCGCATGCTAATGCGACTGTTCGTCTCGAAGCCTCATCACAGTGGATCAATAAAGAAATTGGCAACGCCACGGTTCTGAATATATTCAGTACCCTTTCAAGAAACATAGACTACACCATACCTCTTCTACAATTTGGTAATAATTTCCAAGTAACCATCCCCTCCAGTTCACTCTGGGAAGATGATGCGTTGTTGGATGATTGGGCGATCCACTTCTACACCGACGGATCAAAAACCAATGATGGGGTGGTGGTGTTTTCTCCCGAAAGACTTAATTTTAGTCTCTTCTTCCGTATTTCCAACCACTGTAGTGGTTCAGGAGGAAGTTATGGCGATCAAAGAAGTATTATCGTGGCTTAAAGAAAACGTGATATCGGCTAGATATCCGCATTTTCTCCGATAGCCAAGCTGCCATCAAGTCCCTGGAAACAGTCTATACATTTTAACCTGGCACTAGAATGCTGAACATCTCTGAAGGAGATGGCAGAGCAGTGCATCATTCATATTTGTTGCGTGCCGGGGCATGGGGACTTTCCGGGGAACTGTAAGGCTTATGAACTCGCTAAACAATGAACTACTAGTAATAGCTACATGCAAACTTATGTTTAAGCTAGATGCGCTCGAGAGAACAAACCTTCGGTGGACAGGTGGCAACACATGTATAGCAAGGATTGGCATGTATTTGAACGACTTTTGCAGAAGCTGCATGGACGAGGAGGAGAAAGACACTATTCTCAACTTTCTATGAACATGTCAAGCTCTCTCCCAAAAAAAAAGTCCACTTGGGTGTCTTCTTCTACAACGATCTAAACGGTCTAACTAACACAGACATCAGTAGTCTCCTACTCTTCATTAGAAGCACCAACTAGCTTTAACGAGTAGGGGGAGAACTTTCCCCAGATCCAGGTGGTACAACAACGGAGGTCGACAGCCACATTTACCTAATCTAACTTCACCTGAATGCCTTTTACGCCTGCATAAAAGCTTTTGGAAAAATGGGGCTCGCAGCCGAACATAGATTGTGAGACTCATTCTAACCTATGGTTCGATTTTTGGGAGGTGGTTAACACGAAATACTACCCTAAGAATCTGAACAAGGAACAAAGGATTGCTTGTTTGGGGATAACTGGTTTAATAAAATCCACGCTTCAACTGGGTCTGGAAACATTACTGAAGCTAAAACCCACCTTCACAAAGAATGTGGTAGACAAAAGTGCTCTCAAACTAAAAGAGATTAAGATTTGAAGGCCGTGTATATTTGAACACTCGCTCGTACTTCACAACTTTAATCAAAGGGGGCTTTTGCCTTCTTTTGATTCTCGAAGACGATGAAGGCAACAGGAGCAGCCGTTTTCTCAGAGGCAATGAGCATCAACCAGTCCTACCGGCTGCCATATCACTACAGTGTTTTACGAAATAGGTTTACTCAATTAAGAAAGTAGCACAGACTGCTCTATAGATGGAACTACCAGCAATGGAATTAACCATTTGTGTAGACCAGGTAGGGGCTCCAATGTCATAAAAGCGAAATGCGTCACAGAATGCCATTTTGTTATGTACTTTTGTTTGCTGTGGTTCTTTGCTGGCGTGCTTGTCGTCATCCGTAGCTCGTCGGTGGGCGTTGGACTTGACCATTTTGCCTTCAATGGCTCTCTTACTCGCCTCAACAACACCAGTAGTTTTGCCATAACTCGTAGTCTGTGGCCCAACATTGATAATAAGAGAAGTCACTAGTGCCCTTTGATAGAAGCCAAATCAGACTGCGCGTCATTATAC
Organism: Portevinia maculata; assembly: GCA_949715645.1. NCBI lineage: Eukaryota > Metazoa > Arthropoda > Insecta > Diptera > Syrphidae > Portevinia > Portevinia maculata. Next base: position 223,120,502 of record OX454526.1, read on the forward strand.
TAACCGCACATTGCATCATTGGAGACATATCTAGAATGCTACGGATCTTCAATCTGCAAAAAATCTCTTGTGCCACTGCCCGGCTCTTCAGGAACGACGCATATCCTGCATTGGAACGCGGTTATTTGACAGCTTATACGATTTAGCAGGGATACCTCTATCAGACATTACAACATTTATTAGCAGATCTAAATGGTTTTTGTTAGTAACATGTGCTACCATATACGTGAAAGCGTACTCACAAAGTTTTTTTTAAGCGATAAATGTAACTCCATCCTTTTGGTTTTTCAGTAGCATTTTACTGCCGTGCAGGTACGGGCTACAAATATCACTGCAGCACCCCCAAAAAACAGCGCTTATCGTAAAAGGTAAGGGCTAAGAGGAGAAATAAGTTTTTCGGTGCTCCACGCTACACATTTAACATCTCGAAACTCTCTCACATTTGTGAATGCAAATCCATGGGATGACACAACTGAAGATCACCGGTGTCGTAAAAGGTTGACCAAATAATAATCACTAACAGGAGCATGCACGTGTCGAAATCGAAAAGAGCGGCCTAAAATCACGAATGCAAAAAACACCCGCACTTAATTGGCCTCAGTTAAAAGTGGTCCGACGCCCATAGGCCTGCAGAAGTTTATTGAGGTCAAACCGCTGTACCCCACAGGTGGACCAATAAGGAAGCAGTAATGTGAGGCAGTATCCAGACATTATTGAAATACCCACTGCTTAAACTAAGAGTTTCCCTGGATTTTTTGTGGTAAAAATGCAGCCATAATGCTTTAGATACACTGTGTCCACGTAGGTGGTATAGACAACCCAGTTCTGGCAGGCAAATTTTGTTGTTTTTTTTTTTTGTTTCTTACAATACCCTTAACAACGCACAGAGGTGGTTTGATAACCACTGCCTCAGTGCTATCTTCAGCTATTTTCAGGTAGTTCGTTATCTTCTTTACCGCAGTGTCCTAGTGTCCAACACAGTCTCACTCGGTTCTGCCTATATAATGGCCTTAAGCATTGTGCGACTGCTTCTGACTGTTTCAGAATTCATGTGAAGTAGAGAAATTGACAAGTTAAAGTATTATTATTATAAGAAAAAAGTGTTAAAAGTTTATAAGAATATAGAAAAAACGTTGTTTCGCATTAGCCTACACTCCTAGTTTTTTTCTTCTATTATCTTAAAATCTGAAATACAAAATTTCAGCGAGTACCCGGTGTGCATTGCTGCCCCTACCCGCTAGGGGTAGGTGCTTGTTGTCTGACAGGCGCCTATGACAGCTTACTTTGTAGAATCAAACAGTGCCCGCTTCAGTGGTTAAATAAATGCCACCCTTTTCTTCGCATGCTAATGGCTTTATGTCGGAAACGCTAGCGAATTCAATCGGATGAACGACCCGCGAACGAATAGAAGACAAACAGACCAACATTAATTTGTATATAAGAAAAAATGCAGTTGTGGGTAAACTGCTGTTGGCCAAACTTAACAGAAACACTGTTGGGGCAATACCGAAGGTTGCCTTAAAATTTGAGCTGTTGATCGGTACAGTGGTTCTGGAGCACAAAGCATAGACATAAACATACATAGGTACATAAGTACATTGTTTTACATACATATAGATAGATATATGTATAAACGATTGATCAAGAGATGCTTATTATCAATAGTTTCCAACCGTGTAGATTACAATTAATTTTCTTAAGAAGTTTTGGACATGCTAGACTCTCATCATATAAATTTACGCACGATTGTCGTCCAAGCGTTACTAGTGAACGAGGTCGTCATTAGTTTGCTTCACGCGACTCTACCACCATCATCTCGTCTGTCGTCAATCGCATAGAAATCGAATGTTATCTATATACACAAAATAAACTGCAGACGGCGGCGTGCCATCATCATGAAAACTGCTTTAATTGTCTGCAAAATATCTAAATCGATGACCCTTACTAGCTATCGCACAAATGCTATTGTATTGACGATAGTGCTTTGACGTTTTTTGAGTTATGTGAAGTAAATATTGAATCTTCAAAACGATATTGATTTCTAATGTTACGTGAAACAATGCTATCGAAGTCGGTATCGTCAGCCTTAAGTGATGTGGGCTCTGGAAAAATAACTTCAACTGTATTGACACTGCAAATGCTGCATATTGTTTGGAACTCCTGTCCGTGTTGGACAACATTTAGGCTTCAAGTTCTCATTTCAAAAATTAGGCTAATATGGCTTGGAGTCATTGCACTCGTAAAATAATTGTCACTGCTCAAGCCATCGCTAAGTGATTGGAATATAATTCGAAGCCCCTTGCGCTCTATTTAAATGTTGTTTGCACCTACAATCGTAAAACACATCTGTCCATTCCAGATTTATGTTGGTCTCAGTTAGATCAAAACTAATATTATGAAATGTTTGCAATGTCATACATTTTTTTGAACGTTGTGTTTTGCGTTCAAATTCAAACGCAGTCGGGGAGATGTTGCGATTAGCTTGAATACATGTTTAAAATAAGGCTATCTTAAATCTTGATTTGCGTAGAACAACACACTACCATCAAGTATTGACAACAATTTTAATACCCACACTTTCTTTAGACGATTTATTTAGCCGCATAACATTAATTGCTGTTTGGCGCAAATTAAGACTACAAGAAATTGGAAAACCTGAATATTTCAATTCACTCTCTTAACCATTTCTTCTGTGTCAACTTGTAATGCATGTAATTATACACAATGCAGTGTTGATTTGTAAGTCCAGAGATCACAGTATCGCTTTAAATTATTACATTATTTGCAGCTGAAAAAAACTGTTGTATAGTCTTATCGCTCAAGTTAGGTAAGATCTTCATCGTAAAGCAGAACCTTTACTACAACACCTTAGCGCCAAATGCATCTGCAAATAAATATTCCGGCGGACCAAACTTAACACAATATGAGGGGTCTTACGTTCAAATGTCGCCGGTGCCCAGTAACACCTAGTGTTTTTTCCACTCGTCTTGCGAAAGTCTGACAAACACCAAAGAACATTAATTGCCATAAGATTCCCAAATTTGTCATTAGGAGTCGGCTTAAAATGTTAAGATTTTGTTTCTTTAATATGGCAACACTCAGACAGCCGATAGTTAATCTGAAAAGCAGCGTGTGCAAATTTATCTTCAAAACCAGTGTTCATACCGTCAAATTTTCTTGAGTTACGAGACTCATTTCTGGCTAAGTGGCTTTGTTAATAAGCAAAATTTTCGCATTGGCAGGCTGCCATTTGCAAACCCACAAATTGACTGTTTGGTGAGGTTTATGGGCTGACTGCATTATTAGCCGAACGAAATCGAAACGTCAGAGAGCCATAATCAACGATTTCTTGTTTGCAATGTGCGCGAACAAAGTCTGCGGACATTTTGAAGGTACCACAAGTCATACTACCGGCGGGCAAAACTATCGAGTAATTGAAGGAAGTGTTCGATGACAAGATTAACTACAGAAATCGACCTGTGGCCTGGCCTTCAAGAAAGCGTAACTGAACTAGTTTTTAGCAATGTTTGAAGTCATATAGTCATGGCATATGCAGACAATATGGAATCAAATACTTGAAAATTGGAACTCCAGGGTTCAGTTGCTGAGACGATCCCTTGGTAGACATACATATGCAAGAAAAAATCTTTTATTAATGTCATAAAATACTCTATCGAATAAAAAAACTTCTGCTCACTTGCACAACTTGTTTGTGTGTTATTTCAATTTCAAATCACACAACTCTTGAAATATAACCTTATTATAAACTTCACTCCGAAAAGGCAAAGTAAGTCCCGATATGCTACAAAAATTGTTTGATATAGCTTTGCTCTTGCTTACTATTTATTTGGCTAAAATACGTTTTGGTAAATAAAGAATGCAGATATATTACCAAAATCAATAACACATGCAATAAATTAATAAACAATATCCACATCTATAAAATGTTAACCTCAGATTTCCTTTCGAATTTTCTAAAATATAAATCAAATAAATAAGGCCACAAAACATGTCACATAAACACAAATAACAAGAAGGATACGTTGAATGCAAGTTATTTTCTTAAATAAACAAAATGTGTGTCATTTCTTTTGTTTGGGTTTTTTGTGCTTTTTAAGCAGCGATATATTTAAAATATCACCAAAGCAGGCAAAAACGATATAACAATAATTATTAAATTATTATTTTTTTCTTACAACAAAATATTAGAAACTCATAATTAGAACAGAAATGTTGTTAAAAATATATTTTGGTTGAATATGTAACCACACGCCATGCATTATAAACAAAAAATTAGTTATGAATTGTTTAGGTTGCAACATGAAATTCAGAGAACTAAGAAAGGAAGGATACCTAAATCGTATCTCTTCTAGATCGAATGGATATTCAATGATCCCCGTTGTTGGTACTCGAACCCTTAATATATCTTGTTCGGTTGGTAAGTAATTTTTTCCAGCCACTCGATCAATTTCCATCAGATAACTGTAGAGATTTTATAGATTTGTTTTTGTAGAGATTTGTAGAAAGAGAATATTGATAGTGTTGCATGTATATTCCTAGAGCTAGAAATAAAAATATCACGCATAAAAAAAATAAAACTTACTATTTAGCTGAATCTGTAAGTTGGTATTCTCTTCTTCGATCGTAGCATTCCTGAATACCACTATCTGCCCAAAGATTTCGAATGGCAGACACATAGGGATCCTCAAATGTAGCGACTGTTTCGTAATCTATCGCTCTTACCAATTCAGCATTTTCCTGAAACAAAAAAACAAACGCAATTTAGTAAGTTGTATGCAGTTTTCATATACATAATAAAAACAATGGCAAGGAAAAATTAACTTACAATGTTTTCTGCTCCTCCATATTGAATTTTAAGCATATCCATGGCCTTTATCATCGATTGCATGGCCATGAATATATTTTGATAGACTAATTTAATAAAACCTCTTTTATCTTCATCGGAGTAACCACTGCCGTGGATAATACGCATCTGTTTAATGAATGTGGATTTCCCAGATTCACCAGTACCTAGAAAGAGTATAACAAATGTTTTATAAGAGTAAGAGTTGATATTGCAAACACATTTGGTAATAATAATAATGAGGGTAGTGCGGTGGTGGGGGTGGGGTAAGGTTCCCCTACCAGGCAAGCCCCTTGGATGGTGGATACTATTAGGCCTCGGTACGATGAAGTGTAAGATCCACACCAATTCGTGATCAGAGGTTATGAAGTCATAGCATTGAGGACGCCAACGAATCCATAGTGAAAGCCTATCGTGGACCAAACCCAAATTCTGTGTCAGAGCGATTGAACCTTAGTTAAATTCAACTCTTAAGCCAGAGATGAGGTACCCGTGCCGAGGGCTGCATGGTCAGTAAGTATTTAAACCGGTCGCGAACGGTCCCCTACGATTCCCAGGCAAGATTGGTTGTATAAGGGACATATTCGTGGGTCCACAAAATTGGCATAATATTAACAAATAAAAACATTAAGAAACATAGAGAAAGGATACCCTATTCCTATTCCTGTCCTTCATAAAGTGGGCGTTAACAAGGTCCAAGTATGGGAGAATTGTTCAAAAGGATCTTCATATTTTGTTTAACAACATTTAAAGGACTTTTTTGAAAAATCAACGTTTTTGTAAAAAAAAAAAAGTGGTCATGACAGAAAATTTTATATAAAGGAATTGTTCACAACGACTTTAAGTACATACTTTGCGAATGATTTCTTCAATAAAACGTTTTCTTTTTTTTAAAGTGGGCGGGGCAGTAGACGGCTTGTGGCCATGACAGAAAATTTTATATAAAGGAATTGTTCACAACGACTTTAAGTACATACTTTGCAAATGATTTCTTCAATAAAACGTTTTCGTTTTTTTTAAAGTGGGCGGGTCAGTAGACGGCTTTTTTAAAAATATTTACACAGAAGCATTAGAGAGGTTATATTCCAAATTTAAGTTTCGTAGCTCAAACATTGACTTTTCGATAAAAGTGAAGAGTCTCTGCCTGAGACACTGCAGTCTTCCATCCTTTGGACAGCTCATAGAGTTCGCGGTTATATCTTCTCGTCCATTCGCCCTCCTCGCACGCAGGATCAAATATCCGACGGAGTATTTTTCTTTCGAAAGAACCCAAAAATTAGGTCGCCTTTTATGCTTATCGTCCAGCACTCAGCGCCGTAAAGCAAAACTGGCAGTATTATTTTTGATTAGAGCTTACACTTGGTCTTCCGAAATAGGAGTTTTAAGCCCATTTGTTTCGCCAAACCGAAGTAGCAACGATTTCCTAGGGTAATTCTCCGTCGGATCTCCACTAAGGTTTCATTTGTGGAGTTGATGTTTACTCGGTAGGTGAACTCTCTTACTACCTCGAAGTTATTGCTTTCAACAGTGACGTTTTGTCCTATTCGGAGGATAGAAGTTTGTTTGTTTGTTGAAAGCAAATACTTTGTTTTGTCCTCGTTGACTTCAAGGGCAACCAATTTTGCCTGTTCTTCAATCGCCATGAAAGCATCTAACGCGGCATGCTGAGATCTGCCGATGATGTCGATATCGTCCGCATATCCCAGTAGTTACAGTAAAAATAGGGAAGTTTTTATTCTCGGCAAAATAGTTAAAAATGAAGCAGCTGGTACTATACACGAGCGGCGGTGGTGGAGGACTATGTAAAACAAGCGAAAATTGCCTACATGTGATTTCCCTCTTAGTCGGGCGCTGCACTTTTTTTCTTATAACCTATCCACGGGTATTATAATTTTAGCTCATAATTTGTAACAGGCCTTAATGTTGTTCATAGACCCCTAAAAGTCACTATATTTGTAATCAGTATCAATAGTTGCGTCAATCTAGCCATGTCCTTCTATCGACAATTTTAAGGCCTTAACAATCGTGCAAGCATTACCCCCACTGCGGCAAGGCTACATAAAGCTCTTGCGAAGTCAGGAGGAGTACCGATGTCTCTGAGGAAACCAGATGGCGAGTCCACGGAAGATGAGGATCAAATGACACTATTGCTACTAGAATCTCACTTTACTGGTAGCTCGCCTACTACTGAGCTAGGAATCACTACCACTTCAATCAGACCTCGGAGGGAAGACAGGGAAAGAACATCAACCATCTGTTCCGAGGGACGACTGAAATGGGCAATGAATTCCTTTCAGCCTTTTAAATCGGCCGGAGTGGACAGCATTATACCCGCCCTACTACAAGAAGGGCAAGGTGCACTAATACCACACCTGCTAAAAATAACAAGGAGCAGTATTGCCTTGGGCCATATACCGATGCAATGGATACGAGCAAGGTTTATACCAAAAGCAAAAGCAGGGAAAAAAGACCCCACACAGCCAAAATCTTACAGACCCATCAGCCTTACGTCATTTCTTCTGAAGATGACAGAAAAGGTTGTGGACAACATGTATTGAACACATCCTCCTTACATCATCGTCAGCATGCATACAGAGCGGGCAGATCAACAGAGACCGCCCTATATCAGCTGACGGAGGTAATTCAAAGTGCCTTGGAAGCAAAAGAAATAGTACTATGCACTTTCCTAGACATAGAGGGAGCATTTGACAATCAGCCTTATTACGAAGATCAATCGACAATTGATAATTAACTATTTTCAATGTGTGCTATTGTGAACGAACGATTCATTTGGTATTTTTGTCAATCGAATTTTTTTAATTGACTGCGATTGACAAAATCCTTTAGAATCGTTCGTTCACAATAACACACATTGAAAATAGTCAATTATCAACTATCGATTGATCTTCGCAATAAGGCTCAATACCTCTCATGAGGCGATCAAACGATGCTTGGATAGGAAAGGAGTTAACAGTACATTATCCACCTGGATGTGTGAGCTACGGAGCACTAGATCAGCAGAGACTCAAACACCATCTGGAACCATCAGAGTGAGCACAACAAGAGGATGTTCACAAGGAGGGGTACTATCACCCTTAATGTGGAGCCTAGTTGTAGACGAACTGCTGAAAAATTTAACCAACCTTGGCATCAACTGTCAGGCGTACCCCGATGACATTGTATTGATTGTCAGGGGTAAGTTTGGAGAAACCCTCGGGGACATCATACAAAGGGGGCTTAAAGTAACCAAGGAATGGTGCCATACTGTCGGACTCAACATCAATCCGGCGAAAACAACGATAGTACCATTCACACGGAAAAGACAACTTCAAAGATTTAAGGACATTAGCCTATCAGGCACGACACTTCGGGATAGGGGTCAGAATTTACCCGAGGTAGGCATACCGGTCGTAAGAGGCGACTAAAATCCACCCTTCGGGATAGGGATCAGAATCTACCCGAGGTAGGCATGCCGGTCGTAAGAGGCGACCAAAATCCACCCTCAGTATACCGAGTGCATAGAGTATACAAAAAATGCAATGATTAAAACAAAAAGATATAATACCCCAGGTGGCAGCCCAGTTCTACTGGAAAATCCACACTCTTCGGAGGCAGGCTCTACGGATTCTGGGGAGAGCCATTTATTGCAATCATTCGACCCTTTTAAAAATAGTAAAAGGGTAACTAGATCACCACCAACGGGATCTGTGCCAGAAGCAAAAACTAATCGAAGTCCTACGACGCCAAAAGATTTTGGACGCTTTTCGAGAGACTCAACGAAATGCAAAAGCTTCGAGGACGAAAACAAGGAACTCCGCACTAAGCTTAACCAAATTGAACAGCTTTACCAAGAGCTAAAAAAAGAGCTAGATCAGCTGAAAGCTGAGAACAAAGCACTTGTTGAATCTCAACCTAAAAAACAGCCAGAAGCCAAATCATACCGCTCAGCTAGCCGCGATTATCATACAGACGAAGAAGAGCTAGGGCGCGAAACGGATTGGATCACTAAGAGGAGACCGAACAAAAAACGGAAAGCCGGCTCCTCACCAGAAGTCGTTGTGCTAAAAGATAGACAACCCAAAAAGGCAAATGCCAACGAAATAGAAACGCTAAGGAAAAAACCTCAAAATAAGGTATACCTTCCACCTCCAATTAACGTTGTCGGAGTTTCAGACTACAGCAAGCTAAGTAGCCTTCTTAAGGAAATAGCACAATCCACATTCAAAGTAACATCTCTGAATAATAATGTGTGGAAAATAAATGTAAGCGATCCTGAGAGCTATCGCGCAGTTTCTCAAAAACTGAATACTGAGAAGGTACAATGGTACACTTATGAAAACAAGTCTGAAAGGCCACACCGAGTTGTAGCCAGAGGGCTCCACTCTTCGTGCCGCAAAGAAGATGTTTTGCAAGATCTTAAAACTAAAGGTTTCAAAATTATCGACGCGGTTAATATACTTAAAAAAGAAAAGCAAAAAACGGAACAAGACGAGGAAATTGTTGTCAAACGCGGACTTCCGCTATTCATGCTTAGTTTCGAAAAGTCTGAAAACATGGAAAAAATATACAACATTAAAACTATCCTAAACATAGTGGTTAAAATTGAACCGATGCGCCAAAGGCCTCGTCAGATTCCTCAGTGTAAGCGTTGCCAAGGCTACAATCACACGCACACGTATTGCCAAAAAGAGCCGCGTTGCGTAAAATGTGCCGGTAAACATTTATCGAAGGAATGCGCTCTAAGTAGACAAGACCTACCAACACATGCATAAATTGCAATGGAAAACATCCGGCAAATTATCGCGGATGCGAAGTGGCTAAGGAACTTCAAAATAGGCGCGACAAAATAAAGAAAACTACGCTACCAATCGCAAATAAAACCAATAACAAACCTGAAAGGGGCAATAATAAAACCAATGAAGGACGAAAAAAGGCTAAAGAAATGGTCAAAACACAACACCCAAGAGAAGGAAAATTGTTTAGAAAAAAGTCACCGAAAGCTGTTCCACAAACATACGCTGAAGCTGCGTTGCAAGGACGCGAACAAACAAATAAAACATCTGATCCAGTCTCCCAAGTTTTCTCTGCAATTCTTGCCAGGCTAGAAGAACAGAGCCAAATTAATAAACGTATGTTTGAAAAACTCGACAAGCTCGAAAATCAATTTCGAAGTACACGTGCAATAATATAAATATGACGGATTTAGTTAAATTAGTGACATGGAATGCGAACGGCCTTCTGCATAAGATGGACGAGCTCGAGATATTCATTCATAAATATGAAATTGATATTTGTTTGATTTCGGAAACTCATCTGACGAAAGAAACCAGCACAAACATTCGAGGATACATTGCCTATCACGCATATCACCCTTCGGAAAGGGCGAGAGGCGGGGCATCCTTGTTGATCAAAAATACCATTGAACACTCAGTCAGTGGAACAATCGAGCTTGACAAACTGCAATTATGCACGGTGAGCGTAAAAATTAAACACATAAAATATGATTTTGCAGCTATCTATTGCCCCCCACGTGCAACGATGGAAAGAAGCGATTTTATAAGTATCTTTGACTCACTTGGACGAAATTTCGTCATCGGAGGTGACTTTAACGCAAAACATACCTTCTGGGGATCAAGATGCATTTCAGTAAAAGGTAGAGTTCTTTACGAAGCCGGTATGGAATTGGGGGTAGACTTTCATTCCTCAGGTAAACCGACATACTGGCCCTCGGATACGGCAAAAACACCAGACCTCATCGATTTCTTCATCACGAAAGGTTTGTCGGGAAACTCTATTGTAGTTGAGGAATGCTTCGATCTTTCTTCTGATCATTCACCGGTCATTTTGACAATTAACGGCTGTCTACGAAAAAAAGAAGGTCCGCCCAGACTAACTAACATGAAAACAAACTGGGAATCCTTTAAAAAATACTGTGAAAGTAAAATCGATCTCAAAGTGTCTCTTCGAACACCCCACGAACTTGAAGACGAAGTCGATCAATTTATTAACGTCATACAATGCTCAGCCTGGAAAAATACTTCCCATAAACGGAAAATAACCACAAATTGCGAAATAACATATCCCTTGGAAATCACGCAATTGTTAAAGAAGAAAAGGGGAGCGCGCAAAAGATGGCAACAATCTCGCGCTCCACAGGATAAAACCACTCTTAACTACCTTTGTAGTAAACTTAAGAGAGAAATTCGAGACTTTAAAAATCGTCAAATTTCTACATATCTTGGAAGCCTAACTGCGGATAAAAGTACAAATTACTCGCTCTGGAAAGCCATGAAAGGCATTAAAAAACCAAAAACGCAAGCGCCACCCATCAGGAAAATCAATGGAGAATGGGCGAAGAGTGACAAGGAAAAAGCCGAAATATTTGCAGAACATTTGGAAGAAACATTTAAACCATTTGATGGTCAAGCGTTGCTCGAATTTCCTGTCCTAACCGTGGCACCTGACAATTATAGAATAAAAAGTGTATCGCTAGCCGAACTACGCTTCGAAATAGAGAAACTAAAATTAAACAAAGCTCCTGGATATGACTTAATCACAGGACAGGTCCTTAAAGAGTTACCTAGGAAAGCTTTAATAAAGTTAGCATATCTTATAAATGCATCGTTCAGGTTATTGTACGTTCCACGACAATGGAAGGTAGCTGAAGTTATAATGGTTCCAAAGCCCGGTAAACCACTGAATGACAAAAAATCATATAGGCCAATATCTCTCTTACCGATAATGTCGAAGGTATTCGAAAAACTTTTGTTAAAGCGCCTACATCCGATTATCGAAGAACGTCGATTAATACCTGACCACCAATTCGGATTCAGGATTAAGCACTCTACAATCGACCAGGTTTACAGAATAACCAATGTAATTGAAAAAGCCCTAGAGGAGAAAAAAATATGTTCTAGTGTTTTTCTCGACGTCTCTCAGGCCTTTGATAAAGTATGGCATACAGGGTTGAAACATAAGCTAAGACTAGCTTTTCCGAAACAGTTATCTGATATCCTTAGTTGTTACTTATCAGACAGACTCTTTCGTGTAAAACACGGAAATGATTACTCTGAATTTAAAGAAATCGCGGCAGGAGTTCCCCAAGGAAGCGTTCTTGGACCGATCCTATTTCTAATATACACTAGTGATATTCCTCAAGAAGAAGGCACAACAGTAGCCACATTTGCAGACGATACAGCTATATTAGCGGTCAGTAATACCGTTGAATCAGCAACTAATAAACTCCAACGTTCTATTGACAAAATTTGTGATTGGACAAAGACTTGGCGTATTGCTCTCAACGAGGCCAAATCAACGCACGTGAATTTTACTTATAAAAAGGTAGACAACTTACCCATTTTCATTGATTCGGTACGAATTCCGTACGCAAACGAGGCAAAATATTTGGGTATGACACTCGATGCGAAATTAAAATGGAAACCGCACGTCAAGAAGAAACGCGAAGAGCTCGCCATTCGATGTAAACAAATGCACTGGCTGCTTGGTAGATTTTCCCAACTCAGCATGCAGAACAAGCTGCTTTTATACAAGCAAGTACTAAAACCGGTTTGGACATACGGTATACAACTTTGGGGTTGTACCAAATCCAGTAATATCAAAATTTTACAAACTTTTCAAAACAAAGTGCTAAGAAAAATAGTAAATGCACCATGGTTTATCAGAAACACTGATATCCACAGAGACCTAACTATGGCTACCGTCGAAGATGAAATAAAACATTTTGCCTGCAAACAACAGACACGCCTTCACGGTCATTGCAATATCACCATGCTACAAATTCGAGACGATACTAACCTAGTGCGCCGATTACAAAGGATAAAACCATTTGAATTAGCGCAATAAGATGTAACCGCGTGCTTATGGCGGTATTAGCAGGTGCCTCCACTGGGAAGCTGCCTGCCAAACGCGTAATTTACAGTTTAAATAAAACTACTAGATAGGAATAACCTAGTTGTAGTATGCAGGTTTCGAAGGGAGGTGGTTTTTGTTTTCTTATCTTAAGTGAGAAAGAGTCGCATATACGATTTTCCACCTACCCCTATTATTCGTCCGAGCCTAGTTCTGGTTCCAAGTCTCGTGCTTTTAACCAGGATAGGTAACTCTCAGCTTGCTGAGAGTAACGATAATATTACTATGGCTTGGGAGTAATATTAGAAACTCTATAAATAAAAAAAAAAAAAAAAGGCACGACACTGATACCAGTCAAAGAAGTAAAGTATCTAGGACTTCAACTGGATAGTAAGCTCCTCTGGCGAAAACATACAGAGGAGATATCCAAGAAGGCCACCCGATTTCCTTTTTCTCTAGTACACAGTACCCTTATAGTGGAAACCACAGCGCAGGCATTTTGTTCGTTGCTGTAAGTAGCTCCCAGTATGAAAGAATAGAAGGATAGGAAAGAAGTTTGGTGCGATGGGAATTTTTTTTTGTCAACAGGTGGCGCCTAAATTGCTTTAGGGAGATCTGTGTTTGTTGTGTGTATTCAATTTATAAAAATCATGGCCCTGGTCGGGATTGGAACGCAAGACCTGCCAATCACTTAGTGAATACACTACCATCGCACCATTGCCACCTGCTCTCATGATATGTTGGAGCCTAGCGGGGCAAGGCATGGGGATGCAGCCCAAACATCCTGTGATGGATGTACATTGCATTTGTGAGACCAATGATCACATACGGAGCGGTAGCATGGGTGAATGACAAATGTACCAGCATCTTCCAGGCAGAATTATGTGCCATAGACAGGTGCGTTCGAATCAACCTCGAGAAAAACTACACGAATTGCAACATAGCAATAATGTCTGACAGCCAAGCAGCCATAAAGGCTCTTGACGCCTACGTCATCAAGTCAAGACTCGTGTGTTAACACGGACTAAACAGACTAGGTAAAAACAACAGAATTTCCATCTCCTGGGTACCTGGCCATGTTGGCATTACAGGCAATGAGGCAGCGGACTATCTGGCAAGAAAAGGGACAGAGGAACATTTCATAGGACCTGAACCGATCTGCGGGATAGGAGAACACACCCTACGCGAAGAGTTCAGGAGACTGGAGGAAGAAACAAGGGCAAAAACCTTTCTCAACCTCCAAGGTCTGAGGCAAGCAAAGAAACTCTTAGGAGACTACAACCAAAAGAGATTCAAAGCTTGTATCAGCCTTAACAAAAATAACCTAAGAATCCTAACAGGCCTCCTCACGGGGCCCTGCAGACTCAAGAGCACCTGAGGAAAATGGGCATATCAGAGGACGGGCTCTGCAGATTCTGCAGTGAAACCGCCGAAACTTCAGACCACTTACTGGAATCCTGTGGGGCACTGGCCCACAAAAGGATAAGATACTTAGGCATACACCAAATAACAGACAAGGACATACAAACCATTGACCCACAGCACATTCTCAGATTCATCAAGGAAACTGGACTGGACGCTGTGCTCAAGGAGTGTGACCTGTCAAGGATAAATCAGAGCAATACCTCGACACGCTTCACACAAGAAGTGTCTAGAGAGGGATCTGAAAGAGGGCACGAACCTCTCCGAGGCACAAGGAGGGGACACAATAGACCAATAGGTCGCAGTCACATACAGGGTATGTTCCAAAATGTATTAGATGCGTTTAAGATGCAAAGTCATAAGTTCCGAATCGCAAACGAGAAAGTAGACACATAGTCACAAGTTTTTAAACGCACCCGCACGTTGGCATCAAGGTTGCATTGCAGATGCGTATCATATTTTGTTTGCAACTCAGCCATACCTTCTCTGTAGTGGCCCAAAATAAATAAGTGTACATTTTTTTAAACATTATTTTGTTTATTAAAAAATAAAGTTTTGTCGAAGAAGGAGATGGAAGTGGAGGTCGTCTTTTTCGCAAGGTATGTAGACAAAGTATTTCTTAACAATTCACCCAAACAACGTTTTTTGCAACACCACTTTTAGGTGATTTTTTGAAATAAGTATATTTTATTCTATAAAATCATTTAAAAAAACGGTAAAAACAGTACCAACAAAATATTAAGACAATATCCTTCTTAACAAGAGATCTGTTAATGGGGGCGGTAAGAAAACGAGGTGTTCCAGAAACCTACGTACAGATGATCATGGGCATGTATGAGGTAGTAAAGCCAAAGTAAGAAGCCCCGCTATGGTCACCGAGGAGTTGGCAATCAAAGTTGGTGTACACCAGTTAAGCGTCTAAAGACCCATGATATTTATTACAGACCTTCATTATCTGCTTGAAGGAAAAGTGACGCACTTCAAGAGTGCCACAGTTATTCTTTGCTGACGATAATTAAACGTCCGTGCCCCAAGCACATGATTTGTGCGTGAAAGTTTTGGAGGAGAATGGGTATTGTATTAGCCCGAAAAAACAGAATACTTGTGCTGTCCGTACTCTGATCCAGTCCGATCTATTCCAGGCATTAATATGAATAGAAAAGTGATTCATAAGTGCAAAAAGTTCAGATATCTGGGATCTATGATCAATAGCGAAGCAAGCTGTGATGACGCCATTAAGCATCGCGTAAGCGTATGGTGGATTAAGCGGCGGAAAAACTCATTCATCTTCCGTAACCGAGGCTCACATACAGTTTACAGTGTTGGTCAGCGTACAAAAAGCATGAGGGCAAATTAACGGCAGGTAAGATGAAGATGATGTGCATGCCGGCAGGAGTAACAAAGACGGATCGAATAAGAATTTTCAAGATCCAAGGAAGCCTTAACGTCAAAGAACCTATCCCGAAGAAAATGGAGCGCTCAGTTGGTACTGTCATCTTCAAAGGAGAGATCCTAGGAACCCTGTCAAAAAGTCAATATCAATCAACGTTCCCATACAATCGCGAAAAATAGGTAGGCATAAAAACTCCTGGATCAAACAAATGCAGCAACACCAGCATGTGATTGGCCTCAGTGACGAAGTGTTTCAAAATCGGCAGGCCTGCGGTTATTTGTTGAGGTCGAACCGGCGAATTCCACAGACAAACCAGTAGGGATGCAGTTAAGTGGGGGCGTTATGATCTCTTTAGCCCAGATGATAACCAAAACAAATTCGCTCATACAACGTTTTCTTTGGGTGCGTTTTTGACATAACATAGTTTTTTCGATTAATTGTTTAAAAAAGAATACACGGTATACAAAAATATGTAGATATTGTCCTTCTTAAAAAGTCGGCGACTAAACTAAATGTTTTGGTTATTTTGTTCGAAATAAATAATTATCCAAAATGGACAAGAACTCTCAATAAAATACATTGCCTATTTTAGGGGATAGAGTTCTCCCAAACGGACTGCAGCCTTGCGTTTTTGATAATACATAATAAAAAAGTGTTATCCTCAACCCTGCGGGGCTCTCTCTTCAACAGGTTCAATTAAATATGATCAAATAAAAACGCAGGCTTTAAAAATACGGGAATAAAATGGAACCGGACTTAAGAAGGCATGATTTGAAAAAACAGTACTTCAGAAGACAGGATTTTAAAAGCGGGATCCCGATACGCTCCCCCTAGCAGCATTGAAGCCAAACAATCGGAGATAGTTGTGGCACACGTGCTGTCTAATCAAGTGGGACCTGTGTCTGGCTTAGACTCCGCGGATATCGGGTGATCAAGTGCGTTGACCAGCGAAGCGTGGGAGGCCTTAAATCTTTAGCTTATCGCTGCCATGGTAGTCCACACGGTACCTATGGCATGCAATTGGTTGCCAGTAATGAAAATCGAACTCAAGCGCCTTCTGAAGTGTCGCAGTTTGCAGAGCCCAGCAACACCGATGGAGGACTGGGCAGTCACAAAGGCAGAAGCCCCGCAAAAACCAGTCTCTGATCAACGAGGAGTGCGCAGGCGAACTTTGAGTAGCTGAGCATAATTGTATTTGAATTACTCATGCCACTCTTCGCCAGGTACCATTAAGCATCACGCAGCAACTATACAATACAGGAGAGGGACCCTCCTTATAGACTGCGATGCTAATGCGAGATACGGGCAGGTCGAAAATCTATGAGATGGCTCCAGGATGGCGGAAGCACAGAAAAAGCAGAACATGTGAGGTACCGAACGTCATGAAGACAGTCCAAGTGAATCTTCATCACATTAGGGCAGCCAACGCCAACCTTTTTTCGTATAGTAAACGAAACAAATTTACGTTGGCCTGATACAAGAACCCTGGATTATTCGGGATCAGATACTCGGAAAAAAGATAAACTCTAAAAATCTAGTTGGTTCATACATGTATTGTCGCTGGAAAAGAGAATATCCTTTTGCTGTTATCTAGCAGCAGCAAAACAGACCAGACCGTGTTCACTTGGGATGGGAGCGGCAAGGAAGAAACCCGCTCATATAACCGCTAATAAATATGTCATTCGGTTCACGAACTAACTAGTTCGCTGGCAGATAGAATACAACTTGTTAATAGCCAATATCGGCAATGAACCAACCTTCATAACCTCGAATAGACATGAAGTCTTAGATGCTACAGTCTATAGCAACTCACATGCTCTTAGCGTGCGAGGGTAGAAAGTTTTCCCAGAAGCATCATTTTCAGATCACAGAATTCCGAATTAATGAACAAGTGCATCAATTTACGAGTAACAAATGCCGGAATCCGGCGTTGATAAACTGCGATATACATATTCCTGACAGAAGTGGAAAAATAGTCTTAAACTGCAACGATAAACACTGAATACACAAGAAGAAGGCGACGCAGCCACAGAATGTTTAATCTGAACTTCGAAAAATACGTACGATTGAACCTAACCTTTACGGAAAAAATAAAAAGTCTAAACCGTGGTAAACAAAAGAACTCATTGAAATTAGGTAGATAAGCAGAGCTCTATTAACTGCAGCAAAAGTCAGTCAGAGGAGGTTAAAAATGTATCTAACAAGTGCTAAACCGCACAGCATGACATATGTACATTCTGCAGTGATAAAGAAAGTAAATCAATAAACAATCAATTTATTTACATTGAAGGCCAATACTTCAAAGATAATTTTTTCTCCGAAACATTATGGCAGTAAACCCATTAATTTGTGGAATGAATTTTCAAAAAAACATAGGGACGGGCTACAGTTCGCTTAGGCGAACTGTTCTTCTATTCTTATTCCTATCAGACATCTAGAGAGTTCAGCTCCCTAGCTCAAACTTTGGTTTTAAAAGTTGAGTAACATAGACTGTCATAGCTTGACGTGTTTTGTTTTGTGCGCGTTCTATTTTTTTTATTTACCTTATTTATTGTGAATTAATTAGTGTTTAGTGTAGTGTTCTAAACGACTTTTTAATTTTTGATCACTTAGTTTGCTTTAATGTTTCTTTTGATCGGCCTCTTGTTTAATAAAAGTTGTCTCTTTGTTTGTGCTTGGTAAGCGGTTGTTACTGTTCTTTTTTTTCTTTGCTTTTCAATAATATGTATGTATGTGCAGTTTATTTCTCTTTACGTTCTTATTTCTAAAATTTGTCCTCATTTATTACTGACCCTTTTGGTGCAGCTGGCTAATTTGTCGTGCCTATTCATGCCGCGTCGAAACTGGTTTCCGA
This sequence comes from Portevinia maculata, assembly GCA_949715645.1. NCBI lineage: Eukaryota > Metazoa > Arthropoda > Insecta > Diptera > Syrphidae > Portevinia > Portevinia maculata. The sequence continues at coordinate 223,138,904 of OX454526.1, forward strand.
CATTCAGTGGAATAAAAGCAAGAGCCAATGCACGGGTGCTTGTTTGGTTGATTTTGAGAAGGCTTTCGACACCGTATGGTTAGAGGGACTTTTCTACAAGTTGACCAGGCGGGGGATGCACAAACCTTTGCTATATGTAATTTATAATATGCTTATGGGAAAGAAGTTCATTGTCAAATGTGGCAACGTGACTTCGAGCAGAGTCTTTGAAATTAAAAACGGTTTACAGCAGGGGGCGGTCAATTCTCCGATCCTGTTTAACATTTACACGAGTGATCTGGTTGGTTCACTCAGACATACTATAGCGTATGCCGACGATTTGGTGGCATACAGATCAGGTCCTAAAATCGAGGTCATTAATATCCTTTTGCAGCGTGACTTCGATCAAATTAAGCGATATTGCGACGACTGGAAGTTGAAAAGCAACTTTCAGAAGACAGAAACAATCTTGTTCAGAACTCCATTGGCTGGGGCCTCTAGGGATACCAGAAAAAACTGGAAGAAATTGGCCATTATTGGACAAAATGGGCAGCCATTGGCGGTGAGAAGCGTAATTAGATATCTAGGTATCTGGCTTGACCAGTATCTGTATTTCGATAGACATGTAGTTGCTTGTCTTGCTGGGGCCAAGAAGGCTTATGCTCTGACAAGGAGACTGTTTCATAGCAGTCAACATGACTCTAGAGTGAAGGTCATTTGCTACGTGGCCCTTATAAGGCCAATCATCGCTTATGGTTGTCCATTGTGGTTTAATATAGCGCCTGGTTATATGGAAAAGATTCGGGTTTTGGAGAGACAATGTCCTAGGACCTGTCTCCGGTTGTTCCGAACGCCTGAATCCAACTATATAAAATACTATCCCAACAAGGTCCTATACGATGGGGCTCAGTTGAATAGGATTGACAATTTCCTCATTAAGGTCACTCGAAGGCATGTTGCAAGGGCGATGGCCAGCGACAATAGTCTGATATTTGGGGCTTACTACCCCAATGAAATGTACATAGAGAGTACGCTCCGGTCTGGCTTTATCCCGCCAGAGGCATTTATCCATATTGATGCAAAAGGGCTGGTACAGACGAGGGATGGTATCCCGGTCTTATACCATCGCTACCGCAGCGCGAGAGATAAGCGGCTCCTCCATGACGGGGACGTCGCCAATGCTCATGAGCTCCTCCGTTTTAGTACCGCAATATCGGAGAGGGATAGATTCGACACGGAAAAGCAATTCGCCGAATTTTGGTGGCTTGTTGAGGGGGGAGGGGTCAACATGCCCTCCCAGGACGGTGCGTTACTTTAGGTAACATCCTCTTAGCTTATAAGTTATATTAAGTCAGCTAGGGCGTTTTTGGGAGAGGCCGGGCTCGCCAACGTGTGGTGGTGCTTCCTGGAGTTGACTGACGCTGTAAGGCTTCAGTCGGCTCACGGCGGCGCGTGTGCACGTTGACGACTGCCAGGCGCTCGGAAAGTAATTGGGATTTTGACCACTTATGTGTTGGTTCAACCAATGCATTTATGGATAAAATTAAAGTTTCGGAGATCGCCTTATGGTATTGCTCCCCGTGTCGAAAATTGTCATTGTCCACCCTTGCTTTCAAGATGTCAGTCTTCAAGGCTGACATACTGAAATTATCGAAGGGGTTTAAAGACTTACTCGACAATTTCAATACAACTGTCTCCAACGTATTAACATTGTCTGACCCTCATCTTTCGGCAGACGCCTCAACGTCTACTGACCTTGAGTTGCCGACTAACGTAGTAAAGCAGTGTACCCAACGGGCCATGGATACATTGACTCTGGTTGACACAACAGGTTCCCCAACTGTCGAATCTACCCCTGAGCCCATTTTTAGTTTAGCACCGTCTTCATCTAATCTACCCGCAGGCAAAAGGAAACGTGATATGCCTTCCTCTGCGCTAAATCCAAGCGCTAAACGGTTTAATCTCAGGAGTCAACGAAAAAACTTAAACGATGCCCCCACCCTTAATTTTAGTCCCACAGGCATCAATCATTCCTTAGGTACTGAATCTGGAACTATTGAATCGATTCCCAGGCCAAAATCTATTTTCATTTCTCGGCTAAAACCAAACACTTCTTCAGACGATGTCTTGAACCACTTGGTCTCGAGAAATTTGATTCCAAAAAATTACTCAATTAAATGCACCAAAATCAGCAAGGCTGATGGGTTTGTTGCGTCATTCAAAATTGTTGCCCCTTCAGAATATTTCGAAATACTGTGCAATAACACTGCATGGCCTCAAAATACGTTAGTTAAAGAATTTACACCCCACCCCGTTCGACCAAAAGTCGTAGGAAAGTCTGTCCGTCCGTGTTAAAAAACCCAATAGGCTGTCCCTTTACTATCAAAATGTAAGGGGACTCCGCACAAAAACCGCTGAAACATATTTAAACTCCCAAGCCCTCTCTCATGATATCTTCTCCTTGACGGAAACATGGCTTAATGCCGGAATTTTAGACACGGAACTCTTCAATCATGAGTTCTCCGTATTCAGAAACGACTGTCATAAAAATGACCTGAAAGCGCTTGGAGGAGGTGTCCTGATTGCTGTTCGTTCCAACTTTGAGTCACGAAAGATTGACTTTCCATTTCCACTAAATGTCGAAATTATCTGTGTAAAAATTACACTTAAGAACAAATATTTATATGTTGTTAATGCGTACATTGCATCGACTCGTCTATGTTCTTTGTATTCTGAACTTTCTATGGCACTTGACCATATTTTTGACATATCTTGTTGTGACAGCACTGTTTTACTTATAGGCGACTTCAATCTGCCACATATTGGATGGGTACCTTCTGAGGATGATTCTCATTTCATTCCATCCTTTGACTCTGCCCAACAAGAGCTCGCTTTACTTGACAACATTTTGTCTTTTGACTTACAGCAAACAAGCTATATAAAAAATTTCAGAAATCGAACTCTCGATCTTGTTTTCTCTTCTGACTCTGTTAGTACTGTTGTTCTGGAATCCCACTTCAGTATAACTAACATAGATGACAATCATCCACCCTTGGATGTATTTATTGAACTGGGCGCACATCTGTACGAAAACAGTAATTCGTATGACCGTTCGCAATCTTTTGACTTTCGGAAAGCAAATTTTCAAAGGCTTTCTGATGAAATTAATAGCCTTAATTTTAATCTTACTGCGTTATCTGATATTGAAGATGCAGTCGGTGCTTTTTATTCTTTGATGGATAACTGCATGAAAAAAGTGATTCCTGTCAAATCCTCTAGGAATATGAAAACGTCCCATCCCTGGTATACTAAAGAGCTCAAATCGATACGAAACAGACGTAATAGGGCTTGGAAGAACTATTTAAAAAGTCTCTGCCATTCAGATCTTGAACTCTATCTCACATTATTCAATGAGTTCAAATCTTTATCCTGCAACTTATATATTGAATACATAAGTAAAATGGAATGCTCTCTAAAATTGGACCCCAAACTTTTTTGGGGATTTGTTAATTCTAAGAAAAAACCGATGGTTATCCATCGAAACTTACTTACAATAGCTCTACAACTGCTGATTCGCTAGATGCAAGCAATATGTTTGCAGATTATTTCAGTAAGTCGTTTAGGGTGACCCCTCTTCACATAGATGAGCAATATTTTAGTTATCTAACTAGCTGTTCCCAAATAAGTTTTAGTAGCTTCTCATTTGACTTGGAAACAATGTTAAAATTTATTTCTTCTCTGAAGAATGATTATTCATCAGGTCCTGATGGCATTGCACCGATCGTTCTTAAAAAATGTAGTCATGCAATTGCTCCATATCTTAAATATCTGTTTGAATTGTCCATTAGTACTGGTAAATTCCCTTATGTATGGAAAAGTGCTTTTATCGCACCTGTATTTAAAAAAGGCGAACGTGGTGATATCACTACTTATAGGCCTATTTCAAAGCTTTCGTGTATCCCTAAGCTTTCTGAACAAATTGTTTGCGAAAAGTTAATATTTCTTTGTCGCAATTTAATTTGTAATGAACAGCATGGATTTGTAAGAAACAGATCCACTATCACTAATCTGTTAAGTTTCTTGCATGATTGTTCTAATGCCTTAGAGAATAAGGACGAAATGGATTGCATATACACTGACTTCTCTAAAGCTTTCGACCAGCTGTCCCATGAAATAATCGAGTTTAAGCTCAGGGCTTTTGGTTTCCCACCAAGTTTCATAAAATGGGTTAATTCATACCTTAGATCAAGGGTTTATCAAGTCAAATTTAGAGCATCGCTATCTGTATCTTTTACAGCTCAGTCTGGAGTTCCCCAAGGTAGTCACCTCGGACCAATTCTATTTATACTAGCCATTAATGATGTTAAAGCATGTATAAATCACAGTAATATCCTGATCTACGCTGATATGAAAATATTTAAATCTATCACTAGTCAGCAAGATAGAATTTTTCTTCAATCTGACATTAATAGCTTCGCCAATTGGTGTGATAAAAACGGTTTATCCCTGAACCCTACTAAATGTCAAATTATGACATTCTCTAGAAAGAATATACCTTCCACCTTTCAATATTCTTTGTCTCAACATATTCTTTGTAATGTTGATAATTTTAAGGATCTTGGGGTTTATTTCGATCCCAAACTGGTTTTTGCCAAGCATATCAATTTTATTGTTAATAAATCTAATTCTATGCTGGGCTTCGTAAAAAGGTGGGCGAACGAATTTAATGACCCATACGTTACTATGTCATTGTACAATTGTTTTGTCCGTCCGATTCTAGAGTATGCTTCACAAGTTTGGACGCCGTTCTACAACATTCATCCAAATCGAATAGAGGCCATTCAACGTAAATTTATTCGATTTGCACTTAGAGGACTTCCATGGGATGATCCTTTTAACCTTCCTCCTTACAGTCAGCGTATTAAGCTTCTTCAACTGTTACCCCTTTCTCAACGAAGGCGTAATAGCGATATCATTTTTTTACAGCAGCTTATATCCGGTCAAATAGATGCACCTGAATTGCTGTCGTCTATTGGCTTTAATTTTCGTGGTGGTGTCCATAATTTACGCAGTGTTGAATTATTGTTTAGCCCCCATCATAGAACAAATTATGGGAGGTATGAGTAGAATCTATAATATAAATGATCATGTGATTGACTTGCATGTTAGTAAAATTAAGCTGAAAAATATTTTGCGCATTAATACCTTAATGTCTTAATTTATTTGCATGATTTGTGTTTGTGTTAGTATTTTATAGCTACATAATTATTGTATTTTTAATTGTTTTGTCCTTACTAACACCTGCACTAAATGATGAGCCGGTGGGAGCACTTTTAGTGCCGGCAAATTTCTGCTCGTGATAGTTGCTTGCTTTAAGCACTCCACGACACAGAACTGATATTGTAACAAAAAAACAAAAAAAAAAAAAAAAAGGGGGCGTGTCAGTGGGCGGATTTTGAAAATATTTACACATGATCATAAAGGGCACCTGGAGAGTATATATTTTAAATTTCAGCTCCTTGTTTGAGCTAACTTTGGTTTTGCAATAAAATTGTTTTATTTAATTGTGTGCGTGTCAGTGGGCGGAATTTAGAAATTTTATCTCCCGAGCAGTTTTAGGAGTCAAAGATCATATATAAAAAAATTCAGCTTTCTAGCTCAAAATTCGATTTTTTCGAAAAATTTGTTTCTTTGAGTTTGCGGTCTGTGAACGGATTTCAAAAATTCTTAAACTTGATTATTTCGGGACCCTATGGTTAAAATTTCAGCTCTCTAGGTCCAGTTTAAAGCCCTAATTTTTGCCGACGGACGGACGGACATGGCTAGATCGACATTACTACCAATGCTGATCATATAAAGGGTTTGTCAAACGCTACAAAAGATTTTTTAAATAAAACAAAAACGGTTTCGGATATCAATGAAATTCTTTATTCCTGCGAAAGTACGTTCGATGCTACGAGGGCGGGTCAATAAGTCCGTGACTTTTGAAATAAAACACAGATTTTTTGATAAAAAAAAAATTTAGTTTTTCAACGTAGTCTCCCTTGAGCTCTATAAACTTTGTCCAACGCTTCTCCAATTTTTTTATCCCTTCCAAAAAAAATGATTTGTCGAGGTCCTCAAAATAGGCCTTTATTTGCGAGATGACTTCATCATTGGAGTCAAATCTTTTTCCACCAAGCCATTTCTTCAGGTTTGGGAACAAGAAGTAGTCGCTCGGAGCCAAATCTGGAGAATAGGGTGGATGAGGGAGCAATTCATAGCCCAATTCATGGATTTTTGCCATGGCAACTGCACATGTGTGCACCCTTGCATTGTCTTGGTGGAAAAGAACTTTTTTCTTGGCCAAATGAGGTCGGTTTTTTTTCAAATCGTCATTGAATCGGTCCAATAAGTTGGCATAATATTCCCCATTGATTGTTCTTCCCTTTTGAAGGTAGTCAACGTGGATTATCCCGCGTGCATCCCAAAAAACAGTCGCCATAACTTTATTGGCTGACAAACCCACCTTGGCCTTCTTTGGCGCCGATTCAGCCTTAGAAACCCACTGTTTTGACTGTTGTTTGGTCTCTGGTGTGTTGTGATGGATCCATGTTTCGTCCACGGTTACAAAACGGCGCAAAAACTCCTCCATATTGCGATTAAACAACGCCAAACCTTCCTGTGAAGTTGTTACACGATTGCGTTTGTGGTCGACTGTGAGCAAACGCGGCACCCATCTTGCGGAAAGCTTTCTCATGCCCAAGTGATCATTCAAAATTGAAACCACTGAGCCATGCGAGATCCCTACGGCTTCCACAATCTCTCGCACTTTCAATCTTCGGTCGGCCAACACCATATCGTGAATTTTTTCGATTGTTTCGGGTGTAGAGACCTCAACTGGGCGTCCAGGACGTTCGGCATCTTCAGTGCTTGTACGGCCACAACGAAATTCAGTAAACCACTTTTTTACCATTGAAATCGATGATGCAGAGTCCCCATAGTATTTTTCAAGCTTAGCCTTGGTCTCGGTAATGGTTTTTTTCGCAAGAAATAATGTTTAATAAGCACACGAAATTCACTTTTTTCCATTTTCTCCTCAAATTAGTGAGTAGTCTGATAAAAATAGCTGTCAAACACAAACTAACTGAGGAAGCAAGTTTAAATTTTGACAGGAGTCAACTGACAGATGCCTGTTGACAGGAGCAGTGTTGCCGTTTCAGTAAAGAGGTCAGAAATTCAAAAAGTCACGGACTTATTGACCCGCCCTCGTATTATGTATAGAACTCGATATCTTTTGCATGGCCACCACGGGCACGCTTGCAGAAGTCCAGACGCTGAACCCAATTTTCGACGGTTTTCAAGCATAAATCGGCCGATACTGCTGCAATTTCACGTTCGATATTCGTACGAAGTTCATCAATCGTCGCTGGCTTGTTGGCATAGACCATAGACTTGACGTAGCCCCACAGGAAATAGTCTAACGGCGTCAAATCGCACGACCGAGGCGGCCAAGCGACTGGACCATTTCGTGAGATAACACGGTTTCCAAACTTGGTTTCCAATAAATTGATTGTGGCATTCGCTGTGTGGCTTGTGGCACCGTCCTGTTGGAACCACATGTCCTCCGATTTGACGCCGTTAGACTATTTCCTGTGGGGCTACGTCATAATGGCATCGAACGTACTTTCGCAGGAATAAAGAATTTCATTGATATCCAAAACCGTTTTTGTTTTATTTAAAAAAAAAACTTTTGTAGCGCTTTTATTGAAAAACCCTATATATAGTAACTCTTATGGGTCTACGGGCAATATTAAGGTATGTTACAAACTATGAGTCAAAATTAATATACCCTTAGAATAGGATATAAAAACGTTTACACCATCCCCATACTTTTTTTTTGAACTGAACTGATGCTTTCTGCAATTTCACCACCAAACGAATATAACAACCTTCAGACTTCCCCGTTTAAATAACCAATTACAAGCAAAGCCTACATCATCACTGAACTGAAGTCTTTTTTTTTTTTTGTTTTTTTTTTAAAAAAAAAAGGAAATCCAAATCCCAGAGCACTCAGACTCGGTAACGTTCCATTGTACTACCAGGCAGAAATCCTCCTTTTTGGTGTAGAGCCATGTGATTGGGTGGCGTATGTTGTTGTTCCCCATGGGGATTGAACCTGCACCGCACGGGTCACAAGTCAACACACTAACCTCTACACCGTCGCCACTGACTGAAGAGTCTAAAAAACGGTTGGAATTGGAAGCACGGAAGCCCTTCGATCAAGTCCGACCGAAGCGTGAAATGTGATCCTAAACATTCCATCCCTTCACCAGCATAAATTAAAACCTTGGTTGGTTGGTTGGAACCGGCACCTTGATGAAGATGTACTTAGACCGGAGGTAGGTACATTGTGCTGCCGATGTGTACGGTGTGTGGGTCACCCTCTTACTCAGGGAACTATGAAGGAGCTAATATTTGCTGTGCAGGCGTTGTTGAGATCGTTGAGATCATTGAAAAGTTATTCACCCAGTGTAGCCTTCCTAATGTTGGCGAGTGCAGGACACGTGCAAAAGAAGTGACTGATAGTCTCCTCTTCCTCCTCGTCCCTACAGCTCCTGCAGAAGTCATTGTAGGGAATGCCCAGCCTTGAGCATGTCGTCCTATAGCACAGTGCCCGGTGAGGGCGTTTACTAATTTGGATAGGGTTCCTCTTTTATGCCTCCCTGGGTTTAATCAATGTCGGCCAGAGTAGCCTTGCGATGTTGCACTGGTTGAGTTGGTGCCAACGACGGTTGGCTTCGCTCACCGCATTGGTGTCTATGAGGTGTTTAACATAAGACGTTGGCGCCTCGATGTCGGTGACGCTTATGCTGTTTAAACCAGAAGAGCCAGTTCGTCAGTTTAACAATTCCCTGGTATGTTCCAGTAACCCGGCACCCAGCAAAGGGTAAGGCTATACTGACCAGCTATCTCGTAAAGAGCTGCGCGGCAGTCTTTCACTGCCTTGGATCTCGTAGTGCTGGATGCAAGGGATTTAATGGCCGCCTGACTGTCGATGTATATTTGTAGTGGAATCACATTTAATTCAAGACTGCAAGAAAGTATCAACTGTTTCAGTGAACGCGCCCACAAGACTTTTCACGCTAAATAGTTTCGAACGCAGTCCGAAGAACAACCAATATTGGGAGCCGACTTCTTAGCAAAGTTTAATCTTCTAGTAGATACTAGAAACAAAAGACTAGTAGACCCTCTCACCAAGCTACACACTAGTGCAACCACCATAAGAACTGACGATCCAACCCCAAAGCATTTTCAAATTACTAAAGAGTATAACTAAGTTTTGAAAAAGTTTCCAAGTTTGATACAAGAGCCGAACTATTTCGCGCCAGTCAAACACACAATTGTCCACCACATCTTGACAAAAGGTCAACTTCCAGTTTCGAGGCCTAGACGGCTCGACGCTTCAAGGTACAACACAGCGAAGGCTGAGTTCCAACATATGATGCAACTGGGAATTTGCCAGCCATCGTCTTCAAGCACATGCTCACCTCTTCACATGGTCAAAAAGAAGAACAACCAAGATTGGAGGCCATGTGGAGATTACCGCAGACTTAACGCTGCAACGATACCGGACTGCCACCCGATTCACCACATCCAAGACTTCTCCATAAACATCCATGGTTGCAAAGTTTTTTCCAAACTGGACATTGTGAGGGCATATCACTTGATTCCGGTCGCATCCGAAGACGTTCACAAGACTGCGATAACGACACCTTTCGGTCTTTTCGAGTGGCTCAGAATGCCGTTCGGACTACGAAATGCAGCGCAAACATTCCAACGTTTCATGAACGAAGTTTGCTTTGGCCTAGATTTCGTTTTCGCTTACATTGACGATCTTCTCATAGCCAGCAAAGACGAGCAGCAACACAAAGAACGCCTTGAACTCCTTTTCAGGAGATTAGAAGAATATGGTGTAAACATCAACCTTTCAAAGTGCGTTTTCGGTGTTTCTGTGTTGGAATTTTTAAGTCACACAATCAATGCTGAGGGAATATCTCCTTCAAAAGATCGCGTTGAAGCCATATTAAAATTTCCAACACCCACATCAGCGAAGCAAGTTCAACGTTTCATAGGAATGATAAACTATTATCATCGCTTCATTCCTAAACTAGCTGAAACAATTGCCCCACTTCATGCCCACGTAGCCTTGCTAACGAAAGAAAGGAGATCAAACAAAGTTTTCTCCTGGCCCGAAGACCTCAACTGCGCTTTCGATCACGCAAAAGAAGCTCTCTCCAAAGTAACTCTTCTAGCTCACCCCGTTCAGAACGGCCGTTTCAGCATCGCCACGGATGCCTCTGACATAGCCATTGGTGCGGTCCTACAGCAGCAAGTTTCACAATCCTGGCAACCTCTAGCGTTTTGTTCCAAGAAACTCAAGGACGCAGAAATTAAATACTCAGCTTTCGACCGCGAATTACTAGCCGTATACGCAGCAATCAAGCATTTCAGATTTTTCATCGAGGGGCGTGAATTCACGGTTTTCACAGACCACAAACCGCTCTGCTATGCATTGACAAGCAAGAACGAGAGAAGTCCACGTCAAACACGTCATCTAGATTTCATCTCCCAGTTCACTTCGGACATACAGCACATAAAAGGAAAAGACAATGTCGTCGCCGACGCTCTCTCTCGAATCAACGAAATCGATGCTCACACAAGTCAAAAACTGGACTTAGAAACAATCGCCAAACTGCAATCCACGGACAAAGAGTTAAAAAATCTTGTTCTTCAAAATAAGAAATCCAAGAAAAACGCTAAGTTCGTATTGCAAGAGTTTAAATTCCCTAATGCCACAATTTATTGCGAAATTTCGACTAGCAAAAATCGACCTTTCATTCCTTCTGCTTTACGTTTTGACGTTTTCACCACCCTTCACGGCATCTCACATCCAAGCATACGAGCGACCAGAAAACTCGTTTCAGAGCGATACTTCTGGCCAAACATGAATAAAAACATTAACGATTGGGCACGTGCATGCATAGGATGCCAAAAAGCCAAAGTCCAAAGACACACCAAGTCAGAACACGGTAGATTCGAAGTACCCACAGGTCGTTTCGATCACATACACCTAGACTTGGTGGGACCTCTTCCTTCGTCTAATGGTTTTTCTTATATCCTCACGGCCGTCGATAGATTTACACGGTGGCCAGAAGCCTACCCTCTTGCTGATATATCCGCAAACTCGGTAGCAAAACTTTTTGTCGAAAACTTCATCTCACGTTTTGGTACTCCTTTAAAAATCACTACTGACCAAGGAAGTCAATTCGAGTCAAAACTTTTCAGCGAGCTTTCTCGACTATTGGGCATTCACAAAATCCACACAACACCATATCACCCGCAGGCCAACGGCATGGTTGAACGTTTTCACAGACAACTCAAGTGCTCATTAAAGGCTAGATGCAATACCGTCAATTGGAGTTCAGAGCTCCCAATCATCCTGTTAGGAATTCGCTGTGCGGTAAAAGAAGACTTAAATTCGTCCGCAGCAGAAATGGTATATGGACAGAATCTGAGACTTCCCGGGGAAATCTTTGTTGACAGTAAGAAACAAGAAAACTCCCCAGACACGTTAATAGAGAAACTTCGTCAAGCAATGAGAAACCTCATTCCAACAGAAGCTAGACAATCGAAGCAAGAGATTTTCATACCGAAACACTTAGATAAGTGCAAACAAGTTTTCGTGAGAATTGACAGACTAAAAACGGGACTCATGCCTTCATACGAGGGTCCCTACGAAGTAATTAGACGCCTAAGAAAACACTTTGTAGTTCAGGTAAAGAACAAAAGCGTATCGATTTCAATCGATCGCCTTAAACCCGCGCATTGTATCTAGGACCTCCGTCGAAGAAAACCAGAGTTTACCCGGATTAAAGATCTTTTAGAGGGGGACTCGTTTGGGGGAGGGTGATGTAGTGGAATCACATTTAATTCAAGACTGCAAGAAAGTATCAACTGTTTCAGTGAACGCGCCCACAAGACTTTTCACGCTAAATAGTTTCGAACGCGTTCATTCAGAATGTTTCATTTCTTTGTCTCCCACCTTCTTTCCATTTCATCTTAGTAGTTAGTTGATCTTCTTTCGTGGTTGTGTGCTGGCGCTAACAAAAAACTCTCTCCACATTTTCACAAAAGTCAAAGTGCGCTAATACCTAATTGCATTACAAAACTAAAACTGCGCGTCTACCTAATTGTATCTTTTAAAATCAAGTTCGCTATGCCGAACAGTATCACAAAATAAAAGTTGCGCGTCCACCTAATTGTATTTAGAAACTAGAATTAGAATAACTGATTAATAAAGTTAAGTGAATTAAACGAATTCGTCTTCACGTGTTTTAATTCGAAATAGCCGACAAGGGCTATATATTACAATATCTGATTTCGATATGAGTATCAACCGACAGAAAGTCAGCGAATTGGCGGTGACCTTGGCCTGAAAAACGCAGCAGTGTTCTGAAAGGTTAAAGGAGAGGTGAATGTCCAGGTCTTCAGAGAAGACTCCGGCACCTACTCCGTCTTCCGTTTTGGACCCATCCGTAAAAATTGACAGCGATTCGTGGTGTAGGACGTGGCTTTGTGCCCACTCGGTTCTGTCTGGGATTAGATATTGGTAGCCCAGGTTGAAATTGTATTCAGTGGGCAGGTGGTCGGTGACCTTAGGAAGATGTCGATACATCGATAGTATATTGGCATGTCCCGTGTGTTGCTCTTTCCCTTTGTCCGGAGCTTCTCAGTCTTATTGCTGATCTGGCAGCCAACTGTTTGCCGACAATGTCGGTCGGGAGAAGGTGGAGCATGGCTTGGAGCAGTGACCTTGGTATCATGTAGTGCAGTAAGATTAAAGAAATGTAGCTGTTGGCCGCAAGACCCAATGGGATTTTTAGGCATCTACGAGTATATTCACAAATGGTTCTAAAATGAACTACATATATATACCCCATCTTTTCAATGGAACTAAAAATCCAATTAATCCCGCCTCGCCAAATCTTCCAGCTTCTTCCAGTCGGATGTCATACTGATTACGAACCCGTGTAAACTACTTATGAATTAATTCGTACTTAATTCGACACCCAAAAAAATCAAAGTCTTTATCGTCGACGGATAGGCTGCAATTAAGGCTCTCGATTCAGCAACTACTTGTAGAGGCCCACAGGAGCATATAGCCGAGGGGAATGAGAGGGCCGACGAACTGATCAGACGCGGCTCCTCTCTCTGCGAATCATAAAGGCATAAACTGTATTCACCGCTATGATCTGTGAAACGAAAAATCTACCCCTTCTAGCCTTGGTGGTGGAAGAATCTAATGAATGTTTTTTTTTTTAGGAAGATTTGGTCCAAATACAATAAACATAGAACACAGAACCACATACAGAGATCACGTGAAGACGTCGCTAGACAGGTGGTCATAAGTATGGGGGTCTATAGGCACTCAAGCAGCTAAACTTAGCAGTCCTCACAATATCCAATGCCGAAGCTGCGGGACGCATGTTAGAGTAAAAATCTGATTCAATTTTTTAACGGACGTCTACCTTTAGGGCTTAGGTAAAACTTGGCACCGCACACTGACCTGTTCGACATTTCAGGCAAAGGATTTAAACAAATTCAATTCATAGTTTGAGTTGTATCACCCCATTCGTACTTTTATTAACAGGTCTCGTAAATAGTGGTCTCGAGACGGCGCTGAAACGTCGACGGTAAACTAGCGATCCCCACCACCAACACACGAGCAGGGTTCAAAATACCACCTCCTCAATTCATTTCCCCACAGACTTATGACCAGGCGGTATTTCATTTCCGCTTCCTATTTATGTATATTTAAATTGTTTTTTTTTTTTACTTAATCTAGTGAAAGAAGCCATACAAAGCGAAAATTACCGTTTCTATAAGTCAGTGTTGCATGTATGACAACAATTTTCGTAAAATGATTGGACTATATGAAGCCCGGTTGCACATTTTCTTTTGTTCTTAAATAATTTGTATAAAAACTATAAGCACATTGGAACTTGGGCTCAGACATCATATTTGCAGTGCTAATTGGAGGGTTATCCAACATCTCATTTTCATTCTTTTACACCTTTGCAAAAATAGCAACTCAATCAAAGTTACGGTGGATATATTTTCTCTAGTCGGGCAGCCATATCGATAAAATAGCAACAGTATAACAGCAGAAACAAATTATCACAGCAACAGCCAACAGCAGCTACCACAGCGACAGCCAAAAGACAGCTGCTGTGGTGTGAAACACATTACCATTACCACGGCAACAGCACAAAATATACAAACTCTCAAAATACAAACAAGAAGGAAAATCCGCTCAAAATATAGTCTTGGGAAAACTGAAAACTTCGACACAAGCAAGAGTGGTAGAATTTGCACAGCCACAACGAAATTAGGATTTTTAATGAAGTTGGAAATGTTTGTTTTTATTTGTTAATTCATTTTTTATTACTGGCGGGTATCCGGCGTGCGTTGCTGCGCCTAACAAAAAGATATACATCTTTTTTTTAGTAACAAACATAGTTGCAAGACAAACTGCTAACCTGATTTTCAACAAACTTTACAGATACACTCTCGGGCCTATACCGAAGATTGACTCAATCAATTCGGTGGTAAAAGGAGTTCATCTTTTTCTTCGCACAGTTTCGTTGCTCCGCTAAGAGTAAGTGCTAGTTGCTGTCAGGCTCTTATGTCAGTTTTGTATCAAAAAGGGTTTTTGGAGTAGCCCGCTTCGCGGATTTAGTGATTTTCATTATTTTCGCCGCACGGTTTAGCCCATGTTGATGGTTCGGCAAGATTTGCATTTCCAGGCAATAAAAGTGAGAAAATTTGCGCTCTCATATAGATAAAGCTTTTCAAAATCCCGAAATGGGTGGATTGATGCAATAATGGGGTTTTTTAGACTTGTTAATATGTATCTATGCTTTTTTTTAATAAAGGAAATCCAAATCCTAGAGCACTCAAACTCGATAACGGTCCGTTATACTACCAGGAAAAAATACTCTTTTTGATGTAGAGGTTGGAGATTAGAAGGTGTTAGTAGTTTCTCTCCATTAATGGGTGGTATATGTTGTTGTTCCCCATGGGGATTGAACCTACGCCGCACTGTGGCGCCGTTTTGCAAGTGTTTGCAAAATTCAATTTCCGTGTGTGCTTAAAATTTAAAACTAATTTATTTACTGGATTATGAAATATTTAAAGCTTCGAAAGCCGAAAGAAATTTTAAAATCGATTGAAGGATTCGGATGATACAGGTAGTCAAAGTTTCCTTATTATTAAAATCAAAGAAAAAATATTTGTTTTATGAAAAGTTAAAATCTAAAAACCTTGTTTAAAAATTCTATTTTTTTTATATGAGCTTGTAAAAAGGACCATTATTATTAGTATTACAATTATGATCCATTTTTTTTTAATTGCAAAATTTTAAGATTTTCGAAAACCTGTTTTTGGATCAATTTTTTGACTTTGAGTTGAGTTATAAAAAATCCTTTAACAGCCTTTGGTCTAGTTGTTGCCTATTTGCGGTTTAGAGAGATTTTATTGAAGAATGTTATTTTTATTCATTTGTCTTTTTTTTTATTATATCCTTAAAAATGCAAGTGGTCATAAAAACATTATTTTTACATGTAAAATTGTATTCTTAACTACATACAATAAATATTTTTTGGTCCTCCGTTCATTTTTTGACTATACTTCATTTTGGAAAACAAGAGCGAACAGGAATTAATTGAACTTCCAAGAAGTCTGACGTTACAAAGCAAGTGGGGCTGTTATGGATCATCTGGGCAAAGTGCCTATAAACAAAAAAATATGGTGAAACAATAACGGATGCCAAACATGTTTATGGCCTCATTTGTTCCCCTGAGACTTAAGTGTTCAAATAGTGAATATATTGGAAAACCTTCGCCTATCATCAGTTCATTTCTGCCGACCAAAAATGTTCTAGTATGCAAAGGAAACTGCAGATCTTACACAGTGAATGACATCAAAAGCCAAATCGCTGATCTTCAACCTTTTGAATATAAGGTTAATGACGAAATAGTTATTGTTGTAAATCACGAACTATTTTTAAAGATGATTGTTGAATGAAATCACTGAAACAAAGTCGACACGGTCATGTCCTATTTGCAAAAGAACGCAAAAAAACTTCAATCATGAAGACCAGTCACCAAATGACGAGCATAATTACGAATATGGAATATCTCCATTACATGCCACAATCAGATGCATGGAATTCATTTTGAAACTTGCATATACACTCAAACAAGATGGAGAAAATATTGATGAAAATATTGGAACTAAGGAGGCAAAGAGAATAAGGAAACAAGATATCCAAAGGAAATTTTGCAAGGAAATGGGACTCGATGTGGACAAACCAAAACAAGGATTTGGAAACACTAACGATGGAAATACATCGAGAAGATTTTTTGCAGAACCAGATGTAACAGTTCGTATAACTGGAGTCAATATGGAGGTGATAAGAAGGCTTCAAGTAATACTTAACGTTCTAAACTGCAGAGAAAATGTTGACGGTTCAAAGTTTGGAGTTTATGCAATGGAAACAACAAATTTATTGAAAGAAAAGTATCCCGAAAAGCAACTTACACCTACTCTTCATAAAATTTTGGCTCATGGGCAAAGTATAATCGAGTATCAGTCGTTACCAATCGGAGAACTGTCAGAAGAAGCTCAGGAATCCAAAAATAAAGACTACAAAAAATACCAAAATAAACTGCAGGGTTTCAAGGATGCGGAAGAATGTGGTAGAGGCTTTCATGGCGATTGAAGAACAGTCATTGAGGATAAAAGCAAATACCTGCTTTCAACAAACATCTCTCCACCGACTGGAACTAAATGTCATTGTTGATAGCAGCAACTTTGAAGTAGTAAGAGAGTTCACCTTCCTCGGAGTAAATATAAACTCCACGAATGACATCTTAGTTTAGAACCGACGAAGAATTATTCTAGGAAACCGATGCTAGTTCGGTTTTGCGAAAAAAGGGTTCTTTTGTGTATGTTCGAGGTCCGAATGCCACCCAGGAATATCATACATTTTTCCCACTGCTCCACCTCTTGCAAAAATCACATACATATAGGCAATTTTACAGTTTATGTATGTCAAGGGGACAGGTTTAACATCTTAAAACTGTTCCGTAAGTTTGCATGCAAATCCGTGGGCTTCCACGACTGGAGAACACCGGCGTCGTAAAAGGAAGATCAAAAAATAATCAACATTGGGAGCATACACGCCATCAATATCATTAAAAAGGGCAGTAAAACTCATGAATCACGAAAATGCAACAATACCAGAATTTGATTGGTCTCAGTTATTAAATGATCCGAAAAAGTGAGTCCTGCCAATAATCATTCAGTTCAAGCCGGCGAACCCCAAAGGCGAACCAGAAGGAATCAGTAAATAGGAAGGGAAATGATCTTTAATCTTGACCATAGCCTCGACGCCATAAAGGAAGAAACGGACCAGGCGGGGGATGCACAAACGCTTGCTATATTCAATAAACAGTGCGCTTACGGACAAACAAAATCGTCGTCAAATGTAGCAACGTGACTTTCAAACGGTTACAAGGAGTGGCGAAATCTCCGATCTTGATTACCATCTACACGAGTGTTCTGGTAGGTTCACTAAGACATGCTATAGTGCATGGCGATGAATTGGTGGCGTACAGATCAGACCCTAGAATCAAGGCCATCAACATTCTTTTGCAGCGTGGCTTCGGTCAAATCAAAGGATATTGCGAAGACTGAAAATTGGAAATCAACTGTAAGAAGACAAAAATAATCCTGTTCAGAACTACTGGGCTTCTGGGGGTACCAGAACAAACTGTACAAATTGGCAATTCATTGACGAAATGAAGCGTTGAACCACCAATGGACCGTTGGCGGTAACGAAAAGACTGTTTCACTGCAGTTAACTTGCCAACATGGTGAAGATCATATAAAATACGACCCTGATAAGGCAATTATTGCTTATGGGTGCCCATTCTGGGTTCAATATAGCGCCCAGTTAGTTGGAAAGGATTTGGGTGTTTGAGAGACAATGTCTTATCCAGTTGAAAAGGATTGCCCAATTCTCTATTAGGGTGATTCGAAGGAACGTTGCCAGGGCGATAGCCCAATGAAATGTACCTTGTGGGTACCTTTTGTTCTGGCTTTATTCCACTGGAGTCATTCACCCATATCGACGCAAAGCGAAAGTGCAGACGAGGGATTTTATCCCGGTATTGTATGTACCTCCGTCAACGTGGCGCGAAGGATAAACGGTTTACGTGTACGTCGCCAATTCTTAAGAGCTAATACATTTTAGTACCGCGATTGCAGAGAGAGACAAAACGGACACTGAAAAACAGTACACCACGTTTTGGTGGCTGCCAAAAGGCGAAGACGTTAAATCGACTTCTCCGAACGCTGCCCTACTTTTGGTAGCTTCCTCTTTGTTATAACTTTACGTTATTTTTTAAGTTTGCTAGGTGCAGCTAGGGAGGTTTTGAGAGAGACCGGGCTCGCAGAAATGAATTGGTGCATCCGAGGGGTGTCTGACGTCTTAGCTCTCGGTAAGTTCTCGGCGGCGCGTGTAACGCCGAAAGGCAATTGATGATAAACTTGAGTTTGGACTGATAATGTTAACCTAAGAGTAAGTCAGCGTAAATTGTCAAATTTTTGATGTATCTAAGTTTAAACAAGGAACTAATAAAAATGAATTTAAAAGTAAAGTAGGAGGACAGAAATGGTTGCAGGTTCAGTTATTTGTTTAGCCTTTTTTCACTCAGTTATCCATATACGATTTTTCTGCGAACTATTCCACATTATAACTAAGGTGAAGTCTCTTTAAAGTCACAAATAATAAAATGGAAATAAAAAAAACAGATCAACTTACCCAGGAGCAGCAATTTAAGTTCTCGTCTGGCATCTCGTTTGTCGCGACGCAATTGCCTTTCGATTTCCTGGTTGATGCGCTTCTGTTCCTTCGCCTCTTCAGATAAACAGCACTCCATGCTAACTGGATTTTAATATACCGCTATTCCGTTGTATGTATCTAACATGCACTTTGTTTTTGTTTTTTTATTATTTATTTCAGCTAATGGGGTTCGGACAGTTTAAGTCTTTTTTTTCTGTGTCCTCCAGCGAGTTTTCAAAAAATTACCGCTTCCACAATTGACTATCCATTCAATTAGAATTATATTTTGTTTGTATAAAATGTTTAGTTACAGGTATTCCAAGCTATAGGTGGGTGGTTTTATATGATTTCCAATCGTTTTTTTACACTAAAACCCGCAAACACGACGACGCACCACGAACTGCATTCCAAAACATCTAGAATTAAAAAAAAAATCAATTAAAGATATCAGTTCTTTTATCTGGTCCACTGTTGTGAATTAAAAACAAACTATTACTTAAAATTTAGAATAAACAAAATAGCAGCTATACGCAAAAACGAGCTCTGTGTGCATTCGGAGAGAGCGCGATACGTTATGCCAAAGTTGATAGTTGCTAAAGTGCATGCGACACTTGCTTAATAACGAACAAAAGACTACAACATAACTGAATTTCTTACCAGCTCAACACTGCTGTCGAATAGGGCTTCATGGAGTCACGTTACGGATAATATAATCCAATTGATTCAATAGCAAGGTCGAATCAACAGGCACAAACCACCAATCGACCAGTGTACGCTTAACAAGAGTTTTTGGAATTACCTTTGTAAATGGCTTTGATTTTGAAAAGTGACACATTCAAATGGGAACGAAGATTGGTTTCCTTGCAGTGTGCCAGATGTTTGAATTAACACCAATGTTAGAAACAGAGTTTAACACATACACACGAACTTAATTGTAATTCGTTTTGATCCCTGAAGTACCTCTGCATCTGTTTTTTTAGCTGTCAGCTTAAGCGCAGTAAAGCCTCCCTTCTCGCGTTATTGATTTTTGTGCGCTTAAATCTAATTAACACGCTAAACACTCTTAAACTTAGTGTGAGAGAATTTGTTGTTGTAAACAATAATATTAGCGCATTTGCGCTATTGACAACTGTGAACAAGTGAAATGTATATTTCCGACGCGATAATTGATAACAACCAGTGATCTCTAGATGGAGTGGATATAGAGCTGGAGGGTTTAGGGCAAAATGCTTTTATGAGTCATCGTAACACTCGTGAGGGTTCTGCGGCGCGGAATTATGACGTTAAGTTTCTTAGGCTTCATGACAAAGAAGATTTAGTTTTTGGCATACCTAGTACTTAAAAACTGCACCTATTTTATGCCAGCGCACTGTGGAGCCTTTTTTGCAAAAGTGCTTGCAAAATTCAATTTTCGTGTGTGCTTAAAATCCAAAACAAATTTATTTACTCGACTAGGAAATATTGGAAGCTTCAAAAGCCGAATGAAATTTTAAAATCAATTGAAGGATTCGGATGATACAGGAGTCAAAGTTTCCTAATTTTTAAAATCAAAGAAAAAATATTTGTTTTATGAAAAGTTTCACAGTTTCGGCGTTAAAATCTAAAGACCTTGTTTAAAAATTATATTGTTTTCTTATTTGAGCTTGTAAAAAGGACCACTTGTATTGCAATTATGATCCATTTTTTTTTTTTAATGACAAAATTTTAGGATTTCCGAAAAGCTGTTTTTGGCTCAATTTTTTGACTTTGAGTTGAGTTATAAAAAATCCTTAAGAGTCTTTTTTCTAAACTCAACGGAAATTTAATCTTTGACTATTTCTGAAACATTTACTAAGAAAACCAGCTGTGAGTTTTCGCCTATTTGCGGTTTGGAGAGATTTTATTAAAGAAGGTTATTTTTATTCATTTATGGTTTTTTTTTATTATATCCTCAAAAATGCAAGTGGTCATAACAACATTATTTTTACATGTAAAAATGTAACTACATATAATAAATATTTTATGGTCCTCCGTTCATTTTTTGACTATACTGAATTTTGGAAGCCAAGGGTGAACAGGAATTAATTGGACTTCCAAGAAGTCTGACGTCACAAAGCAAGTGGGGCTGTGATGGATCATCTGGGCAAAGTTAATATAAACAACAAAAATATGGTGAAACAATAACGGATGCAAACATGTTTATGGCCTCAATTGTTTTCCTGAGACTTAAGTGTTCAAATAGCGAATATTGGAAAACCTTCGCCCATCATCAGTGTAAATCAAACGCGTTATTTATCCAAGCTTGATTTCAAAGTATTTTATTATTTAATTTGGTTAAAGATAAATATACAAAAATGAGCTATGCTAGTGCAAAGTCGAGTTGTAGGTTATCGGCTTAACGCACGTTGGTTGATGGTTGACGTTTTAGCATCTGTCATCTTTCAATGATGACGTTTTAAGGTGGTATCTTTGGGGTCTGCACCCATTACATCCCCCTTCTTTTGAGGGCGGTCAACAACAGCGATTAGTGGCTGTAGGTCAACCGCTGAGGAGGCTTGACTGATCTTCCGGACCTGGTTGTGTAGGCTGACGACGACGTCAACCCCGTCGAGTTTGGATTCTGAATCTCAGGATCACTGGTTGTTGGTTGACTATCGGTTTGTGATGGAGGCGATGTTGACTGAGAGTTTCCTAGTGGCGATTTTGATGATTGGAGTGGCGTCTCGAAGTCTGCGATATTGGTTGGAGGATTATGTACTTCGGCCTCAGTGGGTTTTATGTTGCAGGAACTGCGACGGAAAAACTTTCCTCCCTCGTCACGGATTATATAAGATCTTGGATGAACTTGATCGATGATTACTGCCGGTTTCCATTCCTTTTTGTGATTGATTCTGGTTACCACATTTTGCCCTTGACGCAGTTCTTTGTCTACCTTGGCTCCCTTATTTGAGTATTTAGTTGTTTTCGCGTTGATGAACTTGACAGGCGGCACACTTCTTTATATAACTGGCTATGTCGGTACTCATGTTTGGCCAGAAAATTGCGTCTCTGGCTTTCCGAACACACTTTTCATAACTGAAGTGTCCACTATGGATGTATTTGAGTACTTCATCTCTCATTTCGATGGGTATTAATGCTTTTTGTGCTTTAAATATGACTCCGTCATATATTGACAGCTCTTCTCTAAAATTCCAGTATGGCCTTACACTCTTTGGAAGATGATCTATGTTGCTTGGGCAACCGTTCATAATATACTGTTTAAGTTGTTTAAAAATCTCATCATGTTTGGTGAGATTAATCAGACGATCAAGCTCTTTGTCAGAAATCGAGAGTACAAGCTGAATCTGTAAGTCATTTTCTTCTTGCTCTTTTTATACCCTATTCTAGGGGTATATTAATTTTGACGCATAGTTTGTAACATACCTTAATATTGCCCGTAGACCCCTAAAAGTTACTATATTTATGATCAGCATCGATAGTAATGTCGATCTAGCCATGTCCGTCCGTCCGTCCGTCCGTCCGTCCGTCCGTCGGCAAAAATTAGGCCTTTAAACTGGACCTAGAGAGCTGAAATTTTAACCATATACTCTCTAGGGTCCCGAAATAATCAAGTTTAAGAATTTTTGAAATCCGCCCACAGACACGCCCACAAACTCAAAAAAACAAAATTTTGGAAAAAATCGAATTTTGAGCTAGAGAGCTGAAATTTTTTATATATGATCTATAGCCCATAAAACTGATTGGGACATAAAATTTTCAAATTCCGCCCACTGACACGCCCACAATTAAATAAAACAAATTTTGGAAAAAATTGAACTTTGAGCTAGAAAGCTGAAATTTTTTATATATGATCTATGGCCCATAAAACTGCTTGGGACATAAAATTTTCAAAATCCGCCTACTGACACGCCCACAATTAAATAAAACAATTTTATTGAAAAACCAAAATTTGAGGTAGGGAGCTGAAATTTATAATATATACTCTCTATGGGCTCTTTATGCTCATGTGTAAATATTTTCAAAATCCGCCTACTGACACGCCCACAATTATTTTTATTTTTATTTTTGAAAGTCCAAAGTTTGAGCTAGGGAGCTGAAATTTATAGTATATACTCTCTAGGTGCCCTTTATGCTCATGCTTAAATTTTTTTAAAATTCGCCTACTGACACGCCCACAACTAAATAAAACAATTTTATTGAAAAACCAAAGTTTGAGCTAGGGAGCGTTTTTATTTACAAAAGCTTAGTTTTTTCGATAAAATCCTTTAAATTTTTGTCACGCCCACTTATGAGATATAGGAATATGAATAGGGTATCCAACAGTTCGCCCAAGCGGACTGTAGCCCGCCCCTATGTTTCTTCTTTGTTTTGGCAATCTCTACTTAACGGGTCAGCTAGGTGCATATGTTCGCCTTGTTTGTAAAGAACGATTGGATTGTAGGTAAGCAGGCTAAGTCGAATTCGTTGTAAGCGTGCTGGTGAAGAATGAATTGACTTTCTGAAGATTACCTCTAGTGGCTTGTGGTCGGATTCAACGATAACTTTTTTTCCCCACACATATTCATGAAATTTTTCACAGCCAAATTTACTTGCGAGAGCTTCTTTTTCTAGTTGTGAATAGCGGGTCTGGCAATCAGTTAGTGCTTTTGATGCGAATGCGACGGGCTGGTCTTTTTGTAACAGAACAGCACCTAGTGCTGTTGAACTAGCATCGACTTGTAGTTTTACGTCATCGTTTACGTCGTACAATCGGAGTACAGGCGGTTTACTTATGATTGATTTGAGTGTTTGGAAAGCAGTGGCTTGATTTTGATCCCAACTCCAAGGTGTTGATTTTTCCAACAGTGAACGGAGTGGTTTTGTTATAGATGAAAAGTTCTTGATGTATTTGCTGAGATAAGTAAATTTCCCCAAAATTCTCATTAATTCTTTACGATTTGTTGGCTCTTTAAGTCTTTTAATCGCATCTGTTTTTTCGGGGTCGGGTGTCATTCCTTGTGCGCTGATGATATGGCCTAAGAATTTGATGGTTTTCTGCTCGAATATGCATTTGGATTTGTTTAATTTCAACCCATTTTCTTTTAGGATGTTGATGACTTTCTCTGTAGAACGTCTTAAGCCATCGATTGATTTCGCGTGGATAAGGATGTCATCCATCGACACTTTCACATCTGGTAGTTGACCAAACAGAGTATGCATGATGTGTTGAAACACCTCGGGCGCTGAGCAAATTCCAAATGGGAGCCTTTTACAGCTGAACCTTCCCCACGGAGTAGCAAAAGTTAAAATTTTTTTCGTGCGGTCTGAAACACGCACTTGCCAGAAACCACGCATGCAGTCCAAAAGAGTAAAATATTTAGAGCCGAGTATTTGGGCTGCAATTTCCTCGATAGTTTGCATTGGGTGATGTCGGCGCATTATATTGCGATTAACGATGGTTGGGTCAATACAAATTCGCAGTTTTTGTTTGCTTCGCACTACGACCATTGGTGATACGGATTCGGTTGCTTCTTTTGTGGGCTCTATGACATCTAATTTCACCATGTTGTCGAGCTCTTTCTTTACATCGTCTCGAATTTTATATGGTATACGCCGAGCCGGAGTTATCTCGAACTTAGGGTTGTCTATCAAGTAGCGCTCGAAGGTTGTGTTTATTTTAGGAATGAAAAATGTTTCAAATTTAGATTTTACCTGATCAAGAGTTAGTTCGCCGGTAGACAAAGAAACTGGCAAGGAGTTGTAGACCTGAATCGCAGTATATCCGATTGCGGACATGAACGTGGCGACCTGGACATTCTGTGGTTTCTCGGTCATACCGGTGGCGACTTCAAAGTATTCGTATTGCTGTTTCCATAGCTTCCATTCCCGCGCCATATCTTTATCGTGCTCCACGATGAGTGGTTTTGGCGGGCGGAGAAAGCTGCAGTGGTTTTCTGACATTTGCGATGAATTTATAAATTGACAACTTGTAATTTAATAATATACGAATAATAATGAAGTTAATCGGGTTTCGGCACCATGTAAATCAAACGCGTTATTTATCCAAGCTTGATTTCAAAGTATTTTATTATTTAATTTGGTTAAAGATAAATATACAAAAATGAGCTATGCTCGTTGAATGTAGGAAGAAAAGTGCAAAGTCGAGTTGTAGGTTATCGGCTTAACGCACGTTGGTTGATGGTTGACGTTTTGGCATCTGTCATCTTTTAATGATGACGTTTTAAGGTGGTATCTTTGGGGTCTGCACCCATTACAATCAGTTCATTTCTGCCGACCAATAATGTTCCAATATGCAAAGGAAACTGCAGATCTTACAGAGTGAATGACATCAAAACTATTTGTAAAGATGATTGTTGAATGAAATCACTGAAACAAAGTCGACACGCTCATGTCCCATTTGCAAAAGAACGCAAAAAAACTTCTATAATGAAGACCAGTCAACAAATGGCGAGCATAATTACGAATATGGAATATCTCCATTACATGCCATGCATTGTTGCATATACAATCAAAAAAGATGGACAAAATATTGATAAAAGAATTGGAACTAAGGAGGCAGATAGAATAAGGAAACGAGATATCCAAAGGAAATTTCGAGAGGAAATTGGACTCGATGTGGATAAACTAAAACAAGGATTTTTCAACACTAACGAATTTTTAAACACTAACCAGATGTAACAGCTCGTATAAGAAGGTTCAAGTAATACTTAACGTTCTAAACTGCAGAGAAAATGTTGATGATTCAAAGTTTGGAGTTTATGCAATGGAAACAACAAATTTATTAAAAGAAAAGTATCCCGAAAAGCAACTTACACCTACTCTTCATAAAATGTTGGCTCATGGGCAAAGTATAATCGAGTATCAGTCGTTACCAATCGGAGAACTGTCAGAAGAAGCTCAGGAATCCAAAAATAAAGACTACAAAAAATATAGGTACCAAAATAACTGCAGGGTTTCAAGGATGCGGCAGAATGAAGACCTATTTAGCATGCTTTCAGCCTAATCGGACCCTCTTATTCCTTCGCTAAGGCATGTAAGAGCCGAAAAATACCTCAGAGCACGATACTCTTCAGAAATGATTAGTTTATTAGAAATTAGCTCGGACTTTGACAAAAGTTTCTATGAAATCTAGTTTTTTGTTTTTTATTTAGTTACTTATTTTTTTATTTGTTTTCCACTGTTAAACTTGAAATATATTATTAACATGGAATTCGGAAACACCCTGTAAAGCATTTTTCTTAAATTTTATTTTTTTATAGCACTTTACATACTTTCTCTATACCTTGACTTAAAATGTACCACTGAAGTAGTATATGTTCACTCTAATGTGCTGCAAAATAATAAAAAAAAGGCTTTTGATACACATGCAGAAATATTTAAAAAGTTCATTGTTTGTTTACTTGTATGCACCACTGTGACTTTGTTTGCCTTTAAGACACCCTGTCCTTACTTCAGTTAATTACTATTGACATTTTTTGAGGTAAAATATTAAGTCCACTTCCTTCTCGCAGGCTACCAAAAAAAAAAAAGTAAAAAAGTCCTGGGCCAAAATAATCGTCTAATTGCTTTACTCTAAAAAAGTAAAAGTAATCGGAGAGGCCATAAACGTTGAGTTGGTCAGATATTTTGGAATTCACAGGCTAACAATGATCGTCAATATGGATTTTGAAACCTAACGCCAACGTGGGACCTAACTCAGCTATGTAACTTTTCTATGGATGGATGCAAATGAACAGCACGTCGAATCAAGTGCCTCGGACATCTCAAAAGCTTTCGATCGAGTCTGGCATATAGCCCTGCTGAGAAAATTGACTTCTTACGAAATGCCGGATAAACTCCAATGTTGATAGAATTTCCGTCTGGTAAGGTGCTAGAAATTGTCGCTCCCCAAGGAGCGAGCAGAGAGATACAGTTGCATTTTGGCTTGATTTTCAAAATCTCATCGAGAACATCACAAAGGAGGAGCTACTGTTTGTTGGCAGAGATTTAAACAGCCATGTCGGAAAAGTCAAACAAAGACCTTGAAATGTGCCACGGATTACTGGGATACGACACCAGAAACTCTTCAGGTGAAGTTATCCTAAGTATGTGCAACTCATTAGGCAAAGATTCAATTGGAGTCACATCAAAAATGAAAAATATTAATATAAACTGCGCGGTCATAGACCGTATTCAAAAAACACTATGCTTCAACAAACGATTCTCCGCGGAGATCCCTAAGAGAGAAGCATGGGTTAGTAATAATTTACCCACCAAACAGCCACAACGGCATAAAGTGGTATACGGATGGTTCTAAAATGGAAACGGGAATAGGAGCGGGAATATATACGGACCAAATAAACGCTTTATGATACCCATGGAAAAAAGTCCCAGCGTACTCGTATTTCAAGCAGAGCTCCATGCCATTCAAGAATGCGCCGGCCACATTTACTCATCTGGCAAAAGGCGCCATCATCCATATATTCACGGATAGTCAAGCAGCTATAAAATCCCATTGACTCCAAATCAGTCATGTACTGCTTCAATACCCTTCAAACTCTCGGAATAAGAAACAAGACCAAATTATGGTGGTTTCCGGGTCATGTAGGTAAAAGGTAAGGAAAAGCCTGACGAACTGGCCAGAAAAGGTTCAGAAAGACCTTTCATAGGTCCCGAACCTTTCTGCTGCACTCCTACATCAACAGCAACGGCAGAAATAAAAAGCTGGGAACATAGAAAATGTATCTATTATTGGGAAAGAATCCCAGGTCTGAGCCAGGTCTGAGCCAGGCCAAACGAGCCATTCGGCCCTTCAATAATAATGCCAGCAAACTCCTAAATCTAAGCAGGCATGATATCAAAAACTTAGTAGGTTACCTTACTGGTCACCATGGTTTAAGAAACAAAATAAAAATAGCTGACTCTCCTGAGTGCCGACTCTGTCTTTAAGAGGACGAATCAGCTGAACACATTTTATGTGAATGGAATTAGAAAGAAGATCTTTTTCAGGGAACATATGAGCCCCGAAGACATAAACAAATCTTCTACTGATAAAATTATCCGCTTTACACGGAAAGTGGAGGTTCTACTAGTTTAAGCTTTTTCTATTACCGCTCAATTTCATACCGCATCACTTAACTGCACCTTATGCAACACCAACGAAAGGGAAAATGTACTGCATTTCATCGCAAGATGTCCGATTCTAGCTGAGATACGGCGACAAATATGGAAACGGAATTATTTGGAACAAACGGACCTTATAGCAATGTTAAATGGAACAGATTGTGAAAAATTATAGCAATACATTTATAAAAATAGCACTTTAGAAAGCACATAATGAGAGAAGAATTTTAAATTTAATTAAATTTGTTACCAAAGCACCATTAATTCACAAAATTCGAAAATGTATTACAGTACAAACTCGGTTTACGCAACCCTCGATTCGCGCAACTCCTCGATTTTCGCACCACTAAAGTCGTCACACTTGACTCTGACTCTGTGTGCAGCTTTTCAAAACAGTTAGCCCGATTAGTACAACTTCTTGCATTAATTCATCTGTTTTTTAATTGCATGTTCACCTTTTGGTTCGTTATTATGCCGTTATTTCACCGTTATGTAGTTTTGTTTGGCCCTGGACCAATTTCTTCGTAAAACCAAGGTGACGCAAAAGTTGTCACCCTGTTGTATATTTTTTTATGAATTAAAAACTTTCACCCCTATTGCGAGTGTCAATCGACAATTATTGATAATTGACTATTTTCAATGTGTGCTATTGTGAACGAACGATTCTAAAGGATTTTGTTAATCGCAGTCAATTGAAAAAATGCGATTGATAAGAATATCAATGAAAATGATTCGTTCACAATAGCACACATTGAAAATAGTAAATTATCAATTGTCGATTGACACTAGCAATAGGGGTGTTTAGTTCTGCTTTTGGATTATGTTTATTGATGTCTTAAATTTTAGATACGGTGATGACTTTTGTGCCACATAGTACATTCATGTCATTATCTCTACAGAAACATAGTAAAATGGTTGTCATCATTTTTTATTAAAAAAATGTAACCCGGTAAGTGCAACAACCTCGGTTAATGCAACTGCCTTAAATTCTATTAGCTGCGTAAATCGAGTTTGTACTGTAATTAAGGATATCGTCTTGCTGACGGCCATTTTATTTATTTTTTAAGAAATCAAATGTTTTTGTAAATACCACTTTTTATGAATTAATAAATCCACTACTACTACTACTACTACTACTCTGTAGGAGCCCGAAATAATCAAGTTTAAGTATTTTTAAAATCCGCTAACAGTCTCAAGTTTATCGAAAAAATGGAATTTTGAGCAAGAGAGCTGAACCTTTTAATATACATATTATCTTTAGGCCCCCAAAATGCTGGGTAGTTTAACTTTTTTAAATCCGCCCACTATTTAATAAAACAGTTTTTTATCGAAGTTTAATCATAGACATTTGAAAGTCAAAGTTTGAGCTAGGAATCTAAAATTTATAATAACGGGCCGCTAACGCTCATGTTAAAAGATTTATAAAATCCGCCTACTCATACGCATAAAATTAAAAAAAAAACCATTTTATTAAAAAATCAAAGTTTGAACCAGGAAGCTGAAATTTGAAATATATACTCTCTAGGAGCCCCTAATGCTCATGCTTAAATTAATATTTTTTTAAATCTGCTCAATGTTAAAAAAAAAACATTCTACTGAATAAATCATTGTAAACGAAAGTCCTATTCTTGTCAAAGTATGTAGACAAAGTTGTTTTAAGAATTCTGTATATATAAAGTGTTCTGCCATGCCTACTTTTAAGGCCTTTTTTTACAAAAGCTTTGTTTTTCGATAAAATCCTTTAAAGGCTGCATAACAAAATATGTAGAGCGTTCTTTACAATTAACCCATATTAAGACTTTTGCCACACCCACTTTATGAGGGATAGGAGGAGGATTAGGATATCCAACAGTTCGCCCAAGCGGACTGTAGACCTACCTATGTTTTTATGCCGTTTTTTTCAGCTTTTTTGTTTCCTATAAATTATGTATGTTTTAAACCGTGAATATTTTATTGTCCTTTGTTTTTGTTTTAAAATTAAATAAAGAAATTTTATACTTATGTTTGAATACATTATTTTATGAGTTATAAGGAAAATACAAATGGGTGCCATATATCCCGACTTTACCGTATATTCAGGCGATTTAAGTAAAAATAAACACCTATTTCATCAATCCACCAATTTTAACATTAAAAATTATTATTTTCAAAAGCTTATTACTCTTAAACGACTTTTTAACTTTTATGCTTGTTTTGGGTCTTTTTAATGTTTTTTTTTTATGAATTGGTACCTGTTAAGTAAAATCTTAACAACGTATGCACAACTGGTTCGTTATAAGAAAATTATAATCGATAATTCTTAAAACAACGTTGATTGAACTGATTGAAATGGTGCGTTATAAATGAAAGTAACCCTTAACCGGGTTCTCTTTAAGCGGTCATCATTGTACTATTCAGGTCTAGAAAGGTTTTTGTTTGCACCGCATCAAAAACTGAGATTTCGACACAGATTATGTAATTTCATCCAGATTTTGATTGACGTTTCAATCACGTTTACCCTTGCTCTGGAATTTGTTTGTGGACTAAAGACATTTAGTTGCCCTTTATTCATTACTTTATTGCTAAAAATATAGAAAACTTTAAAACAAAATTACGAAAACAAAATTTTGTTTTGACATATACCATCAGTTGTGTGCTTAAAGTAAACACAGCGGCGCACAAAAAATGCAAAATATGCCTAGCCCAGCCCAAATTTATTTACTTTATTTTATTTAAACTGTCATAGACATTTTGCTTCCAATTCAGGTTGAATAACTTCCAGAAAGCTCGAACTCTCCGATACCGCCTTGGTGGCTAAACTATGGAATGATTCGTGACCGCATTGTTTTGTCCACATGTTGAGTGTCCGTCTTTCCATATGTCCGTAGTGAGTTTTCTAGTAGTTCGCGTAAGGTTGAAAGGCACAGTAGGGGCACTCACCAGTTTAGACAGTGATTGTCTGTCGTACCGTAAGAGTTCGTTGACCCTGCTCATATCCAATTACTTTAATCCTTTTGTTTAAAAATTGTAAGATCACTTTATTTATGGCGAGAAGCCAAAGCAAGGTGGAAATGAATCCACCTTGTAGTCTGCCTCCACAGGCAGTTTTTTTTTTCAAACTTCTGGCTCGCCAAAGCGATTTAAAAAGGGGGGCACTTCGACCTAAAAGATGTTTTGTACCGTATGGGCCAGAAAAACTTTAAACTAGTACAATTTCTACTTTCCGTGTAAAGCGGAGAATTTTACCAGTAGAAGAATTCTTTATGTGATCGGGGCTCATGTGTTCCCTGAACAAAATCTTCTTACTAATTCCATTAAGGGCTGGACATTCATATAAAATGTGTTCAGCTGACTCGTCCCCTCCAAGACAAATTCGGCACTCAGGAGAGTCTGCTATTCTCATTTAGTTTAGATGATATCTTAGACCATGGTGACCAGTAAGTTACACTACTAAGTTTTTGATATCATCCCTGCTTAGGTTTAGGCATTTGCTGGCATTTATATTGAAGGGCCGAATGGCTAGTTTGGCCTGTCTTAGACCCGGGATGCTTTCCCAAAGATAGATACATTTTCTATGTTCCCAGCTTTTTACTGCTGCCGGTGCTGCTGATCTAGGAGTGCAGCAGAAAGGTTCGGGACATATGAAAGGTGTTTCTGAATCTTTTCTGGCCAGATCGTCGGCCTTTTCGTTACCTTCTACCCCGACATGACCCGGAACCCACCATAATTTGTTTAGGCACTTACTCTTAGATCAATCTTAAGCACTTTATTGGCAGCGCGCAAGTTCTACAACAGACAACCACCATTTGACACCATTTTCAAAAGATATAAAAACCAATTATTTAAATCAGTTTAGCTGCGAGGCATGAAATCAGCAAGAGTCAAATAAAATTGAAGATCAAGTAATTTTCTTCTTCGAAATAATTTAGCTGGTATAGGTACAGACCCAAAACAAACAACGACAGTTCTTAACTATTAAACGGGAATACACTTCATTTCCACCTGTTTCATCTGACGCACTTTCTTACAAGTAGCTTCCCATAATGATAACCAAAAGTAATTATTCGCATTTCTAATTCGTTTAGTTGTCAATTCTTGGCCACAACATAATATTACTAAGACTTCCAAAAATGGAAAACAATATTCCAGGCGCAACTTTTCTGTAACTCATTCGGAAATTTTCTATCAAAGGTCACCGCGGGCACGTGAGCCAAGTCTGTATGTTTGGATTATTTAACGAATTAAGACGAAAACAACAACAAACCAACTTAAATGAATAACTCTGCTTATATTTTAAGAAATGCCGAATGAGGCGTTGTGGTTTATGTTAAACAGATGAGGCGAGTAGAACCAAGCAAAAGAAATTATCACGTTTTCGAGAAAATGCTCTGTTAAGAAGTGTGGATGTGATTTGATTTAATGGCTATTGTTTTGGCATCCGATTAGGCGCGAGTCAAAAAAAGTTCAATAATTTTCAGATATGAAATTGAAGAGCACACGAATCGAGTGTTCCATTTGAATATGAATGTGTTTGGTATGTATATTGAATGACATCATTGATCATAATAATATTTAGTGCTATGACCTAAATACTCCAGCCATTCATGAGTGAAAAGTTGTATCTTTGGCACGAAAATCATACTACATATTGGAATTGGGCAGTGAAAAAACTTGTAGAGTTTCCGATATCAATGTGATTATTGAAATTATTCCTCCTCTGCACCCTATATTCAGCAAGTTTAGTATCACGAAAATTATATCTTTGTCTATATTTGGAACAATTCCTCTTTTTGATTTCTAACAAAATTACCATAAATTTAAAATTTGCTTGAAACGCCTCCCAAAACTACAGGGCGTGGATAACCTTTGTACGTTTTTGTCAAAAACGAGTGGTGATCGAGACATCGTGAAATCGACTTTGATCGAAATTGACTCTCTTAGTCATAGTTGCAATGTCTCCTGCCTTTCGTTGTTCTATCGGCATAACCACCGTAAGTGCTCAAACGAAATAGCCAGTTATATTCCTGCCTTAGAACATTTCATCTGCAATGCCCACCATGGTAGGAATGCACATCAGGTCACGCTTAATCTTGTATTCGGACGTACAGTGAAATACAAAGAATTCCTTAGCCATACTACACGAATGTGGAATGCTGTACCATGCTCCATCTTTCCTTCGCATTACAATTTACAAACATTTAAAACCAAAGTGCTCTCGCTCCTCTCTTATAAGGGTACACAAAAAACCGGAACAATTTCCCCCTAAGTCCTAAGCTGAAAGCAAGGCTCTTCACTGCAGTTGTGCGGCCGGCGCTCACAAACGGTTCACAATAAATGAGACTACAAGACCGGTTTTATTTTGAATGGACTAGAAAGTAAAAATGACGATAACCGTAATGCGCCATCTGAGTTGCGTAAACTGAACTATCCACTGCTAAATAATTTTCTACCTTTCGAAAATTGGGAAGAGGTGTATACTCACGTAAACGTTTCTAAGGCTTATAAGATAACATATTTTTAAAGATATTACAAAATTACATTAGCTCTGCAAATCTGCTACTTCACTGTTCCCAGAAAATCGGCATTGAGGCTTAAGCCTTGGATAACCAGTGTTCTTCTTAGGAAAATTAGACAAAAGCACAAATTGCGTAAAAAATGCCGAAAACATCCACGGAATACTGGCTTAAAGAGTCGCTATAACCGGATGAGTCAACATATTAACAGTGAAGTACGAAAATATCGTGATAATTACTACCATAATCGGATAAGGGCTGCACAGGGAAATGTTAAACATGAATGGAAGGTGGTTAATGACATCATTAATCGAAATATAACCAAGCGAAATACAACTATTATGTTAAAAAACGGTAACACAATATTTCAGAGCCTACTAAGGTGGCTAATGAATTTAATAAATGCTTTGCATCAGTTGGACAACAGGATCTACAAGGAGATAGTCTAAAAGTATTTAATTGTTATTGTCCTGAACCCAAACTCCCAGACAATAGTTTTGTAAGAAGTAGCTTATTTTTTGAACCAATTTCTGAGTCTGAGATTTTAAAGACTATTCATTTTTTAAATTCCTCTTACTCCTGTGGTAACGATTTTATTTCAAATGCTATGCTAAAAAATATTTCTTACAATATTGTGGATAAGTTTGAATATCTCTTCAACCTGAGTGTCGTGTCTGGAGGTTTTGCGGATGATTTAAAACACGGCATTGTTATTCCTCTGTTTAAAAAAGGAAGCAGAAATGACAAAAAAACCATAGACCGATAACATTATTGTCTTCGATTTCCAGTCTTTGAGAAATGCATTAAAAAAAACTTTTGGATTATCTCAACCAAATACATTATTTTAGTCCAATGCAGTACGGGTTTAGAGCTGGGCTATCAACTGAAGACGCACTATTAGATTTCTGTTGCATCATACAGAAAGGATTAGATGAAAAAAGATCGTGTGCCGGGCTCTTTGTTGATATAACAAAGACGTTTGATATGGTCGATCACAAAATTCTTTTAAGCAAGCTGTTTAATGTGGGTTTTCGTTTCTCAATACATGCATAGTTGGTTTAAGATCGAAACTGCACTAAGTAATTGTACGGTTATAAATCTTGGTGTTCCTCAAGGCTAAGTTCTTGGACCTATCTTATTTCTGACTTATATCAACTCTCTATTTAGCCAACCATTCGTAGGAAGGGTCAGAGCATTTGCTGATGATCTTAGTATTGTATAAAATTCCGTCATTTATTTAAATCCAGTGGCTGATATAAATAATGATGCTGAATTACTAAGAATCTGGTTTGCTGAACATAAGCTAATAGTAAGCGACAAAACAAAACTTATGTTTTTCAGTTTTAATAACCATCAGGAGTATCCGGATATAGAGTTCATATTCCATGCTTCTAGATGTGCAGAGGCACAAACTTTCAAAAGTCCGTCCATCTACTCGCCTACGCCGACGACATCGACATAATCGGCAGTACGCAGCGGGATGTCACTGGCGCGTTCGTGAGTATTGAGACGGAGGCGTCGAAGATGGGTTTGGCGATCAATCAGGGCAAGACAAAGTATATGCTGTCATCAAGAAAGGACACCCAACACCGACGTCTCGGACAGAATGCCACTAAAGACAGATATTACTTTGAGGTGGTTCAGGACTTTGTCTACCTAGGCTCCGCAATGAACTCAGGCAATGACACCAGCGCTGAGATTAAACGAAGAATAACTCTTGCCAATCGCTGTTTCTTTAGGCTAAGAAAGCAATTGAGTAGCAAAGCCCTCTCTCGAACAACTAAAGTGACGCTTTATAAGACCTTAATAATCCCAGTCCTTCTCTATGGCGCAGAGGCATGGACTCTAGCAAAAGCGGGTTGTTTTGAGAGGAAAATTCTTCGGGTAATTTTTGGTCCCGTCTGCATAGACGGTGAATGGAGGAGGAGATACTACGACGAACTGTACGGGCTGTACAGCGACATCGAAAGAAAAGATCGTGCTGGCTGGAGACGCTTGTTGGTTGAGGCCCAGGTATACGCCGGACTGTAGCGCCACCCTAAGTAAGTAAGATTCGCAAGATACAACCCGTTTCATAGTTCGTTTTATTTTCCATGTTTGAAAGTATCTTTCGACGCGTGTGTTCCCTGTCATGTCAATTGCTTTAAAATTGAAAACGTAAACGATTTTAAGTATCTAGGTGTCATAATTGACCGGAATTTGAGTTGGTCTAATCAAAAATTGCTAAAAGAAGAATCCCTTTCATTCCAACTCAAAGTACCCAACAGTTTCTAAAATTCTATTCCTCGATAGCGCCTAGATTATACAATGAATTACCGCTTGTAACTCGGCACATTTC
Organism: Portevinia maculata; assembly: GCA_949715645.1. Classification (NCBI taxonomy): domain Eukaryota; kingdom Metazoa; phylum Arthropoda; class Insecta; order Diptera; family Syrphidae; genus Portevinia; species Portevinia maculata. The sequence goes on from OX454526.1 coordinate 223,174,746, forward strand.
ACAGTCCTTTTCATTTAATAAACAAGTTAAACAATGGCTCTTCAACTTTGACCATGCCCAGATCAATACTCTGATCAGAATTGTTATGTAAAATTTTAGTTGGCTAAAAGATTTTATCCTTAGTCTCTATAGAATGTAAAGATATACAACAATGTTTAATTTGTATTTTTATGAAAAACACTTAACTTTAATCTGTCTGTAAATCTTCTTTTTTTTAAAACTTTATTGTTTAATTAATTTTATAGATTAAAAGTTCTTTGTAAGCTCTGTACAAGACATTGTTGAAATAATAAAATAATAATAAATAATAATAATAAAAAATCCAAAGCTTGAAGCGATATCTGTTCTCCACTATTCGTTGTTTTTACCGTCTGCAGAAGTTCCGTCATTTTAATGTTCTACAAAGAATATATTAGATATGGGATATTTCAGTCGAAATTACAGTACGGTATAAGCTGTTGAGGAAGTGGCTATCTGAGTAAAATTCAGCCTCTGTTTGTACTTCAGAAGTGTGTTATACGAAAGATCTGCAATTCTTCTCGTTTAGCCTCCCTATTAGGCATCTGTTTTATTTTAAGGTCCCAAACATATTTTTCATTAGAAGTGGTTACTTGCAAAGTCCGATCTATGGCGCTTATAGCTTGAGGAGCCGTCATCAACTTCTTTGATCCATTCAACCCTTTCGTACCACTTGCTATAGAAACTCATATTCAATTCTTTCTTACAAATCGTTAAATACCCTTCCTGAAGATATACGATTCATAGCAAATTTACTTACGTTTATGAAAAAAGTAAATCAACGGCTTCTTGGCTTTAATCACACTGAAATTGAAATTTTGGTGCACTACATCGTCACGTGTAATCTTTTGTTGTAATACTTTTTGTTTTTGTTATTAATTTTATTATAAGAAATGAATTAATCTTTGTTTTTTATATTAAAATTGTTGATCTTATTTTAATTTCTTCACCCCACAGCAAATAATTTTATATAATGTGATATTTGCCTCTATTAATGTTAATTAATACAAAATGTCACTAACTATTTTTAAAACTTTTAGCTGCAATATTTACTATTTTGAAATGTCACTAACTATTTTTAAAACTTTTAGCTGCAATATTTACTATTTTGAATTTTATAAATTTGTGTATGAGGATAATAAAATAAATAAATAAAAAATTTTGGACAGCATACAAAAAGTATGAATGCAAATTAAGCGAAGGCAGGCCTAAAAACTCCTCCATCATACAAATGCAGCAACACCAGCATATGATCGGCCTCAGTAACGAGTGCTTCAAAATTGTCGAACCCCACAGCAGCGGACCAGTAGGGATGCCGTTAAGTGGGAGGGTTATGAATAATGAGACCATTTCACCCGCTTTTACCGGGTTTTACCCTCTTTTTTACCTTAAAACCCCCCACCCGCCACCACAACCATTTTCACGCTTTTTGTTAAAAACCGAAATTTAATTCTCTTAAGAATTGTGGAAAAAAAATCGTTGGCTTTTGTGGAGACAACGCCAACACAAATTTTGATGGCCTGAATCGGAGATGCGAGAGGAACGTTTTCTATAAATTAAAAGCAGAAATACCGGAGTTCATTGGTATTGGTTGCGCGGCACATATTGTCCACAATACGCTCAAATCAAACATGCTTGTGACGAGATGCATTTGATGTTGAATACATTGTGGTGAAAATGTATTCGAACTTTTATATCTATTATATCTACGAGTACACAGTACGAACTGAAAAACTTAAAGATTTCTGCAAATCGGTGAATGAAGAGTACATGAAACTTCTTGGGTACGCAAAAATTCGCCTTTTTGGCTAAAGGTTCCACGACAGAGCGGATTTTAGCAATATTTGATGCAATCCAAGCATATTTTTTACAGCTCGAAAAATGCCTGGCCAAAATTAAGACCCATTGGCAAAAGCGTTACTTATGTTCGTAAGCGATCAAGCGGAAATGTTTCAGGAAATTGTTTTGAAAATCGAAAGCGACGACGTCTCAGCGGTCGTAGTAAGCGGCAATCATTTCTGCCAGCAAGAATTCGTTCTGAAATTACAATTAAAACTAAATTGAGCGAGTGCGGTGAGAGCGCAGAAGACCGGATCGAAAGAGTTAGAAAGATTGCCGAAAACTTTTATGATAAAATTGCAACTTTTTAAAAACAAAAATTGTTTTCTTTTTTAAATGATTTTTTAAGTCTACATGTTATCAGCGAACGCAATCGAATTATGTCCAAACGGAAGAAGTATTTTGATGTCGTAAAATCATTCGCTTGGACATTGTTATATAATTGCCCTGAATGGAGAGATGTCGAAGGAGCAATGAGTGAATTAGCTGCAAAAAGGATATTTCAACACTGACAAGTAATAAGCTTTTTGATCAAATTAATTACGCACGTAGGTTAGTTACCGTGAAAAAAATTAATGAGTGGACTCAGAAGCAGACAAATTGTAATCAGCGTTGGATTGAGGTATTTCAGCACTTCAAAACAAGGATTATCCCACACAACGAGATTGAGACACTCATTTTATACATTTTCTGTCTTCCTGGAACATCAGCGACGGTTGAACGATTTTTTTTCTCTAATGAATACAAGAGAGAAAACTAAACTGGAAGTTGGAACTATCGAATCTGTTCTCTACGCTAAATATGAAATAGACAGTAGTTGTATCGATTTTTTTAAAAAAATACTAAAATCACATCCAGACATTCTCCGCCAAATATCTTCTGTGCAGAAGTATGAGCGTTTGCCGATTCCGCAGTTATCAGCCGATGATGATTCCGATTCATCGAATATGGCTGCAATGGACTCCGATTCCGATTCCGAGGAACAATAAAAGAATCCAAACCAGATAACTCTGACGAATATTGAATTCCATTTATATTATATAAATATGTACCTACATATAATAAGAAATAATTTTACATAAATCATTGCAGTGGAAACATAATTTTTGAAGAATTATATTAGATTTTACGTGACAATACGTGAAATAAACTGTTTTTTTACTATTTTGCACGAAATTTTTCAGGTCAGAATCTACTTTTGTGAAACCCGCCAAACCCTCCAAAACAAGCCCGCTTTAGCTTCAAAAACCCCGCGAAGGTCAGTCACCTTGACGTGTGTACCATCATTGCCTTCGATGGTGCCGGTGCGGCGGCTTACGGCGCAAAGATTCAACGGGCTATGCTATCGACGACTTCTGTCGTCAGAAGGGTCACCCATGGCAGACAGACCGACTGATGAGCGCTAACCAAGAGCTGGCCAGGACATTCCGTCCGATCCCATGCCCCCCCTCGCCATTCCCAGTATCCTTACCCCCCCCCCCCCCATTGCCCCCCTACCCCTGTTCCTATCCCTATCCAAACCTAACTCCAGTGGTGGTGTGAGCGAATAATAAACCGTGCCCAGGGATGAAAGGTTGGGGGTTAAACCAACCGTTACCTGAGCTCCCTCAGGCGCCTTGGCGCAGGCCTGTTATATATAGCCTTACTCAGGTATGGCGGCGCTGCCTGGGCTGACCTTGTTTTTTCCGGCCTTACTCGTGGGAATCAAATTTAAACTTAAAATGGAACAAACAAAACAAAATCAAAAAAAAAAACAAAAACAAATTATAAAAAAACAAAATGCAATTAGTGTCAAGGGGGAGAAGGAGATGAGTGAGGATGAGTTATCATCTTCATCCATCTCTCTTCTAGCACAGGATGAAACGGCGCTTTTAGCTAGCGATAGTGAGGAGTCGGTAAAAACCCTCACTAGCGACAGCGAAGTCACCGGTGAGCAGGCTGGAACTCTCATCGGTGATAAAGACATACAGGGCAAGAAGGCAGCCGAAGAGATGCCCGCGACAGCAGGATCATCCGCTGTTCCTGAGACCATCTTGGAAGCATCGTCAACAAAGACAGGAAAAGTAGAGGGAAAAGTAGACACAGCTGGCTCAGCCGCTGCATCTGCAGTTTCCTCTAATATAACAGCGAAGAGTGCGAAACAGAGCGCACAAAAGAGGGCTAAGGCTTTGCTACGTAATGCAAATCGTAAGGTAGCCAAGTATGGGAGCTGTGAACCCAGCACCCTCAGTGACTGGGAAAAGGCAGCGTTTGCGAGGGCCAAGACTTTTCTGGCCGACCTGCAAAAAGCAAAGGAGGTCAAAAAGCTGGCCAATGAGGAGGTGGAGGTTGAACTGACTGCACCCTCCACCTCCTACGCAGCAAAAGCTAAGGAAGGGACAAATGACTCAGGAAGCAAGACGAGTTTTAACAGTAAGAGAGGTAGATCCGACGATGCCGCCGAGTCCAACGCAGCGAAAAAGGTGAAGGCTGTGACCACACCTGCAATGCGTCGCGGACACAGCGACCCGAAGGACGAGCATCTCGTTGCTGTGGTAAACGAGCTGGAGCCTTGCGGTCGTCTCACAATCGACCAGTGGAAAAACGTCGAGGAGAGGTTCCAAGACGCCCTCTGGAAGGAACTATCCGCCGTAGGAAACTGGGAGCTTCAATTTGATGGCGCTGGTTGGGAAGGCGCGCGCAAGGTTGTTGCTTGTGGAAACAAGCCTTCTGTGGTTTTCCTCAGACACTTCGTCACGGTGGTATCCGATGCATGGGAAGGTATGAAGCTAAAATGCTTAACGGTTGCTGAGTTGGCAAAATACAATCCGCCAACAGCCTGTGTTTGGGTACCTAGTCCCTACACATACCCGGAGAAGCTCCTAGGGCTCCTACATGTTCAAAATCGGGAACTTAAAGCCGATACATGGAGGGTCCTAAAGACGGGGCCTAGACGGCAATACGGCTGACACTTTCTACTGGCCCTAAACAAGAAATGTCTTCCATACCTGGGCAGAGATGAGGAGGAGCCCCCCCATGATGATGATGGAAGTGCTGCAGATAAACCTGCACCACAGTAGGGCTGCGACGGTCTGTCTGATGGAGTACGTCATTAGGCAGGACATTGCAGCCGTACTCATACAGGAGCCCTGGATCAATAAGAACATGATTCAGGGGCTCCGGCAAAAGAACTATACATTGTTCTACAAGGCGAAAGGTAAAATCAGGACTTGTATCCTTATTAAAAATCACATAAAGGCATTTCTTTTGAATAATTACAGCTCGGGCAACTTGACGGCGGTCATCTGCGAGAGGGAAGATGGAAATTCTCTGTGTCTGACCTCAGCCTATCTTCCCTACGACTCTGCAGTCGTAGTAACGGAAGAACTAAAGGACTTGGCTGGTCAAAACTGGATGCACGTACTGGGCTGCGATGCAAGCGCCCATCATACGCAATGGGGTAGTGGAGACACAAATTCAAGGGGTGAGTGTCTTTATGATTTTATTATATTGTCCAACTTTACAGGTATGTAATAGAGTGAATTCACCTACTTTTGTTACACGTAACAGACAGGAGGTTTTAGACGTTACACTTGTCTCCAACACAGACAAAATGGAAATCAGGGAGTGGAGGGTAGTTGATGAGGCATCTCTGTCTGACCACAGATGGATACGCTTCAAAATTAATTTTCAGCATAGGGCGTGTAATTTCTATAGAAACCCAAAAAAGGCAGACTGGGATAAATACATAGATTTCATCAATCTACGTTTAGATACCCACCCGATCACCGGCGAAAATATGGCGGACTTAGATAGGGCAGTAGAAGCCGTGAGCAGAACCCTAAACACAGCGTTCAAAAAGGCATGCCCGGCAAACAAAAAGCCAAAAAGGGCTCAACCGAAGTGGTGGAATAAGGAAATCGGCCTTAAAAGAAGGGAGGTAAGACAACTTTATAATAGGGCAAAACTCATTGAAAACGATACCACATGGGATGAGTATAGCGAAAGCAAGAGGGAATTTAAATACTTAGTGAGGAAATCCAAAAGATCTTCATGGAAAAAGTTCTGTGAATGTATTGAGTTAACTGAAGAGGCGTCGAGACTGCGTAAAATGCTCTCAAAGGAGGATAGCGTACCTAGCTACCTAAAAAATAACAACGGGACATGGGCCGTGAGTAGACAGGAGGTTCTGGCAACCCTGGTGGAAACCCATTTCCCCGGTTCCACAACCCCAACGGACCTAGGCCTACAAGGACAGGAGGAAGTCGACTGTCCCTCTTTCGAGTGGAAAGAAATTAACAATATATCGCGCTGATAGAATCGGCAAAAGAGGTGGTGGTGTTGCAATTTTAGTTAAGACCTGCATTCAATGCAAGCTGTTGCATACATCGGGGGCCAGCGATATATTTGAATACCTCTTTATTGAAGTTGTAAGTGGAATAGATAAATGCTTAGTTGGAGTAGTCTACAAGCCACCAAATATTGTTAATTCCGCTAATATTACAAACCTGCTTGAAAGCATATCTGCACGGCATCGTAATATAATACTGTGCGGAGATCTCAACATTAATCTTTTGGATACAAAAAACCCTAATGTCGACCGGTTTATAAAGAATATAAAATCTTTACGGCTGTATGCAGTCAATAACTTAACACCGACACATTTTAGTAAGAGCAATTCTACCCTGTTGGACTTATACATCGTTAGCGACATAAATCGAGTCAATTTCTATAGTCAACTAGATGTCCCGGGGTTTTCAAAGCATGATCTTATTATATGTTTTTATGACATAGAATTTAATAGATCTGCTGAAGTCAAACGAGTTATGTATAAAGACTTCAAGGCAATAGACGAAAGCTCCCTTTTTCAGGACGTTCTAACCTTAGATTGGCAAAGACTTCGTCTTGTGTCATCAATTGATGAACAGGTAGATCTTTTTACTCACAATATCAATAGCCTCTTTGAACAGCATGTTCCAATAAAAACATTTACTCTTCAAAGCAATTACTGTGAGTGGTTCACTCCTGGTATCCAACGTTTGCTTGATGTTAGGGCCCTGTCCACAGGCGATGGAGAAGATTTAAAATCCCCGAGTTCTTCAATGAGTTCAAGACAGCTAGGAACAATGCTAAAAGAGAGATAAGGATTGCAAAGAACAAATTTTTCATGTCTAAGTTCAAGCCCGACCTCAGTAAAACAAAGACATGGAATAATTTAAAGGAGTTAGGCATTGGAAAAAAGGCAGCTGATGCAGATGCCTGTGAAAAAAGTCCTGACGAATTAAACATCGATTTTGCTGCTCCTTCAGTTAACTCGAATGTTCCTGTCGACAGAGAAGAGACCCCCTACATCGTTGAAGAATTACTTACTCCAGTAACTTCTAGAGATTTTTGTTTTCAAAGGATTTATGAATATGACGTCAGTTCGGTCTGTACTCTTAGCCGATCTAGACGCATTCTAGCATCAGCAGTTTCGATTTTTCACAGTCCGTTTTTTTTTTTCTGCCTTACAACCAAAATTGCAAAACGTCGTGCTAATACTTTTGAGGATTCTATATCCTCAACAAGTAAAATGTCGCGCCGTGGCAATTATTTTGGGCCTCTTCAATCACATCCAGACACGGATAATGAAGAAGAAATGCCCACAAACCAAGAACAACAAGTGTCAAAAAAAATACCAATTCCTCCAATAAAAATTTTGCACAAAAATTGTGAATTTGTTCATCAATTCTTAAAAGAAATAAAGATTAGTGACTATTCCATTCGAAAGATTTCGATTGGAATAAAAGTGTTTTGTGAATCACTTAATTCATACAATTCTTTAATTAGTTCTTTGAAATCAAACAAATGTCAATTTTTCACTCATGGCCTTAAAAGTGAAAGGTCTTTTAAAGTTATTCTCTTCGGTCTAGATGAATACTCTACTGACTCTCTTAAAACAGAACTATCATCGCTTGGACTTAAGTGTAAAGAAATTAAAGTTATAAAAAAGCAGCACGAAAAGTACGTCGAATTTTTTTATATTGTTTATTTTGAAAACGGCTCAATTCGACTAGCCGATCTGCGAAAAAACATTAAATCGATTTTCCGCACACAAGTCAGATGGGAGTTCCAACGACGTGCAAAAAATAACATTACACAGTGCCACAACTGCCAAATGTGGGGGCATGGTGAAAAGCATTGCAGTGTAAAAACCTTCTGTGCAAATTGTTCAGGTAACCACAAGACAAACACCTGTACTTCTACCGCCATCTCCAAATGTGCAAACTGTGGAGGAAATCACAAATCTACGGACGAAACATGTAAAAGTCGCGCGGAATATGTTCAAATAATTGCAAAAACGACACAAAATCCGTCTCACATGCGTTTCCGCAATTCTATTCCATCGCGACCAAAGCGAGAACCAGCAGTGACAACCAAATCGTTTAACTACAATAGTGTCAAAGACTTTCCATCTCTTCCAAATACATCATGTCATCAGCAGCGGTGGTCGAACCAACAACAACAACCACCAATTCAGCATCGCGCACAAGAGCGTCCATCATACAGATCCTGCTCTCCAGCCGAGAAAGACTTATTTTCTCATGAAGAACTATCCTCTCTCATGATTGAAATGATATCTGAGCTTGAAAAATGCAAAACGAAAACACAGCAATTTAAAGTGGTGGCACAGCTTGCAAGTAAATATTTATACTCTAATGTTAAGTAATAGCCAATCTAATATTAAGCTCTTATGTTGGAATGCAAGAGGCATTCGCAACAAAAGCACTGAGTTTTTCAATTTTCTCGTTCACACCGTACTACCAACAATACATACAACGGTTATTGAAAATATTGGAATCGAAATTAAATTAAATAATAATGTAAGCTTTAGAGTTTACTCAGTTTATTTCCCAGGCGGGTCATCCAACATAAACAGAGCACAATGTTTGAAAGGCGACTTGAGAAGGCTGCTCAGTGGTGACAATTTTATCGTAGGAGGTGACCTAAATTGTAGACACCGCAATTGGGGTTGTTTAAGAGCAAATTCTTGGGGAAATGTCCTTAACGACTTATCCATGCGGCATAATTTTACAATTGTGTACCCTTCCAGTCCGACCTACATACCAGCCTCTAGAAGGTTTTCACCGTCTACTTTGGACTTCTTCTTGACAAATACGCCAAATTTGTTAACTAACCCTATCGTGAATAATGCATTAAGTTCTGACCATCTTCCTGTCAGTTGTGATATCCTGTTAAGTCCTTTGTTAAATAATGTCAAATACCTAGACTACAATAAGGCTAATTGGGATGTGTTTCGATACCATCTTAATCATAATATAAGTTCTTGTCCTACAAATTTAGAATGTGTAAGTAGCCGCACACAGATTGATAATTGCATAGAGACTTTCGAAAATAAAATATCTGAAAGCGTTCATGTATCAGTCCCATTAAAAGCACCTATTAAAAGAGCAATCGTACTGCCCCGTCATATATTGAACTTGATCAAAATTAGAAACTCCTACAGAAGACGTTGGCAGAGAGATAGACTAGATCATGATTTCAAAGAAATGAATATCTTAACCCGTCTAATTAAAGCGAATATTTTAGAATATAGAAACTCCTCATGGAACAAAAAATTAAGATCGCTCGATCCGAATTCTAGGCCATTTTGGAACGTTGCGAAAATATTAAAAAAAAAAAATTCTCACACTCCTAGTTTTGAAGTGAATGGATCGTTTATAACGTCCAACGAAAATAAAACTGAAATACTGGCGGATACCTTCTTACAAAATCATAATGTCACACAGAATGCGCTATCCAATCTGGATGCGACAATAGACAACGAGATCTCTCTTTTTGACCAAACCGATAATCCAATTTCAACAAATGAACTCGTGTCCACAGACGATATTGAGTTTATAATTCTGGAACTTAAAAATCGAAAAACACCAGGATTGGACAATATTAACAATCAAGTTATCAAAAATCTCCCTGCTAGTGCTCTCATTTTGCTCACGTTCATAATTAATGCCTGTCTGAAACTGCAATACTTCCCCGTTAAATGGAAAATTGCTAAAGTTATACCGATTTTAAAACGCGGGAAGCCCCCTTCTAACCCAACCAGCTACAGACCCATAAGCCTCTTAAATGGATGTAGCAAAATTCTTGAGAAAGTTATTAAAATGAAACTAGATGCATTCATGAGGATAAGAACTGTATTACCACCGGAACAATTCGGTTTTAGAAAACACCACAACACGTCTCACCAAGTCTTAAGGATTTGTAAGGAAATTAAAAAACAACTAAATCAAAAAAATTCTATCGGATTAGTTCTGCTTGATATAGAAAAAGCATTTGATTCCGTTTGGCACAATGGGCTTATTTACAAGCTTATCAAATTCAATTTTCCCAAACATCTCATTAAAATTGTCCAAAGTTTTTTATACGATCGAACATTTGTAGTCGCATTGAAGGGTAGTTTTTCTTCTGCAAGAACTGTACCAGCTGGTGTTCCTCAGGGGTCGGTTCTAGCCCCATTATTATTCAACATTTTTACAGCTGACTTACCTAGCATACCAAACTGTGGTATAGCACTTTATGCGGACGATTCCGCTATATATTCATCACACAAGTTTGGTTCAGTAGTAGAAAACAATTTGCAAATCGGTCTAAATACAATTTTTGAATATTACAAGCACTGGAGGATTAAGATAAACGCTGAAAAAAGCCAAGCTATCTTTTTCACTAGAAAAAGACTGAATTGCTTCTTCCCTAACGGCACACTAAACCTGGACAATTGTGATATACCGTGGGTTGATTCTGTTAAGTACCTCGGGGTGTACTTAGACCAGAAATTAACCTTCGCTATTCACATAAAACACGTTTTAGACAAGATGAACATTGCTATTAAAATGTTGTATCCCTTGATAAATCGCAGGTCACTACTAAGTAAGCAAAGTAAAATCATCATCTTTAAAGTGGTTTTTCAAGCATTGATGACGTATGGCTCTCCTGTTTGGGGAAACTGTGCTAGAACACACATTAAAAAACTTCAAATTGCTCAAAATAAGATTTTGAAAATGATGCTGGGGCTACCATGGGACTTTTCAACTATAGTTTTACATGAAAGAGCCGGGGCTCTCCAGATTGCAAGAAGGATTGACATGCTCAATGAAAATTTTATGTCTAACTGTCGAAACGTAGATAATCATCTAGTCAGCGAACTCGAATTATTATAGTTGTTTACCTTTTTGTTTTTCTAATTTGTATTATTATTTTTTTTTTTTTTTCTCTATCCATGTTTATAATTTACTCATTCATTTAATATACCTATTTCTTCACGTGTAAATTATTAATTAGTCATATCTACTTATTTATTCATCTATTTACTTGTTAATTTATTTTTTGTTTTTTACTTGTTAATTTATTTTTCCCAATTGTTAATTTATTTACTTACATGTTTATTTATTTATTTATTTATTTATTTATTTATTTTGCAGGTAATATATCTGCTTATTTATTTCTTTTTGATTAAATTGTTTATTCAGATGTTAATTTATTATATATATATATATATTTACACATATCCTGATTATGAAAATTGATTATTTATTTGTCTATTCACTTATTATATTTATCACTATTTATTATATTTATTTATTTATAAAAATTCTCCCAACTGTGATATAGTTTTTAATTTCCTTATAAAATAACAAAATCTAGTTTCTTCACATGAGGTTTTTTCTATAGTTTTTCCTTAAAATTTATTACTTAATTACTGACCGCATTTAAAAATAAATTGTATCTTTCAGTAGTAAGATATCAAGTATCATATCTCTGTACAAGCTGTGCCAACCAACAAATGTAAATATTTAACTATAAAGCGAAAAAATAAATATCTATCTATCTATGAATATGACGTACTTAAAGCCATCACCGCCATTAAATCGAACGCCATCGGCCTGGATGGAATGCATCCAAAATTCTTAAAAATGATAATCCATGAAGTACTACCCGAAATTACATACATTTTCAATAATATTATAACCTACTCCATGTATCCGAAATCTTGGAAGGCTTCTTAGATCATCCCAATTCCTAAAAGCTCAAATTCGAGGAAGAAAGAATACCGTCCCATATCGATATTACCATTCATATCGAAAGCTTTTGAAAAACTTATGAGCCAACAAATTCACTCATACCTTAATGAGTTCAATTTTCTGTCACCGCACCAATCCGGTTTTAGACCAAAGCATAGCTGTACTACAGCGCTTCTGAATTTGGTGGACGACCTTCGCATTGAAATGAATGAAGATCGTGTAACATCGCTCGTATTGCTAGATTTTTCGAAAGCCTTCGATATTGTACCCCATGAAATATTAATTATTAAATTAAAACACTGTTTTAATTTCAACCCGACGGCTTTAAGACTGATGGAAAGCTACTTAAATGGGCGTACTCAAGCTGTGTATATTAACGAGACATTATCCAACTTTATTATAACCAGAGCCGGCGTTCCACAGGGATCAATAATGGGTCCGTTATTGTTCACCTTATTCAATAATGACATTCCATTAGTGCTAAAGTACTGCAAGGTTCAAATGTATGCCGATGACGTCCAGCTGCACTTAAGCTATCCAATGGGTCTAGTTGAGGATGCCACTCAGCGACTGAATGAAGACCTCAATTCTGTAGTCACTTGGTCGCGAAAAAATAAGCTTAGGCTTAATTCCGGCAAAAGTCAAGCAATTGCAATCAGCCGTTTAAATATCGATATACAAAGCTTACCTCAACTTTTTGTTGATGGATCAGAGTTGACATACGTCACGAGCGTAAAAAATCTCGGTGTAACGTTTAACCAAAATCTGACTTGGGAGAATCATATTATAAAAACCGTCTCTAAAGTTTATGGATCCCTGCGCGCTCTGTATCAAGTAGGAAAAGATCTGCCGTTTAGGATCAAAGCGATGTTGGTTAAGTCACTCCTGCTGCCCATTCTTTTTTACGCACATCCAGTCTTTTGTGACTTAGACAGTCATAGCTCTCGAAAGTTAAGGGTAGCAGTAAATAATACAGTGAGATTTGCCTAAAACTTGGGTCGAAGGGAACACATTTCTGAATATGTAAGGCATTTTCTTGGAATGGACTTACAAAAATATCTCGACCTTAAAATATTGACTTTCCTATTCACTCTCAGAGAAAAACAGGAACCAGAATATCTTTTCCAAAGGTTACAATTTGCATCTTCTTCGGTCAGAAGTAGAAGTTTTGTCCCGCCAGCATATAACTATAATGTGACACAAAAACAATTTTTTGTATACGCCGTAAGACTTTGGAATTCGCTTCCGGTTCATATCAGAAGATCTTCAGGCATGAGCGACTTTCAAAGGCAAATCAAACAACACTTTTGAATTTAACTTTTGAATTTAATTTTAATTATTTAACTGCTATAGGGTTTTAGGGAATTTTAGCTTATTATTTTTATTTTTATTTATTTATTTATTTTTATTTTTTTTCTCTCTTTTTAAGTAAAATATCCAATCAATATAAATACATTTTTGCCATTTAGAACAATTTGAAATTGTAAAATATACTTATATCTTAATGTACCAACCTTGTCAATACTGTAACACACTTAAAAGATTGCATTGTATCTATGTGTTAACATGAATTATAAATAAAATACAAAAAAAAAATACAAAATATCATCAACCGACAAAAGTTAGGGTGGGCCATGCATACATTCAAACCGTATAAATCTCCAGGGCCGGATGGTATTCTACCGATCATGCTCCAAAAAGCGCCAGAGCATGCAAAACAAAAGATTTTGGATATACATACTGAGATTCAGTCTAAGAACAGGGCATATTCCAACAGCCTGGCGAGAAGTCCGGGTTGTTTTTATACCCAAAGCCGGCAAACAGGGTCACACGACGGCGAAAGACTTCAGACCAATCAGTTTGTCGTCATTTTTGCTCAAAACCCTTGAGCGTCTTGTGGAAGCTCACATTAGAAATAAATGTAGCAATGGTTTTTTATGCGAGTCACAGCACGCATACTTAAAGGGTAGATCAGTAGAAACTGCTCTACACAACGTAGTGGGTAAAATTGAAAATAGTCTACAATGCGGCGAATTTGCTTTGGCCTCTTTTCTCGATATAGAAGGAGCCCTCAATAACGTTGAGTGTAGAGCTATAAAAAGTGCCTTAACAGGCGCTAACGTAGAACAGGGAATCATAAATTGGGTATGCAACATGCTCGCCAACAGGAACATAAACTGCTCCCTTGGTCAAAGCTCCATAAGGATGTCTGCAAACAGAGGAACCCCGCAGGGGGGAGTCATATCGCCACTGCTGTGGGTACTGGTCATTGACAACGTCCTAAAAGAAATTAAGTCAATGGGTATAAGTGCCACAGCGTATGCGGACGACGTGGTCATAGTAGTGCAGGGAAAATATTTGAATACTTTAAGTGAGATCACAGAGACCGCCTTAAAGAAAATTAGTAATTGGGCTAAGGGCTGCGGACTAAATGTCAATCCCTCGAAAACGGAGTTAGTCCTGTTCACGAGAAGACACAAAATACCGCACTGCAATCTCCCGAAACTTGACGGAGAGGAACTGTTCCTCACGGACAGTGCGAAGTATCTGGGCGTAATCCTAGATAGAAAATTAAATTGGAATCTTAACATAAGGGAACGAATGAAGAAAGCGTATAATGCCCTCTTTACTTCTAAGAGAACAATAGGCAAAACATGGGGCCGGAAACCCGCCATGGTACAATGTATATATACAGTAGTGGTGATACCCATACTTACATATGGCTCACTTGTGTGGTGGAGGGCAACAAATAAAAGAACCATAATTGGAAAACTAGCAACGGTGCAGAGAACGGCAAGCATAGCCACCACTGGTGCAATCCGTACTACTCCTACGGCAGCACTGGACGCCTTCCTGCACTTTATCCCGCTAGATTTAAAAATAAAGCAACTTGCTGGCAACGGCGCTTTGCGCTTCAAAAATTTAGGCCAGTTTAAGGACTGTAGTTTTGGGCACTGCACGATCTTAACTGATGTGCTACCCGGAAATCCTATACGGACTGATGAGATTTGCCCCTTGGTCGACCATGACATCCCCTATGAGGTGTCATATCCGCGAAGGGAGGAGTGGCAAAGAGATGCAGTCATAATAGCAAACGAGGTTGCTATCTACACTGACGGCTCTAAGACGGGGGAGAGAACGGGTTCTGGCATTTTTCTGCTGATCCAGACCTGAGAGAGTCTATTCGACTCCCGGACACAAGCAGTGTCTTCCAATCGGAACTTCTGACTGTTCTAAGGGCGGCAGAGATAGTGCAGATGAGATCATTGTCGGGAAGAGACATTGCCATCTATATTGACAGTCAGGCGACACTTATGGCACTTGAATTTGCTAACATTAACTCTGAGATAGTCAGAAACTGTCGCACAATGCTAAAAGCAGTATGTAGACGGAATCGAGTAAGACTGTGCTGGGTACCGGGACACAGCGGTATAGAGGGAAATGAGCAAGCCGATGAGCTAGCAAGAACGGGAGGGGAGCTGGAAAATAGCGGAAGTGTGAACATTAAACCACCCCTGGGCGTCTTTAAGGGAAAGATCAATGAAAAGATCTTAAAAATGGCTGACCTCAGAAGGCAGAACATAGAGGGACATAGGGTGTCTAGAACCTTTGGCCCCATTTGGATAAGAAAAGATCTAAGGAAATTCTAAAAATGAGGAGTGAACAGCTTAGAACAGTAATTGGGATTATGTCAGGGCACTGTCTTCTAAGAAAGCATGCTAGGCGACTTGGTCTGGTGGATGTGGACACGTGCAGGTTCTGTGGTGATCTACAAGCCACACATATTGCGAGGGCATAGCACGGAATCGTAGGAGGATTCTAGGGGAATACTTCTTCGAGGAACTAGGGGAGCTGAGCGGCATAGTCCATAGGAAGCTGGTTAAGTTCTGCAGGAAGATTGGGCTCTGTCTAGGTGAAGTTTTTTAGGTTTTTCTCCAATTGAAGTTTTTCAAGTGGTTCCCTAGGGATCGCGATGGGCCCTTCTGGTGCCTAGTGCTGTATGCGAATTGCATACCCCTTTTTAACCTATGACCTAGCTTCAAAAAACCCGCCGCTTTTTGCCAAAAAAATAAATGGTCACTTTAGTTATGAACCTTTTAGTCCAGCACATAACCTTGAAGGTTAAAGCAAAGAAGAAGAAGGATACACAAAAATACCCTCAAATTATAAAAAAAAATTATTTTAGTCTCACCACATAAAATGTTCAATAACCAATTTCTGCGGCTTCAAATGCTTACATTATTTCCTTGAGCACCGTATAACTTTTTATCGCTACATTACCAAATACCCAATTGGCATGGCTAATGATTAATGAAGGTAAAGTGCGGTAGAAACTAACCAAATCCCCTTTCAATGTCAGTAGGAAACGTTAAAAAGAAAAAAGCAAAATCATGATCAGTGCCTTTAAAAGACATTTACATGCGAATGCAACAAAACAAAAGCCAAATGTATCCAGTGCAACGTTCTGGAAATTATTTGCACGTGTTTGCCTTCGTGGGCAACGATTTTGCGATGGGGCTTCCTTCCTTGCCTTTGACCATTGGTGTACGTTAAGCTAGAAGTTTTTTTATTTTTTCATTTGGGAATACCCCTTTCCCTAGGTGCGCTATAATTATGCAGTATTTTCATTGTTGGAAATGCAAGTACAGAGATTAGATTTGGTTACATAATTCCATGCCAAGTGTTAATGATCGAAAAGGTGGACACCCTGCACACTGGCTTTCATTGATTTTCCACAGATAGGGGTACATTTCCTCATTCATTTGAATGGCATTTGATAAAAGAAGAATTTTTTAATCTTATTTTAACAGCTTATTTCAGCTTCATCTTTTTTAGTCGCTAGAGACAGGGAAATTAGATAATCTCAAACAGGTTGAATGATTAATTATATTTGTTTTAATTTACTGATAAAATGTCGCAATTATTTGACTTTTTGCTATAAACCGAAAGTTGAATACGAAAAGGAGACTGCTACTGCGCTAAGTATTTGAAAAGAAAAATTCCAATTAAACCTTATCTGTCCCGCGCGCCGCTAGAGCACATGAAAAAAAATATACTGGGAGTGGACTTTGTGTATTCTTTTGATTTATATAATATTCCAGTGGTCTCAAGCAAATGCATACCTACAGCATAAATCATTATAACTTAATCATCAAAATTGCAAGTATATTGCTCATCGTTCTATTAATAGGGATGTTTCACAATTAAATCTGGATCGGTTATTGTTGAATGAATTTGTTTTAGAATAAAATGATTGACTTAGACGTACTCGCAACTATAACGATTGCCAGCGTAGTGTTGGGGTTAGATCAGAAGTATATTGAAGATAGATCCTTCTCGATTTTTGGGTCAGGAATGGTAATCGAAGTTGACACAATATGACAAAAGCTAAACATGTAAACAATAATTCAAGGCTAGTTCGACAGGGTGGGGGGCCATGAACCCACCAGATAACACAATCCTAAGGATGACAAGTGATGTGTTAATGATAAATCTCCCACTTCTGGGTATACTTCGATACGGAAAAGCAATTCGCCGAATTTTGGTGGCTTTTTGATTGGGGAGGGGTTAACATGCCCTCCAAAGACGGTGCGTTACTCTAGGGAACATAATCTTAGTTTATTTATTTATTTATTTATTTATTTATTTATTTATTTAAGAAGAGCCTATACACATTAAGATATAATATCTTATAAACTAGTGATAAGCTATAAAAATTAACAAAAGAGAGCTTAATGTATGACCACATAGTTCTGAACAATAGTAACAGCAGTAAGTACTTAAATGTAGAAGAAGAAAGAAAGAATAATAAAAATAATAGGAGAGAAAGAAAAAGGGAAAAAAAAGAAAAGGATGCAGATTGAAAGTATGGGACAGAATTGGAAGGTCCATTAGAGAGAGAAGACATACTTTAGGGAACAGAAAAAAAGTGTCTTAATTGGTTTTTAAATCTTGTTGGATTACTTGTGTTTTTGATATAGCGCGGCAAAGAATTCCAAAGGCGAGTAGCGTTAATAAAAAATTGGCGCTGAGATGTCAGGGAAGCGTGGCGGGGTTGAATCAATTGGTTGGACCTGGCCGAGGAAAGTCTTGTAATTCGTTCGAACAGGTAGGGTGGTTGGTGTGTTAGCAGAATATTTGAAAACAGTAATAAGGTGCGGAACTGAAAATAACTCTCAAGCGGCATGTTGACCAGTCTATTGGAAAAATTCGATACTCTATCGTATCTTCGAAGTCCAAAAATATATCGAATGGTACTATTAAAGACAACATTGAGCTTTCTCTTGCATAAGTAATTACAACTGGAGAAAATTTCACAGCCGTAGGCCAGGATAGGTAAAATTAAGCTTTTCGCAAGCATTAGACGTGTCTTTAAAGGAGTATACAACTGAGTCACCCAGAGAGTACGTAACACACCATATGTTTTCCCGACAATAGAGTTAATGTGCTTGTCCCATGTGAGGTTACGGGTGAAAATAATTCCTAGGTTTCTAGCGGTGTCAACATATTCTATAGCGACATTATTTAATGTAATCCGAGGAAAATAAGTTAGGTCAAGGATTTTTTTTGGATATGACCAAGCACTTAGACTTCGACGGGTTTATAGCGAGGCCATTAAGTAGAGCCCAACCTGCTACCCTCTCAAGATCCTCATTCATTCTGCAAGCACCATTTTCGATCAGTCCAAGGCGGCAGCTGTAGTACATTTGTACATCGTCTGCATACAAATGGGACGAACAGTTCTTAATGATTGAGGGAATTTCATTAACATAAAGGGAAAACAGTAAGGGGCCGAGTATGGATCCTTGTGGGACACCACTAATGGTTGGAAGAAAGTCCGACAAACTCTGGCTTATTTCAACTGCTTGCATTCTATTCGATAGATATGATGAAATAAGCTTTACAGCTTCAGGCGAAAAGTTGTATTGTCGAAGGAGCTTTTCTGTAAGACTACTGTGAACCACTGTGTCAAATGCCTTGGAGAAATCGAGAAGAACAAGAAAGCTGACTTTGTCCTCGTCCAGTGCTTGCCGAAGATCCTCTATGACATTTAACAAAGCGGTAACACAGCTGTGCTTGTCTCGAAAGCCACTCTGCTTTGGTGTAAGGAGATTATAAGTCTTAAGGTACTCGCTCAACTGTCTTTTCAATATGCGTTCGAAAACTTTGGACAGGAATGGTAAAATAGAGATGGGTCTAAACTCATTGCATTTAGCATTTTTGGGTATCGGCAGGACTTTCGCTAGTTTCCACTCGCCAGGATAGATACCCGTGGTCAGAATGGTGTTAGAAATGTACATTATGTACGGCAGTACAACAGGGAGAATCAGTTTTAAAAATGAAGGGTGCATTTCATCTAGCCCGATGGCATTAGACCGAATCGAAAGAATGCATTCTACAACTTCTAAACTACTGACCCCTATGAACCCGAAACTGAGATGACCAGGTTGCTCAACTGTGGGGTTCGCTATCGTTTCATTGGCAGATAGAGGCGGAGGAGGAAGGGAAACAAATTTTGAGTTTAGTAAGTTGGCGTCGACATTCTCAATAGGATTATTTTTCGACTTTCCTAACCCAATACTGCGCAAGTTATTCCACAGCTGCCGACCGTTTAAAGAAGTATTGAGCTTTGTGGCCAAATTGCGGGTCTTGGCTGCACGAATTTCCTTTACAACTCTATTACGAAGTGATTGATACACTTGTCTGAGCTCTGGTAGACGATAGCGTTTCCACGAGTTGTATGCCTGATCACGTTGCTGCATTAAGACGCGTATCTGGTTAGAAAACCAAGGTGGGTTACCCGTTTTACTGAGCTTGGTTTTTAAAACAACGTGTCTATTGAAGAGGCGAGCAACGCTATCGTTTAGAAAGTGTACCTGCTCATTGGATGAACGTAAGTAAAAAATATTGTCCCAACCTATGCTCCGGACATCTTCCTCAAGTTGGGAGTAGTTAATGTTTCCAAAATCACGGTAGCTAAATGTTGTTTCTAGAGACGCGGTGTTAAAACTAAAAATAAGGAAAACGAGATCGTGTTTTGAAAAGCCTGGTGCGGAGAGTTGATCGTAGAGCAGCAACACTTTATTTGTGTCATTTACGAAAAATAAATCTAGAAGTGTCGGCTCCCCGCCGAAAAAGTGCGTCGGCGTTGTAATATTGACGGACCTTAGGTTAAGCGTACTCATATAATCAGTGAGGACATCTTCACATAACAGATTGCTATTAAAATCGCCACATAAAATAATATTAGAGCAATTCAATGTGATTTCCTCTAAAAGTTCGATTAGGAGTGATAAGTTTGTATGCTTACTGGGCCTGTAAATTCCGCCGATAAGTAACTTGTCGTTTTTACCGATTAAATCAATAAAAACATACTGAGTGCCAGTACTGACCTCAGAGGAGCACCTCAGCTGGCACTTAATTGCTTCCTTGACATAGACAGCCACTCCACCACCCTGACGATTTCTATCGGAACGAAAGACACGATAGCCTCTTAAGGAACAGGTCCGATCATTTAGTTAGACTAAGTTAAATAGGGTGTTTCTGGGAGAAGCCCGGCTCGCCAACTTGTGGTGGTGCTTCCGAGAGGTTGACGGGAGTTGACGACTGCCAGGCACTCGGAAAGCAATTGGGATTTTGACCACTTGTTGCGTAAGGTAACGAGTGCTCACAATCCCAATTATAGTTAGAATATGTTAAGTAAGTAGTTTAAGTAAGTAAAAGGAATAGGTAGTTTGTATTTTGTTTTGTATAAAATATAAAATTGAAATAACGATGCCGAGTTTTTAAAATTTTCTCCATGAATACAATATGTAAAAATTAGTTCGTAAAATAGTTTTGAGGCCGAAAGGCAATAGTTATACCGTTATAGTTACATAAGTTTAGAACGTCTGCATAAGGACAATTAATTTAGAATAAGCTCTGCTTTGTCCCCGACTCTATTTGTCATTTTTATAAATGATCACCTGTCTGTTACTTCTAATCCAATCCATTCCTTTGTTGATGATACTCGTAGTACCCTCAGCTTCTCATATTCGCCCCTCTTCTTCGGGCGTGGAACTGGAACGGCAACGTCTGTTGAGCTCATTAAATTCCGATCTTAACAGCATAACTCAGTGGGGTACAACCAATAGAGTGGAATTTAATGCTTCTAAAACGCAATGCTGTCTTCTGTCATTAAAGCAAAGCCCACACACACTGGCATTATCCATAAATGGCACCTGCATCGCTGAAACCGAAAGACTTTCCATTCTCGGTATGTGTGTTAATAACCTACGTTGGAATGACGACATATTCGATGTCGCCAAGAACGCTGCGAAATGTCTAGGCTTCCTTAAGCGATGTAAGAAATATTTCACCCCTTCTGATCTGGCTACAATTTATAAGGCGCTTATTCGCCCGAAAATCGAGTACAACGCTCATTACTGGTCTAGTGCATCAATAACTTATTTGGAGCTGCTTGCCAGGATCCAAAAATGCGCGATAAAACTTAGTAACGACGAGACATTGCGAGATCGATTGACTCTCTTAGTCATCGTGGTAATGTCTCCTGCCTTTCGTTGTTCTATCGTTATTTCCACCATAAGTGCTCAAACGAAACAGCCAGTTGCATTCCACCCCTAGAACATTTCAACCGCAATACCCGCCATGCAATGAATGCTCATCAGTTCTCCCTCAAGCCTGTATTCGGACGTAAGGTGAAGTTCAAAGAATCTTTCCTCAGCCGTACAACTCCAATGTGGAATACTCTTCCACGCTTTATTTTTCCTTCAATTATAATCTACAAACATTTAAAACCAAAGTGCATCGGCATCTCTCCTTTTCTTCTAATCCTAATTTCCTTAACGAGCGCGCTGTGTAGCCAATACATGATAAGGGGACTAAAAAAATCCCATTAATGCGTGTACATTATATAAAAAAGTACCCTGTTAATTATACCCTATTCTAGGGGTATATTAATTTTGACGCATAGTTTGTAACATACCTTAATATTGCCCGTAGACCCCTAAGTTACTATATTTATGATCAGCATCGATAGTAATGTCGATCTAGCCATGTCCGTCCGTCCGTCCGTCGGCAAAAATTAGGCCTTTAAACTGGACCTAGAGAGCTGAAGTTTTAACCATATACTCTCTAGGGTCCCGAAATAATCAAGTTTACGAATTTTTGAAATCCGCCCACAGACACGCCCACAAACTCAAAAAACAAAATTTTGGAAAAAATCGAATTTTGAGCTAGAAAGCTGAAATTTTTTATATATGATCTATGACTCCTAAAACTGCTCGGGATAAAAAATTTTCAAAATCGGCCCACTGACACGCCCACAAATAAATAAAACAATTTTTTTGATAATCCAAAGTTTGAGCTAGGGAGCTGAAATTTATAATATATACTCTCTGTGGGCCCTTTATGCTCATGTATAAATATTTTCAAAATCCGCCCACTGGCACGCCCACAATTATTTTTTTTTTTTTTGATAATTCAAAGTGAGCTAGGGAGCTGAAATTTATAATATATACTCTCTAGGGGCCCTTTATGCTCATGTGTTAATTTTTTTTAAATCCGCCTACTGACACGCCCACAACTAAATAAAACAATTTTATTGAAACACCCAAGTTTGAGCTAGGGAGCGTTTTTTTGATAAAATCCTTTAAATGTTATATAACAAAATATGTAGACAATTCAACCATACTTAGACTTTTGTCACGCCCACTTATGAGGGATAGGAATAAGAATAGGGTATCCAACAGTTCGCCCAAGCGGACTGTAGCCCGTCCCTATGTTTTTAAGTTAGATTTAATCATTTGATATTCTAATAATGAATAAAAAAATGGATTTAAAAGACAAAAGACTTCTTGGTATACCAAGGGATGGCAGGGAATTTTCTACAGTATTGTGACAGACTTCTAAGTGAAGGGAAAAGGTATTCAGCCTTATTGCGAAGATCAATCGAC
Organism: Portevinia maculata; assembly: GCA_949715645.1. Lineage (NCBI taxonomy): Eukaryota > Metazoa > Arthropoda > Insecta > Diptera > Syrphidae > Portevinia > Portevinia maculata. The sequence goes on from OX454526.1 coordinate 223,197,619, forward strand.
AATTGATAATTGACTATTTTCAATGTGTGCTATTGTGAACGAACGATTCATTTGGTATTTTTGTCAATCGCATTTTTTTAATTGACTGCGATTGACAAAATCCTTTAGAATCGTTCATTCACAATAGCACAAATTGAAAATAGTCAATTATCAACTGTCGATTGATCTTCGCAATAAGGCTCATTGTATTAGTCCGAAGAAACAGCATACTTTTACTGCCCGGTCTCTGATTCACTCCGACTTAGATCGAATCCCAAGTGCGAAAAATTCAAATATCTGGGATCTATAATCAACAGCCAAGCAAGCTGTGATAACATCGCGGAAGCGTAGGGTAGGTGAATCGGCGGGAAAACTCAGCCATCTTCTGTGATCGAAAAATGCCCCCTAAGCTGAAAGGAAAGCTCTACCCCGCAGTTGTGCGCCCGGTCAAATTAATAATAATTACTTGATTTTGTTCAAAGATTCGCTGTCAGTTATATTTGAATAATAACTCGTTAATTCAGCTACTTCGATGAATTAGTTGATTGCATGTTTATCAACCTCAATTAACTTCAAAAAAAGTTTGCTATTAAGATTTCTAATTGAATTCATTGATTAAAGATAATTCACCCTTAATTCCCGTTTATTAATTTGGCTGTAAGAATATACTTCTTATAACTAAGTGTTATGCTAAATATTTCAATATGATATGTATAAAGAAGAAAAAAAAGATAATTTGACAAAACTGTGGTTCAAGAAACAGAGGAAACTGCATTATTTAAATCTAATTTCAAAAAATTGAAGAAGAGAAAAATAAAAAAAAACGAACATTCCAAAGAGTTCGCCCCGATTCTTATTACAAAAAAAAGAAGAGAAGGTCGAAATTAATTTCGAGACTACATACTTAGCTCTCTACGAAACTGTACTACTCCCCCACTCTTATTACGTCCCTTGGCAAGGAGTTCCACAATAGTATCCCGTTAATGAAAAGTTGTGGCTCCGAAGTCAGACAAGAATAACGAGGAGGATTATGATAGATGGATAAAAAAAATTATTTCACCAAATTCAAATACAAAAATAGAAACATTAAGGTTTAACAATACTTATATACAGAATTTAACAAAATAATTAGTGACATTTTTTTATGTTTTTATACTTCAAGTAGATATAGTCAAATGCCACTTCTATGGGCTCTAATACATATAATACAAAATAATGATTAAAAAATGATAAAAAAAAACAAAGGCGAATCTTCTTCTCCCTCTTCCTACCGACCAATTGCACTTACGTCTCTTCTTTCCAAGGTCATGGAAACGCTGATTAACCGTCAGCTTATGAAATATCTTGAATCTCGAAATCTCCATTCGGTTTTCGCAACAACAGGTCCCCTGGTGATTTGATGACTTATCTTTTTTTTTATTTTTATAATTTGCTTACGCTGAAGGGTTTTTTTCCTGTTGTCATATTTAGTACCCTTATAATGCTAAGAACACAGTGTAAGCTACTTGGTATTAGAAAGAATAGAGAGATAGGAAAGAAGTGTTTGGGTGCAGTTGTAGGGTTTTTCTCCACGGGTGGTGTCTAAGTTACTTAGGGAGATTACGATTTCATGTATTCGGTATAAAGTAGTGGACTTGGCCGGGATTCGAACGCACGACCTTCCATTCCGTAAGCGAATACACTACTACTGCACCATTGCCACCCGAATGTGGAACCAATCTCTTCACCGGGTGGTGAAAGTAGGATTATTGCACTTAATAATTCAAAGACATTTGACAGAGGTTGGCATCAAGCTCTGTTGTCGAAAATGCGTGCATATGGAACCGATGATACTTTCTTCAATGGATTAGAAACTGCCTTTCGTACTGTTCAATTCAAGTTGTTTTCGAATGCTGGTGTTCCCCAAAGCTCTATTTATAAGGCGTTTATTCGCACCAAACTTGAGTACAACGCTCATATCTGGGCTGGTGCTCGAATCATATATTAGGAGCTGCTTGACAGAATAGAAAAACGCGCGATAAAACTTATTGGCGATCGAGACATCACGAAACCGCTTGACTTTGAGCCATCGGCGTAATGTCCCCTATCTGTCATTGTTTTATCGTTATTTCCACCAAAAGTGCTCTAATGAAATAGCAAGCTGTATTCCACCGTAGAACATTTCAACCGCAATATCCGCCATGCCAGGAATGCGCATCAGTTCACTCTTTTAAGCCTACTTTCGGACACACAGTGGAATATAAAGAATCAAAGAATCGTCCCTTAGCCGTACAACACAAATGTGGAATGCTTTATCACGCTCTGCTTTTCCTACACATTATGATTTACAAACAACGTGCATTGGTTTGGTTTCCTGTTCTTCCTATTTCCTCTTTTCTCTAATGCCCGTGACATTAAAAGGGTAACAACTTTTACAAAAACCTTACTAAGAACCAGAAAGATAATGTAATTATTCATGTCCTATGCTACACCTTTTTTAAAGATTGAAACTATATCAACGAACTTGTTGGGATCTGTGGGAGGAACCAAACTGTAGCCATTGAAACAAGCTACTGCTGTGTCTGTTTTATATTAAACAATTAAAAAAGGTTATATACGGTAAAAAAAACAACAAAAATATTAGGCATAACGCAGGGCCTAAAACCTGGGTTCTCCAACCATTTTCTCGTGTGAAGTGGAAGGGACCTAAAATTTTAAGCCGAATCCGAACGACAAATTTGAGAAGCTTCTCATGACAGGAAAAAAAACGGCCAGTTAATGCCGAAACCGGTTATTTTATTTGGGTTAACCGGTTTGTTTCGGTATTTTTTTTGTCTCGATTAAAACCGGTTTGGTTTTTACCCAAATAACCGGTGGCGGTTATTTACTGTCAAATTCACAACAGCAAAAAATGCAAACAATACTGAAAACTCCTCCGTATAAACGTATTCGTTCTCTCACACGATCTGTACATTTTCCTCTCGCTCGCGTCACGTTTATTCGCAACATTTTCAACCGGTTAGATCTTCTCTGTAATTCTAATAAGTCGTTAGCTAGTTAGTGTAGTATTAAATAGTTGTTTTGTTATAAGTCTAATATGCAAACAAAATAAAATAGATGTTAAGCATCAACCCATACAAGGCCTAAAACCTAGAATCTTCAACCATTTGCTTGTGAGAAGTCGAAAGGGACCTACAAAGTTAAGCCGAATGCGACCGTCAAATTTGAGAAGCCTCTCATGACAATTGATAATCTTGGATATTTTTCAAACGTTAGCGAGAAGTGGGACAGTGAAAAGACTTTTAGATGTTACTTGGGCCCGCCGGGATTTGAACCTGAGACCTTAAGATTAGTAGTCTAACACACTTACCTCTGCGCCCACTATTACAATTTATACAAGGTGGCGCAAAAATAACCTTCCGATGTTTTTTAGTCACCGACCGATTATTGCTCAAATAAATAGTCACCAATATTCGGCGTTCTGGAGCAGTGTAGCGTAACATTGTTTATTAACGTGTATTTCGTATGTGTTTACTACACAAATGTCAAAACAGAACTGACATTAGGGGCCAATCGTAAAATTTATAGCATTTTCTGATAGGAGGATTACTTTTGCGCCACCTTGTATTATAAAAAATATATATTCAAAAGTTTGTTGGTCTAAAAAAAGAGCGGTTAAAACCGACCAGTTAAAACGGAGGTAAAAAAAACGGTTATTTTGCGAAAACCTCCATCGTAGCAAAAGGTGATCGGGGAAATATTATAATTTTGCACTGAGAAATTTTGAGATGTGGTTAAACCGACATAACCTAAAAATAAAGCGCACAATAATGTTAAAGGACACTAAGTTTTCTCCTGCTGACAGCATGGTGCCGTGCAATAAGGCCAAATTTAAACGTTTGGCTTTATTCCACTTTACATTATTTAGAATTTTGCTTATCGGATATAAATCAGTAACCATCCTGTGTCCATTTTATTAAGTGGACACTTTTGACTCAATTGATCTTTTCGTTGTAAGTGTATCTATATTCTAACAATTTAGGTATAGACAGAAATATACATGTCAGTGTTTCTGTTATTTCCAACAATTTGCCTGGAAAAAAAGACACAGAATATGGTTGTTATTTTCCATATATGTAGTTCTCCGACGACCTAATTTAAAACGGCGTCCAGGAAGAATAGTGCGAAAGGATCTTAGACAGTTTCTTTTAGCGTACATATACATTAACGCAACAAGAAAAAAAATCGCGCGAAATAGCATCAGGTACGCTAAAACGAAAATAGTGCGACATTTAATACATCTGGCACAAAGCATGCACATGTCTGCAGCAGCTTATTTTGACAAAGTATGTCGAATGCTAATAATTTGTTTTTCGAGATTCTATTGAATAGGAAGTTTATTCGAGAAGAACCTGTTTTATTCGAACAACGACTCTGACCGTTTATATGTTGCGGTTAGATTCAGAGCTCAGCTGTCCAACGAGAAAAAGCTGCGAACAACCCAGCAAAAGAAGTTTAACGTTAACCGCCTAGGCACGATTGAAATAGCCAGAGTCACTTACTTCCCACAGACGCCAGTAATATTTGGAATCTATATCGCGACATCATCAAAGAGATAACCGAGAGCACCGTACGTTACCAGCCCGAAAAAGATCCCGTGGTATAATATTATAAAACATTGGCACAACACGCGGCAAAGCAAAACTAGGAAAGCAAAGGAAGAGTATTGAGCCAGGAGAAAGAAAGAGAGGATGATCCTGCGTAGAGATCCGAAAAAGCATCCGGAAGTTTTATAAAAAGCTGAACGATAAGCAGGAAAGGGAACTAATATAGGGTTCCTTCGAAAGAAAACTCCTTTTTATCTTCTCCTACATTCGAGAAGGGGGAAAGTAGGAGAACGTACAACCGCGAACTCTATGGTGTGTACCAAAATAGGGATGTAGTCCAAAAAGCTTAAACACGTCGACTACATTGACTCCGTCACATCGAGCGAATGGACAATAATGCTCCAGGGAAGAGCGTATTCGGCTCCCAGCCCTCAGCTTCAAGGACAAGGTCTTCCTCTAAACCTCTGTTTTAAAGACCAAGTCATCGCGGATACTGGAGCGCTTGGTCTGGAAGCAGCATCCCCGTGATTGCAAGGATAGAAGGCTGCAGTTTCTCAGCCAGATTTCTGGTCGGGAACCCGTTAAGTAAATAAGGAAGTAACGGGGGGGGGGTCCGCTTTGAAATGATTGTTAGGTTACGTTACGTTACGTTGAAGGGGTAGCGACGGTGTAGAGATTAGTGTGTCTTGTGACCCGTGCAGTGCAGGTTCAATCTACATGGGGCGCCACCCATTAAGAGAGAGAATCGTATGGCACCTTGTCTTCTCCAGCATCTACACCAAAAAGACGATTTCGGCCTGGTAGTACAATGGACCATTACCAAGGCTGAGTGCTCAGGGATTTGGATTTCTTTTTATAAAAAAAAACGCTACCCGCTAAACGATTTCGAGTTTTCAATGAAACGCGGTAGACTTCTAACGTCTGTGTTAGCCAAGTAACTAAGATCATTAAGCAAGAAGACTCCTAGATAGAGACTTCTTTTATGGGAGAGTGCAGGACATGTAAAAAGAAGGTGAAGTGTAGTCTCCTCCTCCTCCTCATCCATGCAGCTTCTACAGAAGTCGTTTGCATAGACGCCAACACTTTGATGTGTGCTTACCTATTAGACAGTGTCTTGTAATGGCACCTATCGTAGAGCTAATGTGCAGTCGGATAAAACACTTAGCGTCGCAGGTCCACCTTCGATCCGATATACTTAGTTGCTAGACATGTAGTACTACTTGTTCACCTAAGGTTTGTTCTCTCGATTGCGAGTAGCTTAAACATAAGAATACATGTAGCGATAGGTATACCTAGAGAACCTTTGTCAGGTAAAAGAGGTAATGTGTTTCCTTTTTTGGCGAGGTCATCTGACCTAGAGTTCCCTGGAATGTCTTTATGGCCCGGCACCCAACAGAGGTGAATGTTGAACTGCTCCGCCATCTCCTTAAGAGATGATCGGCAGTCTATGGCTACGATGGAGTTTGAAGATACTGAGTGAAATGATTGTACACAATGAGTATTTGTGTGGATAAGCAATGAACGTTTTTTTTTTTTTTTTTTTTAATACACTATCAGTTCTGTGTCGTGGAGTGCTTAAAGCAAGCAACTATCACGAGCAGAAATTTGCCGGCACTAAAAGTGCTCCCACAGTCTCATCATTTAGTGCAGGTGTTAGTAAGGACAAAACAATTAAAAATACAATAATTATGTACCTATAAAATACTAACACAAACACAAATCATGCAAATAAATTAAGACATTAAGGTACGAGTATTATTATTACGCAAAATATTTTTCAGCTTAATTTTACTAACATGCAAGTCAATCACATGATCATTTATATTATAGATTCTACTCATGCCTCCCATAATTTGTTCTATGATGGGGGCTAAACAATAATTCAACACTGCGTAAATTATGGACACCACTACGAAAATTAAAGCCAATAGACGACAGCAATTCAGATGCATCTATTTGACCGGATATAAGCTGTTGTAAAAAAATGATATCGCTATTAAGGCTTCGTTGAGAAAGGGGTAACATTTGAAGAAGCTTAATACGCTTACTGTAAGGAGGAAGTTTAAAAGGATCATCCCATGGAAGTCCTCTAAGTGCAAATCGAATAAATTTACGTTGAATGGCCTCTATTCGATTTGGATGAATGTTGTAGAACGGCGTCCAAACTTGTGAAGCATACTCTAGAATCGAACGGACAAAACAATTGTACAATGACATAGTAACGTATGGGTCCTTAAATTCTTTCGCCCACCTTTTTACGAAGCCCAGCATAGAATTAGATTTATTAACAATAAAATTGATATGCTTGGCAAAAATCCAGTTTGGGATCGAAATAAACCCCAAGATCATTAAAATTATCAACATTACAAAGAATATGTTGAGACAAAGAATATTGAAAGGTGGAAGGTATATTCTTTCTAGAGAATGTCCTATGTTGACATTTAGTAGGGTTCAGAGATAAACCGTTTTTATCACACCAATTGGCGAAGCTATTAATGTCAGATTATACTCCTTTGGAACGATTAATATCGCGAAGTACTAAATAAAACCATGGAAATGCCATAAACAGAGCCCAAAAAGTAATCAATAATGCAGGGGCCCATTTAAGCGATATCATTTTCAAAACATGCTGAAAAAAACTTGAATGACAAAAAAAAACTTCTAAAAAACGCATTATTTTTTTTATTCTATTCCAAAGATATAGCCTTGGAAAATAGGGTCATACATTATGGCGGCCCAGCCGTTATAAACATATGCCAGTGATCTTGCAAACCTTGGGAGATTAGCCAGGTTACCTCAATCCTGGTGTCAAAAAGCCGAACAAATAAATTGTGATACCATTTCATCCGACTGATAGCTTTGAGATGCTCGTTGAAGCTGCTGAAACCTGTCACTGAGATTCTAAGACGTTTCTGCTCAGTCCGAGAGCATGAGGTGAGATCATGCTAGTTTTCACCATTTTATTTTATGTTTGTGTGACGAGCCTTGTCAAATGAGATTTGAGGAATAGCAATACGGTGAGAAGTTTAACATCTGAATGTAATTTTCAACCATTTAACCGTCCTCCGTCCTGAAGTCATTCATGGGGGAGGAGGGATTAATAGTCAAGTCGTATAATGAAGAAAGCAAGTGCACGTAGTTCGCTAATTGAAAAATAATCTGAATGCGCAAAGTTTCATCCACCGCATGATGCCCTGCATGTGTAGGTTTATCACTGTTTTTTTTTTTTTTTTTTTTTTTTAAGTAAATAAATAAACCGCAACTACGAGTAGTCATCTCTCTTCTCAGTAGAACCCCAAAAATGGCAAAGTTACTTTTGTTTTATTATATTTTTGGCCCTCAAAGTAACCTTATCAGCATACATGTTCTTAATGCGGTTTTACGCTTTTTTTGCGTTCCTCGTCTTTTGTCTCTTTTACGTGCATTTAAACAATAGCACAAACGAAACACTATGATAGATAACAAATGGTAGTAGGCGCATAAAACAGATAACAACTTAACGGCGAGATATTTATAACCACCTAATCGTATGTTTCCACCCTAGTGGTGTGTCTTTTGTGATGGATGTATACTTACTCGTAGTGGTAGCACACCCACATACAACTAAATTGCATGATTTACTGCAATGCAGAAATTATAAAATAAAACAGGATCTTGGAAACAATAGCGCATGCAATTGAATTTGCCGCATTCTAATAGATGAGTCATGGCAACTACATCTTAAAGCAATTAGGATCCCCATGCCAAGTGACAGATGTGACACATAGGCTTATAGCCCCAACATACACAAACAGTATGTATCCAGCATATTCGATCAAGTCAAAGATACATCGAGCTACCAACATCTTGATGTCATGACAAAATATCGTACATAACGACACAAAAGGTTTGTCTTGGGAGAGGGCATGATGTCTTTTCGATGAAAGGGGTGAATTCTCACTTATGGGAAAGTGCAATCCAAGCACTAATGCACAATGCCTGGAGAAGTATGCCGTGCCTTCTTAAGTATGTACCAGGAAAAAAGTATACAAAACAACTCGAGACAAAAAGCTATTGAATTTTATGCTACCATATAATTAGGCTAACTCTACCACAACTTACTTGGTTATTTTGCAATGCTTTTCAACAACGATTTTCACAGTTCAGTTACACTTGACATTACTTGGATTTAATACAGTGAAACTGATTGGGTCTTTTTATCAGGTAAAGAGCAAACATTGATAAGGAAACGACCGCTAAATTTAGTATACTTGCAACTTCTAGGCCCAAAGCTCGAATTTGATGAACAATATTCTAACATAATTGATGAGCCCGAGCGACAAGCGGAAACTTTTGTCATTTTTAATCTTATCTTATCTAGCTTGTGAGTACACAGATTTCAGGCAACCCTTACAGTTATGGATATACTCTGTGGATCTGTCAGCCATACAAAATGTTCTCTGATTTATACGACATTGGAGGATTTCTATTCGAGGCATTGGTTCCGATTTATTCGTCCGACAAATACTCCGATCAATTTAAACGCTTATTTTCAGACTGCGATATGACGCGTTAAGTAAATAATTTTTGACAGCTACACGGCAAATTTCTTCCAAAGTTCTCCGACAAGAAATATCAAAATAGAAGTGTTCAAAATTAAAAGCAATCAAACAAAAAATATGATAAAAATAATTTATTGTTGTTTAGTTCAATTATTTAATATTTTAGAAAGAAACACAAGGAGTCAACACGAGCCACAGTTTCTTAAGTAGGTGGGTAGCTGTGGCTGGTTGTGCATCACCAAAGCACAATTAGCACGTTTCAAATCCATCCTGTGTAGTTGAGAAATTCAATAATTTTGAAGAATTTTATATTTCTGAATTCTGATAGGTCGTCGAAGAAGGCTTGCCAAGTGTGCGCTGTCTGGTTCGAGCTATAGCCGGACATTCGCAGAGGAAATGGTTAAAGGTTTCCTTTTCCAGTAGGTTCTTGTAACTTTGGCAGTGTGTGTTGAATGTCTATCTTGGCAGCGTGGGTGCCGATTTTTTTTTTTTTGTTAAATCTTGAGCTCTATGTGCGTTGTAGGAGGGATATATCTTCTTAGATATGGCACAGCTGCTTAGGGTGCTCCAACTGGAGTTCGCCCTTGAAAGAAAGTACTGGAACAATTTCCCATTTACCTGGGGGCCAACTATGTAATTCGATTCTACTTTCGATTCTATTCGGAAGTTGATTCCGATTCAACTTTCAAACGGAACTATTTATGATATTAGAATCGAATGTAAGAATTGCCAAAGGTTTTTGGAGTCTCATTCTGTGTTTGACAAAAGGAAAAGAAAAAAAATAATCATTTATTTTGATTTCCGAATCTAAAAAGTTAACAACAACATTAAATGGACAGTGTCGCAATTTGGTTTCCGATTGAAGAAAATGAACTCAATGAACGAATTGAACGAATGCGAATTCGGGATAAATTCAATAGAACTCGGAAACTTTCTCTTCCCGTGGTGTTAGGGAACAATGCTTAGACGGTCCACCACCAGTTCCGGACAGATTTATTTTGCTTTTTCTCAGCTTTCCTTTTGTATGGTTTTTGAAGTCGGCCCAAACCTTAAATGTAACAAATTAACTACAGCGGATTTTTAGCCTTTGTATATTTACCTTTTTCCATCCATAACCATCGCGCTGTGGTGGACCTTCTGCATTAAAATCCTTAGACAAATTTGCCCATAAATGTGAGGATTTTCTTCTGGCATCCGGAGTTTTCACATACCCTTTCGATTAATCGGCCTTGTCATATACTGAACAATAATTTCGAATTGAGACGCCTCTGTGTTTGCGCATTTAAATGATTCTCTATTTTGCATTAGAATGATTATTTGCGAATTCGAATGATTTTGACATTTATTTTAGAATTAGGTGGTACCAAACTTCCGAAAAAAAAAAACAACAAAAAGGTTGACAATTCGAGATCCGTTCGATTTTTGAACATTAGGGCTTGTTATAGAATTACAGAGTACGTATTTTGCGAATTCGAACATTTTTGTTGTAGAATCGAATTACATAGTAGGGCCCCTGGAAGGGAAGACTACTAAGTAGAAGTAATACTATTATTTTAGTGCATTCATGTAGAATTTCATATAAATGTGATTATTAATTCGCGTTTTATCTCTAGTTAAACAGAATCATAATGGCAACTGAGACGATGATGGTGAAAATTGAGCATCGCGCTGTAATTAAATTTCTCACTAAGCAAGGAAAAAGTCCCTGGGGGGGGGGTAGGTCCCCTACCAGGCGCGTCCCTGGGTGGCGGATAAGGGGATGCCCCGGTACGATGAAGTGTAAGTTTCACAGTGATTCGTGATCCGGGGTAATGAGGTTATAGCAGTGAAGATGCCAAGAATCCCACTGTAAAACCCATCGTGGACCAAAACCAACTCTGGATCAGAGTGTTTAGAGGGAGTAAACCCCAGAAATCACATCCCACCTTGTCTTTCCCACCCTTCCTCCTTCCTCCATTCCTTCTTCACCCTGGGCTGGATTAAGGTGTGAACCGTACCGTGCCGAGAATCAGCCTGGCTGAGGGCCCAGGGAAAACAAAAATAGCTCAGTCGCAAGCGGTGTATCCAGAGATACTGGCGCACTCTGGATCAGCTTGCCTTATCCGTACATGCGGGGCTCTGTGCGGATGGACCACCCCTTCCCTAGCTACTCGTGGGATCCAAAATCTATAATGCAAAAAAACCAAAAAACTGAAAAAACACAAAAAACACAAAAAATACAAAAAAAAAGAAATTTCATTTCAATTTGAATTTTCAACAAAATCCGGAAACAGCTGGCACCGCCAGCAGCTCCAAAAGCACTTCACGTGTGGAGGAGCACCAGCAGAACCTCTGCATCGACGACGCCACAAGCGAGTGCTCGATGCTGTCTGACGAGCTCACTGACACGACACCGTCGTGCAGTTCAGCTCTTCCAACTCTCCCCAAGCTCTCTGGCCATGAGAAGAAGTCGCTAAGTCGAGAGACCTCAGCGGCTTTCCGTATCCTAGACCGACTAGGCAAAAAGCCGGAAAAGGATTGGAGCCAGCAGGAGCGAGAATCCCACACCTGGGCAACCGACACGGCAAATCAGTTCAACGAACTGATTAAGCTGCAGCCTCTACGGCATTTCAAAACCGGACGCCCAGTCACCCATGGCGTACGACGCCCCCCCTCTCGTGGCAAACGCCACCCCTTCACCCGGGACCCACACCAACCCACCATTCGTGGCAGTAGTCACCCCACCACTCAAAGAGTGAATCCCTCTCATCCGAAGAGCAGCACCCAAGCTATGGACTCAACGAGTCGCAATGGTTCAACGAACCAAGCTGGGAGCCGATCCGTGTTCGCGGCAGGAGCTGCGCCCAAACGGCGTAGATCCGTAGATGAGGAATCCAACGCCTCGAAGAAGACCAAGAGCTCAACGAGCTCCAAACCCTTCTCTGAGACGGTAAAGGATAGCCTCGTCGTCGCGATAGTGGATCTGTCTGACGATGAAGGGAGAATCTCATACGAGAAATGGAGGCTCATTGAAGGCAGAGTGATGAACTGCCTTTGCGAGCGTATCACCACCCATCCCAACTCCCCTCCAACCTTTAAGGACGCTGGCTGGCACCAGGGCTACGTAAAGCTGCTAGCCTGTGACGACCAAACTTCGGTCGATTTCATCACCACCGCCATTGCAGGTATTGGTGAAATCTGGCCAGGTGCCAAGCTTAAGGCGGTGGACCGGAGCAAAATCAGTTAGCAATGATGCTGAAACTGATACAGATTAACCTCCATCACTCCACCTTAGCATCCGCTAACCTGCTGCTCCGCCTCAATGAAGGAGGCTTTGACATCGCCCTCATCCAAGAACCTTGGATAAGAAATGACAACGTCATGGGACTGAGGGACCCACACTACACGCTATACCACACCAAGAACGCAGGTAACATTCGAGCTTGCATTCTCGCTAAATCTACACTAAACTTAACCTTTCTTCCTCACCGCAGCACGAATGACCTGGCAGTAACACTGCTAAAATCTGCAAAAGCCCACATCTGGCTAGCTTCAGGATACCTACCCTACGAGGACCCCAATTCAGCTCCATCAGAGGAGGTGAGAGTAGTGGTAGAAGAAGCTAGAGGAGAAGAAATTTTGCTGGGATGCGACACCAATGCGTACCACGAACTATGGGGTAGTACCGACACTAACCCCCGAGGTGAGTCCCTATTTGAATTCTTAGTAGGCACCGACCTAATAGTATGCAATAGGGGAAATAGTCCCACCTTTATAACCAGAACTCGGCAAGAGGTACTAGATGTTACCTTCGCCTCTATGAAGTTGTACCCTGTGATTTCTAAGTGGACTGTATCTGACAGCCACTCCTTTTCCGATCACCGCTATCTGGAATATGAACTGGAAATACGCCATAACACCTCACCAGCAATTTTTCGCAATCGACGGAAAACTGACTGGTGTAAACACAATGAAATCCTCTCTGCTAAACTGTCCAATCGTGTACATAAGACTCCAGAAACACAATTGGAACTAGATGAGCTTAACGCTGCTCTAACTTCCGCCTTAAACGTAGCATTCGACGAATCTTGTCGCATTACTACGAGGAAGGCAGACAATCGTCCACCGTGGTGGAATGCAGCACTTAACAAGCTTCGCCACACAAGCAGGAAGCTATTCAACAAAGCCAAAACAACGAGGCTACCTCTGGACTGGGATATCTACAAAGCAAGCCTTAAGAGCTTCAAAGCGGAAGTTCGTAAGGCCAGACGTAGATCCTGGCGTAGTTTCTGTCAGAGTATTGACAACACGTCTCAATCTTCTAGGCTACGCAAAGTCCTTTCCAAGAACCCAACCATACCTAGTGTCCTCATGAATCCCAACGGATCATGGACAGAATCAGATGAAGCATCGCTTGGTCTGCTTATGGACACTCACTTCCCCGGCTGCACGCCTGTGCCTAGCGAAAACCCTGCCCTGGTAAATGCTGCACGCCCACCGTCACCTCAGGACCTCATAAACGAGGAAAAACTGAAATGGGCAGCGAACAGCTTTGAGCCATTCAAGTCCCCGGGGCCAGACGGCATTTTTCCGGCACAAATTCAGGCGGCCCTCAGCATAATAGGGCAGCACCTGTCACATATTATGAGGGGCTGCTTGATGATATTAACAATGCCGACCGCCTGGACTGAAGTAAGAGTGGTATTCATAGCCAAGGCAGGAAAAACATCGCACACTTCCCCGAAGGACCTTAGACCCATAAGCCTAACATCCTTCCTCCTCAAGATTCTAGAAAGAATTCTAGATCTTCACATTAAGGCCACCATTGATAGCAACTTGCTATCCACGTCACAACACGCTTACCAAAAAGGTAAATCTGTTGAAACGGCCTTGCACTCTATCGTCTACCACGTCGAAAAATCCCTTTCTATCAAAGAACTTGCTTTAGTGACATTTCTCGACATAGAGGGAGCTTTCAACAACGTTGAAACCAATTCGATTGCCAACGCCCTACGTAGGCTCAACATCGACGACTCAATCTGCTGCTTTGTGGAATACATGCTCAAAGGCAGGGTAATAACCGCATCCTTCGGAAGTAGCACTGTCAAACGACGTGCACACAGAGGCACCCCCCAAGGGGGAGTATTGTCTCCGCTTCTGTGGAAACGAAGCCCTTCTGAACATTGAACATACTGGATGCAAAGTTATCGCCTATGCGGACGACGTCGCGATACTTGTAACAGGGAAATACCCGCAGACGCTGGCCGATGTCATGCAATCTGCTATCAACATATTGACAGGTTGGACCGAAAGATGCGGCCTGTCAGTCAATCCAACAAAGACTGAGCTGGTTCTGTTCACACGAAGACATAAACTCCCTGAGTTCACTCCCCCGAAGATTAGAGGCACTCCTCTGGCACTCTCAAATAGCGCTAGCTATTTAGGCCTGAAGCTTGATCGCAAGCTACTTTGGAGGGAAAGTGTAGTCGAACGTGCCAGGAAATCCCTAGCTGCTCTTTACATTTGCAGAAAGGCGGTAGGCTCCACGTGGGGCCTACAACCAAAAATTATGCACTGGTTATACATGTCGGTAGTTAAACCGATTCTCTTCTATGGAGTACTGGTCTGGTGGCCCGCCTTGGAGAAGAAGTCCAACCTAACCTTGCTGGACAAAACTCAACGAGTTGCATGCCTCAGCATCACCGGTGCGCTGAGAACCTCTCCCACTGCGGCGCTCCAAGCCATGCTTCACCTTCTCCCGACCGACATCGTCGGCAAACAGTTGGCTGCCAGCTCAGCAATAAGACTGAGAAGCTCCAAACAATGGACAGAGCAACAAACTGGACATGCCAATTTACTATCGATGTATCGACATCTCCCTAAGGTCTCCGACCACCTGCCCACTGAATACAACTTCAACCTGGGCTACAAACATCAAATCCCAGACAGAACCGAGTGGACACAACGTCATGTCCTACACCACGAATCGCTGTCAATTTTTACGGATGGGTCCAAAACGGAGGACGGAGTCGGTGCCGGAGTCTTCTCTGAAGACCTGGACATTCACCTCTCCTTTAACCTTCCAGAACACTGCAGCGTTTTTCAGGCCGAAGTCACCGCCGTCCGCCAAGCCGCTGCCTGGCTGTCGGTTAATACGATATCGAAATCAGATATTGTAATATACATCGACAGTCAGGCGGCCATCAAATCCCTTGCATCCAGCATTACAAGATCCAAGGCAGTGAAAGACTGCCGTGCATCTCTTAACGAGATAGCCGGTCAGTATAGCCTCACCCTTTGCTGGGTGCCGGGTCACTGTGACATACGAGGGAATTGTGAAGCTGACGAACTGGCCCGACGAGGCTCTTCTGGTTTAAATAGCATAAGCGTCACCGACATCGAGGCGCCAACGTCTTATGTTAAAAACCTTATAGACACCAATGCGGTGAACGAAGCCAACCATCGTTGGCACCAACTCGACCAGTGCAACACCGCAAGGCTACTCTGGCCGACATTAAACAAATCCAGGTCCATCGGACTTCTGAGGCATAAGAGAGGAACCCTCTCGAAATTAGTAAACGCCCTCACCGGGCACTGTGCTATAGGAAGACATGCCCAAAGGTTGGGCATCCCCTACAATGACTTCTGCAGAAGCTGTAGGGACGAGGAAGAAGAGGAGACCATCAGTCACTTCCTTTGCACGTGTCCTGCACTCGCCAACACTAGGAAGGCTACATTGGGTGAATACCTTTTCAATGATCTAAACGATCTTAACAACGCCTGCACAGCAAGGATTAGCTCCTTCATTCAGATGAGCAAATGGTTCCCTGAGTAAGAGGGTGACCCACCCACCTTACACATCGGCAGCACAATGGACCTACTTCTGGTCTAAGTGCATCCTCATCGAGGGCCGGTTTTCAACCAACCAACCAACCAAGGAAAAAGTCAAAAACCTATTCATGAAGAGATGGTGGCTGTTTACCAGGGTTCCGCACCTTCATTATCAACTGTGCAAAAGTGGTCAAGTGAGTTCAAGAGAGGCAGAGAGAGCATTGAAGACGACCCCCGCTCCGGCGCCCCGGCTACTGCTTGTACGGAAGAAAACATCAAAGAAGTCGAAAAACTTGTTCTTGAGGATGCCCGAATAATGGTGAAAATTATGGCAGAGATCACCAAGCATTCAATTGGTACCATTCACACCATTCTTCATGACCATCTTAACCTTTCAAAGGTCAGTGCAAGGTGGGTGCCACGAATGCTCACAGCGCCTCAGAAAAAAGTGAGAATCGCATGCTGTAGAGAGCTTTTGGAGATGTGTAGTGAGAACGCGGACGGTGTTATGGATCGAATTGTTACTGGGGACGAAACATGGGTCCACCACTATGACCCTGAAAGCAAACCAAAGTCACTCCGTCTGCCAGGAAGCTCATGGCCACAGTTTTTTGGGGCTCAAAGGGAATCTTGCTCATTGAGTACAAAAAAAAGGTGAAACCATCAACGCCACATCCTACGCTTCCACTTTGCATAATTTGCGGGAGGAAATTAAAAAGAAAAGACGGGGTAAACTCGCAGCGGGTGTGTTGCTTCTTCATGACAACGCTCCTGTTCACACGGCGCGAGTTTCCAAGGCTGCTGCGCGAGATTGTGGTTTCGAAGAAATCCAACACCCACCCTATAGTCCAGACCTTGCCCCTAGTGATTATTTCCTGTTTCCGGATTTGAAAAAACGTCTTCGTGGAAAAAGATTTTCGGATGATGAAGAACTCAAGTCGGCAATAAATGGGTATTTTGCAGAGAAAGAGGTAATTTATTTTTTGAGGGTTTAAAAAAGCTTATCTCAAGATGTAACAAATGCATTGATGTTAGGGGAAATTATATTGAAAAATAAAGACAATTTAAATTGAATTCGCATTTTCCTTCATATCGATACCGAGAATATATTGAACGCCCCTCGTATCAATAAAGAGAGTTACGAGGGCGGGTCAATAAGTCCGTCACTTTTGGAATAAAACACAGATTTTTTGATAAATTTTTTTTTTTATTTTTCAACGTAGTCTCCCTTGAGCTCTATAAACTTTGTCCAACGCTTCTCCAATTTTTTTATCCCTTCCAAAAAAATGATTTGTCGAGGTCCTCAAAATAGGCCTTTATTTGCGAAATGACTTCATCATTGGAGTCAAATCTTTTTCCACCAAGCCATTTCTTCAGGTTTGGGAACAAGAAGTAGTCGCTCGGAGCCAAATCTGGAGAAAAGGGTGGATGAGGGAGCAATTCATAGCCCAATTCATGGATTTTTGCCATGGCAACTGCACATGTGTGCACCCTTGCATTGTCTTGGTGGAAAAGAACTTTTTTCTTGGCCAAATGAGGTCGGTTTTTTTTCAAATCGTCATTGAATCGGTCCAATAAGTTGGTATAATATTCCCCATTGATTGTTCTTCCCTTTTGAAGGTAGTCAATGTGGATTATCCCGCGTGCATCCCAAAAAACAGTCGCCATAACTTTATTGGCTGACAAACCCACCTTGGCCTTCTTTGGCGCCGATTCACCCTTAGAAACCCACTGTTTTGACTGTTGTTTGGTCTCTGGTGTGTTGTGATGGATCCATGTTTCGTCCATGGTTACAAAACGGTGCAAAAACTTCTCCATATTGCGATTAAACAACGCCAAACCTTCCTGTGAAGTTGTTACACGATTGCGTTTGTGGTCGATTGTGAGCAAACGCGGCACCCATCTTGCGGAAAGTTTTCTCATGCCCAAGTGATCATTCAAAATTGAAACCACTGAGCCATGCGAGATCCCTACGGCTTCCACAATCTCTCGCACTTTCAATCTTCGGTCGGCCAACACCATATCGTGAATTTTTTCGATTGTTTCGGGTGTAGAGACCTCAACTGGGCGTCCAGGACGTTCGGCATCTTCAGTGCTTGTACGGCCACAACGAAATTCAGTAAACCACTTTTTTACCATTGAAATCGATGGTGCAGAGTCCCCATAGTATTTTTCAAGCTTAGCCTTGGTCTCGGTAATGGTTTTTTTTCGCAAGAAATAATGCTTAATAAGCACACGAAAATCACTTTTTTCCATTTTCTCCTCAAATTAGTGAGTAGTCTGATAAAAATAGCTGTCAAACACAAACTAACTGACGCAGCAAGTTTAAATTTTGACAGGAGTCAACTGACAGATGCCTGTTGACAGGAGCAGTGTTGCCGTTTCAGTAAAGAGGTCAGAAATTCAAAAAGTCACGGACTTATTGACCCGCCCTCGTAGAATGTGGAGTAAGACCGGCTCAGTCAATACTGTCATGCTCAAATAAGAGATCCTACCAACGCCGTCGAAAAGGCACTATAATCAACGTTCCTGTTCGCAAAAGAGAGAAAGGGCTAAAACTCCTGGATCGCACAAAAGCAATAACACAAGTGTTGATTGGACCCAGTGACAAATTGGCCTTACTATACAGTTCGTTTCCAAATTTGAAAGTGGTGAACGAATCGTGCTACAAAAACAAAACGTAATAACTTTTTTCAGGTGTGAGTAATCGGATTTTTGTTTTTATTTGGCAGGTTACCATTTAGATTTATTAAAATTAATGCTTGGGATAGCGAAAAGAGGATTTGGATAGTACAGCGGTACCATGGCTTGCAGTCCCTCATTTCCGTCCAAAGGGAATTTAGGCGGGAGTTTGGCGGCACTCACCCGAGTAGATGGACTGTTATGAGGCTGGTAGTTTTTGGCGCCGCACGATCTTAACTGGTGTGCTACTGCTACCCTTAAATTCTATACGGACAGATGGAATTTGCCCCTTGGTCGACTTTGACATCCCCTATGAGGTGTCATATCCGGAAAGGGAAGAGTGGCAAAGAGATGCCGTCACAGTAGGAAATGAGGTTGCTATCTACATAATGGCTCTAAGACGGAATCGTAGGTTTCTAGGAGAACACTTCTTCGAGAAATTAGGGTGCTGAGCGGCATAGACCAAACTGGTAAAATTCTGCAGGAAGATTGGGCTTTGTCTAGGAAAAGTTTTTTAAGTTTTAGGTTTTTCTCTATTTGAAGTCTTGGTTTCAATTCGTTCCCTAGGGATCGCAATTGGACCTTTTGGTGCCTAGTGCTGTATGTGAATTGCATACCCTTGTTTTAACCTAAGCTAACCTATGAGACTGGTAAACATGTTTGCCTAATCTGGAAGCCTGTAGCATCGGCAATTCAGGCAGATCCAAGCGTTTCAA
The DNA here is from genome assembly GCA_949715645.1 of Portevinia maculata. NCBI lineage: Eukaryota > Metazoa > Arthropoda > Insecta > Diptera > Syrphidae > Portevinia > Portevinia maculata. Next base: position 223,216,933 of record OX454526.1, read on the forward strand.
TTTGAAACTTATCGGAATAACCGAAGAAGACAATAGCTAGTTAAATTTATTGTTTATGTCTGATGAAGCCCATTTTGATCTAAACCCAAGTAAAAAATCCAATGTAAAATTGCCGTATATGGAGTGAATCTAATCCAGAAAAACTCAATGAGACGGTACTGCACCCAGAACGAGTCACTGTGTGGGGCACAGTTTCATCAAGTTGCATGGTGGGGCCATACCTCTTTGAAGAAAACGGTGTAACAGTAACTGTCAATGGGGACCGTTATTTAAAGATGTTAAATGGCTCAACATCAAACAACAAATAATGTTCAATGTGTTGCTGTTCGTGTTTAAAATGAAATACAACATGGTACCCGAATACCTATCTTCAACCCTAATATCCGTAGGAGAATCGCAGACGTACAACTTACGGGCAAATTCTGACTTTAGACTTCAACTGTATCGAGACTGTAGAACCAAAAACACGATTAAATACCGTGGATTAAAATTGTTTAACGAACTGCCATCAGAAACAAAAAGAGAGACAGTTTTAACACTATTTAAGAAACTTCTCATTTCACATCAAAAAATAGCTTTTTGGGTTAGTTATTGAATACCAGGATATACATACATATATTACAGACAATTTAACATGATTTTATATTCTCTAGTTTTTGGTCAAATATAAGTTGTTTAACTAAAATTGTGTTTATTTAATTAAAGCTAAATGTAAATTAAAATATGTAGTTCTAAATACTAAATAAAATATACATACATACATACATATGTACATACAAATCAGTTTTTTTTTTACCCAGAACTGCGCCGAAGAAGTATCCGTTTTAATAGCATTTGGTTACAGCAAGATCTGCACCCATAGCAATAGCCAGATCGGTTATGGCAGAGCTCCAACGAAAATTCTTACAGAAATTTATATCCAGAAACTCAACTTTCCGCTGGCCCCAAGGGTACCTGACCTGACTAACGAAGGCTTTTTGTGCTGTTTGGTCAAGCAAGAGGTGTACAAAACGAAGCCAAGGAATTTGACTGAATTGAAGCAGTCCATTGAAACAATACTTGTGGCGATCCCGACTTACCCTACAGGCCACAATGAAAAATGTTCTGGAGGTCATTTATGGTCTATCATCTTCAAAAACAATTAGTTGTATAAAATAAAATAATATTTTTTCTACAAAAAAAAAATAAATAAATGAAATCAATTGTTTAAAAAAAAGTTATGTGAATTTCGTATTGTACCACAATTGGTGTGCCACCCTATATACATATTTGAAAGTACAGTCAAAATCGGGTTTTAACGACTTTCAAGGGACTGACGAATTTGGTCGTTATAACCGATATCAAGCTATGTATATATGTACTTTTTTTCCCCCCTAATTTTTCTTTGATTTTGAGCCATAAAATAATAAGAATACACATTTACAAATATACATTTACTGTTTATTTAAAAAAGTGGAAATATCTAATTGCTGAGTACCTACAGATTTTTCTTTTTTGACTCATTTTCCGATAAGAAGGTACAACTTTTCGCCTCACAAGATTAAATTAAACTTCTACAACCACTTGTCACACTTAAAAATGTATACTGAGTAAAACTTCCCCAACGTAGAACAAACTCAATAAACGCAAAGGCAAACAAATAACGTCTACAAACGGTAACTGTAACCTATCCCAGATTCTACGAACTTAGATACATCGCATCTGTGGAGAACCAGTTTACCGTTCTGGAAAAAAAACAGTTGCGCCAACAGCTGCGTCGATTTTAGTCGTTATAACCGATATTAAATTTAAAAAAAGGGTAAAATCGGTCGTTGTAAGCGATATGTCGTTATAAGCGATGTCGTTATAAGCGATGTCGTTATAAGCGACTGTCGTTCAATGGAATTACAATGGCGCTGATTCGGGACCTCAGAATTTGGTCGTTGTAACCGATGTCGTTATAAGCGATTTTGACTGTACATAGGTAAATATTTGCCAAATCAAATTTGAACCAAATGCGCTACTCTCCTTAACTTATTTTCATGAAAGTTTTACCAAGTATTCTTGACATTAACAGAAGACTCCATGCATTAAAAAATTGTCAGATATTCAAAATTATCTTTATTGAATAGGAGTTGAATAGAAGTTGTCAAATATGGCAACGTGACTTCGAGCAGAGTCTTTGACATTAAAAACGGCTTACAGCATGGTGCGGCGAATTATTCATGCATTTTGGTTTTCCAACATTCACTATTCCACCCACCCCCTCCACACCAAATGCAAAGTGAACGCGTCCATTTGTGCAGTTTGTAGGTGCACTTTTCAGTGAAAATTGAAAACTTTAAAAATAAAAAAAAATAGAAAAAAAGTTTCCTCAGAAAAATTCTTTTACAGTACATACCTACATCTTGAAATAAGTCAATTTAAATAAAAAAAAATAAAAAAAATGAATTTGCTTAGTGTTCATAATGAAAACCTGAGCCGTCGTTTATTCGGTTGAGTAAAAAACTTTGTACAGTTGTCGTTGCCACTTGCATGAAAGTTTGTGATTTGTAATAAAATTAACACGGGGTTAAACATGCGGAGAAAATCGTGAACTCCCTTTAACTCGCGAGTGGGCCACCAAAACACTGTTTAATTGGAAAAAAAGAGGTTTACATAGACACCTGCCAGACAACTACCTACCTACTCTTAGCCGAGCAACAATTCCGTGAGCGGGCTTAACCATGCGCAGAAAATGGGGCAATCGCTTTAACCAACGAAAAAATTGAGCTCAAATTTTCAGGCAATCTTTGGTCTCCCAAAATTAAGTCCTTTTACAAAAAATGAGTACGCTGTGACGTCGATGTTGCGTGCCTGTGAAGCTTGAAATTGATGTTTTCAGCTAAATATTTTAGTGCTTTGCCGTATTTAATTGAGTTTAAATCTTTGATTAACATTAATCCAATAATCCATTCAGCTCTGACTTTATGGAGGTAGATCTGCTGCATTTTAAGAACCGCAACGTTTGTTTTTGAAACGTTTGTAGTCAAACGATTTGCATTTGAAAAAAGGTGTATTGTATTATAGAGCAAAAATATAGATTTGTATTTTAATAGTATTGTGCAATTTAATGGCTGTGGGTGTATTAATTTTGCTAAAAATCCTTTCAAAAAAACTAATGTTCTTGCCAATTTTTGTTGACATATGAATATGATCAATATGGTCACGGAATTCCAGCTTGCTATCGATTATTATCCCTAAATATTTGATGCTGATCCTCTATCCCCATTTTTTTATTTTCGTAAAGTTTTACCTTATTCATCTCAGCCCATTATTAATTTCATAAAAGTTATTCATTAGATAGTTTTGACTTGCATTCCTGCGAGTCACATCCCTGGGCAAATGTGTGTGATGATGCGTCATCTGCATTTCATTTATGTAAATTATAAAATAAAAAAACGCGCCAAGAATTAATCCTCGCGGTACCCCGGGGTCAGCATTTACGGGATCAGAGATGTATGTATCGCTATTGTGAAAAAAATATTTCAGTTGACGTTTAACTTCTCATTCTCACAGTAGGCAGGCAAAACACTTGCCGTAAGTTGTTGCTGCAAATATTTGCTTACCTGTGCCTGTCAACAAATAAAACGTGTTGCACGTAAAACCTGTCGGCATATTGCACTTTTAAACAGCCAAAACTGTGTAGTTTCCTTAAAAAACACAATTTCATTCTGTCGAATAGTCAGCTCAACTTTCCACTGAAAATAAATAAACTGTGTAACTTGATGTTCCTAGTAGAATACCAACTCCCATATCCACCTGTATGCCTGTAATTAATGTCTGACTACAGGCGAAGGCGTTTAATAGGGCCTCACCCAGAATGCATACAAATTACCCTACGAGTGGGAGAGAGGTGCCACAAAGTGAACAGCGCTCGCTTGCAAATCACAAGATATACCACTCGCATCCTTCCGATTGATGAATGAATTGCAAAATACGTTTGAGAACATTAAAATCCAGTTCAATATCCTAACAAAAATAAATATACACACTACCAACCGACTGACATTTCCTGGAGCCGCATCATCATCCCCAATGCACTCCCCGCATACACATTGGAAATGTAAGTACGTACACGTACCCACCCACCCCCAACCTCTCAATCAAACATTCAGCACCCTATGAAATACGATATAAAGATTGTTGGAACACAAGACAAGGAAAAAATTCAAACATTAAAATTTGTCGGTTTTGTGTATCTACTCTGCACAGGGGAATGCACTTTGCAAAAATGTACCTCCTGTACGAGCTCCTCCGTTCACAAATTTTCCTGGTTTAGGGAATTAATTCAGTTTCAATTTCAACTCACGTGCTGGTCATTGGCTCAGTCATCGAATGTGGCGCTCAAGTCTGATCTGGACTCCAAGTACTCCTTTCAGTGAACCCACACGCCCGTGTATTATGAATCTATTAGCAATTACCCGTGTGGTGTAGATATAAGGCGAGTTCCAGCAGAAACCAGAGAATACCGAAACGAAAAAAAAACACTGAACGAATATATCAGGCGGTTCTTCCTATTTACACGGCTTACTTTTCATATCGGGTATATGTATAAATTTATTAAATTGCACTGGAGTTTTCCACACACTGTACTCTCGAAATGGCCACGGAATTCTCTATTTAACTGTTATTTTACGATGATGTTGACGAGGGGGTACTGTTCGGGTAGAGGGGTTGATTTGAATTTCTTTCACCTCCTCGTTCGATGAAAGAAGAATATCTGCAAAAAACTAGAGGAAGCACCGTCCGTTGGGAATTTTTTTTTTTCGGGATGAGGAGAATTGCTCTGCTCGGTATGTTCGTTCGGTGGCGGTGGTTATCAATGGATGCGTGACGTATTGTATGTATAGAGGTGTGTGCTCGCCTCAGCAGAGCGCCCGTGTTCTTTTCTCGGTATATGTGTCGTTCTATGCAAGACGTCGACCATTTACACTTTGCCTATACGTTTGTATATATCCGCGCATACACACACAAATGCGATGTATTTGACGGGCGAGGTCCAATATGAAAAAAAATGTATTAATGCATTGCAAATATCAGAGAATTTTTTCTTTTAATCTTCCTCTTATGATTTCTTCCAGACGATGGTGATTTTTACTTTATGTGAAGATTTTCTATGTTAATTCACATATAACACGCACTCACTTATTATTTGAGGTGGAAAATCGAGACAGGAAAAAAGAATTTGGATTCGGAGGCTGATGTGAAGAGAAAAAGGAAAAAAAAACTGTAGAAGGAAAAATTCTCTATGCACACTACACTGTGAACGGATCCCGAATTCGTCGCGACGAGAGGTGGTGAAAAAAGCGAAACAAGATGATTCGGTGGAGGTTTAGTTTTTTAAAACGAGGACCGGCACTATCTGGGACCCCAACAGGCGTTTGCCTAGTCCTTGTGGAGGTCTGTTGCGGTGCCCACCGAATTTGATTGATCGCAAATTTACAAAAAAAAAACTCGCAACATATAAAAGTTTCTTTGAAATGACGAATGCCGCCTCCAATATGGCGGACTTCAAATTACACTACACTGCCAAAAGCGAACGAAGAAAATCGCAGATCGTTGAGTTTTATCGATATGTTCTTTTTTATTCTTCGATTCGTTTTTCGGGCGAATAAGAAATGTCAGTTGGACAGAGTTGTGTGTGAAGTGGTAATGTAAGACTTATGTCGTTTTCCATTGGACCCAAAAGTTAGAAATTTAAGGCATACCAAATTTGTAAGAAAGAGTTATTTCAAGACTAACTATGCATCTCATGCATTTTTTAACAAATGCAAAATAATATTAAATAATTATTTTGATGGCTCAGGTTTCCATTATGAACACTAAGCAAATTCATTTTTTTTATTTAAATTGACTTATTCTAAGATGTACTGTAAAAGAATTCTTCTGAGGAAACTTTTTTTTCTATTTTTTTTTTATTTTTAAAGTTTTCAATTTTTACTGAAAAGTGCACCAACAAACTGCACAAATGGTCGCGTTCACTTTCCATTTGGTGCGGAGGGGGGTGGTGAATGCAGTGAATGTTGGAAAATATTATAGGTATTGCCATATGTCAAAAAGTTGAAACAATTTAAGTTAATTTGTCTTTTTTTTTTGCTGAAAATATACTGGTAAATACCCCAAAGTAAGTATATATAAACTTTAGCTCCAGGCGTCTGCCTGACAGTTGTAGACATACCCTTAGCGGAGCGACGAAGTCGCGTGAGCGGCTAAACCCTGCGAAAGAAAGGGTTAAAATCCTGTTAGCGAGCGAAGCAAGCCACCCACTCCATACTTTAAATACACCATACTTTCATAAAAAAAAATTCATTTCCTCAAGAAAAAAATATTATATTTATCTTTTTTAGGCCATTTTAAGCCAGAAAAAAAAATGTCCTTAGTGTTCATAATGGAAACCCGCCCCATTTTGATACATGTTTAATAATAATATGAGCAAAAACTTTTATGAGCTAAAATCATAGCTCGAATGATGGCTCCTCCTGACTATATTAGTTAAAGGATTCTTCAGTTACAAAGGTTAAACCATAATGTTTTTTGTTTTTATAAATATATACCTATATTATTGTTTACATATATGTGTCGTCCCACTTTGATAAATTCAATTAAACTAAAACTAGATTTGACGTGTGTCAGGGGGAAAGTATTCTTATTATTTTCCTCCTGAAAAGAGAGACTAGGAGAGGATTTTTTTTATAAGAATGGAATTTAAATTTTTAAGACCACGAAGAATGTTCGCATGAGAATGGGTGCATTCAATTTACAATGCAACTGCGAGTTCCCAAGTAGTTTAAACACTCACCGCCAACCGATGGTCATGTGAGTTATTTGAGCAATGAGGAAGGGTAAAATATAGTAGGGACTAGCAGTTGACTTGCAAATTCAATGCACCCAATGATTCATCATTCTATATCAAAATAGTTTCAAACATCTTCTGTCAACACATCTTTTGTTTACTTCCACGCATGACCGGTTCCGTAGATCGTCTGTCTACTGTGTTTGTTGTTTACAATTGATTCTGCGAATCAGTTGGCTACGATTGGCGCCAGGCATCTCTTAACTGCGTTTCCAAAGGGAAACCCCTATAAGCCCGCATATGAAAAGCCCGCGTAACAAAAGCCCGCACGCCAAATTATGAAAAAGCCCGCAGCACAAAAGCCCGCATGCCATAAGCCCGCACAATTTATTGTTTTGTTATTCACCTCATCACTTTAATTTAAAAAATTTTAAAGCCAATCAAATCACTTGAAAGAAATATTTGTTCCCAGTAATATGGAGGGGGATGTAGTTATTCACCACACTCACCTCTTCCTAAATAAATCCGTTCTTTTTAGGACGAGCAAAAATTTTGTAAGAGATTTTACACGTTTTCAAAAAAAGAGGGGAAGAGGTGAGTGTGGTGAATAACTACTTCACGCCATTTTCGAAGCCACAAAATATTTTCTATAAGAGTTTTGATTGGTTTACTTCAATTTCCAAAATGTTAGATACTCGATCTTGTGAGAATCACAGAAAAGAGATTTCTTCAGGGGAAGCTTTTGTGGTGCGGGCTTTTGTGCTGCGGGCTTTTGTGATGCGGGCTTTTGGGATGCGGGCTTTTGATATGCGGGCATTCGTGTGCGGGCTTTTGATATGCGGGCAAACGGACCCAACCCGTTTCCAAATCGGCGGTCCAGCACGCACGTAACATTGTTGCGTACTTTTTGTCTTTTATACTGAGAGGTACGGCTCTCAGTTGGGTCTTACCTTTTAGTGGTGTTATCTGTAAGTCCAAAATGATTTAAACGCAAACAAAGACACTTGACTGTTTATATTTTAATTTATTTAAATTGACTTACTTCCACTAACACTTAATTCTAAAACTTATTCTTCTAACACTATTTAGGATTACTATTTTAATGTAGAAACGACCCGTAATATTAATAATTGTAGTATTGTTAAATTTGGATGTAATCATAAGTGGAAGCATTGGTGACTTGGGTTATGAGGACATGAAACGATATAGGAAAAGAGACCGCACTCGTTTGGAAACTTGTTGATAAAGATCAAGAACACACTAGTTGGCGGATGATTACTGATACGACATGGGAAAGACCGCACTGTTTGGTGGATGATAACCGCACTAGCTGGATTACAAGAACTGAATGTCACGTCATTCCCTGGGAATAGTCATCGATACCTCGTTCGAAACATTCAAGAGTTCGACGAACGAACGAACGAGCAAAAAGAAATAGAAAATACTCCGGAAGGGAATTCCCTCGCAAGTCAAGTTCAAGTGGCTCGTGTTACTTTGTCGCACATACGATCGATTCATAAGCGCGACATCAGCACAACGAGTTAATTGACTTGTGCCCTTAGTTGCGCAAGGGAAATGCGGAAAAACCATAAATAAGCATTTGTTTATTTAGGTCGGAAGTGTTGGGCATTGACGCTGGAAGTGACAAGCTGAAATAGCAATTTAGGAGGATGTTTATTTGGGGCGATCGATATATTGTTACAAAGTTGCAACATCGATCGTGGGGTTAAACATCTTGCATACAAAGAAGAAATGTTAAAGGTTGTAAAGTGCTTGGTATGCTCAAGTGGTACACTTTACAACAACATTAAACCCCTCTAAAACTTGTTTATAAGTACATCATATTCTACGTCCTTTCCCAAACGGTTTGCCTTACAGTGATAATATATTTATTTATTTAGAATCCAGGCATATATGATTCTAATTTTAATTCTCTAAAAAGAAGAATTACTTGTTTTTTTTGTTTTAGGAAGATATAAAAATTTGAATATAGGCCAAGTGGTGCTCTAATGAATAAGTGACTTAAGGCCCAACTATTCTGTTATAGCCATACGTAAAATGGAAACGTTAAAATGTTAATATTGTAAATTCCCTTCAGATGGCTCAAATAAAACCCGATCACTTTTCTTAATATTTTTATATTTATTCACTCCTAAAACACTACTACTCCTGTCAGCGGCTGTCAGAATAAGACCTCCCGGAAGTCTTTTTATCTCCATCTATGGCCATCTTTCTTTCTACTGTCACTCTCTCACAGAAGGTGTCACAATGAGTGGAATGCAATATGGCCATCCTTTTTGGTGCTCGTACCACGGAACTACAGAGGGTGTTACAATATGTTTAGAGGTAGATCATACTGCCCCTCCGAAGACTAAAGCACCTTCTTCCGTTGTCCAATCGGCGGAGCAGGCTCCTGAGGAGACCAAGGAGTCTCTTTCCTTCTCGGAGAGCACGATCTCTGAGGGGGAAATGGACAACACGGTCATCGACCTCTTCCAGGAAATCACCCAGGAGGAGGAAGATTCGTTGCTGAAGGAGGACGGGGCAATTGCCCCGCGCGAGCAATAGCTCGATGAACCCCGCCAACAGAAAAATTAAACTAGCACAGGTGAACATTCATCATGCTATAGCCGCCTCGGCGACTATATCTTGGATGTTTACCTGCCAAAGCCTAGGGCTAGTACTGATCCAGGAGCCATGGATCCTGAAAGGACAAGTCAAAGGATTGGCGAGCAAGGATGCAAAGGTAATATGGGACACTCGGGCCGAGAAACCGAGAGCTTGCATTCTAATAAACAATAAATATAAATTTATTCTACTTTCAGAATACGCGACACGAGATCTGGTGCCAATTCAGGTACATCTGGATGTTGAAGGATGTCACCGCACCATTGTCATCGTATCGGCGTACTGTGCAGGGGATGAGCCGGTTGTATCATCCCAAATGCAGCGACTGGTGAAGCATTGCAACAAGCTCCGCATGTCGCTCCTTATAGGGTGTGATGCAAATGCCCACAACATCATATGGGGGAGCACCGACACCAACACCAGGGGTGAGTACCTACTAGAATTTATTATGAGTTCGTCACTTGATATTATAAACGTGGGAAATACCCCCACTTTTGTAACTAGTTTCAGGGAGGAAGTACTCGACCTCACGCTTGGTAGCCCAAGCGTAAGTAAATTAATTAGTAACTGGAGAGTATCTAGTGAGCCGTCATTGTCTGACCATCGAATAATAGTATTCCACCTGGACAGCACAAGTATCACGAGAAATCCAGTAAGAAACCCAAGGAAAACCAATTGGGAAACTTATAGAACTGCTCTAGAGAGCAAACTGGGGCGCCTTAGTCTAAGGAAGGCTCCGGGACACCCCCTAGAGCTAGAGAGCGCAGTGGAAGGCATAACAAACGCCATCATCACTGCGTTCGAAGAAAGCTGTCCTCTAAGTAGAGAACGGGACAGGAAACAGACGCCATGGTGGAGCAATAACTTGTCAAAATTAAGATCCGAGGTGCGGAAGCTTTTTAATAAAGCAAAGCGCAGCGGAGAATGGCAAAGCTACCAAATGGCCCTTACTACATATAATAAGGAAATAAGAAAAGCTAAAAGAAATAGCTTCAGAAAATTCTGTGAGACAATCACCAGCACCCCTTCTGCGGCAAGGCTACACAAAGCTCTTGCGAAGTCAGGAGGGGTGCCGATGTCTCTGAGGAAACCAGATGGCGAGTTCACGGAAGATGAGGATCAAAGGGCACTATTGCTACTAGAAACTCACTTTCCTGGCAGCTCGCCTAGTACTGAGCCAGGAATCAATACCACTTCAATCAGACCTCGGAGGGAAGACTGGGAAACAACATCAACCATCTGTTCTGAGGGACGGCTGAAATGGGCAATAAATTCCTTTCAGCCTTTCAAATCTGCCGGAGTGGACGGTATTATACCCGCCCTTCTTCAAGAAGGGCAAAGGGTACTAATACCACACCTGGTAAAGATAACAAGGAGCAGTATTGCCTTGGGCCACATACCAATGCAATGGAGACGAGCAAGAGTTGTGTTTATACCAAAAGCGGGGAAAAAAGACCCCACACAGCCAAAATCGTACAGACCCATCAGCCTTACGTCATTTCTTCTGAAGATGACAGAAAAGGCTGTAGACAATTATTTAAGGGAAGATGTTCTGAACACATCCCCCTTACATCATCGTCAGCATGCATACAGAGCGGGCAGATCAACAGAGACCGCCCTATATCAGCTGACGGAGATAATTCGAAGTGCCCTGGAGGCAAAAGAAATAGTACTGTGCGCTTTCCTAGACATAGAGGGAGCATTTGACAACACCTCACATGATGCGATCAAACGATCCCTGGATAGGAAAGGAGTTAACAGTACAGTATCCAACTGGATGTGTGAGCTGCTGAGCACTAGATCAGCAGAGACTCAAACACCATCTGGAACCATCAGAGTAAACACAACGAGAGGATGTCCACAAGGAGGGGTACTATCACCCTTAATGTGGAGCCTAGTTGTAGACGAACTGCTGGAAAAATTAACCAACCATGGCATCAACTGTCAGGCGTACGCCGATGACATTGTATTGATTGCCAGGGGCATGTTCGAAGAAACCCTTGGAGACATCATACAAAAGGGGCTTAAAGTAACCAAGGAATGGTGCCATAATGTCGAACTTAACATCAATCCGGCGAAAACAACGATAGTACCATTCACAAGGAAAAGACAACTGCAAAGACTTAAGGACATAAACCTATCAGGCACGATACCGATACCAGTCAAAGAAGTAAAATATCTAGGACTCCATCTAGATAGTAAACTCCTCTGGCGAAAACATACAGAGGAGATATCCAAGAAGGCCACCCGCGCTCTCATGATATGTAGGAGCCTAGCGGGGAAGGCATGGGGATGCAGCCCAAGCATCCTGCGATGGATGTACACTGCAATCGTGAGACCAATGATCACATACGGAGCGGTAGCATGGGCGAAACGAACCAGTCTAGTCACAACGCGAGAGACACTCGGAAAAGTGCAAAGACTGGCGTGCCTATGCATTACCGGAGCAATGCGTAGCTGCCCAACCGCAGCCATGGAGGTGTTATTGGAACTGACTCCTCTACACATCATGGTGATGAACGAGGCAGACAAAACAATCCTTAGGATGGCAAAGGAGGGAATTGGGAGAGGGAAATGCATCGGTTCGAAAGAACACGGTGACTTACTCAAAAAACTCCCACTTCTTGGCATACCTAGGGACGACAGCATCAGGAAATTCAACTTCGAGAAGAATTTCCAGATAAAGCTCAGCAATAAGGAGAACTGGAGCAACGAATCCATAACTTATGGACTGAGCAACCACACAACAAAGTGGTATACGGACGGCTCGAGGACTGAGGAGGGAACTGGTGCAGGAGTGTTTGGGCCGGGATATAAGCACTACGAATCCATGGGCAAATATACCAGCATCTTCCAGGCAGAAATATGTGCCATAGACAGGTGCGTTCGAATCAACCTCGAGAAAAACTATAGAAATTGCAACATAGCAATAATGTCTGACAGCCAAGCAGCTATAAAGGCTCTTGACGCATACGTTATCAAGTCAAAACTCGTGTGGGAATGCCTACAAGGACTGAATAGACTAGGCAAGAATAACAGAATCTCCATCTGCTGGGTGCCTGGCCATGTTAGCATTACGGGCAATGAGGCAGCGGACTCTCTGGCAAGAAAAGGGGCAAAGCAACCCTTCATAGGACCTGAACCATTCTGCCGGATAGGAGAACACACTATACGCGAAGAGTTCAGGAGACTGGAGGAAGAAACAAAGGCTAAAACCTTTCTCAACCTCCAAGGTCTGAGGCAAGCAAAGAAACTCTTAGGAAATTACAACCAAAAGAGATTCAAAGTTTGTATCGGCCTTAACAAAAATAACCTAAGAATCCTAACAGGCCTCCTCACGGGGCACTGCAGACTCAAGGAGCACATGCGGAAAATGGGCATATCGGAGGACGGGCTCTGCAGATTCTGCAGTGAAACCGCCGAATCTCCAGACCATATACTGGAATCCTGTGGGGCACTGACCCACAAAAGGATGAAACATTTGGGCAGGCACCAAATAACAGACAAGGACATACAAACCATGGACCCACAGCTCATTCTCAGATTCATCAAAGAAACTGGACTGGACGCTGTGGTCTAAGGAGTGTGACCTGACAAGGATAAATCAGAGCAATACCTCGACACGCTTCACAAAGAAGTATCTAGAGAGGACTCTGAACGAGGGCATGTACCTCTCCGAGGCACAAGCAAGGGGACACAATAGACCAATAGGTCGCAGTGTAATATACCCTAACCAAATATCAATCAATCAATACAATATGTTTAAAGTACGTTAACATTTAAAGATTTCATTACACATTACAACTCGGCCAATCTGACCATATGATCGCCCACGATCATGATATTAATAAATTAAAATTAAAACATTACTCTGGGGTTTCAACTTAAAACTAGTCGGGTGTTGCTTTCCTGAGATTGGTCGTTGTAGGGCCTCTCGTCTGTGCTACCCATTTTCTGATTCGCGCAGCCTCAATAATGTTGTCGTATGGTAATTGTGTCAGCTGACAATTTTCGATGTCCTTCACTACATACCGATCATTAGGCAATATTTTACTAATAACATATGGGCCCCGATATCTTGGAATAAACTTTTTATTAGTGCCGGCAGAGGTGTCAACATGTTTTATAACTACAAAGTCGCCGACGGTGTATGTCTTAGCAGGTGTGCTGTGTTTTAGAAAGTGTTTCTCGTTATACTCTTGAGATTTCTTAATGGCTTTCGACGCCTTTGACCGGAGTACCTTAAGATCACGGGCTGTCCCATGATCAACCTTATCTTCCAAATACTCAGTAAGCTCATCAATAACCGGGCCACGCTGTCCCACCCCGAATAGTAGGTTGCTTGGAGACTCTTTAGCTGAACTGTGAACAGTATTATTAATGGCATATTCTGCCTGTGAGCTTCGCGGCCCAATCTGCATGGTTGACCGGTTCACTTACTTTGCTCAACATTGCCTTAATTACCCTGTTTACACGCTCGACCTGTCCGTTGGCTTGGGGAGAGGCCACAGCAACTTTAACATGTTCCACATTGTTCCAGAGCATATAGTTCGCGATCTCAAGCGAAGTAAAGCATGTACCACGGTCGGTTACCATGCGCCTAGGACGGCTGTAGTAGCTGAAGTACTTGTCCATTGAAGTGTATACCTTCTTGGTACTGGTCGAGTTTACCGGATATAATCGCACAAATTTCGTGAATGCGTCGATTGCCACTAGGATATGCTTTCGTTTAGAGAGCAAGGAGGGCAAAGACCCAAAATGATCCACATGAACTGTGTCAAATGGGATCGGCTTCTTGGGAATACTGTACATATTATGGTCGTTAGACCGAGCGGGCACTGAGTACATGATGCACTTGATACAGTTCTTAATAAATTGCTCTATCTCCTTTCTCATGTTAGAAAACCAATAATTTTTCCGGATCTGATTATAACATTTATCAATACCCAAATGACCAATCTTTTCGTGTATCATCCTGATTAAGTTGTCCCGCATTTCCACCGGCACATAGAGTAGCAATCGATTTCCTTCGATTTTACGAAAAACCAAACCATCTTGCAACGTATAATGTTCCAATGTTTCTATTTCTAACCTGTCCCTGAGCCTAATGATTTCTGGATCTCGGCTCTGAGCCACTTGAATATCTATCTCATCGCTGGTAAGTGCAGCGACTATGTGACACCGACTCAGCGCGTCTACATGCCCCATGGACGCCCCACTGCGGTGCTGTATAGTATAGTCATAATTCTCAAGTTCAAGTGCCCACCTGGCGATTCTCGGGTTCACCTGCTTTTTACCTAATGTAAGGGTGAGAGAATTGCAATCAGTAATGATTTTGATCGGAATGCCTTCCAAATATACTCGGAAACGTCGAAATGAGTAGATGATGGCTAGGGTTTCCAGCTCGAAGCTATGGTACCTGGACTCTGCTGGAGTAGCTGTCTTTGAGAAATACGCAACCGGGTGAAACCTTTTATCATCCTGGCGCTGCATCAGGACCGATCCAAATCCTTGGCTACTCGCATCACAATGCAACTCGGTTTCCCTTTCGGGGCTATATATTGCCAACACCGGTGCAGTGACAAGTTTGTCACGTAATTCTCGGAAGGCCTTAACACATTCAGCGGAAAAATCGTATCTACTCTCCTTTCGCAAGAGATCTAATAAGGGTTTAGCGATTTTTGAAAACGAAGGTACAAATCGGCGGAAGTACGAGAACATTCCAATAAATCGATGTAGTTCATTCTGATTTCTTGGCATCGGGTACTGTTTAATATTTTGAATGTGGGTATCGGTTGGTCGAATACCCGATGCATTCACGACATAGCCCAAATATTCCAGTTCGTCATAACCGAACTTACACTTGTTCAGCTTGAGTTCTAACCCTTTCTCATAAAGGCGACGCAAAACCTCGGTGATGGTTTCTAAGTGAGACTCGAAGTTAATTGTAGCAACTGGGATATCATCTAAATAAATAATTAGCTGGCCCGTCTCAATCATATCTTGGAATATTCCGTGCAGGAACCGCTGAAAGTTAGCAGGTGCATTCCTTAACCCAAACGGCATTTTCATGTACTCGTATTGCCCATCTGGTGTCACAAAGGAAGTGTATTGTATGGAGCTTTCATCCATTCCTACTTGATGAAAACCGTCCTTTAGGTCGAGTAGCGTAAACCATTGTTTGCCCCCTAAAAATTCGATGCAATATTCGATAAGTTGTAACGGAAAATTATCCCTAATTGTTTTCTTATTCAGCGCACGATGCACATACGCAGTTCACCGTTCTTTGTCTTGGTAAACACAACTGCGGATGCATACGGGGACTTACTTTGTCGAATGATCCCCCTTTCCATTAGATCTTTAATTCGTTTGCAAACTTCTCTCCGCTCAAGGACTGAAAGTGCCCTTGGGGAGCAATGAAACGGCGTATCGTCTGTCAAACAGATCTTCATTCTATAATCCTGATGCCTACGTTCAATACCATTAGGGTTTAAATAATTTTTATCTATAACTGCTTTAAGAGCACTGCCTTGATCCTCAGTCAACCGTGAGCAGATATCGACATCTGGTTTCTGTTCACCTATGTCTATTTCAAGAATCGGCGAAACACTATTATCATCATTGCTCGAATAATTTTTATCTATAACTACTTTAAGAACACCATCAGTCAATTGCGGTCGGGGGTTGAAATCGAACTTCTGTTTCCCTATATCAGTTTCCAAAAACAATGAAACTCTATTATCTAAGTGAACCGGCGACAAAACACTATTATCCGAGCCGACATACGGCAAAACACTTTCATCTAAGCGGACCTGCGACGGAGCAATTACCATCGGCGGAATTTGGACATCGGTTTGTATGACACTTTCACCATTCGGCAGACTTAACTGCTCTATATTGCTTACATTTTTGGATTTATCACACGGACAGATCCTCTGGCCAGTACAACGACCAATCTTATTTATTTTTTTCTTACAAAAGTCAGAAGTGCTAATGACTGAATTATTTAAATTAAAGTTTGTATTTAACACGGATTCATTTTTGTTTTTATTTACGGGCCTTATCTGGCTTAAATGAATGTTAAAGATTCTTAAAAAACTACGTCCTAGGATCAGCGGCAGTATCATCAGGTTATCTGGGAGTACTAAAAGAGATACTATTTTAATACTGTCTCGGAATTTAATATAACTTTGAATCGTACCGTACGTATAAAGTTTGGTTTGACCCACTCCCGTGTACTTCGTTGGTGTCAATACTTTGGATATCCTGATGTCGCTTGGAACTAGGGAACGCGTGATGATATTAATTGCGCTACCGGTATCGAACAGAGAAAAACAATTGATAAATTCGGCACTTCTGACTTCTTTAACAGAGAAAGCAACCCTTACCGTTTGCATGGCGCTGATAGCACCAGCCAGATCTTCATCACTGCTTGGATCCTCTTCCAGTGCCTTAGTAACTGCAGCAACAATCTTTTGATGTCTTCGGTTTGCCTTTGGGCAGTTGTTATGGAAATGCCCGACTTCATTGCAGATGAAGCAAGCATTAGGTTGTCTCAGCGGCTTGGTGCAACTGTTCTTGTAGTGGCCGAATTTGGAACAGTTGTATCAGCGTACCTCGGAGAGCTCCTTTTTTTTGGCGTTGACTGGCTTTGTTTTGTTGATGGCCGTGGCCATAGGCGTCTTGATGGACTTCTTCTCGAGCTGTTGGTTTTGTTTTTGTTGGTATCGGTCCAGCCTAGACAGCAGATCAGCGATAGTTCGGGCATCATTGATCAGTGTTATGTTAGCGCTGTCGTCATCCAAACCATCAATGATAAATCACCAGATCTGCCTCGGGAACTGATATCTTCGCGGCCAACGATTTCATGGCGATTACGAATTCTAAGCATGATTCACTTGGCCCGATCCGTCGTCGCTCTAGCTGCCTGTACACCCTTTACGTCGGGAGGCCTACGCATTCCTCATATATTGGGCGTAATTGCGCAACTGTTGCACTTGGTGGGAAGTCAATATTTGCTCCTACCAGCACGTCCACCATTGCTTGTCGAAACAATCGCGTGCTTGACATTTTCAGTTTATTACAAAAAATACTTTTTCGGGAAAATTTTTAGGAATACTATTTTAAAATTAATTTTGGGTCTGTACCCCACATCTGAGATGTAAATTCCCTTCAGATGGCTCAAATAAAACCCGATCACTTTTCTTGTCACAATGAGTGGAATGCAATATGGCTGTCCTTTTTGGTGCTCGTACCACGGAACTACAGAGCGTGTTACAATATGTTTAAAGTACGTTAACATTTAAAGATTTCATTACACATTACAATATGCTTTTTTGGTAAAGTTAAAATAAGTAGATCGCTGCAATCTTTGGCTTAAAATTTGTTCTCCTAGCTACAGGCTGAAACAAAACAATTTTGAAAGCCTCTTCCGTAAATTCGGAAATAGATTCATAATAGGCGGAGATTTCAACGCTAAGAACATATTATCTTTTGGATCAAGATTAACAAATACAAGAGGAAGAGAACTCCTTGAATATATTAAAAGAAAACAATGTTAACTACCATTCAACGGGAAATCCTACTTACTGGCCCACAGATAGGAACAAAATCCCGGATGTTGTCGATTTCTTCTTAACTAAGAATATTTCCTCAAATACTACCCAAGTTAAGGAAGCGCCAGATCTTGACTCAGATCACTCATCTGTGCTGCTAACACTTGCTAATAAAATGGTAATAAAATTATAATGAAGGAACAAAACCCACGTCTAGTAAACAAACTAACTGACTGGACATATTTCAGATATTTAATAGATGAACGCATCGAACTATCCACAACAATTAATACAATAGAGCAATTAGAAAGTGAAGTACAGTCCTTCACCCTAGCTATACAAAAGGCTGCATGGGCTGCAACGCCTGAATTAAATAGCAAAGTAAAAAGAAACGTGTATCCCAACGAAATTTGCAACATTATATCAGAAAAGAGACGAGCTCGCAAGCGATGGCAACTGTCAAGAGCTCCAAGTGATAAAAGTAGACTTAATAGCTTAAACAATAAGCTCAGAAAAAGGATAGCAGAATTTAAAAACGCATCGGTGGAAAGATACCTTACAAATCTGACAAACGATGCTAGTACAGAATACTCACTGTGGAAGGCTACAAAAAAAATTAAAAGACCAACGGCATAGATTCCGCCAGTGAAAAACAGCAGTGATAACTGGGCTAAAACAAACAAACAAAAGGCGGATCTATTTGCGGAACATCTTGAAAACGTTTTCAAGCCATACGACCATAATGATATTTCCCAACAAACGGAAGAAATGTGCAAAGACGAGAGATCGATTCCAGCAGTAACCTCTAGTGAAATAGCCAAAGAAATAAAAGAAAAGATCAACCCGAAAAAAGGCCCGGGATTTGATCTAATAACGGGTGAAATTCTGAAAAAACTGCCTAAGAAAGGTATGAAAAAAATAGCACAGATAATAAATGCTGCGTTCAGACTAAGGTATGTTCCGCGCATGTGGAAGGTTGCGGAAGTTATCATGGTACCTAAGCCGGGAAAATTGCTCAGTGAAGTAACATCATATCGGCCGATATCATTGCTGCCAATCCTGTCAAAGCTATTCGAAAAAATGCTCCTAAAACGACTCCATCCGATTCTAGAAGAAAAGACACTGATTCCAAACGATCAGTTTGGATTCAGAAATAAATACTCAACAATAGATCAGGTCCACAGAATAACTGATATAATAGAAAAAGCTTTAGAAGAAAAACAAATATGCTTTGCCATCTTCCTTGATGTAACACAGGCTTTTGATAAAGTCTGGCATAAAGGATTAATCCGTAAGCTACAAAAATATCTTCCAAAAGAGTATCATGAAATACTAGAGTCGTATATAATGCAACGATTATTTAGAATTAAGCAAGAGAATGAGTACTCCGAATTGAAACACATCAAAGCTGGAGTACCGCAAGGTAGTGTGTTGGGACCAGTACTGTTCCTCCTATACACGAAGGACCTACCACAAAACGACGAAACTACTGTTGCCACTTTTGCAGACGATACTGCTGTACTTGCAGTAGGAAAAACCGCACAGGAAGTTACTGAAAAACTGCAAAGGACAGTAAATATTATATCCAAATGGACCAAAAAATGGCAAATAAAATTAAATGAACTAAAGTCGGTTCATATTAACTTTACGAATAAAAACGTACAACACATAGGGGAAGGCGGGGCATAACGGTCCCTTTAAGGATTATTGTTAATAAAAACTCCAAAAATAGTCTGGGGATATCAGAAGAACTGTTATTTGAAAGAAAGTTTATTAAGTAATACGAATAAATAATACAGTTTGTTAAAAATAAATAATTTAGTATTTTTTTTGTACTTTAAATAAATCATTCAATTTGGCCATTGTGCCCCGTTGCTGGGGCACAATGGGCATAGGTGGGGCATGATGGGCACGGACCTAAATTGGATTGCAACGCGAGCATATGTGTGTAGATTCATCATCAATATCATCATCTCCAGCACAAGAACAATGAGCCCACTTGCCACAAGCTCTACAGGAAACCCATCCCTCTGTGGACTGGGAGTATAAATACCCGCAATACAAGCACTCCTCGTCTTCTTCGCTCTCTGAACTTTCTTCCTTCCTGTGTTTTTTTAATTTGGTGATTCTTTTTTTCTTTTTCACAGTGGGGGGCTTGGACTTGGTGATTTCGGCCTCTAACTGCTTTTTGTATGGAGAGCTCGTTATGACTGCTGTTTTTCCTCGGCGTTTAGAATTTCTTTTCTTTTGCGGTGCTTTGGGAACTGCTACGATCTGAGATGGTGAAAAATTATGGAAAGAAGTTGAGGGCGTTGGAGCATCGTTAGTTGCCAAAACAGGGTTAAACCCCATAGCCCGAGCCGCAGATGTAGCTTCCGGTTTTCTTAATGAAATTGTTGCATTTCGTTTTAAAAAATTGTTTGCCCAGTCTTTTCCAGCAATGCACCCCACAGCATCAAAGTTATTGGTCAACCCATTTTTTTCCGCCAGCTCATACGCCAGTTCACGAAATTCTTTCATCGAAAAGCCAAATAAGCGCCCTTCCATGTCTTTAAGATATTCTGCCAACTCTTTTTCTTGGTCCTCTGAAAAAACGGGCTTAAAATTTCCCATTTTTGTAACAAGAAGTGGACGGTCGGGGTTTTGATCCGCTTTTTTTTATAAATCTTTGCAATGTGCTTCGAGGAATTTCATAAATCCTAGCAGCAGCCTTACAGCTCATTTTTTTCGACTTCACATCTTGAAAAGCTCGTAGCATACTGTCTTTGCTCCATTCTTGCCTCTTGGTCTTCCTCACGTAATTTCGAACCATCTAAAACAATATAAAATACTGATAGAAACGAATAGAAATGCAAATTACATTAGTAGAAAGTAAATGGGGCATAATGGGCACATATGCCTATTATGCCTCGCCCATTCTGCCCCAAACCTCTTATTAAATACACATTGGAAAAATAAGTTAAAAATGTAACCTTAATGAAAAAACAAATTAATTTATATAAACTATATTCACTTACCTTGATATGAAATAAAAACAATCAATTATTCACTTGACCAGTTTCCCAAAAAATACACTTTAAATCACCTCAAAATAATATAAACTCTATGCAAAAACTTGTTTTGCTCAAATCACAAAGCAACTGCCACTTTAATTAAAAAAAGGGTTTTCCCCAAATAGCGAGTGAAATATCAGAGCAGTTAGGTTGTTTTTCAAAGTTGCCACTTTACTCAATATAAAAATACAAAGGGGGGCCCTTTTTGCCCCGGGTGATCATTATGCCCCGCCTTCCCCTACCTGTGTACATAAATAATAAAGTAGTTCTGCATTCGAACTCAGCTAAGTATTTAGGCTTGACTTTGGACGCAAAGTTGCGTTGGAAAACACATGTAAAAAAAAACGAGATGAACTAAATATACGATACAATAATATGTATTGGCTCATAGGGCGGAATTCATGCCTCTCAATCTACAACAAACTGCTTCTCTACAAGCAAATATTAAAACGAATTTGGACATATGGCCTCCAGTTATGGGGGTGCACAAGAAAGACAAATCTTCAAAGCATACAATGCTTTCAAAACAAAGTATTACGCAATATTGTTAATGCGCCGTGGTACGTACTTAATGCTGATCTACATAGGGATCTAAAAATTGAAATGGTAGAGGACGAGGTTCGCAAGGTCGCAAGAAGACATGAAGTTAGGCTTCGCAACCATGCTAATTTAGAAGTAGTTCAACTACTTATGTAATAACAACAATTTAGTTAGAAGATTACGTAGAGTTAAACCTTTTGAACTAGTTAACTAGGTTATTAGGAAAGAAATATATGTGTTACAACATAATCACACGAACAAAGTGATAAGGAATTAAGAAAAAAAGGTAACAAACCAAAGTTAGTTCCTTAAAACAGTACATAAGTACATAAGCAAATGTTAAAACAAAATTGCTGATTAGTCTTTAGACTAGGTGCGATTACTGGAAGGATGGTAACATCATGCCTTCCCTGGGTGTTTTTAGTGGATGATTCAAGTCCCACACTATCGCAAAGCTCGCAAGCGATGTCTTTTAACGATTTTCACCTACCTACACGCAAAAAAAAAATGTTGCTTAGAAATTATTAAACTAATATGACACAAAAAATGTAGAAATTGAACATAAATTTGGCTAGAAAACGAGTTCATTATATCTTCCGTATGGAAAACTTTTTCTGTTCAACTTTTCAGTCAATTCACAGAAATGGTACAAATCGTTCCTATGATGTGTTCGTTTCAATTTGTTTACTCTTACACTTTTTACGTATTGCCTTAACTGCTTAAACGGAGGCCTTTGTGTCCCTTGCGACAATGCATCAATCGTTTGCGTTTCGTTTTCTCAAGTTCGTTGTTTCTAATGTTCTGAATTTTTTGGACCGGTTAGTTTTTTGTTTGTTTGTTGTGTATTGTGTTTGATCTCGGATTTTGTTTTTGATGATGGTTGTACTTTTATTTGAATATGATATTTGTAAATCTAGTTAAATAACGTTCATTCAAAATTGTGAATTGTTTATTTTGGAACAATAGTTTATTATTTTTTGTTGTTTTAAAAAAAATTATAGCGAATAAGAGTGAATATATTGAAAATTGTACATAGTGAATCACTGATTCAGTATGTTTTGAGTTTGCAGGTGGCAATGGTGCACCCCTTCGGGATAGGGGTCAGAATTTACCCGAGATAGGCATACCGGTCGTAAGAGGCGACCAAAATGCAATGATTAAAACAAAAAGATATAATACCCCAGGTGGCAGCCCAGTTCTACTGGAAAATCCACACTCTTCGGAGGCAGGCTCTACGGATTCTGGGGAGAGCCATTTATTGCAATCATCCGACCCTTTTAAAAATAGTAAAAGGGTACCTAGATCACCACCAACGGGATCTGTGCCAATAGCAAAAACCAAACGAAGTCCTACGACGCCAAAAGATTTTAGACGCCTTTCGCGGGACTCAACGAAATACAAAAGCTTCGAGGACGAAAACAATGAACTCCGCACTAAGCTTAACCAAATTGAACAGCTTTATCAAGAGCTAAAAAAAGAGCTAGATCAGCTGAAAGCTGAAAACAAAGCACTTGTTGAATCTCAACTTAAAAAACAGCCAGAAACCAAATCATACCGCTCAGCTAGCCGCGATTATCATACGGACGAAGAAGAGCTAGTGCGCGAAACGGATTGGATCACTAAGAGGAGACCGAACAAAAAACGGAAAGCCGGCTCCTCACCAGAAGTCGCTGTGCTAAAAGATAGAATTCCCAAAAAGGCAAATGCCAACGAAATAGAAACGCTAAGGAAAAAACCTCAAAATAAGGTATACCTTCCACCTCCAATTAATGTTGTCGGAGTTTCAGACTACAGCAAGCTAAGTACCATTCTTAAGGAAATAGCAACGTCCACATTCAAAGTAACATCTCTGAATAATAATGTGTGGAAAATAAATGTAAGCGATCCTGAGAGCTATCGCGCAGTTTCTCAGAAACTGAATACTGAGAAGGTACAATGGTACACTTATGAGAACAAGTCTGAAAGGCCACACCGAGTTGTAGCCAGAGGGCTCCACTCTTCGTGCCGCAAAGATGATGTTTTGCAAGATCTTAAAACTAAAGGTTTCAAAATTATCGACGCGGTTAATATACTTAAAAAAGAAAAGCAAAAAACGGAACAAGGCGAGGAAATTGTTGTCAAACGCGGACTTCCGCTACTCATGCTTAGTTTCGAAAAGTCTGAAAACATCGAAAAAATATACAACATTAAAACTATCCTAAACATAGTGGATAAAATTGAACCGATGCGCCAAAGAACTCGTCAGATTCCTCAGTATACGCGTTGCCAAGGCTACAATCACACGCACACATATCGCCAAAAAGAGCCGCGTTGCGTAAAATGTGCCGGTAAACATTTATCGAAGGAATGCGCTCTAAGTAGACAAGACCTACCAACATGCATAAATTGCAATGGAAAACATCCGGCAAATTATCGCGGATGCGAAGTAGCTAAAGAACTTCAAAATAGGCGCGACAAAATAAAGAAAACTACGCTACCAATCGCAAATGAAACCAAAAACAAACCTGAAAAGGGCAACAATAAAACCAATGAAGGACGAAAAAAGGCTAAAGAAATGGTCAAAATACAACAACCAAAAGAAGGAAAATTGTTTAGAAAAAAGTCGCCGAACGCTGTTCCACAAACATACGCTGAAGCTGCGTTGCAAGGACGCGAACAAACAAATAAAACATCTGATCCAGTCTCCCAAGTTTTCTCTGCAATTCTTGCCTGGCTAGAAGAACAGAGCCAAATTAATAAACGTATGTTTGAAAAACTCGACAAGCTCGATAATCAATTTCGAAGCACACGTGCAATAATATATGTAAATATGACGGACTTAGTTAAATTAGTGACATGGAATGCAAACGGCCTTCTGCATAAGATGGACGAGCTCGAGATATTCATTCATAAATATGATATTGATATTTGTTTGATTTCGGAAACCCATCTGACGAAAGAATCCAGCACAAACATTCGAGGATACATTGCCTATCACGCATATCACCCTTCGGAAAGGGCGAGAGGCGGGGCATCCTTGTTGATCAAAAATACCATTGAAGACTCAATCAGTGCAACAATTGAGCTTGACAAACTGCAATTATGCACGGTGAGCGTAAAAATTAAACACATAAAATATGTTTTTGCAGCTATCTATTGCCCCCCACGTGCAACGATGGAAAGAAGCAATTTTATAAGTATCTTTGACTCACTTGGACGAAATTTCGTCATCGGAGGTGACTTTAACGCAAAACATACCTTCTGGGGCTCGAGATTCATTTCAGTAAAAGGTAGAGTTCTTTACGAAGCCGGCATGGAATTGGGGGTAGACTTTCATTCCTCAGGTAAACCGACGTACTGGCCCTCGGATACGGCAAAAACACCAGACCTCATCGATTTCTTCATCTCGAAAGGGTTGTCGGGAAACTCTATTGTAGTTGAGGAATGCTTCGATCTTTCTTCTGATCATTCACCGGTCATTTTGACAATTAACGGCTGTCTACGAAAAAAAGAAGGTCCGCCCAGACTAACTAACATGAAAACAAACGGGGTATCCTTTAAAAAATACTGTGAAAGTAAAATCGATCTCAAAATGTCTCTTCGAACACCCCACGAACTTGAAGACGAATTCGATCAATTTATTAACACGTCATACAACGCTCAGCCTGGAAAAATACTTCCCATAAACGGAAAATAACCACAAATTGCGAAATAAAATATCCGTTGGAAATCACTCAATTGTTAAAGAAGAAAAGGAGAGCGCGCAAAAGATGGCAACAATCTCGAGCTCCACAGGATAAAACCACTCTTAACTACCTTTGTAGTAAATTTAAGAAAGAAATTCGAGACTTTAAAAATCGTGAAATTTCTACATATCTTGGAAGCCTAACTGCGGATAAAAGTACAAATTACTCGCTCTGGAAAGCCATGAAAGGCATTAAAAAACCAAAAACGCAAGCGCCACCCATCGGGAAAATCAATGGAGAATGGGCGAAGAGTGACAGGGAAAAAGCCGAAATATTTGCCGAACATCTGGAAGAAACATTTAAACCATTTGATGGTCAAGCGTTGTTCGAATTTCCTGTCCTAACCGTGGTACCTGATAATTATAGAATAAAAAGTGTATCGCTACCCGAACTGCGCTTCGAAATAGAGAAACAAAAATTAAGCAAAGCTCCTGGATATGACTTAATCACAGGAGAGGTTCTTAAAGAGTTACCTATGAAAGCTTTAATCAAGTTTGCCTATCTTATAAATGCATCGTTTAGGTTATTGTACGTTCCATGATAATGAAAGGTAGCTGAAGTTATAATGGTTCCAAAGCCCGGTAAACCACTAAAGGACAAAAAATCATATAGGCCATAATCCCTCTTACCGATAATGTCGAAGGTATTCGAAAAGCTTTTGTTAAAGCGCCTACATCCGATTATCGAAGAACGTCGATTAATACCTGATCACCAATTCGGATTCAGGACTAAGCATTCTACAATCGACCAGGTTTACAGAATAACCAATGTAATTGAAAAAGCCCTAGAGGAGAAAAAAACATGTTCTAGTGTTTTTCTCGACGTCTCTCAGGCCTTTGATAAAGTATGGCATACGGGCTTGAAACATAAGCTAAGACAAGCTTTTCCGAAACAGTTGTCTGATATCCTTAGTTGTTACTTATCAGACAGACTCTTTCGTGTAAAACACGAAAATGATTACTCTGAATTTAAAGAAATCGCGGCAGGAGTTCCCCAAGGAAGCGTTCTTGGACCGATCCTATTTCTAATATACACTAGTGATATTCCTCAAGAAGAAGGCACAACAGTAGCCACAATTGCAGACGATACAGCTATATTAGCGGTCAGTAATACCGTTGAATCAGCAACTAATAAACTCCAACGTTCTATTGACAAAATTTGTGATTGGACAAAGACTTGGCATATTGCTCTCAACGAGGCCAAATCAACGCACGTGAATTTTACTTATAAAAATGTAGACAACTTACCCACCTTCATTGATTCGGTACGAATTCACGCAAACGAGGCAAAATATTTGGGAATGACACTCGATGCGAAATTAAAATGGAAACCGCACGTCAAGAAGAAACGCGAAGAGCTCGTCATTCGATGTAAACAAATGCACTGGCTGCTTGGTAGATTTTCCCAACTCAGCATGCAGACATACAACATACAATATTTTTTATTTGTACTCAAATTGTGTTACATTGTCTATTAATGCTATTTACAATTAATTAATAATGTCTTAAGTCTAATATTTTTTTTTTTATCTGTGAGCACAGAAGGGGCTCTACTTCGTTCTAGTGATTATTTTTACATTTTTTAATTAAAAAGTTCCTTAAGTCTAACATTTTGTTTGTTTAGGATGTGGGGTTTTAACGTCTGCTTGAGTACTGCTGACGGTCGTTGGCTGATATGGGGATATTGATTGGTTTTAGGTCTTGGTCCTTGCTGTTTATTGGTTGGTATGGTCGTCTGGTGGTCCTTGTTGGTTCTTAGTCGTCTAGTGGCTTCAACCTCTGTTGTGTTGCGTTCCTGCAGCATCGTAGAAGTTCCCAAAGCTGTCAGATCCTGCTATTCCAAATGCTGGGTCCGTCATGGAGAGCACCTGGAGATATCGATCGTCTGTGGCTGGATTACCTGTAATTAAATTAATAAGAGGGCTGGGATCGGTTGGGGTTTTTCTCAACATCCTGGTGCTGAGGTAATGTATGTGTTTGTCAATCGGGTCAATTCTTGCTTTTTCGTAAAGCCTTTCATTGCTATAATAGCGGTAGGATTTGGGCTTACGGTGAAGGGAGGTGCAATGGCGGAGAACTTTCCGCTCGAAAATTTTTATTTTTTTCATGTAGGTGGGGCTTATCGTATACCATATTGGGAAACAATATGTTAAAATTGGACGAATAAGTTGCTTGTAAAGTAGACGTTTCGTTCTAGTTTGGAGACCGCCTCTTACTTTCATAAGAGGACGTAGAAGAGATAAGGCATGATTTGCCTTACGAAGGGTGAATTTGGCATGTTGGTTAAATTTGAACCTCTCGAAGAAGTGAACTCCGAGGTATTTAACACTTTGCGTGGTTGTGAGATCTGTGTTATTAGGGAGCGTCATGGTTAGGTTCTTGCATTTTGTGGCTAGGCCATTATGCGACGGATTTCTAAAACAAATGAGTTCTGTTTTAGTGGGATTGATTTTTATTCCCCATTGGAGGTAATATTCCCAGAGTCTAAGGATGTGCGCCCTAACTCTGCGGAGGGCTATTTCTGGGCTAAGCGATGAGCTATATGTGATGGAGTCATCCGCGAATAACAGGGTTTTTGTCATTGACGAGTTTGTTGGTTGGTCAGAGGTATAGAGGTTAAATAAGTCGGGTCCAAGGCGTGATCCTTGAGCGACTCCGGCTAGGATATTTTTAATGTTTGAATTAGTATTCCCCACGCGTACGTAAAATTTGCGGTTAGTGAGGAAACTATGGATGATACGGATAAGATGATTAGGCAAGTGAAGTGACATCAGCTTGCGAACAATACCATCTATCCAAACAGTGTCAAATGCTTTTTCAATATCAAGCAGACATGCCACGGTGGTCTCTTTTTTATTTAGAGCCAGAGTTGTATCAGCGTGAAGCTTCAACAACGGGTCAAAGGTAGAGTGGTATGATTTGAACCCAAATTGGTTATGCTGCACTATTCCCATTGAAGAGCATAGTGAGCGAAGTTTGGCAAGAATCAGCGTTTCTAGGAGTTTGATGAGGTTAGGGAGGAGGGAAATTGGCCGAAATTTGCTTATACAGTTTGCCCCTGGCTTTTTCGGGATTGGAAATATCTCAGCTATTTTCCATTTGTTTGGGAAATAACTGTTGTTAATACAGTTATTCAGAATAATTGTGAAGATAACAATTGCAGTTGGAGGTAATTTTTTAATTACGAAATTGGAGATATTGTCAGGTCCGGAGGATTTTTTTGAGTTTCCGTAGTGGATTGTGTCGTGAAGGTGTAGTGGGTTTGTGAAAATATCATCGGTTGTCGTGAAGACTGATGAATTTTCTTCAGAGAATGTGGTAAGGTGGCCAGTGTTCTGAGATATTAAACCTCTAACTTCGTCATTCACGTTTAAGAAAAAGTCGGGTAGATGGGTGGGGAGATTTAGTTTAAAATTACTTTCAAAGAAGTCCGCAAATGCATTCGTTTTCTCTTGGTCCGACGTTAGAAAGGCGTCGTTGTATTGCAGTTGGCCAAGTGTAGGAGATTTCTTTCCAACAATTTGGTTAATTTGCTTAAATGTGTCCGGTCCAGGTTTTATGACGTTAAGTCTTTTCCTGAACTGGGAGTCTACGAATGTTTTGGTGTTTTGGTCGATGAGAGTATTGAGGCACCTGAGTTGGGAGTGAACATTCTGGTATTCATCACCGTGTGTACTAAGAGTACGGTGAAAAACTCTTTGCAGAATTTTCCGAAGCGTTTGCCTATACTTATACATATTTTGTATATGCTGGGGAAGGTCCTTGTATTTGGACTTGGAAATCCGTGGTTGTGCTTGTTCGGCAATAGTGTCAGAGATTGAGTTTTCAATGGTATCGATTGCGGTGTCGATTTCTTGATTACTTAGATTTGTATATGTGCTGGGCAAGTTGTGCCATAGCTTATCCGTTAAGGAGCTTTGGAATACTTCCCAATTAATTTTTTTGTAATTGATGAATTGTTGCTGGGGAGTAGCAAGAATGTTAAGATTTGTCCGAAGACGAAGAACTAATTTTACCGCCAAGTGGTCAGAATCTGACACTATTGCAGTACAGGTGAAGTTATAGAGTGTAGGAATTTTACAAATGAGATGAGGGGAGCACATGAAAAAGTCGAGTGTCGAAGGAGTTCTGGGGAATGTGGGGATTGATTGAGATACAATCTCGAAGGAGTGGTTGTGTGAATTGGCAAGGAGCCAGTCGGAGATAGCTACTCCTTGCGGGGAGCTTAAAGTATCCATCCATAATTGATGGCGCGCATTGAAATCTCCACCAATTATAAATTGTGTGAAGTTAAGGCAGAAGGCGTTAAGCAGGTCCAGGTCGTGTTTTATGTCAGCTTGGGAAGCTCCGCACTGATTGTACAAAGATATCAGAAGGATATTTTCGTTGTTCTCAAGTGCGATGACTACACAGGTTACTGCAAATGTAACCAAACCTGGGATAAATACCTTTTGGCATTGAAAAGATGATCTTAACAAAATGGCAGTGCCAGTTTTGGCAAGATCTTTGTCCGTGCGGAAAAGGGTGTACTTATCAAAGTAAAGTTTATGTCTCGAGACTAATTTAGTTTCTGAGAGCAAAACGACGTCGGGTTTGTTTTTCGTTAGAAAATGTTGGAAGGATATCCGTTTAGGATGGGAAACTAGGGATCCAACGTTATACGAGATAACGTTCAATTGGTTTATTGTCCTAGACATACTTTGAAACAGAAGTCGAGAAACACATGTTTCTTACCGGTTTCATCGGGGCAGGCTTCGTAGAGAGGGAGAAAGTCGGAAATTTTAGAGAGGAGCGTGACGAAGTCACAACCGAAGAATTTCTGCGAGTCATTCAAGAAAGAACTCGCTGTGGTTTTTGCACCACTTGTGATTTTAACACAATTGAGGGGGCTGGTTTCGGTGGTTTAATTGGCTCTGGATGAGCAACAGGGGCTGTTTTTGTTTGGGGTTTGCTTACGGGCTTGGGTTTGGGGATATTAGCGCAAATATATGTGTTATTTTTAAGGACATCGGAAAAAGACTTACCTGGAGTAAATTTCCTAGATGTTGTTAGTGGTGGGGTCTGCTTTGACGCTATTCTAGCTGCTTCCTTCTCTTTCTTGGCTGCTACGATCTTCTTTCTGTAGGGGCATCCTTCGTAGTTCGCTGGGTGTCCTTCGCTTTTGCAGAGTACGCAGTAAGGTTTGCCAACCTTAGGATCTGTCCTCTTGCACTGGCCTTGTTCGTGCTCCTCGCTGCATTTCACACAACGGTGCCTCATCTGGCAGTTGACGCTGACATGCCCGAATGCTTGGCAGTTACGGCATTGAGTGGTTGTGTGCGGCTGAAGTTTCTCCCACCTTACTGCTTCGCCCAGCAGGTTCCGGATTCGGCTTACGGCAATCAGGTCCGTGTTCTTGTCGAATTCCACGACGAAGGCGTTGAAAACGGATGTCTTGTCCCTTCTGGAACGGAATGGCGATGCTTTAATGGCTTTGAAACCAAGAATTCCCAGGTGGCTCGTGATGTCGTCTGGATGGTGTGAGAAGTGTATTTTTTTTTTAGTAAAATAATGCACTTCCTGTCCTCTTTCGAAGTAAATGAGTGGTGTTGAATTTTCTTCACCACTAGGTACTGCTTAATGACTTCGCTGTCTTCCTTCGTTGCTGGCTTTAATATGGCCTTTGTTTTGTTGACGTTCACTACGGTGTAGGTAGGCTTCTTTCGCGAGGACTGGAAATGCCGATACATTTCTGCCGTTGCTAAATTGTAGCACACAATCGGGGGTTGCATCCTTCCAGGGTTAGTTGGCTCTTTTATTGTCCCTGATTTTGCTGAGGTAGAAGGGATTGGTGATGTTGTTGCTGTTGTTGGCGATTGATTGGTCGGTGTCTTCCTTTTCGCTGGGGCTACCTTTGTGAAGCCATCGTCTTCACCCTGGTCTTCGCTGGGTTGGCTAACTTCTGCCTTTTACTGGGATCGGCTGCTTGATGATCAGTCAGCTGATTCCTTTTCTCCTTTGGAAGCTCTGTATCACTGGCCTGGATTGCTGGTATTTGGCAAGTTTCCATGCCCTCGTTGTCGCTGACGTCCTTGTCGGTGAATTGATGGAGGATTTGGTCCACCTCGTAATTTAGTCTAACGGCAAAGTCAGTTGAGACCTCCTCTCCATAATAATTTCTTAGGATGACAACCTCCCGTTGAATGGTACTTAGGAGTTGCTCCCTGGCGGCTTTCACCTTCTCTTTCTGACCCATGGGTACTGGGAGAAAGGTCGACGTGCCTTCAGGTAATATGTTCTGGTTTTATAATCAAATAATACAATGGAAAAACCTCTTTTTATTTTTGCTGGGAACAGGTAGCGCAGGTAAACCTTTGCTGAACCCTTTGTTTATGAGTTTTAGGTATTTTTGTAGCTTATATCAATTTTTCTGTTTTTCTGTGCGCACAACCGTACACTTCGAAGCACTGATCATTATGTGAATGGTCAGCATGCAGAACAACAACAAGCTGCTTTTATACAAGCAAGTACTAAAACCGGTTTGGACATACGGTATACAACTTTGGGGTTGTACCAAATCAAGTAATATCAAAATTTTACAAACTTTTCAAAACAAAGTGCTAAGAAAAATAGTAAATGCACCATGGTTTATCAGAAACACTGATATCCACAGAGACCTAAGTATGGCTACCGTCGAAGATGAAATAAAACATTTTGCCCGCAAACAACAGACACGCCTTCACGGTCATTGCAATAACACCATGCTACAAATTCGAGACGATACTAAGCTAGTGAGCCGATTACAAAGGATAAAACCATTTGAATTAGCGCAATAAGATGTAACCGCGTGCTTATGGCGGTATTAGCAGGTGCCTCCACTGGGAAGCTGCCTGTAAAACGCGTATTTAACAGTTTAAATAAAACTACTGGATAGGAATAACCTAGTTGTAGTATGAAGGTTTCGAAGGGAGGTGGTTTTTGTTTTCTTATCTTAAGTGAGAAAGAGTCGCATGTACGACTTTCCACCTACCCCTATTATTCGTCCGAGCCTAGTTCTGGTTCCAAGTCTCGTGCTTTCAACCAGGATAGGTAATTCTCAGCTTGCTGAGAGTAACGTTAATATTACTATGGCTGGGGAGTAATATTAGAAACTCTATACGAAAAAAAAAGTGGAAATGGTGCGATGGTAGTGTATTCACTAAGTGATTGGCAGGTCGTGCGTTCGAATCCCGACCAGGGCCATGATTTTTATAAATTGAATACACACAACAAAAACTGATCTCCCTAAAACAATTTAGGCGCCACCTGTTGAGAAAAAAAACCCATCGCACCAAACTTCTTTCCTATCCTTCTATTCTTTCAGTAAGTAGCACCCAAAAATAGGCAATTAATTGCTGGGAGCTACGTGCGCAACAAACTAAAAATGCCTTCGCTGTGGTTTTACCATTATAAAGCCTGAACTACATCAAAACAAAAGTGAAGAAAAGTACAAAAAAGTGAAAACATCGAAACTCATCGAAAACACACGCATATTTATACGACATCTATCATTAAAATCTGAACTAAAAAAGCTCAGAAGCTTTTCGTTGGATATTTTAAAATTTCCATTTTGAATCGTATTCTCCATCGTTTATTAATTGTCGCTTGCTTGTCAGAAGCGCTTTTCCATGCGAAACTGACAGGAATTATGTTATGGAAGCGTCATCTATTGGAAAGTCTCGTAAGGTATTATTTGATTGTGTTTGTTTCTAGAGCTTTGCGTAAAGTGAAAGCTGGAACATGTTCGAGCTTTGAACGGCAGTGAAATTTTAAAATGAGAAGAAATATGCAGAACGCACTATGCGATGAAGCAGTACATCCGATTTCTTCCACTTTTTTGTACTTTTTCCCACTTTTGTTTCGATGTAGTTCAGGCTTAAGGGTACTGTGTCATTACAGAAAAAAAATCCCTTTAGCGCACGCAAATTATAAAAAAAAAAAAACCTCAGGTGGTGTACCAGTGCCGGCAGCCTTGTTGTTGTTAAACTTTTTTAATGCTATGCTAACCACTTCAATATTATGTTCTTCGCTGACTGGACCTTGGCTCTATTCTTGCCCTATCAGTCTATCTAGATTCCCATTTAACAGCTGCTGGAAATTCAGCTTAATCACATTTACTATTCCCTGTGCTTCGTTGACTGTGTTTCCTTCTCTGCTTCGAGGAACCTGCGTTTCGGTCGAGCTCAGCCTATTTTAAAACCTCCGGATGTTTTTCGATTGTTTGTATATGTGCACGTTCTGTTACCATTTGTCGATGAACGCGCTCACCATCATACCACGAGCTCTTTCTTTGGGATGACTGGTAACCTACGGTACTTTCGACTCCTTCTTTGATGATGTCGCGATAATGGTTCCTTATATTGTTTGTTTCTGTGGGTGGCGAGTCTGCAGCGGAAAATTTCTCGCTCAGGTCGTCGCTGTATACCCTGTCTACTCCAGCTGTGCTAAGGCGTCTAACGTCGAACTTCTTTTTCTGAGCGGCTCACACCCAGAAAATGGTCAGATTCGAAGTTTTCCCCGCGGAATGTGTGGACTTTTGAGATGTTGGATGCGTGCCTCTCATCGAATAGCACATGGTCGATTTGGTTGGCGGTTCGATCATTTGGAGAGCGTCAGGTTGCTTTATGGATGCACAGTCTTGGGAACCTGGTGCTACTTATCACCGTATTACGGGTTGCTGTTAAGCCGAGTAGTCGGAAGACGTTGTCTGTTGTCATGTCGTGGAGGCTGTGCTCAGCGAAAAATCTGCTAAAGATATTTTCATTACCGATTTTGGCGTTGATGTCCCTGGTAACGATGTTGACATCGTAATGCAGACAGGACCAGGACGTCTTAGAACTCCTCCTTGATAGGGTCTTCTGCTTCGTCACTAGGGGCGTATGTGCATATTAGACTGATGTTGTTTAATGTGCCTAAGGTGTGGGCGCAGTGGCGCAGAGGTTCAATTTTTGTTTACCTTTCCACCTCTTGCGAACGTCTGACAAACATCCAAAAGTATCAATTGTCATGATAAATTTTTCAAATTTGCCGTTCGGATTTGGCTAAAATTGTAGGTACCTTCCACTTCGCAAAAGAAAATGTTAATGCCCAATATTGCAATCAATTCTGAACACGTGGTAGCTTTCACATTTAGAACGGACGGATAGGTTTTTATTAGTACGGCTATTATTAATTATTTATGTTATGATATTTGTAGCTGGAGCTACATACCGATCGCCTTAAATAATTAATTTTAAAGAGAATTTCGTACGGCAAGTACAATTTGGAAACTACACACTTCCATTTGTGTAAAATACATCCGACATAATCGACCACCTGAGACCGTTTTTCGCCATATTGTTGACGGTTTTCACACAACAAGTGTGTTTAAAAACTTATTAACTAATTGGAGAATGAATTCTGTCGATTGAATACAAATAAATAGCTACCTAATGCAATTTCGTGTTTTTTTTTCAAAATTAAAGTTAGTACTGTCTTAGAAAAACACCCTATATAAATTGAAATATGTATATAGTTCCGAAATAGTAAAAAAATTGGAAAATATATGCAATGTAGTGGCTTCGTAATCTACGGCCATGTTTCGAGCACAGCAATAGGATAAAAATAAATAATTGTTATGCCATTAAAACATGAACATAATGAAAATTTTGATTTCTCCCTTATCTTCTTAGTAGCTGTTTATAGAACTTACATTTCTTGCAAATATATTTATGTTAAATGTAAATTTTTCTGTCATACCTACTCTTACCGATTTCTTTTGATTTTTTGGGAATTCAAAGCAAGCCTAAATATTTTGAGAATTCGTTTTAAATTTTTTTATGATTAATGCCGTTTTTTATTGCACCTCTCGGAGTCCTTTTTTTTGTCTTCCTTATATATTTTGGGAATGCTTTTTCTCTCTGGAAGCAAAAAAGATCACTCCCAGTGGTCCAATGGAAAACCCCATTACATTCGCTTATTAATCAGTGTGTTTCTTTATTCATTCGGAATATTCCGAGTGAGCCATTTATGTTTCTTTATTCAATGGAATATTCCGGATAATCCATTTCGTTGTTTCTTTATTCATTCTGGAATAAATGGAATGCATTCTTTTTATTCCTAGAGAAAGGTGGAATAAAAGGAATATTCTCTTGTTTGACAGATGCTTGAAAGATGCACTTGATCAAAAAAAAATTTAAGCAACAGCAAACAATCAAATGGATGATTTATTGAAAATTTAATGTATTTTTATGTGTGTTGTTTCAAGTTAATTATTTATTTTATTACATATTTTTAATTTCCTTTAACGATTTAAAGAATCAAATACATTTTTAAAATGGTCTCCCGTATGAATGATAGATATTTGTGACAGACGATTTCATGAGCAGCGTTGCCACTTGTGATATATAATGCAGTACCATACTATATAGATGCCTGTTTTTTTTTTACTTCGTAGGTACTAAATCCTTACTCGAAAGGACAATATATTTAATATTTTACTTTTTACTTTTATTCTTTAAAATAATAACAATATCTTTGTAATAAAAAAATTATATTCAGCTTTTTCTGAGCGAAAGTCTTATATTACTGTATTGGGTACTTCGTTAAGAACGCAGCTGTGTAGACTTAAATAGGGACAAGTCGTTTTCCGGCATGTATTGTTTTGGTTGTGGAAAATATTGATACGAGTAGCTTTAAAATGTTCAGTCAACCACAAATCCGTCATTCGCTGTATTTGTTGTAAAACAACATTTTTAAAACGAAATGTCGTGAGTAAAATTGTTTTTTGAGAAAATAAAAAAAAATATTTATTGAGTAAATACAATCACTGGAACTTCACTACCATAAATCCTATGAACAAAAAGCAGTCACAAAATGCATGAACTTAAACAAAACAACTCAAAAAGTTCATAAATTGCTTTCGTTTCATTAACTCATTAACAACAAAATTAAATTTTTTTTACTTAAGCAAAACGAACGAACCAGAGATAACAGATTTGAATAACATAAACGTCAGATGAAATACATTTTCACAATAGTAATTCGTAACATCCTCAGTGTCAAGTGAAAACAAAAAAAAACTTCTGATTAATTGTATAAACAAATTGGTGAATTTCTATGGTGGGAGACGAAGTTTGCGCTCCAGAATTAAGAAGGAGTATGTAAACACTATTTTGAATAGTAAAACGTAAAAAATTATATAGAACTGTGTACGAGAAATAAAATTTAACTTTTGGCAAAAATATGTTTTTTTTGAAACAAATTAGGTTGAACAAATTTCCTACATACATATTTTTAATACTACTAAGTACAAACGAAAAAAAAACAATTAATTAATAACCAAATAATACAAAAAAAGTGAAAATACCTTTAAATTGCTGCATCAGGAGCTGCACAAGCCCTTTTGTTCAACATATTGACTGTTTTTATATCATTTCTTTTTGCTTTAACATACCTCCTCAGGTGTTTATCAATAAATTGGTAGATTTTATCTTTTGATTTCACATGTGAGGTCAATAAATAGGAAACATATATTAATTGTAAGTACTAAATTTTGTACTTGTTCTTGAACTAAGTGGCAACGCTGGTCATGAGCCAAATGGCTGTCATTCTGTTCAGTCCATTTTTGTTTCTTTATTCACTCCATTCTGGATATTCCGGATAAAAAATTCGAAAATTCTGTCTTTTCTATTCCTTATCCGGAAAAAATAAAGAAACACACTGAATATGTACTGAACGCCTCA
The DNA here is from genome assembly GCA_949715645.1 of Portevinia maculata. NCBI lineage: Eukaryota > Metazoa > Arthropoda > Insecta > Diptera > Syrphidae > Portevinia > Portevinia maculata. The sequence goes on from OX454526.1 coordinate 223,253,988, forward strand.
TATTTTCCAGTGGAATAGCTATTTCCGCTCTTTATGTGGTGACCTCTCAAACTATCGGCTGATTTGGAGGTGAATTGACCAAACTTCCTATGGCTTCGGAGCTATATCCGTCATTTTGATGGATGAGATTTGGCGAATTCGGCAAGGTTTCTGAGGCAAAGGTGGTGAATTAATGAGCAAAAGGTGGTGAATTGATGAGCAATGCAATGATGGGGTGAATTTATCAAGTCACGCATTTTTTTTTTAAATTCTGGCTCGCCAAAACGATTAAATAGGGGGCACTTCGACCTAAAAAGATCTTGTGCCGTATGGGCCAGAAAAATTTAGACTAGTAGAGTTTCCACTTTCCGTGTAAAGCGGACAATTCTACTAGTAGAAGAATTTTTTATGTCCTCGGGGCACATTTGCTCCCTAAAAAAGATTTTCTTTCTAATTCCGTTTAGGGCCGGACATTCACATAAAATGTGTTCAGCTGACTCGTCCTCTTCAAGACAGAGTCGGCACTCAGGAGAGTCTACTATTTTCATTTTGTGTAGATGATATCTTAAACCATGGTGGCCAGTAAGGTAACCTACTAAGTTTTTGATATCATGCCTGCTTAGGTTTAGGCATTTGCTGGCATTTTTATTGAAAGGCCGAATGGCTCGTTTGGTCTGTCTTAAACCTGGGATGCTTTCCCAAAGATGGATAAATTTTCTGTGTTCCCAGCTTTTTATTGCTGCCGTTGCTGCTGATCTTTTTAACTAAAAAAAAAAAATCTCTTTGGATTCAAAATCTGTGATTTGAGTGGTGGGTGTTGATGCGAGGTTGCTTTTGAGGATTTTTAATTCCATTATTTGGATAGCATTATTTGGTTGAGCAGGTCCAGATATGCTAACCTCTTTTGTTGTATGGACCCCGCGTTTTTAATGTTTTTGACAAATGACTCCACCTTATTTAACAGCTCCGATATCTCTACTCCAAAGAGATCTTTGGAGAGGTCCCAGAATTGACTTATATAGTTGTTTTGTATACCCATGGTGGGATTGGGCATTGGTGTTTGTTTTTGAGTTTGGAAGTGACTTGCGTAGGTGATCCTTGGGGAAACCAACCCGCCTAGCGCGATACTTTTTGAGATTGCTCTTGCACTTTCTCTCTTATTTTTGGCCTCTTTTATTTGCCTATTTTTTGCTTCTATGTATCTAAGGTATGCCTCACACCCCCGGTAATTGGCGGGGTGGTCTTTGCCACAATTGACACAAACCGCCTTTGTGTTGTCGCTCTTAACGAGCTGGCATTCTACTGGGTTGTGGGCATTATCGCATTTAACGCATTTGTAGTTGTTTCCGCAATTTTTTGCCAAATGGCCATATTGTTGGCACCTTCTGCATTGCAGGTCACCTAAATTTCCTCTTGGCTTCTCCCAGCTCACTTTTGTGTTAAAAATGTATTTGATTTTGGCAGTGTCAATGGCCTGTTGGCCAGGTTTCAGGCGTAGTAAGAAGAGGTCGTACTTGAGCCCTTCTCTCTTAGACCTTATGGTCTCGAAGGGCGACACTTTTTCGATTGTATTTGGAGTCTGTGACTCCATCTCCTGCTGTATCTCCTCCGCTGAGAAGTCACTTGTTAACCTCCTCAGGATTAGGTTCTGCGTTCTGTTCTCTTTTAGAGTAAATGAGTACCCCTGCACTACATCACTTTTCCGGGCAACCTCCATCAGCTCCCTGTGGATCCCCGCGTTGTCTACGAACAGTTTGCTCTTCCCACCTCTCAGATTCACAATTCTAAATCTAAAGTCTAAGTTTTTTGATCTAAGGTCCGTGACCAGATCTCTTACGTTCGTATTAATCAATATAATCGGAGGACAAAACTTACCATTTCTCCCTGACATGTTAGTTCCCGTGCCTCCTTCTGTGTTAATGTTGTTGTCTAATGTCGCTTCGTTGCTGGTGTTGGAGTTACTACCGCTTCCCCTTGATGACGCCGCTATCTCTGCTTCTGTTGTTTGTTCCGGAATCAGTCTCGCATACTTGGACTGTCTGTCTGGATTGTTGCCACCTCCGTTCAAATAGAAATCTCCCAGAGCTGTGAATCTATTTGTGTCGATTGTTCCCATATTGGTGTTTATGTTGGTTTGGTCATTGTTTGGGGACCGCATTCCACTTTTCACTGTGGTACATTGTTGGGCTTCACTTTGGCTATCCATGGATTCGCCATTTTGTTTTTCAGCTTGATGCCCTTGGTCAAGGACTCGTGCCGACACCATTTTGTTTGTCGCGCTCAGAATTGGCACCGACTCGTCTTGATTTTAATTTTTTGTTTTAAACTTTGTGAGGATTTGTGCCGCTCGGATTCCCCTGGGGCTATTTAAGATGAATGCCGAATCACTGCTCGTTCATTCGTTGTTTTTCGTTTTGTAGTTTTGTGCCATTATTGGTTTTTTCCGCATTGCGCACAAAGTTTGGACCTGTTTAACGTCGCTGGTGTGACGTGGTTTTGAAAAAAAACCTTTGTGAAAAATAAGAAGAATTTTTTATGACTTCTTAGTACGCGTAGCACCTGTGTGAGGATGGCAAGTCTCGACGTTTCCAAGTCCAGCGTGATGGCGCGAATTAAAAATGGCGTCGACGATCTATTATTTAGTTATACACAAAAGTTTGTGCAATTGGAAATCAGTTAAAACGTCAATTCCACTAGTTATTGAGGCAATTGCAATTAATCACTTTTGATTTGTTACACGAAACTTTTCACCACTTTTCAATATAAAATTTAACATTTTAAATTCTCGTTATGTTGAGCAGACATGTGGTCGTGGTCCAACCTTGGGAATGAGCATGACCGTCTTGTGTTCGCTTGCTATTATCATCCACCAAATAAGCAGTGTGTGTGACTAAAGCACATCAGAAGAGCATTACCATCTCTACAATGAAGCATATCATTAAGGGTTTTTCTATGGATTTTGTCAAAGAACTTTCGGTTTTGGTGCTTGTGAGAATGAATTATTACGTGGGGTGTGGCCATTCGGGTTTAATTTGATTGTATTTGTATTGTACAGCTGCACAAGTGCAGTTTTTTTACCATCTGTTTAGGTATATGACATTGCATCGTGATTATATAACTTTGTATTCTAAATGCCTGATTGTGTCTAGCTTTCACAATATACATATAGCGGAAAGGACTGGGAAATGTTTTTAGAAAATCTTGCTGATTGAGTTTATTTCCTTTCATCTCATTATGTACCTGTTTGTATGATGTCTTTGTTTTTCCGATGAATGACGCCTGTTTTGCCAATGAATACGGGAATTCCCAAAAGGAGGATCTCAAGTTAGGTAGGGATGCAATCATACAATGGGTTGCTTGAAATCGTTAAACGTTACAAAGCCAAGTATGAAATATACGTCGTGGATGAAATGGCTCAAAATGCGGGACATAAAGTGCTTCGCTTGCCGCCTTATCACTGTGACCTTAATCCAATAGAATTGGTTTGGGCTCGAGTGAAAGGGTTTGTAGCAAGCCAAAACAAGTCATTTAAAATGGCTGAAATAAGAGACTTACTAACAACAGCACTTACATGGGTTGACAAGGAAAAATGGCATCGATGTGTCCAACACGTTGAACAGGTTGGTGAGCCAAATATGTGAGAAATGGACGTTTTTGCCGAGGAAGCAGTTGAAAGGTTAATAATAGACCTAAATAACGAGAGCAATAGCAGTAATTACTCATCGCATTAGTTGAGCAGTGATATTACAAATTAGTATTTTATGTTTTACAATATTCATAATGAATAAATTGGATTACAGTGATATATTTTTCGTTTTGATTTTTTTTTACGAAATTTATATATTTTGTTGGTCTACTGGAGATACCCTTAAAAAACGCGCCTATTATTATCTTACAAGAAAAGGAAAAAGATAAACGGAATTTATTTCGTTCCGCAATATTTTTATTTTAAATTGGAAGATGGTAACCCTAATAGAAATGCTCTCTGAGTTATGGCGAATTATCATACACACTACGGGAACCCTGTGAGAGCTTTAAAGAGGGACCGATTTATGTAAGTCATTGTAACCCGACTGAGAGCCAAAAATCCTGTCTTCCCTGTACTGACAATTTTAGTTGGATAGAGTATAGTAATTACCGATCATACTTTAAATACCGCCTTTGTAGATCGTCCGTAACACAGTTGTTTTTAGGGCGTCAGGAATCTTTAATTGATGTAAGCTTAGATAATTTAACCTCAAGATTATTGGGGCAAATATGTCTGCATGTTCCTTACCTTAACGCAGTCGGCTACCGGTGATTTGTTTATATCCAGTGATTTCAGAATATTGTAAACCTCTTCGGTGTTGCTCTCTTCGAAAATGAATCGAGTACTAAATTGGAGTATTTTAACGTTATGATATCACAATTGTCAACGTAATGCTCAGCACATTTGTTTGTAAGCGTAACAATGCATTTTTCTTATTGAACATTCTGATTGATGCTTGGGAACAGCAACGCCGTCTAGACCATTAGGAAAATGTTCCGGGACTCAGACAATCCAAAAGACCAGTCAGGCCTTACCTATAAGGAGATTCTTATATTAGATGAGGAAAGTATTAGGAAGTTCGTTAGCTTCCTGTAAGGCCATTATGGCTTGAGATATCATCTTAACAAAATGAACGTTTGCTCGGAGACGGCATGTAGGTTTTGTCTGTAGGATGAGTCCTCCGAACACATTCTCGGTGAGTTCTCATTCTCTTCCACAGAGAAATGAGTTCGCCAGCCGAGCTGAAAACCGCCTCTACCAAGGACGTGCTGTAAAACCGACAATATTGATTCACTTCAATATTGTGGGAACATTTCCGCTCTTTCTGTATTTAATCGTTTTTTTCTTCATCAGTGCTCAGTTGAAACATCCAGTTTTTTCCGCAATACTCGTATTTTGTCGAATACAGAGCCAGTTTACCCTCCAACCTTCTTTCGAACGTACTGTCAAGTAAGTATAAAATAAATAAATAAATATTAGGCATTAACGGCCCATAGAGGGCCTAAAACCTAGCTTCTCCAACCACTTTCTTTGCGAAGTGGAAGGGACCTACAATTTTAAGCCGAATCCGAGCGGCAAATTTGAGAAGCTTCTCATGACAATTGATACTCTTGGATGTGTGTCAGACGTTCGCAAGAGGTGGGGCAGTGGAAAAAAACTCAAGATGTTATTTGGCCCCGGAATTGAACCGGGGACCTTTCGATTAGTAGGCAGACACGCTAACCATTGAGCCACTGCGCCCGACGTCAAGTAAGTATAGTCTCTTATAAACCGGACCACACGCATATGGAATACGTCGTCTTACTTTGTTTTTTCCCCATCACCTTGACCCACAATTGTTCAAAACTAATGTGCTCTAGTACCTGTCTACTTTTTTGCACATGTGCTGCCTTCTTAACTTGATGAGGTCATCCAAAAATACTTCGTTCACCAGTGTGTTATAATACTGCGTAACCAAGGAAATAGGTCGAGTTGAAGCGAATTTAAGATATTATATTCTAAATACTTTACACAGAGCAAACAGTAGGTGATAGTCAAAACTGCCTATCGCTATCACCGATTTCGTCCCTAATTAATGTGGATGTGAGGACTGAAAGTTTTCGTAAAGTGCCTTCAAATTTTGTGTTTCCGGATTGGATTTCACCAAACTTTAACTAACCTTCTGGGGAAACTATACATAGATTCCATCTTTTTGACCTCGTTTTGAATTGATCTATGAAAATATTAGTCTTTCTCTAAACCTGACTTCGGTGACCAACTTACTTAACGGGCTCCCGACCCATGGAGTCTCTGCCTGCGACACTGCACCCTTCTTTCCCCCTTGATCCCTTGCACGCTGCTTTCAGTTGTCCAGACCAAACGCTTTGGCATCCGCGTTGGCTTGGTCTTTAAAGTGGAGATTAGGTCTTCGTTGGCGTCTCGAACATGGGGGCTGGGAGTCGATGATCCTCTTCGCTTGAGCATCATTGTCCATTTGATCAATGTGGCAGAGCCAATGCAGTCGACTTGTTTTAGCTTTTCGGACTACATCCACATCGTGGAACAGCTCATAGAGCTCGCGGTTGTATCTTCTCCTCCATTCGCCCTTCTCGCACACATGACCAAATATCCGGTGGAGTATTTTTCTTTTGATAGAACCTACATAGGTTACCTAGGGTAATTCTTCGTGGGATATCAACTAAGGTGTCATTTGTGAAATTGATGTTTACTCCGAGGTAGGTGAACTCCGTTACTTCCTCGAAGTTGGTGCTATCAACAGTGACGTTTCAAGTTTCAAGGCGTCACATGACAGTGGCATTTTCTTGTCGGAACCTTGTGCAGGTTAGTTAGTTTTCATACTGCACATTGCACCGTGTGTTTTCCAGAGTCATGGGACCAACAAGATCTGTTTTGCCGGGGTCCCGAATTCAGCCATCCCCTCGTAGACCTCCTGACGATGAATGCTATCATATGCGGCTTTGAAGTAGTTGAACGATGAGAGTTCTTGACTTGAAATTCATTGGTCTTTTCCAGGATTCGATTAAGTGTGAAGATTTGGTCTAATGTCGATCTGCCGGCCCGGAAGCCGATTAGTGTGTAGCAGAACGACTACTGACGTTCATGTAGTACGTTGCGCCGCACCAAAACATCGCTTCTCAATTTAAAGAGCTCTGCTACGGATGGGACCGCTCTTTACGGCCGTAAGCGAAAGTGAACGAACCTGGACGAAACGGAGCAATCCGCTATTATGTACAAGGAAAACAAATTCCTTGTATTCGCTGTTTTTTTTGACGGTTCCGTCTATTATAGTCGGGCCTTACTAAGCCCACGAGCTCAAACAATATTATATTATATTCGTCTCTCAAGCATCGCAAAACAAATTACCTGCAATAAGGTGAATATAAAATGCCATCAGTTAATGTATATATTAATGTTTTATTTTTCCGGTTTTTCTCAATTGATAAATTTGTCCTTTGAAATAAATATATGTATATTTTGTCTGTTGAACAAAGAGGACCACTAAATATGCTCATTCTGATTTTTGAATATTGTTGTTGGTGTTTAAATTGCATCTCTTGCCGAATGCTGTTTATTTACTTATTTTGTAAATAAAATTATGAGTTACATAAACGTAGTTAAATATTAAAATTGTAACGTAATAGTTCCGTGTGTGGATAGTAGTAGTAGTAGTAATATAATAATAGCAATAATAAAACAATTAAAAACAATTTCTTATGAATTACACAATAAAGAGAAACAAAAAAAATCAATTACACGTTATTTGATCGCTTCTCGACGGACTAAACCAAAATATTTATATATTAGTTTCCTACCGGCAAAATAAAATAAAAATAAACATAACAATAAGAAATAGTTGAGTTAATTATTGTAAATGGGTAATATTATTTTCTCTATTTATTTCTTTTGTTACACAAGAACTGATTTAGTTTGAATTTCATTGAATTCAAAATAAAAATGTAGCTAAATATGTGTATTTTATGATATGAATAGTTGAATGAATTAAAAAAAACATTGAACAAATTAAAATCAATTTAAATAACAGACAAAACAAAAACAAATAGAAATGTGTATAACCTCGGACGTGGCTAATGTTTGGACAAGGGAAGACTATACTTCGAGTGTGTCCTTGTTTTGGTAAAAGTTGCGAGAGTAACATTTTATAATAACAAAAATATTCTCTTTAGATTAACTGGGGTTTGTTTTTGTTTTATTTTTTTACATGTAAAAAAATTAGATTTAAATACTTTATTTGTTTAATAAATTATTGCGTATTTTTTATATTTTCTTAAATGGATTCTTAAAAAAACAGAACTCTAACTTCCAACTTGCATTTCACCTGAAAACAGGAAAAAACATTGACTAAAAATATATTCGCAAGTTTTACTTTTTTTTTAATTAAAAAAATTGAGTTTCCTATCAAATATGTTTTTGTTTTGTTACTTTTTTTGATTCGTTTCATATTTTTCCCTTTTTGTTTTGTTCTTACAAAATATAAGCACACACTCGTAAATCTGGCCAATAAGAAAAATTTGAAACAAACTTTAACTACACTGTTCGCTTTCACTGGTGGTTGGTATTGCCCTTTACTGTTTAGATTGGTCGTGTAAAATTGGCGGGGAAAAGACCCTTCTCTTGTGTGCCCTCCTTTTGACCCATCAGCCAGCCTTCCTCCTGCAATAAAATAAAATAAGAAAATGAAACCCATCACTTTTAGCTGATATGTATATAATAATTTGTTGCGACGAAGTGGATTCAGCTTTATTGGGATGGATTAAGAAAAATGCTTTGGTGTTTTTGTAGCTTAATTTTCTCCAGAATGGAATTTGACTTTCCATCTCCAGTATGGAGGTAGTAGTATAAAAACGGGACCCTTTCATTACAAACAATGTTTAAGGCAATTCAGTTCACATATCTGATGTCCTTCCCTTCCTTTCATTGTTACACTTGCACTACAATAATTTCAGATATTTATGCAATGAGTTTTGTATCTTTAATGAAGAGTGACCGATTTCGCGTAAGGGCGATTATGGATGATATAGTTACAACTGCGAATCAAGGCCTCACCGCGGCGACTATTGAGAGAAATAAAGAAGAATTGCAACAGAAAGTAACGTTTCGTCAAAGCTGTTTTCTTTTGGCGTTCATCAAAGAACACGCAGATGGCCATATATACCCTGCAGGGACGGACTAAAGGTCCAACTGTAATGGACTTTGCTTAGCTTACGCAAGCTTAAGTAAATGGCCATTTACATGCAAATGGAATAGCATGACCATAATGGGATTACGTTCGGTTTCGTCAAGTTTCGTTAACTTACGTGGGTTACGGAAAGTTCCAATGAAGTGGGACCTTCACTACGGAAATTTGAAAGGCGCCCAACCAAACTTAAATTACTTGATAGGTGATTAAGTTTGCTTAAGTTCATTATGGGCAACTAGATCGTTTGACAGAATTTGAGTGCATTTTTCGTTCAGTTTTGACATAAGGATAATAATGCCTTTAAATTCTGTTATGGTTGAGTCTTAAGAAAAGGTCCGTTCGCGTACTTTATGTGTAGAAAAATCAAGTGTCTAATCTCCAAAATCGAGAGAGAATTCTCTCATTTCTAAGAAAAGTACGCGAACGCTTTTGTGTAAAAAGGTGAAAAAAGTCTTAGTTTGGCTTGAAAAGAAGCAAAAGCTGTTTTTTTTTGCTGGCAAACTCATAGGATTTCATCATTTGACAGTTTTCATTTTCTTACCAGCTGAAATTCTGTGTGAAGAAAAATGAACGAAAGTACATTTTTCTTTCGTTCATCTTTTTACCATTTTCTCAGTATGCGAACGCGTTTGTGTAGTTTTGCACGAAAGTTTATATAAATTTACATATTAGTTCGCGAACGGACCTAATATCACTGCAGCAAAAAAACAGCGGTAGTCGTAAAAGGCGACTTAGGGGAGACATCACAACTAGGCCATTCACCATTCATCTGAGCATACTGATATATACTCCTTTTCACTTGATTACGAACAGGTAGTTTCTTGATTTAAGTTTTGGACTTTTTTTAAATCCTTCGATAATCTGGGAAAAACCAAATGCAACATGAAAGACACCTATAGTACAGTCCCTGGCCAAATTATTAGACGCACTGTAAGGTTCTATGTACTTTGTTTGTACTTGTTTACGTTAGCGTATCAATTGGTTAACACTGTAATGCAACACGTTAAAAATAAATACAAAATGAAATCATATAACGTTTGTATATAAAAATATTGCAGGTAAACTCGTGCAACACATAAAATATTAGAAAACTACACTGTGTCTAATAATTTGGTCAGGGACGGTATGTTTATGTTGTAAAAAAAATTGGGATTAAGCAGAGAAATTCAATTTTTATTACGCTTTTCCAATACGGTCATAAAATTAGTCCTTTATTTCTTTTCACTTGATTACGAACATTAACTTAATCTACCTGTTATCATATTTTAAATCAAATATAAAGGTATTAAAAGTGCCAATGACATGGTTTAAAACATAATTTCATAGACACAACAAATATGGGTAAACAAAATTCATTAACCAAGGAGGAAATAAGCCAAATTAAAGCTTACCATGAACAAGGAAAATATATGCGTTTTATAGTAGGTAAGATTGGAAGAGGACTGACCAACTGTTGTTCATAGCTTTCTTAAGGACCCTAAGAACTATGGAAAAAATGGAAGGGAAGGTTAAGCAAAGCAACAAGAAGGGTTACTCTGAGAGCTGCTTCAAATTCAAGCCTTTCCGTAAGCAAAATCAGGGTATAAACTGAAGTTGAAGCTAGTAAATCAACTGTTCATCACGTGATACAGCAGGCCAACCATATTAGACACCAACAAATTAAAAAGGAAATAATAATTGACCGCAAACCGCAAAAGTCCATACTGCATATTATATACGTTCAAGAAATCGGAAATTGCTGACTGTGTTTGCCGTTTCTTTGCCAAAGCTAAATTTGCTTTATACCGCAAATCGTTAGAGCCAGCAATTTCTGTAGTTAAAACGTTGTTACGGTGACTCTAAAACGTTTACAATTTGCTTGCGAAAGTAACTGCGTCTTTGTGAGTAGTTCTTCAGAATCAGATGCAGGCGCTGACAGAATCGTTTTTAATTGAATGAACAGAAATGTTGGCAGAGTTCCAGATTTCAATTTTATGCTTTGTGATGGAGGCATATTTAGTAAAGCTATTTAGTCTTCTTCAAGACATAGCCGGCACTCTGCAGAGTCGAATTTACACTTAAGAATTTTAGTCCTCTAGAGATATATTCCAAATTTAAGCTTTCAAGCTCAAAAGAGAATTTAAATTGTGCTACTGAGTCATTGAGTTATGAAAAAGTGTATCAGCACGTGTAGCACAGTTGCTGTGCTAGTGCAATGAGTTAGAACAGTGCTGAGCTACCCATGTCTACATTGTGGCTGGAACAGCGGCTACAGACGGACAGACAGGCAGAGAGACGGAACGACACAGACGGAAACGCAGTACACACTTCGGACTTAGCTATAATCGTAATCGACGATCGCAATATCTACTTCTTTGTTACACAACAGTAAACGAGAAAGTTAAAACGAGGCAGGCCTAAAACCTCCTAGATCACACAAATGCAACACCACCAAAAATGGCCCCAGTTATGAATTCATCCGAAACCGAAAGGGCGAACCCCAGAGGCCAACCAGTAGGGATACAGTTAAGCAAGAGGGTTATAATACCTTTAATCGTGTTCATAGGAAGAAGAAGATAGATATTTTGAAGAAATAAAGATATTATTATGGAACAGTAATGATGTATTGTCCCCACTCCCCCCACCAACACGAATGGCGTAAAATCTGTTCTTTAACCATATAACATAATTGGATTTTGGTTTTATTTCAAGAAATATATCAAATACAAGAAATTCACAATTGGTCCTTGACATTGTCCGTGAGCCGAAGAGAGTTTTGTAAATAAACCGTAAAAGAAAATGATAAATATAGGGTTAAAAATATTTGTTAACAATTCGAGTACGATACTTTAAAGCAGCTTGAAAGAAGATCTCATAAAATGAAAACAACCGATACTTCACTTAGTGGTTGTGGTGGTACATTCCATTTTCCCGGAGACAGGTCAACGTAATTTATATCCCCAAAAGTGCAACAGGCCAAGAGAACTGCCTATGTCATACAGACTCATCAGTCTAACATCTTTCATTCTTAAAATCATGGAAAGACTTATAGATGTTATATTAGAGAACAGATAGAGATATCTAGCCACTTACACTCAGTCAATTGGCGTACAGAAACGGCAAATCCACTGAAGGTGCTCTTCACTGCCTTGTCAAAAGGGTAAAGGAGGCATCTAAATCTAAGGAAATTGCCCTTTGTTTCTCCTTAGACGCTGAGGGTGCTTTCGATAACACGGGATACGACTCAATTGCGAGGGCGAACATTAATAAAGGTATCAAAGATTCGAAGAATCATTAAATTAGAGCCACGTTGGAAAGTTGAATTATAACCTCCTTCTCTGGAGGAAAATTGGTGTCTGTGGCGGCAGCCAAAGGCTGCCCCCAAGGAAGGGGTACTCTCCCGCTCTTATGTACACTAGTCATCGACTACTTACTAGTCAGTCTACACAGACTAGGCTATAATGGTTACGTTGATGACCTGACGATTATTTCTAATGGTAAGCTTAGCGCAACCATTACTTATGGCATGCACAACGCATCGCTACACGTTTCAGAATGGTGTACAAAGGAAGAACTATCCATCATTCCTCACAAAACCATCCTGGCGCCTTTAAGGAGAAGAAGACAGGTTAATCTCAAACCTATCACCATAAAAGGTAGGTTAGGTTAGGTTAGGTTTATGTGGCTGTCGACAGAAGCCGACACACTTAGACCAATTTAGGTCCATTGTGATACCATGTATATTATCTACCTCAACTCTGTAGATGGGACTGGCCAACGGCACGCGGTTGTTCTCAAACGGTCCCCCATCTACGTACTAACCGCGACCAACGTCGTTTAATTACGGTGATCTGACGAGAACCGATTAACTCGACGTGGTATGGTCGTTGGTTCATAAAAGGTACCACCATGAGTGAAACTTAACTGGAAGTCGCACGTCAAGCCCGCTACCGAACGTGCTACTAGAGCCATGTGGGCCCGTAGACGCATATATGGCAGAACCTGGGGTCTTAACCCCAAAATGAACACAGGTTGTATACTATGATGGTTAAACCCATCATCACGTACGACAATATTGTATGGTGGCCAAAAGTACTTGAACGAACAACGGCAAACAAGCTCCAGAAGCTCCAACGCATTGCCTGTCTCGGTATAACAGGTGCTATGCGCACATGTACAACGGTAGCCCTTGAAGTGATTGCTGGACTCTCACCTTTACAAATCTTCCTTAGGATGTTTTACACCATCCCTGACAATGGTTAAAGAATACAGTTTTGGGAAATTATTTGAGGTAGAAATATTGGACAGTTTTATATTGGCCAAGGGTGTTCCAGTACTGGACCCAAGAAGTATTGTATGGTACATCGACGGATTAAAAATGGAATCCGTAGTTGGAGCTGGTGTCTTTGAACAAAACACCAAAGTCTCGATACCTATGGGAATGTGTTCCACAGTGTTCCAGGCAGAAGTCCATGCCATTGAGATCTGCGCTGTTTTAAACTCCAATAAGGGAATTGAAGGCGCTAATATACACATCTTTTCAGATAGTCAAGCAGCAATAAGGGCACTATCGTGCAACACAATGGACTCTTTGACTGTTAAGAACTGCAAAAAACTGGTGGGCTTTCTCACTGGCCACTGTGGCTTGAGATATCATCTCAACAAAACAAACCTAGAGTCAGAATGCAGGTTCTGCATGGAGGATGAGAAAACCTCTAAGCACATTCTCTGTGAATGTCCAGCTCTCAGGTGGAGCTTCGTAAATACAAAATAGTGGTTGCGGCTGCAATTAACTGATTTGGGTCACCCGCGAAATCTTACACCCAAGGCTGTTTGATTTAAAAAAGTACTCTGAGGTGGGCGCCTGTCAGAAAACTAGCACCTACCCTTAACTGAGCAACAAAGTTGCATGAGCTTAACCATGCGGAGAAAAGTGTTAAATCCTTTTTACCCAAGAAGAGGGCCATCCAAATACTGTTCAATTCGAAAAAGTAAGCTAATGTTGGCACTTGCCAGGCAACGAAACAACGTTTCCTGGTTTCCGCTGGTAAATTGTGAAGAGTCGATTTTTTCGAATTTAAGAACGAATTTGTATCAAAATTGTAAACGCAGAATATTTGGACAAGTGTAAGCTGTAGTATACCTTCACGTCGTCCCAAAAAATATATTTGTAACGAAATATAAAATTAACTAATGCCGTTTTTCATTGAAGAAAAAGTGCAATTCTACATTTGCTCCTCACACGAAGGATGTGATCTCAAATTTCTGAGAGATTTACTCTATATTTCCTCCTGCGGGGTCAGTCGCCTTGACGTGTGTACCATCACCGCAAACAATTTCGATGGTGCCGGTGCGGAGGCTTACGGCGCAAAGAGTCATCGGGCATCTGTTGAGGGACAGGCCGCCTAATGAGCGTCAACTAAGAACTGACCAGGACTTTACGTCCGCTCTCACCCTTATATATAACCTCATTCACCTACCCCCCTTTCTCCTCACCCCTTCCTACTCTCCGGTAATCACCGGGGAGATAACCCCGCGTATTCGGGAGTTTTTCGGGAGTTTTTCGGGAGTAAACCCAATTTAAAAATCCCACTTTTAAGCCAAGGTAGAGGTACCCGTGCCGATGGATGCATGGTCAGTAAGTCGATAAACCAACTGATCGTTAACGGCCCCCTCCGATGCCCAGGCAAGGTCGGTTGTATAAGTGCCTTGTCCTGGTAAGACGGCTCTGCCAGGATGGACCACCCTTTCCGATCCTACTCGTGGGAACAAAATCTAAAACAAAAATAAAAATGGGCAGAAAAGAAGACGGGAAACAAAAAGAACAGCAGATGAGGGTGCCAGAGGCTGGCACCCTATCAGAGGACGAATTGCTGGCCTCCAGTCGTCCCTCCAGTCGTCCCGTCACAAAGCGGCGAGAGTGCTAAGGCTAGCACCTCGACCGGAAACCAATCAACAACCAAACAGACCCGAAACAAACCCAAACCCGCAGGGAAACTTAATAAGAGCAAGTACCAGATGGCCCTCCATATCTTAGGTAAAGATAGCGAAAAATGAGGCTGCCGGAAAGGTACACGAAAAGGATCAGGTGGATAGGATCAAATACCAGGCAATCGTTGACGAATACAACGAGAGCCTGAAAAACAAAAGCCGGCAGGGAGCGAAGCGTGACAGGTCTCAAGAAGAGATCTCCCACCGGCCAGCCCCTAAAAAAACCAAGGTTGTTGAAGGTTCAGCCAAACCAAACACGTCGGCGGCCGGTGCGGCCCAGAAGCGTCCCTTTACCGAGGTGGTTAGGGATCACCTTCAGGTCGCACTAGTGGATTATCTCTCGACAAACGGGAAATCCATAGTCAATGCGTGGGGAAGCATTGAGGCCAAGCTCTCCGAAATGGTGATAGACCACATCGTTAACAACCAAGGGGAACCTCTTCCCGACTTTGATTCCGCCGAGGTGGTGAGGGGATATCGGGTAATCAAGTGCGCCGACCAATTCTCCAATGACTTCCTTAGTGGATGCGTTGCTAAGGTTAGCGACGCCTGGGATGGTTTGAAGCTCAAGCTTATCCCAGCTAAGGACATCCCGAGGAGACATAGGGCCCGTATTTGGTTGCCCAATATGAAGATAGAAGGGGAAAGGCTCCTCCAATGTCTCAAACTGCACAACCCGACGGCGACCGTTCCAATGGATGACTGGTCAGTCATCAAGGCGGAGGAACCCTATAAAAATACCATGTCCTTCCTCCTACTCATAAACAACGAGTGCCTGGGTGCTCTCGAGAAAACTGACCATAAACTTAAGTTTGGCATAAGGCATGCCAAGCTCAAAGTCTTCCTTTCCTCAGGTCCTGAGGACGATGTGGACATCGTCGATACCGACATCGTCGATACCGACATCGTCGATACCGACAAGTTGTTGGAGGACCTGATGATCGCCGACGAAACCCCTTCAACCACATAATGCTGAATGTCATACAGATTAACCTGAGGCACTCAAGGTGTGCCTCCGATAATCTAATGGTTTTTCTAAGGGCGAAGAACATTGACATCGGCATTATCCAGGAGCCATGGGTGAGAGACTCATCCGTAAAGGGGCTCCAAGACACACAATACGACCTGTTTTATAAACACCAGGCCACAGGTAAGCCTAGAACATGCATACTAGCTAAGAAACATCTAAAAAGGTTTTTTATGTCCCAATCATAGCTCATATGATTTGACAGTGATTAAACTGGAGTGTGCGAACCAAGCAACATACCTGGCTTCAGCATACATGGCTCATAAGAGACCTGTACCACCAGAGGAGGTGGAGCTGCTCATAGCCTCAACAACAGTGAAGGACAACTTACTGATGGGCTGCGACGCCAACGCCAGGCATTCTATATGGGGCAGCTCAGAAGATAATGAAAGAGGCGAGTCACTTTTTGATTTTCTGTTAACCACTAACCTATCAGTCTGTAACAAGGTTACGACCCCAACTTTTGTCTTTCCGAGTACGAAAACGTACAGGGGATGGAGAGAGGTACTAGATGTTACATTAAAAACAAACAATAATAACTTTAAGGTCGCCAACTGGAGAGTTTCCAATCTGGAGTCACTCTCAGACCACAGATGGATCCTCTACGACATGAGTCTCGAGGTCGAGACCACAAAACCTTATAGAAACCCCAAAAGAGTTAATTGGACCAAGTTTGGCCAAGTCCTTCGGACAAAACTCAAAAATATACCTGAAACAAACACAGCTGCAACTGGAGGTACAGGTAAAGACTTTTGAGAAGGCTATGGATGTAGCATACAAAGTCTCGTGCCCAGTTAAACGCAGTAAAAAAACGATTCCCCCATGGTGGAACGAAGATCTCTCCAGTCTCAGACAGATGACTAGAGCGATTTTCAACATCTGCCACAAACACAATTTTTGGCGGCCTTAAAAGGACTGTCTAAGTCTGTATAAGAAAGCCATAAAGGCATCCAAAAAGGAGGCCTGGATGGACTACTGTCAGTCGATAGAAACCCTTAAGGACTCCGCTACGCTAAGCAAAATGTTGTCCAGAACACTTCAACCCTTCTTTTCTGAAAAGACCAGACGGAGGATGGACAGAATCCCTAGCGGAGACCCTGGAACTCCTTATAAACACTCACTTTCCCGGATGCAGTGATATTAGTACGCAACCCGAGAGGCCTCGGCAAGTACAACCTGCTCCCAATAACAACATCACCTCAATAATTTCCGAGGAAAAGATTTCCTGGGCTATTAACAGCTTCTCCCCATATAAGTCTCCGGGGCTGACGGCATTATGCCTGTCATGTTACAGAAAACGCAAAACCTATCAATACCTTGGTTAGCGTCGATCTTCCGAAGCTGTTTATTGCTAAACCACGTACCACACTCCTGTAGACGCGCCAGGGTGCTGTTATACCGAAGGTGGGTAAACGCGGGCACGTATCTGCAAAGGACTTCAGACCTATCAGTCTAACCTCCTTTATACTCAAAACCCTGGAGCGTGTCCTAGACATCCATATGCGAAGTTCTTTGCCAGAAACATCGCTTTCCAAATCACAGCACGCCTATCTCAAAGGCAGATCCACGGAAACGGCTCTCCATGAGGTAGTGCGAACTATCGAAAAATCCATACACTACAAAGAATACACCCTAGCCTCCTTCTTGGATATAGAGGGAGCCTTCAACAACGTACACACGGAAGCTATTTTTGAATCTCTGGTCGAACTGGGCATAGAGGAATCTATTAGGAAATGGATAGCTTCTATGCTCGGAACAAGAGTTATTCAGGCAACACTAGGCAACAGCCACTTAACCAAATTTGGCCATAGAGGAACGCCACAGGGTGGCGTCATTTCTCCGCTACTATGGCTAATGGTTATGAACAAAATTCTAGTAAAACTAGACAGGGAAAGGGTCAAAGCTGTCGCGTATGCGGATGACGTAGTGATACTAGTGTCAGTGAAGTTTCCCTCCGTGATAAGTGATATCATGGGGAATGCTCTAGACAAGGTAAGCACCTGGGCTACAAGGTATGGCCTCGGCGTTAACCTAAGTAAAACCGAACTGATGCTGTTCACCACCAAAACCAAAATACCCGATTTTACTCTGCCTGCCTAAACGGTCAACCACTTACACTATCCTCCAGCGCTAAGTATCTGGGTATCGCGCTAAATATGTTTAAATATCAACTGAGTGGAAAAATAAAAAAAACAATCTGAACCAATGTGTACTTTTTATTTAAACGAATATATTGAACACGTCTTTTACAATCGAGGTCTGGATTAAATCTAACTGAAGATCGTCACTCCGACTGGTCGCTTGGATTCGTTGTCAAATATGTTTATTACTTCTGTGGAGTGCTGCTTGTTTTCTTTGGGTGGCTTCTTTGTTGCAACGTCGTTAATATTGTTGATGTCGATTGTTTCATCATCCTCTTGTTTGAAGTGATGTTTATTTTTATTAGGTGACTTCTTTGTTGCGTCGTCGTTAATATTAATATCTTCCTGTGTGGACTGCTGATGTTGATTTAACACAACATTGTTTATGGTTGAATCTGGTTCTTGCTGAGTGGACTGCTTATGTTGATTTAACATAACTCCTCTTCCCCTAGTTTTTCGCCTCCTGACGAAATTATATGTTTTGTAGGAAAGTATAATAACTAATGCTATTACAAATATGGTTGTGAAACTAAAATTAAATACCTTATGAGTATCTAAATCTTTTAAAATTACATCTATATTATCAATGTCCAAGTTTATATCATTCATGCTTATATTTGATATTTTTACATCTAAATTTATGGGTTGGTATCTAAAGTTTACATAGTTTTTATAGCTTATATTAAGAACAGAGATTTCGCAATTTTGAAATTTTATTAATACATTGTTTTTAATTTTTAAATTATTCCTTTCATCACAAGTACTCTGTAGTGTTACATTAGCGTTTTTGATTAAAATTAATCCTTCCTTTATTTCTGTTACAATGTTTCTGTTTACATTTCTTACTTTAGTACAAGGGTTACACATTCTAAATTCTCTTAAATGCTGTATTTCATTTTTTCCTTCTTCATAATACATTTTAGAATTAATTAACAATTCAGTAGGTTCAAATTTTATTTCTTCTTTTATAGAATTGGTAATTGGTAGGATTATGGCTTGTTGGAAAGGGAGGATGTTATTTGGAATTTGTATGATAAAAACTATTTGATTTTTTCCATAAGTAGCGCTGCTAACTTTAATTTGTTTAAGTTTCATAAATCCTATTTCATTTTCTTCAATTTCTCCAACTGTAAGCATGTTGCTAACTAAAATACCTAATCTGCTGCTAAGGAGATTGTTCTGGATAGTTTCAATGATATTGTCTATGTGTTCGAGCCTATTTTCTATTTGTAGAATTATAAGATCTTTAGCTACGTTCGTTGTTGGTGATTCCCATGAATTATTAGGCAATCGATTATAAATTTGTTGTATACTTGATTGTAGTTGCAGGTTAATTTTCACTTGCTTATTATTATTGTCTATCAGTTTCTCGGTTACATCATTAAGTTTCCTTATTCTTTTTTCTATAGCTATTCTGTCTTCTTCATCCATGGTTCCAAAAATAAATTGCAGAATGCTACCTCCAAAATTGAATAGTCCTCTTTTGATTATATGGTGTTTAGTTTTCTTATATTGTGTTATTGTCTTTAATTCTGTTCTAAGGTTATCTAATCTTTGAAAAATATCAGGGGGAATAAATTTTGTTTTCACTTGATTTGTCTTCATCACTATTCCTTCTAATTTGTCAATAAGTGCTTCAATATCAGTGGTATTTATTATGTGAACTATATTATTGTAACCGTCAACTAAATTTGTATATCCGTGTTTAATTATTGTATAACCATTTTCAGTATCTATATTTTCAATATTTATTTTACTACTATGTATTACTTTTATTATTATAAGAAACAGAAATACTTTCATTTTCACTTCCTAAGCTTATACTTTTGTAGAGCAAATTTGGATGTACAGGGGTCGTCTTCTTCAGAAATTGTTGTTATAGACCGCAACTCTCTAACTTTTGCGTATTCACTTCGAGTTTTATTCGCGTATTTCAAATTGTTTTTGTTTTTAAAATTATCACGAGTTTTTCTTACACGTTGTATATTGCGACTATGCTGTTCTTCGGTTGGACCGTATCTGAATACTGGTTCCAGTTTGTTTCGATCAGCTCGTGGGTTTCGAATGAATGCTTGGCTTCTATTTTCAAGATAACTTTCGCGATCTTTGTTTATTTTAGATATGATGCAAGCTTTGTTCTTAATGATGAGCTCGCGAATCTTTATCTTATCGCATTGACCGTAGTGTATATTAAATGGTGTGTCTTTAGTAACGCTATGTACAGAGGTATTGTACAGTCTGATAGCTTTCGCTACAATTTTTCTTATTTCATTAGTATTGGGGTTGGTTTTTCCTTGAGTTTGTATTCGAATTTTTTTGTTTTAGTGCTCTATGGAATGACTCTATGTCCGAGTTCCCTGTATGAGAATTTACTTTTGTAAAATGAAAATTAATATTTTGTTCTTTTAGAAATGAGATTAATCTAGGAGCATTAAATTCATTGTCAAGGATAAGTTTTTCAGGTTTCTTTGGATGAGAGATTAGTTCAGCTATATTCTCTTCTAGAGTAATATGCGAAACATTAGGAAGGTATCTAAATTCTACGAATTTGCTGAATCTATCTATACATGTGAGAAATTTTGTTTTAGCTGTTTCGTATATATCCATGGACATAATTTCTCGTATATCTTTTGGGGTTTCAGTAATATGAAATTTATTTTTTATAGGATGCCTACCATATTTATACATGCTACAAATATTGCAAGAGTTGATTATTTCGGTAATTAATTGACGAAGGTTTTTGAAGTAGATTTTCTTTCGTAATCCTTGCCAATTTTCCTCAATACCTGCATGGTTATTTTCGTGTTCATGATAAAGGCGTATTTGTTTTACTGCTTCCTCTTCTGAGATTATGTCTTTGCATAAGTAGGAGCATTTGTAGAACTTTATTCTAGTTCCATAAAGATTTATTAGTTTCTGTTGCAGAATATTATATTGAGATTCATCAAAGTCTGTAAAAATGCCTGTGGGTTTATTTTCTATATAGGTCTTTATTAAGTTTTCAAAATCATTACCATTTAAAATTTCTATTCCTAGAATAATTCTTGTTTTGCCTTTTAAAGTTTTAATTTTTATTTTGTTGCCGGGCACAAGTATGATTTGTTGCGAATATGCATTAACAGCAGTGTCTTTTATTGGAAAATGATCATTACTGTTTTCAACTTGGGAATGTATTGTGGGTATCATACTGTGATTGGCCTTGGCTAAATTTATTTCTCTAGAGAGAAAATCAGCTACAGTATTATTCTTTCCTTTAAGGTAATCTATCTGAAAATCATATTCTCCTAATTGGAGAATCCATCGCTGTAGGCGAGGAGAAATATCCTTTCCTAGATTTTTAGCTTGAAGCCATTTCAGTGGCTGATGATCTGTCTTAAGATCGAATTTTTTACCGTAAAGATATGGTCTTAGGTACCTTATTGCCCATACAATAGCTAACAATTCTTTTTCCGTTGTGGAGTAATTTCGCTCATGTTCATTTAGTGTTCGAGATATATAACTTACAGGATGACTATCTTGGGATAGGACAGCTCCGATAGCATGGTTGCTAGCATCAGTTGTCAAAGTGAATGTCTTTTTGAAATCCGGATACGCTAATATAGGTTCTGTTGTTAAGTACTCTTTAAGATCCTCAAAAGCTTTCAGATATTCTCTATCATTTACATTGATTTTAGAGTTTTTCTTTAGGCATTTGGTCAAAGGTAATGCAATTTTTGCATAATCCTTAATAAATTTTCTATAGTACCCTGTCAGTCCTAAGAAACTTTTGATTTGTTTAGTAGTCCTTGGTACCTCTATTTTTTGAATTGCAGTAATTTTGTCTGCATTGGGCTTTACACCATAAGAAGTAATAGTATGTCCCAAAAATTGTGTTTCCTTTCTTAAAAAGTTACACTTATTAATTTGAATTTTTAAATTATATTGTCGTAGTTTTTTGAAAATCAAATGAAGGTTTGTCATATGTTCTTTAAGAGAAGTTGAGAATATTAATATATCATCAAGGTAAACGACACAAATTTTGCCAATGTAATCTGTCAATACTTCGTTCATCATGCACTGGAATGTCGCCGGTGCATTTTTGAGTCCGAAGGGCATGCGTAAAAATTCGTAGTGTCCTGAAGGTGTTGAGAAGGCGGTCT
Organism: Portevinia maculata; assembly: GCA_949715645.1. Taxonomy (NCBI): domain Eukaryota; kingdom Metazoa; phylum Arthropoda; class Insecta; order Diptera; family Syrphidae; genus Portevinia; species Portevinia maculata. The sequence goes on from OX454526.1 coordinate 223,275,970, forward strand.
TCTCTATATCCTTAGGATCGTTTCTTATTTGATGGAAGCCTTTGGCTAAGTCCAAAGTAGAAAAGTATTGGCATCTGCCAAGTTTATCAAGTAATTCATCTATATTGGGAATTGGGTGCTTATACTCAATTGTCTTTTCGTTGAGCTTCCGATAATCAACGACAATACGCCATTTTTCTTGACCAGAATTATCTTGCTTTTTAGGCACAACCCATATTGGGGAGGCATATGGTGATATACTCTTTCTTATAATACCATCTCGTAACATTTGAGAGATTTGCCTGTTAATTTCATCTTCATGAATTTTTGGGTATCTGTATATTCTTGTGTAAACTGGTATGTCATCCGTCGTTCGGATTTTGTGCATGGTCTGCGTAGTAGAACTAAGAGTATCATTTTCACGGTAGAATAGATCTCTATTTTCGTGAAGGAACTGCTGGAGTTCCCTCCGTTCCTCGAAGTTTAAGTCTTCGGGAATTAATTGATTTATACTCATGTGATTTACGCTCAGCTGAGTGATATTTTCATAGTCATAAGGGCATTGCAAACCCTGTTTACTATTAATAAATTAAATTTTATTTTTATTTATTTCTAAATACTCTTCCTTAAAATTTATAACAGCATTGATTGGTTTTAGCACATTGGTGCCTAGAATCCCATCAAATTTCTTATTCTGAAAATCTAATAATTTCCATCCCATTGTGGAGTCATCTTCTTTGAATTCCACTGGTAATCGAGTTATTATTTCCTCAGATATTTGTGTTTGCGTATTTATCGTACTAATAGATAAAGGTTTATTTAATTTAATTCTTTTATAATATGGAAATTTATTTTTATTTAAAAGTGATATGGAGGCTCCAGTATCTACTAGGAGTCTAAGCTCTTGATTATCTATATGAGCTAATATTATGGGAAGTGTCTCGACCTCCCGGGGATAGTAAAATTTACAACTGGTTCATTAGTATGATCCAAATTATTTGTTTCCATAGGTCGAGGAATATTCCTATGTTGATGAGAATTACCAAATCCAAACCTAGTGTTAGGATTTCTATGTCCTAAAATTCGATCATTGTTAGCTCTTACCTGAGCAGAATTATTTATATCTACCCTCGGTCTATAATCATTGTGATTCCGATTAGATCTATACTGCATATGGTTATTAAATTGAGGTGAATTTTGCCTGAACTGAAAGTTTTGGTTATGTCTCTGATTACTATGATTATTGCCATGATTTTGGGGAGGATTGGGTTTAAGGAATTGTTGTGGTTTATGATTATCATTCAATTGTTTGTATCTACTTAATGTATGATATGCATTACTCAAACTATTTACACTTTGAGCAATTATAATGCTTGCCTGAGGGGCGTTTAAATTGTTTATGAATTTGTTAAGCACAATATTTTCATTATTGATTGGATTATATATAAGACTAGGTTCTAACTTACATTTTTTATTTAATTTTTGTAGGATGTTGTTTAGCTGCTGGTAGAGGGAATTTAGATCCCTTGCGTGGACAGCATGAAGATCCTGACGTTTCCTTCACTCCAAAGTCCTGGAACAGGCAGGGTTTAATCGAATCCCATGTTGTTTCTGAGGCTCTTCTTGCCGAGTTGGCTGCTTCTCCTTGTAGTTTATTTGTGATAATGAGGTTTGCCAAGGGTATATAGGCCACCTCAAGTAAATTGTATAAATAGTCCACATGGTTACTGAAGTTTATGACATCATCGTTGGATCCATCGAATGTGGGGACCTTTTCTAGTCTGGTGATGATTGCTGTTTGTTCTGCATTGGCCATATTTATTTTTTTTTTTTTTTTTTTTTATGTGTAATCTTTTTTTTCTTTTTTTTTTTGAGTTGAATGTCAAATGTTTCTCCTAGAGAATTTTGTGCATTGAAATATGTTCCTTTGGAATAAATTTTCTTGAGCACCATTTTTCACTATTCACTCACGAACTCACTTAATATTATTATTAATTTATGTTTCGGAACTTGTTCGAACACTGGATAACATCTATCGGATCTTTGCGTGATCTTCTTAGCGTTATCCTACCGACTGCGCCAAATATGTTTAAATATCAACTGAGTGGAAAAATAAAAAAAACAATCTGAACCAATGTGTACTTTTTATTTAAACGAATATATTGAACACGTCTTTTACAATCGAGGTCTGGATTAAATCTAACTGAAGATCGTCACTCCGACTGGTCGCTTGGATTCGTTGTCAAATATGTTTATTACTTCTGTGGAGTGCTGCTTGTTTTCTTTGGGTGGCTTCTTTGTTGCAACGTCGTTAATATTGTTGATGTCGATTGTTTCATCATCCTCTTGTTTGAAGTGATGTTTATTTTTATTAGGTGACTTCTTTGTTGCGTCGTCGTTAATATTAATATCTTCCTGTGTGGACTGCTGATGTTGATTTAACACAACATTGTTTATGGCTGAATCTGGTTCTTGCTGAGTGGACTGCTTATGTTGATTTAACATAACTCGCTCGATCCTAAACTTAACTGGAAACATAACATTGAACACAGAGTGAGAAAGGCGTGTATTGCCTTCTATGCCTGTAGCAGAACCTTTGGAAAGAAGTGGGGGACATCAACCAAAGATGACCTTATGGATATACACAGCAGTAGTGCGTCCAATCCTCACCTATGGATCACTAGTATGGTGGCCCGCGTTGAGTAAAGGTGACAACCTGAAAAAACTGAAAAGATTGCAAAGGACAGCCTGTATAGGCACCACGGGTGCACTGAGGTCGGCCCCAACGGACGCCCTCACTGTGCTCTTGCACCTTTTGCCTCTTGACCTACAAACAAAAGATACCGCACTATGTAGTGCGGTAAGACTCAGGGAATCGGGGTGCTGGAATGCAAGGCCATACGGCCACAGCAGCATTCTGGACTCGCTACCAGAAGGCATGGTCACGTTTCCAACCGACTACATCACACCCAAACTAAACTTCACAAAAGGCTTCCAAGTAAGCATCCCTTCCAGAGCTTGTTGGAAGAGGGACGAAGTAGTGAAAGATTTCGACACGGTCATATACACCGACGGTTCTAAGATGAACTGTGGTGTGGGGGCCGCGTTTTCCAGGCGGAACTACTGGATATCCGAGAGGCCTGCACGCAACTAGGGCGTGACACAGCGTACAAACAAGACATTGCTATCCTCATCGATAGCCAAGCCGCAATCAAAGCTATTGACTCGGCTACCATATCCTCCAAACTGGTGCAGGAGTGCCGGAACGAGCTTGCGCGACTGGGCGAACGTTTCAGTGTTACACTACTCTGGGTTCCAGGGCATAGTAACATAACAGGAAACGAGCGTGCAGATGAGCTGGCCAGGCAGGGCTCAGCTCTGGACGGCTCACTCGCTGCAAAGGTTCACATTCAGCTAGGTGCGGTCAAGACACAAATTCCTGCAGAAAGCCAATCTTCAATGGAGAAGGTTAACTAACTGCATCATATCGAGGAAGATATGGCCTATTTATGACAAAGGAAGAACAGGGGATCTTCTAAACAGAACCCGCCCCGAAGTCTCCAGAATTACGGCGATAATCACCGGGCACTGGCCAATTGGAGACCATGCGGCCAAACTGGGTATCCCATTTAACACCCACTGCCGAAGCTGCGGGAATGTAAGCGAAAGAGAAACTCTCTTCCACTTCCTCTGCGAATGTCCGGCACTAGCAAGAGCTAGACTGCGGGCACTGAATCAACCATTCTTCGACGACCTTAGCGCTATATCAAGCAAAGGGATACAAGATCTTATCCGTTTTCTCAACTCCACAGATTGGATATAGCCATACATCAAATCTTTCACAACCACTACAACATAGGTCACACGAGTCGTGGTAACAAAAAGGCACAATAAGTGCTAATTGGGTTCAAGCCGAACCGCCACTTCTACCTACCGCCACCTACCTTACTCTATATTTACCAATCCATACAAATAGCCTTGAGTCAAACGGCTTTAAGTACAGATCTGATACTGTAATCAATTAATCTGGCGTTAACAGCCCAGGAAACTAATGCTCCAGCCAAGAGGATCTTCGACTTCGACTCCCCTTCGAGAAAGCAAGGAAGACCAAACCTCCGTTTTAAAGACCAAGCCATCGCGGATGCCAGAGCGCTTGGTCTGGAGAAGTGGAAGCAGCGTGCTAGGGATCGCGGAGGATGGACGGCTGCAGTGTCTTAGGCAGAGACTCTTCAAGGGTCGGGAGCCCGTTAAGTAAGTAAAGTAGTAACAGCCCAGGACCTAAAGCCTAACTTCTCCAAACAGTTTTGTTTTATAATTTGCTTACGCTAATGGGGTTTAAGTTTCTGTATATGTATGTTACATTACCTTTATAGTGTTGGAACACAGCGCAGGCATTCTTTGTTGAACAGTAAGTAGCACCTAGCACCAAGGATTGCATGCTTTTAGGTGCTTCCTACTATTAGAAAAAAAAGAGAGATAGGATAGAAGATTTTCGTGCACGTGTAGGGTTTTTCTTCACGGGTGGTATCTAAATTACTTAGGTAGACCAAGTTTTGTTTTATTCAATTTAAATCATGGACTTGGCCGGGATTCGAACGCGCGATTCTCCAAACAGTAACTGAATACACTACTACTGCACCGTTGCCACCCGCAAAGTCATGTGTGCAAAGTTATAATATTTAGCCGGAATGAAAAGCATCAACAGTTTAGAACCCCTCAGTAGTTGAACGCACCAGGTTAGGTTGGGTGGAATTAGGTACAAGTGGCAGAGACCGACACACTGTACCATTGTGCTACCAAGAGGATCTATCGCCACCCCAGGTAAGAGCTTTTTAATATAGCGCAAGCGACTTCTAATGTCAGTGTTGACAAGATCATTATAACAGAAAGCTCCCAGATGGAGTTTTCATCTGTGAGAGAGAGCAGGGCATGTGGAGAGAATGTGGAGAATAGTCTCTTCCTCCTCTTCGTTCATGCAGCTTCGGTAGAAATCATTTGAGTAGACTCCAATCCCTATTGTAAGTTTGCTTATTAGACAGTGTCCAGTGATGCCACTAATTGTAGCACCAATGTTTGTGTAGAGAGATTAAACACTTCAGATCCAGCTTTGGCCAAACGAGTTTTGTCCCTAGACAAATTGTACCACTTGTCCGGCATCAACACAGGTGAATAGTCAAGTAGCCCTAGAATTTATATACTGATTCCAAGGATCTTATCGCTGCTTGACTATCCGAGAAGATGCGGATGTCCTTATCGGATATCACATTTCTCCAACCACTGAGCCATTGCATTTGCATCCGTAATCACTGGAAAAACCTGAACCACATTGGGTTTTAAAAAAACCAGGGGGCTTTCAGTTTAAGGCCGAGCTGTATCGATGGAATTGTTTCTTGGGCCGTGTTTCATCTCTTTTTGTAATTTCTATCGAAGGTTTAATAAGCAATAAAATAATTTAATAGATAATCTAATGAGAGTAAGAATAAAGCTCCAGAGCAGAATAAGTACATACCTATCTTCAGAAACAAATGGAATAAAAACATATGCGTATCTCACTTTAAGGTTGTAACGAAATTCAAAAAGGTCTGTGCAAAAACATACCTGATCTTCTGGATCATCATACTCTATGACGCGAACAATGTCTCCTATCTCGAAGCTCAACTCATCAACGTCTTCTTTGACGTATGCATATGTGGCTTTGACACGATATAAAACTCCTGGTGGCAGTTCCGCCGTTGTAGCGCCTGAAATCATATACAAATCATTATTGAAATACATCTAAGAAAGAGGAAAAGCTTTATCGTTTTTCTATAGTTTTTGAGCAAGTCACAAATAACTTTTGTGAGTTTAGTAGGGTTAAACATCTCTTTTTCGTTTTTAAAGCAAAAACCATTTTTTTTTTAAAACAACGTGCACTTTCTCTGCATAATATTGCAAAACATCGATTTTTTTTTATTCAATAATCTCTGTGGGAACATGTTTTTTTTTTGCCACAAGATTTGTTTAAAACCTACTCACCGCCGCCCAGTGGCACATCGTAAAACGGTTCCATTGTTGTGTCAATGTTATTACCTCCTAATGCCTTGGCATTGTCGTCCTTTGTGATGTTTCCATTTCCATTTAATTGCTTTGTCGTCGTCGTCATCACGTTGTTCGCCTCATCGGTTGTTGTGGTCGTTGTTGTTGTCACCGCCCTTAGACCGTCGTCGTTTTTTTCTGTTTTTTCGATTACTTTCATCGTCGTTGTGATCACTGCAACTGCTGCTTCTGAATTGGCATTTGGACTATTGAGCGTTTCATTATGGAGCTTTTTTTGATTATCGGCCACAATTGATGGACTTCCACCACCGCTTCCTCCTGATCTCATTGGTGCTTGAACTTGTGGGTGTTGTTTGGCAGCAATGATAGCAGCTGAATTTTGGTACGATGGCTCCTCTGTATCATTACTACCAGTTGAGGATGGGGTCACTGGAGTCGCCGTTGGTGGAGGTGTTGTTGAATTATTGGGTAAACTGATGCGCTGTTCTGTTGTTGTCACTTTCTGGATGATGTCTACACTCTCGGAGGGAGTTGTGTCTGGCGTTGGAGAAATTGAATCAAGTCTTGGTGATGATTGTTCGAGTTGTGAGCTAGGACTGGATGATGCTGCGCTCACGTGCAATGTGAGAAGAACAGAACGAACAACAGCAAAACAAAGGCGGAGTAAAAAAAGAAAACAAACAGAAAAAAAAACCAAAATGTCACACGCATGCTTCTTTTTTGTTAAAATTAAAGTTCAGGGTTAGTATAAACCCATGCTTATTCAAATCAAAATAAGAAATTAGTTTTGGTATACTCGTTTAACTTGTTATAATTTTAAACAAGCATTCTGAAAAGCAAACAAGCTAAAAACATATTTTTAGATTGATTTTCATTTTTGTAACTAAATAAACATATAATCAGAACTGGAATATTTTCATGGATATAAATGATATGAATAAATAATGTATACATATGTATATAAAAGAGTTCAATCTAAAAACCAAAGTTTCCTTTTTTAAGAATAAAATAAGCAAAGTTGTAAAAAAGACAACAAATTAAAAAACAACGTAAAACAAAACAAAAAAAAAGAACAGGGGTAGGGTGTTCTTTTGAATTTAAACATCAACTTACGACTATTGGCATTGCTGGAGCCATTTGTTGTTACTTGATTTTGGTAACTGGAGTTATTGGCATTTGTGTTGTTTAATTGTTTAACTGGTGATTGCACTGGGCTGCTGGCTTTAATGGCATTTGCTACAAAAGAAAACAGAAAAAAACACATCTTTTGTATAGAAAAGTAAGCTAACATTGTTAAAGCAATATAAATACAATTTTTGTTGAGGTTTAGCCTTAAAAGCATAAGTTACTTCAGATAACAAATGCCACTAGCGCGTTTATCAAACTGTTTGGCTGGATGTAGAAAAGCATTCGCAATGCTAAATGTTGGTGCGGAAGAAACCTTGGCAAAATTCGACAAATCTTTAAGCGAGCTATTGACTATTAAATGGTTAATATGTATGTTAGGGCTATCTCGTCAACTGGTTCAATTAAATAATTGTTACAAATGTTTTCCATGTTTAAATTTCGCTCGCAGTTTCAGTCTAAGTTACCCAACTGAATTAAATTAAGTGACGAACTTTTTTACCTTGTCAATGAGAAAAATAGAGATGGTGGCTTTAAGCCTTTAATGGGGCAATGGAACTCTCATATTCCCGTAAACAATCCACACCTCGCGTTGCTTCAAAACTTGAAGCTGTCCTCGCTCGGTATAAGGCAAATATAACCGCCGCACAGGAGATACGATGTGCTGTGCACTCACTTCTTACAGATGCAAACAAAGAGCATCGTAGGTTACCAGCCACTCCAGAAAAAAACCCGTGGTATGATGATGAGTGCGCTCACCGGAAAATGGTGACAGAACGTGCACATCTGCAAACGCTGCGAAGCAAAACTAGTGCAGCAAGGGAAGAGTATCGAGCCAGTCTTCCAGCTCAACTAGATCGAGGAGTCGCGGGATCGAAACAATATCTGCAACTGGCTGCTGGGTTTAAGACCGGAACCCAAGTTCTTCGAAACAGAGAGGGATACATAGTCACCAAAACACAGTGAATAGTAGATTTGTTTAAGCGGCAATTACAGCTGCTGTTAAATGAGCCGCGTGCCCTGATGGATTACCAGCGGAGCTCTTCAAATACAGAGGTGATGTTTTGGTAGGGCGCATGCATCAAATCATCAATCAAGTTTGGATGGAAGAAAGCATGCACGATGACTGCACTATCAGTTCCATAACCCCCTTCTTCGAAAATGGCGATCCTATGCCTTGCAAGAACTATCGAGTGCAGCATGGAAACCTGAACCGAATTCCGGCAAAGAGATGTGCTATCATGTGACTTCCTGAATCTTGTTCTAGAGAAAATAGTGCGAAGGGCAGGTGTCAACACGGCAGATACAATCTTCAATAGATCCGTCCAGCTACTGGAGTATGCGGACGATATCGACATCATCGTCCGTACCCAGCATGCCGTGCTGGAGGTTTTCACGGCGATTGAAGCACAGGCAAAATTGGTTGGTCTTGAAGTAAATGAGAACAAGACCAAGAACATGCTATCAACAAACAAACAAGCAAACATCGATCCATCGTCTAGAGCAAAACGTCAATGTTGATAGCAATAACTTCGAGGTAGTTAAGGAGTTCATCAACCTAGGAGACTCCACGAATGACACCTTAGTGGAGATCGGGCGGAGAATTACCTCAGGAAGACGCTGCTTCTTCGCATTTGAGAAACAAATGGGTTTAAAACTCCTCACTCGAAGGACAAAATATATCCTCTATCGAACCTTAATCCTACCAGTCCTGCTTAATGGGCCGAGTCCTGGACGATAAGTAGAAAAGGGGAGCTATTATTATTATTATTATATTAAAAGGTAAGTAAATTACAGGTTAATAATGCTTTACAGCGCTAGCTACCAGTGCTTTTGGCTGGGTTATTTTGGGCTACTAGTTAGATGCAGTTGTCGAAATTGACTTCCTTTAAGAGTTCGAAAACTATGTGAATGTTTTGGACAGAGGGTACAGATAGAATCTCAGACAGGTTATGTTTGGATAAGTTTTTTAATAGATTTTTTAAAAGATTGTATACATTTGGGCATGCATACATAAAGTGTTTGGCAGTTGAAATACGACCGGATTAGCAGAGCTGATATTGGGTTCATTTGAAAGAAAGATACTCCGTCGGATATTTGGTCCTGTCTGCGGGGAGGGCGAATGGAGGAGAAGATACAACCACGAACTCTATGTGCTGTACCAATATGTGGATGTAGTCGCAAAATTACGTCGACTAAATTGGCTCGGCCACATTGAGTGAATGGACAATGATGTTCCAGCCAAGAGGATCTTCGACTACCAGACCCCTGGTTCGAGAAGGCAAGTAAGACCGAGCCTCCGCTTTAAAGACGAAACCATGGCGGATGCCTGAACGCTTGGTCTTGAGAACTGGAAGCAGCGTGCGTGAGATCGCAGAGGATGGAAGGCTGCAGTGTCTCAGGCAGAGACTCTTCACGGGTCGGGAGCTCGTTAAGTAAGTAAGCTTAGGCAGTACCTGTGTTTACGCAAATTAAGGTAAAGGTTTTGTAACCACTAGGCTGCAACCCATTCAAATTTTCAGACTGACATGTACCCAGCAAGTTGTTCAATTACTGGATGAACACAATAGAAAGTCGCAGCAGCAGCCGCGAAGATTGGCAAACTTTCATTGCTGGCACGTTATTATATTTGCATTGTTTCAACTTTTGACAGCTACCACTTTGCGGCATGCAAACCATAAACCCAAAAAAAAAAAATTAATTCGGTAAAAGAATAATTCAAAAGCCAGCAAAATAAAGTAATCATGTCGAGAGCCACGACATTTTTTTCAGTTTTGAAAGCAGTCAGCTATTCATATATCCAAATACCCACCACTAAAGTTAAAAGCTTTAATTGAGATAAATGAACGACTTTCAAGAGCATCCATATTATACAATCTGCATTTCAGAAGTATGGGTATAGATTGGGTTAAAATTGTCATTTAACTCATGAACAAATGCTACCCGGTAATTGAACCCGTTTCAAATATCAGTAAAACAGGCGGGTTAGGATTATTGTCTCTACGAATGTTAACGCATTTAGTTCTGCAAAGGCGACTAGAAGCAAAACTCAGAAAAAAGCGTAACAATTTAAAAGAAAAATCAGACTCCGCCTGATAAAATGCCTACTAAGCTTTTTCAATGACATACGTGATGAGCTGTAAATTTAAATATGATATGAGCACTCATGTAAACCTTATTTACCTGTGGATCTCTTTAGTGTGTTCGACCCTCGTTGTGAATCTGTGGCCAATCTGTCGACAATCGTTTCCAATTCCGAAAATATCTAAAAATAAGAACATTTTAACAATTTTTTTAAATAGCAAACTGCCGCGATCGCCACAGGTTGACCAGTAGGGATGCAGTAAACTGGGATGGTTATGATCGCTTGAAAGCTAATCATAACCTCACCGTTCTAAAAAAATAAGATTTTTTATAAACTTACCTTTGCTGATTCATTGTGGAAAACCTGTTCTGTTGCGAAAAGTGTCTGCAAATTTGTTACCAAAAACAATATTCTGGAGTCGTAAAGTGCTGGGAGTTCGTCGTGTAGTTCAGTATTAAGAATTTCATAAGTTCGGCGGGCTTCTTCCAGTTGCTCACGGCCTTTTGTTAACTTTAAATTTAATTGTATGAGACTTACGATAGTTTATGAATTCATTTCTATACCAACCTTAACATCGTCTTTTTTTTTGTTGGCACTAGCTTGTACACCTTGGAAAGAATGACGTTGACCATCATAGTCAATAAGTTTCCTATTCCTTTTTTCTACCTTTTTCTAAAAAAAAAAATACATATAGATTTAAATTATTGCACGTGTACGCCATTTGTTTACCTTCATTTCAGGAAATTGACCCGTATACGTGCTAAGCGGGATCAAAACTTGATCAGCCAATTTATGAGAAAAGTCCAGCCATAAACTCTCCTCAGCTGAGGCTTGTGCAGTTATAGCATCAAAGCCATTCCAGTGTGGCTCATATACTTCACATATTGCATCCATCAAGGATTTGGAAGCAATTTGAAGCGCTACAAATACAAAATCATGCTTAAAATGCTAATACTTGTTAAACAATTTTTTTACCCCGAACACATCGTATATAATTGCTAAATTCCTTTTGTAGTTTATTGGCATTGTTTTGTTGGCGATTGAAATTATTTAAATGATCGTCAAAAATTTCATCCGCGGTCCTGTCGACTTTTCCCAAATTGTGTAAAATCTGCAATGAAAAAAGAAAAATCAATAATAACATACAAAATCGAAATGCAATTTCAAAATACTTAAGATGCAAGCTATTCGGTATACAACCACATCATAATACAAATAGAATTCTAGCCGGTGAAGTAAACATTTTTTGGCAACCAAAATCAATGCTTTATTTTATTATATACGCTAAGTTAATGAACACATAATTTATGTAGCTTGTTGAGAAACATCTTTTTGCTTGTTATTCTAAGTTTATTTCAGAGAAAATTTATATAAATGTAGCGACAAATGTACGAGATCATTCATCATATTTGTCGAATTGGGCGAAACTTTTAAGGGCCGGAATAACTTACATCTGTTTTATATGATAGGGTTGGCAGCAATCGGAAATTAGGTTTCTTTGTTTAAATAAGTTTCGAGGAGTTTGTTCAAATATAATGCAAGAATCGCATCGGAGAAGTGTATAAATACAAACATAATTAATTGTAATTTTTTTTACAGTTGCTTCAATTATGTCATTCAACGTAGAGGCAATTTAAATAGAAGAAAGTAGGGTTATTAATAAAAAACCCAACTTAATACCGTTACAGGCGAGTAATTAAGAGACCATTTTAAAACTCTTCTCAATGCACCACAATTTTCTCCACTCCCTGTGACATACACAGGCTACATAAGTCCTTATAATTTTAAGTTTCCTAGACTAGCCATTTTCTGTCGCGGAAGTAGAAGACGCCATACAGAACGCAAAGAAAAATAAAGCGCTCTTATATAAAGTATTTCATTCGAATTCTATAAAAAATGCCCTCCGGAATTCGTATTAGCCCCAACCAACGAATTTATTACAATATTTAGTACCACTGGATTACCTGAATTATAGAGACAGTTGGAAGTGAGTAGAGGAAAACACATCCGCTAAGTTGCTTGTTACTTTTCTCTTCAAAAGAACAAAAGAATAATAAGCTGGTTTTCGAAGAAACAATTCTAAAATAGACTAGTTATTTTTACCGGTAGATATTGACGTCCGCTATTGCATACAACCCCGTCAATACTTCCAGCAAGATTAGAGGATTCAAAAGAGTGTGTTTTGAGTGTGTTCAGTCAAATGATGTTCATGATGCGATTCGGATTTTTATATCGAATGCTACTGCCCCTGATTGTGTATCGCCTACAGCGTTGCCATTTTTTTTTTGCCAAGTCGGGATTTTGGAACTTTTTGAATGAAAACAGCGGGATTCTTTCGTCGAAAGCGGGACATAGTAAAAAAACGTACATAATCAGAAGTTTTCAAATATTTATCTTTTTATTTGAATTAAAATTACGTTTACGTGACAATAGATAGCAAAAATAGCCATAGAATATATATTTTAATAAAAATCTAATATTTTAAATCAGAATAAAAAGAAAAAAACAGAAATCAAAATCAAAAAAGTTTTATTCATTAGAAAAATATGGCGTTTTAAATAATAGTCTCTGGAGTAAGTGTTACAAATTGCAACTTACAATAAGAGAATAATTATTTATAAGAATTACTTATTCATGATATTTCTGTGAAGATTTAACTTCTTTTCATGTTTCCTTTTTCTCTTTAATAAAGATGAAGAACTCTTCACAGGATAGCTGTAGATTAAACTGGATGAGTAATTCTGCTTTCATAAAATTTACGGAGCATTTATTTCTGGCATCCGACCATTTTAAATTCATCTGGGAAAAAAACGCGTTCAGGAAAGCAGTTTGATTTTGGGATACTTAATATGAAAGGCACTAATTTAAACATATTCCTGGTATCTTTTTTTGGAAACTGTTGAAAGAGCTAGTGCCATCTCTGTGCGGTGGTGGCAGTGGTGTCTTTGCAATTTCCTACTAATACGTCCAAGGATGATTTTAACAAGTTAAATTCTGCATATAAGTTATCTACCGAAATATCACCTGTCAATTTTATTAAAGATACAGCATTTTCAATCATATCAAAACTAACTTCACTTTCCAGGTTTATGAATTTAAGTCTAGAAAAAATATTTTCATCTGAAAAATTATAACGTCTGTCTATATATTGTTGGCAATTTGTGTAAAAAATTTTGAAGTCTTCGATGGCTTTGGTCCGTTCAGATTCAACCAATTTATTTAAAATCTGTTTCGTCTGGTAGTGACAATGACTCATGCATTTCTGTTATGGCTATCATTTCCCTGAGAGACTTTTATTAATGTACCAAAAGCAATCATCACATTATGAACAAAATGCAAGTATGCTAGAGCTTTTGTTTCCTCTGCTTCAGAGTAAAAAATCTTTTCAATGGCTTTCGCAAATGATTGCTTATCAAAGTAGCTTTTCAAAGCAGGCCAAACCTTGATTACTCTCTCAACGTCTGGCATCCCTACTCTCTCTCCCGAGCTCTCATCTTCATTACGCGCCGGGCGGGCGGCCAGAACACACTTGTCTGTGCCACATACCCACGCTTCCTCAGCACGCTTCGCGCACGGTCGAGTTATCCCCGAAAAGCGGGACTGAGCCTGTCCCGCGCGGGACATTTAATTTTGATATAAAAATCGGGACGTCCCGCCAAAATCGGGACGTCTGGCAACGCTGCTCGCCTAGGCTTTTAAAGTAAGTCTTGCCCCTAACACTTATATAACATGTCTTTAATTTTTGTATAGCAGTCGAAAAAACCTAACCCGTCAATTCTGTCAGATTTCAGGCCAAGCAGCCAAAGTTCTCAAAAATATTATGACTTACCAAATTAAGAGGTATTTAGACGCTAATAGCCTATCCAAGTGGAAAACGGGATGATGCGAATCTGATGTTATCAAAGTAACAACAGATTTGCGTAAAGCACTTGACTCAAACCAAATCGGAATTATGGTTCTTCTTGACTGTGTACCTTTGTCTGTATTGAACATACAACTTTACTCTTTAAAATGAAAAATTAATTTGGTTTTCACACTGCGTCAGGTAGTTAAATGGATTCACTTTTTGTTAACTCGGGTGTACCGCAGCATCTGATTTGGATCCGTTACTGTTTTTTTACGACTATTACCGATCTTTCAGATGCAATTAGAAATAGTCAAGTGCACATGTACGCGGATGGCTCAATCTTTTAAAGACGGCAGAGAGTTGACAACCCTCTGAATGTTTGCCCTATAGACTTAGTTAATACTTTTTTGTAAGATTAAAACATCGAAGTACCAGAAGGGTCTGTCCCAGGTCCAATACTGTAAGACATAATGTACCAAGGAGTAAAATGTTTGGGTTTTTTGTCCGACTCATTTGGGTAAGATTGCTACTAACTAAAAACAAAACAGAGAAGAAGTTGGCTAAGCTATAAAAAACGCTTCAAATATGGTGATGTTATGGTAGGGCGCATGCACCAAATCATCAGTCAAGTATGGTTGGAAGAAAACATGCCCGATGACTGGACTATCAGCTCCATATGCCCTATCTACAAAAAAGGCGACCCTATGTCTTGCAAGAACTATCGAGGCATATCCCCGCTTAATGTCGCAGATAAGATCCTATCCTATCCAACGTACTGTGTGAACGTCTTAAACCGTTTTGCAACACACTTATCGGTACGTACCAGTGTGGCTTCCGGCCAGGCAGATCGACTATAAACCAACTTTTCACACTGAGGCAAATCCTGGAAAAGACCAACGAATTTAAAGTCGAGACACACCCCCTATTCATCGATTTCAAAGACGCGTATGATGGTATATATCGTCAGGAGCTCTATATGGCAATGGCCGAATTCGGAATCCCGGCAAAGATGATTCAGATGTGTCGCGTGACAGTGGAAAACACGCGCTGCAACGTGCAGTTTGGAAGTAGCTCCTCCGAACTATTTCAAGCATGCACCGGATTTCGGCAAGGGGACGCGCTATCATGCGATTATTTCAATTTCGTACTGGAGCAGATAGTGCGCAGGGCAGGTGTCAACACGGAAGGCACTATCTTCAACAGATCCGTTCAGCTGCTGGGTTATGCGGACGATATTGACATCATCGGTCGATCACAGCGCTCTGTGATAGAAGCTTTCACGGCTATTGAAGAACAGGCGAAATCTGTTGGCCTTGTAGTAAATGAGGACAAGACTAAATACATGCTATCAACAAACAAACAAACATCTGTCCACTGCCTAGAACAAAACGTCACTATTGATAGCAACAATTTGGAGCTAGTTACTCTATGAGCTGTACCAAGATGTAGATGTAGATGTACATCGAACGAATGGACAAAAATGCTCCAGCTGAGAGGATTTTCGAATCCCAGCCCCCAGGTTCGAGATGACAAGGAAGACCGAACCTCCGTTTCAAAGACCAAGCCATTGCGGATGCAAGAGCGCTTGGTCTGGACAACTGGAAGCAGCGTGCCCGGCATCGTAGAGGATGGAAGCCTGCAGTGTCTCAGGCAGAGACTCTTCACGGGTCGGGAACCCGTTAAGAAGAAGAAGAAAAACAAAAGAACAGGATACAATAGAGGCAATTTGCTAACGATAAATCTTATAAATGCATGATCGCAAGCATCATTATAAATTCACTTAAAATTAGCGATTAGTAAAGTATTAAGAGTGACACTCGCCAAAGAAATGCTTTGGATTGTTGTACGCCATAGAAAAAAATTCGAAGAATCTTACAGTACAGCATAACTCTGTGGGGATACAACCAATAGAGTAGAATTTAATATTTCTAAAACGCAATGCTGTCTTTTGGAATTAAAGCAAAACCCACACACACTGCCATTATCCATGAATGCCACTTGCATCGCTGAAACCGAAAGACTTTCCCTTCTCGGTATGTGTGTTAATGACAACCCCTGCGTTGAAATGACCACATATCCGATGTTGCCAAGAACGCTGCGAAATGTCTCGGCTACAATTTATAAAGCGTTTATCCGAAACTGGAGTACAGCGCTCATATCTGGTCTGGTGCACAATAACTTATTTGGAGCTACTTGACATGATCCAAAAACGCCCGAAAAACTCATTGGCGACCGAGACATCGCGAGATCGATTGGCTATCTTAGTCATCGTCCTTCGACCTTAGTTATTTCGACCATAAGTGCTCAAACGAAATAGACAGTTGCATTCCACCCCTTGAACATTTCAACAGCAATACCCGCCATGCCAGGAATGTTCATCAGTTCGCCCTTAAGCCTGTGTTCGGACGTACAGTGAAGTTTAAAGAATCTTTCCTCAGCCCTACAACACAAATGTGGAATACTCTTCCACGCACTGATTTTCCTTCAAATTATAACCTACAAACATTCAAAACCAACGTGCATTGGCATCTCTCCTTTCCTTCTCACCCTAAATTCCTTAGCGCCCGCGCTGTGAAGCTATTACATTATAAGATCATAAAACCCTTTAGAACGTGTATATTATATATATAAAACATAGGGACGGGCTACAGTCCGCTTGGGCGAACTGTTGGATACCCTATTCTTATTCCTATCCCTCATGACATAAGTCTAAGTATGGTTGAATTGTTAAGAACGCTCTACATATTTTGTTATATAACATTTAAAGGATTTTATCAAAAAAAAAACGCTCCCTAGCTCAAACTTGGGTGTTTCAATAAAATTGTTTTATTTAATTGTGGGCGTGTCAGTAGGCGGATTTAAAAAAAAATAACACATGAGAATAAAGGGCCCCTAGAGAGTATATATTATAAATTTCAGCTCCCTAGCTCAAACTTTGAATTTTCAAAAAAAAAAAAATTAATTGTGGGCGTGTCAGTGGGCGGATTTTGAAAATATTTACACATGAGCATAAAGGGCCCATAGAGAGTATATACTATAAATTTCAGCTCCCTAGCTGAAACTTTGGATTTTCAAAAATTAATATACCCTTAGAATAGGGTATAAAAAAATTATTTTATTTATTTGTGGGCGTGTCAGTGGGTGGATTTTGAAAATTTGTTATCCCGAGCAGTTTTAGGAGTCATAGATCATATATAAAAAATTTCAGCTTTCTAGCTCAAAATTCGATTTATTCCAAAATTTGGTTTTTTTGAGTTTGTGGGCGTGTCTGTGGGCGGATTTCAAAAATTCGTAAACTTGATTATTTCGGGACCCTAGAGAGTATATGGTTAAAATTCCAGCTCTCTAGGTCCAGTTTAAAGGCCTAATTTTTGGCTACAGACGGACGGACGGACGGACGGACGGACGGACGGACGGACATGGCTAGATCGACATTACTATCGATGCTGATCATAAATATAGTAACTTTTAGGGGTCTACGGGCAATATTAAGGTATGTTACAAACTATGCGTCAAAATTAATATACCCTTAGAATAGGGTATAAAAAAGTATGTATTGAGTTACGAATAGCATTCTCAGTCTCAGATCTCTGGCTAACAACATTTGATTGAGCTGAATAATACTGCGATTACGGTTATTTATTTTGGATGAGTTAATTCATATTCAATTATGTCTCTTCTTTGGTAAAATACAAACAGAAAGGAATAGAATGTAAGCAAAGTATCTTCCTCACGTGCTGACACCCATTCATCATTGCTCACATGTAGGCAGGGCCTGTAGTAGATAAGAAAGAACATCTTGGACTTAAGTATTTCCAGATGAATTTACAGGACGATCGTTAGCCGGAAGCTAATGAATTCCCAAATGCCGCTCTGGAATCAAATTAATGCATCCATCTCAATTTATTTAACTTAAATACTAAAAGTAGCAGTTCTTCATTTAAATTGACAAACGCAATAGTTTATAAATAATCATTCATCGGATACATCCCAAAATCAAAAACGATTGCCGACATCTTGATCAACTGCAACAATATGCAGGTTATTGGCTTTATAATTTTCCCCATTACGTAGCAGACTTTCGAGGTTTAAGGAAACAGAAAAGAAACACTTTTATTTTTATTTTTACTACCAAGTGTTTTAGACTTGGGGCAAGTGCCAAGAATTTTATTGTTTTTTTGCCAAAAAAAAAACTATTTATCGCGACACCGGTTGGTTGTTTCCTCCCAGTCATTTTAAAAATCGAATTTCACTTTTCTTTTCCTGTTAGGTGATCCCTTAAACTAGTTGTACATTGAAAACATTTTTGCTTTGTTTTACATAATTGCATTTTTGTTCGTTATCAATCTTTTTCAAAAATTTCAAAACGCATTGGAAAAAACGAATAGAAAACCAGCTTGTTCGACGACTGTCCGACTACATCGTGAAATGTGTTTTAATGTCAAAAGTTATTTGGGTTACTTGGAGGGGCAATAGTTGTATTTTTAATATTTGCGCGAAGAGCCAGGCGCAGTCGCTGTCATTACCGGCCAACATATTTCAGTGAAACATTTTCTATATTCATACGCTGGATGCTGGTCCCCGCGAAAGTCGTGTGGACTAAAAGCCAACACGTCACATAATGTATAATAATTTAAAAATAAATGTCGGAAATAGCTTAAACAGAAATAAAGAAAAAGCAAGCGACATGTGCTATTAGGAAATTAGTAATTTGTTGTTTGAGAAAAATTATGAAAATCTGCATACCTACATTGGTTTTGGGTTGCTTTTGCGTGTGGCTTGGAGTATGCAGTTGTTATGGAAACGAAGTCGAATTTTCAAGAGAGATCCAAATTAATTCGAGTTATAGAACATTTTTTTTTACTTTAAAGTTAACAGAATGAAATATGTATATCGAAAATTTAATAAATAAAAAGTGTTAAGCTTCCAATGGTACATTGAGCCTTATTGCGAAGATCAATCGACAGTTGATAATTGACTATTTTCAATGTGTGCTATTGTGAACGAACGATTCTAAAGGATTTTGTCAATCGCAGTCAATTAAAAAAATGCGATTGACAAAAATACCAAATGAATCGTTCGTTCACAATAGCACACATTGCAAAAAGTCAATTATCAATTGTCGATTGATCTTCGCAATAAGGCTGATTATTTAATTATGTACGGCATGCAAGTAGTCGCAGTGCTAATGCTGCATTTTTGAATGCATTAAAAATGCGTATACATGTTAGGCGAGCATAAAGAACACAGATATATATTGAGCGAAAAGGAAAAATACAAAAACCAGTTATGAGGCAACAATAAAGAGCATTTAATATTATTTTTACAAAGAATAATTCACAGGACAGTTATAGAAACAAAAACAGGAAAAAAAGAAACTGTCAAAAAAAGCTATAAAATGCGAAGGGATAGAGTACCTCACGACAACGTCAGTGTCAAATGAACACGAAAAAAACGAACAGCTGAATGGAATGAAGGAAAACAATGGCGAATTTGCATCGCGGGAAATACGTTCTTCGGAGTATCCAAACCACGTTTTGGATTTTGGAATACTAAAAAGTTAACATTAGGTCCGTTCGCGAACTACGAGTAATATGCAAGCGTAAATTTATATAAACTTTCGTGCAAAACTACAGAACAGCGTTCGCGTGCTGAGAAAATGGTAAAAAGATGAACGAAAGAAAAATGTACTTTCGTTCATTTTTCTTCACACAGAATTTCAGCTGGTAAGAAAGTGAAAACCGTCAAATGATGAAATCCTATGAGTTTGCCAGCAAAAAAAAAAAAACAGCTGTTGCTTCTTTTCAAGCCAAACTAAGACGTTTTTCACCTTTTTACACAAAAGCGTTCGCGTACTTTTCTTAGAAATGAGAGGATTCTCTCTCGATTTTGGAGATTTGACACTTTTCCTTTTTCTACACATAAAGTACGCGAACGGACCTATTATAATATGATTGTGTACAAAAATTAAAACTGAACCGCGTTGTGGCAAAATAATATTTTTGTTTGGAATAAGCAAATAAGGTGAAAAGTTTTCTAAACATACATTTTATACATCTAAATACAATTGAACCTATTGTAATTTTGTATGTTTAATTTTTGGTGCTCCTCTAAATCTATTAAAATCGATGGTAAATGCAGAAAAATGAGACATCATATCAGCATAAGCCGTTTACATGCCTGGCTACATGCTCATTGGAATGAAGCTGCGAGTCAAAGATGCTCCCTATTGCCTATGCGACTGATGTAACCAATGTAGTCGGCGTGTTTCAGCTTTTAGGACTACATACGCATCTTGGTACAGCTCATAGAGTTTGCGGTTGTATCTTGTACTCCATTCGGCCTACTAGCACACAGGGCCAAATATCCCATTGGGTATTTTTCTTTCGAAAGAACCCAATATTAGCTCTCTTCTTCTGCTTTTCGTCCAGCAATCGGCGGCATAAAGCAGAACTGGCAGTATCAGCGCTTTGTAGCAATGGTTTCGTCGAAGGCTCCGTCGGATCTCCACTAAGGTGTCATTCGTGGAGTTGATGTTTACTTCGAGGTCCCTTATTTCCTCGAAGTTGCTGCTTGCCTTTAGTACTTTCTTTCGTTACCACGTATTTCTGTGGCTACGATGCCGCCAACAATTTCAACATTTTTTTTTTTATTTAAAAGGATGGTTTTGCCGCTCCTAGATCCTATACTAAACTAGAAACTGAGCATAGAACAACGGGTAAAGAAAATATGCACAAAGTTAGGTCTGCAACCAAAACGCACACAGCCGTGGTACGTCGAACTTTCAAATATGGGTCAATAGTATAATGGACGGCTCTAAGAAAAAGGTACAATAAAACTAGCCTCAACAAGGTGCGGAATGTATACGCACTACGGGCGCCTACGGTCAACACCGTCATGGTCTGACAGTCTTACTGCACCTCTTACGTCTAGATCTACACATACCAAACATTACAGCACATATCGCGATCAGACTCAGAGATTCTGGGTGTTGGACTGCGAAACCCTACGACTATAGTAATATTATAGACGGAGAGAACTCGTACCGCCTTCAACAGACTATATCAATCCCAGAATAATTTTCGAAAAACCTTTTGACGTAAGCTCCCCATAAGATCAGAACGGCAAAAGGGACAAGTGACTAAGGATTTTGATCTACAATCTACATCGAGACGGTTCAAAAATGTGTTGTGGAGTGGTTGTGGGTGTCTTTACGGAATCCTTAAACATATCAAAATCCTACATACTTCCGAATACCACTAGAGTATTTCAGGAAGAGCCACTGGCTACCCATGAGTCCCGCCGCCAGATCAAACTACATACAATCATAACGACGAGGCATGAGATCGCTATTGACCCCCACGCTGCCATTAAAGATATCGTGTCAGTCACTGTACCCCCTAAGTTCCAAGGCATTGTAATGGTTGAAAACAAACATGCCGACGAACTGGCCAGAAAAGGATAGGCTCAGACCTACACTGCTCGCGAAACCAGTTCTTGTTCTGTTCGGAGCAGTTAAGACATAACCTCAAAATACATAACGAAAGCCAACCTCAGACGGTGAGGCTGACACATATCCAGAAATGTATGGCCAAATTGCAACAAAGCAAGAACAGGCGACCTCCTATGTAGAACTTGGAAAGAAGTCAAAAAACAACAGCGAATATCACGGGACACTGGCCATTTACTTATGCGCCTGGCACTAGCTTGAACCAGACAACGAGCATATAATTTTTGTTCTGGAGAAGAAATTGCGCAGGACAGGCACTACAGATCAGTCCAGCTAATTGGGTACGGGGACGATATAGACATCATCGGTCGTTCCCAGCTCCAGCGTGCCGTTGAAGAGGCTTTTACGCAGATTGAAGAGCAGGCAAAGTTGGTTAGTCTTAAAGATAGTGAGGACAAGACCAAGTACATGCTGTCAACTAGTCCCTCGACAAGGACAAAACGTCGCTGTTGATCAGGAATGTCACATGTGTAGAAGAGACCTGCGGGGGACTTCGACCAGAAGCCACTTTGTTCAGTATCGGTAGATATTGCTGTGTAGACATTTCTTGGTGCGTTTCGAAACTATATGAAGCACGCAAAATGGAGACCATCTTAGTCGTTTCTAAACCAAATTCTTTGTTATTTCAAAAACGAATTCCACAAGCGCAGGCGGCCCAGTTTAGATGCACTGAAGTGGGAGGGTCATGATCCCTCTTAAGATAAGAATAATAAGAATGCTATTTATTTAAGGGCTTTTTTTCTCCATGGGTGGCGAATTGTCTAATTAACTTGAGGAGAATTTGACCTTTTGTATTGGATTGTAGTTCACAGAAACTTATTTCCAAAGTGAATGCGTTTAAGTTATATTTCACTGCACTTTTCATTCGTTTTATTGAGCAGATTTTGTTTCGTTTGATGTATGGCACGTAGCGCCATCCCCTTTTAACAACATCTCTTACACATTTGTGCCAATCGGGGAACGAAAGTCATTAGCCATGGCTCTTTAGCGACTGCCATTGACCGTAATACGCTGATAAAAGACTCATTTTCCCATGGCTCCACCAGCCATTACACTGCACGAAGCTGTGCATTTTTATGTAACGGTGTTTTGATAAACTTATGTGGATTATCCTCGCTCCAAACGCGACAATTTTGCTCAGTTCAGACCTATTGAGACAAAACTGAGCTTCATCGCTGAAAACAACTTTTCGATAAAACAGATACAATGTCCATTCACCCAGATTTCGACGAAAGCGATGGCCAATCGGCTTCAATTCTTGCACGAGCTGCACCTTGCAAGCCTTCAGCCCAAGATCTTGCCGTAAAATTGTCAATAGAGTGGACGGATAAAGAACAAGCTTTTGTGAACGACGTTGAATCGATAATTTTTGATCTTCGTCAAGACTCTCCTGAACGGATACAATATTCTCTTCAGTACGCGCTCTTCTTATGCGTCTTGGTTCCACTGCATCTTACGAAGAAAATGGTGTGCGAAAACAGTTAACAATATGGCGAATAGCGGTCTCAGACGGTCGATTATGTCGGGTGTAATATTGTGCTAGTGCTCTATAAGTTTGGCGCATAGTATCATATTTTTGGAACCAAAATTTCTAAAACTTAGTAACGTTGTTGAAGCGCGTATGTCATCACGATAAAATTGGAAAGACTACTGAATAAAAATGGCACTGACAGTTAGCAATCTGACACTTGGCTTGACCGATACAAATGTGTGAAGTTAGTACTGGGTTAAAAAAACACCCTTTACTTGTATACAGCATAAACCTGCAGATTTAAATTTATTTATATTGGCAGATATGTTTACGTATTTTTATTTCGTCGAATGACATAATTAATTTACGTCAAATTCATTCTCTTATGAACAGGCAACGCTCAGCATGGATATAGAGCATGACATAGAAGTAAATCGCACAACAAGTTCATACAAGCCCTTTATTTTGTCTCCGCTCTATTAAGCACCAAAATTATTCCGTTCAGTGATGTGTTGAAAGTTTCTTTTTTTATATTTTACATAAAAATTGTTTAAACATAAACATTTCGTTAGTAAAGACTGGGGTGGAATCGGCTAAGGTGATAGTTGATTGTCGCTTTTTGATTGTCGTTTTTGATTATCAACTCCTCTTTGCTCTGCGTAAAGCGATCACTAAAAAATGATTGATTATTGGCAGCACTTAGAGTTTTAAACGTCACTTCCTTGCCGAGGCTGTCATTCCGAGCAGCTGATGTGTGTTTAGTTTTCATGATTTATATTTCAAATATGATTTTGTTGAGTCCTTAGGCAAAAACTTTATCATAAATGGACAAAGTATTGACTGCATTTTTTTAATGACTGCAGCAGTAATTTCAGCCACCGTACTTTGACCCATTGGTGCAGCCCAGTCAGCCCCAACTTGTCTTTGGTAGCCACCACCCCCAAGAAGATTTTAAGTTGCAGCCAATTGAAGGATGAGTGGAACATGCGTTGACCTTTCTCCAGTTGGTAAATCAAGCAGTCCCAAAACAAACACAAACGCTTCTTTTGATAAGCGAAAGTTTTTCAAAAATCTAGAATACACAATCTGCCCTAGCGAGGTGACCGTTGGAGCGGAACATTTTCCGCAACGCATGATTTGTCGGAGATTCAATTTGTGTTCGAGGTAGTTGTCATCGTATTCCGTGACAAAATGTTGGCGGACGATTTCGGAAAAAAGCTTGTGTCAAAAACATGAAAAAATGCACTTCATCCTACTACAACGCATACTGCCGGTGTGCGTTAGGTTTTGTCGGAAAAATGTTTCGAACAGCTGTTCGGAAGATTACCTCGAAGCAAATATTCTCCGATTCGGACGATTTCGGAGAATTATCCGCTCCGACGATTACCTCGCTAGGGCCCAATAATAAATGATAGCAATCAACAATGAATATTTATAATTCTATGAATTCTTTCATCGGGTTTGAAAGTTCCAAGATATTTGTTTTATTTTTCATTTTCCTTCTTAATAGTTGGACATTTGCGTAATTATTTTCTTCATTTGTGTAGAAAAGGTCTAATGAAGTAAACATTGCACTTCACGAATTTTCCAATTTCACTTTTTTATTTGAATTTATTTAATATATATTCTTTTTTCACTAAAGCACTTAATTTATTTGGAGTTGAAGCCGAGGTGCATACCTATGAAAATAACAAAAATGTCACATGAAATTGATGGCAAAAAGGTGATTGTCAATTTGATAATCACCTTACGTGGACGTAAAGGTATGATTTTGATTGTCAACTATCAACTATCACCTTAGCCGATTCCACCCCTGTTTATTTTAAGTCCGATAGAACATTCCAACACAAATATTTTTTTTTAACTGACTATTTTTAATTAGAAAAATTATTTCCTGACATTACGAGTAATGTCAACAGGTGATGCCAACTATATGGTCAGACGTCGCGTCGTTAGAATGACAGATAGGTTTGGCAGTTTTACCTATTGCAAGCTAAGTAAATTGTATTGTTTAAGATCTGTAGGATTAGAATTTGAAATAAAACACACAAAAGGTTGATATACATTTGCTGCAAAGTGACACTTTTGCTTATTTAAAAGCCACTGAAACGAAAATGAGCATTAACACTGAACAAAATTTGAATGTCTTAGCATTTCTTACTGAACACAGATGTTGGAAATAAATTTCTATATTTCGTCATTTTTGCATTATGACTTGCCAACAATACTGAATACAAAGATTGCGTCAGCTGTCAGATGAACTAAGCTGTCTGAGCGTTGCCATATTGAACAAAAAAGAAACCTACAAAAACAACTTTTATTATTGATTGGTACATGTTTAGTGTTATTTGCAATCAGATCACGTAAAATGAAAATGATCGAACGACATCGTTTCGACAATCTATATCCTTATCATGGCGAAAGAGTAAGTAAGATACCGCTAACGTAAAAACGACGTCATTTGATGGTTTTATTTTTTTGTGATGTAGCCCTGTTGTCAATGGTGTGAATGGTGGTATGCGGCATCGTTTCTTTGTAAGCATTTGTGATTCGTTGTGCTTGTTTGTTAAATTCTTTAAAATCCTCTTTTTATTAGAACGATACAATCATGGATATAATGCGATATAATTGATGTCGTATTAGTCTGAAGAAAACAGAAACTTGTACGTTCCTTTATTAACTCCGACCTATTCCAGACAGTTATATGAATGGAGGAGCTTTTCCCAAGTGCGAAAAGTTGGAATATCTGGGATCTATGATCAATAGCGAAGTAAGCTGTGATGAAGACATTAAACATCGCGTAAGCGTAGGGTGGATGCAGTGGCGGGAAAACTAAGCCATCTTCTGTGATCGAAAAATGTCCCCTTAGCTGAAAGGAAAGCTCTACACCGCAGTTGTGCGCCCGGTGCTTACATACGGTTCACAATGTTGGACAGCTTTAAAAAAAGTATAAGGGCTAATTAACGGCAGCTGAGGTGAAAATGCTTCGCATGACAGCAGGAGTAACAAAGATTGATCGAAAAAGAAGTTTCAAGATCCGAGGAAGGTTTCACGTCAAAGAACCTATCTCGAGAAAAAAGGAGCGCGACCGGCTCAGTTGGTACTGTCATGTTCAAAGGAGAGATCGTACGAACCCTGTCAAAAAGGCAATATCCATCAACGTTCCAATACAAACGCGAAAGAGAGGCGGACCTGAAAACACTTGAATCACACAAATGCAGCAACACCAGCATTTGATTGGCCTCAGCGACGAAGTGATTTAAAATCGGGGAGGCCTGCACTCCCAATTATTAATAGATTTTTTTGATAAAATTTTAATTCATATAACCGTTTCTAAATATGTCAAAAACTTCACTTTTCTCAAAAACGGTTAGTGTAATAAATACTTGGGGAGAATGTAAAAAATTAGCATACTCAGTTTTTACCAAAAGGCAAGACAAATATGGGACCAGGTGCATTTGAAAGTGAAAATAAATTTTTTTTTTTATTTAAACAGCTTTTTTTAATGCAATTAAGAGAAATCAAATATAACTTTCTGCATAATATTATAATCAACATCAAGAACCTTGGGAGAGGAGCAAAGTGGGGGTGACTGTTACAATCGAACCCTAACTACGGCCCCATTTAGTCTGCTCAGCGGGAAGGCAGCAAAATCGGGGATGACTGTATCAATCAAACCCCCGGGTTTCCTGTCTCGCCCTCAAAGTTGAGTGCTGACTGAAGTGACTGTTCCAATCTAACCTTAGTCCGACCTCTTTTCCTTGGCAGGAGTACAGGTTGGGATGACTGAATTCAATCGAACCCAACCCGTTGCCCAAGTCCCCGGTGGGTATCAGTATGGTTACAGAAGCTGCAATATGCCGAGAGTGACTAGTGTAGTCGAGCTTAGGCTGACCCCCGAAACCATGGGTTAGGATCAGGGTGAGGTGACTGATACAATCGAACCTTAGGCTGAGCCCAATTCACTGCAAAGCGGAGGGAGAGCTGTTGCTTACTGATCCACAAAAAGGAGAGCCGCTTGAGATGACTATTTCAATCGAACCTCAAACTGCTCTCTAGTCTCTTGCAGGTAATTCCGAGTCGGGTGGATGATACAGTCGAGCCTCGAGCACGTCATCAATTTACATGGGAAGGGGCGCCGGGAAGTGTGGGTAGTTACTAACTTTTGGTCTTAAAAGAATTCGACCATACGTATCGTTTCCCACTGTCCAAAATGAATCCTATCTATGACGCATCTTTCGTTCAAAATATTAAATCTTCAACTTAATAAATCATATTTACGATTAATTCTACGACCACAAACTTTTATGACATTAAAAACAATACATACATACATACATACGTCCATGCATACTTAATTGATATGATAAAAAAAATAGCAAATTCCAGTAGCCACCTATTCACATAAACATTTTTATACACTTCAGTGAGACATGAAATGTAATCAAAACCTCGGTAATGCCATCATAACTTTATTCAAAAGTTATATAACGTTACCCCCCTTCGATTGTTCGGTAGAAATGAACAAAAAGCAGTATAAAGCGAGTTCCAATTAAAATGGAAACTTTTCAAAGCAATAGTTGTTGCCGTAGATCTACCAGGCACCCATAATGCTGTCCCCAACTTGGTCGACCGTAATATTTATAACTACGTAGTTTAAGTTAGCACCCCGCTCCCTTTATGACATTGTTAATGGCGTTTATGTGTGCACTCTCGAGCTTGATCTCTCTCACAGCAATTCCCTCCCGTAAAGATCAGAACATGGTTCCAGTGTGGTTTGAGGTCGTTTAATCCGAGGTGCAAAGAAACAACAATTCTGATCACACAACGACGACTAGTGCTTGATGAACTTGCAATTTATCACTGAAAGCTCCTTCTTTCAGTATTAAGAGATGGTTATACCAAACACCATTGTCACCACAATCACCATTCGAAGATATTTGCACGTCTTAACGACTCTAGTGAGCTTGATATTTAGCACTTGAAACAATACACTTGTAGCATACTTTGAATTCCTCTTGGCACTCCTACTTCTTTATCTGTTTCTCTGCTGGAGCGGATCCCGTGGCTTAATGATGATTAATATAGGTAAATTTGGGCCACTTTTGTTTTCAATAAGCGAACAAGTAGTAGAGTTCAACATTTTTTTTTATTTTTTTTTAATTGTTGAGGTTGAAAGTCTCGGTTTATAGCGTCATTTAACTTTGAAGCTTTGAAGGTCAAACCCGATTTACGTAAACAGATTTGTCAGATGTAATACGGTATTTATGAATGCTTGTTAAATGCTGTTTTCGTGCGCTTTACGACAGTTTGGTATAGGTCTACCGGAAGCTGAAGCCAAGGTGGGTTTGCGAATGGAATACAAAATAGAGTTTTTACTGTGGCGTACTTATGATGACCCAACCGCAAGCGACAGGTTTTTATTGTCATCGTCGCGTCGTTGGAAAGTCGTTGGAAATTGTACATTGCAAATACATGTAATTGGAATCAAATTGAAATATCGGTGATTGCATGAAATGTTATTCAAAAAGGGAGGAGTTGTCTCAAAAGAGGTCTACGGAAGAGTGTGGGAATGGATCGAAGTGGGGTTTTGTAAATGAATTCGCGGTATATAGATATAATTATAATGAATATCACAATTGCAATCGCTATCGATACACATATTACATTGTTGTATAATGAAGAGCCCAATTGCACCTGTGATGTATTGCAGATGCGCTATCTATACGTCAAGTTACCCTATTTTCCATCAGAAGTACATTATGTATGTATCTGAAAGATGTCCAAACTGGAGGATGGATTATGATACGTATTTGCGGGTGGCAATGGCCCGATTGTAGTATATTCACTATGGGCGATGATGAATACTGACATAGAAACAGATTTCCATAAACAATTTAGACGCCACCCGTGGAGAAAAAACCGTACAAAAGCACCAAATTTCGTTCCTATCCTCCTATTCTTTCGAATAGTAAGTAGCACCTAAAATCATGCAATGGAATACTTCATTGCAGGTGCTACCTACTGTTCAACAAAAAATTACTACAGTGTGTTCCAACACTAAGTGCGTAAGCAAAATTATAAAAATTATGCACTGCTGAACAAAATTAGATGAACAACGTTTATTTTTTATATGACGGTTAAATATAAAAAAAACGGGATGGTTTGTTTACATGTTTTATGGTAGGGTGACACTATGTCCGGATCAAAGTCTAAATGGGCTGATTTTTTTTTTATAATATGCACGCATTAAAGGGAGGTTTTGGGACCATTATAAAGTAATAGCTACACAGCGCGGGCGTTGAGGAAATTAGGGTGAAAAGAAAAGGAGAGATGTCGATGCACGTTGGTTTTGAATGTTTGTAGGTTATAATGTGAAGGAAAAACAATGCGTGCAAGAGTATTCCACATTCGTGCTGTACGGCCAAGGAAAGATTCATTCATTTCATTTATTTATTTTAATAGAATGCTTACACATTACGACATAGAATTATCTTATAATATAGTGAAAGCTTAAACACGAACAATTTAATTCTTATACAAGCTACTAAAAGACATGTTCCGAGAGAAAAAATAAAAAAAAGCAAAGGGAAAGAAAAATGTAACATTTCTTAGGTAAATTTTACTTAAAAGGCGAAAACAATATATACTTACATCTCCATTCAATTAATTAAAGTAAACAAAAGAAAGAATTATGTACTAAAAAGAAAAAAGAAAAAAAAATAAATAAATTCAGTCGGGAAACTCCATATAAAAGGACTTGAGTTTAGTCCGAAACTGTCCAGTGCCGCCTAACCTTCGCACATGCCGAGGCAAGGATTCGTTGAACTTCACTGTACGTCCGAACACAGGCTTGAGGGTGAACTGATGAGCATTCCTTGCATGGCGGGTATTGCGGTTGAAATGTTCAAGCGGATAAATGCAACTGGGTATTTCGTTTAAGCACTTATGGTTTGAATAACGATAAAATAACGAAAGGCAGGAGACATTATGACGATTACTAAGAGAGTCAATCGATCTCGCGATGTCTCGGACGTTAATAAGTTTTATCGGGCGTTTTTGGATCCTGTCAAGTAGCTCCAAATAAGTTATTGGTGCACCGGACCAGATATGAGCGTTCTACTAGAGTTTCGGGCGAATAAACGCCTTATAAATTGTAGCCACATCAGAAGGGGTGAAATATTTCTTACAACGCTTAAGGAAGCCTAGGCATTTCGCTGCGTTCTTGGCGACATCGAATATGTAGTCATTCCAACGAAGGTTGTCATTAACACACATACCGAGAATGGAATGTCTTTCGGTTTCAGCGATGCAAGTGCCATTCATGGATAATGGCAGTGTGTGTGGGTTTTGCCTTAATGACAGAAGACAGCATTGTGTTTTGGAAGCATTAAATTCTACTTTATTGGATGTACCCGACTGAGTTATGCTGTTAAGATCGGAATTTAATGAGTTTAACATACGTTGCCGTTCCAGTTCCACACCCGAAGATGAGTGGCGTGAACCAAAAACGAATATGAGAAGCTGAGGGTACTGTCATCAGCAAGGGAATGGATTGGATTAGAAGTAACAGACAGGAGATCATTTATAAAAATAGAAAGAGAGTCAGGGACAGAGCAGAGCCTTGGGGGACACCAGTGTTTATTTTGTGAGTTGCAGACTTGAAACCGTCCAACACAATTTGAATTGAACGGTCCGAAAGGTAATTTCTAATCCATTGAAGAAGAGTATCTATTCCAAATGCAAGCATTTTCGACAAGAGAGCTTGATGCCAAACTCTATCAAATGCGTTTGAAATATCAAGCGCAACAATCTTACTTTCACCACCTGGGTGAAGAGATTGGTTCAACTTTTCGGTTAGATATGTCATCAAATCACCAGTGGACCTGTTGCTGCGAAAACCATACTGCCGGTCATTAAGAAGTTTTCGCGATTCAACATATTTCATTAGCTGAGGGTTTATCAGCGTTTCCATGAACTTAGAAAGAATGGACGTAAGTGCAATTGGTCGGTAGGAGAGAGAAGAAGATTCGCCTTTTTTTTGGTACAGACTGGACAAATGGTGGTTTCCATTTTCTGGGAAGAGTCCTGAAGAATAGGACAGATGGAAAAGCTTACGCAGTGGGTTTGCCAGCGTAGAAGAACACCTCTTCAGAACGATAGGGGAAATACCATCTGGACCAGCGGATTTGTGTATGTCAAGATCTCGAAGTACTCTAGCCACTATACGAGTGCGGAAGTACAAGGTGGGCCAAAAGAGATCACCCTATTGGAAGATGCTATTATTTTTGCAAATGGCTGCCAATGTCAAATCTGTTTTGACATTTGTGGACTAGACAGATGTAGAATACAAGTGAACAAGCCATGGAGCGATACACTCCCCAAGAACGCGGAATAATCGTGTCTATTTTTTGCGTAACAATTCGTCGGTAGTGTCGGCGCAGCGCGAATTCCGTCGCCGATTCCACGGCCGTCCGACACCGACTGCGCAAACACTGCGCCGTTTGGCAACCAACCTTAAAGAGTATGGGACCACACGAGACGTTGCCAAGAGTGGCCGGGGCCGGAGCGCCCGTTGGGCGGAGAATATCGCCACTGTTGACGAGGATGTCGAGCTGTCGCCGGAAACATCGACCAGACGCCGTGCCTCGCAATTAGCCATCAGCCGGTCGTCCCTAAGCGAATTTTAGTCAAAGACTTGCGCATGTTCCCGTACAAAGTCCAGTCCGTACATCAGCTGCTGCCTGTCGACCGCCAAACGCGTGTAACCTATGCCCAAGCCATCCTCAAATTCGAGGACGAAGTGGACGATTTTTCGACCAAAATCATAATGCGCGATGAGGCTCATTTCCACCTCAGCGGGTACGTGAACAAGCAAAACTATCGCTTCTGGGGCACCGAAAATCCACGAGTAATGCACAAGGAGCCATTACACCCGCTCAAAGTTACTGTTACTGCATGGTTACTGCATGGTGCGCTGTTCACGCGTCATCGGGCCATTTTTTTTTCGAGAACGCCGCTGGTCAAACGACAACAGTGTACGGTGCGCGCTATAGGGTCATGTTAACCGAGTTTTTTCTTCCGCAAGCGGACGAATTAGGACTGGAGGACAGGTGATTCCAACAGGTCGGAGCTACGGCACACACTAAGCGAGCCACAACCGATATTCTGAAGGCGGCGTTCCCGGGTCGAATCATCTCTCGTTTTGGCGATTTGCACTGGCCCGCAAGATCGCCCGATTTAACCGTTCCAGACTTTTTTTGTGGGGTTTTTTGAAGTCCCGTGTTTACGTGAACAAGCCCGAGACCCTAGAAGCCCTCAAGGACAACATTCGACACGAGTGCGAGAATCTGTCGCCCGAAGTTCTCGCCGAAGTGATGAAAAATGCCATAAAACGAGCCCGTATGGCAATCAATTGTGACGGCGCCCATTTGGCCGTTTTCTCGACTTGGCCAATAAAATTCTAAAGGTTGAAATAAACAGAATCAAAAAACAGAATCGAAGTTTTTCATTTAGAAAAAAAAATGAGAGCCAAACAACATCGGATGACTTCTTGTAGATTGGTTCCATGGAGTATTCTACGCGCTCGAGTACAGAACTCTGCAGAACTCCTTAGAGTGCACTCGTATTCTGATGGTGTGTCTGTCCAGAAGGCATGGGCCAGTAATAGCTCGGACTGCCGAGCTTATATTTTTCCTGCTAATGGAGAGAAGATTGGAGGTTCTGTTTGCTTCATATTTTGTTCATATCTGCCTGGATGACCCACATGTACCTACTGATGCTAATCCACCTACTGTTCGCTTCTATTGCTGCATTTTCTGATAGTTTGAACTTTAATCATTGAATAGTCAGCGCCGCGCCGGTGACTCTCTGTTGTCAGAAAGGTATTGTCCCGTTGCCTTTCTGGCTAACTCTTATTAAGGTACTCGACGTTAAAACATTAATGTTTAGTCTCTCAACATCGATAAACATCGATCATCCCTAGTTTCAACTTAGTTTGCTGTCTAGGCTTATTTCCAGAAATCTAGCTTGGTTAGAAAATTGAAGTGTCTCGGTGTTAAGCGTAGCGGTCGTTATCGCCGGATCTTAATTTTCGTAGTAAATAAAACCGATTGGGTGTTTGCTAAGTCATGAGGATAGTGTCCTGAAGGCTAATTCTATAAGGTCTCTGATGGCTATGGCAATGTCGTTCACATAGGCCGTCACTTTGCACCCGATCTCCTCTAGGTTAGAATTGATTTCGCTCACTTCTAATTTTCAGAGAAGTGGCGGGAGCACTTCCACTTTCGATGTGCCCCTGCACACTGACCTCCTCGTCAAACCGTTGCCGAGCTCGTTCTTGATCCAAGCGCAGAGACAGTGCGTTTGTGACGGCTTTGTCCTGACATTTTTGAAAGCTCCTTCTATATCTTAAAACGATATCATCGTGTATTCTTTGTCATACAGCGATTTCTCGAAAGTACTAACTACCGAGTGCATTGCTGTTTCCACTGAAAAACCCTTAAGGTTTGCATGTTGACACCTCGAAATGGAGTTGATTTAAAGGCTAGAGCGAATGTAGTTTTCCACAAGTCCCTCCAATGTTTTTAGGACGAATGAGGTTAGACTGATTTCTCTGTAGCCATGTTTTACCCCGATATAGAGACCACTTAAACTTTTTTCCAAGCTGTGCGAGTGAAGCTGAGTTTTAGGCAGATATTGAAAATCACCAGGGTGTTAAGGATTCAATAACCTTCTATGGCGCTATCGGTGCCAAACCATCGAGTCCCTGTGATTTGTACGGCCAACCTAGCTTGCGGGTGTCAACAATTTTCCGTTACAATTAGTGCCTTGGTATCTCCGGAGCCATGCGAACCTGTCCAACAGCTGCCATAGAGACAATAACAGGAATTACACCTCTCCACATATACATCCAAAAAGTGGCGATCCGCAGTGCAATAAGTCTAATAAAGTTAAACGAGATAAGTCTTAATGATCATCCGGAACTAAAGACCCTTCTCGATGAACTGCCAGAACTTAACATGAACTGCGCGGTCACAGACCGCATTCAAAAAACACTATGCTTCAACAAACGGTTCTCCACGGAGATCCTTAAGAGAGAAGCATGGGTTAGTAATAACCCACCAAACAGCTAAAACGGCATAAAGTGGTATACGGATAGTTCTAAAATGGAAACGGGGGTAGGAGCGGGAATATACAGACCACAGAAACGCTTCACGATACCCATGGGAAAAAGTCCCAGCGTATTTCAAGCAGAGCTCCACGCCATTCAAGAATGCGCCAGCCACATTAATTTATCTGGCATAAAAGGTGCAATCATCCATATATTCACGGATAGTCAAGCAGCTATAAACGCCCTTAGCTCGTATACCATTGACTCCAAATCAGTCATGTATTCAATACCCTACAAACACTCGGAATAAGAAACAAGACCAAATTATGGTGGGTTCCGGGTCATGTCGGGGTAGAAGGTAACGAAAAGGCTGACGAACTGGCCAGAAAAGGTTCAGAAATACCTTTCATAGGTCCCGAACCTTTCTGCTGCACTCCTAGATCAGCAGCAACGGCAGCAATTAAAAGCTGGGAACATAGAAAATGTATCTATCTTTGGGAAAGCATCCCAGGTCTAAGACAGGCCCAACGAGCCATTCGGTCCTTCAATCAAAATGCCAGCAAATGTCTAAACCTAAGCAGGCATGATATCAAAAACTTAGTAGGTTACCTAGGTTACTGGTCACCATGGTTTAAGATATCATCTACACAAAATGAGAATAGCACACTCTCCTGAGTGCCGACTCTGTCTTGAAGAGGACGAGTCAGGTGAACACATTTTATGTGAATGGCCAGCCCTCAATGGAATTAGAAAGAAAATCTTTTTCAGGGAGCAAATGAGCCCCGACGACATAAAGAATTCTTCTACTGGTAAAATTGTCCGCTTTACACGAAAAGTGGAAATTCTACTAGTTTAAACTTTTCTGATTCATACGGTACAAAAGCTCTTTTAGGTCGAAGTACCCCCGTTATAAATCGCCTTGGCGAGCCAAAAAAAAAAAAAATACTGCCCTGTGATGGTTTAATGTAGGATGACTTACATCTACTTTATTGCCTGGGAAGTGGGAGCCCCGCATTAGACCCAGGGTCGCCTCGCTAGCTGAGGTCCACACCCCGTCTTGGCTTTGTATAAAGTTGGGCATTTGTTGAGATATGTTGTCACAGAAATGCTTCCACGCATCGCGCTGTGCTCTGTTTACCTCATTTTCGTAGTTCTTAAGGCTGTCTTTATAGCTCGGCTGCCTTCATTGAACTTTTCCCTTCTTTCCTTGGGTAGGAAAGCTAGAGCGAGGTTCCATCAAGGTGGCATTCCCCTTCTTTTACTCTTAATAAAAAGAAATGTCTTAAAAATCGCTTGGTAGTGCACGCTTGCAAAGGAAGCATACACCCTCCAAGTTTCATGATTAGCGATTTGGTTTGTGCGTGGATGAGTCAGTCAGTCAGTCATAAACAAAATCTTATATGTATAAAGATTGGTACGATAGAAGATAACCAAGTTCAGCACCATTATAAAGTATCCACTTATTCACACAAGAACTGACAGATTTGTATCTTTATTTATTCTACAAATTCACATTTCTTTGTAAAATTAGAGTTGATATCTGTTCGCAAATACTGTTTGTGGTGCGCAAGTGAGATATACAGAATACATAATATGTCATCAAAGAAAAAGTTCTGTTGACTAAAATTATCTTTCGACAGCTTACGCGCTATTTCTCTTTTGCTGCAGTAGGAGTATATGAGAATGCTAGGCACCCATCTCCGATATTTATACATGTTTTCAAAAATTTAATTACAAAAATTTATTCACACTGCTTCCATATGGAAGTTGCGTACATTTTATTTATACATTTTTTTTGTTTGGGAAATTCTAGCGTGGCAGTTTGATAGCTCATTACTTTTTCTAATAAAGTATGAATACATGGCACATCGTTGTTATCTAAATTGAATTTTAATTAGGAAAGTAATCGCACGACGAGATAGGGATTTTCGCTTGCGAAATAAGCAAACCATTGACTTATCAAAAAAATATTATGTCAAGAGAAATTCCCATAGGTGGGCGGCATATACTTTGGAAAATAGCAATTGGTGTATGGCGACAGTCAGACTTTTTTAAATTCAGCTACGGTTTTATGATGCTTAGACCCGGGATGTTCTCCCGACTAGAGAATCATTTCCCAGCCATTTATAGTAGCAACTGCTGCCGATTTTGCAGTGCAGCAGGATTTAGGACATTTAAAGGGAGTTTCTGAGCCCTTCCCGGCCAGGGCTTTTACATTACCTTCAATTATCTACTGAGCCGGAACACACAATAGATGGCGCCTTAAATACCAGGGTTGTCAATATGGTTGGCGCAACTGGTATGGGTTGGAGATCTGCCATCACTACACTGGGTGAACCACAGACCCCGCCCTAACCAGCTCATCCGCAGATTCGATGCCTGCAATACCCCCGTCACCACACCAGGCACCCATCCAAGTTTAACCTTGTTGTATCTGGCTAAGCATTGCAATGCATCGTAGCAGCACTTGACAGTCATAGAGTCCGTTAAATAGGATGACAGTATTTGGAGTGCAGCTTGACTAACCGAGGATATGTGCATTATAGTGTCCTTTATTTCTGTCTGGAACACAGTCTGACACATTCCCATAGACAACGAGAATTTGGTGTTGGGTCTATAGACGCCAGTTAAAAATCCCGATCCCATTTTTCGGTATCAGATCAGATTTAATGGGTCCAGTGCCGGAACAAGTTTACGTGGTTCAATATTTCAACCTCAAATAGTCTTCGAAAACAATACTCCCTACCATAGTGTCCGAGAAGAAACAAAACGTGCCCGTTTTTGGAATTGAGTCAAGTAGTTTCAGGTGTGTAGACTGCTCCTCAACATAGTGACACCCAGACAAAAAATAGGCATCTTCGTCGACACAGTCAAGGCGAGTCTTCTTCTCCCTCCTTCTACCGACCAATTGCACTTACGTCCTTTCTTCCTAAGGTCATGGAAACGCTGATCAACCGTCAGCTAATGAAATATCTTGAATCTCGACAACTTCTCAATGACCGGCAGTACGGTTTTCGGGGCAACAGGTCCACCTGTGATTTGAGGACTATCTAACCGAAAAGTGGAACCAATCTCTTCACCAAGGTGGTGAAAGTAAGATCGTTGCGCTTGATATTTCAAAGGCATTTGACAGAGTCGAAAATGCGTGCATTTGGAATCGATGATAATCTTCTTGAATGGATTAGAAATTACCTTTCGGACCGTTCAATACAAGTTGTCTTGGACGGTTTCAAGTCTGCAACTCACTAAATAAATCCCGGTGTTCCCCAAGGCTCCGTTCTGTCCCCGACTCTGTTACTTGTCTGTTACTTCTAATCCAATCCATTCCTTTGCTGATGACAGTACCCTCAGCTTTTCATACTCGTTTCTTGGGTCACGCCCCTCTTCTTCGGGTGTGGAACTGGAACGGCAACGTATGTTAAGCTCATTAAATTCCGATCTTAACAGCAAAACTCAGTGGGGTTCAAGCAATAGAGTGGAATTTAATGCTTCCAAAACACAATGCTGTCTCCTGTCATTAAAGCAAAACCCACACACACTGCCATTATCCATGAATGGCACTTGCATCGCTGAAACCGAAAGGCTTTCCATACTCGGTATGTGCGTCAATGGCAACCATCGTTGGAATGACCACATATTCGATGTCGCCAAGAACGCAGCGAAATGCCTAGGCTTCCTTAAGCGTTGTGAGAAATATTTCACCCCTTCTGATCTGGCTACAATTTATAAGGCGTTTATTCGCCCGAAACTCGAGTGCAACGCTCATATCTGGTCTGGTGCACCAATAACTTATTTGGAGCTACTTGACAGGATCCAAAAACGCGCGATAAAACTCATTGGCGACCCAGACATAGCGAGATCGATTGACTCTCTTAGTCATCGTCGCATCGTCTCCTGTCTTTCGTTATTTTATCGTTATTTCCATCATAAGTGCTCTAACGAAATAGCCAGTTGCATTCCACCAATTGAACATTTCACCCGCAATACCCGCCATGCAAGGAATGCCCATCAGTTCACCCTCAAGCCTGTATTCCGACGTACAGTGAAGTACAAAGAATCTTTCCTCTGCCGTACAACACGAATGTGGAATGCTCTTCCACGCTCTATTTTTCCTCTACATTATAACCTACAAACATTTAAAACCAAAACCGCGCATCGGCTCCCCTTATTCTAATCCTAATTTCCCTAACGCCCGCGCTGTGTAGCCAATACATGATAATGGTATTAAAAAATCCCTTTAGTGCGCGCAAATTATAAAAAAAAAAAAAAAAAAATAAGGCTGTCGGTTCAAGCAAGTCAACGTCCAAGCTTGTTGTGGAATGCTGGGAGACACTGAACAGGGCATGTCGTCGGTTTGATATCACTCTCGTCTGGGTTCCCGGCCATAGGAACATTGAAGGGAATGAGAAAGCCGATGAACTTGACAGACGTTGCTCTGCTCTGTGCGTGTCCCATGCTGTGGTAGTCTTCCCTACGCTGGGATATGTAAAGAGAGAAATCCTCCTGCACTTCATCTCAAGGGCGACACAAACAAGAGTGAAATAGTGTTCCACCTTCTTTGTGAGTGTATGGCCCTAGACAAAACCAGACGCAGTGCACTAGGTCATCCCTTTTACGATGACCTTTCGGCCATCAAAAACATCCATTTCAACAAGATCATCCAATTTCTCAACACCACAGGCTGGTTTTGAGCTCCCTTAACATCTCTCCCCCCTTAATTTTAGGTTCCGTTAGTTGTGGTATCAAAACGGCGCTCAATGCGTTTTTGCGTTTTTCCCTTGTCAGGAAACGGGAAATACAGCCACTTAAACCAACCATTTTCAGGTGTCCCACGAGGTCACCTCTTTTAAACTTGTATTCAAGCTGCAGCTTAATAGTGCATCTAGCAGCCGTCTTCCTAATGAAGATTTGTAATGGTGATAGCCCAACAATAGCCTCTTGGGCTGCAGTTGGGCAGGTGCGCATCACACCTCAAATGCTGAGACAGGCAACCGGCTGTAGCTTCTGAGGCTTGTTTGCCGTTGTCCCTTCAATAACTTTCGGCCACCAGACTTTGGCCGCGTATGTTATACTAGGACTTACTATCATGATATACAGCCAGTAAACTCAGACCCCAAGTTCTGCCATATAGACGCCTACTGGCCTACATGGCTCTAGTGGCACGCTCAGTGGCGGACTTGATGTGCGCGTTCCAGTTAAGTCTCTTTAAACCTCACTGGAGTCGCCAAAAGTGGTGCCTTTAATGGTGATATTTTCAAAATTAACCAGGCACTAGAACGGTTTTGCAAGGAATGATGTAGTGTCCTTCATTATAACACCATTCTTAAATAGCCAGTGATGGTCGTGCTATGCTAACCACTTATAATTATTGGCAGGCCATTTGCATACACAATGGCATTATCGCCTAGTTTCTGAAGACTGCCTAAAACACTGTCGATGACTAGTGACCACAGGAGGGGGAAGAGTACTCCTCATTGAGGGCATCCTTGGCTGCCGCCACAGACACTGACACTCTACCTGATGAGGAGATTATTATTCGCCTTCCCAGCATGGCTGTGGTCCATCGGTTGGTGGAATCTTCGATACGTTTACAACTGATTGCCTTTGCAATCGAGTCGATCCCGGTATCATCCAAAGCACCCTCAATGTCAAGGAAGCCACAAATGGCTATATACTTGGCTTGAAACGCTTCTTCTATCTTCTTAACAAGAGAGTGGAGAGCATCTTCCGTAAATTTATCCTTTCTGGGAGTGTAGAGGGTCTATGCAATCTCTAATATGAAAATCAATCAGTCTTTCCATGGTTTTAAGAACGAACGATGTTCGACTGATAGATCTACATATATGATTAAGGCAGTTCACTTGACCTATGACCAGACTTGGGGATAAAAATCGCATTCACCTGTCTCCAGGTGAATGGTATATATCTCGAGCTGTTACTTGCTCAAAACCAAGCAGTCCATTACCCTCTGAATTAGAGCTGGATATAAACCGTCTCTGACGGGGTCTTTAAATGGTTTGAAAAAGTATTTTTTTTTTTTTTAAAGGAAATCTAAATACCAGAGCACTCAGACTCAGTAACGGTCCATTGTAATACTAGGCAGAAATCCTCCTTTTGGTGTAGATGCATGTGAATGGGTGGCGTATGTTGTTGTTCCCCATGGGGATTGAACCTGCACCGCACGGGTCACAAGCCAACACACTAACCTCTACACCGTCGCCAAACTTTTGAAAAAGCATACTGCCATTAAATCTTATCTGGACTTAATATTTTCCCAGATAAACAGTTTTCTCTACTAGCTACAGAGACTTTGAGTGCAGTCACGAGAGAACGAACCTGGAAAATGAATCTGAAGTAAGGTTTCAGGCGTAGCCGCGCGAGTATTCACAATACTCTTACGATACGAGTACACTCATCCCATCCGTATTGCCAATTACTTAAAATGTCAAGTCCCTATTTGTAGTTCGATTGATGTCTTTTCATTAACGTTGGACTACAATTTATATCCCACGTAAAGTACTACAAAGCATATGGAGCACCATTGTACTACCAATCAATAGCTCTTTACCTCTTTATAAATACAAAGCTAATAGGACAAAACGTTCCTTAAGCGTTTCTCAATTTTGCTTCAAATACATTTTGCTTATAAAAAAACAACTACACAACTTGAGCAATTTGAATTTTATTTAAACCACATAAAATAACAGGAAATTAGTCGTGCTTATTCATGTTCTATAATTGTTGCCTGTTTTACATGGAATTTCGTCCACGTGTCACACATGTTTGCTCAAGCATTTAACGACTTCTTTCCCTGCGTCCGACATCACAAGCAGCTTTGTACCAAGTTTTGGCACAATGTCAATTTCAATCGAATAATGTTTGCTTCAATAATGACGTGTAATAAAAATTGAAAAAAAATTAAGTGACACGTCTACCTTATACGAGTATACATACGTTACAACTTCGGTATTAACAACTCAATAAAGAAATAAACCATCCCTAAGAAACACAAAAATATCAACACATCACTTTTCAATCACGTTTGTGTTGGATACTCATCCCACACAATATAATAAAAAAAAATTAAATAATTTATATAGGACGACAGTCAGCGAAATTATCTTAAATCATCCATTATTCCGTTTTTATTTATAGATATAATTTTAAGAGTTTTTAAGAAATGCTGGTTTGAAGAAAATGTTTTACTTGAAAAGAAAATAGGTCATGCAAAGTTTACAGCATCTTTTAAACAATATATGTATACAAAAATATTATACGCAATGTAAAAATAACATTGAACTGGAAATGAATATTAGTTGTTTTGCAATTTTTCTTGGTATATATTTTGCCAATATAAAATGGTAATGTTTGATTTTTGATCACAGCAATTGGCTTTCCAAAGAAAAAAATGGAGGTGGATTGACGAAGAAGCAAAAGCTGTCGATCATTACGTCCTACACCATCAATGTGCTAAGGGCAGCGAAAATATGTGACATAGAATAGGACCTCTTAATAGTTGACTAATGGCGTTGGCACGCATTCACACAGCCATCAATCAGCTGTTTTGAAGCCCATGGCACACGCTTTTAGAAAGAGTGCGATGGAAACTTACTCACCAAATCGTGGGGGATAGTAGATGTAATAGTTTTCAGCTGATGCTGAATAAGCATGAGGTTGAGAAAGCATCCGGCCAATGAAGGAACGGTATCCCCTCACAGGGAAAAGGAACTTAAATGCTGAAAATGACTAACAAGGCTACTAAATGAACTTTTTAATCATTCACCAAACTAAAAAAAAACAGAACAAAAACAAAATAGAGCGATGAAATGTCTTTCAACACAACCAAAGCATGTGATGGGATCTTTTAATCATTTTTTCAATAGAGCTTTCTTCAACTTCGAGGTATCAAAATACTTAGTTTAGTTTTCAGTTTCGTCATGCAGCTATTGACGCTTTCCAACCGTTAAGGAGTAAATCTAACCAAAGTGTGAGCTCAGTTGTGGGTACTTTGTGTGGTATTTTGAATACATTCATTAATGACATCCAGACTAATGTTTCTTAATATTGATGGATCACATAAAATACCCATATTCCAGTCGATTATGTCAATGGAATCCTCAGCATTAAAGTTGAATTTCGGCAAAACAAAAGACCGCACCGAAATTGAGGTAGTGCCAAGCTGCTCTCGTGCCATTTTAATTCGTCTCAAAGCTAGAGTTTGAATTACTTCCCTTTCGTCCGCAATCATTGAAATTAAAATATTTTCCGGGTGTCCGAAGTAGCCATTTCTTTGAATAACAGGATCAACTACTAGTTTTAAATTTTCAGACAGGTATCTTGTAAACATTATAGTTTTTTGAAGGTGCCGAGCGCCATAAAAGCACCGAGGTCTAGTTTTTATTTCAAACCACATTGGCGCATAAACTTGTATTATAAAGTTGGCCAACAATAGCAAATTTTCGGATGGAGCTATAGTAGACAGGTATAACCTTAATATACGGTTGCCGGTTGTAAGCCACCTTGAATGAACGACTTTACCAGGATTTCTCTTGCTTAAACCTTCACTGCAAACCCCTGAACTGATAGCTTGACAAATTTCATACAAGTATCGTTGGTCAGTACTGAGATCATGAGTTATTGAAATTTGTGGAAGGTTACATTGGATAGCTTGAAATGATGCTACCGGCAAATTCTCACAATTTTTCAATTCATTTCCCAAAGTACCTGCAAAGCTTCGTGGTCCGGTTGTGGTTCCATCAAGATGCTCAAATATGTGTCGAAGTATAAGTTCATTTGCATGTAACTGGAATATAAACCATTGTAGTGGTTTACAAAACGATGACCAATATTAAAGGTTCACTGAGAGCCGTCACTATTGATGGCTGCCGAACAAATACTGACAACGCATCGTAATAAAACTTCAAATCAAGGCTTTATAAAGTTGTAACTTTCAATCAACAACAACCGCCATCTGTACGTCAGGTCGGGTACTTTTGGGACTACCATCGTATGTGCAGTGCATACATACATTTTAGATTAAAGTACACGTATGCAAGGTATTCGAAGCGATTAAGCAATAAAATAGAAAAACACCAAGTGCAAAACCCCAGTTGATACCATTAACAAGCCGTGTCTGGATTCATTATAAAATGGTGATTCAAACACCAAAATCTGGAATGCATTATAATACGAGTAGACCATGTATACTTGGTTCTGATTTAACCTTAATGAGAAGTAGGATACGTGGTTTAATTTAAATGAGCAAACAAGTGGGGTGGAATATAAATGCAGCAAATTATTGCAATTACTCGACATACTCAGAGCTTAAATGTGCGGTATGCCGATAATTCTGCATTCATTTCTTGATGCAATAAAAACGAATATTTATTAATTATGTCAGACTGTGATAACAGATTGATCTGAAGTGAAAACTTAAATATTACGAGTTCATAATTAATATGTATGGCTGAACGTGGTCCATGAAATCAATAATACGGGAAATGGGTGATTATTCAGTCAGACATCGACGAATAATTCACTGTAGTCGTATTAAAATTGGATACAAGCAAAACAGTAGTTACCCAGGTATCGATGTTACGTCATTTGGTGATTTTATTTTCTCAGGGTACGTACGTACATAGTTATCAAACTACATAATAAGCAACGCGAGCGTGTTTTTTTTATTGAAGAAAAATTAGATACACCTCTTATGGTTCGGTTAGGAACAGTAGCTTTTGTATTATAAAGTTATGAAACAATAACAGCTTGAATTCTTGTGATGTAACAGAAATCGGGACAGGAAATCGTTATCAATTCTACTCCTTTTTCAAAATCTATGGGTGCAGTGTATATAAATAACTAGCGACCCGCCCCGGCTTCGCACGGGTGCAATGAAAGCTATATCTAAAACAGTTGCCGGCAGATGGAAGTTACCGGAAGTGTGTAAAGTCATTGTGTCCATGAATCGCAGTTCATTAGTTGGAAATATAGAGCGTCACCCTCATCGTCAGATTTTCATGTCGGACGGCACAAAAAACCAAAGTTTGAGCTAGGGAGCTGACATTTATAATATAGACTCTCCAGGGGCCCTTGATACTCATGTGTAAATATTTTCAAAATTCGCCCACTGACACGTCCACAATTTAAAAAAAAAAAAACAAAGTTTGAGCTAGGGAGCTGAAATTTATAATATAGACTCTCCAGAGACCCTTGATGCTCATGTGTAAATATTTTCATTCGCCCACTGACACGCCCACAATTTAAATTAGATGGAGCGAAAGAAGTTTTACTTCAGTCGTGTGGTCTTAAGCACACTAATTTTTTTGTTATTAGACAATGCAAACATGTTTTCTTTAGAGG
The DNA here is from genome assembly GCA_949715645.1 of Portevinia maculata. NCBI lineage: Eukaryota > Metazoa > Arthropoda > Insecta > Diptera > Syrphidae > Portevinia > Portevinia maculata. The sequence continues at coordinate 223,320,495 of OX454526.1, forward strand.
TTACTCTTGAAAGAGCGACATATAATTGGCCATGTGAAAAGCACTCAACGCTCAAATCTAAGCATGCAACGTTGAAAGTTTGACCCTGTGATTTATTAATGGTCATTGCAAAAGATATCTTTACCGGTAGGTATCATGGTATCAGAGGAATTCGGGGAATCAATACATCTTCTCCTGTACCACATCCGGTGAATATTATCCACTCTACTTACAAAATAATTGCCCTAATACTAAATTGCCTTAACTCTAAATTCAAACCAAGATCTTAATAGAATAAATACAATTGATAAATTATGGTTTTAATCTAATCCTATCTAACCTAATGTACTTACTATAAGAGCGGTTTAAAAATTAACCTTAATACCGACTAAAGTACGAACATACAATTTCGAAAAAATTCTCGCGCTGAAAAGCACGTTTTGTCTTAAAAAAGAATTTAGTTTAGTATTTAAATATTATCATACATTTATCGTAACATACTTATAAGTACGAATTACGTTGTCGCGCTGAAAAGCACGTTTTTACTAAGTATTGTTATTTTGCTCCGAAAACGCGTGCGATAGTTGCTAATCATAAAGTGCTATAGGGCAAAGCGCGCCCATCGACGCGCTATTTATAGACACGCGCAGCCGGCCCCTCGGCCGGTACCACGGCAACCGCTATGTCCCTGCATTTTCAATCTGTAATATCTTCGAAAATATTCATTTAAATTACATGCTGTAAAGGGCCATATTGATCTACATAATATTAAATGCACAATGTATTTAATGTACTTAATTGGATAAGGATTATTGATGTATTGCTTAAAGTCGCTTCGTAAATAAGCCATTATTTCTCGTTAACAGAAAAGGATAAAAAATGATTATTGTAGGTTTTCCCTAAGGGATAAACATATACCATCGCGGACTTTTTTATAGACCTTTTTAAGGTGTATAATACTGCAGTACATTATTTTGATCCATCTCGTAGGGTTGTCGTTGTATTTGCCTACTTGGTTTTTCGAATTTTAGCCCCGATTAAGTGGTGAAAGCTCTTTACTTTTCAAGGACTTTTATTTCCTGTTGATTTACGTATATAAATATAGATTATACAGAAATATTTAAATTCATAATATAGATACGTACGTTTTAGTATTCCAATTAGGTTATACAATATATAGTATAATTCTATGTTTTGTTTTCTATTTCTTTCTTTTACAATATAGTATAATAAAGTATAATTAAAAGATTAGTTATTTTTCATTGAATTTAATTCTAGAATGAAACACGGCGTGGTTTTCAAATTTCTCCTCCCTTTGTTCTTCTGACAGTCGACCTTATTTGGTCTAAAGCCATTGTTGCTATTTCTTGACTAGCCTTTAAGTGCTGCCAGGTTTGGCAACACATAGGGTTCAGCAATGTAAGCGCAGAAAAATGTGTTTATTTACGACATCACATTGGAAACCTCTAAAATTATCAGTGTTTCTCTACTACGAGTATATTATGCATGTATTATACATATAATCCTTCCTCTTGAATCACTTTATCTATCAAAAAAAAATCCGTTGCGTAGTTTTAAAGATCTAGGCATACATAGGGACAGACAGACAGCGGGAAGCGACTTTGTTTTATACTATGTACTGAAGTTTTAAAGAGGTGAGTCCTCTGAAAGCGTGTTTATAACGAGTTTACTCCGTTAGCAGAGGCTGTACAAACCCAATGACCTTAACGAATGGGGGAGCTGTACTAGCGTAATCGAAAATCAAAGATGCTGAGAGCCGATATCACTTATTCCGTGGCATGTACGAGAGCACAGAAGGGAAGCTTAGTTAAACCCTAAACAATAGAGAGACATACAAAGTCGAGAATTGGCTAGAGCGTTGGACTACTGATCGAAGGGTTCCAGGTTCGAATCGCACAGTAACACTTTAAGCTTTCTTACTGCCCACCTTTTGCAAAAGTCAGACAAACATTCAAGGGTATCAACTGTTATCATAAGCCTCTAAATGTTGCCATTAAGAAGTGATGTAAAATTTTACGAACCTGTCATATGTGCCAGAAATATAAATGGTTCAAGAAGCTACTGTTGAGGCCCTGTATATACCATTGATTTACATGTTTATGAATACGTGCACGGAAATCCGGCATTGTTTAGAATGCCTAAAACGGATGGCCAATGTATAAATTAATTTAGTTTTCTATATATGGCCTTGGCATTATACAGAATTGCTTACTGGTACCCGGAAATGTCTAAATTATTAGAATAATATATATATATATAGGGCATCCATTCGCCCTCCTCGCACTCATGATCAAATATCCGACGGAGTATTTTTCTCTCAAAAGACCCCAACATTAGCTTCCCTTTCCTACTTATCGTCCAGCACTCGGCACCATAAAGCAGGACTGGCAGGATTAAGTTTCGATTGAGCATGCATTTTTTCCTTCGGGTGAGGAGTTTTGAACCCATTTGTTTTGCCAAACGGAAGTTTCGTTGAGTTGATCGCAGAAATGCTGCTTAAATACATCTTCTTATCCCTGCGCTTCGGTGACTAAGTTTCCGTTTCGAAAAGTCTGCGTTCCGGTTTTAAGGCCAGGAGTCCGTTGCTTCACTTTCTTGCGATATCTCCGGATATTTTTTCGATCACCAGACTCTTCATTTCCTTCTACGCAGGATCTTCTTCTTCTCATTTCTCTTGGCTTGATACTCTTCCCTCGTTGCCCTTGTCTTGCGCTGCAGCGTTTTTAAATGTGCATCTTCATGCAATTGTAACAATGGAATTTATAGGAATACGATGTACAGATAATAAATTGTAACTTACACAGATAATAAAACGCAGATGTCGCAGGCCCGCAGAAAAAACAATCCTTGGATATTTTATTAACTTACAAGCTGACAAAACGTTTTTTTTTCCATAAGATCAACTGACAAAACGTTTTTGGATTGAACTCACCATTTGAATGAGTTTTTTCTTTTTGATATTGGTAGTATTAAGGTTTGTGTTTTTCTATTATGCTATGGTGGATTATGTGCCCCAGATAATGGCCAGATGGTGGCCTTGGTCGGTTGTACGTTCTTACCGAAGGGTCCCACATGGCACTTCACTTATTTTTTTTGCATCTCTTGCTGACCATGATGTGCATTTTTACGCTTTTTCGTTTTACTTGGAAGAACAAAAATATGAATGAGTGGACCAAAGGAATGATATGGCCCAAACATCTTTCATGACCAAGGCGACTGAAGATTAAAGACAACTTGTGGCTTCGACGGCAGAGTGCGTAATGCGCTTGCCTGAGAATACGCTGGTCAAGGCACAACGAAAAAGAAGTCTGATTAACTGTGGCAAGTCGTGAAACAGCGCTGTAACTCCAACCACCACTTCACGTGGTATCAACCGCAAGTTGTTTTTGTTAACTCAACCATTTCAAATAAATTAACAAAAGTTGGGCTTATATTAAATTGACGGAAGCTTAGCAGCCTAACGTGGGTTTTCACATAAAAATTATTTTAAATGTAATTCATTCACGATTGTTAAACAAAATACATTTTTAGCAGAACTCCAACAAATTTTCATTTTCATGCATGAAAGGGAAGTACAGTGAAAGTGACGGAGACAAAATGTTTGTTCCTAAGGGAATTGTTCGTTCAAAGGAAATTATATTATTAAATTATCTGTTATTTATCAAATCACAAAAAAATCTTTTTGCAACTTTATTTTAAACAATAAACAAAGCAATCAAAAGACGTTTTGATGATACGAGGGCGGGTCAATAAGTCCGTGACTTTTGGAATAAAACACAGATTTTTTGATAAAATTTTTTTTTTATTTTTCAACGTAGTCTCCCTTGAGCTCTATAAACTTTGTCGAACGCTTCTCCAATTTTTTTATCCCTTCCAAAAAAAAAGATTTGTCGAGGTCCTCAAAATAGGCCTTTATTTGCGAGATGACTTCATCATTGGAGTCAAATCTTTTTCCACCAAGCCATTTCTTCAGGTTTGGGAACAAGAAGTAGTCGCTTGGAGCCAAATCTGGAGAATAGGGTGGATGAGGGAGCAATTCATAGCCCAATTCATGGTTTTTTGCCATGGCAACTGCACATGTGTGCACCCTTGCATTGTCTTGGTGGAAAAGAACTTTTTTCTTGGCCAAATGAGGTCGGTTTTTTTTCAAATCGTCATTGAATCGGTCCAATAAGTTGGCATAATATTCCCCATTGATTGTTCTTCCCTTTTGAAGGTAGTCAATGTGGATTACCCCGCGTGCATCCCAAAAAACAGTCGCCATAACTTTATTGGCTGACAAACCCACCTTGGCCTTCTTTGGCGCCGATTCACCCTTAGAAACCCACTGTTTTGACTGTTGTTTGGTCTCTGGTGTGTTGTGATGGATCCATGTTTTGTCCACGGTTACAAAACGGCGCAAAAACTCCTCCATATTGCGATTAAACAACGCCAAACCTTCCTGTGAAGTTGTTACACGATTGCGTTTGTGGTCGACTGTGAGCAAACGCGGCACCCATCTTGCGGAAAGCTTTCTCATGCTCAAGTGATCATTCAAAATTGAAACCACTGAGACATGCGAGATCCCTACGGCTTCCACAATCTCTCGCACTTTCAATCTTCGGTCGGCCAACACCATATCGTGAATTTTTTCGATTGTTTCGGGTGTAGAGACCTCAACTGGGCGTCCAGGACGTTCGGCATCTTCAGTGCTTGTACGGCCACAACGAAATTCAGTAAACCACTTTTTTACCATTGAAATCGATGGTGCAGAGTCCCCATAGTATTTTTCAAGCTTAGCCTTGGTCTCGGTAATGGTTTTTTTTCGCAAGAAATAATGCTTAATAAGCACACGAAATTCACTTTTTTCCATTTTCTCCTCAAATTAGTGAGTAGTCTGATAAAAATAGCTGTCAAACACAAACTAACTGACGCAGCAAGTTTAAATTTTGACAGGAGTCAACTGACAGATGCCTGTTGACAGGAGCAGTGTTGCCGTTTTAGTAAAGAGGTCAGAAATTCAAAAAGTCACGGACTTATTGACCCGCCCTCGTATTTGAAATGTGAACAGAATATAATTCTTGGTGGTCTTATATAGCTTAGAATAAAGTGAATATGTTTAGAACAAGAACCTTTATAACTGACGCAGACACAAATCTGATCGATGTCATCTGAATCGTTTGATAGTTTGCATTGCTTGCTGCTGAACTTCGAGCTAACAGCAATCAGCACACTTCCACCTCGCTCCATACCTGTGATGGCGGTCGGTCTTTCCGGAAGATTTGGTAAGAAGTATCAAAAAATTCTGATGAGTGAAAGTGTGGATTCAACCAAGTCTCCACAATGACGATGACATCGAACTCATTAATTGATGACGAAGTGAATAATTGACGAGATTTTGTTCTCATACCACCAGCATTTTGGAAATAAACAGACAGTTGCGACGGGGATGATGATGGGTTTCTTACCTTAACTATGTGTTGAACTTCTGGGTTGACAACTCTGTTTATTTCACCTTCGAATTGTGGCCCTTTTTTGTAATATTTACAAATTTTTTGATTTGGACATGAACAGGCCAATTTGTTGGATGCAATGCTTTGTCGAAAGTATCAGCAGGGATTCCCAGCTTAAAGTTGACATAGCGTAGTTTAGTAGAATCAGCGACTTTTTTAATTAACTTCGTACAACGCAACGAGCCTTTGGGAACACTCAATTTGACTGCAGTGTAATTCATGACATTATCTTCAGTCACATTGCTGTCCAATCGAGAAAGATGCAGAAAACGCAGGTGAGGAACAGACTGTAGTGTAATTTCACCCTCAACAGTAGCAGTAGTTCCAATCCAAACATTGCTTTTGAAGAACGATGACCATTTAAAATTTTCTTTTGGCATTTTTCTCATTTTTTGGGCCTTTTCACTGTTTTTGGGGTTATTTTGCATTGGGGCTAAATTCATTCCGCAGGTATGCCAATAGTTTGTAAGGTCAGACCGACGAATCCTACAGGCAGACCAGTAGTGAAGTGCAAGGGTTATGATCCCTTAAGTCCAGATCATAACATCGTCGTTAAAGAAAAGAAATAGAATCGAATTTCCCGAAGCTTCCAAAGTGGTTCTTCAATATCAGGAGAGTTTTTTTTCCCGGAAATGCCGCCATTTTTGGGTGAGGATCTAGAAGTAGAGTTGTCCGTAAGATAGAAACAGTGTTCAAGTTGGAGCGTGGTCTTTCAATGACATTTTACGGAAGGTAAGGATAGGTAAAGAAGGTTGTCTGCACATTGGGCAATCATCACCGAGAAAACAAAAGAAAACCAAAAGAAATCCAATGGGATCTGCTATTGAATCTTTAAATGTCCATTGTCCAATAGTTTATTGAGATAACGGAAAGTGATTTAACAAACGTGATTGAATGAGTTTTTTGTTTTTTTTTGGCATATTAAAGAATCGATAATTTAACAGTTTTGTTCATGAATTTTAAATCTTAAATTCATCTTTAAATAAAATGGAACCGAATCTGTTGCTTTTACAATCAACAAGTGTTTTGTTGGCCTTCTTTTAATACTCATATGATTTAATTTTACGGCCAAAGAAGACGATTTTGTAAATGATTTACTGTTTATTTTATTTATTAATAAAGAAATAATTTAATATGCAATTCATTTGCTTATTGGTTGGTGTTTGCACGACAATATGACTATGCGAATGGTTGATTGATTACACACATCGCGGCGGTTTATTCTATTTAAAAAGCAGAAACCCTTTTTTCACTCAAATAAATAGTCGAAATGACCAGAGTGCCCAGAACGCACGAAAGAAATCAGGTAAACAACAAGTACACATTTCCCAGTCACAAACGGTTGCGCGAATTCCAATCAATGTAGGGCATTTCGTACTGATTCCCTCCGTTTTTATTTTTCTTCTCAATTTGTTCTTTGTAAAATGGAATTTTTGAGATTTCCTTCTTGCCACTTCTTCCTTGTGTGTCCATTAGCGCTTCGGATGTAATGTTGTTTTGGCTAACTAATGTCGGTGTTGTAAATGAAAATAAGATACATTTTCCCTCTCGAATACCGGGTTATCGAATTTAATCTGCAGGCAGCGCCAGCAACCTGTCATACAGTCCGCGACATAAAATATGCTTGTGTGCTACAGACACCTACAGCTATTGTTGCCGTATCTGTGAGGAAAAGAAATTCGTGATTAATACAATCCGGATGCAATGTGTATTGCGCGCGTATCTGAATTAATTTTCTCTTTCTCATTTCACTTGGGCTTGTAGAAAAGATACAAAGAAAACAAAAAAAAAAACAACAAAAAAAGCATGAACGTATAGTGTTCTTTCTCATCGTCCTCCTCGCCGTTGGATTGTATCGGTTGCGGCAGATTGGTTTTGTTTTCGATATTTTGCTTTGGCTTTTGTAATGAATGAGTCCATAGATGGTAATGAAGAAGGTGTGTGAGGTTAGGAAGGGAAGAAAAACCGCCTTGTTGTGGAACACGGGGTTCAGTGGTCTTAATTGGAATCTATTTTGAGGCTATCACGAAGTTTTGTGTTTATGATTTGAATGCAAATTGCACAATTTGGATCTGAGTGTGGGCAGGTGAACTGTAGCAATTGTGCAAGTGATTTTTTGCAGGTGAGGTTACATGCCTTTTCTAAATGAAAGTAATCAAGCAATGAAGTGGTCGGTTATGGAATGTTATCCGGCGGGTAATCCGATAATACCTAATGAAAAAATCAAAATCTTCTGACAGGGTAGGTACTTTCTACAAGGTTTTAACATTTCGAAATTTTATTTTAAAAAGTAAAAACGACCTACAAGTAAACGGAAAGATACACGATTTACGGCACCTTCCCGCAAAGGAATAATTGTTAGATTAGGAGATATTTGAGCTTTTGGGACAAGTTAGTGCTGTGAACCATGCATGTGGCACAAGCAAAACTAAAAATATTGCTTCTGTAGTTGGACATATGGCCGAAACGGATGTGGCTCTTACTGTGAATGGCTTCTACTAGTAAACCAATCAATGAACTTTTATGGCCGGAACCATTTCACGAAATAGTGATACAAATTTACCGCCGAACTCAGGCGATTTCACACCGTGCCACTTCTATCTTTAGAGCAATGTGAATAAGGAGTTTTCAGGTTTAATTATCGATGAAATAGAGCCGCATATAATGTGATGGAAAATTATTGCCTGAACGTGCAACAGAGATCGTGGAGGCCATTTATCTAATTTTGTTTTTGCTCGTTAATGGCAAACTGGTGGCGTGAAATAGGTGCTTATCGAAAATTTGGCCTTATTTCACTTTGTGACAAAGAATTAGGAACAAATTTGAGTTTACAATTTCACTTTTTTAATTTGAATCGAAGTTATTACAGTGAAAGCTTCCTTAGGCGGGCAGGGACAGGGAGCAAATGTTTCTCCGCCTAAAGGAACCACCATTTTGACACTTCGCAATTTTATTTGAAACGATGAACATCCCAGAAAATAAATGTTTTCACGGTTTGGCCGATAAAGAAAAACAAAACTTTTTCAAAAAGTTCTTGAAATCCAGCCGGACAAAATAAAGCAGCAAATCGTTTTGAAGGGTAATACGCATAATAGGCACGGAAAACAGAGTAAGGAAGCGCATTCCACATTCGTGTTGTACGCCTAAGGAAAGATACTTTGTAACACTCTGCGCAAGAAAATAGGCTAAAGGATGAACTTATGCCATGGCGGGCCTTGCGGTTGAAAAGTTCTAAGGTAGTATAAAAAGTCGATCGCCACTAAGATTTATCGAGCGTTTTTGTGTTCTGTCAAGTAAAAGGTTTTTCAATAAGGGCGGGTAGATGTTTAAATGGAATAAAACAAGCTGTGTGCGAGGTATTAACAATTTTTGTATACCCTATTCTAAGGGTATATTAATTTTGACGCATAGTTTGTAACATACCTTAATATTGCCCGTAGACCCCTAAAAGTTACTATATTTATGATCAGCATCAATAGTAGTGTCGATCTAGCCATGTCCGTCCGTCCGTCCGTCGGCAAAAATTAGGCCTTTAAACTGGACCTAGAGAGCTAAAATTTTAACCATATACTCTCTAGGGTCCCGAAATAATCGAGTTTAAGAATTTTTGAAATCCGCCCACAGACACGCCCACAAACTCAAAAAAACAAAATTTTGGAAAAAATCGAATTTTGAGCTAGAGAGCTGAAATTTTGTATATATGATCTATGGCTCCTAAAACTTATCGGGAGATACAATTTTTCAAATCCGCCCTGACACTCCCACAATTAAATAAAACAATTTTATTGAAAAGTCAAAGTTTGAGCTAGGAAGCTGAAATTTATAATATATATTTTCTTTGGGCCCTTTATGCTCATGTGTAAATATTTTCAAAATCCTCCCACTGACACGCCCACAATTTAAAAAAAAAACTTTTTTTTGAAAATCCAAAGTTTGAGCTAGGGAGCTGAAATTTATAATATATACTCTCTAGGGGCCCTTTATGCTAATCTGAAAATATTTTCAAAATCCGCCTAGTGACCCACAATTTAAAAAAAAAAAAACATTTTTGAAAATGCAAAGTTTGAAGCTGAAATATATAATATTTATACTCTCTTAATTTTTTTTTAAATCCGCCTACTGACACGCCCACAATTAAATAAAACAATTTTATTGGAAAACCAAAGTTTGAGCTAGGGAGCGTTTTTTTTTACAAAAGCTTAGTTTTATTTCGACAAAATCCTTTCAATGTTATATAACAAAATATGTAGAGCATTCTTAACAATTCAACCATACTTAGACCTTTGTCACGCCCACTTATGATTGATAGGAATGAGAATAGGGTATCCAACAGTTCGCCCAAGCGGACTGTAGCTCGTGCCTATGTTTTTTATTTGAAAGGCGCGTGTATGCCATTATGTATGGAATATGACATCGTTTAAATGTCCGCCTCGGCTTCTTACGGTGGCACGGATCCAACTGGTCCAATTTTCAATGACTCTTCCGCATAGATCCAGCTGAATTCGAGCGATGGCCTGTGTTATATTCACCTATAGGGCATCGGTCGATTGTGGTTTTATTCGCATAGACCTGCGACCTCAGGAAACCACACAAGAAAATGTCCAGCGTGGTCAAATCGCATGACCAGACGCAAAATTCGCCAAGTTGAAGTCGGCGAAAGGCCGAGGTTTGAGGGTTTTACTCAAGTTTGGGGCCAAAAACGCCTCATAAATTGTAGCCGGATCAGAAGGCGGAAACTACTGCTTGCATCGCTTAAGAAAACCTAGACGTTTCACAGCATTCTTGGCGGCATGGGATATGTGGTCATTTCAACCAAGGTTGTCATTAACACACATACCGGACATGAAAAGACGTTCTGGTGTTTTGAAAGCACTTTATTCCACTCTACTGGGTTTTCCGTAATGAAAAATTTAATGAACTTTAACATACGTCGCCCTTCCAGTTCAACACCTAAAAATGAGGGCGTGACCGAGGAAACGGATATGAGAAACGTTCTGTCATCAGCGAAAACATTGAATGAGAAGTAACAGACAGGAGATCATTTATAACAGTATTTATTTTATGAGTTGCAGACTTGGAACCGTTTAAAACAACTTGAATTGAACGTTCAGAACAGACATTTTTAATTGATTGCTGAAGAGTAAAATGGATTGCAATTGCACGCATTTTCAACAAAAGAGCTTGATGCCAAACTCTGTCAATTGCTTTTAAAATACGAGTAAATGCGTGTAGGGATTAATGACGAGGCCGGAAGGACCAAACGTTTTTACTACCAGTGGGAATTTGTAGTATTTTTTCCTCAACGTTTGGTTGAAGGACAATTTGACGTGATTTGACGGGGGCTTTGCAGTCATTTCGGTCTCGTTTGAAATTTTACCCTGACAGCGTCTTCACAGCTCAAGTCAAACCACGCGTCACATCCCTTGCAACTGTGAGCAAGCATGTATTTTTCATATGCAAAGGAAAATAAAAAATAACTAGCTGTGAAGCAACGGTGAACTTTTTTTGTTTTTTAGTTCCTAACAGGCCGTTTTTGAAAACGTCATCTGCGTCAAAAATGCGTTTTCAGGATGTTCTTAAGCGCAAACTGCAAAAGTAAAGTATTCGAAAATGCAAACACTAATTTATCGAAAATGTAGTTTGCGGAAGTCATTCGTTTGGAAACGTCATCTGCGTGGGATGTGCAGTATAAAATCCGAGGTGACAAGAATTTTTGATGGCGGAAAAAATTGAATGCTTGATGTCGAGAAGGATTCATTTTAATTATTAAGTGTATTCATTTATTTTTTAGTGTGGAATTTAAGTAATTTGTTTTATTTTCCATTATTGAGTTAAATTACCCAGACGAAATGAAAAGTGAATACGAGAACAAAAAGTAACCTAATTTATACTATGGTGGTCATTTGACTTTGGCCGGGCGCAGTGGCTCAGTGGTTAGTGTGTCGGACGAAAGGTTATAGTTAAGTTTAGAGCATAAGGACCAGTAAATAAGAAGAAGTATCCTGTTAATTGTAAGTTAGATTTAATCATGTTTGTCAGGGTATTAAAATAACTAGCTGTGAAGCAACGGAGAACTTTTTTTGTTTTTTTTAGTTCCTAACAGGCCGTTTTTGAAAACGTCATCTGCGTCAAAAATGCGTTTGCAGGATGTTCTTAAGCGCAAACTGCAAAAGTAAAGTATTCGAAAATGCAAACACTAATTTAATTGCATTCATCATGTTCGAAAATGTAGTTTGCGGAAGTCATTCGTTTGGAAACGTCATCTGCGTGGGAGATGTGCAGTATAAAATCCGAGGTGACAAGAATTTTTGATGGCGGAAAAAAATTGAATGCTTGATGTCGAGAAGGATTCATTTTAATTATTAAGTGTATTCATTTATTTTTTAGTGTGGAATTTAAGTAATTTGTTTTATTTTCCATTATTGAGTTAAATTACCCAGACGAAATGAAAAGTGAATACGAGAACAAAAAGTAACCTAATTTATACTATGGTGGTCATTTGACTTTGGCCGGGCGCAGTGACTCAGTGGTTAGTGTGTCGGACGAAAGGTTATAGTTAAGTTTAGAGCATAAGGACCAGTAAATAAGAAGAAGTATCCTGTTAATTGTAAGTTAGATTTAATCATGTTTGTCAGGGTATTAAAATAACTAGCTGTGAAGCAACGGAGAACTTTTTTTGTTTTTTTTAGTTCCTAACAGGCCGTTTTTGAAAACGTCATCTGCGTCAAAAATGCGTTTGCAGGATGTTCTAAAGCGCAAACTGCAAAAGTAAAGTATTCGAAAATGCAAACACTAATTTAATTGCATTCATCATGTTCGAAAATGTAGTTTGCGGAAGTCATTCGTTTGGAAACGTCATCTGCGTGGGAGATGTGCAGTATAAAATCCGAGGTGACAAGAATTTTTGATGGCGGAAAAAATTGAATGCTTGATGTCGAGAAGGATTCATTTTAATTATTAAGTGTATTCATTTATTTTTTAGTGTGGAATTCAAGTAATTTGTTTTATTTTCCATTATTGAGTTAAATTACCCAGACGAAATGAAAAGTGAATACGAGAACCAAAAGTAACCTAATTTATACTATGGTGGTCATTTGACTTTGGCCGGGCGCAGTGGCTCAGTGGTTAGTGTGTCGGACGAAAGGTTATAGTTAAGTTTAGAGCATAAGGACCAATAAATAAGAAGAAGTACCCTGTTAATTGTAAGTTAGATTTAATCATGTTTGACTAGTATGTAAGTAGACATCTAATAATGAATAAAAAATGAAATTCAAAGTCAAAAAGTGTGTTGGACTACTAATCGAAAAGTCGTGGGTTCAATTGCCGCCGGGGCCAAGTAACATCTTGAGTTTTTTTTTACATTGCCCCACCTCTTGCGAACGTCTGACAAACATCCAAGAGTATCGATTGTCATGAGAAGCTTCTCAAATTTGCCGCTTGAATTCGGCTTGAAATTGTAGGTCCCTTGCACTTCGCGCAAGAAAAACGTTGGAGACGCTAGGTTTTAGGCCCTGTATATTCATTTATTTTAGTCATTTGACTATCAAATTGCAGTTTTCGAAAACGGCCACACGGCCGGTCAAGGAAGCCCGCCTAGCGAAACGTTAAATGTCTGCAATCTTATATATAAAACGCTGATAAGAAAATGTTTTCAGTCTTAGGGAGCTGACCGCAATGGAAAATTTAACTGTAAACCTCTGTTGAATTTTTAAATTTAACATTCGGGGCGGAGACACGCTGTGCGCAAGATTATTGGAAATACATACAGTCAACTTCGGCTCTATTTATTGTAACCAAAAGTAAATTATCGATAGCTGGATGGCCATGGGTAAGAGGTTATAGCATATGAAACTCTAGAAAATCGAACGACTTCAAGTCTCTCCAACGTACATGGGTCCTTTTTTGAAATAAAGCGTGAGAACAGTTGTCGAACCTTTACCTAAAAATATTCATGCGATGTTTTAACCAATTAAAAAAAGCCAAGACTATATTACTGCAAGAAATCGAATTAATTTTCAAGTTTTTTGCACACCTTCCTTATTGTTCGTTTCCAGTCCTTTCACAGTTCCTGCTTTGTTTAGAGCAAATTACAACCAGAGAGATATACTTTTGACTTAGACAGGAGAATGCAATTATCATCCCAAACGCTGGCAGTATACCATGAACTGCCCCTTACTTAAGTCATGTAGACCTTCCAGTTTAACATCGTTTGTTCTAAAAACCATGGAAAGACTTATTGATTGATGTTTATATTAGAGACTGGATATAAAAAGGCTTCCATCTACACTCGAGTCAGTATGCGTACATAAAGGGCAAATCAATGGACGGGGTTCTTGACTGCCTTGTTGCAAAGATAGAATGAGTTCTTCAATCCAAGGATACATGCCAATGTGCCTTCCTGGACATTGGAGGTGATTTCGATTATATTGGATAAAACTCGATTGAAAGGGCAATTAGATAGTTAATTTTTCAAATTGTAGGTCTTTCGGGCTTTTTGAAAAATATATATTAGTTGTTTCCTTTTTAGTTCTTCAAAGAGAACCCGCATGTAAAATTACAAAACTGTAGTGGTGTGGGGGCGGTAATCATGCCAACTGAGTACGAAATTTAAAAAATTAAATTTTTCCCTTTGCACCGCATATCAATATTCTGCGATGATTGGAATGCTCCATAATTTTCATGGAATGTCAGTCAGGTGAAAATGGCGTGAGTTGGTTGGCTGTGCAGTACAGTGCATAATGTACTCGTATCAATGGAAATAAAAAGTGGAAATAAGCAGCTATCAGTACACTATCCGAAACATGGTATAACAACACTTTCAGCTTTCTTTTGGGTCATTGTTTGCCAGCTTAACAAACTGAATCATGGTCAAAACCAATTTAAATTGTACGTCGCCTCTGTGTAGACAATATACGGCATTATGTTTTGATTTTATAATTATTATTATAAGTAACGCAACAATCGATCATGCACGATCACGAATGTGTGGCCTTGTGGTGCACTAGGAAGTAAATCTTCAAAAAATATCTTGAAAGGTTTTAAAATTGAAACTAACATCAAGAAAATTGCTTGTCTCGGGAAATAATATATGTAATCGCTTTTTTGCACAAAACACTCCAGAGCGTAGCACTATGGGCCAAATAACTTTTTTCGTCGTCAAAAATCTGTAACTTTGAAGCCTCTTGAAATAAAATAGTCAAATTTTACACACATTATTTGAAATGTAATGCGTATCAAATAATACGAGTATCTTAGGTTTAAATACTGTAAAAAAATTAAAAAGAATACAAATGTTTACAACAATTGCAATAAAAAAATAAACTTTATAACAAAAACTAAATAGTTTGGCAATAAAAAAAAAACACAAAAAAGGTTATGAGAGATTTTTTTTGTTTCCTTCTTTGCGATACGCTCATCGCTCTTGATCAAAGGGGGTCAGATCGGGGCAGATGTTTTATTTTGCCTTTTCACCAATACGTTTAGGAATCAATTACAGTGCAAATAGCAGAAGGCAGCGGAGGGGTTTAAGACTAGTTGCGAAATTTAAAATTTGCATGTATTATGAGGAAAATAAAATTAATTAAATAATATACAATATTATATATAAAAAAAATATCTTGTTTTATTACCTTTTAAGCATCTAACAGGTAGATTTCGTTACTGTTCGCAAACAGGTGGAACAAAAAAGGGCACATTTTATGACGTTATTGGGAAAAGCATCATAAAAATTGAAATTATCTTCCTAATCCCAATATGGTTTTTCCCATATTATCGAAGGATTGAAAAAAAAAATTGTAAAATTAAATCAACAAACTATCTGTTTGTAAACACGTGGAAGGGAGTGTATCATTATCTTGGAATATATTTTCAACTATTCGAATAGCCTAAAGTATTTGGTTTCTAAAAATATATAATACTTGTGTTTTCCCATCAACAAATGGCTAAAAAAAAACATAGGGACGGGCTACAGTCCGCTTGGGCGAACTGTTGGATACCTTATTATTATTCCTATTCCTCATAAGTGGGCATGACAAAAGTCTTAGTATGGTTGAATTGTTAAGAACGCTCTACATATTTTGTTATATAACATTTAAAGGATTTTATCGAAAAAAACGAAGCTTTTGTAAGAAAAAACGCTCCCTAGCTCAAACTTGGGTTTTTCAATAAAATTGTTTTATTTAATTGTGGGCTTGTCAGTAGGCGGATTTAAAAAAAAAATTATGGATGAGCATTAAGGGCCACTAGAGAGTAGATATTATAAATTTCAGCTCCCTAGCTCAAACTTTGACTTTTCAATAAAATTGTTGTATTTTTGTGGGCGTCAGTGGGCGGATTTTAAAAATTTTATCTCCCGAGCAGTTTTAGGAGTCATAGATCAAATATAAAAAATTTCAGATCTCTAGCTCAAAATTCGATTTTTTCGAAAAATTTGTTTTTTTGAGTTTGTGGGCGTGTCTGTGGGCGGATTTCAAATATTCATAAACTTGATTATTTCGGGACCCTAGAGAGTATATGGTTAAAATTTCAGCTCTCTGGGCAAAGTGTAAAGGTCTAATTTTTGCCGACAGACGAACGGACGGACGGACAGACATGGCTAGATCGACATTACTATCGATGCTGATCATAAATATAGTAACTTTTAGTGGTCTACGGGCAATATTAAGGTATGTTACAAACTATGCGTCAAAATTAATATACCCTTAGAATAGGGTATAAAAAATGTAGTTTAATAGTAACTTCGATGTTGTTTTAATTAAACTTAGATAGAGTGTAGTAGCAGCGGGAGTGTGCGTTCGTTGCTGAGCCTTACAAAAAGAAATATGTACATGTTTTATGATTTTGACCAAACTTCAAAAAACCTCTCTCGGGTCGGGCCCAAATTTCGAGCTCAATCAGTGGTTTGGTTTAAGATGATTGCACCCTTTATTCTGCATGGTTTAGCCCCCTCACACAACTTCGTAACCCCGCTACGGATAGGTGCTGGTTGTCTGGTAGGGGCCTATGACTGCTTACTTTTTCGAATCAAATAATGTTTGGTCGCCCGGTTCGCGGGGTAAAGGGATTTCCCCCGTTTCTTCGCAAGCAACAGCTATATAACTTCTTAACTCAATTGGCTAAACGATTCGCGAACGCATAGGAGACAAACACACAATCATTAGCGCGTCACCCATTGTACGTTGTTGGTACATGCCAGAAATGTTCACGCGAGTACCAACAAAAACTGTACCCAGTTTAAACTCAGTCGCGGCGCTGGCAGTCCATGTTTATGTCAACGGATTGAACAGTTTAGAAGTTGATATGATGCCCTCTGGTGGCTAGTTAAAAGAAAGTGGATATCACAAAAACTTTCTGCATACAAAATACATATATGTGCCAACGTTCATGGTGATCGGTCAAACAGTATAGAAGTTCATATGCTGCAGCGTTATCTAGTGGGGAGTTTTAACAAAGTGAGCATAGCATAGACCGTACACCGCAGAGAAAATACTATTAGTAATAAACAAACAAATGTCAGAGCTGTTGACAGTTTTATCTTGTTACGTCATCTTAATCATAGTTGCAGCTACTGTAGCTCCTCTACTTGATGGATATGGTCTCAGGTTTGAATCCCGCCGGGCCAAGTCATGAGAAGCTTTTCAAATTTGATGTTCGGATACGGCTTAAAATTGTAGGTCCTTTCTACTTTGCTAAAGCAAATGGTTGGAGAAACTTTAAGGCCCTGTGTGGACCGTTAATGCCTAATTATTTGCAATAATTTTGGAAATAACGTATTTGAGATGCAAAACATCACCTTTGGCCATAGTGCGTCGCCAAAACTTTATGAAAGAAATTACTGCTCTAAGTTTATCTATCATAAACAAGTCTTATTTGCCAATGTACTAAGAATGATTTGTCATCGGCTTCAACGTGTGGTAAATGTCTACACGTACAAATCTATTTATTTACCGATGCAAGGTCATTTATATCGAAGCAAAACATAGTGTGATAAAGTAAAGTGGTTGATAACTGAAGGAATGTAATGACTTATTTCTAGGTCTTAGCAGTAGCTTCTACCATCACCCGCACAAGCATGTGTTCAGGAGAAAAAGCTTATCTACTTAACATGTAAGCGCTTTTCATAAGCGTCAAAAATAAAATTAATTTTCTTGTTGTTTTCCGTATTCTTCCGAATTCCTCACAAGACAACACTCACAACAAATTCACCAAAGAAAGGTGAATTTTCGGTTGTTATTTGTGACAGCTGTCTTTCCTTGGCTATGACAGTTTTCCCTCATTTTTTTTCAATGTTCAACGCACAAGCAACGTGTTGATTTGGGGTCACCGATTGCATTCTGAGTTACGTATTTAAGCAGTATTAAGTGGAGCAAAAGCTTATGTACTTAACATGTAAGCGCTTTTCATTAGCATCAAAAATATAATTTAATTTCTTGTTTGTTTACGCAAGACTTGGATAAAATTTAGCTTACCGCTTTAACAACATTGTGTACATTTTTGGCTTACCTAGAAGAAAAAAAGAAGAAAATGTTAGTCAATTTGTACAAACTTAAACCCCGATTCTTCCCTTGTGAGGTCACACAAGTCAGAACTTTTGTGAGGCTGATTTGTTTTGAGGTTTGTTGTCATTTGGTAAAATGTTCCGTATTCTCCCGAATTCCTCACAAGACAACACTCACAACAAATTCACCAAGTTAAATTTTCGGTTGTGATTTTTGACAGCTGTCTTTTCTTGGCAATGACAGTTGTTTCGACCAATCAATGTACCTCATCTCAATTTTATAATGCGTGAACTTCGATGCGAGAATGTGTGAACTTCCATACGCGAATGTGTGACACAAAAATTACGAAACAAATGACACTTACGAGTGTAAGGGCCTTGGACCTGCTCACAGGGATATCACAATTTCGATTATTTTTGTGAGGATCACAAGTTGTGAGGTTGCGGGAGAATACGAAAACCTCAATATATCAAGTTCACCTCGCGTTGTAAAGTTTTTGTGACTTGTGAGGTCGCAGTGAGCTTTGGAAGAATCGGGCTGTTAGTTTAATACTATGAAACTATTAATTAATAAAAAATTGTCAGCAGATTCTCTAACACCTTCAACAACAATTTATATATCGACTTCAAACTATAAAGAGATCGAAAGGATAGTTTTGGAAAGTGTTGTTGCCCGCTCAAAATAAACCAAAGGCAGTATTGTATTCTCTGTAAAATCTGTAAACTTCAGTTAGAGTGAGAACTAACCTGTGTAGAACGTTTGTTAAAAGTATTGCTCTGTAGCATTCTTAACAAAAAAGAAACCGTTTAAATGCCAACCAATGTCTTCTTTCTAATTTTGGTTTTATTAAATATCCGTGCCTAATAGGTTGACACTGCGACCGGAAAGATCTTTGGTATTTATAGGTTTCATAATTCCAAATGACGTACCACCTCAGTATATCACCAGTCACAGAATTCCGCCACTTTACTGTCGAACGTGTTTCTCCGTGGGAGGATACGTCTTCTGAAACAATGTAGCGCCGAGCATTCACTAAGAACGTATTCGAAGGATTCATCCTCCTCTAGACCAAACCTACGTTCTGTCTCCGTAATGCCGAGACAGGCGGTTCTCTTTAGCTTCTGAAACTCGAATCTAGTTGTCCGTTCAAGAACTTTCGGCCACGACACTATAGCCGCGTATGTGATACTAGGTCATCATCATCATCGTTTTTGGACTCAAACCCCAAGTTCTGCCATACAGATGTCTACTGGTCCACATGGCTCTAGTGACTCGCTTTGTTCCTGACTTGATGATCGAGTTCTAGGTACGTCTTTTAACGAGGATGATACCGAAACATTTGACAATATAGAAGTAGCTTAATGTGGTGCCTGAGGGTGATATGTTCTATTTGAAAGTGCACTAGAACGGTTTTACAAGGCTTAATGGAGGGTCCCTCATTATTGTTCCATTATTAGACATGCATGAGCCCAGTGATGATAGTTCTATGCTTTACACTAACAGTTATCGCTAGATCATCTGCATAACCAATGCTGCTAAAGCCTAGTCTGTGAAGACTGACTAAAATATTGTCGATGACCTTTGACTGCCGTTACAATAGCCGACACCCCTTCCGAAGAGGAGGTGTAATCCAACATAGCTCTGATCCATTGGTTGGTCTTATCTTCGATGCCTTTACAACGAATCGTCCTTGCAAGAGAGTCGTATTCGGTAGTATCGAAATCACTTGGCTGCTTGGTCTTTCAAACGGAGGTTCGGTCTTTTTTTTATCTTTTCGGACTGCATCCACATTTTGGTAGGGCTCACAGAGTTCGCGGTTGTTTCTCCTCCTCCATTCGCCTTGCTCGCTCACAGAACCAAATTCGACAGAGTATTTTTCTTTCGAAAGAACCCAGTGTTAGTTCTCCTTTCCGGCTAAACGTCTAGCATCGGCGTCGACGCCATAAAGCAGAACAGCAGAACTGTCAGTATCAACCTGTTGTAGAGTTTATACTCCTTCTTTCGGGTTAGTAGTTTTGAAGATTTGGTCTATTGTCAATCTGCCGGGCCAGAAGCCACACTGGTACGTGTGGATTAGTGTGTTACAGAACGACTTCAGTCATTTATACAGTACGTTCGATACGATCACCCTTTCTTTTATTGTCGCTGATTCCTCATAGCTTATTATGCTCGCTTACGTCGCATGTAGTGGAGGTCCTGTCACCTTATTACTATATAACTAAAGTAAAACCCACGCATTAAATATGAGTGGGCGTAGTGGTTCAGTGGTCAGTGCGATGACTGCCCCACCTCTTGCGAAAGTCTTGACAAATATACAGTAGGTCCCTATTTTTAGTAACACAAATATAGATTTACTAGGTTTGAGAACTTTGTCTTTCTTCTCCTCCTTAATGGCGGAGCGGCTATGATCAGGATTAACATGACCATAACCCTTCCACTTTACTGCATCCCTTCTGACCTGTTGGGTTCACCGTTTAAGGACCGCTATAGGTCGTTAATGCTTATATTTATTTGATTAATCACATCCAAGTATCCACTATCGGAACTCTGAATAAAAGATAAATGAATATTTCAATTTATTTCGAACAAATTAAATAGGAGATATTGAATCTCAATCAACTCTAGCACATGAGAATTGATTTACCCAATTTGAATATTCAACAGATGCCTTGAAAAGCAAAAATGCTTTGTATATCCAGCCAATGCAGTTGATTCGATTGCACTTTCTGAATCTAAATTATTTATTTACCCTTTTTGTTTTATTTAAAACAGTTTTTTCTTAGTATTCTTGTATCTGTGGGCTGTGGAGTTTCATTTCGTTTCAGTTCAGGGAGTATATTTAGTTTTACAATGGCAATTCAAAAATACTGCTGATGATTGGGATTTCCTATCTTGGGCGTTTATGTGAAGCATTTTGTAATTCAGAGAATACGAATATTGGATTTGCGAAATGAGTCATCCACTTGGGAGGAAGTTTAAGAAAGAAAATCAAAAGAAATAAATTCCGAGACAAGTGAAACGCTATTTGTATTTGCAGTGGCAATAAAAATAAATATTTAAGTTGTACGGTTTTGTTCTTGAAAAAAAGTTCAGTGGGGAACGTGTTTACACAAAAATTGAATTGAACCAGATTTCGAGTAAAATCATTCCTTACAAAATCAATACTTAAACATAGAGGCGGGCTACAGTCCGCTTGGGCGAACTGTTGGATACCTTATTATTATTCCTATCCCTCATAAGTGGGCGTGACAAAAGTCTAAGTATGGTTGAATTGTTAAGAACGCTGTACATATTCTGTTATATAACAATTAAAAGATTTTATCAAACAAAAACGAAGCTTTTGTAAAAAAAACGTTCCCTAGCTCAAACTTTGGTTTTTCAATAAAATTATTTTATTTAATTGTGGGCGTGTCAGTAAGCGGATTTAAAAAAAAATTAACACATGATCATAGAGGACCCCTAGAGAGTATATATTATAAATTTCAGCTCCCTAGCTCAAACTTTGGATTTTCAAAAAAAAGTTGTTTTTGTAAATTGTGGGCGTGTCAGTAGGCGGATTTTGAAAATATTTACACATGAGCATAAAGGGCCCCCTAGAGAGTATATATTATAAATTTCAGCTCCCTAGCTCAAATTTTGGTTTTTCAATAAAATTGTTTTATTTTTTTGTAAATTTTATATCCCGAACAGTTTTAGGAGTCATAGATCATATATAAAAAATTTCAACTTTCTAGCTCGAAATTCGATTTTTTCCAAAATGTTGTTTTTTTTGAGTTTGTGGGCGTGTCTGTGGGCGGATTTCAAAAATTCGTAAACTTGATTATTTCGGGACCCTAGAGAGTATATGGTTAAAATTTCAGCACTCTAGGCCCAGTTTAAAGGCCTAATTTTTGCCGACGGACGGACATGGCTAGATCGACATTACTATCGATGCTGATCATAAATATAGTAACTTTTAGGGGTCTACGGGCAATACTAAGGTATGTTACAAACTATGCTTCAAAATTAATATACCCTTAGAATAGGGTATAAAAAGGATCAAGGTAGGTTAGTATGTATATTCTCCTTTTTTCTCCACAACTTTTGTGTACAGATTAGATTTACAGCGCTGACATTTGGGTATTGCTTCAACGATTTTTAAGACCGAGCTGAATGCCGGGACACTGTGATATACTACGGAACTTTAAAGCTGATGAGCTAGATCGACGACGAGCTTCTGGTTCAAACAGTACAAGCGTCACCGACATCGAGGTGCCAACGTCTTATAATAAATACCTAATCGACACCAATGCGGTAAGTTACGCCAACCATCGTTGGCACCAACTCAAGCAATGCAACACCGCAAGGCTGCATTGCGATGCAGACTTGGTAAAAAATCATGGTAAAAAAACAATCGCAGCCGACCAAATATTTAGCTAGATAAGATAGTCGCACAAATAACAGTGGGACAAGTATGTTTTAACTGCAATTACTCATAAGCCTTTACATCCAGATCTTTGTGCAAAATGTTAAATAAAGCTGTTGGTTTGAGGTTTAATTGCGGTGAACGACGACGAATTGACGTCCTTGGCTCTTCAGCAACACTTCTGCTAACAGCTGCAATAATTCCACTCGGACGACTACTACGATGATAGGCTTTACTTCTCTGATCTTGAACCGAACCAGTTTCTTCAAATTTATGAACTATGAGTTTAATAGCAGGGTTTGACGGAGCATTTTCTCAACCGTATTTTGAACGAAATTTTCTTTCAACTGCAAAACGTTCACCATATTTAAAATAAGTTTTAATAATAAAAACACATTGCTCAATAGTGTACCGATCCATTTTAGCTAATGGGAATCTATTTACTTCATATCTGACAAAAACTTCGGTGTAATCTAATAGCTGTAAAAAAGGTGGCGGCCAATTTAAAATGATACCTCAAATTTGAACACCCTTTATATACGAGTATATTATTTTTTATATATTTAAATATTAAGCATTACGGGCCTCAAACATAGCTTTCCCAACGATGTTATATTTTTGCAAGGAATGCAAGGAACCTTCAATTTTGGGGCCGCAAATTTGAAAAGATTCTGATGTTAATTGGTACTCCTGGATACTTTTCAGAATTTCGCAAGAGATAGAGCAGGGGAAAAATACTGTAGGTGTAAGATGCTCTTATTTTTCATAATGTTGTGTTACCGGAAGACGGACAGGATCCAAAAAAAAAAATGTCTACAAAATCTCACGTTCGCGTACTTTATGCGTAGAAAAATGAAAACTGTCAAATCTCCAAAATCAAGAGAGAATCCTCTCATTTCAAAGAAAAGTACGCGAACGCTTTTGTGTAAAAAGATGAAAAACGTCTTAGTTTGGCTTGAAAACAAGCAACCGATGTTTTTTTTTGCTGTCAAACGCATAGGATTTCATCATTTGACAGTTTTCATTTTTTTACCAGCTGAAATTCTGTGTGAAGAAAAATGAACGAAAGTACATCTTTCTTTCGTTCATCTTTTTACCATTTTCTCAGTACGCGAACGCGTTTGTGTAGTTTTGCACGAAAGTTTATATAAATTTACGTTTGCATATTAGTTCGCCAACAGACCTATAATTTATTAGAATCGAAAAATGGATAGTCTCGATAACTTTTAGTCCTGAGAACTTATAATCCAGCAAGAAATATGTAGTGTTGTTCTCGAGATTTCTAAAGCACGAAGGCCTGATGTTACTTTTATGACAGCTGATTTACAGCTATGTTCAGTTCGAAACAATGAGTGCCATTTAGACAAACTTCAAAAATTTGATGGAAATGACTGTCAGATCCAATAGCACTTTAGAAAGTGGACTGCAGACTGAAGCTCAGGCAACTCGATAACTCTAAACAATTCTTTAATAAAACCGCTGGAATTCCATCTGGGCCTGCGTTGCTATTTAAACTACATTTTTTTCAAGGGCGTTACTTACATCCCCATCCGAAAAATGAAATACACCAATGTCCAAAGCTTTCGGAATCATAACGTTATGGTTACCCACTAAGTCCTAAAGAATTAATTTTCATAGGCAGTCAATTTAATTTAAATAAAACCAATGTACACTTATTAATTCTTTGAAACAGTGTTCCCAGACTTGAGTACAATCATTATTCAAGAAAAGATATCTGGAATACATTTCACATCTAACAAGTAATGTTTTATAATTTCATAATATAGAGTATCAAAAATGTGATGTTGGTGCCGCAGGCCCCCATGCAACACACTCTTTGAGGAGGCAGGGAACACGTGACTACCTTCACATTCTAAAGTATCTAAGCACACATTTATATTATTTGCAACAGGTTTTGGCGTGTGTGAACTTATTGAATGAGTTCTCAAATAATCACACTTGCCGTTGGAAGAAATCGCGTGAGGTTTCTTTGAGAGCGCAACTGAACAGGTTTCTATTTTATGCGGCACAACTTACAAGACAAGAGTGCAAGTGAAAAAAAACAGCATATAAACGACGTCGAGATAGTTTTTTTTTTTTCCTTAATAAACATTGAAAAACTGTTTTTTTGTTACTTTAGTAAAGAGTAAGAAAACACGATTTCAATGTAGGTACTTGTAGTTTATAAATTAGTTTTGTTATTAGATATTTTGCCCTGGTTGAAGTTGTTTGGAGCAGAGAATCCTGATTCAAGCTGCAATCGAGTGCATTGAACATTTTAATGGAGATGACTTTTTGGCCACAAAACGTTTCAGTTGAGCTCCTAATGTCTTAATAAATAGACAAATTGGCACATACATACGAGTACATATACGTTTTCAATAAATTCTATATAAGATTAGATTGGATTGGATTGTTAAGGAGGTGAGATTTAGAACCCTTATGACCGCGACCAGGGCCTATTGTGATGTCCTCTTATTGGCTCAGTTCACTCATGGGGCCAATTTGTTGGTCAATTCGGCTAGGTCTTTGGGTGAGCTGATAAATATGTCACCTATGAAAGGTGTTTCTGAACCTTTTCTGGTCAGTTCGTTACCCCGACATGACCTGGAACCCACCATAATTTGGTCTTGTTTCTTAATCCGAGTGTTTGAAGGGTGTTGAAGCAGTACATGACTGACTTGAAGTCAATGATGTGCGAGCTGAGGGCGTTTATAGCTGTTTGACTATCCGTGAATATATGAATGATTGCACGTTTTATGCCAGATGAGTGAATGTGGCTGACGCATTCTTGAATGGCGTGGAGCTCTTCTTGAAATACGCTGGGTCTTTTTTCAAATGGGTATCGTAAAGCGTTTATTAGGACCGTATATTCCCGCTCCTACTCCCGTTTCCATTTTAGAACCATCCCTTACCACTTTATGCCGTTGTGGCTGTTTGGTGGGTTATTAGTAACCCATGTTTTTCTCTAAGGGATATCCGTGGAGAATCGTTTGTTGAAGCATAGTGTTTTTTGAGTTCCGGAAGTTCATCAAGAAGGGTCTTAAGTTCCGGATGGTCGTTAACCCTTATCTCGTTTAACTGTATTAGACTTGCTGCACTGCGGATCGCCTTTTTTTGAATGTATATGTGGAGAGTTCTGTTATTGGCTCTATTGCAGCTGTTGGACAGGTTCGCATGGCTCCGGAGATACCTAGGCACGCAAGCTGTTGTATCTTTTTAAGCTTCTCTATTGCGATCTTTTGTGTGGATTTTGTCCACCATACTATGGAGGCGTATGTTATAATGAGTCTTATCATGACTGTGTAGATCCAGTGGACGATCTTTGGAGAGATTGCCCAGGATCCTCCATTATGTGCGGCGACAGGCGCATGAAGCTCTATTAGCTTTAGTGATTTTGTTGTTAATGTGAGAGTTCCAGTTAAGCCTCTTGCCTAGGATTACTCCAAGATACTTGACTTCGTCGGACTACTCTACGACCGTGTCGTTTATTGTGACTAGACCTAGGTCTGATTTCCTCCTTTTGGGGAAAGGAACGATGACGGCTTTACTAGGATTTATGGACAAATTTTCCTTGGTGCACCAGTCTATGGCTGTCTTTAGAGCATTTTTCATTTTTGATGTGACTCCAATTGAGTCTTTGCCCCTGACTATGATGACAATATCATCGGCGTACCCAATTGTAGTGTAGCCCAAATTGCTCAGCTTGTGTAGCAGGCCATCGATGACCAAGGACCACAAGAGGGGTGAATGTACTCCCCCTTGTGGGCAGCCCCTTACGGCTGTTACTGATACTGAGGTCATTCCTGACGAGGCAGTTATTTTGCAACTTTCCAGCATCGCTTTGATCTATTTTATAGTTGGTTTGTCTATGTTTCTATGGTACAAAGCATTCGATATGAATTCATATCCAGTGTTGTCAAAAGCACCCTCAATGTCCAGAAAGGCACATAGTGCAATCTCTTTGCATCAGTAGGCGTTTTTTATCTCTGTTGGTATGTGAGTAAACGATTTTATTCAACTTTTGTTTATTTATCTTTATTTGTTCTTTTCTTTTTTATTTTCACAACTTGTTATTTGTTAATTTACATCTTCGCGACGCGTTTCAAAGCTGCTGCTTCATCTTCGGGCGAGTTGTTGTTGTTCTGTTGTTAGTCTTAACAGAGCGCCTTCCGTAGATTTGCCCTTTTGGTACGCGTATTGGTGGGGGTGCAGAGTCATGCTTTTTGATATGCATTCTCTAATATGAAAGTCAATAATCCTTTCCATTGTTTTCAAAAAAACGATGTCAAGTTTATCGGACGATATGAAATAGGTAATTCGCTCGGCTTGTTTCCCGGTTTAGGTATGAATACCACGTTTACTGCCCTCCAGGTTACTGGTATGTACCCATAGTTGAAGCTGAACCTAAATAAGGCAATCATGGATGGTAATAAAACTTCCATTACATTTTGAATGAGGGCTGGAAAAGTTTAAATGAGTTAATTGCCCATTTAACCTTATCCGGAGTAAAAAGTGATCCGGATAAACTATTAATTCTGCTGAGGTTTCTTGGAATTGAAACCTCCTATATGGTCATCTGAAATGACCATCGTATGGCCATCGTTTAGGGTTACCTTGAAGTTGTGATTGAAATTGTAAATTTTCGGATAGTTGTCCGTAAAGGTTATTCCTAGTAATTCTTTTTTTTTTTATTTTTTTTTATTAAAGTTTATTTATTAAATGACATGGTTTGTACATTAAGACATAGGTCTCTTATAGTACTTAGGCTTGATGGTTAAAATAAGAACTTAATTTAATACATGTTATATTTAAATTAACAAGAAATATAATATTAACAAGATATATAATATTTTTATCAAATTCCTGAACAAGGTCTGAGTGAGATAGTTTGGAGTTACTTTCATCTATAGAGATGAGCGTATAGGCATTTGCCATTGCCATTGCTTCCCTAAGTATGTATATATGAAGAGAGGAAGGTTCATTAGAACTTCTAACGATGCGGCAGGTGCTGTTCTCATTGCACCCGATCTACGCACACAGGCTAGTCATTGCAATTTGTTGGGCTTGGCCTTTTCTTTTGTTTTTCCCACCATTGGTAACAATGGGTCTAGCAATACAGCAATACATCCACAGTGTTATCCTGGGGTCTATGGTATTTTTAATATGAGAGCTGCAAGCGAGTTTTTGGTCGGTGGTAATTATTTTACTTCACTAGAAAACTTTTTTTTTCACCAAATTGTATTGGATTTGTTAGTTTCTCTAATTTTCGTCTTTAATTTAAGGCTACTATGGAGCCTTTATTGGGGTTAACCTTAAGGTCAACCAGCAACGTTATTCAGAGCTGTCTGGAGGCGATCAGAGTGTTTCTTCAAAATCCCCTCTGATTAGGATAGCGATGTCGTCATACCCTTAAACATAGTTACCATCCTTGCTGAGTAAAACCAGGAGGTTTCTTAACTACGATGGACCACAGTAGAGGGGAGAG
This sequence comes from Portevinia maculata, assembly GCA_949715645.1. Taxonomy (NCBI): domain Eukaryota; kingdom Metazoa; phylum Arthropoda; class Insecta; order Diptera; family Syrphidae; genus Portevinia; species Portevinia maculata. The sequence continues at coordinate 223,348,377 of OX454526.1, forward strand.
GACCCCCGCATTGTGGGCAGCCTTTTCCAGAAATGACCCTAACTAGTGATATTTTTATTCTCCTATTCTATAGCATGCTCTTTATCCATTTATAAGTGGCATTGTATACTCCTATGTTTTTTATGCATCGATATATGTGGTCGTGATCCGCGTTATCGAATTCACCCTCAATATCGAGAAAGCAACCAACCGCTATCTACTTGTCAGTTATAGATTTTCTAATCACGGAAGTAAGACTCTGAAGATTGTGGGTGGTTGATTTTCCTGACTGATAAGCATATTGATATTTATGAAGTGGGTATAGGTGAAGGGCCCCACTCTCTGATATGTCTGTCCATGACTTTTCCAGGGTTTTGAGTAGGAAGGAGGAAAGACTTATCGATCGATAGGATTAAGGCAGTTCTGAGGGTCTGCTACCTCTTTGGGGATATATCTAACGCTCACTTCCCTCCAACTCTTTGGAATGTAATCCCATGTAAAAGTAACCCTCAATATGTTTATATGGGGGGTGATGATGAGCGGGTACCCTTTTGGAGTAAAAGCGGAAAAATTTCGTCGTCTAAGGGGCTTTGTTTGGGTGGAATGAGCTTATAGCCCATTTAATTTTTCCCTCTTGGAATAGATCCGTTGCCCTCTTGCAATCCTCTCTGGAGGTTTTTGACCTGGAAGTCAATCACGCCAGGTCAAAATAACACCTGACAATTTTTTTCCCAATGCGTTACCTCTTGCGAAAGTCTGACAAAATATTCAAGTGTCATAGGAAGCTTTTCAAATTGTCCGTTCGGAGTTGGCTTAAAATTGTAGGTCCCTTCCACTTCGGACAAGCAAATGGGCTTAGTTTTAGGCCCTGTATGGACCGTTAATGACTCATTATTTATTTTATTGATTTTAATTTGTTTAAGTGGTTTTAAGTAATAGCAAGCACAAGCACTAGTGGCTTGTGACAAAACCTCTCTACAGACGAGTTGGAACACCCTTTAAAAGGTAGCCATGAATGATCCCTCCAGTAGAGATTATAGACTCGTCGTTAAAAAGATCAAAAACAGATTGCAATTTATGCGAAAATCCTTTCTTAAAAGTGTTACGTATACGCACCCGATTCACATAAATCCAATACATTTGTCAGCGGCTGCAATACAAATTTTCAATGTCCCACTACCTACATCGGTTGCGCGCAATGATATAATTAATGCTCACATGGTGCGCCCACATACACTTGACAATAGATAAAGTAGACAGAAACCCATAGAAAAACCCACTCATACCACTCCTACTCCTCCTCCACCGCCTGCTACATGTCCTAGAAAATCTAAAGTAATTGTTCGTTGCTTTTTTATTTGTGCGTGAATTCAATGTAATTAGTTTCAGTTGAACAGCAAAGTAATTTATTTTTCAACTATTTACTGGCTACCAGAGAGCCAGACCGAATCAACAAATCTGACAGCTGAGATATAGTATTGAAGCTGAGCCAAAGACTTTAAGCGATTGTCAGCAGTGGACGCAACTAAGTATTAAAAAGTTCATTCGAGAAGCACCTCTCTCGGGCGACCAAAGAAACTATGTTGGATTGATGTTCATGAAAATAGATTTCGAACCTATCTTGCCAAGAGAACTGTGCGAACTTTGGTGTACGTTTAAGAGACGGATGTATTCGGTTCAGTGTCTAGTACATACAATTACTTTTAATTTAGTTAGAAGACGGGGCATGTATGTCAGTGAACTTTGATTCATTTTTCGCGAACACGAATATCAGTTGACCGATTTTTATCAGACGCGGGACCAAACAAAAACACGAACTTCACGCATCAGTGTACCTATGAAGCCAAGTGAATTCTCTCATTTGTTGTTTATAGCGTGACGGTTCATTGATTCGTTTGATCATACGAAAAGTCCCATAAAAATCGTCGATGAATAAATATAATTGATATTAACCTGTTTTCCGCATCTAGAGAGAGAATGTAGAAGTTAGTTATTTCATTTCTGTTGGAACATGTTCGGCAAGCGTGTGCTCACCTAGCATGATTTATGAGACATTAAACTCGTTCACGACATTCATTCGAGTGTTTGTTTAATTGTAATTCGTTGACCGAGAATTAAGCAGCCGATACAAGTTGAATTTGCATCCTTTCGTTGGGTGAAAACGTGTTATGTACTAGCAAGACTTGTTGAAATACTTGTTTTCTGTTTTGGAATTTGATCAAAATTGTAAGAGTTTTTCAGCTAGGCAAGGTGACATAATAAAACTAGCAAACAGGATGCGAGATGTACGTATGCACAGTGATAAACAGCATGCATTTAATTATGAAGAGGTAAAATTTCCAAGTATAAGCTGTCAACTAGAAGGGACACACAACATCGACGAATCGGACAGAACGTCACGATAGACAGCTACAACTTTGAGGTAGTTAGGGACTTTGTCTACCTTGGCTCCGCTATAAATTTGGAAACGACATCACATCAGAAATCAAACGAAGAATTACACTTGCCAACCGCTGTTTCTTTGGCCTAAGAAGGCAATTGACTAGTAAGGCCTTGTCGAGAAACACTAAGGAGACTTTGTATAAGACCCTCATCATCCCAGTCGTGCTTTACGGCGCAGAGGCGTTGACATTAGCAAAAGCGGATGACGATCTCCTTGGTCGTTTCGAATGCAAAATTCTTCGAGTGATTTTTCGGTCCCGTTTGCGTTGACGGGCTTTGGAGGAGGAGATTTAACAGCGAACTCTACGAGCTGTACAGCGACATCGACCTGGTCAAAAAAAAGTGCGAATCGGTCGACTAAGATGGCTAGGACATGTAGAGCGAATGGACACCAATGCTCCGGCCCGAAGAGTCTTCGATTCCATCCCGGAGGGACAACGCAGTAGAGGAAGACCGCGCCTTAGGTGGCGCGCAGGGAGCAGATAATAACATCAATCCCCCTGCACTCAAGTCAATTTGCGTACAGAAAGGGCAAATCCACTGAAGGTGCTCTTCACTGCCTTGTCAAAAAGATACAGGAGACTTTCAAGTCAAAGGAAATTGCTCTTTGTGCCTTCTTGGACGTTGAGGGTGCCTTCGATAATACCGGATACGACTCGATTGCCAGGGCGATCAGTAATAAAGGTATCGAAGTATCGACGAACCAATGGATCAGAGCCATGTTGGAAAGTCGAATTATTACCTCCTACTCTGGAGGTAAATCGGTGTCTGTGACGGCAGCCAAAGGCTATCCCCAAGGAGGAGTACTCTCTCCCCTCTTATGGTCACTTGTCATCGACAACCTACTGGCCAGTCTACATAGACAAGGCTTTAACGCCATTGGTTATGCTGATGACCTGGCGATTATTATTAATGGTAAGCGTAGCGCAACCATTACTGATAGCATGCAAAAAGCGTTGCTACATGTCTCAGAATGGTGTATTAAGGAAGGACTTTCCATCAACCCTCTTAAAACCATCCTGGTACCTTTTACGCGAAAAAGATTGGTTAACTTTGAACCTATCACCGTAAGTGGTACACCGTTGAACTACTCCAATGAGGTCAAATATCTGGGAGTCATCCTGGATAGGAAACTAAATAGGAACTCACACGTAAAGGCCGCCACTGAGCGTGCCACAAAAGCCATGTGGGCCTGTAGACGCCTATACGGCAGAACTTGGGGTCTTAACCCCAGAATGATACACTGGCTGTACACCATGATGGTAAGACCCATCATAACGTACGCCTCCATCGTGTGGTGGCCAAAAGTACTTGAACGTACTACGGCTAACAGACTCCAAAAGCTACAACGTGTTGCCTGTCTGGGAATAACTGGTGCCATGCGCACATGTCCTACGGTAGCACTTGAAGCCATTATTGGACTGTCACCGTTACAAGTATTCATTCAGAAGACGGCTGCTAGATGCGCTATCAAGCTTCAGCTTGAATACAAGTATAACTCAAATGACCATGTGGGTCACCTGAAAATACTCAACTCAATCCAAAATTTGGACATGTTTTACACCATCGCTGACTTAATGGTAAGGGAATATAGTTTCGATAAACTATTTGAGGTAGAAATACTAGACCGTTCTAAATGGGTCTCGGGAGTTCCAGCTGTGGACCCAAAAAGTCTGGTATGGTACACCGACGGATCAAAAATGGAGTCTGGAGTTGGTGCTTGTGTCTTTGGACCCAACACCAGGTGGGGATGTGCCCCACAGTGTTCCAGGCGGAAATCCATGCCATTGAGATCTGCGCTATCTTAAACTCCAACAAAGGAATTAAGGGCGCAAAGATACATATCTTTTCAGACAATCAGGCGGCACTTCAGGCACTGTCATCCAATACAATGGACTCTCTGGTTGTAAGAAACTGCTGCTGCGCTTTACAAAATCTAGCCAAAAACAACAAAGTTAAAGTTTTGTAGGGAATGAATCCGCAGATGAGCTCGCCAGAGCTGGTTCTGAAGCCGCTTTCGTCGGTCCCGAACCGTACTGCAGTGCCAACTGGACTACTGCTCTAGGGCTTATCAAAGATTGGGAGCAACAGACTCGCCTTAAACATTGGGAACTCCTTCAAAACGCTCTCAACAAGCTTTCAATTTGGGCAAGAAGCTGTGGGCTGGGGGTTAACCCTCACAAAACCGAGCTTGTCCTCTTCTCCAGGAAATATAAAATCCCTCATATCGACCCTCCCTCTATCAACGGTACAAGCTTAACCTTTTCCGACGAAGCTAAATTTCTGGGTCTAATATTCGATAAGAAGTTAAGCTGGAAACCCAATGTACAAGAAAGAGTAAGGAAAGCTACAGTAGCACTTTTCTCTTGCAAAAAGCCATCGGAAATAAGTGGGGCCTACAGCCCCGCATATCACACTGGCTATACGTATCGGTAGTTAGACCGATCCTGACATACGGGGTGGTTGTCTGGTGGACTGCTCTAGACAAAGCGGTAAACCGTGATAAGCTGAGCAAGGTGCAACGCACAGCTTGTCTGTGTATCTGCGGAGCACTCCGTACGACCCCCTCCGCTGCACTGGACATTATACTGCATCTAACACCCCCGGATATTTTCAGCAGGCAATCAGCTGCCTGCTCCGCTGTCCGTTTAAAAGCCACATCACAGTGGATCAATACGAATATTGGCCACTCTATCATTCTGGACTCACATGGGTCCCTACCAAGAAACATCGACTACACTATACCCCAGCTACAGTTCGAAAAGAACTTCCAAATCACTATCCCCTCCAGATCATTCTGGGAGGAGGCTGATTGCACGGAAGATAATTCGATCCACTTTTACACCGACGGATCAAAAACTAGTGACGGGGTCGGAGGTGGTGTTTTCTCAGAAAGACTTAATATCAGTTTCTCTTTCTGTCTTCCTGATCATTGTAGCGTGTTCCAGGCGGAAATCATGGCGATTAAGAAAGTCTTGTCGTGGCTAAAGAGAAACGTGATATCCGCTAAGGACATCCGCATATTCTCGGATAGTCAAGCCGCGCTGAAATCCTTGGATTCAGTCTCTTCAAACTCCATCGTAGCCATAGACTGCCGCTCGTCTCTTGAGGAGATGGCAGAGCAGTTCAACTTTCACCTCTTTTGGGTGCCAGGGCACAGAGACATCCCAGGGAACTGTAGGGCAGACGAACTCGCCAAAAAAGGAACAGCATTACCTCTTCTACCTGATAAAGGTTTCTTAGGTATGCCCATCGCTACTTGCAAACTCATGCTTAAGCTAGCCGCAGTCGAGAGTACAAACCTCAGGTGGACAGGTAGTGATACGTGTCTAGCGACCAAGCATATCTGGCCAAAGCTGGACCTGCGACGCTCTCTGAGTTTGATCTCACTTAACCGACTGCATATTAGCTCTGTGATAGGTGCCATCACAGGGCACTGTCTAATAGGCAAGCACGCATCAAGGCTTGGCGTCTATTCTAACGACTTCTGCAGAAGTTGCAGGGATGAGGAGGAGGAGGAGACTACACTTCATCTCCTCTGCACATGTCCTGCACTCTCCCATAAAAGAAATCTCTATTTGGGAGCCTTCTTCCTTAATGAACTCAGTGACTTGGCTAACTCAGATGTTAGAAGTCTATCACGCTTCATTGGAAGCTCCAAATGGTTTTAGCGGGTAGTGGTAGATACTCCCGATCCTAGTGGCATCACAATGGACCTCTTTGGTCTAAGTGTGTTAGCTTTCGGCTAACAGCCACCTCAACCTAACCTAACCTAAACATTGGGAAAGCGCCCCTGGTCTGAGACAGTCCAAACGCTTGATTAAGCCCTACTCCTATAAGGAAATTCTTACACTAAATAAGGAAAACATTAGATTGCTGGTTGGCTTTCTCACTGGCCACTGCGGTCTGAGATATCATCTCAACAAAATAAATCTTAGTCCAACGTCAGAATGTAGATTCTGCATGGAGGACGAGGAAACCTCAGAACACATACTCTGTGAATGCCCGGCTCTGCATTGGCTGAGACGACGCATTCTCCACAGAGAGCTGTTATCACTGATGGAGCTTCGCAACTCTACCACCAAAGATGTGCTGAGTTTCATTAGGGAAGTCAGTCGCCTTTTGGTGTAAGTCAACCTTGTGACACAAAAAATCTTTTAGGTCACAGTGTCGTCCCTTGGGCAAGGGTTTAAAATAGGTGGCGCGCGCAAGTGAATCTCAACCAACTTGGAATGCGCAACTGGAGGCAGTTAGCCAAATATCGTGCTAACTGGAGAGGCGTATTGGTTGAGGCCCAGGTCCACCGCGGACTGTAGCGCCACCTAAGTAAGTAAGTAAAATTTCTCAAGTGAGGTAGAAGGGATTTCTTAGAAAATTATTCGGATCCCCGGAAAATCAAATCAGAGAATACTTATAACACTTTGACAGCTGATAATTGTTTAGCAAATTATCATGCAAGGACTTACACCCGAATAGCGTTTACAAATTGTGGAGATTTATTTCCAAAATCGGTGTTTAATAAAAAAAACATTATAGAGTGCCAATTTTACAGTGAACATAATCTACTGAATTTAGTAGGCTTTTCGCAACACAATTAAAAAAATTGAGCACTTAATTTATTTCTTAGGACTCAAACCCACTGACAAGTTTTGAGAAAGATCCCAATTCATCTATTCGTCATCGTACGCAAGATCTTGGTTTGTATCTATTGACTTTGTGGAAGATTTTGCACGAGGATCTTGGTTTACATACTTTTTAGATATAATTGCTACAAAAATTGCAGCCACGCGATCGCCGCTTACGTTGTGAGTGCAGTGGGGGCGGGCATCTTTTCAATGAAGCTAAACACATTTAACTCATTACGCCTTCCGAACTCATCCAGCGTCTTCCAGGTGGAGGTCCTGGCAATTAGGAAATCACGTAGGTTACTAATAAACAACGCGACAACAAAACACAACGTTTCCTTATTCGTGGAAATTAAGGGTGCGATTAAGGCTCTTAACTCAGACGCGACTACATTAAAGCAAGTTGAGGAATGAAGCTAATTTCTGACCCATGCCAGTAGGTAGTTCAAGATCACTCTCCTCCGGGTTACCGGACATATTGAATCCACTCTTTGCGAATCATCTGCGGAGGAAGTCTATTTACCGAAAGGTTTCGTGAAGACCAACATTTTCTTGCACTTCACCTTGAAGGCAAAGTCGAGATGGTGGAATTTAACGAGCTGCGTCACTTCCAAGAAGATTTGGCCCAAATATTTGCAATAAAGACAGAACCACATTCACTGAGTACGTGCAGATGTCGCTAGATTGGTGCCTATCAGCACGCAAGCAGCCAAGCTTGGCATCCCGCGAAATACCGACTGCCGGAACTGCGGTGACAGTGCGGAGAAGGAGACTTCATTTTATGTTATTTCCGGATGTCTAGCTTAAGTCAAAACTAGACATCGCATACTAGAAAAAACCAATCTTTGATGACCTTTCGGACATCTCAGGCATTAGTTTCAAAAACATCATTGAGTTCTTGAACACCACCCTTTCTTTTTACACGTCTCGTGAGCGGTGGCCTTAAAATTAGCGGGCTTAAGCGCTAATTGTGCGTTCTTAACAAGAGGCCGGGAGCCAGCTACTTTATCTACCTAGTACATATATTAAAGGAAATGTCCGATGACAGCTTTATGTCTAGAAATGGACCTGCAGCTATTTCCTTAACGTTAACAGTTTACAAATTACAACAGCTTCAATATCGTGTTTTTTTACGCCACTGGACTAGTTTCTGTGGGGTATTTGAAATCGTTGGTCTATGTGGATACAATAACAACGATTCTAGCCTTACAAGCCAATATCGAGTGCACAATTTTTGAGATAAGCCCTCAAAAAAGCGGTTAGTATGGAACGTTTTGGTAGGCTCCTTGCTGAGAAAAATAAATAGTGAAGGGCACCCTGTTAAGTGGTACACCGATGATGCATGTATCATTGTCGGTAGTAACTTACCAACTGTTTTTGAGCGCATGGAATTAGTGACTACCATTAATTGGGTTTTGGTGCCGTGAGCAGCTCTCACAGTAAACCGCACCAAGACTGAAATGATGCTGTTCCCAACCAGAAGAAAGATACTCGTACATCATGTGAGGTCTTTTGGGGTCTGGGAACTCAACTTACATTGTCAAGCAAAATTGAATATTTGCGAATAGCCTTAGGCCCAAAACTTACCTTTGCAGTACATATAGAGGCTTAAACCTCGAAAGCTGCAAACATTCTTTGGTAGTTCGTTAGGATGTTCAGCAGAGCCCTGGAACTTACTCGTAGTTGGTTGACTAGCAGTACACATGCATCGTAAGACCATACTTAACGTATGGTGCAGTTGTTTGGTGGCCCATAAATCATATCCTTAAGAATCTGACTGAATCTGAAACACCTTGTGTGTACATTTATGGATTACATAATGCGATAAGAGGAACTCCTACTGTTGTTAAGCAAGATCTGATGTATTTACCTCTTTTTGCAGTTGTTTGCTGAAAGTGAGGCCAGAAAATCTATATACCGCATTTGTGTACTACTTTAACGGCAGGCCAATTTCGGCGAAGGATCATAGGTGCTAGGTACAGAGCTCTTTTTGACAGCATACCTGGCCTTCGGCAGGAATTCCTAGACTTTGTGTACCCAAAAAAATTTTTGAATGCTCTTTTCGAGTTCTCCTTCCAGATCGACTGGAAAAGAACAGTGATGGGTGTTTTGGCTTCAGGGCGGGTGATGTGATCGTTTACACGGATGGGTGTTCGGAGCCGATGTCTTCTCATGAGGCGGTCGACACTATAGATAAGACTAACTGCTACCTTGGTTGGACAAACCACAGCCGCTAATATAATTTCAAGTTTCAAGCAGAGTAAAAGGTGCTATCTTATACAACTGCTCAGATACACAGGCCGCCATCAAAGCTTGTTTGACCGACATGACCACATCAGAAAGTGTTGAAGAGGCCATTACAGAGCTAGCTGAACAGGTTGGGAAAGTGTAACTCCGTTACACTAACCTAATTTTCGCGAACTCAGGAATACAGGGTAATAAAAGAGTGGACGCTCCAGCCAGGAAAATGTTATCGGCAGACTTCATTGGCTCACAACCATCCATAGGATGCCGCTGGTCTGCTCACAAAAGTGAAATCATTGATCTAAATCTGCAGCATACTGCAGGAGCATTTAAAGACGCTGGCCGAAACCAGCAGAACAAAGCACCTGCTCGGATTGAAAAGGAAAGACTTGATATCCTAAGTTGATCTCGTCACTAGTTTCAGTCGCCTCAACGAGAATCTTTTTCATCTGTGATTATCCGGCTTTCGCCAAGGCCCTTCAAAGATGAGTTAAGTGAGATAAATCTATCTAGTTTCCTGCGATTTGCTTAGGCTTCTATACTTTATCCAACAAAAATTGTCAGTACAGGCCTTATGGAGGAGCTTTTTTTCTACCACTGGTGCCTGCAGATACTCTCACGGCACTCAAACGCAAGAATTGCCACTGAAATAAAAACCAAACCAATGTCATACCAAGGAATTGTTGTTGTAATTTTCCTAAAATTCGCATACAACCCACCACAACCAGTCTCCCACACAGCCGAATGGGGAATGAGCATGATCGTCTTGTGTTCGCTTTCTATTATCATCCACCAAAATAAGCAGTGTGTGTGACTGAAGCACATCAGAAGAGTATTACCATCTCTACAATGAACTATATCATTAAGGGTTTTTCTATGGATTTTGTCAGTCCTTTCGGTTTTGGTGCTTTTGAGAACGAATTATTAGGTGGGTTGTTGCCATTCGGTTTTAATTTGTCGTATTTGTATTGTACAGCTGCACAAGTGCAGTTTTTTTTTACCATCTGTTTAGGTATATGACATTGCGTCGTGGTTATATAATTTTGTATTCTAATTGCCTGATTGTGTCTACCTTTGACAATATACACATAGCGGAAAGGACTGGGAAATGCTTTTAGAAAACCTTGCTGATTGAGTTCATGTCGCAAACTGTTTAAATAAAAAAAAATAATACATCCTTTCATCTCATTATGTACCTGTTTGTGTGATGTCTTTGTTTTTCCGATGAATGACGCCTGTTTTGCCAATGAATACGCGTATTCCCAAAAGGAAGATCTCAAGTTAGGTAGGGATGCAATCATACAATGGGTTGCTTGAAATCGTTAAACGTTACAAAGCCAAGTATGAAACATACGTCGTGGATGAAATGGCTCAAACTGCGGGACATAAAGTGCTTCGCTTGCCGCCTTATCACTGTGACCTAAATCCAATAGAATTGGTTTGGGCTCAAGTGAAAGGGGTTGTAGCAAGCCAAAACAACTTAGGTATTTAAAATGGCTGAAATAAGAGACTTACTAACGACAGCACTTACAAGGGTTGACAAGGAAAAATGGCATCGATGTGTCCAACACGTTGAACAGGTTGTTGAGCCAAATATGTGGGAAATGGACGTTTTTGCCGAGGAAGCAGTTGAAAGGTTAATAATAGACCTAAATAACGAGAGCAGTAGCAGTAATTACTCATCGGATTAGTTGAGTAGTTATATTAGAAATTAGTATTTTATGTTTTACAATATTTATAATGAATAAATTGGATTACAGTGATATATTTTTCGATTTGATTTTTTTGTGTTACTAAATTTATATATTTTGTTGGTCTAATGGAGATACCTTTAAAACAATGCGCCTATAATAATCTTACCAGAAAAGGAAAAAGATAAACGGAATTTATTTCGTTCCGCAATATTTTTATTTTAAATTGGAAAATGGTAACCCTAATAGAATTGCTCTCTGAGTTATGGCGAATTATCATACACACTACGGGAACCCTGTGAGAGCTTTAAAGAGGGACCGATTTATGTAAGTCATTGCAACCAGACTGAGAGACAAACATCCTATCTTCTCTGTACTGACAATTTTTCTTGGACAAAGTATAGAACGTTCTCGGGTAGGTACTGACTTTAATACTAGTTGCTAACAAGTAACGTACTACGTGCTGAACTACGAGTATAATCGACCATAAGGTCCAAATGTTTGTTGTATTCCGACGACCCAAAATTTAATACAATTCCAAAGTTTCGTAGTTCTCGGATTAAAGAATTAATAAACAATGATCCAAAACAGACATCAGCACTCTTATAGTATAAAATAAAGGCTGTACCTGCTCTTGAATCCCTAGTATCTATGCAAAAGTACTTGCTTAGATTACTTCCACATATTTAAAGTTCTGCAACAAGCTGTTAAGCGATAAGGAACTGCCACAGATTACGAATGAACTCCTAACTCCCAAGTATGTGTATATTAAAGTTGTGTTTAATATAACACTTCACATTCTAAAAGTTTGCATGTCTTGACTCATTTCACATTACTCCTTTTGACATGAATAAACCCAATCGCTTAAGGTCGATCAATTATAGACATTTACGGGTGGTATATTAAGAATTACTTACCGATAGACTGCTGTTGCGTGTTCGGCGGTTTAGGAATTTACTAATGCTTGACTATGTGTACAGTTAGTTTCAAAAGGAATTTGCGTTTATAAAGCCCATATTTGACGGGAAAAAGGTGATAATTGCTTTAAGTGTATAGTCATTTATTTTCTTTATGAAAAGTGTGAAAGCATTTTCACTGTCATCCATCTTGAAAATAGATTGTTGTTTGGCAAGTCGTATTATTCCTTCAAGCAAAATGTTGTTGTCAGATTCAGATCAATATCCAGTAATTAATTATTTCAGGCGGTTAGATAAATCGTGCGTACTTGCTTAACATGTATTTGATAGAAAAATGTAGGAACAAAATAGGTACATTTGTGTGGCTGGTGGCACAGGAACTCCAAGCGGAAATGTTAAACGATTTATCCAAACAGAGAGATTGATAAGTTACGAGTAATGCCGAGACAATTGGAAAACAAAATAGCCTCAAGCCTGTTCCTTATGTTCATAAAAAAGTGCCAAGGAATGAGCTATCGAGTAATTACTAAGCTCTCGCATATTCTAAAAGTGTGATTCCTTATCCATTCAGTGCAAGTCCCTTATCTCTTCTAATCGGCATGGTTTCGTCAAAGGTAGATCCACAACCACCATTCTGACTGAGTTCGTGTTTCACACTTTTCAAACACACTCCAAAGAACATCAGTTATTCTTTGCTGACGAAGAACACATCGTTAGCGAGGTTCAAACGTCCCTGCAATGACCACTTGATGTAAGTTTTGGAAGGGAATGAGTGTCGTATTAGTCCGCAAAAACAGAATACTTGAGCTCTCGTTCTCATCCGCTTCGATCTATTCCAGATCTATTCCAGAAATTTATATGAATGGAAGAGTCCATTTGCACAAACTTATTATAAGTAAGAAAACCAAAAATTTATTGTTGTTTAACTTGACCGGGAATATTTGCAGAGATATGCCTTTGCTATTTCATTCACCTTGTTGCTCTAAATTTCGCTTGGGAAGTCTATGTCCACATACTAACATTAAAGTATTTAATGATAATACACATTGCTCTGAAAATTGCTTTGAAATCGAATGCGTTGATAGTTTCAAATACTTGGGTATTATTCTTGATCTCAAACTCAGTTGGATTGACCATACCTCTTCTTTAAAGCATTATTTGAATAACGTCGTAAGGCAATTTTATCATCTGAGTCTATACTGCCAGTTACCTATTCTAAAGTCAGTTTACTATGGTTTGATTAATTCCAAGCTGCAATATGGACTTACTTGCTGGGGTGGGACGCATTCTAACAAATTAGAACCTCTTCTTGTTAAACAAAAGCATGCGATTAGGATATGTTTAAAGTTAATCGTCGTACCCCTAGCTTTGAGCTTTTCAGGAAACTTAAAATTCTTCCATTGAGGCATTTGTATGTTTACAAAGTACTTAAATTATTTTTTGATAACTCAGGCTATGATGTTGTTAGATTATATTCCAGTCATAATTTACGAGTTAACAGCAGCAATTTAGTCACTATTCCTAGGGTTCAGAAAGCACACTTTTCTCACTTTTACACAGCTAATGCACCTCGTTTATTTAACAAATTGCCAGTTGATCTTAGATGTGAGAGATTAAAAACTTCGTTTTTAAAGAAAACAAAAACTTATCTTTTCACACTAGACCACAAAAGTATGCTTTCCATTTTGAGTCAAGCAATTTAAATTTTTCTTTAACTGCAATTGGTATTTTATGGTTCACTATTTATTTCCCCTTATTACTTTTTGGTTTTGTTTATCTGCTATCTTCATCTTCAAAATATTGACAAAATGCTATCTGCTTCTTTTTTGTAAGTTGTATTGAATTTACCTGTATAAATGATTTCCATTGTAGTCCCCATCAATGAATTTTTAGTTTATTTTGAATATTTTTTGTAATCGAGCATTTGCCACTTGTCCTTATGACAACAGAATGCTTGTATCTATTTCTTGTTAATTACAATTTTTATAAAGCTTGTTATTTAAGTTTTGTACATTATCACGAAATAAAGATATAAATAAAAAATAAAAAAAAAATAAAAGTTGTTCTCAAATGTGAAAAGTTGAAATATCTTATATCTAAGATCAATAGCGAAGCAAGCCGTGATGACGACATTAAGCATAAGCGCAGGGTGGATGAAGTGGAGGGAAAAATCAACCGTCTGTATCTTCTGTGAACGAAAACTGCCCCCTGAACTGATAGAAAGTTGTATGCCCAGCGGTCACAGACGGTTCACAATGTTGGACAGTGTATGAGAGCAAATTAACGGCAGCTGAAATAAAGATACTTCGCATGACAGCAGGAGTAACTAAAATTGGTCGAATAAGAAGTTCCAAGATCCGAGGAAGCCTTCACGTCAAAGAACCTATCTCGTTCCATACAATCGCGAAAAAGAGGCAGGCCTAAAAACTCCTGATCACACAGAACCAGCATTTGATTGGCTTGAGTGACGAAGTGATTCAAGATCGCGAGGCCTGCCGTTATTTTTTGAGGTCGAACCTGCGAACCACACAGCGGAAGAAGAATTGCAAACAGGTGTGAGGCCTAGGTTAGGTTAGGTTATGGTGGCTGATAGCTAATAGCCAACAAATAGATGAAGCGCATCTGTGTTAGCTAAGTCACTGAGTTCATTAAGGTAGAATGCTCCTAGATAGAGATTTCTTTTATGGGAGAGTGCAGGACATGTAAATAGGAGATGAAGTCTAATCTCCTTCTCGTCCCTGCTGCTTCTACAGAAGTCATTTCAATAGACGCCAAGCCTTGATGCGTGCTCGCCTTTTAGACAGAGTCCTGTAACGACACCTATAGCAGAGCCAATGTGCAGTCGGTTATGTAAGATCAGACCTAAAGAGCGTCGCAGATCCAGCTTATCTATGGTTTGTACTCTCGACTGCGGAAAGCTTAAACATAAGTTTACAAGTAGCTATAGGCATACCTAGAAAACCTTTATCAGGTAGAAGAGGTAATGCGGTTCCATTTTGGCGAGTCCCGGCACCCAAATGAGGTGAATATTGAACTGCTCTGCCATCTCCTCAGAGATGAACGGCAGTTTTAGGCTACGATGGAGTTTGAAAAGACTGAGTCCAGGGACTTTAGCGCGGCTTGACTATCCGAGAATATACGGATGTCCTTAGCGGATATCCAATTTCTCTTCAGCCACGCAAGACTTCCTTAACGCCATGATTTCCGCCTGGAACACGCTACAATGATCAGGAAGACGGAAAGAGAGACTAAAATTTAGTCTTTCTGAGAAAACACCCCCACCTACCCTATCACTAGTTTTTGATCCGTCAATGTAGAAGTGAATCGATTTATCCTCCGTGAATGCAACATCCTCTCAGAATGATCTCTTGGGGATAGTGATTTGAAAATCCTTATCGAACTGTAGTTGGGGTATGGTATAGTCGATGTTCCTTGGTAGAGACCCAAGTGAGTCCAGAATGATAGAGTGGCCAATATTCGTATTGTACCACTTGAGGTAGCTTTTAAGCGGACAGCGGAACAGGCAGCTATTTGCCTGCTAAAAATATCGATGGGTGTCAGATGCAGTAAAATGGCCAGTGCAGCGGTGAGTGTGAGGCCTATGATCCCTTTAATACTTATCATAGCCACACCGCCATTAAGACAAAAGAAGAACCTAACAGGGGCTACTTTATAGGATTCAAAAATGCGTCATATACTTATTGGCAAGCGTAGCATCACGAAATCGCTGTACTGGCATTTCCACCAGTTCTCAAATGAAATAGCCAGTTGTATTTCGCCCCTAGAATATTTTCAACCGCAACACCCGACATGCAAGGAATGCCCATCAGTTCAACCTCAAGTCTGTATTCGGACGTTCAGTGAAATACAAAGATTTCCTTAACCGAACCAGACGCATTTGGAATGCTTTCCTTTATATTATTATTTTCAAACATTCAAAACAAACGTCCATCGGCATCTCACACAGTTCACTAATCCCTCGCTACCTTAATGCCCGCGCTTTGTTACTTCATTAACCCCTTCATATCGACAATCCGGTCTAAACATGACAACATACCCATTCAAGCGATCAAGGGTTAAAAGATTTTAGATTTTTCAAGACTTATCAAAACGGGTTCAAGTCTTTCAATTCAAATTCATATCAACAGCTATGTTGCTAATCCGCTGTCATTATTTAGTTTTTAAGTAAAGTATCTAAAAATATTTAATATGGTAGATAATAAATAAATAAATATAAAATACAAGGCCAGCGTGTCATTGTTTTTATTTAAATGATAGGTAATATATTAACATATCTATGAGCATAAGATTAAATTTAGCAAGTCTACGGCAACCTTTTCAATAGTCATTTGATAAAAAAAACAGGTGACCTACAAAGCAAATAGATATATTTTATTAAATAGTTTTTCAAAGCGAATGGTGGCATTCCAATGGAGTAAAACTTGTACTTGGCGCAATCTTAGACTTTAGGTATTTACTCAAATAAAGTTGGTGAAGACTTCACAACAAAATTGGCAAACATGCAATTTCAGAGCCATCGCCCATACAAACACAGGTTTTCAATTAGCATTACTTCCAAAAGTACCCAACCTAACTCGAGGAGAGTTTGAAGTACACATCGGACTAGTCATGCGAGCGGACTTAACATCGAGATATCGATTCGGTTATCTTTGATTAGCATCCACATGTGAATGGGCTACGATTTTCTAGTATTCTTCAGCAATCAAGGGTGGAAATTCTTCGTCTACATTTACTCACTATACGCCCGCCACTTGACGTTAATTGCTTTTGAATCTGAAATGAATTCAATTGATATTCTTGTGGAAATAACGAAATTGAGAATCCAATTTAAATATCGTCTGCGTTTGCATTCAATCCATCAGATACACCCATAAATCGGTCATGACCAACTTTTTAGATGGTACTTTCCTGCCGTTCAAATGGTGCCGTCCATCAACGAAAGGTGACAGCAGCAACAACGATGAATGACGACATTTCTCTAGTGAAAGTGTTTTTTTTTATTGATGTTTCGCGTGCCTGTTTGGTGTGTTTTGAGTGTTCTCCGGTCGTTGCCGTTCATTCAATTGACGGTAAACCATTACACTTATGTTTTCTGAGCTGCACTGTCCACTGGACCTTGTTTGTAATGTGATGTGGGCAGAGGTACACATCCTGATTCATTTCACTATAATTGTACTCGATACTCGCGACGGCGATGGCAATGGAGAACTGATTGGCCCTAAAGACTTTTTCGAAAATCAGGTTAAGTTTTTTTTTCGTTAAATGCGCCATGTACATCAATTAAGAAGAGAGTTAAAAAGAAAGTGAAAATAAACAGTGCGACATGATGTGCAAGTGAAGTAAACCAACACGCATGCTAAAAAGGGAAATTTCAACGAGGCAGTCGGACATTGTTAGCCCTTTTCATTTGAAGGATAATTGATTTATCAGAACATTTTAAAATGAACTGGAAACTGGAACTGCACAGGCACACACCCCTTCCGACAATCAAGGAGGAGATTTATGACATTCTGGATACTTTGTCCATATCTTACCCCAAAAGTGGGAGCGACAATGGGTTGAGTTTTTCTTCTAACAAAATTAACAAACATTTTTAAGTTGGTTAAAACGGCTCCAAAATTGGAAGTGGTACAAAAAGCTGTTTGGTTGAGTTGTTTAAAAGAATAATGTCTACATATTTGTATACCCTATTCTAAGGGTATATTAATTTTGACGCATAGTTTGTAACATACCTTAGTATTGCCCGTAGTCCCCTAAAAGTTACTATATTTATGATCAGCATCGATAGTAATGTCGATCTAGCCATGTCCGTCCGTCCGTCCGTCCGTCGGTAAAAATTAGGCCTTTAAACTGGGCCTAGAGAGCTGAAATTTTAACCATATACTCTCTAGGGTCCCGAAATAATCAAGTTTACGAATTTTTGAAATCCGCCCACAAATTCAAAAAAACAAAATTTTGGAAAAAATCGAATTTTGAGCTAGAAAGCTGCAATTTTTTATATATGATCTATGACTCCTAAAACTGCTTGGGATATACAATTTTCAAAATCCGCCCACTGACACGCCCACAAAAAAAATAAAACAATTTTATTGAAAAACCAAACTTTGAGCTAGGGAGCTGAAATTTATAATATATACTCCCTAGGGGCCCTTTAAGCTCATGTGTAAATATTTTCAAAATCCGCCTACTAACACGCCCACAATTTAATTTTTTTTTTTTTGAGAATCCAAAGTTTGAGCTAGGGAGCTGAAATTTATAATATATACTCTCTAGGGGTCCTCTATGCTCATGTGTTAATTTTTTTTTAAATCCGCTTACTGGCACGCCCACAATTAAATAAAATAATTTTATTGAAAAACCAAAGCTTGAGCTAGGGAACGTTTTTTTACAAAAGCTTCGTTTTTGTTTGATAAAATCTTTTAAATGTTATATAACAGAATATGTACAGCGTTCTTAACAATTCAACCATACTTAGACTTTTGTCACGCCCACTTATGAGGGATAGGAATAAGAATAGAGTATCCAACAGTTCGCCTAAGCGGACTGTAGCCCGCCCCTATGTTTTTTATTTATTTACAATTTCATCAAATAGAGAACATTTCCTTTACAGCCTAATGAATTACTTTAAGGCATAATTTTTTATTTTTTTTAATATTGTAGTAGAACACAATAACAGTTGGTTTCGCTGATGCAACGGGAAATCAGCTCATTGAGACCATAATTTGTCCGATGAAATTGCTCGTGTAGCACTGAAGATTCACGAAAATTTCTTTGATGAACGCGTTAACTAAAGAGTAAGTACCGGAGGACATTTTATATGATACGTTAAGATATCTCCGATAAACTTTATGGAGGACCAAGTAAGTCGACTCTCAAGAGTACTTATGTCAAACAATAAGCACTTAGAGTTGTAGGTACTAGGTAAGCATATTATCTATTCACCAATTTAATTTAAAGACTAAATATGTGGTAAATTTTCTTTTGACTTTCTCTATTCTTTCATAAATGTATTTTAATAAAAAGGGTTTCATACTATAGTAGGGAACTCCAGTTTATATCGCACTTAGGTATTAAAGAGTGACTTGCGTGAAAAGGGGTCGGTGAATTGTCTTGTATTTATAAATCCCAGCATTTGATAAGACTTGCTTTCTTCCACGCAGTGCAGAACAAGAAGCTAAAACCTCCTTGGCACTGCTGGAAGCACAAAATGTGGGACTTAACGTCCAGGCGTGGAAGGTTCTTAACTGTCGAAAAGAGGGAACCGGGCAGGTACTGGCTCTTGGCATCGACCGAGAATCCTTCGACGCCATAAAATCCCAAAAAGGATCCCTGAGCTACCGATTCGGCAGGGTTGCGGTGTGCGGACTCAAGAGGTCGGACGAGATCTCTGGGCAAACAGCCCAGTTAGCATCGAATCTGAACTCGCAGAGCGCGCAGTCCGAGGTAGAGCATACTGCTCCTCCAAAAATTAAAGCACCTTCTTCCGTTGTCCAATCGGCGGAGCAGGCTCCTGAGGAGACCGAGGAGTCTATGACCATCTCGGAGAGCATGATCTCTGAGGGGGAAATGGACAACACGGTCATCGACCTCTTCCAGGAAATCACCAAGGAGGAGGAAGATTCGTTGCTGAAGGAGGACGGGCCAATTGCCCCGCGCGAGCAATAGCTCGATGAACCCCGCCAACAGAAAAATCAAACTAGCACTGGTAAATATCCACCATGCTATAGCCGCCTCGGCGACTATATCTAGGATGTTTACCTGCCAAAGCCTAGAGCTAGTACTGATCCTGGAGCCATGGATCCTGAAAGGACAAGTCAGAGGATTGGCGAACAAGGATGCAAAGGTAATATGGGACACTCGGGCCGAGAAACCGAGAGCTTGCATTCTAATAGACAATAAATATAAATTTATTCTACTTTCAGAATACGCGACACGAGATCTGGTGCCAATACAGGTACATCTGGACATTGAAGGGTGTCACCGCACCATTGTCATCGCGTCGGCGTACTGTGCAGGGGATGAGCCGGTTGTATCATCCCAAATGCAGCGACTGGTGGAGCATTGCAACAATCTCCGCATGCCGCTCCTCATAGGGTGCGATGCAAATGCCCACAACATCATATGGGGGAGCACCGACACCAACATCAGGGGTGAGTACCTACTAGAATTTATTATGAGTTCGTCACTTGATATTATAAACGTGGGAAATACCCCACTTTTGTAACTAGGGTCAGGGAGGAGGTACTCGACCTCACGCTTGGTAGCCCAAGCGTAAGTAAACTAATTAGCAACTGGAGAGTATCTAGTGAGCCGTCATTGTCTGACCATCGAATAATAGTGTTCGACCTGGACAGCACAAGTATCACGAGAAATCCAGTAAGGAACCCTAGGAAAACCAACTGGGAGACTTACAGAAATGCTCTAGAGAGCAATCTGGGGCGCCTTGTTTTGAGGAAGGTTCCAGGCCACCCCCTAGAGCTAGAGAGCGCAGTGGAAAGCGTAACAAACGCCATCATCACTGCGTTCGAAGAAAACTGTCCCCTTAGTAGAGAAAGGGACAGGAAACAGACGCCATGGTGGAGCAATAACTTGTCAAAACTGAGATCCGAGGTGCGGAAGCTATTCAACAAAGCAAAGCGCAACGGAGACTGGCAAAGCTACCAGATGGCCCTTACAACATATAATAAGGAAATTAGAAAAGCTAAAAGAAATAGCTTCAGGAAATTCTGTGAGACAATCAACAGCACTCCTACTGCGGCAAGGCTACATAAAGCTCTTGCGAAGTCAGGAGGAGTACCGATGTCTCTGAGCAAACCAGATGGCGAGTTCACGGAAGACGAGGATCAAAGGGCACTATTGCTACTAGAAACTCACTTTCCTGGCAGCTCGCCTAGTACTAAGCTAGGAATCAGTACCACTTCAATCAGACCTCGGAGAGATGACTGGGAAAGAACATCAACCATCTGGTCTGACTTCTGAGGGTCGACTGAAATGGGCAATAAATTCCTTTCAGCCTTTTAAATCTGCCGGAGTGGACGGCATTATACCCGCCCTACTGCAAGAAGGGCAAGGGGTACTAATACCACACCTGCTAAAAATAACAAGGAGCAGTATTGCCTTGGGCCACATACCAATGCAATGGAGACGAGCAAGGGTTGTTTATACCAAAAGCGGGGAAAAAAGACCCCACACAGCCAAAATCGTACAGGCCCATCAGCCTTACGTCATTTCTTCTGAAGATGACAGAAAAGGTTGTGGACAATTATTTAAGGGAAGATGTACTGAACACATCCCCCTTACATCATCGTCAGCATGCATACTGAGCGGGCAGATCAACAGAGACCGCCCTATATCAGCTGACGGAGATAATTCAAAGTGCTTTGGAAGCAAAAGAAATAGTACTGTGCGCTTTCCTAGACATAGAGGGAGCATTTGATAACACCTCGCATGAGGCGATTAAATGATCCCTGGATAGGAAAGGAGTTAACAGTACAGTATCCAAATGGATGTGTGAGCTGCTGAGCACTAGATCAACAGAGACTCAAACATCATCTGGCACCATCAGAGTGAACAAAACAAGAGGATGTCCACAGGGAGGGGTACTATCACCCTTAATGTGGAGCCTAGTTGTAGTGCTGCTGGAAAAATTAACCAACCTTGGCATCAACTGTCAGGCGTACGCTGATGACATTGTATTGATTGCCAGGGGCAAGTTCGAAGAAACCCTTGGGGACATTATACAAAGGGGGCTTAAAGTAACCAAGGAATGGTGCCATACTGTCGGACTTAACATCAATCCGGCGAAAACAACGATAGTATCATTCACAAGGAAAAGACAACTTCAAAGACTTAAGGACATTAGCCTATCAGGCACGACACTGATACCAGTCAAAGAAGTAAAATATCTAGGACTCCATCTAGATAGTAAACTCCTCTGGCGAAAACATACAGAGGAGATATCCAAGAAGGCCACCCGCGCTCTCATGATATGTAGGAGCCTAGCGGGGAAGGCATGGGGATGCAGCCCAAACATCCTGCGATGGATGTACACTGCAATCGTGAGCCCAATGATCACATACGGAGCGGTAGCATGGGCGAAACGAACCAGTCTAGTCACAACACGAGAAACACTCGGCAAAGTGCAAAGACTGGCGCGCCTGTGCAATACCGGAGCAATGCGTAGCTGCCCAACCGCAGCCATGGAGGTGTTATTGGAATTGACCCCTCTACACATCATGGTGATGAACGAGGCAGACAAAACAATCCTTAGGATGGCAAAGGAGGGAATTGGGAGAGGGAAATGCATCGGTTCGAAAGAACACGGTGACTTAGTCAAAAAACTCCCACTTCTTGGCATACCTAGGGACGATAGCATCAGGAAATTCAACTTCGAAAAGAATTTCCAGACAAAGCTCAGCAATAAGGAGAACTGGAGCAATGAATCCACAACTTATGGACTGAGCAACCACACAACAAAGTGGTACACGGACGGCTCGAGGACCGAGGAGGGAACTGGTGCAGGAGTGTTTGGGCCAGGAACTAAGCACTACGAATCCATGGGAAAATGTACCAGCATCTTCCAGGCAGAAATATGTGCCATAGACAGGTGCGTTCGAATCAAGCTCGAGAAAAACTACAGGAATTGCAACATAGCAATAATGTCTGACAGCCAAGCAGCCATAAAGGCTCTTGACGCCTACGTTATTAAGTCAAAACTCGTGTGGGAATGCCTACACGGACTGAATAGACTAGGCAAGAATAACAGAATTTCCATCTGCTGGGTACCTGGCCATGTTGGCATTACAGGCAATGAGGCAGCGGACTCTCTGGCAAGAAAAGGGGCAGAGGAACCCTTCATAGGAACTGAACCATTCTGCGGGATAGGAGAACACACTATACGCGAAGAGTTCAGGAGACTGGAGGAAGAAACAAGGGCAAAAGCCTTTCTCAACCTCCAAGGTCTGAGGCAAGCAAAGAAACTCTTAGGAAATTACAACCAAAAGAGATTCAAAGCTTGTATCGGCCTTAACAAAAACAACCTAAGAATCCTAACAGGCCGCCTCACGGGGCACTGCAGACTCAAGGAGCACCTGAGGAAAATGGGCATATCGGAGGACGGGCTCTGCAGATTATGCAGTGAAACCGCCGAAACTCCAGACCACATACTGGAATCCTGTGGGGCACTGGCCCACAAAAGGATGAAATATTTGGGCAGGCACCAAATAACAGACAAGGACATACAAAACATGGACCCACAGCTCATTCTCAGATTCATCAACGAAACTGGACTGGACGCTGTGCTCTAGGGAGTGTGACCTGCCAAGGATAAACCAGAGCAATACCTCGACATGCTTCACAAAGAAGTATCTAGAGAGGCTCTGAAAGAGGGCACGAACCTCTCCGAGCCACAAGCAAGGGGACACAATAGACCAATAGGTCGCAGTGTAATATACCCTAACAAAATATTATTATTATTATTATTAAGACTTGCTATAATAATGGATATGTGGAAGGAATGAAAGCTTTGTATCTAGGATAACCCCAAGATCATTTTTACTTTCGACACGTTCAAGGCAAATACTATCTATTTCATAATCGGAAAAATAGAGAATTATGTCTAAAACCAGAAACACAAAAATTGCTACGGCGCCAGTCAGTCAATATCATTAGATCTTCATGAAGCAGATAACAATCGGATACACCTTCTATCATGCGGTAGAGTTTGAGCTCATCCGCAAATAATAGAAATGGAGGAAGATCATTAATAAAGGGTCTTTCATTAACAACTTCTTTTTTAAGTATTTAACATTTATGAATGGAATTCGACTTCGTTCATATGTCCACCAGCGGTCGATACGTTGAACCCAATTTTCGATGACTCGGCCTCACATTTCGACCGATACGGCAGCTATTTCTTGTTCAATATTGGCTATGAGCTCCTCTAACGTTGCCGGGTTGTTGGCATAGACCAATGATTTAATGTAGCCCCATAAAGTCTAGAGGCGTTAAATCACATGATCTCGGCGGCCGTTTCTCGAGACAACACGTTCACCGAACTGAGACTTCAATAACTCGATTGTTGCACCCGCTATGTGGCTTGTGGCACCGTCTTGTTGGAACCACATATCACTGAAGTCCAATTCATGCAATTGCTCAAAAAAATAACGTTCCAACATATCTCTGTATCGATTACCATTTACCGTAACGTGACGTTCATTTTAATAGACGAACAAAACGGCCCAATGACGCCACCGGCATGAACACCGCACCAAACAGTGATTTTTGCGGATGAAGTGCTGTTTCATGAAGCACTCATGAGGATTCTTACCTCTAAAGTTGCGCATATTTTGCTTATTGACGAAGCCGTTTAACCAAAAATGCGCTTTATCGCTGAAGATGATTTTGTGGAAAAATTCTTCATTTTCTTCCATCATGTCCAGAGCGCAATTCGAGAAACGTACGTCGCTTCATATGATCAAGCGGCTTTAGTTCTTAAGTCAGCTTGATCTTGTTAGGGTGGCCAAGGTCTTTACGCAAAATTCACCATAATGTGATCTGGGAGAGGCCCAGTTCTTGAGAACGCCGTGAAATTGACTGATTTGGCTGGTTTGCAACGGACGCCTCTACGGCAGCAATATTCTCCACACTCCGGGCAAAATATAGTCTCACTGGCACGGCAACATCAAGCAGCGAATATTCTGACTCAAATTTGTTCACTAGAGACGAGAATTACGGTCGAAAATTGGGGTTAACGCTCTTAAAGTTGCGACCACCGACTCGGAATTTCGGTAGTAAATTTTAATTATTTGTAAACGTTGTTCCTTTGTGTACTTCACCATGATGTAAATGTTGATTTTACTAAATATTTTGTCATTGACAGTTTGGTAATCGGTGAAAGGGTGCGTTCACACTGAAAGTTTGAAGCTGTCAAGTCGGTAATAAAAGACCCTTTAAATAAGAGGAATAGTAAAGGTCCCGAGTGGCTGCCATGAGGGACGCCGGATGGGACATACATCTAATCAGAATGACAGTTATCCATTTTGACAATTTGAATCCTATTGGTCATGTAAGATTCTAACCAGTTAAGAAGATCGGAGTGAAAAACAACGCATAGTACAGAATGCAGATTGGGAACAGCTCTTCCGAACTATTCCAATCATGCACCGGATTTTGGCAAGTAGATGCGCTTTCGGTTTGGTGACATATTGTCCATTGACATTGTGTCCGTTTCCGATTGGACATTATGTCTGATTACAAGCAAAAAGTAATGTCACATGTGGCACGCTTTTCATGACATTTTGGAGAAATTGTTTATCCTCTCCGGTAACGAACGCCGGCCGTTAACAGTGACTGTAGAAGTAGAACGGTCCAATAACTCCGCCAGTCCAAAATGCACACAGTGGCTCATAATGGATGCATGACATGTTAATGGATCAATTGTGGGTTCTCAGCTGACAGTGCGAAAATTCTGTCTGTTGACATAGCCATCACGTTTGAAATGCGCCTCATCGGAGAAGATGAATTTCTTCGACAAATCACCATTCACTGGTTGTTGCTGTAAGAAGCGCTTCAAATATTGTCTCAAATGAATCTTGTTAACATGCAAAGGCAAATCTTTAGTCGAAGTTCGGTGTAAACTGCTTCGTTAAAATCTCAATCGCTGAGAAAGAAGGCGAATCGAGGTTGAAGGATTCTAGTCAACACTCAGCACTCTCACTAACTGCTGCAATATTTTCATTAGACCGAGCCGCACGAACACGGACAGGACTTTTCTGGGTTTAATCTGGCCCAATCTGGAAAAATCTCACAATTTCGGTATAAGATTCTCACAATTTCTATGCGTCGCTCGTCCCTGTAACTCTCCATGAGTAACCCTTGACAGCTGTCAAACAACGACGCTGCACGACCGACACAAAAAATGGCACTAAATTCAAAATAGGCATAAATACTTTATAAGTCCTACTACCTGCTCACTAGGACGATCGTTACCAATTCACAACGTTATACGTGTTGATTACTTAATGGTTAAACAAAACAATGAAATACTCGTAATTTCGCTTTTCTTAATAGCTCCTCTTTATAACTAAAACGTAAACTAATGGATAGATGTCAGTAGTTATGTATTTCTCCAAAAAATTCCCATAAAATAGCTTTCGTCTTAAATCACACTTCAATTCTTTGGTTTAAAAAACAAATCACAACGAAAACTTTCTTTTCACAAATTCTTCTCCGAAAATTGATTTTATACATAAAATTCTCATCTCCAACTGGTTATACATGTTTCCATCAACATTGATACACTAATTACTATTCTACATTCTACTCCATACCTGTTTCCCTAAAAGTGAAAATATTCATCAGATTTTATTTAAATAACTAAATACAAGTCAAATATCACTTCAGTCCTTGCACGATGTTTTGAAATTAATTCCGCAATACAACAACTGGAAACATCAAACAAAACTAAATACATACAACTTTGCCATGATTCATGGTGGGGGTAATTTTACTTAATCCATTGCACGTGTATTTACCTGAAAAGAAAAAAAACAAATAAATAATGTTGGTTACCGCTATTCATATTGGAAAACTATTTTTTTTTTGTAAATTTTTTTCAATGAAATATTATTTGTTGTTCGACGCGATGTTTCGATAACAGAATCAGCTACTTAAAGCATCACACTCACAGAGCCAGCAGTGGTTTGTTGTTATTTCTAACACCTGTTTTTGTTGTGTTGTAGGCAATTAGTAAACAAAAAAACAAATAGATATCTGACGTCTACTGCGATAAGATGGAATTAAGCGATACCGATGCGGAGTGTATGTGACTACAAGTTCGTAGGTTCACTTTAAACTTTCACAACGTAGGTAATCGATTATTTTTTTCTTTTGGAGAAATCAGCAAACGACTATGAACAGATATTCTAAAGAAAAAATCCACTTATTTCAATGTGAGATGCGAGTATGTTATGTATACACTTGAGGTTTTTTTTTACAACTCTTAGGTTTTAAGTTTATATGCCTCAAAATGTTAGAAGCCGCTTCTCTTTCTTTTTTAACGAGTTAAAGTATCTATTGAAGCTCACTTGATTAATTGGTCCTTGTGCACAAAAAAAGAACAAAGTAAGCACACACCCCTAAGATTTGTAGTCTAGTTACCTTGACCCTATTTTAAAGCAGAGAACTTCATAATTTTTCTGATTTCATGGACAACACAACAGAACAAATTTTATAAGATTGTTGATCAAAAGGGATGGTATTTTATTTATCGCCAATCTAATTAAGATTTGAAAAATAAAAGGTTGAGAACGACAAAGTTAACTAGGTGCAAGGGTAAAATCGTTAAAAGTTTATCGCTCGACGACTGTGTCTCGGAAGATATCATTCAAAAAACATTGACGTACTGACGCCTACATCGCAATGTGCGCCAGCATTTTGTTGAAAAAACCCACCGAAATGAAAGTAAAATGAAATTCCACTGCAAGCTTTTATTTAATAAATTAAATAACTCACTAAGTAAAACAAAGAATAGGACTTTCTACGAATCTTAGAATTTTGCTTCATGCTATGAGTGTTCGGAACATTTCTCTAACAAAAAGTCACCGCGATGATATGCGATTTTTGGGGTCAGTTTTTGGCAGCCGAATGTCGATTTTTCAAGATTTTCTGCATCCACTATTCGTCGCGGAACATTTTATATTCGTTGAGAGAACAAACAACCGACTAAATTTGTATCTTCGAGCGCAGCAGTAGCAGTAGTTGCAGTAGTAGTTATGCCCGTGCAGGGGCGGACTAAGTGAGCTCTACGCGCAGAAAAGAAGAGACGAATACCGGCTTCTCAGGAGAAAAAAGCAAGAGCACGAGAAGCGCGCAAAATAGAGAGATTTTACAGCAGGAATGAAGTTCGGAAGTTTTACCAAAGGATAAAAATAACTTGCCAAGGTTACAAGCCCGAACCGAAGCCTGCAAGGACGAACAAGGGAACATCATAGTACGAGTAGAATCGCAGTCGATGCTGAGGATATGGAAGAACTACTTCTGCAGACTGTTTAACGGCGATGACGACCTAAATCCCGCTGTCAGGCAGAATGCACCATCCAACCTGGGCGATGAAGAAAAACAATTCCGTCCACCCGACCTGGACGAAGTGAAGATAGCCATATCTAAGCTTAAGTCCAACAAAGCCGCTGGGGCAGATGGCCTAACCGCCGAGCTATTCAAAGCGGCAGGCGATGACTTGGTTAGGAGCATACACTAACTCATCTGTAAAATATGGTCGGAGGAAAGTATGCCCAATGAATGGAACCTCAGCATTGTTTGCCCGATCCTCAAGAAAGGAGACCCTCTGAACTGCGCCAACTACAGAGGTATTAGGTTAGGTTAGGTTGAAGTGGCTGTTAGCAGAAAGCCAACACACTTAGACCAATGAGGTCCATTGTGATGCCACATGGATCGGGAGTTTCGACCCCTACTCGCTAAAACCATTTGGAGCTTCTAATGAAGCGCGATAGACTTCTAACATCTGTATTAGCTAAGTCACTGAGTTCGTTGACGAAGAAGGCTCCTAGGTGGAGATTTCTTTTATGGGAGAGTGCAGGACATGTACAGAGGAGATGAGACTTAGTCTCCTCCTCCTCCTCATCCCTGCAGCTTCTGCAGAAGTCGTTTGAGTAAACGCCAAGCCTTGATGCGTGCCTGCCTATTAGACAGTGTCCTGTGATGACACCTATGACAGAGCCAATGTGCAGTCTGTTGAGTGAGATCAAACTCAAAGAGCGTCGCAGATCCAGCTTTGGCCAGATTTGCTTAGTCGCTAGACATGTATCACTACCTGTCCACCTGAGGTTTGTACTCTCGACTGCGGATAGCTTGAACATAAGTTTGCAAGTAGCGATGGGCATACCTATAAAACCTTTCTCAGGTAGAAGAGGTAATGCGGTTCCGTTTTTGGCGAGTTCGTCTGCCCTACAATTCCCTGGGATGTCTCTATGCCCCGGCACCCAACAAAGGTGAATATTGAACTGCTCTGCCATCTCCTGCAGAGATGAACGGCAGTCTAAGGCTACGATGGAATTGGGAGAGACTGAGTCCAGGGATTTTAGCGCGGCTTGAATGTCCGAGAAAATGCAGATATCCTTAGCGGATATCACATTTCTCTTTAGCCACGACAGGACTTCCTTAATCGCCATGATTTCCGCCTGGAACACGCTACAATGATCAGGAAGACCGAAGGAGAGACTGATATCTAGTCTTTCTGAGTAAACACCCCCACCTACCCCCACGCTAGTTTTTGATCCGTCGGTGTAAAAATGGATCGATTTAACTTCCGTGCAACCAGCACCCTCCCAGAATGATCTGGTGGGGATAGTGATTTGGAAATTCTTTTCGAACTGTAGTTGGGGTGTAGTGTAGTCGATGTTTCTAGGTACGGACCCAAGTGAGTCCAAAATGATAGAGTGGCCAATATTCGTATTGATCCACTGTGAGATGGCTTTTAAGCGGACAGCGGAGCAGCCATCTGCCTGCTAAAAATATCCAGGGGTGTCAGATGCAGTAAGATGTCCAGTGCGGCGGAGGGGGTCGTACGGAGTGCCCCGCTGATACACAGACAAGCTGTACGTTGCACCTTGCTTAGCTTGTCACGGTTTACCGCTTTATCAAGAGCAGTCCACCAGACAATCACCCCGTATGTCAGAATCGGTCTCACTACCGATACGTATAGCCAGTGAGATATACGGGGCTGTAGGCCCCACTTATTACCGATGGCTTTTTTGCAAGAGAAAAGTGCTACTGTCGCTTTTTTTACTCTTTCTTGTAAGTTGGGTTTCCAGCTTAACTTCCTATCGAGGATAAGACCCAGGAATTTGGCTTCATCGGAAAATGTTAAGCTTGTACCGTTAATGGAAGGAGGATCGATGTGAGGGATTTTATATTTCCTGGAGAAGAGGACAAGTTCGGTTTTATGAGGGTTAACCCCCAACCCACATCTTCTTGCCCAACTTGTCAGCTTATTGAGAGCATTTTGAAGTAGCTCTTTTAGGGTGTTGAGGTATTACCCTGAGACGGCAATAGCAACGTCATTCGTATAGGCAATCACCATGCAACCCTCCCCCTCCAGGCATGTCAGTAGTTTATTCACCACCAAGTTCCACAGAAGGGGGGAAAGGACACCACCTTGTGGCGTACCCCTACTGACAGACCTCCTAGCGGATGAATCGCCCAGTTTCGAATTGATAATCCTGCTTGAGAGCAAAAGATTGATCAGTTCCCCAAGCGAGCCATTCACATTCAGTTCTGTCAGTGCATTTGCGATTGCAGATGTGTTTACGTTGTTGAAAGCGCCTTCTATGTCTAGGAAAGCAACCATAGTGTATTCCTTGTGGTAAAGGGAGTATTCAATAGTGCGTACCAAGGAGTGAAGGGCGGTTTCCACCGATTTACCCTTATTGTACGCGTGTTGGGCCGCAGACAGCACTTACGGGTTTATGTTCATACGAAGATGGATATCAATCAGACGCTCCAGTGTTTTGAGGAGGAAAGATGATAGACTGATAGGTCTGAGGTCTTTGGGACTAACGTGGGAGTATTTGCCTGCTTTGGGTATGAAAACCACTTTTACTTCTCTCCAAGCCTGAGGAATGTGAATCAGCTTTAAGCAATTTGTCAGAAAAATAAAAATACAGAGGTATTAGTCTTCTTAACATCGCCTACAAGATCTTATCTGCCGTGCTGTGTGAACGCCTGAAGCCTTTCGTTATCAACCTGATTGATCGCTATCAGTGTGACTTCAGGCCAGGAAAGCCTACCATCGACCAAATATTCACACTGCGGCAGATCTTGGAGAAAACCCCGGAAGTCTAAATCGATACCCACCAACTTTTCATTGATTTTAAGGCCGCCTATGACAGCATTTATAGAGATGAGCTATACAGAGCAATGTCTAGTTTCGGCATCCCTGCCAAACTCATCCGCTTGTGCAGGATGACAATGGAGCATGCACGCTGCTCCATCAAGGTCGATAAAGAACTCACCGAGACTTTCGATGTCAAAAAAGGATTTAGACAAGGCGATGCGCTGTTATGTGACTTCTTCAACATCGTTCTTGAAAGAATAGTGCAAAACTCAAATGCTAACACCAGAGGCACTTTCTTTCAAAAGTCCGTCCATCTACTCGCCTACGCCGACGACATCGACATAATCGGCAGAACGCAGCGGGATGTCACTGGCGCGCTCGTGAGTATTGAGACGTAGGCGGCGAAGATGGGTTTGGCGATCAATGAGAGCAAAACAAAGTATATGCTGTCATTAAGAAAGGACACCCAACACTGACGTCTCGGACAGAATGTCACTATAGACAGATATAACATTGAGGTAGTTGAGGACTTTGTCTACCTAGGCTCCGCAATGAACTCAGGCGATGACACCAGCGCTGAGATTAAACGAAGAATAACTCTTGCCAATCGCTGTTTCTTTGGGCTAAGGAAGCAATTGAGTAGCAAAGCCCTCTCTCGAACAACTAAAGTTACCCTTTATAAGACCTTAATAATCCCAGTCCTTCTCTATGGTACAGAGGCATGGACTCTAGCAAAAGCAGATGAGGTCACTCTTGGTTGTTTTGAGAGGAAAATTCTTCGGGTAATTTTTAGTCGGTGATTGGAGGAGGAGGCTGTACAGCGACATCGACTTAGCCAGAAGAGTGAAGGTCCAACGACTGAGGTGGCTGGGTCAGCGAATGTAGAGCGAATGAACGTGAATGCTCCGGCCCGGAAGATCTTCAAATCCACACCCGAGGGACGGCGCAGTAGAGGAAGACCGCGACTCAGGTAGCGCACGGAAGTGGAAGGGGACCTTAACCAACTTAGCGTGCGAAACTGGAGACAGCTGGCCGAAGATCATACTGGCTGGAGACGCTTGTTGGTTGAGGCCCAGGTCCACCCCGGACTGTAGCGCCACCCTAAGTAAATAATTAAGTTAAGAATATTGTGTCCACCAAAACCAAAAAAAAAAAACTTTTCTACGGCCAATAGAAGCCGAGAAAATCGCACAAACGCCTCTTTCAAAATGGCTGGCATCACAGATATTTCTTTTGTTCAAAACTTTGTGGATTTAGACTCTCCAAGGGGTACTTTTTGTGAAAAAAAAACCTCGACAGAATTTTTTGTAAGTTTCAAAGCTAATTTAACTAAACCGCGTAAGTGTTTCCATTGAATCATGAGATCCAAATTGTTAAACATATTGAATAACAAAAAAAAATCGGAACCACAAGTTTCGGTGGCATTTAAATAAATCACAATTGATTAACAACATATTGTTAAGCATAATCTTCGCAAGTATTCAATTTCAATAGCGACATGCAAATACAGATACACACTCGCTGCCGTAACATCATCACTTATGCAATTTGTTTGAAGAATCACAATAGTGGTGTCAGATCTACGAGTAGTTAATAATAGGTATATAGGCAATTTGCATGGCATTACATCGAGGAGGAGCACCAGCATTTCGTATCTAATTGGTGTTAACATTGCCTCATAGTTTGCGGTTTGTTTGGTTGCACTGAGCACTACACACATCCACTATTGCATCGCAGTGGTGAGTTTTTCTTTCGCACATTGGGCCACCATCACACTGTTGTACGAGAAGGAGACTATGTTACATCGTTGCAATTGTTTTTTCCACGCCGACCGACGATATTCCGCTCATCAATTTAAAAGCAGCGAATTCCTTCCTCCTCCTCCACTTTTGGGGAGATGAGATACAGTATTGCGTTATGTAGATACTGCCAGAAATAATAATACTTGATCACTTTTTGTTTTCTCCCACTATGCGGACATGAAAAAACAACTACACCCAACGTCAGTATCTTATGCAAGAAGAGTTCTGTTGACTGCACCTTCGGCTTATTTATGGGTTTAGTTACAGGTTGCTAAACACTTGTGAACTGGGTCAGAATTTATTAGTGATAAATAATACCAGAAAAAAACCGGGAAGCTTTATTGAAGGTTCAGGTGTAGGTATACCGCCTACAACGAACGAAGAATGAAGATGCTTCTTAAGAACAAAGGTGCAGCATTGTTGTATCCCATTCTAGGAAGTGCTGCGAGAAACCACGTTGTTGTTGTATTTAAAAATTAAATTAAATTAAATTTCTTTATCTTTATCTTTATAAAGTCGTAGTGATACTTAATACTGAGTTGAGTTTGGGAAAAAATCATAATTAAAATGTCTTGCTTGAAATAAAAATCTAGATTGTATGACTTGGGCTAATAAATGAGTCAGAATCAAGTTAAAGAGTTTGAATTACATGTTGTGATAATTTTTATTGTTTACGATAATGCATTTTATAGCCGTAGATAATGTTACGAATAAATACACAAATGTGTGTTGTTCCATGTTGTAACATAATGAACAATTAATCATTGACTGGCGGTCCAATGGGAACAAGTTGTGTACCTTACAATTTGCGCTGTATTCGAATGTATTTGTTGTTTGTGAATTCATTTATCGTTATCATTTTTTTAAAATAAATATGAAATCCGGATAATACCCGGCATTTGTGATAAAAGAATGACAGAGACGAGCTAAGAATATCCCATGGTAAACAGCGCTCACATTTGCAAAACTTTTTCAAATAAACATTCACCAAGTTCAACATTCAGGTTAGCCCAGCGACACATTCAAGATTTTAAAGCTGCCCTCCAAGTGTGCATGCAAAACCAAGGGTGGACAAGACTGGAGATTATCGGTATCGTAAGGGGAGGATTAAACAAGGCCGGTTTTAAAATTTCCAAATAATACAAAAGTTTTTTTGGATTTAAATGGAGACCTGATAACTTTTGAGGTTCAACCGCGAACATCACATGCGGACCAGTAGGGATGCAGTAAAGTGGGATGGTAGCGGGTGGCAACAGTGCAGTGGTAGTGTATTCACTTGCTGATCGGAAGGTTGCGTGTTCAAATCCCGACCATGCCCATGAAGCAAAAATCCGCAAAATAAAAATCAATATAAGTGCACCGAATGCTTGCTCATATTATGTGCACTTTTAATTATTGTACAAGTTTAAACTTGAATACAAAACTTCAACATAATGCTCCCTAAGTTATGTAGACGCCACCCGTGGAGAAAAAACCCTACCCAATGTACAAACCTAACTTTCCTGTCATTCTACTTCTTTCTAGTTCTACCACCTAATAGTAGACAATGAAATACGTCCACAATGACATTGCATTTGTAGGTGTTGAATTGAAAAACGCCTGCCCTGTGTATACACACTATAAGGGCACTACTGTATCAATTATAGAAAAGAAACCCCTTTAGCGCACGCAAATTATAAAAAAAAATCGCTCTAATAAAGATAATAACCTCGACGATAACGAAGAAGATTTAGTACTTCCTTACTTAGCGGGTCCCGGCCCGTGGAGAGTCTCCGCCTGAGACACTGCAGGCTTCCATCATCCGCGCTCCGGGCAGGCTGCTTCCAGTTGTCCAGTAGCTGTAGGGAAGGAAATTTGTTGTCCGGACGAGATAGCCTCTAAATTCTGGAAAAAGATAGGAGACATTGGGTCCAAATGGCTCATGATTCTCATCTCTAATCTAATGAGGCTCCCCAATGCGTATCCAGTGAAGGGAAAGTTACCTGAATGAATAATATAATATACTTACAGGCGCTGGGCTGCCCAAGAAAATCAAAAATAAAAATGATCTGAAACTCGTGGCTTCAATGGCACAGTGGATGAGTGCTTGCCTGAGAAGACGCTGGTCTAGGTTCGAATCCCAGTGGAAGTAAATGGATTTTCGAGATACAAGGAAAAAAACACAGACCAGTAGGTACCATAGGAAAAAGGAGTCTGATGATCGGTTGTGGCGAACCGTGAAACAGTGCTGTAACTCCAGCCGTCCACTTCACGTGCACTTGTAAGAAATATGGTTGTTCATTCAAAACAGCACAGAACAAATTATAAGGATCATGATTAACCAACGACCATACCACGTCGAGTTAATCGGTTCTCGTCAGATCACCGTAATTAAACGACGTTGGGCGCGGTTAGTACGTAGATGGGGCACCGTTTGAGAACAACCGCGTGTCGTTGGCCAGTCCCATCTACAGAGTTGAGGTAGATAATATACGTGGTACCACAATGGATCTAAATTGGTCTAAGTATGTCGGCTTCTGCCGACAGCCACATAAAACTAACCTAACCTAAGGATCATGATGAAAAATCATATTGATTTCTCAAAGGATTCCCATATGGCGTTGGTTGATTTTGAAAATACAACTTTGATATACAACCAAGAGATCTGTTATGGTTGACCCTAACAAATCGAAGAGTTTCAGAAACACACGTACAGATGATCAAGGACAAGAGTAAGATGCCCCGCTGGAGTCATAGTGGAGTTTGCAATAAAAATCCTCGTACACCAGACAAGCGTCTTAAGTCCTTTGGTGGATGTTTTGGAAGGGAATGGGTATCGTATCATTACGGAACAAAAAAAAAATAGAACAATTGTGTTGACAGTTTTCTGACCACGCCGACTTATTCCAATAATACCAGAAATACCCCTTAACCTGAAAGGATGGCTCTACACTGTGTTTCTAAAGCATCGAGTAGCTCAGGGAGATGCGATGCGAACATTCGTGAAGTTCATTGCAACCAGTTCTAATGAAATTCAAAATCAGACGTGTATTGTAGCCAAATTGAGTTTTTTTTTATTATAATATGCAGGGACTCTTATGATGTAATAGCTACACAGCGCGGGCGTTAAGGAAATTAGGGTGCGAAGAAAAGGAGAGATGCCGATGCACGTTAGTTTTGAATGTTTGTAGGTTATAATGAAAAGGAAAAACGATGCGTGGAAGAGTATTCCACATTCTGTTTTGTACCGCTGAGGAAAGATTCTTTGAACTTCACTGTACTTCCGAGCACAGGCTTGAGGGTGAACTTATGAGCATTCCTTGCATGGCGGGTATTGCGGTTGAAATGTTCATGGGGAGGAATGCAACTGGCTATTTCGTTTGAGCACTTATGGTGGAAATAACGATAAAATAGCGAAAGGCAGGAGACATTACGACGATGACTAAGAGAGTTATGAGCGTCGAAGCCACCCAGAATAATAATTTCAGCTGCCAGATGATTTGCCTGAACGCAGTCAACTCTGTCGGATAAGTGATGAATCAACCTGACCGGTTGATCTTCCTTTAAAGAAAGATATAAGTACAGCATACTAATTTGATGGATCCAAATCTCAGGCCTCCTATATCACAGAAACTCCGAACAATTTCTGCATTGATTATACTTTATACACCCTATTCTAAGGGTATATTAATTTTGATGCATAGTTTGTAACACTATATTTATGATCAGTATCGATAGTAATGTCGATCTAGATATGTCCGTCCGTCCGTCTGTCGGCAAAAATTAGGCCTTTAAACTGGGCCTAGAGAGCTGAAATTTTAACCATATACTCTCTAGGGTCCCGAAATAATCAAGTTTACGAATTTTTGAAATCCGCCCACAAACTCAAAAAAACAAAATTTTCGAAAAAATCGAATTTTGAGCTAGAAAGCTGAAATTTTTTATATATGATCTATGACTCCTAAAACTCCTAAAAAAATATTTTCAAAATCCGCCCCCTGACACGCTCACAATTAAATAAAACAATTTTATTGAAAAAACAAAGTTTGAGCTAGGGAGCTGAAATGTATAATATATACTCTCTAAGGGCCCTTTATGCTCATTTATAAATATTTTCAAAATCCGCCTACTGAAACGCCCACAATTTAAAAAAAAAAACTTTTTTTGAAAATCCAAAGTTTGAGCTAGGGAGCGTTTTTTTCGATACAATCCTTTAAATATTATATAACAAAATATGTAGAGCATTCTTACCAACAATTCAACCATACTTAGACTTTTGTCACGCCCACTTGTGAGGGATAGGAATAAGAATAGGGTATCCAACAGTTCGCCCAAGCGGACTGTAGCCCGTCCCTATGTTTGAGTCTTAAGTTTGAAATTGTGTAGCATTATGTGTTAGTGTAAGTTGTATGGAGGGTTTTCTGTAGATTATGCGTGTGTATGCATGCTGTGCGCCCCAACCTCCTGTCATCTCATTTCCCTTTTGACGAAGCGAGCACTTGGGGTTGCATAGAGTCTAAATGTTGTTATTTTCATCAATATCAAAAGACAGTTAAAATGAATTCGATATCTAAAAATTGTGTATTACATTATAATTTGATTCCTTCTCTTTCTGTGAAAATACAATTTTCCGCTCAATGTATGTGCACAATCATCACATCAAACATCATCCTCTACTCCCACTGGCATTTGCTTAATTTGTGTAAAAGTATCTCTCCCAGCCCATATGCTAAGCGACACAAATCAAATCCCACCCAGAAAACTCAAAACTAAATTTAAATTTTATGAAGTTATTTCTTTTTTTAATTTCCATTTTTATCATCTTTCCCGTTCATTTAACAAATAAAAGCAACAAAAACATACACCTTCTCCATTCCACGGATATAACAGAAAAAAGTATCTACAGCTATACTGCGGCGTTTTCCACCCACCAATTAACTGTCGGTTTCAAGATAAACGAACTGTGAACTGGGGAAAAGGGGAAGCCGGGGCCGATGATTGTCGCCGTTGTATCTTGTGCCAGATCGTCAGTGTACACTCGTCCTATTGGCAGTGTTCATTCGTAAAATAAAATTGTGGAAAACTTAAAGTCACTAACACCAACCATCTGGTAAGCTTTGAATAAGACATTTCCTAATGAAAGCTGAAAAATAATCCACATATCCGTAAGCGAATCAACTCTGTAGATTTTGCGATTATCGGTTGAATAAATTGCATAGAGGAAAATGTGAAATGAAGTGAAAACTTTATATTAGATAAAGAGAAGTACTTTAAAAAAAAGAGTATTTTCAACTTGGATGTGCTATACTATAATGGAACTTTTGATAGAAGTGGGAGTGGAATGAGTGTGTATTCCTTCTTCCATGAGGTTTTTTTTAGCGGCAGGTAAACAAATATGTGTTTTATTTATTTAACTTTCTTTATCCACCTGAAGGGCATGTCTGTCAGCTATGTACTTTTCGTGAAACGTCTAATTGGCTGTGATTTCAACTTTCCTGGGAATGTAAACAGACATAGCAGAGTGCGCCCAACTAAAAAACAAACCCCTTATATCGCGGCTACTTTTCGTGTAAATTCATAGGATTCGTGCTTTTTTGGAAACTAGTATCTCACGTGACCTTGCAACGGTTAAGTGGTTGCGAAGGTGCAGATTTCCCATCGGCAGTGGATGCTTGTTTATTGTTTCCTGGGAGAAAAGTTTTAAAGATAACAAACTTTAGAAACGCGATTCGACTTTCAAAAAGTAATTTAATGGACAAATTGTTTTCTAATTATATTGAGATAGGTTGAGTTGTGGAAGCACTCTGTGGATTGGTTTTGTTTTATGTGCCTACTTGATGTGCAAGATGATTTACTTCATTTTAAGTGGCTTTCGGGAAAAAACGTTTGTTAAATTGATTCGGAATCCTAGTAATTTATTGGATTTTGAAATCAAGTAGTCTAAGTACATTTTGAAATTAATGTTTGCATCAAAGATAACACCGAGCGCTAAGAGCTGCCCTACTGCGGCTGCGCCGGCTAAGAGATGCAGGTCGGCAGAGGTTACCCCCAACTGAAAGCCACTAGCTGATTGAAACCAAAGCTGCCTCACCTTCCAATACCTCGAACAGGAATAAACGGAGGATAAAGGCGTCGAGCAGTCCTACTGGTGGAACTGCGTGCGCACTTTTGCGCGCCCTTCCACTGAAACATCTTTAGCTGATGGAGGTCCCCGCGCACTGTTGGAATTAACAACATTTTGGGTTTAACTTCATTTATAAACTATGTGTTTATTAAAGCTTAAAACTATTTTAATTAACTTAAAATGATCTACTACCTACTTTTATACTTACAAATCTAATACTTTTTTCTTTTCATATTTTTTATAATACCTAACCTATTTTTAGACACATTGTTTTTTATTACCTTTTGTATTAAACTGAATAAAAGTCAAGTTGGAATCTTTAATTTTAATCGCTCAATTGTTATTAGCATCGCTTGAAATTTGAACACGCACAAAATCTGGGTGTAACAGATGCTGCAACCAGGAGCAAAAATTGGAGAAAAATTGGCTGCCGCGGGAACACATGTATCAAAGAAAAACATAGTAATTATATTAGCTCAGATGAACTTACAACACTCAGCTGTTACTGCTCTCATAAGTAATAAGCGTTCCGCCTTGGACACAAAACACCACATTACTTCCATGCAGAAGCATATATACGGGACGGTAACAAAATAGATCCTGTAAGCTGCATTATCAGCTAGCGATGTTTCAGAACACCTTGTGGAGGCCTACATGACATCTATAACTCGGGCTGAGCCAATATCATCGACTTTGAAATGGGGCACCCAGAGGAGATCTCGTCCGTAGTGAC
This sequence comes from Portevinia maculata, assembly GCA_949715645.1. Classification (NCBI taxonomy): domain Eukaryota; kingdom Metazoa; phylum Arthropoda; class Insecta; order Diptera; family Syrphidae; genus Portevinia; species Portevinia maculata. The sequence continues at coordinate 223,387,787 of OX454526.1, forward strand.
TTTATTTCTGAAACCAGCACTTTATGCAACACCGCCTATCGGGGGAATAGGCTGCTTGCCGTAGAGGAAAGTGCACTAAGCACGGTAAAGTACCCCGACCAGCTAAATTCTCATTATCGGACCAATGAGCAAAATAAAGCTGTTCAGGCGAACCTGTATTTCGCTAAGGGCGCGTCCACTACCCTTTTTTTTTTTTTTTTTTTTTTTTTGTCGGGATGTGTGAAACTTTCTGCACTGGAGCACTCAGACTCAATACTGGTCCATTGTACTGCCAGGCAGACACACCACATTTTACTGTGGGAATTTACTCGTTTTTCTAAGAAAAACGAGAAGGCGCTTCAATGATAAGGAGCTTAGGTTTACAGCACTCACCATATCCGCACCAAATACCTGCCACCTGATACGAGCAAAAGCAGGACAATCACAGACGAAATGTTCCGCAGTGTCGTCGCTTTCTCCACAGGCTTCGCAGTTGGTGGTGTCGCTTAGGCCTAGCACCTTAAGGTGTTTGGCAAAAGCGTAGTGTCCCGTAAGAACGCCAGTAGTCTGTCTGCAGTCTTTTCTGTTGAGAGACAACAAGAATGCCGCGGATTTCCCACAGACGTCGGGGAGCATTTGCTTAGTCTGTCTGCACCCTGGAGAGTCATGCCAACGGCGATTGTGTTCATAGGAAACCCAACCGTCAATGGAAGCCCTGACCGAGGACGCAGGCAGACAGATCGCTGGTTCAGGTCCTGAGAGGTCCCGCTCTGAGCCTTGTCTAGCAAGTTCATCGGAGATCTCATTTCCCGTGATCCCGTTATGACCCGGGACCCAGACAAGTTTAAGTGAATTCAGCCTTCCGACCGAATTCAGAGATATCTTGCATTCACGTACTATTTTGGAGGTAGTTAAGGGTTTGAGTAAGGCCTTAAGCGCAGCCTGACTGTCGCTACAGACGCAGATACTTCGCCCCCTCCACCTGTTCCTCGTAACATAGTCCATGGCCATTAGGATAGCATAAGTCTCTGTTTGGAAGACTGACGCATGTTTGCCTAACGGAAAGAAAAGTCTAACGCTATCGCTCTCCACGAAGACACCAGCACCAGATCCTTGATCGGTTTTGGAGCCATCCGTAAAGATTCGACTGCATTCCCTTCCAGGTTCAGAGTCCGGCCAGAGCCAGTCCTGGACGCGAGGAAAGTCGACCTCGTATTTGCGCTTTAGCCGAAGTTCCGGTGTCATCGCATCAGACGGCATATCCATAAGACAGGAGTCGAAGGACAACCGTTGCGCAAGTTCATCAAAACTCCAGTGCGAGTTATACCAAAAGCCACCTCTTGTAAGACGTGAGATAGCCTTGATTGTACAGCCCATGATGTAAACATCAAGGGGCGGAAGGTTCAATAGTGCATCTAGGCCGGAGCCAGGCGTGCTGGGGAAGGCCCCCGTGCAGCCGAGACATACCTGCCTTTGGAGTTTGGCAAAAGCAGCAGTGACGTATTTACGTGAAAGCTTATTCCACCAAACAACCGATGCGTATGCTATAAATGGTCTTATCATAGCCGTATAAATCCATAGGACTCTTTTCGGTGATAAGCCCCATGTCTTGCCGAAAATGCCTTTGCACTGCCAGAAAATAGACAGCGCCTTGGCAGTCTTCAGCTCAACATGTTTGGACCAAAGAAGTTTGCTATCCAGGATGACTCCCAGATACTTTGCTTCATTGGAGAGTTGGATTGTGACGCCTTTTAGCACTGGCTGAGTCAACCCGACCAGCTTCCTCCTTCTCGTAAAGAGAACAACCTCAGTTTTAAGAGGATTGACCGAGAGCCCATTCCTAGTGCACCATTCGTCGATCACGTCAAGGGCCGCCTGCGCCTTGGCGCATACAGTCGCTAGGCATGATCCAACAGAAAGCACGGCAACATCATCCGCGTACGCCTGAGCGTAAATATTAGAACTGTTGAGTGCGTTCAACAGAGAGTCGACCAGCATACACCACAGCAGTGGAGACATGACGCCGCCTTGCGGGCAGCCTCTGTTTACCCCCGCCATAACATAGCGGCCACAATCCGCATCCGCAACCAACGTTCTATTCATTAGCATTGCTTTAATCCACAACACCAATGGTTCGTCTACTCCGTGTTGTCTGGCGGAGCTGCACATGCTATCAAAAGTCGCATTGTCAAAAGCACCCTCAATATCGATGAAAATGCCCATCGCGTATTCTTTTCTGTCAAGCGCGCCTTCAATTCTACCAACTAGATTTTGGAGCGCAGTCTCGCAGGATTTTCCGCGTTGATAGGCATGTTGCATCGGAGATAGTGGGTGCAATCGCAAAGCACCTTTGCGCACGTGAAGCTCGACCAGCCTTTCCAAGCTTTTCAGCAAGAAAGAAGTCAGACTGATTGGTCTGAAGCTTTTGGCGAGCGAGTAGTCACTTCTGCCAATTTTTGGTATGAATGCCACTCTAACTGTACGCCAGGGTGTTGGAATGTATGCCAGTGCTAGGACACCGGTTTCTTCATAGTCGGTAGCAGCTGGTTTGTACATTGTTGCAGCATGGCTGGGTATATTCCGTCCGTACCAGGCGACTTGAAGCCGTCAAAAGACGCAAATGCGTATTTAATGGCCTCGTCCGTCACCACGGCCTTCGCAATATACCAGCTACGCCGAGTTGTTTGTCTTGGCTCACTCATAGTCTCGGTAATCGGGGCTGGTTGTGAACCAATTGTAATCTGGTTACCCGGAAAGTGAGACTCCAGCAGATAACTAAGAGTTTCCGCTTTCGTCTCAGTGAAGGTGCCATCAAGTTTTCTAAGTGAGTCCAGTTTGGCTGGTTTGCCCTTTTTCAGAACTTTAACCAACCTACTAGTTTCACCCAGCTTTTCAATCTTTTCGCAGAAATTCTTATAAGAAGCACTTTTGGATACCCGAATTAGCCTCTTATATTCCTTCTGCTTCGATCGGTAGAGATTCCAGTCTGTCTCCAAATCAGTCTTGAGTGACCTATTTAGAAGCTTTCTAGCTTCTCTACGAATTCTTTGCAGTTCCGAGCTCCACCAGGGAACCGGTGTTCTGCCAGGGGGTTTGCTTACTGGGCACGTCAGTTCAAAACAGCTAGTCCACTACCCTTAGTAAGCGGTTCAACAGCGGTAAAATAGGCGTAGGGAAATAATTTCGCGGGCAATAACTTCACATGGGCAATAACTTCACCTCGAGTGGGAAATAACTTCACTTTTTTTTGAGATTGACAAACTGGGATACATTCCTCAAAGAAGTAGGAAAGAATAGTAGAAAACTTCAACGACAGACACTGGTCACACCAGAGGAAATCGACGCAGTACAGAATGCTTAAACAAAATTCTGACAAACGCGTACGATAAATCATGTTATTTACGGACAATAAAGTATACAAAGCATTCACCATGGTAGACAAAGGACTTGTCTAAAATTAGGAGAAAAATTTAATTAATTAATTAATTAGGAGAAATATTTAATGTGGCGAAAGCCTCCAATTCCCCAACTGACTGGGACCTGTATGTACAAGGCCAGTCACAGGAAATTCAAGAGCTCCATAGCAAGTGCTAAACGCACGGCTTGGCAGACATTCTGTAGTAACATAGAGCAGTGCAGAACTCCAACGTCGATCAGTCTCTCACTAAGGTAATTATGAGTCTGCTTAATGAAATGTATATGCAACACTAGGCGATAGTTACCTAAGAGCCATGGCGTCCAGAGGCACGCCACAAGGTGGAGTCATATCCCCCTTACTCTGGGTCCTTGTCGGTAACGAAATACTCCTAAAGTTCAAAAACAGAGGGGTCAAAGCAATTGCATACGCTGATGACGTAGCACTGCTTGCGACAGGAAAATTCCTATCAACTCTGAGCGAACTGTTAGAAAACTCCCTGCGGACACTCACTACGTGGACAAAACAATGCGGTCTTGGGATCAATCCACAAAAGACTGAACTGGTGTTGTTCACTAAGGAAAGAAGAATACCAGAATTCAAACCACCAGAAATTGAGGGAATACCCTTGAAGGTGGCGGAGAGTGCGAAATATTTAGGAATTATCCTCGACAGGAAGCTGAGTTGGAAGTCAAATGTCGATGACAGAGTTAGGAAAGCGGCCAACGCTTTCTACGCTTGCAACCGTATCTTCGGCAAACAAATTTGGACCAAACCCAAAAGTAATTCTGTGGATATATACGGCAATTGTGTGACCAATACTCACATACGGCAGCTTAGTCTGGTGGCAAGCCACAGACAAGGCAACCAATCTTAAGGTGATGACAAAAGTACAAAGACTGGCATGTATAGGGACAACCGGTGCAATGAGAACAACCCCAACCGCTGGCTTGGAAACTATTCTCAATCTGCCACCATTGGATCTATATATGCAGGAATCGGCTGCAAAAAGTGCCTTAAGGATCAGCCAAACAAACAGCTGGAACCCGAGTCATTTAGGACTTGCACTGATTCTGAACATGTACATAGGGAACAACGTTATAGCTGACTACATCTTACCTAGATTTTGAAAAACCATTCTCTTGTTCATTTCCGAGCAAGGAGGAATGGAACGCAAACGTACCTATGAAAAGGAAATCGATATCCATCTTTACAGACGGATCAAAGATGGACTGTGGAACGGGCGCTGGACTATTCTCAGAGGAACTAAACAATAACAGATCGATTAGATTACCTGATCACTGTAGTGTATTCCAAGCAGAAGTCCTAGCAAATACTGAAGTTGCAAGCATGGTATCAATGATGGCGATACCACATACTGATATTGCCATTTTTATTGATAGTAAGGCGGCCATTAAAGCGGTGTCAGCACCCGAAATAAAGTCTCTACTTGTTCACTGTTGCCGCGAGGAGCTTAAAGCTCTTGGCACAAAGCACAGAACGAGTCTCTGTTAGGTCCCTGGATACAAGGACATATCCGGTAACGAGCGAGCTGATGAACTGGCAAGGAAAGGGTCTGCGATGGAACTTGAACAGGCACTTCAGTCGGTTTAACCACCACTCTGTAATCTCAGAGAAAGAGTGGAATACAAAACACGAATGAAAGCCAACAACAGGTGGTTGTCACTAACCACTTGTGACATATCACGCAAACGGTGACCAAAATATGATAAGGGTCGAACCAACAGACCTTTACATTACGACAGGACATCGCTGTCAAAGTTGATTGGTACTCTTACTGGCCACAATCTGTTAAGGAACCACACAATGAAACTGAATCTCAAGGATGACGGCATCTGTAGAAGATTCGGTGATGAGGAAACCCATGAGAATACACCTTACTTTCTCTGTCACTGTCCAAGCCTGTGTCACCTGAGGAACAGAACACTTGGAAGATACTTCTTCCAAGACATTCAAAAACTTTCTAATGTCTCATTCTCGAATCTTTAAAGGTTTATAAGGATGAAGGACCAAGGCCAGAACAGCGAGGCCAACACTCCCAAAAAGGGTATCACAATGGGACCACATGAACCCAAGTGTGGTGTAACAGATTCGCTCTGTTCCATCAGCCCGGCAACCTAACCTAACCACTGAGCCACTTCGTTTGGGATTGAAATTACCCAGAAACAAAACTCCGCAAATAATTAAGGTTTCAGTCCAGCTGTGAAAATTCAATATCTTAGAGGTGAGATCAAAAGATGCAATGGAAACCGCCGGTCCGTACGTACATATAATTTCCACTTTAAATGTTTCTACAAATTGCTTATTTTATGGAAATGCTATCCAAACTGCTGACAATGACTGCTGATTTTATTCCGCACAATAATAATAATACAAAAAAAAAAAACATTAAAAAACTTTGATTACTTTTGAACACATTTAGCTTGGTTAGATATTAGATATTATACTCGTATTATACATCTACATATTTTAATTTATTACTAACGTCGACTTATAACATTTGTCGGTTGACAGATCTCCGAGTACGTCTCTTAAAACAATTAGCCGCATTTAACAGTCTCGGGCTTACACATAAAGTTAGCCCGTATTTATGCCTTTCTAAAGATTAAGTGTCATCGGTTACCAGTTAGTAAAGTAAAAACAGACCTATTGAATTAGTATATCCTGCCTTTTATGTCGCTTAATATCCTCGCAATTAAAGAATAAACCTATCTTCCATAAAACGCACCCACCACATGTCATATCTTTCCGTTTGGGGGAGTATGGGTTCCGTGAACTCTAAAGCTTTTTACCAGACTTTGGAGTCATGGGTCATTTTGCCCCCCCCAAATGGTAAGGTGTCATCTTAAATAGACACTTCTTCTCGTAATAAAAAAAAAAATAATAATTGTCATTTAAAGCTGTCTTCGCGTAGGCAGGCTGTGGGACTGTCAACTGAATTCTGCAAATGACTCAACAATATTGGTTTGCATATCATTATGACGCCAACATTTATCTACAAACTCTATTCCCAGATTCCACTTTTTTATTGTTACCTACCATTCCCGTGATTGAAACTTCCAAGCTTATCTGAATTAGCATGACTAAAGTTGATGTCACAGATTTTATAGATAATGATGTCACTGTATTACCAAACTTAACGATAAACAAATAAAATAAAATCGAAAAAGAAACCTTCGCTCATACTAATCGCACTTAGATTATATATAAACTTATAATTAATAACATTTCAAAGTTTATCTTTCCTCGTGCTTTCGCGCTGCTGCTTTTTGGCGATAGTCGTGGATACACGGCTAAATAAACATTCTACAACGGGCGGCAAGCACGAAGAGAAACACATCCCACCGCATGAATGTATGTGAAGATTTACATGTCTGTGCTTTTAGATACATGGCAACCGGGAGCTGAATATAGTGAAGTATGAAGTTTAGAGAATAGCAGCAGTAGCAATGTATTCACGCATTGGCTAAATGACACAGTAAATATGAACTAGAAGTAGGTTTTCCTCCCCGTGCCTCGGGTAGATTAAGAAACGTCTGCTAATAATCATTAACGACCTGTTAGCCAAGTGACAATGGGTTTGTTTGATTTTCATTAAGATATGACTGTGAGCCGAACGGTGTTGAGAGAAAATTATCTGTGTCGCACTGGAATAATTTATACATATATATAATTTATTCATAAGCAAATGTTGTGATGGAACCAATAAAAGTGCCATTCCTTGTACATTAAAATAAAATATACACAAAATAAAAAATAAAAGTTTCAGCTTTATCCTACGCAAATTTTGCCTCTTTCTTTTTTTTTGGTTTGGATTTTGAATCTGCACAGTACCATATCTATGGCTGCAGCTTTGGGCGGTTTCGCCTGTAGAGGATTTGTTAGATGCTTTTTGTGTTTCTTTGTATGTGACTATATTTAAATCAGCGAAAGTATTTAGCGCCGTTTTTAGAAATTATCGATTTTCATGCTGATGAGAAATTTTTGAGTTCGTTCTCTGTTTTTCCAAAGTGTTCGCAAATTGAAACAAAACTAAATGAAACTAAATAGTTCAATATTAGCGGAGGACAAGAGCACGTGAAAGGACTCACAGGTCATAGCTCTCACACTTCCCAGCATCCCTATCCCTATGAAACGCCGGTTCGACATTAATGAAATGAGTATTGGCAGGCCTCCAGGTTTCGGATCACCTCATCACTCAGGTCAATCAAATGATGTTGTGTGATAGTAATTGGTTTTAGGGCTGCCTTTTTTCGATTTCGACACGTGCATGCTCCCATTTTCGCTTAGGATTTGATCTTCCTTTTACGACACCGGTGATACCCAGTCGTGTCAACCCACGGATTTGCGTGCACACTGACGTAACAGTTTGACAAAATTAAATGTGTTACATGTTTTGTAAAATTGCCTAGATGTGATTTCTCCCCTTAGTCGCCATTTAAGTGCTGGTTTTTGGGAGGGGACCGGGCAGTTAAGGCAGAATCATTCATTCCATTTCACAATCAATTCTGCAGTGGAGTTGTTGAACGTACCCTTAATATCCCTGACAACAGCATAGATCCTCCGGTCGACCGCCTTACGCACTCTGGCCGTCTCAGTGGATAGCCAACACGTTTGTCAAAAAGGCGAATCCATTGGAATGGGAAATTTTGGTTAAACAAGAAAGATGAAATTTGAAACATATTCTCTCTAGGGGCCCGCCATGATCAAGTGTAAATGTTATGCAATTCGTCCACTGACACGCCCACGAGTAAAAACATTTTATCGAACAAATCAAAATTTGAGCTGGGAATCTCTAGAGGACCGAAATATTTTTTAAATCCGCCTACTGACACGCCCACAAAGAACGTTTTACTGAGAAAATCAATGCAAATGGAAGCCCCATTCTTCGCAAAGTATGTACTCGTAGATTAAGTCATACTGAACAATTCTTTCATACTAAGTGTTTGCCACGCGCACTTTCAAGGCGCGTTGTTCTTTCGATAAAATTATTAAAAAAAATTAAAAACAGTTATTTATAGCAAAATATGCAAAGCCTTTTATAAAAACACATTGTATGACCTAAATTCATTCCAAGACACTCGTAGGACAGAGCGTTTCAAAGCGCGTATACCCTATTCCTTTTGTTTGTTTTTTTTTTTATAGAAAGGAAATCTAAATCCCAGAGCACTCAGACTCGGTATCGGTCCATTGTACTACGAGGCATAAATCCTTCTTTTGGTGTAGAGGCATGTGATTGGGTGGCGTATGTTGTTTTTCCCCATGGGGATTGAACCTGCACCGCACGGGTCACAAGCCAACACACTAACCTCTACACCGTCGCCACCCATACCCTATTCCTTACTTACTTTACTTTTGGTGGCGCTTACAGCCCGAGGTGGACCACGGCCTCAACCAACAAGCCCCTCAAACCAGCTCGGTCCCTCGACAGCTGCCTCCAGTTACGCACACCAAGTTGGTTAAGGTAGTTTTCCAATTCCAATTCCGCCAACTAAGGTGGGGTCTTCCTCTGGTGCGTTGACCCTCAGGGGTGGATTCGAAGACTCGTCGGGCCGGTGCGTTGTTGTCCATACGCTCCCGTGTCTCAGCCGTTGTATTTTTAAATTTTTGACCAGGTCAGCGTCGCTGTACAGCCCGTATAGTTCGTCGTTGAATCTTCTTCTTCAAATTCCATCGTCACAAACTGGACCGAATATCACTCGAAGAATCTTTCTCTCAAAGCATCCCAGAAGGTTTTTATCCGCTTTTGATATGGGTCCATGCTTCTGCACCATACAGCAGGACCGGGATGATTGAGGTCTTATATAATATCTATTTGGTTCTATGAGAGAGGGCTTTACTTCTTAGATGCCTTCTTAGCCCGAAGAAACAGCGATTGGCAAGAGTGATTCTTCGCTTGATCTCTGCGCCGATGTCATTTTGCCCTATTCAAAGGCTATATTAATTTAGACGCGAAGTTTGTAACATACCATAACATTGCCCGTACACCCCTAAAAGTTACTATATTCGTGATCAGCATCGATAGTAATGTCGATCTAGCCATGTCCGTCCGTTCGCTTGTCAGTCTAGAAAGCTGAAATTTAACCATATACTCCCGAAATAATCAAGTTTAAGAATTTTTCAAATCCGCCCGCATCGAAACAATTTTTTAAGTTCAATTTTGAGCTTGAAAGCTGAGATTTTTAATACATATATATAGCGGCCCAAAATGTTTGCGAATTAACGTTATTAAAATCCGTCCACTAACAAAACAATTTTATCGAAAAGTCAAAGTTTGAGCTAGGAAGCTAAAATTTAAAATATATTCTCCCTAAGGGCCCTTTATGTTTGAAAGATTTTTAAAAGACGCTTACTGACTTGCCCACAATTTAAAAAAAAAACAGTTTTTTCGCAAAATCAAAGTTTGAAGGAAGCTGAAATTTGGAATATATACTCTATAAGGGCCCTTCTTGCTTATGTGTAAATATTTTTAAAATCCGCCTACTGACACGCCCACTTAAAAAAAAAAAACTTTTATTGAGGAAATCGAGGATTTGCGTATTTTGATCGGATAGAAAAAAAAAGCAAATAAATATCCAGTGCATGTTATCCTTCGCTGTTCAGAGCACCCAATTGGTACAACTAACTGACACTTCTTTTATTTACCGATTGCCATTCATCTTAATAAAAAATGAAACATTCCGACCGGCACAACAACATTATTCCTGATTACACTGTATGGTAAACTGCCATCTATTTTATCATTCCACTCATATGCCATATGCAAAAATGGCGGAAGTTTGTCACAAAACAATTTGGTGATTACAGTGTTTGGCGGTGTTGACACATAAAAAGGTGCCGTGAAATAGGCCATATTTGAAAATATTGCCTTATTTCACTTCGCAGTAGCGAAATAAAGCCATATTCCAACATATGACCTTATTTCATTTTCCATTGGTGTTATTTTCAACAATTTGCCCTTGCATCTACTCCAAATCAAACAGTGACCCCAAGCAGGGGGGTTGCAGGGGGCCGATACGCATTCCACTGTTTATGGGATGAGTTGCGAAATCACACGTATATCCCATAAACAGTACAATGCGTACGGGGACATAATGCCCCCTGCAACCCCCTACTTGGGGTCACTATTTGATTTGGAGTAGGTGCGAGGTTTTATTTTAGCATTTGGCCGTATTGCAATTTGGGTAAGTGAATTCGTTTGGCCTTATTTAACTTCCAAAAAGTGAAATAAGGCCAATCGTTAAAATTTGGACTTATTTCACTTTCAAATATGGCCTTATTTCATGGCACCGTAAAAATGGCCCATGACAGTTTTTTTTATCATTCTCTCACGGTTTCCACCAATGACCAGCGTAGCCCCTCCTGCTCCAATTGCATCGTTTTCGCTACATTTCCCCCCCCCCCCCCCCCATAAAGTCATTACGTAAAATATTCACAAAACACTACAATTTCAGAATTTAGATTGGTATTGGCTTCAAAAGAACGTTTAAATGAACATTATAAAGAAGATATTGTGTAGTTTTGGGTAAATTTAAAGAGCGAAAACAATTTCGAAGGACATTTGAAAGTTTATGTATGCCTCATAGCAGTGGAAGTGCAGAAAAGTGGTTCTCAAACTTAAACATACTTTTTCTTGCCATAAGGCTATGTTTATGGCTAAGCGTAATAGCGTCAATGGATGTAGGTACAGGAGCAGGAGTTTTCTGCGAGCCCCTAGACATAAAGGACTCGTACAGACTCCCCAACGAATGCAGCGTCTTTCAAGCCGAAATAGTCGCCATAGACAAGGCAGCAGAAACAATCACCGCGAAGAATCTGGATCCTTCCAAGATTACAATCTTCGTAGACAGTCAGGCGGCGATCAAAGCACTAGACAGCGAAACCACAAAGTCAAAAACAGTCAGGAACTGCCTAAAATCCCTTAACGAAATAGGCGAACGACACAGTATTGACCAAAAACTGAGGGAACAAATTAACACTACCTGGTCCCAAAGGAACGACTGTGTTATATCTCGCAGCCTATGGCCAAGAATCGACGAGAAAAGAACAAAGCACATTCTGGGAATGAATAAACAAGAAATACGTATCCTAACCGGCGTACTGACCGGCCACTGCACCATAGGAGTAATGGCAAACAGGCTGGGCATTAGCTCACCAGACTACTGCAGGAGCTGTCAGGATACAGAAGAAACCAAGACCATCAAACACCTGCTCTGCGAGTGTCCAAACCTCCAGACATCTCGACTTCGTTATCTGGGTAACAGATTTTTCGAAGACTTAGAGGACGTAGCGCAAGTACCACTGACGGACATAATCAGGTTTGTCAAGAAAACAGGTTGGTTCCAATAGGCCAACCAGCAAGAAAAATTTAAACGAAGCATGGTAAGTGTTTTTATTGTAAGTGAAGTTTTTACCACGATAAACAAAAAGGGATCACAATGGACCAATGGGCCCCCGTGCAAGCACAGCAATTGCTGTGCACTTCCCTTCAAACCTAACCTAACCTAACCTAATAGCGTCACGCTACGTGATGGCTATTCGTGTAATCGCATGTGACATCGCTACCATCGATTTTATTACAAAACGATTTCGCACTTCCAAGGACTCTGAATTTTGTTGTACTTGAACTGCGGCGTGAAAATGTGCCAATTTCAATGTGTGAAAACTCTTAGCCAACAGTCATTATTACAAAAACATTCTCTCAAAAGTAATTGACTTTAATAAAATGTAGTAGAATCGTATGTTTTTGGTACTAGAGTGCTTAGTGTCTTTACTTATGGAGACAAACGCCTACTTTTAATTAACACACAGAGAAAAGTCGTTTTTAAAACACAATTACAGCGAAGTTGCGTAAATGCTTTCACGATGTTTAACTACGCAACCGCTTAGAGGTGGTTTAAGGGAATCTTATAAATAAGACTGGTTGACAATATCCTTCCTTACAACTCACCGATACTTAGATTTTTGTCAAGCCCACTTTTTGGGGATAGAAATAGGGTATCTAACAGTTCGCCAAGCTGACTGTAGCCCTTCCTTATGTTTTTAGTTATTCTTGTGCTAAGGAAAGGCGCCGTTTGTAACGCTTGTGTATCGCTCCGAGGTTCTTTTAAACTTGAGACATTTAATCCTCTATTCAATATCAATCTTAATGTATAAAAAAATATTCAAAAACAAGATGTCATTGTCACTTTCTACAAAGGGTAAATGTTTTATTAACTGATACAAGATACGTAGTTAAATTCAAAGGTACAAGTACTACTCGTAGTTAAAGTCATGACCCCAAATAAACTCCATGTGCTTGATAAATTGCTTACACAATAAACGCAATTTTATTAATAACGTGCACTTGATGCGATTCAATGCAATGCGACTGCTTACCCGGTAGCTAAACAGACAATTATATTCAACAATGACAGTGAATACGACAATAGAGCTGTCATACAGCTGGTCATTCTCTCTTATTTTTTGTTTGCTCTTGAAGCTATGAGCAAGTCCATACTATAAAAATGTTGCGCAACAAACTATGAAACTCCGGTCTGGCTGAGTGCTTAAAATAAACACAATCAACTATTTACAGTGAAATAAAATGCATACAATGAAGGGTGGATAAGTGCCCACTGGCACACTGCAGCCACACTAGATGTAGGGGGGTTTCGAATCACATCACATTCGAAATACAAAAGCAACGACGACATCAAACTTATTCACCTGTGAATTACCTTTGGCTGGCTCGAATCGTATCTTAGTCGACAGGGAGTAGAGCTGTAACAGAAGATATACATATATGTATGGCACCGTTCGACCGCGGTTTTACTTTTGTTTAAACTTGTTTTACTGCTGATTTATTCGTTGTCATGCCGAATAATAATCCGGCGGAGTAGGGAAAAGGAAGCCCGATAAATGCACAGAGCTTTCTTCATCGCTGTTTTACTTCGTTGTTATTGTTTATCTCTTTTGGTCTTCGTTCTGCATTTTGTTTTCATTTGGGACAATCACCAAGCATTAATTTGTATATTAAATCATTGGAGTATGACGTATTGAACGAGATAAACAAATGGGAACAGGTGCAGTAATTAGGCCCTTGAGTATTGTTTATTACGCGACAAGTGACAGCTTTTTTACATTGTGAAATATTCAAAGCTTCTACTCTTGACACGGTGAAGATATAAGGAAATAAACTTGATGCGACCGAGTAAATGAACGGTGACGTCCTAAAGTTTTGAGCCCAAGGTTTAAAAATTGTCGGTCTTTAGAAACGACCGTGTCCTGTTTAATTCATCAACCCAGTGAGATTACAAAAACGAACCGTCCAAAAGTTGGTCCATTACAAATCACTTAACGTAAAGCTTTATAAAAACATAGGGACGGGCTACAGTCCGCTTGGGCGAACTGTTGGATACCCTATTCTTATTCCTATCCCTCATAAGTGGGCGTGACAAAAGTCTAAGTATGGTTGAATTGTTAAGAACGCTCTACATATTTTGTTATATAACATTTAAAGGATTTTATCAAAAAAAAACGCTCCCTAGCTCAAACTTGGGTGTTTCAATAAAATTGTTTTATTTAATTGTGGGCGTGTCTATATGTATATATTATAAATTTCAGCTCCCTAGCTCACTTTGAATTTTCAAAAAAAAAAAAAAAAAAAATTGTAAGCGTGCCAGTGGGCGGATTTTGAAAATATTTACACATGAGCATAAAGGGCCCATAGAGAGTATATATTATAAATTTCAGCTCCCTAGCTCAAACTTTGGATTTTCAAAAAAATTGCTTTATTTATTTGTGGGCGTGTAAGTGGGCGGATTTTGATTTTTTTTCCCGAGCAGTTTTAGGAGTCATAGATCATATATAAAAAATTTCAGCTTTCTAGCTCAAAATTCGATTTTTTCCAAAATTTTGTTTTTTTTTGAGTTTGTGGGCGGATTTCAAAAATTCGTAAATTAATTATTTCGGGACCCTAGAGAGTATATGGTTAAAATTTCAGCTCTCTAGGTCCAGTTTAAAGGCCTAATTTTTGCCGACGGAAGGACGGACGGACGGACATGGCTAGATCGACATTACTATCGATGCTAACCATAAATATAGTAACTTTTAGGGGTCTACGGGCAATATTAAGGTATGTTACAAACTATGCGTCAAAATTAATATACCCCTAGAATAGGGTATAAAAAAACCTGATTACCTAAGGGTAAATTCATTTTGACTGATAATTTGTAGCTTTTTTGAAAGCTGAAACTTGCACCCCTATTGCGAGTGTCAATCGACAATTGATAATTGACTATTTTCAATGTGTGCTATTGTGAACGAACGATTCTAAAGGATTTTGTCATTCGCAGTCAATTAAAAAAATGTTATCGACAAGTATATCAATGAAAATGATTTGTTCACAATAGCACACAATGAAAACAGTCAATTATCAATTGTCGATTGACACTCGCAATAGGGGTGTTGGAAAATATACTCTCTGGGAGCCCAAAATGAACAAGAGTAAAGATTTTTAAAATACGCCTACGACCCGTGAAGTTTTTGCCTGAGACGCTGCAGCCTTCCACCCCGTGCAATCGGGCACGCTGCTTCCAGTTGTCCAGACAAAGCGCCCTGGCATCCGTGATGGCTTGATCTTTAAAACTGAGGTTCGTGCATCGTGCTTCCTTGCCGTCTCGGGGAGGGGAGTCAAAGATCCTCTTCGCTGGAGCAATATTGTCCATTCGCTCAATGTGGCCGAGCCAATGTAGTCGACGTGAATTAGCTTTTTGAACTATGTACATCCATATCTACATTCACAGCTCAGAGTTCACGGTTTTATTTTCTCCTCCATGCGCCCTCCTCGCATACAGGACCAAATAACCGAAGAAGAATTTTTCTTGCAAAAGAACCCAATATTAGCTCCCCTTTCCTTGTCCAGCACTCGGTACCATAAAGCAGGACTGGCAGGATTAAGGTTCTATAGAACATGTATTTTGTTGTTCGAGTGAGGAATTTTGAACCCATTTGTTGCGCCAAACCGTTGTAGTTAGACGCATCTATTTAAAATAATGCCTTCCGTGTTGACGACAGCTGCCCTGCGCAATATTTTCTCCAGAGCGAGATTGAAGTATTAACATGATAGCGCATCTCCTTGGCGCAATCCGGTGCAGGTTTCGAATAATTCGGAAAAGCTGCTTCCAAACTGCACAGTACAACGCGTGTTTTCAAGTGTCACGCGACATAACTGGATCAGTTTTGCCGGAATCCCATATTCGGCCATCGCCATGTTGAGCTCCTGACGATGAATGCTATCATATGCGGCTCTTAGGTCAATGAAAAGATGGTGATTCCCGACTTGAAATTTGTTGGTCTTTTCCAGGATTTGCCTCAGTGTGAAAATGTGTGTTATTGTCGATCTGCCGGCCCGGAAACCATACTGGTACGTTCCGATTAGTGTGTTGTAGAACGGTTCACTTAGTACGTTGGATAGGATATAATACGCGACATTTCGAAGGGATATGCCTCGATAGTTCTTGCACGACATAGGATCGCATTTTTTGTAGATGGAGCATATGGAACTGATAGTGCAGTCAACGCGCATGCTTTCTTCCACCTATACTTGGTTGATGATTTGGTGAATGCGCCCGACCAAAACATCACCTCCGTATTTGAAAAGCTCTGCTGGTAAGCTGTCCCGGTCTGAAAACCAGTAGCCAGTTCCTTCGCTTACTTTTAAAATCTATGGATACTGCGTACGCCCTCTTCCTTCTGCGCAGGATCTTCTTCTCCTCCCTTCTCTTGGCTCGATACTCTACCTTCGCTGCTTCCGGTAAAGGCATACATCGTCATACACGGGCTTTTTCTCTGTGGTGGCAGGTAACCTACGGTGGTTTCGGCTAGCTCCTTGATGATGTCGCGATATCTTTAAATGATAAAATTGCGTAAACGGTGATGCCCCTTTTTTGGGAGGTATTCTTAGCCTGCACAGAGATACGTTGCTTAATCGATTAATTGTTTAAAGAACGAAAATAACAGTTAAAGCAAAATATGTAGACAACGTCTTTCTTAGCAACTCTATAATTAAGTTGTTTCCCAGCCCCAAATTTTCAAACAAAAAATGTTCCAAAATGGACAAGGACTCTCAACTAACTGCCACGCTCACTTTGGGGGATAGAGTATCCAACAGTTCACCCAAGCGGACTGAAGCCTTTCTTTTTTTAGATGCCTTTCCGTCAATTGATTTGAAATGAACTATACATAACAGGACTTAACAAATAGGTGTGCATTTTTTTTGTTAACATCAAACATTTTAATTCAATTTGACGCATTCAGTTGGCCAATTAAGAACTTGATCAAACCAACCTATGGTCATCGTATATATATATACAAATATATATAAATAAGACAGTAACGACCCATACTGGGCCTTAAACCTAGCTTCTGAAACTATTAGCTTGTGCGAAGTGGAAGGAACCTACAATTTTAAGACGACGCTCCTATTAGGCGCCGGCCGACGGGGATTTGAATCTGAGAAACCTCGATAAGTAGTTCAACGCACTATCCACTGAGCCGCTGTGAACACACTATGGTCATCGTATACGATCAAATCCAATGAACATGGTTAAAAGTCCATATAACCTATAAACTTTTTCACTTATCCACGGATAACACTTTTATAGCTTATTGGTAAATATCTCGAACGAGTTTAGTATCGTTCTGATTTTGAAGAAGTTTATACATTCTACTTTCAATCTGCCAAAGTTTTATAAATTTAAAGAAAGGGGTCAGATTGCAAGCAATATAAATAAACACACAAAATGAATTGAAACTCATTACATTGCCTGGCGGCAAGTAAATACAAATTAATCTCAGAAATTAGAATTTTCAAAGTGCTAGCCACACTGGTACAATAAGCACAATCCCCACTGTGCCTCGGCTATGACCTTTCGGCAAACGAAATATTACATCACACTGGAAGCGAGAGTCCGTCAAATTGGTGATCTATTACATCTTTGAAAGAGCAGACGCCGCCTTGCTTCACACTTCGAAACGTATAAATATCCGAAATCCACAGCTAATTGACCTCTTTCCATAGTTTGGAACTACATACTTCGTTATCGGTTTCTCTTTCCTCTCGCCACCGACACCAGCCCTCTGTTTGCGGGAGAAATCTGAAAAGTAATTCAAAATGTATGGCCAACCAAATTATATTTTGAAACGCTGACAGATGTAAATAAACCGAAGAATATGAACGATATGCATCGCTGTTGATTTTGGGTTTGATGGCTTAAGTGGGAGTTGCCGCAACTTTGAGGGCGAGAAGAGGGAAAGTAAATATTTGTATGAACAGAGTGCATATGCACTTTCAGTCTCATAGCTTCCAAATGTGTTTTTTTTGCGTTTTCTATGTGGATTCTATTTTTAAGATTGAGGTAGGGCAGACAAAATTCCTAGAGACAAAGATGGATTCCAATTGAGGACACCAACCGGGATAAATATCTAAATAGAATCACTCGCACTTAAGCGATGAACTGACAAACATTGTATTGGTCAGTGCGTTTCGATTCTATAGTGTGTGCGAGGTTTCTCTTTTACGGCATTTGAATGACAATGTTCACACAGAGAGAGCGTGAAAGGCAAAACAAAAACTACAGCCATCAAATACACATCATACATCGACATCATCACCATCCGGAAAGTGGTACGAAGTACGCACGAACGCACGTCTGAGGGAATTCAAATAAGAAACCAATGGCTAGGCCATTCGTGTAACTTTTACTGTATCTCTCTTTCTCTCAGTCCTGCAGTTGCCATCACTGCGCTTTGTCTCGCCTGAGTCCATACAAGCCAACGAACGACAACAACATGTGTGATGTGTGTATGGTCGCAACAAGTAACGGATTGCTGAAACCAAAATTAGATCAAAACATAGAAATTTTTTTGTCAATCTTTAAATAGCCGACAGGAAAAAACTATAAACAAACAGAAGATAAACTTAGGCATGATACTCGTACAAAATGTTAGGCATTGCCACAAAGTTCGTGGACATTCTTTTTGATTTTTTGTGAACGAATTTTTCCTTTTTGAAATAAGAAACTGAAAAATGCGGAACATGACATCCACTCCCCAATATAAACAAACAAATTCGGTAATCCAACTGGCAGTCGGCAACGTAAGGCGCATGCTGTAATTCAAAAAGAAACAAATAAAATTGATTTAAATTCTCTCAAGGAAGAGTCAGACAGATCTTATTGGACTACTTGTATGCATACCATAGACATGGAGTAATAAACTTCGGAAACTTGAAACTTATTAAAATTGCATTCAAATTTAATAAAAGGTACGTACAAGCATCAAAACAAGACAAACTATATGCATCAAGAAAAAGCACCCAACACCGACGTCTCGGGCAGAATGTCACTATAGACAGATATAACGTTGAGGTGGTTCAGGACATTGTCTACCTAGGCTGCGCAATGACACCAGCGCTGAGATTAAACGAAGAATAACTCATGCCAATCGCCGTTTCTTTGGGCTAAGAAAGCAATTGAGTAGCAAAGAGCTCTCTCGAACAACTAAACGAACCCTTTATAAGACCTTAATAATCCCAGTCCTTCTCTATGGTGCAGATGCATGGACTCTAGCAAAAGCGGATGAGGTCACTCTTGGTTGTTTTGAAAGGAAAATTCTTCGGGTAATTTTTGGTCCCGTCTGCATAGACAGTAAATTTAGGAGATAAAACGACGAACTGTACAGGGACATCGACTTAGCCAGAAGAGTGAAGGTCCAACGACTGAGGTGACTGGGTCATGTAGAGCGAATAGGCGTGAATGCTCCGGCCCGGAAGATCTTCGAATCCACACACGAGGGACGGCGCAGTAGAGGAAGACCGCGACTCAGGTGGCGCACGCAAGTGGAAGGGGCCTTAACTAACTTAGCGTGCGAAACTGGAGACAGCTGGCCAAAGATCGTGCTGGCTGGAGACGCTTCTTGGTTGAGGCCCAGGTCCAACCCGGACTGTAGCGCCACCCTAAATCAAAAAAAAAAGTACAAGCAGTTTAATCTAATTTAATGCATAGTGCATCCCATCGTGTGGATGAGGCTGTATTTTTGGCACGAAGCGTTTATGCCGAATTCAAACGATCAAATTGAGATGAGAAGCTTTCTCATGCCTGCCATACCTTCCGATATTTGTCAGACTTTTGCGTAGATTCAGGCAGTGGAAATATGTTTTTGGAATTCTTTAAACTTTTGACCCTAACGATCTCCCCTCACTACAAATAATAAAAGTGAATTAAAAAATTTTAATGAACACATTTTTTTCGCAATCAATAAATCCAAATCTTTACTCGATGAAAAATTTGAAAACTTCAATACTGTGAATTTAATAGAAAGGGGAAATTTTCGTTAAGTAAAAAGTTTTTGAAATTACAATCCCTCAATTGGAAAATATTTATGGGGAGTTCCATCAGTAGCTAAAAATAACAAAACTCAATATTTCCAGTTCGTAGGAATCCGTAGCAAAAAATAAATAACAACGAACACACAACAACACGACCAGCAACATTTAAATTTCAAACTTTTACAAGAAATTAACGTCCCGGATAATAGATTGAGGTAATAAAGAGTTTGGCATAGCTGTTGAGAAGCTAAATAACAACAAGGCCACCGGCTGTAGTGGTGTTTCAGCAAACTCTTTAAATACGGAGATAATGTGGGTGGAAGAAAGCATGCCTGATGACAATCCCATCAGCTCCATTTGTCCCATCTACAAGAAACCCGATCCTATAGTTTGCAAGAATTATGGAGGTAGTATATACCTACTTAATTTCTTATATAAGATCCTATCCAGCGTATTGTGCGTACGTCCAAAGTCATTCTACAACACACTTATCGGCTCGTACCAGTGTGGCTTCTAACCCGTCATATTGTAAACAGACCAAATCTTCACGCTGAGTCAAAAATCCTAAAAAAAAACAATGAAAGGTCGAAACCCACCATCTTTTCATTGACTTTAAAGCTGCATATTGCATCTTTAGAGGCTATAAGTGGCGGTGCCTGAGCTCCGACAAAGAAAAACGCTACCAAACGGTTGCTACTTCAGTTTGGCAAAACAAATGTGGTCAAAACTAATAACTACAAAGTCCAAGCGCAACCACTAGAAAACACAGATACTGCCAGTTATACGTTATTGCGACTAGTGATTGATCTTGACAACTGAAGGCAGCGTGGCCTAGAAAGCAAAGGATAAAAGGTTGTAGTGTCTCACGCGGAGATTCTTAACATGTCGTAAGTAAGTAAAATTAAAAAAAATCGCATTACGGAAGAGCCTGAAGAAAACTCAAAAAAAAGAAGATTGATGTTCACGACCATTTTATTGATTTTATGTCATGAAACTACGATCTAAACAGAACTATCACCCCTATCGAGGAATCCGTCGGTGGGAACGATCCGCTAATAGTGAACAATTTGCATCATGTAATCCGCAGACGTGCATCCACAGGTCGGTAACGTGAATGAAATTCACTGTATCGTGGAAAACGAACGGATCGAATCTATTCATGCATTTGACATCCGCAGTTTTTATTTTATTTTCACTGAATTTAATTTTTACTAAACAAATGTGTTTGAAATGAGCTGTCACAATTGAATTTCCTAATCACCAATAGCGGTCGGTAAGGGAGGGTATCCGACGGATCCCACGATAGCAATTTTCTGTTCACGTGAATCAAATAAGTGAAGTGAATCTTAGATCCGACGGATTCCACGATAGGAGTGTATGTCTAGTTTTAGCATTAATGCCAAACTCTTGCTTTTTCATAAAGCTCTCCAACAGTGCCAATGAAACCCCGATGTTAAAGGATTTTAAAGACTCCTTGAGATTATGCCAAAGAAAATTACGCCGAAAAATTTAAATCTCCAAAATTATTACAATTTTTCGATTTAAGGAGACAAGAAAATGTACGCATATTTTAGAATTCGAATGAATAGTAAATCTCCCGTACCAGAACGGGCTAAGAAAATCACTGCAGCGCCCCAAAAAAAAAAAAAACAACCAACATTTGATTGATCTCAGTTATGAAGTGATCGGAAACCGGGAGACCAATATTTATTGAGGTAGAATCGGCGGTACTTACAGGCAGACCAGTAGCTGTATTTTCTACTGTATTTGAAATGGGGTCGTCAGTAGACACCAAATACTTACAACTGCCGGTACATTGAAGTTCATCAAAGCACTCCGTTCGCTACTTACAACCGATGAGCATTAGAGTCAGTATCAGAAAATCTTTACTCACTTAACTCATCTTCTTGGACGAAGTGTTTACCTAGAATATTAAGCCTGGTTCTGGCGAAAGCAGGCCCTCTGCAAATGAAATGCGATGCCGTATGACGTTTGTGAACAGACGAGCAGCATCCTTTGGATGGTTGCGGGCCAATGAAGGCTGACGACTTCGCTTCAAAACTGTGTGCCCAGGAACCCAAGTCAGTGTAACAGAGTGACACCTTCCCAACCTGTTCAATGTGAGCATTACAACCGTTCGGCTTTGATAGCGATTTGGCTATCTGATCAGATTTATAAGGTTGCACCTTTTATCCTTTTCCTTTGCAGGATATTAGCGGCAGATGCAATCGCAAAAATATTTGCCTGAAAAAAGCTGTTTGTCTATTCAAGGCTGCAGATAGTCTTAAGACACCGGCTCCGGAAAACCGTCAATGAGGGACCCGTATATACGATGGCTTCACTGGGCCTTAAACCATTCCACCCTCCCTGTTCCATTCCAGTCGTTCAGTGGAATGGAACAATGGACCTACCTTGGGCTTAGTGTACCTCATCGAGGGCTATTTCAAACCTCAACAACTAAGGCATCAAAACATAAAAGTTTAAACACTCAAGTTAATAAAAATTTTGTTGTATGTTATGGTATTTATTTGTATTAGGTACTCTGAATTGTATTATGTATTTTGTTAAATGGGTTTTAAAACCATACGATGAATAAATAAGTATGCATAAAAAAACAGTTTGGATAGAGTATCGATCCTTGCGACACTCCCGCATTTATAACAAAGAATCTTGAAAGCGCTTGATCACCCGCCACTTGAATGGATCGTACATATGTATTTTGTGTCCAACCGCAGAGTTGATCCTCTTTGTGCCAGAGTTAAATGAGATGTCCAAAACTGCAGATACTTTGCTGTTCAATTGCATTCGTCCATAGCTCTGTAGGTCATCCACTGACTGTCGGCTTCGAAAGTCATTTTGCCATAAATTATTAGCCGGTAACTTTCTTAATATCTTACCACCGCCACTTTTACTGCCTTTTACATAACTTGTGACATGAATAGTAAAGCTATTGGGCAGGAACTTTATACGTTTTTGGATCCGAATGAATGCGGCCGGTTTTCCAGCAGGAAGGAATAATCTTCTTAGGACGACATATTACAAAGTTTGCATAAAACACAGTTTTTAAGTAGTATCACTACTTGAAAGTTCCTGCCCCATTGAATTTTCGCAATCAAGTTGTTTAAAAATGCGTTGGACTGCTCTTGGTCGAAACATTTCAAACATATTTCACTGTGCCAATAAACCAGAAGAAACGTTAAAACTGAGCAAAGCAACTTTGTTGTTTCATTGTGTTTAATGACGAAATTATGTTACAAAGAACGCGAACAGATGGTTTTCAATGTCAAAGTAAAAGTACTGTCTGTTAGCTTGTATTCAAAATGTAGGTGTAGTTGCAAAGGTAGATCTTAATAAAACAGTAAACCTACCTAATTCGGGCATCGTCGGCATTCAGTATAAGTTGTGTACCCACCTAGGTGCCCATCTTAAAAACAACACAACTTATTCACATATACTACGGCAGGTCCTTGAAATCTGAAAAGTCAATCAACTTTCTAAAGATTTCCGCGCACCTACTTGCAATATGTTATGAAAATAACAAAGAAGCCAACGCACTGTCAAACTAAAGGTCAGTATAAAAAAAGGTAGTAGGTTGGATTGGATTGCGTGATCTGTTGAAAAGTTGAATATACCATCAAATTTTTTTTAACGGAAAATGACGCATATTATGTACCAAAATAGGAATGCATTTTTATAACAACACTGCCAACTTATCGAGGAAAATAAAATAGAGTTTATTAACAAAAATATAGGTACCAAGTAGGTGGGCACTCCTCTTCTTATTCTTTCTTTTTGCAATGAAAATCATTCCAATGTAATTGTAAACTGATTCGAGAATTAATTTGCTGGACCAAGACTTGTAATACCAAGTTATCTAAGAGATGCAGTACCTATATCCCGTCGGACTTCAAAATATTTTGCACGAACTCATGCAGCCAACGCACTGTCAAACTAAAGGTCAGTATAAAAAAAGGTAGTAGGTTGGATTGGATTGCGTGATCTGTTGAAAAGTTGAATATACCATCAAATTTTTTTAACGGAAAATGACGCATATTATGCACCAAAATAGGAATGCATTTTTATAACAACACTGCCAACTTATCGAGGAAAATAAAATAGAGTTTATTAACAAAAATATAGGTACCAAGTAGGTGGGCACTCCTCTTCTTATTCTTTCTTTTTGCAATGAAAATCATTCCAATGTAATTGTAAACTGATTCGAGAATTAATTTGCTGGACCAAGACTTGTAATACCAAGTTATCTAAGAGATGCAGTACCTATATCCCGTCGGACTTCAAAATATTTTGCACGAACTCATGCAGCCAACGCACTGTCAAACTAAAGGTCAGTATAAAAAAAGGTAGTAGGTTGGATTGGATTGCGTGATCTGTTGAAAATTTGAATATACCATCAAATTTTTTTAACGGAAAATGACGCATATTATGCACCAAAATAGGAATGCATTTTTATAACAACACTGCCAACTTATCGAGGAAAATAAAATAGAGTTTATTAACAAAAATATAGGTACCAAGTAGGTGGGCACTCCTCTTCTTATTCTTTCTTTTTGCAATGAAAATCATTCCAATGCAATTGTAAACTGATTCGAGAATTAATTTGCTGGATCAAGACTTGCAATACCAAGTTATGACTTCAAAATATTGACAAGATTTTTTATTCAAACATTATTTAAGCTGTTAACAGGCAACCCACACTTGTAGTACTATAAATAGATCAAGCACCAGATGGTCGCGATTGAGACACCGATTGAGATATTACCAAGCCCTGCGTCAAGCTTAAATTTAATGCATTCGGACTAATTTTCGATGTCAATTTGGCTGACATCAACACCCACTTTCCCCAGACAGTCGCGGTGTAACATACGCTTAGCAGCACGAATAGATGCAACAAACCCCAACCAAGAGAATCATTCGTTAGAAAATCCCAGAAGAAAACTCGCTTAGTATGAAAGAAAATCGTCTTCTCAATAGGAGCGTATTCCGTGGAATGAAAGTCCGACAATCCGAATTCCATTGCTCTTGCTATGGTTTTGTCAATGATGTCTCTGGTGCTTGTGTAAGCCGACAGCACCAGCAGCGTCCGAGACGAATGTAGCTATAGCATCGCCGGACGTTGTTCTATTTTTGACCACACAAATTGGGTGTCCGTTTTGCAGCTCCTTTTTTCGAAATAAAATCACAAAAAAAAATCTATTTTCCACTCAGTTTAATTTTTGAAAGGACATTCAATTTTTTTTATCACAAACCCATTCATTTGTTTATTTATCTTGCAACAGCACATTCACGGGTTTCACTTTTGCACTGTCGAACGAACACTGCATTTTATCACAGAACACACATATTGTAAAGGAATTTTGCCTTTAAATGGAATTTGTTTTGGGCTTTTGGTGATGGAATTTATTTTTGTTGAAATATCCCTTGGGCTTAGTGGTTGAGTTGAGGTGTTTTTTTCGAAGGACTTACCTTTTCTTTGGCACGTCCTGCATGTTTCTGAACGGATTTAGCTAACATCACACCTTTGCTCTCTGCCATTATTCACACCGATTTCGAACAGACTAACCCTTTTTCCAAAAGGTTCCCTCGGCCAACGCAAGATTTTCTCTAAGTGAGCAGAAAAGTGACAAACGAACTACTGAAAGTGGAATGTGCTGTCAAAAGTACGAGGGCCGATAAAATGTGGATTGAATATTTATTTTCGGGAATGATATGAAAATGGATTATTTCAGATCTGTTTGTTATGAATGACTCGAACTGTCATGGATATTTGTATGCATGTCATATTATATAGCGTGCCTACGAGAGGAGTATTGAATGAAGAACTGCAATTCAGAAAGCAAATTACATTCTTATGGAATATGGTTGAAAATATACTTAAATATGCATTGAGAGACTTTATTTGAGTTCGTTTTTTTTTTTTCAATTTTCTCCTTTTTTATATATTTTTTTATTCCGACTTTGTCTTCATGTGAATAAATATTTTGGCGACTGTTTTCTTTACAATTGGTTTTTGTATTCACCACGCTGAGTGACGTGCGGAGATACTTAAATGATTTGCTTGATTTTATAAACTTCCAAATGCAGAGACGAAATTCAGCATTTTGCTGAAATTTAACGATTCGAAATGCCAGAAAACTTATGACGAAACGATGAAAATTTCGGGTGAAATGTTGAATTTAGCTAAATTGATGAATTCTGTATCTGTGTAAACGTACTGGGACGACCATAAGGAAAACGCTGACTACTTATTTTGACTCTTTCTTTATTTAATTTCTTTGTATATTTTTGTGTTTTAAAATTGGTGTTGCTTTTCTCCGCTAAATCTTTTTTTCTTTCCCAGTTGGCAGTCGTCTAGATCCGTTGCCAACACGTACTTATTGTTTTAGGGAGGATTGGAAAGTCTTCGTCTGTTTTTTTACGTTTTGTTTTATTATACCGATTTAAAGGGCATCAGGGGACAACTCTATAAACCGGTTTTTTATTGGGGGGTCCGTATCCCCCCTCATGTTGTTGTTTTTTTTTACACTGTTGAGCACTTTTTTATTTTGAAATTAATTTGTTGACACAAAAATATTTGCAGCAAAATTATTTTTGTCTTAAAAACACGTGGTTAAAAATTGACAGTTCACGCTATTGTTCTCTCACACACGTTTATACTTGGTGTTTGCCAGACAGCAACTGTGTTCTTATGTAATCCTATTTCGGTATATTAGACGCACACTGTGGAGCGGTATACCGCAACCTGTACTGCGGTATTGAAGCGATACAATTTGGCCCCGTCAGCAGGTGAGCAAATAATGGAGCTATACCTACGCATCAAAAATTGAGATTTCGTAAAAACTATTTCGTCGAAGCATTTTTTAAGTTTCAATCACTTTAAAGCGTTACGCGGTATAGGTACATGTACCAGTGCCCATGTTCTGTAACTCATGCGATAACTCTTCGCATCGAAAACTTTGGAACACAAAATTCCACCGTTTATCGCATGTGGAAAGAAGTTGTGTTCTGTAACTCTATGCGATAAAATATACCTTGGTAACTTTTAATATCATGGGAAATTGGAAGGATTGTCAAAATACTGGAAATCGAAGGGTAGTTTGGCGAGGAAATTCAGTGTGTATTTACATGTCGTTGGGATAGGAGCGGTGTAGCGCGACTTTTTAGCGGATTATCGGAAAATTACGTGTTTCTGTTGAATTTTCAAAAATATGATGATCGCTCG
Organism: Portevinia maculata; assembly: GCA_949715645.1. Taxonomy (NCBI): domain Eukaryota; kingdom Metazoa; phylum Arthropoda; class Insecta; order Diptera; family Syrphidae; genus Portevinia; species Portevinia maculata. The sequence goes on from OX454526.1 coordinate 223,414,811, forward strand.
TTCTGCTAGAATCAGACAATTTTTTTTTGAAATTAATCTGATCCTAACGCTGTTCGATGTTGATGAATTTAATGAAGTTAAAGTTTTGCATTTATTTTGTCTGTCTATGAAAAAAATAAATGAAATATTTTTTTTTTTAAAACAAGAACCTTTTACTCTCTCTTGTTGGATGTACCAAGCTGTTTATTTTTATAGCAACACAGTTCCAAGAATGTTCAAAATGGATCTTATTTAAGTGCTTGCTGAATTCTTTCGACAGAATGTAGGTACCTACATTCTTCTCCACTAATTCTGACTGTTTTTATTAGTTATTTTTTATTTCTTTTGCATTTTTTTAAACGTTGAACTTGATCAACGAACTGTATATTTTGTTAAATAAAAAATCAAAAATGTTCACTGTCCACTATCCGTTTAAAATTGTTCAATATCCCTTTCTCGCAAGCCAATTGAAATGTGATAAATTTTGACAGTTGAAGTGAATAATTTATCGCATTCGAAAGTTACAGAACACCGATTTATCACATATTTCCAGGAGTTTCATTTCACAATGTTCCATGTGGTATAGTTTTCGCATCGCATAGTTACAGAACACGGAAATGTGATATAATGAAATTTTGTTTCGATTCACATCGTTCATGTGATAAATATAACGATGCGATAGTTACAGAACACGGGCACAGTATAGGTGCGGTAACGGTATACCGCTTGTACTTATACAGCGGTATTTTCGTGCGATATTCGGATTGTTTCCCATTTAATTATTAAATTAGTTGAAAGCCTTTGTTATATATTTTCATTTGGCAACCTTTCTTTTCTTTTTTCATACTTCAAGTGAGTTAAATCAAACATTATGGATTGTTTTTTATGACCAGTTAGTTTTTCCACATACATTTGGACATGCGGTACGCGGTAAGAGGCGATCGACTTTGCATACTGCGGGGCAAAATTGTATCGCTTCAATACCGCAGTACAGGTTGCGGTATACCGCTCCACAGGGTGCGTCTAATACACCGAAATAGGATTACATAAGAACAAAGATTTTGACAAAGATTTCAAAATCTCATCGGAGCGTACACACCGAACACAAATGCCTGAAACACATTAACGCTTTGGAGTTTCGCATTGACAAAAGCATTCAGTTGAACCATCGATATTCAATGAAACCTGTAACAAAGCTGCGTTGCGTTACAACTCCAAAATAATACTCGTAAAAACAAAACGTAATGTTTCGGAACAATGCCGTAAAGCGCCGTATGTCAACGCGAGGTTGTTCAGCTTTTTCTTGGTATATGATACGAGTATTCGGTAATATTTGAACTTTTGGTTTGAGTCAAGGGTCAAAGCGCACGCACAACCTTTGGACGTAACGAAAGCAACGCGCCGAAATGTGATTGTGTTTAAGGCATCACTTGTGAACGCTTCGATCACTCAATCGGGATTGCTCTGCGATTAGTTTGTGAGCTGACGACTTTTATTTGCATAAGAAAACATTGCCCGCATGTAATCGTTATTTTGTTGCTTAAAGTATGGACAAATTAAATCTAAATCATAAATGCAAAAAAAGTGCAGAAATTTTGGACGTCCTGCATTTCTATTTTGGTTGTTTGCTGACGTGTGAAACGTCAGTTTTGACGCAGTGCTGCCAAATTTTTGTGATGACTTTTCTCAACTCCGATAACAGACCTTATAGGTCTGCTCATAAAATATTATTTTATAATTTTTATTTAAATAGCAAAAAAATGTCTGCGTGCTTTTTGCCTTTCCATGTTACATATACATCGTGTTTTTTTATAAAGGGATACAACTTTTTTTTTTTTAAATAAACCAAAACAAATTTAATGGAATGACCAAATTTTGGCTTTATTAACTCACAAGTTTCATGATATTTATTGTTTAAAAATAACTTCTGGCATATGGCCTCCGCGACTGCGTCATATGAACGCCATCCTGTCGGTCCAACTTTGCAACACTTTTTCGATCATACCAGGTCTTATTTCGTCAATAGTGCGTCGAATGTTGGCTTCTAAGTGATCAATCGTTGCTGGTTTATCAGCATATACCAGAGATTTGACGTACCCCCACAAAAAGTAGTCCAAAGGTGTCAAATCACACGAACGAGGTGGCCAACTCACAGTTCCATTTCTTGAGATGACGTTTGGCTCAACAAAGTCATGGTTGCACGTCCTGTATGGCATGTTGCTCCGTCTTGTTCCAACCAGTTATCCTCCAAATGATTTACAATGATATGAGGAATAAAAAAATCACGAATTATTTGCCTGTAGCTTTCGCCATTCACGGTAATGTTGGCACCGGTTTCAGATTTAAAGACGAATGGGCCTGTGACGCCTTCGGCATGTAAACCACACCAAACAGTGATTTTTTCGGGATGTAATGGAGTCTCAAGAGTCTCATGAGGATTGTGCTCACTCCAAAAATGACAATTCTGCTTGTTTACAAACCCGTGAAGCCAGAAATAAGCCTCATCGCTGAAGATGACTTGACGATAAAAATCTAGTTCAATTTCCGGTTGATGCGGCACTCCACCGAGTAGATTTACCATTACGAGGCTGGCAAACAAGTTTGCTGAATCTGGAAGCAACGTACGAAGACCGTACCATCGAGATCCATATGTTTGGGTTCAAGACACAATCGCAGCTGAAGCATCGTCAATTCAGGCAAATCTAAGCGTTTCAACTCGAAACTTATCGGCGCAAATTGGACTTACTTGTTTTCGTACAAAGTCCAAACTACAAGCAAGTTCAACCCTCTGGATTTGCCTATTCGCCTGAAATTTCGCCAAAAAATGATTGAAATAACTGATGATGATGACTAATGCTTGATAAATTGCTTGTTAATATCTGATGAGGCCCATTTTGATCTAAACGGCAATGTAAATAAGCAAAATTGCCGTATATGGAGTAAATCTAAAAGAAATACTCCATGAGACGGTATTGCACCCAGAACGAGTGGCCGCTTGGCTGTCAATGAATATGGTGGCATGGCATCAAATAAGCGTCCCACTATGCTAGCCCACCCCTTTTTTGTGGTATCATGTAATCTATTCTGACTACAGGGACATCTTTTACTGTTTACTTATTTTTGTTTTTCTGAACTGTTTCGCAATACTTACTGAAACACTCATCCATCAAACAAAAATTCCATTCGTTATGTATTTTTTTTTTACATTTTTATTAAAAATTTGTCTTGGTTACTCCAAGACCTTACTTAATAATTATTTATATTTTTTTCTTGTTTTCACTTTTTTTAAATGCTTAACACTTTACAAAAATAAAAGGATATTACTTTTAGATATATCAGATTTTTTCCCAGAATGTTGATGTTTTGCTTAACATTTGTTTCTTTTCATTTTGTTTTTATTTAATTTGTTTTCAAATTAAAGTTAAAGTAATAACATGAAAAAAAGAGATTAAAGCAAATTAAGATATTTTATTAAAAAAAGAAGAAAAACTATTAAATATTAAGTCAACTGTGATTTGAATATTTTATTTGAAGCGGGTTGATTGTACAAAAACCATTGTCTTAAGAGTTCTGAAAAAAAAAAAATTAAACATTTCAATAGGGTTTTATGTTTCATGAAATTAAAAACAAGTTACTGGAAGCAACGATTTTAATCAAAAATCAGTCAAACGATGAGAGGCATTAAGTGACACTCGACGCGATGCATTAGAAAGAGTAATAGAACCTAACCAAACCAATCCTGTGGGATATGTTTTACTTAGCTTCATGTAAGTTCACGTAATACTTCATGGTGAGTTTCATGAAATATTACTACGACTATTTAATTAGAATACAGAATCTACTAAATAATAAACAAACTTTGTAGAACTTTATTTTGAAATTTCAAAAATTATATAAAATGGCGTCCTTGTGTTCTTTTGTTTATATAATATATACACGAAATGAATAAAACTAATACATTATCTGAAAATAAAATTGTAAATGTTGCCTGTTAAAACTGTTGAAGTGTAAGTAACAAGCAAATTTCGTGCAAATTATTTTTAAATATTTCAAAAAGGAGGCCAACAAAAAAATTGTTTATAAAAGTAAACTACGAAAGCCTTTCTTTCCTCAGACTTCGTTGAATTTTTTTCGCTCACTCTCGTGCGTATAATACAATTTTATTATAAAATATTTCTTAATAGCAAGAATTAAGTTTAAATGTAAATTTCTCTTAATAATAAACCTCGATTTACTGTTTAGTGTCTATGAAGAGGGGGGAGAAAGTAGTAACAGACACACGTGGGATGAAAAGGGAATGGGGAAATAAATGGTCACGAGATGTATTATTCTCTCATGTTTGTCTTACACGTTCTGTTAAAATTATATTGAATATATATTTTTTTTGTTTCTTGCTGAATTTGTTTAATGAAATCCTTTCTATTAATTAGTTTGATTTTGTTTGTTTTCTTGTTGTTTTTTTTTTCACAAAAAAATAAAATATATTATTCTCAGTTGTTTAACCATCATGTTTTCTCTTCTTTCCTCGGGCTTGTTGTTCTTCTGTAATGGGAAGAAATGATTTAGTTGATTTAAAGTAACATATAAATAATAAGGAAATTGTAAGCATGTTTCGAAGGATGCAGTGAAGCAGGAGTAACAAAAATCGTGTTCGGAGAGGAAGTTCCAAGATACCAGGAAGCCTTCATGTAAAAGAAGCTATCTCAAAGAAAATGGAAAGCCACCAGCTTAGTAAGTACTGTCATGTGGAATGGAAAGACCATAAGAACCCCGTCAAAAAGGCAATTTAAATCAGCGATTCCATACAATAGCGAAAGAGACGCAGACCTAAAAACTCCAGGATCAAACAAATGCAACAAGACCAGCATTTGGTTGGCGTCAGTGGTGAAGTGATTCCAATTTTTTAAGGCCAAACCGGCGAACCCCACAAAGGGACAAGTAGGGATGTTTTGATCTCCTTAGTCCAGACCATAACATCGTCGTCAAAGAATTCTTAACAATACTCCTTCCATCAAAACATTTACAAAAGCTATACTTTGAGAAGGTGGAATTGACGCGTTGAAGTTTCTAGACAACCAGCGAAATGTAACGAAAGCACAGCACACCCACCAAGGTTGATGAACATTAACAGGAAACATAATGACGTTTAGAAGCCACCACAACACCGATTGGTAAAAAAAATGTTAGGCATTAACGGCCCATGCCGTGGAAGGGACCTAGAATTTAAAACCGAATCCGAACGGCAAATTTGAGAAGCTTCTCAAGATAAGTGTTACTCTTGGATGTTTGTTAGACGTTCGCCAGATGTGGGACAGTGGAAAAAAAAACATTTAGATGTTACTTGGTCCCGGCGGGATTCGAAACTGAGACATTTAGATTAGTAGTCCAAAACACTAAACTCTGCGCCACTGCGCACAACACCGATTAGTGGGTATTACAAAAGTAATACGTGGGGATATCTGAACCTCAGACTGCGCCTAACGTGGTTGATTTTTTTTATTTTAATTTTAGTACCCTTATTTAGTTACATAGTCCACCAACCAAACCAACGACCATACAACGTCGAGTTCATCGGTTCTCGTCAGATCACCGCAATTAAACGACGTTGGGCGCGGTTAGTACGTAGATGGTGGACCGTTTGAGAACAACCGCGGGTCGTTGGCCAGTCCCATCTACAGAGTTGAGGTAGATATACATACGTGGTATCACAATGGATATAAATTGGTCTACCTTCTACCGACAGCCACCTAAGCCTAACCTAATCATAGTAAAAATGGATTTATGTGAAGATGTTTGCTAATTATTATGGGCATACAAAACAGAGCGGGGAAGGGCATTCCACATTCGTGTTGTACGGCTAAGGAAGGGTTATTTGTATTTCACTGTTAGTCCGAAAATAGGCTTAAGGGTAAAATGCAGCTGGTTATTTCACTTGTTAAAGACGAAAAAAAAACGATAAAACACCGATAGGCAGGAGACAATACAACGATGTCTAAGGCAGTCAAACGGTTTTGCGATATCTCGATCACCAATGAGTTTTATCGCGCGTTTTTGAATTTTGTCTATTAGCTCCAAATGTGTATTCGGTGCATAGGCGCAGATATGAGCGTTGTCCTTAATATTGGGGCGCATAAACGCCTTATAAATTCTAGCCTGATCGGAAGGGTGAAATATTTCTTGCATGCTTCAAGGAAGCCTAGACATTTCGCGGCGTTGTTGGCGACATTAAATATGTGGTCATTCCCATAAAGGTTGTCTTTAACGCGCATACCGAATGGTTGTAACCCAATGAGTCATGATGTCTAGATCGGAATTGAATGAGCTGAACCACACGTTGCCGTTCCAGTTCCACACCTGAAAAATAGCGGGGTGATTTAGGAAACGAATATGAGAAGCTTATTGCACTATCATCAGCTTATTGGATTAGAAGTAATAGACAGATCATTTATATAAAAATATTAGGTGAGTTGCAGATTCGAAACAACTTGAATTTAACGGTCCGAAAGGTTATTTCGAAACCATTAAAGACGAGTGCCATCGATACCAAATACACGCATGTTCTATGCTTGATGCTAAACTCTGTCAAGTGACTTTGACAGCCGGGAAAATTGCCCAGTGAAGCAACGTCATATCGGCCGATATCATTGCTGTCAATCCTGTCAAAGCTATTCGAAAAAATGCTCCTAAAACGACTCCATCCGATTCTAGAAGAAAAGACACTGATTCCAAACCATCAGTTTGGATTCAGAAATAAATACTCAACAACAGATCAGGTCCACAGAATAACTGATATAATAGAAAAAGCTTTAGAAGAAAAACAAATATGCTCTGCCATCTTCCTTGATGTAACACAGGCTTTTGATAAAGTCTGGCACAAAGGATTAATCCGTAAGCTACAAAAATATCTTCCAAAAGAGTATCATGAAATACTAGAGACTAATGCAACGATTATTTAGAATTAAGCAAGAGAATGAGTACTCCGAATTGAAACACATCAAAGCTGGAGTACCGCAAGGTAGTGTGTTGGGACCAGTACTGTTCCTCCTATACACGAACGACCTACCACAAAACGACGAAACTACTGTTGCCACTTTTGCAGACGATACTGCTGTACTTGCAGTAGGAAAAACCGCACAGGAAGTTACTGAAAAACTGCAAAGGACAGTAAATGATATATCCAAATGGACCAAAAAATGGCAAATAAAATTAAATGAACTAAAGTCGGTTCATATTAACTTTACGAATAAAAACGTACAACACATACCTGTGTACATAAATAATAAAGTAGTTCTGCATTCGAACTCAGCTAAGTATTTAGGCTTGACTTTGGACGCAAAGTTGCGTTGGAAAACATATGTCAAAAAAAAACAAGATGAACTAAATATACGATACAATAAAATGTATTGGCTCATAGGGAGGAATTCATGCCTCTCAATCTACAACAAACTGCTTCTCTACAAGCAAATATTAAAACCAATTTGGACATATGGCCCCCAGTTATGGGGGTGCACAAGAAAGACAAATCTTCAAAGCATACAATGCTTTCAAAACAAAGTATTACGCAATATTGTTAATGCGCTGTGGTACGTACGTAATGCTGATCTACATAGGGATCTAAAAATTGAAATGGTAGAGGACGAGGTTCGCAAGGTCGCAAGAAGACATGAAGTTAGGCTTCGCAACCATGCTAATTTAGAAGTAGTTCAACTACTTAATAACAACAATTTAGTTAGAAGATTACGTAGAGGTAAACCTTTTGAACTAGTTAACTAGGTTATTAGGAAAGAAATATATGTGTTACAACATAATCACACGAACAAAGTGATAATGAATTAAGAAAAAAAGGCAACAAACCAAAGTTAGTTCCTAAAAACAGTACATAAGTACATAAGCAAATGTTAAAACAAAATTGCTGATTAGTCTTTAGACTAGGTGCGATTACTGGAAGGATGGTAACATCATGCCTTCCCTGGGTGTTTTTAGTGGATGATTCAAGTCCCACACTATCGCAAAGCTCGCAAGCGATGTCTTTTAACGATTTTCAGCTAGCTACACGCAAAAAAAAAAATGACTTTGAAATATCAATAGCATCGATCTTTACTATTACCACCCTGGCGAAGAGATTGGTTCGACTTTTCGGTTTGATACGTCATTAAATCACCCATGGGCCTGTTGCTGCGAAAACCGTATTCCCGGTCATCGGAAAGAGCCCTGAAAAATAGGATATACAAAGAAGCTTTCGCAGTGGTTTTGGCAGCGTGGAGGAGCACCTCTTTAGAACGATAAGGAAAATACCATCTGGGCCAGCGGATTTTTGTACATCAAGATCTTAAAGTACTCTTCCCACTGTACGAGTGCGAAAGTGGAATGGTCCCGTCGAATATTCTACACGCTCGAGTAAACGGGGAGAAAAAGCACAATCTGGGATCGTTGAGCTAGATGTAAAATGAGCAGTAAGTAGATTGGTTTCATCCCGAAGAGGTTAAAGCTGGAATGTCATTATAAACGAATATAGGGATTGATGACCAGGCCAAATTCTTAACGTTTTTAACAAAGGACCAACAGTTTTTACTGTTGCTATTGACTTTACTCGGGTAATGCCCATCTCAACAGTTACCGCGGTACCCGGTTACCTGGGAATTGCGGGTACCCAAGTTCCGGGCACCCAGAAGTACTTGGAATTTAAAATCCAGTTGTCATGAATCTTCACTCTTTATTACACTGGATAAAAACAAAATGCCGTTCCCGAAACAAAGTGAATACCCAAAATGAAATGTTGGTACCCCTGAAACTCCCTCAAAACGTGGTTATCTGGGTAGAACCCGGGTATCAAGAGCATTAGTTTTTACTTGCAGTGGGACTTTTAGTATTTTTTGCCCCAAAGCAGAATTTGAAACGTGTGCATTGCAGTCATTTCTGGCTCGTTTGAACTCGGTTTTCATCAGATGGGTTGGCCTCAAATAACCGAAATCTGATGTTCGGTATTCGCGTCGGTTCATTAACAAGCTAAGTCAGAATATTTATCTCAGCGAAGATCTCGACATACCTTCCTTCGGATGTTGTCTGTCCAGAATGTCGAAACCCATTTAAATTGTTTGTATTGAAATCGCCCGCAACGACGATTTCAGAACAAAGATAAAGTAATGGAGTTAGACACTAACTTCCGATTCTAATAGCACGCCTGCCAAAAGGGCAATGGCCAGTGATTTTATTACTTCCAGCAAAAAGTTAATATCTTTCCTAAATATAGGGGGAAATCTGTTTTAATTTGTTTGGAAGATCTCATGCCTTCTTCGAAAACATGATGAAACTCTCAGATTAATAGATACGAAAACTTGAAGGTTTTACGGCGACCTACAAGCTGAGGACATAACATCGCGAAAACGACGTTGATTCCTAGGAAATAAATTCGCAGAGCAAATATGCAATATAAACTAAACGGCGAACGCCACAGGCAGACCGACAGGGATGCAGTTAAGTGGGACGGTTATGATCCCATTAATCCTGACCATAGTCACACCGTCATTAAGGGAGAAGAGGGTTATATATACTATAAGTTACTCAAATTCTGCTCTGTTAAAGTGTTTCTTTTTGAGATTTCAGTTCAAAGTGTTATCGAGGTATCGCGATGGGCCATTTGGTGTCTATATGAAGGTCTTTTCCGCTCAGGTCAATGTTTAACTACTTTGGCAATATAGCTAAAACTATTGAGACAAGTTTTGATTGAACCAACCCCATGACTAGTGAGTGCCTCACTCAGCGGATTCAAAATTTACGCAAATCAATAAACCAGCCAACAGCATGGAATTGAATCCCAACTTTAATTTTGAGGTGGAATTCGCATATGTATATGTCGTCTGTTATTTGGGATCTTAGCACTATATAAGGTCCCAAGTAACAATACCGGCGTTATTTGGAAATTAAACTAAACTCACCTGCTGTTTCCGCCTCCTTTTCTGCAGCGGGTGCGGCGGCGGCAGCAGCAGCAGCAGCAGCATCACCATCACCATCCTCTTCGTCAGACTCATCATCTTCGTCGTCATCGGCTCCATCTTCTTCGTCCCATTCCGAGTTATCTTCCTCTAAATCATCATTGTAGACCTAATAGCCAAATTAAAATAGTAAATTATTCATTGACTTCAAAACAATTTCAAATAAGAGTGTTTCAAATCAAGTCTCTCACCTCAGCTAACGACACATCACCATTATCTTCGTCATCACTTTCGTCCTCGTCGTCGTCATCATCACCATCTCCGTCATCGTCGTCGTCATCAATTTCATCAGAAACTGCAAGAAAACAAGAACAAAATGAACCGCGATTAATCACACTGATGATAAAAATGCTTACAATATGCGACGCCGACTAGATTCAACAATGCAAGGAACCAGTAAAGTAAAAGAGGAAAATTCGTTGGGGGTCGAACAGAGTCTAAGGTTGCTAATTGATTCCCGCTATTCTTATTAGTGTCATCTGCTTCTAGTGCCGATGATTCCTTAAGTTTTAACTCTTTTAAGTACTCGTCCAAATCATCTGTTTCATTGAACGGTGGTACATTTTGCGTGATTTGTTGTTCACCAGACGGTGAAGGCGCAGCTCTTTTTGCTTTGACACGCTTCTCAAATTGTTCTAATTCGTCTAAATCTATTTCTAACCCATTTATACAAAATGCATTCTTCCCTGAAATCCATAAAAATCTTTGATAACTAACGTAGACACCGTGAATGTGGGTTATGAGTACGAATCTTTTAAGATAAATTGTGATGTATGCAGGGAACCGTTACCGGCGCGGTGATAGTAGGAGTTAGCTCGGGCAAGAGTGTGATGTGTAGTTTATAACGATGTTTTTCAGCTATTTTTATAATCGAGTGTAGAAAGAAAATAATATCGTGCCTCTAGTTACAAAAAAAAACAGTTTTGAAGTTACGTACCACAGGTGGGCAAAAATATGTTCATATGAATACATGCACCTTGGAATTTTAACTCCTTTAATTAAATTTCGAACGAAAATTGAATCGCTTTGATTCCGACTAATTTGTGAAAGGAAAACGGCGTTTTTTGTACCCTTATAATGTAGATACGTTTCTAGTTACATAGTGCGGGCGTTAAGGAAATGGGGTAAAGATGACAGAGAAGAAACCGATGCATGTTGGTTTTAAATGTCTGAAATTATAATGGGTTGGAAGAGCATTCTACATTCGTGTTGTACGGCTAAGAAAGGATTCTTTGTATTTCACAGTACGTCCGAAACCCGGCTTAAGGGTTAACTGATGCGCATTCCTGGCATGGCGGACATTGCGGTAGACATTTTCTAAGTGTGGAATGCAGCTGGCTATATAATTTGGTCGAAATATCGATAAAACAGCGATAGACAGGAGACATTACAACGATAACTTATAGAGTCAATCGTTTTCGCGATATCTCGATCGCCAATAAGTTTTATCGCGAGTTTTTGTATTCTGTCGAGTAGCTTCAAATATGTGATTGGGGCACCGGCCTAGCTACAGGCATTGTACTCAAGTTCGTCGAAATAAACGCGTTATAAATTGTAGCCAGATCAGAAGGGGTAAAATATTTCATGAACCACTTAAGGAAGTCTAGAAATATCCAAGCGTTCCAGTTCCACACACGAAGATGAGGGACGTGACCCAAGAAACGAATTTGAGAAGCTGAGGGTACTGTCATCAGCGAAGAAATGGTTCGGATTAGAAGTAACAGCCAGGAGATCATTTATAGAGATGAGAAAGAGAGTCGGGGACAAACGGAGCATTGGGGAACACCAGCATTTATAGTGGGGACCTTTAAAAAGTTAGTTTGTATTCCTTTGGAGAAAAGTGTCATTGATTCGAAAAGCACGCATTTTCGACAAGAGCTAGATGCCAAACTGTGTGAAATGAAAACAAAAACGAAGCGTAAGAAACATTTAATAATTTTGGTTCGTTTTAGTAAGCTTCCTGATCTGCAATCCACTGAACCTCGTTCAAAGAGAAATTGATGATGAATCCGAGTCTTGCCACGCTCCGTAACCTCAGAGGAGATTGAAAAACCACTTGCATCTGTTATAATGTTTGTGTTAAGGAGAACAATAAATCTGTCAACGCTGAATATGAAAATATATCGCAGCTAAGGGATGGCAACATACTCATCCTTACGAAATCGCTAATGGTCGCAGACATATTCCTAAAAGCAAGTTTTTCGATAAGTAACTAAAAGTAGATGTAGCCACGAGACTGAAAAATATCAGACTTTTCAAAAAGCAATGATTGTCCCTAAAAGAAAATTTGTATATTCCTGACGCTTTTAAAAAGGAAGAGAACATCGCACAGGAAAAACATTTTCCGCTCATCAGTTAGCGCAAAGGAGCGTTTCGGACGAACCCAGTTATCTATTATTCTTTTCTATGGTTGTTGCCTTGGTCATAAGTGGCAGCTACACAATTAAAGCCAACTTCATGCACTTTGTTTAGATTATTTTTTATTAAATTTGCAATTTGTTTATCGTTTGCAGAGCCAATATAAGCTGATATAGTCTGTGGCAAATTAGAAATGAGTCCCCTTAATGTAAACACCAATGAAGGCGTACTAACGTTATTTGCTCTATCAAAATAATAAACAAACAAATATATTATTATCTGTGATCCGATGGTGTGAAAATAACGAATAAATGAAAATTTAGACGAACGATTTTTTTCATAAGGAATGAAATTACCAAGGGCACAAAAACTTTCCGAGACATAATTCTCGATTTGGTATTAGTAGCCTCATCTTTCAGTAGGTAGACGCAGTGGCGCAGCCCGTATTTTTTCCACTGCCCACGTCTTGCGAACGTCTGACAAACATCCAAGGGTATCAATTGTCATGAGAAGCTTCTCAATTTTGCCGTTCGGAATCGGCTGTAAATTATATCCCTGTATAGGCCAATAATGCCTAATACCTATTTATATATTTTTTTTGTTTCACCATAATGGTACTATGCACTGGATTGACGCTACTAAAGAAATGTACAGAGCTAAAAGGCATCAACCTATTGGCCGTCGTAGATATTTTATTTCGTTTTAATAAAAACGCTATACTTATTAAGGGGTATTCATGAAACGTCGAAAAACCGTCGTAAACGTCGAAAGTTTATGTAGTGGTAAATGAACTGTCAAATGCAATACAATTTTTGACAGTTTTACGAAGTTTACGAAGCTTACGGCGGCTTGGCGATGGTGCACGAATACCATTATTATTAATTGAAAACCAAAAAAAAAAAAACAGTTATAACAAAATATGTAGACATTTAAGTGCGCTTTGACAAAAATTTTAATTTGCTGACAAAGGAAATATTCATATCGGAATTAAATCGCAGCAGCTCCTTTGTTCTCGTTACTAATTGTTTCTTTTAATTAACATTAAAGAAGTGTATGTGTCCAAACAGTGTTTCAAAAACAATAAACACATAACTTAAACCAATTCAATTAAAATCTACTTTCTTGTAATAAATTTGACATTATGCAGTTACACTCCTTTCACACTATACGGTTTCGACCGAACGAGAAAAAAACGGACACGGTTATTTAAGTGGTTTTAAGTAGCCATTTTCACAATAAAATGCAGTCACGGTGCTGGGTAGCAGCCTCCCACTGCAACTCCTTATCATCCATACGGCGACCGATAGCACAGTGGTGTACGTGATCAAACGCCTGCATTCACGTTATACGGTTTTTCAAAGTCCGGTCAGTTGGTTGGTTGCTGTTGAATTCAACCAGAAACTGAGCTTGTGATGGAAAAAACCGTCCATAAACCGTATAGTGTGAAACTTGTTGCTCATTCGGCTTATGCCGTATAGTTGAAACCGCATAGTGTGAAAGGAGCGTTAAACTGAGTTAGCTACGTTTCAATTGAAGTTCATCTGAAGTTTTTATAACTTGATTTGCACAGAAGTGTCAAATTTGAAATTTTACTGATGTCAGGGTATTTATTTGTTGTCATCAGATATACACCCCTATTGCGAGTGTCAATAATCGACAATTGATAATTGACTATTTTCAATGTGTCCTATTGTGAACGAACGATTCTAAAGGATTTTGTCAATCGCAGTCAATTAAAAAAATGCGATTGACAAGAATATCAATGAAAATGATTTGTTCACAATAGCACACATTGAAAACAATCAATTATCAATTGTCGATTGACACTCGCAATAGGGGTGGATAGTATGTATTTGTTTTTAGATTTATGTAATAAGTATTCGCATATTTGTGCCTGTCTACAAATGAATGAATGAATATTAATACAGCGCAAACCGATTAACAGCTCTTGCCTTAAAAGGTGACTAAGGAGAGAAATCACATCTAGGGTTGACACGACTGGAGATCACCGGTGTCGTAAAAGGTCAAATAACAAATGATAGGAGCATGCACCTTTCAATTTCGTTTAAAGTCAAGCATTATGGAAATAAAGGCTGGTAAAAAGGCACTATCCCGCCAGGCACTATTGGTGCTAATCCGGGTTGAGCTATTCGGATTTCAGGGATAGAAAAGTAAATAAGAAAAGTCAGGACAAAGCTTACAAGATGTTTAATTACGGGACGGAACAGAGCTATTTGGCAGCGTCTTGACCATTTCAAAGTTCACTGATGGTCTGATGTCTGTCAATGCAAGTTGAGTTGTGGAATGTTTTCAGTGCAGAGATAAAAGACATGTCGGAAAGTCAAACGAAGACTATGAAGACTGCCACCAGAAACTCTCCGGCTGAAGATATCCTATGCATGTGATGTCATACTGTCTTTTCGTTTTAAATACCATGTTCGTCAAACAAAGCAGGCACCTGATCTCTGACAGCAGAGGCGGAAATAAAACCCAGATATATAACTGTTTGGGGGTACGTTTCATTAAGCCTCGGGTTAAAGGTTGCAAAGTGATCGTGGGAGGAGCAATCGCCCTGCAATACCGTATATATTTTAATATTCTACACGCTCGAGTACAAGGGGAGATAAAGTACAATCGGGGAGCGCAATATGAGCAGCAACTAGATTGGCTTTATCTGCAGAGCTAACAGCTGCAATATCATTGTAAATGATTGTTAGGATTGATGATGAGGACGAATTCTTAATGCTTTAACCAAACGACTTAACGTTTTTACTACCCGTGTGACATTGTAGTATTTGTGGCGTCAACTTTTGGTCGTAGGAGTATAATACACGATTAATGTGGACATTGCAGTCATTTCTGACTCGTTAGAACTCTGACCGGTTTTTATCAGATGGGTTGGCCCTATATGAATGAAAACTTATCTCTTTTACTGACAGCTTCTTTACGCTCCAGTCAAATCACGCTTTTGCCATCGGTTTGATACCCTTTGTTCTGGGCGGGATATAGATTTCCATTCCTAGGTGAATTATGTTTGTGACCATATCAGCAGCACCTTTAAGCACGGTGACCAGTTGAAACTCCTTAAGAAACCGATTAATTCTTCCCATTTAGCGTTCTCGTATTGCCATACAATTCGGTTGGAAGTTTGTTCTTTATCCGAGTCTTAATTTCTTTAAGAGAGTCAGATTATTTTTTTTTCTTATTGAATATGTGGCGTACAAAGAACCTTTACCCACGGATGTTGCTCACATACACTCTAAACTGTTCACACATTACAAGAGACAACAAAAATAGATAAAGAACACAACTCAAAAGCTACCTAAGCGAAGCAAGCCATGAATAGAACACCGTAGGTGTTATGCCCATACGATAGCTTGTTTTGGTCCAATAAATAAATCAGCAGTAACACGACCCGCTATCCGCCAGATGCTGTTTCTACCCAACCATAACAAATGCACGCATGAATAAACGACACTTGCTATAGTCACCAAAATCAGCAGCAAACTAAAGGAATGTGACAAGAACACATGGCACAAATGATTATTTTTTGCTTCGTTTTCCCTTTTGGTTTAATGTTTTTACCACAGCACGCGGAGCAAGTTAAAAAAATGCGTGTGAACGCGTCGGGAGGTAGATCGATTAGTACTGAGTACAAAACAGGGAATGGCCATCTTTTTTCTTACAGCTGATAGAAAAACATAAGACACAAATACGTTCTCATCGGTTCTAACTTGATCTGACAATTGTCACCTACTTCTGCTGTTTTGTTTTTATCTATTTTAAGATCTTATTTATTTATCTAAAGATTAATTTAAATAAACATACTTATCGCAATGTATTAGATCGGCGAACCCCACAGGCGGACCAGTAGGAATGCAGTTGAGTGGGAGGGCTATGATCCCTTTAATCCTGATCATAGCCTCACTGCCATTAAGGAAGGAGAAGAAGATCGCAATATATGTAAATTTTAAGAACAGTATCAATTAAGGCGGTTTTGCCACTTTGAATTTAGGAATTTCCTTTGACTAGCTTTATCACTTCTATTTTTTGATAAAATTATAAGACTTACCATCATCTTCTGAGTCATTTCCATTGACTTCATCGTCGTCATCACCCTCAGAATGAGCCTCAACGTCATTGACATCGAATCTACAAAATTGTACGCAACTATTTCAAAACAAAAACTTTTTAATATAAACTTGCTTTGTTCGCTCACCCATCTAAAAATTCCAACGATGGTAGCATTTCAAAGATCTGCCTGCGGTAGAACTCAATTTGCGTGGCCTCATTATTGAATAGGTCCAAAACGGCAAGATTTTCAAATGCTTCGAGAGGTTTTAATGCTTCCAGATCTCTGATTTTATTACCGGAAAGATTTAGATAGGCCAACTTTGGACTTGTTGTAAGATAATTCAGCCCATTCGATATTCTATGTAAAAAAAAACCACAACATAGATTGGGTGTTCTTATGGAAAATGTTTATATGTCCAATTACCTGTTGTCCGAGAGTTCCAATCTCTTCAAATTGGGTAGCTTGGGGAAGCCCTTTAATGTGGTCAGGCCAACATTGATTAAACTTAAGGATTCCAAGGCTGTATATTCATCTGTGAGACCAACGATGCTTGTACTTCTGCAATTGTCCAAATTAAGCTCTGTGATCTGTGGATTTAAAAGATTATTCGGGCGTTAAGTCAAACAATGTTTAGAATGTCTACACGACGATGGTAAAACATGATCGATCAAACGATTTAAACTGCAGTTAAAGTATTTAATGGCGATTTATTGTACCAAACAGAACTTATACATATGTAGTTAGTTTTAACATGCGTTCACCTTCTAAGTTGTCTTTTCCTTAAATATACAAAAACACCTGATATACAAGTGCCAAGCTGCTTAGAAGGGATTTAATTCATTTTAGATGCAGTGAAATCACGCATTGCGAACAGATCCCTTGGGCGGACAAATTCTCCTAACCAAGCTTTTTTGTTTCAGCTTGCATACATCTTACGTTCCTAGTCGGGCACTTTCTTTCCCTCCAGACCATCGTTTTCAGAATCTCGAAAAAAAAAAAAAAAATTTTATTCCCTTTGGCGGACACTCCTTTGACCGGACACGGACCATCGTTTTTCAACCTTTTCAGTGTCGCCAACCCCTACAAAGCCAACAATTTAATTTATAAACAACCTTGCGAATACACTTGCCAGAAATGGAGACAAACAAACAAATTCGTAACGATGGGTGTTTCCAAGTCAGGAAACGTATTGTAAAATCCAATATATTCTTCCTTAACCGTTTTTCTTTTTTTTGGAGTAGAGCTCGAGCCAGTAGAATATTCCCCGAGAAGAGCAACCTCAGAGTGTGCTCCTGCTCCGATTTATTATGAAACACACTTGAGCAATTACGTTCATTTTTTCAAATAAAAATTATTTGATTAAATTGTATTAAATTTAACGTCAGAAAAACAAGCCCGACATCAATTTTAATTGTTTTATATATATATATATATATATATATATTTTCAAGACTCAAGTCATATCTAGTGTCTTGAACGCACTTTTATGAACTTAACATAACTCTGGACATTTCAATCTGACTAAATTTCCTGTTTTTTCTATAGACAAAAAGGGATACACCAATTTCGATGCATTTAATATTGATTCATTCACTTTGCTTTTACAGTAAGAATGTTTCGAAATAAAATGTCAAAACATAATTTGCCGAGCCAAGGAAAAACAAAAATTATATTCTTCATTTAAATCAAATGGAGTGACTGCTGCAGATTAAAAACAAGATTTCTTTTAAAGACTTTTTGAACAGAATATTGACATTCCAAGATAATGAAATATATGACAGTAACGTGCCAAGCACATCAAAAGGAAGGCTTTCAAAATCGGTCAACTAAAAGCAATATTTCCACAGCTATGTAGAAGTATGCATTATAACAAGGATCACGAAAAGAAAAGCAGGTTTTAGTGCAACGGATAAAGGATAGTATTCCTACCCCTCAAAGGGATCCTGTAAAATATGATGGCCCGACTGCGCTAGCCTTGTTTTTCGATATGGGGCCTTCCAAGCTTTAATGTCATAATACAGTGGACGTCCAGTATAACGAATGCCGATATAGCAAATTTTCGATATAACGAACGCTTACTAATTTTACATTGACATCTCTAAATAGCGAACGTCGGCACAAATTTGCTATCCGATATAACGAACGTTTTTACAACTGCTCATTATTTTCACGTCTATTCTTGTTCCATGCAATCCGCATTGTTGCTCTTGGTCCCGAAGAATGCGGATATGTTTCGTCCTGTTTTGGTCGTATTCTAGCAGTTAATTGTTTCTTTTTCAAGTGAAAATGAGCTTGGTGATGAAACCAACATTATCGAAGCTCCAGTTAAGCATGCTGAAGCAGTCACCTCTTTAGCAAATGTGCTTACTTGGGCCAAACAGGTGGATCTTGATATGTCTGACATATTTATGCTACGGCGGCTTTAAGAAAAGGCATTAAACTTAAAGTTGCAAGTTGAAGTGAAGCAGAGTTACATATATGTATATAAAATACACACTCCTTTTTCAATTAACCTAATATGTATCAAAAAGTAAAAAAAAAAACGTTCGATATAACGAACACATTCGTTTTAGCGAAGGACCTCAAACATTATATCGTTCGTTATACTGGACCGTCCACTGTATTATGTATTCTATTTTATAAATATGTACATATATGTATTATATTTTATTATTATTTTGGTCCGTTTACTTTTTTCCTACACTGTTTGACGTGAAGCAGTTTATAGGAGGGATACTCTGATGTGTCACAAAATAAAACATCTTACAAATTCGTTCGTTAACTTTATCAATCCAATGTTGTGATCAGTTTTTAGTTTGAAACACCCTGTTAACATTAAAAGTCATACATTTTTTTTTATGAGAAGATCCGCAATATTTCGGACTGTTTTTAAAAACAACTTTCTTTGATTACTTTTTCTGCGAGTCTTATTTCCACCAAAGATTCTGAAACACCCCGTAGAACAATTTTCTTGAAATTTAGCAAGTCATTTCAGTATATTTCTGGCCGCTTTCAGCTTGACAACTTCTTACTCCAACTACCCGTTAATTTTATTCAAAGCTCACAGAGCTCTGACCGCGCTCTGATCGAAAAAAGAAACACAAGTAGAGCGCTCAGAGTACAGGTCTTTTTTTGACAGCTTAGAAAAACGCCAAATCAAAGGCAACCGAAATATGTCAAAACACCCGTCATAAACAAGGGAACATTCTACGCCGTGGTTGTGCTGTTCCGAGTTTGGTTTGTTTTAAAAATGAGTATAAAATGCTCAATAAAATACGAAAACTACGAAACTTAAAGTGAATGAGACTTTTAAAGTAGCTACAACAAACCTAACAAATTAAATTAAAAAAAAACATTTGTATCACATCGCAAATTGAATACATGACTGGAAGTTTACTTACTTAAAGTTTCATCTTCAAAACTATCCATTATAAAACATTAATTATTCTTATTCTCCAGAGTACCTTACGCAAAACTCGTTGGCATCCAATGGAAAAACAGATAGTGAAGAAATTTGTTTGATATGTATTAACTCGTCGGACATTTTCTAAAATGTTAGTGTGTTTGGTCATTCAGTTGGACTAAGGTTAGGCAAATACATACTAATTTCCTATTTTGATGAGATATTTTCCTTTTTAGCGAGGCAGAGTTAATCTGGCTTCGTTTTTAAAAAGTATGGTAGAACTCTACACATGCATTTCACCGTGCCAATTTTTAAACGAGACTTCTTCCGTGTAAACAGTATACATATAACATTCGCCGCCAGCTGTCATCGTTCAATCGAATCTTCCCACAAATCAAATTTAAAATATTATATGTAGGTAGGTAAGAAAAAAATTTTGAACATTTTCACGCGATAGGTTTTTGAGAGATGAACTTGCTGTCTGCCACCGGATGTGTGTCAAAACAATTGTTTTTTTTTTTAAACCGGCTAACCGGCTGCCGGCTATGTGTAATGGGCCTAACGGGTCCCTGGAATTTCCGCGCAGAATAATAATTTAACTGACCCCCCACTCGCAAAGCCTAGTTGGGAAGTATAAATCCCACCTCACCTACTCCACATAAAAAAGTAGTCCACTAAACAAGAAAAAGTCAGGTGGATTCCATGGCTGTTTTCTCTGGTTGGCGCGCATACACATTTTATTCTATTTTTGTTGGCGTTTCATTTGACTCTTTCATCTCTCACTGATGGACTTAGTTCAAATTCAAATACGCTTTTAGCCACTGCTTTAATTAATGTTTACGGCAGCATGAATCAATTAGTTCCATGTCGTGTCCTCCTAGACTCAGGATCTCAGTTAAATCTTATTACTGAAAGATTTGCCCGTCTTCTTGGACTAAAAATGGTTGCGCAGAGCCTCTCGGCTTCACAATATAAGAGCTCCCTTACTCTTACGTCACGATCTTCGGAATTCAAAGCTACCATTGAGGTCACTGTTCTCAAAAGGTTAACAAACAATATTCCTGAAAACAATATTGATATCTCCACCTGGCACATACCAAAAAATATAACTTTATCTGACCCGCTGTTCCATGTCTCACAAAGAATTGATTTAGTACTAGGCGCTGAAGTATTTTTTGAGCTGATGTCTATCGGTCAAATTAAATTGGGATCTAACCTACCAATTCTTCAAAAGACAACACTAGGATGGATAGTCTCAGGACAATATCACCATTGTCAGAACATGTTGCCATATCGGCGTGTGGCGTATATATCAAAGGGATTCGAAAGAGATATCACATTACATGAGGAACTAAAGAAATTTTGGGAAATCGAGAATGGAAGTGACATGATTAATACGGAATACAAATTAAAAAGGTCGGAAATAGAATGTGAGGAGCACTTTAAATCAAATGTTTGTAGGCTAGATGACGGTAGATATCAGGTTCGATTGCCTTTTAAGGTAAATCCATTGAGGTTGGGTGAATCATATGGTCAAGCTCTCAATCGTCTTAAATATTTGCAAAGGCGTTTTCGCAAAAACAATGAGCTTCGCCAAGATTATACTGCTGTAGTGAAAGAGTTCCTGAATTTAAATCACATGGAACTTGCGCCAAAAATTGATTTCTCTAAGCCCCATTTTTTCCTTCCACATCACTGCGTGGTGAAACCATCTAGCTCTACCACAAAAATGAGAGTTGTATTTGATGGTTCTGCGAAAACTACAACGGGAATATCTCTCAATGATACCCTCCTGACTGGCCCAGTAGTTCAAAATGATCTCTTCTCAATTGCAGTTCGATTTCGACTTTTTGCTTTCGTTTTTACTGCTGATATATCTAAAATGTACCGACAAGTTACACTGCATCCAGCTGATCGCTGTTTTCACCTAATTCTCTGGGGAGAGAACGAAGATGATGACCTGAAAACATATCAACTTAATACGGTGACTTATGGAACCGCTCCCGCGTCTTACCTAGCAACGAAAACTCTACAACAACTTGCATTAGATGAAGGCCATGATTTTCCAAACGCTGCTAAGGCTGTTAATATGGATTTTTATGTTGACGATTTATTAACTGGTGCGTCAACATTGGAAGAAGCTGTAAAATTAAAATTCGAGTTGACAGAATTGTTAGGCAGAGGAGGATTTATCTTGCGGAAGTGGTGCTCTAATGACATTCGAATTTTGGAAGGTGTAACTGAGATTGATAGGGAGCCCTTTTTTAAAATTTCTGATTACGATGCCATTAAGACGCTGGGAACTTTTTGGGATCCCTCATCGGATAAATTGCTTTATGACTATCCTGAAAACAAAACCAATCCCGTTACAAAACGAATCGTGCTGTCTGAAATTGCGAAACTTGTTGATCCATTGGGACTAATTATCCTATTATAGTCTTAGCAAAGGTTTTTATGCAGCAACTTTGGAGGCATGGTCTTGATTGGGATGAAAGCTTGCCAATGGAGTATCACAGTCGTTGGATACGTTTTAGAGAAGAATTACACCATGTTGGAAAGTTTCAATTTGATCGAAGAGTTTTTTTTTGGCACCAAGGAGATTCAACTACATGCGTTTGCTGATAGTTCGGAGTATGCATACGGTACCTGTTTATACGTTCGGTCCATAAAGGAAGATGGGAGTATTACAGTTAACCTCTTATGCTCGAAATCCAGAGTAGCTCCTGTAAAAAAGGTCTCAATAGCTCGTTTGGAGCTATGTGCCGCTGTATTGATGGTTCGTCTCGTAGACAAAATTCTGCATATTTTTAAAACCGAGTTTTCCAATGTGTTTTACTGGACTGATTCCTCTATTGTTTTAAGCTGGCTCTCAGAAGAATCCTCAAATTTCGAAACCTTTGTTGCAAATCGAGTGGCAACTATTCAAAATCTCACAAAATTGGTTCAATGGCATCATGTACGATCTAAACTAAACCCTGCAGATATCATATCTCGAGGCGCATACCCCCTTGAATTACTGCAATCATCACTATGGTTCTTCGGTCCAGATTATCTTAAATTAAAGGCAGACAAATGGCCCAAGCTTAGACCAAATTTTGAAAGCCCAATTAATGATTCACAACTTGAACGAAAGGTGCAAAAAATAATTCTCTTAGGATTAAAATTGGAGCCCTTTTTGGAAAATATAAAATTTCACAACAATTACCTCAAAACACTTAGGATTGTTGCATATATGCAGCGATTTACTCACAATTGTCTGGCCGTCAACGGAGAGCATATAGAACTAAGACAAGGAGAAATCACAGCAAAGGAATTGGAATTGTCATTGCGCTGCATAATTCGAACAATCCAACAAGAACACTTTTCCTCAGAGCTCGAACAAATAAGGAACAAAAAACCTGTCTCTGGAAGATCACACATAGCATCCCTTCGTCCGTTCATTGATGGTAATAATCTTTTACGAGTGGGAGGTAGAATAACCAATTCTGATCTGGATTATGATGTAAAGTTTCCGATATTACTACCCAAGGGTCATGTATTTACTGAGGCAATGGTGCGCTACTATCATATCAAATGCTCACATGTTGGTCCTCAGACCCTCCTTAGCATTGTCCGCGAGAAATTCTGGCCAATACACGGGAAGGTAGTCTGCAAAAAGGTGTGGCGTCTATGTATGCGATGTTTTCGCGCTCAACCAATGTCGGAAAATCATATGATGGGAGACTTGCCCAGAGCTAGAGTTCAGCAATGTCGTCCGTTCTTGGTGGTTGGAGTTGATTTATGTGGGCCATTCAATATTCACTTCCGACGACGAGGAACCTGTCCTGTTAAGGGCTATGTGGCCGTATTTATATGTTTCGGTACCCGCGCAGTTCATTTGGAAGTTGTCGACGACTTGTCAACTGTTGGATTCCTGGCGGCCTTAAAAAGGTTTATTGGACGCCGCGGCTACCCTTCGACGATACATAGCGATAACGCCACTAATTTTATTGGAGCTCGAAATGAACTGTTGTCCGACTACAAAATGCTCCAAAGCTCGGATTCTCAAAATAAAATAATTCGTTCCTGCGCCGCGGATAATATAACTTGGAAAACAATTCCTCCAAGATCCCCACATTTCGGAGGCCTGTGGGAAGCTGCTGTAAAATCAGCGAAATTCCACATGAAACGTATACTGCAAGGCGCCTCTCTCACGTTTCAAGAATTAAACACGATTATAATTCAAATCGAATCCGTGCTTAATTCGCGACCTATTACTCCGCTATCTGATAACCCTTCTGATTTATATGCTCTAACCCCAGGTCATTTCATTATAGGCTGCCCGCTCATATGTATGTCAGAACCAGATGTCACTGAGGCAAAGTCCATCAACTCATTCTCTCGTTACCAGCTCCTTCAATGGTACTTTCAAACGTTTTGGAAACGTTGGTCGACAGAATACCTTCAAAGTATGCAACAGAGGACGAAGTGGAAAACGTCCCGCTACAATCTAAAAATCGGTGACATCGTACTCCTCGTTGACGACAATTCTCCTCCGCTTAACTGGAAGCTTGGCAGAATTGTACAGACTCAGCCGGGAAAGGATGGCATTGTTCGCACAGCAACCGTCAAAACATCAACAGGCTTAACTCAACGTGCAACTATGAAGCTAAGAAGACTACCTAGCGACTTTGAGGGATCTGCATCCTCTCAAGGCGGGGTGGATGTTCAGTAGTATTTGCAGTATAGAACATTCTTATATTTAAGTGTATCAACATGTCGTAAAGTCTTTTTAATAATTATATTTAAATACGCACTCTGGATTAACTAAACAAACATAATTATTTTTCTAAGCAATTGTAAACAAAATATAAACTGAATATAACTTCACTCAATTTAACGTCATTAACTTAACTAACTAAAATCTATAAATTGCATTGCAACATTATACTTGCTCTCTTTTTCACCTTTCTTTATACCTATTGTTAACTATTATTAATATTCTGCAGACCGTGTCTGTTCTCAATAGATAAATTAATAGAGATAAATTGTTAAAGGGCTTTGTTTTATTTAAATTTAATTCGAAATTAAAAAACATTAATTTCACGTCAAACATTGACCCCCACTCGCAAAGCCTAGTTGGGAAGTATAAATCCCACCTCACCTACTCCACATAAAAAAGTAGTCCACTAAACAAGAAAAAGTCAGGTGGATTCCATGGCTGTTTTCTCTGGTTGGCGCGCATACACATTTTATTCTATTTTTGTTGGCGTTTCATTTGTCGATTACCGGATTACATATACATATAGTAATAAAAATTCACCTTTTTCATTTGCAAAAAAAAAACATATTCATCTCTTTTCTTCGTCTGCGCAACAAATAAAGTGCGTCATCCTCTAGCCGTTGAATTAGAACACACTAAATTGCCCGATTATAGGAATACCAAAAGGTTAAAAGAAGATGAAGCTAGTTGCACTTTAGCGTTCATGACAGCCATGTTGTGGGAAAGTTATACACCTATTTTTTCAGTCAAGTTTTTCGTTGAATCAAAATTTCAACCCATACAATTTAAACAAAAAACATTGTTGTGAAATATCTGATAACATACTGTTCCTGTGAATTGGTATCTCCTTTGAAAAGGTTTTGTGTGAACGAAATGAAGACATTTGTAAAAATAATCAGAAAAAATGGCGACGTTTTTTTGTGGTGAATATGTTCCGTTTTATTAATGAAACAACTATACACACAGATAATGGAACGAAACTAAAATAATGTAATACTACACGTAGCGTAGTGGTAGTACTACCTGCCATTGCGGACGTGAATAAAATGGAACATGGAATTGAAGTGAATTAAAAATGGATGTACAGTACAGTGGATTTTGCTTGTGGAAATTTAAAAATTTCCCTTGACAAGTTTGTTTTTTTACAGATTACAAGAATATGCTAATTTTTCATTCGAACATCTGATGGGATGTCTTGGAATTAAAATTTATTTGGAAATACATTAAAAGAAAAGGTTTATTGGAGCTGGAGTAGGGTGGTGAACGTGGTAGATAATATGCGCGTTTTCCGCGACTGGCAGTTTGTTGGTGAGGCTTGTTTCATTGTGAAACTCCAAACAACAACAAGGTTACGTTTTCTTACACTGCACTTGAAATAATAAGCAAATTTTAACAACCACAAGGGTTAAATAAATAATGAAAAAAATGGATGTATGTAGGTATGTTTTTGCGATAGGGGGAAATTGAGATGTAGAAAATACAACGTTAGGGGGGGGGGGGGGGGGGATACAGATTGTAGGTGTAGCTGTTGACGAGGTGAAGGAATTTAAACATTTTCTTTCGATGTTTTTTATCCGAGATACGATCCAGCTGCATGCAAGGTCTTCTGCAGAGTTCCCAGTTCAAACTAAAATTTCTTCTAACACTGACAGTCATACGGACGGCTGGACTTCTTATTTATAATTATCATAAAAACCTAATGTCCTAATAGTATTTTCGTGACCTTGGCAAATAAAGAGCACCAAATTTGAAAAACAACCGTCGTGGACTAAGTCGCTTCTTGAATTGGGACAAACCTTTTTCAGAAGGAATGGGAATGTATCAAGCTAAAAGTTGATGTTTTTCTGGCTTAAGAGCAAGGATAACTTCTCGTTGAAATACAAAAAGGAAGCAATCTCGCAAGAAGACTGGTCACATTCTTCATGTTTGAAATTGTTGCTTAATGCTTTCCTGAATGCACAAAAGGACGCAACTGGCGACCTAGGTAGAAGGCTAAATTCCTAATAATTAGAAAAATTGACAGTTATTGGCAATTCAAATAAATGGGCATCGTAGGTACGATTTTTTTTTATGCATTGTAACACTGACTTTACAAAGCAATGCAAGACATCTCAATCAGAACTGTTTGTGATGCAAGTGTCTGTTATCTGAAATGTTATAGATTCATTGCATCACTATAACTGCACTTAGGAATTCAGTTGTTTAAGGTTTCTTAATTTTTGTCGAATGCCTCGATTCCTGCCCTGCGAGTGTGCTGAAAACGGACATGCCTAGACGAACATTTTCCTTCAAGATGAAGGTTCCAAATATGTATAATAGATACAAAAAAAAGGTTCTTCATTTCATCATGATTTGATTGAGAATACGACGTGACAATTCTGCAGGCGAGATTATGAACGCACGCTATGCACCTGCAGAAAATACGTCGTGAACAAGACTGCCTGGTTAGTCAGAAAAAAAAGAGCATAAAAAGCTGAAGCAACTTTAGGAGGAGAAGAAAGAAAAACCAAAGACTGCCAAAGGCGAATCTACAATCCAATACGCGGCTCGAAAAATGAACGCTGTCGAACGAAACATTGGGATGATCCCATCTCGAATATAAATAATTCTGTAAGTAGGAGGATAACGAAAAAGATTTGGGATGGATCCTTAAGCCCTTTCACTCATACACATTGGTGCAAATTTATAGTTGCCTTAAGAGTTTAACTTCACGCTAGTTAAAGGTATTTTTAAACTGAAATGCTTTTACTTTTGCCCATTTTTAGAAAGTTTTTAATCTGTCAGAGAATACAAATTATGGAAAAAACCATATCCACGAACCATTACATGCTTTCTGCGAAGGTACGATCAGGTGGACAGAAGAAAAAGAGTTTCAAGTTCTTATGATGATCAAACTCCACGTTAAACATTTAAAATGAGATTTTGGGGACTTAACTGACAAATTCGATATTGTAAATTATTCTAACATTATTACGAGGTGATAATAGACGGAGAGCTAGCGACCGATTTACTCACCTCATTTTAGCAAGGCTAAAACTTTGGTCATAAAAAGATTTCGGCCCGACAATTATAAAAATGTCCGTCTTACACTCCGGTACCCTCCATGAGGTCTTAAGTTTAAGGCTTGAAGTTGTAAAAAAAAGTGCCCATTCACCTCATTTCAGCAAGGCTCATCTTTTAATATATCGTTCATTGATTCAATATATACACGAAAATAACAATGTAAGACATTTTAGCCCTCCATGACATGCTGTAAGACGCTCGTGTATATGTAAAAAAAATTACTCCATTCACCTCATTTCAGCAAGGCTGGTATTTACACATAATTAAGATGACATAACAACAAACACACATTTCAAGTGTAAGATGTTTATTCGGTCAATAACCCTCCGTAAGACGCTGAAAATTAAATTTCATAGAAGTCAAGATAGAAAAAATTACATCTGTTTTAATAGGAAACGATTTTGTTACCCGCTGTGTAGAGCTTGACGATCGAATTCTTAGAGATCGGTAATTGCATAAACTCATGTTGACAAAAAAAAATGCAAAGAATGCGAGCAAAAAGGAATGCAAAATTAAACTTAATTCAAAACAAGTATGCTTATAACAATTTCTTTGAATCAAATTTAACATTAGATTTAAGTAGACGTTTTTGTGCGTCGCGATGTATAGCGGTAGCATAGGTAACAAAACAAAATCTCGTAGTCGCGAATAATGTGGAATGACTTAGATCGAGTGCACTCTTTCCGTCGTTTGCGTTCGAAGGTAGGTCTATGAAGGCTTTTCAGTAATTATTTCCTAAAACTTGTTGAATAATTTTGTGTTAGTTTAAAATGTCTTCATCTGAGAGAAAGTGTATTATATGTGGTCAAGGTGATGGAAAATTAAATTTGCTAAGTGATGATATATTTCAAGTGTTTTCGATTTGTATTCTTAAGAAAGGAGAATAACCTTCATTTTAAAGATCTCATACTTGCTAAAACATTTGATGGTGCACATGCACATGTATATCATTCCAAGTGCTACAGAAATTTAACAGCTGTACCTAGAGCCTTATTGCAAAGATCAATCGACAGTTGATAATTGACTATTTTCAATGTGTTCTATTGTGAACGAACGATTCTAAAGGATTTTATCAATCGCAGTCAATTAAAAACATAGGGACGGGCTACAGTCCGCTTGGGCGAACTGTTGGATACCCTATTCTTATTCCTATCCCTCATAAGTGGGCGTGACAAAAGTCTAATTATGGTTGAATTGTTAACAACGCTCTATATATTTTGTAATATATCATTTAAAGGATTTTATCAAAAAAACGCTCCCTAGCTCAAACTTGGGTGTTTCAATAAAATTGTTTTATTTAATTGTGGGCGTGTCAGTAGGCGGATTTAAAAAAAATTAACACATGAGAATAAAGGGCCCCTATGGAGTATATATTATAAATTTCAGCTCCCTAGCTCAAACTTTGAATTTTCAAAAAAAAAAATTAATTGTGGGCGTGTCAGTGGGCGGATTTTGGAAATATTTACAAATGAGCATAAAGGGCCCATAGATAGTATATATTATAAATTTCAGCTCCCTAGCTCAAACTTTGGATTTTCAAAAAATTGTTTTATTTATTTGTGGGCTTGTCAGTGGGCGGATTTTGAATTTTTTTTATCCCGAGCAGTTTTAGGAGTCATAGATCATATATAAAAAATTTCAGCTTCCTAGCTCAAAATTCGATTTTTTCCAAAATTTTGTTTTTTTTGAGTTTGTGGGCGTGTCTGTGGGCGGATTTTAAAAAATCGTAAACTTGATTATTTCGGAACCCTAGAGAGTATATGGTTAAAATTTCAGCTCTCTAGGTCCAGTTTAAAGGCCTAATTTTTGCCGACAGACGGACGGACGGACATGGCTAGATCGACATTACTATCGATGCTGATCATAAATATTGTCACTTTTTGGGGACTACGGGCAATATTAAGGTATGTTACAATCTATGCGTCAAAATTAATATACCCTTAGAATAGGGTATAAAAATGCGACTGACAAAAACACCAAATGAATCGTTCGTTCACAATAGCACACATTGAAAATAGTCAATTATCAATTGTCGATTGATCTTCGCAATAAGCCTCCTAAAAAATATTTTGTGAGAGCTGATTGTGAAAATGACCAAGAAATGAGTTCCAACCAATCCATCCCTATTCTACTCCCATCGGATGCGGATAGCACTATCCTCAGGAGTCCTTAATTCCACCGGATGCGGATACCATTTCTTCTGCGGGGGCCGCAATTGCACCGAATGCTGAAGATAGATAATAGTCATCGGGTATGTGTTTTTTGTGGAAAGCAGTTTAAGCGGCATCGAGGAAGACACCAACTTGTTCACTCAGGTAACAAAATTCAATTTTGTCAATAATTACGAAATGTGATGCAAAACGAATTGATTTAGTGTTTGATCAATATTTATCCCCATCTATAAAAAACTATTAACGTGGAATCAGACATGAATCTCAAGGAATGGGATATGACATATGATATATGTGGACCCGAACAAAAAAGACCCTCCGATTCTATCATCGTCCCCTTCATTGACAAAAAGTCATTAATCTGAGTTTAAAAAGTGTCACACCTTTAAAACCGACCGTGACAGGGTAATCAGAACTGAAAATGAAGAACTGACTTGCGAAAATCACGAAGAAGCCGATACTAAAATAGTTTTCCATGTTTGCAGCATCGAATACTGCGCTAACGTTATTATAAGATGCTCTGATGCAGATGTCTTAATAATACTGCTTGGTAATATGAACAACTTAAAATGTGAACAACTGAAAATTTGGATGGATATTGGTGTGAGCAACAATCAACGATATGTTGATATTTCCAAACTACGTAATAAACTAGGCGATTCACTTTCCAAAAGCTTACCTGCTTTTCAAGCTTTCACAGGGTGTGATTTTAATCCAGCCTTTTATCGGAAAGGAAAAGTAGGACCATTTAAAATTATGCAAAAAAACGAGCAGTATAAAGAAGCCTTTGCTAAAATATGCGATTTTACTGACTCAAATTCGATTTTTTCCAAAGTTTTGTTTTAACGCTGAATTACTTAAAACTTTTAAAGAATTTATTTGTAATATGTACAAAGTAAAAAACGTAAATCAAGTTAATGATGCTAGATTTGAAATGTTTATGAAGAATTTCATTGTAAAAAATTCAAATGAAGCTTTTCACAAACAAATAAAAGGATTTGATGCTACTAGCATACCTCCTTGTAAGGCCGTATTGTATCAGCATTTGTTTAGAACGAAATATATTACATCTTTGTGGATAAATTCATATCTAAAAAATCCAACAATGTTGTTACCAGTTAAAAATGGATGGAGTCTTAAAGACAATGAATATGATTTCCATTGGTTTGATGGAAACCAACTTCCACAAACCGTATGTGATGTGATTGAAGAGGCTTCATTCAACCCAAATACTAATCATGACCCTGGTAAACATTTTAAAATTCAAATTATTTTGAAAAAATAATAATGCAATATAACAATTTGTTGTTTTCAGACGATGATCAAGAAGCTTCTTCATTAGACTCCGATTCTGATGAATCTGATTCAAATTGCGAAATTGATTAAGAATTAATACATATGTATATACTCGTACCTCTTTTCTTAAAAATTTTATTTAAATATTTATGTATTTCAAAACATTCATTTAAAAACAAAAATATACGCGATTTATTTCGTTCTAAAATGGATATAATTGTTTCTATCTTAATTTAATTTTCAGCGTCTTACGGAGGGTTATTGACCGAATAAACATCTTACACTTGAAATGTGTGTTTGTTGTTATGTCATCTTAATTATGTGTAAATACCAGCCTTGCTGAAATGAGGGGAATGGGGTCATTTTTTTTTACATATACACGAGCGTCTTATAGCATGTCATGGAGGGCTGAAACGTCTTACATTGTTATTTTCGTGTTTATATTGAATCAATGAACGATATATTAAAAGATGAGCCTTGCTGAAATGAGGTGAATGGGCACTTTTTTTTACAACTTCAAGTCTTAAACTTAAGGCCTCATGGAGGGTACCGGAGTGTAAGACGGACATTTTTATAATTGTCGGGCCTAAATCCTTCTATGAACAAAGTTTTAGCCTTGCTAAAACGAGGTGAGTAAATCGGTCGCTAGCTCTTGGTCTATAAGGACAAAGTGCGATTTATGTCGACTAAAAATATCAAAAAACTAATATGAACTTTGTCACTAGCTAATATAACTTTAAAGTGTACTTTAATTGACTATACATTTGCGCCATTAAATTCTAACATCAATTTCGCTACTATGATATAGCAACAGTATTAACTATTTTATGGCGGTCGTTCTCTAACTGCGCAACCAACTGCGCCAATTTCTCATTAACTGTTTTTTATTGAATAAACAAATTATGTCGTCGAAAACTAGTGCACAAACTCAGGTTGTTGGCGTTGAGCAACGCGGTTCGACTAAGAACTGAACACATGTTAAACGCATTTTTAGCACCGTAAGGTGCACTGCTAATGAACTCATTGCACTTTTCAATAACCTTGTAAGTTGATTCACTTGTGTGTTTTGACAAACATATTAGAGGAGTTTCTTTGAGATATGTATCCACAGGAGTGCTTGAATTTACACGCTAAGCAACATTAGATCGCCAGCAATACAAGTGACAGCTGTCGATAACATCAACAGCAAAACATACAATAATTGATGTTAAAATATACTTTTTATGCAGAGCTCCTTGCGTCCCAAGATTTTGTCTCTTCTATGTCTGAAATCACACCCAGTTATTTCGCTTGTCATTATATTCATACTACATCCAGTATTGCAGAAAACACTTATTTGTAGCAAATTGGTCAATGCTGTGCGTCAGTTAGAAACGGAATGCAAATTTCGTCGCGCTGAACACAACCCACGAAAGCGAAAAATTCCAAAGTTGAGCATTGCGTTGAACCCATAACATGCAATACATTATTTTAAAATCGGTGCTCAACGCGATACACAACTACATCGATATGTCTAACCAGCAACCACCTACCAGGGGTCAAACCGCCGGAAAGGTTTAGGTGAATCCTACTCTAGTCTGACGACGAAATAATATGCTGAGAAACCACTTATCATTTAACTTTTCGAGGAGAAAAAAAATCCTCAAATCTCTAAGCTCTTCCGTTATCCATAGTTGCAATCGGTGCGTGGAAACATGCAATTGCCGTTAAAGTTAAATACGACGTGATGGCCACAAGGTCAAGAATATGATGTCAGACAGAATGACCAACATAAACGACGATAGCCACAACTTCCGTCCACGTGATCAAAGCGAAGAAGGGATAGCAATATCGAAGCTTAAATCCAACAAAGCTGCTGGACCTGATGGTCTACAGGCAGAGTTGTTCAAAGCAGCTGGAGATGACTTTGTAGAGAGCATACACCAAATCATCTCTAAAATGTAGGCAGACGAGGGTATGAATGGAACCTCAGAATTGTTTGCCCGACTCACAATAAAGGAGATCCCCTAAATTGCGCTCATTACAGAGGAAATAGTCGAAACGTCGCGTACAAGGTCTTATCTGCCATACTATGTGCCT
The DNA here is from genome assembly GCA_949715645.1 of Portevinia maculata. Classification (NCBI taxonomy): domain Eukaryota; kingdom Metazoa; phylum Arthropoda; class Insecta; order Diptera; family Syrphidae; genus Portevinia; species Portevinia maculata. Next base: position 223,447,989 of record OX454526.1, read on the forward strand.
GAAACCCTTCGTCAAATCCCCAATTGACCCCTATCAGTGTGGTTTCAGGCCAGGGAAATCCACACCCTAACAAACTTCCACACTTCGATCCAAGAAGTCCAAATTGATACTGATCATATTTTAATCGATTTAAACATCGCATATGACAGTATGGAAGAGACGAGCTGGTGACGGTCAGGTGACTTTTTCAACGTCATACTTGAAAGAATTGTGCGAAACTCACAGACAGAACGTCACAATTGACAGCTTTAATTTGATGGAGTAAGGGACTTTGTCTATTTCTTTAGGTTGAGAAGGCAATTGAGCAGTAGAGAAATATCCCGAAGAACTAAGGAAATACTGTATAAGACCTTGATCATCACAGTCCTGCTTTAGGGCGCTGAAGATTGGACTCTGTCAAAAGCGGATGAAGACATCCCCTTTCGCTTCGAAAGAAAGATTCTTCAAAAAACGTTCGTTAGCTAAAGACCGGGATAACTGGATAAGCTTGTTAGTGGAAATCCATGTTCACCCCGAACCACCTTGGTAAGTAAGTAGCCACAAGGTTGTTGGACAGTCTTTCATTTTCGAAAATGTTGCTTAGTAGCAGACACATTTAACATATTAAAGCTTTCCCGCAAGTGTGCATGCAAATCCATGGGTTGACACGACTGGCGATCACCGCTGTGGTAATGATCGCCCTGAAGAATCAACTCCTCCTGCTTGAGCGGATTGTACTTGTTCAAGGAAATGATTTAATGTTGGCTCGGCACTGGATTCTAGAAATTCAGTTTGGTTCACCGAGGGATCAAAAATTGAATATAAAGTTGGAGCTGGTGTCTGTGGACCCAACACCAAAGTTTTGGTTGCAAATGAGAATGTGTCCCCTTTGGGTTCCACGCTGAAGTCTAGATTTGCGCATTGTAAAACTTTGAAAAGGCCATTAAGGTTGCAAGAAGACATATTTCTTTCTCCGATAGTCAAACAACACTTCAAGCTCTGTCGTTTAAATCAGTGAACTGTATGACAATCAAGTGCTACTACGATGCGTTGCGATCTCAAGCCAGGTTAAAGTTGGATAGCTACCTGGCCACCAACGAAATACAGGCAAACATCTGCTGATGAAGTAGGTGGGCTGGCTCAGAATATGTGCTCTTCGGACCAGAACTGAAAACACTAAAATCGTCTAGCCCACAGCGAGATGTCCCCAAAGGGTTTGTCAGGTTTTAGGGCGCGAAAAAACTTGCAATTCTTTCAGCAACAGAAAATGTCGTCAAGTCTCTCATGTGCTGCGATTTTATTCCGCTATATAGTTTGCGTGAAGATTTCAGCCTTGAATATTTCTAGTACACACTCTTGCCAGATCGGGCTACAGTGCTGCCCGGATAACTGCCTTGAGTTTTTCGGATTTATTTGCCGCTTAAGAGGGAAAGTCCTTGAATATCAAGCATGAAATTATATACGCCTGTAGAAATACTGCATGATACAAAAAACTAAAAGCGAATGTTGCTCCGAGCCGATGACGTTAAAAACGCATCACAACGCAACGTAGTTATAGTACTATCACCACACCGCATTAACAAACTGGTCCTCTATAATCCAGGTACCGTTTGGATTAAGGTACAATCATTTTATATAAACTTTTTCTATCAGCGTCACAAATAAGAATTGGATAGAATCTTCTTCTCCTTTAATGGCGGTGAGGCTAAGATCAGAATTAAAGGGATCATAACCCTCCCAGTGAACTGCATCCCTACTGGTCCGCCTGTGAGGTTCGCAAGAATTGTATAGAAAATCGAAGAAAGAAAACCAAATAAATTGGTTTGTCTCTTTTGATCGAATATTTTGTCACATCGTATGAAGTTTTTGTGAAGATTCGCATTGTTGGGTAGCCTCGGCAAGTAGCATGAACTATCAGAGGCTAATGATGGAAGTTGCTGTTATGAAGGGAAAAATTGAATAAAAACTGATTTGGTCTTTTTCATCAAATAAATAAATTAAGAGTTTATCGTTTACTAGACTCAGTATTTTGGTTATATCTCGTCAAAAAATGCACCGAATTCTATCATTTCTTTTGTAATCCATTCAGAATTATTCAATCTAATTTATAAATTACGTAATACGATGCATATGCATATGGATAAAAGGAATTTTCATTGTCTTATAACGAGTTATTGGAGCTAATTTGCTAAATTCGATTGCGCAAGTCCAGGAACGACGGTTTTCCTGCCTGTTAGCACGGTTCTTAAACTGTTTGGGCGACCTAGCAGATACTTCTTACGGGTATAAATCGATTCATTGACAGATCCAAATGGTTTTGTTAGCTGCATGTCCTACCATGTACTAGAAGGGTACTCACAATGGACCTTTTTTAACCTCTGGGTGATACTTACTCAATTGTGTATGAAACCCTCCTTATCTTACCTATTGCGCAAGTTTGCTTATTTTTTATTTCCGTATTTCGAAGATATACCTACATAAGCATTGCAGAAGGTCTCTTATTGGCATTTTTTTTGCTTTTAAATAAAGGTTACTTGGTTGGCATGTATGTTCTCTCTTGTATCACCCATGATGGTGGAACATAAGTTACGTTATTCACCGAAGTTTTCCCAGGCGGCCTAATCTTCGTTTCTTTCTACAACTCGTTGTCATGCCGTGAATATGGTATTTAAAGGAAATAACAAATCAACAATCAATAGTTATATAACGAAATAAATAAACTATTAACATAAGTGCAACCACAATGGTTTGCTATAGCTTCAGCAATAAATGTCAACCGCCGAATATAGGACATACTTCTCCGATACTCGACCGATTGGTTTTTTGTTGCAAAAGAGCGGCCGAAAACTAGTGTTTTGAAAATGAACGGCCTTTTTTGCTTTGATATTGTTGTTGTTTTCCACTTATTAAGATTATGCGCTTTATAAAAAAACAGCGTTTCCTATTTTCGGCCAGGTTGCAGGATGTTGGCCATGTTTGGAGTGAGTGTGTATAGAATGATTTGATTATTGGAGCAGAATTCGCTTAAGGCCATCGGACAGATGAGATTTAAACGAATCGGAATTTGCATAATTTAAATAATTCTCCAAGTTAAGGAACCATTTTTGAATGCTCTCATCCCTTACTTAACGGTTCCAATACTTGTCCTTGAAAGGAGTGTTTCATTTGTGTTCTTTCACTATTTTCTGTACTACATCCAGGACTTCGTTTTGCTTATTACTATCCGTTACATCTCTATTAAGATCATTTGGGGTGCGACCTCATCGGAAAAAGTTAAAACAAGGTTTGAGGGTTGCAAAACATAGCGAAAATTGTCCCGGGTTTAGTGATTTATGTGAAATCTTTTTTTATAGTAAAATACAGTATGTATATTTTAATTTGAACTAGGGGCTTTTAAAATGACAACAAAGAAGCAGTAAGGGATTGTCAAAAGTTGCCTGAAAATTGTGATAAGAGTGTCACAGAGAAGACAACAAAAATAAATTTTATATTTCATGCCCTCTAACGTCGCATATAAACTTTTTGAGATTATTTTGTGTGGCTTCTGTTCGCCAGGTGGCGCATCGTTGTATACATGAAGTGTTTGTCATGTTGATCCGGGCCGATGACGTAGTTGCTGAAACAATACAAGGTGCAAAACTGTCCCTTGCGCCATCTATTGTTTGATTGTATCATGAACATAGAATATGGTTAATTTGCGAGGTAATCATCTCTCGCTTGTCAAATGACAATCACGTGAGTTGATCGATCAATGACATACTATAAATTAGTAGGGACTTGTAGTTGCCTTCCAAATTGAACAAAAAAAGATGTTTGCATGGGCATCGCAATGGAGTTTCGCATCTATTTAAGTTCTATTATGCATTGTCGCATAATTATTTTGTCCCGCAGCAACATTAGTTGCATATTTGGAAATTTCAATGATTGTGTTACGTCGCGACCCGTTTTTGAGGTTATCGGGGCAGCAGTATGGATGTATTGTGATATCTAAGTTAGTTGTATGATGGTTGCTGCCTTTTAATGACTTTTTTGCAAGTCAACAGTTGTGATGTTAATCCTATACACTTTAGCCAAGCAAAACAAATAAAAAAACAGTTTGCGCAAATAAAAATCGCAGGTATGTGCGGGGCCCTAATGCCTACAATTACAAGGGAATCTTAGAAGCAACTGCGTAAGTCTTTTCACAGGAAACTATGGTATATGTTACATGTATCATCTTCACAAATTCAATCTGTGCTCCGAGACAGAATGAAGGTATTGCCTGACGAAAGATAAATCATTCGAACAGTCTCAAAGTGTGACATACATATTTATGTCCTTAAACGGAGATGAAGAACTCTGCTACATACCTCCCATGCATAGGCTAGCCTTCATAAGGAAGATGGTTAGTTTATCCTATGACAAACATTTTTAAAGGCCGTAGTGTCATCCATAATGGTCATTCAATGTAATAATTTTTTTTTGAATAAATAACCAAGATTGATAATTATATGAAAGTGAGTCTCAAGTTTCATAAATAAATCGCTGAGCTTATTCCGCATACTTGACGTGCTCATTTTTTTTTTTAAATGGAATCGATAATGCAACAGGAAAACTGCTTTCCATTTCCTTTCAAATTATCGATAACATATGGAACAAGAAAACTTTTATTTTGGATTGGTAGTCAGCCATTAACAATAGCTAATATCAATTCCATATTTTAAGCGCATATAAAAACAACTGAAGAAAAATACATAATTATCATTTTGTAAGCTCAAAAGATAAGATTATTCATCCAGGTTCATCAAAGCCAAATAGGTACTTGCCATACATGTTCGCTTCATACACATAAATATGCAAGATGGCAGCAACCGATAGCGTCACCATCACTAGAAATGTTAAAAAAAATCTATAATCATGCAACTTACAATAGACAAAAAACAACACCTGGCAACACTATTTAATAAATGCGAAATATCTTCCGGAAAAAAAGCAAATGTGTACGTATGCCGTCCAACAAACAATCAAGTTGGAAGACCATCAAGAAAAATGGCGCGTTGACAATTTTTTTTTAAATCCAAAAAACCTTTGCCTTTCGAACTTTAAAAATCGATTTTATCAGCCATAGAGCATTTCTATATTTTTGTCGTTCTTTATTTTCATTTTATATACCGCGTGGTGGGTTGTGGCAATTCTACTCAACGATCGTCGAAAAGGAATTTCTTTTCTTCCACCGCCCATGCTCTAGCTATTGTATGGTGTTTGGGTTGTTGTGAAAAAAAATTGTTACTTATCTTATCGCAAATTTCAATCGTAGGGCACACAGAATACACAAAAATGCATGCAATTTACTTAACAATAAAAATTAATTGTTACTTAGACTTTTTTTTTTAAATTATTATCTAAATCACGGCCAGCGCATCGCGCCGTCATCACAGTCACTATATTTTGCCCGTTATTGGGTTCATTGTGATAAACAAGTAGAAAAGACAAAATAATTTTTTCATTGAATCTCTTGTATTATGAAAGTGTTTGGATTTTTTTAGGCAAAAAAAAAACAAATAAATAAAAACTTACTTGGTTAGCACGACGTGCTCTCCGTTCGAGTTCTATTCTCTTCTCCATGATAAATGTGTGTTCGCTCGGTACGCACGGCAATGTTCAAGAAATGTAACTTCCTCTTAAGTGAAGATTTCCCAAAGATACGGCACCACACGCAAAATACATAAATAAGAAAAAGATGTAAAATTTTAAAATTTAGCTTTCCTAATCAATTGGTTAATTCAATTTCTAATATTCTTGTCGGTTTTTTATTTTTTTGCGCGGAGAAGCAATTATGAAAGCCGCGATTTTTTTTTATTGAATAGTGGAACGGGCCAACAACTTACCTGTTTTCCTCTGCCGAGAACTGTATTGGTTTTTTTTCTTCGCAGTGTTTAGTTTCAGATTTAGTTTGAAATTTTTCTCATAAGTTTTATGAAGATTTTTCTGTTCAAAATGTTTCCCTTGGGGGTATTTTTTTGTTCGAACAAACACTCAACGATATTAGGCCGCAAAACAAGCAGAAAAAGTAGACAAACTTACTGACACGGGCACGCACGAAAGAAGTTGTTTCGATTCGTTACATTCCGTTGTAGTAGGTGATTGATGTTTCACAAACCGTGGCGTATTTTGTGTTTTTGTTGTTCTTCTTCCCAGCGTGGTGAGATAGATTTAGGTGAATAGTTCAGCTTTGTATATCAACTTTTTTTTTATAATGTTGTAAATTCTGCCACATAAACGAATTAGATTTAAAAAAAAACGAAGTGTTTGTCTTCATTTTTATTTGTATTCGAATTAAGCATTTTGCAATATTGATTGAATTGGTTTAACTTAAAAAAAAATCGTTTATTCCCGGTTATGAACACCATTGAATTTTAGTTCATGACGGGATATGATATTGAGTTTCCGTTTCATTCCCGATTTGGATAACCTGAGGCAATTGCAAGTTTTGGTCCAGCACTTGGTCTAGGACGGATTATAATCGAGGTACCTATTATAGGAGTTCTTCTTTTTAAGCTCATAGCAGTGCACTGAGCGCGCTTCATGAGCGCTGAATAAAATGACCGGGTGGTGGTGTACAAAGCTGTCAAACTGAACGCGGCCGGCACAGACTGAAAGGAGGGAAAACATAAAGGGGAATCAATTAAAATGACTGTTGGGGGTTGTTAATCTGGCCTTAAATGTAATTCAATGTAATCATTTTTTTTTTTAAATAAATAACCAAGATTGATAATCATATGACAGTGAGTGCTCAAGTTTCATAAATAAATCGGAGCGCTCTGAGCTTATTCTGCCCAGCGCATACTTGGCGTGTTCAGGCTCTGCTCAGTGCTCTGCTCAGAGCTTGAAAAGAAAAACGCCTAATGTAGTACCTCCTTCAGCCAAAACCCTGTCAATACATCCTTCAAAACTAGAATTTTACCCATGTAGAAGTTTTTATTTTGTTTTTTTTTTCATCCTCTTTCTCACTCTCTCTCTTAATCGGTTCTCAATAACATTAAAATGAAATTGAAAATGCACTTAACACTGGTACCCTTACCACAAAGTGATATAAAATTTATAATTTGATATGCGTGTTAAAATTTTTATTTTTTACCTGAAGTAGCTTAACAGTAGTTCATATTTAAACTTGTATTAGTTTAAAAGATATTGTATCTTAAAATGCAAGTATGCAAATAAAACAAATAAATAAATAAATAAGTGTATAAAATCATTTCATAATTCATGGTTAAACATCAATATTTGTCATTATGTCATAATAATATACATAACTATTATCTTATAATAAAAAAATTAAATGTAAATATTTTTTTACTAATCTCTCAAAAAATTAAGCGAAATCTTAATTGAAAATTTGAAATGAAAATAAATCTATGTAAAATCTAAATCTAAAAAAAGTGTCCTTAGTGGAAGTAGTAGTAGTTATTACAAGCAAAGATTGATTAATTTGTTAATTTGTTCATCAAAATTGTAGAAAAAGTCGCAACAAGAACCCAATTTGAAGCAGACCAATGAGAAGTTAATTGGAAAACATGTGAAATGCACTGTCCATATAATAATAATGGGAGTAGGTAGATACCGGAGATATTAATGCCAAACATGCGGCATGGGGAAATGTTACTGCAAATCCCAGGGGCAACCAGTTTCACGACTGGTGGCGCCTCAATATGATTGAGTACAACCTCGAGTTGTACGCGACGGATATCCCTTCTTTCCCAAGAAGCGGTGCTTTCCTGGACTTGGCCTTAACGGACGCAAGACTTCAACTGACGAACATAGATCAAAACACGCGGAACTGTTTGCGTGCGTTTGAGTACGATAGTGATCACTACGGACTCGCCGCCGCAATACGGATCCCGAACGAGCAAACGCTGCTGGAGGAGTACGAAGCAGTGTGTTCATTCGATTATCGGAGGGCACAATGGTCGCGCTTCTCCAGATTGTTAAATCGAGATATACGTTCGAGTGGGATCGACCCACCGACAAACAGTAACATGACAAATGATGACATTGATCGGCATTTATTGCAAATGGACGACGCCATCAAACGAACTATGGAACGAACTATTCCTCGGGTAGGACGTTCCGACGACGACCAGACAGAAAAGTACAGAAACCCTACAATCGACGCACTATACCGACAGAAAAGTAGACTGCTCTCGAGGCTTAAACGGCTGTACAGGCAATTTACTGATCGCAACGACCCGGAGGTAAGGATGCTGAATTCAGAGATCCGAATCCTGAAACAGCTGATAAAAGAAAATTACAAAAAATCTGTAAGTCTGTATTGGGGCAATAAAATTCGGGCTATTAAAACCTGTAGTCCGAATATGTTCCCACAGATAAATAAGTTGTTCAGGAGGAAAGATCACAATGATATTCCTTGTGTTCGAATCTCCCAGACAGCAGAGAACAGACAGAGGGTACTGACTGCTGGAATAAGTCCAGAAAGTGTCGCTTCAAACGACGATTTTTTCGTGGTCGAGGACCCACAGGAGAAGGTGGATTTGCTGGGCGCTTGTTTCGAGGCCGTGTATACGGTGAACAATCCTGTTCGCCGTAACCACGACATTGAGAATAGGGCTCTGGTGAGCCACTTCGATCTGCGCACCGAACTTGAGAATTGGCGATCTGAGAATAACGGATTCACCGTGTTCACTGATGAAAACCATGCTAATGCAGTTGTCGCCAATGGCCGAGATGCATCGCACTTGTTCGTGTCGAAGGATGATCTTCTGTGCATCTTCGAGACACTAAAGAATAAAAAGTCGGCGGGGATGGATGGTGTCCCAAACGTCGTATTGAGACACCTGCCTCTGGAGGCTGTAGATATTTTCACCACGCTGTTTAACAATGCGCTGAATAATGCATATTATCCGGCGCATTGGAAGGTAGCTGTGGTACACCCTATCCCGAAAAAATGTAAAGATAGGACGAACCCTGCCAATCTCCGGTCAATTAGCTTGCTTCCGAATATTAGCAAGGTCTTTGAAAAGGTTGTCAATAGAGCCCTGTTAAAGTGGGTCGAGGACAATAACATAATTCCGGACAACCAGTTTGGTTTCAGGGCGAGGCATGACACTATTCATGCCGCGTCGAAACTAGTTTCCGACATTCAGTGGAATAAATGCAAGAGCCAATGCACGGGTGCTTGTCTGGTTGATTTTGAGAAGGCTTTCGACACCGTATGGTTAGAGGGACTTTTCTACAAGTTGACCAGGCGGGGGATGCACAAACCTTTGCTATATGTAATTTATAATATGCTTATGGGAAAGAAGTTCGTTGTCAAATGTGGCAACGTGACTTCGAGCAGAGTCTTTGAAATTAAAAACGGTTTACAGCAGGGGGCGGTCAATTCTCCGATCCTGTTTAACATTTACACGAGTGATCTGGTGGGTTCACTCAGCCATGCTATAGCGTATGCCGACGATTTGGTGGCATACAGATCAGGTCCTAAAATCGAGGTCATTAATATCCTTTTGCAGCGTGACTTCGATCAAATTAAGCGATATTGCGACGACTGGAAGTTGAAAATCAACTTTCAGAAGACGGAAACAATCTTGTTCAGAACTCCATTGGCTGGGGCCTCTAGGGATACCAGAAAAAACTGGAAAAAATTGGCCATTATTGGACAAAATGGGCAGCCATTGGCGGTGAGAAGCGCAGTTAGATATCTAGGTATCTGGCTTGACCAGTATCTGTATTTCGATAGACATATAGTTGCTTGTCTTGCTGGGGCCAAGAAGGCTTATGCTCTAACAAGGAGACTGTTTCATAGCAGTCAACTTGACTCCAGAGTGAAGGTCATTTGCTACGTGGCCCTTATAAGGCCGATCATCGCTTATGGTTGTCCATTATGGTTTAATATAGCGCCTAGCTATATGGAAAAGATTCGGGTTTTGGAGAGACAATGTCTTAGGACCTGTCTCCGGTTGTTCCGAACGCCTGAATCCAACTATATAAAATACTATCCCAACAAGGTCCTATACGATGGGGCTCAGTTGAATAGGTGACTCGAAGGCACGTTGCAAGGGCGATGGCCAGCGACAATAGTCTGATCTTTGGGGCTTACTACCCCAATGAAATGTACATAGAGAGTACACTCCGGTCTGGCTTTATCCCGCCAGAGGCATTTATCCATATTGATGCAAAAGGGCTGGTACAGACGAGGGATGGTATCCCGGTATTATATCACCGCTACCGCAGTGCGAGAGATAAGCGGCTCATCCGCGGCGAGGACGTCGCCAATGCTCATGAGTTCCTCCGTTTTAGTACCGCAATAGCGGAGAGGGATAAATTCGATACAGAAAAGCAATTTGCCGAATTTTGGTGGCTTTTTGAGGGTGGAGGGTTCAACATGCCCTCCCAAGACGGTGCGTTACTCTAGGTAACATCCTCTTAGTTTTTAAGATAGACTAAGTTAGCTAGGGCGTTTCTGGGAGGGGCCGGGCTCGCCAACTTGTGGTGGTGCTTCCGGGAGGTGATTGATTCTGTAAGGCATCAGTCAGCTCACGACGGCGCGTGTGCACGTTGACGACTGCCAGGCGCTCGGAAAGTAATTGGGATTTTGACCACTTGTTTCGTAATGCAACGAGTGCTCAGAATCCTAATTATATTTAGAATATGTTAATTAGTTTAAGTAAGTAGAGTAGGTAGTTTGTAATTTGTTTTTTTATATAAAAATATAAAATTTGATAAAGATGCCGAGTTTTCTTAAAAATTTTCTCGATGAAAACATAATATGTAAGATTAGTTCGTAAAATAGTTTTTAGGCCGAAAGGTAATAATTATAAGATAGAGTTAAGTTTAGGGCGTCCGCATAAGGATCAATATTCTAGAATAAGTATCCTGTTAATTTTAAGTTAGATTTAATCATTTTTGTCTAGTATGTAAGTTGATATAAGCTAATAATTAATAAAAATGAATTTAAAAGTAAAGGAGTAGGTAGATAAACTCAATTTTTATGATAATTTTCCCAATAAGGTAAAAAATGAATGTTTTTTCGTCTCTCATGATACCGAACAGTAACTAAATCTACCTGTTATCATATTTTAAATCATATATAAAGGCATTTAGAGTATAACGGACCTTAGTTAAAATTTAACTTCATAGAAACAACAATTATGAGTAAAAGAATTTCTTTAACAAAGCAGGAAATATGCCAAATTTGAACTTGCCAGGAACAAGGCAAATCTATCCGTTTTATAGCCGGCAAGATTGGAAGAGGATCTGTTGTTCATTGCTTTTTTAAGGACCCTGAGAAGTGAGGACCAACGGGCGATATTTAGAGCTGCTTCAAATTCAAGACTTTTCATAAGTAAAATCAAGGCAGAAACTGGGGTTGAAGTAAGTAAATCAACTGTTCGTTGCGTGATAAAGCAGGCCATTATAGACACCAACAAAATGAAAAACAAACCAACATTGAACGCTGCACGCAAAAGTCAGCGACTTGATATTGCAATAAGTCACATCAGGTGGAGTCGAGAGTAGATGATAGTCAAATGAAAAAAAAGTTTAATTTGCACGGACCTGATGGATACAATTAGTATTCTCACAACTTGAGAAAGGACGAAATACAACTTCAAAGACGACACAGCAAAGGAGGTGGACTAATGGTTCACCTGTCCTGAAGATCAGGGAAAACGTGTCTGGATGACTTCCAAAAAATTTCAAAGTAGGAGGAAAGCAATACCTCAACACGGAGACATAATTGAAGCTATAAAACAAGCCTGGTTTCATTTAACTACTTTGGAGAACTTTATAACTCTCTTCATAGCAGGCTCCATGAAGTGATACAGCGATCGAGAGGTGTTTTTTTTTTAAGAAAAAAGGAAATCCAAATCCCAGAGCACTCAGACTCGATTGTACTACCAGGCGGAAATCCCCTTTTTGGTGTAGAGGTTGGAGAAAAAAGGTGTCATTTCTCTGCATTAATGGGTGGCGTATGTTGATATTCCCCATGGGGATTGAACCTGCACCGTACAGGTCACAAGCCGACACACTAACCCTATCGGGAGGTAGTAAATTTTATTTAAAATCATTGTTATAATGCTAATTAAACCCAAATTGATTTATTCAAAAAAATTGTGCTGTTTTATTGCCTTTTAAGTATCTATCATGTAGATTTAGCTGCTGTTCGTTATCAACTGAGACGAAAAATAGGACTAATTTTATGACCTTATTAAAAATTGAATTTACCTACTTAATCCCAATTTTTTTGTACAACATAGATATAATATAGCCTTCTTTCACATTGCATTTGGTTTTTTCCAGATTATCGAAGGATTTGAAAAAAGTCGTAAAATTAAATGAAGAAATTACCTGTTCGTAATCAAGTGAGACGGATTATATGTCCAATCCTTGTTTTTCGGAATAGCTTTTTAGACTTTTAGCCAAGCTGTGCACTTCTTTCCATTTTTAACATTTTTTGTTGTCACAACATTACTAAATCCACAGAAAAGAATAACTTTGATCTCTCTGATTTTAGTTAAGATGGTAACCTTTTTGACACTTGTCAAACAATGTGGACAAGTCGAGGAAAATTTATTATTCTGATAATTTATTATTCTGATAAATGTTTTTGCGTTGTGTACAGAATACACTTGAGACTCGGTTAAACAGAACGCGCGCCAGCGGTGTGGGCATTTTTGCATTTTGCGAATTTTTTGTTTATTTTAATTGTGTTTCTCCAGTTTGCGACCAAAAAAGGCGGACAACTGAATAAAAATTGATTTGGTGCGTTCAAAAAAGATCCTCTCTGATACACGGCACTAGAAAGCTGAAGCTGCCCGCGTTCAGTTTATAATCACAGATCGCGACGTGCTACTGTGCGTTATGCCCGCACAGTCAGCCCGTTAAACTAAAATGTGCTAATGTTAGTGCGATTTTTAAAAAAGGGAGTAGAAAAGAGGTTAACATTTACAGATCGATTTCTTTGTTGTCTTGAATGTCCAAAATTTTTGAAAAAGCTGCCAAAAATAGAATGTTGGGTTATCTGAAAAGGATTAATTGGATTTAGGGAGGGACTTTCTACCGAAGATGCTCTTCTACAATATTGCTTATTTACAGTCCCTGGCCAAATTATTAGACGCACTGTAGGTTTTTAATATTTTTATGTTCATAAATACATACTGTTTCTATTACTATGATGTTTCATTTATTTCAAGAATTAGATAATAAGGTTAATAATGAAAAAATATACATTGTATTTAGTAAGAAAATTAAAGCTGAAAAAGATCACCTGATAATTAAGATTTTACATAGAACCTTACAGTGCGTCTAATAATTTGGCCAGGGACTGTAATTAATAAAGGTTTGGATGAAAAAAAACATTGCGCTGGTTTGTTCGTGGATATCACAAAGGCGTTTGATATGGTTAACCACCGTATTCTTCTTAACAAACTTCCTTCCGTTGGTTTCCGTGGTACTGTACACGATTGGTTTGCATCTTACTTAAAGTACCGAATACAAAAAGTAAAAGTGGGGGACCGCCTCAGTAACACCAAGACGCTAAACATAGGTGAACCACAACGATCGGTCCTTGGTCCGATTTTGTTCCTTGTCTACATAAACCTCCTGTTTAACCTACCATTCGCAGGAAAAGTAATAGTTTTTGCAGATGTTCTCGATATCGCAAATGCCTCATCTAGCCCTCTGAGCTTACTTACCTACTTACTTAGGTGGCGCTTCAGTCCGGGGTGGACTTGGGCCCCAACCAATACGCCTCTCCAGTTAGCACGATCTTTAGCTAACTGTTGCGCACTCCAAGTTGGTTGAGATCCCCTTCCACTTGCGCGCGCCACCTAAGGCGAGGTCTTCCTCTACTGCGTTGTCCCTCCGGGTTGGAATCGAAGACTCTTCGAACTGGAACGTTGGTGTTCATTTGCTCTACATGTCCTAGCCATCTTACTAATCAATTAATCCTCTGAGCTTATTGGCTGAAATAAACCTCGATGCTCACTTACTGAGAATCTGGTTTGCCAAACGCAAGCTAAATGTAAGTAACAAAACCAAACTGATATATTTCAGTTTAAGAATACAAGAATTTCCAGCTTTTGAAATCTACTTTCGCGATGGAAATTGCGTACGATATAGAATGCTAAATTGCACATGGTTGGCGATGATTCCTTAGTAGTTTTCAATGAGCGTTATGTTTGTAATAAGAGTTGTTTTAAGATAGAAAGAGTTGATAATTTTTAAATACTTGGGTGTTTTAATTGATCAAAATATGAGCTGGTCAAAACATATTTCAACATTGAAGCAATATCTACGCTCTTCTATCTGTAGCTTCTATGTTCTCAAAAAAAACTGTGATAGCAGAACTTTAAGCACAGCCTATTTCGGCATTTTTCATTAAAAATTTCAATATGGGTTGATAAGCCTACCTAGCAAAAATTCACCCTCTCCTCGTTCTGCAGAAGTGTGCTATAAGGAAAATCTGCGGCACTAACAGTTTGACTCGCTCTATGCCCCTCTTTAGATCATTAAAAATCCTTCCGGTCAGACATTTGTACTATTTTAAAGTCTTTAAGTTATTTTATATGAGAGGTGGCTATATGCTTGAAAAAAAGTTAACTGAGGCTTCTGGATTCACAGTCAAATTGAAGTTTTGCTGCCTTATATTACTTAATATTAAAATAATTTCTTAAATTGCTTATTTACTGCCTATCATATCAATAATCATTTAAATATTGCGTACCCCACATAATTCTGAATTTTATTTATGAAGTAGCATTTATCACTATTTGAGTTTTCAAATACAAATGTCACTAACTATTCTTTATTATACCTGAATTTGTGTTATGATAGTTTAAGGAAATAATATTTGCTTTGTTGTAAAGAATAATGACTATAAATACAAAAAAAAAATAAAAAAAAAATGATAGCGTCTCTTATTATCGAACTTTCTAATACATGAACCGTCGAGAATAGTCGGGCTCTTGTAAATGGGATTTATAGATATGAGTCGCAGGAGCACCCAAGAGAAGAAAAGCGATGAAGTAGTGCGATTTTAAGCGATATATGACTTTAATGAAAAGTGTAGAGAAAAGAATAATAGATTTGATTGTGGATGAATTGTGATGAAGTATAAAGTGAATTGTTTGATTGTATGAAAGAAGTGAATTCAGAATAATAGAGACCAAAGATATTGAAAGAGAATTAATAAAGATCAATTACATAGAATACAGTTTCTATCTTTTCGAATCCTAGCATGGATGTAACAGTATCATAAGAGACAAAGTTCTATTGAAGATACATCTCAAATCCACCAATGATCGTTTTGAAATTGATAATATTTGTATCATGTATGAAATGTTTTTTGATTAAGCCGTAGATAGTAAGATCGGCCGCAGAATTCAAATTGTCACATTTTCTTTAATAATATTGCTGTTACAAGATCTTCATTAAAGCTTCTATTTCGGTCCACATTTATTCGGTAATGTCAGCGCCACCAACGTCCAAGGCCAACGTTGAAGGAATTGTACTTCGATATGCCAAAACTGCAAATATACAGACCCTCTATTCTCTCACACATTAAATAAGAGCTATTCCAACTTGTGGAGCAAATTTAAATTAACGTCAGTTCTCTAAAATGATGCTGCCGCTGTTTTCTACTTGGCGCAGAGACCCCTAGATTGGAGTTAGGGAAATGACTCAACACAGTTCTTATTTTCTTCACTATAATTAAAAACTGTTCCACATATTGCAAATCATTTTCCACACAAATTTGTAATGGGTGTTCGACACAAAAAATACTGTTTTCAGCTTCTTGAGCTAACCGGACTGACTAAACAGCATTCGCAGCATTTCACTCCCGATCTGCTATGGCTATTTCCAATACAAGACCTAATTTTTGTTGTCAATCGGCATTGTAGTTATCATTATTAAGATGTCTCTTTTCCTTGAATTTTATTGTTAAGGTAATAAGCAATTACAAATTACAACATCGCAAGTTATGCTACGAGCACACGACATGTAAAAAGCCGCGTGTACAAGTGGCACTGACGTCACGAAAAATAGTCGCATGTTCGGAACACGCGCGAATGCTAACATGCGATTACAATGACACGTGCACGACATGCGATATCTGTCCCAAAAACAGCGTGTTTGTATGCGGCATACATCCGACAATAGCGCCCATTGCCGCATGTACATGCGAGTATATCATATGCCGAGTACACGGTATGCGGACATAATAGGTCTGTTCGCGAACTAATATGCAAACGTAAATTTATATAAACTTTCGTGCAAAACTACACAAACGCGTTCGCGTACTGAGAAAATGGTAAAAAGATGAACGAAAGAAAAATGTACTTTCGGCTGGTAAAAAAAATGAAAACTGTCAAATGATGAAATACAATGTGCTAGCAGATAAAAAAGAAACAGCGGTTGCTTTTTTTCAAGCCAAAATTTGACGTTTTTCATCTTTTTACACAAAAGCGTTCGCGTACTTTTCTGTGAAATGAGAGGATTTTCTCTCGATTTTGGAGATTTGACAGTTTTCATTTTTCTACACATAAAGTACGCAAACGGACCTAATATCGCATGTACATGTGGCTTGTGAGTACACAGTCAAATACAGAATGAACAGAAAAGTATAGGATTTGGTGTTCCATGGGTGAAAATCTGGTACAAATCCTCTGTCTGTTCCATGAAGCTGTGCAGATCAGTTTAGCACAAGATTTTCTGCACCAATCTTTGAGGTAGGGCAAGTGAGTGAAATGTGTAAAAAAAAATGAAAATTCAAATTGTACTGATGTCAACAGTTGGCGCATTTTAAAAATCTTAACACACGAGTATTTTGGGCCCCTAAAGACAATATATTTCAAATTTCAGTTTTCTAGCTCAAAGTTAAATTTGTTTCAATAAAACAATGGGCGGATTTGAAAAATTCTTTTTCGGGCCCGTAGAGAGTATTTGGTTCTAATTTCAGCTTTATAGCTCGAGTTTTAAGGCCTAATTTTTTCCGACAGACGGACATGACTATATCAACATTATTATCGATGCTGATCATGAATATATTAACTTTAAGGGGGCTATAAGCAGTAGTAAGGTATGTTATGTGTCTTTGTGTCAAAATCAATAAACCCTTGGAATAGGGTATAATTAAAAGAATAACGTGGAACAAGATCAGCTTGTGGCGATTTGATCACAATCAGGAAACACTTTAACGGTGCAATTCTTACTCAAAACCCGAAGTTCAGCAGAAAACAGTGAGGATCATCTATTTGAAGTTTCACAGCTGGGAGGAGAACATATATGTATAGCGTACTCACAATGGGCCTCTATAAAACTTGCCCCTCCGTAGCTTACCTAACAAAACCGCGCAATATTTCTGTGCTCAGTGGTATCTTACCAAAAGGTCTTTGGAACCCCAAAAAGGTCCTTAATTACCGATAAGATGATATTTTTTCAAAATGGTCGTCGAAACAGTGCAGTATATCTGTGTTCAATGGTATTTTACAACAATTTCCTTTGAACCCCAAAAAAGGTGAACTCGTACTCGTAAATAGAAATATTTATGATCGCATTTATTTTATATATATAACTATGCAGGTACCTATTCTTACCCATTAGTAACATCGATATGAACTGGGGATGCAGTGCCTGAATCGTATTTGTGAACATATTTATTGCCCATGCCGTGTGATTATGTTGTTACATCCAAGCTAGGATTCGAAAAGATAGAACTGTATCCTATTTAATTAATCTTTATCTCTTTCAATTTCTCAGTTCTCTATTATTCTGGCAGTTTACTTATTTTGTACAACAATGCACTTTATCTTCATCACAATTAATCAATATCCAAATCTTCAATTCAGTATTTTCTTCTTTTCTCTATACCCTTCACCACTATCATCAATCGCTTGAAATCGCACTACTTCATCGCTTTTCAAAAGTACAAACTCGTGGGTGCTTTTTCAACACCTATTTATTTATCCCAGTGACTACGTATCGAAAGTGCCCGACTATTCTCCATGGTTCGTGTGTTCGAGAAGAGATAGTATAAGTGTTTATAGCTATTCAAACTGAGCAGCCGTCTGCTTTCAAATATCATTATATAGCTCTCGACTAGATGGCGCCGAGTTTCACTGTTTGAGCATGCATGCTACAATATGATATAAATGCATCACAAATATTACAAATCACATCTTTACTGTCGTCATTCCATTTTAACATTCCATTCGGATTATCTATTCTACTTTTTAATCTTCTTTTAATTTTTTTTAAAAATGCGATATTTCAAAAAATGTTGGATGCATGGCTAGACGGTTGCTACATTTATATCAGAAAACCAGCAAACAAAATCCGTTTCACTCATGTGAATCATCACTATCTGCTTTCGATAACTCTGCAAAGAATTTGCGATTAAGATAAACGGTTTGCGGACGTTTTCATCGGCTCACCAAGCAAAATACGTGGCGCTCGGATTTTGGAACATTATTTCATTGTTCAAAAGCTGACAGCTGTATGTGGTGATGCTGTCTATCCACTGAGACAATACTTATTGACTCCCTTTAAGGACAAAGGACGGTTAACTACAAGACAAAAACGTTATAATTACAAACATGCGCGGAGAAGAGTTAAAATGAGAATGCATTTGATTTACTGAAAAATAGAATCAGACAACTTTTAAGGCTTAATTTTTTTAAAGTTAAAAGCCCGTGCAAAAAAATTACAATCTGCGTAAAGAAAAACTGGCTACTTGGTTCGATGGCGTTGAAGACACAAGTTGTACTCGTAGTTTTGTTGAACCACCCCATGCTGACAGACAGATACCGCTTCGAAGGTTTAAATTAAAAGAAATATACATTGTTTTGAATATTTAATTTTCCAGCTTTGACTTCCAGCTTATACATGTCGCGACGATTTTTATTCTTCATAAAAACATAACAAATCAAAATCAATTAATAACTTGTTTTTGTATATTACTTTTTTTTTTGAAAAAAAAAAACGTTCACATACTCGTATCATGCATCGTAAATTTCTACTGTGCCGTCATTGTTGAGGGTTATATTGGTATCGTTTTCACAACCCATCTTTGAACCAATTTTATTTTGATGAAAAAAAAGATATGCTGGTTAGAGCTTTAGCTTCAGTTCGACAAGACCAAGGAGTATCGCTAAGCTTTTTTACGTAAATTGTAAAATTAACGAAAAATTGTTCGCTTTTCTTCTGCAATAATTTTTCAGTCAGAATTTGGTATCGCTTGTACTTGTTGTGAAAAACGTATTTACGTAAATTCTGAACGAGTTAGCAGATGCCTTTCCAACTAAATTGAGAGAACGAGCACAACATGGTACAAACGCCGATAAATGATTATTCTCCAAAATAAGAGCCTGCATTCCTTTCTTTTTACCACTCATGTTTGCAGCATTATCATAATTATGATTGGCCGCGGCAATCCATATTGTCTATTTGATGGTCACCTAAAATTTTTAGTAAAGCGTTTGCTATGGCCTCGCCGGTATAGCCGCAGTTTGGTAAAAAGATGAGAAATCTTTCTTTTGCCATCGATCCTTCTAACAACTATAGTTAGTTGATCGATATAAAATTGGTCGCGAGTAGAATTCACTACTCGTCGGAATTTGAAATATTGGGTCCCCTGTTTTGTGGAGGCCCAGGGCTGTAGCCCCGAGTGCCCTCCTCTAAATCCGGCCCTCACTTGTATACTACAGACATTGATGATATGGTTTTTTTTCTGTGTGAAGTCAAGAGCTCTACCGTATAATACTGTTGCATGTTTGCTCAAACTGTGTCATTGGGCATCAATTAGTCAAGTAGAAAGTAGCCATATTACCGATTTTGGCAGCATTTGAATAGCAGTTTGAGTAGCTGTGGAATAACTAGTACATACATAATTATGTTGTTCTCGAACCTTCTAAACGAACCTTCTCAACGAATCTGGAAATTTCGAGAGGTGTCACTAGGAGATATAAATAGATGTCGCAGGAGCACCCAAGACATTCTAGTTGTGAACCGCGATAAAGAAGTGCGATAGATAACGGTAGTGAAAAGTAAAGAGAAAAAGTATAGAGAATATTGAATAAGAGAAAAGTGATTGTGTATTTAAAGTGATTAATTGTGAAAGTGAATTGTTGAATTAAATAAGTGAATTATTAGAATAATAATCGAGAATTACATTGAAAGAGAACTTATAAAGATTAATTAAATAGAATTACGTTTTATCTTTTCGAATCCTAGCCTGGATGTAACAATACTTTATATACAAGGATAATTATGATCTTTTGAAATTGTGTTGAATTTTGTTGAGATGTGAAGCGCTTTGATGTCAATATTCTGGAGCAACGTAAGCATTGCGCTATTCTTTTTATTTGTACCATAGGTACTGGCACAAACTTATATTCGGGTAAAGCATATTTAAAGTATTAAAGCACGTGACAAAGTCAAAATCAGTTTTGATGCCCACATTTCATATAAATTTGGAAATAATAACTGCTCAATATTTAAGATCACTGACATCTAATGGAGAATATACGAAGCTATGGAATGATTCATTCCATTATTCTTCTGAAAGAATGTTGGACTGTGGTGAATATGGAACATTCACAATTACAGTACGAAGCAAAAGTATTTATACAAAAAATTTTATAATAGAATGAGAAAATATGTATGCATACATCTGGCTTGCGTGAAACATCCACACACATTATGTTTATTTTATGTGCAATAGGATAGGCAAAAATATTTGGTGAGCCATTGAAACCAATAGTCGTGCATTTCAGCTTAGTTAAGACAAAGGTATCCGCGGAAGGCCTGATACCTTGATACTTTCCATTACATGTTCATGTTGAAGGAAACGCAGTCTTTCGTCTGCAAACAAATTCTTATCTCAATCTCAAAGGTCACCGACAAAGTATTTACATATTCACTCTTATTCATTAGAATTGGATAAACGACATATCCTTAACGATTGTATAGTTATATAATGTCGATGTGATAATGCAGCTTAATACACCTTTTTATTTAGAGATTGAAGAAAATGTAAAATAAAAGTGTATCGCATTAATTATTTTTCATTTCTGTATCTTGAAATTCTTCCCGGATGGTTGCATCTATTCTTGAATTTTCGGACGAAATGTAAGTATGTGATATGTTTGCTGCAACAATATATATTTCTTGAGCTGTGCAATCAAATGGAATTTGTTCATGTACACTAGGGACATACATGCATCTGCATAATTTGATTGCGGGATGAAATTGAAAATTAAATTTTCTGTTAGATTGGGAATGGATTTTCGATAAAAATAAGGCAACCGGCACCGACATAAATGTGAATATTTAGTGACGCGCTCATATAGTTTGAGAGTTATAAGCTTTGGAAAATCAAAATTTTTAAGAATAATAATTGTTTTTTTTTTAGATTTGAACTTGTGAACATAATTTGTTCATTTTTAATCTTTAAGTGCAATGCACGCAGAATTCAATTATGCAAAAATTAATACTAAACAATACTGTTACTTACTTACTTACTTAGGTGGCGCTACAGTCCGGGGTGGACCTGGGCCTAAACCAATACGCCTCTCCAGTTGGCACGATCTTTGGCTAACTGCCTCCAGTTGCGCACTCCAAGTTGGTTGAGGTCCCCTTCCACTTGCGACCGCCGCCTTAGGCGAGGTCTTCCTCTACTGCGTTGTCCCTCCGGGTTGGAATCGAAGACTGTTCGGGCCGGAGCGTTGGTGTCCATTCGCTCTAAATGTCCTAGCCATCTTAGTCGACTGATTCGCACTTTTTTGACCAGGTCGATGTCGCTGTACAGCTCGTAGAGTTCGGTGTTAAATCTCCTCCTCCAAAGCCCGTCAACGCAAACGGGACCAAAAATCACTCGAAGAATTTTGCTTTCGAAATGTCCAAGGAGATCTTCATCCGCTTTTGTTAATGTCCACGCTTCTGCGCCGTAGACCCGAACTGGGATGATGAGGGTCTTATACAAAGTCTCCTTAGTGTTTCTTGACAAGGCCTTACTAGTCAATTGCCTTCTTAGGCCAAAGAAACAGCGGTTGCCAAATGTAATTCTTCGTTTGATTTCTGATGTGATGTCGTTTTCAGAATTTATAGCGGAGCCAAGGTAGGCAAAGTACCTAACTACCTCAAAGTTGTAGCTGTCTATCGTGACGTTCTGTCCGATTCGTCGATGTTGTTACAGCATATACTTGGTTTTGCCCTCATTCACCACTAAACCCATTTTTGCCGCTTCTGTGCTAATACTTGCAAACGCACCAGTGACAGCTCGCTGTGTTCTGCCAATTATGTCAATGTCGTCAGCATATGCAAGTAGTTGCACAGACTTTTGAAAAATTGTGCCTCTAGTGTTGGTTTGCGAGTTTCGCACAATTTTCTCAAGTATGATGTTAAAGAAGTCACATGACAGCGCATCACCTTGTCTGAATCCTTTTTGTGACATCAAAGGTCTCGGTGAGATTGTTTCCGACCTTTATGGAGCAGCGGGCGTTCTCCATCGTCATTCTGCACAATCTGACAAGTTTGGCAGGGATGCCAAAACTAGACATGGCTCTGTATAGCTCGTCTCTATAGATGCTGTCATATGCGGCATTAAAATCGATAAAAAGATTGTGGGTATCGAATTGGACTTCTTGGGTTTTCTCCAGGATCTGCCGTAGTGTGAATATTTGATCGGTCGTGGACTTACCGGACCTAAAACCGCACTGGTAGGGACCACTCAGGTCGTTGACGAATGGTTTTAGGCGTTCATACAGTACAGCAGACATGATCTTATAGGCAGTATTCAGGAGACTGATGCATCTATAGTTGCCGCAGTTAAGAGGGTCTCCTTTCTTGTGGATCGGGCAAACGATCCTGAGGTTCCATTCATCAAGCATACTTTCTTCTGACCATATCTTGGAAACGAGTTGGTGTATGCTCTCCTCCAGGTCATCTCCCGCTGCCTTAAAAAGCTCGGCATTCAAGCCGTCTGGTCCAGCAGCTTTGTTGGATTTTAGTTTGGATATCGCTATCCTCACTTCGTTTTGGTCAGGTGGACGGAAGTCTTGGCTTTCATCGTCCAGGCTGAATGGTTCGTTCTGCCTGACAGCGTAATTTGTGTCGTCTTCGCCGTTTAACAGTCTGCAGAAATAGTTTCTCCATATCCCCATAACTAACATTACTGTTAGTTAAATAATTATAAGATTTTTTTATGTACTTATTTATTATTTATTTATTTATTTAGGTATCTAATTGTCTATTTATTTATTTGTATAATTTTGTTTATTATTTATTAACTCTAGTTATTTATTTTATTATTTACTTAAATGTCTATTTATTCGCTTTCTTTTTTATTGATATATATATATTTATTTCTTATTTAACTTTTGCTCTTTTGCTATTAAACTATTATTAGCTATAGAATCTTGTTAATTTATTAAATATATATTGTTCCTTTTATTGTTACATAAATGTTTTGTATATGCCAACTTGTAGTTTTTAAAACTCTGTAACTTTACATGCGTAACATGCAACACTGTGATACTTCAAATGAAGGTTTTTTAAGTAGCTTTTTCCTTCAACTATTCACTTATTTACATATAAAACTTGCATTCATTTTATATATTTTTCATAAGAAAGGTCAATAAATACCATATCTGTGTACATTAATGTTTAAGACAATATCTGTAAAACTTTTGCTACCAATAAATACATACATATAAGATTTGGAATATAGAATTTTAAAAAAATTTGCATTTAACATACGACTCTATCTGTTGGTGAATTTTGTCAAAATTAGTTTTATTTATTAATTTTATTTTATTAACTACTTACATAAACACAAAGTTATATACGGCAAGTTGGGTTATGAAGCTCGCCTCTCTCGAAACAAAGACTTAAAAGTGCAGTATGCCATTTTCGCCGCAGTGTTAATAAAGAATACAATAAAACACCATATAGGAGCAAAATTAAAATCATGTGCTATCCAATGATATTCCGCATACTTCAGAAAATATTAATCGCGGGAGGGGATTTTAACGCCAAAAATAAGTATTGGGGATCTAGATTAACTAATTGTATACACTATCAGCTCTGTGTTGTGGAGTGCTTAAAGCAAGCAACTATCACGAGCAGAAATTGCCGGCACTAAAAGTGCTCTCACAGGCTCATCATTTAGTGTAGGTGTTAGTAAGGACAAAACAATTAAAAATACAATAATTGCGTACCTATAAAATACTAACACAAACACAAAATAATGCAAACAATTTAAGACATTAAAGCATTATTACGCAAAATATTTTTTAGCTTAATTTTACTAACTTAGCAAGTCAATCACATGATCATTTAGATTATAGATTCTACTCATGCGACTAATAAGCTCATGCCTCCCATAATTCGTTCTATGATGGGGGCTAAACAATAATTCAACACTGCGTAAATTATGGGCACCAGCACGAAAATTAAAGCCAATAGACGACAGCAAGTCAGGTGCATCTATTTGACCGGACCGAAGCTGCTGTAAAAAAATGATATCGCTATTAAGCCTTCGTTGAGAAAGGGGTAACATTTGAAGAAGCTTTATACGTTGACTGTAGGGAGGAAGGTTAAATGGATCATCCCATGGAAGTCCTCTAAGTGCAAATCGAATAAATTTAAGTTGAATGGCCTCTATTCGATTTGAATGAATGTTGTAGAACGGTGTCCAAACTTGAGAGGCATACTCTAGAATCGGACGGACAAAACAATTGTACATTGACATAGAAACGTATGGGTCATTAAATTCTTTGGCCCACCATTTTACGAAGACCAGCATAGAATTAGATTTATTAATAATAGAATTAATATGCTTAGCAAAAACCAGTTTGGGGTCGAAATAAACCCCAAGATCCTTAAAATTATCAACATTACAAATGTAAGGCAGAAAAAAGGGGGAGGTATTATCCTTTCTTTTTCTGCTGTTTTTGTTATTTCAAATTACTCAAATTTGAACAACCACTTCTTATCGAATGCGGATGAAAGAAATGCCTCTATTTACCCATGGCATCCTTCAAACGATGGTGATCTGCGGGATTACCCCGACCATGCCGTGTTTGTTTCAAAGGATACCGATGGTGGTAATCACAACAAAAAGAAAAGCCGCGGATGCATACCAGATGTGGTAATGTTCGTACCTGCACCCCGTTAAAGCAAACGGGTGTCGGGTATACGTGCAAGGACAACCATCCCTTTAGCCAGGCACCGATCGGTGTTGTTTTGGTATGTGCTTATCTCCCACATTCCCTCTAAGGAGATAATTTCCTGTAACTGGTTCATACCAGAGAGATTTTGTAATCGCATGCAGCCAAACACTCCTTATCGAAACGAAGGAATTTATGACCAGGCACCATATGGTGATTATGTGTTGATTCAAAGTCCATCTCTTATTCAAAGAGATGATTGAGTTGTTGAAGGAAGAGCCGGTCACTTAGTAAAGTACCACCAAGCTGTGCGGGTTGTTTTTAAAACGAGTGAAATAAATAAATTAAAGGTGAACTTTGAAATAAGAGTGGATGAAATTTCGATGAACGAAGGGTGAGTTTATCACTGGGTACATGTTGTGTTGTAGTGTAAAGTGAGATATTCACTGAGTGCATTTTGTTTTGTAGTAATAAGATTTGTAATTATTGCATTGTTCAAGTAGGAACAATTGATCGTGTTATTTGGTAGTCCCGATTGGGGAAATAGTGCCTGTGGCACGATGGAGTGGAGGTGCGAGATGTTGTTCGATATAATCTTGTTCTTGCCTTAATCTAATGTTGGTGGGGTTAGAGAATCCATTCCTTGGCCGCACCCCCGGTTTGCTCCCTTGGTATCGAGAGCAACATATATGGTATACTCCCGCCAACCGAATGTTTCGTCGACTCGCTGAGTGTTTCCGCCTGTCCGACATTTTGTTCTGTCACACGGAGATGTCCGGTTCCATCCCTTAAGAGACGCCTGGAGTTGGATGTAGATTGGCTTGCTACCGATGCCGTCCAACCAACCGAGCGTGGTTAGGGGTGCGGCTTCCTGCCTAAAGAGACGCCGGGAGTTAGATGTAGATCGGCTTGCTACCGGTGCCGTCCGACCAACCGAGTGTGGTTAGGGGTGCGGTTTCCTCCCTAAAGAGACGCCTGGGGTTGGATGTAGATCGGCTTGCTACCGGTGCCGTCCAACCAACCGAGTGTGGTTAGGGGTACGGATTACTGCCACGTGTGCATTTGTTGCATCTCTCGTCTACCGTTCCACTCGTTCATACTGCATTCCATGGTTGGAGTAGCTCTTTTTGCCTTTATTCGGTTAAAGCCTAAATTAAGTAGAACTATAGTATATGCGGCTGTGCTCATAGGGTTCTTTCTTCTTTTCTAGGTATGCAGCCCCTTTGAGACGTCCCCTCCTCGCCCCGACCAGAAGCGACTACGACGAGCCGTTTAGTTATATTAAATAAAACGAATTACTAAAAAAAAATTTACGGCTATTGATATTATTTTTTTATACTTCTTTTCCTCTAAATATTTTTATACCTTTCTTACACAAAGAATATGTTGAGACAGAGAATATTGAAAGGTGGAAGGGATATTCTTTCTAGATAATGTCATATGTTGACATTTAGTAGGGTTCAGGGATAAACCGTTTTTATCACACCAATTGGCGAAGCTATTAATGGTAGATTGAAGAAAAATTCTGTCTTGCTGACTATTGATAGATTTATATATTTTCATATCATCAGCGTAGATCAGGATATTACTGTAATTTATACATGCCTTAACATCATTAATGGCAAGTATAAATGGAATTGGTCCGAGGTGACTTCCTTGGGGAACTCCAGACTGAGCTGTGAAAGATACAGATAGCGATCCTCTAAATTTCACTTGATAAACCCTTGATCTAAGGTATGAATAAACCCATTTTATGAAACATGGTGGGAAACCAAAAACCCTGAGCTTAAATTCGATTATTTCATGGGGCAGCTGGTCGAAAGCCTTAGAGAAGTCCGTGTATATGCAATCCATTTCGTCCTTATTCTCTAAGGCATTAGAACAATCATGCAATAAACTTAACAGATTAGTGACAGTGGATCTGTTCCTTACAAATCCATGCTGTTCATTACAAATTACGAGTATATTGCGACAAAGAAATATTAACTTTTCACAAACAATTTGTTCAAAATGCTTAGGGATACACGAAAGCTTTGAAATGGGCCTATAATTAGTAACTAATACAAGAGGCAGAGAACTGTATGAAGCAATTAAAGAAGATGGCGCCAACTATCACTCAACGGGAAAACCTTTCTATTGGCCAACAGATAGGAATAAAACCACAGAGGAAGGACCAGTGGCGGACTAAGCCCGTCAGAGACCCGGGGCGGGAAAGCAGCTTTAAAAAAATGTTGTTTTACAAGCTTTTTATTCAGTTCACATTTGTATGTATAAATAAGTTTTTATGTTTATTTCGTTAAAGTCTGGCAAGTAAAATTTAAATTCGAATTAAATTATTTAGGCTAAATAAACATACATACATACCTGCAATATGAAATGGATATGGGTGAGGAAAATAAAATACGAACCGATCGACAAAAAAAAATTTGATAAAATAAATCAAAGATAGTTTTTTTTATTTTTTGTAGCGTGTTATATGTGTTATTGAACTCCTCAATAACTTCTGTGGAATCGATTTCTTTAGACATTTTTCTTTCTACTGAAAGCACGGCTAGATTAACCAGTCGCTCTTGATCCGTTGTAGATCGAAGATAAGTTTCGAAAAACTCCTCTCGCATGATGCAAATGGTCAAGAAGTATTGAAGTGTGAGCGATATTCAGGGTAATGATTCACTGAGGTTAAATTGAAGGATTTGGGCCCCCCCCAAGACCGGAGGCCTGGGGCGTGCCGCACCTTCCGCCCCCTGGTTAGTCCACCACTGGGAAGGACCTGATCTTCAATCAGATCATTCCTCTCCACTTTTAACACTTGGCGATAAAATAATAATAAAATACCCAATAATAATATCCCAAAACTAGTTAATAGACTGACTGATTGGAACTGCTTCGGACAGAAGTTGGAAGAAAGTATCCAACTATCACCAGCTATTCAAACAGAAGATCAACTAGAAGAAGCAGCCCAAATAAAAAAAACTCATCCTCTCGAAATATGGGAAATTATTACAGAAAAGAGGGAAGCTAGAAAACGCTGGCAACAGACAAGGGCGGCAAGCGACAAGATCACACTGTACAACTTAAATAATAAGCTCAGAAAATCTGTAAAAGAATTCAATAATGAGTCTTTGAAAACTTACCTCACAAGTCTTACAAATGATGCTAGTACTAGTACCGACTACTCGCTCTGGAAGGCAACAAAGAAAATGAACAGGCCAATAGCCCATATTTCGCCAGTAAAAACCAGAGAACGCAACTGGGCGAAAAGCAGCCAAGAGAAAGCAAACGCTTTCGATTAGTATCTTGAAGACGTATTCAAACCTTATGAAGATAAAGGTTAGGTTAGGTAAGTCGGTTGATGAGGCAGCGGTGTCGATGCTGCATCATCGCACTCAGGTCAGTGTTCACCCATTGTGATGCTCATAGGGGGTCCACGTGTGTTAGGTTGTGGTGTCTTCCTTTTCTCGTTGGTGATGTTGGTCATATCCTCTCCAGCCATCCGGTTTTCGCTGAGAATCTGAAAAGATTGGAAAGAGAGATTTCGGATTGTTCCGTTAGGCTGTATAAAAAGCAGTTTCCTAGGGTTCTTTTCCTCAATTGACTGAGGCCTGGGCAGTGGCACAGGAAGTGGAGGGTGTCCTCGTGTGCCTCCTCATCACCACAGCCCCTACAAAGATCGTCGTCAGCAAGACGCATTTTCAGTCTATGGTTCCCCAGTAGGTTGTGTCCAGTGAATATTCCCACCAACATCGAAACAGATTTCCTGTTTTTTTGAAGGAGCTTGTGGGTTCTGGCTTTATCATAATCTGGCCATATTACCTTGGACGTTTCGCAGGTGGGGAGGTTATTCCACCTGTTTTTGGCGATTTCCAGGATTTTCTGGCCCACCCGTGCTTTGAGGTCACACAATGACGGTTTAACAGACTGTTCCGCCTGTTCACGACTCATAGAAGAGCCCTGTCTTGCCAGTTCATCAGCAATTTCGTTACCCCGAATGCCCCTATGACCAGGGACCCAGCAGAGTTTCACATTATGTTGACCGCCAAGAACCCTCAGCTCTTCGCCGCACCTTTTTACAAGCTTAGATTTTACCTCGACAGCAGAGATAGCTTTAATTGCAGCCTGGCTATCAATGAAACTTGTAATATCATCGCGTGATATCGCTGTCATTGAAGCTAATTTGGCTGCCTCTGCCACTGCCAATATCTCCGCCTGGAAGACGCTGCTGTGATCAGGGAGTCGAAATGTGTTTTTAGCTTTAGTGTTTCGGAAAACACTCCAGCTCCAACGCCTACGTCCATTTTCGAGCCATCTGTGTAGATGGATATGGATTCGGCTACATGTCCGCTCCTCTCCCATTCCTCTCTGCTAGGAAGAATACAGGAGAATGGTCTATGGAAGTCAAGGTGCGGCAGCATGTAATCAGTAGATACTTTTGAGCCGAAGTAATTACTCAGGATCTGTGCGTGCCCCGTTGACTTCGTTTTCCAGCAGTTTAGCCGGCTGATCCGAAGGGCGCTTCTTGTCGCCGATTCTTGCATGTATAGGTCCAAAGGAAGCAGGTTGAGGATGATTTCCAGCCCCGTCGTTGGGGTGGTTCTCATTGCACTGGTCGTGCTTACACACGCCATCCTTTGTACCTTTGTCATGTTTTTCAGATGGGTGACTTTATTTGTGGATTGCCACCAAACAAGTCCTCCGTATGTCAGTATAGGTCTTACTATCGCTGTGTACATCCATAGAATATTCTTGGGGTTAGGACCCCAGTTTTTCCCGAATATTCGACTACAGGTGTAGAAAGCTATTGAACTAGGAAACTACTTTTTTATACAGTCACACACATTTAATTTCCAATTGAGTTTCCTGTCGAGTATGACATACTTTGGCGCACTCGGATAGTTTGAGGGTTGTCCCATCGATACCCGGTAGGCTGAATCTTGGTATAGCTCGTTTGTTGGTAAATAGTACCAGTTTTGTTTTTTGGTGGTTAATACATAACCCACATTATTTTGCCCACTTGTTAAGAGTTTTAAGAGCACGTTCAAGTAGCTCGCTAATGGTGGGTAGGAATTTTCCTGCTACAAGTATTGCTACGTTGTCCGCATAAGCAATAACTTTTACCCCACAAGGTAAAGGTTATCAAGGGCTCGAAATAAGAAGATAGGCATATTCGTTCGGTAACAGCTAAAGAACTTACCAAAGAAATTAAAAAAAGCTTAAATATAAAAAGGTCCCAGTGTTTGATTTGATTACAGGAGAAATTTTGAAACAATTTCCACGAAAATCTTTAAAAAAAAACTAGCGCAGATTATAAATGCTGCATTTAAATTAAGATATGAGACAAGCATGTGGAAAGTCGCGGAGGTAATAATGATACCTAAACCAGGCAAACCACCTAACGAAGTTACCTCATATCGCCCAATATCTCTTCTACCAATGTTGTCCAAGTTATTCGAAAAAGTGCTGGTAAAACGTCTACAAAAAATAATAGATGAAAAATCTAGTCCCAAATCACCAATTTGGATTTAGAAATAAGCACTCTACCATTGATCAGGTGCATAGAATCACAGATAGAATCGAAAAAGCATTTGAAGAGAAAAATGTGTGCTCTACAGTATTTCTTGATATAGCACAAGCTTTCGATAAAGTCTGGCCCAAGGGACTGATACACAAATTACAAAAGCAACTGCCGAAGCAGTATGCGACCATTCTGGAGTCTTATATATAAGATAGATAGATCAGATAGAAGATACAGAGTACTCAACATTAAGAGAGATTAAAGCTGGTGTACCCCAAGGCAGTCTGCTAGGTCCAGTTCTATACCTACTTTTCGCTAGCGATCTGCCTGAAAGTGAAGAAACCACCATAGCTACTTTTGCAGATGACACAGCTGTCCTTGCTGTGGGAGCAACTGTCGAAATAACAACAAAAAAGCTTCAAACAGCAATAAACTATATTTCAGAATGGACTAAGAAATGACAGATTAGATTTAATGACCTTAAGTCAGTCGATATTAATTTTACGTATAAAAACGTACCACATATTCCAGTCAACATTAACAACAGTGTAATGGAATATTCAATCACAGCCAAATATCTAGGCATGACTCTGGACGCTAAACTGCGTTGGAAAGCGCACGTAAAGAAAAAAAAAGATGAGTTGAACAAGAGATACAGTAAAATGTATTGGCTTATTGATAGATACTAATCCCTGTCCAATTACAATAAGTTATTGCTATACACGCAAGTTATGAAACCAGTATAGACCTACGGGCTCCAGTTGTGGGCATGCACATGCCAAACAAATTTACAAAAAATTCAGATTTTCCAAAATAAAGTACTAAGGAACATAGTTATTGCACCTTGGTACATACGCAATGCCGATCTGCATAAAGATCTAAATGTTGAAATGGTTGAAGAAGAATTTAAGAAAGTTGCGCAAAGCCACAGAAGTAGGCTTCTCAACCATGTAAATACAGAAATAAACGAAACTTTTAAATAATGACATTGTAATCAGGAGATTGAGACGGGTAAACCTCTTGATCTTGATCTATAAGAGTTAGCTAGGGCTAAGAAATCAAACAAAAAAGATGTTTAGAACTCCGACAAACGGCGGATTTATCTCTTAAATTCAACAAATAATTCAAAAACCGATAAGTCGTCGACTAGGTGCAATCTCATTCAGTCCCCCGGGAGTTTTTTTTAGATGAGGTAAGGTCCATCACTATTGCAGAAGCATCCTTCGCATACTAGCTCTGCAATGTCTTTCGATGATTTCTTATTTCCAGCGATTTTTTTTTCAAATTATTAAATTTATTCATAAAGGTAAGTACAAACAACACAAAAAAAAAACCTATCGCTACTTGTAAACTTATTTATGTTAAAGCTATTCGCAGTCGAGAGTACACACCTTAGGTGGACAGGTAGTAATACAAGTCTAGCGACTAAGCACATCTGGCCAAAGCTGGATCTGCGACGCTCTATGGATTTGATCTCACTTAACCGACTGCACACTGGCTCTGCTATAGGTGTCATAACAGGACACTGTCTAATAGGCTAGCATGTATAAAGGCTTGGTGTCTATTCAAATGACTTCTATAGAAGCTGCAGGGGCGAGGAAGAGGAGGAGACTAAACCTCACCTCCTCTGTACATGTCCTGCGTTCTCTCATAAAAGAAATCTCTATCTAGGAGCCTTCTTAATGAACTCAGTGACTTAGCTAACACAGATGTTAGAAGTCTATCGCGCTTCATAAGAAGCTCCAAATGGTTTAGCGAGTAGAGGTCGAAACTCCCCTGAACCATGTGTAATTACAACGGACCTCATTGGTCTAAGTGTGTTTGCTATTAGCTGATAGCCACCTTAATCTAACCGTACCTATCGCCCAAGCGGACAGTAGCATTTCCTTAGGTTTTTTTTTGTAATTTTCAGATCAAAGTAATTCTAATCGCACCGCAGTTGAAGTAATTACATAGCCCCAAATTAAAAATGTTTCTAAATGTTGTATCGTTTAATTTCCGCTTCAAAACTGATGGTATCATTTTCCTATGAAAAGATTACTTAAAGAAAAAATAATCAGAATTAAAAAAGGTGTAAATTAAATTTTCCAGCTTTTGAAAGATAATAAAACGAATTTGTGCGATTTCTCAATTCTATAAAATACTCATCAAACACGTCAGCATTATAAGTCTAAGCTTTGAGTTTCAATAAGAATCACTAAGAAAATGAAGTGTAAGAGTGGAATATAGTTTTACGTTGCAAATGTGATAATATTTTATTTCCTTTTTTGTTTTTTGTTTTTATAGTTACACTAATATTCTTGGTTCTATTGGCATCTGTTCTGGTCTACGGTGCCGATATTCAATTGGATTCTCGAAATTTTATAGTTCCGACTGTCCCAAGTGCACCACCTACTCCCCCAAGCTACAATGCAGCAGCACAAGGTCCGGCGGAACATCCACCATATGCAACTAGAACTCCAACCATACAACCTCCGCCTGTTGTTTTGGACGATTAAGTAAAAAAGTAAAATATTTTTAACTTGTTGTTGTCCTCATTATGAGTTTCAATAAAAACAATATTGTATTCTTCCTGGCTTAAAACGTGCTTGTCTAATTGATTTTTCCGCTTGTTGGAACAACAGAAAAGCAATTGATATGCAATTAAGACGGCTTTTGTAAATAATACGCGGAGATATTAGGTCATAAAATCAGAAAAAGGTGGAGAATACTGTACGAGTATAACTCTTGTAATAAAATGCTTTTTGATAGTTGCTCACGCCGCCCGCTCCTAGATTCAATTGCTTCTTCTTTTAAAGTTGTTAATGGCAGTCCCGCAGGCATTGTTAAGATCATTTAGATCACCTTGAAAACGAATAAAAATTTAGAGCTCCCAAAATTGTTTAACTTTCCATGTGTTGCGCATTTTAAAATCAGCTATTGCAAATAATATTTTTTCAATTAAATTGATACCCCATATTAATAAACAACGGAAAGCGGCGAGTTAGCACTAGCACATCTGTTAACTCATAATTCTGATTAATAAACCTGAGATAACGAGTGGATAACTTAACTCACCCAATTCGGCGTATAAGGAGCGGATAACTTCACACATTCTCAGATTGTAGTTCATGCATTCATTGAGAGGATGCGCATGCATGTGTTGTGTGGAAACATTGAGAGGATGAGAGAGAACACTGTCTCCCATTTCGGCATATTACTCTTTCAAAATGCGTTGACTCCATAGTAGTACCATAGTATTGGAATGGAATACAAAGAAAAGAGTGTCAACTGATGAAATATGACAGATACACTCGATAATTTGGTAAAGTGCTGCCGTATTGTAGGTAATAAAGAGCAAACAGCTCACACAGGGAGAACATATTTTTATTAATCAGAAAAATTATCATATGGATTCGTGTGCCAGCTGACTCGTGTGTTAAGGAGTGGATAGTGTTTTTTTTTATTAATATGGCTGATAGGGTATTGCTCATATCCTATTTTTGATTTCAATGAGAACAATTAAAACGCATCCTTGATAAAATTTAGAAGTATTTTTATTGATATTTAAACAAAGCTTTGAATTGACAACTTATCTAATGTGGAGGATGAATATGGATGAATCAAGAAGGGGTTCGTTGTGGTACTACGTGGATCTGGGAATGGTCTCCCCCTACTCGTTAAACCAGTTGAAACTTTTGATGATGCGTAGGAGTGTTGTCAGTGTGAGTCTTAGTTAGATCGTTTAGATCGTTGTAGAAGAAAACACCCAAGTGGAGTTTCATTTCTGGGAAGAGAGCGTTACATGTACAAAGAAGGTGGAAGAATGGTCTCCGCCTCACTCTTCATGCAGTTTCTGCGTTTGAATATATACGTCAAGCCTTGTTGCATGCTTGCCTATACGGCAGTGTCCAATAATGTTTAGAGAGATAAAACCCGTAGAGCGTCCAGCTTTGGCGCTAGACATGTGTAGCAACTTGTCCACCTAAGGTTTGTTCTCTCGATTGCGTATAGCGTAAATATAAGTTTGTATGTTGTAGCATGCACCTTGTAAATATTTCTTGTATTCATATCTGGAAAAATTTTGCGAAATCTAAATCTCACGAACTATTTTTTTTTTTTTTTTGAGTAATGGCAATACTCTAATCTTTCGCTCACTCGATAAAGCCGCTGTAATTTTTGCCAAAATGAAAGAATGACTTTCGACACTCGAGAGAAGGGACAGCCACTTCCGCCGACGATAGGATATATAAGCGCGAAAAGTCGTGTGAAGTCTTCTTTTTTTTTTGGCATTCTTTGGTCTCTTCAAAAGTTCGAAGCGAGAGACATTAAGTGGTTCGAAGTGGCGTGAGAGATAGCAAATTTGCTGACTACCCGGTTGTCGCAAGTGACAAGTCTAAGAACAAATATTTTCATAAAAATTGTTCAAAGTACATCAATCCAATAAAGTGATTAGTAAGTGAGCTCTGAATTCAACTCCCATCAAAATTAATAAACCTAAAGAAAAGATCGTCAATCGACAAAGTTGTGCATTACCAAACAAAAGGACCAGTGCCGAAACACACGTGCGCACGAGGTTAACCGCACCAAAAATATCCAATCGAAATCAGTCCAAGTGGTACTAAGATCAGCCAAGCGACAGTAAAACCATCATCCACTGTCTTACCGCCCCGTGAAACACGTCGCCAAATTAATTTTGTTGCCGCAACTGGCCATGAAATGACCATCCGAGTCCAGCAATCATCACGTCGTCAATGATCATCCGGCAAGCAGACTGCATCAAAACGCGAGACGTCAAGAAAGCATCCCTATTTTATTATTGGTTTTATTTAATTTTATTGTAATATTTGTTGAGCATGTGTTTGAAATTAATTATTGCATTTTAGATATTGAGTTAGTTTTGTGTATGCATACAGTAAGTGCCTGAAACC
This sequence comes from Portevinia maculata, assembly GCA_949715645.1. NCBI lineage: Eukaryota > Metazoa > Arthropoda > Insecta > Diptera > Syrphidae > Portevinia > Portevinia maculata. The sequence goes on from OX454526.1 coordinate 223,483,553, forward strand.
ACGAGGTAAGAAAAGAAAAGTCGAAAGATTTTGATAACTTGCCTTCACAAAGGCTTATATTAAGAAATATTTTTCCATACAGTGCTCTACAGAACCCGATGTGCGCACAACGAGTCTGCAGTTCGAATAAATTCAACATTCATCAATATCAAAATACAACCGTAAGTAATCTTCCGATGTTTTATTTCAAAATGTTTCATGCTTAGATAATATTCAGAACTCTTACACCAGCTTAGTAATTAACTTCTTTTAAAATTTACATACAGTGCCTTCTGCGCTTAATACAAGACAAACTCAAATACCTAATCATGCATATCTTACTCGTTTTTCCTATTATTTAATACTAATAAGATATATTTAATGCTAGTTTTATATTCTTCCGTACAATAATCTTTTTTTTTTTAAATCAATCCAACTTGAGAGTTACAAGTACACTTACCCAAAGCTGTTCCAAATTTCGTAATACGTACATACAAGGTGGCGCAAAAATAACCTTCCGATGTTTTTTGGCTGTAATTTAAAAAAAAATTAAAAATTTTGATTCTTCTTGTGGATTAATTTTTTTTACATCAAGTCGAGAATATGATGTCATGTAAATGGCCGCCGCCACAGTTGATTGTCATTTGAGCCCTTTTTATGGCATTTTCCATCACTTTGGCCAAAACTTCCGGCGATAGGTCCTCACATTGTTGACGGATATTATCTTTAAGAGCTGCAAAAGTCTGAGGCTTGTTGACAAAAGCCCGCGACTTCAAAAAGCCCCACAAAAATAAGTCTGGAGCGGTCAAATCAGGCGATCTTGCTGGTCAGTGCAAATCGCCAAAACGGGAGATTAGGCGCCCGGGAAATGCATCCTTCAGCATATCGGTTGTGGCACGTGCAGTGTGTGCCGTTGCACCGTCCTGTTGGAACCACATGTTTTCCAATCCCAATTCATCAAGTTGCGGCAAAAAGAACTCGTTGATCATTGCTCTGTAGCGCTCACCATTCACAGTAACCGTTTGGCCCGCGACGTCTTCGAAGAAAAAAGGTCCGATGACTCCTCCAGCGAAAACAGCACACCATACAGTGACTTTGAGCGGGTGTAATGGCTCTTCGTGGGTTACACGCGGATTTTCAGTGCCCCAGAAGCGTAAATTTTGCTTATTTACGTACCCGCTAAGATGGAAATGGGCCTCATCACTCATGATTATTTTTGATGAAAAATCATCTTCCTCTTGGTGGTGATTAAGGATGGCTTGAGCGTATGTTAGACGCGATTGGCGGTCAGCAGCTAACAGCTGATGCACCGTCTGAACTTTGTACGGAAACATCTTCAAATCTTGTACCAAAATTCGCTGTAAAGACCGTCGACTGATACCCATTTGCTGGGCACGTCGTCTGGTCGATGTCGATGGCGCTTCCATGACATCTTCGGCTACAGCAGCAATATTCTCTGCAGAACGGCTACTCCGGGGTCTGCCACGCCTGGCAGCATCTCGTGTTGTGCCACAGCGAGCGGCTAAACGTCGCAGTGTTTCACCAGTAGGCGTTGGACGGGTAGGAAATCTGCGACGAAATTCACGTTGTGCCAAAGTCACCGACCGATTATTGCTCAAACAAATAGTCACCAATATTCCGCGTTCTGCAGCAGTGTAGCATAACATTGTTTATTAACGTTTATTTCGCATGTGCTTACTACACAAATGTCAAAACAGAACTGACATTAGGGGCCAATCGCAAAATTTATAGCATTTTCTGATAGGAGGATTACTTTTGCGCAACCTTGTACATACGATATTATATCAGTAAAAGTCTGCTCTCCGACTAATACGCACGCGTTTTATGTCACTCCTGACACGCGTATTTCTTTTTTTGTTTTTTTTTGCTGTTTCATTGTTTTCTTACTGCGTTTACTCTCATAATGACGGAATTTTGCACTAAATGTAAAGACCCGCTGAATAACGTCGATCATATTATGTGCGGTATCTGCGGTAATCTGTTTCACTTGAAATGCAGTGAATTAAACTCGAGTTTATTTAAAACTATAAAATCAAATGCATGTGTTTTTTTGGAAATGCGCTTTGTGTATTGACATTCCAGCCATTCCCTGTGTAAAAAGAATAAAAATGCATTTCGTATCATTGCAACAGGCTTTGTCTGAATTTGACTCTATTTTTCTCTCCAGTGATTTTCAACTCAATGTCGCACAGACAACCAACAATTGTAGCGCACGGGACGTTAGTAGAGATTCGCGGTACAACGAAGTCTCAACGAAATCCATTAAACTCCATTGAGTCTACTTCTAAAGTGCTTAAAAGAAAAAATGCTAATTTGTCCCCTGCCTTATCCCGTGTTTTGACGAAGAACTCTAATATCTCACCTTCACATGTGCATCAAAATAAAGCTCTTGCCAAAAAAAAAGTAAATGATTCATCGTCATCTGTTTCATCACCGATGGGCCCCCGCATGACGGCGAGCTCTGATGGCTCGAATGTTGTATTTGATGACGTCGATCTTGCTGCTCCTCTTACCGCTAACTCCGTGTCTACTGGATCTTCGGATGGTATTTGTGTGGGTCATTTTATGAAATCAGCTGTGAAGTCTATTGACACCTTGGACTCAGAACATTTAAACGTCTATACTAATCATGTTCATGCTCCCGACAATCCACCTCCCACCATTGCTGCTGCTGATGCTGATGCTGCTGTTGCTTCAACTCGTTCTCCATATGTTGCCGATTTGCCGACATCACCTCATCAACCGCCTCCCACCATTGCTGCTGCTGCTGTTTCTGTAACTCGTCCTCCATGTGTTGTTGGTACGAACAATATAGCAACCGATCTACATGTAGTTCGCAAGTTAAAATGGTATCATCTCTCTAGTTTCCATCCAAACACTTCTACTGAAAATATAAAGGACTTCATTTCTTCAGCCTTAAATGTAAACAAATCTAGTTTCATGTGCTCTAAACTTATAAAAAATGAAGATGATGTATCTAAACTTAAATTTGTAAATTTTAAAATTGGTGTTCCCCTCAGATATGCCAGCACAATTTATAATCCTAATTTTTGGCCTAGTGATGTACAAATCCGTGCATTTGTTAATGTTTCAAAAAACTAATTGTTAACGAGCGTTCCATTTCACCTCTCTGTGTAGTAAAAAAGCGAAATTTTGATAAAGCGAATCTCAAAATGTATTATCATAATGCCAGCGGAATTCGGACCAAAATCAGCAAATTATTTAATTATTCTAGTCACCTTGACTATGATGTGATTATTATTACTGAATCTTGGTTATACGTTGATATTTCTGACTCTGAAATTTTTAATGAGTCTCTTTATCGGGTTTTCCGTTTTGATCGTTGTAAAAAGAAAGAGGAACGCGGGGGTGGAATTCTCGTTGCAGTTCGTCGTGGTATTACTTGCCGGGAAATTCCTCTACCAGATTGTGAAGTGGAACAACTCTGTTTTTCATTGGACGTCACAGGTGTTGTGAGTTCGCTTATTTTTATTGTAAGTTATGTCCCTTCTGGAAGTGGATTGGATGTCTACGTTAAACACATATCTAATATTGATTTTATTTTTGATAAGTATGATTAAAACTCCAATAGTATATGTATTTTAGGAGATTTTAACGTCGGAGACATTGTTTGGACTTGGTCCGATCATGATAAAATGCTTATGCCATGTAACTTAAAGAAAGATATTGAATTTGTTTTAATTGATTTCCTACTTTCTTATAATTTGTGCCAAATAAGCTCAATTGTAAATTCACAAAATAGAATATTAGATCTAGTTTTTATCTGCTGTGATGAGATCAAGGCAAATACTTTTGAAGCCCCATATTCTCTGTTAAATAACTCTATTTATCACAATGAAACCTCTATTGAAATTGAGGTATATGATTTTTTAAAAGGTGACAGTAATCCGTCTAAAATGTTTGATTTTTCAAAAACAAATTTTAGTGGTTTGAATTGTTACCTTCATGAGATTGATTGGAATAATAACCTGAGACACTTATCCCTTCAGGAGTCATATAATTATTTTATATCCGTGATGTTTAACGGATTCAACTCTTTTGTCCCATATAGGTCGAAGAAGAATTTATCTAAACCTCCATGGAACAATAGACGGCTCTCTCATCTTAAGAACCTTAAAAACAAGGCTCACAAAAATTTCAAAAAGTCAGGTAGTCCTAGGGATTATGAATACTTCGACAAGCTGCGTAAAGACTTTCTTGCGTTAAGTAAATTTCTGCAAAAAAATTACGTTATTCAAATTGAAAACAATATAAAAACTGACTCTAAACGCTTCTGGTCTTTCATAAATAGCAAAAGAAAATCGACTGGCTTGCCCAAATCCATGGTTTATAAAAATATAGAATCTATAGATGTTAATACAACACTGGAATTTTTTGCGAATTTCTTTGAATCTGTGTATTCAAGGCCCAATACTCCTAGTTTTGTATCAGATACAGAATGCAAAATTGATATTGGCCTCATTCAATTAAGTCGCCACGACATTATCTTAGCTCTTGATAATCTCAAGCCCAATTCAAGTCCCGGGTCCGATGGTATTCCCGCGATTATTTTTAAAATGTGTTCTCAAGCAATTTGCAATCCTCTTTTTCAAATTTTCAATCTGTCGCTGTCATCTGGAATTTTTCTTGAAGAATGGAAATCATCTTTTCTTACCCCAATTTTTAAATCTGGATCTAAGAACGATATTGAAAATTATAGAGGAATTTGCAAATTATCTGCTCTGCCTAAGCTTTTTGAAAGTATCGTTAAATCGAAATTGGAATTTTGTATAAAGGAATTTGTTTGTGATACGCAGCATGGTTTTGTGTCTGGCAAGTCCACTACCACTAATCTGGCGTGCTTCTCGCATTATGTTATTAATGCTATTGAAGATGGTTATCAAGTCGACTGTGCTTACACTGACTTCAGTAAGGCATTTGATTCAGTCAATCATCATATTTTAATAAAAAAACTTGAACGTTTTGGGTTTCACTCCGCAATGCTTGAGTGGTTAGCATCTTATTTGACTGGCAGGATTCAAAGGGTTAAAATAGGTGATTACTTTTCACGACATTTTGGATGTGTTTCAGGAGTACCACAGGGTAGTCATTTGGGTCCCCTCCTCTTTACAATTTTTATCAACGACATATCGCGTGTATTAAAATATTGCGATTGTTTGATGTATGCTGATGACTTATAGCTGTTCCTTAAAATAAAAACTACACTTGATTGTGTGTTTTTGCAATATGATCTAAATAACCTATCTGTTTGGTGCGTAAAAAATTGTCTAATGTTAAATATTAGAAAATGCTTTATAATATCATTTTACAGAAGCTCATCTCTCTTAGAGTTTCAATATGAAATCGACAACATTGTACTAAACAGAGTCGAAGAAGTTAAAGATCTGGGCATTGTAATTGATTCGAGGTTCACCTTTGCACTTCACATTGATTTCGTTATTGCTTAGGCGAATAAACTTTCTGGTTTTATAAAACGAAATAGTAAGGAATTTTCGGATCCTCATACCCTTATTTCACTTTTTATTGCATTAGTTAGGTCTCTGCTAGAATATGCTGATATTATATGGAACCCACTATACAAAATTCACTCGGACCGCATTGAAAAAGTCCAGAGGCGTTTCACAAAATATATTTTTCGGAAAATGAGCTGGAACTTTGAAATCCCTTACCGAACTCGATGTCAATTGTTAGGTATCTCAACTTTAAGCTCAAGAAGGAAAGCTAATGACATCATGTTTGTAAGGGACTTGTTATGCTACCATCTTAAGTGTCCATCTCTTTTAGCCCAAGTACCAATCTATGCCCCGGCTAGACCTTTAAGGGAAATCTTCTCCTTCGACCTGTTCATAGAACTAATTACGGCCATAATGAGCCTATATCCAGAGCTATTGTTTCTTTCAATGAAGTTTGTAATTATGTTGATTTACATTTTTCTCGCGATTGCTTCAAAAGTGTTTTACTTAATTTTTTAACATCACCTTAGTCTTAAGTTATTATTTTTCCTTTGAATTTGTATTTATTTCTTGTAGTCTGTTTAGCTTAGCTATTAGATGAATAAAAAAAAAAAAAAAAAAAAAAATACAAGGTGGCGCAAAAGTAATCCTCCTATCAGAAAAATGCTATAAATTTTGCGATTGGCCCCTAATGTCAGTTCTGTTTTGACATTTGTGTAGTAAACACATGCGAAATACACGTTAATAAACAATGTTACGCTACACTGCTCCAGAACGCGGAATATTGGTGACTATTTATTTGAGCAATAATTTAAATTACAGCCAAAAAACATCGGAAGGTTATTTTTGCGCCACCTTGTATATCTAATTGCTTTAAGCCTATCTAGTAATTAATAATCATATTCACATGTTCTTAGTTGCTATACCTAGTTCTAAGTTGTTATACCTATATTTACATGCAATACAAATTATATATAATTTCACTATCCTTCTGATAGAAAGTGAATTAATAGAAAATTTCGCTCTCGATACAAATGTATCCCATTGAATTCCTTGAAAACCAAACTGTTCTCTTTATTAAATTCCGTTAGTTCATAAGATAAAAATGATGAATAAATTATATATTATAATGTATCAATCGTATTGAATGGATTTTCATATGGCTGAATAAGCTTCTCCTTGGTGATATGGGGTGGTGAGCGTAAGAATGATCTAAAGGAGGGAAAGGGCATTCACTTTAAATAGACAAACAAAGGGATTGTCTCTCATATGTCCAGGCCTGAGATAAATAAGGAGGAGGATAAGGAGGGTGGGCCAGCCTGATGGTTTCTCTTCCGAGTGCACCAAATTACGTCATCAACATCTGACTTCATCTTTCTATTCTTCCTTCTCTCACTTCCTCTTTCTCTCACTTCCTCTCTTAAGCTTTTTTTATTTTTCTTCATTTTCCCCTTCCTCTTCCATCCGATAATGACTTGTCATCGCTTTAAGGCATGCAAGATCATATGGCAAGTAAACTTGGAGACCAGGCCATGTCTATAAGTGTACGCCTACATTTAAAGGGTGATTTTTTAAGAGCTTGAGAACTTTTTTTAAAAAAAAAACGCATAAAATTTGCAAAATCTCATCGATTCTTTATTTGAAACGTTAGATTGGTGCATGACATTTACTTTTTGAAGATAATTTCATTTAAATGTTGACCGCGGCTGCGTCTTAGGTGGTCCATTCGGAAAGTCCAATTTTGGGTAACTTTTTCGAGCATTTCGGCCGGAATAGCCCGAATTTCTTCGGAAATGTTGTCTTCCAAAGCTGGAATAGTTGCTGGCTTATTTGTGTAGACTTTAGACTTGACGTAGCCCCACAAAAAATAGTCTAAAGGCGTCAAATCGCATGATCTTGGTGGCCAACTTACCGGTCCATTCCTTGAGATGAATTGTTCTCCGAAGTTTTCCCTCAAAATGGCCATAGAATCGCGAGCTGGCATGTAGCGCCATCTTGTTGAAACCACATGTCAACCAAGTTCAGTTCTTCCATTTTTGGCAACAAAAAGTTTGTTAGCATTGAACGATAGCGATCGCCATTCACCGTAACGTTGCGTCCAACAGCATCTTTGAAAAAATACGGTCCAATGATTCCACCAGCGTACAAACCACACCAAACAGTGCATTTTTTGGGATGCATGGGCAGTTCTTGAACGGCTTCTGGTTGCTCTTCACTCCAAATGCGGCAATTGTGCTTATTTACGTAGCCATTCAACCAGAAATGAGCCTCATCGCTGAACAAAATTTGTCGATAAAAAAGCGGATTTTCTGCCAACTTTTCTAGGGCCCATTCACTGAAAATTCGACGTTGTGGCAGATCGTTCGGCTTCAGTTCTTGCACGAGCTGTATTTTATACGGTTTTACACCAAGATCTTTGCGTAAAATCTTCCATGTGGTCGAATAACACAAACCCAATTGCTGCGAACGGCGACGAATCGACATTTCACGGTTTTCAGCAACACTCTCAGAAACAGACGCAATATTCTCTTCTGTACGCACTGTACGCATTCGTGTGGTTGGTTTAATGTCCAATAAAGTAAACTGAGTGCGAAACTTGGTCACAATCGCATTAATTGTTTGCTCACTTGGTCGATTATGTAGACCATAAATCGGACGTAAAGCGCGAAACACATTTCGAACCGAACACTGATTTTGGTAATAAAATTCTATGATTTGCAAGCGTTGCTCGTTAGTAAGTCTATTCATGATGAAATGTCAAAGCATACTGAGCATCTTTCTCTTTGACACCATGTCTGAAATCCCGCGTGATCTGTCAAATACTAATGCATGAAAATCCTAACCTTAAAAAAATCACCCTTTAGTATCTATCTGATACACACTCCCCCCTTTTGGCAAGAATTTTATTTTGTGGGTAGGTTCGTAGCAGAAAGATCCCCCCCGACCCGACGAGCTGTTGCCTAGCAACGACAAGCGTGCCACCTCTGCTACCGGGAACATTAACACCCAAATACCCCCTTCCTACAATGTAGCGACTGGTATACCAAGGGAACATTCTTCAGGAAGCAAAGGTGGAGTAGTTCACAATTTGCCGACAGTGCCCTGGAATTCCCTTTTGCCCCGCACCCAACAAAACTAAATGTGGAACTGCTCTGCCATCTCTTTGAGAGCTGGTCGGCAGTCTGGGGCTACAATAGGTAGGTAGGTAGGTATGAGTGGCTGCCTGGTATTATATCAGTACACCAGGACGCAATTAGCGCAAAGGCGCCGTTTGGATGCTACAACTCAATTGAGCCAGGGTGTCAATTTGTGTTTCAAATCGCGCCTGTGCAATTGAGGAATTCAATGATATTGTGGAATTTATATTACCTAATTCTGAGTAATGGTTTGCGAAGTGTGCGATGTCTAGTTATAGCTAGGGCCGGACAGAATAAATGGTGAAGGGTTTCCTTTTTTACTGGATCTTTGTAACTGCGGCAGTGTGGGTTGAATGGGATGCCTAACTTGGCAGCCTGAGTGCCGACAGGGGAACGCTTAATTTCTCAATTCCGTCCTGGATGGGGCGACTTTGTTAAGACCATGTTTGGACCTTGTGTAGTCAGTGGCAGTCGCAGCAAGGTCCCCGTGTAGCAGGTCAAGCACCTTATTGTGACCGTAGGGTTAAGATGACCAGAACCCAGATTCCCTGAGCCCCACTGCGCTACATGATGAAGTAAATCTGATGTGAAGGTCGAGAGGAGGAGGTTAAGAAGTACACTAAGGTCATCGGTCGAACTCGACCGAAGAGCCCCGGTCGCACCGATACCAGCCGATCTCCGATTGAGTAAGTAAGGATAGGACGTATTACAACTTTTGCCAAAAGTTTGCTTCCAGCTTAGCTTTGGATCTAGGATAATTCTTAGATATTTAGCATCGGAAGATAAAGAGAGTGTTTGGTTATTTAGTCTTGGGAGTTTAAAAGTCTGTTCTTGGTGGAAAACAGCATGAGTTAAGTTTTACTCCGAGTTTTTATTTTATTTGTATTTTTCTTCTATTTATTTGTTCGGTTAATTTTTTAAAAATTGGTCCCACGAGTATGTCCGGTTGGTCCGACCCGGCAGAGCCGACCTACCGGTATAAGATACTTCATACAACCAGCCTTGCCTGGGCGCCGGATGGGATCGTTATCGACCGGCACTCGGCACGGGTACCCAAACACCTTTTCTTAAAAGTGGAATTTAACTAGGGCTTACAAACACTCTGACACAGAGTTGGTTTTGTTCGACGATGGGTTTTCGCAGTGGAATTCTTGATATCTTTACTGCTATGACCTCATTACCGCGGATCGCGAATTAATGTGGAACTAACACTCCATCGTACCGGTACATCCTCTTATCTGCCACCCAAGAGAAGCGGCTGGTAGGGGATCTACCCCAGGTAGAGTTTATAGAGATTGATTTCAGGGACTGGATGCAGCTAGGCTTTCGGAAAAAATGCGGATATTTTTAGCTTAAACCAAGTTTGCTTTCAGCCAAGATAAGATTCCCTTAATGGGCACAATTTCCGCCTGGAACACCCTAACAGTGGTTGGGAAGACGGAAGAAGAGACCAAGATTTAGCCTGTAGACCCTACTTATTCCCAATTGTTTTTTTCCAATAGAAGAGTACTACCACAGTTTTCTTGACTTATTTTAGAATTTTTGGTTTCCAGCTTACCTTTCTACCGAAAATAACACGCAAATATTTTGCTTCTTCAGAAAAATATTAGACTGATACCTACCGTTGATAGAGGGGGGTCTATGTGTGGAATTTTCACGCTCCATCCCCAACGCTCTTCCTAAGAGCGGTGTTCCTACTGACAGACCTTCTGGTGAAAGTTCCACCCAGTTTTGAGTTAATAAACAGTAGATTGATCAACTCATCAAGTGAGCTATCCACCTTGACATTGTTCAAAGCGCCTTCTATATACAGGAGCACAACCATTATACAATCTTCATGGTGTAGGGATTACTCAATGGTGCTTACCAGTGAGTGAAAAGTCCTTTCCACTGATTTGCCCTTGCAGCACGCATGTTGGTCGGCAGAAAAAAGTTGCGTATTACGTTAACGTATATCAATCAATCATTCCAGAGTCTTTAGGAGGAAAGATGATGGACTATATGTCTGAGATCTTTCGGACTTATGTTATAATATTTTCCAGCTTTGGGTATAAAAATCACTTCACTCCAAACTACGGGGATTGTAAACCGATACTAGTACTAATTGTGGATTCCGGCGAATAGCTATTGAAATGGAAATAAAGTAAAATGAAACACAAATGCAAAAAGCTATCCCGCAAAAAAGACAAGGTTGGTAGTTGAACGAGTTAGTACCTAATAAAATTAAATTTAAAACGTGGAATCAAGTAGTTTCAATTTTTTCTACGCAAAACAAGAACACACGGTAAATAGTTGCAACACCTATTCTTCATACTTGAAATTCGCGAAAACTATTGCGAATAAACAGGGATATTGACCCTCTTTAGTATCCTTTCAAGCAGTTTCAAGATGATATTCGAAGACATTTGTAATTCGTATACGTCTTGAAGCTATAAAGTGCCCAAAGCAGTTTGTCTCTAGTAATAAGATCTTGGCAGGTGGTTATTTGTCCAAATGATCTAGGAGCGCTAGTATTGCAAATAACTTGGGATCGTAGCTACCTGGAAAATGAGTATCCATTAGCAGTTTAAGCAATTCCTCGCTTCATGTCGCCCAGGTACCATAGATTTTATTCAAACAGCTCGGCATTACTGGATTTGTTGCGAAGTTTTTCCGCGTTCAGTTACATGCAGCTGATTTCTCTTTTGAGTTAACATCGTTGCTACAGCATTTACTCCACTTTCAGACAAATACGACTATGGGAATGCCATCAGAAATCGTTAAACAATCGACCATAATCCAGGAAACAGTTGCAAGCTTGTCTTCTGGTTCCAAAGTTCTTGTTAGCCCTTATTGATTAAATAAATATTTGATTCCTCGTTTGTGTTCAATTCCCTAAGTTGTTCTTCTAACTGAGATGATACTGCTGTATTGACAATTGAACATTGACATTGCTCAAAAAAATTTTATTTGATAAATAGTCGTTGGCAAAACCTTCCAGAAACTGAAAATAACCTCCACTTACGGCGATGTTCTCTACAGAAAATTCTTCCCGTATTATATAGCTTTGTTATAGCGGGTGTGCGCTATAACACATTATATAAATAAATAATAAAACGGTAAACCATTCTTTTATAAATATTTTATTCACTATTATTAATATTATTCATGTGTCAGCAACAATTAACATTTGGAATCGATTTGTATTCAGTTTCTTTATTTGACTGTTCATGTATTCATTTGTATGTTCTTTCTGTTTTTGTAAATGTTACAAATTTCCTTAAAATTTCATTTAGTTGTTTTGTTGTATCGAATAAAATAAAATTTATATTTTAATACTACGTGAATTTGAATTTTATGTTTTATTTTCTATTTTGTTTTAATTGTTACTTTAATTGTTGTTTTGTCAATCGATTTTATTATAAAGTTTTGTCTCTTATAACAAAATTAGTTATTTTACAACAATTCAAATTATCAAGATTTGATTTAACTTAAAAAATAAACTCTAATCAAACATCCAATCTCACTTTATAATTTAAACATTTTTTTTATAACTATTTAACGAAGTTATAAACCAAATTTCAGTACTTCAAAGCCGTTTTCTTATGTTACATTAAATATTTTTTTTTTTTAAATTACATAATGTATTTGTAAATTTTGTTTTTAATACATATTTGCAAAAAAAATTGTTGTTGAGATTTTTGTTTTTTCAAGAATTCACTTGTTTTTTTTTTAAACGAATCTTGTGATCAGATTTAATTTTTAGTTAACGTGTAATTTAATTTATATTTTTTTTTAATTCTTCGATATTATATGGCTTACACTTGGCTGTTAAATTTGTCAGTGATAGTTTTGTATTTATTTCCTTTCATTTAGTAGTTACCAATATAATTTACAAAAATACAAACATAGCTTTTATTACATATTTTGTTTTGATTTAATTTATTTGTTTGCGTTATTTTGCGCTAATAAATATTATAATTTATTTCTTTACAATTATTTTCCTTTTAAATTGCACTTAAAGCTCTGATTCTTATTGAGTTAAGCAACGATTTTAATTTTTGTTTGTGTGCGCTTAAAGGCTACAAACAAATTAAATAAACAATACAAACAACAGATGCATTTAATTTGAAACCGTCTAGATAAACATTTTCATTATATTTTAGGGGCAATCACATTCAAAAGAGGTTGTTAAAATTGATACAATTCGCGTTCAGTTTTTGTAGCACTTTAAATGAAGGACTATTTGGAGGACAAACTTCAACTTTATAGTGTTGGGAATTAGCTGAATGAAAATTGTTGACATGTATGTATTGATGAATGTAAATTGATACAAAACTCAATTGCCGGGCAAGTATGATTAACAATTGGAAGAATTTTCACAAATTTCAACTTCAAAAACGAACTGACCACGGCTGGATCCAAAACGATACGTTGTTGTTTTTACCAAAAATATCGAGTACCCTCTGAAGTGAAGCGATTAAAGAAGCACTAATCTGGTTACTCTACACTGTACAGTTGGTTGTGACAATGATATCTCACATTTTATCAAAAGCTCAACTTCAATTAAAAGCTTTGATTTGGTTTCCATTTGTTGAAGTGTGTATGTCGTTAATATGAAAAAGACTGAATAAAAAAATATATGGAATGGCCACAGCCCGCTTGGGCGAACTGTTGGATACCCTATTCCTAGTTCTATCCCTCATAAAGTGGGCGTGGCACAAATGTAAGTATGGGTGAATTGTTAAGAAGGATGTTCGTATTTAGTTTTACAACCTTTAAGAATTTTATCGAAGAAACAAAGTTGTTGTAAACAAACGCATCTTGAAAGTGGGCGTGGCAGAACTTTACGTAAATGAATTGTTTAAAACGCCCTTATCTACATACTTTGCGAAGAATAAGACTATTATTTCCAAGATTTCTTCAGTAAAACGGTTTTTTTTTCAATTGTGGGCGTGCTAGTCGGGGATTTTACATTTTTTAGCTCTAAGGGCCAAATTTTCAATTATCAGTTTCCTAGCTCAAACTTTGATTTTTCGATAAAACAGATTTTTTTTTAAAAATTGTGGGCGTGTCAGTGGACAGATTTTAAAAATAACAACACATGAGCATTTTGGTTCCTCGAAGACAATATATTGCTTTTATTTGATAAATTTGTTTTTTTTTTAAGGATTGTGGTCGTGTCAGTGGGTGGATTTCAAAACTACTTTCACTTTATTATTTTGGACCTCCCTACAGAATATACTTTTCCTATTTCAGCAAGCTTCTAGCTCGAGTTTTAGGGCCTGATTCTTGCCGACGGACGGAAGGATAGAGATGGCTAGATCGAAATTGCTATCGAAGCTGATCACGAATATAGTTTTGTAGGGGTCTACGGGGAATATGAAGGTATGTTACAAACTATGAGTCAACATTAAAACACCCTTAGTATAGGGTATAATGAAAATGACAGTTTGTAATCAGACGATTGGTTTGACAGATAGGTATAACTTTCTGAAGTAAGTAAGTTGTATCACCAAGTTTTTTTTTGCGTTCAGAGGCATATTAGAGTCTAACTAATTGCATGCATTCGTTATAATTTGATTATTAGACGAGTTATCAATATGCGGCCATTGTCGAATCGCCAAAAGATCTTGAACTGACTATGACAACAAAGCTCCAGAGGCTACTGGGAATGTTGCCGGTATTGGGATAACAGCTGCGATACGCACCTGCCCAAGAGCAGCTCGAGAGGCTATTGGAAGACGGCCATTTTGTTTTGGAAGCTTATTTGAGGTGGAAATATTGGACAGCGAAAACTGGGCCAATGGTGCTCCGGCTATGGACTCTTGAAGTCCGATCAGGTACACCGACGGATCAAAAATAGATCTTGGATTGGGAGCTGGTGTCCTTGGATCCAATACCAAAGTCTAGGTTTCTATGGGAATGGGTCCCACTGTGTTCGAGGCTAAAGTTTACGCTATTGAGATCTGCGCATAAATAAACATTGGAAAGAGTACCTATTAAGGGCGCCAGAATAGAAATAATCTTATATAGTCAGCAGCATCCTTATCATTAATTTCCAATTTAAGAGACTTTAAGACAGGTTGCCACGATGCGTCGTTATTCTTAGCCAGACACAACAAGATTAAACCTACCCACTTACCTGTCCACCGGGGTATTGCAGGCATGACTTTTTCTCTAAGACTGTTTAATTAACGCGAGCACAAACTTCGTCTAGCCCATTCGAGAATTTTCCGGGGCGCAGAGAATCCAAAAAGTAATTTCTTATATAAAATAAGACAAACATTAGGATCCTGGTGAGTTATTTCTTTTATTTAAAAAAAGAGGAAATCAAAATCCTAGAGCACTTAGCTTAGGTAACGGTCCATTGTACTACCAGCCAGAAATCCTCTTTTTGGTGTTGGAGGTTGGAGGAAACAAAGTGTAATTCCTTTCTCTCTATTAATGGGTGGCGTATGTTGTTGGTTATGTTAATATAAATAGGGGTATAAAAACTCATACAAAACTAGCCACCAGACTGGGTCCATGGCAAACCAATTGATCCATTAAATCAAAGTGAATACAAAACCTAAACGCTTTCTCTCGAGAAACACCTAATATCCCTGCAGAATCTAATCAGTCCCATATAATTTGTCTGGCCTATTTCCTCTAACTGCTCAAAGAAGTACCTTCTTAGGAACCTCCTTCGGTTTCGCACTACTCCCTTGCATCCATGCAGTAAGTATGTTATGTCCTCAGGAGACTTAACGCCAATTTGTACGAAATTTAAATTGCTTAGTAATTTTTTGTCGGTGCTATGACATTTTTTGGTTAAGGCGTTATGGTATTGAGAGATAAGCTAACGTCATCCGAGAGCACAATGGCCGAAAATTGTCACAAACTACCACAAACATCGATATCATGACAATGATACTTCTGGCGTCTGGCCCAGGCCTACTAAAAAATACTTCAGATTTAGCTGGTTTATAGATGTAAATTTAGTTTTAGAAAACTCAAATGTAAAAGGAACAAAAACAACGTCAAAAGATGAATAATATATACATTATAATATTAAGTAATCAGTTTTCATTTGAGCCTATTATCGGACGTACAGTGAAATACAAAGAATTCTTCCTTAGTCTTAGCCATATAATACAAATTTGGAATGCCTTTCTTTCTCTGTTGTTCCTACCCATTATAATTTACGAACCTTTAAGACCAATGCAGTGGCGCAGAGTGTGATGGACAACTTCGACAAATTGTTGCGTTAGGTAATAATTATTATAAGATATAGTTATATTACGAGCGTTTGTATAAGGACCAATTATATAAAATAAGTATCCTGTTAATTTTAAGTTAGATTCAATCACCTTTGTCTAGTATGTAAGTTGATATTTAATAATCAATAAAAAATTAATTTAAAAAGCCGAAAAAAAGTGTCAGTTTCAAATCCTGCTGGGCCCAAGTAACATCTAAAAAAAAAGAGTGTTTCCCACTGACACCACTCGTCTGACAGACATTTAAGAGTATTAACTGACATGAGAAGCTTCTCAAATTTGCCGTTTCGGATTCGACTTTAAATTGTAGGTCCCTTCCACTTAATTTCCGCGCTATGTAAATAGAAGAATACCTACATTATAAGGGTACTAAAAATCCATTTATTCCACGTTGATAAAAAAAAACGTTTAAAAACAATTAATTAATTTGGGCGTTAACGGTCCAAGAATGAAAGGAACATACAATTTTATGCCGACAGTATATGCAGTAGTCAGTTTAACATTCAGTTTAACATTGAGTTAAACAACCTTAACTTATTGTAAATTTGTTTCTTCTTCGTTTTTTCCTTGACGGCGAGGTTACGATCAGAATTAAACCGATCTTAGCCCTTCCACTTTATGGCATCCCTACTGGTCTCCTATCGCCCTATTGGTGCTCGCCGGTTTCGGATCATTTCTTTACTGAGGCCAATCAAACACTGGTGTGATTCATTTGTATGATCTAGGCCTGCATTTTTTTAAAGAATTCATTGTACATTTGTTCAATTTATCAATTTTTTTTAATGTTGTTATTTTATGACAAAACCCAGGACACCCAATTAGCTTGGCTCAAGTGTTTTATACCCACTTTGCATATTGCTTTACCACAAAGTGGGCGTGACATTAACTCGATGCAATTCCATCTGTCTTTGTTTATTTTGTTACAGCTTTTGTTTGATTATGAAAATGATCAACAATTAAATATTTAGGAAAACTTCTCCAAAAAGTGAATGTGTCGAATAATATTGGATGTTGAGAAGGATATAAGGTTAGGTTAGGTTGAAGAGGCGCTGTGCCTTCGCCGACATACTTAGACCAATAAAATGTCCATTGTGATACCACGTGGGTCTATCTTCTCTCTACTCGTTGAACCAGTTGGAGCTTTTAATAAAGCTTGAAAGAATTTTAATATTTATTAAGATCATTATAGAAGAAGGATCTCAGATGAAATTTTCGTCTTTGAGAGCGAGAGCAGGGCAGTTGCAGAGAAGGTGGAGAATAGTCTCTTCTTCCTTCTCGTGCAAGCAGCTTCTGCAGAAAACATTCGATTAGACGCCAAGCCTTGTATGCATGCTTGCCTATCAGACAGTGTCCAGTGTTTGTGAATGGAAAGTTTTTGTCAAAACGTAGCTGAGGGGTGGTGTAGTCTTTATTGCTAGGGAGGATTCCTTAGAACAGAGGAGTATCCGATTTCCTTCTCGATCCACTGGAAAGTTGCTTTGAGGCGGAAAGCCGCAATAGCAGCCAAACATGTCAAGGGTTGTCAGGTGAAACAGAATGTCAATTACACGGAAGGAGTGGTGCGCAGTGCTCCACTCATGCAAAGACACGCTGATCGTTGGACTTTGCTAAGCTTATCTCGAGCTATCGCTTTGTCTAGGGCAGATTACCTGACAACTAAATCCTTAAAAAAGTTTAGGGTAATTTTTAAGAGAGAATGCTTAAGTAGTCCATAAATATTCCATATATAGGCCGCAGGATAAAGATTTGAATTAGTTGAATAATGTCAAATAACGTTCAAGATCTGAATAATAAAGCCTTTTTAAATGGTTCTTCCAAGCCCTATTACATCTATTTCTTATCGAGTTAAGCTCTTTAATACACGGGAATATGATGTATGCACATTTCTAGATAATTTGACAGGATTAATTTTTTTCATGCAGTTATCTATCAAAAAGTAAAAAGAACCTACTGCATCATCAATATTAGAAAGCCTCTGAAAATTTGCTTTCCGACAAGCCAAAGTCTATACATACATCCAAAGGTGGATAATTTTTATCTGTGTTAGTTATAATCGAGTGCGGTTCTAGAACTACAATACTTACGGAGTCTGAGCAAAATACAAGATCGAGAAATCGATTGTTGCAGTTTTTTATACATCATATAAATACATTATACAAATATTGTCAAGTAAAGCGACCTTGTTGAACAGAGCCATTGAATATGTGGCAGATTGAATTCGCCTAGAAGAAAAACAGTGCTTTAACAACAAGATATATCAAAAATATGGTCTAATACAGTATAAAGTTCCGAGTACAAGGAACATAGACGATTTGATGGAATGTATGCATTAACAACATATAATTCTTTTTTCTCAAGTGTAGTTTTGACACAGATAGAGGAAAACAGTTAGAGGAAATGGAAAGTCAATCTTTCGTGACTCAAGGTGGGAATGAACAGCAATCAGGACACCTCCTCCAAACGCTTTCAAGTCCTTTTGATGACCATCCTCTAAGTACTGAGAACTCAGGACTGAAGAGTTCCGCGTCGAGAATGCCGGCATAAAGTCAAGTTTCCGTCAAGGGGAAGATGTCATGGGAGAGTGTTTGGGAATTCAAGTAGAGTTTAGCGGTTTTTTTGTGCGGAGTCCCCTTGCATTTCGAAAGTAGAGCGACAGCCTACTGTTTTTTTAACGAATACGGACAACTATTACTGTTATTTTTTTTTTTAGCAGAACGGGGAGTGAATTCCTTAACTAAGGTAATTGTCATACATTGATATTGCGCAGTAATTCGAAATACAAAATATGAAACAACTTTAAATGACGCAATAAACCCATCAGCCTTGCTGATTTTGGTGTATTTATTTGAATCTTCTTTTGGAATTGATTTTCTCGAAGTCAAATGGTTGACGACATCCTCCGAAAATCAATATTCTTTAAGTCGAGAAAGAAGACATATTTTGGTTTAGGAGTCGATTAAATAGCTGCTTTCTGTGCTTAAGGAATGATTGGTGCAGTAGTTGAAGCAGTTTTTTCGCTGACTCCTAAGATTAAAGCGTTTGGCCTTAGGATTAATCATAGAGGGGACACCATATCACGTTATCCTGTGACTAAAATTGATGAAACAGATGCCAGATTAAGAAATGATCTCAGGGGTTACTTCAACAATCGGAAAAATGATTGTATCAAGTAGAATCAATGTATCCGTGGCCGGTTGCTGTTCTTCATTAGGGCAACCCAAGGTCAGTAGACGTTGAGGCGTCTGCCGTAAAGTGAGGGTCTGAAGCCATAGACACGTTGGAGACAACAGTATTGAAATAGTAGAATAATTCGTCGAACTCATTAGATAATTTTTGTATATCAGTCTTAAGGGCTGACATTTTGAAGGCAAGGACGGACAGTGATATTTTTTGACACGGGGAACGAGCGAGGTCCGAAACCGTTATTTTATCCATAAATGCATTGGTTGAACCAACACATTTAGCATGATGCTACAAGGGCCTTATTGCCTGATATAAAAGAATTGGAGGAATTTTTTTTAGATAAATATATTTATATATTTCCAGACGGTATTGAACCCGCACACTATCTTTTATGAGCACGACGCATTAGCCAGTTGCACCAAAGGGGACACTGTTAGTTAGGGAACAAACTATAAAAATAACCAAGTGCAGTATTCTGCAATTAATGCATATATCCCAACTAAACTACACATGCAATTTAAAGAAAAAGAAATCTTCTTCTAACTTAATGGACGGTGAGGCTATGAGCAGGATTAAAGGAATCATAACAACCCCACGTACCTGCACCCCTACTGGTCAATCTGTGGGGTTCGCCGGTTCGACCGCAGAAAATAATGGCAGGCCTCCCTATTTTGAATCACCTCGTCACTGAGGCCAATCAAATGCTGGTGTTCCTGCATTTGTGTAATCCGGACGATTTAAGGTCTTCCTCTCTTTCGCGTTGTATAGAAACGGTGATTGATATTGCATGTTAAGCAGGGTTCGTAGGATCTCTCCTTTGAGCATAACAATACCAACTAAGCCGTATGCGCTCCATTTTTTCCGAGAAAGGTACTTTGACGTGAAGGCTTCCTCGGATCTAAAAAACACGTCTAAGTATAGCTAAATCATTACACACTTCCGTGAGATTACACGATTACCGAACATTCCCTTCAATAGACGCCTTGGTTGATTGAGGGAGCAAATGGAGAGATGTAGTGTATTCACTTAGTGATTGACAAGTCGCGCGTTGGAATCCCGACCACGGCCATGATTTTAAAAATTGAATATACACAACAATACAGATCTCCCCAAAGTAATTCAGTCGCCACCCGTAGAGAAAAAAAAACCCTGCAAAAGCTTCAAACTTCTATCCTCTCCTATTCGTTCATGTGGTAGCACTTAAACACAGGCAATGAATCTTGCTGGGTGCTGCTTGCAGAAACAAACAAAATGCCTGTGCTGCGCTTACATGGGGTACTGTATCAATCCCATAGTCTTCCAACTTGGGCCGATAGCGAATTCCATTGACCGTAACATGGCGATCAGTTTCATCAACGAAACAAATATATACAACACACGGTTACTTTTTGTATATACAATGGAGTCCCTTGAAGCATATGTGGGTTTGTTGCTGTCCAAAATACGCATAATTTGCTTATTGACAAAGCTATTAGCTAAAAATGAGCTTCATCGCTGAAGATTCGGCGAAATTCAGGATTTTCTTCAAACTTTTGCAGAGCCCAATCGGAGAAGTTTCTGCACTTCAAATGATCAAGGGGCTTCAGTTATTGAGTTAATTTGATCTTGTAGGTGTGTAGCATAGTTATAGGCCAATTTCTTAACTCAAAATTCGTCACAATGAGGACTTAATCGACTGATTTTGCTCATTTTGAACTGAAACACTTACGGTTGCTATATTTTCACAGTAACTCTCCATAGTGATGATAGATATGTTGACTCGAGGTTATCCACAAAAATCGTAATGATAATATTACGGACCTACTCTAAATCCATCAATGAACCCAAGCAGGGGAATTGCAGGGACCACCATGCCCCCCACACGTTACTGTTCCAGCATACCTACATGTGGTCTCGCTTGATTCACTACTTGAACATCTTTCTATTGGAGATTTTAAATATAGCCCTGGGCCTTCTCCCTCTGGAGGTTTCGGAGCTGGAGGCTCTGGTGTGTTGATTTTCTCTTGGTGAATATTTCTTTGGTTAAACTTCCTCATTTACAGTTTAAGAGAGCATTTTATTTTAAGAAAAAAATATTTTAAATAACAACTCACTACAATTTCGCTGAGCTAATATTTTTTCGATGAATAAAATAATTTTGTTTGCTCTCAGCATAGTTAACAAAATTTTAAACCCAATTTGCAGCATCGTCGCCGCCGCTAACCTACTTACGAATATACGAGTATGTACTTAATATATATTTTTGTATTTCAATTTTTTATTGGTTAATTTTCCCCTTTATTTATCATCAATCAAAGCTCGCAATTCATCTTAAATACAACCGCATTCTCAGCTAAAAAAAAATTCTATATACTATTGCTCCGAATATCAGTTTTGAGTTGAAAATTCAAAATTCGCAGGAATGGCAAATTCATTATAAAACTGCCAAGAACCTTCTACATTTTTTGTTTTAGAATGTGTATTTGTTTGTCAAAAAAGAAAGAAGCGGTGTTCACATTTCAAAACGAATATCATTTTCTTAGGTAACTAATTTGTTTGTTTGTTATTTTTTCTTTCAACGCTTCTTCTTGTTCCATAAAAATGGCATACATCTAACAAAAGTATTCTTATATTTTGTTTAGTTTTAAAAATCTATCTGTTATATTATTTGCAATCGTTTTGGCTTTTCGAACTGAACATTTTATTTAATTTTGTTTTTATTTTATTTATATTAATTTTTATTTATTTTTTGAATGTATTTATATAAAAAAAATCGTTATTCAAAATACTGTGTATGTTTTAATGTAAGACTTATATTTTCTTCTTCTATATCTTTACTGTTAACAATTCTATGGTTCATAAATGAATTTTATTTATTGTGTTTCACTAGAAAAATAATAGATTTTGTTCTTTTGTTTTAGTAATAATTAAAATTTGCTTCATGTTTTTTTTTTGCACAGTACAAAGGTAGAAAGTAGTTTTTATGTCGAATTTAGATATTTATTACTTTACTTTATAATTAATTTGATTTTGTTTTTATTTACTCTTTTTAATTTATTTGATTACATTGTGTAAATTTAATTGTTTTTAATTGATATTCAATTTCGATAAATCACTTTGTTAATTTGTATAGGGTAATTCTTTACTATTTGTTGTAGGCTCTATTATTCAGAAAATACAAATGTAATTTGGCCGAGTTTCTAGCGATGGGGATGATGATTATTCTCATCTTACTTTGGAAACGTTTTAATTATCAGTGAAATATTGCTTTTATATTATAACCCATATGGACCCGCTGTATGCATCTACGTTCGCAAATCGCTCCAAAAATCAATTGAAGCCGCATTTTTTCTAGATATTGTTTTAAATTATCTACTAATATTGGCAGCAGTGTAGTGACTAGTAACGCTAGGCGCGGTGGCGATTGTATAGAGGGTAGTGTATTGGCTTGTGACCCTTGCGGTGCAGGTTCAATCCCCAGGGGGAACAACAACATACGCCAGCCATTAAATAAGAGAAACGAATAACGCCTTGTGTCTCCAACCTCAAAACCGAAAAGAGGATTTCTGCCTGGTAGTACAATGGACCGTTACCGAGTCTTAGTGCTCTAGGATTGGGATTTCTTTTTTCATAAAAAAAAGCTAGGCGGTCCAGACCGACCGATGACAAAATCGCGTAGTCACGGCTACCATATTATATGTATCTATGCGCATGACACAGATATATAATTGGTCTGATTGGCCGATCGCAAAATTGATTTTGCGCGCCTAGCCTTAAGGGCATGTTTCCCCGCAATCGTTTTGTGGAAACTAATATAGATACTTTTTTCACGTCCCTGCCGTGCTGTGTGAACGCCTGAAGACTTTCGTCAACAACCTGAATGGTCCCTATCAGCGCGGCTTCAGGCCAGGAAAGTCTACCATCGACCAAATATTCACACTGCGGCAGATCTTGGAGAAAACAGAAGAAGTCCAAATCAATACCCACCACATTTTCATCGATTTTAAGGCGCCTATGACAGTATTTACAGAGACGAGATATACAGAGTAGTGTCTAGTTTTGGCATCCCTGCCAAACTCGTCCGTTTGTGCAGGATGACAATGACGAATGCACGCTGCTCCATCAAGGTCGGTAAAGAACTCACCGAGACTTTCGATGTCAAAAAAGGATTTAGACAAGGTGATGCGCTGTTATAACTACTGATAGGCAATTTTTTATTCATGCTATTCGCTTATGGAATTTACTTCCTCTCGGTATTAGACGACTTTGTTTTGTGGGTGGTTTTGCTGATTCTCTCTTCACATATTTGGATGGCAATAATAGGATAAATGGATCGTAGGGTTTAGGATAGGTTTATTTTCATAAATTTATTGCACACTAAATGTAAACACCTTTTTTTTTTTTTTTTGTTTCCTTGTTTTTATAATCAATTTATTTAAAATAATTTCATTTTGATCACATCTACACTTTATAGATACTTAATTGTAATCTTTTGTATATGGTTGTTTAATTAAATACATAAATATCTAAAATATCTTATGTGACTTCTTCAACATCGTTCTTGAAAGAATAGTGCAAAACTCAAATGCTAACACCAGAGGCACTATCTTTCAAAAGTCCGTCCATCTACTCGCCTACGCCAACGACATCGACATAATCGGCAGAACGCAGGGGGATGTCACTGGCGCGTTCGTGAGTAGCGAGACTGAGGCGGCGAAGATGGGTTTAGCGATCAATAAGTTCAAAAGAAAGTATATGCTGTCATCAAGAAAGGGCACCACACACCGACGTCTCGGACAGAATGTTACTATAGACAGATACGAGTATAACGTTGAGGTGGTTCAGGACTTTGTCTACCTAGGCTCCGCATTGAACTCAGGCGATGACACCAGCGAGATTAAACGAAGAATAACTCTTGCCAATCGCTGTTTCTTTGGGCTAAGAAAACAATTGCGTAGCAAAGCCCTCTCTCGAACAACTAAAGTGACCCTTTATAAGACCTTAATAATCCCAGTCCTTCTCTATAGTGCAGAAGCATGGACTCTAGCATAAGCGGATGAGGTCACTCTTTGTTGTTTTGATAGGAAAATTCTTCGAGTAATTTTTGGTCCGTCTGCATAGACGGTGAATGGAATAAGAGATATAACGACGAATAAGAGAAACTGGAGACAGCTGGCCAAATATCGTGCTGGCTGGAGACGCTTGTTGGTTGAGGCCCAGGACCTCCCCAGACTGTAGCGCCACCCTAAGTAAGTAAGTAAGTATTGCTTATGGTGTCTTACAATGCTTACATACGTAAGCGACTGGCTGCTGGGGTTAAGACTGGAAAGCATATATACGAGTATAATGAAGTTACAGAGCGCTGGCATTAAGGAAGTGAGTGATGATTTTTTTATATTTAATACGCGCTTATAATGAAATTATACAGCGCTGGCATTAAGGAAGTGAGGGATGAGAGCACATGGATAGTCGCCGATGCAAGTTGGTTTTAAATAATTGAAAATTACAATTCAAAGGAAAAACATAGGGACGGGCTACAGTCCGCTTGGGCGAACTGTTGGATACCCTATTCTTATTCCTATCCCTCATAAGTGGGCGTGACAAAAGTCTAAGTATGGTTAAATTGTTAAGAACGCTCTACATATTTTGTTATATAACATTTAAAGGATTTTATCAAAAAAAAACGCTCCCTAGCTCAAACTTGGGTGTTTCAATAAAATTGTTTTATTTAATTGTGGGCGTGTCAGTAGGCGGATTTAAAAAAAAATTAACACATGAGCATAAAGGGCCCCTAGAGAGTATATATTATAAATTTCAGCTCCCTAGCTCAAACTTTGGATTTTCAAAAAAAATGTTTTATTTATTTGATTTATTTGATCATATATAAAAAATTTCAGCTTCCTAGCTCAAAATTCGATTTTTTCCAAAATTTTGTTTTTTTGAGTTTGTGGGCGTGTCTGTGGGCGGATTTCAAAAATTCGTAAACTTGATTATTTCGGGACCCTAGAGAGTATATGGTTAAAATTTCAGCTCTCTAGGTCCAGTTTAAAGGCCTAATTTTTGCCGACGGACGGACATGGCTAGATCGACATTACTATCGATGCTGATCATAAATATAGTAACTATTAGGGGTCTACGGGCAATATTAAGGTATGTTACAAACTATGCGTCAAAATTAATATACCCCTAGAATAGGGTATAAACAGCGCTCGGAAGAGCGTTCCACATTCGTACCTATGTTTCGGTTAAGGAGAGACCATTTCTTGCATGTCGGGTATAGCGGTTGCAAAGTTCTAGGGTGGAATCAGAGTGCCATAAATCTGCATTTTGCAGATTTTTGACTCATTTTCATATGACATTCATAATTTAAACCAAAAATTAACAATGGATCTGATTTAATTTTATTCTGAACTGATGTTATTTTGAATGACGTAATAAAAAAGATTTGAGAAGTAAAAATGTTTTTCTTAGCATTTTTTTTTTCGTACTAATTGCAGATTTTTATAAATGTTTTCATGGCAATACTGGGTGGAATGCAACAACTTATCGTGGAAATACCGGTACAACAACGAAAGGCAAGGCAAGACGATGACTAAGAGAGTCAAGCGATTTCTCGATCTTCTTCTTAAGTGGCGCTACAGTCCGGGGTCAACCAACTTGCCTCTCCAGTTAGCCCGATCTTTGGCTAACCGCCTCCAGTTAAGTACTCCAAGTTAGTGGAGATCCCCTTCCACTTGTGCGCGTCACTTAAGGCGAGGTCTTCCTTTATTGCGTTAACCCTCCGGGTTGGAATCGAAGACTCTTCGGGTTGGAGCGCTGGTGTCCATTCGCTCTACATGCCCTAGTCATCTTATTCAACTGATTCGTACTTTTCTGACCAGGTCGATGTCGCTGTAGAGCTCGTACAGTTCGCTGATAAATCTCCTTCTCCAAAGCCCGTCAACGCAAACGGGACCGAAAATCACTCGAAGAATTTTGCATTTGAAACGACCAAGAGGATCATCATCCGCCTTTTGTTGACGTCCACGCTTCTGCGCCATGTAGCAGGACTGGGATGATGAGGGTCTTATACAAAGTATCCTTAGTGTTTCTTGCAAGGCCTTAGGTCAATTGCCTTCTTCTCCATCGTCATTCTGCACAATCTGACAAGTTTCGCAGGGATGCCAAAAACTAGACATGGCTCTATAGAGCTCGTCTTTTTAAATGCTGTCATATGCGGGTTTAAAAACGATGAAAATTTGGATTTCTTTTGTTTTCTCCAGGATCTGCCGTAGTGTCAATATTTGATCGGTCGTGGACTGACCAAGCCTAAGACCGCACTGGCAGGGATCAATCAGTTCGTTGACGAATAGTTTCAGGCGTTCACACAGTACAGCAGATAGGATCTTATATGCAATGCTCAGGAGAATGATGCCTCTATAGTTGGCGCAGTTTAGAGGGTCTCCTTTCTTAAGGATCGGGCAAACAATGCTGAGGCTCCATTCGACAGGCATATTTTCTTCTGACCAAATCTTGAAGACGAGTTATTGTATGCTCTCTCGCTGCCTTTAAAAAGCTCGGCAGTTAAGCCGTCCAGTCCAGCAGCCTTGTTGGACTTAAGCTTGGATATTGTTAACCTCACTTCATCTTGGTCAGGTGGACGGAAGTCTTGGCTTTCATCGTCCAGGTTGAATGGCATCGAATATGTGGTCATTCCGCCGGAGGCTGTCAT
Organism: Portevinia maculata; assembly: GCA_949715645.1. Taxonomy (NCBI): domain Eukaryota; kingdom Metazoa; phylum Arthropoda; class Insecta; order Diptera; family Syrphidae; genus Portevinia; species Portevinia maculata. Next base: position 223,510,275 of record OX454526.1, read on the forward strand.
TGACACACATACCAAGAATGGAAAGCCTTTCGATTTCAGCGATGCAAGTTTCATTCATAGATAATATTTATGGATAATATCTAGCGCAACTTTAAACTTTTTACGGCTTTCCTCAGATGGGTTGGCTTCGAATAGCCGAAAGAAAAAGAAAAAACTTTGAGATGTTACTTGGCCCCGGCGGGATTTGGACCTGAGACCTATAGATTAGTAATCCAACACAGTTGTCTCTACGCCACTGCGTTAACATACTAAATTCATATACCTAACATGTGTCAATTTAAAAATACCCAATGCAGTTTTGTGGCTGTATCCAACTGACCTCACTTGCGTCGGGATGTTTAGAGAATAGTGGCTGCGGTTTTTTTTTTTATTACACTATCAGCTCTGTGTCGTGGAGTGGTTAAAGCAAGCAATCACGAGCAGAAATTTGCCGGCACTAAAAGTGCTCTCGCAGGCTTATCATTTAGTGCAGGTGTTAGTAAGGACATATTTCGAAAGCGTCAAAAACAATGCAGTAGATCTACGGCAATTGCAGTAAAGTGGTGTCTCTGGTCGCGACAGAATGTCTGCTTGTTCTGGATATGACAAAGGTCTGAAAGAGGAGCAAAACATACACATAGGAATTTTATTCACGATGCCCCTGACAATTCACTTTTGATCGTAAAGCCGCACTTGTCGTTGCCATGTTTTTCTTATGAAGAAGTGTTTTGCATTTCGCCCATAACTAACACGGATCAGAAACAAATGCGGATGCACATCGGAGGTATTTAATTTTTTAAATTTGTCCCCAGAATTTAAAAAAAAACAAAATTTTTTGTAAGACTGGTAACACTGCTTTGCAGATTTGACAAAAAAGGTCAATTCAGGGCTTGCAAAATAAAATAAAATAATGAATTATTTCTTAAATAATTATCAATTATTTTTATAAAACAATTACAATTACAAATACAATACAATAATTTTATTTACTCTTTTTTAACGTTTTCATTTTTAAAATTTTCTACTTAAAGGCATTTATTGCATTCTTAAGACAAATCTAACTTTTTTTTTTCTCTCAAACATTTATTAATTTTATTTTTGTTCCATGTAAATACCTGTAACACACATGACTAAAGCATTTCTTTTTTTTTAAATTGGAAATATATTTATTTATCTCCCTTCACCAATTATAATTATTTAATTTTTGTTTTTATGATAAATCACATACAAATTTCTAAAGATATATGGAACGTTAACCATTTTTGTGTTTGCTATTTATTACTCTTAAAGCCCGGAAATCGTTCAATACCATGTCATAGAGATGCGAATATCTATCCAATTAATGTATCTAGAAATTCACTTTATTACTTACTAATTCACTGAATGTCAACTGCAATTATGGTAATTCGATAAACTCGCATCCGACGGAACACCCAAGTAGTTCACTCGAGAGGGAGGTGAGTGTTGATGATGCCAGAAGTTGGGTATGTGTGTTCACTGATTTGACTCTGCTGACATGATGTGGCGATGTAAAAAGAGACTGACTGAGTTGATATGACGCTGTCTTTTGATGAGGATGTCCTACTTGTGGTAGATGAGCTGTTCTGCAACTTTTGTGGTACCACTTCGGGGTACCCATACTATACTCATTGGTCGGTTCAATAGGGACACGTAATTGCATCATAACCATTGGATGTCAAGTTGCAGGATAAAAGTGCATTCGACGGTCGTATTATTTCATTTGCATGCCAATGAAGTTCATCCATATTGATCAATGATTCATTGGATACTTGGATCCTTATCACGCTTGTCGTAAAATTTTTTTGCCGCAGGATGTTGGTTATGATGATGGTTGCAGACACTGTGTTATTCATAGTTGATGAAGTTATTCAACAGTGTTGTTAGGAAAGGATGCTTGATTATGGAGTTGATGGGACGCTTGCTGGTCAACATTCTCAGCTACTGGGCTATAGTACTGGCATTGGTGCTGGAGGATATTGCAAGAAATTATTTAACTTTATTTTCGAGCTAATAGTGTCTAGCTACATACATTTGATCCTGTATCTATGTGGTTAAAAATGCTAATGTTTCACTTATCATGTTGGTAAGAATCCTACGAAAACTTTGTTATGGAATTTGTTCAGCTGCTGCACTCAGGGAGGCTGCATCGGTTAAGTTTTTCGCAAATCTAGCACGATTTATGGATTCCTGTATGAGCCTCTCGTTTTCCTGGCGAACTGCAAAAACAAAACAAGAAATTAGATATCAAGCGTCAGATGGAATTTTGTATTTTATTTTTTATTAAATTTTCTCTTCTACATGAGAAGAATATTTACTGTTACTGCATTTGAATACAGCAGTGTGGGTTTAAGCAGGATTATGTTGCCAGTAACACGTAGGATAGAAGCAAATGCGTTTATTTGATAAATTTCTGAAGAGTTTTTCTTTCCTTCATCCGGGAAGAACGATGAGGACGTATCTAATCGATTTTTCCCTGTAACAGTTACAACTCCCTTTATTCATTTTTCTCAGTAAAATTAGATTAAATCCTTTTTCGCTTTTGTTCGTCGCATCGATGTTGGTGTATACTTTTGAAATATTTAGAAAGTGGTCTTGTCACGTACTATCGTTGTACGTGAATATAATAGACACACTTTTGTAAATGTGTTCAGAATTTGAGGGGCAAAAGATGAGACATCCACGAACCATAAGCATTTGGGATGCTATCCTTGGGTCGTCGTTGTTGTTCGGTCGGTCCTGCGGATTATAGACTACCATTCTTTAACTAACAAGATAACGAATAGTTGTTTTCCTTTTTTTTTGGTGCCGATCTGATTTCTGTTTTGTTACAAACACAAATGCAGCAGAATTTCCTCTTCAAGTTGGCTAACAATATTTCGAGGTTATACATAATCGCAGGCTGTCTATAGAATTGCGATGGAGATAAAGGGGTTGTGCTGGGTATGGGTAGTATAGGGCGATGGAGAGAAGAGTGGCGAAACAAGCCGACCTAATCAGGGTTAAAGCGGACCGGATTGTGCGAAAGGTGTGTCTGTGGTTTTGTAAGTAGATATGGTTTGTAAGTAGCTCAAATGGATTTGTAGTGATGATTTTCAGGAATGTTTTATTTAAAGAAATATGCATAAGTGAGATTTAGGATTTGGTTGTAATTGAATAAATTGAAAATTTGTATGGATGTCATAGTTGAACAGAACTTTAAATGAAAGATTTAAAAACCAAGAAAGCATTTTATTCAATTTGAATAGAATCGTGTAGCAGCAATGTTTAATACAAGCACTAAATTTCCTTTCTTAAACTCAGTATTTATACATTTTTTTCAATTATTATTGTCTTTTTTCAATTATTATTGTTATTCAATTATTATTGTTATTACTTGCAATAATTTTTTTAATTTTGGTGGGGCATAAGTCTCCATTTATTTGGCTTAATACAAGCTAATAATATGGCTTAAAACTAATTAAAAACTAATTAAAAGTTAGGGTTTAGGATTGGTGAAGAAGGTCAAGTTGAAGGCAAGGAGTGCTGCGATTGAAATCGAAGGCGGATTTATAACATTTATATTTTTGTCATTAGAAGGCATATTTTTACTTTAAGCACTTTTTAAATCTTAAAAGCACATATCCCATTTAAACTTAAAAATGCTATTAAAACACGCAACTGTAAGTCTTCGCATACACAGAATTAAACGAACGGCGAAATAAAGAATTAATGTTGATTTTTAAGATTCACACTGCACCGTTGCAGTTCTGGGTATAAGAGGCGTGAATTCTGAATTATTGTCATCTGTTAATAAAGCTCGTGAACATACCAAAAAGTTGGAATCACCTTTTTTTATTTTAACATACTGTTGGATTGTGTAGACAGGCTGAACAAGTAATTGGTCGCCTGGCTTTGTTCCTATATATATACGCCATATTATTCGCCGCAATTAAAACTTTTCCCAGCTCTCCAGAAGACAGACTGAATAAATCGTTGGTCGCCTGGCTCTCGACGCCGTCGTCAAGCGGTCATCAAAGGGAAACACTTTGCCAACTAAACCCGCTAACCAGTAGACAGGCTCGACGTGAAACCACTTTCACCCACCACCACCCATAAGCAAGACACCAAGCTTCAATTGTCAATTCAAAAAATATAAAAAGGAGAGGCTGTGCTCCTGCAGTTTATTATGGTTTGGTATGTGAATGACTCAGCCAAGGAAGTATTGGCAGATATTGTTATTCCAATTCGATCGTCATACCTCTGGAATAAATTAGTAATGTTCTTCTCCGCGTGCTCGCCCCAGCGAATAAGTCTTTTTTTGAGTCGGCTGATAAAAAAAATTGTTATAATGTATGCGCACTAAAGGGAATTATTAGTACCCTTGTTATGAAGTAGCTACACAGCGCAGGTGTTAGGGTAAGTAGGATTAGAAGAAAAGAAGATACGTTACATACGTTGCCGTTCCAGTTTCACACCCGAAGTGGAGTGGCGTGACCCAAGAAACGAATATGAGACGCTGAGGGTATTGACATCAGGGAAGGAAGGGATTGGATTAAAAGTAAAAGACAGGAGATCATTTATAAAAATGAGAAAGAGAGTCGGGGACAGAACAGAGCCTTGGGGAACACCAGCATTTATTTGGTGAGTTGCAGACTTGAAACCGTCCAAAACAAGGTAATTTCTAATCCATTGAAGAAGAGTTTCATAGATTCCAAATGCACGCATTTTCGAGAAGAGAGCTTGATGCCAAACTCTGAGAAATGAATTTGAAATATCAAGCGCAACGATCCTCTTTTTTTTTTTTTTAAAAGAAATCCAAATCCCAGAGCACTCACACTCGGTAACGGTCCGTTGTACTACCAGGCAGAAATCGTCCTTTTGGTGCAGAGGCTTGTGAATGGGTGGCGTATGTTGTTGTTCCCCATGGGGATTGAACCTGCACCGCACGGGTCACAAGCTAACACACTAACCTCTACACCGTCGCTACCCTTCGCAACGATCTTACTTTCACCACTTTGGTGAAGGGATTAGTTCCACTTTTCGGTTAGATAAGATCATCAAATCACCAGTTTATATGTTGCTGCGAAAACCATACTTCCGGTCATTAAGAAGTTTTCGGGATTCAAGATATTTCATTAGCTGACGGTTGATCAGCGTTTCCATGACTTTAGAAAGCAGGGGCGTGAGTGCAATTGGCCGGTAGCTGGAGGGTGGTGCAGTCTGGACAAATGCTGTTTTCCATCTTTTCGGAAAGACCGCTAAAGAATAGGACAGATAGAAAAACTTACGCAGTGGTTTTGCCAGCGTAGAAGAACACCTCTTCAGAACGAATGGGAAAATACCATCTGGACCAGCGTATTTGTGAATGTCAAGATCTCGAAATACTCTAGCCACTGTGCGAGTGCACAGGATTGGTCCAAAGCACAATCTGGGAGCGTTAAACTGACTGCAAAGTGAGCAGCAAGAAGATTGGACTTATCTGTACAGCTGACAGCTGGAATGTCATTGTAAATGAGTGTCCGGATAGATGATAAGACCAAATTCTTGATGTTTTTAACAAATGACCAAAAGTTTTTACTACTCGTGGGACTTTGTAGTATTTTTTGCCTCAACTTTTGGTCCTAGGAGAATTTGACACGATTCGATTATGTGGGCATTGCAGTCACTTCTGTATCGTTTAAACTTTTTCTAGTTTTCCTCAGCTGGGTTGGCCTTATAAGACGGAAAGCTTACCTGTTTTAACCTGATAGACTCTATGCAGCTCGAGTCACACCACGCGTTTACCTTGGGTTTAATACTTTTTATCCGGTTAGGGATAAAGCATTTCATACCCAGTAAAATCATGTTTGTTATCATATCAGCAGCAGCATCAACGTTGCTGTTGAGGAAGCACAGCGACCAGTTAAAACTCTTAAAAAAACGTTTAGTTTTTCCCAATTGGCTTTCCGTATTGCCATACGGTCCCAGTCCACACAATTTGTTGATCCGTCGATGCCTCGTTTTCAACGGACAATTATCTTTTGAGTTGGCCCATTAACAACGGACCCGTGAGCGCCGACGGATAAAGTAGGTTTACTTTCTACGTTTCTGTCCGTCGACGTATGCACACATTCGCACATTGAAGTTCACACATTCTAAAATTGAAGTTCATGCATTACAAAATTGAGAGAGGTCCAATAATTGGAAAATTATGAAGAAATTGTCATTGCCTAAAGACAGACATCTCAGTACACCACAGCGAAACTGCGGCTCTACCGGTGATTGATTTGAAATAGCTTAAGATTGTAGGGATGTTTTCTTAAATTCGGTAGAGATCTAGGTGAAAAAGTTGGAAGGAAGTTGGATCATTCGGTGGTATTTAGGTAATTAATGGTTAAGTAAAAGGCATATCAAATACGGCCAATGTGTTTTCGGTTGACAAAGTTCCGTTAAGTTCGTTAACGCTGACGGATGCGTCGACGCAACAGAGCCGTCGACCGGACGAATGCAACGAATTCTATGGACTGAGCACATAATTCGTAAGTGAGGAACCGAAGTCGAAAACATCTGGATGATTTTGCTTAAGTGTTCGTAGTATTCCATAAGGAATTGAAACGCTTGTTTTAAAAAATGTCAGTAGATAGTTATGAATACATTGCTAGAACACTTCAGAAAAGATTCGTTTGCGGATTATTAGACAGAGAGGAAATTATAATGCAGGACGAACCTTGCATGCGTCATAATGAGCCACTCTGTGTGCAGAAGGCATATGTTTTCACTACATCTGAGAACTTTAATAGCAATAACAGAAATTCGTGCAGCCAAGACAAGCAATTTGTAAAGCAAACTCAATACATCTTTAAACGGTCGGCAGTTGCGGAGTAACTTGCGCAGTATTGGGTTAGGAAAGTCCAAAAATAATTTTATTGAGAATGTCGACGCCAACTTACTAAACTTTTGTTTCCCTTCCTCCTCCGCCTTTATCTGCCCCTGAACCGATAGCGCATTTCAGAGTAAAGCAACCTGGTCATCACAGTTTCGGGTTCATAGGAGTCAGCTGTGTAGAAGTTGTAGAATGCGTACTTTCGATTCGGTCTATAATGCACCCTTCCTTTTCAAAATGGATTCTTCCTGTCGTACTGCATTCAACACCATTCTGACCACGGGTATCTATCCTGGCGAGTGGAAACAAGCGAAAGTCCTACCGATACCCAAAAATGCTAAATGCAAGGAGTTAAGATCTACATATATCTATTTTACCATTCCTGTCCAAAGTTTTCGAACGCATATTGAAAAAAACAGTTGAGCGGGTACCTTAAGACTTATAACCTCCCTACACCGTAGTAGAGTGGCTTTCGAGAAAAGCACAGATGTGTTACCGCTTTGTTAAATGTCATAGAGGATCTTCGGCGAGCACTGGACGAGGACAAAGTCAGCTTTCTTGTTGTTATGGATTTCTCCAAGGCATTTGACACAGTGGTTCACAGTAGTCTTACAGAAAAGCTCCGTCGACAATATAACTTCTCGCCTGAAGCAGTAAAGCTTATTTCATCATATCTATCGAATAGAATGCAAGCAGTTGAAATAAGTTAGGGGTTGTCGGACTTTCTTCCAACCATTAGTGGTGTTCCACAAGGATCCATACTCGATCCCCTACTGTTTTCCCTTTATGCTAATGAAATTCTCTCATTCATTAAGAACTATTTGTCCCATTTGTATGCAGATGATGTACAAATGTACTACAGCTGCCGTCTTGGACTGATCGAAAATGGTGCTTGTAGTATGAATGAGGATCTTGAGAGGGTAGCAGGTTGAGCTCAACTTAATGGCCTCGCTATAAACCCGTCGAAATCTAAATGCTTGGTCATATCCAAAAATATCCTTGACTTAACTTATTTTCCTCGGAATTCATTAAATAATGTCGCTATCGAATATGTTGACACTGCTAGAAACCTAGGAATTATTTGCACCCGTAACCTCACATGGGACAAGCACATTAACTCTATTGTCGGGAAAACATACGTACTCTTTGGGTGACTCCGTTGTATACTCCTTTAAAGACACGTCTAATGCTTGAAAATAGATTAATTTTACCTATCCTGGTCTACTGCTGTGCAATTTTCTCTACTTGTAATTACTAATGCAAATGAAAGCTCAATGTTGTCTTTAATTGTGCCATTCGATACATTTTTGGACTACGAAGATACGATAGAGTATCGAATTTTTTCAACAGACTGGTCAACATGCCGCTTGAGAGTTATTTTCAGTTCCACACCTTATTACTGTTTTCGAATATTCTGCTAACACACCAACAACCCTACCTATTCGAACGAGACTTTCCTCGGCCAGGTCTAACCAGTTGATTCAACCACGCCACGCATCCCTGACATCTTAGCGCCAATTTTTTATTAACGCTACTCGCCTCGCGCTATATCAAAAGTACAAGTAACAACAAGATTTAAAACCCAATTAAGACACTTTTTTTCTGTTCCCTAAAGTATGTCTCCTCCCCTTTTATGGACCTTCTAATTCAGCCCCATACTGTCAATATTCATCCTTTTCTTTTTATAACCTATTCTAAGGGTATATTAATTTTGACGCATAGTTTGTAACATACCTTAATATTGCCCGTAGACCCCTAAAAGTTACTATATTTATGATCAGCATCGATAGTAATGTCGATCTAGCCATGTCCGCCCGTCCGTCGGCAAAAATTAGGCCTTTAAACTGGGCCTAGAGAGCTGAAATTTTAACCATATACTCTCTAGGGTCCCGAAATAATCAAGTTTACGAATTTTTGAAATCCGCCCACAGACACGCCCACAAACTGAAAAAAACAAAATTTTTGAAAAAATCGAATTTTGAGCTAGAAAGCTGAAATTTTTTATATATGATCTATGACTCCTAAAACTGCTCGGGATATAAAATTTTCAAAATCGACACGCCCACAAATAAATAAAACAATTTTATTAAAAAACCAAAATTTGAGCTAGGGAGCTGAAATTTATAATATATACTCTCTAGGGGCCCTTTATGCTCATGTGTTAATTTTTTTTAAATCGGCCAACTGACACGCCCACAATTAAATAAAACAATTTTATTGAAACGCCCAAGTTTGAGCTAGGGAGCGTTTTTTTCGATAAAATCCTTTAAATGTTATATATCAAAATATGTAGAGCGTTCTTAACAATTCAACCATACTTAGACTTTTGTCACGCCCACTTATGAGGGATAGGAATAAGAATAGGGTATCCAACAGTTCGCCCAAGCGGACTGTATCCCGTCCCTATGTTTTCATTTTTCTTTCTCTCCTATTATTTGTATTCCTTTCTACTTTCTCCTACATTAAAGTAGCTACTGTTGTTACTATTGTTCAGAACTATTCATACATTAAGCTCTCTTTTGTAAAATTTTGTAGCTTATCACTAGTGTACAAGATATTATATCTTAATGTGTAGAGGCTCTTCTTAATTAATAAATGAAATGAAATGATGATTTAAAACGCGCTCAAATAAGTAGTCTTAAGTTAGATTACAGGTGACTTGTGTTTTCTTGGAGCTTGAAGTTGCCCATTATCGTGGAGCAGGCAGTAACATTTTACAACCTGCCGACTGAGATTTTTACATTTCATTTTTTCTACTTTGAGGTCGAATTTTTCCAGAACTTGGAAATAAAAGCAGAAAAATAGAGCGGAAAATACGTCGATTCGACGACGTCACAATTAAAATCATGCTGTCTCTTTTCAACTCTGGTACACAGTAACGCATCGGCGCTTACTTATTCAGTCGCCGATGCGCTCTTGCGAATGAGAGTTTTTTTTCAACAGGCCACGATGGATATTTAAATTAGATTTCATTTATTTTATTTAAAATACGAATAAATTTTAATAAAATTAGGTTTTTCGTTCAGGAACCTGTTTATTTATATTTCGGAAAAAACAGTAACTATATATGGATTACAGGAAGCTTAAAAAACATTTGTTCAGTCGTCGATTCGTTAAATGATAGTACAACAAAAACAGCTGGGGGACATAAGCTCAAAGACCTTTGACCTTTGCATGTAACCAAACCCACAGGGTGAGATGCGACCAGACCAATAGACACTTTCCAAACTTCTCTACAGTCGCAATATCATAAATTGATTTGATTTTTCTTCTTCTGTTCTCGCACCTGCAAGCTGTATTATGCCAATGATGCTAATGCCATCGGCTTATTGCACAGACTTGGAAAATTTTGCCGCGAGTTATGGAAAGAGAAGACGAAAAAGAAAATGTTGGCCGTCTTTGTCATTTAACTGTCATTTCGTGATTGACCAGTGAGGTATTCTGTGAGGATGACCGATATGGGCGCTAAGGCGGAGTAGCTCAATATTTGATCAATTTATTGAAATAAAATGGAGAATCTACGGAAACTTAACATACGAAATGCACCCGTCCTATAAACGCACTAATGGAAAAGTTATTTCTTGCGTATACCTGATCCTTAAACTTGCAGTCTAATCGTGAGGTAATACGAATACCCTAAAGTTAATTAAAAAAAACCTACATTAATTTTCAGTTTGCGGATGTCTTTGTGATTCAATAATCTTTCCCTTAATTTTGATTAAAAATCACCCAACTTTTGCCCAGATTATTAATTGTAAAAATCCCCCAAGTCGCTAATACTTTCCGGTAAAAATATTATATGCACTGCCAAAGCGGACTGGAATTCTCTTTAAACATCGAAATGTGAATGGAAAAACGGGAAAGCAGATGCGACTACATTTAATATGCCATTGCTGCAGGCACACTATCTGTCCCTCGAATACTTCTTAGTTTGGGAGGAAACAAAAATCTCTACCTGGCTTAAAAAAAATTGATCCACTGTTCTATTCCATTGTCATATCATTCATTGTGCGCCCAGAAAATGTACGTTCTGCTTTAATTTTAAGTAAAAATTCTGAAGGCATTAATAAAAGTTTTTATTAAAAAACGCAAGTGCAGTGAACATCCAATCAAAACAAGCTTTTATCTTCGAAATAAAATAAAAATTAAACTGAAAATATTAATCACTGGGATTTATATTGTCCATTCCCTCCCATTCACCTTCATCAGGGCTGACATTATGTTTTGTAAACTGCATGCCTACACCTGCACTTGGCTATAACTTTCCGGCCCCACGTACCACGGCCGACTTTCAAAGAGTTTGAATTCTTCCGGTTAATAGAGCGTAAATTTATTGGCATTGCTGTCCAGTAATCACCTGAGGATTGTGAGGATAAAAAGCACGGATGCTCGAAAAGAAACCGGGAGACTAAAAATAACATGGTCTTATAGAGTCCTGTCTTGGGACTTTTGCTAATAAAATCGATTTCAGAAATTGCTTTTATGTTGTGGTGGAATAAAAGCTTCCAATAGAATCCATCACATCACATCGCCTCCATACAGCTCAAATACCTACGGGAGGTTATTCGAAGCAGAGAGTGCAACTTCTCTGAACGGTCACTTGCATCCTGCTCTTTGGCAGTTCACATGCAGATGAGAAGTATAAGTATCTGCACTTGATGCGCATCGGGGAAACCGATTTATGTATGTACATTTGTCATGAGCACGATTCAAGGTTTCCAGGAAGTTGGTAAGATTTTTTTGAAATACAAGCATGGAAATTGTTTCCGTCTAAAGTTCTTGGTGCTTATTGTTCACGTCCTGACTTCCGTTGTCCTGCGCCGACAAAAGGTGGTGCACCGAGATTGTACTATTACCCGCGAGGGTACTCCTTCTCCATTCTTGTCGTAGTAAGTAGAAATCCAAAAATTGGATTCGTGGACAAATTGTCTGCACAAATGTTAATCTTTTTAAAAGACTAGTAAAGCAGATGATAGTGGAAGAGTTAATTCTTTGAATGAGGATTTGTGTATGTGTTTGCCGATAAAAGAAGCCCGTTGGAAATTGTGCAGGAGCATAGAAAGCAAAGGAAGGAAGGTTTATTTTTAATTCATTCCCCCCGAGAGTCATCTTAGTAATAACTATGTATATAGCGTGAGATGTAGCTTTCCAGGTAAAATAATTGTTTTTGAATACTACACTAAAGTTTTAACGTCAAGTAGATATTTTTTAAATCTCGATTGATCGTCGGGTCAAGATCTGAGTATAGAATATGATTGAAAAAATATAAAAAATAATTGCCTAATAATGAAAAAACAAAAATGAAAAACTTGAAAAACCATTCGCACTGGCTAACTTGAGCCTTATTGCGAAGATCAATCGACAGTTGATAATTGACTATTTTTAATGTGTGGAGACTACAGTTTACCGAACGATTCTGAAGGATTTTGTCGATCGCAGTCAATTAAAAAAAATCGATTGACAAAAATACCAAATGAATCGTTCGTTCACAATAGCACACATTGAAAATAGTCAATTATCAATTGTCGATTGATCTTCGCAATAAGGCTGTATATATCAGTGAATGTGGGCACGCATAAAATATGGTTTTTGGCTACTCATGAACGGCAGAATGAAATAAGGCCCCAAAAAAATTAAAAAAATATGTTGTAAATTACGGTTTTCATTTTCGGATCAATTACAATTCCCTAATGTTGGGAAGTAAATGCCAGAGAAAATGGTGCTAAATTTCAAAATGAAAATTCCATTTATGCAATAGAAAATAACCTAAAAAATCTATGGCAAACAACAACAAAAAATATTATAAAATTGGGGCGTATTTTCATTGTATTAGGGTCATTTTGTATATTTTTGGGAAACCCAAACATTGCTTAGTTCGAAAAAGGAACAATGAAGTTGCGTAAGCGGGTTAAACCATTCGGAGAAAAGTGTTAAATCCTTTCGACACAACCCTGTTTGATTTAAAAAAGAAAGCCGACATAGACACAACTAGCAGCCACCCTTAGCTGAGCATTAAAGTTGTGTGAGCGGCTAAACCATGTGGAAATAGTAGTTAAGTTCCTCTAACCCGCACAGCGTTGCCGCCAAAACATTGTTTGATTCGAAAAGTAAGTTGACATAGGCGCCTGGGGTTGTGGTTACTTTGGGATTTTCGTTGAGTTTGTGACCGTTTTCCATTGTTTAGGGGTGATATTTCATATATTGCAAATAAGATAGGCAAGCAGCGATTAAGTTCATGGACTCAGTCACTTCAAACTCCATCGAAGCCCTAGACTGCCTATCATCTCTTAAGGAGATGGTGGAGCAGTTCAATATTCACCTCTGTTGGGTGCCGTGGCAAAGAGACATTACAGGGAACTGTATTGCAGATGACTTCGCTAAAAAAGGAACCACATTACCTCTTTTCCCTAATAAAGGTTCTCTAGGTATACCTATCGCTACATGTAAACTTATGTTTAAGCTATTCACAATCGAGAGAATACACCTAAGGTGCACAAGTCGTACTTCATGTCTTGCGACTAAGCATATCTGGCCAAAGCTAGACCTGCGACGCTCTGAGTATGTAATCTCACTAAACCGACTACAGATTAGATCTTCTATAGGTGTCATTACAGGGCACTGTCTAATAGGCAAGCACACATAGAGGCTTGGCGTTTATTTTAACGACTTCTGTGGAAACTGCATGGACGAAGAGGAGAAGGAGACTACAGTTTACCTTCTCTGTACACGTTCTGCTCTCTCCCATAAAAGCAAATCTCTATATAGGAGCCTTCTTGCTTAATGATCTTAGTGACTTAACTACCACAGACGTTAGAAGTCTATCGCGCTTCATTAAAAGCTTTAAATGACTTAACGGGTGTAGCGAGAATCTCACTAGATCCACGTGGTATTAAAATGGACCTCACATTGGTCTAAGTGCATCGGCTGTACCTGACAGCCACCTCAACCTTACCTAACCTGATATATTCTTACGAAATGAAAAAACAGATTTATTTCATATTTAGTTTCACCTAGATCTAGAATATACTGAAATACTAAAATCCCTAAAATATGACCATTATTTCGTCATCCATTCAGACATTTAAATGTGTTTTAATTTAACCAATCTGAGAAAAGCGAAACATTTATATGTGTACTTACGAACACAACCAAATTGGACTACCAAACTGACAACTTCTTCAAAAATTGATCAAATTTCAGCGCCATCTGCATGTTCGAATGATGTTCTATTTTCCCTAGTGTAACCCAGTACACGGACTATATTGCTTTCACAACGTTTTTGGATTTGTTTGTGTGACGTGGGTAAAAACAAAAAAAAACTTTCTCGCTACTCTGAAGCAAAAAAAACAACCATATTTTAGTTTTTTTCTCTCCTTTTTTGATTGTTAGTTAATTTAAAATTAATCTACAAAAAGGCTAATTTCCAAAGCATAGCGAGTTACTTATCTCAAATTCCTTGGCATATAAACTTTCAGCCGTCGAATCTGTATTTTTCATACAACTTTTTCTTTGATTCTTTAAAAGATGCAATTAATATGCTTGTGCCAAAGTTAAATATAAGAAATAGTTCAAAGCCAGCGTGGTTTAATAAAAGACTTTGCAACTTAAGCAACAAAAAAAAAACAAAACGTATAAACTTCTTAAAAAATCGTCTAACAATTCATTGTTAATAGTTCATTATACTCGACTTGAAAGGGATTTTAGGGTTCTTAATTAGTTTTACTATAAAAGTTATATTTTCTCAATAGAATCTTGTCTAAAAAACAATAGCAAACGCCGCTGGACGTTCATTAAAAACAAAAAAAAATCTAATGGAATTCCTAGAAGCATGCAATACCTCGGTTCAACTTACTCGGATAATACTTCAATCTGCAATTCATTTGCAAAGTTCTTTAATTCCAATTATACAACTTCTGTTCAGCAACAATCTTCTAGTCTATCTTATACAAAGAGTCTGATTAATATTGGGTGGTTAAGTATTAGCACTACTGAAGTTGAAAAATCACTGCTGAATTTAAACTGCGACAAACAGCTGGGGCCTGATGAAATTCCTCCAATTCTTCTTAAAAAGTGCGCTGCAGTGCTCTCTGAAGCTTTCGCATAACTTTTTAACGCTTCTCTCTCCAAAGGCGAATTTCTCACTCAGTGGAAATAATCGTTTATCATCCCAATTCACAAATCGGGTTCCAAGCAGGAAATATCCAATTATTGCCCGATATGCAAATTATCAATAATTCCTAAGCTCTTTGAAAAGATTGTTTACGATTAATTAACATTTTTGCTGAGGGAAGTTAGTTCACCCTTCCAACATGGGTTTTTTGCTGGTAGATCTACTACAACCAACCTTGCTATATTCTCAAACTTTGTGCTGAATGAACTTGAAGAAGGATATCACACTGATGTGATATACACTGATTTCGCTAAGGCCTTTGATAGAGTCAACCATACTATCTTGATTACCAAACTGAAAAAAATAGGCTTTCACTCTAGCGTTTTGAAATGGCTGGAATCCTATTTATTAGGGCGTGTTCAATTTGTGTCAATTGATAATCTCCTTTCAAAGTCAACTTTTGTATCGTCGGGTGTTCCACAAGGAAGTCACCTTCGGCAGCTCCTTTTCCTTGTTATACCCTATTCTAAGGGTATATTAATTTTGACGCATAGTTTGTAACATACCTTAATATTGCCCGTAGACTCCTAAAAGTTACTATATTTATGATCAGCATCGATAGTAATGTTGATCTAGCCATGTCCGTCGGCAAAAATTAGGCCTTTAAACTGGGTCTAGAGAGCTGAAATTTTAACCATATACTCTCCAGGGTCCCGAAATAATCAAGTTTATGAATTTTTGAAATCCGCCCACAGACACGCACACAAACTCAAAAAAAAAACATAATTTTGGAAAAAATCGAATTTTGAGCTAGAAAGCTGCAATTTTTTATATATGATCTATGACACCTAAAACTGCTCGGGATAAAATTTTTTCAAAATCCGCCCACTGACACGCCCACAAATAAATAAAACAATTTTTTTGAAAATCCAAAGTTTGAGCTAGTGAGCTGAAATTTATAATATATACTCTCTATGGGCCCCTTATGCTCATGTGTAAATATGTCTGTGGGCGGATTTCAAAATTCTTAAACTTGATTATTTCAGGACCCTAGAGAGTAATGGTTAAAATTTCGGCTCTCTAGGTCCAGTTTAAAGGACTCATTTTTGCCGACGGACGGACGGACATAGCTAGATCGACATTACTATCGATGCTGATCATACAGTCCCTGGCCAATTTATTAGACGCACTGTAAAGTTCTATGTACTTTGTTTGTACTTGTTTACTTTCGCGTATCAATTGGTTAACACTGTAGTGCAACATGTTAAAAGTAAATACAAAATGGAATCATATACAAAATCATCTAAATAAAACACATTTATGTACGTTTAAATATAACAATATTGCATATAAACTCGTGCAACACATAAAAATATTAAAAAACTACATTTCGTCTAATAATATGGTCAGGGACTGTAAATATAGAAACTTTTAGGGGTCTACGGGCAATATTATGGTATGTTACAAACTTCGCGTCAAAATTAATATACCCTTAGAATAGGGTATACAAATATATGTACATATATCTATCTATTGAAAGAGCAATGCGGCATTTGGAATACAATCAATAATTATGTACCTGCATTGTACATTATATGATTTTATTTTTTGAATTAAATAATTTTGTTCACACATATGTAGCTGTGCTTCTTTCCAGGCGTTTCTCTTAATTCAACATAAGTATGTACTAGCAGGCATACGCTCTCTGAATTCAGCCAAGTTCGCTCACGTTGAGTAAAGCCCAGCAGAAACCTAAGTTAATTAAACAGAAAGTATGTGAACAAAACGAAGATGGAAGCGGGAGTGGAAACTGAGAAGGCAGTGGCAAGGAGCGTAGAAGAAGTAAGATCAACTTGGATAAATCTGAGAGTACGGGACTTTGGCGGAACACACTTATGGGGAAGTGCATCTTACCTCCAGCAATTACTTTTTACATGATCCGAGTTTAAGGGCTTAGTAGATAAAAGCATACATTTTTAATTTTACCAATTCAAAAAGTGCATTAAAAGTTTTCAAACATTTTTTTTTGGTTGACCTATTTGTGTATTTAAGCAACAGTATACCAAAATTAAATGAACATGTTAGAACTGAAGACGCAGGCCGACACCAAAGGTAAACGGCACGTTCTTTAAAGTATCTTACAGACTCGAATAATAGTGATATAATAATGGAAAATTATTGTGCAAACAAAATTCAAATGTAAAAAGTTAAAAAATTATATCTTACTGGTCATACCCGTATAGTGCACTGGCGTCTCTCTGGAAAAGGTATAAATCTTCTTTGAAGTGTTCGGGCCTGGCGGAGAACTTGAATGCGTTAGCGTGATTATGACCACAAAAACGCTGGCGCAAACTAGGCACAGAAAAACAGTCATAACGATGCAAACTATTCGTTTTCTCTTTCTATCCGACTCCTCATCGTCGTCGGTGTCATCACTTAAGGATTTTTTCTTCAGCCTATGAGCCGATCCCGTTATCGATGATCGACGTATTGGATGCCTAAAGGGTCGTAACACTTGATCGAAGGCGGCAGCTTCACCGATCTCGTAGGCCAAAGATGGCTTCCGTTCAAATGATGACCGTTTCTCTTCGATTAGACGTGCCGAAGTAGATGCAACCAGTGGTCTGGGACTGCGCTTGATATCATCCACATTGACGCTACCAGGTCCGACCTCACCGGACACTGTAGTCAGTGGTCGACTGTTCCGGCGGTTGGGCGATAGATCAAACTCAGGATATGCATCACCCATAAAGCTTTTGGATTTCTTTGACGCACTCAGCGCCTCCCTGTATGTACGCACTCGGACGCTGGCACTATGCGGTTTTTTCTTGGCACCTTGTTTTACGACAGCAGGACGATGGATCTGCAGCTCATCCAGATTGTTCGGTGAGAGGTAGAGACTGTGCGTGTGTTTGCCTCCTCGCTTAAAGTGATACGGATGGGATTGTCCTGGCTGCTGCTGGGAGGGTGATATCGATGCCGATGGCAGCAGATGTTGGTTTTGGTGTTGGTGTGCTTCATTGTGCTTGTCCAGTTCTAGGCTATGTGAGCTATGTTGGCGGGCATGTTGCTTGCGAATGTTAACACTGCTACTGCTCCCCGCTATCGTGGTTTCTTCGAGTGATAGTCGTTGATCCTCGATCTTTGTATTACTATCGCTGCGCGATCGGTTACTGTTGGTGGTGAAGAGCTCATTCTCCAGTGAGAGGTTAGTCGTACTGAATAATTGCGCAGGTCGGTTGCTGTCAAGGATATCGTCGTTCAGTGACGGATGTCGTATGGCGTCTGCCTCTGTTTTCACACTAGGCCTTCGCGAGGGTTCGTTAAATGAACGATGTGTTCGAGAGCCGCGACGACTGGGCGACGGTGATCGACTGATCTCCTTCGCCAATGGCTGGGGAAAGAGGTAGTTTCCTCTTACACTACTTGTGCGGCGGGAAGATGATGCAGATTCGGTTGTTGTCGTCAGCATAATCTGTTCTATGGTTGGTTCATTGGCGTGGAACGAGTGCGTCTTTTTCATCTGTAATGTGGAACTGGGATGAATGTCAATCGTATCGGAACGACGAAACAATGGCTTCTTCATGGGATGCCAGTCATCGTATTTGAGGGGGCTGGTGCTACCACCGCCGCTAACTAAATATATATCAGGCTGTGGGAAATTGGAAAGGGGCAGGGTTAGCAGGGGTGCTGGTGGTGAGGGTATAAGTGCTGCCGGTGGTGGTGTCGGTGGTTCCTCTAATATCAGTGAAGCATCAATGATCATTTGCGGTGCTGGTGTATAATTATCGATGGCCATCGATATCGATCTATTGATCGCCTTAAGTTTCGGTGGTTTTTTCTTCGTAGCAGGATTGTCTAAGGATGATTTGCTTTCCCTGTCCATTCTGTAGTTGTGCGGTATTCTATATTGTGCAATGATTGTGCTTTAAAGTGTTCTTTGCTTCTTAGATCTACGAAAGTATGCAGTGCGGTTGCGATTATTGATTCATACACGAAACAATGCAAGTTGTTGGGGAGTGTTGTGTATAGGGCAGGGTGTGTTCAAAAGCAAAAGGAAGACTTGGTTTTTTATTTTTATTATTAAATCGGTACAAAAAGGTATTTCTTTGTGCGTTTCTTTTTTATTTCCTTGTTGAGTGTGCGATTGTAATTAAAGCATGAACAATTGGAGAATTTGTGCTGCAGTCTTTCCAAGGCGTTCTTCTTACTTGCTTTGATTGATCACTTTTATTTTCTGTGTTATTGTAACTGTAAATGTCAGCTTCGCATTAAAATCATTTAAAGTCTGATCACGATGCACACATCGACGTGAATAAATCTAAAAAAAGGTTAAATAGTAAGAACAAAAACGGTGTATGTTGTGCAAGTGACATTCTTTAGAACAAATGAAGGAGAAAAAGTTTTCTTCGCTGCAAGTTAAACCAATGTTATTTGTTTCTACTTCATAACATTCAAATTTGTGCTAATTCAATCATTTAACCAAAAATAATGCAATTCTTTTGTTTTAATTACAATAGTTCTTAATGAAAGAAAAAGTTTAAAATAAACATCAACTTGTTATTACCCAGCAAGTCGTACAAAAAAGTCAAATAAATAAGTCTGTAAATGAAAGGTAGACGAAAGGAAAGAGAAGGAAAAAAAGTGACGGAAGCATATTGGTTTGGTACCATGAACTATTGTTATGTCTTGGAGTGAGAAGTTCAGGTGAAGTTAAGACTTTGTAATATTTGGAATTGATAATTGTATTTTACTTTTACAAAGAGATGTGTTGTCTATTTTGCAAAGGAACTGTTTTGCGTTGGGGCCAAATTTCATGGGGCCGATGTCACACAATAAAGATCGTTGAGCGCCTATAAGATGGCCGATTTCGAAAAGTAATACGGCTTTCTGATGATAGTGCAGGTTTAATAAAGCTTGATCGAACAAGGAGGTCAAAAATCCAAGGAAGCCTTTGTAGTGGAGTGGGAAGTCTATGATCTTTATAGTCCAAGAATAAGACCAAGCACAAGAACAAGAACAAGAGCAAGAACAAGAACAAGCACAAGCACAAGCACAAGCACAAGCACAAGCACAAGCACAAGCACAAGAACAAGAACAAGAACAAGAACAAGAACAAGAACAAGAACAAGAACAAGAACAAGAACAAGAACAAGAACAAGAACAAGAACAAGAACAAGAACAAGAACAAGAACAAGAACAAGAACAAGAACAAGAACAAGAACAAGAACAAGAACAAGAACAAGAACAAGAACAAGAACAAGAACAAGAACAAGAACAAGAACAAGAACAAGAACAAGAACAAGAACAAGAACAAGAACAAGAACAAGAACAAGAACAAGAACAAGAACAAGAACAAGAACAAGAACAAGAACAAGAACAAGAACAAGAACAAGAACAAGAACAAGAACAAGAACAAGAACAAGAACAAGAACAAGAACAAGAACAAGAACAAGAACAAGAACAAGAACAAGAACAAGAACAAGAACAAGAACAAGAACAAGAACAAGAACAAGAACAAGAACAAGAACAAGAACAAGAACAAGAACAAGAACAAGAACAAGAACAAGAACAAGAACAAGAACAAGAACAAGAACAAGAACAAGAACAAGAACAAGAACAAGAAAAAGCTGAATTAAATTTACTTCGATGTTCGTCTGTTCTTAAAACTCTCGTCCGCTTCGGAAATGTAGGCGTTTTGACCCATTTAGGGCTCACCATCACCATTTCAAGACCCTGATTAGTTTTGAGATTTTTTCACAGTTTCAGCTTCAAATACGCCGACGTTGTCCACATAAGGCGTCTTCGATGCTGATTGCTGACATTAATTATAATTATTATTTCGATGTTATTCCAGATTATTTCGCTATTGTTCCATCATTCTCGGGGTGCAATCATTATGCAATATTAATATCAGATATGGGTTAAAGATAAATTTGAATACATAGTAATGCGAAAAGAGTTTGATTTAGGCAAACAAATTATTTGGCCCCAAACACCTATTTTCTCCAACCAGAGAAAGTAGCGTTCTTCAACATGAATTACAGTCCAAACAAGCGATGCCGTTTGCCAGTTTTTTAGTAAAGTGTTTTCAAAAATAGGAGTGTTTGGCTCAAAAGTGAAGTGCCTCATAAAAGTTTAGCTTATTATGTTAAAGAACTATAAATATAAAAAAAAAATTACAACAATGAAACTATATTACAAGTCTAAAGCAATTTAGGCGCCACCTGTGGAGAAAAAAATCCCATCGCACCAAACTTCTATCCTATCCTTCTATTCTTTCGTACAGTAAGTAGCACCCAAAAATAGGCAATGAATCATTTGCTGACAGCTACTTACAGCAACAAACAAAATGCCTGCGCTATGGTTTCCACTATAAGGGTACTGTGTCACAGAAAAAAGAAATCCCTTTAGCGCACGCAAATTATAAAAAAATAAATAAAAAATAAAGTTAATATAAGGTACATCCTTCATGAAGATTTTTAAAATAACTTAAATTCAAAAAGGTAAATACGATTTCTTTTAATCTAAGTTTTGTTGTATTTCTGTCCTATTCTTCAGGACTCTTCCCGGGAAGATAGAAAGCAGCATTATGTCCAGTCTGTACCAAAAAAGGCGATTCTTCGACCAATTGCACTTACGTCCCTACTTTCTAGGGTCATGGCAACGCTGATAAACCGTCAGCTAATGAAATATCTTGAATCGCGAAAACTTCTTAATGACCGGCAGTATGGTTTTCGCAGCAAAAGTTCCACTGGTGATTTGATGACATATCTAACCGATAAGTGGAACCAATCTCTTCACCAAGGTCGTGAAAGTAAGATTGTTGCGCTTGATATTTCAAAGGCATTTGACAGAGTTTGTCATCAAGCCCTCTTGTCGAAAATGCGTGCATTTTGAATCGATGATACTCTTCTTCAATGGATGACCTTTCGGACCGTTAAATTCAAGTTGTTTTGGAAGGTTTCAAGTCTGCAACTCACCAAATAAATGCTGGTGTTCCCAAGGCTCTGTTCTGTCCCCGACTCTCTTTCTCATTTTTATAAATGATCTCCTGTCTGTTACTTCTAATCCAATCCATTCCTTTGCTGATGACAGTACCCTCAGCTTCTCATATTCGTTTCTTTTTTCACGCCCCTCATCTTCGGGTGTGGAACTGGAACGGCTACGTATGTTAAGCTTATTAAATTCCGATCTTAGCAGCATAACTCAGTGGAGTACAACCAATAGAGTGGAATTTAATGCTTCCAAAACGCAATGCTGTCTCATGTCATTAAAACAAAACCCACACACACTGACATTATCCAAGAATGGCACTTGAATCGCTGAAACCGAAAGACTTGCCATTCTCGGTATGTGTGTCATACCGTTGGAATGACCACATATTCGATATCGCCAAGAACGCTGCGAAATGCCTAGGCTTCCTTAAGCGTTTTAAGAAATATTTTACCCCTTCTGATCTGACCACAATTTATAAGGCGTTTATTCGCCCGAAACTCGAGTACAACGCTCACATTTGGTCCGGTGCAACAATAACTTATTTGGAGCTACTTGACAGGATCCAAAAACGCGCGATAAAACTTATTAACGACCGAGACATCGCGAGATCGATTGACTCTCTTAGTCATCGTCGTAATGTCTCCTGCCTTTCGTTATTTTATCGTTATTTCCACCACAAGTGCTCAAACGAAATAGCCAGTTGCATTCCTCCCCTTGAACACTTGAACACAACCGCAATACTCGCCATTCAAGGAATGCTTATCAGTTCACCCTCAAGCTGGTGTTCGAACGTACAGTGAAGCTCAAAGAATCGTCCTCAGCCGTACAACACGAATGTGGAATACCCTTCCACGCTCTATTTTTCCTTCACATTATAACCTACAAACATTCAAAACCAACGTGAATCGGCTTCTCTCCTTTTCTTCTCACCTTAATTTCCTTAACGCCCGCGCTGTGCAGCTATTACATTATAAGGGTCCCAAAAAATCCCTTTAGTAGGTGCGTATTATAAAAAAAAATCAATACTATATCTTTTTTTTTTTTTTTTGAATAAAAGATTACTTTAAGTATTCTTAATATTTATCTTTATTTACTATTTTTTCATAAATGTCTTCAACTTTTTTTATATTTTTGTTGTTGTGACATTTATGAAAAAATAGTAAATAAAGATAAATATTAAGAATACTTAAAGTAATCATTTATTCAAAAATAACTTACACAACCGGACACGAACAAGAATAACAAAAATGGACTACATCTTTTGGCGGTGCCCAGTTCTCAAAACCATCTGCAGAAACAATTCCTTTTAAAACATTGTGAAATTGACAGTGCTTACTTTTAATTTGTACCGACATGTACTCTTGATGAATTTAGTTTGGAATTGACCCTTTCGGTTATTGCACTACTTCAGCCAGCGACCATATCACGTCGAGTTAATCGACGTGGGCGCGGTTAGTACGTAGATGGGGGACCGTTTGAGAACAACCGCGTGTCGTTGGCCAGTCCCATCTACAGAGTTGAGGTAGATAATACATACGTGGTATCATAATGGACCTAAATTGGTCTAAGTGTGTCGGCTTCTGCCGACAGCCACCTAAACCTAACCTATTGCACTATATGCTAAGCTGCAACAAAATCTTTTAAATGGGAGTAAATAGTTTCCCCCAAAGATTTTTTTGGGCTGATGACTGAATTCCAAAAGACTTCAAGATTTGTTCCCTTGCGTAGAAAGTAGTCCAAAATTAAATGCCTCCAACCCGCTTCTAGGTTTTCTATGCTCCCGTCGTTTACTTTATTCGGCAAAAGTCGGATTAATTTTAGTAGACTTTAACACAAAAGAAGATAAGTGCAAAACACCGCTAATATGGGGTCTATTTTATTAATTCTTTTAAGAATTTGCTTACACATAATAATGTACAAATCTTGACTATGGTGTCTTTGTCTCTACTTTCAGATTCATCCCATACACTATTAAGTATATTATCATCATTTCAGCTTTGGGCTAAATTAACTTAAAATCGATGTATGTAATTGTTTAAAATAAAATTTAAGAAATTCAGCTGCAAACGCATCACTAACGTCTAAATGCTGATTTACGTTATAAAAAAGTGAAGTGTTTTTACGAAAGAGGAAGTAGCCGAAGTGTCGGATTCAAAACGAAGTAAAACACTTTAAATACCTCATAAGCAGGTAAACTAAAATCACTGAAACATATCGCATCCGTAATAACACTACGACTCTTCCGACCAAAAAGGGACTTAATTTAAAATTCCACATGAAACCAAGAAAAAAAAACACCACACATTTCATTCCATTGACATTTAAATTCAATTTCGCTGTACTTCATGTTACATTGTTACCAGCCTTTACAAATATCCTTGGAACGAAATGAGGTAGGTACTCATAAAAATCATCACACTTACTCAATCTCGTACGCTTTCGTACTTACAACAATTAAAAAAATATTAAAGAAATAATAAAAGATTTCTCTTAAGTATTCTTCGTCACTGTCTCCTGCATACCGGAATGTGGAATCCTCAAAAGTTTAAGGCCTTTGCTGTAATGGATTTCTTTTATTAAACAAAAATAAAATAAAAATATTTTCTGTTCTTTTTCGGGGTACAAATTAAAAGAATATTCTCCGAGCGTCCGTTGCGAGTTAAACCTTGACATCGCGCCATTTCCATCTGACATCCAACAAATGCAAGTATGTATCAGGGATGAACACAAACAACAAAAATGTATGCATATATATAAACATTGTGAGAAATTAAAATCTTTTCAAGCATCGTAACAAAACAAAATATTAAAAATATATTTAAGATTTAACTGTAAGTACAGGAGGGTTAGAATCGGAATGCTATGGTATCCTTTTTAATAAAGAACTACTCAAAATCGCCAAACAGATTCGTTATTACGACACGTTTTCCTGTCGTCATTGTCATCGTACAACGTTAAGTGTTAAACCGATTATAATCACTTGAAACGATTATACCCACCCACACAGAAACTCAGTCGTATAGTATGTAGTTAGTACCTAAAGTACCCTATTTTCTGGCAACTCTTTTTAAACAATTTAACTCGATTAACACCCTCCTGAGGCAATGAAAATTCATTCATTTTGCACAATGAAACAGAGATCTGCTAGTATGTATTGTTATTCTTGCACACCCCCGCTTCGTCTACGGCCCTTCACGGATTTACACCTATCTTTTTTCCTACTTGGAACATTAACTAAATTAATGTTGAGTAAAGTTTGTCCTTGCACGATGAAGGAAATACACAAGTACTATCCTTGCCATATTAGAAACGACGCGAAAGGATACACACATCATCGTTGATGTGGTGGAAATTATGCGCTTGCATATCAGGTCTCTGTGTTCATAAATTATTAATTGCATAATTAGGGGATTTTTTTTTTCCCGCTGAGTATGTCCTCTTGCTTGATGGAAGGCATCCACTCTTCCATTTTAGCTGTGTTTACCCAATGGAAACGTAATTTGATGTGTAATCCAAGGGTTTATCATCAAACAAAGTTTAATCCAAAACTAAAAGGGTATGTTTCATGAATTACAAATTACATTTACCTATGTATATCGCTATCAAACTGTGTCGGTTTGGGCCCACTTAGATGAGGCACACTGGCTGTTAGTGCCATTGTATTTTATTGTAGATTTGATTGGATTTCAGTTTAGAAACTGGATTAAGAATTTTGCGTCAGTGTGTGGAAGCTTCTAAATTAAAAGTCTTCAAAGTTAACAAAACTTAAGGTCATAACGCAAAAGACTGCCGGTCCCAAGCACAAATATTAGAGGTCGGTTTTCTCAGAGCCGATAAGGGGAGTACACTTCGTTAATTAATTCCCAATCCAACGGTGGAACAGTGAACGCCGGAGGATCCGTGGCTGGAAGGGTGCTTAGTTGTTAGTTTGCGAACTTCGGATACCGGGCGACCCCCAACCACGGGCGACCAAATATCCCACCCACTCGTGGGAGTCGAAATTGATCAAAAATCCCAAAAGAGAACGATGACTCTAAAAAGCATCATCAAGGTATGCTTTCAAACACCCTGTAGATGCCGACATGACATCTGCCACTCGGACAGAGTCTTTAATCATTGGCTCTGAAATAGGGGAACTTGCGGAGAACTCGTCTCGTTTGAGAAACCAATAGACTATGAAATAGAATACTATCGGACGAAATACATCGCGAAAACACAGACGTACCCGAGATTATTGGCAAACATGGGTCCCGAGGTTACCTCGCCTCAATCAGAAGCAAAACAAATGGTTTAGGTACCGCATATATAAATGTACTAAGCTCACACACCATGGAAGAAAAATCTGTCGTGCACTGTTTGCCCAGAATCAAACAGAATCAAATAATCATGGATTCCAGCTCACGAAGGAATTAGGTAATGAAAAGGCCTGCAAACTGGGCAGGAATGGTTTATAAACTCTATTCAAATGTCCCGAACCCTTCTACTGCACTCATAGATCGGCAGCATTGCACCTATAAAAAGCTGGGAACAAATGCAATGTATCGCTTGTTGGGAGAACATCCCAGGTTCACTACTGGCCAACAATGACAATAGATGCCTAGGCATGGTATCAAAAACTTAGTGGCTATCTTACAAGTTACTACTAACAGGAAGGATATCAATGAAACAATACTTAAAAAAGCTCTCGAATACATTTTGAGCAAATCAGAAACTCCCCTGTTGGCGTGAACTTGGTCTTGTTCTCATTAACATTAATACCAACCAATTTTGTCTGTTCTTGAATCGGCGTAAAAGCTTCTTCCACGAATAAGGCACGGTGGGAACGCAGGTTGATTTCAACATCTTTCGCATACCCCAGTAGAAAAAGTCAAGTCGAAAGTGCCCCACTTACATATCTTTTTGATGCACATTTTGGCAACTTTTTTGAAACTATTAGGGTACTGTGAACTATTCAAAAACTGTGAATTTTGTAGTAAAAATACAATAATCATTTGCAAAAGAGTTATTCCAAAACTACAGAAAACTTGGCGAATCTGCCCTAACCTTCCCTACCGAAGACATAAGGAAATCATTTGCTGCTAACATTATCTGCATTAAATACAGAGAGCAGAATTCCTTCTAGCCTAACTATTTTCTGGCCCATACGGCACATTGAATCTTATAGGCCGAAGTGTCTTTTCATCGCCTTGGGGAGTCAGCTCGGACTTCAGGCAACCGACCCTGCTCTAGTGAAAAAAATATGGACCGCATATTAAATATACCCTTCATAACTAATTCCTTGAAACTCCCCATAACTGCACCGGCCCAACATATCCTGCCCCAGCTTTAAGCGAGGAAAACTGAGATAAGTGGCGAAAACTGTACAAAGGAAAAGAACCCATAGTCCTGAGCAAATGTTGTCCATTGTTCACACATGACGCTTGGTAGAGACTCTCCATCTCTGAAATCGAGCTTTAAAGCCGCAATTAAAATAGCAGGAAACTTGGCAGCAGACTTGGCAGAAAGACAAAATGACTCGAGAAAGGGTCACTCTACGATTGGAGCGAATAAAGTAGTACTAAAGGCCGCTCAAACTGTCCAACAGATAAGCCTCTACTCAAGAAGGATCGTCATGCTGGTAGCGCTGGATGTGCAAAATACCTTTAAGTCAGTCAGGTGAAGTAATGTTCTGTAAGTGATTTGTTGTACTGTACAGTAAGGCTGAGTGAAGTACTAGAGCACTAGGAAGTTAGAAAAAGTTATGTATTTCAAAATTGTAGAAACTAGACAAAACTATGCAAAAGACATACAAAATTATTTTGAATTATTTCGTGTTCAAATTTATTTTAAAAGCTGAAATAATATAATTCTTGTAATTCCTTTACCCGTTTTTGAGCCATTGTTATTGTGCTAGAGCATTCCATTATTTGAGTCATTTGGAAAAACTGTGTGTGCCATCTTCTTAGTTCTTACCCTCACCCAAATTATTCAAAACTTTTTTGCTAGAGAGAGTGACAGGGCAAGAAGAAAACCCACGTCCAGTCAACGAAGAACCGGTTCCACCATCCGGTATTGAAAAAGATAGCATAGCTTTAAAAAAGCTAAAGAACAGCAAGGCTGCCGGCTCTGGTTGGTTAACAAGCGGAGCTCTTGAAATACGGAGATGATGTTTTGGTATCGCGCATGCACCAAATCATCAAACAACTAAATATAAGCTCAATATATGCCCCATCTACAAGAAAGAAGATCCTATGTCTTGCAAGAACTATCGATGCATATCCTTCCGAACTATTCCAAACCGAATTCCGGCATGGAGATGCGCTTTCATGTGTCATATTCAACAGATCCGTCCATCTAGTCGGATACGCGGTTAGAGGCTTTTATGGCGATTAAATTACTGGCAAAATTTGGTTGGCGTTAAAAACAACGAGGATAAAACGAAGCAAGTGGAACCAATCTCTTCACCAAGATGGTAAAATTGTTGCGCTTGATATTTCAAAGGCATTTGACAGAGTTTGGGATCAAGCTCTCTTGTCGAAAATGCGTGCATTTCGAATCGATGATAACCTTCTTCAATGGAATAGATATTGCCTTTCGGACGGTTCAATTCAAGTTGTTTTGGAAGGTTTCAAGTCTGCAAGTCACCAAATAAATGCTAGTGTTCCCGAAGGCTCTGTTCTGTCCCCGACTCTCTTTTTCATTTTTATAAATGATTCCCTGTCTGTTACTTCTAATCCAGTCCATTCATTTGATGACAGTACGTCCCACTTCTTCGTGTGTGGAACTGGAACGGCAATGTGCGTTAAGCTCATTAAATTCCGATCTTAGCAGCATAACTCAGTGGAGTACAACCAATAGAGTGGAATTTAATGCTTCCAAAACGCAATGCTGTCTCCTGTCATTAAAACAAAACCCACACACACTGACATTATCCAAGAATGGCACTTGAATCGCTGAAACCGAAAGACTTGCCATTCTCGGTATGGGTGTTAATAACAAATTTCGTTGGAATGACTACATATTCGATGTCGCCAAGAACGCCGCAAAATGTCTAGGCTTCCTTAAGCGATGCAAGAAATATTTCACCCCTCCTGATCTGGCTTCAATTTATACGGCGGTTATTCCTCCGAAACTCGATTACAACGCTCATATCTGGTCTGGTGCGCCAATAACTTATTTGGAGCTACTTGACAGGATCCAAAAACGCGCGATAAATCTCGTTGGCGACCGAGCATCGCGGTCATCGTCGTAATGTCTCCTGTCTTTCGTTATTTTATCGTTATTCCACTATAAGTGCTTAAAAGAAATAGCCAGTTGCATTCCACCCCTAGAACATTTCAACCGCAATACCCGCATTGCAATGAATGCTCATCAGTTCACCCTCAAGCCTGTATTCGGACGTACAGCGAAGTTCAAAGAATCTTTCCTCAGCCGTACAACACGAATGTGAAATACTCTTCCACGCTCTGTTTTTCCTTCACATTATAATCTACAAACATTTAAAACCAACGTGCATCGGCATCTCTCCTTTTCTTCTAACCCTGATTTCCTTAACGCCCGCGCTGTGTAGCCAATACATTATAAGGATACTAACAAAATGTCACAAACATTTGTCCACCGACTAGAACAAACCATCACTGTCGATGGCAGTAACTTGGAGGTAGTAAGGGAGTTCATCTACCTCAGAGTAAACATCAAATCCACGAACGACACCTTGGTTGAGATCCGACAAAGAATTGTGCTAAAAACTATTGCTACTTCGGTGTGGCATAACAAAATTGTTCAAAAATACTAACCCGGATGACCAAGTCTCTATTAAACACTTCTATTTCTTTTAGTGTCTTCGAATTCTTCAATATCTGATTTCAGCATATAATGCTTAATTTGGATATGTTGCCACCATTGGAACTTTGACATCTCAGAAATAGGTAATTTTCTAGTCTCATTGGGTACGAGCAACAACATCAGTTCCCATTTGCTTGAGTCTTGCTGAATTAACCGGCGATAGCGTCCATTCAACAGTCAAGAAGCCTGCACTACAATACGCTAGTTGGAAAATAGCTTCATCTGCTGGTCAGATACAAGCAATCTCTATTGAAGAGATCATCGTCTATGATGGGGTGATGGTTTGATTTCCGCTAATATTAGTAAGTTTATGAGCGAGTCAACTGTGAGTGAATTGTATGGTAATGGTTCCTAGATAAAGGAATATGACAAACTTCCCAATCTAAAATATCGACTTTCCTAACAGGCAGGGCTTTATGCCATAGGGATCTGCCAAAGTTTGCTATTAAAAGCAAGGCTAAAAAGCCATAAGTGAGAATGCAAGAGTTTGGTGTCTAAAGCGATTCTTCTTTTATTAGTCAAAACTTCTAGCTTATATACTAGTGCCCTTTGAGCATTTTCCATGCATAACGATACAGCGAATTAATTTGGGTTGCGAGGTGTCGAAGAACATATGAATCGGAATTGGGCTAACGATCATATATCAGATATTATTCAATCTACGGTGTGCACAGTGCGGTGCGTCATCAAGTCATTGAAATCAGAATAGTGCAGTGCATAGTGTTATTTACATTTCCCCACTGACTCGGGCAGTGCACTCTGTGTTTATTTTTACTATTCCGTTTTGCTTGTTTTATTGCAGCGTCATCAGTTGTATTGGCTGAAATATATCTTAAACTTAATTTACTTAGATAATATTAATTGTCTTAAGTCTAACAGTGAGTGTTAAGTACACTAAATATTTACAGCCGAATTAATAAAAAATACTTAATTTGTATCTAATTCACAAATAAACTACAATGTGGATTAAATGATAATTCACCTCTCATTAATTAAAATGCATGCAAATTGTCGTTAAGTAATAAATGGTATGGAAGTAGGGAATCATTAAGTAATAAATTGTATCTAGAAACCATATCCAACATGCCATTTGGTTCAAAGAGCGCGTCAATTGTCAAAAATGCTGTCAGTTATATTCAAACTTAATTACTCGTTAATTCACCACCTTCGGTCGAATTAGTTGATTGCATGTTTATCACCGTCAATTAACTTTAAAAAAAAGTTTGTTATTAGGGTTTCTCATTTAATTCATTGATTAAAGATAATTCACATTTCATTCACATTTATTTATTGGGCTGAAAATACTTAAGTCTAACAATAACTATTTCATTTTCATTTCATCAAATTCTTTATTTACATATAATAGATTATTTTAAAAAAAATTCATAGAATTTACATAGACATGGCGATTATGCCGTCTATCGGGTGAAACATTTCAAAAATAAAGATAAAAAAAACATACATATACATATAAGCAAAGTTAAGAGTTTGTTTTAAGTTAAATTTAATTAATTTGAAGAATGCGGAAGAACATAAGAAAAAGAAAGTTATCTGAATCAGCATATTCACAATATTTACTTTAGTTCAATAAAAGGAAAACTGTCTGTAACTATTAAAAGTATTAAATTGATTACAAAGTTTCGAAACTATTTCGGTAAGAGAGAACATGCTTGCAGTACTGAAGTAAAATAGACCAACCAAAAGAGCCATTCAAGATGTCTCTACACACACTAATAGAAAACGAGCTGACATTGAAATAAAACCTGCGGATTTCTTGCAAAAGAGGGCAAACAGCGAGCAAATGGTAGGTATCCTCTCTCTCATTTCTGTTACAGAGGGTACACAGATCAGAGGTCGAGTTTCTATGGGGTACGAAATTGAGGTTGAGAATTTCAACCCTAGCCCTAAAAATGGTACTTATGGAAGAAGCAGAGTGAACATAAGAGCTATTATCCAAACGATGGCTTAAGTTTTTGTAAATATGTCTTGAGTTCGAGGAGGATGCGCGGGCCAGGCATTGCAGATACTTCGTTTCATCCATTTTAGCTATCACATCAGAGAACATTCCGTTCCATTCATCAACGTTCGAATCACTCAGATTTAGGCTTACTTCGTGGGAGAGCGCAAGTTGGTTCCATTCCTTGAACGGGGAAGCATTAGTTCGGAGGAGAGACGCCAATATTGTCTTGTGTAAGTTGTTACCATTCCTCCTCATAACTCTGGTGATATATTCTGAGTGGGCTTTTAGATTCTGGATAACTAATTAAAGTTTAAAAATTGCATGCTTAAAGACGGGCTTACTATAATTTAAGTCGAAAGTGTTTGAATTTATTTATTTATTTCATCAATTGATTCAAGATCTGCTGATTATAAAAAAACTGAGTTACAATACATTCAAAATCAATAAATAAATTCTTATAATAGTTATATACAAATTGCTAATAGTTTTTTTTTTTTTTGAAAACATCTCTATTTATCGAAACGTCAATATTATTTCATTGAATAACTTTATTGAACGCGTAAATGGTTCATTCAAACCGTAGTTTGTCGTATGATGAGGAACATAAAAATAAACGTTACTATTACGAAACAATCTTGGCACATGAAAAGGAATTAAAGAAACAAGTTCGATAGATGTAATTCTATAGTCCAAAATATCTTTTACGAACATAACGCATTGAATTTGCCTACGACCTTTAAGCGTTTTCATATCGATGAGTGAACATCTCGAATTATAGTCAGGCATAGAACCAACCCAATTTATTTTTCTTAAAACATATCTCGTAAAGCGTTTTTGAATTTTTTCTATCCTCATTATTCCAATTTCAAAATATGGTGCCCAAGCAACACAAACATATTCCAACAGTGGAACAACAAGACACATTAATAATGTTTTTAGCGTATATGCATCCTGGAAATCATATGAATTTATTTTTAAAAAACCTAATAATGAATTACCCTTAGAGACAATATAGTCAACATGGGACCTGAAATCCATTTTCGAATCGATATAGACTCCAAGATCTTTGATACAGTCAACTCTAAGAAGTTCAAAATCATTAAAACAATAATCGAATTTAATGATAGACGCAGACCTAGTCACACCTAAAATTTTGCATTTCGAATTATTCAACTCAAGATGGTAAAATGATAAATTGTTAATGTCTTCCTCCATGAAAAAATAGTCCTAAGGCAAAGAAACCGGAAAAAAACACTTTTACATCGTCAGCATACATTAAACAACAGTAGTATTTCATAACAGAATGCAAATCGTTTATGAAGATGATGAATAGAAGTGGACCTAAATGACTTCCTTGTGGAAGACCCGACATAGCTTCCATTAGATTGGATGTAAAATATTCAATCTTTACTTTTTGTTTCCTTCCAGTTATATAATAAAAAAATTGCAGGTGGCAATGGTGCGATGGTAGTGTATTCACTAAAGTGATTGGCAGGTCGTGCGTTCGAATCCCGACCAGGGCCATGATTTTTATAAATTGAATACACACAACAAAAACTGATCTCCCTAGAGCAATTTAGGCGCCACCTGTTGAGACAAAAAATCCCATCGCACCAAACTTCTTTCCTATCCTTCTATTCTTTCAGTAAGTAGCACCCAAAAATAGGCAATGAATTGCTGGGAGCTACTTGCGCAACAAACTAAATGCCTGCGCTGTGGTTTTACCATTATAAGGGTACTGTGTCACTACAGAAAAAAGAAATCCCTTTAGCACACGCAAATTATAAAAAAAAAAAATAAGAACTCAGCCACTTAATAAAAGATAAATTAAAACCTAATCTATCTTATTTCTGTAAAATAAGACCATGTGATGTACACGATCGAACGCTTTTACAAAATTTGTGTAAAGAACATCAACATGTTTGCCCGATTCCATTTGGTTGCAGCAAAAATTTGTAAAAAGCCTTAAATTAGTGCAAGTTGATCTACCCTTCAAAAGCCCGTGTTGGTACTGGGATAAAGTTTCCTTTAACGAAAAATATGGCTTTTGGGTTATCATTTTTTCAAGCAATTTAGGAATGGCGGAAAGCTTAGAGATAGGTCTGTATTTTTTGACTAAATGCTTAAGTCCATTTTTAAATATTGGATCAACAAAAGAAATCTTTTTGAAAATGCAAGTGATCACGTAGCTCAAGGAAGCTGCGCATTTCGATAGTAACAAAGGAGCAATTTGATCATACCCAGCTTTTTTGGTAACATCAATATCGCTCAAACTTACAAGAATCTCTTCTTCAGAAAAACAATGTAAGCAAAAATCAGTGATGGGATTAATGCAACGATAGTGTTTATTAATGTTAGAAATTGTATCACTGTTGTAGGATGTTTGGAAGAACTTCGCAAAGAAGTTACAAGATGACTCTAAATCAGTAGATATTTTGTCATTATATTCCATACATTGCGAGAAAGACGAAACTTTTCTTTCAGAATTAAGGAATATCCAGAAAGTTTCTTTACCAATCATTCTTGTAAGGGGTTCATTTCGGCCGTATTCAGTACGATGGTAGGCGAGTCGAAAGAAGGTTAAATATCTTATGCGGCGCGGGCTGGATTCAAAAGTGAGCCCTTGAAGAAGACAAGAACAGTCAATACTACCCGTTAATAACCGATGGACAAACAGAATGTTGGCATTGTTACGGCGAGTATATAGGGTTATTTAGTAATATAAATAGTATTATGAATAAAGTTTGCTCCAATATCAAAAATATAGGGAGTTCGATTTCCGATAAATTATATTCACAGAGAAGAAGGCTGAAGAAGTATCTTGGTTAAAGTGCAAGTCACCCCTGAAATGTAAAAAAATAATTAAAGTTAGTAAAATTTTCAAGCTAGCTAGTTGTCAAAAGTCAATGCATTTGGCAATTTGATGAGTATCATAATTTTTATTTTGCAGCAGTTCCAGGTTCCATAAAAAAACGCAATTTTTTTGTAACGTAGACAAAAAGTGGACACATTCAAAATGAAAGGAATTCTTTAAGCTTCTTAAATCATTTCAAGAATTAAAGAATAAGGCCACACCATTTATTATTTATTTATCATTTCTTACCAGCACTATGTGATTAACTTTAAAGGACATTTTGAAAGTAGAGGAGGTGAATTTTGCAAAAGTGACAACGGCAAAAAAGACAGCGTATAAAAACTTTGCAGTGATTTCAAACTGGAACAAGTTCCAATGAGTAGGTGAAACACTTTATCTGCAAGTTCAGTGTTCACCACATGTATAAGAATTGAACCTTAATTTCCTTTTATTTGCTCAATGAAATTTAAATTACTCCTACCACCAGTTTAACCACATCGTTTTGGTTCCCGTTAAGGACTATCCAATTCAATTCTCAAATATCTTAATAAATTTGATGGAAATGTTTCCCCACATTTACACGTCACCACACGTCACGTAACATGTAATCCGATATCGTTGAAATATGGTCCCAATTCAATTCGCAAATTTGTTTTTTATCCAAATTATTACCTAATAATCCTAAGTAGACAACATTTTATTTATTTATGTTGATATTTTAGAACGCCACAGCCCCAGGATGTCCTTGATTCATCTTACGAGTGGCTGTATACGTTCTTACTGTGCTCCACTTCCTAGAGGGACTATACCTCTTTTTGTTGCCGTTCCGTCGTTGACATCGTCGTCGACTTTCTCAAGAAGTAATAAATGGTTACACAGGAAGAAGGCCCTGCTAATAATGACATTTATACGCTTGGGTGTCTCTAGTCCTATTTCAATGACGATGATCATCAGTAGATATTATCATCATTTTGGCTATAAGACTTTTATTTGAACTGTCCCCTTTCCTTTATAAAGGATAAACATTCTCAATTTTGTATCCTTTTCTGTGGTTTTTTCATTCAACCCACCGCCCATCTCGCGCTGCCCGACAGAATGTCAAAAAGAAAAAAATAAACAAATGTTTATCCACCCGGCAATATGAGGAGAAAATAAAATATTTTTTCGCTTTATTGATATGGAAATGGAGATGCGGTGTCAGTGTCGTGTGTATGAGTATGCCTTTGACAAACACGCAAAAAATCATCAAAAATATTGTTTATCATTGCACTCTCATCTGTCAGTATGTTAGCTTACATGACACGCAGTATACATATACGAAGTCCTTCAAGATATCGTTTCTGCTAAATATACAGCCATCGGCAATTGGTGAAAGAAAATCGCACGACCCAATCACACATGTAATCACATTCCCATACTCGTATAAGTGAGGTCTCATAATAAGTATAAGGCCGAAGCATCATTGAATAAGTAACATGTGGCAGTTGTTTTCTTCTTCCTGAAATTCCCACACCAAAAGATGAGACAATGGCTTTCAGAAGAGTGATTTTTTTTTACTTTGGCTTTGAAATGCCAAAGGGAATCCTTGCCTTTTAATAGAAAATTATTCGGTTTGTGGAAAAGTTGGGCTACAGAAAAACTTTAATATTATATCCGAGTTCAATACAAATTTAAGGTCGTGCTTGGACAGGGAAAGTTATACAAACCATGATCGATGGAAGCATTTTTTGATAGAAATTCATTGGCCCATTAGTATGTTGAATAAGTTGTACTTTGGAGGCAGACATAGACTTCAATTTGGTGGTATTTATGGTCAATTTGAAGGAATTTGAATGGATGAGTTTAGTTCGGAAAGAGACCAGAGAACAAATCCGTAAAAGGAATAAAAACAGTTTACACACCTAGTTTATGCGTCATTATATTTATTTAAGTCGATGATTATCTGCTTGAAGGAAAAGTGAGGAACCCCGAAGTGCATCAGTTATTCCTGGCGGTGGACGAATCAATCATAACCGCGGAACTAAACGTCTATACAATAAGCACTTGATTTATTTATTTATTTATTCATCAATGGATTAAATCTGCTGACTACATTAACAATTTATATTATATACAATAATTTTAATATTTACATAAATAATGACAATTTTCTGTTCCCCGCATACATACAGTAGACTCCCGTTAGCGTGAACACCGGTTAGTGTGAACACCGGATAACGTGAACAGATTTTTCTTTTGCTTGACATCTCTAAAACTTGAACAAATCATGAACACTCTAAAACGTGAACAAACAATTTTTGCTTCAGGTTAACAGTACACTGTTTGAGCAAGTGTATTTTAGCTTGAAATTCCTTATTCTTAGTACCTACAATACTTTGTCTTGTACAGTTTCTAGTTTTTTGCACGTGAGTTCGTGTCAGTTTGTTTCTCGTTGTTCCTTGCAATAATTGTTTTTGATTGATCTGCTCGATTTTCGCGATTTTCTTTGTTTTTTGTCATCATAAGTTTTATACGCGTTACAGTTTTGGTTTTATAGTTCTTGGCTTAAACATGTCCTCAAGGAAACCAAAGTTTATGCCACTTAAGGACAAATGCGCGATAATGGAGCAATTCCGTAGCGGCTCCAATGTAACAAGTTTGGCAAAAAAATACGACGTTGCAAAGTCGTATTTGTGCCGGTAACAAAAAAGTGAACACATTTTAAAGTGTGTAAACAACACATTTTCGGGGCCAGAGAGCTGAAGGTGAGCTGGTTAGCCAAAATGACATTAGTGTCTTAAGGCGCCTTAGGGAAAAAGCAGTGAGAATGCTTTTGGAGAAGAAGAGGATGCAAAAATAAATGACGGATTTTTTTCCATTTTTCGTATCGGTAATGCCCGTGCTCAGTCAATATTTAATGTTACTTTTTATGCCATAACCTTTTATTTTATAGGTTCCTATGTAATAACTTTTTGTTTAAAATTAAATAAATGAACGGAATGTAATAGTAAAAGCGCATTATTTTTAATTTGTTAAACATAAGACGTTTTAAAATGAATATCTACAGTGGGATTGCAATATTCTTTTATTAAAATTTGACCTTCGTAAACGTGAACTCTCCCGCAAACGTGAACTCCCTTGGTTTTTAATTTTTCACGTTATCGAGAGTATACTGTACAAGAAAATTTACAGACGAAGACTTAATAGCTGTAAGACTTCTCGTTTAAATTTATCTCTATTCGTTACAATGTCGACTTCATTGCAAACGGTGTTGTACATTGTTAAAGACCGCGAGATGGGCTCATTTAGACCATAGTTAGTTCTATGACTAGGTATATAAAATAGTACATTTCTGTTTCGAAGTAGTCTTTCCGGAACATAGAACGTAACCAAACACAATAAATCGATGGAATCTATTTTATTGGAAAGAATATCTATAAAATTATACTTTGTGCGTTTCTTTTAACTTCAAGCGTTTTTAAATCAATTAGAGCACATCTTGAAGAATAGTTCGGTATATCACCAGTCCAATTCAAATTTCGAAGTGCGAATCTTGTAAATCTTTTCTGAATTCGTTCAATTCTTTGTATCCCATTGGCGTAAAATGGGCACCAAACTATAGAACATAAGATAAGGAAGTACTAAAGAATTGTATAAGGTTTTAAGTGTGTAAGCACCTTTGAAGTCTTTTGAGTTTCGTTTTAGAAAACCAAGCATTGAATTACCTTTAGAAGTAATGAAATCGATATGCTGCCGGAAATCCAACTTCGAATCCACAAGCACACTAAGATCCTTCACCAGTTTAACTCTTAATAGTGGGTCTTGATTGAATTTATATGAATAATTGATAGCGTTAAGTGATCTAGTTGCACTAAGAATCTTTTTTATTTATTTATTTATTTTATTTATTTATTTATTTGAAATGCTTATACACTTTAAGATATAATATCTTATAAAATAGTGATAAGCTAACTTAGACAGAGATTTGAGAAAAGTAGAAGTAGATATACCGAATAAAGTTTCACAAAAATTATAATTCATAAATGTAATTCGGATTTTTTTATATAAATCAATGATCAATAAAAAATTTAAAGTTTTAGTTACCGATTTCCGGAAAAATAATTTCTTAAGTCCTTTTTAAACTTTTTTGTGCTTGTACCTTGAGTTATTCCCGCGGTAATGAATTCCACAATCGGATAGCATTTACGAAAAATTGACGCTCAGATGTAAGGGATGCGTAGGGAGAGTGACACAATTTCCAAGACCTGTGCGAAGTGGCTAAAAGAATCCTTTCGTACAAGTAGTGCGGCTGCCGGGTAAGTAGAATGTCCGAAAGCAGGCAAAAGTGCGAAAATTGAGATAACTATCGAAAGGCATGTTAAGCAGACGAGGAGAAAAACTGCTTAACCTGTCATATTTACGCAGTCCGAAGATATACCGTATTGTACTATTAAAAGCGACATTGAGTTTCCGCTTACTGGTTGCGTCACAGCTGCAAAAGATCTCGCAACCGTATGTTAAGATTGGAATGACCAACGATTTTGCTAATGTGAAACGAGTTTTTATTGGGATGAAGGCCTGTGTTACCCACAGATTCCGGAGTACCCCATATACTTTTCCAACGGCTGCGCTGATATGATTTTCTCAAGTTAGGCGACGATTAAAAATGACTCCAAGATTTCTTGCAGTCTCAACATATTCTATTATAGAGTTCCCTAGTAGAATGGGAGGAAAGTAGGAAAGATCTAATGCTTTCCTGGATATGACCAGGCACTTCGATTTTTTTACGTTTAAATGTAATCCGTTTAATTCAGACTAACGTTTAATTTTACCCATATCTTCATTCACGCAACTAACTCCGTTCTCAATAAGGCCTTACATTTAGAAAAATTCAATTCTAGGTGATTATACTTACAGCAGCCTAGAAAAAGATCTTTCTCCATTTGAAAAATGGAACAATCATTTATCGATCGGATAGAATATAAAATTTTAACATCGTCGGCAAACATTACACAAATCGACTTGCGAAAGGTCAATGGCAAATCATTAATAAAAAGAACGAAGAGCAATGGACCTAGATGACTTCCCTTAGGAAGACCTGAGTCAACTTTAATTGGTTTAGAGTAAAGCCCACCTATATCGACAATTTGTTTTCTATTAGATAGGTATGACTCTATCCATATAAGAAAACGACTATCACAACCTAGCATCTTCAGCTTATGAAGTAGTAAACCGTGATGGACTCTGTCAAATGCTTTAATAAAATCTGTGTAGAGTACATCAACTTGGTACCCCTTTTCCATTTCATTCAAGCAGTAGAACTTAACAGTTATAATTTTTTCCAAAAGTTTTGGTATAGCCGAAATCTTCGAAATGGGTCTATAATTTTTGATTAACTGCTTCGACCCACTTTTATAAATAGAATTAATAAATGATACTTTCCATTCATCTAGAAACTCTCCTGACCAAAGAGATTTATTGTAGAGGAAAGTGAGAGGAAAACAAATAGATGAGGAACATCTTGATAAGAGAAGGGGCGGAATTGTATCATAGCCTACTTTTTTAGAAACATTTTTTTACATAAGGCATCTAAAACTTCATATTTATATTCCATTGACTGTGGGAATTGTGACACATTGATGCGCATCGAATTAATAAAAATCCAGAAAGATTTGCTATTTGCCTTTATGTTTGACTCAGTTCCGCTTATATATTGCTTATATAAAAAGAAATTTAGAAAATCACTATTCACTTGATGTGAATAGGTATCGCATTAATCCGAAAAACACAGAATACATTTGCTGCCCGTTCTCTGGCCTACTCCGACCTATTCCAGATATTTATATAAATAGAAAAATGATTCTGAACTGGGAACAGTTCAAATATCTGGGATCTATGAGCAATGATGAAGTAACCTGTGATGAAGACAGTAAAATTATCTACACCGTCGGGTAAACATGACCTGTACATTTTTGAAATACACTTGATACAAGTTCCCCCTGTTAACATAATGTCTTTCAAACATCATATTTTATACTTCAATAGCTTTTATGTAAATTCTAAAAATATGATCAGGGCGAATATAGATCTCTCACACCCAAATTATGCCAAAAGCAATCTACAACAGAACAGTTATCTACCATAAAAACCTATCGATACGCATTTTTTTTTAAATGTAAAACTTCGTGTACTACCCGAATCAATAGCACATGGCATGAAAAGGAAATTCACACAATTTTTTCCACATTTAAATTAAAGTGCTTGAAAAGCTTCCTCCCCTATGGCTAGCAAACACATTCAACAAAGATCCTTCAACGAGTATTCATTTGAACAGTTTTTTATCCCCGAGTTTGCATGGATAGTGAATAAAAAAGATTCCTCACAAAATGAAAATAGCAACTGCAGCAGTCCTTCCATGCAAACGCTAATAGATTTCAACTCTTGCGTGCATCATTTTTGCATACCCGTATCGAATATCCTTTATGCTGAGTAAATATGTTTTTTCGACCACTTAAATTTTTTTATCTTTCACTTTCTCGTATATTTTAGTATGCTTAAGAGACAGATATTGCAATCGGGCTGAAATTTCGAACTCAGCCTGAGTATGAGCTATGATATTACGACAAAAGAGAAGTCCCAAAAAGTGTGTCTTTATGATATGTGATAACAGTCTACATCACTTGGTAATTACTGATTACATACTCGTCGCATATCATCAATCAAAACAAATGTTATATGCCTTAACATTCTTTACTTACAGGTCTAAAATTGGTACTACCTACCTCATATAGTGGGCTAGCTTTAAAGAAAAGTAAGAAGGGTCATCCTTCTTCTTTTTTTTTTAAGAAGAAAATTGTGTTACGATGATGTGTGCCAAGTCAAGTTGAAACGTCCACGGGTAGATTTAGACACAAGTCTTGGTCGAAACTTCAAATGCCCATAACCAAGGAAAACTGAAAATTTAAGGAGCGGAAATTAGTAGTTAAACACTGATGTTACTATTTCAAACTTTTATTTATGTCCTTTTTATTTATGTCCTTTTTATTATGTCCTTTAGCTAATGCTAGGGGGTGATGCAGCAAGTTACAATTTCCTTACTTAAAGCGTGAAACACCAAAACGATGGGTGATTTTTAAGTGTTTGGTTTTTGACTGTCAAAAAATATCACACGAAAAGTGCAAAACTGAACAGAAATTTTATTTGAGTTGATAAACGCTTACTATTTATTTTACGTTTTGAGTCGTACATACGGACGCTAAAATTTTAAGTCAATTTTAACAGGTCGAATTTTAATAGAAAAAATCTATAATTTGTATGCGTTCTTCGGGTCTTTCCAAAATGAAATGGCAATGCTAATTGAGCATTTTGACTTTGACATAATGTAATGATTAATGAATAACGGTAGAGCTGTGCAAAAAAGAACACTCGAACACCAAACAGAAAACAATTTACCCTTTATGTGAAATGGATATGTATCAAGTTCCGTGAAGCGCCAAAAGTTATGGAATAGAATATGGCTAGTAAATAAATTTCCGGGGAGCACCAAATTTCTTTTTTTTTTAACTCTTTTAATAAGCGATTTTATACCCTATTCTAATGGTATATTAATGTTGACTCACAGTTTGCAACAAATCTGAATATATCTCGTAGACCCCTAAAAGTTACCATATTCGTGATCCAGGATCGATAGTAGTTTCGATTTAGCCATTTCCGTCCATCCGTCCGGCCGTAAATTAGCCCTGTAAACTTGAGCTAGATAGATGAAATTTTAGCTATATACTCTTGGGCCCGAAATAATCAAGTGTGAGGATTTTTAAAGTCCGCCCACAATCACAAAAAACAAATTTATAAAAAAAAAACTAATTTTGACCTAGGAAAGCTGAAATTTTTATTTAATTGTCTTTCGGGAGTTAACATTTTTGAAATCCGCAAACTGACAGGCTCCCAATTTAAAAAAAAAAGTTTTATCAAAAAGTCACAGTTCGAGCAAGAAAGCTGAAATTTATAATATATATTCTTTAGGCGCCCTAAATGCCCTTATTGAAGAAAACATTGAAAGTATATACTATTCTTCGCAAAGTATGTAGATAAAGTCGTTTTGAACAATTCCTTTACTTTTAAGGGACCTTTTTTTTTTTACAAAAATATAGTTTTTTTTGATAGAATTCTTTAATGTTATATAAAAAAATATGAAGGGCGTTCTTAACAATTCACCCATACTTAGACTTTTGCCTCGCCCACTTTATGAGGGATCGGAATAGGAATAGGGCATTCCAGAGTTCACCCAAGCAGACTGAAGCCCTTAAGTATGTTTTTTTTAAAGTCAGAGCAAAGCACTGAACAGAGAGTCAGCAAGTAAAGCCTGATCTGAGCCGAGCGTGCTCAGAGTGTTCTGAATTGTTTATGAAACACACTTAAGCGCTCAATTGTCACTTGATTAGAAATCATGTTTATTTTTTAAGAAAAATTATGCTATTAAATTATTATTTACGCCAGAAAAACAACCCCCGACCGTATTTTTAAATTCTTTTTAATGCCGTTTTTCTTTATTTTCCCTCCTCTCAGTATGTCCTTGGCTGTGTTCAGATTTTTTACTCAGACTACTCAGTCAATTTATTCTGAGCTCATAGAGAGCCCTCTGATCAAGCTACGAACGAAAAAGAAACACAGTTCGAACGCTCTGGGGTGTCACAGCTAAAAAAGAGTTACGAACTTTTTTTTTGACAACTCAAGCTCTGCCCTAAACTAAAAAAGAAAAACGCCTAATATCTGCATAAATAATTTACATTAGTACAACATCCTGTTCTTACGAGTATTGAAAATGGTTAACGAGAAAATGTGATTCGAAACCAATTGTTCGTACGACCCTGTCGCGCACTTATTTTTTTTTTGTACATTAACATGTAATCGGGTACAATGGTTTCAGGTGCAAAGGGCCATGAAAACTCGAGCTATGTGTATTTATGCGCATTGATGCAGCAACGTGGGCTTTCAGCTGTTAATAGTTGGAAATGTTTCACATTCTCTGAAATGTTATATATATATTTTTTTAATAATAAGACACGTGAAATAGCATTTCAAATATGAAATGTGAAGAATTTTTCAATATTAGTTTTTATTTTAATGAAAAAATGCTTTACTGTTGCCGGGTACTCTGATATCTTGGGTTGAACAATATCAATTGTCTCATATCGCACTATAGAAGACTGTCGGTATTTTTTTTTATAAAATATGACAGATGAAGAATTATGGCATGCAGCTTCGATATTAAGATATTAAATATATATATGCAAAAAGATCAGGTGAAATAAGTAATATCTTTAGAGATGTGGTTTAAAATGTGTAAGACCCATACAGGGCCCAAAACCTAGTTCTGCAGCCATACGCTTATATGAAGTGAAGGGGACCTACAAGTTCAGCCGAATCCAAACGGCAAATTTGAGAAGTCCCTTATGACAATTCATACTCTTTGATGTTTGCCACCCATTCGCAAGAGGTGGGGCAGTGGATTTTTTTTGGCTGTTACTTGGCTGAATTTGAACCGGGAACCTTTTGATTAGTAGCTTATTACACTAGCCACTCAGCCACGAGTACCTGAACTCCCTCTAAATCTCTAAGATTTACGAATAAGTTTCAGTTAATCATGTACATTATGATGAAATAATCTAAATAATAACTTGCTCTTGGACCCCCCCCCCCCCCCTCAATACGCCACTGCTTATCACTGCTTTAGCTTCATGTGTCCACCACCATGTTTCTTTTTTTTCGTTGAAAGTGCCCTTCGTCGTTGTAAGGAATTTCATATATCATAAGCTCTGAAATCTGTATCCTTCGTTGATAATTTGATGGAGATAATTTTGCATATTTGCAATAAATGCGTCCCTTTGTCTTTGTCCAAATTGTACCATTTGATATACATAGACACTTTTGTTTGTCTAGTTCTGTTCGTCCCCAGCGCCATAGAAATTTCTGTCAGGAGGAGGCGGTGTTGCTGGACGATTGCTTCTCCTAGGATTACTTTGCAATCTTTAACCGGAGCATGAAACGTGTTACCAAATAGTAATCAGTCTGGATTTCATTTCCGCCAGTACTGTAAGTGACCAGGTGCCTGGTTTTTAAAACGATCAGAACGTATGACTTGCATATGGATTTGTACTACAATCCTTTAAACTACACAAATAATTTAATCATTAAAGTATCCATTCATAACATTCATAACAATAATCATTTTATATTCGTGAGATCAAACGCATACTTCAGTAACTGGATTTGTTGAGAGCATTAACCTTACTCTT
Source organism: Portevinia maculata (assembly GCA_949715645.1). NCBI lineage: Eukaryota > Metazoa > Arthropoda > Insecta > Diptera > Syrphidae > Portevinia > Portevinia maculata. The sequence goes on from OX454526.1 coordinate 223,555,137, forward strand.
AATCCCTCAGAGTGATCTTTTATTTTGCCACAAAAAGAGCCTCCAAGGCGTGGGTTTGGCTTTCCTCAATTCTTTTCTATAAAGTTTGAGATATTCCTTGTAAAAATCTCCATCAGTTACTCCTCTCGAGCTCTTGGATAGATTATTTTTTTTTCTCCTTGGCCTGATTAGTAAACAGAAGGAAGATAGCGCTTTGTTGAAAGCCAAGGCAAGATCTTTGACTTTACGATTAAGGACAATGGTGTTGCACGGGAGCTCGCATAATAGGAAGAAATAGTCAAATCAAAATACTTAGGCCTCTATTTATTTTCAAATAATCTGCAAAGTTGAGTCACTTCCCTCCGCTATCTATTGTTCAGGCATACAAATAATTGCACCAAGTTTGTAAGGATTTAACTTACCAAAATCAGCAAAACTAGTTAACCATGGCTTTGTTTCCATATCACCATGAAGACAATACCAGACGGGGTATTTTGGTATGAACAAATCTTTATCTATTAGTGGGCATAAAAATATCGCTCTGAGGGACTCCTGCCTGGAACTCAAAAGAAAAGCCTATTTTACCCTTATTCCAAAATACCTCGATTTTGTATCATTTACAAACTCCCATTTATATAAGCCTCCACTCATATTAGCGTATCGAAGAATAAGACACGCGTTAATAAGTTTTGATTTATTTAGCCATTGTTAGACGCCCTCCAGAGAAGAGAATACGCACAAAATAAAACTATTCCGGTACTCAGCACAAATTTAGACATTTGGTTGTCTTTATTGTTCTCTGAAAAATGTTGTCAATATGACAGAACACATTTATCATTATCTTGCGTAAAGATGATAAGTAATTGTTTGAGAGATTGGTCAATTCATGTTCGTTGAATCTAAATAGTATTAATAATTTTTGGGAATTACGTACATTAGCCATATGGAGTCCGTAAGCCTATTAACGATTGTGTAGGAATCTAACTGAAGTGAAACGCATTGGTGTTTTTTTTTTGTTGACCAATTCATTTTTATGAGGACGAATTACAGCTCAAGGCGATGTTCCACCACCATCAAAAGGAATACAAAAAGGAACTGCACACTTCTTACTAAGACCCTAAACTAAGCATGATAAATAACTTTCAATCACAGACTCCATGGCGCTCTGAATATTTAATGAGATGTTTTTCCGAAGCATTGCCCGTCAAATCGACATAATATGCAATATAAAAGTAGTCCATGGCACACTCTTTCCAATAAACTGTGGATAATATTGCTTAATACTCCATTGACTCTAAGTCAACATTCGGTATGTAGAGATACATATTTCCCATCAAGGTTGCACTGAGCGACCTCTCCTTCTTGTTGAATTCTGAAAACAGAACAGATAAAATTACCCTTGAAAGCATTACAGTCAATTATGCGGAATCGAACTAAATAAATTAATTCGAATCCACTCTGACGAATACGCAACTATTTTTCCAGCACCGCACTGCAAATAAATTAAATTATCACTCATTTTACTAATCGAATAAATTGAATTAAAATGTTCGTAGCAATAACTCAATTACAACCTGACAGACATATGAATTTTTATCGACCATACAAAATAAGGGACACAGTCTCCAATTACTTTCATCTTAGTGTGTGTGTTTGGATCTCGTAGCCTGGATGCACGTGTCATTTATTGGATAGGCAAAATGCTGGTAATGAAGTAATATGTATACATTTGGGATAGTTGTATATTTTTATTTACGATCAAAATGGTGTTTTGGTAAAGCCATTTCGATTTCTTCTCATAATTTATTAAATTTGGCTACGCAGGTAAAGGGAGAGGATAGACATATACGGGACCGTATTTTATACATTATGGCGTTAATAAATATTTATTTTGTTCTAGCTTTGGATGTGATTGTGATTCGGTTTCTTAGCCGCATTCAGGTGGGATTATCGGACACGAGAAGTCTTCTTTAGCGAAGCCGAGTACGTGACATTTCACTGTCACAAGCGATTAGAAGCAATTTAATTTATTCCATCAGTAGAAATATTCACTTAATGCAAGTGTCCTGAAGTTTATGAAGCATACATAAGTTGTCTACGGCACAGTTGTATCGTTGTCGTGGAGGCCAGTGAAACAAAAAAAAAATTTCGAGTGCCATTTTCGACGAAATTGTCAAATTTGTTCCATTAACAAGTAAAGGGTTAACGGCAAGTTAGTTTTAGTCATCTATGTTTCGAGATGAGCACGAGCACCACCTGCATAAAATTAAGCTAATATAATATGATCGCTCAGTCGGAAGTCCTTTTCGGGTTCAAGTACCTACGTCACATAGGAGAGTAAGTAAAAAGCATTTAACGAATTTAAATCATGTTAAATGAAAACGTTGAAAGGTTAAAAGATGTGCTCGGTGGGATCTGTACATCACTTACAGACAAGAGGACATTTTTGAAAATCCTTTTTTTTGTTGAAATGTGGAAAACGCACATGAATGAAAAGAACAAAAGCCACTGAACCACTCATTTTGCTTAGGCCCAAATGAGGTATAGCAAGCCTAGGGCGGAATCCTTGTAAGGCGAAACACTTTCAGCGATTGCATATGCACGAACGATTTTATTAAATAATTTGCGGAAGCGTTTTTCATTTCGTTTTTTTTTACAGAATCCCGGCGAAGAAAACACAAAGTCCTTAGGTAAAATAATGCTTGCTGGCCGCTTCGATAGTCATAGAAGGCGTCACAAAACGAACACGGGAATGCAAAGAAAAAACAAATCTTGTTCGAAAATTCATCCAAATGAAGTGATTCATTAACCGGAGAAGTAGCTATTAAAATAACCGTCTTTGCTCTTACCTTAAATCACGCCTTCAGATATTGGCTGAGTACTGCGAGCCATTTTGCATGATCAGCATTTCCTAGGCTTTTGCCAACGCTAGCCAATTGCTGTGCCAAACGGCTGCAAGTGTGTAATCTACTTGTGGTTACTGAGCTCTTGAAGTTTCTTTTTCAGAGTGCATTGGCTTGGCGTAAGAAAAGGGCAGATGAACCCTTCGTTGATAATTTGATGGAGATAATTTTGCATATTTGCAATAAATGCGTCCCTTTGTCTTTGTCCAAATTGTACCATTTGATATACATAGACACTTTTGTTTGTCTAGTTCTGTTCGTCCCCAGCGCCATAGAAATTTCTGTCAGGAGGAGGCGGTGTTGCTGGACGATTGCTTCTCCTAGGATCACTTTGCAATCTTTAACCGGAGCATGAAACGTGTTACCAAATAGTAATCAGTCTGGATTTCATTTCCGCCAGTACTGTAAGTGACCAGGTGCCTGGTTTTTAAAACGATCAGAACGTATGACTTGCATATGCATTTGTACTACAATCCTTTAAACTACACAAATAATTTAATCATTAAAGTATCCATTCATAACATTCATAACAATAATCATTTTATATTCGTGAGATCAAACGCATACTTCAGTAACTGGATTTGTTGAGAGCATTAACCTTACTCTTAATCCCTCAGAGTGATCTTTTATTTTGCCACAAAAAGAGCCTCCAAGGCGTGGGTTTGGCTTTCCTCAATTCTTTTCTATAAAGTTTGAGATATTCCTTGTAAAAATCTCCATCAGTTACTCCTCTCGAGCTCTTGGATAGATTATTTTTTTTTCTCCTTGGCCTGATTAGTAAACAGAAGGAAGATAGCGCTTTGTTGAAAGCCAAGGCAAGATCTTTGACTTTACGATTAAGGACAATGGTGTTGCACGGGAGCTCGCATAATAGGAAGAAATAGTCAAATCAAAGTACTTAGGCCTCTATTTATTTTCAAATAATCTGCAAAGTTGAGTCACTTCCCTCCGCTATCTATTGTTCAGGCATACAAATAATTGCACCAAGTTTGTAAGGATTTAACTTACCAAAATCAGCAAAACTAGTTAACCATGGCTTTGTTTCCATATCACCATGAAGACAATACCAGACGGGGTATTTTGGTATGAACAAATCTTTATCTATTAGTGGGCATAAAAATATCGCTCTGAGGGACTCCTGCCTGGAACTCAAAAGAAAAGCCTATTTTACCCTTATTCCAAAATACCTCGATTTTGTATCATTTACAAACTCCCATTTATATAAGCCTCCACTCATATTAGCGTATCGAAGAATAAGACACGCGTTAATAAGTTTTGATTTATTTAGCCATTGTTAGACGCCCTCCAGAGAAGAGAATACGCACAAAATAAAACTATTCCGGTACTCAGCACAAATTTAGACATTTGGTTGTCTTTATTGTTCTCTGAAAAATGTTGTCAATATGACAGAACACATTTATCATTATCTTGCGTAAAGATGATAAGTAATTGTTTGAGAGATTGGTCAATTCATGTTCGTTGAATCTAAATAGTATTAATAATTTTTGGGAATTACGTACATTAGCCATATGGAGTCCGTAAGCCTATTAACGATTGTGTAGGAATCTAACTGAAGTGAAACGCATTGGTGTTTTTTTTTGTTGACCAATTCATTTTTATGAGGACGAATTACAGCTCAAGGCGATGTTCCACCACCATCAAAAGGAATACAAAAAGGAACTGCACACTTCTTACTAAGACCCTAAACTAAGCATGATAAATAACTTTCAATCACAGACTCCATGGCGCTCTGAATATTTAATGAGATGTTTTTCCGAAGCATTGCCCGTCAAATCGACATAATATGCAATATAAAAGTAGTCCATGGCACACTCTTTCCAATAAACTGTGGATAATATTGCTTAATACTCCATTGACTCTAAGTCAACATTCGGTATGTAGAGATACATATTTCCCATCAAGGTTGCACTGAGCGACCTCTCCTTCTTGTTGAATTCTGAAAACAGAACAGATAAAATTACCCTTGAAAGCATTACAGTCAATTATGCGGAATCGAACTAAATAAATTAATTCGAATCCACTCTGACGAATACGCAACTATTTTTCCAGCACCGCACTGCAAATAAATTAAATTATCACTCATTTTACTAATCGAATAAATTGAATTAAAATGTTCGTAGCAATAACTCAATTACAACCTGACAGACATATGAATTTTTATCGACCATACAAAATAAGGGACACAGTCTCCAATTACTTTCATCTTAGTGTGTGTGTTTGGATCTCGTAGCCTGGATGCACGTGTCATTTATTGGATAGGCAAAATGCTGGTAATGAAGTAATATGTATACATTTGGGATAGTTGTATATTTTTATTTACGATCAAAATGGTGTTTTGGTAAAGCCATTTCGATTTCTTCTCATAATTTATTAAATTTGGCTACGCAGGTAAAGGGAGAGGATAGACATATACGGGACCGTATTTTATACATTATGGCGTTAATAAATATTTATTTTGTTCTAGCTTTGGATGTGATTGTGATTCGGTTTCTTAGCCGCATTCAGGTGGGATTATCGGACACGAGAAGTCTTCTTTAGCGAAGCCGAGTACGTGACATTTCACTGTCACAAGCGATTAGAAGCAATTTAATTTATTCCATCAGTAGAAATATTCACTTAATGCAAGTGTCCTGAAGTTTATGAAGCATACATAAGTTGTCTACGGCACAGTTGTATCGTTGTCGTGGAGGCCAGTGAAACAAAAAAAAAATTTCGAGTGCCATTTTCGACGAAATTGTCAAATTTGTTCCATTAACAAGTAAAGGGTTAACGGCAAGTTAGTTTTAGTCATCTATGTTTCGAGATGAGCACGAGCACCACCTGCATAAAATTAAGCTAATATAATATGATCGCTCAGTCGGAAGTCCTTTTCGGGTTCAAGTACCTACGTCACATAGGAGAGTAAGTAAAAAGCATTTAACGAATTTAAATCATGTTAAATGAAAACGTTGAAAGGTTAAAAGATGTGCTCGGTGGGATCTGTACATCACTTACAGACAAGAGGACATTTTTGAAAATCCTTTTTTTTGTTGAAATGTGGAAAACGCACATGAATGAAAAGAACAAAAGCCACTGAACCACTCATTTTGCTTAGGCCCAAATGAGGTATAGCAAGCCTAGGGCGGAATCCTTGTAAGGCGAAACACTTTCAGCGATTGCATATGCACGAACGATTTTATTAAATAATTTGCGGAAGCGTTTTTCATTTCGTTTTTTTTTACAGAATCCCGGCGAAGAAAACACAAAGTCCTTAGGTAAAATAATGCTTGCTGGCCGCTTCGATAGTCATAGAAGGCGTCACAAAACGAACACGGGAATGCAAAGAAAAAACAAATCTTGTTCGAAAATTCATCCAAATGAAGTGATTCATTAACCGGAGAAGTAGCTATTAAAATAACCGTCTTTGCTCTTACCTTAAATCACGCCTTCAGATATTGGCTGAGTACTGCGAGCCATTTTGCATGATCAGCATTTCCTAGGCTTTTGCCAACGCTAGCCAATTGCTGTGCCAAACGGCTGCAAGTGTGTAATCTACTTGTGGTTACTGAGCTCTTGAAGTTTCTTTTTCAGAGTGCATTGGCTTGGCGTAAGAAAAGGGCAGATGAACCCTAAATGAAATTTATTGTGCAACCTCACTTACAACGAAAACTTAATCGACAATGGTAAATGGGCACAATACAAATTTTTATTTATTGGTATTGTATAATTGTTAAAATTAGATGTGCTAAAAAATAACAATAATTTGGGTACCTCGTCCTCGTTAGTAGCTGTGCAACATTCCTCAAAATGTATGAAAGCTTTGGAAGACGCCACAGTGGCAAATCTAGCGGGACTTAATTGAAAATTCAATGTCCCCCGTTTGAAAATGTTTTTATATGACACGACGGCTAGAACTCCAGGCAATAACATTCTAACAAAACAGATTTTAGGAAACCGTTATTTTAGGTTGCATATTAAGAGTCAAATTGATCGCGCGTGATTCAAGTAATAAGTGACGCTAACGGAATACATATATTATTTTTTGTTTTTATATTAGCCGTGTTTCGGTGCTAGTGTATACCCAGCTCAGCATAATTTTACAAATAAAGCGCCTAGATCGTATTCTATATTCACTTTTCATTTTTAAGGAAGGATGCAAATCCAAACGTATTTTCTGAAAGATTTTTGAACATCATAAAATCCTTTGTGTTTGACAGCAAGGAAAAGAACCGATGCTTATTTTTGCCAATTTTATTTTTTTTTTTAATTTTCTTCGCATAATTTTCTTTGAAATGAGGATTTTTTGTTCAATCGACGAACACTTGCACTATCTCTGCATAACAATCGGAATAGTTTTGCTCCCAACTTATTTTACCGCCATTTAGTAGCTTCATGGCATCAACACTCTATGTTCACTTCGTCTCAGTCCTCGACTGCTGACCTCTTTATCTTCAGCTCTCCTTTTTGTTATTGTTTACGTGTAAAATTATGCTGAGCTGGGTATACACTTAGCACCGAAACACGGCTATTATCTACTCATTCTCAAAATGTAAGGTAAAAATTTGTAGTCACATAAAAAATGGAAGAAATGGTCGTTTTGTTTGAAGGCTTTTGTCTTATCCGTTTTTTTTACATCTTTGAACTTTGTGAAGCGTTTTAAAATTGTACGCGCATGTACCCGTCGTGAAATGTTGTTAAGTAAGTCCTCCTGTGTTTTGTCTATCAGAATCCATAAACTTCTGCTTCTGAGTGCCCAGCATATACAATTTTTTTTATTAATATGAAACATCAGGCAAGGTCAAATACAAATAAGGATGCACTGAACAGATTTCGACTTTCTTAGGATCCGTATCTGTCGAGCCGTAGTACTGCAATCCATAGAAAAACAAATCCACTTCCTCAGGAAAGTATCGTCCTATTGAAAGCTCCCGAAGTTACCGAAGCTCAATGTAGCAGTAGCTCGGATGATGAGAGCGACTAATTTTTAATAAAAAAATAATAATAATAATGAATAAATAATAATAGGTAAATAAGAAATCAATACATTTTTTTAGTTGCATACAAATTCTTTTTGATGTTTAAGGTACTAGGTTAAAAGAAGTAAGATAAATGATCTACAGATTTCTTGGTCAATGGAATAGGGGGGGGGGGGGGGGGGGTGGTATATGCCTTATATCACTGTACCAATATGCGTGCAAATACTTTAACAACTTCCTGAAACTTAATATATTACTCCATTAAACAAGTAAACAACAATACAAATATATTTAAACGCAACAGGAATAAAGTCCCGCTAGATGTGTGAAGTTACACACTGTGAGACGTCTTGAAAAAAGAGACATCGACTTTTAAATACAAATGATACAAACCCCGATTCTCCTAAGCCTCACTGGGACTCAAAAGTCATATAAACACTTTACAAGGCGAGGTTAAATTCATTTTGTAAGGTTTTCATATTATTCACACCCTCACCAGTTTGCGTGTGTACATGTTCCTCTTCTGTCCCCAATGGTATCGCTTTCTAATGTACTTCCATATGCTCAGCATAACTGGATACTCAAGCTGTAGTGTTCTATTAGCTTTGAGTTCCATTTTAATCTGTACGTAGTTCCCCCCTAATTTATGTCAGTTGCAAGAGGTGCCACCCTACTCCTAACGAATGTACTCGTCTTTTTAGAACTTTGAACAAAGTTTTATTTCTTTACATCTTGATGAATCTTTCATCCAAAGTTTGCTCGAATCGCATCCGCCCACGATTTTTCATTCTCCAGAAGCGGATTTGGAATGAATTGTTTTTTTTTCTAACGGTTAATAAAATCTCTTTAAAATGGTTTGATTTTCTTAAAGCTTGTTTTAAAATCTACTGCGCTATATTGAAATCTACTACTTTTTTCAAATATATGGCGCTAATTATCCGTAGGGTGCCAGCACTCTTGCAACCAACAACTGCTAAATAAAGTTTCTGCTATCTTGAAGGCATTTTTTGTCGTTTTACTAGAATTTTTGGTTTTTTTGTTTGCTGACAATATATGTCGCATTCGACGTTTTTGCTGTGGCGGCATTAATTACGAAGTCGAATGAAAAAGCTCGCCAATCCTGATAGGTCCAGTGGGTTAATTGGCTTGATAGGGAGTTCGATTCGCTAACCGTAGTAGGGAGATCTTATTAGTTTAAATATAGTTTTTTTTTTATTATTTATTATTATTATATATAAATTAATGTTACAGCCAATGTAAGTAGGTATTGGGACCCTTGGGACTGGGAATTCTGAGCTAGAGCGAGAGGGAAGATATGAGGTTGGAGCTAGAGCGAGAGGTAAGATCTGACCTTGGAGTGACGCGCCGGCCGCCGGTGGTGGTTGTTAGTTTTTGTTATCAGTTTTGTGTGTTTAGAGTGAATAGCTTGGAGATATTGACTTCCATAGTAATTAAACGGTTGATGCGATAAAGAAACCCCGTGGATATTGGAAGCAACGGTGAATAGTGAGTTCAAGATCGTCTTTGTTTATACGACTAAATTGTGTATTGTAGCGATCTTGAGCTCATTTGTTTGTTTAGGACATTGCATTGTATATGGTTTCTTAGTTTGATTAATGTTAGACATTACATGTGTATGGTTTCTTAGTTTGATTATTTAATGTTTTATTTGTTCAGGACAATACATTGTGGGGCGAGATAATATAATTGTAGCAGACAACTTTGAACCATCTAGCTGGATTCAGAATGCAGTGAAAGGGATATTTAAAAAAGTGACTAACGATTTGGATCCTTCTGATATGGTGGGTATAACATTTACAGGGAAGAATTTCGAACACCATGGTCCTGGTTGGATGAGCTATAGAAAGGCATCCGATTTAAAGTGGAGCGAGGTATGGGATTTAATCACTAAAATTTTCCAAAGCAATTCCGAGGGCTTAAGCACGGATACTTTCCGTATAAATCTTACATCGATAAGGCCTCCTAAAGGACAAGGAAATGATCGAAATAAGAAATACTCGATGACAACAAGGAATTAGCTATTCGCTGCACATATGATAGCAATTATAAGCTACGATCTTTGAGTATTTCATGCTTCGAGTATCGAGAATATGAACAGGAAAGGATTTTAAGTAATGGTGAAATCGAGTTCTTTACAAATCAGGAATTGAGGCATGAGCCCAACATGGAACTAGTGAATCTCAAATCGATGAAACAAGCATATATAATGACCATTTCATAAAATAAAAAAAAAAAAAAAAAAAAAACCATTAAATTAATTGTTTTTTATTAATCCATGAATTGTTAGTGGATGGGAAACCCAACCATTTGACATATACTTTTTCGTCTTTTGTTGCAAGAATCTTTTCCACGAGAAATATGTTGGGAAAATTCGTCTTTTGTAATTCGTGTGCATAGAAACTCCCTCTAATAGGCTGACCTTGAAAATCTTCAATTAGATATGTAATAGGGTTTGTTATCTGAACTTTTCTTATTTTGAATATTTCAGTTGTCCAGTTTGGTGTGTATCCTTTTTCGAAAGCATGTTTAAACTTGCTTATTCGAACGTTATTGCCAACTTCGTATTTTCCCTTCTCAGCAATTTTTATTCGTTTATAAACTCCTGATAGTAATTCTTTGACATTGTTTTTATTTATATCAACGGGACGTTTTTTTATTGTTCTATGTACCGAGTGATTATATGCATGCAGCAAATCCTTATAAATGGGTAGCCATTTGTAGTTCCCATTGAAGCTGAATTCTTTCCACATTTTCTCCTTAAGGGTGCGGTTAAAGCGTTCAACAATTGATGCTTTTAATGTACTGTACGTTGAGTAGTGATTAATTTTGTAGGTATTCATCAAATTTTGGAAGGCCTTGTTGAAGAATTCTTTACCATCGTCGGTTTGCAAATTTTTAGGTGCTCGATTTGAATTGGTAAAAATTGTTCTCATAGCTTGTGTTGTAGCTGATGCAGTCTTATGTTTCAAAGGAACGACCCAAGCATACTTTGAAAAAGTATCAATTACGGTTAGTAAATAGTTGAACCCCTCATTCTCATCACTGTATGGTATCATTTCAACCAAATCTGCTTGCCATAGATCATCAAAACCCTTAATAATAACTCTTCGTCTGGTGAAATTCCTTCGGGCTGGCTTGTGCAGCTCACCAACAACTTTTCTTTTACTCATCCTAAAAACGAGTGAATAGAAACAAGGAGAGGTTTTGTATTTTATTAGATATTTTATTTGACCAATCGTCGATAAAGTAACATCAATTTCTTAATTCTAATCAATCTGCTTTCAACCATATAGCATGCGCAAGTATCTGGTCCTTCTTGACAGAGATTTGCAGACCAGGGGCAATTTATAAAATGACACCCATGAACAGAGGTGGTGGAAGATACGTTTTCAAAGTTCCTCAGAAAACTAATGCAATCAATAATTTCATTGAAATGTTCCTCAAGAAGAGTTTGGTTATTTGTTTTTAGAAATGTTAACATCTCATCGAAGATCGTAGACGTATTTACTGCAGACATGATTTCAAATCGAATTCCGAATGCGTACTAAATTGGTGAAAAACTAGTTGTTGCCTCTCTAATAGGTTCACCACTATTTTTATACTTCTCGAAAATATCCAACATATACTTTCTAATTTTGTTTAATAATTCAAGAGTCTTCAAATTTTGCTCATCGGTGTATGACCGCAAATCCGCACCCATTTTTCCCAGTTTATCTTCGATGATTTGTAGCTTCAGTGCCTCATCATTTATAGTCCCCATGAGTGCGTTGAAATTGTTGTCTACATACCGTCGATGATTTAGCATGTTTTTATCTTGAACATCTATGTTGCTATCTACGTATTCCTTATTTGCCGCCTGTGTTGGGTTTACAGGTTTTCCAACATTGTTTAGACATTTTCCCTGAATATCGAAATCACCATTAGGTAGTAGTCTAAATCCTACGCCAGCAGGTCCTCGCGAACTCTCGGTTGTTCTATGAAATTGGTTGGAGCTTCGTCCGAACTTGTCAACACTCATTTTATTAATAATGAAGATTATTCTCTAAACGATGTCTAATATATAGATAATGTTCGTTTCCAACGCGAATTGATTTTATATAGGCCAATTCCTGAACCAAGTGTTGAGGTTAAATCCATGCAGGGCGATTTCTATCCGGTCGGTTCCTATCCGGTCGGTTCAGGTGTGAGGCCATACTGATTTGCTTGCTTTTAATGGATTGAATTGATTATTAGTGTATGATATCTGATTCACGTAATTCTTCTACAATTGAGTTAACCTCATTTTGAAGATTATTATTGCCGGCTCTTTGAGATGCAATTAAAAGCCTTAATCTATTGACGAGTTCATTGGGGTTATCCCAATACACATATTCGACGGGTTTATTTGAATAACTCATATCAGTTGAATTACTATTGTATGCTTTTCCAATTTTCTTTATGACTCTCTGCGTTAGGTGCTGAAGTAAAGGTTGGATTATATGTTTATACTTATAACCTCTGTTGCCTTTAACCTGTAAGTTACTATCATAGTTTTTCAAGTGTGCTTTTGTTTTTTGTAATATCTTTAGATATTGATCCAAGTCTTCATTGGTATATCGATCTTTTCTAGGGTTTTTTCGAAATATTAATTCATAAAGGCCATTCGTTCCATGGAAGATTTCATCATCAATGACGAAATTCTTGTGTTCGTTAATTACAAAACTTGATCTACCTAATTTCGTTGAATTTGATTCCACGTCGAAATGTGGACCATAGATTTTGTCACGATTCGAATCTGATGGGGATGATCGATTAACTGGAGTGCTTTGATCAAAGCTATTGTCGTAGGGTGTCCTAAATGAATTATCATTGTTCGTTGTCTGATTTGATTCTGGAGATGAGAAGTCAAAACTTGCATTAGAAATGGATTTTTTTTCTTCTTCTGGGTATTGTAAACGTCGTCGTAGTAGTTGTTGATTCTTTATTTTCATATCTATATTATTGTAAGCAATATCTGCAGCAGCAGTATCATTTTGAGTATGAGCACTTTTGACATTTTTCACGATTTCTTTTAAGGGTTCAACTATTGGTTTAAAAGTAGTCTCAAGTTCCGCATCCTTCGTAGTTTTTCCATACTGAAGAAACATATATTTTCTCTTTAAAGCTTTTTTAGTTTTTACTAAATCTTTAAGTAAATTTTCATCAACATCCATAATTGTCGAATACAGGGACAAATGCTCTAATCGTATGTAATCATTTAAACCGCTGATTTATGACTGAATAGATTTATATAGATACAGTTTCTTTAAATGAATTATTATATCGGCCTTTATTCAATCTAAAATCTTTATTAATAACCAAAAACCCATATGTATCTTTACAGCATTTTTTACACAATTCCTTGAATTGATTGAATGTCATGTCAGAGTTGACATGATCGTTGTATATATGCTTCAGGTTAAGTTCGTCTTGCTTAAAAATAACTAAATAGTTTGCATTGTCTCGAATCAAGTGTTTTGGTATATGTGTATAAGATTGACACAAGTAGAAACTATCCACGTCATTATGTCGACCCATGCAGAAATATTCTCGAATATTGTTTTGCTTATCACAAGCCACATCATCGAATATAAAAACTGAGTTTCGATTTGCTTCAGAAGGCGTAATAATTTCACAATTATTTGAAAACTCATTATATCCCATACCCGTGATGGACTCTATTAGCTTTCTCAGGTATGTATACTTTGGTTGATGCAGAGACTTTGAGTATATGTAGAGATTTTCAAATTTTAAACCATTTGGATCGAGGAGAATGCTCAACATGACATTGGTTTTTCCACAATTTGATGGACCCACAATTATTCCTCTAATACTATTAGGAAATATTGCTCCATGTTTCCTGCGTACTTTAATTTTACTATCAAAGTTCTTAACTTTAATAAAATCTCGTTGTTGTTGTTTTATGAACCTCATTCTGCTATTGAATGAAACTAATCAATATAAAAGATCATGTTTTATAGTTGAGAAATTCATAATTGTTCAACATATACAACAAGAAAGTCGTATAAAATGATAAATTATAGTGTGAAAGCCAACAGTTGGAAAGATACATTCAAAGGGTACGGATTAGTGAATTCCTTAATCGAAAAATTACCAATTGAATTACATCTTCCCTCATATAACTTCTGTGGGCCAGGGACTAAATTGAAAGAACGCCTTGCTAGAGGAGATAGGGGAGTTAATCAGTTGGATGAAGCTTGTCGCGAACACGATATTGCATATGCTAACAATAAAAATCTACCTGAACGACATATTGCAGACAAAATTTTAACTGAAAAGGCCTGGCAGAGAGTAAAGGCAAAAGACTCATCGATAGCAGAGAAAATAAATAGTATATTAGTAACGAATATGATGAAAGCTAAAACGAAACTTGGTATGGGTTGCAGCAAAGCCAAGAGAAGGAAAAGAAACCCACGCAAAAAGTATAATTTATTTAAAAAAGCCATTATGGAGGCTAGAAATGCTATTCGAGACACTAGAAACGAAGATCCTAACATAATTGCAACAACTGCTCTACAAGCAGCTAAAAAGATCATTAAAAATAAACGAAAGAGCATTACAATTCCTCGAGTAATACCTCTACCGAAAATTGGTGGTTTCTTACCATTGTTACCTATTTTAGCTGGGCTATCGGCTATTGGATCAGTAGTTGGAGGAGCTGCGGGCGTAGTTAAAGCTATAAATGAATCAAAGGTAGCCAAGAAACAATTGGAAGAGAATAAACGTCACAATCAGACTATGGAAGGAATTAAAATTAAGCATGGTAGTGGACTTTATCTACAGCCATATAAAAAAGGATTTGGACTTTTCCTTAAACCATACGATTCAAAAAAACTTTTAAATTCGCTACCTAATCGTCCACTCACCAATATTGATATTATGAAATTTGGAAAATTGAATATACCATGCTTCAGGGGTGTTTACATGAGTGATAAATTACCAGTAAGATCTGATAACAAGGAATGTGGTGTAATTAATTTGGACAATGAGAGTGGGCCAGGGACACATTGGGTAGCATACATTAAGAATAAAAATATTGTCAAATATTTCGATAGTTTTGGTAACTTAAGACCACCCATAGAGGTTGTACGATATTTAGGTGAAAATATTCACTATAATTATAACAGCTGTCAAAATTTCAATACATTTATATGTGGTCATCTATGTTTAAAGTTTCTAATTGAGCAAAATATAAATAAATAGAGTAAAATCAATATATTGTGTTTCATTTCTATTCCAATAGTTATGTCGTTAACACTCACTTTAAGCGGAAACCAATCTACTCTCACTGCAGAGTACTTTCCTCCAATTGTCCTAAATTCTGATTATGTATGTGGCTTAGTTGATCTGCAGACCTATAATTCTATACCTAATGTGGATAAATTAAATAATTTATTTCATTGTGGTGATGGTGGTGGTGGTGGTAATGGAGAAATCAAGACTGAATTTACAGAGGGCTCTTATGAAATTGAGGATATTAATAAAATAATTCAAAAGGTTCTGAACACACACAATGAGAATAGCGTTGAAAAAGTTATAATCAAATTAAAAGCCAATAATAATACTTTGAAATGTGAACTGTACAGCAATGTGGAAATCGATTTTACACAAGACCGATCTATTGGTTCTCTTTTAGGATTCAGTAAGAAGAAACTAGCTCCTAATATTCTGCATGTATCTGACCAGTATGTTAATATCAATAGAGTGAATATTGTACGAGTTGAATGTAATTTAATTGACGAAACATATATCAATAGTCAACCTGCTCATATACTACATGAATTTTCAGTCAACGTTAGTCCAGGATATAAAATAGTTGAAGTTCCACACAATGCCATCTATTTGCCAGTGAACGCTAAGAGGATAAGTTCTATAACATTGAATCTCTTGGATCAGGACGGAAATCGTATAAACTTTCGAAACGAAATCATAACAATTCGCTTGCATTTGAAACCACAATAATGATAGTATATAATTACCCCTCAAGTTATAAAAGAGCAGGTAACACTACTAACTCTAGCAATATACTATCATCTTCTGATAAGAGAACATCAAAACTTACTATAGAAAATCAACAATTTCTATTGTCACTGGGATATAAATTAAAACATTAAATCAATCCTAACAACATGCTGAATATTTTCGAAGAACCAAAGTTTGAGGAGAGTATCTCAAAACTGAATTATCACACCTATTCACCATATCTGAATAACTTTGAGAAAAATGACATTATACAAATTTGTGTCCAACATCAAAATCTTAATATTTTGCCTTCAGAAAGTTACATTTATATTGAAGGTACTGTATCGAAATCTGATGGATCGGCAGTTACGAAAACAAAACTTGTAAACAACGGAATAGCTTTCTTATTTGACGAAATACGTTATGAATTAAATGGCGTGGAAATTGATAGCAATCGTAATGTTGGCATAACATCAACTATTAAAAACTACATTTCTTTAAACAAAAACGAAAGCGATATGCTATTGAATGCATCTTGGTCGCCCAACTCTTCAATTAATCTGGATAGTTTCTACTTTAATTTTTGTATACCTCTAAATAAATTACTGGGTTTTGCTGAAGACTATAAGAGAGTAATACCCAATGGACGCCATGATTTGATTCTAACACGGTCACGCACAGATGATAATTCATTAATTGCTGACGATGATGAAAAAGCAAAGATAAAATTACTTAAAATACAATGGAAAATTCCTCATATTACACTGTCTGATTCTTACAAATTAAAACTTTACAAACCTATTAATAATGGTCAAACTATGAAGCTTGCCTTTCGTAACTGGGATCTGTATGAATATCCTATTTTGCCCAGCACCAATCATCATATTTGGAATGTGAAGACAACCTCACAAATGGAGAAGCCACGCTACATTCTCCTTGCATTGCAAACTAACAAACGTAATCTACTAAAAGGAAATCCAACTTATTTTGATCATTGTGATATTACAAACGTGAAGGCATACTTAAATTCTGACGCTTACCCCTGTGAAGATTTAAATTTATCCTTTGATAAAAATAATTACAGTTTACTATACAATATGTACTGCGACTTTCAAAAAACCTACTACAACCGACTAGTTGCTGAACCACTCTTACCAAGAGATACATTTAAATCTCAAGCGACAATTTTCGTTATAGATTGCAGACATCAGAGTGAAATAATCAAAAATGGTCCAGTTGATATTCGCATTGAATTCAAAACAACAGGAACAAAACCAATCCCAGCAAATACGTCAGCCTACTGTTTAATGTTACACGATCGCATCGTAAATTATAATCCACTCAGTCAAATAGTTTCGCGAGAAATCTAATTTCTTAGTTCAAAGTTAACTCTTGTGGGGAAAAGACACTCATGCATAAACCATGTATTTTATACTTGACGTACAAGGTTTCAAAGGACCTAATAATAAGTTTATCGCTAAAGAAATAGCAATACTACACAATGGCCATCATCATCATTTCATCATCAAACCACCATTCAACTCTGACCAATTATCATATGCATTAAGAAGACAAGTTCAATGGCTTTACCAAAATCATCATGGCCTAGTTTGGGATGGAGGTTTCACCGAATTTAAGAAAGTTCGGAAATACCTTCGCGTGAAAATAAAAAATACAATTTTGTACGTCAAAGGAGTTGAAAAAGTTCAATGGATAAAGGAGTTACTTTGCGATGAAAATGTTGAAGTGATGAATATCGAAGAAGTTGGCTGTCCTAATTTCAACGAATTGAAGCGACTCTATCCTTGTGAAATAAAATGTTCGCTCCATAGCAAATGCTGTGCCCTACAAAATGTATACCTATTGGACAAATTCTTATCTGGAAATTAAATAAAAACCAATTTCTTCTTTTTTAAATACAAATGTTTTTTCTTTATTTACGTCTTTTATAACCATATGGAAGGGAACTATTGTCTTCGAGAAATCTACGTTTTTCTGACCTGGGTTTGTATGTTTTTGTTTCAGCAATTGTTATGACCTCGTGCTCTCGTGTCCGGCGAATATTATTTGATAAAATTTGGATGTCATCGGCATTCGCAGCATTAAGTACAGCTTCTTTGATTGTCTCAAAATTTACTTTCTTCGATGCTGAATAATTCAAATTGATTCCTTTTACTTTACACACGATTTTTTCAGTGCCATCTTTTGTACTAAAGACTTTGTAGGAATAATTTTTGGGGCCTCCACTTACGAATTCAGTAATATAACTTCCATACCCATAGCATTGTAACTCGTCAGTCATATCCCCTATAAATTCACCAGTCTGTGGATCAGGTTCTCCTTCACGACTTACATAGATTACAGAATCGGTGTCGTAGTACAAGACTCTAGCTCCTAATATTTCCAGGTAACTATACAATTTCAGACGAGCTTGTGTGGTAGTATAAGCTGCAATACACACATTAACAGTTGATAAGGTCTCCGCTTCTTCTTCTTTATACAACCAACTTACTATAACATTTTCCTCATTTATAGGTAGAATGTGACAGACTTCAATAGTTGGATTTGTAAGCATTTGGAATAATTCTGATGGACTATTAATTATACATGTTTTCGATTGATTTTCTCTTTGTCCAAATTTACCCCAAAATGAATTAAGTATGAGCTTAGCAAAAGATCTCTTCCCAGGGTTATCACAAATTTGTGCAAAATCGAGTTTAACATCTTCATTACTCAAAAAGTCAGCTACATATTTCTTTTTCTCTTCCATTGTAGCACATTTATCTGGCCACCCTGATGCTTCCTGTTTCATTTTAATGAATTTATTCATCATTTGACTGAAAAGGCCATCTGATTTTTCCATTTTATTATATTGAATCATAGAATATTCCCATATTTCGAAAATATCTACTATCTTATACCCTTTATCCTTTGCTTTTAAGACCTCATCAATAATCCAGGTTCCGTGTATAGCTCTTTCATCATCAGTATGGGCGCAGCGTTCGTCTTGAGACATTTGTTTGCTGCATGTTCTACACAATGTAAACATAAGCTTATTATTTTGTTTAATAGGCAATACCGGATGTAACAATTGCTCTGGAGGTATTATTTTACATTTTATAATCCCATTCGTGTTTTTTAAGTCGATTTGAGAACAATCGGTGGTGTGAACTTTAGGGTGATCCACTGGATATTTCCCGTATTTGCAAACCCATGGGTATAGGGAGCATACATCTATGTACTTGATTTTTTCACCTTCCTTACATTTATAATAATTATATGTGTTCCCCGTACGGCCCCCATAAAATGCGTCGCGATGATTTAATGGGCTTTGTTGTATTAAAGGATGTGTTTTTAAATATTTGACATCATCAGTACTCAATTGTTTCTCGAATTCACAAGCCCACATTTCAATTGCCTTGTACCCGAACTGCCTTAGCCGTGTAGATTTAGCCATGGTTTTTTCATAGCGTAGATTTAACGTGTCGCACGGATCTTTGCTTAAAGGCATGTCGCGAAACGTTTTCAAACATGAGTGGCCATGATAATAACAACCGTGGAACTCAAACACCTCTTTGGTTTCCTTGCAAAAACCGTCAACTTTCACACCACATACTACCGCTTCTCGCTGCTTAGCTGCATGTTGAATGTAACAATTCCGTCTCCTTTCTTCCAAAATAAGCCATTTAATTGCCTGGATCGACTGATTATCAGTTTGTCTGTATCCATTTCTAGGTATTAAGCCTATAGTGTTTGGTTTAAGAAAATTACGACGGTACACCAAGTTGCATGCTGATGCTATAGTCACAGCTTCCAAAAACGGTTCCACATTACACTGCTCAAGGAAAAATTTTCTGAATTTTATACATGCTTCAGATAAGATCTGTACATCGCTTTCACAGTATGCAACAAGGTCTCGCTGCATATTAAATTCACTTTGTTTATTTTCTTCATACCATTTAAAGAATACATCCCGATCATTTATCTTCATGGCATCCGGATTGTAATATTCTGCAGGCGGCAGTGGACCAATATAGTTTTCATTTTCGATGGTATTAAAGAAATGCGGAAAATACCCCTTTTTTAACTCTTGCGGTAAATCGAAAGCTTTTGGAAGAACTGATAGAGCCATGGGAAAATAGTTCAATGAGTCTATGAATTTCACATTCCCCAATCCCATGAGTATTATTTTAGTTCCCCTCATAATCAATTCGGGGTGAAATTTTGTATTTTGCAAGATATAGTTTAAAATAAATTGGTGATCATATGCCTGCCCATTATGAGCCAAAACAATAACTTTTGTGAAACTTTTTCGGGCGTTCAAAAGGTGCTCTAAGAACTCGGATATAACATTCTGACCCTTTTTTATATTAAGTCTGAATTTACATTTCTGACAGAAGTGTAGATTATTCTCATCCAAACAAAGGTCACATCTTTGCTGGAAAACACATAAATTCGGTTCATGAAGTTTTACTGGAACAGCATAGTCTTTTATCACTTTTTCAGCAATAATCGTTTCTTGACGACTCTCCAAATCATAAAACACATAGAGAACATTGCCTAATTTTGGTCTTCTAGTGTCGCATCGAATATAACACAAGTGTTCTTGGGAAACGTGTTTATTACAATTTTTACAATAGTATTCATTACAAGTATGTTCTCTATCTCTTCTATATGTTTTCAGACAATCAACACATTTTTTAACTGTTTCACAAATTGCTCGGTTTCCTGTTGACCCCGAAGCCTTATGGTTATCAAAACATTCCTGTCCTCTAAAACTTCTATTGCAATCTTTACATACAATTTCGGATAGATTTTGAGGACATATAGGTGATTGCTGACATTGAGGGCATGACTTTACACATCTATGATCGGTTTTATTATTGAATGGTACACTACAAATTTCGCAAAAATAAGCACAACCAAATGCCGCTGTCAAAGATGTTATAACATTGAAGTGACCTTTGTAAAACAGTAAATTTATTCTCTTATCACTGTTATATGTATTGTCTTCGAATATAATACTTCGTCCTTTTTGCTCATATTCGTAGACTGTGATCTTATAATTCTTCAAATAACTTTGAAAAGTGCGAAGCTCTGGAATACCACAACCTTCGGAAGGTATACTAACACCGGTCAAAATTATTAGATTAGCCGTTCGAAGATCTTGAGATTTACCAATATTGCGCCGAATTTTTGCATATTCTGAGTCTTTATCAATAAAGGCAATTGCAACAACTAACGCACGAGGTAAACATAGGTTGTCTTTGTTTCTTATTACAATGATTCCCCTCCGCTTTTTGCATTCTTCATCGAAAGAATTGTATTTCTTATTTCGATCATTTCCTTGTCCTTTAGGAGGCCTTATCGATGTAAGATTTATACGGAAAGTATCCGTGCTTAAGCCCTCGGAATTGCTTTGGAAAATTTTAGTGATTAAATCCCATACCTCGCTCCACTTTAAATCGGATGCCTTTCTATAGCTCATCCAACCAGGACCATGGTGTTCGAAATTCTTACCTGTAAATGTTATACCCACCATATCAGAAGGATCCAAATCGTTAGTCACTTTTTTAAATATCCCTTTCACTGCATTCTGAATCCAGCTAGATGGTTCAAAGTTGTCTGCTACATCCCTAATCCGGAATTCAATTTTACGACCACGCAAATTGAATCTTTTCACAAAGGTTGGGTAATCTTTAACCACCTCAAAGCACTTAAAAGTCGAATAAACCAATAAAAAAGAAAAAGAACAGTTAATTTCTTTGTTTCACTTTTTTTTTTTTTTTTTTAATTTATTTTTTATTTTATAAAAATGGTTGTGAGTAGGGAACTTGCACCTCATCGTCTTCCTCTGCAACAGGATGGAACGCCAACTCAAAGGAATTTCCAACCGCTTTGATGACTTCCATCTCATATAAGGGGAGTTGGGTAATGGTGTCCTCCTCCATTGCGTTGAATCTGAGAGGCAAAAATACCTTTTTCGCCTCCAGCTCTACCAGGATCCTTGGTCCATACTTGGTCTGACACCGCATCGCCTTCAAGATACGACTCCGTTTCCCCAATTCTACCATTTTCAGACCCTCTAGGGGCTTTACTTTACCCAGTTGGTTAAGGAAATTCATGTTCTTTGCATGTCTAATTTGAAATAAACTGTTACTTAGTACCTTCAACACTCGCCTTTTATACATGAAAATACCTCCGAAAATATCACAATTTCTTCTCAAACAATGTGGTCAGTAAGATAAAAGTAACACAGAGCAATATGGTCAGCGAATCTTAAGGGGGAGCGAGCCATATCTGACGCCGATAATATTATATTATCTCGCCCCACAATGTATTGTCCTGAACAAATAAAACATTAAATAATCAAACTAAGAAACCATACACATGTAATGTCTAACATTAATCAAACTAAGAAACCATATACAATGCAATGTCCTAAACAAACAAATGAGCTCAAGATCGCTACAATACACAATTTAGTCGTATAAACAAAGACGATCTTGAACTCACTATTCACCGTTGCTTCCAATATCCACGGGGTTTCTTTATCGCATCAACCGTTTAATTACTATGGAAGTCAATATCTCCAAGCTATTCACTCTAAACACACAAAACTGATAACAAAAACTAACAACCACCACCGGCGGCCGGCGCGTCACTCCAAGGTCAGATCTTACCTCTCGCTCTAGCTCCAACCTCATATCTTCCCTCTCGCTCTAGCTCAGAATTCCCAGTCCCAAGGGTCCCAATACCTACTTGCAATGTCCTAAACAAACAAATGAGCTCAAGATCGCTACAATACACAATTTAGTCGTATAAACAAAGACGATCTTGAACTCACTATTCACCGTTGCTTCCAATATCCACGGGGTTTCTTTATCGCATCAACCGTTTAATTACTATGGAAGTCAATATCTCCAAGCTATTCACTCTAAACACACAAAACTGATAACAAAAACTAACAACCACCACCGGCGGCCGGCGCGTCACTCCAAGGTCAGATCTTACCTCTCGCTCTAGCTCCAACCTCATATCTTCCCTCTCGCTCTAGCTCAGAATTCCCAGTCCCAAGGGTCCCAATACCTACTAATGTATACAATTTGGCATTTTATAGAATGCCTTAAACGCCAAGGGTGTTTGGGTGATGTAGGATTAGGGTACGCATTCACTTGGTATCAATCTGTCGATCCCCAGTGCGGCAACTAAGATAAAATAAAAATAAATATTAGGCATTGATGCACCATACAGGGCCTGAAGCTTAGCTTCTCCAACCATTTGCTTGTGCATAGTGGAAGGGATTTACAATTTTAAGCCGAATCCGAGCAAGATACTCTTGGACGTTTGTCAGAAGTTCGCAAGAGCTGGGGCAGTCGAAAAGAACTATAGGTGTTACTTGGCCCCGGTGGGACTTGAACCGGGGACCTTTCGATTAGTAGTCAAACACCCTAACCAATGAGCTATTGCGCCGACGACCAAGACTACACATCAATTATGCTTATTTTACTTATTCGTGGTAACCACCGGATGCTGATCATGAGCCTTCGGAGCCTGTCCGGAGTACGATGTCAAAGTTGTGCTCGGGGATTTCAATGCCAAAGTCGGTAAGGAAAACATCTCCGGCGGATAAGTTGATAGGCACAGACTTCACGACACGAACACAGATAAGAGCAACGGACTAGTTGACTTTGCAGCAGCTCGTAATACGGTGATAAGTAGCACTAGGTTTCCAGGGCTCATTATCCACACAGCAACCTGGCGCTCTCCAGATGATCGAACCACCAACCAAATCGACCGTGTGCTAATCGGTGCCAGGCACGCATCCAACATCGTAAACGTGCACACATTCCGTATTACAAACGTCAACTCCACCATTTCTTGTTGCGCCTAAATTTAGAGAGCGACTGCCAAACGAGAAGAAGAGCGGATGAGCGAGAGACTCTCCTCTGTGCACTCACCACCCACAAGCGCCAACAATATGTGGAACCGATATCGCGTCTTGTTCAAGGAATTAGCCGAGACCACAGTAGCTTATCAGAAGAGTATCGAGCCAAGAAAAGGGAGGAGGAGAAGATCCTGCGTAGAATGAAGGGGGCTTACACAGTCTCCCAGCTCAAGGAAAACGAAGATTCTCTATCGAAACAACATCTGGAAGTTTTAGCGAAGCGGCTTTTAGACCGGGACGCAGGCTCTTTGAAAAGGCGATGGAAACTTAGTCATCGAAGCGCAGGGAATAGTAGATTTAATTGACCGGCAATTTCAACAGCTACTACACGGGCATCATGTAGAGAGGGTGATTGGGCAAGAAGAGAACTCACGTCCTGTCAATGAAGAACAGGTTTCACCACCCAATATAAAAGAGGTTGGCTTAGCTATAAGAAAGCTAAAGAACAATAAAGCCGCTGGTTCCGATGGCTTACCAGCGGAGTTATTTAAATACGGCGGTGATGTTTTGATTGGGCGCATGCACCAAATCATCAACCAAGTATGGGTGGAAGAAAGCATGCCCGATGACTGGACTATCAGCTCCATATAACATATCTATAAGAAAGGTGATCCTATGTCCTGCAAGAATTAGCGAGGCATATCTCTGCTAAATGTCGCAGATCCTATCCAACGTACTGTGTGTCTCAAGGCGTTCTGCAACACACTAATCGGCATGTACACGTGCGACCTCCGGCCCGGCAGACTGACAATAGACCAAATTTTTACACTGAGGTAAATCCTGGAAAAGAGCAACGAATTTCAAGTCGAGACTCAACATCTTTTCATTGGCTCTAAAGCCGCATGTGATAGCAATCACCGTCAGGAGCTCTACATGGTGATGGCCGAATATGGGATCCCGTCAAAACTGATCCAGTTATGTCGCGTGAAACTTGAAAATACAGGGTGTAATGTGCAATTTGGAAGCAGGTCTTTCGAATTATTCCAAACCTGCACCGGATTTCGAAAGGAGATGCGGTTTCATGTGACTTCTTCAATCTTGTTCTGAAGAAAATAGTGCGCAGGGCAGGTGTCAACACGGACGGCACCATTTTCAATAGATCCGTTCAACTACTAGTATATGCCGTCGATGTTGACATCATCGGCCGTTCCCAGTGTGCCTTGTTAGAAGCTTTTCAAAATTGAAGAACAGGCAAATATGGTTGGTCTTGAAGTAAATGAGGACTAAATACTACATGCTATGGGTAAGTAAATGCAATAAAGAAAGTGTCAAAGTATAGGCCCTTCACGTTAAAATATTGAAAGCTAAGAATACTTCCTGTTGATTGCCAATCAAAAGATAGAATAAATATTGTCGAGATATTTCACTCAATTTACGAGTACAATGAAGATTCCACAAAACAATCAATTCCAACTTCAAATTCTTTTTCAATCTGGGTGCACCATTACTCCGAATAAGCCTTTGGAATACTACCTGAATCCTCTGTTGCTTTTCGTTATGCGAACTGCGAACACCAAAATGACACTCCTGGATTTCAAGTACCTAGCCCATTCTATTGTTGCTCTAAAGTTTTATTAAATGGGATAGAATACCTTGCCAAACAATTTTTATTTGCATTCACAGGGATATCAAAACATAATTGTTTTCTGTGGAGCGCTCATTGAAACATAATATGGTATATCAATCTTATGTGATTTCGAATCCAAGTTATCTGGTGAAAGCTGAGAAGATAAGAATTTTCCATTTGATAGAAAATTAAATATTGATTTCACACAATTTATTTCAAATTGAACTCGCACGTTAAAAGGTCGAACTGTTGAATGAAATTGGTCGTCTTAGTTGCATTTGGAATTCAGAAAAGGCTCCATTTCTACTGTGAGGTGATTTGACGAGGGAAAACGTGAGGTAGCACGGATGCTTGATGTTTATTATTCGGTAAATGTTTTCTGAATTTTGATAGGGTGTTCTTGAAATCTCAGCTGCGACACGACCACATTCAAAACTAATTGGAGTACTTGGAGTCCAGCCCATAGAATCCGTTGCATCCGTTGTTTGGAAAGAAACAGTCCCATAGCACCCACAGCTGACTTTGTTTGTCGAAAGCACATTGGTTGCATTTAATATGCCTTTTGCTAAATCGTTAATTGCCTAAATACCACTGAATGATCCAACTACCTAAGATGTCAGTGCAGTACAATTGTTCATTTCTCACCTAACTCTACAGGCGAATTAAAGAAAAACATCCCCACAATTTTAATCCGCTTAAAACCAATCAGCAGTTGAGCTGCAATTTCGCTGTGGTATACTAAAATGTCTGTCAATCTGCATTGGCAAAAAGTACAATAATTTCCTCTCATTTTTCAATGTTTTCTCTTATATTCCAATGTTCCTCTTGTTTTCCATTATTTCAACCAATGTACTTCTCTCAATTTTGGAATACGTGAACCTCAATACTAGAATGTGTGAACATCAATTTTTGAATGTGTTCATATGTAGACGGATTGAAAAGTAGCAACTAAACCTACTTTATCCGTTGACGTTCATGCATCCGTTGGTTATATGGCAACTCAATAGATAACCCGTTTATTCTACGAGTATATTGGTCTACTTTGGTTTATCGGATACGACGGATCGACGGATTGTATGGGTTGGGCCCTATACAGCGTAAATTAAATTTTATCTCATTATGGTAAGAGAAGTTCCGGGTAATGTTTTGCGTTCGCAAATATTTAACAAAAATAATGGTATTTAAAAAAAATTCAAACGAGGATATTGAAGTGTAGGACTTGTAAACGATAAGAAGATTTTCTTAAGTCCATTGTGGGAGCTGCTTACGCGCTCTCTATGAAAGTGTAATCCTCTTAACTTACAATATTCGAAAACAGAACAGAAGACGGAAAACCTTTTACCCGAGGATAGGTTTTATTTTTTACTTTTAATAGAAAGATGTGCGTTGAAAACGTGTGGTCAATGTTTCTATGGACAAAAGAGACATTATGCCATCCCTCCCGGAAAACAGAAAAAGGGTTAATGGTGTTATATACTATGAAGATAGATAGATACATAAGTTATTTATTTCCGCACCAAGTTCAACAAAGTGTTTACTGAAGAATATGGCAGGGCGGCAGGGTGGTCCGCCTCCCTTATATGACATTTCTTGTGAGTTGAAGAAAAAATGTATATAAGAAGTGTGAGAATTTAAGAAATTGCAAATAAAGTGAGGACAAGTTTAAAACTACACGTGAACGTCTCTATCTTTAGTAACTTTAGTAAGAGTTTGTGAAGTCAACACACAACACTCTTCCCACCCATCGTACAAATCACGCCTTCCGAATTACGCATACAACCAATCAGCCTACCCTGCAAACAAAAAGTCAGTAGTTTCTTGAAAACACTACCGCAAATATTTTTTTTTGAGTATTAGTGGTGTGAACTTTCGTGCAGATGTAGAAGTATGGATACAACCGATGAAATGCGTGCGTCAACCGAAATAGTTTGGTTACCCCCAATAAAAGTGCATTGCTGCCGTGAAATATGCTCTGTGGTCCGAAATAATCAAGTGTTAGAATTGTTAAAATCTGCCGACTGACACGTCCACAACTTAGAAAAAAATTATTTATCAAAATTTGAGATAGAAATTTGAAATTTTGTATTCGTATTGTCTCTGGAGGCCCAAAAGGCTTGCGTGTTAAAATTTTTAAAATCTGTTCACTGACACGCCCACAATTAAAAAGAACTGTTTTATCAAAAACTCAAAATTTGGGCACTTAAAGCTCATGTCAACGATTTTTCAAATACGTCTAGTGATACACCAACAATTTATAAAAAAAAAACGTTTTATCGAAAAATTAAAGTTTTGAAAGATGCAATTTGGAATATGCATGCATATACTTCTCTAAAGACCGTTAATGCTTATGTAGAAATATTTTTGAAATCCAGCCACTGACACGCCCACTATTTAAAAAAAAAAAAAGTTTGGCAAGAGTACGATTATTTACAAGCATTTTTTACTATGGGAGGGGGTCTATCACGCCCGATTTGGGTGGGACGGGCGATTTTCTAAAAAAACACTTCAAACGAAAAAAATAATATTTAAAAATAACGGTAATACTTACAATTAAGTATTGCATATTTTTTTAAATCTAAAGGTCAGTTCTATCAATATGTTTTTAAATCAAGTGATTTTCATTAATAGTTTTTGAAAACACTAATTTGAAACTCAAAATTATAAAAAAAAAATGAAAAAAACAAGTTTATATTATCTTTATTCCAAATTGTGAGACTACAAACCTACTTTTATTGCTGTTATTAATTTTTAATCGAATACTGAAAACTAGATGGTTTTAAGTCTACTAGTTTTCGAGAAAATTGAAAACTTCCAAAAATACTTTTTATTTATATATATTTATATATATATATATATTATATATTTATTTATTTATTTATGGACTTTTTTTCCGTTTCGTCAATGAACAAATAATGATATTCTTCTAATAAGTAGAGAACAGTAAGTTATTTGACGTTACCTAGAATGCAAGTATTACGGTACGGAGTATAAACAGTGAGGTTATGTATGCTGCAACCCCCCCGCTTGGGCTCACTATAGGATTTGGGGTAGACAAAATGTTGGGTGTATGCAAAGTTTCTTTTGCATTTAAGGTATCTGGATTTAAAGAAACTTTGAATTTGAAATTAGTTTTTTTAAAAACTATTCATGGAAATCACTTGATCTAAAAACAAGATGATAGAACCGACTTCTATCTTTAAAAAATGTGCAATACTTAATTGTAAGTATTACCGTTATTTTTAAATATTTTTTTTTCCATTCGAAGTGTTTTTTTTTTTTTTTTTTTTTTTTAGAAAATCGCCCCTCCTGCCCAAATGGGGCGTGGTAGACCCCCCTCCCATAGGAAAAAATGCTGTAAAAAACTGTTCTACACAAATCTGTCGTTAAACTTTGTCGCCTGAGTTATCGTATCTCTCCAACCGTTTTATTGAAGTTGTCACTGTAATTGAAAGTCCTATTCTTCGCAAAGTATGTAAATAAAGTCGTTTTGAATAATTCCTTTACATAAGTTTTCTACCATTCCCACTTTTAAGGGGCGTTTTTTGACAAAAACTTAGTCTTTTCGATAAAATCTTTGCATCCAATTATAGCAAAATATGTAGATCGTTCTTAAGAAATCACCCACGCTTGGATTTTCGCCCCGACCACTTTATAAGCTATAGGAATGGGAATAGGGTATCCAACAGTTTGCTTAAGCGGACTGTAGCCTTTCCCTATGTTATGTAACTATTTTTTTTCCTTTTTCTCTTAGCAGGTGTAGAAGTACGCTTATAGCCCGTGAAATATGTACGTAATTAAAAGTAGTTTGCCATTAGGAATATTTGGGTTAATTAAAGCGCACATACTTATACCATTTTCACCAATCTCTGAAGAAGAGCAATCGATCGAAATTTAAGAAAAAAAAACTCAGTTTAGTGTTGGCTTTGTTTTCGTAAAGATCAGTTCGTTCCGCTTGGTTACTAAATAAAAATAAATGGGAATCTTAAACATTTTGTGAATGAAAATACTTTTAACGGTGTCTTCCACGTTCATCTTTTTTACACTTGTTACATTGAATTTTCTAAACTTCTTAGATTTTTGTCACAATTTTGACTGCTGTAATCTTAATTACTTTAAATGACAATAAAAAACAAAAAGTTCGAAGAATCAAACCAAGTGTGCTCATTTTACTGACTTCTCTGAACGATTAATGATTCCAATCAACTGCATTGAATTTTCTGAAATTTAATACTTAAATCATCATATTGCAACCTTTCAAAAATTATTTTTTTTGTCATCTCATAAATACACCTAACTTACTTATTTATTTATCAATACCATAATAATGATATTCTTTTCGATTTCTGCTAAAAGCGGATTGGGCTTAACTTAATTCAAAAGTTGACTCCAAAAGAGTTTCATGCTCGAAACTTCCATTTGTGCTGCCAATTTTCTCTGAGATTAAAAATGAAAACATAGCATTAATGTGGTGTGTATATCTGTGAAAGGATATAGCCGCATAAATTTGTTTGATTGATTGAATTTATTTACCTTGAAAATTATTCGGATGGTGTAACACACGCAGGTGATGACTTGTTATATTTGCATTGGAGTTACAAAATCGGAAATGACATTTTGCTAGATTGATTATCTCGCAATATAAATAGCAAGATAAACAGCGCTTTTCGTGAAAGGCGACTAAGGAGTAAATCATATCTAGGTCATTTAAACATCCCGGTGAGCACTATATTACACATCTTAAAGCTGTCGTGCAAATGTGCATGCAAATCCGTTTGTTGACACGACTGCAGATCACCGGTGTCGTAAAAGCAAGATCAAAAAAGAAATAATAGGAGCATGTACGAGTCGAACTCATTTTAACTAAAGCACTATGAAAATGTAAAACGCACTACCCCGCCAAACAATAGGGGAAGGTTGTGTACCTTGGTCCGATTGCACCTTGGTCCGAGTGCCAATATCCAGAAAAAATACAAAGCACGCAAAAACCGGTTCATCTGTGAAATGTTGATCTTCTGTTCATTTGTCTTCTCAGTTTCTTTTTGAAGGCACAGCTGCACGAGACGGCAGAAAAAAAATAAACATAGTTTTCAGTGAAAAAAGTATTTTTTTTATCTCTTAGTTTTTTGTCTCTTTTCCGCTACTCTAATCGATTAATAATGTATTAATAATCTTTTGGTAGGAACACATTGTCGTTCGTATATGGTTTGAATACTACGTTAAAATCTAATTTGTTTGGCTAAAGTGGTGTAAGTGTACCTTGGACCTATCATAGCGCGTACACCTTGGACCATTGGTTTCTCCTAATGAAATTTTTTAAATAATATTGGAGTGATAAATTTGTTTTTCTTTTATGTTGTTCCCTTAAAGTAAGTTTTTAAATAATATTGAAGTCCTTTGTTAAGTTTTTTTTAGTAAAAGAGTTTTTTTATTTAATACTATTATTTGAAATAATTTTTTTTTTTAATCAAGCGCAAATACTTGTAAGATAATGGTTTGTTTTTTTGCTGTTTTTTTGAAATAAATTAAAGTTTTCACCTTTAAACTATAGGAAAACTTTTAATAATATTTTCGATCCAAGGTACAATACTCCGTGGACCAAGGTACAACCACGTCTTGTACCTTTGACCGTTTGAGGTTAGCATATAAAAGTTAAGTTTTCTAAGCAATGGTAAGCAATATCCTTTTGGTAGTTTCGCCATATCATAGAAAAGACTTCAGGTAGTAAAAAAAAACCAAAAACTAAAGAAAAAAACGACACATAAAATATTGGCAAAAAACTGAAATCCGGACCGAGGTACACTACCTTCCCCTACTTAATATGGTACTAATCCTGGGAAGGGCAGAAATGCTCTGGTCGGAGCTATATGGTTTAAGGGGGATAGCAAAGTATGAGTGGTCGTAGCTACGAGCTTGAAAATATGATGATTAGAAGGCGAGTTGACATCTTAGTGTTCAAGAAACGAAATGGCGAAACACCGGGAATCGGGTGCGTTTTCTTGGACGTTACGGCAAAAGCTTTCAAGATGTTCCGCTACGGGACGGAACAGGCTAGGAATGAAATCGGTATCAGTCTTGCGGCGGAGCTACTTGGCAGCGTGTTGGCCATTTGATCATTTGATGTCTCTCAAACTCGCGATGCAACATGCAAGGTGAGGTGTGAAATATAAGCTCCCAAGTTGGATGCGAGCAGAGAGAAAAGGATGCATTCTGGCTATATATGAGGAAATTCGAAGGGACATGACGGGAAGTGAAACGAATACTATGAAAACCGCCATGGAGGACTGAGATAGGGCATCAGGAACCCTCCGGGTGAGGATATCCTAAGCACGTGCAAGTCATGCGGTCTTATCATTCTAAATACCATGTTCGCTAAACAAAGCTAGTACCTGGCCACTTACAGCAGTGGCGAAAATGAGACCAATATTGATTACCAGTTGGGAGCACGTTTCATGAATCCTCGGGTTAAAGATTGCAAAGTGATCCTAAGAGAGGCTATCGCCCAGCAACACGGCTTCCTCCTGACAAACATTTTTTGGGCGGCGGGGACGAACAGAACAAAACATACAAAAGTATCTGGGAGAATAAAATGGTGGTACAATCTGGACAAGGAGAAAGGCGGGGCATTTATTGCAAATATGCAAAATTATCTAAATCAATTCAGCAACGAAATTTAGGATATAGAGTGCAGATCACAAGATATGTGGAATTCCCCAGAATTGCTTGGATAGAGCCAAATCACAGCTAGGGACTTCAAAAGGACACTATCAACACGCAAAGAAACACGGTGGTGGACAGATGAAGCTAAAGCTAAGTGACATGTGCTGCACAAATAATGGAGATGAAAAAGCTCGCCTCGTAGAATTCAAACTTTGAGAGGCTCGTGAAAAGAAAGTGCGCCCAAATTCCAGCAAAGTTTGTGGAAGGCCTGTATCGGGAGTTAGTAGAAATTTCTTCTTCGGCTGCTGATAGTAATCAGGCTATCCATGAACTTCGACAAAACATATTAAACAGGGGCACAACGATTTTCAAAATAGCCACTCAGAGAAGCAGAAATGCCCAGCAAATCCGTTCGCCAAAGTTTATCAACAATATTCAAGGGCTGCTTCTTGTGGATGACAAAAAAATACTACACTGGTAGCAACAGTATTGTGAAGGACTTCTAAATGAACAATTTTGTCGGATACATTTTTTAAGTGAAGCACAACAATGATGTCGAAGAAGTCAGGAAGGCGGCCAAAAAAAACAGTTGGACCAGACGAGATACCTTCTGAGTTCTGGAAAAAGATGAGAGACATCAGTCCAAATGGCTCATGATTCTTATCACCAAACTGATGATAAGCGAATGCCTAACCAGTGGTGGGAAAGATTTCTTTTTCCTTTTCGAGGATCAAACGTAGCTGCAGCGCGCACTTGATATATGGGTGGAAGTTTATGAGCGGAATGGGTATCGTATTAGTCCGTGAATATTTTTGCGACCCATTCTCTAATCCACTCCGACCAAATCCAGACATTTATATGAATGTAAGAGTGGTTACCATGTGCGAAAAGTTCAAATATCTGGGATTTATGATTAATAGCAAAACAAACTCTGATGAATACATTAAGCATCGCGTAAGCGTAGGGTGCATGAAGTGGTGCGGGACCGCAGCCAGCTTCTATGACCAAAAAATGCCCAAAAACTGAAATTACGCCTCTACACCGCAGTTGTACGCCAGGCGCTCACTTACGGTTCACAATGTTGGACAGCGTACAAACCCATGAGGGCAATTTAAGGGCAGTTGGGATGAAGATGCTTCGCATGTTAGCAGAAGTAATAAAGATTGAACGAATAAGAAGTTCCGGGATCTAAGGAAGACATAACCTAAAGAACCTATCTCGAAAAAATGGAGAGCGACCGGCTTGTACTTTTATCTTCAAAGGAGAGATCATACGAACGGCAATATCAATCAACGTTTCCATGAAACTGCGAAAGACAGACAGGGCTAAGCACTTGGGTCACACACATGCCCAACATTTGACTGGCCTCATTGAAGGATTGATTCAAAATAGGGAGGCGTGCCGTTATTTGCTGAGGTCGAACCAGCGAACCCCACAAGCGGATAAGTAGGGATGCTTAAGTGGGAGGGTTATGATCAATTTAATCCTAATCATAGCCTCACCACCATTAAGAAATAATAAGAAAAAGATTATCCTGCAAAAAGTAGGATTGAAAGGATATTATTAATTGATATGACATATGAGCAAATCAATAGGTCGTACAGTGGCATACTTAATTAACGGGCTCCCGACCTTCGATCGTTGGCGATCCTGAGCGCACTGCTTCCAGTTGTCCAGACCAATCGTTCAAGTAAACGCGATAGCTAAGTCGCTTATACGGAGTTCCTTTAGCCCTTATCGTCTCCAACCCGGGGGCTGGGAGTCGAAGATCCTTTGGGCTGTAGCATTATTGTCCATACGCTCGATGATGTAGTAGTCCAAGTATTTTATATTTTCCACCTACAACCACATCTTTGTATAGCTCATAGAGTTCGTCTTTGAATTTACTTGTCCATTCACCCTACACCCACACAGCACCCAATAACCACCGGATTATTTTTCTTTCGAAAGAACACAATATTAGCCCCCATTTCCTGATTATCGTCTAACGCACTGGTAGTATCAGTGTTTAATTGAGAAGACCAAGTCTGGAAAATGAGTTTTAGACCCATTCGATTTGCCAAACCAACGGTTTCCGAGGGAATTGTTTTTTGGATTTTCACTAAGGTGCCATTTGTGGAGTGGGTGTTTACTCCGAGGAAGGCGATTTACGACTTCGCACTTGCTGCTATCATAAGTGACATTTTGTACAAGTGATTTATTTGTTGAAAGTTGGGTACTTGGTTTTGTCTTCATTGAATTCAAGGGCAACCAATGTCGGTTGTTCTTCAATCGCCGTGAACAGGCACTCTGAGTTCGGCCAATGATGTCAATATTATTCTTGTACCATAGTAGTTAGACGAAATAGTTCGGAAGGGCTATTTCTAATCTGCACATTGCACCACGTGTCTTACAGCGTCAAGTGACACAACTGGAGCAGTTTTAACAGGATCCTGAATTCGGCTTTCGTCACGTACAACTGCTGACGATGAATACTTTTACTGTGTGGGTTTTAGGTCGGTGAAAGGGTGGTTGGTTTCGTCTTGAAAATCATTGGCCTTTTTCAGGACTCGCCTCAGTGTAAAGATTAGGTTTATTGTCATTCTGCCGGGCCAAAAGCTACACTGGACTGTTCCGATTAGTGTGTTGCAGACGGATTGAGTTGTACATAAAGTAGGATCTTATATGCGATATTAAGCAGAGATAAGCCTAATTAATATTGAAAGACAAAGCATCACATTTGTTGTAGATGGGGCAGATATCGCGCATGCTTTCTTGCACCCAACTTGTTTGATGATTTGTAGTGGTGCCCTACTAAAAATCGCCTTGGTGTTCATTAGCTTTTTTTACATACTATAACGCTCTCTACATGATCCCCATTTAGGGTTATAATCACACTCAAATCAATAAGGTACTATCGGTTTGAGTACTATTATGCAGAATTAAATTTAAATGTTCAAATTTATTATATTCCAAGATAATACCTCCTCTACCAAGGATATCTACGATTGCAATTTATCAGCGGAAAAGTTTTCTCATTTCAGTTTCTGCTCTTTCTACTAGTTTGACTTTTGTATTATTCCCGAGTGACACTGCTTTTTTTCTTCCTTTTTTCCTTTTCCCAATCAGTGAACCATGATTTCATTACAATTACAAGTTACAACTTGCATGACAGTGATTATTTGAGCGTGCACATACAAGCAGTGCAAGGATATTAAATTTTTTGCAGTTTGACTCTAGTTGCAGAATGGAAGTAATGCAATAAATTAAGAGTTTTTCTGTTGGAAATGTAATTTGTCAAATATTAAAAGGTAATTTTTCAAAAACTGACATGCGGAAAATAATATTGATGTTTCTGTTTCATTAGCAGAGACTATATTGGTTTGAAACGTATACTGAAGAGGACCTTTCGATTTTTCACTGAGTTTTACATTGTTAAATCTGTGGAACGAAACAAAAAATATAACTTGCAAAAAACGAAATGGGTTTCTTATAGCCAAAAGCAGAGCAGATTATTAGTTTGGGAGTGAACCGCCGCATTTACTTCCCTGGCCCTTAAGACAGCAAAGCTCCCACCTTTAAGCTGGTACAATCGATTGTACAGACAATTGTCATGATTTTAGACCCAAACTATAATTCAGGTTGTTAACTTTCGATCAAATTAATGCTGACTGCCATGCACTAGCGACTAGCCCACATTTTTGAGTGCCATGCCATTATGCAAGCATAGACACCATCAGTTTTGCGTAATATCATGCAACTGATTAAGCGGACTGTTGGATACTCTATCCATGTTCATATATTTTTCCAGCTTGTACAGATTTTGTTTTGGTTACCAAAAATTTAGTATTTACTTCAGAACACCCCCAAAAAATCGTGGCAAGAAACTTTGTTGTATAGTCGAGTCCGCTTAACTGAAACGACTAATTGCCAAAAGTTTTTTTTTCAGTTAAGCGGTATTTTCACTTAAACGATCGGTCTTCGAATAACTGAAAAAAAAAATACTTTACCGGAATTAAGTTAACTAAAATACAATTTCACCAATCCAATCTAGGAATCCAAACACATACAGACAAAATCAACATCAGTGTTTTAAAATAAGTTAACTATTTTTATTAAAAAACGTTTTAAAATAACAAAAAAAGGAAATAAAGAAAATATAAATAAATGGTTTTGTACTAATTCGCAGGTCAGTTTTTAATATGTAATTTGGTACTTAATGGATTTATTGCACCAACTGTTTAGTTAGACGGCTTATAAAAGTCGCATATCTGCGTTTGCTTATAGTTCCGGATATTGGTCGAAGATAATTTGTCTTCAAGGTTGTCAATTGAATCGACGACTTCACAGTTTCCCAGAAAAAAGTTCTTCAGAACTGCAAGAGAATTAAAAGCATCATTCACTGAGGGGTTTTGAAGAGGAAGGACTCTGTTGGAATCTTCACCATCAGAATCGGCTTCCTCGGAATTAATTTCTAATGCATATGTAACTTCGTCTATAATTTCTGCATCCGTCATATCCCCGAAACAAGGCAAATCTGCATCTATGCCTACAAGAAATTCAATTTCCTGTCTGAGATTTATCGGTAAATCGGCCTCTTCCTGATCGCCTTTTGAAAACAATTTTTTACTGTCTCGGGGCTGACCATCCACCAGGCTCTTTTTACCATTTTCAAACCAGAAAGTAGGTCCAAATTTTTGGCAAAATCCGTTAAAGATTGCCCATTATCGAGATGAAGAATTTGTTGTCTTAGTATGCACCTTCGATAATGCGATTGGAAAGACCGACTTATTCCTTGGTCCAAAGGTTGAATAATATAAGTTGTATTTGGTGGCAGAAATTCTATGTTGATGTTGTCTAAAATAGCCTGATCATCTAATTTGTGACAAGCCGCATTGTCAACAAAGAGTAACACTTTATTATCGTTCGCTCTGAATTTTGCGTTGAGCTCCTTCATTATTTCGCTCCAGATTGATCCAGTCATCCAAGCCTTTTTGTTGGACAAATATTTAACAGGGACTGTAGAGTTTCTAGGGTTTCTGGATTTTCCTATGCAGAAATCTATCTTTCTTTCCTTTTCCATGTGATGGTTTTTCTAGCCTGTTTGCTAATGTGCCAGTGGGTAAAGCTTTGAACAACAATGCAGATTCATCCGCATTGTAAATATTTTCTCACTATATTCTTGGAGATGTAAGATGTTGGACAAATATTCTTGAGCACCGTGCGTATCCGGCGAATTTTTCTCTCCGTGTGTGTTTTTAAAATGTATATTTTCCCTGACTTTCTAACGCTCCGCTTCCAGCCTTTGGAAGGTTCAAAATCCACGTTCATCATAACAGCAAATTGTTTTACTTTTTCCATCAAAAGAGGACCACTAATTAATGCATTTTTCTTTCGCATGTCCTTAAACCAAATCAATAACACGTTTTCAATATTTTTATGACAACCAGTTCGCACCCGTTTCTTTGTCAAATTTTTATTTTCTGCCGCTGCATTCAAAAGTAATTGCTTGTTTTTAATAATCCTTTTCAAGTTTCTGGATTCTCCCGAATCGATTCTCTCAGAACTTCTATTTTTTTTTTTGTGATGTGTGAAGTTTATTGGGCGCTTTCAATTAAAGAAAGAAATAATCTAAGTGGTGGGCGTATTCAGCTTTTTTATTTCACTTATGCGGAGCAGTATCAGTACAAGTGAATGATTTTTCCAGTAATTATTTTTTCATTTAACAGAATTTTTTCAATTAAGCGGGTTTCAGTTAAGCGAAGTTATTTGTATGAAGGTTGTGAAAAAATGCAGTGTGACAAATTTTGTGTTTCAACTAATCGATTTTTTCAGTTAAGCGTATTTCAGATATCCGGACTCGACTGTATATGAATGATATGTTAAAAAGGATATCGTGTAAATTTTGGATATAATACAACCTCAATCTGCATCACTGGGTTGTTTTCTTCTTAAATAGTGTGCATGTAAGCTGGCGGATTTGGAACATTTTTGCGCTTGTACTTTTCGGGCCCGTAGAGAGTGGTTGAGAAGGTCTATGCATTTAGTTATTACTTTTTCCGGTTTTTAAAGAACTCACTAAAATTCCCATGCGGGACGCTAAGCATAAAAACCGAATAAGGGACAAATCACATCTTTGCAATTTTTGCATTCAGCTGAGCCTAACGACACATCAAGCTTCTTAAAGCTGTCCCGCAAGTTTGTAGGCGAATTCGTGGGTTGACATGACTATAGATCACCGGTGTCGCAAAAGGAAGATCAAACAACAAACCAAAGCTTGAACTTACTGTGGGATACCCTATTCATATCCATATTTACACCCTCTAAAGTAATCATAAAAGGCTATTCGCATCGAATCAAAATCCGAGATTTCATTCATCGAAGCGTTCGAACCGCCTACTACCTAGATTTCGTTTAGCGTTTCAATTACTTTTACACTTGGAAATTTGTTTGTGGACAAAAGACATTAGGCCCGTACCTTTACATACGAATTTATACGAACTTTTACTCAATGCCGTTCAATAACTCTCTAAATTCAACTGCACTGAGAATCTAACTACTTTTCACTCAACAAATTTCTTGAAGCCGGCTTTGAAAAACTGTCAAATGTCTTACAGTTGACATATAATTTGAAAATAAAAACAGAAAACACATTGTTAAACCGAATTGAAGTCATCTCGATTGCATCCAAACTTTAATTGAAAGCTAAAAAGACTAAAAAGGCAAAATTACCAGCAGCAACGCCTCAAAAGCATTGTATAAAAAAAGAAAAATGTGGTCTTAAACCTCTGGCTCTCCTGAAAAAAATTCGATGAGCGATGAAAATACAGAAGGGATAATGAATTTTGCTACATTAAGAAACTAATAACTTTTTTGTAGTTCATACATTTTTTTTTCTTTTTTCATTCGAAAGACAATTCAATTTAATCTCCTTTTTGTTGATGATTTTTTAAAATATTCGAATTTAAATGGCCTCAACGCTGAGTGACGCATGTGCGGTATCTTAGCAAAAAATTGTTCATGACTACCTTTAAAATTGGGTGCAGGGAAATAAGTCCACGGGAACTAAGTCCACTGATGGACTTAGTTCCCACTTAGTGGGTTAATCCAGTCAAAACCGAATGTGTTCTGTTCACTAGGAAAAGAAAAATCGAGAAATTCGATATGCCAAAGCTAAACGGAATTCGTCTGAAACTTTCCCCGGAGGCAAAGTATCTGGGCATTATCCTAGACTCTAAGCTTACTTGGAA
This sequence comes from Portevinia maculata, assembly GCA_949715645.1. Lineage (NCBI taxonomy): Eukaryota > Metazoa > Arthropoda > Insecta > Diptera > Syrphidae > Portevinia > Portevinia maculata. The sequence continues at coordinate 223,594,418 of OX454526.1, forward strand.
ACGTAACACAGAAGAAAGAGCAAAAAAGCACTATGCGCCTTCTACGCATGCAAAAAGACCTTTGGCAAACGTTGGGGTATGCGCCCTTACATAACCCATTGGATGTACACAGCGATCATACGACCCATACTTACATACGGGTCAATTGTATGGTGGAAGGTAACAGAAAGGACTACCTATCTTCATAACCTCTCAAAGGTACAGAGATTAACATGTATTGGTACAACGGGAGCAATGACTACTTGGGTATCGATCTATCCAGGAAAACGGACTACTTAATTCCCAAACGAAACTTTGAGAAAAACTACTCCACATACATACCCCAAAGAGAGAACTGGAACACGAACGTCAACGTGCAAGAAATCCACATCTATACGGACGGGTCGAAAATGGATGTGGGGACAGGAGCGGGAGTTTTTTGCGAGCCCCTAGACATAAAGGACTCGTACAGACTTCCCAATGAATGCAGCGTCTTTCAAGCTGAGATTGTCGCCATCGACAAGGCAGCAGAAACTATCTCCGCGAAGAATCTGGATCCTTCCACGATCACAATCTTCGTAGACAGTCAGGCGGCTATCAAAGCACTAGACAGCGAAACTATAAAGTCAAAAACAGTCAGAAACTGCCAAAAATCCCTCAACAAAATAGGCGAACGACACAGGATCACTCTCTGCTGGGTCCCCGGTCATAGCGACATTGTTGGGAATGAAAAGGCAGACGAGCTAGCAAGAATCGGGTCAGAACTTGACGTAATAGACGCCATTACGTCAATAGACATCCCAATTAGTGCAGCAAAAAGAAACATTGACCAAAAACTGAGGGAACAAATTAAGACCGCCTGGTCCCAAAGGCACGACTGTGTTATATCTCGCAGTCTATGGCCAAGAATTAACGAAAAAAGAACAAAAAGCATTCTGGAAATGAATAAGCTAGAAATACGTATCTTAACTGGCGTACTGACAGGCCACTGCACCATAGGTGTAATGGCAAGCAGGCTGGGCATCAGCTCACCAGACTACTGCAGGATCTGTCAAGATATAGAAGAAACCGAGACCATCAAACACCTGCTCTGCGAATGTCCAAACCTTCAGACATCTCGACTTCGCTATCTGGGCAACAGATTCTTCGAAGACTTAGAGGACGTAGCGCAGGTACCACTGACGGACACTATCAGGTTTGTCAAGAACACAGGTTGGTTCCAATAGACCAACCGGCAAGATTAACCTAAACTGAATATGGTAAGTGTTTTATTGTAAATGTAGGTTTACCACATAAAACAATAAGGGATCACAATGGACCAATGGGCCCCCGTGCAAGCACAGCAGCCCTGCTGTGCACTTCCCTTCCAACCTAACCTAACCTAGTGGGAAATAAAACCACTTTCGCGAAGTGGACTTAGTCCCTCAGTGGACTTAGTTCCCGTGGACTTATTTCCCTGCACCGTAAAATTGAAGTGGGTATCGCCTCATTTATTGATTGAATGGATTGTTTAAAATCATTCAAATTTGTTGGTTTGATTTTGTAAATTTCGTGTTTACAATAATATCACAAGAAAAAATCAGGTGCAGTCAGGCCGGGAGACCTGGGGGCAACGAAATATCGAGTTTCTTGAAATGATTTTATTGGGAAATTTCTGCCATAACAGTGTGTGAACTTTTTGGAACCACACAGAGAAAAAAGTCCTTTAACATTTTTCAATAACGGTTTCCATTGACCATTGCAGTGCGACCATTTTCCACGAAAAAGTATTGACCGGCAATGCAGCTTGATAAGACTGCATACCACACTGTGACTCGAGCTGGATGCAGTTCCGTCTCATTTGAAATGTCTTGGCTTGAGTCACTCGATATTCGACAGTTTACTTGTTTACATTGCCGTTTAAGTCAAAGTGGGCTGCATCTGACATAAAAATGGGGTTGATCATGGTTTCGTCCTGGTCCACCATTTGATGGAGCTTCTGGCAAAACTCAAAGCGGATTGAAAAGTCTGCGAGGTCAAAAATGTTTGTAATTTGAATCGTATAAGCAAACAAATTCAAATCTTTGTGCAGAATAGGCTGCAATGACTGTCTGCCAACACCCTTTGTAGAACATAAATTTCTTGTCGAATGCTTGTAGTAGCCTGTATGGCAGCAGCTACAGTAGCAATAATTGTTTCCTGTGTCCAAACTATAGCATTTCGCTGGCAAGGCCTTTGAGCGATTGTCCCACGATTGGCAAAACAGTTTACCAACCTCATTATGGTCCATCTGCTCCATCTGCTCGTAGGCGTGCCGCCAAACGTGCGCCGAAACATCTTTTGGACGGAAACTACAGACTCTAGTGCGTGATAGCGGCGCAATCAGATTCGGGTTTAACCATCCCAGTTATTAATTTTCATTAAATATATAAGCTAAAAAAAGTGGGGTATTAATTACTGAGAAAAAATGTTATTACATTGGTAGCGCGATTCATCAGTATTAAGACTGGGATAGCCGAGAAAGTGGAAATTCCTACAAAATTGAAAACAACAAAAAAGTTTCAAAAGACAGTTCCTCAAACATGTTGATTCTGTATAAGAAATATACAATATATGTTGACAGTAAGACCCGCTAGAGGCGATAGCTTATGACATGAAATATACAAATAGCTCGATTAAGTCAAGTTTCATTTGGTTTGAATGCTGGTGGTGTGCATTGTGATGTGCTTGGAATTTCAACATGATCGCCTTGGGTCGCATGCATCGATCCGACTGTGTATAAAGAGTTTTTTTTTGAAAGAAGTGCAAAATGTAATGGTTCTCTTTCAATTGTTTATACGCTGCCACCGAAATTTATGAAAAATTAAAAAGAAACTGTGCCATTTTTACAATTTGCTACTTTTGACTGCAAAAGCGTTCCTCAACTTTTTCGTCCACTACCATTTTGACAGCCATAACAATTGTTACTATAAAAGTAAGGGAACAGACCTATTAATTTACATAATAAAACATTTCCCCTATTTAATTTTCCATTAGATAAAATCCTTACTTTATTGCTGGCAAAGTCAAAACAAAATTATAAACAAGTGGGGTGATTGCGACCCAGGAGGTCCACTAAATAAAATCAATATTACGTGATTCTTCTCCTCATTCATTTTTTATTATTGTTTATTGCTATTTTTACATTTTTGTAGTATTATTTTAAAAAATCAATGCAAATATCTTTTATTTCGAAGTTAATGGGTTGATACCAGAACAAATTGATTGGATAAGTCTTTGTCAAGAAATTCGCGTTTTACGCGTTTGCTGTACCCCTCTGTTTAGTATTTAATCAATCCATTGAAAATGGGGACTTTCTCAAGGTCTGGAAAAATTCTTTAATTACACCAATTTTTAAATCTGGCTCCAGACATGATATCTCAAATTATCGCCCAATCTGCAAAATTCCAAATATACCCAAGCTCTTCGAAAAATTAGTGTCTGATAAACTTGCACCTATCCTCAAGAATTACATCTCTCCATTCCAGCATGGTTTTGTGGCTGGTAGATCAACTTCAACTAATCTCTCAATATTCTGTAATCACGTTTTAAACGGTTTGGAGAAAGGTTTTCAGTTTGATGTCATATATACTGACTTTTCCAAGGCCTTTGATCGTGTAAATCACGCCATCTTACTGCAGAAACTGGCAAGATTCGGATTTCATTCCAATCTGTTGAAGTGGGTTAGCTCATATCTTACGGAGCGTATTCAGTTTGTATGCTTAAACGACATTCGGTCAACACCGGTTCAAGTTACTTCAGGTGTACCTCAAGGTAGTCATCTTGGCCCCTTACTCTTCCTGTTATTTATTAACGATATTCCGGAAATGTTTCAGAATTCTCAATGTTTGATGTTTGCCGATGATTTGAAAATTTTTCATCGGTGTTAGATTGCAGACTTTTACAAGATGATCTTGATAGACTCTCGAATTGGTGCCATAACAATGACCTGCACTTAAATGTATCTAAATGTCAGAGCCTTACTTTTTGTCGTAATCTGTCCCCAATTCCTGTCTCGTATACGATTGGTGATGTTCCGTTATCCATTATACGATCAAAAAAAGATCTTGGGATTATGTTTGATCAAAAACTGAATTTTATTGAACATATTGAGTTTCTAGCTGCTAAAGCCAACTCAATGCTAGGATTTATATTGAGAAATTCAAAGGAATTTCAGGATCCTTATAGTCTCAAATGCCTCTTTTTTGCATTTGTTAGATCTCACCTCGAGTACTGCAGCATTGTCTGGAATCCATTTTATGAAGTTCATTCCATCAGAATTGAGAGGATCCAAAAGTGTTTGACTAGAGTTGCAGTAAGACGGCTTCGTTGGAATATTGAAATGCCTTCCTATGATACTAGGTGTAAACTACTGGGAATTTTACCTCTATCGACTCGTAGGAAATACTTATCTATAATGTTTGTGAGGGATTTAATTACCTGTCATATCGATTGCCCCTTTCTGTTATCTCAAATTGGTTTTTATGCTCCGTCAAGAGCACTCAGATATCGTCATGTATTTTATGTACCCTTTCATAGGGCTAACTATGGTTATAATGAACCTATATCTAGATGTCTACGAGAGGCTAATAATTACTGTGATTTATTAGAATTTCATCTTAGTAGGTATTCATTTAAAAGCTGTTTAATATTAGCATTAAGCAACTCTGGTGGTAGTTAATAGGTATTTATTTTTGTATTATGTAATCTAAAGAGAACAGTGAATGTTTACTCATTTGATGAATAAATAAATAAATAAATAAATAAATAAATAAATAGAAATTCCAAAATCCATATTTTTTAATCTAGACCGATTTCAGTGTAATTTTTTCAGTTCATATTTATACCCTATTCTAAGGGTATATTAATTTTGACTCGAAGTTTGTATTATACCTTAATATTGCCCGTAGACCCCTAAAAGTTACTATATTTATGATCAGCATCGATAGTAATGTCGTTCTAGCCATGTCCGCCCGATCGTCCGTCCGTCCGTCTGTCGGCAAAAATTAGGCCTTTAAAATTGACCTAGAGAGCTGAAATTTTAACCATATACTCTCTAGGGGCCCGAAATAATCAAGTTTAAGAATTTTTGAAATCCGCCCACAGACACGCCCACAAACTCAAAAAACAAATTTATCGAAAAAATCGAATTTTTAGCTGGAAAGCTGCAATTTTTTATATATGATCTTTGACTCCTAAAACTGCTCTTGAGATAAAATTTCTTAAATCCACCCACTGACACGCCCACAATTAAATAAAACAATTTCATTGAAAAGTAAAAGTTTGAGCTAGGAGACTGAAAATTATAATCTAGACTCCCTAGGTGCCCTTTATACTTATGTTTAAAAAAATTTTAAATCCGCCTACTGACACGCCCACATTAAATAAAACAATTTTATTAAGAAACCAAAGTTTGAGCTAGGGAGCTGAAATTCACAATATACACTCTCTAGTAGCCCTTAATGCTCATGTGCAAATATTTTCAAAATCCGCTCAGTAGAACGAAAAACCAAAGTTTGAGCTAGGGAGCTGAAATTTATAAAATAGACTCTCTAGGTGCCCTCTATACTTATGTTCAAATATTTTTTAAATCGGCTACTGACACGCCCACAATTAAATAAAACAATTTTATTGAAAAACCAAAGTTTGAGCTAAGGAGCTACTCAGACTTTTGTCACGCTCACTTATGAGGGATAGGAATAAGAATAGGATATCCAAGCGGACTGTAGCCCGTTCCTATATTTTAAGTACCTTATCAGCCGAATTAATAAAAAATACTTAATTTGCCTCTAATTCACAAATTAACTACATTGTGGATTAAAGTGGCTCAAAGTTTAAATTACGACAAGTTTTACGGGAGCATCTATATAATATTTTGGAGAATCACTTAACTGATAAATTATTCCGCGTTAAATGGGAAAACGAATATTCAGATTTTAAGGAAATAATGGCTGGGATGCTGCAAGGAAGCATCCGTGGTCCAGTTTTATACTTATTATACATTTGCGCTTACAGGTAGAAGGCAGTGAGCTAGCTAGATTTGAAGAGCCTATGGAAAACTGCAAGAAACTCTGGATAGAGTAAATGAATGGACTAAGGTTTGGCGAATCGTAATCAACGAGACTAAATCTGTTCATGTAAAGTTAACTTACAAGAAAATAAGTAGTTTAGTGGTATTTTTGAACTCGGTTATAATTATTCCGTTTGGAAACGAGGCTAAGTATCATGGAATGACACTTGATGCAAAGCTGAAATAGAAAGAACTAGATAATAAATATAGAGAAATGTATTGGTTACTCAGAAAATATTCCAAGCTTAATATAGAGAACAAACTGATTTTATATAAGCAAGTGCTAAAACCAGTGTGGACATATGGTATATAACTCTGGGGTTGTACCAAATTAAGTAACATTACTATTTTACAAACTTTTGAAAACAAAGTGCTAAGACGTATTATTAACACGCTTTGTTTTATCAGAAATAGTGATATCCACAGAGATCTCGGCATAAAAACAATCGAAGACGAAATCAAAAACTATGAGAGAGTCTAAAGCTCGAGTAGAAAGGCGACCAAGTTTTGGATGAAAGAAATTTACTACAAAGAATCAAACCTTTAGACTTAGCGCGATAAATAACCATTTGGTTAAAGATTAGCTGTCAGTTGTCAACAATGCTGTCAGTTATAGTTTAACTTAGTGATTCGTTAACTCAAATATTTCGGTGAATTAGCTGATTGCATGTTTATCAACGTCAATTAACTTCAAAAAAGTTTGTTATTAAGATTTCTCATTTAAGCCTTTTTTTTTAGAGATAATTCACTTTTTATTGTGAAACAAACCTAAAAACATAGGGACGGGCTACAGTCCGCTTGGGCGAACTGTTGGATACCCTATTCTTATTCCTATCCCTCATTAGTGGGCGTGACAAAAGTCTAAGTATGGTTGAATTGTTAAGAACGCTCTACATATTTTGTTATATAACATTTAAAGGATTTTATCAAAAAAAAAAAACGCTCCCTAGCTCAAACTTGGGTGTTTCAATAAAATTGTTTTATTTAATTGTGGGCGTGTCAGTAGGCGGATTTAAAAAAAATTAACACATGAGAATAAAGAGCCCCTAGAGAGTATATATTATAAATTTCAGCTCCCTAGCTCAAACTTTGAATTTTCAAAAAAAAAAAAATAATTGTGGGCGTGTCAGTGGGCGGATTTTGAAATTTTTTTATCCCAAGCAGTTTTAGGAGTCATAGGAGTCATAGCGTAACGGATACAATTATTGGCACCCCCTTTTTTTGCACCAACTATTGGCACCCCTTCATTCGTAAGCGATTTTTCCAAAAAATATTCATCTAAGCAAGCCAATTTTTTTTTTCTTAAAATGTGGCTTATTCCGCACAATTGTGCATCTTTGTTTTGACGAATGCGTCTTCAGTCAGTGAGTAGTAGTGAAGGTGTTAACACGTTTTAAAAAAGTCAAAAATTAGCAAAATTTTGTGTGTTCCTGTTAAGGACCTTAGATTTGGTAAGCCCTATTTAGTTATTAATATATATTTGTTTTATTAAAAATTTATGTTTTTTGATATGAGAATATAGTAAATTATTCGTTTTTAACTTTTTTTTGTTAAATTAATTGATTATTTAAAAAAAAAATGGATGCCAATAGTTGGTTCCGAAAAAAGTAGGTGTTGAATTATTGGCACCCTGGTGCCGATAATTGGTTCTATGGAACTACAACTATTGGCACTGCCAATAAATATACTTTTAGGACTGCCAATAATTATAGAATTAAATCGTTACTTTTTAAAGATTGAAAAAATGCCGAAAACAAGAAAGACTTATCAAGAAAATGATGTTCAAGAAGCTCTACTGGCCATAAATAATGGACAAATTTCTAAAAAGGCAGCTTCCAAAATCTACAAAATACCGCGTTCTACTCTGCAGTTCCGATTGAGTGAAAATTCTATAAAAGCACGTCCAGGGCCCGCAACAGTTTTAACTGAAGAGGAAGAATCGGCTATTGTTGAATGGCTAAAAGTTTCGCAAGAGAAAGAATTTCCGAAAAGAAAAAAAGATGTAATTTATTCTGTCCAGGAATTTCTAAAGCAAAGTAACAGGGAGCACCCATTCGGTAGCGAGGCAACACCAGGAAAAGGATGGTTTAGATCTTTTCTGAAGCGTCATACTTCTTTGACTTTTAGAGCAGTTGATCCAGTTTCATCAGCAAGCGCAAATGTAGCGGTAACAGATATTTTTGGCTGGTTTGACTCCATACAGGACTATTTCATCAAAAACGATTTTTTCTCAATCCTTGAAGATGCAAGCAGAGTGTTTAACGGGGATGAAACAAATTTTTTATTGTGCCCTAAAGCTAAATCCGTTTTAGCTGCAAAAGGATCAAGAAACATTTATGAAGTCGATAGAGGCCAAGCGAAATCGAATTTAACTGTTATGTTTACATTTAACGCATTAGGATCGATGTGTCCTCCAATGATCATCTATCCTTTTAAGAGATTGAAGGATGATATACGGAAAACCATTCCTGATATGTGGGGCTGCGGAGTAAGTGAAAACGGCTGGATGACCAAAAAAACATTTTATGAATATATTTCAAAGGTGTTTTACCCCTTTTTGACCAGCGAAAAAATAAATTTACCAATAATATTCTTTGTTGATGGACATAGCACACATCTTACACTCCAGGTGAGCCAGCTATGTGTCAAACTTGGAATCATCCTGATAGCCCTTTATCCAAACTCTACCAGAATTTTGCAACCAGCAGATGTGGCGGCTTTTAAACCCCTTAAAAACGCCTGGAACAATGGAGTTGTAGATTGGCGAAGAAAAAATACAGGAGTAAATCTAACAAAAGAGATGTTTGCTCCTCTTTTAAAAGAAGTTGTAGACAAGAGTATTTCTCCATCCACCATTACTAATGGTTTTAAGGCTTGTGGACTGTTTCCCTGGAACAAAAACTCCATTAATTTCTCCAAATGTCTGGGAAGATCCAAATACAGTTATACTACCGACTTTCAACATGTACAGGACCAAAATGATGCATTTGAAAACTTTTGCAATATAATTGGACAACAGAAAATAGAAGAGCTGGAAAGTTCCAGTTTGGATTGCGAAAATAACAATGACTTAGCACATATGCATAAACTATACAATTTTTTTTAAAACGAATGAATTCAAGCGAGTTGGAGAAAGAAAAACATTTGCAAGCAGTGCTACACAAACTGATCTCCAGAATTTGGACTCAACCGATTTGATAGACATAAGTGCAATCAACGATTTTTTGTATGCTGGAGACGAAATTGAAATTTTAAATAGTAATGGCACAAACGCACAAATAATATCAACGGATAATGTCCCTGTCCTTAGCGTGACCGACTTATTAGACTGGCCTGAAACACCCCTACGTAAAGGTATCAAACCCCAAAAACAAAATAAAAGCTTTGTTATCACTAACTCTACATGGATCGAAAAAGAACAGAAGAAAAAAGAAGAAAAGCAACAACTTGAAAAAGAAAAAGAAGAAAAAAAATCTGAAAGACTTGAAAAGAAAAAAGCTAAAGAACTGGAAAAGATTAATAAAATAAAAACTAAGAAGGTTCCAAAGCATCCGAGAAAAATTACAATCGCAAAAAAACTTCCTGCTCCAAAACCTATTTTACAAACAATAACCTCCAGTGCATTGGCTTCAATTAAATACTCTCCCGAAAAAGAGATGTTGCTTGGAAACTTTCCCGAAAAACAGATCTTGCCCCAAACCTCTCCCGAAAAACAGATGTTGCTTAAAATGCACAAAAAACTCAGCCAGGAAGATGTTATTTCTCAGCCCATACCTAAGGCTGGAAATCATATCAGAAACTTATTTTCGAATCCAGTCGAAGAAATCGGAGAAAATAAAATTTGTAGTGGACAGATGTGCTTTTCCTGTACAAATTTTATGACCAAAACAGTTGGAACTGAAAATTGTGGTATAAGGTGTGCAAAATGTATTAGAGAGTATCATATAAAATGTTTAAAAATACTCAAATACAACTTTCTACCAACTTTTACCTGTTCGCTGTGTAGCTATAACTAAATGAGTAGATCTTAAGTTTTTATTTAAAAATGTATATGAATTTGTATTAATTAATTTACTTTTGTTGTAGACTTTTCTTTTTTATTTATTTTTTGTGTATTACTAAATTAGTAGATCTAACGTTTTTATTTAAAAATGTAGCTATATGAATTTGTATTAATTAGTTTATTTTTGTTGTAGACTTTTCTTTTTTATTTATTTCTAAATAACACTTATTTATTGTTAACTTAATATTTATTCGTTTTTGTCCTTTATGAACTAGAAGAAGCGGTATAGCTATGTATGTTCCTTTTTATGTTTTTTTTCTTATTATAAATAAATTAACCAGCCAGCTAGTTTATTAATAAAAATCAAAAAAAGGAAATATGGTTTTCTTTAAATTCAAGGGTGCCAATAATTGTATAATTTGGGTTGCCGACAATTGTGGTCGGGTGCCAATAATTGTGGTTTTTGGTAAGCTTTTTTAATATCCCATTTTTAAACTTGATTATTTCGGGACCCTAGAGAGTATATGGTTAAAATTTCAGCTCTCTAGGTCCAGTTTAAAGGCCGACAGACGGACGGACGGACGGACAGGGCTAGATCGACATTACTATCGATGCTAACCATAAATATAGTAACTTTAAGGGGTCAATTCAACCATACTTAGACTTTTGTCACGCCCACTTATGAGAGATAGGAATAAGAATATGATACCCAACAGTTCGCCCAAGCGGACTGAAGCCCGTCCCTATGTTTATATAGTAAGATTGTTCAAACTGCTATAAAAAATTCAAACAACAACATCTGTTGTTGCCATGTTAAAAAATATATGAGGTCTTACTGTGTCAAGCGTTCGGACGGCACCCAGTCTTGTGATTTTTATTTTATAGATATCCTCCATGGCAAAAATAAATGCATCATTTTTACATGCCACCGCATATCGCATATTCTCGGGTTATTTTGCCTATTGTGCAAGAAATATCCCATCTTGCACCAAAATTTGTTCTTTGCGGAGATTATTATATAAATCATCTTCACTCCTCATCTCATTCATTTAAAACCACAATGAATTCTCTGGGCCTTTCTTTTCTTAACCTTGCTGAACCAACGCACTTTAAGCCTAACTGTGCGCTGTCTCTGTTAGATGTCATTATATATAGTGATGAAAGTTTGGTCAAATGTTCTAGTAAGTTATCTGTCCCTGTGTTTTCGTACCATGACCTCGTGTTTGCTAGCTTTGACATACATGTTCATAAAAACTCGTGCCTTTCTATCCAGTATCGTGCTTTCCGCAATGTTAATGTTGAAAGTATTTTTAGTGATTACATGCCAATTAATTGGAACTCAATTTTTTCTACATCTGACGTAAATGATCAAACTGAATTCCTGACCATCGCATTTAACTATCTGTTTAATAAACATGTGCTTTCTTGGCTTTCAAATCAAATTCTTAACGCCATCAAAAGGAGAGATCTCTTATACCGTCGTTGGCAACGTTTCGGCTGTGTAGAAATGCTTAGAATTTTTAAAGCATCCCGTAATCATGTTACTATACTCATTCGATCAGCTAAACTTAATTATTATAATAATAAATTCAGTTCTGATCGCTCTTCTAAGTTTTTGTGGAATGAAGTTCGCGATATTGGATTAAATAAGAAAATTACATCAGTCTGTGACGAATATATTGACCTAGACGCATTGAACCTGAATACCACTCCGATAACCTTAATAACCAGTCGCCAGTCGCCACAACAGCATGACATAGAAAACGAATTTTCCTTGGCTGCAGTTGATGCAAACAAAGTAGGAAACGCAGTCTTCTATATTAAATCCAAGTCTGTTGGATTAGATAACATTCATCCCGACTCCTTAAAAGTTCTCCTTCCAATTTTATTTCCCTACATCACCCATATCTTCAACAGTATTATAATAACATCTACTCTATCTGGAAAAAAAAAATCTAAAATCATTCCCATTCTTAAAAAAGGTGCAAAGTCTGAATTTCGACCGATCGCAATCTTTCCATTCTTCTCCAAAGCCTTTGAATCCATTGTAAGCAACCAAATAAAAGACTTTATACATGACAGAACAACTTCAAAACCACCCTCAGTCAGGCTTCCTTTCAGGGCATACTTGCACATCAGCTTTATTAAAAGTTACTGATGATATATATATATATAACCAACGACCATACCACGTCGAGTTAATCGGTTCTCGTCAGATCACCATAATTAAACGACGTTGGGCGCGGTTAGTACGTAGATGGGGAACCGTTTGAGAACAACCGCGTGTCGTTGGCCAGTCCCATCTACAGAGTTGAGGTAGATAATACAAACGTGGTATCACAATGGACCTAAATTGGTCTAAGTGTGTCGGCTTCTGCCGACAGCCACATAAACCTAACCTAACCTAACTGACGATGTAAGACAGGCGATCGACGCTAATTACACAACTGTGATAACATTACTTGACTTTTCTAAAGCATTTGACTGTGTTAACCCCAATATTATCTGTGATACGCTGACAACATATTTTAATTTCTCTGACACTTCTAACAAACTAATTTATTCTTATATGAAAAATTGCTTGCAAGCTGTTTTATGGAATAGCAAACTGTCCTCGTTTCATCCTGTTAATAGTGGCGTTCCTCAAGGATCTATTCTTGGTCCATTAATGTTCTCTTTGTTTATTAATGATTTATCCCTCTGACAGTGAGATAACTGTCGCTTTCACATATATGCTGATGATGTTCAATTGTACACAAGTTTTCCTATTGGTATGGTTGAAGACGCAATCCAAAAAAAAAAAATGAAGATATGTGTTCTATAGTCGAGTGGTTCACATATCATGGTCTAAAGCTTAATGCCGACAAAACTAAAGCTATTCCAATATATTCCACCTATTTCTTAAACTCTCACCAAGTCGAATACGTCATAAATGCAAAAAATCTGCGAAAATTGTTTAACCATGAATTAACGTGGGATGCTCAGATAAATTCTGTAATAAATAAAATGTATGCATCTTTACGTGGACTATCCATTATTAAAAAATTTTACCCACACATGTCAAGCTTAAATTGGTCCAAGCTTTAATAATTCCCATAATCTCATATGGAGATGAGTTGGTTGCTGATCCCGATTATCTAACGCTTCAAAAACTAAAGGTTGCGTTTAATCAATTGCTCGGTTCGTGTTCAATCTTCGAAGGTTTGATCATGTCTTATCTGAAGCTCGTCAACTTCTTGGATGCAACTTGGAGGCTTATCTCAGACATCGGTGTTTTGCTTTACTTTTCAAGCTTATTCACAGGAAGAACCAAACTAATTATTTAAGAAAATTAATTTCTGTTCATCCAATCGCTATATTATACGGCGACCTGCTATTTATATCTGCTTACTATCAGGCAGGCAATTTTCCGTTTATGCTGTCAAACTTTGGAATGATCTACCCAATTATGTGAGGTCTATAGACGAACTCAAACAATTTCTTAGAGCCTGTTTTGAACATCTTTCTAGTTTGAACTGGTGTAGCTTAGGTTTTTATTTCATTTTCTTTTTTGTCTAAACTTTAAATTTGTATTTGGTTGCGCTTTTTTCTGTTTAATTTAATTTTTAACTTCTTTTGTTTAACTTAAATTGTGCTTTCTTTTTATATTCTTCTTTTTTTTAAATATGTTGTAACTTACTTGCCTTTTAAAAAAAATTAAAAGATAATTTTGAGGGTTCAAATGTTGACGTAATATGTGTTTCGGAGACTTGGTTTCAGAACGACATTTCCGATACTTTGTACGATTTAAATGGCTACAGAATGTTTCGCGCTGATAGATATGGGCGAGTCGGTGGTGGAATTACAATTTATATTCGCAGCTGCATTAAGAGTAAATGTATTTTACGATCAGAAAACAACTCACCCATTGAATATTGCTTTATTGAAATATTAAATGGTATAAATAAGTGCTTGCTTGGAGTAGTTTACAGGCCAATATGTTGATCTTACAAACTTTTACACGTGTCTTGAATATTTTGCACCTTTTTATAATGAAATCATTTTGTGTGGGGATTTTAACTGTAATTTGCTGTGTAGAAAAATATCTCAACCATTTATTGATCGTATAAATACGCTTGGACTTAAAACGGTAAACTCAGATTTACCAACACATTTCACAAGTACTTCATCTTCTTTAATAGATGTTTTTCTCGTCAGTGATACCGATAACGTTCTTCTCTATACCCAGCTGTCAGCCCCTGCTATTTCGAAACATGACCTAATTTTCTTAAGTCATAAAACAGTACCAGAAATAACAACTTCCACCTACCAGTTTAGGGATTTTAAAAACATAAACTTGAAAACCTGGAACAGGATATGAATCAGATAAATTGGCAACAACTCTATTTTATGATCCAAATGATCAAGTCACTTTTATGCAAAATGCTATTTCTTTCCTTTTTAATTCACATGTTCCGCTTAAAACAAAACACAATCACAACAAAAATAGTTCATGGTTTTCCACTGAAATAAATGAATCAATGGAACTAAGGGATATTGCGTATCTGCGATGAAAGAAATTTCGAACTCGTGAATTCCAAAATATTTTTAAAGTCCTTCGTAATAAGGTCTGCATTAAGATAAGAGAAGCTAAAAAACGATATTTCTCTAACCGGCTTAATCTGAACCTGCCTCCAAAAACGCTCTGGAAAAATATTCGTGAGTTAGGCGCTGTTAGACAAAGTCGAGCTTGCCTTGAAAATGTTGATGTTAACGATTTAAATGCAGAGTTTGCTTTAGTCCAAACTGTGGCGGTCACCTTTTCGTAAGTTTCGTAAAATTTTAAATTTAACTGCTGCTCCCCTTTTCCTGGACTCGAACCGGATGTTCTTTCCAACGTATCCCAAAAATCTTTACGATCAGCTGCAAATAACACTGAACTATAATCGACCATATTTCAGGCGATTCCCACACACGTTGTCTTTTGAATCTAGGCAGTGAACAAGATAGGAGCAACCTCTGGGAAACTAAACTAAAAGAAACCAATAAGTGGAGATCAAATAACTCCCAATTCCATCCACAGGTAAGAGTGGCATCTTTCTTCCTTTCCTTTTTTTTTTTGATTGTAAGGCAAAATGGTTTTTGTGCTCCTAGGATTTCAAATTATATTTCTCCCAAGTTGACCCAATCGGCAACTGTTCCTGATTTGATGCTACTAAAACCCACCTGCGGTTCGAAAAATTAATACGAATACCTCAACCAATCGTGTATTAAATTAAAAATACAAAGATACTAAGGTATGTACAAACTAATTAACTGCAGTGCAATGCATAATTATATGTTTCTGTTGCCCACAGAAATTGCGGACGTCCAATAAATAGTTTCGAGAGCGCGGCATCACACTTGAATATATACGCATGTATGCGCAAACCGAAACATAGCGTCCGCAATAATTTTGTAGGCTCTCTGCAAATTCCATTAATTTTTTTTTGCATTACAGAGCAGACAGCTTTGACAAACAAACCCGAACCCGAGTCTCATCGCTGCGTGTTAAACTCAGGTTCTGTCTTTCGCGAAGATTGACGCATGTGCACGAAATTCAACTCACGCACCCACCAGAGAAACCACGCATCAGCGAATCACCCTTACCCTCAGGATACCGCGAGTCATGGTGTATATAATAAAAAATCAGTGCTAGTGTAAAGATTCTTTAATGGATCAATTTAATCTACTAAGTGTTTTATATCCTTTCCAATACCGGTTTAAATACATATATGTCATTTTGCCTAATCGTAAAAGCACACCATCCTATGGTTAAATTGTTGCTATAAATTTTATAAAAAAAAATACACCATGATCATCACCGCAGTATCAGTGACGGAAACATGTGACCACATTTTTCAGCGTGCAGAAAACTGTAAGTACGAGTACTTTCATGCGTAATAAATAAAATAAGATAAATTTCTTTGGCAAACAGTTATTTCAAAATAAATACATTTACTTGAATACTATTTTTTTTAGTATACATATATCCTATTGATATCCTTAAAACTATATACATAAACTTTTGCTCAACAAGAGAACGTTAACTTCTATATATATATATATATCTATATCTACCTTTTTTGTTTATTTTATACCCTTAAAACCGATTAAATAAAATATATTTATAACTAAGGCTTAACCAAATCTACCAAAATATACCCCGGTAATATGCATACGAAGTGGATTAAGTTGGATTGTCCTTAAATAACAATAATTGAAGTAAAAATAAACTGATGTGTCTTAATATACATTCCGGCGTTTAATATGTATTTCAATATGAAAAAGATGTGCGTTTAAGTTTTAGTTACTTGGGTTGTGGCCGTAAATACATGTGAGGATATCTTCCGGGATTATTCTAAGCACTGGACAAAGAATAGTCATGGTGCATCTAGGCTCTCACCAGATGCAAAGGGGCAGGGCAGTCCGAAATGTTTCACAACACCCGAA
Organism: Portevinia maculata; assembly: GCA_949715645.1. Taxonomy (NCBI): domain Eukaryota; kingdom Metazoa; phylum Arthropoda; class Insecta; order Diptera; family Syrphidae; genus Portevinia; species Portevinia maculata. Next base: position 223,610,959 of record OX454526.1, read on the forward strand.
ACATCGTCAGCCGCATTCAATTTTTTTATTGCTTTTCTAGTTTCACATTAATTCGCTCTAGAATTCTCTTCTCCTCTCTTCTTATAATTTATTTTCCCTCTGTCAAAACCCAAACTATAAGGCACGATAAAATACATGTATGTATAGGGAGGTAGCAATCTCCCACCCCACCGACGAGTAAACGCCGCGCAACTGCAAGCGTGCCTATTGCTTCCATGGGATTTAGGTCAACCACCACCTCGTTTCACCCACCCACCTACCTGTACATCACAAAACTGATTCATCGGAATCATCACTTTTAAATATTCCTGAATCACTGAACGATAATGAATGTGCAGGTAGCTTCGATTTTAAGAGGGTAGAGGAGAAAGCTGTCGTTGAAGCTATTATAAATATTAAATCAAAGGCTGTAGGTCTTGACGAAATACATCCAAATTTTATTAAAATAATCCTGTCACATCTGCTTCCTGTTCTGACTCATGTATTAAACACAATTATCTTGACTAGTTCCTTTCCTCTGGCTTGGTAGTTCGCCAAAGTTATTACCATTTTAAAAAAACCTGCAACTCGGTTATCAAAATCAGAGTTTAGACCTATTTCAATACTTCCATCCCTATCTAAAGTTCTGGAAAAGCTTTTGCACAAGCAAATATCGGGTTTTCTTAGAAGTAATAAACTCTTAAGTATACATCAGTCTGGGTTTCGAGAAAAGCACAGTTGCGGTTCAGCAATTCTAAAAGTAACTGATGACCTGAGCTGCTCGATGGATCGTGATTTAATTTCATTTCTTGGGCTATTGGATTTTTCCAAAGCATTTGATACTGTATAAGTAGGCAAAATGAAAAGTTATTTTCGATTTTCCCATTCGGCCGATGAATTAATGTTTTCTTATCTGAGTGACAGAAAGCAAGCAGTTTTTGTAGGAAAAAAAACTGTCTAGATTTGTAGAGCTATCCTCTGGAGTACCTCAAGGATCAATTCTTGGACCACTACTTTTCACCATGTTTATAAATGATATCCCACTGGTGGTCAAGTATTTCGTCCTTGCACACGTATGCTGATGATGTGCAAATCTATCTAAGCTGCAAATTGGGAATGATCGAAGATGGTGCCTGCAGACTAAACAGTGACTTGGAGAATATAATGGATTGGTCTGACAAATATAGCCTTTATCTTAATCCGAAAAAATCTAAGTGTTTGGTGATTTATAAAAATGGACTTTATACAAGCTATTTTAATAAAATAAGCTTGGGGGCAACTGTGCTAGAATATACCGACAAAGCAATAAACTTGGGTATTTGGTTTAATAGCACGCTAAGTTGGGACTATCACATTCAGTTGACTGTTGGATGTCCAAAGATTTTACTCCCCAGCAAATAAGGCTAAGGTTAGCCAAAACAATAATAATACCGATGTTAACCTATGGGTGCGAAATTTTCTGTGGTCATAGTGCTGCTACCAGAAGAAATCTTACAGTAGCTTTTAATAGTGTAGTACGATATGTTTACAACCTCAGGCGATTTGACCATGTATCGGGTTAAACGAAAAATATAGTCGGCTGTAGTTTATACAATTATTTTAAATACTGGGAACTTAAAACTTTACACAACATTTTAGTCAACAGGGAACCATCATATCTATATGAAAAAATCGCATTTGCTGTTTCGTGGCGTTAATCGGTATTGATTCAACCGAGATTCACATGCTCTAACTCTGAACGCCAATTTTTTATTTGAGAGGGTTTTATTTGGGCATTTTGTTGAAACATCTTATGTATAGTACATATGTATTACATATGTATTCGCTTTTTTTGTATTATTTAACGTTAAGATACTTACATAATTGTTTCGATTTTTGTTTTTCTACATTTTATTCTATTATAATCTAAAACTTCTATTGTTTAACTTTTAAATGTATGCATAAATGTAACTTTTGCTAGTAAAGGCTGCTAGTCTATTGTGAAAGATATACCAAAGTAAATAAATAAATAAAATAAATATGTAATTTTATATCCTGTATTAGCTATAAGTTTATCTTGATGTACAGCGTTGATTAATCAGTAAAAATCATATATTTAAATATCTGTAGCTATGACAAAACATGTAAACATAAATGATAATCTCTTGTAAAGTTAACAGTTTTTAGTTAAGTTTTGGGCACAGTGGGGATAGTCTCTCGCACTACTAACCGAACGGTCTCAGGTTCAAATCATGCCGGGGCTAGTAACACTTTAGGTTTTTTTTTCACTGCGCTACCTGCGAACGTCTGACAAACCTCCAAGAGTATCAATTATCATGAGAAGCTTCTCAAATTTGCCGCTCGGATTCGGCTTAAAATTTTAGGTTTCTTCAACTTCGCACAAGCAATTGGTTGGGGACAGGTCTAAGGACCTGTATGGGCCGTTAATACCAAATATTTTATTATTTAATAGTTAACAGGCATATTATTTCCTCCTGACTTCTTAAAAGTTCTCCTTCCAATTTTACTTCCCTACATCACCCATTTCTTCAACACTATTATAATGACATCTACTCTATCTGGAAAAAAATCTAAAATCATTCCCATTGCTAAAAAAGGTACAAAATCTGAATTCCGACCAATCGCAATTCATCCATTCTTCACCAAAGCCTTTGAATCAATTGTAAGCAACCAAATAAAAGACTTTATACATGACAGAACAACTTCAAAACCCTCTTCAGATCTGTGTTCTATAGTCGAGTGGTCCACATATCATGGTCTAAAGCTTAATCCCGACAAAACTAAAGCTATTCCACCTATTTCTTAAACTCTCACCAAGTCGAATACGTCAAAATGCAAAAAATCTCGGAATATTTTTTAACAATAAATTAACGTGGGATGCTCAGATAAATTCTGTAATAAATAAAATGTATGCATCTTTACGTGGACTATCCATTATTAAAAAATTTTACCCACACATGTCAAGCTTAAATTGGTCCAAGCTTTAATAATTCCCATAAACTCATATGGAGATGAGTTGGTTGCTGATCCCGATTATCTAACGCTTCAAAAACTAAAGGTTGCGTTTAACTCAATTGCTCGGTTCGTGTTCAATCTTCGAAGGTTTGATCATGTCTCATCTGAAGCTCGTCAACTTCTTGGATGCAACTTGGAGGCATATCTCAGACATCGGTGTTGTGCTTTTCTTTTCAAGCTTATTCACAGGAAAGAACCAAACTACTTATTTGAGAAAACTAACTTCATCTAATCGCTATATTATACTGCGACCTGCTATATACGAGTATATCTGCTTACCATCACGCAGGCAATTTTTCGTTTATGCTGTCAAACTCTGGAATGATCTATCGAATTATGTGAGGTCTATAGACGAAGACAAAAAATTTCTTAGAGCCTGTTTTGAACATCTTTCCAGTTTGAACTGATGTAGCTTAGGTTTTTATTTTATTTTCTTTTTTGTCTTAACTTTAAATTTGTAAACTACTCAAAACAAAATAGGGCCCACCCAAGATTTATTTTGTATTTTGCCTAAAAAATATTTAATTGGTAAACATTATCGAAACGAATCATTTTATTTTATTGTAGAGTTTGCATGTGTGTGAGTCCTTATCAATGCTTTAAACATCAATTTTACCGTTGCCTCCAAGTGAGTAGGCAAAAAAAGCCAATGGCTCGAAAGAACAGTCAATTCAAAAATTATTGCAATTGTTTTCTCAGTCCGATTCTAGCGTTCTTGCTAAGTGTTACTTTCTTTAATTAATTTTCCTTATTTCTTCGTGATTAAACGTGATTACCATGCCCGGTTCTAGACGTCATTTGGATACTGAAAACGCAATTAGAGCGGTAAATATGCTGGAGCAAGGAGAGTCTCAAAGGGTTGTTGCAAATCTTATCGGTGTGTCGAGGCGAGCTATCCGAAACTTATGGAAATGCTTTCGGGAGACTGGTAGTGTAGCAAGGAGACCTGGATCGGGAAGAATCAGAGCCACAAATCGGCAAGAAGACCGGTACATTTGAATAACTGCACGTCGCTAGCGTATCGTAACCGCCCTGGCTTTACAAACTCAACTGCTGCATTCAACTGGCACTCAAGTCAGCGATCAAACCATTCGCAATCGACTGCACGAAGATGGTCAACGTTCCAGAGTGCGTGCTATTCGCCCGAAACTTACAGCGGTTCATCGGGCAGCGCGCTTAAAGTATGCCCGTGAGCAATCAAATTGGACCATGAACAACTGAAGGTCTGTACTCTTTACAGACGAATGCAAGACAAAGTTTTTGAGTGATGATAAACGAGTACGCGTGTGGAGAAGACAAGGTGAACGTTATACCGACCCGTGCATTGACGGAAGTGACCGATTGGGGGGCCCCAGTGTTATGGTATGGGCTGGAATAAGTTTGCTAGGCACAACTGAGCTGGTAACTCTGGATCAGGCCACCGTTACCGCCACCAGTTACGTTGAGATGGTAATACGACCTGTTGTGATCCCATTTTCACAGAGAGTTGGCGATGGGTTTGTTCTTATGCAAGACAATGCTCACCCACATACGGCCCGTAGCAAGCAAGCAGCTCCTTCTGAAGCCAATATTTCACTTTTGCCATGGCCAGCAAAGAGCCCAGACGTCAATCCCATCGAACATTTACTGGACCAATTAAAAAGAACCCTCAAAGAAAACCACAGCCATGTGAACACTAAACAGGAGCTGATAAACGCGTTAAAAGCTTTTATCCGTATTGATTACGTGTACTCAATTTCTTAATACTAAGCTAAAACATTATAACCAAAAAAATAAATATAATCACTAATATTTTTTTTAAGCAAAAAAACTTAGTGGGCCCTATTTTGTTTTGACTAGTTTATTTGGTTGCGCTTATCTATGTTCAATTTAATTTGTAACTTCTTTTGTTTAACTTAAATTTTGTTTTCTTTTTATATTCTTCTTTTTTTTATAAATATGTTGCAACTTACTTGCCTTTTGTTTGCAAACTACGTGTAATTATATGTATTATTATATCCTGTATTAGCTATAAGTTTATCTTGATGTACAGCGTTGATTAATCGGTAGAAATCAAATATTTAAATATCTGTAGCTATGAAGAAACATGTAAACATAAATGATAATCTCTTGTAAAGTTAACAGTTGTTAGTTAAGTTTTGGGCACAGTGGGTATAGTCTCTCGAACTACTAATCGAACGGTCTCAGGTTCAAATCATGCCGGGGCTAGTAACACTAGGTTTTTTTTCCACTGCGCTACCTGCGAACGTCTGACAAACCTCCAAGAGTATCAATTATCATGAGAAGCTTCTCAAATTTGCCGCTCGGATTCGGCTTAAAATTTTAGGTTTCTTCAACTTCGCACAAGCAATTGGTTGGGGAAGCTAGGTCTAAGGACAGGCATATTATTTCATAAACAACAGCCAACAGCTGACATAGGTCCTTATAATCTGTCAAATAACCTTTTCAGCAATTGTTTGCCCATTAACTAACAAACGGTTTCATCCCTTGTATTGTCTGCTATACATACTATTCAAATACTTGACAAGGTGACGGGCATACGTGTGGTTTTTCTATGGCACATAATTTATTGCGTACCTTACTCTAGTTGCACAGCATCTGCGGGTGATAAGCCCACATAGTGATTTATTACGAATTCATTCTTACAACAATCAAGTTTCCTTTTTAATTATATGGGATAGTGAATATTTTTCTTCGTTTCATGGAAATAGCTATTAACGTTATTCGCCAGGGTAAATTAATTTGCTACTATGACTTTGCACTAATTGTATACACTTAGGGATGCACACACGCACATTTGAAAGGGAAATAAAATGATTTATTTGCAAGATTATAGAGAAATAAAAGTGTTGGTTAAGGCAAACTATGCCAACAAACAGCCCATTAATAGGAGAAACTTTTATTTTTATTGAAAAAACAAAACTTTTCGGTTCTTATTTGCATTTCATTTTCAGTTGCACTTTACATGCATACATACATAAATAGTATCAAAACAACAAGTGGATTAATTATTCGAAAAACAAACAAACAGAAAAACAAGTGTAAAAACGTCCCAAAACATGTACGTATAAAAGAGAGTAAATATTTATGTTTCATTATTAATTAACCTCAATTAAGTGCAGTGAGATGTAGTACGCGATAGCATGCTGTGGTGGACATCCGGGTAAGCTCGTTAACACGTTTAATGAAAGGACCTGATACAGGTATCAAATGGCTGTAATTCTTAAAATAAAATTATTAAGGATAGTTGGGATACAAAAATATTACAGTTTGTTAACTACATACCTAAAAAAGCAAGAAGTTTGGATTCAGACGAAGAATGACAAACAAGGATGCTGTCCTCAGAGTGTGCACCCAGTTCCATAAAAGAATTAACTGTAATAAATGGTAATTGGGTGTTGTAGGATCAGGGTAAGCCTTGACTTGGTGTGAACCTGATGATGCACAGTGCCGCAACTAAGACTGCACATCAATTTTACTTATCTAACATCAAAGTGGTAACCACCGGATACTGGGTCATTTCTCCCAGACTTAACTTGCTAAACTAATAAGCGAGTATTGTATAAGAAGAACAAACCACACTATAATGCTTTGCTGAAAATAACTGGCTGATAAGTTTCAGGAGTCTTGCATGAGCCGCTCAGAAGGAGGACGTACGGCGGATCAATTTATGTATTTGGTACCTCGGTGTCTTCAACACCGATCATGGCAGATGCACTACATGAGCTAGTTCAACCTATTTGAAGCTGGGGTCATTAAGGATTTACAGGACTAAGTCAAGGTGTTGAAAAAGAGATGGAGGCGAATGAGCCCTTAATGAGTCAACGGCAAGGAAAACATCTTTGGCGGGTAAGTCGGCCAGAACAGACAATGGCACGCATCGAGCCACTCCAAAAAAAGAACCTGTGGTATGATGATGAGTGCGTTCACCGAAAAATTGTGACAGAATGTGCACTTCCGCAAACACTGCAACGCACAACTATGTCTTAAAAAAAAAAAAACAAAATCAGGAGGTACTCATTGCAATACAAGTGCTCCGTTAACAATCTTTATCGATTGTGCCCCGAACATATCAGGAGAAAAGATACTGTACCGACAAATGAGATCACATTCTTTTATCAGGTCGTTAGATTCAATTTTGTGCAAGCAATCGATATCATGCATTTTTATATTTATTTTGGTTTTTGGGATATGTGGTGGACGAATGTGCATAATCTTTATTTTCTGTATTTGTATGTGTGCAGATCCGGCGGAGAATTACCTTAGGAAACCGCTGGTACTTCGGTTTAGCCAAACAAATGGGTTCAAAACTAATCACTCGAAGTACAAAATGGATGCTCTATCGAACCGAGTGCTGGACGGATAATTAGAAAAAGGAAGCTAATATTGGGTTCTTTTAAAAGTAAATACTATGTCGGGTGCTGTATGCGACGAGGGCAAATGGAGGAGAAGATACAACTATGAGCTGCACCAAGATGTGAACGAAGTCCAAAAATCTAAATCCCGTCGACCACATTGGCTCGGCCACATTCAGCGAATGGAAAATAATGCAAGAGGATCTTCGACTCCCAGCACACTGGTTCGAGAAGGCAAGGAAGACCGAACCTCAGTTTTAAAGAAGGCTGAAGTGTCTCAGGCAGAGACTCTTCACGGGTGGGGAGCCCGTTATGTAAGCAAGTACTATATTTTATCACTGATAGCAGATTGACGTATATGATGAATAAAAGTAGACCCATCTTCGATCGCTTAGGGACACCATATACATTACATTTTCTTTTTCATTGACGAATTCGACAATTTTTACTTTAAATGTTCCATTTCGTGGGTAGCTTTTGAACCATGCCAAAATGTCCCCTCGTACTCCAATTTTTCCCATCTGTTTCAATAATTGCTTGTGGCTAAATATGTCAAAGGCTTTCTCGAAGTTTATGAATAGAACCACTGGATGAAGCTTTCAGCCAAGCTTCGATATAGTTATTTCGCGAAGTGTCAAAGCAATCCAATAATGCTCTTGGTTATTGCGGAAACCAAACTGATTCTTTGCTAATATTTTGCATAATCATACAGTCATCCATAACTTTATCAACAGCCGATAGAATTGAAATCGGTCTGTAATTCAGGATTTCATTCTTCTTTCTCTTATATATTGGTCGAAAGTTGGTAAAAAGTTTTCCATCAACGATTGATCTTTGTTCATGTAAATAAGCTTCGTTAACACTGGAGAGAAAGTTTGTGCCCTAATCTTCAGGTATTTGGGGCTATTCCCGCCATTTTTTTGAATTAAACAATTTAATGAGTTTATGATGTTTTTTTTACCTCTGTCACAGATATGTGATCTGCGTAAATGGAATGTTATATGCTGTTTGAACGGCCAAAAAGGTCCGTATAGAAAATGCTATTTCACGCCAAGACTAGCGAAAGTACCTAAATGCAGGTCAGACAAGCCGCAAGTTGGATCTTCCAGCAACTGTAAGAAGATTGCATCAAGTTTTGAAGAGAAATCCCAATTTTGGATAAACAAAGATGATGAAAAAACTGCAAATGCAGCAGCATCGTAACGATGAGAGGCTAAGGTTCGGCAGAGACCACATTTCATGGAGTTGTATTCGTTCTCTATAGCCATACAAAAATATATAATATTTTGACGGTCCGAATGGCTTCAGATGGAAAATATGTACATCCAAGGGTGGAAATGTGATAGTTTGGGTTGCATTTGGCTTTCATGGAAAAATTCCTTTGACGTGAATACCACCCAGAATGAATGGTGAACGATACAGAGAGATGCACGAATATTCCTTAGATGAATTTGGAGAAATTTAGGCATGTGAAAACTTTATTCTTTAGCATGACAATCATCACATTCACACGGCAAGAACGGCTGTCGTATGGTTTGAAGCAGCGGGACAACCTGTTTACAGGGGCCATCATGTAGTCCTGACCGTGTCCTATTTCAACGAAGTAAAAAGTACTAAGTTATGGTTTGATAGGTAAAACCCAAAATTTCATGATTTTAATGCTTAAAATGATTACTGTCTTAAGACTTAATTAACAACAATGTTATATTTCCGCCAAATCGTTTCTGTTAATTGTTGTGATCGTTCAGTGAAGATAAGTTTAAACAAGCGATTTAAAGGTGTTTTAATTGCAATTAGGAATAATTCCAAAGCGACTGAAATTGATTTAAGCAATTTCTCCTACGCGGAAATTTGTTACAGCAAAATTGACCTAATATCCTCCACAAAATTATATGTAACTTGGGTCTACAACCAAAATTAACCCCAGCTACCTGTGGTATCTAACTAGGTATTTAGACCCCTTCTGTTTCGTTACTGACATTTCGTCTGCAGCGGATACAATTTCTGCGATGATTTCAATCAACCCAATATTAACTGCACCTCAGGAAAGACAAAAATAAAGTTAAAAATTGTAGGGTCACTGAGCAATTGAACTTTTTTCGCAAAACTTTTGTTTTGTATTGACCAGCACGGGTTTGTCAAAAAGCGTTCAACCTTGACATTCCTCATTATTTTTACCAACTTCGTAATCTCCGAAATAGGTAAAGGAAATCAGGTTGATGCTCTTACACGGACTTTAGCAAAGCCGTTGACCGTATGGATCACAGAATCTTATTTTTCAAACTAGAACGTTCAGGCTTTCCGACTTTATTCTTTAATGGCTATCCTTCTATATAAGCGAAAGTTACCAATACGCTAAATTTCAAAATAAATTCTCAAGCAAAATCTTTGTAACTTCTGGAGTACCAGGAAGCCACATTGGTCCATTATTGTAAATTTTGTTTGTGAACGCCCTTGTTAAAATGTTGCCTTTATGTAATACTAGCTGTCCCGTGCTAGCCTTGTTTCGCCAGTCTGCCACTTCTCAAATTTAAAACAAAATACTTGCTGATAAGAACTGATAAAGAAAACGTCGAGAGTGTCCCTACTCATTATATGGATATACTCTGGGTGTGACTCCCTCTCCATCTCATTTACATTTCATACCCTATCTTTCTCAATCCCATGCGCCACAAAAAAGCAACACAATCTGCAAAAGGTGCATAAGAAAAAGAAAGAAAAAGCACACAGCACAAAAGGTACAGGAAGAGAAACAGATTTGTGCCGCACACACACACACAAATTTTCCTCCTTTGAACGCTGTGAAAATCCAACGATCTAGCTTCAATTGAACATTTTACTTTTTTGAATTGTATAAAATTTATAGTTTAATGCTTATTGTTCAACTTCAGGATAACCTACAAAGATGATTTATATCTTAAAATCTTTGTACATAATTAAACTTTATATTAAAAAAATCCTATTTCATTTGGATGAGTCATTCCAAAGCTAGGAGCTAGAAAGCATTCGGGAGTTACAACTTTTCTTAGATATCAGCTTAGATCTCCGCTTCTGGACAGCAGATGAAGCATATGTCCATTCTTAGGCTCTAGACTATCTGTGTACCAAATTTCATTTAAATCGGTTCAGTAGTTTTGGCGTTAAAGCGAGACAGACAGACAGACAGACAGACAGAGTTACTTTCGCATTTATAATATTAGTATGGATTTCAATGTTGGCGGATGACTTTTAAATTTATTCGTCGGGTAAAGCTACTTACAGCTTTCAAACATTAGTTTTTATTCTTTAAACATTTTGTCTGTATTATTCCAAAAATAATCTGTCATTAAATGTGGAAAAATGTTCTGTGCTCACTTTTTCGCGACGTAAAGCACTTTTTTTTTCATTTAAATTACGGCAGTCTTCCAATTCCCCGTGTTCAAATAATTAAAGATTTGGGTGTTTTATTGGACACCAAATTATTGTATGTTAGTCATGTTGAACCTATATCAAGTAAGGCTAACAGAAGGCCATACGGCCAAAGCAGCATTATGGACTCGCTACCAGAAGGCATGGTCACGTTTCCAACCGACTAAATCACAATCAAACTAAACTTCAAAAAAGGCTTCCAAGTAAGCTTCCCTTCCAGAGCTTGTTGGAAGAGGGACGAAGTAGTGAAAGATTTCGACACGGTCATATACACCGACGGTTCTACGATGAACTGTGGTGTGGGGGCCGGTGACTACTCGGAATCACTAAAAATATCAATATCCCTTCGCCTGCCAGATTTTGCCAGCGTTTTCCAGGCGGAACTACTGGCTATCCGAGAGGCCTGCACGCAACTAGGGCGTGACACAGCGTACAAACAAAACATTGCTATCCTCATAGATAGCCAAGCCGCAATCAAAGCTATTGACTCGGCTACCATATCCCCCAAACTGGTGCAGGAGTGCCGGAACGAGCTTGCGCGACTGGGCGAACGTTTCAGTGTTACACTACTCTGGGTTCGAGGGCATAGTAACATAACAGGAAACGAGCGTGGAGATGAGCTGGCCAGGCAGGGCTCAGCTCTGGACTGCTCACTCGCTGCAAGGGTTCACATTCCGCTGGGTGCGGTCAAGACACAAATACACTCATACTTCCTGCAGAAAGTCAATCTTCAATGGAGAAGGTTAACTAACTGCATCATATCGAGGAAGATATGGCCTACTTATGACAAAGGAAGAACAGGGGATCTTCTAAACAGAACCCGCCCCGAAGTCTCCACAATTACGGCGATAATCACCGGACACTGGCCAATTGGAGACCATGCGGCCAAACTAGGTATCCCATTTAACACCCACTACTGAAGCTGCGGGAATGTGAATGAAAGAGAAACTCTCTTCCATTTCCTCTTCGAATGTCCGGCACTAGCAAGAGCTAGACTGCGGGCACTAAATCAACCATTTTTCGACGACCTTAGCGCTATATCGGGCAAAGGGATACAAGATCTTATCCGTTTTCTCAACTCCACAGGTTGGATATAGCCACACATCAAATCCTCTACAACCACTACAACATAGGTCACACGAGTCGTGGTAACAAAAAGGCACAACAAGTGCTAATTGGGTTTAAGCCGAACCGCCACTTTTACCTACCTACCTAAGGCTAACCGAAAATGGGAAATGTTAAGACGCTACGCTGGTGTGTTTTCTGAGCCATACGTTATAACAACCTTATAGTGTATCATTTGTTAGATCCATTTTGGAATATACTTCTCAAGTCGTAAATTAAATAGTCTAGAATCTGTAGAGGATAGAAGAACGGTGGCTAAAGTTATTTTCATCCGTAGACTAGTCATTGATGAGATTGATTCCCCTGAGCCTTCTCAACATAGGTGTACCTGCTTTTGGTTTCAGCAGTCATTAATTGTTTAATATAACACATTCACGTACTAACTATGGGCATTCATCTTCAATTAATGGTCTCATGATTATTTACAATGAAAGCATTAATTTAGGTGATTTCAATTTGTCGGTTATTCATTTTAAAAGAATTTGTTTAACGCTCTTACTCAGGGGATTCATTGTATGGTCAAGATTGATGTTTGTCTCTTTAAACAAAAAAATGTATATGTCTAAGAAATCCATTAATTGAACTTTGATAATGATGGAATAAAAAAAAATAAATAAAATACTTATTTTGCAGTAAATTAATTAACTCGACACTCAAAAGAGGTTTTTTAAAAGTATTCTTTATTCCGACTGTTCCGTCGCGATGTCAAACTTAAACTAAAATACCAAAAACCATCTTGCCTTAAAACTATCCATAATGTCGTGGGCGAGATTGATGCCGTCTTCGGGATCTGGATTATCTACAAACAACAAACTGCAAGTCATCAGGATTATGTTCTTTTGTTTATTCGCGATAAAGCTGGGTGGTTTGTTTATTTTGTTGAATTGCATTTTTGGATGCAGTGAATTGTTGGCTTGAGATAATCATATCTCGAAGCATTTTCGTTATTGTGTGGTTGGACATTAACTCCCTTCTTTCTTTAAGAAGAACGTCCCGCTTCTTCCGTGAGCTGGTCTATTTGTTTTAGTAACCTGCTGAATCGCATTTCTTCCGAGTGTACTGAATTGTTGTTTTGAGACGATCTCATCTTGAAGTAATAAATTATACATAATGCTGTGGCTGCTATAATAAACATTATTGCAAATGATGAAATTATGGGATTATCTGACACCCTGTCTTGTAAAATATCAATTAGGTTTATGTTTTCAAATTTAAGGTTTTCATTAGATGAATCGAAATAATTGTCTATATCATATTTATCTATTGTATATGTTTTCAAGTAATTTTGAATTACAGATGTAGGGTTATCATATATGACTCCGTCTATGGTTGTTTTATTTTGATAGATGATTAAATAAACTCCATTTATAGTTGTGTTTTCGACTATGTGCTTTCCCGATACCAATATGGATCCATCTTTTATAACTTCTAGATTTAAATTTTTCTCTTTTATTTTATTACAATTTGCTTTTCGATTATTTAGTAAATTTGACAAACATGTTTTATTAAAAACTAGTTTACAAAAATTGTATCTTAACTCTACTTTACATTGTTTAACATTTATTTATTCGTTGTTACATTTAGCGATTTCTTTATCAATTAACATTTTTCCATCTGATTGGCTTATGGCCCGTGCTTCGTAAAGCTTACAATTCTTACTAATAATGGGATATTTGATAAAAATAACAATAACATCTTCATTTTGAATAATTTTGAATTCTGAAACGTCCATTAAGTCCGTTATTGTCATACTACCATGTTCGTGTTGTGTTATGTCTTTTATGTCATGAAGATTTAGTATTGCTGGGTTTAAAGTTCCTGATTTTGCTAAAGCTATTGTTTGAACTATATTCTGTAATTCTATTAATATTAATTTATTTCTTTCCCTAGCTAATCTCAATTGTCCGTCATTTTCTATTTTGTGTATTGATATTGATAATTTTTTTATTGCGTCGAACATTTCTGAATTAGTTATAAATTGCCTATTATTATTTATTGTAAGTTCAGATAGTTTATTATTTATTAATATTAAATCATCATGGTCGGGTGAACCCGAAATCCATTTCCATACTGTCCCTATTTCGTTTATGCCTCTCCTGTATCTTTTTGTTAGTCTAAGTTGTCCTAAAAGTGTTTTAATTATTGTAAAATCTGAGTCTCTGCTGGGATTTAGTAAATTGTCATCATTATCATTTAATGTATTAGTAAAATAATTTGCATTTATTTCAGATTCTGTTTCTCTTAATATTTTTTCAAAATATGTAAGCTGTGTGATATGGAAAATAGTTCCATATTCGCTATAAAGTGCGGTATTGCCGTTTTCTAACAGTAAGTAATTTTCTCTTGTATAATCCACTATGTCGGCACCTGTTAAAGTTATTGTAATTAGTAAAATTAGCATTGTCGATTCCATTTTCCTGTAATAAAAGAAAATCTAACTTTTAATATTGTCTTTATGTATTATACTCTTACTGGTTCTTATTTTATTCCCTAAATCCTCCTTAACTATTTGTTTCTGATAACTATTTATCATTTTGTTATTTTTATTTTTAAACTGTAGTATTTTCTCATAAACTACTTCATCTAATTTATATGTTTTTAACTTTCTTTTTGCATTATTTCTTTTTAGCATTTTTTCTTGGGCTTCTTTCAACTTCTTCTTGACGTTACTATGATCCGTTTTGTTATAAAGTATTTCAAATGGTTTGAGATTTGTAACTGAATGTATAGATTGATTATACTGTTGTGCGGCTCTAAGTAAGGCTTCAGTTGTGTCTATAATTTCAAATTCTTCTTTTAAACATTTTGTTAATTCTATAAGGGTTGAATGAATCCTTTCTATCTGACCATTCGTAGTACTATGACCTGGGTCACAAAAATAAAGTTCTATATTTAATCTATCCATTAAGTTTTTGAATACAATTGATTTGAAACCTCTTTCGTTATCTAATGTTATCTTTTTGCAATTAGGGAAAACTTGTAGCAGTTCTAAAACTTTAGTTTCTTAATTAAACTTGTTATCAATGTGTTTTACAATTAAAAATTTTGAATATGCATCAATGCATGTAAGGTAATTTACCTGTTGCGCGGAAAATATATCTATATGAAGGAATTCCCCTTCCATCTTTGGAATTGGTGCCTCACCAATTGGAACCACTTGTGGATGTCTATCGTATTTAAGTTTATTGCATATGTCGCAATGTCTAGTATATTCTTTAAATTGTTTACGCATATTGGGCCAATAATATTCTTTATGAATTTGTTTTATATTTTCTCTGTAGTTTCTATGAGCTCTGGTGTGTGTTTGTTGAACAATTGCAGCTTGATCATCCTTATTTGGGATATCATTTGGGAAAATGTTAGTATATAGGAATTTGTTATTAAATACTTCCAATATTTTTGACTTAATGTCAGCTAAATCCTCAGGCGTACAATGTAAAGCAACAACACCTGGTCTTAAAAATTCTTTCAAAATGATTATTAAATTATCTGGTGTATCGTATTCAATAATATGACGTATTCTATTTGGAAAATTCTGTATTTTCTCATGTATTGTAAAAATTCCTTTTGCTAAGAGTATCTGTTGCCTGAAATCATTTAATGGTTTATTGGTCTTTTTTATTGTAGTGTTGTCACTACTTTCAGCGGAATGCATAGTTGCTTCGGTTGATGAATTGGTTGACGAATTGTCGGACATGTTGTTTAGGTTTTGTCTTGAAAGTGCATCTGCAACAACATTTGTTGTTCCAGGTTTATAAATAATTTTTGGAGCATATTCCTCTATTATTGAATGCCATCTTTTCATTTTCGCATTCGGGTTCCGTGGAGAAACGGCATAAGTCAAAGGTTGATGGTCTGTGTGAATTTCTAAATTAGACACTCCGTAAAGATATGTTCTAAGATTCTTTAGTGCCCATACAATGGCATATAATTCTTTTTCATTGGTGGCATAGTTCCTTTCTGTTTTACTAAGTGTTTTAGATATAAATGTGATGGGCTTATCATCCTGTGATAATACTCCACCTATTGCATCATTAGATGCGTCTGTTGTTAAAACAAATTTTTTTTCAAAGTTTGGTTGTGCCAATTCAACTTCGTGTGTTAAATATTCTTTTAGTATTTTTACTGCTTCCGATCCTTCTTTGTCTAGGTCTATGTCAATTTTCTTTGAGATGTATTGGGATACTTTTCCATTTTCTCCCGCTAAATACTTGGTCAAAGGTTTTGCTAAACTGGCGTAGTTTTTAATGAACTTCCTATAATAACCTGTAAGTCCCAAGAAACTTCTTAACTGTCTTAGAGTTCTGGGTTCAGGAAAATCCCTTATGGTTTCAATTTTCTTTGGATCTGTCTTAATTATATTGTGTCCAACAATATATCCTAAAAATTCTACCTCATTCTTATAAAATCTTGATTTCTCTGGTGAAATCTTCATATTTGCAATACCTAAAGTTTCTATAATGATTTCTAAGTCCTGGAAGTGTTTTTCCAAACTTTCTGAATATACGATTATATCATCAATATATACGTGGCAAATTTTTCCTATATGATCTCTCAGTATATTATCCATTGCTCTTTGGAATATGCTCGGAGCATTTTTCAATCCAAATGGTAATCTAAGGAATTCATATTTACCGTTATTAACGGAAAAACTTGTTTTTTCTATATCCTGTGATTTCATTTTTATACCCTATTCTAGGGGTATATTAATTTTGACGCATAGTTTGTAACATACCTTAATATTGCCCGTAGACCCCTAAAAGTTACTATATTTATGATCAGCATCGATAGTAATGTCGATCTAGCCATGTCCGTCCGTCCGTCCGTCGGCAAAAATTAGGCCTTTAAACTGGACCTAGAGAGCTGAAATTTAAACCATATACTCTCTAGGGTCCCGAAATAATCAAGTTTAAGAATTTTTGAAATCCGCCCACAGACACGCCCACAAACTCAAAAAAACAAAATTTTGGAAAAAATCGAATTTTGAGCTAGAGAGCTGAAATTTTTTATATATGATCTATGGCCCATAAAACTGATTGGGACATAAAATTTTCAAAATCCGCCCACTGACACGCCCACAATTAAATAAAATATTTTTTTTGAAAAACCAAAATTTGAGCTAGGGAGCTGAAATTTTTAATATAAACTCTCTAGGGGCCCTTTATGCTCATGTGTAAATATTTTCAAAATCCGCCTACTGACACGCCCACAATTATTTTATTTTTATTTTTGAAAGTCCAAAGTTTGAGCTAGGGAGCTGAAATTTATAGTATATACTCTCTAGGTGCCCTTTATGCTCATACTTAAATTTTTTTTAAATCCGCCTACTGACACGCCCACAATTAAATAAAACAATTTTATTGAAAAACCAAAGTTTGAGCTAGGGAGCGTTTTTATTTACAAAAGCTTAGTTTTTTCGATAAAATCCTTTAAATTTTTGTCACGCCCACTTATGAGATATAGGAATAAGAATAGGGTATCCAACAGTTCGCCCAAGAGGACTGTAGCCCGCCCCTATGTTTATTTGATGAAAACCTGACTCTAAATCTAATGTGGAAAAGTATCTTGCTTTTCCTAAATTGGACAGGATTACATTTATGTCAGGAATGGGGTATTTATCTGCTATTGTAAATTCATTTATTTTTTTGTAATCGATTACAAGTCTCATTTTTGCAGACCCGTCTTCGTTTATACCTTTTTTAGGTACAACCCATACTGGAGAGTTGTATGGACTTTTAGATGGTTGAATTATTCCATCCCTTAATATTTTATTTATTTCTTTATTAATAAATCCATTAGCAGAAAGTGGATATGGATACTGTTTACTCCATATAGGAGTTTCAACAGTTGAACGAATTTCTGCTCTGATGTCTGTTCTAAAAGGTGATCTCATATCTATGTTTGAGTGTTTTTGAACAATTCTTTTCTTAATTTGTTCCTCTAATTTATCCTTATTTAAGTTAATTTCTATATTACATATTTTATTACATTCTTCCCCTAGAATGTACATTTTTTCACATTTGTTTCTATATAATAACGTTTCCTTTTCGAAATCTAACTTAATATCTGCCCTATTCAACAAATTACATCCAATAAGCAAATCGGAGTTTAAATTATTTATCTCGTAAAATCTCACATCTCTATCAAATATGTATACGTCATAATAGTGATTAATTATTGTGGAACCATTTATAGTTCTTACACTTTTCTTTACAATAAGTTCCTGTCTGTTTTTTTAAAATGTTTGGGCTACAGTAACAATTTGTTGCTCCTGTGTCGATTAATATTCGTAATTTTCGTATTGGACCGTTCCTGAATATGTAGGGTAGACCTGGCGCTCTTCTAAAAAAGCTTCCTTGTTGAGGTTATTTATTCTCTCCATTTTTGCTGGAGGTTGTGCGCTTCTTTGTATACTTTCGTAGGGTCTTTTATCTTCTTGATATTGAGGTCTTTGAAATTGAGGTCTTTGAAATTGATTATTATTGAATCTTCCTTGTATTGGTCTGTGGGAATCACTGCCTAATTCCATTGGTTCTGGTTTTGGGTATTGGTAATTACTATTGTTAAAAGAGTTTACTGTTGGAAACCTAAGATTATTTTGACTTTTGTTAAATTTGTGATTAGCCGCTGTGTTCGACTGTGATCTACTAAATTGTAATGCAAAGTTTAGTCTCATGTTATTCGATTGTAATTCATGTGCCTTTCCTAATGCACTTGGTAAATCCTCTGGAGAGAGTGAAAATATAATATTGGATATGGGAGCATTTAGCCCCGTAATAAATACTCGAAGAGCGTTTCGGCGATGAGAGTTGTTTAACTCTCTTATTAAATTTGTCTCCGTGCCATGTGTCATGATAGTTTTATTAATGAGAAGCGTAAGTTTTTCATTCACTAAGTTATAATAATCTATTATTGAAGTATTTCCTTGTCTTAAGATGCTAAGTTCTTGCTCAATAACATGAGCAGGTCGTTTGTCGGCGTATGAAAAGTCTAATCTTGATATAATAGCCTCAAAGTTAAGAACTGTACCATGGTTTGTTAATGTATCGTTTGCGCTTTGTATTATCTTATTTCTGAAGATTGTAAGCGTAGCAAAATATTTACGGCTACCTTTAGTATATAAGGAAATTGAATTATGTGCTGCTTCTCGCCAGCTTACATATGAATTTGTATTATTGCCTGAAAATTCCGGCAAGGATTTTATGACGTCTAAGGTTTCGTCACAATGTATATTGTCTCCAATTGTCGGTGTCTTGTATTCTGTTACAAGATTAGTATTTGTAACAGATTGTAAGGTTGTTTTTAAGGATGCAATTTCGGATTGCAATGAAGCAGTGTTAGCTGCTATTAGTCTGGTGACTAAATTTTCCATGTCAGCATTGTTGTTCGTCATTGTAAAATTAAAATTTTTAAATTTATCTAATAGTTCGTCCAGTATGTCGTTTTATAACTGAATTTTATTCGTGAGCACTGTGTATTATTATTATCAAATGTTTGCTTTTAAATTTTTATTTTTATTCTTACTTCCTACTAAAAAAAAAAATTAATAAATTCTTACTTAATACATATAAAACTGCTGCTGTTGATTGCTGATTTTGCTCTTCTATATGTTGTGACTCGGAACTGATTAATTCTCACTTTAGTCTTTTATTTTTATTTCTCCTTAATTTGCAGGATACTTATTATATTTATTTCTCCTTTCTTTGAAGGATACTTATTTTTTCTTTTATTGCACTTCACTAGCAATACAACTCACAATCTCCCATACTTTATTTTTCTGGTTAACAAAAAATGTGGTTGTCCTGTCACGGTCGCCAATTAATTAACTCGACACTCAAAAGAGGTTTTTTAAAAGTATTCTTTATTCCGACTGTTCCGTCGCGATGTCAAACTTAAACTAAAATACCAAAAACCATCTTGCCTTAAAACTATCCATAATGTCGTGGGCGAGATTGATGCCGTCTTCGGGATCTGGATTATCTACAAACAACAAACTGCAAGTCATCAGGATTATGTTCTTTTGTTTATTCGCGATAAAGCTGGGTGGTTTGTTTATTTTGTTGAATTGCATTTTTGGATGCAGTGAATTGTTGGCTTGAAATAATCATATCTCGAAGCATTTCCGTTATTGTGTGGTTGGACATTAACTCAGTATATAACAAATAAAATGATTATTTTTTGGAGCTCATTAACGATGAACCTTAGAAACAATCTCTGGTGATAGAGAAGAATTTTGTTGTTTTGTTATTTTTATTGAGTAAAGTACTTATACATTTTTTTCCTTCAAAATATATTCTTAAAAAAAAAGATTGGGGCTATCCATGTCTTTATACATATTTTGACCACTGTATGCAGTTCTATAAATATGACCTGGCAGCAAAGCTGCGATATATTTTATTGAGCTTGAAAGGTGCAAGTCGCCTTGTTAAAGCAAGACAGCGAAAACCAGCTACGAAAGTCCTTAATTATGGTTCCGAAACAAATCTTATTATGGAATGCCAATGGTCTCGAGAATCGTAAAGACGAATTGCAAGCGACTCTCGACATAAACAAAATTGACATATGTCTAGTCTCCGAGACACATTTTAAAATTGGAACAAAATACGAACTTCGCGGATACAAGACATACCAAACCCCACATCCTCAAAATACAGCAAGAGGAGGGGCCGCAGTTATAATTAAGGAAGATGTTAGCCACGAAGAAGATGAAGAATATCAGTCGTGTGAAATACAAGCGAAATCCGTAAACATAAAAACAAGTAGCGGCCAGATAACGGTAGCAGCGGCATATTGTTCTCCTAGCTACAGGCTAAAACAAAACAATTTTGAAAGCCTCTTCCGTAAATTCGGAAATAAATTCATAATAGGCGGAGATTTCAACGCTAAGAACATATCTTGGGGATCAAGATTAACAAATACAAGAGGAAGAGAACTCCTTGAATATATTAAAAAAAAACAATGTTAACTATACCATTCAACGGGAAATCCTACTTACTGGCCCACAGAAACGAACAAAATCCCGGATGTTGTCGACTTCTTCTTAACTAAGAATATTTCCTCAAATACTACCCAAGTTAAGGAAGGGCCAGATCTTGACTCAGATCACTCATCTGTGCTGCTAACACTTGGCAATAAAATTATAATGAAGGAACACAACCCACGTCTAGTAAACAAACTAACTGACTGGACATATTTCAGATATTTAATAGATGAACGCATCGAACTATCCACAACAATTAATACAATAGAGCAATTAGAAAGTGAAGTTCAGTCTTTCACCCTAGCTATACAAAAGGCTGCATGGGCTGCAACGCCTGAATTAAATAGCAAAGTAAAAAGAAACGTGTATCCCAACGAAATTTGCGACATTATATCAGAAAAGAGACGAGCTCGCAAGCGATGGCAACTGTCAAGAGCTCCAAGTGATAAAAGTAGACTTAATAGCTTAAACAATAAGCTCAGAAAAAGGATAGCAGAATTTAAAAACGCATCGGTGGAAAGATACCTTACAAATCTGACATACGATGCTAGTACAGAATACTTACTGTGGAAATCTATAAAAAAAATTAAAAGACCAAAGGCATACATTCCGCCAGTGAAAAACAGCAGTGATAACTGAGTGAAAACAAACAAACAAAAGGCGGATCTATTTGCGGAACATCTTGAAAACGTTTTCAAGCCATACGACCATAATGATATTTCCCAACAAACGGAAGAAATGTGCGAAGACGAGAGATCGATTCCAGCAGTAACCTCTAGGGAAATAGCCAAAGAAATGAAAGAAAAGATCAACCCGAAAAAAGCCCCGGAATTTGATCTAATAACGGGTGAAATTCTGAAAAAACTGCCTAAGAAAGGTATGAAAAAAATTGCACATATAATAAATGCTGCGTTCAGACTAAGATATGTTCCGCGCATGTGGAAGGTTGCGGAAGTTATCATGGTACCTAAGCCGGAAAAATTGCCCAGTGAAGTAACGTCATATCGGCCGATATCATTGCTGCCAATCCTGTCAAAGCTATTCGAAAAAATGCTCCTAAAACGACTCCATCCGATTCTAGAAGAAAGGACGCTGATCCCAAACCATCAGTTTGGATTCAGAAATAAATACTCAACAATAGATCAGGTCCACAGAATAACTGATATAATAGACAAATCTTTAGAAGAAAAACAAATATGCTCTGCCATCTTCCTTGATGTAACACAGGCTTTTGATAAAGTCTGGCACAAAGGATTAATCCGTAAGCTACAAATATATTTTCCAAAAGAGTATCATGAAATACTAGAGTCGTATATAATGCAACGATTATTTAGAATTAAGCAAGAGAATGAGTACTCCGAATTGAAACACATCAAAGCTGGAGTACCGCAAGGTAGTGTGTTGGGACCAGTACTGTTCCTCCTATACACGAACGACCTACCACAAAATGACGAAACTATTGTTGCCGCTTTTGCAGACGATACTGCTGTATTTGCAGTAGGAAAAACCGCACAGGAAGTTACAGAAAAACTGCAAAGGTCAGTTAATGATATATCCAAATGGACCAAAAAATGGCAAATAAAATTAAATAAACTAAAGTCGGTTCATATTAACTTTACGAATAAAAACGTACAACACATACCTGTGTATATAAATAATAAAGTAGTTCTGCATTCGAACTCAGCTAAGTATTTAGGCTTGACTTTGGACGCAAAGTTGCGTTGGAAAACACATGTCAAAAAAAACGAGATGAACTAAATATACGATACAATAAAATGTATTGGCTCATAGGGAGGAATTCATGCCTCTCAATCTACAACAAACTGCTTCTCTACAAGCAAATATTAAAAAAAATTTGGACATATGGCCTCCAGTTATGGGGGTGCACAAGAAAGGCAAATCTTCAAAGCATACAATGCTTTCAAAACAAAGTATTACGCAATATTGTTAATGCGCCGTGGTACGTACGTAATGCTGATCTACATAGGGATCTAAAAATTGAAATGGTAGAAGACGAGGTAAGGAAGGTCGCAAGAAGACATGAAGATAGGCTTCGCAACCATGCTAATTTAGAAGTACGAGTAGTTCAACTACTTAATAACAACAATTTAGTTAGAAGATTACGTAGAGTTAAACCTTTTGAACTAGTTAACTAGGTTATTAGGAAAGAAATATATGTGTTACAACATAATCACACGAACAAAGTGATAATGAATTAAGAAAAAAAGGTAACAAACCAAAGTTAGTTCCTAAAACCAGTATATAAGTACATAAGCAAATGTTAAAACAAAATTGCTGATTAGTCTTTAGACTAGGTGCGATTACTGGAAGGATGGTAACATCATGCCTTCCCTGGGTGTTTTTAGTGGATGATTCAAGTCCCACACCATCGCAAAGCTCGCAAGCGATGTCTTTTAACGATTTTCGCCTAGCTACACGCAAAAAAAAAACAAAACAAAAATGGTTCCGAATGTTTTTTTGAGATATTCGCAGAGGTAAGTAAGTATTCAAATTTTGAACCTTTTGTAAATGTTTGCACAGATAAAAGACTAAATCAATAACATCGATGAATTTTCGTTTCAATTTATGTTTCAGTAGTCTTTCTATTGAATGAAGTATTTGTAATGCTTTGCACAGTGCGAACATAAATCAACGTTAAGCATTATATAACGCAAAAAAACGCGAGTATACTAAACTTCCCAATCAGGACTAATTTTCTTATAACCTAATTAATTGTGCTTGAACAAACCAATAATCAGCAATAAGTTGAATAAAATTCACTACGAACCCCTCCAGTACCAAGCGCCATCGATCCATTTAAGAATGTATGAATCGGTCCGGAAAAAAGCAATGCACTCGCAGTTAATATGAAATCATTAGTTGTTCGTGCACCAGCATGAAAAACAAAGAATGAATAACAAAGGCATACCTCCAAGCCACCACTAACCACTCATACAAGGCTCTGCTGAAGCGGCAAACTATCTTAAATCTGTTTTCATAGTTTACCAGTAGAGTGAAAAACTTAAAAAACTTAAATTAAAAAAATCATTGAAGAAAAAAAAAAAAAACGATTGGTAAAAGAGTCACTCGTACCATCGGTAGGCCGGTAGGTAGGTAAAGTGGCTGGTCCCCGGCTTCTTGCCAGGAACATGAAATTAGCGCATCAGTGCCGTTTGGAGACAAACTCAGGAGACCTATTAAGTAAAAGTAAAAAAAAAACTTTGAAATACATGAAGACTGACTACAGAAACGATCCTCTGATAGCTTACCAGCGGTTCTTCAAATACGGCAGTTAATTTTGGTATGCCGCACGCACCAAATCATCAACCAAGTATGGGTGGAAGAAAGCATGTTGAAGTTCATAAGGATAAAAACCAAGTACATACATGCTATCAAAAAAACAAACAAAAATTTGCCCATCGCCTAGGACAAAATGTCCCTGTTGTAAGCAATACCTCGTTAGTTCAAGGTGGTTAAGGAGTTCATCTGCGTTGGAGTAAACATCAACTCCACTAATAACACTTTAATGAAGACGCAACGAAGAATTACCCCGTACAACCGCTGCTACTTCGGTATGGCAAAAGAATGGTTTCAAAACAAGAACCTTAATCAGCCCACTCGAATTTTATGACGCCGAGTGGGGATGTAGTCCAAAACGCTAAATCACATCGACTACATTGAATGGGAAAGCCGAATCTCCGTTTTAATCTGTGGTGATGCTTGAGCCCTTGGCCTTGTCGCGTGCCCCGGATGGCAGAGGATGGAAGGTTGCAGTGTCTCAGGCCGAGACTCCTCACGGTTTGGGAGACACACCTTTTTGAACTTCTCTATAGTTGTAAAAACATACTTCATCCTGTAGCAGAGATACATATTAATGCAAACAATCTTTGGCGCTTAACGTAAACACGCTATAATGTTTATTCCTTGCATAATCTTTGGCGCCGCACGCAAAAATTAACCAAATATACCATGCCACTGCATATAATGGGCGAGTTGAAATTTGGTGGTATTATTACTTAATCATTTAACTCCCTCCTCTAGCTGTCTTTCTGCCATGACAATCTTTAAATCTTCACTACAACCAAGACTTGGCCTTGCGATTGCCCTTTGTGTACGGTTAAAACTAGAGACAAAACCGTTCTAGTGACACTTCGACCAATACTTGGCCTTCCTTACTTACATCGGTTCTACGTGGTGTACTAGAAGCAGAGGACTTGTAGGACGAACCCACTCAGTTTGAGTTCGAAATTTCCGAACGATTGCAATATCGCGACAGTATACCACAGCGAAACTGCAGCTCGACCGCTGATTGGTTTGAAATGGCTTCAAACTGTTGGGATGCTTAGTTAGTTGGATCGTTCAGTGGTATTTAGATAACTATGGGTTAGCCAGAAGGATATTAAATGTGCCCAATGCGTTTTCGGCTGACAAAGTTGGCGACGGATTCTATGGGTTCCTACCGTTAATTGCATTAACGCTGATGGATGCGTCGCAATAACAGATGCGAGAGATACATAGTATGGGTTGGGCACTTTGCTCCATGGTATTCCTTATTCCAATTACTATGTATTTAACAGACCACAAATTGAGATTTGATAACGCATCTCGTGCTGTTTATAGTATCTGAGTAACTAATCTAAATCCATCCTTTTGTTGTGGTACTTGTAAATATAGATATGTCTTCAGTTGAAATTGAAATTTCTGGTGGCAATGGTGCGATAGTAGTGTATTCACTAAGTAATTGGCAGGTCGCGCGTTCGAATCCCGACCAGGTCCATGATATTAAAAAGTAAATACACACAACAATACAGGTCTTTCTAAAGCAATTTAGGCGCCACCCGTGTAAAGAAAACCTTACAACAGCATCAAACATCTACCCTATCCTCCTATTATTTCGTGGAATGCATTTTAAGAAATCAACAAAATACGAAACTGGGGCCGTATTACAGCATCAGTTAGCGAGCAATACGTCACTGAAATATGCACTTTTAGCGCAAAATGCACATACATAGCTGTTGCGGTAATTCGGCCCCTGCTTACCTTCTCACCCTTCTTCGGCTATTCAAAATGATCACAAATACTATATAGGTTCTTAACAAATAAAATTATACTCTCCAGCAGGGATGCAGTAAAGCGGGAGGGTTAGGATACCTTTTATCCTGACCATAGATTCGCCGTTAAGGAAGAATAAGACGATTATATGCTTTACATTCCACAACTTCCAAATTTATGACCTAATATCATATAGTCTAGAGCCCGCAGTAAATTTTGGACGTGAGAGGCAACCGGATGAATTTTGCGTAAATATATTGCTCTGATGCCCATGATTGGAAATATGCCCGCCTGGCAGCACGTAATGGCAGCTGAGGGGTGTAACGGCAAATTAAGAAATCCGTTAAAATGCAAAACAGGAATAATTGCTGCAACCACTTGAATTTGCTGGCAAATAAAAGAGTATGATTACCTCAGTACAAACATGTGTATCCAAGACGTTTTAGGTGTCGCCAAAACCCTGCCATACGCGGAAGTGCGTTAAAAATTCCAATTTTTAATAATTAATGCAACCGCACCAATTTTTCCTAAAATGTAGGATATTACAATATGAATACAAATATGAAGGTCCAAGACTTTTTAGATGTCGCCAAAGGCTTGCTAGACGAAGTAAAAATATTGAGAAAATGCCAATTTGGAATAATTGATGCAACCACTTAATTTTATTTTAGAATTCAGAGAAGAATTCCTTGATAACAAATATATATAAGTCCAAGCCGTTTCACTTGTCGCCAAGTCATTGCCAGACGCGTTCAAAGGATCGATCATCACTTTTTCTATTCGACTTGGTTTTCCTAATTTGTTTTCTAAATGCTTAGCTTCTCTTCAAAACTTGGCTAAACAGGTCTTATGATACTTCAGCTCATCATTGAGCGGGGATTTTAACGGATTTTTTTAATTTGCCGTTACACCCCTCAGCTGCCATTACGTGCTGCCAGACGGGCATATTTGCAATCATGGGCATCATAGAAATACATTTACGCGGGCTCTTGGCATAATACTTTTAGGCAGCGTTAAATTAACATATTCCAAATGTGCAATACACTCCAACCCAGTTTAATCCTCGATTCCCCGCGTTAGATGTCTACACACCAAAAATATAAAATATAAAATGTCTAAATGAATCCTGTTCTGTAAGTACGTTAGGGTGGAGCGTACAATTTATTTTTTGATTTCAGGATTTGTTACGTATGTGTATGTAGATTATGGGAATACATTTTAGAAATTTAAAGTTCACACTTTAGGTCCTCTAGGACGCTTTAAAGCTTTTTTTTAAATCAGTCAAAAAATTATTAAAAAAAATCTTAGCTCAATTTTTGCAATCAGACATATTATGAGTATTCTGTGGAGATTGACACATTAGATCAACAGTTGAAGTGCTTTAAGTGAATTTTATTTGATTAATTGTATTTCAAAGAAAAACAGGTAGATCAAAATCTCTAAATAGTGTTGAAAGAGCTCAAATCGATTTACTAAAAGAACAAGGACTAACCGGGCGTTCTATCGCTGACAAAATTTGGACGAAGTTCTATTGTGGTCTATTCTTATTGAAGCAAAGATTCCCACGAAAAAAACATGAAAGGAGGTCAGAAAACGGCAACAACAGCAGTTGATCGAAGAGTTATTTTAAGATGTGCTTCCAATTCCTGACTCTGCTCCAAAAATAAAGCAGAAAGCCAAATATCTAAAACGGATGAAAATTCAAAAGAAACAACCACTTAACGAGAAACGGAAGTGTATGCGTTTAGAATTCTCTAGACTCCATATGAGTTTTAAAAATAAATAGCGTCACATAGCTTTTTCGGATGAGAAGAAGTTTAATTTTGATGGCCCTGATTCTTAGCGCGGCATCATAGTCGACAAGGTGGTGTTATGGTATGGGGTGCAGTTAGCTACTATGGCATGAGTTAAAAACCTCAAAAATTACTGCATTAAGTTATAAAGGAAATTTGAAAAGAAATTTTCCTAAATTTTTAGGCATTTTTGGACCCATAAACTGATCTTTTCAGTAGGGCAACGCCCCCATCCACACGGCGCGCATAGTAAAAAATTGGATAGAGGTGCAGAATGTGGAATTGCTTCAATGGCCGCCATACTCACCGGACCTGAACCTTATATAAAACGTTTGGGGATGGCTAGTACGAAAAGTTTATGAGTCTGGCCGTCAGTTTGAGGACAGAGAATCCCTTATTGCAGCCATTAAATTGGTCTGGAGGGAAATTTCGCTAAACTACATAAAGAGGCTTTACGATTCCATGCCGGATCGAATTTACGAAACTATTACGAATAAAGGCGGCAGTACCCACTACTAAAATTAACCAATAAAAAACTATTTTAAGAAAAACTTGTTTCATTTAATCCCAATAACTTTTATTTCCAATTCCAATATTTGTGTCTATTCAGTAAACGCAAAATACCATATTGAATGCTTTGCAAGGGAACCAGAAAAAAATAGCGGTACTTTTTGAAATATTCTTTCCGATTTATTTTGCCAACATCATACGCAAACAGTTTACATCATCAAATGATATATTACGGGACAAGGTTTTGAAAAAATGGACAACGTAGCTTAGAAAATGTTTGTGCTTATTCAGTTGAAGCTGAGTGTACCTGCTGAAATTGTTTTGTAATTAATTTTAAATTTCTAAGTTCATAGTTCTGTTGCGTAAAAGCTTGAGAAAACATGAAAATATAGCAATAAAATCAAAAGTATTGAAATTCATATGCATAATGGCAACAAGTTGAAGCCACAAACAGACGATTCAAGACCTCTCAACAACCCTTCTATGTCTACTTTAACTAATCCCGAACTCTTCAATCCGCGGCAAGGCTTATCAAGAAATTCTGATCAAAGAAAGAAGTAAAAGGAATGTTCTTTACCTCCCGACTTTGGGCAGACTAAATGGAATTTCCATCCAATGAGCAGCTGTAGATGCGAGCCCGGTCTTCCAGATGTAGAAAATATCTTTGAAAGAAGCAATGTCAGGAGAACACGAAAGAAAGCATCATGATCTGTAAGACCAAACTACTGGTACTGAAGTAAGCAGCATCTATGTACTTCCATAGCCGAAAAGACAGGTTATTATTATACTTTGAAAGCGCTATCATAAAGGCTTGGGAACAAAAGAGCACATATCCATAGTGACTTAGCCCGGTTCCCTCTACTTAGGAGATCTAAGTCCAACATAAGGAACAGGCAAAGTTGTCGCAGTTTCTAATTACTCATCTGGTACAAACGGGTTGTGACGGAGCTGTTACAGATACTGGATGGGAAACTGGAGTTATCCGTTTTATTGAAATACAACTTATAATACCATTTCAGAGTTTTTTTTATGTCAACTGCATGATAATGAACTTCCTCTTCGGCATTTGTTTATCAAACAGGATGGAACAATGTTAGGCCCTGTTAATATGCCTCTTTTGTTGGATGATACGAGTAACACCTAAAATATTTATGGGTCGAGTTTCGATTATGCACACTAAGCAAACATTTCTGGTTTAAAATGGCATAAAAAACATAAATAAAGTATTTTTTTCTTGAGGAAATTTTTTAGCTTACATTTTTATACCCTATTCTAGGGGTATATTAATTTTGACGCATAGTTTGTAACATACCTCAATATTGCCCGTAGAATTGGGAATTGGCAACTCTGCTACAAAGTGTATAGTTCAATTACAAATCTGCTCTCGAAAAATTCTTAAATATAACTAGCCAAAGTTCGTAATTAATAATTAAAAGTGTATAAACAGGTGTGTCGACTGTCTGTTTCTATAAATAAAACAGCAAAAGCAGGTAATCCTAATTTATTAGCTGTGAAATAAACTTTCCAAGTAGACACCTAAGTCACATGACTGACAACAAAAGGAAAATCGATCAAACGTCACCCGAAAAAAATATTTATCCACTTTTTAATATCAACAGACCATCAAAGGTTTATAAATCCCAACAGACAATGTCGATCTCCCAATCTGACCTTGATAAAATCAAATCCATTATTGAGGCATCGCTCAATACAGGACTCTCCAAAGCGACGGCCAATCTAGCAACAAAAGACGATCTCAACAAACTTAGCAATGAGATACACTCGCTAAGACAACAAAACCAGGAATTATCTGAAAAAGTGCAGCATTTCGAAAATCGATGTTGCATTCTAGAAGAGGAGCTTGAACTACAGAGCAGAGAGATCAGAGGGAAAAATATTATTTTCACGATTCCAAACGACCGATCTGACCCCCAAGAAAGGATTCATAACATAACCACACTTTTGCTAGGCTCTGATGCAGACCAACAACAAATGCCACAAGCCGTAAAACTTAGTGAAAACAAGAAAATAATTAAACTCAAACTTAGAACTGGTTCCAATGAAACTGCAATGCAAATGTTAAAAAATTCCTTGAAGCTAAAAGGCACAGGCTGCTATATCCAACGAGACCTTAGCAAACAATCACAAATCAAACATCGAATTCTACTCGGGTATCGAAAAGTCGTCAAAACAATTAAACCAAGCGAAGCAGTATTGATTAAAAACAACAATTTATTAATTGGTAATAGAACATTTTATTTAGACAATAATAACAAACTTAAATATAATAACACAAACGGAGAAAACGAACTACAGAATATCTACGGAAAACTCAATTTTAATGCTGTCAACGAAACTATGTTGTCAAACAGACGTCAGCGTGAATGGCCCAAACCAGATGCACCAGTGATGCCACTTTACACCGAAGGTCCGGAAGGTAGTAGTGTCATACAAAACTGAGAATTAAGCGTCGTCAGCTCAAACAAATTTATCTCTGCAAATATTTTATCTTACAATATATCTGGATTAAGTAATAAATTATTATTTGTAGATTTTTTTAACTATGTTAAGAACTTTGAAATTTTCTTTTTATTTGAAACACATTTAACAAGTGATAATTTAAGTAATTTTAATAAATATTTCGATGGCTTTAAGTTAATTTGGAGCGAAGCAAGTAAAACCTACATAAAGGGGCGTGCAAGTGGAGGAAGCCTGTACGGGATAAAAAAATCACATTTAAAAACTTACGATTTTGATGAATTTGAAGGAACTACCGTAGTAAAATGGGTGACACAAAATAATAATACATATATCGTTCCATCATATATAAACTGCAACAAATGGACTCACGACTTTGAGAGGCTGTGTAATACAATGTCATGTTTAGCTAGCAAAAACGTTATGCTGATTGGAGATTGGAATTCGAGAATAAGTGACTCACAAACCACTATAGTGCAAACTGTAACAAACCCTAGTATATGCTGTACCAATAGGGTATCTAAAGACATAGTCTGCAATAAAAATGGAACAGATGTACTAGAGCTGCTCCAAATGTATGATCTTATTGTGTTAAACGGCTGTACAGAAGGTGATAGAGAAGGGCATTACACATTTGTCGGAGGACAAGGCAATTCAGTTATTGATTTTTGTGCTGTTAACAACGACTGGACTGGGAAAATTAAAAAATTTGAGGTGCAATACAAAACTTTTTCGGATCACATGCCAATCGTGGTTGAAGTTGATGGTGAAACACCCTCATATCACAAAAACCTGCCCCTGCTACCAAGACTTAAATGGAAATCCGAAAAAACAAATACCTACCACAGGTTATTAGACAGCTTGCTCTCAGCAAATAATTCGATACCTGAAGAAACAGAAACACTCGCAAACCAAATAACTTGTTATATAAGAAGTGCTGCATCAAACAACATTTCAAATATAAGGTCACCATTTAAACAAAAATGGTTTGATAGAGAATGCATAAATGCTAGGAAGAAATCATTTGCCCTTTTGCGTGCCTGGAGAACTTGTAACGATCCTGAGGTTAAAAAGTGGTATAACCAAGTGAATACCCACTACAAAAATCTATGCCTAGCTAAGAAAACTGACTTCGATAATCAGCAAGCTCTCTTACTTAGTCAAACCAAGTCTTCGAAGGACTTCTGGAGAATAGCAAGGGAGATTAATGGTACAGTTTATCAAATAGGTACAGGAGTATCTGCTGATGATCTATCCATATATTTTAAACATCTTCTACTGGATAACTCAAACCTTTCTTTCTCGTATGCGGACCCCCTCATTTTCGACGATTCCCTAGATGGTGAGGTAACAACTGACGAAATTAATAATGTTATCATGAAATCCAAAAATGGAAAGGCGCCAGGCGAAGATGGGATTCCATACGAATTCTACAAAAATGCTAGTCCAACATTAATCAACTATTTGAAAGTTCTCTTCAACAGTGTGTTCTCGAGCGCAGACATCCCTTCATCGTTTACGAAGTCCGTAATATTCCCCATCCACAAAAAGGGTTCACTAGAAAACGTAGAAAACTACAGGGGAATCTCATTCATGAATGTGTCAGCCAAGATATTTTGTGGCATACTTGTAGGACGATTAGAAAAATGGGTAGATGAAAAAAATATTCTGACAGAGCGTCAAGCTGGATTCAGAAAAAACTTTTCAACCGTTGACCAAATATTCACATTATCTGCGATTATAAGAGCCTTTCAAGCCAGAAACAAGAAAATGTACAGCTTTTTTGTAGATTTCAAGGCAGCTTTTGATCTTGTTAGCCGAAGCGCACTCTTCTATAAACTGTCTCAGTTGGGTATCTCTACAAAATTTCTTAAGACCATTAAAAAAATGTATGCCGAAACAAGTGCAGCAGTCTGGGATGGAAAAGATTTCTCAGAATGGTTTAAAACACAGACAAGGGTGTCCTCTTAGTGCCTTATTGTTTTCTCTATTTATAAACGACATAGAAAAAGATTTGCCTGGTGGAGTACGAATTGCTAATACCGTGGTCAATGTCTTGCTATATGCCGATGATCTTGTTCTACTCTCTGAATCTCCTGAAAATCTCCAATTGATGATAAATCGTCTAGCCAGCTACTGCAAAAAATGGGGACTAACCATCAACACCGAAAAATCTAAAATTATGGTCTTTTCCCGTTCATCACGAGTGCAAAATGGAAATAGATGGTTTTATAATGGAAGCCGATTAGAGATTGTGAAGGAACTCAAATATTTAGGAGTGAAACTGAACCCAACCCTAGAATTTGGTAAACATCTAACGGATAAAGCCAAGTCTTCCCAAAGCTTAGTGAATCTATCATGGAAAAATGTTTTTGCAAATAAGCGGATTCTCCTCTCAACGAAATACAGAATATTTGATTCAGTTGTTAAATCAACTCTTTGTTACGCCTCTCAAGTTTGGGGATCAGACGAGTACGAAGTAATCGAGAAATTCCACAGGAACTTCTTGAAAAAATTATTCAACTTACCAATGAAATCGCCGAACTACACAATCTATTTGGAAACGGGTCTTCCAATGCTTTTTACAAGCACTCTCAAATCGCAAGCGGATTACATCATTAAAATAGGTTCGTATCCAGACTCCCGAATAACCAAAAAATGCTATCTTATGAATTAAGAAACAAGGACTGGTGGGCGTCAAGATGGTTAAGAATTGGAAACGCGTGTGGAGAAACTATTTCATTCGATCTAAACAACCTGGACAACTTAAAGAACCAACTTTATCGAATAATAAATAAAAATGAAGATGCTATTCGTGTGCGATTTATAGAGAAAGCTCGTGAATCAGATAGCAGAGTATTGTATTCTCACCTGAACTTCAATCTAAAGGATAAGAACTATTTCAATGACTCACTCAACTATAGTGAAATATCTCTTATTTTCAAAACAAGGTGTGAGTTGATTGGTTTAAATGGCAGCCCATATAATGGAAGCTTCAACCAGTTTTGTAATATTTGCAACTTAAAAGCGAAAGAAGACTGCTTTCACATTATTAGTGTTTGTCCAATCTACAAACCACAGAGACTAGCTTACTTCGGAAAAAAATTCCTTACCATGCAGGAGACAATACAAATTCTGAACGAGTGTGATTGGAAAAAGTTATTTTATTATATTAAATCCATCTACAAATACAGGTCGCTATTAATAACAGAGTATTATGATTGATTAAGTTTATTAAAAAAATAACTATATTGTTAAAGTTACAAATGTAGGTACATGTATAAGCATTTTGCTAACCAAGCTGACGGCTAAGCCATAGCTTTAAAATTCATTCTAACTTGTAACTTATGTAATAAGAAAATATTAAATAAATGAATTTCTTACTTACTTACTTACTTACTTACTTACTTACTTATTGCCCGTAGACCCCTAAAAGTTACTATATTTATGATCAGCATCGATAGTAATGTCGATCTAGCCATGTCCGTCCGTCCGTACGTCCGTCCGTCCGTCCGTCGGCAAAAATTAGGCCTTTAAACTGGACCTAGAGAGCTGAAATTTTAACCATATACTCTCTAGGGTCCCGAAATAATTAAGTTTAAGAATTTTTGAAATCCGCCCACAGACACGCCCACAAACTCAAAAAAACAAAATTTTGGAAAAAATCGAATTTTGAGCTAGAGAGCTGAAATTTTTTATATATGATCTATGGCCAATAAAACTGATTGGGACATAAAATTTTCAAAATCCGCCCACTGACACGCCCACAATTAAATAAAACAAATTTTGGGAAAAATTGAATTTTGAGCTAGAAAGCTGAAATTTTTTATATATGATCTTTGGCCCATAAAACTGCTTGGGACATAAAATTTTCAAAATCCGCCCACTGACACGCCCACAATTAAATAAAATATTTTTTTTGAAAAACCAAAATTTGAGCTAGGGAGCTGAAATTTTTAATATATTCTCTCTAGGGGCCCTTTATGCTCATGTGTAAATATTTTCAAAATCCGCCTACTGACACGCCCACAATTATTTTTTTTTATTTTTGAAAGTCCAAAGTTTGAGCTAGGGAGCTGAAATTTATAGTATATACTCTCTAGGTGCCCTTTATGCTCATACTTAATTTTTTTTTTAAATCCGCCTACTGACACGCCCACAATTAAATAAAACAATTTTATTGAAAAACCAAAGTTTGAGCTAGGGAGCGTTTTTATTTACAAAAGCTTAGTTTTTTCGATAAAATCCTTTAAATTTTTGTCACGCCCACTTATGAGATATAGGAATAAGAATAGGGTATCCAACAGTTCGCCCAAGCGGACTGTAGCCCGCCCCTATGTTTTTTTATTGCAATGCATATGTCGGGACATGCTGCCCCCATGCAACCCCCAATTGGCATTATTGGGTAAGGCTTTATTTAACGGCACGGGGGTATTTAGAAGTATACTCGTAATATTTTCTACTTAGAAATTTATGGACTTTTCTAGTAAAAATTAAAAACTTTAAAAACAAAAAAAAATAGAAAGAAAAGTTTCCTCACCAAAATTCTTTTACAGAGCATCTTAGAATAATCCATATTAAAAAAAAAAAATTTAAATTTTATTTAAAAAAAAAAAATTTAATAATAAAAAAAAATTACGTAGATACTAAAAAAAAATTCATTTCGTCAAGAAAAAAATATTATATTTATGTTTTCTATACCATTTTAAAATAGAAAAAAAATGTTGCTTATTGCGCATAATAGAAACCTGAGCAATATTTATAAAAAAAATTGTGAAGCAGTGGCTCATGCTCTGATTGTGACCGAAGCTCCAGCAACGGTGGCTGGGGAAAGGCAAAAGATGGATTAATTCGCTTTAAAATAAAACGCGGATATTCTTTACGATTTAGAATGAAATTTTATTTGATTTTTGTTTGCGCATTTTGGCTCTTTTTTATAAACATTACAATAGACAATATGGTACTTTGAATAAAAAACAATTATTGTTTAGATTTTAATGCTCATTTGTCCTTAGATATATATTTCTATTTTTAATATTTAAAAAAATGAACTCATGAACAAAAATAAACGAAATCTAAATAACGATGAAATTTACGAAAACGCTCTAAGCTTCTGTAGAGGGCCCAAACGTTGTTTGCCATACCTCGACACTTCACCCTATGAACGTGTCCATCCAATCGAACTTTCAAAAAAAATATATATTTATATATATGGTATTATTAGAGGCAGGAGGTTTATCTTTCAATGATTTTCAATCGCATACATGCGGTAGTCGGTGGAAAAGAGCAATTTGTCGGTAGAGGCCTAATTTTCACATGCGCTCTTGATCGTTGCCGTACAGCGGGATTTTCGTTAAGGGTTTGCATTTCCCGCGGTCGTATTCCTATTGATTTTAGAGTGGGAAGACAAATTCAGGCGCTCAGGAATCCAGTTATACCAAACCTTTGTGCAATAACAAATCTTTAAAACGTACATAATGAAATGGAAACTGTAAAACACACACGAATTTACTCAAAACTAGGTAGTTTCTAATCAACATCGAAAATGATAAGGAAACTACCAATTTTACCGGTGTCAAGATGCAACAAATCAACATAAGTTGTTCACTTAAATAAATGCTTTGATTCCAGGTTCAGAATTTCCTCGCTGCATTTTGATTGATTGAAATTAAAATCAAAAATAAAACCGCAAAAGCAATGCCTTAAGAGGAATATCATATTTCGCTATGTTTGTCCCGCCAGCAAAAATATCACTCCGAAGGTGTACATGGAAATTATGTTAAGAATCACTCATACGAGCAGATATTTCTAGAACTTAATACATGCTGAAAACTGTAAAAAGATGGGATTTTGGAAAACATTCATTCCAAAAATGAGAGATTTACTTTCGGAGAAATATTCGTATCGTACAGAGTAACCTATGAAACCCATTCGTGCAGATGATAATAAATTCATCAAAAAGTCATTTAATGGGAAATTGTTCATGCATGCGTTATGAGCCGACAAGAAGATAGATGAGCTTACATCACAATTCGTTGGGAATTAAAAGCGGAGTGAATTCAGAGAGGCAGCTGAAGGCGAATTATGTAAAGAATTCCATTTAAAATTTTTGGGTTAGGCAAATTTTAGTAAATTAATTATTGCAGGCGGATTTATGCGACTGTAAAAAATGAGAATATCATGGAAATCAGTCTTAGCCAGAGCAACTTGAAACGTGGTCGTGAATGAAATATATAGCCGCAAATTACGAAAGATGGAAGAATCGCTGGCATCCCGAAGTTGTTTAATTTTACCCTTACGTCCGCTATTTAAAAACCAAAAGGGTACAATTATTTGGGAATCAGACTCTACGTTTAATTCTGTTACATAGCTGATTTGCTCCTTGAGGTACCAAGTTACTATCCCGTCTTTCCTGAAGATTTATTTTAAATCTTTCCATCTCCATAACAATGCAACTTGCTGTTTCGTTATTGGCCAAAGCTGGATCTGCGACGCCCTAAGAGTCTAATCTCACTAAACCGACTACATATTAACTCCACCATAGGTGGCATTACAGGGCACTGTCTGATATGCAGGCACGCATCGAGGCTTGGCGTTTATTTAAATGACTTCTGCAGAAGCTGCATGGATGAGGAGGAGAAGGAGACTACACTTCACCTTCTTTGTACATGTCCGGCTCTCTCCCATAAAATAAATCTCCATCTGGGAGAATCAGATGTTAAAAGTCTATCGCGCTTTATAAGAAGCTCCAAATAGTTGAACGAGTAGTGAAAGAAACCCCTAGATCCGTGTGGTATCACAATGGACCGAACATTGGTCTAAGTATATTGACAGCCACCTCAACCTAACCTAACCTAAGTACTGGGTTAAAAAAAACACTCTTTATTACAATAGTATTGTGACAGTAAGTTGTGAACAAATTCATTTAGTCAAGTCATGGTAGCGTTCAGTGTTCTTCTTCTTAATCTCCCTTAAAGACGGTGAGGCTATGATCAGAATTAAAGGGAACATAACCCTCCCACTTGGCTGTATCCCACTGGTCCGCCTGTGGGGTTCGACAGTTCGACCTCAGCAAATAATGGCAGGCCTCCCAATTTCGAATCACTTCGTCACTGAGGCCAATTAAATGCTGGTGTTGCTGCAATTGTGTGATCCAGCAGTTTTAGGGCCTGTCTCTCTTTTGCGTTTGTATTGTAACGTTGTTTGATATTACCTTTTTGACAGGGTTTGTAGGATCTCCCCTTCGAACATGACAGTACCAACTGAGCCGGTCGCGCTCCGTTGTCTTCGAGATAGGTTCTTTAACGTGAAGGCTTCTTCGGATATTGGAACGTCTTATTCGATCAATCTTTGTTACTCCTGCTGTCATGCAAAGCATCTTCATCTCAGCTGCCTCTAATTTGCCCTCATACTTTTTTTATGCTGTCCAGTATTGTGAACCGTATGTGAGCGACGGGTGCACATCTGCGGTGTAAAGCTTTCCTTTCAGCTTATGGGGCATTTTCCGATCACAGAAGACGGCAGAGTTTTCCCACCACTTCATCCACCCTTCGCTTACGCGATGCTTAATGTCGTCATCACAGCTAGCTTCGCTATTGATCATAGATCCCAGATGTTTGAACTTTTCGCACTTGGGAATCACTCCTGTGTTCATATAAATGTCTGGAATAGGTCGGAGTACCGTTCGCACACCCATTCACCTCAAAAACTTCCACCCATACATCAAATGCTCTTTGCAGGGACGTTTGTTTCTCGCTAATGATGGCTCCATCGCTAGTATAGAATAACTTATGTACTTTGGGGTCCCTCACTTTTTCTTCAAGTAGTTAATCAAAAACTGTAATAAATATCAAGGGGCTTAAGACGCTTGAATGGTATACAACGACTTTGCTCATTTTAAAACTCTACTCTCAGCTGATGAAGACCTTCATACCTTTGATTACGCGCTACCTGATACTAGAGTCAACGAGCTGGATTTAGAATTCTCATTGCCCGAATTGGAAGTAACGCTCCAAAGATTGAAAAACAGCAAGGCTCCTGGCCTAGACGGCATACCAGTCGAGTTTTATAAAAACAGCACTATTGATTTTAAAAACTACCTCGTGTCTTTCTATAACAAAGTGTACAATGATGGATGTGTCCCTAACAGTTTCAACGAATCTGTAATTTTTGCCATTTTTAAAAAAGGTGATGCTAACGCTGCGGAAAATTATAGAGGTATTTCAATTTTAAATTCAATAAGAAAAACTTTCACTGCAATCCTATATTAAAGGCTCTCAAAATGGATTGAGGATAACAGTCTTTTGAGCATCTTTCAAGCCGGTTTCCGCCCAGGTTTTTCAACCATGGATCATATCTTGGCCATTTCAAGCATTGCTCAACAATTTATAGATAGAAAAAAGAAACTATACACTTGCTTTGTTGATTTTAAAGCTGCATTCGATAAAGTCAATAGACAAGCTTTAATATACAAACTTTCTTGCATTGGTTTGTCAAGAAAGTTTCTCGAAGTGTATGCAAGTCTTATTTCGTCAACAAATGCAAGGGTATGGGACGGTTTCACATTTTCAAATCGATTTGATACAATTACAGGTGTTCCTCAGGGTTGTATCCTCAGCCCATTATTATTTGCTCTGTTCATAGATGATGTCTGCGAGCTTCTTCCGGGTGGAGTTAATTTTGCTAACATTATAATCAAAGTCCTGTTGTACGCGGACGATCTAGTTATGCTTGCTGATAATCCTTTCACGCTTCAATTGCAAATAAACCGTCTAAGTTCATTTTGCGAGTCTTATGGCTTGCAAATTAATACCCAAAAAACTAAGATTGTTATATTTGAAAAGAGACAATCAAGAAGGCGAGCGGAAGAAAAATGATCTCTAAACAATACACACATTGAGGTTTTACAAGAGTTTAAATATTTGGGTGTCCTCTTGACCTACAATTTAAGCTATCTAAAGCACTCCAAAGAAAAAAGCAACGAAGCTAAATTGGCTCTTAATATAATGTGGCCAAAGTTTTTTTCGAACCAAAATGTTGATTTAACGTCCAAGTACAAAGTTTTCAACGCGACAGTAAATGCATGCATGGCATATGGCGTCCAACCCGTCGGATACACACACTTCGAAGCTTTTGAAACTGTACAAAGGAACTTTTTTAAGAGGATATTTCGTTTGCCTAACTCAACGCCCAACTACGCCATATATGTAGAGTCAGGAATAGTCCCTATATATATACAAAATTTGAAGGCAAATGCGAACTTCATTACTAGAGTGATGAAAAGAAGTGAAACTTGTCTTCACAAAATCATCTTAAGAAAATTACTTCGAGTGAATGCTTCCCCGTTTAAAAACTGGAACGAACTAGCTTTATCTTACGAAACAAGTTTAAACTTAACAGAAACTAATGTGACCGATTGGCAGGCTCAGTTTTCTGATGTGATTGCTAAGGTGGATCGCAAAATGTTTCTGGATAACCTTTCCAGAGCATCTTCATCTACTTCAAGAGCTATTTATAGTCATTTAAACCATGAACTGCCCTCGGAAGTCTCTTACTTTAGTAATGAATTTTCAGCCTCGGTTATAAGTATTATTTTTAGAGCAAGAGTTGAAATTTTAAATTTGAACTTTATACCTCATCGATCAGACTTGCCCCAGCTATGTGATCTATGTAACGGAAGAGTGAATGAAGATATATACCATTTCGTTGCTGCTTGTCCTATTCTACAAGAAATTCGCCGGTTGCATTTTCGGGAAAGTTTCATATCTTTGGACAAACTTTTTGAAATTTTAAATGGAGCAATGGGCTGGCTCAGCCTCTTTAAATATTGCCAACATGCTCTTTCTTACCGTAACAGTTTCACATATTAAACTTAGTCGATTACCCACTTATTGCAGTTTTGACCAAATTTTATACCTAACTATTTATTGTTTTGTTGCTGATCATACTAAATTTGATAATATCTCTTTTGTGTTTCAAATCACGTTAAAATTGATAATATTGTATAAACAGCTATTTCTAACCAAATTGTGTATTATCTTGGGTTTCAAATCATGTTAAAATTGATAAAATTTTGTATAAACAGCTAATCAAATTAACCAAATTGTATAATATTTTGTGTTTCAAATCACGTTAAAATTGATAGCATTGTTTTATATAATAATATTTCTTCATATCTTTTGTTAAACATTTTTTCTTTTTTCCTTTTCTTTATATTTTAAAATTTTTGCTTTTTATTATTTCTTTTATTTTTAAATCATATTATGAAATGTCATCTCAGGCAGACGGCAGTATTGCCATGTCCTTATTCTTAAGTATACCAATTTGTAAACTTTATGATGAAAAAATAAAGAATCTATCTATCTATCTATCTCTACAACGACTTTGATTGCGCAGTCTTCGGTGACGCCAACGGGGCATCTTGCTCTTGTCTTTACTCCCTTATACATGTCCATGATCAGCTGAACGTAGGTTTCTGGAATTCCTTGTTGCCTCAGTGCCACCCATAACATGAGCTTGATTAAACGGTAACTATTAAAGTCTTCCGTATAGCCTTTTCCTTTGCACAAAGAAAGAAAAAAACTTTTCCTCCACGGGTAAGGCATTGTATCGGCTGTCATTAGTTTGGCGATGAGAATTAGGAGCCATTTGGACCCGATGTCTCCCAACTTTTTATAGAACTCAGAGGGTATCTCGTCCGGCCCAACTGCTTTTCGTTTTTTGTAGTCTTTGACCGACTTCCCAGCTTCTTCGACAGTAATGTCGTGCACTTCTCCACTGTTAGGAACTGCTCTCGAAACAATACTACTGCCACCTGTAAAGTATTTTGTCATCATCCACAAGAAGCAGCCCTTGAGCATTGTTAATGAATTTTGGTGAACGGATTTCCTGGGCACTCCTCTTTCTCTGAGCGGCTATTTTGAAAATGGTTGTGCCCCTGTTCAAGCTGATTTATTGGAGTTCGTAAACAGCCGGGTTTCTATTTGGGAGCTTCTCGCGAAGTCTGTATTCCAATTCAAGGCGAGCGTTTTCATCTCTATTATTAGTGAAGCATTTTGACCAAGCTTTGAATGTCGCTTTCTTGTCACTTAGCACTGCTTTAGTTTCATTTGTCGAATAAAATGTTTCTCTGCCGTGTTTATGGTGTCCTTTTGAACCCCCAGGGGTCTAGCAGCTCTATCCAAGCATGGTCGTTGTAGGGAATTCTATGCTATGTTCTATGCATGCTTAATTTCGAAATTATTTTCCATATTTGCAGTAAATGCTCCGCATATAAAAAAAGTCCATCTAAAAGTGTAGTAGGTTATTTAAAATCGATTTTATTCGTTCAGCATCAAAGCTTCTTCGAATTGAAGAAACATTTGAAATGGAAAAAACAATTCACACTCGATCTCGAGTCGTGAATGTACATATACTACTTGTATAACTTGCAAAATATTGCGTATAGATTTGATGTGTTTGTGGTAATCCACTGATGATCCCAAACCACCACATCTGGGTGAAACGCCAATTTTATATAGTCAGACTAGAAATAGTTGACTTTATATACCCAATTTTTGACTTTCAGTCATAGCCACATACAGGCTGAATAATCATTTCCTATGTTAATTCTTCGAATTGAAGAAACATTTGAAATGGAAAAAACAATTCACACTCGATCTCGAGTCGTGAATGTACATATACTACTTGTATAACTTGCAAGATAAAGACCCAAGTTATATTTTGGAAGGAAAATGTAAAGAAAAAGTCAAGAAAGTATATACACTGCGACATAAGCCAAACCAGCCGGGACGGCGGCAGAAGTACTTCAAAACGGCATTATCCCGGTCAAAAAGACACATATGATAAAAGCCTATTTAAACCTAGTTCCAAAGTGGATATTTAAATGTTGAACATAGGTGTTATATTAATGCAAGTCTTTGTTTTATTTAGGTCTTTTTGAAGATCGGATCAAAAAGGCATATGGGACTCTATATGGTTGTAGAATTAAGTTATACGTGGTGATTCAAACCATATGTGGCACACTGGCTGTACACAGTGGTGTTGAGGCCCATTTTACAATTACAGCGGTAAAAAAAATGATGTCGTGATCGGGCTTAACCGCAAAGATACACCCACTGACGAGGGTCCTCGCACTACACTGTGTGCTGTGTGGTGAACTTATATGCAAAGCGGATGGGCGTACTGCACACCGATTACTGCAGGAGCGGCTTGGACCTTGAACAAATATAATCTAAATATTTGTATCCTACTATGCGAATGCCCTGCTCTAAAAACCAACATTACCAATATTCTTGGTAGCTACCTCTTTAAGGATCTGGAGAATCTGATTGGCATAGAGCTGATGAAACTTCTGAGATTTATATATAAATCTGGGTGATTCTAGTACAGCGTATCACTGAGTTGTTAAACAGCGTGTTCTTTTTGTTTCTTTTCATGTCTCAATTTTTTTTTAAGAATCCCAACAATGGACTTCACTTGATGGTCTCAGCGAAACGTGACATCCGTCACAAGGGCATCCATTCTACCTACCTACCTAGGTAATTATTCCATGACTGCTTAAACTAAATAAAAGTAGACTGCTTAACTAAATAAAAGTTCATATATAATAGTGTAGTAAGCACATGTATTCTTTACATACACATACATATGTATGTTTGATATAGTAGGTAACAATATTATTATTATTATTATTTTTATTTTCATCAAATGAGTAAACATTCACTGTTCTCTTTAGATTACATAATACAAAAATAAATGCCTATCAGCTACCACCAGAGTTGCTTAATGCTAATATTAAACAGTTGTTAAATGAATACCTACTAAAATGAAATTCTAATAAATCACAGTAATTATTAGCCTCTCGTAGACATCTAGATATAGGTTCATTATAACTAGGGTTCGGATTTTTATGCACTTAAAATCTGAAAATATGCGCTTAAGATATGCGCTTAAAAATGCAAAATATGCATTTAAAATATGCACTTAAAACCAATTTAACTTAATTTCGGTTCAATTTAAAAACAAATTTTCTTCAGTTAACTGTGTTAACTAAATTAACATTTAGTTAACACAGTTAACTTAAACATAAACATCCTCATTTGTTTAATTAAAATAAATAATTCAAAACAACATAAAAATATGTTTCCTTTATTGTTCTAATTTGTTGTTTGCATAGATCATAAGATGTTTCTTAAAGTTTTCGAAATCAAAACGTTATCTACTGATTCGTTCTTAAGAATACCTTTTACAACGAAAAAGATCGCTCCACGTCAACTGAAGTTAGTTGAGTATTTTTTAAAGAACAAATCTCATCGACGGTAAAGTTCTTTTCGTAATTTTCGTCATTGCAGCCAATGTGAACGTCTTACTTACATTTTGCATTATTGAAAATCCTTCATGTTTTGCCAGAACGCACTGAAGGTTTTTTTTTTAATGACTTTTCCCATAACTATTTCAACCGCAATTATCTTTGCAACCACATCTTCAACTAAATCAGTTTGATTTTTTAAGGTTGTCCTGCCTTCCAGCTTTGTGGTGGTGTCACATAGGAAACTGAAGTTTGAACTTATAAATATTATTTGGCTTTTTAATAACGGCTGGTTCATTACTTCTTTTGCATTTTGTATCGTAGGTAACTGCATCGGAGTCATCGAACCCATTGGAAATGCTTTCAAAGGCTTTATAATGTTTTGCATAATACTCAACGGCCTTCAACCAGGTTCACCATCTTGTAACAATAGGCTGAGGCGGAAGAGGAGTCAAAGAATATTTTTCTTTAAAAATTTCGACGCTTGACGGTGCTTTTAAAAATATTTTTTGCCGTTTGAAATTATTCCATCGACGTTCCGAAGATTTATTTCTTCTACAACTCGGTGCATTGCTAAGCAAGTGAAGTGCAACAATTTTGGATAAAACAGTGCTAATCCACAAGCTGCCTTTACCAT
Organism: Portevinia maculata; assembly: GCA_949715645.1. NCBI lineage: Eukaryota > Metazoa > Arthropoda > Insecta > Diptera > Syrphidae > Portevinia > Portevinia maculata. Next base: position 223,655,600 of record OX454526.1, read on the forward strand.
ATATGGCGCAGTATCGGTCAAAAAAAGGAGTATTTTGCTTTTATCAATTTGAAGTGAATTCATGGATTCATCAAATTGGACTTTATTAAAAAATTCTTTTTACTTTCTTCTTCATTTTGGTGCAACACACCAACAATTGGTTTCATCAATAGAAACCCGCAAATACTTGTCTTTTAGATCAATTTTCATTAGCATTGAGTTGACTTTAGCAGCTAGAAACTCAATATGTTCAATAAAATTAAGTTTTTGATCAAACATAATCCCAAGATCTTTTTTTGATCGTATAATAGATAACGGAACATCACCAATCATATACGAGACAGGAATTGGGGACAGATTACGACAAAAAGTAAGGGTTTGACATTTAGATACATTTAAGTGCAGGTCATTGTTATGGCACCAATTCGAGAGTCTATCAAGATCATTTTGTAAAAGTCTACAATCTAACACCGATGTTATTTGACGAAAAATCTTCAAATCATCGGCAAACATCAAACATTGAGAACTCCTCTGAGACATTTCCGGAATATCGTTAATAAATAACAGGAAGAGTAAGGGGCCAAGATGACTACCTTGAGGTACACCTGAAGTAACTTGAACCGGTGTTGACCGAATGTCGTTTCAGCATACAAACTGAATACGCTCCGTAAGATATGAGCTAACCCACTTCAACAGATTGGAATGAAATCCGAATCTTGCCAGTTTCTGCAGTAAGATGGCGTGATTTACACGATCAAAGGCCGTGGAAAAGTCGGTATATATGACATCAAACTGAAAACCTTTCTCCAAACCGTTTAAAACGTGATTACAGAAAGTTGAGAGATTAGTTGAAGTTGATCTACCAGCCACAAAACCATGCTGAAATGGAGAGATGTAATTCTGGAGGATAGGTGCAAGTTTATCAGACACTAATTTTTCGAAGAGCTTGGGTATAGTTGGAATTTTGCAGATTGGGCGATAATTTGAGATATCATGTCTGGAACCAGATTTAAAAATAGGTGTAATTAAAGAATTTTTCCAGACCTTGAGAATGTCCCTATTTTCAATGGATTGATTAAATACCAAACAGAGAGGTACAGCAAACGCGTAAGAACAGCTACGAAGAATAATTGGCGGAATTCCGTCAACACCAGGATCAGTCTTTAAAAAGGAAAGTGTTAATTCCACTTCAGAAGACGAAAATTCGAATATGCCAAGATTTAATGAATTGTTTAACAGTGAACTATCGCTAAAAGAAGAAGATCCGGAAGAAGTGTAGACCGATTGGAAGTGCTTAGCAAACATATTGGAAATTGTTAATAGGTCTGAAGAGAGAGAGGTCATCTTGGCGCATAATTCTTGGAATACCAATTGATTGTTTTTTATTATTGATATACTTCCAAAAACATTTGCAATTATTCCTTAAATTTGACTCGACTGATAGAACATACTGTCTATACAGGAACTTATTTAAAACATTAAATTGCTCCTGAAATCCGCGGTATTGGATATAAAGCTCAGGATCATTATTGTTTTTCCGAAACTGTTTGTAGATCTTATTTTTCCTATTGTTAAGATTTATAACCCTTTTATTGAACCAAATAGGCTTGGTGCCAGTTTTGGCTCTTACTTTCGGCGTAAACATATCGATTGACACTCTAACGATTTCTATAAAAAGGTGGAAGGAATCATTTAAATTATGGCTACTAAAAACATTTAACCATTCAATGCTATTTAGATAATTTGAAATGCTATTAAAATTAGCTTTGGAGTAGTTATACTTAAAATTACATCCAGATGAAGACGGTTTAATAAATTCACAAAATGTGTTGTTGTTGCAACAAAGAGGAACTATGGAGTTGCTAACACTAATGTCAAGCCCTGAATCAGCAAAAACTAAATCAAGTAAATTATTAAACTCATTATGAAAACTATTTATCTGCTTAAGATCAAGCCGGGCAAGGGTGTCAACAACTTCATATTCATAATCTAAGATAAGATTTGATGGAATATGCCTAGATTCATTGTAATCAAAAGTCCATATTAGATTAGGTAAGTTGAAATCACCAATTATTATTACATGTTGTTTGTCGTTTAGGTTGTTTAAAATGAAGCAACAATTTTCAATATGAGCTTTATATAATGAAAAGGGGCTTTTTGGTGGAATATAACTAACAACAAGAATGATTTCTAAGACAGGAATACATTTAATACTAACAGCTATTTGGTCCACATCAATAGCAGCAGTTTGTACAGGCAATACAATTTCTTGGCTATGTCATGAGGCTCGGACAGCAATATGTTGAGACACCATCAATCCTGGCAGTTTGTCTGTGACAAATTGGGAAAATTCGCGCGGTCTTATATTTTTTTTATTAGTTTAATTGTGACACGAAAAACTGACTTTGTTTTTATAAAAATTTTATAAAAAACGATTGTCGTTTTGTAACTGCAAGTTAATCTCATTAAATTTATTGAACAAATCTGTTAAATAGGCAATGACTGGCTTTCACTTAAATAAATCCTTACATTCAATAAATCTAAAACTGTCTCATAAAGTGAAAAAAAATCGTTTCAAATTGAAGCCTTTTGACAACCAGCGTACTTCAACGAAGAACTAATCAACGAAAATTCTCGTCATTTTCTTCGCACAGCAAATAATCGAGTAGGTAGGTACCTACATATTCAACGCGTTTCTGCAAATTTGGTTTACTGCGTTAATGACAAATTTAATTGAAAACTGACCCAAAACGTTTGCACTTTCCAGATCCGAATACGAACTTGAAAAGCAGAAAACATTCTTGATAACCGAATGCCCTAGAAAAACAAGAAACACATTTCAAAGAAAGATTTCGATTCTGTCCAGTCTTCCACTTAATTTGTTTGCCTTACCACAGGATTAATTGAAATTCTATTCCATCACATTGAAGGATTTGATACCGATATCTCATTTCAAAACCTTTTTCTGACTTCTCTCGGTTTACATTTCAATTTTGGTTTTTCCCTTTTTTGATGAAAAACATATCCCAAAGGTTTCATTCCTTCAATGATAGTCTACGGACAAGGAAGGGAACTTTATTAAAATACTGCAACAATAAAATGTAGCCTCCAAGGAATATAATTGCAGATTACTGGTTTATTTTTGTTTTTTGGTTCGTAGCAGTTTTTATGTTTTCTCAAGGTTTAAGCGAGAGGGTGAAAGTGAGTGTGGTTGATTTTCAAAAAATAAAAAAAACAACCCTCGAAAAACAAACAACCCCACCAAGGAGGGATTGTGTGCATGTTCATGAATGCGTTGAAATTTAAAAATGGTTTCCAATCACAGAAAAAAAGTTTCTTGCTTGCGTCTTCCGTGTGGGTTTTTGCTACAGCAGCAGTATCTCTTGATAGATTATTTTTTGTTTATAGAGCTTTTCCACAGAAATAGGAGTCATAGAGAGGGAAACAAAACACACGGTAGTTGTATGTATGTAGGTACAAATGTGGCTTTTGTTATCACATATATAATGCAAGCTGTGTTTTCTAGTCCAAGCGCCATGCCAGGGTGTGAACCTGAGATGAGAACTCGAGTTCGATGTTGTATTGCGATGTGGGTGAAAAGACTGAACCTACACTACACCATTCCGTTAAACTAAGTGCATTGATAGAGTTTGAGGTAAAAAAAGCCATAGACTACGGTGGTCTTTTATAAATGTATGTTGTACATATTTGCAAACTTCGCCAAATGGAGTGGTTACAGCTGGTGGAGATATCATCGAAAACTAATGGCTACTTTGCGACTTTTGAGTGGCACAGTGGATAGTAATATACGCTCATTGAAGTCCGAAATACAGTGGAGTCTGAAAAGAGTTATTTTTATTATCTATCCTTATAAATAAAGGGTGTTCAAATTTGAGGTATCATTTTAAATTGTGAATGAAAAACATAAATTATGTGAAATCTGTATTTATTTTTATTGGAAATTATATATATTGGTTTCGGTTAATAATGTAAAACAATGTCGCCTAAGTGACCTCATCTGCTAGCTCGGCAGCCTGTCAACCTTTTACCAAAATATTGAATCACTTTTTCCAATAATGATGGTTCAATACGTGATATTTGCTCGATGATGTTGTCTTTGAGGAGTTGAACAGTTTAAGGATTATCGGCATATACTCGTACTTTACTCTTCAAGAAACCCCATAAGAAAAAATGCAGTGGTGTTAAATCGCATGATCTTGTTGGCCAATTTACGTCTGTTCTTCAAGAAATTATGCGATTGCTAAGCTCCTAGTTTCAAAGATTGATTGAGTTCGTTGTTATGTGGCATGTTGCACCATCCTGTTGAAACCACATATTCTGCACATCATTATCTTTCAATTGACTCCACAAAGTTTCTAATCATCGCTTGATATCGAGCACCAACTAGAGTAACTGCATTGCCATTTTCATCTTCGAAGAAAAATGGACCAATTAATCCACCACACCAAAATCCGCACCATACAGTAACTTTTTTTTGGTTTCATTGGCCTTTCAAACAATCCTCTAGGATTTTCTTCAGCCCAAATGTGATAGTTTTGTTTTTTGTTAATTCTTGTGTTAACCGTATTTTCTAAGCCTTTACATGCAGATATTTGTGCAAAATGTTAAACAAAGTTGTTGGTTTGAGGTTTAATTGCTTTGAACGACGATGAATTGACGTCCTTGGATTTCAGCAACACACGAACGAGCACTACGATGATAGGCTTTACTTCTCTGATCTTGAACCGAACCAGTTTCTTCAAATTTTTTAACGATAAGTTTAATAGCACGGTTTGACCGAGCATCTTCTCTACCGTATTTCGAACGAAATTTTCTTTCAACTTCCGCAAAACTTTCACCATATTTAAAAAAAAGTTTAAATAATAAAAATACGTTGCTCAATAGTGTACCGATATATTTTAACTAACGGGAATGTATTTATTTCATACCTGAAAAAACGTCGGTGTAATCTAATAGCTGTAAAAAAAATGGCCGCCAATTTAAAATGATAAGTCAAATTTGAACAACCTTTATAAGGCTACTAGATATGACAATATGAACTTTTCTTTTTCTTTAATAAATATACAATATGTAGGTGATGTTGAAACGCAAATTCGTTTTTTCAAAGAAACACCGAGTAGTTACTACCAAAAACCTTTATGCTGTGCACATCTTGGGGAGGAGTAAGCCTGCAGATTGAGTTAAAGTAAAAAGACCTGGAATAACCAGTGAGTTTGGTACTAAAGTGATCAGTAAAAATATAGTTGAACGAATCTAAATTAGGGGTTAGTAGAAATAAATATTCAGTGATAAAAGAAATCTGTGCAAGTGAGACACTTCTAGCAAGAACACAAACCAAGGTCCACGATATAATCGTTTTCTTTCTAATAAATTATTGCAGGTCGCGTAGTTAAAATAGTAAGAGGATATCCTCCGCAGATGGTTGTGAGACCAACTGGAGCAAAAGATAGTGGGATGTGGGATAAACTAATTGGATAAAATCCATAAGAAATAGTGGATAACATCTCCACTTGGGTTTCCGGAAAGAATTTCTGTTGTAGTTGGCTTATTATATTTGAACAACTTCCCCCCCTTTATTTTATTGAATTGCAGATTAAGATTGATATATGTAAATATCCATTTATATATTGAATTCCTAGATTAAGATTTTTCATTGAATAAATGTGTGAACCCCTTATACTCCATCTCGTCTCCTGAATGCGGGTGGCATTGGTGCGATGGTAGTGTATTCACTAAATGATTGGCAGGTCGTGTGTTCGAATCGCGGACAGGGCCATTTTTTAATTCAATTCAATTCAAATAAATAGAGATCTCCCTAAGCAATTTAGGCGCCACCCGTGGAGAAAAAATACTGAGCACCAAAACTTCTTTCCTATCCTCCTATTCTTTCGAATAGTAAGTAGCACCTAAAATCATGCAATGCAATACTTCATTGCTAGGTGCTGCTAACTGTTCAACAAAAAATGCACGCGCTATGTTTAACACTATAAGGGTACTGTACATATACAGAAAAAACAAAGCCCCTTTAGCGTAAGCGAATTATAGAAAAAAATATTGCTTTTCAGACATGAGGTCATAAGTTCATAGTGCATAAGAGGGGGCGATTCAGAGGGATCCTGATATATTGTTGAAGGCGTGAACTGGTGATAGTTTGCGGCTCTGAGTAAGGGGTCATTGCCAATTTAGAGAGGATCAATGGCCAAGGAGTATCGACACCCCCTGATATCGATGACTATGGGGAGGGCTACACTCAAGGGAGCCACCCGCCACCTCAAGCCCTTCCACTATTGTGTTGAAGTATACTGGTAAGTAAAAAGAACGATGTGAAAGCACGCATGATACGCGGCCATAAGTGATTGAGTAGTGAGAAAGCTTACCCTTTAATGTAAAAGTAAACAAACGATTCAGAGGTAGGCGCAAGAACCCTCCCATATATATCCTACCGTCTGAATAACCTGGCTGAATTACCTTTGATTGTTCGAAAGGGTGTCTTCGACCACGGATGCTCAAGGGAATCACAATTCTTCGAACCCTCTGTCTCCTTGTCTGTGTTTTGTGTGGTTGCACGACGATTGTGAACTGCATACCTTGGCTCTTTGGTTGGCCAGTGGGGACCTTTAAAAGAGGGAAGGAGGTTTATTAATAATAGGGGGAGGAAACATAGCATCTCCTTTTAATTAACAGCAACCAGGACTCGGGTAGAGAAGACAGTTCGAATATACCGAGTATGTGTGTCAGAAGTGCTCTCTACAATCGCCAAGGTGCGTTTCAAAGAGACAAAACTTGGGTATTGAACAAAGAAACCCTGTCGACAAAGAATACATCGATTCGGAGAGGAATGCCAACATTTGTTACAAATACTAAAATGTTGTTGAGTTTAATTTGCGGAAAAAACACGAACAAACGCACAATGTTCTTCTTTAATGTAAAGTTAATCAGAAAATTGTTATCTATCCATAAAATGTAAACAAATAAATAAATTTTATGAATTAACAGCCTTTTCAGGGACTTTTTTTTGTTTAAATATTTTTTTATTCATTTTTCCACTTATAAATAGTTAAAAGAACAATTAGATATTCTAATTTAAATAAAATAAGCGAATCAATAGAATAAAATATCGGCCATTCTGTAACTGTAAGAGCCAGTGTTAAATGACCGCAAAAAAAAAATGTGAAAAACTACGAGTAGGAAGAATAACTGAAATGGGGTACTATCAGCCAATTCTTAATTCAATAATTTTTAATATTTACATATCTTTTTATTTTTGGAGAAAAATCGAATCGTTTTGTAATTTAAAGATTACTAGGCAATTACTTTCAATAATAATTCAATAAACTTAGTGGCAATAGTAAAGAGCCATTCTTTGACTTTTTTCAAGAAAGATTGAAGTTGAGTTGTGAGTGTTTCGTATGGATATCGGAAGGTTATTATAAATCCTTGGTGCAGCCACTAAAAGTGTTTTTTGTGCGATTGGATTTTCAACAAGTACCAAGTTATTGACCCGTAGGTTGTATATTGACGAGTTCCTACTGGGAATATTACCACTTTGTTTAAAAAACTGTTTTAAAACTTTAAAAACATAGAGATGTCTCAACGGTAAAATACGGAGGTTACAGAACAGAGGCCAGCTTTCAGTAAGACGATTTTTGTTAGTCATAATTCGGATTATATGCTTTTGAGCAATCAAAAGAGATCCAAAAGTGTTCATATAAGAACCTCCACAACTTGTGAGTTGCCGTACTGCAGTTTTGAATTGACAAGACCGTAATAAATCATCAAGAGCCCTTTCCGGGAGCAGTATGGTTTTAAAAGATATAACTTACGAGTTATATGCATCATATAAGTTTTCAATGACTGGACATGGACCTTCCAATTTAGATTTGTATCGATAATAACACCTAGATATTTAAAAGAATCTTCAGGTTCAACTCTGAAGCAATTACTTGAGCACGGAAGACTGCTCAGAAGTTGTATCTTCCACAACTATGCAATGGTAAGCAAAACTTCTTACAGTCGTATGAGTGGAAAAAACCTCATATTCGTTTGTAACATCACTTGATAGTTTAAAGCACATCATTTTTGTTTTTTCACTAATAATCAGTCTGTGAAGAGCAAACCAGATCCTTAGTAGTTGAAGGTCTTCGTTAATTTTTGTAATGCACTCAAAAATAGAGACACCAGTGTACGTGAACGCAATATCGTCTGCAAATGCTTTACGATTACCATGAAAATTCTGATCGAAAAGAGAGTTGATGTAGATCAGGAAAAGTATAGGACCTAACACGGATCCTTGCGGAACGCCATTTATAAGCTTAAGTGTAGAGCTGAAAAAACCGTTAACTAACACCATCTGCTCCCTGTCCATCAAGTACGACTTAAACCAATTGTATATCATTCCTCTAAAACCTGCTTTATAAAGCTTGCATAGAAGTATTTCGTGATCAATCATGTCAAATGCATTCGTCAAGTCAATAAAAAGATCCATTGTTGACTGACTTCTATCAATTCCACTAAACAAATCACAGCAAACTTTGAGGATCGCATCTTCTGTGGATCTACCTTGCCTAAAACCAAATTGATCCTGAGAAAAAAAAATATTTTTGTCTAGGAATGTCAGCATACGTGACTTCATTAACTTTTCAAAAAGTTTCGAAAACGTTGGAAGCAACAAAATGGGTCTATAGTTACTTATATTTTTGCGATCTCCTTTCTTAAATAATGGAATAACTTCTGCGCTTTCTAATGAGTTAGGATACTTTCCGTGCTTTACACTAAGGTTGAAAAGATAACATACTACATCAACAATTTCCCAAACAATTTTTTTTAATAGCATGGCAGATATCCCATCACAGGTGGATGAATTTTTGTTTTGCAAGCGCATTATCACTTTGAAAATTTCTCCAGATGAAAACGATTGAAAACAAAAACTATTAACTTGCATTCTTTCTTCATTCAGATTCGATGAAATATTGCAGTTGCAGGTGCTGTGAAGTGGACCAGAGGCTTTTAAAGTCTCGGAAATGCTAACGAAAAATTCTTTGAATTTGTTTGCTATTAAGCAAGGGTCCGATGTAGAGGCACTAACAGTGTCTATATTAGGAATATCATTAGTCTTCGCTTGTTTTCCCAAAATTCTATTTACTACTCTCCATTCGTTCTTTGGGTTTCCCCTGAATCGATTTAAACGATTAGTATAGTACGAGTCACGTGCATCAGATACCATAGTCTTAGTTCGTTTGCATAGTTTACTGTAATATTTTTTTAAACCTAGCTTCTCCAACCAATCGTTAGTATGAAGTGGGAGGAACCTACAATTATAAGCCGACTCCGCAGCGAATAAGTATTATTGCAGAATTTATACCTCGTTGAATAAGTCCTTATTCAAAAAAACACTTTACAAGCCATATTAAATGTACAGAGTTTTTGTCGGGATAAAGTACCAGAAAAGAAAAAATCTTTAACATTTAGCTAAACTGATAAATAGCACTCAGTATTATGTGTTAAAACAAAGAACATATTCTGTTGATAATTTGAGACTATTGTGTAAGAATTGCACACAAAATAATAGGATTTTTAGAACAAATTATGAATACACGCCCTTTTCCTTTAATTAACTGATAAATAATCAAACTTCAATTGTTCGCCAATATTCTAAGGCATCTATAATTACAAGCTGAACACTCTCACACCCCTTCTAACTTGTCTCTGCCACTATAATTATCTCCTATCTGCCGCAAATGATTATTTTTAACATGCATATCTATTGAATTTAAATTTATCCTTTTGAGAATCCCTAACACTAAAATACTGAGCATTATCGAATCAAGATACAAAATTGTTTTAATTTCTCATAGCAAAAGAAAGAAGGAGAAAATGATATTTCGGTACAAAAGTATCCATATACAGGCACTAATCAACGTTCAAGCGCGGTTAGCTTATGCCTCTATACAACGTCGCATACGTTTTAGGAATAAGATTTTAGCTTTCAGAGGCACCTTAGAGCCTGCCTAACTTTATGCACTTCTTATAATACGTCTTAAGGTTTTTTTAATTCATTGTTTTTTTACGACATAACTCGCAACAATGTTATTATAAAAATATAAAAAATCTTAAAATCGAAAAAAGATATACATACACGGATAAATAAAAACATACCGCACACAAACAAAAATCTGCACGAACTCGTGCCGCATGTTTGAAAATCTACAAAACAAGCTGGCTTATGTTTGGGACCTGCCACATGTATATGGCACAATCAAAAAAATGTCGCATGTGGTCAGAATCGACATGCGGCTTGTGAGTACACAATGTGCATGCGACTTTTGCATGTCCTGTACTCGTACCATTACAATAGGGTATACAAAGTCAAATGTACTTGTTTGTTTGTTTACCCAAAAGCATTGAGTTTTAAAATTTCATTTCATTGAAATGTTAAATATTTAGGTCAAAAACTTAGGCGAAATATTGCAATGAACATTAAAGTACCTACAAATAAAATAAGCCTCCTGTAAAATCTCTTAATTTGTTCCGAACATTTATCAGTCATTATCCCTTTTTGACTTTGAAATTCATTTTTTTTATTCATTGATAAATATCTACTTACATACTAGACAAAAATGATTAAACCTAACTTAAAATTAACAGGATACTTATTCTTATTTATTGGTCCTTATGCGAACGCTCTAAACTTAACTATATCTTAGAATTATTGCCTTTCGGCCTACGAACTATTTTACGAACTAATCTTACATATATATTCCTCGAGAAAATTTACTAAAACTCGGTATCATTATTGAGATTTTATATAAAACAAATTACAAATTACAAACTACCTATTCTACTTACTTAAACTACTTAACGTATTCTAACTATAATTAGGATTCTGAGCACTCGTTGCCTTGCGCAACAAGTGGTCAAAATCCCAATTGCTTTCCGAGCGCCTGGCAGTCGTCAACGTGCACACGCGCCGCCGTGAGCCGACTGAAGCCTTACAGCGTCAGTCAACTCCCGGAAGCACCACCACACGTTGGCGAGCCCGGCCTCTCCCAAAAATGCCCTAGCTGACTTAATCTAACTTATAAGCTAAGAGGAAGTTACCTAGAGTAACGCACCGTCCTGGGAGGGCATGTTGACCCCTCCCCCCTCAACAAGCCACCAAAATTCGGCGAATTGCTTTTCCGTGTCGAATCTATCCCTCTCCGATATTGCGGTACTAAAACGGAGGAGCTCATGAGCATTGGCGACGTCCCCGTCATGGAGGAGCCGCTTATCTCTCGCGCTGCGGTAGCGATGGTATAAGACCGGAATACCATCCCTCGTCTGTACCAGCCCTTTTGCATCAATATGGATAAATGCCTCTGGCGGGATAAAGCCAGACCGGAGCGTACTCTCAATGTACATTTCATTGGGGTAGTAAGCCCCAAATATCAGACTATTGTCGCTGGCCATCGCCCTTGCAACGTGCCTTCGAGTGACCTTAATGAGGAAATTGTCAATCCTATTCAACTGAGCCCCATCGTATAGGACCTTGTTGGGATAGTATTTTATATAGTTGGATTCAGGCGTTCGGAACAATCGGAGACAGGTCCTAAGACATTGTCTCTCCAAAACCCGAATCTTTTCCATATAACTAGGCGCTATATTAAACCACAATGGACAGCCATAAGCGATGATCGGCCTTATAAGGGCCACGTAGCAAATGACCTTCACTCTGGAGTCAAGTTGACTGCTATGAAACAGTCTCCTTGTCAGAGCATAAGCCCTCTTGCCCCCAGCAAGACAAGCAACTATATGTCTATCGAAATATAGATACTGGTCAAGCCAGATACCTAGATATCTAACTACGCTTCTCACCGCCAATGGCTGCCCATCCTGTCCAATAATGGCCAATTTCTTCCAGTTTTTTCTGGTATCCCTAGAGGCCCCAGCCAATGGAGTTCTGAACAAGATTGTTTCCGTCTTCTGAAAGTTGATTTTCAACTTCCAGTCGTCGCAATATCGCTTAATTTGATCGAAGTCACGCTGCAAAAGGATATTAATGACCTCGATTTTAGGACCTGATCTGTATGCCACCAAATCGTCGGCATACGCTATAGCATGGCTGAGTGAACCCACCAGATCACTCGTGTAAATGTTAAACAGGATCGGAGAATTGACCGCCCCCTGCTGTAAACCGTTTTTAATTTGAAAGACTCTGCTCGAAGTCACGTTGCCACATTTGACAACGAACTTCTTTCCCATAAGCATATTATAAATTACATATAGCAAAGGTTTGTGCATCCCCCGCCTGGTCAACTTTTAGAAAAGTCCCTCTAACCATACGGTGTCGAAAGCCTTCTCAAAATCAACCAGACAAGCACCCGTGCATTGGTTCTTGCATTTATTCCACTGAATGTCGGAAACCAGTTTCGACGCGGCATGAATAGTGTCATGCCTCGCCCTGAAACCAAACTGGTTGTCCGGGATTATGTTATTGTCCTCGACCCACTTTAACAGGGCTCTATTGACAACCTTTTCAAAGACCTTGCTAATATTCGGAAGTAAGCTAATTGACCGGAGATTGGCAGGGTTCGTCCTATCTTTACATTTTTTCGGGATAGGGTGTACCACAGCTACCTTCCAATGCGCCGGATAATGTGCATTATTCAGCGCATTGTTAAACAACGTGGTGAAAATATCTACAGCCTCCAGAGGCAGGTGTCTCAATACGACGTTTGGGACACCATCCATCCCCGCCGACTTTTTATTCTTTAGCGACTCGAAGATGCAAAGAAGATCATCCTTCGACACGAACAAGTGCGATGCATCTCGGCCATTGGCGACAACTGCATTAGCAACAGTCATTATCCCAAAATGACTGAAGTGGACATATACTAAAACTTCCATTCTAAATGTATTGAATTCAATTATGTTAAAAATACCTAAAAATCGCGATCGTCAGTCACCATATATAAAGAAATATTCATTATAACCGCTTGGGTCCCAGGAGGTTATAAGACTATTTACTCATTCATTTGAAGAGTATAAAAGTGCACTAAATTCATATCCTTAAATAGCCCACTGGGCAAAGTATTATCTGCTGTAAATGTGCAAGGCCATAAACTTTGAATGCTGTTTGCCAAACTTTGTTATTGTCTATACTGTGGAGTAGATATCAGATCTGCAGTGCTGAGGTTAATGGCTTTAGTGTAAAGAATATTTGGAAGAAGGGATTGGTGGCTTTTGGCTGGTGCTTTTGGTAAGGGATTTCGAATGTTTATTTAACCCCATCGTCATCTACTTTTATGGTATGCATTACCAAAGTCAGGATACCCATGATGCTGGTGAATGAGAAGGAGCATGCAAACTTGTTGATTCCTATCGTAAGGAAGTCATTGAAGTCGGACAGATATTTGTATTCATAAAATGGGTTTTGTAAATATAGCATGGATAGGCTAAGAATATAACCGCAGCGCCCCTTAAAGAACAGCGCTTGTCATTAAAGGCGACTAAGGGAACAAATTACACCTAGGCAATGGATAGGCTAAGAATATAACCGCAGCGCCCCTTAAAGAACAGCGCTTGTCATTAAAGGCGACTAAAGGAACAAATTACACCTAGGCAATTTCAAGATCCATGTGAGCCCAGTCACGATTTTAACATCTTGAAAGTCATCTGCAAGTGTGCATGCAAATCCATGGGTTGAAACGACTCAAGAAGAAGAATTTTGCTGCACCACCACCGATAAAAAGCACTTGTCGTAAAAGGTGACGTAGAAAAATATCTAGAACCATTAAATATCTCCGACTAAAAACCAGGTTTCTGCCTGGCAAAATAATGGACTGTAATAATTATAATGATCCTCACCCGGCATGATTTGAACCTAAGATCCCTGTGTCAGTAGTCCTATCCACTAAACACTGAGTCATCGCGCCCACACCCAAGAATATACTTGACATGAAAAGCACTGCAATTGTGGTATAGAGCTTTTTTTCAGCTAAGAAGGTATTTTTTTGATCACAGAAGACATCAGCGTATGCGCACCACTTCAGAAACACTTTTCGATCCAAATGAATGCATAGAATTGGTCGGAATGAATGAGAGAACGGTCAGCAAAAGCATTCTGTCATTTTTGTCATTGCCCTGGAAGTTGCAAGTTGCTGGAATGTTTGGTCCTCCTTTTATAGTTGGTTTTTTTTTCAGAAAAATAATAACAAAGCCACTTTTTGTTCAAAGACAGCAAAAAAATAACAATTCAATACATTTTTGCCACTGCCCTCACAACTGCATCCCATTTCTTACCCTTTTTCGAGCATTTGAGGCCATATCCATGCTTGGGGCTCTTGTTGGCGTTGTTGGCTTATCCCCGTAGGAAACACTTAACTGTCACCGCTCTTGAGTCATTCTTCCAAACGGATTGGAATGGAACAGTAAGAGGTGCAACGGCTTTAGGCCGGGTGATGACATCGTTTATACGGATGCGTCATATGCGGACGGTCTCTTTGGATCTTGCGTCTACTCTGCAGACTGTCGCCAGATACTATCTACTTTTTTTGAGGGTTTGAGGACCTTTTTGAGGTTCCAAGGAACTCTTAGGAAAATAAATAGGTTTTAAGGACCTTTTTGGGGTTTTAGGGATCTTTTAGTGAAATAACCTAATGTCAAATAAATCAATTTGCTATTAACGTCATACTCGTATCTTAGATCAATATACCGTTCTTAGTTTTTATCATGTTATTCAATAAGATCCTTATTTGGTCTTCGACAACTTCTTTGTGCGTCATTCGCAGCTTCGAACTTGACTAGTTAGGGTATGCAAATATTCGGACAACACCTTAAAATTATTTTCTTCTTATATATCTTTCTGGCAGCATAAACTCGATCGAAATTCAACAACGACTTCGTTGTCCTTCATTTTGTGTTTTTTAGCTAACAAAATCTCTCTTTACTCGGAATTCAACGTTTCTATTTTTATAATATCGGTGTAAGGAAAAGATCATTTACAACAGGAATGATAATCGGATATTATTCAGCTTATATCACTTTTGGATCCAAAAGCTCCAACAATTTCATATTTTTTCAGCTGCATTAAATCAGAGTTTTCTTGATCACACAATTCAACACAAAATGATACTTTATAGATTTTAGTTTAAAATAAATAAACGTCCGTACTTTGATATGAGTTTAACTCCACAAAAGCACCAAATGTCTTTCCTATCCTCATATTCTTTCGAATAGTAAGTAGCACCTAAAATCATGCAATGGGATACTTCATTGCAGGTGCTGCGTACGGTTCAACAAAAAACACATGCGCTGGTTTCTAACACTATAGGGGTACTGTATCTATACAGAAAAAACAAAACCCCTTTAGCGTACGAAAAATAATAAAAAAAAACTCATACTCAGCTGACTTAAATACAAAAAAACATTTGTTTTTGATCTAAATAAGTTGATTTTTCTAAGTTAAACGTGAATAAACGCAGCAGGATTTCTCTTCTGCAGTGATTCGCAGTGGGATGTTGTATTTATAACACGTGTTAAATTATACTTCAATAAGGACAGCTTTCCCAAAAAAACATGGGTATTGTGTCCACTTAGAGTTGATACTGGGATAACACTCGTAAGTAATTATACCACATTTAGATGGTAACTTGTAGGGGCCAGCTTTCAATAGGAAGAATACGATTTGGTTAACTCAAATAAATAATTCGTTCAATTGGACCGGATCTTAAACTCAATCCCATCCGAATCCAACTCAATCCGACGATAAACATACCCAACTAGTGCAAAAAGGGATTAATAAGGGCATACCAATTCACAAATGTCAAAAATCAATGAAAACCCAGCATCGGCCATAAGATGGAGGACGAATTCCACCGTATAAAAAGAGGGTTCGGACTCGCATCATTCTTCTTTTTACCATTTTACTTTTATCGTGCTCTTGTCATCGAAAATAATCGACAAAACTTCTTTTCTCCATCTTTTGGTCTTAAAAACCACAATTGCTTTAAGCAACAAGGAATACATTTTCTTTTTCATCGCCAAAAGACGAATGGATGCAATAATCGCTGGAAAAAAACACAAATAAAATCCTAAGAACGACGGCAGGAACATGCTGAGCGCATCCATTCACTAAATGCAATCTGCACTATACCTATGTGCAAATAACTAATCTGCACCAAGCCAATGTGCCACCCAGTCATCTGCACCTTACCAACGTGCTCTCTAGTCCAGCAAGTACACACGCGTACTCCAGTCCAGCTCTAACACGTGCGTGTAAGCCATACCAGCAAGTACACACGCGTACTTTACAGTATCCACCGCATTGCATGCGCATAAAACTGTATCCGCCGGGACGGAAAATTTTCCGATCTGATTAGAATAGGAGGATTTAGGCTTCGAATACCTGTTCGGAACCTCGAAGCAAAAATCCTCCGATTCTTATTAGATCAGGGAATTTTCCGTTCCGACGGATACCTCGCTAGGGCCGAATATCTTTGGTGAATTTCGGAACCTTAACCGTTATAACAATAGACTGATACCATCTCAGGTGAATACCTTAGATGAGTGGTAACTATTACCAGGTGATTAACCAAGATAAGATAGTAGATGAAGGTTATGCTATCATTTTATTTTTTTTTTTTTTAATTTCTGGCTCGCCAAGGCGATTTATAAGGGGGCGTACTTTGACCTAAAAGATCTTTTGTACGGTATGGGCCAGAAAAGTTTAAACTAGTAGAATTTCCACTTTCCGTGTAAAGCGGACAATTTTACCAGTAGAAGAATTCTTTATGTCCTCGGGGCTCATTTGCTCCCTGAAAAAGATCTTCTTTCTAATTCCATTAAGGGCTGGACATTCACATAAAATGTGTTCAGCTGACTCGTCCTCTTCAAGACAGAGTCGGCACTCAGGAGAGTCTGATATTCTCATTTTGTGTAGATGATATCTTAAACCATGGTGACCAGTAAGGTAACCTACTAGGTTTTTGATATCGTGCCTGCTTAGGTTTAGACATTTGCTGGCATTTTTATTGAAGGGCCGAATGGCTCGTTTGGCCTGTCTTAGACCTGGGATGCTTTCCCAAAGATAGATACATTTTCTATGTTCCCAGCTTTTAATTGCTGCCGTTGCTGCTGATCTAGGAGTGCAGCAGAAAGGTTCGGGACCTATGAAAAGTGTTTCTGAACCTTTTCTGGCCAGTTCGTCGGCCTTTTCGTTACCTTCTACCCCGACATGACCCGGAACCCACCATAATTTGGTCTTGTTTCTTGTTCCGAGTGTTTGTAGGGTATTGAAGCAGTACATGACTGATTTGGAGTCAATGGTATACGAGCTAAGGGCGTTTATAGCTGCTTGACTATCCGTGAAAATATGGATGGTTGCACCTTTTATGCCAGATAAAATAATATGGCTGGCGCATTCTTGAATGGCGTGGAGCTCTGCTTGAAATACGCTGGGACTTTTTCCCATGGGTATCGTAAAGCGTTTGTGTTGTCCGTATATTCCCGCTCCTACCCCGTTTCCATTTTAGAACCATCCGTATACCACTTTATGCCGTTGTGGCTGTTTGGTGGGTTATTACTAACCCATGCTTCTCTCTTGGGGATCTCCGTGGAGAACCGTTTGTTGAAGCATAGTGTTTTTTGAATGAGGTCTGTGACCGCGCAGTTCATGTTAAGCTCTGGTAGTTCATCGAGAAGGGTCTTTAGATCCGGGTGATCATTAAGACTTATCTCGTTTAACTGTATTAGACTTATTGCACTGCGGATCGCCACTTTTTGAATGTATATGTGGAGAGGTGTGATTCCTGTTATTGCCTCTATGGCAGCTGTTGGACAGGTTCGCATGGCTCCGGAGATACCAAGGCACGCAAGCCGTTGTACCTTTTTGAGCTTCTCTATTGCGACCTTTTGTGTGGATTTTGTCCACCATACTATGGAGGCGTATGTTATAATGGGTCTTATCATCACTGTGTAGATCCAGTGGACGATCTTTGGAGATATTCCCCAGGTTCTGCCATATGTGCGACGACAGGCCCATAAAGCTCTATTAGCTTTAGTGATTTTGTTATTTATGTGAGAGTTCCAGTTAAGTCTCTTGTCTAGGATTACTCCAAGATACTTGACTTCGTCGGAGTACTCTACGACCGTGTCGTTTATTGTGATTAGGCCTAGGTCTAATTTCCTCCTTTTAGTGAAAGGAACGATGACGGCTTTACTGGGATTTATGGAATGCACCAGTCTATGGCTGTCTTTAGAGCATTTTTCATTTTTGATGTGACTCCAATTGAGTCTTTGCCCCTGACTATGATGACAATATCATCGGCGTACCCAATTGTAGTGTAGCCCAAATTGCCCATCTTGTGTAGCAGGTCATCGATGACCAATGACCACAAAAGGGGTGAAAGTACTCCCCCTTGTGGGCAGCCCCTTACGGCTGTTACTGATACTGAGGTCGTTCCTGACGAGGCAGTTATTTTGCGACTTTCCAGCATCGCTTTGATCCATTTAATAGTTGGTTTGTCTATGTTTCTATGGTACAAAGCATTTGATATGGATTCATATCCAGTATTGTCAAAAGCACCCTCTATGTCCAGAAAGGCACAAAGTGCGATCTCTTTGCTACGGTAGGCGTTTTTTATCTCTGTAGTTAGTCTTAACAGACTAACGTGGATTTACCCTTCTGGTACGCATATTGGTGAGGGTGCAGAGGCATGCTTTTTGATATGCATTCTCTAATGTGGACGTCAATAATCCCTTCCATTGTTTTCAGGAAAAACGATGTCAAGCTTATCGGACGATATGATTTAGGTAATTCGCTCGGCTTGTTTCCCGGTTTGGGTATAAATACTACGTTTACCTCCCTCCAGGTAACTGGTATATACCCCCAGTTGAAGCTGAACCTAAATAAGGCAATCATGGATGGTAATATCATTTAATAGGAAGTATAAGAAATTGAAAACTTTTCGGTCTCGTCTGAAATTATAAATGCTTTTCTATGTGTTATAATTATGTATTAGGTTTAAAGATAAGATAACTTTAAAAATTTCTTTTGCGATGAGATATTATATTTTTATCTCGTAAATTTAGGATTTATAAATAAGATAAATTAAATCAAAATAATACGAGTACTAAGATTATCTCTTTTTTTTTGTTTAAATAAATTATTTAAACTATAAGTACATATAATGCCAGTGTTATATTTTTATTTGAGGATAAATATTTCCAGTTAATTATGGCGTTGTAAAGTAAAGTGCGAGAGGGAAAGTGATATGGCCTTTGAGCTAAGGATACACCAACAATTTGAACAAAGTGAGCCAAACTTAGGTTCACTTGTTCAAACGGGGTAATTGCGGGGTATAGAGTGTGGCCAATGTGTTGCTTTACCCTTTAGGGAATAGTTGACGGTGGGACTGATAACAATAACATAGCACACTCGGAATCTACTTCCACCATAGATTCCCACTCATTTGTTGCTGTTGATTGTAAGCGTTAATTCAGGCATGTCCAATCCGGCCCATCCGGCGAGCTAGTTTGCGCATGTGCAAGCATTCCTTTCGCGCCTATCGACTAAACAACCCCTTGAACAACTCCTTGCAGATAATAATGGAGTCTGTGGCTTTGGTATCCCAATGAAATAGTACCATGTCTGAGTCATTGCTGCATAAATATGTGTGAAAGTCAAATTGACTGGCAACACATGTAGATGGCAGTTCAAATAGGCGCCTTCTCACTTTGTTTAAGTGCGATGTTATTTCCATGCTCATCATTGTTCTTGGGTATATAAATTGTATGAGAAGCTTCTTAAATCCATTCCATTCGCGTCGTACACACGAAAATGAATTTAAATCATCAGGTAGGTACTCAAACTTGGTTCTGATATCTGTTGACCGAGGTGTGAGCCAAAGTAGGTACCTCGTCGGAGTGTTTTAGCTTTTCGGCCTACATCCACATTTTGGTAATTTTTTTTCTTATTTGAAATGTGTTACGGTTGATGCTGCGAATTTCAATAATAGAAAACTGATGCAACAAAGTCACAATGCGATAAGTTTGTACATTTATCATTTGCATTCACCCATAAATGAAAACTGTATTTGAATAGAAGCTGGTGTCACCAATGCAATCATTCCGTGAAAACAATGCGATTTTAATCTTTAGTCAATACTTTAGAACTACAATTCGCCTATACAACCAACCACAAACCAATATACCTATGTACCTAAAATCATTTCCACCACATAATTACCTACAGTTATCGAACCGGAAAGTTGTCTGTTATCACGTCGGTTTCCTATTCCAAGCGCATATGGGAACCGATTTCCGATCTAATAACTTTAACATAATTTAAAACAGAATATCTATTTTATGCGTGGTTTTTTGCTTTCCTGTTCCAGTTTAAACGCCATTGCATTTGTTAACACCATATTCCCAGTAGAGACAGTAGGTAAATGTCCGGCTCTGAACAAAAATACGCCTTTCATTTGCATACACTGAGGTTAAAAATAAATATAAAGAGGTACCTAACCGTCCTTGTCCCTGTAACAATAGCCCAGTTTCTTCGATCGTGTTCTCTGCCTCACTCGCTCAGCATATCATTCTTTACCGTTGCATACTTTAGCAAGTATCATCGTCGTTGCGCCATTAATAAATATATTGTAGCAGATTAGAAAAAAGGAGCGAAAATACTATCCCCATTATACGTCCACGCCCAACGAGTTTCATTCCACCAGCAGGAGGACGAGTAGTATGCAATTTAAGCCCTTAATACTCCAACTATATCTGTGCGTTAATCATTACATTGCTACCAACCCCTACCCATAGGCAACAGAGTCTGGATTACTTGCTATTGCAAGGACCTTTCCGGTCCGCAATAACAGAAGGTATGAGCGCGGGTGAAACAAAAACAAAGGCGGGGATAATGTTGTTTTTAACGACACGACTGAACGGTATTGTGTACACAAAACATAAGCACGGATACCTTTAAGGATATGCATAGCTATAGTGGTAATAGGATACTGTTTAGCCACAAACGACACTATATTATAGGCATCTTTGATACCGATAGAAGATACTATGCGAATGTACAACAATAGGTACTCACAAAATAGCTGTTTACTCGGGCTGGAGTTACAAATTGGGGGCGGGGAGGGTTTTCAAATGCCGTTACAGTATGATGAAGCCTGTTCCAGCCGACTTTCATAGTTGCTTGGTGTTCAAAGGGGTATGGAGGTGTGGACATGTTTTGGCTCGAATTTTGTTCTTCATATTTTTGTTTAAAATTGTGTAAAACGAACCTAAGGAGGTGGGTCCTATAACAAAGTACTTTGCATTTAAGTAAAAATAAAATGTACTTTATTCTTCTCCTGGAAATAAAACATATAAATGCAATAAGTATTATGTGACTTCAAAAACTTAGTGGGAATATGTGGTGAACTAACCGCTTTCAACTTATTTAGTGATGGCGAACGGAATACAAATTGTAGTTTTTGGTCAATACATATGTTTAAAAATTGTCATTTCAGAAAA
This sequence comes from Portevinia maculata, assembly GCA_949715645.1. Classification (NCBI taxonomy): domain Eukaryota; kingdom Metazoa; phylum Arthropoda; class Insecta; order Diptera; family Syrphidae; genus Portevinia; species Portevinia maculata. The sequence continues at coordinate 223,677,104 of OX454526.1, forward strand.
GTGCCTGAACTCAAAAACTAGGGAAAAAGAAGATCTTGTCAAGAAATATCTAATTTAAGTAGTTCAAGTTTTATTTCTGAGCACAATAGGATACAACGGGCCTAACAAATAACAAATTTTATGTGGAGCTAAAGCGAGTAGCCTCGTTATTATTCATAAATCATAACATTATAGATAGGAGTGAAAGGGACTTAAATTTTAGCTTCACTCTAAATTTGGTGCTGGCTAATATCATTAACGAAGTGCAGGATTCAGTATTGTATATTCTACATACAGTCACTGGCCAAATTATTAGACGCACTGTAAGGTTCTCTGTACTTTGTTTGTAAAGGGTTTTTCAACAGGGACGCTACAAAAGTAGAGCGACAGGGACAGCAAAGGAAGCCGAATTTCATGCCGCTCTTTTGACATTTCTCTTCAATAAGTTATTATTTAATTTTTTATTGGAAACCAAGTTTGGAAACCATGTTATCTCACGATATGGTCCAGTCGCTTGGCCGCCTCGGTCGTGCGATTTGACGCCGTTAGAATATTTCCTGTGGGGCTACGTCAAGTCTATGGTCTATGCCAACAAGGCAGCGACGATTGATGAACTTCGTAAGAATATCGAACGTGAAATTGCAGCAGTATCGGCCGATTTATGCTTGGAAACCGTCGAAAATTGGGTTCAGCGCCTGGACTTCTGCAAGCGTGCCCGTGGTGGCCATGCAAAAGAAATCGAGTTCCATACATAATGGCATTGAACGTACTTTCACAGGAATAAAGAATTTCATTGATATCCAAAACCGTTTTTGTTTTATTTAAAAAAAAACTTTTGTAGCGCTATTATTGAAAAACCCTTTACTTGTTTACGTTCGCGTATCAATTGGTTAACACTGTAATGCAACACGTCAAAAATAAATACAAAATGGAATCATTTAAAAAAATCTCCTAAATAAAACACATTACGTACGTTTATATATAAAAATATTGCATATAAACTCGTGCAACACATAAAAATATTAAACCATAGGGGCGGGCTACGGTCCGCTTGGGCGAACTGTTGGATACCCTATTCTTATTCCTATCCCTCATAAGTGGGCGTGACAAAAGTATGGTTGAATTGTTAAGAACGCTCTACATATTCTGTTATATAACATTTAAAAGATTTTATCAAACAAAAACGAAGCTTTTGTAAAAAAACGTTCCCTAGCTCAAACTTTGGTTTTTCAATAAAATTATTTTATTTAATTGTGGGGGCGTGTCAGTAAGCGGATTTAAAAAAAAATTAACACATGAGCATAGAGGACCCCTAGAGAGTATATATTATAAATTGCAGCTCCCTAGCTCAAATTTTGGTTTTTCAATAAAATTAATTTATTTTTTTGTGGGCGTGTCAGTGGGCGGATTTTGAAAATTTTATAACCCGAGCAGTTTTTGGAGTCATAGATCATATATAAAAAATTTCAGCTTTCTAGCTCAAAATTAGATTTTTTCCAAAATTTTGTTTTTTTTTTTTGAGTTTGCGGGCGTGTCTGTGGGCGGATTTCAAAAATTCGTTAACTTGATTATTTCGGGACCCTAAAGAGTTTATGGTTAAAATTTCAGCTCTCTAGGCCCAGTTTAAAGGCCTAATTTTTGCCGACGGACGGACGGACGGACATGGCTAGATCGACATTACTATCGATGCTGATCATAAATATAGTAACTTTTAGGGGTCTACGGGCAATATTAAGGTATGTTACAAACTATGCGTCAAAATTAATATACCCTTAGAATATGGTATACAAACTACAGTGCGTCTAATAATTTGGCCACGGACTGTATATGTATCTATAGATTATGTATATTTAAATTTGTTAACACATTTCAAAAAAGGATAAAAAATGACCATAATGTGGATGTAGGCCGAAAAGCTAAAACACTCAGACCAGGTAGGTACCTACTTTGGCTCACACTTCTTTCAACAGAAATCAGAACCAAGTTTGAGTAAATTATGATGTTTCAGATTTAAATTCATTTTCGTGAACACTATTGTACGTCTTACATTTCTCATCATCATCGCTGTGTTTTGTGCACTGTTGGTTTTTTCTCCTTTTCTGGTGGTGCAGCTTGGAATGTCGGCGAGGAAGGCGTGCCTATTTGGGTGCCACCCACTTTTGCTTGCCATCAATGGTTGGTCCCAATGAGCTTGTTTCTACCGAATCCGCCACGGACGGCAGCAGTACTACGCGATCAATGATAAACATTTTGTGCAGCCAGCGTTCCGGACTGCAAATCTGTCACATTAATGCCCAGAGTATATTACCCAAGTTGGATGAATTTAGATACTTATTTGAAGGCTCGAAAGTTGATGTAGTATGCATTTCTGAAACTTGGCTTACTAATGATTTTAGCGATAGTTCTTGTTGCTTGAACGGTTTTCATAAACCTTTTCGATCGGATAGGGTTGGGCGCGTTGGGGGAGGTGCAGCAATTTTCGTTCGCAATAACTTGCAATGTAATCTGACATGTAAGGCACCGCTGGGTAGTGAAATTGATTACGTTTTCCTGGCAATCACTTGCAAGCTTAACAAAATCTTATTAGGATCAGTTTACAGACCTAACGCGAATATCAATACTCTACCTGTAGAGATTATGTATATGAACACCCTATACTCTCCATTTCTCTTATTATTGTAAGTTAGTTATGTACATTTATAAAGCCTCATTGTGATCAGTCATAAGCAAGCAGACGAACAATAAAGACAGTTTAGCACGCACCACAGAGTACTTTATTGAATATCCAAGTACCACATAATACATGGCGCAGTCGTTGATCTGAACGAAAAAAAAAAAAAAAACGGAACGTACGAGTACATGATATCACATGGGAATTGCTAAGCGGATTAGTCAGCATACCGTTCAAGAAAAAAAACCTCGCGGAAGACCACCAAAAACCCGAATTATTAACCGCAACATTAACATGGATTATATAAGAAAATTGAGGAACTGAGATTGGAGGAAACATCTCCGAAAATTGGCGAGTGTTTTGGCAAAATTTTGAGGTCTTTGGTGCAGCTATTGAATTGTCTAAAAAGGCGGATGTTGTGAAGGTGGCAATTTTATTAAACGCACTGGGACCAGAAGCAATTGAGGTTTTTAACTCATTTGATTTAGTGGAAGAACAGAAAAAGAAATATGATGAAGTCGTCAAAGCGTTTCAAGATTTCTGTAAACCAAAAACCAACGAAGTTTATGAAAGTTTTGTGTTTCACAGCCGGAAACAAGGAACGGGAGAACCATTTGATCAATTTCTAATGGATCTAAAAAAAATTGTGAGGAAATGCGGTTTTAAGGAGCAAGAGAATAGAATGCTGCGGGATAGAATTGTGCACGGAGTATGTGACAGTAGTTTACAAAAAAGGCTGTTGGAGACGGAGATTTTGACCTCAGAAAAGGCAGTGGAAATGGCGAGGATGGCAGAAATATCGAGTGAGCAGATGAAAAAACTAGGAGAACAAGCGGGATCATCATGGGGAGCGGCAATTAACGTTGTTGGGAAGTTTCAAAAAAGAGGGAGTAGATTTAATAATAATAATTTTTCAACTAATATTTCAAAAAAATTATATTCGAAACTCTTAAATAAAAATAATACTCATTTATCGAATAGGTTATCAAATTCAAAGGAAAATGATGTTGCTTGCACTTACTGCGGTCAGTTCCATGTGAGGGGAAAGTGTCCAGCGTATGGTAAAACGTGTGCGTATTGCGGAGGAGTAAATCATTTTGCGGCAGTGTGCAGAAGAAAAAGCATACGAGCAATAACTACACAAACCCAAACAGGTAACGATAGTGACAGTAGTTTTTGTATAGAATCGATTACAAAAAAGGATAGAAATACTAAAAAATTGCATGCTAATAATATAAATAAAACAGATGCCGGATAGTACGAAAGTATACAAGTTCAATCAAAAAATCTAATATTCAAACTTGATACGGGGGCTGATGCGAATGTGTTACCAGTAAAATTTTTACAAGAATTGGAAGAAATTAAAATAGAAAAAAATAACAAGAAACTTGAGGCTTATGGAGGGGCTGAAATAAAAACTATTGGGTGTGTCAGAATGGAGTGTTGTATTAAAAATAGAAAAGCTAAGTTAAAATTTTATACTGCCGATGGGGGAACAATACCCAAACTGGGTTTGAGGAGTTGTGTTGAGCTAGGTCTTCTTAAACGAATGGACAACATAGAAAAATGTGAAAAACATGATTTATTAAACAAATATGCGGAGTTGTTTGAGGGATTAGGGTGTTTCTGTGAGGATTTCAACATTGAGCTTAAAACGAATGCTGTCCCAGTAGCCAGGCCTGCAAGAAGAATACCATTATCTTTGCGAAAACCATTAAAAGAAAGGTTAAGAACACTATGTGAAAAAGATATAATAGAAGAAGCAGTGGGCCCAGCAGAGTGGGTATCGAATATAGTTCTGGTAGAAAAGCCAAACAAGCAGCTTCGAATTTGCTTGGACCCAAAAGCGTTGAATGAGTCCATTCAAGATAATTTATACGAAATCCCATCATTCGAGGAGATTAAATCAAAATTTGTTAATAAAAAAGTGTTTTCGGTTTTTGACCTCAAAGATGGGTACTGGCAAGTAAAGCTTAACACGAAGTCAAAGCAAATGTGCACGTTTAGTACTCCTTTTGGATGTTACCGATTTAAGAGATTACCTTTTGGGATAAGAATTGCTCCAGAAGCGTATCAAATGCTAATGGACAAAGTTTTTAGAGGCATTAAGGGATTAATTATTTATATAGATGACTTGTTAATAGTTGCAGAGAATGAAAAAGAGCATGATGATATAGTTGAGCAGGTGATGAGAAGAGCTTCAGAAAAAGGTATCAGATTTAACAAAGATAAAATCCAATATAAACAAAGAAGTGTTTTATTTTTAGGCCATGTTATAGATGAGGAAGGAATACGCTGTGATAAATCGAAAATGAATGCTATAGAGAAGTTAGGAATTCCAAAAAATAAAAATGAGCTACAGAAGTTACTTGGGCTTGTGAACTATGTGAGAGATTACATACCAAGTCTGGCGGAGATATCAAAGCCGTTGAGAGAGTTGCTCTCAAAAGAGGTTATATTTCAATGGTTAGATTCTCACTCTAAGTGTCTAGAGCAAATAAAAAAATGCATTGTAAACGCACCCACATTGCGGGCGTTTGATTGTAAGGAGAGTATTTCGATTCAAACTGACGCATCTCAGAATGGACTGGGTTGTTGCCTTATGCAAAAAGGAAGACCAGTGAGTTTCGCGTCCCGGAGTTTATCAAGTACGGAGGTGCAATACGCACAAATTGAAAAGGAATTTTTGGCGGTAGTATTTGCATGCCAAAAATTTCATTCGTATATATACGGCAGGCAATGTGAAATAATTACCGACCACAAACCTCTTTTGGGTATTATGCGTAAGGACTATCATAAAATTCCGTCTGCAAGGCTTCAGAGAATGAAATTAAGGCTGCAAAAGTACAGGTTAAGTTTCAAGTACTTGCCTGGAAAATTTTTATACATTGCATATTTACTATCACGTAATTTTGGAAACGAGAAAAGCAAAGGCGAAATAAAAGGTTTAAATGAAATGGTACACTCCATTAACATTAGTGATGAAAAAAAAGAAATATATAAGACAGAAACTGAAAATGACGGGGTGTTAAAAGACTTGAAGGGGTATATTAAAGAAGGTTGGCCAGTAGACAAGTCAAAAGTATTTGAACATATTAGATATTTTTGGAAGTATAAGCAAAATTTATTTGTCACGGATAATTTAGTTTTTTTGGAAGATAGAATTTTTGTTCCTTCAGCATTGAGGGGTGAGGTTTTGAGCAAACTGCATAGTGCCCATCTTGGAATTGAGAAGACAAGAGCCCGCGCTAGGACGCTTGTATACTGGCCGTCTCTCAATGACGAGATAGAGGAAATGGTACAGAAATGCAAAATATGTCAGAAATACAGGCCAAAAACTAAAAATGAACCAATGATTTCGCATGATATTCCAGACATACCATTTTACAAAATAGGCATGGATTTCATGGAGGTAGATGGGAAAAACTACTTGATTGTTGCTGATTATTATACGAAATATTTAGAAATTCTGCCGGTACAAAAGAAAACAAGTCAAACGGTTGTTCAAAAGTTACTTCCTTTATTTGCAACTCATGGTATACCCAGAATAATAATTGCTGACAATGTACCCTTCGGGTCTTTCGAATTCGAACAATTTTGCAATAATTTTGACATTTCAATAGTAACAACAAGCCCGAGATACCCAAAGTCAAATGGGTTCGCCGAACGCATGGTGCAGGTAGCTAAACAGTTCATTTGGAAATGCAAGGAAGATAAAAGTAGCTTATGGATGGCATTACTTGAATATAGAAATACCCCAATCAAAAACTCATCACTGTCTCCAAATGAATTAATAATGGGAAGGAAAACGAGAAGTCTAATACCAGGGAAAACAGACATATTCAAAAATGAACGGCTTAGCCAACTAATAAAACCAGTTTTAAAGAAAAATATTAAGCAAAATAAGGTGAATTATGATAAGACTACAGAAAGGAAAGATGAGTTTGAAAAGGGGGATGCAATATGGGTTAAAGAGGATAGAGACTTGAGTCACCACACTGAATTTTGAAGCAAGTGCAAGCAATATCAATTTTGGGATAACTACGTAAAAAAAAAAAAAAAAAAAAAAAAAATTGTATTAAAAGGGCGGATGTAGATATAAGTAAATATAATTATGTCAATATCAATGTAACTAGAAACAAGTATTAAGTTAAACCAATGTATATATATGAAAGTATGAAAGATAAAATTAAGTTAAAAGGGAAGATGTAGAGATTATGTATATGAACACCCTATACTCTCCATTTCTCTTATTATTGTAAGTTAGGTTAGGTTAGGTTAGGTTTATGTGGCTGTCGGCAGAAGCCGACACACTTAGACCAATTTAGGTCCATTGTGATACCACGTATAATTATCTACCTCAACTCTGTAGATGGGACTGGCCAACGACACGCGGTTGTTCTCAAACGGTCCCCCATCTACGTACTAACCGCGCCCAACGTCGTTTAATTACGGTGATCTGATGAGAACCGATTAACTCGACGTGGTATGGTCGTTGGTTATTATTGTAAGTTAGTTATGTACATTTATAAAGCCTCATTGTGATCAGTCATAAGCAAGCAGACGAACAATAAAGACAGTTTAGCATGCACCACAGAGTACTTTATTGAATATCCAAGTACCACATAATACACTACCGCTTATCAATATCTTGGATGAACTATCGTTTATATCTCCCTTTATTGTAGTGGTGGGAGACTTTAATAGTAATTTACTCCAAGATTCGTCTTTGGTTGATAGTATGAGAACTCTTAATCTGTTTCCAGTAAACACTTCATCACCTACTCACTTTACCGAGAATAATAGCACCCTCTTAGATGTTTTTTTCGTGAGCCACATTTACAAAGCCCTCCACTTTAATCAACTATCTGCACCATGTTTTTCGCACCATGATCTGATACATTTAACTTTTGAGTGTGAACCTACCATTTTGAATAACTAATTTAGTTTTCGTGACTTCAAGAAAGTCAACAAAACTATGTTAGAGGATGATCTTAGATCCGTTGAGTGGTTTAGAGTGTATGGAATGCCCTCAGTAGATGACCAATTAGCCTTTATTGAAGGTAATATTCGCAATCTTTTCAACATTCATGTTCCACTCGTAACCATGTCCAAAGTCAGTAATCCTTGTTGGTTTACACATTCAATCAAGTGTTTAATCAGTGAGCGTGACCAGGCCTACAAACGCTGGAAGCGTTTTCGCCTGGTTGTACTCCATGATGTCTATCGTTCTCTCAGAAACAGGGTAACTTGTGAAATACGTGAAGCAAAAAGACGTTTTTATGCTCCCCGACTAAATCCCTCACAGGCGAAGCATAAGCTATGGAAAAACGTCAAAAGTATTGGAATAGGTAAGCAAATAAACAGTAGTCTTCAAAACGTTGATCCCAATGACATCAATATAAACTTCACTTCTCTTCCTTCCCCTACACCCAATGGCCCTCTATTATCCCCTCCATGTCTCAACAATAATATTACTTTACCTCCCATTTTTAACTTTACAACTGTTGATGAATCTGATGTCTTAGAAAGCTTTATCTCAATTAAGTCTAATTCGGTTGGATTTGATGAAATTAATCCGGTTTTTGCTAAAGCTATCCTTCCTCAAGTCAACAACGCATTTGTTTAATACCATCATCATGACTGGAGTTTTTCCTTCAACCTGGAAAAATGCAAAAATTATACCTGTTCCCAAAAACCAGAAAGAGTTTCGGCCTATCGACATCTTACCATTTTTCTCTAAGGTTTTAGAAAAATTTTTGAATACCCAGATACAAAGACATCTGAAAAACAACAACCTGATTTGTGGAAATCAATCTGGGTTTCGTCCTAAGCATAGCTGTACGACCGCACTGATTAATGTTGTTGAAGACATAAGACAAGCGGTGGACGATGATAAAGTAACTTTTCTCGTTTTATTAGATTTCTCTAAGGCTTTCGACACAGTTGACCATACTGTTCTATGTAGCAAGCTAAGGAGTGAATTCAATTTTTCGTCGTCTTCCCTGAATCTGGTATCATCGTACCTCAATAACAGATATCAGGTGGTTGTGTCAAATAACAGTGTTTCACGATTTCTACCACTGAGTAAAGGCGTTCCACAAGGCTCAATATTGGGTCCATTGTTCTTCACAATGTACATTAATGATCTCCCCTTGTGTACCGTTAGCTCTTTGGTCGACATGTATGCTGATGATGCTCAGTTGCGGAAAAGTTTTCCTTTAGGCCTCGTGGAAAATGCAGCTCATGAAGTAAATGAAGATCTAAAAAGGATTCTGTGCTGGTCGCGATCAAATGGCCTCTGCCTGAATCCCACCAAGTCGAAATGCTTGGTTATCTCAAGAAAGTCCATTGATACCTCTTATTTTCCTAATTTATGCCTGAACGATTCCCCGATTGAATTTGTTGATTCAGCGAAAAATCTGGGCATAACTTTCAACAAGACACTTTCTTGGAATGACCATATCAGATTGACTGTAGGAAGGGTATATGGAAGCCTACGTATGCTATGGGCAAGTCAAAAAATAACACCCCTTAAAACTAGAATTATTCTTGCAAAAACACTAGTTATACCAATAATGGTATTCGGCTGTGAAATCTTTAGCAACTGCGATTACAAACATAAAAAAAAACTGAATGTGGCATACAACAGTATTGCGCGTTATATATATGGATTGAGAAAACACGACCACATATCTCACTTCTCTAAGCAAATTAATGGCATAACGCTAGAAAACGTTTTCAAATTTAAAACATTAACCTTGCTTCATAATGTAATGCTAACACATCAACCGACGAACCTTTATAATAAAATTTGTATGCCGCGCTCTAACAGATCTTGCAGCCTGGTACCAATTCGCTGTACGTACCTAGTATCAACCCGACAGTTCTTTGTGTTTGCAGTCCGTCTATAGAATTCCCTTCCCCTTTCTGTTCGATTGATGAGTTGTGCAGCTTTGTTCAGGGTGAAACTCAGGCAGTACCTCGAGACGCTTTAATGATGATGATGACGAGATTTCGTAATATTGTTACTTTTTATTTCTTTCTTCTTACTTCTACTACTGTATTCTTAGTTCATTTTACCTCTCCTTTCTCAACGAGATCAGTAATAATAATAAATTATTGTAGTTATTAAACAGTATAAACTGAATTCATATCTATTGTTTCTTACCAACTGACTCAACTTAGTTTAAAATATTGAAGCTTACGCTATTTAATAAGATATTGTATCTTAATGTGTAAAGCTATGTAATTAAATAAATAAATGAAAATGAAATGAAATGAAAATACGAATGGAACGGGAATATACATTTTACGCTGATCTCGAGAGGCAGATTTAAGAAGCTTCTCATACATTTTATATGGCTGGTATTAGACTTGCACATTAGGTGGATTTCGAATAAAATTGCTAAGTACGCCAACAAACTAACCGCTGAGTAGACAGGTATGTACAAAGATGATGAGATTTTTTTTTTCAAATTCTGGCTCACCAGGGCGATTTATAAGGGGGGGCACTTCGACCTAAAAAGATCTTTTGTACCGTATGGGCCAGAAAATTTTAAACTAGTAGAACTTCCACTTTCCGTGTAAAGCGGACAATTTTACCATTAGAAGAATTCTTTATGTCCTCGGGGCTCATTTGTTCCCTGAAAAAGATCTTCTTTCTAATTCCATTAAGGGCTGGACATTCACATAAAATGTGTTCAGCTGACTTGTCCTCTTCCACACAGAGTCGGCACTCAGGAGAGTCTGTTATTCTCATTTTGTGTAGATGATATCTTAAACCATGGTGACCAGTAAGGTAATCAGTGCATCATCAAGATGATGAGATAGTCGACTTCGAGAATCTCTGAATTTGCCCCAAAAACGAAAAAAATGCTGAGAAAATCCTTTAGCAGCAGGGGATTTTGAAAAGAGTCCAAATGGCGGTGGATATCTACGCTATGTTATCAAAATACCTTTGATTCGAGAAGGATTTGTGAAAGTATAATAAAGAAGTTGGTGCATTAGTAATAAGAAAAAAATATAATATATTTTATACATAACAATGCTTTAAAGCATTTATCATATTTTATTTAGAAAAAAAACAAACTTTAAAAGATCTCACCATAAACGAAAATATTTTAATTTTTCCCGCTTTGTATTCCTAAACGTACACCCAAACGATCATTTCATTAATTGCATTACAAATGCAAGCCATACGATCGGCGAAAATAATTTTGAAATTATGACTTGCAATTACAATGAGTGAATAGTTTGTGTGTAGATTGAGGTTTGTATAAGAAAAAGTGAACCAAAACTGTAATGCAAACATTTGGTACTCTTTATACCCTTTTCTAAGGGTATATTAATTTTGACGCATAGTTTGTAACATACCTTAATATTGCCAGTAGACCCCTAAAAGTTACTATATTTATGATCAGCATCGATAGTAATGTCGATCTAGCCATGTCCGTCCGTCCGTCCGTCCGTCCGTCCGTCTGTCGCCAAAAATTAGGCCTTTAAACTGGACCTAGAGAGCTGAAATTTTAACCATATACTCTCTAGGGTCCCGAAATAATCAAGTTTACGAATTTTTGAAATCCGCCCACAGACACGCCCACAAACTCAAAAAATTTTTTTTTTGGAAAAAATCGAATTTTGAGCTAGAAAGCTGAAATTTTTTATATATGATCTATGACTCCTAAAACTGCTCCGGATAAAAATATTTCAAAATCCGCCCATATATACTCTCTATGGGCCCTTTATGCTCATGTGTAAATATTTTCAAAATCCGCCCACTGACACGCCTACAATATTTTTTTTTTTTTGAAAATTCAAAGTTTGAGCTAGGGAGCTGAAATTTATAATCTCTCTAGGGTCCCTTTATGCTCATGAGTTAATTTTTTTTAAATCCGCCTACTGACACGCCCACAATTAAATAAAACAATTTTATTGAAACACCCAAGTTTGAGCTAGGGAGCGTTTTTTTTGATAAAATCCTTTAAATGTTATATAACAAAATATGTAGAGCGTTCTTAACAATTCAACCATACTTAGACTTTTGTCACGCCCACTTATGAGGGATAGGAATAAGAATAGGGTATCCAACAGTTCGCCCAAGCGGACTGTAGCCCGTCCCTATGTTTTTATTATGTTAATGGTTTATGGTATTACATAATGACCATTCATAAAAAAACGACAAACTACATGTGTCCGAAAGAACAATCACTTATTTTGGGACTCCTGTCACACAAGGGGCATAGAAATCTACAAACAAATTCCCAATGAGATTCAGAAATCAGAAACAACTTGAAAAAAATTGTTTTTGCAAAACACTGCTCGCCCCGAAATTGATATGCCATAGGTAAACGCCAAAATTCAGTTTTTGAACAATGATGATCATGGACATGAGTGAGTAAAGTCAAAAGTAAGATGCCCCGCTGGCATCATCGCGGAGTTCGCAATCAAAGTCGGTGTACACCAGGGATGCGTCTTAAATCCCTTGATATTTATTACAGTCCTTGATTATCTGCTTGAAGGAAAAGTGACGGACTGCAAAGTGCATCAGTTATTATTTGCTGACGATGGAGTCATCATTAGCGAGGATCAAACATCCCTGCAACGAGCACTTGATGTATGGTTGGTAGTTTTGGAGGGGAACAGGCATCGTATTAGTCCGAAGAAAACAGAATACTTGTACTGCCCGTTGATCTACTTCGACCTATTCCAGACATTTATATGAATGGGGGAGTGATTCCCAAGTGCGACAAATTCAAATATCTGATATCTATGATCAATAGTGAAGTAAGCTGTGATGAACACATTAAGCATTATACAAGCGTAGGGTTAATGAAGTGGCGGAAAACTCTGCCACCTTTTGTTGAAAGGAAAGCTCTGCACCGCAGTAGTGCGTCTGGCGTTCACATACGGTTCACAATGTTGGACAGAATATAAAAAGTATGCGGCCAAATTAACGGCAGCTGAGATGAGGATGCTTCGTATAACAGCAGGAGTTACAAAGATTGATCGAATTAGAAGTTCCAAGATCCGAGGAATCCTTCACGTCAAAGAACCTATCTCGAAATAAATGGAGCGCGACCGGATCAGTTGGTGCTGTAATGTTCAAAGGAGAGATTCTACGAACCCTGTAAAAAAGGCATGCCAATCAACGTTCTCATACAAACGCAGGCGACACCTAAAAACTCATGGACCACACAAATGCAGCAACACCAGCATTTAATCGGCCTCATCGACGAAGTGATTCAAAATCGGGAGGCTTGCCGATATTTTCTGAGAACCAACCGGCGAACCCCACAGGTGGACCAGTAGGGATGTGGTGAAGTGTGAGGGTTATGATCCCTTTAATGATCATAGCCTCACCGCCATTGAAGGAAGAAGAACATTGCTATGTTAACATTTTGTTTACTATTTTAAGAAACTGTTAGCTGCTCTTTGATAAAAAATCAATGAAAATATCTGATATTTTGATGTAAAGGGATTGAGACCAGAACAAATGAGACTGGAAAATTTTTTAGCAGGAAATTCTAAAATCCATATTTTTTCAATCTTTTTGCTTAAACAAAAAAACGGCTAGACCGAATTCAGTGCAATTTTGTTAACTTCATATTTAGGTAAATACGCGTCGATTAGGATGAGAACGAAGTCGATATTATTTTGTATACGCAAGACAGGTACGAGTACTATGAACGAACAAATTGTTTGCCAACGTACTAACGTAAGTATGCACATACAGACATACATCTCCTAAATAACAAGTGAAAACATATTGTTTCCTTCAAATTATAAAATATGTCGTAAATAACTTCTTCACATGGAGTTTTTTTTCTATAGTTTTTCCTTTAAATTTATTTCTTAATACTTACCGCATTTAATAATAAATTGTATCCTTCAGTAGCAAGATATCAAGTATCATATCTCTGTACAAGCTGCGCCAACCAACAAATGTAAATATTTAACTATAAAGCGAAAAATAAATATCTATCTATCTATGTCGTAAATAACGATTTTCATTGCTGGACCAATTAAAATATCATACCTAATGCTGGGAGGTTCATCAGTCTTTTTGTTATAATGTACAACGCACAAACGTGCGTACGCACACACAAACATCTTCTCAAAAACATTTGAAAAAAATATTGCGCACCCTCAAATTTTAAAATATGTTGTAAATCACGATTTCATTTTCGGACCAATTGCAATAGCTTACCCAGTAACTAGGTACGTACCTACTCAAATTTTTGAAATATTTTTTTATCACTTTTTTATTCATATGACAGTGTTTTGAATTTTTGAAAATTTCACTTTTCTCATAAGCGGCTTTTAAGATTTTGATAAATTTTGATGTCTTGAATACTTGGGTTGAGTGTCAGAAGTTGGCTTATTCAGTTGTTTTTAAAGTCCTTGATATCAGCCATACAAAACATTACCTTCTGGTTTTACGAATGCCATTTTTAATTTGAAGCAAAACGCAGCGTTGTGATAAGTTTTACTGATTTGTTATGATTCAAATTGATGCGTCTTTCAACGCGACGCTCCATCCGTGATTTTGTTTTACTCATAAGTCAATTTCAGCTGTTGTAAGGTAATGTTCAATTCTCAATGTTATGAATTCAAAAGCTATAATTCAATATTTATTTGTAAGAACATCTTTTTCCATTTAAGACATTCTCATACTAAAAATTTCAATTTATTATCACAGATAAATACACGTTTTTTTATACTGCTCGTGGAATAGCAAAATTTGTAATTTTCGGTTCATAAATGCATTAATAGTGAGTTTCGTTCGAGGTCAACGAACAAAATAATTTTCAAACCAAAAAATAATAATTCGAAGAACGATGAAGTCAAAAGAATCAGTAAACATAGGGACGGGCTACAGTCCGCCTGGGCGAACTGTTGGATACCTTATTCTCATTCCGATCCCTCATAAGTGGGCGTGAAAAACGTCTAAGTATGGTTGTATTGTTAAGAACGCTCTACATATTTTGTTATATAACATTTAAAGGATCTAATCGAAGAAAACGAAGCTTTTGTAAAAAAACGCTCAATAGCTCGAACTTTGGTTTTTCAATAAAATTGTTTTATTTAATTGTGGGCGTGTGAGTAGGCGGATTTATATTTTATATTTATTCAATTCATAATTTTGTACATGTAAGAGAAAGATACTTTTAATTTGTACAAACTAAGACTTATGTTGCAATGCTGACTTTTGTAAATAAACAAAAGTTAAATTTAAGATACTAACAATTCAAATAATAACGATAATATAATAAAATAGAGAACGAAAGGAAAAAAGAAAAAGAAAGAAAAACGGAAGAAGGTATTGGAAAAATATGAAAAGTGCGAAAATAGTAAAGGTAGATGAAATGGAAAACCAAGAAAGAGAAATAGATAAAGACAGATATAGCATTTGAGAAGCGTTAAAGTATATTCGTCAAAAGTTTTCTGCAAAATATTTAAAAATTTCCTTACTGAAATTTACCGTGTTGTTCATTCGCTTAATATACAGGGGTAGACAATTCCAAAGACGTATCGCATGTACAATAAATTGACGGCTGGTAACAAGATACTTGTGTCTGGGTGGAATCATTTGTAATGATCGTTGACCACTCGCGAATCTAATTTTTTCAAATAAATAATTTGGTTGTTTAGTCATTATAATTTTATTTAATGCTAGTATGGTCCGATAACTCAGTAAAGCCTTTAAAGAATAACCCGCTATTTGTTTTGTGTAGTCGGAGATGTGTTCGCCTGATTTTATGCCAAAAATAAATCTGGCACAGCTGTTATAAGCTACTTCAAGTTTCCGCTTGGACTCGTAATCCATGTCTGCAAAAATCTCACATCCATACAAAATTATGGGCCAAATATATGATTTTACTAGTTTTAACTTGACATGTATTGGGAGATATTTGGATGTAGGGCTTAGTACACGAAGGCCACCATAATACATTTGAAACAATCCTATTTATGTGCGAATGCCAACTAAAACTTTGGTTAAAGTATATTCCGAGATTCTTAATGTTCTCAACATATTCAACCAGACAATGGTTACGAAAAATCGGAGGAACATTTTCTTTATTCCTATACTTCTGTTAATGAAGATAGCTTTTATTTTTGTTGGATTAAGGTTTAGCTGATTCAACGTTGTCCAATTATAAATGTTCGTCAGATCCTATTAATCCTGTCAACTGCTTGGTTCTTATTTGGTTTAGGAAACATTTCGTATACTTGAACGTCATCGGCGTATATGTGGTGCTTACAGAAAGAAAAGCATTCTGATATGTCATTTATAAAATAGGTAAACAGAAGCGGACCTAGCACTGAACCCTGAGGTACTCTGAAAGGAACGTGGAGCCGTGATGAACACTGGTTATTGTAAGAAACGTACTGGGAACGATCGGACAGATACGATGACATAAGGCTACATAGAGTGCTATGGAAAGCGAACTGCGATTTTAGTTTTTTTTTTATCAACATTGAATGATTTACACAATCGAATGTCTTTGAGAAATCTAGAAATACAACTATTCGCATCATTTCCTTATCTAGACCTTTGCGTATGTCTTCACATACTTTTAATAAGGCCGTGGTGCAATTGTGTTTTGCTCGAAAACCTGACTGATATTTTGAAATTAAGTGTTTACTTTTAAGGAACATTTTGATTTGGTTGCTTACAATTGCTTCGAAGGCCTTACTAAGAAAAGGCAGAATTGCAATAGGTCGATACTCAGAGCAGCTGGCTGATTTGGGCAAGGGTATAATTTTCGCAACTTTCCAGACGTCGGGGAAAACAGAGGTAGTTATAAGTGTATTAAAAATATGCGATATTTGGGGAGGTATGACAGAAAGATTTTTTTTTTTGAAGTTTGGGTGAACATCATTCAAACCAACAGCTTTTGATTTAATTATTAAAATGGTTTCACCTACGCACACTTCATCCACCCGGAAATTGAAAATGTTTCTATTCGGTCATTGATTAAGGAAATGCTAGGTAAATCTGATATTTGTTTTGAATGAATAGCCTTACATTCCTTACCACGTAAAGTGGACGGCTGGAGTTACAGCGCTGTTTCACGGTCAGCCACAACCGATCATCAGACTCCTTATGTGGTGCTGGTCTGCCTTTTTTCCTTCATTTATCCCGAAATTCCATTTTCTTCCACTGGGATTCGATAAAATTCTCGACAAAAAACAATGTCAAAAGTCTTTCACCTCTCTATCACCCATTTCAGTCCAACTATGCTTGTCGAAATGGAATAGAATTAGAGAAAACACAGAAAGAAACAACCTGAATGAATAACATAGTACATGGTTGCCACTATTATTTAAAAAAAATTCCCTGACTTTTCCCTGACTTTCCCTGACCAGTTTTAAAGTTTTCCCTGACCAAATTTTGCAAATATAACAAACAAAATGACGCATTTAAACACTAGTCCCAAATATTTAAAGAACAGACAAATTGTATACTTCTAAACATTCCTTTTAAAAAAATATCAATGAAACAATCAGTTGAGAACAGGAATAAGGTATATATATCCCTTTTTAAAAGGGAGAGTTGATAATTTATTTGCTCTTCTTCAACCTGGGCTTGAATGCGAATTTTTGCTTTTTCCTTATGAAGTATTTTTATTTCTTCCTCCCTTTTTCTATTTAATTCGTTTACTCTATCTCCTTTTTTTTAATGGAAGTTTTTCTTCTAACTGCTGTGTTTAGCATAAATATTAATTTTGAATTTATTTCCACTTTCGATACACGCCCAGCCTCTTTCACGCCATTAAGACTCTTCTCTGAACGACTAGTGACTCCTCAAGGAGGTTTTCGACCAAAAGAGTCTTGTTAATTGAGAAACCACTCTCAACTGAGGCGTTTCCGTGCGATAAAATGCAACACATTTTTATAACATGCCAAAGATCTTTAAAATGTTCCTTTTTGCTAAAAAGCTGAAAGTAGAACTCATCAACTCTACAAGTAGATTCGTTGATTATAAAGCTTTTGTACTCCTCTTTTTAGGGCTGTCTTTGCATCTGTACATGCATTTATGTACTGCAATTTTACCCTTTCCGCGCATGTATCAAATAATCGGTTGGTATTATATAAAATTTGAAGCATATTTTTGAATCTTTTACTGTAGAGACCGTTGTTTTGCAAAATATCTCTAGGATTAGGACTGCTCACGTTTACAATCAAATCGTATTTTAATGGGCTTCGTTCTTCGATTTTTGATATTATGCCTATAATAATTTTGCGGCAATCCAATTTAAATTTTAAAATATCTTATTCCGAAAAATTGTCTTTTTGTTTTATTGCATTGATGATTTTCGTTGCTTTGAAGCCAACGTCAACGTTTTTTGTTTCCAAAAGATTGGATTCACTTAAAAGATCGATGGACACAAGTTGAGATCCTATGGAGCATTCGCTAATACACTTTTTTTTGACGATGCAATAAGTTTTTAACCATTATGAGGAGATCTTCATAAATGTTAAATATCAATGGTTTCTCGCCTTGAAATTTTGATAAATCACAATCAGATGTAATTGTATGGAAAAATGCATATTTGCAGTCTAACAATTTGTTTTGGAAGTATTTTTTTACGTTTTCAATTGGCCTTGGTTTTGGTAAATCTGAATTTGTCATAGAAAAAAAGTGCTTCAACTCATCAAAAATGTTCAGTCATCTCAGTAAACAAATTTTGTTTTCTAGTCAATGTACACCGCAATATTTCAGGAGAAAATCGAGTACAATCAGTTTTGGAGTTAAACAAGCTTCTTTTTGCAGGACCTTAAAAGAATATGCAGGTCCCATGAAAAATTTGTAAGTCCGGTTTTCATGGCTCCATGTATTACATGTAGACCACACAGACCAAATTCTATTAGCTGCGTACCATCCGGATCAATTTCTTTTCGCTGTTGTTTTAATTTCTTTAAAAAAAGATAAATTTACGTTTGGGCCATCCATAGATACTTGAAGAAGTTTCTCCTTTTTCAAAAATGTCATCTGACTTTGAAGATCCCATGAACTCGCTTTCTAAGTATCTATTGCAAACATTCCTTTTGACTCATCAAAAAAACGGACAACTAAATCCATTTATTCTTTCTGAGCTATTTTTCAGTGCTTCGTCAAAACATATAACAAAGTCGTCACATTTGTTTACTTTATCCAAAAGATTGTTATGGAAATATGGGGAGATACCGTGGTTGATAACGTAGGAGCTCTTAGTTCTTCCTAACTTTAAATTTTCAGCAATTTGGCTGTCTCGGAACATCAATCGAAAAAGATCAATAATTTCCACAGCCGAGTTCAAGGTGGAAATAATATACAGAGACCACCTTATCTCTGCGACAATGGAATCGGTCTTGTCGAAAGTAAAATATTTTGTTTGTGTATTTTGAGCGTTAATATTTTCTGGTGTATTTTGGGATGTTTTTGACTACTAGAGGCGACCAATGAATGAGACGCAGTGAAGAAAGTATCAATTTTTTGTGACGTCAAAGCTTTAGAATTTGACTTATGCGCTAGTCCATTTTGATGCGACACCAAAGCCCTTTGGCCCATGTTGCTTAACTCAAATTCTTGTTTGCATAATTTGCATCTTGCTTTGCCGTTATTGCCTTAAAATAAAAACTATTCTATACAAAATCTTCCTTAGCAAAGGGAACAAATTTCGCTAAACAAAGTCAATAGAATAGACTATTTTGATTATTGATGTATAAGTTTGCATGCCTTCTTTTTCGGAAAGCATGAAGATGTGGTTTTCCATTTAAGCATTATCTCAGACTTTTCGTAGCGCATGGATCGAAACATAGGATTGATATGCCTTTCAATGCTACTTGGCATCTCCATTAGCTGTTTAGGAATTAATACAACACTGCGTACGCAAACGCTATACTTTCTCGAAACCAAAAACGTCTCAATCAATCAAATTAAAAATGTCCAAGGTATATATTTACATTACTAGATAATAATGGTGGATTAGTGAAATGGTGCGTATGTATATCTCGAAAGATATCGAGATCTCCGAAAGTGATCCCAAAATAAGAAAAAATGTAGATTCATGAAAAGTAATATTTTTGCTCCAGAGGCTCCAGACTTCAGAGCTCTACATACATTTTTTTTTAATATTATAAAAAAAAATACACACAGAGTGAATTTTCCCTGACTGTTCTCGAAATTCCCTGACTTTCCCTGACATTCCCTGACCAAATGTTCGTTCCCTGACTTTCCCTGACTTTCCAGTCCAGTGGCAACCATGTAGTATACTTACAGGAGCAAAAGTTTATCCAAGAAATTACAAATAAAAACTGGATAAACTCGTGGCTTCAATGGCACAGTGCAAGAGTGCTTGCCTGAGAAGACGCTGGTCTAGGTTCGAATCCCAGTGGAAGAAAATGGAATTTCGGGATAAATGAAGGAAAAAAGACAGACCAGCACCACATAAGGAGTCTGATGATCGGTTGTGGCTGACCGTGAAACAGCGCTGTAACTCCAGCCGTCCACTTTACGTGGTAAGGAATGTAAGGCTATTCATTCAAAACAAATAAAGGAATTGACGGAAAACAAAAATTAAAACCAGGAAAAATTGTGTGGTATCACATAAAAAACCATTAATCATAAAAATCTGATATGTTGGGAGCTGATTGTACAAATGTCTTATTTATATCCTCAATAGCAATGTTATAAGGGGACGATTTCCTTCCAGAATTAACTTGACGAATATTTTTCCAGAATCTTGAACTCGAATCATTGACATTAAAATGTCCATCGTAAAACGACTTCTTGTTTCTACGAATAACAGATGTCACTTAAAAATAGCAGAACATTTATATCGTCTCCATCTAAAATATAGAAGATCACGCTTTTTGATTAGATTTTGAACTTCCTGTGTGAACCAAGGTGTGTATTTAAAAAATATTTAAACATAAGTATAAGTTTAATTGTGCTCGTGTCAGTGGGCGGATTTTAGAAATTTTATCTCCCGAGCAGTTTTAGGAGTCAAAGATCATTATATAAAAAAGTTCAGCTTTCCTGCTTAAAATTCGACTTTTTCGATAAATTTGTTTTTTTTTTGAGTTTGTGGGCGTGTCTGTGGGCGGATTTCAAAAATTCTTAAGCTTGATTATTTCAGGACCTAGAGAGTATATGGTATATGGCTCTCTAGGTCCAGTTTAAAGGCCTAATTTTTGCCGACAGACGGACGGGCGGACGGACGGGCGGACGGACAGACTAGATCGACATTACTATCGATGCTGATCATAAATATAGTAACTTTTAGGGGTCTACGGGCAATATTGAGGTATTTAAGCAACTTTGAGTCAAAATTAATATAACCCTTAAAATAGGGTAAAAAAAGGTTATCATAAATTTGCAACACTTTCGATGGTATGTAACACCAATTTGCTTATTTGACAAACGTCAAACAATGGTGAAATAATTGACAATCACTTGTACTTGGACAGAACTAATGAAAATCAACCGGTGTTGACTTCACTTTTATAGTTTCACATAAATGTTCACCGATAGGAATATGAATATGAGAGAAGATAAGGCACCGCCCGTTTACGGGTTTTAGAGGACGGGGGATGTGGAGATCGACTATCTCTTATAGCTCATCTGCGGCTAAGTAGCTACACTGAAAGGCTGAATTAGCAATAAGAGGGAATATGATTTGTGACAAAGATGCAACACCATTTCTCCTTTTTTGTATATTAAATCAAACTTCAAACTCATTTAAAGATGAAACTCTCAAACATTCGGTTAAACCCTGGCACTTTTAGCAAGCTTTCATTCTCGATATACTGTTTCAACACTAAATATCAATACAGTAGACGCTCGGAAATTAGAACCATTTGTTTTTGGGGTAGTTCTAATTTCCGAAATGTTTTAATTTCTGGACGGTTGTTTTTTTAACGTAAATAATATAAATAAGAGTTAAGCCACTTCCAAAAACTATATAAAAACATTTTTTTTTTTGATTTATTTTCTTATTTTATTTAAAAACATTGAATTGTTATATAACAATTATGTATTAAAAAAAAAACTTAAAATTTCAGAAATTTATTAAAAATTCAGGATTTGTTCAACATATAATCAGTAATATTTGTTTGTTTTTTTGGATTCTTTAAATCTGATATAACAATATCGTTACGGAGGTCCAAAAGATTGGCCATGTGCTTACTGGAAGACAATTCACTCTTGTTGCACCAATTTATTAAATTGTTAACGCGTTCAATAGCTATAGCATTTGAAATAACTGGTGTGTCATCAACAACGTCTTCTTCACTGCTATCAGAAAACTCATCACCGCTACTTAGGTCATAACTAGTTCCGTCTTCAAACACATCTTCATTCCATTTCTCGATGTCATCAATACACATGAAACTGTTTGGATCAATTTCTGCTAAAAGAGTTTGATTTATTTGGAGAGCTTCATTGCAGTCCTCATTTTTTTTAAGCAACTGTGCTAGTGGCACATCATCATCGTTGTCGTATTGGTCAGAGTCCCAATTTAACAACTTTGACCAAGAAATTTTTCATCACTGTTTGCGTCATCTCATCCCAAGCTTGTTTCAGAAATATTATTGCCTTTCGGATGGAATGGGATTTCAACAGACTATTCAGTGCACCACCTTCAGCTATTATTTCAGCAAGTAACTTACTTCTGTAAGCAAGTTTTGTTAACTTTATGGGATTTTGATCCATTGGTTGCACAGCTGCTGTCACATTTGGCGGCAAGAAATATGCAACTATGTTGCCATATTTGCTTTGAAGATTCTCAATTGGTGCATGAGCGGAACAGTTATCAATAAGCAAAAGAGCTTTTGGAGGCAAGTTATTTTTTGGAGAAAACTGAATGACCTGTAAACAAAAATATATTTTAAAATTAAAGAAATTAAAAGCAAAATTATTTCTTCTTACTTCATTAATAAATATCTTGTGAAACCAATCATGAAAGATCCGAGACGTCACCCAAGCTTTTTGGAAAAGTCGTAATGAAGTGGATTATTAAAATCTTTGAAGCACCTGGGATTTTTGGATTTTCCAATAACTAAGGGCACTAATTTGTGAGAGCCATCAGCATTTGAACCAAGTAAAATTGAAATTCGTTCTTTTTGAATTTTGTATCCAGGCGCACTTTTTTCACAAGCAGAGACATATGTTTTATCTGGTAGGCAACTATAAAATAATCCGGTTTCGTCCACATTATATATCTGCGACTCCATTAAACCCATCTCAGTGACTTTTGCATTGAATCTGTGAACAAATGGAGTGATCGAGGCAATATCACTAGAAAGAATTTCGCCACCAATTTTAAAAAAACGAATGCCGTGTCGCTTTTTAAATTTAGTAAACCATCCATCGCTTGCTCGGAATGCATTTTCATTTTTATCGGGGTATTCTTCACCAAAAATTTGTTTAGCTTTTGCCTTTAATATTGTTCCTGTCAATGTACACTTCCTTTCGCGTTGTTTTAAAAACCACTCATAAAGACGACTTTCCATTTTCGGATATTCGGCACTATGCATAGTTTTATTTGATGCTTCCTGATAAGTGTTGGAAACAGCATTTAATATAGATGATCTATTTGACTTGATATAGCTGATGGCAGATTTGCTCACATTGAAATCTAGCGCTAGACGATTCCCTTGAACTCCTTTGTCCAGCTTTTCCAATATCTTTACTTTGGTTTCCAAAGATAAAGTGTTTTTTTTACGTTTATTTGACATTTTTAGTAAGTTATTTTTAGTTTTCGGTAGAGTCTACCAAAATATATCCACGCGTATCAAATTTCACATAAGAATGACAAAAACAATAAAAAACATGGCAAAACAAAAACTAAAAAGGAATTGAATATATAACTTGGGGATTCCCCCTTTCTATTTTACCTTTGTTCAGTGAAATAAAAACCAAGAATGGGAATTCCCTTGTGTTCAAAATTAAAAAAAAAACGCTCAGAAATTAGAACTTCAAGTTCTAATTTCAGAGCGTCCAATGCATTAAAAACTCTGGTTCTAATTTCTGGATGTTCTAATTTCTGAGACTTCTAATTGTGAGCGTCTACTGTATATGTCATTGAGAAATCCGAGTAAATGTTTTGAGAGTCTTCCACGTCGAAGGTCGATCTCCAAGCAATAATCATTTCTAATCAGTATTATGCATCCATGCATCCTATCAAAGGAATGTGCATAATATTTGGTTTAGATTTTATAAAGCCTACCTAACGGACTATAATTGTTATTTAATCCGTATTGAAAACTTTTAAAAAAAAAACGCTTCCATGCGAAATCGCAACAGGGCAAACACCCCACACAGATATAGATTTGAATAAACATCATGGCAAATAAACAAATAAAAAAAAAACACATACGATTTATTGTCCTTCAAATATGCGCAAACGACGCATATTTTGTGTGCTAATATATAGTAATGAGGTCAAGGAAACCGCAGGTTATAGTTCTGTGTTTACATTCGTAGTGAGAGGTAGAGAGGACCAGTTCTGGGATTCATAAAGCAAGAAATCAATAGGCTCAAATGTCAGAGTCTCATATTTGTATTATCCTGATGGAATGCGTCATACAATATTAGCAGCTAAAAAAACGTTTCACAACAACTTACTACATATCGTGTATGACGTTAAGGGTCTGTCTCATAATGTAAAAGTAAAGTTCTTAGTAGTTACCCAAAACTTACACTACTATCCAGTTAAATCCTTCCATTAACGCATAGTGAGTTTCACATTCATCCTTCTCATAATTTAATGTCTTAGCTATTAAAAAGTTACTCCAGTTTTCCAGTTGTTAAGAATTTTTTTTTGTTTTGCTTTCGGATTGCCAAGGCGAAGAACAAGGCACTGCCACCTATAATGTCTATTTTACTGTCTGGCCAGAAATTATTTAGGCTAGTAGTATTTCTACTCTCCATATAAGGCGGATCTGCTGGCAGCATTAGGACTTGTTTATATATTCGGAACTCAATTGTTCTCTGAAGATTACTGAAGATTACTAACCCATGCTTCTCTCTTGGGAATCTCTGTGGAAAACCGTTTATTGAAGCATAGTGTTTTGTGAAGGCGGTCTGTAACCGCGCAGTTCATATCAAGTTCCGGGAGTTCATCGAGAAGGGTCATAAGTTCCCGGCGGTCATTAAGCCTTATCTCATTTAACTGTATTAAACTTGTAGCACTGCGGATAGCCACTTTTTGAATGTGTATGTGAAGAGATGTAAGTCCTGTTATTGCCTCTATGGCAGCTGTTGGGTAGGTTCGTATGCCTCCGGAGATACCTTAGGAGATACCTTAGCAAGCCGTTGTACCTTTTTGAGCTTCACTATTGCGATCTTTGGGTGGATTATGTCCGCAATACTATGAAGGCGTTTGTTGCTATGGGTCTTATCATCACTGTGTAGATCCAGTGGAGGATCTTTGGAGAGATTTCCCAGGTTCTACCAAACATGCGGAGACAGGCCCATAAAGCTATTTTAGCTTTCATAATCTTTTTGTCAATATGTGAGTAGCAGTTCAGTCGTTTGTCTAGGATTACTCCAAGATATTTGACTTCTTCGGAATACTCTACGATCGTGTCATTTAGTGAGATTTGACTTAGGTCTAGATTTCTTCTTTTGGTAAAAGGAACAATGATGGCCTCTCTGCGATTTATGGAAAGATTTTCCCTGATGCACCAGTTTTGTATTCTGATGTGACTTCATTTGGGTCTTTGCCCCTAACAATTATGACTATGTCATCGACGTACCCGATTGTGTTGTAGCCGAAATGAATAATTTTGTGGAGCAGTTCAATGACTAAAGACCACAGGAGGGGTACACATCCGTGTGGGCAGCCCCTTACGGCTGATACTGATACTCAGGTCATACCTGACTGGCAGTAATTATTCTACGACTTTCTAGCATCGATCCATTTTACAGAGGATCTGTCTATATTTCTATGGTGATATGGACTCATATCCAATGTTGTCAAAAGCACCCTCTATATCCAGAAAGACGCATAGTGCGATCTCTTTGCACCGGTAGGCGTTTTTGATCTCTGTTATTAGTTTTAGCAGAGCCCCTTCAGTGGATTTGACTTGTTGGTATGCCTATTGATATGGGTGTAGAATCATGCAATTCCGTCTCCGATGTTCTCCGCTGGACGTTCTATAATCCTTTCCATTGTTTTCAGGAAAAAACTATGTCAAGCTTATAGGACGGTAAATCGCTCGGTTTGAAGCTGAAGTTAAATAAGGCGATCATGGAAGGAACCAAAAACTCCATTCTTTTTGTATGAGGGCTGTAAAGAAACCGTGTGTACATGATGCCTTGAAAGCTTTAAATGAGTTAATTGCCCACTTAACCTTATCCGGAGTAACAAGTGTTCCGGATAAGCAGTTATTTCTGCTATGGTTTCTTGGAATTGAAACCTCTGCTATATGTACGTTTGATATATCCGTAGTGAAGAACCCTGTTAAGTGAGCCTGAAGCATCATTTTCAGCGTTTGCAGTTTGCAACTACTTTTTAAGGAGGAGAGAATGATGCCATTGATCTGACGTTGTGCATCATTTGTTGATGGTGGTTCGGCATGTCAGATTTGACCGCTAAGTTTTCGCGACATGTCAGTCTGTTATCATAACGGACTGGCGCGTTTAAGGGGGTTTATCCCCCTTATTTAGTTTTACGAGGTTTTGACTATATAGGTATTCTTACAGTGACTGACCTCTTTTGTTTGTGTCTCGTCGTCGCAGCAGATGATTATGTGTACCTGCGGACCCTCACAGTACTGGGTAGAAAAGTACGCCGATGCGGACAAAAATTTGTGTAGCTCACGGCCATAGTGGCGCTCGATTTAAACGGTTACCAGATCCCTAGTAGTGAAACATGGAATGAAAGAAAATTGTATATCTTTCGCGACAGAAAGAGCCGCCTTCAGTCAAAAGTGACCTTCGGCGAAAATAAGCTCTCTATTTTTACTATTTAATCCATCGCTGCCTTAAGGCACCCATATCCCAAACGAATGAATGGAAATAAAAAAAAAATGTTTATCTCTTTCTTATTGTGATCAAACAGTTGATTATCTCGTTTTGTTAACAGTACTTAAAGAATTTTTGAAAGATGTTTTAATTAACAATTTTATAAAAATAGAAAGAAGCGTGCATTTTTCTAGGGACGAGACCGATGTCTTGGAGGGAGATCTGTTTTTTTCTCTAACACAGGTTCAGAGGAGTTATCCAAATATTTATTTATTCCTAAAAAAATAAGTAATGCCACTATCGAGAGAACTGCAATTCCAATATGTATGTATTTAGGATCTTATTTCAATTCTCCAAAAAGTGGTATATATTGGTTTTTGTTTTAGGAAGAAATACAAATTTGAATATAGGCCAAGACATTCGGCAGTGCCCGACGAGTATGTTTAGAAGTTTTTACATGATGTTCCACTTTCTTTCCCAAAAGGGGTGGACTTTAGTGATAATAAATATTGTATCCCTAGATTTGAATTTCAGTGCTCTCAAAAGAGGCATTAATTGTTTTTTGTTTCCAGTGTCCATATTATAATCAAAAAATAACAAACACTGCCACGAAAAACCAAAAGAAAAGTTATGTTTTCTCGTGCTATTGTGTACTTAATCCACCCATTGAGCTACCTGGAACTTTAACTACTGGTTACACTTATTTAGTTATTGTCAAATGGACATGTGGATTTTATTTGCTGATGAAGTTGCAACTAGCTGAACTGTGACGTTACTTTTACATTATGAAACAGACCCTAAGAAAAGGCTTTTTCTACTTGTATGGTTATGAATACACATAGGTTGCTATTTAAAAACTGCTCAAAGTCATAAGGCGGCTTTGGGTAAGGGTATGAAACGGAGACAGAATTGAAAATAAATGAACCCTGTGCGACATCCTTAAATTCGAATAAAAAGTATCTGACCTTTGCTCTCGTACAACAATTGAAAAAGAATCGATAAGAAATTTCTTGCAGATGTATTCATATTTTATGCAAACACAATATGGATGGATATTATTGGGGATTGGTATTGTCTGAACGTGTGGTTTCAGTTTGCAATAAGTTACAAAAAAAGAATGTTATCGATATAATGGAACTGCACATTATGCTGATTCGAATGCTGAAAACGTCACATGCGAATATCCTGGGGGTGACAAAATGTATTTCAAAATATATTGAAGCAAATTTATAGCCCGCTAAAGTACACTTTGAATGATATCAGCTCGTGACATAGTCCACATTAGTTTTTGGACATTTTTAGTCGACATAGCACACCTTTCGTTATCACCCCTAATAAAGTTAAAGTCCCCGAGTCCTCATTTTAAATATTTGACGTGCAGTTTGATCATCAGAAGAACTTGAACCTCAGTTTCTTCTGTGTGCGTTCCTGTTCGTACCTACGCAGAAAGCATGTACTACAAATCGATATACACATTTTAGTGCGTTGTGTGTGTAATTGGACAGATGTTGATCGTTTTGTAAGCTCCCTGTAAACGTAGAACTACGAATATAACTACTGAAAAATGTACGGAAAAGAAGTACTTCCTTTCCACTGAAAAAGGATAGGTACTCGGGAAAAAACTCAGTTATATACCTGCTGCACATGAGAATACGTGAAGCACCCATCTCTCTCTAACTTATAGAAATATCTACTACCTTAAACCTCAAGTAAAGTACTGATATTCATACGTAAAAAGCAGTAGTTCAGAAGTACTTTATTTCTACGTATGAAGCAGTAGTTAAGAGGTACTTCTTTTCTTAGCAAAGGTAGTACTAAAAAAGTACTTTTTTTCAACGTGTGCAGTTGTAGTTAAGATGTACTTCTTTTCTTAGTAAATGGAAGTACTTAAGAAGTAGTTGTTTTCTACTGGTGCCTTTAAATTATAATAAAACATCAATACACGTTAACATTTTAAATTCAATTCGTTTTTATTTATAAGTTATATTTATATTTATTTATTGATATTTATTATTATTCGTTGTTGTTTGCATTTAGGACGCATCGTCGCATCTCTTTTTCAATATTTCCGTGGCCGAGTAATCTATCACAACCGTCTGAAAATGGAAGTTAAGCAGTTATGCTAAATTGTTCATACAACTTTCATGAATTCAATTACATACCAAAAATTTTTTTAAATAAAAAATTAACGCGTTCAGCGATCCCTTTCCGACTCGTCCATCTAAATTAAAATCCACATAGTCAGTAGCTAAGAAACGGAAAACATTTTCCAATTTTCCACTGTATTTCCTTAAATAAGTTTCCTGAATTTTTTTTTTTTGGTAAATAGTTACTTGTTACAATTAAATTATTTTTACCAATTTTCCAGCAAACACAGAGTCTTCTAGGCGAAGCTCAACATCGCTCATCATCATTGCCGACCGATCTCGTTGACACGCGCTAAAAGATTAAACTGATTCGAGTAATTTTAAAAAATGTCGGCGGCTTTTGCATATTTTGCAAAATGTCTAGACTTCGGTCGATTCTTATTGTCCAGATATAGATCGACTGCATTTGGATTGTCACGGTGTAAAAACAGCAACAACAATACTGGTTCCCTTCTTCCCCTAATAGTGCAATTAAAATCAGATGTTGCCGAAATTAAATTTAAATTATGCAATGAGACTAGAATTACGTTCGGGGTTGAGCGTTTTGAATTAAAAAAAAACACAATGGTTTTTTTCTCTTCTTTATTTATTTATTATATTATTATTCATTACAATGTGTCTATGAAAGAAGCCGCTGTCTAGGCGTGGCTGCACTTCTAACGTAGATTGTTTATTTATAATTATTACTTAAATTAGATCAATGAAAGAAGCCGCTGTCTAGGCGTGGCTGCACTTCTAGCATTGAGAGTTGAATTAGAACTGATCTTTTGTTGAACTATACACCGGTATTTATATGAAGTCTTCCTGTGGGATAGCAGTGCACTTGTTTATGAAATATTCATATTTCGTCTGGAGGTGTGAAATATGAGTACATTTAGTTGGGATTTTGTTATCGGAAAGTTTTGCAACTGTCGGCAAAAATGGTTGGAGCTTGTGTCGTAGAGTGTTATGGGATTTGTATTTGTGCCGTTAGGCGAAGAGGGATGTGGGGAATGATCTGGTAGTAGGTTCGGGTGTAGTCTGTGACGTAACTCCTCCCCCCTTAGGATTCTGCTCCGGAGAATCATTATTAATAATATCGACTTTGATTTTAGTTTTATCTTTGAATTTTAAAATGAAAATGATTACAAAAGTGCAAATTATTAAAAATGTTGTTCCGATATTTATAGATACGTGGGAAATAGTTTTTCTTTTTATTTCTTCTATAGCCTTGCGATTTTGCAATTGACTTAGATGAAGGTCTTCTGAAGTATTGTTCATTACAATTTTTTTGATTGTTATATTTTTATAGTTTGGTAGAATAAAATTGTCGTAGTAGACGAAATTTTCATACTTTACATTGTTTATTGAAATTTTACAATTTTCAAATCTTACTATGTTGTTTCCTACTATATTAATGTTATAATTATGACAATTGTGGGATAATTCCGTTTGTGGTAGATTTTTTGTAATAATAATATTATTCGTTATTTGCTTAATTTCTATATCTTTGTTTTCTTTAAATTCACATTCGGCATTTTCTTTGAACAAATTTGATAAGCAAGTATCATTTACAATTTTCAGGTTTTTTAATTTTAGTCCATTCTCTTTATTATAGTACATTATATTTCCATTTGTAATCAAGTGATTGGTTGAAATTAAAATTTCTAAATTGTTTTTGTTTGGAATGGGCTCGACAATTACTTTATAAAAAATTTCTTTTGAATAATTTGGTATAAGTAAGATAAATATTATTTGATCCTTATGAATTATGCTAGAGCTTTTTATGTTCGGTATTTTATTAAGCGTAATATTAAATTTTTGGATTTCTTTGTCTGTCAATAGATCTGTACTAAGAATTCCTAGCTGGCTTAGCATTAAGTTTTCTTTTACCTTCTTGACTTGATCCCTAAGAAGTTCTATATCATAGTTAACCTGAAATGCGTGTTGCATCCTTTTTATTCTAATATCCTCTTCATTTATAGCGTTGCTTAAATTCTCAAATTGATTTCTAATGTTATGTTGTTGTTTATTAATTTGTTTAGTAATGTTGTTCGATATTTCGTTAAAGTTTGTGTTTACTTTTATCTGGTCGTTTAATCCGTCTATTAGATTTTTGTTGTTTTTTTCGTTAATTTCTAAACTTTGTCTTATCTCTTGTTCGTCGTCGTGGTCCATAGTACCAGTTAAATATTTCAATCCTTTTCCTAATATGTCAAACAATCCTCTTCTCGATTTATGATGGTGATGTCCTAGGGTATTTTCTATTTCTGTGACTAACCTATTGAAATTATATTCTATAGCTGGGAATTCATTATATTCATTTAATTCGTTTATATTA
Source organism: Portevinia maculata (assembly GCA_949715645.1). Classification (NCBI taxonomy): domain Eukaryota; kingdom Metazoa; phylum Arthropoda; class Insecta; order Diptera; family Syrphidae; genus Portevinia; species Portevinia maculata. The sequence goes on from OX454526.1 coordinate 223,708,180, forward strand.
TATTCTAGGATGTCGAGGTTGTCTGTCCATGTTGTCAAGTTAATGTTGTGCAATATTTTCATATAATTTTCAATAATATCTAAGTTTTGTTCTCTTATGGTTATAAATCCGTTTCCTGTGTTTAAATTTTGTACGTACAGTTTTTGTCCTGTTGTTGTTGTTATTGTCAGTAAAAGTATTAGTAGTGTCTGAAAGGAATGTAATTTTAAGAAGTTTGTTCAAATTTATAATTTCGTTTTATTTGGGTTTTGTAATATCTGCATCCGTTACTGTCAGTAACGTGATCCTTGTCTATTACTCTAGGATTATCTTTTTTGTGTTTTATTTTGAGTTTGTTGTTGGTTCTGGATTTAAGGTAGACATGATTGGTTTTCGTTAAATCTACGTCAGTCTTGTCTTTATTATGTTTACTTATATACCGTTCTTTTTTTGAGTTTATTAATTCTATGATTTTGGGGTAGTCTTGATTTGTTATCGTTCCGTTAACAAAGTCTATAGGTCTTTGTTTTGTTGTAGAATGGATTGTTTTATTGTATATTGTTACAGCTTTTAAGACTCTGTTTCGTATGGTGTCTTCATTGTTATTGTCAGCTGCAAATGTCCTTAAGTGCTCGTTAAGAGTAGAGTGGAATCTTTCGATGTCCGAATTCCCTGTTTTGTGGTAAGGTGTAGATATGTGGAGGTCCACGTTATTTTCTTTTAAGAATTCTTTGATTGTTATTGCTGAGAAACCTGTCTCACCATCAGTGACTATCTTATTTGGACTACCTTGATTTGCAAACCTGTATTTTAATGTATTTAGTAGGGATATCCATGTTCTATGTTTAATCTCTTGCACCGTTACGTGTTTCGTGAACTTGTCGATCATTGTTACATACATTAAATTGATATTTGCATACCAAATGTCAACATGTAAGATTTGATTGGGTTTTGTTGGTGTTTCGGTTATTTTTAATGGAATTTTGTAAGGCAATCTCTCATATTTGGCCTTATTGCAAATTTCGCAGTTGTTTATGTATTTTTGGATCTTGTCTTTCAGGTTTGGGCAGTAATAAGTGTCTTTGATCTCTGCGTATGTTTCATTGATTCCTCTATGGTTCAATGAGTTGTGGGTTTTCGATATTACTAAAAGTTCCTTTTCTTCGTCTGTTAGGTCTCCTAAAAATTTGCTACATTTAATCAGTTTTAAAAGTTTGTTCCTGCTAAAATATTTTATGTAGACGTCTTGGAATTTGGCAAATAGATTGTCGTGTCTAGAGAACACACCAACTATTCCTCTGGGAGGAATAAATTTTTTCATAATGTCTACAATAAGCTTTTCGCTAAAAACTTTTATGACAATTCTTTTTTTTCCAAAAGCTGTATATATTTTATGATTACTAGTGGCTTCTGTGCTGTTGATTATAATTTGGGTTTTATATATATTGACCGGTGATTCTATAATTGGTATGTGGTTGGAGCTATCCTCATTTGCGCTGTGGATAGTTGCCACCATAGACTGTGTGTCCAGATTGTTCTCTGTAGTTACATTTTCATTGTAATAGATTTCCATTCTTGATAACCCGTCCGCAACCTGGTTGTCTTTCCCTTTAACATATTCTATGTCGAAGTTAAACTCTTCCAGTCTTATCTTCCACCTTTGTAATTTGGCATTTGGCTCCTTAAGTGAGCTTAGCCACACAAGCGGTCGGTGATCTGTTCGGATGGTAAATTTTCTTCCGTAAAGGTAAGGCCTGAAGTACTTTGTGGCCCACCATATTGCCAATAACTCTTTTTCAATTGTGGAATATCGAGTTTCGTGGTCGTTAAGTGTACGGCTAGCAAAGCACACTGGATGGCTTTCCTGGGAAAGAACGGCGCCAACCGCGAAATTCGATGCGTCCGTAGTTAGGGTGAACTTCTTTGTGAAGTCTGGGTACCGTAGAATTGGTTCGGATACAAGAAGAGTTTTCAAATTTTCAAAACTTTCAATGTATTCTTTGTTGTTTATGTCTATTTTCGCTCCTTTTTTTAGGAACATCGTCATGGGTTTTGCTATTTTTCCGTAGTCTTTTATGAATTTCCGGTAATATCCGGTGATTCCTAAGAATGATCTTATTTGTTTAACCGTTCTTGGTAGTTGGTAATTTTGTATTGCTTGTATTTTTGAAGGATTAGGCTTGATACCTTCTGTAGTGACAATGTGTCCCAAGAACTCGGTTTCTTTTTTTAGAAATTCGCTTTTGTCTAATTGGACCTTAAGATTGGCATCCTGAAGTCTATCGAAAATCTTCTTTAATGAGAGGATATGCTCTTCAAGGCTAGTGGAGAAGACAATTATATCGTCTAAGTATACTAGGCATATATTTCCTATAAATTCGTGTAGAACTGAATTCATTAAACGCTGGAACGTTGAGGGGGCGTTTTTCAACCCGAAAGGCATTCGAATGAATTCGTAATGTCCATTGTCGGTTGAAAAAGCCGTTTTTTTAACGTCTTCTTCAGCAATCTCGATCTGGTGGAAACCTTTGGCCAGATCGAGAGTAGTGAAATATATTGCTTTTCCCAATTTGTCGAATATATCTTCTATATTCGGTATTGGGAACTTATCGTCTATAGAAATTTCATTGAGTTTTCGATAGTCTATTACGATTCTCCACTTTTGTTTCCCAGATGCGTCCATCTTTTTGGGAACGACCCAGATGGGGGCTGAGTAGGGTGAATCACTTGGTCTTATGATTCCCTGCTCTAGCATCTCTGTAATTTGATTGTATACTTCTTTTCGGTGTACCTCTGGGTACCTATAATTTTTCGTGTAAATAGGGATGTCATTTACCGTACTGATTTTGTGCTTGATCGCATTGGTGAATGATAGATCATTACCTTCTTGGTAAAATATTGAGGAATATTGTGAAACCAGTTTTGATATTTTTTGTTTTTCTTCTTTATTAAGGTGAGTTATTCTGATTTGATTGTGAATTGGTTCATTGTTTATTTCCGTGTGGTATATTTCTAACTGAGGCACTTGTTTGTAGTAATTTTTATAGAGGATTTCTTCCGTTTTGTTGAAGAATATTGGAATTTCTTTATCATTGGCTATGAGGCGGTTGTTTTTGAAATCGAGGATGGCTTCTGCTGGTATTAAAATATTGTTTCCAATAAGTCCATCAAATTCCGTGTGAAATTTGAATTCTAGAAATTCAGCCGTTTTGTTGTCCCCTAATTCTTGAAACAGAGGGATCTTCACTTTTTTATTTGCAAAGATGGGTGTACTGGTTGTAAGTATTTTTATTGGGTTAGTGAGTTGGACTTGCCATTTAGGGTGGCAAATTCCTGGGTTTATAATGCTCGTTTCCGAGCCAGGGTCTATGAGTATTCTAAGTTTAGTGTTATTTTTCGCTTCTACCGTTATATAGGGTAATTTTCTGGAGGGCTTGTTCCCCGAAAATCCGTACTCTGTAGATTTATCTGTCTTTGGTAAGAGGCAGATAGGGTATCCATTGGTTCGTTATGCCCAGAATTTCTATACTGTGCTGAATTGTTATTGCGATAATTATTTCTATGAGGATTGTTGTTTGGGTGATTGTTTTGGTGTATACCTGAATTGTTGTTCTGGTAATTGTTTTGGTTGTTATTCCTGTATAAACCTGAGTTATTGTTTTGATTATATCTTTGGTTGCCATTATTATTGTACCTACTTTGGTATTTGGGTCTGTTACTATCTATGTCGTTGTATAATGTGGTTGACTTTAAATTTCATTGGTCTTGTCCTATAAATTTATTTAACCTGTCCCTAATTTCCGATAATTCGTGCAACTCAGTGATTGCATATGCTAAAGCCCCTGAAGTTAATTCTTCATTATTAGCATACCAAAGAAAATTTCTGTTATTTTTTTACTGTTATTGCTAAACGCAGCATGCTCTGCTATGTCTTCTACAATGTTTTTTATCTTAATATCTAATTCATATATTGTTCGTACCTTAAGCATTCCTATTTCTCTGGTGATTCTTTGTTCATCCTTCGATGCTCGGAAGTGTTTCCTCAGGTTGTTCCAGCAATGGCTCCAGTCTTCTGGTGGGTTGACTTCTAAGAGATTCTTTGCAGTTCCCTGAATTTTGGAGTCATAAATGACCTCAAACACTTGATTTTTGTCTGCTTCCAACTGGTAATTTGCCAAAATCTTGTCCACTGACTTTGCAAATGATGGCAATGTTTTTGGGTCTCCTTGGAATACGTTGAGAAACCGAATTTCCTGTTCGATTTTCGCCCTAACACTTGTTGGTTGGCTGATGTTAACCACAAGCCGCGTAAGTGCTGTGAGGCACTGCTCGATTTTGTCCTGTGCCATCCTTTGTTTGTCGAATAGTTGGTTTCTCCGTTTGTTAATTTTGGATTATTATATATTTTTTTTTCACACTTTTCACACTGCACTTTTTCGCACTTTACTTTTTTTTCTTTATCCTTATGCGGATTCTTTTTTTTTTTTTTTTTTTTCCTCCTTGATCGGAGTGTTAGTTCATTTCCCTTGATCGGGATTTACACAAACTTTTTATTTTAAGAATTGCACTTCTTCGCGGTTTTCTAGTTATTTTTATCCTTATGCGGATTTTTACGTGGTTCACTCGAGTTAAATAGTAAACACTTAACCGCGAATTTTTTTTTTGTTATATTCTTAAGCGAATTTAAAATAAACTTCGCGTACTCGAGAACTGCCGACTGCGCCAATTACGTTCGGGGTTGAGCGTTTTGAATTAAAAAAAAACACAATGGTTTTTTTCTCTTCTTTATTTATTTATTATATTATTATTCATTACAATGTGTCTATGAAAGAAGCCGCTGTCTAGGCGTGGCTGCACTTCTAACGTAGATTGTTTATTTATAATTATTACTTAAATTAGATCAATGAAAGAAGCCGCTGTCTAGGCGTGGCTGCACTTCTAGCATTGAGAGTTGAATTAGAACTGATCTTTTGTTGAACTATACACCGGTATTTATATGAAGTCTTCCTGTGGGATAGCAGTGCACTTGTTTATGAAATATTCATATTTCGTCTGGAGGTGTGAAATATGAGTACATTTAGTTGGGATTTTGTTATCGGAAAGTTTTGCAACTGTCGGCAAAAATGGTTGGAGCTTGTGTCGTAGAGTGTTATGGGATTTGTATTTGTGCCGTTAGGCGAAGAGGGATGTGGGGAATGATCTGGTAGTAGGTTCGGGTGTAGTCTGTGACGTAACTCTAGTATTATTAATAGTCCCCCATCTCTATCCAAGCCAAAAAATAAACACAAATCAAAAGTAGTTCGGGATCCTAACCTGAAGAATTTGAATCATGAAAGCAGCACAGTTAATATGATTACTCAAGCTCTCACAACATCCCAACAATCCCAACAACAAATGGATACCGAAGCAGAGGCTGACCATCGAACCACCGAATATGTTTTAAACGCACCAATTGCTCTAACGTCATCATCATCAGAGAGCGTTCATCAAACCACCACTGTTCCCCCCTTTGTCATCACAACAATCACAATCAATTTAAGAAGGAGGCAATGACAACAAATCAACCGGAGATGATTCTAATGCACAAACGCTTACTCAATTTTCGTCATCCCAATAACAGCTTACAATCGAGAAAGAGAACGATCATCGAAACACCAACAATGTTACAAAAACCACCTCGTTTGACCGTGAAAGGGCGCAAGTATCGCAGAAGAACAACCGAAAGTTTCGACGAACTCCGAAACTGTTTGGTACAGCAAGTACCTACTTCCGCCAACACAAACTTGCCATCAGTTCCTAGACTCCGTTTCTTGCACCTCTCCCGTATGGACAAATGTGTATGCGAAAAAAATATAGTTTCGTATGCGGCAAGCAGACTAAATCTTCCTGAAAAGGTGCTTCAGTGCAATAAATTGGTTAAGCATGATGCTGTTGTGTTTTCGCTGCATTTCATAAATTTCAAACTTGGAATTCCGGCTCATGTTTTCGAAGACGCACTCAATCCAGCTATTTGGCCTATTGGTGTTCAAATAAAAAAATTCTACAATTATCCAAAAAACGAGGATTCTCGTGTTCGGCAGGAGATAGGTTTTTGTGGCTGTCGGCAGAAGCCGACACACTTAGACCAATTTAGGTCCATTGTGAACGGCAGGAGATAGTACAGACTTGAATTGTGCTTCATCATCGCCCATTCGTCCGTCAAAACTGAGTGTCTATTATCAAAATGCTGGTGGCTTACGCACAAAAACAAACGAGCTTTTCATAAACTCTTCGTTGCATGAATATGATGTGATAGACCTTAACTGAGACCTGGTTAAATGCATGCTTTCTATCTTCTGAATTATTTGATTCATGTTCTGTCGTATATCGTGTGGATCGCCCGATTGAATCAGGAATGGAACGAGGAGGTGGAGTTTTAATCGCTGTACGTTCCACATTAGTAAGCTGGCAGTGCGATTTACCTACGCAAACCAGTGGCGTGGCGTGGATAATTTTAAAAGGGAAGACGTTGAAAAATTTAGTCACCTATAAAAATAAAAATCTTTAAAACCTGAAATAAAATATTTTTTAATGGGGATATTGTATCTACATAATATGCATTCCACATTGACTTAGCAAAAATATTCTAGCCACATTTTTTATACTTCAAGACATTAATATTTCAATCAACAATGAGCTTAAAGCATAACAAAAGTGGCTTCAAAAGAAGCCGGTCTTGACAGACGCATGATACAATAACTTAAAAAAATTCAGCATAATGTGGATAGTAATTTTAAAATAAGAAAATTCAGAAGAATTATATGGATAATTCTTTATATTTGTTAAAATATAAAAACGATACAAATAATAATGTCAGCAATAAAAATAAATCAAAATTAAAAACAGCTAAAATTCACACACTTAAAAAAAAAAAAGTGAAAAGTTTTGTTAAAATATTAGTTCTTTATAATTATTTGTATTCTAATGCTATTCGACGATCTTTTTTGATAAACTCTGCCAATACCCTTTCATAGAAGTTTGGTCTATTTTTAATTTTAAGAAGAAGTCTTCTTTCTATCGATATGAGGGCTAAATCAGAGAGCCTATCCTCGCCCTGTGAGTTTCTTAAATAAGTATGAATTCTTTTTAAAGCAGAAAAAGACCTCTCAACGGAGGCGACGGAAATGGGAAGTGTTAAAAGTAAACTACTTAAGTTTAAGACTTGAGGGAACACTTCTTTCAATGCTTCACTATTCAAATGGTTGTGAAGGTCGAGAACCTCAAACTGCCGAAGTGACGACGAAGAATATAAAACATTAAGTTCATTTTTTAATGCCGTGAAGTCAAAAATTCTAGGAAAAAACTTAATTAGGGAAGATATTTTTACATCTGGACTGGAACGAGAAAAAGTGTCATACTTCAAATTATTTAGTAAATCCAAAAATATAAGATTACTAAATGATTTATATCTGGCATTTATTTGGTTAACTATATTGTCTTTAATTTCAACAAAAAGGCGCTTATAATTCGTCTTCAAATCGAAGTCAAGCAACCTGCGTCTACGTGGAGGTTCGATGCAATCATTTACGCTGTCATAAATAACTTCAAACATATTTAAAAAGTCAGAGCTTATCCATGACTCAAAACGTTCGATTTCTTGCTTGGCATAACTAACGTCTGTTTGTTTTTTTTGAATTAAATTAAATAATACATCGGTCTTTGCAAATATTTCAGAAAGGGTATGAAGCAAAAAACAGAATTCCTTGCTCTCTAATTTATTTAATAAACTTTCTGCCATCGAAAGTGTGTCAGTATCCCATTCCCTAGAGTCATTAATTATTTTACTAAAAGTTTCAATTATATCTATTCTACAGTTAAAGATTACGTTTATTATTCTTGAATGATAATGCCATCGAGTTTCCGATACTCCTGGCATGCGTCGATTGGAAATTTGTTTTAAAAGATTGGACCGCTTTGTGGATTTATTAAAAAATCGAACGATGCTATTAGTATAGCCAAAAAATAGTTTAAGTTCTGCTATGTTTTCTAGAGATCGGGATAGTACTAAATTTAAAACATGTGCATAACAAGGAATAAAATTTGCCATCGGGCATTCATCAAGGACCTTCTTTTGAACACCACCCCCCTCGCCGGACATAACTGCGGCACCATCGTAGGATTGTCCTATTAACTTTTCCTTGCAGTCGTATGTTTCAAGAATTTTAAATATATGATTGGATAACTCATTTGCATTACGACTTGCGGTAACGTCAAAAAATCCAAGAAATCTTTCTTGTATACCATCCTCTGACAAGTACCGAAATATGGCACTCAGTTGTTCCCTATGACTCAAATCTGGTGTTTCGTCGATCATAATCGACACGAACCGAGCATCCTTGATTTCCGTTTTAATTTCGGATTTAATAACCGCCGCGATACTATGTATCAAATCGTTTTGAATATCGTTGGATAAACCTGAAAAAATTGGATTGTGTGTACTTGAACACTGCTCTAAATGGGATTCCAATAAAGTGTCATATTTAGATAAAAAATAAACCGCTTCGACATAATTGCCACGATTATCTGAACTAGACCTTTCATCATGACCGCGAAATGCTAACTCCTGTCTCCCTAATAAAATGACCGTGTCAATAAAACGTTCCATTAGTTTCCGATTTTTATCTACTTTTTTATTATGAACAACGAAAGAATTTCCTAAAGAAGTTTCAATGCGATTCGTGCCGAATTCGTGTAGGGATAAACAACAACGAATATGTTTTTCTGTCTTAATATGTTTTTTCGAAGAATTAACTAAATTATTTATATCAGTGAAACCCGTTCGGCTCCAAACACTGGCGGAGTTTGAAAAAAGAAGACAAGGAAAACAAAACATTTTATTAAGCTTGCAACTCCCAGTTAGCCACTTATATTTTTGGTATAAGGAAACATTAAAATGTGTCACAAAACCATCTCTCCTTTGGTAATTAATATTTATAAAAGGCATAGAGCGCCCTACGTCTATAACTTTTTTTTTATCAAGAAAAGATAGCTTACTAAAACTATTTGAATCCTCCAGGAGGAAATCAGTTAAACAGCAATCTACACTAATCAAAGACATTTCCAAAAAAAAATCTAAAACTGCACTAAAATTAAGAAGCTAAAATGTTTTTATCAGTAAGTTGGTAATAAAAGAAACTAAAAAATTACACATTAACCTTCACTTTCACTTTCACATCTAACTTTTCACTATTTTAATTTAAGATTTTATCAAATTGGCTTTACAAAACACTAGATTTTTTCAAGTTATTGCACTTGTGCAACGCAGTCTGTCAATAAATTCCAACTGATTCTAAATTAAAATTTGAATTCCTGCTTAAAAAAAAAACAAGTGTCGGTATTTTATTTGACATGAACTTCTCTTAAGCGATATGCTGAATTTACTCTGCTGACAAATTGCCATAATATTCTACCATATTTTATTTCATAAGACAAAAGTATAACAATAAATTTGTAAAAACATCGAAGCATTAACTATCACAAGAGAGAAAAATGAAAGCTCAACTTCTTACATCAACACGCATATCAATATCAACATCAAATTCAAAATCAAGAATCAACCCACATAACACATTCAGATATTATGTCATAAGAAAAAAGAAATAAGTCAAAGAACACCGTGTTATTAGACACAATGTTGCAAAAAAAAACGAGTCAAACGTAGCACCTGCATTCCTGCAACATGTTGATATCTTCCGATTGAAACGCAATGCTAATCGCAAAAGGGAGAATGAAATGAAACAATTCCAAGTATTCAGCGTGAGATTTGGTTTATAAGACGAAATGTAGCGTCTTTTTCTTTGAATATAAAAGCGGGTGTTGAACAAAGAGGATCGGAACCGCAATGCTTGTAGAAGAAAGGGATATAAAACAAGTAAATAAGACGGAAAAATATTTTTTATTCTATTATAGAGAGCAGCGGTAGTTGAAAACTTTTTACTAAGAGTATTTTTGTGACTCTTCGTTGGTTTGTTGTTTGTGATTTGTGGATTGTGGAATGTGGTTGAATCTTGATTCTTGAATGAAGTATGAAGATACAGACGAGAGGTAGAATGAAAATATTAAACTTATTCGATAGCTTATGTGTGAGTGTGTGTGTAGATTTTATTTTATAATTAAAATACGGGACGGGTTTCATTTTTCATATATTAATTTGGCAGATAGTGCTTACTTTTGGTGGATTTTTAAAAGGGAAGACGGTAGGAATCGTGTTATATGAACGCCACGCCACTGACGCAAACACCATTTTTTGAACAACTTTGTGTGCACGTTACAACTAGAAGTAATCTAATATGTTTTGTTGTAAGTTATATTAGACCTAATAGTAGTTTTCAACTGTATGCGCAGCTTATTTCAAATATAATTCTAATGGTGAAAGAATTGACAATTGATCAGTTTCCGTGTGTGTTAGGTGATTTCAATATCGGTAATGTAGACTGGTGTTTTATGGTTGAAGAACAATTTTTGGTCCCTTTTAATGTCCCCACTGAGATCGAAACTGAAGTTGTTGATTATTTAGCCTCGCTAGGTTTATGTCAAATTAATCATTCCAAAAATGTATTAAACAGAACACTTGATCTTGTTTTTTGTAACAATGATATGAAATTCTTCTTATATGAATCAGCCTTCCGTTAGTTAACAATCAAATTCATCATAAAGCTGTTTATGTAATCTTTGAATTTTATGAATTTAGCCAAGAATGTTCAACTCAAAACTGTTTAGACTTCAACTTCAAAAAGGCCGATTTCACTGGATTAAATAATTTCTATAGCTCAATAGACTGGGAACAGACTTTGCAATAGATCTCTTAACGCTATGTATTCCAGCTTCAAAGAAGTTATTTTTAATGGCATTGAACAGTTTGTCCCGGTTCTTAACAAAAAATTGTACTTTAAGCTCCCGTGGTTTAATAAAAGATTAAAAAAATTGGAAAACGTAAAGAATAAGGCATTTAAACGCCCGAAAACATCAAATAAACTAGAGGATCGTGCTCGTTTTCTGCGGTTTCGAAGAGAATTTGACTTTTTGAACAAATTTTTATATCATCAGTACATAAGTGCCGCTGAAAGCAATATCAAAAAGAATAGTAAATCCTTTTGGGTCTTTCTGAATTCCAAACGTAAAAGCTCCTTCTTCCCAAAAGCGATGGAACTTGATAATGAGAAGTCAAGCGATATACAATAGTCTTGCAATCTATTTGCAAAATACTTTCAATCTAATTATAATATAGATGATATTTCCAATATTAATGACTTATATTAACAAATTTCCCCCTTTAAAGATTTCGATTTAAATAGTTTTTCAGAACAAGATGTTCTTGATGGTTTAACTGAGCTCGATTCAACTAAAAAAGCTGGAGTGGATAAAATTCCCCCTCTTTTGTTGTCAAAATGTGCCTCATCTCTTTCCTACGTTCTTAAAATTATTTTTAATAAATCCTTATCTACTGGTGTTTTCATTGACGATTGGAAGATATCGTTTGTTAACCCAATTTACAAAAGTGGGCTAAAACACCTCGTTAAAAATTACAGGCCAATATCCAAACTTTCCTCCGTGCCGAAGTTATTTGAAAAGTTAGTGACTCAGAGGCTATTTTTCACAGTCAAGGAATCGATAACGTCAAAACAACATGGATTTATAAGTGGCCGATCAACTTCGACTAATGCCTTTTTTCCCAATTTTGTTTAACATCTATGGAAGAAAAAAAGCAGGTCGATGTCTTATACACAGATTTTGTTAAGGCATTTGATAGAGTTCATCATGGACTATTATTGCATAAACTTCTAAAACTGGGACTAAATATAATTTTTTTGAAATGGTTGAGGTCCTACTTGTCGGGTCGTAAGCAGGTCGCCCAGATTGATGGTTTTACATCAATTTTTATAGAGGTGGAGTCGGGTCTTCCACAAGGAAGTCACCTAGGACCACTTTTGTTCGATTTGTTTGTAAATGATATTCCTGTTATTCTCAATTCATGCGACTGTTTGATGTATGTAGATGACGTTAAATTGTTTAGTCAAATATCTTCTGATATTGATTGTGTTAATTTTCAAAACGATATTGATTTGTCGTTAGTGTTGCCCATATTAGAATATTGCTGTGTCGTCTGGTCACCTTTTTACGAAAACGCTATTATAAGAATAGAAAGGATACAAAAAAGGGTTTACTCGGTTTGCGTTAAGGAATCTGAGATGGTCCAACGAAATGCCTGCGTACTTTTCAAGATGTGCGCTATTGGATTTAAAAACCCTTAAAAGCCGCAGACAGGCTCAATGCGTTCTCTTTATAAGAGATATTTTAAATAATCGCATAAAATCTGAGGAACTACTTGCGCAAGTTGCTTGGTACGTTCCAGAAAGAAATCTGAGAATTCGTAATGATCTGTTCTATGTTCCCACTCATCGTACAAATTATGGTTTAAATAATCCCGTAACTCGTTCATTATCATTATATAACTCTATTTGTAGTGAAGTCGACCTTTCTATGAGCAGGTATAATTTCAAAAATAATGTTCAAAATTTATTCCACTTTTAATGTATAGGATCCAGACTAAAATAATTATAAATAAAGTAACACCTTTTGTTATCAGCAGATTTTAAATCCATTGATGAATAATAATAAATAAATAAATAAATAAAAAGGGTTATCACAATTTTGCCCTTTTTTATATGGGAAACAGGTTTTACCTGTACTTCTACATTCGCAGAGTATATGCATCGATCAGCCGAATACTAACACTTAAAGAGAATACAAACACATTCACAAAAACATGTTTCTTTGTGGTAGTGTTTTCGAGAAACTACTGACTTTTGGTTTGCAAGGCTTAATAAGTAAAGTGCGTAGTAGTAAGTAATAGTGTGTTGTAGATCATGGAGGAAAGGATTGTGTTAACGATTACGATATATTCCGTGTTTTTCTTAATTTTTTCCGGATAAGGAATAGAAAAGACAGAATTTTTGAATTTTGTATCCGGAATATCCAGAATAAAAAGAATAAAGAAACAAAAATGGACTGAACAGAATGACAGCCATTTGGCTCATGACCAGCGTTGCCACTTAGTTCAAGAACAAGTACAAAATTAAGTACTTACAATTAATATATGTTTTCTGTTTATTGAACTCACATGTGAAATCAAAAGATAAAATCTACCAATTTATTGATAAAAACCTGAGGAGGTATGTTAAAGCAAAACAAAATTGATATAAAAACAGTGAATATGTTGACCAAAAGGGCTTGGGCAGCTCCTGATGCAGTAATTGAAAGGTATTTTCACTTTTTTAGTATTATTTGGTTATTAATTAATTGTTTTTTTTTTCGTTTGTACCTACTTAGTAGTATTAAAAGTATGTATGTAGGAAATTTGTTCAACCTAATCTGTTTCAAAAATAAAAAATATATTTTTGCCAGAAGTTAATTTTTATTTCTCGTACACAATTCTATATAATTTTTTACGTTTTACTATTCAAAATAGTGTTTAGATACTCCTTCTGAATTCTGGATCGCAAAACTCGTCTCCCACCATATAAATTCACCAATTTGTTTATACAATTAATCAGAAGTTTTTTTTTGTTTTCAATTGACACTGAGGATGTCACGAATTACTATTGTGAAAATGTATTTTATCTGACCTTTATGTTATTCAAATCTGTTTTAATTTTAATTTTGTTGTTAATGAGTTGATGAAACGAAAGCAATTTATGAACTTTTTAAGTTGTTTTGTTTAAGTTCATGCATTTTGTGACTGCTTTTTGTTTATAAGATTTATGATAGTGAAGTTCCAGTGATTGTATTTACTCAATACATATTTTTTTATTTTTCCAAAAAACAATTCTACTTACGACATTTCGTTTTAAAAATATTGTTGTTTTACAAACAAAAACAGCGAATGAATGCTCGAAATTTATTTGTCAGTGACGAATTTGTGATTGACTTTAAAGCTATCAATATTTTCCACAACCAAAACAATACATACCGGAAAACGACTTTTCCCTATTTAAGTCTACACAGCTGCGTTTCTTAACGAAGTATGTACCCAATACAGTAATATAAGACTTTCTCTCAGAAAAAGCTTAATATATTTTTTTATTACAAATATATTTTTATTATTTTTATGAACAACATACTATTTTCGTGTTGTTATTATGTTGGATATGTTAAATCGAAGGAAAAAAGTAAAACATTAAACATGTTGTCCTTTCGAGTTAGGATTTAGTACGAAGTAAAAAAAAACACGCACCTATGTAGTATGGTACTGTATTATATAGCATAAGTGGCAACGCTGCTCATGAAATCGTCTTGTCACAATCATCTATCATTTCATGCATACGGGAGACCATTTTAAAAATGTATTTGATTCTTTAAATCGTTAAAGGAAATTAAAAATATGTAATAAAATAAATAATTAACTTGAAAACATACACATAAAAAGACAATAAATTTTCAATAAATCATCCATTTGATTGTGTGCCGTTGCTTTAATTTTTTTTTTATCAAGTGCATCTGTCAAGCATCTTCCAAACAAGAGAATATTCCTTTTATTCCACCTTTCTCTAGGAATAAAAAGAATGCATTCCATTTATTCCAGAATGAATAAAGAAACAACGAAATGGATTATCCGGAATATTCCATTGAATAAAGAAACGTAAATGGCTCACTCGGAATATTCCGAATATTCCGAATGAATAAAGAAACACACGGATTATTTATATTGGAACGTGCAGGCGTGCATAATGGTTGAACTTTCGGAAAGCGACAGTAAGATCACCGAATTAAAGACGATGTTCAAAGCGACATTGAAGATGAGTAGATAATGGTATATTTAATAAGGCGCTTGTAAACTCGTTTGCCATATATTGGATTATCTTCGTAGTCGTCGACGCACTTTCAAAATTAATTGATCAAAATTTACTACCACTGAAGAGGTTATTAAGAGGATAGAGTCTCAGGCCGACAAGTTTGAGGACTCGGCACAGGGACATATGTCCCGAAGACATAAGTCCTGAATTCATTTTTGAAACAAAAAGTTGTAAATATTTTATATTTTATTAACGTTCTTAAATTGATAGGTAAAACATGCCCCCCCATGCCCATATGCATTGCATTGTTTATGGGATTAGTTGCGAAATCGCAAGTAGATTCTATAAACAGTGCAATGCCTATGGGGGGATGCTGCCCCCCTACAATCCCCCTGCTTGGGGTCACTGTTTGATTTAGAGTAGGTGCAAGAGCAAATTGGTGAAAACAGCACCAATGGAAAGCGAAATAGCGCCAAATTGGCCTTATTTCACTGCACCGGTATAGTGGGACATAAGTCCCGAATTAATTTTTCGGGACCTATGTCCCACTTAACTGGGTCATAAGGCCCGAATTGATTTCGGGACTTATAACCCACTTAAGTGGGACATAAGTCCCGAATAATAATTTCGGGACTTATACCTTTGGGACTTATGCCCCTGCGCCAGGACTCTCATCGCATAGCGTCAGATAAAGGAGCGGCATTTATTTCAAATGTTGAAGAATCATCATGGATTAATGATAATTGAATCCGATATTATGTCCCAATTCAACTCATGAGAAAAGTATTCCTCCTTCGTCCTTATAGCTTTTGCACAAACTTTAGAATATTAGATTTTTGAAGTAAAGTTCTTTTTTTTCCACCCATCAGAGATGAAATACTTTTTTGAAAACTGGATTATAAACCATAGCCATACCTCATGTAAAAAAGTGCATCCCTGGAATGTGATCACTATTTTATTGCGATGGAAATAAAAAACAAAACCCACCCGCAGTCACATCAGCTCAACGCAACACCTTTTTTGTTGTTGTAATACTCGTATGTAAAATAAGTGTTATTAATTCATTAGTTGGCAATTAGTTTTACCCCGTATCGGATAACCAAGGTTCCATCGTCTGCGTGTTGCCACTTCGATCCATTAATTATTGGAAGCATTTCTGTGGAGAACCCCCACACCGAACTTTGACTACGAATAACGGGGAGAGGGTAAGGGTTAATCAGAGGCCAAACGCGAATAAGCCAGACGCTGCGTAGCGTGGCAAGTGTAAATAATAAACACGGTTTATAGAATGTTATACCTCATGTACTAATTTGAAAATTAATTTCATTGAAAATTCTTCCGCATCAATCTAGACATATACAGCATGAAAAATGAATTTTAAAACAGCATATTTTTCCGGCTGACGAAATGCAAGCCAGTAGATTGTATACATAACAAGTCCAAATCCAGAGAGTTCATCTTTTATGTAGATACACTTGAATGCAAATGCATTCAAATTGTATCGAATGGATGGCAATAAAATGACAATAAAAGTCAATATTCATTCTATGTTTACATTTTCTCATCAAAGCATTGTTGTTGGTAAAACAAACTCCTGTAACAAATACGTCATTCGGAAAGAGGATTGCGTACTCGTAGTTATTTTCTATGATATAAGTGGAAAATAAATTGGTAAGCATTGATTGCAAGAATGATAAATGACAAAAATTCAGGGAGGATTTTCCGGTCTTGCTTCGGCGCTATAAACACTTTGGCGTCCACTTTTGCTGAAATTTATAATTCAGGGGGGGGGGGGGGGGCGGAGGCAGATGGATTTTGACATAATATATAGTGGCAGGTTTGCAATATTAATTCATTGAAAATATTCCTTTTCTGCAAAGGAAATACATAATGTTTGTCTTACAAACACACTTTACACTTTTTGTTATTAGTGAAAAAATAAAGAAGAAATATAATAATAAAATAAAATAAAATAACATAATGTTTGTCCAGCATGATAAGACAACTTATTGACAGCAGCAGTATTTTTTTGACAGTATCCAATGAAAAATGGGATTGTTGCTACTTCGGAAAACCTTTCTTTAATTAAATTGCAAGGTTGCTCTGTGGATTCTTTGAATTCGTTGAAGTTTAATAAGTTGACTACTGTTATATAGCTGCAGAAGTAGGGAATTAATTAAAAACCAAAAAAGTATTCTCTGCCCATTTAAGCCTACACATGGAATCCGTCGTACGATTGTCTTTAAATTTACGAAATTCTCATAATAGGTTTAGAAATTGACCTGCGAAAAATCTAACTTTTTCGTGTTGGCATAACCGTGCTATGAACTGGATATAGTTATACCCAACTGGCTCTAACGAGTTTATAGCTTGCGCGAGTTTTTGAATAAACAGCCACCTATGTAAAGTATAAATAAGATTCAGGGATGTGATTGCATTTGTTGTCGAGAATGTTATTTTTTGAAGGTACTAACAGCCTATTTACTCGTATTTTTCATTATTTTACCACCTTTTGTCCGAAGTCGTAAGTATTCCAAAGGTTAGGTTAGGTTTAGTTGGCTACCAGCTAATAGCCAACACAAATAGAGCACTGTGAGCTCCATTGTGATGCCACGGGGATCAGGGGAGTTCCTCCCTCTACCGCTAAACCATTTGGAGCTTCTAATGAAGCGCGATAGATTTCTAACATCTGTATTAGCCAAGCCAGTGAAATCATTAAGGAGGAAGGCTCCTAGATAGAAATTTCTTTTATGCAGTACATGTACAAAGAAGGTGAAGTATAGTCTCCTCCTCCTCCTCGCCCATGTAGCTTCTACAGAAGTCATTTGAATAGACGCCAAGCCCTGTGTAAAAGACAGTGGCGTGTAATCACGCCTATAGTGCATCTGTATAATCTGAGACACTCTAATAATTTCAGGCCAAGCAGATGTAACCTCAGCCGAACGAATAGTTTCCTGATGTACACGGGCTTAACATTTTATAATAGTTTACCAACTACAATAAGGGATGAATCAAGCTTTGTGGTGTTTAAACATAAGCTTACGGATTTGATTAAAAGCAATTCCTTAGTAAGTTGTGTCACTACATCTTCTGTTTCCTGGTTGTGCAGTGTGTTTTGTTTATAAAAAGATATGTACTATATTTTTTATGTTTCAATGTATAACCGTATATATAAATACAAGGAGTTTGAACGTTGTGTGTGTAAAGTGCATTGAACTAATAATAATGTTATTATTTAAAAAAAGATCCAATGTGCAGTCGATTTAGTGAGATCAAACACATAGAGCGTCGCAGATCCAGCTTTGGTCAGATATGCTTAGTCGCTGGACATGTATTACTATACCTGTCCCCCTAAAGTTTAAGTTTACATGTAGGGATAGGTATACCTAGAAAACCATTATCAGGTAATGCCTTTAATGTAATGTCTCTATACCCCGGCACCCAACAAAGGTGAATGTTGAACTGCTCTGCCATCTCCTCAAGAGATGAGCGGTAGTCTAGGGCTACGATGGAGTTTGAAGAGACTGAAACCAGGGACTTAATCGCGGCTTGCCTGTCCGAGAAGGTACGGGTGTCCTTAGTGGATATAACAATTCCCTTCAGCCATGACAAGACTTTTTTAATCGCCATGATTTCCGCTTGAAACACGCTACAATGATCAGGAAGACAGAAAGAGACTAATATTTAGTCTTTCTGAGAAAACACGACACCTACCCCATCACGTTTTTGAACCATCGGTGTAGAACTGGATCGATTTATCCACCGCAAATGCAACATCCTCCCCGATGTTTTAGAGCGTGGGAAAACTGCTTTTGTGGTTTATTGAGAAATGTTAAGGTTTTCCATAATTATTTAATTTTATGAATATATATAATTCAGCACTTTTATATGAGTTTTTACATCAAAAGGGTTTTCAAATCCCAAAATTTGTCTACCTGGAGAGCAAGGGTTTTAAATAAAAGCCACACTTTTAAGTCATAAGAATTCATTTGAGATCTTTACGTGTTGAGTACATAGCACCTAACCTTAGTGATTGTGAAAATAGATATATATGTTTATTTCGAGTAAAAATATTTAATATTTTGATATTTATTGATTAATCAACGTGGTACATCAAGATAAACTTATAGCTAGTACAGGATATAAAATTACATATTATTACACGTAGTGTGCAAACAAAAGGCAAGTAAGTTATAAAATATTTAAAAAAAGAAGAATATAAAAAGAAAGCAAAATTTAAGTTAAACAAAAGAAGTTAAAAATTTAATTAAACAGAGAAAAGCGAAACCAAATACAAATTTAAATTAGAAACAAAGAAGAAAAGAAAATAGAAACCTGAGCTACATCAGTTCAAACTGGAAATATGTTCAAAACAGACTTTAAGAATTTTTTTGTGTTCGACTATAGACCTCACATAATTGGGTAGATCATTACAGAGTTTGTCAGCAAACGGATAATTGCATTCCTTACTCCTAAATTACTTTACTAACTTGCCATAATTTAAATGATTGTTAAAGATGAATATTTCAAAGGAAAACTTGATTTAATGATAACATTGAATAAATAAATAAAAAAAAACAAGTTGACTAATAAATAAATATAAAGATGAATAAGTAAGTATACAAATAATATATAAATAATAAAATAATAAATTAATTAACTAACAAATAGCTCAAATAGAAAACTAGAAAGCATATTCTAAATAAATAAGGGCGGGTCAATACGTCCGTGACTTTTTGAATTTCTGACCTCTTTACTGAAACGGCAACACTACTCCTGTCAACAGGCATCTGTCAGTTGACTCCTGTCAAAATTTAAACTTGCTGCGTCAGTTAGTTTGTGTTTGACAGCTATTTTTATCAGACTACTCACTAATTTGAGGAGAAAATGGAAAAAAGTGAATTTCGTGTGCTTATTAAGCATTATTTCTTGCGAAAAAAAACCATTACCGAGACCAAGGCTAAGCTTGAAAAATACTATGGGGACTCTGCACCATCGATTTCAATGGTAAAAAAGTGGTTTACTGAATTTCGTTGTGGCCGTACAAGCACTGAAGATGCCGAACGTAATGGACGCCCAGTTGAGGTCTCTACACCCGAAACAATCGAAAAAATTCACGATATGGTGTTGGCCGACCGAAGATTGAAAGTGCGAGAGATTGTGGAAGCCGTAGGGATCTCGTATGGCTCAGTGGTTTCAATTTTGAATGATCACTTGGGCATGAGAAAGCTTTCCGCAAGATGGGTGCCGCGTTTGCTCACAGTCGACCACAAACGCAATCGTGTAACAACTTCACAGGAAGGTTTGGCGTTGTTTAATCGCAATATGGAGGAGTTTTTGCGCCGTTTTGTAACCGTGGACGAAACATGGATCCATCACAACACACCAGAGACCAAACAACAGTCAAAACAGTGGGTTTCTAAGGGTGAATCGGCGCCAAAGAAGGCCAAGGTGGGTTTGTCAGCCAATAAAGTTATGGCGACTGTTTTTTTGGGATGCACGCGGGATAATCCACATTGACTACCTTCAAAAGGGAAGAACAATCAATGGGGAATATTATGCCAACTTATTGGACCGATTCAATGACGATTTGAAAAAAAACCGACCTCATTTGGCCAAGAAAAAAGTTCTTTTCCACCAAGACAATGCAAGGGTGCACACATGTGCAGTTGCCATGGCAAAAAACCATGAATTGGGCTATGAATTGCTCCCTCATCCACCCTATTCTCCGGATTTGGCTCCGAGCGACTACTTCTTGTTCCCAAACCTGAAGAAATGGCTTGGTGGAAAAAGATTTGACTCCAATGATGAAGTCATCTCGCAAATAAAGGCCTATTTTGAGGACCTCGACAAATCATTTTTTTTGGAAGGGATAAAAAAATTGGAGAAGCGTTGAACAAAGTTTATAGAGCTCGAGGGAGACTACGTTGAAAAATAAAATTATTTTTTTATCAAAAAATCTGTGTTTTATTCCAAAAGTCACGGACTTATTGACCCGCCATCGTATGTGTACCTATAAAAACTAAAATAGGTACCATTTTTAAGTAAATAAAAGTTGACTTAAACATTGTCGGCAAAGACATAACGAGTTTCAAATCTGATTTTGAGGTTTGAAATTCTATCAGAGATCCGTTCAACATTCACTCTCTTTACAGATCGAGAGTATAATAATTCCTTGGCAGATTGAGTATCATTTTTTAGGACTTCCTTTTGAGCAATCTGCATCTTTTGTATGACTAAGCGGTGCATTCCCAAGTTTGGCATCTGTAGAGCAAAATTGCCTGGAACAATTTTGTTCTCGTTCGATAGCTTATTTTTTTTTTTATAAAATGGATTTGATATTTTTATTGCAATGTTTACCTTATTTAACGTAATTCTAATGTGTTCGTTGAATGTCAATCTCGTATCAAGATGAACTCCCAAATATCTTACTGATGACTTCCAATTAATCGCGACACCATTAATTTCCACAAGGAAGATAACAAGCTTTTCTTATCCGTGTGAAAAAGATAGCTTCTATTTTGTCCGTTTTGACTTTTATTTCTAATTTGGGAGGATTAATTCCATCGCATTTATAAGATTTCTCTAGATATTAGAGTGGGCGCAGTAGTGCAGAGGTTAGTGTGTTTGACTACTAATCTAAAGGTCTCAGGTTCGATTCCCGGCGGGGCCTAGTTACATTTAAAAAAATGTCCACTGCCCCACATCTTGCGAATGTCCCACAAACATGCAAGATTATCAATTGTCATGAGAATCTTTTTTTGCCGTTCGGATTCGGTTTAAAAATTGTAGGTCCCTTCCACTTCGCTAAAAGGGAATGGTTGGGGAAGATAGGTTGGGCCGTTAATGCCTAATATTTATTTTATTTAAGATATTAAGAGCAAATTCTTGCAATGCAAGCACGGCCGTGTCATCAGCATAGATCACCGCGAGGCAATTTGGAAAGTTAGAGCCGAAGGTTTTGAAATAGCGTTAGACAAGAAACTTTGCACAGCTTTATATAGACACAGTGGACAATTAAACAAGGTGCCCGCACAGTGATGGGCTAAAAATATAACTGCAGCCCCCGCTAAAAAAAAAACAACACTTGTCATAAAAGGCGACTAAGGGTGGGAAATCACATCTAGGCAATCTTATAGGCCGTCCAAACTTGAGTGAAATTATGGATTCACTTCGTGCAACATAAAAGAGTTTTGTAACAAAAAATACAAATACACCCCTGCTCCTAACAATTTGTTGTTTGCGATTTATTTAATAAGATTTAATTCGGTCGCAGTGGTTCACTGGTTAGTGTGTTAGAATACCAATCGAAAAGTCCCCGGTTCAAATCCGGCCGGGGTAAGTAACATCGTCTCTTCCACTTCAAACAAGCAAGTGGTTTGAGAAGCTAGGTTTTAGGACCTTTATTGGCCGTTGATGCCTAATATTTATTTAATTTGTTTAATTTGCAACAGTAGATAAGATTACTATCCAAGAACAGATAGTTTTTATCGCAGCTTGACTGTAAGAGAAGTTACGGATGTGCTTATTGGTTATCACGTTTCTCTTCAGCGACGATAACACTTCTTTTCTCACTATGATTTCCGCCTGGAATAAACTACAGTGATTTAATCATTTCGCAGCAACGAATAACATGAAACCTTAAACAAGTTTAATTTATTGTGGAAAATAATCTGTGTGTATTTTCCAGAAACAAACTTCAAATCCGTTTAATCTTTCCTTATAACTTCTCCTAGCTAGAATTCTAGAATCCGCGCCCAACAACTAAAAACACAAATACTTTTTATCCCATAGAAACATTAAAACAAATCCAACACCGCTTTTCCAGATACAATCACCGCAAAAGCTTTGGTTACGTTTAACTCATTAAACCCATTTTCATTATTCAAATCGTAATCAGAGGATTTGTAACTTAATGCTCAGATGACAGATATTTCTTTCAATTGTTGATAAGAAAACTCCGGAAAAAAATCTGATCCAAATCCAAACAAACTTTCTCTGAGTTTGTCTAAGGCCCTTTCACATTTTTACAAACTAAATCTGATTCTCAACAGAAGAGCATACAGGTTAAGGAGACGAGAACCCTACTGTCAAGCGCACTACCACTAGATTATATTCAAGTATATCCCCAATCATCAAAAGGTCAACATAACTTGCATAATCCCAATCTGCTGCGAACTCGACGAACTAGAAACAACAAACCCAGTGCTCATTTGATAGCCTTTTACTTTGTGTGATATTTTGCCAGGATCTACCTGCGAATCTTGTTGCCTTGTTACCATTTTCTCCAACAATAGGCGTTACCCTTTTGCAGGATGGAGGAGATTAAATGACGCATGTATAATTTCATTTACACTGGCGATCACAAGGATGAGGCCATACATTTTGCAATCGATTTTCAGTCTTTATAGGTACCTGTTGGAAATTTCATTCCCAGAAACTTTTACTACCTGCGAACAGGTACATATTTGCCCAACAGTAAGTCCTAAAATTAAAGGGGAAATAAGAAACTAACGCTAAAATTCCCCAAGATCAAACAACGAACTAGCTACTTGAAAAGCGTATAAAAAGATGCGACACTTGGATGAGGCCATTGCGAATATTTCGTTGCAAGAGTTCAAATCAGCGATTTTTTGTTAAGGATATTTAAAAAGCGTTGAAAAGAACTGTATTTAGTTAAAAAAATGGGTTCCGGAAAGACTTTGACAGCGGCGGAAAGAGGAAAAATAGATGCTTTCAAGGAGGTAGGACTCTCAGGACGAGAAATTGCAAGGAGGCTAAATAGAAGTAAGACTGTTGTAAACAGTTATCTTGCGGATCCACAACACTAGGGGAAAAATCAAAAAGGACGCACGGCAGAAGCAACAACATTGCGAGAAAGCGGGTTATTATACGGATTGCCTCAAATTCTACGATACCAGTGACTAAATGAGGGGGTATCAGACAGCATAGCAACGGTCCGAAGGATAACACGAAAAAGTGGTACTATGCACAGAAGAAAATTTTAAAAGAAACCTGTTTTAGGGCAAGTACACAACGAACATCGAATCAATTTTACAAGAGAACATGTCGCTTCTAGCAGTGAATGGATGGTCCCGATGGTTACAACTTTTATTTAAATGGTCTAAGAAAGGAGGAGCTTATTTTGGCAAGACATCACAGCCGTACATCAGGTGTAATGGTGTGGGGAGCTATTATACCCTATGGCATAATTGAATTGGACTTTTTCTACACAACAATGAACGGAAACAACTACAAATATTTGCTGGAACGGTCATTTCCAAAAGTTAAAAACATTTTCGGACCCCTGTCTTGGATATTCCAACAAGACAACGCCCCTATCCATACTTCCAGGGTTTTTAGAAGCTTGATTCAATCAGAAGACATGGAACTTTTGCCAAGGCCGCCCTATGCACCGGACTTGAACATAATCGAAAATATTTGGGCATGGTTATCTCGTAAAGTGTGTGAAGGCGGCGGACAATTCGAAGACAAGGACACTTTAATCGAAGCTATTCGTAATGCCTGGGCTAAAATTTCTCTTAATTATTTAAAAAAGCTGTATGATTCTATTTCAAACCGTCTTATGCCCGCCATTTTTCGATATGACCTCTTATCGAAAAATGGCGGGCATACTGATTATTAATGTACAAAAACATAATAAATAAATGTTTTAAAACCATTTTATAATTTTTTCCTTTCTTTCGAAGATTTTGCATGTTGCCATTGTTTGACCTTTGGAAATTGCAGCGGTCGTTTCTTATTTACCCTTTAATTTTATGACTTACTGTTGGGAAAATATGTACCTGTTTCCAGGTAGTAAAAGTTTCGGGGTATAAAATTTCCAACAGGTATAAAGACAAAATGGATTGAAAAATGTATGGCCTCATCCTTGTGATCGCCAGTGTATTTTGTTGGAAATCACTTTTGCTAACCAGGGCACTGGCTGATTTTGTCTGACATATACATATAAGAGAATCATATTTGCATCAAATCCTACCGGTCACATAATAAATATTAAAGAACTTTGCTAATATTTGCATTAACACCACGAACGCCACAAAATGAAAAATATGGGTACATACATAGATTTCAATTTACGAATAGATTAAGGAAATGGACGTGTGTCAGTTATCCGGTCCCGTCAGAGCATTTGTAGAAAAGTATGACCAAGGATCCTAAAAGTACCTTTTGTTGGTTCATATCTCTGTGAACAGTCTATGCATATTTAATGTGTCAGATCTTCGTCAAATCAAGCAATTTCCATGGAAAAATTCACAAACCTAATTTACGTATGTCCTTCGAAGTTATTTTCTGGCGAAAGAAAATGCTACGACCAAGAGAGATTTAATTTTGTATGAGCAACGATGAGATGCTGAAATAAATGTTTGCTAGACAGAAGAGTTATTATTTATTAAACAGTCCGTCGTAATTTTGTCAACTAATTAACGTATTCCGTAAAGCAATGGTAGCGAAACACGCCCGAACTATGAAAGTCGAAGCAGAATGTGAAAACAGTTCCTATGTATAAATTCATCTTAACCTTTGAATTAATAGTCAAAGTTTATATGTTATGTATGTATGTCGCATCTTTATGACTATGCACATAGATAGGTTAATATAAAGTATGTATAGAATCAACAAATGTTGTACTATTGTAAGTACATCCTAGTATTGGTAGGCAAATAGAGGGTCTTTCAGTAGGGATCACTTTCAAACCGTGATGTCATTTACGACAGTTCTCGACTTTTATGTTCAGTATTTGTTTAACAAATCATCATGAATAGACTTTTTTTTATGAAGATATCGTGTTTGGTGAATAAGCAAAATTGTTTATTTCTTGTGTGATGTAAATCAACAGGGGAATCATGAAACTCAATTCCTGCCGCTATTCTGTTCGTCACTACACAACAAAACAAACAAGTTGTTGGCTAATCGGTTGCATTAAAATCATCATGAATAGTATTTCTATAGGAGGTTGACGTAGATGCTTTTTTTGGGTCTTACACTCTTCCTCTTTTTTCTTTAACGACGAGCTTAAATTCAGGACTAAAGGGATTAATAGCCTCTTGATATTGAGGGGCGTTCGATACCACGAATCAAGCTCAGATATATCGTTGCATCCAAAATATAGAAAACCAGGAATTCCAGAAACTTACATAGAGATGATCATGGACTTGTATGAGGGAGTAAAGACAAGAGTAAGATGTCCGTTGGCGTCACCAAGGAGTTCGCAATCAAAGTCGGTGTACACCAGGGATGCGTATTAAGTCCCTTGATTTTTCTACAGTCCTTTATTATCAGCTTGAAGGAAAAGCGACGGACCCGCAACTTCATCAGTTATTCTTCGCTGACGCTGAAGCCATCATTAGCGAGGATCAAACGCCATAAAATCTCACCATCTTCCATTCCATGGTATAATAGGAAACTGCGTTCACTTCGTAATAAACGTAACAAACTATGGGCAATCTATATTCTATCCAGAACAGAACTGCAACAGATTATTCGAATTATCTCGGTTCGTACTTGCCGTTCTCTAACCTTTTTCACTGTCTCTATCAACGTTATCTTTCTGATGCTCAAGCTAACCTCATCAAGGACCCACGGTCATTTTTTCATTTTGTTAATTATAAAAGGAAATCTGATGGATATCCCTCCTCACTCTTGTTTGAAGGTGAGTCCTTAACGGACCCATTTGTAATCGCAAATTCTTTTGCAACCGTGTTCAAGCAGTCATTCACTGACGACTGCCCAGAACCGGATCACTCTTACTTCAGTTATATGAAAAACTATACCGTTGGCCCATTCATTTTACCCACCTTTGAACATTCCATGGTGTGCGACAGACTTCTTCATCTCAATGATGAATTCAGCCCAGACGGCCTTCCAGCCATTCTTCTCAAAAAGTGTTCTGCGCTTCATTTACCTTTCATTGCCAATCTCTTTAAATATTCCTTATGTATTGGGAAATTTCCTAAAATCTGGAAAACGTCCTTCATTTCGCCAGTTCACAAAAAAGGACCAAAGAATGATGTATCTAACTATCGACCTATTGCCAAGCTCTCGCATTTACCCAAGGTTTTTGAAAGTATGATGTACGATTCATTTCATTATCCTTTCAGTACAAGTCTCTTATCTCCCCCCTTCAGCATCGTTTTCTCAAAGGTAAATCCACAACAACCAACCTGGTTCTCCGTTACATTTTCTGCATTAGAAAGTGGCAATGAGGTGGATTTAATCGCTACTGACTTCAGTAAGGCCTTTGACAAAATATGTCATCGTTTGATTCCTTTCAAACTCTCCTTCCTTGGTTTCGATCCCCTACTATTGAATTGGTTTTCCTCTTACTTTGAAAACCGATCTTATAATGTTCGTTTTCGCTCTGTTCTCTCTTTGAATTTTAAAGCCACCTCTGGTGTTCCCCAAGGTAGCCACCTTGGAACTTTTTTTTTTGTATTCTGGCTATAAATGAGATTGACAACGTCATTAGGTTCTCCTCCATCTCCCTCTATGCCGATGACGCTAAATTCTTTAAAATCATTTCTTCTCCACACGACTCTGATCTTTTTTAACAAGACCTCAATAGTTTTTCGGTCTGATGTCAAAAAAACTTTATGGAGCTGAATATTGCTAAATGTTAATTTCTTACTTTTTCACGTAAACGGATTCAGTCTCCCCCCAGACGTTACTTTTTGAACAACCAATCCATTGTTGCCGTTCTAACCATTCGCGACCTAGGTGTTCTGTGTGGCAGAGAGCTTAACTTTCGGTCACATATTGATGAAATAATCAATAAAGCTAACTCTGCCCTTGGTTTCGTCAAAACGGTAGTCTAAAGAATTTACCAATCCCTACTTGACAAAATCCTTTTACATTACCTACGTCCGCCCTCTTCTAGAGTACGCTAGCCAAGTGTTTGCACCATATTACTGGGTCCACATTACAAGAATCGAAAGCGTTCAACGTCGATTTCTCCATTTTGCTTTCCGTGAGCTCCCGTGGAATAATTACCTTATCCTACCACCATAATACGAACGCCTTAATTTAATAAACCTTCAGACCCTTGAAAAAAGAAGAGATGTGGCTGACATTCTGTTTATACATCGTGTTCTCACTGGCTCCGTTGATTGTTCCTATCTTTCGAATTATATTGCCTTTAACACCAATCCTCGCAATTTAAGATCCCCTTCTCTTTTCTACCTTCCCACCCGTCGCACGTCGTACGGCTTGAACGAGCCGATATCCCGCATGTTGCAGAAGGTCAATTCTAACCACCTCCTTTTTGATTTTAATCGCTGTACCTCTTCCCTCAAATCTGTAAGTCTTAGTTTTGTAATTAGTTTTTAAGATCTAAAGCTTGTATTAAGCTGAATAAATGGGGGTGTATGCCCCTACCAAAATTAAAAATTAAAAATTAAATTGATGTATGGGTGGAAGTTTAGGAAGGGAATGGGCACCATATTAGTCCGAAAAAAAATAGTATGCTTGTGCTGCCCGTTCTCTGATCCACTCCGACTTATTCCAAATATGTGTTCATATGAATGGAAGAATGATTCCCATTTGCGAAAACTTGCAATATCTGGGTTCTATGATCAATAGCGAAGCAAGATATGATGATGTGGCAGCCATCTTCTGCGATCGAAAACTGCGCTATAAGCTAAAAGGAAGGCTCTATACCGCAGTTGTGCGCCCGGCACTCACACGGTTCACAATGTTGGACAGCGTACAAAAGTATTAGGGCCAATTAACGGCAGCCGAGATGATGATGCTTCGCATGACAGCAGGAGTAAGAAAGATTGATCGGATAAGAAGTTCCAAGATCCGAGGAAGCCTTCACCTCAAAGAACCTATCTCAAAAAAAAAAATAGAGCGCGACCGGATCAGTGCTGAAATGTTCAAAGGAGAGATTCGAACCCTGTCAAAAAGGCATGTCAATCAACGTTCCCATACAAACGCAGGGCAGGCCTTAAAACTCCTGAATCACACAAATGCAGCAACACCATAATTTGATTGGCCTCAGCGACGAAGTGATTTAAAATAGGGAGGTCTGCCGTTATTTGATGAGCTCGAACCGGCGAAGACTATCGGCGGACCAGAAGGGATGCAGTTAAGTGGGAGGGTTATGATCCCGTTCATTTTAACTTGATGCATGCAGATTTTTCTCGATGATTTAATAGACAGTTTCAAAAATAAATGACAAACCCTGTCCTTTATTAAAAAAATACAGATCAGAATTAAAAAGAGAGGAATGTTCTCTTTAGTATAGATTGGATTGTCAGCGTAAATATAGTTAGGTCATGTGACAAAAGCATCGAGCGACTGGATACCAATGCTCCAGCCAAACATAATATTCAATTCCCAGAATCACTTTCAAGATGGCAAAGAAGATCGAACCGCTGCTGCAGTGTCTCATGCAGAAGCAGTTCATGGGCTGTAAGTATAATTAATTCAAATGAAGCGTTTCATAAATTTCTTAAAATTCTAATCAAGAATTCCAAATATATGCTAAAATAAATAATTATAATAAATTAATAAATAATTAAAATTTAATAGACGAGCAACAGTGCTTGAAAACTAAACTAATTGAATCAAGAAATTCCCCCCTGGCTTTACTTTGACAAGTTAAAGGACGATTGATGAATAATTGATTAATCTTATTGATTTTGGGATTTCGTCAAATTAAGATGGTGGATGGCTATAAATCTATATCAGCTAAACGGATTACTCTTAAAGATAATTGGATTATTAGCCATTGCTTAGGTTAACGTATAAGAATGTATTTGGAATGTCCTAGAGCCAAACAGATCAAATGGAATTGAAGTGTTAGAGGTGAAGGCTGAGGCAAGAGGAAGCTTTAAAAGTTTTAGGAGCGGAGACTTTTATGAAGTTAAATTTTTAATTCTTTTTCGTTTTGGGAGAATCAGGGATATTTTGATCAACCGGCAGAATAGCATTTATTTCATTTCCTATGAACTTTTTTCACATTACTGTTTAGGTTGTTAACGCTTTCCTTACATGGAATTCATTTAAGGAATGGAAGGATAGTTCTTTTATGGACCATTATTGTTAGATTTAGTCTGTTGCATTAATAGCTATGACTTTGGTTTTTGTTAAGGCAAGAGCAATGTGTCTAAGAACATGTTCCTATTATGAAAGTACAATGCCCGGTTTTGGAAAAAGAAATGATAATACATTGGTTACTTAGAGTTCATCCAATTTTGGTGGCCACCGAAGCCATCATTTATTCGGCCTAATACACGTTAAAAAACTAGAACTACGACTTAAAAACTAAGATTTAAAATAGGACTTATTGCAAAAGAAGGTATTAGTTAAGGAGATAAAGCGTGACCCATACTTACATACGGTTCAATTGTATGGTGGAAGGCAACAGAAAGGACTACCTATCTCCATAACCTCTCAAAGGTACAGAGATTAGCATGTATCGGTACAACAGGAGCAATGAGATCAGCCCCCCAAGCCGGGCTGGAAGAAATTTTAAACCTACCCCCCCTTGGTGAATACATTCGCAGTATGGCAGCCAAAGGAGCCCTCCGCCTTAAGGAGGCAAACATGTGGAGACACAGCTCCTATGGGCACGGCTCCATAAATCACAATTACTTGGGTATCGATCTATCCAGGAAAACGGACTACACAATCCCCAATCGAAACTTCGAGAAAAACTACTCTACATAGATACCCCAAAGAGAGAACTGGAACACGCACGCCAGCGCACAAGAAATCCATATCTATACGGACGGGTCAAAAATGGATGTAGGTACAGGAGCAGGAGTTTTCTGCGAGCCCCTAGATATAAAGGACTCGTACTGATTCCCCAATGAATGCAGCGTCTTTCAAGCTGAGATAGTCGCCATAGACAAGGCAGCAAAAACAATATCCGCGAAGAATCTGGATCCTTCCAAGATTACAATCTTCGTAGACAGTCAGGCGGCGATCAAAGCACTAGACAGCGAAACCATAAAGTCAAAAACAGTCAGGAACTGCCAAAAATCCCTTAAGAAATAGGCGAACGACACAGGATCACCCTCTGCTGGGTCCCCGGTCATAGCGACATTGTTGGGAATGAAAAAGCAGACGAGCTAGCAAGAACAAACCTACCTACCTGACGCAATGGACGCCATTACGTCAATAGACATACCAATTAGTGCAGCAAAAAGAAACATTGACCAACAACTGAGGGAACAAATTAACACTACCTGGTCCCAAAGGCACGACTGTGTTATATCTCGCAGTCTATGGCCAAGAATCGACGAGAAAAGAACAAAACACATTCTGGGAATGAATAAACAAGAGATACGTATCCTAACCGGCGTACTGACAGGCCACTGCACCATAGGTGTAATGGCAACCAGGCTGGGCATTAGCTCACCAGACTACTGCAGGAGCTGCCAGGATATAGAAGAAACCGAGACCATCAAACACCTGCTCTGCGAGTGTCCAAACCTCCAGACATCTCGACTTCGGTATCTGGGCAACAGATTTTTCGAAGACCTAGAGGACCTAGCGCAGGTACCACTGACGGACACAATCAGGTTTGTCAAGAAGACAGGTTGGTTCCAATAGGCCAACCAGCAAGAATAATTTAAACGGAGTATGGTAAGTGTTTTTATTGTAAGGGAAGATTTTTACCACAATAAACAACAAGGCATCACAATGGACCAATGAGCCCCCGTGCAAGCACAGCACCTCCCTTCTAACCTAACCTAACCTAACCTAAGGAGATAAAGCTTAAGGCAAGATGTTCTGCGCTGGTGTTGAATTTCCGAAGTATAAGAAAGATTGATTCTTTAGAGTCATAAGTCGATCGGTGTTTCGGTTGAAAAAACAGACATGGGCATCGTTAATAACGACGGCTGTTAAAAAAAAAGAATTGTAAAGTGATCCGCAATCGACGGAGCCTAAAAGGAGTCAATGCATGCAAAAGATTGTCTTTTAGGCTATTCGAGTTAATAAGTTTGAGGCGCTCATGATAGGAGGCACATTTAAGGCATCGTTCCAGGGTATACCACGAAGAGCAAAGAGGGGAAAACGATGATTGATGCTCTTTATTCTAGACACATGAACTCGCTGAACCGGAGACCGCGCTTAGATAACATGCTCGAAGAGGTGACCAACGATAGTGATTTAGAGGGATTTGGCCATGTAAGGATTTTAAGAATCTTTGGAATACAATTTAATAAAGCCAGGTGCTGAGTTTGCTTTAAGAATTATCTGATCAATATGATAGAAGAGATAGAACGGGGGCAAATGCTGACTCTGCAAAACTTAAAGCCGGGGAGGATACTTTTAGCATTTACGCGATATGGTAATAGAATGACATTTGGCAATATTGAGCTCTTAGGAATTTGCACCAAGTGGAATAAGTATCTTGATCTTGTTGAGGAAGGCGGGAGTCTTCTGGTGAAGTAATGGGTTTATAAAATTTGTTACCAATTTGTTACAAAATGTAGGATTCACTAATTCTATTATCTAACTTAAAAGGATTACAAAAAAATTAAAAGGGAAACAAAATTATTGAACAATTTTACAATTGACCCTCAAACCAATTTTTTTTCTGGATACGCCACTTCTGGTCTAGCTCTTTTATTTCAGACAACGCAACGTATGCTTATTTGTCCTATTTAGTCATTTACAATCTATGTATGCAGTAGGACAATTTGCAAACCTAGATTCAAGTTATTTGCATTTTGTTCTTAAATCTTCTTAAACCGATGAATTTGGATCGACCAAAACTTGGTGAATTGCAAGATTGTTCTATATCAAGTTGTAATTAAATATGTCATACAAAATTATAGTACGTTAACTTAGTTGCGCATGGTATTTTGCCGAAAGAGGACGTCTAACAAGATACGGTGAGGCGGCCGCGGTGATTATCAGCTAAATCCAACACACTTAGGCCAAAGTAAGGTCCCTTGTGATACCATGTGGGTCTAGGGGAGTTTCTCCTTTAACTCGTTAAACCATTTAGAGCTTTTGATGAAGCGCGATAGACTTCTTACATCTGTGTAAGCAAAGTCCCTTAGGTCATTAAGTAAAAAGGCTCCTAGAAACAGATCAATTTTTGGGAGAGAGCAGGGTTAAGCGAAATTAAACGCTAAAATCGTTGCGGGTCCAGCTTTGGCCAGATTGGCTCTGTCGCTAGATATGTTGTGCCACTCTTGTATATCTAACCTTTGTTCTCTCGAATGCATATACCTTAAACATGAGTTTGCGTGTAGAAATAAACATGCCTAAGGACCCTAATTCAGGTGGAAGAGGTAACAAATATTTTTCGTAAGCAGTGAGGTAAGGTTCAAATTCAATGATAAAGTTCGATTTATAGTCGGAATAAGACTTTTACACTAAAATGACGTGGTCCTCATCTCCTCCATATTTAGAACCCGGACTTGAAATGTGAACCAAAATGTTCTGAACTGTTCTCAACAACTACTATTCATTGGAAAGATATTCCAACTTAAATGGATATAAATTGTACCAAACGTATTTTCAAATGCTTGGTTCACTATAATCTTCCATTATATAAAAGTAAAATGGGACATAGTACCTACTTGCTTTCATTTACCAAAACAAGGGTCTGTTTTTGTAGACGACGTAAAATTGTTACTATCCTTCGTTTGATGACAAGTAAATCTGACTCTTAGTTTAGATACACTTTGGTTCAGTAATTGCTCATTTATGTTGCCAGTTTCATAATTAGGTGGTTCAGTGGTTCGCCCCTAACTAGTGTTTAAAAAAATGGTTGCTTTCAGATACTTTAACATTGAATCCAGCTATTTAAAAAAAGTTTCATTATAAGTATGCACATTATAATAGAATTGGATATGCGACAAAAACGGAGAGTTTATTTGAAACGGTTTTTCAATCACATTGAAATGTCTCCGATAACCTTTATCAATTTCGCATATATTTTTTCAAACTCATTATTTAAAGTGTTCTAAAGAAATAATATGTAAATTGCTTTACGTTTTGGTAACCCAATACCCAAATTATCAAAGTCAATGCGATCAAAAAAAAAGTCAGTCAGTCCTTAAAAGTAAGTTTTTGCGTTTAGGACAGATAATAACTCTATGCAATTTTTGATGACTAAGGGAGAAGAGGAAACGATTTCGATGAGGTTTGTGGTAGTTGACCTACTTTTAAGAAAGACATGCTGGCAAGGGGAGTTAAGAGATTTGCACTGAAAGCTTAGGGATTTGAACTTTCGAAAAGTTTGGGTGTATGAGAGAGTTGAGCTATGAGACGGTAATTAGTAACATCGGTCTTATGGCCCGTTTTGTATATCGGGGGTTATGAACGAGGTAAGATTTGGTTGAAGTGACCGTCGACAGAGAACGAAATACTTAGACCAATGAAACGTCCATTGTGATACCACGTGAATCTATCTGCGCCCTACTCGTTGAACCAGTTACAGCTTTCATAATTGCGTTGAAGACTTTTGATGTCGATATTAGACATACATAATAAGACATCATTAAGGAGGTATCAGGAGGGTGGCGACGGTGTAGAGGTTAGTGTGTTGGCTTGTGACCCGTGCGGTGCAGGTTCAATCCCCATGGGGAACATCAACATACGCCACCCATTCTCATGCCTCTACACCAAAAAGGAGGATTTCTGCCTGGTAGTACAATGGAACGTTACTGAGTCTGAGTGCTCTGGGATTTGGATTTCCTTTTTAATAAAAAAAAAAAAAAAAAAAAAGGAGGTATCAGAGACCACCGTAGGTTACCCGCGGTTTGATGTTGTATGCAGGGCAAAACAAGGGTAGCGGGAGAAGAGTATGGAGCCAAGAGATCGGAGGAGAATCTGATCCTACGTAGAAAGAGCAGGGGGTACGCAGTCTCCCAGCTCAATTAAATCAAAGAGTCTCGCGATCGAAACAATATCCAAAGATTGTACAAGGCAGCGAAGCAAGTGATTGCTGGCCTAATGACCTGAATGCAGGCTCTTCAAAACGGCAACGGAAACCTAGTCACCGAAGCGGGATAGTAGATGTATTTAAGCAGCATTTCCAACAGCTACTAAATGGACAGCCTGTAGAGAGAGTGATAGGGCAAGAAAATAACTCATGTCCTGTTAATGAAGAACAGATTCCACTACCCAATATAGAAGAGATCGGCTTAGCTATATGAAAGCTAAATAACAATAAGGCCGGCTCTGATGGTTCAGTAATGTCACTTCTGCAGAAAATGTTTGTCGCTCGAGAAGTTGTTCCACTTGTCTACCCAAGGTAATTTTTCTCGGTGGCATCCTGAGTTTGCATGTAGGGATTGGAATGCATAAGGAACTTTTAGGGGAGAGGACTCCGCACAAAAACCGCTTAATAATACTTGAATTACCAAGCCTTCTCCCATGACATCTTCTCCTTGACGGAAACTTGGCTTAATGCCGGCATTTTAGACTAGGAACTCTTAAGTCATAAGGTCTCAGTATTAAGGTAAGATCGTCATCAAAATGACTTGATAGCGCTTGTAGGAGGTCTCCTGATTGCTGTTCGTTCTCACCTTGAGTCACGATTTGACTTTCCAACTCCTATAAATGTTGAAAATATTTTTGTGAAAATTACCCTTAAAAATAAACATTTATTTGTTGTTAATGCGTACATTCCTTCGTATCATCTTGTTCTTTGTACTCTGAACTATCTATGGCATTAGACCATATTTTTGACATATCTTGTTGTGACAGCACTGTCTTACTTCTAGGCGAATTCAATCTGCCACATAATGGATGGATACCTTCCAATGATGAATTTTATTTTATTCTATTTATTGACTCTGCCCAACAAGAGTTTGCTTTACTTGACAACATCTTATCTTTCGACTTACAACAAACAAGCCTTATAAAAAACTATTACAATCGCTATCTCGATCCATTCATTTCCTCAGATTCTGTTAGTACTGTGGTTCTAGAATCACACTGCAGTATAACTAACATATGTAGATAAAAATCATCCGTCCTTGGATGTATTTATTGACCTAGGCTTACATTTATACGAAAATAGTAATTCACTATTGGCAATCTTTTGGCTTTTGGAATTAACCACAAATCTTACTGTTTTAGATACATGTCAAATCCCCATGGAATGTGCATACAAAAAATCACTGGTATATTAAAGAGCTCAAATCGATAACAAAGAGAGGTAATAGGGTTTGGAAGCACTATTTTAAAAGAGTCTGCCATTCAGATCTTGAACTCTATTTCACATTATTTATTGAATTCAAAACTTTATCCTGCAACATTTATATTCATGCTTATTTTGAGATTCGAATGAACAGTCAAGTCGTTCGAATGTCTATTTTCGTTCGAAATAAATCGGTTTTCCTCGAATAAATTTTGTATTCGATTGAATCTCAAAATACAAATTCTTCTAATTCGATAAACTTTCGTTCGAATTCGAATGTCAAAATCAGCATGATTGACTATATGTATAAGCAAATTGGAATGCTTCCTAAAAAAATGACCTCACACTTTTTTGGAGATTTGTCAATTCAAAAACAAAAAAATAATGGATATGCATCGAAATGGTGATATCACTACCTATAGGTTTTTTCATCCAATTGTCAGTGAGAAGTTAATATTTCTCTGTCTCAATATAATTTGTAATGAACAGCATGGATTTCTAAGAAACAGGTCCACTGTCACTAATCTGTTAAGTTGCTTGCATGTATGTTCTATTGCCAACGACCATACCACGTAGAGTTAATCGTCAGATAATCGTAATTAAACGAAGTTGGGCGCGGTTAGTACGTAGATGGGGGACAGTTTGAGAACAATCACGTGTCGTTGACCAGTCCCATCTACAGGTTTGAGGTAGATAATACATACGTGGTTATCACAATGGTATCTAAATGGACGGGCTTCTGCCGACAGCCACCTAAACCTAACCTAACCTAACCATATTCTATTGCCATAGAGAATAAGGACGAAATAATTGCGTAGACACGGACTCTAAGGCTTTCTAGCAAGGTTCGCAGAACGATAAAATATGATTCGTTCTCTCATGAAAAGTTCGCAAAGGAATTTGATTTCTGATTCGATCGCGAACTTTATTTTTCGGTTCGTTTAAAAATAAAATTCGTTTTCACGATCGAATCAAACCTGTTGCGATCTGTAAAATATAGTTCGTTCGCGAATTTATCACGTGCGAACTATTGGAGATCCGTGCGCGAATGGTTCTCATAAGAAAAAAAAAATAATTTTACATGAAAATTATATTACGTATTTTAATATTCAAAGAACATAAGTCAAAAGTATTTTTATTACATATTAAGATTTTGGAATTTTTTCCAATGCTCAATTTTTTCTCACAAAGTAAGCAAGTTGATTCGTCAGCTTCTCCATTATACTCGTAAGAAACATATTAATTTAACTAAAATGTCTTTATTTTCCCCATTTCAACCAAAATAATAACTATTGAAAATATAAATCGCGAATAGAGAATGATTTGTTTTATGGATCTTTACGGATCCTTATCGCGAGCGAACCATATTCTACCTGAATTTCTTTTTTCCGATCTCTAACGAACGAGAGATACAGAAAAAAGGATACAGTTCGTTCGTGAGAGAACTATACATTTTAAAGATCGAAAATTTTATCGTTCGCGAACTTTATTTATTATGGTTCGTGAGAAGATCGATAAAGAACGATAAAGATCCTTATTTTATCATTCGCGAGCGATATTTTACAAACCCTGCTTTCTAGCAGCTACCTGATGAAATTTTCGAATTTAAGCTTAGGGCTTATGGTTTCCCACTAGGTTTTATACAATGAGTTGATTCATACCTCAGATCAGAGGTTTATCAAATCAAATTTGGACGATCGCTGCCAGAATCTATGACCGGTCAGTCTGGAGTTCCCCAAGAAAGTCACCTAGCACCAATTCTATTTATACTAGCCATTGATGATGTTAAGCCATGTATAAATCACGGCAATATTCTGATCAACGCTGAGGATATGAAAATATTTAGATCTGTTACCTTTCACAGACACAGAATGCTTCTGCAACCCGATATTAATAGCTTCTCCACTTGTGTGTTAAAAACTGTTTATTCCTGAACCCTACTAAATGTCAACATAAATGACATTCTCTAGAAAGAATATACCTTGCAACTTTCAATCTTTATTTTCTCAGCATACTCTTTGTCATGTTGATAGTTCAAAGGATCTTGGGGTTTATTTCGATTCCAAACTGGATTTTACAAAGCATATCAATTTCAATGTTTATAATTTTTTTTTTATCAAATATGGCCAATGTTAAAGTCCGGAATTTAATTTTATTGGGATAAAGTTCTCTATTTAATTCGCTACTTTA
The DNA here is from genome assembly GCA_949715645.1 of Portevinia maculata. Classification (NCBI taxonomy): domain Eukaryota; kingdom Metazoa; phylum Arthropoda; class Insecta; order Diptera; family Syrphidae; genus Portevinia; species Portevinia maculata. The sequence continues at coordinate 223,746,316 of OX454526.1, forward strand.
ATTCACTACTGTTTCGTTTACAGAAGCCCAAATTTGGACAGACACTCAACCTTTAATGAGTTTGATGGGTTGTCAGACACCACCAGAATTGTGACCCTTTATCCTGCACTGCAATCGTTATTGCGGGCGATTTCAATATACACAATTCAAGTTGGCGTCGACATTCTGGTGAGACAACTCCCGATGGAATGTTGAGATCTTTGCTGAGGTAAATTGTTTGACGCAGCTTGTAAATGAGCCGACAGGAATACCGGACATTAGTAATCACTGTACCTTACCTCTCATCTTAAAAAAATACGCTATTGCCGTATTATCGCACCAAGGTTCGTTAGACCATTGTGTCATATTAGCGAATTTCTGTATTCCTACCACAAAGTAAAAGACCAAACTCCCAAAAGAACCGTATGGCAAAAAAGAGAAAGCCAATTGGGATAAACGGTTTCTTTAAGAGTTTCAACTGGTGGCTGTGCTTCTTCGACAGCCACGTAGATGCTGCTGCTGATATGATAATAGACATAATTTTACTGGATATGCAATGCTTTATCCCGTACCGGATAAAAAGTATCAAAACTCAGGTAAACGCGTGGTGTGACTCGAACTGCAAAGAGGCTATCAGATTAAAAGAGGTAAGTTTTCGGTCATATATGGCCAACCCATCTCAGGAAAATCGAAAAATATTTAAACGATCCCGAAATGACTGCAATGCCCGCAACTCACCAAATAAATGCTGGTGTTCCCCTAGGCGCTGTTTTGTCTCCGGCCCTCTTTCTCATTTTTATAAATTATCTCCTGTCTGTAACTTCTTATCCAATTCATTTCCTCGCAGATGACAGTACCCTCATTTCATATTCGATTCCTGGTTCACGTCCATGTTCTTCGGATGTGGAACTGGAACGGCAGCGTATGTAAAGCACCTTAAATTCCGATCTTGATAGCATAGTTCAATAGGGTACAACCAATAGGGTGGAATTTGATGCTTCTAAAACACAATGCCGTCTTCTGTCATTAAAGCGAAACCTTAACAGTGCTCTTATTTATGAATGGAACTTGCATCGCTGAAACCGAAAGGCTTTCCATTCTCGGTCTGTGTGAATGGCAACCTTCTTTGAAATGACCACATATTCGATGTCACCAAGAACGCTGCGAAATGTCTAGGCTTCGTAAGGCGATGCAATAAATATTTCAACCCATCTGATTTGGCTACAATTTATAAGGCGTTTATTCGCCCCAAACTTCAGGTCCTAAAGTCACATATTTGGAGCTGCTCAACAGAATACAAAAACGCGCGATAAAACTCATGGGAGATCGAGGTATCAGGAAATCACTTGACGCTTTGAGCCATCGTCGTAATGTCACCTGCCTATCATTGTTTTATCGATAAAACAATTCAACCGCAATACCCGCCATGCCAGGAATGCGCATCAGTTCACTCTTAAAGCTACTTTCGGACGTACAGTGAAATACGAAGAATAGGCCCTTAGCCCTACAAATCAAATGTGGAATGCTCTATCACGCTCTGTTTTTCATACACATAATGATTTACAAACATTTAAAATCAAAGTACATCGGTTTCTCATCCTCCCTTCTTCTTCTTTTCCTTAATAATACCCGTGCTGAGTAATTATGTACATTATAAGGGTGCTTAAAATCCTTTTGCACTAGCAAATTATAAAAATAAACTGTGTCTATGCTGGGCTTCGTAAAAAGGTGATCTAGGGAATTTAATGATCCTTACGTTTCTATGCCATTGTCCAATTTGCTTTGTCCGTCCGAATCTAGAGTATGCTTCACAAGTTTGGACACCGTTCTACAACATTCATTCAAATCGTACAGAGGCCACTCAACGTAAATTTATTCGATTTGCCCTTAGAGGACTTCCATTGAATGATCAATTTAACTTTCCTCCTCACAAACAACGTATCAAGACTCTTCAAATGATACCCCTGTCTCAACGAAGCCTTAATAGCAATATCATTTTCTCACAGCAGATTATACCTATGCGGTTATATAGATGCACCTGATTTGGCTTTAATTTCCGTGGTGGTGCCCATAGCTAACGTAGTGTTGACTAATTGTTCTACCCCTTAACATAGAACGAATTATGGAAGGCATGAGCCTATTAGTCGCATGAGTAGAATCTATAATCCAAATGTTAGTAAAATTAAACTTAAAAATGTTTTGCGTAATAATGCCATGGTGTCTTTAATTATTTGCATGATTTGTGTCTGTATTAGTATTGTGTCGGTACATAATTATTATTATATTTGTTTTTCTATAGATTTATCTGCACGAAATGCTGAGCCTGTGAGAGCACTTTCTGTGCCCGCAAATTTCTGCTCGTGATAGTTGCTGGCTTAAAGAAAACGACACAGAGCTGATAGTGTATATAAAAAAAACCAAAAAACTTTCACTTGACTTTGGCACCAGCCCCTCCTGTCCTGTGACAACATATTTATTAAATTGAATTAAATAGGTAAAGTCTGTTTTGCTTGCTTTCCTTGATAAGAGAGACGCGGGTGAGCTTAGGAAACATTGTGCCATACAAAGGATAATCCCTTTTGAAGAAGGCACAACTAGAGATAAAATACACGCGTCTACAAAGAGTGTTTCCAGAGTGATATATGTCAAGCGTATTATATCGTTAGTGCTTACATAGAGGCCTATCTGCCTAAAGCTTTTTTTTCATTCCATTGGCGTCTAATGCATTTATTAATTGTTTCACGGCATCTAGCTCTGATACGAAGACTACAAATAATGAGGACTTCTCTGAAAGGAATTCAAATGGAAATCTCTTCAACATGGATGTTGATATTAGTTGCTTGACAAATGACATTCATAGTCCTGCATGGAATACCTGTTTTATATGTGAGCACATCCGCATAACTACATATATGCAGCGACAACCAAATGTTGGCTTTTATACGCCCATTTGATGTACAACATAAATTTGAGAGACTCATTAAGTCGATCTGAAAATGTAGCGCGGTTTCTCACATGCATGTACAAAATACGCTTGCATTTATGCATACTCCATGTCGTGCTAGTTTGGCTTTTTACGAGAACCAAAATGTATGCTCTAGGGAAATGCTTGCGTTCGGCTGATTATTAAATTGAAGGACAAAAAAAGGGGAAAAATAGGTTGCCAATAGCTTACATTTTCTACCCTACCTAATTATCATTACATGAAAAACTTTGGGAGTGTCAGGAAAATTGTTCAAAAAACAAATCATGGTATTCAGGACTCACGAAAGAAGCATCTAGATGAAATGAAGTGGCTTTAAGAGAGTGCCGTAAATGTTGCTATGTATAAGTTTTGTGAATAATTCCAGATGGATATTTGTAATGAAAAACATAGGGACGGGCTACAGTCCGCTTGGGCGAAATGTTGGATACCCTATTCTTTTTCCTATCCCTCATAAGTGGGCGTGACAAAAGTCTAAGTATGGTTTAATTGTTAAGAACGCTCTACATATTTTGTTATACAAGGTGGCGCAAAAGTCATCTTCCTATCGGAAGAAGCATAATTTTTGTAAATGGCGGCAAATGTAAATTCTACTTTGATATTTGTGAAGTTAACTGATACAGAAAAAACTTAAGACACCAATTAACATAATCCAAAAGCAGAACCAAAGTTTTTCATCCATAAAAGGAATTACAGCGAAAGAACATCGGGTGACAACTTTTGCGCCACCTGACAACTTTTGCGCCACCTTGTATAACATTTAAAGGATTTTATCGAAAAAAACGCTCCCTAGCTCAAACTTGGGTGTTTCAATAAAATTGTTTTATTTAATTGTGGGCGTGTCAGTAGGCGGATTTAAAAAAAATTAACACATGAGCATAAAGGGCCCCTAGAGAGTATATATTATAAATTTCAGCTCCCTAGCTCAAACTTTGAATTTTCAAAAAAAGTTTTTTTTTCAAATTGTGGGCGTGTCAGTGAGCGGATTTTGAAAATATTTACACATGAGCATAAGGGCCCCCCTAGAGAGTATATATTATAAATATCAGCTCCCTAGCTCAAACTTGGGATTTTCAATAAAATTGTTTTATTTATTTGTGGGCGTGTCAGTGGGCGGATTTTGAAAATTTTATATCCCGAGCAGTTTTAGGAGTCATAGATCATATATAAAAAATTTCAGCTTTCTAGCTCAAAATTCGATTTTTTCCAAAATTTTGTTTTTTTTAGTTTGTGGGCGTGTCTGTGGGCGGTATTCAAAAATTCGTAAACTTGATTATTTCGGGACCCTAGAGAGTATATGGTTAAAACTTCAGCTCTCTAGGCCCAGTTTAAAGGCCTAATTTTTGCCGACGGACGGACGGACGGACGGACATGGCTAGATTGACATTACTATCCATGCTGATCATAAATATAGTAGCTTTTAGGGGTCTACGGGCAATATTAAGGTATGTTACAAACTATGCGTCAAAATTAATATACCCTTAGAATAGGGTATAAAAAAATGCAATTTTTACTGAGTTTAAAGCTATAAAAATGTGGAAGGGCATGTACTAGATTGTTTGCTAGGAATCCAATTCATTTAAAAATATAGTTACCTATATACAAATTTCTAATAGTTTTTTTTTTAAAACATCGCTATTTATTGAAACATCAATATTATTGCACATTTCATTGAATAACTTTAAGGAACGCGTAATTGGTTCATTCAAACCGTAGTTTGTCCTATGATGAGGAACATAAAAATAAACGTTACTATTACAAAACAATCTTGGCACATGAAAAGGAATTAAAGAAACAAGGTCGATAGATGTGATTCTATAGTCCAAAATATCTTTTACGAACATAACGCATTGAATTTGCCTACGACATTTAAGCGTTTTTATATCGATGAGTGAACATCTCGAATTATAGTCAGGCATAGAACCAACCCAATTTAGTTTTCCTAATGCATACCTCGTAAAGCGTTTTTGAATTCTTTCTATCCTCATTGTTCCAATTTCATAATATGGTGACCAAACAACACAACCATATTCCAACACTGGAACAACAAGAGACAAAAATAATGTTTTTAGCATATGCATCCTGGAAATCTTGTGAATTTCTTTTTAAGAAACCTTATAATGAATTAGCCTTAGAGACGATATAGTCAATAGTCAATGTGTGACCTGAAATCTATTTTCGAATCGATATAGACTCCAAGATCTTTGATACAGTCAACTCTAAGAAGTTTAAAATCATTAAAACAATAATCAAATTTAACGAAGACGCGGAACTAGTCACACTTAAAATTTTGCATTTCGAATTATTCAACTCAAGATGGTTAAAATTACACCATTCCAAGAAATTGTTTATGTCTTCCTGCATGAAAAAACAGTCCTAAGACAAAGTAACCGGAAAAAAACACTTTGACATCGTCGGCATATATTAAACAACTGCAGTATTTCATAACAGAAGGCAAATCATTTGTGAAGATGATGAATAGAAGTGGACCTAAATGACTTCCTTGTGGAAGACCCGACTTAACTTCTATTAGATTGGATGTACAATTTTCAATCTTTACTATTTGTTTCCTTCCCGTTAAATCAATAGATCAATGAGATCTTCTCAGCCACTTAATAAAAGATGAATTGAAACCTAAACTATCTAATTTCTGTAAAATAAGATCGTGATGTACACGATCGAAAGCTTTAACAAAATCTGTGTAAAGAACATCAACTTGTTTGTCCGATTCCATTTGGTTGCAGCAAAAATTTGTAAAAAAACTTAAATTAGTGCAAGTTGATCTACCCTTCAAAAACCCGTGTTGTTACTGGGATAAAGTTTCCTTTAACGAAAAATATAGCTTTTGGGTTATAATTTTTTCAAGCAATTTAGGAATGGCGGAAAGCTTAGAGATGGGTCTGTAATTTTTGACTTAATGTTTAAGTCCATTTTTAAATATTGGATCAACAAAAGAAATCTTCCATTCATCCAGAAAAACACCATCTTCTAGGGATTTATTGAAAATGCAAGTGATCACATAGATCAAGGAAGTTGCGCATTTCGATAATAACAACGGAGAAATTTTATCATACCCAGCTTTTATGGTAATATCAATATCGTCCAAACCTACCAGAACCTCTTCTTGAGAAAAACAATTTAGGCAAAAATCGGTGATGGGATTTATGCAACGATAGTGTTCATTAATGTTAGAAATTGTATCACTGTTGTAGAATGTTTGGAAGAACTCCGTAAAGAAGTTACAAGATGACTCTAAATCATTAGATATTCTGTCATTGTATTCCATAATATTGCGGGAATGACGAAACTTTCCTTTAGAATTAAGGAATATCCAAAAAGATTTAGAATTTCTTTTAATGTTTGATTCTGTCTTAATAACGTATTGCCTGTATAAAAACTTGTTTAAAAATTCGAACTCTTTTCGTAACTGACGAAATATTACGTAGTCATCGGGGTTATTGTTAGATGTATAGCGCTTAAAGGCCTTATTTTTGGCATTTTCCAAACTTTGTATCCTTTTATTAAACCACGGAAATTTAAAATTAATTTTTCTTTTTGTGGTAGGAATAAAACGCTCCATACCATCGAATAAAATACATTTAAAACAAGAATACATATGTTCCAAGGACAAATCCTTCAATAAGTTATCCCAGCCAAATGAGCTATAAAAATTATTCAATGAGATGAAATCTGCTTTTGCATAATTATAAATTAAAAAGTCAATTTAAAAAAACTTGCAAAGGGATAAATCTGAGTATTATGAGGCGTAAGCTTTAAATCGAATACACTGCAGAGATTCTAAAGAGTTTTGGATGGCGGTTAACCCATTGAATATGTGGCGACGGTGTAGAGGTTAGTGTGTCGGCCTTTTGATACGGAAAAGCAATTCTCAGAATTTTGGTGGCTTATTGGGAGGGAGGGGTTAACATGCCCTCCCAGGACTGTGCGTTACTCTAGGTAACATCCTCTTAGTTTATAAGTTAGACTAAGTTAGCTAGGGCGTTTCTGGGAGAGGCCGGGCTCGTCGGCTTGTGGTGGTGATTCCGGGAGGTGATTGACGCTGTAAGGCTTCAGTCGGCTCACGGCGGTAAGCAACGAGTGCTCAGATTCTCAATTATAGTTAGAATACGTTAAGTAGCTTAAGTAAGTAGAATAGGTAGTTTTAATTTGTTTTTATATAAAATATAAAATTTAAATAATGATGCCGAATGCCGAGTTTTTTTTAAAAAAAATCCTCTATTAAAATAATATGTTAAATTAGTTCGTAAAATAGTTTCTAGGCGAAAGGCGATAATTATACGGTTACAGTTAAGATTAGAGCGTCTGTATAAGGACAATTAATTAAGAGTAGGTATCCTGTTAATCTTTAGTTAGATTTAATCATTTTTGTCTAGTATGTAAGTTGATATCTAATCTTGAATAAAAAATATGAATTTAAAAGCCAAAAAAAGTGTGTCGGCTTGTGACCCGTGCGGTGCAGGTTCAATCCCCATGGGAAACAACAATATACGCCACCCATGAATGGATAGAAACGAATGGCACCTCTCTTTCTCTAACTTCTACACCAGTAAGAGGATTTCTACCCTGTAGTACAATGGAACGTAACCGAGTGTGAGTGCTCTGGGACTTGGATTTATTTTTTTGTTTTTAACCGATTGAATGGAAGAAAACTATAAATAAGTACAAAATTGAATATGGATATATTGCATGGTTCCTTCACAACAGTTTTAAATCCTGAGACTCTTACACTATTCACTATACGAAAAACCGGCAAATTCAAATCAGATATTGGACACCTCTATAACACACGAGGAAGTACTTATAATAATGAGGAAACTTAAGGAAATATATAACCCAAACGCTCACATTTAAACTAACATCAGCATTTAACACTATCAGAGAATGCATTATATTTCCCGTTCGTAAAAGGGTAACATATCAGATACAGCCAACTATCGTGGAATCTCTTTCCTTAACGACTAAATCATAAATGGAAGTAAAACAAGGATGCACTCTAAGCTCAAATCTGTTTGCCTTGTTTATCGACGATTTAAATGAATATCTACCTGGTGGAATAGAAATGTCGAGAATCCTAATAAATGCCCTTTTATTTGCTGATGATGTGGTTCTGCTTTGAATTTCAGCAGCGAGCTCGATGTTGTGAAGTCCTACAAATATCTAAGGGTAACGATAACTAGCAACCTAAATATGGAAATCCACCTCAGAGATAAACTGGTTAAGGCCAAATGTGCAATCAATGCAACTTGGAAGAAATGTTTTTCGAACAAACTAATAACACATAGCGTTAAATACGAAGTCTTTGCTGAAGTGGTCGAATCTATTATGATAATGCAGGCCAGGTGTGAGGATGTGAAAAGTAGAAAAACTTTTAAGGTATTTTATAAAAAGATGCTTTCGGCTACATAAAACACCCCCATATAGATGGGGAGAGATCACAAGTGAAACCAGTCTGCCACAATTTTTCATTAAAACACTGAAGCTTCCTGTGGAATACATTATCAAAATTCTCAATTTGCCAGATGAAATGCTTCCTAAAGTTATAGCATCGGAAACAGTTGGAAATATAAATCGTTGGTATAAAAAGCTGGAAGCACTTGAACGCTAGGCACACCAACCTTCGTTTGCTGGATCAAAATGGAAGACATTGCAAAAACGACCTCCTGGAACTCGTATCTATGGTAGATGAGCACTTTGAATTGACAGTATAAACCAGGCTATACCTTATGCTCACAGATGAATATACAGTCATATTAACCACAATTTGTGTGATCGCAACTACTTCCGGGAAGAAATAATTTGGAACTTATATCAGAAGTCCTTAAACTGATACTAATAATTAAATTGATAAGGCTTCATTACATACCACATCGGGCGGATCTACCTATTTACTGCAGCCTATGCAACCTGAGAATAGGTTAGGTTAGGTTAGGTAAGGTGGCTGCGAGGGTGTGAACCCAGGATCACTAAGATTGCAATTTCGCCCCATTGTGATACCACAAGAAAAAGGGGGGGGGGGGGGGGTTGCCGGTCGTCGCTCGGCCTACTGGGATCTCTGCTTGTATTTACCTACTGTAAGGTAAAGGTTGTTGGGGGGGATACTCCTGAGAGGTCAGGCTGTAGTTCGCCTAGGTTGCGAATTGTTCAGAGTGACTAGTACAGTAGCGACTCCCGCCCGACATCCTTACCATGGGTTGGGATCGAGATGAGGTGATTGATGCTATCAAACCTTGGGCCGATCTCATTTTACTGCGCTTCGGAGGTGAGTGCCGATTGAAGTGACTGATTCAATCTAACTTCAATGAGATCTCTTTTCCTTGGCAGGCAACCTGAGAGTAAAAGAGAATATCATTCATATCATCGGAAAATGTCCAGTTTTACGTGAAACAAGGCGAAGTTTTCTAGGCAGCAACTTTAAATCGGTACAAACCCTTCTTAAAAAAGACTGCAATGTTAACGACTTATTCAATTATTATCAAGCCACAATCTCGTATGACAACCGCATTATAAATGAAGACTTCTAATGACCATTTATTTGTTTATTTTTCGAAAAATGTATTACTCTAAAACAAAATTCTATACATGCTAATATATGTTTAACTATCAAATCAATGCCAATCGCACAGACGCCAAAGCCAAACTTAAACGATTTTGAAAAAAAAAACAATTATGTAAAATGTATACAAAAATTACTCAATGAATTAAGAAATCAATTTATCTATCTATCTATCATTCTCTACATAGTGGAAAAATATTAATTAAAAAACTTTAATATAGATACGAGCATAAACGAAAATAGTTTAATTTTGTCGGCTCCTTACGTATACTGCAAATAATAATTTTATTAGTAAATAATCAGGTTTTAGTAATACCTGTGGTGGGTGGAGAGATTCATCATAACTAGTATCAACATTATTATCGACCATGTAGGAGCAGCAACGCACACCCTTTATATACACTGGCGATGACAAGGATGATGCCTTACATTTTGCAATCGGTTTTCAGTCTTTATACCTGTTGGAAATTTTATACCCAGAAAGTTTTACTACCTGTGAACAGGTACATATTTTCCCAACAGTAAGTCATAAAATTAAAGGGCAAATAAGAAACGAACGCTGGAATTTCCCAAGATCAAACAATGAACTACTTAAAAAGCGTATAAAAAGATGCGCACTAGGATGAGGCTACATGCCAAATCTTCGAAAGAAAGGAGAAAATGAATAAAATGTTTAAATTTTATGGTTTCAAAACATTTATTTATTATATTTTTCTACATTAATAATGAGTATGCCCGCCATTTTACGAAATGACTTCTATAAGACGGTTTGGAATAGAATCATACCTTTTTTTAAAAATAATTAAGAGAAATTTGGTCCCAGGCATCACGAATAGCTTCGATTAAAGTGTCCTTGTCTTCAAATTGTCTGCCGCCTTCATACACTTTACGAGATAACCATGCCCAAACATTTTCGATTATGTTTAAGTTCGCTGAATAGGGCGGCCATAGTAAAAGTTCCACGTCTTCTGATTGAATCCAACTTCTAACAACCCTGGAAGTGTGGATAGGGGCATTGTCTTTTTGGAATATCCAAGACAGGGGTCCGAAAACGTTTTTCGAAGTGGTTCTACTTGTCCACCTAAGGTTAGTTCTCTCAATGCCCTACATCATAAACATGAGTTTGCTTGTAGCAACTGGAATGCCTAAGGGACCTTTATCAGGTAGAAGGGGCAGAATGGTTCCTTTTCTAGCGAGTTCATCAGCCCTACAACTCCTTGGAATATCTCTGTGTCCCGGCACCCAGCACAGGTGAATGTTGAATTGTTCCGCCATCTCCACGAGAGATGATCGGCATTCTAGGACTACGGTGGAGTTTGTCCAGACAGAATCCACAGATTTTAGCGCAGCTTGGCTATCCGAGAAGATTCGGATGTCCACAGCGGATATTACGTTCCTCTTCAGCCACGATAGCACTTCTTTAATCGCCATGATTTCCGCCTGGAACACGCTGCAGTGATTAGAGAGACGAAAGGAGAGGCTGAGGTTCAGCATCTCAGAGAACACACCTCCACCTACTCCCTCGTCGGTTTTGGATCCATCGGTGTAAAAGTGGATCGATTCATCTTCGACAGGGTCCTCCCAGAATGTTCTTCGGAGGATGTTGACTTTGAAGTATTTGTCAAAGCAGGGCTGAGGGGTGGTGTAGTCTATATGGCTAGGGAGGATTTTAATTTTTTTTAGAATAGAGGCGTGGCCGATTTCATTCTCGGACTACTGGAACGATGTCAAGGGGTGTCAAGTGAAACAGAATGTCCATTGCAGCAGAGGGAGTAGTGCGCAGTGCACCACACATGCAGAAAAACGCTGATCATTGGACTTTGCTTAGTTTATCGCGATTTATTGCTTTGTCTAAGGCAGTCCACCAAACGACCACCCCGTACCTATATAAGTATCGGTCTTATTACCGAGATGTATAGCCAGTTGGTAATGCGGGGTTGAAAGCCCCATTTATAACCATTTATTATTATGGCTTTATTGCAAGAGAAGAGTGCTACCGTGGCTTAAGAACTCTTTCTTGTATCTCAGGTGTTCAGCTAAGCTTTTTATCCAGAATGAGACCCAAGTATTTAGCTTCATCCGAGAAGTCTAAGCTTGTGCCCCTGATTGAGGCGGGATCAATGTGTGGAATTTTGTATTTCCTGAACAAGTTTAATTTTGTGGGGGTCAACACCTAAAGCACAATGATCCGTCCATGTCGTTAGCTTGTTTAGAGCGTTTTGGAGAATCGGGGTATTTAGGTGCTTCGCTGAAGCAGATACAAAGTAATAGCAAATCGCTACAGAAATAAACGTGCATATACCAATTATGTACTATCAAATGAAACTTATCAGTACAATCTTAATATACCACTTCCACTTTGGTGAAAGACCAACTTACAAAATTCAACGGGTGTTAACTTCACTTTTAATGTTGCACATTATATTCACCGATAGAACATTTTGAGAGAAGATTATGACCGCCGGGTCATAGCCATAGGGGACGGTGGATCTGGACGTTTACTATCTAGTACAGGTTCAGTGGAATACCTCTACCTATTACTGGGTCAAATTGTAGCACGTCGCGGAAGATTTTTTACACATGACACACAAATAATGACAGAATTATATAAACAAATTTTGTACCCGGACGAAAAAGGATATGATGAGACTTTTTTGTGCGTAAATTAGGTATGTGCATGATGAGATTTTTGTTGTAAGCAAACATGTGTGTATGTGCCTGATAATTACATTGCCTGAGTAAATTATGTGTTGTAAAGAATTTTTAAACCATCTTCTTATCATTGTATTCGAGGGCGTTAAAGGCAGAGTTTATACTAAATATAATGAGTAGGGACACTGTCTCAACATATGCATTTCCTACTACTACAAAGCAGAATGCAGAAAAAAGGCTACAATATGTGAAAGCAGGTCAAAAGGATGTGTTTTAACCCTTAATTGAACGACCGGTGTGGAAAAAAGGGTACACAATATATTTTGCCTTTACCGTTACATGCGGCCTGCTTCGTAAGACGAATGATTGTGGGGTTTTCCATAATGCTTTTTTAATGGCGTATCGACTTGATCCTCGTTGTGTGTACCTTTTCACTTCGTGCAGTGCTACCTGCATTGCTTTTTTTTAAATGGTTTACGGCTGATTTTTCCGATTTTTTTTTACGGATTACTCCTAATTATATGAACTTCTACAAATACCCTTCAGTCAAAAATATGAAAATAAATGCTTCTTCTTTGCTTTGATTTCGCTAAAAATAATGCAATCCGGTGTACGGCCTAGTAACAATAAAAATGATTTGACTCTTTATTTGCTAGTTCTTATGGTGGTTGGTCACACTGGATTTGAAATAAGGTTGGGTGGGCGGTGCTTACGTTTTTCCATAATAAATTTTCAAATGCGCATTGACTAGAATTCTTGTCAGTCGTGCGAACCAACTGAAGAAAACACAATACGGGGTGACGCGTCTTAGTTTTCAGAGCAAACAAATAAGAGTGTAAGAGCTTTTTAAAAGATAAAGGTCAACTGTTTTTTAATTAATATATATTGTAATATAGCTATCAATACTGCTGAAATGATCGAAAGATTATACAGGTTATACGATATTTCTAATTCGTCTAAGTTTAAGGACCCCAAACAATCCAGAAGGCCATTTTTTTTTGGAAATGAGCAAGTCGATTTCTTAAACAAATTTTTCCAAAATATTACTTTTTTTGATCAGTAATGCCAATGTAACAAAAAAGATGCGATTTTTAAAAGGATGGATGGAGCAGAATATAAATGCTCTCACTGGCATTTCAAGTGATTTAAGGGCAGATGGTATTCAGTTCCTTTTAACGAGAAACCTCAATCAAGATTGTATAGTAAATACCTTCGCGGTTTTACGCAACCGAGGAGGAAATAACAAGTTACTCAGCCCTATTGTGAGTTTCGCGTGAACAAGATTCCCTTTTTTCTTTTCGCCTATTGTGAATTTCGGGCGAAAAAAAATTGCATGTTCGAAAGATTCCCCTTATTGGCAGCTCTCAATTCGGGCGGAATTAAACGTCATTCAGAGCTAAAATGTTCACTTATTTTTTTGGGGCGAACAGGATTTTAATTAATAGATTTGGACCGACCAAAAACGGTACGTGCGAAAAAAGGCGGCTACAAATAAAATAAATGGACAGATATTTGTTTGTTTGTTGATAGCATGTATTTAGTCTCGTCCTCATTTACTTTAAGACCAACCAATTTTTCCTGTTATTCAATCGCCGAAAATGCCATCTCCATGTAGAGCTCTTGACGACGAATGCTATCATATGCGGCCTTAAAGTCAATGAAAAGATGATAAGTCTCGACTTGAAATTTGTTGGTCCTTTTTGATATCCACCATCTGCAAAAACAACATAAACAAGCTGCGAGTTTCAAGATGGGTGGAATAGCTTATTTTTGTTTGGACTGGTAAGCATATCCAGCAAATATTGGAATGCTATTTTATAAACTCTTAAAATATGCACAGTATTTATTAAAACAAAAAACACTAAACAATTGGAACTTAACTCAAAGCGACTGATGTCCCTGCGCCGTTAAATGTTTACATTTTTGGCTTTATTTCATTTGGAGTTTTTTTTCGAATAACTAGTTCTTAAGTATTTTATTTTTAAGAATTAATTTAAATTAATTTAAAGGCTTTCAAAAATTTATAAGACTTTTGTCCTACTCTGTAAGCGATTTTAAAATAAATAAATAAATAAACCGCATTGCGTAGTAAATGCAACATACAAAATATTCTTAACTTCCCTATTTCTTTTTTGCATTTAATTTATTTGGCACTTTATATTTTAAAGCTGTCAAAACACAAATTAGGTGTGTTCGTCTGTGTTCGAAATGTCACTGTCGATTCGAAGTGAAATATCATTCGGGCGAAATTCACAATAGCTTTTAAAATCCCGGGCGGACTGAATTTCACCAGGCGAAATATTTTATGGACGAAACTCACAATAAGGCTGACTGACTCCATTTAAATTCATTTGTTCATTTAAAAGATCATTTTCAGCAAAGTACATGGAGGATATAACCCATGGAAACTGCGAGCCAACTGTGAATTTAGAGCTTCCCGACATTGAAATGCAGTTACAATCACCCAAAAAGGAGGGCAATGTAAAAAAACATTTTTAAACCTGAAGCTGACTACAGAAGTTGATTTCGGTGACGAGAATGCGTTTTATTATTTTTCTTTCTTCAATTCAATTTAATTTATTTACAAATCATTAAGTACATGTAGGACTTTGTTCTTAAAGAGTACTAACAATTTTTTCAGGCTACATTTAAAAAAAAACCGTCAAAAACACAAGTGTGAGCTAAAATTAAGTCAAACCCCTAGTGTTTCATATTCACAGATTTAAAAGAAAATGAGGGTGCGCATTTTACACGCCCTTCTTAAGTTTGTAGATGCCATAGAGAGCCTGAAGCAACAATTCATTTCTCGTTTTCCAATTTGTGCTTTTGTAATAATTATGAAATGAAATTGTATAATATGTATATTAAAAAATGAATTTGATTAATTTTGCTGTAAAAATCAAAACAGAGGATTTCTTATAAAATTTTATATACATACGTGTTCGAGTGTATCACATTATCAAAAAATTTAATAGTTATTATTTTATTTTTAATAACAATGTATGACAAATTAATGTTTGTCTTTTTTTAACGGAGCACCCTGTGCCCTTTTCCGAAAAAACAGTCTTCCTCTTTTATCTCTTTCTTACACACTACATAATATATCCATCTACTTCTAGTGTCTGTGTGACACAGACGTACTTGCTGATAAGAACTGATAAAGAAAACGTCGAAAGTGTCCCTACTCATTATATGGATATACTCTGGTTAAAGGGCTTGATTTCTTTTTTGTTTGTGATTTATTTGATAAATGTTTCCACGAATGCTCATAAGACCGAACACAAGAGTTATTGCCAGCAGCCATATATCTTTGTTTTCAGCCCTGCAGCCCTGCTCTGGATGTTATCAACAGCTATCCCCAGTATTGCTGGCTGTTGTAGTTTAACGTGTTAATTCGAGCACTCCTGTGGATACATTTCTCAAAGAAACGTACCTAACGTATGTATGCTTTATTATCTGGGTGATGTAATTCATCCTTAATGAATTCTACGATCTAACGAACTAAATAGCAAGCAAACAATTTACAGCTCTCGCTTTTCCCTTTTTAAATTCACGCATAGAATTTTCACCATCAAGTTCAAAATCACACAAATCGTCTCTTCTCTTTGGTGAACAAATACAAAAACCACAAATCTTTCTCTCGTATGAACACCTAGCTACCTTTCCTTTTATGTGAACCGGCCAAAAAGGAAGACACTCACTCAAACAAGTGATTTGGAACGTAGAAAATTTGATTTCCGACTGGGTGATGGCAAGCAAACAGGATCGCAGCTCTTCACAGAAAACAAAATTCCCTTGCATTGATAGGAAAAGCTGCGAGTGAAAGTTACGATTAGTTGGGAGCCAATGGGAGCGTTCAATTTGCAAGTCAACTACAATGAGTAGGTACACTTTGTATAGTTAATTAATCAGATTTCTGTTTGTCAAGAATTTCGAGCAGCGTGGGAATGGGAAGTGCGAGATTTTTAGGCAGTTCATCTTTAAAGAGGTTAGGCATGTCGCATATCCCATTTATTATGTAAGCGGAGTGAGAGCGTTCAATCATCTAAGCAAGGATACGGGTCCGCGTACCGATACCTAGGTATCCATTTCCGTTCAGTTGGGTGATATTTTGGCTGGCCGTGGTGTTACCGCTTGCCTTAAAATTGTAACAAAACACGAAGGTGTGCGTTTTCCTGCTTCGTGTCTACAAATGCATCATGTCCTTTGCTGTTGTTTTGATTTTGTATTATTTACGTGTTTATACCCTATTCTAAGGCTATATTAATTTTGACGCATAGTTTGTAACATACCTTAATATTGCCCGTAGACCCCTAAAAGTTACTATATTTATGATCAGCATCGATAGTAATGTCGATCTAGCCATGTCCGTCCATCCGTCCATCCGTCCGTCCGTCCGTCGGCAAAAATTAGGCCTTTAAACTGGGTCTAGAGAGCTGAAATTTTAACCATATACTCTCTAGGGTACCGAAATAATCAAGTTTACGAATTTTTTAAATCCGCCAACAGACACGCCCAAAAACTCAAAAAAACAAAATTTTGGAAAAAATCGAATTTTGAGCTAGAAATCTATGATTCCTAAAACTGCTCGGGATATAAAATTTTCAAAATCCGCCCACTGACACGCCCACAATTAAATAAAACAATTTCATTGAAAAACCAAAATTTGAGCTAGGGAGCTGAAATTTATAATATACAAATAGTCCAACAAGTCTCCGTACAACAGTATACTTTTTGTTTATTTTGTGATAAACTTTTAAAATATTTTATTAAAAAAAGGACTACCAGGAATTAAAGTAATAAAAACACCTTACATTTTTTCAACGAAAAAAAATAACATTTTATTGGAAAAAACTTAAAATTTAGACAAATTAACAGCTCAAAGAGTAAAAAAAGGAACTTAAAAGTCTTCGCACACCAACATTTTTTTGGTTAATTTTCTTTAATAAAAAATGTAAAAAAATTTAACGGAATTAAATTATTTTACAATTATATTTAGCAATTATATATACTAAGACTTCTGTCACACCCACTTATGAGGGATAGGAATAAGAATAGGATATCCAACAGTTCGCCCAAGCGGACTGTAGCCCGTCCATATGTTTTTTTTTATTTGTATGTATAGTGAATCAAATCGACCGCAGTGGTTTTTCTTTCTGCTCTAAATTACAGTTACTGCCTCTGATCTCTGCCCCACGATTGGAAACATCCTCCTGCCCCACGATTGGATCTCGCAGTTCGAAAAACTGTTAATGTGGAAATGTTTATTATAATTTTAGAATATGTTCTGCATCAATTTTTACTTAAGGAAACTAATATTTGCAAATTTAAGGTTTTTCCATACAAATTTATTCAATTTATCACTGACAAATAATGTCAAAATGGTTGCATAGGTGGGTGTATATGATAGGTGAAGTTGATAACAAACCATTTGAGTGGAAGCGTTCACACTTGAGCATGAAAATGTTTTGTTTATTACATACATATATTTATACATACCTATATTATATATTATATATATATATATATAATTGATAACAAAAATGTAAGTAGGGTTTGTTATTGATTAATATGTTTTTGAAAATTATAAATAACCCCCCACCTATCCCAAATCTAACAATGAAGTCAAGCACGGGAGTTTCAGGTGGCCGCATGGCCCCCATACACATTGTAACTAAACGTATTCTCAATCTAGAAAAGCAAAAGAAACACGATTGCCGCTAAAGGATAGTATCCTTAATGCTCATCCTAACGGTCACAAAATTTTTTTACAATATTTTTTAAGATTACATTAATTACATTCGAATTGAATCCGCATTCAATCTCTCATAGTCTAGTTAATACATGAACCCACAATTAAAAGCATTGAATGCTGCTATTTTCTGAAGGTCTTCTTAATGGAATTTATTGATAGATTAATGTTTAAAACGAATACTTTAAACATTTTTTTTGGGATTTTTACGCGTTTTCATAAGCTATAATTTGTGGAAACGTTCTTTTTAGGCCTTCTTCTACCTAAAAAAATGTAAGTTAGAACTGCGAGATCCTTTTTGAGAAATCAGTTCCAAACTATTGGTAAAGCTCCCATTTTGCTTATCAAACTTTCAATTTTATTTGTATCAGGCAAGGAACAAAAAAGAAAAAAAGGTCTTTTTAGTACATGAAAGCTTTTAACAAAATATTTGGGCACATTTATTTTATTTATGAAGAAGATAGGTAGCTCAATTAAATCATTACGTGAAAACTGGTTTTAAAGGGTTAAACCCCGAATTAAATCTAAAATTAAATTAAAAGAGAAAAAGAGGGAAATGAGAAATGAGGCCAAGAGAAAAGTTGAAATGAAAGATGGCATAAAAGGAAAGAGAGAAGAATTGATTATAATGATGAAAAGTGCGCAAATAGAGCACTTTTAAATTGCTTAGCTGCAGTTACTTGTTTAATGGTGGAAGGCAGTGAATTCCACAGTCTGTTAACATGATAAGATAAGATGTTCTCGGCGACTGAACAAATTGTAATTTTTCAAATAAATACGGTGGTTTTTGTGTATACATATATTAACTTATATAAGAACACCCATCATCCAATTTCCAAAATATTAAGAAATGAATACCCAAGGTCTTGCTTATGGCAACGAGATATATGGTCGTATCTTTTTACTCCAAAGGCATATCGAACCACATCGTTAAAAGCGACAAGTAATTTGTGCTGGGAGAGGGAATCTTATATAGGAAATGTACCGATTTATTTTATAACCAGACCTTACAACGCTGTCAGAAAATGTAAGCCTTGTTGAATTGAGGTAAAATGCGGTAGACCTGCAGTGTTATAAAGTTTTTTTGAAATCAAATTAAGTGACTTTTTTGCATTTTAAATCAAACCGTCATCTAGTGACCATTTTACAATAAAGACAAGTCCGAATCCAATCTAGCGACAATATCTTCCACCAGTCCGGGTGGTCGAGCCAGGTATATCTGTGCGTCTTCAGCATACAGATGTACAGATGTATTTCGACACACTTGTGGTAAATCGTTTATTAAAAGACAGAACAGGATAAGCCCAAGAACTGCACCTTGGGGAACTCCAAAAAGTGTATTTTTCGGTTGAGAGTATTTAAGATTAGAAATATCCCGTTGAATACGATTATTTAGATAATTCTTAACCGGACACACTGAGGAATTACTCAAACCAAAGTAAAGTTTTAGTTTTTTTTGCAAGGAACCTTACGACTGACCGTGTCGAAAGCCTTCGAGAAGTCTAGTAAGAACAACAGTGAAAGAAATTCCTTGTCATGTTAGATTCAAATATCATCAATCACTTTGATCAAAGCTGTAAAACACTTATGGCTTGGTTGGAAACCTGATTGCACTGACGATAATAAATTAAAACGGTTCAAATGGTTGGAAATCTGTTTCGTAAGAATGTTTTTAAAACGTTTAGAAAAACATCTTAAGATACTTATTGGCCGAAAATGGGAGAATAATGGGGGGGTTATTCTTTTAGGGCACAGGGATGCACTTTTTTCAACAATCCGGAAAAGTTGAAGAGATAATGCAGAAATTAAACAAATGAGCTTTTTAAATGTGGAAGTATTATTTTTATAAAACGCAAATATATTCTGTCCTCACCAATCGTGTTTGATTTAAGCTCACGAATCTCTGGGATCACATCCGATTCCGATACTACTTCAAATTCCATCAAGGGTGATCCAACAAATAAAAATTAATTGGTTTACCCGCTAAAAGGAAGAATTACAACTATGGTTGTAGAAAAAGCCATAATTAACTCATCTGCATCTGGGACTTTAGTTAGTATTTGACTTTTTCCTATCTCAATAGATTTAATAGATTCGTCTAAAGTTTCTTTGATGGTCGGTAAAGGCTAAGCTTGGACAGAAGGTATATTTCTTTTGCTCTCCTGGTGACAAAAGAGGATTAAAAAAAATCTCCCAGTTGTGACAAGTAGAATTCTTTTTGAATTAAGTATAAAGTTTAGACAAGCTTTTTTTTTTAATACACTATCAGTTCTGTGTCGTGGAGTGCTTAAAGCAAGCAACTATCACGAGCAGAAATTTGCCGGCACTAAAAGTGCTCCCACAGGCTCATCATTTAGTGCAGATGTTAGTAAGGACAAAACAATTAAAAATACAATAATTATGTACCTATAAAATACTAACACAAACACAAATCATGCAAATAAATTAAGACATTAAGGTATTATTAGGCAAAATATTTTTCAGATTAATTTTACTAACATGCAAGTCAATCACATGATCATTTATATTATAGAATCTACTCATGCGACTAATAGGCTCATGCCTCCCATAATTCGTTCTATGATGGGGGCTAAACAATAAATCAACACTGCGTAAATTATGGGCACCACACCGAAAATTAAAGCCAATAGATGACAGCAAGTCAGGTGCATCTATTTGACCGGATATAAGCTGCTGTAAAAAAAAATGATATCGCTATTAAGCCTTCGTTGAGAAAGGGGTAACATTTGAAGAAGTTTAATACGCTGACTGTAAGGAGGAAGGTTAAGAGGATCATCCCATGGAAGTCCTCTAAGTGCAAATCGAATAAATTTACGTTGAATGGCCTCTATTCGATTTGAATGAATGTTGTAGAACGGCGTCCAAGCTTGTGAAGCATACTCTAGAATCGGACGGACAAAACAATTGTACAATGACATAGTAACGTAAGAGTCATTAAATTCTTTCGCCCACCTTTTTACGAAGCCCAGCATAGAATTAGATTTATTAACAATAAAATTGATATGCTTGGCAAAAACCAGTTTGGGATCGAAATAAACCCCAAGATCCTTAAAATTATCAACATTACAAAGAATATGTTGAGACAAAGAATATTGAAAGTTGGAAGGTATATTCTTTCTAGAGAAAGTCATATGTTGACATTTAGTAGGGTTCAGGCATAAACCGTTTTTATCACACCAATTGGCGAAGCTATTAATGTCAGATTGATGAAAAATTCTATCTTGCTGACTAGTGATAGATTTAAATATTTTCATATCATCAGCGTAGATTAGGATATGTTTGTGATTTATACATGCTTTAACATCATTAATGGCTAGTATAAATAGAATTTGTCTGAGGTGACTACCTTGGGGAACTCCAGACTGAGCTGTAAAAGATACAGATAGCGATCCTCTAAATTTGACTTGATAAACCCTTGATCTAAGGTATGAATTAACCCATTTTATGAAATTTGGTGGGAAACCAAAAGCCCTGAGCTTAAACTCGATTATTTCATGGGACAGCTGGTCGAAAGCTTTAGAGAAGTCAGTGTATATGCAATCCATTTCGTCCTTATTCTCTAAGGCATTAGAACAATCATGCAAGAAACTTAATAGATTAGTGACAGTGGATCTGTTTCTTACAAATCCATGCTGTTCATTACAAATTAAATTGCGACAAAGAAATATTAACTTTTCGCAAACAATTTGTTCAGAAAGCTTAGGGATACACGAAAGCTTTGAAATTGGCCTATAATTAGTGATATCACCACGTTCGCCTTTTTTAAATACAGGTGTGATAAAAGCACTTTTCCATAGATAAGGGAATTTACCAGTACTAATGGACAATTCAAATAGATATTTAAGATATGGAGCAATTGCATGACTACATTTTTTAAGAACGATCGGTGCAATGCCATCCGTTGTGAATGCAAAAGAAAAGGACTTTATGGAGTTCTGTGAAGACAACGGTTTAATCATTTTAAATGGAAGAACCAAAGGTGACGAAGAAGGCAACTTCACATTTGTCAATAATATGGGAAATTCAGTGAATAATATTTGTGCTATATCGCAAGATCTCTTAATGTGGGTGGAAAAATTCAAGGTAGAAGAAGAGATATGGTCGGATCATCTGCCCATAAAATTGACCCTTAGAAATATTGGTACCACAATAAGGCCAAATAACTTTAACCTATTACCAAAATTATTGTGGAATGACCGGAAAAAGGCCGAGTATCAAAATAATCTGAATTGCAACTTGCATAACTTAAAACTTCAGAAGGAAATAATTGAAATTAAAGACCTAACACAATTAATTAAGAGCTTAACAAAAGAACAGGCTAATACCTCAAAGCTCCTTAAACCAAAAAACAAATGGTACACCTATGAGTGTGAAGCAGCCAGAAAGAAAAGTTATAAACTTCTCAACATTTTTCGCAATACAGAAAACCAGGAGGCGAAATAAAACTATTTAAAAGCTCAAAAAGAATACAAGCTAGTCTGCAGAAGGCATAAAACTGACCTTAAAATTAGCAGAGTAAAAGACAGCAAGGGGTGGTGGAAATTGGCAAAAGAAATACGTAACCAAGATCAACAAAAGTGCCCTCAAATTTCCGCTTCTGAGTTTAGAGCATATTACAGTTCACTCCTTAACCCAAATGAAACAGCAAACCCTATTATCTACGCACCGAATTTTATTGAAGATCAAGCATTTTACAGGGCTATTACTACAGATAACATTTTAAACATTCTGAAAAGAATAAAACTAAATAAGGCACCAGGGGAAGACAGGATTACCTATGAATTCTTCATAAATGCAACAGAAGAGTTCCTGGAACAACTTGCAATTGGCTTCAATAGGATTCTGAATGAATGCAAAATAGAAGAAGCTTTCAATAAAACAATAATCTTTCCTATCTTTAAAAAAGGGGATATAAATCAACCAAGCAACTACAGGGGCATATCCTTCATGAATTGTGTTGTAAAGATTATGATGGGAATACTTAACGAGAGAATGTACGCATGAGTTGAAGAAAATAATATCTTGACGGAATTTCAGGCGGGATTTAGGAAAAAATACTCGACTGTTGACAACATTTATAATCTAGCATCAATTGTTCACCTGAAGTTAGCAGAAAAAAAAGAAAGTATATGCTTTTTTTGTTGATTTGAAAGCAGCATTTGACAAAATCTCAAGAAAATTACTTATATATAAACTACATGGAATGGAAGTCTCGACTAAATTTCCTAATTTATTAGAAGCTATATACGCTAATACGCAATCTGCTGTCTGGACCGGAAAAGAACTCTCCGAATACTTTGACACACTTTTTGGAGTCAAGCAAGGATGCTTACTATCGCCGTTGCTCTTTGCGCTGTATATAAATGATTTACACGAATCTTTAGAAGGAGGGCTCTATATTGACTCGCTTAACATAAGGTTGCTTCTGTATGCAGATGATATGGTCATGCTGGCGGATAATGTCAATGTTTTACAGAAGATGATAACGCGCCTGGAAACTTACTGCGAACAATGGGGGCTGGAAGTTAACTTATCTAAATCAGAGATTCTGGTGTTTAGAAATGGGGGAAGGCTATCTTGTCTTGTGGAAACTTAATGGAAACTTAATGGAGAGCAAATACGAATAGTTTCTAACTATACATACCTACTTAGGGGTTGTATTAACACCGAAGATGTCGTTTTCAAAGCATGTAGAGAAGAGAAATAGTTCGGCCAAGAACAGCACAAACTCGACATGGCAGTGCTTCATATCAAAAAGAAACATTAGTCTAGGAGCAAAGTGGAAATTGTTTCAGGCAATTTGCAGAGCAATCCAAACTTATGGCGCACATGTCTGAGATTTCGGTATGTTTCAAGAAGTAGACAAACTTCAACGCTATTTTTGAAACGAATTTTAAAACTACCCGCATTCACTCCAAACCACGCATTGTCATTAGAGACGGGAGCAGAAGACGGACACTATTATACTCTTGATCTACACCTCCGATATATAACAAAAGCAATGTTCGAGTACAGTGAAAGAAGACTACCAAACCAACTTACTTGGCTCTTGGGGAAGAAACTGTTCTGGGTAAGAGAGGTAAACCATCTTGGACATAGGTTCGGACTGCATTGGGATGAGGGCGAAACTTCTCAAAGTGAATGGATCCAAAAAAACTTTTATCTAATGCGCATGCTGAAATTAGAAACCGATCAACAAAATATAAGAAGGGCATGGGAAAGTAGTACAAGAGTGTATAAACATCTAGATTACTCAAGAGGACAGACGACTTTGGTCATTGTCGTAAGTTTTGTATTTTGAACATAATAATTGAATCCAAAATTAGATTTAAAAAATTTAACTTTAAACTTTTTGTTATTATGTTGAAATAAAAACATTTTACTACTTACTACTACAATGCCATCAGGACCTGATGAATAATCATTCTTCAGAGAATAAATACATTTTAAAATTGTTTCCAAGTCAAATGAGAAGCTACTAAAACTTATTTGGGAACAGCTAGTTAGATAACTAAATTATTGCTCATCTATGTGATAAGAAAAGGGTCACCCTAAACGACTTACTGAAATAATCAGCAAACATATTGCTTGCATCTAGCGAATCAGCAGTTGTAGAGCTATTGTAAGTAAGTTTCGATGGATAACCATCGGTTTTTTTCTTAGAATTAACAAACCCCGAAAAAAGTTTGGGGTCCAATTTTAGAGAGCATTCCATTTTACTTATTTACTCAATATATAAGTTGCAGGATAAAGATTTGAACTCATTGAATAATGTGAGATAGAGTTCAGGATCTGAATGGCAGAGACTTTTTAAAAAGTTCTTCCAAGCCCTATTACGTCTGTTTCGTATCGATTTGAGCTCTTTAGTATACCAGGGATGGGACGTTTTCATATTCCTAGAGGATTTGACAGGAATCACTTTTTTCATGCAGTTATCCATCAAAGAATAAAAAGCACCTACTGCATCTTCAATATTAGATAACGCAGTATGATTAAAATTAAAGCTATTAATTTCATCAGAAAGCCTTTGAAAATTTCCTTTCCGAAAGTCAAAAGATTGCGAACGGTCATACGAATTCCTGTTTTCGTACAGATGTGCGCCCAGTTCAATAAATACATCCAAGGGTAGATGATTGTCATCTATGTTAGCTATACTGAAGTGGGATTCTAGAACCACAGTACTAACAAAGAAAAAAGATCGAGAGTTCAATTTTTGAAATTTTTTATACAGCTTGTTTGCTGTAAGTCAAGAGACAAAATGTTGTCTAATAAAGCGAGCTCTTGTTGGGCAGAGTCAAAGGATGGAATGAGATGACAATCATCCTCAGAAGGTACATATCCAATATGTGGCAGATTGAAGTCGCCTATAAGTAAAACAGTGCTGTCACAACAAGATATGTCAAAAATATGGTCAAGTGCCATATAAAGTTCAGAATACAAAGATTACAAAGAAGCACTGATAGCACTACCTCTACTATGCGAGGTCACAGTCTCCTTCTCTCTATCTTTTTTTTTATCCTTTTTCATTATTTCCTTTTCCTTGATATTGGCACGATATTTTTGTGAGCAAGGGAAAAAGCAGCAGGATCCCACCCCACCGTCGAGCTGATGCCGTGCACCGCAAGGGTGCCAACCACTGCTTCATAGCAAGGACACATCGCATCTTGTACCTCATCCCACCTAATTTGCTTAGGCATAGGTCTCGGAATGCCCATTCCCGCTACAGAACGTATATTTGTTGTTGAAGATGAAATTTCATTAAAAGGACCAACGAGTGCCCTCAGTCACGAGGCAGTCATTTATGCGATATTAACATCACGTCCATATCTACACTTTTTATTAAAATGAAAACATCAGAACTTTTCAAAAAAAAAACACAGATTTTTTTTTGATTTTAACACGTTCGCGGACAAGGCGGAATATGCCGCTCAATTTTGCCGTTTTTGCTGGGACAAAGCGGCATATCCCGTCCAACTTTGTTGTACTCTATAACGCAAAGCGGCAACTGCCGTCAAGATTTTCATTGAATTATATACGCAATGAAACCTACTGTCCCAGTAGAAAACAAAACAGTTTGTGAAATGTCCCAGCAGACCGCTAGACGATGGTCTCAGCGAACTGCTAGGTATGTTGTTGTTTCTTTTTTATTGTAGCGGTTTATAGTTCCCGTTCTAAAAGTGATGAAAAAACGGCAGAGAATATTGTTTCACGTTCTTTCATTATTCTTATTCTTCTTATGTTCCTTATTTTCATATTGGTTTATTAATTTTTTTATATGAAATAATAAAAGTGTTTCTTTTCCCATATATTCCAGAGCGGCGTTTCCCGCTCTGTCCCAACATATCAAATATATATGTAAAATTTTAATCTACTGGGACAGAGCGGCATTTTCCGCTCCTGTTTTTTTATAAGAAAAACATGTAAATCATTATGAAAATCCTATTGGTTGTTTTTTCGTTAATTTATTCCAGTCGGAACAAAAGTTATGGTTGGTGCATTTTCCAAGACCGTTTGCGATTTCAACTGTCCGCGAACGTGTTAAATAGTTGGTCTTCATGGGACACCCTTTTTATATTATATTGAAAATATTGATTTTCTGACTTTATTTTAAAATTTTGGACTTATTTTCAAATTAAAATTTATTCTTTTTTTTGAATGGAATACGCAATAATTGTCTTGAGCTTTTTTCCATAAAACAGAGCTGGCCTGATTTCCGGTAGCTAATTTTAACAATTTCAAAGCGTTGTTCTATGCGTGCATCGTGCATCTGCTACTTACAATTAAACCTCTAATTGGAAATTCCTGTAGATTTGTTAGAATATATAAGTTCCTCCTTACCGAGTGTCAGCGGCATTGTCACCGCAACCGTGTAAAGTCACTTGTATGTGAATTTATTAGAGACACTAATTCTTTAAATCAAATTGCCGCAACAAAAAGTTACTTATCAGCTTCCCTTAAAAATTCAAAAAAAATGTATCGCTCAATACTTAAAAAGGAAGCAGTAATAGTAGTAGTAGTAATTGACTTTATTTTCATTAATAAATGTTACTAAAAAGTTTATAAGTCTATTTCCTGATTGGCATTTACATAGTTCACTTAAGATTTTGTCTATGACATATATACAAATATTAAATATGTAGTACAGATGTTTTAGAAATCTCACTCGATGATGCATTTTTTTGCAGCGCAGTGCGTTCACTGTGTAATTAAACAATAGATCCCAGCCTTGTTCTCCGTTTAAGATACCGATTGAAACTTCGTCCTCTAGTACATAAGAACCGAAAAATTGCTCCCGGAAATCCCTTAAAATTGTATATATTCCTAGAAAGTGTAGTACATCTTCCCTTACTCTCATATTGCAGATATTGCTCAAAATTGGCAGTTCTGGTCTGTGCCGTATATAATTCAACTGAACCAACTCTCCTCTCATTTTGAAAATAGTGCTTATTTTATCCGTCGTAAAGCAGTTTAAAAAGTAAGCTCGTTCTTCAAGGTGGTATTTTATTTTGCTGTAGTACAACCTATATTGTGAAGATTGGGCTTCACTAACATATTTCTAATATATAATATTGCCAGTTTTTTTTATAAATAATATATCAAATTGCATTCTTAGAGAATCAGACTGCATGTCTGGTGTAATATTAAGGGTTACTCCACATTCTGACGCAAGACGCTCCCATTCTTGCACTAGATTGTCTCTTGTTCTTATGATGTGTGTATGTACTTTTTTCGGTAGGCTAAAAAGGCAGTATGTATTTAAAAACGTAAAATGGTTTCTCATCACTGAATGTGTTGTTGTATACCAGGATATGCCGACTACCTTCTGTAAAGGTACAAATTTGAATTTAAAATATAATATAACGTCTTAGATATAAAATAACAATTTTTTTTCCTCAACGGTGAGGCTATGATCAGGATTAGGGCGATTATAACCGTCCAACTTTACTGCATCCCGGTTCGACCTCAATGAATATTGACAGGTCTCCTGGATTCCGATCATTTTGTTGCTGAGGTCAATCAAATGCTGTTGGTGTTGCAATTGTGTGATCCAGGAGTTTTAAGGCCTGCTTATTTCTCTTACGGTTTCGTTACAGTACAAAAATCAATCTTGTTGATTATATCCGTTGTTTACTCAGGCAAAGTCCCACAGAAGTCATCAGACGTACTTACAAGTATTGTTGGTTTCCACATCACTTTCAGTCTTTTCTCAAATGAAATTTTCATTCACAGAAGTTGTCATTGGCACACAGACATTTGGTGGATAGTGCAGTCATTTGGTTTCCTTGAAACGAACAATAACCAGGACAATAGGAATATGTTTGTATTTAATTTCAATGAAAGTCTGTGGTGTTGTTTTCACCTTCACTTTACTTTTTTCCTGTAGTGTCAAGGTCCATTTATTGGTTTTAGGTCAATGGGTATCCAAGGGTTTAACTGTTTCAATTCCTTGAGAGATAGAGGATTTGTTGTATTAAAAAATAAAATACAAATAAAGGGCTTCTGGATGTTCAAGGGAAATGAAGAGGCAATGTAATCTCTTCTTTTATCCGTTTCCACAAATTCTATCTCCGAATTGATTGTGTTCATTATATGCCCGAGATTTGTATCATAGAGATTAGACTTTTCGAAGGGATAACAAGCATACCGGTCCTTTCTCAAGCACGTGCCAAATGGTTTCCATCAGTTTTCTGGATTCGATTGCCTTTCCACGGTCAGCACATAAATCGCGAATGATACTAGTACGGGCTTATTTTGTTTTATTATTAAATTTATTAAGAGCCGTTAGGGTGTTCGGTGGAAAAGTGGTCAATTTAAGGGTCTTGCCATCTAATTTCAAGTTTATTCATTTAATACCGTATTTTCCCATTAATCTTGTCGGTTACTGCTGTGGCGACTATACCTATAACTATTGAAATACATACAACTGAATGAATAGTTTACATTTTCATATATTTGTGGGTTAAATTAATTTTGAAGGAATTTATGTGGTTTGAAAGGAATAAATAATGCATGGCTTTCTATCATTCATCTGACAAATCTGGCAAGAGTTATTGATACGGATTTTTGGATGTGAACTTGTTTAGGAAATGGATTTTATTTAGAAAACCTTTCTCAACTATTTGACAACAAAATATTTTACAGAAAGATTCATCAAAGAAATATTTATTTAAAATAGATAGCACAGCGTAACACTAACAGGTATATTAATGAAAAAATACTAAATTTGCCTCTAATTCACAAATTAACTAAAATGTTGATACGTTAATGTACGAATTTAAATTTCTTATAAATAAAAAATAAATGTTTATGTATACGCTAATTATCGTTAAGTAATAAATTGTATGGAAATCCATTAGCGACTATTACAAGAAGTAAAAATTGGTTCAGTTTATTCAATTAACTTAAAAAAATGTTTATTAATGAGATTTCTCATTTGAATCATTGATTATAGATAATTAATTTTTAATTTGGGTTTATTAATACAGCCGTAAGACTTTATTCAATTTGAAGGACGTGTTTTGTAAAAAAATGTGATTAAAAGTATTTTATAAAACATATTTCAAAAATGCCCCTCGTTGACTGTAATTAAAGCTTTCAACAAAAGCAAGGGATTGGATCAGATATTTGTTTTTTATATGCAAGGAAGGCTAATGAATAAAAAGATAAGCATAAGCATTCCAATTTCGAGTGCAGATTTTCGTTCGACGAGACAGGAGATTTTTTTTCAACCGTGTATCAGGCGAAAAATTTGATGTAATACATTTCCTCTTTTGCTTGTATTCTATTGAATAATACCATAAATTTAAAAATCCCATATCTGGTTGAAGCTCAAAAAGCTAAAACACGTGCACTTCTTCTTTGAACCCCAGCCCCAGAATCCAGACGGCAATTGCCTGAGCCAGCTTATGCTCACGCGACTTACAGAGCTTCGTTTAGGACAATTAATTGTTTGGCAGTGAAACTGTATTGAAGATGATTGGTAGTCAGGGCGCTTAGAAAAAATGTTGCTCTGTCCATTAAAATCGATAAACAATCAAAACACATTTCAGGCTGAGCTGAAAATCGTGGCTTCAATGGGAGAGTGCGTAGTGTGCTTGAATGAGAAGACGCTCTTCTAGGTTTCAGTCCCCGTGCAGGAAATGGTCTTTCAAGAATAATGAATAGAAAATAGACCAGCATCATAAAAAAGGAGTCTAATGATGGAACACCGCTGAAACTCCAGCCACAACTTCACGTGGTAGCAATATGATGATACTGTTGTTCATTTAAGTTAAGTTTAGAGCGTCCGCATAAGGACCAGTTATCTGGAATAAGTATCCTCTCAATTTTAGGTTAAATTTAACCATTTTTGTATAGTATGTAAGTCGATAAAAGCTGAGAAATGATAAAAAAATGAATGAAGAATGAAAAATGTGTGCGAAATTTTCCGCACAGAATTGACTACTTACATGACATCGGTTGGGAAATTATGTATATTTGCAATCGACACAACGTTCTTGCAATTGCAACAACATATTGAGCAGGAAAGTCAAGCAACTGGCAGGTGAATTTAATCCATTACCCATCTTCAAAAAAGATATAATCCCGCCGTGTCATGACCTTAGGTTAAAAAAATGTTAACGGTTTTTATTTAAAAATCAGTTAAATATCCAACTTAATGCATTTTTCAAAAAAATCAAATTTTGAGCTAGAAAGCTGAAATTTTAATATAAGGTCTTAAGGGGTCCAAAATGCTTGGGACTAAAATTTTTTTAAATCTGCCCACAATTTCAAAAAAAAAACAATTTTATCCAAAAGTCAAAGTTTCAGCTAGGTAGACAAAATTAATAATATATACCCTTTAGAAACTCGTAATGCTCATGTTAAAAGCTGACACGCCCAGAATTAAAAAAAAAGATTTTTTTTAAAAATCAGAGTTTGAGCTAGGAAGCTCAAATTTGGAATAAATGCTCTCAAGAGGCCTTAATTTAAGTATGTATGTAATGAAGTTGTTTTGAAAACTTCCTTTGTATAAAGTTTTCTGCCATGCCCACTTTCAAGGTAATTGCTTTTACTTTGTTTTTCAAACTAAATATTTTACTTAGAGTTATAGGAATAGGTTTAAGGTATCCAACAATTCGCCCAAGCGGACTGTTGTGAACAGAACAAGTTCAGTCTTCTTAGGATTGATTCCTAAACCGCATTGTATTTGTTACGCATGATCGTTTATGATTGGTAGGAGTTTGCATGTTGCAAGTAACACTTTATCGATCGTCTGCATAGCTATTACTTCAGCCCATCTGTTGTTTGATTTCGAAACAAGTATTTAGGTAATGAATGACGAGGACCCAAAGTAAGGAGAAAATGACTTCCCATTGTGGTGTGCCTCTGGAGCCAAACCAGGGTTAATTCCGGTAATTTTCAACACCCCCCTTCCCCCACCCTACTTACTTCGCTTCCTATATTTTTGGGATTTATTAGGAAACGTAAAAAGAGGTGCTTCAGAAAGCAAATGTAACTCCTCCCTCACTGACAGACCATCAAAATGGAGCACTTCCAACCATCGCAGAATATAGAAGACAAATTTGTGAATTTTCATTGAGAGGGCGTGGTAGCCGCCTACATACCCAGTCCCCAAAATACCTTCAATTATGATTTTTTACTTGGTGGTAGTCTTTAAATTACAAATAAGGCGACAAATCAAAAGATATAGGCAAAGGCTACAGTCCTCTTACACAAATTGTTGGATACCCTATTTCTGTTCCTATTCCCCAAAATGTGGGCTTGGCAACAAACTTAGGATGGGCAAATTGTTGAGAAGGATATTGTGAACATATTCTGTTATACCTACCTAACTGTTTCGTACTTTTTTTTTAAGGGTTTTATCGAAAACGTCCTCTAATAGTGGGCATCTCGAAACACTTTGTATGGAGAAATTGTTAAAAACAACTTTATCTACATACTTTGCGAAGAAAACTACTTTCATTTCGAATGATTTCTTCAACATAAGGGTTTTTTTTTTAAATAGTGTGCGTGTCAGTTGGCGCATTCAAAAAGTCTTTGCACTTGAGCATTTAGGGCCCCTAGAGAGCATATAATCTAAATTTCACAATTCTAGGTAGAATTTAGGGCTTCAAAATTGATCAATACTGATCACAAATAAAGTAATTTTTAGGGGTCTGCGAGCAATATTAGGGTACCTATGTTACAAACTAAGAGTCAATATTAAAATATTCTTTGAATAAGGTAGGTATTATTAGTATTTTTCAAAAATAATACAACTAAGCTCCTAAAAGTCCCAACAACTTTTACCTACCAAAACTATGAAATCGCGTTGTTTCAGTTTTACTACACTTTAGATATTCCATAAGTTAACGGAAACTAAGAACTTGGCGTTCCTTTAGATATTACTACTTTATGTCTGACTTTTTAAGGATCAGCAGTTGTTATACGTGAACTTGGTTCTGTTCTTATATTTAATTTGTTGGTGCGATAACCCGCACCCAGATCCATAGGGAGCATTATGATCGCATTAGTACAGATCATCAACTCATCGTTAAAGAAAAAGAAGGAAATGTTTTTGGTGTGATAACTGGTAAGTATATTATTTCCGCAAATAATGTGTGCATTTCAATTTACCAGCAGAACTTTAGTTTGAATTAAATTATAAATAAACATGAGATTTTGTTACAGAGATGAGGATTTGTTTTAAACCTATTATGAGTCTAATATCTAATTCGAATGATCTTATAAAAAGAAATTATTCAAAGGATTTCAATCTCTGTCGGCAGTTAATAAAGATAATGATTTCTGCTTCTAAATGGAAATACTTTGAGCTGTAAGGCCCAGTGTCTATATTCATTGTAGCGTATACCAATCATAAAAATCGAGCATTTTATTAGCATCCCCAATCCTACATACACTTTTCTTATCTTTAATTTCCTGCATGGAAAAAGCCTACCTTACCATCGGTTTTGGAACCAAAGTTTTTGTTTTTAAATAAACAAAGCTTCTAAACAAATTTGTTCATCCGCCTTCCATCTTAAATTACAAACTTGACGAAAATTCGGTTCAAAACGACGTGAGAAGCGTGCTTACGCAAGTACAAGTGAGCTCACATTCTCGTTTGCAATCACCTCTTTGTCGTTTAAGGAGCCTCGCGCCAAAAACGCTGAGAAGCGTGCGCGTGTGTAATTGGCAATTCTTAACCTTGAAATTTCGAAATTTGTATTTGGGATGTCCAATGCAATGGCGAAATAAAGCATTAGTCGAAAAAGGACATCATGAATGTGGGATCAATTTGAATCTGCTATGTATTGTGCGATATAAAGAATAGGTTCCTCAATGTTTTTTGTGTTTATACCGCTTTTCACCAATCCTTACCTATTTCCCTTTACAGAAAATCTGAGGATGGTTGAAGGTGCCTCCCAAAAAAATACAAATGACATCAACCGCTCCTTGACGAGTTGACACGTAGAAGCTACCACGCCATCCATTCGCATTTTGCTCCTCTCTACGATAAAAAGTATTATGACGTGCAGCACTACAAAATCAAATATCCCGTAGACCAGCGCTTCTAGCAAAGCCCCACATTCAACAGATGTCTATATACCTATCCATGCCATATATCATATAAATGTATTCATCAGGATACCCCTGTATTTTCAAAGAAAACCATGCAGAAAAATGACTGTGTTTTTGGGAAAATCTCTGTAATTATCCTGAATCCTACTGTTTTGTTCTCATTGATTTAAAACTTTTCATTTCACTAAAAAGTAAAGAGTTTAATAATCATCTTCGTTGTAAACGTGTGAATGCGCATTAATTTGCATTTTTCATTTCATTTTAGGATTGCGCGACAATCTTAGTCTGTATGGAAACCACTAAAAGTAATTCAAGCCCATCGCGAACAAATTTTCCCGGGGAACTCTTCCCATTCATCAATCTGATTAACATTGCTGACAGGAAAAAAGATTACCTCAGATTTTAGTCAAGATAGCCTTATAGTGATATTTTTTGTAAAAAAATGCAAAGGAAATTTTGCAATTGAATCCAAATACGTCGAAACTGTCTGCAGCTTTGTCCAGCAAAAAAAAGAGACCTGGTTCAATCGCAGTTGAAAGTTTAACACTAAGATCAACTTGAACATGTCGTGCATTGATCTTTGTCATTGGTTAAACACGAAGTACATGCCGCGAAAAAAACAGTACATATTCTGTTCAAACTCAAGGTGGTACTGAACGAATTAGAAAACGAAACCATTAACAAAGACTCTGATTAAATTTATAATATAAAAACATTCATTAATATTAACACAATAATAACTAACTATTCCAGCATTAGAATTCGAAGAAAATTTATCCTTTAAAATGAAATATTTTTTTCGAATTATCCAGTTTTTCCTTGAAAAATGTGTGGCATCATTATACTCGTATATAGGTACTGAGTGTTTTTTTTATAGAGGCATATATTATTTTTTTTTAAATAAAACACAACCAATTGAATGGAATGACCAAATTTTGGCTTTATTAGCTCACAAATTTCATGGCATTTAATGTTTGAAAATTATTTCTGGCATATGGCCTCCGCGACTGCGCTTTATGAATGCCATCCTGTCGGTCCAATTTTGCACCACTTTTTCGAGCATACCAGGTCTTATTTCGTCAAAAGTGCGTCGAATGTTGACTTCTAAGTAATCAATCAATGCTGGCTTATCAGCATAGACCAGAAATTTGACGTACCCCACAAAAAATAGCCCAAAGGTGTCAAATCACACGACCGAGGTGGCCAACTCACAAGTCCATTTCTTGAGATGATTCGGTCACCAAACGTTTGGCATATTGCGCCGTCTTGTTGGAACCGCTTTCGGATTTAAAGACAAATGGGACGATGACGCCTTCGGCATGTAAACCACACCAAATAGTGATTTTTTCGGGATGTATTGGAGTCTCAAGGGTCTCATGAGGATGTGATCACTCCATAAACGACAATTCTGCTTGTTTACAAACCCGTGAAGCCAGAAATGAGCATCATCGCTGAAGATGATTTGACGATAAAAATTTGGTTCAACTTCCAGTTGATTCTCAGCCTATTCATAGAACACACGACGCAATTGATGGTCCGCTGGCTTTAATTATTCCACGAGTTATATCTTATATGGATGTTCCCCAAGATATTTTTTTCAAAATTTTCCAAATAGTGGACGGGCAGAGACCGTGTTGCTGAGAACGGCGTCGGATCGATAAATTCGGGTCCTCTCTTACACTCCCTCTACAGCGACGATGGCTTCTTCTGTACGCACGGTACGGGCTCGATTTGGAAGAATATTATCACAAAGAGTAAATGTGGTCATGAATCGATCCACAGTATTGCGTATTAGCTACTCAGATGGACGACTATGCGCATCGTAAACTTTACTAAGTGCTGTATAATTTTGGCGAACAGAGCACGAATTTTTGAAATAAATTTCCATGATAAGTAAACGTTGTTCTGGTGTAAGTCTTTTCATGGTGATTTGCCAAAGTATACTGAAAAAAAGCCAAACACACTTTATTAGTATGACAACTAGTTTGAAAGTGATCCCTATCAGAAATATTATCTATAGGTATATCGTCGCTTGAAAAGCAAACTGACATAAGTCAAAATTCGACGATTTCGAGTTAACTATACAGAACGAATCGCAAAAAAAAAAATACGAGTACAATTTTTCTATCAAACCATCATAACTATAACTCTTAAACTGACAGCATGAGGGCACATGTGTCGTTTTGAATTTAAGGAAAAAACCCATTTTGTTTTCCCAGCTAAATGACTTTTTTTTCATTTGTAACACTTTGCTTCTAAACAAATTATGAATTCGCGATAAATAAGTTTCTTGAAAAGTGACATTAAGTTGTGTCATTTTACCTTGGAACAAAACTAGTTTATGAACTTCAAATTTATTTTGATTACTTTAATAAGTGTCGTTTTACCAATAAGCTAGGTTTTATTTTATATAATTTTATTATAGTCAAGTTCCTATATTTTTCTTATTATAACTTACATAATACTATTTAAAGTGGGTTGTTTCTACAAAATACGCAAAAAAATACAAATGGTTTTATTTCAAAACAAAACGACACTTTTTCATACTTTTTTCTTAAATTTGTAGCAATTTGGATGTAAAACGACATAAGTCAAAATTTTTTTTTGAAAAACGGCTTTTTGTAGTAACTTGAATATACCACTTGAAAGAAGAAAAGAAAAAAAAAACTTTTTTACTTTACAACTTTTTGGTATTCATTGAAATTCAAAACTAAAATGATTTTTTGAAGTTATGAAAAACTTCAAATGGCTTTTCTGAAAATGTATGAATTTGGACTTATGTCAGTTTGCTTTTCAAGCGACGATATATAAAAATCAATCCATATTTGTGTTTGTTGCCGGTGTTTGGCCAAACGCGTTAGCTGATTCTAATGAATTCTTTTTCATGAAAGGTGACGTCTGTAGGAAGGATTTTATGTATGTGCGATGTCTGTATCTGCATCGGTGTGTGAATTAGGGGCACCTGAGTGAGTACGCATGTAAATGTGTGTATGCTTGTAAATACCGATGCAGATACAGATAAAAAACCACCGTACAGACGTCACCTATTTTGTTATCCGAACGCGCATATTTTATGAAAGAGGGAGACCACACGAACGTTTTAAGCCTAATGTGGTGTTTGTTCGCACTTTCATTCTTTAGATATCAATGTTCAATGTTTTATTCAAAAAACTCTTATTGAATTTTTTTGGATTTTTTTTTGTGAATCGGACATCGGAAAGTTGCTTTCCCCACATTGATAACAATCGGTGTTAAAGTGAATGAAAAGTGATTCTATCGAAGTTTTTTACTTTCGCTTTGTTGTTTGATTCGCACAAGTAAGCTGATATAGGCGCCTGCCAGACAACAAGCACCTACCCTAAGCGGAACAACGAAGTTGCGTGAGCGGCCTAAGCCATGCGGAGAAAATCGTGTAGTCCCTTTCACCGGTTGAGGTCAAATCAGGCAATCTTCGGTATTGGCCGGAGAGTGTTTCTGTGAAGTTTTTTTTCAAACTCGGTCTTCTTTTTTTAGGCGCAGCAACATACGCCAGATACCCGCTATAGACAATAATAAGGAAGTCTACTCGAACATATTGGCCAATAGAATTCTCGGGCACGGGCAAAGCCGGGCGGGTGCAGCTAGTACCTTTATAAAAAAACACCCTATATAATGCTTTAGATGTAGTTGATAAAGTGCAGAAGCCAGAGTCTTTTTCTGTGTGCAACAAAAATACAAAAAAAATAATAATACCCTATCGAAATTTAATAATCACAAAAAAAAACATAGGGACAGGCTACAGTCCGCTTGGGCGAACTGTTGGATACCCTATTCTTATTCCTATCCCTCATAAGTGGGCGTGACAAAAGTCTAAGTATAGTTGAATTGTTAAGAACGCTCTACATATTTTGTTATATAACATTTAAAGGATTTTATCGAAAAAACCGCTCCCTAGCTCAAACTTGGGTGTTTCAATAAAATTGTTTTAATTAATTGTGGGAGTGTCAGTAGGCGAATTTAAAAAAAATTAACACATGAGCATAAAGGGCCCCTAGAGAGTATATATTACAAATTTCAGCTCCCTAGCTCAAACTTTGAATTTTGAAAAAAAGGTTTTTTTTTTTAATTGTGGGCGTGTCAGTGGGCGGATTTTGAAAATATTTACCCATGAGCATAAAGGGCCCCCTATAGAGTATATATTATAAATTTCAGCTCCCTAGCTCAAATTTTGGTTTTTCAATAAAATCTTTTCATTTATTTGTGGGCGTGTCAGTGGGTGGATTTTGAAAATTTTATATTCCGAGCAGTTTTAGGAGTCATAGATCATATATAAAAAATTTCACCTTTCTAGATCAAAATTCGATTTTTTCCAAAATTTTGTTTTTTTGAGTTTGTGGGCGGATTTCAAAAATTCGTAAACTGGATTATTTCGGGACCCCTATTTCGGGTTAAAATTTCAGCTATCTAGGCCCAGTTTAAAGGCCTAATTTATGCCGACGGACATGGCTAGATCGACATTACTATTGATGCTGATCATAAATATAGTAGCTTTTAGGGGTCTACGGGCAATATTAAGGTATGTTACAAACTATGCGTCAAAATTAATATACCCTTAGAATAGGGTGTAACAAGTGAAAATATTGAGCTCTAATTCTATACCTACTAACTAACTGACTAAATTAATTCCGATCATGTGGAAACCTTTTTTTATTTATATCGCTACCTTCATTGTCCTCCTTAGAGATAATTTAATTTGAAAATATATCTTCCTAAGAGCATAAATGGAAGAAGTTACATTCATAAATTTTATCTTTCTACTTATGTAGTTCATTGGATAACATATTTTTTTTTTTGAGTCAAGTCAATATTTTTATGTGTTGAAAGCCGTAGAAATCAATTGGAACATTCAATTCAAAATAGACACAGAAGACTCATCATGCGGAACTGCACAAATTTTATCGCATCGGTATAATAAAATTGAGTAATTACAATTTCTTTGAAACACCTTCATTTTATGACAATCAATTTTTTTTTTATTAAATTTTAAGTTCTTTTAGTCTACAATAACCAACGACCATACCACGTCGAGTTAATCGGTTCTCGTTAGACATATAGGTGCTTGTCTTGCTGGGGCCAAGAAGGCTTATGCTCTGACAAGGAGACTGTTTCACAGCAGTCAACTTGACTCCAGAGTGAAGGTCATTTGCTACGTGGCCCTTATAAGGCCGATCATCGCTTATGGTTGTCCATTGTGGTTTAATATAGCGCCTGGTTATATGGATAAGATTCGGGTTTTGGAGAGACAATGTCTTAGGACCTGTCTCCGGTTGTTCCGAACGCCTGAATCCAACTATATAAAATACTATCCCAACAAGGTCCTATAGGATGGGGCTCAGTTGAATAGGATTGACAATTTCCTCATTAAGGTGACTCGAAGGCACGTTGTAAGGGCGATGGCCAGCGACAATAGTCTGATCTTTGGGGCTTACTACCCCAATAAAATGTACATAGGGAGTACGCTCCGGTCTGGCTTTGTCCCGCCAGAGGCATTTATCCATATTGATGCAAAAGGGCTGGTACAGACGAGGGATGGTGTTCCGGTCTTATACCATCGCTACCGCAGCGCGAGAGATAAGCGGCTCCTCCATGACGGGGACGTCGCCAATGCTCATGAGCTCCTCCGTTTTAGTACCGCAATATCGGAGAGGGATAAATTCGACACGGAAAAGCAATTCGCCGAATTTTGGTGGCTTGTTGAGGGGGCAGGGGTCAACATGCCCTCCCAGGACGGTGCGTTACTTTAGGTAACATCCTCTTAGCTTATAAGTTTAATTAGCTAGGGCGTTTTTGGGAGACGCCGGGCTCGCCAACGTGTGGTGGTGCTTCCGGTAGTTGACTGACGCTGTAAGGCATCACTCGGCTCACGGCGGCGCGTGTGCACGTTGACGACTGCCAGGCACCCGGAAAGCAATTAGGATTTTGACCACTTGTTGCGCAAGGCAATGAGTGCTCAGAACCCTAATTATAGTTAGAATACGTTAAGTAGTTTAAGTAAGTAGAATAGGTAGTTTGTAGTTTGTTTTATATAAAAAATATAAAATCTTAATAATGATACCGAGTTTTATTTGATTTTCTCGACGAATACATATTATGTAAGATTAGTTCGTAAATAGTTTTTAGGCCGAAAGGCAATAATTATAAAATATAGTTAAGTTTAGGGCGTCCGCATAAGGACCAATAAATAAGAATAAGTATCCTGTTAATTTTAAGATAGATTTAATCATTTTTGTATAGTACGTAAGTTGATATTCAGTAACAATTAAAAAATGAATTTAAAAGTAAAGTAAGTAATCGGTTCTCGTCAGATCACCGCAATTAAACAACGTTGGACGCGGTTAGTACGTAGATGGTGGACCGTTTGAGAACAACCGCGTGTCGTTGGCCAGTCCCATCTACAGAGTTGAGGTAGATAAATACATACGTGGTATCACAATGGACCTAATTTGGTGTAAGTGTGTCGGCTTCTGCCGACAGCCACATAAACCTAACCTAACCTAACCTAGTCTACAATATTAAATTTCTCTTATGTCATATCAGAGTCCATATTCAATATTTCTTTTGTCTTACGCCCGAGCAACTTATAATGAAATTACAACATTACCTTTTTTGGAACAGATATCTACCTACTCATAAATATCACTATAAATCTTGATTGGCTTAAATTTGATAAAATGATATCAAATTTAAGTCAATTTATTCATTTTCTTATTAGATTAATGGGAATCCAATTTTAAATCGTATTTTTTGTTAATAGAAGAATATTTGTTGAGATGATCTTCTGAAGTGTAAAGTAAGGGACAAATGTGATGGCGTTTGAGGAGAGGAGGGATTTGTTCAAGTACGATATGACGGCGGCAGCCGCAGCCACTGTTGCAAAAGGGAGACATCCAATACGGGATGTCTTTATAAAAGCTTATTTATTCTTCTACATTTCATATTTATACCCCATTCTAAAGATATATTAATTTCGACTCAACTTTTGTAACATACCTTACTCCATACACATACCGCTCCTCTTTCTTCTTTTTATAAACGACTTACCAACTTTCATATCTGAATCAAATTCCATTTTATGTGCTGATGATGTGAAAAATATTTAAATCTGTAAACTCGCTTTTTTTTATATAAAGGGGACCCTTATAATGTATTAGCTACACAGCGCGGGCGTTAAGGAAATTAGGTTGAGAAGAAAAGGAGAGATGCCGATGCACGTTGGTTTTGAATGTTTGTAGGTTATAATGTGAAGGAAAAACAATGCGTGGAAGAGTGTTCCACATTTGTGTTGTACGGCTGAGGAAAGATTCTTTGAACTTCACTGTAAGTCCGAACACAGGCTTGAGGGTGAACTGATGAGCATTCCTTGCATGGTGGGTATTGCGGGTGAAATGTTCAAGGGGAGGAATGCAACTGGCTATTTCGTTTGAGCACTTATGGTGGAAATAACGATAAAATAACGAAAGGCAGGAGACATTACGACGATGACTAAGAGAGTCAGTCGATCTCGCGATGTCTCGGACGATAATGAGTTTTATCGCGCGTTTCTGGATCCTGTCAAGTAGCTCCAAATAAGTTATTGGTGCACCGGAACAGATATGAGCATTGTACTCGAGTTTCGGGCGAATAAACGCCTTATAAATTGTAGCCAGATCAAAAGGGGTGAAATATTTCTTACAACGCTTAAGGAAGCCTAGACATTTCGCCGCGTTCTTGGCGACATCGAATATGTGATCATTCCAATGAAGGTTGTCATTAACACACATACCGAGAATGGAAAGTCTTTCGGTTTCAGCAATGCAAGTGCCATTCATAGATAATGGCAATGTGTGTGGGTTTTGCTTTAATGACAGGAGACATCATTGTGTTTTGGAAGCATTAAATTTCACTCTATTGGTTTTACCCCACTGAGTTATGCTGTTAAGATCGGAATTTAATGAGCTTAACATACGTTGCCGTTCCAGTTCCACACCCGAAGATGAGGGGCTTGACCCAAGAAACGAATATGAGAAGCTGAGGGTACTGTCATCAGCAAAGGAATGGATTATATTAGAAGTAACAGACAGGAGATTATTTATAAAAATGAGAAAGAGAGTCGGGGACAGAACAGAGCCTTGGGGGACACCAGCATTTATTTGGTGAGTTGCAGACTTGAAATCGTCCAAAACAACTTGAATTGAACGGTCCGAAAGGTAATTTCTAATCCATTGAAGAAGAGTATCATCGATTCCAATTGCACGCATTTTCGACAAGAGAGCTTGATGCCAAACTCTGTCAAATGCCTTTGAAAGCGCTACAATCTTACTTTCACCAACTTGATGAAGAGATTGGTTTCAATTTTCGGTTAGATATGTCATCAAATCACTAGTGAACCTGTTGCTGCGAAAACCATACTGCCGGTCATTAAGAAGTTTTCGCGATTCAAGATATTTCATTAGCTGACGGTTTATCAGCGTTTCCATGACCTTAGAAAGAAGGGACGTAAGTGCAATTGGTCGGTAGGAGGAGGGAGAAGAAGATTCGCCTTTTTTTGGTACAGGCTGGACAAATGCTGTTTTCCATCTTCCCGGGAAGAGTCCTGAAGAATAGGACAGATGGAAAAGCTTACGCAATGGGTTTGCCAGCGAGGAAGAACACCTCTTCAGAACGATAGGGGAATACCATCTGGATCAGCGGACTTGTGAAAGTCAAGATCTTGAAGAACTCTATCCACTGTACGAGTGTGAAAGTGGATTGGTCCCATGGAGAATTCTACGCGCTCGAGTACAGGGGGAGACAAAGCACAATCTGGGAGCGTTGAGCTGACTGCAAAGTGAGCAGCAAGCAGATTGGCCTTATCTATAGAGCTGACGGCTGGAATGTCATTGTAAATGAGTGTCGGGATAGATGATGAGGTCGAATTCTTGATGTTTTTAACAAAGGACCAAAAGTTGTTACTATCAGTTGGATTTTGTTGTATTTTTTCCCTCAACTTTTGGTCTGATGCGATTCAATTGCAAACAGATCTTAACCAAGTTAATTACTGGTGTACTTTGAATGGGTTATATTTTAATATTAAAAAATGCTCTGTTATGTCTTTCAATAGAATAAAATCTTCGATAATCTTTGATTATAGTATACAAGGAAAATTACATCATAAGCAAGGCTAATTGTATGCTGGGTTTTCTGTGTCGAAATTCTAAAGACTTTAATGATCCCTACACACTCAAATCCCCTTTATAATTCATTGATTCGTTTTTTTTGGAATATGGTTGCGTTGTTTGGAGTCCCTACTACCGCAATGCTTAAGTTTGGATTGAGGTATGTTACAAACTATGCGTCAAAATTAATATACTCGTACCCTTAGAATAGGGTATAACAAGTGAAAATATTGATCTCTAATTCTATACCTTTTTGTAAATTTGTAAAAGTCAAGATCTTGAAGAACTCTATCAACTGTACGAGTCTGAAAGTGGATTGGTCCCATGGAGAATTCTACGCGCTCGAGTACAGGGGGAGACAAAGCACAATCTGGGAGCGTTGAGCTGACTGCAAAGTGAGCAGCAAGCAGATTGGCCTTATCTATAGAGCTGACGGCTGGAATGTCATTGTAAATGAGTGTCGGGATAGATGATGAGGTCGAATTCTTGATGTTTTTAACAAATGACCAAAAGTTTTTACTATCAGTGGGACTTTGTAGTATTTTTTCCCTCAACTTTTGGTCTGATGCGATTCAATTGCAAACAGATCTTAACCAAGTTAATTACTGGTGTACTTTGAATGGGTTATATTTTAATATTAAGAAATGCTCTGTTATGTCTTTCAATAGAATAAAATCTTCGATAATCTTTGATTATAGTATACAAGGAAAATTACATCATAAGCAAGGCTAATTGTATTCTGGGTTTTCTGTGTCGAAATTCTAAGACCCTACACACTCAAATCCCCTTTATAATTCATTGATTCGTTCTATATTGGAATATGGTTGCGTTGTTTGGAGTCCCTACTACCGCAATGCTTAAGTTTGGATTGAAAAAATTCAAAAACGATTAACAAAATTTGCTCTCCGAAAAATATACTATAATAATGATATTCCTCTTTATGAAGCAAGATGTGTGCTTATGAGTTTGAAACCCCTTGCTAAAAGAAAAACATATTACTCAGTACTTTTTGCACATGATGTAATTACCGCTCATATTGATTGTTATTAACACCAAACAATTTTATTACGTCAAGAAATGTCTGCTTCCATAGAGTGTATGAGTGCGATGTACTTAGCGCCGTTAACGCTATCAAGTCAAATGCTATTGGTCTGGATGGCATGCATCCGCAATTCCTTAAATTAATAATTCATGAAGTACTGCCAGAACTTACGTATATTTTTAACAGTGTTCTTACCTATTCTACCTACCCCAAATCCTGGAAATCCTCTAAGATTATTCCTATTCCCAAGAGCTCAGCAAATCGCAATGCAGCGTCCAATTTTCGTCCAATTTCAATTCTATCATTTATTTCAAAAGCCTTCGAAAAGGTTCTAAGTCAACAAGTACATGCATACCTTGACGATACCTGCCTTCTCTCACCACACCAGTCCGGTTTTAGAACGCATTATAGCTGTACTACTGCACTTGTGAATCTAGTTGAAAACTTTCGTGTTGCAATGGACAAGGACAATGTAATATCGCTGGTACTATTAGATTTCTCGAAAGCTTTCTATACAGTACCCCATGAAATACTGTTGCAAAAGCTAAAATACTTCTTCCACTTTAACTCAACGGCACTTGAACTAATGGAAAGCTACCTTAAATGCCGCAATCAAGCTGTGTATACCAACGAAATAGTATCCGCTTTTCTTGAAACCA
This sequence comes from Portevinia maculata, assembly GCA_949715645.1. NCBI lineage: Eukaryota > Metazoa > Arthropoda > Insecta > Diptera > Syrphidae > Portevinia > Portevinia maculata. The sequence goes on from OX454526.1 coordinate 223,790,715, forward strand.
AAGCTGGTGTCCCACAAGGGTCAATAATGGATCCGCTGTTGTTCACACTGTTCAACAATGACATTCCATCAGACTGCAAGATCCAAATGTATGCAGATGACGTACAGTTGCATTTAAGCTATCCTTTTGGACTGGTGGAAGATGCAACGGAAAGATTTAATGAGGATCTGAATTTTATTATTTTCTGGTCCCGCAGAAACAAATTGACACTTAATTCCGGCAAAAATCAGGCAATCGTTATAGCCGATCACGTATAGATACCCTAACCATACCCCAACTTATGATTGATGGCTCCAGCGTCAAAAATATGGGAGTAGCATGTAATCAAACTCTTACGTGGGAGGACCACACCATAAAAACCGTTGGTAAAATTGACGGCTCATTGCGAGCACTTTATCAAGCGGGAAACTGTCTGCCCTTCAATATTAAAGCGATGTTAGTGAAGCTTTAAATAGTACAGTGCGATTCGTCTACAAATTGAGTAGAATAGAACAGATTTCCAGTCGCATTACAGAATTTCTGGGAATATACCTGCAACGTTATATGGATCACAGAATATTGACTTTCCTGTTTAATCTGAAAGATAGCCAGGCGCCAGATTATCTGTTCCAAAGATTACAATTTGCTTCTTCAGCTAGAAGCCGAATTTTAATTTTGCCGACCTATAAATATAACCAATTTTTTGTGTATGCCATTTGACTATGCTTCCGGTTAACAGTAGGAGAGATCTTCAAGCTTCAGCGACTTCCAGAGAAAATTTAATTTTTTTTTCTTTCCCTTTTTTCCTTTTTATTTCAACTTTTAAATAAGTATGTAAATGTAATTTTGTTTCAAATTTTTGTTTTAACTTGAAATTATGTACTTTTTAAATTAACCTTTTATAACTGTTACACAATTAATGGATTTTGTATCTACGTGTTAACATAATCGGAAATAAATAAACAAACAAAGAAACAATATGAGTAGAACACTTTGTAAAACTGCTATTATGAATTTAATGTAATCTGTTTATTAACCGTTCCTGGAAAGATGGAGAAATGTTTAAAACATTGTCTCTTCCAATTCAATTACATTAATATGGAAGCTATTCTTTCTGACATTTTGGCGTAACTAGAGTCTTTATTTCTCTATTTTCTCTTTATACCCTATTCTAAGGGTATATTAATTTCGACTCATTGTTTATAACATACATTAATATTGCCGGTAGACCCCTAAAGTTACTATATTTATGATCAGCATCGATAGTAATGTCGATACAAAATGTCAACAAACAATTTCAAATAAATAATAATATTAATAAAAAATTACATAATATTAAAGCACGCTTGGCCGGGCCGGTGCCCATACTGGCTCACAGACCTACTTTGACATACTTAAACTTGTTTTTCATCAATATCTCACCACTTAGAAGGCTGATCAAATGTGGTTCAGCAAACATATTTTTATTTAAGAAATGTATTTTGTCAATTTGATCCAAATACTCGTAGTACCATAAATACGAACGAATGAAATATCACGACTACTTCGAGAAACTGCAGACTAAACTAACATAGTGTCCAAGTTTGGTGTCAAGCGGTCCAGCGGCTCTCGAGTTTTAGACGCATTGTATGCCCTATTCTAAGGGTATATTTAGTTTGACTCATAGTTTGTAACATAGCTTAATATTGCCCGTGGCATAGATGCAGTAGTAGTGTATTCGCTTACTGAATGGAAAGTCGTGCGTTCGAATCCCGGCCAAGTCCATTACTTTATATCGAATACATGAAATCGTAATCTCCCTAAGCAACTTAGACCTTACACACCACCAGTGGAGAAAAAACCCTACAAGTAAGTAGCACCGAAAAGCATGCAATGAAATACGAAAATGCCAGATGCTGCTTGCTGTTAAAACACAAATGCTTACGCTGTGTTCTTAGCACTATAAGGGTACTGTAACAACAGAAAAAATCCCTTTAGCGTAAGCAAATTATAAAAAAATACCCCTAAAATTTGCTATGCTCGTGATCAGCATTGATAGTAATATCGATCTAGCCATGTCTTTAATCTCGAGCTAGAAAGCTGGCATATATACCATACTATATACTGTCTATGGGCCCAGTGATACGACCACAATCTGAAAAACAAACAAATTTATCGCCCACAATTAAATAAAACAGTTTTATCGAAAAGTCAAAGTTTGAGCTAGGAAACTGACATTTATAGTATATAACAAGATACGCTTCAGGACCCTTAATGCTCATAGTAAAAAAACCGTTTTATTATAGAAAGCATTCGCAAAGTATGTAGTTGAAGTCGTTTTGAACAATTCCTTTATATAAAATTTTCAGCCTTGCCCACTTTTACTGGTTTTTTTTTTAACAAAATCTAATATCTTAATCCTTGAAAAATTACTGAGGTGGCTGGGTCATGAAGAGCGAATGGATGTGAATGCTCCTGCCCGAAAGATCTTCGAATCCACACCGTCTAACAAAATATGAAGATCCTTCTTAACAATTCTTCGATACTTCGATTTTGTTCACCCCCATTTAACGAGGGATATAATTAGGAATAGGGTATCCAACAGTTTGCCTAAGCGGACTGTTGCCTTTTCCTATTTTTTTTTTTAAGGGAATCCACATCCGAAAGCACCAGACTCGGTAACGGTTCATTGTACTACCAGGCAGAACTCCTATTTTTGGTGTAGAGGTTGGAGAAACAAGGTGTTATTCCTTTTTCTCCTTTAATGGATGGCGTATGTTTTTGTTCCGCATGGGGATTGAACCTAAATATAAAGATAATTACATACATAATATTATGTATTAACGGCACATATAAGGCCTTATACTTAGCTTCTCCAACCTTTTGTATATACAATTCATATTTTCACACGTCCCTAGCTACAACTTAACGCTGATTCAGAATTAAAAATGGGGACATCTTTTTTTAGAGGTGGCCCTGCTTTCGGGGCCTCTTTTTTATCATTTCTAGGGGTGTGGTGGCTTCCACCAATTCTTTCCATAGCTGAAATTATAATAATCATAATAATAATAAATAATAATAATAATAAATAGTACAAATCATCAATTTCAAAATTCAGCTAATTTGCCAATATTTTAGTTATTTATTTACTAACAAAAAACGGCTGGACCGATTTCGCTGGAAACTTAATCAGTTCTGAGTTACGTAATTTAATTACGCTTTGACTAAACGCGGTCCCATGTCAATATCATCTTTGGTTCTCGAGATAATCGTGGCGAAGGATAATTTCGAACGCACATACTTACATATGTATTACGTACATACACACAGACAGACATCTCTATAAAAACGTTGGATTTGGATTTTGGTGACCTTGAAACGTGGAGATATGTCAAAATCCGCGACTCACAAAATCGGTCCCATTACAACAACTTCCACTGAAAAATTAAAAAAATTACTGAACCATAAATTAACCCCAAAAATGAAGATGGCGACCTAAAGTTTTGCATATAGGGGCAGCATGGCCCCCATACACATTTACCAGCTAATTTTAATATTGAAAATCGGGATTTTCACAGCTTATCGTAGGAGAGGTTCATCGCGCAAAGGTACAGTATTCCTTTAAAAACAAAACATGCTAGATGGGACATGATTCTAAACATGTACCTGTTTGTTAGAATTTCACAAGAGGTGTAGGGCAGTGAAAATAATTATATCTGTTTCTGGGTGGAACTCAAAGCTCGAGCCCCTTGCTCAGTAGTCCAACGCACTATCCGCTGCCCTAACACGACAATAAGTGCGGACGTATGTTGATACATAGCAATTTTTACGACATCCGTTTCCTTTTAACCAAGGACCCCATAATATCAACAAATCCAAGTAGCCCCATATACAATTTGAACCTTGTACCAGATAAGGGGAATACAACCAGAGTTTAATACCAATACATTATTTACGACTCAATGATGAGCACCGATGACTGACAGGATGGTTTTCTCTCTGTTATGTTATTTCGACAGTATGGTTATAAAAGGTAGAATAATGCTATCATAAACTGACATTAATTTGATCTGAATTCTTTTTATAGGTAATAAAAGAAAAGTTCACTTTCCCTGGAAAAAGTAGATGATTTTTTATATTGTAAATCAATTTTGCTTTGGAATGTAGTTACCTTGTCAATCAATTGACAGAAATTGGATCTGTATGTTTACTGAAATGTTCATTCAGCTAAACAAAATTATACCTCAGTTTGCTCTTATAAAATAAAAAAATGCCACTTTCAGTTTAAATAGGGTTTCTAAATACCCCCTTCCCCATTACGTTACGGGTAATTTTCAATTTCTATGACACCTAAATATTAATAAGTAGACAGCTACCATTGTAATAAACATTATTTTCATCTTATCGTTAGCATCTGTCCATTACTTATTTCAGACAAATTACGAGAGATTATTAAAATTCCCATTTATGAAGAACAACGAAACTGCACTTACCATTACTCGTTACTCTTGAAATAAAGGAAGGTTTCTTTGGGCCAAGGAGCCTCGAAAAAGGGGTTTCTCAAGCATGAAATAAACTTATAATTGCAATTCAATTATGCATTTTAGATGTTTGTTTATTTAGCAGAGTTATTGATACAAGGAGAGAACTTTAGAGCAGTAACGCTGGATGCTTGACTTTTAAGCAGGAGGGAGACTTTAACAGTATGAAGAACGAGTGTAGAAGGCTATTTTGGATTGCATTTGAAGAAGGGTGTTAACTGGAGCTTGAGAATGAATTAAGTGGACGTTTTATCGGTTTTTTTTTACAAGAAGAGGGATGCACTAATCGTTATTGGATCACTTGTTCTACTTAAGCGGTAAAGTTATGATCTGAGATCACAACGCTCCATCTTTATTGCATCCCTGCTGGTCCGCTTGTGGGGTCGCCAGTTTGACTTTAAAAAAAATGTCGGCAGAAGTTTCACTTTCGCCAGTGAGGCCAATCCAATGCTGGAATCTTTCGGTCTGCCGTTTTTTTACGATTTTGACACGAGCATGTTTCTGTTATTATTTTGTTGTACTTTGACCACATCTATAATCGTATCAACCCGTGGATTAGCATGCACACTTGCGGCACAGCTTTAAGGTTCGGTAGAGAAAGAAATGTCCGCCGAGTCAGGAATTTTGAACCCATTTGCTTCCCCTCACCTAAGTAGCAGCAGTTTTCTAGTCAAATTTTTGAAGGGTATCACAGTGACTGCTATCAACAATAACGTTTTGTCATAGGAGATGGATTAATGTTTTTCATGTGTAGTTCGTCATGTCCTCGTTGTCTTGTGCGCCGTGAAAATCTCTACTATAGCACGCTGGGAACGGTCGATGATGTCAGCACTATATTATTTCTGCTGAAGATAGTGCTTATATTGTATAAGCATCTGCACTATGCACTATTTGCTGCATGCATCTACAACGCGGTGTAAGTTTGAAAATACTTTAAAATCGCGCTTGGCACTCGTGTTTTCCAGGGCCACACGACACAGCACCCAGCTATCGTCATGTAGAGCTCCTGTCGATGAATATTTTTATATGCGTCTTTAAAGTCGATGGAGGTGGTGAGTCTCGTCTTAAAATTCGTCGGCATTTCCAGAATTTTCCTTAATACAAAAGTTTGGTTGATCTGCCCGGACGGTACCGACATTGGTAAGTGCTATTTGGTTTGCTGCAGAATAACTTGAGATGTTATATTATGTTCTTTTGTGTTTCGATAGTCATTGCAAGATATAGGATCGCCTTCCTTGTAGATGTGGCATAAAGAGCCAGTCATTGCCTTCTTATACATAATATGTATCTGCTTGATTTGGCGCAGACGTCATACTGAAATTAGGTCTAATGAAGTAAAGTCGTAAATTAAATCCTTGGACATTATTAAATTTCCGTTTGAAAAAATACCAAATAACTTCATTAAACTCACCTACTGAATAATTCATTTATTAAAGGTGGCATTGCACTAGCACAGTGGTCCCCAACATTTAGTACCGAAGAGCATTTTCCAAATTACCGATGATGTAGCGGGCATCATTTATTTTAGCACATAATAGTGACCTTTATCCAACTTTTTGTTTCACCCAGATGTGTTGGTTGGGGTCATCAGTCGGTTAGCACAACACATCAAATCTATACCAATTTTTCCTTGTTATTACCCTCGTATAACATAATTCACTACATAAAAGTGAGTGTGAATTGTTTTTACCCATTTCAATGCATCTTCAGTTCGAAGACGAGCAATTGATATATTTTTTTAAAGCTCAAGGTCTGCCTATGATTAAATCAGATATTATATTTATTCTACTCTTTCTAGTTGGTTATATATTTGTGGAAAATATAACTTTATGTGAATACATAATAGCGACCATTTTCCATTTATTTTCTTAAGGTTAATTTGTCGTGACTTTAAAATTATAATCATCTTCTTCTCCCTTTACGACGAGGTTTTGATCAGGATTTGAGAGATCATAACCCTCCCACTCTACTGCATCCCTGCTGCAATTTTTAAGAATGGCAACTTTTTTGCCAACCAAGTCCCAAACGTGTTAATCTGTTATATAGAATTTCAGCGCAATGTCATTTTTAAGTCCAAAATCTGAAGTGCCAGTTGCTCTGCTCTATTTGAAATAACTATTTGAATTGATGATTCCAATGATGATATATGGAATGGTATTGTTTATACCTTATTCTAGGGGTATATTAATTTTGACGCATAGTTTGTAACATACCTTAATATTGCCCGTAGACCCCTAAAAGTTACTATATTTATGATCAGCATCGATAGTAATGTCGATCTAGCCATGTCCGTCCGTCCGTCCGTCCGTCCGTCCGTCCGTCCGTCCGTCCGTCCGTCGGCAAAAATTAGGCCTTTAAACTGGACCTAGAGAGCTGAAATTTTAACCATATACTCTCTAGGGTCCCGAAATAATCAAGTTTAAGAATTTTTGAAATCCGCCCACAGACACGCCCACAAACTCAAAAAAAACAAAATTTTGGAAAAAATCGAATTTTGAGCTAGAGAGCTGAAATTTTTTATATATGATCTATGGCCCATAAAACTGATTGGGACATACAATTTTCAAAATCCGCCCACTGACACGCCCACAATTAAATAAAACAAATTTTGGGAAAAATTGAATTTTGAGCTAGAAAGCTGAAATTTTTTATATATGATCTTTGGCCCATAAAACTGCTTGGGACATAAAATTTTCAAAATCCGCCCACTGACACGCCCACAATTAAATAAAATATTTTTTTTGAAAAACCAAAATTTGAGCTAGGGAGCTGAAATTTTTAATATATACTCTCTAGGGGCCCTTTATGCTCATGTGTAAATATTTTCAAAATCCGCCTACTGACACGCCCACAATTATTTTTTTTTTATTTTTGAAAGTCCAAAGTTTGAGCTAGGGAGCTGAAATTTATAGTATATACTCTCTAGGTGCCCTTTATGCTCATACTTAATTTTTTTTTAAATCCGCCTACTGACACGCCTACAATTAAATAAAACAATTTTATTGAAAAACCAAAGTTTGAGCTAGGGAGCGTTTTTATTTACAAAAGCTTAGTTTTTTCGATAAAATCCTTTAAATTTTTGTCACGCCCACTTATGAGATATAGGAATAAGAATAGGGTATCCAACAGTTCGCCCAAGCGGACTGTAGCCCGCCCCTATGTTTATGATCAGCATCGATAGTAATGTCGATCTAGCCATGTCCGTCCGTCCGTCCGTCCGTCGGCAAAAATTAGGCCTTTAAACTGGACCTAGAGAGCTGAAAATTTAACCATTTCCTCTCTAGGGTCCCGAAATAATCAAGTTTACGAATTTTTGAAATCCGCCCACAAACTCAAAAAAAAACAAATTTTTCGAAAAAATCGAATTTTGAGCTAGAAAGCTGAAATTTTTTATATACGAGTATTCTAACTATAATTGAGAATATGAGCACTCGTTGCTTACCGCCGTGAGCCGACTGAAGCCTTACAGCGTCAATCACCTCCCGGAATCACCACCACAAGCCGACGAGCCCGGCCTCTCCCAGAAACGCCCTAGCTAACTTAGTCTAACTTATAAACTAAGAGGATGTTACCTAGAGTAACGCACAGTCCTGGGAGGGCATGTTAACCCCTCCCTCCCAATAAGCCACCAAAATTCTGAGAATTGCTTTTCCGTATCAAAAGGCCAACACACTAACCTCTACACCGTCGCCACCTATTCAATCGGTTAACCGCCATCCAAAACTCTTTAGAATCTCTGCAGTGTATTCGATTTAAAGCTTAAGCCTCATAATACTCAGATTTATCCCTTTGCAAGTTTTTTTAACTTGAATTTTTAATTTATAATTATGCAAAAGCAGATTTCATCTCATTGAATAATTTTTATAGCTCATTTGGCTGGGAGGACTTATTGAAGGATATGTCCTTGGAACATATGTATTCTTGTTTTAAAGGTATTTTATTCGATGGTATGGAGCGTTTTATTCCTACCACAAAAAGAAAAATTAATTTAAAATTTCCGTGGTTTAATAAAAGGATACAAAGTTTGGAAAATGCCAAAAATAAGGCCTTTAAGCGTTATAAATCTAACAATAACCCCGATGACTACGTAATATTTCGTCAGTTACAAAAAGAGTTCGAATTTTTAAACAAGTTTTTATACAGGCAAAACGTTATTAAGACAGAATCAAACATTAAAAGAAATTCTAAATCTTTTTGGATATTCCTTAATTCTAAAAGGAAAGTTTCGTCATTCCCGCAATATTATGGAATACAATGACAGAATATCTAATGATTTAGAGTCATCTTGTAACTTCTTTACGGAGTTCTTCCAAACATTCTACAACAGTGATACAATTTCTAACATTAATGAATACTATCGTTGCATAAATCCCATCACCGATTTTTGCCTAAATTGTTTTTCTCAAGAAGAGGTTCTGGTAGGTTTGGACGATATTGATATTACCATAAAAGCTGGGTATGATAAAATTTCTCCGTTGTTATTATCGAAATGCGCAACTTCCTTGAGCTATGTGATCACTTGCATTTTCAATAAATCCCTAGAAGATGGTGTTTTTCTGGATGAATGGAAGATTTCTTTTGTTGATCCAATATTTAAAAATGGACTTAAACATTAAGTCAAAAATTACAGACCCATCTCTAAGTTTTCCGCCATTCCTAAATTGCTTGAAAAAATTATAACCCAAAAGCTATATTTTTCGTTAAAGGAAACTTTATCCCAGTAGCAACACGGGTTTTTGAAGGGTAGATCAACTTGCACTAATTTAAGTCTTTTTACAAATTTTTGCTGCAACCAAATGGAATCGAACAAACAAGTTGATGTTCTTTACACAGATTTTGTTAAAGCTTTCGATCGTGTACATCACGATCTTATTTTACAGAAATTAGATAGATTAGGTTTCAATTCATCTTTTATTAAGTGGCTGAGATCTTATTTAACTGGAAGGAAACAAATAGTAAAGATTGAAAATTGTACATCCAATCTAATAGAAGTTAAGTCGGGTCTTCCACAAGGAAGTCATTTAGGTCCACTTCTATTCATCATCTTCACAAATGATTTGCCTTCTGTTATGAAATACTGCAGTTGTTTAATATATGCCGACGATGTCAAAGTGTTTTTTCCGGTTACTGTTTTTTCATGCAGGAAGACATAAACAATTTCTTGGAATGGTGTAATTTTAACCATCTTGGGTTGAATAATTCGAAATGCAAAATTTTAAGTGTGACTAGTTCCGCGTCTTCGTTAAATTTGATTATTGTTTTAATGATTTTAAACTTCTTAGAGTTGACTGTATCAAAGATCTTGGAGTCTATATCGATTCGAAAATGGATTTCAGGTCACACATTGACTATTGACTATATCGTCTCTAAGGATAATTCATTATTAGGTTTTTTAAAAAGAAATTCACAAGATTTCCAGGATGCATATGCTAAAAACATTATTCTTGTCTCTTGTTGTTCCAGTGTTGGAATATGGTTGTGTTGTTTGGTCACCATATTATGAAATTGGAACAATTAGGATAGAAAGAATTCAAAAACGCTTTACGAGGTATGCATTAGGAAAATTAAATAGGGTTGGTTCTGTGCCTGACTATAATTCGAGATGTTCTCTCATTGATATGAAAACGCTTAAATTTCGTAGGCAAATTCAATGCGTTATGTTCATAAAAGATATTTTGGACTATAGAATCACATCTATCGACCTTGTTTCTTTTATTCCTTTTCATGTGCCAAGATTGTTTCGTAATAGTAACGTTTATTTTTATGTTCCTCATCATAGGACAAACTACGGTTTGAATGAACCAATTACGCGTTCCTTAAAGTTATTCAATGAAATGTGCAATAATATTGATGTTTCAATAAATAGCGATGTTTTAAAAAAAAACTATTAGAAATTTGTATATAGGTAACTATATTTTTAAATGAATTGGATTCCTAGCAAACAATCTAGTACATGCCCTTCCACATTTTTATAGCTTTAATCACATTTTAAGATGTAAAATAATGTGTTGAAAAAATACCGAACTCAGTAAAAATTGCATTTTTTTATACCCTATTCTAAGGGTATATTAATTTTGACGCATAGTTTGTAACATACCTTAATATTGCCCGTAGACCCCTAAAAGCTACTATATTTATGATCAGCATCGATAGTAATGTCAATCTAGCCATGTCCGTCCGTCCGTCCGTCCGTCGGCAAAAATTAGGCCTTTAAACTGGGCCTAGAGAGCTGAAGTTTTAACCATATACTCTCTAGGGTCCCGAAATAATCAAGTTTACGAATTTTTGAATACCGCCCACAGACACGCCCACAAACTCAAAAAAAAACAAAATTTTGGAAAAAATCGAATTTTGAGCTAGAAAGCTGAAATTTTTTATATATGATCTATGACTCCTAAAACTGCTCGGGATATAAAATTTTCAAAATCCGCCCACTGACACGCCCACAAATAAATAAAACAATTTTATTGAAAATCCAAAGTTTGAACTAGGGAGCTGAAATTTATAATATATATACTCTCTAGGCTCATGTGTAAATATTTTCAAAATCCGCCCACTGACACGCCCACAATTTAAAATAAACTTTTTTTGCAAATCCAAAGTTTGAGCTAGGGAGCTGAAATTTATAATATATACTCTCTAGGGGCCCTTTACGCGCATGTGTTAATTTTTTTTAAATCCATTTTACTGAAAAACCAAAGTTTTTCCATTTTTTTACAAAAGCTTCGTTTTTTTTTGAAAAAATCCTTTAAATGTTATATAACAAAATATGTAGAGCGTTCTTAACAATTCAACCATACTAAGACTTTTGTCACACCCACTTATGAGGGATGGGAATAAGAATAGGGTATCCAACAGTTCGCCTAAGCGGACTGTAGCCCGTCCCTATGTTTTTTAATTAAAAATAGTGAAAAACAATAAAAGGAAAATTGTTTGGCTTGTTGGCACAAAAACTGTTATCAATAAATTGTTATCATTAAATTATTAAGCTATGCCTCACGGAACTCATTTGAGGGCAATTATTAGGACTCATAAGGAGCACGGCTTATCCAACTGATCCATTGGCAGGAAAATTGGACGATTCCGTCGTATGTATTTTTTTTGAATTTGGGCCAAAATTATAGGACTGCAGGAAGATCTGGTCGAATAAGCCTTTTGACCTCACGCAACGAAAATACAATTTACCACGAAGCAATGCGTAATAAGCTGAATGCTGACCAGATAAAGAGCAAGTTGGATCTCCCAGTGACGGTAAGAAGAGTTTAGAAAGATTGAAGGGAAATCATAACTTTCGTTAAACGAAAATGGTGAAAAAACCCAACCTGCAACAGCATCATAAAGAAGCAAGGTTAAGATTAGCAAGAAGTCACATGGCTTGGAACAGGGAGTGGAAATCCGTTATTTTTAGTGATGAAAAAAATGTAATTTCGATGGTCCGGATGGTTTTAGCTTTTATTAGCGTGATTTTATCGGAACTCTGTTTGATGGTTTGGGGTGAATTTGGTTCTTTTCTTTTTTTGTTGTATATTTTTATGATGAGTTTCAACTTTTAAGGTCTGCCTCTTTTCGGGTGTGTATACGATTGTTGATGGACACCGCCTGTTTGTCAGCGTTTTAAGATATATGATTTGAATATGAGATAAGTTTTCTGCAGTGTGTTTTGCAAGTTTTAATTCAAAAATGTCCTATTCAACCAAACTGGAGATGAATACAGCCTTCAGCCATACGCCAGAGAGTTGCACCAGTTGAACAAACTTAAACATTATTATGTAGCTCAAAAAGCAAACAAATGAAACCAATGATTATGTAACTGCATATTTATTTCTGGCCAAACAAAAAAGAAAAACCACCCAAAAACGTTTTAGATAAACGTTATTCGGCACCGCAATGAGTATTGGTTCCGTGGTTTCAATGAGTCTCATTTTAATTTAACCCTTTTCTCCGTATGGTTTAGCCCGCTCTCGCAACTTTATTACCCCCCAAGGGTAGGTGCTACTTGTCTGGCAGGCGCCTATATATCCTCACTTTTTTGAATCAAACAGCGTTTGGGTGGGTCGCTTTGCAGGTTCAAGGGATTAAACTCTTTTTTCCGCATGGTTAAGCCCGCTCACGTAACTTCGTTGCAAGGGTCGCCTATGTCAGCTTGCTGTTATGAATCAAAAAGTATTTGGGTGGCTGACTTTGGGTGTTTAAAGGATTCACCAATTTCACTTAGAGTTAATGTTTTCATGCCTTACTGTATCCAATTGTCACACACGTCCATAAACCTTTGAACTTCCAGCTACATGTATGTAAATAACATTAAAAAAAACTGACGAACTGAAGAACCTCTGCTCGTAGCAAGTAATTTATCTCACTGTATAATCTGTTCCCCGCATTTTCCTGTGAAAACATTTGTTTTCAGAACTGCTGCCAGGTAGATCCTGCAGGCAAGCAACAGTTTCTGCCAGACATGTTTTAGTTCAACATTCAGACGACCACAGCCTAAATGAAGAACCGACAATTGACGCAAAATATATACATTATGTGTAACATTATATAATATATAATATTATTTTTTTTTCACAATTTTAGTTGTTTATCATTGCCTACTTGGAAACAATTTTCACTTTTATCATTTCTAGTGTTTTTTCATTAAAATGTTTACATTTTGTCGATTCGGACACCGCTGTTTATCGTTAATAAACCAAACTTTGTTAAAATTCATCCAGACACCATAAGGAACGCACACACAAAATTTTATCAAAATCCACCGAGCAGCTCATGGGTCTATAAAGGACATCCGAACAATGATTCATTTTTATATATAGAAAAAAAGAAGTTCAGAAAAATAGAGCGTGTCGCAGCATCCCACATGTTTTGTAAGGAAATTATCCTTATATGTATATTCCACTCGTTCGAATACAGGCTTATAGCTTTTGAAATATTCACAAGATGGAATACAGTTTTTTTAAATTTAAGTCATGCAATTTTAATAATTTCATATGACCGTAACCGTAAGCTGATATCAAAACTATTAAATTCGGCTCAAGATAGACAGGGAATCCATATAGGACCCCAAACAAAGGCTAAAATATTTGATAAGGTACCCGTTAGATCAGGACTTAAGCATTTTTGCAATCATTAATTTTTTCAGCACTCACTTGACATACCGACGTAATTAAGAGTTAATAATAATAATAATATTTAGTTAGGGTATATTACACTGCGATCTATTGGTTTATTGTGTCCCCTGCTTGTGCTTCGGAGAGGTTCATGCCCTCTTTCAGAGCCCTCTCTAGATACTTCTTTGTGAAGCGTGTCGAGGTATTGCTCTGATTTATCCTTGGAAGGTCACACTCCTTAGAGCACAGCGTCCAGTCCAGTTTCTTTGATGAATCTGAGAATGAGCTGTAGGTCCATGGTTTGTATATCCTTGTCTGTTATTTGGTGCCTGCCCAAATATCTCATCCTTTTGTGGGTCACTTTCCTGGAGTTTCGGCGGTTTCACTGCAGAATCTGCAGAGCCCGTCCTCTGATATACCCATTTTGCTCATGGGTGAGGAGGCCTGATAGGATTCTTAGGTTGTTTTTGTCAAGGCTGATACAAGCTTTGAATCTCTTTTGGTTGCAGTTTCCTAAGAGTTTCTTTGCTTGCCTCAGACCTTGGAAGTTGAGAAAAGTTTTAGCCCTTGTTTCTTCCTCCAGTCTCCTGAACTCTTCGCGTAGAGTGTGTTCTTCTATTCCGCAGAACGGTTCAGGTCCTATGAAGTCCGCCAAGGTGAAATATAGATAGATGAAGGGTTCCTCTTCCCCTTTTCTTGCCAGAGAGCCCGCTGGCTCATTGTCTGTAATGCCAACATGGGCAGGTACCCAGTAGATGGAAATTCTGTTATTCTTGCCAAGTCTATTCAGTCCGTGTAGGCATTCCCACACGAGTTTTGACTTGATAACGTAGGCGTCAAAAACATCAGTATGCCAAAGTCAGAACCCACAAATCCCATCAAAAAGCAGGAGATGTATTTATATGTTGAATACTTACTAGGCACAATTAACTAAAGAAACACAAAGTGAAAATGCTGTTTACAGATGACCATGACGACTTATGCAGAGGCTTCGGAGATGAGGAAAGTCATGAGGACACCTTTCATTTTCTGTGCCACTGCCTAAGCCTAAGCCTCAGAAAAATAACTTATTTATTTTTTTCATGACCTGACGGAACTATCTGAAATCCCCCTCTCTAATCTCTTCAGATTTTCATCAAAATCCGGATATCTGTAAGGGTCTGAATGGACATTGCCAACGAGACGAAGGAAGACACCACAAAACACGTGGGTCAATATTGACGTGCATGTGATGAGAGAGCACTTACTTCTTCAACAACCCACCAACCTAATCTTATCACGTTCTGATAAAATTTTAAAGCGTACTTTACCCGACTAAGTATAAATCTGCGGTATTGAATTTATTTGATTGCGATCCGAACTACTTGAATTCATAAAAAATAAAACAATAACAGCAAACTTACTACCAGGGAAAGGATTTGGTTGGTCTTTAAAAAATAAGATACTTAAATAAGCAAAAATAAGCCTTAATTAAAAAAAAAAGGATTGCAATGTAATCGAACATTTAATTATAGTACTATTAAACTACCAGGAGCTTGTTAAGGCAATAAACGTCTACAATTATACCTAGCGCCTCGAAGGAGCTAAATGCGCCAGCTACTTGAGCTGAAACGAGTTGAGCCCTTTTAAATTTTTTTAGATCATCCACTTCAATGCTTTCGGGAAGTTTGAAATCCACGTCGCCTCTAATTACAGCATTTATTTGGTCAACAGTCTTACGAGTAAGTCCCATATTTTCATTAAAAACGGAAGTGAAACTCTTCGACTCTTCCTTTGCAATTGGCCTTTTCGCATTCTTTCAAACTATGTTAACCCAAAATCCCAAAACTGACTTTGATGTATGCCAGCTACGCTTTTACATCTACGACTTCAATCAATTCCTTTGGAAATAAAACACAGCTGGTAGCGTCTTCCAGATCACGGATGATTTTTTTGATCCGAATAAAATAATCTGCATAATATCTACTCATTCACTGCTGTAATCAATTTCGGTCGAATTTTAACTCCTACCGACTTCAAATATTTGGTGTGCTCATTTACGAATTTGTTCTATTCTGGCCGAATTGACGGGTGTGCTGAGAAACGGTGATAATTGAAAAAAACATTTTGTCGTTTTCATTTTGTGCGGTTTGTTTTAGTGAAATTGAATCCGCAAGACTGAAAATTTAAGTTTTGGGTTAATAAAGGGTGTTTTTTTTAAACACAGAACTAACTTCAGGCAGTTATAATATCTGTCAAACCAATTGTCAGACTGCAAACTATAAGTACAATTTTTATTCAGTAGTCTCTGCAATTTTATCGCTTTAACAACGTTATCACATTTTAGAAATTGGGTTCCACAGTTATGATTCTGTTCGCCAAACTTAAGTTAGCACCTGTATCATATTACAGCCAACATAATCAACCATCTGAGACCGTTATTCGCCGTATTGTTGACCGTTTTCGCACAGAAAGTGAATCTAGGAACTAATTACAAACTTAATGCAAAATGTATTTAGGTACATGACCGAATCGGAAAAAAGAATTGAAACTGAATTGGTTTTCGAGGCGGGTTTTCGCTCTCACCGAATTGAGAGATTGAATTGAAGTATAATTCAGTTTCACACCTCCTTTAAATACTTGTTTTGTATAGCCTTGTGTTAGTGGCGATAAAAATTCCAGTCGTATGAACACAACAAAGGAATTAAGAGGGCGCACACAGTTGCGTATTGAGGGGGGCCAGCCGCCAAGATCATGTGATTATTTATGTGATTTCATCATAATGTACACGATTAACTGAAACTTGTTCTGAAACGGCTGTTTGTGTTTGTTTGAGTTAGACCAATAGCTGACGTTGAGGTAACTTTTTTCAGAATTTTTTATTTATCGACCGATTTTTGAGTCAAACCACACAATATGAAAAATCGTTGGGAATTCTTTAAATTAATATTACATTTTCCTTCCTGAAAAGGTTAAACACTTGGTTGAGAAAAACAGCTTTCGAGGCTCGTCCAAATGGATTAGCATCCATGAATATTCCCAGAGAAATCAATATATACGAGTATATTGAGGAAATTGTTCAACAATTTGCCAACAAGAAAAAATACTAGAATGGATTTGATTTTTCCAAAAAACATTAATTAAACATTATGTTTACCTATTTTAACATTCAAACTTAAGTTTTCTAAACTTGTTTATGAACAAAGTTCATTATTATTTCTTGCCTATATTGTTAATATAACAAACTAATAAAATTTCGTTCACACAAAATTTAGTTTTATGGATTACTTACGCAAGTTAAGGTTTCTAAGAGGACAAAAAAAAAGTTGGATTCACATATTTTATTAATTACAAAAAAATTAAAAGGGAAAAAAAATAATTGAAAAATTTTACAGGTGGGCAACTCCCAACATTTTTTCGCACTCACTTGCCTATATCGATCTTTCAATACGCGTTTGCATGCTGATTTTCAATTCAATCACAGAACATTTTCCAAAATAGCCTGTAGTCTTTGCAAACTTTCGAATATTTTGCTAGTAACGTATTATTCGACAAAAGTTGCCGATTGGAAACTCGAGATAAGGGCTGAGTTTTCTAGAAATCCTGCGTTTTCCACAATCCAAAGTGGCTGCAGGTCTGCCGCTATCATTTTTATAATGGAATCGTCTATTCTCTGTGTTTCAGATGCCGAAAGTTCTGAACGTTTATCAGTTACAACTAACCTCGAGTGCACCGTTCTTTTGATTTTTGGAACTATACCTGTTGATGTTTTGGCTACTTTCGTATGAGCGCTGGAAGTGGCTGTTGACGTGCAGCCTGAAAACTGAATTTCTTTTTCGCATATATTGCAGCGAGCAGCATTGCCTGTCTTCTGGAAGAACTCACATGCAATCCCCCGTTTTTAATTCAGAACGGATATTGCCAAATGTAATCCAATTACAGTTGAAACTCGATTATCCGGGATTCGATTAACCGGGACGCTCTATTAACCGTGATAAAAATATTTAACATAAAAAAGTCTTATATCCGTAAAAAACTCTATTATCCCTAAAAAAAAAACAAAAACATTTTCTTTATCGACAATAAAGACAATTTTTTATTTAAACTCTATTATCCGTAATAAACTCTACTATCCGTAACAAGAGAACAAGACCGAACAAGTTTTTTTCACATCTAAAAACCAACGGAATTTTGTATCTGTTGCATTGCATTTAAAAGACACGCAAGAAGGAGTAACGGGATAATACATTCTTCGGGTTGCGTTTTATTTTGTTTCTTATGTTTGTATGGATTTTGTTCAGTTTTGGTTGGAAAATCTGAAGTTACGCGTCGTGATAATGGCTTCTTCTTTGTTAAGTGAAAATAAAAGATCGCGTAAAGTTTTGTCAATTAAGGAAAAAGTTGATTTGATTAATGAACATTGTAAAAATAGTGTGCCTGTTAAAATGTTGGCTAAAAGATATAAAATCGGCACCCAAACAGTGTATGATATCCTAAAAAATAAAGACAAGATTTTCAAAATTTTTCGCAGACAGCCTCACTATAAAAGGATTGGAGAGGCGCAAAACTCTCAAAAAAGCTGAAAATCCCAAAGTGGACGCAGCAACGTATGAATGGTTTCGACAGGAACGATTTCGAGGAGTTCCAATTTCAGGGCAAATGATAATGGAGAAAGCAAAATTTTTTCATGAAAATCTTAACATAGCCTCTGACTGTGTATACTCTGAAGGATGGCTGGGAAAATTCAAAAACCGCCATGGAATTCATGGATTGAAAGCGATAGGGGAAAAAGAATCTGCTGACTACGAAGCTGCTACGCTTTTTGTAGAAAAATTGTCTGATCTCATTCAAACAGAGAATTTAAGCAATGAGCAAATTTACAATGCTGATGAAACCAGCCTTTTTTGGAAATGTTTGCCCCAAAACACTTTGGCAAGCAACGACGAGCGTTCAGTTGAAGGATATAAGGAATCGAAGGAACGACTCACTGTACTGGTTTGTTCTAATGCTTCAGGAACTCATAAATGCAAGTTGATGGTTATTGGCAAAAGCGCTCGTCCAAGAGCTTTAAAAAATGCTGGAGAGCTTCCAGTTATCTACAAAGCCAACAAGCGGGCTTGGGTAACCCAAAAATTGTTCCTTGATTGGTTTAATAAAAACTTTGTCGCGGAAGTTAAAGAGCACCGGGAAAAAAACCATCTTGACAGGAACTCCAAAATTGTCCAGCCCACCCAGACGTTAATGATTTTAAAGCCGCAAATATACTAGTGAGGTACTTTCCACCAAACTGCACTTCTCTGATCCAGCTAATGGACCAAGGCGTGATTCCAAGCCTAAAGTGCCATTATCGCAAAGAGATTTTTCGAAAGCTAGTAAGCTCAGAAAACAGGATCAACTTTTTTAAGTCATTTAACATCAAGAATGCTGAATGGGGTGTTTCTAAGTCCTGGAATTTCGTTACCACCGAGGTTTTGAAAAATGTTTGGCACAATTTACTCTGTCCCGAAAATGAGGAAGAAGGTAAGTTTTATCGAAATCAAAAAGTTTTGCATAGTTTTTACATCATCGACATTTCTAAACTTCCTCAGAACAAGATGCTATTGACGAGGTTTCAACAATTATGGAAGTCGCAGAGGATTTTGATGTCAATGCAATAAGAAATTGGGTGGACTCAGATGCGAATGCTTCACCATTTGCTGTTTTATCAGTGAACGAAATTATGGAGATGATAAATAACCCTCTTGACAACGAGCCGGAAGTCCTTACTGATGAATCTGATGTAGAAATTTCAAAAATTCCAATTGTTGATGCGATTAAGGCAAGTTCTACACTTTTGAGCATTTTAGAAGAGTCGAATTGTCCTGGAATAGCACAACAGGATATAATGCAAGTTCACCGCATTAACGTTAATTTACTCAAAGAAAAACAACGCGTAAAATCACAACGGCAAACAACAATACAACAATTTTTTTAACTTTTTTAAAAAAGTTTTTCTTGAAGTTCCTAATAATCAATCTTGTGATTTTGTAATGTATGTACAAACAAAAATATGGACTGAATGAATTATTAAGTTTTATGAATTAATTTTATGTTTGTTTTCGTTTTTCTTTAAATAAAAATAAAAAAATAAAAAATTAAAATATCAATTTCTGTTTTATTTTATTTGAGAAAAAAAAAGTTCTATTATCCGGGATTTTCGATTATCCGTGATGGGCTCGGTCCCAACCATCCCGGTTAATCGAGTTTCAATTGACAAAGAAAGATTGATCCAATTCGTTTTACACACAAGAATTATCCAACCAAAGCTAAGTCAATCAAACAGATTGCAAATACTGAAAGTCCAACACACAAAAAATTCTTCAAACAAAAAAAACATTTATTCGTATTGTTTTTCAGTCGATAATCCAAAGTCCAATAGTTGGTGAATGAAAACGTAAGCCAGCGGTTGGTTGCAAGTGGAACCATCATAAAACCACCCTTAAAGAAAAGCCCATAGAAAACATAAGCAAACATAGATACACAAAACAATGGAAAAATATTTCAAAAATAGTAACTGAACTATTTTTCGATATAAAGGGTATTTCATTAAGGACTTGACAACTTCTTTTTTAAATAAAAAGCAAACTACTTGAGATATCTCAAAAAGAAATTGGCTTAAATTACTATCAAAACATTTATGAATGAAATTCGACTTCGTTCATATGTCCAACACGGGAACGTATGCATCGGTCGATACGTTGAACCCAATTTTCGATGACTCGACCGCTACTTCTCATTTAATATTGGCACTGAACTCCTCTAACGTCGCCGGCTTGTTGGCATAGACCAATGATTTAATGTAGCCCCATAAAAAAAGTCTAGAGGCGTTAAATCACATGATCTCGGCGGCCAATAGACGGGTCCGTTTCTCGAGATAACACGTTCACCGAACTGAGACTTCAATAACTCAATTGTTGCATCCGCTGTGTGGCTGGTGGAACCGTCTTGTTAGAACCACATATGACTGATGTCCAAATCATGCAATTGCTCAAATAAATAACGTTCCAACATGACTCTGTAGCGAATACCATTTATCATAACATGACGGTGATTTTCATCGACGAAAAAAATCGGCCCAATGACGCCACCGTCATGAAAACCGCACCAAACAGTTACTTTTTGCGGATGCAATGCTGTTTCATGAAGCACATGCGGGTTCTCACCTGTCCAGTAATGCATATTTTGCCTATTGACGAAGCCGTTTAACCAAAAATGCGCTTCATAGCTGAAGATGATTTTGCGATAAATTTCTTCATTTTCTACCATCATGTCCAGAGCGCAATTCGAGGAGGTACGTCGCTTCATATGATCAAGTGACTTTAGTTCTTGAGTCAGCTTGGTATTGTAAGGGTGTGTCAGCTTGGTCTTGTAAGGGTGTATGCCAAAATCCTTACGCAAAATTAATGTTGTGGGAAAGCCCCAATTCTTTAGAACGCCGTGAAATTGACTGATTTGGCTGGTTTGCGACGGACGCCTTTACGGCAGCAGAGTTTTCAACACTTCGGGCAAAACGTAGTCTCACCTGTACGGAAACATCAAGCAGCCAATATTCTGACTCAAATTTGTTCACTAGACCATGAATTGCTTGTCTACTGGGACGAGAGTTACGGCCGAAAATTGGTGTACTTTACCATGATAAAAATGTTGATTTACTGAACATTTTGACATTGACAGTTCGGCAATCAGTTTAATGGTGCGTTCCCACAGAAAGTTTGATTTTGTCTAGTCGCTAATGAAAGACCCTTTATATCAAATGAATGAATATTTTGTAACCATCGAATAAATAGATAGTTTTATCTCGCACACAAGAAACACAATTGATATACTTTGTACGCACACAACTGCTAATTCCGAAATTCATTTGTAGGGTTTTTCTAATTTAAATTTTTTATCATACCATTCGAATTCCAGCACTTCCTTTGTAATTCCGTTAGTTTTTGAACTGGGTTTGCGTTTTCAATCCGCCTGAAATTGAGCACAGTGGTGATTATACCTTAACAAACCCAAAAATGTTCATTAAAAAAAGATCAAGTACCGGCTTTCATTATCTTTGTATGTCGTGTGCAAGCAAACTTGATTTCTGTGTGCACTGTTAGGTTGAAAAGTTTCTAAACTGAATTTTTGATTTAAATCATAATCATTAATTAAATCAGCATACTGTATGAGTGAGGATGAATCCAACCAGTTCCGGAAAATGTACTGATGAGTGGACTAATATATGAAAATCATATTGAAATTTAATGCCGTCCACAAATAAAGAAATTCAAAGCTCATCATTACATTTTTGAAACTTGTCAATATTATTTGGTTAAATATGTAAACTTGTAATTGATATGTATTTTTTTAACACAATTTAATTTTTCTCCATTGCTCTTGAGCATTTTATTAATATTTGTTTAAAGCATTATGTACAGTAATTAAAAATTAATTAAGCAGGAATTTAATTTGCGAGTGAAATTTTAATTATTTTATGCGTCTATTTGGTCTTTATAGACATTAAGTATTTAAAATAATTATATCGAAAGTTGGTAGGTAAATTAGCCCCTGCTTAAGTGTTGTACGAATATAAAATAAATATTGAGCACACACGGTCTATGCAGTGCCTAAATAGGCCAGGCAATATTCGGCCGGCCGTCAACCTGGCGACACATGAATTGGGCTTGTTTGACCACTTTGTGGAAGCCACTGGGACTGGTTGGTCGTTTCCAGTAGAAGCAAAATGTTGTATCAGCAATATGTTGATCTATCGGAAAATTATTGACTGATGAGGGAAATTACGCCTGAATTATTTTGGTAAGACACGCCAGAAAATTGTTTATATAAAATTCTGACCTTTTTTCCTATTAAAAAGGGCAGACTTTCCTGCAATATTGCTAAAATTTCTGGCGCTTTTTCCATTTTTTTTAATGGCCAGAAACAAAAAATTGGGAAAAATGTGAAAAAAAAAATTTCAGGCGTTTTTCAGGTTCTTGTTTTGAAAAAAGCGAGAAAACTGTCTCTGATATCAATTGTTGTAACTAATCAACAGTTGTTATAAAAGTCATTGTTGTTGGCGAAATTTTTGTTTGCGTTCTAGCGCGCGCACTTTATGGTTGATTGAAACATGCGAAATCGCCTTCCAGCAATAAGTTCCAGGTAAAAAATGAATTCATCTACTTACGATCAGTGCTGTCGTTTTTCAATTTCAAAGAAAATATTTATGAAGATTACGGCAGCCATTCCGTAAGAGAGGAACCATCAAAAATGTATCAGATATTTCGTGTAATGGTTAACCCATTGGATTGCATGAGTAAGGTTAAAATTCCACTTAAAACGGAGGTTGTTCTCTTTATGAGAAGGAGGAAGCTGATCGGGTTGACTCATCCAACGCTAAAAGGCGTCACAATCCAACTCTAAAAGGTGTCACAATCCAACTCTCCAATATACCTGGGAGTCATCTTCGATAGCAAACTTCTTTGGTCCAAGCATGTTGAGCGACAAGCAAGGCGCTGTCGGTTTCTTGGCAGTGTAAGGGCATTTTCAGCAAGACATGAGGCTTATCACCGAAAAGAGTCCTATGGATTTACACGGCTATGATAAGACCATTTCTATCATACGCATCGGTTTTTTGGTGGAATAATCTTTCACGTAAATACGTTACTGCTACTTTCGACAAACGTCAAAGGAAGGCACTTCTCGGCTGCACGGGGGCCTCCCCCAGCACGCCTGGCTCCGGCCTAGATGCATTATTGAACCTCCCGCCCCTTGATGTTAACATCAAGAGTCAAAGCTATCTCACGTTTCAGAAGAGGTGGCTTTCGGTATAACTCGCACTGGAGTTTTGATGAACTTGCGCGACGGTTGTCCTTCGACTCCTATCTTATGGATATGCCGTCCGATGTAATGACACCGGAACTTCCGCTGAAGCGCAACTACGACTTTCCTTGTGTTCAGGACTGGCTCTGGCCAGACTCTGAACCAGGAAAGCAATGCAGTCGAGTCTTCGCGGGTGCCTCCAAAACCGGTCCGGATCTGATGCTGGTGTCTTCTAGGAGAGCGACAACATGAGACTTCTTCTTTCGTTAAGCAAAGATGCGTCAGACTTCCAAACAGAGACATATGCTATCCTAATGGTCATGACCCAATTGCGAGGAACTTGTGGAGGGGGCGAAGTATCTGCGTCTGTAGCGACGGTCGTGGCGCGACGGTAAGTAGCTGCCGGAACAAGTTATAGCTGTACTTCTGGAGGTGTGTGTGACGTGTGCCATTCTTACATTTAATTTAATCGTGTATAATTTGAAATTACTAAGACTTATTAGTAGACTTATTTTAAACCGAAAAATGAAAATTTTGGAAAATTATGACTTAATGTCAATTTTAAGGTTCCTTTAAAATATAAGTTGTTTTTTGTTGATTTGTAATGGGGTTTTGTTTTTATTGTTTAAATTAATATTTATTTATACTAAATCTTAATATGAACTAGATAACTAAATAAAACGTTAATATTTTTCAAAAAGTTCATGGGTTTCATTAAATACACTACCAAACTGCAATAGGCCTCTGTGACATTGATTATCTTTTACGTCATAAAAAATATGATTATCTTCCCAGGGTTAAGGCCTTGCTCAACCCCTAAACCACCTCCAAAAATAGTTCATGAATGCAATATCTCTCTGAATTCGGTCGGAAGGCTGAATTCACTTAAACTTGTCTTGATCCCGGGTCATAACGGGATCACGGGAAATGAGAACTCCGACGAACTTGCTAGACAGGGCTCAGATGAGGGCTTCTCGGGACCAGAACCAGCGATATGTCTGCCTGCGTCCTCGGTCAGTGCTTCCATTGCCGGTTGAGTTTTATATGAACACAATCGCCGATGGCATGACTTTCCATGGTGCAGACAGACTAAGCAAATTAATTCTCTCCGACGTCTGTAGGAAATCTGCGGTATTCTTGTTGTCACTCAACAGAAAAGACTGCAGACAGACTCCTGGCGTTCTTAACCCGCCAATGGTGGGTGACCTATTGGTCAGTGAGACCGGGTGTGTTAAAAAAATCGAATAACTTTGTTCTCCTTTAATGTTTTTTGTTGCTATTTTGAGTAGCTGCCGCATTGCACGTCCCCCACCATCAGTTCACGTCGAACCTGCTTAGTGAGCACACGTTGTGTACTTTTTTTTTTACTATCCGGTCCGTGAGACCGTGTGTCACCGTTTATGTAAGTAAAATATTTTTTTATTATTCGCGTATTTTACATATAGATGATGTACCTGGGACATCGGGTCCTTCAAGAATTGGTCGGTGCTATGAGTGTGGATGGAAAAATACAGAAAAACCAAGTACTCTTGCCAAAAATGTCAAAAATATTTGTGTCTTGAACACGTAGTGCCGTATTGCAGCAGCTGTTTACCTGTAGAAATTTAGTTTTTGAGATGTATTTTTTTGTTATTTTTTGTTTGGAAGGATACAAATTTTTGTTTATTTTGTAAAAGTTCCGAATGTCGGAAGACTAAAAAACGTTATTTTCCTTAATGGACATGCGATCTTTTATTTTTTTCTTAATTTTAAAAAATGTATTACTAAAAACTTTGTTATTTTTAATGCTCTAATAAAATTTTTTTGTTAATTTAATTATTCAAAAAAAAAGAGCATAAATTGATTAAATATCGTTGTTTTATTGTCAAAGAGCATAAATTAAAAAAAAAAACATGAACTATTAGTAACACGTTTCGAAAAATCTTCAGTTGAAAACCCCGGTGCGTGAGACCGGCGTCACCATTGATCAAAGTCAAATTTGCGTCACCATTGGCGGGTTATGGGCCATTACGCTTTTGCCAAACACCTTAAGGTGCTAGGCCTAAGCGATACCACCAACTGCGAAGCCTGTGAAAAAAGCGATGATACTGCGGAACATTTCCTCTGCGATTGTCCTGCTTTTCCTCGTATCAGGTGGTAGGTATTTGGCGCTGATATGGTGAGTGCTGTAAACCTAAGCTCACATTAAAATGTGGTGTGTCTTCCTGGCAGTACAATGTAATAGTATTGAGTCTGAGTGCTCTAGTATAGAAAGTCTCGCAACCCAAAAAAAAGAGGTTAAAATACACTATCAGCTCTCTGTCGTGGAGTCCTTAAAACAGGCAACTTTCACGAGCAGAAATTCGCCTGCGCAAAAAGTGCTCTCACAGGCTCATCATTTAGAGCAGGTGTTAGTAAGGACATACACAAAGTAAACATATACAATACTAACACAGACACAAGTCATGCAAATAATTTAAGACAATATTACGCGAAATATTTAAAAGCTTAATTTTAATAACATGCAAGTCAATCACATGATCATTTAGATTATAGATTCTACTCATGCGGCTAATAGGCATGCCTCCCATAATTTGTTCTATGATGAGGGCTAAACAATTAGTCAACACTCCGTAAGTTATGGGCCACCACCACGGACATTAAACCTAATAGAAGACAGCAAATCTGCTGCAACTTTATGACCGGATGTAAGCTGCTGTAAAAAAATGATATCGCTATTGAGCCTTCGATGGGAAAGGAATATAATTTGAAGAAGCTTGATACGTTAACTGTAAGGAGGAAGGTTAAACATATCATTCTTTGAAAGTCCTCCAAAGGCAAATCGAACAAATTTACGTTGAATTAATATAATAAAAATACAATTTGAATGAATGTTGTAGAACGGTGTCCAAACAAATAAAGCATACTCTAGATTCGGACGGACAAGGCAATAATTGTACAATGACATAGAAACGCAAGGGTCATTAAATTCCTTAGACCGCCTTTTTACGAATCCCACCTTAGAACTAGATTTATTTACAATGAAATTGATATGCTTTGTAAAACTCAGTTTTTAATCAAAATAAATCCCAAGATCCTTAAAAAGGTGTCCACACAAATTAAGTCGTCACCTCACTTAAAAATGAAAAATCTTACGATTGTGAAAGGATCACTTCATAATGACTCTCTAAGAGTTTGACATTTATAAACAGAATTTTGCACTGTCTCATAAGCAAGCATGAAAGGCGTGGCGTGTATTCAAATGATTTTCGCAGAAGCTGCATGAGCGACGAAGATGTGGAGGACTCTATTCTCAATTTTCTCCTTATAAGCCCGGCTTTCTCTAATAAAAGAAAACCCAAATTGGGAACTTTAACGATGTTAACTAACACGGGCATTAGAGATCTCTTGCGCTTCATCAGCGACTCTAATTGTATCAGGGAGTAGGGCGAACGCTCCTAGATTCACGTGGTATCATAAAGAGCCTCATATTGGCATAGTTATGTCGGTTTTCCTGCTGACAGCAGCAACCTAGATGATCTGTCTGTACTAGCGTTTTGATATGCAAAATAATGTGCTCGTATTCTGTCTTAAACGGAGTGAAGTATAATTTATTGTCACAGAGAGTTCATTAAGAGTATTCCAAGGTTTTTAAAGTTGTTATATTTCGGATTTTTTTTACTCTCGTGTTCCGAGACATTTTCATATAATGTACTGTGCTATGTTTTTATACCCTATTCTAGGGGTATATTAATTTTGACGCATAGTTTGTAACATACCTTAATATTGCCCGTAGACCCCTAAAAGTTACTATATTTATGATCAGCATCGATAGTAATGTCGATCTAGCCATGTCCGTCCGTCCATCCGTCCGTCCGTCCGTCCGTCCGTCGGCAAAAATTAGGCCTTTAAACTGGACCTAGAGAGCTGAAATTTTAACCATATACTCTCTAGGGTCCCGAAATAATCAAGTTTAAGAATTTTTGAAATCCGCCCACAGACACGCCCACAAACTCAAAAAAACAAAATTTTGGAAAAAATCGAATTTTGAGCTAGAGAGCTGAAATTTTTTATATATGATCTATGGCCCATAAAACTGATTGGGACATAAAATTTTCAAAATCCGCCCACTGACACGCCCACAATTAAATAAAACAAATTTTGGGAAAAATTGAATTTTGAGCTAGAAAGCTGAAATTTTTTATATATGATCTTTGGCCCATAAAACTGCTTGGGACATAAAATTTTCAAAATCCGCCCACTGACACGCCCACAATTAAATAAAATATTTTTTTTGAAAAACCAAAATTTGAGCTAGGGAGCTGAAATTTTTAATATATACTCTCTAGGGGCCCTTTATGCTCATGTGTAAATATTTTCAAAATCCGCCTACTGACACGCCCACAATTATTTTTTTTTTTTTTTTGAAAGTCCAAAGTTTGAGCTAGGGAGCTGAAATTTATAGTATATACTCTCTAGGTGCCCTTTATGCTCATACTTAAATTTTTTTTAAATCCGCCTACTGACACGCCCATAATTAAATAAAACAATTTTATTGAAAAACCAAAGTTTGAGCTAGGGAGCGTTTTTATTTACAAAAGCTTAGTTTTTTCGATAAAATCCTTTAAATTTTTGTCACGCCCACTTATGAGATATAGGAATAAGAATAGGGTATCCAACAGTTCGCCCAAGCGGACTGTAGCCCGCCCCTATGTTTTTTTGTTTATTTTGAGTCCAACCTGCTTTGCTCTTGATTCCAATACTAAAATACCATGATGCGATATGTATTTGTTAGTGATTGTAGCTAAATCGTCTGCGTATCCTATTATTTGGTATGATTATGGAATGTTGGAAGTGCATATAACGCATCACCCTGTCTAATCACATTGTTGATGTCGAATTCACCAGACTCTTTGCTTTGACATGAATTAGATTTTTTCCTTTTGATTCGTCCATCGTCATCGCTACTTCTACTAGTTTCCGTAGAAAGAGCAAGCGAAGCAAAGCTGAATAAGAACATTTTTTTATATTATAAATATTAATATGGAAAAAGTGCTTATTTTGTGGTTGTTTGAAGATCGTAGTTGCTGGAAGAAGGGCAAAATATTGGTTTTATGAAACCGAATACATTTTCTCAACAACGATCAACTCAAATCCAATATAATCTATGTGAAGGATTATATAATTAATATTTTCTCATAAATTCGACCCTGATCAAAGGTAGTCTTTAGACTTTCACTTTTCAAATTCATCTCACGTTTCTGAAATCTCTTTTAAGTTAAATATTATTAATTGAGTGTAAAATGCCTCGAAGATACATGCATGCATGAATACGAGTACCATTTGGAGAGGATAAAGGCTAATCCCATTCGAATGTTTACGGCAGCGTGGAATATTGTTTGAAACATAAAACTGTGATTGATTGTCTTTACATAATTTTGTTGTTTATTTCGTTCCTTCTATTTTTCAATTCAGCATCAGATCCTTGAGCCAATATGGGGAAAGAGAATGCTCGTATTTTTATAAAAAAAAATCTATATGAGAGAAAAACAACTTTGAAAGCTGGCTTTAGAAGAAATTATTCGACTTTTGACCAAATATTCTCACTTGTTAACATAGCAGAGTTGTATAAGAAAAAACATAAAAAGCTATATGCCTTCTTTATAGATTTTCAAGCGGCTTTTGACTGTGTAGCGCGCGAGGCTCTTTTCTACAAGCTCTACAGTTATGGAATGTCATACAAAGTCATTAAAGTGTTGAGATCTATGTACAAAAACAACGTGGCATGTGTCTGGGATGGTAACAACTTGTCTGAAGAGTTTAGCACATCGATGGGCGTGAAGCAAGGGTGCGTCCTAAGCACATTGCTATTCATCTTATACATAAATGATATAACAGATCATGTTAAGGGTGGAATAGAGTTGAGCCAAACCAAAATGCCAGCTCTAATGTTTGCAGACGATATTGTCTTCCTAGCTGATTCCGTGGATGCTATGCAGCTCATGGTAAACAGACTTGAGAGCTACTGCAAAACTTGGAACCTGACTGTAAACCTATCGAAGTCAAAGATGATGATATTCAGGGATGGCGGGGGCAGGTACGCTCGTAAAGAAAAGTGGAAGTTCCAAGGTGAACAGATTGAAATTGTACGAGAGTATAAGTATCTTGGAGTTTTGTTAACATCTAACTTAAATATGAAAAAGCATCTGCAAATCAAATTAGGTGAAGCTAAGCGGGCGATATGTGCAGTTTGGGGTAGATGTATCACTAATAAGAATGTATTGCATAACGCGAAACAGAAAATATTCCGTGCCACAGCAACATCTATCCTTTTTTACGCAGCGCAAGTATGGGGCTACTGCTCCTTTGAAATTGTGGAAACGTTTTTGCGCTACTTCATAAAGCGAGTCTTTAAACTTCCGAGCAGTTCACCCAACTACATGCTGCATTTGGAGACAGGAGTGGCTCCTCTGTTCCTGGATACCCTTAAGCTCCATCTCGATTATGTGATGAGAGTCATGACAATGAACCAAAAAAGGATACCGAAGATTGTGCTTACGCAAATTTTACTCTACGGAGGAGAATGTGTACAAGAATGGAAAAATTTAGCATCGAAGTGCGGTTTTAGCCTGATTGTTACGACAGATGAACAGACCGCTTCCCTAAAACAAAAGTTCAGAACCTTGTTGGTTAAAACTGGTCAAAGTATGTACCAACAATTTATAAACGAAGCACAGTCATCACAACATCGACAATATTACAGCAAAATTAACCATAACTTGAAAGACAAGACATATTTTCTGGATAGAAACCCAACGGATATGTTAAGCACTATTTTTAAAATAAGAGGAGAGCTAACCAAATTGAACTACATACCGCATCGCCCGGAGCTCCCAATTTTGTGTAGCCTTTGTAACCTCAAGGAGCGAGAGGATGTGTTCCACTTCGTCGGGATATCATATATATAGTTCTTTGGATCGCAGGTACTCGAGCTAGAGGAGACGATAAGCGCACTAAACGGTGACCGAGGCTGGGATACATTGTATAACTACACTGTAAATGCAATGCACTATAGAAATCGCATTATCGAAGAAAACTTCTAGAAACGAAATGTTATTTTAATTAACTTAAAAGAATCACTTTTTTATTACGAGTATGTCAATCTGGTAGACGGCCTTCAGCCAAACCATATAGACTAAGAAACTAAGAAAATTGTAAACAATATATTTTTTATGAAATAAATAGTCACTTACTACTACTACTACTACTACTACAACTTTGAAAGAAGGCGGTACCAAATGGCTTTCAAAAATAATGAAAATTGTTAAAAAAAAAGCGGCCAAGTGAGAGTCTGACTCGCGCATGAAGGGTTCCGCGCGAATTATAATCACATTTTACAAATTTGGAAGTGTCTCTCGCGAAAACTATTCAGTTTAGAAAAAATTATATAACCTCAATATCATTTTTAAAGACCTATCCATAGATACCCCACACGTATGGGTTTGATGAGAAATTTTTTTTTTTTTTTGAGTTTCAGTTCTAAGTATGGGGAACCCCTAAAATTTATTGTTTATACCCTATTCTAGGGGTATATTAATTTTGACGCATAGTTTGTAACATACCTTAATATTGCCCGTAGACCCCTAAAAGTTACTATATTTATGATCAGCATCGATAGTAATGTCGATCTAGCCATGTCCGTCCGTCCGTCCGTCCGTCCGTCCGTCCGTCCGTCCGTCCGTCGGCAAAAATTAGGCCTTTAAACTGTACCTAGAGAGCTGAAATTTTAACCATATACTCTCTAGGGTCCCGAAATAATCAAGTTTAAGAATTTTTGAAATCCGCCCACAGACACGCCCACAAACTCAAAAAAAAACAAAATTTTGGAAAAAATCGAATTTTGAGCTAGAGAGCTGACATTTTTTATATATGATCTATGGCCCATAAAACTGATTGGGATATAAAATTTTCAAAATCCGCCCACTGACACGCCCACAATTAAATAAAACAAATTTTGGGAAAAATTGAATTTTGAGCTAGAAAGCTGAAATTTTTTATATATGATCTTTGGCCCATAAAACTGCTTGGGACATAAAATTTTCAAAATCCGCCCACTGAAACGCCCACAATTAAATAAAATATTTTTTTTGAAAAACCAAAATTTGAGCTAGGGAGCTGAAATTTTTAATATATACTCTCTAGGGGCCCTTTATGCTCATGTGTAAATATTTTCAAAATCCGCCTACTGACACGCCCACAATTTTTTTTTTTTTTTTTTGAAAGTCCAAAGTTTGAGCTAGGGAGCTGAAATTTATAGTATATACTCTCTAGGTGCCCTTTATGCTCATACTTAAATTTTTTTTAAATCCGCCTACTGACACGCCCACAATTAAATAAAATAATTTTATTGAAAAACCAAAGTTTGAGCTAGGGAGCGTTTTTATTTACAAAAGCTTAGTTTTTTCGATAAAATCCTTTAAATTTTTGTCACGCCCACTTATGAGATATAGGAATAAGAATAGGGTATCCAACAGTTCACCCAAGCGGACTGTAGCCCGCCCCTATGTTTTTTTTTTCTATTTTTGTGTGAAAATCTTAATGCGGTTCACAGAATACATCTACTTACCAAGTTTCAACAGTATAGTTCTTATAGTTTCGGAAAAAAGTGGCTGTGACACTCCCGGACAGACAAACAGACAGACAGACATGACAAATCTATAAGGGTTCCGTTTTTTTTTTTTGCTATTTGGCTACGGAACCCTAAAAATGCTTAACGCTTTATATAGACGGTTTATAACTTGCTTGTTCGATTTGCTTTTGTTAAACAACGGCATTGCTATGCGTGGTAGAGGATATAAGAGGAAAGTTAGATCAAGATTTAGTTAGGTTAGGTTGGAAATTCTGGACCATTCAATTTAAAATGGAACAAGTTGTGACTCTTGACAATGCTTCACCAGACTTCGCTTTCTTGATTAGAGGTGTTCCTCTCAATGTTCGATTCTAGGCCCACTTTTGTTCACCATATACATTAATGATATTGGTTCTATTATTGATACTCAAATCTATGCTAGTATTCTACCTGGTCTCATAGATAGTTGTGCTTATGACGAAAGAGGATTCGAAAAAAATTGTGAACTGGCTTGTGGAAAACGGCTTAACATTAAATCCAAATAAATGAAAATTTTTGTTTATAAATTATTTCAAAAATGTAGTTGACCTTTTATATTTTCCATCCATCTTGCTAATCGATTCAGCAATACAATGGACTCTGTAAAAAATCTTGGTGTACCTAATGTTTAAACGAACACAAATAACGGCATAATCACATAAACCGGATTTAAGAAAGAGCGTGCGGAGTTCTTCGAACATTGTGGGCTAAACAAAAATTCACACCCTTGAAGATAAGGATAACTCTGGCGAAATCACAGATTATTCTTGTGCTAACTTATTGTTGTGAAATATATTCAATACAGATTAAAGATTAAAGTGTATTGTCCACAAAACGGCGTTGCCATTCGAATTAAAAATAATCCACTTTAATTGTAGTAACAACAATAAAACAAAATTATGTTCAATGGACCCGTACTAAGTCTGAGTGCTCCAGTGTAGAAAATCTCGCACCCCGACAAAAAATTAAAAAAAAAAATACAAAATTATTGCCCTAAGCCAACCACACCATTGAATATTAAAAGCTGCGTCATTTGAGTGGATTTTTATTATTACCTAACTGAAGTAAATCCCCTTTCAAAAAAAACTTTAAAATTACGTCCATGTAGCAACAGTGCGGGTAGCATTCAAAATAAATAGTTCGCTACTCCGAATAAACTAAGACAAAAAGATGACGCGACTTGCAAACACTAGTCATTATACATAAATTGAGGAGAAAGAAAACTAAAACTAAAAGGAGAAAGAAAAAAAACACAGACAGATTGGATTGGAATGAAGAAGAACGGCAAAATAAAACGTACAAGGGAAGTAAAAGGAGCGCAAACAGAAAAATAGAATCCATGACACGCGAATTTTTCAATGTGCTTTAGTTGTCAAACAAAAGGGCCTTGGAGTAGCACACAGCAGCAGTCGCAGCTGGCAGGACCAAACATAGTCCATCCATGGGAGACATACATCATTAATATTTTATCTCTCCCTCGCTCTGGGCTCTTTCGTTAGTGAAAAACAGCAATCTGAGTATGGCTGTGTCCTGGGTGGGTTAAAAGCCGCATTCTTAAGGATAGGATAGAGTATCTATGGAGGCAAAGTGGCTATGTTCCTCTTGATTTTGTAAGCAAAATGTCGATGGAGATAGTTCAAGGAGCATTCATATAACTTTCGGAAATCTCATTACAACGTTTCTTGCACAAAGAAACGGATTCATTATGAAACGAAGTTTAACAACCTGAGGCAAAGTTGAAATGAACGTTAACTTACGGTAGACTGTGTGCGTATGCGGTCGCGGGAAAATGTGAGACATTTCCAATTAAATAACTATGAATGTCAAAAGAGATTTATGATTTTGGTTTCGAGTGATGACCAATAGGAAAGCTTTTGAGGTAAAGGTCTTCGTAAAATATAAACACATTTTAATGAGGACCTATAAAGACTTTACACGTTAATGGTGGCCAATTTATTTTCTCGCGGTAAAGTTTTAAAAGACTTTCCTGATAGAATCTCAATTGAGGCTTTAGAACAATAATTGTATACAGTAGTGTAAACCCTTTTGGTTTCCCCTATACTCATTCATTGGTTGCCTGAACGGTGGATGTTGTGGTTGGCTGAACTAAAACAATAAGACAAGATGGCGACTGAATGTAAGCGCTTTTGGTTCCGCCTGTACTCGGTTTGGCTGAACGAAAACAAGAAGACAAGATGGCGATGAATAACTAAAAAAACGGATTTTACCTCTCCCCGCCCGCTCTGTGTTGTTGTGCTTGATTAAGACTTGCGTGTATTATTTAATTCCAAATTTTTAATAAATCATATCAATTCATTGTAACGTTTTAAAATAAAGTCTCTTATTATACAAGCGACATTAATTTATGCTGGATGAGGGTTTTCTACAGGGAAGCTAGCTCTAGCTGGTTGACATAATTTTTGAACAACATTCATATTGTGGGGCAGCTTATGGAGTTTGCGGTTGTGTACTATTCTCTGTCTACCCTCCTTGGACACAGCACCAAATATCTGGCGGAGTATTTTGTTTTGTTCTCTAAATAACCTAATATTAGCTCTCCCTTACTGCGGATCGTCGAGCACTCGGCGTTATAGAATTGAACTGGCAGTGTCAGTGTTTTATAGAGCTTACACTTCGTTTTCCGGGTTAGAAGTTTTGAACACATTTGTTTTGCTAAACAAATGTAGTAGTAACGGTTTCCTAAGGTAATTCTTCGTCGGATCTCCACTAAGGTCATTACGAAGTATGGTGCCATTCGTGGAGGTGATATTTATTACATCGAAGTTGCTGCTATCAACACTGACGCCTAGTTATAGAATTTGTTCTTTGCCATAAGTTGTTTGTTTGTTGAAAGCATTAACTCGTTGACCAAGCAATTTTGGCTATTCTTCAATCGGCATGAAAGCCTCTACTACGGCACGCTCAGTTCGACTAAGTACATAAATCACCAATTGTTTTTATACAAAAATTGAGTGGCCAATCTACGTTGGAAGAATCTGTATGTAAGCTAATGGGATCATACACTGTTAAACGTTTGGAGGTGTAACCACTTTAATCGCAATAGCTTCCAAACTATTAAAGGTACAATAGGAATTTTGTATATTTAAAAAAAGTTAAGTTTCACATACAAGTCTTGAACACTTTGGGTACATCTGTGCAGTTACAAAAAAGTTATGGCTCCTTAATTTTGAGAAAAATGAATTTTAAGTAAAAACATAGGGACGGGCTACAGTCCGCTTGGGCGAACTGTTGGATACCCTTTTCTTATTATTATCCCTCATAAGTGGGCGTGAAAAGAGTCTAAGTATTGTTGAATTGTTAAGAACGCTCTACTTATTTGGTTAGGTATATAACATATAGGGCCGGTTTCAAAGGTTTCGGATAAAGTTTCGGATAGTTAGCCGACACATAACCCTATCCACCAGATAAAAGTTGCTGATATTTTTTTTCTGGTTCAATGTTAAAGTCTCTGATAAACTAACTGCTGGGAAAATTTATCAGCCACTAAGTTTGTTCCGAAACACATTTCATTTGTTTTGCTTTGTTTATTTCGTGTTTTGTAGAAGCCTAACCAGAATAAAAGCATTTGTAAGTAGGTAAATTGTATTGTTGCGTTTAAAATGTATAAAGCTAGCAAAAATTGCGAAAATTCAAACAAGCACGAGAGAAATACCAATTTCTCTCAAGAAGAAACGGACCTTTTAGTGTCCCTTACGAAAGGAAAACAAATGTAATCAAAAACAAAAAAAAGTGAAGCTATAACTTGGAAAGAGAAAAAAAAAGCCTCAATCTCAAGTTGAAATATGACACAAACATTGAAGCAGCAAAAATCCAAAAAAAGAATTTTAACAGAGGAGCTGGAGTACAAATTTAAGTAAAGAAAAATTTTGCAAAAGGAGTTGGAACACAAGGACACTATGTATGAATTAGAAAACAACAACTAGGTACTTCTTAAAATTGAACTGTTAAAAAAAGGTTTTGGAGAAAAGTGAATAAAATGCTTCATTCACAAATCGCGCTTTACTCTATTCATTCATTCAAGTTATGGTTAAATAAGAACAAAGATAAGGTCATTTTGCCAATTTTATTTATTTTAAAAGTCGCTTTCGAATGGTGCAAAGTAATTTGCTTCGACGAAACTGGAAATCTACTCTTCTATACGCCATATGATCTTTATACTACATTCCTCGTTCTGATTTATGACTCGTTGTACAAGTGCTCTATAGGTCTCCGTGAATTGCGAAGGAAAGTTAGCAAAAAAATGTATTTTCAGTAAATGAGGACAAGACTAAATACATGCTAAACAAACAAACATACATCTGTCCGCCGCCTAGGACAAAACGTCACTAGAATGCTTTGAAACTATATTTTTTCCAGTCACTTCAAATAAATATTTTGTTTATCTTCCGGATAAAGGATCTAACAGCCACTTGATCCAGCTGATAGGCTGTTGTGTACGCGACCAGTTGTCTCTACCTGTCATCGGCGGCTGACAATAGCTGTCATCTTTTGTCATCATCATCGCTGTCATTCTTTTTACACAGTCAAGGAACACGTGCATTTTGTATCATACATTTTCTGCTCAGAATTATAATTTAATATAATAAAGTATTATACCTAAGCGTATTAATATACATATTTCATTTCAAATATATAGCTTTTTGGCGACTAGGCTGAAGCAGGAAACCAATGGACGCCGCACAATTTTCCCAATTCCTCCAGGCAATGAGGGAGTTGATACCCCAACCTCAATCTGCGGCTGCCACTTCAATGACTGTCGTCGCCGCAAATTTCGAAGTTTTTAATGCTGATCTAGAAAGCTTCGACCAATATATCGAGAGGTTTAATAATTACTGCGCTTTAAAAATAATAACCGACGCGGCTCTTCAGAAGCGGACATTCTAAAATTCGATTGGTCCTAACGTCTACGACAAATGCAAGTGCTTACTAGCACCGAAATCAATTGATGAATCGACCTATGTATAAGGACATTGTGAAGGCCCTGCAGGTTCACATTGCGCCTCCAGTGAATCGACTTGTGGGTCAGCATCGTCTCCTCACCAGAGTACAACAGTCAAACGAAAATTGCTCAGAGTACGTTGCTGCCTTACAGAAGCTTGCTGTTGACTGTAAACTGAATTGTGACTGCGGTAAATCTGTCGCGGACTTGTTCTTACGAGCCCAATTTATAAGAGGTCTCAGAGATAATAACATTAGGGAACAGTTGTTACAGGACGATTTATCATTCAGTGCTATTCGTACAAAAAGCGCTAGCATCAGAGGCGGCGAAACTAAACGCTCATGAGGTACCTCAATGCCCTTCCAACTCAGTCAATCCATCGCACACGTCGATTAACCGCATTTCAAGATCCAGATATCATGCAGACACTAAGAAGCCACTAGCAGGCCGCGCGTTTTCACGAGGAAGAAGTGCTTCACAAGGCAGGAAGCCTAGTTTCCGTGTGGATTTCAAAGAAATCGGCATCAGCGAGCTGTGCATTAGGTGTGGGAAAAATAACCATGCGTCTTCAGAGTGCAAAGTTGCTTCGCACAAATTTAAGTGTTCCTCTTGTCGCAAACAAGGCCATGTGTCAAAAGTGTGCATTTCAACTTTAGTTGAAAACAAGAATGCTACGCCAACCTCAAGCCAGTCAGCATCCAAAAACATATCAAATGTGATAGATTTTTTAGGATTTCTAGTCAACGTCAACTTATGATCAATACGGCCTTAACAAGGTGACAATAATTGATTTATTTGCTACAGACCCAGCCACACGTAAATATAAAATTGAAATTTCCATCGCTGACAAAAATGTCAAATTTGAAGTAGACTCTGGATCCAGTTACACACTACTCCCCTGCAACGAGTTCAAACGCTTAAAGTTGAATACTAAACTCAACAAATGTTTTGTGAAGTTCAGAACTTACGATGCAGGGATCGTGGCACCCCTAGGAGTTGTGAATGTACCGGTGAGGTAGAACAATATGAAGTCGATTGAACAACTGTTTATTGTTCCTAATGGATTTTCACCTTTACTAGGTAGGACGTGGATTCGTCATCTTAATATCAGCCTTCAAGAAATCGACAAAATCAGCCAGCCCATCAAATATCCGTCCAACACTCAAGCCATACTCCAGGTAAAGTCAATCGATCAAGTTGAGAAGTTGTTTCCAAAAATATTCGAACAGTCGGTTGGAAAAATTCCAGGCGTCAAATGCTCTTTACAATTAAGAAGCAACGCTAGACCTGTGTTTATCAAGGCACGTACTATTCCTTTTGCGATTAGAGACATGGTGGAACAAGAGCTTTCTTTACTGGAAAAAGACGGAATAATTACACCAATCGACAAAAGCGATTGGGGCTCACCTATCGTAGCCGTGCTAACTGATGCGCATTATCCTATTCCCCGGATCGACGAATTGGTAAACAATCTCAGAAACTCCAGATTGTTCTGTAAACTAGACCTATATAAAGCGTATCTGCACATAGAAGTTGACGACATGAGTGCGATTATACAAACAATTTCAACGCACAAAGGCACATTCAAAATGAATCGTCTGAGTTTTGGCATTAAATCAGCACCAAGTGAATTCCACAGAATACTCGATCAAATTCTAAACGGCCTGAACGGTGTTGTCTCCTATTTTGACGACATCATTGTCCACGGAGAGTCACTAAGCGAGTGTGAAGAAAATCTATTGAGATGCTTCCAAAGACTTCAAGGCAACGACCTTCATCTTAACAAAGCGAAGTGCAAGTTCTTTGCAACCAGAATATCTTACCTTGGTTATCAAATATCCTACAAGACAATCGACAAGGACCCTAGGAAAGTTCAAGCTATACTGGAAGCACCGAGACCGACCAATGAGAAGGAAGTCAAGCAATTTCTTGGTCTCGTTACTTACTATAGTAAGTTCGTCCCAAACCATTCAACACTCACAGCGCCGATTAGCAAACTCCTCTGCACAGATTCTGAGTTTTTTTGGTCTGCGATTTGTGAAGCTGCATTCATCAGACTTAAGAACCCTATTGGGAGCGAACAGACTCTAGTACCATACAATCCTACATTACCGGTCACGGTTGCTTGCGATGCCAGCCCGGTGGGAGTAGCCGCAGTACTCTCTCACGTCATTGATGATGTCGAGAAACCAATGTTTCGTGTCAAGGTCTCTTTCAAAATCAGAGAAGAATTACAGCCAAATTGATCCCGAGGCCCTGGCAATTGTTTTTGCACTTGACCGACTGTACACTTACCTATACGGCAGGAAGTTTACTCTTATTACGGACAACAAGCCTTTGGTACGTATATTTCATCATCATAGTAAACTTCCTCCAATGACAGCTGCTAGATTACTCAGATATGCAGCGTACTTAGCTAACTTCAACTATGAAATAGTTCATCGAAACGGTGACCAAAATGTGAACGCCGACTATTTCTCGAGAAATCCTGTCGATGAAGTATCTCCAGCTGACATTCATTGTATTGATGAAGAAATTTTACAGATCCAGTATCAAACACTCAGCTTCATATCTACAGCGCAAGTAACCAGTGAAATGATCGACCAATTTACACCCCAAAATCCAGCCCTGTCACAGATCGTCAAAGAAGTCAACGCCGGCACGAGTCATTTGGAGGACTACACACTGCAAGGTAATATTTCGTTTCGAGATTCCAGAGTATGCATCCCCAAAGCCCTGCAACAAAAGATATTGGAGGAACTTCATGTTACACACCCGGGCATTGTCCGAATGAAGCAGCTAGCGAGGCGATATTGCTACTGGCCGAACATCTACCGGGACATCGAGCAAGTCGTACGTTCTTGTCAATCCTGCGCAGTCCACCAGAAGTATCCAGCTAAGGCCCCCGCACACCATTGGGAAGAGCCCAAAGAATATTTTTCAAGAGTGCATATTGATTATGCTGGTCCCAAGGACGGAAAATTTCATTTTGTACTGGTGGATGCAAAATCGAAATGGCCAGAGATCAAAGTAATTCCGAGAGCCCCGGACACATCAATAACTCTGAAGTTGCTGGAAGAAATATTTTCCTTTCACGGATACCCACAGTTCCTAGTTTCTGACAACGCAACTATATTCAAAAATCCAGTGTTTGAGAAATTATGCAAAGAACGAGGGATTTTCCAAATCTTTACTGCACCAGGACACCCTTCGACGAATGGCCTTGCAGAGCGGTATGTGCAAACTCTCAAGCTGAAGTTACAGAAGTTGAACATGCACAATGATCCAGGCCATATCGAAAAAGTTCATCAGATACTGCAATTGTTTAGAGCGACACCCTTGGCTTGTGGAAAGAGTCCAGCAGAGCTGTACCTACACCGTACCATACGTATTCGTCTGGATGCTATCCGGCCTACCAAGGAGTTACCAAAAGCTGTTCCACAACATGGTGTTCTACGAAGTCTCAAGGTGGGCGAACGTGTAACAGCTCGCGTTTACCGAAACAACAACCCATGATGGGAATTCGATTCAGTCATGGACAAATTGGGTTTAGTGCACTACACTATCAAGTTGGATAGCGGTCATGTTTTTAAGCGACATATTGATCAACTCAGATGTGTCAGTGTTCCAGCCCCGGAGCCAACAGCCCCCACAGTTCCAGCTCCAATTCCAGTCATCCACAGCCCCCGGACAGTGACATTCGCAGATTATGACGTGATTGTAAGTCAACCCGCTGGTTATGGACCAGTGTCTGAAGTACCAGCAGCACCTGTAGTTGCACCTCCTCCTCCCGATATTCAAGTTCCTCCTTTAACTCCGCCATAGATATCTATGCCGGTCCCAAGCCCGGATAAAGGAGGAGGGTTTAGGGTAACGGGGGGAACTCCATTCTATCCCTAGTAAAATCCTGATCCCTAGATGAAAAACTAGGCTAAAAAAGCAACAACAACAAACATGAACGACACAACAGAAAAGGAACAAATTCTAGTGGGGATATCCGCTCAAATGTCGGTAGAGACCGCGGCTACCGGCACGGGCTTGGTGCCTCCAGCTATTGGGGGCGATAAATCGCCAGCGGCTTACACAAGTAACATGACAAACACGACATCACGAACGAAACGGAACAAGAAACGGAACAAGCAACGAGAACTGAACAAACTGACGCAACAGGCCACAAGACAGGACGAGACGAATTCTACTCCGGCGCTAAGCGCTGATACAAGACTAAGCTCGGAGCTCAAGCTGGCGGATGCACCCAGCGTACTGGCCGATCCTGGCCGGCACAAGGATGCGACTGCTGGTAAGAGCGAACTCTGTGGGGAGTCTGCTAAGAGGAGCTCGGACGCTACAAATGTGTCCTTGAGTCCCTCCGAGCGGGCTTCCCTGCCAAAAGATCACGCCGCTACTACTCCTGTGAATGACGCGGGGCGGAGAACCTGACGAAGCGAGCACGGGATTTCCTGTCCAGCACGTCCAGCGATGCTCCCCTCTGCAGCCCTTCCAGGAAGCAGGCGGCCCTCAGGAAAAAGCTGAAGAAGCTCTCTCTTGAGGAATGCGAGAAGGCTCCTTCCGGCTGCTCCTCGGAGGATTCCGCGACTGATGAGCTCTGCGAATCGGTTAGCGTTGAAACCACCAAGGAATCAGGCTGTAGGAAGCGAAAGAAACGGAAGAGTGGTAAGAGGAAGAAGCGAGGAGGAATGGTGGACTCGGAGAGTAGGGTTGCAGTAAATGCCGACCCCAAACCTGTTGGCCCCGTACCTACTGCCTCTGATCTGTCCGCTCCCAATGTCTCAGAGACGGTCACTGAAACAGAGAAGTCTGTGAAGGTGACGGACACAAGAGTGGTTAAGGGGTCACCTAAGGTAGCTGGTATAGCATCCAAAGGCACAAAGAGGTCTTGCACTAGCAATGATGCGGTTGTTTTCCCGGGTGATCACCTGAGGAATTATACTGCGGAAAACATCTGCATTCTGGACAAGGCCTTGAAGGACGCTGTAAGGAGGCGAGTCAAGGAAGGCAATAGCCCGGCGTTTGAGCGCATCATCAAGACTAATGGAGGCTTTATCCTCTGCTGTAGTGATGAAGCCACGAATGCGTGGGTCAGAGCTGATCTTGCTCGGATTTTCCCTAAGCTTGACGGGAGTGACCTTGTCTGTCTTCACCCGTCAGAGCTAGTGGGATATACCAAGATGAAGGTCTTTGTCCCAGAAACTGATCTGGAGACTAAGGAAATCATCGATCTTCTCAAGGGTCAAAACCCGGGTCTATCCACCGATAAGTGGAGGGTCTATCACTTCAACAAAATGAAGGATGGCCGTCTGTATACTTTTGGTGTTGATGACGATTCGGCGAAGATGCTTGGGAAGTGCTCTTACCGGCCTTTTTTCCTCACTGGTCGCCAGCTCTTCAGGCCAGAAAAGAGGGGAGAGAAGGCTGGAACTTACAGTGGTAATTAGCTCTATGGCTAGCTCATCACTGGAGGTCCTTCAAATCAACATGCAACATTCCAAGGCGGCTTCACCTACATTGTGTCGTCGTCTTGGAAAACTGCATACAGAGGTGTGCCTCATACAGGAACCTTATCTGTATAAGGGGGCGGTAAGTGGCATCTCGGGTGTACCAGGAGCAATTTTTGTAAAGCCTGGGATTGTTAATACTCGCACGTGCATCTTTGTAGCAAAGGGCTTAGATGCTAGTCTTATGCCTGAGTTCAGTTCTCGAGACTGTACAGCTATTAAAATGTGTCTTAAGCGAGGGTTGGTTACTGAGATTATTTTAGCCGCAGTGTACCTCCCATTTGACTCACTGGCCCCACCTCCAACGGTGGAACTGGTAAGGCTTGTCGAGCATGCCCGACGAGGTAACAAGCATTTGATCGTTGGTATGGACGCGAACGCGCATCATCGCGTTTGGGGT
The DNA here is from genome assembly GCA_949715645.1 of Portevinia maculata. NCBI lineage: Eukaryota > Metazoa > Arthropoda > Insecta > Diptera > Syrphidae > Portevinia > Portevinia maculata. The sequence continues at coordinate 223,833,654 of OX454526.1, forward strand.
AGTACTGACTCAAATAGCAGGGGTGAATCCCTACTAAACTTCTTTGCTGCCAGCCAGCTCGATATACTGAACACTGGTAATGAGCCAACCTTTGTCACTCGGCTGAGGCGGCAAGTTATTGATGTGACAGTAGCAACCGCTGCTGCATCTGGCATCGTTTCGAGCTGGAGGGTTTCAAGCGAAGAAACTGCATCTGATCATCGGTATGTTATTTTTAAGCTAAGTGCAGATCGACCGATCAGAAGCAAAATCAGGAATGTGCGACGCACTGACTGGGACGTCTATTCCACGGAGTTGCGGGGTCAGATAGGTTCCCTGCCTATCAGGATCCTTAGTAGCGATGACTTGGATAAGGCGACCGACACGCTACACCGCGGTATTATTACGGCCTTTCATACTGTTTGCCCGGAGAAGGAGGTTGGCGGTGCGAAACCAACCCGATGGTAGAACGCTAAGCTATCCCTTCTCAGGAAAAGAGTGGGGAGGCTGTTTAACAGGGCCAGGAAGTCTAACCTGGCAGCCGATTGGTCTTCTCATGCGGATGCGCAGAAGGAGTACAAGAGGCAAATTAAGAGCGCTAAGAAGGTATCTTGGCAGAGGTTCTGCGGAGAACTGAAGGATGTTAGCGCGGTTTCGAGATTGCAGAGAGTCCTCACAGCTGATCCGGGGGCCAGGCTTGACGTCCTTCGGAAGCCTGATGGCACCTCGACCAACTCCAATGAGGAGGCACTTCAACTGCTAATGGACACCCACTTTCCTGGCTGCAAAGCCGTGGATAGTTGCGTGTGGCCAAACAAAGGCAGAACTACCAATGAGCAGTGGCGGGTCGCGGCGAGCATTGTTACGAGAGAGAGGGCGAGAACTATTATCCTGTCCTTTTCTCCTTTCAAAGCTCCTGGACCTGATGGCATATACCCCATACTCTTGCAAAAGGGTATCGAGATTTTGCTCACACTGCTAACTAGAATCTACAGAGCTAGCGTTGCTCTGCGACATATTCCTTTAGCCTGGAGAAGAGCTAGGGCGGTTTTCATTCCCAAACCGGGAAAGGCAGCCTATGATCTTCCCAAAAGCTTCAGGACTATTAGCCTTTCATCATTTCTGCTAAAGGGCCTTGAAAAACTGATTGACGTACGGCTTAAGAGTATTCTAGCTTCGCTGGGTATTCATGATAGCCAACACGCCTATCAAAAAGGCAAGTCCACTGAGACGGCATTAACGGATCTGATGGCCAGCGTGCGTAGGGCGCTCGACCGCAAGAACTATGCTCTTGCTGTCTTCATGGATATTGAGGGTGCCTTTGACAACCCCACCTTTTTCAGAATTGAGTCTGCCTTAACACTGAAGGGCGTCGATTCTACAACTGTGGAATGGATCCTGGAAATGCTTAGGAGCAGAGAAGTTACAGCTGCTGTTGGCGGCTGTGTCAGAACTGTGCGCGCTGTCAAAGACTTTGCGCAGGGCGGTGTACTTTCCACTACATTGTGGAACCTGTTGGTCGACTCCTTGTTGAGAAGACTTGATGGGGAAGGTCACCATTATTGTCAGCGGCAGGAGTTTACCAACTCTTTGTGAGCGGATGGAAACAGCGCTCAATAGTGTTGGGAGTTGGTGCCGCGAGCAAGCTCTGTCAGTCAACCCCGCGAAGACTGAGATGATGCTGTTCACGAGTAGAAGGGCAATACCTCAAGTGAGGTGGCCTTACTTCCAGGGCACTCAACTAAAGCTATCAAGCAAGGTTAAGTATCTGGGTATTGTTCTAGATCCAAAGCTTAACTTTTCTGAACATTTGGTTGCTAGGATTTCGAAGGCAACTAACATTCTCTGGCAGTGCCGTAGGATGTTCAGCAGAACCTGAGGACTTAGTCCCAGGCTGGTTCACTGCATTTACACGTGCATTGTTAGGCCATACCTTATGTATGGTGCGATTGTATGGTGGGTTAGAGCTCACATTTTCAAACGTCAACTGTCGAAGCTACAGCACCTTGCGTGCTTATGCATTACAGGTGCGATGAGAGGAACTCCCACTGCTGCTATGGAAGTGTTGCTCTGTTTACCTCCCTTGCAGTTCCTTGCTGAAAGTGAGGCCAGAAAATCACTATACCGTATGTGTGTAGTACTTGGACGTCAGGTCAATCTCGGCGATGGGGCCAGAGGTGCTAGGTACAGAGCTCTATATGACAGCCTACCTGGCCATCGGGGAGGAGCACTTGACACTGTGTGCATGAAGCAAGTCTTTGAGCGCCGTTTTCAGGTCATCCTTCCTGAACGGCAGGAATGGAACAGTGAGGGGTGGAATGGCTTTAGGCCGGGTGATGTCATCGTCTATACTGATGGCTCACTTATTGACGGTATTTCCGGAGCCGGGGTCTACTCTAGAGACTGTCGGATAAATCTATCTGCAGCCTTGGGTAGACAAACAACTGTTTTTCCGGCAGAAATCTTTGCGATTGCCACTGCCGCCAATATCCTGTTAAGGAGAAGGATTAAGGGTAAAACCTTATACATCTGCTCAGATAGCCAAGCCGTTATCAAAGCCTGTTCGGCTGGCTCCCTCAACTCAAAAATAGTTGAGGAAACCATGGTTAGGCTTAACCGTCTGGGAAGATGTAACTCGGTAACACTTGCCTGCGTTCCTGGACACACATGTATCCAGGGTAATGAAAGAGCGGATGCTCTGGCCAGGAAGGGCTCTTCAACAGCCTTCATTGGCCCACAACCATCCATAGGATGCTGCTCATCCGTCCACAAACATGAAATGGATTCGGCTCTACGCCAATAACATTCCGAATACTGGCATGACCTGGTCTCATGCAGGTATTCGAAGAAGCTAGTGGACGGTCCAAAAATCAGCAGAGCTAAGTTTTTGCTTGGACTAAACAGGAAAGACTTGAGATCCTTGGTTGGTCTCGTCACCGGTTTCAGTCCTCTTAACGAGCACCTCAAAACCATTCACATTAGGAGCTCGGGCCTATGTGAGTGCTGCATGGAGGCGGATGAAACGGCATCCCACTTCATCTGTGAATGTCCGGCTTTCGCCAGAACCAGGCTCACCACTATAGGCAAACAATTCGTTAACGAAGATGAGATGGGGGAAATTGAACTTGCAAATATTCTTCGCTTTGCCAAGGCTACTGGCAGGTTCTCCCTCACTGAATCTTACTAATCGCCAATAACCAGCGAGCGGGCAGCTATGCTGAAGTACAATGGACCAATAGGTCTTAGTGCTTGCCATCTACTGATGACCCCACTGTACATACACTACAATACAATACAATTCCTCGACGAACGGGCAGGCAAACTAGACAACCTATTAGATTCAGAAATTATCATTTCGATGATATCGATTGACTTAGTTGAATTGGAAATATTTGTTTGACGAGGCGGAGAGTGTTGTGTACGCGACCAGTTGTCTCTACCTGTCATCGGCGGCTGACATGAGCTGTCATCTTTTGTCATCATCATCGCTGTCATTCTTTTTACACAGTGCACAGGAACACGTGAATTTTGTATCATACATTTTCTGCTCAGAATTATAATTTAATATAATAAAGTATTATACCTAAGCGTATTAATATACATATTTCATTTCAAATATATAGCATAGGCTATCCGAGACTTTATCTGTCAGATATCTCTATCCGAAACCTTTGAAACCAAAAGTTCATGTTTAGCTGACAGATAAGTTCCGGATAGGCTATCCGAGACTTTATCAGCTAGTCTTGAAACTGCCCCTTAAAGGATTTAATAGAAAAAAACGAAGCTATTGTAAAACTTTCAAACTTTGGTTTTTCAATAAAATTGTTTTATTTAATGTTGGCGTGTCAGTAGGCGGATTTAAAAAATATTTAAACATAAGTATAAAGGGCACCCATAGATTTTATATTATCAATTTCAGCTCCCTAGCTCAAACTTGGGTTTAAAAAAAAACGTTTTTTTTTAATTGTGGGCTTGTCAGTCGACGGATTTCGAAAATATTTACACATAAAGGGCTCCTGGAGAGTCTATAATATAATTCAATGCTTTGTGATAAATTCCACTCTTATTGATCAAAAAATAATCCGGTTCAGTAACTATTGCATCCAACTCAGTATAAGTAAAAGCAAGATCAAGTAACCTGCCCATACTATTCTCAACGGAATTAATTTGAACTAAATTTAGAGCTGACATTGAATCGACAACTTCAATTTCAAAATCTTTTCGTATATAACATGGAATTAAACATTAATCTTCTTCAGAGACAGACCGCTTAATATGTCAAAGATTAAAATCTCCCAAGACAATTGAAAAACAAAGTGAAAAGGATACAGTCCGATTGGGTGAACTCCTATTCCCTAATATCATTGTCAATTTTTAAGAAGGATATAATCTAAATATTTTGTTAAAAATAACTGCTTTGTACGTTTTTAAAAGGATTTCATCTAGAAAAAACAAAGTTTTTGTGGAAAAACGCCCCTTAAACGTGTGCACGCATACATTTTTGCATAAAGGAGTTATTCAAAACGACTTTATCTACATATTTTGCGAAGAATAGGACTTCCATTTCCAATGATTACTTCAATAAAAGTTTTTTTTTAAATAGTGAGCGTGCCAGAGGGTGGATTTTAAAAATCTTTAAGCATTTTGGGCTCCTAAAGGCAATATATTTTAAATTTCAGCTTTTTAGCTCGAATTTCGATTTATTTAGATAAAATCGATTTTGTGAGATTATGGGCCAATGGCCTGATTTTAGAAATCCAAACGCTTGATTATTTCGGGACTCTAGAGAGCATACGTTCCAAATCTCAAAATTAATATGCCATTAGAATAGGATATAAAGAATTGCAGTCTAAATCCTTAGCTATACAAAGTAAAAGATGATTTAGGTGGTATAGGTGACACAACACAAAATAATTTAATAAGGACACCATCTTCAGAACGAAAACTATATATTCTGACACAAATCTGTTCAATTAAATCAGACAAATCAAAGAGTTTAATTTACCTACATACTAATAAGTGAGGATTTGACGGCCAGTAAGACACCATCTCCTCTCGTCACACCCGCACACCTGCTTGCTCGTTTTTTGAATGGAAATTCAAAAACTGCGAGAGCATTTTTTCCTCTGTTACTTCAAGTTAAAAGTTAATATGTTTCAGCATACTTTCATCTGCATTTAATTTGACCAATTATAACAGCTCACTCTAGAAGAATCTATATTATAAGAAATCTCAATACCTATATCTTTTGCAAACAAATTTTAATCTTTTCGCATTTCAATAAAGCAGACCTATGCTAATTTAACACAAACAAAGGAAGAAATGCAAACTAAAAATAAAAGAACAGCAAAGATAAAAGGAAAATATTATACCGTTCTAGGACAATGAAGTCTTTGATCCGGTAACGTGATATTATTCAGGTCTTTGATTTCTTTTATGAGCTGTGCATGACATTTCACGATAACAATACAAACAAATCACTCAATACACCGCCACATAAGAAATCACCAATAGGTAAGTACCTACAACTTAAGAAAAAAATTCACTTCACAGAACATTTAGAAAACAAATGGTTTTAAGATACAAATTAAAAAAAAAAAAAAAATTTCTATTTAGGGTAAAAAAAGGCGATACGAATTATTTTCATTTGAAAAGATGTTCAGAGCATCTAAGCGCAACGCTTGGTTTGGTCAGTAAAAAAGGTAACGTCTATGATTGGGTGTCGTGAATTATGCTTTTGATTGATCGCCTTGTCATGATGGTATCATATTAGATATTTTCTTTATTGTTTTGCTCATTGAAAATACATAAATAATGTCAGCGTACAAAATAATTTTTATTTCTTTTTCAAATTAAACACAACACACAATTTATTTTAATATATTTCTTTATTAACTTTTATTAAATTCCTCTATGAGGAAGCTTAGAAATATTTACGACCGTAGTCTTACAGCTCCACTTAATAACTAACTTATATAATACAAAACGAACTAACTTATATACTACAACTAGCATTACCACTAACATGAAGACATGAACGCTGATCCGTTAATCCGCTGCTTGGCTGGAATTTCTTGCTGTAGCTTAACGGGTGTTTGCTATGCTATGCTTGGTGATGCTGCGGCCACACTTACTGTTCTGATAGTGCAGCTTCTACCGTTTGCAGCATTACCACTAACATTGAGATAACGCTGATCCGTTAATCTGCTGCTGGCTGGAATTTCTTGCTGTAGCTTAGCGGGTCATTTGTGCCTTGGAAAGCGTTTGGTGGTTGTTATGCTATGCTTGGTGATGCTGCGGCCGCACTAACTGTTTTGATAGTGCAGCTTCTACCGTTTGCATATTGACAGCTATGAAACCGTGTGCCTAGTGACTTTCCGTACGCCGACGCATTTTTATTACATGTATTTGATGTGACCATAACTTACACAAGGAATACAGATAGATGTTGAGCAAAAAGGACAAAGGCAACAGCTTTGATTTGTTAACTAATATTTTTCGAACTTAATTATACGCTTCCGCTTCTATGAGGCAACAATAAAGTGCATTTGAATTTTTTTTTTGCAGGAAACAAAAAATCACGGAGCAGCAGTAGAAAACAAAACAGAACAATATGAAAAACTTTCGAAAACAAGCCGAAAAATGAGAAAGGATTTTCGTGTTTCGCAAATTTTTTCTTACCTTTCGTAATCCCGACAGAGATCCAACTATTATTCTTTATTGTTCCCGGGTTAATGTAAGAATGTCCGTATATCTTTTTTGATCCAAATATCGTCAGGGCGCCTTAGATACCCTATGGCTATCAAAAGTTGGGCATCTTAGGTTGGCCACCCTTCAAAGTTTGTCTTTAATAGCTGGGAGGTTTGATAAACACTCCCTTACGGCTCTCTATGTCTCTCCTTTTGTTGTCAGTTCATCCGATTACTCATTTCCTTTTATTCCGCAGTTTCTGGTAACCAACACAGTCCCACTGGATTAAGATTGCATAACGCCTTTTACATTGCGCCAAAGCTCCTATAGCTATCTCAGATTTAGATGCCAGTACATTGAGTGTAGTTTGGCTATTGATGTAGATAGTGATACCTTTGCCAGATAGTGATTCCATCCGCTAATGCTCCGTCACCTAGCTAGGACTTCTCATTGGAAGACACTGATTTTATCTGGGAGTCGTATAAACACTTTCAAATCTGTATATTTCTAAATGATACCAGAACCCATTCCATCCCCTGTCGTTAGGCATTGTGATTGCATCTATTTGCTAACCTATCCTTCCCGGAAATGATCAACATCTGGACGTTGAAATCGACAAATGGGAAATTTATTCCGTCAATCTGTGATTTAACTGAAATAACTCTGTTAAAATCATACAGTGACATTTAAAGTACCTCCAATTTGTGAGGTACTACAACCAGCAAGTTGTTTTTTCTTTTGAAAGATGTCTATTGCTGCCGTATCGATAGTTCGGAGCGAACCAACAATGGCTATGCTAGCCGTTTTCTGAACGCCGTATATTTTATATGTACAGTTTTCTTGTTTGTTGCCTTCCACCACACTAGCAAGACATAAGATAGTATGGGTCTCGCCACAATTGTACACTGAAAAAATTCTCGTCCATAATATCAATGAATGCCATTCATAAAGCTGAAATCATTACTTTTAATGAAATATTTATTAACGCAATGCACAAATTCTTGAATATTTCGTTTGGTTGTATGAATAGAACATTGCCTGTATGCAACTGCATTCATTAATGATTGCGCTTCGAAATTGTTGTTGGAAAAATATAAATCCGAATTTTAATGTAATTGTTCATAATTGTATGAACGATTCTTAAAAGCGTCGTTTTGGTCCTCTAGTCTTGATTTTGCAATTTTATGAACGATAACCTTAAATGCATGAAGCCTTTCATCAGCTTTATGAAGGCGATCATGCGAAGCAAATCAAATTTTGCAGTTAACAGTTAATCTTTCATTTATCAGCGCCTAATTCTAGCGTTCAATGAACAAATACTTAAATTGTAAGAATAAATTCATATTTCATATGACAAAGTTACTTGATTTTATGAATGATTACATTTGATGCATGCATTTTTTCCATTTATGACTTTTTCATAGTCCGTATGAATCTTTTCATTTCTTGCATATTTATTTTAATTGTTTTTATGTAATTTTTCTTTAAAGTACAAGCTTAAACAGTCAAAGTCGTATGCGAATTGGCTGCTGATTTTCAATTATTCGTAAATCATTCGGGATAGAGTTTACATGTTGCAGTGCGTAGTGCGTTTAATATTTATTCAGTCGGTTTTTTCCTGGTGATTTTTCATTGCAGAGTTTAAGAAAGTAAATTTGTCAATAAAGTGTTTTCACGTAGGTAAGTCTTATCATAGTTAAAAACATATTTCATAAGGTAAATACATACAAAATAATATCGCACCCTCGCTCAAATAGTGTCATAAGTCAAAAAATCATTTTTTCGAGAAAAAAACATTCAAATGTTTGGGCCGCCATTACTTTTGCATTACATTACAATGAAATATTTGTGTCATCTAGGGACCAATACTCGAACAATAAATATCACACTTTTTGAGATAATAGTTTGAAGTATGGGGATTTAATGGTGCAATAAATGGATTTTCTAATTTTTTTGAGTTATGACACTATTTGAGCGGAGGTGCGATACATGCTGACAGGTTTTTACTATTTGAATCGAATTTTTTTTTCAAGATTAAGTTTATTAAAATTGTTTTTTAATGGTATAATACAAGAATGGTTTTATTTTAATGTTTTTGCATTATTTATTCTAGTGAATAAATTTAAATTTTTGCAATTTTTTTCCACCTGTTCATGTTAAAATGTTGTGTTTTGTTTGTCAACATAAGTTCGACCATATTAATTTTCTTATACTTCACCTTAAAAAAAACATGATTTGAGTACTAATAGTACTTTTCGATGCAATGATCAAAATTGTAACCTTCTTTTCAAGAACTTGTCAAGTTACAAGAGGCATTTACTTCGTATACATGCTGGGGTTAACATTTTAAAAAATGATCAAGATCTAAAACAATCAGTCTCTAAAAATGAAATTTCGAATAAAAACTTGAAACTCCTTGGAAATGATTGTATCGACAGTCATATTTTGGTGCATCCACATTCATCCTCATCTTCACAAAGCTATCGAGTAGATCTTCCAGACGAAGACACTCATAGAGAAGAGTTTAAAACAGAAGATGCAATAGAAAAGCTGTTACAAAGTTGTCTAAAATGGTCTGTTTCATTACACTCAAATGATAATTTTGCAAGAAAAGACGTTTACCAAATTCAGAAGGGTGTCTCTACTTATATAATAGAGCCACTTCTTGCAATTTTTAATAATTTTGCACAAAAAAGATTATACCAACAGGATGTACTTTTGAACGAAATATTAATTATTATAAGTGCTTGTAAGCAACCATTTGAAATGTGTAGTTCGGATTATCTCTTATCAAAAAAACTTAGAAGCAGTGGATACATGGATAATTTGGATGAGTTTGTTATTCACAATGAAATAAATACAAGCTTTCGTTGTGGAGAATTACATCTAGATGAAGTAACTGACGAGGGTGTTGTTCTGCCACTACGCTCACAATTTAGAATTTTATTCGAGACCGATAATTTTCTTATTAATATGTTACAACATATGAACACTTTAGAGAAAAGTGACAAGTTCGTAAATTTCATTCAAGGAGAATTGTGGAAAAAAAGTCTAATTTGTATCCAAACAAAATCCTTATTTTGAAATAAACAATCCCCTTGGATCCCATTCTTCAATTCATTCCATTTTAAACTTTTATTATTCATTCGCATGTATGCCTTTTAATGAAACGAAGTTGGAAAACGTGTTTTTAGCAGCAGTTATAAAATCAAAGGACATTCAAAAGTACGGAAATCGTAGAAGCTTAGGACCTCTTATAAATGAGCTCAAATTCCTTGAAGAAGAAGGCCTTGATATTAAAGTAATTGATGGTCAAATATACCACGTCCATTTTATTTTGGGCCTTATTCTGGGTGACAACTTAGGACTGAACATGTTATTGGGTTTTAACAAGTCATTTTCTGGCACATTTTGTCGATTTTGTCGTCTTAAAAAAAAAAAAGTAGCACATTGTGTATTGAAGAGCCTGATAAATTGAGAAATGTAAGCAATTACAACATAGATGTGCAGAAGGAAACTCCAAAAGAAACTGGAATTGTCAATGAGAGCTGTTTTAATACGATACCATCATTCCATGTTGTAGAAAATTTCTGCGTAGATGTAATGCATGACATTTTTGAAGGCGTATGAAACTATGATCTTTGTCATATAATAACTCATTTCACACACATTCAAAAGTATTTTTCCTTAGAAACATTAAACAAAAGAAAGCAAACATTTGAATATGGTCCAATCGAAATAGGAAATGCTTCCAATCAAATATTACCAACTCATTTGCAGAAGCGCCATTTACGAATGTCTGCTAGAGAAATGCTTACTTTTGTCCAGTTTTTACCTCTAATGATAGGAGACTTGGTGCCCTTACACGATGAAGTTTGGACTTTTCTTTTAAATCTCTTAGAAATAATTGATTTGGTGCTTTGCTTTAAAATTACGGATGCGTCAATCCTAACATTAAAGAGCAGAATAAAAACACACAACGAACAATACCTTAAACTTTTTCGAGATAATTTAAAACCCAAGTTTTACATTATGACACATTATCCAACAGTTTTACTAAAGTCAGGAGGCTAAGCACAAAAGCTTTAAATTATATTCACATGCTATAACTTCTCGAAAAAACATATGTCTAACACTGGCAAAAAATTTCAGTTAAAGTTTGTGAACAGAATTTTAAATTATGACAATGATATATTTAAATATGTTGTATGGAAAAAATACGAAACGAAGAGTGGCTTCGATTCTATAATAAGCAAAAAAATGGGGGTCCAGCAGGAAAGGTTGACATATTTTAGCGAGGCTGAATACGATGGCATACAATATAAAACTGGCTATTATGTATCTACTCTCGATGAGGACTATAATATTTATATAGTGGTCAATTTTGTGCAACATGAAGAAAAAGTTGTTTTATTTTGTCAGCAAGTAAAAGAAGTTCATTATGATCCACACTACACTGCCTTTGAAATCGACCCTTCTGTTCTGGGTGATTATGCAATTTTACACTTTGAAGAAATAGCCGAACCCCCATCAACAGTCGTCAAAACTGCTAAAGGAAAATCTATGATACGCATTAAAGAATACTTTTTACCATAGATTCTTGTTATGGTCATTTTACTACACTTAGCCACGAATTAAAATTGCATTATTAAATATTTTTACTGTAAAGAAAAACAAAACAAAAATCATGGAGGAAAGCACAACAACTGCAGAGTTGTGTGCCTGTGATCGATATTACACCCTCATATGGAAGACCTACAATACAGGCCATTGAAAACGTTTCCGTCTTGGAACTACAAAACCTTTCAGGATCATTCGAATTCGCACAACAGGCAGCCACAAGTAGCGCTTTACAACAGTACGAGAATGATAACAATTGCCTTCAATTGGATTCAAACTCTGATATGATATATACAACAGGGGATGTAGGGTCGGAGGAGGAGCTCAAAATACTTCTTAAGACGTGGAATCTACAACATTTAACAGATTACTTTATATGTGAGTTCTTCTTCTTAAAATTACATTTTATCTTACTTTATCAAGTTCTATAATTTTCTTATTCCTGTAGCTGAAAAAATTAACATTGAAATTTTGAAAATTATAAAGCCACACCACATTGCGATGCTCTTCAAAAACCTTAACATTGGTGATCTAGTGGTGTTCGAACACTATTAGGTCAATGGCGCAAACGCTTTTTATTGTTTGTAGACGAAGAGGAAGACGAAATTGCTCTTGAAAGACGAAATCAGATTCATCTGTCAAAATCTACTTCAAATATGTCAAACCTTTCATCACCGAGTACTTCAAGAGGACCAGGATCACCAGATACTAGCGAATACTCTATAACATTATCCGAGATTTTAAGCGACTCTAAAAAAGCAATAACCATAACAAAGTATTATGAGGAAAATTTCAAGCTGCTTGAGGAGCATCGGCACATACTGATAAATATTATATGCGAATTTTTCACAGAAAATAACCATCATATGTCTCTGGCAACTAGTTATAGGTTGGAAAAGGAGATATTAAATCGTTTCCCAGGAGAAAAGATAGAATATTACCGCGTGAACAGAAGAGGGCGAATATATGCAAAATTCATTCAAATTCAAATTTCAGGCAGACGGCAGTATTGCCATGTCCTTATTCTTAAGTATACCAATTTGTAAACTTTATGATGAAAAAATAAAGAATCTCTCTATATGCAAAATTTTGCAACGCCAAAAGCCATTTTAGGGCTTTTCTCAAACGAACGCTTAACAACTAATAAACTTGATGCTAAGAGTTTCAGTGAGTACATTTTCCTTACATTAAATTGCTACATCTTATGCGAATTACCTTGTAAAAGAAAATATATCCCATACAGCTCCTGAAGTGGACGCAAACGATTATATCAGGTGCCTAAAATATGACAATTTGTCAGCCTCTGAATTTGACAGCTGTTGGCAGGCATGCAGCCAAATTGGGATGCAGGATATGAAGGAAGCGAGCTCTTTAGCAAATATTTTTGAAAAATGGCCGGAGTATAAAAATCCAAGTGGATATCGTTTGTTAAGCTTTATTTATTCAAAATTTATATAACAATAATAATAACACAAGTATTGTGTTATTATTTTTTATAAGATTGACAAGGACTTTGGAATTGTTTTTGGAAGTCCTCCAGGAATCCTTACGCGATGGTCCGAACAAGCCATCATTTTGAGAAAGTTCCTTTCAAAGGAGAGCCATTCAAGAGACAAAGCAATGAGGGAAATGCTTGAAAAAATAGATGAAGCAGATATCAATAGTGGTATGTAATTTCTTTTCTAACCTACAAAATATTTTCTTCTAATAACAAACGCATTGAACTCGTATCCTATTTCATTTTTTTTCTTCTTAGAAAACGCAGCAGTGAAGTTGATGTGGTGCTTGCACGCATACCTGTTTCCAACACAAAAGGCCGTGAAAAAGGACAATACCGGAAAAAACGTTTTGTTAAGTTCACCATTAAAAGTTCGCAGGAGGCTTTTATATTTTTGGCCAATAGCGTCCAAGAGATTGTTGACCACATTTCATTTTTAAAAGGCAAATGCGAGAGTATTCAGCCATTCATTCTTGCACTCGGTGACAAAGACCTTAAATCTGTTTCAAATTTTTATGTTTATTTGGATGGTGTCAAATTTCTTTTCAATAACTTCTTAAGGGCTATTGATATTTGCTTGAAAGCATTTCATCTTTTTAATTTGGAATATCCATTTGCATGCTCTCAATTTTGGGCATTCATAGCAAGTCATTTTTACGATATGAAGATTTCAAAAAACACATCTTCCAAAATGTTTGTTCTTTCAGAAGAGTTAAAAAGTAATTCAAACTGAAGCCACATTTGATTACGTTATATTTTTTCATACCGATTTATATGTAACTATGCTACAAGAAAACAATATGTTATTCTCCATATATTCTCCTTTTTATTAAATTCTCAACTATGTAATACTAATATGATGTTTTTATTAAGTTTAACTAAAAAAGACACATACATTTCTTCATGCAAAGTTTAATTTTTGTTTTTCTTAATTTACTTTTAAACTAAAATTTATTTTTAAACTGAAGCCACATTTGATTACGTTATATTTTTTCATACCGATTTATATGTAACTATGCTACAAGAAAACAATATGTTATTCTCCATATATTCTCCTTTTTATTAAATTCTCAACTATGTAATACTAATATGATGTTTTTATTAAGTTTAACTAAAAAAGACACATACATTTCTTCATGCAAAGTTTAATTTTTGTTTTTCTTAATTTACTGTAATTAAAATTCGAATCATAGAAGACTTTTTTTTATGTTTGATAATGGATCATAAAACAATAAAAAAAATGTACAGCCAACAAGAGCAAAAAAGATATTGTTTTATTTCTAATACGGTTTTAGGTTCGCGAATTAATAATCATCATCTTACAGAATTTCAGACCACTCATTAGGGTATTAAAGGGTGATACTTTTCTCAAAACTATATTGTCCACGCATAAAGCATCAAAGCTTTGTTTACATTCTATCGCCGTTTGTATTGGATTAAATAATTGATTTATATTATGTTTCAAGTATTTCTTACAAAAATTCAATAGTTTTGCATTTTTAATTGAATGGTCAGCCCATTAAAACTTCAAAACTACATTGAATTAATAATTCTGATCATTTAAAATATCAATGGTTTCATAAAGCGTATGCAGTTGTTAATATAGTTTATGAAGTATTTGATTTAAATGAATGTATGATTGCATTAATGTGATGTATTGCTGCACAGGACTGATAAAATATCCATACAACATATGAATAATATTCATAAAAATTAAATAATTTAACACTTAATCGAATGAAAATCTACATAGAATTAATGAATTTGTTTATAAAAGTAAAGAAACATTTCATGTTCCGTAAGTCTTTGTTCATTTAAACAGTGACTTATCAAAGAATATAATCATATTTTTACTGACATTTTACATTTATTCAATAAATTTGTGCATATGTTCTATGAATAAATACATAAACCCCATGAACATTTTCTGAAAAGACTAACAGACTTGATGAAAATATTCATAATTACAATGAGTGGATACATGGAATCTATGTAAGTCTACATAAGCAAACGGATATTTTTTTATGAATTCTTTTCAATGATTTTATGAAAAAATCATGCAATTTATGAAAGTTTCATACCATTATGATTATTTTCATACACGTATGAACTGAGATACATTCATTTAAAGAACTCTTACTTTAGCTCAATTTCAATGATTTTTTCATATGGTATATGCATTTTTTCATTATCATCATGTACCTTTTTGGTTCAGTGTATGCAGTCCAGAGGGTACCAAAGCGGGTCTCAGGTTCCAGGTTGTTTTTCGTTTCCATTTCCATTTTCTGTCCAAGTCCAAAATTTTTCCAAAACTTCTAGCTGTCCGAAAGAGATAATTCCACTCCCTTAAGTTTTGAATGATTGGATTGCGGTATTTTGTATCTTTTGGAAAAAAGGACTAATTCCCTTTTCCAATCATGTCGATATCGTCTGCATACTACAGTAATTGGACGTATCTGTTGAAGATAGTGCCTTCGTGGTGACAACTATCCCGCACACTTTTTGCATCAGAACAAGATTACCATAATCCGGTGCAGGTATAGTTGGGAAGGGCTTCTTCATAGGTACATTTAAAATTCAGGCGAGCCTTGCGACACATTTAACGTCTTGAAACTCTCCTACAACTGTGCATGCAGACAACTGGGTTAACGCGAATGGAGATCATTAGCGTCGTAAAAGGACAATCAAACAATAATCAATTACAGCAGCATGCATGTGTTGACATCTTAAAAAGAGGCATACCTTAAAACTCTTGGATCATACTAATGCAATAACACCAGCGTTTGATTGACTTCAATAAAAAAGTCCTCCGAAAACTAAAGGCTTGCCGATGTTTATTGAAGTCAGACCGGCGCACATAGCGATATTTGGCTTCAAAAAGTGCAGAAACATCAATGTTGCAAAATGTTGATGTGAGAATTAACACTTTTCCAAACTCTAGTTAAGTACCTACCCATGAAATAATGCACCATAGTTATTTTCAAACTTTATGCACACACCATCAGTTAAAAGTCATCTATCGAAAGCTTGTGTGGTATATACGTAAGTTGACTTCTGTGAAAAATCCCACGGTTGGATTATTTAGTTTTTTTTTTATATGATGTGAAAAGTTTTATATTGGGGTTCAGCTGCAGGTATATGTATGTTTTTATTGTAAATCGATTTTTAAATCAGTGGATCTTTAGTTCAATAGATGTGTGATTAATTCAAAATTTATAAAATTGGGATATTTTTGTTTTAAATAATGTAGCGTACGTCTTTAAGTAAAACTAGAAAACGAAAGTTTGACAATATAAAAAAGCCGACATTGCTAAGGTGCGCACCTTTTTTATGTCGTTGGCAGTGTGCATGCGAAGAATGAAAGAACGTTCGTCAAGGAAATAAATAAGGTTAGGTTAAAAAGGGGTCTGCAATTCGCATACAGTACTAGGCACCAGAAGGGCCTATCGCGATCCCTAGGGAACTAATTGAAACCAAGACTTCAAATGGAGAAAAAACCTTTTCCTAGACAAAGTCCAATCTTCCTGCAGAATTTAACCAGCTTCCTGCTAACCAGCAACCCGTCCCCAAATTTGTTGTGTTGTACGGCGTATCAACCTGCGATGCGGGCAGACCCGAAATAGTGTGAAAATTGCAAGCAATCAAGGAGACTATATTTTAAATATGAGCACAAAGGCAAGCAACGGGTGCAGACAAAGTACGGAACAACGGATCTAGACACATCGCCCTTCAAAAAAGGTCATCGCGTTCAATAGGCGCTCCGCCGACCATCAGCCATTGTATTCCACTTGGGGTATATCCCCCTCAGTGAACAGTGCAGCAACAGACAATCAGCAAATAAGGAATTTAGTGAGTTGTTTAAATTAGAGTCAGCTTATTAGTTTATTGAATTGATCAGATTTTTTTTTGAATTAAGTTAAGGCGGATTGTAAGCGTAAAGTGTTAAATGTGAGTGAATACGCGAGAAAGAGGCGGTAAAGTCCAAATTGTATTGAATTTTCAGAGATCATCGCTCAAAGTGCTGGCGGCAGGACGACGAGGGACGACACGTAAGTTTTTTTTTATATATTTCATCTTATTGGTTTTTTTAAATTGGTAATATGGAGGCAGCATTTGGCTTAAGTTTAAGGTTAAGATATTCACTGACGAGAATACCGGTATCCATTGGATTGTTTTTTTATATTTAAATTTTCATGAATTATAAGACCTTTAGAACATAAATTCGAATCTATTTTTTAATGGAGTAGAAACACAGTGTGATTTGGTGTGTGAATAATTTAGGAAGGTCGTCCTTCCGCCTGTGCAATGACGTAGGCGGTACACTGACGACCGGCGAATATGACAACGGGACTCGACGACGTACGAACTCTCCTCTACAAAGACACTTGACAAACGAGTGGCTGGAATCTGGCGTTAAGAGTCTGTTTCTCGTTGTTTTCGACCAGAGAGATAGCGAACGGAGTATCGAACGGCACATAGGGTGGGTAGGCTGAGCCAGATTCAAAACACCATCTGGCAAGTCTCAGGAACGAGACGAAACTTACCAGGGAGGGACATCGGGAAGTAGTGGATGCAAAGGGGCCTAGAATAAGGTTTTATATAAGTTAGATTAGGAATAGATAATAACGTTAAGCTTAACATTTAGGTTGGAAAAGCATTAGTTTAGCGTAGTTAGGTTAGATTGGATTGATTGCATCTGACTTCCCGTCCTCTCCCCTTGGTAGGACAAAGGGTATTGAGTTTTCCTTCCCTTTTTTCCTATCTTTCTCTTCTCTTCCCTTTCCTTTCTTTTTGCCCGTCCGTATTGAAATTAGTTCTCTGCCTATCCTTCTTTCCCTTTTTTCAAGAACTACTCCGTCTAACGAGTGATAGCCGTGCAGCCGTGAGCGTGCCACCGTCCTTCTACACTATTCCGAAGATCCCCCTGTGGCCAACCTTGACTCATAACAATGGCAAACCTGTATGCAATGAAATATCTTTGGCTTTTGTTTTTTATGAAACTAACTTAATCTCACAAACCTTAATCAAACTAAAACTATTAAATATAGGGGCTATGACCTGCCATGGGACCCAAAATCAAATAAAATGTCAAAACAAAACAAAAACAATAAAAACCTTCAAAAAGCGAAGGGCGCGGACCGGCCAGGCGCTCCTAGCACAAGCAACACTGACCGGAAAAAAGGAGCAGATGCGGAAGATGCACTCCTAATCATATCGGACGTGGAAAGCGTTGGAGCGATTGACGCAAATCTGGAAAAACTCCTTCTGGATTCTAGCGACACATGCTCTATCGCTAGCTCATCGTTCTCCTGCAGTTCTACCAGCTCAAAATATGCGAAAAACTGTAAGCTAACAGTCAAGAGGCTGGGGACAAAAAAATGGGAAGAATTGTCCGAGAACGACAGAAAGAGACTCCACAATGCGCGAGCATACCTCCAGAAGCGATCCGCATCGGGGGACAATCCAATGGACTGCTCGCCGCTGCCAGCTGCACCCTCGGCTAACTTGAGCAGTGGCATGCTGATGGGGCCACCCAAATCCTCGACAAGCCTTTGCCAGTCAGGACCAAAGGTAGCTGCATCAACTAGCGTGGAGTCTCCAACTCACTCAGTGGCAGCACAGAAGCCATGTGAGGATCCAATCTCCTCAACGATGATCGGGGCTATCCCGCAGTTGAGTATGAGAGAATCTCAGGATGACGGTTGCAAGGAAGCGCTGAAAGATCCGAAAGAGACAAGCCTCTGCTTTTCTCAGGAGGAGAAATCTTCGTTACCTGCAGTGTCAAGCGATTGCAGTCCTGTAGTTGTAGATAAGGGTAATTCCACAGTAGATAGCTTTGCGACAGTAGTGAGGACTGGTAGAGTAGTTCAGGAAGCGCCGCATCCAATCTCTACTCAGACAAAGACTAGGGACGGTACAAAAACGACACCACGCAACAAGAGACGGAATGCAATTCGTCATATTCGGCGGCTTGGAAAGCGTGATCCGAAGTCCTTCACGGACAAGGAAAGGGCGGCTCTGGACAGAGCCCGCAACACGCTCAAGCACGCAGGGTCCACTAGGGATAACGTCGACAAACGGGGTAAAAAAAAGAGGGCGTGAAGCCGCTTGCTCCCCACCTCAGTCGATGAGAGACTTAGGCCAGCAACCGACTCGAAATCACCCGACTCCGAGCCGGCTGCAAGCTGTTCCAAACAACCCCCAAACGTACGCGACATACGACAACAAGACGCGACTGATAGACGACACTTTCCAGGGACGACTAGGCGAACAGCTGGAGAAATGACCGGGACGAGGAGGGAAAGCCTTTTGCCGTCCACCTCAGTCTCGGAAAGACTCAAGCGACCACCAATCGGCGTGGAAGCAGTCTCCGGACAAGCATCCGGGCCGGTGGCGGGAAGTTCAAAGAGAGGTAGGCATGACGATACAATATCGCCACCCTCTGGTAGGGTCAGCAAGAAGCCCAAAACGATTTCTACCAACCCAAATCTCCAGGTAACAGTTGTCGACTTCAGCAAGCCAGACCGCAGGTTAAGCAAAGACCAATGGAGACTCATAGAGTTGCGCATTCTAGATGGTGTTAACGGAACTATCGTTAACAAAGAGGGTCAGCTACCCTTCTTTGAGCAACTCTCTACCTTCAAAGGTTTTAATCTCCTGTCGTGCGACAACGAATTTACGTTGAACTGGTTAAAAACGTTTGTTGAAACTACACAGGCTCCATGGGCAAATGCCGACTTACGACTTGTCGTAAAGAAGGACCTGTACGAACTGACGAGACCAAAGGGTCGGATTTCGATTCCCGGCTCACATATTCCAAAAGAAAGAATCGAAAGGAACCTACGGCAACTAAATCCTGAACTCCGTAGTGAGAACTGGGAGGTGCTCGAGGTAGGTGAACATTCCGAGACATGCACCGAGATTGTGGTTTTACTAAGCCACATATCAATGCCTTTGCTGAGGAGGTTCAACAACAAAGTTCGCACTGGTATCACCAGATGCAAGGTTCGACCCTTTACGGAAAGAACTGAGAGAAAGAGGAGGGCGGTGGAATACCAGGTAAGTCCAGTATGAAGGTAGCACAAATAAAGCTACACCACAGCATAGCTGCTAGCTCTAACCTCATCCATCTCTTAGGTGACAGGAAAATAGACGTCGCCTTGGTGCAAGAGCCTTGGATATCCCGTGGCAAAATATGTGGGCTAAACCATAAAGATTTAGTAACCTACGGAGGGGGCTCCCACACCCTGATTATATCAGTCATTTACATGCCTTATGAAGACGAAGGACCGCCAGCTCCAATCACCCACGCCTTAGTCCACAAAGCGGAACAGAAGGGGTGGGACCTGATAATGGGTTGCGATGCAAATGCCCACCACTCGCAATGGGGCAGCCTAGATATCAATACACGAGGTGAGTCAGTTTTTGAATTCATTATTGAAAACAATCTTCTAGTAGCCAATAGAGGAGACGAACCAACATTCGTAGTTAGAAATAGGCAGGAAGTTATAGATGTAACATTATTTAACAACTCCAGCACCCTTACTATTGATAAATGGAATGTTCCGAATGTGCATTCCTTCTCCGATCATAGATTGATTGAGTTCATTGTAGGGAACTGCTGTGAACCTCCCCAGTCACACAGAAATCCAAAAAAAGCCGACTGGGTTCTTTTTAGAAAGGAGATCGAGAAAAGTAAAGATCTTTTACAAGAAGGCAATCTTAATTGCCCGACCGACATCGACCTGAAAGTCGAGAAGGTAGTTTCTGTTTTCAAAGAGGCTTTCGTAAGGGCATGCCCGGTCTTAAAACGAAAGAACAAAATATCACCCCCTTGGTGGAAAAAGAAACTGGCCGAAATTAGGAAGGAAACAAGGAAACATCTTAATACGGCAAACAGGACGAAACTAGACTCTGACTGGGAAATATACAAAGCCAGTCAGAGAAGCTTCAAAAATGAAGTTCAGAGATCCAAGCGCCAATCATGGAAAAACTTCTGTGACGAATTAAAGGGCACTACGGAAACCGCGAGATTAAGGAAAGTTCTAACCAGAGAACCATTAACTCTCGGATAACTCAAGAAACCTGAAGGAAACTTTTCCGAGTCCTGTTCAGAGTCTTTAAACCTACTACTGAACACACACTTTCCAGGCTGCACCACTCAGCCTTGAGACTTGATAACGGAAGATAGAATAGAATGGGCCATCCATTCCTTCTCTCCTAATAAGTCTCCAGGGCTCGATGGGGTCATCCCCATTATGTTGCAAAAGACTGTCAAAACCATTATTCCGGTATTAAAGGAACTTTATATTGGCAGTCTCACACAGGGATATATACCAAGAACATGGAGAGAAGTCACACCAATGCGAAGGACTTCAGAGCAATAAGCCTGATAGACATACACATTCGTAGCAGGCTTCGTCCGGAAGACTTATCCCCGGCCCAACATGCCTACACAAAGGGCAAAAGTATGGAAACCGCGCTACACTGTGTTGTCGGCACAATCGAGAAAACACTAAAGGACAAAGAGTACACCTTAGCGGCCTTCTTAGACATTGATGGAGCGTTCAACAATGACAATATTGGCGCCGTACGCAGAACGCTAAGTAAGCTTATGATTGATAATTGTATTATCAACTGGATTATCAGCATACTCGAAGAGAGGCACATTATAGCGGAACTTGGGACCTATAGGCTAGAAGCTTACGCCTCTAGAGGGACTCATCAGGGAGGGGTTATTTCCCCGCTGCTATGGGTCATTGTTCTGAATGAGGCGCTTATGCAGCTCAAGAATAGTGGCGTTAGAACAACAGCTTATGCTGATGACGTCGTGCTGTTGGCAACTGGTAATTTTCACAAATAAAAGGAAAATACCACCGTTTGTCACACCTTCTGTTGGTGGTACACCCCTCAGAATCTCTGACAGTACGAAGTACCTGGGACTCATACTAGATAAAAAACTAAACTGGAAAATGAACACCAATGAAAGAATCAAAAAAGCCACAATAGCCTTTTACTCCTGCAGCAAAATCTTTGGGAAAACCTGGGGACCATCTCCCAAAATTAAACTGTGGATGTACACGGCAATAGTAAGACCCATACTGACATACGGCAGTCTCGTATGGTGGCAGGCAATCAATAAAGCCACCTACCTAAAGGCCCTTACAAAAGTTTAGAGACTACCGTGCATCGGCACAACTAGTGCGATGAGGACAACTCCAACCGCAGGACTGGAGGCTATCCTCAACCTGCCTCCGCTAGACATCTTTGTTAAGTCAACAGCCGCCATTAGTGCCATGAGAATTTGCCAAACAGCGAACTGAAAATCTAATGCAATGGGTCATTCGATGATCCTACAGAAATACTTTGGCAATGTACCAACTACGGACTACATACTTAGACTTCACAAGACCTTTCTCGAGTGCCTATCCCAGTAAGGAAGAATGGAGAAACGGACTCGTCCCCGACACACAAGCTATAGCCGTACGGCTCAAAAATGGCAACGGGGGTGGGGTCAGGCGTCTTTTCCGCACCACTGGGCATATCAAAATCGGTACGCCTACCCGACCACAGCAGCGTCTTCCAAGCAGAGGTCCTGGCAGTGACAACAGCAGCCCGTGAGTCTGCGGTAAGGGCAATACCACCCGATGGTATTACCTTCTATATCGACAACCAGGCAGCAATAAAAGTCTTAACTGCAGCAGAAATAAAATCAAAGCTTGTGAAATGCTGTCGCGAAGAACGCAAGGTTCTTGGTACCCAGCATAAGGTATCGCTCTGCTGGGTCCCGGGACATAAAGGTATTCCGGGCAACGAGAAAGCGGACGAATTAGCAAGACAAGGTTCGGAAGCTGTGCCAGAACAAGCTGATCCCTCTGTACTCATCCCGCCTTGCTCACTCAGGCTTGAAGCAGGGAAAAGGGCAATAAGAGAGGCAAACCTTAGATGGACGGCACTAGATACTTGCCACACCACTAGAACACTATGGCCAACCTACAATGAGGCCAGAACCAAGAGTCTAATGAAAAAGGATAGAACATCACTATCCACCCTCGTAGGTATTTTAACGGGGCACAACACTCTGCGGTACCATATGAAAAAATTACGCTTGACGGAGGAAGAACTCTGTAGAAGCTGTGGCGACGACGAAGCTCTGGAAGACACTACCCACTTCCTGTGTCACTGCCCGTGTCTCCAACACATTAGACACAGATTCCTGGGGAGACATTTCGTCCACGACCTAGACGAGCTCTCCAGCACACCAATAGAAAGAATAATGAAGTTCACCAAATCTACAGGATGGTTTGCATCGACAGGGTTAAAAATGAGTAAGGGACTACCCTCCTCCCCAGATGGGCATCACAATGGGTCAGCATTGACCTGAGTGTGGCACTATGCCAGCCCACCTACCTAACCTAACCTATCGTTAAATTTCACTGCACTTAGAAAGATAATGTCTGGCTTATGATCCTCTGTAAAAGCCGAAGTTCCGGTGTCATTGCATCGGACGGCATACCCATAAGACCATTTTCGATTGACACCCGTCGCGCAACTTCATCAAAGCTCCAGTGCGAGTTATGCCAAAAGACACCTCTTCTTAAACGTGAGATAGCTTTCATTGTGCAACCCATTATGTAGCATCAAGGGGCGGGAGGTTCAATAATGCGCCTGGGCCGGAGCCAGGCGTGCTGTGAAAGGCCCCCATGTAGCCGAGGCGTACATACTTTCCTTTGGTGTTTGGCGAAAGCAGCAGTAACGCTATTACGTGAAAGCGTATTTCACCAAACAACCGACGCATATGCTAAAATGGTCTTATTACATGTAGCTGTGTAAATCCATAAGATTTATTACGGTGATAAGATTGGGCAACCTGTTTGATACCCTAATCCCATTAGTGAGTATGGTATTGGTTGAGAGTCTTTCTCCATTTCTGAAGTACATTTTTCATTTTGCTTATAAAATGATTTGCAAATTAAAAAAAAAGTGTGCATGGCAAAAATCTTCTGTATTTTATGAAAAACATCACCATTTCATTAAAATAATCATTGTCAGAGGACAGATTTGGAAAATCTTTAGATTATCCTTTTTGGGACCTCAGAAAGTATATGTTTCGAATTTTAGCTTTCCAGGTGGACGCACATGCGACATAATTTTCGATTCTTGTCTGAAATACTTTAACTGGTATACGACCAATTTAATATACTTATGATACAAATAGCAAAACGTGCAAACGCACGCTTACAAAAAAGAAAATACATTTTCAAACACCGGCTGACATGGAAGAATATTTACAAATTAAACATATGTAAACCGAATTAACCTTTACTTCAAAAACTAACTCCTCGTAAACGAACAAACAACTCCTGTTTAACCAAATCAAATCAGAGCTTGCGTCGGATGGTGGAAACATTCAACCTAAATGCCACATGCTTAGAATTTCCACGAGTTTAGTCATTCACAGAAATCCCTGCTAAATTCTTCTCTAATAAACACACTCGATTTTGGTTTCGGTCCTGAAATTAATTAAGGATTTGATTTTATTGCCGTGTACCACGTAGTTCTACCTTCCCGTCCCTACATAGACTTCGTAAAATAAAACTCGCTCGAACTCACACTCAATTTACATCCCATAACATTATTTCTTCCTTACACCACCATCTTCTAAAATGTAAACAAACCGGAAAACACTACTATATGAATGTGTTTGCACAGCGAAACAAAGCAAAAATTAAATTAGAAAACTTTATCTGTCTACGCGCGCCGGCACACACAGCATTACACAATTGTGAATGCCTGCTCCAAATTGTCTTTTTTCATTCAACAAACCAAGAAAGGGAGGCCCAGAAATTTGCATACCGGAAAATTGCTATTTAATTCCTGTTTCATTATTTATGCAAATAATTACACATTTGACAAGAGAGAGATACAGAATGCCATCATCAGTTGTATCTGTTGTTCGTCAGCATGTCGTCCTTATTTTTTGGGGAGGCAATGGAAAATTCATTGCGACTTTGACGCGTTGCAGATACCAATGAACTTAACACATTATATGAGAATGAAAGGCGAGTGACGGATAATAATAATTTGTCCCTTGCAGAACAAAAGTTATACGCGAAGAGTTGTGTTCGAATTATTGCAAAGTTTAAGTTTTCCTTTTTTTACAGTTCTCGCCATTGTTCTTTTCTTTGATTTCGCTAAAAGAATTTTAATTTACTACAAGAAGTCGAAAGGAAGAAGAAGGATTTCTTTTTCGTTTTTGCTCTTTAGTCAGTGTCTACTATTTTACAGCCCTGACCCCACAAATTACGTGTAAAATTTCAATGGAGTAGGATACTGCTGTAGCTGCTGCCTATATTATATTGTAGATGTGTCCATGTCCACTAAGTTAAAGATAAAAACAAAAAAAAACTCTGAAGGAATTTTAGCAGAAGTCGGCGGTAGTCACCCCTGGGATCGTGTTTCTGTTTGCTTAGGAATTTAATTTTTAAGTTTTTATCAGTTGTGAAGGTTCTTCGAGATCCTGTCTTCCTGACAGAAATGGGTGGGTATCTACTCAGAGACATGTGTGTAGATATTCTTCAGAAATTAAATATTATGAATTAAATATTAAGGTTAACCGGATGTGGAATTAATTTTTGTTTTGTTAGGTTTATATTTATATAGCCAGACAAACACGTTCGATTAGGTAAGGCTTCACGCATTGCCCTATGCCCCAGATGGTGGAAACGAATTCTATTTAATTTCCGTTTGTAGTTTCATAGATTTTTTTTTTAATATTTATCCAAATTCCCTTGGCTAATGTTTTTCGTAAAGAAAAAGAAAATTTATGTCTTATATAAAACTATATTATAAATATATTCAGAGGTATTAACAAAAGTATATCTATGTTTTTAAGAGATTGCGTTTATGTAATTTTAATCCACCCGACTGTCAATGAAGAAAGGTGAATAATACACTTGGGTGTCAAAATGTTCACTGTTCGCTTATAAAGTGGACTTCTATTTGGAGGATGCTTGATGAATTGGGGAGGCATGACGTATGCGGACATAATAAGTCCCATTGAAAAAAAACCCGCTTCTTCTCCAGAGTTCATTTAGGGACTGTAATACCCTCAATAAAAAGTTCGTTTCTTCGACTGCTTTAAGCGATAATCTTGAATTCGAAAGACTTCCTCCCGCTTCTTTCCCATCTCTTTCTAGTTCCAATTATACATTTGTTTTTGAAAGACTTTATGAAGATGACATTGTCAATCATGTCGAATGCCACCAGTCTCGATCTTATAAACCTCAAATTCATCAACATGTTTCTTCCATATTTCCTACCCTATATTTCTACATTTTTTATACTATTCTAACTAAGCTCTGAATTTCTTTATAGTGGAAGAAGACGCGAATTATTCTTATCCCTAAAAAGAAAACATGCAATACTACGGAGTTTCGACCTCTTGCTATTCTTCCATTTCTCTCGAAAGTTTTTAGAAAAGCCTTAATTAAAACAAATACAAAAACATAGGGACGGGCACAGTCCGCTTGGGCGAACTGTTGGATATCCTCTTCTTATTCCTATCCCTCATAAGTGGGCGTGATAAAAGTATAAGTATGGTTGAATTGTTAAGAACGCTCTACATATTTTGTTATACAACATTTAAAGGATTTCATCGAAAAAAACGAAGCTTTTGTAAAAAAACGCTCCACTTTGGTTTTTCCATAAAATTGTTTTATTTAATTGTGGGTAGGCGGATTTAAAAATTATTTAAACATAAGTAAAAGGGCACCTAGAAAGTCTATATTATAAATTTCAGCTTCCTAGCTCAAACTTTGGCTTTTCAAAAAAAGTGCGTGTCAGTAGACGGATTTTGAAAATAGTTACACATGAGCATAAAGGGCCCCTAGAGAGTATATATTATAGATTTCAGCTCCCTAGCTCAAACTTTGACTTTTCAAGAAAATTGTTTTATTCAATTGTCAGTGGGCGGATTTTGGAAATTTTATCTCACGAGCAGTTTTAGAAGTCACAGATCATTATATACAAAATTTCAGCTTTCTAGCTCAAAATTCGATTTTTTCGATAAATTTGTTTTTTTTTCGAGTTTGTGGGCGTGTTTTTTTGGGCGGATTTCAAAAATTCTTAAACTCGATTATTTCGTGACCCTAGAGAGTATATGGTTAAAATTACAGCTCTCTATGTCCACTTTAAAGGCCTAATTTTTGTCGACAGACAGACGGACGGACGGAAGGTATGTTACAAACTATGAGTCAAAGTTAATATACCTACCCTTAGAATAGGGTATAAAAACATTTGTCGACGCACAACCTGCTCAGTACGTTTCAGTTTGGTTTTCGGCCATAGCATAGATGCGTATCAGCCTTATTTAGTGTCACAGATGATATCAGAGTAGCGATGGATAATTGACATGTTACGTTTTTTACGCTCTTAAATTTTTCTAAAGCTTTTGATACGGTTAATCACTGTAAGCTGCTCTTTTAATAAACTGGCCTTTTTGTGATAAGGAACAGGCAATAGATCTAATGAACTTAGACCTGTCAACTATCCTACAGCGGTCTCAGAATAATTGCTTCGTTTTGAATCGCATTAAGTCCTCAAGTCAAAATCTCTTTCCATTTTCAACAAGTAACTTGATTTTCAAACTCAACCTCCTCTAAAACTATGTGATAATAATATTTATTATGTTCACACTGCCTGTGTGTGGGCGCAGTGGCGAAGAGGTTAGTGTGTTTGACTACTAATCTAAAGTTTTTCCAACTGACCCACCTCTTGCGAACGTTTGACAACCATCCAAAAGTATTAATTGTCATGAGAAGGAAGTTCTGATTCGGCTTAAAATTGTAGGTGCCTTCCACTTTGCACAAGCAAATGGTTGGAGAAGCTAGGATTTATACCCTGTTTGGGCGTTAATGGCTAATATTTATTTTAATTTTTATTTCTATGTTCACACTGCAAAGAACCGTGGGCTACTGTTCAATAGTACCTTAACCTGAAACGACCATATAAATAGCGCTGTTGGTAAAATAAATGGAAGTTTACATACTCTCCAAGCTTCCCAAAGCTGCATTCCTCAACGAATAAAACTATTGCTCGGTAAAACTCTTTTACTACCAGTACTTATATATGGGTGCGAAGTTTTTTGTGACACCGATTATGCGACTAATCAAAAATTGAATGTGACCTATAATAATGTAGCTCGCTATGTTTACGTTTGCGTTATTACGACCATGTCTCAGTTTTTTCTAAAAGCATGTGTGGCTGCAGCCTAAATATCCCTCTGAAATTTCAATCTTTATCTTTCTTGGATAAGGTCATTCACACTTAATAACCTGATTACTTGCGCAACAGAATTGTTTTCCCTCAATCAACACGATCCTGCAGCCTAAATATCCCTCTGAAATTTCAATCTTTATCTTTCTTGGATAAGGTCATTCACACTTAATAACCTGATTACTTGCGCAACAGAATTGTTTTCCCTCAATCAACACGATCCTTTGTTTTAACTCCATCTCGGTATCGTTACCTGACAACGATGATGACAATTTTATGTTCACGTTATCCACCTCTGGAACTCCCTACCTATTACGCTGAGAAGAATAGAAGATGCAACTCGTTTTAAAACTAATGTTTATTTTTAGGGTGGCGACGGTGTAGAGGTTAGTGTGTTGGCTTGTGACCCGTGCGGTGCAGGTTCAATCCCCATGGGGAACAACAACATACGCCACCCATTTACATGCCTCTACACCAAAAGGAGGATTTCTGCCTAGTAGTACAATGGACCGTTACCGAGTCTGAGTGCTCTGGGATTTGGATTTCCTTTTTTATTAAAAAAAAAAAAAAAAAAAAAATTATATTTGCCGAAAACTGCAATCATTTTACATTTTTTTTTTTTTTTAATCTGTACTTTCAATTTGTATTTTTAATAATTAGATTAATGCTTTCCACCCAATTGTTTCTGTTGTTTAAATCTTGTAAATTTTCAGTAAAGTAATACTTTTAAATTCTTACCATAAATTATAATTTTCAATTAATAAAACAAAAAATTATCATCTGTAAAAATATAACTTCAAACTCTTTCGCTACTGTGTATGATTCCCATTCCTAGAGAAAAATAATTTTTGAAGTTAAGTTTAGGTGTGGTGCAGTCAATGCATGTCGTTAACTGGTAGGTAGTGAATACACAATTATTATGGCCGCAGGGTCTTGTGGACCATCAGCCATATATGCAGATGAAGGGATGGCATTTCCGACCGATTGAGCTCCTGTGGTTCCTATTCCAGTTGATTTTTGAACTATGCTATGTTTTGTTCTATTGTATTTTAGAGACCGAAGTCAGGATAGGACATACCGCGGACTTTACTGCATCACTACTGGGCGCTTGTGGAGTTTGCCAATAAACATGGGCAGTACTCCTGGTTTCGGATCAATTCATCAGTGCATACTGATGCTAATGAAATGTTGGTGTTATTGCATTTGTGTAATGCAGAAGTTGTAAGGACTGTCTCTTTTATATATAAATCTTGAGATTTGTGTCGCCCGTCCTTGCATGGGATATATTTGGCTGTATTAAACAGATAAGTCGTGGTTATTAACTTCCCAGTGGAAGTTCTTGTAATGGGGCCGATTTTGTGAATCGCGGATTTTGGCATTGCTTCACGTTTCAAGGTCACCAGAATCCAAATCCAACATTTTTATAGAGATGTCTGGGTGTACGTATGTGCGTATGTACGTATGTGCATTCGGAATTATCTTTCGCCACGATTATCTCGAGAACCAAAGATGATATTGACATGGGACCGGGTTTATTCGAAGCGTTATTACGTAACTCAGAAGTCAGAACTGATCCAGCGAAATCGGTCCAGCCGTTTTTTGTTAGTAAATAAATAACTAAAATAATTTGGCTTTAATTGTACTATTTATTGCCATTTTTCATTGAGCAAATCACTATTACATTTACAGGTCTCCGTGTTGATAACATTGGTTGGCGGAAAAAAAAGTGGTCTGGGTGTAACCCGTAAGGTCCACACGACTTACTTCCCAGTGGCATCAATATGATTTATGCGATTAGTGGTAAATTTTGAAATGTGGTTAACCATAAGATATGGTTAATAATTATTCAATCTTAATTCTTTAATATTGTTCATGGAAATTAAATATTGTTAATAACAGCTAAGTGTGATATATATTAATGCAACCATTGTTATCAACACTTAAGACCTGTAAATTTACATGTATACGAAATAACGGAGCACAATGTAATAATGATTTGCTCAATGACAAATGACAATAAACAGTACAAATAAAGGTAAATTGTTTTAGTTATTTATTTTCTAACAAAAAACGGCTAGACCGATTTCGCTGAAAACTTAATCAGTTCTGAGTTAGGTAGTTACGCTTCGAATAAACCCGGTCCCATGTAAATATCATCTTTGGTTCTCCAGATAAACATAACACGGCGAAACATAATTCCGAACGCACATACGTGCATACACTCGGACAGACATCTCTATGAAAACGTTGAATTTGGATTCTGGTGACCTTGAAACGTGGAGATATGTCAAAATCCGCGATTCACAAAATCGGCCCGATTACAAGAACTTCCACTGGGAAGTTAAAAATACCCTTTGTTTTGGGTTCCAAGTGCAAGTGCAAAATCAGTCCACGGATCAAATAGAAATTTTATCTCCGCTCTTCAACTGATGTACACCAAATAGCTCCGGGGCAGGTTAAAATTAGGACGTCGCTATTTACCACACTAATGGCATAATTAAGCTCTTAAAATTTAGACGCGCTTTTAGCGCAATTCGCATACTTAGAAAACATCAACAACGCAAATATCGTACGTGTGTGCGCGCTAAATAAAATTTCTCGATAACTTTTGAGATGGCTTCCTACAAGTACGGCTATTGTCCATCAGACCTGCAAAATTTAATTGTTAAATTGGAATCTCACTTTTTTGCAATTGTTAAAAGAATAATAACAACAATAAATTTATTATCAATTTAGAGAAAATTAGATGACACTTAAAATGTCAAATATTAACGGCAAAAAAACATATTTTAATAATATGCGAGTGTTTTAATTAAAACATGAATTTAAATTTTATTTGAATTTTTTACTTGCATGCAAGTATTTAGCGTGAGCAAATGTAAAGGTTTACACGTGCAAGTAAAGGTTTAGTTGCGCGATAGCGACAACTGCCGCATGTAATACTTGCAGGTATAGCATACCTAGCATAAATCAAAAAATCTTTCTGGCAAGTGAACTTTCGGATATGTCTTGACGTCGTCAGCAATGTATGTAGCTTAATAGGCAGGGTAGAGCGGGTTAAAGTCGTACAGATATCATACGTATAAATTAAAATATACATTTGTGGAACAATGAAATAATATTGTCTTAAATGCGGTATGTGCAAGTGCATCCTTCTGAATTTGCTGATATAGTTCAAATAAAAACGGTATTGCACGTATAACCTAGTTACAAACTTTATTTGTGTAAGAATTTGTTGGTACAAGACATGGTGGTTGCTGAGTATTTGCGGTGGCCCAACTTGCGAAAAGTAATAACATTAGGACTTTTATAAAACAATTTCTTGCCATGCATTTTTCATGCACAAAAAACATAAAATAATTTATTCTGCTACTATTTTCTTGGCACGGCAGGGAAATATATTTTGCATATTCCCATCAGTTATCACCTCTCTCCCTATATCTTTTGTTTCATGAAAAAGGGAAATCAATCCAAAGCCTTCACACCTGAGCACACACATCCACCCAAGCGAGTATGGCATCATCTGGTTATCCTTCAGTCATGTGCAAAATGTCGGGCTTCAAAGTTGCGCATTTTAAATTTCTCTAAGCTTACATTCATTTTATTAAAATAGACGAAGTAAATCTTTTAGGCATAGAGATGGAACTATTTAATGTTGTAGTCTCTCACACACACAACCAAAATTTAAAAATCTTTTTTCATATGAGCATGACTGCGTCTAACAAACCTTCTCGATTTTATTGGAAGCGTTTTCTAACTGCATTGTAAACTGTTTTTGTTATTGAATGATGGACGAATTGGTTGAAAAATGTTATATGGAGGAGGAATAAATGGCGTTTTGACCAAATTTTCA
Organism: Portevinia maculata; assembly: GCA_949715645.1. Lineage (NCBI taxonomy): Eukaryota > Metazoa > Arthropoda > Insecta > Diptera > Syrphidae > Portevinia > Portevinia maculata. Next base: position 223,865,570 of record OX454526.1, read on the forward strand.
ATTTTTGGTAATTTTGTTAGAAATAAATTATACAAACTGACAATCCAGTTGCGATTGTATGGCTATAAATAAAAGAAGAATGGTTTTTATTTGCAATCAACATCGGGTTAACGAAATGGGAAAAAGTCGAAACTTCCTTCATTTGCATAAAAATATTTGTTTTTTCCTTCAAAGTTTTTTTTTTTAACTGAATTCGACGTTGATTTTGATTTGATTCAAGCAACCATTTCGCATTAAAAAAGTGACAATTTATAGGCATGGTTAACAACAGTTGGGGAGGAATAGAATTTTATTTCATTGAGTTATGACTTATATAACATTAAATGCAACAAGAGGTGCAATTTTAAATCAATAGAAAACGCAACATTAAAACTAAAAGTGGTGTTTTTATATTCAAATTTAAAGTACAGGGTGGTGCACGAATCGTGCTACAAAAACAAAGCGTAACAATATTTCTGTGTGAGTAATCGGCATGTTTTGTATTTGGCAGATTACTCTTTAGATTTGTTAAAATGATTGCTTGGGATACGCAAAAGAGGATTTGGATAGTGCAGCGGTACCATGCTTTGCAGTCCTACATTTCCGTCAAAAGGGAATTTAGGCAGGAGTTTAGCGGCACTCCCCCGAGTAGATAGACTATTATGAGGCTGGTAAACATGTATGCCGAATCTGGAAGCATCGCACGAAGACCGTGCCATCGAGATCCCCATGTTCAGGTTCAAGGCCATCCGCGGCTGTAGCCATCGTAAATTAAGCCAAATCCAAGCGTTTCGACTCGAAACTTATCGGCGCAAATTGGAGACGGTCATAACAACGGATAATTCATGATGACTTAAACTTGTTTCCGTACAAAGCCAAATTTGCAAGCAAGTTAAATTCTCTGGATTTGCCTATTCAACTGGAATTTTGCCAAAAAATTATTGAAATGACCGAAGAAGACAACAGCTTGATAAGTTGCTTGTTGATGTCTGATGAGGCCCATTTTGATCTAAACGGCAGTTTAAATAAGCAAAATTGCCGTATATGGAGTGATTCTAATCCCGCTGTTAATTAACTTAACTTCATACAATTGTTAAACAAAACAGAACTAGCATTGTTCCGAGTCAATTTCTGCTTAAATTCTAAACGTTGTAACTTACATTTATGGTAACACCTTTTTTCTGAACATTATGTCACTCTTTATCGAACGAATAAAATTGACACTTGCTATTTTAACCTCATCTGGATCGGAAGTTTCCCTTTATTTTTTGTTCCAAAGTTATCACGCTAATCACGCAAAATTATTCTCAAACAAATTGGTGACCCCGACGTAATACGCGAGATAAAAATCAGGACATCATTAGTTTTGTTTTCGATAATTTTGTGACAATTTCAGTTTCACGCGGTTTTAACCAACAAATCGAAAATGACTACTAAAGCGGAAACCATTCGCAATCGGAGGAGCGTAATAATAAAGCACCTGGATCGCATCAAAGAGTTTGCCACGGAAAAGGCGAACCAGGCAACACGTGCGGAACTCACTATTCGCTTAAATGCCCTCGAAAAATGCTTCACGGCATTTTCTGCCATACAAAGTAAGCTGGAAGATGCTGATCCCGAAGAGATTGAGAAGGAAGAACGCCCAACTTATGAAGAGTTGTACTACACCATGAGACCTTTCTTCCAAACACTACTCCATAAAACTGAATCCCAGCAGGAAGCCTCGTCGGGAGAATCTAAAGCGGTATCAGAACCCATCAAATTACCTAAGGCTAACATTCCAATTTTTTCAGGAAAAATAACGGATTGGATGTCATATTACGATGCATTCAAATCACTTGTCCATATTAAACCTAACCTCAGCAATGTCAGCAAATTCCACTACCTACTCGGGTCCCTAAGCGATAAGGCGTTGAACGTTGTGAGATCATTGGAGGTGACCGACACCAATTACGAAGTTGCTCTTAATATGCTGCAGGCTAGGTACGAAAATAAAAAGCTCATTGTCTACGAACACATGCGCCACCTGTTTGAAGCGCCACCAGTACAAAAGAATTCATCATCATCCCTTCGCGACCTGATCGACACCTTTAATGTACATCTTCGTTCGCTGGCATCGCTTGGACGCCCCACAGAACACTGAGACGACTTAATCGTTTATATCATCACATCGAAACTGGACACACAGACGCTGATAAAGTGGCAAGAAGACTCACCATCTGATCGTCCAGCGAGCTATCAAGAGCTGTCAAAATTTCTTAATAAACGAGGACAAATTTTAGATGGAATGGTAAGCCAGACACCTGTACCCAAGGTAAGTGCTAGCGATAAGGTAGACAATATAGCCAAAAACTTGCCACGTGTTTTCGCCACTACTAGCAACTTACAGTGCGCTCTCTGCTCAAAAGGCGGCCCTGTCATTGCTAGGTGCTATAAATTTCTTCGATTGAGTCCATACGAAAGGAATTTGCAGGTGTCATCTCTGAAACTTTGCGACAACTGTCTTAAATATGGACATATGAAGACGAGCTGTACTTCATCCAATTGCCGCACATGTGGACAAAAACACCATTCGCTACTTCACGAAGACCCTAGAGAAACTTCTCTCAACGCAAATGCAAGTGATTACATACCTAATACTGCTAACAATACTGTTGCCTTTAATCGCGCTAAGCCATCGACAATATTAGCAACAGCTATTGTATATGCCATCGACAATCAGGGCTCAGCTATTGCTTGCCGCATGTTGTTATATTCCGGATCGCAAATTAATTTTGTAAGCGATCAATTTGCACAAAGCTTAGGAGTAAAGCGTATAAAAACAAATCAGTCATACTCGGGCATTTCTTCTTACACGAGGCAAGCATATAACAAGGCCTTCATCACCCTCAAATCGAGAATAAACAGTTTTGTCACGACCATTGAAGCAATCATACTACCCAAAATTACTGAGTTTCTGCCCTCTGAAAAAATCAATACCCAAAACCTTGAAATACCGTCCAGCATTAGATTGGCAGATCCGGCCTTCGCAATTCCTCAAAAGGTCGATTTGCTGATTGGAGCTGAACTCTTTTTCTCATTATTACTAGACGGCCGCATCAAGTTAGGAAATAGTGCAACACTCCTACAAAACACTATTCTAGGTTGGGTCGTCTCCGGCACTTATCCATCGCACGCAAATAATCGCGCTCTCTGTAATATGATTACAGAAAATGGTTTCGAAGATAACGAGCTGGAACTCCACATCACTCCACATCCCATACAACATTTTCTAAAAATGAACTTGCATGCGAGCGGCATTTTACCGACAACGTTATCCGGCTTCACTCGGGTAGATATCAAGTGCGACTGTTTTTCAAATACGACCCGTCATCCCTGGGTAGGTCATATAACATAGCATTGAGACGTTTTTTGCAGCTAGAATGTAAGCTAAATAAATCAAAAGAGTTGCATGCACAATACAAAGAGTTTATGAATGAATACACAAAACTTAAACACATGGAGCTAATGTCAGACGGAGATCATTCAAAACCTCATTATTACCTCCCACACCATTGTATTTTTAAACCAAACAGCAGTACAACAAAATTAAGAGTAGTGTTTGATGGATCTTCGAAAACGGAGAGTGGCAAGTCTCTCAACGACATTCTTATGATTTGACCCGTTGTCCAACCTGATCTCTTTTCCATTGCTCTGCGCTTCCGCATGCACCGCTACGTTTTTACAGCTGACATCACAAAAATGTATAGGCAAGTTGTTATTAACCCAACTTCCAGCTGATCTTATGGAGAGAGTCTACTGATACACCCATACGCACCTATCGGTTATGCACTGTCACATATGGCACCTCCTCTGCTTCATACCTTGCAACGCGTGCACTGAATCAGTTAGGCAATGAAGAGAAAGAGTTTTTTCCTTTGGCAACTAAGTGTATTCAATCAGATTTTTTTGTAGATGATGTTCTTACAGGACCGACTCAATAGAAGAGGCACAAAAACTTCAATATGAACTCGTGATGTTGTTAAGAAAATGAGGTTTCGAATTGAGGAAATGGTGTGCGAATTCTTCCATCTTGCTGGAAAATATTCCCACCGACCAAAGGGAATCACATTTTAAAATGCAGAGTAGTGACGTAATAAAAGCTCTTCGTATTTATTGGGAACCATCATCGGACTCATTCATGTACCAAGCTGACAGTTTGAAGAGCGGCTTTAAGATGACCAAACGTTTCGTGTTATCAGATATCTCTCAATTGTTCGATCCACTCGGCTTGATAAACGCCGTAATCGTTCTTGCAAAGATATTTATGAAGCAGCTTTGGTCGATTAAATTATCATGGGATGAACCACTACCTCAGGAGTATCAGGATAAATGGGCAAACTTTCGTCAAGAGTTCGGTCTGTTGCAGGATTTGAAATTACCTTGAATGGTGATTCCTACGAAGCAGGGATTACAGATTCACGCGTTCTCTGACAGCTCGGAGCTAGCCTATGGTACCTGTGTCTATCTTAGAACAAGCCAAGAGGATGGCAGCGTTACGGTAAGGCTCTTAACAGCCAAGTCAAAGGTCGCTCCCGCCAAGAATACTTGTTTGCCGCGATTGGAGTTATGTGCTGCAGAGATGATGGCACAGTTCGTCCACAGAATAATAAATATACTTAACACTCCCATTGAGAAAGTTTTCTATTGGACGGATTCATCAATCGTGCTGACTTGGCTCTCTGCTGATTCTTCTAGCTGGAGGACTTATGTTGCTAATAGAGTGGCGATTATTCAAGAGACCACCGCAATCAATCAATGGCGACACATCAGTTCTAAACTTAACCCTGCGGATATTGTCTCTCGTGGTGCTCGCCCCTCACAACTACTTAAATCCGATTTATGGTTTCTCGGCCCAGACTTTCTGAGGTGTGAGGAGAAACACTGGCCATCTTCAAAATCTATTCATTTATCTAATTTCAACGACAACAACTTAGAGCGGCGAACCGAACAAATTGTACTCTCAGCCCAAATCGAGCCTTACTTGATCGAACGTATTGTGTATCACGCATCATATCTTCGTTTACTTCATGTAGTTGCATATATATACAGATTCAAACTAAACGTCCTTACTTACAAAACTGGAAATGAAAGGGAATGCGGACCTGTTACGACGAGTGAGCTCAAAAACTCTTTACGCATAGTTTTGGGGATAATGCAAAGGCAATGCTTCGACCAAGAACTACAATATTTGAACAAAAATGACTTTGTTTCCAAGGGATGTAGCCTGCGATCGTTGTCGCCCTTTTTGGATGCAAATGGTTTGATGAGAGTTGGAGGAAGAATGCGAAACTCAAATTTGGAGTTTGATTCAAAACACCCAGTTCTTCATCCGAAATCGCATGTCTTTACAATATCCATTCTTCGTTATCTCCATGAAAAGCATGGTCATGTCGGACCTCAAAATCTTCTTGCAGTAGCCCGTCAGCAGTTTTGGCCTGTAAATGGAAGAATTCTGTCGCGTATGATCGTTAAGAAATGTGTTTTGTGCGCTCGATGCCAGCCTGTTCCTCTCAACCAACTTATGGGTGACCTACCTTCATCGCGTGTATTACCGAATAGGCCCTTTTCTACTGTGGGCATAGACTTTTGTGGCCCATTTAACGTTCATTATCGAAGAAGGGGAATGGCACCAAACAAAGCTTACGTCTGTGTCTTCGTATGTTTCATTGTGCGGGCTATTCATTTAGAACTTGTGGAAGACCTAACTTCAGCAGCATTCATAGGAGCCCTTAAGCGCTTCATCGGTCGTCGCGGTCTTTGCTCCACCATCTATAGCGACAACGGACTTAATTTTATTGGTGCACGTAATGAGCTCCGCAAGATATACGATTTCTTCATGAAGAGCGCAAACACGGACGCAATAGTAAATATGTGCGCAGCAGATAATATTTAGTGGAAAACCATACCACCTCGATCACCGCATATGGGCGGTCTCTGGGAAGCTGCGGTAAAATCCGCTAAATTTCACATGAAGAGATTACTTCATCTAACCTCCCCTACATATTTTGAACTCGTTACTACCCTTGTACAGATCGAAGCAATTTTAAACTCGCGGCCTCTCACTGCTATTTCAAACGATCCTAATGATTTTAATATTTTAACACCAGGCTATTTCCTTGTACGTGGACCTTTAACAGTAATATTGGAACCCAGTTTAAAAGATGACAACCTTAATCGTCTCTCTCGTTGGCAAAGGATTCAGTGGGTAACGCAGCAATTTTGGAAACGTTGGTCATTAGAGTATCTCCAAGGCCTTCAGCGTCGAAACAAGTGGGGGGGCCTCTCCAAAAACATTAAAATCAACAACCTCGTGATACTGAAGGATGAAAACCTACCGCCATTAAAGTGGAAAATGGGCCGAGTAGTACAACTCCATCCGGGAAAGGATAACTCCGTAAGAGTCGTTTCTGTCAAGACTCCAACATCCATCGTTAAGCGTTCAATCACCGAACTATGCATTCTTCCTATTGAATAGTCCTCGCCTCTTCAAGGTGGGGAGCATGTTAATTAACTTAACTTCATACAATTGTTAAACAAAACAGAACTAGCATTGTTCCGAGTCAATTTCAGCTTAAATTCTAAACGTTGTAACTTACATTTATGGTAACACCTTTTTTCTGAACATTATGTCACTCTTTATCGAACGAATAAAATCATCTGATCTGGATCGGAAGTTTCCCTTTATTTTTTGTTCCAAAGTTATCACGCTAATCACGCAAAATTATTCTCAAACACCCGCAATACTCCATGAGACGATACTGTAACCAGAACGAGTCACTGTGTGGTGCGCAGTTGCATCAAGGTGAATTGTGGAGCCATATTTCTTTGAAGAAAACGGTGTAACAGTAACTGTCAATGGAGACCGTTATTTAAAGATATGAGTTTTTTTACCCAGAACTGCGCCAAAGAATATATGCGTTTTTTTTACCCAGAACTGCGCCAAAGAAGTATCCGTTTCAACAGCATTTGGTTCCAGCAAGATGGAGCAACTACACACATAACCAGACCGGTTATGGTGGGGCTCCAACGGAAATTCCCAAACAAATTATTATCCAGAAACTCCACTTTCCGCTGGCCGCCAAGGTCACCTGACCTGACTGCACCAGACTTTTTGAAGCTTTTGAAAAACTTCTTTAGCCGCGTTGGACACTTTTTGGTAGAGGAAAATCTTATAGGTTCGCGTCACCGACATGCTCATATATATATGTAGTATACAGTGGCGTGGCGTGGATAATTTTAAAAGGGAAGACGTTGAAAAATTTAGTAAAAATTTAATTTAATAAAAATCTTTAAAACCTGAAATAAAATAATTTTTAATGGGGATATTGTATCTACATAATATGCATTCCACATTGACTTAGCAAAAATATTCTAGCCACATTTTTTATACTTCAAGACATTAATATTTCAATCAACAATGAGCTTAAAGCATAACAAAAGTGGCTTCAAAAGAAGCCGGTCTTCACAGATGCATGATACAATAACTTAAAAAAATTCAGCATAATGTGGATAGTAATTTTAAAATAAGAAAATTCAGAAGAATTATATGGATAATTCTTTATATTTGTTAAAATATAAAAACGATACAAATAATAATGTGAGCAATAAAAATAAATCAAAATTAAAAACAGCTAAAATTCACACACTTAAAAAAAAAAAGTGAAAAGTTTTGTTAAAATATTAGTTCTTTATAATTATTTGTATTCTAATGCTATTCGACGATCTTTTTTGATAAACTCTGCCAATACCCTTTCATAGAAGTTTGGTCTATTTTTAATTTTAAGAAGAAGTCTTCTTTCTATCGATATGAGGGCTAAATCAGAGAGCCTATCCTCGCCCTGTGAGTTTCTTAAATAAGTATGAATTCTTTTTAAAACAGAAAAAGACCTCTCAACGGAGGCGACGGAAATGGGAAGTGTTAAAAGTAAACTACTTAAGTTTAAGACTTGAGGGAACACTTCTTTCAATGCTTCACTATTCAAATGGTTGTGAAGGTCGAGAACCTCAAACTGCCGAAGTGACGACGAAGAATATAAAACATTAAGTTCATTTTTTAATGCCGTGAAGTCAAAAATTCTAGGAAAAAACTTAATTAGGGAAGATATTTTTACATCTGGACTGGAACGAGAAAAAGTGTCATACTTCAAATTATTTAGTAAATCCAAAAATGTAAGATTACTAAATGATTTATATCTGGCATTTATTTGGCTAACTATATTGTCTTTAATTTCAAAAGGCGCTTATAATTCGTCTTCAAATCGAAGTCAAGCAACCTGCGTTTACGTGGAGGTTCGATGCAATCATTTACGCTGTCATAAATAACTTCAAACATATTTAAAAAGTCAGAGCTTATCCATGACTCAAAACGTTCGATTTCTTGCTTGGCATAACTAACGTCTGTTTGTTTTTTTTGAATTAAATTAAATAATACATCGGTCTTTGCAAATATTTCAGAAAGGGTATGAAGCAAAAAACAGAATTCCTTGCTCTCTAATTTATTTAATAAACTTTCTGCCATCGAAAGTGTGTCAGTATCCCATTCCCTAGAGTCATTAATTATTTTACTAAAAGTTTCAATTATATCTATTCTACAGTTAAAGATTACGTTTATTATTCTTGAATGATAATGCCATCGAGTTTCCGATACTCCTGGCATGCGTCGATTGGAAATTTGTTTTAAAAGATTGGACCGCTTTGTGGATTTATTAAAAAATCGAACGATGCTATTAGTATAGCCAAAAAATAGTTTAAGTTCTGCTATGTTTTCTAGAGATCGGGATAGTACTAAATTTAAAACATGTGCATAACAAGGAATAAAATTTGCCATCGGGCATTCATCAAGGACCTTCTTTTGAACACCACCCCCCTCGCCGGACATAACTGCGGCACCATCGTAGGATTGTCCTATTAACTTTTCCTTGCAGTCGTATGTTTCAAGAATTTTAAATATATGATTGGATAACTCATTTGCATTACGACTTGCGCTAACGTCAAAAAATCCAAGAAATCTTTCTTGTATACCATCCTCTGACAAGTACCGAAATATGGCACTCAGTTGTTCCCTATGACTCAAATCTGGTGTTTCGTCGATCATAATCGACACGAACCGAGCATCCTTGATTTCCGTTTTAATTTCGGATTTAATAACCGCCGCGATACTATGTATCAAATCGTTTTGAATATCGTTGGATAAACCTGAAAAAATTGGATTGTGTGTACTTGAACACTGCTCTAAATGGGATTCCAATAAAGTGTCATATTTAGATAAAAAATAAACCGCTTCGACATAATTGCCACGATTATCTGAACTAGACCTTTCATCATGACCGCGAAATGCTAACTCCTGTCTGCCTAATAAAATGACCGTGTCAATAAAACGTTCCATTAGTTTCCGATTTTTATCTACTTTTTTATTATGAACAACGAAAGAATTTCCTAAAGAAGTTTCAATGCGATTCGTGCCGAATTCGTGTAGGGATAAACAACAACGAATATGTTTTTCTGTCTTAATATGTTTTTTCGAAGAATTAACTAAATTATTTATATCAGTGAAACCCGTTCGGCTCCAAACACTGGCGGAGTTTGAAAAAAGAAGACAAGGAAAACAAAACATTTTATTAAGCTTGCAACTCCCAGTTAGCCACTTATATTTTTGGTATAAGGAAACATTAAAATGTGTCACAAAACCATCTCTCCTTTGGTAATTAATATTTATAAAAGGCATAGAGCGCCCTACGTCTATAACTTTTTTTTTATCAAGAAAAGATAGCTTACTAAAACTATTTGAATCCTCCAGGAGGAAATCAGTTAAACAGCAATCTACACTAATCAAAGACATTTCCAAAAAAAAATCTAAAACTGCACTAAAATTATGAAGCTAAAATGTTTTTATCAGTAAGTTGGTAATAAAAAAAACTAAAAAATTACACATTAACCTTCACTTTCACTTTCACATCTAACTTTTCACTATTTTAATTTAAGATTTTATCAAATTGGCTTTACAAAACACTAGATTTTTTCAAGTTATTGCACTTGTGCAACGCAGTCTGTCAATAAATTCCAACTGATTCTAAATTAAAATTTGAATTCCTGCTTAAAAAAAAAAAACAAGTGTCGGTATTTTATTTGACATGAACTTCTCTTAAGCGATATGCTGAATTTACTCTGCTGACAAATTGCCATAATATTCTACCATATTTTATTTCATAAGACAAAAGTATAACAATAAATTTGTAAAAACATCGAAGCATTAACTATCACAAGAGAGAAAAATGAAAGCTCAACTTCTTACATCAACACGCATATCAATATCAATATCAAATTCAAAATCAAGAATCAACCCACATAACACATTCAGATATTATGTCATAAGAAAAAAGAAATAAGTCAAAGAACACCGTGTTATTAGACACAATGTTGCAAAAAAAACGAGTCAAACGTAGCACCTGCATTCCTGCAACATGTTGATATCTTCCGATTGAAACGCAATGCTAATCGCAAAAGGGAGAATGAAATGAAACAATTCCAAGTATTCAGCGTGAGATTTGGTTTATAAGACGAAATGTAGCGTCTTTTTCTTTGAATATAAAAGCGGGTGTTGAACAAAGAGGATCGGAACCGCAATGCTTGTAGAAGAAAGGGATATAAAACAAGTAAATAAGACGGAAAAATATTTTTAATTCTATTATAGAGAGCAGCGGTAGTTTAAAACTTTTTACTAAGAGTATTTTTGTGACTCTTCGTTGGTTTGTTGTTTGTGATTTGTGGATTGTGGAATGTGGTTGAATCTTGATTCTTGAATGAAGTATGAAGATACAGACGAGAGGTAGAATGAAAATATTAAACTTATTCGATAGCTTATGTGAGTGTGTGTGTAGATTTTATTTTATAATTAAAATACGGGACGGGTTTCATTTTTCATATATTTATTTGGCAGATAGTGCTTACTTTTGGTGGATTTTTAAAAGGGAAGACGGTAGGAATCGTGTTATATGGACGCCACGCCACTGGTAGTATATCTGTATCTATAAAGTTGACGTATTGTGCAACATTAGTGCTGTGCATATCTTATAAGTGAGATTGAATGGATTTAGTGAAAAGTTCAATGTGTATATACTGTGCATTGTTGAAATAGTGTTTTTGTTCGATTATTATTTCGATATACGAGTATATATTGAATATTATGAAATTTCAAATTTTGATATTAAAAGTTATAAGTTTTCACTTCTATTGGTAGTTCCTATAACTGCCAATTTGTATGTTATGGGCTTATGTTAGGCAAGAGGAACCAAGGAATTTGAACCAAGGAATTTGACTGAATTGAAGCAGTCCATTAAAACAATAATTGAGGCGATCCCGACTTATTTTTTTTTTTTAATTATATATATTCTTTTTATTATTTGCAATTTTACAAAATGTTCTTAGCATATAGATTTTAGTACCAGATAAGATATCTTTAGGCTAAATAATCAAGTTACATAAGAGCATTTATGGAATTTGAAAAGAATACTGTTCAGTCAATTCTGTAGCCGTTAGACGACTAGGAGCGAATGACACTTTCAAGAAACTACATAATATATAATTTGGTTGCGGGGTATGTTTGTTGTATGTATGTTTTCAATTTTAACAAAAGTGAAAAATGAGAAATGAAAAGTGAAAAATCTTTGAATATAAACACTTGAACAAAATTAAAATGAGAAAGAAAAACAGTTGACTATACTATATTAATAAGGAGATTTTTGACTTCTGAACTATCCATCGTGAAGAGCCATTTTTTAACTCTTTTTAAGAACAAACTGCGATCATTCAAGATTCGTAAATCGTATGGTAGTTTATTGAATAGCGTAGATGCAGTGACAGTAAAAAAAATGCGTATAGTGGTCCTAAATGAAGTTGGTATATTAACAAAAGCTTGATTATTTATTTTTAGGCTATATGTGTTTGAGCTCCGAATATTAGACGTATAACCACTACGAATAAAAAAAACTTTAAGCACAGATGTTTCAAAGGCAAGACATGAGGGTAATGAAACAGCGCCCAGCTACTACTAAATCTATCCTTTCTACATACTATTCTAATAATATGCTTTTGCGCTAATACGATAGGTTCAAGGGTATTAAGATAAGCCCCTCCCCAGCTGGAGATACCATACTGCAATTTGGCATTTACGAGTCCATAATATATTGTCAATAAAAGTTTTTGAGAACAGTAAGGTTGTAGCATAAACATATTCCGCGTAACAGACAACATATACCTTCTCAATTCAGCTGCATGTAACTTCCAGTTCATATTTTTACCAATAATAACTCCTAAGTATTTAAAGCTATTAACTGACTCTATTTGAAAACATGCGGATGTGCAAGAGGCAATTGGATCGTAATTGCATTTGCCACAAGAGTGAGAAGACAGATAGAGTTTTTCACATGCAGTCGAATGAAAATATATGTTGTAATCAGTCAAATCTGAGGATTTTAAACTGCAAATCATAATGTTAGTTTTTTCACTAATAAGAAGCTCTTGTTTAGCGAACCATTGCCTCAGAACTTGCAGGTCGATTTGCAAATTGACCAGAGATTCAAAAAGTCCTTTACTGACGTAAGTGAATGCAATATCATCTGCGAATGTTGTAACATTACTATGGAAATGCTGATTGAAAATGGAGTTTACATATATTAAAAATAGAATGGGGCCTAGGACTGAACCTTGAGGTACACCAATGCATATTTTCAACTCATCACTAAGAGCCCACTCAAGTTTAACTCTTTGTTATCTGCCTCTTAAGTATGAAGCAAACCAATTATGCACCGATCCTCTGAATCCAGCCTTGTAAAGTTTATCCAGCAAAATGTTGTGGTTGACCATGTCAAAGGCTTTAGTCATGACTTCAACCCTTCAGTGCGCAATGAATAATTTTCTGATCAGGTGTCGCATATGCTTGGATAAGCATGTAGATCATTTAATGTCTAACATCCTCAAAAACAATAAGTTACATAAAATAAAATTGAATTTTCTCCACACGCGAATAACAGCTCTGATATTTTCTTTTAGTGGATTATTCATTGGTGGAGCGCTGGCGTACATTTTGTCTTTAAAACAGCCCCAAATGAAAAAAGTCGAATGGTGTTAAACAGCCCGATCTCGACACTAAGTAGAAACCTAACGTCTAGGAAATTGGTCACGAAATAGATCAATTGTTTAACCAGCTGTGTGGCACGTGCTGCCATCCTCCTGAATATAAACGTTGTCCGCGTCCATAGCATCAATTTCAGGTAAATATAGTTCCGTAACGTAATCCATTTACTGAAACGTTCGCACCAGGATCATTTGCGAAAAATATGGCCCAATGACACGGTCAGCTCCAAAAACCGCACCCAACTATCGCTCCTTGTGGACGTAGAGGTAGTTTCACTCTTTCTCTTGGGTTTTCAGAGACCCAGATGCAACAGTTCTGTTTTTTTACATACTCAGACAAATGGAAATCGCTCAGAATAATTTTGTGTAAAAAAGAATAAAAAATCTTTCCCTGATATTTAACTAATCTAACCTAACCTTGTATTGAATTATTACTATTTCAACACGTGGTGCGATCCATAAAACCTCCAAGTTATATATAAATATAATTAGTTATTTTCAATAAATTGTTATATTTTAAATATGTTGGTACATATAATTACAATGTAGGTACATACACTCTGCTTCAACTGAGCACAAACATTTTCTAATGTTGTTGCCGTTTTTTGACCTCCTTTCATGTTTTTTCGGTGCGAACCTTTGCTTCTTAAATAAGAATAGACCACACTAGAACTTCGTGTAATTTTGTCAGCGATAGAACGCCCGGTTAGTCTCTTGGTCTTTTAGTAAATCGATTTGAGCTCTTTCAACACTATTTAGAGATTTTGCTCTACCTGTTTTTCTTTGAAATACAATTAATCAAATTAAATTCACTTAAAGCACTTCAACTGTTGATCCATATTGAATGCTTTGCAAGGGAACCAGGAAAAAAATAGCGGTACTTTTTGAAATATTCTTTCCGATTTATTTTGTCAACATCATACACAAACAGTTTGCATCATCAAATGATATATTACGGCACAAGGTTTTGATAAAATGGACAACGTACGAGTAGCTTAAAAAATGTTTGTGCTTATTCAGTTGAAGCAAGGTGTATGTATTTATGTTTGTACTAATATATATAAATTAGTCATGTGTCAACTCGAGTTAATAACCCGGTTCAACCCGAGTTGCAGCTAAACCGAGTTAAACCGAATTGAATTTTTATCAACCCGAGTTGCCGAAACCGATGGAATGAACCGATGCCAATTTAATGCGACCGAGTTGAACGATTGGGTTTTGGTTGATTAGGATAAGAGAAACAACTCGAGTTGCAATGCCCGATTTGATTCCATACCTATGTGGAATTCGATTCGGTTTCTCGTGAGATGATGGCATGACAGGAGGCACACCTGCTCCTGTTGTCCTGTTTTCTCTCACTGTGTTTATACACATATTTGTGTTAGTTTTTTCCTATCGTTGTGTGATTCATCCATCGAATGTATCGATTGAGCGTATCCATATCCATAGCGTAACAGTATACATCGAATTTGGTTTCGGTGCACTAATTTAACTCGATTTAAATGTACCCCTTCATATAATCTAATTGGAAAACCCAGTCGAACCGAATTGCAAACTGATATAATATTTATTCTGATCTGATTTAATTGGTTTTCGGTTTAGTTCCATTTAGTTTCATTTTCTTATTACGTGACATTTTGCGGATGTTTCAAAGGATTTTTTAAAGAGCGTTTGTATAAGACAAGTTTACGAAGCAAATAATGCCAGGCCCAAAAAAAGGTCGTGTGAAAAGTTTTTAATAAACCGCAAGATGAACGGTTTGCAACTCGGTTTGTAACTCGGTTTGCAACTCGGTTTACTAAAATTCTAACTCGGGTTAACTCGGTTTGAAACATTTTCGGTTTGGCACATAGTTACTAAAAATAGTGGTGGTGGAAAAAAGTGTGTTTTTTGATCCTTACTTATACAGTTCTGTTCCTAAAGAAACGCGCTAAATTTTATTTCAAAGGTGCTTGACAGGGAAACAGATCAGCCCTCTACGATTTTTCAATTAATCGCACCGTTTGCCCGCTAAAAGCGAAAAACCACAACCTTATTTTGGTAAGGGGTTGTGGTAACGATTTTGAAAACTTTTTTTGATCATTCATAAGCCTTGCGATTTTGTCTGTAAAGAATCATGCTTTACGGCGTTATAAATTTCAATGGTAACACTAGTACAAACATATTCCCAATACTGGCTAACAAGCCGGAAGTAAACCGAAGCAAATACCAAACCGTTCCGTCGAGGAAAGATTTTGCTTCCGAATGAGTTACTTAAATCGGTTTGCAAAACGAATAAAACCAAAACGAACCAAATACCAAGCCGTCCCGTTAATTTGATGATATTACTTGACCCAGTTTAACTGGGTTTGGGAAATTTTCGGTTTGGCACATCAGTAATTGTACTCATAGATATCATTTGCTTTTTTTTAAATGAAAGATGCCAATGCTGCGACATCCAACATGTTGTAGACAAAAACCTAATGGCCATCGCTTCTTCTGTCATTTGTATATTCTACCAACATTTGGTCCATGACGTCCACGCCTACTTTGTTTTTGTTGTTAGAAAGAATGGCTTGTGATTTCTTGATTCACCAACCCATTCGGTGACATAGGGATGACAGTAAAATAAATATTACGCATGAACAATCCATACAGGGCTCTACTGCCATAGATGTCAACATGACAAATTAATCACTTGAATCTCGTGAGTCCTAATGCTCGTAGCTAACATTTCCTTTGAGAAATGGTGTTTTTTGAGCCAGCCGCAATATGGTAAAATTTCACGAGGAATTTCAATTTACTCGTAGCTAGTTAACCGTTCAAGTTTTGCCTTTGCTAAGAGAAGAATATAAAAAAGGTTTATCATATATTGTGTTTCATAATTTGGTAATGAACTTCTGCAATGAAACGCCAATCTAAGCAAATGTTCGTTATTGTCAAATACTACAAGAGTTTAAACTACAGTTCTGCTTCCTTTTTTTCGAAAGTTGAAAAGAAATCAGGCTAAATTGGGTATATTGTAAATTAAAATGTACCTCGCTCGCTGACCTCTTATATACGGCATTATACATGCATGTTTATACCCTATTCTAGGGGTATATTAATTTTGACGCATAGTTTGTAACATACCTTAATATTGCCCGTAGACCCCTAAAAGTTACTATATTTATGATCAGCATCGATAGTAATGTCGATCTAGCCATGTCCGTCCGTCCGTCCGTCCGTCCGTCCGTCCGTCCGTCCGTCCGTCGGCAAAAATTAGGCCTTTAAACTGGACCTAGAGAGCTGAAATTTTAACCATATACTCTCTAGGGTCCCGAAATAATCAAGTTTAAGAATTTTTGAAATCCGCCCACAGACACGCCCACAAACTCAAAAAAACAAAATTTTGGAAAAAATCGAATTTTGAGCTAGAGAGCTGAAATTTTTTATATATGATCTATGGCCCATAAAACTGATTGGGACATAAAATTTTCAAAATCCGCCCACTGACACGCCCACAATTAAATAAAACAAATTTTGGGAAAAATTAAATTTTGAGCTAGAAAGCTGAAATTTTTTATATATGATCTTTGGCCCATAAAACTGCTTGGGACATAAAATTTTCAAAATCCGCCCACTGACACGCCCACAATTAAATAAAATATTTTTTTTGAAAAACCAAAATTTGAGCTAGGGAGCTGAAATTTTTAATATATACTCTCTAGGGGCCCTTTATGCTCATGTGTAAATATTTTCAAAATCCGCCCACTGACACGCCCACAATTTTTTTTTTTTTATTTTTGAAAGTCTAAAGTTTGAGCTAGGGAGCTGAAATTTATAGTATATACTCTCTAGGTGCCCTTTATGCTCATACTTAAATTTTTTTAAATCCGCCTACTGACACGCCCACAATTAAATAAAACAATTTTATTGAAAAACCAAAGTTTGAGCTAGGGAGCGTTTTTATTTACAAAAGCTTAGTTTTTTCGATAAAATCCTTTAAATTTTTGTCACGCCCACTTATGAGATATAGGAATAAGAATAGGGTATCCAACAGTTCGCCCAAGCGGACTGTAGCCCGCCCCTATGTTTTATTTTTATTTTAAATAGCTCAGGAGGAAACCCTCCCACACAAGATTTTAAGTTATTCATATTGAAATTGTGACCACCTCTACCAATAATTCAATATTCAAGTTAGTCCCTTTCTCTAAATGTCTGAGTGTGATCCTAATAAGGCTCTGTCCTAAGTGGTAAAACTAAAAAAACAGAAATTCTGAATGGTTGACAGAAGTCATATTTGTTCCATCGACTACGAGAATTTCTATCTATGTCTCACTTGCGTTATCCTTTCCCCACATTTATGCCCACGTAACTAATGAATTTGAGTTCAGAGTCCCAAATTGCAGTCACCCTGTAAATAGAAACTTATTTGACAGTTAAATGGAACTGATGCTCTTTTTAGCTTCACAACACAATAAATTTCATATATTTAGATGTTGGAATTCAGTCGACTCGAAATGTGTAATATCTACAGAGATAGAAAAGCCACGGCCAGCGTCATTACCCACTGAATGCCTGTAGCATAATCTGTAGAATTGGTTCCATCGCAGTGTCATGCCTTTCCCGCTGTGGATTTACATTCCATAGGCAAGTACATTGCTATTCGCATGGTTGGTTACGGTTGATGAGAATATGTGTGTCCTTAAGTTGGTTCAATATACTGGTAAATTGCCTACTTCATATTGCTGTGGAGCTCATGTTTTTTGGTATTATATTAACCTAACGCACAGATACAAATAACATACAATTTTCGGTAAACATACGTATATGTTTGTATATGTTCATACGGAAGGAATTATAGCTCAATCATGTATGAGTATATCGTGTGCTCGACGCCTATCCTGGGCTCAGATATATGTACTTTAGAAATAGAAAAAGAAGTGGGTTAAAGAGTCTGTTGTTGAAACTTTTACAGGCTGTCCTCCACAACTCAAACGCGAAAAAATGCATTCCAAATCTTTGACTATAACACTCTCATTGAAAGTCACTACGATATTTGACCATACAAACATACTCGTATGTTTGTTTGTTATTATTCAAAATGAAGATTTTGAAAAAGGAAAGTAGTAGAAAAACCCTACAACTGCACCAAAACACTTCTATTCTGTCTCTCTATTCTTTCTAATGTCTAGTAAGCAGCACCTAAAATCATGCAATGAAATACGACATTGATAGATGCTTCTTGCGCTGTGTTCCTAGCATAATAAGGTTACTGTAAGATTTACAGACAACCCCTTTAGCATAAGAAAATTATAAAAAAAGTAAACTGCAACTTCCAAACCCGCGGTCAAAAGTTAGACGAGTAATATTGGAATTTGTTTTGATGTGTATGAGAACGAAAATTTTGTGATTAGAGTAAAGTAGGGTAATATGGACCACCATTCACATTTTTGCTAATAAAACACAAACGGTGTAAGTTTCATTAAAGATTTTTATTTAAAAAAAAAGATCAGTCTATTTATATACAAAAAGTAGTAACAAAAACATTAATTCACTTTATCAAAAATTAACAAAAATTAAAAACTGTAGTAACTCAAAAACGTAAAAAAATAAAAGTGGGGGTAATATGGACCACCTGGTTCATATTAGCCGCAACAATAAAAGGAACATACGATTTGTTTATGAGGAACAAAATTCACAAATAAAGAGTTCTTTTTCGCACCCAGCACGAAGCTGTGATTTTGTGATTATCTGCAAAATTGCAGATAGTTTAACCATATTGCTTATGTTCGTTTAAAAAAAATATTCATCGTTAAGAAAAATAAAAAGAAGAAGAAACAAATTTATTGGTGCTTTAAAATAAAGTCATGAGATTTCGCAGAAGTTAATTTAAATCCAGTGCATGCAGTGACCGAGGAGTCCCAGGCTAAAATCTGATAAATCTCCCCAGTAATACTCAAAGTTTTTTCAGTGCCCCATCTCTTGTGAAAGTCGAAGGAAACTTCTTAAATTTGTTATTCGGAATCGGCTTAAATAGGTAGACCTCTTACATTTGTGCCATTCAAATGGTTGGAAAAGCTACGTACACATTTATTTTATTTTATTTAATTAAATCCGGGTGGCAACAGGTGCAGTAGTATAGTGTATTCGCTTACTGAATGGAAGATGGTGCGTTCGAATCCCGGCCAAGTCCATTACTTTATATCGAATACATGAAATCGTAATCTCCCTAAGCATATTAGACACCACCCGTGGAGAAAACCCTACAACTGACCTAAGTGGGACCCAAACACTTCTTTCCTATCTCTCTATTCTTTCTAATAGTAAGTAGCACCGAAAAGCATGCAATGAAATGCGATAGTGCCAGGTGCTGCTTGCTGTTAAACACAAATGCTTACGCTGTGTTACGCACTATAAGGGTACTGTAACAACAGAAAAAATCCCTTTAGCGTAAGCAAATTATAAAAAAAAAAATCCAAACTTTGTTTCATGTCGGACCTTTGATAATTACAGTTATTTACAAAATTAGTTCTTTGTTTCAAAAAACGTAAAAAATAGTTATGTGCAATCAATCATATAGACGATATTCTATTTACAATTCGCCCACACAAAGATTTTTCGTATTAAGGCATCCAACTCGCTTGGGATCTGTTGGTAGCCTTTTCTTAGGTTTGCTTATTAGTTTTCAAATGTATTTTGAATGTGAAAGAAAATTTGATTTGAGTTTGAACTTAAATGCCCTTAAGTTCAATACTCAGTCGAACGCATCCAAGGGTAAAAGCTGGCTTCTTAAATTCCGCCGTTCGGAGTCGGTGTAAAAATGTAGAAACCTGTAAGCAGTGCCACTGGCTGGTTCCCAATAGGTTAGGTTAGGTTTATGTGGCTGTCGGCAGAAGCAGACACACTTAGACCAATTTAGGTCCATTGTGATACCACGTATGTATTATCTACCTCAACTCTGTAGATGGGACTGGCCAACGACACGCGGTTGTTCTCAAACGGTCCCCCATCTACGTTCTAACCGCGCCCAACGTCATTTAATTGCGGTGATCTGACGAGAACCGATTAACTCGACGTGGTATGGTCGTTGGTTCTGGTTCCCACTAAACAGACTGTTTAAACGGAAGTCGGCCAATCAGTTTGAGATCAGACTTCGTAAACGATGGACGACGAAATTATCCCTGTGCTATTGTGCGATTAGATCCGTTCTTTTTCTTGGATCCGTATAAATGTGAACAGTTTCATAATAATTGCACTGCCACTGGCATAGCCGCATTAATTGCACTGCCACTGGCATATCCGTCTGTTTAGACCGACTGAGAAAATAGGGCCGTTTTAGTGGGCACGAGGCCTAAGAGTTACTGTTATTTTTTCTTATGCAATATACAAGCTGAATTCTTGCGCTTTGCTAGGGAAGTTTTCAAACGAAAAAACAATCAATGGTTGCTTCGCTTACATTTTTTTTGTTCCACATATACTCGTAATTCGACCTTCATTCCTTAGCGATAAATAAATATTTTCCTTCTCCGTATGCTCGCTTCAAAAACAGCTTCAAAAACTTAACATCGATATTGATAGGGCCCCCTAAAAGAGCCAAAGGAGTCATATCCAAAAGTTTGCACAATTTCAGTTTCCTTGGCCGAGTAGCTTTTGATACCAATTAGTATCTTCTCCCACTTCGGGTTCGCTATCTTTCACAATCAGATATCACAGCTTTCTATGTAAAATAAAGATCTCGTGTAAGGATTTGTGGAGCTTTAAAGTGTCAAAAGAATATTTTTTTTTACTGATTTAGTTTTGCGCTTTGATGTAGTGATTTGCATTTTATGCAATACACTGA
This sequence comes from Portevinia maculata, assembly GCA_949715645.1. Lineage (NCBI taxonomy): Eukaryota > Metazoa > Arthropoda > Insecta > Diptera > Syrphidae > Portevinia > Portevinia maculata. The sequence goes on from OX454526.1 coordinate 223,886,526, forward strand.
CTGAAAACGTATTGCCCAAAAAAAAAACCGTGCACGGAACGTCCGTAGGCGGCACTGCATGTCAAGGGACTTTGTGTAGTCGCCAATGTATGTGTGTATGATAAAGTTGGAAAATAATAAAGTTGAATATAATAGGTAGTGAGAGTTAGGAAAAAAGATTGCGTTACTATCTACTGGTGTGTGTATGTGTGTCGCCGCTATTGAAAATGAAATTGCGCTACTGAGTCATTGAGTTATGAAAAAGTGTTTCAGCACATGTGGCACAGTTGCTGCGCTAGCGCAATGAGTTTACACAGTTGTGGTATCACAATGGGTCTATACTGACCTAAGTGGGACGAGCGCAGGACTCTCCTGCCCCGTCAACCCGGTTACCTAACCTAACCTAACACAGTTCTGAGTTACCCATGCCTACTTCAGCATGTCCCCAGCACATGCGGCGAATAACTCTATTATTTGTGAGCAAACAATCACATGAATACGACCAACGCGACGGTTCTTTAGTAATTGTGCTTTCCAGAATCAAATATAATAAATTACCCCTAAAAGTCAATATCTTCCTTCTTAGCTTACTTCGATAGAAACACAACTAAAACCTGATTATCGGTACCTTATAAAGTTTCATCTGATTGCATTGCAAAACAAAATGTCAGTGTTAGGTCACATTCGCATGTAGCTACATACACAAACACAGCATACCAATATTTTGTTCTCTTTTTCGTTACTCTAAAAGAATTTAGAGAGGACATTTTGGAAAAATCCCGAGATACCATTTAAATAATTTTTAATTTGAGCCAAAAAATTTCAAATGAATACAACTAACATTTAATGAGTTATCGTGTTTTTTTTTAGTTATGTAATAATTCCCCCGAAAAAGGCAGGGGCTATCAATCATATCCTTTCATCACCACTACAGTATAATCTCCACTTCTAGGACTAGTAGTTCTTGAGACACAGCTTTGAGTAACTGAGTCAGTGAGTTAGTTTGTTCTTTTATGTAATAAGACTTTTCTTTTTTGGCCTGACTTTTGTTGAATAAGGGGAGAACAGGTACCTCAAAGTGGCACAATTTTACAAATTCTAAACTGAATTGAAAAGTTCCACGAGCCTTTACGCTATTTCATCTTCCTTAACGGCAAAGTTATAATCAGGATTAAAGGAACCATAACCCTCCCACTTTACTGTTTGCCTTCTGAGTCGCCTGTGGGGTTCGCCGAATTGACCCTAATAAACATATCGGCTGGCATCCCTGGATCACTTTTTTTTACTAAGGGCAATCAAATGCAAGTGTTATTGCGTTTGTGTGATCACGGATCTTTTGCGCTTGCATGTTTTTACGATTTCGACACGTGCATGCAAGGGGTGTATGTCAAGCTATTATGTATTAGAATTTAGAAAAGTCCGAAGTGGACACATTAAATATTTGGACATGAGTGAGGTGTCTTGTGCCATCTTGTGTAACATAATTGTCGACAAAATGATTCTAAATTTTTGTCTTTGAGTAGGGGAACGTAGGGCGAAATGCGGTCGCTTGAGCTTGAAAGCGAAAGTTTCCTGAAGTGTTAAAAGTTGAGACTGAATACAAGTTTCATTTTATAATTTAAGCTTTTATTAAATATAAAAATACTGTTTGGAAAAAAAGTTAATATTATTTATTTTTTTTTAAACATTTTCTTTTGTTTACAAAATTTGCAAACTAGAGTCGCTTTGTCGTAACTTTCAACACCAGAACACGAGTTGTCACACTGTATCCTCGTCTTCAAAACTTTTTTATAAGACATTGTTCCACCCATGTAACCCAGTTTTGCTTCTAAAACTTTGCCCTGTAGCTGCGAACCATTTTGTTTCCAAAATTATTAAACAATATATATTGTAATATAAGGTGGAGGCTGGGGTATGTCTCCGGTCCATGCATCAAAATATTGTCTGAGCCAAATGACAGTTGAGAGATGCCATCAAGTGGGAGGGTAACGATCCCTTTAAGTCTAATTGTAACTTCGCCGTTAAGGAAAAGAAGAAGCATAATATCTTTACGTAAAAGACAATTGCACCGGAAATTCATTGATTATTGTGCGCCTCAATCCCTCTGAACTGATCCGACTTTATTGCAATCTAAATACATGTTAATCGAATTAAAAAAGCACTTGAATAATATTAATTGCGACTTAAATGCTGGGAATCTATTTTTATAAGTTTCCCAAGTGATACATACTACTACTACTACATATATGCGTATGCATGCTCGATGTAATGCCTAGCCTATGTAGCTAATAGAAAAGAATTCCATAAAGCTTTTACTCGCATCCACTTGTATAACAATGAAGAACCCACTTAGCTTAAATTGTTTCTAAAAGGTTTCCTTAATATCAAAAGTGTTCATTTGAGAGACCATGATGCATTCGAACAATCAAAATAATTGGATCGAGTTGGAACATAGCAATGCACTCACACCCAGGACATTGGTTGACAAATTAATTAAAAAAGTCTGCATTACTATTTGTTATTCAATTGCATAATACCTATATTGGCAAAAAAAGAAAAAAAAGGGAAATAAGTTAAAAATAATTAAATTATTTCCTTATCCACTTATCCCTGATTTATCTACATTCTCTAGACGACAGCTCTATGAGTGTCGACAATGGTAATACATAAAAGAAGGATACTGGTTGGCTGAAATCTTAACTTATTTCGTAAGATGTTTTCAATTTGTAGGTTTTCCTTCTTCTTACAAATAACAACTGAGATATTATGCCGCGAAGAAGAATGACTAACCATTATAAGAAAACATTGCATCTGCGAAAATCTTTTAATGGTGATATAGACAGAAGACCGAGTATCGTCCTGTGATTTATGTGACATTTTCCTGCAAAATATTTGAGCCATTTTCCGCAAGATGTCTGTTGCATGACCTCTCTCAAGTTATTATACTGTTTGGTATATAAGCTTTTAGATGAAATTGTATTCATTCACTGTTTTTTTGCAGAACTATACATTCAATAAGCTGTTGAGTGATAAGTCAGACTTCGTTATCAAACGACGTAAGATACAACGTAAACAGGTGCAGGTAGCACAAATAGTAATATTGCAAGAAAACTATGGACTTTTAACTATGGATATTTTTATAAATGCATTATTTTGACAAACATCCAAGAGCATCAATTGCCATCAGAACCTTTTCGGTTTGTTCGGATTCGGATTTAAATTCGCACAAGCAAATGGTTACAGAAGCTAGGTTTTAGGCCCTGTATAGGCCGTTGATGCCTAATATTTATTTATTTTTATGTTTTGTCTTGTGGCCCGTGCGGTGCAGGTTCAATCCCCATGCAGAACAACAACATACTCCAACCACAGCGCTGATGTCTCAATAAACATAATCCAAAAGCAGAAGCAAAGTTTTTCATTCATAAGAAATATTACAGCCAAAGAACATCGGGTGACAAGTTTTACAAAACCTAAATTTTAATTATTTGTAAACGTTGTTCCTTCGTGTACTTCACTTCAGGGTGCGTTCACACTGAAGGTTTGAAGTTGTCAAGTCGCTAATGAAAGACCCTTTAGTATACTCCGATTTTCGCAAAAGACTCGAAACAGGTGATGTAATTTCGACATTAATGCTAATACTAGTATCTTCAACAACTTTGCAAATTTAGATTCTCGAAAAAAATGTAGTTCTTATAACAATTTCTAAAATTTTCAACCTCAGAAACGGTTTTATGATTTTGATCCGTGATGGTGTTCTAAATACTTGGAGTAAAGGTTAAAAATTTGCACTCACAGTTTTTAGCAAAAAATAACACAGATATTCAGCAGGTGTATTTGAAGGTGAAAATTTGTATATATGTAGCTCTAGCTATATTGTAACGACTCGTTTTTTTCCTAATTAACGAGTATACAAAATGGCTAACGAGAAGACTTGATTCGCAACCAATCCGTTTAAAAGCGACTGAGTTTTCGTACGGTTCTGTTGTGGACTTTATTTATACTAGCTACCCTACAATTTGAATTAGTTTTTAAAAAGTGATAGTAAAAATTATAATTTTTGTCGGTTCGTCGACGTTTGAAGTAGGTAAGAAGGAAATAAAAGATTTGACTTTAAGTAAACTTTGTTTGTGTTGACTCTTGAGTATAACAACTAAAAATAATTACTTCAACAAAACTACATACTTTTAATTGATTTTGTGTTTACGAGTATGTCTTTGTTTTTGTTTTGAAAAAGATCGAAGGCTAAGAGTGTATTTTTAAAAAACGGCATCGGTGAATATTTAACTGGTCTGATAGTACGAAGTCGCGGGTACGGATAGTAACGTTTAAATTGATAAAGGTGAAATTGATCGTTTCAAAGAGCTAAGCTTCCTTTTGGTATTCCCGTCATAAGGTATTCCAATTATGACTGAAATTTTTTTTTTTGTTCGGAACAGGCAGGAACTCACTGTGGAAATCATCTATATATACAAGCAGGTTAGATACCGCAAACTATATTTTTCCCATGTTACGGTAATGAATAGCACGTTTTTACATGGAGCACCTGACGCGGTCCCATTCATCTGTCAGACCTGCTAAAAATAGAACATTTCAAGAAACCAACAAAATAACAAAAGATCACTTCTCAGCATAAACTGACAACCAATTAATCTATTCAACAAAATTTGTGTTTCTTATGAGCATGGCACCGATACTTTCCAATTTACGGCGACCATACACAAATTACCTGTTAAGGAACCCTGAGCTATGCACTCCATTTAATCGTTAACTTCAGCGCAAATTGATGATGCCTCCAGTAGTGATATATTGCACAAATTATTCAGATTTTTTTCAACCGCAATTCTCGGGTCGTATCAAGTATCAACTTTTAAGGACTTAAGTCAGCGCAAAATGGCATTCCTTCGTTATAACGATATCAAGGGAAGTAATAGCAAACAATATATTTCCACATTATCAGCATGTAATAAATGAATTGCTCATGCAAATCACATCCACAGTGCAGAGTGTAATCACGAAATTATGTGACATAAGAATGGTTCTCTACTGTATTGCGGGCGGAGGACTTGCTTATAGTAATGTGATAAATTTCTGAGCACTTTTTTTATATCTTGGACACTGCTTAAGTGCAAAAGTTTCCAAATAAAACCATAGCAATGCATTGTAATCACCGAATTCCATTCCCCGAAGCACATCCCTATGCGAATGCCAAGTAAATATTTATCTGACCCTCATCCACTCGCCACAAAAAGTTTAAAACTCTATTTGCCAGGATCATTGATGTGGTCAGAAGTAACCTAATTTTTTTGTATGGTTTAGATTTTTTGTTTTATAATCGGATTTTGTTGCTTTGAACAAGAAATTGACAGAATAGTTCTAGTAGAAACTTCAAGTATTACACGCGAATTTCGGGTGGTTGTAGTATAAAACGAAAGGACATTCCTCTGTGATGACATGGATGTGGTTCACCGATTAAATTGTGCACACAGGACCAGTAGCAACAAAGAAGAATGCGAATTTTTAAGAATTTTTCTTAACTGAGTATTGTACTGTGCGATGGCAGGCTTGGTATTTCTCGTGTGCGTTATGTATTCACATTAAAATTCATGTTACGTATAAGCCCTACGTAGTATTTTCTAATATTTTCTTCTACTTCAATATTATTGTCGATGAAAAATCGACCACACGGGAGTAATGTAATTTTTATGAGAATAGCCAGGCGTATACTTAATATTTGGTGTAAGGTTGTATTCTCAAAATTGCATAGCTTTTTTCGGCAACTTAACCTCGAGTAACTAATACGTTGTTTGATAAATAAGTTAGTTGAACAGCTCTTTATAGCTGACTTGATCGACATCGTTATGCTATTTTCCGAACAAAATGAGGCTCAGTATTATTTCGGGAAAAGTATATAATATGTACTTCCGGAAGGTAAGCTGTAAATATCCGCGTCAAAATATCCCCGCAAGATATCCTCGGTCAAAATATCCTTTTTTTGTGAGTCAAAGAGGCGTCAAGAGTTATAATTTTTGTGAGTCGAAGGGTGTCCATAGTTGTAATTTCTTTTACCCGCGAAGTGGGCCACCCAGGAACTATTATGGGATCATGGAAGATTTTTCTCCAAAGAAATTAGGATATTTCCCTGCATATTATTAAAAAGATATAAATAGAAGTAATCCTCTGGACACATCTTCGACTCACAAAAAAAGGGATATTTTGAAAGTGGGATATTCTGTGAAGATATGTAGGAACGTTTTGACCGAGGATATAAACAGAGGTAACCCTTCCGGAACTTCCACAGAATAATATCGAAAGTTTTGTTTTTGTATAAAATAATGAGTCTTCTTTGCTTCCTTAACCCATTACTAACCACACACTTTAAAAATAAAAATAAGTTAAAATTTTTTCAAATGTAGTTTTCTGTTTGTTATATTTGAGCAAAAAACAAATTTTAATAAAATTACTTTTCGAACTTTGGTAAATGAGTTTGGGTTTAAATGGCTTCTTTTTTTTTTTACAAAGTAAGACATTTTTTATAACAATCTTTTTCGATCCATAGGGTCTTACAAGTACATAGGACGCTGTGACAATTTTTCCACCTTATTCGATTTTTTTTTGGAAAATCACAGCGTACTATCCATTTTGGAATGTATGGCTTATCTGTCGCCTTGATCGTTGGACCGGTACTTTAATACATTTTTGCCATCCATTTCAGAAGTCAGCCATCTTCTGTGCTGTGGACGACTGCGATCAATATGCTTGTTACGTCTTTACTGTCAAACCATTCCTTGATTCAAATGTTAACTGCTCCTGGAATGTCATTTGGATATAAGAATATATGTAATGTTCACATATATCCTCGTCATCTGTTTTGATATCAACATCCCGTGGCATAATAACTACATCCATTATATTCCCATCATCTGCGATACCATCAACACTCAACAGCCATGTATAAATTTGCATGTAATTTTCCATAAAAACTCCATTTACACATATAGTATGAACAAATATGCAAGCATTTGGACATCAGTTACTCAAACGAGTACACCACTTTTGTGTACTACTTATACTGCAATATTTTTTTTTAGATGAACAACCTAGCAAATTGAAATCATTGATTCACACGTTAGCTGAAAGTTCTTATTCTTACTAAACTTTTACTTTCGAAATGACAAAAAATTGCTTCAACAACACACAAAACTTATGTTTACAAAAATCTCCACAATAACTTTCAACTTCAAGGAAATGCAAGTGAATGTTTGGACACTTGTCCATGTTTGCAAAAGAAACAAAAATGAATGCCGATATTTTGCATATATTCAAAAATTTCATTTTGAAAAAGTGCTGTACCTACTCAAACGAGTCCGACCGTTGGCATCAAGGTTTCGAATCATTTCATCACTGAGACCGTATCAGTCGCCTGATACTGTAGTAATTGTTGCAAATTATATACCCATGATGTTTTCCACACATTTGAGCTAAATGATTAGATTGCGATATTTTGCTTTTTCATTTAACTTGAAAGATTTTATTGAATTTATTTCAAAAATCCATGAACTTTAGCTTTATATAACTTTCAACTAATCGCTTAACTCTCCTGCATACCGAAGCGCTTTGAGAGCATTGCTTTTAACACAATATTTTTCTTCTGCAACCACTGCAAATCTTTCTTTTCTCCATACCAACACCGGTTCTTTAAGGGAAGACCAACAACGCTCGATGTAAATACCACAGATTCTAAGAAAGTCTTTGATAAGATCGTACAAGAAATCATTATTATACCCTATTTTAAGGGTATTTTAATTTAGACTCATAGTTTTTAACATACCTTAAATTGCTCGTAGTCGTAGTACCCTAAAACATTACCATATTTGTGATCAGCACCGAAAGTTATGTCGATCTGGCTATGTCCATTGGTCCGTCTCCGTCACTTGTCAATTGTTAGCCCCTAAAATTCGAGCTAGAAAGCTGAAATTTAGAACGTATGCCCGCTCTCTAGGGGTCAAAAATAATTGTGTAAGAGAAATAAGTGTAGGAATTTTTAAAATCCGCTCAGTGACACGCCCACAATATAAAAAAAACCGAATACCCACTGATACGCGCACTATTTAAAAAAAAACAGCTTGTTGAAGAAGTTATTGGAAATGAATGTCATTTTCATCTCAAAGTATGTAGAAAAAGTAGTTTTTAACAATTCTTCCATACAAAGTATTTTGCATGACCACTTTTAAGGGGCGTTTTTTAACATAAGCATTGTTTTTCGATTAAGTCCTTTTAAAAACTTACAAAACCGTTATGTATTACAGAATATGTAGGGGAAACGTGCGAACAGTGAGACACTTTTCTTTTAAATTGGTATAATATCTGAATGTTTTCAAGAAATCTCAACCAAACTTGGAGTAAATTTAAAGGCATATTTTACCTTAATGTTCCAATACAAATTTTAGTGGAAGGGCCTATAAGAGCATCACAACAAACAGAATCTTTGGAAAAGTCAAACTGTCTCACTGTTTGCGAGCGGTGCGATCAATGAGACAGGGTAAGGCGAACAGTGAGACGAACGAAAAAAAAAATAGAAAAAAAGTAATAAAACGTTAAATAAGTAGGTAATTAGTATTTTATTAAATAAATTAAGTAATGTAAATATATTTGTTCAGAAAAAAAGTAACAATAAATCAAAAGTCGAAAAAAAATAGATCATTTTAAATTCAGATATGGTTTCGAATAAAAAAAATTAATCACTTTAGTGAAGAATTCCTTTTACGGAAGCGTTTGAGCCAGTCAGTGCTCGCTCTCTTGTTTTTTATGAAATATTCCGGCATTTTTCTGGAATTAGAAACTGGTAAGCCAATCGCCCTACATCTAGCAACGTCAATCCATAGAACATGGAGCAGTTTTTTATATAGGATGTTAAAGATAGTTCTTCTTCCTCACTAAATACGGCATTCACTGCATAGTTCGGGTACAACCTTGCAGACGGAGATAATTTGAAAATGTTTACATACCGTGAAAGAGTTTGGTATGCCACACCATTATTTTTAGCCGCTTTTCGCAATGAAATTCCCTCATTTACCACCATATACACCGCTTTTTTCATGGCATTGGGTGGAGTTTTCCACTGACATATTTAAATAGTTTTGTAGGAACAACAAAGCCTGTTAAGGAGAAAAAAGCAACAAAAATCAGTCGTTGTATAATAAAAACCGGTGGTCAATATAAGTGCAAACAGTGAGACATGTCTCACTATTTTTGTTGTTTTATTATAGCAGAACACATATAAATGTTATATGTAAAAAAATTATGTGTATTTACCAGATTATTTCCCGTTGCTATGCTAAATTTAAATACATTCCGAACAATACTTTGAGCGATTTTTTTTATGTTTACCCGGTGGAGGTTAACGGGCAACTGAAACTCGTGTGCAACAGAATCAAAACACGTGGATTGGGAAATAAACGTTTATACCAATACCGGCATGTCTGTACATTCTTTAACAAAAGAGAAAAATGAGTTGTCTTACTGTTTGCACTGTCTTACTGTTAGCACTTTTCCCCTACACAATATCCTTCTCAACAATTCGCTCAATCTCGTAACTGCCGTTTTTGGGACATGGGAATAGGGTATCAAACAGCTCGCCCAAGCTCATTGTAGCATTTCCTTATATTTTTTTTTTAACTTAAAGCTCTCGGTTTTCAACGCAGTTCAATTGGGTGGATCAAGTCCCATATTAATAAACGGCAATACGAGGTATTCTTAAGATGATTTGAATCCGACCCCTTCATACTGACATCTGGTGTACCTAAGTAGCCATCTCGGTCCCCTACTTTTGCTATTTTGTCTATTAACGACATAGACTGCATCATCAAAAACTCTTATTTATCTGTAAACACTGATGATATATAAATCTTCAGACGCATTTCATCCACCCCCACTTCGAGCCGACTTAAATAACTTTTCCACCTGGTGCCTCGAATGTATTGTCAATAAGTGGCAAGCCATCAAATACTCGTAAGCGTCTTCAACCAGCCCATAGATTCTATCTGATCTGTGGCATGCCCGTCTTTTTCATCTCGTCTTTGGGTGATTTGGATGTAATCAGTGTGACAGGAAACTAAACTTTTGTCATGAACATAACATCATTCGCGGATCAAAATCTGGTCGGAGTTTCGTGAAACGTTGGTCAAAGCAATTCACCAAGCCTTATGTAACGAAATCTCTCTTCCCTACTTTTATAAGACCAATGAATGAAAACGCTCCCCTCTCTCCTATAAGAATCGATTTGAATTCATAAGCGTGGAATCAATAACAACCGGCGGTTTTATCTTTTATAAAAAGGCAAAGCAACTGGCTGAATGACCGGAACCAGTCCCTGCGAAACAGAGAAGAAAACCTAGCCACCGACCCACAGGGAAGAGAAGATATGTTTAAGCAGCATTTCCAGCGGTCAGTGAAGAATAGGTTCCAATACCCAATCTCGAAGAAATTGCTAAAGCTATAAAAAGCTGCAGAACAACAAGGCTGCAGGCTCTGATAGCTTACCAGCAGAGCTCTTTAAACACGGATAAAATAATAAATGTGATTCATGTTAAATCTGATTGTCACCGTTATAAAAAAATACTTCTATTCTTACACAGATAGATTTAAAAAAGGATTATCAATCTATTTATACTAATGACACCTGTACTTATAGTTCTTGGTGAAAAACTAAGGTGTGAATTGACAAAGCCGCTATCATTGCAAAATCTGATTCATTTAAATTGAGATATACATAATTTAATGGCAAGGAAATACTTTGTCCCAAGTCAGCTTTTTTCCTCTTTAAATCATAAGTTAGACCAGAGGTGGATAAAATATACCCGCATTCTGTAACTGATGATCTGAAACTGACTTCCAACATAACTTGGGAGGAAGCCCCAGAGAAACGCATTTCTGTCTGATTACATATTGAAATAATGCAAGTGTAGGAGCATTTCCTGAGGCCGGGCTACATATTAAAAGATGCTTTATCAATTTTATAAAAGCTGACTGATAACAGTGATGCCATATTCTTTGATAAAATGTTTCTTTGAGGAATCTTTGACAAATATTTCAATATCTGCGGCCTGGAAGAATTTAAGAATGCACATGGGAAGCCTTGGATACCCTTCCAATATTTCTATCCCCAAAAAAATGGGCGACATTGAATTGAGAGTCTATGTCCAATTCTGAACAACGAAATCAACAAAAAGTTTAATGTGCAAAATGTAAGGAATGATTCTACTTCTTTTTTCTTGTGCCGGAAAAACCGAGAACAGGATTAAACCTCTCACTCTACTGCATCTCTTCTGGTCCCCCTGTGAGATTTGCTGCTTCAATCTCTATGAGTATTGGCAATAATTAGGAAGCATATTGATTAGCATAGTAATGTTTTCCAAATAGTTTTTAAGGAATTTATTGACAAATCAAACTTGATTGTAAAAAAAAAACAAAAAAAGTGAGCAACGTTGTTGAATTGTTAACAAAGAATTTATTTTCTACAAACTTTATGAAGAACATGACCTTCACTTCCATCCTGCAATTACACCTGCATTTGATTGGGCTCTGTAAAGAAAGGATCGAAACCGGCGTACCCCACATTCGGTTCAATAGGGAAGCAGGTAGGTGGGAAAGTTATGATCTCTCTAATCCTGGTCATAACTTGAACGTTAAGAAAAAAGAAGTTACAAACTGAGAGTCAAAATTAATATAAGTTGCCTAAGGATGGTATAAAAACCAAGTCGTACACTTTTTTGTTAGATTGACAAACAAATGCTCATAAATTGTCTGCTTTGAAGCGGGTTTCAAAAATATATTCTAAATCACAAAAAGTTTCCGATTTCATCAACAAATCGATTAGCACGTGTCTATCTAGTATCCAAATCTGTAAGGAAACCTGTAAAATTGTCATTTATTGGTAAATTCAAACCTTAACGGGGTAGCATAAAATATGGGACTACTCATTTTATTTTCAATCAAACGTTCCCTATTTGAATTCTTCCCCAAAATGACTGCCAAACTGGGAGGTCGATTACATCACGTTATTCAATTTGCTTTATTTGCAAATAAACTCAAGCACACACCCATATACTAACAAAAGCCGACATTTTCAATTTACTCTTGCCATGATTTGTAGAACAACTGGAAAACCCGATTGCCACTGCTATGCTCACAAAAATTTGTCTGATATGAATACACGCACCGCAACGCCATACTATGCCCCGAAATTTACGACCGTAATAAGCATAAAAAAAATAACAGAAGTTACAATGCTTCAAACCTCTAAAACTTGAAAATTTATGAAAGTTCCTTGTTCTAATACGATGCCATAAAAAAAGAAGAGAAAGTCACACAAAATCGAAATTGCTTTGAATAAAGATGATTAGGTCCCAGTATCTCACCCTCACAGCCAGTATGCTGATGAAGGTCTGATTGTGGTGGCTTTTTTGCTTGAAACGGACTGTTGTGTGGTAAATAAAATTGGCCACTTCGTGAAGTGCAACAAGTTTGCGATGAAATACTGTTTGCATATTTTAAGGGTTGTAGATTGTTTGTATTTCTAACTCTGTGGTTGGGGGTAGATTCAGTAGTAATGTGTGATATTGAAAACATGAGGAACATGTGAGTTGTTAGGAAGTTCACAGTTGGTCAATTGTTTCTCGAAAGAGGACATATTTGGTAAATTGTTCGTGTCGCTTAATGATCTCAAGGGAGTTGAGCGTTATGCTGTGCTAATTACTTTTAGCGAAAAATTAAACTTGAATGCAGGCACTATTTTGATTTGCGCGTCACCTGATTAATTCTCAAAAATCTGCTGGATGGTAAAATCCATCCAACTTTTTATGATGACCAAAAAAGATAAGAGTTTGCATGTAAATTTTAAAGTGGAGCTCGCAATGTGTATGGTGCTGTGTTAAGGAACGACATTAATTTGCAAAAAAAGTTCCGAATCTTGATTACATAAAGTCTTCAAAAGTTAATTGGAAAACATGAAAAAAGGTGATCTCTGTCACGAACTTTGAATTCATTAATTTTAAAAGCAGAAAAACCGTGAACAAAAATTACTGGTCTGCGTTGCCTACACATTCGTAGGTATTTTTGGGTGACGTCTATGAACAATGAGAATATTAGGCTATTTCTCGAAAGCAGCAGGGAAGACCTTATATAATTGCACAATAAACCGTTTTGGAGGTTGCTCTTTTATATTAATAAGAATTGATTTAAAATACAACGAGAGAGTGAGGCTAGCGTACTGTTACACTTGATTTACGATCCAAAGCTCCAGGGGCTCCACTCAATCTAGGAACCTTAAGCATCATTTTGTAGTACTTCGATCTGTTGATGAGCGGTGTGAAATCGCATAGACTTTGATTCAGGCGCTTTAAAATATTGGTGGCGGTCATCGAACATGGACTCCAGAGGCTCTTCAATCCAATTGAGCAGTTCAGAAGTTTCATAAACTTCGGTTCAACCGTTTTCGAGTTATGAAGGTTTTAAGACTTTGTTGACGTGATCACCTTTTTATAATAAAACTCAGAAAGTGACCTATACGAAAAGATAAACCCTAAATAATTTCTAAAAGTGCGTATGTTAATTATAAATATAAGGAAAAGCTACAGTGCGCTTGGGCGAGCTGTTGGATACCCTATTCCTAATTCTTTCCCCCAAAGAGTGGGTGCGGCAAACATCTTAGTTTGGGTGAATTGTTAGGGAGAATATTGTCTACATATTTTACTACACATACAGAACTGTTTTTAACGGTTTTTAAAGACTTTTCGCGGGGAAAAAAATGGGTTTGGTAAAAAAACGTTTCACGGGCCTCGGCAAGAAAACTTTGTATGAAGGAATTGCTAAGAGTGGCTTAATCAACATACTTTACTTATCGACACAACTTTCGGGGGCTGCGAGCAGTATTAAGGTTTGTTACAAACTTTGAGTCAAAACTATCATACCCTTAGAATGGGGTATAAAAACCACAGCGTATATTACGCAGAGCTCGACGCCATTCAATAATGCGACTACCACATTTACAAATCTGGTATTAAAGATACCCACATCCATATATTCAAGGTTAGTGAAGACGTCATAAATGCCCTTAAATTACGCACCATTGACTCCAAATCCGCCATGCACTGTTTTGGTACCCTTTAAACAGGCTAAAACTACGGCTCTTTAATAGCAATGCAAATAGATGTCTAAATCTGAGTAAGCATTATATAAAAACTTAGTAGGTTATCTTACTGCTCACCACGGCCTACGATACCAACTTAATAATATGAAAAAAGTCGACTTAGAGAAGGCGAAACAGCTGAACACATCTATATATTAATACGGAGTTGCCTATAACGTGTTTCCCCCCTTTTTTGCTATAATACTTCACATAGATATGCCAACACTATATATATTTGAGTATCCTTCTCCTCTTTCCTTTCAATTTTCAATTACCCATATCCCCCCTCCATCAAATCCCTAAATCCTATTTCCCCAATAAACCCCTATTCTAAGGTGGCAAGCGCCGAGAGATGCATGGCTAAGAGGGTGCTTAGTCGTTAGTTTGCAAACTTCGGATACCAGGCGACCTCCGATTTTAAGATAGCCTTCCTGTGGTTAGACGGGTAGACCACGGGCGACACCATATCCCGAATACTCGTGGGTTTCAAAATAAACCAAACAACAAAAGAAACAATAGAGAATGATGCCTCTAAAATTGCATCATCAAATAGGGATGTTTTAGAACACCCTGTCGATGACGACACGACATCTGTCAAAGGGATAGAGTCGGTAATCATCGACTCTGAAATGGGGGAACCTGAAGAGAACTTGTCTCAACTCAGTGACTCTATTTCAGAGTCCAGCACCATATGCAACAGCATATTATCGGATGAAAGACATCCCGATATAGAGGACGTACCTAAGACATTCGGCAATGTGGCACGGACTGAGTCTGAGTACGTTAGGTTCACACCATCTGAACAGCGCCGATTTAAGCGCGCGCAGAAGAAGGGGAGCACCATTGAGCAGGCCCGTCTCTATGCGATCCAAAAGATGGAAAACAAGGGTCCCGAGGTGAAGCGAATGCGATCCGAGGACAATACCCCGCCTCAATCCGAAGCGAAGCGAGGTCGCACTGGGAAGACAACCGTCGACAAAGTCTCGTATAGCAATATAACGAGCTATGTAAGACTGGGTGTTGTACCGGTGGACATCGATCGTAATCCTCTCTCCAACGAACAAATGGGTTCGATATAGGAGAGGATTATGGATATCACGATCGAACAGCGTGACGAGGAGGTCAAACCAGCCTTCCGCGGTACTACGTTCAAAGCCGGATGGCTCATGATCGTATGTGCAGACGCCACCACTGCAGAGTGGATGAAGGCAACCTTCGCCAAGCTAAAAGAGAAATGCGGGTTAAAGGTGATGCTTGTGGGAGAGGAAAATTTTCCAAAACCACATGTCATCAGAGGGTTCTTCCCGCAGAGTACCGGCGTAGCTAGCGAAAGGATCCTAGCCCTATTAGATGGCCAAAACAAAGAACTGAACACGAGAACGTGGAGGGTTCTGCAAAGATCGGATGAGCGAGACATCGCACATATGGTCTTTGCCATAAACGACAGCACCATGAGGAGACTCGTGGAGCTAAAGGGTATGGTCTCTTTCCGATTCGGACAGACCAAACTTATCCTAAAAAGTGCTGACAAGACGGCCACACAGGGCCCTAAAGATAAAAAAACAGCACGTTTTGGATAAGAAGGATGTCACAGCTCACGGCAGCACCGCAACTGACCCAAGTGGGGCCAGCACCAGCGCTGCCGCTAAGGCTGCAGCTTCAAGTACGGCAACAACTGTACCAGAAAAAGAAGCTACAAGCGCGAAGTCAAGCGCAGCCAGAGAAAGCCAAACACGATTCAGGCCTAAGTTAGGTATGGATCGTAAGAAAGCACTGGCACAAGAAGGACATAAAAACAAAAGTCCTAGAGGCAGACAAAGTGGTACTCCTCAACAGGGTATCGTACGTAGGAGAGGTGATAACAAGCCCAATAGAGTACGAAACCCTGAATACAGACGCAAATGACCACCCGTCTCAGCGTTTTGCAGGCCAACCTGCACAGGGCTATGGGTGCATCGGACACCTTTAGCCAGCGATGTGCTATTGGACTAATCCAGGAACCTTGGGCAACCAATGGTAACATATCCGGATTAAATTGTAAACACA
Source organism: Portevinia maculata (assembly GCA_949715645.1). Lineage (NCBI taxonomy): Eukaryota > Metazoa > Arthropoda > Insecta > Diptera > Syrphidae > Portevinia > Portevinia maculata. The sequence goes on from OX454526.1 coordinate 223,902,736, forward strand.
GAGAGCTAATTTTCGCCAAAGGTCCTTTCAGACCACGGGGGGGCAATCTCTATTAAGAAAGATATAACATTTTCTCTCATTCCAGGTTTCACAACTAGGGACCTGGTGGCGGTTCTAATAGAGCGCCACAAAGGCCGAGAGCTGCATAAATTTGTATGCGCATCGGCGTACTTTCCTGGAGACACGGATGCAGTGCCTCCCTTACCAGTACAGGAACTTGTCCGGTACTGTGAGGACCAGAAAGTACATAATACTAATCGGCTGCGACGCAAACGCACATAATACCATCTGGGGCAGCCGAGATACAAATAACAGAGGTGAGTCGTTATTAGAATATTTATATAGCAATAACCTCGTTTTTCTAAACAAGGGAAATAGTCCTACATTTAGAAATTCTATAAGAGAAGAAGTTTTAGACCTTACTATATCATCTCCTTTTATAAAGGATATTATAGAGGGATGGCACGTGTCTGGCGAGGCATCTCTATCGGATCATATGCACATCCGTTTCGAGATAAGATGCAATGCCGAACACGCGTCAGTCCGTTATGACAACAGACTGACTAATTGGAGAACTTACCGCGAAAATCTTGCGGTCAGATCTGACATGCTGCCAGAAGCACCATCAAATACAATTGATGCAGATGCTGCGCAATGTCAAATAAATGATATTATTCTTACCTCATTCAAAAATAGTTGCAATGTTAAAAGAACCGTGGTTAAAAGACAGCAGGTAAAATAAAGCGAATTGGATGAAATAATCTGCTCTCTACTCCAAAAACGGTCAAATAAATGCATTTTGCTAACTTTTTTATTTTTTTAAGTGAAAAATAACAAACTCACATTTGAACCGGTACATTGGGAGTTTGACTGCGTTCATATTATACAGTGGCCTAAGTTTTCTTCTTTTTTTTTAAGTGAAAAATAACAAACTAAACAAAAAAATTGTGAAAACAAGCTTTCATTTATTGTTCATTGTGAATACATTTCAGATTGTAAGTGAATAAATAGAAACAATTGTTTTTTTTTTAAATTCAGTCATCTCAATTATCATCATTAGATTTTTAGAACCGTAACCACATTCGAACCGGTACATTTGGAGTTTGACTGCGTTCATATTATACAGTGGCCGTACTTTATTTGAGATTGAGGAGGTTTTAATTATTCATAACTTAAATTGTGAAGCATTTAATTTACCTGTGCCAAGAAATTTGTTAGTCAATGATATAGATACTGTGGACGTATTTGACGAACAGTTCATTTATGAGCAAATGTATTATGATGCAAATAACGAACAGAAACATATAATTGATCAAGTTTTGCGTGAAGTACAATACAAAGATACTGGATCAAATGTTTTTTGTCTGTCAGCGCATGCTGGATGTGGAAAGACATTTGTGCAAACTGCAATCATCCATAGAATGAATGCGTTAAATTTACGTTACAGTGGAATTGCATCAACTTTACTTACAAATGGTCGTACGTTACACAATGTTTTTAAATTGCCCATACCTATTTTAGAAAATTCTTCAGCCAATGTGCGACCAAATAGTAGTCAAGGGCGTTTTATAAGTGCAGCATCTTTGATATAGATAGATGAATATTCAATGTGTCCGAAAATTGCACTTAAAGTAATAGACAAGTTATTGAGAGATTTAGCTTCAGGTGAAGAAAAAAATAAATTATTTGGAGGCAAATCTGTCTTATTATGTGGTGATTTACTCCAAATTCTACCCGTTGTACCTCATGCATCTAGATCAGTTTTGATAGAAAATTGTATTATAAGTTGGGAGGAATTTCATAAATTCCATAAAGTTAATTTGAATCAAAATATGCGAGCTCTTCCCGAAGAAGTGGATTTTATAAAATTTTTAAAAAAAATGGGAGATGGACATTTGACTACTTATGATTTATTTGGTGAAGATATCATTGAGATACCACAGAGTGCAATCGGAAATATGAATAATATCATTGAAGACATTTACGGTGATATAAGAGAGACAATTTTGTCGGATGAAGTGCTTAAGCGAGCAATTTTAGCACCAACGAATGAAGATTGCTTTCTCATTAATGGTGATATTTTAAACCGTATCGATGGACAAAAAAAAAACGTACAACAGTTACGATAAAATAATGGAAAACGAAGGTATAAATACAAATGATTTTCCAATAGAATTTTTAAATTTATTAACAATAAGCGGGATGCCACCACATAAGTTAACTTTGAAAGAAAATTGCGTTGTTCTGTTAATACGTTATTTAAATACAGCTCAATGTTTAGTTAATGGAACAAGGTTGAGCGCATGCACCACAATACTTTAGATTGTGAGGTATTAACGGGAACAGCAGTGAAAAAACGAATTTTGATATCAAGAATTAATTTGACTTTTTCGGGAACTGTGTTACCCTTTCAATTTCAAAGAATACAATTCCCTGTTATACTGCATTTGCCATGACGATAAACAAATCGCAAGGACAAACTTTTAATAAAATTGGAATAATGTTGAGGCGACCAGTGTTTTCACACGGTCAGCTATATGTTGCGTGTAGTAGAGTAAGGTCTTTTAATGGTTTAACAATTTACGTTAATGAAGAAAACGGACAGGGAAAACTTTATAAAGATGACAGAGTTTTTACAAAAAACATAGTAGGTATATAGAGAAATTTTAAATGTTCATTGTTCACTTTACAATTAGTAAGATCAAAAAAAATGTTTGAATTGTTATTTAGATTTTTTAAGTTAAGTTAGAAGTAACGAATCAGATATCATATAGAATCACTTACTGTTAATTAAAAGTTTTATGTATGAAAAAAAAAAAACAAATACAAATTGTAAACTATTTTGGTTATTATTGCCTTATTCTCACTCAATTGTCAATTGTTAGTGTGTGAGGAAGAAAACACAAACAAACTGGATTTGAAAGGTATTAGGTAGATAGTGATCTGCCAAACAAAAAACATAAGGACGGGCTACAGTCCGCTTGGGCGAACTGTTGGATACCCTATTCTTATTCCTATCCCTCATAAGTGGGCGTGACAAAAGTCTAAGTATGGTTGAATTATGCGGAACGCTCTACATATTTTGTTATATAACATTTAACGGATTTTATTAAAAAAAACGAAGCTTTTGTAAAAAAAACGCTCCCTAACTCAAACTTTGGTTTTTCAATAAAATTGTTTTATTTAATTGTTGGCGTGTCAGTAGGCGGATTTAAAAAAAATTAACACATGAGCATAAAGAGCATAGATTATAAATTTCAGCTCCCTAGCTCTAACTTTGGATTTTCAAAAAAAAAGTTTTTTTTTTTTTAAATTGTGGGTGTTTCAGTAGGCGGATTTTGAAAATATTTAGACATGAGCTTGAAAGGCGCTTAGAGTATATATTATAAATTTCACCTCCCTAGTTCAAAATAAAATTGTTTTATTTAATTGTGGGCGTGTCAGTGGGCGGATTTGGAAAATTTTATTTACCGATCAGTTTTAGGACTCATACATCATATATAAAAAATTTCAGCTTTCTAGCTCAAAATTCGATTTTTTCGAAAATTTAGTTTTTTTGAGTTTGTGGGAGTGTCTGTGGGCGGATTTCAAAAATTCGTAAACTTGATTATTTCTAGATCCAGTTTAAAGGCCTAATTTTTGCCGACGGACGGACGGACGGACATGGCTAGATCGACATTACTATCGATGCTGATCATAAATATAGTAACTTTAAGGGTCTACGGGCAATATTATTAAGGTATGTTACAAACTATGTTTCAAAATTAATATACCCTTAGAATAGGGTATAAAAACAAACAGGCGACTTTGTCAATAAACGTCAATAAACGAGCGAACAGGCGACTTAGCCGCGAAGGGCGTTTTCATATGTGCATGCATTTGTTGTAGTAACTCCGTTCACAGAGCAGTAACAACCACGAGCGACGGCTTTGTATGCGCACAGTTTAAGTTTTGTGCTTGAGGGTATGTGGGAGAGAGAGTGGGAGAGAGAGAGAGGGAATGAACTTATAGAAAAAATTGGTCGAATTTCGACCACGGGGCGACCCCTAGTATTATGTAAATGCCTAGCGCTTAATGGAAACATAAGGAAGATTGTCTTCAGGGAACTACTGAGTTATGAAGAAAAAAACATAGGGACGGGCTACAGTCCGCTTGGGCGAACTGTTGGATACCCTATTCTTATTCCTATCCCTCATAAGTGGGCGTGACAAAAGTCTAAGTATGGTTGAATTGTTAAGAACGCTCTACATATTTTGTTATATAACATTTAAAGGATTTTATCAAAAAAAAAACGCTCCCTAGCTCAAACTTGGGTGTTTCAATTTCAGCTTTCTAGCTCAAAATTCGATTTTTTTCCAAAATTTTGTTTTTTTGAGTTTGTGGGCGTGTCTGTGGGCGGATTTCAAAAATTCGTAAAATTGATTATTTCGGGACCCTAGAGAGTATATGGTTAAAATTTCAGCTCTCTAGGTCCAGTTTAAAGGCCTAATTTTTGCCGACAGACGGACGGACGGACGGACATGGCTAGATCGACATTACTATCGATGCTGATCATAAATATAGTAACTTTTAGGGGTCTACGGGCAATATTAAGGTATGTTACAAACTATGCGTCAAAATTAATATACCCTTAGAATAGGGTATAAAAATCATCTGCTGGTAACATTATCTGCTTTATACGGAAAGCAGGAATTCTGATAGCCTTACTATTTATTGGCCCTTTCGGCACAATAAATGTTATTATTCGTGTGGCCTTTTATCGATTGGCGCGACAGAAGTTATAAAAACTAAAACCGTGTAGTCGAAATTGTGAAAATGAGGTAGAGTTGTGCTATAAGAAATATATTGATAATATGGAAAGCAATCTTAGACGTTTTGCTAAGTGTTTTTGGTCGAATACGAAAAGGCTTAGAGTGAATAACTGGTTTCCTCAGTAATGAGTAATGCTAATGACTCAAGGTAGATAATAATACTCATTCTACGCCATCGTCCTTTAAAAAGTACTACTCTGATCATGCATGTAGTAACATATTGTAGTCCCAATGTTCGGCAAACGTGACTGTCAATAGCCCCAATGTAAGTCTCAATACCATAAACTCTGTAATGAAAGGACTAGACTGTAAAAGCGGGACCAGATGGTATTCCAAACATTTTTTACAAAAAGACTCTGCCTGTTTTAACCACGCCAATATGGATACTGTTCAAATGGCCACGACGAGCAAAATATTTTGAATACGAATTTAAAGAAGCGTTTGTAACGTCAAAACAACGTCAACGTCAACCAACGACCATACCACGTCGCGTCGAGTTAATCGGTTCTCGTCAGATCACCGCAATTAAACGACGTTGGGCGCGGTTAGTACGTAGATGGGGGACCGTTTGAGAACAACCACGTGTCGTTGGCCAGTCCCATCTACAGAGTTGAGGTAGATAATACATACGTGGTATCACAATGGACCTAAATTGGTCTAAGTGTGTCGGATTCTGCCGACAGCCACATAAACCTAACCTAACCTAACGCCATAACAAAAAAGTGGTAGGGAATCGGAGGATTCTAATTATCGCCGGTCTGAATCTTAAATGGAATATTGTTAATATTTAATTACTCAAATTAGAACTTAAATGAACCAAAAACAGAAAAGTTTTATAAGTGAACGGTCAACTGTATCTAACCTAGCGTCTATCACGCATTATCTGTGGATTGTCTTGAGCCGTGCAACGTAGGTCGACGTAATTTATACAGACTTCTACAAAGATGCTTAAGAAAGGTTTTCATTCCGACCTTATACAGTGGGTAAAATCCTTTCAATAGATCACATAGATCATTTCTGCACCAAAACGAGTCCCGTCCTTTTTTCAGTTCATCTGGTGTGCCACAATGTTCGGTATTTTTTTTATATATATCAATCAATTAATATTTTTTTATATATATCAATGATATCACTGATAGACTGGAATCTTCATCACTCCTGTACGCAGAAGATTTAAGGAAATAACAAGTATAAGAAAGTCTCCATGAGTGGTTTTCTACGAATAAACTTTCCTTGAATGCAAACAAATGCAAAATCATGTCATTTCTCTTAAAAGGATCCCCACAGCCCTATTCGATAATAGGGCAAACTGAATTAAATCTTGTCATTGAACACAGCGATCTCCGAATTGCATTTTATTCTAGCTTTTGTTTAATGCACACTATAATCATATAACCAATAAAACGGTCAGAACAATGGGTTTCATTTTTCGAATTGGGAAATTCCTCTCAGAGCTGAAACTTTTATTACACTTTTTAATTCAATAGTTCAATTAACCCTTGAATACGCCTCGTATGTATGAAGTCCAATATATGAGATGCATTTGAACATAATTGAACTCAAACAGAGAAAATGCACTAGACATCTGCAGTGTAAACTTTATCGAAATCACTTTGAATCCGGGAATAGGTTAACATTATTTCCTATTATTTCAACGTAGGGTCATCTTATGAATTTCAAAATTTACAGAAAATTGTTAGCATCCATTATCCGATTCCTTTTAAACGTCACTCTATTGCCTTTAATATACCCTTCTCTCGTACTCATTTATTCTAAAAGTCGCCCAATATAATAACTCAAAAGTATCACAATAGAGAGTTTTAAAAGTTTGATATTTTGCGTATCTTATACGTTAACCCCAATTCAGATTAAGAATTGTTAGCGAGCGTGGGCCAACTTTCATTTTTCCATTTTTAACTAAATTTTTATAATTATGTTCGCGTCTCTCTTGTTTTGCTTTGGTATGACTTTTTGTTTCCTCAGAAATTTTATGGCAAAAGTTTGTAATAGACATAAGTTTAATAATAATTGTTAGCTAATTATTGAAAAAAAAAAATTAAAATTTTAGCTGGTAAACTGGTAAGGCCCACAGATAGAATTACTTGAAGCACTTATTTTTTTCCTAAAACCTAAGAGTTATGTGTGTATCTGCATCGGAGTATAGTCTTATCTCCTATGGTGGTAAACACATTTAAAGAAAATGATGCATATGTATTTGGGTGCAGCCTTCGATGTTCGCCCTCCACCACATCAAAGCAAAGCGTCGATCATGAACAATAGTTTTTAAATATTATCGCATTTGATAAAATAAAATCTGTTTTAGATTTACTACAGCTTAGGTTCTAGATGGAGAACGAACCAGAGCGAAGGTTCGATTGAATCAGTCACTTCACCCTGATCCTAACCCATGATTCGGGAGTCGGACTGAATCTCGACTGCACTAGTCACTATCAACATATTGCAACCAGTGTAGCCACGTACTGATCTCCTTGCCAGCAATTTAAGCGACCTGCACATTGTAACAGTCACTTCAGTCAGCACTCCACTTTGGGGGTTAGATAGGAAACCTGGACTTTGATGGATAGAGTTTGTTATCTTCAAACTGAACAGACAAAATGGGACCAGAGTTGGAGTTCGATGGTAACAGTCACCGCATTCTGCATGATTTCTGAAGTCGATTTGTCTATTATAGCTGCTAACTCCCCGACTTTTTATGAGTACCATCGTCACAACCACCACAACCTCACAGAGGAAATATCAATACTCCCAGTAGGCCGAAGGACTGCCGGCAATGCGAAAGAGATATTACCTAAGAGTTATTTTGTGATTTTTGATATTAATTAAGATTTGAGAATGGAATGATTTGTTGAAGGAAGTCAAACAACAAAAAAGGATACACCCCCTTTTTCGCCCCTTAAAGGACGAATGTTTCGAAATCCCATCTCAATTTTGAGTGGGTCGTGATTATTAGACTCGTTCGCCTTATTTTTTCTAGATATGGAACATCATAATATTATGAAGTTTCACGATCCGAGGAAGCCCTTATGTCAAATAATCTATCTTAAAGAAAATGTATCGCGACCCTCCCAAAAAGACAATATGAATTAACGTTCCTATTTCATCGCGCAAGAAAGGCAGGTCTTAACACTCCTGGATCGCACAAATTCAAGAACACCAGCATTTGATTGGCCTCAGCTACGTCGTGATGAAATCTTGAGGCTTACACAAAATTGGTTCAGTTTGAAAGGTAGTCAGCAATGGTAGATTTCTAGGGTTAAAGAAAGAGCAACAATATAATTATAATTTCAGGTAAACGACAGTTAGCGTTGAACATTTTTCATTAATAAGAAAATGTAGCTAACGGATACATTTTTTAACGACGTGCTTAGTAACATATGTCGCAATGACTGGTTATCAACTTTTCCATGCTATTTGTTATATATCATGTTTTTTCTCCTGGCGTTTCTTGCTTTCCCAGAATGTGTGTTTTCAATTTATTTATTTTTTTCTCCAGAAACGCCCGCCTGTGAGCAATTAAAACAACAGTGTATAATATTATTATGATATCCTAGCCATATCTTCAAAGCCATTATCGTTTGGTTTGAATGCGGCGGAACATAAGTTCAGAATACATAATTTAATTGTTCTTTTTTGTTCGCTAATTGCTTATTACTACTTCTGTCTTCACAACCGTTTATTTCTTTCCCATTTAAATTGCATATAATGATTGTCAAATGTGAATGCAGTTAAATGTTCCAAGGACTAACAAATTATTTAGTTGCAGGTTAGTTTAGATTTTGAATTCATACCGCGCCGAAATAAAATGCTTGACGTATCGGTTTTTGTGTTATGGTTATTTCTGGACCACCATCAGAAAGCTGTTGCTTGCAATAAATTTATCTGACATGACAAAAAAAATCAATCGCCATATTCCACCAGTAATTCTCTTAAATAAATTGGCGACAATGGTGTACCTACAGATGTTGGTGACTAACTGCCAATTAAATTCCAGTTATGATTTAGAACAGAAATGTTAAATTTGTGGTTGTCAGGTATCTAAATTGTTTTTTCAAAGGAAAAAAGATAAAGAAAAGAATATTCCTTGCAAAGTTTAGATAATGTCTTAAAGTCCAGTAGAACTGTATTCTAGCAGCTTGGAGAACGGAAAAGTAGAAAACTATCGAAAAGAAATTGCTTGTCTAATCTAATTGGGAAATATCAAAAGTGGCGATACTTTGCAATCGAAGTTATTTGTGAATGTTTTCTGAGTCTATAAAATGCTGACAAATTGTTCGCTGCTTGGTGTTATGTGTTGTTGGTTTGTGCACAAACTTTAGAGCAAGCAGTTCTTCGACCTATTTATTTTATTTTTGCCGTAAGAGAAGCTATTAGATACCCTGAGTTTTGAACTGGGATATGATAAAAACTGGATATGCGACTGTGATTCTAAGAGATGTTTTTATGGCAGCTTTTACGTATGGGACACCCGAAATAAATTCGATTTGGCATCCTATCAAAAAATTCAACAATACGCTGCAGTAGATAAGATAAACACATTAGAAACCAAAGGATAACCAAAAATTTTTTGACTGAAGACAATTAAAGACGTAAGGTTGGTGGGTTGATAAGGAAGGCGACGTTAATCCTTCCTGAGTAAACTCCGGTCAATGTTGACTCCTTGTGATGTCCATACGCATGGTCACCATCCGGATCTTGTTGAATTGAAAAGACTGGAAAGAGGAATTCCGGATAGTTCCGTGAGGTCCCGAAAAAAAATTATTTCCCAAAGTTATTTTTCTTACTAGACTGAGGCTATGAGAGGGGCACAGAAAGTGGAAGTTATGCTCGTGTGTTTCTTCATCACCGCAGCTTCTACACAGGCCGTCATCAAAAAAATGCATTTTCATAATAATAGCAAACGGCGGGAGATGTATCCGTATCCAAGGTGGTGAATAGGCGAATCCGCGATAGAAATATCGGGAATACAGATAATAACCAATTCCACCCGGCGGCCCATATAGGGCCTAAAACCTAGCTTCGCCAACCATTTGCTTGTGCGAAGTGGACATTTTTTTAATGTACACACACTAAAGGGATGTTTTAGTACTCTTATCATGTAATAGCTACACAGCGCGGGCGTTAAGGAAATTAGGATTAGAAGAAAAGGACAGATGCAGATGCACGTTGGTTTTTAATGTTTGCAGGTTATAATGTGAAGGAAAAATAGAGTGTGGAAGAGTATTCCACATTCGTGTTGTACGGCTGAGGAAAGATTCTTTGAACTTCACTGTACGTCCGAATACAGGCTTAAGGGTGATCTAATGAGCATTCCTTGCATGGCGGGTATTGAAATGTTCGAGGGGTGGAATGCAACTAGCTATTTCATTTGAGCACTTATGATGGAAATAACGATAAAATAACGAAAGGCAGGAGACATTACAACGATGATCAAGAGAGTCAATCGATCTGGCAATGTCTCGGTCTTCAGTGAGTTTCATCGCGCGTTTTTGAATCCTGTGTAGTAGCTCCGAATAAGTTATTGGTGCTCCAGACCAGATATGCGTTGTACTCGAGTTTCGGACGAATATGTGGTCATTCCAACGGAGGTTGTCATTAAGATACATACCGAGAATGGAAAGTCTTTCAGTTTCAGCGATGCAAGTGCCATTCATGGATAATGGCAGTGTGTGAGTGGTTCGCTTTAATGACAGAAGACAGCATTGCGTTTTAGAAGCATTAAATTCCACTATATTGGTTGTACCCTACTGAGCTATGCTGTTAAGATCAGAATTTAATAAGCTTAACATACGTTGCCGTTCCAGTTCCGCACCCGAAGATGAGGGGCGTGTCTCAAGAAACGAATATGAGAAGCTGAAGGTACTGTCATCAGCGAAGGAATGGATTATATTAGAAGTAACAGACAGGAGATCATTTATAAAAAAGAGAAAGAGAGCCGGCCACAGAATAGAGCCTTGGGGAACACCAGTTTTTCTTTGGTGATTTGCAGACTTGAAACCGTTCAAAACAGCTAGAATTGAACGGTCCGAAAGGTAATTTCTAATTCATTAAAGAAGAATTTCATCGATTCCAAATGCACGCATTTTCAATAAGAGAGCTTGACACCAAACTCTGTCAAATGCATTTGAAATATCAAGCGCAACGATCTTACTTTCACCACCTGAGTGTAGGGATTGGTTCCACTTTTCGGTTAGATATGTCATCAAATCACCAGTGGACCTGTTGCTGAAAAAACCTGAAGGCCGATCATTAAGAAGTTTTCGGGATTCCATATATTTTATTATCTGACGGGTGATTAGCGTTTCCGTGACCTTAGAAAGAATTGGTCGGTAGCTGGAGGGAGAAGAAGATTCGCCTTTTTTTGGTACAAGCTGGACAAATGCTGTTTTCCATCTTCTCGGAAAGACCCCTGAATAGCACAATCTGGGAGCGTTGAGCTGACTGCAGAATGAGCAGTAAGCAGATTGGCCTTATCTATAGAGCTGACGCTGCAATGTCATTGTAATTGAGTATTTAACCCTACAGTTTAAAGCCGAATCCGAACGTCAAATTAGAGAAGCTTCCCATAACAATTGATACTCTCGGATGTTTGTCAGACGCAAGAAGTGGGGCAGTGGGAAAAAAACTTTTAAGCGCTTCTTGGCCCCGGTGGGATTTGAATCTGAGTAGTCCAACGCACTTACCTCTGCGCCATTGCGCTTCGCATGAAAGAATTGTTGAAAACGACTTTATCTACATACTTTGCGAAGAATATGATTTTTTCAATAATATGTTTTTTTGTTAATACTGGGCTTGTCAGATGGATTTTTAAAATCTTTAAACACGAGCATTTCGGGCCTCTAGAGGCAATATTTTCTTAATTTTTATGAAGATTGTGGGCTTTTGAAAACCTTAACACTTGATTATTTCAGACCAGTAGAGAGAGAGAGAGAGAGGATGGACGGACGGACGGACATGGCTAGATCGACATTACTCTCGATGCTGATCACGAATATAGTTACTTTTTTTTTGATGAATTTCCATTTCCTTCCTTTGCTGCCATTCGTCCTTTTTGCAGCTCGCTGATCCGAATAAATTACTACCAAATCCTTTCTTTTTAAAATTAAGCAAAAGCTTTTAACAAATATGAACACATACGGCAGTACATTTTGACTCCCCCATTTTAACAAAAGCAATGCAACAGTCTGACCTCAAACCATACCTACACACTGGAAAAGCTAGTTAAAAATGGAATCAGATGAAGAGACAAAGCTAAATCGTAAACCGAGTCAAGATTTTCATGTTCGCCCCAAAAACGTACTTCTTCACAAGTAGATATCTGTAACGGTTATGGCCGAAGAATATGACAAGAATATGACCCAAGAACACTAAACTCTAAGTGCCACGACTCTTGTTCTATTTGCCAGAATAGGACAATTTGTTCGGAAGACAATGCACATTGGTCATTTTTACAAATTGGAATCTCCGGATAATGAAAACAAAAAAAAAACACCGAGAAGCTTTGCGAAACTGCCAAGCAGCCCTGGCGGGATAAATGCGTAGAAACAAATCAAATACACGTCTTCGAGTTTGCAATGCAAAAAAGTCAGCGATGAAAAATCAAGTAATTCCAAGTAAAAAGGATTCCAAATGATAAAAATGAATGGGGAGTGGGCGGACTTGCTGTATTATAGTACGCAAAATGCCTGCAAGCGAAAAATTGTATGTTTGTAATTTGTTTGCTTGCATTCTCAGCGTGGCCTGCTTTGGTATGTGATAAACAGTGCTTTTGGTGTATCGACCTTTCTTGCAGAATACAACGAAACCAAAGAATGCGCAGAAAAAATAAGTTGAACGCTCCGCATGAGTGCGGTGAAACGTGGAGATATATATCCGCTTGCTTGTAGATGATGGCATATCCTTGAAGTGGTGTTAAGCATGACTCTAGAGGTAACACATTTTCAAGTTGTTGGTTGTGTCTTGTTCTGCTCTCCTCCGTTATGATGAAGAATACTGAGAGTGCCATGGTGTGCAATATAGAATTTATACATCTACATATCTCTATCTTTATTTTTTGCTTGTTTATGTTGTGGCACAACATAAAACAAATATTCCAAGCGTCTGACACACTCACCCACTCCCCATGAGGAAGCAAGGACATTAAACAAACAAATAAATGTCCCCGCATATGCGAATCGCATCCGAGTTTTAGTCAAAACTTGATTTATTTTAGCTTCAGCAGAATCAGAGGTGCGCTCCGAGTCACAAACACTGTTCCTACTCACATAAAAGCAACCACATGACGTTATTAATGCTTTAATTTAAATACAGTTTAAATTACTTGTGCCACTTTGAATCTGTAGCGTTTTTATGGGGCAAAAGTTTTGAAATATAAATATAAACTGTCATAAATTACAGCAGCTATAGCTCAGGGAACGGAGTCAATTTAGATTTTGTCTTGCTTATTATGTAGTTGTTGAGGGGTTTCGTAATAGAGTAGTTAAACGCTTTGCTGGAACTAGGACTTTCGTGACTAGAGATTGAGAAACGTGGGTATGAAGCCAACACGGGAACGCATTGTAAGAAAAGTAGCAGCATATTTGCTGGCTTTTGATGAGTTTTATGTCCTTAAATACTTGGCCTCAACTAAAGAAATTTTCTCGTCCAGAATGATGCCGCTTTTGCTCTTAAATAATTGTTGTAAATAATTTGACTGGAAAATTTACCTCTTGCGATTGATTTTCGAAGCTTACTTTAAGCTTCAGGGATTATATCGTTTAGATTCTCAATTGACGTTATGGTGCAGTGGGAGGAAGTGTATTCATTTGTGGATCGGAAGATAATGTTTTAATAGTATAATAAAAATCAGTAGAAAAAGTATGGTGCATTGTGTTAATTCCATTTGTCTGTTAAGTACAAATAGCGGAAAAATGAAGTGCGGTTTATGTTATTTAAAAGTCGATAGACATGATCTCAAGATTCAGTGCATAAATTGTAAAGAATATTACCACGGAAAATGCGCGAAATTAGAAAAAAGAGACATCGATTTCTGTGAGAAAAGTGGTCAAGGCTTTAAATGCGATAGCTGTATTACTCAGCGGAGAAAGTCAAGAATGATAGATTCTCCTATTAACTCTGCGAACCTTGTTTCTTCTAAGAGTAATACATCAGGTACTGCTTCTGGTTGCAGTTTTGGCAGCAACAACACTACAACGACTACAGCAGCTTTAATCTATTCTCTCGCTACCCATGACGATATCAATGTGGGTCAACAGCAGTGACACTCCAAATGCTGTACGCTGAGATTATTGAATTAAAGCAAAGATATGTCGAGAGGCCCTAATTAAGATCAAAGCTCTTGAAGTACTCGTATCTAATGCCTCTTTAAACCAAAGAGTTGATGTATTGGAGATGAAGCTAAATGCACTGGAGCAGAAAGAGAAACAGAGTGCAGTGGATATGATTGGCATTCTCGATGTAAACAATACAAATGTAAGAGCAAAAATGAATAAATTGCTCAAAACTGTCATTGGTGATGAAATCGATGCCAACGAAATTGTTTCGTGTTATGTTAAGAGTATTAACACGATCAACAAAAACAAACGGTTTGCTCCTAACATCGTATGCCTGAAGTTCTCAACTGAGAGTAGGAAGAAAGATGTGATGAAGAAGATGCGTGATAATAAAAAAAGTATTACATACATGTAATATTTTTGGTGCTCAACTTAACAACAACAATAATGATGGCAACAGCAACAACATCAGCAGTAGCAGCAATAAGATTTGCATCAATGACTGTCTCACTAGCTACACAAGATCTTTATTGAAAAAGGCAAATGATCGGGTTCGAGATTCAAATGTTCTCATCTGAAAAAAAGGTGACAGAGTTATTAAAATTAAATCATTTGAGGACATTACTAAACTTGAACTTTAAGTAATTATATATCTTTTGTTTTGTTTAATTCATGAATAATACTTGTATAAATAATCCTCTACTAAATGATTCAATTTCTTATAATTGTTTTTCTTCAATAATTTCTGATAATATTAAATGTTTATGTGTAGACCATCCTAGTAATGAGCATTCTTCAGGGTTTTCAATCATTCATCAAAATGTTCGTAGTATGCGACCAAATTTTAATACTTTCTTATCTCACCTTACACCTTTGGATCATTTACCAGACATAATTTTCCTTTCTTAAATTTGGATATTTAGTGATGAGAAGTCTGAATTTGATTTAATTCCGGGTTTTAAACTTGAAGCATCTTGTAATGATTCTTATGCAGCGGGTGGCGTCGCGGTATTCTATAGAAGTAATATAATAGGGTGTGAAATTGATAAGTATAATATGGAAAGTGCTGATATTATCAGTGTCAATTGCGAAATTTCTGGTGTTTACTATTGTTTTATCTGTGTTTATAGATTGCATAAGTGTTCAGTTAAACAGTTTTTGGATGAATTCTCGGAATATTTGGTCAATCAAAAGTGTAAAAATGTGGTACTGTTAGGTGATTTTAATATAAACTAAACATACTGAGTGATTCACCCGATGTCGATAATTTTCTATCTACATTGTCTTCCTTTGGTTTTCAGTCTGTGTTCAATCAACCTACTCGATTTCATTCTTGTTTGGATCATATATTTATAAGGCTTCACAGGAACAATCATTTAGGCTATAAAACAATGGTATATGATTTAGAAATAACTGACCATAGTTTGATTAATTAATTGTAATGTTTCCAGAATAAAACAACCTGATGTGAAAGTTTTTCAAAAAATTGATTTTGTTGCTTTACGATCATACTTAAATTTAGAGTTTTGGGATGATGTATACACTGTAGTTGATCCATCCCTAGCGTTTGATTTGTTTCGTAACAAGTTATAATTTTATATAACAAACTGTAAACAGAGAATATCTAAAAATAACAACAAATCAAAATGTCTTAAGCCTTGGATGACTATTGGATTATTACGGAAAATTAAAAAGAAAAAAACAGCTCTGTTTACTGGTTAGAAAACATCCCAACAACGTTAGACTAAAGAAATATTATGAAAAGATATGTCGAGAGGTAAAAACTGAAATACCGCTTTGTATAAATTGGTATTATAGAAATAAATTAGCTCAAAACGTGGGTAACTCTAAAAAGGAATGGCAGGTTGTAAACGAAATACTTAATAAAAACAAACGTAACTTCGATATTATTATAAACAATGGCAAGTCGACTACATCTGATCCTTTGGAAGTTGGTAATTTATTCAATAATTTTTTTTTTTAACATAGGATTTTCGCATAATAATAACCTCAATTCTACCTTTCATTGTGACAGCCGTTTACATGAAGAAGATTTTCAAATGTCAAGTTTTTACTTTGAGGAGTTTAATTCACTAGAAATCCATAAAATTATAATGTCACTAAAAACGTCTAATTCTTCCTCTTTGGATAATATTTCAAGTTATGTATTGAAAAATATTTCTTTTCAAATTTCAGACGTTTTATGTTTTATTTTTAATTTTTGTGTGCGTGAAGGTGTGTTTCCGGAAACTCTGAAAACAGCAGTAGTTATGCCACTTCACAAAAAGGGTGATACTATGGTATTAAATAATTACCGTCCTATTTCGCTTTTATCAGTTTTTTCCAAAGTTTTTGAAAGGGGTATAAAGTGTAGAATATTATCTTTCCTTGATAAATCTAGTTTTTTTAGTGGATTTCAGTTTGGGTTTAGAAGTGGTCTATCTAGTGAGAGTGCATTGTTAAAGCTGATTGGGGAAATATATAGTAGTCTAAATTCTTCCGAAATTCCTTAGACCCTCTTTATTGACATCACAAAGGCTTTTGATATGGTAAATCATACCTTACTTCTAAATATATTATTTAATGCGGGTTTCAGAGGCTTTACTTACGTCTGGTTTGCTTCTTATTTAAGTAACCGTGAGCAGGTAGTAAAAGTAAAAAATGTTATTAGCTCCCAAAATCAGAAAAATGTAGATGTTCCTCAAGGTTCCGTCTTGGGTCCGATCCTGTTTCTGACATATGTTAATTCACTGTTTATTCAACGTTTTAAGGACAAAATTACAGCATTCGCTGACGATACTGGCCTTTCCTATTCGAACAAGAGTTATCTTAGTTTATTCTCGGATGTAAATAATGACTTAGATATACTACGGAGATGGTTCAAGCAACATAAATTAATAATGAGTGATAAGACAAAGTTTATGATATTTAATAACAAGGGTGTGATATGTGATGAATTGCCTCTTTTTTATCACTCACCAGATTGCTTACGATTTTGTCTAGTGGATGCCCATTCAAATGGTGCTAAAACCTTTAACGAAAACGTAAGTTGCCATAACAACTGTTTTAAAATTGAGCGTGTTGAATATTTTAAGTATTTAGGTGTCATATTGGACCATAAACTCAACTGGACTAATCATACGCTTTACTTAAAGCAATATTTGAATATGGTTGTAAGACAGCTATATCATCTCAGTCTCTACTGTAATTTACCAATTCTAAAGTTGGTTTATAACGGTTTATTGAAATCAAAACTGCAATATGGAATTTTGTGTTTTGGGGCGGAACTTATTTCAGTAAAATAGAACCTCTATTAATCAAACGAAAACATGCAATTAGAATTATTTGTAAAGTTAATCGTAGAACACCCAGTTTTGAATTGTTCAAATATCTCGAGGTACTTCCTCTAAGACATCTTTATTGCTATAAAGTTTTAAAAATATTCTTTGAAAATTCCGGTTATTATGATTAGTTAGATTCATGAAAATTATAATTTACGAGCCAACGGCAGAAATTTCGTTACTGTACCAACAATCAACAGAACACACTTCTCTCGTTTTTTTTTGTTATGTAACCGCGCCTCGTTTGTTTAATATACCACCTGAAAACCTTAGGTGTGAGAGAATAAAATCAGTATTTTTAAACAAGATCAAAACATGGCATTTTTCCTGTAACTTTTCTCATATAGATTCTCCTTTGATTCCAATGGTGTAATATAGTATATGAATATAAATGATTATTGTCTACTCGATGTATATCTTTTGATTTGCTTGTAATTTCAAGTTATATAATTTGTTTCCCCATCAATAGTTTAATTGCTTTTCCTCTTTTTCAAAATAAAAGTACTTTCGCCTCTTGTCATTTTGACAACAGAACGTACTATGCTATTTCTTGCTAAAAAGTAAAATGGTCTTCTTAAAGTAAGTTTGTATGTAAGTAAAAAACAAAAGAATTATTGTAACCCTTAGTTTAGTTTTTGGAAAGAAATAAAGAAATCTAAATAAATAAAAAATAAATAAATAAATAATGCTCACACTCCGTACCACTTAATTACGTACCAATTAATTATGAAGAGGTATTTTTTTTTCGAAAATACGATATTTTTAAATTAGTTCCTCTTAACCCTTAATTCACTAGGTGAAAAACTCGCATAAATACCTAGGTGAATATTGCTTTTTTTCAATATTTAGGATATGTTTCTGAAAAAAATTACTTTTGTTCTTTGAACTTCAACATCTTCCTGATAAAATAAAGCAAAAATATTTATAAAAATGCTCTATAATTAAGATTTGTTTATGGAAGTTTCGAAGTCTTTTTTTGAAAAATCACATTTTTAGAATTAAAAAAAAAATATATAAAAAAAATTAATAAAAAACTAGCAATTCACTTTTCAAAACAGAAAAATAACGCTTAAATATTTGATGCAAAAAGTGACTGTCTCCATATGAAGAAAAAAAAACGTGCAGGTACTCAATTGCAGACTTGATTTTAGAAGTTTTTGCACTTTTTGTATATTTTGCGAGAGCATCCCAGGCAAACTGGCTTCTTGCATGCGCAACAAAGATATGCAGTCTTAGTTCTCTTTTTGGAGCTGCAAACATGGCAGTATTTGCGCTGACCTCTGGGATGTTTTTCTTCTGCAGCCTCGGGGGCGTCAGGTGTTTATCTTTTGGTAATCGATGAAACTGATAGACGTAGTTCAAATGGCAAAATCGTGTTGTATAAACCCGAAAACAATTTACTTCTGTTAAGATCTTCACCAGCTTGGCCTGGTTTACTTAAATCCATACTTATCACTGAATTTCTCGCAAAACAAACAAAAAATAATAAAGCGAACACATATGCAAATTGTAACATAAATACCTACCTGAGTCCCTGGGACTCACTGATCACCAAAAAGTGACCCTTCCACTTATTGTAAAAACACAACCGACCAGTATCGCGTTTATCACCACACTACATGAAGGTACTGTGGATCTTATATATGTGTGTGTAGAAATGCACCATCTGTGTGCGAAAGAAAAAGATGGGTGAGTCCCAGGGACTCACCTAGTGAATTAAAGGTTAACGCCAACGCACAATCCATCATACTTAAACTAATGACAAAAAAAAAATTGCTTGACAATACATCTAAATAGAAAAAGAACGCGAAATAAACAAATTCAACCCAATAAATCTGAAAAGTGGGGAACGGCTTAAAGAGAATTGGTTTGATAAACTAAACCTAAGTAAAGCACATCCCAATTAACAAAAATGTCAAACAAGTGTAAGCAGATAAGATATGCGATGTGTTTGTGTAACGAAATGACCGCAAGACAAAGTAAACACAAAGCGATAAAACGGCAAAACGACAAAAACAAAATGACGGCTTGCGAAAAGAAAAACGCGAAATAACAGGCAACCGATTGCTTTATATCCTTCTTACCTTCCGCGAAATAGTTTTTCACAATCAACGTAGACATGCCTTTACATGACGGCTAACAGAGTTAATGTGACCACAATAAGACTGATTTCTATTTATATGGAAGCCAAGCCTAACGACTGTTTCACAACGAGTAATCTGTTCATCAGAAATTTATTGCGAAACAGACCAGGTATCAACTACATTCTTCGAAACAATGATTGTTTGCGATTTATTTGGATTCGAGAGGAGTCCATTTCTAGCTGACGATCCTATTGCTTAAAGGTCTTCATTAATCTTAATGGCAGATCTTCCCACAATCAAACCGGAAGTGACATGTAAAGTTGTACATCGTCAGGGTAAAGCGTAAAGGTGAAGTTTTGCAATCTTTCAGATTGCGGTAAGGACACTAATATGCACACTGATCAGAAGCGGTCATAAAATGAAACCCTGTGGTAAACCAGCTTCAAGCAGTCTCCATGCCAAAGAGGTTTTTCCTATCACTACCTTTGGCTATGAATGTTGCAGATAGATTTTGACAAGGACAATGATGCAATTTTTTTCATAAAATATCATGGTTTAACTTATCAAAAGCTTTTGAAAAATCAAGTTAACACAATACTGTCAAGTAACTGTTATCCCTTTCCATCTATATGTCATCCCTTACTTTCATGATAGCTGTTGAACAACCATGACCTGCTCTAAGACCAGATTGCGTTTCAGCCAAAAGATTTCAGTTCATTAATTGGTTTAGTGTTTTTTTTATCCTGTGTGCGAGATGGTGAATGGAGGAGAACAAACACCCGCGAACTATATGAGCTGCACAAAAATGTGGATGTAGTAAGCTTAAACATGTCGATTAAATTGGCTCAGTCACATCTAGCGAATCGATTATTTTGTTCCAGCCAAGAGAATCTTCGACCCTCAAACTCCAGGTTCGAAAAGGCAACCGAACATCCATTTCAAGGACCAAGCTATCGCGGATGCCAGCGCGCTTTGTATGTACAGCTGGAAGTAGCGTGCCCGCGATAGTAGAGAATGGAAGGCTACGGCATCTCAGGCAGGAACTTGTCAAGGGTCGGAATCCCATACAATTTTGTTTATACCTGCAACACAATATTTCCTAAATAAAAATACATTAAATAAACTTATTTGAAATAAAGAGTGCGACTATTTTTCTATTGCATTTGCAATCAAAGCAAACATCTCAGATATCTTTTGTTAAGCAAACATCCAAACTTACCCTAGTTTCGACTGCGAAAAGGAAAAAACCCAATTTTTGTGCGGTTTAGTATCTTTAACATCCGTTTCTTTACAAATAAAGATTTCCGTAGAAATTATGCGGTTGCGGCACGCATAATGGCTGCGACAACGTTCACGATTATTTTTTTTTTGTGATTCCCATGTGTGGGCGTTGATACGTTAATTGATAGAATTCCTGTTCAGCGCACTGTACAAATAATCTACCCGTTTAGTCATCCTTTGCGCCTCAGTATGAACGTACATCTTGCCCGTGATAAAGATGTGCAATTTGGCTGTGTTTGGAAATTATATGATGTCTAACAATTATACCATTTTATCCCTCATTAAAGGATGTCTTCGATGTAAAGGACGATGGACATACGATTAGGTAATAAGGTAAATGAGCAATTATGAGGTGAATGCAGCATTCGTACCTTGATCTTGAGTTGACAATCACCCGTTGTAACAAGTCCTATTACAATGGATTAAGATGGATAAATATGCCGGGGAAAAAGCGTTTGCGGGATAAACAGCTGAATTAATCGAGCAAACATTTTAATTAAATCTGCTTTTAAGGGCCAGTTTTGGGTAATTAAGGACTCGGCTTTGCGTTTTGCTTCATTTCAGGTTATAAAAACATGCTTTAGTCTTCTTAACACAAGCATCTGATAAGTATTTGTGTGGCTGGTTTAACAACAGGTGAAGATTGTTACCGTAGATCGAAAAAAGAAGACAATTTGAAACCACTCATCATGTTTGTCTGGTGGTTGGCTTAAAAGGAAATCACGTTTGGCTGTTTTTGAAAAAAAAAAACAACTAATATGCAGTAGCGTGGGGGTCCTTCCTTACTAAGACCCTTTAAACGAAAGCCGTACATACAGATCTATCTGGTTATTTTCTATTTTAAAGTCTTGTAGGATTCTTTTTCTCACATAGACCTCTTATCTAACAAT
Source organism: Portevinia maculata (assembly GCA_949715645.1). Lineage (NCBI taxonomy): Eukaryota > Metazoa > Arthropoda > Insecta > Diptera > Syrphidae > Portevinia > Portevinia maculata. The sequence goes on from OX454526.1 coordinate 223,924,433, forward strand.
TGATTTGAAAATTGTTTATGAAGCATTGTGAAGTAGCGGGTTCAGGTATATTGAATGTTATTAAATCGCTCATTCAACGATGGATGTGTTTTATGGAAACAGCGCATATACATGAAGTCAAACGAATCAAGCTACATCAAGCTTGTAATGAAAAGAATTGTTAGTCCATTTCCCAAGCAGAAGAACTACTACCTACAACGGTTAGGTGTCTAATCAACACACGAGTTAAACTGTAGCATTCGTGAAAAAATTAAAAAAAAAAAATATATAATAATATTTTTTCTTTTTATATTTTTATTTACTAAACTAAGAAATAGACGAAGTTACAGGGTTGCTTAGTACTATTATTAACCATGTAAGTCTGGTTCTGAGCTAGGTCGATCTTACTGTTTACGATATTTTAACTGTACTAAGGACCATTTCGTTTTGTCCTGAACCTATATTTATATGTGTTTCGATCAAGATGAAGCCAAGCCATTCCTTGGGAATTTTCCATGTTTATTTTTATTACTTCCATCTGGTCAGCGTTTGGTATCTTTCGAGATAGCGATGATGTTTGGGTTGCTGTGTTATCTTTCTTTGCTGACATATGGTGGTTCGGGTTATGGTTATTGTTTGGGAATTTTGAATTTACATCTGTTCGACGTATGGTATCTTGGGTTGCTTGTTTGTTTGTTTAATGGTATTAACTCACGTCATCTCAATATTTGTCAACTCAACACAAAAACTCAACACAAATCATCTCAACACATCCAAACTCAACACAGATTGCATTCTTAATGTGAAACAACTAATTGAAGAAATAAATATACAAAATATATACAAACAAATATATCAACCCAATCAAAACAAATCCAACACACAATATACGTTAGGTACATATATATATTATAAGTGACAAGTACACGATAAATTGAAAAAAAAAGTCGTGCGGACTTCCGACTTTGACTTTTAAATTAATTTTTTTATTGATAACAAATATCAACTTACATACTTAACAAAAATGATTCAACCTAACTTAGAATTTACAGGATACTCATTTTATATTTGGTCCTTTTGCGGACGGTCTAAGTTTAAATATATCTGGTTTAAGATATAACATGTTTTGATTTCATCGAGAAAATTACTAAAACACTCGGAATCTTTAAAATTTTTTTATGTACCTATTTATATATATAGCTGACCCATGCTCGCCTTGCTTCGCCAGTCTGCCACTTCTCAAATTTAAAACAAAATACTTGCTGATAAGAACTGTAAAAGAAAACGTCGAGAGTGTCCCTTCTCATTATATGGTACTCTCTGTGTGACTCCCTCTCAATCTCAATTACATTTCATACCCTATCTTTCTCAATCCCATGCGCCACAAAAAAAACAACACAAACTACAAAAAGTGCATAAAAAAAGAAAGAAAAAGCACACAGCACAAAAGGTACAGAGAGAGAAACAGATTTGTGCCGCACACACACACAAATTTTCCTCCACTCAACGCTGCGAAAATCCAACGATCTAGCTTCAATCGAATATTTTACTGTAATGCTTATTGTTCAACTTGAGGATAACCTACAAAGATGATTCATATCGTAAGATCTTTGTACATAATTGAACTTTATAAAAAAAATCCTATTTCATTTGGATGAGTCATTCCAAAGCTAGGAGCTAGAAAGCATTCGAGAGTTACAACTTTTCTTAGATATCAGCTTAGATCTCCGCTTCCGGACAGCGGATGAAGCATTTTCCCGCAATAAAAAGTAGCCTATGTTCATCAGGGATAATGTCGGCTTCTAATGGCAAAATAATTTTTCAAATCGGTCCAGTAGTTTCGGAGCCTATTCAAAACAAACAAACAAACAATCAAAGCTTTCCTCTTTATAATATTAGTATAGATTAAATTATTACCTTCCCTACTTAACTTAGGTACTTAAAATACTGCACGTATACTAAGTATTATTAGGATCCCAATTGCTTTCCGAGCGCCTGGCAGTCGTCAACGTGTACACGCAGCCCTGTGAGCCGACTGAAGCCTTAGTTAGTCACCTACCGGAAGCACCACCCCAAGTTGGCGAGCCTGGCCTATTCCAGAACTAGGGCGTTAATCTGACTTATAAAATAAGTCCTGGGAGGGCATGTGGCCACTCCTCCTTTAACAACCCACCAAAATTCTGTGTTCATACTGCTTTTTCGTAGCGAATTTATCCCTCTCCGCTATTGCGGTACTAAAATGGAGGAGCTCATGAGCTTTGGCGACGTCCCCGTCGTGGACGAGACGCTTATCTCTTGCTCTGCTGTAGCAGTGGTATAATACCAGGATACCATCTCTCGTCTGTACCAGCCCTTTTGAATCAATATGGATAAATGCCTCGGGAGGGGGGGGGGGGGGGGGATAAAGTCAGATCGGAGCGTACTTTCTATGTACATTTCATTGGGCAAGTAAGTGTCAGAGGGGCAGCGTGCCCCATGTAGAGATGGTGTTTGTTGAGTTGTTCAGATGCCGTGTATTCTTTAGACCTGTTACCCCTAAAACTTGCATGGCAGGTTGTTTGTGTTCATGTGGCATAGCGAGTGAATGAAGTTGGTGGAGTACTGTATATTCAAAGCCTTAATAAACAGCTTGCATTTAAGGAACACAATAAACTATCACTTTTTTACCAGAAACAAATAAAAACTAAAGCTTGTTGCCGAAAAGCAACGTGGAATAAGAAGAAGCCCAAAAAACACAAAATTGAATAGCAAAAGTTAAAGAAAGTTCTTCACCTGTATCTGTGATACGGATACGTGATGGCGAACACAATGAACATAGAGGATGTCAGCCTCCGACCGAATTCAAAAGATTATTATAGTTTGCCGTTTGGGATAACGTCAGTTAAGCTTTTGTGTTCAGCACTGAATGTATATGAAATATAAATTCAATTGGATCCACAAGGATGACAACAAAATTACATTTGGAGGGAAGGTTTTTGCACGATGCCGATAACTTGGGAGGCAAAAAAATGATAACGGATTTTTGTAGAGGGGTTAAATAAAAGCATTATTTGCTATGGAAGGGGGAAGGGGAGTCTAACCCAGTTTTGAAAATCCCAATTTTCATCGATAAAATTGGTGGATGATGCCATAATTGGTTTTTTTTTGACTTAAAACGTGTGAATATAGTAGAGTATCACAAGTAGATCCGATAAACAGTAATGTGTAGCGGCGCAATTCTCGATGGGTAATTTATTTTGTCAACCAGTTTGGGGATGTTTATTTTTTGCTGTTATTTTTTTTATTATGAAATCGATACGCTTCAAGCACATCAAGTAAAGCACTGAAGGTGCAGCAGCATGAAATTTGAAAACAGGAAGAAACATAAATGAATACGACCTTCCAATAAAGTTTACATTTTCGAATGAAATAAATTGGTCAGGACCGCTTCGAGCTCAAAAAGTATCGGCAGCCCTCCGGTTTCAGATCACTTCATCAGAGGCGATTCAAATAGTGTTGTTTTTGATTTTTTTAATTAAGGAGGTTTCAGACCAGTTTCTTTTTTTTTTGATTTCGACACGTAAATTCTTCTGTTATTGGTTTGTTTATTGATCCTTCTTTTACGACATTGGCGACCTTCAGTTCTCCCACGGAATTACATGCAATTCGCTGGGCTCACTGAAATGTTAAAACCAGTGTTTTCACACGGTCAACAATACGTTACACTTATTACGTCACATTTATTAAAGCTAACAGGGTCGTTTGCTAAAAAATAAAAAAAGATTTCAGAAAAAAATGGTGTACCATGAATTTCTAAACTGAGTGGCCATAACTTGATCTTTAACCCTTAAATACCGAAAAAAGGTATCAAGATGTCCTTAAAAACGGCGCACTATGTCTGTGTTAAATTTTCAGTAAATTGAAGTTTTACCAATTATATTTCTCATCTGCCTATTTGTATACATTTTCAACAATACATATTTACATAAATATTAAGCCAAAAATAGTTATGTTTAACAAAAAGTGTAGATATCTTTCTTAACAATTCACCAATACTAGGTGGTAGTTACGCCCGCTTTATAGGGGATGGGAATATGGTATCCAACAGTACGCCCAAGAGAATTTTAGTAGCTTCTGAATTTTTTATTCAATCACAAAAAAAAAACAATTTTCACTGCAAGTCATTCCAAAACGTCAACCATTATAACGCACCATAAAAGCATTGTAAACTAAATTATCATTGTAACCCATTTTAGACACGAAACTCATTAGTCATGAGTTCTAAGTGTTAAGGAACGATCGTCATTAATATGACTTGATAGCGCTTGGAGAAGGTGTCCTGATTGCTGTTTGTTCCCACCTTGACTCACAAAATATTGACTTTCCATTTCTTCTAAATGTTGAAATTATCAGTGGAGAAATTTTACTTAAGAATAAACATTTTTGTCATTGTTCTTTGAACTCTGAACAATCTATGGCATTAGACCATATTTTTGCACGTAATAGATGCCACATTCTAAACGTGAAGACATAGATTTCAGTTTTCTTAAACTGATTAAAACTAGGCGGATTCATAGACCTAATTTCAGGTTCAAGCAGACATAAACGGTAATTGACTTTGGGATCGTGAACTTATGAACAGTTTTTGACTTTCAAAATGGCTTTCGATCTTAAATGGCTGCATAGTTATACAGTTCATAAGTACATATACAGCCTTTTAATTAAATATTTTTCAACCCATATTAGTTATACAGAGCTTGTGTCAGATAAAGAACCAAAAAGAAGAAATCAATTACATTTACCTGCCCAAACTGGTAAGCCCAACTCAGCTGCTTGTGAAAAAGCGAATGCAAATATTCTGCTGATATTTGGAGATTCGATTGCGTAATATAGGCAATTATGAATGAATATAATATTTTTTAGTGGACAAATAAATAAATAAACTTAAATTGTTCACCATTACCCTAAGGTAGCTATTATCAAAAGCTGATCACTCACGCACACACTCTTATTGGTATCTGACTTTATAAATAAATTTCTCCTATATCTGCCTCAGGTAATTACTTTTCAAATGTACATTTGAGTTATAGTTCCTTTAAGAACCCTCACGTCTAAGAAACTGAGCATTATTGAATCAAATTACAAAGTAAATTCGATTTCTCAGAGCAAAAGAAGGAAGGAGAAAATGACATTTTGATACAAAAGCACTTTTATACAGGCACAAATCAACTTTCAAGCGCATTCAGCTTATGCAGCCTTATGCATTAACATTGCGTTAGTTTTATGAAACAATTTTATGCGTTCAGAGGCATATTAGAGCCTACGTAACTTAATGCACTACTTAAAATACGGTTATGAATAGGCTGTCTATTTAACGCAAATAAAAAGATTAAATTTGATGAAAACGAAGAAAGTGTGAAGATTTGTTTCAAATATTGAGTATTTGTCAGCTCAAATATCGAACTTGTTTAAGATCGTTTGGTAAAAATGCAATTTTCTTACCTTCACTCCAAGTATTAAATTCACTAACAAAGATGCATATCGTTAAAGCTGTTTTTGAAAAAAGTAAATTTTTTAAAAATTTTAGAAACGTTATAAGAGTAGGTATGAATTAATAATTAAATATTTGATTTTGAGAATCTAAGTATGCAAATTTGTTCCAAATAATAGATAAGGCGTGATTTCTTTTTTAAATCACTGCTTCGGATTTTGAGTCATAGTTTTTTTTTTAAATTTTTCGTTATTCGAGTCTTTTGATAAATCCGAGTGTGCCATGTTCTTACATTTACTTTAAGTTTTGAAAATCCTAAAACCATCAAAAGCATTAGAGCCGCTTCTAGGTTAGGTTAGGTTAGGTTTATGTGGCTGTCGGCAGAAGCCGACACACTTAGACCAATTTAGGTCCATTGTGATACCACGTATGTATTATCTACCTCAACTCTGTAGATGGGACTGGCCTACGACACGCGGTTGTTCTCAAACGGTCCCCCATCTACGTACTAACCGCGCCCAACGTCGTTTAATTACGGTGATCTGACGAGAACCGATTAACTCGACGTGGTATGGTCGTTGGTTAGAGCCGCTTCTAAGAAAAGTATTTTTTTTTTTACTTTTAGCAACTGTTATTAAAAAAAATTATAAAAAAAAATTCAAAAATCTAAGTACTATGTTGATTACGTTAATCTAGTCTTACGGAAAAGTGAACCAAGTATTCAAGACATCAAAATTGATCGAAATCGTTGGACCAGATTTTGAGAAAAAAAAATTTCAAAATTAAAAAAAAAAAATTATTTGAATAAAAAAAAAAAATTTATTTGAATAAAAAAGTTATAAAAAAATATTTCAAAATCTTTAATATAGTAATTTGTTTCAAATAGTGGTATAAGTCGGCGTGTTAATTTTTTTTAAGGAAAACTTGACCTTTTTTTAAGTTATTAATATTTTTGAAAGTACCGTTATTCGACTATTTCCGCAAACAATAAGTACACCATTTTCTTAAGCTCATCTCAATTATATCGAAAACCATCAAGTTTGTTATAGTCATTTTTGAGAAAATAAGCGTTGTGAAAACCAGCTGTATTGGTGTTGTGGAAACCAGTTGAATGGCCGCGAGTTATAAGCCTCGAAACCCCAAATGCGAATTTTGAAGAAAAACTGTCCACCAATTGTGGCTGGAGCCTCGGCTGCAGACGAACAAACGAATAAACGGACGAAAATGCGGGACACACTTTTTTGGACATCTTTATTGCGTAATATCATCCCCCGCCCATACATAGTTTGAGTAAAAGTTACATTTTCCGAAGTACAACAAAATTTTCCGGCACATTCTATACAGTAAGTAGCTACACACAATACTTCTAAACATTATTTGACTTCATTGACTTCGAAATCTAAGCTGCGATTCACAGCCGTTTTCGAAGGGTTTTCAAATACATAGTTCATATAATATTCTTTTAAAATTTCGAATTCCTAACACAATCGAAGTCCAACCTACTTCTCGGGTATCCTTTACAAACATTCTTAATTTTTTTCTATAAAATACTTCATTCTTCTGTTAACCCTCGCATGGACCCTATCTACGCAATCATGAATATATTTGAATTTTCTTTATTGAATATTTTTGTTAGGGCTTAACTTATCTCGAAGAAAATTTTACTCAGTAACTAACTTTTTGATCTTAGTAGGAAAACAAAAGATTTAAAAAAAAAATCTCAGATTTTCTCACCTTTTTATACATTTCGACGATTTTTTTGCACATATGAACAGTATCTACACATGTAGATAATTTTTTTTTCATACATTTTGCTTGATATTTTCGAAAATGCGGGGCTAAAATAGGGGGAAATAAGAAGACATATTGTTACACCTAGAGCCTAGACTATAAATCTAGCCTGAAGGAACAGCAATAGAATAACCACCTTAAATTAAATAAAAAAAATACAAGTAATATACAAGCTAATTCGTTTTATTCATAAAAAAAGAAGACTGTAAGCTAGGCCATATAACAATTTTGGCACATTGTTTGGGTAAGACTGTGCTCCAAACACATTGGCTTTTGGCATTTTACGCATCCTCGGGGTAGCTCTCTTCTTTTTATTGATCCTGTAGCTTATGAAGCATGTCCCTTTTTGAGGCGTATGACCTGCAGGATCTACTTCGCGCTCATCTGGGGTGAAACCTTCGATGTTTTTTCCAGGTCCAACATCTGTGCTCTTTTACGTATCTGCGGGCTGCACAAGCTCTCACCCAGGCTTTCAAGGAAATTTATTCTGCGACTTTTCTTTGTTGCAATATTTGCTGATCCTTGTGGATTATTTTTCACATAAATTATGTATACAGCTAGTCCTGATAAGTCAGGCAGATTATAAAATAAAGCCAACGGCTAACGTAGCGTCCTTCGTTTTGTGGTATACACTGGCTAAGCATTTTGTCCATCGTATCAACCCCGCCTTAGGAATGATTATAATACAGGATTACCTCTGGTTTTTTTGTGGTCCCTCGGAGATTGCCTTAGTTTGGTGGAAGGTTGACAGCAAAACGACAGCCTTGTCTTTTTTTGGGACGTAAGAGCAAGCACAGCATTTTCACAAAATCCAAATTCGGTGGACAACATTGTCTCTGTATTTTGAAGCTTTAAATTCATCTGGTAAGTAACGTTTGTTATTTTTTAATGTTCCCACAACAGACAGCTTCCAACTAAGCAGCTCCTTAGCTAATGGTAGAGTGGTGAAAACATTGTCCATTGTCACGTTTCTTCCAGTATTTTTATAAGGAGTAACAAGTTCCTTCACAATTCGTTCACCCTGGTTTACTTGTCTGTTGGAACGAATTTTAGCAGTATAAATTTGTCCACTCAATGGAGAGGCTGTCTGCGAATCACAGGCCCACCAAAGCTTTATGCCATACTTTGCTGACTTGGATGGTATGTATTCGGTAAATTTAGTACGTCCTCTAAAGCGGAAAAGTTGTTCATCTACCGTAATTGACTCAGAAGGCCGATAACATTGTCCAAGACTGAAATGTAACATTTCAAATACATAACTTATAGGTGCTGCTTTGTCAGATGCTTTTCGATCAGCTCTGGTAATTTCCGAATCAAAACGGATAAATCTCGAAATTGCTCTGAAGCGACGAAGTAAAGTAAATGCAAATCATGAGAAACAAAACAAAAAAAAATATTTCCTAGACCAGGTTCGTACAAAATAAATGTATGGGATTTTTTTTATCTACACATGTAGATACAGTCCATTCGGGTACATAAAAAGATGTGTCCATGCGAAGGTTAACGGTGTACGAACATCAGAACCCCATAAATCAACAATAAAAAAAGTGATAAAATTTCAAATCTTTGATGTTGCAAACATTAAAGCGATTAAACGATTTAATTTAGTTCATATTGGGTACCGTAGAAAGTTTTTTTTATTATTCTTTCGGAAACGTAAACAAAATTTGCCGCTTTCTCTTGGAAAACTCGTCGGTTGATCGATCATGTTGGTGTTTGAGAAAACTAAACGTAAGCAAGTTCATTCTGATTTTCATTTGCAAGCGTCGCCGGACAAATATTTACAATTCGGCAGAGCAAATTTATGCAAGAATGGGAGCGACTAGTATAGTTCGGAGTGTTGTTTGCCAACAAAGGAAAGTGTAGGTGTTTTGGGGCGATTTGTTTTGCAGATTGCGATTGGTGTGACTAATAAAACGTCTTAGGAACAACTGACAATTTAGAACGATAGAACCAGAAAAGGGGGCTTGACCGAAATTAGGTTCCGTTTTATTAATGGAATACCAAGGAAACTAATTAATTTGTTCCAACATATTCCACACAGAACATGATGTATATTTGGAATGTCAGCTAAGAATTAAGTATGTACATATAAATTGCGAAGCCGTTTCCAATTATCAGTTCCTATGTATATATATGGTTTTTACAACCCCGGTATTCTCAAAAACGGCTCCACCGATTTCTACCTTTTTTAAAATATAAAATAATTGAGGAGCGCGTAAGAAAATGGCATACTCAGTTTTTGCGAAAATAGTCGAATAAAGTTAATTTACAAAATTGCTTATATCTAAAAAACGGGTCAAGTTATTTCCGAGAAATTTTCCACACCAACTAATACCACTATTTGCAACGAATTTATATATGTAAATTTTTGGAATGCCCTTTAATAATTCTCTGTATTCACATTTTTTTCAATTTTTAAAAATCTCACTTTTCTTTAAAATGGGTCTAACGATTTTGATAAATTTTAATGTCTTGATAACTTGGCTTGAGTGTAAGAAGATGGCTTCTCAGTTTTTTCTATAAGACTCGATTAACGGTACTTTCGGAAACCAACAATATCTTTAAAACGTGTGTTTTAAAAAAAAATATATAAATATTAGGCATTAACGGCCCATAGAGGGCCTAAAACCTAGCTTCTCCAACCACTTTCTTTGCAAAGTGGAAGGGACCTACAATTTTAAGACGAATCCGAACGGCAAATTTGAGAAGCTTCTCATGACAATTGATACTCTTGGATGTTTGTCAGACGTTCGCAAGAGGTGGGGCAGTGGAAAAAAACTCAAGATGTTATTTGGGCCCGGAATTGAACCGGGACCTTTCGATTAGTACGCAGACACACTAACCATTGAGCCACTGCGCCCGACAGCGTTTTTATAGCAGTTGGTAAAATTTTCAAAAACGTCACTTTTCTTAAAAACGATTCTAATGATTTTGACGATTTTTGGGGTTTTCAATACTTGTAATAATTGTGAGGGCATGCCATACTCAGATTTTGGGAAAAGACTCGATTAACGGGACATTATCAAACTGCCAATATCTCAAAAACTGACGGCGTCATTTCAAAAACGTTCACAATCAAGCTTATTCTAGCACTAGTTCATATAACAGTTTCTCATTTTTTAAAAATGTTACTTTACTCGAAAACGGCTTTAACGATATTGATCTGTGTTGGTGTTTCAAATACTTGGAGTGGAGGTTAGAAACTGTCGAACTTTTTTCAAAAGACTAGAACAAACTTCCAAAACGTGGTTCTATATTAAAAAGGGGTTAAAGAGATTTTAAATAAGTTTGAGATTTGAGCTGACACATAGATGAAAGACGAATTTGCAAGCTTAAATTTTTGAAATAAATCTTTGTACTTTTTTTAAAAAAAAAAAAAAAAAGTACCCATTTCCAGCCCCTCTGAAAGGTATAAAATTGAATTTCCAGATGAATTTTAACTTACCCATTCACAAATGCAATTAACACAAACTAAATAGCTATCTCTATGTTATGATTCCGGTTTTCCAGATTTTACTTTACGAGTTAGAACATGGTTAATGAAAAAATGTAATCCGAAAACAATTGTAATAAAAGCGAAAAAGTTATCATACGGCCCAGTCGTGCAGTCATTTTTTAGGCTCCGCTTGGGGTCACTGTTTGCTTTGGAGTAGGTGCGAGGTTTTTTTTTTATAAATTTGGGGACTTATTTCATAGTTGAATTTGGGGACTTATTTCACTATGAAATAACCCCCCAATTTGAAGTATGAAATAAGTCCCCAAAAAGCCATGAAATAAATCCCCACCTACATACACATTTTGGGGAGTTATTTCATCTTTCATTTGGGGGGTTATTTCATTGGGAGGTTATTTCCTGCAGCCCATTTTTTAATGTACCCTGGTTAGGTTAGGTTAGGTTAGGTTTAGGTGGATGTCGGCAGAAGCCGACACACTTACACCAATTTAGGTCCATTGTGATACCACGTATATTATCTACCTCAACTCTGTATATGGGACTGGCCAACGACACGCGGCTGTGCTCAAACGGTCCCCCATCTACGTACTAACCGCGACCTACGTCGTTTAATTAGGGTGGTATGGTCGTTGGTTAATGCACCCTGCACTATTATACTATTTTGAAAAGCTCTGGCAAAATTTTTTTACAAAATAAAATTATTTGTTTTCTAATATCTTAATTGTACTGCATTTATCAATAGTTTAGTTAAATTATTGGCAAAATCGGATAGCTGATTTTTTTCAAATAAAAGTGGTTTTAAAAAAGGATATAATTTTTGGTAACGTTTAAGTTCATTCAGGTTATTAATGCAAAGCATGCCAGTTTTTATTGGGCGCGTCCCACTCAAAATCTCTAGGCACTCTGAACAAAAAAATAGAGAAATGAAAGCATACAATTTTGCTCTTAGATATCTCCGGGAAAAACTGAGCTAAAATATGTTGTCCCACTTAAAAAATCTCTGAGCGCTCAGAGATCTCTCTTCGTGGGAGGCGCCTATTGACTTTAACACCGCATTATGATAGCATTATTAGGTTGTGTTGCGTGCTGCTGGAAAACACGACGTGCAATATGCAGTTTGGAAACAGTTCTTTCGAACTATTGAATAGTTCCTTTGGAATAGTTCCTTCACCGGATTCCGGCAAGGAAATGCGCTATCGTGTGACTTCTTTAAGCTTCCTCCATTGCAGATAGATAAAAAGGCATGTGTCAACACGAAATAAACTATCTTCAACAGATCCGTCCAACAACTGGGATACGCGGACAATTTCGATATAATCGGCCGATCTCAGGATGCCGTGGTAGACTCTTTCATGGCCATCAAAGAACCGGCACAATTGGTTGGCCTTGATGTCAACGAGGACAAAATGAAGCATTTACTTTCAACAACCGAACAATATATATATCTGCGGCCGACTAGGATAAAACGTAACTTAGTTAGGGAGTTCACCTACCTCCGAGTAAGCATTAACTCCACAAATGACAACTTATTGGAGATCCGACGAAGAATTACCCTAGGATACTATGTTTGGCAATGTGAATGGGTTCAAAACTCCTATCCCAAAGTGTAAGTTCTAAGCTAATATTGGGTTATTTGGAAAGAAAAATACCCAGTCGAATATTTGGTACTGTGTACGAGGAGGGCGAAAGAAAGAGAATATATAACTGCTAACTCTATGAGCTGTACCAAGATGTGGATGTAGTCTGAAAAGGTAAATGATGAGAACTACATTGGATAGGCCACATCAAGCGAATGGGCATTAATGTTCCCGCTAAGAGAATTCGAATCCTAGCCCCAGATTCGAAACGAAAAGGAAGACCGGACCTCCGTTTGAGAAGCCAAGCGATCGCAAATGCCAGAGCACTAAGTCAGGAAAACTGGAACAGCTTCCCCATTTGTTTACTATATCACACAAATGAACTATTTCACGAGATTGTATTGGTAATGATCAATCTCGAGATCATTAAGTCAGATGTCAAATATAGGTATCATGATTTTACATTTCATAGAAAATTTGTTGCATGAAACAATCTTGGTATTGCTCCTGAATCTCCAGGAAAATATTTTTTTTATCAAAGTGCAGGAATTTGTAACATAATATTGAGGAATGTATGATATTGAACAAGAATCAAGTCAAAAAGTTGCGCTTTGAAAAAAATGACAACGGATATCTTAGAAACTATACGATTTGGCTCAAACCTGGTTTCAGAAATGGATTCCTCATGCCAAAAAACAAAAGCATTGATATATTATTCAAAATGTAAATTTTGGCGTATGGAAGAAAATAGAACTGAGGTGACGCATTGTTATACATTCTTTCCCATTCGGATTCCCAACATTCTGGTTTTAATACCCATTGAACAATGTATCTATATATTCTCTATTTTTTCTGCTCCTTAGCTCTCGGTGCCATAGATGCATAAGCTGGTAGGATCAGCTTACTCTTTTTTGCCTTCTGGGTAAGCAGTTTTAAGCTCACTTGATCCATTCAAACATACATTCGATCATAAGCGTCTTTAAAGTCGATAAAAATACGAGTATCTCAAGTATCGGCTTAAAATTTGATGACCTGGGAAATTATTAAATTTTGTTCCATATGAGTCCTACCAGGCTATAATCGTTATTGGTATGCGCCAATAAGTATGTGCATTATTAAACGGCTTGAGACATTCACATAGTCAGTAAGCTACGTTGGACACCGCAATAGTTCATGCAAGACGTAAAACCGAATATTATTTAGAGGATGCATATATGCAGCGCTAATTGTTCAAATGTTTTTATTCATTTCGGATTCATATTAATATATGCGGGCATGTATATATTTTCTCAACATCAGAAACTTAGCAGGAAAATCCATTATCAACACATTTTTATTCAAATATGTTTTCACCAAGGAGGACCTGGATATAAAAAAAGGTTCTTAAGGGTATCATCAGTGCAGAGAATTACAGCCAAATGGACGGAATGTGACGCCAACATTGAAAGATGTAAGTAATGGCCCATATTTTTTTAGGGATTTAAAAAGGTATACTGCTTATCGATTTTTAAAAAAATAACATCACCATGAAGCCAGTTTGCAGCTCCAAACTTGTGCATAAATTACAAGAAGCAGTAAAAGAACCTAAGGTAAAAGTAGCATAATCATACTTTTGTCAAGGGAATGTTGAAATTCAAAGGGTTAGGTATGCAAATTTGTTTTTGTAGCTTTTGTTCAATGCCCATAAGACTGGTAGTTGGACTATGGAGAGATTTTCTTGCCTATTAGAGAAGCATCTTTGGCTATCTTCTTCACGAAAAGGGAGACTGAAATAATAGTGATTGGGATGTTCACAAAACATATAAATGGTGAAAGTCATCGAGTTTAATTAGGGCGTACGCACGTTTCGCCAAACGACATAAGCCCAGTCACATTATTAGTAACATTATGTATTTACTTATTTCATTCTATCAAATAAGTAATACTCTCGATAGATACAAAATCGAAAGTATATACTTAAGAACTACCACCAAAGTCGCATAACGCCAAAGTTTAATTATTCTTAAATGAAACCTTCACACATATACATTGTAATACATATTAAATTCACAAAGGCATCGAGATCGGCTGGTCGTAACCACGGTTGGCTCTAAGTAACATAAAATAAAAACCGATTTCTAGATACTCCGAAAGGTACCAACATAAAACCCAACTAATGATATGACAATAGGACGGATAATCGATAGGACAATTTATCAAACCATAAATAAACATAATGGCTGAAAATTGCCCTCTCCTGAAAAGAAGTAAAATACCAAATAATAATTTGCGCCTCCATATGAATTCAATTCAATATTCCAGCGTAGTCTACGTATGGGTCCTTCAGTTAAACGTTTTTGCATCTTTTCAATTCAAATGGAATGGACTTGACATAATGGATTCCATACTTAACTACATTGTTCGAGATTTGACCCGAAAAATGCAAGAAAAAGACAAAAAAAACGTGTATGGATCTTTTGGAAGTGCTTAGAATTCCTCAACTAAAATCGCAACATTGAATTACCCTTAGCAAACAAGAACTCAATATGCTTACAAAAGCTAAGATTACTATCAAACATAGGGGCGGGCTACAGTCCGCTTGGGCGAACTGTTGGATATCGGATCGGATTGGATATTTTATCGAAAAAACTAAGCTTTTGTAAATAAAAACGCTCCCTAGCTCAAACTTTGGTTTTTCAATAAAATTGTTTTATTTAATTGTGGGCGTGTCAGTAGGCGGATTTAAAAAAAAATTTAAGTATGAGCATAAAGGGCACCTAGAGATTATATACTATAAATTTCAGCTCCCTAGCTCAAACTTTGGACTTTCAAAAATAAAAAAAAATAATTGTGGGCGTGTCAGTAGGCGGATTTTGAAAATATTTACACATGAGCATAAAGGGCCCCCTAGAGAGTATATATTAAAAATTTCAGCTCCCTAGCTCAAATTTTGGTTTTTCAAAAAAAATATTTTATTTAATTGTGGGCGTGTCAGTGGGCGGATTTTGAAAATTTTATGTCCCAAGCAGTTTTATAGGCCAAAGATCATATATAAAAAATTTCAGCTTTCTAGCTCAAAATTCAATTTTTCCCAAAATTTGTTTTATTTAATTGTGGGCGTGTCAGTGGGCGGATTTTGAAAATTTTATGTCCCAATCAGTTTTATGGGCCATAGATCATATATAAAAAATTTCAGCTCTCTAGCTCAAAATTCGATTTTTTCCAAAATTTTGTTTTTTTGAGTTTGTGGGCGTGTCTGTGGGCGGATTTCAAAAATTCTTAAACTTGATTATTTCGGGACCCTAGAGAGTATATGGTTAAAATTTCAGCTCTCTAGGTCCAGTTTAAAGGCCTAATTTTTGCCGACGGACGGACGGACGGACGGACATGGCTAGATCGACATTACTATCGATGCTGATCATAAATATAGTAACTTTTAGGGGTCTACGGGCAATATTAAGGTATGTTACAAACTATGCGTCAAAATTAATATACCCCTAGAATAGGGTATAAAAATGACTCCCATCTTTTTAAGAGAAGCTAATTGACAATGAGATATTATCGATCAGGTATGTATGTAAAAGGAATAGGAAAGGATACGTTAAAAAGAAAGACCTTGACGTTTCGGGACATTTAGGTTTAGGTCATTTAACTTCTTCTTTTATCTTAACGGCGAGGCTATTCTATGATGAGAATTAAAAGGATCGCAATCTTTACACTTTATGACATCCCTACTAGTCCGCCTGTGGGGTTCGCCGGTTCGATCTCAATAACTATCAGCAGGCTTCTCGGTTTCGGATCGCTTACCTACTGAGGCAAATCAAATGCTGGTATTACTGAATTTGTGTGATCCCTGCCTGCTTCATTTGTAGGAATCTGACACGTGCATGCTGCTGTTATTGATTTTTGTTTGATCGTCCTTTTACGACACCGATGATCTCCAGTTGTGTCAACGCACGGATTTTCATGCACACTTTCAAGGTCAACAGCTTTAGCAAAGTGATTATAACTAACATCGCTGATATTTCAGGATAGGTTGCGAAAAATTGAGAGATTAGCAGAGGTAGATTGACCAGCGAAAAAGCCATGTTGATACAGAGAGATGAATCTCTTTATAGACATATTTTTCAAACAGCTTGGGTATGGTTAGCATTTTACAGAATGGCCGATTAGAATGATAAGTAACATCGTGTCTCGATCCAGATTAATACATAGGTGTTAAAAGAGAATTCTTTAAAAAGCATCCAGTTTTCAGCGACTACAGTCAGCTTGGGCGAACTATTGGATGCGCTATTCGTAATCCCCATTTTTTTTTAAACGCCCCTTAAAAGTT
The DNA here is from genome assembly GCA_949715645.1 of Portevinia maculata. Lineage (NCBI taxonomy): Eukaryota > Metazoa > Arthropoda > Insecta > Diptera > Syrphidae > Portevinia > Portevinia maculata. Next base: position 223,941,019 of record OX454526.1, read on the forward strand.
AGCATGGGACTTTGTATGATGGAATTGTTCAAAACAACTTTTACTGCATACTGTGCGAATAATGGGACTTTCATTTGCAATGATTTCTTTAATAAAACTTTTTTTTATATAGTGTCGGATTTTAAAAATCTTTACACATGAGCATATCTATACATCTTGAGTCTTTGGAGAGTATGCATTAAACATAACAGTTTCCTAGCTCAATGTTTTATTTTTTGATCAAACTCTTAAATCGTGACAGTGAGAAGGGATGGAATTTAAAAATCTTTTTTTGTTAGATGGGCGTTTGGGGCGCTAAGGGAGTATATATTCCAAATTTAAGCTTCCTAGCCTAAACTTTGAATTCACATTCCTTTTTTTAAATCTTTACGCATGAGTTTCAGCTTTCTAGCTGAAGTTTTGTGAAAATTTTGAGATTTTGGCTTGTGAGTGGGCGAATTTTAAAAATTCGTACACTTGATCGTTTCGGTCCTCGAGAGTATATGTTACAAATTTAAGCTTTCTAGCTCTAGCTTTAAGACCTAATTTTTGCCGGCGGAAAGACGGAAATGGGTAGATCGACTTTACCTATGGATGCTGCTCACGAATATAGTAATATTAAGCAGTCTACTGGCAAAATTAAGGTATGTTACAAACTATGAGTCAAAATTAGTATATCCTTAGAATAGGGTATAAACAGAGAGGTACAGAAAACGGATGCGAACACTTTTGAATTAAAACTGGCGGGATGATGGATGGCATCAGGATTTACATCAGATCTTAATACAGAAAGAGCTTATTAAAACTCAGAAGCTTTATATTCTTAGCTACCGACGTTTAAAATATTGCACGACAATGAGGTATCTCTTGTGACGCCTGGTGTGATAGTACCACAAGAATAGACGGACTGAAAGTATTTAGCTAAAATATTACAAATTATTATTATTTAAAATTAAATATGTAATTTGTTGACCAATTGAAATGTTAATATTTTATTGTTTTGTTCGGCTCCCCCGCCATACAAATTAACCGATTTGATCATACAATTAATTAAGCCGATGTTTTTCTCTTTTTGAAGTAAAACTTCTTTATGCACGCTTGACTTGGGGTGTAAGCTGGTGAATGCGTGACAAGAGCGTTACGAAAAGTATGATCGGGCGAGGTGAACGGAAGTTGAGAGGGAGATATAAGTTAGTGAAGATAGAAAGAGAGACAGAGTTACGTTATTATTGTAGATAGAGAGAGAGGAGCGAGCACACATTTTCTTTCTCTCATAGCCAATTACGGTTAGTATATCCAAGACGCAGTGCAGGCCTATTGTCTGTATCACACTGTAGGAGCAAGAGAGAGCAGTGCGCGCGCACATTTTCTTTCTCTCTTCCTCACATAGCCAGTGCATGAAATATATATTTATCTCAGTCAGTAGTTCGTTTGCGAGTTTGCTAGCGTTACGCGAACGGTGATTTCTTGATTATTTCGTAATTTCATTTCGTTCTTGGACAATTTTATAAATTAAATTTTGTTCAATATTCAATACATTAAATATCCTACGTTTAAAGTGAATAAAATTGTAAATTCATTTTAAAGTTCATATTTTGTGAATTTTCGGGTGGATACTAACAAATTATGACAGGAAGTGACACAGACTCTGAATATGAAAGCGGTGCTCCAGGACCATCAACTAAGAAGAAATTACATACGGAAATTGTGCAAAAAAAAGTGTGTGACAACATATTCAAGGCAAGATTTTAAACCTAGTGAGACCCAAAAAAGTTTTACTTCACTCGTGTGGTGTAAAGCAAACTCGTGTTGTTTTTTTTTAGTTTGACATTGCCGGAATTGACAAGGAGATTTCGGCTCATTTGCTGAGCACTGGGCTCCCGATAAATAAAATTGCCTCACCAAATTGTACAGCTTAATTTGCAAGCTTAATTTGCAAGTTACACTTTAATGCCTTTGCCAAATAGTATTTCCATTTATTACTTCAATGCGAATATTCGTTGCATATCTGCAAAACCAAAGGAATCTGCACGAACAGAAGCACTTCCGCCAGCCGCTACAATCCAAACGACCAAAGAAGTTCCGAAACCAACAGCTTCATTTACATCCGCATTGAAGGAAAAATAAGCAAAAAATTATGTTCCAGCTGATAACACTTAGACTTTGCATTTTTAAGTGAGGTGACGACTGAATTTGTTGGAAAACCTTATAAAGGGTGATTTTTTTAAGGTTAGGATTTTCATGCATTAGTATTTGACAGATCACGCGGGATTTCAGACATGGTGTCAAAGAGAAAGATGCTCAGTATGCTTTGACATTTCATCATGAATAGACTTACTAACGAGCAACGCTTGCAAATCATAGAATTTTATTACCAAAATCAGTGTTTCGGTTCGAAATGTGTTTCGCGCTTTACGTCCGATTTATGGTCTACATAATCGACCAAGTGAGCAAACAATTAATGCGATTGTGACCAAGTTTCGCACTCAGTTTACTTTATTGGACATTAAACCAACCACACGAATGCGTACAGTGCGTACAGAAGAGAATATTGCGTCTGTTTCTGAGAGTGTTGCTGAAGACCGTGAAATGTCGATTCGTCGCCGTTCGCAGCAATTGGGTTTGTGTTATTCGACCACATGGAAGATTTTACGCAAAGATCTTGGTGTAAAACCGTATAAAATACAGCTCGTGCAAGAACTGAAGCCGAACGATCTGCCACAACGTCGAATTTTCAGTGAATGGGCCCTAGAAAAGTTGGCAGAAAATCCGCTTTTTTATCGACAAATTTTGTTCAGCGATGAGGCTCATTTCTGGTTGAATGGCTACGTAAATAAGCACAATTGCCGCATTTGGAGTGAAGAGCAACCAGAAGCCGTTCAAGAACTGCCCATGCATCCCAAAAAATGCACTGTTTGGTGTGGTTTGTACGCTGGTGGAATCATTGGACCGTATTTTTTCAAAGATGCTGTTGGACGCAACGTTACGGTGAATGGCGATCGCTATCGTTCAATGCTAACAAACTTTTTGTTGCCAAAAATGGAAGAACTGAACTTGGTTGACATGTGGTTTCAACAAGATGGCGCTACATGCCACACAGCTCGCGATTCTATGGCCATTTTGAGGGAAAACTTCGGAGAACAATTCATCTCAAGGTATGGACCGGTAAGTTGGCCACCAAGATCATGCGATTTGACGCCTTTAGACTATTTTTTGTGGGGCTACGTCAAGTCTAAAGTCTACACAAATAAGCCAGCAACTATTCCAGCTTTGGAAGACAACATTTCCGAAGAAATTCGGGCTATTCCGGCCGAAATGCTCGAAAAAGTTACCCAAAATTGGACTTTCCGAATGGACCACCTAAGACGCAGCCGCGGTCAACATTTAAATGAAATTATCTTCAAAAAGTAAATGTCATGGACCAATCTAACGTTTCGAATAAAGAATCGATGAGATTTTGCAAATTTTATGCGTTTTTTTTTTAAAAAAAGTTCTCAAGCTCTTAAAAAATCACCCTTTATTTGATATTTGATACTTTTTCATGGTTCTTCTTTCACGGAAACGGCTTCCCAAAATCTTCAAATGGGCTTTTCTTTGAAATTGAAAAACGAAAGCACTGGATGTGAATTGATGGCACTCCCGTTTAAATGCATTAAAAACACAAACTTGCAAGCTGTCAAACAAATGCGCAAACGGATATGAAAATATTTTTTTAGCGAATTTCCAAAAGTTTAACAAATGGCCGTTATATTTTTAAATCTTAAATAAATTACTTACATCTCAAGTTAATTGTCGTAACTTTCTTTGTTGTTGCTATGACTTAGGTTTAATAAATTTATTATATTAAAATTGAAATGCAAAATGACTCGTACCATAAGAAAAACAATACTGGCAAGCTAATTGTAATTCAATGAATATGTTTTTTGTTTCTTATGTAAGAAAGATGGAAGGAGACTCTTCACGGGTCCAGCATTTGATTGGCCTCAAAATCGGGAGGCATACCGTTATTTTCTGAGGTGGAGCCGGCAAACCCTACAGGCGGACCAGTAGGGATGCCGTTGAGTTGGAGGGCTGTGATCCCTTTATTCATCATAACCTCACCTTCATGAGGAGAGAAGCAGAAGATTATTTTCATCATCAAACGGAGTACAGATAGTACTGACTTTAGCTTAACAAATCATCAAATACAGGGTGGCGCACGAATCATACTACAAAAACAAAACGTAATTACTTTTTTTCTGTGTGAGTAATAGGCTTATTTTTATTTTCAGGTTACTATTAAGATTTATTAAAATGAATGCTTGGAATACCGAAGAGAGGATTTAGATAGTGCAGTGGTACCCTCCTTGCAGTCCTTGATTTCCATCCAAGGGAAATATAGGCGGGAGTTTGGCAGCACTCCCCCGAGTAGATGGACCATTATGAGGCTGGTAAACATGTTTGCCAAATCTGTCAGCATCGCACGAAGATCGTAGCATCGAGATCCCTATAATCAGGTTGAAGACACAATCGCGACTGCAGCATCGTCAATTCAGGCAAATCCAAGCGTTTCGACTTGAAACTTATCGGTGCAAATTTGAGTTAGCAAACGGTCATTACAACGGATAATTCATGATTACTAGAAAGTCCAAATCGCAAGCAAGTTAAACCCTCTGGATTTGCCTATTTGCCTGGAATTTTGCCAAAAATCGATTGAAATGACCGAAGAAGACAACAGCTTGATAAATTGCTTGTCTATATCTGATGAGGACTATTTTGATCTAAACGTCAATATAAATAAGCAAAAATGCCGTATATGGAGTGAATCTAATTCAGAAATACTCCACGAGGCGGTACTGCACCCAGAACGAGTCACTGTGTGGTGCGCAGTTTCATCAAGGTGCATTGTGGGGTCATACTTCTTTGAAGAGAACGGTATAACAGTAAATGTCACCATTATTTAAAGATGTTGAAGGATTTTTTTACCCAGAACTGCGCCGAAGAAGTATCCGTATCAACAGTATTTGGTTCCAGCAAGATGGAGCAACTGCAATCATAACCAGACCTGTTATTGCAGAGCTTCAACCAAAACTCCCAAACAAATTAATATGCAGAAACTCCACTTTCCGCTGGCCCCCAAGGTTACCTCACCTAATTGCACCAGACTACAACCCTTCAGGCCGCAGTGAATAATTTTGTGATCAGGTGTCCCATATGCGTGGATGCGCATGGAGGTCATTTGCGCTCTATCATCTTCAAAAACAATTAGTTATTTAAATCAAATTGAATTTTCTATACACAAAACAAAATTACATACATAGGTATATACAATGATTAAAAAAAAAGTTATTTGAATTTCTTATTGTAGCACAATTAGTGCGCCACCCTGTACTTAAATATTATTATAAATCAAAGTTCAATACATTTAATACATGTGATTTATTAAATGAATCTATTAATTTTTATAAAATTTGTTAAAATAAATATTAGGTATAGGGTAAGTGTACTAGTATCCGGACACTTAACGATTTTCTGATCTTTGACTTTGATTCATTTTCGTATATTGAAAGATACCGCCAGGAGTTATATTGTTTCTAAAAGTGTAGATATTTGCATGCATATGTAGCATTCACACAATTATCTAATTTTGTGTTAGTACCTAAATTCAAAAAAAAATCTTCAAAAAAGTTCGATTTGCATTAGTATCCGGACGGCAAATTTAGTTTCCGGACAATTTTTTTTAGTATCCGGACACGAACATTTTGCAGGGAGATTTATGCCCTTTTTTATTTTAAATTAATGAAACATTGTTAAAAAAAACTATATAAATATTGGTGCATAATTGGTACATATTAACTACTACATTCAGCCAGTGTTAAAAGGCGCCACAATCCAACTAACTCTCCAATGAAGCAAAGTATCCAAATATGTTGAGCTGAAGACTGCCAAGGCGCTGTCTGTTTTCTGGCAGTGCAAAGGCATTTTCGGCAAGACATGGGGCTTATCACCGAAAAGAGTCCTATGCATTTATACGGCTATGATAAGACCATTTATAGCATACGCATCGGTTGTTTGGTGGAATAATCTTTCACGTAAATACATCACTGCTGCTATTGCCAAACTCCAAAGGCAGGTATTTCTCGGCTGCACGGGGGCCTTCCCCAGCACGCCTAGCTCCGGCCTAAATGCACTATTGAACCTTCCGCCCCTTGATGTTTACATCATGGGCTATATAATCAAGGCTATTTCACGTCTAAAAAGAGGTGGCTTTTGGTATAACTCGCACTGGAGTTTTGATGAACTTGCGCAACGATAGTCCTTCGACTACTGTCTTATGGATATGCCGTCCGATGCAATGACACCGGAACTTGGGCTGAAGCGCAACTACGAAGTCGACTTTCCTCGAGTTTAGGACTGGCTGTGGCTAGACACTGAGCCTGGAAAGGAATGCAGTCGAATCTGCACGGATGGTTCCAAAACGGATCAAGGATCTGGTGCTGGTGTTTTCATGGAGAGCTACAACATTATACTTTTCTTCTCGTTAGTCAAACATGCGTCAGTCTTCCAAACTACTAAAAAAAAGAAAACAACAGCTCTTAACGGTTTAAGTTCACAAAAATCATTTAGTTTATATTCAGTTGGTGCACTCGTTGGCATTATTGATAAACAAAGGTGATCAACAAATATATCAATTAACATAAAATACAAAAATTTACGAAACAAAAATAATTCAGCTCTAAATTATTTAATAAACAAAAATTATTCAATTATTAATTAATATTATTGATTAAGTTATTAAAATTAGGGGATAAAATTAGTAATTAGCATAAGGAAACGTAGGTTGTAGGTTAAAAAAAAACATGTCAAAAGAAATGATTAAAAAAACAATAAATTCATTATTTATAAAAACTAATTAAATAGGAATTTAGTTCGAAGTTAATGATACTTAAATAATAAAATGTATTTTTAAAAACAAAATAAGTAGGAATTCAGTTCGAAGTACATATATTATTCTTAGATAAATATAAATAAACTTAACATAGTAACATCAGCTAAGTTGATATTCATTATAAATTATTATGTATCTAGGTACCTGCATGGAAAGTAGAATACTTTTTGGTAGGTAGGTATGTATTTATCAAAACCTTAATCGAAGCAAAAAAACGTTAATGCGTTTTAAAATGTGACCTTTTCCACTTTTGGCTTAGATCATGTGCAATGTGTACAAGCAAAGATTACTAGGTAGGTCTAAAATACCTACGTATTGAGTTTTAGCTTCCGAGTAGGTAGGAGGTAGGTTAGGTACCTACCTACTTATGTCAATTTTATTTTGTTGTGCTTATAACCAAAGTAAATTAATTTATATAAAAAAATTCACTTGCCGTTCTTCTGGACCTAAAATAATATAGTTTTTAACACCTAGCTTGAAATGTAAGGGATATGATAACTAAGCGGGCAGACGGACGGATGCGGCTTATTCGATTCATTTGGCGCGACCATATGCCGTCAAGGCCTTGGGTGTCTACGGTCATTATTTCTCTATGTTTCAAACAATGCATCAAACCTAGTATACCCTTTATCCTATGGATGTGGTATCCAAATACGTGAAATAGATACAAAATAAAATCGTCTGGATACTAAACCTTATATTTCAGTATCCGGACAGACATGTTCTTGGTTGCAAAATTCTATCCGGGTACTGAAAATCTACAATAAAATTGCAGTTGTCTTTCTTTCTATCATATAGAATATACGTAGCTATTATTTTGGAGCTTTAAAAAAAGGAAATTAAATTTTGCTCTTATTTTCAGTCTCCGGACAGTCTGTCCGGGAACTGAAAATGCTTTTCAATTTAAGTTTTATTATCCGGACACCGAAAATTAAGACAAAAAATTAAGTTTTTTCGATATTTTCTTTAAAACAATTGAAGTTTAATGTTTTTAAATGCAAACTAAATATTTCACATTAGAATAGGTCAACATAAACTTCGTGAATTACTTACTTTCTTCAAATGCCCGCACTATCTAGTATCCGGACACTAACGCTGTCCGGATACTAGTACACTTACCCTACTATTATAAGTGAATGAGTTTGCTTGTATAGGTATATTAAAACTGTATATCAAAACTGCCTAATTAAGACCATAGTAATTAACTTTGTTGCTACTCGAAAATAATGTACCACATACAAATCAATAAAACTAAAAAATTGTAATGTACTTCAGTCTTTTTGTTAACCCATCACCAAATAATTCAGCGTCACCCTAGTTGAAATCATTCCACATTGTATTTTTTGCAGCCCAATAACCGCATCAATATATCGCACCGTCATATCGCAATACATACAACGTGTAACTAAGGCCGTCACGGTAACCGAACGCAATGCACTTGATAATGGTACAAATTTCCATCCACACCACATCATCCAGCGGCAGCTCCCAAGTAGCGGTAGTTGCGACAGACAAATAATCGCTGGCCCTGGTATCTATGTATCTACAAAGGTAAGCAAGCCTGGCATCAGCAATCAGCATGAACACTCGCTCCTACGTCGCTGTTGTTGCGAACGACGATATCGAAAAAGATCCTATAAAGGGAAATGTTTCTTTGATATCGAGACGGTCCACTTGAATTGAGATAAACATCGTTCTAACACCAGTTAAAATGTTAAATAAATTCACTCGTTCAATTCAAGGAATTTAATTGTTTCATTGTTGTTTTCAATTTTTAAAGTTTGCTTAGTAGCAAAAATCATTCAGTTAAAAAGTTAGCCGCATCAAACTGTATGGCATGGTATACGAAAAGTAGTATGGGATCTAAATGAATATGAAGGACAATTTTTGAGCATTTAGAAATATGCTTTTAAATACCTAAAGCAATTACAAATTTAAGTTATTAATTTATTGAAAAGAAATTTAGATTTTGAAGATTAATTCAAATCACTAAAAATTGTAAAACGTATATGTATCTTTTAAAAAGGTGGAGGAAGAAGAAGTAAGGTTACAAATGTTGACATGTCTAGTCTTGACATTTTAGATTAGAGGAAAACAGGGGGAAGGGCTGCAGTCCGCTTGGGCGAACTATTGGAAAGTCTTAGTATGGGGGAATTGTTATGTACATATGTATTTTGTTATAAAACAATTATCGAAAAAACACAAAGTTTTTGTAAAAAAAAGTCCATTAAGAGTGGGCTTGGCAGAAAACTTCATAAAAAGTAATTTTTTAAAACGACTTTATCCACATACCTAATTTGCAAAGAATAGCACTTTCATTTACAATGACTTCTTCAATAAAATGGCTCCTATGGAGTATACATTCCAAATTTCAGTATATTGGGGGCTTAAAGACAATAATATTAAATGATCCAGCTTTCTAGCTTTTTTTCGATAAATTTGTTTTTTGAAATTGTGGGCGGATTTTAAAAAATATTATATTTGATTCTTTCGGGTCCCTAGAAAGGAAGAAAAAGTAAGGTTACAAAAATGTTGTCAAGTCTAGTCTTGACATTTTAGATTAGAAGAAAACAGAGGAAAGGGCTACAGTCCGCTTGGGCCAACTATTGGATACCCTATTCCTATTCGTGACAAAAGTCTTAGTGTGGGGGAATTGTTATGAACGCTCAACATATTATTTTGTTAAAAAATACTTAGAATTTTATCGAAAAAACAAAGTTTTTGTAGAAAAAAGCCCATTAACGACTTTATCCACATACTTAGCAAAGGACTTTCATTTATAATAACTTCTTCAATAAAATGGCTCCTATGGAGTATAATTCCAAATTTCAACTTTCTTGTTCAAACTTTGATTTTTCGATAAAACGATTATTTATTTAATCAGTGGGCAGGTTTTCAAAATCTCTAAACATAAGTATTAAGGGCCCCTTAAGAGTGTATGTTATGAATTTAAGCATCCTAGCTCAAACTTTGACGTTTTGATAAAAAAAAATTGGGCGGATTGCAAAAATGTTTACACCCGAACATTTTGGGGGCTTAAAGACAATATATTAAATGTTTCAGCTTTCTAGCTCAAAATTCTTTTTTTCGATAAATTTGTTTTTTTAGATTGTAGCGGATTTTAAAAAATTTTAAATTTGATTATTTCGGGTCCCTAGAGAGTGTATGGTTAAAATTTCAGTTCTGTAGCTCAAATTTAAAGGCCAAATTTTTGCCGACAGACGAACGGTCATGGGTATACCGACATTGGTTGGTTGGTTGGATGCACTTAGACCACAAGTAGGTTCATTGTGCTGCCGATGTATAAGGTTTGTGGGTCACCCTCTTACTCAGGGAACCGTTTGCTCCTCTGAATGAAGGAGCTTATCTTTGTCGTGCAGGCGTTATTGAGATCATTTAGATTTTCGAAATGTTATTCACCAAGTGTAGCCGTCCTAATGTTGGCGAGTGCAGGACACGTGCAAAGGATGTGGCTGATAGTCCGTTCTTCCTCTTCGTCCCTACAGCTTCTACAGAAGTGATTGTACCCAGCCTTTGATCATGTCTTCCTATAGTACAGCACCCGGTGAGGGTATTTACTTATTTGGAGAGGGTTCCTCTCTTATGCCTCAGGAGTCCGATGGACCTGGATTTACTTAATGTCGGCTAGAACAGCCTTGCGGTGTTGCATTGGTCGGGTCAACGACGGTTGGTTTCGCTCACCGCATTGATGTCGATTAGGTACTTAATATAATACGTTGGCACCTCGCTGTCGGTGACGCTTATGCTGTTTAAACCACAAGAGCCTCGTCGGTCCAGTTCGTCAGTTCGATGTATATTATAATATCTGATTTCGATACCGTAATAACCGCCAGCCTTGGCAGACGGCAGTGACTTCGGTCTGAAAAACGCTGAAGTGTTTTGGAAGGTTAAGGGAGAGGTGAATGTCCAGGTCTTGCGAGAAGACTCTGGCACCAAGCGATTAGGACGTGACGTTGTGTTGTGTCCACTCGATTTTGTCTGGGATTAGATGTTGGTAGCCCAAGTTGAAATTCTGTTCAGTGGGCAGGTCTGTGACCTTAAGAAGATGTCTTATTGCTGAGCTTGCAGCACACTGTTTGCTGACGATGTAAGTCGGGAGAGGGTGGAGCATGGTTTGGAGCGCCGCAGTGGGAGAGGTTCTCAGTGCACCAGTAATGCTAAGGCATGCAACTCGTTGAGTTTTATCCAGTGAGGTTACATCACAAGGTGGCATTACTATCGATGCTGATCACGAATAAAGTAACTTCTAGAGGTCTACGCGCAATGTTAAGCTGTGCCACAAACTATTATTCGAAATTAATATTATAGTAGGGTATAAAAAGGTGCAATACTCACCTCTCCACAAACTGCGCAAAAAAAAACAAAACGAGTTTTATCCACGATTAATTAAAATAAATATAACAAACTAGAAAACTAATTGCAGTTTTTAATGGGTTCAACTCATTTATATAACAAAAGAAAATTAAATTAATAACAATAACATACATAAAGTTCTAAAATATAACTCAGGTGCGACTATTCAATTGAACCGCACTGTATCAGCTATTAAAAATTCAGTTATAAAAAAAAAGTCATACAATTAAAGTTGATGGGTCATTTTTGTGTTGCAGATACAGTTAAAGTGGAAGGGTAACTATTGTACATACTTTAATTAATTGATTTATAATATTTAAAACGCGTATGAATAGACATAAAAAGAAAATATTATTCCTTTTAAACTATTTTTTATTTCAAATTGTTTCATAGTCGGATTATCATATATATCAATTGATATAAAGTGAAGCATTCACTTCATTTAATATTTTACTCAGAAATGGCCACTTAAACTTTAATTGTTTAGGTATAACTATGTTCAAATAGTTTCGCAATTTGCGCAACAAAACTGAATAATTTTGGGAGCGCTATGCTCATCAAGTTAATTTTTTAATTGACCAATTTTAACCGAAATTCTTTTAAGAAGGCTGTTTGGAATAATTTCTCAAACGATTTTTTCTTTGTTTTAAGCTCCAATATTTTCAATTTATGAACAACTTTTTCGGGTGCAATTTAGGATCAAATTCGAAAACAAGGTCCAGATATGAAATAGCTCCCGCTGGCTTAATTACAAAATGGTAATAGAACTTTAACACGGGTATTCGTTTATCTCTCCTACACCAACAATTATTTCATTACAAAGTTAGTAAGTCGAAAAAAAATGTATTATCGACATTTCATCTTTTGAAAGTTTCAGCTTCATGTAATGCTTACATCGCAGGTGTTTTTCACTTCATAAATACTTCATTTAAATCTGTATTTTCTATTTCAACATTTTTCAATTAATCTCTTCGGTCAAAAAGATAAAGTATTTGCAAAGATTCGCTTTGAAAATTTTGATATTTACTGTTCATTGTTCCAAGAATATGTATGGTTTACATTTTTGAAAAACCAAATTAGGATTGAATAAATTTTCAAGAATTTCACTGATTTTTCGCAATGTTTTTTTGAAATCTTTCTTCAAAATTTGCCCTCACAAAGTTTGTTGAAAAGCTGGCCACTGGTTACCGTTCGAATTGCAACACTTTCAAATGAAAGCAATATTGTGTGACGTAATCTAAATATACGAGTATGTAGCTTGTGGTTTGGAATATAATCAAAAATGATTTGTAGCTTTTTAAAATCGCTAAGGCTTTCTGCCTTTCAGAGGAAGTTAAACAAATTTCGGCACAATTGTGCAACACCTATGGGATGCAAGAAATGGGAAAAATTATCAACGAAGTACAGGAAAAGGGTTAAATCTTTAAAAATTTTAGAAAAGGGGTATCATTGCGGCTAGAGAGAAAAAAAGGGGAAAAATGTAACTGTAGGCGCAGAAGTACATTCCTGATTCGGACGAGATTGCGTTAGTGTACATCTCAGTAGATATTTTATTGTTGTCTAAGTTAACTGCAGCAACAGCAGACGAATTTTGCAAATTCAAGTATTCATTTGTACAAAATACAGGAAGAAGATGAACAAATTGATTTTGTTCTTTAAAAACCTTTATTTTTAACTTTTTTTTAGTTCAGAACAATGAACTGATGTTTTTTGTTGCAATTATAGTTTTTGTTTTATTTTTTTAAGAGGAGTATTTTTTAATCTTATTTTACATTTTGTTTAAACTTAAGTTTTTTTTATAATCTTGTCACTTATTTATTTAATTTATTTTGTTTGCATTACTGTTGTAGATTGATCCCCGCACGTCATTCAGCGCGCTGCCTACAAAGCAATTTGAAAGGAAAAACCTTTCAAAATAGTTTCAAACACTATAAACAAAGGTGGACCAAAAACATATATTAAAAAAAAGAAAAATCAGTCACTCATTCATGTTTGAATTTATTTTTTTAAAAGAATTGAATATTTTCAAAAAAAAACAAGAACCCAAGTTTGGCCAAAGCTGTCCAGTGAAATTTTAGGGTTGGGGTCACAACCCCGAAAATCCAAAATCCCGAAGCACTACAAGTAGATCCTGATAACGCAATTCTCGGTAGGAGGAAATGCTGCCCCTTGAAACCCCCTGTTTGTGTTCGCTTTTGGGATTGGAGTAGGTGCGAGGTTGGATATTAATGCAAATTTTTCATTTGATATAATTTTTCCTGATTTTGGGTTTTTGGGATTTTGGATTTTCGGGATGAGGTTTTCTTACTTCCAAAATTTCTCCATTTAGTGGGAACTGCGAAATTGAATTTCCAAATTTTGTCGCAAAATATTTCAACTTCACTTTATTGAAGACGACAATATTGTTCTTGGTACGCCTAGAACCCCACCCAATATTTATACACCACACATTACCATCTTGTTACCCATAATTTTTTTTTAGTTTCAATTTGAATAATTTATATTATTATGTAAATACAAATCTTAAATGCTAAACAAATATTAATTAGAATCATTTTTATTAAAATTTTGGTTTAACTTGCAGCTGAAAAAAATGTAAAACAAATTTGTGGTTTTATAGAATAGGGAAAATGCAAGCAATAGTGTAAGATATATTTTCAGGAGTATGGAAGAATTGTGTTCATGCAGTTTTGGATGGACCTTACGTTGTTTGTTTTATGTTCCTTGCGATTTTTGTATATCCAAATATTAATCAATTTTATTTCTGCTTCAGTTGTCACTTTTTTTGTCGTTTAAATAAAATTTACCGCACTGTTAGGCATAAACACGTTCAACACTTATATAAACTAACGTTTGTAGGTATATTATTTGACTTAATTGTTGAGACACTTATTTGTAATGGAATAATACATTTTCTTTAAAAACACGTTAACAACACTTAAAACTGATTAACTATTTTTTTACGAGCATATTAACATATTTTTATTTTTAAATATACAAACATCCATTTACATTAATTTAAAATTTTAGTGAATATTATTATAAATATGTTTTATATTTACAGTAAAAACTTGCATTTAGTAGAACCTTGATTTTTACGAAACCATATATTATGTAATTTGTTTATTATGTACTTTAGTCCTTGTTTGTTGTTGTATAGTTGTAGTAAATAAATTCTGTTAAAAATAATTTTTGAAATACGAGCAAAATGTCAATTTACACTGGCTAGGCGAAAGTAACATTTATTGCATTTTCTGTTGGGAATTTTCCACTTCCGAAAGTGTTATATAAAAACCGATTTTCTTCTTAAAAACAAAAAATAAACAATTATCCAACGAAAAATGAACTTTCAGCACTTCTTCCGTTTACCGTTAAACTTCAAATTAATCTTAGAAAAATTGTTTCGACAGGAATTGAAACATACATAATATCGAAATTAACGTTACGAGATAGATTCGCGTGAGCACAGAAAAAGAAAACAAATCAACAAGGACAACGTTGCAATGCGTAATTTGTGTGTACGGAGGTGTGTAGATTTTATGCGAGTATTTAACCATTCTCGTGAACAAAGGAACATAACCGAAGCGTGGGAAAAATTCAACTGAAATATGAAAATGTATCCATGAGGAAGCAACACGTTGGATGGACTGCAACACAACCGCGCTGCTGTGTGCGCGTCAAAGGGTATAAATCTACGATGCGTGCGAAGAGGGGTTAGTTGTATCTTTGTATATTGTTTTTTTGAAACTGTGCTCAGTAAAAGCTTTTCCCAATGTAGAATGGAGAAGTCTCACTGCGTGCACATGAGCTCCAGCATCAGCACTCAATATTCTCAAAGCTTTTTTTCGAGTAAAAGCACATTGAGAAAAGTGGTGAGCTTTTCTTCCGAGTGAAAGTATGAGTTCATTTGTGGTTTTTTTAAGTGTGGGAACTTTTGTTTTCTTTTTACCTTTGAGCATAAAAAAACAATACCATAAAAAATTGCTTTTCCGAGATAGAAACTGTGCTTATGACAGCGAAATATATGTGTGTTTGTTCGTCATATTCTAGTATTGTGTTTTGCAGAGTTAATAAATGATTATGTATGTTTTATTGGAAATTCTAAATTGGAAATATTGGTTCTTTAGAAGTTTGAAGGATTGGCAAGGCTGTGGAAAATGAATTTGACAAAGCAGAGCGGAGTGAAGGGTAATGTTATTTTGAGGGTTATAAATGTTTTGGTGGTTGATGGTTGTTATTAAATGTTGATAATTTTCGAACCAATGTTTGGCGATGGTAAAGACAGGATTAAACTTTGAAGGAAAGTCAGACCTTGTTAAAGTTGATCGTGAGGTAGTAATTTAATTTTGGTGTAGCCCTAATTGAAAGTGGGTGGGTGTTTGTGAAGACCAAATTTTTATGTAACATTATAGAAAATTTAAATAGGCATTCATTTTAATAATTAAAAAAAAAATTACTGATGTTCTATAAAACGGTTAATAAAATGATTAAACGTCATATTTTGGTCGTTTCCCAATAAAATAACAAGGACTCTGGAGAAAAATGGTTGACTCGATGGTTCTATTTTGAAACCACCAGGCAAAATGTGGTTTATGGTAGTTTTTGTTATTGTGCCGTGTAAGGACGGCTGAGAATATCACTGCAACAAAAAAAAACATGCGGTAAGGGCGACTAAGGGACGAATCACATACATCTAGGCGATTCAAACATTCAGGTGAGACTGAGGAGGCATGTAACATCCCTCGCACAAGTGTGAATGAAAATCCGTGGGTTTGACATGGCTGGAGGTCAACGGTGTTGTTGAAGGAAGATCGAACATAAATCAATAAGAGGAACATGCACGCGTCGAAATTTTTAAAAAGAGACAGACCTGGGTTCATATAAGTGCAAAAAGTCCTGAATCTGATTGACCTCAGTGAAGTAGAGATCCGAAACCGGGAAGCCGATGTTTTTTGAGGTGAAACCGGCGAACCCTGCAGATTGCCAACTAGGGATACCGGACTTTTTTTAATTCTGATTAAAGAAAGGAAAAAGTGTTTTTTAATTGAAGAAAAATAAAGATACAAGAATATACAAGGAAAAAATATGTATGGTTTTAAATGTATATTTAAATCGTATTTTCGAGTTTTTGGTGCATATAAATCCGAGTCCTATTCATAATCATTGGCGCTACTGGCAAGATATGCCATCCCTGCCCAGCAGCTTTCTTTTGTGCAGATACTAGGCGTCGAAATCTAGACAGTTTATTTGAGATCATATCGACAATATCAAAAACATACATACACGAAAAAAACATACGAAAATATTGGAGCTTACTGAGCCTTCTCCAGAAAAATGCAAGTCTAAACCAAATACTACAAAAACAAATGTTTGCACAGACATTCCATTACATAAAAAATTATCGTTTTATACTTGCACGAATATGTTCCTAGAAAAAACAGCTTAGGTTCAGTCAGACCAAGTATTCTATTTAGCAGTTTTTGTTTATTTAAAAAAAAAGTTTTTACTACAAACCTATCCGAATTTACCCAACAATGGCTGATCAGATAAAGTAAACTATGTTTGTAGAAGTCAAGAAGTTTCAGGTTTTGATATTTGCAGGGAATAAAGTTACCGTACGATAAAGTTAAATTTGGTCTTAGCAGACAAAGTTGCCCAATCCTACGAGGATTGTGTAGTTTTTGCAAAAAAAGAAAATTAAACATTAATTCGACCAAGTGATTTCTCAGGGCTGTAAATCATTATTACGAAATCACAATCGCAGAAAACAATTTAACCGAAATATCATTGTATCTTCTGCCGTTGTTGGCAGCAGAGGTAATTCAATTTTCCTCATTAAAATCTAAAATTGAAATCCAGAAGAAATTGACAGGAACGAGAAAAGGAAGGCAGCAAAATAACAAACACTATTATAGAGAATCCATCATTATCAATTTTCTCTTTTGTTCTTTAAATTTGTGGGATATTTTTGTTTCCATGAACTCTGTTCTTTAACAGGTATGAATAGAGGTATCTGTGTTTGTAATCTTAATAAGGATAGCTTCCCCAAACATTTTGGTATCTAATTTGCGTTAGATTTTCACAACGTCGCGGAGTCGCAGTAATGACTTTGTAAATTTAAAAGTTACTTCAGATGTTTGTGACAGAATGATTAACGACAGGGCAGATAAAATATGTTTTTATTTTTTGAGGACCAATTATTTCAGTGGACCTTTATCAAAAGCTGCCGGCTTTTAAACGATTGCTTGGATCTAGTAACTGAAGGCTTTACCATTAAACTTAAATAAAGTGCAAGATAGAGCCGTAAGGAACTTTCTCGCTTTTATTAGATACGAATTTAAATCGCATGAAAAAAAAAAATATTTAAGATTACTAATATGCAAATTTGCTGTAAGAATAATTTATATCATTTAATAGCCGTTTTTGAGTTGGTGATTTTGTAAGCCAGAAGCTACTAACTTTGATTTTGAGCACAACACATGAATTTTATTAACCCGCCAATGGTGACCTATTGGTCTGTGAGACCGGGTGTGTTAAAAAAATCGAATAACTTTATTCTCCGTTAATGTTTTTTGTTGCAATTTCGAGTAGCTGCCGCATTGCAGGTCCCCAACCATCAGGTCACGTCGAACCTGCATAGTGAGCACACGTTGTATATTTTTTTTTACTAACCGGTGCGTGAGACCGTGTGTCACCGTTTATGTAAGTAAAATATTTTTTTATTATTCGCGTATTTTTCATATAGATAATGAAGCGGGACATCGGGTCCTTCAAGAATTGGTCGGTGCTATGAGTGTGGATGGAAAAAAAAACAGAAAAACCAAGTACTCTTGCCACAAATGTCAAAAATATTTGTGTCTTGAACACGTAGTTCAAGTTGCAGCAGCTGTTTACCTGTAGAAATTTAGTTTTTGAGATGTATTTTTTTGTTATTTTTTGTTTGGAAGGATACCAATTTTTGTTTATTTTGTAAAAGTTCCGAATGTCGGAAGACTAAAAAACGTTATTTTCCTTAATGAACATGTGATCTTTTATTTTTTTCTTAATTTTGAAAAATATATTACTAAAAACTTTGTTATTTTTAATGCTGTAATAAATTTTTTTTGTGAATCTAATTATTGAAATAAAAGAGCTTAAATTGATTAAATATCTCCGTTTTATTGTCAAAGAGCATAATTAAAAAAAAACATGAACTATTAGTAACACGTTTCGAAAAATCTTCAGTTGAAAACCCCGGTGCGTGAGACCGGCGTCAACATTGATCAAAGTGAAATTTGCGTCACCATTGGCGGGTTAAATAGCCATTTATTTGAGTTCATTTGACGTAAAACATTCTGCAATTATTTAATTAGATTTTAAATATTCTTGTCGTTGCGAGAACGGTCAACGATACAGCGAACGGTCAACAATAAGGACTAAGATGGTCGATTATGTCGGCTTTAATATGATGCAATTGCTCAAGTTTGCCGCACAGAACCATAATTTTGGAACTAAATTTCTAAAATTTGTTAACGTTGTTGTAACGTGTTTATCATCACTATAAGATTGGAAAGACTATTGAATAAAATGGCAACGATAGCTTGCAATCTGACAATTGCTTTGACAGACATAACTGTATGAAGTCAGGACGGGTTAAAAAAAACATCCTTTATTACTGGGTTTATAAAGTAACTGTAGGGTGAATAAAGGCTGTACACCGCAGATGAGCGCCCAGGGCCCTATTTCATAAACATTGACAGGTGACAGGTGACAATTTGTAAATGACAACTTGACAATTGTCTAAATTCTGTCCCATAACAAAATTAACAATTTTGTAGAATTGTCGGAGAATTTGAGACAATTGTCAAGATTTCGGATCATAAAAAAATTTTAATGACAATGAATTGTCAGGGATTTTTTGAAAATTGTCACAAATTTCCCGACAAATTTGTAATGACAATTTTTTATGCAACAGATGAAAAAGTACAAATTACAATTTTGCCAGTATGTAATTGACAATTGCGACAGGCAATTGAGTCTCGGTAGTGAAGTGACAATTTCGGTACAAAATTTCTAATATTATGTTTTTAAGTGAAACTGATAATGAATCTGATGTGCAATTTCGCGAAGTACGCCACCCTCGAATTTTTAAAGAAAGAATACAATGATTTTGTTGCATTAACTAATTTTCAATTAAATGAAATATTTCGCGTTTGCAAAAGTACAGCGGAATACATTTTGTCAAAAATCGGTCGACACTTCCAGCATCCCTTGATGCTAAGACCCAAGTTTTATATGCGTTACACTGGCTTGGAAGTGGAGCTCAGTACTATCTAGTTGGTGATGGACAGGGTGATTCAAAAGGTTCAATTCAGCGTTGCGTCAAAAATTTTGCAATCTGACGGTAGATAACCTTAAGAGGGAAGAAATCCGTTGGCCTTCGGAAAATATAACATCTATACCTCAACGTTTTAGAAATTTTGCAAATGTTGCTTGTGTTGCTGGCATTGTTGATGGTTCTTTAATAAGAATTGATGCAACGACTGAAAATGAGTCATCATGGGAGGCCCAAATTTCGAGTTTTTTTATGTTTCTGCACGCTGGCCTGGATCCATTCACGATGCTAGGGTTCTAAGAAATAGAATAATAGTACACTATATGTACATACATAAATAATATTGTAGATCAATTCAGTCTCTTGTGTACGTTACAAAAAATTTGTCAAAATATGGCAATGACAAAATAGTCACGACAGATTTGTCATAGTCTGACAGTGACAAAATTGTCACAACAAAATTGTAGTTGTATTTAACTGACAATTATGTCACCAGTCAATACGTTATGCAATGAAAACCTGGCAGAAAAAAGCAACAAATTTGTAGAATTGTCACTTGTCAATGTTTATGAAATAGGGCTCAGTACTCGCATACGATTCACATTATCGGACTGTATTTCAAAATAAGATACTTCGCATGACAGCATAGCTTGATCGAATAAGAAGTAAGATACTTTCGGATGTCAAACTGGCGATCCCACAGGTGGACCAGTAGGGATGCAATGAATTGGGAGAGTTATGGTTCCTTGAGTACAGGTCATAACCTCGTCGATAAAGAAAAAGAAGAACATAACACGGAGACACACATTAAGCTGGTAAAATGAGTTGCACGTGTCCAAATCGTTAAAAAAATTTAAGGCATAGGAACTCCTGGAACAAAATGCAACAAAACCAGTGGTCTCATCACGTAAGACGATGCTGACAATACGTTTTTCCGATGGGTTTGCTGCGTGTAACCTTTTAAGTGACTGTTGTTTCAACGTCATCGTTTCGACGACTCATTTTCTGCTTGACATTTCTCACGAAACGTCAAAACCACATCGCCAAGACGATGGCATTTGGGCGATAGCTAATGAGGTCTCGCATCGATTAACAAATTCTGCAGGCATTTAAAAATTATAATTAGTTTCCCCGAAATCAACCGTTTCGCAAAAGGGTGGTAACAACGCCGTCTATAGTTAAGTAGGAGTATACGTCCAAATAGATTCGTACCAGATTCCTTAATTGGATCCTTATGCGGTTGACCATAGACGACACGATGATGTTAGAGTTACCTGAAGCAAACTGATGACGATCTAGTTTGCTTTTATCGCTTGGACGATGACCTTAAATTCAACGAGGACCAAACTAATTACAGGAGCGAATTATGGATGGCTGCAGTGGCTCAGGCAAACTCTCTTCACGAGTCGGGAGCCGTAGACGCGTAAGTAAGTTTCTTCAATGAATATTCTATTAAAGAAAACAGTTACACACTTAAACACCTTAATAAGCGACCATTAACCTCTCACTTTAGTTAACTGTATCGGTTCAACATCAATATACTCGTATATCGGCAGGCCTCTCGGTTTGGGATGACTTTTGTCACTGAATGTTTAAATTGCCTTGAAGTGATTTGCCCCCTTAGTTGCCTCTTATGACATACGCTGTGTTTTCGGGTGCGCTGTAATTATTTTCTTAGCCCGTCCCTGCACAGGAAATTTTTATCATCTTTTATAACATGAAAAGACCATCGGTATGTAACTTAACTAGGTAGCAATCTTCAGACCTTTGGTATCTTCAAACTGTCTGGTACTTCTTAATTATTTACTTAACAGTTTTGTTTTCGTACAAATTATAAATAGCAAGACTAAGCATTTTACGGAACCCCATGAGCCAATTTGATTACCAACAGCTGGTAATAAAACTCTTAATTTTTTGTTTGTGGTACGAAACAAAATGAATAAACATCCAACAAAGTAAGAATTAACACGAACAAATTTTCATTTCGAGAGAGGACACACTAATTGCACGTAACATATTATATCCCTGTATACGCTCAAGTACGGTCACGTCATTTTGTACCCGAAATGGGCAACAAAAATACTCCAAGCGAACAGCGATTCCAACGTAAACAAAAAAAAAATGCATAGTAAAATTCCAAACAACATGCCAGTCCAAAAATATGTTTTTGAAACTGGCAAAAGGATAACATGAAACCAAGGTAAGAATTTCCCAACCTCGAGGGTAGTGTCTGTCGCTTGCTATGAGTATTGCGTTAAATGTTTATGTGTGCGTGCTTGAGAATATTTCGCTTTCCTTCCACGAGCTATCACTAGGATATGCCGGGACCGTCGTCATTCAGAGATTTGCGTCAATTTGGTAAAATATTTTTATACACGTACATTTAGTGGTGGAGCTACGCGAAGGAGAATGAAACGAAAACCCACAAAACTGGTGATAGTCGAAAAGCTGAAATGTTGACATTAGACTGCAAGGGTATATTAAAAAAAAAACTTGTCACCGCCAGTTTCTGATACATTTGACACACAGATACAGATATAAGAGCCCATAGTCAGAAAAAATAATTTCCAATCACATTTAGATTTGAATGGTTAAATGAACAGCAACAGCTTGTGATTACTACCACGTGAAGTTCGGGTCTGCATTTACACAAAAAAAATACTTTCTGCAACTTTATTTGAAACGATCAACAAAACAGAACAAAAATAATAACATCGGTGTATAACATTTTAACTAAAATAAGAGACAACATTTTATACTCTACCCCGAGGTAGTTTATTTTCTATCCTGCGTATAGTACAGATAATTTAGCTTGAAAATGTAACGATATTTTTAAAATCATTCATACGAGTATCTGGAAAAACCTTGTTGCGAAACGTAAGATGGATATAATAGCGATCATGTTGCTTTTTTATACCCTATTCTATGGGTATATTAATTTTGACCATAGTTTGTAACATACCGTAATATTGCCCGTAGACCACTAAAAGTTACTATATTTATGATCAGCATCGATAGTAGTGTCGATCTAGCCATGTCCGTCCGTCCGTCCGTCTGCAAAAATTAGGCCTTTAAACTGGACCGAGAGAGCTGAAATTTTAACCATATACTGTCTAGGGTCCCAAAATAATCAAGTTTAAGCATTTTTGAAAGCCGCCCACAGAACACGCCCACAAACTCAAAAAATCGAATTTTGAGCTAGAAAGCTGAAATTTTTTATATATGATCTATGACTCCTAAAACTGATCG
The DNA here is from genome assembly GCA_949715645.1 of Portevinia maculata. Lineage (NCBI taxonomy): Eukaryota > Metazoa > Arthropoda > Insecta > Diptera > Syrphidae > Portevinia > Portevinia maculata. The sequence continues at coordinate 223,963,863 of OX454526.1, forward strand.
GGAGATACAATTTTTAAAATCCGCCCACTGGCACGCCCACAATTAATTAAAACAATTTTATTGAAAAGTCAAAGTTTGAGCTAGGGAGCTGGAATTAATAATATATACTCTCTAGGGGTCCTTTATACTCATGTGTAAATATTTTTAAAATCCGCCTACTGACACGCCCACAATTTTAAAAAAAACTTTTTTGAAAATCCAAAGTTTGGGCTAGCGAGCTGAAATTTATAATATATACTCTCTAGGGGTCCTTTATGCTCCTGCGTAATTTTTTTTTAAATCCGCCTGCTGACACGCCCACAATTAAATAAAACAATTTTATTGTAAAACCAAAGTTTGAGCTAGGGAGCGTTTTTTTTTTACAAAACCTTCGTTTTTTTCCATAAAGTCCTTTAAATTTTATATAACAAAATATGTAGAGCGTTATTAACAATTCAACCATACTTAGACTTTTGTCATGCCCTCTTATGAGGGATAGCAATAAGAATAGGGTATCCAACAGTTCGCCCAAGCGGACTGTAGCCCGTCCCAATGTTTTTTATATCAGTTGGTAAACGACATATAATCAAAATCTACCTGCTATGATATTCGGACATGGCTACGGCTTCACTGCAATTGAATATAGTCAACTGCATTTTGCGCCAAAAATAATACTACTGCCTTAAATTCGAATCTACCTAATGCACTTTTTTCAGAACATTATTGAATCAAAACCAAAAACCTCTGTTTTGTTTCTCTAAACACCGCCGTCGCAAATGAAGTCAGCTGGATGCAGCCATACAAACACTGGATATATTTTCAAACTGACAGATAGTCTTTGTTTTTGTTGTTTGAATTCAATCTGTTAACGTCAAAAAAAAATTATTGGATACGCTTTTAATAAGATCTACAAAAAAATTAAAAGTGTGGCATATAGATTCTTCTATATGAGAGTGAGTTGCACAAAACGACAATTGATAATAAAAGGGACCTCAACCCCGCCTGTTGAGCGAATTGCTGATCCAGAAAAAAATCGTTGGCAATTTGTTTTAAGACTTAATAAAATTTTAATTTCGCCCTAAGATTCTGTGATATTCGGACAGGGCTACCACTTTAGTGCAATTGAATAAAGTCAAGTGCATTTTGCCCCAAAAATAATACTACTGCCTTAAAATCGAATCTATCTAATGCACTTTTTTCAGAACATTCTCGAATCGAAACCAAAAACCGATGTTAAAATATGTTTCTCTAAACACAGCCGACGCAAATGAAGTCAGCTGGATGCAGCCATACAAACACTGCGTATATTTTCAAATTGACAGATAGTCTTTGTTTTTGTTGTTTGAATTTAATCTGTTAACGTCAAAATGAATGAATTTAATCTTTTAACATCAGAAAAATTGTAATGCATACGCTTTGAATAAGATCTACAAAAAAATGTAAAGTGTGGCATATAGATTCTTCTATATAGGAGTGAGCACTTAAAGCTTTACAGTCTACTATATTGTTTTTGACATGATGCCTATTTGTTAATCCCCTTTTTATAACAGTAATAAACGCTTTTACTATTCAATTTTTCAACAGTTTCATTTCTTCATAATTTTCCTAGTGAATTTTTGGCGTATACGTCAAAAATCATGCACGGCATTTCAATACATTATAATTGATATATAATATATTTATGTACTTCTGAATAAAGGTATAGTTTTCGACAAATTTTTATTTAATATTTCTTGAAGTAATTTATTTTATCAGTCCATTTTAAAGTGTTCTCATAGAGAACAAATACAGAGTAACTATACAAAAAATACATAGCTTAGCAGGCTAATGAAATATTTGTTGCTAGTGTTCTCTGGAATCGACGAAATACATATTGCTTATAGGTGAACTCTATCCAACGAACGTCTAAGGCCGTTCTGCAACAAACTAATCGGCACATACCAGTGTGGCTTCCGGCCCGGCAGATCGACAATAGACTAAATCTTCAAACTAAGGCAAATCCTGGAAAAGATCAATGAATTTCAATTCGAGACAAGCCATCTTTTCATCGACCTTAAAGCCGCATATGTTAGCATTTATCGCCAGGAGCTCTACTTGGCGATGGCCGAATTCCGCATCCCGGCAAAACTGATCCAGTTGGTGGTGGTGGCGGTGCAATGTGCAGTAAGGAAACAGTTCTTTCGAACTATTCCATACCTGTAGCGGATTCCGGCAAGGAGATGCGCTGTCATGTGACTTCTCCAACCTTGTTCTGGAGCAGATAGTGCGTAGGGCAGGTGTCAATACAAAATGCACTATCTTCAGCAGATCCGTCCAACTAAAGAGATACACGGACGATATCGACATCATCGGCAGGTCTCACCGTGCCGTGTTAAAGGCTTTCATGGCGATTGAAGAACTGGTAAAGTGGGTTTGCAATGAAGTCAATGAGGACAAAACGAAGTACTTGCTTTCAATCCGACGGAAACTTACCCTAGGAAACCGTTCCTACTTCTGTATGGTGAAACAAATGGGTTCAAAACGCTTCGGAAGACCACGTGTAGGCCCTAAAAAACACTGATACTGCCAGTTCCGCTTTACGGCGTCGAGTGCTGGACGATAAGCAGAAGAAGATATAACCGCGATCTCTATGAACTGTGCCAAGATGTGCATGTAGTCCAAAAAGCTAAAATACGTCGACTTCATGGGGTCGCCAACATCGAGCGAATAGACAAAAATGCTCCACCGAAGAGGATTTTCGACTCCCAGCCCAAAGGTTCGAGACGATAAGAAAGAACGAACTTCCGTTTTAAAAACCAAGCTGGTCTGGACAACTGGAAGCAGCGTGCCCGGGATCGCGGAAGATGGAAGGCTACAGTGTCTCAGGCAGAGACTCTCCAGGGGTCAAGAGCCCGTTAATTAAAGTAAGTAGTATGGGTCGATAACGATTAGAGAAATTTACAATATAAACAAAACGAGCAGCGATCTTACACCCATTCCCCAAGGGTCAATCTGGTTCCCATAACCACACTTGCAGAACAATAACAACGAGTACAATACCAAAGTGGTTAAAAACATCTAACACGAGTAACCAGGTACAAAGAACGACACGCGAAAGAAGAACATCCTACTTTCTAGAGCTAATCACCGCCTGATTGCATCGTGTGAACCGATGGAAACGGTACCGGCGTCCTGCGATTGTTCAAAAGTGTGCTGCATACCACTGTGCATACACAAAATGAAGAGCAACACTTTCATTTCGGCGGGTGGCAATGGTGCAGTAGTAGTGTATCCGCTTACGGAATGGAAGGTCGTGCGTTCGAATCCCGGCCAAGTCCATTACTTTATACCGAATACATGAAATCGTAATCTCCCTAGGTAACTTAGACACCACCCGTGGAGAAAAACCCTGCAACTGCACCCAAACACTTCTTTCCTATCTCTCTATTCTTTCTAATACCAAGTAGCTTACACTGTGTTCTTAGCATTATAAGGATACTGTAACAACAGAAAAAAAATCCCTTTAGCGTAAGCAAATTATAAAAAAAAAAAAAATTATATTTTTCCACTGCCACAGCAAAACTCGTACACGTACGGTACCTCAAAACAATTCCAAAGAAAAAAAATTAGTGTGCTTAAGACCACACGACTGAAGTAAAACTTCTTTCGCTCCATCTACAGTATGTATGTATATATACATCAATATAATAAATAAATAAAAAATTATAGGCGTGTCAGTGGGCGAATTTTGAAAATATTTACACATGAGTATAAAGGGCCGCTGGACAGTCTATATTATAAATTTCAGCTCTCTAGCTCAAACTTTTGTTTTTTTTTTAATTGTGGGCGTGTCAGTGGGCGAATTTTTAAAAATATTTACACATGAGCATCAGGGGTCCCTGGAGAGTCTATATTATAAATTTCAGCTCCCCAGCTCAAACTTTGTTTTTTTTTAAATTGTTTTTTTTTAATTGGGGGCGTGTCAGTGGGCGAATTTTGAAAATATTTACACATGAGCATCAAGGGCCCCTGCAGAGTCTATATTATAAATTTCAGCTCTCTAGCTCAAACTTTTGTTTTTTTTTTAATTGTGGGCGATTTTTTAAAAATATTTACACATGCTCATCAGGGGTCCCTGGAGAGTCTATATTATAAATTCCAGCTCCCTAGCTCAAACTTTGTTTTTTTTTTTAATTGTGGGCTTGTCAGTGGGCGAATTTTGAAAATATTTACACGTAAGCATGAAGGGCCCCTGGAGAATCTATATTATAAATTTCAGCTCCCCAGCTCAAACTTTGTTTTTTTTTTTTTAATTGGGGGCGTGTCAGTGGGCGAATTTTGAAAATATTTACATATGAGCATCAAGTATAAATTTCAGCTCTCTAGCTCAAACTTTTGTTTTTTTTTTTAATTGTGGGCGATTTTTTAAAAATATTTACACATGCTCATCAGGGGTCCCTGGAGAGTCTATATTATAAATTCCAGCTCCCTAGCTCAAACTTTGGTTTTTTTTTTAATTGTGGGCTTGTCAGTGGGCGAATTTTGAAAATATTTACACGTAAGCATGAAGGGCCCCTGGAGAATCTATATTATAAATTTCAGCTCCCCAGCTCAAACATTGTTTTTTTTTTTTAATTTTCTTTTTTTTTTAAATTGTGAGCGTGTCAGTGGGCGAATTTTGAAAATATTTACACATGAGCATCAAGGGCCCCTGGAGAGTCTATATTATAAATTTCAGCTCCCTAGCTCAAACTTTGGTTTTTTCTTAAATTGCGGGCGTGTCAGTGGGCGAATTTTGAAAATATTTACACGTGAGCATGAAGGGCCCCTGGAGAGTCTATATTATAAATTTCAGCTTCCTAGCTCAAACTTTGGTTTTTTGCCGTCCGGTCCGACCTGAAAATCTGACGATGAGCTTAGTATTGCCCTCTATGGAGGAGATTCAAGGGTGTTTACCCATTCCACGAACCTTTCAGCTGAAGGGTTGTAACAAAAGAGTGTACGTTTGTCTACACTTCGGTATTGCCGGAAGTCTTCGTTTGTCTACACTTCCGTTGCACCGTAAGTCTACATTGGTCTACACTTCCGTTGCGTCGGATGTCTACATTGGTCTACACTTCCGTGTCGCATTCACCAGCTTACTCCCCGAGTCAAGCGTGCGTAAAGAAGTTTTACTTCAAAAACTTATCAAATTGAATGGACAATTTGCCGTATATGCCAAAATTTGTCGTTTATGGCAAAACAATACGTGAACTTGATGATTTCGAAGGATAAACGGCAAAACCATTCTGAATATCTTAGCTATGGAAACACATAGAGATAGAACGAAACTGATAACTTTTTTGAAAAGAGCGCCCCCAAAAGCACAACACTGCATACCTAGTTCAAAAAGGGAATATGCGCCAAATCAATATTGGGGCCACGAACTATTTCCGCCGAAGGATACCACAGGTGGCCAAGAAACTTCTTAATTGCTGTTCTGCTAACAGAGGATTCAACATGTCATTCCTTTTTAAATCTTTAAGAAGCTGAAGATCATTTTGGGGATCGTAAGATGCTGAAGCTGCTTGGTTGGTTCACATAAGCGAAATTGCTAAAAAGACATTATTAAGAATTCCTCGCTCTTCTCTTTTGGTTAACTTAAACTGTCACCTGAATATAAAGCATCAAAAAATAAATCAATTTTGCCATCCATTGAGCGCTGCGAAGTCCAGCAGGGACCCATAAAACTTATTGAAGCACGATGATATTTTATCCAGTTACTATTTTTAAGAAACATCCTCACAAATATACAGGAGACTGGATGATAGGCAGGTAGGGAGGGAGCACTGATACCGTTTCCTTCGAAAGAATTTTCTTTTCTTAATTATTTTGTTTTATTGTTTTATTGTGATTGAACATTAAATTGAAAATGAGTAACAAACATTTTTTCTGAAATGAAACCTTTACAGGGACCGATTTGAGGAATTATATAGAATATGAAATAGTCTTAACAAAACTCAAGACATATCTGTAACTTTTATAACACTTCACGATAATCATATATACATATAAGGTTTTTCCATTAAAAAAATCAGATCTTCAGTGGGGGCAAATAGCTACTAACAAATCATTGTATAGGAAACTTGCTTCGCCAGTCTTGAATGTCAAAGTGACAGGAGTAAATTCATGTACTACAGGGTGGTGCACCAGTTGTGCTACAATAAGAAATTCAAATAATTTTTTTTAATAAATGTATTTCATTTATTTTTTTTATTGTATAGAAAATTCAATTTTATTATATATAATTAATGTTTTTTTTTGAAGATGATAGACCGTAAATGACCTCCAAACTCATCCACGCATATGCGACACCTGATCAGTAAATTATTCATTGCGGCCTGAAGGGTTTAAGTCGGGATCGCCTCAATTATTGTTTTAATGGACTGCTACTCGTATCAATTCAGTTAAATTACTTGGTTTCGTTTTGTACACCTCTTGCTTGACATAACCCCATATAAAAAAGTCTGGTGCAGTCAGGTGACCTTGTGGGCCAGCAGAAAGTGGAGCTTCTGGATGTTAATTTGTTTGGAAATTTTAGTTGGAGCTCCGTCATAACCGGTCTGGCTTTGTGTGCTGTTGCTCCAACAATGCACCTTGATGCAACCACACAGTGAATCGTTCTAGGTGCAGTACCGTCTCATGGAGTAGATGGATAGATTAGATTCTTTATTTCATGAAATATATGTACAATAGTTTGTGTTTGAGAACCCGAGCATGGCAGAAATAGCCGTCTGTCTCATGGAGTATTTCTGGACTAGATTCACTCCATATACGGCAATTTTGCTTATATACATTGCCGTTTAGATCGAAATGGGGATCTTCAGACATAAATAAGCAATTAATCAACCTGTTATCTTCTTCGGTCATTTCAATAATTTTTTGGCAAAATTTCAGGCGAATGGGCAAATACAAAGGGTTTAACTTGCTTGTAACTTGGACTTTGTACGGAAACAAGTTTAAGTCATCATAAATTATCCGATGTAATGACCGTCTGCTAACTACAATTTGCGCCGATAAGTTTCGAGTCGAAATGCTTGGATTTGACTGAATTAACCATGCTTCAGCCGCTATTGTGTCTTGAACCCGAACATAGGGGTCTCGATGGTAAGGTGTTCGTGCGATGCTTCTAGATTTGGCAAACATGTTTTCCAGCCTCATTATGGTCCATCTACTCGGGAGAGTGCCGCCTAAATTCCCTCTTTACGGAAATGGGGGACTGCAAATCCTCTTTTCGGTATCCCAAGAATTCATTTTAATAAATTTAAATAGTAACCTGCCAAATAAAAAAATAAATATAAGCCGATTACTCGACAGAAAAAAAGTTATTACGTTTTGTTTTTATACCCTATTCTAAGGGTATATTAATTTTGACGCATAGTTTGTAACATACCTTAATATTGCCCGTAGACCCCTAAAAGTTACTATATTTATGATCAGCATCGATAGTAATGTCGATCTAGCCATATCCGTCCGTCCGTCCGTCCGTCTGTCGCCAAAAATTAGGCCTTTAAACTGGACCTAGAGAGCTGAAATTTTAACCATATACTCTCTAGGGTCCCGAAATAATCAAGCTTACGAATTTTTGAAATCCGCCCACAGATACGCCCACAAACTCAAAAAAACAAAATTTTGGAAAAAATCGAATTTTGAGCTAGAAAGCTGAAATTTTGTATATATGATCTATGGCTCCTAAAACTGCTCGGGATACAAAATTTTCAAAATCCGCCCACTGACACGCCCACAAATAAATAAAACAATTTTTTTATACCCTATTCTACGGGAATATTAATTTTTGAAAATCCAAAGTTTGAGCTAGGGAGCTGAAATTTATAATATATACTCTCTATGGGCCCTTTATTCTAATGTGTTATTTTTTTTAAAATCCGCCTACTGACAAGCCCACAATTCAATAAAACAATTTTATTGAAACACCCAAGTTTGAGCTAGGGAGCGTTTTTTTTTTGATAAAATCCTTTAAATGTTATATAACAAAATATGTAGAGCGTTCTTAACAATTCAACCATACTTAGACTTTTGTCACGCCCACTTATAAGTGATAGGAATAAGAATAGGGTATCCAACAGTTCGCCCAAGCGGACTGTAACCCGTCCCTATGTTTTTAGCACGATTCGTGCGCCACCCTTTATGAGAAATGTAACCATCATTGTATGGCAAAAAAAATACAACTCCACTCAATTTGGCAAGTTCGCGGGATATCAAAATGGAAAAAAGGATAACAAAAGGATGTCAAATATAAAAAGATTCTGGCGTAAGTTCATATTTTATTCGTCAAAAACACCTGTACGCTTTTACCGATCAATCAAACAACATTGTTGCAACTTTGTCGTTGTCGTCGTCATCGTCTTCAAGGTCAATCGCACTCGCATTGACATCACTTTTGGTGGGATATATCTCCTTTTTAACTATTTTACGGAGTGAATCTCGCTTCGATGTCAAAAAGTGAATTTGTCAAATTGCATTTCACGCTGTCGAATTTTTAAATCGAGATTTTTTTTCCGTATATATAGATAATATTCGCCGCGTGCTGTCTTCGTTCAGTTACAAAAAAGGCTAAAAGGTTTTTGGTCCTTGATAGATTAACTGGCGGTGGGATAACGGAGAATATTATATTGACCCTAACGAAAACAGCGAATGCAAACATCATCAGAGGCATTTCAAATTTATGCGATAAGTATGCCGACTTTTTGAAAAACTAAACTAAACATCCAGAACTTCCATCCAATTACTTAATAATAATTTAAATTCCCTTACAAGCATTTGGAAAGGTTTACCGCTATCAAGAATATGAGGCTAATTTTAACTGCCACGAACAACAGTCGACTTGGACATTGTGATAAAAAAAAATCTAATTCGCTTTGTTTGCTATATGCACTTATATTCTATTAGCTACTTTTTTGTTTTGCTCATTCAAGTTTTTTTGGCTCTCCTTTTGTAATATCAGCAGCAGAAAGGTTGTTAAATCTCTGCGTGCCATTTATAGTCATGTTATGTCCCCTAAACCGTTGCTGTTCCTTTTGTTAGGCCATGAAAGAGTCTAAAGCACACTTAAGTTCCACGTTGCCGTCACATTGCCATACCACCCATCCGCCGTACTACCCATCCACGTTGGATTGTATATGGACCAACGAAACGTTCATTTATAGGGTATTCATTTTCCATTTTCCAGCCAAAGATTTTCCCAAGGAGATTACATTTTAATTAAGACAAAGTACAATAGCACGCACATAGCGCTTTTGTAGTAGTGCTTGCTGCAACAAGGGCTCGTGTCCTGTTGCACGGCAAAAGAAATCCAACTAGCAGCGGGAACAGATGTATACCTATCTGTGCTGATATGCAACTGCTTTACGGCACTAACTATACAAATCCTCTAACATTACTTTATACGAAAAGCTTTTATGCATGCATGCCTCGCCGGAAGAATGCAGGTTGAAGGAAATCCTCGTCCTTCTCGGTTAAAACTACTTTGCAATGAGTAAATGTCCATGGATACTAGGTGTGTGTGTGTAACAGTTCAACGCTGTCGAGAAATTACATCTTCTTGTTACAACAACAGCATTTTAAATAGCGCGAGAGAAAGTAACTTCTTTGAAGGAAGGAATGTGGCTGTAAGCTTTACGGAATTTTCTTCTTACATACCCTGAGATTCGCATTAATATATTTATTGTATGCCTTTATGTGTGCAGCTATTGCGCCTCTGACTATTGTTGCTACTCCCTAACGGATTGACATGGAAATTAGTTTTTTGATGTGTCGTTTATTCTTTCTCCGACTTTTGGCAAGTCCTTTCAATATTGTTGCTTGCATATTGATGAAGATGAAAATGGGAATATGAATTTTCTGCAGGTGCATGTCTTCAGTTTGACACTGTGACAAGGAAGGTAGGTGACATAAGAAGAGTTAGTGGCAGATGATTGTAGAAATTACGAAATCAGTACATTGAAGTCTAAGAGTTCCCTTTGTGGTTGTGATATACCAGGAGTAGAATTATAGATTCTATTATAGCAGTAACATGAACAGAAATGATTGAATAAAAGAGATACCAGACCTTTACCTCCTTTGCCACGCGATACCCATTTGTTTACTTCTTTTATGTTAAAATCCACTTCCAGTGCACACCTATCTGGAAACACATGTGAGTCAAAACGAATGAAATCAAAGAAAACACAATTTATTTTTTCAAGTCAAGACATCGGTACGTTATAATAAATTATTCCGTTTTAAAGTGAATTTAATGTGTCTATTTTTATACCCTATTCTAGGGGTATATTAATTTTGACGCATAGTTTGTAACATACCTTAATATTGCCCGTAGACCCCTAAAAGTTACTATATTTATGATCAGCGTCGATAAAAAATGTCGATCTAGCCATGTCCGTCCGTCCGTCCGTCCGTCCGTCCGTCCGTCGGCAAAAATTAGGCCTTTAAACTGGACCTAGAGAGCTGAAATTTTAACCATATACTCTCTAGGGTCCCGAAATAATCAAGTTTACGAATTTTCGAAATCCGCCCACAGACACGCCCACAAACTCAAAAAAACAAAATTTTGGAAAAAATCGAATTTTGAGCTAGAAAACTGAAATTTTTTATATATGATCTATGACTCCTAAAACTGCTTGGGATAATTTTTTTTCAAAATCCGCCCACTGACACGCCCACAAATAAATAAAACATTTTTTTTGAAAATCCAAAGGGAGCTGAAATTTATAATATATACTCTCTATGGGCCCTTTATGCTCATGTGTAAATATTTTCAAAATCCGCCCACTGGCACGCCCACATTTTTTTTTTTTTTTTTTTGAATTCAAAGTGAGCTAGGGAGCTGAAATTTATAATAATACTCTCTAGGATCCCTTTATGCTCATGTGTTAATTTTTTTTAAATTCGCCTACTGACACGCCCACAATTAAATAAAACAATTTTATTGAAACACCCAAGTTTGAGCTAGGGAGCGTTTTTTTTGATAAAATCCTTTAAATGTTATATAACAAAATATGTAGAGCGTTCTTAACAATTCAACCATACTTAGACTTTTGTCACGCCCACTTATGAGGGATTGGAATAAGAATAGGGTATCCAACAGTTCGCCCAAGCGGACTGTAGCCCGTCCCTATTTTTATTCCAGCTTCTGGGCAATTGAGAACTTCTCGAGTCTCATTAAACTTTATCGCATCCTACACAGATGTGACGATCAGGACGATCCCTAATGAACAAAAATGAACACATTTTGATTTTGACATTGAATTAATAAAAATTAGACTTGAAATACATTTTCCAATCAGCTGTTTATAGTTGTGTGTTTTTTATGGAGGCATACATTTTTTTCAATAATTAAACACAACGAATTTAAGGGAATGACCAAATTTTGGCTTTATTACTCGTAGCTCACAAATTTCATTTCATTTAATATTTAAAAATAATTTCTGGCATGTGGCCTCCGCGACTGCGCCTTATGAACGTCATCCTGTTGGTTCAATATTGCGTCGAATGTTGGCTTCTAGTGATCAATCGCTGCTGGTTTATCAGCATAGACCAGAGATTTGACGTACCCTTGTAATGATCAGCAGTGTCTTCTAGCCAATAAGCACTTCCCTAAACGGGATGGTAAAGGTGAGGAATGGTGGGATCCTCGACACTACAAGCAGCAGCTGGCACGCTTGCGGTTGTACGGCATTCACTCGACGGTGGGGTGGGTCTTTGCTGCTTGATGGCTACCTGACTGAACAAAAAAATTTCGTGGCAAAAAAAAGGTAAACAGAAGGCAACAGGAAATGAACTGTGACCTCGCACAAAGGAGGGAGGTCGTGCACGTTCAGTGGGGCTATTGACGAAGTGACTTATATGACTGAGGGAATGAGAAAAGTAACTGAAAGATGGTATATATGGATTCGTAACTGCAATGGTGTTGTGGATGGATTAACACTTGGAGGGGCCCGCCCCTTATAACTGACAAACACAGTTAAACCATGACTTCTCCCTCTCTCCTCAATGTTTATGAGAGTTGTCCCGAATTGTGATCACTTTAAAGGAAACACTAACACATCTCAACTCATTTAATTAAACTAACACATCTTTATTTGTCTGATTTATTCCTAGATTCAGATTGGTAATACAAGTTATTAAGGTAGTCTACGGGTGAATATGTATGTGTTTAAAGAGGCAAAATGTAGACCAAAAAAAACTATATCTTGAATATGTAAGTAATTTATGTTGAAAATTAACTCTCTAGGTACTCTTAATTTCTAAAGAATTATTCATGTGAATTATTGTACTTGGATATATCATGTTAGCATTAATAAAGAATAAGAATATGATTAAGTTTTAAGACAATATAAATATAAAGTATTTATGTAAAAAAAAAATTAAAGCCAAAAAAAATGTTTGGGGTGTACTCACCGGTTTCCGATGATCATGATGCATCGAAGAAGCTTGTGAACAAATTCCTTGATGACGTAGATCGAAGTTTAATCTTGTTTCTCTACACGCGCACTATTTAAACGTATTCATATAGGTGTAGAAAAAAAACAATTTTTATATAAAATTCCCTCTTTCTCTTTTTTTTTTTTTGGCTTCACTTACAGGAAAAGGGAATGAATTTAAGAATAATTAGCTCTATGATTTGGTTATGAATTAACGAGCAATTGATGGTATGACAAGCGATTACGGTTAGCACTGTATACCTGTATGTGAAATGTCTATGTAGACGTATTTTCACGCCGGTGCATATATATATAGCTCGATTATATCGCACCATCGGACTTTTAGAGAAAATCAGCTTTTGCCCCTAATCAACACTGAATATGGTTTGTCCTGCCAGGTGCACTGGGTGATGAATAAATGATAGGAAGCTGGTGGATGTAGCTGCTCGCTCTTGGGACCACCAAATAAATGCTGGCTCGCACGTGACTTTAAATGTCTGCTAAATGTCATATGCTGGGTACTCGCAGGATAACCATGCGCTGAACTTTTGGGTCCGGAGTGCTTTTGATGCTCCGTAGATCATTTATTGAGATCGCAGGTGAATTTTTTTTTATTGCGGGCGCTTTTTCCCCTTTCGCCCTCTATCCTTTTTCCTTTTTATTGTCGTGGATGCCGAGTTGCGTTCTGTTACGGTGCCCTGATGTGCTTACGGTGGAACACTTTTGTATTGGGGTCACCGTAACACTCGAGGAACAAACAAAAAAAAATAAGCTATCCGCGTTGCTGTACAAAAAAAAATATATAGATTTATTTTCTGGCTGCACAAAACACTGCGATTTTCTGCTTACCTCGTGGCCGCTTTCGCTGAAAATAATGGCCCACGTGGGTGTTGTACCACTAATTCAGGAATTTGGTCTGCAGTTTTTCCTTACAGGTTTGTTATTGGCTCTGACGCCGGAAATCTGTTTCCAAAATTTTAACAGAGAAATTTGTTTTTAACCATACCGGCGAAAGCAAGAGGTTAAATTGTACAAACGCGCAGAATTTGACAACTTACCGGAGAGTCTACGAGCGGTCAAGCCTGGTGTAACTGCAGCCAAGAAATGAGTGCGCGGCCGAATAGTCGCCACTATAAATATACACCGCTTCAATGTATGTACATATTTGAGTAAGGTAGCATTACTAGCGCCCAAAAAAAAAATACAGGTTTCTTTTTCTTTCCTGTTTCTCATGCTAGGTACTCAGCTGAATTAAACAGTTGACACGTAATGTTCTTCAAGAAGATCCGGTTGGTGTACAGGGACGTTAAGTCCGCAGTTATTTTCGAATAAAATAAAGTCTATTGGTGGAATACGCCACACCCTCACAAAAAGTAGTACAAAGGTGTCAAATCACACGAACGAGGTGGCCAACTCACAGGTAAATTTCTTAAGGTGATTCGATCAACAAACGTTTGACTCAACAAACTCATGTGTGGAAGCAGTGGTCTATAAGTTTGGCGAACAGAGCGCGATTTTGGGAAATAAATTTCCACGATTAGTAAACGTTTTTCTGGTGAAAGTCTTTCCATGGTAATTTGCCAAAGTATACTGAACAAAAAAATCAAACACACTTTATTAGTATGACAGCTAGTTTAACAGTTATCACAATCAGAAGTTTTATAACTCTATAAAAAACACCCTATATCTACCTCGATAGCGAAGTTGATTAATGTTCATTTATAAAATAAATTGAACCTGTAGAAGTCTATAGCCGTGTTTCTTTGCACGCGGATATAGGGATAATTTGAAAAGTGCATGTAAAATACAACAACAACTTATCCTATATACGCTAACTTTAGCGGGGATAGCTATCACCGCTAAGTCCTTTAGCGGGGATAAACATTGCTTCCAAAACCCATTTTCTTCGTTTCGCCCAATAATTTGGTCCAGATTTTTCAAAATTTAGTAAATCTGTCAATGTGAAACTGTTTTTTATAATTTTAGAATATGTTTGGCATTAATTTCAACTGTCGGAAATTAATATTTTTGAATTTCACGATTTTCAATACAAATTTCTTAACTCAACTTCCAGCTGTGTCACTAATAAACGTCATTGGTGCATGTGTGCTGCCAAGTTTTTTTTGATGAATTCTTAAGCGGCGATGATCGTTTTTTAATGCCATGCCTATATCCGCGTGCAAAGAAACACGGCTTATAATATGTACAAAATAAAATCCCGGTAAAAGGATATAAAAACTATGTATAATATGTGATAGAAATATATTTTTTTACAAATGTTGCTTGTTTGTTCAAACTGTGACATTCAACATCAATTTAGTCAACTTGCAGCGCCATATAATATAACCATATAAGATAGTCGATATTTGGCAGCATTTGAAAAGCAGTTTGAATAGCTATGGAATGATTAGTACATCTGTTGTTTTCCACCTTTCTGAATTCAACGAATCTGGAAATTTCGAGAGGTGTCACTAGGAGATTTAAATAGGTGTCGCAGGAGCACCCAAGACATTCTAGTTTAGAACCGCGATAAAGAAGTGCGATAGATGATAGTAGTGAAAAGTATAGAGAAAAAGTGGAAGTATTGATTTAGAAAGAAGTGATTGTTTATTTAAAGTGATTAATTGTGAAAGTGAATTGTTGGATTAAATAAGTGAATTGAAGCGTTAAGAATGAGAAGGGGTTAAGTGACATTTTTGAAAATTTTGATGTTTTTTATCCGATAAAGGTGTTATGTGACAACTTAAATTTTGGTCTATTCGCCGATACTCTATTGTACTTAATATAGGAGTTGGATATGGTTAAAGGTGGTAAATACAGAATTTATTTTAGGTTTTGTGGCGTAAAAAAGTGCTAAACGTTTTTTACTCGAAACTTTAAATTTGTCACTTAACACCTTCTCATTCTAAACGCTTCAATTATTAGAATAATAATCAAGAATTAAAAGACATTGAGAAAGAACTAATAAAGATTAATTAAAAAGAATTACGTTTTATATTTTCGAATCCTAGCCTGGATGTAACACAAAGATAAACTAAAAACATAGGGACGGGCTACAGTCCGCTTGGGCGAACTGTTGGATACCCTATTCTTATTCCTATCCCTCATAAGTGGGCGTCACAAAAGTCTTAGCATGGCTGAATTGTTAAGAACGCTTTACATATTATGTTATATAGCATTTAAAGGATTTTATCGAAAAAACCAAGCTTTGGTTATTCAATAAAGTTGTTTTATTTAATTGTGGGCGTGTCAGTGGGCGGATATTAAAAATGTTTACACATGAGCATAAAGGGCCCCTAGAAAGTATATATTATAATAATAATAATTTTTATTGTAGCCAAAAAACATTACATTTCTAAACTTAAACCTATATTGCACAATTTACAGAGATTGGTATATATGCTACCTTACTACTGCCAAGTAAAGATAAATTGTTTAATCAAAAAATCATAAGTGCTAATTAGGGAATTTGAAGGAAAAGCTACTGTTAAAAACCTTCATTAAAGATGCAAAAAAGAAAAAAAAACTATATAATAAATATAAAAAAAAAGGAAAGTTGTGAGAAGGGGTGGCTTAAACACAAAGGCGTACAATACCCAGTTCAAAACAGCTTTTACAAAAAACATTAAGAATAGATACTCACTTAAGGATAGAAAATGTGTAATAAGATACATTTAAGAAGCTAGATTTGAGATTGGGGAATTGTCGGAAGATACACATGAAATGTTATATCGTTCACTTAACTTTGAGATTCTGCCCGATACCATATCGATATTGGCTAAAGCGTGCAATTCAGTTGTTGAAAAGTGCCATGGAAGATTTAACATCATTTTCAGGAGCTTATTTTGTGAAATTTGAAGTCTTCGCACGTGACTTTTTGCACAATAACCCCAAGCGGCGATCCGTAAAACATAATCGCCTGAAAAATCGCTTTATAAATCAGTAATTTGTTATTACTACTCAACTTAGATTTCCTATTTATACAAGGGTAAAGTATTTTTATTGTTAAATTAATTTTTTTAATGATTTCTTGTACGTGTGCACCAAAAGTTAATCTCTTATCCAGATACACCCCAAGATATTCAGCACTAGACTTCCAATCGGTTCCGCAACCACTGATAATGAGATTATTGCTAGGTAGGAAACAGGGTTTTCTTTTTCGGGTGAAAAAGACAGCCTGAGTTTTAGAAGCATTTATCTTTATCTTCCAGTCGCTAAAGTAATCTTGTATAATATATAATGCAGATTGCAAGTTAGTTCCAATAGTGGAACCAATTGAATCTGTTGAATAAATACAAGTGTCGTCAGCAAAAATAGCTTTTTCACAATTATGAAGTCTTGGGAAATCAGACGTAAACACATTGTAGAGGATTGGACCAAGGACTGAACCCTGAGGGACCCCTGCAGCGCAAACAAAAACTTGAGAAAGACAATTATTGACAGACACAAGACATTTTCTTGAGGACAAAAACGATTTTATGATTTTAACAAGGTACATTGGGAAATTAAGAACTAATAGCTTATGTAGAAGTCCTTCATACCAAACAGAATCAAAAGCTTTCTCCACGTCAAGCAACACCAGTCCTGTACTTTTGCCTATACTAAAATTACTTTTTATGTGTTTTGTTATGCGATGAACCTGTTGCACAGTACCTACTGTGAAATTCGCGGAACCCAAACTGCTCTAAGGGCAAAATATTATTTGAGTTAATGTGCTCAATAAGCTTTTTCTTGATCACTTTTTCAAAACACTTGCTAAGCGAGCTCAGTAGACTTATTGGTCTGTAGTTACCAGGCAAGTAAGCGATCTTACCAGGTTTCAAAATTGGAATTCCCTTTGCTATTTTCCATTCACTTGGAAAATATCCGAGCTGAAGACACGAATTAAACAATGCTTGTAAAAATATTAAACTTGACATTGGAAGATGTTTTAGATACAAGTTTTTTACATAGTCAAAACCCACTGACTTTCGAGTTTTTAAAGAACGCAGAAAGTCCCTTATGTCGTTGGTTGTGACGAAACTTACATCATTATTTACCTCAGAGGTGTTAATTAAATTAATTGAATTTAGACCTGAGGATTCAACAGTGATATTACTTATAGTACTGCTAGCTAACAGTTGAACTTTACAAAAAGTTTCTGCCAGTGCATTTGCCTTTTCAGTGCCCGACGTCATAAATTGATTTCCTACTTTCAGTGCAGGAATATGGGAATTACGCTTTTTAATTACTTTTACGACATTCCAAAAGGGTTTGCTAGATTTGTCCATTCGTAACAATTTTTGGTTCCAGGAATTATTTGTAAAAGTCGCAATGCCTTCTTTAATCAATGCGTTTAGGACTTTCATTTCAGCCAAATACAAACAATTTCTCGTTCTTATCCATCTGTTTCTGTAGCTGTTCTTTATTTTAATTAGTTCAAGTAAATTACTAGGTATGGTGTTAGCGCTTCCAAGTTTAATCTTTTTTTTAGGTACGGAAAGTTCAACGCTTTCAACTACAGCAGATGTGAAAGATGCAACATTTTGATCAATTTGAGATTGATTGATATTTGCATTTGAAATATCAGGAAAGTGACTCAATTTTGTATTCATTTGGCTTTTAAATGTTCCCCAATTAGCATTTTTAAAATCTAAAGTTTCATTTCTCCCACATAAAGGCGAAGTGAAAGTAGAAAGTAGTAGATAGCTACGGGTAAGTGATCAGAGCTCATTTCATTTATAACCATAGGTTCAGTAAACAATCCCGGCATATTTGTCAAATATAAATCTAAAGTTGAAGGATTGGCTCTGTTATTTGCAGGATAATAAGTGGGATGGGGTGGAAACAAAATGTCAAAAGAGTGCCTTGTGTTAAGATTTTCAAGTATATTTCTCCATGCGTTTGCTCTCAGACAGCCCCAATTCCCATGCTTGCAATTGAAATCCCCACCAATTAAAAAAATATCATTTTGACAAACAAATTTCCTTAAGTCATTATTGAGTTCGAATCTTTTCCGAGGCGTCGCAGTACCACCCGGAAAGTATGCAGCAAATATTTTTAATGCGGACCCATTGGAGAATGGAATTTCAATACCTATGTTTTGAATTAATTTAGTATTGATAATAGGAATTATTCTGTGCCGAATATTTTTTTTAACAACAACAGCAACACCACCACCCCTTCTCTCTTCTCTATCTAATCTATAACAAGAATAATCAGTATTTGATAATCTATCATCAGAACTAAGCCAAGTTTCGGATACTAATCCTATGTCTACTTTATGCTTGCTTAAAAAAGCAAAAAATTCAAATTCTTTACATCGAATGCTTCTAGCGTTCCAACATATTATTTTCATTGATGTGCTACTCATTATTTGGGCTTATATAAATACTTAATAGCTAATTGCGCAATTGTGTTAAATTGATCAGCTTTATTATTACATTTACCAAGAAGTGTAATCATCTCGGCAGTTAAGGCATTGATCTCTTCCATTGAGAACAGTTCGTTGGTATTCGTTTGTCCAGCGATGTTGTTGATGTTGTTGGTTGTCCACGCATTGAAATCGTTGACATTTGCATTTACTGCATTTGACATCGGTAAATTATGGTTGTGGACCTCACGTCGAGGAGGTAGAGGTGGGAAGTCGCTCATTACGGGTGCAAAGCTACGAGTATGATGTGATCTTTTCGAGGTAATAATCGTCGATTGTCTAATGTTTTTTGAGGAGAGTTTTTCTCTCATTTCGAAGAAGTTCTTTCTACTTGGGCAATCGAGATCTGTAGATGTGTGTGTCTCGTTGCAGTTAGCACACTTAATATTTTTAGAAGTGCATTTGTTGGTGTCGTGGTTGTCAGAGCAGATAGCGCAGTGTGTTTTTAAATTGCAATATTTTTCCCCGTGCCCGAACATTTGGCAGTTCAGATACTGTGTGACCTTTTTTTGCTTGCCGTCGTGCAGAGTCCCACTTGATTTGAGTCTTAAATAAAGATTTTACATTTTTTTTGAGGTCGGCAAGTCTTACTATACCACTTTCAAGGAAAACAATATATAAAATGTCAGTAAATTGTTTGTACTGCTTTTTGATCATTTTGATGTTAAGGCACTTCAGACCAAGGGAAATAAGTTCAGTTTTAAGTTTTTCGGCTCATCGAGCCCAAAGAGCACAACTTTAAACGACCTGGCTGACGGTAGGTCGTGGGTAAAGAATTGCCACTTTTTCAATTTTAATTCAGAACACACATTCGTGTGATCATCACCATTTTCACAGTTAATTTTGATGCCAATTGACATTTTCTTAATACAGTAATCTTTGATGAGTATTTCACTAAGCAAGGAGTGGACATTTTCACATGATTTTTGCAAAACACAGATAGATGGTATTTTCAAAGTTTTTTTTTGTAGGTGGAGGGAGTATCACCTCTTCAACTTCAATATCATTGTCATTACCACTATCCGGAAGACACTGTAGGGGGGTAAACCGCCCATATCTTTGGTCATCTGAATTCATTTTTCGCTTTTTAATGTTGAGAGACAATTGAATGTCTTCAACAGGGGTGGGAGATCGATTTCTTTTCTTAATTTTTGCTTTGTTTAGGTACCGCACAGAGAGGTCTGATCAGATCAGAGCGCCGATTAGTACTCATATATTATAAATTTCAGCTGCCTAGCTCAAACTTTGATTTTTCAAAAAAATTGTTTTATTTAATTGTGGTGGATTTTGAAAATTTTATATCCCCAGCAGTTTTAGGAGTCATAGATCATATATACAAAATTTCAGCTTTCTACCTCAAAATTCGATTTTTTCGAAAAAAATTGTTTTTTTTTGAGTTTGTGGGCGTGTCTGTGGGCGGATTTCAAAAATGCTTAAACTTGATTATTTCGGGACCCTAGAGAGTATATGGTTAAAATTTCAGCTCTCTAGGTCCAGTTTAAAGGCCTAATTTTTGCCGACAGACGGACGGACGGACGGACGGACATGGCTAGATCGACATTACTATCGATGCTAATCATAAATATAGTACGTTTTAGGGGTCTGCGGGCAATATTAAGGTATGTTACAAACTATGCGTCAAAATTAATATACCCTTAGAATAGGGTATAAAAAAGGATATGGGAATTTTCAAACTCACTGCATATGTTGGGTATACGGGCAACACTATACCCAAATATTATTTTACATTACATAAAAATCGTTGATTATTATTTTTGTGAAACAAGGGTTAACAATTATTAAATAATAAAAGTAAATACTATCCTTGTTTGTTGGACTGTATTTTTGTTTATTTTCGTTTGTTTGTTGTTATTTTCATTTGGATATAAAAGTGGTTAGCCTGCATTAGATAGTTTCAAGTTGAATTTATATATGAACTTGAAGTAAAATCTTCATGTCGAACGTCAGGAAGTTATTAAATTTAGAGCATTTCTTTATTTATCATACGAGCCCAAACGCAAAATAGTTGGACTACCTATGATAAAAAACAAAAATGTGCTGGTTCTTAAATTCCATCAGCAATAAACTCAATATTTTGGTAGTTTTCTTTAGATATATTTATTTTAGATAGAAATAAGTAACAAAAACAAAATGACTTCAATTAAATAACCATATAGAGCAGTCTTAAAAAATAAAATAACGATTGATACATTTTTTTAAACGCAAAATAGTTGGCCTACGCGTCTTAATTTTTATTTTACCATGGTGATACGTCGTCGCCTCTGGCCTTGATAACTGCTTCTATGCGTCGTGGCATTGTGTCAACTAATTTTTGACATTCTTCGGTACCAAAAGATTCCCAAATATTTATGATTTTAGCTTTTAGGCCTTGAAGAGTCCGACATGGTTCTTTTCGGAGGTTTTGCTTCATTTTATGCCAGACATTTTCAATTGGCGAAAGGTCAGGGCTGCTGGAAGGCCATTCCAGTAAAGGAACTTTGCTGTATGGCAGGAAGCACCATCCTGTTTGTTTATTGTACTTGAATCAACGACGAAGATGAGGAATCGAAATAACAAATCTGCAATTTTGAAACGTTATAAATTTTATTGGTTACCGTACTAAATAGTTCCAGTGAAGACAACTGCACTCGTGGATGGTCAAAAGCAAAGAGAGCGAAAATCATATAATTTTGTTTCATGATACTATGCACATATTAACAGATCAAGTTACAGCTATCTTACATGAATGATGAATGCAAGTAAAACATAGAATAGAAATGATTTAGAATTAGAATAGGGCAAATGTACATTAATCAATAAATATTAACAAACAATGAATACTGATAATGATAAATAAAAAAAGTAATAGAATAAGTTTTATAATCGAAATCATAAGCGCACGTTACGAAACATTTACCCCTCCCTGGAAGACTCCGGTCTTTCAGAGAAGGGAAGACGAACCACCTTGACTATTGGTCGATCATAGGTATTGTATTGGGTTTGGACGGTCACTACTCGAATACGACCGTCACTTCCTTGATGAACTTTCTTAATTCGCCCCATCAACCATTTCGATGGTGGAAGATTGGATTCTTTCAGTAAGACGACATCCCCTTCTTGTAGATTTGGTTGAATGGTTCGCCACTTAGGACGCTGCTGAAGAGAAGTTAAATATTCTCTGTGCCAACGCTTCCAGAAGCCTCGTGTCAATGCCTGCAAGAGATGCCAATTAGAAATAGTAGATGGAATAATATTATTTAAATCAGGGGTTGGAATTGCTGTATAAGCATCCCCAATCATAAAATGAGCTGGTGTAAGAGCCATCGGCTCATCATCTGAGGTTGGCCAAATTGGCCTTGAATTTAACAGAGCTTCAATCTTGGTCAGCACTGTATACATCTCCTCATATGTTAGTTTATGATCGCTGATAACACGTTTAAGATGATATTTCACCGACTTTACCCCTGCCTCCCACAATCCGCCAAAGTGTGGGGCAAATGGAGGGGTAAACTTCCAGTCAATATTGTCTCTTGACAGGTGGTCGGTGACGATGCTATTATGCTGCTGACTAAGAAGAAGCTGATGCATTTCATCCAGAAGTCGTTTTGCGCCGTGGAAATTGGTACCATTGTCGCTCCAGATTTGAATTGGTTTACCGCGACGGGATACAAACCTATCCAAGGCTGCAAGAAATGCATTTGATGAAAGATCGCCGACTAACTCCAATGTATACCCTTCGTTGCGAAGCATACAAATAATGCGATGTATGCTTTCGTATATCTTGGGTTTCTCCCTCTAGCCAAACGCAGTGTTAATGGACCAGCATAATCAACCCCGACCTTGCTAAAAGGGCGAGCAAATCGAATGCGCTCTGCTGGAAGGTTTCCCATAAGCTGCGTCGACATTATTTTACGATGACGAAAGCAAACAACACATTTGTGAACAATATCACGCACCAATTTTCGACAGCCCAATATGAAATATTCTTGATTTAAGAGAGCGAACATTTGCGTTATACCGGCGTGCAAACTGATTTTATGCATAAATTCTGCGATTAGTTTAGAAAGTCTATGGTTTTTATGAAGAATGATTGGATGTCTAGTTTGATATGGCAAAACAGATTTTTCAATTCTTCCGCCAACTCGAAGAATACCTTTGGGATCGACGAAAGGGGTAAGCGACGATAGGGCTGCTCTTTTCTTTAATTGTTTACCATTGGAAAGAAGGTTTATTTCGGTAGGAAAACATTGATGCTGGCAGATTTTTAAAAGTCTTATTTTCGCGGCAGAGATTTCGGTCACTGATAACGGAGAGCATTGACGATCGTTTGCATTCATACGCGAGTTTGATGTAAACCGTAGAACGAAAGCTAACACGCGAACAGCTTTGAGATACGAAGAACTATTGCAAACTATGTTTTCGATTATGTTCGGTTCTACATTGGATATAAGTATGTGTGCTGAATGACTGCGTCTTTCCTCGAGATTCTCCTTTGGAATGTTCGTTGTTGAATTAAGCGATTTTGGCCATTGATCCTTCTCTTCCCACAGCCACGAAGGTCCCTTCCACCACAACTCATTAGATATCAGATGCGATGGTAGAATGCCACGAGATGCGCTGTCAGCAGGGTTGCTGGTGGACCTAACATGATTCCAGTCCTCACGGGGTATTACAGCTAAAATTTCTGTTGTACGATTCGCGACGAATACGGCCCATCTTTTTGGTGCAGCAGAAAGCCAGTGAAGCACTATTTCAGCATCAGTCCAAGCAGAAACTTTCAAATCTTTATCATGTAAAGAGTTCTGAAGTTTCTTTATTAGGCGCGAGAGAAGGACAGCTCCACAGAGTTCCAGTCGAGGGATAGATACAGACTTTAGCGGGGCTACCTTGCTTTTTGCGACAACCAATGAAACGAATATTTTACCAGTTTGATCTACACTCCTACAGTAAATGACAGCGGCATAACCATCGAGTGACGCATCGCAAAAACCATGCAGCTCTCGATTTTCCATGTTGTTCCACATACCTCTTGGTATTTGAATTGATTCGAGAAGAGGCAGCTCTTTACGAATATCCTTCCACACTTTGGATAGCTCAGACGAAATCTCCTCATCCCACGGGTAGTTTTTCCGCCAAAGTTCTTGAAATAGAATTTTTATCCCTATTACAACAGGTGCTAAGAACCCCAGAGGGTCGAAAATCCTGGATGACTCAGAAAGAATCCGACGTTTAGTGTAACAAGGCTCTTCACTCAACCGAACTTTATAGGAAAAGCAATCCTTTGCAGGGGACCACTGCAGACCCAATAGCTTGACGGCGGAATACTCTTCGAAGTCTCTTGGGGATAATTCTCGTTGGTCTTCTGGCAGGCTTAAGAGTAAAGGCCAACAGTTCGTGGTCCATTTACGTAAATTGAACCCGCCGGATTTAAGTAAGGCAACCAGTTCCAAGCGAAGCGATGTGACCTCCTCAATGGAATCCGCACCAGTCATAACGTCATCCATGTAAAAATCGTTGAGAAGAACTTTAGCAGCACGAGGATAGTCATTTGATGAATCAAGTGCCAATTGTTTCAAGGTCCGTACCGCTAAGAACGGAGCACTCGCGGTGCCGTACGTGACTGTCAACAAGCGATAATGTTTTATGGGAAGATTTGGGGTATCCCTCCAAACAATCCTTTGATAATTGGTATGCTTGCTTGCTAACCAAATCTGGCGAAACATTTTCTCAATGTCTCCCGAAATCGTGTAGCGATGTCGACGAAAACGAACGCATATCGATAAGAGATCACGCTGAATGGGTGGACCGACTAGTAGATATTCGTTCAACGACTTCGAACTATTTGTGCAGACAGAACCATCGAATACAATTCTCACTTTCGTAGTGCTGCTATCCCTCTTGAATACAGCGTGATGCGGCATATAATATAATTTTGTAGACGGCGATTCTATCTCGTGAAGTGATACTTCGACCATATGTCCTAAATCTAAATATTCCTTCATGAAATGCACATAACTCTCTTTTAAAGCCGCATTACTTTCGAATTTACGTTCCATATATAGAAAGCGTTGTAGTGCTGGTTTTAGACTTGTTCCGAAATCAATTTCGCCTTCAGATTTAAATGGCAATTCGACTACATATTTGCCATCGGAGTGCCGAGAATGCGTGTTTGCAAATATAGTTTCAGCCTTATGGTCTTCAGGAGATAATTTGTCTTCCCAGCTCACCTCTTCCAACTTCCAAAAACGCTCAAGGTCAAATTGGCTACCCAAATCTACTTGCGTGCAAAACGATTTCACTGTGTCTAATGAAGCACTGCTGTCGATACTACCAGATGCCACCCATCCAAAAACAGTCGGTACAAAATTGGGTACACCTATATTTCCACCTACTGAAGATCCAGTAATGACACTAAAAACCATATCAGCGCCAATAATAATATCGATAGGACCTGGGACCCAAAACGAAGGATCTGCGAGTGTATAGGATAAGCAGCAATTCGGGTCGAAATCGCCATTAGTAGATGCAGGAAGAAACGAGGTCAACGATGAAAGAACGTAGCAATCGATCTTAATAAATTCTTTATTGTGACAAGAAAACAACTGTAGGGTGACAAGTCCGTTAGTGACTCCAGCCGATGTTGCTCCGACACCTAGTACAGGAATGCGCACATTTTTACGAGGTAGGCCCAAGCGTTGAACTGTCTTTTCAGTCACGAAGGAGACTTGTGATCCTGAGTCCAACAACAAGCGAACCGATTGGAAGAAACCCTGGTTATCCTGAGCCTTTGCTACTGCTGTTGGTAGTATTGTGGTAATCCGACGACTAGACTCGCAATAGTTACTCAAGACCGGAGGCATTAAAGACATAGATGAAGAAGTCGAAGGAATATTGTCCGAAATTGGCGGGGTAGTGTTTGTGATCATAGAGGAGCTAGATTCCGCGTGAACAAGTGAATGGTGTTTGGATTTGCAAACCTTGCACCGAAAATTCGAACGACACTTATTCGAGGGATGGCCTGATCGCAGGCAATTAAAACATAATGAATTTGATTTAACGAAGTCGCGCCGAGTGTTTATGTCAAGCGAAAGAAATCCAGCACATTTATGGATTAAGTGATCTGCTTTGCAATGAGGGCAACTTTGCTTTGACTCTGCAAAGTGCGATCGGATTGGGTTTTGGGTCTTAGGACGAGAAGTATTAGGTCGACAAAGTGACTGGCATGATTCCAGTGCATCACATCTCGCCTGCAAAAAACCCAGTAGATCGTCAATGGTGCTATCCTCCCGAGAACCGATCTCCTCAGCCCATGCCTGCTTTGTCTCAAAATCAAGTTTTTGCAGAAGAAGATATATTACCCAGGGGTCCCTACTATTCGAACTCAGTGCATTTAGTCCGCGAATAGTTCCATCGGCACCATCTGTAACCTTGCGTAATAATTGTACATTTGATGAATTTAGCGTAGGTAGCGACATGTAACTTTGAATAAACGACTGAACAATGAGATTCCTGCGATCGAAACGCTTTTCCAAGCGATCCCACGCCTCGATATAGTTGCTGTCGGTTATTGGAATGTGTCTAACTAAGTTTGCTGCTTCGCCACACAAAAACGATTTAAGATAATGAAACTTTTGTGTGGCTGTTAAATTAGACCTATTATCCACTGAACCAATGTAAAGGTCGCGGAACCCTGGCCAGTCCTTATATTCTCCAGAGAAAGGCGGCACGACGATATTTGGAAGATTAATGCAATTCGTTTTATTAGAATTAAATTGTTCAAAAAATGATGCCTGCTGCTCTGCTAGCTTCTGAGCTGAGGATTCAGGTGAATGGGAAAATATGGCAGATTTTCTTTTTCTCCTAATAGCACCCGTAAACGCAGCTTGTGCAACAAAATATTTTCCCTCGTAATCCAAAAACTCTTGCTCTGGATCAGGGAATTCAGATGCGTCATCCAGAGCTAGAACTTCATCCTGAGTTGAAAGAAAATTCTTCCAAGCAACTTCAAGGCTTGACAAACGTACTTCCAGCATTTCTACCGTAATTGAATCCTCTAAATTTTCAACAAATGTCACCGCGCGCGATAGGCATCTTTTCATGTGCCCACGTTTTGCCTTCAATGAGTTCATATTGATTTATTTAAGCGTAAATTCCGGGGAAATGTCGATGAACTACCGTACTTTTGATAAATAGGAACGAATTGTGTAAATGGCTTATGAAAAAATATCACTTTGGATGCAACATGCATACATATGAATAAAATATGGTATTAGCTTATCACGTTTTTAGGTAAATCCACACTGCAAGTTATTAATTCGGCTAACGAAGGACCAGAATGTTTGTTGTACTTGAATCAACGACGAAGATGAGGAATCGAAATAACAAATCTGCAATTTTGAAACGTTATAAATTTTATTGGTTACCGTACTAAATAGTTCCAGTGAAGACAACTGCACTCGTGGATGGTCAAAAGCAAAGAGAGCGAAAATCATATAATTTTGTTTCATGATACTATGCACATATTAACAGATCAAGTTACAGCTATCTTACATGAATGATGAATGCAAGTAAAACATAGAATAGAAAAGATTTAGAATTAGAATAGGGCAAATGTACATTAATCAATAAATATTAACAAACAATGAATACTGATAATGATAAATAAAAAAAGTAATAGAATAAGTTTTATAATCGAAATCATAAGCGCACGTTACGAAACACTGTTGGAAAATCAAATCTCCATCACTAGTTTGAAGTCGTGGTATTGATGGGAGTAGCTCATTTTCCAGAATATCCCGGTACTTGGTAGCATTGACAGTTCCATTTACAAAATGTAAATTGACCAAACATCGCCCAGACATGCATCCCCATATCATTAGAGATGCTGGAAACTTGACTGTTTTTTTAAGGCAATCTTTGTGAAAGGCCTCTTTGGAGTTTCTTATGACACGTTTTCGTTCGTCGCCCACGCAAACTTCAAACCTCGACTCCTCACTATAAATAACGGACCGCCATTGACTTAAAGTCCAGTTCTTACGTTGCTTGGCCCACTCTAGGCGCCTTTGCTTTTGTTTAGGTGTTAAAAGTGGTTTTTCTTTGGCCTATGTTTTAACGAATTAAAATAGCTCTAATTTAAATAAATCTAAAACAAACCTTATAAAATTTATATCCAATTTTTTTCATTGTCCGCTTACAAGTGTCGACTGAATCACTTTTTTGGATTTTTTCTCTCCATTGAACAGTTATTGCAGCGGCAGTTTGACGTCGATTTTCCTTTATTTTTTTTTTTTAAGACTCGGCAATCTCGAGGTATCACAATTGGTGGGCGTCCCGTTTTTTAAAAACCTCCACATTTCCACTATTTTTGAACTTTGTGATAATGTTTCGAATTGATGAGCGAGGTAAATTAAATTGGTTTGCTATTTTGTAGCTCGACAATCCCGTTTCGAAGGCTTTAACTATGGATTCCCTAAGGTCTCGTGATAATGCAATACCACGCACCATGATTGGCACTAAACTGTTGCTGGCTTACTTAAAACAAGAGATCAATAAACAACAAAACAAGTGCATGTCATTTTTTTAATAACGGTTAACTGAACATCTATTTAAATCGTCATAGGCCAACTTATCCCATCCCATAGAGAGTAGTCCAACTATTATGCTCTTCTCTTTGTTTAAGAGAATGCAACCTGAAGCCATGTGCGTTTTCTCAAATTAAGTTCTGTTTGGTCTTATTTGCTCATTAAATGTAATTTATTACAATGACAAAAAAAATTTAATCAACAACTGCTTGGGGCAGAAAATGAAGGTATATAAAGAGGATTAATGTGTTAATTGATGAGTAGGCCAACTATTTTGCGTTTGGGTCGTATTTGTTTTGAAGTTTGAATAAATAGTTAATTAGTTGGAAAGTGTCAATTCGCTCGAATAAAGTAATGTTCCCCCCCGAACAAATTTGACAAAATTAAAACAGCAACAAACTACGGCCATGTTTCAAGCAACCACCAATAGGATACGAATAATGAAATAATTGTTATACTGTTAAAATATGGACATACTGAACATGTCGATTTCTTCCTTACCTTCCAAGTAGCTGTTTGTGGAACTAACCTTTTCTAAAATTATATTTTTGTTAAAAAGTAAATTTTTCTGTCATTCTCTCACCACACATGCTTTCTTTTGATTTTTCGGGAATTCATAGCAAGCCTAAATGTTTTGAGAATTCATTTGAACATTTTTATGATTAATTTCGTTTCCAATTGACCTCTCGGAGTACTGTTTTTGTCTTCCAAATATATTAAGGAAATGCGTTTTCTATTAGGAAGACAAAAATAGTTCTGCAATGGAAAACGACATTACATTCCATTAACAATATCTGCTGAACGGTTCCTTCTTTCCAGTGGAATAGCTATTTCCGCCTTTTCTGTGGTGGCTTTTCAAATTATCGACTGATTTTAAGATGAATTGACCAAAATTCCTATTCCAGCATTTTGGTTAGTGATTTTGGAAGAGGTCGGTGAGGCTGCGGGGGCAAAGTTCGTGAATTGATGAGCAAAAGCTGGTGAATTGATAAGTCACGCATGCTTGTTTGAAAATGTATTCTTGTGCGTGACTTGGTAAATTTTATGGGAATTTAGCTTGTAGGCAAAGCGTTTTCCACTGGAAAGTTTGGTATTTCTATATTTAATAATCTCTGAACATGAATGGTTGGAACTAGGACATTTTGGACAAAATGGACGACTGGCTTTTAATAAGCATGGACTATGGACCTAAAACGCGTAATGTTTTTTGCACCCTGTCAGTACAAGCAAGTTCACATTTTACCATTGTTCTATCTTTATTTTGCCTGTGTTGTCTTGGGTTTTCATACAGCGCTGGCTGTTTTCATGGTGCTTGTGTGTACAGTTGAACTCAAGGGTCAATCCAATTGTTGATCCGTCGGATCCGTTGAATCAACGGAAATCAATAAAGAATACACACATTCTCTATTAAGGTGGCTCATAACCAACGGATCCATGAATGTAGGTCAACCTTCTGCTTTTCTGTCCGTCGATATATACACGCATTCAAACATCGAAGTTCACGTATTACCAAATTGAGAGAGGCACATACTTGTCGAAATATTGGAAAATATGAGGAAGCATTGAAAATAAAAGAAAACTGCTGTTCTTTCTGGCATTGCCGATTGACGGACATTTCAGTCTACCACAGGAAAACTGCAGCTGGTCCGCTGATTTGTTTGAAAATGCTTTAAATGAAGGGATGTTTTTTTAAACTCTGCAAGAAAGTAAGATGAGAAATGAACGATTGTAATGTACTGGCATCTTAGGTGCTTGTGTCATTCAGTGGTATGAAGGCATTTATAGGTTAGGTAAAAGACAAGTGCTTTCAACAGACAAAATTGGCGACGGTTTCTCTCGGACGGTTCCTTCCGTTAAATATGTTTACGACGGAGAAGCCCAAACAACGGATGCAAAGGATTCTATGGGCTTGGCAGTTAAGTTGTAAAAACTGCATTTTGAAGTAAAATGGTATAAAAGAAACTATTCTTTGTTGTTTCTCCTTATGATAAAAGAAGTAAGTAATTACAGTGGGTGATCAAATTATTATAATAATATAATTTTTTCAGGATTTAGTGCGATGGTGGAAAAACGCCTTAAATGGGCTAAGGCTCATAAGGACTGGGCATCCGAAGACTGGTTAAAGGTGAGAACTTAATATGTCGGCTTTCAATAGATTTTTTTTTTATATTTTGGAGATATATTTTCACGATTTTCGTGGCAAGCGTTTTTTTGTAGGTCTGCTTTTCCGATGAATCAAAGGTTCAGATTTTGTCGGATAAGTCCGAGTTTATTGGGAGGAGGGCAAACGAAAAATATAAAAGGGAATGCATGCACTCGGACTTATCCGACAAAATTTGAACCGTTGATTCATCGGAAAAGCAAACTTACAAAAAAACGCGAGTCACGAAAATCGAGAAAATATATCTCCAAAATATAAAAAAATTATATTTATATATTTATTTATTTTATTTATCAGTCAATTATCATTTGAATAATGAGTGCTGCCTCCACCATTGGATATAGCCTCAAAGATTCTATTCTTCATAGAGTCATTTAAACGTTTAAGGTTATTCAAAGAAATGTTGGCCCAAGAAACTTTAATTGACGCAATCAGCTCTAGATTTTCTTGATACTGCTCCCCTCATCTATAACTTTCACGCACTAGCCATCTCCAAACATTCTCAATAATATTAAAATCAGGCGAATATGGCAACCAGGGCAATATTTGATTGTTTTCACTACTAATCCATTGTCTTTAGGCGCATTATCTTGCTTGAATACCCATGGACGACGAAATGATTCCAAAAAGCTCTCTTATTGCGGGAAGAGCTGATTCCAGAAGAACTTTGTAAGAAACACAAGTCATTTTGTTGGAGACGGTTACCAATTCAAATGCGCCATAGTATGAAATTGCGCCCCATACCATGATTCCTCCTTATCTCGACTGATGACGGTTAAAAAACATTTTTTCTACCGGAGATCAAAAAAGTAATAGTTGTAGCCAACAGGACCATCGAAGTTAACCTTTTTTCCATATAAAAAGACAAATTGCTCCAATTTCTTTAGACCGCTTCAATGTCCACATCCTATATCATGTGATCCCTTGCGTTGTTACTTGCGTGCGCGATTAAGCGTTTTTTTTTTGTAGTTTTGTATACTTAAAATGTGGAGCACGCACAATAAAATGATGCACAGCGGATTATCTACAAAAAACCTCAGCAAATTCCTTTATTTTGTTTGTGGATTGTGCGGAATTAGAAGCTATTCTTTGAATTTTCCGCTTTTCTTAAAACTTTTGCGATGCTTTCCTTTGTTTTTTTTCCATAGCTCTATCTACCAAATTCAACTATTTTTTCTGCCCATTTAAAAAAAAATCGTTAAAAAAATACTTGTTATACTGACAAATTAAATTTTCATTAATTTATCCGAACATCTGTTGCTAACTTAACAATTTAACCGTGGCGACTATTCAAATGAACCGAAGAAGTGCATACATTTTTGCATGGTATATGCAAAAGAGACTAAAACTACCGTTATGAGCCTCATATCAAATTGAAAATTTGCTAAGTTTTTTTCAGTATTAATGTATCTTTCTGCCGAATGCGTTTTCTTTTTCCATTGATGCAAATAATGCCACAAAAAATTAAGTTCTAAAACATAACTCAGGTGCGACTATTTAATTGAACCTCACTGTATGTCGCGACGGCTATCGAGAAACCAGCTGTATGTATACTCACGGATGCAGTGCATAGGATTACTGCTCATAATGTAAGGAAGCTCCTTTAAAGTAAAAATTCTGACGAACGAAGACCAACTGCTGTCTAGACAGTGGCTATATAATTTTGCTTGAAGAATTGCACTCTGCTGAGAAGAAAAATTTCCGTCTTACTTTAGGTATTGAGCTTAGTGAAAGGTTAAGTTGAACTGCTTTACAGATTCTTCTTGTAACAAACGATAGGTTTTATTTTCGAGTTGAACTGAGTAGGAAGCCAGGAAAAGCTTCCCTTAAAGTGTTCGCTATTATTAGCCAAATTTTGTAGGATAAGATAATTCCAAACTAATGTCTTATTCCATTCTAATAATTTTTACTTTTGAGAGGCAGCCCAAAATGGCTTCAAAAACTTCAAAAACTTCAAAAATATTAGTAGGAAAGAAAAAAGCACGTTGTTAGATATAAAATATTGAATTCAAATACATATTTAGAATTTTGGTACCAAGTATGTTTATAAATAATTATGTTACATGAAAAAGGTACCTACATAAAAAAAAATTAAAATTTTTAAAAGTCATCAGCGCTTATATCTGGCTTTCCCATGAATGATTAAGAAGCGCTTCACAGGAATCTTTTACATGCCGTTACCATTACCAGTGGCTTAATCTGAAGCGATTTAGTAGCGCTGCATAGTAATCTTTGCGTATGTACGCTTACATCTGGCTTCACCTGAAGCGATTACGTAGCACTTTCGTATATCTGAGGACATCATAATATAAAAGAGAAATTTAAAGACGTATAATTTGTGTGCAGTTCTTCTGAAGCGCTTTATTTCCCGATGCGAACTATAAGTACTTAATAAACCGATACATTTGCAAATTAGTACAACTAACTGACTTCAAAGGACATAGACACGCTAGACTCGGCGTATTACAATAGTATATTGATGCTTTCGTATTCTAAGGATAAACAAATGCTGCTTTATTGCATTTCTAAGATCCAGGAGTTTTTTGGCCTGCTCCTTTTTTTAAGACTTCGGAACATGCACTCTCCTGTTATTGACTATCCTCTGGTCGTTCTTTTACCACACCGACCGGTGGTCTCTAGTCGTGTCAACCTAATGCACACTTTTAGGTAGAGTTTGGATATGTGTACGCGGTGTACATTTTTCTAGAAGTGATTTCTCTCCTGAGTCGCCTTTATCTACATGCGGCGTTTTTAGGGGAGCGCTGCAATGCTTTTCTTAACCCGTCCTTGCAGGTGAAGATATATGCGGTGGAGCTAGCAAATTGAATAAAAGATAAATAAATCTCTTGAGGAACTTCTTGTCAAAGACGGTGTATTCGTCGCACATAATGTTTGTTAAGCCCCAAGGGGAACCTGTTAAGTGTTTTCTATAACAAAGAAGAGCATAACACGACTCGTAGCATAGTTTTAGCCTTCCCTTACTTCCGTTAACGAAACGAACTTCCGTTATGGTATAATATTACAATGTTAAAATGGAAATTGGCTTTGCCTCTCCCTTTCACTCTGGGGAAAAAGAGTCACACAGGCACAGGGCAATGAATAAACCGAAACAGAAAAACATTTTGTAGAACATGACAAAACAGAAATCAACAAGCACGTACAACTGTTCAAGAGGTGGGTGGAATCCGAAGATTTCAGATACACTCCTCTTTTACCTGTTGAAGCTGGTCCTTATTTCTGTAAGGAACAGCGCTGGATTCGTATATATCTAACAGCATTGACAGGAAGTTTTTATTTAGCACAAAAGTTTTCGTTCTCACTGAGTTAGCGCAGATGTGATGAGCTTTCAAAGCTGCGTCAGTCATTACATATAAAGTTATTGCATACGGTCAGGAGCTGTAGTAAAGCTAACAGCTAAAACTTTTATCCATCCCTCCGATTATAGTATAGTATAGTATAGGTATAGTCTGTCAAGAGACAAAGCTTTCCATGCTAAAAGTGTTCTTTTTTATGGAGCTTTGCATTGCCCTGACTATTCATTTATTTGAATAGGATTTAAAGGGTTTAAACCAAGTGCGAAAGTGTATAATCTAGTTTTTAATCGAAATTCAAATAAATGATGCAAAAAATAAAAACACAACCTACAATTAAGCAAGGAAGGGACTGAATTTATGAGAGAGGAGCATTCTAAAGTATGAGCGATATTGAGGTTATCTTACAAAAAATAAAAAAGAATATAAATGCCGGCGGGAGTTCAATCGCGCGCTTCTGTTTTGTTTTGGACTGGAATGTAGGTCAGTTTGTTGAGATACTTTAAGCATAGCAACGACGGGAATCCTTGAACCCTTTTTACCACCCTCATTATGCCATCTCATTTACTCTTGTTTAATTTTAACTCCAATGTTCTCTTTACGGTTGTTGGGCTTACTAGTTTTTTGTTCTTTGTTGTTTCAACCCCAAGTTACGCTTCATTATACACAGCAAACGAAAAGGACTTTCGGTTTCATAACTATTTTGAAGTGTCAAGTATTACTGGCAGCATATAAAGGAAACATTTTTGTGTACAGAACTTACCCATATCATCGATGATGGGTGCCATACGTAGTGTAATACCAACTAACATTAGGCACATTAGGAGTAGGAGGAATGCTGTGGCTATAATAGTCCATCGGGCTCTCTGAGGAAGATCATCCGGGTCAATCACCTAAAAACAAATATATTGGGTGAACACAATGTCCATGTAATTGATCTATTAAATCTACTTCATTACCAGCGAAATACATTTGTGAAAGTGACCTTGCTAAACAAGGAGGTAGCGTAATAATGTTTTATTGCTTACCTTCACCATTCGCGTATCCAAATCATGGACTAGTATTTTTGATTTTTTATGGCGATGACGTTTTTTATGTTTATGATGTCTGTAAAGAAAGATCAAAATGCGAATTTACAACAACAAAAATTTCATTAATAAAATGGCGATAACTAATGCCCCAACTCATTTGGTGTGCATGGTAGGTTGTATGAACAGATTTTATATGAAAAGATGGCTGGCTGGCGGCAAATGTGGGCTGACCAATCTTCAGAGAAGTTTTGTTTGGCAATGGCCCAAAGAGGAAGTGGTAAGGAGGCAATTGTGTTTGTGATATTTGATTTTTTTTAGTTACCCTTTAAGGCCCACACATAAAAAAACTATTCGATTAAGTTGAAATTAAATTCTTATTTAAGTTTTGATTTGAGAGAAAAAAAAAAAAAATTTAATTGCAGTTCTGCTAGAAAGGACTTCGCACATTTGTGCACCTTGCGTCGTTAGACCTGCATTCAAATTATAATCTTCAAATAAACAAACACTGAAAATAATATATCGTAACTTTGTTTAATAAGTATTTATTAATAATTCAACAATAACTTAATGAGAGTACCAACGAACCATAAGGAATAACAATAAACATAAAAGAACCAAAGTAAAAAACATATAAGTAGGTACAAATTTCCTGCGTGGGTAGGTCCCTATTAATATGTAACAAAGGTAACACCCCGACCTTTATCTTTCCGAGTACGGACAGTTTTAAACGCTGGGAAGATGTGATAGATTTTACTCTCTGCAATAACAATAACATTATGAAGGTTGAAAATTGGAGGGTATCCAATAAACAATCTTTCTCAGACCACAACTGGATACTCTTCGATATGGATCTCGCTGCAGAGATCCCGAAACCTTTCAGAAACCCAAAAAGAACCGGTTGGGCAAAATTTAGCCAAGTTATTACAACTAAGTTACACAAAACCCGCAATCCAAAATTAACCTCCACTTCAGAACTCGACACAAAGGTTGAGACTTTTGAAAAACCTTTTAACGTAGCGTATAAAGTCTCGTATCCATTTGATTGGAGGTTGACACTTTTGAAAAACCTTTTAACGTAGCGTATACCATTTGATTGGATACGAGACTTTATACGCTACGTTAAAAGGTTTTTCAAAAGTCTCAACCTTTGTGTCGAGTTCTGAAGTGGAGGTAAATTTTGGATTGGGGGTTTTGCAAAAAATAATTCCCCTCTTGGTGGAACAACGAACTCCCTGCTCTCAGAAAATTGACTAGAGAGACCTTTAACTTCTGCCAAAGATGCAAATACTGGCAACCTACCGAGATTGCCTTAAAATCTACAAGAACTCTATTAGAACGGCTAAGAAACAGTCGTGGATAGAGTACTGCCAATCCATCGAAACCCTTAAGGACTCTGCAAGACTCAGCAAAATATTGTCCAAAGACCACTCGTACCCATCTTTTCTGAGAAAGGGAGACGGAGAATGGCCTGAGTCAACTGCAGAATCCCTGCATTTACTAATAAACACCCATTTTCCCGGATGTAACGATTATGGTGCTGAGCCATCCAGCTCACAAAATATAACATAAATTATTACCGAGGAAAACATTGCCTGGGCAATAAACAGCTTCGCTCCCTTTAAATCGATTGGCCTGGACGGCATTCTGCCCATCATGCTCCAGAAATCCCTGGATCTGGCAATTCCACGGCTCACATCGATTTACAGGAAATGTATACTCTACAATCATGTACCCCATTCATGGAGACGAGTATGAGTTGTTTTCATTCCAAAGGCGGGTAGACGCGGCCATGAAAATGCGAAAGATTTCAGTTCAGACCAATTAGCCTGACCTCTTTCGTACTGAAGACGCTCGAATGTCTCCTTGATAACCACCTGAGAGGTGCAATAGAAGCCCCATTCCTCTCCAAATCTCAACACGCATACCTCAAAGGAAGATCTACAGAAACAGCTCTTCACGAGGTACTGCGTACAATAGAACAATCCTTACATTACAAAGAATACACCTTGGCCACGTTTCTAGATATAGAAGGAGCCTTCAACAATGTACACACTGAAGCAATTCTAGAGTCCCTGAGCAAGCTGGGAATAGAAAACCATCTAAGTCGATGGATTGTTTCCATGCTCAGCACTAGAATTATTCAACGAAATATGCCAGGAGGCGGTTTCGGGAATGTTCCCCTCCATGATTAGCGAAATCATGGAAAATGCTATAAGAAAAGTTAGCACATGGGCAAAAAAGTGTGGTCTTGGAGTCAACCGGGAGAAAACTTTACTGACGCTCTTCACCACCAAAACCAAAATACCTGACTTCATGTTTCCTCCCCTAAACGGCACACCCCTATCCCTTTCAACCAGTGCCAGGTATTTAAGAGTTATCCTAGATCCTAAGCTCAATTGGAAAATAAACATAGAACAACGGGTAAAGAAGGCATGTATAGCCTTCTAAGCCTGCAGCAGAACCTTAGGCAAAAAGCGGGACCTGGAACCAAAATTGACCCTGTGGATGTACACAGCCGTGGTACGACCAATCCTCACGTATGGGTCAATAGTATGGTGGCCGGCTCTAAAAAAAAAACTACAATAAAACCAAACTAAATAAGGTACAAAGAACGGCATGTATACGAACTACGGGAGCTCTACGGTCAACACCGTCAGACGGACTCACAGTCTTACTGCATCTTTAACCTCTTGATCCACACTTTACAAACATCACAGCACACAGCGCGATCAGAGAGTCCGGATGCTGGACTTCGAAACGCTACTTCCACAGTATTATTCTAGATTCTCTATCGAGAAAAATAGTTCCGCCTTCAGACTATACCTATCATTCCCAGAATGCCTTTCATAAAACATTTCGTCGTTCAAATCCCCACAAGATCAGAATGGCAAAATGGACAAGTGACAAGGGATTTCGATCAAACAATCTACACCGATGGTTCAAAAATGGACTGCGGCGTGGGTGAGAGAGTTTTTTTTCGGAATCCTTAAACATCACAAAATCGTACAGACTTCCGGATACAAGCGTCTTCCAGGCGGAGCTACTGACTATCCGTGAAGCCTGTCGCCAGATCAAGCTTCACTCAAACATAACACCGAGGCAAAAGATCGCTATACTTATTGACAGACAGGATGCCATTAAAGCGATCGCTTCAGTCACTATATTCTCTAAGTTAGTACTAGAATGCCGTAATGAACTGGCCCTGCTTGATAAGTTCAAGGTTACTCTGATCTGGGTTCCAGGGCACAGTAACTTTTATGGAAACGAATATGCCGACAAACTGGCCAGGCAAGGCTCAGCTCTCCATTGCTCATTGGCGGAACTAGTCCACATTCCGCTCGGAGCAGTTAAGGCAAATAACACCGCAGAATAGCTCAAGAAAGCCAACCTCAGATGGAGCAGGCAGACTACATGCGGCATATCCATGAAAATAAGGCCAAACTACAACAAGGCAAAAACAACCGACCGTCTATGTAGAACCTGAAAAGATATTGCAAGAACAACAGCGATCATCACGGGACACTGGCGTATAGGAGACCATGCGGCCAAGCTGGACATCCCATACAATACCCACTGCCGCAGTTGGGAGCTGAAATTTATAATATAGACTCTCCAGGGGCCCTTGATGCTCATGTGTAAATATTTTCAAAATTCGCCCACTGACACGACACGCCCACAATTAGAAAAATAACCAAAATTAGAGCTAGGGAGCTGAAATTTATAATATAGACTCTCCAGGTGCCCTTGATGCTCATAAAAAATTTCAAAATTCACATAGGTACTGACACGCCCACAATTTAAAAAAACAACCAAAGTTTGAGCTAGGCAGCTGAAATTTATAATATAGACTCTCCAGGGGCCTTGATGCTCATGTGTAAATATTTCCAAAATTCACCCACTGACGCGCCCACAATTAAAAAAAAAACCAAAGTTTGAAATTTATAATGTAGACTCTGCAGAGACCCTTGATTCTCATGTGTAAATATTTTCGTTCGCCCACTGACACGCCCACAATTTAAATTAGATGGACCGAAAGAAGGTTTACTACAGTCGTGTGGTCTTAAGCACACTAATTTTTTTTGATAAGTGGGCATAAAAACAGCCAACGACCTTGCCACGTCGAATCAATCGGTTCTCGAAGGTTACAGTTAAGTTTAGAGCGTCTGCATAAAGACAATTAATTAAGAATAAGTATCCTAATAATTTTAAGTTAGATTTAATCAGTTTTGTCTAGTATGTATGATATATAATCTTGAATAAAAAAATGAATTTAAAAGTCAATCGGTTCTTCGATCACCGCAATTGAATGACGTAGGGCGTGGTTACTACTTGAATGGGGGACCACTTGGGAATACCGCGTGTTGTTGGCATCTCTTGCGAACGTCTGAAAAACATTCAAAAGTATCAAATTAATGTGAGAAGCTTCTCAAATTTGACGTTCGGATTCGGCGTAAAACTGTAGGTTTCCTCCACTTCGCATGAAAATAAGAACGGGCTAATGTGTTATTATACCCTATTCTAATTATTGTTAACCGATCGGTTTTCTTTAAAGTCCTATTTACATTGAGTGGCGAAATCCCTACCACTCATAGGTTAATAGTAGTGTAGGTCTGCACATGCAGCTCGATCGAGTGATGTTGGTGGATGAGTTTATATCGCATTCCATATCGACGGTCAAGGGCGCTCGGTCGAGACCGCGCAGTGCTAGACATTCAGTAAAACAAACGTGTAAATTCCATATACTTAGGGCAATATAAGGGTACCTATATTAATTTTGACTCATAGTTTGTAACATACCTTAATATTGCCCGTAGACCTTTAAAAGTTACAATATTTATTCAGCATCGATAGTAATGTCGATCTAGCCATGTTCGTCTGTCCGTCCGTCGCCTTCAAACTGGACCTAGAGAGCTCAAATTTTAACCATATACTCTTTAGGGGCCCGAAATAATCAAGTTTAAGAATTTTTGAAATCCGCCAACAGACACGCCTACAAACTAAAAAAAATTTTGAGCTAGAAAGCTGAATTTTTTTATATGATCTTTGACTCCTAAAACTGCTCGGGAGATGCAATTTCTAAAATAAAACAATTTTATTGAAAAGTCAAAGTTTGAGCTAGGAAACTTAAATTTATAATATAGACTCTCTAGGTGCCCTTTATAGGTACTTATATTGAAATAATTTTGAATCCGCCTACTGACACGCCCACAATTAAATAAAACAATTCTATTCAAAAACCAAAGTTTAAGCTAGGGAGCTGAAATTTATAATATACACTCTCTAGGGGCCCTTTATGCGCATGTGTAAATGATTTCAAAATCCGCCCACTGACACGCCCACAATTTAATTTGTTTGTTATGCCCAAAATTTAAGCTATGGAGCTGAAATTTATAATATTGACTCTCTAGGTGTCTGATAGGAATAAGAATAGGGTATTCAACAGTTCGCCCAAGCGTACTGTAGCACGTCCCTATGTTTATACCCTATTCTAGGGGTATATTAATTTTGACGCATAGTTTGTAACATACCTTAATATTGCCCGTAGACCCCTAAAAGTTACTATATTTATGATCAGCATCGATAGTAATGTCGATCTAGCCATGTCCGTCCGTCCGTCCGTCCGTCCGTCCGTCCGTCCGTCCGTCCGTCCGTCCGTCGGCAAAAATTAGGCCTTTAAACTGGACCTAGAGAGCTGAAATTTTAACCATATCCTCTCTAGGGTCCCGAAATAATCAAGTTTACGAATTTTTGAAATCCGCCCACAGACACGCCCACAAACTCAAAAAAACAAAATTTTGGAAAAAATCGAATTTTGAGCTAGAGAGCTGAAATTTTTTATATATGATCTATGGCCCATAAAACTGATTGGGACATAAAATTTTCAAAATCCGCCCACTGACACGCCCACAATTAAATAAAACAAATTTTGGGAAAAATTGAATTTTGAGCTAGAAAGCTGAAATTTTTTATATATGATCTTTGGCCCATAAAACTGTTTGGGACATAAAATTTTCAAAATCCGCCCACTGACACGCCCACAATTAAATAAAATATTTTTTTTGAAAAACCAAAATTTGAGCTAGGGAGCTGAAATTTTTAATATATACTCTCTAGGGGCCCTTTATGCTCATGTGTAAATATTTTCAAAATCCGCCTACTGACACGCCCACAATTATTTTTTTTTCATTTTTGAAAGTCCAAAGTTTGAGCTAGGGAGCTGAAATTTATAGTATATACTCTCTAGGTGCCCTTTATGCTCATACTTAAATTTTTTTTAAATCCGCCTACTGACACGCCCACAATTAAATAAAACAATTTTATTGAAAAACCAAAGTTTGAGCTAGGGAGCGTTTTTATTTACAAAAGCTTAGTTTTTTCGATAAAATCCTTTAAATTTTTGTCACGCCCACTTATGAGATATAGGAATAAGAATAGGGTATCCAACAGTTCGCCCAAGCGGACTGTAGCCCGCCCCTATGTTTTTCTTCTGTCTTTGAGACGATGCGTCTTTCTTATATTCCATATGGGAGTTGTGTATTACAAGATCCAAAAAATGGAAGAAAACTTGAACTGGGCACTTTCTTTTTTTGCTTTAATGCAATAATATTCCATTATTTGATCACCTATGTCAACTCCACCCAGAAAGATCTTGTAGTCCTCTTTGACCTTTTACCTAGCGATTCACCTCTCCACATACTGGGGACGCAACTGT
Source organism: Portevinia maculata (assembly GCA_949715645.1). Taxonomy (NCBI): domain Eukaryota; kingdom Metazoa; phylum Arthropoda; class Insecta; order Diptera; family Syrphidae; genus Portevinia; species Portevinia maculata. The sequence goes on from OX454526.1 coordinate 224,005,508, forward strand.
CACGCATTCCGTATCGCACCATTTGACTGCTACCACTCGGCCGATTTTTACAAATTGGCTCATGACATTCAAAAATACTTATTGCGTTTTCCATAATTGCATACGGCGACTCAAAAGATTGGGAACCGCTGGCTAAAGGTACATATGTAAACAAAGTTCTAGGTGCTTAACTAATCGCGTACGCACATTTTTTGCAATAACAAATTTATGGAATATGTTTTATCTACCTGGGTAAATAATATGCGCTTAGGTAAAAATAATTGTCCATGAATGCAAGGTAAACCTTAAGAGTACCGAGTGAGGGACTTTAATATATCATTCTTTGAAAAGTTGTGCATTGCAAGTAAACCCATTTGTAACATTTTATAGAATAAATGAAGTTATTTGCAAAAGTTTCAAAATGTTGCAAAACTGATTGTTTACAAAAGTGGCGCCAAGTGTGAACCAACCTACGCGGGTATTTTATTCTACTAGTCTTCACTAAAAAAGACAACGATATTTTTGTTTTTATTTTATTCTATACTAGCGACCCGCACCGGCTTCGCACGGGTGCAATGCTGCTACTAAATATACTACAGAATGTCTTTGTATACAACGTTAACAGCTTTTTTGACATTAGACAATACAAACATGTTTTCTTTAGAGGTTACTCTTGAAAGAGCGACGTATAATTGGCCATGTGAAAAATACTCAACGCTCAAATCTAAGCCTGCAACGTTGACAGTTTGACCCTGCGATTTATTAATGGTCATTGCAAAAGACATCTTTACCGGAAATTCAGGTTTCTTAAAAAAATAACAGGACAACCTTCTTTCAACACCATTTTATGAGGAGGGAGTCCAGACGGGTTCAAAGAAATTAAGAAATTCTGTAGGAAAATAAACAGCTTCTTCCAAATCGAGAGCAGTATCGACCGAGTAGTATATTTGCGTCGGCGCTTCAATCTATGAAAGAATCAAGTTATTTACCTTATCTACTTGTTCGTTAGATACTGACAGAATCACTCTTTCTTTAAACCAAGATATAGCCTTACAACTTATGTTATCAATGTCGGGATAGACATTGTTGACCAACTCTTGGATGGTGTCTATCAAAACATAAAGGTTTTTTATAATCCTTCCGTTCAGTTCAGTTCAGTTCAGTTCAGTTTGTGTTAACTCTCCATTGCCAACTTTTAGCAGCATCTCTGAAAAAAGCCTGTTCTCACCTGAATACAATGAAACCCTCCCTCATGTTAGTTTTAAACTCTAATTTATTGACGTGTGGCCAAAGGTTGGATCTTTTTAGGAAAGCATTTATTTCGTCAGCACAGGAGAACAGAATTGTACATCCACCCATAGGTGAATTTTTGCTGCGCAAATCGCGCATTGTCCTAACCAGTGCTTCCACAGACGTCTTGCTTCACATGGTGGCTTTGTCTCAGACTATGAGCAGTCACGCATCAATTTTCCTGTATTGCTCTCTTTAGAAACACTACAGACGCTGTTATTATCATCGGTGGCAATTTTCAGCGGGAGCTTGAATGTAGAGTGTGCGGTTCGGCCTCCTTCTAAAAACGTAGCAGTAATGCCGGATGACGCGACAGCTAATGCAATTTTTTCGGTAGATCTCACTTTTGTTAAAAGCAAATTGATTAAAAATATTTTTCCTGTACTTCCTGGGGCATCAAGGAAAAATATTTGTTCTGATCGATGTTCAATCGTGGCTCATTATTCTATATTAAATGCACGCACAATGTATTTAAGGTACTTAATTGGATAAGGATTAATGCTGTATTGCTTAAAATCGCTTCGTAAATAAGCCATTATTTCTCGTAAAAAGTAAAGGATACAAAATGGTTATTGTTGATTATCCCTTAGAGATAGACATATACCATCACGGACTTTTTTGTAGACCTTTTCAAGGTGTTTAATACTGTAGTACATTATTTTAATCTATCTCATAGGGTTCACCCAGCGTTTGCAATGTAAGCGCAGAAAAATGTGTTGATTTACGACATGACGTTAGAAACCTCTAAAATTATCAGTGTTTTTCTATTATATTATGCCTGTATTATACATATAAACCTTTCTCTTGAATCGTTCTATGTATCAAAATCACATCCAAATCCATTGCATAGTTTTAAAGATCCAAGCATACATAGAGACAGACAGACAGCGGGAACCGACTTTGTTTTATACTATGTACTGATTTTAAAAAAAAATAATGTATTAAAAATGCAAATAGCCTTTGCAGTGATTAATAAATGATTTGGGAACTTCATTATAGTCAAAAAAAAAACTGAAAAAAAATGTTAAAAAATATAAATAAGAAATTCGTATTTTCTAACAGATTCAAAGCTTTTGACATTTTCGAGTAATTGCGATTTAAACAATATTTGTACAGTCGAAGCTGTCTCTATCGACAGCGCTTATAACCACCAATTTCGCTCATGTGGTTTCCAAATTTTAATAAGCCATTCTACCATCGCGTCGTCATAAAAAGGGTCTTTCATTAGCGACTTGACACCTTCAAACTTTTATGGTGAACGCACCATTAAACCGATTTCTGAACTGTCAAAACATTCAGTTAAATCAGCATTTTCATCATGGTGAAGTACGCGAAGGAACAAAGTTTACAATTAATAAAAATTTACTAGAAATTCCGAACGTGTTATCTCGAGAAACGCATCCGTCTATTCGCCGAGATCATGTGATTTAACGCCTCTAGACTTTTTTTACGGGGTTTAACGTATCGACCGCTGCATACGTTTCCGTGGTGCACATATAAACGAAGTTGATATTCATAAATGTTTTGATAGTAATTCAAGCCAATAAATTTTTTTGAGATATGTATCTTAAGTAGTTTACATTTTATTTAAAAAGAAGTTCTCAAGTGCCTAATGAAAGACCCTTTAATTAACCATTGCCATCGCTTCAAACGACGGAATGAAAGAAACTTAAGTGACACAAAATATAATAAACATTAAGGTAGTGCATCTGAAAAATGTTTGTTTATCCTTGTAATTATATTTGGGCATAACTAACGGTGTGTCCTGTCGCCTGTCGCTAGCGACTGTTTTAAATTGTGCAGCTGTGTTGTGTTCTAAGTGCATCTGTTTATTTCAAATGTTTGTGGCTCGGGTATAGTTTATTTTAGTTTTAATGCGTAACTTGTCTTTGCCTACCCTCATTCAGTCTTATCGCGAATTAATTTTCCCAGGCAACTGTTCCCATTCAGCAATTTTATTAACATTTCGGGGAGATTACGATACCTATGGCGCCAAAAATCAATAACGGTTTTCTATCGAAGGGTCAAAACACGCATTTTTTACTATGGGAGGGGGGGGGGGGTCTATATCGGCCCGTTTAGGAGGTAGGGGCAATTTTAGAAAAAAGGACTCGAATTGAAAAAAAAATATTAAAAAACAACGGCAACACTTACAATAAAGTTCTATACCGGTAAGCCAGATATCTGTTCTATAATCCTAAATTTAAATTCATTTATTTATGGCAATAGTTTTTGAAAAATTCGCATGCAAACTCAAGATTATCAAAAAAATGAAAAAAAAAGTTTAGAAGAAACTGCATACGCCCGACCTCGCACCTACTCCAAATCCTACAGTGGCCCAAGCAGGGGAGTTGCAGGGGGGTAGCATGGCCCCATATAGATACCTCACTGTTTATACGCCGTAATGCTGGGTGCTAGCACTGATGTATTTTTGTAAGCAAGCAAAAAAACAAAAATCTTATTAAAACGTAGTTTTAGTAATTTTCAATTTTCTCATAAACGGTTCTCTTTCGGTTTTTTTTGTGTTCGATTCAGAATTGATAGTAACATTGACCACAAAAAGTCAATTTAGCATTTTATTTCACACTTATGAAAAAAAAATGTTTAAACTTTTTTTTTTCTTATTTTTATCAAAATTTTAAGTTTCCATGCGAATTTTTCAAAAACTATTGCCATAAAAAATTTAATTTAAATTTAGGATTATAGAACACATTTCTGGCTTTCAAAACCGGTATAGAACTATATTGTGCTGCCGTTGTTTTTTAATATTTTTTTTTTTCAATTTAAGTCATTTTTTCTAAAATTGCCCCTACCTCCTAAACGGGACAAGATAGAGCCCCCCCCACCAATAGTAAAAAATGCTTGTTTTTGACCCTTCTACAAAAAAAGGTGTGAGCCACGCTGCACTCACGGTATAGTTGATGTGTAAACATGTAGGCTCGTCAGTGTTGAATGTGGAAATATCACAGAGGTTGTGGCATTGATAAACAAGAGATTTGGGTATTGTATTGAAATAAAACCATGATATAATATTTAATGTCAACGACAAAATTTATTTAATGTTTGACCGAACAAATAATTGGTTTGTGAAAGCTGAAGTAGGAGACGTACACCGTCGACTCAAGTGTGTCGATGTACCGGGAAAATATAGCATCGATTGTCGTTTAAGTGACATTCTTAAATCGGCCATCGGTTACCGAAGTACAAATCGATATTTTTCCTCTTACCTTCAACTGATGTTCAACAAACTACAAGCTATACAACCTCAATTATTCAAAACAAATCTACTTCCATACAACTTTCCGGTCTTTCGTAAGGACATAATAATCCCTAAAATTGAAAATACATAATTATTAATAAAAAAAAAACGACACGCGGTTGTTCTCAAACTGTCACCCATCTACGTACTAACCGCGCCAAACGTCTTTTAATTGCGGTGATAATTGAACATACATAATTAATAAAAAAAAAACAACGACACGCGGTTGTTCTCAAACGGTCATCCATCTACGTACTAACCACGCCAAACGTCGTTTAATTGCGGTGATCTGTCGAGCAGCGATGAACTCACGTGGTAATGAAAATTAACGGGAAAATCTGACGATGACAAAATCTGACGATGATGGTGACGCTAGATATTTCCAACTAGCCCCTACCGAAAAAAATATATATTTACACATCAACGAGAGCAAAAATGTTTACACATTAAAATCGTTATCAATTCTTGGCGCCCTTACTTTTACTTTTAAATTCATTTTTATTAATTATTAGCTTATATCAACTTAAATACTAGACAAAAATGATTAAATCTAACTTAAAATTAACAGGATACTTATTCTAGATTATTGATCCTTATGCGGACGCCCTAAACTTAACTATATCTTATAATTATTGCCTTTCGGCCTAAAAACTATTTTACGAACTAATCTTACATATGTGCTCCTCGAGAAAATTAAATAAAACTCGGCATCATTATTTAAATTTTATATTTTTATATAAAACAAATTACAAACTACCTATTCTACTTACTTAAACTACCTAACATATTCTAACTATAATTAGGATTCTGAACACTCGTTGCCTTGCGCAACAAGTGGTCAAAATCCTAATTGCTTTCCGGGTGCCTGGCAGTCGTCAACGTGCACACGCGCCGCCGTGAGCCGACTGAGGCCTTACAGCGTCAGTCAACTCCCGGAAGCACCACCACACGCTGGCGAGCCCGGCCTCTCCCACAAACGCCCTAGCTAACTTAATCTAACTTATAAGCTAAAAGGATGTTACCTAGAGTAACGCACCGTCCTGGGAGGGCATGTTGACCCCTCCCCCCTCAACAAGCCACCAAAACTCGGCGAATTGCTTTTCCGTGTCGAATTGATCCCTTTCCGATATTGCGGTACTAAAACGGAGGAGCTCATGAGCATTGGCGATGCCCTCGCCGCGGATGAGCCGCTTATCTCTCGCGCTGCGGTAGCGGTGGTATAATACCGGGATACCATCCCTCGTCTGTACCAGCCCTTTTGCATCAATATGGATAAATGCCTCCGGCGGGATAAAGCCAGACCGGAGCGTACTCTCTATGTACATTTCATTGGGGTAGTAAGCCCCAAAGATCAGGCTATTGTCGCTGGCCATCGCCCTTGCAACGTGCCTTCTAGTCACCTTAATAAGGAAATTGTCAATCCTATTCAACTGAGCCCCATCGTATAGGACCTTGTTGGGATAGTATTTTATATAGTTGGATTCAGGCGTTCGGAACAACCGGAGACAGGTAGTAAGACATTGTCTCTCCAAAACCCGAATCTTTTCCATATAGCTAGGCGCTATATTGAACCACAATGGACAACCATAAGCGATAATCGGCCTTATAAGGGCCACGTAGCAAATGACCTTCACTCTGGAGTCAAGTTGACTGCTATGAAACAGTCTCCTTGTCAGAGCATAAGCCTTCTTGGCCCCAGCAAGACAAGCAGCTATATGTCTATCGAAATACAGATACTGGTCAAGCCAGATACCTAGATATCTAACTACGCTTCTCACCGCCAACGGCTGCCCATTTTGTCCAATAATGGCAAATTTCTTCCAGTTTTTTCTGGTATCCCTAGAGGCCCCAGCCAATGGAGTTCTGAACAAGATTGTTTCCGTCTTCTGAAAGTTAATTTTCAACTTCCAGTCGTCGCAATATCGCTTAATTTGATCGAAGTCACGCTGCAAAAGGATATTAATGACCTCGATTTTAGGACCTGATCTGTATGCCACCAAATCGTCGGCATACGCTATAGCATGTCTGAGTGAACCCACCAGATCACTCGTGTAAATGTTAAACAGGATCGGAGAATTGACCGCCCCCTGCTGTAAACCGTTTTTAATTTCAAAGACTCTGACCGAAGTCACGTTGCCACATTTGACAACGAACTTCTTTCCCATAAGCATATTATAAATTACATATAGCAAAGGTTTGTGCATCCCCCGCCTGGTCAACTTGTAGAAAAGTCCCTCTAACCATACGGTGTCGAAAGCCTTCTCAAAATCAACCAGACAAGCACCCGTGCATTGGTTCTTGCATTTATTCCACTGAATGTCGGAAACCAGTTTCGACGCGGCATGAATAGTGTCATGCCTCGCCCTGAAACCAAACTGGTTGTCCGGGATTATGTTATTGTCCTCGACCCACTTTAACAGGGCTCTATTGACAACCTTTTCAAAGACCTTGCTAATATTCGGAAGCAAGCTAATTGACCGGAGATTGGCAGGGTTCGTCCTATCTTTACATTTTTTCGGGATAGGGTGTACCACAGCTACCTTCCAATGCGCCGGATAATGTGCATTATTCAGCGCATTGTTAAACAGCGTGGTGAAAATATCTACAGCCTCCAAAGGCAGGTGTCTCAATACGACGTTTGGGACACCATCCATCCCCGCCGACAGGATTGTTCACCGTATACACGGCCTCGAAACAAGAGCCCAGCAAATCCACTTTCTCCTGTGGGTCCTCGACCACGAAAAAATCGTCGTTTGAAGCGACACTTTCTGGACTTATTCCAGCAGTCAGTACTGGAATATCATTGTGATCTTTCCTCCTGAACAACTTATTTATCTGTGGGATTCTTGGCGCCCTAGTACTCGTGCCATCATTTCTGACAAAATAATTCACTCTGAATTTATTAACTATAACTATGACTATCTCCTGTGTGGAATCAGGTGAAAAAAACAGTGCTTTTACACAGGAGTTTGCAGTTTCACATTCAATCGTATCAAACATATTAAAAAATCGGTAAAGAACAGAAAAGAACATTGAAGAATGCTGCACAAAAAAAAACACGATAGCCAACTAGCCCTGAAACCGATAAAGTTATTTTGAAGTGGTTTTAAAGAAAACGGACCAAATATTTTTGATGTGTAAACATCTTTGCTCTCGTTGATGTGTAAATATCTTTTTTCTCGGTAGGGGCTAGTTAGAAATATCGAGCGTCATCGTCATCGTCAGATTTTCCCGTCACCGTCAGATTTTCATACCACGTGAGTTAATCGGTGCTCGACAGATCACCTTAATTAAACGATGTTGGACGCGGTTAGTACGTAGATGGCTGACCGTTTGAGGACAACCGCGTGTCGTTGTTTTTTTTTTATTTTATTTATTTCGTTATACATTTTCCAGTTTTATTTATGTTCAATTTTAGAGATTATTATGTCCTTATGAAACACCGGGAAGTTGTGTGGAAGTAGATTTGTTTTGAATAATTGAGGTTGTATAGCTTGAAGTTTGTTGTACATCAGTTGAAGGTAAGAGGACAAATATCGATTTGTACTTCGGTAACCGATGTCCGATTTAAGAATGTCACTTTCAGTTGTAATAAGGTTATTTACCAAGTAGTCCTTGGAGAACCAAATAAGCCCGAAAAAAACATTTTTTTTCAAAAACTCCTAAAAAACCGCGCAGAATATTGTGTTCAATGTTATTTGACTAACAGATCCTTGGAACAACAAAAAGGTCCTTAAAAGTAGAAAAAAATGATATTTTTCCAAAATGCCATTAGAATCTACACTCTATATCTGTGTTCAATATTATTTGACTAAGAGGTCCTTGCAACAACAAAAAAGGTCCTTAAAAGTCAAAGAAAGGATATTTTTCAAAATGCCGTTGGAATCCACACGGTATATCTGTGTTCAATGTTATTTGACTAAGAGGTCCTTGCAACAACAAAAAGGTCCTTAAAAGTTGAAGAAAGGATATTTTTCCAAAATGCCGTTAGAATCCACGCAGTATATCTGTGTTCAATGTTATTTGACTAAGAGGTCCTTGCAACAACAAAAAAGGTCCTTAATAGTCGAAAACAGAATATTTTTCCAAAATGTCATTAGAATCCGCACGGTATATCTCTGCTCAATGTTATTTGACTAAGAGGTCCTTGCAACAACAAAGAAGGGCCTTAATAGTCGAAAACAGGATATTTTTCCAAAATGTAACTATATCTCGGCTAAATGTTATTTGACTAAGAGCTCTTTGGAGCAGCAAAAAGTCGAAAAAAGGATATTTTACCAAAATGTTTGTTGTTCCTAGCACCCCTCATTCAAATAACATTGAGATCATATATACCGTGCCGTTTCTAAAGACATTTTGGGAAAATATCCTTTTTCGGGTTTATTGTAGCTCCAAGGACCTCTTTGTAAAATAACCTGATGTAAAATAAAAGGGGCATTCAATTAATTTTTATTTTAAACGCAATATGCATAATAAATCCCAATAAATTATTACCATTATAGCAAAATAAAAATTTTTGATTTAGTTATTAGTTATTACCTAGGCAGCTAAAAAGCTACAGCTAAAAACTAACCAACTTTTAGTTGTCATCCGCAACTAACTTTGGCAACCTAACGAGCTTAGTTACACAACCTGCAACTAATAGCTAATAGCAAAAATTAGTTGTCAATATGATAGCTAATCACCAAATCGATTGCATTTTTAGCGCAGCTAAACTGTGCCCACATGTTTACACATCAACTATACCGTGAGTGCAGCGTGGCTCACACCTTTTTTTAACCCTTCAACTAAACTTTGGGGTATGGTATACCCCACACAAATTTAAAAAGATGCAATTTTCGTTGCAATCTTTTGTAATTTATATACCATGCATTTGTTAACTCAGTTTAACATTTTCTGCAGCAGTAGGTGGCAGTTTTCAATGTGAAAAAATTTTTTTGCGCATTAATTTTACTCCGACATTTTCATTGAGTATCACATACCCCAGTGTGCTGTTCGCTTTGGTACTTTCTGAAATTTGCAAATTAATATTTCTTAATGAATATTTTCTTTTATAGTGAATTAGCAAGTAGGTATTATATATAAAAAAGCTACCTAGTTATATTATTATGTATTTGACTAAGGAAGTGTGAGGTTAGTATAGTTTCCTTTAGATAGCTGTACTAGTTTAAGTCTTAAAGCAAAATGGTTTATTCAAACGATGAATCCCTGGCAATGCTTTTGTTTGATGACGAAAGCCTTTACGAGAGCGAAGACGAATCAGATTTATTCGCAGGATGATTCAGACAACGATCTTGACTACCTTGAAGAAAAGTCTGATTCTGAAAGCGAGCAGAGTGCGGAAGAAGAAAATAAAGAAATAAGATCTGCTCCAGAAAAAAACAGAAGGTAATGGTGTTAAAAGGTAAATCAAACTTCCGTCACTCATATGCCAGGTTTAAAAGACGAGGCAAGAAACAATAACCCCTCTTGAAGCTTTGAGCTTACTTCTCCCCGACGATATTTTGGTCAAAATACTGGCTCACACAAAAAAGCAAATAACACGCTGTTTTACAATAATTACTACACCACCGAATTATCAAGGAAAGATAGATATCGTTGAACTAAACTCATTTATTGGCTTGTTGTATCTTGCTGGCGTAATTAAAGCTGCTAAGCTGCACCTTGACGAATTTGTGGTCTGTAAGATTTGGTGTCGCAATCAATGTCAAAACGTTTTGACGTTAAGATACCCCGAGCTGAGCGTAAAGTGAACGACAAATTGTTCGTGAACTATACGCGGTTCGAAAATATTGCACTAGTGACGATCAATTCATGGATTATAGAGGCAATTGTCCTCTCCGTATTTATATGGTGTCGAAACCAGATAAATATGGAATAAAATTTGTTATATGATGAACGATTCCAGCACATGGCTTATGGTAAACGCTATTCCTTATGTGGGAAAGGTTATCGTTTACGCAAATGAGCCAGTGCCTTCCTATTGTGTCGGAAAGTTGACGGAAATTATTCACGGAACTGGAAGTAATGTAACTGTGGATAACTTGTTTCAGATTCTGTGGATAAAGAATCAGGTAAACCCCAAATGATACTGGACTACAATAGCATTAAAGGAGGTACTGACACATTGGCCAATTGTGTCATACTTACACGACATCTAGAGCAACTCGTCGTTGGTTTATGAGAGTTTTTTTTTTGGAATGTTGGATCATTGTGGAATAAATGCCATGATAGTTCACTCTTTTGCACAAACTGATAAAAAAATTCAGAGCAGGAGTTCTTGTACGATTTATTGATTGTACAACCTTGTTAAGCCGCCAACGAAGAGAAGGGTCCAGATGCTGAAATCACGACGTGGCTTAAAATAAGTAATCGATGGTATATTGACCAACGAAGAAAACAAAAATGAACCAACTGCCAATCTTGGACATCAAAAACCAACCATCCTAGAAAAAATGGTTTTTAGACCGAAAGACAATAATTATAAGGTTATAGAGGTTTAGAGAAATAAGAATAAGTAGATATCCTGTTAATTTTAAGTTAGATTTAATCATTTTTGTCTAGTATGTAAGTAAATATCTAATGATGAATAAAAAATGAATTTCAAAGTACATAAAAAAGATAAATAAAAACAAAATTGTTTGCATCACATGTAAACTTCCCATATGCGAGGATCATCGCTCGCTGTATGAGATGTGAAACATTAAAACACTAAAATAAGAAAGACTTGCGTTAAAAACCTTACACATTAGTTCCTATGTAATTTGAATTGCAAGATTGAAGGTTTTGAGACGTTATTTAATCGTTTTCAAACAAAGGTTTGGAAAATTAAGACTTTTTGCTAATACCAATTTTTCCAACCTATTTTTTGTAAGCTTACTTTTGAATAGGTAAAGTGTTTTGTTTGTTTCCATTGCATTTGGTTTTAGTGTGCATGTTAATGGTATCGTGTTCAACTTAGTGTATTTTCACGCAGGTGTGCCGCAAGGTTCCGTACTCGGCCCATTTTATATAATATATACACTTCTGATTTACCGAGTATACCAAATTGTGAAATAGGTATTTACGCGGATGACACTGCAATTTTTTCATCACATATATTTGCTCTCAACGTTGAGAGGAATCTACAAAATGCGTTTAAAATATTATCAAGTTATTATCAAAAATGGAAAATCAAATTGAACGCTGAGAAAATGAATGTCATCCTTTTCACCAGAAAAAGAAAATCGTGCAATCTTCCAAACAGCCATATAAATTAATATTAACGGGTCTAACATTACTTGGGTACCATCAGTGAAGTACCTGGTGTGCATCTTGATCCAAGCTTAACTTTTCAAGATCACATCAGGAAAACTATACAAAAATTAACACCTCCATTAAAATGTTATAGATACCACTTTATCAACAGAAGATCAAAACTATCAACTGAAAACAAATTAATAATGCACGAAGTTATTTTTGAAGCCATTCTTCATTATGGGTTCCAGGTATAGGGAAATTGTGAAAAAGAACGAATGTTGAAATGATTTGTGCTAGAATCCAAAAATTAACCGATAACTTTTACATAACCTTAACGTAATTTAACCTAAATCAAAAAGTTGCACAACTCCTTTTATTCTTTTAAACTTAATTATAACCAAACCATGTTTGCCCTATATAGCTTCTATATTATGGTTTATCAAAAGCAAAGATGTTTCGCTAAGTTATAAATAATAATACTCTTCAGATTTGTTAAATATATTGTTTCAGTAGTAAGATACAAAAACATCATATCTCTATCTTATGTAAAATGCGTGGTAGCCTACCGAATGTAAATCAATATTTTGCGAAATAAATCTATCTATCTATCTACCTTTGCATTGTATTTATTTATGTTATTGATCTTTTGGGACTCTATTTCTAAAGTAAAATAAAAATAATTTATACAAATTGAGTTTTATAAAAAAAATCACGCACATGAGAACTTTGAAGAATGCTGGACAAAAAAAACACGGCAGTCAAATAGCCCTGAAATCGACGAAGCTTTTTTGAAGTGGTTTTAAAGAAAACGCACCAAATATTTTTTAATATACAAATTATGTACTTAGACTCAAGTTTAGCCGGATATAACGACCACCATGTTACCATGTTTCATAAAATGGGTTAATTCATACCTTAAATCAAGGGTTTATCAAGTGAAATTTAGAGGATCGCTATCTGTATCTTTCACAGCTCAGTCTGGAGTTCCCCAAGGAAGTCACCTCGGACCAATTTTATTTATACTTGCCATTCATGATTTAAGGGCATGTATAAATTACAGTAATATCCTGATCTACGCTGATGATATGAAAATATATAAATCTATCACTAGTCAGCAAGACAGAATGTTTCTTCAATCTGACATTAATAGCTTTGCGAATTGGTGTGATAAAAACGGTTGATCCCTGAACCCAACTAAATGTCAACATATGACATTCTCTAGAAATACTATCCCTTCCACCTTTCAATATTCTCTGTCTCAACATATTCTTTGTATTGTTGATAATTTTAAGGATCTTGGGGTTTATTTCGACCCCAAACTGGTTTTTGCTAAGCATATTAATTCTATTATTAATAAATCTAATTCTATGCTGGGCTTCGTAAAAAGGTGGGCCAAAGAATTTAATGACCTTTACGTTTCTATGTCATTGTACAATTGTTTTGTCCGTCCGATTCTAGAGAATGCCTCTCAAGTTTGGACACCGTTCTACAACATTCATTCAAATCGAATAGAGGCCATTCAACGTAAATTTATTCGATTTGCACTTAGAGGACTTCCATGGGGTGATCCATTTAACCTTCCTCCCTACAGTCAACGTATCAAGCTTCTTCAAGTGTTACCCCTTTCTCAACGAAGGCTTAATAGCGATATCATTTTTTTACAGCAGCTTATATCCGGTCAAATAGATGCTACTGACTTGCTGTCGTCTATTGGCTTTAATTTTCGTGGTGGTGCCCATAGTTTACGCAGTGTTGAATTATTGTTTAGCCCCCATCATAGAACGAATTATGGGAGGCATGAGCCTATTAGTCGCATGAGTAGAATCTATAATCTAAATGATCATGTGATTGACTTGCATGTTAGTAAAATTAAGCTAAAAAATATTTTGCGTAATAATGCTTTAATGTCTTAAATTGTTTGCATTATTTTGTGTCTGTGTAAGTATTTTATAGGTACATAATTATTGTATTTTTAATTGTTTTTTTCCTTACTAACACCTGCACTAAATGATGAGCCTGTGAGAGCACTTTTAGTGCCGGCAATTTCTGCTCGTGTGATAGTTGCTTGCTTTAAGCACTCCACTAAACAGAGCTGATAGTGCAAAAAAAAAACCACCGGCTATAACGACCACATGACAGTCTCCTGACTGTCGTTATAATCCACGTCGACTGTAATTGAATTGATTTAAAATAAAAATGTATCCGTCTATTTATTTTCCTATACATTTTTCGCATTAGCCAACGCAAACAAAAAAAAAAATCCAAATAAATCAGAATAGCTATCTATCCGAAATGCGAATAAGCAACCAGAATTCATTAATAACAACATTATCTCAAATCGCAGATGATTCCGATTCCAGATGAACGAAGAGGCCATTTAATTCCAAAAATGTTTGCTCATCGTTATTGGAGCGGAATAATGCCTCGACCAAATCGTAACTTACCGATGTTTCTGATTGCGACTGCCTGGAACTATCTCCTGAAGGTCGTCGTTTTTGTCCGATTCCACTTGCAATGTCATATCATATACGAAGTCCTCATTGTAATGGAATTGACTGTTCCAGAAAACGGCATGGAAGACGAATAAATTATTAGCTAGGCATAACACAATTTGTGCGGGCACTTACATTGGCTGATTAGGAGGCATACTTAGGATGCAATGTTGTAAACCGCTTGGCGAAGGATACACCAATACTGGATCGGAGCATCTGTGGTGGCGTTCTGTAAAGAAATTAACCAAAGTTATTGACGGTTCATTGTTTTCGTGTTTGTCATATACTGTATTTTCTCTTGCGTTTGCGATACTCATCGTCGCTGCCGCTCTGCCCCGAAGGCCAGCTTGGTTTAAAGCGTTTTTCTTTGTCTCGGGATTTGGTTGCACAGCAACCGGTCGGCGCTACACTGGACCCAGTCGATGTCGAGGTCATACGATGCAGCTTGGCCGTATCGCCGGGCAGCGTCACACTAGGCACAATAGCCGATGGGGCTGCAGTGAATTCGTCAGTGGCATATGTTGTACTACCGCTTCGATTGCCACTATTGCTGCCACCCCCATTTGACGCTGATGTTGCGACCGCAGTTGCATTTATTGCTGTTGCCGCCGCTGTAGTTATCGTTGTAATCACAGGAAAATAATTCGAAGTCTTCGTATATGCTATATAAGACTCGCGACGTGGAAATAATACTTGATTAACTGTATTACCATTGTTACTATCTAGACGGCTACTATTACTCGAAATAACTAGGAGACTGGTGCTTTTCGACTTCCTGCCGAGGTCGGGGCCGGCCGGAACTTCCTCGCCCTCGTTCAGGAGTGTACTAAGGGTTAGATTGGCGCTATCCTCAGATGTGTTCTGGCGAGAGAAGAATCTCTGTGCTTCGTCTATTTGTTCGGGCCGTCCTTCTGTTTCATTCGAAAAGGATACCTGATGGTGTGACTGGTGTTTCTTTTCTAGCTGACGTGTCATTACTTTGCTCCGCGTCTGAGTGTGGGCCGATGCAAAACTAAGTTCTGTCTTCATCGCCATGATTGGCTTGATATGCCGCGGCAGTACCGGACTACACTGGGCACTAATAGACTTGGCTTCTAGGATACGCAGCCGTTTCGCTCGACTCTTATCGAATATCAGCGAAGTACTTTCTAAGCAACTAGGGTTAACAGTGATTTCGGAACACACGGCATCTGGTCTAAATTCGCTGACGCTGGCCGTGCATCGTGAACTAGGAAACGATACACTTTCGATGCTGTCTCGGATCGAAGTAAGGCTATCGTCAGCCATTGTAGATGTTTTGTGCTCGTCAATGGGATTTATATTACTACCTATAGAGGTTGTGTCAAAATATTGACCATCGGTTGCTTCTTCGGTAATTGGGTTTGACGTCGCTTGGCCCAATATCGATCTGTCGTCATCGTAGGCGAAATGTGCAGCGTCATAGTGGGTGAGCACTTCGACTACAAGATTTCTCACGTCATCGCCACCGTTTTTCTCTGATAGACTGAGACTGTCGTTGTAGGCATTACTTGCAATGCTATCATTTCCCTGCATGTGCGACGGGTTGATGCAATTTTTCGCTTTTTGCAAAGACACTGATGCCAGACTAACTTCCTCAATTTCGTTGGCAACCGCTTCATGGTTATGGTATATTCTGCTATTCGACTTTGGTGTCGTCTCATCATGTATATGACAGTCAGCCGGCTGTGAAATCACCTTCCTTTCGAGTTCCCCCTCCTGCGATCCCTTCTCCAAGTCTAGCTCCTCGAGTGATGCATGTTTCCTTCCACTGCTTCCGAATATTTTCTTACTGAACAGAATCCTTCCGAAAGATTTGCGTTTCTGTCGTTTGGCACGCTTTCGCTCCTCACAGTCACGTTTGATTGCGAGCACTTTGTTTTCGATGAGGGTGGTGAAGATTGCTTCGTACGTCAGGGTTTTGCCCAGATCCTCCATGGTGTCATTCGTGCATACCGCCTTATCGGATTTCATATTGCCACATCTATTTTAGTCATCTACTATACACCACGCTGTTGCTTTTGCTGCGGCTGCATAGTTCACTTCCTCACAGGATGAGGCTTATGTATTTGATTATGTACTCAATACTATAACGCTGACATCCTTAGAGAGTTCCAATTGTTTGTTATGGCTTTCTTTCTTGTCAACATTGTTTGCATTGGGACAATCGACTAGAGCGACTAACGAAAGCATTCGTGGCAGGAAGGATTGAAACTGTCACGAGGTGCATTCATTGCAGATTGCTTTATATTATTTCTTTGGTTAGATGATGTCGTCGTCACTTGACATAGTATTCTGCAAAAATAAAATAAAAAAAAATGTTCAAGGAGATATATTATAGATAGGTGGGGAGTATTTTGTCTTGTAATGCAAATCAATAAATAATGAAGTGGCAAAGAAATTTATATTTGCCTGACACGGAATGAGCACCTTCTGGATGGATATTGCAAAAATCGGTTGGCAAAATTTGTATGCTGCTTCAAGTATTCTTCTATATGTATCGATAGTATCAAAAAAAGTTTCTGTGAACTGTCTCATGTTGAATAAAAGAATGTGCGTAGCAGTTAGCAACCTCACCTATATTTAGGAGCTCCACCAAATGCTGGTGGTTTTTTTGTAAGTTAGTTCAAGCGGGTACCAATTTGTTTTTAAAAGCAAGAAATAGAGTTCAAGGAATCTGCAGCTATGATTAGACTAGGTTAGATTAAGATGAATGCAAACAAAAAACTAACGTCAGAATTTATCCCAAAGTCGTTATTCCGTGAAATCGCCTATCTTTCAGCCTATCATCCGGATAACCGGTGGAGGACAGGCAGGATGACACGACTTTTAAGGTCATTCAGATGATGAATTTGGATGACCGTGTAATCGCCTGTCGTTGCTTTTGAGATCGGACGACCGACATTTTGACTTCTGGTCATCCGGATGACATCGCACGATTTTCGACGGTGTTTCCAATCATCGGATAACACATTTTTCTCCCTGGTGTTATTGTTGTTCATCCGGATGACCGATCTTTCATTTTGACATTTGACCGCAGCACCATTTAGGTGGTATGTTTTACATGAAGCAGACGTGTATTTTATTTGTGAAAATAAAGTGAAAACAATGCAATGAATTTGTAAGTTAAAAAAGCGCCGAAAACTTCAGTACAATCGTCAAGATGATTGACTGCGGAATACGAAAAAGGTATTGCAGGTAACGAAAATTGTCGCCAGTGGCCACGTGGTGAACGAATCTATCTGGAATGCTTGTCCTCATATTCGTATCCTCTTTCTGTATGATCGGCTGCACTAAAGCCAGCAAATTATCAAATTGTGCGCGTGACTAACGCACAAAATATTCATACAAATCCGGCTACTCCGCAAGCAATTCTTACGACGCGTTAACATTAACCATTAACCACTTCGTTGCACAGCATGACGCTATTGTGGTGGCATCGCACTGTCATCAAGGTCCTTGTCTTCGTCGGTGTTGCTCTCCGACATATACAAAATCGCCATTTCCAATTCTCTTTTCGACATTTTATGTTTTTAATAGCAGCGAGTGCGATCAAACTGCAACGAAAATCTCTTAATTTTAAATATTTTTGTTTACTGAGAATTAATTTATTTAAGCTAAGTAGCATGTTAACACACGTCTATTATGACCGACAAAAAAACTGGTTATCCGTGTCAACAGTGTGTGTAGTACTTGGACGGCAGGTCAATCTCGGCGATTAGGCCAGAGGTGCTAGGTACAGAGCTCTCTATGACAGCCTACCTGGCCATCGGAGATCAGCACTTGACGCCGTGTGCACGAAGTAAGTCTTTGAGCGCCGTTTTCAGGTCATCCTTCCTGAACGGCAGAAATGGAACAGGTAGGGGTGGAATGGCTTTAGGCCGGGTGATGTCATTGTCTATACAGATGGCTCACTCATTGACGGTATCTCCGGAGCCGGGGTCTATTCTAGAGACTGTCGGATAAATCTATCTGCAGCCTTGCGTACAAAAACAACTGTTTTTCAGGCAAAAATCTTTGCGATTGCCACTGCCGCCAATATCCTGTTAAGGAGAAGGATTAAGGGTAAAACCTTATACATCTGCTCAGATAGCCAAGCCGCTATCCTAGCCGGTTCGGCTGGCTCTCTCAACTGAAAAATAGTTGAGGAAACCATGGTTAAGCTTAACCGTCTGGGAAGATGTAACTCGGTATCACTTGCCTGGGTTCCTGGGCACACAGGTATCTAGGGTAATGAAAGAGCGGATGCTCTGGCCAGGAAGGGCTCTTCAACAGCCTTCATTGGCCCACAACCATCCATAAGATGCCGCTCATCCGTCCACAAACGTGAAATGGCTTCGGCTCTACGCCAACAACATTCCGAATACTGGCATGACCCGGTCTCATGCAGGTATTCGAAGAAGCTAGTGGACGGTCCAAAAATCAGCAGAGCTAAGTTTTTGCTTGGACTAAATAGGAAAGACTTGAGATCCTTGACTGGTCTCGTCACTAGTACCACACTAAAACCATCCACATTAGGAGCTCGGGCCTATGTGAGTGCTGCCTAGAGGCGGATGAAACGGCATCTCACTCCATCTGTGAATGTCCAGCTTTCGCCAGAACCAGGCTCAACACTATAGGTAAACATTTCGTCAACGAAGATGAGATGGGGGACATTCAATTTGCTAATATCCTTCGCTTTGCCAAGGCTACTGGCAGGTTCTCCCTCACTGACTCTTACTGATCGCCAATAAGCAGCGAGCGGGCAGCTATGCTGAAGTACAATGGACCAATAGGTCTAGGTTAGGTTAGGTTAGGTTGCAGTGGCAGTCGGCTGAGGCCAGTGACAGGCTCATTGTGATACCACAGGGATGTGTCATCCTCCTACTCGTTGAACCAGTTGGAGCTTTTGATGAAGCTTGACAGACTTTTTATGTCGGTGTTAATGAGATCGTTAAGATCATTGTAAAAGAAGGATCCTAAATGGAGTTTACGCTTTTCAGAAAGAGCAGGGCACGTGCAGAGAAGGTGGAGAACTGTCTCCTCCTCCTCCTCGTCCATACAGCTTCTGCAGAAGTCATTTGCGTGGACGCCAAGCCTTGTTGCATGTCTGCCTAAGAGACAGTGTCCGGTGATCACACCAATTATAGCACCAATGTGAAGTCTGTTTAGAGATATCAAACACTTAGAGCGTTTCAGATCCAGCTTTGGCCAAATCTGCTTTGTCGCTAGACAAGTGTAAACCAATAGGTCTTAGTGCTTGTCATCTACTGATGACCCCACTGCACATACAATACAATACAATACAATACAACAGAGTTTTGAGCTGTTATGCAGAATCTGTTGCTTCCCAACAAAATCAACGCGAACTAGGGATATGCGATTTGATTGTGTGTTCGCATTAAGCTAATTACTCGAATGAAATAAAATGTCAATCATCACGAGTGTAATGAACCCAACAAACCAATTCCATACTCCTACATTGTACTGCATAACAATGCACACAAAACATCAACTCGAATATCACTTCCTACTTTGTGCTTACATTATGTAATGCAATCCAAGTCAAGTGGCTCATAAACACTACTGACCCACTGACATGGCATTCAAAATTTCATCACAACATTACAGTGTCTGGTATCGCATACAGAAAGTATGAATAGAACATCTGGCGATAACCCTGACATTGTAACTGAATCGATGCATTACGCGATCGGTGATTTGGGTGTCGAGTAATTATGAAGTGTGTCATGAGTACAATGTGGATGTGTATGATGACTTAATTTAATGGCATAGAACATTTGTTTGTATCGATGTGTATCGATTTTGTGGAAAGAAAATTAGTATATAAGGCAAGGATTTTGAAGAATAAAAACAGATTCAATTTAGTATTCGATACTGATTGTTCTCATTTTATGACAAACCCTATGGCATTCGTGCCTGCCCTACAAAACCACTTCGTTGCTTAAGATTCTTTGGGAAGTCTCTCTTTAAGAAGAACCTCCTTACAGTTACAAAATAAAAAAGGTAAATAACAAACTTACATGGCGATCCTGCCCATTCGAACCAGGCTCTGAATCAAAATCAGACTTACATGGCCGAATCAGATTCATCCAATAAATCACAAATTTACAAATCGTGACCTATTTCGTGAAAAAGCAATACCAACCCCAACACTAAACAGGGCTAAGGGAACCAAAAGACTAGCGATGGAACACCTCCTAAGGAAGCTACTGCCTTCCAAACAAAAGCGAACAAAGATGAAGGAACCAGAAGACGTGGAGAATAACGATTAAGAAGACGAAAATGGCAATAAAAAAAATTTTAGTTACGTTCCGATAAATAAATGTTCATATGGACATAAAGAATTCCTATTCAACTACATATTAGAATTAAAAAATTAAAGAACAAATTAGAAATTTGTTTTATGTCATTATAGTATAGTTATTTCAATATTTTTAAATAATAAAGAAAATACTCTTAAGCAATTTTAAAAGAGTAAGGAAAGTAATTTTAAGAAATGTCCTTTGTTAGTTTACTTTTGAAAATGAAATAATAATACTAAGTAATATAATATCTTTTAAATCAATAAGAAAACATGTTGTCAAGGATTTATTTATTTATTTATTTATTTATTTATTTATTTATTTATTAATTCAATTCACAGTAAGAGTACACTTTTAAGTTTGTGAAATGTAAACAATTTGTATAAAAATGAGATGAGTTAAGGAAAAACGGAATGATTTTAAATAAATAAGAAAAAAGTTAACAATCAAAGAAAGCTAAATAATAAATTATCAATCTTTCCACTTAAATCTTTGAAAATTTCAAGTTTTAAATAAGGTACAAAAAAAGAAAAAAAAAAGTTAAATTAATTCATTAATTGAATTTGCTTGATCAAAGGGTTTGGGGGGGGGGGGGGGGGGTGCTTTGGTTTAAGCGAAATTAGTTGCTTTGGTTTGTGAAGAAAAGTTTCAACTCATTCTCAAATCGGTGTGTGTCGCCTAGTTCTCTAATGTTTCGCGGAAGTGCATTCCAAAGGCGAATAGCAGAAATAAAAAATTGCCTCTCAGATGTTAGGCAAGTAAATTGTGGTAGAATCAAACAGGCAGATCTACTGGATGCCGAAAACCGAATTTTATTGTATAGATATATCGGTTGTCTTGTTTTTATGATTGAAAACAATAAAAGTAGGGTTCGTAACTTTATATAATTTGGAAAGGATATATCCAATAAGTTTTTTGTCAGATGTGATAGATGGTCGAATCTTCTGAGACTATATACATAGCGAATGGTACTATTAAATGCTACTTGAAGCTTCCTTTTAGAATCCGCATCACAGTTATTAAATATTTCGGAACCATACACAAGTATTGGAATAACCAAAGTTTTAGCAAGAATTAATCGTGTTTTAGGTGGTGTAAACTTTTGAGCAGTCCATAAAGTTCGAAGAACTCCATATGCCTTGCCCACAATCAGATTAATGTGGCTATTCCATGTGAG
This sequence comes from Portevinia maculata, assembly GCA_949715645.1. Lineage (NCBI taxonomy): Eukaryota > Metazoa > Arthropoda > Insecta > Diptera > Syrphidae > Portevinia > Portevinia maculata. Next base: position 224,027,267 of record OX454526.1, read on the forward strand.
TGTTCTATTGAAAACCATTCCCAGATTTTTTGAGCTATCTACGTATTCTATTGGCGAACAATCAAGCTTAATTGTGGGAAAATAAGAAAGCTCTAGCTTCTTCTTTGAAATTACCAAACATTTACATTTTTTTGGGTTAAGTGACAGATTATTCTTAAACGACCACTTCGAGATCCTTTCAAGGTCTTCGTTCAAAACATCGGCACAGTTTTCGATAAGGCCAAGAGGACAGCTTTTATAAATCTGAATGTCGTCAGCATAAAAATGCCTACTTGAATTTAAGATTATGCTTTGTAAGTCGTTGATGTAAAGCGAAAATAAGAGGGGTCCCAAGATCGAGCCTTGCGGAACACCCTGCACCAAAGGAAGAAATTCTGAAAGAACATTCCCCAAAGACACTGCCTGATATCTATCAGTAAGATATGATGAGATTAACTTTACAGTAGAAGAAGACATGTTAAAGAACTGACGTAATTTATCAATAAGGATAAAGTGATCAACCGTATCGAATGCCTTTGAGAAGTCAAGAAGTATAAGAAATGTAACATGGCCTTTATCCAATTCCTCTCGTATGTCTTCTACCACTTTCAAAAGCGCGGTGGTACAACTATGTTTGGCACGAAAGCCAGATTGAACTGAAACTAGGAGATTGTGAAGTACAAGATACTCATTTAACTGCTTATACATAATGCGTTCGCAAATTTTTGATAGATATGGTAGAATCGAGATGGGTCTAAACTCTTCACCTGTCGAGTTCTTAGGGATTGGTATTATTTTTGCCACTTTCCACTGGCAAGGAAAAACACCGGTCATGAAAATGGTATTGATAATATGCGTAATATATGGAAGCAGTAATGGCAATAAAGATTTTATGAAAACCGGATGAAGTCCATCTACTCCTACAGCATTGGACTTTATTGTTAACATGCTTTCCACTACATCCGTGCATTCTATTCTTGAAAAAGAAAACGGTGATTCTGTGAAGACTACAGGACTGCGGGATATTCTATTGATAGCTTGAATTCTACTGCTTGGAGTTGATAAAAACTTACGATTTAGTTCGTTGCAATCAATATCTTGTGTGCAGTTCAGCTTCTGTTTACCTATCCCTAATTCCCGAAGGTTATTCCACATTTTTCGGGCATCTTCATTAATACTTAGCCGATTGGAATAAAAGTGTGTTTTGGCAATTCTTATTTCACGGACGACGCTGTTTCTTAAATGCTTGTAAACTTGGTGGTACTCTTCTATCCGGAAACGCTTCCATTGGCAGTAAGCGTGATCTCGTTGTGATATTAATAAACGAATCTCATTGGTAAACCAAGCGCTTGCTTTTGGCCTTACCCTACCTGTTTTTATGGGAACGTATGTATCAAAGAGATAACTAATGTTTCTGTGAAGAAAATCAGTTTGATCATCCGCCGAGGTCATACCGTAAACAAGATACCAGGGAATGGTATAAAAATGATTTTGGAGAGCAGCACTATCTATATTCTTAAAGTTTCGGAAACTATAAGTTGTCGTATTGGTAGGCATATTAATGTCAAAATCAAAGGTAAGAAATATAAGGTCATGCTTTGAAAAGGCGGGTGCAGAAATTTGGTCATAAAGAAGAACCCTGTCTTTGTTATTAACGAAAAACATGTCTAGGAGGGTATTTGAGGAATTCGTAAAATGAGTAGGTATCTGTGTATTTACAGAGTGTAAGTCAAACGCCATCATGCTTTCGGTAAGGTCACTCTCAACCAAAATATTACTATTAAAGTCACCGCATACGATAACATTACTTGCTGTTGTTGAGAATTCTTCCATTAAAGAATACACGGGTGCCAAATCAATATTCCTGTTCGGCCTATAAATGCTTCCTAATCGAACAGCATTTTCTCCACAAATTATGTCTACAAAAAGATATTCAATAGGACACCCATCGGGAGAAAAACATTTCGGTTTACAATTAAGACCTTCTCTTACATAAATAGCTACACCTCCACCAGTGCGGTTGCTCCTATCTGAACGATAGAGTTTATAGCCATTTAAGGTATAAACAGCATCCTTTATGTCTCGAGAGAACCAAGTTTCCGACACACAGATCGCGTCAACTTGAGAGTTTACAAATATTTCTCTAAACTCATCTATTTTTGGTAGCAAACTTTGTGCATTAAGATGACATACCTTAAGACCTTGCCTGCGGCGACAAAAAACCCTAATCATACATCGCAGTATATTATCACTACCATCGCCCGTGGAGTTCACTGCGCTTTCATTTAATTCCATTGTTAGTAATATTATTTACAAGAGAACCAAGCGACACACATAGATCGACAACAAGATCTACCATCCAAAGCAATAATATTGACACAAGGGGACAGGTATTGAAAAACGAATCAAGCAAAAACATTACAACAGGAAAAAGAGAGGAAAGTAAAGAAATAATGTAATCAAAACAAAAATATACTAAGAGTACTTGTTCAGTGTTGGCTTTAATCATAATTGTTGTTGACTTTCTTCTTGTTCAGTTTGACTTCTCGCGGCTATAATATTCAGCGTTCTATCGTTTACCACCAAAATGCCCTTTGCGTCTGCACTCTTCTTTACATAGACGGAACCAAGATGTGTGAAAACAGAAAACAGCTGCTTGTTATGCTTAAGACGTGAAGCCCTGTGGTAAAGTGAGCGATTTTTGCTGGTCATGCTGCCGTACATATGAATGTTTCTGTTATTTTCTGCTTTGATGCCTACGTCTTCGATACAGAGTTGCCTAACGTTTTTACAAAAGAGAGCAACTGCTCGCAGAACGGTGTTCCTTTCGTGGGGAGAGTGAAATTTGACAATAATCGGTGCGTCTGCCCTGTCTCTGTTAGTCTGTCCGAATCGTTGAGGTCTCTGGCAGCGGAAAACAGATTTTAGTGTTGGCGGAATGCATTCAATGATGTGACAAATATGATGAAAGGTTGTCTTCAGGTTTTCGTCTTGCAACTGCGGTATACCAAAAATAATGGCATCGGATCCAATTTCCCGTCGCTCAAATGCATCGCATCGTTTTTCTAAATTGCTTACTTCTGCCTCGAGTGTATGCACGTCATCAAAGTGTGTCTCGGTTGATCGTAAAATTTGAAGAGTTTCCTCTGTCTCTTTAATCTTAAGCTCAGTTTTGTTTTGACGGCTTTCTAACTTTTTGAGAGCAGCATCAACATCCTTTGTGTGTGTAGCTAAACGGTCTTCTATAATTGCGATTCGATTTATGATGTCATCACGCAAAAGATTTATTTCTTTTGATATTTGGTTGGTTATTTTTTCGGTCAGCAAGGAAAACCTTTCCTCTAAATCTTTTACTGATACAGCTGGGACAGGTTTACAAGATCCTAAAGTGGAAGTACTTGCGTTTTCTAGTTTTCCAACTGGTGTTAATGTTGTGTATTGCTTTGGTGTGTGTGCAGACTCTTTGGCCTGGATTTGTGTAGCTCGAACACCTTTTGCCCCTGGTGTAGGCGTATACTGCTTCTCTTTCTCCACATTCGTAGAACGCGTTTTACCCGCCATCGAACTTATTTTAATTATTTATTAATTCAGTTCAACAATTAACAGAAAAAATTCGATGAAATTGAGTAAGAGAAACGCAACACAATGGTACTATAAGGTATTGAATTTTAAATCAGAGTTAAAGGCAGAACTGCGACAGAATTTTGAAAATTTTAGCCGGACGAGATTATCAACACGTCTATTCGCTTTTACTCATACTACTCGATTAAGAATTAATAAAAAGAGTTAGTAGGTACGGAAAATAATTTAATTAAGGAAAATATTGGTTGATGCAAATGCGTACATAGGAGATATTAGGAGATATTCAGAAAGTCTACGAATTCAAAAGAAGAAGAAACGATAAACGATAAAATTATCACGGTCGCAAAAGTCTAAAACATCAAAATGAAAGCTTTTTATGCTGAAACAGAAGCCACCCATCCCACCATTTCGCAGTAGGTACAGTTCCTTCACAAGGCGAAAGCGTTCATGATCTGCCAATATCTTATGCAAGCAAATCACTGCAGAAACATGACATTAACAAGCCGGTGATAGAAAAAGAACTTTTAGCTATCCATTGGGGAATAAATTTCTTTAAACCTTACCTGTACGGAAGAAAATTTGTAGTAGTGACTGACCATAGACCGTTAGTTTCACTTTTCACACATAAGAATCCCTCTTCGAAACTTACAAGAATCAGAATGGACCTATCTGATTATGATTTCGAGATTGTATATAAAAAGGGAACAACGAACACTAATGCCGATGCACTGTCACGAATTAAACTAGACAGTGACATTTTAAAGTTCATGATGGTAGAGAATATTAATAATAAAAATGATAATAGCCAAAATAATTACGACTCCAAGGAGCGAATTATGGCAGTAACAAGGGGTATGGCACAAAAGATTGCCAATGAAAATAATAAGAAGGAGAACTACACATCTCAGCAGAAGACTGATCACCTTCACATTTGGGATTGTACATCTTTAACTGACGTCAGAAATATAAGAAGATTAAGATTTATAATAGCGAGGTGCAAATGGCCAATTATTGAAATTAAAGAAAATGAAGTTATAGTGCGATGCAGTGAAGACCTAGCGGAACAAGTTTCGATACTAGAAAAGCTGTCATCAGAATTAGGAAGGGATCCCATTAAAGAACTTGCACTAAGTGAAGAAGATATGATATTTAAGTATATAAAGAAAGATGAATTTAAAAGAATATTTAATATGCTGCAGCAAAAATATAATTATGAGCACTCGCCGATGAAGATATTGATATATAAACCCCCTAAAGAAATAAAGAAGAAAGAAGAACAATTAAGAATTATAGAAGAATTCCATAACTCACCACACGGAGGACACCTAGGTATTAGAAAAACCATAATAAAACTTAAACAAAGATATATTTGGAAAGGCATGCGACAAATGGTAAAGAAACATATAAACACATGTGAAACATGTACTAAAAATAAACAAACGAGACATATAAAAGAAAAAATGGTCATAACTGATACACCGAGTACAAGCTTTGAAACGGTGCAAATAGACACAGTTGGACCTCTTAGAATATCAAACGGGTATAGATACATTTTAACAATGCAATGTGAACTAACCAAATACGTGATTGCACACCCCATCGAAAGTAAAGACGCGAAAACAATAGCGAAAACATTAGTAGAACAAGTCATTTTGAAATATGGTTGCTTTACGATACTCAAGTCCGACAACGGAACTGAATTTAAAAATGAATTGGTACAAAATATCTGTAAATTATTGAAGATTGAGCCAGTTTATTCAGCACCATACCATCACCAAAGTATAGGCTCGTTAGAAAGAAACCATAGGGTTTTGAATGAATTTTTGCTAAATTTCACTGAAGACTATGAATGGGATATTTGGATACCTTATTACGCATTTGCATACAACACCACTCCACACGTTGACACCAACTATACTCCGTATGAACTAATTTTTGGTAAACTACCATATCTACCAAGCGATGTCTTAGATAATAAAGAAAAAATATATAACTTAGAAAACTATGTAAATGAAGTAAAAACTAGACTTAAACATGCGATTGAAAAAACGCACAAAATCGTAAATAATATTAAGCACAAAAGAAAATTAGAATACGATAGAAATGTAAACACATCAGATTTTAAGATAGGAGATCTAGTATTTGTAAAATTAGAAAGTAAGAAAAAATTACAAAGTCCTTACCACGGACCATATAAAATAGTGGAATCAAATAATGTTAATTCTGTAATAAATATAAATGGTGACAATAAGAAGTTGCACAATAATAGTCTTAAGAAATATAATATAGATATTGCACAATGATTTACACCAATTCAATACTAATAAAACACTTGTTAAGAAAACACCATATATGATAACAACTGTAAATATAAACATAAGAAACACCAATGTAAAGCAACACCAAAACAAATTGATACAAACATTCTTGCAAAATTATTCTTCTAATAATTTTCCGCTTAAGGGTGAGGGTGTAATGAACCCAACAAACCAATTCCATACTCCTACATTGTACTGCATAACAATGCACACAAAACATCAACTCGAATATCACTTCCTACTTTGTGCTTACATTATGTAATGCAATCCAAGTCAAGTGGCTCATAAACACTACTGACCCACTGACATGGCATTCAAAATTTCATCACAACATTACAGTGTCTGGTATCGCATACAGAAAGTATGAATAGAACATCTGGCGATAACCCTGACATTGTAACTGAATCGATGCATTACGCGATCGGTGATTTGGGTGTCGAGTAATTATGAAGTGTGTCATGAGTACAATGTGGATGTGTATGATGACTTAATTTAATGGCATAGAACATTTGTTTGTATCGATGTGTATCGATTTTGTGGAAAGAAAATTAGTATATAAGGCAAGGATTTTGAAGAATAAAAACAGATTCAATTTAGTATTCGATACTGATTGTTCTCATTTTATGACAAACCCTATGGCATTCGTGCCTGCCCTACAAAACCACTTCGTTGCTTAAGATTCTTTGGGAAGTCTCTCTTTAAGAAGAACCTCCTTACAGTTACAAAATAAAAAAGGTAAATAACAAACTTACACGAGTAATTAAGTTCAATGCACACAACACGAATAACTTATATGTGGTGACAACACATATACTCCTGGTATACATTTTTTTAAAATCGAGCATGGATTTGATGTGTTTGTGGTAATCCACTGATGATCCCAAACCACCACATCTGGGTGAAACTCCACAAAATATATATAGTCATACTAGTAATAGTTGACTATATATATATTAATTTTTGACTTTCAGTCTTAGCCATACAATAGGCTGAACAAACATTTCTTTTGTTATTCTTCAAATCTGAAGGAACATTTGAATTGGAAATAAGTTAACACTCATTCGTGAGTGGTGACAACACATATACCCCTGGTATAAAATTTTTTTATTACTTAAATTAATAATTAAAAAAAGACACGAAACAAAAACACCGACCAACACAACACGTTTTCAAGAGAAAAAAAACGACACCTGTCGAAGTAACCAACATGCCCATTGCCCAGCGAAGAAGACAGTTCGATCTCGCTTCACCTCATGACAACGCCTTTAAAAAAATGTCGTCATCACCTCTGACGAACAGCAGTGAAAATTTATGAACGGCAACAGATGCGAAACACAACTGTGCATATGTTACCAAGCTACTCACTCACGACGACCTCATCAATGCCACGAATGAGTTCCCTCTAAGAAAATAGGGTAGCAATTCCACGAGAGTACCAGAGCAGGTTCCTGAAAGCGAAATTGAAATAAATCTGTCTCCTAACCTAACGGATCGTCAGATGCCATTAAAACACTTGGGATTCAATGGTATCCCGCTAAAGATACATTCGCATTTAAAATTAATTTACCTGAAGTCCAAAGATTCACAAAGCGATCCGTACTTGCAGATATCGATCGTCTTTTCGACCGCTAGGATGCAACGCCATATGCGTGATAAAAGCAAATTTGATTCTTCAGCAATTTTGGCTTAAGGAATATTCTTGGGATTCACTAATCTCTCAAGAAATTAAAGGTCAAAAGGTAGAGCTGCGAGGAGGGCTAAGAGAACTCGAAATACCTCGGTGGATTAAACTCGATGATTCATCAGAGGTACAACTGCACAGGGTTAGAGACGCCTCAGAGAAAGCTTATGTCGCACTAATATGTATATTAGGGTGGAGCGAAATTTTTTTTTTTTGTTAATTGGTATCTAATAGTAAAAAAAAGGTGCCTTATAGGCTTAAATATATAAATGCAAAATATTATGCGATTTAGGTAACGATAACTGCCTCCGCAAACACACTGAAACTCTTCTAAAAAACAAATTAAACCAAAAATCTACCTGTTCGTAATCAAGTGAGTAGGTATGCTATAAAATTCATCCAAAATAGAAAATATATGGCGATCTGCATCTATTCCGACTGTTACAAAAACCAGTATCATACAGATGTTGAAAGCATATCATTTAAAATACAAGAATTTACTAAAAACCGTCAAGAGACTCTCCCCAGAAAAATTACAAAGTTTTTAGCGAAGTGGTAAGTTCCTTTTTATATAACGGCATGCAAATGCAATGAATTCAATCACTGCAGCAAAGATAAAAAGGTTCCGAAACAAGAACAAGCTTTTTTAGTTGACTAAAGAAATGTTCAAAGTATAGCAATCGGTGGAATTGATGTTACTGTCACTAAAAGGCTGCGAAAGAGTTTTTGAAGAAAACAGACTCAAGAGAAATACCAAACTGCTATAAATACTGCTACCCCTGCTGTTTTGGAGATTAGTTCTTCTTTGACATCCTCATCGTCAGCGCCTGAAAGTTCCAAAAGTACGGATAACTTCATTTAGCCCAAAGAAAAACACATTCCTGAGAAGAAAAGAATAATTTCCTCAAGCGTTGATTTTCCTACATTATCGAAGACATGTGATAGGTATGGAGTATCAGATAGGGCAGCAGCAGCGATAGCGTCATCTGTTTCGTTTGATATTGGGTCTGAAGTCGGGGTCATCGACAGACATAAAATACGAAGAGAGAAAACTAAAACCAGAGAGAAGTTATTGAACGAAAAGACTTCTGCAGAATTATTTGCATTATACTTTGATGGAAGGAAAGACAAAACCATAAAAAATCTACAAAACTAAAATTGTTGAAGAGCACATCTGTTTACTGCAAGAGTCAGGGTCTACTCGTATATAAATGGAATATGTAGTTCCTAAGACTGGTTCGGCCAAAGGAGTACAAATTTCGATACGAAGTTTTCTATCAGATGAAGAAATTCCTCAACATCATCTTATGGCTATCGGTTGTGACGGTACAAATGTGAATACAGAAAAGTACGGCGGTATTATAAGACTACTTGAGACAGAACTTCAAAAACCACTTCAATTTATAATATGCTTATTACACATGAATGAACTACCCTTAAGACACTTATTCGGACATCTTGAGGGATGTACCTCGGGACCTAACTCTTACACTGGACCTTTGGGAAAAGCACTTGAAACCTGTGAACAATTACCTGTTAAAACATTTCGAAGTATTGAAGGGAATGTTCTACCAGAAATGGCTAAAGATTTAAGTACATATCAACAGTACTTGCACAAGATTGTGTCAGCGGTTTTATCAGGTGAGTTCCTACAAGATCTGTCAAATAAATCTCAAGGCAAAATGTCTCATGTGCGTTGGCTCACACGGGCCATCTTGGTTCTCCATCAAAAATAAACCATCGTGCAAGGATGGTACACACCATCTTTTTAACTAGTTATGGCCTCCAGATATCTTCCAGATAACTTAAGAACGTAATCGATCCTGTCATTCAGCGGAATGGTTATTTTGCGCATCCTGAAAACATTCTTCTTGCTATGGTAACAGATAACAATAAACATATAAGAGAAGTGGCAGCTCGGCGCATATTAAAAGCACGTAATATGCCTCGGTCTTCAACACCCAGGCTGTTTGAAGTGCCGCTTATTAACTTCAATGCATCAACGTATATCGATTTAATAAATTGGCAAGAAAAGGTTTCTGACCCACCGATTATGCAAAATTTGTGTGACCAAGACATTCAGAGCATCGTGGAATCTGGTGGTGAAGGTGAAGTTTTCTTTTTAAGGCTCCCGTGCTATACCAAAGCTGTTGAACGAACTGTAAAGATAACAACGGAAGCTGCCACTTCTCAGTACACCAAAAAGGGCCGACGAGAATCACGGAAGACAATGCCTAAATTTGAAACAAAACAAGATTTTAAAGCATCTTAATTATAAAAAAAATAATGTTTATTGTTACGAATGAATTTATTTTTTGTTTATTTTTAAATTAAAATTCTAATTATCAATAGTATATTTTACGCACTTTTATCTATCTATTTACTTTTATATTGTTTTCAGTCACATCTGTTTACTAAAATGTTGTATCAAATTTTGATTTTTCAAGTCAGTGCGGAGGCAGAAGATCTTTACCAATCCAATCAAAAAACAACTTTTATTTTTCTTTTAGCATAACGCACCAATCTAGCACTATTAGAATTCCGAATTACAAAAAAAAAAAAAATTTCATACATCCGTGCTCCACCCTAATGTATATCTTCTTTTTTTAAACGGGCTCAAGACCCGTGAAGAGTCTCTGCCTGAGACCTTGTAGCCTTCCATCCTCTGCGATCCCGGGCACGCTGCTACCAGTTCTCCAGACCAAGCGCGTTGGCATCCGCGATTTCTTGGTATTTAAAACCGAGGTTCGGTCGTTCTTGCCTTCTTGAACCAGGGGGCTGGGAGTAGAAGATCCTCTTGGCTGGAGCATTATTTTCCATTCGCTCATTGCGGCCGAGCCAATGTAGTCGAAGTGATTTAGCTTTTTGGACTACATCTACATCTTGGTACTGCTCATACAGCTCGCGGTTGTGTCTTCTCCTACATTCGCCCTCCTCGCACGCAGGACCAAATATCCGAAGGAGTTGTTTTCCTTCAAAACAACCCAATATTAGCTCCCATATTCTACTTATCGTCCAGCACTCGGCACCATTAAGTAGCACTGGTGGGATTAAGGTTCGATAGAGTATGCATTTTGTCCTTCGAGTGAGGAGTTGTATTTTGTCCTGTTCTCATTTACCTCTAGACCAACAAATTTCGCCTGTACTTCAATCGCCGTGAAAGTCTCTAACACGGCACGCTAGGAACGGCCGATGATGTCGATATCGTCTGCATACCCCAGTAGCTGGACCCACCCATTGAAGATAGTGACTTCCGTGTTAACATCTGCCCTTCGCACTATTTTCTCCCGAACATGATTAAAGAAGTCAGCTTCCAAACTGCACATAACACCGCGTGTTTTCAAGTGTCACGTAACACAACTGATCAGGCTCGCTAGGAACGGCCGATGATGCCGATATTGTCTGCATGCCCCCGTAACTGGACCGACCCATTGAAAATAGTGCCTTCCGTGTTAACATCTGCCCTTCGCACTATTTTCTCCCGAACAAGATTGAAGAAGTTAGCTTCCAAACTGCACATAACACCGCGTATTTTCAAGTTTCACGCAACACAACTGGATCAGTTTTGCCTGGATCCTGAATTCGGCCATCGCCATGTAGAGCTCCTGACAATGAAAGCTATCATATGCGGCTGTCGATGAAAAGGTGGTGACTCTCGACTTGAAATTTATTTGTCTTTTCCAGGAATTCCCTCAGTGTAAAAATTTGGTCTAGTGTCGATCTGCCGGGCCTGAAGCCATACTGGTACGTGCCGATGAGTATGTTGCATAACGGCTTCAGAAAGTTTTTGCATGACATACGATCGCCTTTTTTGAAAATGGGGCATATGGAGCTGATATTCCAGTTACCAGGCATGATTTCTTCCACCCATACTTGGTTGATGATTCGGTGCATGCTCCGTATTTGAAAAGCTCCGCTATTAAACCATCAGATCCGGCGGCCTTATTGTTCTTTAGCTTTCTTATAGCAAACCCATCCCCTTCTTTCTACGCCGGATCTTCTTCTCCTCCCTTCTCTTCGCTCGATACTCATCACTCGTTGCTCTTGTTTTGCGCTTGTGCATCTTCTGGCACCTTCTTCCGATAAACCCATTTAGGGCGCATCCGCCACCAACTCTGTTCCAATACCCTGGCTCAGCATTGCAGATCCCTTAAGACCTGGGATTCAAATAAGTCAAAGCAGCTGATATAGGGATAACAGTAACAGTTCAACCTGAATGGAACTACTAGACGCCACCGTTGCTTTCATCTAGAAAATTCCTCCGCTGCCGTCTAAAGCATGAGGAAGTGTCTCCGTGTGAAAAACACTCCTACCCCCTCTCTCGTCCGCTGCCCCCAACGACCTTCCAATGGGGTTGGTTACCGTATCTCCAGCCGTGGTACTAGGCACCCAGCAGCCACCAACGTAGAGGTGTAGAGTAGGAGTTGGTAGTGAGAGGCTATCGTTGAGGACGCCTCTGCTCTCATTTATTCGCATCACTACCCTTTTGTGATATATAAGTTAATGATTTACTTGTTGCAAATCATAAAAAAACAACTTTTAACTTTTTGACAACCGGTACACTTTATTTGAAATGAAATGGCTTAGCCTATTGACATTATAACTACGACTCAACTCTAAAATTAATTCTCCTTGTCTTTTATACCGTAAGTTGCCTTGCTTGCTTTGGTGGTATTTGCTTGGTCAGCGGCTTGCGGTCGTTGCTTGGAACTCTGTCTGCAGTTGATCCTTTCCTGGAATTCGGTTGCAATGCGGGTAGTATTGCACGTGCCGGATGAATGTGTCTGGAAGATATGTTTCCATGCACTGGATGGTTGATTTGGAGCGTGGGAGCGAGTCATCTGAATAAGTGTCGCGTTAACACCTCCCCCTTTAAGACCGAGTGTCCTCACTTGGTTCCATGAAGAGTATAGGGATTTTCTTCTCGTTGTGGCCTGCTGGAGTAACTTCTGTTTGGTACTTTGATTTTGGTAATTCTTCTTTTGATGTTTTCTCAGGTTTGTTAGTGACTACTTCAGCTAGGAGTCTTATCTGTTTTTTTCGGGTGATGAGTATTTTAATTGTCAGGATTGTAAGCGCTAATACAGTGATGCATATCAGGCTGGAGTTGGTGACGAGTTGTTTGTGTTCGTTATCCTGTAACTGGTTTATTTGTTGGGTGTTCTCCAGGTGTAATTCTTTCATCATCTCAAGAGTTAGGAACTCCTCATAGGTTTTTTCTGATTGTCCTGGTTGTACTATTGCCGGTAGTGGCTTGGATGTTGAAATTACGCTTGAGCTATAGTTTTGGCCAGCGACGTGGACTGAAGCATTGTGATATTGCACTATGAATGTGCCGGTGAGATTGACTGGGTCATCGTTGATAAGAATAGATCCGTTGAATTGGTTTAGGAGAAGTGTTCCAGGGAATATTTCTTCGACGTTAGCTACATGTTGATTGTTGGTGACGAGACAACTTGACGGTTTGCTATTTAACAAGTTAGGTATACAATATTCTTTTCTTAAATCTATAATATCGGATCTTTTACATACAGTAAGTCCATTATAATTGTTACAGTTTCCTTTTATACCATAAATAGTATTTTTACATTTCAATATATTTTCAAATGATAGCTTTATAATATTGGTGCCAGTTTTTACGGCTTTTATGTGCAGGTTATCGCATATTTCGGGTTCTGTTGTGGGTAAACTTATAATATATAGGATTGTAGAAATGTTTGAAGCAATCTTGACATCGGCAAAGACAAGTGCTTCTTCTAAGTTGATATATGGTAAATTATCTTTTTCGAAAATTTCTTCTATTACTTTAAGTTCCGAATTTGATAATATAAAGGAATTTACGATTTTTGCTTTTGCCCATAGTAAGGCATATTCTATATTTGTTACTTCTTCTCTTATAATGTCTAGTTTGTATTTAATATTCATTAAGTATTTATTTTCTATATGTTCGTTTGTGCGAATAAGTTTCATTATGGTATTTGTAACATTAGTGAGTTCGTTAATTTTTTTAATAGAGGATTTGTTAATTACTACTTGTCTATTATTATTCTCGAGAATGTTATGCATTTTCGATTTCAGGATTTGGAAGTCATCATAGTCCGGAGTTCCGGCTATCCATTTCCAGGCAGTTCCCACAAAATTTAGTGATCTACGGTTTCTTGATTTAGGTTTTAGGTAATTTAGTTGGTTGAGGATTTGGTTTGTTTGATGATGGAGGAAGATGGAGTTAGGATCGGGATTGCTAATGTTACTTTGAAGTTTGGATTGAAGATCTTTGACAAAGTTTTCATAGCTCTCTAGGTCAATAACATGAATGATTTTGAATGTTCCCGTTTGTAGTTTCGCCGTTCCGACCTTAAGTGATATTATTTTTGAATTTGAGTAATCCAATATTTGGACTTCGGCGGTAATGAGCGGCAGAAGGAATCTGAAAAAGGCATTAATTCCTAATGTTACTTTTATGCACAATTTTACCTGACTCGGTTAGTATGGTAGTAGATTTGTCTTGCTTTACAATTTCTTTCCTAAATCTGGATGATAATTTTGTACCTAGCCTTTTATTTACTCTAACGTAAACAATTTGGCCTGGAGAAAATGTTTTTATTGCTTGTCTTCTTTTGTTATGCCAATCATGGTCCTTAGTTTGTTTTTCTCTTAATTTTTGGATATTCGCGTTTCTAGCTTGCTCATAGGAATCTGGGTCGGTACTTACTGTCCTACCGAAAAACATTTCTATTGACCTTTTGCCGGTTGATGAATGTATTGAGTAGTTATACTCATAAACAGCTCGGTCTAGAAGTTCCGTAAAGGATCGATGGGTGCGTTCTGTTTTTAGACAACGCATTATTTCTGCGAGGGTGGAATGGAATCGTTCCACCTGGCCATTTACTGCACTAGTGTACGGCGGAGTTTTATAAATTTCTATGTTCAATTGGTCTTTGAGCATGAAACAAATGGAGGCCGAGTTAAATGTTTTTTCGTTATCGAAAATAACCATTTTAGGAACTCCAAAAGCGAATATAAGCTGACGTAATGGTTCTCTAACATCCTCAATAGCTTTTGAGTTTAATATGCGAACGTGCGCGAACTTTGAGAACTTATCAATTCCTGTCAGTACTAGGTTTTTGTCTGTCGAGTATATGTCAAGATGTATTATTTCTCCTGAGAATTGGGGTATGGGGGTTGCTTTCAACTCCGGTTTACTCGGGTGGCGGTCATATTTTTGCTCCTTACAGACTGTGCATTGTTTTACAATTTCTTGTACTCTGGCTCTCATCTTAGGGAAATAGAATTTTTCGAGAAGTTGGGTTTTATTCTCAATGCTATTGCGATGGGCTCGTTTGTGCACCTTTAAAATTTCTTCGTCCTGTTTATTCCTATCTATTAAGTCTTTCACTTGAGATTGCGTAAATCTTACTTTATATGATAGGAAGTGGTGGGGGTAAATTTCCTGTATTTGTCCCATGATTGCTTCTGATGTGAGCAGTCCGTTAATGACGCTTGGGTTAAGATATTGTTTAAGGATTAATATTATTTCAGCCTGTGTATATTCTTTACGTATTATAACATGTCTATGGTATGTGGGGAAAGGGATATTGAATTTATAACTGTTCTCGTTTCCGGTATACAGTAATACTTGGTTCTTAAAAACGTTGATTGGGGATTCGACTGTGGGGATGAGAAGATGTGACGAACTTAAAGCACTATGTTGGGTCATGGTTGAATTTATCTGTGTTTTTTGTGGGATACGTGACAACGCGTCTGCAACCACATTGCTTTTTCCAGGTTTGTAGTGCAGTTCGTAATTGTATTCTTCGAGAATTGCTTTCCAGCGCTTCATCTTAGAATTGTTGTTTTTGCAACTGAGTGCATAAGTTAATGACTGATGATCCGTATATATTTTAACATGCGCGGTACCATATAAATAGTTTCTCAAGGAATTGAGTGCCCATATAATGGCCAACATTTCCTTCTCGTTTGCCGCGTAATTTTCTTCGGCTCTATTTAATGCTCTGGAGATGAACATGATTGGTCTATCTTCTTGCGATAGTACGGCTCCTAATGCAAAGTTTGATGCATCAGTTGTAAGCTCGAAGGATTTATTAAAATTTGGATAGGCTAAAATAAGATCTTCGGAAGTGAGTGAGTTCTTGATTTTGTTAAACGCTTGAATTGCGTCATTGGAAAGAGAAATAGGGGTTATTTTAGACTTGGATTTTGACATACGTCCTTCTTCTCCTCTTAAAAGAGAAGTGAGAGGTTTCGCTAATTTAGCGTAGTCCTTGACAAAGCGTCTGTAGTATCCTGATAGTCCGAGGAAAGACCTAAGTTCCTTGATGGTGGTTGGAGCGGGGAAATTTATTATCGAACTAACTTTTTCGGGATTAGTTGTTATGCCTGATGATGATATGACAAAGCCTAAAAATTCAACTTTTTCCTTGAAAAAATTGCATTTTTCTAGCTGTATCTTCATATTTGCCTCGTTAAGTGTTTGTAAAATCTGTTGTATATGTTTAATGTGTTTGCTTTCGTCTTCACTGAAGATGATAATATCATCAATGTAAACGTAGCATGATTTTCCCAAATGGGTACGAAGGATGTCATCGAGCGCGCGTTGGAAAATCGATGGTGCATTTTTTAACCCGAATGGGAGTCGAGTAAACTCGTATTTCCCATTATTGATAGAAAATGCAGTCTTTTCCCAATCGGATTGTTTGAGAGGGATTTGGTGAAAACCGCTTTTCAAATCGATGACTGTAAAATATTTGCTATTACCTAACTGTGCCAGAACTTCGCTTATATCGGGAATCGGATAGCGATCGGCAATGGTTTCTGTGTTAAGCTTCCTGTAATCGACAACCATTCTATATTGCTTGTTCCCGTTAGAATCCGGTTTCTTGGGAACTATCCAAATAGGAGAGTTGTATGGTGATCTTGATTTTTGGATTATGTTGTCTTCTAGCAATTTTTGGATTTGGTTTTCAACTTCGTTTTTGAGGGATGCAGGGTATGGGTAAAACTTGGAATAGACTGGGCAATCTGTTTTGGTGCGTATTTGGGCAACTACTTTTGTAGTGTATGTCAGTTTCTCGTTAGGTTCCAGAAATAGGGAATGGTGGTTTCTTATTATCGTTTTTATGGCAGATTTTTGTGAACACGTCAAGTGGTCTAGTTTTGCGGTTATTGAGTTTACGGATTGAGACTTCATTTGTTTTACCTTAATTCTTACTTTATTGAGGATAGTCATAAAGCTAAGTTTTGTGTGAATAACGGCAGATAATTGCTTAAGACTGTCGTTTCCTAAAATACCATGGAAAGATTTGAGATTTGGAAGAATAAAAATTTTTAAATTTATCTCTTTTTGTCCAAAGAGGTTTAAAAGTGTGTGGTGGGTGATTTGAACGTCACCTGCTATTGATGTGGCAAAAAAAGGTTCGTCATTTAACAGTGGTTTTTCGACTAATTGAGGCTGAATATAGTTTTTGCTTGATCCTGTGTCGATTAGGAAATTCAGGATCTCTCCACTCTTTGATTTGCACTGAAAGTATGGCAATGACGAGTCTGTTAGCCTAAAAAATGTAGGTCGCTGTATTCCTGTTGCGGGAGTTCCTGGTCGTCTCCTATGTCTTCTTGAGGGAATGATTCGGCTTGGTGTCGCATATACTCCATGAGGTCGGGGTCATGCGCTGCTTCTGGGACGTCCGTTTGCTGGTAAAATGCAAAGACATCGTTTGGTGAGATGTATCCGGTTGGTTGTGGATTGTAGTGTGGTGCTTCTTCCTTTACCGGTGTGGGATTCATTGCGTTAATATGGAAATTTCTTTGGAACTTTGGTGGAATTTGAGCTTGAGCGGATGGGTTATGGGGACGTTTTCCAGCATACTTAAATGGAGGTGATCTGTTTTGGTAGTTTACTGCTTCTGATCTAATTGTAGAGCACTCCATAGGTTCGGGCCTGGGAAGTGGTTTTGGTGCAAGTGGTCTGGGTGGTGGGAAATTCTGGTTGGGATAGGTGTTATCTCTGGCTGGCTGATACTGTGGATTCTGCTGAGAGAAGTATCTGGGTGGATATCTAAGATTTTGCTGTACTTGGGGAAGATAAGCTATACCGGGGTAAAAGGTTTGTCTATGAGAGATATTCCTGTGTGGTAGAGGTGGTGGCATGGTTTGCCTCCTTGAATGGTATTGTCTGCTACTTGCGTAGTTCGATCGGAACTGTTGGTTTTCCAACTTACAGCACAGGTTAAGAGCCTGGGGTAAATCGGTTGGTTCTTTTATTCCCAATAACATTGGTAAGTCTCCGTTAAGGCCTCGGACAAATGTGTCCAGAGCCTTGTCTCTGTATGTGCGTGTGAGCAATGTCAGAGATTCTGGGCTTAAATCCATGCTAGAGATTTTATTTAAGATGAGCGAAAGGTGATTATATACTGATTGGTAGAATTCTTGAACCGTGGAATTCTTTTGAGCGAGAGACGTCATCTGGTACTCTAATGTACCAATATCTCTTTGGTCTGCATAGTGCAGCGACAAGCATCTGGAAATTGCTTTCCAGTCTAGAGGTGTGTTGTAGGATTCTAATGCCATATCGGCATCGCCTACAACTTTGTTGCGGATGACATTGAGGATACCGTAGTATCGGGGTGTACCTCTAATTGGTTCATATAATCTGAGAATTCTTTCGATACTCTTTCGCCAAGAGCTAAATTCTCCGGGTTTTCCCGAGAATTCTCGAAGACATCTTACGACGTCTGGAATTTTATCCAGTTCGCTAAGATCATCTAAGAGATCAGGGTTTATTGCCTGGTCTTGTGCACCTTGAAGGTCTGAATCGGGATTTATTATGGAGTTAATCATTCTACGACCTTCGTTATTGAAGAGCTCGGTTACTACGTTCGTTATCATGTGGATGAGATCGGCGGAAGGGATTATAGGGCGGGGTTGACCTTGAGGTTGGCCTTGAGGACCGTTGGCCTCTGCCATGTTAAGGACTGGAGGTCGAATGAGGTTGTTTGGGTTTGCCATTTTGTTTAGAAATTAGTTCACTTGTGGATACTGCTTGGTTTATTTTATTTTATTATGTGATGTTTGAGGAACTTTGTTTTGTATTCTTACAAAAGGTATTTTACTTAAATATATTTTTTTTTTTTTTTTTTTTTTTAGCTAACTTACAAAGGATAAGTACCTTTTAATAGTTATTCTTCCTTTAAGAAAATAATATTTTTGATTGACTTAAAAAGATGTTTATTTGCCTTTAATAACTATTTTTTCTTTAAGAAAATAATATTTTTGATTGACTTAAAAAGATATTTGTTTGTTTTTAATCATTATCTTTATATTTATAAATATTTATTTTAATATTACTCTTATACATACATTAAGTACATTAAGTACATTATACTGTGAATCGGCTGGCAGCAACAGAGCTGTCTCCTTTTCCTCTGCGTTGGCAGCTACTAAGGGGCCTTGACAATTTCTTCACAGGGAGCGAGCGTTGGTTCCGGTTGCCGTTTTAAAGTCACAAAAGAAGGATTTTACGTTTTTTTTTTTTTTTTTAAAGTAATTAACACTGCTTGAGGGCTTTTTTATTACTTTTAATTCGCTTGGAAATACTTTTGCACTGCTTGAGGGCTTATTTTTTCTTTCACTGCTTGGGGGCTTTTTATTATATATTTTTAATACTTTTGCACTGCTTGAGGGCTTATTACTATATATTTTTAATTCGCTTAGAAATACTTTTGCACTGCTTGAGGGCTTATTCACTTAGAAATACTTTTGCACTGCTTGAGGGCTTATTATTATATATTTTTAATTCACTTAGAAATACTTTTGCACTGCTTGAGGGCTTATTCACTTAGAAATACTTTTGCACTGCTTGAGGGCTTATTATTATATATTTTTAAATTATTTTAATTATTCGGAATTGGACTTTTCCGACTGCTCGGGCGCCAGTTAATGATTTACTTGTTGCAAATCATAAAAAAACAACTTTTAACTTTTTGACAACCGGTACACTTTATTTGAAATGAAATGGCTTAGCCTATTGACATTATAACTACGACTCAACTCTAAAATTAATTCTCCTTGTCTTTTATACCGTAAGTTGCCTTGCTTGCTTTGGTGGTATTTGCTTGGTCAGCGGCTTGCGGTCGTTGCTTGGAACTCTGTCTGCAGTTGATCCTTTCCTGGAATTCGGTTGCAATGCGGGTAGTATTGCACGTGCCGGATGAATGTGTCTGGAAGATATGTTACCATGCACTGGATGGTTGATTTGGAGCGTGGGAGCGAGTCATCTGAATAAGTGTCGCGTTAACATATATATGCTCACATTAAAAAAGAGGGCAATGATCATTTTCATCTTTAAGCCCCAAAAACATGCGGCGCTTCAACAACTGTGAAATACTCCTATTAGCCAAACTGTTATATCATGTCAAGAGCGCCATGCAATTTTAAAACATTGAAACCTTTGCATTGGCTTCGACATTCTGACACTTCGACGAGCTGACACGAATACTGCACATTAGCAGTCAAACTGCCAACACATTGGACTTGTTTCTTACCTTTCACCCCGATAAATAAGCTTTGAACGTATTATCACCTCTAGGTTCGTCAGACCATTGTCAGCGAATTTCTCATACTCCAACCACTCTTAAAAGAACCGTATGGCAATACGAGAAAGCCAATTGGGAAAAACTAAACGGTTTCTTTAAGAGTTTTAACTGGTCGCTGTGCTTCCTCGACAGCGACGTGGATGCTGCTGCTGATATGATCACAAACATAATTCACCTGTGCATGAAGCTTTTTATCCGTAACAGGATACAAAGTATCAAACCCAAGGTTAATGCGTGGTGTGACTCGATCTTTAAAGAGGCTATCAGGTTAAAAGAGGTAAGCTTTCGGCTATTCAAAGCCAACCCATCTGAGGAATGCCGAAAAAAGTTTAAACGAGCCAAAAATGACTGCAATGCCCACATTAATCATGTCAAAGCCTCCTATGACCAAAAGTTGAGGCATAAAATACTACAATGTCCCACGGGTAGGAGCAGTTTTTGGTCATTTGTTAAAAACATCAAAAATTCGGCCTCATCATCTATCCCGACACTCATTTACAATGACACTCCAGCTGTCAGCTCTATAGATACGGCCAATCTGCTTGCTGCTCATTTTGCAGTCAGCTCAACGCTCCCAGATTGTGCTTGTCTCCCCTGTACTCGAGCGCGTAGAATACTCCATGGGACCAATGTACTTCCGCACTCGTATAGTGGCTAGAGTGCTTCAAGATCTTGACATACACAAATCCGCTGGTCTAGATGGTATTTCCCCTATCGTTCTGAAGAGTTGTTCTTCTACGCTGGCAAAACCACTGCGTAAGCTTTTTCATCTGTCCTATTCTTCAGGACTCTTCCTGGGAAGATGGAAAACAGCATTTGTCCAGCCTGTACAAAAAAAGGCGAATCTTCTTCTCCCTCCTCCTACCGACCAATTGCACTTACGTCCCTTCTTTCAAAGGTCATGGAAACGCTGATAAACTGTCAGCTAATGAAATATCTTGAGTCGCGAAAACTTCTTAATGACCACCAGTATGGTTTTCGAAGCAACAGGTCCAGTGGTGATTTGATGACATATCTAACCGAAAAGTGGAACCAATTTCTTCACCCAGGTGGTGAAAGTCAGATTGTTGCGCTTGATATTTCAAAGGCATTTGACAGAGTTTGGCATCAAGCTCTCTTTTCGAAAAGGCGTGCATTTGGAATCGATGATACTCGCAGGGTTGTGACTTTACTGCTTTTTTTCGAAAAATAAATCTACTGCCTTTAAATAAAATCTACTGGACTTTTGGTCTTACGAAAAAAAATCATGCAATATGTAAATATAATCCACATTTTTTTTTTAAATTCTATCACTGAATGCAGTCAGTCTCATTCTTCCACCTATTACGTAATTAAAATGTTCATACGGCTTTCGGCAATCGGCTATATTTTGATGGCAATTAGTGACGTAAGACGAATGATTGTGGGTTTTTTCATATGATGCTTTTTTAAAGGCGTATCGACTTGATCCTCGTTGTGTGTAACTTTTCACTTCGTGCAGTGCTACCTCCTTTGCTTTTTTTAAAATGGTTTATGGCTGGTTTTTCCGATTATTTTTTACTGATTACACCTAATTATGACCATCTACAATTACCCTTCAGTCAAAAATATGAAAATAAATGCTCCTTCTTCGCTGTGATGTCGCTAAAAATAATGCAATCCGGTGTTCGGCCTAGTAACATTAAAAATGATTTGAATCATTATTTGCTAGTTTCTATGGGTGTTAGTCACACTGGTTTCGCAATAAGGTTGGGAAGGGCGGTGCTTACGTTTTTTCATAATGTATTTTTAAAGGCGTATTGACTTAAATTCTTGTCAGTCGTGCGAAACAAGTGAAGAAAACGCAATACTGTTAGTTCTCAGAGCAAACAAATAAGAGTGTAGGTGATTTTTTAAAAATAAAGTGCAACTGTTTTTTAATTTAAAAATATTGTAAGAACTTATGGGAAACATACTTTAAAGTGTTTGGCCTGCGGTCGAGAGGAAAAACAAATTGTCTTGAAAATACCTTTGAGGTTTTACGCAACCGAGGAGGAAATAACAAGTTACTAATTTTAATTCATTTGTTCATTTAAAAGATCATTTTCAGTAAAGTACACGGATGATATAACCCTTAGAAACTGCGAGCCAACTGTGAATTTAGAGCTTGCCGAAGTTAAAATACAGTTACAATCACCCCAAAAAACTACAATTTAAAGGTCGTTTATTCGCCCGAGACTCGAGTACAACGCTCATATCTGGTCCGCTCAATTACTTTTTTGGAGCTACTTGACAGGCTCCAAAAACGCGCGATAAAACTTATTAACGACCGAGACATTGCGAGATCGATTGACTCTCTTAGTCATCGTCGTAATGTTCCCTGACTTTCGTTATTTTATCGTTACTTCCACCATAAGTGCTCAAACGAAGTAGCCAGTTGCATTCCTCCCCTTGAACATTTCAACCGCAATACCGACATGCAAGGATGCTCATCAGTTCACCCTCAGATCTGTGTTCGGACGTACAGTGAAGTTCAGAGAATCTTTCCTCAGCCTCAGCCGTAGGGATGGTGTAAACGAATTTTGGAAGTTTGGTCGTAGAATAATTTTGGGGCTTTAAATATCAACTATTCACTATTGGCCTTCGATTTGTATAAAATATTTTAAAATATATCAGAATATATATAAAAATCACAGCATTTTAAAAAACAAAGTAATATTTGCAGGTGGCAATGGTGCGATGGTAGTGTATTCACTAAGTGATTGTCAGGTCGTGTGTTCGAATCCCGACCAGGGCCATGATTTATATAAATTGAATACACACAACAAAAACAGATCTCCCTAAAGCAATTTAGGCGCCACCTGTTGAGAAAAACATCCCATCGCACCAAACTTCTTTATTATCCTTCTATTCTTTCATACAGTAGGTAAGTAGCACCCAGAAATAGGCAATGAATCATTTGCTGGCAGCTCCTTACAGAAACAAACAAAAATGCCTGCGCTGTGGTTTCCACTATAAGGGTACAGAAAAAAGAAATCCCTTTAGCGCACGCAAATTATATATAAAAAAAAAATGCCCCGCACTTGGGGTCTGTGTAAACAAAACTAAAACTCTTGTGGGGTAGGTATAAACATGAAATTTTATTATTTTAAATAAATTAGCGAATGACGAAATTGCTTAAATCAGTGTCGAAAGTGTATCTAGATGCAGCTCGAGATGTTCCTGGTAGAACAATTGGACCAGGAAGAATATATTTTATCATATTTCGCGAAATGATGAAGATATCGTCAATGAGTGGATATATAAAGCTTAAAGTCTCCGATGAAGACCTTCTTAAAAACTGTATGTCAAAGACAAATCGGCTATGGACTTGCACTATCTTTTCAAGATACATGGCTCGTATGGTTATCAAGTAGGAGAAGAATATGATCATTTTTGGAGCTAAAGTCGGTTCATATTAACTTTACGAATAAAAACGTACAACACATTCCTGTGTACATAAATAATAAAGTAGTTCTGCATTCAAACTCAGCTAAGAATTTAGGCTTGACTTTGGACTCAAAGTTGCGTTGGAAAACACATGTCAAAAAAAAACGAGATGAACTAAATATACGATACAATAAAATGTATTGGCTCATAGGGAGGAATTCATGCCTCTCAATCTACAACAAACTGCTTCTCTACAAGCAAGTGTTAAAACCAATTTGGACATATGGCCTCCAGTTATGGGGGTGCACAAGAAAGACAAATCTTCAAAGCATACAATGCTTTCAAAACAAGGTATTACACAATATTTTTAATGCGCCGTGGTACATACGTAATGCTGATCTACATAGGGATCTAAAAATTGAAATGGTAGAGGACGAGGTTCGGAAGGTCGCAAGAAGACATGAAGTTAGGTTTCGCAACCATGCTAATTTAGAAGTAGTTCAACTACTTAATAACAACAATTTAGTTAGAAGATTACGTAGAGTTAAACCTTTTGAACTAGTTAACTAGGTTATTAGGAAAGAAATATATGTGTTACAACATAATCACACGAACAAAGTGATAATGAATTAAGAAAAAAAGGTAACAAACCAAAGTTAGTTCCTAAAAACAGTACATAAGTACATAAGCAAATGTTAAAACAAAATTGCTGATTAGTCTTTAGACTAGGTGCGATTACTGGAACGATGGTAACATCATGCCTTCCCTGGGTGTTTTTAGTGGATGATTCAAGTCCCACACTATCGCAAAGCTCGCAAGCGATGTCTTTTAACGATTTTCACCTAGCTACACACACAAAAAAAAAATAAATAAATTTTGGAGCACTTTGCATAAGTGTTCAAATGTTTCAGCGTTTCTACAAAGCTTTCAGCGATCATCCATCCAGTTTTTGTTGCCAGTCCCATGCTTCCATTAGGAGCACCTTTTAAAAAAAACATCTTTAAACCTTACTCTGGGGAAAATGTAGACTGGGGGGAGAGCCGAACCAACAGCATTAATAATGCCAACAAATGTAACTAGCTCACCACGCTCTTGTGGCACAATTTGACTAACTTGTTTCGTTTTTGACTCAGCAATCACCTAAAAATAGAAACGTTTCCATTTTGGAACAAATAATGTAGTAGGTAAATTACTTTTGGATTGGTACTTTTCCGTGATGGTACTTAAGTTTTTAAAGAAAGTGATGTGCATCCAGTCAATCCCAGCTTTCTTGTTAGTGTTCCACATTTCGGGAATTTTAATTTTTATAAAAGAGGCATAGTTGTTAGCAAGATCTCTGGTTTGAGCGAAAGTTAGGCCGTAGCACTGCTTTGCACATTTTATGAGGTACTCTTTAAGCGACACTTCTTGGTCAGTGTTAAATATCTGTTTTGCAGAATATTTTGGTTTGTCCTGCACCCTGCACAGCAAGTGAGACTAGACACACTTCACCTCCCATAGGACCAGATTCATCAACTTCTTGAACTCCACTTTGATTTTTTCTAGCCTTTCTTATCCTCTTAAATAACGTTGTTAAATTCATTTTAAATTTTGCAGCCGTTTCTCTGTAAGAATTCTTCTGAAACATGACTTCACGAAAAGCAGTCATATAAACCGATTCGGATATTTTAACCCTCCCTTTTTTTGCGTAGGTACTGACCATCTTCTATCAGAGAAATAGAAGTGGATATTTGCAATTTTAACACTCAACTTAAAAACTCATTAAGATGGGACAGGTTTAAACGCTTTCAAAAGTACCCCTTTTGCGCCGTTTACAGCTGCCCCACCCCAGTTGGCCTTTTTGAGAAGAAAATTTTCTGACAAGTCAAAAAGGTTGCCAAACAAGAACTTACCAAAACAACTTGAAACTATTTACTATGCTGCAGCTACAAAAACATATACTTTCACTTTGAATTGGTCAAAAACTTCACTTGATTTGCACAAATTAACACTCATTCAAAAGTTTACCTTGTGACAGCGAGAAACTTCTTTCGTGAATAAAATTTTACACTGAAATCGGTTCTTCCCCGCTTTAATATAGTGTAATCATCCTGTTTATTTTTTGTAACTACTGCCAAATACTGGTTGTTGCTACATAGTAGTGTGTAGTCGAAGGATGGAATGTTCACACCTGCCCCGCGTTTACACCATCCCCTTCTCCCCCTACAGCACGAATGTGAAATACTCTTCCACGCATTTTACATTATAACCTACAAACATTCAAAACCAACGTGCATCGGCATCTCTCCTTGTCCTCTGACCCTAATTTCCTTAATGCCCGCGCTGTGTAGCTATTACAGTATAAGGGTACCAAAAAGTGCGTGCAGAGTATAAAAAAAACCGCATCCATAAAACACTATGCTTCAATAAGCGGTTCTCCACGGAGATTCCCAAGAGAGAAGCATGGGTTAGTAATAACCCACCTAACAGCCACAACGGCATAAAGTGGTATACGGATGGTTCTAAAATGGAAGCGGGGGTAGGAGCGGGAATATACGGACCAAACAAACGCTTTACGATACCCATGGGAAAAAGTCCCAGCGTATTTCAAGCAGAGCTCCACGCCATTCAAGAATGCGCTAGCCACTTAAATTTATCTGGTATAAAAGGTGCAACCATCCATATATTCACGGATACTCAAGCAGCTATAAACGCCCTTAGCTCGCATACGATTGACCCCAAATCAGTCATGTAATGCTTCAACACCCTACAGGCACTCGGAACAAGTAACAAGACCAAGCTATGGTGGGTTCCGGGTCATGTCGGGGTGGAAGGTAACGAAAAGGCCGACGAACTGCCCAGAAAAGGTTCGGAAACACCCTTCATAGGTCCCGAACCCTTCTGCTGCACTCCTAGATCAGCAGCAACGGTAGCAATAAAAAGCTGGGAATACAGAAAATGTATCCATCTATGGGAAAGCATCCCAGGTTTAAGACAGACCAAACAAGCCGTTCGGCCTTTCAATAAAAATGCCAGCAAATGCCTAAACCTAAGCAGGCATGATATCAAAAACTTAGTAGGTTACCTTACTGGCCACCATGGTTTAAGATATCATCTACACAAAATGAAAATAGTAGACTCTCCTGAGTGCCGACTCTGTCTTGAAGAGGACGAGTCAGCTGAACACATTTTATGTGAATGTCCGGCCCTAAACGGAATTAGAAAGAATATCTTTTTCAGGGAACAAATGTGCCCCGAGGACATAAAGAATTCTTCTACTAATAGAATTGTGCGCTTTACACGGAAAGTGGAAACTCTACTAGTCTAAATTTTTCTGGCCCACACGGCACAAAAGATCTTTTTAGGTCGAAGTGCCCCATATTTAATCGCCTTGGCGAGCCAGAACTTAAAAAAAAAAAAAAAAAAAAAAAAAAAAAACATAGGGACGGGCTACAGTCCGCTTGGGCGAACTGTTGGATACCCTATTCTTATTCCTAACCCTCATAAGTGGGCGTGACAAAAGTCTAAGTATGGTTGAATTGTTAAGAACGCTCTACATATTTTGTTATACAGTATAATCCCGATAAATCGTAGTGTCAAGGGACCTAGAGTTTATTACGAATTATAGGGGTTTTCGAAATAGCGGGATTACGAATTATCGAAGGTTTAAAAAATAAAAATACGATTTAACGGGATTTTGTTTTTTTATTTTAAAATCAATATTTAATATGTACATATTTATACTCGTAATATATTGCATATATTATGCACAAAAAACATAAAATAAATATCAGAAAACTTCAAATTTAATACCATTTTTTTTACATAATATGTACAGAAAACATAAAACAATAAACAACAGAAAATTTAGCTAAAAAAACTAATTTTAAAATTCAGATTCAATGTAAAGTAAAATATATTGCATACATTATAGATAAAAAAACATAAAATTACTAAAAGACAACCCCAAATTAAATACAAATTGTTTTACATACTTACATTTGTATGTACGAAAAACATATAAAAAAAACAAAACTCCATATTTTACAAATTATACACAAAAAAAAAAAAACAATTTAGCTGAAATTTAAGAGGAAAAAAAATCCGTAATTTTTTTCTGACGGAGATATTGCTTGCGCTCATTATCAATTGCATTGTCCAGTACCACAATCGCAGAGAAAACATCATCTTTTACATTATTCCTAATCATGAAAGTACGCAAATTATGTATGCAAGCTTTCGCTTCCTTAAAAGACACAACCGGAAAGTCCTCTTCGTCGTCACCGCTGCTTTCATTGTCATTTACTTCTTCTGGCAGTGCCAAAATGTCATCGTCCGTAAGAATTCCTGCAACAACCAGATCGTCGTCAAAGTGAACAAAATCGTGAAACGTTATTTCTTCGCTTTGAGGCAGGCGATTCCATTCTAAAGAGTCAATACCAGTTGACACATATTCATCATCAGCAGATAAATGTAGTCCTTTGGCGAAACCACAAGCACGAAAACAATTTTGAATTGTGGATTGGCTTACATTTTGCCACGCTTTATCAGCAATGTTCATAGCTGAAAGTATTGAGACATTGTACGCCGTTCCATCTTCAATGCTATCTAGCAGCAATTGTACCACTTCCTTGCGGTAATGGGTTTTAAAATTTTTGATGATGCCCTGATCAAGGGGCTGAAGTTTAGAGGTCGTGTTCGCCGGCAAGAACTCCACTTTCACAAGACTGAGAACGGAAGTGTGATTGTGGGCCGTGCAATTATCGATGAACAACAGAATTTTGCGCTTTTGTCTTTCCATGTCATGGTTTAATAATGTGAGCCATTCACTGAATAAATCAGATGTCATCCACGCCTTCTTGTTGGAACGGTAAGACATCGGGAATGTTTTAACGTGTTTAAAACATCTAGGCTTAGCTGACTTGCCGATCATCAAAGGTTTGAACTTTTCAGTCCCATCCATATTTGCGGTCAATAATACAGTAACTCTTTCTTTACTATTTTTGCCGCCATGGCATTTTTCGTCCTTAAAACACATTGACCGATGATCAGCAAACGGTGTCGCTTACACTCGCACTTTCGCCGCATAGTTTCCGAAAAGCAATGTTGTGTCTTTTTTTAAAACGGTCAAACCATCCTTCACTCGATCTAAAGTTTTGTATGCCTAATCTTTCCGCGAAATGTTTGGCCTTTTCTCTCATCATCACCCCCCCAACTGGTACATTTAATTGTCTGCACTGTGAAAACCATGCGACAAGTGATCGCTCAAGTTCAGGAAACCCACCAGTTTTGTGCCGTTTTATTTTGCTGCTGGAAGGCATTTCAGCGATCATGTCTCTTTTCTTTAAAATCGACGTCAGTGTAGATGGAGGAATATTGAAGCGTTTTGCCACATCGATTTTTTTCTCGCCATCGGCAATAGCTTCTAAAACTTCTTTTTTTTCACAAATGGACATACACTTATGGGTGCGTTTAGAAGTCATGATTAAATAACAAACAACACTGAACTGAAGTGAAAATAAAGAATAATGACTGCAATGTCATAGGAAATTTATGTTAGCATAACGGTAACCGTTTTTGCCAGACAATCTGTGAATGCACTTACATTGAAACAGAAACAGCTGCCATTACCTGCATTTGCAAGTGTGAGAAAATCCCCTTTCGCCCGGATGTTACTCCAAGTCCTTTCTTTGTGATTGAAAATAAACATATTGTAACAAACCTGATTCAGAGTATGTATTGAAAATGGGGAATAAGACTTTTTTTTCGAATAAACGGGGTTATCAACAGAGACTTACGAATTATTAGTCGTTTTATATGACTTTGCATATGGAAGTTATTACGAATTACCGAGGGGACCGAAATGCACTGTTTTTTTACGAATAACCGGGGTTTTTTCAAGGGACCTGCAGTTTATTTCGAATAACCGGGGTTTACGAATTAACGGGGTACGAATTATCGAGATTATACTGTATAACATTTAAAGGATTTTATCAAAAAAAAAACACGCTCCCTAGCTCAAACTTGGGTGTTTCAATAAAATTGTTTTATTTAATTGTGGGCGTGTCAATAGGCGGATTTAAAAAAATTAACACATGAGAATAAAGGGCCCCTAGAGAGTATATATTATAAATTTCAGCTCCCTAGCTCAAAGCTTGAATTTAAAAAAAAAAAAAAAAAATTGTGGGCGTGTCAGTGGGCGGATTTTAAAAATATTTACACATGAGCATAAAGGGCCCATAGAGAGTATATATTATAAATTTCAGCTCCCTAGCTCAAACTTCGGATTTTCAAAAATTAATATAGATACCCTTAGAATAGGGTATAAAAAAAATTGTTTTATTTATTTGTTGGCGTGTCAGTGGGCGGATTTTGAAATTTTTTTATCCCGAGCAGTTTTAGGAGTCATAGATCATATATACAAAATTTCAGCTTTCTGGCTCAAAATTCGATTTTTTCCAAAATTTTGTTTTTTTGAGTTTGTGGGCGTGTCTGTGGGCGGATTTCAAAAATTCGTAAACTTGATTATTTCGGGACCCTAGAGAGTATATGGTTAAAATTTCAGCTCTCTAGGTCCAGTTTAAAGGCCTAATTTTTGGCGACAGACGGACGGACGGACGGACGGATATGGCTAGATCGACATAACTATCGATGCTGATCATAAATATAGTAACTTTTAGGGGTCTACGGGCAATATTAAGGTATGTTACACCCTATGCGTCAAAATTAATATACCCTTAGAATAGGGTATAAAAATGGTTGACAAAGTGATAACATTGGCATGGATCAGAGGAAGCCCTGCTATTGGTACAACGTTCGTGGCCAATCGAGTTAGCGAAATCCAAACCAATAATACCTGGCGGCACGTAGGTGCTGAGGAAAACCCACCGGACATAGGCCCACGAGGACTGCTACCACAAGATCGCATCAAGAGGCATATGTGATGGCTTACGCCACAATTTTGGAAGAATTTCTTAGTTATGTCCAGGTCCTCTGTGTGAGATAGAACTGCAAACGAAAACGGAAAGCAATAGGGCTGAAACAACAATATTATTTTACAGACAAACTCAGAAATATACATGTACAGTTCGCAGATTCATCTGTCACTACGCAATCTTCAACAATGAATACTTTCAATGCTATTCACATTTGAAAAAGCTGCTACTACTATATCTCAAATGTAAGGAGAAAAGAAGACCATCTGAGACCTACCGACTCATGACTGATGAGTTAGATGCAAAGCCCGCTCATCAGACTTGTTCGAGGTGAACTATTTCAACACGAGCCGGATTAGGGATTACGCCAAAACTGTGTGTGTCACGACGCTGGATAACACGCGGTGGAGTGTTCTGCTTGGAAAAAAATCGTCTAAGCTTTTCCAAACCTGCACCGGATTCCGGCAAACAGATGCACCATCATGTGACTTCTTCAAACTTGTTCCGGAGTAAAAGTATTACATAAGTCTTTGGGAGACCTCCAAATTCTCCAAAATCAAAATAACCAAGCCAATAAAAGCCCAAATTTTAAAAAATGTACAAACACAAAATTTACATTTTATATCACCGTTTATTGCAAAACTATGTTTATACCCTATTCTAAGGGTATATTAATTTTGACGCATAGTTTGTAACATACCTTAATATTGCCCGTAGACCCCTAAAAGGTACTATATTTATGATCAGCATCGATAGTAATGTCGATCTAGCCATGTCCGTCCGTCCGTCCATCCGTCCGTCTGTCGGGAAAAATTAGGCCTTTAAACTGGACCTAGAGAGCTGAAATTTTAACCATATACTCTCTAGGGTCCCGAAATAATCAAGTTTACGAATTTTTGAAATCCGCCCACAGACACGCCCACAAACTCAAAAAAACAAAATTTTGGAAAAAATCGAATTTTGAGTTAGAAAGCTGAAATTTTGTATATATGATCTATGACTCCTAAAACTGCTCGGGATAAAAAATTTTCAAAATTTTCAAAAATAAATAAAACAATTTTTTTGAAAATCCAAAGTTTGAGCTAGGGAGCTGAAATTTATAATATATACTCTCTAGGGGCCAAGCGGGCTGTAGCCCGTCCCTATGTTTTATCTTGTTTTGGTTTGATAGGCTTAGAGGATTTTGTGCTTGGGCATTTTGGTCTGTAAGTTTTGACATGTGGATCTCAGTTTATGGATTTTGTGACTGGCGATTACGGAACCCTCGGACAAAATTTAAATTGAACTTTACCTTTTGACTGCATGACCATGTTCTATAAGTACCCAATATCCATATCCATAACATACCATAAACTCCACTGCTTAGGATTAGGATTAGTATTTTAATAAAAAATAAATATAAACGAACATGCCAGCAATACAAAAGTGTGAGTCATCATAAACATAAGCAGTGAACAAGAAACGAGCCACACCTAAAAGCAAGGAGTCAAATATTGGAAGGAGATTTTGATAAGCCCACTACGATTTAACGCTCATTAGGCAATGATGACAGAAGTTAAAGGGATATTGTAGTATGGCATGATTTGCTTCGTAATGAGATACACATTAACGCGTAATGCCGGCAAATTGTTGCTTGCCAGAATTTGAATTAAGCTTAAATGTGCTTAAATAATTGAGTGTGAATGCGTATGGCATACAAGCGTGAAATTATGGAAAGGAAATTTGAATGAAGTTTATTGAAACGTGACTTGTAGCTGGCTTAAAGAATTAATCGGGTCCTAATCCAACTTTCACGCAGAATGAAGATCACAACAAAAATATGACAGTTAACAAAAGGTAAGGCTACAGTCCGCTTGGTTAACTTTTAGATACCCTATTCCTATTCCTATCCCCCAAAAAGTAGGTGTGTCAAAATCTAAGTGTATGTTTTACGTTTCGTTCGTTTTTAAAGGATGTTATCGAAATAAAAAAATGTTTTTGTAAAAATCGCAACTAAAAAGTGGGCA
This sequence comes from Portevinia maculata, assembly GCA_949715645.1. Lineage (NCBI taxonomy): Eukaryota > Metazoa > Arthropoda > Insecta > Diptera > Syrphidae > Portevinia > Portevinia maculata. The sequence goes on from OX454526.1 coordinate 224,059,742, forward strand.
TAGAATACATACTTCGTAGAATTGTTGAAAACGACTATATACATACTTTGCGAATAATAGGACTTTCATTTTCAATGATTTCTTCAACGAAATAGATATTTTTTAAATAGTTGGCAGATTTTAAAAATTCTTACACATGATTATTTCGCGCCCCTAGAGAGTATGCATTCCAAATTTCAAACGTGAGCATTTCCGGCGCCTAGAAAGTAAATATATATACCAAATTTCAGTCATGTAGCTTAAATTTTGCTTTTTTCTATAAATAGGGTTTTTCAGATTGTATGCGCGTCAGTTGGGGGGATTTTAAAAATTCTTACTCGTGATTATTTCGAGCCCTAGAACATATACTCTGATCCAAATCCCAAAAAAGCTTTCTAGCTCTCGTTTCAGGGCCTAAAATTGTCGACGGACATGGCTAGATAGACATTAATATCGATGTTAATCACAATAGTATCTTTAAGAGGTCTAAATTGGCTGGTCTTGAAGTAAATCAGGACAAGACCAAGTACATGCTATCAACAAACAAATAAACATCTGTCCACCGCCTAGGACAAAACTTCACTCTTGATAGCAATAACTTAACTGTAGTTAAGGAGTTCATGTACCTAGGAGTTAACATCAACTCCACGAATGACAACTTAGTGGAGATCCGGCGGAGAATTACCTTGTGAAACCGCTGCTACTTCGGTTTAACGAAACAAATGGGTTCAAAACTCCTCACTCGACAATATGCATGCTCAATCAAACCTGCTTTATTGCACCGAGTGCTGGATGATAAGCAGAAAAGGGGAGCTAATATTGGGTTCTTTTGAAAAAAGTACTACGTCGGATATTTGGTGCTGTGTGCGAGAATTGAGGAGATGATACAACCGCGAACTCTATGAGCTGTACCAAGATGTGGATATAGTTCAAAAAGCTAAATCACGTCGACTACATTGGCTCGGCCACATTGAGCGAATGAAAAATAATGCTCCAGCCAAGAGGATCTTCGACTCCCAGCCCCCTGGTTCGAGAAGGCAAGGACGACCGAACCTCCGTTTTAAAGACGAAACCATCGCGGATGCCAGAGCGCTTAGCCTGGCGATCTGGAAGCAGCGTGCCCGGGATCGCAGAGGATGGAAGGCTGCAGTATCTCAGGCAGAGACTCTTCACGGGTCGGGAGTCCGTTAAGTAAGTAAGTAAAATCAAAACGACGATCGGTATTGAACGAGATTTCGCATATTATATATTTAGGGTGCAAAAATTGGAAGTTCTCCATAGTGTTGGAGTCAGTAAACTCTTATTTTTGCTGTTTTGAAGCCCTGTGTCTTAGAAATTATTGTCGTTGGGCAATCGACACGTTATTAGGTGCTGCCTAATGGGATACACTACCTGTCAATGAAGAACCGATTTCACTACCCAGGGTAGAAGAGGTTGGCTTCGCTATAAAAAAAAAACATTAAGCAAATACAGAGGTAATATATTGGTAGGACGCATGCACCATAAAACAAGTACGGGATACCGGCATATCTCATGCAGCTATTTCGCGTGGCAGTTGAAAACACTCGGTTTATTGTGCGGTTGAAAACAGCTCTTTTGAACTGTTCCAAACTTGCACCAGATTTTGGCAAGGAGATGCGCTATTAGGGTACTTTTTCAATCTTGTGCTGGAAAGGATAGTAAGTAGGGCAGGTCTCAACACGGAAGGCACAATTTTCAATAGATCCGTCTGGAGAACGCGGAGGATATCGACATCATCGGCCGTCCCCAGCGTTCTGTGGTATAGGTTTTAATGGCGATTTAGAAACAGGCGAAATTAGTTGGTCTTGAAATAAATATGAACAAAACCAACGACATGCTATCAACAAACAAACAAACTGTTCACCGCCTGAGAAAAAATGTCACTATTGATAGCATAGATAGCTTCGAGGTAGTTAAGGAGTTTATCTAATTTTGATTTAATACCAACCCGACGACAAATAACAGATTCAATGGAGATCACGGAGAATTACCTTAGAAACAACCTGCAACAAAAAAATAATTCAAAGCTCCGAAATCGAAGGACGAAATGCATGCTCTGCCGAACCTTTATTCTGCCAGTTCCGCTATATGATGACGAGTGCTGGACGATAAGCAGGAAGGGAAGGTAACATACTTGGTCGGATATTTGGTCCTCTGTGCGAGGAGAGTGAATGGAGGAGAAGGTGCTACCACGAAACCTATGAGCTGTAAGAAGATGTGCATTTAGTTCAAAAAGCGACGGCAGATTGATATTGGCTCGGCCACATCGAAAATGGACCAAGTGGATCTTCGACTCACATTTCTCTGGCTCCAGAAGACAAGGAAGAACAAACCTCCCAATTAAGAATCAAGCCTTCGCGGATGCCGAAGCTCTTGGTGCAATGGAGAGATGCAGTGCCATGGCAGAGATTCTTCCCGGCTTGGGTGCCCGTGCAGTAAGTAGGTAAGCTTTGTTGGATACGAAGTGAGAGAAGAGGTGAAAATGGTATGAGTTGTTTCCTCTAAATAAGGGTATAAAGTATAGTAAAAAATTGTGGGTGGCGACGGTGTAGAGGTTAGTGTGTTGGCTTGTGACCCGTGCGGTGCAGGTTCAATCCCCATGGGGAACAACAACATACGCCACCCATTCTCATGCCTCTACACCAAAAGGAGGATTTCTGCCCGGTAGTACAATGGACCGTTACCGAGTCTGAGTGCTCTGGGATTTGAATTTCCTTTAAAAAAAAAAAAAAAAAAAAATAGAAAAAAATTGCTAGATAGATTTGGCTGGGTACTACCGTGCCAAGTCTTTATCTGGTTTGCTTTAAAAGGCAGTTGTTTGTATTTATTACCTTGTTAAGCAAAACGAAGACATTATGGGATGGAACATATCTGATTAGTCACTTACAATATGAAATAGAAGTCAAGTCATATTTGCATATTCGTACGTCTTCTGATCCTTAGAGTGTGTACACCTAATTTAGTTTAGTGTTTTAACTTCAGTCGTTCCGCAGCTCTTATCAAGATAGGGCGGCTAGTTAGTGTTCAGCGGGAAAAAAAAGGAAAGTGTATCGATTATATGAGTGATTTAGTCGAGTGTTTTTCAAGTCCAAAGTTGGCTTAGTAAGCTAGGCGTCCGACTTTGACGCCGGAGACTCGGGTTCGATTCTCGGCCAGTCTTTATTTTTTTTTTTTTTTTCGGAAATACATATAGTGATAGAGACACAAAAATAAACAATAAAAAAAAAGTGCCGCATTATCAGGCGATGGACCCCGGAAAATCGGTGGTCCCGCTTACGGGTGTGGGTGTGCCGTTGCGACGTGTGGTGCGAACACGTGAGCCGGCAAAAAAATCAGCAGCAACAACAGCAGCAGCAATAACATCAGCAACAACAACAACAATAGCAACAGCAACGAGAACAGCAGCAGCAGCAGTGTGTATGCCAAGGGCAGTAGCTGCACATGCTTCTAAAATGGCACCAATTGCAGCAACAACAACGAGTCGATCGTTGCCTAGGCGAGTGTTCTCGCAGGCAATACCAGCACCAACAAAGTCAGTAGCAGCAGCTGAAAACCCTGCTACAGAAGTAGAGAAGGAGGAGTTTCGAAAGGTGGAGAAGAGGCGACGGAAGCTTAATCCGAAGCCGAACCTGTCTGCGAAGAGAAGGGCGAACCTGGCAGGCCCTAATGTGGAATCATCGATGGCTGGTACCGATGATGACACGGATAATACCAGCTCTTACGAAGCTGAAGTGCGAGCGGGCCGGTACGTCGGAGAGGGAAACTCCTTCAGGGACCTACCGGTCGACGACGATGATAGAAATGTCATCCAAATGGAGGATAGAGAAGAAGATGATGAGGAGGCTCAGCTTGACCAACTCATCAAAGAGCTCCTTGAGAAACGTGAGCAGTTGAGGCTGAAAAAAGTACAGCAGCAGCAACAACAAACAGTGCTGAGGGAGCAAATCCAGCAACAACATCAACAGAAGCAACAACAACGACAACAGCAACAAAACCAACAAAAGCAGCAAAAGCAGCAACTGCAGCCAAATCAGCAACAGCAGTCTAAGCAGCAACATCAGCAGAAATCAGCATGGAAGAGCAAAATTCCCCCGATTAATGTGAGTAATTTCGACATAAGTGATAGTATAAGGTTATGTAGGCTTATAACAAAGAACTTTCATGTTAAAAGGCTATCGGCCAATAAACATATAATTATTTGTGAAGAAATAGAGGAGTACAATAGGGTGCGCACCGCCTTGGGAGAGGTTAAGACCGAGTACTTTACGTACACCCCAAGAGAGCAAAAGCTAAAAACCGTTGTATTAAAGGGAATTGATCCCTCAATAAAAACGGAGGAGCTCGAAAGAGAGCTAAAGAACTTTGAAAGCGATGACCTCAAGTTCGTTGGGGTCAAGCCGTTTTCCTCGGCTGTGGCAAGGGGTGGTAACCGTCACTTACCATTCTTCCTGGTTCAGCTCACTCCCGACAGCAAAATTGACAGGCTGCAAAATATCCGCTACCTGTACTACCATGCTGTAAGGTGGGAGAAAATAAAGAGGTCAGATCGCATACTTCAATGTATGCGCTGCCAAAGGTTCGGGCACGCCGCAGCTAACTGCAACATGCAGTTTAGATGCGTGAAGTGCGATAAGGACCACATACATAGTGAATGATCTCTAGGTAAGGAGAGAGTCGAAGATCGGAGTGTACTCTCCTGTGTGCTCTGCAGGAACTCTGGGCATCCCGCCAACTTCAGGGGTTGTCCAAAGTACCAGGAGTTGAAAAAACGAGTCCAGGCCCGCAAACAGCAGTCTGAAGATGATAGGCGTCAGAGGAGTCGCTCGTTCGCAAATTTTGTGGCACCCAACATGTCCTTTGCTCAAATGGCAGCTGGACCGGGTCAAGCCCACATGACATCAAACCAACCAAAGGTAGCCCAAAAGGCACCAGAGGTGGATCTGGACTTAAAATCGATCCTTCTGTCTCTGCACGGAAAGATCGATAAGTTCCAGAAACAATTAAATGAACAAGCGGCCCGAATTGACTTTATCTATTCGGAGCTGTTTGTGGGGTCTGGTGTGCCATAAATCTAATGGCTACGCTGGATGAGGGAAACTTAAAGATCCTTGCTGTGAATGTTAATTCACTAGTCAGGATCGAGAAAAGAACGTCACTTGCCAACTTGTTGAAAACCGAAAACCCGGATGTGCTTTTGGTTAGCGAAACTAAGCTAAATCAGAAGCACAAATTGGGATACAAAAACTATCATGTAATAAGAAGAGACCGGCCTCACTCCACTCAAGGAGGTGGGGTTGGAATCTTAATTCGAAAAGGCCTGCGCCATAGGGTTATATATAGCGGGGACGTACGTAGGTTCCAGTTGTTGGAGGCATGCATCATATGCATTCCTCTCCATAGCCGGAGGAGAATGTATGTGGTGTCGCTTTACGCACCTGCTGCACCTCCACCAAACCAATTTATGACAGAGCTCGAGACACTTTTTCGTGGTCTGCAGCTGAACTCGGAGGAGAATTATTACTTCTTGGCCGGAGATATTAATGCCAAACATGCGGCATGGGGAAATGTTACTGCAAATCCCAGGGGCAACCAGTTTCACGACTGGTGGCGCCTCAATATGATTGAGTACAACCTCGAGTTGTACGCGACGGATATCCCTTCTTTCCCAAGAAGCGGTGCTTTCCTGGACTTGGCCTTAACGGACGCAAGACTTCAACTGACGAACATAGATCAAAACACGCGGAACTGTTTGCGTGCGTTTGAGTACGATAGTGATCACTACGGACTCGCCGCCGCAATACGGATCCCGAACGAGCAAACGCTGCTGGAGGAGTACGAAGCAGTGTGTTCATTCGATTATCGGAGGGCACAATGGTCGCGCTTCTCCAGATTTTTAAAGCGAGATATACGTTCGAGTGGGATCGACCCACCGACAAACAGTAACATGACAAATGATGACATTGATCGGCATTTATTGCAAATGAACGACGCCATCAAACGAACTATGGAACGAACTATTCCTCGAGTAGGACGTTCCGACGACGACCAGACAGAAAAGTACAGAAACCCTACAATCGACGCACTATACCGACAGAAAAGTAGACTGCTCTCGAGGCTTAAATGGCTGTACATGCAATTTACTGATCGCAACGACCCGGAGGTAAGGATGCTGAATTCAGAGATCCGAATCCTGAAACAGCTGATAAAAGAAAATTACAAAAAATCTGTAAGTCTGTATTGGGGCAATAAAATTCGGGCTATTAAAACCTGTAGTCCGAATATGTTCCCACAGATAAATAAGTTGTTCAGGAGGAAAGATCACAATGATATTCCTTGTGTTCGAATCTCCCAGACAGCAGAGAACAGACAGACGGTACTGACTGCTGGAATAAGTCCAGAAAGTGTCGCTTCAAACGACGATTTTTTCGTGGTCGAGGACCCACAGGAGAAGGTGGATTTGCTGGGCGCTTGTTTCGAGGCCGTGTATACGGTGAACAATCCTGTTCGCCGTAACCACGACATTGAGAATAGGGCTCTGGTGAGCCACTTCGATCTGCGCACCGAACTTGAGAATTGGCGATCTGAGAATAACGGATTCACCGTGTTCACTGATGAAAACCATGCTAATGCAGTTGTCGCCAATGGCCGAGATGCATCGCACTTGTTCGTGTCGAAGGATGATCTTCTGTGCATCTTCGAGTCACTAAAGAATAAAAAGTCGGCGGGGATGGATGGTGTCCCAAACGTCGTATTGAGACACCTGCCTTTGGAGGCTGTAGATATTTTCACCACGCTGTTTAACAATGCGCTGAATAATGCATATTATCCGGCGCATTGGAAGGTAGCTGTGGTACACCCTATCCCGAAAAAATGTAAAGATAGGACGAACCCTGCCAATCTCCGGTCAATTAGCTTGCTTCCGAATATTAGCAAGGTCTTTGAAAAGGTTGTCAATAGAGCCCTGTTAAAGTGGGTCGAGGACAATAACATAATTCCGGACAACCAGTTTGGTTTCAGGGCGAGGCATGACACTATTCATGCCGCGTCGAAACTGGTTTCCGACATTCAGTGGAATAAATGCAAGAGCCAATGCACGGGTGCTTGTCTGGTTGATTTTGAGAAGGCTTTCGACACCGTATGGTTAGAGGGACTTTTCTACAAGTTGACCAGGCGGGGGATGCACAAACCTTTGCTATATGTAATTTATAATATGCTTATGGGAAAGAAGTTCGTTGTCAAATGTGGCAACGTGACTTCGAGCAGAGTCTTTGAAATTAAAAACGGTTTACAGCAGGGGGCGGTCAATTCTCCGATCCTGTTTAACATTTACACGAGTGATCTGGTGGGTTCACTCAGCCATGCTATAGCGTATGCCGACGATTTGGTGGCATACAGATCAGGTCCTAAAATCGAGGTCATTAATATCCTTTTGCAGCGTGACTTCGATCAAATTAAGCGATATTGCGACGACTGGAAGTTGAAAATCAACTTTCAGAAGACGGAAACAATCTTGTTCAGAACTCCATTGGCTGGGGCCTCTAGGGATACCAGAAAAAACTGGAAAAAATTGGCCATTATTGGACAAAATGGGCAGCCATTGGCGGTGAGAAGCGCAGTTAGATATCTAGCTATCTGGCTTGACCAGTATCTATATTTCGATAGACATATAGTTGCTTGTCTTGCTGGGGCCAAGAAGGCTTATGCTCTAACAAGGAGACTGTTTCATAGCAGTCAACTTGACTCCAGAGTGAAGGTAATTTGCTACGTAGCCCTTATAAGGCCGATCATCGCTTATGGTTGTCCATTATGGTTTAATATAGCGCCTAGCTATATGGAAAAGATTCGGGTTTTGGAGAGACAATGTCTTAGGACCTGTCTCCGGTTGTTCCGAACGCTTGAATCCAACTATATAAAATACTATCCCAACAAGGTCCTATACGATGGGGCTCAGTTGAATAGGATTGACAATTTTCTCATTAAGGTGACTCGAAGGCACGTTGCAAGGGCGATGGCCAGCGACAATAGTCTGATCTTTGGGGCTTACTACCCCAATGAAATGTACATAGAGAGTACACTCCGGTCTGGCTTTATCCCGCCAGAGGCATTTATCCATATTGATGCAAAAGGGCTGGTACAGACGAGGGACGGTATCCCGGTATTATACCACCGCTACCGCAGTGCGAGAGATAAGCGGCTCATCCGCGGCGAGGACGTCGCCAATGCTCATGAGTTCCTCCGTTTTAGTACCGCAATAGCGGAGAGGGATAAATTCGATACAGAAAAGCAATTTGCCGAATTTTGGTGGCTTTTTGAGGGTGGAGGGTTCAACATGCCCTCCCAAGACGGTGCGTTACTCTAGGTAACATCCTCTTAGTTTGTAAGATAGACTACGTTAGCTAGGGCGTTTCTGGGAGGGGCCGGGCTCGCCAACTTGTGGTGGTGCTTCCGGGAGGTGATTGATTCTGTAAGGCATCAGTCAGCTCACGACGGCGCGTGTGCACGTTGACGACTGCCAGGCGCTCGGAAAGTAATTGGGATTTTGACCACTTGTTTCGTAATGCAACGAGTGCTCAGAATCCTAATTATAGTTAGAATATGTTAATTAGTTTAAGTAAGTAGAGTAGGTAGTTTGTAATTTGTTTTTTTATATAAAAATATAAAATTTGATAAAGATGCCGAGTTTTCTTAAAAATTTTCTCGATGAAAACATAATATGTAAGATTAGTTCGTAAAATAGTTTTTAGGCCGAAAGGTAATAATTATAAGATAGAGTTAAGTTTAGGGCGTCCGCATAAGGATCAATATTCTAGAATAAGTATCCTGTTAATTTTAAGTTAGATTTAATCATTTTTGTCTAGTATGTAAGTTGATATAAACTAATAATTAATAAAAATGAATTTAAAAGAAAGTAAAAGAAGTGTTTTAACTTCTCCTATTAGAAAAGGCATATTTATTCCAAAAACAGATATCAGTACAGTATATACATGTTGAGTGGGCATCTCTATGTAGGCATTTACATCATTTTCTTTATCCTAAAGCTGTTCCATACTGTTCTCATGCGATTCCAAAATCTAATTAAATGCTGGGTAACCATTACCGTACACCATCATTGAATTTATTGATATCCTTTTAAAATCCATAATCCATTTTTTCAAGAATAGATTACATCCTTTAATGCATGTAAGGAAAATTCTACGATGTCATTGTTTAATCAGAGTCCTTCTACAGCACTTTTGTCCAGCAAGGTCTTATTCCCTAGCAGCTCGTATTCCATCGTCATACACAATATCAAATTTCCTTCTAAGTTTTTATATAAACAGCCCTCCACTTATCGATAAGAAGCAAAATCCCCATTTGTGTAGTAGGTACTTTAAGCTATTCTTGTGAAGTGGAAGAATTTCCTTATGGGCTACTCGAACGTCACCACAAGAATTATCTACATTTATCATAACACTGGACATGAAGTGCGTAAAGTTAACTGTCCCAAGTAGAGAAGGACTTGTTGCTCATATATAACCCTTGGGAAATAGGTCATCAAATCTTCGCCTGATATGGGGAATAGATTTATGCACTTTTAATGCTCGTACGAGTATATCCTTTTCATTTCCCATGTCTACCCACACATAGCTTGCTAAACTTATAAACATGAATGTTGATATGTGGGGAACCAAGGTCGAGCCACAGGGGCAACTTCGATACAGGTGAGGAGGACGCGGCATGCTTGTGGCTGCTCGGATCAACTCGTCGGACGCGGGTAGTTCTTGCCCCCTCACTTTATACCACCTGCTCAACAAAGGTTTTGTTCATGCCAAAAGTTGTGAAAAGAGAAAAAAAAGGAAAGAAAGCTACTCTACGTAGACCACGGACGGACGAAAAAAGATAAGGTTCTGAAAATAAATTAAAAGAAGATGGCCAAGGGCATAGGCCGATACCCTTGAGAGAGAAGGGAAGGAGCACTCCAACTAATCTAGCTAACCTAAATTAAATCTAACCTAACCTAAAATTAAAAGCTAAGCCCTAAAATGTATCTAAGCTAACTTTAACTACACTAAAACTATATTACCCTAACCACAACTAACTTTCCCTAAATCTCTCTTTAGTACGGGGTTCGTTATGAGCCCCAAACAAGCCATGTGTTCTTGGCAAAAGTAGGCCACCCCACCCTTGTATCTTTCGACACAACCGAGTTGCTGTCACTCACAACATTTTCCAGAGTGATAGCTGAGGTGGAATATTTAATGTTAATATTTCGACCTTTTTCGATCTTAGCCCTCTGCGACTGACGTGCGCTAGTTTTCACAATTCAACTGACGTGGTAGTACACCAGACACCATTTGAACAGCTTGTATTTTCAAAATTCTTTTTATATTCTCACTTTTTATTATTATAACTTAAAGTTAAGAGTGTCCACTATTATTTTAAATCAGTAATATATAAAACTAGCTGACCCGGCAAACGCTGTTTTGCCATATAAATTATTTCTAGTGAATATTTTCGTAGGGAAATAAAAAATAACTAACTTATTGTTAGTGTGTTGGGATGTGGTCTATGACTTAAAGAGGAATTGAGCGCTGTGGACGTTTTGTCCCTTTCAGAACATTAACAGATATTGGAGAATGGTGTGTATCAGCAATGAATTCAAGATTATTATTTCTTCTTCAAATCACGATTTGTCGCGTCGCTGTACGGTCGCCAACCATGATTCCAGCAAAGTCGTCGACAACAGGTGCATGAAATCCACGCATGTGCTCTACAGCCGGTGTTTTATCAGGTTTGATGACAATAGCGTGATTGTCAGTTTTTAATTTGTAGATATTTTTGTTTGGAAGCACATAAGTTGAAAAGTTTTCTAAACAAACATATTAGATATCTAAATACAATTGAACAGCGTTTTGGCCAACATAGCAACTGTTTTTATACCCTATTCTAAGGGTATATTAATGTCGACGACCATACCATAATATTGCCCGTAGACACGTAAAACTTACTATATTTATGATCAGCATCGATAGTAATGTTCCTATTAACCATATATACTCTCCAGGTCCCCGAAATAATCAAGTTTAAGAATTTATGAAATCCGCCCACAGACACGACAAAAAAAACAAATTTATCGAAAAAATCTAATTTTTAGCTAGAAAGCTGAAATTTGTTATGATCTTGAGTCATAAAACTGCTCGGGAGATAAAATTTCTAAAATCAGCCCACTGACACGCCCACAATTAAATAAAACAATTTTATTGAAAAGTCAAAGTTTGAGCTAGGAAACTGAAATTTATGATACAGACTCTCTAGTTGTCTGCTGCGAATAAGAATAGGATATCCAAAAGTTCGCCAAGCGGACTGTTCGCCAAGCCCGTCCCTATGTTAATTGTTTGTTTTGCTTTAACATACTTTCTCACGTGTTTTTCTATTATTTGTTACTTTTTACGCTTCAATAGCTTCTGTTTGAACTTTCATATTGAGTTCATTAACAATCACAATGATTATTCCATACGATTTGTGCAAATTTCTACAATTTTATCATTCAATTTGTTTCTGTTGTTTAAGACAGGGATTCCGCACTTCAGAAAAAGATAGCTTGGTGAAAATGTCTATGGAGCATCAAGCTCGCCGACCGACGATGCGTCTGGCATATGGTGAATTGAGGTTATTGTAGCCGCAACGTGTCCCCACCGCCCATAAACTAAATTTGTAAAAATTTATGTGGTTCATTCGGCATTGGCAGCAATGAGCCCATTTTGTGATAACCTTGGCCTTTGATTTTGAATGTCGAATGGAATTGTTGACCATTTGCAGCATTATTTTTAACTATTTCTGTTGCTCCAAACGATGTCATTTGGAAACGTGAATTAAATGTTCGAATTGACTTCAGGAACAGGTTAGAATCTGGATCCATACCGATAAGTAAGCCGTTCAATCCAATTGTCTTTGTTGATTTCGTTCAGCTCGTGCCTCTTGTGATTGCGATTCACGAAATTGTGCCATGCTCCTACGCACATCTGTATTATCTTGTTGGACTCGTTCGTCTGATCTTTGGGCTCTTCTATTTCGCATGTCTGTCGTTCTATTCTATCGACGGCCCAAATTGGTCCCTTTGCGTCTTGCTGCCATTGTTTACTACACACATAAATAGGTTAAATTGAAGTACTTAATGATGGAAAACAGTATACTGTTCTTTTTTTGGTTGTTGCCAAAATAAATAAATACAATTTGAAAGAAAAAAAAAATCTAAAAAACCTGTCGTAACACGCGGTGGTCAAAATAAGACATTTTGAAATTTTGATTTTTTTTTTAAAACCCGTACTGAGAAAATACTTTTCCAACAAATTATAAATTATCAAAATCGGTTCGGCCAATCTCGAGTTATGGGATTACATCGCTTCGGACACTTTCTTTTATATACGAGTATGTATATCGGTTAATCGGTTAATCGGTTTGGAGTTTCAGTTCTAAATATGGGGTACCTACCCCCAAAATGTATTGTTTTTTTTTTATTTTTTTGTGAAAATCTTAATGCGGTTCACAGAATACATCTACTTACCAAGTTTCAACAGTATAATTCTTATAGTTTCGAAAAAAGGTGACTGTGACATACTGACGGACAGACAGACAGAATGCATAATTGGCTACGGAACCATAAAAAGTGGATTCCAAGTGCATGGTCAGTCTCCTCAGAATGATGCAAGAACGTTTGGAAAGGGAACGTAGCGGAGAGGTTCAACCTGATACGATTAATCTTCATTCCGGTGGACTGGCAGCTGATTGTTGCGTTGTTGCTGATAAAGTTCAGGAAACCGGATAGGCTGAACTGGCTCCAGAAGTGGCACGTACCATTGGGCTTCTGCGTAAGAGTCAGCGGAAGAGGAAATTAGAAATCGTACAGCGCAAAGAAACTGTACCAGTTGAAGTCGCAGGCGCTGATATCTGCACTACTTCGGCGGCGACGGCTAAGAGAAGCAGGTCGGCAGAGGTTTCCCAACTGAAACCCACCCGCAGATTGAAACCAACGCTGCCTCTCTTTTCAAAAGCTCCAACAGAAGTAAACTGAGGATGAAGGCTTCGAGTTCTCTTACCGGTGGAACTGCATGCGCACCTTCTGCGCGCCCAACCAGCAATGCTTTCAGCACCACTGGACAGAAATGGGTTGTAGCGGCAACATCTATCTCAAAGAAAAACACGGTAATTATATTTACTCAGATTAACATTCAACATTTCAGGGCTGCTACTGCTCTTATTGGCAATGTGTTTCCGTGTTGAATACAAAACCCCACATAACATCGATACAGGGACCATTGGTGTCTAAAAATCGCATCTGTTGCTTGGAAGGTGTTCATGGTACCACGATACTGTGCGGCGAATGGTCCGAAAGACCCATGGCTTATCTTGCTGTGTTGAACCTTCTCTCAGCAACTAAGGATGGATCATTTTGTGGCCAAGCTTTGGTTGCTACGACACGAATGGACACGAATGGAGATTGGAAGACCTTCGTCGTGACGTCAGTTTTTCAGCCCTATGATTTGGTAATGCCAGGTTTCAGTCCCCTAAACCAGGAAGATGAGTTAAGTGAGATAAAGCTAGCTAGACCCTACGCTTTGCTTAGGCCAATGACAGGTTTCCTATTACTGACTCTATTCCTTATCGCTAGTAAGTGGCGAACTGGCAGCTATGTCTAATTGCTTCCTATATACTGACGGTCACTTTTCTATTACACTTCAATACAATGCTAAATTTGTTCCTTATTACATAGGTTTCAAAATAAGTAACAACATAATAATATTATGTACCTGCATACTGCAATTTTTTTTAATTTCATTTCAATTCAATTCCAATACCTCGAAAAAAGTAACATGGTTCACCATCGAATTACTCAAACAGAAAATATATATAATTAATCTTCTTCTAAAATGCAGTAAGCCAAACTTTATTATTCACCGTTAAACACCAGCTGATACGTGACAAACTCATCCGTCAACAAACTCCGAAGTTGGTTACGCTTTACATAAAAAGAAGTCCTTGTAATAATCAGTTGCTTAACGATTCCCTGCCAAGTTTAAGCGCATTGGAAAACTTTCTCCATGCAAAGTTCACAAGAAAATCAGAGAAACTTCTTCGCTTAAAACAGCACTAAAGACGTAGACTCCTGAAATTATATATTTTACTTTCCATATGAAAGGACAGCTAAAATAAATTACAAAAAGCCATAGGCGACAGGGAAAAAACTTTTGCAACCACACTTTACTACTTTTTCCTATTGAGTTAACGTTACGGACCAATAAAAAAAGTCGATAAAAATATACATAAACCAAGAAGACACAAACAAATAAAACTTTCCGCTTTTAGTGGGAGTGGTAGGTGTACGGATTCGTAATTTATTTTATGCTCGTTTTTGTAATTCAAAGTTCGGGTGGCGTGCTTTAGTGTATTATTTCGAAATTGTTGCTATGGCACTATGTCTGACGCTCGCCTGTTGCACCTGCCACACCACTGTAACTATGAATTTCCATTCATTCATTTCAGGATGTTGTGGACTGTGGTGCGTGCAACAGGCGAGCGTCAGATTGCCAAAGTACATAGTTACCTATGTTATAACCGGCGATTCGACCGTGCTTTCCTCGTACTGTGAGGAGAAGAGTCGATACCGGGAGAATCGTTGATTTTAATAAAGAAAACTCTTTTGGTTATATTTTATTCTATAATTCTTTATTGTCTCTAGGGCCCGCTGTCTCAATGCGTTGGCTGCGACCTTTCGAGTAGTATAGTTAGTTTCTGAATCAAACGTCTTCTGACTTCCCTATTCCATTTCTTGTCCTTTTATACTAATTATCACTCATGGGATCCATCCCCACCACGCACATATGATATTTGACACTGTCCATATGAAAATGCGTTGTACCGCATTTCCATATGAAAAATGCGTCCTTATCATAAATATCAATACCTCTGTCAATCGGCACCAATAATCGAAAATAACGCTGACATGTTTTGACCCAAATACAGTGCAACGGTTCCTACGGTCATTTCCCGTATTCATACACTTTACACCGGCTCTATTGATTGTGTATCTGCTACCCATACCCATAGCCATAGCTATACCGGTGCCAGATACACAACAAGCGACAATTCATAATTGCAGTGCATGGTGACAATGAATTTAGGTGGATGACGTATTTATGGAACATTATGCATTTCCATATACCCTTCGTTTCGCCTTACACCGGCCCATATAATTGTGTATCTGCTATTTTAGTGTAGGTATGTGAAGTATAAATGCAGATACACAATCAGGCGACAAATGTTTAACAAGTGCAGTGTAAGGTTACTTTTGTGAATGGGTTTTTGGAAGATGAAACACTTATTGGATTTAAACGTTTTAATGTGTTTGATGGCTCGGTTGCGTGAATGACAAGAAATATGATACACATGGTATGTGTTTTAGGAATAGCGACCGATGAGTGATATACAAAAAGGGGTGTCGTACTGGTCGTACATAGTGGGTCATAACATCCCACCCCCCTTGAAAAAAAGAAAATTCTTACCTGAAGGGTTAGAATTTTCTATAGGCGAATGGAAGAGGAAAGTCTTACAATTGTTTTTTTTTTTTCATTTTGGTTTTATATGTACTATACTTATTATCTAGTAAATTTCGTATGGTTTATATTTTCTAAATATTATAAAAGGAAAAATTGTTGTATTAATTACTTATGTATAAGATGTGTTTATTAATTACCCTCTTAATACTATGATAAGTTCTTATAACTATGGCTATATGAAAAAGGACATTTTTTCTTAAAAATTACTTAAACGATTAATATGAATATAAGGTGAAACAACAATTAGTTAGATTATAAAAGATATTCATTTGTATGTGTTTTTTTTTTTTTTTTTTTTTTTTTTTTTTTTTTTTTTTTTTTTTTTTTTTTTTTTTTTTTTATTATTATTCTTATTGAGGGGACGCTTTATTTTGGGATCGATTAATTTTTAAACTCCTGTAGTTAATACTAATTTTGGACCTGAGGGTCTAAGTTGTTCAGGGTTTATAGGGGGTTGGGATGTAGTAGGATTAGATTCTATGGTTTCACGGACTTCGTTTATTTTCCCTGCTAGTTTCCTTTTTGTTTGTAGGCATTTAATTAGGCGGAATAGAAAGAGTGAAATAAGTAAAAGCAGTAGTGCATAAATCGCTGTATAGTGGTGTATGTCATGGGTGCTTATAGGCAACATATGGGTGTTTTCCTCGTATTTAAGGTCTTTTATCTGCCTTGAGATTAGTTTAAATCCATCTTGGCTTGAGAACTTAATAAATGCTATCGGATTATTGGTTTCTTGTTAAAAATGTAGTTCTTGTGTTTCTATTGGTGTAAAAGCTGTAGGTTGTCGTTATGAATGACCTTCTGTTTGTTTTTAACTTGGATAATAGTGTTTTCATCTGAGAGTGTTTTAACCACGTCATATGGTCCTTGCCATAGGTTAGAAAACTTATTTTGCCTGGTTTGGTTCTTCATCAGGACTTTGTCACCTATGTTAAATGTTTTGTGTCTTGAACCTTTATCATAGTACGTTTTAGATTTTTCCTTTTTGTCTTGCAATATGATTTTTGCAGTCTGGTAACCGTGCTGTAAGCGGGCTTTCAGCTCGTTAGCGTAGTTATCATAGTTGTATGATGTTTGGGGAGTTCGGCTAATGGAATTAGGTATCCGTGCCGGGAAACCATAAAGCAATTCAAATGGACTAAAGGTCGTGCTACTATGGGGGGTGGTATTGTAAACAAACATTGAGTAAGGTAGCCAAGTGTCCCAGGAAAGCTGGTCATTGTTAACGTAGTGTCTAAGATATTCGGCTAACGTTCGATGGCTACGTTCCAAGGCTCCGTTCGTTTGAGGGTGGTATGGTGATGTCTGTATTTTTCTTATTTTTAGGATTTTGCATATCTCCTTAAATAAGTTACTCAAGAAGTTGGAACCTTGGTCTGTCAGTATAGCGTCGGGTAGCCCGAATCGACATACAATATTCTCTACAAAACAACGCGCTACAGTAGTTGCCTCTGCATTTGGTAATGGCATTGCTTCGGTAAATTTCGTTAGGTCGTCCTGGAAAGTTAAGATATACTTATTGTTATCATAACTGGTTGGAAGTGGTCCGACAATGTCCAAAGCTATACGCTCAAAGGGTTTTGTGCTCGTTGTAGTAATTTTCATAGGAATTCGCTGGTTGTGTCGTAATTTGTTTTTTTTGACAAGATTCGCATTTGCGAATGAATTCCTTTACATCTTTTACGAGAGTCGGCCAAAAGTACCTCGTTCTGAGACGTTTTATAGTGCGGGAGGTTCCTTGGTGGCCCCCAAGGGGTGACTTGTGGTAGTCACACAGTATCTTGTTGATCTCTTGCGGATCGACTAGATTAATTCGATTGTCGGTGTAAATGAACAAAGTGATCTTTGTTTGGGAAAATACTTTAAGTATGGAGCTTTTGAGATGACTATTTATTGGCTCACTAGATGGGATAGAGATATCGATTTGTTTTACCTCGTCCCTTGTACAGTGGTTTCGAATTTCAATAAGGATCAGTTCAAACTCGGATGTGTTTATTAAATCCGATCGTACAGTGGTAATGATATATGTACAAGATTTTGAAGCGTTAGGGTATATCTTTAATTCATTGGGGTTTGGGCGGCTATAGTTAGCAATGTTGTTCAGTAATTCTTCCTCTTGGCGTTTTTTGTTAGATAAAATAAAAATTTGGATGGGTGAACGATGTTCAGAAAATATTATGGGCTTAAAAGTTTCAACTATCCTACACTCAACCGGTGGAAGTGTGATTTCTTCGCTACCTATCACAGTTATTTCATCCAAATTTGGCCCTTTTGCTTTACTTCTGGTGATGGCTAATACTTTGCTTTCCTTTTCAGTATTGCTGATTTTTGTGGGGATGCGACTCAGAGCATCCGCATTAGAGTTGTATTTTCCTGCCTTGTACACAATTCGATATTCGTACTCAGCTAGGAGTATTCTCCAACGCCCTAGTCTTGATGTCGGATCTTTGAGGTTCATGAGCCATTGCAGAGGCTTATGATCCGTACATATTGTAAAACTTCGCCCGTTGAGGTAAGGCCTAAATTGTTTTACAGCATAGACGATTGCCAGGAGCTCCTTTTCGGTAGTGCTATATCGAGTTTCAGCGTCGTTCAGAGTGCGACTGGCATAACAGATAGGTTTGTCTTGACCAATATCTCCTTGTGATAGTACAGCACCTAGTCCAATGTCACTGGCGTCAGTCGTTACTATAAAATCTTCGTTGAAGTCTGGGTAGGCTAAAATTGGGGGTTTTATGAGTTTACTTTTTAGAGTTTGAAACGCCTCATCGCAGAAAGCATCCCATTTAAATACAACATTTTTTTTTAATAATTTTGTCAGGGGTTTAGCTATGGTTGAAAAATTTTCGATGAACCGTCTGTAATAGCCTATGAACCCAAGAAATGTTTTTATTCCCTTTACGTTTTGGGGTGTTGGGTAAGTTTTTGCTGCTTTTACCTTTTCGGGATCTGGTTTGAGACCGTGTTTAGAGATAATATGAACGACGTACATGAGTTCCCTTTTCAGAAAGTTGCACTTTTCTGGTTGGAGTTTCAAGTTGTGTTGTCGTAAACGGTCAAATATTCTTTTTAGCTTCGTGTTATGATCTCGTAAGTCGTATCCGTACAGGACTATGTCATCGACATAAACAAAGCAGTCAAATCCTTGTAGGCCAATCAGAACAGTGTTCATTAACCGTTGGAAAGTTGCGGGTGCGTTTCTCAAGCCAAAGGGCATACGATTGTATTCGTAGTGCCCATATGGGGTGCTGAAAGCAGTTTTACGCCTGTCTTCATCATCCATGAGGATTTGGTGAAATCCGCTTGCCAAATCGAGAGTGCTAAAGTAAGATGCTCTGCCTAACTGGTCTAGAATATCGGTAATGTTTGGTAGGGGGTATGCATCGGCAACTGTTAACTCATTAAGCCTACGAAAATCCACCACGACCCGCCATCGCTTGTTACCTTCCTTGTCTGGTTTCTTGGGTACAAGGAGCAAAGGGGAGTTCCATGGGCTAGCGCTGTGCTGAATAATGTCATCTTTTAACATATCATTCACCTGTTTGTGGACCTCGTTCTTTTGTGTGTCAGGGAGTCTATATGGTCTGACAAATGAAGGAGGTTTGTTTTGATCAGTGATGATCCTATGTTTCAATGTCTCTGTAAACGTAAGATTATCGCCGTCAAGAAAAAATAAATCGTTATATTCTCTATAAATTGTTTGTATTGATTGTGTCTCTTCCTCGTTACAGTGGCTGAGATCAATGACTGATTGTAATTTATTAAGTCTGCCCTTGACTAAGTCGCTGGATTGGTTGGATACTAGATTAAAATCATCTAGCTTGTCCCATTTGAGATCAAGGTCTTCGATGTTTATTCTTTGTTCCGTTTCCAACGTGTTCATCATTAATATTTTTATTTTTGCATTTCTGGGCCTAACTAAAGTTTCGCCCACATATAAGCCTGGCATGAACTGTTGCTTTTGTATGATTATGTCTCCTAAAGTTCCTGTCGGGTTGGTTACCCACCAGGCGCGTCCCCAGGTGGTGGATAGGGGGACCTCGGTACGATACGTTCGTGATCCGAGGTTTTAGAGTCATAGCGGCGTTTTATACACCGTCAAAGCTCTATCGCGAACCAAACCAAAAAACAAGTATGCAGGAACAACTTAATGATTCTAATACTCCAGGTGGTACTCGCATGGGCGAAAATCCACCCGTGGTCTTTTCGACCACGGTCGGGGCACGGATTCTGGAGGCCCCAACCGACATACATATACCCCCCGCCTGTACAGGCGTTGACCTTCGAGTTGCGAAAAGGTTTGCTTCCGAAGATTCCTGCAGCTCTATCTCCGACACGTTCGGTAGACTGGGCTGGAAACATGAAGAAAGTGGCGGAGAGGTTCAACCTGATACGCTTAATCTTCAGACCAATAGACAGACAGCCGATAGGTGTGATGCTGCCGACGAGGCCTGCGAAACCGAACAGGTGAAACGGGCCACAGAGGCGGCGTCCACTGGTCAGCGTCCATCTAAGAGCCAGCGAAAGAGGAAAAGGAGAAAGGCGGCTATCGTGCGGCGCGAAGAAACTGCACCGCCAGTTGAAGGCGCAAGCGCTGAGAACTGCCCTTCCCCGGCGGCGACGGAAAAGAGATGCAGGTCGGCAGAGGTTACCCCAACCGAAACCAGCCAGCTGACTGAAACCAACGCTGCCTCCCCTTCCAATAGCTCGAACAGGAACAAACGGAGGAAGAAGACCTCAAGCACTCCTGTCGGTGGAACTGCGCGCGCACCTTCT
Organism: Portevinia maculata; assembly: GCA_949715645.1. Classification (NCBI taxonomy): domain Eukaryota; kingdom Metazoa; phylum Arthropoda; class Insecta; order Diptera; family Syrphidae; genus Portevinia; species Portevinia maculata. The sequence goes on from OX454526.1 coordinate 224,080,111, forward strand.
GCGTGCCCTTCCACTAGTATGACTGATGTATTTCCAATGATTGGATTTACTCAGATTAACCTTCAACACTCCAAGGCTGCTACTGCACTCATCAGTAAGAAGCTTTCTGTGTTGAATACAAAAGCCCACATAATATCCATACAGGAGCCATGGGTGTGGAAAAATCGCATCTGTGGCCTTGGAGGTGTCCGTGGCACTACGATACTCTGTGACGAGCGGTCCGAGAGACCAAGGGCTTGTCTTGCTGTGTCGAACCTTTTCTCAGCGACTAAGCTTGGACAATTTTGTGGCCAAGATTTGGTTGCTGCAGCCATTAGCTACGAAACGAATGGAAATTGGAAGACCTTCATCGTGGCATCAGCTTATCTCCCCTATGATTCGGTAGTGCCTCCACCACCGAGGGCAATTGCTGAACTCATTGACTATTGCGACACCAGGAAGATGGGCCTAGTTATATGCTGTGATGCCAATGCTCAAAACACTGTTTGGGGCAGCAGCAAATGCAACATGCGAGGAAACCATCTCCTGGATTTCATTCTATCATCTGATCTTACTATCAACAATGTTGGCTCGCAACCAACTTTTGTGACGTCAAGAAGACAGGAAGTGATCGACCTAACTTTATCAAATAGATACTTTAAGGCGGTTACTAACTGGAGGGTCTCTTCGGAGGTGTCCCTCTCAGACCATAGATATATCGAATTCCAAATCGAATGCGAAGCCATAACTTTGCAGGAGAGGAGGAATCCGAGAAAAACCAACTGGATACGCTTCAGGGAGGAATTAGGGAAAACTCTCAAAACTCCAACCAAACTCAGGACGAGACAAAAGGTAGAGGAAGCTGTTCAAGACCTGAATAGTGCCATTACTAGCTGTTTTGAACTGACGTGCCCAGTATGCAAACCCCCTGGCAGAACACCGGTTCCCTGGTGGAGCTCGGAACTGCAAAGAATTCGTAGAGAAGCTAGAAAGCTTCTAAATAGGTCACTTAAGACTGATTTGGAGACAGACTGGAATCTCTACCGATCGAAGCAGAAGGAATATAAGAGGCTAATTCGGGTATCCAAAAGTGCTTCTTATAAGAATTTCTGTGAAAAGATTGAAAAGCTGGGTGAAACTAGTAGGTTGGTTAAAGTTCTGAAAAAGGGCAAACCAGCCAAACTGGACTCACTTAGAAAACTTGATGGCACCTTCACTGAGACGAAAGCGGAAACTCTTAGTTATCTGCTGGAGTCTCACTTTCCGGGTAACCAGATTACAATTGGTTCACAACCAGCCCCGATTACCGAGACTATGAGTGAGCCAAGACAAACAACTCGGCGTAGCTGGTATATTGCGAAGGCCGTGGTGACGGACGAGGCCATTAAATACGCATTTGCGTCTTTTGACGGCTTCAAGTCGCCTGGTACGGACGGAATATACCCAGCCATGCTGCAACAATGTACAAACCAGCTGCTACCGACTATGAAGAAAATCTTCACCACTGTCCTAGCACTGGCATACATTCCAACACCCTGGCGTACAGTTAGAGTGGCATTCATACCAAAAATTGGCAGAAGTGACTACTCGCTCGCCAAGAGCTTCAGACCAATCAGTCTGACTTCTTTCTTGCTGAAAAGCTTGGAAAGGCTGGTCGAGCTTCACGTGCGCAAAGGTGCTTTGCGATTGCACCCACTATCTCCGATGCAACATGCCTATCAACGCGGAAAATCCTGCGAGACTGCGCTCCAAAATCTAGTTGGTAGAATTGAAGGCGCGCTTGACAGAAAAGAATACGCGATGGGCATTTTCATCGATATTGAGGGTGCTTTTGACAATGCGACTTTTGATAGCATGTGCAGCTCCGCCAGACAACACGGAGTAGACGAACCATTGGTGTTGTGGATTAAAGCAATGCTAATGAATAGAACGTTGGTTGCGGATGCGGATTGTGGCCGCTATGTTATGGCGGGGGTAAACAGAGGCTGCCCGCAAGGCGGCGTCATGTCTCCACTGCTGTGGTGTATGCTGTTCGACTCTCTGTTGAACGCACTCAACAGTTCTAATATTTACGCTCAGGCGTACGCGGATGATGTTGCCGTGCTTTCTGTTGGATCATGCCTAGCGACTGTATGCGCCAAGGCGCAGGCGGCCCTTGACGTGATCGACGAATGGTGCACTAGGAATGGGCTCTCGGTCAATCCTCTTAAAACTGAGGTTGTTCTCTTTACGAGAAGGAGGAAGCTGGTCGGGTTGACTCAGCCAGTGCTAAAAGGCGTCACAATCCAACTCTCCAATGAAGCAAAGTATCTGGGAGTCATCCTGGATAGCAAACTTCTTTGGTCCAAACATGTTGAGCCGAAGACTGCCAAGGCGCTGTCTATTTTCTGGCAGTGCAAAGGCATTTTCGGCAAGACATGGGGCTTATCACCGAAAAGAGTCCTATGGATTTATACGGCTATGATAAGACCATTTATAGCATACGCATCGGTTGTTTGGTGGAATAAGCTTTCACGTAAATACGTCACTGCTGCTTTTGCCAAACTCCAAAGGCAGGTATGTCTCGGCTGCACGGGGGCCTTCCCCAGCACGCCTGGCTCCGGCCTAGATGCACTATTGAACCTTCCGCCCCTTGATGTTTACATCATGGGCTGTACAATCAAGGCTATCTCACGTCTTACAAGAGGTGGCTTTTGGTATAACTCGCACTGGAGTTTTGATGAACTTGCGCAACGGTTGTCCTTCGACTCCTGTCTTATGGATATGCCGTCTGATGCGATGACACCGGAACTTCGGCTAAAGCGCAAATACGAGGTCGACTTTCCTCGCGTCCAGGACTGGCTCTGGCCGGACTCTGAACCTGGAAGGGAATGCAGTCGAATCTTTACGGATGGCTCCAAAACCGATCAAGGATCTGGTGCTGGTGTCTTCGTGGAGAGCGATAGCGTTAGACTTTTCTTTCCGTTAGGCAAACATGCGTCAGTCTTCCAAACAGAGACTTATGCTATCCTAATGGCCATGGACTATGTTACGAGGAACAGGTGGAGGGGGCGAAGTATCTGCGTCTGTAGCGACAGTCAGGCTGCGCTTAAGGCCTTACTCAAACCCTTAACTACCTCCAAAATAGTACGTGAATGCAAGATATCTCTGAATTCGGTCGGAAGGCTGAATTCACTTAAACTTGTCTGGGTCCCGGGTCATAACGGGATCACGGGAAATGAGATCTCCGATGAACTTGCTAGACAAGGCTCAGAGGGGGACCTCTCAGGACCTGAACCAGCGATCTGTCTGCCTGCGTCCTCGGTCAGGGCTTCCATTGACGGTTGGGTTTCCTATGAACACAATCGCCGTTGGCATGACTCTCCAGGGTGCAGACAGACTAAGCAAATGCTCCCCGACGTCTGTGGGAAATCCGCGGCATTCTTGTTGTGTCTCAACAGAAAAGACTGCAGACAGACTACTGGCGTTCTTACGGGACACTACGCTTTTGCCAAACACCTTAAGGTGCTAGGCCTAAGCGACACCACCAACTGCGAAGCCTGTGGAGAAAGCGACGACACTGCGGAACATTTCGTCTGTGATTGTCCTGCTTTTGCTCGTATCAGGTGGCAGGTATTTGGTGCGGATATGGTGAGTGCTGTAAACCTAAGCTCCTTATCATTGAAGCGCCTTCTCGTTTTTCTTAGAAAAACGAGTAAATTCCCACAGTAAAATGTGGTGTGTCTGCCTGGCAGTACAATGGACCAGTATTGAGTCTGAGTGCTCCAGTGCAGAAAGTTTCACACATCCCGACAAAAAAAAAAAAAAAAAAAAAAAAAAAAAAAAAATGTCTCCTAAAGTAGGTTCATACATGTAATTCAACGGAACTTCTATTACCTTTTGGCTTCTGGGTTGTAGGATAATTGATCCTTGCTCATAATTATTTATGGGGGCCTGTCTGAAATTTCCCGTCCCTGTGCCCGTGGGCATTTCCTCGTAAGGAATGACTATTATTTCGGCAGGGTTTCCCAAATTTGTATTATTTTTCTTGTGGTCAGTCTTACCTTCTGCTGAGTCACTCTTGTCCTCAGTCTTACATTTAGCTGGATTTTTTCTTACTTCAGTCTCACATTCTGCTGAGGCACTTTTGTCCTCAGTCTTACATTTAGCTGAATTTTTTCTTTCTTCAGTCTCACGTTCTGCTGAGGCACTCTTGTCCTCAGTCTTACATTTGGCTGAATTTTTTCTTTCTTCAGTCTCACGTTCTGCTGAGGCACTCTTGTCCTCAGTCTTACATTTAGCTGAATTTTTTCTTACTTCAGTCTCACATTCTGCTGAGGCACTTTTGTCCTCAGTCTTACATTTAGCTGAATTTTTTCTTTCTTTAGTGTTTAGCTTAGGTTTAATGTCCTCTAGATCTTGTTCTAAAGAAGTGTCTTTTCTAAAAAAACTTTGTTTAAAACCTGGAATTCCTAATGAATTACTTTTATAGTCCACCAGGCATTTAAATTTTGAAAGTAAATCGTTTCCAATTATACCGTCATACGGAAGATTCATTTGATCTGTGATTAGATGGAAAGGATGATCTAAATGCAAGGTGTGGTCATCGGTTTTAAATTCTAGGGTGCACCTTACTAACCCCAGGGTTTTTAAAGAATCCCCGGCTATAGTGGATATGGTGTATAGTTTATCTTCTATATCCAAGTTCTTAATTGATGAATTCTTCAAGAGGCTTATGTCGGCTCCGGTGTCAATCAGCAGGGTCGTATAGTTTTTGTTAGAGGGGCTAAGTTTGATGCGTATCGTTGGTTCTTTGAACTCTGGACAGAACGATACGCAAAATTTCAGACTTAGTTCGGGGGTTGGTAGACCTCGGCTTGGGTGACTATTCGAGAGGAGTTGCCGTGTGTGTCCCCCCGAGAATTTACGTTTCCCGACCCCTGTTCCTGATTGGCATTGGAGTACCGGACACCGTGGTTATCATTGGGCCTTGCGTTATTTGGAGGCCGTGACCTCCCGCTGAAGCCTGGGTTTGCAGCGTCATTTCTTGGTCTTAAATTTGGTACTGCTGATTCACTTTGGGGGTAGTGCCTTGGTGCATTTTGGGCTAACCATAATCTACACTCATTTTGAGTGTGATTAGGTCTTTGACAGTAATTGCATCTTAGATACCGTATTTCTGGTTTTAATTGGGGTCTCTTGGGGAAGTTAGGGATCTGGGTGTTTTTATAGCACCTTTCTTGGGTGTGGCCCAGTTTACCGCAAAGTTGACAAGAAATTTTCTGAAAGGAGGCTGGCCTGTAAGGTCTGTTAGTTGTATTTTGGGGAGTATTTCCGCTTTCTAGCCGGACGGCATGACCATCCGCATGAGCTATAGCCCTTTTTAGGTCGGTTTCGCCGTGTGCCTTTACTATCAATTGTAGTCGGTCATTTCTTAGACCGTCTTCAAAGACCTGAATTGCCAGCTTTTTATCTTCCTCCAGCAAGAAAATTCTAACGGCATCCTCATTAGTCATGGCATAGGTCGCGGAGCTAAGATTATTTAGTGCTGCACATACTCGGTCGCCGTATTCTTTTACCGATTCTCTGACCTGTTGCTTTGTCGAAACTAGCTCATTGTGTGCGACAGAACGAGATTTTTCTTCCTTAAATTCGAGCTCAAGTTTTCTCCTGAGGTCTTGCCAAGAAGCGAAGAATTGATGTTGGGTAATGCCAAACGCGGGACCCTGAAGTCGAGTTTTCACGATCTCCAGAAAGGTCGGTTGGTCGGCTTCTTTGGTTGAGGCAAAGAGGATGTCGCCGCAGGACAAGAATTTATTAAGTTCGGATGGCTTGCCATCAAAAATCGGGATGATATCGAATATATCCCTTATTCCTACGTTAATATCCATGGTAGGACAATGGGGTAGGTCTCCCTCAAAAGAGAAATGGAAGGGCAAATTTTCAAAGAGGGAAGCGCTTATTTGTGCTTGCCTTACCGCCTGCCTAGTGACGTATAGCCGTGGAATTTTGAAGGGTAAAAGAAACGAAACAGAATCAAGGTTTTAAAAAGGAAGGAGTCATGAGAGTAATATGCTCGTAAATGTAATATGTATATTTGTATATGTAAAAAGAATATATCTTAAATTATTTTTTTTTTCTAAAAATACCTTGATAAAACTGGCTCCTTTTGTGGCTGAGGTTGCTGCTGCTGGTGTTACTGCTGCGGTTGTTACTGCTGCTGTTGTTACTGCTGCTGGTGTTACTGCTGCTGTTGTTACTGCTACTGCCAGGTAAGCGGCTTGCGCCCTAAAGATGGTGATCTTCTGGTCTTTGGCACTGCCCAAACTTAGCCTCCGCGTCCACTATTAGGAGTTCGCCAGGTCTTATATTCTTGGGACTTTTTTTTTTATCACTTTTCACTGACTGGTGTATTGCCCCAGTCACGCTCAAAATAAATAATGCACAAACACTTTTTTTTTTAAATTAAACTTTACCGCTGTTCTAGCCTCGGTAACGCTCCACAATTATAAGTTGGATCTTTGTTGGTAGTCGGGACCTTATTTAGGTATCCCACCGCTGCCACCAATGTTATAACCGGCGATTCGACCGTGCTTTCCTCGTACTGTGAGGAGAAGAGTCGATACCGGGAGAATCGTTGATTTTAATAAAGAAAACTCTTTTGGTTATATTTTATTCTATAATTCTTTATTGTCTCTAGGGCCCGCTGTCTCAATGCGTTGGCTGCGACCTTTCGAGTAGTATAGTTAGTTTCTGAATCAAACGTCTTCTGACTTCCCTATTCCATTTCTTGTCCTTTTATACTAATTATCACTCATGGGATCCATCCCCACCACGCACATATGATATTTGACACTGTCCATATGAAAATGCGTTGTACCGCATTTCCATATGAAAAATGCGTCCTTATCATAAATATCAATACCTCTGTCAATCGGCACCAATAATCGAAAATAACGCTGACATGTTTTGACCCAAATACAGTGCAACGGTTCCTACGGTCATTTCCCGTATTCATACACTTTACACCGGCTCTATTGATTGTGTATCTGCTACCCATACCCATAGCCATAGCTATACCGGTGCCAGATACACAACAAGCGACAATTCATAATTGCAGTGCATGGTGACAATGAATTTAGGTGGATGACGTATTTATGGAACATTATGCATTTCCATATACCCTTCGTTTCGCCTTACACCGGCCCATATAATTGTGTATCTGCTATTTTAGTGTAGGTATGTGAAGTATAAATGCAGATACACAATCAGGCGACAAATGTTTAACAAGTGCAGTGTAAGGTTACTTTTGTGAATGGGTTTTTGGAAGATGAAACACTTATTGGATTTAAACGTTTTAATGTGTTTGATGGCTCGGTTGCGTGAATGACAAGAAATATGATACACATGGTATGTGTTTTAGGAATAGCGACCGATGAGTGATATACAAAAAGGGGTGTCGTACTGGTCGTACATAGTGGGTCATAACACCTATATTGGCACGATGCCAACCGAAGTAAACATGTTAGAAAAATACTTGACATAGTTTTTAGTACGATTATATCAACGGCGACAACTCTGGAATTGGTTCAACAAAGCGCAACAGCTGTGCTTTTTAATAGAGCTTCTTCGAACGTTGTAAGATTATTTCTTGTAATGTTGTTAGTTTATGTGTTCTATGGTGATAGTGGGTGAGTCTCATTAAAATTTCTTATTAAAATTTCGCTGACAATTATGCTGACATTTCGAAATCAAACTGAGTATGAAGTACAATATTACTGATATATAGAACTCCAAAAAAGTACGACCCGCATTTCCGTCCGTCGGTCTGTCACCAAAGTTCCATCCAAAATGGATCTTCTTCTTCCTAAAATGCATCCCTACTGGTCCTCCTGTGGGGTTCGCCGGTTCGACCTCAGAAAATAGCGGCACGGCTGGTGTTGCTGCATTTGTGTGATCCAGCAGTTTTTAGGCCTGCCTCTCTTTTGCGTTTGTATTAGAACGTTGATGGATATTGCCATTTTGACAGGTTTCGTAGTATCTACCCTTTGAACATGACAGTACCGACTGATAGGTTCTTTGACGTGAAGGGTTCCTCTGTTCTTGGGACTTCTTATTCGATCAATCTTCATTACTCCTGCTGTCATGCGAAGCATCTTCTTCTCAGCTTCCGTTAATTTGCCCTCATACTTTTTGTACGCTGTCCAACATTGCGGTGTAGAGCTTTCCTTTCAGCTGAGGGGACATTTTTCGATCACATAAGATGGCTGAGATTTCCCGCCAATTCATCCACCCTACGTCATAGATCATAGATCCCAGATATTTGAACTTTTCGCACTTGGGAATCACAATTTTGCAAAAATTGCCTAGCGGACGGGTTTTCACGTCCTCATGGCGGGGTATTGGTTAAAGTTTTCAACTAGCAATAATCGCACTCGGTAGGACCTCATTGGTTACGATATCGCCTTTGCGGATGGCATTGGTGCGATGGTAGTGTATTCAGTAACTGATTGGCAGGTCGTGCGTTAGAATCCCAGCCAGGGCCATGATTTTTAATTGAATTCACATAAATAGAGATCTCCCTAAGCAATTTAGGAGCCACCCATTGAGAAAAATGCCAAGCACTAAAACGTCTTTCCTATCCTCCTAAATTTTGGAATAGGAAGTAGCACCTAAAATCATGCAATACAATACTTGATTGCTAGGTGTTGCTTACTGTTCAACAAAAAATGCACGCGCTTTGTTTAACACTATAATATTTTGTACATACATTTAGCGGAAGCGAATTATATATATCAGAGAACGTGCAATACAAGCACATATTCTGTTTTCTTCGGACTACTACGATACCCATTCCCCCCGTCCAAAACTTTCCCTTCACTGGTTAGGCGTTGAATCGCCTCTCATCAGTTTGGAGATGACATGAGAATCATGAGCCATTTGGACCCGATGTCTCTAATACTCGCTCAACGATCTTCATGTTGTGGGACGTCAGCTTGATTGAACGGTAATTGTCAAAGTCTCGCGTATCGCCTTTTCCTTTGTACAAATGAAGAAGAAAACTTTCCCTTCACTGGTTAGGCATTGGATCGCCTCTCATCAGTTTGGAGATGACATGAGAATCATGAGCCATTTGGACCCGATGTCTCTCATTTTTTTCCAGAACTCAGAGTGTATCTCGTTAGGCCCAACTGCTTTTCTCTTTTTGGAGTCATTGACAGCCTTCATAACTTCTTCGACAGTAATTTCGGGTACTTTTTTGGCTCTCGGAAAATATATCCGAGCAAATTGGTCATTTGGAAGTCCTTCACAATACTGCTGCCACCTGTGTAGTATTTTTTCGTCATCCACAAGAAGCAGCCCTTGAGCATTGTTGATGAACTTTGGTGAACTGATTTGATGGGCATTCCTCCTTCTCTGAGAGGCAATTTTGAAAAGTTTGTGGAGAGCCTAGTTTCTATCAGCAGCCGAAAAAGAAATTTCTTCTAACTCCCGATACAGAGACTCCACACACATTGCTTGAATTTGAACGCACTTTCGCTTTGCGAGCCTCTTGCTTTGCTAGCCAATCGTGGATGTTAAAGAGTAGTAAATAATCTCGAATGAATATATTAATTTTTGAGACAATGGTTACAATTCGCGCGAATTTTTTAATCTAGATATTTTTTTCAATTCTAAATTTTTGTTTTCGAGATTTTAACTTTCGGGGTTTTTGTTTTCTGGATTATTGTTTTCTAGATTTCGTGGTAAACCCGCCTGAAGTACCGCCGACAAAAAAATTGGTTGGTTGTCTTTTTTCACTGCATTTCAAGTTATAGTCCATCAAAGTGGCTGACCTCTTATTCGGAGGTTTAACCACTTTAAATGCTATAACTTCTCAAGGTAGCTACAAAAATGTTATTGCTCCTTAAACTTAAAATTATAAAAATTTGTTGTTCCATTTTTTCGTTAAATTTTTTTTATGAAATTTGTATCCTTGAAAATTTTTCCTATAAATTATGTTAAGCAACTTTTTTACGTACGATCAACACAAATTGTGAAAAAGCCATTTTTTGTCAGACTTAAATGGCCAACAAGTTTGTATGCGCTACTAAATTGTCTTTCCAAAATATACAAACACATTTTTGTACCTATAATAGTTTAGAAGTTATAACATTTAATGTGGTTACAGCCCCAAATTAAAGGGTCACCCATTTTGATGAGCTATAACTTGAAATTGAGTCAGAATGACATTTTGAATAAATACTTGTGGTGAGTGTCAGAAGCTGGCGTACTGAGTTTTTCCAAAAAAAAACTCGTTTAACGAAACTTAAAAAAACCAACAATAACTTAGAAACCGGTGAAGTAGTTTCAAAAAAATTTAATACGCGATTTAATGTTATTATAAAAATTAAGAGAAAACAACTTTTCCTAACATCACTTTTCTTAAAAACATCATACTCAGATTTTTGCAAAAGTATCCAATAACGGCCCATCTGTAATTGATACAGTACCTACCCTTATAATGTTGCCACAGTGCAGGCTTTTTTTTGGAGCTGATAATGATGATTCATTGCCTGTTTTTGGGTGCTGCTTACTACTTGAAAGAATAGGAGGATAGGAAAGAAGTTTTTTAGTGCGATAGGGTTTTTTTTCTCCACAGGTGGCGCCTTAATTGCTTAAGGGAGATTTGAATTGTTGTGTTTATTCAATTTTTACAAAACATGGCTCTGGTCGGGATTCGAACACACGACCTGAAAATCACTTTGTGAATACACTAAAATCGCACCATTGCCACATGCATATATGTTAAATACAACAATCACTTAGCCTATATGCGCTAACTTTAGTGGGGATAACTATCGCCGCTTATCTTCCATATTATCGATGGATCTAAAAAAAATCATGAAATTAAATCAAGAAACTACCTGTTCGTACTTCGTAATCAGGTGAGAGAGGAAACTGCATTTTACAGCTCGAAGACGGACTCAAATTTTTGAGTAACACCTGGGGCTAACAGCCTCCACACGTTCCATAGAGGGTTCATCCGCTACCATCTCTTTTTCAAGTTTCTTTCTTACTTGAAAAATCCTAACTAACTTAACCCTCTGCGACTGACGTGGTAGTATGACAGACACCAGAAAATTTAAAAACTTGTGTTGTGTCGTTATTTTTCAGTTGTTGACTCTCGCGCTCTCAGTACCTTTCTGTTGTATGCTCAAACGTGCGTTAGCGTAATGCCAGCGGTCGTGGTGTGTGCATGCATTGTTGTACGAAGGAGAGTGTCCACAAGTCAACCACGTCAGTTTTAAGGTATGCGTCTGATAGAGACGTCGACAAAAGTCTTTGTAAGTCACGACCAGCTAATAGAAGATTGGTTGGACGAAGAAAACGAGCACGAATTCAACGATTTCGACGATGAAGATGATGACCCAAATTTTCAGCCAGGAACCGAATTCTTGGAAGCCGACGAAGTTTCAGGCGAAGAAGAGTATCAAGAACCAATTGAAGAAATTCCACATGTAACCGCCACTGAAAATGTGCATCAAGATGGGTAAAGATTTTCCTCCTCTACCTCCAAGAACTCAATCGATTCGACTAAGTGGAACAAAACTATTGTCTATATGTCCAACAAAACTTAAAAGATTAACTAGGTATTGTTGCCGTGATTATTTAAAGTCAATTTATCTGCAACGCTCTAAGCCCGTTTATAAAGACTGCCAAAAAATTTTTGATTTTGAGGTTACAAATACTTTAATTGAACCAATGAATGGATATTTTTATACCCTATTCTAAGAGCATATTAATTTTGACGCATAGTTTGTAACATACCTTAATATTGCCCATAGACCCCTAAAAGTTACTATATTTATGAACAGCTTCGATAGTAATGTCGATCTAGCCATGTCCGTCCGTCCGTCCGTCGGCAAAAATTAGGCCTTTAAACTGGGCCTAGAGAGCTGAAATTTTAACCATATACTCTCTAGGGTCCCGAAATAATCAAGTTTAGGAATTTTTGAAATCCGCCCAGAGACACGCCCACAAACTCAAAAAAAAAAAAACCAAATTTTGGAAAAAATCGAATTTTGAGCTAGAAAGCTGAAATTGTTTATATCTGATCTATGGCTCCTAAAAATGCTCGGGATATAAAATTTTCAAAATCCGCAAACTGACATGCCCACAAATTAAAAAAACGACTTTTTTTAAAAATTCAAAGTTTGAGCTAGGGAGCTGAAATTTATAATATATACTCTCTAGGGGGGCCTTTATGCTCATGTGTAAATATTTTCAAAATCCGCCCACTGACACGCCCACAATCTTAAAAAACAATTTTTTTTTGAAAATTCAAAGTTTGAGCTTGGGAGCTGAAATTTATAATATATACTCTCTAGGGGCCCTTTATACTCATGTGTATCCGCCTACTGGCACGCCCACGATTAAATAAAACAATTTTATTGAAACACCCAAGTCTGAGCTAGGGAGCGTTTTTTTCGATAACATCCTTTAAATGTTATATAACACAATATGTAGAGCGTTCTTAACAATTCAACCATACTTAGACTTTTGTCACGCCCACTTATGAGGGATAGGAATAAGAATAGGGTATCCAACAGTTCGCCCAAGCGGACTGTAGCCCGTCCCTTTTTTTTGTAATTCTGATTACCATAAGTGTAAACTTTCATAAATATGCAAGTAAATAAAGAAAATATTTATGTTTGATTTTTTTTAAACTTTTCAATATGTATAAGTTTTGGAAAAAAAAATTAAGTCATATCAATAAATGCTGTTCAACTTTATATGAATTCTTAATCTATATATATATGCATCCTTCGCGTGGGTCAGTCACCTTGACGTGCGTACCATCATTGCATTCGATGGTGCCGGTGCGAAGGCTTGAGGCGTAGGTTCAACGGGCTATGCTGTCTAAGGGCCACCCATGACAGACAGGCTGTTGACGAGCGTTTACCAAGTACTGACCAGGACTCTACGTCCCCTCTCTCCCCCTTCTCTTTCTTGAGACGTAAGTGTGGTACATGTACTACTTTGCGGCCTCTACAGGACAGCCCGTTCTTTTCCCTCTCCCCCTCCTTATCCCCTGGGCTGGACGTAAGGTGTCATACGACCCGTGCCGAGAGTCAACCTGGCTGAGGGCCCAGTCTATCAAATAGCTCAGTCGTGTACGGAGTATCCGGATACCTGGCGACCTCCGGATTAACCAGCCTTATCTGCACAATGCGGATCTCTGTGCAGATGGACCTTTTTTTCTCCGCGACTCGTGGGATCTCAATATGAATTCAAAAAAAACATAAACAAACAAAAACAAAAAATTTTATGGCCGGTTCCCTTTTCAAACCGGACGGTAGTACGGCGACCAAGCTGTCTACCGGCTTAGCTCTTATGGCACCAGATAGTGTTGGAACTGTGGACATTCATGGTCCCTCCACTAGTGGTTGCGAGCTAAAAAAATCCTTTTCCGACAGAGAGAGGACTGTGAATCATGGTCCCCCCTCTGCCGGCCCCACCAAGTCAACAACTTCGCTCATTGCTAATACGCTGTCTGTAGAACGGACTGTGGCAACTCATGGTCCTTCTACGGTCGGCAATAGCGTTGCCCCCAAAAAACCTGTTGGTGGTGGGACTGTGCATCATGGTCCCCCCACGGTTGGCAAAAGCGCTGCCCCCAAAAAACCTGATGGTGGTGGGACTGTGCATCATGGTCCCTCCACGGTCGGCATAAGAGCTGCCCCTAAGAAACCTGATGGTGGTGGGACTGTGCATCATGGTCCCTCTACCAACACAAAGCGTCACCACAATCCGTCCACGGCGTCATACAAACACCGACGTAACGCCATCCGAATCCAGCGTATGTGTGGCACCATCGCGGAGAAGGATAGGACGCCAGCACAAATCGCCAAACTGGACTGGGCTCAGCAGATCCTTAAGGCCTGCGACCCGTCGATCAAACGTCAGAGGTCAGTGGAAGGAACCAGCTCGGTTCCCAAGAGGCAGAGAGTGCATAACACCGGCATCTCTCCCACTGTCACACCTCACAGATCTTTCAGTGATATCTTGAAAGACAAAATTGTGGTCGCAGTCATCGACCGCAATGACATCGACGGGTCTATAACCCATGAGAAGTGGGATATGGTCAAGAGAGCGCTTTCGCGCTCTTTCTTCTCCTTCATAAAAAACCATCCCGGACCTCCTCCGCTTACACATGAAGGAGGGTGGCATCAAGGTCACATCAAATTGGTCGCGTGTGATGATCAAAGATCGGCCGATCTCTACAAGCTTGCAATAAGTAGGCTTGGAGAGGTGTGGCCCGATGCAAAGCTCGAGGTTGTTGCAAGGGAGGACATCCCCTGCCGACCAAGATCTCGTATTTGGATCACTGCGGATCCATCCACCCCTGAGGACATCCTGGAAGTCCTGAAATTCAGCAACCCTTCACTTCCGACCCACAACTGGAAGGTTGCCAAACTGGAAGAGCTTAAGGGCGATTACAGATGTGTCGTGGTTGTACTCAACCAAGAAACCCTGGCTCCTCTGGCCAAGAACGACTACATCATAAGATTCGCATGGGACGACGTCAAAATGCGGGTCTATAAAAAGGATGAAATGGATGCGGGTAAACTTCCCCCTCCTCCTCCTCCTCCCTCTGACTCTACGATCGTAGTCTCAGATCCTGGGGCTTCAATCTCCTTCCCCTCTTTAGAGGACGATGAACCCTCGCTAACCAACGAATCACCATCCATAACCGACGCTTTGTCAGATATGGAGACTGATGATCAAGATCAGGATAAGGCTCTTCTGAGTGAAGACGAGCTTCTCAACTCGTCCTCGGAATTGGAAGGAATGAATAACACCGTGGTGGAGGCATCTCTGCCTGATTGTAGCGAAAATGCTGCAGTTAGTTCAGATTAACCTCCAACACTCCATAAAGGCTTCGGCCGCACTTATTCTTCGTCTTACCAAAGGCGCAGAAGACATCGTCCTGATACAAGAACCTTGGATTGTCAACAACCTGGTTCGAGGACTCAGGACTCCTGGATACTACTCACTGTATGTGACCGATAAAGGTAAACCTAGATCGTGCATACTAGTGAAAAGTAATATTAATGCTTATTTACTCCCTAATTTCAGCGATCGAGATACAACTGTGGCAAGAATAGAGACCGCTAGTAGATCATTCTGGCTAGTATCAGCGTATCTCGCCCACGATCAAGTGGGACCTCTCCCTGGTGATAACCTAGAGAGGTTGATCGAAGAAGCAAGGAGGCAGAAAATTGACCTCATATTGGGGTGTGATGCCAACGCTCATCACACCGTATGGGGCAGCACAGACATCAATAACAGAGGTGAGTCACTTTTTGAATATCTCTTACGTACTAACCTCATTGTTTGTAACTCAGGTAATGAACCCACCTTCATTACCAAAAACCGACAAGAAGTCCTTGATATCACTCTTGTCTCCGATACCATCAACGACATGATTACGGGCTGGAAGGTTTCGGCTGATCACTCTTTTTCGGATCACCGCTATCTTCTTTTCAACCTAAGCGTTGAGCCTCCATGTCAACCCATTTTCCGAAATCCTCGGAAAACCAATTGGCCCTTATACAGAGACACATTACATAATCGTATTAAATCTGTACACTTAAGTCCACCCTGCGACTCCAATGAGCTCGACAATAAAGTCGATGAACTCACCCTGGCCCTTAACGAAGCAATGGCGGAATCCTGCCCGCTCGTACAACCCAGGGGTAAGAAGAAGCCTCACTGGTGGACCCCTGAGCTAGGACCACTCAGAAAGGAGTGCAGAAGACTCTTCAATCTTGCTAAAAGCTCAAAAGCCATAACCGATTGGGACTCCTATAAGGAATCCCTCATACTATACAAAAAAGAACTAAGGAAAGCCAAAAGATCCTCATGGAGACTCTTCTGTGGCAAAATAGAAGAATCATCTGAGTCATCAAGGGTAAGAAAAATCCTCTCTTCTAATCCAATTATGCCTAGCTGCCTTAAGAAGGCAGACGGCTCTTGGACGACATCTAGCGAGGAATCGCTCAATCTGCTACTTGACACTCATTTCCCAGGCAGCTCTAATATTACCGGCAATTTACGCCCTCGCAGGTCATTTGCACAGGTAACTTACTCTCACGGTCTGATTACTAGGGAAAAGCTAACTTGGGCGCTACATAGCTTCAAACCCTTCAAGTCTGCAGGACCAGACGGCATAATACCTGCCGAACTACAAATGTCAGCGGATATCATCCTGCCTGTGCTGGAGATGATCCTGAAAAGCTGTCTAGACCTGGTTCATATCCCCCGGGCTTGGAGAGAAGTTAAAGTGGTTTTCATACCCAAGGCTGGCAAATATTCCCACGTCAGTCCAAAGGACCTCAGACCCATTAGTCTATCTTCATTCCTCCTCAAAACGCTGGAGCGATTAATTGATATCCATCTTCGCACGAACATAAATCCGCAATTATTGTCTGCGGCTCAGCATGCATACTGTAAGGGAAAGTCGGTGGAAACCGCTCTTCACTCCTTAGTACGCACTATCGAATACTCTCTTCATCACAAAGAGTATACCATGGTGGCTTTCCTTGACATAGAAGGCGCCTTTAACAACGTTAACACATCTGCAATCGCAAATGCACTGACAGAACTGAAGGTGGATAGCTCGCTTGGTGAATTGATTAATCTACTGCTTGAAAGTCGGATTATTAATTCAAAACTGGCCGTTGCATCTGCTAGGAGGTCTGTCAGTAGAGGCACGCCACAAGGCGGTGTTCTTTCTCCCCTTCTCTGGAATTTGGTGGTGAATAAACTACTGATAAACCTGGAAGGGGAGGGCTGCAGGGTGATTGCCTATGCGGATGACGTTGCTATAGCCGTCTCAGGAAAATACCTCAATACCATTAGGGAACTCCTGCAAAACGCTCTTAACAAGCTAACGAGATGGGCTAATCGGTGTGGACTGTGCGTTAACCCCCACAAAACCGAGTTAGTCCTCTTTTCCAGGAAATATAAAATCCCACATATTGACCCTCCCTCTATTAGCGGTACAAGCTTAACCTTCTCTGAGGAAGCAAAATTTTTGGGTCTAATCTTCGATAGGAAGTTAAGTTGGAAACCCAATATACTAGAAAGAGTCAAGAAAGCTACAGTAGCACTTTTCTCTTGCAAAAAAGCCATTGGCAATAAGTGAGGTATACAACCCCGTATTACGCATTGGCTATATACAGCGGTGGTTAGACCAATTCTTACTTACGGGGTGGTCGTCTGGTGGACTGCCCTGGATAAAGCTATAAACCGCGACAAACTGGGCAAAGTCCAGCGATCAGCGTGTCTGTGCATTAGCGGAGCACTCCGTACTACCCCCTCCGCTGCACTGGACATTCTGTTGCACCTGATACCCCTTGACATTTTCAGCATGCAAACAGCGGCTTGTTCCGCTGTCCGCTTAAAAGCTACCTCACAGTGGACCAACAAGAAGATTGGCCACTCCATCATTTTGGACTCCTTTAAGTCTCTACCCAGAAACATAGACTACACCATACCCCATCTGCAGTTCGGAAAAAACTTCCAAATCACCATTCCTTCCAGATCATTCTGGGATGATGATGCATTTGCAGAAGATAAATCGATCCACTTCTACACCGACGGATCTAAAACCAGCGATGGGGTAGGTGGGGGCGTTTTCTCAGAAAAGCTAAATCTTAGCCTCTCTTTCCGTCTTCCAGATTACTGTAGCGTGTTCCAGGCGGAAATTTTAGCGATAAAAGAAGCCCTGTCGTGTCTAAAGAGGAATGTGATATCCTCAAAGGATATCCGTATCTTCTCGGATAGTCAGGCAGCGATTAAGTCCCTGGACTCAGTCTCTTCAAATTCCATCGTAGCCCAAGATTGCCGCTCATCTCTCTCGGAGATGGCAGAGCAGTTCAACATTCACCTCTGTTGGGTGCCGGGACATAGAGACATTCCAGGTAACTGTAAGGCAGACGATCTCGCCAAAAAAGGAACCACTTTACCCCTTTTACCTGATAAAGGTTCTTTAGGAATACCAATCGCTACATGCAAACTCTTGCTCAAGCTATCAGCAATCGAGAGAACAAACCTTAGGTGGACATGTAGCAATACTTGTCTAGCGACTAAGCGAATCTGGCCAAAGCTGGATCTGCGACGCTCTAAGAGTCTAATCTCATTAAACCGACTGCATATTAGCTCGACCATAGGCGTTATCACAGGACACTGCTTAATAGGCAGGCACGCCTCCAGACTTGGCGTGCACTCAAACGACTTCTGCAGAAGCTGCATGGACGAGGAGGAGGAGGAGACTGTACTTCACCTTCTCTGCACATGCCCTGCACTCTCCCACAAAAGAAATCTCCATCTAGGGGACTTCTTGTTTAACGACACAAACGACTTAGCCAACACTGGCGTCAGAAGTCTTTCGCGCTTCATAAGAAGCTCCCATTGGTTCAACGAGCAGTGAGGGAATCCCCAGATCTGTGTGGTACCACAATGGAACTAATCTTGGTCTAAGTGTGTCGGCCTTAGCTGACAGCCACGTCAACCTAACCTAACCTAACCTAATCTATATATATAAAAGAAAGTGTCCGAAGCGATGTAATCCCATAACTCGGGATTGGCCGAACCGATTTTGATGATTTATACTTTGTTGGAAAGGTATTTTCTCAGTTCGGGTTTTAAAAGAAAACAAATCAAAATTTCAAAATGTCTTATTTTGACCACCCAGCGTGTTACGACAGGTTTTTTTTCGATTTTTTTCAATTTTTTTTTTCATTTTGTATTTATTTATTTTGGCAACAACCAAAAAAAGAACAGTATACTGTTTTCCATCATTAAGTACTTCAATTTAACCTATTTATGTGTGTAGTAAACAATGTCACCAAGACGCAAAGGGGCCAATTTGGGCCGTCGAACGAATAGAACGACAGACATGCGAAATAGAAGAGTCCAAAGATCAGACGAACGAGTCCAACAAGATAATGCAGATGTGCGTAGGAGCATGGCACAATTTCGTGAATCGCAATCACAAGAGGCACGAGCTGAACGAAATCAACAGAGACAATTGGATTGAACGGCTTACTTATCGGTATGGATCCAAATTCTAACCTGTTCCTGAAGTCAATTCGAACATTTAATTCACGTTTCCAAATGACATCGTTTGGAGCAACAGAAATAGTTAAAAATAATGCTGCAAATGGTCAACAATTCCATTCGACATTCAAAATCAAAGGCCAAGGTTATCACAAAATGGGCTCATTGCTGCCAATGCCGAATGAACCACATAATTTTTTACAAATTTACTTTATGGGCGGTGGGGACACGTTGCGGCTACAATAACCTCAATTCACCATATGCCAGACGCATCGTCGGTCGGCGAGCTTGATGCTCTATAGACATTTTCACCAAGCTATCTCTTTTTGAAGTGCGGAATCCCTGTCTTAAACAACAGAAACAAATTGAATGATAAAATTGTAGAAATTTGCACAAATCGTATGGAATAATCATTGTGATTGTTAATGAACTGAATATGAAAGTGCAAACAGAAGCTATTGAAGGGTAAAACGTAACAAATAATAGAAAAAAACGTGAGAAAGTATGTTAAAGCAAAACAAACAATTAACATAGGGACGGGCTACAGTCCGCTTGGCGAACTTTTGGATATCCTATTCTTATTCACAGCAGACAACTAGAGAGTCTGTATCATAAATTTCAGTTTCCTAGCTCAAACTTTGACTTTTCAATAAAATTGTTTTATTTAATTGTGGGCGTGTCAGTGGGCTGATTTTAGAAATTTTATCTCCCGAGCAGTTTTATGACTCAAGATCATAACAAATTTCAGCTTTCTAGCTAAAAATTCGATTTTTTCGATAAATTTGTTTTTTTTTGGCGTGTCTGTGGGCGGATTTCATAAATTCTTAAACTTGATTATTTCGAGGACCTGGAGAGTATATATATGGTTAAAGGCACAATTTTTGCCGACAGACGAACGGACATGATCGACATTACTATCGATGCTGATCATAAATATAGTAAGTTTTACGGGTCTACGGGCAATATTATGGTATGGTTCAAACTTCGCGTCGAAATTAATATACCCTTAGAATAGGGTATAAAAACAGTTGATATGTTGGCCAAAAACGCTGTTCAATTGTATTTAGATATTTAATATGTTTGTTTAGAAAACTTTTCAATTTATTTGCTTCCAAACAAAAATATCTACAAATTAAAAACTGACAATCACGCTATTGTCATCAAACCTGATAAAACACCAGCTGTATGCGTGGATTTCATGCACCTGTTGTTGACGACTTTGCTGGAATCATGGTTGGCGACCGTACAGCGACCCGACAAATCGTGATTTGAAGAAGAAATAATAATCTTGAGTCCATTGCTGATACACACCGTTCTCCAATATCCGCTAATGTTCTGAAAGGGACAAAACGTCCATTAAGTCATAGACCACATCCCAACACACTTACAATAAGTTAGTTATTTTGCATTTCCCTACGAAAATATTCACTAGAAATAATTTATATGGCAAAACAACGTTTGCCGGGTCAGCTAGTACGTCATAAATCGTAAAACGCAATTTACCTTTCATTCAATCAACTCAAATATAAAAAAAAAAATTTAATTTCATAAACATAAGCTGTGAACTATTATTTTCTAATAATAAATCTGTAATAGGTGCCTAAGTAAATAATAATTATAATTCGCGAGGAACCCTTCATGGGCGAGTCCAACTCGCACTTGGCCGCTTTTTTTTTTGCTATCGGTTTCATTCTCTGTACCGACGACCCGTTTGCCTGTATACTTGGTGAATGATTGGCTGCGGCTCTCTGTTTTTGAAGCCTACATAGAGATTGCGTAATCAATTGTTTTTTCCAATGTCATGTCCGTTTCCCGCAGCAGCCTTTCCTTGCTGTCGGAGTCTCTTAGCCCTCGAATCAACTGAGAACGTAGATGAGTTTAAAGTGTAGACTTTTTTCATGCATTGCAGATAAAGTTACAGTATGCGCTCAGCTTCTTTAGCTCTTCTAGATAGTTCGAAATCGATTCCCCGACGTGTTGGAGTCTTAGCAGAAATTTGTGCTGTTCCGTATAGATAATTCTCCAGCCTTTTAATATAATTTGGGAAAGGTTCCTCATTCTCGTTGAATTGATCGAAGTGTACATTTGGTGTACCAGGGTTGCTTTAAAGATTTTGTAACGCATTTGTCAATGCCAAAATAATTGAAGAAAAAAAGTGAAGTTATTTCCCACTCGAGGTGAAGTTATTGCCCATGTGAAGTTATTGTCCGTGAAGTTATTTCTCTGCACCGAAAAGAAGACCCACGCTGCTAAATCCCGTCAAAAGAATGTCACTTTATTTCAATGTCCAATATGACAGTTCATAAGAGTTCCATTTACAATGAAATGTTTTAAAAATTCATTTTTACGTTCACAATGGTAACTTATACATTTATAACAGAATTGAAATGAATGACTAAGAAAAACGGCGATCTTAAATCCATGTGTTTCCTATCCCAATGAGCCACCGTTGGATACAACTAGATCGAATGTTGCTGATATAATCCATACAAAATCGATTTAGTTCTTCAATCGCATCTCCTCAACAACAAAGCTTCCATCTGTACTATCAAAATGTTGGTGGTTTTCCAACGAAACTAGTTCAGTTGCTGCTTTTTTTTATTCTTCACTTCAATATGATGTCACTGCTCTCGCCGAAACGTCGGGCGTCATTCCGCAAGTCAATAATCGCCTGACGAGATCGTTTGATGATACTCTTACATTCTGTAACAGCAATAAACATCTATCGTCTGGACGATGTCGTTATAGATGTTTATTGCTAATTATCGTCAAGACGATGTCCTTTGCGCGATAGCTAATGAGGTGTCGTCTTGAATCCATTTGCATATTTTGCAGACTTTTGAATAATTTTTGAGGCTACAGAATAATATGATAAAAAAAAATCTTTTTTCATTGCATTCCCCTCACAATTTTACGGCAATGTCTTAGCTCGCATTGAAAAGGTTCGGAAATTAAGTTATCTTACTATCCCGCCACCATCCACACTCATTCGCTCACATTGGATAAAAAGTCGGAAGGAAAATTGATTTGGAAAGTAGAAATTATATAATTTATACGGGAATAATAAATTCAAGACTTGCTTTCGTAAATTTACATCTAAAAACACATTTTAATTTCACTGAATATCAGCTGTTTCACAAAAGAGTGAAAACAACACCGTCTATATTGAACATTGTGTAGGTGATTCCGATTGTTTTTCACCAGATTTCTTAACTCGGACTACACAATAATGATAAAGTTAAGTGAAGCAAATTGATGACGATCTCGTCCACTAATATCGCTTGCACGAATACGTCATAGAAGTTAAGGAATGACCCCCTGGCTATCTAGCAAACATTATGATGCTGAAATGTTCAATCACCAGCAGCATTTAGTATACCGGAAGGATCGCTGTGCGGATTTGGCTAGTATGGAGAGAGAAGGAGTATTATTGTTCCACATTGTTCCTCTTTTCTAGATGTCGACCAAATAATTATTAAAATAAAAATACTAATGAAACTCATGAACTATAGGTTCTAATGAATTTTTTGAATCGCTAGCTATATTGCCCCAAAGAGCTCACTAAAATTATAAAAATGTCATGTAGAAAATGTACTTGTTCCTTTTATTGTGAATTGCGACTTCAGAAAAAGGTACTAGGTACTGATTCTTTTTCTGAATTTGATACTCGGTAAATGAAAAATTCAATAGACCATACTCTGGATTTAATTATCGTGGATAATGAATTTAATAATAATATAAGTAAATATATTAAGCATACGTTTCGTGGCTGACTCAAATATGTTAAATAAATTTCACCCAATAACTAAACAAATGATTAATATAGAGCTAACTATTGAAATATAAAATTGTATCATAACGGTATTGCATGGTTCTTAATATTTAATGGTATAGACTTAAAATACAGTATGCGCTCAGCTTCTTTAGCTCTTCTAGATAGTTCGAAATCGATTCCCCGACGTGTTGGAGTCTTAGCAGAAATTTGTGCTGTTCCGTATAGATAATTCTCCAGCCTTTTAATATAATTTGGGAAAGGTTCCTCATTCTCGTTGAATTGATCGAAGTGTACATTTGGTGTACCAGGGTTGCTTTAAAGATTTTGTAACGCATTTGTCAATGCCAAAATAATTGAAGAAAAAAAGTGAAGTTATTTCCCACTCGAGGTGAAGTTATTGCCCATGTGAAGTTATTGTCCGTGAAGTTATTTCTCTGCACCGAAAAGAAGACCCACGCTGCTAAATCCCGTCAAAAGAATGTCACTTTATTTCAATGTCCAATATGACAGTTCATAAGAGTTCCATTTACAATGAAATGTTTTAAAAATTCATTTTTACGTTCACAATGGTAACTTATACATTTATAACAGAATTGAAATGAATGACTAAGAAAAACGGCGATCTTAAATCCATGTGTTTCCTATCCCAATGAGCCACCGTTGGATACAACTAGATCGAATGTTGCTGATATAATCCATACAAAATCGATTTAGTTCTTCAATCGCATCTCCTCAACAACAAAGCTTCCATCTGTACTATCAAAATGTTGGTGGTTTTCCAACGAAACTAGTTCAGTTGCTGCTTTTTTTTATTCTTCACTTCAATATGATGTCACTGCTCTCGCCGAAACGTCGGGCGTCATTCCGCAAGTCAATAATCGCCTGACGAGATCGTTTGATGATACTCTTACATTCTGTAACAGCAATAAACATCTATCGTCTGGACGATGTCGTTATAGATGTTTATTGCTAATTATCGTCAAGACGATGTCCTTTGCGCGATAGCTAATGAGGTGTCGTCTTGAATCCATTTGCATATTTTGCAGACTTTTGAATAATTTTTGAGGCTACAGAATAATATGATAAAAAAAAATCTTTTTTCATTGCATTCCCCTCACAATTTTACGGCAATGTCTTAGCTCGCATTGAAAAGGTTCGGAAATTAAGTTATCTTACTATCCCGCCACCATCCACACTCATTCGCTCACATTGGATAAAAAGTCGGAAGGAAAATTGATTTGGAAAGTAGAAATTATATAATTTATACGGGAATAATAAATTCAAGACTTGCTTTCGTAAATTTACATCTAAAAACACATTTTAATTTCACTGAATATCAGCTGTTTCACAAAAGAGTGAAAACAACACCGTCTATATTGAACATTGTGTAGGTGATTCCGATTGTTTTTCACCAGATTTCTTAACTCGGACTACACAATAATGATAAAGTTAAGTGAAGCAAATTGATGACGATCTCGTCCACTAATATCGCTTGCACGAATACGTCATAGAAGTTAAGGAATGACCCCCTGGCTATCTAGCAAACATTATGATGCTGAAATGTTCAATCACCAGCAGCATTTAGTATACCGGAAGGATCGCTGTGCGGATTTGGCTAGTATGGAGAGAGAAGGAGTATTATTGTTCCACATTGTTCCACTTTTCTAGATGTCGACCAAATAATTATTAAAATAAAAATACTAATGAAACTCATGAACTATAGGTTCTAATGAATTTTTTGAATCGCTAGCTATATTGCCCCAAAGAGCTCACTAAAATTATAAAAATGTCATGTAGAAAATGTACTTGTTCCTTTTATTGTGAATTGCGACTTCAGAAAAAGGTACTAGGTACTGATTCTTTTTCTGAATTTGATACTCGGTAAATGAAAAATTCAATAGACCATACTCTGGATTTAATTATCGTGGATAATGAATTTAATAATAATATAAGTAAATATATTAAGCATACGTTTCGTGGCTGACTCAAATATGTTAAATAAATTTCACCCAATAACTAAACAAATGATTAATATAGAGCTAACTATTGAAATATAAAATTGTATCATAACGGTATTGCATGGTTCTTAATATTTAATGGTATAGACTTAAAATACAGTATGCGCTCAGCTTCTTTAGCTCTTCTAGATAGTTCGAAATCGATTCCCCGACGTGTTGGAGTCTTAGCAGAAATTTGTGCTGTTCCGTATAGATAATTCTCCAGCCTTTTAATATAATTTGGGAAAGGTTCCTCATTCTCGTTGAATTGATCGAAGTGTACATTTGGTGTACCAGGGTTGCTTTAAAGATTTTGTAACGCATTTGTCAATGCCAAAATAATTGAAGAAAAAAAGTGAAGTTATTTCCCACTCGAGGTGAAGTTATTGCCCATGTGAAGTTATTGTCCGTGAAGTTATTTCTCTGCACCGAAAAGAAGACCCACGCTGCTAAATCCCGTCAAAAGAATGTCACTTTATTTCAATGTCCAATATGACAGTTCATAAGAGTTCCATTTACAATGAAATGTTTTAAAAATTCATTTTTACGTTCACAATGGTAACTTATACATTTATAACAGAATTGAAATGAATGACTAAGAAAAACGGCGATCTTAAATCCATGTGTTTCCTATCCCAATGAGCCACCGTTGGATACAACTAGATCGAATGTTGCTGATATAATCCATACAAAATCGATTTAGTTCTTCAATCGCATCTCCTCAACAACAAAGCTTCCATCTGTACTATCAAAATGTTGGTGGTTTTCCAACGAAACTAGTTCAGTTGCTGCTTTTTTTTATTCTTCACTTCAATATGATGTCACTGCTCTCGCCGAAACGTCGGGCGTCATTCCGCAAGTCAATAATCGCCTGACGAGATCGTTTGATGATACTCTTACATTCTGTAACAGCAATAAACATCTATCGTCTGGACGATGTCGTTATAGATGTTTATTGCTAATTATCGTCAAGACGATGTCCTTTGCGCGATAGCTAATGAGGTGTCGTCTTGAATCCATTTGCATATTTTGCAGACTTTTGAATAATTTTTGAGGCTACAGAATAATATGATAAAAAAAAATCTTTTTTCATTGCATTCCCCTCACAATTTTACGGCAATGTCTTAGCTCGCATTGAAAAGGTTCGGAAATTAAGTTATCTTACTATCCCGCCACCATCCACACTCATTCGCTCACATTGGATAAAAAGTCGGAAGGAAAATTGATTTGGAAAGTAGAAATTATATAATTTATACGGGAATAATAAATTCAAGACTTGCTTTCGTAAATTTACATCTAAAAACACATTTTAATTTCACTGAATATCAGCTGTTTCACAAAAGAGTGAAAACAACACCGTCTATATTGAACATTGTGTAGGTGATTCCGATTGTTTTTCACCAGATTTCTTAACTCGGACTACACAATAATGATAAAGTTAAGTGAAGCAAATTGATGACGATCTCGTCCACTAATATCGCTTGCACGAATACGTCATAGAAGTTAAGGAATGACCCCCTGGCTATCTAGCAAACATTATGATGCTGAAATGTTCAATCACCAGCAGCATTTAGTATACCGGAAGGATCGCTGTGCGGATTTGGCTAGTATGGAGAGAGAAGGAGTATTATTGTTCCACATTGTTCCTCTTTTCTAGATGTCGACCAAATAATTATTAAAATAAAAATACTAATGAAACTCATGAACTATAGGTTCTAATGAATTTTTTGAATCGCTAGCTATATTGCCCCAAAGAGCTCACTAAAATTATAAAAATGTCATGTAGAAAATGTACTTGTTCCTTTTATTGTGAATTGCGACTTCAGAAAAAGGTACTAGGTACTGATTCTTTTTCTGAATTTGATACTCGGTAAATGAAAAATTCAATAGACCATACTCTGGATTTAATTATCGTGGATAATGAATTTAATAATAATATAAGTAAATATATTAAGCATACGTTTCGTGGCTGACTCAAATATGTTAAATAAATTTCACCCAATAACTAAACAAATGATTAATATAGAGCTAACTATTGAAATATAAAATTGTATCATAACGGTATTGCATGGTTCTTAATATTTAATGGTATAGACTTAAAATACAGTATGCGCTCAGCTTCTTTAGCTCTTCTAGATAGTTCGAAATCGATTCCCCGACGTGTTGGAGTCTTAGCAGAAATTTGTGCTGTTCCGTATAGATAATTCTCCAGCCTTTTAATATAATTTGGGAAAGGTTCCTCATTCTCGTTGAATTGATCGAAGTGTACATTTGGTGTACCAGGGTTGCTTTAAAGATTTTGTAACGCATTTGTCAATGCCAAAATAATTGAAGAAAAAAAGTGAAGTTATTTCCCACTCGAGGTGAAGTTATTGCCCATGTGAAGTTATTGTCCGTGAAGTTATTTCTCTGCACCGAAAAGAAGACCCACGCTGCTAAATCCCGTCAAAAGAATGTCACTTTATTTCAATGTCCAATATGACAGTTCATAAGAGTTCCATTTACAATGAAATGTTTTAAAAATTCATTTTTACGTTCACAATGGTAACTTATACATTTATAACAGAATTGAAATGAATGACTAAGAAAAACGGCGATCTTAAATCCATGTGTTTCCTATCCCAATGAGCCACCGTTGGATACAACTAGATCGAATGTTGCTGATATAATCCATACAAAATCGATTTAGTTCTTCAATCGCATCTCCTCAACAACAAAGCTTCCATCTGTACTATCAAAATGTTGGTGGTTTTCCAACGAAACTAGTTCAGTTGCTGCTTTTTTTTATTCTTCACTTCAATATGATGTCACTGCTCTCGCCGAAACGTCGGGCGTCATTCCGCAAGTCAATAATCGCCTGACGAGATCGTTTGATGATACTCTTACATTCTGTAACAGCAATAAACATCTATCGTCTGGACGATGTCGTTATAGATGTTTATTGCTAATTATCGTCAATACGATGTCCTTTGCGCGATAGCTAATGAGGTGTCGTCTTGAATCCATTTGCATATTTTGCAGACTTTTGAATAATTTTTGAGGCTACAGAATAATATGATAAAAAAAAATCTTTTTTCATTGCATTCCCCTCACAATTTTACGGCAATGTCTTAGCTCGCATTGAAAAGGTTCGGAAATTAAGTTATCTTACTATCCCGCCACCATCCACACTCATTCGCTCACATTGGATAAAAAGTCGGAAGGAAAATTGATTTGGAAAGTAGAAATTATATAATTTATACGGGAATAATAAATTCAAGACTTGCTTTCGTAAATTTACATCTAAAAACACATTTTAATTTCACTGAATATCAGCTGTTTCACAAAAGAGTGAAAACAACACCGTCTATATTGAACATTGTGTAGGTGATTCCGATTGTTTTTCACCAGATTTCTTAACTCGGACTACACAATAATGATAAAGTTAAGTGAAGCAAATTGATGACGATCTCGTCCACTAATATCGCTTGCACGAATACGTCATAGAAGTTAAGGAATGACCCCCTGGCTATCTAGCAAACATTATGATGCTGAAATGTTCAATCACCAGCAGCATTTAGTATACCGGAAGGATCGCTGTGCGGATTTGGCTAGTATGGAGAGAGAAGGAGTATTATTGTTCCACATTGTTCCTCTTTTCTAGATGTCGACCAAATAATTATTAAAATAAAAATACTAATGAAACTCATGAACTATAGGTTCTAATGAATTTTTTGAATCGCTAGCTATATTGCCCCAAAGAGCTCACTAAAATTATAAAAATGTCATGTAGAAAATGTACTTGTTCCTTTTATTGTGAATTGCGACTTCAGAAAAAGGTACTAGGTACTGATTCTTTTTCTGAATTTGATACTCGGTAAATGAAAAATTCAATAGACCATACTCTGGATTTAATTATCGTGGATAATGAATTTAATAATAATATAAGTAAATATATTAAGCATACGTTTCGTGGCTGACTCAAATATGTTAAATAAATTTCACCCAATAACTAAACAAATGATTAATATAGAGCTAACTATTGAAATATAAAATTGTATCATAACGGTATTGCATGGTTCTTAATATTTAATGGTATAGACTTAAAATACTCTTATAATACTTTAATCAAGACGGTTACTGAAATAATAAATAAAAATGCATATAAAATTGAATAAATAAGTTATCATTAACCGATATAATTGGATAAAAGATTAATAAGTTAGTAATTATCTAAATAAATAAAATGGTTACGAAAATAATCTCATGATGCAAACCTTTGTTTAATATATAAAGGCTCTTTCATTAAGGAATTGGCAACTTCTTTTTTAAATAAATGCAAACTCCTTGAGAAATCTCAAAAAAAATATTTATTAGCTTGAATTACTATCAAAACATTTATGAGTGGAATTCCACTTGGTTCATATGTCCACCACGGGAACGTAACCAGCGGTCGATACGTTGAACCCAATTTTCGATGACTCGGCCGCACATTTTGACCGATACGGCCGCTATTTCTCGTTTAACGTTTAACTCGAAAGTCGCCGGCTTGTTGGCATAGACCAATGATTTAATGTAGCACCATAAAGAAAATCAAGAGGCATTAAATTACATGATCACACGAAACGGACCCGTCTATTGGCCGCCGAATAACACAATAACACATATTCACCAAGCCATTTAATCAAAAATGCGCTTCATCGCTGAAGATGATTTTGCTTTTTTGGAAACTGGCTTCTTTACAGTTTACTTACAATACTTGCCCTTGCAAATAATAACGTTTAAAAACGATCTAGCCGTAATTTTTGACCAAAATCTTTCTTTTACAAGTCGCATAGACTACAGGGGCCTATTTCACCAAACTACAAATTACAACCACAAATTTGTACTTGTGAATCACAAATCCAAATTTGTAATCTGGTTTTCTGTTTCACCAAATACAAATATATGAACCCACAAATTTGTGATTAGACAAAAAAAATTGTAAGAATAAACATGTTGATTACCCGCAAGGGTACTTCTCTGGAGAGAGGTAACGGGCGTAACGACCCTGCGGACCCTAGTCACAAAAATCCAGAAGCGTCTGACCCATATTGGGCGGCTCCCTGGTCAGCGTCTGTTCTCCATGTCAGGAGCGGCTGTGCACAATTAAAAAAAAAAAAAAACGTTTAAACTTTTCACAAAAGTTAAAATTAAAACATGCAATGAACAAAACAAAAGATTTTAATACCCCAGGTGGTATGCCATCTAAAGTGGTAAATCCACCCTCTTCGGAGGTCGGTCCCATGGATTCTGGGGGGGGGCCATTTATTGCTTACCGAGAACCCTTTTGGAAAAAGTAAGAGGGTAGAGAGATCACCCCCATCATCATGTAAAATGGATGAAACCCAAACTCTGAATGCAAAATATTCAGAAGTCTGCAAGGAAAGAGATGGGTTTAAGCAACTAAACGAGACATTAATCCAAGAAATTAATAGTCTAAAGCAGGAGTTGCAAACGTTGAAAAATCAGATCAACAGCCAAAGCAAAGAAAAAGAAATAATTAAAGTAGTTGAGTTCTCAACTGATGAGGAAGAACTACTGAAAGAGACAGAAAGAAAACCCAAAAACGGGAACAAAAATAAAAAACGGAAAATGAGCACATCCCCAAAGATCTCATCTCCGGAAGAAAGCTATCAAGCTACCAATTATGTCCCAAATAAAGAAAATAAAATTCAAAAGTCAGTCAAACCTCCTCCAATTATTGCTCTGAAAATTACAAAGTATGAAAGCTTAGTTAAGTTATTGGAGGAAAATAAAATTAAAGATAATACAATGCTAATAAATGGCAATGACATTAAAATAAATGTAGATGAAGAAGATTCTTATAGAAGACTTACCAAAATACTTAACCAAAAAAAGGTGCAATGGTACTCTTATGAGAATAAACAAACTAGGCCAATTAAGGTTGTTGTAAAGAAACTACACTTCTCATGCTCGCCAGAGAGTGTAGTTACAGATCTAAGAAGGAAAAACCTAAAGATATTAGAAGTTGTCAATATGCTAAAATCTAAAAGCAAAGCACCGCTTCCAATGTTTATGCTAACTTTTGAGCACGACGAAAATATCAAAAAGATATACGATATTAAAGACATCCTTGGAATGAAGGTAGAGATTCATGCCGTAAGGAAATCAAAACTTGTACCACAGTGCAAGAATTGTCAAAAGTATGGACATACGAATAAATACTGCAGCTCTAATCCAAGATGCGTAAAGTGTGCAGGAAACCACCATACTAAAGATTGTATGAAGAAAAAAGACGAACCAACAAAATGCGCTAACTGCAACGAAAAGCATCCAGCCAACTATAGAGGCTGCTTAGTTGCTAAACAGATTCAATTAGCAAAAGACAAAAAGCATAAACAAGCTATGACAAATACAAAAAAGGACGCACCTAAAGACATAAAGGACTTGCAGATGCGAGCGCCAAAAGAAGTACCCATAGCCGATAAAAATATCAAAAAGACATTAGTACCAAAAACAGGAGCGGGTACAGTATTGACATATGCACAGGCTGCATCGAAAAAAGTAGATAATGTCGCAAAAACGAAAACTACAACCAAAACTAAATTAAATAATAATATGGAAACGTTCATGGAAAAAATCCTAAGTAGAATAGAAAGCATGGATAAAAGCAATAAAGCTATATTAGAAAGAATCTCGCTCCTCGAGAAAAAAAGCAGCAATAACAAGGCTGCACAAAAAAGAAGAACATGATGGATAGGTTAAAAATCCTGGAATGGAATGCTAATGGTATCGAGAACCGTAATGATGAAATCCAAGTAGTCCTCGACATGAACCAAATAGATATATGTCTTGTCTCTGAGACGCACTTAAAATTCAATACAAACTTTAAACTGCAAGGGTACGAATTATATCACTCCCCACATCCCCATAATTCAGCAAAATGCGGGGCTGCAGTTATAGTAAAGAATACGATCGATCACCATATAGAAGCCAAGTTCCAATCATGCGCGATGCAAGGAATTTCTATTAACATTCGAACGAAAAGTGGACAAACTATATCAGTTGCATCAACTTACTGTTCTCCCAGTTACAATCTAAAGAAAAATGACTTTTTAGGCCTCTTCCGAATATTTAACAATAGATTTATTGCAGGGGGAGATTTTAATGCCAAAAACAAGTATTGGGGATCTAGATTGACAAATACAAGAGGAAGAGAACTTTATGAAGCAATAAACGAAATTAACGGCAAGTATCACTCAACGGGAAAACCTACGTATTGGCCAACAGATAGAAACAAAATCCCTGATCTTGTCGACTTCTTCGTAACAAAGAATATCTCGACTAACAATATGAAGGTAGAAGAAGGACCAGATCTTGACTCAGATCACTCCACAATACTTTTAACACTTGGCGATAAAATCACTGTTAAAGAAAATAGCGCAAGGCTAGGAAATAAGCTGACTGATTGGAGCTACTTCAGACAGCATCTAGAGGATAGTATTCAGCTCTTAGAAACAATAGAAACAGAAGATCAATTAGAAGATGCTGTTCAAATATTGACTGTCAATATCCAAAGAGCTACATGGGCTGCAACACCTAAAATGAAAACTAAAATCCAACAAAACTCGTATCCAAAAGTAATATGTGATATAATTACGGAAAAGAGACGAGCTAGAAAACGTTGGCAACAAACAAGAGCGCCCAGAGACAAAACAATACTAAATAATCTAAACAGCCAGCTTAAAAGATCGATAAGAGAATTTAAAAATGAGTCTCTTAAAAAATACCTTACCAATCTTACAAATGATGCTAATACCGAGTACTCACTCTGGAAGGCAACAAAGAAAATGAAAAGGCCAATTGCTCACATTCCACCAGTTAAAAACAGTGAAGGTAACTGGGCAAAAAACAACCAAGAAAAAGCTAATTTCTTTGCTGAATATCTTGAAGGCGTCTTTCAACCATATGAAGATAAAGACTGTCAAGAAAGCGTAGAATTGTGCGAAGAGGAAAGTCACATCCAACCGGTAACGGCTAAAGAAATTGCCAATGAAATAAAAAAAGGCATCAGTACTAAAAAAGCCCCGGGATTTGATTTAATATCAGGGGAAATCCTTAAACAATTCCCAAAAAAAGGCCTAAA
Source organism: Portevinia maculata (assembly GCA_949715645.1). Taxonomy (NCBI): domain Eukaryota; kingdom Metazoa; phylum Arthropoda; class Insecta; order Diptera; family Syrphidae; genus Portevinia; species Portevinia maculata. Next base: position 224,113,079 of record OX454526.1, read on the forward strand.
GAAACTAGCACAGATCATAAATGCTGTATTCAGGATAAGGTATGTACCTAGCATGTGGAAAGTCGCGGAGGTGATTATGATACCAAAACCAGGCAAACCGCCTAGTGAAGTCACCTCCTATCGCCCCATATCTATACTACCTATGTTGTCCAAGTTATTTGAAAAGATGTTGATTAAACGTCTGAACAAAATAATCGAAGAAAAATCGCTAATCCCAAACCATCAATTTGGTTTTAGAAATGAACACTCCACGATCGATCAGGTGCATAGAATAACAGATAAAATCGAAAAAGCATTTGAAGAAAAAAAGATATGCTCTACTATATTTCTCGATGTAGCACAAGCTTTCGACAAAGTATGGCACAAAGGACTGATCTACAAATTGCAAAAGCATCTGCCAAAACAATTTTCAGAAATTTTAGAGTCCTATATATTAGAGAGATTCTTTAGAATTAAGCAAGGAAATGACTACTCCACATTAAGAGAAATAAAAGCTGGTGTACCACAAGGAAGTGTGTTAGGTCCTGTATTATATCTCTTATTTACTAGCGACTTGCCGAACAGTGATGAAACAACTGTGGCAACATTTGCAGATGATACTGCTGTACTTGCTGTAGGAGAAACAGTTGAAGTAGCGACAAAAAAACTACAGAAGGCAGTGAACAATATAACAAAATGGACAACAAATTGGCAAATTAAACTAAATGACCTAAAATCGGTCCATATAAATTTTACAAATAAAAATGTTCAGCACATACCAGTGTTCATAAATGATAAAGAAGTAGATTACGCAAACACAGCCAAATATCTAGGCATGACACTAGACGCAAAACTGCGCTGGAAAGCACATGTAAAGAAAAAAAGAGAAGAACTAAATATGCGCTACAGTAAAATGTATTGGCTTATAGGGAAATACTCTTGTTTGTCAAATTACAATAAATTACTGCTTTATAAGCAAATTCTAAAGCCAGTATGGACCTACGGGCTCCAGCTATGGGCATGCACATGCAAAACAAATCTACAGAAAATTCAAACATTTCAAAACAAAGTTCTACGGAATATAGTAAATGCACCATGGTACATAAGAAACGCTGATCTGCATAGAGATCTAGAAATAGAAATGATTGAAGATGAAGTCAAAAAAGTAGCTAATAGACATAAACTTAGGCTTTTCAATCACGTCAGCTCAGAAATGAAGGAACTATTAAATACTAGCAATATGACTAGGAGGTTAAGAAGAATTAAACCTTTTGAACTAGCTACATAGCTCGAAAAATAAAACAAAAACAGTATTAAATCCTCTATGGACAAATACTTAGAATATGAATTGTAAAATTAGAAAGACAAATTGCTGATTGGTTTAACTACTAGGTGCAATAATTGGAAAGCTGGCTAATCCCCGCCCTGCGGCAATGAAATACCAAGAAGGTTGTATCGCAGGGAAAACGGGAAGACGGGAGAAGGGGTTAGTGGGTAGAAATCACCACACTGTTACTGAGTACGGGCTCGGTTTCGTCTTTGGAAGATTACCACCTCCCAGCGTCAAAAAAAAAAAAAAAAAAAAAAAAAAAAAAAAAACATGTTGATTACAAGTGAAAAAAATCCTGTTGCACCGGGTTTTTGTGCAATGTGTAATCCACAAGTGTTTTTTCACAAATTTGTGGAATATCGTCGTGCAATCCCGGAATTAATATGAATGAGCAAAATACGATTTTTTATTGTCTCCTTGATTAGAGAAAAGAAGGAGGTTTTATTTGGATGAAGTAAACGCGTAGAAAGATATTTTAATTTCATTATCCTCTTAATTCAAAATGGAAAGAATTGGAAATATTTTCGAGATATTGCGTGGCAAAATTAAAAACGGGCTACTCTAGTAGGTACATAATATAGGTACATATACATTTTTTTTTTTATATTTTAGCTTAAACTTGATAATTCAAAGAAGACTGGTTCTGAAGGTGGCACTAGTCGCATTTTAACCGATCTCGATAATATTATTTTTGATATAATCGGTAAAAAATCGGCAACAGTTCAAGGCATAGTACCTACTGAAGAGGTACTGAAACCCCAGTGCGCAAACGTGTTGGATATTGAAGGCGAAATAAGGTAAGTGCAAATGCTTGTTTCTCACATTTTTTTTAAAAAATATATGTAAGTATTTTTTAATTCAATCAGACCTCAAGTATCATCAAAAAAGCCCAAGCGCAACAACAAAATGCTAACTGAGCAAGCGGATATTCTTCGATTGAAGAAAAGGAGGCTTCAATCCGAAATTTATAATTTGCAGTTGAATGCCTTGAAAAAGGAACGCGACTTGGGGACTGCAGAGCTGAAAGAGAAGATAAAAGTGTTGGAAGAAAAAACTTTAAAATTAAGTGACTACTAAAAATAAAAATAAAATAAATAAACATATATTTCATTTAAAGTTCAAAAGTCTCGCTATTTAATAAGATATTTGCTAATGAATTGATTTAAAACATATTCTAAGGAAGCCCGGCCATACAATTTTTCAGCATTTTTAGTATCTGCGTCGTTTGAATCCTCAGTGGTGGTGAACATTTCGATAATATTAACACCCTTGATTCGTGGACCCTTCCCGGCCAATTCACATATGCGTTAGAAAAGGTATAGTCCGGCCCACATTCCAACATAACATTTATGCAGTGCTGTCCATGTCTGTCCACATATGCAGATTCAAACTCGCCAGGGGCATCTATGTTTGTTAAAGTTCCGTCTATATTTGGCCAATATACAACACTTTCAAACAATAAATTAACATTTGCTGAACAAACGCGAGAAACACATCTGCAAACGGTCGATTTAGATATCCCACGCATATCTGCTACACCATGGTATTGACCTCAATTTCCAAGCCTGTGAGAAACTGCTGCCTTGGTGTTAATGCAAAGTTTTTTTCAGTCGTGTCGGCTATTTGGGGCCCAATAATTGCAATTATTTCCTCTGACTTGCATCGAGTCAGTCGAAATTTTTCATTAAAATTAAATAACTCCGAAATTACATTTTTTTCTTAAAATTAAAACATGATCGTCACTTTCGCTACTATCGCTACTACTCTGCCTTCGTTGCAAAGACATTTTTTCGATTACTTTCAATATGAAACCAAACTTGTAGGAGGAATTACACGTCAATTTGCAGTTGTAAAATATTCTCACATACTACACAAATTTTGAAAATAATTTTCTTTGGTGAAACGCAAACTCACAAATAAGTCAACTTTTCACAAATTTGTAACTTGTAAATTACAACTATAAATAACTTTTGGTGAAACAAAAAGAGAAATATTCCCACAAATTTCCCTTTGTAGAATACAACTACAAATTTGCAATACCCACAGTTTGGTGAAACGACATAAATCAACAAAATCACAAATTTTGTTAAAAAATGCTTGTAAATACAAATTTGTAAGTTGGTGAAATAGGCCACTGGTCGCAATTCAGACCAATGCTGGTGTTTCATATTGTGAAATTCAAAAGATTTTGCAAATGTTCGATATTCTCTGGAATATTGCTCTATTATTATACCCTATTCTAGGGGTATATTAATTTTGATGCATAGTTTGTAACATACCTTAATATTGCCCGTAGACCCCTAAAAGTTACTATATTTATGATCAGCATCGATAGTAATGTCGATCTAGCCATGTCCGTCCGTCCGTCCGTCCGTCCGTCGGCAAAAATTAGGCCTTTAAACTGGACCTAGAGAGCTGAAATTTTAACCATATACTCTCTAGGATCCCGAAATAATCAAGTTTAAGAATTTTTGAAATCCGCCCACAGACACGCCCACAAACTCAAAAAAACAAAATTTTGGAAAAAATCGAATTTTGAGCTAGAGAGCTGAAATTTTTTATATATGATCTATGGCCCATAAAACTGATTGGGACATAAAATTTTCAAAATCCGCCCACTGACACGCCCACAATTAAATAAAACAAATTTTGGGAAAAATTGAATTTTGAGCTAGAAAGCTGAAATTTTTTATATATGATCTTTGGCCCATAAAACTGCTTGGGACATAAAATTTTCAAAATCCGCCCACTGACACGCCCACAATTAAATAAAATATTTTTTTTGAAAAACCAAAATTTGAGCTAAGGAGCTGAAATTTTTAATATATACTCTCTAGGGGCCCTTTATGCTCATGTGTAAATATTTTCAAAATCCGCCTACTGACACGCCCACAATTTTTTATTTTTTATTTTTGAAAGTCCAAAGTTTGAGCTAGGGAACTGAAATTTATAGTATATACTCTCTAGGTGCCCTTTATGCTCATACTTAAATTTTTTTTAAATCCGCCTACTGACACGCCCACAATTAAATAAAACAATTTTATTGAAAAACCAAAGTTTGAGCTAGGGAGCGTTTTTATTTACAAAAGCTTAGTTTTTTCGATAAAATCCTTTAAATTTTTGTCACGCCCACTTATGAGATATAGGAATAAGAATAGGGTATCCAACAGTTCGCCCAAGCGGACTGTAGCCCGCCCCTATGTTTTTTAATCTGTATTTCGTAGACCGGCAATAACAGGTAGGTACCAAAATCTATTTTTTTAACACAGTCATAGAGTACAGTATGGATATAAAGAGCCTTTAAATATATGCTAATAAGAGAAGCTAATTCTGTTAGCAATTTTATAAACATTCAGTAAAATTGTAATAGAGATACTTTTTGTATTCAAAATGTTCTGGCAATGATAATTAATTTTATTAATGAGTTGCATATTTTAAATAATCATTTACAGTGCCATAATGTAACTCAGTTATATGAATCAAAGAAATAAATAAAAAAATAAATTATGCATCTGCGTGCACAACTTAACAATATTATATTTCATATGATGGTTAAGAAGCAAAAAGGTGCATTTACCAACAAATTCGTAGGACCCTGAGCAAAAAAGTCACATAAGCAGAACATTAAGCAACTGGGCATAAGGAAAAATAGAGCGTGGAAGAGTGTTCCACATTCGTGTTGTACGGCTGAGGAAAGATTCTTTGAACTTCACTGTACGTCCGAATAAAGGCTTGAGGGTGAACTGATGAGCATTCATTGCATATCAGGTATTGCGGTTGAAATGTTCTAGAAGTGAATGCAACTCGCTATTTTGTTCGAGCACTTATGGCGGAAATAACGATAAAATAACGGAAGGCAGGAGACATAACTATGAGAGTCGATCGATCTCGCTATGTCTTGGTCGTTAATAAGTTTTATCGCGCGTTTTTGGATCCTGTCAAGTAGCTTCAAATAAGTTATTGGTGCACCGGAGCAGATATGAGCATTGTACTCGAGTTTCCGTCGAATAAACGCCTTATAAATTGTAGCCAAATCAGAAGGGATGAAATATTTTTTTTTTTTTTAATTCTGGCTCGCCAAGGCGATTTATAAGGGGGTGTACTTCGACCTAATAGATCTTTTGTACCGTATGGGTCAGAAAAGTTAAACTAGTAGAATTTCCACTTTCCGTGTAAAGCGGACAATTTTACCAGTAGAAGAATTCTTTATGTCCTCGGGGCTCATTTGTTCCCTGAAAAAGATCTTCTTTCTAATTCCATTAAGGGCTGGACATTCACATAAAATGTGTTCAGCTGACTCGTCCTCCTCAAGACAGAGTCGGCACTCAGGAGAGTCTGCTATTCTCATTTTGTGTAGATGATATATTAAACCATGGTGACCAGTAAGGTAACCTACTAAGTTTTTGATATCATGCCTGCTTAGGTTTAGACATTTGCTGGCATTTTGATTGAAGGGCCAACTGGCTCGTTTGGCCTGTCTTAGACCTGGGATGCTTTCCCAAAGATAGATACATTTTCTGTGTTTCCAGCTTTTTATTGCTGCCGTTGCTGCTGATCTAGGAGTGCAGCAGAAAGGTTCGGGACCTATGAAAGGTGTTTCTGAACCTTTTCTGGCCAGTATGCCAGCTTTTTCGTTACCTACTACCCCGACATGACCCGGAACCCACCATAATTTGGTCTTGTTTCTTATTCCGAGTGTTTGTAGGGTGTTGAAGTAGTACATGACTGATTTGGAATCAATGGTATACGAGATAAGGGCGTTTATAGCTGCTTGGCTATCTGTGAATATATGGATGTATGCACCTTTTATGCCGGATAAATTAATGTGGCTGGCGCATTCTTGAATGTCGTGGAGCTCTGCTTGAAATACGCTGGGACTTTTTCCCATGGGTATCGGGAAGCGTTTGTGTGGTCCGTATATTCCCGCTCCTACCCCCGTTTCCATTTTAGAACCATCCGTATACCAATTTATGCCGTTCTGGCTGTTTGGTGGGTTATTACTAACGCATGCTTCTCTCTTGGGGATCTCCGTGGAGAACCGTTTGTTGAAGCATAGTGTTTTTTGAATGCGGTCTGTGACCGCGCAGTTCATGTTAAGTTCTGGCAGTTCATCGAGAAGGGTCTTTAGTTCCGGATGATCATTAAGACTTATCTCGTTTAACTGTATTAGACTTATTGCACTGCGGATCGCCACTTTTTGAATGTATATGTGGAGAGGTGTAATTCCTGTTATTGCCTCTATGGCAGCTGTTGGATATGTTCGCATGGCTCCGGAGATACCAAGGCACGCAAGCCGTTGTACCTTTTTGAGCTTCTCTATTGCGATCTTTTGTGTGGATTTTGTCCACCATACTATGGAGGCGTATGTTATAATGGGTCTTATCATCACTGTGTAGATCCAGTGGGCGATCTTTGGAGAGATTCCCCAGGTTTTGCCATATGTGCGACGACAGGCCCATAAAGCTCTATTAGCTTTAGTGATTTTGTTATTAATGTGAGAGTTCCAGTTAAGTCTCTTGTCTAGGATTACTCCAAGATACTTGACTTCGTCGGAATACTCTACGACCGTGTCGTTTATTGTGATTAGGCGTAGATCCAATGTCCTCCTTTTAGTGAAAGAAACGATGACGGCTTTACTGGGATTTATGGAAAGATTTTCCTTGATGCACCAGTCTATGGCTGTCTTTAGAGCATTTTTCATTTTTGATGTGACTCCAATTGAGTCTTTGGCCCTAACTATAATGACAATATCATCGGCGTACCCAATTGTAGTATAGCCCAAATTGCTCATCTTGTGCAGCAGGTCATCAATGACCAATGACCACAAAAGGGGTGAAAGTACTCCCGCTTGTGGGCAGCCCCTTACGGCTGTTACTGATACTGAGGGCATTCCTGACGAGGTAGTTATTTTGCGATTTTCCAGCATAGCTTTGATCCCTTTAATAGTTGGTTTGTCTATGTTTCTATGGTACAAAGCATTTGATATGGATTCATATCCAGTATTGTCAAAAGCATCCTCTATGTCCGCAATCATGGATGGTAATAAAAATTCTATTCCATTTTGAATGAGGACTGGAAAATACAGTCTGTTCCTGATGCCTTGAATGGTTTAAATGAGTTAATTGCCCATTTAACCTTATCCGGAGTAAAAAGTGTTCCGGATAAACTATTAATTCTGCTGAGGTTTCTTGGAATTGAAACCTCCGCTATATGGTCATCTGTAATGACCATCGTGTGAGACCCTGGGAAGTGAGCCTGAAGCAAAGTTTTCAGCGTTTCTTCCCGGTCGCGTATGATTGAACCATCTGATTTGATTAACAATCCCATGCTTTTTGTTTGATCCTTTGACAGAGCCCTTTGGAAATATTTCTTACATCGCTTAAGAAAGCCTAGACATTTCGCAGCGTTCTTGGCGACATCAAATATGTGGTCATTCCAACGATTGTTATAAACACACATACCGAGAATGGAAAGTCTTTCGGTTTCAGCGATGCAAGTACCATTCATGGTTTTGCTTTAATGATTAGAGTCATCTCATGAGTATAGATCTCTTGATCATAAATATGATGTCTCTCGTTCGGTGGTTCGACATAAAAGAACTTCATTTTCTTACTCTTTACATTGTTTGCTTACTCTAATATTACATACCAATATATCTATTTCTGCAGCAGCTAATGTGCCCTAGAGGGCACCATACCACAACTCCCATACCAAGATGAAAAACTCCTAAAGTTACCCAATAGAGATAACTCCCAATAACTCATTTAACTTCAGATCAGATACTTGACACAATATCCATTTTAAACTAAATACTTTATACAATTCAACTTTATACACTTCCATTAAATATTTCTATTCTTTATAATTAATATGCTGCAACTGACGCAACTGTCTGTTTACATTTACTCTATCTTCCTGTATACCCGGAACATACGTCTGCTCGTCTATCCCGCTCGTTTCCGAACCAATCGACTCGGATACAGCCTCGCTCTCTGGTGTCTTTGTTTCGTCGCCGTTTCCTGAGGTTGTTACTACGCTCTCTTTTCCATTAACCGATGCTTTGCCAATATTTTCATTACTTTCCGGTGTATCCGAAATTATTTGATTCAAATGTCTTTTTATTTCTTTATTATTTCGCGTTAATACGCAACGATAAGACTGTGCGCACCAATACATTTTCACCGCTTTTGAAATCAACATTTCTTGATCCTTTATGATTTTTTTTATTTGATAACTGACTCTCCGCGATTTTATCTCTCACTAACGGTGGTCTCAGCCCGCTAAAGCGATTTTTAAGTTCCCTGCCTAACAATAACTTAGCTGGTGACTCTCCCGTAGAACCATGTTTAGTGCATCGATAATCAAATAAAAAGGTATTTATTACCTTTTCGACGTTTTTCTTTTCATCTTCATACAAATTTGTTAACAGCGACTTCTTGAAGGTTTTAACCAAATTTTCCGCCTGGCCATTGGTCGCTGGATGCCCAGGAGCCGTTAAATGATGTCTAATGTTATTCTTTGCTAAAAATTGTCGAAACTCTTGAGACGTAAACTGACTCCCATTGTCACTAACTAGAGTATCCACTAAACCAAATCTACAGAATATCTCGCGCAATTTAGTAATAGTAAAATTAGTCGTGACGTCCTTGGTTATAAAAACTTCGACCCACTTCGAATACGAATCGATAACTAAAAAAAATAAACATTTCTTATTGGACGGGCAAAATCTACATGAATGCGGGACCTAGATGCTTCGGTCGTAGTCCACGGAATTAACGTGCCCTTTTCCGGGCTGGGTCGACAAGTTTTACACGGAATGCAGTTTGCAATTAAATTTTCTATGCAATAATCCATTTTTGGCCACCATACGTATGATCGAGCTAAAGATTTCGTCTTTACTATTCCAAGAGGAGAGCAGTGTAACTCGGCTAAAACTGCTTTCTGTAAGCTAGCCGGAATAAGGGCTCTATACCCCCACAAAATGCAATCATATTCCACCGACAGCTCGTTCTTTTTAGCACGAAAAGAACTGAATTCTTCTCCTTTTAAGGGCTACACCTTCCCTATATTAATTGCTTCTTTCAGTTTTGATAAAATGGGATCTCGCCTAGTTTCTCTTGCGATGATTCTAAAATTTAAATTCAACGCCTTGTCTTCTTTCAAATAATTCACGTAATTACACTCCTTGCCCGTTGCCACCACTTTCCGTTGAGGCCAACGGGATAGGCAATCCGCAGAGTTATCCGAACCTTTGACATAGCGCATGGTATAATTAAAGCCTGAAAAAATAAAAGCCCATCTTTGCATTCGCGGTGCTGCCATTACGGGTAGGCCTTTTCCTTCCCCAAAAATGGCTAAAAGCGGCTTATGATCGGACTCCAGTATAAAATGGCTACCTACTAGATACTGCCGCAGTTTAGTAACGCAAAAGATTATCGCTAATGCCTCCTTTTGAATGGTGCTATAATTTCTCTCCGCCTGGGTAAGCGCACGTGAAATAAAAGCAATCGGACGCCGGTCCCCATCCTTACTCGGATGCGACAAAATACCCGCTTCTGCAACATTCGAAGCATCCGTCGATAGCAGAATCGGTCTCTTGTGATCAAAATGTGCCAAAACTTGATCAGATGTTATCTCATGCTTCAACAATTCGTAGGCCTCCTGACACCTGGGTGTCCATTTAAATTTAATCTCCTTCCTCAGCAGTTTATACATCGGAGCAATCTTAAGAGCGAAATTATGAATAATAATTCAACATCCCGACAAAAGCCCTTACTTCTGGTACACTCCGTGGAACGGGAGCCTCCAAAACGGCCGAAACGCGATCTTTATTTTTGCTTAACCCGTTTCGATCAATGTTGAAGCCCAAATAAGAAACCTTATCCTTGAAAAACTCACACTTGGCTGCATTGAGGCGAAAGCCCACTGATTGTAGTTTAGACAACACTATCTCTAACGTTTTCGCATGATCATGGAAATTGACTCCCGTAACGACAATGTCGTCTAAGTAGCTCACCACGTTTGGAATACCTCTTAAGACATTTTCAATGGTTTTCTGGAAAATAGCCGCGGCCGGTTTCACGCCAAATGGTAATCGCGTCATTTTAAAAATACCCAAATGCGTACTCCAAGCACAAAATAACTGCGATGACTCATCCAGAACTAGTTGGTTATAAGCATTTCTTAGATCCAACTTTGAAAACAGTTCTCCTTTTAATGCAGAAAATATCTCCTCGATGCGCGGCAATGGATATATCACGTCCAATAAATATTTGTTTATGGTGGATTTATAATCTCCGCAAATACGGAGCTCCCCATTTGGTTTTACTATTGGCACTAATGGCGTACACCAGTCCGCATTGTCGGCCTGCACTAAAACCCCTTTTTCCACTAGATCTTTCAGCTGATTTTCGATCTTACCTCGCCACGCTAAAGGCACAGGCCTTGGTTTACAAAAAACTGGTTAACATCCTCAACTATTGCCAATGACACCCTATTTACGTTGTATGCGCCTAGCTCCTCTACAAAAACCGTACCAATCGCCTGACGATGCTTGCTTGCCGCTATTTACTGCACACTCCTTATTGTAGTTGTTGCTGTTCTTAAACCCACGTTGATTCCCTTTTGTCACGTAATTAACCTCATTTTCCTGACGGCCAATATGTTGGGCATGGACCTTTGCTTCTACGGTTAGCGCCTTTTTAATGCATTTTCTACGGTTAACTCTTCATCTTCCTCGCACAACCGCTCGAAAATTTGTACGTCGAAACCAGTAACGAATTTGTTTAATACAAATTTCTCCAACTGCGAACCAAACTTGCAGTCCATTGCTAGCTTTTTTAGACGGGCATACCACATGGATACAGATTCACTTTCCGATTTCCTGGCTTTGAAAAATTGTCTTCGCTCGCGGAAAATGATAATCGGAGGTGAATAATCACGTTCCAGTAACGTACACAACTCGTCGTATTTCTTCGAAGCTGGCAAAACTGGATCACACAACTCTCGCAAAAGCCCATATGCTTCTAGGCCTACTGATTTCAGCAAAACCGAAGTCTTAATGCGTTCTTCAACACATGTAGACTCCACAAAATATGAATCCAGTACTTCTCGCCAATTACGCCACTTGTCTACTCCTGGTCTGAATTCTCGTACTCCCGTGGCCACAGACGCTGTTGCGAATAAGCTTTCGCTGAGTATCGATGTATTACTCATATTTTCGGTATTACCGGCCCTTGCCATTGTGTCCCGGTAGGCAAAAATAAAAAAAAAATCTTTTACCAACCAAATCAGCGTACCACACGCACTTTTTTTTAAAAAAAATTTTTTGTATAACGTTTTTCTCCTCGTCGCCAATATGATGTCTCTCGTTCGGTGGTTCGACATAAAAGAACTTTATTTTCTTACTCTTTACATTGTTTGCTTACTCTAATATTACATACAATATATCTATTTCTACAGCAGCTAATGTGCCCTAGAGGGCACCATACCACAATAAATTAAAGTCCTTGAACTAGAAATTGAAAAACTCCACAGCACATACCAACACTACAGAGCTCTTTAAACCACGATATACCCTCAAAAGAACAATCCATTTGGCCAATGAAGAAAAAAAAGGAACCAAAAGCAATTTCCTTCTCAAGGCCAATTTCAGACTACAATAGCACTCACAACATTGCACAGCAAGGTTCTTTCAATAATTGCATCATACTAGGTTGAGCCACGTTTTCGAGCTACCGCCTCTGCCACACCATTACCGCACCAGCCACGCGAGCTCAGACAACACCAATATCATCATCGTTAGCCTGCCTTTTTTTCCAGCAATCTACATGCTTTGCTGTGTAAATATTGTTAACTATTCACCCCCTCCATTGCTCGTTTCCTTTTCATCAGCCCAACAAGGCCCAACCCAACACACAACTTAAAGCAAGTTTTCCATTTGCTTTATTATTTTTACGTGATAAAACGGATTTGTGCCTGTGTGAAGCGTAAATCCGGCGTGTTGCTAATTCCGTGTGAATCAGAATATTTTTTTTGTTCCGCTTTCTTTGCAACACCACCTAGCAGGCAAGGATGTTCACGTTAAGCTTACCATTTATTTCAGGACACAAGGGACGTAGTCACACTCGTTCTCATTGGATGAACCACATCATTTATTTTTGTTTTTTGTTAATTAAAAATCATCGTGAGCTGCTGAAGTCCGTAAAGACAAAATTGAACCTTAAACCTTTAACTTACTTTGCTGCATTTGGACATACATATGTATATTTTGTTGGCCAGTTTTGCGAATTGTAACAGGATGTAAATGCATCATACGGGAGAGCATTTTGACGTTCAACAAGCTAACACACCGTTGAAATTAAATTGACGCTATGCAAGGATGGTTGTCGTGTACCAGGATAACAGCTGAACGTCTTTTGGAGAATGGACTTATTGTTAGTCAGTCATAAAAACAAAATTATTTTCTTTGCTCGAGTATCGTTAAGTCTATTGTCTTCTCCGGAATAAAGCTGAGTCTGCAATACGTGCCAATTTCTATTTTAGCAGACTCAATGCTTCATTACGTAGAACGCAGTAAGCATTTGTGGAGTCAACTACGCAATATTGGTATCGGTATTTCCGTTAATAGGTGGTTGGGTGTTGTAGAATTAGGGTAAATATTGACTTGGTATCAAATTGGCAAAGCCCAGTGCCGCAACTAAGACTACACATCAATTAGGCTTTCTTTACCTCCTCGTGGTAAACACCGGATACTGGTTTAATCTCCCAGACTTGACTTGCTAAACTTATAAGCACGACTGTTGAACAAAAAGAAAATATAACACTATAATGTTCTACGTCATATGGTGTCTTACCTCCAAGCAGGAAATGAAACCCTGCTTCTGGGATGTGATGACGAAAATTAACGGTAGCACTCCCACCTTTGTATTCCCGAGAACGGACATATTTCCTGGCTGGAAGGTGGTACTTGACAATACTTTAATCACAAATAACAATAACCATAGGGTTGATAACTGGAGAGTATCAGAACAAAGATCGTTGGCCGATCACAGATGGATACTCTTCAACGTGAATCTCAGGGTAGATTCTCCAGCTTTCTATAGAAATCCGAAAATTATTGACTGGAAAAATTAACCACTAACAAGTATGTCAGTTGGATAACAATTGATTTTAAGAAGGTGCAGTATTAAGGCAGAGGCATGACATCCATAAAGGCTTCGTTTAGCTTCAAGCCAAATATTCACTATGTACATGTATCCATTTATACTTGTACATGTACACCTACTGAGGAAATGGCAAACCGATTGCATTAACTCTAAACTTGTTGGTCATCCGTTATAACGTCGAGGTAACGGGAACGTCAATATGTTCTTTAATTTCCGCTTGTATTTTTTCGACAGTGTCCTTTACCCAAATTCTTCTCGTTGGCTTTGTTTATTTTTATGGAATTTTCTTCTGTGCTCTTTTATTTGCAGGACATGTACCAAAATGTGTCTCTGTCTGACTATGACCAACGAACTGGGAAACAAAAACGGGTGTATTTGCACTCTGTGTGCTGCGGCTGGGGAATAAATCAATAGGTTGGTATTCCGGGAAACTTCAGTAGGTACTTGGATTTTAGGAAAAGCAATTGGCTTTAATGAGATGGTGGTTTTTGGGGTCAAGTAAGACAATCAAATAGTTATTTGGGTTTTGTTACTTGTGGGAAGTTTTGCTTACCTACAAAATATATAGCATGTGGTCGGGTTGTTATCAGATGCACCTTCGGGTGTTATCTGACCACAATGTCGAAGGAAGGCAACTTGAAATGTGTATATGGAAATCACACACAATGACGATGATGGGTCACAATACTTGTGATGAAATCAAACAAGGCATCAAATTAATTATAAGTTAAATGTCTGTCCAAATTTTGGCTTCTGTTAACAAAACAGTACTGGATTAATAGCCTATGGAAATTAACTTTTAGCCAAACGAAATTAAATTCCGGCTTGGAACAATGACCATATTGAGGCTGAAGTTGGTATGCTACGTAACTACATATTTATTACATGGCGAGATCGCTATTGGGAAAGAATAATGGCACTAAGTTGTAACCAGGTAGACAAAACTCAAAAGTGCCAAAGCAACTGTTTTGTTGAGGGAAACATCGGCGTATAATGAAACAATTTGTTTCCTTAGTCCAACATAAATAAAACACAAAATTTAACTTTAACTACTCGTACCTAAGCCGAGCCGTGAAGTCAAGACGCGCATTGGATTTCCAAAACAATTTACTGCAGGTGTTATGCCCGTAAGATAATTTGCTTTGGTCCACCAACAAAATCAACTCCAAGACGACCTGCTATCCGACAGATACTGACTCTACCCAACCATAACAAGTACACACACGAAAATCGACCGGCACGGCCAAGCAAGAGCAGTAGCGATGGAATGGGAAATGTAGGATAGAGCACGATGGATACCCAGTTTCTTTTTCGTACTGAAACCGGCACTGGCACTGTGTAGATTTAACTATACGACACTACGCGTGTCTTACTTTCTTTTTGTTTTTCAGCGAACTGAACTATGGTCGGTAAAGCGAGGTCGATTACGGCAATCAGTGACGAGAGGCAATCAGCAACTAATTCAAATCAACAAATCTTTCAAATATCTTGATATTTTTCATATCTTTTTTAATAAAAGTTAAACCATATGTACGAAGATTTAATCTTAATATAAAGATACGAAATTAAATCTTGTTTAATTTTCAATAAAGCGGTTTTTGTTAGGTGGGCATGTCAGTGGGAGGATTTTGAAAATGTTAACTCCCGAGCATTGTGGGCCATTTTTTTTTTTTATAAAAAAGGAAATCCAAATCCCACAGCACTCAGACTCGGTAACGGTCCATTGTACTACCAGGCAGAAATCCTCCTTTTGGTGTAGAGGCATGTGATTGGGTGGCGTATGTTGTTGTTCCCCATGTGGGCCATAATAACAAAACAAACAATAACCCTCCGTCATTTGCGAATGGATTCTTACAGGCGAATATTTTTAAATTAGAGTCTTACGCCATATGACTGCAGAATTCTCCGAAAAGCTTTTCAATTGAAGATGCAAATCACAAATATACTTTCTGCAGTGTTTACTCATAATGGATGTGTTTATGTACGCTAGACACCAAAAAGGAAAGCTTTTCGTATAGACAACTTCACTGCCTTGGACTTGCAGGAATACCAAAATGATGACAACGGACATTAATCATCGTAAACTATTTTTGCCTTTTGCTTTGCACAATTTAGGATTCTTCCATTATAATGTATAAATATTGTCTTTCACATTAATATTATCTTTAATTATTATGTGATCATTTTGTTGTATAGTTCTCTTTTGCCCATTTTTATGACTTGCCAAGTTTCCTTTAATATTTCATTCTCCAAGATTCCGCGTTCAATTACATATAGAAACTTTAATGCTTTTAATGCTAACCTACTCTGAGCTGATCTGGAAAGAGTAAATTGGCAATGCTTATTTATAACTATCAGTCGTCTGATGAGCAGAATAATACGCTTAACGATATAGTTCGCAGCCTTTTTAATACACAAGTCCCAATTAAAACTAAAACTATTAAAAATTCGGTCACATCCTGGTTTACTCCTGAAATTATGGATCTCAAAAATAGACGCGTCTTCGCATTCAAGGGATGGAAACCATTTAGAATTCAAGGCCACTATAATCATTTTCATATTCTTTATTCTAAACATTTGAACAGTAAATTACCGACGAAGAAACTGTAGACAAATATTCGTGACATCGGAATTGGTAGGAAAGATGAGTTTGATTTTTCTAGTATAGATCGTAATAATCCGAACAATAAATTAGTGCAAAGCCCTATGATGTCATCACTTAACATGGGCCCAACTGATACCTTTACTACTGTGGGTGGTTTTGAATTTCGTCGGGTAGTGCAGACAGATATTGTTAAGGCAGTATTATATATTAAATCCATATCCTCAGAACTGGATGAAATCCATCCCTTATTTATTAAAACTATCCAACCTCTTATCCTCCCAGTACTTACCCATACATTTAATGACATTTTGTTTTCCCAGTGCTTGAAAAACTGCTAGAATAATACCCGTTCCCAAAACTAAAGGAACTGCACAAACAAATATCATACCATCTTCAGCATAATGATTTTTTTTTGTAAATACCAATCAGGATTTAGAAAGCAGCACAGTTGTACCTCAGCGCTGCTAAAAGTAACGGATGACCTAAGGTTGTGCATGGAAAAATAGCAGATCGCACTGTTAGCATTATTAGACTATTCTGAAGCTTTTGACACAGTAAATCATCCAAAACTTATATTTAAACTTTTGAATCCATTTAATTTTTAGTCTCCAGCAGCTTCTTTGACTTACTCGTCCTTATCCCACTGTACTCAAGCAGTTGTGGCAGGCAATGTCGAATTTTCAGCACACACCTATAGGAGTCCCGCAAGGATCCATCATGTACCCACTTTTCTATTTTTATAAATAATCTTCCCGACACCATTACCCTTTCTTCTGTTCATTTGTTTGCCGACGATATTCAGATGTATCTTTGCTTTAAAAAATGGTCATACTCAACACGCCACACTCAAGTTTAATGCTAACCCTGAAATCATCTTTCAATGGCCACAAAGAAAAAATTTATGTTTAAACCCTAGAGTCTAAATGCATGCTTATATCCAAAACTGGTATGGATACCTGTGATTTGTCTAGTTTATGTCTAGGGAATGAATGCATAGAAATAGTAAACAAGGCTAAAAATTTGATAACAACCTAAGATGGGATTTTCATGTTCGTATTGTTCTAGGAAAAATATATGGATATCTGCGTAACATATATAAAAAATAAATAAATAGACGCCCTAAAACCTAGCTTCTCCAACCTTTTCTTTTCGAAGTGAAAGGGACCTACAATTTCACGGCGAATCCGAACGGCAAATCTGAGAGGCTTCTCATGACAATTGATACTCTTGGATGTTTGTCGGACGTTCGCAAAACAAAATGAATGTTAGTTAGATCTCTTTTTGTTCCGATTTTATCTCTTGGGTCTGAGGTTGCAATGTACTGCAATGCTGAATCCAGAAGAAAACTTAGTATCTGTCATTCGTTATGTGTTTGCTTTAAAGCGCAAAGATCGCATATCCGCATATAAAACTAAATTCTGGGTTAAACGCTGAATAAATACTTAGACTATTGTACTACAAAATATTTGCATAAAACCATAATTTCGCAAATACCTATTTGAAAAACTTCGCGTGCAACATGCATTTCAACTTATCGAAAATTTTATGTTCATGCTATTCGCTTGTGGACCTCTCTCCCTCTTGGCGTAAGAAGACTTCGTTTTGTAGACCATTTTAGTGTATCTCTTTTTATACCCTATTCTAAGGGTATATTAATTTTGACGCATAGTTTGTAACATACCTTAATATTGCCCGTAGACCCCTAAAAATTACTATATTTATAATTAGCATCGATAGTAATGTCGATCTAACCATGTCCGTCCGTCCGTCCGTCTGTCGGCAAAAATTAGGCCTTTAAACTGGACCTAAAGAGCTGAAATTTTAACCATATACTCTCTAGGGACTCGAAAAATAAGAATTTTTGAAATCCGCCCACAAACTAAAAAAAAAAAAACAAATATTTCGAAAAAATCGAATTTTGAGCTAGAAAGCTGAAACTTTTTATATAATGATCCTTGACTCCAAAAATTGCCCGGGAGAAAAAATTTCTAATATCCGCCCACTGACACGCCCACAATAAAATAAAATAATTTTATTGAAAAGTCAAAGTTCGAGCTAGGGAACTGAAATTTATAATATATACTCTGCAGGGGCCCATAATGCTCATGTGTAAATATTTTCAAAATCCGCCTACTAACCAAAGTTTGATCTAGGGAGCGTTTTTTCACAAAAGCTTCGTTTTTTTTGATAAAATAGTTTAAATGTTATATATAACAAATTATGTAGAGCGTTCTTAACAATTCAACCATACTTAGACTTTTGTCACGCCCACTTATGAGGGATAGGAATAAGAATACCCCGACATCTGTTGGTGATTTTAGACCAATCAGTATTTTACCGTGCTTGTCGAAAGTCTTTGAGAAACTAATAGCAAGACAGGTTATTGAACATTTATCTCTTAATAGCCTTCTGTATGGTTGGCTTTTAGGTCTAACCACATTTGTTCTTCTGCGATGGTTATTATTTTAGAAGACATAAGAAAAGAGTTTGATAACGGATGTGTAACGCTTCTTTGTCTGCTTGATTTCTCTAAGGCTTTTGACAAGGTTAACCATAAAATTCTTTGCTGGAAATTGCAACATCTCTTTGGTTTTGGTAGCAGTGCAGTAAAACTTTTTGAGAACTTTCTTTCAAATAGATTTCAGAAAGTTATAACTTCCGATTCTTCTTCCGCTCTTTTGCCAGTAAAGCAGGGTGTTCCACAAGGATCTATACTTGGCCCCATTATCTTTTGTATGTTCATAAATGACCTGTCATCTGTCTGTAAACATACTTCGGTCCATCTCTATGCTGATGATGTTCAGCTCTACTTAGCCAGGCCATTTAATAATACAGCTGAACTTGTACGCAACCTTAATGAGGATCTCTCCAGCATTCATCTGTGGTCTGTAAATAATGGATTACTTCTAAATCCAGACAAGTCTCAAGTTATAGCCATATCTAAAAAAAAACTACCCATCCAAACTTTACCTGATGTCGTGCTTTCTGTTTTCAAATTAAAGGTTGTTCATACTGTTACTAGCCTGGGATTTGTTATCGACTCTAACTTATCAGGATACGACCATATAAATTATGTAATAAAAAGGATTTATGGATGCCTTAGGAAACTGTGGCTAAGTGCAGGTTTTACTCCTATTGCCACTAGAAGGAAACTTGTAATAAGTCTCATCCTACCCTTAATTACGTATTCTGAGGTTGTATACTGTAATGTCGATTCCTTATCACAGCGCAAGCTTCAAGCTGCTTTCAACGATACGGTAAGATATATTCATGGGCTACGAAGATATGACCATATTTCACTACAGGCAAAAAGCCTATTGGGTACAACCCTTAAGCACTATATTGACGCTAGAAACTGTATATTCCTATATAATTTAATAACAACTAAGACTCCTATGTATCTTTATGAAAAACTTAATTTTGCTCGTTCCCTTAGAACGCTTTGTTTAATTCCACCACGTTACAACTATCTTAATTCCTCTCGTTTATTCTTTATTTATGCTGTAAAATTATGGAACTCCCTGCCAACAAATATCAGAACCATCTCCAATGCCAATCGCTTTAAAAACACTGTCCTTTTACATTTCTCAAACCTATCCTAATGTTGTCTTTCTAACTTTCGTTCTAACTTGAACTGTCATCTAATCTATTCTATTTGCTTATATTTAGTCTATTTTCCTATTCTCTCCTTTCTTCTTTATCTTATCTCTTATCTTATTATATTGTAAACTTAATTGTAATTATAAGATTAACTTATTGTTAATTAAACTTATTGTTAATTATTAATTAACTTATTGTTAATTTCAATAAATTACTTTCTTATTGTCTTAACTCTAAGTACTATAAAAGATATTTATCTTAATGTACCTTAATTTTGTATAATAATAATAATAAATTGAATTGAATTGAATTGAATTGAATTGAATAGGGTATCCAACAGTTCGCTCAAGCTGACTGTAGCCCGTCCCTATGTTTTCTTACTTGGCTGGTAATTTACTGTTGGTTTTAAGGCTTTTTAATGTTAAATATTTTATTTTATAACTTCTATTTTAATACATATCAATATTATAGTTTTGTAAACTTTGTTGCTTAAACTATTAACCTTTCTGTTTTCCTCTTTCTCGCGTTTGTCCTTTTTTATGTAAACCAAAACCAACTTACTAAATTATATTACATTAAATTAACTTATATTAAATTGTAATAAATAAATAGTTATTGATCACATTTATGCCATTAAACATACTTATTGTAATCTTTGTAAATGTTTTTAAACCTAATAAATACCAAATATCAAATTACAAATATAAATATATCAGAATAGTTCTATGCTTAATAATCTCACGATGTTGTAAGTATTTGCGTTTGTTTAAAAATGTAAATGATATGCTTTATAGACTATGAATTCGTTTAAATAACTAAGAAATTCTTTTAATTTCGAATTTAAGTTCAGATAAATACTTAATTAGGTACTTTTAACGTGTAGGTACCCGTAAAAAACAATGCTCGAGACACTGCGGCCTTCCACCCACCGCGATGACGTGGTGTCCCGAGAGGAGGTTCCATCATTCTTGGCAGATGGAAAAACCTATTGACTGAAGCATTGATGCTTCAAAGCATGCATTGGATGCTGATTACAGTTTAGCGATGACTCTCCTGTGTGCTCTGCAGGAACTCTGGGCATCCCGCCAACTTCAGGGGTTGTCCAAAGTACCAGGAGTTGAAAAAACGAGTCCAGGCCCGCAAACAGCAGTCTGAAGATGATAGGCGTCAGAGGAGTCGCTCGTTCGCAAATTTTGTGGCACCCAACGTGTCCTTTGCCCAAATGGCAGCTGGACCGGGTCAAGCCCACATGACATCAAACCAACCAAAGGTAGCCCAAAAGGCACCAGAGGTGGATCTGGACTTAAAATCGATCCTTCTGTCTCTGCACGGAAAGATCGATAAGTTCCAGAAACAATTAAATGAACAAGCGGCCCGAATTGACTTTATCTATTCGGAGCTGTTTGTGGGGTCTGGTGTGCCATAAATCTAATGGCTACGCTGGATGAGGGAAACTTAAAGATCCTTGCTGTGAATGTTAATTCACTAGTCAGGATCGAGAAAAGAACGTCACTTGCCAACTTGTTGAAAACCGAAAACCCGGATGTGCTTTTGGTTAGCGAAACTAAGCTAAATCAGAAGCACAAATTGGGATACAAAAACTATCATGTAATAAGAAGAGACCGGCCTCACTCCACTCAAGGAGGTGGGGTTGGAATCTTAATTCGAAAAGGCCTGCGCCATAGGGTTATATATAGCGGGGACGTACATAGGTTCCAGTTGTTGGAGGCATGCATCATATGCATTCCTCTCCATAGCCGGAGGAGAATGTATGTGGTGTCGCTTTACGCACCTGCTGCACCTCCACCAAACCAATTTATGACAGAGCTCGAGACACTTTTTCGTGGTCTGCAGCTGAACTCGGAGGAGAATTATTACTTCTTGGCCGGAGATATTAATGCCAAACATGCGGCATGGGGAAATGTTACTGCAAATCCCAGGGGCAACCAGTTTCACGACTGGTGGCGCCTCAATATGATTGAGTACAACCTCGAGTTGTACGCGACGGATATCCCTTCTTTCCCAAGAAGCGGTGCTTTCCTGGACTTGGCCTTAACGGACGCAAGACTTCAACTGACGAACATAGATCAAAACACGCGGAACTGTTTGCGTGCGTTTGAGTACGATAGTGATCACTACGGACTCGCCGCCGCAATACGGATCCCGAACGAGCAAACGCTGCTGGAGGAGTACGAAGCAGTGTGTTCATTCGATTATCGGAGGGCACAATGGTCGCGCTTCTCCAGATTTTTAAAGCGAGATATACGTTCGAGTGGGATCGACCCACCGACAAACAGTAACATGACAAATGATGACATTGATCGGCATTTATTGCAAATGAACTACGCCATCAAACGAACTATGGAACGAACTATTCCTCGAGTAGGACGTTCCGACGACGACCACACAGAAAAGTACAGAAACCCTACAATCGACGCACTATACCGACAGAAAAGTAGACTGCTCTCGAGGCTTAAACGGCTGTACAGGCAATTTACCGATCGCAACGACCCGGAGGTAAGGATGCTGAATTCAGAGATCCGAATCCTGAAACAGCTGATAAAAGAAAATTACAAAAAATCTGTAAGTCTGTATTGGGGCAATAAAATTCGGGCTATTAAAACCTATAGTCCGAATATGTTCCCACAGATAAATAAGTTGTTCAGGAGGAAAGATCACAATGATATTCCTTGTGTTCGAATCTCCCAGACAGCAGAGAACAGACAGACGGTACTGACTGCTGGAATAAGTCCAGAAAGTGTCGCTTCAAACGACGATTTTTTCGTGGTCGAGGACCCACAGGAGAAGGTGGATTTGCTGGGCGCTTGTTTCGAGGCCGTGTATACGGTGAACAATCCTGTTCGCCGTAACCACGACATTGAGAATAGGGCTCTGGTGAGCCACTTCGATCTGCGCACCGAACTTGAGAATTGGCGATCTGAGAATAACGGATTCACCGTGTTCACTGATGAAAACCATGCTAATGCAGTTGTCGCCAATGGCCGAGATGCATCGCACTTGTTCGTGTCGAAGGATGATCTTCTGTGCATCTTCGAGTCACTAAAGAATAAAAAGTCGGCGGGGATGGATGGTGTCCCAAACGTCGTATTGAGACACCTGCCTCTGGAGGCTGTAGATATTTTCACCACGCTGTTTAACAATGCGCTGAATAATGCATATTATCCGGCACATTGGAAGGTAGCTGTGGTACACCCTATCCCGAAAAAATGTAAAGATAGGACGAACCCTGCCAATCTCCGGTCAATTAGCTTGCTTCCGAATATTAGCAAGGTCTTTGAAAAGGTTGTCAATAGAGCCCTGTTAAAGTGGGTCGAGGACAATAACATAATTCCGGACAACCAGTTTGGTTTCAGGGCGAGGCATGACACTATTCATGCCGCGTCGAAACTGGTTTCCGACATTCAGTGGAATAAATGCAAGAGCCAATGCACGGGTGCTTGTCTGGTTGATTTTGAGAAGGCTTTCGACACCGTATGGTTAGAGGGACTTTTCTATAAGTTGACCAGGCGGGGGATGCACAAACCTTTGCTATATGTAATTTATAATATGCTTATGGGAAAGAAGTTCGTTGTCAAATGTGGCAACGTGACTTCGAGCAGAGTCTTTGAAATTAAAAACGGTTTACAGCAGGGGGCGGTCAATTCTCCGATCCTGTTTAACATTTACACGAGTGATCTGGTGGGTTCACTCAGCCATGCTATAGCGTATGCCGACGATTTGGTGGCATACAGATCAGGTCCTAAAATCGAGGTCATTAATATCCTTTTGCAGCGTGACTTCGATCAAATTAAGCGATATTGCGACGACTGGAAGTTGAAAATCAACTTTCAGAAGACGGAAACAATCTTGTTCAGAACTCCATTGGCTGGGGCCTCTAGGGATACCAGAAAAAACTGGAAAAAATTGGCCATTATTGGACAAAATGGGCAGCCATTGGCGGTGAGAAGCGCAGTTAGATATCTAGGTATCTGGCTTGACCAGTATCTATATTTCGATAGACATATAGTTGCTTGTCTTGCTGGGGCCAAGAAGGCTTATGCTCTAACAAGGAGACTGTTTCATAGCAGTCAACTTGACTCCAGAGTGAAGGTCATTTGCTACGTGGCCCTTATAAGGCCGATCATCGCTTATGGTTGTCCATTATGGTTTAATATAGCGCCTAGCTATATGGAAAAGATTCGGGTTTTGGAGAGACAATGTCTTAGGACCTGTCTCCGGTTGTTCCGAACGCCTGAATCCAACTATATAAAATACTATCCCAACAAGGTCCTATACGATGGGGCTCAGTTGAATAGGATTGACAATTTTCTCATTAAGGTGACTCGAAGGCACGTTGCAAGGGCGATGGCCAGCTACAATAGTCTGATCTTTGGGGCTTACTACCCCAATGAAATGTACATAGAGAGTACACTCCGGTCTGGCTTTATCCCGCCAGAGGCATTTATCCATATTGATGCAAAAGGGCTGGTACAGACGAGGGATGGTATCCCGGTATTATACCACCGCTACCGCAGTGCGAGAGATAAGCGGCTCATCCGCGGCGAGGACGTCGCCAATGCTCATGAGTTCCTCCGTTTTAGTACCGCAATAGCGGAGAGGGATAAATTCGATACAGAAAAGCAATTTGCCGAATTTTGGTGGCTTTTTGAGGGTGGAGGGTTCAACATGCCCTCCCAAGACGGTGCGTTACTCTAGGTAACATCCTCTTAGTTTGTAAGATAGACTACGTTAGCTAGGGCGTTTCTGGGAGGGGCCGGGCTCGCCAACTTGTGGTGGTGCTTCCGGGAGGTGATTGATTCTGTAAAGCATCAGTCAGCTCACGACGGCGCGTGTGCACGTTGACGACTGCCAGGCGCTCGGAAAGTAATTGGGATTTTGACCACTTGTTTCGTAATGCAACGAGTGCTCAGAATCCTAATTATAGTTAGAATATGTTAATTAGTTTAAGTAAGTAGAGTAGGTAGTTTGTAATTTGTTTTTTTATATAAAAATATAAAATTTGATAAAGATGCCGAGTTTTCTTAAAAATTTTCTCGATGAAAACATAATATGTAAGATTAGTTCGTAAAATAGTTTTTAGGCCGAAAGGTAATAATTATAAGATAGAGTTAAGTTTAGGGCGTCCGCATAAGGATCAATATTCTAGAATAAGTATCCTGTTAATTTTAAGTTAGATTTAATCATTTTTGTCTAGTATGTAAGTTGATATAAGCTAATAATTAATAAAAATGAATTTAAAAGAAAGACAGTTTAGCGATTGCTTATTGGAGTATCTACCTGTTCTCTGGAGGAGAAAATGTTTCGAACTTGAAGCAATCATATTCAGTAATTTCTCCGAAGTTTAAATAATATACACGTAGGAAGGTGTTTATTTGTATTATGTTTGGTTTTTATGAGTGTAACCACCGGATACAAATGTGTTGCACCCAACGTTCATAAAAATTTAAAAATGTTTGGCAACACTGTTGGGGAAAACGACACAAAAATGTCTTTTTAAACAAACCCTCACATACAGCTCAGCTGTCAATGTCAAATTTTTAACCATGTAACCAAACCAGACCATTAGGGAACCTCTGCATTAAGCCACTGGTTGAACAATGTAGCACCTGACCGTGCATACCCTATTTCTCGCCTATATTCTATAGACCAGTTTTTGAGATTTTTATAAAGCAGAGCGCATTCATTATCTTCCTTCAATTTTTGAGGATACTCGAACATTTAGCACTTCCAGAAGCATGTTCCTAGCAGTGGCGTGGCGTGGATAATTTTAAAAGGGAAGACGTTGAAAAATTTAGTCACCTATAAAAATAAAAATCTTTAAAACCTGAAATAAAATAATTTTTAATGGGGATATTGTATCTACATAATATGCATTCCACATTGACTTAGCAAAAATATTCTAGCCACATTTTTTATACTTCAAGACATTAATATTTCAATCAACAATGAGCTTAAAGCATAACAAAAGTGGCTTCAAAAGAATCCGGTCTTCACAGATGCATGATACAATAACTTAAAAAAATTCAGCATAATGTGGATAGTAATTTTAAAATAAGAAAATTCAGAAGAATTATATGTATAATTCTTTATATTTGCTAAAATATAAAAACGATACAAATAATAATGTCAGCAATAAAAATAAATCAAAATTAAAAACAGCTAAAATTCACACACTTAAAAAAAAAAAGTGAAAAGTTTTGTTAAAATATTAGTTCTTTATAATTATTTGTATTCTAATGCTATTCGACGATCTTTTTTGATAAACTCTGCCAATACCCTTTCATAGAAGTTTGGTCTATTTTTAATTTTAAGAAGAAGTCTTCTTTCTATCGATATGAGGGCTAAATCAGAGAGCCTATCCTCGCCCTGTGAGTTTCTTAAATAAGTATGAATTCTTTTTAAAGCAGAAAAAGACCTCTCAACGGAGGCGACGGAAATGGGAAGTGTTAAAAGTAAACTACTTAAGTTTAAGACTTGAGGGAACACTTCTTTCAATGCTTCACTATTCAAATGGTTGTGAAGGTCGAGAACCTCAAACTGCCGAAGTGACGACGAAGAATATAAAACATTAAGTTAATTTTTTAATGCCGTGAATTCAAAAATTCTAGGAAAAAACTTAATTAGGGAAGATATTTTTACATCTGGACTGGAACGAGAAAAAGTGTCATACTTCAAATTATTTAGTAAATCCAAAAATGTAAGATTACTAAATGATTTATATCTGGCATTTATTTGGCTAACTATATTGTCTTTAATTTCAAAAGGCGCTTATAATTCGTCTTCAAATCGAAGTCAAGCAACCTGCGTTTACGTGGAGGTTCGATGCAATCATTTACGCTGTCATAAATAACTTCAAACATATTTAAAAAGTCAGAGCTTATCCATGACTCAAAACGTTCGATTTCTTGCTTGGCATAACTAACGTCTGTTTGTTTTTTTTTGAATTAAATTAAATAATACATCGGTCTTTGCAAATATTTCAGAAAGGGTATGAAGCAAAAAACAGAATTCCTTGCTCTCTAATTTATTTAATAAACTTTCTGCCATCGAAAGTGTGTCAGTATCCCATTCCCTAGAGTCATTAATTATTTTACTAAAAGTTTCAATTATATCTATTCTACAGTTAAAGATTACGTTTATTATTCTTGAATGATAATGCCATCGAGTTTCCGATACTCCTGGCATGCGTTGATTGGAAATTTGTTTTAAAAGATTGGACCGCTTTGTGGATTTATTAAAAAATCGAACGATGCTATTAGTATAGCCAAAAAATAGTTTAAGTTCTGCTATGTTTTCTAGAGATCGGGATAGTACTAAATTTAAAACATGTGCATAACAAGGAATAAAATTTGCCATCGGGCATTCATCAAGGACCTTCTTTTGAACACCACCCCCCTCGCCGGACATAACTGCGGCACCATCGTAGGATTGTCCTATTAACTTTTCCTTGCAGTCGTATGTTTCAAGAATTTTAAATATATGATTGGATAACTCATTTGCATTACGACTTGCGCTAACGTCAAAAAATCCAAGAAATCTTTCTTGTATACCATCCTCTGACAAGTACCGAAATATGGCACTCAGTTGTTCCCTATGACTCAAATCTGGTGTTTCGTCGATCATAATCGACACGAACCGAGCATCCTTGATTTCCGTTTTAATTTCGGATTTAATAACCGCCGCGATACTATGTATCAAATCGTTTTGAATATCGTTGGATAAACCTGAAAAAATTGGATTGTGTGTACTTGAACACTGCTCTAAATGGGATTCCAATAAAGTGTCATATTTAGATAAAAAATAAACCGCTTCGACATAATTGCCACGATTATCTGAACTAGACCTTTCATCATGACCGCGAAATGCTAACTCCTGTCTGCCTAATAAAATGACCGTGTCAATAAAACGTTCCATTAGTTTCCGATTTTTATCTACTTTTTTATTATGAACAACGAAAGAATTTCCTAAAGAAGTTTCAATGCGATTCGTGCCGAATTCGTGTAGGGATAAACAACAACGAATATGTTTTTCTGTCTTAATATGTTTTTTCGAAGAATTAACTAAATTATTTATATCAGTGAAACCCGTTCGGCTCCAAACACTGGCGGAGTTTGAAAAAAGAAGACAAGGAAAACAAAACATTTTATTAAGCTTGCAACTCCCAGTTAGCCACTTATATTTTTGGTATAAGGAAACATTAAAATGTGTCACAAAACCATCTCTCCTTTGGTAATTAATATTTATAAAAGGCATAGAGCGCCCTACGTCTATAACTTTTTTTTTATCAAGAAAAGATAGCTTACTAAAACTATTTGAATCCTCCAGGAGGAAATCAGTTAAACAGCAATCTACACTAATCAAAGACATTTCCAAAAAAAAATCTAAAACTGCACTAAAATTAAGAAGCTAAAATGTTTTTATCAGTAAGTTGGTAATAAAAGAAACTAAAAAATTACACATTAACCTTCACTTTCACTTTCACATCTAACTTTTCACTATTTTAATTTAAGATTTTATCAAATTGGCTTTACAAAACACTAGATTTTTTTCAAGTTATTGCACTTGTGCAACGCAGTCTGTCAATAAATTCCAACTGATTCTAAATTAAAATTTGAATTCCTGCTTAAAAAAAAAAACAAGTGTCGGTATTTTATTTGACATGAACTTCTCTTAAGCGATATGCTGAATTTACTCTGCTGACAAATTGCCATAATATTCTTCCATATTTTATTTCATAAGACAAAAGTATAACAATAAATTTGTAAAAACATCGAAGCATTAACTATCACAAGAGAGAAAAATGAAAGCTCAACTTCTTACATCAACACGCATATCAATAATCAATCAAGAATCAACCCACATAACACATTCAGATATTATGTCATAAGAAAAAAGAAATAAGTCAAAGAACACCGTGTTATTAGACACAATGTTGCAAAAAAAACGAGTCAAACGTAGCACCTGCATTCCTGCAACATGTTGATATCTTCCGATTGAAACGCAATGCTAATCGCAAAAGGGAGAATGAAATGAAACAATTCCAAGTATTCAGCGTGAGATTTGGTTTATAAGACGAAATGTAGCGTCTTTTTCTTTGAATATAAAAGCGGGTGTTGAACAAAGAGGATCGGAACCGCAATGCTTGTAGAAGAAAGGGATATAAAACAAGTAAATAAGACGGAAAAATATTTTTTATTCTATTATAGAGAGCAGCGGTAGTTGAAAACTTTTTACTAAGAGTATTTTTGTGACTCTTCGTTGGTTTGTTGTTTGTGATTTGTGGATTTTGGAATGTGGTTGAATCTTGATTCTTGAATGAAGTATGAAGATACAGACGAGAGGTAGAATGAAAATATTAAACTTATTCGATAGCTTATGTGTGAGTGTGTAGATTTTATTTTATAATTAAAATACGGGACGGGTTTCATTTTTCATATATTTATTTGGCAGATAGTGCTTACTTTTGGTGGATTTTTAAAAGGGAAGACGGTAGGAATCGTGTTATATGGACGCCACGCCACTGGTTCCTAGTCTCACCTTAATTCGCAGGCCTATTTCAGAACATAGGTTAAGCAAAATCGGTAATGACCTTTTCCCCACCTTATACCTTGATCTCGGTATCGTATTACGTTGCGACAAAACAACATGGCACGGCATATATGAACTTCACTGAAATCTGCGAGTTTCACTTCAATTATTCACTTCTATCATAAACAATAATAATTGATCTTGTTTAATTTGACATTTATAATTACTAATTAGCTGTGTAGCTACATTTGAAGATATACAAATCGTTCACTTTTCGTTTTCCTTATATATTTTGATAATAATATGTATATAATGTAATTGACTTTTACACCGAATTAAAGTATATACTTAAACTGGTGTCTGGAGTGCGGTTTTAATTCAATCGATTTAAAAGCCGATCAATACTGTTCAGGAAAGCATTTCATTTATAAAACATAGAAACATTTATTTTTTGGGAAAAGTCCAACTATTATTTAACTATTTAGCAAAATGTTGTAAAAAGTAAAGGAATAACATATCAAATAAATATTTGTATCTTGTTCTTCTTTTTTTTTAACGACGAGTTTATGATCTGGATAAAAGAGATCATAACCCTCCCATTTCACTGCATCGCTACTGGTCCGCTTCTGGGGTTCACCGGTTTGACCTCAATAAACAACGGCAGGCACCGAATTTGAACCACTTCGTCACTGAGGCCAATGATGCTAGTGTTGGTGCATTTGTGTAATCCATGAGGTTTTAGGCCTGCGTCTCTTTCGCGATTGTATGGGATCGCTGTTTGTTATTTTACATTATAACATGACAGTACCAAAAGAGTCGGTTCTGTTCCATTTTCATCCAAATAGGTACTTTAACGTGAAGGCTTCGTCGCATCTTCTTATTCGATCAAGCTTTGTCACGTCTGCTGTCATGCGCACACACATGATGTCAACTCGCCTTCTAACAATCATATCTTCAAGCTCGTAGCTACGAACACTCATACTTCCAACGTTATAACTCGCGACCCTTAGGTTTCGTCTAAGCTTAAGCATTACTTTGCTGTCCCCTAAAAACCGAATAGCTCTGGCCCGATAATTTCTGCTGTCCCAGGATTAGTATCTAACCTACCATGATAAGTAGAGTGGAGTGAAATAACGCCAACCGAAATAAGACCGAATTTAAACGAATTCGCTTAACTAAAGTGCAATAAGGCCAAACGCTAAAACAAAAACCTGCACCCACTCAAAATTAAGCAGTGATTGCAGGGGGACAGCAATGTTTATGGGATCTACTTGTGATTTCGCATAAACACTTGCTTGGGGTTACTGTTTTATTTGAACTAGCTGCAAGGGAAAATTGTTGAAAAAAGCACCAATGTAAAGTGGAATAATGCCAAATTGGGCTTATTTCACTTTCACAAAGTAAAATAAAGCCAAACGATAAAATTGCACCAATTTGGCCTTATTTCGTTTGTCGTTATTTCACTCCACCGATAAGTCGTGCCTAGCTGGGTAGTGCCATTTCCATTGTCGTTTAGTTTAAACGAATTCGACATGTACTGTACATGTTCCTATTATTTCTTGTTTGATCTTTTTTTTACGAAACCTTAGATCTTCAGTCGTGTCAACCCATGGATGAGCATACAAACTTACGGAACACCTTTAAGATGTTAAATGTTATCACCTAGATGTTAAAATTGCGTAGATGTGATTTTGCCCTCTAGTCGCCTTTTATGACATGCGCTGTTTATTGGGGTGCCCTGTAACTACAAGTAATATATTTAACCAGTCCCCACACGGGGCTAAAGGAAATTTTTATATAAATATGTAATTACATATTAATTTATTTATTCACTAAACATATGTTTTTTTCAATTGATTTGATAGCAATATTATTACATTTGACATGATTTTAGCAAACAATATTTTAAATCAATTTTTATAGATTGTCATCTGTTATTATTTTTAATTCTTTTAATTCTTAATTCTTAATTCATATTTTCGTCCTAAATTCAACACAACAAATGTTTTCGCAAAGCTTAATTTTTTCCAGACAAACCGCAGATTCTGTATATCGGGTTCAAACTCTCGCATACTTCCATTTCTCAACTGTGAAAGAAGATATATCTTTGGTTTTGAAAACTGGATTGTTTTCCCGATCGGAAGAACTGGAATTCCGCTGAATATACAGAATTTGCAGTTTAAACATAAGTAATACAAATTATATAGAAAACAAAGAACCTGTAAAAAAACTTTAATTTTTTGCAATTTGAGTGATGATTTAAAAAAAAAATTTACTATGTTTTAAAAGTGTCTAATAGGCAAGATATGAATAAAACATATTATTTGTATTTCGAACCGGAAACCATGTATTACGATAGCATTCAAAGAGTTCGTCTACTAATTTATGACCCTAAATCAACATTAAATCTCCTATAAGGCAGGCAGCTAATACTAACCATATGATGGTTTACTTGTCAACTCCCAGGACTTCTGGGTACAAAAAAACAGCTTGGGAGGGATAATAGTTAACACAAATTTAAGAGTAGAAGCAACACTTTTCTAAAAGCAAATCGGGCAATTAGCTAACGTTTTATAGGTTTTCCTTTCCTAAGGGAAATTATAGAAGAAAAAGAATCTGAAGTTAAGTACGAGTTTCCTACTGGTTAACCCTCTTTGATTGATCGAAAAACGCACATGACGTTCGAGATTAAAATTCCACCCAGGAATAGCTAACATATTTTCTACTCTCACACGTTTTGCGAAAGTCTTACAAACATCCAAGAGTAAAAACTGTCAAAGGAAGATTCTAAAAAAGTGCTTTTCGAAATCATCGTTGAATTGTAGATCCCTTCCATTCGTAACAAAAATAAAGCTTCTTAAACACTTAAACTGATTTTACAGTGTTAAGTTAATACAAATAAATGAGTGAAACGAAATAAAATGAAACACAAATAATTGGTGGAGCTTGATTTTAGGGCCCTCCTGCGGGGTCAGTCACCTTGACGTGTGCACCATCACCGCAAGCAATTTCGATGGTGCCGGTGCGGAGGCGGCGCAAAGAGTCATCGGGCATCTGTTGAGGGACAGGACGTCTGATGAGCGCCAACTAAGAACTGACCAGGATTTTACGTCCGCTCTCACACTTATATATTCCCTCATTCACTCAATTTTTCCTCACCCCTTCCTCCTCTCCGGTAATCACCGGGGAGGTAACCCCGCGTATTCGGGAGTTTTTCGGGAGTAAACCCAATTTAAAAATCCCACCTTTAAGCCAAGGTAGAGGTACCCCTGCCGATGGATGCATGGTCAGTAAGTGATCGTTAACGGCCCCCTCCGATGCCCAGGCAATATAAGTGCATTGACCTGGTAAGACGGCGCTGCCGGGATGGACGACCCCTTCCGGTCTTACTCGTGGGAACTTAATCTAAAAAAAAATAAAAATGGATAGAAAAGAAGAAGAGTTACAAAAAGACCAGCAGATGAGGACGAATTGCTGGCCTCCAGTCAGGAGACAATCGTCCCGTCATCAAGCGGCGAGAGTGCTAAGGCTAGCACCTCGACCGCAAAGCAATCAACAACCAAACAGAGCCGAAACAAAACCAAATCCACAGGGAAAGCTACGAGTAATAAGAGCAAGTACCAGATGGCCCTCCATATCTTAGGTAAGATAGCGAAAAATTAGGGTGCCGGAAAGGTCCACGAAAGGTATATATATTTATAAGGGTACTGTAACAACAGAAAAAAATCCCTTTAGCGTAAGCAAATTATAAAAAAAAAGAAAAGGATCAGGCGGATAGGATCAAATACCAGGCAATCCTTGACGAATACAACGAGCGCCTGAAAAACAAAAGCCGTCAGGGAGCGAAGGTCTCAAGAAGAGATCTCCCACCGCCCAGCCCATAAAAACACCAAGGTTGCCGAAGGTTCAGCAACAACAACCAAGCCAAGCACGTCGGCGGCCGGTGCGGCCAAGAAGCGACAATTTACAGAGTGTTTAGGGATCACCTTCAGGTCGCACTAGTGGATGATCTCTCGACAAACGGGAAATCCATAGCCAATGCGTGGGGAGGCTTTGAGGCCAAGCTCTCCGAAATGGTGATAGACCACATCGTAAACAACCAAGGAGAACCTCTTCCCGACTTTGATTCCGCCGAGGTGGTGAGGGGATATCGGGTAATAGAGTGCGCCGACCAATTCTCCAAGGACTTCCTTAGTGGATGCGTTGCTAAGGTCAGCGACGCCTGTGATGGTTTGAAGCTCAAGCTTATCCCAGCTAAGGCCATCCCGAGGAGACCTAGGGCCCGCATTTGGTTGCCCAATATGAAGATAGAGGGGGGAAGGCTCCTCCACTGTCTCAAACTCCACAACCCGACGGTTCCAATGGATGACTGGTCAGTTATCAAGGTGGAGGAACCCTACAAAAACACGATGTCATTCCTCCTACTCATAAACAACGAGTGCCTGGGTGCTCCCGAGAAAACAGACCATAAACTTAGGTTTGGCATAAGGCATGCCAAGCTCAAAGTCTTCCTTTCCTCGGGTCCTGAGGACGATGTGGACATCGTCGATACCGACAAATTGTTGGAGGACCTGATGATCGCCGACGAAACCCCTTCAACCACATAATGCTCAAAGTCATACAGATTATCCTGAGGCACTCAAGGTGTGCCTCCGATAATCTAATGGTTTTTCTAAGGGAGAAGAACATTTACATCGGCATTATCCAGGAGCCATGTGTGAGAGACTCATCCGTAAAGGGGCTTTAAGACACACCTGTTTTACAAACACCAGCCTACAGGTAAGCCTAGAACATTCATACTAGCTAAGAAGCATCTAAAATGTTTTTTATGTCCCAATCTTAGCTCATATGATTTGACAGTGATTAAACTATAGTGTGCGAACCAAGCAACATACCTTTTTATAAGAAAGGAAATCCAAATCCCAGAGCACTCAGACTCGGCAACGGTCCATTGTACTACCAGGCAGAAATCCTCCTTTTTGTGTAGAGGCATATGAATGGGTGGCGTATGTTGTTGTTCCCCATGAGTTACGTGCAAACCCATATGGTTGCACTTAAACATAATATTATCAGATGCTTTGTCCTTGAAATAGTCAACGGCATTACACAAAACAAATGCAGATGTTTTGCACTTGCCAAAAGTAGTAAACAACATGCAGGTGTTTTGCACTTGCCGAAATCTGGTAAACAACACGCAGATGTTTTGCACTTGAAATGGAGCAAGTGCATTTATACAAAATAAGCGCAGATGTTTTGCACTTAGGCGGACCAACGGAATCAGACAAGCGCAGATGTTTTGCACTTGATGCTTTCGGGAGCCGTGCGCCTTGTTTTTGCTTGCAAGTGCATGCACGTAAACAAGTGCAGGTGTTTTGCACTTGGACATAGAAAACGTCAGAGAGAGGTTTCCTTTTAAGTTAAGTTCAAACTAAAATCAGTCTTAGAAAAAACATTGTTAAATAAAGAACCCAAAGTGGATAAGTAAATCAAATTTATAATGTGTTTTTATTTTGAGTAAAGTTAAACACGTAACTCATGGGGATTGAACCTGCACCGCACGGGTCACAAGCCAACACACTAACCTCTACACCATCGCCACCCTGAAGGACAACCTACTGATGGGCTGCGACGCCAACGCCAGGCATTCTATATGGGGCAGCTCAGAAGATAATGAAAGAGGTGTCACTTTTTGATTTTCTGTTAACCACTAACCTATCAGTCTGTAACAAAGGCACGACCCCAATTTTTGTCTTTCCGAGTACGGAAACATACAGAGGATGGGAAGAGGTACTAGATGTTAAATTAAAAACGAACAATAATAACTTTAAGGTTGACAACTGGAGAGTTTCCAATCTGGAGTCACTCACAGACCACAGATGGATCCTCTACGACATGAAACCCCAAAAGAGTTAATTGGACCAAGTTTGGCCAAGTCCTTCGGACAAAACTCAAAAATATACCTGAAACAAACACAGCTGCAATTAAAGAACTGGAGGTACAGGTAAAGACTTTTGAGAAGGCGATGTAGCATACAAAGTCTCGTGCCCAGTTAAACGCAGTAAAAAAACGCTTCCCCCACGGTGGAACGAAGATCTCTCCAGTCTCAGACAGATGACTAGAGCGATTTTCAACATCTGCCACAAACACAATTTTTGGCGGCCTTATAAGGACTGTCAAAGTCTGTATAAGAGAGCCATAAAGGCATCCAAAAAGGAGGCCTGTATGGACTACTGTCAGTCGATAGAAAACCTTAAGGACTCAGCTAGGCTAAGCAAAATTTTGTCCAAGGAACACTCCAACCCTTCTTTTCTGAAAAGACCAGACGGGGGTTGGACAGAATCCCCAGCGGAGACCCTGGAACTCCTTATAAACACTCACTTTCCCGGATGCAGTGATATTAGTACGCAACCCGAGAGGCCTCAGCAAGCACAACCAGCTCCCAACAACAACATCACTTCAATAATTTCCGAGGAAAAGATTTCCTGGGCTATTAACAGCTTCTCCCCGTATAAGTCTCCGGGGCCTGACGGCATTATGCCTGTCATGTTACAGAAAACGCAAAACCTATCAATACCTTGGTTAGCGTCGATCTTCCGAAGCTGTTTATTGCTAAACCACGTACCACACTCCTGGATACGCGCCAGGGTGGTGTTTATACCGAAGGTGGGTAAACGCGGGCACGTATCCGCAAAGGACTTCAATATCCTATCAGTCTAACCTCCTTTATACTCAAAACCGTGGAGCGTGTCCTAGACATCCATATGCGAAGTTCTCTGCCAGAAACATCGATTTCCAAATCACAGCACGCCTATCTCAAAGGCAGATCCACGGAAACGGCTCTCCATGAGGTAGTGCGAACTATCGAAAAATCCATACACTACAAAGAATACACCCTAGCCTCCTTCTTGGATATAGAGGAAGCCCTCAACAACGTAAACACGGAAGCTATTATTAAATATCTGGTCGAACTGGGGATAGAGGAATCTATTAGGAAATGGATAGCTTCTATGCTCAGCCAGGCAACAGCCACTTAACCAAATTTGCCCATAGAGGAACGCCACAGGGTGGCGTCATTTCTCCGCTACTATGGCTAATGGTTATGAACAAAATTCTAGTAAAACTAGACAGGGAAAGGGTCAAAGCTGTCGCGTATGCGGATGACGTAGTGATACTAGTGTCAGGGAAGTTTCCTTAAATGGGGAATGCTCTAGACAAGGTAAGCACCTGTGCTACAAGTTGTGGCCTCGGCGTTAACCCGAGCAAAACCGAACTGATGCTGTTCACCACCAAAACCAAAATACCCGATTTTACCCTACCCCGCCTAAACGGTCAACCACTTACACTATCCTCCAGCGCTAAGTATCTTTGTATCGCGCTCGATCCTAAACTTAACTGGAAACATAACATTGAACACAGAGTGAGGAAGGCGTGTATTGCCTTCTATGCCTGTAGCAGAACCTTTGGAAAGAAGTGGGGACTTCAACCAAAGATGACCTTGTGGATGTACACAGCAGTAGTGCGTCCAATTCTCACCTATGGATCACTAGTATGGTGGCCCGCGTTGAGTAAAGGTTACAACCTCACAAAACTGAAAAGATTGCAAAGGATAGCCTGTATAGGCACCACGGGTGCACTGAGGTCGGCCCCAACGGACGCCCTCACTGTGCTCTTGCACCGTTTGCCTCTTGACCTACACACAAAAGATACCACACTATGTAGTGCGGTAAGACTCAGGGAATCGGGGTGCTGGACTGCAAGGCCTGCCGGATTTTGCCAGCGTTCTCCAGGCGGAACTACTGGCTATCCGAGGGGCCTGCACGCAACTAGGGCGTGACACAGCGTACAAATAAAACATTGCTATCCTCATAGATAGCCAATCCGCAATCAAAGCTATTGACTCGGGTACCATATCCTCCAAACTGGTGCGCAGGAGTGCCGAAACGAGCTTGCGCGACTGGGCGAACGTTTCAGTGTTACACTACTCTGGGTTCCAGGGCATAGTAACATAACAGGAAACGAGCGTGCAGATGATCTGGCCAGGCAGGGCTCTGCTCTGGACGGCTCACTCGCTGCAAGGGTTCACATTCCGCTAGGTGCGGTCAAGACACAAATACACTCACACTTCCTGCAGAAAGCCAACCTTCAATGGAGAAGGCTGACTAACTGCATCATATCGAGGAAGATATGGCCTATTTATGACAAAGGAAGAACAGGAGATCTTCTAAACAGAACCCGCCCGAAGTCTCCAGAATTACGGCGATAATTACCGGGCACTGGCCAATTGGAGATCATGCGGCCAAACTTGGTATCCTATTTAACACCCACTGCCGAAGCTGCGGGAATGTAAACGAAAGAGAAACTCTCTTCCATTTCATCTGCGAATGTCCGGCACTAGCAAGAGCTAGACTGCGGGCACTGAATCAACCATCCTTCGACGACCTTAGCGCTATATCGAGCAAAGGGATACAAGATCTTATCCGTTTTCTCAACTCCACAGGTTGGATATAGCCACACATCAAATCTTCTACAACTACTACAACATAGGTCACACGAGTCGTGGTAACAAAAAGGCACAATAAGTGCAAATTGGGTTCAAGCCGAACCGCCACTTCTACCTACCTACGCTGATTTTAGGGCACTTATGGGCCTTTTATACCTTCTTAATAGTATTA
This sequence comes from Portevinia maculata, assembly GCA_949715645.1. Taxonomy (NCBI): domain Eukaryota; kingdom Metazoa; phylum Arthropoda; class Insecta; order Diptera; family Syrphidae; genus Portevinia; species Portevinia maculata. Next base: position 224,150,981 of record OX454526.1, read on the forward strand.
TTTCTTGTCATATTTCAATATTTTATGAACTAAAAATTTGGCAGACAATGGCTGCAAATTTTTTAGCGCTGGAGGATAGTGTAAGTGGTTGACCGTTTAGGCGGGGTAGGGTAAAATCGGGTATTTTGGTTTTGGTGGTGAACAGCATCAGTTCGGTTTTGCTCGGGTTAACGCCGAGGCCACAACTTGTAGCACAGGTGCTTACCTTGTCTAGAGCATTCCCCATTTAAGGAAACTTCCCTGACACTAGTATCACTACGTCATCCGCATACGCGACAGCTTTGACCCTTTCCCTGTCTAGTTTTACTAGAATTTTGTTCATAACCATTAGCCATAGTAGCGGAGAAATGACGCCACCCTGTGGCGTTCCTCTATGGGCAAATTTGGTTAAGTGGCTGTTGCCTGGCTGAGCATAGAAGCTATCCATTTCCTAATAGATTCCTCTATCCCCAGTTCGACCAGAGATTTAATAATAGCTTCCGTGTTTACGTTGTTGAGGGCTTCCTCTATATCCAAGAAGGAGGCTAGGGTGTATTCTTTGTAGTGTATGGATTTTTCGATAGTTCGCACTACCTCATGGAGAGCCGTTTCCGTGGATCTGCCTTTGAGATAGGCGTGCTGTGATTTGGAAATCGATGTTTCTGGCAGAGAACTTCGCATATGGATGTCTAGGACACGCTCCACGGTTTTGAGTATAAAGGAGGTTAGACTGATAGGATATTGAAGTCCTTTGCGGATACGTGCCCGCGTTTACCCACCTTCGGTATAAACACCACCCTGGCGCGTATCCAGGAGTGTGGTACGTGGTTTAGCAATAAACAGCTTCGGAAGATCGACGCTAACCAAGGTATTGATAGGTTTTGCGTTTTCTGTAACATGACAGGCATAATGCCGTCAGGCCCCGGAGACTTATACGGGGAGAAGCTGTTAATAGCCCAGGAAATCTTTTCCTCGGAAATTATTGAAGTGATGTTGTTGTTGGGAGCTGGTTGTGCTTGCTGAGGCCTCTCGGGTTGCGTGCTAATATCACTGCATCCGGGAAAGTGAGTGTTTATAAGGAGTTCCAGGGTCTCCGCTGGGGATTCTGTCCAACCCCCGTCTGGTCTTTTCAGAAAAGAAGGGTTGGAGTGTTCCTTGGACAAAATTTTGCTTAGCCTAGCTGAGTCCTTAAGGTTTTCTATCGACTGACAGTAGTCCATACAGGCCTCCTTTTTGGATGCCTTTATGGCTCTCTTATACAGACTTTGACAGTCCTTATAAGGCCGCCAAAAATTGTGTTTGTGGCAGATGTTGAAAATCGCTCTAGTCATCTGTCTGAGACTGGAGAGATCTTCGTTCCACCGTGGGGGAAGCGTTTTTTTACTGCGTTTAACTGGGCACGAGACTTTGTATGCTACATCGCCTTCTCAAAAGTCTTTACCTGTACCTCCAGTTCTTTAATTGCAGCTGTGTTTGTTTCAGGTATATTTTTGAGTTTTGTCCGAAGGACTTGGCCAAACTTGGTCCAATTAACTCTTTTGGGGTTTCATGTCGTAGAGGATCCATCTGTGGTCTGTGAGTGACTCCAGATTGGAAACTCTCCAGTTGTCAACCTTAAAGTTATTATTGTTCGTTTTTAATTTAACATCTAGTACCTCTTCCCATCCTCTGTATGTTTCCGTACTCGGAAAGACAAAAATTGGGGTCGTGCCTTTGTTACAGACTGATAGGTTAGTGGTTAACAGAAAATCAAAAAGTGACACCTCTTTCATTATCTTCTGAGCTGCCCCATATAGAATGCCTGGCGTTGGCGTCGCAGCCCATCAGTAGGTTGTCCTTCAGGGTGGCGATGGTGTAGAGGTTAGTGTGTTGGCTTGTGACCCGTGCGGTGCAGGTTCAATCCCCATGAGTTACGTGTTTAACTTTACTCAAAATAAAAACACATTATAAATTTGATTTACTTATCCACTTTGGGTTCTTTATTTAACAATGTTTTTTCTAAGACTGATTTTAGTTTGAACTTAACTTAAAAGGAAACCTCTCTCTGACGTTTTCTATGTCCAAGTGCAAAACACCTGCACTTGTTTACGTGCATGCACTTGCAAGCAAAAACAAGGCGCACGGCTCCCGAAAGCATCAAGTGCAAAACATCTGCGCTTGTCTGATTCCGTTGGTCCGCCTAAGTGCAAAACATCTGCGCTTATTTTGTATAAATGCACTTGCTCCATTTCAAGTGCAAAACATCTGCGTGTTGTTTACCAGATTTCGGCAAGTGCAAAACACCTGCATGTTGTTTACTACTTTTGGCAAGTGCAAAACATCTGCATTTGTTTTGTGTAATGCCGTTGACTATTTCAAGGACAAAGCATCTGATAATATTATGTTTAAGTGCAACCATATGGGTTTGCACGTAACTCATGGGGAACAACAACATACGCCACCCATTCATATGCCTCTACACAAAAAGGAAGATTTCTGCCTGGTAGTACAATGGACCGTTGCCGAGTCTGAGTGCTCTGGGATTTGGATTTCCTTTCTTATAAAAAGGTATGTTGCTTGGTTCGCACACTATAGTTTAATCACTGTCAAATCATATGAGCTAAGATTGGGACATAAAAAACATTTTAGATGCTTCTTAGCTAGTATGAATGTTCTAGGCTTACCTGTAGGCTGGTGTTTGTAAAACAGGTGTGTCTTAAAGCCCCTTTACGGATGAGTCTCTCACACATGGCTCCTGGATAATGCCGATGTAAATGTTCTTCTCCCTTAGAAAAACCATTAGATTATCGGAGGCACACCTTGAGTGCCTCAGGATAATCTGTATGATTTTGAGCATTATGTGGTTGAAGGGGTTTCGTCGGCGATCATCAGGTCCTCCAACAATTTGTCGGTATCGACGATGTCCACATCGTCCTCAGGACCCGAGGAAAGGAAGACTTTGAGCTTGGCATGCCTTATGCCAAACCTAAGTTTATGGTCTGTTTTCTCGGGAGCACCCAGGCACTCGTTGTTTATGAGTAGGAGGAATGACATCGTGTTTTTGTAGGGTTCCTCCACCTTGATAACTGACCAGTCATCCATTGGAACCGTCGGGTTGTGGAGTTTGAGACAGTGGAGGAGCCTTCCCCCCTCTATCTTCATATTGGGCAACCAAATGCGGGCCCTAGGTCTCCTCGGGATGGCCTTAGCTGGGATAAGCTTGAGCTTCAAACCATCACAGGCGTCGCTGACCTTAGCAACGCATCCACTAAGGAAGTCCTTGGAGAATTGGTCGGCGCACTCTATTACCCGATATCCCCTCACCACCTCGGCGGAATCAAAGTCGGGAAGAGGTTCTCCTTGGTTGTTTACGATGTGGTCTATCACCATTTCGGAGAGCTTGGCCTCAAAGCCTCCCCACGCATTGGCTATGGATTTCCCGTTTGTCGAGAGATCATCCACTAGTGCGACCTGAAGGTGATCCCTAAACACCTCTGTAAATTGTCGCTTCTTGGCCGCACCGGCCGCCGACGTGCTTGGCTTGGTTGTTGTTGCTGAACCTTCGGCAACCTTGGTTTTTTTATGGGCTGGGCGGTGGGAGATCTCTTCTTGAGACCTTCGCTCCCTGACGGCTTTTGTTTTTCAGGCGCTCGTTGTATTCGTCAAGGATTGCCTGGTATTTGATCCTATCCGCCTGATCCTTTTCTTTTTTTTTATAATTTGCTTACGCTAAAGGGATTTTTTTCTGTTGTTACAGTACCCTTATAAATATATATACCTTTCGTGGACCTTTCCGGCACCCTAATTTTTCGCTATCTTACCTAAGATATGGAGGGCCATCTGGTACTTGCTCTTATTACTCGTAGCTTTCCCTGTGGATTTGGTTTTGTTATAGATAGCCAATCCGCAATCAAAGCTATTGACTCGGCTACCATATCCTCCAAACTGGTGCGCAGGAGTGCCGAAACGAGCTTGCGCGACTGGGCGAACGTTTCAGTGTTACACTACTCTGGGTTCCAGGGCATAGTAACATAACAGGAAACGAGCGTGCAGATGATCTGGCCAGGCAGGGCTCTGCTCTGGACGGCTCACTCGCTGCAAGGGTTCACATTCCGCTAGGTGCGGTCAAGACACAAATACACTCACACTTCCTGCAGAAAGCCAACCTTCAATGGAGAAGGCTGACTAACTGCATCATATCGAGGAAGATATGGCCTATTTATGACAAAGGAAGAACAGGAGATCTTCTAAACAGAACCCGCCCGAAGTCTCCAGAATTACGGCGATAATTACCGGGCACTGGCCAATTGGAGATCATGCGGCCAAACTTGGTATCCTATTTAACACCCACTGCCGAAGCTGCGGGAATGTAAACGAAAGAGAAACTCTCTTCCATTTCATCTGCGAATGTCCGGCACTAGCAAGAGCTAGACTGCGGGCACTGAATCAACCATCCTTCGACGACCTTAGCGCTATATCGAGCAAAGGGATACAAGATCTTATCCGTTTTCTCAACTCCACAGGTTGGATATAGCCACACATCAAATCTTCTACAACTACTACAACATAGGTCACACGAGTCGTGGTAACAAAAAGGCACAATAAGTGCAAATTGGGTTCAAGCCGAACCGCCACTTCTACCTACCTACGCTGATTTTAGGGCACTTATGGGCCTTTTATACCTTCTTAATAGTATTATTTCTTGTCATATTTCAATATTTTATGAACTAAAAATTTGGCAGACAATTGCTGCAAATTTGTAAAATTCTCAATTGTCTATTGAATAGGGTAAGGGAATGCGCGTTTAATCAATTCTCTTTAAGTTGAAGGATGTTGTCTCAACTATCTGTACAAGTAAAAACCGTTGCATTACAACTATCTTTGTACTTAAGCTAATCGTCTTGGAACCATCTGGTATGGCAAGCTCAAATCTCCGAAGAACCGAACGTAACGGAAAGTGCAGGAATGATTTTAGCTGCATATTGGAGTTAATTGACTATACGGCCTTATCGATCAACACGCCATTGATAAGACCGATCTCCTAATATATATGCCGTTCCTTTCTAGAATAATGAATACTGTGAAATGCTATAACGCCCGATCGCCCGATTTTATTTCGTTCTTTTCTTAGTATTTCGTCGCAATGCGTCGGTCATTCAAACTTTCAGGGGAGATGTAGGCTGAACTGTTGGTAGTTCTAGTGTTGTAATTGGTACGCTGACGTCAAGCTAACTCGTCAAGGACATTTTCTCAGTACTTAAACCATGTCAAAATTCCCTGCACCCATTGTAAGGGCTTCCATTTGTTAACACTATTTGACTCTATGCCTCTATGCCTAATTAAGAAAGTTGACCTCTTCATATCCATTTAATTTCCAATTTCCATTCGTTGTCAATTCCGTCATTTGAATCGCATTACAATATCATTAACAAAAAGTTGCAATGATAAAAAGTTTTCATCTTAATTCATTTCACTATTTAATTGGTTCATTTTAACTTTTTTCGATTAAAGTGTCATTAACTTTCACGAAAAAATGCCCTCCGTTTACGTCAAATATCGGTTTCATCAGTTAATTTCCAGTAAAAGGAATAAAAAATGCTCAAAGCAAACCAAGGACAAACTTGGTTTTCACTAAGTCTATACCATCATCATTAGGAGTGCGAACAGATGAAAAAGTTTTCCTTAACACACTCCAGAAAGAAACATACACACTAACCATTCGTTAAGAATTGTATCTCTCAACTACCCTTGCCAAAGAGGGTGATTTACCCATTTCCCTTTCGAAGACATTGCGAAATAAAATTAAATATGCAACATCTACAGAGCAAATCTAATATTCCTTACATTACATTGCCGTTTCGGCTTACCATTTGTTAGGCGCTCCTGAATTAGTCTCCATAAAATAAAATAAACAGCACATAAGCTTCATATCTACAATCCTTCACAATAGATGTATACACAATTGTAATATTTTCTGTTCATATTATGTGAAAGGCACTTAAAAATCTCATTGCATGCGCATTATGCAAATTTAAATTGTGTTCTAACTGTGGGTATCTTAATGTCAAATCCTGTCAGATTTAATTTCTCTAATCCGAAGCATTATGTTTTATGAAGAGAGTAAGGGAGATGATGAACTTATATTGACAATTGTTTGTTAAGAATGGTTACTATCGCAAGCGACAACATTGAAGCGGTTAACTGACTCGTAGGCTATACCTAAATCATCAGCAAACGTTTTAACTTTTCTGACCAAAGGCAGTTACAATACGAAGTTTTTATTAATAAATAATCAAAAACAAAATAGGCCCAAGAGCCTTGGGAACACCGATGCAGATTATATTTGCTACGCAGACACTATTTCTGTCGGACTCAACATCAATCCGGCGAAAACAACGAACCATTCACAAGGGAAAGACAACTTCAAAGACTTAAGGACATTAGCCTATCAGGCACGACACTGATACCAGTCAAAGAAGTAAAGTATCTAGGACTTCATCTAGATAGTAAACTCCTCTGGCGAAAACATACAGAGGAGATATCCAAGAAGGCCACCCGCACTCTCATGATATGTAGGAGCCTGGCGGGGAAGGCATGGGGATGTAGCCCAAACATCCTGCGATGGATGTACACTGCAATTGCGAGACCAATAATCAGTAGCGGTAGCATGGGCAAAATGAAGCAGTCTAGCCACAACAAGAGAGAAACTCAGCAAAGTGCAAAGACTGGCGTGCCTGTACATTACCGGAGCAATGCGTAGCTGCCCAACCGCAGATATGGAGGTTTTATTGGAATTGACCCCTCTACACATCATGGTGATGAACGCGGCAAACAAAACAATCCTAAGGATGGCAAAGGAGGGAATTGGAAGAGGGAAATGCATCGGTTCGAAAGAACACTTTGTCTTACTCAAAAAACTCCCACTTCCTACCATACCTAGGGACGATAGCATTAGGAAATTCAACTTCGAGAAGCATTTCCAGATAAAGCTCAGCAATAAGGAGAACTGGAGCAATGAATCCACAACTTATGAACTGAGCAACCACACAAGAAAGTGGTATACGGACGGCTCGAGGACCTAGGAGGGAACTGGTGCAGGAGTGTTTGGGCCGGAAACTAAGTAATACGAATCCATTGGCAAATGTACCAGCATTTTCAAGGAGAAATATGTGCCATAGACAGGTGCGTTGGAATCAACCTCGAGAAAAACTACAGGAATTGCAAGATAGCAATAATGTCTGACAGCCATAAAGGCTCTTGACGCCTACGTCATCAAGTCAAAACTCGTGTGGGAATGCCTACACGGACTGAATAGACTAGGCAAGAACAACAGAATCCATCTGCTGGGTATTACAGGCAGTGAGGCAGCGGACTCTCTGGCAAGAAAGGGGCAGAGGAACCCTTCATAGGACCTGAACCGTTCTGCGGGATAGGAGAACACAATCTACACGAAGAGTTCAGAAGACTGGAGGAAGAAACAAGGGCCAATACCATTTTCAACCTTCAAGGTCTGAGGCAAGCAAAGAAACTCTTATAAAACTATAACCAAAAGAGATTCAAAGCTTGTATCAGCCTTATCAAAAACAATCTAAGAATCCTAACAGGCCTCCTCACGGGGCACTGCAAACTCAAGGAGCACCTGAGAAAAATGGGTATATCAGAGGACGGGCTCTGCAGATTCTGCAGTGAAACCGCCGAAACTCCAGACCACATACTGGAATCTTGTGGGGCACTGTCCCACAAAAGGATAACATATTTGGGCAGGCACCAAATAACAGACAAGGACAATACAAACCATGGACCCACAGCTCATTTTCAGATTCATCAAGGAAACTGGACTGAACGCTGTGCTCTAAGGAGTTTGACCTGCCAAGGATAAATGAGAGCAAAACCTCTCAGAGGTACAACCAGGGGACACAATAGACCAATAGGTCGCAGTGTAATATACCCTAACTAAATATTATTATTATTAGAGACTATTTCCGAGTTTTACTTTTTGTTTTCTATCCCAATTAAAAGACCAACCAAATATATAAAAACCACGAAAACACATAATATAATTTTTTACGATAACATTGTTGTCAACCGTGTCAAACGCGATGGTTATACCAACAAAAAGCCCAGTACAACATCTTTTAGCGTCTAAAAGGAGGCAGCAGAAATCTATACGCAGAGTTAAGAACTTCAATAATTATTTTTTAAGAATTTGGTTGAAAGATCTGATTCAATTTCTCAATCTTGCTGATTGAGAAGCAAGATAAAGAAATTAATTTTAATTTATACTTACTTTCTTCTCCTAGTGGCATTGGGTAAAGTTATAGCGTTCCAAATTACGAAAGAAAAATATCCCCAAGCAATGGACGAAATAAAAAGGCCAACAGAAACAATTTTTTCGAAACACACATCATTTGTTTTTTGTCGGGGTGCCAGACTTTCTACACTGGAGCACTCGGACTCACTACTGATCCTTTGTACTACCATTGTACTACAAAACATTTCATTGTCTATTACCTTAAGAGTCAACGGTCAAATATGTGCCACAAATAATGATGCATGTCGCGCAATACAATAATCAATAGGAGATTCTCACTTCTCCCGATGTTGTTCTCGGTTCTACTCCTCATCAAATTCGTGCTTTATTTTCAATTATATTGACAACATGTTTTGCAAATAAGACCAAACGAATTATGGGAGAAATTTAAGAATGCCATGAGTGGGAATACTTTACATGTACAACGTACAATTCATGGAAATGCATTTTGAGATTATACACCAGCAATGTATAATGAAATATTTATAAAATTGGACGACTTATGCCTGATTGTTTCAAATGAATCACTCATTACATTGGGATTACGACCACCCAATCCTCTGGCAAGTGATTTATTAAATCGATGTTTACAACGAAAACAATCATTAATTTGTTGATGATTTGAAATGATTACATTCAAACATACTCGTATGAACTACAATTATTGACAGAACAGAAATTAATTTTTGATTCCGTAATGCTTGGAGTCACTGCAAAAGACGGTGGATTCTTCTTTTTGAATGCTCCAGATGGCACAGGCAAAAGAATTTTGATTTCCTTCATCTTGGCTAAAATACCTTCTCAAGCTGAGATTGCTTTATTTCTTCTTTTTTATACCCTATTCTAAGGGTATATTAATTTTGACGCATAGTTTGTAACATACCTTAATATTGCCCGTAGACCCCTAAAAGTTACTATATTTATGATCAGCATCGATAGTAATGTCGATCTAGCCATGTCCGTCCGTCCGTCCGTCCGTCTGTAGCCAAAAATTAGGCCTTTAAACTGGACGTAGAGAGCTGAAATTTTAACCATATACTCTCTAGGGTCCCGAAATAATCAAGTTTACGAATTTTTGAAATCCGCCCACAGACACGCCCACAAACTCAAAATAACCAAATTTTGGAAAAAATCGAATTTTGAGCTAGAAAGCTGAAATTTTTTATATATGATCTATGACTCCTAAAACTGCTCGGGATAAAAAATTTTCAAAATCCGTCCACTGACACGCCCACAAATAAATAAAATAATTTTTGTTTACCCTATTCTAAGGGTATATTAATTTTTGAAAATCCAAAGTTTCAGCTAGGGAGCTGAAATTTATAGTATATACTCTCTATGGGCCCTTTATGCTCATGTGTAAATATTTTCAAAATCCGCCAACTGACACGCCCACAATTAATTTTTTTTTTTTTTGAAAATTCAAAGTTTGAGCTAGGGAGCTGAAATTTATAATATATACTCTCTAGTAGCCCTTTATTCTCATGTGTTATTTTTTTTTTAAATCCGCCTGCTGACACGCCCACAATTAAATAAAACAATTTTATTGAAACACCCAAGTTTGAGCTAGGGAGCGTTTTTTTTTTGATAAAATCCTTTAAATGTTATATAACAAAATATGTAGAGCGTTCCTAACAATTCAACCATACTTAGACTTTTGTCACGCCCACTTATGAGGGATAGGAATAAGAATAGGGTATCCAACAGTTCGCCCAAGCGGACTGTAGCCCGTCCCTATGTTTTATAATGAACACGCACTAAAGGGATTTTTGGATACTCTTATAATGTACTAGCTGCAAGGGCGTTAAGAAAATTAGGGTTAGAAGGTAGGGAGAGCTGCCGATGCACGTTGGTTTTAAATGTTTGTAGATTACAATGTGCAGGAAAAATGGAGCGGGGAAGAGCATTCCACATTCGTGTTGTACGCCTAAGGAAAGATTCCTTATATTTCACTGTACGTCAGAATACAGGCTTAATGGTAAACGGATGCGCATTCCTTGCATGGCGGGTATTGCGGTTGAAATGTTCTAGGGGTGGAATGCAACTGGCTATTTCGTTTGAGCACCTATGGTGAAAATAACGATAAAATAACGAGAGACAAAAGACATTGCGACGATGACTAAGAGAGTCAAGCGATCTCGAAATGTTACAGTCACCAATGAGTTTTATAGCGCGTTTTTGAATCCTGTCAAGTATCTCCAAATAAGTAATTGGTGCACCAGACCAGATATACGCATTTTACTCAAGTTTTGGGCGGATAAACGCCTTATAAATAGTAGCCAGATCAGAAGAGGTGAAATATTTCTTGCAGCCCTTAAGGAAGCCTAGGCATTTCGCAGCATTAAATTCCACTCCATTAGTTACAACCCACTGAGTTATGCTGTCGAGATCGGAATTCAATGAGCTTAACATACGTTGCCGTTCCAGTTCCACACCCGAAGATGAGGGGCGTGGACCAAGAAACGAATATGAGAAGCTGAGGGTACTGACATCGGCAAAGGAGTGGATTGGATTAGAGGTAGTAGATAGGAGATCATTTATAAAAATTAGAAAGAGAGTCGGAGACAAAACAGAGCCTTGGGGAATACCAGCATTTATTTGGTGAGTTGCAGACTTGAAACCATCCAAAACAACTTGAATTGAACGGTCCGAAAGGTAATTTCTAATCCATTGAAGAAAGGTACTCGTATCATCAATTCCAAATGCCTTTGAAATATGTCTTTGAAATATCAAGCGCAACGATCTTACTTTCACCACCTTGGTGAAGAGATTGGTTCCACTTTTCGGTTAGATAAGTCATCAAATCACCAGTGGACCTGTTGCTGCGAAAACCGTACTGCTGGTCATTAAGAAGTTTTCGGTATTCAAGATATTTCATGAGCTGACGGTTTATCAGCGTTTCCATGACCTTGGAAAGAAGGGAAGTTATTGCAATTGGTCGGTAGGAGAAGGGAGATGAAGATTCGCCTTTTTTGTAGACATGCTGGGCAAATGCTGTTTTCCATCTTCTCGGGAAGACCCCTTTAGAAAAGGATAGATAGAAAAGCTTGCGCAATGGTTTTGCCTGCGAGGAAGAACACCTCTTCAGAACGATAGGGCTACCGAGCTTAACTCTTACAGACTATGAGTTTTAACAGTTCAACATAAATTATATAAAATATACAGTAGTGTTATCATTTAGGACATATTTATATTCAATAAAGATAATTTAAATTTTGATCTATCATCACATAAATCTATTTCAGTACAAAAAGAATTAAATTTTTTTATACACTTAGTTATTGGCTCGTTAAGTCCATAAATGAAAGAATGGGTAGGGCTATAAAAAAATGTGTTTCGTATTCGAAGAATTCTTTCTGGCGCATATAACAAAAAATATTTAAGTACATCAGGACATATTATACGATAAGAGAAAACATCATGAATAAACAGCATACAATGAACATTTCGCCTTTTTTCTAAGGTATCTAACCCTATTAAAGCACATCTTGTTGCATAAGAGGGCATAGTATCAAGGTTCCATTTCTTTTGCCTTATAACAAACCTTGTAAAGGACTTTTGTACCCTTTCTAGTCGTACTATACAATTTGCATATTTTGGACACCAGACTATAGAGCAATATTCAAGAAAAGGTCGTACTAAAATACCATCTGGACCATCGGATTTGTGAACGTCAAGATCTTTAAGTACTCTAGCCACTGTACGAGTGCGGAAGTGGATTGGTCCCATTGAGTATTCTACGCGCTCGAGTACAGGGGAGACAAGCACAATCTGGGAGAGTTGAGCTGACTGAAAAATGAGCAGCAAGCAGATTGGCCTTATCTATAGAGCTGACAACTGGAATGTCATTGTAAATAAGTGTCGGGATAGATGATGAGGCCGAATTCTCTATGTTTTTAACAAATGACCAAAAGTGTTTACTACCCATGGGACTGTAGTATTTTTTGCCTCAACTTTTGATCATAGGAGAATTTGACACGATTAATGTGGGCATTGCAGTCATTTCTGGCTCGTTTAAACTTTTTCCGGCTTTCCTCAGATGGGTTGGCTTTGAATGACCGAAAGCTTACCTCTTTTAACCTGATAGCCTCTTTGCAGCTCGAGTCACACCACGTGTTAGCCTTGGGTTTGATACTTTTTATCCTGTTAGGGATGAAAGACTCCATACCCAGGTGAATTATGGTGATACCATATCAGCAGCAGCATCCACGTCACTGTCGAGGAAGCACAGCGACCAGTTAAAACCGTTAAGTTTTACCCAATTGGATTTCTCGTATTGAAATACTGTTCTTTTAGGAGTTTGTTCTTTAGCAATGTGGTTGGAGTACGAGAATTCAGCTGATATGTTACAATGGTCAGACGAACCTAGAGGCGATAATACGTTTAAACCGTATTTATCGGGGTGAGAGGTAAGAAACAAGTCCAGTGTGTTGGCAGTTTGACTGCTAATGTCCGGTATTCGTGCTTTGGCCATCGCTTCGTCAGGTATTGCTGCAACTTTAATAATTGGTAGAAGAAATGCTCATTCTACACTTAAAGTGACGTTTAATATGCAAAGGTAATCGAAAGACATTTCAAAAGAAATCTTGGAATAGAATAATTATTTTAGGCAGCAGAAAGTTTGCCGGGTTAACTAGTCTTTGTTGCTGCATGTGTCACCGTCTAGTCATCTTTGGGCATACCTTGACATGCTGGCGGCATGGCTCAGCTTAGCTCGTCGAATATGGGGGTGATTCTTTGCCCTTCAAACTAAACACAGGAACAAAAGATAACTTACTCATGTCAAGGATTTACTCACGAAAACCGAAATCCTTTTACCATATCTGCATTTCGAATATCCTTAGCGCACTTATGTAGTTAGCAACGCTGGTGTAATGTTGCTTAGGTGCACTGGTTCCCTCCCCGTTGGTCAAAGACCGCTCCGTGACAACACACACACCATTAATTAAACCGTGCTGTCCCTAATCTTCAATATCTAGTATACAAACCTACTTACCACATCTAGAAATCAAGATCTCAATCATATTCAACCCCATTAAAAAAAAAATTCACTGAACTTTCATTACGTTATATTTAAAATTATTTAAAAAAAAAGTTTGAGCCACGCTGCACTCACGGTATAGTTGATGTGTAAACATGTAGGCGCAGTTGCGAGTTAGCTACCTAATTTGTTATCTAGCTAACGCCACAACTAAGTAACTAACGTATTTAAATTAGCTGCGCTAAAAATGCAATCGATTTGGTGGTTAGCTATCATAAAGACAACTAATTTTTGTTATTAGCTATTAGTTGCAGGTTGTGTAACTAACTTAATGTTGATTAGTTTTTAGCTGTAGCTTTTTAACTGCCTAGGTAATAACTCTTTGACGTTAGGCAAAAAGGTCTTAAGTCAGAAACTGCAGTTTTTCGTTAAACCAAATTTGAGTTAAACCCAATCAAAAACCGAAAATGCAATTTTTTGACTTAAGACCTTTTTGCCTAACGTTAAAGACTAATAACTAAATCAAAATTTTTTATTTTGTTATAATGGTGATAATTTATTGGGATTTATTATGCATATTGCGTTTAAAATAAAAATTGATTGAATTTCCCTTTTATTTTACATCAGGTTATTTTACAAAGAGGTTCTTGGAGCCACAATAATTAAACCCGAAAAAGGATATTTTCCCAAAATGTCTTCAGAAACGGCACGGATATTTTACCTAGCACCCCTCATTCAAATAACATTGAACACAGATATACCGTGTGGATTCTAACGGCATTTTGGAAAAATATCCTTTCTTCGACTTTTAAGGACCTTTTTTGTTGCTGCAAGGACCTCTTAGTCAAATAACATTGAACACAGATATACCGTGTGGATTCTAACGGCATTTTGGAAAAATATCCTTTCTTCGACTTTTAAGGACCTTTTTGTTGTTGCAAGGACCTCTTAGTCAAATAACATTGAACACAGATATACCGTGTGGATTCTAACGGCATTTTGGACAAATATCCTTTCTTCGACTTTTAAGGACCTTTTTTGTTGTTGCAAGGACCTCTTAGTCAAATAACATTGAACACAGATATACCGTGTGGATTCTAACAGCATTTTGGAAAAATATCCTTTTTTCAAGTTTTAAGGGCCTTTTTTGTTGTTGCAAGGACCTCTTAGTCAAATAACATTGAACACAGATATACCGTGTGGATTCTAACGGCATTTTGGAAAAATATCCTTTCTTCGACTTTTAAGGACCTTTTTGTTGTTGCAAGGACCTCTTAGTCAAATAACATTGAACACAGATATACCGTGTGGATTCTAACAGCATTTTGGACAAATATCCTTTCTTCGACTTTTAAGGACCTTTTTTGTTGTTGCAAGGACCTCTTAGTCAAATAACATTGAACACAGATATACCGTGTGGATTCTAACAGCATTTCGGAAAAATATCCTTTTTTCAAGTTTTAAGGGCCTTTTTTGTTGTTGCAAGGACCTCTTAGTCAAATAACATTGAACACAGATATACCGTGTGAATTCTAACGGCATTTTGGAAAAATATCCTTTCTTCGACTTTTAAGGACCTTTTTTGTTGTTCCAAGGACCTCTTAGTCAAATAACATTGAACACAGATATACCGTGTGGATTCTAACGGCATTTTGGAAAAATATCCTTTCTTCGACGTTTTAGGACCTTTTTTGTTGTTCCAAGGACCTCTTAGTCAAATAACATTGAACACTGATATACCGTGTGGATTCTAACGGCATTTTTAAGGACCTTTTTTGTTGTTCCAAGGACCTCTTAGTCAAATAACATTGAACACAGATATACCGTGTGGATTCTAACGGCATTTTGGAAAAATATCCTTTCTTCGACTTTTAAGGACCTTTTTTGTTGTTTCAAAGACCTCTTAGTCAAATAGCATTGAACACAGATATACCGTGTGGATTCTAATGGCATTTTGGAAAAATATCCTTTTTTCGACTTTTAAAGACCTTTTTGTTTTCCAAGGATCTGTTAGTCAAATAACATTGAACACAATACATATACTGCGCGGTTTTTTTAGGAGTTTTTGAAAAAAATGTTTTTTTCGGGCTTAAGGACCTTATTTGGTTCTCCAAGGACCACTTGGCAAATAACCTTATTATGTACAACTAAAAGTGACATTCTTAAATCGGCCATCGTTTAACGAAGTACAAATCGATATTTTTCCTCTTACCTCCAACTGATGTACAACAAATTTCAAGCTATACAACCTGAATATTATTCAAAATAAATCTACTTTCACACAACTTTCCGGTGTTTCGTAATTACATAATATGTAATCTCTAAAATTGTACATAATTAAAACTGGAAAATATAAAGAAATATGTATATAAAATAAAAAAAAGCAACGACACGCGGTTGTTCTCAAACGGTCATTCATCTACGTACTAACCGCGCCAAACGTCGTTTAATTGCGGTGATCTGTCGAGCAGCGATTAACTCACGTGGTAATGAAAATCTGACGATGACGAAATCTGACGATGACGAAATCTGACGATGACGAAATCTGACGATGACGAAATCTGACGATGACGAAATCTGACGATGACGAAATCTGACGCTAGATATTTCCAACTAGCCCCTACCGAGAGCAAAAATGTTTACACATTAAAAAAACTAAAGATAACTTAACTATCGTCATTGCCTACAAAGTTATGAACTCCAAATAGGGTTGCACGTTTAACTACTCGTATTAAGGTAGTTACACTTTCGGTAGTTTATTAACTCCTGTTCCTAATATTGTTTCATTTCAAACACAACAAGTGTACTTATTCTAAATAACTACGTTCAACTATAAGCAAATTTTATATTATGTATGTTTAGGGCCAAAATGTTAAGAAAAAACATTTTTATCAACTTCTCTATCAGTTCCGAGAGCAAAAAAAAATATTTAGCTTGCATGAATATCGCAAAAAAATGGTTATGGAGAGGAATATTAACTTACTTGGTTCAATCGTTTTTTTTATTTTATTTTTCTGGAATGTTATCCGTCGATTCTGCATAGGCCGTTGCTGGAATTTGTGATCACAAGTCCCGCTTCTTGATTCTCCTTTTGGGAAAGAAGTTCGATATCGACTTTAATAGGTTGTTTTTTTTTGTTTAATACATATGTTCAA
The DNA here is from genome assembly GCA_949715645.1 of Portevinia maculata. Taxonomy (NCBI): domain Eukaryota; kingdom Metazoa; phylum Arthropoda; class Insecta; order Diptera; family Syrphidae; genus Portevinia; species Portevinia maculata. Next base: position 224,167,386 of record OX454526.1, read on the forward strand.
ATAATATTTATTACCTGTGATATTCTCATTAGTACGTATTACTCTCCATACCTTAGCTGTAGAATAGGTTAAGTTTAAATTCAATGAGCTTACTAGAACTATATTTTTATACCCTATTCTAAGGGTATATTAATTTTGACGCATAGTTTGTAACATACCTTAATATTGCCCGTAGACCCCTAAAAGTTACTATATTTATGATCAGTATCGATAGTAATGTCGATCTAGCCATGTCCGTCCGTCCGTCCGTCTGTCGGCAAAAATTAGGCCTTTAAACTGGACCTAGAGAGCTGAAATTTTAACCATATACTCTCTAGGGTCCCGAAATAATCAAGTTTACGAATTTTTGAAATACGCCCACAAACTCAAAAAAACAAAATTTTGGAAAAAATCGAATTTTGAGCTAGAAAGCTGAAATTTATATATGATCTATGACTCCTAAAACAGCTCGGGATAAAAAATTTTCAAATTCCGCCCACTGACACGCCCACAAATAAATAAAATATTTTTTTTATACCCTATTCTAAGGGTATATTAATTTTTGAAAATCCAAAGATTGAGCTAGTGAGCTGAAATTTATAATATATACTCTCTAGGGGCCCTTTATTCTCATGTGTTAATTTTTTTTAAATCCGCCTACTGACACGCCCCGAATTAAATAAAACAATTTTTTTGAAACACCCAAGTTTGAGCTAGGGAGCGTTTTTTTTTTGATAAAATCCTTTAAATGTTATATAACAAAATATGTAGAGCGTTCTTAACAATTCAACCATACTTAGACTTTTGTCACGCCCACTTATGAGGGATAGGAATAGGAATAGGGTATCCAACAGTTCGCCCAAGCGGACTGTAGCCCGTCCCTATGTTTATTTTCTTGATCTATTTTTTTATTCTGTTTTTTTTTTTTTTTTTAACTGCAAAAAAATGTATGTCAAGTATAAGAAAAATTAAAACAAATAATTTTACTCTACACGCCGCGGTCTGCTGGTGCTCAATCACTGAGTGCCTTGGGCGGCTATGAAGGGGGATAGTCTCGCTCCCTGCTTGACGGGCGGCCAGGTCTCTGGTGGGATTGGGAGACCGCTGATGACCTGAGTGATTGTGCTTTGATGGGGCTCTCTCTCTCTCTGCTTGGAGCGTGATGAAGTTGGGGAATCTTACGGAATGTGGTGTCTGAACTTCTTACAGAAGAAGCGACAAGCTGCTTCCACCAGATGCGTACACGATTGTTACATCGATCGCTCGCCACTCAATCCTTTTACAATCCACCAATGTTGATTAAATGTGTTGGTGATCGGATTAATTGGGTTGCGGATTCTATGATTGTGATGTCAGATGAATGGGATCGTAATCGACTCGTTGGGCAACGTGAGCACTTTTGCCGGCAAGTACTTATTTATTAACTCTGGGTTTTTGTTTTCTTCTTTTATTTTTGTCTCAATCTGATAACTCTAAGATTTTAATTCAACTTGCAAAGATTTAAGTGGCAAAAGAATATAATGTACTGTGCAAGACAAATGAAAATTTAGCAGCTAGCAGACCTGTCTGTTCTCTACGATCACCATCCCGCAAAAAAAAAAAAAATACCAAAATCCCTCGTCTCCCATTAGCTTCCTCTACTCACGAAAAGCGAATATCAGGAATATAGTTCAGTGTCAAAACCAGGGAGGGTTTAACGATGGTTTTATAGCAGTTTGATGGGGCATGTTCCCATTAATAAATTTATAATTATTTATTTATTATACCCTATTCTAGGGGTATATTAATTTTGACGCATAGTTTGTAACATACCTTAATATTGCCCGTAGACCCCTAAAAGTTACTATATTTATGATCAGCATCGATAGTAATGTCGATCTAGCCATGTCCGTCCGTCCGTCCGTCCGTCGGCAAAAATTAGGCCTTTAAACTGGACCTAGAGAGCTGAAATTTTAACCATATACTCTCTAGGGTCCCGAAATAATCAAGTTTACGAATTTTTGAAATCCGCCCACAGACACGCCCACAAACTCAAAAAAAACAAAATTTTGGAAAAAATCGAATTTTGAGCTAGGAAGCTGAAATTTTTTATATATGATCTATGACTCCTAAAACTGCTCGGGATATAAAATTTTCAAAATCCGCCCACTGCCACGCCCACAAAAAAATAAAACAATTTTATTGAAAAACCAAAATTTGAAATTTTTAATATATACTCTCTAGGGGCCCTTTAAGCTCATGTATAAATATTTTCAAAATCCGCCCACTGACACGCCCACAGTACAAATAAATAAAACAATTTTTTTGAAAATCCAAAGTTTGAGCTAGGGAGCTGAAATTTATAATATATACTCTCTAGGGGCCCTTTATGCTCATGTGTTAATTTTTTTTTAAATCCGCCTACTGACACGCCCACAATTAAATAAAACAATTTTATTGAAGCACCCAAGTTTGAGCTAGGGAGCGTTTTTTTTTTTGATAAAATCCTTTAAATGTTATATAACAAAATATGTAGAGCGTTCTTAACAATTTAACCATACTTAGACTTTTGTCACGCCCACTTATGAGGGATAGGAATAAGAATAGGGTATCCAACAGTTCGCCCAAGCGGACTGTAGCCCGTCCCTATGTTTTTTTATTCATTTTTTTTGGTTTTTAAAAAAAGTATCGTGTAGAAATCGATAAACGCATCTATTGGCAACGTTCGTAACACATTTTATAAAGTATGTATGTGCAATTTGTATTCTTTTCTAATTCGCATAACATGTTCGTACATTGTATGTTTATAAAGAGTATGTTATGACCTTCACTCTTAATGGGGATATCGCTTCGATCTCATGGGAGGGTGAAAAGTTAGAATAATGGAGTATTTCCCTGGAAAATAATGGAATGTATATTGAAAAACGGAATAAAGTCCACCCATTGATTGAAATTGAAATGAACCATCACACACGTACTTTTTATTCATTTTGTTGCAAATTTCACCATCTTGATCCATGAACATAAAATAAAATATGGTCGCCGGTCAAACATTGGCTTTAACCACACCACTAAATTGAATACTATTTCTCATCGCCCTACTTGGTACCTATACGATTTTTTTGACTTAGGTAAATACTCTATTTTTTTAAAGTTTTTTAAAATAAGATTTTTACAAGTATTTACATAAACATCACGTCAAAGTATAACTTCTGAAGGTTGATAAAGAGGTTATTATTTAAAATATTTTTGAATAAATTAGTCTTAACCAAATAAAGATAAAAATAATCGGTGCTGGGTGGAGCCGTGGAAATGGAAAGGGTGACTGTTAATAGCGAGCTGTATAGGTGGCACCAGACAAACTAGATTGGCAAAATCTTTTTCAAGAAATTTGAAAAAAAAAATTTTAAGTTCCTATTTCTATTTTAACAAATGAACGGATATAATGAATTTCTTTCAGATCATATTGAACTAAGCCGATATCGAATTTTATACGCGAGATGCCGTGACCGAAGAAGTTGTTAGCGTAAGTACCTATCACAGTAGGGAATCTTTGGCGATTTCGCAAGGCCTTGTCAAAGCACTACTTTAGCAATGAAAGTCTTGGAATAATGCAAGGCCTTCCCAAATTTTGCCTGGAAAGCATAGCGTGGGGTAAAATTTAACCCCAGCCATCAAACAGGCAGACTTTTGAAAACAAAATATGGCAAGAATATATAGGACGCTCTCAGGTCGCTAAAAGGAATATAAATGAACTCAGGAAAAAAGTTTTTAGTACCAGATTCCAGGTTTCAAAGATAAAATTGTTTGACTTCAAAGAAGCGTAACATTTTACCCCAGTCCCTGTACTAGGGCGAAAATATATTGTGGTTAATTACAGTTTTCCGTTCGGGCCAATTGCCATAATTTCCCGAATGCTGGGAAGTTAATAAATATCATTTCTTTATTTTAAAATGTCTAGCAGTTCCTCAACATACCATACTACCTTTTATTATAAACACAGATGTTTTTATTTGTAATTCATTTTTATTTTTGGTAAACTTATAACTAACTTATAGCTAAACAAAAATTCATAAAACTAGCATGTATGAAATAATCTTTAAACTACCTTACTGTCCCTATGCGGGTGCTCTGCGGTAAGAAATGAAATGATACCTAGTGCCTTTCGGCTTAAAAGCAAAGTTATTTTTTTTTATTATAAACACTTTTATCATCACCAAGAAAGTACAAAATTAAAAAACTTGGTTTCTTTGTATCTTTTTTTTTTTTTTACAAACTACTTTAACTACTTAGAATCTACTCTTAAAGCAAGAACAGCCATTTTTTTTTAATAACAAATTAAAAAATTAAAACTAAAAAATAAAAAAAAAATAAAACTACCTACCACCCACCTACAAATTATAAACTATTTCTAGACTACTTACAAAACTAGACTACTACAAACTAAAAATTATTAACTATTATAAACTACATATCTACTATCTACTTACAAATATAAAAAAAGCTACCTATTTTTTTTTTTTTTTTACTGTCCCTGCCTAATACACCTAAACCTATGTAAGTCGGCCATTTTAATGGAACTAAGTAAGGTGTAAGCTACGAGTAATTAATTCCCGACCCACCAAAATTGATTCTCCTGTTTTTCTCTATCTAGTCGATCCCTATCCGACACAGCCCTACTAAACCGAAGGCGCTCCGCTCCCATTTGTTAGACGACTTCCCGATCATAAAGAAGCCGCCTATCCACAGCTCTGAGAGCAACGTGGTAGAGGAGCGGCACAGCCAATCTATCCTGTACAAGCCCCCGGCTGTCTAAGTAGAGAAATGCATGGGGCGGTATCCTGTTTATTTGGGATCCGTTGTATAGGACCTTATTGGAATAATACCGTGTGTACTCCGACTCTGGTGTTCTATGCAATCCAATGCAGTTTCTCAGACACCGCCCTTTAAAACACCCGAATCTTTTCCATTTGAGATGGTGCAACGTTAAACCACACCGGACATCCATAAGCGATCTGATGAGGGCCATGTAGCAAATCACTTTAACCCTGCTATCCAGCCGGCTGCTATAAAACAACAGTTTCGTGAAGGCAAACGCTCCCCTAGCCCTGGTCAAAGCAGCATCTATATGTTTATTGAAATATATGTACTGATCCAACCAGATGCCAAGATACTTTACGACATTTTTACTCGGTAGTGGCGGTCCATGTGGCCCAACGATCACTAGCTTGCGCCAGTTCTTTCTTGTATCCCTAGAGGGCCTAGACAAGGGAGTCCTAAAAAAGATAGTTTCTGATTTCTGAAAGTTTATTCTCAACTTCCAGTCATCACAATATCGCTGGATCTGGTCGAAGTCACGCTGCAAAAGAATTCTGATGACCTCAACTTTTGTACCTGTTCTGTACGCGATTAGATCGTCGGCATACGCAATAGCCTGTGTAATACTTCCTATCAGATCGGCGGTGTAAATACTGAATAGAATCGGTGAGCTTACCGCTCCCTGCTGAAGTCCATTTTTTATATTAAAAACTGCGTTAGAAGTTATATTGCCACTTTTGACAACGAACTTTCTACCTTTGAGCATGTCACAGAGTATATATAGTATTTGTTTGCTTATATCAAGTCTTGTCAGCTTTAGATAAAGACCCTCTAACCATACGGTGTCAAGGCCTTTTCTAAATCTACTAAACAGGCACCTGTGCACTGTTTCTTCGCTTTGTTCCATTGAATGTCAGAAACTAGTTTAGAGGCGGCATGAATTGTGTCATGCCCCGTCTTAAAACCAAACTGTGTTTCTGGAATAATATTTTTGTCCTCTGCAAACTTGGTCAGAGCTTAATTTATAATCTTTTCAAATACTTTACTGATGCTCGGAAGCAGACTTATCGACCGGAGGTTTGCCGGGTTGGAGTTGTCCTTTCCCATAAACACAGATGTATTCACACACAAATGCAAAATGGATGCAGTTAAGTGGGAGGATTTCACAATCATGATTTTAGCCTCACCGCCATTAAGGAAGAAGAAGAAGACAGATGCGCTTCTTAAAATGTTGTTCAATTCGATCTAGAAAAGTTTATCGTCCTGTTAGCACATATTTTCTGTTTATATCTACCTATACATTATCAAATAAATCACAAAATACTAACCAGTTTAACGCTCTCGAATACAATGATAAGTGTGTGTTTTAAAAATTCTTTGCAACACATAATTAACAGAAACAATGTAATTTACAGTTACATATAAAAAAGTCTAATCATATATTTTTCCATCTGAGTACAAAAAAAGCCTTCCATAATTCCGCCATTATGTGTGAACAGTGTGTAGAAATCCTCCGCATTCTCCCTTGATGTGTATGTTCTGACTACCTGTCGAAAATGTTTTTTATGACACACATGAAACAAATCGAGAAGAATCATAAAAGAGAACATCAAAGTTACGCAACCGATCTTATACAATTTTCAGATTCCGCAGCAGATGCATGTTAAATACAACAACAACTTAGCCTATACACGCTAACTTTAGCGGGATAACTATCGCCGGTAACTCCTTAAGCGGATATAGATGAGTGATTCCAATCACCGTTTTCTACGTATTCCGATAACTTTTGTTATCGAATGTCAATGTTTTGACATTTCTCACCTACTGAACGGACAAATACCAGCAAATTTTTTGGGTAAAAATAAAACTTCACACGCAAGTCAAAAACGCGATCCCTGGCATTAATGAAGTTCTTGCGCCATTATTGAAAAACAAGTACATACCTTATGGCTTTTGACCCAAAGAGTGGTTTTCATCAGTTTCCGTTGAAGGAATCTGATATCGAGTAAACTGCATTTTGATATTATCCTCTTTAACAAAAACGAAGAAGACCACATCAAGCACATTGAAGAAATCTAAATTTCAATCGAAGCGAACATGAAATTGCAACCGGAAACAGGTTGAGTTCCTAGGTTTCGTGATATCCTCCGAGGATATTAAAACAAACGCGGCAAAGCTAGAAGCCAACACAAATTTTCCCATTCCGAATACTCTTAAAATGTCTTTTTTTGCCTGTCAGGATATTACCTTCGTTTTGTCAAAGACTATGCGAAGCTCGAGAAGCTCTGGCAGACGGGAGGAGAGATGTATGTCAAAATCGAAATCCAGCCAAAAATTAGTATATCTAAACTCCGACGCCATTGCGGTCTTTAACAAAATCAAAAACTCCTTTTTTCGGAAGATATCATTCTGGCATACTACCTATACTAATTTTAAGGAACTTTTGCGTGTGTACCAATAAAACACAGTATTTAATAAAACTCTTAACTAAACTCTTTACCTATTAACTAAATGGTTATGATTTAATTACATTATTTGAGATGTCGTATGGACCTAGTTAATTTATTGATGACAATAGTCTTAAGCGTATCGACATGTGTGTATCATCAAATCCTTTTTCAACTCCCTATCTGATCACCCCATTCAAAAACTCTCAACCTTAAACTGTTCGTTAAGTTTTGACGAAAACTCGCTTGACAGCCTAAGGAGCTGTTCGTTGTGAGCACTCTTAATGACCGCCACAATACTACTGCCACAATACTACCTAATTTTTACTTGCGTTGGGGCAGGGACAATTGTGACGCTTTTCTTGTTACGCAGAGTTTCGGGAGTCGTCTTAAAACTTGGTATAGGCCTTGATGATAAACTGTTATGCAAATCCTCGGATTCTTGAAAACATGGTTTTATACTTCTTAGATTAACTTTTACCTTCCTATCTCTGTCACTCATAAGGGGATTGCCATGGAGGTTTCACTGCATCAGTTTGTACAAAAACTCTCAAACTTAATTGCTCGTTAAGTTTTGACTGAGCTGTTCGTTGTATGCCACAGAACCATTGAATTAACAACGGATGCTTCTAATTTGGCCATTGGCGCTATCCTTGCGCAGAACGGTAGACTCATGAGGAAAACTATGCAGCAATTGAAAAAGAACTGCTTGCGATAATTTGGGTTCTGAACTCCTTACGAAATTATTTGTATGGAACTTCAGATGTTAAAATTTACACAGACCATCAGCAATTAACTAATGGCCTGAGCAATACAAATAATAATCACAAGATGAAACGCTGGAAAGCGATTCTGGAGGAATATATTTATGAGCAACGCTACAAGCCAGGGAAAAGAATTGTAGTTGCAGAAACTCTTTTTCGACCTGCACGGCTACGCAACATAGCAGCGAAAGTTTGTCTCATGACATAATTGAAACTTCTTCAAGAACCGATTAATGCTGAAATCAAGACAACTTCCAATTTCAAATACCCTTTCCAATCTTTGATAGACACATACCTACTAGGCAGAGTTATTCTAAAGAAAATTGAATTCAGCTGCTTAAACGGCATCTGAACACATGCGTCATCGATGGCATTTTCACAACAGAAGATATAGTGTGCAAAATTCAGGAAGTCTATCCCACACATTTCAAATCATACAAGTCAAGGTTTACTCAAATTTGAGGTAAGGACTTAACGAATGAATCTAAGATAGGTGAAGAGATTCTAAAACACATAAAATCTCATCGCAATAGTTAAGAAAACAGAATCCAATTGCTGCAAACATTTCACTTTAAAAAAATAAAGTTTAAAATGCATACAATAATTAGATAAACAATGCGTAACCTGCAAGCAAAAAACACAAATATGATCGGCATCCGAATAAGAAAGAGTTGCAGCCACTCCTATACCTGACCATCCCGGTCATATACTACACATCGACATTTATTCGACAAATGATATGTTGGTCCTAACGGCGATCGATAAGTTTTCTTAATACAAGAGCACTTAAGATTAGAGAATCCTTAAGCTAATTTATTGGTGAAACGGTACTTTACAAAAATGCTAATATCTCAAAAACTGGTCAAGTCATTTCGAAGAAAATTTATTTTATAGTTTTGCCCTAAAAACTATCACGATACCGGAGATATCATCAGATTCAGAAAGTGTCCGCTTTGCTTGGGAAAATCAAAGTTGTTTTTCATTTTGTTGGATCCAGCAGCATTGGTGATTCAGAATGCACCATGGTACCACCTGTTTTTTTTTGTTTTTATTGTTGTTAAAATGAGTAAAATATTTGTTTTGTTAATTTTAAGTTTAGATTTAAAAGAAAAAAAGTTTCAATACAAAAGTTATTTTTTCTTGCTACACCTTATGATTTTCTCTTCTTCAGGTTCCTTTAAGAGATAAGCTGCAAGGAGGGAATACCGTGCAACCGTAAGCGTTGCTGCTGCTGCTTGTCGTGTGGTTACTTCCTTACCCACCGAGAACCAATACAATGTTCCTAAAGTAACTTTATTATCTACACTTTTTCCAAAATTAAATACATTTTCCCATGTTCTTTTCTTTACCCCAATAATAATTCTTACATTTTAAACAGGACGAAATCGTCAGACGATTTTTTAGAAAATCGGTATGTTAACAACCAGCTTTTTTTTAAATGAAAGAATAAACAAAAAAAATCCCCACTTAATATTAGACCAAAATGTCTCATGTATCTTCACCCATTAGACAGGAGACACAGTGACAGACGGACATAGAGACGGACGAGCCAACATGGAAGGTACGCCCTCTCATCCCTCATTATCGGATTACGTACAATATTTCATCAAAATTGCAATTCGAGTATCTTCCTCTTTCATATTATAAGGTATACCTATATGTGTAATTTAACTAGTGGGACGGACAATTTTCAACACCTCTCTAATTTTACTATTCGATGAGGGAGAACATTTCCACAAACAACGTGCAAAGTAATTTATTTCTCCATAAAAACGCATAAATGTTTTCATTTTGCATCGCTTTGATTAAAACCAGAGTTATTATTTTCAGGTTTAACCTAAATAAACATTAACGTCGACAAAAAAATAATATCAACACGAAATCCGAAATTCGGTCTTCATCAAAAATGAATGTACCGTATTTATTTTGATGGTACTGTTTATATTTTATCACCATCTTCCGCTTCATGAGCTGTAAATAATCGGCAAAACACATGGAAATAAGCCGCATCACCATACGAGTGCGATATAGCAAAATTATACAAACCGACACAAGATAAAAACATAGGGACGGGCTACAGTCCGCTTGGGCGAACTGTTGGATACCCTATTCTTATTCCTATCCCTCATAAGTGGGCGTGACAAAAGTCTAAGTATGGTTAAATTGTTAAGAACGCTCTACATATTTTGTTATATAACATTTAAAGGATTTTATCAAAAAAAACGCTCCCTAGCTCAAACTTGGGTGCTTCAATAAAATTGTTTTATTTAATTGTGGGCGTGTCAGTAGGCGGATTTAAAAAAAAATTAACTCATGAGCATAAAGGGCCCCTAGAGAGTATATATTATAAATTTCAGCTCCCTAGCTCAAACTTTGGATTTTCAAAAAAATTGTTTTATTTATTTGTGGGCGTGTCAGTGGGCGGATTTTGAAAATATTTATACATGAGCTTAAAGGGCCACTAGAGAGTATATATTAAAAATTTCAGCTCCCTAGCTCAAATTTTGGTTTTTCAATAAAATTGTTTTATTTTTTTGTGGGCGTGGCAGTGGGCGGATTTTGAAAATTTTATATCCCGAGCAGTTTTAGGAGTCATAGATCATATATAAAAAATTTCAGCTTCCTAGCACAAAATTCGATTTTTTCCAAAATTTTGTTTTTTTGAGTTTGTGGGCGTGTCTGTGGGCGGATTTCAAAAATTCGTAAACTTGATTATTTCGGGACCCTAGAGAGTATATGGTTAAAATTTCAGCTCTCTAGGTCCAGTTTAAAGGCCTAATTTTTGCCGACGGACGGACGGACGGACGGACGGACGGACGGACGGACGGACGGACAGACATGGCTAGATCGACATTACTATCGATGCTGATCATAAATATAGTAACTTTTAGGGGTCTACGGGCAATATTAAGGTATGTTACAAACTATGCGTCAAAATTAATATACCCCTAGAATAGGGTATAAACATTCATTCTCCTCATATGATATCTTTTGCTTGATCAGCATCAGTTTCTATGAATATCTGAATATCATTACCAAGTACTCGTAGATATCCTCATCGCCTTGTTAAAATGCAAATTTGTTAGTTCTAGTATTACAAACAGATATACCACGGCCATCCTTGGTGGGTCATAAAAAAAGTATCTGTGAAAAATAAAGAGCCGACGAAGAGCCGAGAAGGTTAGCATATCGTTCGAAATAAAAACTCATATGGGGAAGAACTATTTCAAATCTCCTCTTTTATATGAATTCAGTGGATATATATTTTATTTTCACCTTAAAGAAGCATATTAAATGTGAAAAGTGAAATACCGACGTTAAATAATTTTCTTAAGTAGACGTGGTTCCTGTGAGTTTTGTTTAACTATTAGTTTTGATTTACAAAAGGGGGTATAGATTAGATACATAATCTACTATCAATTTGTGAAGTGATACTACTCTGCCACATTATGTTACGTTTCTGAAGACACTTGTATAGTTTCCACTTTCTCATGTTCCCCTGAGTAAACACTAAAGAGAAACACAATATTGAAGGGCTACAGTCCACCTGTGTTCATAACTATAGATGAATTACTAAACTAGTCATAATAAATATCATTCTTTCATTAACCTAGTGCCGGTCCCATGTGCGTTTTTGCGGTGCAGGGAAATAAGTCCACGGGAACTAAGCCCACTGAGGGACTTTGCCATTGCATGATGGAAGCGTTGGGCATCTCTGTGACGTCGTTGTGGCGAATTTTGCGAAAAGATCTTGGCCTACATCCTTACAAGATTAAATTGGCGCAAGAACTGAAGCCGCTTGACCACCAGAAGCGTTGTATGTTCGTGAATTGGGCTGAGCAACAACTTGAAAATGATTCGGATTTTCATCGAAAAATCATCTTCAGCGATGAGGCTCATTTCTGGCTGAATGGCTTCGTCAATAAACACAATATGCGGTATTAGTCAGGCAGCAATCCACACGTACTCCATGAGTCATTATTGCATCCCGACAAAATTACGGTTTGGTGTGGTTTATGGGTCGGCGGCGTCATTGGGCCGTACTTCTTCCGTGATGATCAAGACCGGCACGTTACTGTGAATGGGAATCGCTACCGTTCAATGATAACCGAATATTTTTGGCCCCAATTGGATGATATGGATTTGGAGGACATGTGGTTCCAACAGGACGGCGCCACAAGCCACACAGCGAATGCCACAATCAATTTATTGGAAACCAAGTTTGGAAACCGTGTTATCTCACGAAATGGTCCAGTCGCTTGGCCGCCTCGGTCGTGCGATTTGACGCCGTTAGACTATTTCCTGTGGGGCTACGTCAAGTCTATGGTCTATGCCAACAAGGCAGCGATGATTGATGAACTTCCTACGAATATCGAACGTGAAATTGCAGCAGTATCGACCGATTTATGCTTGAAAACCGTCGAAAATTGGGTTCAGCGTCTGGACTTCTGCAAGCGTGCCCGTGGTGGCCATGCAAAAGAAATGGAGTTCCATACATAATGGCATCGAACGTACTTTCACAGGAATAAAGAATTTCATTGATATTTGAAACCGTTTTTGTTTTATTTAAAAAAAAAACTTTTGTATCGCTCTTATTGAAAAATCCTTTACATACATTTTTACTAATTTAAGTTTGTAAGACTGGATTATATTCGCTGAATAATGACAATGGATATAATCGACGTTAAGTGCAGTTTGGTGTTAATCTGTATTGTGATCGAGAATTCCAAAAGTTGAATAAGCGAAAATAAAAGACAAGAATTTCAATGCAAAGAAAATGTGAGGAAAAGAAAACATCAATCACGCGTGCCAAACTTGCAAAGTAAAAATGTTTGATATAGGGTTGCCAGAAATATCTTGAAGAACTTAGATATAGTTCCCGGAATAGGTATATACGATCAAAGACAAAAAGATACACTTTGATTGTTGGCACCACAATTCATGTTCTAAATATTGAAAAAATATACTTATCACTATGTATATATTTAGGATAGGTACCTTGTGATGAACTAAGCAAAACAAGACAAAAATAATTGGCTAGATTTTACTTCACCGAAACAAATTCAAACAAGTGGCGTGAGTGCATGCAACCCTGGAGGTTCACACGAACAACTTCCCAGCGTGACATGAACATGATAATCAACAAAAAAATAAGAGAAAATGATGAAAATTTTTGAATAATAATATATGCATTAATATTATAAATAGTAATAAAGGAGACTACGCGAAAACTAACTAAAATCAATATGATTTGATTCTTCTACTCATTCTTATTTATATAGATTATTTATTGTTATGTTTTAAATGGTAAGGTGCTGTTTGATAACAAATCAATGACAATATCTGATATTTTGAAGTAAAACAATTGTGACCAGAACAAATTAGTTTGAATAAATCTTCTCAAGAAATTCTAAAATACATATTTTTTCAATCTTTGTGTAAACAAAAAACTTTGAAGTTAATAAATTAGATTAGATCTCTCTGAATTCGGTAGGAAGCTGAATCCACTTAGTCTTATCAGGGTCCAGGGTCATATCGGGATCACAGGAAATGAGATCTCCGATGAACTTGCTAGACAATGTTGTCTCTCAACAGAAAAGACTACAGACAAATTTCTGGCGTTCTGACGGCTGATTACGCTTTTGCAAAGCATCTTAAAGTGCTCGGCTTTAGTGAAAACACCAACTGCGAAGCCTGTGGAGAAAGCGATGACACGCGGAACATTTCCTCTGTGATTGTCCTTCTTTTGCTTGTATCAGGTGGCAGGTATTCGGTGCTGATGTGGTGAATGCATAAGCTCCTTATCATTGAAGCGCCTACTCGTCGTTCTTAGAAAAACGAGTAAATTTAAATAGTAAAAGTGGTGTGTCTTCCTGGTAGTAAAATGGACCAGTATTGAGTATGAGTGATCCAATGGAGTAAACCTCGCAACCCGAAAAAAAGTTAGCTAGAGCGTTTCTGGGAGAGGCAGCTATTAGAAATTGAAAATCACACAAAAATGAAAAAAAAAACATTGGCGCTCCTTTTGTATACCCTTTTCTAAGGGTATATTAATTTTGACGCATAGTTTGTAACATACCTTAATATTGCACGTAGACCCCTAAAAATTACTATATTTATAATTAGCATGGATAGTAATGTCGATCTAGTCATGTCCGTCCGTCCGTCCGTCTGTCGGCAAAAATTAGGCCTTTAAACTGGACCGAAAGAGCTGAAATTTTAACCATATACTCTCTAGGGACCCGAAATAATTAAGTTTAAGAATTTTTGAAATCCGCCCACAGACACGCCCACAAACTCAAAAAAAAATTCGAAAAAATCGAATTTTGAGCTAGAAAGCTGAAACTTTTTATATAATGATCCTTGACTCCAAAAATTGCTCGGGAGACAAAATTTCTAATATCCGCCCACTGACACGCCCACAATTAAATAAAATAATTTTATTGAAAAGTCAAAGTTCGAGTTAGGGAACTGAAATTTATAATATATACTCTGCAGGGGCCCATAATGCTCATGTGTAAATATTTTCAAAATCCGCCTACTGGCCAAAGTTTGATCAAGGGAGCGTTTTTTTTTTACAAAAGCTTCGTTTTTTTTCGATTTAATCCTTTAAATGTTATTTTACAAAATATTTAGAGCGTTCTTAACAATTCGACCATACTTAGACTTTTGTCACGCCCACTTATGAGGGATAGGAATAAGAATAGGGTATCCAACAGTTCGCCCAAGCGGACTGTAGCCCGTCCTTATGTTTTTTGTCAGTCTTGGAACATTTTGAATACTCTATTTTTGGAGAAAAAAATGCCGAGCGTTATCATTGTTTTCTGTCTTTTTTAGTTGTATGCTTTTCGTACTTGAATTTATTTGCTTTCGTGGAATTTTAGCGATACACCATAGGATTTCTTCTGTTGCGGTATATATTTTTACTGCACCGGCCCCCTGAGCACCAGCATGTTGTTAGGAACTTTGTAATTATATGCGCTTATTTAAATCAAGACAAAACTCCTTATTTAAAAAAAAAAATAGAAAAATTAAAAATGTATTTATTAATGGGAACATGTCCCATATAACTGCTATAAATCATGGTCAAACCATCCCTGTTTTCATACTGAACTATATTCCCTATGCGCCTTTCTTGCGGCCATGAAGGAGATTTAACACGCTTCTGAGAGACTGAAAGGCAACGTGAAACATTTTTGCAGGCCTTCTCTGGTGGCAGTCATATCTGTTGGCAGTCATCGCATGTTGAAGTACGTTCTTCCAATACTCCAAATTTTTTTTTGACAATTGACAATTTGACAATATATAAGTTAATCGAAAGCAAAAGCCAAGTTTTATTTACATTTCTATCCAAAACGATTATCAAATTAAAAAGGCACATGATCACCACTTAATCCGAAAGGTGATCGCCAGTAACCAGCAGTAATTCAATTTCATTAAATCATATCACTAATATTTCTAATATAATAATTCTCTCAACGCCATACAATATACAGTCCCTGGCCAAATTATAAGACGCACTGTTGTTTTTTAATATTTTTATGCGTTGCACGAGTTTATATGTAATATTTTTATATTTAACCCTAGAAAGATAATCTACGTCTGCGAGACGTATGATGCGCGGAAAAAATGTTATATCCTTTTAACAATGCGGTTTATAGCATTGGGTTGGTTGCTTAAACTAACTCAGTCGGTGGTCGGAGCTTGCCCGTAACGGTCGTAACAAGTTATAGCTACGCCGTACTTCTGGGGGCGCGTGTGACATGTGCCATTCTTAAATTGTATTTAATCGTATATAATTTAAAATTACTAAGACTTATTAGTCGACTTATTTTCAACCGAAAAATTAAAATTTGTCAATTATTACGACTTAATGTCAATATTAAGGTTCCCTTAAAATATAAGTTGTTTTTTGTTGATTTGTAATGGGGTTTAAGTTTTTTGTTTTTATTGTTTAAATTAATATTTATTTATACTAAATCATTGATTTATTTCTCTTAATATGAACTACATGAATAAATAAAACTTTAATATTTTTTTAAAAAATTAAATGGGTTTCATTTAATACACTATCAAAGTGCCATACGTCTCTGAGACGTATGATTATCTTTTACGTCATAAGAAATATGATTATCTTTCCAGGGTTAAACGTACATATAATGTGTTTTTATTTAGGAGATTTTGTATATCATTCCATTTTGTATTTATTTTTAACGTGTTGCATTACATTGTTAACTAATTGATACGCGAACGTAAACATGTACAAACCAAGTACATAGAACCTTACAGTGTGTCTAATAATTTGGCCAGGCACTGTACATTTTTTTTTTTTTTTTTTTTTTTTTTTGTCGGGATGTGTGAAACTTTCTGCACTGGAGCACTCAGACTCAATACTGGTCCATTGTACTGCCAGGCAGACACACCACATTTTACTGTGGGAATTTACTCGTTTTTCTAAGAAAAACGAGAAGGCGCTTCAATGATAAGGAGCTTAGGTTTACAGCACTCACCATATCCGCACCAAATACCTGCCACCTGATACGAGCAAAAGCAGGACAATCACAGAGGAAATGTTCCGCAGTGTCGTCGCTTTCTCCACAGGCTTCGCAGTTGGTGGTGTCGCTTAGGCCTAGCACCTTAAGGTGCTTGGCAAAAACGTAGTGTCCCGTAAGAACGCCAGTAGTCTGTCTGCAGTCTTTTCTGTTGAGAGACAACAAGAATGCCGCGGATTTCCCACAGACGTCGGGGAGCATTTGCTTAGTCTGTCTGCACCCTGGAGAGTCATGCCAACGGCGATTGTGTTCATAGGAAACCCAACCGTCAATGGAAGCCCTGACCGAGGACGCAGGCAGACAGATCGCTGGTTCAGGTCCTGAGAGGTCCCCCTCTGAGCCTTGTCTAGCAAGTTCATCGGAGATCTCATTTCCCGTGATCCCGTTATGACCCGGGACCCAGACAAGTTTAAGTGAATTCAGCCTTCCGACCGAATTCAGAGATATCTTGCATTCACGTACTATTTTGGAGGTAGTTAAGGGTTTGAGTAAGGCCTTAAGCGCAGCCTGACTGTCGCTACAGACGCAGATACTTCGCCCCCTCCACCTGTTCCTCGTAACATAGTCCATGGCCATTAGGATAGCATAAGTCTCTGTTTGGAAGACTGACGCATGTTTGCCTAACGGAAAGAAAAGTCTAACGCTATCGCTCTCCACGAAGACACCAGCACCAGATCCTTGATCGGTTTTGGAGCCATCCGTAAAGATTCGACTGCATTCCCTTCCAGGTTCAGAGTCCGGCCAGAGCCAGTCCTGGACGCGAGGAAAGTCGACCTCGTATTTGCGCTTTAGCCGAAGTTCCGGTGTCATCGCATCAGACGGCATATCCATAAGACAGGAGTCGAAGGACAACCGTTGCGCAAGTTCATCAAAACTCCAGTGCGAGTTATACCAAAAGCCACCTCTTGTAAGACGTGAGATAGCCTTGATTGTACAGCCCATGATGTAAACATCAAGGGGCG
The DNA here is from genome assembly GCA_949715645.1 of Portevinia maculata. NCBI lineage: Eukaryota > Metazoa > Arthropoda > Insecta > Diptera > Syrphidae > Portevinia > Portevinia maculata. The sequence goes on from OX454526.1 coordinate 224,184,887, forward strand.
GAAGGTTCAATAGTGCATCTAGGCCGGAGCCAGGCGTGCTGGGGAAGGCCCCCGTGCAGCCGAGACATACCTGCCTTTGGAGTTTGGCAAAAGCAGCAGTGACGTATTTACGTGAAAGCTTATTCCACCAAACAACCGATGCGTATGCTATAAATGGTCTTATCATAGCCGTATAAATCCATAGGACTCTTTTCGGTGATAAGCCCCATGTCTTGCCGAAAATGCCTTTGCACTGCCAGAAAATAGACAGCGCCTTGGCAGTCTTCAGCTCAACTGTACTGCACTGTACATACACTCCGTTCCAAGTGTTTTCGAAACGGAAATTTCTTGATTTAATTTTACAAAAAATTTTAAAGCCTTCGATAATATGGGAAATCCAAATGCAAAATGAAAAGAGGTTATCTTATTTTTATATTGTAAAAAAAACATTGGGATTAGGTTCATAAATTCAATTTTTATAATTCTTTTCCCAACAAGGTCATAAAATAAGTCCTTTCTCGTTCCACCTGTTTACATCTACTTGATAGAAAACGGTAATATTGTAGTTTAGGTTTTATTAAGATTATAACAATAGTTTTTTTTAATGTATACTACTTCCCGATCGCTATATCGTTCAAGAAGCCTGACTTGAAGAGATTTATACAATAGTTAAAAGTAATTTAGGGAAATGTCGTACCAGGCTTGTTTTACGGCTTCAATTATTTCTTCCTGGTTGGAGTATGGCTTTCCTTCTTCGTAGACCTTTTTTGAAAGACATCCCCACACGTTTTCCATGATGTTTAGGTCCGGTGAATATGGCGGCCATGCCAGGAGGTCTACATTTTGACTCTGAATCCAAGTTTTGGCTATTGTTGTCCACCAAACAATTCGGAAAAATGAGGGAAAGCTCTTTCCAGTACAGATTTGTGGGTGATTACGGTCATTCTTGGTCTTTTTCAGTTCTACTGTGCTGTCAAAGCCAATTGCTCCCCTTATCATTAAACCGCCTCTATTGCTGTGTCTTCTATCCAACGTTATTTCATCCTTCCTCAAATCATGGAAATAATATTTATATCCATCAGGTCTATCCAAATTAAACTTTTTTCATCTGCAAAGGCAACGGTATGACACCCTCGACTCCACCTGATGTGGCTTATAGCAAAAATTGTGGTTTCTTTTTAATTTTTTGTGTCTAATATAGTTGGACGGATGTATCAAGCGAAATACAGTTGATCTACTAAATTCAACTCCAGTTTCTGCCTTGATTTTACTTAGGGAAAGTCTTGAATTTGAAGCAGCTCTCAGTGTTGCCTGTCGTTTCTGAGGTGTTGTTGCTCTGAAGAAAACCTAGCCGACTTTTGGAAATCCCAGGTCGAGTTTCGTATCACCAATATTTGTGAGACCGATCCGCTTATAAATCTACATATATTTAGTATTAATACCTAATTATATGTTTTTTTCTAAAGTGATAAATATATGTATTGCGATCGGAACGTGTAAGGCACTTGTGATCACAATTTCGACGAACGATGTTTAATCAACCAGGGCTCCTTTAAGAAGTAAGTTTAATTTATTTTAATTATTGTACATATCCCGTACTTAGGTATAACCAAGTCTTTAATCTGGTATATAATCAATTTGATAAGAAGGGAGTGTAATATTTTCCTTGACTAGGGTAATTTCGATTGATGTGAGCGTACCTAAAATAAAATAATTAATTTCTAGAACCTATTAAGAGTAAATATTAAAAAAAAAAATGAATGCAATTAATAATAGTAGTAACTTAGTACAGTAATTAGTTGGCTATTAATGTATCGCATTAGAGATCATATGTATAGTGTTAGTAAATTAATTTATAACGTAATGCCAGTGAATTGAATTAACTTCTGTGTAACATTATGAGTAACATTGTGTAACATCATTCTAAATTAAAGGTGCGAGTGGTATCATGGCGTGCCACTGACATATGGAGAGGAACGTCTACTGACCTTGAGTTGCCGATTACTGAAGTAAAGCAGTGTACCCAACGGGCCATGGATACATTGACTTCATTTGACACAACAGGTTCCCCAACTGTTGAAGCTATCCCTGAGCCCATTGTTAATTTAGCATCGCCCTCATCTAATCTACCCGCAGGCAAACGAAAACGTGATATAACTTCCTCTGTGTTGAATCCAAAGGCAAAGCGGTTGAACCTTAGGAGTCAGCGAAAAAACTCTAACGAGGCGCCCACTCTTAATGTTAGCCCCACATATATAAATCATTCCTTAGGTACAGAATCTGGAACTATTGAATCGATTCCCAGGCCGAAATCTATTTTCATTTCTCGACTAAAACCAAACACTTCTTCAGACGATGTCTTGAACCATTTGGTCTCGAGAAACTTGATCCCAAAAGACGACTCAATCAAATGCACCAAAATCAGCAAGGCTGAAGGGTTTGTTGCGTCTTTCAAAATTGTCGCCCCTTCAGTATATTTCGAAAAGCTGTGCAATAGCACTGCATGGCCTGAAAATACGTTAGTTAACGAATTTACACCCCGTTCGACAAAAAGTCGCAGGAAAGATTGTCCGTCCAAGTTAAAAAACCAAGTAGGCTGTCCCTCTACTATCAAAATGTAAGGGGACTCCGCACAAAAACCGCTGAATTATATATAAACTCGCAAGCCCTCTCTCATGATATCTTCTCCTTGACGGAAACATGGCTAAATGCCGAAATTCTAGACACGGAACTCTTCAATCATGAGTTCTCCGTATTCAGAAACGACCGTCATAACAATGACCTGAAAGCGCTTGGAGGAGGTGTTCTGATCGCTGTTCGTTCCAACCTTGAGTCACGCAAGATTGACTTTCCATTTCAACTTAATGTCGAAGTTATCTGTGTAAAAATTACACTTAAGAACAAACATTTATATGTTGTTAATGCGTACATTCCATCGTCTCGTCTATGTTCTTTGTATTCGGAACTCTCTATGGCACTAGACCATATTTTTGACATATCTTGTTGTGACAGCACTGTCTTACTTATAGGCGACTTCAATCTGCCACATATTGGATGGGTACCTTCTGAGGATGATTCTCATTTCATTCCATCCTTTGACTCTGCCCAACAAGAGCTCTCTTTACTTGACAACATTTTGTCTTTTGACTTACAGCAAACAAGCTGTATAAAAAATTTCAGAAATCGAACTCTCGATCTTGTTTTCTCTTCTGACTCTGTTAGTACTGTGGTTCTGGAATCCCATCTCAGTATAACTAACATAGATGACAATCATCCACCCTTGGATGTATTTATTGAACTGGGCGCACATCTGTACGAAAACAGTAATTCGTATGACCGTTCGCAATCTTTTGACTTTCGGAAAGCAAATTTTCAAAGGCTTTCTGATGAAATTAACAGCTTTAATTTTAACCTTACTGCCTTATCTAATATTGAAGATGCAGTAGGTTCTTTTTATTCTCTGATGGATAACTGCATGAAAAAAGTGATTCCTGTGAAATCCTCTAGGAATCTGAAAACGTCCCATCCCTGGTACACTAAAGAGCTAAAATCGATACGAAACAGACGTAATAGGGCTTGGAAGAACTATTTAAAAAGTCTCTGCCATTCAGATCTTGAACTCTATTTCACATTATTCAATGAATTCAAATCTTTATCCTGCAACTTATATATTGACTATATAAGTAAAATGGAATGCTCTTTAAAATCGAACCCCAAACTTTTTTGGGGTTTTGTCAATTCTAAGAAAAAAACTGATGGTTATCCATCGAAGCTTACTTACAATAGTTCTACAACTGCTGATTCAGTAGATGCAAGCAATATGTTTGCAGATCATTTCAGTAAATCATTTAGGGGGACCCCTCTTCACATTGATGATCAATATTTTAGTTATCTAACTAGCTGTTCCCAAATAAGTTTTAGTAGTATCTCATTCGATTTGGAAACAATTTTAAAATGTATTTCTTCTCTCAAGAATGATTATTCATCAGGTCCTGATGGCATTGCACCGATCGTTCTTAAAAAATGTAGTCATGCAATTGCTCCATATCTTAAGTATCTGTTTGAATTGTCCATCAGTACTGGTAAATTCCCTAATCTATGGAAAAGTGCTTTTATCACACCTGTATTTAAAAAAGGCGAACGTGGTGATATCACTAATTATAGGCCTATTTCAAAGCTTTCGTGTATCCCTTAGCTTTTTGAACAAATTGTTTGCGGAAAGTTAATATTTCTTTGTCGCAATTTAATTTGTAATGAAGAGCATGGATTTGTAAGAAACAGATCCACTGTCACTAATCTGTTAAGTTTCTTGCATGATTGTTCTAATACCTTAGAGAATAAGGACGAAATGGATTGCATATACACTGACTTCTCTAAAGCTTTCGACCAACTGTCCCATGAAATAATCGAGTTTAAGCTCAGGGCTTTTGGCTTCCCACCAAGTTTCATAAAATGGGTTAATTCATACCTTAGATCAAGGGTTTATCAAGTGAAATTTAGAGGATCGCTATCCGTATCTTTCACAGCGCAGTCTGGAGTTCCCCAAGAAAGTCACCTCGGACCAATATTATTTATACTTGCCATTAATGATGTTAAGGCATGTATAAATCACAGTAATATCCTGATCTACGCTGATGATATGAAAATATATAAATCTATCACTAGCCAGCAAGACAGAATGTTTCTTCAATCTGACATTAATAGCTTCGCCAATTGGTGTGATAAAAACGGTTTATCCCTGAACCCAACTAAATGTCAACATATGACATTCTCTAGAAAGAATATCCCTTCCACCTTTCAATACTCTCTGTCTCAACATATTCTTTGTAGTGTTGATAATTTTAAGGATCTTGGGGTTTATTTCGACCCCAAACTGGATTTTGCTAAGCATATTAATTCTATTATTAATAAATCTAATTCTATGTTGGGCTTCGTAAAACGGTGGGCCAAAGAATTTAATGACTCTTATGTTTCTATGTCATTGTACAATTGTTTTGTCCGTCCGATTCTAGAGTATGCCTCTCAAGTTTGGACACCGTTCTACAACATTCATTCAAATCGAATAGAGGCCATTCAACGTAAATTTATTCGATTTGCACTTAGAGGACTTCCATGGGATGATCCATTTAACCTTCCTCCCTACAGTCAACGTATCAAGCTTCTTCAAATGTTACCCCTTTCTCAACGAAGGCTTAATAGCGATATCATTTTTTTACGGCAGCTTATATCCGGTCAAATAGATGCACCTGACTTGCTGTCGTCTATTGGCTTTAATTTTCGTGGTGGTGCCCATAATTTACGCAGTGTTGAATTATTGTTCAGCCCCCATCATAGAACGAATTATGGAAGGCATGAGCCTATTAGTCGCATGAGTAGAATCTATAATCTAAATGATCATGTGATTGACTTGCATGTTAGTAAAATTAAGCTAAAAAATATTTTGCGTAATAATGCTTTAGTGGCTTAATTGTTTGCATTATTTTGTGTCTGTGTTAGTACTCGTATTTTAAAGGTACATAATTATTGTATTTTTAATTGTTTTGTCCTTACTAACACCTGCACTAAATGATGAGCCAGTGAGAGCACTTTTAGTGCCGGCAATTTCTGCTCGTGATAGTTGCTTGCTTTAAGCACTCCACGACACTGAGCTGATAGTGTATAAAAAAAAAGAAAAAAAAAAGAAATGCACCTAAGCAACAAACCACCGAGTTGCTAATCTGATAAGCGCAATATAGATCGGTAGTTTGCAGATTAGGGAGTAACAATTTGTTTTATGATAAACGCTTGACATGAAGAAGGTTATCTTCAGTTGTTATTTTGGTTTGAAGGCGAAAAAACACTCCAGTATCTGACGAGCTTAGTCAAGTTATGCCACCAGTATGTCTAGGTATGCCCTGACATAACCAAACGGTGAAACCAGCAGCAAAAATGTGACGGACTTCGTCGTTAACGTGAGCGAAGCGAGCCACCCCTTCTCAACTTGACATTCACTACCGGGGCACACATAAGTAGAGGGTCTTTCATTAAGGACTTGACAACTTCTTTTTTAAATAAAATGCAAACTACTTTAGATATCTCCAAAAACAAATTACTAGCTTGAATTACTATCAAAACATTTATGAATGGAATTCGACTTCGTTCATATGTCCACCACGGGAACGTATGCATCGGTCGATACGTTCAAACTAATTTTCGATGACTCGGCGGCACATTTCGACCTATATGCTATTCTCGTTCAATATTGGCTCTGACCTCCTCTAACGTCGCCGGTTTGTTGGCATAGACTAATTATTTAATGTAGCCAAAAAAAGTGTAGAGGCGTTAAATTATAGACGGTCCCGTTTCTCGATATAACACGTTCACCGAACTGAGACTTCAATAACCCGATTGTTGCAGCCGCCATGTGGCTTGTGGCACCGTCTTTGTGGAACCAAATATCACTGATGTCGAACTCATGCATTTGCTCAAAGAAATAACATTCCAACATGTCTCTGTAGCGAATACCATTTACCGTAACGTGACGGCCATTTCCATCGACATCGACAATGGCATGAAAACCGCACCAAACACTGACTTTTTGCTGATGTAGTGCTGTTTCATGAAGCATATGAGGGTTCTCACCTGTCCAGTATCGCATATTTTGCTTATTGACGAACCCGTTTAACCAAAAATGCGTTTCATCGCTGAGGATGATTTTGCGATGAAATTCTTTGTTTTCTTCCATCATGTCCAGAGCCCAATTCGAGAAGGTACGCCGATTCGTATGATCATGTGGCTTTAGTTATTGAGTCAGCAATCCACCAAATTTATCGATGAAAACTGGGATTTTAAAAGCTTAAGCTCTTTCATGTAGTGCCACCAATTTTTTTTCACTTTTGTGCTTGTTTTACGAACAAATACGAATGTGTTTCGATAAAGCAAAATCGTGCCAAAAAATTTATTTAAGGTACGTACTCGTAAATAGTTCATACTGTAGGTATTTAATCAATGGAGCAGTTCACCTTTCGATCATATTTTCCTTTTTTATGAAGTTAATTTTTATTAATTCATTATTAAAAGTGATTTTTGAGCACATGAAAAACATTGCTTATTAATATTTCACAATACAATTCAGATTTTCAATTGTTTGTTCCTGTTATACCCTATTACAAGGGTATATCAATTTTGACTCATAGTTTGTAACATGCTTTAATATTGCCTGTAGTTCCCTAAAAGTTACTATATTCGTGAATTGATTTAGCCATGTTCGTCCATCCGCCGGCAAAAATTAGGCCTTTAAACCCGAGCTAGAAGGCTAAAACTTGAAATATATACTCTCTAGGGGGCTGAAATAATCAAGTTCCGGGAAAACCCGGACAGATGGAAGCGCTATCTGTATTGATCAGTACTGATAATGAAACGCGGCTATTGTCTACATATTTTGTTGCACATAAATATGTTTGCACTTTTTCTTTTAAGAATTTTGTCCTAAAAACAATGTTTTTGGTAGAAATAATGCCCTTAAAAGTGGACGTGGCAAAAAAACCTTGTACGAAGGCATTGTTGAGAGCGACGTAATCTACATACTTTGCAAAGAATAGGACTTCCATTTCCATTGGGTTCTTCAATAAAACGTTTTTTTTTAAGTGTAGTCTTTTCAGTGAGCGGATTTTAAAAATTCACTTGATTATTTTGGGTATACATAAGTTTAAAATTTCAGAGTTCCCAAAAGACGGGCGGACGGACATGCCTAAATCGACATAACTTTTGATGCTGATCACACAAATAGTAACTTTCAGGGGTCTATGAGCAATATTATAGCAATAAAGTATGTTATAAGTCAAAAATATAATAACCTTAGAATGTATCGTTGTTCGTGTATCCTTAATAAGCTCACAAACCGCTCGGCAGATTTTAATGAAATTTTGTATGTGTCTTCTTCATGGTTCTGGATGAATGTTGCTAAAAAATTACAAAATGCAGGCAATTGAGGTAAAGAACATTTTTAGTTTTCAATTTAGCATAAACAACTGAAATTGTGAAAAACAAAAAATAATACATTCATCTTCATCCAGGCTGTGGTCTTCTGAATGCTTGCCTTCAGGATTCTTTAGATGTGAGAATGAATACAATAGAAGAGCATTAAAACAAAAATCTGTTCAAATTGCTTAATAACTTCATCCCGCGAAGCCCATCACCCAAACGTTGTTTGATTAAAAATGCTGAGCTGATAAATGTAATGTACCTCCCAGACAACTAACACCTACGCTTACATAACGATTTGATTGAGTGGGCTTGACCATATGGAGAAAAGATGTAAATCCCTTTAACATGAAGCGGTTCCCCCAAACGCTGTATGATTCAAAAATTGAAGCTTGGCTCGCCAACAAAGTTGAGTGAGCGGGCTTAACCATGCGGGAAAAAGGGTTTTTGTTTTATTCGAAAAAGTAAGCTAACATAGGCGCCTGCCAGGCAACGAAACAACGTTCGCCTGGTTCCGCTAGTAGGGTGTAAATAGAAGACCAAAAATAATAATACGGAAGTATTTAAGTATCCAAGATTTGATTTCATTTTTCCCCGTAAAATAATTAGACGGTCGATGTGATAATTCAATGACTGAAACTTATTAGTCATTTGGACAGCTGCAACGAATTTCGTTCCCCACTTTATGCTATCTATCGCATTTCCTAGTTTACGATACTTATTAATAAAATTCTTTAACGGTTATCTCATACCAATTCGTTCGATTGTAACACAATCTTATAATGATGGAAGCAGTCATTCGTTTAAAAAAATTGACATATTTATATGAATGAGCATAAACACATTTAACTTAAAAAAACTTCATAAATCATTTTCCCAAAATACATCTTCTTCTTCTTTCTTTACGGCAAGGTAATGATGAGGATTAAGGGGATCATAAACCACTCTTCTGCCGGTAGGGTTCGCCGGTACGACCTCTACAAAAATCGGCAGATTTCCTTGTTTCAGATCACTTTATTCCCAAAATGTTTCTTCTTCTTCTCTCTTTATGACGGTGAGGCTATGATCTGGATTAATGGAATCAAAACCCTCCCACTTAACTACATCCCTACTGGTCCGCCTGCGGGGTTCGCTGAGGCCAATCAAAGGCTGGACTTATGCATTTATTTGAACCAGGAGTTTTAAGGCCTGCCTCTCATTCGCGTTTGAATCCGGACTTTGATTGATATAGCCTTTTTGACAGGGTTCGTAGGATCCCTCCTTTGAACTTGACAGCACCAACCGATCTGGTCATGCTCCATTTTCTTCGAGATACATTTTTGAAGTGAAGGCTTCCGGGGATCTTGCAATTTTTTATTCAATCAACCTTTTTTACTCCTGCTGTCATGCGAAGCATCTTCATCTCAGCTGCGGTTGATTTGCCCTCATGTAGTGTGACGCAATGCAAGCACACAGAATGCGAGAAAACATTATGTAACATTGTATCGCTCCACATACCCGAAAGGTGTCACATGGCATTCAATCGGTATCGACAGTGATTCATGCTACAAATGGGTTCGCGTAAGTTCATGTGTTTGCTATTGTTTACATTTTTATTCATTGCACCCACCACACATTATATATGGGTCAACTGAATCAGATTCACATGTTATGAATCAAACGTTAGAATAAGTATTGCTTAGGATAGCATAATTTAGTATTAAGAATTGTAGTATAAATAGAGTGGATTTGCATGAATAAAAATCAGTCTTGAACACACTTCTTGACTCTTTACTATTGTGGCAGTAATTTGCCTTCTTTTCAGCGAGCTGCGCTTTAACTAGCACGACAGAGCGGGCCGCGCTTTATACGGCTTAGGGCGGTAGGCTCCATGGTGAAGTGGCACCTACACTTTTAGAAAATAACCCCACACTCATACATTTTGTACGCTTTCCAACATTGTGAACCGTATGTGGGCGCTGGGCACACAACTGCTATGGATCATAGATCTCAGTTATTTAAACTCTTCACACTTGAGAATCATTCTTAAATTCTGGAATAGCTCTCCACTCCGAACTCAGAGAACGGGTAGCACAAATATTTAGCTTTTTCGGACTAATGTGATACACTCTCCCCTCCAAAACGTCCACTCATACGTCAAGTGCTTGTTGCAGTCGTCGTCCACCTGTGTCTCAACCATATTTTTTAGTTTAAATTTGTCATCGCACCTAACCTATAAAATATAACACTTAGCGGCCTTTGTTAACTTTATATTTTATATACGTGACTTTTGTCATTCTTAATCGACCCGTATTGGTGGTCTTAAGACATTAAATACAGCAGCTACCTCTTCGCACCCAATTTTCTAAGAAGCCGAAGCCTATTTTGAAATTAGTGGCAAAACTAAATCCATTAGCTATACTTGCCTCTTCATTTGCAAATTATTTGTTTTGTTTACAAATAAAAAATACATATTAAACTAAATTTATCGAACATTTAATAAAACTTAAATTTTAAACCGAATTTCAATACTTCTTATTCCTTATCGACGAAAACAGGCGTTTAACTAGGCGTTTTGCCACTCTTAATCCACAGCCAGAATCACAATAAAGAAACTTAAACGTCAACTGTCGAACACTTACGTCCCACAAAACAACAACTGGCGTAACGCCGGCTATAATGCCTAGGTTGCATTTTCGTTTTTTGACAAGGCTTTCAACTCCAGTCGCGTTAAGAATGATTATTTATTTAATATCAGAAACCATCACTTAAACTATTACAACAAATAAGGAATTCAGTCTTACTCAATTGAACATTTTTGCCATAATAAAAAAGATTTAACGACGGTGTCTTAAATTATTAAGAGAACCTATATTTTTAAATAAATTCAATTGAAAACAAAGGTCGTTTTTTTTTAAATTTAACCGAAATTAAGACCGTCCAATATTGAAGAATTGGCGTTTGTATAAAAAAAAAGCAAATATCAAGGACAGCTTTTTAAAATTGATTTAAACAGCCAGAAAAAATTATTAGAATCCGTTAAGTGGACTACAATCTATCTGTTTTTTACAAAATTTTTGAAAAATTCGATTGGGATGCGCGGGAAAGTTGGTCAAACATTTTTTTTTGACCCGCCCTGCACTGCATACATCAAAAAAGTGGTCCTTGCATATAGAACGGGTTCCCTTGAAATCCTGGCCTCCTAAATAATCATTATAGATGATAGTGAATACGGACAAAAAAGAATCTTAATTTGAACAATTACATCTAAAAGTAAAATAAGTAATTACCAAGTGCCATAAGTTTTAAACATGCATCAAGCTCCATTTCAACACCAAAAACCAAAAACGTTAATTATTGAGGTTTTCCCAACCGATCAACTGACTGCAGCTGTCTGTACCTCTTAAATTAAACATTTTAAAGCAATGCATCCTATCCAAAAACGAGTGACGACAATCACAATCGCTTCGAACAGGCTATGTATGCATTCTACAGTGATCCAAAGTGGATATCGTAAATATAGGCAACACTGGCTAACGTAGTGACTACCACTGGTCGCTATCTAGTAGTAGGAGAAAATCCCTATCTCAAGTGCGCATGCCTCTGAAATACACGACGGTCATCATACTACCAAAACCGGGACAATGGGCACAAAGAAAGAAACAATAATGTGAAACATCCGTTCAGCTCGCTTTAATACGCAAGCACGTGTTCAGTATAGGTTTTAACAATCAGTTGGGGTGGTAGGAATGATTTCTCGAGCTGATATGCTCTCGATTCTCACTTTCGCAATAGATAGGTATCCGTTCCTCATAAGCTCGTAATAGAATGACGCAAATACCAGCTTAATAAAATTAAAATGAAATTGTTTGCCAAAAACATATTGGATGTATTGTGTCGCCTGTGGCACAAGCTGTACTGGGAAGCATCCCCATTGTCATATTGCATGGAAAATTAAGGCGAAATAGGTTTTAAAACGGAAGCTTTTAAGCCAGAGAATATTCTACCTGTTTTCTAAAGGAATTATATTATATTCAGGTATACGCAGAGTGAATATGTGTAATGTGAGTTTTATTGTTGCTCTTCGGAGGTTTTTTTTTGTATGCCCTTCGAGAGCCAGTATGCGTAATCCTTTTGTCAAACACAGGAAACGGATAAGGAAATCCTAGCTGACTCGGTAGCAGCAGTATCCGCTGGGATACAAATGAATGCGAAATGAACAAATTCTTTTTTTTGTTCTGTCCTCTCACAACCGGTTTCTTGCATTTTTCTCATAATGTACTATAGACCAGTTCGCGAACCTATCTCTTTCTGAAGTGCCAAATCCTTTTCTTAAACGTCAGAAACAAATTGAATGATAAAATATCAAAAATTCGCACAAATCGTATGGAAAAATCATTGTGATTGTTATTTACATGAAATAAAATTAAAAAAAAAAAAAACTGTTTACATGATGGATTCCAATGAATAGCAAATAAAGTATTGGTTTCAAAAACTGTCTGACGATAAGAGGGAAAATCAGGATTGTTTGGGAAATCCAAGTTTGGCTGGCCGCTCGTATTTAGCTGTATCTGACAATTTATTGGCTAACATAACGGTAGACAAGCAAGGTGATGCAAGCCATCACTTCAACTTTAAACACACCTAAGCTCATTCATAGAGCAGAAAAGTGATCGAATGTTTCGGATGTTAAGAGAAATAAAACTGGACAGATTTTAAATTAAAGTTCAGGTCACAATTTTTGTAATAAAGGTCCGTCTTTTTATGAAAACATTTTTCTTTTATATAATGGTTTTTGCAAAGCTTATTGTTTGTTTTATTTTATGTGAAGTCTTCACTTATTTAGAATGAAAAAGTGTGATATATAATTTAAGGTTTTCATAATTAAAATTCTAATTAAAGCTAAAAATATATTATATACTAGCTGACCTGGCAAACGTTGTTCTGCCATATAAACTATTTCTACTGAATATTTTGGTTATTAAATAAAAAATAACGACTGTATTGTAAATGTGTTTGAATGTTTAAACGATCGATAAAATTGATCGATGTGATCGATAAAAAAGAATGATCGTTTACCTATCGATTACATCGAACGAATGAAACGATATTTCAACGAAAGTGTGTTTGATGTCTATGCTGCCGGTTCGTGACTCTTGTTTCCTATTGAGAAGAAAAATTAGTGCGGAGCACTTCAGAAATATCGGTGCAATCAAGCATTTAATGACGTACGAGAATCTCATCGGGTCGTTAGGACACCCAGGCGGATATCTGAAAGAAATCGAACGTAAGTATAAATCGAAAGTGAAATATTAAATTTGAAACTGAAAGTGTGCTTTTGTTGTGTGTCGCAGATCTGTTCTATGAATTTTTCAATGTTTTTCATTAATTTTTTAATGACCAATCGCGTGCCTTTGGAGAGCCATGGTGAGTTCAAATTCCGAAGTAAAATAACCGAAGATCCAACTTTCAGTCGTAGAAGGTGAAGTGGCATGCCTGCATGAATTTACAGCTTCGTTGGCATCGCAAACTGTATCGACCGATTTGTATGATACCAAGTCGCCTGGTAACGATTGCTGTATCTTGAAGTTTAAATCGGCGATGTCCACATTTTTTGCTGCCAAAATACGAGTAGCTCTCTCTGCCAGCCACGATTACGGTCAATGAGAGCATTTTGCAAATCAACGATTGTGCAGAAGTCGGTGCGTAATTTTATGATGCCAGTATGTTCATGGACAGTAACTTTTCCATCGCCGATATCTAACAATTGTTTCGAGAATGTGTTAGCGGATGGATCTTGTAGCATTTGGACGTGCATGTATATTTTAAGCTGGACTTTTTTTAACATTACGCCACAGTGACAATGATTTCAAGCAAGCCACTGAGTCTGGGTTTTTTTGAATATTCAGAGGCAGCTTAAAAGCTGAATGAGCTGATGCTGATCTGCCTCCATTATATTAGGGAAATGAGAAATGTTTTGCCAATTCCACCTGGTGCATCAAAAAAAAGAATGCGCTTTGTCTCGCAGAAACTGGCAGCCTAATGCGGTCGTAAATGATTTTTTGTTCATGAGTCAGAAGTGGGACATTGCGAGTAACAATCGCTGCCATTTCTGCAGTATTATACTGCAGTTCACAATTCATCTCGGTGTTCATAATATCAGATGCACATCGATTTGCGAACTCATACTGAAATGGCTGAGTGGCCAATTGGAAATGACACAGCAAAGATCCTTGACAGCAATCAATGCTTCATTGTACATAGCGTGGCTGAATGTATTCATTAGATCGTTGCACCGTGTAAGAATTCGATGCAATATATCGTCAGTCAATGAATCTTTGCGTTTATCCCACAACGTGTCTTCTCGTCCCGGGAAACATGTATAAGAATAGAAGAATTTGTGTTGCTGTACAGTCAAATGATGCTTCAGCAAGCATATCGTCCTAGTGATTGTCGCCTTCGAGCAAGCCGAGTGCAAGCCATGCATTTTTATACTGTTGAAGCAGAATCAAATGTCAAAGTGACGCGACACTTCACGTCAATGACTTGCGCATGCATCGATGAAAGTTCGATGAGTCGGACTTAGCGCTATCTGTCATTCGACAATATAAGCAATTTCGTCCTGTTTGAAAAACAAACACCGTGAGATGAGTTTTTATATATTAGATATGTTTTCCTCAAAGGGGGACGTTTTGTAAAGTACGATAAACACTTTTAAATGGTATACACTACAAGTCGGTGATAATTAACAACATATTAAGTAAACAAATTTTCGAAATCCGTTTTATTACGTTTTGAAACTGCGTAGAGGTAAACACATCGTTATAAGGAAAAGTAATTTTATAGCTCAAAGACACATAATTTCGAGTTCGAAATCGGCGTTGGGTGCTAAAACAACATATCTCGTGTACCATTTGACAAATGAGTGCCAAAAGACATTAAGTGCTTGCAATTAGTTTGTTTTTAAACTCAACGCTGGCAACGTTGTCAGTTGGTATTTTATAAAGTTTTCCGCTGATTGTTTTGTTTGCGGTCTTTTGAATGGAATGGTGTCTCTGAAATAGTTAAAATTTACTCGTATTTAAATATGGGCAACAATAGTGGAAACTCTGAGGTTTAGATAATGCCAAACAGGTACTAGTGCATTAAAACATAGACCCCTGTCAGATATCTAGCACCTACCTTTAGCGGAGGAACTAAGAGAGGGTTAATCCATGCGGAGAAGAACGTTAAATATATTTAGTGTGTAACTCGCAAATCAGGTCGCCAAGCGCTGTTTTATTCAAAAAAAAATTTCCATTTCCTGGATGTTGATGCAGAACTATGATCAATTTGACTTTATTTTCCTATTGAAAGAAAAATTTTTTTTTGCGTGTAGCTAGGTAAAAATCGTTAGAAGACATCGCTTGCGAGCTTCGCGATAGTGTGGGACTTGAATCATCCACTAAAAACACCCAGGGAAGGCATGATGTTACCATCCTTGCAGTAATCGCACCTAGTCTAAAGACTAATCAGCAATTTTTTTTAACATTTGCTTATGTACATATGTACTGTTTTTAGGAACTAACTTTGGTTTGTTACCTTTTTTTCTTAATTCATTATCACTTTGTTCGTGTGATTATGTTGTAACACATATATTTCTTTCCTAATAACCTAGTTAACTAGTTCAAAAGGTTTAACTCTACGTAATCTTCTAACTAAATTGTTGTTATTAAGTAGTTGAACTACTTCTAAATTAGCATGGTTGCGAAACCTAACTTCATGTCTTCTTGCGACCTTCCGAACCTCGTCCTCTACCATTTCAATTTTTAGATCCCTATGTAGATCAGCATTACGTACGTACCACGGCGCATTACCAATATTGCGTAATACTTTGTTTTGAAAGCATTGTATGCTTTGAAGATTTGTCTTTCTTGTGCACCCGCATAACTGGAGGCCATATGTCCAAATTGGTTTTAATATTTGCTTCTAGAGAAGCAGTTTGTTGTAGATTGAGAGGCAAGAATTCCTCCCTATGAGCCAATACATTTTATTGTATCGTATATTTAGTTCATCTCGTTTTTTTTTGACATGTGTTTTCCAACGCAACTTTGCGTCCAAAGTCAAGCCTAAATACTTAGCTGAGTTCGAATGCAGAACTACTTTATTTTTTATGTACACAGGTATGTGTTGTACGTTTTTATTCGTAAAGTTAATATGAACCGACTTTAGTTCATTTAATTTTATTTGCCATTTTTTGGTCCATTTGGATATATCATTTACTGTCCTTTGCAGTTTTTCAGTAACTTCCTGTGCGGTTTTTCCAACTGCAAGTACAGCAGTATTGTCTGCAAAAGTGGCAACAGTAGTTTCGCCATTTTGTGGTAGGTCGTTCGTGTATAGGAGGAACAGTACTGGTCCCAACACACTACCTTGCGGTACTCCAGCTTTGATGTGTTTCAATTCGGAGTACTCATTCTCTTGCTTAATTCTAAATAATCGTTGCATTATATACGACTCTAGTATTTAATGATACTCTTTTGGAAGATATTTTTGTAGCTTACGGATTAATCCTTTGTGTCAGACTTTATCAAAAGCCTGTGTTACATCAAGGAAGATGGCAGAGCATATTTGTTTTTCTTCTAAAGATTTTTCTATTATATCAGTTATTCTCTGGACCTGATCTATCCTTGAGTATTTATTTCTGAATCCAAACTGATGGTTTGGGATCAGCGTCCTTTCTTCTAGAATCGGATGGAGTCGTGTTAGGAGCATTTTTTCGAATAGCTTTGACAGGATTGGCAGCAATGATATCGGCCGATATGACGTTGCTTCACTGGGCAATTTTCCCGGCTTAGGTACCATGATAACTTCCGCAACCTTCCACATGCGCGGAACATACCTTTGTCTGAACGCAGCAATTATTATCTGTGCTTTTTTTTTTCATACCTTTCTTAGGCAGTTTTTTCAGAATTTCACCCGTTATTAGATCAAAACCCGGGGCTTTTTTCGGGTTGATCTTTTCTTTTATTTCTTTGGCTATTTCCCTAGAGGTTACTGCTGGAATCGATCTCTCGCCTTCGCACATTTCTTCCGTTTGTTGGGAGATATCATTATGGTCGTATGGCTTGAAAACGTTTTCAAGATGTTCCGCAAATAGATTTGCCTTTTGTTTGTTTGTTTTAGCCCAGTTATCACTGCTGTTTTTCACTGGCGGAATGTATGCGGTTGGTCTTTTAATTTTTTTTGTGGCCTTCCACAGTGAGTATTCTGTACAAGCATCGTTTGTCAGATTTGTAAGGTATCCTTCCACCGATGCGTTTTTAAATTCTGCTATCCTTTTTCTGAGCTTATTGTTTAAGCTATTAAGTCTACTTTTATCACTTGGAGCTCTTGACAGTTGCCATCGCTTGCGAGCTCGTTTCTTTTCTGATATAATGTCGCAAATTTCGTTGGGATACACGTTTCTTTTTACTTTGCTATTTAATTCAGGCGTTGCAGCCCATGCAGCCTTTTGTATAGCTAGGGTGAAGGACTGTACTTCACTTTCTAATTGCTCTATTGTATTAATTGTTGTGGATAGTTCGATGCGTTCATCTATTAAATATCTGAAATATGTCCACTCAGTTAGTTTGTTTACTAGACGTGGGTTGTGTTCCTTTATTATAATTTTATTGCCAAGTGTTGGTAGCACAGATGAGTGATCTGAGTCAAGATCTGGCCCTTGCTTAACTTGGGTAGTATTTGAGGAAATATTCTTAGTTAAGAAGAAGTTGATAACATCCGGGATTTTGTTCCTATCTGTGGGCCAGTAAGTAGGATTTCCCGTTGAATGGTAGTTAACATTGTTTTTTTTAATATATTCAAGGAGTTCTCTTCCTCTTGTATTTGTTAATCTTGATCCCCAAGATATGTTCTTAGCGTTGAAATCTCCGCCTATTATGAATTTATTTCCGAATTTACGGAAGAGGCTTTCAAAATTGATTTGTTTCAGCCTGTAGCTAGGAGAACAATATGCCGCTGCTACCGTTATCTGGCCGCTACTTGTTTTTATGTTTACGGATTTCGCTTGTATTTCACACGACTGATATTCCTTATCTTCTTCGTGGCTAACATCTTCCTTAATTATAACTGCGGCCCCTCCTCTTGCTGTATTTTGAGGATGTGGGGTTTGGTATGTCTTGTATCCGCGAAGTTCGTATTTTGTTCCAATTTTAAAATGTGTCTCGAAGACTAGACATATGTCAATTTTGTTTATGTCGAGAGTTTGAGTTTGGAAGAAAAATAATTCTAAAATTTTAAATTTGATTTTATTTCATTTGTCGTTTTTTACGTCACCAGAACCCTCTGCCCAAAATATATCAGAAAAACTCTCAAGGCAGCCCGGAGCACACTGTTTTCATTCATGAGAGTGATAATATTGGAAAAATCATATTACACTATTGTTTAATACACATAATAAAAAGTTTACTATATATGCCTGAACAGAACCAGAACAGAAGAATTTATGAAGACATTCACTGATGGCCCAAAATACCTGGCATGGAGAGCCACAATTATGATGAACCAATTACTGATAGCTCACTTAACACAGTTTTCGAATTTTATTTTTTGTTATAATTTTAAAATTAATCTCTGGATTTAACCTACGTTTAGCTCGGTTTTTGAAGGCTTAAACTTAAATATAAAGACTGTCTTCAAGCTTTACACAGCTTTTTGTTCACATTCTTGTGTCAAGTCATCGTCCAATCCGTCCTCTAGTTTAGTTTAACCATTTGGACCTAGTGACGAATTTGCTGATACAGCCAATATCTGTCTCACTGAGATCACTTAGATCATCGAGGAAATAGTTGCCAAGGATTTGTTTCCTTGAATTGGCTAGTGCGGGGCAGTTGCACAGGAGATGAGTGGTGGTTTCTTCCTCTTCGACGTCTCTACAGCTTCTGCAGAAGTCGTTTGAGGGAGCTCCCAATCTGATGGCATGTCTGCCTAAAAGGCAGTGGCCGGTGATTGCTCCGATTACAGAGCTGATATTTTTCCTGCTGATGGAGAGAAGTTTGGATGTTCTCTTCGCATCGTATTTGGTCCAAATTTGCTTTGAGGACACACATGTACTGATGCTAATCCACCTGTTGTTTGCTTCTATTAACGCGTTATCTAGAAGCTTGAGTTACAGTGTCTGAATGGGTACCGCCGCTGACTCTCTGTTGTCGGAGAGTTCTTGTGCGGAATCCCGTCTGGCTAACTCGTCCGCCTTGCAGTTGCCTGGAATATCATTGTGACCGGGTACCCAGCACAGGGAAGTGTTACATCTGACCGAGATCTCGTTAAGAGATTCGCGGCATTGTTTTACCAACTTGGATCTTATTGTTGGTGATTCTAAGGCTTTAATCGCTGCCTGACTGTCTATGTAGATCACGATAGTTTTTCCATCTATCGGGCTCATAGAGAATCTGCGTGCTGCTTCGCGGATAGCCGTGACTTCTGCCTGAAATACACTGCAGTGGTCAGGCAGTCGTAGTACGACGTTGAGCGCAGCGTTGTCTGAAAACACGCCCGCCCCCGTGCCGTCGGCTGTCTTTGACCCGTCGGTGTATATTTCTATGGCGTTATTGTTTACAATACGACCGTCTTGCCAGCTGGCTCGGTCTGGGATGGCCGTCTTGTATTTATTACTGAAATCTAGTGTTGGGATTAGGTAATCCGTATTGTTGGGAATCTTGTGGGCAGTTAGGATGTTGCTGTGCCCGATGTGTGAACTTTGCCACGAATTGGATTCTCTTAATCTCAGGGTCGCCTTAGTGGCCACCAGCTTCCCATAGATATCAATGGGGAGGAGGTTTAAAATAGTCGTTAAGGCCGCCGTTGGTGTGGATCTTAAGGCTCCTGTGATGCATATGCAGGCTGCCCTCTGGATTCGTTCTAGGGCGCTTGCGTGGCATTGCTTCGATATTGCAGGCCACCATGCTATGATACCGTAAGTGAGGATAGGCCTGACGACCGCCGTGTACAGCCAGTGTGTTATCTTAGGCTGTAGACCCCATCTGGAGCGTAAGGCCTTTTTACAGGTGTAAATGGCAATTGTAGCCTTCCTTATGCGGTCTTGGATGTTTGGTTTCCAACTGAGTTTGCTATCTAGCATCGTTCCCAGATATTTAGCTTGGCTGGAAAAAATGAGGGGCTCGTTGTTGAGCGTAGGTGGCGTTATCTCCTGAACCTTAATTTTCCTTGTAAATAAAAGCAGTTCGGTTTTGGATGGGTTAACATTGAGCCCGACCTTAATGGACCAGTAGGATAGTTTCCTGAGAGCCGATTCCATTAGGTCTCTGATCGTGTGGGGGAATTTCCCTGTTATGGCAATGGCAATGTCGTCCGCGTAGGCCATCACTTTGCATCCATCCTCCTCTAGGTTGGAGATGACCTCGTTGACTACTAAGATCCATAGTAGCGGTGAGAGCACACCTCCTTGTGGTGTGCCCCTGTACACTGACCTCCTGGTCAGACAGCTGCCAAGCTCCGCCTGGATCAGCCTGCTATCTAACATGTTCTTTATCCAGGTGCAGAGGCAGTTGTCCACGTTTAGTCTGAGGAGTGCATTCGTGATGGCTTCCGTATTGACATTGTTGAAAGCCCCTTCTATATTCAGAAAGGATGCCATCGTGTATTCTTTGTGATACAACGATTTTTCGATAGTGCTGACTAGCGAATGAAGTGCTGTTTCTACTGAAAAGCCTTTTCGGTAGGCGTGTTGACACCTCGAAAGGGAATTGTTTTCCAGGTTTGAGCGTATGTAGTAATCTACAAGTCTTTCCAACGTTTTCAGGAGGAATGAAGTTAGACTGATAGGTCTGAAATCTTTTGGAGAACAGTGTGAAGCTTTACCGCATTTTGGTATGAAGACCACTTTTACCGTTTTCCAAACTGTGGGCGTAAAACTGAGTTTTAGGCAGCTATTGAAAAGCACCAGTAGCCAGGGTGCCAGAGTCTCGATACTCTTCTGTAGCTCTATGGGTGTGATTCCATCTAGTCCAGGTGATTTATATGGGAGGAAGCTGTTAATCGCCCACGCCTGTTTGCGATTGTCAGCAATATGGTCCGGAACCATTTGGACCTTGTGATGGTTTAGAAAACTTGTGTATGGTGATTTACCTCTACTTTGTTGCCTGGGAAGTGGGTATCCAGTAGTACCCCTAAGGTCTCCTCGCTGGTTGAGGTCCACACTCCTCCTTGGCTTTGTATGACGCTAGGTATTTGTGGAGATTTTGAGAGGATCTTACGCAGCCGACTGGAGTCGCTAGTTTTTTCTATGTTCTCACAGAAAGATTTCCACAACTCTCGCTGTGCTCTCTTTACTTCCTTTTTGTAGTTTTTATACCCTATTCTAGGGGTATATTAATTTTGACGCATAGTTTGTAACATACCTTAATATTGCCCGTAGACCCCTAAAAGTTACTATATTTATGATCAGCATCGATAGTAATGTCGATCTAGCCATGTCCGTCCGTCCGTCCGTCCGTCCGTCCGTCCGTCCGGCCGTCCGTCCGTCCGTCCGTCCGTCCGTCCGTCGGCAAAAATTAGGCCTTTAAACTGGACCTAGAGAGCTGAAATTTTAACCATATACTCTCTAGGGTCCCGAAATAATCAAGTTTAAGAATTTTTGAAATCCGCCCACAGACACGCCCACAAACTCAAAAAAACAAAATTTTGGAAAAAATCGAATTTTGAGCTAGAGAGCTGAAATTTTTTATATATGATCTATGGCCCATAAAACTGATTGAGACATAAAATTTTCAAAATCCGCCCACTGACACGCCCACAATTAAATAAAACAAATTTTGGGAAAAATTGAATTTTGAGCTAGAAAGCT
Source organism: Portevinia maculata (assembly GCA_949715645.1). Lineage (NCBI taxonomy): Eukaryota > Metazoa > Arthropoda > Insecta > Diptera > Syrphidae > Portevinia > Portevinia maculata. The sequence continues at coordinate 224,206,653 of OX454526.1, forward strand.
GAAATTTTTTATATATGATCTTTGGCCCATAAAAATGCTTGGGACATAAAATTTTCAAAATCCGCCCACTGACACGCCCACAATTAAATAAAATATTTTTTTTGAAAAACCAAAATTTGAGCTAGGGAGCTGAAATTTTTAATATATACTCTCTAGGGGCCCTTTATGCTCATGTGTAAATATTTTCAAAATCCGCCTACTGACACGCCCACAATTATTTATTTTTTATTTTTGAAAGTCCAAATTTTGAGCTAGGGAGCTGAAATTTATAGTATATACTCTCTAGGTGCCCTTTATGCTCATACTTAAATTTTTTTTAAATCCGCCTACTGACACGCCCACAATTAAATAAAACAATTTTATTGAAAAACCAAAGTTTGAGCTAGGGAGCGTTAGTTAGTTAGTTAGTTTTTTCGATAAAATCCTTTAAATTTTTGTCACGCCCACTTATGAGATATAGGAATAAGAATAGGGTATCCAACAGTTCGCCCAAGCGGACTGTAGCCCGCCCCTATGTTTAAAACTGTCTTTATAACTATCCAGTCAGCTGGGTTTCTTGAAGACTAGGCCTTGTTAAACTTACTCCTGCTAACTCTGCGCAGAGAAGCTACAGTGGAGGTCCACCACGGAGGTTTACCTCCTTCTTTGTGTCTGCTGGTGGGGCAGGCCTTATTAAAGGCCTTGTTAATGGCAGACGTTACTGCATTTCATCTAATTCTTCCGGTGAATTAGGCTTGTGTCTGATTTGGAGGCTGTCTAGTTTCTTTTTGAGTAAAGAATTATAGACCTGCCAATTTGTGTTTTTTGGGTTCTTAAACACTTTCGTTGGGGGGGTCTCGAATTTTAGATTGAAAAGTATGTAGCGGTGGTCCGAGAACGAGACTTCACTATATACTTTCCAATTATTTATTACTATATCAGGTGAACAGGTGGTCAGTGTCAGGTCGATGACTTCCTGCCAGATTCTGTTTACATATACACACACACATACACACTACGAGGTTAGTTACAATAATATATTCAAAGAGTAACTCACCCATTTTGTTAATGTCACTGCTGCCCCATATGGTGTTGTGCGCGTTTGCGTCAGCACCTACCACCAGTGGGGTATTATTAGCAGCCGCTGTCTGTACCGTCCTGCGTATCATATGGGAGGTACGCTGACGATATCCACAGCGGTCCCTTTCCGGCTCGATCTTACCCCACGCAAGTGAAGAAGGAAAGCTTTAATATTATTCTTTGCTAGTATGCAAGTTCTGGGTTTACCTGAATTTCTTGCATAGAACAAGGAATAGTTTCTTGCCCTGAGTCCAGATATGCGGTCGTTGTTTGTGACCTATGGCTCCTGGATAAGGGCGATATCTTTCCACCTTTTTCCAGGCGGAGAAGTAGATTAGCCGAAACTATTTTGGAGTGGTGAAGGTTAATCTGCACTAGTCGGAGCATCATCGCTGACTAGTACAAGCGTTTCTGTAATTGTGGTGTCCCCGTCCTCTGATTCAGAGGATAGTTCTCCACTGTTTTGCTCTTGAGGGAGCGGATCTTGTGATGAAGCAACCCCCGATGTAGAGGGTTGTTCATCTACTTTGCTTCCAGCCGTGTCTGTTTCCAGAGAAGATCTTTCGGGCGTAGCCTCTAAGCCAAGACTACTTAGCGAGGACACCATGCCTGCGAGTAGTCTCTCGTCATTCTCATGGATTTTTAGGACCAGAGTGTCCATTCCGTAGAATATTTTGAACCCCTTTTTATTAAGGAGCTCAACTGATTCCTGATTGAGGAGGAAGGATATGAGTCTTCCCCTCTCTTCCGGTTCATGGGCCTTTATGATCCTCCAATTCTCTGTTGGAAGATCACGTTTTTGTCTCTTGATAAGCCGGAGAACCTCGTCCGGCTTATCTGGTCCTGGGGGTACCCAAGTGCGAGCTCTTGGACGGACCGGAATGTCACTCCAGTGAGTGACACTCAGATTGGCATTGACCCAGAGATTTGTTAGTCTCGGGATCGCTACCTTCAAAAAGTCTGCCGACATATGGTCGGAGCACCTCACTAATTTGGCGCCGTTGAGGTACCACCCGTTGTCTGTGAAGGTGGGAAGTAGTGCCGATGGGGTCTCTGTCTCTAAAGGCGAGAATGTCAATAGTCAGTCTCGTCTTCAGCGTTCGCCAGTTCTCGCCACTAATTCTCCACTCATCATTGCTCCAGTCGCAGATGCCGCCGAAGACCAAATTGTACTTCGCTACCTCGTTAAAGGGTCTGTGCGCTGATTCAGCGCTCTTTGCCTTCTTCGGGGTCTTGACGGATGCTGTCTCTGAGTCCGAGTAATTCACGGACTTCGAGCAATCTTTGACTCTATAGTTCAGTCGGTCGTCAGTCCCGTCCTGTTTTGCTAGGTCTTCTGTTCGTAAGTCAGCTTTAGAAGATGTCGCTAGGCTTTGTTGTTCTTGTTTTTCGTTTTTTTGTTTTGTTTTTGTTTGATTTTTGTTCATTGTTAAAACATGTTGGTTTTATTTATTTTCAGTCGATCTTGATACGATCTGGGAAGTGAATTAAGTGTTAAAACAAGGTGACGTGAAATAACGCAGAACAAAATGATAATAAGTTTCGAGTCATCCAGAAAATGGAGTTTTGGTGGTTTATCGATTTTTAATGAACACGCCTGCATTTTTCTAAGCGCCTGTATGAATGCATATATTCTCAATCCGTTTCTTTCTATTTTTCTCCAATTTTATTCCATATTTGCAACCATTCGTTGGACAGAATGAGATGGGAGAGGAGTGTAAATTAAATCTTTTGCATCTTCATCCCAGGAAATGGATTATATTTTCGAATCAAATAGTGTTTGGATCGCCCGCTTCGCCGGTTACAGATCCCATGGCGACGTAGAGTTATGAAATCACAAGTAGATCCCATAAACAGTGCATTGTGTATGAGTGGCATGCTGCTCCTGGATTTCAAGAATTTTTGCATTAACCCGAAACTACTTCACATCCAACAGTGAGTCCAAGCAGGAATTTCAGAACTCCACATTTTTAACACCTGCGCTACGATGCAAAGAATCGCCGCCCAAATACTTCTGGGCGATTGTTCGTTGGGGAGTTTTGGGCGATTTTGTTTTGGGCTATTATTTATACAGCCTTGAACTATTCCCTTTTTCATTTTTAAGGTGTTTATAAAATAATAGTGAATAATTCGAAATTCGTTAGCTTCATTCCCATTTTGAAAGAGAAATAAAGCCAAAAAACAAATTAGCGGATATTTGGCCTTATTTCCATAAGTTTTTGTTGGTAATATTTCATTTTGGTTAAGAAATAAAGCCAAGTTCGGGTTAATCAGTTTTTGAAAACGAAATAAGAGAAATATTTTAAATGTGGTCTTATTTCGTTCGGCGTTTATTGATATCAGCTTTAAACAACACAAATACTTCAATCTATGTGTTTTGACTGTCAACAAAACTGTTACAACAATATAAAAAAATAAATTTCTCTGTTCAAAATCTGCTTCGCTAAGGATATTTTTGTAAAACTTTAAGATTGTTTATTACTCTCAAGATCGCCCCTAATCAGACTGAAAAGTCGCTACTTCATACAAATGGGATTTTATTGTTTCTCCTAAAAATAAACAAAAATTTTGCTTATAGTGTTGTAACAATTACCGATTTCAATGTTTTAAATGATTTTTTGGGAGCTTTTTCAAAAGTAGCCCCCCAGCAGAGGATTAGGTAGTTTTAAAGGACAACAAAAAAAAACATAAGTATTGTATTCTAGGGTTAAATTCTTTTACGGATTCGTTGAACTTTCCCAAATTGTCTTAAGTCTGTCTGTCTTAAATCAACGGCTGTGATTTTAAAGTTTGTCAATACTTTTTCTTTTGAAAGGCAGACAGGGTTGACGAGTAAAGGAAAAAATCTCTTACTTCAAATCAATATCTCTTCTGAAAGTGTTGTTATACCAAGTCCCGTTTGCATGGAATATTCAATCCGAACTCAAACTAAATTGAATTTCCTAAAAATTAGCGTATTGACCAAATTTTAAAATTTTGGTTATCTATTTTGTAAGAAACAAAAAATGTTCCAAATCTCACAAAGACATTTAACCGAATGCCACACCTACTTAAGGGGGTAGGAATATGGTTAGGTTACCCAATGGTTCGCCCCTGTGGATTGCAGCTGTTCCCTTTTTTTGTAAATATTTTCTAAATTGCCTGGTCGTTTTAGGTATTTCATAGAATGCCTAGGCATACGTTGCCGGTAACATACATACACTTCTTCTTTTAAGAAGTAATATTCAATTTTTTATATTGGGATAGGCACATAAACGCGGCTGTGGGCGAACTTCATTATGTACTTCAAATATTATGTGCTTCGCAGCACTTCGCCGTCCCCCCTTTAAAACCCGTCTAATATTGGTATACTAGTTGTTATACCAATATAAATATTTGTGTGCAACGATTCTTGGGATCGGTTGATTCAAAAAAAATATTAAAACGTTATGTTTACTACGCATTTTCTGGAGAAAATTGAACCGAAAGTCAAAAAATTAGCATGGGCAGGAAAAATGGAACAGGTTAAAAATTGGATATCTTAAGACCGAGTTAAGATATAAAATTTATTTAAATGCAATTACAAAGGCTAATATTTCTTCTAAAAACAGAGGCCCAAACGAAATTTCTATCATTAGTACTAACAGCGCAATTACCGTTAACATGGGTCAGGGTACACCCAAGTAAGCCTTTTTTTAAATCCTCAATAAATGATATAAAAATTGGAGATAGGCCCTTACTGTTGAACAATTTTTTCCTTAGAATATACCCATAAATCATGCCCTAAAATATTGTCTACGAATTGAGGGACACCCTGTATACGCTACCTTTAGCGGGGATAACTATGGCCGCTTAGTCCTTGAGCGGATATAGATCAGTGCTTCCAAACTCCGCTTTCTACGTATTCCGATAACTTTAGTTATCGAACGTCAAAACATTGACATTACTCACCTACTGAACTGATTGACACATACCCCACAATTTTACTTGCCAAGTTGAAGTTGAAGTTGTATTATAACCAAACAAATGTTGAACCGCTGCCATTACCAAACCACTTCTCCTACACGGGTCAACTTTAAACGTTTGATGCAATTTTCCTGCCCTACACTCACCGTGATTTTAGACTTTTAATCAGTGTAGTATTTTGGGATTTAATTCTCAGGTACAATATACTCTAGTTTGACTGGAGAAAACAGCCGAAATGTTAAATGACAGCAAGCATAGTACTGCCAAGTCACAGTCCAGCGTTTTATACTCTTTATATCTAAGTCTATACAAAAAATAAAATAAATATTAGGCATTAACGGCCCATATAGGGCCTAAAACCTAGCTTCTCCAACCACTTTCTTGTGCGAAGTGGAAGGGACCTACAATTTTACGCCGAATCCGAACGGCAAATTATTGAGAAGCTTCTCATGACAATTGATACTCTTGGATGTTTGTCAGACGTTCGCAAGAGGAGTCTATACACGCTTGAGTAAAAAAAACACACTTAATATAATATGCCGAATACATTTAAAAATTTTATACCTGCATCAAAATACTGATCTTCACACAAACCCTCAGAAATTCTTTATTTCCATAGATAGACATGCCCAGAATTAATTCATTCCATAAGAACTTGGAGTTTTTTTCTAGTATCTGCTGCTTTCCATATCCCACATTTTGCACCCAAAATTCTGAAAATGATGTTCCTCTTTCTGCTCTACAAGAGTGTTTGTCTTATGACAATATAATAGCCTGCTCGAGCAGCAATTTTAAAGGCAACTAGTGGCAATTAGATAATAGATCCAATGCTAAGAAGCACCTTAATCCTCTCAAGAGGATGACTTTCATGAAATCATTTCGTCGCAAGACAAAGTTGGTACCGAGTTATGAATTATGAAGGCGAATGAAAATTGAATCTATTTTAAGATGAACGGTTATCGTATAGAACCTAAACACTTTGTGTATAAATTAAGAAGATTGTTTAATTTAGTGGTCTGTAGCTGCGCAAGGATTTAAGTCATTATAAGCCTCGAGGTTTGATGTGTCACTATTATTAGGTTTGATGTACTCTTTGCAAAATAAATACTTAGTTGGGATTTCACGTTTAGATTTAATTATAGGTGGTATCTGGGGACGATTTATACGGAACTTTTATTTTAGGTATGGGTCTGTATTAAATTATTAACAAAATATAATAGAGGTTAGTATCAGTTTCAAACATTTGGTTCTTTTCAATTACAAACTTTTACACTGGCGATCACAAGGATGAGGCCATACATTTTGCAATCGATTTTCAGTCTTTATACCTGTTGGAAATTTTATACTACCTGTGAACAGGTACATTTTTCCCAACAGTAAGTCATCAAAATAAAGGGTAAATAAGAAACAACCGCTGGAATTTCCCAAGATCAAACAATGAACTACTTGAAAAGCGCATAAAAAGATGTGCACTAGGATGAGGAGATGGCGAATATTTCGTTGCAGAAGTTCACATGGGCGGTTTTTTTCAAAATTCAGTTAAGAATATTTAAAAAAGCGTTGAAAAGAAGTGTTTTTATTTAGTCAAACAAAAATGTGTTCCGGAAAGCCTTTTACAGCGACAGAAATATAAAAAATAGATGCTCTCAAGGAGTTGGGACTCTCAGGACGAGAAATTGCAAGGAGGCTAAATAGAAGTAAGACTATTGTAAACAGTTATCTAGCAGATCTACAACACTATTTGAAAAATCAAAAATGACGAACGGCAGAAGCTACAACATTGCAAGAAAAGCGGGTTATTCTACGACTTTTCTCAAATTCTACTCTACCAGTGACTAAAATAAGGGCCAACAGCGGAGTATCAGCCAGCATAGCAACGGTCCTAAGGATAATAAGAAAAACTGGTACTATACAGAGAAGAAAACTTGGAATGAAACCTGTTTTGAGGCAAGTACACAAGAAGCATCGAATGAATTTTGCAAGAGAACATGTCGCTTGGAGCAGTGAATGGAAACGCGTTATCTTTTCGGATGAAAAAAAGTTTAACCTTGACGGCCCCGATGGTTACAATTTTTATTTCCATGATCTAAAAAAGGAGGAGCCTATTTTGGCAAGACATCACAGCCATAGATCAGGTGTAATGGGAGCTATTACCGACTATGGCACAATGGAGTTTTGTCCACAACAATGAACGGAAACAACTACAAATCGTTTGCTGGAACGGTCATTTTCAAAAGTGAAAAACATTTTCAGACCCCTGTCTTGGATATTCCAACAAGACAATGCCCCTATCCACACCTCCAGGGTTGTTAGAAGTTGGATTCAATCAAAAGACGTGGAACTTTTGTCATGGCCGCGCTATTCACCGGATTTAAACATAATCGAAAATGAAGTCGACAGACAATTTGAAGACAAGAACACTTTAATCGAAGCCATCGTGATGTCTGGGTGCAAATATCTCTTAATTATTTAAAAAGACTACATGATTGTATTCCAAACCGTCTTATAGAGGTCATATCGAAAATAAAATGGGTAAGCCCGACGCCCTCATTATTAATGTAGAAAAACACAATAAATAAATGTTTTCATTTTATTCATTTTTTCCTTTCTTTCGACGATTTTGCATGTGGCCTCATCCTAGTGTCGCATTTTTTATATGCTTTTCCAGTGCTTCATTGTTTGATTTTGGGAAATTAAAGCGATCGTTTCTTATTCACCCTTTATTTTTATGGCTTACTGTTGGGAAAATATGTACCTGTTCCCAGGAAGTAAAGTTTTTGGTATACAATTTCCAACAGGTATAAGGACTGAAAATCGATTGCAAAATGTATGGCCTCATTCTTGTGGTTGTGATCGCCAGTGTAAGTATAAATGTATCATCCTGCAGGATGTTGCACTTTAGTGCTCAGTTATAGCAATAATTGTATCATTTCTGTGAATTGACTAAGAAATTGAACAGTTTTCCTGGTTTAACTGGACCAAAAAAGTAAATCAAACTTTCGTTTCATTTTCATTTTACAAATGTCTATAATCGGGGCCTAAGGAGATCCCTGAAAAAGTGCACGATAATTTCGAAAGAACTGTTGTTTTAGTCTTTGGTGAAAACTTGTTTTCTTACTTTGACTCCAAGTATTTAAAACACCAATACGGATCAATACCGTTAAAGACGTTTTTGAGAAAGGTGAAATTAAAAAAAAACTGTTATATGAATTAATCCCCTATCATTTTTTTTTTTTGAGAATCCATGCACCTGAGCAATTTTTTTCAAAATAATAGATTAAGCTTGCTTGTCAATTTTTTTGGAAATCGGCGAAGTGATTTTATTGATTTTTGGTTTTTGAATTATAGCCATTTTTTTAATGTGCCGTTATTCGTTTCTTTTGCGAAAAACTGAGTACCATGTTTTTACATTTACTTTAAGTATTAAACCCCCAAAAGTCATTAAAATTATAAAAAAAAATTATAAAAAAAGTAAAAAATTTGAGGAAGATGATATTTGTATATGTAGTAATATGTAAAATTTCTTTCTTATGTCACACGTTTCTAAGATATTGTTGCTTTCCTAGAGCAACGTTAATCGACTCTTTTGTTAAAAGCGGAGTAATCCATCTGCTGACACTTAACCCATATTCACGACATCAAAATTCATCAAAATTGTTACAACAGTTTTTGAGAGAAGTGAAAGTCGGGCGCAGTGGCAGTGGTTAGTGTGTTGGACTACTAATTGAAAGGTCCCCGGTGCGAATCCCGTTAGGATAAGTAACATCTAGAGTTTTTGCTGACTGTCCTACCTCTTGCGAACGTCTGACAAGCATCCAAGAGTATTGATTGTCATGAAAAGCTTCTCAAATTTGCCGTTCGGATTCGGCTTAGTCCCTTCCACTGGTAACGTAACAACTGTTTCCACCTTACAAATGTGCGATCTCATGCAGTCCTACCGATCTCTACAGTCACAGGAATTTGTAGAGAAACCAGTGGGTTGTAAGGTGTGTTGTCTTGGTGAGGAAGTGCGGGCAGGCATACTTGCATAACGCGCGACAGTAGCCCGACGGAGGCGTGGGATCTTGCACTTCATCCCGGACCCACGTTAGCTTCTTTTTTTTATGCCTTATTAGATATTAAATAAATTGGATGGGACAACAAAGGAATTGCGACAACCACAAATAAAGTAGTTCACGTTGAAAAGAGAATGTAAATCGAAAGAAACTTTGGGAACCCTGGATGGTAATGGGTTTCCTTTGCATAATCCTCCCACATTTTTCATACCTTGAAGAGGTACCACATTGCCTTACTAACTGCGATAGCCCCTTATCAAATATGCAAACTGTTTTTAAGACAGGCTTGCGTCGATGCACTTCCAAACCTTCATTGCACTACACTATCGCACTGCTAATGGCTAATCTTTAATCACTGCAAAAGGAAATATTATTCAATAACAAGACCCTTTGGCCTTTCATTTTGAACTCAACCAGTGACACATTTTATTAAAATAATAGATAAATAGCCTTAACATTTATAGTTAATTGTCAGTGCAAGTTATTCTTATTTATTTCTATTATATTATCTAAGTCGCAATTGCTTAAATTTATCTGGATTATTGCTATAGTTTGCTCAGATTCAATAGTATTATACTTTATGCAGCCAAAAAGTAGTGATGCGAATATATGAGAGCACAGGCGTTCTCCCTTTTTAATTTTTTTAATTCAAAAGAAACTGTTATATGATTAAAAAAGTTATAAAAAAGTATTCCAAACATTTTAATAAACAAATTTGATTTAAATAGTAGTCTAAGCCGGTGTGTATTTTTTTTTTTTGAAATAAATTGATAAATTACCGTTATTCGATTTTCCGCAAAAACTGAGTATGCCATTTTTCGACGCTTACTTCAATTATTTTTTATATTAAAAACGATCAAACCGTTAGACCCATTTTTGAGAAAATCGGTTTTGTAAAAATCAGTTCAATGGTGGGTAGTGGGTACCTTTATTTAATGTGATAGAAATAAAATGGCAGCGAGTTATAAGGCTAGAAACCACCTATAGGAAGTTTGAAGAAAATCGAAATCAGTCAAACAGACGGAAAAACGAACCGACGGACGGACGGAAATTCGGGACACACTTTTTTGGACTTCTCTATTATCGTAATATCATACCTCAAACTCAGTTTGAGGTCAGCATGTCAGCACGATTGCAATATCTTTCTCTTTAGTATATTAAAATATACGAGAAAGTTAAAAGTTGTATTGGAAGGGTGTTTACTCCACCCACCTTTCGAATTACAGCCACTTCAAATAAGAAACCTATAATTTCTTTTCACAATTAATCATTTTATTTTTGACTTGCATATCAGCCGGCCTTCCCTTGAGTGTTGAAAATCAATTGAATTTTTTTAAGCTTATGTTGGCTAGGCAGGTTGTCCTATATGCTTGGTTATTGTATGTATTAAGTATATTGCTGTTCAATGTGTGCGTCTAAAGTGTATACAAGACAATTTTAGAAAAAAAAACAACTTCGAAAGTACGGGTGGCCAAAAAAAGACCAACCAATGTTAAACACGAATAACTTTTGTATTTATATACGAAAAAACTGTAGATTTTGGGGCTCCGGAAATCCAACGGCAACACACCAGGTTCAGTAATACCCATCCGGATTTACTGTTTGGTGCGGTGCTATGGCCGAAAAAGTGATCGGCCCATATTTCTTCGAGAATGGGGATGAAACGCCATAAACAATTTCAGGGGCTTCTTACAGAACAATGATTGCCAACTTTTTTTTCTTAAATGTGGTTCCAACAAGATGGAGTGACTGCGCACACTGCTAGGCAAACTATGGAACTGCTGCGTAAAATTTTTGGCGAACGTTTGATTTCAAAAAAATCAGATTTCTCTTGGCCATATCGTTCACCAGATTTAACTGCGCCCTGATGTCATATTTCATACATAATGCCTTAATTTCCTTAAAATGTTTTTAATTACATATACAAAAATAAAATAAAACATAGGGAAGGGCTACAGTCCGCTTGGGCGAACTGTTGGATACCCTATTCTTATTCCTATCGCTCAGAGAGTATATATTATAAATTTCAGCTCCCTAGCTCAAACTTTTGATTTTCAAAAAAAGTTTTTTTTAAATTGTGGGCGTGTCAGTAAGCGGATTTTTTAAATATTTACACATGAGCTCAAAGGGCCCCTAGAGAGTATATATTATAAATTTCAGCTCCCTAGCTCAAATTTTGGTTTTTCAATAAAATTGTTTTATTTATTTGTGGACACGTGGGCGGATTTTGAAAATTTTATATCCCGAGCAGTTTTAGGAGTCATAGATCATATATAAAAAATTTCAGCTTTCTAGCTCAAAATTCGATTTTTTCCAAAATTTTGTTTTTTTGAGTTTGTGCGCGTGTCTGTGGGCGGATTTCAAAAATTCGTAAACTTGATTATTTCGGGACCCTAGAGAGTATATGGTTAAAATTTCAGCTCTCTAGGCCCAGTTTAAAGGCCTAATTTTTGCCGACGGACGGACGGACGGACGGACGGGCATGGCTAGATCGACATTACTATCGATGCTGATCATAAATATAGTAACTTTTAGGGGTCTACGGGCAATATTAAGGTATGTTACAAACTATGCGTCAAAATTAATATACCCTTAGAATAGGGTATAAACAAAAGCTTATTACAAGAGTTGTACGTCTTTCACATTGGTCGGTCTTATGTGGCCCAGCCTGTATAAATTTCTTCATCGGTTATCTTGTGGGAGTGGAGGGCGAATAAAGGGGAAGATACACGCCTATCGCAGAAACTGTTGTATTTGGAGTTTCCGTACAACTTCCGAAAGCACTATCACAGAATCCGTTGTAGTGGACATGTTTGGTTTCGGTGGTATCTATCACAAAAGCCGAATGATTCGGAATCTTAATACTTAAATCTACGAACTATTTTATATTTCCTAGCTGAAAAAACGCTGGAGCAATTGATTGCGGACAATTCATTATTTTTGAATGTTTGAATGAACACCACCTTGTGATTTCTATCACGAGAAGTGGGGGCTGGAATTAGTACTGTCTTGCGGCTAGCCACAACCGATCATCAGACTGCTTTTTCTCTGGTGCCGGTCTATTTGCCATTCATTAGTCTCAAAAAAGGAGAATTATTAACAACGATTGCAAACGCAACAGAATCCATTTATATATAATAAATATTTTAAAATGAATTTAAATATTCCACGTGAATTTCAAGAGAAGCAAATAATTTTCACCACTTTGACGTGAAACAGCTGATTTCGAAAGTTCGAATTTGAATATTCAATGCGGCAGTGCTATTTTGGCAGAAAAGGACAAGGGCTGCTCGTGAGCTCTACGCGCAGAAAAAACAGACGAACACCGGCTTTTCAGGAGAAAAAAGAAAGAGCACGAGAAGCGCGCGATCGAGGAAATAGAGAGATGTTACAGTAGGAATGAGGTTCGGAAGTTTTACCAAAGGGTAAAAAGAACCTGGCAAGGCTACAGATCCCAAATCGAAGACTGCAAGGACGAACAAGGGAACATCATAGTAGAATCGCAGTCGATGCTGAGGATATGGAAGAACTACTTCTGCAGACTGTTTAACGGCGATGACGAACTAAATCCCGCTGTCAGGCAGAATGCACCACTCAACCTGGACGATGAAGACCACCAATTCCGTAAACCCGACCTGGACGAAGTGAAGATAGCCATATCTAAGCTTAAGTCCAACAAAGCCGCTGGAGCGGATGGCCTAACCGCCGAGCTATTCAAGGCGACAGGCGATGACTTGGTTAGGAGCATGCACCAACTCATCTATAAAATATGGTCGGAGGACAGTATGCCCGATGAGTGGAACCTCAGCATTGTTTGCCCAATCCTAAAGAAAGGAAACCCTCTGAACTGCGCCAACTACAGAGGTATTAGTCTTCTTAACATCGCCTACAAGATCTTATCTGCCGTGCTGTGTGAACGCATGAAGCCTTTCGTCAACAACCTGATTGATCCCTATCAGTGTCGCTTCAAGCCAGGAAAGTCTACTCATCGACCAAATATTCACACTGCGGCAGATCTTGGAGAAAACCCAGGAAGTCCAAATCGATACCCACCACCTTTTCATCGATTTTAAGGCCGCCTAAGACAGCATTTATAGAGACGAGCTATACAGAGCAATGTCTATTTTTGGAATCCCTGCCTAACTCGTCCGTTTGTGCAGGATGACGATGGAGAATGCACGCTGCTCCATCAAGGTCGGTAAAGAACTCACCGAGACCTTCGACGTCAAAAAAAGGATTTAGACAAAGCGATGCGCTGTCATGTGACTTCTTCAACATCGTTCTTGAAAAAATAGTGCAAAACTCAAATGCTAACACCAGAGGCACAATCTTTCAAAAGTCCGTCCATCTACTCGCCTACGCCGACGACATCGACATAATCGGCAGAACACAGCGGGATGTCACTGGCGCGTTCGTGAGTATTGAGACGGAGGCGGCGAAGATGGGTTTGGCGATCAATGTGGGCAAGACAAAGTATATGCTGTCATCAAGAAAGGACACCCAACACCGACGTCTCGGACAGAATGTCACTATAGACAGATATAACTTTGAGGTGGTTCAGGACTTTGTCTACCTAGGCTCCGCAATGAACTCAGGCAATGAAACCAGCGCTGAGATTAAACGAAGAATAATTCTTGCCAATCGCTGTTTCTTTGGGCTAAGAAAGCAATTGAGTAACAAAGCCCTCTCTCGAACAACTAAAGTAACCCTTTATAAGACCTTAATAATCCCAGTTCTTCTCTATGGTGCAGAGGCATGGACTCTAACAAAAGCGGATGAGGTCACTCTTGGTCGTTTTGAGAGGAAAATTCTTTGGGTAATTTTTGGTCCCGTGTCCATAGATGGTGAGGAGATTCAACGACGAACTGTACGGGCTGTACAGCGACATCGACTTAGCCAGAAGAGTGAAGGTCCAACGACTGAGGTGGCTGGGTCAGCAAATGTAGAGCGAATGGACGTGAATGCTCCGGCCCGGAAGATTTTCGAATCCACACCCGAGCGACGGCGCAGCAGAGGAAGACCGCGACTCAGGTGGCGCACGCAAGTTGAAGGGGACCTTAACCAACTTAGCGTGCGAAACTGGAGACAGCTGGCCAAAGATCGTGCTGGCTGGAGACGCTTGTTGGTTGAAGCCCAGGTCCACCCCGGACTGTAGCGCCATCCTAAGTAAGTTAGTAAGTGCTATTTTGGGTTATATTTGGAATGCATGATACACATATTTTTTGATATTCGCATCGTACCTGGCTCAAAAATTCGTAACTCGATCACAAGCGATTCTGTGACACACGTGATAACCGCGAATTCAATGAACTGTGCCTGGCCAAAAGACTTCAACACGTCGACTTCTTTGGCTTGGCCATATCTAGCTAATAGACAATTGTGTTCCAGCAAAAAGAATCTTCGATTTACAAGCCTAGGTTGCAAACGATAAGGGAGACTGAACTTTTGTTAAAAAGGGCAAGTCATCTCGGATTTCTGAGCGAGTTACGAATCATTATGATGTTCCACACTACAGACACATGCCGGATATATCGTCGCTTGAAAAGCAAACTGACTTAAGTCAAAATTTGGTAAATAAGTTTCTTGAAAAGTGACTCTCTTCGTGTTGTGTCATTTTACCTTGGAACAAAACTAGTTGATGAACTTCAAAGATCTTTTGATAACTTTAGGAAGTGTCGTCTTACCAATAAGCTAGGTTTTATTTTATATAATATTATTATAATCGATTTTTTCATTAAAGTTCCTATATTTTTTTTTATTATAACTTAATACTATTTAAAGTGGGTTCTTTCTACAAAATACGCAAAAAAATACAACTAATTTTATTTCAAAACATAACGACACTTTTTCACAATTTTTTTTGGATGTAAAACGACATACATAAGTTACATTTTTTTTTTGAAAAACAGTTTTTTGTGGTAACTTGAATATATCACTTGAAAGAAGAAAAAAAATTATACTTTTTTACTTTACAACTTCTTGGAATTCATTGAAATTCAAAACTAAAATAATTTTTTTAACTTATGAAAAACTTCAAATGGCTTTTCTGAAAATGTATGAATTTTGACTTATGTCAGTTTGCTTTTCAAGCGCCGATATATTATTATAACTTATGTCAGCATGATTGTAAAAGTTCAGATTCTAAAAAGCATAATAAAGTTGTGGTTGGTTGGACGTAGTCCGAAATGGTTGTATTTGAGTTCGAAAGAAATAAAGAACATAATTCGCGGATATGGTCACAGAATAGAACCAAAACGTATTTAAAGGTTTGCTTACTTGGTTCTCCAAAGCTGTGAGATATGATTTTTTTTTTTATTTGTTTTAACTTGAAGTTAGTCTTACAAAGAGTTCACCTACCAATTTTCAAAGCGTTTTGCGAAACCGTTAACCAGCTGCGTTAATTAACTTAAAAGTCTTCTTTTTTGACTTGTGTCCTGATTTTTTTCCATATACGTGGAACACAAACAAATGCTTATGGCACAAAGCAATTCTCATCCAAAATATTAAAAAGGCAAGAAAGCATCTAGCTTAATGCTAAAATTTGAAAAGAAAAATCGATTACATCTTTTTTATTAACAAAGTTTTTAATCAAAGAATAAAATAAAATAAGAAAATTCAAAGTGTTTAGCATTAAACAGAAAAATGTCAGATCAAATCAGATCAGAAAAGTATAGCTTCGAGTCACATGTTCTCCTCTCAGCTGCGAAATTTCAAATAGATGATCCTCTTTGTTTTCTAGTGAATTTCAGTTTGAGTGAGCATTGTTTCGTCAATGTTTGGCCTAATGTCGATTTGATCACAAATTGAACTCGTTCCATGTTATTCTGTCGACGTTTTTTTTTATAAATATGCGAATATTTGTAACATTAAACTAAGAAATGCAATATCTCATGCCAAACAAATAAATCAGTTGTCATCAGTACAATTTGAATTTTCAAATTTGACGCGATGTGCTACTTCCATCCAAATGGATGCTTGGGCAGCACTATTGTGTTCAGCCAATAACTGAATTCATATCTTCATAATATCGAATATCAACACAACTGTAATGGAGGTGGAGAAACCAATACTAAAATTTTGTTTGCGATCAGTGTCCAACATACATAGCTTTTCTTTAACACAAGTGCACGTAGGACAAACTAATTCTACAAACTGTTGATTTTGGTGGATATCGGACAAAATCGATGTTCGATATCTCGGGATTGGAAAGACTAAGAGCAAATCGAATCACAGATTTAAAAAGAGCAATATAAAATTACCACGGAATACGTTCCTAACTCAAAAACAACAAAAGTGGCGTATGGAACAAAACAATTCTCAGGCGACGTGCAGTGTCTCAGCACAGACTTTCCACGGTTCGTGTGGCCCGTTAATCCATTTATTCTAATAGTTGCGTTAAACTCACACTGATGTGATGCACTTTAAAAACTATTTCATAACTGAATATATGATCTTTCAAAATTTGATTATTTAATTTGCTCCTTATTATTAGTTAGAATACGTTAACTACTTAAGGTAGTAGAATAGGTAGTTTGTAATTTGTTTTGTATAAAATATAAAATTCGTATTCGTAAAATAGTTTTTAGGCCGCAAGGCAATTATAACTACGATTTAAATAATTTGCTCGACCATATCGAGTGAATGGACAAACATGTTCAAGCGAAGGGATTAAGGAATAATAGTCGCCCGGTTCGATATGACAAAGAAGACCGAAAATTCGTTTTAGGGGCCAAACCACCGCGGATGCCACAACCTCTCTCCCCGGCTCGGAGAATGGAAAGCTGCAGTGCCCCAGGCAGAGACCGTCTACAGGTTGGGAGCCCGGTAAGTTGAAAAGTAAGAGTTTGCAATAAGAACCAACTTGTTCCCCTCTTTTGATCCATACGCGCGTTTTTTTTTTCTTTCGTCATTTCGTTGTAGATAAGACATAGCAGCCGCCACTTGCTTTTATCGTATAATATTTTGGAATTTCGCGCATACTGTTATATACCTCAGAAAAAGATATTGCAATAGTGCTGACATTTCTCATTCAAACTTAATATGAGATATATGATATGACGAATATGGAGAAGTGCAAAAAAGTGTGCCCCGCATATCCGTTTGTGGCTGAGGATCCAGCCACAATTGGCGAATATCATTACGAGTATATGCGGCTTATATCTTGCTGCAATTTAGTTTGAATATATTCTGCGTTTGGCGCATTGAGGGTACAATTTTAATTGTCGGATTTCGGAACCCAATATTTTGATATCGAAAGCTGAAATTCTCAGCGAACGCTATAGCGTACTTGAATGAACCTACCAGATTACTCGCGTAAATCACGGACTACCTATACTAGAAAGTCAACCCTCACCCCGTCTCTGCGCCCCTAAAAGGGCGGAGCATAATCCACTCCCAACATTTCCTATACGTGAATATAATTATGTGAATCAATAAAAGTGAACTTAGCCCCCGTTGAATATGTCTGATTGTCAAATATGACAAGATTGGGTGGTGAGTTTAATTTTGTTTCATTGCTAATAAATAATCATAAATAATAGTGAATAAGCATTTCTATTCATTAGTTTTACAAAGTTCCTGTTTACTCCTAAGCACTGGAACCGCTACATCGGGACATTATCTTTGAATAAGGCGTAACTAGCCGTGAAACCAAGAGTCGGTAGAGGAGAGCCAAAAATCACTATTCCCCGTCTCATAATTAAGTTTTTTTTCCTCTGAAAAGGACTGATAATAAACAAACTTTTCTCAGACATTGCATTGTTGCAAATGTGTGATAATCTTTTTTATTGATTCATTTGACTTATGTTTTATCATTTCTTTGTTAATTATTCTTATTTTGTTTGAAAATAAATTTGTTCGCACAATTAGTTGACCTCGAACGAACAAAAACCAAATGACCGGCAAGGCGCTTTTAATGCATTTATGAAAAGAAAATTGCGCATTTTACTATTCTAGGCGTACTATGATAAATACCTTTATGAATCTATGACAATAAATTCAAGTTTTTGGTGCGAGGAAATACGTTAAGATGTGTAAAAGTTTACCTTGTATCTTAAGTAGCAAGATGATTATGCAAATAAATAGTGAATACATTTGGAGCATTTGGAACATTGAGAATAATAATATTCAAATTAACATAATTTCAAAACAGCTTAAGCTGACTTATGCAATCAAACTTTGAAGCGTCGTGTTGAAAGATAAATGTCGGTGAAAGTTAGGAAAGCATTTAAATAAAAATGATACTTATTTTTTTTTTGCCGATCTTTTCCACATTACGACGAGAATAATTCAAAATAAATAAATTTTGAAACGGCTTATGTTGAATAAGTCGCGTTGAAAGACGCATTAAGAGTAATAATAGGAAATTAATAAAACCTATAACAAAGCTGCGTTCTGCTTCAATTTTCAAATGGTATTCGTAAAACCAACACCTTATGTTTTCAATGTTGCTGTCAAGCGTTGTATGTCAATAATTGACGTTCATATCAGAGAATGCGTAACTTTTAGCATGCCTCTACACCCCTGTCAATATGCGTATCAAAAAGGCAAATCAACGGAAGGCGCCCTGTTAAAACTAACAAATCACATAAACAACGCCTACCGTTGCAAAGAAATTGCACTATGCGCTTTTCTTGACATAGAGGGTGCTTTTGATAACACCGGATATGATTCAATATCAAATGCTTTAATTCACCGAAAGGTAGACTTTCCCACCATAAACTGGATAAAAGCGATGCTCGAAAGTCGGAAAATCACTGCTTCGTCAGGACAGACTTCAGTATCAGTTTCAGCTATAAAAGGCTGTCCACAAGGAGGAGTTTTATCACCCCTCCTGTGGTCTTTGGTCATAGATGACCTACTTCAAAAATTAAGTAACTTAGGCTACGACATAATAGGGTATGCCGATGACTTGGTCATCATTATTAGGGGCAAAGAATCAAACGTAGTTACTTCACGTATGCAAAACGCCATTAAGATAGCTATAGACTGGGGCGTCAAGGAAAATCTCTCCATAAACCCCAGTAACGCTATCATAGTTCCTTTCACAAAAAGAAGAAATCTCAGCTTAGCTCAGATTTCACTAAATGGCACGACCATTGAGTATTCCGACGAAGTCAAATATCTTGGAGTAATCCTGGACAAAAGACTAAACTGGAACTCTCACATCAACAACAAAATCACTAAAGCTAACAGAGCTTTATGGGCCTGTCGACGCACATATGGCAGAACCTGGGGAATCTCTCCAAAGATTGTCCACTGGATCTACACAGTGATGATAAGACCCATTATAACATACGCCTCCATTGTATGGTGGACAAAATCCACACAAAAGGTCGCAATAGAGAAGCTCAAAAAGGTACAACGGCTTGCGTGCCTTGGTATCTCCGGAGCCATGCGAACCTGTCCAACGGCTGCCATAGAGGCAATAACAGGTATTACACCTCTCCACATATACATTCAAAAAGTGGCGATCCGCAGTGCAATAAGTCAAATACAGTTAAACGAGATAAGTCTTAACGATCATCCGGAACTTAAGACCCTTCTTGATGAACTGCCAGAACTCAACATGAACTGCGCGGTCACAGACCGCATCCATAAAACACAATGCTTCAACAAGCGATTCTCCACGGAGATCCCCAAGAGAGAAGCATGGGTTAGTAATAACCCACCTAACAGCCACAACGGCATAAAGTGGTATACTGATGGTTCTAAAATGGAAGCGGGGGTAGGAGCGGGAATAAACGGACCAAACAAATGCTTTACGATACCCATGGGGAAAAGTCCCAGCGTATTTCAAGCAGAGCTCCACGCCATTCAAGAATGCGCTAGCCACATAAATCTATCTGGTATAAAAGGTGCAACCATCCATATATTCACGGATAGTCAAGCAGCTATAAACGCCCTTAGCTCGCATACGATTGACTCCAAATCAGTCATGTACTGCTTCAACACCCTACAGGCACTCGGAACAAGTAACAAGACCAAGCTATGGTGGGTTCCGGGTCATGTCGGGGTGGAAGGTAACGAAAAGGCCGACGAACTGGCCAGAAAAGTTTCGGAAACACCCTTCATAGGTCCCGAACCCTTCTGCTGCACTCCTAGATCAGCAGCAACGGCAGCAATAAAAAGCTGGGAATACAAAAAATTTATCCATCTATGGGAAAGCATCCCAGGTTTAAGACAGACCAAACAAGCCGTTCGGCCTTTCAATAAAAATGACAGCAAATGCCTAAACCTAAGCAGGCATGATATCAAAAACTTAGTAGGTTACCTTACTGGACACCATGGCTTAAGATATCATCTACACAAAATGAAAATAGTAGACTCTCCTGAGTGCCGACTCTGTCTTGAAGAGGACGAGTCAGCTGAACACATTTTATGTGAATGTCCGGCACTAAACGGAATTAGAAAGAAGATATTTTTTAGGGAACAAATGTGCCCCGAGGACATAAAGAATTCTTCTACTAATAGAATTGTCCGCTTTACACGGAAAGTGGAAACTCTACTAGTCTAAATTTTTCTGGCCCACACGGCACAAAAGATCTTTTTAGGTCGAAGTGCCCCATATTTAATCGCCTTGGCGAGCCAGAACTTTAAAAAAAAAAAAAAATGCCAACGCGAAGGCAGAGAATAGTATTGACTGCCAAACTTTTTCTTGGAAAAGGACTTGTGTGTATTGTAAATTTGACACAGGTTATTTTTTACTCTGTTATGAATGATCATTAATTGTGTCACACTCATATGTTTCAACAAAATCATAAATAAAAAAAAAACTGTTCGAAATGGTTGCATTACCGATTTGTTTCACTTTTATATATACGAACGTCAATCAACAAATTCATAAATTCAAAATCATTTTCACTGATCATATGGCCTGCATTTATAGTGTCATTGATATTTATAGTGTTGGCGTAACAAAAAGATAAGTAATGACAAACTTATTTCAGATGTTCGGACACATAAAACACACTTCGTACGAATTACTAAAAATAATAATTTCGTTAGTAAGTAATCAGGCTTTAGTAATGATCGTGGTGAGTGGAGAGTTTCATCATTACTAGTAACAACATTATTTTTGACCATGTAGGAGCAGCCAGTACAAACTTTTATAAATATTCGACCTATATACGACAAACGATCATACTTGCTTACTGATTTAGGGGGTACATAGCGGTCAAAATTAAACTATTTTCGTTTATGCTGTGATTTATATTTAAGTTTTTTAATTATTATTTTTCTAAAAAAATATTATAAATGATTTAAAACATTATTATGTATAATTTATACTATATTTTACACTTATTACTAATTCACTACGGAACGAAGATGTTTGCAGGTATACTTTATTAAAATTCTACAAATCCACCTCGAAACGAAGTAGGTTAGTTAACACAGCGTATTTTCCATCATTTTGAGAGAGCATTTCGATATTTTCCTTCAGTTGCTCCCAACTTAAGACCTGAGTCCACTAAATGTCCTTTCTGTGTGCAAGCTTCCAATTTGATATTCATCCAAACACTAATACAGATAGGCTTTTAGTGGAGTTTTTCAGCTGTTTTCAGCTTGTAGGCAATTCGAAAAAAATTCCACTCAGTTGACTGTCTAGTATAGATAGTCTGTGGTGTAAATGCTGCAAAACCAACGTTGACAACGAACTTCTTCCATAGCATACTATTTATAAGTAACATATAGGTAGCATGGGTTTGTACATCAACACCTTGTCATCTATCTAACTTGTAGAATAGTCCGTCGAACCATCTTCCTTTTTTCTTGTCCCTTCTTAACGGAGGGTTTTAATCAGCCTGTAAGATTCGTCGGTTCGACTAAACGGCTTTTTGCAATGGTGCAATGGCAGTGTATTAAGTGACTAAGTGATTGGCAGGTCGTGTGTTCGAATCCCGACCAGGGCCATGGTTTTAAAAATTGAAAACTCACAATAACGCAGATTTCCCTAAAGCAATTAAGCCGCCCCTCGTGGGGAAAAAACCCTACAACCGCATCAAACTTCTATCCTATTCTCATTTTCTTTCATGTAATAAGTATCACATAAAAACAGGCAATGAATCAATTACTGGGTGCTGCTTGTAGCAAGAAAATAAAATTAATGCACTGTGGTTACATTATAAAGAAAATGTATCGATTACAGAAAAAGAAATCCCTTCAGCCCAAAAAATCTGAACCTCCGGTACATTTACATTGAAGCATCACCACACCATCGAGTGTACATACCATTGGCAGGTGTTCAATAACTCTTCGCATAATTAATATTCGACATGGTGCGCGGGGAGTACAAATGTTGGGAAGAAAACAACAGTGCATCTTGACCACTAGTATCTACGCGGAGCAGATGTCATTTTCTTTTAATTGTGTTTACCTTTTTTATTAAGTTTCATTTAATTAAATAATAAAACAACATAATATTATAATATACATACAAGTGCTTCAGTTTTCTTTTTCTAATTTGTTTCTCATTTGCTTTGTTGCCATTTTTTTTGTTGTTGTTTAATTTCATTTGAACAATTTGTAGCATTAGTAGGTATATATTTACATGTACCAACAACAGGTTCTTGGTAGTGAATTTTTTGATTTATTCTTCCAGTTATTGTGCGCACAACAGCTGCAGACAGAAAAAAATACGTATATATTTTATGCTCCTTATATCATTTTCAAGAGGTTTTAGTTTTTATAATTAATTTCGTAATGATTTACATTTAAAACAGCGAAATTTAATTTGAATTTTTTATATTGCGTTCAATTAATCTTATTTTATGCGACAGGGAACACCCACAGTAGAATAACATCTTTGAAAAGCAAATAGGCAAAAGTATGAACAGTTGAGAACACAGTAAGGCACGTTAATAATTTATTTATTTTTGTGTCGCAAAAACGGAGTGAAAGAACACATCACCTCCGTCAAGTAAAGAACGTGCCAACCCTCCCTCCAACACAAGGGGCTGACTGTTACCGTGCCCCAGAAATTGGAAGGGGCGTATGTCTGAACATGAAGATTTAGATACCATCCACCCCCGCTAACCTTTTATTCTAAAGTGACTCGTAGATACACGGCAGATCATCTTTCGAAGCGAATAATTAAGGAGTATATGGTCTATTGGCGCCGACTGCGTTAGCCTGGTTTTATTCATGGCACAAGTTGAACCCATTTTTCGTAGATCGCCAATTGATCAGAGCACAAATAGAAGTTACACACCAGTTCCCTTTTCTCAATGTCATGTTTTTGGCGAAAATGATCGTTCCCCCTGTACAACGATTAAGCCCATCAAATATACTTTCTTTTATGGCTGCTCGAACACGAAAAATCCTTCGTTTTATGCGGCATTTTCCGGAATTATTCCAGCAGCCAATACTATATGTCTGGAAGATTCGGGCACCATGAATATCATTATTATCCTTCCTCCTTAACAACTTATTTATCTGTATGAAAACATTTTCCTCACTACCGAATCACCGATTCTCTATAATTTTGTTCACTCAGCTGCTTCAGGTTTCGGCTCTCTGAATTCAACATCCTTACCTCCGGTTCGTTGCGGTTAGTAAACTGTCTATGTAGTTGTTGAAGCCTAGTTCATCAATTGTAGGATGTCTGTACTTCTGCGTTTGGAATACGATAACCCTCACCCAGTTACAATTGATTAACTTGATTGTAAAGCGACAGGTTTTTCCTAACATCCATTGTTAAACATTTTGCTATAAATATACCCAGAAAATTAATATACATATGTTTAAATTCTTAAACAGTTCATTTATTCTATGATCGTACTGAAGTTTCTTTTAAAATTAAAAATGATTTACACAAGAGAAAATTCGTGAAATACATAATTATGTTTATCTACCCCTAGAATGCCACCTACTAGGACTAGGATTAGTTGGTCAAACTGCCGCTTTATCGCTTGTATTACATACAAGCCTTCGAAAGTTGATTCTTTCCATTAAATTGGCTGAGTGAACCGCAATAATTTGTAATTGCTACCACGTGGAGTGAAGGCCGGAGTTACAGCGCTGTTTCACTTCTTTCCACAGTCGGTCATCAGACTCAGGCACGCATACTACGAACTCCGCCATCGAAGCCACAATTTCGGCTCTGCCTGAGTAAAATTTACTTGTTTATCGATTTAAATGAACAGACCAATACTTTTCTAAGCAGCCACGCGTAAACTATAGTTCATTCGATTTCCTTCTATAGCCGTGTTTCTTTGCACGCGGATATAGGGATGGCATCAGAAAACGACTATCGCCGCTTAAGAATTCATCAAAAAAAAACTTGGCAGCACACATGCACCGTGACACAGCTGTTAGTTGTAGTTAAGAAATTTGTATTGAAAATCCTGAAATTGAAAAATATTTAGGTACTTCCGCCAATTGAAATTGATGCCAAGCATATTCTAAAATTATGAAAAACAATTTCACATTAACAGATTTGCTAAATTCAATTACCCTTAAAATGAAGTTTGAAAAATAATAATAATAAAATCACGAATAAAATATTCGGCGAGATGTGTGAGTGGTCGGTGGGTTTGACATTTCCTGAAAAATTCATCGGAAGGATTCATCAGAAACGAAGAAAATGGATTTTGGAAGCACTGTTTATCCCCGCTAAAGGACTTAGCGGCGATAGCTATCCCCGCTAAAGTTGGCGTATATAGGATAAGTTGTTGTTGTATTTTACATACAAATTTCAAATTATCCCTATATCCGCGTGCAAAGAAACACGGCTAATGTTAATTTACGGAAGCTTGGCAGCCTAACTGCACGGGTGTTTCCGCACAAAAAAAACATTTCAGTTGTTTCGTTTTTTTTTAACTTTAACATAGCTTAAACTGCATGTCTTTAAGAGTTTTTGAGCAGTGTATGGCTCTAAATCGAAAAAGGGCAATAGAGTATGTCGAAGTGCTTAAAATGCATGTTGATAATACGAGGAGAAACAGGGGTCAGCTGCGAAGGCTTTTGCAAAAAAGTCTTTCAATCGACCACAAAATTTTCCGGATTGGACGATTACAGCAGCGGCATAATAAGAACAGGTAATATTGTAAGATTTATTTGCGATGATTGTATTCTCTATATCCAGAATGTGGACATTGTTGTAAAGGATATAAAGACAAGCGTCGATAAAAACACCAAGTACTTGAAGCTATATAAGTATAAAATGAAACAATCACTTAAGAACAACGAAATCGAAATCAAGAATTTACTGGAGGCAATAGAGGGACGATACATGGGAGGAATGCGCATCTTGAAATTTGCTCAAGAAGTATGCGAGAGAGGTGTATTGGACATACAAAATTCGTGCAGCATTGCAGATAATCTCAAGGAAGAAAATGAGAAAAATACGCGCCCAATAAGGAAATTACAACAAAAGTAAATGTAAGAAGGTTAAAAAAATTGTCAGTTGCAAGCAAGCAGTGGCGGGAAACCAAATGTCATTTGCACAAATTGTCAAAAAAGGAATTGATGAAACGAAAGCAAAAGTGTTGCCAGAGCTGCAAAAACCTCTTATAGTCAAATCAAAGGAAAAACAAAAAATTATTAAGACTCGTACTCGTACATTATAAAAATGTTGATCCCGAAAATCTAAAATTTTCAAATATTGAAAGCACCAGCAGCGGGATGCTAATAATTGAAAGTGAAAATTCGGAGGGACGAAACAAAAATAAAATAACAAATTAAATCCAAGAATTCTTCTGGCTTATATGAATTTTAAAAATAATGAAGGCTACATAATCGAGAAAATTAAAAAGCAAAACACAGTGATCGCTAATTGCGAGCTGATATTAGTTAAATATTTCGAAAGAAAGAGGAACAATGAAATAAACTACGACGAGGCGCATTTTACCGAAAATATTCAACGAAATGTAATAGAAATCTTTGGCTATGAAGAGATATCCTGCCTTTCAAACTCAACGAGAACAGGATGAGCAACATTACATATTAAAAATAATTGGAAAGTCATCAACGTGGTTACAAAATCAATTTACAATACGGCTTTGTTGATAGCGTGCAAATGCACTCAGTTTAATGGTGAGGTAATAGTTGCAGGAGTTTATAGATCACCAGTGTTATGTATTAAGAATTCCATGTATGTATTATTTACTAGTTCTCTTAATTCTCTATAACGTTACTGTATGACATGAGTAATTGTTAACGTCCGTCAGTCTCGTGATCTCGTTACCCGACTGCGGATGTACCTACTCGCTTAATTCTAATTTTACCCTATTGAAATAAACATGATAATATAAGTGAATTACATATAATAAATTATTCTTAAAACTTATTGGACGTCTTTTAAAATATACACAACAACCAGGTAGTGCGGAGTTAGAATTTCAAAACTTTATATAGCAAAACATTGAAATGCTAACAGAACGACAGAAAAATATAATTAAAGCTGGAGATTTCAACATCAACTGCTGCAAAAATGATACGTATAAAAGAGAAATGAAGAGAATATTTGAACATAATTGCCTTGAACAAAAAATGAGACAATACTCTAGATTGACGGCGCAATCTAAGACAATAGTGGACCATATTCTAACTAATATAATTCGCAAAAGTTGAAGCAAAAGTGAGTGAACAAATATCTGATCATGAAATTATTGAAATTATCATACAGGATAAAAACATTACATCGAAAATCAATAGAGCCGTTCGAATTTTCAATTACAACAAGCGTAACTTCACCGAAGAACTAATTTAAATGAATAGAACAGATGACAGGACCATACACATATATAAAAAAAATGCATTCAATTTTGAAATTTGCAATAGTTCAAAGTCACAAAAACAATAGAAGTAAGCAACCAAACAAATAAATGGTATTAATAATGAACTTACAATTTTGAAAAACAATAAAATCGAAAAGTACCACAAGGCTAAAAAATTAAACGAAGCTGCGATGAATATAGAACTGCAAGGAATCATTAAAAAATGAAAGTAAGTAAAGCAAAGAATCGATTTATCAAAAGTTAAACCAGCGAGGGGACAAAAAGAAATGTGGAAAACTATAACAAGTTTGGTTCTCAACAAAGTAAAGCGCCAATAAGTCATGTAATTTTAGGAGGGATGGTCTATACAGATGAAAAAGAAATTTCTAACAAGTTTACCGAATATTTCACTGAAAGTGTAAGAAAAATAAGGTACGAAATCGAAGAGACCCAATATATAAACAAGATTGTACGTTATGAATGCAATTTCAAATTTAAGCATTAATTACATTGGAACAGTTAAAATAATCTTGCACAGATAAAAAAGATAAGATAACTGGAATACGTTAGGAAATACCCGATTGGAAATTATAAACATTTTATGACAAGAAGGAGAGTTTATAATATTTGTGGAAGGACTAATTGATTACACTGGTGGAAAAAGTCTCAATACCAAAAAGTGCGGAGTTCCGTCCAATAAACACTACGATATTCGCAGAATTTTTTTTAAAAATATAGTAAAAAAACAATAAGTGGAATATTTAGAATCCAACAACATTTATCTATCTACCAATCAGGATTTAGAAAAAATTACTCATGCGAAGCTGCGGTAAACTAAATAAATTAATGTAAAAACGTGGGCCATAAGAAACAAATATTGACACTGTTTATGGACTTCATTTTAAATAATAGATCGAAATATTCTATTAGAAAACTGTCGGTGTATGGTTTACGAAATAAAGAGCTTAAATGGTTTAAATCATTCTTATCAAATAGAACCCAGAGGACAAAAGTCAATGTTTGTATGGCCAATGTAATAACAGCTAGCATAGGAGTTCCACAGGGATCGATTCTGGGAGCGTTGCTTTTATAATTTACATCAACAATATGCCGACACATTGCTTTATTCCGAAGGAGAGAATGCAGAAGAATGTAGAGAAAAGCTACTATGTGACATCCAACAAATACTAGAGTGGCTGAAATTGAACAAGTTGAAATTTAACGAGAACAAAATAAAATTAATGGAGATAAACACTAATAATCAAAGAATAGAAATACATACTAAACAAATAGAAAATGTGAGTCGGTTAAAATACATGGGAATAATCGTCGATAAGGAGATGCAATTTTCTGAACACATCGATTACATGCGCAAGAAGATTGGTGTTTTTTTTAGAGAATACGAAGAAAGATGGATTGCCTAACTGCGATAACAATATATAATACCATCATAATGCCGCATTTAGAATATAATCTACAATAACATATTCATGCTGCAATCAAGTCAGGTAGAGGGACTCCAAAAACTAAAAATAAAACAATGAGAGTATTCTTAGATTCAATAGATTCACATCAATAAGATAGATGTGGTTAAACGTAAGAGAAAGGTTGGAACTAGACACGCTAATAGGTAGCAGTTTTTAAAATGAAGTATGGTGCTGCATTAAGCTACCTAACAAGTGGAATGACAAAGGTTGGAGAAGCACAACCGTATCAATTGAGGAAGGAAATTTCAGAGTATTTGAATCTAGATGCATACAATTTGTAAACAAAATAGGTGACTTACTTAAAAATTGAACTGCAAACAAAGGATTATTCTACACAAAAATAATATTTTTGATATTTTAACTTACAATTTTGATTTTTGAAACGTATTTTTATACTAATAAATATGAATTTCTACAACTACTACTCCTAATTGAATATCAGAGCCATGTCCCGCCAAAGAAAGGTGAAAAGTATCCTACTTATGTAGAGATAGTGCGTAGTCAAATCAATCAATTAATCAATCAAATTGTGGACATTTATTTCCATAGTCAATGTTCAGTACAAAATCCAAATTTTGATTATTTTTTTTTTTAATTTGTTAATCGGCCGTAATTATTCTTATTCCTTTCTTTTTAACGACGGTGTTGTGATTTGGGATAAAGGGATGATAACCCTTCCACTCAACTTCATGTCTACTAGTCAACATGGGGATTGACGAAATTATATCCATAAATCGGTAGAATTGATTCAATCAACAAAATCGAAATGTCACAGTCAATAGCCACGTTTTATTTTAGCTACTGATGATTATATAGATCATCCAATGAAAATTAAACGATCCGAATCATTCAAAATGTTTACATTGCAAGTTTGGCACGTGTGAATGAAATTTTTTTATTCACATTTTTTTTGCGTTGCCATGCGTGTGTTGTTTTATTTTGGCTTCTTTAACTTTTGGAATTCTCAATCAAAACACATATTTACCCCAAACTGCACCTAAGATCGATTCTTTTACTGTCATCAATCAGAGAATATTAATGAGTCTTACAGATTTAGATGAGTATAAAGGCGTGGTATTTATAGGTGGGTATATCGTATAGAAATATAATGTTTTATTAAAAAAATTATATGAAAGTTTAGATCTCTAATCAACATCACGTAATTTTATTCCGATATAGTTAGCATCTGGAATTATAGGTGGTTGGCTTATTAATCGTCCAATTCAATTTCAAAGAGCATATTGGGTAAGCTTCTTTGAACTTTCTCAATTTCGTATGGAATACATATTACGTTTTGGATAGTTTTGTTTTTCTATTTTGTCATTTTGCATTTTGGTTCGCGAAAATTTAACCCGACAGAACACAGGAGCTCGTAGAATTGTTGTACTTAGTGTAAACGGGTGATTCATATGGATTTTCTCTCAAAATAACAGGCAGCTAATGGCATCCGCTAGAGAGGCATGATCAATGATTTTTTATTTCCAACCGTGTAAGATGGTCTGCATATGACACTAGGTTTCAACAGGATGGTGCCACATGCCATAGTTCCCACGAAACCATCGAATTATTGAATGAAGTATCCGGTGACAGCATCATATCCAAGAATGGACCTGTGGTCTGGCATGAAAAAATTATGTTATTTGACGCCGCTGACCAACGAGAATTCCAGCCTTGAAATCCAAATGCGAGAGATACGGCCTCAACAACTTGTTTGTATTTTTTTGGGTATGGGTAGCTGATGCTGAGGCAGGGGTGAGCATTAAACGAAAATTCAGAATAAATTGACTCTATGAATATTTTTTACTGAACACTCTAATGTAAATAAACTTCCATAATTCGTAAACACAGCTCTTGCATGCGTTTATGCGTTATGATTAACCAACAAATTCTGAATTAAAAATGGTGTCAGCTGCCTGATTGACTATCAGCATCCCAGTGGCTGTTTTTTTTTCCTTGAACCGTAGACCTAGAAATGCGATTTTCCAAAAGTGTGAAAGTGTCGCATACGATAACCCATTTTTCGCCTATGACCTGAGTCTCCATTACCTAGCTGTGGCTTTGATAGTTGGCGTATGTTTTAAAGAAACGAAGATAGATTTTTTTACTGTACAATCGCGTTGAATAAGTTGAAAGTATAATATCTAACCCATATCGGGCGAGTTCAGCTGTGCCCTCGCCATGCACAGACACACCAAATACATAGATTCCTCAGGCAAAAACTATACAGCTTTCCTCGTAACATCCAATCCTTCGTCCCACAGAAATTCAGTTATATAGAATGTAAAAATATATAATGTTATTTTCAAATGAACATATCGCATGTTTATTTATGAAACAATCATTTCATTTATATTCAATAAACACAAACTGAAATCAAGCAACTATCAATCCTATGAAAAATGTTCGTGATTTGTTTCGTTTTATTGGTTGATTTAATTTTGCAGATGATTCTTTCTTTATTTATTTATTTAAAATGGACGCGAAGCATTGTGAGGAATTGAAACTTTTTACTACAACCGAATAAACAACAGTTTGATTGAAGTTTGTTTAACAAAACAAAAGAGCGAATTTCATATAATGCCTATTGTACTACACACATGAGTTTGATTAAGAAAATATTTAAAAGTGATTGAAGACTGAAATATAAGGAGGAATGACACCGGGGATATAAGTGATTCAAGACTGTAATGTAAGGAGGAATGCCCCCCTCCCTTCGGAATAGGAATTAGAGTTTACCCGAGGTACACCGGTCGTAAAAGGCGACTAAAGTCCAAACTGGGGGTTGGTACCCTAGCATGCGCGACCCCAGTTGGTGTAAGGGGAGCCACGTTCGCGATCTGAGGTCATCACGAAGCTGATATTTACGATGTCACTTGTGAAGCCCAGGAAACCAGACAGGCTAAATGGGCTCGCGAAGTGTCACTTACCACTGAGCCAGTGAGCCAGATGAAACAGAGGAATGCGGCAATCGTGCGGCGCAAAGAAACTGCACCAGTTGAAGGCGCAGTCACTGAGCTTTGCACTATCTCTGACAGATAAGAGATGCAGGTAGCAAAGATTACCCCAACCGAAACCCATCAGCTGATTGAAACCAACGCTGCCTCCTCTTCCAGCGATGAAGGCTTCGAACATTCCTACCGGTGGAACTGCATGCGCACCTTCTGCGCGCCCTTCTATAAAAAACACCTCTAGCTGATGGAGGTCCCCGCGCACAAAATCTTGGTGAAACATTTGCTGCAACAAACAATTCCAGGGCTGCTACTGCTCTGATTTGCAAGATGCTTTCCGTGTTGAAAACTAAACCCCCCATAACATCCATACAGGAGCCATGTGTGTGGAAAAATCGCATCTGCAACCTTAGAGGTGTTCCTACCACCACGCTACTCTAGGGATTGTCTTGCTGTGTTGAACCTCCTCCCAGTGACTACGCGTGAACAATTTTGTAGCCAAAATTTCATTGCTGCAGCTATAAACTACGAAGCGAATGGAGATTGGAAGGCCTTCGTCATTGCGCCAACGCATTTCCCCTATGATACGGTAGTGCCTCCACAACCAAAGACAATTGGTGAACTCATAGGCTATTGCGACATCAAGAATATGGGCCTATTTATATATTGCGGTGCAAATGCTGAGAACATGGTTTAGGGCAGCAGCAAGTGCAACATGCGAGGTTACCAACCACTTTATTTCCTATTATCGTCAGTCAACTTTTGTGACGACAACCATATATGAGGTGATCGCATAATTTTATCTTATACCCATTTTAAGGCGTATATATACCCATTTTAAGGCAATAACTTTGCAGGAGAGGGGGAATCTCAGGAAAACCAACTGGATACGTTCCAGGAAGGAGTTTAGCAAAATCTCTAAAGCTCCAACCAAACTCAGGACGAGACAAAAGGTGAGGAAGCTGTTCAAGACCTGAATATTACCAGTTATTTCGAACTGAAGTGCCCAGTAAATAAAATCCCTTGCAGAAAGTCAGTTCCGTGGTGGAGCTCGGAACTGCAAAGAGAAGCAATAAAACTTTTAAATAGGCCACTCAAAACAGATAAGGAGAAACACTACACATATTAAAGGTTAATTCGGGTATCGAAAGGTGTTTCTTATAGGAATTTCTGCGAAAAGATTTATTCGCTGTTGAAACCAGTAGGGTGGT
Organism: Portevinia maculata; assembly: GCA_949715645.1. Lineage (NCBI taxonomy): Eukaryota > Metazoa > Arthropoda > Insecta > Diptera > Syrphidae > Portevinia > Portevinia maculata. The sequence continues at coordinate 224,239,075 of OX454526.1, forward strand.
TAAAGTTTTAAAAGGGGAAACCAGACCAATTGAATTCACTTAGAAAACCTGATGGCACCTTTACTGAGATGAAAGCGGAAGTTTTAGTCACCTCTAGAGCAAAACAAGATGCAGCGCCAACTAGGCTTACTTTGCAAGACGAAAGCGTCCGATTCTTTTTGCCAGGAGCTCATTATACAACATAAAATCCACTCCATTTCTCGTCAACCAATTCAGCAATAAGCACAACCTCAATCCACGCACCGCCAGTCTCCGAAGCTACATCAAACAATAGATACAAATGCAAGTGCAATACTTGTTGGCAACAGCACAGCCAATAACGGCAACGGCACGAACTCAAACTCAACGTTTCGCACTGTACCTGTACAAGGAGAATACGCTAACATCCGCCATGCAATGCCAAACTACGAAATGCTACATCAACTCACATCTTCAGCAACAACTTAAACTCAAATTCAATATTATTTTAGAAATATAATTACCAATATTGTTATTACATTATTATTTAAGAAATTTTAATCATAAAAAAATGACTGTAAAGAATAAAATCCGTTTTCTTTATTTGGTAAAGGAGGTTCAAGTTTTAACAGACCAGTAGCATCCACGGAAGCGGATAACCCCAACACATCTCAATATCTCAAAAACGGCCAAATCAAAAACTGGCTTACGCTACACTGTAAATTCTGAACAAATTTTCTTAGGTACTCAGATATTTGAAATATTTTTTAGCTTTCTCGTATAGTATTGTATACTTAAGATATTGCAATCGTGCTAAGATTTCGAAATAAAACCGAGTATAAGGTATGATATTATGACCAAAGAGAAGTCCTAAAAATTGTGTCAAGAATTTTCGTCTGTCTGTCCGTTTGTAGCCGAGGCTACAGCTACAATATGGACGGATTTTCTTTAAACTTCGAATTTGGGGTTTTAAGGATTATAATTCGCAGTCTCTTTTTTTTATTCTACGAGTATCATGTTATTAAAATATAAATTATTATGGTGAGTGTAAGAAACTGGCGTATTTACCCAGTTTTTGCAAAAATCATCGAATAACGGTACTTTCCAAATATTTTCAAACCTCAAAGTTATTTCTATGCAAATTTGCACACCAAATAATACTACCATTTTGAACAAATTTGCATATTAAAATGTTATATTTAAAAAAAAAACATAGGCACGGACTACAGTCCGCTTAGGCGAACTGTTGGATACCCTATTATTATTCCTATCGCTCATAAGGGGGCGTGACAAAGGTCTAAGTATGGTTGAATTGTTGATAACGCTCGACATTTTTTGTTATATAACATTGAAAGGATTTTGTCGAAAAAAACGAAGCTTTTGTAGAAAAAAAACGCTCCCTAGCTCAAACTTTGGTTTCCCAATATAATTGTTTTTTTATTTTGTGGGCGTGTCAGTAGGCGGATTTAAAAAAAAATTACGCATGAGCATAAAGGGCGCCTAGAGTGCATATATCATATATTTCAGCTTCCTAGCTTTTTAAATTGTCAGTAGGCGGATTTTGAAAATATTTTCATATTAGCATAAAGGGCCCCTAGAGAGTACATATTATAAATTTCAGCTCCCTAGCTTAAACTTTGGATTTTCAAAAAAAAGGTTTTTTTTTTAAATTGTGGGCGTGTCAGTAGCGGATTTTGAAAATATTTACACATTAGCATAAAGGGCCCGTAGAAAGTAAACCTATATTATAAATTTCAGCTTCCTAGCTCAAACATTTGCTTAAAAAAAGGCTGCTATTTTTTTTTTTATTTTTTTTTTTGGTTTCAATACTTGGAGTATCTAAATACAAAAATATGTTGTTATATATTATATATTATGTAATTTCAAAGAAATTTGACAATAATATTGACCTTGAATAAATTCTCATATTTGTTTTTCTTTTGTGGCATTGAAGGTTAAATTTTAATTGTAACTTTCTAGCGGCGGCATTGTAGCGCAAACACTCGGCACACCAGGTGTCGATAACGGAAGCAAGTGCGTTCTAAAATCCGACAAATTGCAACAGAGCAATTCAAAAATTCGACAAATTGCGACAGCGGAAATGAAAGGAAGTTTGTTGTAGATAGATCTGTAGCAGGACGGAGAAAAAATTAAATTTTTACTATGGAATTTGATGGCCAGTTTGGAAAACTCGTTTTAATTTGACAAGAGGTGCCTGTCAACAAGAGGTTCTTGGCCTTAAGAAATATCCTTAAAAGCAGGGATCTCATCACGTAACTTATTATACGATCATCGTTCACGCGATAAAAGTGAACGATATCGTCTTCAGTTTACGTAACTATACAATAAAAGTTTCTTGTATCGTCAATCGCATAAGAATCCAATTACTACTCAATTGTAGACGGCTTTATAACCACTCTTTTGCGAAACAGCTGATTTTTGGAGAAACTTAAATGTGTTTTTATATGTATAAGCAAGTCTCAATTTTATTATTCCTGTACACTTTTTCTATTTTTAACTTCCCAAATCAATTTGGCCTTTTTACTATTTATACCTTGTTAGCGAATTAGTATAAATGGTTTCGGGGTGGTCAATTTATTAAATGTCCGAATCATGTCTCAGCTAACCCACTGACGAAATCAGGGGATACATTATATTTGTTCGACGTTTCTAAATTGCAGGAAGAAAAGCAACGAATATTGTCATGTTCTTATAATAAATTGCATTGATAACATTACGTAGTATTTGAAGAAAAGATCTTAAGTTAATTGTTCACTTTGCAAAACCATTAAAAGTTTTGTGAAGCAGAAAATGAATCGTCTAAACGATGACGTTGAGACGACAGTCATTGTAAAGGTTACACGAAGCCAAACCAACGTAAAAACTGACCATTCTCTAACGTTATGAGACCCCAGAAAAAGAAATATAAGTTCTTACGCGCGCAAATGAGAACACACAACATTTTTTATATGATAAACAGTTTCTAAAATTTTAAAAAAATGACACTTTTCTCAAAAAAGGCTTTAGCGATTTTGGTCTGTGTTGGTGTTTTAAATACTTCAAGTGAAGGTAAGAAATTGGCCTACTCAGTTTTTACCAAAAGGCAATACAGATACCAGGTGCTTTGAAAGTGAAAAAAATATTATTGTTTAGTGAATAGGTACATAATTCATAATATTATAATCTATATACAGTCGAGAACTGATAACTGCACAACGTCCAGTCTTCAATGTTTTGTTAAGTATGAGATTTTTTTTAATTGCTTCTCCAACATTTAAACTTTATTTTAATGAGAGAATTTTAATCCTTAAATAATTTTAATAGGGAAACGAACAAAATAAAAATAAAAAGTGAGTGGCACTCGGGGACTGCCGCGGTAAAGCTATTGCATAGAATTTTGTATCTTTTTCTTTTTAGCTCTTTAAGTTTTTCTTCTCTATAAAACGAAAATAGCTAGGTATAAATAATAGGTATATAAATAATTAGGTATACATAGTGTAATTACACACCAAAAAAATTATTCATTCAAAAAATTTGAACAAAAAGAACGTTATTAAGAGTTTGATCATCGAATTTCGGCCGATGTACATTTATATAGATATAATATCATATATATGTACTTTCTCTGTGCAGCATTAATGTGTATTACCTATACACAAAAAAGGTGTGAGCCACGCTGCACTCACGGTATAGTTGATGTGTAAACATGTAGGCTCGTCAGCGTTGCATTAATTTAAATTGTAGGCGTGTCAATGCGCTAATTTTGAAAATATTTACACATGAGCATCAAGGGCCCCTGGAGAGTCTATGTTATAAATTTCAGCTCCCCAGCTCAAACTTAGTTTTTTTTTGTGGGCGAATTTTGAAAATATTTACACATGAGCATCAAGGGCGCCTGGAGAGTCTATATTATAAATTTCAGCTCCCTAGCTCAAACTTTGATTTTTTACCGTCCGACCTGAAAATCTGACGATGACGGTGATGCTGAAAATCTGACGATGACGGTGACGCTCGATATTTCCAACTAGCCCCTACCGAGAGCAAAGATGTTTACATATCAAAAAAAAAGAGGAAAACAACGGCATGCAGTTGTTCTCAAACGGTCTACGTACTAACCGCGCCCAACGTCGTTTAATTGCGGTGATCTGATGACTTGATTCCTTCTCCGCGCTTAAAGCCCGTGAAAAAAGCTATGCAATAGCTTAGAAAATGCTGGAAAACACGCGGTGCAATGAGCAGTATGAAAGCAGCTCTTCTAAACTATTCCAAAGTTGCACCGGATTGCGGCAAGGAGATGCGCTGTCATGTGACTTCTTCAATCTTGTTCTGGAGCAGATAGTACGCAGGACAGGTGTCAACACGGAAGGCACTATCTTTAACAAATTCGTCCAACTACTGGGATACGCGGACGATATCGACATCATTGGCCGATATCAGACACAAAAATCATACGACTATTTGGAACGAATTTATATAGTAACATTTTTGAAATATTTTTTATAACTTTTTATATACAACAGCTTGTGAATTTTTAAAAATTAATTTTTTTCCAAAAACGGCTCTAAGATTTCGATCAATTTTGATGTTTTGAATACTTGGGTTGAGTGTCAGGGGATTTTCATTCAGGTTTTTCCATAAGACTCGATTAAAGGAAGGAAACCGACAATATCTCTATGACTGGCAACGCAATTTTAAAAAAAATTGATACATTAGTAGATTCAAAAATATGTAGAAGTATTCTGCATACTCAGATTCAAGAAATATTTTTTTATAATTTTTTTAGAATTGCACCCTTCGGGTTAGGGGTCAGAACATATCCGAGGTATTCATGCTATCGTAAGCGGCCACTGAAAACGAGAAAGAAGAAATTCGCAGAAACAGCAAAAAGTAAAACAAATGAACCGGTCCTTATGGTAGAAGTTTATGTGTAGAACGTACTGAACTACCTAGTAAAACTGAAGCAGTTCCAAGAAATTATGGCAATGAACAAAACAACAAATATAAATACCTCTTGCAGTCCTGGCACACTGGAAAATCCGGCTCTGGAATTGGAGCCAGTATAAGTGAAAGTTATTACAACGAATAGCTAGCTGAGAAGGAAAATCTAGGAAAAAATCTTATAAGCTGGCAAAAGTATAGATACAAAATTTATAAATGATAGATAGATAAATGGATAGATAAATTTATTCAATTTAAATGTTTGCACACAATTCCCAATTTTGCAAATTCTTGAATAATTATAATGGGCATGACAATTAACTGTCCTCTGCCCGATAACATTATAGAAATGAAATGACAGTTACCACGTCGGACGTTACTGTCCGACCAATCCAATCAATCCAGCAAGCTGAGGAGAAAAAAAAGAATACCTCATACCTATATTAAGAGAACGTGCATTAGAGACAGAAGGACAACTGAAGAAAAGAAAAAGGCCAACTAAAAAACGCAAGGCAGAAGAAAGTCCCGAAACATCTATAAGAAATCATGATAGTGTGTTTACGAAAAAACAAGCAACTTGTAGCATACACCTTCCAAAAAAAAAATATATAAATAAATAATATAAATAAACAAATTAAAAAGTTAGTTCGAAAACCAAAATAAGTACTTCCTATAACGCAAGAAGTAATTGATGGCAACGACATTTCAAATGCACACAAAATAAAAAAAACGCCCCAAACTTGCCTGAATTCGTTCAGCCAAAACTCACCACTACCGCATGGTCTTCGGCAATTGACAAATCAGTATATAGCCTGTTGACCACTTGAAGCGAATCTTCTTTTCTCCACCAAAACTGAACGTGTGCGAATCGAGCAGAATTATCACATACATCGCATACGGATAGCAGTTCAGAATATTATTCTTTAAGGAGAATTCTGAATACCGTAGTTAAAAGGCGATTTATAGGTGTATATACCTACTAATAGAAAATCAAATTGTCGGTAATAGCAAATAAGTGCTGCTAAGTATAACGCTATACCTACGTATTGTTTTTATTAGAAACCACATTTAAGGTAAGAGTATTTTATAAAAAAAAGGCATCGCAATTACTCCTTATTTTTTTTTCAAATAGACCAGCGCATGCGAGAATCTAATCCAATTAGGTATATACCACCGTGCCGCCATTGTGTCAAATATACGACAATTATACAGCCATCTAAGTGACCTGGCTTAAGAGTGTCGCATGCGAATAGTCCCAAGTTTGACGTGGAGTTCTGAATCGAAATGCACGTGGAGTTCTGAACCAAATTGCGAACTGAGTGTAGGCGCCTTTGAACCGGTCTAGCGGACTACAAGGCAATTCCGTTTGATGAAATAGGAGTGTGGTTTCAAAGTCCATCATCAAGTACTGAATCACCACATCGACCATTAGCGACATTACCAGAACATCGGGTTCCCCTTTCCGTGATGCCGGAGGATTTTTTTTGTTGATATCAATACTTAATTGACATATTGGTAGTTCTTGTACATATACTGAACATACGTTTATATATGTATATCAATAAATTTAAGTAGTAGGTATCACGATAATTACATTGACATTTTGTGAAGGTAAGATTGTCGATAGATTGCTCTTATTATCTTTTATGTTGAAAAGTTAACAATCTCACATTCTTTTTTTATACAGTTATATAGTGCTCTTCATCCCAGGTTTGCGCACAGCTCGGCTGCAGAGAAGACGAAGTGTTAGCGTGAATCCACAAGATTGTAAGTGATCTTTTGACAACAAACCAAATTTTTGTTTATTGCCGTAAATTGTTTGAAGTTTATTATCCGTTGGTAACCTTTCCACAAATTTATTTATAAATATATATGAAGGTGCATGAAGTGTGATATACATATATAGAACATAAAGCCATAACTACAGTAAAACGCAAAGTTAATTCAAAATTTACTAGTTTACGATTAAATTAAAAAGATTTACCCCAAAATGAATTTAAAATTATCTAATCAAGTATAAGTAAACCTACCTAAATTTGATACATGCATAAGATGAACAAATTTAAAACTACATTGGTCGTATGAACCCTATTTTTATTTTGTATATACGTTCACAATTCCATATGAATTACTTAGTTTTGATAAAAATTTTCTAATGTTCGAAACAATAAAAATCCATTGTTACAATGTATATACCATGAAACAAGAGATTTCTTTGATTATGGCAGTCTAAACAAGTTTTCAATGGCGGGAAAGGGGTGGTGCCCGTAAGCACTGCGAAATGTGACGTGTCGTGTGAAAGTAACTGTGGATGCCATTTTATTTTAGGGATCGTCCAAAACATATCGATAGGCAATGGTCACGGAGCTATGACCAGAGGTCATTCACAAGGGTGGGTCGGCCCAATATGTCATCAACATCTGACACCTCTTTCCTCTCTATTTTCACCCCTTCTTGGCAAGTGCTTTCTTAAAACAACTTTCATATCTCCTCCCTCTAACCCAATTACAATCTCATACAATCTCTCGTATCTTCTCTTAAATTTATTTCTGTTTTCACCTGTTTTCACTATGTTTTATAACAACCGGCACGATAATTATTTTTTGTAGTAGGTCCGTAGCAAAGATCCCCCCGTCCGACGAGCTGTCACCGAGCAACCATGAACGTGCCAATGCTACATACAGGGTATTTTTTTCAACCAACCTGCCCCCTCCTACAAACTTCAGAAGCTAAAATAAATGAAAAAAAAAACTTGAACTTGATTGGCTTGAAAAGACAGCAATCACCACCAATTATCTCTGGAGTAGACAGATTTGGTGAGTAAAAAAGAACAATTCAACAAAAAACAAAGAAAACATGGCAGCTCACATCATATTGCAATAATTTTTGGAAAATAACAAAAATCAAGTTGCAATGGCACTCACATGAAAATAAGACTACTAGACACTTAGAGTAGTCGCCAAAGGTCCTCACTCCTCGTGGGATGAACATGATATTGTTGAAGACTTGACTATTAAAAAAATCGAAATTTTGGAAACCAAAAACTTAATAACTAGAGGAAACGATGGGGAACCAACTACAAGAAATAGAAAACTACCTCTTTTATCCTTTCACAATCAAGAATATATTTAACATGTTTTCGCTATTAAATAAATAAGGAGAATTGTTGTTAAATTGAGCCATTTCCAAGAATATCCAACTGAATACCACTCAAAGCCTTCGGGCAGTAGCGACGCGTGAGTAAAAGGTCTAGGCGTTCAGTTCATAGTACATTTTTAATTTTGTTCATAAATTTTGTATGATATACATTATGTATGGAAATAATATTTGAATTGAAACTTTACTTATATAATAAGCCCAACCTTGAACCTTCAGGATTGGTTCCAAACTACTTTAATGAAATTTTCATAGAATCTTTCAACTGTTTTTCGCCCAAAAAGTTAAAAGAAATATATTTCTAATTGAACGCATTGAAAGATCCGCCAGTCTATTCTGCCCTGTATTCATTTTTGAAAGCGTTTCAATTCCCAATTATGCATTCAAATATACACGAAGCACTAAAAGAGCTTTTCCACTAAAACCATAATCTTCTTTGAGGAATATTATCCCTTCACACTTTACACCACTCAAAGTAAACTCCCCCAACTAAAATAGCCTAGGTGATGAATTTCCCATTTTGTTCAAACTATTCCAGCACGCAACAGAAACTGCCCCATACCATATTCTACTGACCTAAATCCAACCAAACATCAAAGGATGAATTCGAATGTACTCCTAAGAACTTTAGAAAAACCCCAACTACCTTTGCTTAATTTCTTTCCATCCCAACACAACGGTCAACGGCGAACGACCACACGATGACCAAACGCATATCCGACCAAACACATCGAACACAATTTGAGTATATATCAAAACTTAAAACTTTCTTGATTTCGTTCTCAGCTAATTTGAACGAATCGGTTGATATGATGCGAGGTCTACGTTTTTTGTGTGTAGAAATATTTACTTCAAGTGGATACATTTCCAATGAGTGGAAAGTGTTCGTCGTGCTGTTGCAGATATTTTTGTTTGTTTAGAATTAAATTGAGTTCACGAAACTGTTGCACAAGTTGGAAACTGGGAAATCAAGTGCAGAATCGACTCAAATTAGAAGTCAAGTGAAAATATTTTGTGGGTGAATAGGTTAATGCGAAAATTATAATAATATTATCTGAAAGTAAGACGTTCATGAACGAAATGAATGGGCATATGCAAAGCTATTGTAAAATAGGTTTTATATGCATTAAATATTAAAGAAAAATCCAACAGCTGTCCAATAAAAAAGGATGAGAAAATGAAATGTATCAACTGTCATGGAAACCACCCAGCTAATTATAGAGGCTGTCCGGTTGCAAAAGAATACAAAGGAAAAACTGATTTATTGCCGATCACCAACAGAACCCACTCAAAAAAAGCAACAAAATAATTATGTTTACAAATCTGAAAATTGCAACCTGGAATGCAAACGGTGTACACCAACTCTGAATTTCGGGTATTTCTATACCTACAATGAAGACATTGGGTGCGTTCAATTTGCAAGGCAACTACGAGTCCCTACTAGTTAAACCTCTGTGAGTATACGAATATCACATTTGAATGTCAAAAACATCTGATTCAGTGGGTTTAGTTTTCGTAGTGATCGTCGTTGACATGCATTGGATGCAATGTACCTACGGAAGGCATACGTTTGTATTAAAAACAAATTAGTAGATAGGTGTGAATACAAAAGAATACGCCGGAAATTATTCGTTTGTGGATTATTAGGCGGAGAGGAACTTTCAATGTATGACGTCTTGTATGCGTCTGGGGAGCCACTCCGTATGTAGACGCATACAATTTCACTACATCTGTGAAATTTACAGCAATAACTGATGCCGTACAACGGTTTCCAATAACTAGTCGTAAGTTAACTTGCATCCGATTTGTTTTGCTTTGGAATTTGAAATTGCCCATTGATATTTGCCTGATTTCCGAAACCCACTTCAAAGAGGGAACAAAGATTAGAATTCCTGGGTATCTCTTCCTATCCAGCGGGCAGTGCCAGGACAGGTAGTGCTGTAAATGTAAAAAGTATTTTGGAATCTTATGAATTGTAAAAAATAGAAAAACAAACCAAGCAAGTAGCGACAGTAAACATTTTGACTAAAATCAAGCAATTTAATATGACGGACATATACCTACTACTCTTAATGACCTTTTTGGAAACCTTCCGGGTGGTGATTAATGCTGTAAGGCTTCAGTCGGCTCGTGGCGGCGCGTTTGCACATTGACGACTGCCAGGCGCTCTGAAAGCAATTGGGGTTTTGACCACTTGTTATGTGAGGCAACGAGTGCTCAGATTTCCAATTATAGTTAGAATACGTTAAGTAGTTTAAGTAAGTAGAGTAGGTAGTTTGGAATTTGTTTTTATATAAAATATAAAATAAAAATAATCATGCCGAGTTTTGAAAAAAAATTTCTCGATGAAAATAATATGTAAAATTAGTTCGTGAAATAGTTTTTAGGCCGAAAGGCAATATTTAAAAGCTTATAGTTAAGCTTAGAACGTTTGCATAAGGACAATTAATTAAGAATAAGTATCCTGTTATTTGAAGTTAGTTTTAATCATTTTAGTCTAGTATGTAACTTGATATCTAATATTGAATAAACAATTAATTTAAAAGTCAAAGTAGGTATATACCGAAAATGAAGAAACAAAAAATTTGTCCGCACGTTGACTTTACAATAAATTATTATTTGCTACGATCAGATGAACATTGCATTATGCGAAACAAAACTAAATTTATTAAATCGAAAATAAAATTTGCAATTAAAATATCTACTATAATGAGTTTCATTTCATTCTTATTATAAAACATAGGGACCGGCTACAGTCCGCTTAGGCGAACTGTTGGATACACTATTTTTGTTCCTATCCCTCACAAGTGGGAGTGACAAAAGTCTAAGTATGGTTGACTTGTTAAGAACGCTCTACATATTTGGTTATATAACATTTCAAGGATCTTATCGAAAAAAACGAAGCTTTTGTAAAAAAACGCTAGCTATCTAACTCAAACTTTGGTTTTTAATAAAATTGTTTTGTTTAATTGTGGGCGTGTCAGTAGGCGGATTTAAAAAAAATGTACACATGAGCATAAAGGGTCCTTAGAGAGTATACTCGTATATTTATACTCTATTCTAGGGGTATATTAATTTTGACGCATAGTTTGTAACATACAGTGGGTGATCAAATTATTACGGCCACATGGAAAAATATAACTTTTAGAAAGATAGACCAACATAACTTTTGTGATTTGTATTTTTAAAGCTTTATTTATTTATTCATATTAGAAGTGACTTATAAGCTAATAAAATAACGTAGTTTTAATAAGAAAGAGAACAGTAAAACTGAACAAAATTAGTATTTTGTTACATTGCCTTTTGCGGCTATAACAGCCTTAACCCTTTTTGACATACTTTCGATGCATTTAAAGCAATTAGTTTTAATATTTTCGCTCATATGCCATACTTCGATAAGACGTTCGATCAATGCTCACTTATTTGTAATTTTTTCCTTGCCTATTTCTCTCTTCATCAGTTCCGAAAGATTTTCTATGGGGTTAGGTTAGGTTAGGTTAGGTTTATGTGGCTGTCGGCCGACACACTTAGACCAATTTAGGTCCATTGTGATACCACGTATGTATTATCTACCTCAACTCTGTAGATGGGACTGGCCAACGACACGCGGCTGTTCTCAAACGGTCCCCCATCTACGTACTAACCGCGCCCAACGTCGTTTAATTACGGTGATCTGACGAGAACCGATTAACTCGACGTGGTATGGTCGTTGGGTATGGGTTCTATGGGGTTAAGGTCGGGAGAGTTTCCCGGCCATTCCAGAACCTCGACATTTTTTTCCTGCAAATTTTATTGAAACACCCAAGTTTGAGCTAGGTAGCGTTTTTTTCGATAAAATCCTTTAAATGTTATATAACAAAATATGCAGAGCGTTCTTAGCAATTCAACCATACTTAGACTTTTGTCACGCCCACTTATGAGGGATAGGAATAAGAATAGGGTATCCAACAGTTCGCCCAAGCGGACTGTAGCCCGTCCCTATGTTATTAGTTTCAGTTCCCTAGCTCAAACTTTGGATTTTCAAAAAAGTTTTTTTTAAATTAGGCGGATTTTGAAAATATTTACACATAAGCATAAAGGGCCCCTATAGAGTATATATCATTAATTTTAGCTCCCTAGCTCAAACTTTGGTTTTTAATAAAGTTGTTTTATTTAATTGTGGGCGTGTCAGTGGGCGGATTTTGAAAATATTTACACATGAGCATAAAGGGCCGCCCCTAGGAAGTAGTATATATTTGGTCGTAGGAAAAAGAAAACACGAGAAATTCTAAAAAGAAACAAAAACGTCTTTTATTATCGCAATATAATTTTGGCGAAAAAGAATGCTAGGAATAACTGGTCCTAGCTGGTTGACGGTACGGTGTAATCTGCCGATGAGTTTTACCGGAGAAAAGTAACTGGTCGTACTCGATGCTGGTTGGCTGGTTGTAGGTGGCTTCTATCAGGCGGCTTCTATCCTCTTCTGTCACTTTGGTGTGGTGGCGGCGTTGCCAACGGGGCGCTGATTATAGTGTCTTAACCCTCCGCCACATAGGCCCCCCAGAAGACTTCCGCACCCTACAGGAAGCGTCCTGGGATTCGTACCTGGCGGCCTGTGCGGGTGCGTGAAGGCTGAGCTATTGATGTTGAACGATGTGGCGGGCAAGGGTTAGTCGGTGTGGATTTATGTGGTTGAACGTTGTCTTGTTCACCCTCTAAATATGCTGGCTTTAAGCGGTCTATCGAAATTTTTGTATGCTTCTCTCGAATGTGCAAGGTGAAAAATTTGTCGTGGCGTTCGATTATTTTGTACGGTCCTTCGTATGGCGGGACTATCGATGCTTTAACCGAGTCGTTGCGAACGAATGCGTGGGTTGACGTCCGTAAGTCCTGGTGAACAAATGGGCGCTGTTCGGTGTGCCAAGCGGTCTGCTGGGGCCTAGTCTGGCGCATCATAAGTCGTAGGTCTTTGATGAATTCGCTTTGCGAACGGTTGTCGAGCGTTGGTGCCAGCAGATCGGCTGGAAGTCTGAGGGAAGTGCCGTAGACCAGTTCTGCTGGTGTGGCGTCTATGTCTTCCTTAAGAGTTGCGCGAAGACCTAGCAGTATAAGCGGTAGGCGTTTTACCCATCGTGAGGAATCGTTGCAGTTAATGGCGGCCTTCAAGGTTCGGTGGAAACGCTCGACGATTCCGTTTGCTTGCGGGTGATATGAGGTCGTCATAGTATGGTTTGTTCCCATGCACTTGCAGAGTTCGGTGAAGATCGATGATGTGAATTGCCTTCCTTGATCAGACGTGATTTGAGAGGGGGATCCGAATCGGGCAACCCAGCCGTTGATGAGGGCATTCGCGCAGTTGACGGCGGTCATGTCTTCCATTGGATACGCTTCCGGCCACCTAGTGTATCGATCGATGACTGTCAAGAGGTAGCGATATCCCTCGGAAGGCGGGAATGGCCCTAGGATGTCGATATTTATGTTGGTAAAGCGCTCGTCGGGGGTTGCGTAGCGTCGAAGTTCGGTTTTCGAGTGGCGTTGCACTTTCGTTTTCTGGCATGGTATGCATGTCTTGGCGAAGTTAGCGCAGTGCTGGCGAATGTTGGGCCATACGAAGCGTTCAGTCATGAGGCGCACAGATGCGCGGCGACCTGGGTGCGAGAGGTTGTGTGTTGCGTTGAAAAAGCTTTGCGAAGGTCTTTCGTGATGAACGGTCGGACTCTGTTGTGTGACACATCACAATAAATCGGCTTCTCTAGGTGAGGGAAAGAAAACAACGTTAGTTGCATTGAGTGCACAGTATTACCTTCAAGAAGTTGTCGAAGCTCAGCGTCTTTTTCCTGCGATTTTGCGAGCTGCGTATACAGGTCCTCCTCAGCGTTTACGGCCTCGATGCGTGACAGCAAGTCTGCCGCGTGGTTATCCTCGCCCTTTATGTAACGAATGTCTGTTGTGAATTGGCTAATGAATGACAGATAGTTGGTCTGCCGAGGCGACGATTTCTCTGGTCGTTGTTTAAAAGCGAAGATAAGCGGCTTGTGGTCCGTTTGGATGTGGAACTTGCGGCCTTCCAACAGGTCTCGGAAATGGCGTACGGCCAAGTACATCGCAGTGAGTTCTCTGTCATATGTGGAATAACGTTGCTGCGTCGGGGAGAATTTTTTGGAGAAATACCCCAAAGGCTCTGGAGCGTTATCGACTAATTGATGCAGGGCGGCTCCGGCTGCTAAGTTCGATGCGTCCGTGACTAAACTCAGCTCTGCTTCCGGCACGGGGTGTGAGAGGCGCACTGCCTGGGCGAGGAGTTTGCGGCAATCGTCGAAAGCGCAACTCGTAGACTGCGTCCAGTTTAGGGCCGAGTTGTCATTTTTCCGATTACCTGGAATCATTGCCAACAGAGGTATTTGAACGGCAGCTGCGTGGGGGATGAATTTGCGATAGAAGTTGATCGTTGCGATGAACCCCTTCAGCTGCTTTACCGTATCTGGTCGATTAATGCGTAGGATGCTGTCGACTCGTGATGGGAGAGGAGCTATTCCTTGCGTGGTGATGAGATGGCCTAAGAATTCGAGCTCCGGCTGTCCGAAGACACATTTGGCAACGTTGATTGCCAAGTTGTGTTTGGCCAGCCTATGTAACACTTCGCTTAGGTGTCGGCGATGTTCGTTTATGTTCGATGACGCGATGCAGATGTCGTCCATGTATGGAAACGCGAATTCCACTCCCCGCAGGACCTCGTGAATTAGCCGCTGAAGTGTTTGAGCTGCGTTGCGTAATCCAAACGTCATGTGGGTGAACTCATAGAGGCCGAAGGGCGTTATTATGGCGGTTTTTGGGATATCGTCTGGGTTGATCGGCACCTGGTGGAAAGCTTTCTGTAAATCTATTATCGAGAAGACAGACTTACCACGAAGAATGTTGGCGAAGTCATGTAGGTACGGTAGCGGGTAAAGTAATTGCGTTGAGGTTTCTATAGTCGCCACAGGGTCTCCACGAGCCATCTGCTTTGCGCACCATGTGAAGCGGGCTCGACCAATTCGATTTGGACGGTCGACATATCCCGGCGCGCATAAGCAACTCGAACTCCTTCCTTGCGGCGATAAGCTTGTCTGGCGGTAGACGTCGTGCTCGTGCTGAACAGGGTGGGCCGTTAGTTTCTATGAAGTGCACGGCTTTTGAGTTAGTCGATGCTCCCGGTGGTGCAAGGCGCGTGATGCTAGGATGTGCCATTATGATGTCGGCGAATGGCGCGTTTCGGTCGATGAGCTGAGGGGATGGTTGACTGCTGGTTATAGCGAAAAGAGTCTTCGATAGCGAGTGGGTACGTGAATCTATAAGACGAGCCCTTTTTACATCGACCATTATGTCATGATGCTGGAGAAAATCGGCTCCGATGATTGGAGAGGTAACGTCGGCGACGATGAAAGTCCAAGCGAATGGACGTCCGAGACCCAGGTTAAGCTCGTGAGTGACCTCTCCGTAAACTTTTATTGGCGAGCCGTTTACGGCAAACAGCTGCATGGTGGTTGGGCGATGCTTTCTGGTCGATGAAGAAGGTGGAATACAGGAAACTTCGGCACCTGTGTCGATGAGAAAAGGAAGGTTAGTATTTTCGTCACGTAAACATAGTCGATTGATGGAGGCTGAGGCACGTTGGCGTTTTACCACTGCATCCGAGGGCATCTAGCGAAGTCATGCTTGTCGTGGCAGAGGCGAAATAGCGGAGGATTGACGACGAAAGCGACATGGTGGGCGACAATTGGTTGCCCTGTTGCCGAAATTGCGGTGAAACCAGCAGTCATCGAACTGCTCGATGGATAATTCGCGTCTGCGCTGACTGGAAATTCGGGGCTGAGCCAGTCGTGGCGGAGTGCGTGTGTGTGGTCGTGATGGTCGCTGTTGGCGCTGATGCGTTAGCAATTTGGAGAATTCTTGCACCAAATGTGCTATTGCGGGTGAGTCTAAAGAAGCGCTGGTGTTAGCTTGGTGTTCGGATGGCGTTGGTGTCGGGGCAGTGGGTGCGACTGCGTTAAGTTGACGAAGTTCGATGTTTTCCATAACCGAATCGGCGATTTGTGTCTTCTCAGCAGCGGAGCCTTTTACCAGGGCGGTAACTGCATGAACAGATTGTGGTAGGCGCGAAGCCCATAAGTCCAGTAGCACCGCCTCGCTTAGCGAGCCCTTGGCTGCCTGGACCATCTCGTAGTAGAGCTGACTCAGCTTCTTATCGCCGAGGGGCATGTCGTGAAGTACGCGACGAAGTCGTTTTTGCTGGCTATCGGCGAAATAGTTCGTCAATTGAGTGCGGATATATTCGTATTTCTCACGCTCCGGTGTGGCGTCGATTAATGGTCGGAGTTCTGTAATGCGCGAGGGCGGCAGTTGTGAGCAAACTGTGTCGAATTTACGAGCGTCCTGCGCGATCCCAGATGCGCGAAAGAAAAAATTCAATTGGTAAAACCAATTGTCGACGTCTGCTTCTAGAAACGGTGGCATCTGCAAGCGTGCGTAGTAGTTAGCGACCACGTCCGCGTGGTCATTTGCGTCTGCTTGCGAAGAACTGTCGTTGCCGCAAGGCCTTTCTTGTTCGTCGGAGGACATCACGTCGGGGTCACCACTTTGGTCGTAGGAAAAAGAAAACACGAGAAATTCTAAAAAGAAACAAAAACGTCTTTTATTATCGCAATATAATTTTGGCGAAAAAGAATGCTAGGAATAACTGGTCCTAGCTGGTTGACGGTACGGTGTAATCTGCCGATGAGTTTTACCGGAGAAAAGTAACTGGTCGTACTCGATGCTGGTTGGCTGGTTGTAGGTGGCTTCTATCAGGCGGCTTCTATCCTCTTCTGTCACTTTGGTGTGGTGTGCGGCGTTGCCAACGGGGCGCTGATTATAGTGTCTTAACCCTCCGCCACATATATTATAAATTTTTGCTCCCTAGCTCAAAGTTTGACTTTTAAATAAAATTATTTTATTTGTAAATGTATTTCCCGATTAGTTTTAGGAGTCATAGATCATAAAGAAAAAATGTCAGCTTTCTAGCTCAAAATTCCATTTTTTCGATAAATTTGTTTTTTTGAGTTTGTGGATGGATTTCAAAAATTCTTAAAAAAAAAAATAAAACCCTAGAGAGTATATGGTTAAAATTTCAGCTGTCTAGGTCCAATTTAAAGGCCTAATTTTTGCCGACAGACGGACGGACGGATATGGCTAGATCGACATTACTATCGATGCTGATCATAAATATAGTAACTTTTAGGGGTCTACGGGCAATATTAAGGTATGTTACACACTATGCGTCAAAATTAATATACCCTTAGAATAGGGTATAATAATCGGTGCTGGGTGGAGCCGTGGAGATGGAGTTAAAGGGTGACTGTTTGTACAATTCCGAGCTGTATAAGTGGCTTGCTCCCGAATTACCTTATTAAATTTGAAAATCCACTAGTCAAATTAGCTGGTTAAATCTTTCTTATTTTTATTTTAACAAATGAACGGCTTTACCGAATGCAGTGTAATTTCTTCAAAATCATATTGAACTAAGTCGATAACGATTTTTATACGCGAGATACCGTGAACGAAGAATTTGTTAACGCAAGTACCACATTAGGGAATCTTTGGCGAGTTCGCAAGGCCTTGCCAAAGCACTACCTCATCAATGTGAAAATGCAAGGCTTTTCGAAAATCATGCCTGAGAACCGAGTTGGCATTGGCTCTTGTTTTAAAATTCCAACAACTTTCAAAATGCAAACTCGCATACTTTTGATAACAAATATGGCAAGAATATATGGGACGCTCTCAGGTCGCTAAAAGGAATAAAAATGAACCTGGGAACAAAGTTTGTAGTACCAGATTCCAGGTTTCAAAACTTGTCAGAAATAAAATTGTTTGAATTCAAAGAAGCGTAACATTTTACTCCAGTCGCTGTACTTGGGCTAAAATACATTGTGGTTAATTACACCGTTCGGACCAATTAGGTACAATAATTTCCCGAATGCTGGGAAGTTAATAAATATCATTTCTTTATTTTAAAATGTCTAGCAGTTCCTCAACATACGAGTACCATACTTGACTTTATTATACACACAGATGTAAACTACTCAAAACAAAATAGAGCCCAATAAGTTTTTTGGCTTTCATTTGAAAAAAAATTAGTGATTAGGTATATTTTTTTTTGGTTATAATGTTTTAGCTTAGTATTAAGAAATTGAGTACACATAATCAATACGGAAAAAAGTTTCAAAATTCAATTTACACACAAAAAACATTTTATGGGAACATTTTCGAAAAATAAAGAAAAATAAAACTTTACGTATTACTATTTGTATACCCTATTCTAAGGGTATATTAATTTTGACGCATAGTTTTTAACATACCTTAATATTGCCCGTAGACCCCTAAAAGTTACTATATTTATGAACAGCATCGATAGTAATATCGATCTAGCCATGTCCGTCCGTCCGTCCGTTCGTCTGTCGGCAAAAATTAGGCCTTTAAACTGGACCTAGAGAGCTGAAATTTTAACCATATACTCTCTAGGGTCCCGAAATAATCAAGTTTACGAATTTTTGAAATCCGTACACAGACACGCCCACAAACTCAAAAAAACAAAATTTTGGAAAAAATCGAATTTTGAGCTAGAAAGCTGAAATTTTTTATATATGATCTATGCCTCCTAAAACTGCTGGGGATAAAAAAAATTTCAAAATCCGCCCACTGACACGCCCACAAATAAATAAAATAATTTTTTTATACCCTATTTTAAGGGTATCGCGACCTTAGGACAACAAGGTTCTAACTGCACTCACATCACTTTCGAGAAAACAGAGGTTGAATATTTGATGTTGTATAATTTTTAAAAATTGATTTTAATCTAGACGTGCACCTAATTATATACATTTTATTGCTTTAAGAAATTTATTCCAATTAATTTGTTTAAAATATATTGAATAGTTATTAAGTTATTTGAGATTAAAAAAATCGATAGAACTTTGTTGCTCAACGATAGGGTACATAAAGGTAGGACAACAAGGTTCTAACTGCCTTATAGAACTTTGTTTCACTGTAAGATACATATTTGTTCAGATAGAACCTTGTTATATTAGACATTAGGGTTAAGAATATGCCAATTTTATTAAGATACTGATAATTCGATAAAAAAAATATTAAAACATATCGGTGTTTTTAGGCTTTTTAATAAAAATATACAAAAAATTAAATTAAGTTAGGTTATAAATTATATTATTAATTGTTAGATAATAATATTTTGTTCTTCAAATCGAATTTCTTGGACTTGGTAAAGTTTGATCATCTTGAAAAAGAAGGAAATTTTACTTGTTAGTAAAGTGTATCATACCTAGTTTAAGTATTAGTTTGTAGTAAGCCTTATCGGCAGAGCTCATGTACTTGAACATAGATAGAAGGTGCTTCTCTTTCTCCTTAGAGATACCGTCTTTCAATGGAACGCTTTCAATCTCTTCCTGCAGAATTGGTGTTTGTTGTTCCACAACTTTACCTTGGCGTGGTCTTGTTGCCATCCGTCTTATTACGACACAAGTAATGTTTTCCGAATCGTAGTTCAAAGAAAATCCGATTTCAAATTCAGCTTGTGTAAATTTTAGGATTTTAAGTTTTAAAAACGGTATATTTTTGTAGTCAAAACAAATTTTTGAATATCTGGCGAAGTCCTTAAAATCGGATGGTTGCATTTGCATTATTACAAGCGGCTTTCGGGTATTAACTGTTTTCAACAGTCTGATGAGTCGCATAGGAGAGAAATATTCATTTACAGACAGATATTTCTCTATCTGGCTATGAGCATTATCCACCTCCTGCAGTGCTGAATGTCCTGGTAGTGAGTACTTCATTGTTATGCTTTCAATGTCCGGGTGAGTCTTCATAAAATGCTGTACAGCAAGAGCCATTATAGAGTTCTTGTTTTGAGGAACACATGAATCGGACCAAGTAATAAGCTTTGTTATATTGTTTTCTTCCAAAACTCTTTCAAAAATTTTAATTAATGCAGCCGCTATGTCGTTGCCACTTCTACCACCAGTGTACTCCGTCCATATACCACAATACATTTTTTTTGTTGTCGACAAATGAGCAGTCAAATTATATATGTTCAACTTTGAATTGTAAAACATTGGGCCAATTTCCGCTCTTGGACAGGGTATAACGTTTTGCAAATCGAATGTAAGGAGAGGAATCCCTGAATCTTTATACAGAACCTTTTGCTCTCTCATCATCTTTTTCAGTTCGAGATGAACTTTATGATCTCTGGTTAAGTTTTCAGTTAATGCCTTATCTTTTTCTGCAGCATAATAGGCCTCACACTTTCCACATTTATCCGATTTGGGTCGATGGAAATCCAAATTAAAGTTTGTATTAAAAATATACCTGTAGAAGCTTTCCTTAACGGGGTCTTCGACATCATTTTTGTACAAGTTGTACATCTTTGTTATGTTGAGGCTTGGTTCTAGATAAAGCTTATTTCTTTTTGCGCGGCAATAATGTGACTCTATTGTCGGAAAAGAAGTTATATGTGCCTTTACTTCAGACACCTTCTCGTCCCAAAATAATGTAGTCCTCAATAAACACCGATATATTATCAACATTTATAATGTTGTTGCGGTCAAATCGCCCGCAGCAAGAGCCATTCTCTTTTCCCTTGACCCTCCTTGAAATTTCCCTCTTTTATCGGTCTGCGTTTCCATGGTCTAAAGAAGTGGAGGGGCAACCATGGTCCCATCAGCCATTGGTCCACGTCTCTGGAACCTTGGGGAGCAACCACCACAGGTGACTGGAAGGGCAGGAGGCCCAGACCCAAAGCTGATACAGACGGGCGGTCTGTGGATCCGAATACAGACGGGCGGTCTGTGGATCCGAATACAGACGGGCGGTCTGTGGATCCGAATACAGACGGACTGTCTGTGGAAGCTGAGACAGACGGGCGGTCTGTGACCATGACGGCAGACGGACGGTCTGTAAAGGCGGGGTGCAAGTAAAAAGCACTCCGCAACCAGACGAATTGTCTGCAACGGCAGGGTGGAACCAACACATACCAAAACATCCACCCTGCAAATTGAGATGAAATTCGCGGGCGCGGGCGGACGGTCCGAATAAGTCAAAGGCCCAAAAGCGAATAAAGATCTACCAAAGACACGGTAGTGAGCCACGAACGATGAGGGAAGGGATGACGCTCCCTTTTGACCAAACTCCGTCGTGGGAGCACCGAAGGAGCAGCAGAGGCGTGCGGGCGGGCGGCCCTGCGAAACACCCTCACAACCAACACAAAAAGCACAATAACACCGGCGACACAAAACGTGATACACTTAAATCACGCAAAGAAAACAACGATCGCCACCGTACCGGCGATTACACTAAAAGAACCAAACACATCACGATAAAACGGAGAATCAATGCTTGGATGGCAACTTTCCCGAGACATAAATAGAACGATGGCCGCGAGCCCACCCTAAATTAAACTTATGTAAAGAATGGCCCACGATCGGCATATCCCTTTCCCCAAAATCTGCGCACGATTCCACCGAGGTAGAATAGGGAAAAATTCTCGAGTCAAACAAATATTTAATTACCAACTCCTTTGTTTTTCCGCTCGCGAATGGCTTCTGGGTCTGGTCCTAGGGATGGACATCTGGGAAAAGATTTCCATTCTCCGCATCCTGCACTTATTCAAGAGTTTTGTGCTTTTTGGGTGGGGATATTCTTGAAAAATAAGTAAATAACATTCATGTTGTTGAAAAAAACTAGCTCCTTGCTCGAATACATTTTGCTTACTTCGCGATCTGTCAAAAAGGGTATGGGCTGAATAAAGGCAGATCCAGGGTCGGTCGGAGGGTTCGTTCATTACTGGAGAGTTAGAGTAATGGGCGAATTCACTGAGTGAAAGGTCGCCTGAAGGGCGTGAGAACATTAGCGGGTTCATGTCAGCGCACTGATGTGAGAGTACATAGTGCAGCAGAAGAGGACATGGACCGCCAAATGGTCTAAGTATGTGTGAGAATGGGGGAGTAAGAAACAGTTGACCACTCCAGCGCCACAGCTGAATGGTCTCGTTGAACTGTCGTTGGCTCTGCTTCCCCATGTATGTATGGATGTGTGAGTGAGGATGCCGGCCGGCCGAATGGACAAAGCCAGCTGGTAAATCACTTCTTGGTTGACCAGGCATAAAGTCAGTGGAAGTTTTTTGTTATCGTCCAGAAGGGACTTTGATATCCAACAAGAAAAAGTAAAGAAAATTGTTCGAGGAACGAGATAGGCGGCAGGGAAATTTAAAATCGCTCAGGATAAGCGCCGGAGCAGGGAGACACTTGTCAAGGCGGGATCATACCCACCCATTTGAGGGACGAAGAGGAAAAGGAGTTGAAGGATCTTACTTAATAAAAAGCTAAGTACTTTGTCTAATTTTATAGTATAGTTAGTAGGAGTGTTAGGGTTTAAAGTGGAAAATTAGTGATCTCGGTAGTATCGTGCCTCCGAAAATTCCCGGTTTACCACGGGACACGCGACCCGTTAATTTTGAATATTTTCCATCGTTCGGGAAAAGCCATCGTGAGTCATTCTGGGACTTTGATTCCCAATCGGCTGTGCAGTAAACCCCAATAAAATTTGCCGTACTCCAACGGAGTTTTATAACGTCGTGGAAAAAAATCTTGCATTTCTTTTTTTGTGGTTTTTCGCTCGTTTCCGGTTGTATTCCTCTGGTTTCACAATTCACCTTAAAATTGTGTGGCGCCCATTTTCTTTGTAAACTATTTTTCAGACCCGTGATTAATCGTAAATTAAACAACACAGTAAGTATCTGCGTTTTCAGTTGGTGCGATTCACCAAACATTATTTTCTTATTTCTTATTACCTGAATCCACCCCTTGCTGAGCTACCGGGAAATCAGCATATACCTTGCTGATTGTTGCACTCGCGCTCTTCATACATTACATATTTTCATCTCGCATTCGTTTCGTTGACAGTTCGGTAAATTCTGTTTTCAGTGGTGGCGGCCGCAATTTTTTTCTAGTAATTTTTCTCGTTTGTTTTCCGCCAAGTAAAAGTAAATTTAGTAGTTTTACCCGCGAAAAAAAACAATATTAATTCAAAGTGCAACAATGTCTCCATCTTCAAGAGCAATTATTTGCGAATCCATCATAGATTTGTTCAAACAGGCTAATACACTAACAAGAACAGTGTTATAAAAATCCTAATTACCGGAAATTGTTTTACTTACATCCAGATATTAAACGTATAGCTTAAAACAAATAATTTTTATCACTTTTTACCAAATAGGACTTCGTGCAATGATTTTTTTCACCAAATAACATTCGATACCACTTTGAGTTCACGCATATGAATTCAAATTTGACAAAATTATCAAGAAAGACTCGATTCTAAAGGTAGCATATTTTAATAATTTCTGGAGCAAAAAGGTTCTATCTGCAATTAAAACTGCAACAAGGTTCTATCTGCAAAATTAAATTTTTTTTCTAAGGACGCATGGTTCTATGTGGCTGATAGAACTTTGTGAACTTAAAATCAAATTAAATATGTGTAGATAGGACCTTGTTGACTGCATTTTTATCAATTATTTAAGAAACCATAGAAGATAGCCAAGAACGGAATACAGGGATCGAAAGAGCATAGCATTTTTAGTACGATGCAATATATAACTCATTTTTGGTAAAAATGTCAGTTAGAACCTTGTTGTCCTAAGGTCGCGGTACCTATATTAATTTTTGAAAATCCAAAGTTTGAGCTAGGGAGCTAAAAAAATTATAATATATACTCTCTATGGGCCCTTTATGCTCATGTGTAAATATTTTCAAAATCCGCCCACTGACACGCCCACAATTATTTTTTTTTTTTTTTGAAAATTCAAAGTTTGAGCTAGGGAGCTGAAATTTATTATATATACTCTGTAGGGGCCCTTTATTCTTATGTGTTATTTTTTTTTAAATCCGCCTACTGACTCGCCCACAATTAAATAAAACAATTTTATTGAAACACCCAAGTTTGAGCTAGGGAGCGTTTTTTTTTATAAAATCCTTTAAATGTTATATAACAAAATATGTAGAGCGTTCTTAACAATTCAACCATACTTAGACTTTTGTCACGCCCACTTATGAGGGATAGGAATAAGAATAGGGTATCAAACAGTTCGCCCAAGCGGACTGTAGCCCGTCCCTATGTTTTAGTTATGATTTGTTGTTGATTTGTTTTGCTTATTAGCGAGTAGAGCCTTCTCTACTCCGTAGACACTGTATTAGCCTATCTGGTACGCTTTGGATCAGATGCGTTACATTTTGTTCGGGTATGCGCTCCCAACAGGGTTTTAACTCGTTTATCAGCTCCTGTTTAGTGTTCACATGGCTGTGGTTTTCTTTGAGGGTTCTTTTTAATTGGTCCCGTAAATGTTCGATGGGATTGAGGTCTGGGCTCTGTGCTGGCCATGGCAAAAGTGAAATATTGGCGTCAGAAAGATCGGCTTGCTTGCTACGGGCCGTATGTGGGTGAGCATTGTCTTGCATAAAACAAACCCATCGCCAACTCTCTGTGAAAATGGGATCACAACAGGTCGTATTACCATCTCAACATAACTGGCGGCGGTAACAGGATGAGGGCACCTCATCTAGAGTTACCACCTCAGTTGTGCCTAGCAAACTTATTCCAGCCCATACCAAAACACTGGGGCCCCCAATCGGTCACTTCCGTCAATGAACGGGTCGGTAAAACGTTCACCTTGTCTTCTCCACACGCGAACTCGTTTATCATCACTCAAAAACTTTGTCTTGCATTCGTCTGTAAAGAGTACATGCCTCCAGTTGTCCATGGTCCAATTTGAATGCTCACGGGCATACCTTAAGCGCGCTACCCCATGAGCCACTGTGAGTTTCGAGCGAATAGCACGCACTCTGGAACGTTGACCATCTTCGTGGAGCCGATTGCGAATGGTTTGATCGCTGACTTGAGTGCCAGTTGAATGCCGCAGTTGAGTTTGTAAAGCAAGGGCGGTTACGCTACGCAACCGACGTGCAGTTATTCAAATGTACCGGTCTTCTTGCCGAGTTGTGGCTCTGATTCTTCCCGATCCAGGTCTCCTTGCTACACTACCAATCTCCCGAAAGCGTTTCCATGCGTTTCGGATAGCTCGCCTCGACACACCGATAAGATTTGCAACAACCCTTTGAGACTCTCCTTGCTCCAGCATATTTACCGCTCTAATTGCGTTTTCAGTTTCCAAATGACGTCTAGAACCGGGCATGGTTTCACGTTTAATCACGAAGAAATAAGGAAAATCAATTAAAGAAGGTAACACTTAGCAACAACGCTAGAACCGGACTGAGAAAACAAGTGCAATAATTTTTGAATTGACTGTTCTTTCGAGCCATTGACTTTTTTTTGCCTACTCACGGTAAAATTGCTGTTTAAAGCATTGATTAGGACTCACACATGCAAACTCTACAATAAAATGATTCGTTTCGATAATGTTTACCAATTAAGTATTTTTTAGGTGGGCCCTAGTTTATTCACACACAAATGTGCAACACCGCGGACCAGTATGGATGCAGTTAAGTGGGAGGATCCTTTAATCCTGATTATAGCCCCATTGCCATTAAGGAAGAAGGCAGATGCGCTTCTTAAACTGTTGTACAATTCGATCTAGAAAAGGTTATCGTCCTGTTAGCACATATTTTCTGTTTATATCTACCTATACATTATCAAATAAATTACAAAATACTAACCAGTTTAACGCTCTCGAATACAATGATAAATGTGTGTTTTAAAAATCCTTTGCAACACATAATTAACAGAAACAATGTAATTAACAGTAACATACAAAAAAGTCTAATCATATCCTATTCCATCTGAGTACAAAAAAATCGTTCCATAATTCCGCCATTATTTGTGTATAGTGTGTAGAAATCCTCCGCATTCTCCCTTGATGTGTATGCTCTGCCTACCCGTCGAAAATGAGATTTTTTCATGACATACATGAAACAAATAGAGAAGAAACCGCAAGATTTTTTCATGACATACATGAAACAAATCGAGAAGAAACCGCACGGTTTCCACAAGACACCCCACGCAGCATCACAAATCGATGATGAAGTTTCGATGAACACCATTTCAATAAGCCGGTTCAAAGTAAGGAAAAGTATTGTTTTAAAAAGTAAAGTTTTAACAAATTAATAAGTCAAGTCCACAAGATAACGATGCATACGGACGTTAATTGATAATGGCCGAGGATTGTTTTAGGTATAGGTCGAATTTTTTGTATTTTATGTTTTTCCTATTCAGTGTACAATTGGTTTGTTTTTTAGCTCGAGTGTAAATTGGCTTATTCACACTTGCGTCTTAAGTACAACAACAACTTAGCCTATATACGCTAACTTTAGCGGGGATAACTATCGAAGGTAAGTCCTTAAACGGATATAGATCAGTGCTTCCAATCACCGTCTTCTTAACTTTTATTATCGAATGTCAATGTTTTGACATTTCTCACCTGCTGAACCGACAAATACACCCAAATTTGACTTGGAAATGGCAGCGGTTCAATATTTTTTCGGTAAAAATAAAACTTTACACGCAAGTCAAATTGCGATCCCAGCCATTAATGCAGTTCTTGCGCAATTAGTTAAAAACAAGTACCTTACGTCTCTTGACCCAAAGCGTGGTTTTCATCGGTTTCCGTTGAAAGAATCTGATATCGAGTAAACTGCATTTTGATATTTTCCTCTTTAACAAAAACGAAGAAGACCACATCAAGCACATTGAAGAAAACTACGCAGCAATCAAAAAAAGAACTGCTTGCGATAATTTGGGCTCTGAATTCTTTACGAAATTACTTGTATGGAACTTCAAGTGTAAACATTTACACAGACCACTTATGGCCTGAGCAATAAAAATATTAATTACAAGATGAAACGCTGGAAAGCGATTCGGGAGGATTATAATTATGAGCAACGCTACAAGCCAGGGAAAAGTAATGTAGTTGCAGACAGATGCTCTTTTCGATCTGCACGGCTATGCAACATAGCAGCGAAAGTTCGTCTTATGACATAATCGAAATGTCTTTAACAACCAATTGATGTTTCTTGCAGAAATCAAGATAGCTACCAATTTCAAATCCTCTTTCCTACCTTTGATAGACACATACTTACTAGGCAGAGTTATTCTGAGGGGAATTGAATACAGCTGATTAAACGGCATCTGAACCCAAGCGTCATTGATGGCATTTTCACAACAGAAGATATAGTGTGCAAAATTCATGAAGTCTATCCCACACATTTGAAATCATATACGACAAGGTTTATTGAAATTAGAGTTAAAGAAGGCGTCTGCTGCTTTATCAGCAGTTGAGTTGCAAGGAATGTTTAGTCTATTAAATAATGTAGTTGTATCGCCTGCAAATCTTGTCATTTACTGTTATAGTAAAAGCACTAGGAGAAAACAAGTTTGTTCGTCATTATTCTTAGATGTTGCACAGGCTTTTGACAAAGGTTGGCATAAGCGTCGTTTTGGGTATAAACTTAATAGGGATATACCTAGACCATGAGAAACTTAAATCTTATATAGCAAATAAATTCCTCAGAGTTTGCAATGGTACAGCGTATTCTGAGCTTAAACAAATACTAGCAGGCATTCCATAGGGAAGTGTTCTAGGACCCACCCTATATTTAATATATAGC
This sequence comes from Portevinia maculata, assembly GCA_949715645.1. Classification (NCBI taxonomy): domain Eukaryota; kingdom Metazoa; phylum Arthropoda; class Insecta; order Diptera; family Syrphidae; genus Portevinia; species Portevinia maculata. The sequence continues at coordinate 224,266,806 of OX454526.1, forward strand.
ACACGCGAATGATACGATGATAGCCATATTCGTAGACGATACTGCGCTTCTATCAACTGATGTATGCTGGCTTAGGCAACAGAAAAACTACAAAATGCAGTGAAAGAGATATGTGATTGGACGCAACAATGGCGAATTAAACTTAATGAGTCAACGTCCACCAGTCGTGCACTTTATTAAATTATTCATTTGTATAAATTAAAAGTCAAATTAAGATAATTGAACAAACTCCTTTTTATATATGAAGTCATTGTTTTCTTACAAACAAAACAAAAAGTATTACTTACTATGGGAGGAATCAAATCCGTTGACACGAGACCGGTTTAGTAAAAGGACGATCAAACAATAATCAGTAACAAGAGCAAGCATGTGTCAATATCGTAAAAAAGATGCAGATCTAAATAAGTGCAATAACACCAGCCTCAGTAAAAAAAAGGTGATCTGAAACCGGGGGCCCTGCGAATGTTTATTGAAGTAAAACCGGCAAATCGTACATGCGGATCAGTAATAAGGCAGCAAAGTTTGAGGGTTGTGGGTATGGACTCTTGAATCCTGACCATAACATCGCTGTTAAGGGAGTAGAGGAGCTAACCGTATTGCTTGGGGATTTACCTACAGTTTTATTGATTTCGAACACGCAAACCCCACAAGTGAAATAATAAAAAGCCAGTAAATAAGAAGGCTATATCTATGACAAATTATATGAAGAAACCGAGTATCCATTTGGCGCCATGTGTTTTATGAGGGTATATTGCGTGTCTATTTCTATCAAAAGGGCGTATCTCCTTAGAAATGTCATCCGATTCGTCATGCAGATGTCTGCAGACCCATTTGTATCTGAAATAACGAACAGTCACTTAAAACTGATTTCTTCAGCCGATAAAATGTATAACTTTCAAATCGGTACCATTTTCATTGCGTTGACTCGTTGATCGGCTTACACGTTAGACGTTTTCCGCATTTTTTTCGGTTCGAATTAACATGCTAAAGCTAATGCGCTCTTTTAATACTTAGACATTTTCCCATCATACTTCATTTCGACCACAACCCTCTCACTTCTTTTAACATGAGGTGCACAGAAAGTATTTTTTTTTTTTTTTTGGTTTTAAGAGTGATCCCTTCTATCCGTAATTGTTCAGCTTCATTTTGTTGATTTTTTTTTTGTTAATTTGCAATATGTATGTACACGAAATAATTTGTTTGTTTTTTTTTGTTTTCTTTTTTTATTCTAATTTGTGGACGAATTTCAGAAATATTTTCTTCCTTATATTCATTACAAAATTTTGTAAAACATAACACAAAAAAAGTAGCATTTGGAAAAGCTGAGTTTTTTTGTGAAAAGACAGAATTTCGCAATGCAGAAATTTGAAGACAGAATTTCGACCCGCTCCCACATCGTCGTCTTCAGAATGAAATAAGCTTATGAGTCTTTTGGCGATTACATTTAGGGGATGTTACTGACGATGCTACGAAGCAAATGAGAATGTCATCAGTATCTACTCCCAATTGGACAGTTGGGCAGGAGCGTTTTTCTGAACTCAGAGTAATGAACATTGTTTCAGAACATATTTAGATGAAGTTTCAAATGTATTTTACTAGTGCCATTAAATACCAAATTCATTTATATCTGTCAATCGCTTTGTTTTCATTGCATTTCCAATTGGTTCCCAATGGTGGCGTTATACTCAAAAATAAATAGGTATTTAATTCACATTACTCGCACTGTAGTGGATAAGCCTGAATTTGTGGGATTTATCCTCACTCTTTCATTTCTGCGCCCTTTTGATGACGATTTTAACTATTTTTATTTTCCGTAGTCAGTTTCGTCCTAAAATATTCATATGGTTTTCATTGTGCAAATGACAAGTACTCGCATAATATCCGAACGGTAACTTATAATTATAGTTAAACCCTATTGCCTGTGAACTATATATACCATTTAACTTCAACGCCGCAAGGAATAAGTAACAACCAGCAAAACAGTTGTACCAAGTTGTATTTTCATTACAGACGCACATGTCCTGTCCATAAAACCCTTTCACACTCTTCAGCGAAGTTTTCTATTTTTCCTTAATTCCATTTAAATTTAAAAAAAAAATTAAAAGGGCTCTGAGAAAAGGGTGAAAAAATGCACTAAAAACCTGCGAATCCTTGAAACTTTCATACCAATAAAGCATATGTATGAAGCCAGGCGGCTATTATGCATATGCACAATAGGTACACAGAATGTTATGTGAGTGAGTGTATGCTCTGGATGTTAGCAGGGATTTAAAAGTTCCTTTTTTTATCGTTTTTCTACTTTAAGAAGCATATCACATCGCATGAGCACTGTGTATACATGGGATGTATATATAACATGTGTATACCTATAGTTGGAATGGGGATATTAATAATTAATTTAGCGAAACGAACTAAGAGACGAGGGAGAGAGAATGCTGGAGAAATTAGGCCAAGAGTGATTTACTTTAAAGAGAAAAACCATCTAAGAGAGGAGTTTCCTTTCGATTTACTATTACAATTTTTCAGCAATCCGTAATGTAACGTTACATTGGGCTTTCAGCATGTGTGTGTTTTGTAATGATGGTAATCAGCTTCGCCACCGTTTACGTACAAAAGATATGAAATGTCTTCAAACTAGTCCTCCCACCCCCTTCTTGATTTTTTTCCTATGCGACTAGGTACCTACCACCTGTTGAACAGAGAATAGTCTAACTTGAAAGTGAAGCAAGGCAACCAAGGAAGAGCACTTATATAGCGTAACTGAGATTCTACACATAGACACATACGCACGGACACATATAAAATAGTAGATACTTTCGTGCTTGTTAGGCGAATATGTGAAATGAGCTATAAATATAGAAAGAAATGTTTGTTCTACCTAGATACTTTCACGGTGGCAAATTGGCACAATGGGCAATTGAAACGGGTTATTGATCAACTTTGGTGCAAGATTGGAGAATGGCAGAGTTTTGATATCCACAAACATCGACAAACCTTAGGGATTTGATTGGAGGGAATGAAACATGTTAAAGTATATTTGGAAGTTGTATGCGTTTCGCTTTCCTGTGATTAAAGTTTAGGTTTATTGTTCAGGCAATGGGTTTATTTATATAGAAATAACGAAAATAGATTTAAACATCTTCGACGGCTGGTGATTTTAATGTACATCTGCAGTCGTTTTCCTAGCTATCGTGTTGATAAATTGTACAATTTAAAAGCATGGCTTAGATGATAGCTAAAAATGAGGTGTCAAATCAATATAATAAACTTTCAATGGAAGATGATTGAATGGCTAAATCTGGCACCTATCTTAAAACAGATATCTCCGCAAATATAATATACTTTTCTATTTACTCAACTTGATAGCCGACAATGTCATAGGATAATAAACGGGGGTCCTTTTCTCTTCTCGGACCGCTGGATTTTAGGCGCAAATTTATGGTCGGATAAAGTATACTTTAAAATTATTTTAGTTAGTGACAAAGCCAAATTTTTGTTGATCATAGCCGCTGAGAGAAGGCGAAATGATTAGAAAATCCGTTCGGTTAAAAAAGTGGTCAGAAAATCCAATAAACCAAAAGCGGTGATGCCGGACAAGATACCCTCTGGGTTTTGACATCGAGTCTATATGGCTCATGATTCTCGTTTTCTGAGAGGTGATCCAATCCCTAACCAGTTGAGGGAAAGTAATCTTCGACACTGTAATACGCGACACTGTGATAATTACCGGTATTAGGTATGATGATGAATCCTTCATGTCAAAGAACTGGAAAAACATAGGGACGGGCTACAGTCCGCTTGGGCGCTTCCTATCCCTCATAAGTGGGCGTGACAAAGGTCTAAGTATGGTTGAATTGTTAAGAACACTCTACATATATGTTTGTTATTAAACATTGAAAGGATTTTGTCGAAAAGCTTTACGAAGCTTTTGTAAAAAAAAACGCCCCGTAGCTCAAACTTTGGTTTTCCAATGAAATTGTTTTATTTAATTGTGGGCGTGTCAGTAGGCGGATTTAAAAACAAATTACGCATTAGCATAAAGGGCTCCTAGAGAGTATATATTATAAATTTCAGCTCCCTAGCTCAAACTTTGGATTTTCAAAAAAAATTGTTTTATTTAATTGTGGGCGAGTTAGTGGGCGGATTTTAAAAATTTTATCTCCTGATCAGTTTTAGGAGCCATAGATCATATATAAAAAATTTCAGCTCTCTAGCTCAAAATTCGATTTTTTCCAAAATTTTGTTTATTTTTTGAGTTTGTGGGCGTGTCTGTGGGCGGATTTCAAAAATTCTTAAACTTGATTATTTCGGGACCCTAGAGGGTATATGGTTAAAATTTCAGCTCTCTAGGTCCAGAGGGGTATCAGCCCTGACATTACCCTTTTACAAAAGCGAAATAACACCTACAATGTTCCGTTCGCCCTTATTTCGCTTTGATTCTGTGAAATAACGGCGAACGTCAGTTGAAAAATAAAGGCACAGTATTTTTCTAAGAATTATTTTAATGATGAATGGAACGCTTTTTGGGGTTTAAGAACTTGGACATCTCTACGCCTCATACACCGGCTGGCATTCGGCGGCATATGCAAGTGCTCAAGGCGCTGCTACGCTTGACTCTGTTCAACTAAAATGTCTGTCTCGAAAACTTTATGAAGTCATTAGGCAAACTGAAACAAGGACACCTTAATCGCAACTTTCCGTGATGACTGTCACGAGATTTCGCTGGACTATTTAAAATAACTTTATACTTCAATTCCTAACCATCTATATAGAGGTTATGTCGAAAAATGGCGGGCATACTCACTACTAACGGACACAAACATAACAAATTAAGGGTTAAAAATCCGAAAATCTAATTTTTTCTTTAATTTTGTGTGGCCTCATCCAAGTGGCACACCTTTTTATATCCTATTCCCATAGTTCATTATTTCATTTTAGAAAATTCTAATGAAATTTCTTAGCTAGCCCCTAAATTATATGGATTTCTCTTGGAAAAGACGTACCAGCTCACAGAGCCAGAGAGGCCGCATCGCGAAAATCGTGGCACAAAAATTATATCCTAGTTATTGGCAGTGTATGTCATGCATTGCAACTTAAGGCACGCATAGATTTATTAGGGTTTGCACTTACAAGGACATACTACAAAAATTAAATTCATATTTCCGTAGTTTATATTGAAGTTTTACATAAGGTTTAAAAACAATATATATATGTATATATAAGACCCTGGCAACAAACTACCAGCTCTACTTATCTAACTTACTTGAGCTAATTAAGTTATACTTACATATTATAATCAGGGTGCTGAGCACTCGCTTTCTTACACAACAAGTGACGTAAAGCGTAAGTCATCTCGAAAAGTTTGGGAGCCCGACTGCTTCAAGAAACGCCCTACCTGCATAAGCTAAGTTATGCTAACTCAAAACCTAAGAGGTTGTTTGTTGGGGTAACGCGACGTCATGCGAGGGCATACGGAACTCTTCCCCTCAGCAAGCCACCAGAATCCTGTAAATTGGTTTTTTTTATTAATTCTATTCTTCTTCTCCATAGCGGCACTAAAACGAAAGAGCTCATGAACACTAACAACGTCCCGACCGTGGATGCGCCGCTTATCTCTCCCGCTGTGGTAGCAGTAGTACTATACCGGATAACCATCCCTCGTCCCTTTCGCATCAATATAGATAAATACATCCGGCGGGACTTTTTCTTCTAGGCGAGGAGCCACCATACATGAAAGTTCCGTCATCACGCCTACTAAAATTTTAAATAAAAAATAAATTTCAGACGAATAAGATTTGCTTGGTCGGCGTAGATTTAATTGGCCGAAAACATTTTAAATAAATTATAATATTATTAAATTTCCATCAGTTTTCTCTATCATCACGGATTTTAATCAATCTCATAGAAATTGTGGGAAATAGCATAATATGCATTGAGAAAAAATCCGGCCGACCAATGGTTTTTAGCCGGAAAGGTCGCGCAAACCTATTTAACTGGTGTGATAAGGGGGTAAAATTTATCCATTATCACGGAAACCTTTTTTTTCATTTTACGCGTTTTGATGTTAGATTCATAAATATCTTGGTATGCGTGCTTACAAACTACAGTATCGCGCATACCAGATTTTACTATGTGGTTAGAGATTATACGGTAATGGATTTTACTTCATTCAAGACATTTCTTCCGGAGTGATGACTTTTAACACATCAACCGACTTATAAAGGGTTTTTCAACAGGGACGCTACAAAACTGGAGCGACAGGGACAGCAAACGACGCCGAATTTCTTGCCGCTCTTTTGACAGTTTTCTTCAGTAAGGTTTGCTATTTCATTATGGAAAGATATACGAGCCAACAACGAGTCGAAATTATTAAAATTTACTACCGAAATTCGGAGTCAGTAGCCTGAACGTTAAGAGCGATACGTCCAATTTATGGTCGTCATAATCGTCCTAGCAGATCAACAATTGAGCGTCTAGTGGAAAAATTTGAATCCACAAGCACAGTACAAAATGTTCCCGTGCCAGTGAGACAAAGAAGTGCCCGTAGTGTCGAGAATATTGCTGCCGCTGAGGCTTCAGTTGAAGAAAGCCCAAATGTGTCTCTCACACGTCGTTCTCAAGCGTTGGGCATCTCTGTGACGTCGTTGTGGCGAATTTTGCGAAAAGATCTTGGCCTACATCCTTACAAGATTAAATTGGCGTAAGAACTGAAGCCGCTTGACCACCAGAAGCGTCGTATGTTCGTGCCACAATCAATTTATTGGAAACCAAGTTTGGAAACCGTATTATCTCACGAAATGGTCCAGTCGCTTGGCCGCCTCGGTCGTGCGATTTGACGCCGTTAGACTATTTCCTGTGGGGCTACGTCAAGTCTATGGTCTATGCCAACAAGCCAGCGACGATTGATGAACTTCGTACGAATATCTAACGTGAAATTGCAGCAGTATCGGCCGATTTATGCTTGAAAACCGTCAAAAATTGGGTTCAGCGTGCAAAAGAAATCGAGTTCCATTCATAATGGCATCGAACGTACTTTCACAGGAATAAAGAATTTCATTGATATCCAAAACCATTTTTGTTTTATTTAAACATTTTATTTACTTTTGTAGCGCTCTTATTGAAAAACCCTTTATACAAGGTGGCGCAAAAGTTGTCAGGTGGCGCAAAAGTTGTCACCCGATGTTCTTTCGCTGTAATTTTTTTTATGAATGAAAAACTTTGGTTCTGCTTTTGGATTATGTTAATTGGTGTCTTAAGTTTTTTCTGTATCAGTTAACTTCACAAATATCAAAGTAGAATTTACATTTGCCGCCATTTGCAAAAATTATACTTCTTCCGATAGGAAGATGACTTTTGCGCCACCTTGTATATGAAAAAATAAGATATCCCACCTCAAGCAGATCTGCTCAATTGATCCCTCCTCGGTAGGTACTCCTGCTTAAGTCAGTTTTTTATTCACTCCACACGGTTGTGGAACTCCTTACCCTACTCTATCCGAAGTTTAAATAACACAACTAAACTTAAAAATGAATTAAAATCGTATCTCTCCTTGAATTCTTAAAATTTTGTATTGATTTTTTGTATATTTTTCGTGTAAAAATTGCTTATGCCTTACTTTTCATTATTTCTTTTTTCTCATCAACATGAATTCTTCGTTTTGTAACTCATGTAGCTTTTTATACTCGCTTCAACTATTGTATGCCTTTCACTAGTTTATAAGATATTGTATCACTAAATAAATAAATAAATAAATAAATAAAATAAATAAATAAAAATGTCTTTCTTCTACCTGTAGTTTCTTTCTTGCATTTTAAGCTATATACAAATTCATTTATGGGAAAAAGGAAATATAGGAACATTTTAATTTGAGTTGATCATATAATAAAAGAAGGTTGATACAAAATCTATGTTTAATTCAAGTTTATTTATCTTCTACATCATTATTATCAACATTATAATTTCTCTCTTCTTCTGCTTCTTCGCTTTCTTCTTCATCAACTTAATATTTCATCAACTTTTAACGGTACTGATGGCCCAACGTACCACAATGGTTCAAGTTAACTGGATTCATTAAATTGCCATCCACATTCCGTTGGATCGTATACAATAGAAGTAGGTTCAGTAGCATTTTGCCACATTGCGTTTACACACATGGTGCGTAAAATTTTTTGCGTTAAAGTTTTCCAGCATGGGGGAATATTACTAGAATTGAAATTTATCATACCTTTGTAAAATTCTTCTCTGTCGCTTGTACAAGGTGGCGCAAAAGTAATCCTCCTATCAGAAAATGCTATAAATTTTGCGATTGGGCCCCTAATGTCAGTTCTGTTTTGACATTTGTGTAGTAAACACATGCGAAATACACGTTAATAAACAATGTTACGCTACACTGCTCCAGAACGCGGAATATTGGTGACTATTTATTTGATTTTTTTTTTTAAATTACAGCCAAAAAACATCGGAAGGTTATTTTTGCGCCACCTTGTATTTGCAAAAAAATTCAAAAATGATTCAAATCTTGCAGCATTAACATCATTATTTTTTATTTTATACATTTCATTCGTAAATTTTTGGACTAAATCTGTTTTTTCTTTGGACTTGTCAAATGCTCGAACATATTCTGATATTCTTCATTTTCTAACAGGAGGTTGTAGGCTTTAATTTTTCCCTTACGAACAGAGAGTACGGTAGAGATCGACAGACTGATGAACCCAACTTTTCTGCGAGGTGTATACAATTTACGTAATTTATTTCGTTATTGGTTTTGGTTGTGATCCATATTTCTTGTTCTTTGAATTTATATATGTTTCCAAGACAAATGATTAAGATGTCAGTATCTGCTGATTTTATGTTATACACTCGAACACGTACATAAAATTTTATAAGAAATTCTTTGTTTTGATTTTTACAGTTGGCTCGCTGTTTCCATGGGTTATGTTCTCCATGTACTTTGCTGAAAATGATATTTTAAATGAACAAATGAATTGAAATCGAATCAGTAACTTGATATTTAATCCTCGGTTGTGTAAAATCGCAAAGGTATTTTCCAGACAATTTGATTTTCCTCTCGACCGCAGGCCAAACACTTTAAAATATGTTTTCCCATTTCTTCTTACAATATTTTTAAATTAAAAAACAGTTGAACTTTATCTTTTAAAAAACACGTACACTCTTATTTGTTTGCTCTGAGTACTATCACGCGTCACCCCGTATTGTGTTTTCTTCACTTGTTCAGTAAAAAAAAAATAATCAGAAAAACCACCCATAAACCATTTAAAAAAAAGTAAAACAGGTAGCTTTGCACCAAGTGAAAAGTTAAAGGAAGAAACTGGAGGTAGAAGAAAGACATCACTCCGAAAAATCCATGACAGTATAATCTCTAAACACATAGTAAAATCTGGTATGCGCGATACTTCCGGCAGTTTGTAAGCACGCATACCAAGATATTTATGAATCTAACATCAAAACGCGTAAAGTGAAAAACAATGGTTTCCGTGATAATGGATAAATTTTACCCCTTAGCACACCATTTAAATAGGTTTGCGCGACCTTTCCGGCTAAAAACCATTGGTCGGCCGGATTTTTTCTCAAAGCATATTATGCTATTTCCCACAATGTCTATGAGATTGATCAAAATCCGTGATGACAGAGAAATCTGATGGAAATTTAATAATATTATAATTTATTTAAAATGTTTTCGGCCAATTAAAACTACGCCGACCAAGCAAATCTTATTCGTCTGAGTGTTAACTTTTATTTTTTATTTATAATTTGAATAGGCGTGATGACGGAACTTTCATGTATGGTGGCTCCTGGGCTATTCCGTATCTTGATTGTACCTCCGGAGAAAGCATGTACATAATCATATCCCCACATGTTTTAATTTTTTTTGTGTAATTGGGTTTTAATAGTAAAATGGAATAATTGTTAGAATTAGATGGAGAAAAGCCAATGCTCTGAAGAATTCGTGTGTTCATTTCGAAGAAACTCTTGTATTTGCAATCTACATGTATATAAAACGTAATTTGAGCAAACATATGCTCGGTTACGCTGTTGACAATCAAACTTATCGAATTTTTTACTTGGGTCTTATCAAGGCTTTCAAAGAATGTCAATGTGAGTCGTTAATAAGTGTTAAGTCCTAATCCAGGAAAATGTAAAAGAAGGTAGGTACCTAAAACTAAATTGTGTTCAATAATTTAATTTGTTCAATAAAAAAATTACACAATGTTCTGATGGAGAATACGGGCGTTGTAATTCTGAAATGAAATTTCAATCTTCACATACGGCATTTTGGTATTTACTCTGGCAATGCAGACCTGAAAGTTCTGGATACAAGCAGTGTCTTTCAATCAGAAATTCTGTATATTCTTAGAGCGGCAGAACTAATACGGTTGGGATCAATATCCGGTAGGGATGATGCCATTTGCAACGATAGTCAAGCTGCAATCAAGTTCCGGAGTCAACTAACATCAATTCTGAAATAGTCAGTAGTTGTTGGGTATCTACGAGGAAACTGCGGCATTGAAAGTAATGAACTAACTGATGGCAAAAATGGGAGGTTATTACGATAGCAGTGTGCCAGTGTTTATCAAGCCACCTCTGTGCGCAGTTAAATGTTAGCGAACTAGTTACAAAGGTTGCCGACGGTGAGCTTAGCAAGCCTACGTGGGCATAAAGTATCCAAGCCATTATAGCAGCATTTGGACCGCAACAAATCCAGAGAAAATCTGAAATTAAGCAGGCGATAGCCTGCCTCATTACCGAAGCGGCAATCAAATGGTCATGTTATTGAATTCATTTTTAAAATCGTAAGAAACATAGGGGTGTATATGTATTTCGATTTTGACACGTGCATGCTGCTGACATTTATTTGTTGTTTAGTCTTGCTTTTCCGACATCAGTGACCAACCACAGATCAGTGACCAACCACAGATTTGAATGCACACATTCAGGACATCTTAAAGGATGTTCAATACATCGCTAGGCTGCCCGAATCTTTAAATTTCCTAGATATGAATTCATCCATATATTGCCATTTCCGAAGAGCGTTGTTTTTCAGCAGACAATGCTGTGAGATACTTGTAGCTCGTCGCTAGTCGGGGTAACGACTAACTACCAATTTCCGATGCGCTGGTAGTATTTAATATTACTATTTGTAAGCATAGGTACAAACTTAGTATGTATTGTATATGCAACCACTAAATTAAATAAATGTTATAAATCTTAGCTTCCATTATCTTATCTACTAAGGGGAATAATATTGAAGGGTGTGGTCATGGTGCTTCCAGTCTTGCATGATGTTGAGTTTGCTTGGTTGTTAGCCGATGAAATGTTGGTAAGAACTCCCCTTGCTGTTCGCTTATCCACCAAGTTAGGCTGCGGTCCCGATGCAACCGAATTTTACTCGCCAGAACTAAGCAAATGTAAGCGAATACAACTCGCTCACATTCGCGCTGTTTGGGATGAAACCAACAAATTTGCCTAATATGTATTTCTTTTTGTTTCTTAAGCTAGTATTACACGATATGTTGAATCAGCAAACGTTCGCTGAGAAATGTGTCCCAATCACAACATATCGTGTGATATCGAAATTTTTGTCATCATACGTATGCTAAAAGTTGTTTGTTGACAAATTTGTTGGCTAGTCAGCATATGTATGTTGGCGACCTGAACATATCGTGTGATAACTCTTTTGGGACCGTTTGCTAACATTCGGACAAATTTTCGGCGTATGCTGACTCGTATGATGTATGCTGACGAGCTAAAGTAGGCTCGTGAGCATACGCCACATTTTTCAGCATACGGTTTTGATGTTTTTGAAGTTTCGATACATTTTGAACGCTCCGCACGTGTTTTTTGTGTTTCTATTGTTGTTAGCGACTGGCAACATTAATATTTATTATTAAAACTATAGTATAAGTTAATTTTAAACGTACATTTATATGGGTTTAATATAAAAAAAAAAAACTTTATTACTTCAAGAGTCAAGACTCTTAACTCTAATAGACTAGGCAACTGAACCTTATCTAAGCAACTGAACATTGATGATACCTGTACTGTACACTTATATTTGTACTACTCTGCCGATCACGTTGGGTTCACTCCAGACATAATGTCAGCATTCTTGGAATTTGGAAGTTCATACGATGTCAGGTGTTGCATGTCAATTCTGCTCATTCCATGGGAATCGGTACTGCGCGTGTTTATTGTCGTTGTTTGTCTGAGCAATGTTGTCAGATTTTTTTTTTCATAAAACTGTAAACTCCCAAAAAAAACTGTATTTTCAACCAAAAAACTGTAACCTTTAAAAACGAAAAGATTTTTGTTTTTTTTTTTAAATTTTATTAAACAAAAATAACACAAAACAAATCATTTTAAATAAAATAACAAGCTTAAATACGATAGTACATACTACGATTTAAATCACATTTTCATTTTGTATTAAAGAAATTAAAAAAAAAATTAAACTTTTATTGAAATTTAAAAAAAAAACTGTGATGTGTACTACGAGGTAATTTTAAAAACTGTAAGCTTGTCTAAAAAACTGTAATTTACATTTAAAACTGTGAATATGGCAACATTGGTATCAACTTAGGTTTCGATTGTTAACTTATACTATACACTACAGTTTTATAGACTACACGTACACTTCAGCAGAATCGCAGAAAATCGATAAATACAACACGCACAAATCGCGATCTGTAAATTTGTTCAGCATATAATCATACGGGTCTTCAAATTTTTCAGCAAACCGATTTCAACATATCGTGTGATAGGTCTTCTGTGTGCTGAAAAAATATGATAGCAAACTGTTGTTAGCATATTTTGTGAACAAACAATTTGCTACTTTGGGACAGATTCAACATATCGTGTGATAGGCCATCATACGCCAGACGAACATATGCATATTTGCTGAGAATTGTTAGCATATCATTGTGAACATACGTATGCTCATTCAACATATCGTGTAATACTAGCTTTACTATTGTTTTTGCATTTGATTTGTATAATGATTGTAAATGTTCTCTTTTTTTGTATTGCATGCAAGCTCGCACAGCTTTACACCAACAATTGCGTGTGCGAATGATAATTATGCGTGGTCTATTTGGCCTTTTCTTTGGTTTTTGTCACTTCACTTGGATTTCGTTCGTGGAAGCTAACACATCTCCCCATCAGCAGCTAAGTTCCCAATTCAAATTATATTTAATAAATCAAATCTGTATATTGCATTTCCTACCAACTCGTTTTATCATTCATTCTCGGTGCAATAGCACAAAATATTTTTGATTTAATCAGCAGCATTGTGTGGTTCTTCAGAAGCCGAATAAATTAATGAAACATTAACCAAACGATTAATGAATATTACGAATTGCATGTGCATGGAGTGTTTTTTTTATAGACTATATACTGAAATTTATAGAAAGGCCTCGTGTGTGAATATCGTGCTTCGTTTGTGCGGGAATAGATAAAAACTACCAAGACAATCAATTACGTTTAATTCCCTCGTCGCAGATTGCTTTATAATTATTGCGCACTTATCTATTTTTTATTGGTGTATCTGCGCATTTATTAAGCATTTCACCCGTATTCTTTCATTCGGACAGTTTCATTTTTTGTAGTCTGATATGAGTGCTTTAAAGCAAAAACGTGGTAATGCAAGAGCCTGCATAACACGTGCGGTAGATTTTATTGCATCTATCGAACAATCCACTACCATCGAGATGCTAGAGATTCGACTAAGCAGGGTCGTGGAAGCATGGTCGGAATTTTCTTCACTGCACAACGAATGTTTGTAGCATTTAGAAGACAATGAAGTAGGAGATTTCGAAAGAGAATTTGGTACGTACGAAGGCAAATATTTCGTGTCACATTCAGGTTTAAAAAAATCCATTCGAGAGAGACAATCCGCAGTCAAGACGAGCCCGACGATTCTGATTTTAAAGAAACTCGATACCTCGGCGAACACGTGTTCGACAACAAATTTGCCTCCTATTGTAGTGCCGCCATTCTCGGGCAATTATAAAGATTGGCCATCTTTTAAAGATTTATTCCTGGGTTCGGTCGACAATAAACCCAATCTCACTCCAACTCAGAAATTTCACTATTTGAAATCTTTCTTGCGGGAAGATGCGGCTAACTTAGTCAATCATATTTCGATTTCGGATGCAAACTATAGCGAAGCATGGGATCGGCTTGAAAAACGCTACGACCGGGGAAATTTAATCGTGCAATCGTTCGTTCAAACATTTCTTTCGCTTCCTTCTATGACTATTTCAAACGCGCAAATGCTCCGAAAGATTACAGACGGTGCGGATGAAGTGATTCGTGGACTTAACGCGTTAGATAGGAATGAAAGGGATCCATGGTTAATATACCTGTTATTAGCTAAGCTCGATAGTGATTCAAAGCATGCATGGGCAGAAGAAATTGGTTCTCGTGTTGATAGTTCTATAGCCAATCTTCTTGAGTTCCATGAACTGCGATGTGACGCACTCGAATCGTGCCAAACTCTTAATCGTTCGGTCACATCTCGGGGTAAACATACGGGACAGATCCGAGCACATGTAGCATCGGAAAATAGTGTACAGTGTCCTATGTGTAAAGGTGACCATGTCCTATCCCAGTGCAATCAATTCTTAGAATTAGACATTACTGCTCGTAGATCCTTCGTTAAAACCAAATCGGTGTGTTTCAAATGCCTTCGAACAGGTCATTCGTCGAACAAATGACGGTCAACGTTTCGTTGTCGCGTCTGCAAAGCTCGTCACCATTCGTCAGTTCATCAAGATGACGTACGAAATAATACCTCGTCATTACCCTCACAACATCCAAGTCTTGCCTCCAAATCTGATTCAGTATCGCCGTCGATATCATCAGTTTCGCACCAGCCTGCGGTGACTCCCTCCACTTCTGCTTCTCCATTGGTTACTAACCACTCGCTTGAGCTTAGCGTTTGAAAGCAAACAATCTTGCCAACAATTCTCGCTAAGGACAGCTTATCGATTGTCGAGTCCTATTGGATACAGGATCACAATCTTCGTTCATAGCTGAGTCATTCGCCTAACGGCTAGGTCTTCCAAGAAAACACGCTCTGGTCCCAATCATTGGACTGTCTTCTAAAGAGGCTGGAATAACAAAAGGATGCGTATCAATCCAAATCTTCTCTCGTTACAACTCCACCTATCTTTCACTCGATACCTTCGTTCTTAGTAAATTGACGTCGAATTTACCATCGAAATCCTTTGATTCGTCAACATGGGAACATATTCGAAAGTTGGACTTAGCAGATCCATACTTTAACATATCTAGTTCGATCGATGTTCTCCTGGGAGCTGACAAGGTCTGGGATATCTTCAGAGCAGAACGAATTCATGGACCTGAAGGCAGTCCTATAGCTTTCAACACGTCCTTTGGGTGGGTCATTTCGGGAGAGTTATTCGAAGCGAATTCTCTCGGTCAGGAGTTGTCTTCATTCCATTCGACTCTTGATGTGGACGGTCTATTGCAGCGGTTCTGGGAACTGGAAGAAGTTACCCCTAGTAGCGCTCATGATGGTTTCAACGATCCAGCTGTACAGCATTTTCAAAAAACAATCTCGCGCTCTTCAGACGGAAAATACGTCGTCTCTCTTCCGTTCAAGGTTCCTTCACCCAGCTTTGGTGAAACTTTGCAGTCGGCGGTCTCGCGGTTACATTCGATGGATCGTCGGTTTCAAAAAAATAAAAATCTGCATCAATTATACTCAAGGTTCATGCAAGAGTATCTCGAACTTGGTCACATGGAGCTAATCCCTCGCGATCAACTAAATGTAGATTCTTCTAAGCAGTTTTACCTCCCCCATCACGCGGTATTAAAACCGGACAGTTCGTCAACCAAATTACACGTTGTATTCGATGGTTCGGTGGTAAAGGACTCTAAAGGACAATCGTTAAATAGCCTACTCTTAATCGGTCCGCCAATTCAACGTGATTTAATCGGTGTCTGTTTACGTTTTCGAAAACATCGGTTTGTTTTTACGGCCGATATCGTTAAAATGCTCCGCCAAATATGCATCCGCCAACAAGACATGGACTTTCAACGAATCGTATGGCGTCAGAACCCTCGCGACGCGATTCAACACTATCGCTTACGAACCGTAACGTATGGAACTGCATCTGCTCCATACTTGTCGGTTCGCGTATTACAGTAACTCGCGGAAGATTACTCATCAAAACATCCCAAAGCAGCTTAGTGATAGGCATAATCGAATGATTTAAAGAATCGAGATATTAGTACTCGAATGATTTAAAGAATCGAATGATAATTCGAATGATATTCGAAACAATATCATAGTAAAAAAAAGTAGGAATCAACGTAAACTTTTTTTAAATACGTTTTTATTTTAAGAAATAACGAACAAAATTATAATACATATATACCTTTTGTAAATAAAAATATAACATTAATAAAAACAAGTTTTTAAGAAACACTCCATTTAAAAGTAAAAAAGAAAAGAAAACAACAAAATATAGCAGTTTAAGCTTTGAAATAAATTAAATAAATATGGTCTTCAAATTAACTTCAACTAAAACTGTTCACTTTGTGAAAAATAGCTGTTCAGGAAACTTATTTTGTTTTGCCCATTAATCGGTTTCGTCGATCATTTGTCAGCTGACCTGCTTTGGAGAAAACTCTTTCTGAGGGTATAGATGTGGCAAGAATACCTGAATATTTTAGATGCAGCTGGTACAACTCCGGAAAAGTGTTTTTTTGAAGTTTCCAAAAATTTAAAGGGTTTCCTAAAATCGGTACATGTGGTAGTTCGCTATACTGCCTTAACATCAAAGTTGCCCTAGTTTCTGGAGTAAGAACAGTTTTTATTTTAGCCACTTTTTCTTCTAAGTGAGCTAGTAATGAGTCGTTATCTTTTTCAACTGTTCTTGTTGAAATTGCTGTTTCAGAAAAAGCCTCAGATATGACAGTATTCTGACGAGAACAAATGTTTATTAATTCTTCTTTGAGCAAGTTCTCAGCTTTTTTGGAATTTTCTTCAGATCCAAACGCCGTTTTTTAGTCTAGGGTCCAATAGTGTACACTTTGCAGCTATTTTATTTGTTTTGAATGCACCGAAACGCTTTAAAATTGTTTGCAACAAATCAGATTGGAGTTTAATGCCAATTTGTGTATTGGGCTTCGCTGCCTTTACTCTTATTTGGAGACCTCTTATGAATGGTATGACGAGGGACATGGTTGGAAATATTTCTCCAGAAAGTTCTTTGGTAAGTTTCTCAAAAGGCTTCAGAATTGGTATACAATACTGTATCGATTCCCATTCGGATGCCAATAAAAATTCGGGAGCTTTTGGTAGATCTGTAATTGCTATAGAGAGGGGAGCTTTAATCTCCAATAGCCTTTCCAACATAATTAATGAGGAGTTCTACCTTGTCACAACATCCTGTTTAATTTTTAATTGAGGTAATGCCATGTTTTCTTGTACTGACCTAAGTTTTTCTGATGCCAAAATGCTATGTTTAAAATGCCCTACAAGGGTTTTACACTTTTTAAGTAAATCAGTGAAGCCAGCGTTTTCCTTAAAAGCATCATTTAAACTTAAGTTTAAGGTATGGGCCACACAAGGATTGTGGATTTTTTGCAAATGTTCAATGACTGAATTTTTTATGTTTTTGGCATTGTCCGACACTATTGTCACAATTTTCTTATCTATGTTCCACTCCAAAAAGACATTTGATAAAACAGTAGCAATATTTTCTCCAGTATGCGAATCACGCATTTCTCTAGTTTTCAAGTACAGGAGAGTAAAGCTTATCGTTAAAATTGAAATGGCATGTTACAGTATAATATGATTTATTGCTGTCAGAACTCCACATATCAGTTGTGACCGTAACAAACTCTACAGCTGACAGCATTGTTTTTATTTTTTCTGCAACTTCATTATAGATGTTTGGAAGTAATTGAGTTAATAACGTTTTTCGACTCGGCGGCTTGTACAGTGGTTGAAGTTTAAAAGAATATTCCAGAAAACCAGAATTTTCCATTATTGAAAGAGGCTGGTAATCCGAAGCGACCATTTTCAACAAACATTTGTCTATTTGCTCCTTCTCGTTTTGGGTGAATTCTTTTTCTTTTACTCCACACAACCGCATTTGTTTAGTAAGTTTATTATTTAGGTACCACCGTTGAATCCTGGGCAGGCCTTTTCGATGGAATGGTTGCCGACATAGGTATTCCTGTTGAAGTTGAGCGAGATTCTTCGTTTGGATGTGCACTTCCAATTTGATCAGATTCCGAAACCACCAAACCTGTTTCATCTCTTAATTTGGCCGGATGGATTCATTTAAGATGTTGCTTCAAATTCGTCGTATTTCCGAAATATTTTATTTGTTTTTTGCAGATATTGCAAATAACAATTTTTCCATCTTCGTGCTTTTGGTAAAATTTCTAAACAATTGACGTTTTTCCACCAGGTTTCATTTTAAATCACTGCCGATTGCACAAAATATCTAATGTAAATCACAGTAAACTACTGATTTATAATTTAATTTACCTACCTTTATTTATTGCTTTCTAAAATAATAAAACTAGACAAAAAATATACAAATTACTCGTATCGTACCTCCCTCTTTCATCAGACTTCAACACAGAACAGAACAGTTAATAAAAAACATAGGGGCGGGCTACAGTCCGCTTGGGCGAACTGTTGGATACCCTATTCTTATTCCTATATCTCATAAGTGGGCGTGACAAAAATTTAAAGGATTTTATCGAAAAAACTAAGCTTTTGTAAATAAAAACGCTCCCTAGCTCAAACTTTGGTTTTTCAATAAAATTGTTTTATTTAATTGTGGGCGTGTCAGTAGGCGGATTTAAAAAAAATTTAAGTATGAGCATAAAGGGCACCTAGAGAGTATATACTATAAATTTCAGCTCCCTAGCTCAAACTTTGGACTTTCAAAAATAAAAATAAAAAATTGTGGGCGTGTCAGTAGGCGGATTTTGAAAATATTTACACATGAGCATAAAGGGCCCCTAGAGAGTATATATTAAAAATTTCAGCTCTCTAGCTCAAAATTCGATTTTTTCCAAAATTTTGTTTTTTTGAGTTTGTGGGCGGATTTCAAAAATTCTTAAACTTGATTATTTCGGGACCCTAGAGAGTATATGGTTAAAATTTCAGCTCTCTAGGTCCAGTTTAAAGGCCTAATTTTTGCCGACGGACGGACGGACGGACGGACGGACATGGTTAGATCGACATTACTATCGATGCTGATCATAAATATAGTAACTTTTAGGGGTCTACGGGCAATATTAAGGTATGTTACAAACTATGCGTCAAAATTAATATACCCCTAGAATAGGGTATAATAAATGAGCAAAAACCCAACACAAACAAAATCATAACATAACGGCTCTCGGTTCTCGCTTTTCGTTTGCAATTCAATATTTAATTTCAACCCTCAACGATGCTTCGATTACGTAAATGAATATAAAAAAATAACCCAAAGTCGTGCGTGAGTGAATACAAAACAAACACGAGATACCTACACAAATAACCAACTTCTCGTGTTCTCGATTTTGTGCGTTTTCTTTTTTGTTCTTTCGTTCAGTATTCTCTTCTCGGTCTCGAATCGTCACTCGAGTGTCGAGTTCGAGTTCTCATTTCGCATAGAGTAAGTATATGTGAGAAATCATTCGAATCATTTGAGTGAAGAATCGAGATATTTCGAGATGTTGTCTGAATCGATTATAATCGATTATATCATTCGAATGTGCCCATCACTATATAACCTTGCTAAATGACGTCTACGTCGACGACGTCATGACAGGCGCAAACTCTATTGAGGAATTGCTAGATTTGCAGTCAGAACTCGTCACATTGTTATCACTAGCTGGGCTCCAGCTACGGAAATGGAGCTCCAACTGTTGGGCTCTTCTCGCAGAATAAAAACCGGAAGATTGGGAATATTCCTTTGTTGACCGAGAACGTTCACAATCCCTAATTAAGGTGTTGGGAATGGTCTGGAATCCTGCTGCTGATGTGTTCTCCTTTCGAATAACTCAATCTAACCCCTGTCCTTCAATAATAAGAAGAACATTACTTTACGAAATCGCAAGTATTTTTGATCCTCTTGGACTCCTTGCTCATTCAGTAGTTCTATTTAAAATGATGTTTCAGCACCTGTGGTCTACTGAATTAAAACTTGGCTGGGATGATAACCTACCTTCTGTGATCGCTGAAAAATGGAAGACCTATCGCGAACAACTTCCCTTTTTCGAACAAATTCGGGTTCCGCGAAATGTGTTTCCATCCGCAGACACCATAGAGCTTCACGGTTTCTCGGATGCTTCGTCGCTGGCGTACGCCGCTGTCGTTTATGCTCGCTCAGTATCTATTACTGGTGAAGTTACTATCGTCATCGTTGCGGCAAAAACTGAGGTAGCCCCACTCAAACCTATCTCCATTCCTCATCTCGAACTCTGTGGTGCACTACTGCTTGCTGGGTTATTGACTCTTGTGAAACGGTCGGTTGATACTAAGACTATTAAGACATTCGCGTGGTGTGACTCCGAAATTGTTCTGCATTGGCTTTCATCACCCCCTCGTCGCTGGACAACGTTCGTAGCTAACCGCTGTGCAGCCATTCTAGAAATCATACCCAGGTACTCTTGGTGTTATGTCCCGTCAGAATCGAACCCCGCGGATTGTGCATCGCGTGGTGTATTGCCGTCTGATCTCATAAACCACAGTCTTTGGTGGACCGGTCCATCCTGGCTGTCCCTATCCAACGATCAATGGCCAAAATCTAAACTTTCGTTCAGTCAGTATAAAAGTGCGTTACTTCATACCGAAGAAAGGCCAACCTCAAGGCATGTGCTTATCATGTCGCTGGACAGTCATATCTTCTCGGACTTAATAAAGAACATTTCGTCATGGTACCGATTGCAGCGGATAGTTGCTCAATGTTTACGGTTGGCGTCAGAGTGTCGCATTCCCATCTTAGCTCGAACTCATCGCGGTTTGACTTATGCTGAAATGAACTCCGCGTTTTTGGACAATGATGGGCTATTACGGGTCGGTGGACGTATCAGGCACGCAAGTGTGTCATTTAATATAAAACATCCTGTCATTCTCCCTAAGACTAATCCGATATCTTCTCTGATAATAACAGATATTCATCAACGGTATCAACACTCAGGAACATCAGAAACTTTTGCTTTCGTTCGACAGCAGTACTGGATTATGGGCAGCAGAAATCTCATTCGTCAGATCATCCACAGGTGCAAGCAGTGTTTTATGCAGCGAAAATTAACAAGCCAGCAGATCATGGGTGATTTACCATCGCATCGCATCCAACCAAGTCGTCCATTTTCAAATACTGGGTGCGATTACGCTGGCCCTCTTACCATCAAGCTATCCGGTTGTCGTAAGCCAAAGACGTCCAAGGCCTACATTGCTCTTTTTGTGTGCATGTCAACGAAAGCGATCCATCTGGAGCTGGTGAGTGACCTCACCACCGACGCCTTCATCGCCGCGTTTCGTAGATTTGTTTCTCGCCGTGGCAAGTGTAGCAACATCTAGAGTGACAACGGGACAAATTTCCAAGGAGCTCGTTGCTGTCTTACGGAAATGCATAAATTGTTAACAAACACACAGTGATATAATCGCAGCAGCGCTTGCCAAGGATGGCATTGCGTGGCACTTTATTCCTCCATCAGCGCCGCACTTTGGGGGATTATGGGAAGCTGGTGTCAAGTCAGTCAAGCTGCACTTACGGCGTGTTATTGAAAGCTCTATGTTAACATTCGAAGAATTGTATACTGTCCTTAGTCAAATTGAAGCAATTTTGAATTCTCGTCCTCTATGTTCTATGTCTGACTCTGATTTAAGCCCACTAACTCCAGCTCATTTTCTTGTAGGTGAACCACTCACAGCTGTTCCCGAACCAAACCATTTAGACACTCCTCCCAGTCGCCTTTCACATTGGAACCATATCCAGAGTATGACACAAGGATTCTGGAAAAGATGGCATATGGAGTATCTGACAACGCTGCAGGAGCGACCCAAATGGCAACATCGTCATACCAATCTCAAGCCTGGAGATTTGGTTGTAATTAAGGAACCCAATCTTCCGCCTACGAAGTGGTTACTAGGCCGAATCGAATGTGTAAACCATGGAGCAGATCAACATGTCAGAGTCGCCACCGTGAGAACAACATCAGGAACCTTAGTTCGCCCGATCACTAAGCTAGCTCCTCTACCTGTATCCTGAAACTCGTTCCAGGGGTGCCGGGATGTTTGAGATGAAACCAACAATTTTGCCTAATATGTATTTCTTTTTGTTTCTTACTACTGTTTTTGCATTTGATTTGTATAATGATTGTAAATGTTCTCTTTTTTTTGTATTGCATGCAAGCTCGCACAGCTTTACACCTACAATTGCGTGTGCGAAGCGGTGGATGGGCGAGATGATAATTATGCGTGGTCTATTTGACCTTTTCTTTGGTTTTTGTCACTTCACTTGGATTTCGTTCGTGGAAGCTAACACATATCCCCATCAGCAGCTAAGTACCCAATTCAAATTATATTTAATAAATCAAATCTGTATATTGCATTTCCTACTAACTCGTTTTATCATTCATTCTCGGTGCAATAGCACAAAATCTTTTTGATTTAATCAGCAGCACGCGCGTTGCAAGCGAATTATACATACACGAAGTTAGCTAATTTATGTATGTAATACAAAGACATGCGGAAATGGGTTGATTCGATGATACTTTAAGTGTGCAATGGTGCAATTATGTTACGAGTAAATTTATACTCTACCTGCGGAAATCGGTTGGATAATTACTTTTATGGCGTTTTTACAGAAAATCGAGAAATTGCTCTTTTCAATGAAGCATGTTTCGGGTGTGATCAGTAGACCATTCTAGTAAAGGTGAGTATCTGACCTACATATTGAAATTATTTCACAATAAATTCAAAACGCGTTTTCTTCACTTTGACGTTTGACACAGATATCTATTTTACGTTCACCATAGACACATGTTTTTATCAATATGTTTTCCGGCAAAACTTGTGCTTACTTTTTTTGTGAACACACTTGATTGTGCTTGAGTTAATGTACCCATGTCTACAACTATGTACAAATCCTTTGAAATTCAAACAAATTATCTTGAGTTCGCTTTGCTCGCGCGAGTAAAATAGAAATGAAACCATCGGAAATTCGACTCACTTAGTTCGCGCGAGTAAATTGTATGCACCCGAACCAAAACACAGAAAATCGTAGATTTGAATGAGTAAAGTGGACTTTAAAAATTCGAGCGGTTGAGATTCGCTAACATTCGGAACCGCAGCCTAAAAGTTACTTTGGTGAAGAGAACACATTCCTTGCAGTTTCGTTATTAAAAACAAATTAGAGACTACCTTTGTATACCCTGTTCTAAGGGTATACTAATTTTGACTTAGTTTGTAACATACCTTGATATTGCCCGTAGACCAATAAAAGTTTCTATATTTATGATAGCATCGATAGTAATGTCGATCTAGCCATGTCTGTCCGTCCGTCCGTCCGTCAGCATGTCGGCAAAAATTAGGCCTTTAAACTGGACATAAAGAGCGAGTGAAATTTTAGCCATATACTCTCTAGGTTCCCGAAATAATCAACTTTAAGAATTTCTGAAATCCGCCCACAGACACGCCCACAATTAATAAAACAATTTATTGAAAAGTCAAAGTGTGAGCTAGGGAGCGTTTTTTTTACAAAAGCTTTGTTTTTTTCGATTAAATCCTTTAAATGTTATACATATAACAAAATATGTAAAGCGTTCTTAACCATTCAACCATACTTAGACTTTTGTCACGCCCACTTATAAGGGATAGGAATAAGAATACCTAGGGTATTCAACAGTTCGCCCAAGCGGAAAAGGGGAGCTAATATTGGGTTCTTTTGAAAGAAAAATTCTATGACTCCTAAAACTGCTCGGGAGATAAAATTTTCAAAATCCGCCCACTGACACGCCCACAATTAAATAAAACAATTTTATTGAAAAACCAAAATTTGAGCTAGTGAGCTGAAATTTATAATATATACTCTCTAGGGGCCTTACTTTACTTACTTTTAAATTCATTTTTATTAATTATTAGCTTATATCAACTTAAATACTAGACAAAAATGATTAAATCTAACTTAAAATTAACAGGATACTTATTCTAGATTATTGATCCTTATGCGGACGCCCTAAACTTAATTCTATCTTATAATTATTGCCTTTCGGCCTAGAAACTATTTTACGAACTAATCTTACATAATTCTGTTTTCATCGAGAAAATTGTTAAGAAAACTCGGAATCTTTATCAAATTTTATATTTTTATATAAAAAAACAAATTATAAACTACCTACTCTACTTACTTAAACTACTTAGCATATTCTAACTATAATTAGGATTCTGAGCACTCGTTGCCTGGCGCAACAAGTGGTCAAAATCCCAATTGCTTTCCGAGCGCCTGGCAGTCGTCAACGTGCACACGCGCCGCCGTGAGCCGACTGAAGCCTTACAGCGTCAGTCAACTCCCGGAAGCACCACCACACGTTGGCGAGCCCGGCCTCTCCCAAAAACGCCCTAGCTGACTTAATTTAACTTATAAGCTAAGAGGATGTTACCTAGAGTAACGCACCGTCCTGGGAGGGCATGTTGACCCCTCCCCCCTCAACAAGCCACCAAAATTCGGCGAATTGCTTTTCCGTGTCGAATATATCCCTCTCCGATATTGCGGTACTAAAACGGAGGAGCTCATGAGCATTGGCGACGTCCCCGTCATGGCGGAGCCGCTTATCTCTCGCGCTGCGGTAGTGATGGTATAAGACCGGGATACCATCCCTCGTCTGTACCAGCCCTTTTGAATCAATATGGATAAATGCCTCTGGCGGGATAAAGCCAGACCGGAGCGTACTCTCTATGTACATTTCATTGGGGTAGTAAGCCCCAAATATCAGACTATTGTCGCTGGTCATCGCCCTTGCAACGTGCCTTCGAGTGACCTTAATGAGTAAATTGTCAATCCTATTCAACTGAGCCCCATCGTATAGGACCTTGTTGGGATAGTATTTTATATAGTTGGATTCGGGCGTTCGGAACAACCGGAGACAGGTCCTAAGACATTGTCTCTCCAAAACCCGAATCTTTTCCATATAACTAGGCGCTATATTAAACCACAATGGACAACCATAAGCGATGATCGGCCTTATAAGGGCCACGTAGCAAATGACCTTCACTCTAGAGTCAAGTTGACTGCTATGAAACAGTCTCCTTGTCAGAGCATAAGCCTTTTTGGCCCCAGCAAGACAAGCAACTATATGTCTATCGAAATACAGATACTGGTCAAGCCAGATACCCAGATATCTAACTACGCTTCTCACCGCCAATGGCTGCCCATTTTGTCCAATAATGGCCAATTTCTTCCAGTTTTTTCTGGTATCCCTAGAGGCCCCAGCCAATGGAGTTCTGAACAAGATTGTTTCCGTCTTCTGAAAGTTGATTTTCAACTTCCAGTCGTCGCAATATCGCTTAATTTGATCAAAGTCACGCTGCAAAAGGCTATTAATGACCTCGATTTTAGGACCTGATCTGTATGCCACCAAATCGTCGGCATACGCTATAGCATGTCTGAGTGAGCGCACCAGATCACTCGTGTAAATGTTAAACAGGATCGGAGAATTGACCGCCCCCTGCTGTAAACCGTTTTTAATTTCAAAGACTCTGCTCGAAGTCACGTTGCCACATTTGACAACGAACTTCTTTCCCATAAGCATATTATAAATTACATATAGCAAAGGTTTGTGCATCCCCCGCCTGGTCAACTTGTAGAAAAGTCCCTCTAACCATACGGTGTCGAAATCCTTCTCAAAATCAACCAGACAAGCACCCGTGCATTGGTTCTTGCATTTATTCCACTGAATGTCGGAAACCAGTTTCGACGCGGCATGAATAGTGTCATGCCTCGCCCTGAAACCAAACTGGTTGTCCGGGATTATGTTATTGTCCTCGACCCACTTTAACAGGGCTCTATTGACAACCTTTTCAAAGACCTTGCTAATATTCGGAAGCAAGCTAATTGACCGGAGATTGGCAGGGTTCGTCCTATCTTTACATTTTTTCGGGATAGGGTGTACCACAGCTAACTTCCAATGCGCCGGATAATGTGCATTATTCAGCGCATTGTTAAACAGCGTGGTGAAAATATCTACAGCCTCCAAAGGCAGGTGTCTTAATACGACGTTTGGGACACCATCCATCCCCGCCGACTTTTTATTCTTTAGTGACTCGAAGATGCACAGAAGATCATCCTTCGACACGAACAAGTGCGATGCATCTCGGCCATTGGCGACAACTGCATTAGCATGGTTTTCATCAGTGAATACGGTGAATCCGTTATTCTCAGATCGCCAATTCTCAAGTTCGGTGCGCAGATAGAAGTGGCTCACCAGAGCCCTATTCTCAATGTCGTGGTTACGGCGAACAGGATTGTTCACCGTATACACGGCCTCGAAACAAGCGCCCAGCAAATCCACTTTCTCCTGTGGGTCCTCGACCACGAAAAAATCGTCGTTTGAAGCGACACTTTCTGGACTTATTCCAGCAGTCAGTACTGTCTGTCTGTTCTCTGCTGTCTGGGAGATTCGAACACAAGGAATATCATTGTGATCTTTCCTCCTGAACAACTTATTTATCTGTACTCTCTAGGGGCCCTTTAAGCTCATGTGTAAATATTTTCAAAATCCGCCTACTGACACGCCCACAGTTTAAAAAAACTTTTTTGAAAACCCAAAGTTTGAGATAGGGAGCTGAAATTTATAATATATACTCTCTAGGGGGCCCTTTATGCTCATGTGTAAATATTTTCTAAATCCGCCTACTGCGACGCCCACAATATTTAAAAAAAAAACTTTTTTCGAAAATCCAAAGTTTGAGATAGGGAGCTAAAATTTATAATATATACTCTCTAGGGGCTCTTTATGCTAATATGTTAATTTTTTTAAATCCGCTTACTGACACGCCCACAATTAAATCAAATAATTTAATTAAAAACCAAAGTTTGTGCTAGGGAGCGTTGTTTTTACAAAAGCTTCGTTTTTTTTTATGAAATCCTTTAAATGTTATCTAACAAAATAATAATAACAACCATACTTAGACTTTTGTCACGCCCACTCATAAGGGATAGGAATAAGAATAGGGTATCCAACAGTTCGCCCAAGCGGACTGTAGCCCGTCCCTATGTTTCAAATTAAATTAAGCAAAAGGAAGGCGGCAAATATTTGTTTTCAATATGCGGTTCTTTTGAGAGGGCGCCAGGTGTCAGGAGGTTTAATACTAAGAAAGAAGGAAATAAAATGGCATACCAATTCAGTTTTTACCAAAATACGAAACAACTGGGCCCTCATCATGTAACTTTGCGGACGATTGTCGTCCATGCGATTGCACTGAACGCTGTCGTCAATAGTCTGGTTCACGAAACACAATTGTTCTCGTGTCGTCCTCTCGTCGTTTGGCTACAGTTTGAGAAACACTGAAAACAGTCAGAAACGTCAGAAACGAAGAAAACTGACTGCTGAAAACAAAACAAAACCTTGCAGACTGCTGATATTCGTTTATAGCTTTTTGTATTTGTATTATGTGCATACATGGGTCCTTCGACACCATCAAAGCGGCGGTTGGTTGCATTTATAAAATATTTTTTTTTTATACTAATTAAATTTCATTTAGGTACTCTAGTTCGCCAACACAAAGCAAACCCTCCACCTCAAAGCGGCACCGGAAAATACAAAACGATGAAAACGAAAAAGTGGAAATATTAAAAGAGCAAATAAAAAAAAGATACAATATTTCAAGACAATTTGCTCAAAATTTTAACAGAGCGCAATCAGCAGGAATTAGTGTTTCATGAGAAGGTAACAAATTTCATGGATAAATTAATAAACATTTTTGAGAGGAAGTAAACTTGATTCCTGCTGATTGCGCTCTGTTAGTTATTAGTTAAGCTAACTTTTGTGCAACTCTGACTCATAGTTACTCACTTCTTTTCTGGGAGTGACATGGGATCCGATGCATCTCTTACTTCTCTCCTTCTTCTAATCCATTGACGGTTTTGAATTTCCTCGTCGTTAAAAATCAATAAAATATTGCGGCGAAACATTTTTTGCAAATATTTAAACTTTATTAAACTTTCTAAAGACAAATATGAAATTACAGCGATTTATAAATGCAAGACGATAGATAATTAGCTATCGTGCAATCACTGTCGACGAGACGATCGTATTTGACAGCATTCCATCTTACGTGAAGCATCGTTAAGTCGATATCTTTCAGATGACAGACGTTTTTATGCGTACGTGAAGCATATCTATCGTTATCGATATCGAAAACGATATAGACATCCTTACGTGATGAGGGCCCTGTACTTTCAAAACAGGGAAATATCTTAAAATGGGTAAATTAATTCAGAAGTTTGAAATTTTAGCTGATACTTTCCAGGGTTGTTAGATGTTTGCAATAATTTGTATACCCTATTCTAAGGGTATATTAATTTTGACTTATAGTTTGTAATATTATTGTATGTTGTAAATATATACCATAATATTGCCTGTAGACCCCTAAAAGTTACTATATTTATGATCAGCATCGATAGTAATGTCAATCTAGCCATATCCGTCCGTCCGTCTGTCGGCAAAAATTAGGCCTTTAAACTGGACCTAGAGAGCTGAAATTTTAACCATATACTCTCTAGGGTCCCGAAATAATCAACTTTTTAGAATTTTTGAAATCTGCCCGCAGACACGCAAACAAACTCAAAAAACTAATTTATCGAAAAATCTAATTTTGAGCTAGAAAGCTGAAATTTTTTATATATTTTAATCTACAGTTTATTTATTAATGCTACAAGGATTACCACAGATTTAATATTTATCTTTTTTCACGTTTGTTACAGCATGTACGATCTCTTACAAAAATAGAAAAATATATAACGTCGTCAAGTTGGATGTAGTTGGCGTCATCAATTCATCAATGGGTGCGTCTAACAAAAAACCCTCATGCATTCCAACTTGAAAACACAAATGGCGCTTTTACTAAAGTTTACTATATATATTTTTATCTTTGACTCCTAAAACTGCTCGGGAGATACAATTTTTAAAATCCGCCCACTGACGCGCCTACAATTAAAAAAACTATTTTATTGAAAAGTCAAAGTTTGAGCTAGGGAGCTGACATTTATAATATATACTCTCTAGGGCCTCTTTATGCTCATGTGTAAATATTTCCAAAATCCGCCTACTTACACGCCCACAATTCAAAAAAAAAAAGTTTAAGCTAGGGAGCTGAAAATAATATAGACTCTCTAGGTGCTCTTTATATTTATGTTTAAATATTTTGTAAATCCGCCCACTGACACGTCCACAATTAAATAAAACAATTTTAGCTGGGGAGCGTTTTTTTTATAAAACCTTCGTTTTCTTTCGATTCAATCCTTTAAATGTTATATAACAAAATATGTAAAGCGTTCTTAATAATTCTACCATACATATACTTTTGTCACGCCCACTTATGAGGAATAGAAATAAGAATAGGGTATCGAACAGTTCGCCCACGCGGACTGTAGCCCGTCCCTATGTTTTTAAATATTTTTCAGTTTTCCATAAAATTTCGTAATTTCATTTGCTTCAAATAGATAGGTACATTAAGAAAGTCATTATGACGAACTAGAAATCGTTCAAAAGTTCAGAATCACAATTTTAATGGCCCTTATGTCTGCTTCAACCGGAAAAAAGGTCTATGCATTTTATGTCATCGCACCTTATTTTGGTCAGTTAAAAAGAAATAATCTATGCCGTCAAATTGATACAAAATCAAAGGAATAACAAAGACATTTTGCAGGCCTAAAATTTGGATCTTTGTCGAACACAGATCTTTTCATAAAATCATGCGAGGAGGTCATATCACCACAAATATTCACCAGGAGAATTTTGAAATAAAAACAATGCGACCCATGAGGTCCATACGATCAACTTCTCAGCGTGAAACTCGTATGGATATAATCCTTACTAATATTAAAAATAGGGGCGGGCTACAGTCCGCTTGGGCGAACTGTTGGATACCCTATTCTTATTCCTATATCTCATAAGTGGGCGTGACAAAAATTTAAAGGATTTTAACGAAAAAACTAAGCTTTTGTAAATAAAAACGCTCCCTAGCTCAAACTTTGGTTTTTCAATAAAATTGTTTTATTTAATTGTGGGCGTGTCAGAAGGCGGATTTAAAAAAAATTTAAGTATGAGCATAAAGGGCACCTAGAGAGTATATACTATAAATTTCAGCTCCCTAGCTCAAACTTTGGACTTTCAAAAATAAAAAATAAATAATTGTGGGCGTGTCAGTAGGCGGATTTTGAAAATATTTACACATGAGCATAAAGGGCCCCTAGAGAGAATATATTAAAAATTTCAGCTCCCTAGCTCAAATTTTGGTTTTTCAAAAAAAATATTTTATTTCATTGTGGGCGTGTCAGTGGGCGGATTTTGAAAATTGTGTGTCCCAAGCAGTTTTATGGGCCAAAGATCATATATAAAAAATTTCAGCTCTCTAGCTCAAAATTCGATTTTTTCCAAAATTTTGTTTTTTTGAGTTTGTGGGCGTGTCTGTGGGCGGATTTCAAAAATTCTTAAACTTGATTATTTCGGGACCCTAGAGAGTATATGGTTAAAATTTCAGCTCTCTAGGTCCAGTTTAAAGGCCTAATTTTTGCCGACGGACGGACGGACGGACATGGCTAGATCGACATTACTATCGATGCTGATCATAAGTATAGTAACTTTTAGGGGTCTACGGGCAATATTAAGGTATGTTACAAACTATGCGTCAAAATTAATATACCCCTAGAATAGGGTATAAAAATGCGAAAGTAACTCTGTCTGTCTGTCTCGCTTTAACGCCAAAATTACTGAACCGATTTAAATGAAATTTGGTACACAGATAGTCTAGAGCCTGAGAATGGACATAGACTACTTTTTATCGCGGGAAATTGCTTCATCCACTGTCCAGAAGCGGAGATCTAAGCTGATATCTAAGAAAAGTTGTAACTCTCGAATGCTTTCTAGCTCCTAGCTTTGGAATGACTCATCCAAATGAATAGGATTTTTATACCCTATTCTAGGGGTATATTAATTTTGACGCATAGTTTGTAACATACCTTAATATTGCCCGTAGACCCCTAAAAGTTACTATATTTATGATCAGCATCGATAGTAATGTCGATCTAGCCATGTCCGTCCGTCCGTCCGTCCGTCCGTCCGTCCGTCGGCAAAAATTAGGCCTTTAAACTGGACCTAGAGAGCTGAAATTTTAACCATATACTCTCTAGGGTCCCGAAATAATCAAGTTTAAGAATTTTTGAAATCCGCCCACAGACACGCCCACAAACTCAAAAAAACAAAATTTTGGAAAAAATCGAATTTTGAGCTAGAGAGCTGAAATTTTTTATATATGATCTATGGCCCATAAAACTGATTGGGACATAAAATTTTCAAAATCCGCCCACTGACACGCCCACAATTAAATAAAACAAATTTTGGGAAAAATTGAATTTTGAGCTAGAAAGCTGAAATTTTTTATATATGATCTTTGGCCCATAAAACTGCTTGGGACATAAAATTTTCAAAATCCGCCCACTGACACGCCCACAATTAAATAAAATATTTTTTTTGAAAAACCAAAATTTGAGCTAGGGAGCTGAAATTTTTAGTATATACTCTCTAGGGGCCCTTTATGCTCATGTGTAAATATTTTCAAAATCCGCCTACTGACACGCCCACAATTTTTTTTTTTTTATTTTTGAAAGTCCAAAGTTTGAGCTAGGGAGCTGAAATTTATAGTATATACTCTCTAGGTGCCCTTTATGCTCATACTTAAATTTTTTTTAAATCCGCCTACTGACACGCCCACAATTAAATAAAACAATTTTATTGAAAAACCAAAGTTTGAGCTAGGGAGCGTTTTTATTTACAAAAGCTTAGTTTTTTCGATAAAATCCTTTAAATTTTTGTCACGCCCACTTATGAGATATAGGAATAAGAATAGGGTATCCAACAGTTCGCCCAAGCGGACTGTAGCCCGCCCCTATGTTTTTCTTTAATTTTTACTTGCTTTTAGATTGGTTTTTTTTTTTTCTTTTTCCTTTAAATTTAAAATTCTTAATAACTAAGCTAAGTACTATAAAAGATTTAATCTTAATGTACATCCCATAATTATGTAAATAAATTGAATTGAATATATGCTTGGTTATTAGGATAGTTTGCATAGTTTGCATTTTGAAAATTTCGCCCTATATTTCCTTGGTTACGGAACTGATTCGGGTGCGGTGACACTCGTTGGTTATGGTTCGCGTAGTGCACCGTTTCTGGGGCTGAATTGTCGTCTGTTTCTATCTCCAGCAGGTGGTCGATAGCGTCCTGAAATTTGGTATGGCGGGCGCTGACGAGAATGATCTTGTATCTTTCATTGATCCCCTGCTTGAGGAATGCTAACCCCCTGCGTTCGTTTGCTATTGTTAATATATTGCGAGCTGATTCTCCTAGTCCGCTTGTTTCTAACTCGGTAATTTTGGTTACGAGACATTCAACTTCGGACACAAACTCCCGCATTGGTCGATTTCGTTGGCGTAGCTTGTCGAGTTTGTTCTGGAGACTTTCTATAGTGTCTCTAGCTCCACATTTGGCTATGAGATTGGTTTTTAGTTCACCAAACCTTGCTGGATTGGCAGACCCAAGTTCTGTTAATGCTCTGCCTTGGATCTTGCATTTCATTAAGAACTTTATGAGTGTGGGTTTGGCTGCGTCGCTGAGAGTGTCATAGTAAAGCTCGACACTATTCAGGAAATCCCTTATGTTCTCGGTGCGGCTGGTGCTAATTTCGCAGTTTAGTACTGGCAGTTTTTGTGCCGTACTGAAGTCGAAATCACTCATTTTGTTATCTTTTGGTTCTGACTTCTGACCAGGGTTTTTGGAAAGAGAAATCCTATCAATTTGATGGAAAGATGAAGATGGAAAATGAAAAATCCTAGCTCTTATATTTAGAACAACTGGTACTAAGCTTCACTAAGGAAAATAGAGAAAAGAAGACCTCGACCTGCGGGAAACCTTTTGTTTTTTCTTTATAGTGGAACACCATTCTATTCTTATTATGGAGTTTTTTTTTCTGGATATAATTACAATTTTATTTATTCTCTATATACTTTTATTATTTTTTCTAAATACTACCCTTTAAAAAAAATTATTAAAAATGACCTATACCCGGGCTGGCCGCTCCTCCAGTCGGGTGATAATGTCCTCGATGATCATCACTGCTATCAGGCGTTGAACTTGGCTCACTCCATAATTTGAGCCAAACGAGAATTATATATTTCTAGCCTCGAATGTATATCATTTTGAAATGTATGGGTAGTACACTGACGATTGGGTGTGGTGGGTGGGCTTTCTAATGAAGCACATCTTCTGTTGATAGTCGGCATACAATACTCATGCCTTAGATGACAAATAAGAAATACTTTGGCATAGGTCCAAGTTAACATATTTCCGACAGCAGTAGCGAAAACCAAAAATTTATTAGCTTGATGTTTACTGGTTTCTGCATCAATCTGTGCAAAACTGAAAATCGAACCAAGCTTTGAGGTTCGTGCTGGAGTCAACCAAGAATATGCTATGCTTATGGTAATATCATGATTGCTATCTTCAGAATTTTCAGATATCCCAGTCGGAGGGAATTATTGCCCTCCTCCTGGCAGGATCGCCATGTAACGTAGATTGGTCCTGGCGGCTACTTACGGATTAGAACGTCGAACCTCTTGGTATGTCGATTATCCTCGCTTCGGCTAAAAAGCCAGTCAGCTCAAACCTCTGATGCACTTGTGCTTCCTCGAGGTGGATAATCGGCGAGGGGAGTTCTTCAGCTAAAAAGCTAGTCAGAACAACTGTAGGTAGGTTGGTACTCAGTTCCTCGTCTAAAGAATGAGTGCTCTTTATTTCCAAATTATGTTACTTTTGTACCCTAACTTATTTGCTAAGTAAGCTTAAATATTAATGTCTTAATTGCTAAGTCTGCTTAATATATTGTTCACCTCACAAATATCGAATCGACATATTTGTAATTATTTTATTATTTATTTCTTATCTTTTTATACCCTATTCTAAGGGTATATTAATTTTGACGCATAGTTTGTAACATACTCGTACCTTAATACTGCCCGTAGACCCCTAAAAGTTACTATATTTATGATCAGCATCGATAGTAATGTCGATCTAGCCATGTCCGTCGGCAAAAATTAGGCCTTTAAACTGGGCCTAGAGAGCTGAAATTTTAACCATATACTCTCTAGGGTTCAGAAATAATCAAGTTTACGAATTATTGAAATCCGCCACAAACTCAAAAAAAAATAAAAAATTTTGGAAAAAATCGAATTTTGAGCTAGGAAGCTGAATTTTTTTATATATGATCTATGACTCCTAAAACTGCTCGGGAGGTAAAATTTTCAAAATCCGCCCACTGACACGCCCACAAAAAAATAAAACAATTTTATTGAAAAACCAAAATTTAAGCTAGGGAGCTGAAATTTATAATATATACTCTCTAGGGGCCCTTTAAGCTCATGTGTAAATATTTTCAAAATCCGCCTACTGACACGCCCACAATTTACAAAAAAAACTTTTTTTGAAAACCCAAAGTTTGAGCTAGGGAGCTGCAATTTATAATATATACTCTCTAGGGGTCCTCTATGCTCATGTGTTAATTTTTTTAAAATCCGCTTACTGGCACGCCCACAATTAAATAAAATAATTTTATTGAAAAACCAAAGTTTGAGCTAGGGAACGTTTTTTTACAAAAGCTTCGTTTTTGTTTGATAATATCTTTTAAATGTTATATAACAAAATATGTACAGCGTTCTTAACAATTCAACCATACTTAGACTTTTGTCACGCCCACTTATGAGGGATAGGAATAAGAATAGGGTTTCCAACAGTTCGCCCAAGCGGACTGTAGCCCGCCCCTATGTTTTTTAATAGATATAAAGTTCAATTATTTACAAAGATTTTAAGATATAAATCATCTTTATAGGTTATCCTGAAGTTGAACAATAAGCATTAAACTATAAATTTTATACAATTCAAAAAAGTGAAATGTTCGATTGAAGCTAGATCGTTGGATTTTCCCAGCGTTCAGTGGAGGAAAATTTGTGTGTGTTTGCGCCACAAATCTGTTTATCTACCTGTATCTTTTGTGCAATGTTCTTTTTCTTTCTTTTTTTATGCACCTTTTGCAGTTTGTGTTTTTTTTGTATGGCGCATGGCCATGGGATTGAGAAATAAAGGGTATGAAGTGTAAATGAGATTGAGACGGAGTCACACTCAGAGTATATCCATATAAATGAGTAGGGACACTCTCGACGTTTTCTTTATCAGTTGTTATCAGCAAGTATTTTGTATTAAATTTGAGAAGTGGCAGACTGGCGAAGCAAGGCGAGTACGGGACAGCTAGTATCAATAATAAATAAACTGCACGGCATATTACGATAGCTTTCTTGCTTTTAAAAGAATTGGTTTCGAATCACGTTCCTTCGCTAGCCATTTGATTCGTCTTAATTGGATTTGTGAATGAGTTATTTAACAAACATCTTGAAATTTATTTTTTGTCAGCAGAGGCCGGGAATGGGTTATACAAGTACAGTCGCATTTTGTAGGGAAATAACGCATGAGTATGCACATCTTGCATAATGAAATGATGTTTAATATATGTAAAGATATGTGCTCGAACCTGATCCAAATCTCAAGACTGCAAAATAAACCTGATGGTATTATTGTTTCAAATTTTTGCACGTAATAGATGTCACATTCTTAATTTTGTAACGTGATGGCATAGATTTTTTTCATAATTTGAGTAAAATACTAAAATTTAGAACTAATTTCCGCAGACACAAGGGCCAATGACTTTTTGATTGTGATCTAATGTACGATTTTTGATTCGTAGCGGCTTTTCATCTTAATGTGTCTTTGAAGCAAATAAAATTAAGAAATCTCATGAAAAACAAAAAAGTATACTTAAGATTTATTTCAAAAATTGGAGTATGCAAATTTGTCCTAATCTTAGTGTCAGCTGAAATCTTAAACATCTTCAAAATCTGTTTACCCGATTTTAAGATATTACCGTGTTTCGAAAGTAGCGTTGCTTAAGCCTTTTGGTATAAACTCGGTATGCCATTTTCATTCACTCCAAGTATGTAAAACACACAGATCAGTATCAGCCGTGTTTTTTTTTGCACGCGGATATAGGGGTAATTTAAAATTTTCATGTAAAATACAACAACAACCTAGCGTAACGGATACAGTGGTTGACACCCCTTTTTTTATACCCTATTCTAAGGGTATATTAATTTTGACGCATAGTTTGTAACATACCTTAATATTGCCCGTAGACCCCTAAAAGTTACTATATTTATGATCAGCATCGATAGTAATGTCGATCTAGCCATGTTCGTCCGTCTGTAGCCAAAAATTAGGCCTTTAAACTGGACCTAGAGAGCTGAAATTTTAACCATATACTCTCTAGGGTCCCGAAATAATCAAGTTTACGAATTTTTGAAATCCGCCCACAGACACGCCCACAAACTCAAAAAAACCAAATTTTGGAAAAAATCGAATTTTGAGCTAGAAAGCTGAAATTTTTTATATATGATCTATGAATCCTAAAACTGCTCGGGATAAAACATTTTCAAAATCCGCCCACTGACACGCCCACAAATAAATAAAATATTTTTTTTATACCCTATTCTAAGGGTATATTAATTTTTGAAAATCCAAAGTTTCAGCTAGGGAGCTGAAATTTATAGTATATACTCTCTATGGGCCCTTTATGCTCATGTGTAAATATTTTCAAAATCCGCCCACTGACACGCCCACAATTAATTTTTTTTTTTTTTGAAAATTCAAAGTTTGAGCTAGGGAGCTGAAATTTATAATATATACTCTCTAGGGGCCCTTTTTTCTCATGTGTTAATTTTTTTTAAATCCGCCTACTGACACGCCCACAATTAAATAAAACAATTTTATTGAAACACCCAAGTTTGAGCTAGGGAGCGTTTTTTTTTTGATAAAATCCTTTAAATGTTATATATTAAAATACTCGTATGTAGAGCGTTCTTAACAATTCAACCATACTTAGACTTTTGTCACGCCCACTTATGAGGGATAGGAATAAGAATAGGGTATCCAACAGTTCGCCCAAGCGGACTGTAGCCCGTCCCTATGTTTTGATACAGTAGTTGGCACCTCTATGTTTAATAGCAATTTGCTCTGGTTGAAATATTTCTTTCGAGAACAATTTTTTTCTTCCAATAGTATAATAAATTCATAACATTTTCCTGATGTGCTGTTGTTAAAGGCTGTCTACAGTCGATATTTGTAAATCAAAGTGTGAACACCTATCAGTGCAATTTCTTTTAGTGCGAAATTTTGTGAATTTTTATAAGGACTTCAAATTTGGTAAGTACAGATTTTTTTTTTTAATTCTTCAAGTAATAATAAAATCTTTTGCTTTTTCAAATGACAATGTATTAAATATTATTAACTTAAGTTTAAATATTGAAATTATTTGCTAGTATATTAAATAAGAGGGGTGCCAATAACTGTATCAAAAAAAAGCAACAGGTTCTATCGTTGACAGGGGTGCCAACAACTTGTTTATATGGGGCTACAGTTGTTGGCACTGCCAATAACTATACATTTCACAGTGTCTACAACTGTAGTAAATGACAGTTATTTCTTTCAGATTTTTGAAAATGCCTAAACAAAAGAAAAGTTATGATGAAGATTGCCTTCAACTAGCACTTTCGGCAATAAAAGGCGGAAAGTTTTCAAAGAAGAAAGCTTCGGAATTTTACGGTATACCAAGATCAACTATTCAGTTTCGGCTTGGTACCACTTTTAAGAAACCAGGTCATGGCCCGTCTCCAATTTTAACGAAGGAGGAGGAGGTAACAATAGTTGAATGGATAAAGCTTTGCCAACTTAAAGGTTTCCCAAAGCGAAAGGAAGATGTTTTGAATGTTGTCAAGGAATTTCTAGAGCAAAATGAAAGGGAACATCCTTTTGGAAAAGACAACATTCCAGGAAAAGGGTGGTTCAATGCGTTTTTAAAGCGGCATCCGTCACTTAGATTCAGAGCAGTTGATCCTGTATCATCTGCTAGCGCGAATGTGGCGGTGTCCGATATTTTTGAGTGGTTTAATTCAATCCAACAATACTTAGAAGACAATGATTACTTCTCAATTTTGGAGGATCCAAGTAGAGTTTTTAATGGAGATGAGACAAATTTTATGCTCTGCCCAAAAACGAAAGCTGTTTTAGCTGCGAAAGGAGCTAAAAATATATACGAGATTGACAGAGGTTTGGCCAAATCCAATTTAACAGTAATGTTTTCATTCTCCGCTTCGGGAGTTATGTGCCCACCGATGATCATATATCCATATAAAAGGATTCGGGAGGAAATTCGAAAAACTGTTCCTGATGAATGGGGTTATGGAATCAGTGATAACGGGTGGATGACAAAAAAAACCTTTTATGAATATATCTCGAAAGTGTTTCACCCGTTTTTGGTCAGCGAAAAAATTAAATTTCCTATCATTTATTTCGTGGATGGACACAGTACTCACCTAACATTACAAGTGAGTCAGCTATGTGTGCAATTGGGTATAATTCTCATCGCTTTGTATCCCAATTCAACAAGAATTCTACAGCCAGCCGATGTTGCTGCATTTAAGCCTCTAAAAAATGCATGGAATAATGTGGTATTAGAATGGAGACGCAATAATCCTGGCAAGAATTTAACAAAAGATTTATTTGGTCCACTGCTGCATAATGTTGTCAAATCAAGTATTTTGTCAAATACATTGGTTAATGGTTTTCGAGCTTGTGGCCTTTTTCCATGGGACAAAACAGCTATTAATTTCTCTAAATGCCTTGGAAGATCCACAAAACTAAAATTTCAGAAAACGCCAACCTTAAGTCATGATCAGGAACAGGATGCTTTTGAACAGCTTTGTAGGATAATTGGATGGGAGAAAGTTTTACAATTAGAGGCATGTAAAAGCGATGTTAACTGTACTTCGGATTTTAAAGACTTGCAAAATCTCTATATGTTTTTCAAATCCGCAAGCTTCAAAGATATTTTAAAAGAAAAACAAAAAAACTGATGCAGCTGTACAGACTGATATACAAAATTTATCAGAATTGTCTTTTATAGATATAAGCGCCATAGATGAATTTGTGTATACCGAAAATGAGTTTGATAAATTGACCGACACAGCTGATAAAGTTTCTGTTACAGTAAGTGAAATCCAACCAACTTTTGAATTTCTTGAGCCTCCCCCTTCAGCACTTGAATTTGTTCAAGAACAAAGTAAAAATTACACGGGAATTGATGATATATTGGACTGGCCTGAAACCCCACTGCGAAAGGGTACAAAACCCTTGAAACAGAAAAAAAGTTTTGTTATAACTAATGCTTTTTGGATCAAGGAAGAAGAAAAGCGAAAAGATGAAAAACGAAAGCTCGAAATGGACAGAGAAGAAAAGAAAGCAATAAGAATTGAAAAAAAACGAAACAAGGAATGTGAAAAATTAAAGCGAATAACAAAAAAAGTTACAAACCCATGTAAACTAAAGGAAATGAACAAAAATAAGAGAATGATACCAAAAACTATTAAACCCTCCATTTCAAGCACTGTTACTACTTGCGCGTTAGCCTTGAGGAAAGAAAGTCCTGGAGAAAAGATGCTTGTCGAGATATACGATGAGATTAGCCAAGATAATGAAAACCTTCAAAGCCAACCCAGGGAGGGTAACCACATAAAAAAACTATATTTTAATGAAGTTAGTGCCGCAGAAATTGGGGAAAATTCTCTTTGTTCTGGGCAAATGTGCTTTTCTTGCACAAAATTTATGACTGCAATTCCAAGCTCAGACAATTGTGGTATTAGATGTTGCAGTTGCTGCCGAGAGTATCACATTAAATGCTTAAAAAAACATAGGGACGGGCTACAGTCCGCTTGGGCGAACTGTTGGATACCCTATTCTTATTCCTATCCCTCATAAGTGGGTGTGACAAAAGTCTAAGTATGGTTAAATTGTTAAGAACGCTCTACATATTTTGTTATATAACATTTAAAGGATTTTATCAAAAAAAACGCTCCCTAGCTCAAACTTGGGTGTTTCAATAAAATTGTTTTATTTAATTGTGGGCGTGTCAGTAGGTGGATTTAAAAAAAAATTAACACATGAGCATAAAGGGCCCCTAGAGAGTATATATTAAAAATTTCAGCTCCCTAGCTCAAATTTTGGTTTTTCAATAAAATTGTTTTATTTTTTTGTGGGCGTGGCAGTGGGCGGATTTTGAAAATTTTATATCCCGAGCAGTTTTAGGAGTCATAGATCATATATAAAAAATTTCAGCTTCCTAGCTCAAAATTTGATTTTTTCCAAAATTTTGTTTTTTTGAGTTTGTGGGCGTGTCTGTGGGCGGATTTCAAAAATTCGTAAACTTGATTATTTCGGGACCCTAGAGAGTATATGGTTAAAATTTCAGCTCTCTAGGTCCAGTTTAAAGGCCTAATTTTTGCCGACGGACGGACGGACGGACGGACGGACGGACATGGCTAGATCGACATTACTATCGATGCTGATCATAAATATAGTAACTTTTAGGGGTCTACGGGCAATATTAAGGTATGTTACAAACTATGCGTCAAAATTAATATACCCCTAGAATAGGGTATAAAAATAACTATGTGTATATCCCTATATTTACATGTAAGACATGTTCTAGTAAGACATTGAATTAATTACTTTATAACTTTTAAAGTTAGTTTCTTAATACAAAAACTGAATTTATTTATTTATTTGCTTTTTGATTCATGGATTTATAATTTTTTATACCCTATTCTAGGGGTATATTAATTTTGACGCATAGTTTGTAACATACCTTAATATTGCCCGTAGACCCCTAAAAGTTACTATATTTATGATCAGCATCGATAGTAATGTCGATCTAGCCATGTCCGTCCGTCCGTCCGTCGGCAAAAATTAGGCCTTTAAACTGGACCTAGAGAGCTGAAATTTTAACCATATACTCTCTAGGGTCCCAAAATAATCAAGTTTAAGAATTTTTGAAATCCGCCCACAGACACGCCCACAAACTCAAAAAAACAAAATTTTGGAAAAAATCGAATTTTGAGCTAGAGAGCTGAAATTTTTTATATATGATCTATGGCCCATAAAACTGATTGGGACATAAAATTTTCAAAATCCGCCCACTGACACGCCCACAATTAAATAAAACAAATTTTGGGAAAAATTGAATTTTGAGCTAGAAAGCTGAAATTTTTTATATATGATCTTTGGCCCATAAAACTGCTTGGGACATAAAATTTTCAAAATCCGCCCACTGACACGCCCACAATTAAATAAAATATTTTTTTTGAAAAACCAAAATTTGAGCTAGGGAGCTGAAATTTTTAATATTTACTCTCTAGGGGCCCTTTATGCTCATGTGTAAATATTTTCAAAATCCGCCTACTGACACGCCCACAATTTTTTTTTTTTTATTTTTGAAAGTCCAAAGTTTGAGCTAGGGAGCTGAAATTTATAGTATATACTCTCTAGGTGCCCTTTATGCTCATACTTAAATTTTTTTAAAATCCGCCTACTGACACGCCCACAATTAAATAAAACAATTTTATTGAAAAACCAAAGTTTGAGCTAGGGAGCGTTTTTATTTACAAAAGCTTAGTTTTTTCGATAAAATCCTTTAAATTTTTGTCACGCCCACTTATGAGATATAGGAATAAGAATAGGGTATCCAACAGTTCGCCCAAGCGGACTGTAGCCCGCCCCTATGTTTTAATATTATTTTAATATTAGTTTATCAAGCTGTCTCATTTATGTTTAATTATAAATTAATTTCTTTATAACTTTTAAAGTTAGTTTCTTAATACAAAAACTGAATTTATTTATTTATTTGCTTTTTGATTCATGGATTTATAATTTTATAATATTATTTTAATATTAGTTTATCAAGCTGTCTCAGTTTTGTTTTAATAAACTCAAATAAAGGAGAATTAAACAAATTTCAATAAATCGGTAGTTTTTATTTGATAATTATTTTTGAGTGCCAACAACTGTAGTTTCCTATAATGCCAACTACTATACAGGGGTGCCAACTTCTGTAGTTTTTGATTGATGTATTTTGTTTTTCATTTAATGCGAAATCGGAACCCCTTAAATAGAAAACTCAATTTTTAGTTAAAAGAAAATTCCTTAAGCATTGTATAAATGTATACGATATTACAATCGCCTTTAAAATAACAAATCAACGCATCTTCAAAGTCAAAAATTCGTTATGGGTGGCAACTACTGTATCCCTTACGCTATATACGCTAACTTTAGCCGGGATCGCTAAGTCATTTAGCGGGGATAAACAGTGCTTCCAAAATCCATTTTCTTCGTTTCTGATGAATTTTTCAGGAAAAGTTACGTGATTTTATTATTATTATTATTTTTCAAACTTCATTATAAGGGTAATTGAATTTAGCAAATCGGTTTATGTGAAATTGTTTGTCATAATTTTAGGATATGCTTGGCATTAATTTCAATTGGCAAAAGTAAATATTTTTCAATTTCAGGATTTTCAATACAAATTTCTTAACTACAACATACAGCTATGTCATAGGTGCATGTGTGCTGCCAAGTTTTTTTGATGAATTCTTAAGCGGCGATGGTCGTTTTTTTATGCCAATCCTATATCCGCGTGCATAAAAACACGGCTATCGTCAAAGTCGTATTTGAGAAAAGTCACATTTTTTAAATTTTTAGAAACTTTTTTAATATGTTATTCTTGATTTTTTGAGAATCCAAGTACGCATATTTGTTCAGAAGAATAAAATTAGCTCGATTGTCAATTTTTTTTGAGATCTCTCCAACGGTTTTTGAGATATAGCCATTTTTCTAATGTGATGTTATTCGAGTCTTTTTCGAAAATCTGAATATACAATGTTCTAACATTTACTCCAATTCTTAAACAACAATCAAAATCATTGGAGCCATTTTTATGAAAAGTTATGTTTTTATTTTCAAAAATGCAAAAATCTGTTATATGAATAAAAAAGTTATAAAAAAGTATTTACAAAATTGTTGTATACAAATTCGTCCCAAATAGTAGTATGAGCCGGTGTGTAAATTTTCTTAGAAATAACTTTACCTTTTTCGAGATATTCGGCCCTAGCGGGGTAGTCGTCCAAACAGGCGTTCGAAGCAAAAATCATCCGATTCGTATGAGATCGGAGAATTATTCGTGCCGACGGATACCTCGCTAAGGCCAATTAGCATTTTTGTAAAGTACATAAAATGTTTTGTTAAAGAAGAACACAGAGCCAATTTCGTTACACGATCTTTGTTTGTTGACGTCTACATACTGACTAACTTATACCAAAACATCCTTATACTAAACATATTCAAGTACATAATTTATATACATGACACTTAATTCACCTAAGATTTACAATTCACATGGTCTTGAATTCTTTCATGTTTTCATATAAAGAAATATGAAGTGTAAAAATAAATTCATTAAATTTCGTAAATACATATTATGTAGAATAAACATTATTTCCAAATCATTAAATGTGCAAAACTGCAAATTTATTAATACTTTTGCCACATTGTATGACTTATGGAAAAATATTAAGTTGTACTTTTATTTTGACCTTTGTGATATTATTTCTTGAGGCGTAATTTCGTAGCGCCGATGAAGATGCATTCTGGCTACATTTTCACAATTTCATCAAGAACATACCTGGGGATGCTTTTGTTTGTTTACTGAGATTTGAACAAAAATGTCGTGAAGTCAAATGAAGCATGTACTATAAGCAACGGTCTAATATAGTTTTCCAAACCATGTTAGTAAAACAAAACCGGCACCGGGTCACTTACTCGAACAACAATTGCGGAAATTAAACCAAGATTTACTTCCATTTACAGCTTTGGGTGAAAGATTGCAAATCAATTATGGAACCCAGCCCAGCTATAAAAATAAGAAAAGAAGCAAGAGTATCTGCAAAAACTAAATGAAGTCATGGGGATGCAGCCCAAACATCCTACGATGGATGTACATTGCAATGCTGGTATAACCTTTGGAAGTGATT
Organism: Portevinia maculata; assembly: GCA_949715645.1. Taxonomy (NCBI): domain Eukaryota; kingdom Metazoa; phylum Arthropoda; class Insecta; order Diptera; family Syrphidae; genus Portevinia; species Portevinia maculata. Next base: position 224,311,097 of record OX454526.1, read on the forward strand.
AGTTGTGTTTAAAATTAGCTCCACAAGTTATTTTGAAAAAGTGCAATCTATAGTCGTTGAAATAATTTGAAAATACTAATAAGTGATTGTAAAAGACAGAGACTTTAACTTGCGTATCTCATTCTAGGAATACTCATCAGAAGTGTTTAAAATTAAATTTATTCTAGTTTCGCATATAAAATCAGTCGAAAGCAATTGTCGGCTCAATCCGTATTTTATACAGTATTTTGCTGAGATTACTCTTTATTTATTAATTTTGCTATCTCTTAATTATAATAACATGTATACATGCAGCGAGTGCTCCGCTAACCTCCCCGCCGAAGGGGATTTTGTGACATGTCATAGGTGTGATCGCCATATGCACTTCGGATGCACTTCGATTTCGGAGAAATCCTACCGAAAAATGACAACGATCAAAAAGGAGGAATGGCGATGTGCGACGTGCAGAAAGGAAAATGCGAATCAAAACGCTATGTCCAGCGGTCCAATTAAACTTGCAACACCAAACCAGCCACCAACAAAAAGAACAAGAAGCGCTAGTTCCCCAGAAGTGAACACGGCTTCTATCCCAGTCGCCAGCAACGAAAACTGCAATACTGCACTGCTGCAAGAGATGACAACATTGCGCAACGAGATATCTGATATCAAAGGCAGCTGCGAATTTGTCGCACACAAATATGAGCAGATAAACCAACATATGGCGCAGAATAATGATCTTCTTAAGAAGCTATCAGATGAAATAAAAGAACTAAAACAAAATAACATCAGAAAAGATCAACAAATCATATCAATGGAAATTAAAATTAACTCTTTAGAGCAACAACTTCTTAAAAACAACATTGAAGTGAAGAACATTCCGCCAACTGTCAATGAAAACTTGATCGATATTATTCAAGCCATGGGAAAAACAATCGGTTATGAAATAAACACTACCGACATCAGTGACATTTATCGAACTAATAAAAAACACCCACAAAAATCGTCGATTATTGTTTCTTTCTCAAATTATATGCACAAAGCCAATGTAATAAGAAATGCTAAATCCCTCCGCAAGGTTGAATTAAGAAAAATAAGAGAAAATACAACCAACAACAATGCAAACAATGAAATAGACAGCAATGCAGCGGTGTTTATTAACAACCATTTAACTCCTACTAATAAGCACTTGCTTTGGCTCGCAAAAAACAAAGCCAGAGAGTGCAATTGGAGATTTGTATGGGAGGCTTCAGGCAAAATTTTTGCGAGAAAGGCAGAGAATGGAGAATCTATTCATATTGGCTCGGTGAGCGATGTGACCAAAATATCGATATAAGATAACTCTTAATTTACCGGCATAAAAACAAAGTTTTTTGAAAATCAAAACTTTTGTTGTGTTTGTTTTAACATTCGATCGATGAGAAAGAATTGGAATACTTTTCTGGATTTAATGCGGAATTCTTTAACAGAACAGTTTCTAGAGGAGGGGGAATAGCAATATTCATAAAAAATAGTATTCTCTATGAACGAAAATATTATAATACTGTGTTTTATGAAAGTATAGATATAGAAATAGAAGGAAAGAGTGGAAAAAAATACATACGAGTACATGCAATATATAGGCCACCTAAGCTTAATGTTGCGGAATTTATTAAAAAAATAGATTTGCATATTAAAACAAAAAGACAAGTGATAGTTTTGGGTGACATGAACATCAATGTAGATGACACATATGATAATCATGTGGTTACATACTTGGAAATGATGGCAATGAAAGGGCTTACTAATGTCATTAAGAGAAGTACGCGGGTAGATCTAAGTACAAACACTGCGACCCTAATAGATCATATATTTGTCAGCATTACAGATCAAGAAATAACATCCGCAGTTATTGAGACTGATATATCTGATCACTATGCCACAATGTATGCTACAAAAGACTATACACAGAATAAAAATGTCTCTGAAATTTCGAATCGGATTCATCAGAATAAAGTCAATCAATTGATCGGACAAACTAATTGGCGAAGCTTTTGCGATGAAGTCGATGTTGAACGGCTATATAATACTTTTGTTGAACATATAATTGACATATACAAAAAATCAAGAAAAGTAACAACAAACAAGAAGAAACGTATAAACAAACCATGGATAACGCCTGATATAATTCAAATGTGCAAAAGAAGAGATCAATTCTACAGAAGGTGGAAAAACAACCCACCAAACCATAACTACAAGGATGATTACAAACATTATCGAAATATTGTAAACAAAAACATTCAAATCAAGAAGGCAAATTATTACAAGACTCAATTTCTCAACGCTAAAAATGACCCTCGAAAAACATGGAATGTCTTAAATGAAGTTCTGGGGCGAAAAAACGTACGATAGATGAAGTAATCGCTAAAAATTTTACCGGTAATAAGGAGCTAAAGACAATAGTAGAGGAATTCGCCGTCAAATTTTCAAGTCAAGCATCTAAAATTGCACATAGATGCAATCGCAAAACATCTGCTCATCAAAATATGTATCTCGCCCAGTCTATGTATCTAGAGGAAGCCAGCGATGTAGAAGTATATAGAATGCTTTGTTGTCTCCAAACAAATCAAAGTCCAGGAGCGGACAACATAAGGCCAATTGACTTGAAGCTGAACGCTGTAAGTCTTACGCCAATAGTCAAGACAATTATTAATAGAAGCTTTGAACAATGCTGTGTTCCCACCATACTGAAAACTTCTATAATCCGACCGATTTATAAAGGAGGGCTTAAAAGCGAAACAGGAAACTATAGGCCTATAGCAATTTTACCCATTGTCGAAAAATGTATCGAGGAGATTTTTGTGAGACGCCTGACCAATTTCATACAAAAAAAAAAAGTTCTACAATCAAACCAATATGGTTTCCAAAAGGGAAAGAGCACAGGAAGACTCTTGGGAGAACTCTCGAACTTAATTACTACGAGCTTAAACAAAAGCCACCATGTTTTAGTTATGTTCGTTGACTTTAGTAAAGCATTTGACACGCTTGATCACGGTAAACTTCTAGAGATCCTGCACAGGATCGGAGTAAGGGGAAATGTAGCGAAATGGATAGAGAACTACTTATCAGACAGAACGGCTAAGGTAAAAGTATCTAATGTGACTAGCAGTGGAAAACAGATCCAGTTTGGTGTACCCCAAGGGTCTAAATTGGGTCCACTGCTGTTCATTTTATTCACCAATGAACTTCTACGTGTGTTGGAAAAAGGTACAGCATTCGCATACGCAGACGATATTGCTATCGTGGTGAGGCACAAATGCCTTAACACTGCGACGGCAATAATGCAGGAGGAGTTTGATAAGGTTTCGAGATGGTGCCACGACTACAGTTTGGTGATAAACTCAGACTAGATGATGCACATACGAACGCCGAACAAACCAACCGCGAATATAAACGTTTACCATCAAAATGAAGACTGCCCAACAACAACAAGAGGAGAAGCAATACAGATTGTTAAAAGCATAAAATATCTGGGAAGCATCATAGACGATCATTTCACCTGGTACGAGCACATGCACCGACTGAGACTACAACTGAAGAGTGCGGTTTTTGCGATGACATATCTGAAGAGATACACCACTGTAGATGTCCAGAAGCAAGTTTACTACTCGCTTGCAGAATCATGAGTTAGATATGGCATATTGGCATGGGGAAATGCGTCAAAAACACATATCGATAAGATTCTGAACCTTCAAAGACGATTAATAAAAATTATCAACTATAATAATAACACTAATAATTTTAAAGTTTTAGATGTAAACAGCATATTTAAGATGACAGCAGTCTTGGAGTATTATGACGACTTCCGATTTCAACAACCAATAAGTCACAATCAAAACACGAGAAGACGAGCTCAACAACTCTTAGAAATACCGGAAATCTACAACAATTACGGAAGAAGACGGCTTACATTTGTCATCCCAACAATAATTAATTCATTGCCTAACAACCTTAAAAATATTCGAAACTTTAAAAAACGTAAAAAAGAAATCAAATTGCAATTTTTGAATTTTAATTCCATTTTTTGAAATTATGTATGTACATATATTTAAAAAACAAAAATAACGAAACCATTTTTTGTATGCAAAGTAAATTAATCTAAAGAATGAAAACTCATGTATAACTTAACACTTTAAAAACTAAAACTTTCAAATAGTATTCAATTGTGAAAATCAATCACCTGCAGATAAGCCATAAGCTTTGCAGGTAACACAATTATATATGTATTTGTAACGTATTGAAGAAAATAAAAATTGAAAAATTGAAAAAAAAAAAAAAAAATTGTACCAATGGCATGGGCGAAACGAACTAGTCTAGCCACAACAAGAGAGACACTCAGCAAAGTGCAAAGACTGGCGTGCCTGTGTATTACCGGAGCAATGCGTACCTGCCCAACCGGGGAGGTACGTAATACGCAGGCTGAGCGGGCTTTACACGTCCGATTGAAGAAAATAATACGGCTGAAATAATTGGAATTTGGATTAAATGAGGCAAAACGGCGGAAATCGCAGGCGCACCAGTGAGGATGCATTGAAGTGGGTGGTAAGTGAGGCGGCTATGGTCCCTCTAAACCGTTAAGGAAAAAGAATAAATAAATTGTTTTCTATCTATCTTACTATGAAAATCATTTTCATACCTAAGGGAGGAAGAAAAACCCATCTCGCTACAGAATTTGGATCCTAATCCGTAAACTTCCATCTTATGATTTTTCAAAGAACCGTTCTCAATTATAATCCAAATCTCGCAAAGCATGTCCAAAATAAGGTTCCTATATAAAATTTGAATTTATTTTATCCTTGCAAATAAACACTTTCAAAAGCTTGCTGCATATATTTATGTATATTTGCGGTTAAGAAATCCCACAAATATAATGTAAGCATGTATTGTATATTTAAGATACGACTTGAAAGAAACAATTTGAAATCATCGAAAAAGAAATACATATACATAAATACTCTTTGAAAAGTAAGTAGACCGAAAAAAGGTTCCCACAAACGTACTCCTATTTGTGGATAATTTTATTAAATGAGAAAATGTGGGAAAGGTAGGCCACCGCTTGAATTCAAAAACGCAGGTGTGCTACTTAGGTTTTGGATAGGTCAGAAAAAATAACACTTTTACTATACAATAAGTGGTTTATCTGGTTTCATCGAACATTAGATATCTATTTCATGTCATAAAACGTATAAATCGATTGATCGCATTTAAAAAGGATATACAATTTGCTAAAAATGTATACCCACAGGTATTCATTTATTTATTGGTTATAAACTGAAGGGGAAATTAATTGAAGAACATTTTACCTACTTACCCTTCATTTAGCGTTACACTTTCTGTAACTTGATTCGTAGATATCCGTTTATGAGTGAAAAGCTCCATTAACTGGTTCGCAGTACACCAGCAAATTTACAACAAGTTTGTTTTGGTTAGTTTAAGAATGCAGTAGAATTGCAAATGAATTTGAATAAATATTTTTCTTTTTGTTTCACCTTAATAAATTGATTTGAAGTTGAATTATTTTTAAGATAAAAATATTAATTTATTATTTTATTTATTTGTTAATTAATTTTTTTTAAAACATCTAGTTTGGACGCATTTAATTTTTTACACCAACATTCAGGGATATTTGTATATAAAACAAAACTTTTTTTTCCTTCCCTTGATTTCAATTAAAAGTTATTCCACGCATACACTTCCACTTTAACAGATATACATAGACACACTAATGGACTTTATTGAATCAGATATGTGAGCTGTGGATCTACATATCTTTGTCCAAGCCGAAAACATTATTAGGGACATTATCATACAGAATATTAACGTGATTTTTGTTGTCGCATATTTTTGTTTTTAGTTGTAACTTGTGAGTAGATATTTGTTATCCGCACACACACTGTGAGAGATGGACGTGGAAAGTATTGTTGCCCCACTCAACTGGCCTGGTTGTTGTTATTACTTTCTAAAGGAGCACTGTTGCTCCTTGTTGAGGCATTTTGAGTGGGCCAACGGGTGCGTATATTTTGCTGCTGAGATGACTGTGTTCCGCAAAAAATGGACACAACGTACACGGCAAGAAAGAAATAAAGTTATTTTGTTGGGGTACATTCTTCTCAAAAGGATATGTGCACATGAGCACTTCGGTACAGGTAGGTAGTTGGCTCCGTTTTTTTTCTTCTACTTCCTTTCGTTCTTGTTTTTCTTTCCTTTTGGCAATCTTCGTTTTTGGTAATGATTTATAAATCATATTACCGACACGCAAAAAGTAGGTAGCACCGAAGGAAAAAAAAGGATCGAAATCAGTATAAATAAATCACTCTTTGTCTGCTTGGACATTAAACACACTTTTTCATAAGAACTTTTTTTCACATCCTTTGTATGGTAGGTGGTAGACACATAAATGAGGCAATAAAACACTCGCATTTTTGTCAACCGTTCACATGTTTGTCGCTAAAATTATTAATAATAAAAAACATTCAAAGCAAAACCAGGACAGTTCTCGAAGCCGAGAATATTTAATCAACCTACGAGGCCATTTAATACAGAATTTGAATTTTCTCTTATCCTTTCTTTGTATATATGCCAACCTGCAAAGAAAAAATCCTACCAGTATCCAGATGTGAATAAATAAACTATTTAGGGATAAAACACAACATGTTTGTGGAGAAAAAGCTACAATAACTATCTGCATTAATGCGAAACATTTTTATTTAAAATGTAAAAAAAAAAACCCGCTCGCCACGGATGCAAATAATCTATCTACCGGATACAACCAGACAGGTTGAAATTTCACTTAACACTGTGGAATATGAGAGACATACCGGAGTACAGCGGCACCACGTAGAGTGTAAATGTTAAGAGTCAGTAGGTTTTACAGAAATGCTATACACGCAATATAGATACTTAAATCTGGTAAAAGAAAAATAACTACTTGTTCGGCGTTCATCTGCGAAAAAGGATATTAGAGTCACCGGATGGTAGCACAAAAACATCCGGGCACTAGTAACACACCAATGACTGCCTTAGACCGAACCGACTAGATGAGGAAGCAGCAACTGTGTCACTTGAAATTGAAAGACATTGTATCTAAATATAATACATGCCCTCTCTTACTCGTATCTCTGAATTTAATATTCACCGATGGGAGAGAGAAAGTTCTCACGAGGACTGCACTGCATTCAATGAAGCTGTTTTGTAGTTGTTGTTGTTTTCTTTGCGTTTATCCACTTGCTGTACTGTGAGACCTTATGTTTTCTTTTCAGGATACATTTTCATACAAAAGTTGGTACTTAAATGTCGTAAAATTTTTTTTTAAGCTGTAGTGAGCTTATAAAAGAGTAGCGAAACAATTGCTAATGTTAGTGCAGACAGCTGTGCGGATAGAAAAGACCGACACGCTAGAGATACGAGTATTATCTATATCTGACGGGTACTGTGGAAGCTCCACTACGTCAATATGTTGAAAAGCTCTATTCAATGCGCTATTTGCGCATAATAGCAGAGAATAGAAGAAGAGAATAAAGAGAATAAGTAAAATATTGAAAGTATCCCGTGCAGAAATATATTTTTTGTTTCGTTTACAGTCTACAGTCCTGTTTTGTAATGTTTAGAATATTAGGGAAGAAGGACAACAAATTTGAGAACAATTTCAGATTGTAGGCTCATTTGATAGAGGATTTATGCTATCCCAACTCAAGCTGAAAACTTAAACAATCAGCAACCAGGCATTTAATCGATTTCATTAATTATCCAAAAAAGGACGAATGCATAGCTCGGAGGAGAATTATTACTTCTTGGACATTTCTTGGGCATTTTTCTTAAAAATGTTGAGGCAAGCAGTTTCAAGATCGGTGGCACATCAATATGATTGAGTAAAAACTTTTAAAGTACGCGACACATATCCAATCTTTTACGATAAACGGTGCTTTAACGGATACATGCCTTCAACCGACAAACGCAGAAAAGTGGCCTACCTCGAGGTTCAAACCTTTGTTTACTTACTGCAACGAACCGTACATAAGGATTAAGGAAAATCACAGAAAATCTGTGGTTTGTATTGGGGAAATAAAATGGGGCTGGCAAAACCTGTAGTCAAAATATATTTGTTCTCACAGATAAATGAGTTGTTCAGGAGAAAGCATCACAATGATATTCATTGTATTCGAATCTCCCAGAGAACAGAAACACAGTACTGACTGCAGCAATAAGTCCAGAAACTATAGCATCAAACGACTGGAGTTTCATGGTCGATGAACCGCAGGAGAGAGCGGGGTAATGTTTGAAGACTGTTCGCCGGAAACACACATACTGCCTTAACGGGCTGACAGTGGAATAAACCAAGGCCTTCGAAACGGTATGGTTAGAGGGACTTTTTTACAAGTCTACAAAGCGAAAAAATTCAGAAACCAGAGCCGTAGCCAGCCATTCCCTATTTCCCAAAAAATATAATTGATAAATTGTCGTTACTTGAATAGGTTCACTGCTTCTAGGTCTGTTCTTTTGCTTTGACTTTGATACGATCAGTGAAATATCGATAAGTTTTTTTTTTTAGTAAAATGATTTAGTTTTTATTTTTATTTTAGGCAGCAGAATCTCAAAATTTTCTGGAAAAGCAGCAAATTTAGCAAAGAAGCACGAACCCCGCAGAAAAAAAATAAAAAATCGTAAAATCTGGTATGCAAATTTGAAGAAATAATAGCGCTGTTGCTAAATGGTGTAAAAATACGAAAAACTCAACAAAAACTTTCATTTATGTAGCGTATATTCGCAATTTTCTGCGATTTGTATTTATATTTTGGGACTCAGCGTCTGAAATCAGGTTCAAAGCTGGATTAGTGCGAGCCTTTCGACTGCACGAAGGTTATTAAAGTGTTAATCGCATTTAACGTACCTTAAGCTTTAAAAAAGCCCATTAAATCCCCGACGAACCAATACTCGATCGAAATTACGCAGTAGCAATATGACTTAGTAGAGATAACGACAGTTGGAATGTATTGTCCCACTAACTAACTTACTAAATTAACAAAGATTATTTTATATAAAAAGTTTTGCAAAATTTTCGAACATTTCATCGTCAGTCTCTTGGTTTGTGACAGACCTTTTAATTTTCACGCTTCCTTTGTCAGTTCGACTGCAAGAAAAATCACTTAATTTTGCATCAGCAGTAAATCACGTTCACGATATGGTGAATAACGCTTCAAGAAAAACGAAAAAAGCTGTAGTAGCGCTCGGGGAAATTTTTGGAATATCAAAAAGCAAACGAAAGACGAAATCGATTTGGAACTCAGAATTCCGTGACTCACGGTGAAACAAACATAAAGATCTTATTATCAAACAGACTCTGTTGAATTGTACTTCCGTCTTGCTGTTTTTATTCTTATACGCTGATTCAGAAATTGTCGAACACATTTCTTAACGAAAATGCAGTATTCTTTTTAAGCTTACTGTTAGGTTACTGTTTCGTGGTACTTGTGCCCTAATTGTTGAGTATTACTCTCAGCTCTCCAGCCGTTTCATTCCGAGCACCTGAAGTGCACGATTGGTAAGTATTATCTTAGCTCTTCAGCTGAAATAAAAGGAACTCAGGATATAGATGTTGTTCTGACTCTGAACTTCTAATTGATTGATTTTATTGGCAAAATGTTCTTATTATATATACAAAGAAATTAATTCAATTTGGTTCAATTTCTTTGCCACCAAATGTCTCATATTTTCTTAATTATCATGTCCTACAAATGCTGGCCCGTGTGACAACACATAAGAATCAAATTGCAACTTGAACTGAGTTAACGCATGGTTCACTCCACCCAAGTGCAATCCGATTCTATGTTCACCGCGACACATTCACCTGTGGTCATGATCAAAGCAAAATCAAAATAATAATTCTTATTCTATGAATCATTGTGTGCAAAGCAATCCACTGGCGATGTGTAACATGATCAGTTGAAATTAATTGCGGAAGTGAACGTACAATGAGAATGTACGTGATCATGTTTAAATCAAATGTGGGTCACTGTGCACACGTGATCTGGTTAATTGGGTGCACACACAACATTACAGATACTTCTACCTCGATTTCGTGTTATTGAAAAGTAGATGATTTAGATCATCTTGCTCCAAAGTTAAATGATAGAGTCTCTGAATCTGCTGTGAGATCTGAGTATAAATTGTGGTGTGCAAAATTACCAGGACTCGAGAAAATTGCCGCGGTTTTGTGATTATTGTGACGCTAGCAGATTTCAAACAATCAAACATCTTTTAACAGTTTTGGTGACTCTTCCGGTCACAACTCCAAGCGTGGAGATGTAACTTTTGACCCTGAATAGAATCAAAACGTACATATAGAACTCAAAGGACAACGAAAGACTCAGTATTTTTGCAGTATTGTCAATACATGGGGACTTAGGTGTCGATCCGAATGAGGTTCATAAGATGACCTATGGCAGCAAAGAAATCTCGAAGATTACAATTTTGAGTTTCTTCACTTCCATCAACGTCAATTGAATGACAAAAAATACTTTACTTTTAATGGCTTCAAAAATTTATTGATTATTTCACAAATCTGTACATCGATTCTTACGTCATCAAACAGATATTGAAATCACCTTGCATTTGATACGAAAAAGATATAAGTGCGTTGTAGGATTTTTATGAAATATGATTTTATATGCATATAGATGGACAAAAATCATCAGAAAATCTACCTGCAACGCCAACTTCTAACAAGATAATCTCAAAATCGCCAAATACAAATTTTCATAAAACTTCGCAGTTTAATTGAGCATACCAACGCTCAGTTTTATTTTGATACCAAACTCATTGATGTACACTCTTAGTCCAAGCTCCATATAAAATTGCCAGTACTAACTTTGATTTTGAATGAAATAAAAAAAACTTCAGTGAAAGTGACATTTTCCGATTAGCTATTAAACACAATTTTGTGCATATGCCCTTGATCTGATAAATGTCATCCGAGAGACAAAGATTATATCGGGAGAAACATGGTTCAAGTGCTTAAGTTCAATCTGACAATTGGTTTGATAGATATAATATAACTGTCTGAAATGAGTTCTGGGTTTAAAAAAATACCTTAAGAAACACGAATTACAAACAACGTACTCTACTTGACTTATTTAAACTACTTAACTTATGGTAACAACATAAGGCGTTCTGAGTTCTCGATGCTTTACACAACAAGTAGTCAAGATACCCGATGGAATTTGCGAGCGCTTATCAGTCTTCAGCGTGCGCTCCCAGAAACACCCTAGGCAACTTAACATAACTTAAAAATCAAGAGGACGTTACCTCGAGTACCTCACCGTTCTGAAAGGTCTCCAGTTGTTTCGAACCCCTGACTCCAACTATTTAAGATATTATTCCAATGGGGCTAATAAGATGGGGCCGCAGCTGAATAAGATTCACCGATTGATTTGAATGAAGTACGCTCCGGTCTGGTCTTATTTCGTAAGAGGCTTTGATACACATTGATGCAAAAGACAGACACATGACAGTAGAACAAAGCTTGATGGAATAAGAAGTTCCAAGATTCAAGGTAGACTTCACAATACAAAAGCTAACTTAAAGACAATGAAGCGGTACCAACTCTGTTGGTACTTTTAAATGCATTATCAATCAACGTTCCTTTACAATCGCGAAAAGGATGTAGGCCTAAAAACTCCCGGATCACACTATTGCCATTCGACATTGGGCCTGCCGATACTTTTTGGCGATCGAGTGGAGAGGCAGTGAAGTGGGATGCCACCAATCAATGAAAGTAGGAGCTCCAAAAACGTTATTGGTGCATTAGACCAGATATGAGCATTTTGCTCAAGTTTCGGGATAATGAATGTCTTACAAATAAAGCCAGATTACACGGTATGCAATATTTCCTGCATCGATTGAGGAAGACTTAACATTTCACAGCGTTCTTTCCTATATCGAATATGTGGTGATAAAGATAACCTACGATGCTCTTTAACACCCATTGCGAGAATGAAATGTCTTTCTTAAAACTGAATGACGCGAATGCAACAACACCATCATTTGATTGGCATCACTAAAGAAGCGATCCGAAAACTGGAAGTCTGCAAAAATACTTATTTAAGTGAACGGCCGAATCCCACAGGCGATACTGTCCACGAACCCTATAATTCTGATCATAACCTAGCCTCGTAAGAGAAAATATGTTAAAAATAGTGCGCATACGCCCACTATCTTGTTTGCATTATTTATTTGAATTAAAGTTCAAGCACCCCGACAATAGAAAATAAACATGTTGAGACACTTTGTATTTTCCTAATGGACATAGCCGCAAAATCCCATATCGAGAATAAAGATGTATTAAAAATTGTGCAAAACAATTGAATGAACCAAACAACCAATAAAGATTAATTTGCTTGGGGATTTCTTGTGTATATCTTCCGATTCAACACAAAACATGTACACCGGATCGCAACACGATCTGTAATGGTGAGTTAAAAAAACACAACAACAAAACATTGTTTACAAAAATCAGAACGAGGTGCAGTACTTTTAATCTCTTTGAACATTTATATAAAACTCAATACCTAGTCAAATAGTCTAGCACAAACGAAACATATGGGGTGTGAATAAAATCGCATGTTTTTGTTGAAAATAAATTCGCTCCAGAAAAAGGTGAAAGAACATGTATTAGATTGCTAATTTACAGCGGATGTAATAAAGTATAATAAACAACATAACGAAAAATTTGCATTGCCATCGTAATAGATTCCGACGTGAACCACAGTTCATATAAATTTTTAATGAATTTTAAATTGCAAAAGGGAGGAAATATAAAACCCCTTGTGACTGCATTGTGAATTTGCTTACCTACCAAAAACGAAGTTATTTATTTCCTTGGTTTGTAATGGAGAACTGGAAGCTTGGCTTCTACTTTTTGCAGCAATACCTTCTCATACTGTAGTTAGTTATTAGCCTGTGACTTTTGAAATATATGACCAAATCCACAATTCTCATTTCCTTTTCTATTACTTTGGACAACATGGACAAAAAAGTTATTGGACGATAATTTTGTTTCCTTTTCTGGAAACCGTTTGAATGTGAGCAGTTTTCCAGTAAGAAGGAAGAATGTCTGAGAGAACGACGAATAAATAAGCTTGCATGAAATAGGTGCAAGCTTTGACGTACGTTTACTTGGTGATATGGTCGTACCGTCCGGTCCGGCATTTCCTTTTTGCAATATAGTTTATTGGGTATGGCCGATACCTGGTGTTTATCATTGACAATATTGTACTCAGGTTATTATTGGTTGCATTTCCATTTCCACAGGATCCAGAGTTGATTTTGATTGGAAACCATATTCTTATCCATTAAAGCGAGGTTATGATCAGAGTTAAAGTGATCGTTACCCTCCCACTTGATGGCATGGTGGGGTTTGCCAGTTCGACATCAATACCTAAACATCGGCAGGCTTATAGGTCTCGAAGCACTTCATTACTGAGGGTAATCAAATGCTGGTGTTATTGAAGTTGTATGATTTTTTTAAAATCATATTTGCGAAAATATCAGCCTTTTTTTGAGTTGCGGCTAGCGAACCGTTATCTTTCAGCGACACGGGAAAGGATGAGTAGCTGAAATTGTTTGTAATCATATTTCACATTGATCGAAAATGGCTGCCAGTGAGTTTATTCGTTATTTATTGGAATTTTTGACTTTCAGTCACCCAGTATAAGGATTACAGCCACCACACATACCCATGCATTCATAAAGTACGCAAAAATTAATTTTTCAATATACCTATTATTGCCCTAAGAACATTCTGGCACTGCGCGAACTCGACCGAGCGCTCTTAACCGTCGATATGGAATGCGATATAAACTCATCCACCAATATCACTCTATCGAGCTGCATGTGCAGACCTACACTACTACTAACCTATGAGTGATAGGGATTTCGCCACTCAATACAAATAAGGATTCTAAGATAACCGTCGGTTAACAGTTCGGCCATCCGACGCTTCACTGTCCTCAGTGAATTATTTATGGGTATATTATTATTATTTTGGCAAGAAAAGGGGCATGGTCACAGCATTATCTCTTCGGCCTGACATGATCCCAGTCTTTTTAACTCACGGCCAGACATGATCAGAGTCTTTTAACTCACGGCCAGACATGATCAGAGTCTTTTAACTCACGGCCAGACATGATCACAGTTTTTTAACTTACGGCCAGACATGATCGCAGTCGCATAAGCCCGACTTGATCACAGCCCTTTAATTTCTCAAGGCTAGACATGATCACAGTCTTTTTAACTCACGGCCAGACATGATCACAGTCTTTTAACTCACGGCCAGACATGATCACAGTCGCATAAGCCTGACATGATCACAGTCCTTTAATTTCTCATATCTAGACATGATCACAGTCTTTTAAATCACGGCCAGACATGATGACAGTCTTTTAACTATACAACTTAAAGCTCAACTGTTGTCCAGGGCGACCAGAAATCTTCTATTATCTCTATTATAGTCTTCGTCAATTTCCTTTGTATTCTGGTTACCTTCAATAAATACAAGCAACAATTTACCACTTCCGAAAACCCTTGTTTTGCAATACTAGAACCTTTAAAATTCAACAACAAGGTAAACGCGTTAATGTATATAAATTTAAATAGAATTAATTTTCTTAATAACTGAAATTGAACGGTGGTAATTATACAAAAAAAAAAATTAAGCAAATGCTTTCAATTCAAGTTTTGTTTTGTCGGTGAGTAATCAAATAAAGCGAGAACAGTTAATTTTTCTTCTCGTCGCCTTTTTCAAAAACGTCTACGTCATCGAGGTTGAAATCGTCCAAGGAACACCACGGTTTCAGCCGGTCTGCTGAATGTACGGACTCATACCGTTTCGACGTAACTTGCATAGATTGTGAATCTCCAATCAAATACCGGTCATTGGACAACACACCCTTGACTTCGTATGGTCCCTTGGCAGTAGTTTCCTAAACTGGCCAGTAGCTGTATGAGCTGAGCAAATAAGTACGATATCTCCGGTTTGGTACCTTTGAGGCTTCCGATGAGTGTCATTGAATTTGTTGGCCTGCTTTGCTTGCAATGTGTCAATCCTCTTCTTAACCTTTTCCCGCAACTCACTAAGTGGAATATTTTCCTCTTCTTCGTCAGAATCGTTACCCTGCAACATTAGGCTTAGCTCGTTACCTATCACGTTCTTAGGCTTGAAGGCAAATATAATTTCTTGAGGTGTCAGGTTGGTGATACGATGCTTTAAACAGTTAAGTTGTTGGTCTTTAAATTGCAGAATAGCCGTCCAATCGATTGCTTGCATACCTACAATGTTGATATTTAAGCCGACTTCGTCCATTTCGACTGCATTCTCCGTCGGATTGCTGCTCAAAGCGTCAGCGTGCTGCATTTGACTCGCCGTTCTATATTCCAAGACAAAATCAAATTCTTGAATCCTTAGCCACCAGCGAGCTATGCGCGGCACATGATCCGTCTTGTTCTGCGTCATCTTCAAGGAATTGCAGTCAGTAAATATGGTGAACCGTAGCTCGTAGCTATGATATTTCCTCTCCAACTCGGTGTTCGCTTTATTAAAAAAAGATACTGCCTGCTTCTCGTCCGACGAATTGACTTGCAGAAGAACTCTAGCCAGACCCAAGGAGCAAGCATCGGTGTGAAGCTCATGTGTGAGTGTTGGATCATAAATAACAAGAATTTGTGATTCACAAGCCTTTGATTTTAAGATGTCAAATGCTTGTTGTTCATCGTTCGCCCAGCTGAACTTTGTATCTTTCCTTAACAGTTTATTCAATGGGGCTGCTATTGTTGCGTAATTTGCGACGAATCTCCGAAAGTATCCAGACAGTCCTAAAAATTGCCGTACATGTTTTGCTTCCGTCGGGATTGGGAACGATTTAACAGCTTCCAATTTGTAATTTACAGGCCGTATTCCTTCACCGCTAATCTCGTGACGCAAATAAGAATTTTCGGTTGTAAGGAACTTACATTTTGACATATTTAAAGTCAGATTAAATTCTCTCAACACAATCAGAAATTTCTCGGGTACAACGAACAGTATGTCAATGTCTCTTCCAAAGAGAACTATATCGTCCATATAAATTAGGATGTTTTCGGATGACAATCGGCGAGTTCATGAGTTTCATAAATCTCGCTGGGGCATTGGTCAAACCAAATGGAACGCGCTTAAATTGGTATTGACCATGTGGGTTAATAAATGCTGTAAGATGTTTGGATTCGTTAGATACTGGCAGTTGATAATACCCGCACATCATGTCGAGAACAATGAAAAACTGTCCATGGGTAAATAAATTTATTTGCAGTTCTATATTTGGTGTAGGAAAATGTTCTCGTACCGTGATCTCATTTAAACGTCTTTTTTCGACACACATTCTGTAACCACCGTCTTTCTTTTTCTCTAACAATGCTGGACTAGCGTAAGGAGAGGAGGAATTTTCGATAATGTCATTTCCTAATAAATCATCTATTATTTTTTTTAAGCTGAGCTGATTCGTGATACGCGACACGATACGGTTTATACGTTATTATCTTTTTTTCTTTTAAATTTAGTTGCATTTGAACGGCATCTTTTTTTCCTAATTCACTTAAAGTAGCCAATTCACCAATGTTTATATCGCTGGGCTTAAAAAGGGGCTTGAACTTAGATTCGTTACGCTTTAGTCACAATTGAGAAGCTGAATTTACTTCTTGGACCTCTAGGGAGCAAAACTCTTTTATGAGACGAACCTTTGTGAGTCTAAAAAGTTCCTACCCAGTATCATTGGAACGTCTTGGGTATTGTTATCCACAATTTATATGTCAATAGACATGGTGACTTCCCCGACTGCAACCACTTGGTTGGTTTTTGCCATGGAGCAGGCACTTCCTCCTCCAAACCCATTAAGGGTGACATTGCAATATTCCCCTGGTAGTTGAATGAATTGGCTTCTTGAAGTCGTAAGGTGGAACAATCGGCTCCAAGGTCTAAAAATGCCACGACCCTGAAATCACATACTTTTATCTCCTTTATCAGCCCTCCTTCGTTGCTATTATGTAGCAGGCGCCGTATTTTCCGTGGTGGGCCATCTAATGACTTAAAAGGGCGTCGTTTTGCTGTACGGCAGTTACGTGCAAAATGACCCGGTTCCTTGCACTTGAAACAAATTTGTGATGTCGAATCGAAGGAACTGGGATTCCTCAAATTGCAGTCACGCGCATAATGCCCTGGGCTTTTGCATTTATAACAAATTGGTGTATCTTTCTTTCTTGATGGCACCACATATGGCCTCCTATCGCAAGAGTGTTGATTATTTGCCTTGTGAAACTTCTCGGTTGCTTTGTCAAATTTATCGCTACTAGCCGCTTGCGCTCTTATTTTTGCAATCGAATTTAATAAATCGAGTAACTCTGCTATTGAACAACACTTGGCCATAGTCATGTGATCAATTAATGTTGGGTCTCCCAAACCCGAAATTACAAAATTTATTATAGTTTTCGTTGAGAACTTACCCCGCCTTTCTAATGCCAGCATTTCATAGACGTAGCGTTCATAACTCTCGTCCTGCTTTTTCTTCCACTCCATTATTTTTACCACTGTTTCGGCTTCATCAGTAAGAGAGGGGAAGTCCTCAACTAATTTGTTCTTAAAGAGCGTCCAATTAGTAATCCAACCTCTCTGAGCAATCATCCATAAGGATGCAGCCTCGTCCAAGCGCAAGGACGCATAAAACAATGTGGACCTATCGTCCCACTTATAAAGGTGACGAATGTTTTCCACCGTTTCTACCCACTCTGCGGCGGTCAAACCAGAAATGGAAGCTGGATTGAAAGTGGGTATTATTTTTTTAATTTCGTCCACACCATTGGAAAAACACTCGGCAATGCACTAGCACTTCCCGAAGGCACATCCGCACTTTCACCTGTTCCAATTTTTTATTTTTATTTTTTAACTCCTCTAATTCTTTCCTAAGTTGATTCATTTTGCTTTTTTTTTTGTTTTCACAACTCGATACCACGTACTAAGTTCAACAATAACTCTATTTTTTTTTTTTTTTATAACTTAAAAGTAGTATGATACGAGAATAGACGTGTTTTTTTTCATCTCGTCCGGTAAACATTTCTAAAAGCTATGTACCATAGTATTTCCAAACAAAATTGTGTGAAATCAGTTGACTAGTTGTTTTTCGAAGTGCGAATACAAACCACAAAGCATTCTTTATCAAGGCACTTAACTAAATTGAATTTTCTGAAATTCTGAATTTCTGTCTTCCTCGCGTTTTTCACCGAAATCATTCAACTTGCCGCTCTAATTGCAAACCGGTTCCATGTCTCTTAAAACTAACATCAATTCAATTCCCCGCGAAGGTCAGTCACCTTGACGTGTGTACCATCATTGCCTTCGATGGTGCCGGTGCGGCGGCTTACGGCGCAAAGATTCAACGGGCTATGCTGTCGACGACTTCTGTCGTCAGAAGGGTCACCCATGGCAGACAGACCGACTGATGAGCGCTAACCAAGAGCTGGCCAGGACATTCCGTCCGATCCCATGAACCCCCCCCCCTCGCCATTCCCAGTATCCTTACTCCCCCCCAATGCCCCCCTGCCCCTGTTCCTATCCCTATCCAAACCTAACTCCAGTGGTGGTGTGAGCGAATTAGTAAACCGTGCCCAGGGATGAAAGGTTGGGGGTTAAACCAACCGTTAACTGAGCTCCCTCAGGCGCCTTGGCGCGGGCCTGTTGTATATAGCCTTACCCAGGTATGGCGGCGCTGCCTGGGCTGACCTTGTTTTTTCCGGCCTTACTCGTGGGAATCTAAATTAAAAACTAAAAATGGAACAAACAAAACAAAATCAAAATCAAAAAAAAACAAAAAAAAAATTATAAAAAAACAAAATGCAATTCCTGTCAAGGGGGAGAAGGAGATGTGTGAGGACGATTTATCATCTTCATCCATCTCTCTTCTAGCACAGGAATTGGATGAAACGGCGCTTTTGGCTAGCGACAGTGAGGAGTCGGTAAAAACCCTCACTAGCGACAGCGAAGTCACCGGTGAGCAGGCTGGAACTCTCATCGGTGACATAGACATACAGGGCAAGAAGGCAGCCGAAGAGATGCCCGGGACAGCAGGATCATCCGCTGTTCCTGGGACCATCTTGGAAGCAGCGTCAACAAAGACAGGAAGAATAGAGGGAAAAGTAGACACAGCTGGCTCAGCCGCTGCATCTGCAGTTTCCTCTAATATAACAACGAAGAGTGCGAAACAGAGCGCACAAAAGAGGGCTAAGGCTTTGCTACGTAATGCAAATCGCAAGGTAGCCAAGTATGGGAGCTGTGAACCCAGCACCCTCAGTGACTGGGAAAAGGCAGCTTTTGCGAGGGCCAAGACTTTTCTGGCCGACCTGAAAAAAGCAAAGGAGGGGAAAAAGCTGGCCAATGAGGAGGTGGAGGTTGAACTGACTGCACCCTCCACCTCCTACGCAGCAAAAGCTAAGGAAGGGAAAAATGACTCGGGAAGGAAGACGAGTTTCAACAGCAAGAGAGGCAGATCCGACGATGCCGCCGAGTCCAACGCAGCGAAAAAGGTGAAGGCTGTGACCACACCGGCAATGCGTCGCGGACACAGCGACCCGAAGGACGAGCATCTCGTTGCTGTGATAAACGAGCTGGAGCCTTGCGGTCGTCTCACAATCGACCAGTGGAAAAACGTTGAGGAGAGGTTCCAAGACGCCCTGTGGAAGGAACTATCCGCCGCAGGAAACGGGGAGCTTCAATTTGATGGCGCTGGTTGGGAAGGCGGGCGCAAGGTTGTTGCTTGTGGAAACAAGCTTTCGGTAGTTTTCCTCAGACACTTCGTCACGGAGGTATCCGATGCATGGGAAGGTATTAAGCTAAAATGCTTAACGGTTGCCGAGTTGGCAAAATACAATCCGCCAACAGCCTGGGTTTGGGTACCTAGTCCCTACACATACCCGGAGAAGCTCCTAGGGCTCCTACATGTTCAAAATCGGGAACTTAAAGCCGATACATGGAGGGTCCTAAAGACGGGACCTAGACGGCAATACGGCCAACACTTCCTATTGGCCCTAAATAAGGAATGTCTTCCATACCTGGAGAAATCCAATGGGATGGTAAGATATAGCATGGGGAGGTTGATGGTCAAAACATCGACCAAGGGCAGAGATGAGGAGGAGCCCCCCCATGATGATGATGGAAGTGCTGCAGATAAACCTGCACCACAGTAGGGCTGCGACGGCCTGTCTGATGGAGTACGTCATTAGGCAGGACATTGCAGCCGTACTCATACAGGAGCCCTGGATCAATAAGAACGTGATTCAGGGGCTCCGGCAAAAGAACTATACATTGTTCTACAAGGCGGAAGGTAAAATCAGGACTTGTATCCTTATTAAAAACCACATAAAGGCATTTCTTTTGAATAATTACAGCTCTGGCGACTTGACGGCGGTCATCTGCGAGAGGGAAGATGGAAAATCTCTGTGTCTGACCTCGGCCTATCTTCCCTACGACTCTGCGGTCGTAATAGCGGATGATCTAAAGGACTTGGCTGGTCAAAACTGGATGCACGTACTGGGCTGTGATGCAAACGCCCATCATACGCAATGGGGTAGTGGGTAGTGTTACACGTAACAGACAGGAGGTTTTAGACGTTACACTTGTCTCCAACACAGACAAAATGGAAATCAGGGAGTGGAGGGTAGTTGATGAGGCATCTCTGTCTGACCACAGATGGATACGCTTCAAAATTAATTTTCAGCATAGGGCGTGTAATTTCTATAGAAACCCAAGAAAGGCAGACTGGGATAAATACATAGATTTCATTAATCTACGTTTAGATACCCAGCCGATCACCGGCGAAAATATGGTGGACTTAGATAGGGCAGTAGAAGCCGTGAGCAGAACCCTAAACACAGCGTTCGAAAAGGCATGCCCGGCAAACAAAAAGCCAAAAAGGGCTCAACCGAAGTGGTGGAATAAGGAAATCGGCCTTAAAAGAAGGGAGGTAAGAAAACTTTATAATAGGGCAAAACTCATTAAAAACGATACCACATGGGACGAGTATAGCGAAAGCAAGAGGGAATTTAAATACTTAGTGAGGAAATCCAAGAGATCTTCATGGAAAAAGTTCTGTGAATCTATTGAGTTAACTGAAGAGGCGTCGAGACTGCGTAAAATGCTCTCAAAGGAGGCTAGCGTACCTAGCTACCTAAAAAATAGCAACGGGACATGGGCCGTGAGCAGTCAGGAGGTTCTGGCTACCCTGGTGGAAACCCATTTCCCCGGTTCCACAACCACAACGGACCTAGGCCTACAAGGGCAGGAGGAAGTCGACTGTCCCTCTTTCGAGTGGGAAGAAATTGACAATATCATCAACCGAAAAAAGTTACGGTGGGCCATGCATACATTCAAACCGTATAAATCTCCAGGGCCGGATGGTATTCTACCGATCATGCTCCAAAAAGCGCCAGAGCATGCAAAACAAAAGATTTTGGATATACTGAGATTCAGCCTAAGAACAGGGCATATTCCAACAGCCTAGAGAGAAGTCCGGGTTGTTTTTATACCCAAAGCCGGCAAGCAGGGTCACACGACGGCGAAGGACTTCAGACCAATCAGTTTGTCGTCCTTTTTGCTCAAAACCCTTGAGCGTCTGGTGGAAGCTCACATTAGAAATAAATGTAGCAATGGTTTCTTATACGAGTCACAGCACGCATACTTAAAGGGTAGATCAGTAGAAACTGCTCTACACAACGTAGTGGGTAAAATTGAAAATAGTCTACACTGCGGCGAATTTGCTTTGGCCTCTTTTCTCGATATAGAAGGAGCCTTCAATAACGTTGAATGTAGAGCTATAAAAAGCGCATTAACAGGCGCTAACATAGAACAGGGAATCATAAATTGGGTATGCAACATGCTCGCCAACAGGAACATAAACTGCTCCCTTGGTCAAAGCTCCATAAGGATGTCTGCAACCAGAGGAACCCCGCAGGGGGGAGTCATATCGCCACTGCTGTGGGTACTGGTCATTGACAACGTCCTAAAGGAAATTAAGTCAATGGGTACAAGTGCCACAGCGTATGCGGACGACGTGGTCATAGTAGTGCAGGGAAAATATTTGAATACCTTAAGTGAGATCACAGAGACCGCCTTAAGGAAAATTAGTAATTGGGCCAAGGGCTGCGGACTAAATGTCAATCCCTCGAAAACAGAGTTAGTCCTGTTCACGAGACGACACAAATTACCGCACTTCAATCTCCCGAAACTTGACGGAGAGGAACTGCTCCTCAAGGACAATGCGAAGTATCTGGGCGTAATCCTAGATAGAAAATTAAATTGGAATCTTAACATAAGGGAACGAATGAAGAAAGCGTATAATGCCCTCTTTATTTGTAAGAGAACAATAGGCAAAACATGGGGCCTGAAACCCGCCATGGTACACTGGATATATACAGTAGTGGTGATACCCATACTTACATATGGCTCACTTGTGTGGTGGAGGGCAACAAATAAAAGAACCATAATTGGAAAACTAGCAACGGTGCAGAGAACGGCAAGCATAGCCATCACTGGTGCAATCCGTACCACTCCTACGGCAGCACTGGACGCCTTCCTGCACTTTATCCCGCTAGATTTAAAAATAAAGCAACTTGCTGGCAACAGCGCTTTGCGCCTAAAAAATTTAGGCCAGTTTAAGGACTGTAGTTTTGGGCATTGCACGATCTTAGCTGATGTGCTACCCGGAAATCCTATACGGACTGATGAGATTTGCCCCTTGGTCGACCATGACATCCCCTATGAGGTGTCATACCCGCGAAGGGAGGAGTGGCAAAGAGATGCAGTCATAATAGCAAACGAGGTTGCTATCTACACTGACGGCTCTAAGACGGGGGAGAGAACGGGTTCTGGCATTTTTTCTGCTGATCCAGACCTGAGAGAGTCTATACGACTCCCGGACACAAGCAGTGTCTTCCAATCGGAAGTTCTGGCTGTTCTAAGGGCGGCAGAGATAGTGCAGATGAGATCATTGTCGGGAAGAGACATTGCCATCTATATTGACAGTCAGGCGACACTTATGGCACTTGAATCTGCTAACATTAACTCTGAGATAGTCAGAAACTGTCGCACAATGCTTAAAGCAGTATGTAGACGGAATCGAGTAAGACTGTGCTGGGTACCGGGACACTGCGGTATAGAGGGAAATGAGCAAGCCGATGAGCTAGCAAGAAAGGGAGGGGAGTTGGAAAACAGCGGAGGTGTAAACATTAAACCACCCCTGGGCGTCTTTAAGGGAAAAATCAATGAAAAGATCTTAAAAATGGCTGACCTCAGATGGCAGAACATAGTGGGACATAGGGTGCCTAGAGCCCTTTGGCCCCATTTGGATAAGAAAAGATCTAAGGAAATTCTAAAATTAAGCAGGGAACACCTTAGAACAGTAATTGGGATTATGTCAGGGCACTGTCTTCTAAGAAAGCATGCTAGGCGACTTGGTCTGGTGGATGTGGACACGTGCAGGTTCTGTGGTGATCTACAAGCCGAGGAAGATATAACACACATATTGTGTGAGTGCGAGGGTATAGCACGGAATCGTAGGAGGATTCTAGGGGAATACTTCTTCGAGGAACTAGGGGAGCTGAGCGGCATAGACCATAGGAAGCTGGTTAAGTTCTGCAGGAGGATTGGGCTCTGTCTAGGAAAAGTTTTTTTTAGGTTTTTTTAGGTTTTTCTCCAATTGAAGTTTTTTCAAGTGGTTCCCTAGGGATCGCGATGCTCCCTTCTGGTGCCTAGTGCTGTATGCAAATTGCATACCCCTTTTTAACCTATGACCTATGACCTAACATCAATTCAATGAACACCCGTCCTAAGAGAGGAGTTGCAGCAGCGCCAACTTGTTTGTCGATATCAACACCAACACTAAAAAGCAACAGCACGCCAACATCCAAGTGTTCGCCATCAGCTCTTACCGTCTCTGATTTGGAAGAGAGGCTGAATAAACACACCACGAAGATTATGAATCTGTTCTCGACCGAAATATCAAATTTGCGCCATAGTGTCACCCAGCAAATTACGCAGATCGAACAAAAGTGGTAAACATACGTCCAAATATTTGATCAGTCTCTAATTGAGTTGCGGAAACGTGTGGAGAACATGGAAATCCAATACGTTTCAAGATGATCTCGGCGAGCTCAGGAAAAGATGTGATGACCTTGAAAGAAGAGACCTAGCCGTCGATGCTATCCTGTTCGGAGTTCCCCAACTTCCAGAAGAGAATTTAAAGTCGAATTTTCATCATTTTTCATCTATTGATTGTATGCCACCTGCGCTTAAAAGTATTTTTCGCACAAATCAAAGAGATAGGACCAACGATCCCCCCGTCATCTTAAAATTTGGATCCGCTCAGGAGAGAAATCAAGTCTTTAAAATCATAGCTCAATTCCGGAAAAAAGAGAGAAGACAACTTCGCCTGCAAGATGTCGGTTTGGACTCTGATCAATTCATCTATCTAAACGAGAGCCTTACACAAAAAAATCGCTTACTGTTGCAACAAGCTGTACGTATGAAGCGACGTAGACAGCTCTTGTCTGCTAGCACAAGATATGGCTCCGTTTTTGTAAGAGAACATGTAAGTGGTCAGCATATTAAAATAGATGACGTACAAATCCTAAAAGAGATTGCCGCGAGATGTCACACAGTTGCAGACAACAGCACTCAATATGATAACTCTTTAAGTTCTATGCAGTAATTATAAACCTCTTCTCTCTTTCAAACTATGTATTTCGTCGCTTTAAAAGCAGAGTGACATAAGTCAAAAAAGGCAGTATTTCAGAAAAGCTATTTGAAATAATTTTTGACGCAAAAAAAATTATTTCATTGTGAATTTAAACGAAAACCTAAAAGTTATTTATGGTAAAAATGTTCTTTTTTTTTCTTCTTTCAAGTGGATTAGTGAAACTATCCAAAATAAAGTAATTTAAGAAAATTGATTTCGACTTATGTCGTTTAGCACAAAAAACGGCCAATAATATGTAATAAATTTAGACAGCAATACGGAAAAGTGTCGTTTTGTTTAGACATAAAACCATTGATGATTAATATCAAATTTATTTTTTTATTTTGAGTGTAAGAGTTAACTTAAGAGTTTCTGCTTAAATATTTTTTATTGTGTTGCTATACAAATGTAATAAAAATATTAAAGATAAAAAACTGTTCAGCAGTGCTTTGTATTTAGCTCATAAACTGTCTTTACATATACAAAATTAAAATATTTTTTTTTTAAAAAGGAAACAAAGAAAAGTATATTTAATATATTTTACCTTAAATCAATGTTCACCTGCCCTATTTCTAAAACTTCTTAAGTATTACTGTCGGCTTATATTTGATTTAAACCATATAAAAATTAATTAAACATAAACTTAAAAAGTTAAATCACTGTTCAGCAGTCTTTTAAGAATAGTTGAGCTTATACCTACAAACAGGACCCAGTTCTCTTTCTTCGATAACCTTCATATCTTTTCCACTTGAAACGTAAGCTGTTCCTAAATACCTTAAAGCTTTTGCCTTGCTTTTGGTCCACTCACTGGTACGACATTTTCCTTTTTTTACCTTGTAACTTTTCCTTGGCATCGGAGTTCAGGTCGACCGGTATCTCATTTGAGACTGGCAAAATGTTTGAACTTCCTGATGAGCTACCAGACGAACAGTAGGTTAGGTTAGGTTAGGTTAGGTTAGGTTAGGTTATAGTGGCAGTCGGCAAAGGCCGACACACATAGACCAATGACAGTTCCATTGTGGTACCACACGGATGTATCACGCTCCTACTCGTTGAACCAGTTGGAGCTTTTGATGAAGCTTGACAGACTTTTGATGTTGGTGTTAATGAGATCGCTAAGATCATTGTAAAAGAAAGATCCTAAATGGAGTTTACGTCTTTGAGAGAGTGCAGGGCATGTGCAGAGAAGGTGGAGAATTGTTCCCTCCTCCTCCTCATCCATACAGCTTCTGCAGAAGTCATTTGTGTGGACGCCAAGCCTTGTTGCATGCCTGCCTATGAGAGAGTGTCCGGTGATCACACCAATTATAGCACCGATGTGAAGTCTGTTCAGAGATATCAAACACTTAGAGCGTTTTAGATCCAGCTTTGGCCAAATCTGTTTTGTCGCTAGACAAGTGTTGCCACTTGTCCACCTAAGGTTAGATTTCTCAACGGTATGTCTCATAAACATGACTTTGCATGTAGCAATTGGGATGCGTAATGGACCTTTACCAGGTAGAAGGGGCAGTATGGTTCCTTGTCTGGCGAGTTCATCCGCCCTACAGTTCCCTGGAATGTCTGCATGTCCCGGCACCCAGCATAGGTGAATGTTAAGACGCTCCACCATCTCTACTAGAGAAGATCGACAGTCACGGACTACGATAGAGTTTGTGGACACAGAATCCAGGGATTTTAACCCAGCCTGACTATCTGAGAAGATCCAGATGTACATAGCGGATATCACTTTTCTCTTCAGCCACGATAGGACTTCTTTAATCGCCAAAATTTCCGCTTGGAACACGCTTCAGCGATCAGGGAGGCGAAAGGAGAACACATCACCTCCAACCCCTCGTCGGTTTTGGATTCATCGGTATAAAAGTGGATTGAGTGACAGTG
Source organism: Portevinia maculata (assembly GCA_949715645.1). NCBI lineage: Eukaryota > Metazoa > Arthropoda > Insecta > Diptera > Syrphidae > Portevinia > Portevinia maculata. Next base: position 224,337,790 of record OX454526.1, read on the forward strand.
ATTTCATCCCTTACGTCATGAAGTGTATTGTTACTGCAAGTCGGACTGGACGAGGGGCTTGCGATGGAGTTTGTGACTGTCTGGGGTTCTACGCTTGAAACTGCCCATTCTTCAGTGTTTATATTCCCCTTTCGCCTTGCCAACTTCACAAGCAATAATAAGTGGTTAAGATGCAATCTAAAAAACCAATAAATTTCGCTTAAAGTATAGTTTTAAAATTAAAACAGAGTATCTTGCTTTTGAAAAGTGACACATCTTACAGTAATAACAGAAAATTAAACACTTCCATCGCTTCAGTTTTTGCAGGCAATATGTCACTTTTTCAACTATGACATTTAGGAGCTTAAGAAATAAATATGTTTTTTGACATAAAAGAGAAATGCCATTTTTTTCCGTATTCCATAAAATTTAATACTGCTTTGGTTTCGCGGTAAAATGACATAATACAAATGTGACGTTTTGCCAATAAAAAAATTAATACCCTCATTATAAAGCAGAATGACACAAAGAAGAAAGTGTCACTTTTCCGAAATTGTTTGTCAGAGTTTAGGTGTTATACAGAACGACACTTCGCATTCACCCTGTCAGTTTAAAAGATAGAAATATGACGATTTGGCAGAAAAAATATTTTTTTTTTTTAAATTTTCTGTGTACTTTACTCAAAACGGCCAATTTTTGACTTATGTCACTTTGCTTTTAAAGCGACGATTTTATATTTACTTTTACAATATTCCCTTTACACTCTTTACCTTTTTCTTCTATCCAAAACTGGATGCTATTCATTTTCATATATTTATTTTTTCTTCCCCTACTCTTAATTTTCACTATACTATTCATACAGTTATCTCCCTCTCTCTTACACTTAACCGTCACTATACTATTCTTATATGCATTCCTCCCTCCCTCATTCCTTATTTTCTTTTAACGTCTTGCAAATTATTACAGTACGTTGTACAATTTCCTCTCAGAAACTACAATTTTATTAATTTATACTTAAATGTGAAAGTGTTGGTGCCATTTGCTCGTTTATGCTGTTATAGAAGGCGCAAGCTTTTCCTAAAATGAATAACAACATGCATAGGTGTCCTTCCACTGTTGAACTTAAAAGCTTAGTTAATATCGTCTCCAGACAAAGAACCAAAATTAATATATGCCACTTAAATGCACAAAATTTGAAGCACAAAATCGATCACTTGCGTTTTCTTTTTGAAAATAGCCTGGTCGATATTGTGTGTATTTCTGAAACTTTGCTGAAACCGGAGATGTGTAGTGAGCTGTTCAAAATGAATAATTTTAACCTAATTCGTGGGCAGAAGAGGAGGTGGTGTAGCGTTATACATTAAAAGTTCTTTCAAGTTCCGAATTATTAAAAAGTCGACTGCAACCGATGTATTAGAATACGACTTTGTTGAGGTAATGCACAATCTTGGCAAATTTTTTGTTGGATGCATATATATGGCTCCCCAGGTAGCAAACCACGTATTAATTAGAAATTTGATCGAACAATTTAATCCGCTTTATACCGATATTGTGCTCTGTGGCGATCTTAATCTTAATATACTAGGCAATAAAAATAAAGAGCTTAAAGAAATGATAGATTCGCTGAATTTTGTATTGCCTAATAATAATCAGCCAACTCATTTTTTGCCAAACAAATCGCCGTCTCTTCTCGACCTTTTTCTCGTGTCACACCCCAATTTGATTAACCACTACGATCAACTTTTTGCACCTGCCTTTTCCCATCATGATATGATTATTCTTACACTTAATTTGTTTCCATCAAATACAGGAAAAGAGACAGTGACTTTCCATGATTTCTCTAATATTAATGTAGGTAACCTGTGCAGCGAATGCGCAAGCTTAAATTGGGCACCGTTATACACAACCAATGAAACATCTAGACAAGTTGATTTTTTCCAATCTAATATTCTCTATCTTTTTAATAAGTTTGTACCACTAAAAACAAAAAAGATGCGAAATGGGAATATTCCATGGTTTACCGAAGAAGTCCGCGTCCTTATCAGATCTAGAAACCTGTTATTCTCTAGGTGGAGAAGATATAAATGTTCTAGCATCTACGATGAATTTAAACGCACCCGTAATATGGTAACTGCTTTGATTCGTACGAACAAAAGGACCTTTTATGAAAATAAATTTAATGCTTGTGATTCCAGCAATCTTTTCTGGAAAAATATTCGCCAAATAGGCATTAATAAAGAAAACATATTCTACCGAATAATGTAAATCTCAATGATCTAAATGCACAATTTGTCCAACCAATTATTTCCACACCAGTTTCGAATATTACTACTCCATTTGGAAGCATGAATTGTGGGTTTGCGTTGTCTCGTTTTGATGAGGTAAGTGTAGGTGTAGCAATTCTTAAAATCAAATCCAAAGCTACAGGCTCGGACAATATGAACACGGACTTTGTAAAAGTCTTACTACCAATCATCTTACCTCATATCACACATATATTTAATACAATATTAACAACAACATATCCTAATAGCTGGAAAATTGGCAAAATTGTTCCACTTCCAAAAGCTAATAGCAATGATTTTCGACCCATTACTATTTATTTATTTATTACATTACGAGTTGCCGTATGCAGACGATGTGCAACTATATTTGATGTTTCCGGAATCACATATAAATCGTTCCATAGCCACACTAAAGCAGGAGCTCGATAAAGTTTTTTCTTGGTCCAAATCAAACAGACTTCAACTTAACTCTAACAAAACGAAAGCTTTGATTATCAGCAGAACTTGCCATAGCCGTGTGACGCCACAACTTGTTCTCAACAATCATCCAATAGAGTGTGTTGAAAATATAAAAAACTTAGGAGTCCATTTTACCCGAAACTTGACGTGGAACTTACATATATCTAAAATCGTTGCGAAAATCTACGGTGCACTTCGAGGCCTTAGTCCAACAAAAAGGTATCTTCCGGTAGGTGCTAAACTTAAGCTAGTCAAGGCCTTTCTTCTGCCAATTATTCTTTACGGTTGTGAAATTTTCTCCAATATGGACTCCGAGTCTAAACGAAAACTAAATGTTGCCTACAATAGCTGTGCTAGGTACATCTTCGATATAAACAGACATGAGCACATCTCCGGCTACACCCAACGAATTACTGGCTGTTCCCTAACAGCCCTTTTAAAATATCGAACCATTCTATTCTTACACAAAATCATTACCACGAAAATACCAGAATACTTATACAATAAAATTAGAATGGGGCGAACCCACAGAGCTATGCAATTAATCCCACCTAGTCATAAGTATTTGATCACTTCACGGCAATTTTTTGTTCATGCCATTCAACTGTGGAATTCGTTACCCCTACACATCAAGCGATCTTATGGTATAGTGCGTACTACTGCGCAGGTCTCTTAAAATGTGTTTTACAATCTCTCAAATTGCAAAAACAAGCATAAAGAGACGAAAATGGGCGGAGCCATAATAAAAAACGACGTATACCCTGCCTTGTGTTCAAGATCGCTGTCGCGATCTCACTGAGGGTGGTTTCTTCATTTTCCTTCTTTTATACTGAAATTAGGAGCGGAGGAAAAATATAGACCATTATATGTCAACTTTACTTGGAGGCAAATATATTGTTTCGTTTTTTGTCTTGTCGGTTCTTTGTAGGAGTATGATGTGATCACGGTCGGATAGATTAAGCAAAACATTGCACATGAATTGATTGTGTGACTGTGTCTGTATGAAGGTGTACGGTTTTAGATTTAAACCCTATTTGCCCATTATGCTTTCGTTGATCATTATTAATTGTGTCGTGCATATTGATCATGTAGGTACTGATATTGGCACGCAAAGTAAAGTAAATTGCAGTGTCACACCAAATTTTTTTTGTTTATATCATTGAATTTGGGCGAGGTAGGTAAATTTAATAAAAAATTTACAATTTGGGAATTTTTTGGAAACGTAAACGATTTTATGCCCAATAACAATAGGCACGATTTTCTGTCACAAAAAAGAGGATGGGGTATTAAACGGTTCGTTAAAGACAAAATGGTGAACGTTCTTGATTCTTCAATAATTTTTTTTAAGAAATGCAGTTTTTAAAACTTTTTGAACTACCCACCACTTTTAAATTTGTAACCTTGATTAAAAGTGTAAATTATAGCGATATAAAATTGACGATGAATTGCAAATATAAAACAGATTTACAGCGAGCAGCAAAACAAAACACCAGTATACCAAATGGGTGGTTCGGTTTGGTTTGAATTAAGAAGTAAAAACACACACGTTTTAGTACTAAGATAAAAATATTTATTGATTTTGCTACCTATATATGAAATAGTTAATATTAATGTATATTAAATTGAATTCGAAGAACTGTCAGTTTCATAATCGGTTGAAGAATCATCTCCTGGATTGATAATTATTGCATCCGACATTGTGTCCCACATCTGCTCGTGTGAAAAGTATTCCTCCTCTGTCCTTATAATTTTTTCACAAACTTTGCGCCAATCTTCAACTGTTATTTTTGAAAATTCTTCTTCAGCTAGTTTCTGAACATCCGATAATCTAAACGTTGTATTTCGGCTTCCGACTCTTCCCTTGACTGTTGCCCAGATCTTTTCAATAGGGTTGAGATCTGGATGATAGGGTGGCAATCGTAGTACTTCGTGTCCCGCGCCGTGAATCATATCGTCAATCTTATGCTTGGGGTGGTGATTAGTCCGATGTCGCTTTATAAGGTCATAAAGTTCGACTTTGAGCATTTTTGAAGAATGCGGTATATTGTTGACGGAAAGCCATTCTAACATCTCCGATTTAACGGAAGCAGAAGTGATTTGCTTGTGTTCCCATTTGTTGTGATATGATGCGTTGTCCATTACAATAACCGATGGTTCCTCTAGGTTATTTAAAACTTGATCCTTCATCCATTTGGAGAAATTTTCAAAATTCATCTCATCGTGATAATCTCCTGTTTTCGACCCAGATTTAAATAAAAGCAAGGCATTATTCACGAAGCCCTTCGCTCCACCTGCATGCGCCATTATCAGCCTTTGACCTTTTGAAATTGGCGCCTTTAAACCTTGACTGGTGCCGTCAGTCCATGCCCTTGGCCTTGTGTGAGAGCTGTTAATATAGCTCTCGTCCAAATAAATAATCTCATATCCTTCTGACCTGTACTCCCGCACCTTCCTCAGATATTTCACTCGTAAAAGTTTGATTTCATTTCTTTCGCAAAGAAATTTACGGTTGTTGTCCGTTTTCCTATAAGAAAATCCATTTCTTTTTAAAATCCTATGTAGCGACATATTGCTTAGGTTCAGCTCCAAATCTTCCTGCACCCGTTGTCTTAACATTTTTAATGTTATCATCATTTTTTCTTCACCACAAACTCGTCCTCGGCTGTTCCCTTCAGGATTTTTGGGAAATAAGATGTTGTGTGTTCATGCACAAGATCATACGTGACCAGTCTCCGCTCTATCTTTTCCAGAAATTAGAATTTGTTCAGTCGCAGCGAACTTTCAATCTTATAACGCCACCTTCCAACTACTTGAATACGTCGCGCCTCTTTCTAGTCCACACTGCCAGACTTTGGAACTCTCTACCTGTCGCCATTAAACAAATAATAGGAGCTGAAAGATTTAAAAGATCTCTATTTGTCCACTTCGCCTAATTGTAATCATTGCATATTCTTCTTTTCTTTCTTACTTCACTCTAATATTCTTTATCTATCGTAACTTTCTCCTCTTTTCTGTTCTCTTGTTAACCCTGTCCCTCCATTCCTTTCTCCAAATATGTATTTAAAGTTCCTTAATTGTATAATCATTTAAAATTCATTTAATTTTTATTTTAAACTTAACTTCTCTTAGTACCAATGTTTTTTCTTTTATTTAAATTGTTAATGTACTATAAAAGACACTTGGTCTTACTTGTACTCTACCAATAAATTTTTGATATTTTTTTTTGAATTGAATGTGGAAGTTGTATATAATTCGCCGAACAGCTGTGATACCAAATTCGTCCAATCCAGTTTTCCATTTTGTATGTGGTACTCTTTTAGTTGGAGATTCAATAGCGCCTTTCTTCTCATATTCTTTAATTATCCTTCTTATTGTTCGGGCCGAAATTCCCGTAAACTCCTCTGTCTGTGAATTTGCGTATGTGATGGGATTATCTATACATAAATTCCTAGCTTCTTCAATTTTTTTTGTAATATATCCTAACAACGATCTTACGTCCTAGACTTCCTATTGGTTTTCCTTTTCTTGAAAGATCCATGACAATTTATTTTATTTTAATAAACTTATGTCCTAGCAATGCTTTTGTTTTCGTGAAAGTGAATTCCAAATAGGAAATCCATAATATATATGCGTTATCTTAAAATAAAAAACTCTAAAAACCAAGCAACAAATTTATTCCTTGCCCCTACAGGTAACCAAATGCAAACACTAATCATGTCGTAAAACTTTTACACTTAAGTCAAACAGGTAAAATCAAACATCATAAAATTAATGCTAACCAAGCACACCACCCATACAGGTACCTAGCGCTAAACCACGAAATGTTCAACCATAAAAAGGGTTGGGAACCCTTTCAAATACAATCGGACTTCTAGGTAGAAATGTATAAAAGTCGACCTCATAATAAAAAATTAAGTTTATTTAGATATTCAACAGCATTTTAGTTCAAAGCACTGTAAAGTTGGGTTACGCATTGTAAATTACAGGCAAAAACGCTTAGTGATTAAATCTCTTTCGCGTCATTTTTGTTCTCTTAAATCCTCTCTCTGCGCAATCGACCGTTGGCCAACTGTTTTGGTACGGACTATAGCAACACTTTCGCGACACTCATTTTTCAATACTACGCAGAGATGTTCTATTTTCTATTACACTATTTTCCTCCTCTGCTAAGCTTTTTATCGCATTGCGTGCTTTTCTTTTCTTTCTCAGTTCCTTTTCTTTTCATTTTTCATTATCCTTTCTTTTCTTTACTTCGTTCTTTATCTATTTTTTTTTTCTCCTTTATTTATTTTGAATTATTTCACAGTTTCCCATAAAAAGCATGTACAATATTTTATAAGATTTATCTTTTTGTAACATGAATTCAACGGATTAATAAATCTAAATCTAAACCAAACACCAAACTATGACCGATCACCAGCACATAATCGGCCGACATATACATTACTTTTGTCGGTCTTCTTTTCTTCCTGTCGCCTATCCGTCGCCTGCAGGACATTGAACAAACAATGGTGTGTACCTTATCAACCGGCATGTGTTTACCTTATACCCCTGTCAGTTGCACTATATCTTTATGTACCGACAGCAGATAAGGGATATACATGGTTCTCATGGGGAAATTAAAATTTTCCCTTCTCTGGGACGTCCTAAAAAAACAAACACACGCAAAACAATATCAATGCGCACTTTTTCTTTCGGTCAGCACAATCACCTTTACCGTAATTATATTCATACAACTGATTAAGTGGCAAGGACAAAAGAAAATACGGTTTGGATTACGAATCCCACTTCTGATATATTGCCCTAAGAACATTCTGGCACTGCGCGAACTCGACCGAGCGCCCTTAATCGTCGATATGGAATGCGATATAAACTCATCCACCAACATCACTCGATCGAGCTGCATGTGCAGACCTACACTACTACTAACCTATGAGTGATAGGGATTTCGCCACTCAATACAAATAAGGATTCTAAGATAACCGTCGGTTAACACTATAGAGTTGAAAAGAAATTTCGTTCCTAGCTGTATTGCTTTATCACCTACGAAAGCGAAACAACGCCGATTTTGTTTGCGGTTTGTAATAAAGCCGTAGACATTTTTTTTTAAATTCGCCTTTATTGTCCATTATGAATGGAATGTTTGCTTATTTCGGACTTTATTCTTAAAGTATTTCTTTTTTGTAGGCCGCTTTGCGGGTTAAAAGCGGCAATTTGGCCATACTGTGTAAAATAATAGCTTAAAATTCGTGCGAATTATTTTTTTTAATTGTAGGTGACTCTTGTAATTAAAAATTATTATAATTTTTATTTGCAATCACTAGAGTTGTAGTAAAATAAAGCGACGACTGGCCGTGCAATAACCTTCTCGCTTTCATAAGAACATTGAATTACATTTTTTAAATAGCCATTTGATAATCGTAAAACCAGGAAAAAAAAAAGAATCGTAACAATGTAGATTTTATGTAAATAGCTAAATTAAAAAACATTTTGAAATTTAATTTTATACGTTTCAGTAAAGGCCGGGTAACAGGATCGTAATTTAAAGGCATATAACTTATGAGTATGTACAACGGCGCAGGGACATAAGTCCGGAAGACATAAGTCCCGCCTTACGCAATAAGGCCAATTTGGCGTTATTTCTCTTTCCATTGATGCTGTTTTCAACAATTTGCCCTTGCACCTTGGTTGCAGGAGGGCAGCATGCGCCCCCATAGGCATTGCACTGTTTATAGAATCTACTTGCGATTTCGCAACTAATCCCATAAACAGTCCAATGCATATGGGGGGCATGCCGCCCCGCTGCATCCCACCACTTGGGGTCACTGTTTGATTTGGAGTCGGTGCGAGTTACGGTTCTACAATTTTTTCTCGTTAATTATGTTTTACCTACCAATCTATGAACGTTAATAAAATATAAAATATTTAAAACTGTTTGTTTCATTCGGGACTTGTGTCCTATTTTCAACTATAAAAATTCGGGACTTATGTCCCACTTAAGTGGGTTATAAGTCCCGAACTCAACTCGGGACTTATGACCCACTTAAGTGATACATAAGTCCCGAAAAATGAATTCGGGACTTATGTCTTCGGGACTTATGTCCCTGCGCCATGCACAACATGTGTATAGGAGGCGTTAAATGTTTATGCAAGATATGTTTTCGAAATGGTCCAAATTTAATGTATTGTTTAAAATGTTTTATTGCGCATTAGATATGCCTTATTTTAAACTTTCTGGTATACTTTATTATACTCAAGACGGATCATTGGTGCTGTGGATTGTGGCCGTTATGTTATGGCGGGGGTAAACAGACTCTGCCCGTAATTCGGCGTTCTTTCCCCACTGCTGTGGTGCATGGTGGCCGACTCTCTGTTGAACGCACTCAACAGTTCTAATGTATACGCTCAGGCGTACGCAGATGATGTTGCCGTGCTTTCTGTTGTATCATGCCTAGCAACTGTTTTGGTCAGGGCGCAGGCGGCCCTAGATGCACTAGGAATGGGCTCTTGGTCAATCCTCTTAAAACTGAGGTTGATCTCTTTACGAGAAGGAGGAAGCTGATCGGATTGTCTCAGCCAGTGCTAAAAGGCTTCACAATTCTACTCTCCAATGAAGCAATGTGGGAGTCATCCTACATAGCAAACTTCTTTTGTCCAAGCATCTTGAGCTAAAGACTGCCACGGCGCTGTCGGTTTTCTGGCAGTACAAGGGCCTTTTCAGCAAGACATGGGGCTTATTACCGAAAAGAGTCCTATGTATTTGGTAGCCTTGCGAGACGGTTATCCTTCGACTTCTGTCTTATTTATATGCCGTGCGATGCAATAATACCAGAACTTCGGCTGAAGCGCAACTACGAAGTCGCCTTTCCTCGTGTTCATGACTGGCTCTGGTCAGACTCTGAGCTTGTAAAGGTATGTAGTCGAATCTTCACGGTTGGCTCCAAAACCGATCAAGGATCCGGTGCTTATGTTTTCATGAACACCGCCAACATTAGACCTTTCTTCTCGTTAGGCAAACGTGCGTCAGTCTTCCAAGCAGAGACTTATGCTATTCTAATGGCTATGGAATATGTTGCGAGAAACAGGCAGAGGGGGCGAAGTGTCTGTGTCTGTAGCGACAGTCGGGCTACACTAAAGGCCTTGCTCAACCCCTTTACCACCTACAAAATAGTTCGTGAATGCAAGATCTCTCTGAATTCGGTCGGAAGTCTGAATTTACTTTAGGTTAGGTTAGGTTTATGTGGCTGTCGGCAGAAGCTGACACACTTAGACCAATTTAGGTCCATTGTGATACCACGTATGTATTATCTACCTGAACTCTGTAGATGGGACTAGCCAACAACACGCGGTTGTTCTCAAACGGTCCCCGATCTACGTACTAACCGCGCCCAACGTCGTTTAATTACGGTGATCTGACGAGAACCGATTAACTCGACGTGGTATGGTCGTTGGTTGAATTTACTTAGATTTGTCTGGCTCCCGGGTCATAGCGGGATCACAGGAAATGAGATCTCCGATGAACTTGCTAGACAGGGCTCAACCAGCGATATGTCTGCCTGCGTCCTCGGTCAGGGCTTCCATTGACGGTTGGGTTTCATATGAACACAATCGCAGATTGCATGACTCTGCAGAGTGCAGACAGACTAAACGAATTCTCCCCGACGTCTGTAAAAAATCTGCAGCATTCTTGTTTTCTCTCAACAGAAAAGACTGCAGACAGACTACTGGCGTTCTTACGGGCCATTACGCTTTTGCCACGCATCTTCAGGTTCTAGGCCTAAGCAAAGCCATTAACTTCGAAGCCTGTGGGGAAAGTGTAAAAAATCTCGCACCCCGACAAAAAAAATACTCAAAACAAAGATCCGTGTTGCGTATGAATTAAGAAATCACGACGGTTTCAAAAAAAGAAAAATCGGAAAACCCCATAGGGAAATCCTGAAAATCAAAAAATCGGAATTTGCGGTTTGTATGGGAATTCTCTATACAGAATGATTAGAATAAATTAACAAATAAAATGCAACACGTTGGTAAAAGCATCACTTGAGAACGGCTAGACCGATTTGGCTAATTTTTTGTTTGGGAAATGTTTGTAATATTTCGAATAAGGTTTCTGCGGAAAGAAATTGCATCGAAAATGGGAAAAACCGATATAGTGTTTTGTGTGGGAATTGTGTATTGGAATTTTGTATGGAGAATGAAAAAGCAAGGAGTAAAATGGCGTTACGAGATAAAATGGTGAACAGCTCTGACATTTAGTTTGTTAATTCTGCCATAATAAAATCAACGTTCAATAGGTGCCGCGCCGGCTAGACCGATTTGGCTAATTTTTTGTTTGGGAAATGTTTGTAATATTTCGAATAAGGTTTCTGCGGAAAGAAATTGCATCGAAAATGGGAAAAACCGATATAGTGTTTTGTGTGGGAATTGTGTATTGGAATTTTGTATGGAGAATGAAAAAGCAAGGAGTAAAATGGCGTTACGAGATAAAATGGTGAACAGCTCTGACATTTAGTTTGTTAATTCTGCCATAATAAAATCAACGTTCAATAGGTGCCGCGCCTATGTTTACGTGTTATGAGAATTCTATTTCGAGAATGAGCATTCATTTATATAGCCACTTTACACGGCATATTTCTAATTCTATTATTCGCACCGTGCGGTTGTGGTTAAAGCGAATTTAATAACTTTTGCTAACTATCATTTTGTTCAGCCATTTTATGATGGTAAATTGTCTTTACATGCATAGAAATAATCACAAATTGATTCAAACATTTATTAGCGAGACTCGAGGACATAGTTGTGATATACGTGGATTTCAACATTGTAAAGTTCTCACTGAAGAATAACAAGGTAGGTTCGACAGACTTGGTTCGTATAGGCACAAGTGACTGTGAAAACAGTTCCGTGCCATTTTACAGTGTCCACTACGATGACAAAGAGAAGATGAGTGGCGCTAATGGCCAGCGAGCGACGTATAATGAAAATAGTAGTATTGATATGTCCGAATTAATTACGAATTACTGAACATAAACGAAAAGCAAATACATTCAGAATGCGACGAGTTCGTGCAAATCAAACACAACACCAGCGAGCATGCCACAATGAACATGATTTCCAAGAACCTGGAACGAGCGGCATTTCATTACGATTCGGGAATTGATTACAGTGCGAACAGATCAGTAACGATTGCACAACGACTCTTTGATCGAAGCTGTAAACTGAAGGCATTTACGTTCTTAATTGCATTTCTTTTGGCGTGGATTCGATCGCAGCATGAAGGTGACATAGCATTGGCTTCATCTGTGATAGCAGCGACTTTTTAGACGTCGACGGACGAACTGCACATTCTGAACTGAAACATCACCGAAAACCGCACAATGGCGAATTATCAACAGAGATGCAAATTGATGGTCTGGGACGAATGTACTATGGCTCACAAAAGGTCACTGGAGGCGCTGGGCAGAACGTTGAAAGACCTTCGTGACAATGAAAGCATTTTTGGTGGATTTATGATTCTGGTTATTTTCGTCCTCCAGTTATTCCACGATCAACAGCAGCTGACGAACTTAACGCGTGCTCGAAATCCAATTTGTGGCGGCATGTGTAGACGCTCCGAATGACGACTACCATGCGAATGTTTTTGCAACAAGATGGAATTGCAGATTTGTTTTCGAAGAAATTCTTGGACATTGGTAATGGGAAGGTCGCAGTTGACATCGCGACCGGATTCATCACATTGCCAACTGATTTCTGCCAATTGACCGAATCCAAGAAAGAGATCATTCGGCGAGTTTCACCGAACATATTGCAGAACTTAAAAAGTCATAATTGATAACGAACCATATGGCCGCAAAAAACACAGATGTCGATGATCTTTACGCGAACATTCAATATTTCATTCCGGGTGAGTTGTTTTTCTTCAAAACGGTTGACACAGTTATCAACCAGGATGAAGTAGTCAATTATTCCACATAAATTTTGAATTGGCTGAAATAGCCTAGATAATTGAAATTTAAAAAAAAAACTTTTTTTCTTAGAAATGGCTCTAATGATTTTTATGATTTTTGGGGCTTTCAATACTTTGGCAGGTACATGGCATACTCAGATTTTTCAAGGACTTAAATAAAGGAACATTAAAAATGGATTCATCTCAAAAACCGGTGAAGTGATTTCATAAAAATTTGATAATCAAGCTTGTTCTATTATTTTGAACGAAGAAAGATTCTCAAAAAAAAATTAGGTTTTATTAATTTATAAAAAGCTTCTAAAACCTTTAAAATTGTACTATTATCAAAAACGGCTTTGTGTAAGTGAACTTTAGAAAATGACATACTCAGTTTTTACCAAAAGACTAAAACAATCTTGCAAAACGCGGCAATATCTTAAAAGCATGTCAAAATATTTTAAAGAAGTTTGAGATTTGAGCTGATTAAGGACAAATTTGCATACTCAAGTTTTTACAATAAATTTATATCTTTCATGCAAGTTCATGCATCTCATAGTACACTTACTGCCTTCGCAGATGATGTGGGCTGTTAAAACGGTGCAGATAGTGTTTTAAATTCGGTTTCTGATATCAACTGGGGTTTAAATTTATTGAGGATCTGGTTCGCTGAACATAGACTGAGAACTAGTTCTAAAACTAAAATAATGTTTTTTAACCAATCGACCACAACTGACCCTTTTGCTGAGTTTTACTTTCGTTCTACGGGTTGCAAAAAGTTCAAACTAATTGGCTGCTCATGTGTCCCAGTTTCATCTTGTCCCACGTTTAGTTACATGCTACATTGTAGTGATGAGTATTTTTTAGTTGAGAGGGTAAAAGAGTTTAAGTACTTGGGACTCATTATTGACTATAAAATGAACCTTGTAAACCATACGCAGTCATTAAAAAAATATTTTCGTTAAACACTCCGACATTTTTTTTACTTAAAAAATGTTTGCTCTGAGAAACTATTAAAAATTATTCATTATGGCATTTTTCACTCCAAACTCCAACCTATAGCCTGTTGTGCGCGACATATCGAAATAAGATACAGCCTCTTTTAGTTCTACAAAAAAATGTTTTAAAAAAAATTAGCCGAAAACAGCATCTACATCCTAGTTTTCCATTGTTCCGTGCTATGAAAATTCTTTCAGTCCGTCATTTGTATTGTTTTAAGGTTTTAAAAACTTTTGTTATTACATCGGGAAATAAGAATTTTAGATTAATATCTGATTATAATTTACGCCATAATTTGTTGAACGTTGTAACTGTACCGTTTTCCCGCACCACTGCTTTTCGTAACTTTTTTCATCGTGCCGCTTTATAAAACAAACTACCAATTCAAATCAGGTCATTAACCGCTCCTGGAAAGTTTGAGAAATGTTTAAAACTCTTCCAATTCAATTGCATTAGCTAATATGTAAGCCATTCTTTCCGACATTTTGGCTTAAGTAGAGTCTTTCTTATACCCTATTCTAAGGGTATATTAATTTTGACGCATAGTTTGTAACATACCTTAATATTGCCCGTAGACTCCTAAAAGTTACTATATTTATGATCAGCATCGATAGTGATGTCGATCGAGCCATGTCCGTCCGTCCGTCCGTCGCCAAAAATTAGGCCTTTATACTGGACCTAGAGAGCTGAAATTTTAACCATATACTCTCTAGGGACCCGAAATAATCCAGTTTACGAATTTTTGAAATCCGCATACAGACACAAACTCAAAAAAACAAAATTTTCGAAAAAATAGAATTTTGAGCTAGAAATTTTGTATATATGATCTATGACTTCTAAAACTGCTTGGGAGATACAATTTTCAAAATCCGCCCACTGGATTGGGGCGTGGGCGTGTCCACAATTAAATACAACAATTTTATTGAAAAATCAAAATTTGAGCTAGGGAGCTGAAATTTATAATATATACTCTCTAGGGGCCCTTTAAGCTCATGTGTAAATATTTTCAAAATCCGCCTACTGACACGCCCACAATTTACAAAAAAATTTTTTTAAATAGTAAGTTTGAGCTAAGAAGCTGAATTTTATAATATACTAGCTGCACCCGCCCGGCTTTGCCCGTGCCCGAGAATTCTTTTGGCCAATATGTTCGAGTATACTTCCTCATTATTGTCTATAGCGGGTATCTGGCGTACCTATGTTGCTGCTCCTAAAAAAAGAAGACCGATTTTGGCCAAACTTCACAGAAACACTCTCAGGCCAATACGGAAGATTGCCTGATTTGAGCTCAACCTGTTCCGCTTAGGGTAGGTGCGTTTTGTCTGGCAGGCGCCTATGTCAGCTTACTTGTGCGAATCAAACAACA
Organism: Portevinia maculata; assembly: GCA_949715645.1. Classification (NCBI taxonomy): domain Eukaryota; kingdom Metazoa; phylum Arthropoda; class Insecta; order Diptera; family Syrphidae; genus Portevinia; species Portevinia maculata. Next base: position 224,352,821 of record OX454526.1, read on the forward strand.
AGGCGAAAGTAAAAAAACTTCGATAGAATCACTTTTCATTCACTTTTACACCGATGGTTATCAATGTGGGAAAAGCAACTTTCCGATGCAAACAAATGCAGATAAATTCAATAAGAGTTATTTGAATAAAACATTGAGCACACGATATCTCAAGAATGAAAGTGCGCACAAACACCACAATAGGCTTGAAACGTTGGTCTGGTCTCCCTCTTTCATATACGCGTTCGGATAACAAAATAGGTGACGTCTGTACGATGGTTTTTTATATGTGCGGTCTCTGTATCTGCATCGGAATTTACACGCATATGCACATATGCATGTGTACTCACTCAAATGCCCATAATTCGCACACCGATGGAGAAACAGATATCGCACATACCAAACATCCTTTGTACATACGTCACCTTTCATGGAAAAAAATTTCATTGGAATCGGTTAACGCGTTTGGCCAAACATCGGCAACAAACTCAAATATGGATTGATTTTTATATATATACATACTCTCTAGGGGCCCTCTATGCTCATGTGTTAATTTTTTTTAAATCCGCTTACTGACACGCCCACAATTAAATTAAACAATTTTATTGAAAAACCCAAGTTTGAGCTAGGGAGCGTTTTTTTTACAAAAGCTTCGTTTTTGTTTGATAAAATCCTTTAAATGTTATATAACAAAATATGTAGAGCGTTCTTAACAATTCAACCATACTTAGACTTTGTTACGAGCACTTATGAGGGATAGGAATAAGAATAGGGTAGGTATCCAACCAGTTCGCCCAAGCGGACTGTGGCCGCCCCTATATATTTTTCTCTATTTTCTCTTTATACCCTATTCTAAGGGTATATTAATTTTGACGCATAGTTTGTAACATTCCTTAATATTGCCCGTAGACCCTTTAAAGTTACTATATTTATGATCAGCATCGATAGTAATGTCGATCTATCCATGTCCGTCCGTCCGTCCGTCCGTCGGCAAAAATTAGGCCTTTAAACTGGGCGTAGAGAGCTGAAATTTTAACCATATACTCTCTAGGGTCCCGAAATAATCAAGTTTACGAATTTTTGAAATCCGCCCACAGACACGCCCACAAACTCAAAAAAAAAACAAAATTTTGGAAAAAATCGAATTTTGAGCTAGAAAGCTGAAATTTTTTATATATGATCTATGACTCCTAAAACTGCCCGGGAGATAAAATTTTCAAAATCCGCCCACAATTAAAGAAAACAATTTTTTTGAAAATCCAAAGTTTGAGCTAGGGAGCTGAAATTTATAATATATACTCTCGAGTGGCCCTTTATGCTCATGTGTAAATATTTTCAAAATACGCCTACTGATTATTATTTTTTTTTTTTTTAAATCCAAAGTTTGAGCAAGGGAGCTGAAATTTATAATATATACTTTTTAGGGGCCCTTAATGCTCATGCGTATTTTTTTTAAATCCGCCTACTGACACGCCCACAATGAAATCAAATAATTTTATTGAAAAACCCAAGTTTGAGCTAGGGAGCGTTTTTTCTTACAAAAGCTTCGTTTTTTTTTAGATAAAATCTTTTAAATGTTATATAACAAAATATGTAGAGCGTTCTTAACTTATGAGGGATAGGAATAAGAATAGGGCATCCAACAGTTCGCCCAAGCGGACTGTAGCCCGTCCCTATGTTTATACCCTATTCTAAGGGTATATTAATTTTGACGCATAGTTTGTAACATACCTTAATATCGCCCGTAGACCCCTAAAAGTTACTATATCTATGATCAGCATTGATAGTAATGTCGATCTAGCCATGTCCGTCCGTCCGTCGGCAAAAATTAGGCCTTTAAACTGGACCTAGAGAGCTGAAATTTTAACCATATACTCTCTATGGTCCCGAAATAATCAAGTTTAAGAATTTTTGAAATCCGCCCACAGACACGCCCACAAACTCAAAAAAAACAAAATTTTGGAAAAATCGAATTTTGAGCTAGAGAGCTGAAATTTTTTATATATGATCTATGGCCCATAAAACTGCTTGGGACATAAAATTTTCAAAATCCGCCCACTGACACGCCCACAATTAAATAAAACAAATTTTGGGAAAAATTGAATTTTGAGCTAGAAAGCTGAAATTTTTTTATATATAATCTTTGGCCCATAAAACTGCTTGGGACATAAAATTTTCAAAACCCGCCCACTGACACGCCCACAATTAAATAAAATATTTTTTTTGAAAAACCAAAATTTGAGCTAGGGAGCTGAAATTTATAATATATACTCTCTAGGAGCCCTTTATGTTCATGTGTAAATATTTTCAAAATCCGCTTACTGACACGCCCACAATTTTTATTTTTTTTATTTTTGAAAGTCCAAAGTTTGAGCTAGTGAGCTGAAATTTATAGTATATACTCTCAGGTGCCCTTTATGCTCATACTTAAATTTTTTTTAAATCCGCCTACTGACACGCCCACAATTAAATAAAACAATTTTATTGAAAAACCAAAGTTTGAGCTAGGGAACGTTTTTATTTACAAAAGCTTAGTTTTTTCGATAAAATCCTTTAAATTTTTGTCGCGCTCACTTATGAGATATAGGAATAAGAATAGGGTATCCAACAGTTCGCCCAAGCGGACTGTAGCCCGCCCCTATGTTTTTATTTTAAAATGAATATTTAAATTTAATTTGAATTGTATTTTTTTAAATGCATTTTATATAATCCTGTATCTTTTTGCTAATGTTTTAAGGGGCACCCCACCAATATATAAACTATTTGTAATGAAGCCATTTGAATTGGCATTTGACACTATTTTAATACCTACGTATAGTATACAATATACAAATTGTCAACAAACAATTTCAAATAATAAAAATAAAAATAAATAATTTTATTTTCTTCATATAGACACATTAAAATCGCATGCTATTATGACAAATATAAAACCGTTCATAGGATCCCAAGCCCAAAGTCAATAGGTGTTATGTATGCTTCTAACGAATCCGCCTTTCCTTAAAGCTTTATAAATCGCGAAATTAAAAATGAAATATGGCACTGGAATTTTCCATTATGCACACCGGACACCAAATTGCACTTCAAACCAAACTTAAGAATGAAAGGCGTGCAAATTTATTTCTTCTAACGACCAATGGTCATTCCTTAGAAATATTCAAACGGTTATAAAACGACATAAGAGCATACGTTAAAGTATGGCCTTCTATTACGGCACCGCTTACGTTAGCCCTATTGTGCATTTCAATGGGATTAAGACTTAAAAGGAGAATTTTTAAGCAAACCAAATGATACAATTTGGCCTTATGTCAAGGCACCAATTTTTCATTCAACGTCATTTTGGAGAGATGTTTAGAGTTTGAAACATAAACTATGGCAAAGTGAAATTCAGCCAAACGTCAAAATAGTTTCATAAGGTCGAATTTTCAAAGTCCCGTTATATACATACACATGAAACAAAGTACCATTATCGTTTCTCATTTGTATGCACCCACTTCGATATAGAATCAGTTGAAAGTTATCGATCAAAAGCTTGCGGCGTGCATTAGTGGATTTTTGTGAAAAATCCCAGCTTTAACTAATTGAGTTATTTATTTATTTTTATATTCTTTGCAAAGATTTTTGTTATGAAAGGTTTAGCTGGAGTTGTGTTCTTTGTTATGAATTTTTTTTTATTATCAGTGGAGCTTTGATTTAAAAGATATTTTATTTACTCAAAATATGTGCAAATGTTATTTTTCTTTAAACTTTAGCGTTAATCTTCACCTTTTATTATATAGCTCGGTGGTTTCCGTATCATCCAATAGAAAAATATATGAGGAAGTAATCAAGAAAAAGCTACCCATAACTGCTCCCATAGATTTCGTCGTCAAACTCGCCCCCACAAGTGAGCGTTGCAAGAACTTTGTGTGCTTAGGTGAATTTTAAGAAGGATATTGTCTTAGTACACATTTTGCTATGACTGTTTATACACTATTCTAAGGGTATACTAATTTTGACTCATAGTTTGTAACATACCTTAATGCAAATAGACCCCTAAAAGTTACTATATTTATGATCACCATCGATAGTAATGTCGATCTAGCCATGTTCGCCCGTCCGTCCGTCTGTCGCAAAAATTAGGCCTTCAAACTGGACCCAGAGAGCTCAAATTTTAACCATATACTCTCTTAGGACCGGAAATAATAAAGTTTAAGAATTTTTGAAATCAGCCGTGTCAATTCATCCAAAAAATCGAATTTTAAGCTAGAAAGCTGAAATTATGATCTTTGACTCCTAAAACTTGTCGGGAGATAAAATTTCTAAAATCTGCCCACTGACACGCCCACAATTAAATGAAACAACTTTATTGAAAAGTCAAAGTTTGAGCTAGGAAACTGAAATTTATAACATAGACTCTCTAGGTGCCTTTAAACTTTCATATAAATATTTTTTAAATCCGCCTACTGACATGCCCACAATTAAATAAAACAATTTTTTTGAAAAACCAAAGTTTGAGCTAGGGAGCGTTTTTCTTGCAAAAGCTTCGTTTTTTCGAATAATACCTTTAAATATTATATAACAAAATATGTGGAGTGTTCTTAACAATTCAGCCATACTTAGACTTTTGTCACGCCCACTTATGATGGATAGGAATAAGAATAGAGTATCCAACATTTCGCCCAAGCGAACTCTAGCCCGTCCCTATGTTTTTTTACTATTTTTAAGGAATTTGTCGAAAAAAAATGTGTTTGTCAACATCGCAATTTGGAAAATTGTTAAGAACGATTTTATCAATATATTTTGCAAGGAACATGGCATTCATTTAAATAAATATAGTCTATAAAACGGATTTTAATTAAAAAGTTGGCATGTCAGTGGTCGGATTTTAAAAATCTTTGTACTTGACCCTTGAAGAGTATATGTTCCAAATAATAAAAACAAAACGTTTCTGAGCACATTTTATGTAGATACCCCCTATGTGCGCCGACCGGATATTTTGACTGAACTCAGTCAATTCTGTCAAATAAATAAATAATAAATTAATATTTAACAACTGATTTGCATATGCTTGAAACTCTGCTCAATCATCACCAAATGCTAATTAGTTCAATGTCTAAGGGTATGTGTTTATCCTTGTCCAACTCTCCAGATGCTGTTTAGATACATATTTTGTACTAGAATGTATAGAAGTGTTTATATATCTCAGCATTCTATTAGACACAAAACTGTGTTGGAAGCTCCTTACTATGCCAGTTAAGTTGCTCTACATCGCCAAGAACAAAATAGATTATCTACGTAGGCTCGTTCCACAAGTCTGTTATTAACATTTTACTATGCACTAGTTCTCTCACGTCTAAAATATACTCTTGTATGTAGGATAGAAGCACTTTCGTAATGAATATGATGCCCATTGTCACAGCACAAAAGAAAATTATCAGATTAATATTCCATAAAAATAAATTTGAGCGCTCACGGCCTTTACTTCAATCGGCGAAGACACTACCTCATTGATATGCATATATGTATATCCAAGTACTTTAAGTCTTCATAGAAAAAGTGAGATGTGTTTTTTGTGAAAACACCCAACTATCAATGAAGAGCACAGTAGGTGATTCCTTAGTTCCATTGCACCTTATCTTTTCAACAAACTGCCGTCGGAACTATTTAGTCACATTTCACATGGTTACCGGTGTCTTGAAGGCCTCAAAATTTGGTTACTTTCTTGATATGAGGTGGAGACCCTGATACATGTTACGATATAATAAACAAAATGTATCCTTTGCCTTTTCTATGCTCATTCCTCATATCCTTTAAATTCATTCTTCTACATCGACACCGACTGCAAATCGTTTTTTCACTTTCGCACAGTGCCATACATTTTGCAATCCAATTTCAGTTTTTATACCTGTTGGAAATCGTATACCTTGAAACTTTTACTACCTGGGAACAGGTACATATTTTCCCAACAGTAAGTCATAAAATTAAAGGGTAAATAACAATGAAACAATGAACTATTTAAAAAGCGTATAAAAAGATTCACCACTAGGATGATGCCAATGCGAATATTTCGTTGCAGGAGTTAATATCAGCGATTTTTTTCAAAGCTTTGTTAAGCAAATTTTAAATAGCGTTGAAAAGAATTGTTTTTATTTATTTAAAAAAAAATGGGTTCCGGAAAGAGTTTGACAACGACAGAAAGAGGAAAATTATATGCTTTCAAGGAGTTAGGACTCTCAGGCCAAGAAATTGTAAGGAGGCTAAATAGAAGTAAGACTGTTGTAAGCACTTGTCTTGCGGATCTACAACACTAGATACATGCAAAATCAAAATGGACGCACGGCAGAAGCAACAACATTGCGAGAAAAGCGGATTATTCTACTGCTTGCCTCAAATTCTACGCTACCACTGACTAAAATAAGGGCCAACAGCGGAGTATCAGCCAGCATAGCAACGGTCCGAAGAATAATACGAAAAAGTGGTACAATACAGAGAAGAAAACTTAAAAAGAAACCTGTTTTGAGGCAAGTACACAAGGAGCATCGAATGAATTTTGGAAGAGAACATGTCGCTTAGGGAATGGAAACGCGTTGTCTTTTCGGATGAAAAAAAGTTTAACCTCGATGGCCCCGATAGTTACTACTTTAATTTCCATGATCTAAGAAATGAGGAGCTTATTTCGGCAAGACATCACAGCCGTACATCATGGTATGGTGAGCTATTACCCACTATGGCGCAATCGAGTTGAAATTTTTATAAACAACAATGAACGGAAACTACTGCAAATGTTTGCTGGTACGGTCATTTCTAAAAGTGAAAAACATTTTCGGACGCCTGTCTTGGAAAATGTTTGGGAGTGGTAAAAATCCGCCCACTGACACGCCCACAATTAAATAAAACAATTTTATTGGAAAACCAAAGTTTGAGCTAGGGAGCGTTTTTTTTACAAAAGCTTCGTTTTTTCGATAAAATCCTTTAAATGTTATATAACAAAATATGTAGAGCGTTCTTAACAATTCAGCCATACTTAGACTTTTGTCACGCCCACTTATGATGGATAGGAATAAGAACAGTTCGCCCAAGCGGACTGTAGACCATCGCTATATTTTTTTTAAATTGCGTTTGTTACCTAATAAAATGATTAAAATATCTGTATCAGATCAACTTTTATGTGGTAAGAATCAGTTTACTAATTTGATGTATTATTCTTGTATCCACTTCCTCATGATGGCACTCGAACTCTGTTTCGTCAATTCTGAGAACTATATCACTTGCAAAGGTATCTGAGAAACATCGTTCATCGCGGGTAAGTTACTTTCTTGTACCTCAATATTTGTACCACGAAATCGTTCATCCAATGCTAACCCAAAGAGGCTTATTGAATTTAAATTTTTTCAAGCTTTTAAGTATTAGGATGCATTTTTGATGGACCTAGGGTAGTGTAAAGGAACAGCCTGATCCTGACAACTGCGACGTTCGATGTCTTTCAACGCGATGGTTTGACTACGAAATGCCAGCAATAACGATTATATAAACAAAAATTTTTTAAAATGGAGTCAGACAGCTTTTCCGACTCGTTTATATTTGAGTTGTTATCTTTCCTATAAATAAGGCAATGGTGTATGAGCTGCTTACAAAAATTTGGTTCTTACCACATGAAATTGAACTCTGAATTGGAACAGAGACCGTACTGCAGTTAAAGCTGGTAAGTAACATCATTTCTAAAATACACCAGGAAAACTTTGATCAGAAAAAATCTGAATTCGGTCCAATCTAAGTTTCGCATAGTGCGAAGACAGCTGGTTCGAATTTATCGACGTGGGCGTAAGCAGCAAAAGCATTTTTTCTTAAGCCACGTTACAAATATCAGCTGCTAATCAAACTGCGAGGTAATTGATCGCACAATGGAATTTCAAAGCAAACCGTAACAGCTGTTATGCCCATGCTACGGAGTGAAAGCCCAGCGAAACACTGACAACAATTTACTGCACTTAGATGTCATGGGGTCTAGCCTATACTGCGCCGAAATTAAATTCTTTCGACACCAACAACGACCAACAAAGCGCAATTGGCGAATGGGAGGACATCGGAGAAATGGAGATAGAGCAAACAAAGAAACTACTTTTCTTTACGGCGAGGGTACGGTAAGAATTAAAATGATCGTAACCCTCCCAATTTATTGCATCCCTATTGGTATGCCTGTAGGTTCCGCCGGTTTGCCCCAATAAACATTGGCTGGCTTTCTGGGTTGAATCATTTCTTTACTGGGGTCAATGAAGAACTGGTGTTCTAACATTTTTATGATTTCGGCCGTCTCCTCTTTTTACGATTTCGACGCCAACTTTTACGACACCGGTGATCTCCAATCGTATCAACCCACGGATTTGCATATCCACTTACGCGAGAGTATCAAATGTTTATTAAGTTGCTTACCTCGCCAGGATTGTCAACGACCTTGCCACGTCGAATCAATCGGTTCTCGTTCGATCACCGCAAATAAACGACTTAGGGCGTGGTTACTACTTAGATGGGGGACCACTCGGGAATACCTCTTGCGAAAGTCTGCCAAACATCTAAGAGTATCAAATTGTCATGAGAAGCTTCTCAAATTTGCCGTTCGGATTCGGTGTAAAACTGCAGGTCCCCTCCACTTCGCAAGAAAAAGTGGTTGGAGAAGTTAGGTTCTAGGCCCTTTATGGGCCGTTAAGGCCTAATATGTATGTTGTATGTATGTATATTACCTCGGCAGGATATTAAAATTTCCTAGATGGTACTTGTAAAATCTAAAAATTTGTAGTATGCAAAAATGCTAGTTCTGATGATCACTTAATTTAAATGCATTCAAACGTGCTCTAATGACTATAAATCGAGTTTTGTTCTCAGAAAGTATAGATTGTCTTACTGACACTAGATAGTGGAGCATACAATCTAGAACCATTGTCCGTGAGTTTTTGAATAATGAAATCCCATTCTCAAACTTTTCTTAGTTTCAATTTAAACTTAAGGGCGTCTATAAAATATAATATACGAAATCCTGCTTTAAACATCCCATTAACATAACGCTATAGCACGCTAATATTTTGCTGTCCAATCCTCACAGTCTGAAATGGTTTTTAACTCCACTCAAAATTCCATTCGACAAGTACCTAGAAATATGGTGAAGAAAAAACAGACCCTAAAGTATTCAAAATTCACTTTCTCTACGGATTCGTGCTTAATGCAACCTTTGTTCGATAGGAATAACAAACTTAATTATCCTCGTTTATGGAGTTCTAATCCGGCATCACGTAACTACAGAAAAGGAGAAAAATAAGTTAAAGTGCAGCAAAGTGTTATAAGTCAGTTGATATTCTGTGTATGCTGGGTTAGACCTTTACAATCTTCTGCATGCATCTTCGTGCGAGGAAGGAAACGATTTAAGACACCTGCCACCTGCCTTGCATTTAGAGAGCGCAGTGGAAGGCATAACAAACGCCATCATCACTGCGCTCGAAGAAAACAGCGCAGCGGAGACTGGCAAAACTACCAAATGGCCCTTACGACATATAATAAGGAAATCAGAAAAGCTAAAAGAAATAGGTTCAGGAAATTCTGTGAGACAATCACCAGCACTCCTACTGCGGCGAGGCTACACAAACCTCTTGCGAAGTCAGGAGGAGTGCCGATGTCTCTGAGGAAACCAGATGGCGAGTTCACGGAAGATGAGGATCAAAGGGCACTATTGCTACTAGAAACTCACTTTCCTGGCAGCTCGCCTAGTACTGAGCTAGGAATCAATACCACTTCAATCAGACCTCGGAGGGAATACTGGGAAAGAACATCAACCATCTGTTCTGAGTGTCGATTGAAATGGGCAATGAATTCCTTTCAGCCCTTTAAATCTGCCGGAGTGGACGGCATTATACCCGCCCTACTACAAGAAGGGCAAGGTGTACTAATACCACACCTGCTAAAAATAACAAGGACCAGTATTGCCTTGGGCCAAATACCAATGCAATGGAGACGAGCAAGGGTTGTGTTTATACCAAAAGCAAGGAAAAAATACCCCACACAGCCAAAATCGTACAGACCCATCAGCCTAACATCATTTCTTCTGAAGATGACAGATAAGGTTGTGGACAATTATTTAAGGGAAGATGTACTGAACACATCCCCCTTACAACATCGTCAGCATGCATACAGAGCGGGCAGATCAACAGAGACCGCCCTATGTCAGCTGACGGAGATAATTCAAAGTGCCTTAGAAGCAAAAGAAATAGTACTGTGCGCTTTCCTAGACATAGAGGGAGCATTTGACAACACCTCACTGAGGCAATTAAACGATACCTGGATAGGAAAGGAGTTAACAGTACAGTATCCAACTGGATGTGTGAGCTGCTGAGCACTAGATCAGCAGAGATTCAAACGCCATCTGGAACCATTAGAGTGAACACAACAAGGGGATGTGCTATCACCCTTAATGTGGAGCCTAGTTGTAGACGAACTGCTGGAAATATTAACCAACCTTGGCATCAACTGTCAAGCGAACGCCGATGACATTGTATTCATTGCCAGGGGCAAGTTCGAAGAAACCCTTGGGGACATAATACAAAGGTGGCTTAAAGTAACCAAGGAATGGTGCCATACTGTCGGACTTAACATCAATCCGGCGAAAACGACGATAGTACCATTCACAAGGACAATACAACTTCAAAGACTTAAGGACATTAGCCTATCAGGCACGACACTGATACCAGTAAAATATCTAGGACTCCATCTAGATAGTAAACTCCTCTGGCGAAAACATACAGAGGAGATATCCAAGAAGGCCACGCTCTCATGATATGTAGGAGCCTGGCGGGGAAGGAATGGGGATACAGCCCAAGCATCCTGTGATGGATGTACATTGCAATTGTGAGACCAATGATCACATACGGAGCGGTAGCATGGGCGAAACGAACCAGTCTAGCCACAACAAGAGAGACACTCTGCAAAGTGCAAAGACTGGCGTGCTTGTGCATTACCGGAGCAATGCGTAGCTGCCCAATCGTAGCCATGGAGGTGTTATTTGAATTGCCCATCTACACATCATGGTGATGAACGAGGCAGACAAAACAATCCTAAGGATGGCAAAGGAGGCAATTGGGAGAGGGAAATGCATCGGTTCGAAAGAACACGGTGACTTACTCAAAAAACTCCCACTTCTTGGCATACCTAGGGACGACAGCATCAGGAAATTCAACTTCGAGAAGAATTTCCAGATAAAGCTCAACAATAAGGAGAACTGGAGCAATGAATCCATAACTTCTGGACTGAGCAACCACACAACAAAGTGGTACACGGACGGCTCGAGGACCGAGGAAGGAACTGGTGCAGGAGTGTTTTGCCAGGAACTAAGCACTACGAATCCATGCGCAAATGTACCAGCATCTTCCAGGCAGACATATGTGCCATAGACAGATGCGTTCGAATCATCCTCGAGAAAAACTAAAGGAATTGCAACATAGCAATAATGTCTGAGAGCCAAGCAGCCATAAAGGCTGTTGACGCCTACGTTGTTACACTTTGTTACACATTGTTACACTTTTATTTCCCGAGCAAACTACTAATTATGTGCGGTTTCAATCGAAGTAAAAGACGCGGAATATTTTGCGAGCAATGCGTAAACTGGAAATTAACTACCCTGTCAAACAAACGCGAAAAGTGCAACAGTCGACAAAAGTATGCTGATTTCCCGGTCGCTCAGCTGGGGTTGGGTTCAACGAGAAAGCGCTACGATTGCGCTCAGATAATCGAACACTCTGAAAGGTTAGCGAACCTGCAAATAAAGTTGGTGTGTTTATTGTCGTGAAGGGAAAATATATTCCTCCGATGACAGTAACACAATGGGCGCCACACAATTTTTGTTGGGAAATTGTGAAACCTGAAAACCTGAAAACCTAAAAGAAAGGTGAAATTTCGACCACCGAAGAACTGCGAACTGAAAAAAATATTCCAGAAAAAGAAAAGACGGTCGTTTTTTTTTGTACCACGTTATAAGTCTCCGTTGGGGCACGGCAATTTGCTTTTAATGAACGGAATTGGATTTGGCACACAAAATAAATGACGGAATTGCCGTTTGAAGTGGCGTAAGATCGCGTTATCCCGAACTGAGAAATTTCTATATACACGGTCGCGTGTCCCGTTCTTTACCGGGGTTATACGGAATCCCGATCCTACCGAGATCTTTATTTCTTTTTCCTAACTACCACAAATTACTATACTTATTCCTGTTTTCGTTTTGTCCTTTTTTTTCCTAGACGCCTGTTCCTCCTGAGTAGGCTTTGGATGTTGGTCCCGCTTGGAAATCTCCTGCACACACTATTCACGATTCCTGGCTTTTTCTACTTTCTACGGCACTACGCTACCCTTCTCGATTAAATAACTTTCCTTTTTTTTTTTGTTCAACAATTTCTGATCCTCAAAGAAAACGTCCGTTTCCACTACTGGTCAACCAAGAAGTGATTTTCCAGATTTCTTTGTCCATTCGGTCGGCCAGTGTCCCTCACTCACACCATCATCCAACCTTGGGGAAGCAGGGCCAACGGCAGCCCTAACGTGACAATTCAGCTGTGGCGCTGAAATTGTCGACTGCTTCGTACTCCCTCACTCACACGTACTTGGGATAGACAATTCACAGCTCCCACACGATAACTCAGCTGTCGCTCTGAGAGTATCAACTGTTCCTTGTTCTACCCCCACCCATTCACGCACTTTCACGCATTTGGCTGGACCATGTCGTTTTTCGCTACACTGTGTCATCTTTACACTAATGCGCTAACATGATCCCGCTAATGCGCTCACGGTTCTCATTCATTGGAATTCGCCCATCACTGCAAACATCCAACGATAAGCGAAACCTCTGGCCGACCCTGGATCTACTCTCACACATTTCAATTTGACAGTTCGCGAATTTAATAACAAGGAAAATTAACCTTTCGTGAAAAGTTAATATTAATTGCACTTATTCGTGCATTAAAAGTCAAGTTTCTTCACAAAGAATTAATTAATACATTTAAATCATGTTTCCCCATTCAATCAACCCTAAAGGAATCGAAAATAGGTGGCATAGGATTACAATAATCCCTAGGACCAGGCACCAACAATCCTATTCGGAAAAAAACAATCGCCCAGGAGATTTATCAAGTTGGGATATCTATTTATCAACCCTAATGTACCCTAGCTATCTCAGTGGAACCGCGCGTAGATTTGGGGGAAAGGGGAAATGCTAATCTTGTTCCAGTTCTCACATATGTGTATGTAAGTATTTTAATTTGTTGTTTAGTGTTTTTCTTTTTTCGTTTTCGTGCTGGTGACTTGTAGTGAATTGACTCGTACAATTGTGGCAAGTTTTGTGAGAGTGTGTATACGTGGTCATCCGCCCACAAGTCTCTGTGGCTCCTCCGGTGCTCCCACGACGGAGTTGAAGGACAGAGCGTCATCTTCCCCCCATCGTGCGTGGCTCAGTACCGTGACAATGGTACTTCTGTTGCAATTGTCTTTAGGAGGGGCCGTCCGCTCGCCCTCCCCAATTGCTATCCCAGACCGACCGTCTGGTTGTGGCAGTGTCATGAGTTTCGACTACTGCATTTTACAGACCGCCCGTCTGTTTGGAGTGTGTTGGCGGATGCGTACGCAACTCCGCCGTTGCAGACCGTCCGTCTGGGTTTGATGTCGCCGTTTGTGCCTGCAGACAGTCAGTCTGTAAGGGAGTGTGTTGGTCCGTTGGGAGTCTCCTGACGATCCGTGTTAGGCTCACCATCCGGACATTTGGGGTCCCACCTCTTACTCCGCTGAACAGACCGTCCATCTGTTACGATGCGCCTTTTCCTCGACCCGTCGACCACCTGCCGAGCTGGTTTGCCAGTGTCGGGCCGCCTGCCCATGCTAAGCGTCTACCTGTTGTGGTCGCCTACCCAAGGCTCTAGAGAAGTGGGCGCATGGCTGATGGAACCATGGCTGCCCCTCCACTTCTTCAGACCCTGCATGTGCGCACCGATAAAAGAGGGAATTGGTAAGGAAGTCAGGGAATGGAGAGTGAACCTTGTTGCGGAAAATTTTACCGCATCAACGTTATCAAGTCAAAACTCGTGTGGGAATGCCTACACGGACTGAATAGACTAGGCAAGAATAACAGAATTTCCATCTGCTGGGTACCTGCCCATGTTGGCATTACAGGCAATGAGGCAGCGGACTCTCTGGCAAGAAAAGGGGCAGAGGAACCCTTCATAGGACCTGAAGCGTTCTGCGGGATAGGAGAACACACTATACGCGAAGATTTCAGGAGACCGGAGGAAGAAACAAGGGCCAAAACCTTTCTCAACCTCCAAGGTCTGAGGCAAGCAAAGAAACTCTTAGGAAATTGCAACCAAAAGAAATTCAAAGCTTGTATCGACCTGAACAAAAACAACCTAAGAATCCTAACAGGCCTCCTCACGGGGCACTGCAGACTCAAGGAGCACCTGAGGAAAATGGGCATATCGGACGACGGGCTCTGCAGATTCTGCAGTGAAACCGCCGAAACTCCAGACCACATACTGGAATCCTGTGTGGTACTGACCCACAAAAGAATGAAATATTTGGGCAGGCACCAAATAATAGACAAGGACATACAAACCATGGACCCACAGCTCATTCTCAGATTCATCAAAGAAACTGGACTGGACGCTGTGCTCTAAGGAGTGTGACCTGCCAAGGATAAACCAGAGCAATATCTCGAAACGCTTCACAAGTATCTAGAGAGGGCGCTGAAAGAAGGCATGAACCTCTCTGAGGCACAAGCAAGGGGACACAATAGACCAATAGCTCGCAGTGTAATATACCCTAACTAAATATTATTATTATTGCCTTGCATTTTCAATGTCTGCTCAATTTGTAGATATACTTTTATTTACGAGGATTTCCTGCCCGAATGCGGGTTTTGACTATAACAGTTCGGAAGCATCTAAATGAAGAATGTTGAATTTTAATGTTGGAATAAATTTCCAATTCGCCAATCAAAATAGTATACACGTTTCTACTTGATATTTCTAATTTTCCGCAACAGAATGCAGGGCGGACAAAAGTCTGCCTAAACAAAGCGCCGGTGCACAGGATCTATTGGCTGCATGAAAAATCAAAACAAACACATCTAATCGCATTCTCTATGAGCATTTGCATTGTGTGGCAACAACAATTTGATTGATAGATACGTTTCGATTAGTTCACAAGTACCTGAAGTTATATGTGAGATATTATTTGCTTGTTTATTATAATTTGAGGTAAACACCTTCGGAATTTGTTGCGATTAAAGAGGAGAAGGATGTGTTTCTTACCTTAAAACAGATACTATACGCTTCAAAGTTTATACTCTCAGTGCGCGATGTTTATTTGTCAGCACTAGTTTTTCTGCTATTTAAATTTCATTAAACTTGTGCGAATTGCATGCCATGGAATTCATTAAAAAGTATAGGGAAAAGATACAAGTTCCTAGAAAAGTGGGGCCAATTCTGGAATGTTCAAACGGAAGAAGGAAAGTTGTTTGGGCTGTGGACCTCGTTATGGTAATCAATAACTTATTACCGCTTACGAGAAATCGGTCTTGGGTGGATTAGAGAATTTTTTTATTATAAATAAAGTAAAATAAAAACATTTTATGTAGGTACATTTAATGTATATAATCTTTTATTCATTATACCATATCTTAAGGATTTATGTTTATATCTTATATGCCGTCCGACGCAATGACCTTCGGCTTAAGTACGAGGTCGACTTTCCTCGTGTTCAGGACTGGCCCTGGCCAGGCTCTGAGCCTGGAAAGGAATGCAGCCGAATCTTCACCGATGGCTCCAAAACCGATCAAGGATCTGGTGCTCGTGTTTTCATGGTGAGCGACTTTTCTTCTCGTTAGGCAAACATGCGCCAGTCTTCCAAGCAGAGAATTATCTATCTATCCTAATGGCTATGAACTATGTTGCGAGGAACAACTGGAGGCGGCGAAGTATCTGCGTCTGTAGCGACAGTCAGACTGAGCTTAAGGCCTTGCTCAACCCTGTTATGTTCAGGTGTCAAGAGATGGCAAAATGTAGAGCAAAAACTATATCTAAAACAACGTTAGTATCTTATATTGTCAAATTGAATCTCTACGTACTATTAATTTTTTATCAAAGAATTCATTTGGATTTAATGTAGGTATATAATACATAAGTTATAATAGTTTATGATTATGTTTTAAAACAATACTAAAAATCTATGTTTATATGACAAAATGAAGGTCAGAAAAAAATTGTATGACGGGGTACTCACTTGTTTCCGATGATCATGATGCGTCGAAGTAGCTTGTGTACCAATTCCTTGATGACGTTGATCGAAGTACAGTAGAATCCCGATTATCCGGATCAAATAAAACCAGGGGTATTCCGTATAATCGAAAATCCGGATAATCGATTTCAAAGCAAATCAAACAATATTTAAATTTTAATATTTTTTTTATTATGTAATGGGTTTTACATTCGTCGTTTAGATAATACGATATATAGAAAACTATCTATAACGATAGATAATGAATTACATAATACCTATGTAATTTAAAATTTCGGTTGGAAATAACTTGTTATTAATCTTTGACGTAATGAATCACATATTTTTATTGCGGCAAAGTCCCTGATGCGCTTCAGTTGTAAAAACTGTATGGGATCCGATTCATCCTGTCTTTCAAATCACTTAAAAGCAACATCTAGAGCTTCAAAACCTTCTGCGTGAGATGGTACTTGACATACATCCCCAGTTTCAGTCTCTTCTTCATCTTCTCTCTCGTTACTGTTCAAATCCTCAATGATTTCTTCATCTGTATATATATGGAATCCAGGATCTTCACTATCGCAGTTCAGCCACTCCTTAATATTCTCTTCATCGCACCCTTCACCAATGCTAAGAATTTTCATTGTTTCCGTTATTTCTTTAAAATCGTCGTCCGGTTAAATTGAAGGATTAGAAAGAGTTAATTTTAATAATTTATTTCATGCCCTTTTTAATGTTTGTAATTCCCCACGCTTCTACCAGCATATAACAACAATCTCTTAAATTAATTTCCTTCAAAAACTTTAACATCGTTTCTATTCTGTTGACAAAAGACGACGTAGTAGCTGCTTTCTGAATAAACGTTTTAAAGTTTCAATGACACTTTGGTCCATAGGTTGCAATATCGCATTATCTAACAACAACAATACATCGCCCTCAGAATTCTTTTTAATGTCCGATATCGTAGAATACACCATATATTTGTGTCAACTTACTGACAGATTCACCATTTTTTATACTCTTAATTATCTTCAATTTGTCTTGAAGAGACAACACTACTCTTTTTCGCTTGGACATTTTAAATTTCCAACACAAAACGTAAATAAAAATAAAAGAACACGTTTAAATTGACAATTAGAGCCGAGATCAATGAGTCCGGATAATCGGATGTTCGGATAATCGAGGTTCGGGTAATCGGGATTCTACTGTCCATTAGTACTGGTAAATTCCCTTATCTATGGAAAAGTGTTTTTATCACACCTGTATTTAAAAAAGGCGAACGTGGTGATATCACTAATTATAGGCCTATTTCAAAGCTTTCGTGTATCCCTAAGCTTTTTGAACAAATTGTTTGCGAAAAGTTAATATTTCTTTGTCGCAATTTAATTTGTAATGAACAGCATGGATTTGTAAGAAACAGATCCACTGTCACTAATCTGTTAAGTTTCTTGCATAATTGTTCTAATGCATTAGAGAATAAGGACGAAATGGATTGCATATACACTGACTTCTCTAAGGCCTTCGACCAGCTGTCCCATGAAATAATCGAATTTAAGCTCAGGGCTTTTGGTTTCCCACCATGTTTCATAAAATGGGTTAATTCATACCTTAGATCAAGGGTTTATCAAGTGAAATTTAGAGGATCGCTATCTGTATCTTTCACAGCTCAGTCCGGAGTTCCCCAAGGAAGTCACCTCGGACCAATTCTATTTATACTAGCCATTAATAATGTTAAAGCATGTATAAATCACAGTAATATCCTGATCTACGCTGATGATATGAAAATTTTTAAATCTATCACTAGTCAGCAAGACAGAATTTTTCTTCAATCTGACATTAATAGCTTCGCCAATTGGTGTGATAAAAACGGTTTATCCCTGAACCCAACTAAATGTCGACATATGACATTCTCTAGAAAGACTATCCCTTCCACCTTTCAATATTCTCTGTCTCAACATATTCTTTGTAATGTTGATAATTTTAAGGATCTTGGGGTTTATTTCGATCCCAAACTGTTTTTTGCCAAGCATATCAATTTTATTGTTAATAAATCTAATTCTATGCTGGGCTTCGTTAAAAGGTGGGCGAAAGAATTTAATGACCCATACGTTACTATGTCATTGTACAATTGTTTTGTCCGTCCGATTCTAGAGTATGCTTCACAAGTTTGGACGCCGTTCTACAACATTCATTCAAATCGAATAGAGGCCATTCAACGTAAATTTATTCCATTTGCACTTAGAGGACTTCCATGGGATGATCCATTTAACCTTCCTCCCTATAGTCAACGTATCAAGCTTCTTCAAATGTTACCCCTTTCTCAACGAAGGCTTAATAGCGATATCATTTTTTTACAGCACCTTATATACGGTCAAATAGATGCACCTGACTTGCTGTCGTCTATTGGCTTTAATTTTCGTGGTGGTGCCCATAATTTACGCAGTGTTGAATTATTGTTTAGCCCCCATCATAGAACGAATTATGGGAGGCATGAGCCTATTAGTCGCATGAGTAGAATCTGTAATCTAAATGATCATGTGATTGACTTGCATGTTAGTAAAATTAAGCTAAAAAATATTTTGCGTATTAATGCTTTAATGTCTTAAATTGTTTGCATTATTTTGTGTTTGTGTTAGTATTTTATAGGTACATAATTAATGTATTTTTAATTGTTTTGTCCTTACTAACACCTGCACTAAATGATGAGCCTGTGAGTGCACTTTTAGTGCCGGCAATTTCTGCTCGTAATAGTTGGTTGCTTTAAGCACTCCACGACACAGAGCTGATAGTGTATTTAATATACAAATATAAATTTTTTTTTTGGCTTCATATACAAGAAAAGGAACGAGTTAAAAGATTTTGTTTTGTTTTATCAAAAAAGGAATCCAAATCATAGAGCACTCAGACTCGGTAACGGTCCATTGTACTACCAGGCAGAAATCCTCCTTTTGGTGTAGAGGCTGGAGAATAGGTGGCGTATGTTATTGTTCCCCCATGGGGATTGAACCTGCACCGCACGGGTCACAACACAAGTCAACACACTAACTTCTACACCGTCGCCACCATGAGTTAAAAGATAGTAAGCCTTAAGATTTAGCTAGGTATTAAAGCGCAATTTAGGATACGGACACGGTCAGTACTGTAGTCACGCACACGAAATGTATATGTATACATAATTCCACGTCTGTGCATATAGGTAAATGGATTAAAAATATCGCACTATTAGGGTTTTATAGATGCTTTACTTTTGCTGGATGTCATGGGCTGGATGCATGCAGAATAACTTCGAGCTGAACTTTTGTGTTTTTTAGAGGGCTTTTGTTGCTCAGTAGATAGATATTTAAGATCGTAGGTAAATTTTAATTGCGGACGCAATTTTGTAGTTGTTCTGTGAATGGCGAGTTTTGTTCTTTCACAGCTCCCACTTGTGCTTAAGGTGGAACACATTTGTATTCTAGTCACTGATTACTGCTATATTCTAGGAATAAATTTTAAAAAAAGCTATCCGCATTGCTGCACAAACAAAAATATGTAGATATATCTTTTGGCTGCACAAAACACTGCGATTGTCTGTTTACCTTGTGGGAACTTGCGCTGAAAATAATGCACCACTTATTCGGGAATTTGGACTGCAGTTCTTCTTTAACCCTAGAGAGATAACCATATTTTATACTACATTAATGATAACCATACGTCAATTCGACGTGTATATATTTGAAAGCACATATTTTGGATTGTGTATATAAGATGTCTCTAAAAGTGGGAATATATAACTATAAATATCATTGTGCTATAGAATAATACAGCATTCAAGTTTATTTTTATTTTTATTAGAAAAAAATATATAAATAAAAAAAATCTTTCTTTACAAAACAAAAAAATATTGAGATCTCCTTTTCAGACTATACACTATCCAACAAAAATTGTCAGTACAGGGAAGATAGGATGTTTGTCTCTCAGTCTGGTTGCAATGACTTACATAAATCCCTCCCTCTTTAAAGCTCTCACAGGGTTACCGTAGTGTGTATGATAATTCGCCATAACTCAGAGAGCAATTCTATTAGGGTTACCATCTTCCAATTTAAAATAAAAATATTGCGGAACGAAATAAATTCCGTTTATATTTTTTCTTTTCTGGTAAGATAATAATAGGCGCGTTTTTTTAAGGGTATCTCCAGTAGACCAACAAAATATATAAATTTCGTAACACAAAAAAAAAATCAAAACGAAAAATATATCGCTGTAATCCAATTTATTCATTATAAATATTGTAAAACATAAAATACTAATTTCTAATATCACTACTCAACTAAACCGATGAGTAATTACTGCTACTGTTCTCGTTATTTAGGTCTATTATTAACCATTAAACTGCTTCCTCGGCAAAAATGTCGATTTCCCATATATTTGCCTCAACAACCTCTTTAACGTGTTGGACATATGGATGCCATTTTGCTTTGTCAACCCTTGTAAGTGCTGTGGTTAGTAAGTCTCTTATTTCAGCCATTTTAAATGACTTGTTTTGGCTTGCTACAAACCCTTTCACTTGAGCCCAAATAAATTCTATTGGATTAAGGTCACAGTGATAAGGCGGCGAGCGAAGCACTTTATGTCCCGCATTTCGTGTCATTTCATCCGCGACGTATGTTTCACACTTGGCTTTGTAACTTTTAACGATTTCAAGCAACCCATTGTATGATTGCATCGCTACCTTACTTGAGATCTTCCTGTTGGGAATTCCCGTATTCACTGGCAAAACAGGCGTCATTCATCGAAAAAACAAAGACATCATACAAACAGGCACATAATGAGATGAAAGGATGTATTTATGTTTTTTTTTATTTAAACAGTTTGCGACATAAACTCAATCAGCAAGATTTTCTAAAAACATTTCCGCTATATATATATTGTGAAAGGTAGACACAATCAGGCAATTAGAATACAAAATTATATAACCACGACGCAATGTCACATACCTAAACAGATGGTAAAAAAAACTGCACTTGTGCAGCTGTACAATACAAATACAATCAAATTAAAACCGAATGGCAACACCCCACGTAATAATTCGTTCTCGAAAGCACCAACACCGAAAGTTCTTTGACAAAATCCATAGAAAAACCCTTAATGATATGCTTCATTGTAGAGATGGTAATACTCGTCTGATGTGCTTCAGTCACGCACACTGCTTATTTTGGTGGATTGGATGATAATAGAAAGAGAACACAAGCGATCATGCTTATTCCCATTCGGCTGTGTGGGAGACTGCTTGTGGTGGCTTGCATGTGAATTTTAGGAAAATTACAACAGCAGTTCCTTGGTTTGACAGTGGTTTGGTTTTTATTGCAGTGGCAATTCTTGCGTTTGAGTGCCGTGAGAGTATCTTCAGGCACCACTGGTAGAAAAAAAGCTCCTCCATAAGGCCTGTACTGACAATTTTTGTTGGATTGAGTATAATAAATTATTACTTCGGACTTTTAAAAAACAACTTTTTGTAATTACTCGTATTATCATATAATATTGGTATGTGAGGAACGTTAGTAAACAAAAATTATTCATCTTGGTCCCCCAAGACCTACGTCACTTCGACTATATTTTTCGGCAGGTGTTTATCTATAAAAGTAGTGTTCTTACCTGAGCAGCACGTGTGTCTCCTGCAAGCCACTCATTGGCAGGAGTGGCGAGCGCAGTGACGCCATATATGCACAAATGAAATTGAATTTAAAGAAATTGACTACATCGTTCCGAGGTAGGTTATCTATCAAGGGTTAAAACGTTGTCGTTGACTCGAAAGAAATTTGTTTTTAACAATACCGGTGAAAACGGGTAAATGTTACAAAAACGCAGAATTTGACAATTTACATGAAAGTATACGGGCGGACAAGCCTGGTGTTACTGCAGTCAAGAAAAAAGTGCGCGGCAGAATAGTCGCCTCTATAAATACAAACTAGCGCCCAAACAAAAAATACTGGTTTCTTTTTTTCCCTTTTTCTCATGCTAGGTACTCAGCGAATGGAATGGTCGAAACGTAATGTTCAGCTCGCAGTTATTTTGGAATAAAACAAAGTACATAACGCTTGTGCTGGGGAATACATCACAACCCCTTAACCACCTTCAAAATAGTTCGTGAATGCAAGATCTCTCTGAATTCGGTCGGAAGGCTGAATTCACTTAGACTTGTCTGGGTCCCGGTTCATAACGGGATCACGGTAAATGAGATCTCCGATGAACTTGCTAGACAGGGCACACAGGAGGACTTCTCAGGACCCGAATGGGTGATTTGTCTGCCTGTGTCCTCGTTTAGGCCTTCCATAGACGTTTGGGTTTCATATGAACACAATTGCAGATTCTCCAGGGTGCAGAAAAACTAAATGAAGTCTCCTCGACGTCTGTAAAAAATCTGCATTCTTGTTGTCTCTCAACAGAGAAGACTGCAGACAGACTACTGGCATTCTTACGGACCGTTACGCTTTTGCCAAGCATCTTAAGGTGCTAGGCCTAAGCGATACCACCAACTGCGAAGCCTGTGGAGAAAACGATGATACTGCAGAAGATTTCCTCTGTGAGTGTCCTGCTTTTGCTAGTATATCAGGTGACAGGTAATTGGTTCTGTTAACCTATTCGTCTTTCTGAGGAAAACGAGTTAGACAGTAAAAGTGGTGTGTCTTCCTGGTAGTACAATAGACCAGTTTTGAGTCTGAATGCCCAGTCTAGAGAGTCTCGCAACCCGACAAAAAAAGGGTTTATTTATATATGTGCACACGACGCTACTGATGACGCAGAAGAACCTATCAAGACGAAGTTTTAGGAGCTGCTGGGCGGAGCCCACGGAGCCTATTCGGAGTAAGATGTCAAGATCAAAAAACTTCTTTGGGGGAATAATTGGCAAGCGCATGATACGACAACATGTGACGGCTTTTCACTAATCAATTTTCAGGCATAGCTCGACGGGAAAATGAGAATAAGTAGCGAGCCACGCAGAAAAATAAATTCAACGTTCTACGCCTTAGTGCGACTGGAGTAGCCAGAGTCTACAAAAGCGCCTGCATGAGAAATTATTCACATTGCATTCACATCCGACAAACTACAACAAAATGTGAAACCGTTATCACGATATCAATAAAGAGATAAAACCTAAGATAACAAGGCGCCAATTAAAAAGAGATCGTGGTCTGATGATGAGTGATCTCGCTGAAAAATATGACAGAACGTGCATATCTGCAAATGCTGCAATATGTTACAAAACAATATATTGGCAAATGTCAACTAATCGGCTTATGTTCTTTTTATTTGGCAGGTTACTATTTAGATTTATTGAAATGAATGCTTGGGATGCCGAAAATAGTATTTGGATAGTGCAGCGGTACCATGCTTTGCAGTCCTTCATTTAGATCCAAAGCGAATTTAAGCGGGAGTTTGGTGGAACTCCCCCGAGTAGATGGACAATTATGAGGCTGACAAACATGTTTGACGAAGCTGGAAGCATCGTAAAATTACCGTATATGGAGTGAATCTAATCCAGAAATACTAAATGAGACGGTTATGCACACAGAAGGTCACTGTATGGTGCGCAGTTTCATCAAGGTGCATTGTGGGGCCATATACCTCTTTGCAGAAAACAGTGTAAGAGTAACTGTCAATGGGGACCGTTATTTAAAGATGTTGAAGGAGTTTTTTTTTACCTAGAACTGCGCTGAAGAAGTATCCGTTTCAGTAGCATTTTGTACCAGCAAGATGGAGAAACTGCACACATAGCCGCACCGATTATGGCGGAGCTCCAACGAAAAGTGACAAACAAATTAATATCCAGAAACTCTACTTTCCGCTGGCCCCCAAGGTCACCTGACCTGACTGTACCAGACTTTTTTATGGGGTTATATCAAGAAAGAGGTGTTCAAAACGAAACCAAGATAACTGACTGAATTGATGCAGTCCATTAAAACAATAATTGAGGCAGTCCCGACTTCAACCCTTCAGGCTGCAATGAATAATTATCTGATCAGATGTCGCATGTGCGTGGATGAGCAAGGAGGTCATTTATTATCTATCATCTTCAAAAATAATTAGATATATAAAATAAAATTGAGTTTTCTATACAATAAAAAAAACTAATTACATCGATTGAAAAAAAAGTTATTTAAATTTCTTATTGTGGCATAATTGTTGGGCCACCTTGTATAATCAATGAATGGGTTGTTTTCAACCGCTTTACTCTCTTGTACATCTCCCAAAAAAAAAAAACATTTTGTTAAAAAATAGAAAACATTCAAAATCAATTTTTCCATAGGAAATTCTTATAAAAAATTTCTACAGAAATATGAATCGGTTATTTTATATGAAGAAACTGTTTATTTCAACAGTCAACTAGGCTAATTTCTACAAAAAAATATTGTTTTTTCTGATTAAGCTATACACATTCTATCACAATTTATGGCGCTGCTTTTCAAAAATCATAAAGTAATAACTGTGTGCGTATTGTATCTGATAATTTACATTCACATACTGTTGTTTCTTATTGAGCTATACACACATAATTACGAATGACCAAATACGCAGCCTAATGTATAACAGTTATTGAATATTAATTGGGTCATTCAGTGGTGAACACTATTGTGTTAAATTCCAGTGGCCAATTACATACATCCAAGTGGCACAATTACATTAAAGTTGCAAAATAAAAGTGAACTTATAAATAAATTTAACCTGAAAAGGAAATAATAATAAGCCAATGAGTAATTTGTTAAAATATTTAATTGATTTTTCCCTTAAGATGGTTTACTTTTCAGATGTATGTACAGTAGTTGGATATCATCAACCAAGAATGTTGGATATTATTCAACTACCTACGTGGGCTATTTCATCCACGAGAATAGGTACCAAATAGCGAGGCAAATTACAAGTGAGTATTGTCTTGGAGATTTTGAAATTCATCATGTTTGTATAATTCGATTTCGCATTAAGTATTTAATAAATACTTATAATGATAAATAAAATATATTACACATTTTAATTAAATATTTAATAAATACTTATAATGATAAATAAAATATATTACAAATTTTAACACCAAAGCATTTAAAGCCCCTAAAGACCATTATCAAAAATTTCAGACTTCTACCACAAAATTCAATTTTTTCGATAAATTTGTTTTTTGAGATTATGGGCGAATTTTAAAAATTCTTAAAATTGATTATTTCGAACCCCTAAAGAGTAAATGGTTTAAATTTTAGCTTTCTAGCTCCAGTTTAACGGCCTAATTTTTGCCGACGGGCGGACGGACGGAGACAGCTAGATCGACATAATCGATGCTGATCACGAATATAGCAACTTGTAGGGACGGCCAATAGTGAGGTATTTTACAAAGTATGAATCAAAATAAATATATGTACCCTCATAATAGGGTATAAAATCATAACAAGAACTTCAACAAAAAATGTTCGAAATGAAAGCAATATACTATCATACACATAAATGGTCAAATAACAAAGTTAAATGCAGTAAAAGAAGTATCGGAACTGAAAATAAAAATACTGGAATAAAATACTTAGAAGAACACATTGATAGAGTGTGTATGTGTATTGTGTATACTCGCTCTACATTATGGTGCTAGTACAATAAAGAAATACAATGATATGAAAGGGTTAATCTAGGTTTCCACATGTCGTTTTAAAATTGGCAAATGAGGAATTTTCACATCATTAACAAAATTGGCAGTTAGAAATACCGAAAAACTGTTTGCAATTGAATTGAATAACAGCGCATGCCAATGACTGACAACGAATTATCATGTCAATTGGAATTCGTTGGGCTGTCAAACAAAATTTCTCTTCGTCTTCGTTAAATAAATCCTATCTCAAACCGGAAAATATAAGTAAATAATATAGTTGTCAGAATCATAATCCCGAAAACCCTTCTTATCCCTTAATGACGGTGAGGCTATGATCAGGATTAATTGGATCGTATCCCTCCTACTTAACTGCGTCCATAATTGTTTGCCTGTGGGGTTCGCCGAATCCCGAAATGCCAGAATACCGAATATCCAAAAATGTTGGGATTTTCGAATTATGGAATAGTTTACAATATCAAATATTAATTATTCATAATTCTTCTCGACTGGTCCAACTGCAAATAAATCCATTTCATTTGGCTTCATTTTTTTTTAAACACGAAATACTTACATTTCCACTTTCTAAACACAAAGCTACAGAAATTAAACTAGCACAACGTCAATTGTGGAAAGGCATTTGTCAAAATTTCATTCTAATGAACTGACAAACGATTTTTTTTATCAATATTTGACATAAGTGGAAAACTGGCGAACTGACGAAAACAAGAGCTGTCAAACTTTGTCATTTATATTTTTTTTTCTAATTTAGAAGTAGTTCAACTACTTAATAACAACAATTTAGTTAGAAGATTACGTAACTCTACGTTAACTAGGTAAAAAGGAAAGAAATATATGTGTTACAACATAATCACACGAACAAAGTGATAATGAATTAAGAAACAAAAAGTAACAAACCAAAGTTTCTAGTTCCTAAAAACAGTACATAAGTACATAAGCAAATGTTAAAACAAAATTGCTGATTAGTCTTTAAACTAGGTGCGATTACTGGAAGGATGGTAACATCGTGCATTCCCTGGGTGTTTTTAGTGGCTGATTCAAGTCCCACACTATCGCAAAGCTCGCAAGCGATGTCTTTCAACGATTTTCACCTAGCTACACAAAAAAAAAAAAAAATATTAGCGAAGAACAAAAGGTGTCAGAATTCGAGTTCAGGTTGGTAGGATTTGAAAATCCGAATAAGAAATACCAATTAAGTGGTAGATGTCCCATCAGTGGATGGTATAGGATAAAGGTCCATATGATAAAACATGCATTTAAAAAATAAATCAAAAATCCTTTGCCTAAGTCAAAGCTAAGGGAGTCTATGACGCGTTCAGTCCGTTATCATCATGTTTGGGGACTTGAATATTTATTTTATAAAAAAATACTGGTTTAATATATTCAGCACAAAATAAATTAATTTCAACAATATCAACGGCACCCTGTAGATTATTCAGAATACCTGACCTAAAGCTTTTGATTCTACTCAGAAATTCTTAACTTTTATACAAACGTTGAAAGTTTATAGGAAATTTGTTTCACAAGTGCACAAAAATGGTTTCAATATGAACTTATGTTGTTTTTATTTCTACTACTTCTACTTGCCGCTTGGTTCACAAGTTCTATGTTATGTAAGGGTGTGTATACATTAAAGAAACATTTCAGAAACATTGTTTAAGAAACGATTCCTTATTATTTTGTTCGCTAAATAATTTCAACAAGATTAATGTGAAAAGTGAACGATTAAGGTTTTGGTTTACAGAGAAAATGATTTTTTTTATATATATTTATTTGTCATAGACACAAGTGTACAACATCGTTTTTTTTTTTTGTTTTTTAAGAAATATAAATATATAGAGCAAACGTTTATGACCGAATACCATCTAGCAGTTTTCTTTTTATAATGGTTATCGATGTGTTAAAATCTATTAAATCGATATTATCATTATAACATATCAGTTGACCATGCGAGTGTGTAATATTAAAAAATCGGCTACTTCGTAAATTGAGACGAGGGATATTTAAATTTAAAAGTCTTAACATCTACGTAGATTTAATTTCACAAATAAGAATCCTATGCACAAAAATAAATCTTGGTACTGTTCTCCTGTTCTCAAGCGATTCTACGCTAATCGGTGTAGCTTTGATTTATAGGAGGGTAAGTTACAAAAGTCGACTCAAGGAAGTCCTCTTAGGGCGAACCTGATAAATCTTTTTTGGATAGATTCAAGTCTTAAATAATGAACATTATAAAAGGGACAAAACAATGGATCCATACTCTAAAACAGATCTAACGAATGCAAAATACAGAGCTTTGATAACATATGGGTCAGAAAAATAACTTCCGCCTTAGCAGTCCCCATGCTCTATTTGCCTTGTTTGTAATATTATAATCAATGACATGAATAAAAGATACTTTTTTAATTAGTTCTTTTTCTTGTAAATTGCTGTAAATTGTGCAATATAGTTTTAGAAAATAATGTGTAAATATTCTGCTACAATAAATACAAATACAAAAAGTTGGTGTCCAAAAGCACACCCAAACCTTAATTTTACGCGGAATAGCAATGCAATGAATATGTAATAACTGAGCATTTACACACATTTAAGGAAAGCAAGTGTTTTTGAGCACCACGAATAGAATCGTTGAATATAATTATTTAACCTTCCAACCACACACTGGGGTATGAGATACCCCACATAGTTTTCAAAAGTGTGCAGGTCCCGTTAAAATGTTTTCCTGAGGATGCCATACCTATGTATATTTAATTTTAAACTCTCTGCAGTAGCAGGCGAGGGTGTTCAGTTCTTAGATTTTTTTAACGTGTTTAGTCGTGCTTTGAAATTTTAGCCATATACCCCAGTGTGCAGTGCGTGTTAGTATTTTTTGGAATTTGTGAATACATTATTTTAGTGAAATGTTTTATATTTTAGTTATTTTGGACTAAAAATTAATAACACAAGTGTGGGATTTCTTCAGGCATAAAGGAAGTTACTGTAGATTACAATATTAATTATAGTTTTACAGCAAAATTGCTTTTCTTCGAGACGAAGCCATTGAAAGGCTTTTCCTTGATCCTTGATGCTGAAGGGATGAAGCCAAAAATGAACTGCTTCGAATCTTGAAAATCAACATTAAAACCTGTGTAATTTCTGTAATTGGAAAAAAAACTGAAAACGTGACATGCCGACTTCCCATATGTGAGGATCATCACTGCAATGCATAGAATGCATAGAATTTTTGTGTTTAAAAAAGCAAACATTTATCCCACTGTTAAAACAATACATTGGAGTAAACATTGAAGAAAGAGTATTAGGAAGCGTAATGCGACAGTTTTTAAAACTATTATATTAAACTTTTTAATGAATTTGACTGATTTTAGTTGAAAACTATTATATAAACTTTTTTTTTGTAACCTAAATTGGAAATTATATTTTTTTTAAGTATGTATTTTTATATTTTATGTTATTCATCGTATTGAATTTTGTTTAGATGAAATAAAAATATGAATAAAAAAACATATATAAAATTACATTTTTTTTAATACTTTGGGGTGGGGTATGTGATACCCCAGTGTGAGGAGCGCGTTATTTCATCATTTCATCATTTCCTCTATATTTCACCCTGGCGGATCCTCAATTAAGGAACGAGGTCAACCTTTGTAGTGTGAGATTTCGAACCGCCCTTAGAAAATATATGTGTGAGGACGGAAGGTTAACTCTTGGAAACAATCATCGTGTTTAATTGACAGATACAACTTAAAGTCGTCCGCATACAATGTAATACGACACTCCGGTACAAAATTAACAACATCATTTACAAACAAGGCAAAAAAGAGAAGACCTATGTGGCTTTCTTGAGAAACATCAGACGTCACACAAATTCTTTTTAAAAAAGTGATTACGAAACTTGATAAATTTGTATCTATCGCAAAGAAATGATGAAAGCGATTTTTAAAAAAGAGGTGGAAATCCTAATCTGTTAAGCGTATATAGCAATAGTCAATGGCTTTGCTGAAATCCGTAAAAATTGCATCCACTTGGTTTCCCTTACCAATTTCAGAAATTACAAAATTCTTAAACAAATAAAGGTTTTAAACAGTTGACAGCATCTTCACAAACCCATGTTGTTGCAAAAGAAATTCAATTTTTCAGTAACCTATCAAATAATTTGTAAACAGTGCATCTACAATTCTCTACTTTTTTCTTCCCGATTTAAAAATAGGTATCTCTCTTCCAGAGAGATGGAAAGATGCTAGTTCCTTGAGATAAGTTAAGTATATGGCATACTATTTTATGTAGAGGAACTGAAAATTTGTTGAGAAAGACGGAGGGCAGAAATTCGGCGCCAGGAGTAAAGCTAGGTTCAATTGCAATTAAATTTGATAACGAACGTTCGTCAGAGATGTTTACATTATTAAAGGTAGCAGATTCGACAAGGTAGCAGAAAGATTTTTCGTCTTTAATTGAGTCAATATCCAAATACACAGATTGAAGGCGAGGAATTCATTGACTATCCATTGAAACAGATTGAAGTAGGATAACCATTGAATCTTTTCACGCCAAAGCAACGCATACAAATAGTGACGCTGTACAATAAATAGTCTTTCAGTTGTGTTCACTCAACGTGCATATCGTTGAAAAATTCAACGGACGTGTGCTGTCAAAAAATGGCGATATTAATACGCCACCCAGACCTCCAGTTTGGACAACTCCAGACTTCTTTTTGTGGGGTAATTTGAAAAGCAAAGTGTACGCCAGGGTTACGAATCATCAAGATAATCCTACACTACGGACACATGTTGGATATACACGAATCTTTTGTTTTTCTTCAAATTAAAGTATTTCATTTCATGTAATGTGATCTTTTGTTATTCTCAAAATTAATGTACATATTTCATTCCTGACTTATTTAATCAATTTAGCATTCCGACTATAAAACCGTATGTCAGCATTATTGCTACAGTTCAAATCCTAAAAAACATAATAAAGTATAGTCGTTGGTTGGACGTAGTTCGAAAGAAATAAAGAACAGAATTCCAGCGAGCCTCAGACCATTGAAGAGCTAAGGGCAAACATTCGTGCCGAAATCATCGCTATACCGTACGAGATGCTCTAAAAACGATGCATTTTGCTTGATTGATGTTGTATTCAAAAACTAGTTCAAATAAATTGTAAATGATCAAATTAAATAATATATGGAAATCATTTTTCTTTTCTAAAGTTATTCAATAGGTACTCACATACCCACATAAAAGATGGCGCCCGTTATTAAATATAAATATTTATTCCTATTCCTCGAGGTATGCTTCCAAACGTGAAAAAGGTTCCTGGCGTTTTTGTTAGAAGGTGAACAGTGCTCCATAGTGACCCGAATAATCTGTCTTTCCCCGGTACGGTAAAAAATAAAAGAACTCGCCCAACTGACTGAAACAGTAAGCGTGGAAATGAAATAAGGCCAAACGAATTTAATTACCAAAAGTGCAATGGAGCCGAATGCTAAAATAAAACTGTGACCCCCAGCAAGGGGAGGTATTTGTGATTTTGTGACTCGCCCCATAAACAGTGCAATGCGTATGGGCGGCGGTACTGCCCCTCTCAACCACCCTGCTTGGGATCAGTGTTTGATTTGGAGTAGGTGCAAGGGCATTTTGTTGGAAATATCACCAATGGAAACTGAAATAAAGCCAAATTGGACTTATTTCATTTTTACAGAGTGAAATAAAGCCAAACGTTAATTTTCACTTTCTCAAAGCGAATAAGGCTAAATACATCAATGCGGCCTTATTTCGTTTGGCGTTACTTCACTCCACCGAGTCATCTGAGGCCTTTCAAATGGTGACCTGCGGAGCACCAAAATTGGTATCCGCAGCAAACAAATTCAACTGCCAGGTTTCAAGTTGATCTGCAGAGCCCCAAAATTTCTCAGGATTGAAGATTCCAACTTATGCCAAATTTGCTAACATCCACCACATGGTCCTCCTGAAGACTTCACAAAGACACGCCAAGCAACGCGCAATACCATCGCATCACAGGGGATCAACTCATCCATTAAACTACCAATTAACAAGAACACACAACCAAACATACATACATATTAGGCCATTAACGGCCCATACAGGGCCTAGAACCTAGCTTCTCCAACCACTTTCATGCGAAGTGGAGGTGACCTACACTTTTACGCCGAATCCGAACGGCAAATTTGAGGAGCTTCTCATGACAGTTTGATACTCTTGGATGTTTGGCAGACGTTCGCAAGAGGTGCCAACAACACGCGGTATTCCCAAATGGTCCCCCATCTAAGTACTAACCACGCCCAACGTCGTTTAATTGCGGTGATCTAACGAGAACCGATAGATTCGACGTGGCAAGGTCGTTGACAAAGAACACACAACCAGCTTTCAAAATCATTTGACCAAAGCCAACATAAATACATAGATTCATCATTTCGTGAAGCCATCCTAGAGTGCATCATCATTTAATGAACTTTTATTATTAAAAGTAGTGCCTTTATAATTAAAGGCCCGTATAGAATAGAGGACGTAATAAAACATACGTTCAAGTACACATCGTTGCTTGAAAAGCAAACTGACATATGTCAAAATTTGACGATTTTGAGTTAACTATACAGAACGAATCGCAAAAAAAAATACAATTTTTCTATCAAACCGTCATAACTACGAGTATAACTCTTCAACTGACAGCATGAGGGCACAAGTGTCGTTTTGAATTTGAGGAAAAATCCCTGTTGTTTTCCAAGGCTAAATGACTTTTTTCATTCCTAACACTTTGCTTCTAAAAAAATTATGAATTCGTGATAAATAAGTTTCTTGAAAAGTGACACTTTTCGTGTTGTGTCATTTTACCTTGGAACAAAACTAGTTGATGAACTTCAAAGTTATTTTGATTACCTTAAAAAGTGTCGTTTTACCAATAAGCTAGGTTTTATTTTATATAATTTTATTATAGTCGATTTTTTCATTAAAAGTTCCTATATTTTTTTTATTATAACTTAATAGGTACTATTTAAAGTGGGTTGTTTCTACAAAATACGCAAACAAATACAAATGGTTTTATTTCAAAGCAAAACGACACTTTTTCACACTTTTTTCTTAAATTAGTAGCAATTTGGATGTAAAACGACATAAGTCAACATTTTTTTTTTGAAAAACGACTTTTTGTAGTAACTTCAATATACCACTTGAAAGAAGAAAAAAAAATAATACATACTTTTTTAGTTACAACTTTTTGGTATTCATTGAAATTAAAAACTAAAATGATGTTTTTAAGTTATGAAAAACTTCAAATGGCTTTTCTGAAAATGTATGAATTTTGACTTATCTGTTGGTTTTCCCGTTTTCATTTGAAGGTTCTTTTGCAACAGACTCAATAACATGTCTCCATTGACAACCTTAGGTGTGCGAGGTCACGTTCTGTTTCCATTTCCCTTATCTTTTCTTTCATTTTGTTTTTTTGGCACGATAAATTTGTTGAGTCGTGGAAATCAATAAGCAACAAATGCCGTGTCTCGTCGAGGATCACACCATACCTCACCTGTACTCACCCATTAGGGAAAAGCATACTAGTAAGAAAAAATGAAAATTAAAGAAACATAATTTTGATGAATAGGTACTTTGATATTTTTCAAATTTCTAGACGAGAAATGTTCTTTTTTCATTTGACTAACGCTAGAAGGGTGCTTATGCTTAAATAAAAGTTTTTGTCAGGACGTATCGAAAGCCTCTTACCCGCTTCTTTAAGGCATATTTAAGCTATCTAGGATATTAAGAACTCGCAGCAGCAATTCTTATTCAATCTTAGCAGCTGCGTTAAAGGCCGAAAAACTATTTTTATGAGACCTTAGGTTAAAAACATACCGAATAAAGCAAAACGTGCTTTTTTGTTTCGTGAAACAAGAGAACATTGTTTCTTATGAGACTACACACATCAAAGAAAACGAAACAAAATACACGTTCTTGTTTTGAAGTGTTTTGGTGGTGGTTGTCGAAAATAAATGGCATTGTATACGAGCAATACATACTGAATGCCACGAAACTGTTTCGAAACAGCGTCGTTGACGATAATTGCCTAACTTCTTATGCCGCATAAGAACCAAAGCAAAACAGAAACATAGGGGCGGGGTACAGTCCGCTTGGGCGAACTGTTGGATACCATATTCTTATTCCTATCCCTCATAAGTGGGCGCGACAAAAGTCTAAGTATGGTTGAATTGTTAAGAACGCTCCACATAATTTTGTTATACAATATTCAAAGGATTTAATCGAAAAAAACTAAGCTTTTGTAAAAAAAACGCTCCCTAGTTCAAACTTTGGTTTTTTAATAAAATTGTTTTATTTAATTGTGTGCGTGTCAGTTGGCGGATTTAAAAAAATATTTAAACATAAGTATAAAGGGCACCTAGAGAGTGTCCTTTATACTTTTTAAATTGTGGGCGTGTCAGTAGGCGGATTTTGAAAATACTTACACATGGGCAGAAAGGGCCCCTAGAAAGTATATAAATATTATAAATTTCAGCTCCCTAGCTCAAACTTTGACTTTTCAGTAAAATTGTTTTATTAGTTGTGGGCGTGTTAGTGGGCGGATTTTGAAAATTGTATCTCGCGAGCTGTTTTAGGAGTCAAAGATCATATATAAAAAATTCCAGCTTTCTAGTTCAAAATTCGATTTTTTCGATAAATTTGTTTTTTTTTTTGAGTTTATGGGCGTGTCTGTGGGCGGATTTCAAAAATTGTTAAGCTGCTTTTTTTTGGGCCCCTAGAGCATACGGTTAAAATTTCAGCTCTCTAGGTCCAGTTTAAAGGCCTAATTTTTACCGACAGACGGACGAACGGACACGGCTAGATCGACATTACTATCGATGCTGATCATAAATATAGTAAATTTTAGGGGTCTACGGTCAATATTAAGATATGTTACAAACTATGAGTCAAAATCAATATACCCTTAGAATAGGGTATAAATTGTTTTTTTGCAAAACATAATTTTGATTCCCTTGTTTTTATTTTCTTCTTTCGTTGCACTTTACAGCTTTATTGGCTTTTATGTTTACTCTGTTATTATTTGTTTTCACTTACCGTAGAGTTATTAATAATCTTTCAGTCGGAGTTATGCTTTTACGATTGTTCGTATCTTGTTTTCTGATAGAATTTTCGATTAATCCCAGCAAATAATCAAAAGTTTCAATCCGCATTCTGAAGAAATTATTAAAATTCTTCTCGATAAGTTCTTAACTCTGCTATTAAGTTTATTATCACATCCTCAGCATTTCGCTTTCGATCATATGGGTGCACCCACCACTCTCCGCTATTTACGTTCTTTTCCTCAATTGCTTCAAAAATTGTATTGAAGATTGGCACAACTTCATCGTCTGAGTCCGACCACATGTTGAACAACACTGAAAGCTAGTCACGAATTCCATTTTGTTTTATTTCAATGCCCACCAAACGAAACAAGAAAACAAAACGTTTTGTTTTCTTACATTCTGTTTCGCTTGGTGTGTGTTCAAATTAAAAACGTTTTTTTGACTATCGAATCAAAAACGTTTTGCTTGATCCGGTATGTTTTCAGCCTTACACAGTCAATATTTCAATCAAAATGGGTTCAATGGTCTACAAAATACAAATACTGCCAGTTCTGCTTTATGGCGCCGACTGCTGGACGAAAAGCGGGAAATGTGAGTTCATATTGGATTCTTCAAAAAAATCGTCGGATATTTGCTTCTGTGTATGAGGAGGGCGGATGAACAAGCAGATTCCACCGCGAACTCTACGAGCTGCACCAAGATGTGGATGTAGTGCGAACAGCTAATACACGTCGACTACATTGGCTCAGTGGCATCTTCTTCGAATGCTAACGTTGCTGTGGTGGAGATGCTCAGTAGGACTCCGAAGATACCCGAGGGCGATTGCAGTAGGACTTCCCATGCTGTTTAGTCTCCGGAGGAGGGCCCTGAAGCCAAAGGGTAGTTAAACCTATTCTAGTGGTTAGTTGAGCCATTGGAAAGCCGTCCCCAGTGATAAAAGGTTCAGGGTTTAAGATCAACCGAGAATGAGCTTCCCTGCTGCCTTGGCAGGACCAGCCTTAATTTGTGCCTTACCCCAGAAAAACCGGCAATGCTTTGCTGGACGACTTTCTGACCGGCTTGCTCGTGGAACAAAAAGGACACGACAAGCGCCATACGGCCAGCTGCAGTCATGCACCTGCACACAGATGAGGAGGTCCCGGTTACAAAAGGTATTGCATGGCTCGCATAGCCAGGTTCCAACTCAACCGTATTCTTACAAACCCCAAGAAAACGTGGAAGCAGAAGGATAGGGACAGGATCCGGTGTTCGATATACGTACGGGAGATGTCCGATCACCATGAAACAGGGGACCGTACTCATCCAGCCATACACGGGCCTAGTGGACTACTATAGCGCTGGCCAATGCCAAATCTGTGGGCCAATTCTAAACAAACTGTCGCACGTTGGAGTGACATACAGCTCCGCCCAGGAGCTCGCACTTGGTAGCCCCCAGGACCAAACACGCCTAACGGCTACGTCTCATCCAAAGGCAAAATAGGGATCTTCACAAGTGGAGAATCATTAAGGCAGATGAACCTTTCCGGTAGAAAATGGGAGGGCTAATCTCCTTCCTCCTAAATCAGGAGTCCGTGGATATCCCGAGCTAAAAGGGGTTCAGGTTCTTTTTGTATTGTATGGACATCATCGTCCTTAAGATCCACGAGAAGGACGAACATATACTCGCAGGTATGGTCTCCTCGCTAAGCAATCTTGGCTTAGAGGCCCTGCCCGAGGGTTTCTCACAGGACCCTCCAACAGTTGACAACCCAGCAACAAAAAATGCGGAACAGCCCACTGATGGAGATACTGTCTCGGCGGCACAAGAACCGCTCCCCAAAGAGCAAGGCAGTGGCGATCTCTCCACTGAATCAGATGATGGGGATACCAGAATTGTAGAGGTGTTTGTACCAGTTAGCAATGATGCTCCGAATAGGAGGTACTGATTAACCTCAACCATTCAAAAAAGCTTTCCCTAATTCGATTATCCGCCTAAAAAAAGGTGGCGAAGACCCTGACCTTTCCCAGGAGCCATGGGTCATAAACAACAACCGCATAGCAGGGATTGGGTGCCAAGAACTGTTCGTTGTTCTATGCAAAGAAACTTAGGTAAAACTAGAATCTGCATATTGGAGAAGAATAGTGCTAATGCTTTCCTCTTACCCTATTTCGACGATACGGGGGACATTATATTAGCCACAATACACAGGACGATAAATGCAGCGACAGCAAACAACGCCCACTAACCTCGTAGTAAAAAATTGTATCAGGCAAGTAGTCATTAACTTAAATCTAGTTACCAAATCCCCCTGACTTATTAATTGAAAATTGAAAAGAATTTAGCAAGGTCTCATTCTCGGATCATCGCCATAATAATTTCACATTGAATTGGAAAAGTCCCCTATAAAAGTGTTTAAGAACCCCAAAAACACAAATTAGAGAGTCTAAAAGTCAGCCCTTAAATAAAAGCTCGACAGTGTACAAATATGTCAACCTAGTTGATCGGCAGAAATCGATGAAATGGTAGACGTAGTAATCAGCAGACGAATAGAAGGGGAAAAGCCACCGTGGTAGTACTCCACTCATAATTCCCTATGTAGTGAAAGCAGAAAAAAGTTCAATAAAGCCAAGGCGTTCAGGGCCTTAGTCTGGGACAACTGCAAGGACAGCCTTAAGAAGTACATAAATTAGGAAAAGAATTATGTGTAAAATCCCCTCAAAATCTCCCTTAATACCCAGTTTCATACAAATCCAAGACCGGGTGTGGACTTCATACCTGAAAATGAACCTTCTTTGAAGGTATCAACAAGCATACCGTAATGGTTTCTCAGGGGGAACAACACTGCACTCGGTAGTAAGTACTATCAAAAAATCGCTGTGTAACAAAGAATACACGATGATACCGTTTCTAGATATAGAAGGAGCTTTCAACAATGTGAGGACAGTAGCCGTCGCAAACGCACTCATTAAACTGCATGTGGCCAACGGCCTCTGCGCTTGGATCAAGAACATGCTGGACAACGGGCTCGTATAGGCAGAGTTTGGCAGCTTAATGAACAGTAGGTCAGTGTGCAGGGGCACATGACAAAAGGGAGCGCACCCAAAACTACTATAGATCTTAGTAGTGAACGAGATCTTTTCTGACCTAGAAAATCCATAGCCACGTCAAGAAAATTTCCCACATTATCAGAGACCTCATAGCATCAGCAATTAGGAAGTTATCCTCATGATCGAAGATGGTCGGTCTCTTTAAGCTCAGCAACAACCGAGCTGGTTTTATTTACTACGCCTAACAACGAGGTACTTCAATTTTCTTACCAATCTAGATACTCGTATCTGGGAATAATCCTAGACAGCCAACTCATTTGGACACTAAATGTGCAAGACCGCATATGGAAGGCGACGAAAGGAATATAATATACTCCTGCAAGAATGCCCTTGGCTCCAGATGGGGTCTGAAGACTTCCGGTTGTCAGATCAATCTTTACTTATGGTTTCGTAACTTGCGTGGCATGCTGTATTAAAGAAATGCCACGTGAGCCGTTGATATATTTGGGAAGCTGTTAGCTTCTAAGGCAGACTGAGAGAATCGTATATGTGGCAAAGCTCACACATTGGTCAAGCGGGCATCTTAATTTCCCACGAAATTCCCTATAGTACGGACTAGTTAGTCCCGATAACCAATTTTAACCAGAAATATCCAGCAGTCATCCGGGACCGAGCCGGCTGGGAGGAATATACACCGATGGATCAAGGACACCGGCGCGGCGGCACGGGAGAAGGCATCTTCATGTCATGGCCATCCGCGATGCAGCAGCAGACGGCAGAGCTATCGTGAACTACATAGACAATCAGGCAGCAATAAAAGCCCTAGAAATACCAACAACAAGATCTAAGGTGGTAAAACAATGTCTCGAATCTCTAAATGAGATCGGTGACAGTTTCAACATTTCACTGTGCTGGGTTCTCGGACACAGTGCCATTCCAGACAACTACAAGGCAGACGAGTGAGCCGGCCATGCTTATTCAATCGTTGAAATTCAAACTATCAGAAAATGCACTGGTAGAAGCAAACAAGCCTGAATTAGCCTCGGCTCATGTTCGTCCTCCAAACATATATGGACAAAGTACGATGCAAAACGAACATCCATTGTCCTCTCCATAAGAAGGAACAATATAAGCTCATTGATTGGAGCTATCACTGGCCACTGCCTTATAGGCAGTTCGCCAGTAGAATAAGAGTACCCTCCAATGACTTCTGCAGATCTTGCAGAGACGTTGAGGAGGTGGAATCCTTTCCGTGGATTCAAATAACGCTTTTAGGGTTCGATTGAAGCAGTCACCCGACTCGGTATTAACTGCAAGAGAATAGAGGGTAGTTTTGTGGTTCGACTGAAACAGTCACCTCCAAACACTCTCCTTTCCGTGGATTAGGAAGCAAAAGGGGTTCGTACTGAAGCAGTCAACCCATGAAGAAGTTCCTCCGCTGCGGAGTGAATCGGGCACAGTCTGGGGTTTGAACTGGTAACAGTCACCCCACTTGGATCCTAACACGTGCTTCTGGAGTCGGGCTGAGCTCGATTGCACTAGTCACTCCTTGAGATATGCAGCTATATAACACACCGGCCCTCACCAGGAATTTTGAGCAACAGGCTGGGATTCAACTGAGAACAGTCATCCCAACCCCTGAACTCCTGCCAAAGACAGAGAATTACTTGAGGTTAGACTGCAACAGTCACATCAATCAGAACTCCACTCTACGGACTAGATAGGATACAGGGGCTTGGACTGAATCACTCACGCTCGATATGTGACCAGAACTGAAGTTCGGCTGTATCAGTCACTTCACTCTGCTCCGCTTCAGGGATATTGGTATCGCATGCACTGCTTCTAGTCTGCATTTTCCAACTTCTCTTCACGGAGTTATATCCACATAATCACCTCACAGAAGGCAAACAGTGTTTTCCTCAAGCCGAGCGAACAAAATGGTCCGACATAACAGTAAGTGTTTCAGGCAGGTACTCTCCATGGGTCGGGGGCACGTTAAGTAAATAAGTAAGAATAAAACTAAGCACTCAATTTTTTTGATTTTTTATTTCATCATTAAAATGATAACATTTAAAAGGATTAAACAAAATGTTAGTTTGCAAAATATTGTTTCTTTCTCTTTGTTCCATTCATTTTTTTTTTGTTTTAATTTTGTTCTCAATGCATTTTTTATATATACCTATTTGTAGTTTATATATATATATAGAAATGGTCAGTTGATTTGCTTTTTGCTGTTCTTTTGATTTTACGATGCAATATATTATTTTAAAAACGATTTCACTTTTTTAGTCAAATACATCCAAAGATAAAACTGAATACAAAAACCATTAGTTTACTTTATTTGTATCGTTATTGTTTTGTTGAACTATACATACATATATATATTTGTATATATTTTCCTGTATATACATGTATATACAAATTTCTATATATGGGTTCAGTTGATGTTATTCTTTATATACTATTCATATCATTTTTAAACAAAAAGTAACATTTAACAAAATTGAACCACTTTACATATTGGCAATTACATTTTATTTTTTATATGTATTTTTCTTTTAAAATTTAAATTTGCTTTCATTTTTACTTAATTAACGAAATAAATATGGAAAGCGATTTACTCCTTAGTATCTAATCTTTTGTTTAGTTCTTAATTACTTATATTATACCCCAAATATGTTTGATTTTTTATGTAATTGTATTTATAGGTAAATTTACTGTTTACACTTTATTATTTTCAAATATTTAAAGAAATCCATTTTGTATGTCTTATATCTATTAGTTTACATTATTCAGTAATATTTGTTTTTTTAGAAGAGTAATAAATCCTGGTTCCTTAGTTTGAAAGATTCTTATTTTCTTAGGTTTCTTATTATTTTCTTAAGTTACTAATTTAAACTTGTACAGACTATGTAACATTAATGTAATTTGTTTTTTTTTTGTTAGCTTTATACAATGCTAATTTATATAGTAATTTAATTTAACAATAAAAATATATGCTTTAATAAGAACTGGCCGTCGGTCTAAAAGACATTTTGATTACAATTATTTTACAGAATTTATACACAATAACTGCTATTTACACTAAGTTGATTTTGGGTTTTGTTTGTTTGTTGATTTAATTTACATTTTATTGTTTTTGTTTTTTTTTTCTTTGAGTTAACACGTAAGGTTTATAATATTTGTATTTACCTATGTTACAAAAATATAAAAAATAACAACATTTTGATTTTTGTTAAAATAATAGAATGGTATAAGCAGTTGCCATTTGTTCTCCAGCAATTCATAGACTGCGCTTCTCCTGGGCTTGGAGTTTTCAGGAAGTAGTCCGAAGTCATGATAGGTGAATGATAAACTGTAAGACAAAATTGTGATTGTCATTGAAAGAACTAAATGTGGGAAAAAATATAATTTTGGGAAATATTTACAAAAAAAAAACAATTAAACCCTGACGAACATCAATTTTAATTTGTATACCCTTTTCTTGGGGTGTAATATATGTATTTGACTCATAGTTTGTAACATTGCTCGTAGTAGTTACTTCATTTGTGATCAGTATCGAAAGTTATGTCGGTGATCAAACCATGTCTGTCCGTCCGTCCGTCTGTCTCTTGTCAACTTTTAGGCCCAACAATTTCAAAATAGAGAGCTTAAATTTGGAACATATACTTTTTAGGGTTCCGAAATAATCAAGTGCAAGCATTTTTTTTAAAAAAAACGACACGCCCACAATCAAAAAAAATTATCTAAGAAATCAAAGTTCGAGCTAAAAAGTAATATTTGGATTATATACTCTTTTTAGGCGGGCAAAATTGCGCAGAGGTTAGTGTGTTGGACGACTCATCTAAAGGACTCAGATTATAATAACGACGGAGCCAAGTAACATCTAACGTTTTTTCCACCGTTGCCCCAGCTCTTGCAAACGACTGACAAAAACCAAGAGCATCACTTTTTATGGGAAGCTTCTAAAATTTGCCGTTTGGATTCGGTCTTAAATTGCAGGTCCCTTCCACTTCGCACAAGCAAAAAGGTTGGAGAAACTAGGCTTTATAACTTGTATGGACCGTTAGTGCCAAATATTTTTTTTATTTACTCTCTATTTAAAACAAAACGTTTCATTGAAGAAAACAATTTAAATGAAAGTCCTATTCTTCGTAAAATATGTAGATAAAGTTGTTCTTAACAATTCATTTAAGGAAAGTTAGTTTGCCACTCCCACTTTTTGGAACCGTTTTGTTTACTAAAAACATTGTTTTTTTTTGATAAAATCCTTTTAAAAACATAGGGACGGGCTACAGTCCGCTTGGGCGAACTGTTGGATACCCTATTCTTATTCCTATCCCTCATAAGTG
This sequence comes from Portevinia maculata, assembly GCA_949715645.1. Classification (NCBI taxonomy): domain Eukaryota; kingdom Metazoa; phylum Arthropoda; class Insecta; order Diptera; family Syrphidae; genus Portevinia; species Portevinia maculata. Next base: position 224,395,164 of record OX454526.1, read on the forward strand.
GGCGTGACAAAAGTCTAAGTATGGTTGAATTGTTAAGAACGCTCTACTTATTTTGTGATATAACATTTAAAGGATTTTATCAAAAAAACGCTCCCTAGCTCAAACTTGGGTGTTTCAATAAAATTGTTTTATTTAATTGTGGGCGTGTCAGTAGGCGGATTTAAAAAAAAAGAACACATGAGAATAAAGGGCCCCTAGAGGGTATATATTATAAATTTCAGCTCCCTAGCTCAAACTTTGGATTTTCAAAAAAAGGTTTTTTTTTTAAATTGTGGGCGTGTGCGTAGACGGATTTAGAAAATATTTGCACGTGAGCATAAAGGTCCCCTAGAGAGTATATATTATAAATTTCAGCTCCCTAGCTCAAATTTTGGATTTTCAAAAAAAGTTTTTTTTTTAAATTGTGGGCGTGTCAGTAGGCGGATTTTGAAAATATTTACATGAGCTTAAAAGGCCCCTAGAGAGTATATATTAAAAATTCCAGCTCCCTAGCTCAAACTTTGGATTTTCAAAAAAATTGTTTTATTTAATTGTGGGCGTGTCAGTGGGCGGATTTTGAAAATTTTATCTTCTGAGCAGTTTTAGGAGTCGTAGATCATATATAAAAAATTTCAGCTTTCTAGCTCAAAATTCGATTTTTTCGAAAAATTTGTTTTTTTGAGTTTGTGGTCGTGTCTGTGAGCGGATTTCAAAAATTCGTAAACTTGATTATTTCGGGACCCTAGAGAGTATAGGGTTAAAATTTCAGCTCTCTAGGCCCTGTTGAAAGGCCAAATTTTTACCGACAGATGGACGGACGGACGGACAGTGCTAGATCGACATTACTATCGATGCTGATCATTAAAAGTAACTTTTAGGGGTCTACGGGCAATATTAAGGTATGTTACAAACTATGCGTCAAAATTAATATACCCTTAGAATAGGGTATTACCAGCTATGTTTAAAATATGCAACAAAATATGTATACAACATCCTTCTTAACATTTCAGCCTTATTTAGATTTTTGCCTCGTAAGTTCGCCTTAGCGGACTGTAGCCTTTCCTTATGTTTCAATAATCGTGTCACCCCAGTCATCTCTAAGTTCTTGTAGTATGCTGGCTTTCAGAGGCGTAGCTGCTTGGTTGTTATTACTACTAGAGACATTCAAACATCCTACGAGTACCTTAAAGAAAATCGAATGCGACCAGTGCAGTTGGTACTATCATGATTAAGGAAGAAATCCTATGAACCCAAAGGTAATGTCAATCAATTTACCTATACAATAGCCATAGAGAGGCATGTCTAAAAACTCCTGGATCATACATGTGGAACAATACAAGCATTTAATTGGCCTCGGTGAAGAAAAGATTTGAAAACTTGAAGCCTGCCGGTTCGTTTTGATGTCAAACCGGCGAACCCCACAAGCAGACCAGTAGGGATGCAGTGAAGTGGGACAGTTATGATACTTCTAGTCGACATCATAACCTCGTCCCTTAAGTAGAAAATAAGAATGAATTTGACATGAGTTATTTCGAAAGAGGAACAACAAGATACTAAACAATTGCACATGCTTGCGACTGCAGTGATGTAGAGAACTTCGAGGGGAATGAGCAGGAAAATCATCCAGAAGAGAACGTGGAGGTAGAACAAAACTCGGACTTGGACAAGAAGGTGGATGAATCGGAAAGGAAAGTACATACTGAGAAAATTAAAGCTATAAGTTTATTGTAAAAATACGACAAGTCGGAAATAATTCAAAACGTCGTCGGCCCGGCGAAAATCCTTATCCCAACCCTCAACTTGGGTGCCAGATGGTAATAACCTCCACAGTTGTCCTGGATAGAGTACTGCCAATCCATCGAAACGCTGAAGGACTCTCCAATATAGTCTTAGCGAAGTTAGCACATTAGCAAAAAAATGCGGTCTTGGAGTCAACCCGGAAAAACTGAACTGATGTTTTGCACTGCACATCTCTCTCCCTATCAATCAGTACCAGGTATTTAGGAGTTATCAAGGGTAGATCCTAAACTCAACTGGGACATAAACATAGAACAACCGGTAATGAAGGCATAGCATAAAGCCTTCCATGCCAGTAGCAAAACCTTGCGCAAAAGTTGGGCCTGCAACCAAAATTGCCCTGTGGATTTTACCAGGCATGGTACGACCAATCCTCACGTATGGGTCAGTAGCATAGTGGTCGGCTTTAAAGAAAACTTCAATAAAATCAAACTGAATAAGGTACAAAGAACGGCATGTTTAGGCACCACGGGCGCTCTACGGTCAACACCGACAGACGGAATTACAGTCTTACTGTAACTTCAGCTACACATATCAAACATCACAGCACACAGCGCTATCAGACTCAAAGAGTCTAGATGGTGGAATATGAAACCCTACGGGCATATTATTATTCTAGATTCTCTAACGCAAGATCTCGTACCGCCTTCAAAAGACTATATCATTCTCAGAATATCTTTCATAAAGCATTTTGACGTTCGGCTCCCCACAAGATCAGTCACTAAGGACTTCGATCTAACAACCTACAAACACGTTTGAAAAATGAACTGTGTCGCGGGTGCGGTATTTGTATACTACATATTTATAATCACATAATGAGCTACCACTGCCAGATCAGTTCAAGGTTACCCTGATCTGGGTTTCAGGGCATAGTAACGTTTATGGAAACGATAACGCCGACGAACTAGCCAGGCAAGGCTCGGCTCTCCACTGCTCACTAGCGAGACCAGATCATATTCCGTTCGGAGCAGTAAAGGCAAACATCAGTATTAAAAGTATTAATGAGCTAATAACTTTCTTAAACTAGACAGGTTGGATTAAGAGACTTATCATCAACAAACGATAATACCCAGGTTTACGTGAGTTTTATTAACAAAATGATTCAAAGTGCTTGGGTTTGTTTTTAAAAAAACAACCCACCTACCTACCTACTTACCGTGACCAAGTCGACGTGTGATAAGTACATCGAGAGTATATATGGGGAGCATAAAGTTGAGTTTTGCTTCAATGCTAAAAGTTGTATTTATTTGTAATTTTAATGAGTAAGTTTAATGTTTTTATGGACAAGGTTCGGAAGGTCGCAATAAAACATGAAGTTAGGCTTCGCAACCATGCTAATTTAGAAGTAGTTCAACTACTTAATAACAACAATTAAGTTAGAAGATTACGTAGAGGTAAACCTTTTGAACTAGTTAACTAGGTAAAAATGAAAGAAATATATGTGTTACAACATAATCACACGAACAAAGTGATAATGAATTAAAAAACATATTCTTCTATTCTTATTCCTATCCCTCATAAGTGACCGTGACAAAAGTCTTAGCATGGTTGAATTGTTAAGAACGCTCTACATATTTTGTTATATAACAATTAAAGGATTTTATCGAAAAAAAAACGAAGCTTTTGTAAGAAAAAACGCTCGCTAGCTTAAACTTGGGTTTTTCAATAAAATTGTTTTATTTAATTGTGGGCGTGTCAGTAAGCTGATTTTAAAAAAAATTACGCATGCTCATTAAGGGCCCCTAGAGAGTATATATTATAAATTTCAGCTCCCTAGCTCAAACTTTGGATTTTCAAAAAAAGTTTTTTTTTTAAATTATGGCCGTGTTAGTAGGCGGATTTTGAAAATATTATCACATGAACATAAAGGACCCCTAGGGAGTATATATTATAAATTTCAGCCCCCTAGCTCAAACTTTGGTTTTTTAATAAAATTGTTTTATTTAATTGTGGGCGTGTCAGTGGGCGGACTTTGAAAATGTTATCTCCCGAGCAGTTTTAGGAGTCATACATCATAAAAAATTTCAGCTTTCTAGCTCAAAATTCGATTTTTTCCAAAATTTTGTTTTTTTGAGTTTGTGGGCCTGTGGGCGGATTTCAAAAATTCGCAAACTTGATTATTTCGGGACCCTAGAGAGTATATGGTTAAAATGTCAGCTCTCTAGGCCCAGACGGACGGACGGACGGACGGACATGGCTAGATTGACATTACTATCGATGCTGATCATAAATATAGTAACATTTAGGGGTCTGCGGGCAATATTAAGGTATGTTACAAACTATGCGTCACAATTAATATACCCTTAGAATAGGGTATAAACAAAAGGTAACAAATCAAAGTTAGTTCCTAAAAACAGTACATACATAAGTACATAAGCAAATATTAAAGCAAAATTGCTGATTAGTCTGTAGACTAGTTGCGATTACTGGAAGGATGGTAACATCATGCCCTCCCTGGGTGTTTTTAGTGGATGTTTCAAGTCCCACACTATCGCAAAGCTTGCAAGCGATATCTTTCAACGATTTTCACCTAGCCTAAAACCTAGTCTATAAAGAAATGTGATCTCTACTGAATTATTTTTTTAAATTCCTACTCTTTCATAAACAATGTACCTACTCTATCTTTATTTAAAAAAAAAAAAAAACAAAATCGATCCCAAAAAATACGTGTTGAAAGAACTTTTCCTTAAATAAAGACTTGCAAGAAAAATAATATTCTTTTGGTTTTTATTTAAGAAAAGGTATTTAAAACATTATCAGAATGAAACTGACAAAATTTTGTCAAAAACTTTTCTTGGAAATATTACTTCGCCAATTCGACGAATAATTAACTTCAACGTACTAAGAAATATGACAACTTTTCGAGGGTTTAAGTAGGATAAATATTAATACTGGATAAAATATTTAATGCTCTTTTTTTCGTTTTGACCCTACTACGGGGAAGTCGCCTTTTTGTTGCTTTTTGACATTGGTTGGAGGCTTAAGTTGCAAAGACTCAACGAGCTGTCGGAGACGAACTCTCCAGAATGGTCACTCATGAAAGACATACTTGTGATGAGCAACGAACTAAGGGCTGCCCCAGCTGAATTCCCTGTTTCCCTCCTCTTCTTCCATTTTCACACATCCGACTCTCATTTATACACATTCCATCTCCTATCCGCTGTGTTTTATTACGGTGTCACATGTCAGCTTGGCTTAAAGCCCAGTCCCGAAAGGAGTATCCGGATACATGGCGCCCTCTGGATAAGCTAGCCTTTTCTAGCTATTGGAGACTTATCTATAGTTTTACCCTCTACTCCGCCAATCGTGAGACCCAAAAATGTGTAATTCCAAAACAAACACAAAACATAACAAGCCAAAAAATCAAAAAATTATTGCGGTACCTCTTAACAAAAAAATCAAGCAAGGGAGAGACAGTGGCTTCTCGTGGTCCAACTACTTCCAGAATGAGCCAAATGAAAGCAAACTTCTTCCAGGGATCTGGGAATTCGGCTTGGAGAAAAATATCGGTTTTGTACCAAGGTAGCCGATGGCCAAGTGGAGAATGTCGCTCAAAAAAGTCGGCAAAGACCAAAATCGGATCTTATGGAAAAACATGTACATATACAAGGTGGCGCAAAAGTCATCACCCAGTGGCGTTCACCAATCCGACTGAAAACTACATAGGATAGATGTCAAACGTCGTGGATCATTTAGAACATTGGCACACAGAATTGCCTAAGGCACACCCAAGCGCTGAAAACCCATCGGAAGATGCTATAATTTTTGCAAATAGCGGCAAATGTCAATTTTACTTTGACATTTGTGAAGTAAACAGATGACAACAAAAATACCCTCGGAAGACGCGCAGTATTAATATGTTTAATGTTTTCAAGTCTTCGGAACCCCGAAGAAGTCCTTAAAACCTAAAAAAAAAAGATTTCTTTTCAAAACATCCTTTGAAACCGCGCTAGTTTGAAGGCTGTTTGCCGCGTCAAAAGACCTGCCCTGCTAAAAGTAAAATCCACATGCCCTAATTTTGGTTAGGGGGTAACAGTTGGGAGAAAAGGGTTTTTGATCATAACTTCTACATTTTTGTCTCTAATAAACAGTGTTAAACTTTATTAGGTGTGAAGGTCTGCCAAGAAAACAGATCTGCCCTTATTACTTTCTGATTGATCTCACTGATGGGCGATAGAAGTGAAAAACTGCAAGTAATGGGTTATGTTTACGATTGAGGTTTTTAATATCTCACCTACAAAATGCAGTCAATAATGCGTTATTTTGGTTTTTTGTGACATACGTACGTAACTTCTGATTACGTTTTATAATCAAATGCCACGCTTATATGTCAAAATTATATGTCATTTGTGGTCACATTCTTCGACAGGTAATAGGAGATATGCTGATTAGATTGTGTGACAGCAAAATGTGCCCACTTGGCTCAAAATCTTATCAAGCCTTATTATATTAAGCCCCTTTATGTGCATAATTATACTACTACTGATGAACAGTCTAAATTATACTTCAACTATAGCAGCGAAAGTCACAGAAATGTGGACGACTGTCGGAAAAAGGCACCAAAAGTTGCATATCGATAACTCTGGGGGTACTCGTAAAACTTTTTTGTTCAGGCAGATAGTTGTCGTTAGGGTATGGTACCTCTCAAAAAAGTGAACTTGTTTTCTTCATCAAGATATACAAAATCCCCTATATTGACCTTCATATCTCCATCCAGCTTTTGCCCTTTCCTGTGTTAAGAGCCTGAGCATAATATTTGTATACCATATTCTAAGCTCTAAGGGTATATTTACTTTGACTCATAGTTTCTAACATACCCTAATATTCCCGTAGACCCCTTAAAGTTACTATATTTATGATCAGCATCGATAGTAATATCAATCCAGCCATGTCCGTCCGTCTGTCGGCAATAATTAGGCCTTTAAACTTTATCTAGAGAGCTGAAATTTTAACCATTATACTCTCTAGGGGCCCGAAATAATCAAGTTTTAGAATTTTTGAAATCCGCCCACAGACACGCCCACAAACTCAAAAAAACAAACTTATCGATAAAATCAAATTTTGAGCTAGAAAGCTGAAATTTTTTATATATGATCTTTGACTCCTTAAATGCTCGGGAGATTGAAAAACCAAAGTTCGAGCTAGGGAGCTGAAATTTATGATATATACTCTCTAGGTCCCCTTTATACTTATGTTTAAATATTCTTTGAATCCGCCTACTGACACGCCCACAATTAAATAAAACAATGTTATTGAAAAACCAAAGTTTGAGCTAGGGAGCGTTTTTTTTACAAAAGCTTTCTCCAGCTTTAAATGTTATATAACAAATAAAATATGTAGGGCGTTCTTAACAATTCATCCATACATAGACTTTTGTCGCGCCCACTTATGAGGGATAGGAATAAGAATAGGGTATCCAACAGTTCACGCAACCGGACTGTAGCCCGTACCTATATTTTGAACGAAGTTTAGTACTTGGGTCCCATCGATCGAAGCCTAACAAACTAGAAAAGTGTTCAGAAAGCTACCGTAGCACTCCTCTCTTGCAAAAAAGCCACTGGTTTCTTCAACTAGCTATCACTCACTGGCTGGAAATAATACCAACTTCTATGTACTGTGGTGGATTGCCTTAGATAAAGCGGTAAATCATGATAAGCTTAGCAAAGTCCAACGATCAGCTTATTGCGGATGACTTCGTACCACTTTCTCTACTGCCCTGGAGATTCTGCTTCACTTGGCATCGCTTGTCATCTTCAGTACGCAAATGGCTGCCAACGCGTCTGCCTACCTCGAGGTAACCATCCATTGGACTGAGAAAGAAATTGGCCACTCAGCTATTCTTTAGAATTTTCCAATGCCTCCAAGAAAGATAGATTACATCACACTGTAGGGCAGATGAACACACACAATATGGAACTGAAAACAGTTCCAAATACATTATAGTCCCTGCACGAAAACTCATGTTAGAGCTGGATTCCATCGATAAAAGGTGGACAAGTGGTTTAACTTGTCTATCGACAAAACAGATTTGGCCAAAGTTGAATCTCAAACGCTTTAACTGTCTGATATCTATAAACAGATTACACTTTGGTGCTCATAACTTCGCCGTTAGAGAAGAATCTAAAAAACAATAGATGCGTGTGAGTACCCCAGGTACACTGGATTGGCATTGGAAAAATCTTAACACTTTATCATTTCGGGCTCCTAGAAGGTACCAGGTGGCGCAAAAGTTGTCATCCAATGTTCTTTGGGTGTAATTTTTTTATGAATGAACAAATTTAATTCTGTTTGTGAATTAAGTTAATGGATGTCTTAAATATTTGTCTATTAAGTCGAGAAAATGATATCAACTAAGAGGTCGCCGCCAGAATTGATGACCGTTCGGGGTCGAATTTTGGCATTTTCATCACTCTTGTCAGAACTTCCGGCGATAGGTCCTCGCACCCTCGAAGGATATTCTCTTTGAGGGCTTCAAGTGTCTGAGGCTTGTTGACATAGACTCGTGACTTAAAAAAATCCTCCACATAAAGAAATCGGCAACGGTTAAATCAGGCGATCTTGCCCGCCAATGCACATAGCCAAAACGAGAGATTAGGCAACCAGGAAATACAGCCCTCAAAATTTCATGTTCTTCAGTCCCAATTCATCCAATTGAGGAAGAAGAAAGTCATTGAGTATTTCTCTGTAGCCCTCGTCGCCCACAGTAGTCGTTTGGCACTCGGGGCTTTCGAAGGCCCGATGACGCTTCCAGCGTAAACAGCACACTTTGCAGTAACTTTGAGCGGATGTTATGGCTCTTCGGGGGTTGCACGCGGATTTTCGGTGCCACAGAAGCGATAATTTTGCTCAATATGATTTTGTCTCTCTCTTGGTCGAGATTCAGGGCGGTTTGAGCGTAGGTTACACGCGCTTGACAGCTATAAGCTGATGCACTGTCTGCACTTTTTTAGGGAACATCTTCAAGTATTTCACCAAAATTCTCCGTAAAGACCGCCGATTGATGCCCAATTGCGTGGCACGTCATCTGGTCATAACCCCCGGGTCCTCTGTGACATCTTCAGAACGACTGCTTCGGGGCCGGCCAGGTCTGACAGCATCCCGTATTGTCACCTTCTCTTCTAGGAGAGCGGATAAATGTCCTAGTGTTTGCCCAATTGGTTTCGGACGACCGGGAAATCTGCGCCTTAAGATATGCTAAGATATGCATTTAAAATGTATTTTACGTTGTAGGAAGCATTTTTTTTTTCAATTAAAAAAAAATATATTTTTTTCCACTATTTAAGATCAAGTTCAGTCCTAATATTGTAACTAAAAAATGAAATAATAGATATTAAAAAAAGAGGTGCACGATGGTACGAAAACTTTCTCGGTTTTATAAGAATTGGTTGCAAATCACATTTATTCATTTTCCATTGAATACTCGTAAAATCAGGAACAAAAGTATTGTAATAGAGAAGAATTTAATTATGCAGATAGCTGTATTTGATTTGTCTTAATTGCATCTAAAAATGTAGTTTGAACAAAAATGTATTTTTATTTTCACTTACAAATGCACCTGTATTTTGTTTTGTCAGAGCTAAGTAGGAATTCTAATCTCTTACCTTCAATCCAAGTATTTAGAACACCAACACAGATGAAAATCGCTAAAGCCGTTTTTGAGAAAAGTGCAGTTTAATGTTAAAAACGTTTATATATGATTTAGAACTCTATGATGTTTTTTTTTTTTGAAAATCTGACTATGTAAATTTGTTTCAGATAGAAGTATCAGCATCAATATAAAATTTCTTTGAAACAACTCGTAAGGTTGCTATATTCCTTTTTAGATTCTGTAAAAAGGTTCTTGTAGAAGACTTCCCTAGGAAATTATGCAACGAAGAGGTTAACGTAAGGCAGGCACGAGTGCCATAGGTATTGTCATAAAGAGAAACAACAAGTTTAGAAGCTTGATTGAATCTGGATTTGTTCTTTAAATTATTGGTCTTATATACTAATTTCCCTTCCGGCATAACCGATACACATCGATACAAACAAATGGTCGCGTGCCATTAAATTTAGTCATCATACTCATCCACATTGTACTCATGACACACTTCTCCTATAATCGTCAGCCAAAGCATAGATCGCGCAATTGATAGATCCACTTACAATGACAGTGTAATCGCCAAAAGTTCTATTCGTACTTTCTGTGTGCGACACCAGACACTGTAGTGTAGCAATGAAATTCGATTGCTATGTCAGTGGGTCAGTGGTGTTTAGCAGCCACCTGACTTGGACTGCATTACATAAGTAGGAAGTATTGCATTACATAAGTAGGAAGTGTTTTGTGTGCATTGTTATGCAGTACAATGTAGGAGTATGGAATTGTATTGTTGGGTTCATTAAAAACTTTACCGGTTATTGAGATATAGCTGTTCTATCGTGCTGTTATCCGGGTATTTTGCGAAAATTTGAGTATGTAGGTATATCATATCCTTACGCTTACTCCAAGTATCTAAAAACACCAAAAATAATCAAATTCATTGGACCCATTTTTAAGAAAAGTGATGTTTTTCAAAATTTAAGTTACTGTTAGAAAAGAAAAAAATATTTTTCCGAAAATCTGAGTAGCTATGCAGATTGTTTCTTAATATTTGTATCAGTTAGTTTTTGAGATATTGTCGGTTTTCTAAAGTACCATTAGCCGAATGTTTTGGGAAAAACTGAGTAAGCATTCTTTTTGCACTTAACGAAGTATTCAAGATTAAAATTAATAAAATAATTCGTTAGACCCGTTTTTGAGAAAATTGAAATTTTCAAAAATTCGAAAAACTTTTGAAGATACGAATAAAAAATGCGCGAATTCATTCAAAATGGTAGTATAAGCTGGTGTGCAAATTTTCTAAGAAATAATTTTTAATAATTTTCTTGGACCGTTTTTGGGATAATAACATTTTCCTAAAATACCGTCATTCGACTTTATTTTGGATAAAGGAGCTCGTTATTTTCTTACGCTCACCAAAGTTTTGTGCCACATAAACTTTTTTGGGTCGTTTTTGACACAAACATTAAGGGTATTCATTCAACTTTGTACAACCATAAAAACGAAAATAATAACTAAGAAAAATATGCAGACAATGCAACAAAATAGCAAGAAGACTCAGGACTTTGGAAATTGGAAATTTATTCGATATCGCACACGCTGATGCTCTTGCAAAAATAAAGAATAGTGCAAGTAGCTAAAATATTTTGGCTAAAGCAAAAAGAGCCGGGGCGTTCGAAATGCTTAGCGGGTGTTGACAAAAATCTGCATCTGCTACTTTGCACAGCTTTAATTCACATGAAGAAATACAAGAACAATCCACAAGCTCTGAAGAAAGCTTGGAAGAACCTCTGCCATCAACATCCTAATCTGTAAGTTCTTTAGCTACGTCGACAAAAAGAGGTGGAAATGATTTTATCACTCCTAAATTAGTTGAATTTTTAGACAGATGTCAACTAAGTATAAGAAATTCTGTTTATATAATAGTCTGTAGTAGAAGCACTTGGTCTTAGTTGTGACGATTACCTAATCAACTAATCTTCTTTTCAACGCATTCGAACACAAATGAGAAAAGATAGAGCGGATTCCATTAAATCCGATTTTCAGAATAACGTCCCTGAAGTAGTTACTTTTCATTGGGGTAGAAAATTGTAACCTGGTCTGGACGTAAGAAGTTCTAAAAAGAACGCCTGCCAATTATTATTTCATTTGACGAAAAAGAACAACTTCTTGCAGTGCCGAAGTTAGACAGCTCTTCCGGCAAAGATCAAACCAAAGCAGTATCAGACACGCTTCATGATTGAAACCTGAATGAAAAAGCAAATATTAATGAACTGGTGACATTTTTTAACAATGAGCTGGCAAAATCGGTTGTACGAGATGATTATCGCGAACTTATTGAGCTTGCTATTATTTTTCTGTGTGGAGACAATCAAAATAACATAAAAATCAGAGCACCTGGCGCAATGCATCAAGCACGATGGATGGCATTTAAACTCGTTAAAAACATGTTTGCTGCAGTCTCAGTTTAAAATGAGCGCTTAGGACAAACAAGTTTTAAACATGGTGCTAGTTTATATTAAACCCTGGGTTGGATGTAGTTTTGGCGGTAAAAGCGCCGAATCAAGATTTGTGTTGTTCAGAGACCTAAAAATATTACAAGTTGACTTCCAAAGCGGTCTTAAAAAAGTTCAGTAAATATTTGTGGTAGGCACTTATCAGAGGAAATATCCGTCCTTTCAATTTTTGATGACGAAGTTGATGGGCAGACCAAAAGCAACATTGTAGAAAACTTACATAAAAAGCTTTGGTGATTCCGGAAAGAGATATTGTTGCACCCTGCACCACCATTTAATATTGTACAAACTTTCTATCGTACTGTACATGTACATAGCTGACTTGTCATGTCACTTTCCTAAGTCTAAACGTTTGAATAGAACCAGAATAAAATCAGAAGCCAAACTAGTCGGCTGCGCATACATTTTCTGTAATAATAATAAATATTGCTAAGAGTAATACCCCGAAATGAAGCAAAGCTAATTTTAAAGTAAATATTCGTTTAATTAAAATCTTTGACTGGCAAACACAGGTTATCATGATCAACGACCAGTAGCAGAGGGCAGGCACAGATATGTTCCATCAAAGGAACAGATGTCTGGCTCCCTATATAGTAGTATTGTTAATCTATTAATTAATTTCGAACTTATTTGTTTTATTTATACTACAAGGATTTGTTATCTTGCTTAAGAGAAATCCTTGAGTGATTTCGTTACTGTTAATAGCAAAGATTTATTTTCCCGACTGAAACTTGACAGTAGTTTACTTCAAGAATGTGTTTCTTCGTGGAAGCGGTATTTGTAGAAGCTAAAAAGGAGGTGTCTAGCTTCAAAGCTATAACGAAACAGCTGAAAGAGCTGTTAAACTATTGCAAGACTTCCATGATTTGATTACCACCGATGATGAACAGAAGCAGTTTTTATTACGTTGTGTTTACGAACATTTTTGTATGTGTATCCAGACTGTAAAAAGAGAAGAGAGACTTAAAAGAGAAAATATCCAAATTAATAAATTATAAATTTGTATCTTTTTTGATAAATGTAAGAAAAGCATTATCTCAAATTGTGTTTTCATCAATATTTATCTAACATAATGGATTTAAGTGATGATCTACAACTACATTTAAGAGATACTCTAAGCAGCTATTTTCTAAAACTTTGAAGCCGGTAATGAAGAGGGTATTCAACAGTTCGCCTTAGCGGACTGAAGCCTTTCCTTATGTTTTGATTTAGATTTAATCATTTTTGTCTAGTACCAACATAAATTTCATGAGAAAAAGAATTGAAAAAAAGAGCGTGGGGTGCGCCGGTAGAGATAACGAGCGAAAGATACAATGTAGTCATTTGTATGGCACCCTAAGGATGGAGTCACTTTTGAATGCAATTACGTAGTTTAATGCGCTACGCCTATAATAAATTACGTCACCTCTCCTCATTTAAGCTTAAGCGAATTAAAGTGATTTTCCTAAATTAACGTCTTGCCAAAACATTATCGTTACTTACTAGGTTTAAACGAAATTACGCTCAAACCCTTGTTAATATGTTGTATTCTCATTAGGCCAAGAGAAGGGAGAAGAAGAAGATCCTAGAAGTTCTCTTTTTTACGCAGTCTCCCAGCTCAAAGAAATCGAAGAGTATCGCTACCGAAACAACAACTGGAAATTTAACAAGAAAGCGAAGTAACTCGCTACTGGCTTGAACAAACAGCGACGGAAACCTAGTTACCGAAGCGCGAAGAATAGAAGATGTATTTAAGCAGCATTTCCAACAGCTGCTAAATGCGCATGATGTAGAGAGAGTGATAGGGCAAAAAGAGAACCCACGTCCTGCCAATGAAGAAAATATTTCACCACCCAATATAGAAGAGGTTGTCTTAGCTATAAGAAAGCTTAACAACAAGGCCGACGGCTCTGATGCCTTACTAGCAGAGCTTTTCAAATACAAAGGTGATGTTTGGTTAAGCGCATGTACCCAATCATCAACCAAGTATGGGTGGAAGAAAGCATGCCCGATGACTGGGCTATCAGCTTCATATGCCCTATCTTCAAGGGAGGCGATCCTATATCTTGCAAGAACTATCGACGCATATCCCTGATAAATGTCGCAACACAAGATCCTATCCAACGTACTGTGTAAACGTCTTAAGCCGCTCTGCAGCACACTAATCAGCATGTACCAGTGTAGCTTCCGACCCGGTAGTTTGACAAAAGACCAATTTCTCACATTAAGTAAAGGCAAATCCTGGAAAATACCAACGAATTTAAAGTCGAGACTCGTCATCTTTTCATTGACTTTAAAGCCGCATAGAAAGCATGCATCATCAGGAACTGCACATAGCGTTGGCCGAATATGGGATTCTGACAAAACTGATCCAGTTATGTCGCGTGACACTTGAAAATACGCGGTGTAATGTGCAGTTTGAAAGCATCTCTTCCGAAATATTTCGCACCGGATTTCGGCAAAGAGACGCGCTACGCTATCATGTGACTTCTTCAATCTTGTTATGGAAAAAATAGTGGGCAGGGCAGATGTCAACACGAAAGGCCTTCTTTTCAATAGATCCGTCCAATTACTGGGATATGCGGATGATATCGACATCATCGGCGGTTCCTAGCGTACCGTGCTAGAGACTTTTACGGCGATTGAAGAACAGGCAAAATTGGTAGGTCTTGAAGTTAATGAGTATAAGACTAAATACATGCTATCAACAAACAAACAAACATCTGCCCAACGCCTTGGTCAAAACGTTACTGCTGATAGCAATAACTACAAGGTAGTTAAAGAGTTCACCTACCTTTGAGTAATCATCAACTCCACAAATGACAGCTTAGTGAGAATTACCTCAGGAAACCGCTGCTACTTCGCTTTGGCCAAACAAATGGGTTCAAAACTCCTCATTCGAATAACAAAATGCATACTCTATCGAACCTTAATCCTGCCAGTCCTGCTTTATGGTGTCGATTGCTGGAAGATACGTAGGAAAGGATAGCTAATACTGGGTTATTTTGAAAGAAAGATACTTCGTCGGATATTTGGTCCTGTGTGCGAGGAGGACGAATAGAGGAGAAGATACTACCGCGAAAACTATGAGCTTTTCCAAGACGCGGATGTAGTCCAAAAACCTTAATCACGTCGACTACATTGGCTCGGCCACATTGAGCAAATGGACAATACTGCTCCAGTCAAGAGGATCTTAGACTCCCAGCCCCCAAGGTTCGAGAAGGCAAGGAAGACCTAACCTCCATTTTAAAGACCAAGCCATCGCAGATGTCAGAGCGCTTGGTCTTGACAACTCGAGGCTGTGTGCCGGGATCACAGAGGATGTAAGGCTGCAGTGTCTTAGGCAGCGACTCTTCACGGGTCGGGACCCCATTAAGTTAAGCTAAGTATTTTCATTTAAGGCAGAAACAAACATTACAATAGGACAACACAGTTTACCTTTCACTTCATATATAAATGTATTCGCATTGCGCATGACCGACTAAAGCAGACATCCTAAAACATTTAGGTTAGGTTAGGTTGAGGTGGCTGTTAGCCGAAAGCTAACACACTTAGACCAAAGAGGTCCATTGTGATGCCACTAGGATCGGGAGTATCTACCACTACCCGCTAAAACCATTTGGAGCTTCTAATGAAGCGTGATAGACTTCTAACATCTGAGTTAGCCAAGTCACTGAGTTCATTAAGGAAGAAGGCTCACAAATAGAGATTTCTTTTATGGGAGAGTGCAGGACATGTGCAGAGGAGATGAAGTGTAGTCTCCTCCTCCTCCTCATCCCTGCAACTTCTGCAGAAGTCGTTAGAATAGACGCCAAGCCTTGACGCGTGCTTGCCTATTAGATAGTGCCCTGTGATGGCACCTATGACAGAGCTAATATGCAGTCGGTTAAGTGAGATCAAACTCAGAGAGCGTCGCAGGTCCAGCTTTGGCCAGATATGCTTGGTCGCTAGACACGTATCACTACCTGTCCACCTGAGGTTTGTACTCTCGACTGCGGCTAGCTTAAGCATGAGTTTACAAGTAGCGATGGGCATACCTAAGAAACCTTTATCAGGTAGAAGAGGTAATGCTGTTCCTTTTTTGGCGAGTTCGTCTGCCCTACAGTTCCCTGGGATGTCTCTGTGCCCTGGCACCCAAAAGAGGTGAAAGTTGAACTGCTCTGCCATCTCCTCAAGAGACAAACGGCAGTCTATGGCTACGATGGAGTTTGAAGAGACTGAATCCAAGGATTTCAGCGCGGCTTGACTATTCGAGAATATGCGGATATCCTTAGCGGATATCACGTTTCTCTTTAGCCACGACAAGACTTCCTTAATCGCCATGATTTCCGCCTGGAACACGCTACAATGATCAGGAAGACGGAAAGAGAGACTGATATTAAGTCTTTCTGAGAAAACACCACCTCCGACCCCATCACTAGTTTTTGATCCGTCGGTGTAAAAGTGGATCGAATCATCTTCCGTGCAATCAGCCTCCTCCCAGAATGATCTGAATGGAGGATAGTGATTTGGAAGTTCTTTTCGAACTGTAGCTGGGGTATAGTGTAGTCGATGTTTCTTGGTAGGGACCCATGTGAGTCCAGAATGATAGAGTGGCCAATATTCGTATTGATCCACTGTGATGTGGCTTTTAAATGTACAGCGGAGCAGGCAGCTGATTGCCTGCTGAAAATATCCAGGGGTGTTAGATGCAGTAAAATGTCCAGTGCAGCGGAGGGGGTCGTACGGAGTGCTCCGCAGATACACAGACAAGCTGTGCGTTGCACCTTGCTCAGCTTATCACGGCTTACCGCTCTGTCTAGAGCAGTCCACCAGACAACCACCCCGTATGTCAGGATCGGTCTAACTACCGATACGTATAGCCAGTGTGATATGCGGGGCTGTAGGCCCCACTTATTTCCGATGGCTTTTTTGCAAGAGAAAAGTGCTACTGTAGCTTTCCTTACTTTTTCTTGTATATTGGGTTTCCAGCTTAACTTCTTATCGAATATTAGACCCAGAAATTTAGCTTCTTCGGAAAAGGTTAAGCTTGTACCGTTGATAGAGGGAGGATCGATATGAGGGATTTTATATTTCCTGGAGAAGAGGACAAGCTCGGTTTTGTGAGGGTTAACCCCCAGCCCACAGCTTCTTGCCCAAATTGAAAGCTTGTTAAGAGCGTTTTGAAGGAGTTCCTTTAGAGTGTTGAGGTATTTCCCTGTGACGGCAATAGCAATGTCATCCGCATAGGCATTTAAAATGCCCATTCTTTACCACCCGAATTTAAGTATTTTTTTTTTTCAAAACTCCACCTTTTTCCATTTGGAATATAAATTGCTTCCCTCTAAATGTCAGAAATGTGATCCGTGGAATAACAAACACTGTCTTGTAATTTTCCTGTTTGTATTCTCCCAACAGTATTCAACATCATCTATGGGTCCTCGCAGTCGTAAGGCGTTTCTCATTTTGCACTCTTAAAAAAAAACACCCCTTTTCTATTTGATTTTTTCGTTGGCATTGGTGTTGGAGTGCAGTATTCGCATTATAAATCATAAACAAGAAAACCTGTTGCTTTCAAAAGTATCCCGCTCATTCCCTTCCTTTTAATTTATTGCTAATAATTTTTTTGCAACTAACATTTTCTCTCCTCTCAGCAAAATAAAAAGTACTTTACCTTAATTAAGTAGCAACAACGATATCGTTTCATGAAGTCCTCTTTTCACCGTGTTTCCTTAGGATGTCTTTGCACAAATTAAGTGTCATTTCTTATTACATCTCCAAAAATTTACAGTTTCATTAAATCACTTAAGAGCCGAAAACTATGTTCTTAAGTGTATTCTGCTGATGGTTACACTTTGGGTAATGTTTGCCCCTGTTTTATTGTCCCAATCCACCAAGAACTAGGAGTGCTAAAGAAGTGTCCCTTTGGATCGTCGTTGACCCATTTTTTGAGGCAGGATTGCTCCCAGGTAAAAATAATTGAAAAACTGACAATAATTGGACCGGAGCTTCAGTTTTGTTTAATTATTCACAATCACATTGGATAGCGATGGAGTTCCGTCAAGTAATTTTCGGTGTGCAGGACCAGAACCTGAATCACTGGGGCGAAACGATGGGAATAATAAATGTATAATCTCAGCTGTAAAAGAGTTGGAATTCAATTAAACTTTCATAAGAACAGTAAAAATAGAAAAAACGATTTAAATTAACCCTTATCGTAGTTGCATAGTAACGGCAGATGTACCTATCTTCTCTTAATAAATGAGTAAAACTTTTTAAATTGATTGCTTTGTGTCTGCTTTAATCATTCGCACTTTGTCTTTGAATAAAATAAAGTAAAAATAGAGATACAGGTTGAATCTTATTTGGCAAAACTTTAATTATTTATTTTGAACAGGCAAATTCAATTTCATGGTGAAAGTCTAGAGTGGGTGACTTAATCAAAGTCTGCAGTGAAATCAACAGCTTTATAGAAACTGATTGAAGTGGAGTATCTACCTATGTACATATATAATAAGGCCAATAAATTTATTGCACATACACTGACTTCTCTAAGGGCTTCCGACCAGCTGTCCCATGAAATAATCGAGTTTAAGCTCAGGGCTTTTGGTTTCCCACCAAGTTTCATAAATTAATTCATACCTTAGATCAAGGGTTTATCAAGTCAAATTTAGAGGATCGCTATCTGTATCTTTTACAGCTCAGTCTGGAGTTCCCCAAGGTAGTCACCTCGGACCAATTCTATTTATACTAGCCATTAATGATGTTAAAGCATGTATAAACCACAGTAATATCCTGATCTACGCTGATGATATGAAAATATTTAATTCTATTACTAGTCAGCAAGATAGAATTTTTCTTCAATCTGATATTAATAGCTTCGCCAATTGGTGTGATAAAAACGGTTTACGCCTGAACCCTACTAAATGTCAACATATGACATTCTCTAGAAAGAATATACCTTCCACCTTTCAATATTCTTTGTCTCAACATATTCTTTGTAATGTTGATAATTTTAAGGATCTTGGGGTTTATTTCGATCCCAAACTGGTTTTTGCCAAGCATATCAATTTTATTGTTAATAAATCTAATTCTATGCTGGGCTTCGTAAAAAGGTGGGCGAAAGAATTTAATGACCCATACGTTACTATGTCATTGTACAGGGTGGCGACGGTGTAGAGGTTAGTGTGTTGGCTTGTGACCCGTGCGGTGCAGGTTCAATCCCCATGGGGAACAACAACATACGCCACCCATTCACATGCCTCTACACCAAAAGGAGGATTTCTGCCAGGTAGTACAATGGACCGTTAACGAGTCTGAGTGCTCTGGGATTTGGATTTCCTTTTTATAAAAAAAAGAAAAAAAAAAAACAATGTCATTGTAATTGTTTTGTCCGTCCGATTCTAGAGTATGCTTCACAAGTTTGGACACCGTTCTACAACATTCATTCAAATCGAATAGAGGCCATTCAACGTAAATTTATTCGATTTGCACTTATAGGACTTCCATGGGATGATCCTTTTAACATTCCCCCTTACAGTCAGCGTATTAAGCTTCTTCAAATGTTACCCCTTTCTCAACAAAGGCTTAATAGCGATATCATTTTTTTACAGCACCTTATATCCGGTCAAATAGATGCACCTGACTTGCTGTCATCTATTGGCTTTAATTTTCGGTGTGGTGCCCATAATTTACGTAGTGTTGAATTATGGTTTAGAGTAGATTCTATAATCTAAATGATCATGTGATTGGCTTGCATGTTAGTAAAATTAAGCTGAAAAATATTTTGCGTAATAATACCTTAATGTCTCAATTTATTTGCATGATTTGTGTTTGTGTTAGTATTTTATAGGTACATAATTATTGTATTTTTAATTGTTTTGTCCTTACTAACACCTGCACTAAATGATGGGCCTGTGGGATCACTTTTAGTGCCGGCAAATTTCTGCTCGGGATAGTTGCTTGCTTTAAGCACTCCACGACACAGAACTGATAGTGTATTTAACGTTTCAGAATGGTGCACAAAGGAAGGACTATCCATCAATCCTCACAAAACAATCCTGGTGCCTTTTACTAGAAGACGGCTGTTTAATCTTAAACCTATCACCATAAAAGGCACCACCCTGAGTTACTTCAATGAAGTCAAATATCTGGAAATTAACGCAGATAAGAAGCTTAACTGGAACTCGCACATCAAGTCCGCCACGGAACGTGCTAGATACTAGAGCCATGTGTGCATGTAGACGCCTGTATGGCAGAACTTGGGGTCTTATACTTGGGGTCTTATACCCTAAATGATATACTATGATGCATATACTCATTATCACGTACGCCGCCATCGTATGGTGGAAGAAAGTACTTGAACGAATAACGGCAAACAAGATCCAGAAACTTCAACGTATAGCCTTTATCGGTATAACAGGTTCTATACGCACCTCCACAACGGAAGCACTTAAATCTATTATTGGGCTCTCACATTTACAAATCTTCATTAGGAAGACGGATGCTAGATGCGCTATTAAGCTGCAGCTGGAATACAAGTAGGTATAGGTAAATCAAATGACCTGAAAATACTTACGTTAGGTTAGGTTAGGTTTAGGTGGCTGTCGGCAGAAGCCGACTCACTTAGTTCAATTTAGGTCCATTGTGATACCACTTATGTATTATCTACCTCAACTCTGTAGATGGGACTGGCCAATGACACGCGGTTGTTCTCAAACGGTCCCCCATCTACGTACTAACCGCGCCCAACGTCGTTTAATTGCGGTGATCTGACGAGAACCGATTTTTTTTTTTTACAAAACGTGGTATGGTCGTTGGTTGAAAATACTTCACTCCCAAACTTGGACATGTTCTTCACAATCCCTGACTTGGTTAGAGAATATAGTTTTGGAAAATTATTTGAGAAAGAAATATTGAACCGCTCGAAGGGTGCTCCAGCACTGGACCCGAGAAGTCTAGTTCAGGGATTGGACTTTTTGGAAAAATGTCCGCAGTAGATTTGAAAAAAAAAAATGCAGTAGTTACAACTGTTTCGCAGTAGATTTTTATATTTTCAAAATATAAGTAAGACATAACATATATTTATATACACATAAAAAATTTAAAATAATAAAATAAACATTAATTTTTCTTTAAAACATAACAAAATCAGAACTAAACAAAAATTCATTACATACATATATATTCATATGAGTAATAATTTCTTTCTAATTTCTAATACTCGTAATTCTTTGTTTTGATTTTACAGCAAAAGTAATCAAATTCATTCTTTAATATAGCTATTATCATTGTATATACACTTTATAGTAGTGCCATCATGTCGAATTTTTTGTTTTAGCCGACTAAATGCAGATGGCGTTATGAATTGAGCTAGAATGTTTGTGTCTAAACTTTTGCTGTCATCTTCATTTTAAATACACACTTTGAAAACGAAGAAAGCAAGACCAAATAAACCGGTTTGTCTCTCTCGAATCTTTCCGCCGAACAAATTTCATTCCATTGTGTATGCATTTTTTTTTCATTGTAAGAAGGAGCATAGGCGTAGGCAGCGCAGGTAGCATGTTCAGTTCATGTACGTATGCTTTGCAAGTAGCAGAGGTTGATGATGGAAACCAAGTAAGTTATTATTTGTATGGATAATGGATTTCGCATTATCGACTCTCTGGATGGAAGGGGCGATTCGTTTGAAAAATTTGATTTGGGTATTTTTCTTTCAAATGAGAAATTATGAATTTATCGCATTTTAGATTCTTGCTATTTTGGCTATATCTTGTCGAAAAATGTACCGATTTATATCATTCTTTTTGTAATTGATTTAGAAATATTCAGTCTAATTTATAAAGCAATGACATAATTTATTTTGTGTCGGTATTGTGCCATGCTGCACCATCACTTATTGGTCAATAGGTACCTAAACAATGAATATTTATATGGTTAATACGAATTTTCGTTGTTTTGCGTAGAGCTAGATTGCTAAATTGGAGTATTGCGCAAGTTTATTTATCTTTAATCAACATGTAAAATTTTTGGTATATATTTTAAAGTCCATGTACATTTTCAATGAAGCATTGAGGAAGGTCACTTGTTGGTATTTTTTGCTTAATGAAGGCTGCTTGCTTGTTTCTCTTTTGCATTAAACGTGTTCTAACATTAGATGTACTTCGAGGCATTAAGAACGTCACTACAAAGATTATACTGGCTAACTTTAGAGTTTTTAGCTAAGCTCCAGCAATTGTAGAGTGTTCTATTGTGTCTTTTTTTTTTTTTTTTTTTTTTATAATAAGCGCGCACTAAAGGGATTTGTTGCGACCCTTATAATGTATTAGCTACACAGCGCGGGCGTTAAGAAAATTGGTTTTGAATGTCTGTAGGTTATAAATGTGTAGGAAAAATGGAGCGGGGAAGATTCCACATTCGTGTTGTACGGCTGAGGAAAGATTCTTTGAACTTGACTGTACGTCCGAACACAGGCTTGAGGGTGAACTGATGAGCATTCCTGGCATGGCGGGTATTGCGGTTGAAATGTTCAAGGGGAGGAATGCAACTGGCTATTTCGTTTGAGCACTTATGGAAATAACGATAGGCAGGAGACATTACGACGATGACTAAGAGAGTCAATCGATCTCGCGATGTCTCGGTCGCCAATGAGTTTTATCGCACGTTTTTGGATCCTGTCAATAGCTCCAAATAAGTTATTGGTGCACCGGACCAGATATGAGCGTTGTACTCGATTTTCGGGCGAATAAACGCCTTATAAATTGTAGCCAGATAAGAAGGGGTGAAATATTTCTTACAACGCTTAAGGAAGCCTAGACATTTCGCGGCGTTCTTGGCGACATCGAATATGTGGTCATTCCAACGAAGGTTGTCATTAACACACATACCGAGAATGGAAAGTCTTTCGGTTTCAGCGATGTAAGTGCCATTCATAGATAATGGCAGTGTGTGTGGGTTTTGCTTTAATGACAGGAGACAGCATTGAGTTTTGGAAGCATTAAATTCCACTCTATTGGTTTTACCCCACTGAGTTATGCTGTTAAGATCGGAATTTAATGAGCTTAACATACGTTGCCGTTCCAGTTCCACACCCGAAGAAGAGGGGCGTGACCCAAGAAACGAATATGAGAAGCTCAGGGTACTGTCATCAGCAAAGGAATGGATTGGATTAGAAGTAACAGACAGGAGATCATTTATAAAAATGAGAAAGAGAGTCGGGGACAGAACAGAGCCTTGGGGGACACCAGCATTTATTTGGTGAGTTGCAGACTTGAAACCGTCCAAAACAACTTGAATTGAACGGTCCGATAGGTCATTTCTAATCCATTGAAGAAGAGTATCATCGATTCCAAATGCACGCATTTTCGACAAGAGAGCTTGATGCCAAACTCTGTCAAATGCCTTTGAAATATCAAGCGCAACGATCTTACTTTCACCACCTTGATGAAGAGATTGGTTCCACTTTTCGGTTAGATATGTCATCAAATCACCAGTGAACCTGTTGCTACGAAAACCATACTGCCGGTCATTAAGAAATTTTCGCGATTCAAGATATTTCATTAGCTGACGGTTTATCAGCGTTTCCATGACCTTAGAAAGAAGGGATATAAGTGCAATTGGTCGGTAGGAGGAGGGAGAAGAAGATTCGCCTTTTTTTGGTACAGGCTGGACAAATGCTGTTTTCCATCTTCCCGGAAAGAGTCCTGAAGAATAGGACAGATGGAAAAGCTTACGCAATGGTTTTGCCAGCGAAGAAGAACACCTCTTCAGAACGATAGGGGAAATACCATCTGGACCAGCGGATTGTGATCTTGAAGTACTCTAGCCACTGTACGAGTGCGAAAGTGGATTGGTCCCATGGAGAATTCTACGCGCTCGAGTACAGGGGGAGACAAATCACAATCTGGGAGCGTTGAGCTGACTGCAAAATGAGCAGCAAGCAGATTGGCCTTATCTATAGAGCTGACAGCTGGAATGCCATTGTAAATGAGTGTCGGGACAGATGATGAGGTCGAATTCTTGATGTTTTTTAACAAATGACCAAAAGTTTTTACTACCCGTGGGACTTTGTAGTATTTTTTGCCTCAACTTTTGGTCATAGAAGAATTTGACACGATCAATGTGGGCATTGCAGTCATTTCTGGCTCGTTTAAACTTTTTACGGCTTTCCTCAGATGGGTTGGCTTTGAATAGCCGAAAACTTACCTCTTTTAACCTGATAGCCTCTTTGCAGCTCGAGTCACACCACGCGTTAACCTTGGGTTTGATACTTTTAATCCTGTTAGGGATAAAAGATTTCATGCCCAGGTGAATTATGTTTGTGTGCATATCAGCAGCAGCATCCACGTCGCTGTCGAGGAAGCAGAGCGACCAGTTAAAACTCTTAAAGAAACCGTTTAGTTTTTCCCAATTGGCTTTCTCGTTTTGCCATACGGTTCTTTTTGGAGTTTGTTCTTCAACTCTGTGGTTGGAGTACGAGAAATTCGCTGATATGATACAATGGTCTGACGAACCTAGAGGCGATAATACGTTCAAAGCGTATTTATCGGGGTGAGAGGCGGTTCAAGTTGAGTATGATTTTCATTACTATAGTCCCAGTATATTCATGGTTTTAATTGTAATCCGCGTTGCGACTATTAGATATCAGAAAGAGTTGAACTGCTTTTTGTATTCATATTGGTCTA
This sequence comes from Portevinia maculata, assembly GCA_949715645.1. Classification (NCBI taxonomy): domain Eukaryota; kingdom Metazoa; phylum Arthropoda; class Insecta; order Diptera; family Syrphidae; genus Portevinia; species Portevinia maculata. Next base: position 224,419,676 of record OX454526.1, read on the forward strand.
ATTTTATTCGTGAAAGGATAAGTTGTGCATATGAATATTTTTATAATATATAAATACTAATTCTCTTATAGTATAGTCCATTGTCTGGTAGTTATAACAGTGGACTATGTTGCTACTATATTACCTATAGTTGCCAATTATATACAGTGTTGTTCGTATTGTGTGCATTGATTTGCACAGTCCGTCTGTTTACCAAGATAGATATCTTGCTCTTAAGCATATTGTATCAAATCTTATCAAATTTAATATCGAATTTAGCACCGCCTGCGCTGACACCAAATTATGCATGTAGGTATTATTTTTTTTTAATTCAGATTTATTAAAAGATATTGAAATTTAAAAACTTTTGAAGTTGTATTTAAAATCCGAAATTTCCTATTATGGATAATAGAGTTCCAAATACGCGTTCTAGAGGAAGACCAAGTAATTTGAGAAATTCGTCCACTTTTCGAAATAACTCCCCGTTCAGAAGCAATGGAATCCAGGCCAATAGTTAGTCGTACTCCGCCTAGGGCTAGTGTAGGCTTAAGCCAGGATCAGATTTCACCACAACTGGTAGATAACCACAATAGTGATGATAATAATGAGCGATGAGATGTTAATGAACGTCCACCTGTTCAAGAAGAAGCCACAGACTCGAGGCAAACAAACGAGTTTTCATTCGTGAAATGCAGTCTATTAGAGATAAATTAGTTGGCAGATTGGACAATTTGAATTTAAATACTCCCAATGTGAATCCTACGAGACCTTCGAACGCTCGTTCTGACTTCGAACATTTTTTAAATAACGTTTCGTTTTCGACCCAACGCACAGTGTGATGAATCGCTGATTTAGCGGAATTAAATTAAAATTAATTTTTCTGTTTTTTTTTAATTGAAATTGTTCACAGAATAGAATATAACAATTTTTTTTTAACATATGACTACAAATTTCAAGACAAAACAATACATACAAACCATCTTATTTTAATTTTTTTAATTATTTGGTACATATAAAAGTTGCAAGTATTCATGTTCCATGACGCTTTTCTTTCTTCTCGGAAAGTATCTTAGACTTGCTAAGAATTGGATCTGAGGTTAAAAGCAATCGATTTAAGAGTTCAGTATTTGTATCTACACGTGACATTTTTCTGGTAAGAAGTTCCCTAAACCTTCTATTTTCCTTGTTTCTTGCCTCTTGCGCTTCTTCTGAAAGTTGTCCGATTGGAAGTATACAAGTCGAAATTATTTGTTTTCCATGAAAGAAGACCTTATGCACACTTACTGGTTTAAAATACCAGGCATAATTTTCAAAAGCATCTGCATCTATTGGGAACCCAGACCCAAGAGCTTCTAAGATGATATGAAACTTTTTGATAATTTCTTTATCTATCACTGTAATTTGGGCAGTCTTTTCATCATCTCTAAAAAATCGTCTAGCCTTGTTCCCGTCATTAGGATTGCCAGACTGTTGAGTTGGCATATCTACCAATAACCCTGTTTCTCTTGTAAATTTTTCTTGGATTAGTTATTTTCTGGCTTTGACTTTTTCTTTACTGCCTTGGTCTTTTACCTGCCGCAACTTGACATCTAATCTATAAGCTTTTTTTCGGTTTTCCTACTCTAGATGAAGAAGGTATTTCATCTAAGATATGTTGCGGTAATGTTAGATTTTCATTTAGCCACAGAGAATTTGAATTTTCGAAGCGCTCTCTATGCCGACCACTTTTGGCCCATGTCTCGTCAAATCTTAAACATAAAGTTTTAATGGTTAATTTGATTGACTTTGTTGCAGCCTCAGAAAACATTACATGGCTAAAGTAACCCACAACAAAAGCAGAAACAGCATCTAAGCGCTTAATTTTAAATTAAGAAATCCAAACATAAAAAATTTGCTTTTTCGTGATTTCCATGGGCATCCTAAAAAACGAAAAATTTTGTTGAAACACATTTTAGCAGTGCATATGCAAGGCTTTAGAACAAACACGGTCTCCAACTTGGAAAACACTGAACAACTAGGTATACTTTTCGTCCAATGAATACAAAAAACACATATTTTATCTATAAATTTTACTTTCATTTACCCCTTATACCTTTTAAACAAAATCCTTAATTATGTAAGAAAAACTTACTTTTATATCAATTGACTTTTAACTTATTGAGAAAAGATAAAAAAAAGCTATAAAATATACGCGAACCAATTAAAACCGATATAAACACTTTCTCTTCAAATTGACCTTCTTATAAAAAAAATTATGTACAATTTGGAGTTTGAGATGATTTTTTTTTGTTGCCCTAAGCAACAACAAAAAAATTGCACAGTCATTACGTAGGAGGCTTAACCGGTTTTTGTTTAATTTTGTGCATGTCATTTTCCTTATTAAACCAAGCTAAATCAGCGATTCGTCACACTGTGCAACGCTGACAAGCACCACCAATAAGTCAACAAACTTCTTTAGTAAGTTCAGTTTGTAAAATTGAAAAGTGGCAAATTGCATTCGACGGGTCCGAAAATATCCAAGATTTTCTTTTTAAAGCGGAAACCCTTAAGGATCGTTCGCAATGTAGCTGGGAATACACTATAACTTGTCTTATCTTTTTTTATCTCTGCCTCAATTAATATTTTTTCACATGCAAATATGGTTTATAAACCATTTGGGAATCCTCAGTGCTGAAATGCGAATCTCCTTCACCGATGTGAACATACACACCAATTGTATTAAAAACAAAGAAAACAAGTTACAGGTGACTGTGATGGTCTAATTGCAATATGCCATAACCTACCCCAAACATTCATCAAAGCCAACAAATAATATACCATCAACTACTCGACGACAATTCTCCCACCTTTCTTTATCCACCATCGCCCCTGCCATTAAATATGAATATCGATTTTTCACTTGCAAATACGAATTATAAAGAAAATCATTTGAGAATCCTCACATTAGCTGAAATGCGACTCTCCTTCAACGATCATACACACACATACCAATTGTTTTAAAATCCAGAAAACATAACATACCCCTTCCATCAAAGCAAACAAAAAATATACCATAAATCTACACGAAACCTGCTTTGCCAACAACCACCACTACCTGCATCATCCTCCTACTCATATTCCCAGCACGAGAATGGTGTAGAACTAGACTATCATGATTTGTTGCGGGCGAATGCGCACTGGTGGCGTATCGTCGTTTACGCAAGGTTGCACTACTATAAGGTTTATATACAATGCTATTATACATTTTCATTTCAAAATTAATAGAAAAGTACAAATTGGGAAAACGAGAAATAAATTGTTGCTACAGGCTCTCTATCGCATCTAAAAACTACTGAGAAGAGTTTGTTTGAAATCTGTGAATATGGAGGAAACACTACGTTTCTGACTTAATTTCAGCTCACACTTGTGTTTTTGACGTTTTTTTGTAAATGTAGCCTGCAAAATAATAAAGCGCATTTTCGCTACCGAAATCAACAGTTTTATAGTCAGATTCGGGTTTGAAAATGTTTTTCACAGTGTCCTTCTTTTTGGGTGATTATAACTGCATTTTAACGTCGGGAAGTTCTAAAGTCACAGTTGGCTCCGTGTATGAGAAAGGTGGCATGAAAGAGCCAGTTTCAAGAATAAATTGCTAAAAAATAGTACCACTTACTTTGTTAAATTAAAAACTTCTTCACAATTTAGTTCATTTATTATTTAATAAGTAAGTAAAAAAAAGGAGTTAATAACACAAGTAAAATCCAAAAATTTGCCATTTTAAAAAAAAGATAAAAAGCAGCACGAGGCAGTGAAAGAGCCAGAACTCGTTATGAAAGAGCCTAGTAAAGTTTTTGCGTTAAATAGAACATTAGAAACATTTATTGCAATAATAATTTCGAATTCCCTTGGTTCCGCATGATCCATGAGCCCATCCATCACATACCTTGCATTTGTACCAATTCTGCTTGCTTTTGGTGTAGCTACCATTGCATACTACACAGTTGTTACCATTTTGTATTGGGTTATCCCTTAGTTCCATTAATAGCACTTCACTATCTGAATCTGATCCTGGGGGGGTAGGTCCCCTACCAGGCGCGTCCCTGGGTGGCGGATAAGGGGATGCCCCGGTACGATGAAGTGTAAGTTTCACAGTGATTCGTGATCCGGGGTAATGAGGTTATAGCAGTGAAGATGCCAAGAATCCCACTGTAAAACCCATCGTGGACCAAAACCAACTCTGGGTCAGAGTGTTTAGAGGGAGTAAACCCCAGAAATCACATCCCACCTTGTCTTTCCCATCCTTCCTCCTTCCTCCATTCCTTCTTCACCCAGGGCTGGATTAAGGTGTGAACCGTACCGTGCCGAGAATCAGCCTGGCTGAGGGCCCAGGGAAAACAAAAATAGCTCAGTCGCAAGCGGTGTATCCAGAGATACTGGCGCACTCTGGATCAGCTTGCCTTATCCGTACATGCGGGGCTCTGTGCGGATGGACCACCCCTTCCCTAGCTACTCGTGGGATCCAAAATCTATAATGCAAAAAAACCAAAAAACTGAAAAAACACAAAAAACACAAAAAATACAAAAAAAAAGAAATTTCAGAGGCCGGACCTCAACAAAATCCGGAAACAGCTGGCACCGCCAGCAGCTCCAAAAGCACTTCACGTGTGGAGGAGCACCTGCAGAACCTCTGCATCGACGACGCCACAAGCGAGTGCTCGATGCTCTCTGACGAGCTCACTGACACGACACCGTCGTGCAGTTCAGCTCTTCCAACTCTCCCCAAGCTCTCTGGCCATGAGAAGAAGTCGCTAAGTCGAGAGACCTCAGCGGCTTTCCGTATCCTAGACCGACTAGGCAAAAAGCCGGAAAAGGATTGGAGCCAGCAGGAGCGAGAATCCCACACCTGGGCAACCGACACGGCAAATCAGTTCAACGAACTGATTAAGCTGCAGCCTCTACGGCATTTCAAAACCGGACGCCCAGTCACCCATGGCGTACGACGCCCCCCTCTCGTGGCAAACGGCACCCCTTCACCCGGGACCCACACCAACCCACCATTCGTGGCAGTAGTCACCCCACCACTCAAAGAGTGAATCCCTCTCATCCGAAGAGCAGCACCCAAGCTTAGGACTCAACGAGTCGCAATGGTTCAACGAACCAAGCTGGGAGCCGATCCGTGTTCGCGGCAGGAGCTGCGCCCAAACGGCGTAGATCCGTAGATGAGGAATCCAACGCCTCGAAGAAGACCAAGAGCTCAACGAGCTCCAAACCCTTCTCTGAGACGGTAAAGGATAGCCTCGTCGTCGCGATAGTGGATCTGTCTGACGATGAAGGGAGAATCTCATACGAGAAATGGAGGCTCATTGAACGCAGAGTGATGAACTGCCTTTGCGAGCGTATCACCACCCATCCCAACTCCCCTCCAACCTTTAAGGACGCTGGCTGGCACCAGGGCTACGTAAAGCTGCTAGCCTGTGACGACCAAACTTCGGTCGATTTCATCACCACCGCCATTGCAGGTATTGGTGAAATCTGGCCAGGTGCCAAGCTTAAGGCGGTGGACCGGAGCAAAATCCCCCACAGGCCAAGAGCTAGGATCTGGGTTCCAATCGAACCCAGCGAGCCAGCCAAACTACAAAGTCTGGTCACATACCAAAACCCGGATCTTCCAGTCAAAGTTTATCGAGGAGACACCGAGCTCCAAGAAACCGGAAGGAGTGAAGAAAACTGGCCGTTCGCTGGTCGTCTCGCTGACCACCGAGTCTCTCCCCTTGCTCCGGGCTAAGGACTTTAAGATCCGATGCGGTCTTAAAGAGGTGGAGGTAAGACTCTTTACTTCGGACCGCAACAGCGTTGCTGGCCCCTCTGAACCGGCGACACCCGCCTCCCCCTGCGACAAGATCCCCGATGATGATCCATCATCGCCAGAGAACCTTGACGCTACCGTTGTGGAGAGGTCTGTATCAGTTAGCAATGATGCTGAAACTGATACAGATTAACCTCCATCACTCCACCTTAGCATCCGCTAACCTGCTGCTCCGCCTCAATGAAGGAGGCTTTGACATCGCCCTCATCCAAGAACCTTGGATAAGAAATGAAAACGTCATGGGACTGAGGGACCCACACTACACGCTATACCACACCAAGAACGCAGGTAACATTCGAGCTTGCATTCTCGCTAAATCTACACTAAACTTAACCTTTCTTCCTCACCGCAGCACGAATGACCTGGCAGTAACACTGCTAAAATCTGCAAAAGCCCACATCTGGCTAGCTTCAGGATACCTACCCTACGAGGACCCCAATTCAGCTCCATCAGAGGAGGTGAGAGTAGTGGTAGAAGAAGCCAGGAAGAGAGGAGAAGAAATTTTGCTGGGATGCGACACCAATGCGCACCACGAACTATGGGGTAGTACCGACACTAGCCCCCGAGGTGAGTCCCTATTTAAATTCTTAGTAGGCACCGACCTAATAGTATGCAATAGGGGAAATAGTCCCACCTTTATAACCAGAACCCGGCAAGAGGTACTAGATGTTACCTTCGCCTCTATGAAGTGGTACCCTGTGATTTCTAAGTGGACTGTATCTGACAGCCACTCCTTTTCCGATCACCGCTATCTGGAATATGAACTGGAAATGCGCCATAACACCTCACCAGCAATTTTTCGCAATCGACGGAAAACTGACTGGTGTAAACACAATGAAATCCTCTCTGCTAAACTGTCCAATCGTGTACATAAGACTCCAGAAACACAATTGGAACTAGATGAGCTTAACGCTGCTCTAACTTTCGCCTTAAACGTAGCATTCGACGAATCTTGTCGCATTACTTCGAGGAAGGCAGACAATCGTCCACCGTGGTGGAATGCAGCACTTAACAAGCTTCGCCACACAAGCAGGAAGCTATTCAACAAAGCCAAAACAACGAGGCTACCTCTGGACTGGGATATCTACAAAGCAAGCCTTAAGAGCTTCAAAGCGGAAGTTCGTAAGGCCAGACGTAGATCCTGGCGTAGTTTCTGTCAGAGTATTGACAACACGTCTCAATATTCTAGGCTACGCAAAGTCCTTTCCAAGAACCCAACCATACCTAGTGTCCTCATGAATCCCAACGGATCATGGACAGAATCAGATGAAGTATCGCTTGGTCTGCTTATGGACACTCACTTCCCCGGCTGCACGCCTGTGCCTAGCGAAAACCCTGCCCTGGTAATAGCTGCACGCCCACCGTCACCTCAGAACCTCATAAACGAGGAAAAACTGAAATGGGCAGCGAACAGCTTTGAGCCATTCAAGTCCCCGGGGCCAGACGGCATTTTTCCGGCACAAATTCAGGCGGCCCTCAGCATAATAGGGCAGCACTTGTCACATATTATGAGGGGCTGCTTGATGCTAGGAACAATGCCGACCGCCTGGACTGAAGTAAGGGTGGTATTCATAGCCAAGGCAGGAAAAACATCGCACACTTCCCCGAAGGACCTTAGACCCATAAGCCTAACATCCTTCCTTCTCAAGATTCTAGAAAGAATTCTAGATCTTCACATTAAGGCCACCATTGATAGCAACTTGCTATCCACGTCACAACACGCTTACCAAAAAGGTAAATCTGTTGAAACGGCCTTGCACTCTATCGTCTACCACGTCGAAAAATCCCTTTCTATCAAAGAACTTGCTTTAGTGACATTTCTCGACATAGAGGGAGCTTTCAACAACGTTGAAACCAATTCGATTACCAACGCCTTACGTAGGCTCAACATCGACGACTCAATCTGATGCTTTGTGGAATACATGCTCAAAGGCAGGGTAATAACCGCATCCTTCGAAAGTAGCACTGTCAAACGACGTGCACACAGAGGCACCCCCCAAGGGGGAGTATTGTCTCCGCTTCTGTGGAATCTAGTGCTCAACGAAGCCCTTCTGAACATTGAACATACTGGATGAAAAGTTATCGCCTATGCGGACGACGTCGCGATACTTGTAACAGGGAAATACCCGCAGACGCTGGCCGATGTCATGCAATCTGCTATCAACATATTGACAGGTTGGACCGAAAGATGCGGCCTGTCAGTCAATCCAACAAAGACTGAGCTGGTCCTGTTCACACGAAGACATAAACTCCCTGAGTTCACTCCCCCGAAGATTAGAGGCACTCCTCTGGCACTCTCAAATAGCGCTAGCTATTTAGGCCTGAAGCTTGATCGCAAGCTACTTTGGAGGGAAAGTGTAGTCGAACGTGCCAGGAAATCCCTAGCTGCTCTTTACATTTGCAGAAAGGCGGTAGGCTCCACGTGGGGCCTACAACCAAAAATTATGCACTGGTTATACATGTCGGTAGTTAAACCGATTCTCTTCTATGGAGTACTGGTCTGGTGGCCCGCCTTGGAGAAGAAGTCCAACCTAACCTTGCTGGACAAAACTCAACGAGTTGCATGCCTCAGCATCACCGGTGCGCTGAGAACCTCTCCCACTGCGGCGCTCCAAGCCATGCTCCACCTTCTCCCGACCGACATCGTCGGCAAACAGTTGGCTGCCAGCTCAGCAATAAGACTGAGAAGCTCCAAACAATGGACAGAGCAACAAACTGGACATGCCAATTTACTATCGATGTATCGACATCTCCCTAAGGTCACCGACCACCTGCCCACTGAATACAACTTCAACCTGGGCTACAAACATCAAATCCCAGACAGAACCGAGTGGACACAACGTCATGTCCTACACCACGAATCGCTGTCAATTTTTACGGATGGATCCAAAACGGAGGACGGAGTCGGTGCCGGAGTCTTCTCTGAAGACCTGGACATTCACCTCTCCTTTAACCTTCCAGAACACTGCAGCGTTTTTCAGGCCGAAGTCACCGCCGTCCGCCAAGCCGCTGCCTGGCTGTCGGTTAATACGATATCGAAATCAGATATTGTAATATACATCGACAGTCAGGCGGCCATCAAATCCCTTGCATCCAGCATTACAAGATCCAAGGCAGTGAAAGACTGCCGTGCATCTCTTAACGAGATAGCCGGTCAGTATAGCCTCACCCTTTGCTGGGTGCCGGGTCACTGTGTAATACGAGGGAATTGTGAAGCTGACGAACTGGCCCGACGAGGCTCTTCTGGTTTAAATAGCATAAGCGTCACCGACATCGAGGCGCCAACGTCTTATGTTAAAAACCTCATAGACACCAATGCGGTGAACGAAGCCAACCATCGTTGGCACCAACTCGACCAGTGCAACACCGCAAGGCTACTCTGGCCGACATTAAACAAATCCAGGTCCATCGGACTTCTGAGGCATAAGAGAGGAACCCTCTCGAAATTAGTAAACGCCCTCACCGGGCACTGTGCTATAGGAAGACATGCCCAAAGGTTGGGCATCCCCTACAATGACTTCTGCAGAAGCTGTAGGGACGAGAAAGAAGAGGAGACCATCAGTCACTTCCTTTGCACGTGTCCTGCACTCGCCAACACTAGGAAGGCTACATTGGGTGAATACCTTTTCAATGATCTAAACGATCTTAACAACGCCTGCACAGCAAGGATTAGCTCCTTCATTCAGAGGAGAAAATGGTTCCCTGAGTAAGAGGGTGACCCACCCACCTTACACATCGGCAGCACAATGGACCTATTTCTGGTCTAAGTGCATCCTCATCGAGGGCCGGTTTTCAACCAACCAACCAACCATCTGAATCTGATGAAGAGTATATTTTGTTGTTGGTTCTATCTTTTTCAGGTGTTTCTGTGATCACAGCACAAGACCTTTTACGACTGTTGGGATTTGTTTTCTTTCAGGGGCCTGCCTTCGCGGAAGGCCCTCAACCAATCTATACTGGCTTCATTGTTTGCATTCCATTATTCTGGACAAACGAAATTAGCTTGTGCATATTCAAAAGCTAATTTTCGAGTCTATTGTCGTGTTAGTCCATGACACATTTCAGATGCTGTTTTTAAGTAGTCTGCCAACAGGTTTTCTTGGCATGTAGTGAAAACACGCTTATTACGTATATTGGGAGTATGAGAATAGGATTGTTCACCAGACATCTTAAATTTTTGAACTATTTTCGCCAAATATGCTCTTGAGATATTTAAGGAAAACACTGTTTTGTTTATGCTCTGTCCTTTTTCCACAACTTCTTGCACAGCTTCTTCTACAAGTTTCCTTGACGGCCTTTCACGTCTTTTCTTATTCACATCTTTATTTGAACCCATCCTGAAAATGAAAATTAAACTATAATTCTAAAAACTAGCTAATAAGACCAAGCCCACAAAAAGACGTTTTCAAAGAGCCAGTTCAAAAAGTGATGAAAGAGCCGGCTTTTACATCACACCTCCGGCTCTTTCAAAACACGTCCTGTTTCAATAAAAACTTCAAATTATTTTATTCCACGGAATGATTTAAAGCAAATTGTTTTCGTGGACACGAGGTTAAATATATGGGAAAGCAATAGAAACTTACGCCTTGCATACACAGTTTACACAGAAAAATACAAAAAAATGTTGAACTTCCACAAAAAAAAATTTTCTTGCACAAAAACAATTAAAGATGCTCTGCTTCTTCGCGCATTTGACAATAACTGACAAACTTCGGTAAATGACTGCTACTAAGCGTTGCTATGAAACAAAAATTATTTTAAAAAAATTGACTGCTATGATTTAGGAAATACAAGAGGTGGCTCTTTCAAAACCTGGCTCTTTCATGCCACTTCTCCCCTACTTTGCTGAAAATGATCTTTAAAATGAACAAATGATTTGAAATGGAGTCAGTTACTTGTTATTTTCTCCTCGGTTGCGTAAAACCTCGAAGGTATTTTCCAGACAATTTGTTTCTCCTCTCGACCGCAGGCCAAACACTTTAAAGTATGTTTCCCATTTCTTCTTACAATATTTTTAATTAAAAAAAACAGTTAAACTTTATCTTTTAAAAAACACGTACACTCTTATTTGTTTGCTCTGAGAACTAACAGTATTGCGGTTTCTTCACTTGCTTCGCACGACTGACAAGAATTTAAGTCAATACGCCTTTAAAAATACATTATGAAAAAACGTAAGCACCTTATTGCAAAACCAGTGTGACGAAACCACCATAAAAAACTAGCAAATAATGAGTCACATCATTTTTATTGTTACTAGGCCGAACACCGGATTGCATTATTTTTAGCGAAATCAAAGCAAGGAAGAAGCATTTATTTTCATATTTTTGACTGAAGGGTAATTGTAGAGGTTCAAGCTGTAATCAGTAAAAAAATAATCAGAAAAACCATCCATAAACCCTTTAAAAAAAGCAAAGTACTACACGAAGTGAAAAGATACACACAACGAGGACCAGGTCGATACGCCATTAAAAAAGCATTATGAAAAAACCCACAATCATTCGTCTTACGAAGCATGCCGCATGTAGTGGTATAGGCAAAATATACTGTGTACCGTTTTTTCACAGCGGTCGTTCCATAAGCGTTAAAATACATCCTTTTGACCTGCTTGCACATATTGTAGGTTTTTTCTGCATTTTGCTTTGTAGTAGTAGGAAATGCATATGTAGAGAGAGTGTCCCTACTCATTACCTCTGGTCACTTGCCATCAAAATATAGCCGATTGCCAAAAGCCGTATAAACATTATAATTAATAGGTGGATTTCATCAGGAAGACTGCATTCAGTGATAGAATATAAAAAAATATTTTGTGGATTACATTTACATATTGCATGATTTGTTTTCGTATGACCAAAAGTGCAGTAGATTTTATTTAAAGGTAGTAGATTTATTTTTCGAAAAAAGCAGTAGATATACTGCAATCGCAGTAAAGTCACAACCCAATGGTACACCGACGGATCGAATATGGAATCTGGAGTTTGAGCTGATGTGTTTGGACCCAACACCAAAGTCTCGATACCTATATAAATGTGGCCCACAGTATTCCAGGCAGAAGTTCATGGGAATTAAGTCAGCACTAAATGCAGTGTCGTCCAACACAATGGACTCTTCGACTCTAAAGAACTGCTACGAAGCCTTGCAGAATCCAGCCAAATAGAACAAGGTTAAACTTGGATGGGTACCTTGCCACCAAGGCATAGTAGGCAATGAATCTGCAGACGACCTTGCCTGAACTGGATTCGAATGTACCTTCTTTGGACCGGAACCCTATTGCGGAGTCAATTGGGCTGCTGCTTTAGATCGCATTAAGGAATTTGAACAACAGCTTCGTCTTAAACATTGGGAAAGTATCCCAGGCTTAAAACAATCCAAACGACTAATTAGATCCTACTCCTATATGGAAACCCTAACTAACTAATCTTACGGGGATTATCGATAAAGAATCGACAGGCGCAATGGAAGCAATGACTCTGTTCCAAGTCGAACATTCACAATCATATTTTTACTACCTCACACATGAGTGAATTATTTATGTATATGGATACAAAAAAGAATAGATACAAAATTGAATAAAGAAGAAGAACTTATCGATCTCAAAACATTCACATTCATCATATAATACATTTTCGCCAAGATGAACTATATAAATTTCACTACGCTATAATTCACCTAAAGGGGAATTTCGGGATACCAATAGACATTAGTATTTTATGTTTTGTAAAGATTTATTACTCCAAATAAACCTCGCGTCCATGTTATCCCAGTATTAACTGACACAATTTATAACTTTTCTAAGTGTCATTATAATAATTTATGAAGAAGTACATCCCAGTATAAATTCAAAGAAACACCACCGAACTATGTAACTTCAATCGAATTAATCATCTCCAAGTTAAATTTTCCTGACCCTTTCACCAAAACTCCAAGCCTAATATAAATTTAATATCAGTCATACTTACCGCAATTTTAATAAAAATCACCGAAGACACCATCCCTCATAAACAACAACAATACTAATAAAAACCAACGACAGCAGCAGTGCAGCGATAGGCCATGTTCATATCTTCCCACTTCGGTAGTGGACCGGCCGATGTCCCCCGAAAAGAATACGCTTAAAGGCTTGCCGGAATTCTGGACTAAAAATTGTGTATATCACTGGGTTGAGGGTTGAATTGAAATATCCCAGCCATAAACAAAACGAGGCGGCGGCATCACTGAAATTACAATCTTCGCACAGTGGCAGGAGGAGCGCCATCAGAAAGAACGGCAGCCAACAGACGACAAACGCACCCGTAATTATGGCCAGCGTTTTGGCAGCCTTGCGTTCGCGCTTCGCTTCGAGTGTCTCTTTCCGTTTAGTCACCTTCGAATGAGGGTTTGGTATGCTTGATAGATTTTGATGAGATTGCTTGTTTTGCGGCACCGGTGTCACCTGATTCGATGAGGATGACAGGCCAGTGGTCACAGTGCCCCCGGTTGGATTCATCGGAGTCTGAGGCGACAGCGCTGATATTGAGGTGATTGTGGTTGCTGTGGAGGTGGTCGCTTGTAAATGCTGTTGTTGCTTTTGTATAGATTGACCGTTATGCCCGGGCAGGTCGTGATGCGGCTCTTCAAGGACATCGCTGGGAATCACAATAGCTCGGTCAGTTGCTGCTGCTACTGCTAGCGCTGCCGCAGTTGGGGCTGTTGTCGTCATCGTCGTTGACGTTGACGTCGACATTGATGTAGGGATTTGTGCCATTTGCTGCTGCTGAATTTGTTGGTGTTGTAAATTTTGATTATGTTCAGATTTGTTTGCTGTTTGACTGGCGATTGCTACGAGGTGGGAGACTGTTGAAATTTGGCTTGTGGATGATGTAGCAGCCTGCAAAGAGAAAATGAGAGATCGAAAGACTGTTAGTTAAGGTGCTGATGATGATTGATGGTGAGATTGAGAGATGAGACCCTTGGGAATGGGAGTAGGCGAGTTCTTGTTTCAGAAAAGTGGTTTAAAAACGTAGGGACTGATTTATTAGCGGACTGTCAATCATTTAGATGTTTTAAGCATTTAAAATGGGATATGAAATCGCGTTGCACTGTAGAGTGTTTTTTCGGAGTGGCATTGATAGACAGAGTACAAATGTTTCAAAATAGCTATCTCTCATCCTCCTCAATTCGAAGTTAATAGTGATGAATGGGATGTGATCGATGGCGCAAATGATTTTATAAACTGCAGATGAAAATAGGAACAGAGTGTATAGATAATGATGTTAATGGATTAAAAGGCGAATTCTGACGAAAATGTATTATTACTTCTAAGGAGTACGACAGCACAATAGATATAAAGAACATACTATTCATCTTATACAGTGCACCACGGATATAAAAAACTCTGAAAATCCAAGAAATGTATTTCTTATATCAGAGTTTTTCTTATATATGCAAACAACGGATATAAGAAAGAAAATTTCTTATATAAAAATATCAATTATAAGAATGAAAATTTCTTATATAAAATATGATGTACGATAAAATATTAATCATTACTGAAAGAAAGAAAATTCCTGTTATTTGTGGCAACATGCTACTTAACATGAACATATCATATTGCCGTAGATATGTAGGTATTTCTCCATTTATTTAAGAACATAAAAAACTTGAACAAAATAACAAAAGTAACATAAATAAAAAAAAGTCTTTTCATCATCACATGTAGAAATTAATAAAATATTGTCTAGCTACACATATTACATATTTCTATATCCTCACTAAGTAGGTATATGTACTATGTAGTCTTCAAAAAATATTCTTTAATTTTTTTCTGAATAAACTGCTTATCTACATTTTTAAATTAAAGTTCTTCAATGCAATCCAAATTTTGCTCTTCATCCCCATCAACATTTTATTTTTTCCATACACCAATCAGTGTGTACCTTTCTGAATGGTAGATGTAATAAATAAAATTAATACAGCCCATTTTAGCCGGAAATCGACCAAACACGATTTTTAATTGGGATTATGGTACTATACTATGCATAAGGTACTTTATGGATTGGTTGAAAAAAAAAATAGAGATAACAAATACATGACATTACGATGATAGGGAAGTAGAAAAAAATGTGTTGGAAATCTTTGTTCGTCCGTCTGCCTGTTTGCAGATCTGCAGCCTAAGCGGATGGGCCGATTTGCAAACTTGGTTCATAGTGTTTATTTAGTAGTCTCGCACTAGGCGTTGTTGAAATTGGAATATTAGCTCTAAAACAATGGTATATGTCATATAACGGTCTGTTAAAAAATAATTTTTCTAAAAACGGCCTTAACGATTTAGATAAAACAATCTATCTTTTGGTAAGAATGGATTTTGCGAGATTTATCTTAAAACGGTACCTCCTATAGAACCGATTTTTTAACATCAGAATTTTTCGCTAACAACAAAACCGATTTCAATTAAATTTTAAATTTAGGAAGGTTTTTATGATCAAATTCATACATAACTTTTTTGGTTTTTTGAATATGCTGGAAACGGGTATATTGAATTTTTACAGATTTTTTTCCAGATAAAAACTACAGATTTCATTTTTATAAAATTAAATATAATCTTCTGATCAACCAATCCTGTTATTCTTCTATCCTTTTAATCTTTCTTCACAGGTAGAATTTCTTAGATAAGTTTTTAGACGTTTCATTGTCGAAAATGTTCTTTCCGGTGTACATGTTGAAACCGGTAGTGTCGCCAAAATTTTAAGAAGCTTGTGGATGATAGGAAACAGATCCTTATTGCATTCCCCAAGAGCTGTTGCACGCTCTCCCCATCCAAAAAAGATTTATAAAATTTGAAGTTTTCTTCGTTATAATTTTGTTCGTTTTTGCCAAGGATCGATGGAATCAAAATGCCCATAGAGGAAAGTATGGACTTATGGTTTTCAAATCTCATTTTAAGCTGACTTAAAAAGTCATCTAAAAGAGGAATCATTATACTTATCCTAAAATAGGTTTCAGGATCTGTTGTGCTCATATTTTGTCTGTGCTGTTTTAATTTGATTTCAGAAATTCTTAAACTTGATTATTTCGGGACCCTAGAGAGTATATGGTTAAAAAGTCAGCCCTATAGGTCCAGTTTAAAGGCCTATTTTTTGCCGACAGACGGACGGATGGACATAGCTAGATCGACATTACTATCGATGCTGATTAATATAGTTACTTTTAGGGGTCTACGGGCAATATTAAGGTATGTTACAAACTATGCATCAAAATTAATATACCCTTAGAATAGGGTATAAAAACTTAATAAAGTGAACTAATACGGTAATAATTAATTTTTCGATACAGTAAAGAAAATAGGTAAATGTTGTGTTGGAGACTATGACGTCACCACTAACCACCGGACACATCCGACGAAGTGCAACAATGCCCAAATGTAAAATTGCAAGAATGTCAAAACAAAGAAAGTAAACAGATGTCAAAGTTTGAATAAAAATTCGTCACTTACTTTTATAACGTGGTATAAATCAGTTTTTCTTTGCCGTTTATAACGTAATTCCTATACAGTTTGCACTTGAACTTGTCTCTTTTAATCGCGTCTTTGAGTTTTCAGCATTGACTTGATTTTCGACAACACCTTTTTGTCAAAGCATCTAACTGAAGTCTAAGCCAGTCATTTCTGGAAATTAGTTCTGAGCCGAACAGATTGTATTTCCTGGTTTATCCAAATGACAAAGGATAAAAAGCGACGCCTTAAGCGGCTTGATAAGCTTGTTGTGCCCAGACAATTGGTTAAAATAGTAAATAAAAAAAATATTTAGCAATAACTGCCCATACAGGTCCTTAAACCTAGCTTCTCCGAACAATTGGCATATGCGAAGTGAAGGTGACCTGCAATTTTACGATAACTCCGAACGGCAAACTTGTCAGACCAATATAATCCTAAAAGTAGACTTCTACACTTGCAACTTTGTGTTACAGATCCCAGGTGTATGTATGTCAAGTTGGAAGTAAGTGGCTCGCTTGGCTCAAGTTGGGAAAAAAAACATGTCCATCTCTTCGACTCATACACCGGATGGCCTTAGGTCTGACATACAGGCTCAGAGCGCAGCTATGTACAAATTCAAACAGTGAAAATATAATTCCCATGGTGTTTGATTCGGTCAAATTCCACAAAACTCAACCAATTCCAGTAAGCAACAAATAAATTTAAAAAAAGAATACAATGACGGAGCACCTTTTTTAAAAATTGCTACAATACTTGAGGGAAAAGAACTACGAGGTAAAGACTCCACCCCGTTTATTTTTTTAAATTATTCTAACAGATATTCTAGCCCTAATACTTTATTGTTTTCATTCTTTTAAGTGCCGACAACAGCAAAATGACCTTGAGTCTTTACACGCCAACAATTTGGCGGAGGTAAAGGATCTTTCATTATCCACTTGATAACTTCAAACTTTACGTGTTAACGCACCCTTAAACTGATTACCGACCTTTCAATGTCAAAATATTCAGTAAAATTAACATTTTCATTATGGTGGTGGCGCGAGGTGTGGAGAATTTTGACGCCAAATTAGTCAATTTCATGGCGTTCTCAAGAATTGGGCCTCTCCTAGACCATATTATGGCGAATTTTGCGTAAAGATTTTGACCTACACCCTTACAATATCAAGCTGACTTAAGAACTAAAGCCACTTGAACATATGAAGCGACGTACGTTCTCGAATTGGGCGCTGGACATAATGGAAGAATGAACAAAATGAAGAATTTCATCGCAAAATGATCTTCAGCAATGAAACGTATTTTGGTTAAACGGCTTCGTTAATAATCAGACATGTAGAGACATGTTGGAACATAGTTCAAACAAGACGGTATCACAAGACACACAGCGGGTGCAACAATCGAGTTATTGAAGTTTCAGTTCGGTGAACGTGTTATCTCGAGTAACGTACCCTCTATTGGCCGCCGAGCTCGTTAAATCACGCTTCTAGACTTTTTTTCATGGGGCTACATTAAATCATTGGTCTATGCCAATAAGCCGGTGACATTAGAGGAGCTCAGAGCTCATAGGTCGAAATGTGCGGTCGAGTCATTGATAATTGGGTTCAACGTATACGTTCCCGTGGTGGACAAATGATAGTATTTTGATAGTAATTCAAGCCAATACATTTTGTTGAAATATCTCATGTAGTTTTCTTTTTTTTTAGAAAAGAAGTTGTTAAGTCTAATGAAAGACCCTTCATATTGATTTTTTGTGGTTGCAAAGTTCTTTGTATTTTTTGTTCGACTGCAGCTACCGGGCCTTATATTATAAGCTATATTTTTTTCATTTTGTAATTTTCAAAAAATTAAAAGATCTTTTTCGATGCTTTCTACCATCATCATTTCATTCCAGACAATAATATAGGCTTCAAAGAGCTGTATAAACGGTCGCTATTTGCTTCACTACACTACAAAGCAAAAATATAATTTGCCTTTATTCGATACAATTTATCAATCTGCATTTTTTGAATACTTTTGCAGTAACGATCGGCACATCTATTTGTTTTAAGTATTACCCACCGCTCTGAACGCATTATTCCAGTCTCCATTTCCAAATGGATATTTTGGTATATTTGGAACACAAATGTGCACAATGAGGGCAGTAAACCTGAAAAGCAGAGATAACAGGGTAAACTACCTCTCGAAATCTTCATGCTTAACGACGCGTAGTTTATAGGTAAACTACTTTCCACCATAAACTACTTTTAACTACGTCTACTACTTGTCTAACAAATTGATTATGCTGTCAATGGCAGGGACGTTAAGATGATAAATTGACAACTGAAAAACTACACATGACATAATGTTAACTATGTCTACTTAAAACACATGTTCAGCATAGTAAAAACTAAACTATTTTTGTGTTTAAGGTTTTGTTACAAAGTTATTTATGTTTACTTTTGTTAATGTATTGTTTATTTATTTTTGATGTTTTTTTCTGTTTTGGAAAATAAAATACTTTGAGTTCACTTTGTATTATTTCTTTCATGCAAAAAATAGTTTTCAATACAATTGGCTCGATTTTAGTACAATCTCAAAACAGTTTTAAATACTTTAAACTTAATTGATAGTTTAAACTAAAGTTAATTTTCTTTTTCAATTTCACACTTCGCACTTAAACCTTAACCTGAGTTCAATAAATAGTTCCAGTTAAACGAAGTATAGGTACTTCGTTTGTCAAAAAAATACAGTGATTTGTGTCCTCCATTATTAAGGCTCATTTAGGCTGAAAACACACCGGATAAAGCAAAACGTTTTTGATTCGATAGTCAAAAAAACATTTTTTATTTCAATACACACCAAGCGAAACAGAATGAAACAAAACAAAACGTTTTGTTTTCTTGCTTCATTTGGTGTGCGTTGAAATAAAACAAAATTGAATTCGCGACTTGCTTTTAGTGTTGTTCAACATGAGTGGTCGGACTCAGACGATGAAGTTGTCCCAATCTTACATAGAATTTTTGAAGCGATTGAGGAAAAGGACGAAATAGCAGAGGGTGTTGGGTGCATACATATAATCTAAAACGAAATGCTGAGGATGTAATAATAAACTTAATAGCTGAGCTGAGAAATTATTCTGAAAAATTTAATAATTTCATCAGAATGCGGATGCATAATATGATTAGGGAACGCAAAGGCTTGCTTCAAGGGGGAACACATGATGAAAATATTGGAAGAGCAAGACCATCAAATGCTGCACGTAACATACGCAATCAGTATGTTCAATACTTTAACTCCTCTACTGGAGCAGTTCCTTGGCAGTACAAGTCTGCCATCTCATTTTGATTACATGATTTTTAAAGACAGTGTGTGAAGTATTTAAAGTAATAGGTACTGTATATAAATATTAATACACATTATGTACATTAATAAACATGAATAAAATTAAAATTCAATGAAACTTACCTTGGCAATTCATTTCAGTTGTTATTTCTATCCACAGCTTATCAATAGTAACTTTATTAGCATGTTCCTTATCTCTATAATTATAGATAGGGCTTCTTGCCTCAATTAAAACAATCAATTTTTCTCCATCTATGTCCATATTTGTTAAAATTTGCGCACAGAGTAAACCAGAGTTTATCCATAATAATGAGTAGGGACACTCTAATATTTTGACTGAAGGGTTATTGTAGAGGTTCATAATTAGGTGTAATCATTAACAAAAATAATCAGAAAAACCAGCCATAAACCATTTTAAAAATAAATCAGGTACCACTGCACGTAGTGAAAAGTTATACACAACGAGGATCAAGTCATGTGTAAAAGTATTAAGAAAAACCCCACACTGTTTTGCAGAAAACAACAGGTCAACTATCGGCAACGAAGAACGTTTTCTTGTTTTGCTTTTGTTTTTATATTTCTTTCATTTGGTGTGTGTTGCCCCATAAGAAAGTAGGCAATTATCGTCAACGATGCACGCTGGGTCGAAACAGTTTTGTTGTATTCGGTGTGTGCTGCTCGTATACAATGACATGTATTTTCGACAACCACCACCGAAACACTTCGACACAAAAACCTGTTTTTTGTTTCGTTTTCTTTGGTGTGTGCGCTCTCATAAGAAACAATGTTCTCTTGTTCCACGAAACAAAAAAAAAACGTTTTGCTTTATCCGGTGTGTTTTCAGCCTTAGACGTTCATTCCCGTTTTAGTTTCAGTTCAGCTATAACTTAAACTGAAACTGAGACTGGCGAAATTCCCATTAGTTTTCAGTTCAATTGTCAGTTAAACTTATGTGTTAATTAGTTCCACTTCATTTATCAAAAACTTCGAGTGTATATTAGTTTTGTTCTTTTATTTTTGGCTAACACCCTGCAATAAGACTTTCTTCGTCCATTTTGTGATGTACATACATAGTTTTTTTTAAAATTCTCACTGCTCATGAGTAAAATGAAAACTCAACTAAATACTGAACTGTCGTCTAAATTCACCGCATTTTTAACTGAACTGACAACTGATCGTCTAAAAGGGCCTTTAACTTTTATATTTTTTTATTCGGTTCGTTGTAAACATATCTTTTGTGATGACTTGGAGGTTACAGCTTACGCAAATCTTAATAGTCTGCGTTATCACTTTTGGAATAAATTTCTTCTAAAATTCGAACAAATTATTTCTTTATTATTACAAAACAAAATAATGATTTCGAATTTGAACATAAAAAAAGCGGCCATGTGTGAGTCGGACTCGCCCATGAAGGGTTCCGCGCGAATTATAATTATTATTTACACCTATTACAGATTTATTATTAGAAAATAATGGTTCACGGTTTACGCATGAGGTTTATGTTTATGAAATTAAATGTTTTTTTTTATATTTGAGTTGATTGAATGAAAGGTTAATTGCGGTTTACGATTTATGACGTATTAAAAAGAAACACTTACTAGATCTCGTTCAAACCAATTTTTAGTGGAAGTTTGCATGGTAATGTACATCATGTATTTTTTTTAGTTTTATCATTCTCTTATTTTAGAAGTTACGGGGGGGGGGATACACATTTTACCACTTTGGAAGTGTCTCTCGCGCAAACTATTCAGTTTAGAAAAAAAATATATTAGAAACCTCAATATCATTGTTGAAGACCTATCTATAGATTTAGATACCCCACGCCCACACGTATGGGTTTGATGAAAAAAAAATGTCAGTTTCAGTTCTAAGTAGATATGGGGAACCCCCAAAATTTATTGTTTTTTTTTCTATTTTTGTGTGAAAATCTTGTGGCTGTGACATTCCCGGACAGACAGACAGACAGACAGACATGACAAATCTATAAGGGTTCCGTTTTTTGTCATTTGGCTACGGCAGGCTGTTCAATAAACTACGTTTCGTTGACCAGCGTTTGAATTTCCATTGTGAAACCGATCGAACGTTTATTAACAATTTAAACTTCGATATTGGGTTATCTTAACTTGGGTTTATACGATTATTGTGCAACTGGGCATAAGTAGGCTATGTGCCCGAAATAGTTACAATTTTCTTTTTCCTGCTTTATTTACCAAATAAAAATAAATAAAAAATAAATAAAATATAATGTTAAAAATAAAAACATTATTATTATTATTATTAAAAACTTTATTAATATATAATAAATTATAATTCTAAAAGAAAAAGAATAAAGCGCTAGCTACCAGGGCTTACGGTTTGGTAAAATACATTAATTTATACAAGAGTGGAATTATATGAACCTACCAGGAAAATAGAGTATAATTTCGAGTTCAAGGGGAACAATTTTTTTTCTCTTGATATAAGTGATTAGTTCTGCGAAAATGGAGGGAATAATGTATAATTTGGAGGATAATATGCTGTTGTATTCTAAATGGTTGAATTGACAATCCTCAGTGATAGGGACTATGATCGTCAAAGGAAGGGCGGGCAACAGGATTCAACATCATCCGAATCCTGAAGCAAGTGGTGTGCGTTAGGTTTTCCTCTTTCTCTTTTTCGTTTATTTTCAGAACGCCTCTAGATAATCTGCACATTAAGTTTTGTTGCGTGTTGAGTCGATTCCCCCCTCCCCCATCCCGGACTGAAGCAGATGGGGATAATACAGCGTGCGCATCGGACCCTTTGCTGAATTGCACCCGAGTTAAAAGCATATAGCACTCTTTAAGGTTAGCAATATTGCTATAACAATTTTCTTTTCTAGACAAATGGCGCTCCTAGAGAGGACGCACTGTGTGTGTGTGGTGTCTCAACAACTTTTTAGTTTATAGCCCAGTCATTTTAGGTTTATCTGCGGAAAATTTTCTAGTGAGCTGAATTTTTGTATACACCTTTATAACGCGTTGTAATAAAGATGTGAAAAATCGACATTGATATCGTGCCGGCTAAAAAAGTTATAAATCTCAAAAGGTCACCAAAATCAGTTTTTCGCAAATATCTTGCGATCTATTGCTCGGAGGTCAATAGAGGTCATTATAAAAAGTGTTAGCCGTGGAATTATCTACAAAAATTGCCGCTTGCATTTTTCTGTAAAATTAACCGTTTTTGGAGTAGAGCGCTGAGAATATGAATATAATGCACTCACATACGGAGTGCACGATATCAATTTCGATTTTTCACATCTTCATTACAACGCCGTAATAAAGGTGTATACAAAAATTCAGCTCACTAGGAATTTTTCCGCAGATTGGGGCTTAAAATGCCTAAAATGACTGGGCTATTAGTTTAGTTTATTTTATCAAACAACGTTACAATACTTTAGTGATTACTTGATAATAATATAATATAACAATATAAATAATTTAAAAGAAAAAAATAAATTAAACATTGCCACCATTAAAGTTATTTAAAATGAATAGCAAATATTTTTTAAAAGAAATCTACTTACACTAAAATCGATCATATCGCAAACGGTATTGGTTTCTCTTAAGGACCTAGTCAATGGTTCGTTTGCAGCATAATTTGTTCTGTGGCATGGAATGTTAAAAAACAATCGGTTTCTAAGCATACTCACAGGAAAATTGAAGTTAATTTAAGCCGGAATATCCGAACAATCCATATGATTTGTCAATAGCTACGTCACGAATGAACAAACCTCAGCGAACTTCCTCCGAATGTTAATGGGCAGGATTCCAAATAATTTACACCTTGTTCCATAGGAAAGCATATCTATGTACCAGTGAAGCCTTTCCACTAATACTCTTGTAAAACGTTTTTGAATTTTCTCTATTCTAAAAGAGTGAACTTCATACAAAGGGCTCCGAATAGTATTACAATACAAAAGTTAATTGAAGAACGATTCCGACAAAACATTAAACTTTGACATTTTGCAATATTAAGGTGTAAGGAGTTCGAAAGACCATTTCGATAATCGCTCAAGATCTTCTTGTAATGACATGCAATCATGTTGAGTTTTAATACACCGGAATGTCATGGAATGTCATTAATAAATAACAAAAAAAAGAGCGGGCCAAGATGGCTTCATTGCGGCACACCCGAGGTAACATTTCTAGGTTACGAGCGAATGTTAATTATACGAAAATACTCAAGACAAGGCTTTAGGTATGCATTTATCCAGTTCAAGAATTTCTACTTCACTCCTATCTTTCCGCACTGTTGCAAAGGAGATGCAAATTTTTTAACGGAAAATACTGAGATGCGGAAAGTTTAGAAAAACGAATAAAAAACGGGTTTCAAAAATTTTCTATGCGATACAACCCAGATTACACCTCTAATGATGTACCAAATAGAAATGCTTTTAAAAAAGATGAAAATGTGTAAACGATAACTATTCTTTGTCGCCATTTAATATGTTAAATTGACAAACCTTTCCTTATCTAAGACCTGATGCAAATAGGATTTTTTTGATGCCTTTTCATGAAAAAGCATCGTCGATTAATTTAAGGGGATGATGCTGATTAACTAACTTGCTAATTATAATAAACATTTTCTTTTGTTTATATAGATATTTATATAAAACCTAAAGGAAGTTTAAAACGGTGCAGGGAAATAACTCCACGGGCAATAACTTCACCTGGGCAATAACTTCACGTCGAGTGGGCAATAATTTCACTTTTTTTTTGTGAACTTAATGCCCACTGATGGTGAGCAATAACTACACTTTTTAGTGGGAATTACATTCTCTTAACATTTTATGATAATTCAAGAAACGTACCTCGCATCTACCCCAAATAAAACAGTGACCCCAAGCAGGGGGGTTGCAGGGGGGCAGCATGGCCCCCCATATGCATTGCACTGTTTATGGAATCTACTTGCGATTTCGCAACTAATCCCATAAACAGGGCAATGCATATGGGGGGGGGGGGCATGCTGCCCCCCTGCAACCCCCCTGCTTGGGGTCACTGTTTGATTTGGGGTGGGTGCAAGGGTCTTTAGTTATAATAGACAAATTCTCAAATTATAGGTGGGAAATAACTTCACAAAAAAAAGTGAAGGTATTGCCCACTCGAGGTGAAGTTATTGCCCATGTGAAGTTATTGCCCGTGAAGTTATTTCCCTGCACCGTTTAAAACTACCTTAATTTGAATATGTATCAAGATCTATTTTGTTCTGATATGTTATCTTAAGGCCGATATTCTAAAAGATAAGTCCGCTTATTAGTCTTACGTTTAGTTTAAGATTCAGTTTAAGTATTAATCTTCTGTTCCAGTCATTAAGTCACGATGTCGTGAATGTAGGCCAGGAGCAAGCGTACACCAACAAAAAAAAATTTCCAATCCAATGAAATTATATTCTGATCAAAATATTTGAATAATATTTTCTTTACTTTTTCTTAAGTCCGACGTAAGAAGTAACGAAATGTATTGATTTATATATGTCTCAATAAAGTTAACCTGAATTTGAAAGGTAAATGTAAGGAATACTGATGGAACAAAATTTGAAAAATATAACAAATGGCGGTTCTAGTGTGTGGGGTGTGTCACCAAGTTCATTCCTATATTATACTCTATAAATTTCTTTTCCCAACAAGTGTACACATAAAACATAGGGCTGAAGAAACTCCTAACATTTATATATAAATCCGGGTGGTTTTAGTAAAGCGAATTATTGAGCTGTTAAAACAGTGTTTGCGTTTGTTTTCTTTCAGGTCTCCAAATTTTAAAGAATCCAAAATGAAAAACATAGGGACGGGCTACAGTCCGCTTGGGCGAACTGTTGGATACCCTATTCTCATTCCTATCCCTCATAAGTGGGCGTGACAAAAGTCTAAGTATGGTTGAATTGTTAAGAACGCTCTACATATTTTGTTATATAACATTTAAAGGATTTTATCAAAAAAAAACGCTCCCTAGCTCAAACTTGGGTGTTTCAATAAAATTGTTTTATTTAATTGTGGGCGTGTCAATAGGCGGATTTAAAAAAAATTAACACAAGAGAATAAAGGGCCCCTAGAGAGTATATATTATAAATTTCAGCTCCCTAGCTCAAACTTTGAATTTTCAAAAAAAAAAAAATAATAATTGTGGGCGTGTCAGTCGGCGGATTTTGAAAATATTTACACATGAGCATAAAGGGCCCATAGAGAGTATATATTATAAATTTTAGCTCCCTAGCTCAAACTTTGGATTTTCAAAAATTAATATACCCTTAGAATAGGGTATAAAAAAATTATTTTATTTATTTGTGGGCGTGTCAGTGGGCGGATTTTGACATTTTTTTTATCCCGAGCAGTTTTAGGAGTCATAGATCATATATAAAAAATTTCAGTTTTCTAGCTCAAAATTCGATTTTTTCCAAAATTTTGTTTTTTTGAGTTTGTGGGCGTGTCTGTGGGCGGATTTCAAAAATTCGTAAACTTGATTATTTCGGGACCCTAGAGAGTATATGGTTAAAATTTCAGCTCTCTAGGTCCAGTTTAAAGGCCTAATTTTTGCCGACAGACGGATGGACGGACATGGCTAGATCGACATTACTATCGATGCTGATCATAAATATAGTAACTTTTAGGGGTCTACGGGCAATATTAAGGTATGTTACAAACTATGCGTCAAAATTAATATACCCTTAGAATAGGGTATAAAAATGGACCCAAATAGTCAAAGCCGTGACATGCCTAAGAGGGGCATCCATCCTACCAAACCTAAGTTATGCCGCAAACTAATTATTTGCGAAACGATTATTAAGATAGTCGGAATCCAATTGACTACTTAAGAAAGTTTGGCACAATCTATTTCTATGATTGCTCAGTGAACGTAACTCTTTATTGTACCAGGGTGGGAATGAAGTACAGTCTTTGCGGATGGAGTAGGGAACTGATTGCGCAATACAGAAACAGATTTGGGAATAGAATGCCGTAAGAACTATATCTATATTAATATTATCAGCGATGAAATCCAAGCTAACATTACTAATAAGATTATTGAGTTTATTGAAACAAGCTCTACGGAAGTTGGAAGAGAATGTATTTTCCAATTTGTATTTGATGTGCATGTTACCATCTTCGTAAGAAGGGTTTTAGGAAAGGGCAGGGTTTAGAGGGTCAAGAGTAGGTGATTTCTCTTGGAAACAACAAAGTTATCAGCATCAGATCTGAAGATGAGGACGAGTTGCCTGTTCATTGTGTTGGAGATGACCTTCATTTTATAAGGCCAGAGTTAGAAAGACAATAAATTAGTAGCGTTTTCGTGTTAGAAGAGGCATTCACTGTGACGAAGATATACCCATCTTCAGAAGGGGCCCCGTGGAAAGTTAAAATCTCCCATCGGGATCATACTATCTTCTTGGCTAACAACTTGTGTCAGAAAATCGACTGACTCTATTACAGGGCGATAGTACTCTATTGGTTGGGAAGGATGCATGCGGCAACAGCGTAAATATAGGCAGCGCTTTAAAAGGCTTACTTTAGCACACACCAATCGAAGAATTTCGGTGTTGGTAATAAGATAAGGCGAATAGACAAGGCTAGTATGAGCTGCTAGAAGGACACATCGGCCGAAAGGCTTATGTAGTTTTGCGAACAAATATTGAAGTCGGTGGTGAAAAGTTCCGAGGTATTAATATAAAGTCTGAGGTTGGTTTCTGTTAAAGCAAACATTTCATAGGGGAGTTTCTGTGAATTCAAGAAAACAAAAAGTAAATCTAATAGCACTTGGGACTTGGTGAACGAGTTCCTTAAAGAGAGAGATGTTTGGATGCAACGTGTGTGGAAAATGCACCAAGGTTATTCTTAACTTCATTGGGTGCGAAGTCGAAGCTTTCAAGATTACGAATAAAGATTTGCATCAGTTCGTCGCGCTTGACTGGGAAACCTTCCCGTTGAATTGAGACCATGATATTGGGTTTTGTTAGCACCGTCTACACATATTGAATTGGGTTTGTCGTGTAGGTATACAAGATAAAGACGTACATTTTCATAAATCGTTCAATCTCTCAGGCAGGCCACAGCATAGCGGTTGTCGTCATTATGATATGCGGTGAACTGTTTGGTTAATTTAGCAATGGGTGGAAACCGAGGGTCAAGGAAAGACTGATTGGAGGCAGTAGAGCTGGATGTAGATGAAATGGATTTAGGGAGAGCTCGATGTAGGTGGAATGAAAATAGGGAGAATGTGGTGGTTCGGTAAAGTTTTGGATATTGAAACATCGGAATTCAATATTTTTTTTTATAATATACCGCATTAAAGGTATTTAATAGGACCCTTATAATATAATAGCTACACAGCGCTGGCGTTAAGGAAATTAGGATTAGAAGAAATGATATGAGAGACTCACTAAGTAGGGTTGGAAAGTGATTAACGAGGGAGGGGAGTTGGGATTAATAATGAGCTAGAGGCGACTGTGGAAGTTGCAGTTTGATGTTGTAGTGCTAAATAATTGGGATGCACAGAGGTGGAGGAATAGCGTAACAGTGGGGAAGAACAATGCATATTGGGAAAAGTATACACTTTAAAACTCCAGTAGGCGTCAGTGTTTGAAGGCTTTTTTTGGGGTTAAGAAGATTAGGCGTAGAAATAGGTTTACGCTTAGAATCAGTTAGTTTTGTAAAATCAGTCTTAAGGCTATGGTTGATATTTTTATTTGAGCTAGGTAAACTACTTTTATTAGTGGAGTAAGTGATAGCTGAGGTTTTCTTTATCAAAATTATCATGATGCTGACACCAAGTTTGAAGACATCTCCAGATGAGATGGGTACAGCAAACCATATTTTATGGGAATTCTACACCGGAACGAACTGTGTAGCGCGCAGTTAACTGTTGTGCTTTTCTGGCATTTATCGATTGCAATTGATTATTTTTGATAGAATAAGTTTGTCAACCAGAACGCCTTCGCTTGTTGATGGGCTCCTTCAATAAAAAAAACGTAATGTTGTTGTTGTTTTTATTTAACTTGTTGAGTCTCAGATTACATTCAGCATGGATCCATATTGATCCAAAATGTTTGATCATCGCGGGTCGACAGCATTCTGAATCCCTGTCAACGGATTGTGAGCATGTATACTAGAGGAACAATGTCTCCACGTTCAAAAGTTTCTGCGACAAGTGAGGCATTGTTCAAGTAGGTGATTGTGTTTTTTTTTTTTGAATCACTGATCGTACTTGAAGCCGATTTTAACTCATCAGATATGTCATTAATCATAATCCGAGTTGCTGCGATGTCACTGCTAGCATCATTGTTTCATACATTAAGTCCAGCAGCAATAGCCCAATAATAGGTATGGAGGGGACGCACTTTTGGTCCACGAGCTTTGATAGTGTAGCCCAAGATCATAACGAAAAGAGTTCAGAGTGTCAGTCACGCTTTCCAAATTGCGCAGTTTATATCACGATTTAACGGAGGTTTTAAGGTCACTAGGAAGCTCGTCAATATAATGTTTGCCTTAATCTTCAGGGGACTGTTTACAGATCACTAAGATTATTGAGTTGCTTATCGATATTCTTGAATTTCGATTTATTAAAGTCGCTAGATTTAAAAGCAAACGAAGCGGATGCGAAAAATAAACACGTCTGAATACTTGGAAGGCAGAATGAGAATGGGAGAAAGAGTAGTTTATTTTTTTATTTTATTTTTCTATTTATTATTAATTTTTTATTTTCATTTTTAGAAGGGTTACAAAAAATAATTCATAGTAGATCTAATAAAACATATTCAAAAATAAAAATAAATAGGAAGCCATGCTATTGTCTTGTAAATGACTAGTGGCGAAAGGCCGTTAAAATCACAAAAAATTATGTTTGTGGGGTATACGTACATAATTTGAAAGAAGAAAAGAAATAAAATAAAAGAAAAATATAAGCAATGAGATCTAAGTACATGATTTTATGAACAGTTATACAAAAAGATGTTAATGTTGCAAATAATTGATTGAGCTCCAAGCTATACATTGAAAAAAGCCATTGCTTTACTTTATTGAGAAAGAGGTTACGCATTTTTAAAACTCGAATATTGTACGGTAATTGATTAAAAAGTTTTGGTGCTGACACACTGAAAAAAATCGTATAGTGAGTTTTATTTGAGGGTGGTACATCAACAAGATTTCTGGTATTAACTCTTAGACTATATGCAACAGAGCTTCTGATTTTATAACCGCTTCGTAAAAAGAATACTTTCAAAACTTTGAAAACATATAGATGTCTTAAAGGCAAAACACGAAGGCAATGAAATAGTGGCCAACTATTGGTTAGTTTATTTTTTTTTACAAATAATACTTATAATATGCTTTTGCGATATACATAATTAGAGGTTCAAGAGTACTGTAGTATGTTCCACCCCAACTTGATAAACCATATTGCAGCTTGGAATTCACAAGTCCATAATAAAACTGCAACAAAAGATTTGTCGAACAGTATGGTTTAAGCATAAACACACTTTGGGTGACTGACATCATATAACCTTTTAAATCGGCTACATGTGCTTTCCAAGATAGATTTTTGTCTATTAAGATACCAAGATACTTATAACTTTCAACTGATTCTATCTTAAAGCATTTCTCAGTGCATTTAAATTTGTTTGTATAGTTAACTTTCCCACAAGTGTGAGAAGATAAAAATAACTGTTCACATGATGTAGAATGAAAATATACATTACAGTCGACTAGGTCTGAATCCTTTAAACTAAAGATCATAAGCTTAGTTTTTTCACTTAGTAGGAGCTGATGTTTTGCAAACCACTGCCTTATAATTTGTAAGTCTTTTTGCAGTTTTATTACTGATTCAAACAACGAATTGTTGGCGTATGTGAAAGACAGATCATCAGCAAAGGCTGTGACTCTACTGCTAAAGTGCAGTTGAAATAAGGAGTTCACATAAATTAAAAACAAAATGGGACCTAAGACGGAGCCTTGTGGAACGCCAATATTAACTTCTAGCTGTTCACTAAAAACACCTTCAAGTTTTACTCGTTGATATCTTCCTTTTAGAAAAGTTGCAAACCAATCATGCACAGAGCCCCTAAAAGCTTTATATAATTTATCCAACATAATGTTATGATTAACCATATCGAACGCCTTAGGTTAGGTTAGGTTGTAGTGGCAGTCGGCTGAGACCGACACACTTAGGCCAGTGGCAGGCCCATTGTGATACCACACGGATGTATCATCCTCCTACTCGTTGAACCAGTTGGAGCTTCTGATGAAGCTTGACAGACTTTTTATGTCGGTGTTAATGAGATCGTTAAGATCATTGTAAAAGAGGGATCCTAAATGGAGTTTACGCCTTTGAGAAAGAGCAGGGCACGTGCAGAGAAGGTGGAGAACTGTCTCCTCCCCCTCCTCGTCCATACAGCTTCTGCAGAAGTCATTTGCGTGGACGCCAAGCCTTGTTTATCGAACGCCTTGCTCATATCAATAAATAAACTCATTGTGTTTATAATATAACTTTTAATATTGCTCGTAGCCCCCTAAAATTTACTATATTTGTGATCAGTATCGAAAGTTATGTCGAGCACTTAAATTTGAAAATTAGAACAATTACTCTCGGAGGCCCAGAGTGATCAAGTGTTAGAGTGTACGAATCCACGTACTGACACTGCCACAACTAAAAAAGCTTTTTATTGAACAAAAAAAAATTTGAGCTAGAAAGATGAAATTTAATACAAGTATACTCTCTAGGGGCCCGAAATGGTCAATTGCAAATACTTTTAAAAATTGCCTTCTGCGATATAATCGTTTAAAAATAGTAGGTCCGTTCGCGTACTTTTATGTGTAGAAAACTGTCAAATCTCCAAAATCAAGAAAAATCTCGCATGTCAATGAAAACTACGCGAACGCTTTTGCGTAAACAGATGAAAAACATCAAAGTTTGAAGTATTGTGAACGAGACGTTAAACAAAAATATTCGAATTTCGCGCTTCTTCAATCTCGGATTTGGAATTATTTTTAGAGACACATTTAAGAAATACTTTTTCTTCTGCCGTAATCAATGAATGGGAAAAATAAAATATATATATTACATATGTATATTTACATTATATAAACTTTGTCCAGGTGTACATGAAACGTGTTTGTTTGTAGTCGATACTTTTGGTGCAGGGAAATAACTTCACGGGCAATAACTTCACATGGCCAATAACTTGACCTCGAGTGGGCAATAATTTCACTTTTTTTTGTGAACTTATTGCCCACCATAGGTGAGCAATAACTTCACTTTTTTGTGGGAAATAATTTCTCTTAACATTATATGATAGTTCAAGATCCGTACCCCGCACCTACTCCAAATCAAACAGTGACCCCAAGGGTGCAGGGAAATAAGTCCACGTGGGAAATAAAACCACTTTCGCGAAGTGGACTTAGTTCCCATGTAAAGTGGGAACTAAGTCCATTTTTTTTATGGAAACTTAGTACACATTCAAAAATAAGAAGAGGGAACTAACATTAAAATTTAGAATTAGACAAAAAACAGTAAAGTGCAGTTAGTTATCACACTATTTAAGGAATCTACTTGCGATTTCGTAACTAATCAAATAAATAGTGCAATGCATATGGGGGGCCATGCTGCCCCCCTGCAACCCCCCTGCTTGGGGTCACTGTTTGATTTGGAGTGGGTGCAAGGGTCTTTAGTTATAATAGACAAATTCCCAAATTATAGGTGGGAAATAAGTTCACAAAATTTACGGTGGAGATATTGCTCACCAGTGGTGGGCAATAAGTTCACAAAAAAAAGTGAAGTTATTGCCCACTCGCGGTGAAGTTATTGCCCGTGAAGTTATTTCCCTGCACCGATACTTTTATACGATTAAGCAAAGACTAGGCAAAGTTATACTGGTATGACAGGAACTACATTTTTTCCTCTTTTTTAATGGGCTTTGGGCAACACCAAAAATGTAACATAAATACCACTGCCACAAATATGAGAAAAATTGTGCGAAAACCTATAAAAAATAAGGGGAAATTTAACGCAAGGTAAGAAAAAATTTCAGCGCTTTTTTGACAATTTCGCATTTTTTCTGGTTTGGTTTCTATTGTTGCGGGTGAATCTTTTTTTGTTGAATATTCTTCGAAAAAGAAATATCAAATGCACTTTACTGTTGCCACACACATATTTTTTACTGAATATTCCGAAATGTGTAGTTAAGTGGGAGAAAAAAATTAAATAAATAAAAGGTGAACAAACCAACCAAGCAACAATATCAACATCTATTGTCTTCTTTATATTCGGGTGACATTAGAGCATTTTTAATTCAATACAAATTAGGAAAAATTGTTGTATCATACAAGCATTAGCAAAATCTTTTACCTTGTTAGATCAGGTATCATCCGATCGACTTGACCAAAAACCGCTCTCCCCATAGCAAATGACTCTAGTCCAGGAATTAGAAATAGATACTCCGATTGAGCTGAGCAACTGTAGAGTGCGATCCAAGTTCTCAGGCTCTCACCTAAAGACGCGATGGTTTTTCTTTGTCTGTGCAAGTAGTGCCACCACTGGGTGGATGCGTTCCAATTGAGAGTATCGGAAGCATATGTGGTCTGGACCTGATGTTGGTAGTGGGATCTTTCCCTTAACCACACATCATCCGTGGCTTATTTCCGCAGAGTCTGGAAATCTTAAATGAGAAAAAGCTTGCTACCACAACGGCACAAAATGCTGGCCCAAATGCCAGCACTTTAAAAGTCATTTAAAGAGGGAAGCATCGTGTACTGACCTCGTACTTGCGATCGATGACGCATCCATGGCTAAGATGAATGAATTTAATGAGAAGCGTTTATACCGCTTTGGTGAGATTAAATGATTCTGAAGAGAACCGATATGGTTATCCTTCTAAGCCGGTTAGCAAGGCCCCTGAACGTGCTTTTAACTTTACGGCTAATATAGTCGTAATGTCGTGGAACAACGCTGGCTGTGACATACAAGTTAACACAATCCGATATGCTCCGCCCTCACCTGATCCAGCATGAACGAACATGTTCCCAGATGAGTCAGCATATTTCCCGTCACACGAATACTCGCGCCGGATACCTGATGCCTGCCGGATGCACGCGCAATGCACTAGACGCTGATCTGGTGCTCGTGATATACAGTCTAATAAATGGTTTATAACGTTGTAGTAGAAGTAGTTTTATTTTAAAAGAAATATCCGTGGTGTACGACTTGTCGTACAGATATTTAATTTTTTTGACAAAAGGACTCACGAGATCCTTAACTTACATGATGTTACCAAAATTTGTTTTTGGAAATAAATAATAAATGATTTAAATGACCAGCAATCAATCATGACCATGCTCATTGCGGTCACGTAGTCTTATATACAAGCTTGACAGGGCTGAACTTTTGATCTTGTACCTTACAGAAGAATGGTATGATGCCAGAATAGGCTGTATGCTATATTTTTTAATTATTTATTTTTCAAATCCGACTCGTGAATCATTTAACCGTAGAAAAATAGTCATATTTTTTATGACGTAAAAGATAATCATACGTCTCAGAGACGTAGTAGTGGTAGTGCATTTAATGAAATCCATGAACTTTTTTAAAAAATATAAACGTTTTATTTATTTATGTAGTTCATATTAAGAGAAATAAATCATTGATTTAGTATAAATAAATATTAATTTAAACAATAAAAACAAAAAACGTTTACCCCATTACAAATCAACAAAAGACAACTTATATTTTAAAGGGACCTTTAAATTGACTTTCATTTTTCGGTTTAAAATAAGTCTACTAATAAGTCTTAGTAATTTTAAATTACGAGTATATACGATTAAATGTAATGTAAGAATGGGACACGTCACACACGCCCCAAAAGTACGGCATAACTATAACTTGTTACCGCAGGTACTTACCGTCCAGCCACGACCGTTACGGGCAAGTTCCGACCACCGACTGCATTAGTTTAAGCAACCAACGCAATGCAGTTTATAGTTAAAAGGATATACAAATTGTTCCGCGCGTCATACGTCGTGTTTTATCGAAAAAGGTATGGATACAAATAGGAGCCCGTGACTTTAAGAAAGTTTTGTCTTCGTTAACAAGAACCACATGATATTATTTAAGTATGTTGAAATTTGACATTATGATAAGGAACGAGCGTCGTCCGCGCTTTAGTTTTTTTTTTACATAAAGTGTACTTGGACAAAGTTGCGTTCAAAAGCTAGTACTGAATAAAATGATGGTGTCACTCTCAGATTAACTATTAGCTGTCATATTGAAAAAAAACACCCTAATAACAATTAAATATTTTTTTTTTAGTATGAGTTCACATTTTATTGACATAAGGTATGGCCTTTCTGATGGTATACGATGACCGAAAACTGATAAAAGAAGGTCAATGGAAAAGCACCCAAAAGCATTTTATTTTGAGTATATTTTAATCCATCTTTTCCAAGGGTCGGTGGAAATCTTGAAAGGCTTTAGTAAGGCTTAGGCTAGTAGTGTTGGACTAAAACCAACTAAAAACAACTGCCGCCCTTCTTTTAAATTCGACTAATTAAAAACTCATTAAACAAATTCTTCTTTATTAAAATCGTTACCAAATTTGGTGGGGTTAAGCGTAATGGTTAATCCCAAATATAATTGATTTTCTATTATTTCCGTCAATCCTATTGATTAAGATTAATGTACTCATTACATGGGGGAGGCCACTGAATTTAAAACGAAATATAATGATAATAATTTATTTAGTTGAATATTTCAAAAACCAAAGTTAGCCGAATGCTCGTATGTTTTTTTATATTTTTCATGGAAATATTCAACTGCTACGTACATGGGACGCCATTTCTAATGTACCATGGAGCGTTAACAATTTTATTAGCACTTTCCTTGGGAAGGTTTGTATCATGCGGTCAATTTGGTTGCTTCCAACTATTGACCAGTTCTTTAAGAAGCTTGTCAATACAGTCCTGTTGAAGTGGGTCAAGGACAACAACATAATTGCTGACAGATTGGTTTCATGACCCTATTCATGCTGTGTCGAAACTGGCTTCCGCACGGTATTTAACTGGAATGAATGATAAATGCAGGTTCCCTGATTAACATTAAGAAGGCCTTCGAAATCTTATGCTTAGATGTAATTCTCTATACGCTGACCAGGTGGTTTATATCATTTTCAGTATGACTGCGAGCACAGTCTTTCACATTAACAATGGTTTCCAACAAGTGCGTTGAATTCTCCGCCTTTATTTACATAAGTAATCTGGTAGGTTCACTCAGAAATATATAGCATATCCCAACGATTTGGTGATCCTTAAATCGTATAATGAGCATTCTTTTGCAACGTGACTTCGACCAAATTAAGGGATATTTTTTCGTTCGGAAGAGCTCAATATACCTTTCTGCTGATCGTCCAGCACTGAGTGGCCCGCTTCGCGAGAAAAAGGGTTTAAAATTCTAGACACCTCCTCGACTCACAAAAATTAAAACTCTGGACACCTTTTCGACTCACAAAAATAATATATTCTAGTAATTCAACACAAGGACGAGTAGCGGCGCCCTGAGTGTTCAGAGTTTGGAACCCTTTCCCTGCGAAGCAGCCCACACAGGTACTATTTTGTTTCATAGGTTATGACTTATGAGCTTTGAAGCAAGCCGCGTAGCGTCCGCCTGAGCATCTGAATGTGATGCCGTAGGCTGGCCGGTGTATGAGTCGGAGAGGTGTCCAGAGTTTTTAGCCCTTTTTATAGACTTAATGTCTTGAAAGTGACATAAGTCCATAATCAGCGGCGACACGCCTCATATTGTTCAAGTCGTTCATGAACGACTAACATTCACAAGAAGTTATCTCAATTTTTGCGTTCTCTAAACTACACAGCTTTTTTCCAACTCTTCTTTCCAACTCGTTCACATGATTCGGCAACGAAATGATACCATGGAAAGTATAGGCACAAAGAAAAAAAGAATTTCACGTGTTGTATGGACGATTTCGTTCAAGCCGCTTTTGGACGAGGCGAGCTTGGTATGATGTGTTAAACGAATACAGAAACAAGACAAAACATAGATCGAGCGCTGTAACAACCATTTTGTTCAAATCACCTGATCTTGTGTATGCATCAATCTATCCAACTCGTGCGAACGATTCTGCAACGAAATGATACAATTGAAAGTCAGGAACGCACAAGCAAAAAAAAATGCTGTTTTGTACCCACCATTTCGTTCAAATCCCTTTTGAACGTGAAGGGTTTTTTTTGCGCTGGAAGTTTGTCGCGTGCAGAGTATATCCATATAATGAGTAGGGACACTCTCGACGTTTTCTTTATCAGTTCTTATCAGCAAGTACGTCTGTGTGGATAATATTAAGTAGGTACTGTGTAAGATAGAGATAAAAGAGGAAGACTATTTTTTTTCACAAAAGGGTACGAGGTGCTCCGTGAAATAAAGACAAACATTAATTTGTCATACATTTTTATTAAAAATTAAATAAACGATAAGATATTTTTGCTTGTTGTTCGCGTTAAACCGCGAAGGTATTTACCAGACAATCTTGATTGAGGTTTCTTATTTTAACCTTTCCTTTGACAACTTCATCCGTTGAGAGATCATTTTCCACCCTTAAAAGAATCAAAACTTATCTTAGGACTACAATGGGGCAAAACAGGTTGACAAATCTATCTTTTAATTTATATATTTCTTTTAATTTATATATTTTTTATTATATTATAATATAATAAAATAAACAATATTTTTTTGTTGAATAAGACACATTTATTTATGAAAATGTAAGAAGTAATTTTTTAAAAAAAGTCGAGAAGAAATAGTCTTGAATTTAAGTAAAATAATGAAGGTACTTATCAATTGCTTGTTTATTAAAAAGTAATTTTTATTTTTTTTAAGTGATGAATAATTGGTTTTTGTTTTATAAATTAAACCTAAATGTAAAAAACATTTTGTTCTTTAAGCCTGAAAAATTCGTATTGTTAAATAAACTAGGTAGCTTAAAACGATATACATAAACGTTATTTTTTTATTTAACTTC
Source organism: Portevinia maculata (assembly GCA_949715645.1). Taxonomy (NCBI): domain Eukaryota; kingdom Metazoa; phylum Arthropoda; class Insecta; order Diptera; family Syrphidae; genus Portevinia; species Portevinia maculata. The sequence continues at coordinate 224,457,307 of OX454526.1, forward strand.
AAAATTTCTTTTTACTGGTAAAAATGATCTTAACAAGCAATTAAAACTTTACTGCACGACTACACATTTTTGGCACGCGTCGCTACTGTCCAAAATCACCTTGTGACGCTTCGTAAAGCGTCATAAGACCACGCGTTAAAATATGGCATTATGTTACGGCACCGTCCAGAGTTTTACAATCTTTTAGCCGGGAAGTGGACCACCTACGTTTTATTATCTGTGCTACTTCCTTCTAAAAACGAATTTCGTGTAGCATTATTAGTAGAACCCAAGCAGGGATTCGCAAGGGGCAGCATGGTCATAGACATTATACATAGTCAGTTTCGGACGGAGATAACGTCCATTTACATTATGTACGTGGACTTTATGTCACCTCACCGTTTACTGGGTGATTTCATGACTTTACGTTTTTTTTTGGACCTGCGTGGCAAAAAATCCCTTTTGGGCGATTCTTAATTTTTGAGTTTTGACCAATTATTCATACAGCCTTAAATTGTTCCCTGTTTAATTGTTGAGAAGGTCATGAGGTAAATGTAAGGAAATCTGTAGCTTTATTTCCATTTTGAAAGCGAAATAAAGCCAAGCTAAAATTAGGCCTTATTTCCAAAAGTTCTTTTGGCAATATTTCGTGAAAAAATCCGAGTTGGGTAAGACCAAAAATTGAAATTTGGTCTTATTACGTTCGGCTTTATTTCACGGCCTAACGCCATTTTTTTTTTTTTGTGTTGGGAATTCCCTGGAAGAAAAAATCATCGAAAGACATTGCAGAGCTAGTACGCAAGGGATGCTTCTGCAATAGAGAGAGACTTTAACCCATCTAAAAAAAACTCCCGGGGGACTGACATTCGCCATCCCGAATGAGATTGCACCTAGTCGACGACTACTCGGCAATTTGTTTTTGAACTACACATTCGTTGAATTTAACTGATACTCGTAAATCCGCCGTTTGTCGGATTTCTAAACTTTTTTCTTGTTTGAAATCAATACCTGATTTCTTAGCCCTAGCTAACTCTTATAGATCAAGAGGTTTTACAAGTCTCAATCTCCTGATTGCATTGTCATTATTTAATAGTTCTGTTATTTCTGTGTTTACGAGGTTGAGAAGCCTACTTCTATGCCTTTGAACAACTTTCTTAACTTCATCTTCAACCATTTCAACATTTAGATCTTTATGCAGATCGGCATTGCGTATGTACCAAGGTGCATTAACTATGTTCCTTAGTACTTTATTTTGGAAAACCTGAATTGTTTGTAAATTTGTTTGGGATGTGCATGCCCACAACTGGAGCCCGTAGGTCCATACTGGTTTCAGAACTTGCGTGTATAGCAATAACTTGTTGTAGTTAGACAGGGATGAGTATCTCCTAATAAGCCAATACATTTTACTGTATCGCACGATCAACTCATCTTTTTTTTTCCTTACGTGCGCTTTCCAAGGCAGTTTAGCGTCTAGAGTCATGCCTAGATATTTGGCTGTGTTTGAATATTTCACTACATTGTTGTTAATGTAGACTGGAATGTGTGGTACGTTTTTATACGTAAAACTAATATGGACTGACTTAAGGTCATTTAATCTAATCTGCCATTTCTTAGTCCATTCTGAAATATTGTTTATTGCTGTTTGAAGCTTTTTTGTTGCTATGTCGACAGTTGCTCCCACAGCAAGGACAGCTGTGTCATCTGCAAAAGTAGCTATGGTGGTTTCTTCACTTTCAGGAAGATCGCTAGTGAAAAGTAGGTATAGAACTGGACCTAGCACACTGCCTTGTGGTACACCAGCTTTAATCTCTCTTAGTGTTGAGTACTTTGCAGAATCTATCTGATATATAAGACTCCAGAATCGTTGCATACTGCTTCGGCAGTTGCTTTTGTAGTTTGTGTATCAGTCCTTTGTGCCAGACTTTATCGAAAGCTTGTGCTATATCAAGAAATACTGTAGAGCACACATTTTTTCTCTTCAAATGCTTTTTCGATTCTATCTGTGATTCTATGCACATGATCAATTATAGAGTGCTTATTTCTAAATCCAAATTGGTGAATTGGGTGGTGACTAGCGATTTTTCATCTATTATTTTTTGTAGACGTTTTACCAGCACTTTATCGAATAACTTGGACAACATTGGTAGAATAGATATTGGGCGATATGAGGTAACTTCGTTAGGTGGTTTGCCTGGTTTAGGTATCATAAATGCAGCATTAATAATCTGCGCTAGTTTTTTTAAACATTTTCGTGGAAATTGCTTCAAAATTTCTCCTGTAATTAAATCAAACCCTGGGGTCTTTTTTATATTTATGCTTTCTTTAATTTCTTTGGCAAGTTCTTTAGCTGTTACCGGCCGAATAGGTGTATCTTCTTCGCACCTTATTTCGAGTCCTTGATAGCCTTTATCTTCATAAGGTTTGAATACGTCTTCAAGATACTCAGCGAAAGTGTTTGCTTTCTCTTGGTTGCTTTTCGCCCAGTTACCTTCTCTGATTTTTACTGGCGGAATGTGAGCTATTGGCCTGTTCATTTTCTTCATTGCCTTCCAGAGCGAGTAGTCGGTACTAGCATCATTTGTAAGACTTGTGAGGTGAGTTTTCAAAGACTCATTCTTGAATTCTCTTACAGATTTTCTGAGCTTATAATTTAAGTTGTTCAGTGTGGTCTTGTCGCTTGGCGCCCTTGTCTGCTGCCAGCGTTTTCTAGCTTTTCTCTTTTCTGTAATAATTTCACATATTTCGGGAGGATAAGAGTTTTGTTTGATCTTTTTTGTTGTTTTGGGAGTGGCAGCCCACGCAGCTTTTTGTATTCTAAGCGTCAATATTTGGACTGCTTCTTCTAGTTGATCTTCTGTTTGAATAACTCGTGATAGTTGGATACTTTCTTCCAACTTCTGTCTGAAGTAGTTCCAATCAGTCAGTCTATTTACTAGTTTTGGGCTATGGTCTTTTATTATTATTTTATCGCTAAGTGTTAAGAGTATAGAGGAATGATCTGATTGAAGATCAGGTCCTTCCTCTATGCATATTTTATTTGAAGATACATTTTTTGATAGAAAGAAGTCGACAAAATTTGGGGTCTTATTTCTATCTGTTGGCCAATAGGTAGGTTTTCCTATTGAGTGATATTTGGCGCCATCTTCTTTAATTGCTTCATATAGTTCTCTGCCTCTAGTATTAGTTAATCTAGATCCCCAATACTTATTTTTGGCGTTAAAATCCCCTCCCGCGATTAATCTATTGTGAAATATGCGGAAAAGACTTTTAAAATCATTTTTCTTTAGTCTATAGCTAGGAGAGCAGTATACTGCTGCAACAGATATTTGTCCACTGCTCGTTTCTACACATATGGAAATTCCTTGGATGGCACATGATTGGAATTTTGCTTCTATCTGATTATATTCTTTATTAACACTGCGGCCCCACCTTTTGCACAGTTGTAAGGATGTGGTTAGTGATAGAATTCATATCCTTGCAGTTTGAAGTCAGTAATCAATTTAAAGTGCGTCTCTGAAATGAGACATAATCTATCTGGTGTATGTCAGTCACTTGCATCTCGTCCTTGCGACTCTCGATACCATTAGCATTCCATTCAAGAATTTTTATTTTATTCATCATGTCTGTCTTTTGGTAACAGCTCTTTTGTTGCTGTTTTGTCTCTCTAACAACAATATTCTATCTAATATCGTTTTATTCGATTTTTCCATGGAACCAATCCTGTTTAGGATTTGTTTCATGAGGTTTTCCATGCCAGTGTATGGCTCTACTTTGCGTTTTACCGTTTTATCTGCTGGTATTTGAGTATTTATTGATGCTGCCTGAGCATATGTCATTTTTGGACCAGCCGTCTTTTGTCTCGGCACCTTTTTGATTATCGCTTGGTCTTCAGGCTTTTCTTTCTGTGGGCTCTTTTGCAAGCCCTTTTTAACTGTTTGCTCATCCTTATTTGAGTTTTTTTGTGTTTTCTTTTGATTTTTGTCCATTGTAAGTTTGATTTATTTTGCAACTAAACAACCTCTGTAGCTAGCAGGATGGTTTTCATTGCAGTTTGCACATTTAGGATGTTCATCCTCTTTCTTCTTACATTCTTTAGTGTGGTGACTTCCTGCACATTTAACACATCTTGGATTTGAGTTGCAGTATCTATGTGTATGCCCATATCTTTGGCAATTTTTGCATTGGGGCACTTGTTTCGATTTACGTAGGGTATGAATCTAAACTTGCATCCCAAGTATGTTTTTTATTTCATATACTTTTTTCTTATCTTCGTCATACTCGAAGCTGAGTGTAAAAATTGGTTGCGGTAATTTGCTTTTAAATTTAAGCATATTTACAACTTCCAAGATTTTAAAGCCTCTGTCTTTTAACTCTTTTTTTATGCTTTCGGGTGAGCATGAGTAATGCAGTCTTTTCACTACCACCTTCATTGGTCTGATTTGCTTATTTTCATAAGAATAACATTGTACCTTTTTTTGGTTTATTTTGTGTTTTATTTTCTTTGTTTGAAGCATACACAGTGACTGTGCAGCTTTCTTTTGTTGGTGAGATTTTTGGGGACGCACCCATTTTGAGTTTTTTATTTTTATTCCCCTTGTAACGATGTCCTTCTGTCTCTTTTCTTAGTTCTTCCTCGTCTGTTGAGAATTCGGCAGGTTGGACATCTACTCTTTTCTGGTTGTTGACCTCTTCTTTCAACTATTGCAACTCTTGCTTCAGATTATTTATCTCCTTAAGCAGTGTCTCATTGAGTTGCTTAAACCCATCTCTTTCGTCGCAGGCTTTTAAATATTTAGCCTTCAATGTTTCATTTTGTTCTTCTTTTTTAGATGGGGGTGTTCTCTCTACCCTTTTACTTTTCCCAAATGGGTCGTTGCGTAGCAATAAATGGGCCCCCCAGAATCCATGGAACCGACCTCGGAAGAGGGTGGATTTGCCAGGGTAGCTGGCCTACCACCTGGGATAATTATATCATTTGTTTTGTTCATTGCATATTTTTTTTTAAACTTTTGCGAAAAGATTAATCGTATTTTTTTTTTGTATTGTGCACAGCCGCTCCTGACATGGAGAACAGACGCTGACCAGGGAGCCGCCCAATATGGGTCAGACGCTTCTGGATTTTTGCGACTAGGGACCGCAGGGTCCTTACGCTCGTTACCTCTCTCCAGAGAAGTACCCTTGCGGGTGACTAGGGTCCGCGGGGTCGTTACGCTTGTTACCTCTCTCCAGAGAAGAACCCTTGCGGGAAAAACAGCATTACTAACTGGCTTGAAAATAAAGTGCCAATTGAAAAGAAGACACTTCTCTCTCTCTCTTTCCCATAATCATAACAGTGTTCTTCATTGCAATTGCTCAGAGTATACTGTTGCAATCATGCACATTGGTAAATATATTTCACTCAGCTTAAAACAAAATTTATTAAGCAATTCTGAATAGCTTAAGCATCAGAAGCAAATTTTGCTTGCATACATACAATCCTCTACAAATTACAAAACACTTGTACCTGTTTGGGATCGACAATTTATTCAGAAGACCTCTATGTAACCTCTATCTAAATAAATAAAGATGTAATCTACAACAAATATCTTCACTTAATTCTGTTCTCATTTGAGAAGAAGGCCAAGGCCAATCATCCACTTTCAGAACTGAGCAAACATTCGAATCATACATTTACAAACGCATTTCACCATCAGAAATGTGAAGATCCATAAACAAAGATACAAAAGCTTATTGGTCTGCATGTTAGTAGTTTCGCCTTCACTTAAGAGTACAAAGACAATTCCCATATTATTGTTCCAATTTATTTGAAGAACTTTTCCAAAATATCCCAGCCAGTGTTCCCTACCATATAACAAAAGATAGTCCTCAACATGTTCACAAATTATCCGCAAAAATAATAATAAAGAAACACCATTATGAGAACCAAAGAATCACAGTCTGCACGCCGCACGACGAACGAAAATGTCGATATGGAATTGGAAAAAACACAGCTCCTCCCTGCTATCTATGTATATCCCTATGCTTTTACTGGCTCCAAAAAGGATTTTTATTTTATTTATTTGAGGTCATGCACATCGCGGTGAAAGCATTAACATAAACGAGAACGTGAGCTTTGAGCTAATTTTCTGCTTTATGATTTTTGTCAAGAAGGAAGAAGAAGAAGATGATTTTTGTCAAGAGAAAATAGATTGGCTATGCCTCTTTCCAGACATGACCTGTGCCATACTTTTTACTTTACTTTTAAATTCATTTTTATTAATTATTAGCTTATATCAACTTATATACTAGACAAAAATGAGTAAATCTAACTTAACATTAACAGGATACTTATTCTAGATTATTGATCCTTATGCGGACGCCCTAAACTTAACTCTATCTTATAATTATTGCCTTTCGGCCTAAAAACTATTTTACGAACTAATCTTACATATTATGTTTTCATCGAGAAAATTTTTAAGAAAACTCGGCATCTTTATCAAATTTTATATTTTTATATAAAAAAACAAATTACAAACTACCTACTCTACTTACTTAAACTACTTAACATATTCTAACTATAATTAGGATTCTGAGCACTCGTTGCATTACGAAACAAGTGGTCAAATTCCCAATTGCTTTCCGCGCGCCTGGCAGTCGTCAACGTGCACACGCGCCGCCGTGAGCTGACTGATGCCTTACAGAATCAATCACCTCCCGGAAGCACCACCACAAGTTGGCGAGCCCGGCCCCTCCCAGAAACGCCCTAGCTAACTTAATCTATCTTACAAACTAAGAGGATGTTACCTAGAGTAACGCACCGTCTTGGAAGGGCATGTTGACCCCTCCCCCCTCAAAAAGCCACCAAAATTCGGCAAATTGCTTTTCTGTATCGAATTTATCCCTCTCCGCTATTGCGGTACTAAAACGGAGGAGCTCATGAGCATTGGCGACGTCCTCGCCGCGGATGAGCCGCTTATCTCTCGCACTGCGGTAGCGGTGGTATAATACCGGGATACCATCCCTCGTCTGTACCAGCCCTTTTGCATCAATATGGATAAATGCCTCTGGCGGGATAAAGCCAGACCGGAGTGTACTCTCAATGTACATTTCATTGGGGTAGTAAGCCCCAAAGATCAGACTATTGTCGCTGGCCATCGCCCTTGCAACGTGCCTTCGAGTCACCTTAATGAGGAAATTGTCAATCCTATTCAACTGAGCCCCATCGTATAGGACCTTGTTGGGATAGTATTTTATATAGTTGGATTCAGGCGTTCGGAACAACCGGAGACAGGTCCTTAGACATTGTCTCTCCAAAACCCGAATCTTTTCCATATAGCTAGGCGCTATATTAAACCATAATGGACAACCATAAGCGATGATCGGCCTTATAAGGGCCACGTAGCAAATGACCTTCACTCTGGAGTCAAGTTGACTGCTATGAAACAGTCTCCTTGTCAGAGCATAAGCCTTCTTGGCCCCAGCAAGACAAGCAACTATATGTCTATCGAAATATAGATACTGGTCAAGCCAGATACCTAGATATCTAACTGCGCTTCTCACCGCCAATGGCTGCCCATTTTGTCCAATAATGGCCAATTTTTTCCAGTTTTTTCTGGTATCCCTAGAGGCCCCAGCCAATGGAGTTCTGAACAAGATTGTTTCCGTCTTCTGAAAGTTGATTTTCAACTTCCAGTCGTCGCAATATCGCTTAATTTGATCGAAGTCACGCTGCAAAAGGATATTAATGACCTCGATTTTAGGACCTGATCTGTATGCCACCAAATCGTCGGCATACGCTATAGCATGTCTGAGTGAACCCACCAGATCACTCGTGTAAATGTTAAACAGGATCGGAGAATTGACCGCCCCCTGCTGTAAACCGTTTTTAATTTCAAAGACTCTGCTCGAAGTCACGTTGCCACATTTGACAACGAACTTCTTTCCCATAAGCATATTATAAATTACATATAGCAAAGGTTTGTGCATCCCCCGCCTGGTCAACTTGTAGAAAAGTCCCTCTAACCATACGGTGTCGAAAGCCTTCTCAAAATCAACCAGACAAGCACCCGTGCATTGGCTCTTGCATTTATTCCACTGAATGTCGGAAACCAGTTTCGACGCGGCATGAATAGTGTCATGCCTCGCCCTGAAACCAAACTGGTTGTCCGGAATTATGTTATTGTCCTCGACCCACTTTAACAGAGCTCTATTGACAACCCTTTCGAAGACCTTGCTAATATTCGGAAGCAAGCTAATTGACCGGAGATTGGCTGGGTTCGTCCTATCTTTACCTTTTTTCGGGATAGGGTGTACCACAGCTACCTTCCAATGCGCCGGATAATGTGCATTATTCAGCGCATTGTTAAACAGCGTGGTGAAAATATCTACAGCCTCCAAAGGCAGGTGTCTCAATACGACGTTTGGGACACCATCCATCCCCGCCGACTTTTTATTCTTTAGTGACCCGAAGATGCACAGAAGATCATCCTTCGACACGAACAAGTGCGATGCATCTCGGCCATTGGCGACAACTGCATTAGCATGGTTTTCATCAGTGAACACGGTGAATCCGTTATTCTCAGATCGCCAATTCTCAAGTTCGGTGCGCAGATCGAAGTGGTTCACCAGAGCCCTATTCTCAATGTCGTGGTTACGGCGAACAGGATTGCTCACCGTATACATGGCCTCGAAACAAGCGCCCAGCAAATCCACTTTCTCCTGTGGGTCCTCGACCACGAAAAAATCGTCGTTTGAAGCGACACTTTCTGGACTTATTCCAGCAGTCAGTACTGTCTGTCTGTTGTCTGCTGTCTGGGAGATTCGAACACAAGGAATATCATTGTGATCTTTCCTCCTGAACAACTTATTTATCTGTGGGAACATATTCGGACTACAGGTTTTAATAGCCCGAATTTTATTGCCCCAATACAGACTTACAGATTTTCTGTAATTTTCTTTTATCAGCTGTTTCAGGATTCGGATCTCTGACTTCAGCATCCTTACCTCCGGGTCGTCGCGATCAGTAAATTGCCTGTACAGCCGTTTAAGCCTCGAGAGCAGTCTACTTTTCTGTCGGTATAGTGCGTCGATTGTAGGGTTTCTGTACTTTTCTGTCTGGTCGTCGTCGGAACGTCCTACCCGAGGAATAGTTCGTTCCATAGTTCGTTTGATGGCGTCGTTCATTTGCAATAAATGCCGATCAATGTCATCATTTGTCATGTTACTGTTTGTCGGTGGGTCGATCCCACTCGAACGTATATCTCGCTTTAAAAATCTGGAGAAGCGCGACCACTGTGCCCTCCGATAATCGAATGAACACAATGCTTCGTACTCCTCCAGCAGCGTTTGCTCGTTCGGGATCCGTATTGCGGCGGCGAGTCCGTAGTGATCACTATCGTACTCAAACGCACGCAAACAGTTCCGCGTGTTTTGATCTATGTTCGTCAGTTGAAGTCTTGCGTCTGTTAAGGCCAAGTCCAGGAAAGCACCGCTTCTTGGGAAAGAAGGGATATCCGTCGCGTACAACTCGAGGTTGTACTCAATCATATTGAGGCGCCACCAGTCGTGAAACTGGTTGCCCCTGGGATTTGCAGTAACATTTCCCCATGCCGCATGTTTGGCATTAATATCTCCGGCCAAGAAGTAATAATTCTCCTCCGAGTTCAGCTGCAGACCACGAAAAAGTGTCTCGAGCTCTGTCATAAATTGGTTTGGTGGAGGTGCAGCAGGTGCGTAAAGCGACACCACATACATTCTCCTCCGGCTATGGAGAGGAATGCATATGATGCATGCCTCCAACAACTGGAACCTACGCACGTCTCCGCTATATATAACCCTATGGCGCAGGCCTTTTCGAATTAAGATTCCAACCCCACCTCCTTGAGTGGAGTGAGGCCGGTCTCTTCTTATTACATGATAGTCTTTGTATCCCAGTTTGTGCTTCTGATTTAGCTTAGTTTCGCTAACCAAAAGCACATCCGGGTTTTCGGTTTTCAACAAATTGGCAAGTGACGTTCTTTTCTCGATCCTGACTAGTGAATTAACATTCACAGCAAGGATCTTTAAGTTTCCCTCATCCAGCGCAGCCATTAGATTTATGGCACACCAGACCCCACAAACAGCTCCGAATAGATAAAGTCAATTCGGGCCGCTTGTTCATTTAATTGTTTCTGGAACTTGTCGATCTTTCCGTGCAGAGACAGAAGGATCGATTTTAAGTCCAGATCCACCTCTGGTGCCTTTTGGGCTACCTTTGGTTGGATTGATGTCATGTGGGCTTGACCCGGTCCAGCTGCCATTTGGGCAAAGGACACGTTGGGTGCCACAAAATTCGAGAACGAGCGACTCTTTTGACGCCTATCGTCTTCCGACTGCTGTTTGCGGGCCTGGACTCGCTTTTTCAGCTCCTGGTACTTTGGGCAACCCCTGAAGTTGGCGGGATGCCCAGAGTTCCTGCAGAGCACACAAGAGAGGACACCCCGGTCTTCGACTCTCTCCTTGCCAAGAGAACATTCACCATGTTTGTGGTCTTTGTCGCACTTGACGCATCTAAACTGCATGTTGCAGTTAGCTGCGGCGTGCCCGAACCTTTGGCAGCGCATACATTGAAGTATGCGATCTGACCTCTTTATTTTCTCCCACCTTACAGCATGGTAGTACAGGAAGCGGATATTTCGCAGCCTGTCGATTTTGCTGTCGGGAGTGAGCTGAACCAGGAAGAATGGTAAGTGACGGTTACCACCCCTTGCCACAGCCGACGAAAACGGCTTGACCCCCACGAACTTGAGGTCATCGCTTTCAAAGTTCTTTAGCTCTCTTTCGAGCTCCTCCGTTTTTATTGAGGGATCAATTCCCTTTAATACAACGGTTTTTAGCTTTTGCTCTCTTGGGGTGTACGTAAAGTACTCGGTCTTAACCTCTCCCAAGGCGGTGCGCACCCTATTGTACTCCTCTATTTCTTCACAAATAATTATATGTTTATTGGCCGATAGCCTTTTAACATGAAAGTTCTTTGTTATAAGCCTACATAACCTTATACTATCACTTATGTCGAAATTACTCACATTAATCGGTGGAATTTTGTTCTTCCTTGCTGGTTTCTGCTGCTGTTGCTGCTTTGACTGCTGTTGCTGATTTGGCTGCAGTTGCTGCTTTTGCTGCTGCTGTTGCTGCTTTTGTTGGTTCTGTTGCTGTTGTCGTTGTTGTTGCTTCTGTTGATGTTGTTGCTGGATTTGCTCCCTCAGCACTATTTGTTGTTGCTGCTGCTGTACTTTTTTCAGCCTCAACTGCTCACGTTTCTCAAGGAGCTCTTTGATGAGTTGGTCAAGCTGAGCCTCCTCATCATCTTCCTCTCTATCCTCCATTTGGATGACATTGCTATCATCGTCGTCGACCGGTAGGTCCCTGAAGGAGTTTCCCTCTCCGACGTACCGGCCCGCTCGCACTTCAGCTTCGTAAGAGCTGGTGTTATCCGTGTCATCATCGGTACCAGCCATCGATGATTCCACATTAGGGCCTGCCAGGTTCGCCCTTCTCTTCGCAGAAAGATTCGGCTTCGGATTAAGCTTCCGTCGCCTCTTCTCCACCTTTCGAAACTCCTCCTTCTCTACTTCTGTAGCTGGGTTTTCAGCTGCTGCTACTGACTTTGTTGGTGCTGGTATTGCCTGCGAGAACACTCGCCTAGGCAACGATCGACCCGTTGTTGTTGCTGCAATTGGTGCCATTTTAGAAGCATGTGCAGCTACTGCCCTTGGCATACACACTGCTGCTGCTGCTGTTCTCGTTGCTGTTGCTATTGTTGTTGTTGTTGCTGATGTTATTGCTGCTGCTGTTGTTGCTGCTGTTGCTGCTTTCGTTACTGCTGTTGTTGCTGCTGTTGTTGCTGCTGATTTTTTTGCCGGCTCACGTGTTCGCACCACGCGTCGCAACGGCACACCCACACCCGTAAGCGAGACCACCGATTTTCCGGGGTCCATCGCCTGATACGTTGCGGCACTTTTGTTTTTTTTTTTTTGTTTATTTTTGTGTCTCTATCACTATTTTCCCGAAAAAAATTTAAAAATTGAAAACTGACCGAGAATCGAACCCGAGCCTCCGGCGTCAGAGCGGGACACCTTGCTTACTAAGCCAACTTCGGACTTAAAAATTGCTTGACTAAATCGCTTATATTGGATACACTTTCCTTTTTTTTCCGCTGAACACTAACTAGCCGCCCTATCTCGAAGAGAACTGCGGAACGACTGACCTGTGCCATAATTCTTTCAGAATGGTAAAGTACATTTTAGGACATGCAGTAGACCCTCCACACTTTGTATTGAAGTAATGAAAACCAGGCCTGTTCATTGTAATGAGATTATTGACTATTACGAGCGACAGGTTATAAAGCTGAATTTAATTCAAAATGTTTCTTTTTTAGGTGTAACATCAATTTGGAACTTTTTTTGTAGTACGTAGGTAAGGTAAAAAATTCCTTGAAATCTAAAACATTTGAAAGAAATCATTTAAATAAAACAACATTTAAATTCTTTCAGTCATCAAACGAGGTCGTTAAAACAAAGCTAAATATTTCGTAAATAACAAACATAACATTGTTTGATATATATGTATTTATATTGTACAAATTTCATGGTTAGGTTGAAAATGTTTAATTTTATTATTTTCAATAAGGTTTATGAGGTTTATGTACCTCTTTTTTTTGTATAAGTTGTCTATCAACATTGTTACAACATTCGGAATCATATAAAAGAGCTTGCAGAGAATTAAGGACAAAAGATAAAATTGGCGTTAAGGCCAATAGAATTCCTGTTTGCCGTTACAGAAAGCCACCCATACTCAGCACAAAGCAATAAGAGGAAGCCATCACTGAATGCAACACCTAGCAGTCAGCAGTCAGGTGAAGCCGAGAGTGACGATTCTTCGTCTTTTTTGATGAAAAAAGTTTAATTTGGACGGACCTGGTGAATATTATTTCCTTGATTTGAGGAAGGATGAACTACTTCTTCAAAGGCGGCACAGCAGTGGAGTCGGTGTAATGGTACGGGGAGCAATACGCTTTACGGCACAGTAGAACTGCATTTTCAAAGTTCAATAATGACCTCGAATGCCTACAAAATATATAATGGAAAGACTTTCAGCTCATTATTCTGAATTGTTGGGTGAACCACGATGGTCTTTTTACCAGGATAAGGCCACCATATATACCGCAGGGACAACAAAAGCCTGGGTTCTTACCCAAAATGTAGACATCACGGAAAACGTGTGGGAGGCGGAAAGTCTATGAAGGAGAAAGTCAATATATTAACTGGGACGAGCTAATTGTAGATATAAAATGAGCCTAGTCCGAAATTTTCCTCAGTTAATAAGAGACAATTTATGAATTCCTTTATAACAGGCCACTACTTGAAGTTATTCAACAATCCGGAGGCATAACTGTAAGAATAAAACTTAAACTAATTTTTTTTAAACAAATCGTAAGTGTTTTACTATCTTTTAAAATTTATATTTCTACATTTTATGACCTTGTTGGAAACAAATCATCATCAAATTAAATGTTCAATCTCACCGTGAATTTCTTTTAACAATATGTTTGCTTTATATCTTTTTTGCCCTCCGCAAAAGGGTTTTCCTGATAAGTGAGTTTTAAAAATATCGTTACAATTTAAATAAAAAATACCTGTCCTTAAATAAGTTGTATGGAGTATAGGTTGATTAGCAATAGTCTTATTCTTATCAGAGCCAGCATTACTGCAAGTTATCCGTAGATGAGAATATTTGGTGTTCACATATTCGATGCAACAGCGGCAAGAACAGAAACAGCATTAGCAACAAGGCGACCAGTGGCCAATTTCGCCAACTTACAGATTTGTTTAATAAGCATACTTTATCAAAATTTGGGATTTTTATTTATGTTGACCCACCAGACGGACCATTAGGAATGGTTGCAGGGAAATAACTTCACATGGGCAATTACTTCACCTCGAGTGGGCAATAAATTCACTTTTTTAAGTTATTTCCCTGCACCTTAGGAATGCAGTAAAGTGGGAGGGATATGATCCATTTATTCCTTATTATAGCTTTGACGTGAAAAAACTACAAATTCGTGGTTGTAATTTGTAGTTTGGCGAAATAGGCCACAGACCACTTGTAAGAGAACTCTTGCTATTTTCTTACAGGGAGGTGTGTTAATGTGGACGCTGATATTGCCCGTTTTCGGGGGAGAGTTATTTAAAGTGTTCACCGAGCATAGCTTTTCTCTGATGACTGACAAGTGCCAACACAAATTTCTCGGCTAGCGTTCAAGATATTAGTAAGTACCTACTGTAGACAATTTTTTTGAAGTAATACTTCTTTTGGCGCATTGACGGTTAAATTTCAAGGATGAATTTTAGCGGAAGCGGAACCTACTTCGCAATTATCGGTTTTCGGAACCAAATTAGTTCATCGCTATTTGCCGCAGTTTCGAATTTTCGCCGTGGCGATTTGTCGGATTTCGGAACCCATCTGCTTCCGTTATCTAAATGAAATAAAATTTGTTGTATATTAACCAAGATTCTTTGTGCAAATTGCTAGAATAAAGTCTGCATGTATTGTATTGGTTGGAATTGAAATGTACGTTGTTACTTTGCATTCAATTTGTTGCGAATTTAATCATGTTTATGCATAAAAATAAAAAAAAAGATTTTGGACGGCCAAATGGCTTTAACCACACCCCCAAATACATAGAACTATCAAAGACGACAGTTCGTCCGCAAAGCAAGAGCAATAAACCTAACACTACCAAACAGTTCGGATAAAAAATTCGAAAAAAATTGAAAAAATATTAATAAAAGTAAAAATCAAGTTTGAAAGGCCTTAACAAGGCTTACACAAGGGCCTACACATTTTTCAATCTATCAGTAAATATTGTTAAACAATCTTTATTTGAGTTTTCTGATTGAAATTTTAAAGTGCTTTTTCATTTGAAAGTTATTAACAATAAACTTGAACCCCTTTGCAAAAATTAGTTTATTCCAAAACAGGTATGTTTCATTAAATATATATGCACCATGGCAATATGATGGCGGCGATTTGTGGCATGTGGGTGTATGAAAAGTATCAACTTCGTAACAAAAACACAACAAATTCGACTTCGAAACACGACACAACAAATTTTTCCAAACTGGATGACACAATAAAGTACTCATCGAGCATTTTGCGATGGGATACTTCTTTATATTAATTTAACAGCGATCACTGCGCCGCGTCGACAATGAAGGGCATAACGGATGTTAGCTGAAGTGTCGGTTATATTTTGTGACACAACCGCACCGTGAAAACTGATGGCCAATTTGATAATGTCGCTTAAATTTGATATTAGGTCGTTTTACCAGGAGCTCCTTTGAATCCAAAAAATGATATTTTTCCGAAATGCCCCTAGAAACCGCGCTATATTTCTGTGTACGAGGTTAACTATTATATTTCTCATTTTCCTACATGGTATAGTCCGTACCAAAACAGTTGGCCAACGGTCGATTGCGCAGAGAGAGGATTTAAGAGAACAAAAATGACGCGAAAGAGATTTAATCACTAAGCGTTTTTGCCTGTAATTTACAATGCGTAACCCAACTTTACAGTGCTTAGAACTAAAATGCTGTTGAATATCTAAATAAACTTAATTTTTTTATTATGAGGTCGACTTTTATACATTTCTACCTAGAAGTCCGATTGTATTTGAAAGGGTTCCCAACCCTTTTTATGGTTGAACATTTCGTGGTTTAGCGCTAGGTACCTGTATGGGTGGTGTGCTTGGTTAGCATTAATTTTATGATGTTTGATTTTACCTGTTTGACTTAAGTGTAAAAGTTTTACGACATGATTAGTGTTTGCATTTGGTTACCTGTAGGGGCAAGGAATAAATTTGTTGCTTGGTTTTTAGAGTTTTTTATTTTAAGATAACGCATATATATTTTGGAATTCACTTTCACGAAAACAAAAGCATTGCTAGGACATAAGTTTATTAAAATAAAATAAATTGTCATGAATCTTTCAAGAAAAGGAAAACCAATAGGAAGTCTAGGACGTAAGATCGTTGTTAGGATATATTACAAAAAAATTGAAGAAGCTAGGAATTTATGTATAGATAATCCCATCACATACGCAAATTCACAGACAGAGGAGTTTACGGGAATTTCGGCCCGAACAATAAGAAGGATAATTAAAGAATATGAGAAGAAAGGCGCTATTGAATCTCCAACTAAAAGAGTACCACATACAAAATGGAAAACTGGATTGGACGAATTTGGTATCACAGCTGTTCGGCGAATTATATACAACTTCCACATTGAAGAAAAAATGATGATAACATTAAAAATGTTAAGACAACGGGTGCAGGAAAATTTGGAGCTGAAGCTAAGCAATATGTCGCTACATAGGATTTTAAAAAGAAATGGATTTTCTTATAGGAAAACGGAGAACAACCGTAAATTTCTTTGCGAAAGAAATGAAATCAAACTTTTACGAGTGAAATATCTGAGGAAGGTGCGGGAGTACAGGTCAGAAGGATATGAGATTATTTATTTGGACGAGAGCTATATTCACAGCTCTCACACAAGGCCAAGGGCACGGACTGACGGCACCAGTCAAGGTTTAAAGGCGGCAATTTCAAAAGGACAAAGGCTGATAATGGCGCATGCAGGTGGAGCGAAGGGCTTCGTGAATAATGCCTTGCTTTTATTTAAATCTGGGTCGAAAACAGGAGATTATCACGATGAGATGAATTTTGAAAATTTCTCCAAATGGATGAAGGATCAAGTTTTAAATAACCTAGAGGAACCATCGGTTATTGTAATGGACAACGCATCATATCACAACAAATGGGAACACAAGCAAATCACTTCTGCTTCCGTTAAATCGGAGATGTTAGAATGGCTTTCCGTCAACAATATACCGCATTCTTCAAAAATGCTCAAAGTCAAACTTTATGACTTTATAAAGCGACATCGGACTAATCACCACCCCAAGCATAAGATTGACGATATGATTCACGGCGCGGGACACGAAGTACTACGATTGCCACCCTATCATCCAGATCTCAACCCTATTGAAAAGATCTGGGCAACAGTCAAGGGAAGAGTCGGAAGCCGAAATACAACGTTTAGATTATCGGATGTTCAGAAACTAGCTGAAGAAGAATTTTCAAAAATAACAGTTGAAGATTGGCGCAAAGTTTGTGAAAAAATTATAAGGACAGAGGAGGAATACTTTTCACACGAGCAGATGTGGGACACAATGTCGGATGCAATAATTATCAATCCAGGAGATGATTCTTCAACCGATTATGAAACTGACAGTTCTTCGAATTCAATTTAATATACATTAATATTAACTATTTCATATATAGGTAGCAAAATCAATAAATATTTTTATCTTAGTACTAAAACGTGTGTGTTTATACCCTATTCTAGGGGTATATTAATTTTGACGCATAGTTTGTAACATACCTTAATATTGCCCGTAGACCCCTAAAAGTTACTATATTTATGATCAGCATCGATAGTAATGTCGATCTAGCCATGTCCGTCCGTCCGTCCGTCCGTCCGTCCGTCCGTCGGCAAAAATTAGGCCTTTAAACTGGACCTAGAGAGCTGAAATTTTAACCATATACTCTCTAGGGTCCCGAAATAATCAAGTTTAAGAATTTTTGAAATCCGCCCACAGACACGCCCACAAACTCAAAAAAACAAAATTTTGGAAAAAATCGAATTTTGAGCTAGAGAGCTGAAATTTTTTATATATGATCTATGGCCCATAAAACTGATTGGGACATAAAATTTTCAAAATCCGCCCACTGAGACGCCCACAATTAAATAAAACAAATTTTGGGAAAAATTGAATTTTGAGCTAGAAAGCTGAAATTTTATATATGATCTTTGGCTCATAAAACTGCTTGGGACATAAAATTTTCAAAATCCGCCCACTGACACGCCCACAATTAAATAAAATATTTTTTTTGAAAAACCAAAATTTGAGCTAGGGAGCTGAAATTTTTAATATATACTCTCTAGGGGCCCTTTATGCTCATGTGGAAATATTTTCAAAATCCGCCTACTGACACGCCCACAATTATTTTTTTTTTATTTTTGAAAGTCCAAAGTTTGAGCTAGGGAGCTGAAATTTATAGTATATACTCTCTAGGTGCCCTTTATGCTCATACTTAAATTTTTTTTAAATCCGCCTACTGACACGCCCACAATTAAATAAAACAATTTTATTGAAAAACCAAAGTTTGAGCTAGGGAGCGTTTTTATTTACAAAAGCTTAGTTTTTTCGATAAAATCCTTTAAATTTTTGTCACGCCCACTTATGAGATATAGGAATAAGAATAGGGTATCCAACAGTTCGCCCAAGCGGACTGTAGCCCGCCCCTATGTTTTTACTTCTTAATTCAAACCAAACCGAACCACCCATTTGGTATACTGGTGTTTTGTTTTGCTGCTCGCTGTAAATCTGTTTTATATTTGCAATTCATCGTCAATTTTATCTCGCTATAATTTACACTTTTAATCAAGGTTACAAATTTAAAAGTGGTGGGTAGTTCAAAAAGTTTTAAAAACTGCATTTCTTAAAAAAAATTATTGAAGAATCAAGAACGTTCACCATTTTGTCTTTAACGAACCGTTTAATACCCCATCCTCTTTTTTGTGACAGAAAATCGTGCCTATTGTTATTGGGCATAAAATCGTTTACGTTTCCAAAAAATTCCCAAATTGTAAATTTTTTATTAAATTTACCTACCTCGCCCAAATTCAATGATATAAACAAAAAAAATTTGGTGTGACACTGCAATTTACTTTACTTTGCGTGCCAATATCAGTACCTACATGATCAATATGCACGACACAATTAATAATGATCAACGAAAGCATAATGAGCAAATAGGGTTTAAATCTAAAACCGTACACCTTCATACAGACACAGTCACACAATCAATTCATGTGCAATGTTTTGCTTAATCTATCCGACCGTGATCACATCATACTCCTACAAAGAACCGACAAGACAAAAAACGAAACAATATATTTGCCTCCAAGTAAAGTTGACATATAATGGTCTATATTTTTCCTCCGCTCCTAATTTCAGTATAAAAGAAGGAAAATGAAGAAACCACCCTCAGTGAGATCGCGAAAGCGATCTTGAACACAAGGCAGGGTATACGTCGTTTTTTATTATGGCTCCGCCCATTTTCGTCTCTTTATGCTTGTTTTTGCAATTTAAGAGATTGTAAAACACATTTTAAGAGACCTGCGCAGTAGAATGGCCAACTGTTTTGGTACGCACTATATATGATTTTTAGCACGTATTTGAATAAACATCACGCCAAGCAACATTTTTTATATTATCAACACTGTATTAAGAGGCGAACTCTTACAGGAATGCAAAGAGATCATTAATTTGTTACACACAAATTAAGAGTAAACTGTTAACGCAATGTAATACATTATTTTGTAGAATATAATATTTATGTTCGGGTTTATTACTTTTATGTCATCGTTAGGAATATTAGAACTATCACTGTGAGTGTCTTGGTCCAATAGATATAAATTGCACGTCGGTAATCGAATTTAAACACTAAGCGCACATAGAGTTCTTTGTAACAGGGAGAACTTCTCTACATTTGTAACACCTCTAACTCAGTTTGAGTTCAAAACTTCAGCTTAATTGCAATATCTTTTTCTTTAGTCTGCTAAGGTACATTTAAGAGAAAATTAAAAAGTGTTATTTTTTAATAAGGAATAAAAACTTTAATGGGTCTCTTCTCGGTGCCCGGATATAGAGCGTTAACTGTACTGCGAAGTGTATCAGGTTAATGAACTTCACAGATACCTATTTTTTTTTTCAAATTAAAAACGATAAATTGGTATTTTGCATGGACAATTTTGCGAAAACGTAAGAAGTTTCCTCAAGTTTATTGCCTCTTCATATTGTATAATCAGAATTTCTAAGTTTGTCGAAGCCATCATGGTAAAAATTAATATAAACATCGATATCATCATAGGCTGTCTGACCTATAGCGAACCGTTCCAATCATTTGAAAAATCGCGCAAAATCATTTATCATTGTCAATATTATCATCATCTTCAATCAATGAGATTCCATAACACAGTGTTCCTAGCTAGGTGAGCTTGGAATGCTTTGTTAATTGAAGAAGGTGCCTTCAATTATTTGTTGCAGTTAAATGTCTTATTCAAATACTATTCAAATACCATGTTATAAATTTCGCTTATTTCGCTAATATGTTGATCAGTGGGGATGAACAGACTCGAATGCCGCAAATTTCTCTACAAGCCAACCTCGTAATCTCGGTACATAGATCTTGCATAGTAAATCAGCTTTACTTTTATACTTAATATACATAGATAGTCATTCACCCTAACTAGCATGATATAAAATAAGTTAACATCGTGATTGTCCTAGATTACTACGACCCAAACAATGCCCCTGCTGCGCTGGCTGTTGTTAGAGCAGCATGGCCATACGTTGTTATATGTTTTCTTCATTTTCGGTTTGTTGTAACTTTAACTGGCGGTGGTTAGAGCCAGCAGGCTACTCGATGTGATTTTCCTTACGACCGTGGGTTTGTGTGCGACTGAATCAGCCTAATCCTCGATGATTTTCTGCCTGCCAGCTTCTGTCAGTTCTGTGTTGATCATCGCTTGGTACGTGGTGCGTAATTTCGTTGGTTGAAAAAAAAAAGATTTGTTTTGTAGTGAAGTTTAATGCTTATATGCAAAATTAAGTGCTGTGTTTTTCGTTTGTGAGCTGTTCCACATGTTCCCATTCCCAGTCATGTGCGTGAGCCTTTCGCTTAATCCTCACCCTTAGTGGTTAGCAAAGTGCTTCGATTATTTTGGGACCAACACACAGAGATCCGACTTTAGCAGTTTTTTGTTCAAATCGAAAATTTCTATCATTAAGCTATACCTACATAGTAATAAAAAAAGATAATATCGACAAGCAATGAACTGATTGCGGTTTAGAATTATATGATTTGAATTTATTAGGGAAGGTTCACGCGTAGTTAAACTTGATTTTACACTTATATGAGCTGAGCAGTAGAGGCCTAAGTGGCAGAAATGGGATGAAATTCAAATTTTAAACGGACTACACGGCTCTGACACCAAAATGACTTATTGGATTTAAAAACAAAAACAAAATGTTTTAAGTTTACTTTTCCCTGATTCATGTTAGCCATAAATCATCGCTTTAGCGCCGTAGATACGTAGATACTCAAAATCTTATTAAAACTTTTAAAATATTTTTTTTTGTTTCTGTGAAAAAAATGTTCCGATTCAATCAAAAATATTGACTGTGTGTACAAATTATACTAACTGAGGTGATGATTTCATGAGTATTAATTATTGTTAACTAGCGGCACCCGGAGAATATTTTTTCGTTGTGTGGGCGCCTGTCAGCTTACTTTTTAGAATTGAACTGTGTCTATTTGGTAAGAAAGTATTTAATTTAACATGGTTAAAAGTGTTAAATCCTTTTCACCGCATGGTTAAACTCACTCACGCAACTTCCTTGCTCCTCTAAGCGTTGGTGCTAGTTGTCTGGTGGCCTTTGTCAGCTTACTGTTTTAAATCAAACAGCGTTTGACATTTTCAATTTCAACATGCAGACGACCACATTCTAACTTAATCAATGGCAATGCTATTTTGCTTTTTTAAATGTTATGGTGTTGTCTTAAAATTAATTATTCATTATTATACCTGTCTGTTCAAATTTAGCTAAGATTTGGTATAGAGCCAATGCTGTTTTATATTGCGGTCGAACCGATTAATTCTAAAAAGTAAATATGTGCCTATGTTAATTTTTCTTTAAATAATTTTTTTTTTTGAAAATATATTTGTTTTATTATATATATTCCTTAAAGTTTAATTTTTCACATTTTGTTTATTTTTAACACCACTACATACATATTGGGCGCTCACGGCCCATACAGGGCTTAGAACCAAGATTCTCCAACCACTTTCATGCGAAGTGGAGGGGACCTACAGTTTTACGCCGAATCCGAACGGCAAATTTGAGAAGCTTCTCATGACAATTTGATACTCTTGGATGTTTGTCAGACGTTCGCAAGAGATGCCAACAACACGCGGTATTCCCAAGTGGTCCTCCATCTAAGTACTAACCACGCCCTACGTCGTTTAATTGCGGTGATCGAACGAGAACCGATTGATTCGACGTGGCAAGGTCGTTGGCACATAACACCACTGTCAATCGTAAATAAACCGAACTTTGTTAAGATTAATCCAGACACCATACATAACACACTCAAAAAATGTCATTAAAATCTGTCGAGAAGTTCGTGAGCTTAACCTTCGCATGGACACATCTTTTTATGTACCCGAATGGACTGTATCTACATGTGTAGATAAAAAAAAATCCCATACATTTATTTTGTGCGAATCTGGTCTAGGAAATATTTTTTTTGTTTTGTTTCTTATATCTCATGATTTGTATTTACTTTACTTCGTCGCTTCAGAGCAATTTCGAGATTTATCCGTTTTGATTCGGAAATTACCAGAGCTGATCGAATAGCATCTGACAAAGCAGCACCTATAAGAGATGTATTTGAAATGCTAAATTTCAATCTTGGACAATGTTATCGGCCTTCTGAGTCAATTAAGGTAGATGAACAACTTTTTCGCTTTAGAGGACGTACTAAATTTACCGAATACATACCATCCAAGCCAGCAAAGTATGGCATAAAGCTTTGGTGGACCTGCGATTCGCAGACAGCCTCTCCATTGAGTGGACAAATTTATACTGCTGGAATTGGTTCCAACAGAGAAGTAAACCAGGGTGAACGGATTGTGAAGGAACTTACCAGATAAATTTAAATCTTCAAAATGCAGAGAAATGTTGTCCACCGAATTTGGATTTTGTGAAAATGTTGTGCTTTGCTCTTACGTCCCAAAAAAAAGACAAGGCTGTCTTTTTGCTGTCAACCTTCCACCAAACTAAGGCAATCTCCGAGGGACCACAAAAAAAACCAGAGATAATCCTGTATTATAATCATACCATAGTTGATACGATGGACAAAATGCTTAGCCAGTATACCACAAAACGAAGGACGCTACGTTGGCCGTTGGCTTTATTTTATAATCTGCTTGACGTATCAGGACTAGCTGCATACATAATTTATGTGAAAAATAATCCACAAGGATCAGCAAATATTGCAACAAAGAAAAGTCGCAGAATAAATTTCCTTGAAAGCCTGGGTGAGAGCTTGTGCTTCCGCAGATACGTAAAAGAACACAAAACCGAAGAATAACGTGCCAAATTCGTATTCGAAGTGCCATGGAGTGCATTTTAGGAGAAAATGTTGGACCTGGAGCAAACATCGAAGGTTTCACCCCCGATGAGCTCGAAATAGATCCTGTAGGTCATACGCCTCAAAAAGGGGCATGCTTCATAAGCTACAGGATCTATAAAAAGAAGAGAGCTACCCGCCGAAGATGCGTAAAATGCCAAAAGCCAGTGTGTTTGGAGCACAGTCTTACCCAAACAATGTGCCAAAATTGTTATATGGCCTAGCTTACAGTCTCCTTGTTAATGAATAAAACGAATTAGCTGGTATATTACTTGTATTTTTGTTATTTAATTTCAGATGGTTATTCTATTGCTGTTCATTCAGGCTAGATTTTTAGTCTAGGCTCTAGGTGTAATAATATGTCTTCTTGTTTCCCCCTATTTTAGCCCCGCATTTGCGAAAATATCAAGCAAAATGTATGAAAAAAAAATTATCTACATGTGTAGATACTGTTCATATGTGCAAAAAAAACGTCGAAATGTATAAAAAGGTGAAAAAATCTGAGAATTTTTTTTAAATCTTTTGTTTTCCTACTAAGATTAAAAAGTTAGTTACTGAGTAAAATTTTCTTCGAGATAAGTTAAGCCCTAACAAAAATATTCAATAAAGAAAATTCAAATATCTACATGTGTAGATAGGGTCCATGCGAAGGTTAAAGGATACAAATACCGAATCATTTTTATATAAAATTTGAGTCCGATTAGAACTTAAACATTTGTAAACTTTCTTAAAAATATCCAATTTACACATGGTACATGGTGCATACATGCCGCAGTTGTGCAGTGACAGTGTATAGAAAAAATCATTATTTTTCCCTACACCGACCAGAATACAAATCACAAGTATAAGAAAAAGTAAAGAATTTGTATTTAATAGGTTTATTTTTGGCAATGTGATTTGTTAGGGTTTTTAACAGTTTTTTGATATACCTAACCAAGGTAGTAAAAAAAAAACAAAACTGGAAACACATTATTTTGAAAAGATTATAGCAGAGTGTATTGCCGTTCTGAGTTACCGTCTGTATTCGTGTAGTCAAAAGTATATATTTTTTTTTGAATCTTGAATATTTGTGATCGGGGTTGTGATGGGGGTTGCTGGTTTAGTAGAAAATCTCTTTATCTATAAAGTTCTATTATACAGTGACTATAGTGATCGGCAATGTGGAAGGTAAGGATGGTCTCTTATTAAAATATTATGTGGTTTTAGTTCGGTTTTTTTTGGAGTTTGTCGTCTAAATTAATAAAATACAGTGACTGAGTATGAGTACCTACGTTAAAGGTGTAAGGGAAATATTTTAAGATTGAGAAAAGATAGATGTATAAATTGGTAGTAAATAATAAGTGTCTCTTATTATTTACGGTTAATATACAAGATGCTTTTGATTTAATCTTGATTACTTTGGAAAATGATTTCTGAAAAAAATCGTTCTACGGTAAAGGTATATCTCTAATGTGACCATTATTTACTGAGGATTTTTGAAAAGCAATTCTTGATTGTACCTTGGCCCATATTGATACAAACAGCTCCGAATAGATACAACAGAAACTTTATTTAGGACTTTATGTTTTGAAAAAATATTTTCTTTGTAATTGCTGTACAATCAATAGGTACAGTATAATTTTCAATCACGGTTCTTCAGCCCGTTGCGCGAGTGGTACATATTTTGAACAAAGTACTTTTTTTTTATACTGTCGCAATGGCTCATAAGTTGTACCGATCATTTTGTGAGCAAAAGTTATATAATTGTCCTTGTTCGAAATTCAATTTAGTATGTGCTTGTGAACAGAACACACGGAGTTTTTTTTAACACGTTCAGACCCGACGGGATGACGACCTTCAAAATTTCCTTATCCATTGGAACCACATACCATATAGGCCCCTAGAAGGAGTGACACATGCGGTGTGTCATTGGTTCTACTGTTAAAAATTACGACGAGATTCTGTCAGCAGAACCAATGATACAACGGGTGTGTCATCGTTTTAAGAGAAAAGAACATTACGAAATATGTTGAAAAAAATTTATATTTAGTATAAACAGTTAGACACAGAGTTATGTTATATTAGAATTTTATTTATAAAAGATTTAAAAAAAAAATATTTTCTTTTTAAAATTTTCTTTTATTATATAAAAGAAAAGAACATAATTAGATTGTATTACAACAAATTCTCGTCAGAGTTCTCCAAATTTTCTGGTGCCTCATAACTCTTGGATGTCTTAAAATTTGTTGGATCCTCGTGATAATTTCTAAAGCACGGAGTCAAACAAAATGCGTGGCCTTGGCAATCAGGGCAAAAATAATTGGTTGACTGTCTTTTTTTTCTTTAGAACAACGAAAACAACGTCTTCTCATCATTTTGTTATTTTTGTCGCGCCCAACTAATTCTGGAAGATGCAGTTTTTCTTTTATTTTCATTGGGGGAACAATAGCTGGAACCTCTTTATATTGTAGGAGTTCTTTTATAACTTCCAGTCTGTAGTCGTGCAAAGATAATTTTTTCCCGCCTAGCACTGGGGAAAATGTACTGTAGAGAAAGTATGCATTATTCATCATCAATTGCAGTATGTGAATCCCGATCTTTTTGTACCATTTTAATGTTTTCCTTGTTGACGGGTAGTATGATAGCATTTGATCTGTACTATCTACCCCTTTCATAAATTTATTGTATTCAGCAATAACTTTTGGTTTTTTTCTAATTCCTCTTTTTTCGGCAATTTCCACTATTGTGGCGTCAAATTCGCTTGAGATTGTGATAACTTCTCTTTTGTCTAACCATTTAGATACGCAGATCCCTTCTTTTGAAAATCTACTTATAACTTCACCTTTTTTCCAATTCTATTTGATCTTAAAGTACCAGTGCAATAAGTGTTGTAGAAGTAGAGATCTCTGCACAAAGATACGGAATTGTAGAAGTTATCCATGTAAACAGAATGACCTACCCCTAAGTAGTTTTTTAACAAACTGTTTACTACTTTAGCACTGTGCGCCTTCCCCGCGTATTCCTTTGATTTGCTTCCTTCATAAACCATTAGTTTTTGAGCGAGACCAGTTGGGTTGCTCAAGATATAGAACTTTACTCCATACTTATGTCGCTTATTCTTAATATACTGTCTGAAGCGAAGTCTACCTCTCCAGTGAACCATTGACTCGTCGATAGAAAGTTCCTTTCCTGGATAAAATATTTGTTCCGTTCTGCTATTGAAATGGTCAATTATTGGTCGTATTTTTACCAAGTTATCATTTGGGTCAGGACCGCTGAAATTCATAGTTCTCATAAGAGCTAAAAATCTGTTTCGACTGATGTGCCTTGAAAATATGTCTTGCTTGAATAGAAATTCAGTTCTCCAATAGCTTCTCACATAATTTATTGGAATGTTTCCCATATGGTACAAGACTCCCAGAAAAATTTTGATTTCATTTTGGGTGGCACCCTTCCACTCTCTGCGGAATGCCGCTGCCGTGGGTTGTTTCATTATTTCAGCAGCATAGGCATTCATTCTTTCCACCATAAAATCCAAAAATTCTGAAGTTAGTATTAGGTTGAAAAACCCTAATTCTGTATCAGGAACATCCGCTAGTACCTTTTGCTGCTTAGAGAATATTATTTCAGGTACGTCTGGACGATCTCTAAACCAATTGCGTTCCTCGTTTGTTGGATCATTAGAATGAGATGATAAATCCGGAATTAAGGGCGCAACAGTTTCCACTACAAATATTTCCATGTTTTCAATATCAAAATTAGTTTCATTTTGTTCAACCACACCACTTTCTCCAGTTTCTGCCCTAGACCCATCCGTACATTCAATATCAATGTCATTGTCATCTTGCTCACCATCATCCGAACATGACTCCATCCATTCTTCCCCCGAACTGTCATCGAAGTCCTCGTCATCTGAATTCAACACTGATTCGATCCACTCGTTCACATTTTCGTCTGACATCTTCATCCTTTTTATTCTTTTTGAAGTATCGCTATTCATTTTAATCCTTAAAAAAAAGTACGAAAATAAGCCCTACAATTCCACTTATAAAAACATCCAAAACTTTATAAAAAGTGTTACAAAAAGAATTACCTGTATAATAAACTCAAAGATGTTCTGAAATGACAAATAGGTAAATAAAACGAATAAACACTGCAGTGCACAGGCGTGCAGATCAAAACTGAATACTGTGAAGACTAACAATGTCCAACACGAGGTGACAACCCCCCCCCCCCCCCCCCCCCCCCCCCCCAACATGTGATAAGAACAAACCAATGACAATTCTTGAAACTATATCCCTTTAGCCGAACCAACACAACTCTCATACTGGTTTTCAGAGGAACTACAACAAAATACTTGCCATTATATTCAGTCAAATAGCTGACACACCATGCGAGTCAGTGGTTCCACTGATAGAGGTGCTGCTGACACACCAGGTGTGTCACCGGGGCTGAACGTGAAGTAAATCGCGGCTTCGTGTTATTTCATTTCTCGTTGATGTGAAGTTATGTATTTGGTTTGAAAATGAATCCGTTGGTAATTATATTTATTATAATGGGTGTCAGTAGGTAGGTGTTTTCCATGTGGTTCTTCTTGAACCATCTCCATTTACAGCTTTCTTTGCCTGTGCTTGTGTCCAAATTTTGAAATGGACAGATGCCAAGTTCATAAACAGCACATACGGAGAATGCTGAGAGAGCTGGAGATACCATCAGATGCAGAAACAGTCCGTTTTGCTTCAGAAAATGAAATTTGTGTTTTCAAGATTACCATTTTGATGGGCAATGCGTGGGTGGTTTGTTTTTAAAATGAAGTAAACTATTTTTTTACCACTTTTTGTTAATTTTTAAGTTTTCTATTCTTCTCACATAAAAGGCTAGGGATTTTCTCTTTTTCAGGTTGCTTTTAGAGTTAAACCAGCTCCATGTGAGTTGCGCATGTAATTTTTTTACTTTTAGTCACTTTCCTCAAAAAAATTAACGTAAAAATAATGAAAACCAATTCAATTACTAAATTTGTGGGGAAACCCATAGATAATAATAATAGTTGGTATAACCTGAAGCCGGTCAAATTGAAGGTCATATACCATTTCCCAAAGTACATTAAGTCCATTTAAAGTTTTTTTTTCTTTGAATTTCTTTTTTGGAAATTATAATGTGGGTGATTTATTTTGCCAAGTTAATATCGATTTTTTTTTAATTCCTTCTGTCAGGAATAGCGAACCTATAATGGTATACAATGACTATTGAATGACGATCAAATAAGGCGATTATAGGAATAATTTCGTTTAATTGTTTAAAAAAACTCACATGGAAATATTTATAAAACACTAACAGACATTATTGAATGAAACGATAGTATTACAAAAACTGATTATAATATTTGCATTGATATAGTCCTAAGTTTGAGATTGTGTAGCGTTATGTGGTTGATGTAAGTTGTGTTGTTAGAGTAGATCGTGGTTATATTTGCATATTTTACGCCCTGTGATAACTTGTATAGGTAACTAAAACAATGGGAGGGAAAACAGTATTATACTCAGAGTCATTTGTAATAAATAAGTCAAAGAAAAACGTGTTTTTTCATAAGTAACATAAAAGAGGAGTCAAAGACAGTGGTAACGCTAATTTGGGATTTTAAGATGAAAAGCTACCTATCCGAACCCGGTTGTGGGAATGAAAGTTTTTGAAGGCTAAAGTTTTTGGTTAACAATGCGGGTTATGTAGCTTAATAAGGGAATACATACCCGGGTATTACTTTACAAGCAAATTTCCTTATCCAGTGGGAGATTTGATGGCCCAAAATGTTTGTGATTGTTTTTTCCTTCGCTCTGTCGCGATGATGATCGAGATGCCAGGTTGTTTATTTATTGTGTGCTTGCCCAGATTTGTTGAACATCAAATTTTATTTTGAAGCATTCAATGTGTAGATAATTGGTAGATAAAGTTGCCTTGTAAAAATTTAGGCCAATAGAAATTGGGTTATATGGACGCCACGCTAGCATTTAAAATCATCGTTTTAAGTGAGAGATAGTAACACAACGAAATTATTAATAATTCTCTCATCAGCATTGTTTGTTTTATACATTAAAACATGCTTAATGTGTTTTAAATATCCTTCAAATGTGTACTCACACTACGAAAGTATTAAGAATACGAATAGGAAAACGGGAAGGATTTAATTTTTTCTGAATACAGAAAATGGCTAATGAACAAATGTGATTCCAAAAAAGTTTTTATAAAAGCGAGTCGTGCAAATTATTTTAAGCGGTCTCATCAGCCATCTCTGAAGATCCCTAATGAAAGTAATCGAGAGTTTTAAAATCGCAGTCATTAGATTCCATAAGTGAAATATAATTATTTGAACTTAAATTCAATTATCTCAATAATTAAATGATCGAAGTATCGTTTTTTTTAATAAATTACTTCTAACACTAACAATACAAATTAAAGTAACGTTCTTAAAATTGAAGTAGTCCAGAAATGAAATATTTTCTGTTGAATATCCTTACCCTGCACATAGAACATATCCTATTAAATGTACTTTATGCTCTACTCTATTCCGAATTTCTCCTGTCAAACTGAATGAAAGAAAAATGATTGAATTAAAATTGAGTAAAAGATAAGAATGTATGCGTTGAGAAAGAGGAAGTATGTATTGAGATTGAGATTGGGGTTGGATAGTGATTGGTTCTAAGTAATGACATTGTGATTGATTGATATATACGGAAGCGGGAGCTGCTTTTAATTTACATCGGACGCACGGGGGAACATTTCCATATACATATTTACATTAGGCCTGTTCCTGAGTGAAATTATTCCAATCTTCACAAAAGCATTTTTGTTTCCATCACCGCTGCTGTTGTGTTCAAAAGCAGCATAATGCTGTGGATATTATCGACAGTGACTGTGGATATTATCGCCAGCGGCTGTCGATAGAATGCTCTTTTTGTTTATCGTGTAATTTTGAACGTTCCTGTGGATACGTTTTACAAAAAATCGTTCCTATTATGTAGTCAATATTGATGTTAGGAGCAGGAACATATCCTTTACAGATTAAAGTGTTTTAATTCTTTTAACTATTACTGCCGATGTTTTGCCTTTTTTGGGATTATACATATATGGACAGCGGAAAACAGAGATTCAAAAAAAAATTACAATACCGCAATCGCCCATTGAGGGGTTTTCATATTGTGCGCCGCAAAGCCCTGTGGCATCGTGGTGAGTAAACAGGGGTGCCACGAGTTTCTCCGGAAACTAAACTTACTTCCAGCAACCATAATAACAAGAAACATAAAAAGGCAAATAATTCAGAAACCAACTCGAAACACTTGCCGTCAATTTTTACAGAACGCCTTATGAAGTTCAATATACAATGCGAACGACATTGGCGAAAAATGCGCTTGGATCCAAAATCCTTTCCAGGCTTAAGCTGCTGCAATTCACTTTGGAAGAAGTAGATATTCTCATTGAACTCTCTTGTCACAACAGCCTTTAAACAAAATGCGCTTGTTCCGATTTGATGAAGTAATGAATAACTGTCAAAAATCCAGCTTTAAGCTCAACACCTGTAAGGATTCTCATTCAATTTATGGGAAGCCGGATTTTCGGCAGTAGGTGTAAGAAAGGGCAAATATTGCTCAAAGAATAATGTGGGCCAAGAAATGAGAGTGGCAGTGTCAAGACTTATTCTGCGCTTTAAAAATATGTAACACCAAGCTCACACGTCTCATCGACTCACTTGCCACTGAATGTTTTTTTCGTATTTTTCTGCAATGTAACTGCTATTCTAAAATAAATACCAATGTGAGCGCCAGATGGTGGTTGGTTTCATTTCTTTTCTGTGCCTAGTGTCATTGTACACATTATTTCGAATAGGGCGTCTTGACAAAAAAAAAAAACTGAAAAAATTTGAGAACCTGTTAAATTGACGCAGTTTGTTTTTATTGTCACCTTAATTTTGTTCGTTCACGTGTTTCGCTTTAGATTTAGAGCTTTAAAGTAGGTATATACAATGAACTGAATTAGCCTGAATATCAGCCTGAAATAGCTTAATCGAATTTAATATCTCTTGACCAAATTCGATGCTCAATATCTATTAAGAAAACATCACTTCAATAGAATATGTGAACTCTGCCAGTTTGTACTTAATTGAGATGAAAAGGTAAATAGCTATAACCATTACCACTTTTGTTTTGATTCTTTGAGGCGAGCTGTGTTCATATTAGCTAGCTAGATACAGATTCGGGTGCCCTTTATTTAATCAACCGGAATGGACACACTGGTAGACAATCTCTTGATATTTATATTTATATTTATATTTAACCAGTCCTTTAGTCAGAAAATTTGAATTTATGGTTCATAGTCCTTGATATTCTTGTTGACTGGCAAGTTATGAAGTAAATTGAAATCAATATAATTTCTCAGTTGATTGATAATCTATAATTTGAATAAGGGTCTGTCTCACATTGTA
Organism: Portevinia maculata; assembly: GCA_949715645.1. Lineage (NCBI taxonomy): Eukaryota > Metazoa > Arthropoda > Insecta > Diptera > Syrphidae > Portevinia > Portevinia maculata. The sequence continues at coordinate 224,489,073 of OX454526.1, forward strand.
AAAGTAGAGTCACAGTAAAGCTTCTTGCAACTTAATTAGCGTATAACATCCATATGTGCGTTTCACAATAGTCAAAATGAGAGTAAGCAGTCGTTTATGTTCTCAGTAACTTAGTGGGTGGATGAAGTACCCAATGGCGCAGATAACTGTCGGTAAAATAGTTTGACAGTTACATTCTGCCTGTCACGAGAAAACATAATTTTTTCTTTTTTGTTTTTAGTCAAGGTCATAAAATTAGTCCCTTTTCTTTTCACTTGATTACGAACAGTAACTAAATCTACCCAATGTCATATTTTAAGTCAAATATAAAGGCATTAAGAGTACCAGGGACCTTAGTTCGAAACATATCTTCATAGAAACAACAACTATGGGTAAAAGAAATTCTTTAACCAAGGAGGAAATAGGCCAAATTCGAGCTTACAAAAAATAAGGCAAATCTATCCGTTTTATGGCTGCTAAGGTTGGAAGAGGGCCAACTGTTGTTCATAGCTGCCTTAAGAACCCTGAGAACTATGAAAAAACTGGAAAGAAAGAGTAATCAAATACTTGAGAAAGTGAGAACTGCTTCAAATTCAAGAAAGTTTAATCAATACAGAAACTGGAGTTGAAGCTAATATACCATCTGTTTATCGAGTGATACAGCAGATGAACAAAAGTTTAATTTGGACGGACCTGATGGATACAATTATCATTTCCATGATTTGAGGAAGAAGACACAGATAGGGAGGTGGAGTTATGGTATGGGGAGCAGTAAGCTTTGACGGAAATGCAAACCTTGATTTTCAAAGCTCAAAAATGTCAGCGAATACCTGCAAATCTATACTAGAGAGAACTTTCCTTCATTTTTTCGAATTGTTTGGTGGACATTGATGGATTTTCCAACAGGACAATGCACCGATACATACCGGAAGAATAACCAAAACTTGGATTCAGATTCAAAATGTAGACCGAAAGAAATAATTGAAGGCATAAAACAAGCCTGGTCCGAATTTCACTCAATTAATTGGAAGAACTGTATAAATCTCTTCATAGCAGGCTTCTTGACTTGATACAGGGATCGTCGGGTAGTACACATTATTAAAAACTATTGTTTTAATCTTAAGAAAACCTAACTTAATTTATTCCAAAAAAATTTGTATTGTTTTATTACATTTTAAGCATATTGCAGATTTAGTTACTGTTCGTAATTAAGTGGAAAAAGGACTAACCTTATGGCCTTGTTTCGAAAAGCATCATAAAAATTGAATTTATCTACTCGACATGAGGTAAAATACCATTCACAGCAGGACACAAGTTCTAGGGGTAGATGGAAAGTAGACAAGATTTTTAATAAAAGGGCAACAAAAATATGAGGTTAGTGGAAGAAGGATCTAGAGTTTAAACGGAAAATCTACTTTCCCGACTATCATGCCTATTCCGAGACATTGCTGATGATCGACTTATTATTTCCTATTGAACGGCTAAAAATATCAAAATATTATTCTAAGGCAGAATGAACTTAGGTAATTCTTGGTTGGCAGACTGATTGGTTGCTATCGAGTTGTAATCTTCCGTGTAACTTTTGATATAAATGGCGTAATATGTGAAAGTATCGTCCCTTTATCACACGGCAGCACCAGATCTTTTAGTTGAGAGTACTCTAATCGATGGCATGATAGCACTAAATTTGTTTTCTGTTAATACAACTAATCCCACCCACTTTTCTTCCGAATCGAGTTTTTTTTTGTTGTTAGTGATTCGAATGACATATTTTTCCAATAGCGATCTTTTGTTTCCATCATTTGACTTTGTTTTAACTTCGGTCCTTTACTATGATTACAGAGATTTTAATAGAATTGCTTATCCTCTGCTAGAAGTTGGGGAAAGTCTTATTCAATGGGACTGTGTGTTTTTCTTGTCTTCGCCCTGTGATCAAATCCAATTTCTTAATCATAATATTTCTACCTTATTGAATTTAAATGGATTTTTTTTTAAGATTTTACCTATCTCAAAATCTATCTAGTTTTCGAATGTGCTTGACAGGATTATGCTAAAACAAATGACCATCCAGATTCATACAAATAGTTTGTTGTCATCTATGCACTCCGCGTTTCACAGCTGCGGTCGTTACCGTAGTCGAAGGCATAAGAAAATCTCTTGGTGAGGATAAATATTTTTGGATTTTCTACAGCCTTTGACTGTCGATCAGTTGTGCAAAAAACTTGATACGTTGTTTAGTTTTTTTCCTTTTTGAAGTTAAGTAATGTCGTCTTACCTTAAGAAAAAATATATATTAGGCATTAACATATATGGGCTAAAACCTAGTTTCTCCAACCACTTGCTTATAGTACATAGTGGTAAGGACCTACAATTTTTTTTTAATATTTTTAGGTGTTACTTGGCCCCGAACCTGGCACCATAAGATTAGTAATCTAACACACTAACCTCTGAACCACTGCGCCCACGTCGCGTCGTCGTACCTGGAAACGGCTACATTTTACTTTACCGGAATAAATGCAAAAAATAAAAAAAAAATAATTTGAAATGGAAAAATGTGGCGCTCTCCAAGTTTGCATATATCCAACCTCGCACCTACTCCAAATCCAACATTGAGCTCAAGCACTAGGGTTGCAGGGGAAACCATACACATTACTGTTAATGGAATCTACTTGTGATACACTAATATATTCACAAGTTTTTAGTTATAAAAACAATAATCTGTGAAAATTGGGATTTTCAAAGGCTCTTAAACTATGTATATGAGAGCGCCACAAAATTTGTTCACTTTTACGCTTTTTATACCCTATTCTAGGGGTATATTAATTTTGACGCATAGTTTGTAACATACCTTAATATTGCCCGTAGACCACTAAAAGTTACTATATTTATGATCAGCATCGATAGTAATGTCGATCTAGCCATGTCCGTCCGTCCGTCCGTCCGTCGGCAAAAATTAGGCCTTTAAACTGGACCTACAGAGCTGAAATTTTAACCAAATACTCTCTAGGGTCCCGAAATAATCAAGTTTACGAATTTTTGAAATCCGCCCACAGACACGCCCACAAACTCAAAAAAACAAAATTTTGGAAAAAATCGAATTTTGAGCTAGGAAGCTGAAATTTTTTATATATGATTTAACCAGACTTTTGTCACGCCCACTTATGAGGGATAGGAATAAGAATAGGGTATCCAACAGTTCGCCCAAGCGGACTGTAGCCCGTCCCTATGTTTCTTTCTGAATTTGTTCCGATAAAGTAAAATTTTGTCGTTTGTCAATGCTCATACGATTTTCATTATACCAATCGTGGTGTTCCACAATGTTCGATACTGGTGTTTCTTCTTTTTATACCCTATTCTAGGGGTATATTAATTTTGACGCATAGTTTGTAACATACCTTAATATTGCCCGTAGACCCCTAAAAGTTACTATATTTATGATCAACATCGATAGTAATGTCGATCTAGCCATGTCCGTCCGTCCGTCCGTCCGTCCGTCCGTCCGTCCGTCGGCAAAAATTAGGCCTTTAAACTGGACCTAGAGAGCTGAAATTTTAACCATATACTCTCTAGGGTCCCGAAATAATCAAGTTTAAGAATTTTTGAAATCCGCCCACAGACACGCCCACAAACTCAAAAAAACGAAATTTTGGAAAAAATCGAATTTTGAGCTAGAGAGCTGAAATTTTTTATATATGATCTTTGGGCCACAAAACTGCTTCGGACATAAAATTTTCAAAATCCGCCCACTGACATGCCCACAATTAAATAAAATATTTTTTTTGAAAAACCAAAATTTGAGCTAGGGAGCTGAAATTTTTAATATATACTCTCTAGGGGCCCTTTATGCTCATGTGTAAATATTTTCAAAATCCGCCTACTGACACGCCCACAATTATTTTTTTTTTATTTTTGAAAGTCCAAAGTTTGAGCTAGGGAGCTGAAATTTATAGTATATACTCTCTAGGTGCCCTTTATGCTCATACTTAAATTTTTTTTAAATCCGCCTACTGACACGCCCACAATTAAATAAAACAATTTTATTGAAAAACCAAAGTTTGAGCTAGGGAGCGTTTTTATTTACAAAAGCTTAGTTTTTTCGATAAAATCCTTTAAATTTTTGTCACGCCCACTTATGAGATATAGGAATAAGAATAGGGTATCCAACAGTTCGCCCAAGCGGACTGTAGCCCGCCCCTATGTTTTCTCTTTACGTTAATGAGTTTCATTTTAACGTATACTGCAAGTCATAAGATTAGAAGCAGGCATTTTTGAGAAGTAAAATCGATATTTCTCCCGTTACATGATGGATTAGAAAAAAACGACTATGGTAAATGAGAGACTGTTTTGTTAACAACAAAATAACGAAATGTGTTTATAGGAGAGATTTACCTAACGGAACTTTGAAGAAAATTGTAAATTGAGTTAAAAATATGCGGAAATAAATGGGGTCATTCGATTAGAAGCAGTGATCAAATCAACGTTTTTTGTGAAGTTAATATATTTTGTCTACCTATCTATCCTTAGAATAGCGTCAATCTCAGCTTTATCGGCAGCTAAAATTAGAGAGAAAGCTAATGTTAAGACCAGATTATCCACTGTTACCCGCACCCTTCGCCGTGCTAAACACTTAAAACGCCTGAAACTTAAGAAAAAACCATCACTTAATGACGCAAGAAAGAAACAATGCTTGTGTTTCGCGAAAGATCACATGAGCTGGGATGTGCAAAATGGAACGAGCACAAATGATTGGCGGAAGGTTATTTCTTCGGACGAAAAAAAATTGAACCTAGATGGGCCGGATGGTTATAATTATTATTTCCATGACCTGAGGAAAGAGGAACGGTTTTTGAACTGTCACCATAGCAGAGAAGGAGGCGTTATGGTCTGGGATTCAATTTCATTTTGCGGAGCTATAGACTTGGTAGTCCCAGATATCAATATGACTGCAAACAACTACAAAGCCTTGCTGGAATCAGTATTCCCCACAATTGACGAGCTTTTTGGACCAATTTCATGGATTTTTCAGCCCGATTGGTGAAATCCTTCATTGCGGCCCAAAACGTCCTTGCTGCTTTGGCCACCGTATTTTCCGGACCTTAACATAATACAAAATGTGTGGGGCTGGCTTACACCCAAGGTGTATGAGAAAGGGAAGCAATTCGATGACAAGGAACCGGTAATTCATAATATCAAATTGGAGTGGAGTGAGATTTCACTGGACTACTCAGAATCACTGTATAAATCGTTAAAAGATAGAATTTTTGAAGTCATTTTAAAGGCTGGTGGCAGCACGCATTATTAAACATCTAATAGAAGCTAATGTGGACAACAAAATATAAATAACTGCATTCTATTTTCATTTGCTATTTACAATATGTATGCTGATGATAAACAGCTCTAGCAGCTGTGGTCTTGGTGAAGATTAATATAGATATAAGATAATTTCTGATTGGTCGGAGAGAATGGGCTATTTCTTAACCCTTGCAAAACTTAGTGTATGTCAATAAGTAAGAAATCTTTGGATTATACCTATTTTCCAGACATACTGCTTAATGGATCTAGAACTGAACGAATATGTCGAGCCAGGCAGAAATTAAGGAATTTCATTTAATATGACTCTTACTTGTGAGTTGTGATACGCCTATTAACGGCTCCATTGGTAAAGTGTTGCTGCGTCAATCATGGATTTCATAATATTTTACTCCTCAATATACACACAGAAACCCTTTTTATTCCTATTCTAAATTATCTCTGCGAAATTTTGTGTAACTGTGTTGCTGTCAGCAAGATATAAGAAACTAAGCAAAGCATCCAATAATATCGCGCGTTATGTAATTAATTTGAGTCGATTTGATAGTGTTAGTCTAATTTTATAAAAGCGTAAAATGAAGAATATTATCCGCGGAAAAGGATTTCTTAACTGTAAGTAAATAATGGTGCCGGGCATTTGGAACGCTCGTGTGTGTGGGCTTTTAGTGATTAAATAATTATTTTCGCCAAATTACAAATTTGTTTCTTTTTAATTTCAAGTTACGTTATAACACGATAAGTGAAGCAGAGGTGAGTGTGTTGGACTACTAATCTAAAGGCCTCGGATTCAAATCCAGCCGGGTTCAAGTATCATTTAAAAAAATGTTTTAAAAAGAAGGACGCGTGAAAATGGTACCAAAGATCAGACTGCAAAATTATAAATAAAAATATTAGTCACTAATGGCACTACAACATGAAACCTTGCTTTTCAGACGTTCTCAAGAGGTGGGAAAAACTCTAAAATACAACATTTCAGCAAGTATCAAGCATGTGTTGCTGCGCCTACCCGCCAGACGGGGTCACGCTTCACGGACTTAAGGGATTTCACCCTTGGTATAGGTTATGTTAATGGTAAACTTTCGCGCTGGTACCAACAAAAACTGTAGTTTTAACTCAATCTGATGAACGATGCGCTACCCAGAGTAAAAGACAACAAAATTAAGCGGTGGGTAAACTGCTGGACTGATTTTGACCAAACTTAACAAAACCACTTTCGAAAGCATACCAACGATTGGTTGAGCTCAATCGGTTCAGTCGTTTCGGAGTTAATAGCATAGACACAAACATAGGTACATATATAGGTACATTGATTTTTATATATCGTCGGCTTTCTTTCAAAACCTGATAAGTCCAAAATGACAAATTTTTCAGGAGACACAAAAAACTGTTTTAAAAAATAATAAACAGATGTTCTCAGTTTGAAAATAGAAGTTATACAAGATAAATTTTAATTTTGATCAATTAAGTTATAACGTATCATAATAACCACCCAAGGTTAGGTAAGGTTACGAGGGCTGTATGCACATTTGCGCAAGTTTCACAAAGAGGCCATAGTGGCACATTGTGAATACATGGTTAGACATGTGCCTTACAAAACCATTTGGATCTGCCGATAAATCTTTTTATGGTTGATAGAGGTATCCCCGCCTCTTCGTTCAAACTGTCTAAGAACCGTGCTCCCGTGTTAAGAAAGCGGCGTTCTTGAAAAGCTGAGCAGTGGCAAAGTAGGAGATTCAATTTCCTTTCATCTCAACATCTCACGCGGAAGTAATTTTTAAAGATACTTAGCCTTCTAGCCATCTTTTCCGCCTTAAGATTTAGCAAATGCATCAATGTTTCTTTTTAGGGTTCCGTAGCCAAATGGCAAAATATGGAACCCTTATAGATTCGTCATGTCTGTCTGTCTGTCTGTCTGTCTGTCAGGAAATGTCACACCCACTTTTTTCCGAAACTATAAGAGCTATACTGTTGAAACTTGGTAAGTAGATGTATTCTGTGAACCGCATTAAGATGTTCACATAAAAATAGAAAAAAAACAATAAATTTTGGGGGTTCCCCATTAGGGTGGAGCGAAATTTTTTTTTTTGAAAATCTTTTAAGCCTATATGCGGAAAAGTTGAATTTAGGAACCCAAAAGATGTGTGAAAAATTTGAATAATTTATGATGTCATCTTAAGGTTCCTGTATGACGTCAAAATTTTCATTTTTTGTCTGATTTAACTAGATGAACCGTGCTTTCCGCGCTTGGTGCCCTTATGAATATAATTCTAAAAAATAGCTTTCTTAGCGGACATCTACGTCATTAAAAGAAAGTACTGTCAACATTTGAGTTCTTTCTGTCCAGCGGTTTGGTCTGTGCGTACTTTTTTGAATACAAATTTGAGAAAAATAAATAAATAAAAAATATGGTTATCTTTGTATTATACTTAACTTTTGTAACAAAAATATTGAAACTACACTAAAATACCATTAAACTTAATATAATGGATGAAATTATCAATATATTTTGATTCAAACGCATGGGCTGAATTTAAAAAAAAAACTGCTACTTTACAAATTTATTATACTATTTACAGACTTAATTGTTTTCTATTTCCATTGTTTTTTGTGAGTGCCTGTTACTTTGTCATTTATTTGTGAAAATGCCAAAAACGCGTAGTGAAACCGAGTGTGAAGTTTTTGGAGCACCTTCCGAGCTTCAGAGCAATGTTCTTCCAACTTATCGTGATGTAATGAAAGCGTTTATGCTTATTAGAATTTCATTGAAAGACAAAAGAAAAGGATATGATCCAAGTGTTTCCGAGGTTTGCTCAAAATGATTAGTGGATTTAAAAAGTGTGTGGCTAAAATCATCACTCCCTGTAGTGTCAGATCAGCAGATATTGCATAAAATTAAATTGTATAACGAAAAATACAAAGCTATAAAAAAAACATAAAATCAAAGCGAAGCTCATTTATTATAAAACTAAATTTATTTAAATCGAATAGCAATCAACTTTTTGACAAATCAATTTGCATAAGATGGACGAGCTCGAGATATTCATTCATAAATATAAAATTGATATTTGTTTGATTTCGGAAACTCATCTGACGAAAGAAACCAGCACAAACATTCGAGGATACATTGCCTATCACGCATATCACCCTTCGGAAAGGGCGAGAGGCGGGGCATCCTTGTTGATCAAAAATACCATTGAACACTCAGTCAGTGGAACATTCGAGCTTGACAAACTGCAATTATGCACGGTGAGCGTAAAAATTAAACACATAAAATATGATTTTGCAGCTATCTATTGCCCCCCACGTGCAACGATGGAAAGAAGCGATTTTATAAGTATCTTTGACTCACTTGGACGAAATTTCGTCATCGGAGGTGACTTTAACGCAAAACATACCTTCTGGGGATCGAGATGCATTTCAGTAAAAGGTAGAGTTCTTTACGAAGCCGGTATGGAATTGGGGGTAGACTTTCATTCCTCAGGTAAACCGACATACTGGCCCTCGGATACGGCAAAAACACCAGACCTCATCGATTTCTTCATCACGAAAGGTTTGTCGGGAAACTCTATTGTAGTTGAGGAATGCTTCGATCTTTCTTCTGATCATTCACCGGTCATTTTGACAATTAACGGCTGTCTACGAAAAAAAGAAGGTCCGCCCAGACTAACTAACATGAAAACAAACTGGGAATCCTTTAAAAAATACTGTGAAAGTAAAATCGATCTCAAAGTGTCTCTTCGAACACCCCACGAACTTGAAGACGAAGTCGATCAATTTATTAACGTCATACAATGCTCAGCCTGGAAAAATACTCCCCATAAACGGAAAATAACCACAAATTGCGAAATAACATATCCCTTGGAAATCACGCAATTGTTAAAGAAGAAAAGGGGAGCGCGCAAAAGATGGCAACAATCTCGCGCTCCACAGGATAAAACCACTCTTAACTGCCTTTGTAGTAAACTTAAGAGAGAAATTCGAGACTTTAAAAATCGTGAAATTTCTACATATCTTGGAAGCCTAACTGCGGATAAAAGTACAAATTACTCGCTCTGGAAAGCCATGAAAGGCATTAAAAAACCAAAAACGCAAGCGCCACCCATCAGGAAAATCAATGGAGAATGGGCGAAGAGTGACAAGGAAAAAGCCGAAATATTTGCAGAACATTTGGAAGAAACATTTAAACCATTTGATGGTCAAGCGTTGCTCGAATTTCCTGTCCTAACCGTGGCACCTGACAATTATAGAATAAAAAGTGTATCGCTAGCCGAACTACGCTTCGAAATAGAGAAACTAAAATTAAACAAAGCTCCTGGATATGACTTAATCACAGGACAGGTCCTTAAAGAGTTACCTAGGAAAGCTTTAATAAAGTTTGCATATCTTATAAATGCATCGTTCAGGTTATTGTACGTTCCACGACAATGGAAGGTAGCTGAAGTTATAATGGTTCCAAAGCCCGGTAAACCACTGAATGACAAAAAATCATATAGGCCAATATCTCTCTTACCGATAATGTCGAAGGTATTCGAAAAACTTTTGTTAAAGCGCCTAGCCCTACATCCGATTATCGAAGAACGTCGATTAATACCTGACCACCAATTCGGATTCAGGATTAAGCACTCTACAATCGACCAGGTTTACAGAATAACCAATGTAATTGAAAAAGCCCTAGAGGAGAAAAAAATATGTTCTAGTGTTTTTCTCGACGTCTCTCAGGCCTTTGATAAAGTATGGCATACAGGGTTGAAACATAAGCTAAGACAAGCTTTTCCGAAACAGTTATCTGATATCCTTAGTTGTTACTTATCAGACAGACTCTTTCGTGTAAAACACGGAAATGATTACTCTGAATTTAAAGAAATCGCGGCAGGAGTTCCCCAAGGAAGCGTTCTTGGACCGATCCTATTTCTAATATACACTAGTGATATTCCTCAAGAAGAAGGCACAACAGTAGCCACATTTGCAGACGATACAGCTATATTAGCAGTCAGTAATACCGTTGAATCAGCAACTAATAAACTCCAACGTTCTATTGACAAAATTTGTGATTGGACAAAGACTTGGCGTATTGCTCTCAACGAGGCCAAATCAACGCACGTGAATTTTACTTATAAAAAGGTAGACAACTTACCCATTTTCATTGATTCGGTACGAATTCCGTACGCAAACGAGGCAAAATATTTGGGTATGACACTCGATGCGAAATTAAAATGGAAACCGCACGTCAAGAAGAAACGCGAAGAGCTCGCCATTCGATGTAAACAAATGCACTGGCTGCTTGGTAGATTTTCCCAACTCAGCATGCAGAACAAGCTGCTTTTATACAAGCAAGTACTAAAACCGGTTTGGACATACGGTATACAACTTTGGGGTTGTACCAAATCCAGTAATATCAAAATTTTACAAACTTTTCAAAACAAAGTGCTAAGAAAAATAGTAAATGCACCATGGTTTATCAGAAACACTGATATCCACAGAGACCTAACTATGGCTACCGTCGAAGATGAAATAAAACATTTTGCCTGCAAACAACAGACACGCCTTCACGGTCATTGCAATATCACCATGCTACAAATTCGAGACGATACTAACCTAGTGCGCCGATTACAAAGGATAAAACCATTTGAATTAGCGCAATAAGATGTAACCGCGTGCTTATGGCGGTATTAGCAGGTGCCTCCACTGGGAAGCTGCCTGCCAAACGCGTAATTTACAGTTTAAATAAAACTACTAGATAGGAATAACCTAGTTGTAGTATGCAGGTTTCGAAGGGAGGTGGTTTTTGTTTTCTTATCTTAAGTGAGAAAGAGTCGCATGTACGATTTTCCACCTACCCCTATTATTCGTCCGAGCCTAGTTCTGGTTCCAAGTCTCGTGCTTTTAACCAGGATAGGTAACTCTCAGCTTGCTGAGAGTAACGATAATATTACTATGGCTTGGGAGTAATATTAGAAACTCTATAAAAAAAAAAAAAAAAAAAAAAAAAAAAATTTGCAAATGTAAAGATTTTTTAATTCGTACTTGTATCACAAAAGTACCACATGCAGAACGCAGTTTCTTACTTGACCAAAGACAATTAATGAAAATTGCGATTGGTAACGTTGACTCTGATTCAACGAAAAAGATTAAAAAAAGAAACGATCGCAAGATTCAGGAGGATCTAAAACGAAAAAAGCACGAAGATGCAAAACCATGGCAAAACCATGTTTCTGGAAACAAGTGGCTTAAAATCATATCGAAAGATTTTAATCGAAGAACATGTTGTACTTGTTTCTGAGCCAGGAGGACAATATCTTGGACATGTCGCTCCAACTTGTGGAAATGCCAAAACAATATCATCCAGCATAGTTGACTTCATAAAAAACATCCTTTGTATTGACATGCAAAAAATTAAAACAGTTGGATGCGATGGAACTGTTGTGAACACTGGTTCTAAAAATGGTATCGTTTGTCAGCTTGAAGCGGCCATAGGTGGGCCAGTCCATTGGTTTGTTTGTTTGCTTCATTTCAATGAACTTCCCCTTCGGCACTTAATGGAACATATTGATGGCAAGACCAATGATACCAAAGGCTTTTCTGGAGTCCTGGGAAAAGCTCTTGAAAGTTGTGATAATTTGCCAATACAGTCATTTGAAAAGATACCAGTGAAGCTGCCTGAAATAAGTATCGAAAATCTAAGCATGGATCAGAAATACCTGTATGAAATATGTATGGCAGTTTCTCATGGCAAAGTATCTTTCGATTTAGCACAACGACAGACAGGTAAAATGTCCCATTCAAAGTGGCTTACAACAGCTAACAGGATTCAACGCCTTTATGTAGCAACTGCGAAACCTTCAACGGAATAAGTGATTCTGTCCACGTACACAAGGAAAGTATATGCGTTTGCTTGGTTTCAAATAAAAACTAAACCTTCTTGTTTGGATGGACTAAAGCATATTTAAAAAATTATAAAAGCTTGCAAATACCTGCCAAAAAAACTTAAGGCAGTAGTTCATCCGGTTATAGAGCGCAACTCGTTTTTTTGCCATCCAGAAAACATTTTACTTGCTATGTTAGCTGATAGCCGAAGCCATGTTCGGGAATAAGGTTTGAGGATGATTTTAAAATGCAGAGCGGAGATAAAAAAAAAATAATGGAATCCGCCGTTTTATAATCCCAAAAATAAATTTTGAAGCCAACGATTATATTGATCTGATAAATGGGCTACGGCGGACGTCACCGAAACTCCTTTAACGAAAATATATCAGATGAGGACTTACGAGCAATGGTTGAAAATCTAGGTACCTGATAATATTTATTCAGCTATAGACAAAGAGCTTTCAAAATATCCCTGTCACACTCAAGCTGTCGAAAGATGTGTTAAGCTGGTGACAGAAGCTCCTGTTTCAGTGTGTGGCCGAGAATCAAGAGATGGATTTATCAAAGCTAGGATCTTATCTCGAAAACAGTTGCCGCGATTTGAAACAAAGAAAGAATTCGTCAAGACCCTCAAAACATGAAATATTTATAACTTAAAATTTATAGTTCAAATAGTTAGTTACTTGATAAATTGTTAATTCTAGAGTGAGAATGTAGTCCTTAAATCAATTCCCACAGAAGGAGCTTGCTTGAATATAATGCAATAAACCAATGTGTAAGATGAATTCAGCCTACCTACCAATGATTAGATTTTAATAAATTCTCATTTTCAGGGAATCGATTTTGATGGCGAACTAATTTTTTCACAACATAAATAAAAATGTTAAATAATTTACTTTATCAAATAAATTTAATCTTATTATTAGATCTTCTGTATTATAAATGTATTTTCATTATGTAAATGATAATTTTTTTCCAGTACATAAAAAAAGTAAAAATAAAAATTGTCAAGGATATTTTGTTTTTGAATATATGAACCACAGGACATTTTTTGTTTTTGCTAAAAACCGGTTGTAGCTTTAAGAAATAATCAAATTCAACTCTAAGAACTATAGGCATTAAAAGAAAAAAAAAGAAAAATAAAGATTAAGGGATATTTTGTTTTTGAATATAGGAACCACAGGACCTTTTTTGTTTTCGCTATAAACCAGTTGTACCTTTAAGGAATAATCAAATTCAACTTTTAGAACTTTAGGCATTAAAAAAAAAAAAAATAGGTAATAAAAAAATGTTTAAATTCACTCCGGCCTATTCTCCATACTTAGAACTGAAACTCAAAATATTTTTTTTCATCTAACCCATAAGTGTTGGGTATCTATGGATAGGTCTTCAAAAATGATATCGAGGTTTCTAATATCATTTTTTTCTAAACTGTATAGTATGCGCGAGAGACACTTCCAAATTGGTAAAATGTTGCCCCCCCCCCTCCCACCCCTTTAACTTCTAAAATAAGGGAATGATAAAACTAAAAAAAAATATATGATGTACATTACCATGCAAACTTCCAACGAAAATTGGTTTGAACGAGATCCAGCAAGTAGTTTTTTTTTTTATTCGTCATAAATCGTAAACCGCAATTTACCTTTCATTAAATCAACTCAAATATAAAAAAAAAACATTTAATTTCATAAACATAAACGTTATGCGTAAACCGTGAACCATTATTTTCTAATAATAAATCTGTAATAGGTGCCTAAGTAAATAATAATTATAATTTGCGCGGAACCTTTCATGAGCGACTCCGACTCGCACTTGGCCGCTTTTTTTATTTTAACTTTTTATTGTAAAATTTTTGTATACAAGTGGCGTTTTCTCTGCAACTCAGTAATAACTCATTCATCATTTTATCTGTAAGCCAAAAACAAATTTCTATTCAGCGAACCCAGAACTCAGTATGGTGCGTCAAAATTGAGAAACAGACGTCGCTGAAATCAGTTGAAGGTTGGGAACAAAATTTAAATATTGTACCGGGGTTGCCGATGGCCAATTTGAGAATGTCGCATTAAAAATCTTCGAAAACCAAAAAAGGATCTTATTGAAAAACATGTTAATAACTAAAAATGGAAAATGAATCTAAGATGTGACATAAATAGCAATTACTGACATTAATTTATTTGACAGAAGGCTATTTTACCAGGAGATCCTTGAAACCCCGAAAAGCTCCTTAAAACCAAAATAAAAATATATTTTTCCAAAATGTCCTTGGAAGCCGCGCATTATTGCTGTGTTTAATGTTATTTTACCAAGAGGTCCTAGAAACCCAAAAAAATTATTTTTTTGAAACCACAATTATAACGCCACATTGCATATTTCTTTACAGACAAAATCTTAAGAGTAATGATAAATAAACTAGTTTTCGAAATCATAATCACAACATCTTACGAAAATAAGGGTTTGTTGTTTTTCGCTTGTAGCGCACCCAATCAAAAAAGTGTAAGAGCAGATTTGTTCCCGAATCACGTATCAAAAATAAAGTTTTGCACGGCTCTTTAGAGACAGAAATGTAGAAGTTAGCATCAAAAACCCAGTTTTTCAAACCTTTTGTCTAAGTTAGATCTTGTGGTTCTTCGCATTTTGACAGCATACGCTTTAATATCTCAAATCAAAAATGCAAAAAATAGGATATGTACGTTACGTAACTTCTGATTACATTATATGAGTAAATGCCATGCTTATCTGTCAAAATGAGCCTCTTTATTTCATAAACTGGTCATATATCCTGATTAGATCGTAGCGTAAATAAACATATTTGACAGATTCCTGTCAGTACGAACTGAGAGATGATCGCGCTCCATTTTCTTCGAGATAGGTACTTTGACTGAAGGCTTCCTCGGATCTTGGAACTTCTTATTCAATCCAGCTTTGTTAATTGCCCTCATACTAATTGTACGCTATCCAAAATTGTGAACCGTATGTGGAATCACTCTTCCATTCACATAAATGTCTGGAGTAGGTCAGAGTGGGTCAGAGAATAGGCAGCACAAGTATTCTGTTTTTGTGTTCGGACTAATACCCATTCAACTCCAAAACATACACTCATAGATCAAGAGTTTTTCATGGACGTCCGATCCTCTATTATGGGTGCTCCATCGTCAGCAAAGAATAACTGACGCACTTCGGGGTAGGTCACTTTTCCTTCAAGCAGATAATCAAGGACCGTTATCAATATCAAGGGACTCAAGATGCTTCCTTGTATAATGACTTGGATTGTAAACTCGAAAACAAAATAGAAACGGCTACCAAAATTTAAACCTGTTTGAATATGCCATTGACTTTTTGCAACGGGTTATGGTTCAAATCATCTTTTTTCTTTTAACCGTTCAATATCGTGATCTTTTCTGAAATGTTAATTAATTTAAAGTTTCAGTTTCAAGCTGGCAGCACCCGAAGCGGATTGCACCATTAGCCAAACTCTCCTGTTCTTTGCATTATTGCCAAAAATCTTTGGTTAAGGCATTATTTTTTTTTTAAGTTTAAGTACGTGAACTATTTACCACTAACAAAGTTGCTTTGTTTTTCATCTTCTGTCAAACAAAAAATTATTGCTTTTTGCTTTCATTTATACGATCAATCATATAAATCCAAATTTATATATTAAATTTGGATTTATTTGTATTTGTACATATTTTATTTATAATTCGTGTTAACACATAAATACTATGCAATCTTTTAAGTGTGTTACAGTATTGTCAAGGTTGGCACATTAAAGTATAAGTATATTTTACAATTTCATTTTGATCTAAACGGCAAAAATGTATTCATATTTATATTGGATATTTTACTATAAAAAGAGAGAACAAATATAAATGAAAAGAAAAATAATAAGCAAAAATTCCCTAAAACAATACAGCACTTAAATAATTAAAATTAAATTCAAAAGTATTGTTCATGCCTGTAAATCTCCTGATATGAACCGGAAGCGAATTCCAAAGTCTTACGGCACATACAAATAATTGTTTTTGTGTAATATTATAATTATAATATGCTGGCGGAACAAAACTTCTACTTCTGACCGAAGAAGATGCAAATTGTAACCTTTGGAAAAGATATTCTGGTTCTTGTTTTTCTCTAAGAGTGAATAGGAAAATTAATATTTTAATGTCGAGATATTTTTGTAAGTCCATTCCAAGAAAATGCCTTACATATCCAGAAATGTGTTCCCTTTCGAACCAAGTTATAAGCAAATCTCACTGTAATATTTACTACTACCTCTTGCAAGAGCTATGACTGTCTAAGTCACAAAAGACTGGATGTGCGTAAAAAAGAATGGGCAACAGAAGTGACTTAACCAACATCGCTTTGATCCTAAACGGCAGATCTTTTCCTACTTGATACAGAGCGCGTAGGGATCCATAAACTTTAGAGACGGTATTTATTATATGATTCTCCAAGTGAGATTTTGGTTAAACGTTACACCGAGATTTTTTACTCTGGTGACGTATGTCAACTGTGATCCATCAACAACAAGTTGAGGTAAGCTTTGTGTATCGATACTTAAACGGCTGATTGCAATTGCTTGACTTTTGGTCTAATTAAACCTAACCTTATTTTTTCGCGACCATGTGTCTACAGAATTGAGGTCTTCATTCAGTCGCTGAGTGGCATCCTCGACAGGACCCAATGGATAGCTCAAGTGCAGCTGGACGTCATCGGCATATATTTGAAGTTTGCAATATGTACTTTAACACTAATGGAATGTCATTATTGAGTAAGATGAACAATAACGGACTCATTATTGATCCCTGTGGAACGCCGGCTCTGGTTACAATAAAGTTGGATAATGACTCGTTGATATACACAGCTTGAGTACGCCCATTTAAGTAGCTTTCCATCAGTCTTAAAGCCGTCGGGTTGAAATTAATACAGTGTTTTAATTTAATAATTTATATTTCATTGGGCACTATATCGAAGGCTTTCGAAAAATCAATATGAGCGATGTTACACGATCTTCATTCATTTCAATGCGAAGGTCATTCAAAAGCGCTGTAGTACAGCTATGCTTTGGTCTAAAGCCCGATTGGTGCGGTGATAGAAGATTGAACTTATTAAGGTATGAGTGAATTTGTTGGCTCATTAGTTTTTCGAAAGCTTTCGATATGAATGGTAATCGAGATATCGGATACATGAAGCAGGTTATAATATTATTGAAAATGTATGTAATTTCAGGTAGTACTCCGTGGATTATCATTTTTAAGAATATTTTGGATGCATTCCATCCAAGACGATGGTGTTCGATTTAATGAAGGTGATGGCTTTAAGTTCGTCATATTCATAAATTCTTTGAAAACAAAAATCTCTAGAAGTTACTAGATTCTTCAACGATGTAAGGGTTCTCTTCTTTGTCGACAGGAGCATTTGTGGTTACTGAAGGAGCAGCAAATTGGATTTTTAATTCATCAGGACTTTTTTCACAGGCATCTGCATCAGCTGCCTTTTTTCCCAATACCTAACTCCTTTAAATTGTTCCATGTCTTTGTTTTGCTGTGCTCGGGCTTGAACTTAGACGTGAAAAATTTGTTCTTTGCAAACCTTATCTCTCTTTTAGTATATTTTTCCTAGCTGTCTTGAACTCATTGAAGAACTCGGGGATTTTAAATCTTCTCCATCGTCTGTACGCGCCCTGTCCCTAATATCAAGCAAACGTTGGATACCAGGAGTGCCCCACTCACAATAATTGCTTTGAAGAGTTAATGTTTTTATTGGAACATGCAGTTCAAAGAGGCTATTGGCATTGTAAGTAAAAAGATCTACCTGCTTATCAATTGATGACACAAGGCGAAGTCTTTGCCAATCTGAGGTTAACATGTCCCGAAAAACCGAATCGAATCGAAGCGCTGTAAGTCAGACATGCAAGTTTGTAATGTACATATTAGTACACTTATAAGGTGTCTAAACTGGTTGATAAGGGCAAACATATTCATGATAAAGACACGAGGTCTTGATATTTGAGTTCACCGATTTTTTTCGATTTGAAATGGATGTTAATATTTTTCATAAAATTTGGATTTACGAGGTTCTGAAAGAAAGCCGACGATATAATATAGATTCAAAAAAAAAAATAGCCAGAACAATTAACAATTCTTACATTTTCGCATATGCGTACTGAGTGAGTCAGCTATATTTTTTGCGTTATAATATCAATATTATGGGTAGATGTATTGGACATGTTCCTGCTTATATCTGCATCTATACATTGGAAAAGTCTTAAAGGCTGACCACTCACTGGTCCAACGCATGAAAAAATACGTTCACAGGGAAGAGTAGGTATTTTTCATAACAGTATAAAATATTTCCTTTGCTGAAACAAAAAATGAAAAGCAATGAAATTCAAAATAATCCTTCATCTACAAACAGAATTAAATTAAAGAAAACACAAATTCCTAAAATTACAACCTGATTTGAATCGAAGAATAAAAGAAATAAATCTCACCGGATTCTTAAAAGCTTCCATTACCCAGGAAAATAAAGATTCAATCAAATGGTTTTATTTTTTTCTAATTTCGCTTGTCCCTCTCGTACAGTTAACATTCGAAAAATAGTCCTAAATAAACCAAATTCATAAAAAAAGAAGTACAGATTTTGTGTTAACATCCCTTAGCAATCGAATTTCCTTTCAGCAATTCTACACGTATGTATGTATGTTTATTAAACCCCTTTCAAGCCAATTCCATAAAGCTGATATAAAATAAATACCAGGATTATGCAGACCAAGAAGAGTGAGGAGAAAGGGGACAACAACGTTTACCTTTCGCAGGCTATTTTGAACAAAAGTATACATTGCTATTGGTGTGTTGGCCATTTTTCGTACCACACAATGGAACAATCTCAGCGCTTTATACAATTAGGTGGAATTCTTTCAAACGCCATCGTCTTTTCAATACACACCGGTGTCAAGTGTCAATAAAAGATCAAGGACTATTTTCCTATCCTTTGGTAGCATTTTTGCAGCCACGTATCTACCAAATAAAAAAAGGGATAACACAACGAACACAAAGAGTAGCCAAAATGCTTAAATTGCCATAAACTGGTATATAGATTTGACCTTTTTTAAGTGCTGGTCACCGACGTGGATGCGATTCTCAGCTTGACAAACCCCGGGTCCGTTCTACCTCCATTGTGCTTTTCCGGACGACTTTTTTAACACTTTTGAAATATCCATAAGGATTAGTGGATTTCTTTTTTTGTGTTTGAAATCGTCTAAAATTCGATTTCAGTTGAGTAAATTGCGGCCAACTGAAAGTGGTACATGACAAAACGGTGGAAGGGTCTGAGTAATAGGGCACGTTTTACCGGATTGCTCAGTGTCAAATGTTGCGTTTTGAATATTTTATATTTGCACTCTTCTACTTGCTTTGAATGCTCAATGAAAAAATTGCTTAACCCAAAAGCAATTGAAATCAATCAGCACTCGAATTCGGGAGCCATACCCGAGAACGTATAATGCAAAAAATGCATTTTTTACCTATGGAGGGTTTTATTTTGGGTGCTCTGGGTGGGATAAAGTTCACGGGTATGAGGTAGGGATTATTTTCAGTAGAGCGCCTTGATATAAATGGATACATTTGCCGCAAATATTGCTTTTACATACGAAGCAAGTATGTTTGCATTATAGATGAAAGCCAAACGCTTACAATTTTTAAATCAAATTAATGGTAGCGTCTGGAGTATAGATTTCTATATGAGATGCATTTATAATAAAAGTTTGACGTGGATAGCCCATACAGAGTCATGTAGGGTCTAAAGCCTAACATCTTCAGACATTCATTTGTGGCAGGTAATTTTTTGTCTGGGAATGAAATCAGATTTAGTTATGCTCAACATTAAAAGAAACTATCACCCATGTTATCTTGAAGCATAATTAAAGTAATTAACTTCACGTGACGATTTGTACAAAAAACCTATTTTTTGAGCTGCGGTCCATTTTTGATTTTTTATGGTATTAAAAAAGTTCTGGGAAGCAAACTAGCTGTATTTCGTAAATTGTTACTAGTAATAGTTTGAATGAAATTGATATTTTGGGACCTTTAGCACGGATTCGCCTAAAAACTTACTTCAGGTTCATTTCCCAGGTTCGTCCGATCGTGCAACACACGGAAAATCAATATTTAGTCCAGATGAAGGTAAGTGGGCACTAGGCTTTTTCAAACGACTTAAAGCCCCGGCATAGACGGTTTATTTCCATGAATGGATCGGAGCCATGCTGGAAAGTCGAAGAATAACCTGCTTATCTGGAGGAGTATCGGTGTCTGTGACACAAGCTAAAGGACGCCCTCAAGAAGGACCTCTCCTGTAGTCACTAGTCATCGACAGCCTTTTAGTCAGTCTCCAGAGACTAGGCTTTAACGCCGTTGGGTATGCAGATAGGCTGGCAATAATTGTAAGTGATAAGCCACCACGGCCATAACTGAGGTCACGAAAAATGTTTAACTAACCGTTCTAAAATTGTGTAATAATGAACCAAACCTAAACCGTTACAGTGATCTTTACAAGAAGGAGACTGATCAATTGTGAACCTATCACGGTTAAAGGCACCACCTAAAGCTACTCCAGTGAGGTCAAATATCTCGGCGTCGTCCTCGATAAAGGAATCAAGTGGAACGCGCACATCAATACTGCCACAGAGCGAGCCACTAGAGCCATGTGGGCCAGTAGACGTCTATATGACCCATCCTCTTTAGGAGGACGGCTGCTAGATGCGCTATTTAGCTGCAACTGGAATACAAGTTCTAACCAGGTGACCTCATGGGACAGTTGAAAATACTTAGCTCAATTCCAAAAACGGTCATGTTTTGCTCCACCCCGACACTGTAGTTATGGAGAATTGTTTTGGAACACTATTTGAGGTTGAAATATTTTACCGCGCACACTGGGCCAATGGTGTTCGGGCACTGGACCCTATAATTCTGGTCTGGTTCGCCGACGACCTAGTCAGACACATCAAGGTCACTTGGCTGGGTACCTGTCCACCGAGGAATTGCAGGCATCGAATTTGCAGATAAGCTAGCTATGGCTGGCTTAGAATTCACCAGAACTTTTTTTTATAATTTGCACGCGCTAAAGGGATTTTTGTGTATCCTTATAATGTAAATAGTTACACCGCGCGGGCAGAAATTCGGATTGGAGAAAGAAATATAGGCATTAATGTAGGCATTATACAATCGTGTGACGCTAAGGAACGATTCTTTGTATTTCACTGTACACCCGAATACAGACTTAAGGTTGAACTGATATCTATTCCTAGCACGGCGGCGGGTATTGCAGTGGAAACGTTCTAAGCGGGAATACAACTGGCTATTTTGGTTGAGCACTTATGGTGGAAATACAGATAGAACAACGAAAGGCGACTATGGCTAAGAGAGGTTTTGAATTTTGTCGAGTAGCTCCAAATATGTTATGGGTGCGCCGGACCAGATATGAGCGTTGTACTCAAGCTTTGGGCGGATAAACGCCCAAAATAAAACACGGATAAATTGTAGCCTGATCAAAAGAGATTACATATTTCCCTGAATCAAGTCAAGACATTTCGCAGCATTCGATAACAGCATTGTTTTTGAGAGGCACTGAATTACCCCACTATCAAGGTCGGATTTCAATGAGCTTAACATATTATGTTGCCTTTCCAGTTGAACGCAAGAAGATGTGGAACGTGAACCTGGAAACGCATATGCAAATCTGAGGGTACTGCCATCAGCGAAGGAATGAATTGGATTAGAAGCAACAGACAGGAGATCATTTATAAAAATGAGAAACAGAGTCGGAGACAGAACAGAGAAGTTTTTCTAATCCATTGAAGAAGAATATCATCGATTCCAAATGCACCCATTTTCGACAAAAGATCTTGATGTCAAACTCTGCCAATTGCCTTTGAAATATCAAACGCAACGATCTTACTTCACCATCATGGTGAAGAGATTGATTCATTTTTTCGGTTAGATATGCCATCAAATCACCAGTGGACCCGTTGCTGCGAAAATCGTACTGCCGGTCACTAAGAAGTTTTCGGAATTCAAGATGTTTCATAAGCTGACGGTTAACCAGCGTTTCCATGACCTGGGAAAAAGGGACGTACCTAAGTGGAATTCGTCGGTAGGAGGAGGGAGAAGAAGATTCGCCTTTTTAGGGACGGACTGGGAAAGTGCTGTTTTCCATCTTCCCGAAAGGAGCACTGAAGAATAGGATGGATAGAAAAGCTAACGCAGTGGTTTCGCCAATGTGGAAGAGCACCTCTTCAGAACGATGGGGAGAAGAACATCTGAACCAGTGGATTTGTGTTTCTTGAGATCTTGAAGTTCTCCTGCCACTCTCCGAGTGAGAAATTGGGTTGGTCCCAAATGAGTGTCGGGATCGAATACGAAACCGAACTCTTGATGTGTTTAACAAACGACTCAAAGTTTTTACTACCCGTGGGACTTTGTAGTATTTTTTGAATCAACTATTGGTCGAAGGAGAATTTTTTGGTTAACCTCAGATGGGCGGCCTTATATGACCAAAAGCTAACCCCTTTTAACGTATTTCCATACGGTTCTTTTTGGAGTTTGTTCTTTAGTTTTGTGGTAAGAGTATGAGAAATTCACCGATCTCACAGAATGGTCTGACGAAGCCAGAGTCGATAGTTCAGGGTGGACGGACGTGAAATTTGAGCCAAATGAAATTAAATTCCGAATTGGAACATTGGGTGTATTCGTATTGTAGTTGAAGCTAATAGAAAGAGAAACAAAAAATGGCACCAAGTTATAACCAGGAAGACCAATTTTTGTTGACTCTGAATCAATGCTTACCTATGTTTCACTTAGTGACAAAACAATGAAAAAAGATTTGCCCTAAGCCCACGAAAGTTATTCAGATCTACTGTAAAATTATTTGATATTACAACAGACAAACATAAAAACAACCGAAACTCCGACGTAACCTTAGCAGAGCCGTGAAGTGGAGATCATACATTAGATTTCCAATATAAATCACCACACGTGTTATGAACCTAAAATAACTTGATTTGGTCTTATAACAAAATCTGCATTGATACGACCCGCTATTCCTGTTCAGGCCATTGTGGCTTGAGATATCATGTTACCATAGTGAACTTGTGCTCAGAGACAGAATGTGGGTTTTGTCTGGAGGAGTGAATCCTCTGAACACATTCTTTGCGAATGCACTTCGCTAAATTGGTAAAGAAGACGTATCTGCCACAGTGATTATGTTGGCCAGCAGAGCTAAAAAACTTTGCTACCAAGGACATGCTGATCTTCGTAATGGAAGTGGTATGTCTTTAGATATATGGATATCTCAGTTCGCAGTGTCAGCCAAGTGCGGGAGAACGTTTGGTAATTCTTGACAACACTTGATTTGGTAAGAAGGAAATGGGAACTAACAGAGGTTTGTCTCGAAAGAAAAATACTCCATCGGATATTTGGTCTTCTGTGCGAGGAGAGCAAATGGAGGAGGAAATACAGCCATGAGCTCTATGAACATCCTGGAACACAGCAACGAAGGCCGAACCTCCGTTTTAAACATCAAGGTCTGAACAACAGGGATTAGTGTGCACGGGATCACGGAGGATGGAAGGCTGAAGTGCCTCAGGCCGAGACTTTCTACCCGTAAAGTGAGCATACACAAGCATACGGTAATAGATATATTGCTCATGGTCAATATAACAATTGCTTTTCGCCTGTCGGTCGTCAATGTGCGCACGCGCCGCCGTGAGCCGAAGCCATATAGCTTCAGTCACCTCCCGGAGCACTACTACAAGTTGACGAGCCTGGTCTCTCCCACAAACGCCATAGCTAACTTTATTTAACTTATAAATTAAGATTATGTTAATTGGAGTAACGAACTGTCCTGGAAGTGGCATGTTGACCCCCGCAATAAGCCTCTAAGATTGGATTGATTTTCCGTATCGAAGCCTGACTTAGTTCAGGTAGGCCACTATATCGCTCAAACACGTTTTACTTTTTTCGACTATTTTCGTTTCGTTTAACACGGTGAATAACGGTACCAATCAAAAGACACGTTCTAACACGGTATTGCATTTTTCCAACTAAATAACGACATTGAGGTCCACGTATGATATATTTAAGCAGTTATTAAGAATACATCTTAAACGCATTTGAAACTTTAAAGTTGTTTGTTAAGTTCAGAAGACTTTAAGTTTGTTTTTTAAATGTTTTTGAATTTACGTTTCGTTAATTGTTGAAAGAAGCAGTTGTATTTTGGGTTTTCTTTAATTTCTTAACCTATATAACTACAATTTCAATTTAAACTCACTCGTTTTTGGGATTTGTAGGCCTATACTATAGCGGCCATTTTTTTATTTTATCATTTTAAATAAACGTTCCTACCATACAAATAGTTTTACAACACTTTTTCTTTCAATAATGGCTCTAACGATTTTGATGGAAATGTAGGCATGGCAGAAAACTTTGTAAGAGCGAATTGTTACATTTGATCATGTCGGGCCCCTAGAGATTATAATGCTCCTAAATTTAATTTTCTCGTTCGTATTGTAGGGCCTCAAAATTCCACACTGATGAACTTATGGGGTGAAAGTATCTACCCTTAAAACAGGGTAAACAAATGAAGGGAAGAAGAATCTGTCATAAAACAATCGTTAAATAGCTGAACTGTCTATACTGTTAAAATGAATGAAAAAGGCGATAATTGTGGAGTTTGTCAAATATTTAGCAAGTCACCGGCAAATAAACGACGCACAGCGGATGACCTTTTGAGCTATGTAACTTGTCTAATGACAATACAAATTACCAACATGTCAAATCCAGATACTGACCTCGATTAATATTTCGAGTAATTTTAATTCAACTACTTATTGCAATTTATAAATTTTCTACTTTTTCCACCATAAACTGATCTTCTTTTTGTAGTTTATTGGTCACACCATATTTTTTTTCTCAAGCGCAGTATGATTCTTTAGAATGGAGACAGATTTCTGCTTGCTCGATGGTGAACGCCAGCATTGCGATATTTTACATTACTTGAGAAAAGAAATACCAAAAATGCTTTCACTATTATATCACCGCCACAAGCGTTAACCGTTGGCTTTTTGAATTTGTTTGTAAAATTTTGGATGTAGCAGTCAAAATTGTTCAATTTAATGCTGAATAGGAACAACAAAATTGAGAAGCTTCTCACGGCAAGTGATGCTCTTGGATGTTTGTCAGACGTTCGTAAGAGGTGGGGTAGTGGTAAGGCCTTAGGCGTTATTTGGCCTTGGCGTAATTTGAATATGAAACCCTTAGATAAGTTGAGCCCACCTCGTACTCAACTACATTTGGTAAATATATTTGTTAGAAAAGTATGCCCTAGTATATGCGATAGGATAGTACTACAAATGAGGACACACCAACCGAAAAAGGAACACACGAATGAGCTGTACAGAAATAAATGTTCCCAACTTATTACTAACTTGTTTATCAGTATGTTTTTGTTTCGGTCCATTGAATAACTTTATGTCTTAAGCTATTGAGTGGTAGTGCTCCTTTTTGCGCTAGTTTCATTTTCGTTTTACAGACCAAAAACTTTTGAAATTCCTTTCTAAATACTGTCAATAGATTAGGATTTGTGACTTTCATTTAAAAGTTATATCCACTGTGAAATTATCCCAAGAATTCGATTAAAAACTAATTAATACACTTCCATTTAAGTGGCAAAATGTATCCATTTTTGTGTAAATGTCATTTCAAGTTCCGAAAACAAAGTTCAACGCAGATATAATCGTTTCCGTGAGCGGGTCTCTTTGGTTTGTTTACAGCTCCATAGACCCAGAAAATCGACTCTGCTGTGACAGCAAAACGTGGGATAAAATGATGAGCGCGAGTAAAGAGCAAAAATGATCCAAAGAAATCGAAGCTCAAATTGCCAAATAAACACAAACGTTATCGATATAAACAAACGCGTTACACGTTGCAGGTACATAATGTAATAATGGATCTAGATGTTTACATACTAAAAACCGTTGTCAACAACGAAAAACCAACTAAATCAGATATCACCGGTCACCGAAACAAAAATAAACTGTTTAATACCAATACACAACTCAATGATGTCAAAACCAATCAAATGCACGCAATGCAAATAGCTCAAGAATCATAAAACAACAGAAATATCGTATCTGATGCTGTTTCTTATGATATTCGCAAAACACAAGATGAGAACCTGCAATCTTATTTTAATATAGGTATAGGTTTAGCATAGGTACTTAAATACCCAAAAACTCTTCTCTTAGAAATTAAAAATGTCGCAGTGGGTAAGAGATCTGGTTAATTCCTGTTGCATTAGAAAGAAGAAAGACGTACATACAATTCGCTTTGGATAATTATATAAATCGAAAAACTGCGAGAAAATCTGCATTGAATATCACTATGTAGAAAAAACCAAAATCACAACGATTGCATCACAGTTTGGTTTTTAGAGATAAAATATCGTTTTGGGTAGTTAAATACCCAACCGGCCTTAGTATGAACAAAATAACAGACACGAACATTTAAAAAGGACTTTTTGTATAATAAATTTATATTTCGTCACAGGAGCTTCGATAACCTTTACACAAAAGTCAAATTGGAGCATGGGTACCTATTGTTCGTTCATATACGGCACACAAGTAACGCCACTTCTATGCGTCGGCCACGGCTGCATTGAACGGATTCGTATGAAGTCCACTTTTTACCGCGGACTCATGCGGAAGTTATTTATTGCGTTGTCAAAAAGGTTAACACCGCCGCCTATTCGATAATTGTATTCATGAATGATCATAACGTTTTTCACGTCACAATAGCGTTCGCTTCAACAAGTTCAACATTATTGTCACAACCTGAAATTTAGTTATACAGCAATGAAAGTAGGTAATGATTTCACTAAACATATGAATATATAACAGAGTAAATACATTATTACAGCGTACAGTAAGCAATCTAATTTTAACCATCGGGTGATGCCAAGCACCAATATTTATAGCCAAATATGATTGGCATGCATTTGATGAAAATGGCAGGGATATGCTCGTCAGTGCCAGGATTGCCCCGAACAACGACTTCACCTTTAAAGCTCACAAATAAATCTTACAACTAGTATTTCGATTACCAACAGGTTTTCTGATAATGTTCGCGCTCAATTTGATGACCGAGGCTCTAGCCACAATAAGCGGACGGACTTTCTTCCAACTTCATGATTGGGTCTTTTGGGCTTATATTTCGCGTGCATGTTTATTTTATTCTATCATTATAAATAACGGTACCCAACTTACAACTGGTTTTTACAACACCAATTTTCTCAAATATGCCTCTAACCGGTTTGAACGTTTTTCAAACATAAATTAATTTAGGTGCGCGTAAGAAAATAGTGCATTTATTTAATTCTTGCGAAATTAGTTGTATAACAGTAAGTACTTTTGATTCCAAGTTATTTGTACAAAAAATAATACACTAATGTACTACTATTTTGAACAAATTTACATATTTTTTTATTTATAAAGGGTTTTTCAATAAAAGCGCTACAAAGACGCCGTTAGACTATTTCCTGTGGGGCTACGTCAAGTCTATGGTCTATGCCAACAAGCCAGCGACGATTGATGAACTTCGTACGAATATCGAACGTGAAAATGCAGCAGTATCGGCCGATTTATGCTTGAAAACCGTCGAAAAGTGGGTTCAGCGTCTGTACTTCTGCAAGCGTGCCCGTTGTGGCCATGCAAAAGAAATCGAGTGCCATACATAATGGCATCGAACGTACTTTCACAGGAATAAAGAATTTCATTGATATCCAAAACCGTTTTTGTTTTATTTAAAAAAACTTTTGTAGCGCTTTTATTAAAAAACCCTTTACAACGGTTTGACGATACTTTGAAAATTTTTGATATATTTGTTTTTTGTATATAACAGGTGGCGCAAAAGTAATCCTCCTATCAGAAAATGCTATAAATTTTGCGATTGGCCCCTAATGTCAGTTCTGTTTTGACATTTGTGTAGTAAACACATGCGAAATACACGTTAATAAACAATGTTACGCTACACTGCTACAGAACGCGGAATATTGGTGACTATTTATTTGAGCAATAATCGGTCGGTGACTTTGGCACAACGTGAATTTCGTCGCAGATTTCCTACCCGTCCAACGCCTACTGGTGAAACACTGCGACGTTTAGCCGCTCGCCTCGAAGAGACTGGCACAACACGAGATGCTGCCAGGCGTGGCAGACCCCGGAGTAGCCGTTCTGCAGAGAATATTGCTGCTGAAGCCGAAGATGTCATGGAAGCGCCGTCGACATCGACCAAACGACGTGCCACGCAAATGGGTATCAGTCGACGGTCTTTACAGCGAATTTTGGTACAAGATTTGAAGATGTTTCCGTACAAAGTCCAAACGGTGCATCAGCTGTTAGCTGCTGACCGCCAATCGCGTCTAACATACGCTCAAGCCATCCTTAATCACCACCAAGAGGAAGATGATTTTTCATCAAAAATAATCATGAGTGATGAGGCCAATTTCCATCTTAGCGGGTACGTAAATAAGCAAAATTTACGCTTCTGGGGCACTGAAAATCCGCGTGTAACCCACGAAGAGCCATTACACCCGCTCAAAGTCACTGTATGGAGTGCTGTTTTCGCTGGAGGAGTCATCGGACCTTTTTTCTTCGAAGACGTCGCGGGCCAAACGGTTACTGTGAATGGTGAGCGCTACAGAGCAATGATCAACGAGTTCTTTTTGCCGCAACTTGATGAATTGGGATTGGAAAACATGTGGTTCCAACAGGACGGTGCAACGGCACACACTGCACGTGCCACAACCGATATGCTGAAGGATGCATTTTCCGGGCGCCTAATCTCCCGTTTTGGCGATTTGCACGATTTGCACTTCTTTTTGTGGGGCTTTTTGAAGTCGCGGGTTTATGTCAACAAGCCTCAGACTCTTGCAGCTCTTAAAGACAATATCCGTCAACAATGTGAGGACCTATCGCCGGAAGTTTTGGTCAAAGTGATGGAAATAAAAGGGGCTCAAGTGACAATCAACTGTGGCGGCGGCCATTTACATGACATCATATTCTCGACTTGATGTAAAAAAAATTAAAAGACCAAATAAAAATAATCCACAAGAAGAATCAAAGTTTTTCATTTTTATTTTAAATTACAGCCAAAAAACATCGGAAGGTTATTTTTGCGCCACCTTGTATAAGAAATATGCCAATTCAGATTTTTGGAACTTTTTTTTATAAATTTATCTTAAAACAGTTTCTAAATCTTAAATTTTTTTATTTTTTTGGAAAGGGCTCAAATGATTTTTAACTGTTTTCGTATTTGAAATACTTGTTTGGTTCGATATCCCGCCTTTTAAATACCCGTGTTTAAAAAAAAAAAAAAAACGCTTTTAATGATCCTGTTTTTAATAATCGCTCGATTTTTTAAAATAAAACAACTAGTTCTGATTAGATTTTTTTGTGGAGATATACTATTTTTGCAATGCGTAAATATAATAATTTAGATTATGTAAGCAAAACCAAGTGTGTTGTGCACGTATAGTAAAAATCAAAAACATCAGAATTCCATCCGACGAATTTTCTTTTGGTCGAGTAATTTTAATTTTGTGAATTTTATAAAATAATAAAAACGCGAACATAACCAACATCTTTTGTTATTTGGTTTGATAATCATGTTATGTGAAGAAAAAAAACGGGTTTGGCGAGATTTAACGGGATTTTATAAAGTGCGATTATAATAAATTGGGATTTTGAAGAAGAGACGGGATTTTAAAAAACTAGTATTTTATAAGACGGCATTTTAATACTTTTTTTCGGAATCTTTGAAAAACGCGATTTTAAAAACTGGAATTCCGATACGCTCCATTTAAATACATGGAGTAAAGATAAGAGAATTATTTACTCAGTTTTTACCATAACACTAAACGAAACTTTTGAATCACCGTAATATCCGGAAAATGGAAAATGGAGTTGGAACTAAGATTCAAAAGAAATTTGTATGCAAACTCAGATTTGTGAAATAATTAATTTATTTATTTACTTATTTAAATCAATATCAAATTAAAATTAATTATTGATGAACAAATTTGAAAGTCGTAGGTAGCAGCAGAAACTATAGACTCTGAAATAAGTTTTTATTTTATTTTTCCGTTTTCATGAAATATGCAGATGACGTCCAAATGTAGAAAATGTTGACTATTTAATTTTTTTTGCCAATCTTTCATTTGGATCATTGGTTTGTATGCAAAAACACAATAAAACGAGATCTTACTGATCCGGGTCATTTTTCCTGATCTAAAAATTAGTTCGCGCTATTTGTTAGTTGGCTACAGTTTCTATTGTGAATGTTTATAATAGTTGATGATTATCAAGCATTCATGTTGCCAGAAAGAGCATGAACTATTTATTTGGAAACGCACTATTTTTCAATAATTGCAATGCTCGAATACCCTCATTTGCTGGTCATAGTAATTTAAGATGAATAATCACCTTTAAATTTCCGGAACCCAATGAGTGAAAATAAACCACTTTTGATGAATTGATACCGGAAAAAAACATAGCCAAAACTAATATGCATTAAAAGAACATTAACAAAAACAGTAGTTTTTGTAAGTAAAGTAGGTATGTATTTGTAAGTAAATATCCATTAACCATTTCCTCAAATTCCGGCGTTTTGAGTTGTGCTCGTGACGTTCTTCTCAGTGTTCTGAAACTGCAGCAAGAGCTTTCATTAGATAGTTGTTAAATAGACGTTAAAATTGAGATATGTCAAGTTACATTTACATGTTGCGAAGACAACTGTGATGTTTGTTCAAACTGCATAAAAAATTGTTTTTGAACGGTTTTTCTTGTTGTCTCATAAAATTAAATGTATCTTTAACCTAAATTTAAGTAAAAAAAATACGTTGAAGTGCAAGCTCAATTGTTTTTATAGTCTGAAAAAAACACTTTTTGTTTTTTATTTGCTTTGCTTTGTTGTTTTGATATTGCTTTGCTTTGTTGTATAGAAAATTAAATAAAAATTTGACAAAAAATAATTACGTTTCATTTAGAAATATACAGGGTGGCGGAAGAATCGTGCTACAAAAACAAAACGTTACAATTTTTTTCTGTGTGAGTAATCGGCCTTTTTTTTATTTGGCAGGTAACTATTTAGATTTATTGAAATGAATGCTCGGGATACCGAAAAGAGGATTTGGGTACTGAAGCGGTACCATATGCTTTGCAGTCCTTCATTTCCGTCTAAAGGGAATTTAGGCGGGAGTTTAGCGGCACTCCCCCGAGTGGATGGACCATTATGAGGCTGGTAAACATGGTTGCCGAACCTGGAAGCATCGCACGAAGACCGTACCATCGAGATCCCTATTTTCGGGTTCAAGACACAATAGTGGATGTAACATCGTCAATTCAGGCAAATTCAAGCCTGTCGACTCGAAACTTATCGGCGCAAATTGGAGTTAGCAGCCGGTCAATGCAACGGATAATTCATGATGACTAAAACTTGTTTCCGAAGACCGAAGAAGGCATAAGCTTGATAAATTGCTTGTTTACGTCCGATGAGGCCCATTTGGATCTAAACGGCAATGTAAATAAGCAAAATTGCCGTATATGGAGTGAATCTAATCCAGAAATACTCCATGAGACGGTAATGCACCCAGAAAGAGTCACTGTGTGGTACGTAGTTTCATCAAGATGCATAGCGGGGTCATACTTCTTTGAAGAAAACGGTCTAACAGTAACTGTCAATGGGGACCGTTATTTACTTTATTATTATTAGATGTTGAAGGAGTTTTTTTTAACCAGAACTGCGCCGAAGCAGTATGTATCCGTTTCAACAGCATTTGGTTCCAGCATTTGGTGGAGCAACTGCGCACATATTTACACACCAGGCCGGTTATGACGGAGCTCCAACGAAAATTCCTAAATAAATTAATATCCGAAAACTCCACTTTCCGCTGGCCCCCAAGGTCACCTGACCTGACTGCAGCAGACTTCTTTATGGCGTTATGTCAAGCAAGAGGTGTACACAACGAAACCAAGGAATTTGACTGAAGTAGCAGTCAATTAAAACAATAATTGAGGCGATCCCGACTTCAACCCTTCAGGCCGCAATGAATAATTTGCTGATCAGGGTTCGCATAAGCGTGGATGAGCATGGAGGTTATTTACGGCCTATCATCTTCAAAAACAATTAGTTATATAAAATAAAATTGAATTGTATATAACAAAAGAAGTGCATGCATAAAGGTTTAAATTAATTGGAATTTATTTTTGCATTGGAAAAACCCGCACGGAATATAATATAAATCTCAAAGCCTCACTGATTTTAAACGCGCATTACAAAATTCACCTTTTTCACTCCCCGTGCAAATTTTTACGTTTGACTAGAGTAATCAAATGTTAAGGTACCTCTCAAAGAGATCAGGATATGTATACATAGATAAGGTATACCCACTAACTCACTTTCAGGGAACTGACAGAAAAGGAATAGGACAAAATCTCTCACCTCATCAGGATTGGAAAAAATTGTTGTCACCTCGATGCCGGCACGACTCTTGCTGTCCAAATTGCTACTGCTAAATTCGGTGTCCTCGACTGTGTTAACTGTATTTGTTGAATTACCCTCTACTAGACCAAGGGAGGAAGCCGCCGATTTTCCTTTGTCAGAGAATTTCCCTATCCGAAGTTTTAAGCGATTTCTCTTTTTCTGTGATAGCGCAGGCTGAAAGAAAAAATTAAAAATGAAGGAAAAAAGCAAAAAAAAACGGAAAAAGGAGAGTTGTTGATGTGGCAAACGAGATGTAAATAAAAGCAAAGCAAATGCAATCGAATTAAATCTTTTTTCTTTAGTTAGGTATAATTTTTTTCTGCTGTTGTGTTTAATTAATCCTTTGAGATTCTTAACTAAATAAATTGAATATTATAATATATTGAGCCAATTGGACGTTTTTTTTTTGTTGGTTGTGTTGATTTTAAATTTTTGCAATTAAAGATAAATTGTGAAGTTTAAAACATAATTATATTGAGGAAAGCTGCATTGGATCTCGCATATTTTTAAGAATCGTTTACGCATTGGTTGGTTTAATTAACTCAACGGGAGGCAACTGAGGATATTTTTAACTGATGATGTTCATATTCCATATTCCTGCTATAGGATAGGTCACTTTAAATATGGGGTAATAGGCTTAGTCTGAGGACACAACGCCAACGGACAATGAGGACACAACGCCAACAACAGCAAAACTAAACATCTGTACTTTGGCAAATCAGAGCTTATTTGCATTATTTTCGGAAAAGTCGTGCGAGGTGGACCTACCTCTGACAGAACAAATGAACATCAAAATTCGGTATTTTAACAAGGTTGCCGCTAAAACATTTCGCATTGCTTTGCAAATGGTTGGATTTCTGATTTAATAAATTGACACCTTCAGCCAGAATGTTCGATTAAAATTCTGTTAATTTTCTGAATTCGTAAATGCGAGTCTGCTTTCGGAATATGATAAGTTTAAAGTTAAATAAAAATTATCTAAGCTTCAGTTGTCATAATTCTTTTGGAAAAATAAATATCCTTGGTAAACCTGCCAAACAGAGCCGGACCTATTTTCACCAACCAACCGTATGCGCGATGTTATATTTCTAGCAGGAATAAATAAGGCCTACAGTTTGATGATATCCGATAAACACAATGTGAAAGACAGAATTATGCTTTTTTTTATTTGATATAAGAAGACCCTTGCTGTCATGTGAGATAGCAACACATCTGCTATCTGTCTATAAGTTCCGTGAAGTAATCTTAAATCCGTTTCGGAATTTGGCATAAGATGGACTGGTTCAATTTATGAGGGAATGATATTTAAACTAGGTACTCCATTTATTTGGGCCTCCAGGAAGATGTTTCCTAGAGCGTACAACATGTAAATATAAGCACACAATTTAAAGACAACAACTCCTACAACCATCATCATACACAAAACCCTACACGTGACAGGGACACAAATAATTCATTGCAATATTAAGGCAGAAGTGGTTACAAAGTTGATGCGAATTATGTTTACCAACGCCTTCAGGACAAGAAACCTTATATCCTAGCTTTGACTGAAACCCAAGTCAATGTGTCAACAGAATCGACACATCTTCGCTTGCCGAGCTACGAAATGCTTATTCATTTTCGGTTGGCTTCTATGGAGATTCGTTATAAACTTCTAGCCTTCAAGGAGAAATGTAATTACGCTGGTAGTAAAATTAGGACATCTAAAATTTACTTATATTATTCATGTTTGGGCTACCTTTCATTTTTTTCACTCAGGTCATTCATTTGTTGTAGCCTGATACTCGTACACATTACTTGCGTAACAGGGTGACCTAGTTATTTCATACAAACCAACGCATGCGAAACAACATAGAAAACATAAACAATGAAAGGTAACCTTGGCATTTTGTAAACGCATACATTTCGATGCATTGCTCAATCATTTATATATTTATATATGTACTACATTTTATAGCTAAATGACCAATCAATCAATTATTACCTAAATCCTAGCCTAAGCATTTTTTGTATACTTAACTATTATGTTATTGAACTGCTAAGATAAGCTATATTTTTTGTATAAAAGAAGACAATTTAAATAAAGCAAGTGTGTTCAAATCAGACAGTTAAACAAGACACTTTTAATTTACCTCAAGTGGGTCTGCTTGAGGAACTGTTATAAACCAAATCGATACAAGAATCGACTTGTGAAAATCTCTGAATTTAGGTTTATGTACCTACGATTCAACAGCATCAGAGTCTAGGTTTAAGTACCTATGACAATTGAATAAAAAACAATTCATCTAAAAACCACTTTATCATCTTTTAGTAAGATCGGTCTGTTGACACTGACGAACCAAACTTTCCTTTCTATGTTGGTGACTTATATAGACTGTTATTTATTGGTGTTTTCCTAGTCCATAATTCAATGTTCGCATTTTCGACTATGCCACAATTAAAATGCTGCTGCCTCTTTTCAACGCAGGTACAAAGTAACCCATTCTTCTATTTCTGATCTGGCGCATCAGAGTTTTGCCCAGCATGTAAAATCAGCACTTCTTTTTATACCCTATTCTAAGGGTATATTAATTTTGACGCATAGTTTGTAACATTCCTTATTATTGTCCGTAGACCCCTAAAAGTTACTATATTTATGATCAGCATCGATAGTAAGGTCGATATAGCCATGTCCGTCCGTCCGTCCGTCCGTCGGCAAAAATTAGGCCTTTAAACTGGGCCTAGAGAGCTGAAATTTTAACCATATACTCTCTAGGGTCCCGTAATAATCACGTTTAAGAATTTTTGAAATCCGCCCACAGACACGCCCACAAACTCAAAAAAACAAATTTTTGGAAAAAATCGAGTTTTGAGCTAGAAAGCTGAAATTTTTTATATATGATCTATGACTCCTAAAACTGTTCGGGAGATAAAATTTTCAAAATCCGCAAACTGACACGCCCACAATTAAATAAAGCAATTTTATTGAAAAACCAAAATTTGAGCTAGGGAGCTGAAATTTATAATATATACTCTCTAGGGGGCCCTTTATGCTCATGTGTAAAAATTTTCAAAATCCGCCCACAGACACGCCCACAATTTTTTTTTTTTTTTAAATCCAAAGTTTGAGCTAGGGCGTTGAAATTTATAATACATACTCTCTATGTTGCCCTTTATACTCATGTATACAAATTTTCAAAATCCGCCTACTGACACGCCCACAATTTAAAAAAAAAAACACTTTTTTTGAAAATCCAAAGTTTTCTAGGGGCCCTTTATGCTCATGTGTAAACATTTTCAAAATCCGCCTACTGACACGAACACAATTTAAAAAAAAACTTTTTGAAAATCCAAAGTTTGAGCTAGGGAGCTGAAATTTATATTATACATATACTCTCTAGGGGCCCTTTATGCTCATGTGTTATTTTTTTTTTAAATCCGCTTACTGACACGCTCACAATTAAATAAAATAATTTTATTGAAAAACCAAAGTTTGAGCAGGGGGCCTTTTTTTACCAAAGCTTGGTTTTTTTTTGATAAAATCCTTTAAATGTTATATAACAAAATATGTAGAGCGTTCTTAACAATTCAACCATACTTAGACTTTTATCACGCCCACTTATGAGGGATAGGAATAAGAATAGGGTATCCAACAGTTCGCCCAAGCGGACTGTAGCCCGTCCCTATGTTTTATGCTTGATTTACCGTGCATTATGGATATTTGAATTAGATTTTCATTTTAAACTATGAGGACTTGTTAAATTTAGTCTGAAAATGCTGTTTTTGAAAGACTGCTTAATAATAAATAAATACGAAAAAATTTAAATAAAATACGCGCTTTTTATTTCTCAAAAAGAACAATAACCATTTATTCATTATTGAAAGCTTAAAAAACTATTAAGTACAGTTCTTCGATTCAACGAATGATTAGCTTTTAGGGGAAGTCAGCAAAGTTAGCATTCTAGGGATAAACTCGTCGAGGTCTGTACCAAGATTTTGAAGTAGTCATAGAAGATGGAGTAATAAAATGTGTGATGGCCACAAATTCCAATTTTTTGTTAATGATGGAGTGCCTGTATGTAGTCATAATAATCAACTGGTACATTGTTACTGCGACTTCCCCTCAGTTTTGGAAAATTGCCAGAATTTCCCCTGTTAGCAAACGAGACTCAACACCTCTACCAGATTTAAGACTAATCAGCATCCTGGCATGCTAAAGTTTTTGAAAAGATAATTGAGAGGTGCATTTTAAGACACGCAACAATTTGTTCTATGACAAAGACTTAGGCTTCAGAGCATTTCACAGATGCTTTACTGCAAATCTTCTCGAAGACATAACCGTTAAAAATGATTACGATTAGGGTTATACACTCTACTTTGCCTACTTGATTTTTCTATAACTTTTGACAAAGTGAATCGCAGTAGGTACTCTCAAGTCGAAACTGCTAAACTTTTTTATCTACAAAAGTTGAGATGACGTTTTCTATAAATTCAATAACGCCTTTTATGGACTTAAAATTTTGAGGAATATCTTCTTCTTTATTTTTTAATAGAAAAAAAACACACAAAAATTAATCAATATTTAAAACATTTTGTGATGAAACTTAATCCATGCCAACTTCTGATGACACAAATTAAACCCCCTAAGCGAGAGATACGCATCCCCATGGTGTTTTGTCACCGTATAAATTCTGCAAGGATTGCAGCAAAACTGAAACTTCAGGAGTGTTTTGCAAACCTTGCCCTGTTTATACTAGAATAGGATGAGAGTATATTAATGTTTGCCTCATGGTACAACCCGTCACTTAATTGCGGCCAGGATACTTGAAAATGTTACAATTTTTTTTAAAATCATTTACTAATCTGGAAAAAATCTTTTGGGGAAGGTAAGAAGGTTTTATAGCGATCATGTTGCTAAAAGGAATTTCCAATAAGGTCATAAAATGTACGGTTTTTTATGTACCAGTTATTGAAGGAGACATGCAAAACCTCCCTGTTATGACATTCGGAATAATATAAAAGCGCACGTAGAATTTAAAGGACATAATTTCATGACATATCTTTATTGTATTAGCGACTGTGAGCAAAGGAAAGACATTAACTGAACGAGAACAAGACACAATTCGACCTTACAGGGTGGAGGGGCAAAGCGCAAAAGATTGGAAGAGGCCATACTTGCTTGTGCGAAGTAGAAGGAACCTACAGTTTAAAGCCGAATCCGAACGGCAAATTTGGGAGGCTTCTCATGACAATTGAGTCAGGCGATTCAACATATTTTCCGACGAGAAGAAATTTAATATGGGCGGAACTGATGGACACAATTATTACTGTCATGATTGGAGGGAAGATGAAATAACCTTGGACAGAAGACAAAGCAAGGGAGGCCGCATAATGGTATGGGGATTTGACATGCAACCGGCAATTCAAGCGATTCCTGCCGTAGAAATATAATCCAAGCTTGAAGGTCGCAGTCGCGAGGAGCTACGGATCTTCGACTCCCAGCATCCAGGTGCGAAAAGGCAAGGATGACCGAACCCCCATTTTAAGGCACAAGCCATTTCGGACGCCAGAGCGCTTGGTCTGGCGCGCATCACAACGTGAAGCTCTGCTGGGTTCCTGGTCATATAGGTGTTCCGGGCAACGAGAAGTCTGATGAGCTGACCAGACAAGTTTTACACCTCCAACCAAACCAGACCGACACAACAGTGAAGATTCCTGCCTTTAACCTTAAACAGTTGTTTGAAACGAATAATGGTGGCGACTAAAATGTCACACACTTCAACCCTGTGCCAAAACCAGGAAAATTTAAGCGATCTACATCGAACGTCAAAACGAGAGTTTACTACAAATGGTCAAAAAAACTTTGTCTTCTCTCATGGGTGTTAGCGGACATAACATGTTGAAATATTATGCTAAAGGAATTAAAATCAGCACAGGTGACTTATTCTCTGAATTGTTTGGTGGACAGCGATAGACCTTTCAGTAGAATAATGCCCTGCATAATACATACCGCAGGGAC
The DNA here is from genome assembly GCA_949715645.1 of Portevinia maculata. Lineage (NCBI taxonomy): Eukaryota > Metazoa > Arthropoda > Insecta > Diptera > Syrphidae > Portevinia > Portevinia maculata. The sequence goes on from OX454526.1 coordinate 224,527,812, forward strand.
AAAAAAAACCTGCATTATTACCCAAAATGTCAAACCTATTCGCCTGGCCTGAACATTATGAATAGCGTGTAGCGGAGATGGCTTATATAAAAATACGCACGAGATAATTAAAGCCAAAAAACGAGCCTGTTTCCAAAATTTCGTCAATTGAATATCTTTTGAAATAACAGGTTACTTAAACTGATTCACGAATCCGGTAGCAGTACCTATAATAATAACTGTAAAAGTCTAAAATCAAAACCTAGAGCTTTTATTTACAAAAAAAATCTTTAAGTATTTTATTATCTTTTAAGTGTCTCATAGTCAGATTTTGCATGTGTGCTTTATTAACTGATAAAAAACAAGGGTTACATTGTATGACCTTCTTCAAAAAAAATCATAAAACTCAAAATTTTTAACCTAACCGTGAATTTCTTGACATGATTGCTTTTAACCCGTTCTTACCTTCCTCAAAAGAGTTTTAGTTTAGTGTTCTCTCAAAGGTGACACATTCAAAGCAAGTGATTACTCAGCTGTTATGTAGATATAGACACATTCCCTAGTCTAATCGACGAAGGTTAGTTATAACGTGATTTTTTGCTCCAACATCCCTTAGAGATGTCATAAATAATCTATTAAAACCGAATCCTTCAAATCAACCGGGAACCAGTTGAGGACAGGCAGAAAACAAAAAGACAAAAATATGTAGGTACTTATGTTCAAAAATCAATATGACGTGTTAACTGTTAAATCGCTTGTGGGCACAAAGTGTGCCACTCATGTACAAAAAATTTACTTTGAACTTTTTTTTTATTCTTACATAATCTTTTGATTCCAAAAAAATACCACTTTCTGTTTTATGTTTTTATTGTTAACAACATGACTGTCTGCTTCTGAAGAGACTGCTTATCTTCTTCTTCTTCCTTTAATGGCAGTTAGGATATGATCAGGATTAATGGGGTCACGGTGCATTAGTATAGAAGGTCATGCGTTCGAATCCCGGCCAAGTCCATTACTTTATATCGAATACATGAAATCTTAATCTCCCTAAGCAATTTAGACACCACCCGCGTAGAAAAACCCTAGAACTGCACCCCACACTTCTTTGATATCTCTATCTTTCTAATAGTAAGTAGCACCGAAAAGCATGTAATGAAATACGATATTGCCAGGTGCTGCTTGCGATTAAAACACAAATGCTTACGCTGTGTTCTATAAGGGTATTGAAACAACAGAAAAAATCCCTTTAGCGCAAGAAATTATAAAAAAAAAAAAAAACTTAACTGCATCCCTACTGGTCCGCCTGTGGGGTTCGCCGGTTTGACCTCAGAAAATAACGACAGGCCTCGCGATTCTGAATCACTTCGTCACTGAGTCCAATCAAATGCTGGTGTTGCTGCATTTGTGTGATCCAGTTTTTAGGCCTGCTTCTCTTTCGCGTTTGCACTGGAACGTTGATTGAAATTGCCATTTTGACTGGGTTCGTAGGATCTCTCCTTTGAATATAAGAGTCCCAACTGAACCGGTCGCGCTCCATTTTTTCGAAATAGGTTCTTTAACGTGAAGCCTACCTCTGATCTTCTTATTTGACCAATATTTGTTACATTTGCTTTCATACGAAGTATGTTCATTAGGCCGGAGTGAATTTAAACATTTTTTTATTATTTTTTTTTCTTTTAATGCCTATAGTTCTAAAAGTTGAATTTGATTATTCCTTAAAGCTACAACCGGTTTTTAGCAAAAACAAAAAAGTTCCTGTGGTTCCTATATTCAACAAAATGTCCTTAAATCTTTTTTTTCTCTTTTTTTTCTTTTAGTGCCTATAGTTCTTAGAGTTAAATTTGATTATTCCTTAAAGCTACAACCGGTTTTTAGCAAAAACAAAAAAGGTCGTGTGGTTCCTATATTGAAAAACAAAATATCCTTGACAATTTATTTTTTATTTTTTTATCATTTACATAACGAAACTACATTTATAATACAAAAAATATAATAATAAGATTAAATTTATTTGATAAAGTAAATTATTTAAAATTTTTATTTATGTTGTGAAAAAATTAGTTCTGTGTTCGCCATCAAAATCGATTCACTGAAAATGAGAATTTATTAAAATCTAATCATTGGTGGGAAGGCTGAATTCATCTTACACATTGGTTTATTGCATTATATTCAAGCAAGCTCCTTCTGTGAGAGTTGGTTTAAGGACTACATTCTCACTCTTGAAATAACAATTTATCAAGTAACTAACTATTTGAACTACAAATTTTAATTTACCCTTCTAATTAACGAAATATTTCATGTTTTGATGGTCTTAACGAATTCCTTCTCGGTTTCAAATCGCGGCAACAGTTTTCGAGATAAGATCCTAGCTTTGATAAATCCATCTCTTGATTCTCGGCCACACACTGAAACAGAAGCTGCTGTCACCAGCTTAACACATCTTTCGACTGCTTGAGTGTGACAGGGATATTTTGAAAGCTCTTTGTCTATAGCTGAATCCATATTATCAGGTACATTTTCATCCATTGCTCGTAAGTTCTTATCTGATTTCGTTAAAGGAGGTTCGGTGACGTCCGCCGTAGCCCATTTTATCAGATCAATATAATCGTTGGCTTCAAAATTTAATTTTGGGATTATAAAACGGCGGATTCCATTAGTTTTTTTTTTTATCTCCGCTCTGCATTTTAAAATCCTTCTCAAACCTAATTCCCGAACATGGCTTCGGCTATCAGCTAACATAGCAAGTAAAATGTTTTCTGGATGGCAAAAAAACGAGTTGCGCTCTAGAACCGGATGAACTACTGCCTTGAGTTTTTTTGGCAGGTATTTGCAAGCTTTTATAATTTTTAAAATATGCTTTGGTCCATCCAAACAAGAAGGTTTAGTTTTTATTTGAAACCAAGCAAACGCATATATGTACTTTCATTGTGTACGTGGACAGAATCACTAATTCCGTTGAAGGTTTCGCAGTTGCTACATAAAGGCGTAGAATCCTGTTAGCTGTTGTAAGCCACCTTGAATGGGACATTTTACCTGGCTGTCGTTGTGCTAAATCGAAAGATACTTTGCCATGAGAAACTGCCATACACATTTCATACAAGTATTTCTGACTGTATTGGCAAATTATCACAACTTTCAAGAGCTTTTCCCAGGGCTCCAGAAAAGCCTTTGGGATCATTGGTCTTGCCATCAATATGTGCCATTAAGTGCCGAAGGGGAAGTTCATTGAAATGAAGCAAACAAACAAACCAATGGACTGGCCCACCTATGGCCGCTTCAAGCTGACAAACGATACCATTTTTAGAACCAGTGTTCACAACAGTTCCATCGCATCCAACTGTTTTAATTCCTTTTACAAAGTATGTTTTTTATGAAGTCAACTATGCTGGATGATATTGTTTTGGCATTTCCACAAGCTGGAGCGACATGTCCAAGATATTGTCCTCCTGGCTCAGAAACAAGTACAACATGTTCTTCGATTAAAATCTTTCGATATGATTTTAAGCCACTTATTTCCAGAACCATGGTTTTGCCTTTTCTTCCATCAAAGTATAGCCCGGTTACGTTGCCAGTTTGACATTGAAGATTTTGACGTAATTTTTTTCTTTCTCGTCTTATTTTGCTTCTGTCAATTATTTTTGACGAATCTAGCTTGGAAACGATGCCAATGTCTTGTAGAACAGAACTTACCAAAATTGATGCTGACATATCGGAGACTCTTGTTCTCTCACAAGCTGAAGCTAGATTTGTCAACTTTATTCTAGCTTGTGATTTTTGAGTCAACGGACTTATGCTAGGCAAAATTTGGATGTCGTCCTCGTCATCACTCGTAATAGCACTGCCATCCTCACTTTCTTCAGAAACTTGGACGTTTTTTTTGTGTCTTTCTGATTGTTTCGCATCTTCGTGCTTTTTTCGTTTTAGATCCTACTGAATCTTGCGATCGTTTCTTTTTTTAATCTTTTTCGTTGAATCAGAGTCAACGTTACCAATCGCCATTTTCATTAATTGTCTTTGGTCAAGTAAGAAACTGCGTTCTGCATGTGGCACTTTTGTGATACAAGTACAAATTATTTTGATATTGTCTAAAAGTTGATTGCTATTCGATTTAAATAAATTTAGTTTTATAATAAATGAGCTTCGCTTTGATTTAATGTTTTTTTTTTATAGCTTTGTATTTTTCGTTATACAATTTAATTTTATGCAATATCTGCTGATCTGACACACACTTTTTAAATCCACTAATAATTTTGAGCAAACTTCGGAAACACTTGGATCATATCCTTTTCTTTTGTCTTTCAATGAAATTCGAATAAACATAAACGCTTTCATTACATCACGATAAGTTGGAAGAACATTACTCTGAAGCTCGGAAGGTGCTCCAAAAACTTCACACTCGGTTTCACTAGGCGTTTTTGGCATTTTCACAATCAAATGACAAATTAACAGGCACTCACAAAAAAGAATGGAAATAGAAAACAATTAAGTCAGGGCCTATTGCCTGTAAATAGTATAAATTTGAAAATACAGTAGCAGGTTTTTTTTTAAATTCAGCCAATGCGTTAGACTCAAAATATACCTAATGATAATTATTTCATCCATTATATTAAGTTTAATGTTATTTTAGTATAGCTTCAATATTTTTGTTCCAAAAGTTAAGTATAATACAAAGATAAGCAAATTTTTTATTTATTTATTTTTCTCAAATTTGCATACAAAAAGTTCCATGACTGACTGACAGATGACGCACAGACCAAACCGCTGGACCCAAAGAACTCAAATTTTGACAGTGCTTTCTTATAATGACGTCGATGTCCGCTAAGAAATTATATCCATAAGGGCAGTAAGCGCGGGAAGCACGGTTCAGCTAGTTAAATTAGACAAAAAATGAAAACTTTGACGTCATACAGGAACCTTAAGATCACATCATAAATTATTCAAATTTTTCACACATCTATTGGGTTCCCAAATTCAAAGAATAACTGATGCAATTTGAGGTCCGTTATTTTTCCTTCAAGCAGATAAGCAAGGACTATAATGAAAATCAAGGGACTTAAGACGCTTCCCTGGTGTACAGAAGAGACTGCTTATAGATCCAAAAAATAAATAAAGACTATGAAATATTACTATTTTTTATAACTTCTAACAATAGACTAATATATAAATTAATATTTATCAATTATTAAATAATATTGTTTTTCTTTCAAAAGTTTTTTTACAGCATATGGAAATAGGCTAGTAATCTAGGGATAACATTGGTGGTAGACCCCTAACGTAGTTCTATTTATGAACAGCAGGAATAGAATTTTGTGAACCTAAAAAAATTAAAAAAAGGCAAAGTAAAACACTTACAAAGGGTCTTTCACTAAGGACTTAACAACCTCTTTTTTAAATAAAATGCAAACTACTTGATACATTTAAAAAAAATGATTGGCTTGAATTACTGTTAAAACATTTATGAATGGAATTCGGCTTCGTGTATATGTCCACCACGGGAGCGTATGCAGCGGTCGATACGTTGAAATCAATTTTTGATGACTCCCAGCCCCATAAAAAAGTCTAGGGACGTTAGATCACACGATTTCGGCGGCCAATAGACGGTTCCGGAACTGAGACTTCAATAACTCTATTGTTGCACCCGCTGTATGCTTTGTGGCACCGTCGTGTTGGAATCACATGTCACTGACGTCCAATTCACTGATGCCCAAAGAAATAACGTTCCAACATGTCTCTGCAGCTTATACCATTTACAGTAACGTGACGGTCATTTTCATCGACGAAAAAAAAAACAGCCCAATGACGCCACCGCACCGGCATGAGAACCTCACCAAACAGTAACTTTTTGCAGATGAAGTGCTATTTCATGAAGCACATGAGAGTTCTCACCTGTCCAGTAACGCATATTTTGTTTATTGACGAAGCCGTTTAACCAAAAATGCTCTTTTGCGATGAAATTCTTCAATTTCTTCCATCATGTCCAGATCCCAATTCGAAAAAGTACGTCGCTTCATATGATCAAGTGGCTTTAGTTCCTGAGTCAGCTTGATCTTGTAAGGGTGTAGGGCAAGATCCTTATGCAAAATTCCCCATAATGTGGTCTGGGATAGGCCCAATTCTTGAGAACGCCGTGAAATTGACTGATTTGGCTGGTTTGCGACGGACGCCTCTACGGCAGCAATATTCTCCACACTTCGGGCAAAACGTAGTCTCACTATTACGGCAACATTCTGACTCAAATTTTTTTACTAGACTATGAATTGCTTGTCTACTGAGACGAAAATTACGGCCGAAAATTGACGTTAAAGTTGCGACCACCGGCTCGGAATTTGGGCAGTAAATTTTAATTATTTGTAAACGTTGTACCTTCCTGTACTTCACCATGACGAAAATGTTGATTTTACTGAATATTTTAACATTAACAGTTCTGTTTAAGGATGCGTTCACACTGAAAGGTTGAATTTGTCAACTCGCTAATGAAAGACCCTTTATAAATAAGGCAAAAATCAGGCACTTAATAAAAAAAATAAAGTTCCCCACTGGTTTTCTTTTTATACCCTATTCTAGGGGTATATTAATTTTGACGCATAGTTTGTAACATACCTTAATATTGCCCGTAGACCCCTAAAAGTTACTATATTTATGATCAGCATCGATAGTAATGTCGATCTAGCCATGTCCGTCGGCAAAAATTAGGCCTTTAAACTGGACCTAGAGAGCTGAAATTTTAACCATATACTCTCTAGGGTCCCGAAATAATCAAGTTTACGAATTTTTGAAATCCGCCCACAGACACGCCCACAAACTCAAAAAAACAAAATTTTGGAAAAAATCGAATTTTGAGCTAGGAAGCTGAAATTTTTTATATATGATCTATGACTCCTAAAACTGCTCGGGATATAAAATTTTCAAAATCCGCCCACTGCCACGCCCACAAAAAAATAAAACAATTTTATTGAAAAACCAAAATTTGAGCTAGGGAGCTGAAATTTTTAATATATACTCTCTAGGGGCCCTTTAAGCTCATGTATAAATATTTTCAAAATCCGCCCACTGACACGCCCACAAATAAATAAAACAATTTTTTTGAAAATCCAAAGTTTGAGCTAGGGAGCTGAAATTTATAATATATACTCTTAATGGGCCCTTTATGCTTATGTGTAAATATTTTCAAAATCCGCCCACTGGCACGCCCACAATTATTATTATTTTTTTTTTGTTGAAAATTCAAAGTGAGCTAGGGAGCTGAAATTTATAATACTCGTATATACTCTCTAGGGGCGCTTTATGCTCATGTGTTAATTTTTTTAAATCCGCCTACTGACACGCCCACAATTAAATAAAATAATTTTATTGAAACACCCAAGTTTGAGCTAGGGAGCGTTTTTTTTGATAAAATCCTTTAAATGTTATATAACAAAATATGTAAAGCGTTCTTAACAATTCAACCATACTTAGACTTTTGTCACGCCCACTTATGAGGGATAGGAATAAGAATAGGGTATCCAACAGTTCGCCCAAGCGGACTGTAGCCCGTCCCTATGTTTTTTTTGTTGGGTGCGCGACTTTCTACACTGGAGCACTCAGACTCCCGACTGGTAGTACGAAATCTTTTTCGCTCTTATAAGAATTGAAGAATTGGTTTCGAATTACATTTTTTCATAAGCTATTTTCTATACACGTACAATGAGGATAAAATTATTCGTAATAATCTGGATCATAATATGTATGTAGATATATTTAAACAAATCATTAGTAAACATTTTTGAATGGGTAAGTTAAAACACATCTTGAAATTTAATTGTTATCCTTTCAGTAGATGCCAGAAATGGGTAATAAAAGTATGGTCCAATATTATAGGAGTATGACCAATGAATATGTACAGCATAGACAATGATATTTATTATATTTGAGATTGAGTGATCGATACCGATCCAAATTTCATGACTGCAATATATACCTGATGGTATTCTTGTTTGAAATTGCTGCACATAATAATAGATGAACATAATTGATATCATGTTTTTGATTTTGTACGTGTGGGCAAAGACTATTTTTTTCAAACTTTCTTCAAACTTCATATTTGGGGTTGTTGATTTATATCACACGAGCATTTTGTTTTTTTTTAATTCTATTATTTTTAAATAACAGTACCTACCACACAATTGGTTTTTACAAAAAACGATTTTCTCGAAAATGGCTTCAACGATTCTGATATTTTTTTGAAATATATTGAATAATGGTACTTTAAAGTATGCTATAGCATTATAGTACTATAGCAAATATCTCAAAAACGGGTCAAATTATTTCTTAAATAATTTACACACAAACTAATACTACTAGTCTGAATTAATTTGCGTATTAAAATTTTTGAGATATTTTTTGATAATTTTTTTATTCAGATCGCTATATATTTTTTTTTTTCAATTTTTGCAATTTTCACTTTTCCAAAAAAACGGATCTAACTTCTTTGATAAGTTTTGATACTTGTGAGTGTCAGAGGATAACTAACTCAGCTTTTACAAAAGACTAGCTTGCCATCGACCTTGCCACGTCGAATCAGTCGTTTCTCATTCGATCACCGCAATTAAACCACGTAAGGCGTGGTTAGTACTTAGATGGGGGACCACTTGGGAATACCGCGTGTTGTTGTGGCGCCTCTTGCGAACGTCAGCAAACATCCAAGAGTATCAAATTGCCATGACAAGCTTCTCAAATTAACCGCTCGGATTCGGCGTAAAACTATAGGTCCCCTCCACTTCGCATGAAAGTGGTTGGAGAAGCTAGGTTCTGGGCCCTGTATGGACCTGTTAAGGCCCTTAGCTTTGCGATAGAAACCGTAAAACAGTAATACTTTGAACGATATCGATAAAACTTTTTAATTAAATCAAACGTCATTAACGACCGAAACTTTATTCATTTCATGAGGTTGGGAGGTATAGGTTTTGTGAGAAAAATATTCAAATTCAAATGCATACAAAATGCAAAAGTCAAAATAGTCAGTTACACTTGCAGGTTTGAAGTGTTAATTTTAGATCTGTAAAGAGTTGTGTTATCAATATTATTTCACCTAAAAGAAGTAAAAGAAAGGATTTTCTTTTAATTAAGATATAAGTCTTAGTTATTGAGCATTAAGCTTAAGACTTAAACTCGTCGCCACTTGAATAGGACACTCTGGACACTCTATATTTGCAATTGCTCATAACTCGAAAGCGGAATGATAAAATAATGATATTATGCCTGTTATCTTTGTCCAACTCTTCTTCTTTCTCTGTGACAAAATAGCAAGTTCTGGAAAAGAGGCGTTATTAGTTTTTTTTTCCACTTTATGTTAACAGTCGTTGGAATTAAAACAACATTTTTGCGCCACTTGGATAGGACATTTTTTTTTGTTAATTCCGACTATTTAATAAAAAAAAAAAACCTAAACTGGGTGCAGGAAAAGCATTAACCGAGGCGGAAAAAGGACAAATCAAAGCATACAAGGACGCTGGGTTATCGATTGCCAAAATAGCTAAACAAAAAATTGAGAGGAGCCGACACGTTATATCCACATTTTTAAGTAATAAGTATGAATATGGAAAAAACATGAAAGGCCGGACACACAGCGTGCTTACTAATGTGGAAAGGCGACGCATAGTTGCGTCGTATTATTTCGAAAGCTAAACATCCAAAAAGACTGAAAATCGAGAAGAAGCCACCTCTCAACCCGGTTCGAAAAGAGCAACGCCTCAGTTTTTGTCGCGCACATGTGACCTGGAGTGGCATAGAGTAGTCTTCTCCGATGAAAAAAAAATTAATTTGGAAGGCCCCGATGGCTATAGGTACTATTTCCATGACCTTCGCAAAGAAACACATTATTTAGAACGGCTGCAAAGCAGAGTTAGAGGTGTAATGGTGTGGGGGTTCCTATTATGGAACCTGTCAACTACAATTTATGTCAACCACAATGAATGCGTCGTCTTACAATGGCATATTGAAAAAGGCCTTTCCATGCTTTCAGCGCCAAAATGTGGAGCTATTAAGCTGGCCGCCCTATTTGCCGGATTTAAATATCATTGAAAATGTTTGGGGATGGTTGACACGTCACGTATACGGATCAGGACAACAATATTCGAGTATACTCGAATTAACCCAAGCCATCGAATTAGCTTGGAGCTCGATTTCACTGAATTATTTGGCCAAACCGGATGTGTGAAGTTTTGAAAAAGAAAGATGGCTCAACACACTATTAAAAAAAAATTTTTAATGTAAAATACTCCAATTATCTTAAATTTAAGTTATTTTTGTAATAAAAAGAATCAGAAATCTCTAAAATGTTTTCTTTATTACAGTGTCCTATTCAAGTGGCGCAGATTATTGACTCACATTTTGCCGGTTTTCGGTTGATAATGTTTTGTTAAAACTTAAAGCTTTAGCATTGAATCTTCCTTTTGATCAGATTACAGCAATTAAATTAACTTTAATTTATAAAAAAAATTAAGTCTTTAGCATGCTTGGTTTGGGAGCAATGAAGGATAGAAAACAGACGTAAGGGGTGTCCTATTCAAGTGACGAGGAGTGTATTACTAAAAAAATATGAACTCCTTCTACACAAAGCAAAACTTTTTTCATTTTAAATTTTCCATTTTCAACTTTGACCGATAGCTTTACTTTGACCAACAAAGCATTGAACGTCTTAGCTTCACCATATTTGAGTCCTCGCCTGCCTTTATTGCATTTTCTTTTCATCCAAATAGGTCACGAGGGCAAGTTAATAAAGAAGATTCATGCAAAGCATGTTAAAAACGCAAATGATATCGCTGCGGTAATAACGACAAGAGGCACTCAAAACACGCAAAGAAAACTGAACCAGGTGATGAGACGAGTGGATCTCTGGGTGGAAGACCACGGAGTACTGCGGTTGATATGTTCTAGGGGTGAATTGCAGTTAGAGCACTTTTGGTGGAAATATCGATAAAACAACGATAGGCAGGAGACATTACGACGATGGTTCAAGGAATCAAGCGATTTTGCGATATCTCGATCGCCAATGAGTTTTATCGCGCGTTTTTGTATCCTGTCAAGCAGCTTCAAATATGTAATACATATGAGCGTTGTACTCAAGCTTGGGTGAATAAACGCATTATAAATTGTAGGCAGATCAGAACGGTTGAAGTATTTTTCACATCAGTTAAGGAAGCCTAGACCTTTCCCAACGTTCTTGGGGATATCGAATACGTGGTCATTCCAACGAAGATTGTCATTAACACACATACCGAGAATGGAAAGTCTTTCGGTTTCAACGGTGCAAGTGTCATTCATGGATAATAATAGACTGTTGAGGTTTCACTTTAATGACAGAAGACAGCATTGTGTTTTGGAAGCATTAAATTCCACCCTATTGGTTGTACCCAACTGAACTATGCTGCCAAGATCGGAATTTAATGCGTTAACATTCATTGCCATTCCAGTTCCACACCCGAAGTTGAATTCACCAGGAAAATATGAGAAGCTGAGGGTACTGTCATCTGCGAAGGAATGAATTAGATTTGAAGTGATAGACAAGAGATCATTTATAAAAATGAAAAAGAGGTTCAGAGATTTAACAGAGCCTTGGAGAACATTAGCATTTATTTGGTGAGTTGCAGTCTTGTACCTTAAATTGGAAGGGTGTCATCGAATACAAATGCACGCATTTTGGACAAGAGAGCTTGATGCTAACTTTGTCAAATGCCTTTGAAATATCAAGTGCAACGATCTTACTTTCACCACCCTGGTGAAGAGATTGAATCTACTTTTAGGTTAGATAAGTCAGCAAATCACCAGTGGACCTGTTGCTGCGAGAATCTTACTGCCGGCTAGTTTTTGGGATTCAAGATATTTCTTAAGCTGATAAAAAGGGTTGCCATGACTTTGAAAAGAAGGGACGTAGGTGTAATTGGTCGTTAAGAAGAGGGAGAAGAAGATTCGCCTTTTTGGGACCGGCTGGACAAATGCTGTTTCGCATTTTCTCGGAAAGAGCCCTGAAGAATAGGACAGATAGAAAAGCTTACGCAGTGGTTTTGCCAGCGTTGAAGACCACCTCTTCAGAATGATAGAGGAAACACTATCTGGACCAGCGGATTTGTGTATGTCCAGATATCTAATTACTGTTGCCACTGTACGAGTGCGTAAGTGAATTCGTCAAATGGAACTCTGAAATACGCGCTCTAGTACAGGGGGATATAAAGCACAAGCTGGGAGCGTTAAGCTAGCTGCAAAGTGAGCAGCACGCTTGCATATCATTATAAATGAGTATCAGAATAGATGAGGAGGCCGAGTTGTTGATGTTTTTAACAAACGATCAAACATTTTTGAATTATGACTTTGCAGAATTTCTTGCCTCAACTTTTGGTTCTAGGAGAATTTGACGCGATAAATGTGATCGTAGCAGTAATTTCTGACTCGTTTGAACTTTTTCCGGTTTTCCTCAGATGGGATGGCGTAATATGACCGAAAGCTAACCTCTTTTTACCTGATAGCCTCTGTGCAGCTCGAGTCACTACACGCGTTTACCTTGGGTTTAATACTTTTTATCCGGCTTGGGATAAAACGGCGAGGACGCGATGGGGATAATGGCACTATCTTGTACCCGGGTAGACCAAATTCTGTTAAATCAGTATCAACGCTAACCTGGGTTTCGCTAACTGCCAGAACAGCTATTTTGAGAGACGTGCGTACACATCGAAAAAAGATTCGCCCTCAACCCACGGATGCTACTCATATCTACTCTGAAATTTCCACACTTTATGACGGGCAAATATAAAAAAACAAAATCTAACGCTACCTTAGCCAAATCGTGCAGAAAAGATTTTTGCGCCAGTTTTCCACAACAGAGAATGCAAGGACTCCTTGTTCAAATCCAATGTTAGTGAAGAAAAATGCTGTATACCGGACACAATCTCCAACAGCTGAAAAATGATAAGACTGGTAACTAGCAATAATACTACAACAACATCTCGAATTCTATTCAACTCTGTGGTGACCAACGTGTCCTATTGTTCATTTCGTTCTTGAACGCCTAAATGTCCAAGTTTAATAGATGGAAGAAAACTCAAGCTAATGCTATAATTTAACAAACCATTCCCTTCCATCAATTGCTTAAGTAGCCCATAATACAGTATGTGGGCGAAAGCGAATGCCTTTGTTTTTTTAAGCCGCGCCGTACGACTATAATAGTTCTACCCCAACTTTCTTATAACTATACTTAGAATAATTTTCTTAAATAACATCAACCACAGAAATTCACTTGTCTAATAACTAGTCGCGCTCCCAGTGTGCTTTCCAACTCGTTAAAGCGTCTCGTGCACTTAAGCCACGTAATAATTTTAACCTGCATCACCTATACTTTCCACTCATTCGACTATCAACGCGTTTAGTTGAGTTCGAAACGAAATGAATCCATAAAAAATAAATGCTCAACAAATAAAAGTACCTATCGCACATCGTATAACCCGATTCGTTCATATATATTACCTATAGACGAAATCAAAAAGATGAGTCTTAAACTCTGGGTTTCTTAAATGGGAATAGGATGGACAGGTTGGACACGTAGGGGTAATAATATACTTATTCCCTTTAAGTTCTAGTCGTTCTGAAAGGATATGAACGGAATAGCAAATTCAAACGGAATATTTCAGTGGGTGAGTTTACTTTTCAGTATAATTTTGATTGCTTATAATGTTATGTTTTTGAAGGTGAGAAAAAGAAAAGCATTGCTCAAGCAGATTATAATTATAGTAAGAAAGCTGTTTTGGTACTGCGCGTATTATATGAAAAGATTCCGTCGATGAAAATGTCATTAAAATGTTTTTGAATAAATCCTATAGGTTTGACTTAGAATACCATATCTATCATAACAAAATTAACGAAAGAATGCCATTTTACGAACTGAACGCGTAGACTTTTTACTCACACGTCGCTTGATTCAGCTTTTTGATGAACCTACAAGGATAAAGTGATGGAATCGGCTAAGGTGATAGTTGAAAGCTGATAATCAAAATCATCGCTTTCGCTCCATGTAAGTCGATTATTAAATTAACAATCGCTTTTGCAATCGATTTTCATGCGACGTTTCCAAGTTATAAAGTCATAATAGAATCCAAAATACAAGCAATTCCAAGAGTCTATCAGAAAATTATGTTGAGATGAATCTTTAAGATTTGGTTTAACATAGAGCAAGGAGGATTTGAAATAGTTAAGATAGTCGGGATATACAACAAATCTAATTATGTTAAGCAAATGGACAAAGTGCATATTAAAAACAATAGTTTCAGAAGATGGTCAAAAAGTATCTAATGCGAACATGTTTATGGCTTCTTAAAGGTTAATTAACCGAACATTGGAAGAACCGAAGTCCGTCATCAGTTCAGTTTTGTATACCGATTCTACTTTAACACCCAAAGAAGTCTAGTGATATGATTCAGACAACTGTGTATTACTATTAACGGGCCAATAAATGTTTTTTTTTGGAATTTATTTCCCTCTTTACATGGGAACTAAGTCCAGTTCGCGAAAGTGGTTTTATTTCCCACTATGTGGGAACTAAGTCCCTAAGTGGCCTTATTTCCCTGCACCGCTGTCGATATTGGTGGGGGTGGCTGGATATGCACACTACTCGGCATAAGTATTTTGACGAAATAAAAATATAACTTTTTGAAGGCGTCTTGGTACTGAATCCACTAAATTTTTTAAGAATCTCTTGAGATATCTCTTCCCAAAGAGAAGTGACCTCAGAAATTGTCTCCGGTCTGGTTTTATTTAGCAAAACTCTTCTTTTGCGTTTCAAAAGAAACGAGAAGTTTTCTGTTGCAGGATTAATGATTCCCTAATAAGCATATTTGCAGAAGTAAAGGCATTTTCTTTTAGGGTGATCAAATATTCTCGTTGGCTCATCAAGCCGGTGATAGGAACCAAGTCACCCAGCCCATTATACGCAATACATCCCCAGAACATGACAGAGCCTCCACCATGGCTCACTTTTAGGCAAACGGGTCGTTTCTTTTGCCTTACTACCTTTGGCAATCTTACCAAAAATATGTTTTTTGATGAGTTATACTTATACTCAAAGGAGCTTTCATCTGTCCATAAAACGTTTCTCCAGAACTCCTTTGGCTTGTGCAGGTGTTCCTTTGCAAAGGCCAGTCTTTTAAGCTTGTTTGCCTTAGATGTATACGGCACGTCCTCAGCTTTAATTGTCGTGGACAGTACGCTCACTGATTGGGTTCTTGGCCGTGAAATTCCATTGATCTGCAGCAGATTGAGGCTTCAGAAAAATATTTTTTTTTGAATTCCCGTAGAAGGACTCGGTTTTGAGTGGGCGTTGTTTTGCGCTTAGCACCTGATCTCGCTAAGTTACTAATGTCGCTATGCTTTTTAAACTTATTAATTAAACATTAAACTCTTTTGCAATGTCTTTTACTGCCGTTCTAGCGTTAAACGTTGCTACCATCGAAGATCTGGTAACCAAACTCAACTCTGGGGCTTTACCAATGGTTTATAACACCATTTAATCAATTTGTATTCTTATCTCAACGTGTAATATCAGTTAAACTTAAATACAAAAGTTGTTCGGCTCTAGCGTGCTCAAAAGTGCAGGCGTATTTACACAAAGCTTCCGTCAAAAGACTTATGCCACGCAAGAATTTCTTGTCTCCAGGGGCCTGTAACACAAAACAACAAGTTTTGTTAAACAAGTTGATTTCAATATTGAATTGGGCTGAATTTCACTTGTTTAACAAGACTTAATGTGTTGTGATATAGGCCCCAGGTATTCTTATCAGCAGAAAGAGAATGCAAAAGGTAGGTAATAGACAAAATATTTTGCATCCGTGTAGTTGTAAATACGCACTTTATTTTGAGCATAACTTGTATACCGTTAATTCATGCAATCAAATATACCAGACACGAAAACATCACAGTGGCGTTTGTCAAAATAATTATGTATAAGAATGATGACTAAAGCATAGGCTGACTAGGGTTCCTCTTTAAAGAGGACAAGTCCATTATTCGCGCTTGTCTAGAAACTAAGCATTTTGTCATCTTTTTTGGATGATTCGGAAAAAATGGCCGTGTGATCGCTCTTTAATGACGCCTAGAACAAATGACTACACTTTTTGGCTTTTGCATCCTTTAAATGACAGCCGCCAAAACATGACAAGGCACGAAATTCATGCCGTGTCATTTTTCTACGCAAATGACAAATGACACAGCATTTAATATGATATTGGTGTTTGTTGCATGTATCTGGCTGCTATTTTGGTACAAATTACTATGAGTAATGGAATGTGACCCGTTGCCGTCAAGTGCCGAAATAGGGCCTATTATGTTAACTATCGCGTGAGTTTGAATACCCAAATTACAACAAAGTCGAGCAAATTAGGAAAAGTGCAGAAAACAGGAGTAAATAGGGTTAGGAAAATTGGCTATTCGTGGAGCGACGAGGAAGAATCGCGTTTGATTGTGGCGGAGCAAAAGCAACGGGCGCTTTGTGATAGCTCAGTTCCAGAATACAAACTTCAACATGTCAAAACCGATTTTTGGACAGAAAGAAGTGGAATAGCATGCGCAGCAACTTCCAGGCGTTCGTGACGAAACTGCGCAAGACAAAGTCCGGTCAAGGGGCAATCGATGCAGGTGATGTAAAATATCCACATTTACATTACTTTTACATGATTAAAAAATTATGGAGCACCGTGCACGCCAGCACCACTTTCTTTGGTTTTTCGGCATCCTGGTTGATTGGCTGTCGAAGAACACGAAAACGCGCTGACTGCTTTTAAGTCTTTTGAATGCTTTAAGTCTTTTGACTTATTTGAAGGCGTTCGACTTCTTTAAGTCTTCTATAATATTGGATTCTTGCAAGTCCCTATTTTATATATGTTATTTTACTAAGTGGTCCTTACAACAAAAAAAAAGGTCATTTAATCCTGGAAAAGGATACTTTTCCAAAATATTATTAGAAACCGCACAGTATAAATATGTTGAACGTTATTACCAGTCGTACTTCCGCTGAAACGCTCTCTCGGTATATTTGTGTTCTGTTTTTCGATGTGTGGCTTCACCAACCTCAACAAATAATCGAATTGATTGGCTGACATACGAAGGACATTGCGATATAGTTCAGGTTCTTCTTCGCACAATTCGAGCAGTAATCTAGCACAAAATCCAGTCGTCTCGCGACCGACGGCTCAACCACTTCCTTTGCCAAATACTCCGCTTTCGTCGTGTTGGCTCGTAATCAAGGTCGTTTCACTGCTTTCCAGCACATACGCCGCCAAATACGCCGTCTCCGCAATTTCCACCATCATCGCAAAAGTTCTTTTTGACTTCTTTTATTTAGATTAGAGAAAAACACTAAATGACAGAAGCTATAATTTTCTCATTGGTCATTACCAAATTGAAATAATAGGAAAGGTGTCATTTGTCATTTTGATGAGGCAAGTCATTACCGTGTGATCAATTCAATTCAATTCAATTCAATTTTATTCCAATGTACAAATAAGACTCAGTCTTTTGTAGTACTATACAATACGGATAATTATAGATAATAATAATAAATCAATCTTAAAGCTAATCTCACAATATATAATTTTTTTTTTTTTTTTTTTTTTTTTTTTTTTTGGAATTTACAATACAATAATGGAATTTAATATATAATTCATAATGATAATAATACATACATCAATCTTACACCTAATATTACTACAACAATTTTTTTTTTTTTTTTTTTTTTATCGAAAGAAAGAAAAGATTGCAGTTTTAAAGTATGCTGTACCAATTATTCTTTTGATTGAGGAAGGAAGGGAGTTCCATAGCCTGGTTGCATGAACAAGGAAAAGTCGTGAAGAATTCAAGTAGTTGAAAGCCGGTACTATAAGATTAGTAGTTCTAAGAGATTGAGCGAATTGCAGTTTATCAAAAACGTAATGAGGCGCTTTATTTTGCATGATTTTGTGCAAAAATATACAGCATCTTGCATCAAGAAACTGCTGTAGCGAGCATCCAAGGACCAGTTGATGGTAATGTGAGATGTGTTGGTATCGTCGGAGGCCATACACGTATCTTACCATGTCATTAAAAGCTACAAGGATTTTATGTTGGGAGTGCGAGTCAGGCTTACAATAGACCACATTTGCAAAGTCAATTATAGGTACTAATAAGGTTTTTATGAGTCGTAGTTTGGTATTAACTGGTGTTATATCGGCAAATCGCCAGAGTCTACGTAATCCAGAATAGATTCTTCCCACTATGTAGTTAGTGTGATTAACAGCTGAGAGTGACCGATTAATTTTAAGACCTAGACTGGTGACACATTCAACAAACTGTAGCTGGAGTTGGGAGAGAAAAGTGTCAAGTGAAAAGTGAAGTGTCAATGTGCTTTTTGGAAATAGCAATAAGTTGAGACTTAGCCGGATTCAATGTCAGACCATTATCAATGGACCACTTGGAAATTGCCGTAAGATCTTCATTAATCCTACAAATTAGATCCTCCTGTAAGCCAATCGGACGGGACAAGTATATTTGTACATCATCAGCATATAGGTGCAGCGATACATTTGAACAAACATTCGGGAGATCATTTATAAATGTGCAGAATAGTAATGGCCCTAATATTGAACCTTGTGGAACACCCATAAGTAAGTTTGATGGCGCTGATTCTGCTTGGCCAATCTTGACCTTTTGGCAGCGATTGCACAGATAACTCCTAACCAGACGCACAGCTCTATCATGAAAGCCAAAATAGTATTTCAGTTTTTGACAGAGAGTTTCATGGTTAACTCTGTCAAAAGCCTTTGAGAAATCCAACAGACAGAGAACAGTAACGTTATTCAGGTCATATTCACAACTAATATCATCAAGGACTTTGATCAATGCAGTTTGGCAGCTGTGATTCGCACGGAAACCAGACTGAAGTGGTGACAGTAAATTAAACCTTTTAAGGTAATTCGATAACTGTGAGGCCAGAATTTTCTCAAGGACTTTAGACAGGCAAGGAAGAATGCTAATTGGACGAAAGTCAGAGCATGAACTTGGGTTGGACTTCTTAGCGACAGGGATGACCTTACCCATTTTCCAGATTTCAGGGAATGATGAGGACGCAATGCAGAAATTTATCAATTGCGTCAGGACGCTCAAGACGTGTGGCATAATCATTCTTATGAAACACATTGGCACCCCATCCTCTCCAATAGCATCTGACTTAATGGATCGTCATTTGTTCTTCATTTAATGACATCCCAATGGAAAATTCTAAATGACTCGCAGTGTACGTCATGTGCGTACGTGTTTTAAGGGTGGCGACTGTGTAGAGGATAGTGTGTTGGCTTGTGACCCGTGCGGTGCAGGTTCAATTCCCATGGGGAACAACAACATACGCCACCCATTCTCATGCCTCTACACCAAAAAGAGGATTTCTGCCTGGTAGTACAATGGACCGTTACTGAGTCTGGGTGCTCTGGGATTTGGATTTCCTTTTATAAAAAAAAAGTGTACGTCATTTGATTTTGGGATAAAAATGACGATAATAGTCATTTCGTGTGATCGCCATTTTTTCTCAAATGACCAATGACGAATCGTAGCTTGTATGTCTCTCTAATGCGACATTTTTTCCTGGCGTCTCAGCGTCATTTAAATGACTCGAAAAAACGACGGTGTAATCGTACCTTTAGTGTGGACGAGGTCTCAAAAGTATTTCCAATACAAAAATATTGCCTCGTAACTCACCTTTTCCTGCATCACAAAACCATTGTGTTCCTGCACGTATAAATCTTGAAATGAACCGTTTCATTTGACAGCTCATGTATAACTTTTTCTGTTTCATTTCGTGTTAAAATAAATTCCAAAGCGAAAGTGCATATGCAATAATGATCTCCAAGAAAAAAATATCCGATGTTTATACGAAAAAGGTTAGAAACGAACAACATAGGTGTCGTCTTCTGCGCTTCTTGCGACTCGTGATAATCGGTAGCAAATAAGGGAAAAAAACATAGGGACGGGCTACAGTCCGCTTAGGCGAACTGTTGGATACCCTATTCTTATTCCTATCCCTCATAAGTGGGCGTGACAAAAGTCTAAATATGGTTGAATTGTTAAGAACGCTCTACATATTTTGTTATATAACATTTAAAGGATTTTATCCAAAAACCTATCCCTAGCTCAAACTTGGGTGTTTCAATAAAATTCTTTTATTTAATTGTGGGCGTGTCAGTAGGCGGATTTAAAAAAAAAATTAACACATGAGCGTAAAAGGCCCCTAGAGAGTATATATTATAAATTTCCGCTCCCTAATTCAAACTTTGATTTTTTTTTAAATTATGGCGTGTCAGTTGGCGGATTTTGGAAATATTTACACATGAGCATAAAGGGCCCATAAAGAGTATATATTATAAATCTCCGCTCCCTAGTTCAAACTTAGATTTTTTTTTTTAATTATGGGCGTGTCAGTTGGCGGATTTTGAAAAAATTAACACATGAGCGTAAAGGGCCCCCTAGAGAGTATATATTTTTTATTTTTTTTTTTTTATAATTTTTGCTTACGCTAAAGGGATTTTTTTTTCTGTTGTTACAGTACCCTTATAATGCTAAGAACACAGTGTAAGCTACTTGGTATTAGAAAGAATAGAGAGATAGGAAAGAAGTGTTTGGGTGCAGTTGTAGGGTTTTTTCTCCACGGGTGGTGTCTAAGTTACTTAGGGAGATTACGATTTCATGTATTCGATATAAAGTAATGGACTTGGCCGGGATTCGAACGCACGACCTTCCATTCCGTAAGCGAATACACTGCTACTGCACCATTGCCACCATTATATATTATAAATTTCAGCTCCCTAGCTCAAAGTTGGGTGTTTCAATAAAATTGTTTTATTTAATTGTGGGCGTGTCAGTAGGCGGATTTAAAAAAAATTAACACATGAGCATAAAGGGCCCCTAGAGAATATACGAGTATATTATAAATTTCAGCTCCCTAGCTCAACCTTTGCATTTTCAAAAAAAAATAAAAAATTAATTGTGGGAGTGTCAGTGGGCGGATTTTGAAAATATTTACACATGAGCATAAAGGGCCCGAGAGTATATATATTTCAGCTCCCTAGCTCAAACTTTGGATTTTCAAAAAAATTGTTTCATTTATTTGTGGGCCAGTGGGCGGATTTTGATTTTTTTTTATCCCGAGCTGTTTTAGGAGTCATAGATCATACATAAAAAATTTCAGCTTTCTAGCTCAAAATTCGATTTTTTCCAAAATTTTGTTTTTTTGAGTTTGTGGGCGTGTCTGTGGGCGGATTTAAAAAATTCGTAAACTTGATTATTTCTGGACCCTAGAGAGTATGAGGTTAAAATTTCAGCTCTCTAGGCCCGGTTTAAAGGCCTAATTTTTGCCGACGGACGGACGGACATGGCTAGATCGACATTAGCCGTGTTTCTTTGCACGCGGATATAGGGATGGCATCAGACATTAACACTCCCCTCTAAAGAATTCATCAAAAAAAACTTGGCAGCACACATGCACCTATGGCATGCACCGTGACACAGCTGTAAGTTGTAGTTAAGAAATTTGTATTGAAAATCCTGAAATTGAAAAATATTTACTTCCGCCAATTGAAATTGATGCCAAGCATATTCTAAAATTATGAAAAGCAATTTCACATTAACAGATTTGCTAAATTCAATTACCTTTATAATGAAGTTTGAAAAAAAATAATAATAAAATCACGAACAAAATATTCGGCGGGATGTGTTAGTGGTCGGAGGGATGTCAAACTTTGACATTTCCTGAAAAATCCATCGCATCGGTTCATCAGAAACGAAGAAAATGGGTTTTGGAAGCATTGTTTATCCCCGCTGACTGACTTAGCGGCGATAGCTATCCCCGCTAAAGTTATCGTATATAGGATAAGTTGTTGTTGTATTTTACATGCAAATTTCAAATTATCCCTATATCCGCGTGCAAAGAAACACGGCTATTACTATCGATGCTGATCATAAATAAAGTAACATTTAGGGGTCTACGGGCAATATTAAGGTATGTTACAAACTATGCGTCAAAATTAATATAAACTTAGAATAGGGTATAATGATTCAGCCCAACATAAGAGATGAGTTATAAAAGATAGTGGACTTCCACATCCTGACCCCTGTGAATCATAAAACGGGGTTTATTTTGTTTAATGATTAAAATGACAATTTTGTTGAGTTGAATTTCATTTGCCAGATGTTTGTATACGTTTAACAAACAACACCGAATTTCTGTCCCAATTTGTGAATATGTACTTTGTTTTCCCTCGTTTTAGTGAAATTATTAAATTATAATGGAACTTAGAAGTTAAAAAGATTTACTAAAAACCCATTGAGAGTCGACAAATATTAATATTAAGCAGTCTTAATGAAATCTGATGAAAACTATGTATCTTGCGCAGCTGTATCCATTTAGAGACTGACAAACATCGGAAATCTCTGCTACATAGTTGTTACAAATTTCTTGCTGTTACGAAATTGTTCACATAATAGTTTATTCATTTATGTACTGCTTCCTTTATTAAAGTTTTATAAGTTGCCCTATGTGCACGTAGGTACTCCTCAATAAACTGCTGCACTCGTCCCCGTCCGACCCGAATTCTGCTCTCTTTCGCTTTTTTTTATTTTTTATTTAAAAAAAAAAAACAAGGAAAAAAATCCCAGAGAACTCAGACTCGGTAACGGTCCATTGTACTAGAGAGGCAGAAATCCTCTTTTTGGTGTAGAGGCGGGAGAATGGGTAGGGTATGTTGTTGTTCTTTCGCTTACTATGAAGGCTCATTATTTAAATATATCTACACTCGATTTTCTTTCTTGATTTTAAATTATACCTTTGCGTCCATTTCTTGGTTTTGTTTGTGTTTTAATTTTACAATCCAGTAATAACAAAACAATCTCACAACAGCTGTCAAAGTGTGTTTTTTATCCCAACTGTCAAGTTTATGTGTGTTTGACTGACATTTCTTAAAGGTATGTTTTAAAGTAAAAACTAAATAGTTAACGGCAGGTTAAAAAGTGTTTAAAGTATCTTTTAAATTTAAAGTTGCCTTTAACAAGTCTGAAGTTCAATTCTTAAAGGTTGTTTGACTATAAATTCGCGCTAGTGAATACATTGAATTAAAAGTGTGCGTCATAATGGAAACGATTTTGTTGTGTCTGTAGAGCAGCAGTCATTACAAATTATTATGCATTTGTTGGTTATTTCTTTTAGATGTTTGAAGGTATACTTATGTATCTGAATAAACGTTTACCCAAAAGTTACACGAGGAGCAGGTGCCACCTTTTTCCAAATGATACATAAAAGAATATGGAATTGTGCCTAACACGTTCAATTATTTCTAAGATTCAGAATACAGTTCTATATACGTACATATGTATCTGACTTGTTCCTGTTTGAAAGATTTATTCATCATTCCATAAAAATAATTGCAAAAGGAAGTCTCCAGCTTTATATACCGATTGCGAAACCAAGCGAATCTGTATACCTAAAGCTCTTAAAGAGCACTGTTTATGGCACAGTTTTCTTCAACGGTAAATCAATCAATCGTCTCACTTAAGCAACTTGGGCTTAGGAAATATAAACACAACATGCACGAAACGGAAACCTTCCACTCGCGGTGTGAGGCGTATCGGTATGGTTTTGAGACCGTATGATTGTGTGCGAATCAGGAACGGATATTCTCTTAATATTGATATAAAAATAAATAGGTGTCGTTCGCGGATAAGATTCAATGCCCTAAGTTTATCTCTGCCAATACATTCGATAGAAAATAATTTTTGCGGCAAGATACGAATTAAGGCGAGAAGTCAGTTACAGTGTTTCACTTCATTAGTGTATTCAACGAATACATTTTTGTTGTGTACGAATTTGCATTTATAGAATAAATGGCAGTTAGTTGAAGTCTCTGTTTCGAAAATTGACAAGAGTAATCGTTATGAAAATCAATCCAATTATACACGTTGATGCAACATTTCAAAATCCAATTTATTTCTATTTTAACTTGACTTGACCTAAATAAAACTTAAGAACTTTTGAACCCTCATCTAGAACACAATCTTG
Organism: Portevinia maculata; assembly: GCA_949715645.1. Taxonomy (NCBI): domain Eukaryota; kingdom Metazoa; phylum Arthropoda; class Insecta; order Diptera; family Syrphidae; genus Portevinia; species Portevinia maculata. Next base: position 224,551,882 of record OX454526.1, read on the forward strand.
AATCTGAATTTATTCCCCCTTTTGCTTTATTACAATCGCAATTCTAACCCACATAGATTGTAAATGTGAACACCAGGGGATTTCGTTCGTGCTTCCATTCCAATTTCAAGTATGTTCTTTATATCGCTGAATGTTATCGTCTTAGAATATATCTTCGTATCTATCGGCAAAGGGATTCTCATGAAAATAAGCACACGTTTACTTGAAAAGATAAAAATAAATTTGGTTGACATTGTGAATAAAATAGGAATCTTCGAACCGCCGCGCCGTCGAATGTGGGATAGTAACCCAATTATATTACATGAGAATGAAATGTTCTTTAAATGTATTCGATAGTAATCAATTATTTACAAAGCTACCGAATGTGAAATTCCCAGCCAGATTACTACAAAATTTGCAAAATGCAATTGAATTAATTACATCAATCAATTGCTGATGAATTCCAAGCTGACGATTACAGCTGCAACCTTATGTGTCATCGAATCGCCCTTCGTCCTTCTAGAGAAACTAGTTTTATATCTTAGCACACATATATGTTTTGTATTGGAGATAAGATACTTATATTAATTACGATGTGCGGTATACTATGTGTTTCTTTAAAGGAATCACAGCCCTTTTGGGAATTTCGCAAAAGTTAAAGGTAACCCTTTTCGGGCGCGATTTTTCTGCGAGAATCATATCTACTGCTTTCAGTTTTAAATATTTTTATTTTTTTTTAGCTGTAAAATCAAAAGCTGCAAATAGATAGAACACTCATTAAGGTTCATATGTATGTCTTTAATTATAACTGTTTTTAAGTATCACAAAAATCAACTATAACTGCAAATCATCAATCTATGCGCACTACAACAAATACATAAGTCCTTGCTGAACATCCAGATCACGATTTATGATATTGTGATTACATACATTCAATTGCTAGTCTTCGAATGAAGATGCATTGCAATGGGGAACAACAATTCATACTCATTTTTGTGTAGTGAATTATGGTATACTCGGGGAATATCGATTAATAATTTACTTTTGAATTAAGTTGATTGATTATTAAATATCAATTTACATACTAGACAAAAATGATAAAATCTAAATTAATATTAACAGTATAATTCTCCTAAATAAATATTTCTTATGCGGACGCTCTAAACTTAACTTTTACGAACTAAATCAGCTGTGTATTGTTTACACAAAATACGGCAGTGTTTTTGTAAGATCAACTGCTAATGGGAGAAACAAACAGATTTACCACCTATAGGAGCTGAATGACTTCGTAAAAGTACCTGCCAATAGAAGAAGGAAAGACAGACCCGAGGATATGAATGCTGCTGCCGCGGGGGAATGACATTTAGATAGCGTAATCGTAATTTTAGTATGAATGAATTTATCTCAAAGCGTTTTCTCTTTTTCTATTCTATTCCTATTCTATTTATTTCCTCTTTCTAATTATCTTTTTCCTATGACTTTTCTGTGTTCCTCTTCGGCTGTTCAAAGAATGTTAAAAATTTTAATATTTAGTTCCGATGCTCGTTTTTTTGACTATGACAAGTACAAGTAGTATATCGTCCGTGGCTAATGGCGTGAGCAATAATACTGTGCGCACTATGATACGGATTCTATCTAGGATTCGTTCGGGTCTTTTAGTGTGTCACTAGAATGCCCGTAGTCTTAACAACACAAAGTTAGATTACTTAAGATATGTTTTCGAGGGCTCTGAAATTGATGTGATTTGTGTAAGTGAGACTTGGTTTAAGCCTGATATTAATGATCATATCTTCGACATGTTTGGCTATAAGTTGTTCCGAAATGATAACTAACACAATAGGAGGTGGAGTTGCAATTTATTGCAAATCAACCTTAAAATGCAAGGTAGTTGGTAGATCCGCTGGCAACGGAATTGAATATTTAATATTAGAGGTGACCGATGGTTGTGTAAAATGTATTGTATCCTGTGTGTATAATCCAAGTCGAAATTTCTTACCTGATCCGTTTTTCGCTGAGGTAACTAATTATGCCCAAATATGTGAACATTTTATTATCTGTGGAGATTTCAACACCGATTTGGGAAGGCGTGATATTTTATCGCGCCGACTCATTGACTTAGTGCTTTCAAATGGCCTCGTTATAAGCAACTCTTATCCAACTCGATATGCTCCAAATTCTGAACCAAGTTTGTTAGACCTGGTTTTAGTCTCTGATGCTTCAAACGTTCTACTTTTGGATCAACTTGCTCTTGAAGGGATATCTGACCATGACTTGTTATTTTGTTCCTATAATATTGATTTTTCTCATGATCCCATTCCGCATACTTTCTCTTACAGAGATTTTAAGTCTGTTGATATAAACTCACTACATAGAGAAGCAAGTACAATACCATGGGAACTTTGTTTGTATTTCGAAAATGTCAAAAACAAGCTGAACTTTCTTCAGTCGCAGACTGTGGAGCTTTTTAACAAACATGTCCCTCTGCGGACTATACAAATAAGAAATTTGAAATGCCCGTGGTTCACCCGAGAAGTATTAGATGCAATAAATAAGCGCAGAAAGTACTATAGTAAATGGAGACGTAGCCCTACTTCAAGGAATTGGAAAGCTTTCTGTGTAGCGCGTAATCAGTCCACCTTTGTTACGCGCCGCGCTAAATTTAACTATTTCTCAAGGACATTAAAGGATTCACTTCCTTCCAAACAGCTATGGACTTATTTACGAAGAAAGATATGTGTTGGTAACAGAGTAGAAACAGTCTGTCGCTTGGATCCCAATATCTTTAATTGCGCATTCCTTTCAAGTACCGGTACAAGAAATCCTCAGTTCTCCTTGCAAGAAGAACTTCTATGCGAGCTTGATTATGATTTTAAATCAGTAAATGAGAATGATGTCATTGAAAGCGTTGCTGATCTTAAATCGAATGCAACAAGTGAGGATGGCATCCCACTCCGCTTTTTAAAAATGGTTTTACCTTTTATACTACGATCACTCACGCATATTATTAATCAGTGCCTTGCTTCTTCTACTTTCCCTGATAACTGGAAAGCCGCCAAAATAATTCCTGTTGCAAAGAAACCGCAACCCTCGCTTCCTAATGACTTTCGCCCGATAAGTATTCTTCCGACCCTGTCAAAAGTATTTGAGAAGATACTGGCAAAGCAAATAGTAGGTCATATAAATGGGAATGCTTTACTTTCTCCTTTTCAGTCGGGTTTTCGACCCGGGTACAGCTGTGCTACTGCAATGGTGAAAGTTCTTGACGATATAAGGCAACAATATGACCGAAGTTACCTAACGGTCTTATGTTTGTTAGACTTCTCTAAGGCTTTTGATAAGGTCAACCATCAGATCTTATGTACAAAGCTCCGCTATTATTTTGGTTTCAGTGATAGGGCAGTCCGGTTAATAAGTAGCTATTTAAGCAATCGTTCTCAAAGACCATGGTGACCATTTGTCGAATGTCAAATTTCTGCGGGAGGGTGTGCCACAAGGGTCTATTTTAGGACCCATTCTTTTTTGTATGTTCTTAAATGATATTGCTCCTGTATGTAATAGTTCATCTATTTACCTTTATGCCGATGATGTCCAAATTTACCTCTCAAGACCTATCGGATTACTTGAGGATCTTTTCCATCGAATAAACCTTGACCTCTCAGCTATACACAGCTGGTCTGTTGAAAATGGACTTACTTTAAATCCATCTAAGACTCAGGCAATTTTAATATCCAAAAAGTTTTACACACCAGAAATGTTCCCTCCTCTCTTTCTGTTCAACGTAGAAATAAAGTTTGTTGAAAAAGTTACCACCTTAGGATTTAAAATAAATAGTAGTTTTCTTGCAATGACCATGTCAATTATGTCATCAGCCGTATCTATGGTTGCCTTCGTAAGTTATGGACATGTGCCAATTTTATCCCTCGCGATACGAAATTAAAATTAATGAAAACGTTACTGGTTCTCATTATAACTTATGCAGAAGTTGTCTACTGTATGCTTGATTCCTTATTACAAAATAAGCTTCAAGTTGCATTTAACGGAATGACTCGTTATATCTTTGGACTAAGAAGATATGACCATGTATCAGCTTACCAAAATAGTATATTAGGATGTTCATTAAGGCAATTTCTTGATGCTAGAAACTGTATTTTTCTGCATAAAATAATATACTCAAAATCACCACGATATCTTTATGAGAAATTGCAATTCACACAGTCGGATAGAAATTTTAACTTAATAATTCAGCCTTATAATTGAGGCGCTCAGCACCAAAACGGCCTAACCCTCATTTTCACAAAAAATGAGCTGACAACGCAGATCGAAGCGAAATTTCGAACTCTATATACAAACAAAATTTGCATAGCAGCTGTATATGGAACTGTGTTGAAATTATTGTCCAGTCTATTTTTGCCGTATGCGAAATTCGAAAAATCTGAGAAGCCAAAACGGCCTAAGCTGCTTAGGCCATTTGGAAATTTAGAACAGAAAAAATGCGTGTGGGTTAGGCCAAAAATTCATCTGGACTTTTTTGATGTGATAATTTTAGAATTTACGATTTACAAGACCAACAAAATTAGAAAGTGCACATTAGAGTTGCTCAAAGTACCTCTTATATTTTGTACATCCATAGTATCTGTGAGCGTAATGGTGTGAGTACTTGTCAATGAGATTTTAGAAATAGAAACCCAAAATAGGCCCTAATTTTTTCATTGATGAAAACAAACACCTAACGCTTTCATACCTGTGGGATAAACAAAACGCCTCTAAATTTAAGGCAAACGCAAATTCCACAATAAATCCCATGGATACCGAGATGTTGGGTGATTTGTTAGTCAAGGGATTAAAATATCAAAAAACCTACTGATAATGTATGCGGAGGACCAAATCGGAATATTAGAATGAGCACCATTTGCACATACATTTTCAACAATTCAACCTTCCAAGTGGAGCACATTGACCACAAGTTTTTAGTATCTGGTCACTCATTTCTGCCATTCGAACAAGATTTTGGGCTTATTAAAAAGGAAAAGCGCTTCTATAAAGACATTTTTACTCCTGATGGACCGTGTAATCCTCAACGCAAAAAAAGAAAGAAACCATTTCAACTTGTTCATATGACTGCAGAGGATATGAAAAGCATCAGATTAATAGAACAGCTTGTCACCAACAGAAAAATTTCTACAGACAAAAAATCCAAAGTAGAATGGTTAAAAATACAGTGGCTCCGATTCGAAAAAGAAAAACCTTTCATTGTTCAATACAAATACTCCAACAACGAAGATGTATTTTTTCAAGAGGTAGATATTTTAAAGAGGAAGCCCAACAAATTCGTGGATGTAGAACTGGAGGAAGGTATATTGATGCAGCAAAGTTTAAGGACTTACAGGAGCTTAAAGAATTTATACCGCCGAATAAGCACAATTTTTATGACAATCTGAAAACGAATTCAAGAGCTGAAGATGAAGATATTCAGGAGGATGAAGATGCCTAAAGAACTCTATATATTTTGGAAAATTTACATAAAACCAAAACGGCCTATCCCACAGTTTATAGCGAAATCGGTATTTGTACCTGATGCCAAAACGACCTAAGCCACATTTTTTTCTTTATTTATCGTTTAAAACAGCCTCTCTGATATTGAATAAAAAGCTTTTAGTAACTGTAACCAAAAAATCTAGTTTATAATTATTTATTATTAATAAAAAAAATATTAAAAATATTTGAAAAATGTGTATTTCTTTAAAGTCATTTATCTCAGTTAGATTTTTTTGGGGTTAGGCCATTTTGGCGCTGAGCGCCTCAATTATAATAACTCGTCGCGTCTATTCTTTACTTACGCCGTTAAGCTATGGAACTCCTTGCCTGAACACATTAAGCGAGCATCGGGAACTCTGAAATTCAGGACAGCTATATTTAAATATTTTTCTGAACAGCAGTAGAGGTTTCTTCCTTCTTTCCTTCTTTACTCTTTCCTTCTTTATTCTTCTCTTCTTTTCTTTTCTCCACTCAATTTTACCCTTCTTTTAAATTAAATTGTTAATCTTCTTTCTGGGTATATAATAACTTTAATATGCATACCTACCTACTTATGTGAAAAACTAATGTAAAATTAATTATGTTAGTGCTCTATAAAGACTATGTCTTACTTGTACTTAATGTTAAAATAAATTGAATTGAATTGAATTGAATTGAAATCTTACAATATTCATCGAGAATTTTTTCTAAAACTCTGCATCATTGTTAAAATTTTATATTTTACTAGCTGCACCCGCCCGGCTTTGCCTGTGCCCGAGAATTCTATTGGCCAATATGTTCGAGTAGACTTCCTTATTATTGTCTATATATGTTGGCGTATGTTGCTGCGCCTAAAAAAAGAAGACCGATTTTGGCCAAACTTCACAGAAACACTCTCAGGCCAATACCGAAGATTGCCTGATTTCAGCTCAACCGGTGAAAGGGACTGCACGTTTTTCTCCGCATGGCTTAGGCCGCTCACACACCTTCGTTGTTCCGCTTAGGGTAGGTGCTTGTTGTCTGGCAGGCGCCTATGTCAGCTTACTTGTGCGAATCAAACAAAAAAGCTGAAGTAAAAAACTTCGATAGAATCACTTTCCATTCACTTTCACACCGATTGTTATCAATGTGGGAAAAGCAACTTTCCGATGTCAGATTCACAAAAAAAAATGCACAAAAATGCAATAAGAGTTATTTGAATAAAACTTTGAAGAAACGATATCTCAAGAATGAAAGTGCGCCCAAACACCACAATAGGCTTGAAACGTTCGTGTGGTCTCGCTCTTTCATATGCGCGTTCGGATAACAAAATAGGTGACGTCTGTACGATGGTTTTTTATATGTGCGGCCTCTGTATCTACATCGGAATTTACACGCATGCGCACATATGCATGTGTACTCACTCAAATACCCATAATTCACACACCGATGCAGATACAGACATCGCACATAGAAAACATCCTTTGTACAGACTTCACCTTTCATGGAAAAAAATTTCATTGGAATCGGTTAACGCGTTTGGCCAAACACCGGCAACAAACTCAAATATGGATTGATTTTTCTATATATAGATATAAGCAAATTACGAACTACCTATAGTAGTATATACCTATCGCTCGTCGGACGGGGGTAGTTCTTGTCACCCCTCACACTAAACCACCTGCTCACAAACAAAAATATTCGTGCCAGAAAAAAAAAAAATAAGAAGATAGGCAGAGAACTAATCGGACGGACGAAAAAAGAAAGGAAAGAGAAGAGAAGAGAAAGATAGGATAGATGAAAAGAAAATCTCAATTACCTTTGCCCTACCAAGGAGAGAGTACAGGAAGTCAGATGCATCTTAACTACCCTAACTATGCTAACTAATCCTATTCTAAGCTAAAACGTAAGCTAAACCTTAATATAAATCCCTAATCTAACTTATATCTAACCTAATTCTAATCTCCTTTGCATCCACTGCTTCCTGATGTCGCTCCCTGATAAGGTTCGTCTCGTTCCTGAGACTTGCCAGATGATGACGGCTCTGGCTCGGCCTACCCACCCTATGTGTCGTTCGACACTCCATTGGCTATCTCTCTGGCCGGAAATAGTGAGAGACAGCCCCTTGACCAGAATCCAGCCACTTGTCCGTTACGTGTCCTTGTAGTGGAGAGTACGTACGTCGTCACGTCCCGTCCTCATGTCCATCGGTCGTATACGTATCGTCTACGTCATGGCACAAGCGGAAGGACGGCCTTCCCAATTACTCCACACACCAAATCACACTTGCTTCTACTCCATTGAAATAAACAGACCAAATTCACTTATAAAATCCAATATAATTCATTTATGAAAACTATAACTACGTTAAAATTACAAGATATCCAATGGATACCGGTGTTCTGGCCTGTGAAAATCCTAAACTTATAACTAATAAATTCAGTATGGCAGAATTCCTGCCCACAAAACAAAAGAAGTAAAATAAAAAAAAACTTACGTTTCGTCCCTCGTCGTCCTGCCGGCAGCACTTGGAGCGATGATCTGAAATCTTATTAAAATGTTGGGCTTTACCGCCTCTTTCTTTATGTTCTCACTAGCACTGAACACTATATCCTTACAGTTTAATTCGTAATTATCACTAGTTATAGTTTTCATAAATGAATTATATTGGATTTTATAAGTGAATTTGGTCTGTTTATTTCAATGGAGTAGAAGCAAGTGTGATTTGGTGTGTGGAGTAATTGGGAAGGCCGTCCTTCCGCTTGTGCCATGACGTAGACGATACGTATACGACCGATGGACATGAGGACGGGACGTGACGACGTACGTACTCTCCACTACAAGGACACGTAACGGACAAGTGGCTGGATTCTGGTCAAGGGGCTGTCTCTCACTATTTCCGGCCAGAGAGATAGCCAATGGAGTGTCGAACGACACATAGGGTGGGTAGGCCGAGCCAAAGCCGTCATCATCTGGCAAGTCTCAGGAACGAGACGAACCTTATCAGGGAGCGACATCAGGAAGCAGTTGATGCAAAGTAGTCTAGAATTAGGTTAGATATAAGTTAGATTAGGGATAGATGTTAAGGTTTAGCTCTTACGTTTTAGATTAGTATAGGATTAGTTAGCATAGTTAGGGTAGTGAAAATTGCATCTGACTTCCTGGACTCTCTCCTTGGTAGGGCAAAGGTATTGAGATTTTCCTTTTCTTCTGTCCTATCTTTCTCTTCGTTTCTCTTTCGTCTTTTTTTTGTCCGTCCGATTTAGTTTTCTGCCTATCTTCTTCCTTTTTTTTTTTCAGGCACGAATAATTTTGTTTGTGAGCAGGTGGTTTAGTGTGAGGGGTGACAAGAACTACCCCCGTCCGACGAGCGATAGCCGTGCAACCGCGAGCGTGCCACCGTCCTCCTCCACTACTCCGAAGATGCCCCTGTGGCCAGCCTCGACTCATAACAAATACTTAACGTATTCTAACTATAATTAGGATTCTGAGCACTCTTTGCCTTACGCAATAAGTGGTCAAAATCCCAATTGCTTTCCAAGCGACTGGCAGTCGTCAACGTGCATACGCACCGCCGTGAGCCGACTGAATCCTAAAAGCGTCAGTTACCCCCCGGAAGCACCATCACAAGTTGGCCTCCGGCGGGATGAAGCTAATCGGGAGCGTACTCTCTATGTACATTTGATTGGGGTAGTAAGCCTCAAAAATCAGACTACTGTCGCTGGCCATCGCCTTTGCAACGTGACTCGGAGTCACCTTAATTATGAAATTGTCAATCCTAATCAAGTGACCCCCATCGCATAGGACCTGGTTGGGGTGGTATTTTATACAGTTGGATTCAGGCGTTCGGAACAACCGGAGACAGGCCCTAAGACATTGCCTCTCCAAAACCCGAATCTTTTCCATATTACAAGGCACTATAATGAGCCACAATTGATAAGCCATAAGCGATGTTCAGCCTCATAATGGCCACGTAGCAGATGCCCTTCACTATGGAGTCAAATTGACTGCCGGTCTCCTTGTCAGAGCATAGGCCTTCTTGGCCCCAGCAAGACAAGCAACTATATGTCTATCGAAATACAGATACTGGTCAAGTCAGATACCCAGATATCTAACTACGCTTCTCACCGAAAATGGCTGCCCATTTTGTCCATTAATGGTCAATTTCTTCCAATATTTCTGGTATCCTTTGAGGCCCCAGAAATGTTCTGAACAAGATTGTTTTTGTCTTCTGAAAATTTATTTTCAACTTCCAGCCGTCGAAATATCTCTTAATTTGATGGAAGTCACGCAGCAAAATAATGTTTATGATCTCGATTTTAGCACCTGATCTGTATGCCACCAAATCGTCAGCATACGCATATAGCATATCTGAGTTAACCTACCAGATCACTCGTGTAAATGTTTAACAGGATCGGAGAATTCGCCGCCCCCCTGCTGTAAACCGTTTTTTATTTCAAAGACTCTGCTCGAAGTCACGTCGGTACATTTGAAGATGTATTGTGGTATTCGACTGACTATATACTCACATAAAGTTATATTTTCCACAAATATGTAACAAACTAGAAAAAAGTGAATATTATATAATTTTTGGATTTGTAATATTGTAAGGTAACGCCATCGGACGGAAACTATCTTGTTTTAAGAAAAATCCCAGGCAGCTTGGGGAACTATCCGATTCGTGGGAAAATGTAACATTCAAATTTTCCGGAAGGCATTGGAGTTTTTGTTAATTATCCTACTGATTAAAAAAGGCGTAGTAAAAGCATCCAGGGGACAGTTAATTTTTAATAGCGATAAATGGAAATGGGACATATTAGCCGCTTTTTATAATCACCAAATGATCTATATACATATGTATAACGATCATTAATTTATATTCTTTATAATAGCAAGGTTCGGAGAATTATACAGAAGTGAACTTCTCAAAAACATTCGCTTTTCAGTACAAAAAAACATCCAGAAATTTCACATCAGTGCGGTATTTATTAAACAAAATTAAATTTATTAATATATATATATATTATATATTATGCATAAATATATACACATATAAATTATGTATTTAACGTCACCTAATAAATAAATTCACATTTATATTCTCTGCATTGTTTTCGAAAATACATAGATCGAAAAGTCTTTAGAAATACTTTTACCATTTCTTTAAAATGTAGTGCCCTTTGCTTTTGAATTCAAAATATCAAATGCCAAATATATAGCTGCCGGCTTCAAAAGCCATCAGTACAGTAATAACAAGTTTTTTTTATTGAAAAGCATAAACAAATTCATTTGGTCTTATATATTGATGCCTGCTTGATTTCTGAAACCCACTTCAAACAGGGAACAACGATTTCAATTCCTGGGTACCCATGTTACCACTCTTCCCACCCAGCTGACAGTGCTAGGGGAGGTAGTGCTGTAATTGTAAAAAGTATTTTGAAATCCTATGAAATGCCAAAAAAAGAAAAACAAACCACGCACGAAGCGACAATAATAATATTATAACTAAAAGCAAGCAATTTAATATACCTGATATATACTGTCCACATAGGCATTCGCCTTCAGAGGAAGATCTTAATGATCTTTTTCGAGCTCTAGGCAATAACTTTACCATTGGAGATGATTTCAATTCGGGGTCAAGATTAATAACGACTAAAGGCACGAAGCTTTACATAGCAGGGCGAAATTTCAATTTCAATTTTATTTCGACTGGATCGCCCACTTATTGGCCATCTGACCCAGCGAAAATACCAGTCCCCATCGACTTCTACATAACGAAAGGAATCAATAGAAAAGAACTAATAGTTGAGAGCACTGATGATTTGTCGTCGGATCATACACCTATAATTCTAACGGTGAACGGCATGTCAAAAGAACAGATAAACAATGAAACACTTACCAATAAAAGAACGAACTAGTCTAAATTTAAAGCATTACTCGAAGGATTTATTAAACTTAGATCTCCACTGGTCACAACAAGACATATTGACATCGAAGTGGAACAATTCATTGCCGATATACAACATGCAGCAGAAGATAGTACACCACCTTATAAACAACATAAGCAAGCATCGGTAAAATACGATATTAGTGAACTAATATTAGAACAAAGAGAGAGAGAGAAAATATCCCGGCGATAAAACAATATTCAATGGACTTAATAGCGAACTTAAAAAAAGTATAGGTTAATTTAGAAATAGATCCCTAACTAACTACCTTTGCAACTAACTGCTGACAAAGTCACAGACTACTCCCTTTGGAAGGCTGCCAAACATTTAAAGAGACCTCAAGGGCAAGATCCCCCGTTAAGAACATCTGATGGGAACTGGATCGGCGACCCAAAAGATAAGGTCAAACTTTTTTCGGAACATCTGACAAATGTTTTTAAACGGGTGGCAATGGTGCAGTAGTAGTGTATTCGCTTACAGAATGGAAGGTCGTGCGTTCGAATCCCGGCCAAGTCCATTACTTTATATCGAATACATGAAATCGTAATCTCACTAAGTAACTTAGACACCACCCGTGAAGAAAAACCCTACAACTGCACCCAAACACTTCTTTCCTATCTCTCTATTCTTTCTAATAGCAAGTAGCACCGAAAAGCATGCAATGAAATACGATATTGCCAGGTGCTGCTTGCTGTTAAAATACAAATGCTTACACTGTGTTCTTAGCAGGTGACTGTAACAGCAGAAAAAATCCCTTTAGCGTAAGCAAATTATATAAAAAAAAAACCTTTTCCACCTAGTGTGGCGAACGAACGACTTGAATTCTCTGATAGAATAGACGAAGACGTAATCACCTATGTTTCGCTGAAAGAGATCAGCATATGTATTCATGGGCTATCTAATAGAAAATCACCAGGTTACGACCTAATAACTGCATAAATCTTGAAGGAACTATCCTTCATAGCACTGTTAAAACTTAAGCTTTTAATAAATGCTTGCTTTAATCTAAGATATGTTCCACACCACTGGAAGATATCAGAAATTAAAGTTATACCTAAACAAGGTAAACTCTATTAGAGGTCGCCTCATATAGGCTAATCTCACTTTTACCAGTATTATTAAAACTTTTTGAGAAACTGCTTCTTAAAAGGTTAGATAGAATCATAGAGCAAGGAAGGCTTTTTCCATCCACCAATTTCGGGTTTAGAAATAAGCACTCAACATTTGACCAAGTACATCGTATAAGAAAATAAGAAAAACAAGCTTGTTCTACATTATTCTTAGACGTTGCACAGGCTTTTGATAAAGTCTGGCATAAGGGCTTTTAGTATAAACTTCATAGGGATCTACCAAGACAGTACTATGCGAAAATTAAATCTTATATTTCAAATAAGTCGGGCGCAGTGGCTCAATGGTTAGTGTGTCTGCCTACTAATCGAAAGGTCCCCGGTTCAATTCCGGGCCAAATAACATCTTGAGTTTTTTTTCCACTGCCCCACCTCTTGCGAACGTCTGACAAACATCCAAGAGTATCAATTGTCATGAGAAGCTTCTCAAATTTGCCGTTCGGATTCGGCTTAAAATTGTAGGTCCCTTCCACTTCCGCAAAGAAAGTGGTTGGAGAAGCTAGGTTTTAGGCCCTCTATGGGCCGTTAATGCCTAATATTTATTTTATTTTTATATTTCAAATAGATATATACTTTAGAGTTCGCTATGGTTCAGCGTATTCTGAACTTAAAGAATTACAGGCAGGAGTTCCACAGGGTAGTGTCCTGGGACCAACCCTGTACTTATAATATACTAGTGATATACCACGCACAAATGATACGATGATAGCAACATTCGCAGACGACACTGCTCTTCTATCAACTGATGGATGCGTGGTTAAAGCAAAGCTACAAAGAAAAGCTACAATATTCAGTAAATGAGATATGTGATTGGGCGCAACGATGGCGAATTAGACTTAATGAGTCAAAGTCCACCCATATTAATTTCACAAATAAAAAAATATCGAATGTTCCTGTGGTTATTAATAACGAAGTAGTTCCTTATTCCAACACAGCTAAGTATCTGGTTATGAATCTAGATGCTAAGATCAAATGGAAGGAACATATGAAAAAGAAAGTAGAAGATCTAAATATTGGATATATAAAACATTATTGGTTGCTAGGACATAATTCGGAAATGTCCACTGAGAATAAAATTTTATTATATAATCAGATACTTAAACCTGTTTGGACTATAGTATCCAACTATGGGGTTGTACAAAGAATGTACAAATAATACAAACATTTCAGAACAAAGTCTTTCGGGGAATAGGAAATGCCCCATGGTATATTAGAAATAATGACTTGCATCGTGACTTGCAGATTGAACTTGTAACGGAAGTAATTAAAAAATAAGCAATTCGTCACAATGAAGGTCTGCAGATGTATATTAATCCTGCGACAAAAGACGTCTTAAATGTACGATATAATATTCGTATATAAAGAAGAACTAAACCTCTAGACCTTAGAATCTAAAAATATGAGAACCCGTATTTAAATTATAATGCCTTCTCAATCGCTACCGCACGTTGAAACTATGTAAAATCATTTGTCGATCTTTCTTTGATTGGTCATGATTATGGAGGTGTTTTTAGTGCTGGTAGAGTCCCACTACTCTGGGTTACTAACACCATTTTCACCTTCAATAGCAAAAAAAAAATAAAAAAATTGGTCTTATGCCAAAACAAAAATGAAATAAAACTGTTATATTCTGGTTTTATCCTTAACATTTTGGAACATTTCAGAATGATCATCTTGTATTGTGTTATGCTGTTACAGTTCCCAGGAATTCGTAAAAACTCGTAGTTTTCCGTTCGAATTCATTGTTTACATGGTCATGTTCAAGAGACTTTGGAAAATAGAGAGAGGCTAGACACAAACCTATTAGTGCTTGGTGAATTCGTAGCCAAAGTTTAAGATTCAGAGTTAGGTACACTCAGAGAAAAGCATCCCATTAAATCGTCAATGGTACGACCATTGGATTAATACGAGTAAGACGCGTTTTAATAAGATTTTCATTTTGAAACAATAGTTTTCTAATAAAATCAAAGAGATGCAGGCTATTAACACAATGGTATTGATACTTAATACCTTTATTATTAATAGGGTATTCGTTATTAATTTAATGGGAAATACTATCGATTTAATAGTACTATTGTCCCATTATTAAATACTATTAATGTTTTAATAGTTGTGATACCATTAAAAAAATATAGTATTAATATTGTGTCTCTTAAGTTCAATGGGGCGGACCATTAATTTAATAGTTTTTGATTTTAATTTAATAACATTGATACTATTGTTCAAAATTAGGCAAAAAAGGCTCATTATTAATGTTCATTAATATTGTAAATATGTATCTCTTCATAAGTTTCAGTGTTGTGATAAAAAGTAGAGTGAAAGTGAAACCAACTAAGAACATTTATTGGAAAAGAATATAAATATAGGTACAACATATTTTAACATAAATAGCAAACGTGGTAAGTTATCAAGAAATAATAATTAATTTATAGATTAACATGATTATAATTTGTTTTTACTTATAAGTGCCAATATTTTGTTCATGCAGTTCGTTAAACATTTACTTTAATGGTACACATCCTATTGTTTCAATATGATTTCTAGTGTATTTAATCGTACATCCCATTGAAATGCATTTATTTTAATCGGAATCCCATTGTTTTAATAGATGTACCATTAATATACGCAGATCGAGCTTGGACATTATCAAGCTTCAATGGTTTCTTCATAAGTTTCAGTGTCGCGATTGAAAGCAGTAGGATGTTATTGCAAGCAAATAAAACCATTTATTGAAAAGAACATAAATAACAAAATATTTGCAAGATAATTAGCAAGCAAGGTACGCTATCTAGAAATTATTATTAATTTATATATTGATGTTTCACGGTGATTATAATTTGTTTACCTTTGTGGTACACATCCCATTGATTCAATATGATGCCTAGTGAATTAATCGTACATCCCATTGAAACGCATTTCTTTTAATCGGAATCCCATTGTTTTAATAATATGTTCCATTAATAAACATAGATCTTAATAATGTCCAGACTTTAAGGAAATATGATTTCTGCTTCAGTCAAAAGTTTGTTTTATTTTATTCTTTCGACATTGACTGTTGCAATATTTTTACCAATTATAGATGGAAAAGCAAAATATACAGAATTGTATATTGATAGAAGGCGGCTATAGTGCAGATGTAATATTATTCGATGGACGAATAAACCATGAACCGTTGGATAAAGATGTTGAGCAGACCATCATATGGCTGATGTATAACAATGAGCCATGGAGTGATGTTTAAATAAAGGCAAAGGCAAAAAGACATAAAGATCGGAAATGTGAACGTCCCTAAGAAATGTGCCATTTTCAAACAGGCTCTTGGACATGCATTGGTTAGTTTAATCATTATTTCAATTGAAATATTAATTCTTCAGTAATTTAATTCTATTAAAATTAACAATTTTAGTATATTTAACAATAGTTTAAATTAAAATACGAAAATATGCCCTTCTAATAAAAAAAAAACTTCTAATATTCCAGATTGAAATAGACTACAAAATCCGAAAGCCTTTCAATAAATTAAATATTCATTGTGTCATTATAGTTGCTTTGATGTAAAACAAAAAAATGTTTCAATAAAAATGTAATTTTGTTTTAAAATGAATTAATTTTTATAAACGCAGATGTTTTCGTTTTCTACTGACGAATTTTCAGATTGAGCTGCAACAACATTGATTAATTATTTTAGATATGAGAACCTATACATTGGGCTGCCGCTATTTATGGTTTTAGCCATTCATAAATACCATGCATTTCAAAAGGACCAGCCGCATTGTTTCCATAGGTATTCCATTTAAACAATAGTTTTTAGGTTATTAAAATAATAATATGATAGAACAGATTCAATAGTAAATACTATTGATTTAAAAGGACCAGCCACATTGAATCAATAGTAATCCCATAAAAACAATGGTTTATAGGTCATTAAAACAGTAGTATGATAGAACATATTTAATAGTAAATACTATTGATTTAAAAGGACCAGCCACTTAGAATCAATAGTTATCCCATAAAAACAATGGTTTAAATGTTATTAGGACAATGGTATAATCTAATTGGTTTAAAAACCTTGGTCCCATTATTTTAATAGTAGGAATCTTATTGAAGCAATAGTGTGTGAATCTTATTAATTCAATAGTGTGACTAAAAAATAATGGTACAAACTATTAACCTTTTAATAAGACACACTATTAAACCAATAGTCGTACACCATTTAATTTATAGTAAGAACGTACCATTACAATAATAGTTTACAAATTATTGATTCAATAGTACCAATCCTATTGACTAAAAACAATGGTAAAAAACTATTGATTTAATCGAAAATCCTATTGTTTTCATGGTATTTTTCTCTGAGTGTAGGTGGGCTGGCATAGTGCCACACTCAGGTCAATACTGACCCATTGTGATGCCCATCGGGGGATGAGGGTTGTCCCTTACTCATTTTTAAGGGCAGCCCTCATTCATTTTCAGAGTTACATAATTTTAAAATCGATTTAAGATTCGATGGTGAGTACCGTGAGTTCAAAGCTGTTCACGCTCCAGCGTCAATCGAAGCCACTCCTTATTTCGGTAAAGTGTAATAATTCCCGCGGAAATAAGGCCGCAGCAGACCGGTGTATGAGTCGAAGAAGAGATTTCTATGGTTTGAAACCCTTTTAACCCACGAAGCGGTGCACCCAAACAAAATTTAACCATAAGAATGGAGTACTACCAAGATGACATTCTCGCCTGCATCAAAATGTTGTTGGGTAGACTTCATGCAGCCTCACATGCTGGTGGTCACAGCACCGCTCGGTGTTGTATTCAATTGATTAACTGTGACTTTGACTTTGAAATTCATTTTTTTTATTCATTGATAAATATCTACTTACATACTAGACAAAAATGATTAAACCTAACTTAAAATTAACAGGATACTTATTCTTATTTATTGGTCCTTATGCGAACGCTCTAAACTTAACTATATCTTAGAATTATTGCCTTTCGGCCTACGAACTATTTTACGAACTAATCTTACATATATATTCCTCGAGAAAAATTTACTAAAACTCGGTATCATTATTGAGATTTTATATAAAACAAATTACAAACTACCTATTCTACTTACTTAAACTACTTAACGTATTCTAACTATAATTAGGATTCTGAGCACTCGTTGCCTGGCGCAATAAGTGGTCAAAATCCCAATTGCTTTCCGAGCGCCTGGCAGTCGTCAACGTGCACACGCGCCGCCGTGAGCCGACTGAAGCCTTACAGCGTCAGTCAACTCCCGGAAGCACCACCACACGTTGGCGAGCCCGGCCTCTCCCAAAAACGCCCTAGCTGACTTAATCTAACTTATAAGCTAAGAGGATGTTACCTAGAGTAACGCACCGTCCTGGGAGGGCATGTTGACCCCTCCCCCCTCAACAAGCCACCAAAATTCGGCGAATTGCTTTTCCGTGTCGAATCTATCCCTCTCCGATATTGCGGTACTAAAACGGAGGAGCTCATGAGCATTGGCGACGTCCCCGTCATGGAGGAGCCGCTTATCTCTCGCGCTGCGGTAGCGATGGTATAAGACCGGGATGCCATCCCTCGTCTGTACCAGCCCTTTTGAATCAATATGGATAAATGCCTCTGGCGGGATAAAGCCAGACCGGAGCGTACTCTCTATGTACATTTCATTGGGGTAGTAAGCCCCAAATATCAGACTATTGTCGCTGGCCATCGCCCTTGCAACGTGCCTTCGAGTGACCTTAATGAGGAAATTGTCAATCCTATTCAACTGAGCCCCATCGTATAGGACCTTGTTGGGATAGTATTTTATATAGTTGGATTCAGGCGTTCGGAACAACCGGAGACAGGTCCTAAGACATTGTCTCTCCAAAACCCGAATCTTTTCCATATAGCTAGGCGCTATATTAAACCATAATGGACAACCATAAGCGATGATCGGCCTTATAAGGGCCACGTAGCAAATGACCTTCACTCTGGAGTCAAGTTGACTGCTATGAAACAGTCTCCTTGTTAGAGCATAAGCCTTCTTGGCCCCAGCAAGACAAGCAACTATATGTCTATCGAAATACAGATACTGGTCAAGCCAGATACCTAGATATCTAACTGCGCTTCTCACCGCCAATGGCTGCCCATTTTGTCCAATAATGGCCAATTTTTTCCAGTTTTTTCTGGTATCCCTAGAGGCCCCAGCCAATGGAGTTCTGAACAAGATTGTTTCCGTCTTCTGAAAGTTGATTTTCAACTTCCAGTCGTCGCAATATCGCTTAATTTGATCGAAGTCACGCTGCAAAAGGATATTAATGACCTCGATTTTAGGACCTGATCTGTATGCCACCAAATCGTCGGCATACGCTATAGCATGGCTGAGTGAACCCACCAGATCACTCGTGTAAATGTTAAACAGGATCGGAGAATTGACCGCCCCCTGCTGTAAACCGTTTTTAATTTCAAAGACTCTGCTCGAAGTCACGTTGCCACATTTGACAACGAACTTCTTTCCCATAAGCATATTATAAATTACATATAGCAAAGGTTTGTGCATCCCCCGCCTGGTCAACTTGTAGAAAAGTCCCTCTAACCATACGGTGTCGAAAGCCTTCTCAAAATCAACCAGACAAGCACCCGTGCATTGGTTCTTGCATTTATTCCACTGAATGTCGGAAACCAGTTTCGACGCGGCATGAATAGTGTCATGCCTCGCCCTGAAACCAAACTGGTTGTCCGGAATTATGTTATTGTCCTCGACCCACTTTAACAGGGCTCTATTGACAACCTTTTCAAAGACCTTGCTAATATTCGGAAGCAAGCTAATTGACCGGAGATTGGCAGGGTTCGTCCTATCTTTACATTTTTTCGGGATAGGGTGTACCACAGCTACCTTCCAATGCGCCGGATAATATGCATTATTCAGCGCATTGTTAAACAGCGTGGTGAAAATATCTACAGCCTCCAGAGGCAGGTGTCTCAATACGACGTTTGGGACACCATCCATCCCCGCCGACTTTTTATTCTTTAGTGTCTCGAAGATGCACAGAAGATCATCCTTCGACACGAACAAGTGCGATGCATCTCGGCCATTGGCGACAACTGCATTAGCATGGTTTTCATCAGTGAACACGGTGAATCCGTTATTCTCAGATCGCCAATTCTCAAGTTCGGTGCGCAGATTGAAGTGGCTCACCAGAGCCCTATTCTCAATGTCGTGGTTACGGTGAACAGGATTGTTCACCGTATACACGGCCTCGAAACAAGCGCCCAGCAAATCCACCTTCTCCTGTGGGTCCTCGACCACGAAAAAATCGTCGTTTGAAGCGACACTTTCTGGACTTATTCCAGCAGTCAGTACCGTCTGTCTGTTCTCTGCTGTCTGGGAGATTCGAACACAAGGAATATCATTGTGATCTTTCCTCCTGAACAACTTATTTATCTGTGGGAACATATTCGGACTACAGGTTTTAATAGCCCGAATTTTATTGCCCCAATACAGACTTACAGATTTTTTGTAATTTTCTTTTATCAGCTGTTTCAGGATTCGGATCTCTGAATTCAGCATCCTTACCTCCGGGTCGTTGCGATCAGTAAATTGCCTGTACAGCCGTTTAAGCCTCGAGAGCAGTCTACTTTTCTGTCGGTATAGTGCGTCGATTGTAGGGTTTCTGTACTTTTCTGTCTGGTCGTCGTCGGAACGCCCTACTCGAGGAATAGTTCGTTCCATAGTTCGTTTGATGGCGTCGTTCATTTGCAATAAGTGCCGATCAATGTCATCATTTGTCATGTTACTGTTTGTCGGTGGGTCGATCCCACTCGAACGTATATCTCGCTTTAAAAATCTGGAGAAGCGCGACCATTGTGCCCTCCGATAATCGAATGAACACACTGCTTCGTACTCCTCCAGCAGCGTTTGCTCGTTCGGGATCCGTATTGCGGCGGCGAGTCCGTAGTGATCACTATCGTACTCAAACGCACGCAAACAGTTCCGCGTGTTTTGATCTATGTTCGTCAGTTGAAGTCTTGCGTCCGTTAAGGCCAAGTCCAGGAAAGCACCGCTTCTTGGGAAAGAAGGGATATCCGTCGCGTACAACTCGAGGTTGTACTCAATCATATTGAGGCGCCACCAGTCGTGAAACTGGTTGCCCCTGGGATTTGCAGTAACATTTCCCCATGCCGCATGTTTGGCATTAATATCTCCGGCCAAGAAGTAATAATTCTCCTCCGAGTTCAGCTGCAGACCACGAAAAAGTGTCTCGAGCTCTGTCATAAATTGGTTTGGTGGAGGTGCTGCAGGTGCGTAAAGCGACACCACATACATTCTCCTCCGGCTACGGAGAGGAATGCATATGATGCATGCCTCCAACAACTGGAACCTACGTACGTCCCCGCTATATATAACCCTATGGCGCAGGCCTTTTCGAATTAAGATTCCAACCCCACCTCCTTGAGTGGAGTGAGGCCGGTCTCTTCTTATTACATGATAGTTTTTGTATCCCAATTTGTGCTTCTGATTTAGCTTAGTTTCGCTAACCAAAAGCACATCCGGGTTTTCGGTATTCAACAAGTTGGCAAGTGACGTTCTTTTCTCGATCCTGACTAGTGAATTAACATTCACAGCAAGGATCTTTAAGTTTCCCTCATCCAGCGTAGCCATTAGATTTATGGCACACCAGACCCCACAAACAGCTCCGAATAGATAAAGTCAATTCGGGCCGCTTGTTCATTTAATTGTTTCTGGAACTTATCGATCTTTCCGTGCAGAGACAGAAGGATCGATTTTAAGTCCAGACCCACCTCTGGTGCCTTTTGGGCTACCTTTGGTTGGTTTGATGTCATGTGGGCTTGACCCGGTCCAGCTGCCATTTGGGCAAAGGACACGTTGGGTGCCACAAAATTTGCGAACGAGTGACTCCTCTGACGCCTATCATCTTCAGACTGCTGTTTGCGGGCCTGGACTCTCTTTTTCAATTCTTGGTACTTTGGACAACCCCTGAAGTTGGCGGGATGTCCAGAGTTCCTGCAGAGCACACAGGAGAGTACACTCCGGTCTTCGACTCTCTCCTTACCTAGAGAGCATTCACCATGTATGTGGTCCTTATCGCACTTCACGCATCTAAACTGCATGTTGCAGTTAGCTGCGGCGTGCCCGAACCTTTGGCAGCGCATACATTGAAGTATGCGATCTGACCTCTTTATTTTCTCCCACCTTACAGCATGGTAGTACAGGAAGCGGATATTTCGCAGCCTGTCGATTTTGCTGTCGGGAGTAAGCTGGACTAGGAAGAATGGTAAGTGACGGTTACCACCCCTTGCCACAGCGGAGGAAAACGGCTTGACCCCCACGAAATGGAGGTCGTCGCTTTCAAAATTCTTTAGCTCTCTTTCAAGCTCCTCCGTTTTAATTGAGGGATCGATTCCCTTCAGTACCACGGTTTTTAACTTTTGCTGCCTTGGGGTGTACGTGAAGTACTCGGTTTTCACCTCTCCCAAAGCGGCGCGCACCCTCTGGTACTCCTCTATTTTTTCACATATAATTATGTGATTGTTAGCAGAAAGCCTTTTCACATGGAAATTTTTTGTTATTAATTTACAAATCCTAATGCTATCTACAATGTCGAAATTACTCACGTTAATGGGTGGTATTTTGTCCTTCCGCGACTGTTTAGATTGTTGTTGTTGTTGTTGTTGTTGTTGTTGTTGTTGTTGATGTTGTTGGTGTTGTTGTTGTTGATGTTGCCGTTGTTGTTGCTTCACCTCCAGTTGTTGTTGCACTTGCTGCTTGAGCACAGCTTGTTGTTGCTGTTGCTGCAGCTTCTTACTGCGCAACTGGTCGCGCTTCTCCAGCAGCTCTTTTATGAGCTTGTCCAGCTGCGCCTCCTCATCATCCTCTTTTTCTTCGTCCATTTGGACGACTTCCTCGTCATCGACCGGTAAGTCCTTGAAGGAGTTTCCCTCTCCGACGTACCGGCCCTCTCCTCCATCATACTCATAAGAGCTGGAGTGTGCTCCGTCATCATCGGATGCAGCCACCGATGATGCCACACTATGGCCTGCCAAGTCTAACCTTCTTTTGGCTGAAAGGTTCGGCTTCGGATTTAACTTCCGCCTCCGTTTTTCTACTGTCCTATACTCCTCGCTTACAGTTACTGCTGGCGTTGTAGCGAGAGCTTTTATTGTTGGCGTTGTTGTTGTTGCTATTGTTGTTGTTGATGTTTTTGTTGCTGGTGTTGCCTGCGAAGATCCCCGCCTGGGCAACGCGGAACACGCTGTTGGGCTTGGTGTCATGGCATTTAAAGCTGCCTTTGGGATACAAGCTGCCGCTGTTTTTGTGACTGCTGATGCAGCTTTCGTTACTGCTGTTACTGCTGTTGTTGCTGCTGTTGTTGCTGCTGCTGTTGTTGCTGCTGTTGTTGCTGCTAATTTTTTTGCCGGCTCACGTGTTCGCACCACACGTCGCAACGGCACACCCACACCCGTAAGCGGGACCACCGATTTTCCGGGGTCCATCGCCTGATAATGCGGCACTTTTTTTTTGTTTATTTTTGTGTCTCTATCACTTTATTTCCGATAAAAAAATAAAATTAAAAAATTGAAGACTGGCCGAGAATCGAACCCGAGACTCCGACGTCAAAGTCGGACGCCTAGCTTACTAAGCCAACTTTGGACTTAAAAAACACTTGGCTAAATCGCTGTTATAATCGATACACTATCCTTTTTCCCGCTGAACACTAACTAGCCGACCTATCTCGAAGAGAGCTGCGGAACGACTGATTGATTAACTGTGACATTTGTTGTTAGTGGCAGTCTTTCAATGAGAAATTGATTGAAAGCAAAATATCAACTAGTGTGGGTCTTAATGCCAATTTCGAATGGCAAAAAGGACTGTGGGTGTTAATGCTTTTTGTGGTGGACCTTATAGTCATTTCCAAGAAGAAAAGCCCGAGGGTATTATTTCCTTTTTTTTTGATATTATTTCCTTTTTTTTTGATGTTATTTCCTTTTTTTTATATTATTTCCTTTTTTTGGGAAATAAGACCCAAGGGCTTTAATTCCGTGGGAGTTATTCACGGACGAGTTCTTGCCAGCGAGTTTTACCATTTAATAAATGTTTTAAACAAGTTAACACATCTCTAGGATTCAACTACTAGAGAGTGAAATATTTTTTTCGACGTAAGGGTCTGTTTTTGAATTACTATAGGAGTTACTTCGACTTGGAGATTGGATGCTTTATTAATACCTTGCAACTGTATGAAGACATTCCATTTTGTTGGCACTCAAATCAATACAAGTTTGCAGTAGGTCAGCAGAATCTTCATATTTAACAGCACTCCTATATTTGCTTCGCTACAGCATACTGCATACATAATGAAATCAATATAAGAACAAACCCAAGTTCAATTAATAAAGATTCCCACACACTGTTCACTATTATTTATTCTGTTCCATTTGATTCAATTTTCTGCATCACATTTATTTTCCACATTACAAGCGCAAGAGAGGCAAATGAAAAAAAACCAAAAGACATACATTTTCAGTCGGTCTGAGGTGAAGTTTCCTCCAGTGAAAGAGATAACATCTCCGTCCCCAGCTACCACCTACAATCTTCTGCTTGACCTCATACTCGATTGGTTGGTAATAGAATCTACACTAAGAACACAACGACAAAACAGGGAGCGAATCCTTACAGGAGCAGATGTAACCTGGGCGTTTCTCTGGCGCCCAACGATACATCGATAATTTATGTTGGTCTCATTAATTGAAAATCCCAGTATAGAGTATACACACGGGAATATTATTGACGTGAATTGAGCCTCCCGCTCGGAATGTGTACGAGTGTGAGGTTTTACGTCCTCTGTCACTCTTTTGTGCGCTCTTTTTTTATTTTATTTTCATGATTTTTCTATTTATTATTCGTGTGGGGAATGGCCAATGGCAAAGGCAAATCTGTGTCAAAAGGGAGAATGCATAATAGGTAGTATCTGGAGCGGAAGGATTTGGTTTTTTTTTTTTGTGTTACTCCTTCAAGTTTTTGTCGACTTCGGGCCCTCCGTATCATTATTTGTAATTGAAATACTTGCTGCCGGTAATGTTGATAATCGACGTCGTCGGCTCCATCCTCGACATATAGGATAGAAGGATGAATGTTTTCAATTTATTCAAATGAATCCAATTGGTTTTTGTAGATTGTGTTCTTTTTTTGTTTGCATTAAGAACAGGCCAAGAGCTGATTGTTATAATTTAAAATTGATTTTAGGAGAAGGAACTAGAAGTCTTTTAAATTCCTGGAATGCAGCAATAAAGAATTGCGGATGCGGTTTGGCATTTGTTTTCAAATGTCAGCCTATGGGAAATTGTAAATTCCTTGTGAACATTTTTGGTTTTTACAATTCCCGAAACAGGGACAAGGGGTAAAAGTGAGTGGAAGGCAAGGACCTTATTAGAAGAGTTCATCAGATAAGGGATGGAACGATGTTGGACGGATTAAGTCGTAACGAAAAATTATCGGTCGGATGATTTGCTAAACGGAACAACATAATGCTTCAATGGAAAATGGAAAAGGTACTTCAATATTTGAATAAAAAGTGTGAATCGTGAACGTGGGTTGCGTTCAAGAAGTTAAAAGCCCTACAAGCACATTTTCAATCATTAATTGATTTGACTTTTGTTAACTAAGTGAATGCCTCTGGTTTCATGTCGGAAAGCTAGAATATCAAGTGCCTCGTTGTAATGCTGATCAGTCTTATAGAACAAATAAATAGATTTAAATATAGGGGAGAGTAAGTATGCAACAGGTTGTATGGGACATAAGCTTTTTCCTCAACACCATCTGCTTTATTTTGTCTCTGTTTATCTTAAAATAATTTGAAAGGCTCAAGGTTTATCATTTTATCTTTTTTTTACTTTCTTAGCTCAATATGCATACGGATCATTTGAGTTAGGCGTGGGCATCTCATATTTTTTTTTTATTCGCTATTTATTTATTTAATTTTTTTTTGGTTCCAGTTAAGTTTTTTTGTTTTTCGCACAAACAAATGGTTGGAGAAGCTAGGTTATAGGCCCTGTATTGGCCGTTGATGCCTTGAATTTATTTATTTATTTTTATAAAGTAGTGGATTGATTTATCTACTAAGAAGACGTGTTTTCACAGAATGGCATCAACATTTTTTTTTTAATTTTTTTATTAACTGTAGGTAATTAGGTTATTTTGTAATCTTTCCTTTAGACGAACACGTAAATATGTCGAGGGATATTAGATCAAACAAAGTGTCCAGTGCTTGGAGGAAATTGGTCCATTTGGTTTTTATTGCTGTTCCCAATCGTGCTGCGAGTATAGGTAGGATAAAGGTAACATTAATCCATCAAAATAATTTAATGAAAAAAATATACAAATTAATTGTTTTCTGTATGAATGTGGCCTTTCAAGCAAGTACAAATAAAGACAAAATAAGAATTATTAACATAAGCCGCCAACATTCGACGCAGGTAACCATAGGTACCACTGGCATGCCACAATTTGCCAAAAAAAGGAACCATTACTTGGTAAATACAACTAAACCCACTGCTTGGAGATTTATTGCCCTGTAGTTTTGGCATTCGTAATACTCAAAGCAATTACACCTCCGCATATGGATGTATATTATTTTTGTCGTTGTGGAATAATATTTTAATTATGAGGTTCCATATAATGTCCACAAGCAGAGCATGATATTTTATTTGCCTTAATGGGGCGAAAACACACATAAACCTTTTTACAAATAAAATTAAATAAAGCTTTTTAGAATTTGTTTTATTGTTTAAATATCATCCCAAATTGATTTGCAGGAAAAACTATCGAACTTGGCAGCGGTTCCGGCCTTCAAAAATTATTCTAAATAACAAAATTTCAAAGAGAATGCTAATATTGTATGAACGTATTAATGAAAAATATATGCGTGTAAACAACCCCACAAAAGACCCAACGCCCGCCCGATGAAATGAATTAATCCGGAGCAAAAGTCGTTCATTTGATAAGCAAATAGAGTAACAACGAAATGTCTTAAACCATAAAGCAGAATACATCACCATCAACATGAGCATCTCTATAATCATTAATATCTTTTGCATTAAGTAACTGAGTCATGTTTATCTGCACATGATTACCTTAACAAATATTTTCCTAGATAAACACGGAGTTTCCATGTACGAAATCGTTTGGCAATTTCAATTAAATTGGGCTTTTAAGTCATAATTGTCACAATGTTGCTTTGGGGGGAGGACAAACAGGGATACCTACACAAACTTCACATTGGATGTCACCCTTTTACAAGTTTTGTCAGTTTTAGGCAGGCATGCAGCTTTTAATTGCTTGTAAAATAGACGACACCTTCCTTTGTCTTATCAAGTATTGTGTAAAGATTAAGTCAAATAAACTTTGTAGTAAAAATTTGGGTTTTCAATCATGTTATACCCCGTCCCAAGGCAGATGCTATCGCAAGGGTTGTTTATAATTGAAATGTTTCTCTCAAATACACGTCTCGTGTCATTAGAGAATACCAGTTCGGTTGATGTGTAATTTGTGGCATGTCGTGTGTAAACACTTTGTATCTCTTATCGTCATGGAGCAATACACATACTAACACACATTCTTGCAAAGTGTTATTTATGATAATTAGCTCCTAGTTATTATTATTCTTTGCTGACGATGGAGCCATTACAAGTAAGGATCAAATGTCCTTGCAACTAGCACTTGATGGATGGGAGAGGAATGGGTATCGCATTGGTCCAAAACTCAAACATTTTTGTAGCCGAAAAATGTCCCCCTAGCGGAAAGAAGACTCTACACGGTAGTTATGGAATCGCTAGTCCCAATTCACAAATTTGGATCTAGATATAAGATCTAGATGGTGCAGTAAATCACAGATAAAATCGAAAAAGCTTTTGGAAAGAAAAATGTGGGCTCTACAATATTTCTTTATATAGCACAAGCTTTCGATAAGTAAACAAAAGACTGATCCACAAATCGCAAAATCAACTGCCGAAGCGGTATTCGAAATTTCGGATACAGGATATAGAGTTCCCAACATTTAGAGAAATTAAAGCTTGTGTACCAAAAGGCAATGTAGTGGGTCCAGTGCTAAATCTTTAATTCAGAAGCGATGTGCCTGAAAGTGGAAAAACCACAATAGCAACTTTTCCAGATGCCACTGTTGTGGGAGCAACTATCGAAATAGAAAGCCCATATTAATTTTACGTTTGAAAACGTACCACACATTCCAGTATACATAAACAACAATGTAGTGGAAAACTCAAATATAGCCAAATAGCTGCGAATGACTCTAAACGCTAAACTGCGCTGGAAGAGCATGTAAAAAAAGAGAGATGAGTTGAACATGCGATACAGTAAAATATTTTGGGCTATTCGAAGACACATAACACATCCCTGTCCAAATACAATAACTTATTGCTATATAAGCAAGTTCTGAACCCGAAATGGGCTCCAGTTATTGGCATGCATAAGCTTAACAAATTAACAAAAAATCCAAGCCTACTAAAATCAAGTACTAAGGAACATAGTAAATGCACCTTGGTACATACGGAACGCTGATCTATAAAGATATCTAAATAGTGCAATGGTAAAAGATGAACTTAAAGAAGTCGCTCAAGTGCACAGAAGAAGTAGACTTCTCAACCAAGTTAGCTTGGAGTAACAGAACTGTTAAATACTGACAATGTAATCAGAAGACTTAGCCAGGTAAAACCCCTTGATCTATAAGAGCTAGCTTAGGCCAACCAGCACACATTTTACCACTTTGGAAGTGTCTCTCGCGCAAACTATTCAGTTTAGAAAAAAATGATATTAGAAACCTTAATATCATTTTTCATTCAACATTTTTTTAAGTTTCAGTTCTAAGTATGGGGAACACCCCCAAAATGTATTATTTTTTTTTTATTTTTGTGTGAAAATCTTAACGCGGTTCACAGAATACATCTACCTACCAAGTTTCAACAGTATAGCTCTTATAGTTTCGGAAAAAAGTGGCTGTGACATGCCCGGACAGACAGACAGTCAGACAGACATGACGAATCTATAAGGGTTCCGTTTTTTGCCATTTGGCTACGGAACCCTAAAAATATGCAAAAAATAAGCATGTTCTTTCAGGGCTTAACGATCTACGTACAAACCGTTGTTATTTTGTGTTTTTGAGTTAAATATAAAAAAAAGTTAAAAAAAACGTATTTTTCTACCAAACTGTCATAACTATAACTCTAAAACTGACAGTGTGAAGACGAAAGTATCGGTATGCATCTATGGTAACATCGCTCAAATTTTTTCAAGCGAAACATTTTTTTATTTGTAACGATTTTCTTTTGTTAATTTTATTAAATCACCTTAAAACTGCAATTAATTATGTGAATGGTCAAACGTCTCTTATTTGCGTTAAGTCATTTTACCTCTACGTTCTTTTCTATGCAGAACTTCAGTTAAAAAAAATGCAAAGAGAAATCCTTCTACAAATATTAAAGACAATCTTTTGTCTTAAATTACAAAACATCCAAAAATGAGTTTGAATGATAAAAACTCTAGAGCAAACTATTTTGCACCTTTGCAAGGATTCGGACAACGAAATCGATTGTGTTGATATTATTACTCCACCAAATTCGAATTAAAAACCCGCGGTTCCCTCGATCGGTTTTTTACAAAAAAAACCAGTGATAATATACCTTCAAAACTACAGTGCCAAAAAAATGTGCATTGGAATTAAAATACATAGAGAAGATGTTAGTACGTTTAAAAGTCTATGTGCAGTGTTAAAAAACAAATCAGCCAGTTTATTCAAAGTCATTTTGCATGGGCATGAAGAACTTCCCATTTGTTAACTAAACCCATTTATGGCCAAATTATTATTACTATTTTTTTGTTGATTCAACGTAATTAGGTAGAAAAAACACTTCACTTAAACATTTAAACAATAGTTTTTTAATCCGCGCCAAAAAACTCGAGACATTTCATATTTTTAAAATGCTGCGTTATCAATGGGCACTCAACATCATTAAAAAAATAACAATAAAATGTTGCATTGACTGCACATTTTGTGTCTAACAGAGTTGCACAAAAGTTAGCTTAGCTAATAGCTAAAAAGCTACAACTAAATTAGCTGTAGTTTCTTTGCACGTACATAACTAAACCATAATTTTAGTTGTAGTTGCCACAAATTTTGAACCTAAATCAGTTATTAGTTGCGAAGTGTAACTAAGCGTGTTTAGTTATGAAAAATTAGTTGCCAGAGTGTAACTAACAATAATTAGCGTTAGTTTTAGCTTTTTAGCTATCGATTAAACACAACTAATAGTTTTTTTCAAACAATTTAATCCGAAAAGGCTTACAGGAGCGATTCTTTTATTTCGTTATACACTTTCTAGTTTTAATTATGTTTAATTTTAGAGATTATTATGTCCTTACGAAACACGGGGAAATAGTGTGGAAGTAGATTTGTCTTCGATAAGTTTTGAATAATTGAGGTTGTATAGCTTGAAGTTTGTTGTACATCAGTTGAAGGTAAGAAGTAACCGATGGCCGATTGAAGAATGCCACTTTTAGTTGTCATAAGGTTATTTACCAAGAGGTCCTTGGAGCACCAAATAAGGTCCTTAAACCCGAAATTTTTTTTTTCAAAAACTCCAAGAAAACCGCGCCTTATATCTGTGTTCAATGTTATTTGACTAAGAGGTCCTTGTAATAAACAAAAAAGGTCCTTGAAATTCGAAAAAGGGATATTATTTGAGCCCACACGGTATATCTGTGTTTAGTCTTATTTGACTAAGAGGTCCTTGCAACAACAAAAAAGGTCCTTAAAACTTTAAAAAAGGATATTTTTCCAAAATATCATTTGAATCCACACGGTATGTCTGTGCTCAATTTTATTTGACTAAAAGGTCCTTGCAACAACAAAAAAGGTCCTTAAAATTTCAAAAAAGGATATTTTTCCAAAATATCATTTGAATCCACACGGTATATCTGTGTTAAATGTTATTTGACCAAGAGGTCCTTGCAACAACAAAAAAGGTCCTTAAAACTTGAAAAAGGGATATTTTTCCAAAATATCATTTGAATCCACACGGTGTATCTGTGTTCAATGTTATTTGACTAAGAGGTCCTTGCAACAACAAAAAAGGTCCTTAAAATTTCAAAAAAGGATATTTTTCCAAAATATCATTTGAATCCACACGGTATATCTGTGTTAAATGTTATTTGACTCAGAGGTCCTTGCAACAACAAAAAAGGTCCTTAATAGTCGAAAACAGGATATTTTTCCAAAATGTCATTAGAATCCGCACGGTATATCTGCGTTCAATGTTATTTGACTAAGAGTTCTTTGGAACAACAAAAAGGTCCTTAAAAGTCGAAAAAAGGATATTTTTCCAAAATGTTTGTTGTTTCTAGGACCCCTTATTCAAATAACATTGAACTCTTGTATACCGTGCCGTTTCTAAAGACATTTTGGAAAAATATCCTTTTTCGGGATTAAAGCACCTTTATTGTGGCTCCAAGGACCTCTTTGTAAACTAACCTGATGTAAAATAAAAGGGACATTCAATCAATTTTTATTTTAAACGCAATATGCATAATAAATCCCAATAAATTATCGCCATTTTAGCAAAACAATAAATTTTGATATAGTTATTAGTTATTACCTAGACAGCTAAAAAGCTACAGCTAAAAAGCTAACCAACTTTTAGTTGTCATCCGCAACTAACTTTGGCAACCTAACGTGCTTAGTTACACAACCTGCAACTAATAGCTAATAGCTAAAATTAGTTGTCATTATGAATGCCATTTTCTGTCTTCTTCTTTTCCTTAACGACGAGATAACGATCATATTTAAAGGAATCGTAGCCCACTTAGCTCGCTTTATGATATCACTACTGGTCTGCCTGTGGGGTTCCCGGTTTGAACTCAGTATTTAAACATCTGCAGCCTACCTTGTTCCGGATCAGTTCTTTACTTATCGAAATCGGTTTCGATCAAACCGACTAACATCTATCGCCACTGAAGTATCAAAGTGTAGAGAAAATATAGGGACGGGCTACAATCCGCTTGTGCGAACTGTTGGATACCCTATTCTTATTCCTATTCCTCATAAGTGGGCGTGACAAAAGTCTAAGTGTGGTTGAATTGTTAAGAACGCTCTACATATTTTGTTATACAACATTTAAAGGATTTAATCGAAAAAACGTAGCTTTTGTAAAAAAACGCTCCCTAGCTCAAACTTTGGTTTTTCAGTAAGCGGATTTAAAAAATATTTAAATATAAGTATAAAGGGCACCTAGAGAGAATATATTATAAATTTTAGTTTCCTAGCTCACTCTTTGACTTTTCAATAAAATTGTTTAATTTAATTGTGGGCGTGTCAGTAAATTATAGAAATAACAAAATAATAAAAATGTACCCTTTTCTCAGTGGTTGGATTTTAGAAATGTTATCTCCCGATCAGTTTTAGGAGTCATATATCATAAAAAAATTTCAGCTTTCTAGCTCAAAATTCGATATTTTCGATAAATTTATTTTTTTGAGTTTGTGGGCGTGTCTGTGGGTGGATTTCAAAAATTCTTAAACTTGATTATTTCGGGCCCTTAGAGATTATGTGTTTAAAATGTCAGCTCTCTAGGTCCAGTTTAAAGGTCTAATTTGCCGACATATGGACCGACGGACGGACGGACCAACGGACATGGCTAGATCGACATTACTATCGATGCTGATCATAAATATAGTAACTTTTAGGGGTCTATGGGCAATATTAAGGTATGTTACAGACTATGATTCAAAATTAATATACCCTTAGAATAGGGTATAAAAAAGCCGCAGCGTTGGATATTCATCATACCCCATCTCACTCCATCGCTGCTGATTTTGTTTGACTATTGCAGGTGCGTACGATTTTCGTGTGCGTACATGTACTGGTTGGGTAGAGGCAGCATTTGGTGGATAGCGGGTTGTTAGCTTTGGAGGAGCTTGTTGGTTGAGGCCGTGGTCCACCCCGGACTGTAAGCACCACCAAAAAAAGTAAGGGTTGTGAGCTTTTGATTTTGTTGGTGGACCAAAACAAGTTACCGCACGGGCATAACACCTGCGGTAAATTGTTTTGGAAGTCTGATGCAGATCTTCAATTCACGGTATTTGGTTAGGTAGCGTTGGAGTTTGTGTTTTCTTTAATGTTTGTGTTTTTACTTAATTTTTTATTTTTTTATTGGATGTCAGTAACATTCGTGACTTGAGTAATTTTTTTTTAATATACGACCATGCTTTCCACAACAAACCCCGTTGTTTTGGCACTTAATGAAACCCAGGTTAGCGTTGGCTCTGATTTATAGCTAAGACTACCTTTGTAAAACTTAGTGTCACTATTCGTTCCCCATCGCGGTCTCGCCATTCATATACGTAGTGACGTAGCCTAACAACTTCAGCCTCAATATGGTCAATGTTCCAATCCGGAATTTAATTTCATTTCATGTCCGTAGGCAAATAATCCACTACTGTTCTATTTACAGAAGCCCCAATTTGGGCAAACATTAATCTTATAATGTGACCCTTCATCCTCGTACTGAAATCGTCATTGTCGCGATTTTAATATTCACAATTCAGACTGACAACACCCGAAGAAAGGTGTGTTGAGATTTTTGGTGAGATAAACAATCTCAATCAGCTTGTAAATAAGCCGACACGAATACCGGACATTAGCAGTCAAACCGCCAACTTTTATCTCTCACCCGAAAAAATACACTATAAACGTATTACCGCCTCTTGTTTCGTCAAACAATTGTGTCATAACAGCGAATTTCTCGTACTCCAGCCACATCGTTAAAAAACAAACTCCCAAAAGAACCGTATGGCAGTACGAGAAAGCCAAATGGGGAAATATAAATGGTTTCTTTAGGAGTTTTAACTAGACGCTGTGCTTCCTCAACAGCGACCTGATGATATGATAACAAACATAATTTTACTGGGTATGAAATGCTTTATCCCTAACCGGATAAAAATTATCAAACCCAAGGTAAACGCGTGGTGTCACTCAAGCTGCTCAGAGGCTATCAGGTTAAAAGAGGTAAGCTTTCGAATTATAAAGCCAACCCACCGGAGGAAAACTGCAATGCCCTAATCGTTTTAAATTCTCCTACGGCCAAAAGCTGAGGCAAAAAATACTACAAAGTCCCACCGGTAGTATAAACGTTTGGTCGTTTGTTAAAAAACATCAAGAATTCGGCCTCGTCATCTATCCCGGCACTCATTTACAGTGACATTCCAGCTTTCAGCTCTCTAGATAAGCTTGCTGCTCACTTTGCACCACGGAATGATCCAACTACCTAAGATGCCAGTATAGTAAAATTGTTTATTTCTCTCCTAAATCTGTAGCGGAATTTAAAAAAAAATATTTTTACATTTTAAGCCATTTCAAACCAATCAGCGGTCGAGCTGCAGTTTCGCTGTCGTGTGCTGAACTATCTGTCAGTCGGCAATGCCAAAAAGGGTGCAGGGAAATAAGTCCACGGGAACTAAGTCCACTGAGGGACTTAGTTCCCATTAAGTGGGAAATAAAACCACTTTCACGAAGTGGACTTAGTTCCCATGTAAGGTGGGAAATAAATTCCCAAAACTCTGAGTGGTTTTATTTCCCTTTTAATGTGAAGTAAATTCTCACTGTCGACTAAGAACAAAATAAAATTAAAGAGTCAAGTAGGTACTTTGCAATTTTTATTAACAAAATAGAAATTAACTTCTAACTGAGACAGAGTAATATAGGTACCGTGACCTCGCACCTACTCCAAATCAAACGGTGACCCCAAGCAGGGGGGTTGCAGGGGGGCAGCATGCCCCCCCATATGGATTGCACTGTTTATGAGATTAGTTACGAAATCGCAAGTAGATTCCATAAATAGTGTAATGCATATGCAACCCCAATGCTTGGGGTCACTGTTTGATTTGGAGTAGGTGCGAGGAGCGGTTTTGAAACTTTGGCTTTATGTCACCATGATAAGCTTAAGATTTTGCTTAAAGAGTGTAATAACTAACTGCACTTTACAGTTTTTTGTCTAATTCTAAATGTTGGATGTTAGTTCCGTCTTCTTATTTTTGAATGTGTACTAAGTTCCCATAAAAAAATGGACTTAGTTCCCACTTTACATGGGAACTAAGTCCACTTCGCGAAAGTGGTTTTATTTCCCACTAAGTGGGAACTAAGTCCCTCAGTGGACTTAGTTCCCGTGGACTTATTTCCCTGCACCGCCAAAAAGTACTGTGGTTTTCTGTCATTTTCCAGCAATTCGACCCATGTATGTGCCTCTCTCAATTTCGCAGTACGTGCACTTCAATTCTAAAATATGTGAACGTAAATTTTTGAATGAGTGCATATTTCGATGGATAGAAAAGTAGATAGTAAACCTACTTTATCCGTCGATGTTTACGAATCCATTGGTTATGGGTCACCTTAATAGAGAATACATGTATTTTATGGGTTGGGCCTTTAGGGCTGAACACGAACAGTTTAATGCAATTGCACAATTAGCTGAACCTTTACCAAGGCTGCTAGCTAGCATTAATATAATTTGTTGAAATGCTAGAGGCATTCGCCGTAAAACTTTTAAAAAATAAAGTACGTCCACTGATCAGAACGAAATTGATTGAACTTATTGGTGTAGAACTACCTTTTACCAATGGTTTTTCCTTAAAAATATTTCCTGTTTATTTCCGGAATGGGTCTTCATCAGTGAGAGAACACTATGATCTAAATAGTGACCTGCGTTGATTGGTAAATGAAATGGAGGCTTTTTTTCTAGGTAGATTCCATAAACAGTGCATTGTGTATCGGAGGGCATGCACCTGCAACCCCCTGCTAGGGGTAGATGTTAGATTTGGAGCAGGTGCGACGTTGGGGTAGGTGCAATGTTGGGTACCTATATTATAAACATACTATCACTCTTTTTCAAAAATAATTCGGAAATTATACTAGAATATATATGCTCATTTTCTGGCTTAGTTTTCATTTAATTTTTCGGCGTTTTTCCAAAATTGTCTGGCTTAATTTCCACTGTTTCTGGCATATTTTCCAAACAGTTTCTGGTGTTTTTTTTTTAATTTTGACCTAATAAAAATTTTCTGATATTTTTTCAAAAAAAAATAAGGCGTAGGTTCCGGGAGTTAATGTTCTTTTCGATTTTGAATTGTTTTGATATGTTGCATAATTGGGGTCAGGGTAATAAGATCGCATTCTCAGTTTTTCCCAAATGACTCGTGAAACGGTTCCTTAAAAACACCGGAATACCTCAAGTTAAGTGATTTACAAAAACAAATTAGTGTTTGAGCTCAAACTATAATTTAGAACAAATTTTGGGTTTTCCAAAACGAACAAAACAAAAAAGAATAGCGTAAGGGGTACAGTAGTTGCCACCCATAAGGAAATTTTGACTTTAAACAAGCGTAGCATTGTTATTTAAAACGTGATTTTAATATGTTATACATTTATATATTGCTTAAGGAATTTAATTTTTACTAAAAATTTACTTCTTCGGGTTGATGGATTGCAATTTACAATTAAATGGATTATAAGCAAAGTCTCTCAAAAACTACAGTAGTTGTCAGCCCTGTACAGTGTTTGGCACTCTACGACGCTTAAAACATCTTCAACTTTAAGTTGACAAAGCTTCATCCAATTAATAAAATAAAATTGAAGACGGGCCATGACCGGATTTCTTAAAAGAACCACCAATGAAAAATAGTTGATCTGGGTATGCCGTAGAATTCCGCAGCTCTCTTCTTTGAAAACTGTCTACCTTTTATTGTCTTTTATTATTAAAACAGTTGAAGCCGATCATCAGTCAGCTGTAGTCCCAGATAAACAAGTTATTGGCACCCCTTGGCAATAATTGAATCATATGCTTTTTTTGATACAGTTATTGGCACCCCTCTTATTTAATATACTAGCAGGTAATTGAAATATTGAAACTTAATTAATAATATTTTATATATTGCCATTTGAAATAGCTAAAGTTTTTATTCTTATTTCGAGAATTTCAGAAAAAAACATTACTTACAAAATTGGAAGTCCTTATTAAAATTCATAAGATTTAACACTAAAAGAAATTGCACTGATGGGTGTTTGCGCTTTGATTTACGAATATCGACTAAAAAGAGCCTTTTATTTAGGAAATGCAGGAAAATGTTACAAATTTATTATAGCTATTTTTGGAAAAACAAAAATATTCCTCAAAAGAAGTAACTGGAACAGAGCAAATCGCTATTGAACACAGAACAGTAAGAAGCCAAATTGCTAGACCAACGTTGTGAACCGATTTTAACTAAACTTCACAGAAACACTTTAATGTCAATACCAAAGATTGCCTGACTTGAGCTCAATCGGCTCGGTGCTTTAAGGGAATGCACATTTTTTTCCGTTCAGTTTACCCCGCTCACGAAACTTCGTTGCTTTACTAAGGGTAGGTGTTCGTTGTCTGGCAGCCGCATATGTCAACTTACTTTTTCGAATCAAACATCAACAGGAAAGAACGAAACTTCTATTTTTATTTTCATTCAATCAATTTGTGGCGGTCGTATGCGCACGATTTAACTTCATGCAACAATTCTATTGAAATGTCAACAACGAAATCAACCTTAGCCTACTTACGTCCATTCTGATATGAACAAATATCAGTAAATGTACTTTTTTGTAAATATCTAGAATTTTATCAAACGGCGATTTGAATGATTTATCTGTATAAAAGGTCCACACCTCGTGGTCCACATTTTCCGATGTGCATTGCCCAAACTATACAAATATTAATATTAAAATTTTTACAATTAAGGGTGGACAAAATTATTCCAATACGAAACGCAAATCCCGATTTTCGATTTTCCGGCCTTTCCTTCGGGTTTTATCGTATTTTATTTTCTTTCCAAACCACCCCTTAATGGTGAAGAACAGAAAAGATTCATCGAGAGAAAAAGTTAATTAGTTATGTTCTGTCTTACGGCTTAAGCACCTACATTCAAAGTTATCGCATTCACAAGTGGTTGGTGAAACTCGGCATTGACATTTTCTGGGGAATTTGTGAAAAAATATCAAGCTTTATCTTTTGTGGTATTGTAAGAGTTATTTCGAGCCTCTACTCCAGCTGATTCCTGGATGGAGGGAAAGTGGTAAAATAAATAATACTTTTGAGAAAGAAGAGATTCTTTAGGATATCAACAGGATTGTATGCAAGTTAACCACCCAATAAACTATGGTTATAATTACGGTCAGCCGTCAGCCACTCCAAATCGATAATCGATCCATGCAGTGCAGCTAAATAAACAACCAACGATCAATGTGGATACAAAGGAATGTGTCAAGCCAGCACTTGCTGTAATGTAAACAAAACATCAAGATTACGCCGCTTGGATATTCACCGAACCACCACCCAGACTTCACTTCAGTTTCAATCATCAGCAAGAACAGTTCACCATCGAATAGAATTAGAATCTACTCGTAGAATGTTAACTTAGTATTATGAATTTAAATAAAGTTTTTTTTACTAAAGTTAAAGTGTAGAGATATTAATTTGCAGTCGAAATTCGGTTGCACTCGAGGATGTGATGGGATTATTTGAAATCAAATATTGCGGTTTGAAATTGAAAGTAGGTAATTGGAAGAATGGCAGTAGAAAACTTTTGGCTAAGTTACGTTTTCAATAGCTCACGTACCTACTCGTACGTATATGGTCGGGACATACCTGGTTATTGTTCGCAGTGACATCTACTGGTCGTGGTCGCCGCCTGTGTATCCGTCTTCTGGCTGTTTGATAGATTTTCCAATATAAAACTAATATCACTAATAGCGGAACATAAAACGTGGAACACGTCGCAAAAACCTAAAAGCATACAAAGTCATTTTTGCATCTCAATTTATATTAAACCGAGATTACTCATACCTGATAGGACACATCTTGTGACACCATACATTTCTGCTGTTCAATTCTCTGTAAATACTCCGGATCTTTCCAACCGAATTGTGGCGCCAGCGAAACAATCACCGCACAAAACCAAACAAGGAATATCATCGTAAAAACC
This sequence comes from Portevinia maculata, assembly GCA_949715645.1. Classification (NCBI taxonomy): domain Eukaryota; kingdom Metazoa; phylum Arthropoda; class Insecta; order Diptera; family Syrphidae; genus Portevinia; species Portevinia maculata. Next base: position 224,590,497 of record OX454526.1, read on the forward strand.
CGTTTACTAGTCCGTGAATGCATGTAGTCCACATTCGTTACGGCCCAGTATCTAAAGAACGGAAAAGGAGAATGAAACAAAATATATTTATTAAAAAAAGGGATTTCTAATTGCTGAAAGAATATTACAAACAAGCAAATACATTTTGCGTTTATTGTCAGATTTTTACTGTGGATTGAATGGGACAGCTGGTCCCGTAGTTTGTGGTTACTTATGGAGCAAAATGTTTCCTAAAACAGATTAATCAAAATGAATGAAGGGAGATTTGGGAATTTAATTTACACATTTTGATACGTATAACCAGGCAAGGATAGGTTGCTATTAGTTGATGGGCCCCGAAGGAACAGTGCTTATGATGCGAAATGCAGGTGTCAAGAGATAAGGGAAATTCACAAATTGTATATTGAATATTTACCTGTGATGGGGGAGATTTTAATTAAGGTTAACAATATTTGATGAGGGTTATGGAGGGTTTTGTATATTCCAAATTTGTCAAATTTAATTAAATATTTTTTTTTCTGGGAAGGAAAACGTTTTTATTTTCCGTTCCATTAACATCTATTGGTGACAGGTTTGGGGACCGTTTTTATATTTTATCGCAATCTAGTACGCTGTCAACTGAATGATGATAGAGAGAAGGGTGGTGATGAGATGTTTATTGACTTTAACTCACGTTGGTAGGTATTGTAAGTATTTGCTTGTTTATTTGGTGTGGTTTCTCGCAAAAAAAAGGGCAAAAATGCTCAAAAAGCTTAAATAAAATAAGTTGGTAAGAGGAAGTACGTACGAATTAAATTTAATTCAGTCAAGAAGGTGACAATCTGGGAGCGAAATTAAAAAAAAAATAACTTGTCCATGTCAACGGATCACAATCTGGAAAGCGAAACTGGAATCTACGGGGCTGTTTCCTAAACTGGTTTTATTAAATAAATATCCACATATAAGTAATAAAACTATTTCTAAAATAAACGATTAAAAAGTCCTTCAGTTTAAAATATTAAAAAAACACTCTTTCGCATACATTAAAAATCGAAGCAAGTCCCTTTATTTCAGATTGGGTATGGTTACCTAATGCTTAAAGTCGACATTACAAAATGAAAAAAATTTACAAAAACTTATTTATCTACTCTCGAAAATTATTGCACACGATATAGATATTAAAATAAATCCAACGTACTGTGTTAAGGTCTGAAGCCGTTCTGTAACACACTAATCGGCACATACCAGAGTGTCTTCCGGCTCGGCAGATCGACAATAGACCAAATCTTCACACTAAATCGAATCCTGGAAAAGACCAATGAATTTCAAGTCGAGAACCACCACCTTCTCATCGACTTTAAAGACGCATATGATAGCATTCATTGTCAGGAGCTCAACGTGGCGATGGCCGAATTCGGGATCCTGGCAAAGCTGATCCAGTTGTGTCGCGTGACACTTGAAAACAGGCGGTGTAATGTGCAGTTTCGAAGCAGCTCCTTCATATAAACTTGTACCGGATTTCGGCAAGGAGATGCGCTATTATGTGACTCATTCCATCTTGTTCTCTAGATAATAGTGCAAAGGGCAGGTGTCAACACGGAAGGAACTATCTCCAATAGATCCGTCCAGCTACTGGGGTATGCGGACGATATCGACATCATCGGCCATTCCCAGCGTGCCGTATTAGAGGTTTTCACGGCGATTGAAAAACAGGCGAAATTGGTTGGTATTGCAGTAAATGAGGACAAGACAAAGTACATCCTATCAATAAACAAATAAACTTCGGGGTTGTTAAGTAGTTGACCTATCTAGGAGTAAACATGAACTCCACGAATGACACCTAAGTAGAGATCCGGCGGAGAATAACATAAGGAAACCGCTGCCATTTCGGTTCAGCGAAACAGATGAGTTCTAAACTTCTCACTCGAAAGAAACAATACATGCTCTATCGAACCCTAATCCTTAAAGTCCTGCTTTAAGGTAGAAAAGGGGAGCTTACATTGTGTTCTTTTGAAAGAAAAATACTCCGTCGGATATTTGGTACTGTGTGCGAGGAGGGCGAATGGAGGAGAAGATACAACCGCGAACTCTTTGAGCTGTACCAAGTTGTGGATGTAGTCTAAAAAGCAAAATCACGTTGAGCGAATGGAAAATAATGCTCCAGCTAAGAGGATCCCCGACCTCCAGCCGCCGGGTTCGAGAGGTTCAGTCGTTTTAAAGACAAAGCCATCGCTGATGCCAGAGCGCTTGGTCTGGAGAACTGACAGTGTCTCAGGCAGAGACTCTTCACGGTTCGGGAGCCCGTTAAGTAAAGTAAGTAAATAAAATAAACATTGGAGCAAAGTCAATTTCGCAGACACCTCACCTCGATGGCACAATCATGGTATTGAATCTTTTTTCTCAAGCAAATTCATTTTCCAAATATAAATATCTATCCCAGTGCAAATAATTTAGTCTCTATCTATAAGCATTTTATCTCCTGCGATAATCCTATGAAAACGTCAAAATTTGACTGGTCATATCAGTATGTTGTTAGCAACTATTTTTGCCATTTAACCCTAGAAAGATAAACTGCGCCTCGGAGGCGCCCGCGAAATATATATATTGCTTTCTTCTTTTAACCGACGCTCGAACAAACTTGTTTTTTAAGCCAACTCAGTCGTCGATTTATACTTGCGATTGACGGTCGTTCCGGTTCGGTAAGTACCACCGTTTTTCAGTTATGGTAATGCAGTTATGGTAATGCGCTATTATCAGCATATGAAAATTAAATACCGAAGATCTCTAATTTTGTGTTCCTTTTTGTTATGGATTTATAAAATCCTACTTCTCTTTAAAAAACAGAAAAATTAATAATATATGTTTATGTTTTACTTTATTGCTAATAATGTAACAATAAAATGAAACAATAAAAAAAATATTTATTTAATTTTGTAAAAAAAAACGTTTTTTAATTGTGCGCCTCCCAGGCGCATGTTTATCTTTTCAGTACTAAAAAATAAGATTATATTTCTAGGGTTAATGAAAGAATTCTGTGTATGATTTGTTGAACGATTAATCACTTCTACGCAGTCTAAACTTTCTGGTAAGCTTAGTGACACACTTACTATCTCGAAACTCTCAAACAAATTTGCATGCAAATCCATCGGTTGAGACTTGAGACGACTGGAAATGGCCAGTGTCGTAAAAGGACAATCTATTAATAATCAATATTAGGTTAGGTACGTGAGTTGATGAGGTAGGCGGTATTGATGCCTCTTTATCGCACCTAGGTTAATTTTGAATCATAGCATTGCCCAATGCCCATAGAGGTCCACGTGTGTTATGGTGACCTAGTTTGTCTCGTTGGTTATGTGCAATTAGATACTCTCCACCCATATGGATTTTTATGCGAATCTGAAAAGATTGGACAGACTGATTTCAGATGGTTCCGTCAGGTCGAGAAAAAATAATTTCCTAAAGTTCAACGCATATGCACTGGCAAATAGAGTGGAGGGTGTCTTCGTGAGTTTTCCCATCACCGCAGCCTCTTCACAGATCATTATCAATAACATGCATTTTCACTTTGTGGTTTCTTAGTAGTAGGTTGTGTCCAATAACTATTCGCACCAACATCGAAAAAGATTTACTGTTTTTTCACAAGGTTGCGGGTTCTGGCTTTATCAAACTCTGGCCACATTTTAATAGATGCTTTGCAGGTGGGGACGATGTTCTGTTTTTGGCGACGTCCAGTATTTTCTGCCCCACCCGTGCTTTGAGGGCGATCGTGGTGAATCTCTAACTTGCTGGTTCATCAGCAATTTCATTACACTGTATGCATCTACGCCCAGGAACCTATCAGAGATTAAGTATTCAAATTGCGGCAATCCTGTTATTCCAGCATTTCCGGAGAAATGAATTTGCTATCACAATTACAGAAAATAAGGACGTTCCTGAGAGTACTGCGTACACTTGAACTTGTTTCTACTTTTCCATTTGATCATATTCAATTCCCTATTGCTTCATCATAGTAAAGTGAAAAAAAGCAATGGAAATCCTTTCTTCTTTTAATCTTCTTAGGCCCACTTCGAGATTTCTTATTATTAACAAATGCCCAGCGGAATCAAATAACTTCCTTCTCTATTTCCCGGCTCCCAAACCATTATGCTTTCAAACAATCATTCGCTTATAGCTATACAGGAGAGAAGTTAACGACTAATGTATATTAATACAATAAAGAAGCGAATAAAAAAACAAAACGCACAAAAGGGACAAGAATCAAACAATAAAAAAAAGAAAAAAGAAAGCTCTATGCTGTGGGAATTTGGGTAATTATATTATGTAAATGCCAGCAATGTCACCTAACTTTGGAGTCTGTGGAAACACTTAATGAAATTGCAGCCCAGAGATGGAATAAAGCAACACAGTCAGAAGTGGTAAATTTAAATGATTCTCACTTTACCATCGTCAGCATCCTGTGCTGCCGGGACAAATTAGAGTCGTTTTTTCAGTTGAAGTTTCTTTTGTAGTTACTTTTGTAATGTTGTTCTTTAAATAGTTGTCCCATTTTTATTATTGTTAAATTGTCCCAAAGCTTATTCCTATCAATTGGTGTAAAGCAAAGCAAAACAAAGTCTTAAATGAGAACACTTTTGTGTTATTCGAGAGACGCTTTTGAATTTACTCCCTTAATCAAGTGATCCGAAACCGACGGACAGGGGGCTAAGAATATTACTGCATAGTTTCCAAACAAAAAACAGCGCTGGTCGTAAAGGGAGACAAATCACATCCAGGCATTTTTAACATCCAGGTGAGCCTAGCTCTGTAGCGACTCATTCAACATCTTGAAACTCTCCCGCATGTGTGCTTGCGAATCCTGTCGATGTTTGTTGAGGTTGCACCGGGATATAGTCGAAGCAGGGATGCCTTTAAGTAGGAGGGTAACGATCAAAGTGCGGAGATGATCACTCATGAGCGCTTATAAACGGCTCACTGCTTATTTTTGATAAATTAGCAGCAATGGGACTTTGTGAAAAAATGTCCGAAGTAGATTTAAAAACAAAATGCAGTAGATTCAACTGTTTCGCAGTATATTTTTATAATTTCAAAATTTAAATAACATATAACATAATATACACCTAAATAATTTAAAATAATAAAATAAACATTAATTTTTCTTTAAAACATAACAAAAACAGAATAAAACAAAAATTCATATTCGTATCAATCATAAATTTTTTTCTAATTTCTAATAATTCTTTGTTTTGATTTTTAGAGCAAAAGTAATCAAATGCATTCTTTAATATACTATACATTTTCATTTCAAAATTATTACAAAAATACAAATTGGGAAAATGGGAAATAAATTGTTGCTCCAGGCTCTCTATCGCATCTTGAGAAAGGCGCATTAAATGCGCACTCTCATAGTCTTTGAAATCTGTGAATGTGGAGGACACACTAGGTTTCTGACTTAATTTCAGCTCACTCTTGTGTTTTTAAAGTTTTTTTTTTTAAATGTAGCCTGCAAAATAATAAAACGCATTTTCGCTACCGAAATCAACAGTTTTACAGTGAGATTCGGGTTTGAAAATGTTTTTCACATTGTCCTTCTTTTTGGGTGACTGTAACTGTATTTCAACGTCGGGAAGCTCTAAATTCACAACTGGCTCGCAGTTTCCATGGGTTATATCATGCATGTACTTTATTGAAAATGATCTTTTAAATGAACAAATGAATAGAAATGGAGTCAGTATCTTGGTTTTTCGTACTCGGTTGCGTAAAACAGCGAAGGTGTTTGTCATACAATTTGTTTTTCCTCTCGACCGCAGCCCAAACACTTTTTAGTATGTTTTCCCATTTCTCGTTACAATATTCATAAATTAAAAAAAACAGTTAAACTTTACCCTTTAAAAAACACGTAGCTACACTCTTATTTATTTGCTCTGAGAATTAACACGCCTCAACCCGTATTGTGTTTTCTTCACTTGTTTCGCACGACAAGAATTCAATTCAATACGCCTTTGAAAATACGTTACGAAAAAAACTAAACACCACCCACCCAACCTTATTGCAACACAGGTGTGACCAACCACCGACTAGCAAATAAAGAGTCAAATAATTTTTATTGTTACTAGGCCGAACACCGGATTGCATTGTTTTTAGCGAAATCAAGCAAAGAAGAAGCATTATATAGTGAACTATACACACAACGAGGATCAAGTCGATACGCCTTAAAAAAAGCATTATGACAATCATTCGTCTTACGAAGCATGCCGCATGTAGTGGTACAGGCAAAATATATATGTACCGTTTTTTCCACCGCGGTCGTTCCATAAGGGTTAAAACACATCCTTTTGACTTGTTTCCACATATTGTAGGCTTTTTTCTGCATTTTGATTTGTAGTAGTACATTATGCAGAGAGAGAGAGTGTCTCTACTCATTAAATGGATATACTCTGATCACTTGTCATCAAAATATAGCCGTTAGCCGAAAGCCGTATGAACATAATTTATGGGTGGATTTCATCAAGAAGAATGATACTGACTGCATTCAGTGATAGAATTAAAAAAATATTTTGTGGATTACATTTACATATTGCATGATTTTTTTTCGTAAGACCAAAAGTGCAGTCGATTTTATTTAAAGGCAGTAGATTTATTTTTCGAAAAAAGCAGTAGATCTACTGCAATTGCAGTAAAGTCAAAACCCTGCTAAAGAGATTGTGGTTGCATAAGGGCGTGCATAAGACATTTGGCATCTTCATAACATGCTCACGAGCGAGTGAACCGAGCCGATATATTATCGCTAGTATACGTTTAATGCAAATGAACATATGAAAAATGAAGTCTTGGGGGGTAAACTAACATTAATAGGTACCACAATCAAAAGTTTATGATATTATTTAAACGTTTATTTGAACAGGAAATTATCAGCCCTATTCTAAATATTCCCCGGGAAAGGAACTCCCCGGGAATTGGTGTCTCCCGGGAGCTAAATTCTCCTATTACGAATTCCCCGGGAATCTTTCTCCCGGGAGTTTATGTTGGAAAAAAAAAATTGAGAGAATTCTGTCAGATATCAACATATGATTGGTTGAAATTTTTTGACTTTTGATATTTTCAATGAAATTGTGATATTTATTATTAAAAACATAGGGGCGGGCTACAGTCCGCTTGGGCGAACTGTTGGATACCCTATTCTTATTCCTATATCTCATAAGTGGGCGTGACAAAAATTTAAAGGATTTTATCGAAAAAACTAAGCTTTTGTAAATAAAAACGCTCCCTAGCTCAAACTTTGGTTTTTCAATAAAATTGTTTTATTTAATTGTGGGCGTGTCAGTAGGCGGATTTAAAAAAAATTTAAGTATGAGCATAAAGGGCACCTAGAGAGTATATACTATAAATTTCAGCTCCCTAGCTCAAACTTTGGACTTTCAAAAATAAAAAAAAAATAATTGTGGGCGTGTCAGTAGGCGGATTTTGAAAATATTTACACATGAGCATAAAGGGCCCCTAGAGAGTATATATTAAAAATTTCAGCTCCCTAGCTCAAATTTTGGTTTTTCAAAAAAAATATTTTATTTAATTGTGGGCGTGTCAGTGGGCGGATTTTGAAAATTTTATGTCCCAAGCAGTTTTATGGGCCAAAGATCATATATAAAAAATTTCAGCTTTCTAGCTCAAAATTCAATTTTTCCCAAAATTTGTTTTATTTAATTGTGGGCGTGTCAGTGGGCGGATTTTGAAAATTTTATGTCCCAATCAGTTTTATGGGCCATAGATCATATATAAAAAATTTCAGCTCTCTAGCTCAAAATTCGATTTTTTCCAAAATTTTGTTTTTTTGAGTTTGTGGGCGTGTCTGTGGGCGGATTTCAAAAATTCTTAAACTTGATTATTTCGGGACCCTAGAGAGTATATGGTTAAAATTTCAGCTCTCTAGGTCCAGTTTAAAGGCCTAATTTTTGCCGACGGACGGACGGACGGACGGACGGACGGACATGGCTAGATCGACATTACTATCGATGCTGATCATAAATATAGTAACTTTTAGGGGTCTACGGGCAATATTAAGGTATGTTACAAACTATGCGTCAAAATTAATATACCCCTAGAATAGGGTATAAAAAACTGTGTTAAAAAAAACGGCAAATGCATAGCATTGCAAGCGAATATTGGTGAAAAAAGTACCTATAAGTGAAATTAGTTAAATAAACGTTTCAAGAAATTAATTTATTACTCTTTACAACTCAAAAATACTCTTGCTTGGTGGTCCCGCTGACTTAAGTGCAGTTTCAGCTTTTTGCCAAAACAACCCAATTTCTTCTTTTGTTTTTTTGTGGAAACCATACGCAATATCGCGGTGTTCTTCCATTAAATTTAGGAGCATTTGAAGCTGAAACCTGTTTGTTGTTTTAGACCTAAATACATTTCACCTATATTCCATTTTCGTTTGTAGAAATAAAAAAAAAAAAAATTTTTCCATACCCCCAAATATTTGGGGAAGAGAAACGCGGGAAATGTATTCAAATTCTCCCCTTTCTTTCTATTTAGAATGCCTACTTTTTTCCCGCAATTTTTTTCCTCTTTTTCAAAGTTTGTTTAGAATAAGGGAAAAGGGAAAATTTTTATTTAGAATAGGAGTAAAGGAAAAGAGAACAAATTCCCCGGGAGTTGTTATTGAGAATCGGGCTGTATATATATATACTTAACGATTTCTATGAAAACCTTTCAATGAGTAATAATAATAAAAACAATTGACTGCAACAATGAAACAATGAACATACAAAAACCTATGAAATGCCTTCACTTAAACAATAAAAACATGATTTTAAAAAATGCATTTTTCATACAAAATCATATGAAAATTATTTACTTCAACAACTTAAAAAATGCACTCTTAATACAAAAACCTATGAAAACTATTCACTTAACAAAACTTATAAAAACTTTTCACTTGAACAACTATATAAGAAAATTCAATGTTCATACAAAATCTATGAAAACTATTCGGTTGAACAGAAAAGTTATTTTTCTTAATTAGAATATTCCTTTTTCGTACGAAAACCTATGAAAACTATTCGCTTGACTAATGACCTTAGAAAATTCATTTTTTTGTATAAAAACCTATCAAAACTATTCATTTACAGCCGATTTCTTCACCGAGTACTAGCACTAGTACTAGTATTAGACCAAAAATTGTTACTCAAATAAGTATTAAGTCATTTCTTCACCAAGTACTAAAGCGAATTTGGTACGGAGTATTAGTTAGTACTCGGTATTAGCTAGACCCCCAAAATCGGCAGTCTAGCATCGTTAGTACCTAAATTAGGTCGATTTTATTTCTTCACTTCCTGCCTATTCTTGTCAAAAATGTAAATACTCGTACGTATTTCGTTCGATTTTCGTTTTAATAAATTTTATTATTTTTTTGTTGTCTTTTTTCTGTGATGATTATATTTTAAATTGTTGTTTAGCAAATGGATTTGATTTTTGGTGGGGACAACTTGTTCAACAATTTCGAGGACGACCTTGAGAACGAGAATGGTGAAGAAGGGGTGGCAATTCGTCGATCTGAGCGCCGCATCTACCATATGCCACAACGGAATACCGTAAATACTTGGGACAATGTGGGCTTTTTCGGCGATTTCGGTTGTCCAAAATAACGTTTTTTACGTTCTTCAAATGGTGGGGGACGAATTGCAGCATCCACACCCACGGTAAACATTTTTTATGTTATTTTAGTTTTATTCACTTATTCGTTTTTATTCACGATTTTACCAGTAATCGTTACACATTGCCTGAGCAGCAATTACTGATCAGTTTAAGATTTATGGCAAGTGGATCGATGCAAATAGCGGTTGACGACGTTATTCGCGTCTCAGCTGCTAGTGTATGTCGCATACTGCCAAAAGTATGTATGACCTTGATACGCCATTTGGACCGATTCATACAAATGCCAGCAACATTGGCAGAACGAGAGGTGGCCACTGCTGCATTTTATCGCTTTGCACAGTTTCCACGAGTAATCGGTGCAATCGATTGTACTCATGTTAAATTGCAATCAAATGGTGGTGAATTGGTGAGTGCAGTTCTACATGTGCAATATTAATTTTTTTTCATTTCACTGCTTTGTATATGAAAATCAGTTGTTATATTATTTTCAAACGATTCTTTTTGTTTCCAGAGCGAAGGTTTTCGTAACCGCAAAGGATTCTTAACGTGCAAACAATATCGTCGGCAGATTTAAAGGTTTTAAACGTTGTTGCACGATGGGCAGGATCTGTGCACGATCAAACTATTTTTTGTCACTCAAATGTACGTGCGCGATTCATCACGTCAATCGAATTACCAACGCACTGTTCTTTTCCAATTACAAGAGTAAAGAAACTACACTTCATTTAATTGTTTTATTTATTTGAAAAAACGTTCCTGTTCATTAAGTTAACAAAAAATTAAAATTAAATATAGAGCTAATATTTCTCCTTGGGATCGTCCTCATCATCGCAAATGCTATCATCATTCGTTTGAGTATTATGGGTTCGCGCTATTATTTTGTATTTCTTGTTTTTCCATTCTTCTGTGACACCAAACATGAAACAAAAATGTTCGTAATATAAACAATACAACCAAAATATTACTGAAAACTTGCACTTACGAATAAAATATCCTGCAAAATGATTTAAATTGCTAGAAAATACTACAAAACTATCTTCATATGAATCTACACAAAAAAAAACAAATAAAACTATATCAGTCTGACGCTGTTATGACATTTCATATGTAAAAATGGGTATTAGACCAGTTTTAGACGTATTAGTGGCTAGTACGGCTTGGCGCATTTAGCTCCGGTACTAGCGATGTGAAGAAATGAGCAAGTACTAACTTTTCGTTGGTACCGAGTATCAGAGCTAGTACCTAGGCTAGCTAATCTGGGTACTAGACAGCTTAATACTCATGTAAAGAAAATAGCCGTTAAACAATTAAACAACTAGCTGTATTAGAAAAGCAATGAAAACAATATACTTCAACAACGATCTAATAAAATTCAATGTTCATACAAAAACTTATTAACATTTTTCGCAAAAAAATGTAATAAAAAGTCTAAGAATTAAGATAAACCTAATAAAATCTAGTAGTACATTCAAGAGAACAACAACATTTTACCACCTAGAAATTAAGAAGAAAGGATGGTTGATTCAATCTCTAAACTTCTAATAAATAACAATGAAAATGTGTTATACGTATATTAATTTGAAGAGATTGACCAACTGTCAACCTGGTACTCATAAACCACACTTGCAGAACAATGGGCGCGTGAGTATTTCAATGCATGAGGAAGGTTAAAATAGTAGGGACTATACTCTATCCAACAAATATTGTCAGTACAGGCCTTATGGAGGAGCTTTTTTTCTACCAGTGGTGTCTGTAGATACTCTCACGGCACTCAAACGCAAGAATTGCCACTGAAATAAAAACCAAAGCACTGACATATCAAGGAATTGTTCTTGTAATTTTCCTAAAATTCGCATACAACCCACCACAACCAGTCTCCCACAAAGCCGAATGGGAATGAGCATGATCGTCTTGTGTTCGCTTGCTATTATCATCCACCAAAATAAGCAATGTGTGTGACTGAAGCACATCAGAAGAGTATTACCTCTTGAAGCATATCATTAAGGGTTTTTCTATGGATTTTGTCAAAGAACTTTTGGTTTTGGTGCTTTTGAGAACGAATTATTACGTGGGGTGTTGCCATTCGGTTTTAATGTGATTGTATTTGTATTGTACAGCTGCACAAGTGCAGTTTTTTTACCATCTGTTTAGGTATATGACATTGCGTCGTGGTTATATAATTTTGTATTCTAATTGCCTGATTGTGTCTACCTTTCACAATATACATATAGCGGAAAGGACTGGGAAATGTTGTTAAAAAATCTTGCTGATTGAGTTTATGTCGCAAACTGTTTAAATAAAAAAAAACATAAATACATCCTTCATTTTTATTTATGTACCTGTCATTATGACATAAAGTGCTTCGTTTGCCGCCTTATCACTGTGACCTTAATCCAATACAAGTCATTTAAAATGGCAAGAGACTTAGATACTAACGACAGCACTTACAAGGGTTGACAAGGAAAAATGGCACCGATTTGTCCAACACGTTGAACAGGTTGTTGAGCCAAATATGTGGGAAATGGACGTTTTTGCCGAGGAAGCAGTTGAAAGGTTAATAATAGACCTAAATAACGAGAGCAGTAGCAATAATTACTCATCGGATTAGTTGAGTACCAACTGATATTAGAAACAAGTATTTTATGTTTTACAATATTTATAATGAATAAATTGGATTACAGTGTTATATTTATCGTTTTGATTTTTTTTTGGTGTTACGAAATTTATATATTTTGTTGGTCTACTGGGGATATCCTTAAAAAACGCGCCTATTATTATCTTACTAGAAAAGGAAAAAGATAAATGGAATTTATTTCGTTCCGCAATATTTTTATTTCAAATTGGAAGGTGGTAACCCTAATAGAATTTCTCTCTGAGTTATGGCGAATTATCATACACACTACGTCAACCCTGTGAGAGCTTTAAAGAGGGACCGATGTAAGTCATTGCAACCAGACTGAGAGACAAACATCCTATCTTCCCTGTACTGACAATTTTTGTTGGATAGAGTATGGTAGTTGCCTTGCAAATTGAACGCGCCCAATAACAACGAGTGGATAGCGAGACAAAAAACTCAAGTTCTTAAAAACATCTAACACCAGCAACCAGGTACACAGAAGGACACCCAAAAGAAGAACATCCGATTCTTGCATCCAGGGAGCAGATAGAAACGGTAAATCAACGCTTCCATTTCATTATTATTTGCTCATTCACGGAGCAAACTCCCAGATGTACATCAAACAAATTGACAAGTTTACGGCAAAACAATACGTGAATGGATAAACGTCAAAACCATTCTGAATATCTCAGTAATGGAAGAGAAGAGAACTGATAACTTATTTTTAAAGGGCGCCCGAAAACAAAAGATTGCTTACATACAGGGCGGTTCAATTGAATAGTCGCACCTGATTTATCTTTTAGAACTTAATTTTTTGTTGTATTATCTGCACCAGAAAAGAAAACGCATTCAGCAACAACCCATCGTTTTACGAGGATGTATGGTAAACGAACTCTCGACCTTTATATGGTTCAAAGGCCCGCAATTTTTGCTACACACAATGGAAAGTTGGCCAATCAATTTCGAAGTTTCGATTTCGCAAGAGGAGAGGAGGAAAAATCAGAGCCTTATTTCTCACTTGGTATGCGTTTCAACTTCTATCAAGTTTCACCACAAAAATGACTAATGGGGCGAATCATCAACAATGGATTCAATCATATGGATTCTGAGGAAGGAGTGAGAGTAGCTGATGTGAGGACCACGACTAGACGTCCGATTTGCAGGCTGGCACCTATACATTCTTGAAAGATAGTACTTTCAAAGGAGGCGGATTATTGGGACAGAACATCTTGCAAAGGTCCGTAATTCACACCATTCGCCATAGCTATTATCTTATTTGCGGTTACTAATAAGTTCTCTCTCAACTCGTTTTGAACTTAAATCGATTATTTGTATAAAAGATGACCAAAAAAGCTTTCATGTGAGTATAAAAACCATAAGTGCTCGAAAAACATCTTTAATATAAATCGCTTTGCTCAAGTATCTTTTTCGTCGTCGTTTTTCTTAACCAGTTTAAATTCTCGTTTGTTAAAACCATTGTCAATCTTCCTACAATTAAAATAGAGGTTAAGAAGGTAGGTAGGTAGGTAAATGAATGCCTTTGCGAAGCGAATGGTGTCACGGCTCACTTAGACCATCAGTTTGTGTCCATTGTGTCCATTATTGGGATTTTCCAAAATGTTTGAGAACCTGCAAAGAAATCCAGAGTATGCCGCTATTTCACAGCTTAGTGATCCGCTGTAATAGGACTACCCGGATCTACATATATGTAAATCTCAGGAGTTTCCTCAGCTCAATATCGGTCAGATCGTCCAACTCGTCAAGGAAGTAGCTGCCAAGAATCTTGAATCTGTTGGTTCTAAGGGCAGGGCATTCACATAGTAGGTGACGAATAGCTTCTATCTCTTCGACGTCTCTACAGCTCCAGCTGTAATCGTTGTACAGTATGCCCAGCCGCTCCGCGTGTATGCCCAGTGCGCAGTGCCCTATGAGGACCCCCGTCAGTATGCGTATGTCTTTGCGGTAAAGCCCGATCACGACCTTAGATTTCCTTTTGTTTACCGCTGGCCAAAGCTCCCTTGAGTGTCTCCATGTTTCGAGGCTGGTCCAACGTAGGTTTATTCTACTCATGGATTCAACGTCGATTTCCCGTGTAAGTGCACCGAGCGGAGTTTGTATAGATTTCTTAGCCAGAGATGTATCCATCTCCGATCCGCATTTTGCCAGCTTGTCTGCTTCTTGGTCGCCCGAGATGTCATTGTGCCCTGGTACCTTGGTACCCAGTATATGGTCACTGAATTGGTGATTGATATCTGGTCTAGGTGTTTTCTGCACTGTAACACCGACCTTGACACATACTGACTCCATAGCCATTATGGCCGTTTGGCTGTCAGAGTATATAGTGATCTGCTTGTCGGCCAGTTTACGCCTCTTCACCTCCTTGGCAGCCTGAATGATCGCAGCTGTCTCTGCTTGAAACACGCTGCATTCATCGCTAATTCTGAAGGACACGCCCAGGTTCAGAGTCTCACAGAAGATGCATGTACCTGTACCCGCACCCATTTTGGATCCGTCGGATAGGATAGGAAGAAGGCGAAATCTTCTTCCGTGACTGTTTTGTTGATCCATTCGTTTCTTTCTGGGATTCTGGTAGCGAATCTTGTTTTGAAGGCGAAGGTTTGTAGTATATAGTCAGTGGCTGTTGTTTCTTTCGAAGGAAGCACTCCATCTTGCCTCGACGGATGCGTGTCCGTAGAGTCTAACGGGCGTTTTAACCGGTATGCTGCTGCAGAATATGTCCAGGGGTGCGAGGTGGAGTATTACCGCCATGGCTGCAGTGGGTGTGGATCTTAATGACCCTGTTATCCCAATGCAAGCCGTCATTTAAATTTTGGTAAGGCTTTAGAGATGGCATTTCTTCTCGGTTGCCTTTCACCATACAGCTGCGCCATATGTTAAAATGGGTCTTACCACTGCTGCTGTACACAGCAGCCAGTGTACCACATGTGATTTGAATCCCCATGTATTGCCGGATGTCCTTCTACAAGCATATAGTGCCACTTATGCCTTTTTCAACCGATGTTCTACGTTTTCCTTCCAGTTGAGTGCGGAATCTAGTATAACATCCAAGTACCTTGCTGTCATGGATAATTGCAGGTTCACTCCACTCATCCTTGGTAGGTTAAAAGCCGGTATTCCCCTTTTCCTTGTGAATAGCAGGATTTCTGTCTTGGATGTGTCCTTTTTCCGCAACCCATTTGCTGAAAAGTAGGAATGCGTAGCTGAGTCGCTCACTGGGATGAATTTACCTGGGACCAGGATTGCTGCATCGTCGGCGTAGGAGCTCAGGATGAAGCCTTCCCGCTCCAATGTCTTTATTAGTTCGCCCATGACTAGGATCCATCTGAGCGGAGAGAGGAAAATATAGGTTGATAGTTGGCGGACTGTAAAAGCTACTACCGTACAAAACTAAAATCAAAATAGACCCACTATGTACACTCACACTATTTACAAAAAAAAATGTTTTAGAAGAATTCAATGGAAATAAAAGCCCTGTTCTTCGCAAGTATATAAAGGCGTCCTTAACAATTCCTGCATAGATAGTTTTTTGTCATGCCTATTTTTTGGGCGTCTTTTTTTACAAAAACATTGTTTCTGGATAAAATCACTAAAAAACTTACAAGATGTACTATGACGAAACATGTAGACAATATATGTTTCGGATTGGTTTGAATGGTTTTATGTAGTGTGTAATTGTGTGCAAATGAATCGAATGAAATGTTGTGTAAGTGATTGATTAATGTTTAATAATTATTATTATTGTGTAATTTAATTTTGTACAGTGTAGAATGTACATTTTACGTAGTCGTGAACAATATGCTTCCCATCAATTGAAATATATTAACTTTTTGCCCACTCCGACTTTTTGGGGAATAGGAATAGTGTATCCAACAGTTCGGCTTAGCGAACGTGCCCTCTTTTCCTTCATTGATAATATGGTCACCGTATCTTTTTTGCTTAGTGTAGCAAGCAGCAATATAAAATGTAATATTGAAATCTTTATTTCTTGTAGCATAGTCTGACCCTCTAGTTATTTTTTTTTATACAACACCCGCTGTGTACGAGAGCTTCTGTACGGTAAATAATAATACATTTCGCTTGTGCCACACACACCGCACCACTTCAACATATTTTTGACAGTCTGTCACTAAGAGTTTATAGAGGATGTAAAGAACACCACGCCATTTAAACAGTGTGTTTGGGACGAATAAATCGTTCCTCAAATTCTGTATTCCCAAACAGTTTTGTATCCCTCAGTAACTGGAGTGTGTATATTCGAGTTCATTCGCACGGAGGAGCTAGCTTACGTAACGATTCCTTAAGTCTTCATAAATGCACATCAACAATACAACTTTCTGTTCTTGTTTCAATTTCTATTTTGGGTTCCCATTCCCTCGAGGCCATTTTGTAATTAACATCACTCATAAACAATTTGAACTTATTGTTTTTATGTACATGAAAACATTACCACACCAGCTTAACGCGTGAACTACAAAGGACACGGTTTAATCTTCGTGGTGGTTTAGTTGTGGTGCGAAGACGCCATTATGAGCTCACAAATATGCCCCGTCCGCATGAAAAGTGTCTATAAGCAACGTTGGCAGTTGTAGGGGTAATAAAATGTTCGCACCGCTGTGTATTTCCGTTCCATGAGGATTTTCCTCTGTTTATTTTTATTTCCTTTCGATGGAATGGTAAATACTTGTGAAGATCATTTTGCTACAGATGTCCACGACTGCACAGTCAGCAGTAGTTTTCCGGAAGTTATACAAGTAGTTACCAGAGATTTCCGGTCCGCAGCAATGAAATCCATCCATTTACCCATTTAACCTTTATGCATTCATCCGTTGCGCTGCTAGGGCTTATCCTTGCATTTCTCTCACCTGACTTTCAGTACATTCAATATGTATCGAGTATAATTTAATTAATTTAGAACGATGTTGTACGCTTTACAGTACCGCCCTAATTCTATAAGTATTCTGTCACTAAGCTTTTGCCTCTTCGATGACGACACGATGGAAATGAGATTATGGGGCAAAGCTAGGAGGCTATTGAATTTGTGTCGAGAAATAGGGATAAGGAAACAGTAGCATAAAAAGTACCAAATAATGATGAAATCAATGGTGTGGCACCCAACACCGCTCTTGGGACTCAAAATAGGGAATTGAGTTTTACGAGCGTAGTTTCAGCAAAATACGAACACTCTTTGTAATGATGTTTTGAGCTCACAGCTGATATAAAATGTCACTATTATTCCTATAGTGAGAAAATTATGCAATGGTGCACTTCCAAATGCTGTATAATATATACACTCTTACCCCACCCCAGAAAAAGAAAGTGTTTGACCAGCCAAAAGGTTTGGTAAAGCAAAAATAAGTTATAACGACGCTAAATGCTTGTCTTATTTATACAATTAAGTTCAGACACAATGGTAGTAGACAAATCCAAAGCTCAAACAGCAATACCCTACCTCTCGTTGTTATCCAAATACTTGCTCCTAAAGGATCGAAATGTAGTTTAATATACCAATCCTGGAGGGGTAGGTTCTCCCTCCAGGCGCCTACCTTGGTTTCTAGATAAGGTACGATAAGGTGAAAGTCCCAAGTCAATTCGTGATCCGAGGTAAAAGGTCATCAAACCCAAATTTAGGGTCAGAGCGTAGTAAATCCTAGTTAAACACACTTTTTTAGCGTAGGTGTTGAGGTACCCGTTCCGATGGCTGCATGTTCAAATGAAGTGATATAGGAGAACTGTTCGCAAACGATCCCTTCCGCAGCCCAGGCGAAGTGTGTTAAATGAGGGCATTATCTCGGTTAGTCGGCTATGCCGGGACTGACACACTTTCCGGACATACTCAAGGGTAATAATTTATTACTGATCAACGAGGTTCTTAGAGGTATTCGAAAAGCCGGCTACGAATTAAGTTTTGGCATGCCGTTTGCCAAGCTCATTGCAGGCGAACCCTACGTTGTAAAAAAGTATGACTAAGCGGAATTCTTGAAGGCCTCAATATGCACAGGAATGCAACCAATTGACACTCATGCCCAACTGGTAAATAAACAGAATACTAAAACGTTAGCAATTTCAGCAGGAGCGTGGGGAGTGTGAGAAAGAAAAGGGGATGCAACTTCATTCCATTTCATATGCAGGTGGCAATGGTGCGATGGTAGTGTATTCACTAAGTGATTGGCAGGTCGTGCGTTCGAATCCCGACCAGGGCCATGATTTTTATAAATTGAATACACACAACAAAAACTGATCTCCCTAAAGCAATTTAGGCGCCACCTATTGAGAAAAAAAATCCCATCGCACCAAACTTCTTTCCTATCCTTCTATTCTTTCAGTAAGTAGCACCCAAAAATAGGCAATGAATTGCTGGGAGCTACTTGCGCAACAAACTAAAAATGCCTTCGCTGTGGTTTTACCATTATAAGGGTACTGTGTCACTACAGAAAAAAGAAATCCCTTTAGCGCACGCAAATTATAAAAAAAAAAAAAAAAAAAATATGTAAATGTATTTTTGTAAATGCACAGTCTTGTCTCAACTAAGATCATTTCGATGAACTTGTCGAATTTGCTGTTATAGAGTCCAATAAAAGAATGACCCATTGTTCTTAACGTATAGAGGACGTTAGAAATTATGCGATGCTGGTGAAGGTAACAGTGAAAAGAAGATTCACTTCGATTTAAAAAAAAATAAAACTACACACGTTTGTTGAACGTTATAATACTATTACTTTATTGCTTCCTTTGAATCCAAACTGCCAAATTCGAATGACCCGAACATGACTTTAAAAGTTATTAGGAAACCTTGGTATTATCATTTACAGAGATCAGCTGTAAAGCTTGATGTGGTCATTGACATTAACCGTGAACATAGTTGTCTTCGCATTCGTTTCATAACTATATGGCTTTACAATAAATTTCTACTAATACATTCAGGATTATAGCATTTGCATCTAAATGCATGCCAGACTGAGACAGCATGATTTGATCTGCTTCTCGCTCACATCTAATTCCGCCATCATGGAATTTCTAGGTTGCATTTGACAGTTCTCAATTGTATTTAGTGGCGGTATGTCGTGGTGTTTTTATTTTCGGTTTTTTATCGTCTTCTTGTGTTATTGTTCGTCGGTTTTCTTTATTTCGAGTGTTGTTTGTGGTTTTTTTCCTGCATGAGCAGTCCTTTGAGGGCAGTGTGAAACTCGTATTCGAGTTGCAATGTTGTCCCACATTCCAGCGACTAGCCCAAATGCACATGTGTCCACTTCACCACATGGTTTCTTTTGTTGGGAAGCAACATTCATTAATAAATCCTAATGAGCTGTGGTTAAAAATGATACAGCTGATAATACCCCATGTCAGTTATTCTTCTAGCTTAACATTCTTGAAGGCCATTCAAATCTTACTTTTAAAGTTACAAAAAGGTAATATTTTATGCATTTACACTTAATATGTACTTTAATATTAAATTGTCAAATAGATCTTTAGTGTACTGAAAATACTAATTCACTTGCTTACTATGGTTAGAAAAACCCTTACTATAATAAAACTGTAACTTTTTTTTCGGCTGGAAGGTGTTTGCCCCAAATTGATTAAAAAAGTACTGTACGAAATGGATTCCGGTTTTCATAGTATCATTAAAAATTGTCGATATAACAAGATAGGATATGTTTTACCATTATCCCCTATCCGGAAGCGGAGATCTAAGCTGATATCTAAGAAAACTCTCGAATGCCTTCTAGCTCCTAGCTTTGGAATGATTTATCCAAATGAAATAGGATTTTTTTTTTATTATAAAGTTCAATTCTGAACAAAGATTTTAAGATATAAATCATGTTTGTAGGTTATTCTGAAGTTCAACAATAAATAGAAAAAAAAAGAAAAACATTAAACTATAAATTTTATACAATTCAGAAAAGTAAAATTTCGATTGAAACCAGATCGTTGGATTTTCCCAGCGTCCAGTGGAGGAAAATTTGTGGGTGTGTGCGCCACAAATCTGTTTCTCTCTGTGTACCTTTTATGCTGTGCGTTTTTTCTTTCTTTTTTTATGCACCTTTTGTAGTTTGTGTTGTTTTTTTTTGTGGTGCATGGAATAGACCTTTTCACCAAGCTATCTCTTTCTGAAGTGCCGAATCCCTTTCTTAATCGTCAGAAGCAAATTGAATGATAAAATTACAGAAATTTGCAGAAATCGTATGGAATAATCTTTGTGATTGTTAATAAAGTGAATATTAAAGTGAAAACAGAAGCTATAAGGGTAAAAAGTAACAAATTATAGAGAAAAAACGTGAGAAAGTATGTTAAAGCAAAAAAAGCAATAAAAACAATGACCATGTTCACCAAAAATTGAAAAATGTGTTTGAATAAAAAGTAAAGCTGTACGTTTAAAAAACTTTTCAGCTTGTTTGCTTCCAAACAAAAATATTTTTTTGCCACAACGCGATTGTCACGGTTTCACTTTTATTTTTTGAACAGAATCTTATAATATTGTTAACTTTTCAGTATTCCAAAACAGTGATTGAATACTCCTTCTTAGTTCTGTAAATTCGTTTTTGTTATAATTCGCTTTAATATAAACTTATTACGAGATATTCGCAACAAAAACATTTTTTGCCACAACTACGCTATTCTCACTTTTTCAGTTTTATATTTTGTACACAATCATATTATAATGTTAACTTTTTAATATTCCAAAACGTGGTTAGTTCCGGAACTTTTTTTTTGTCAAAATTTTCTTTGTTATAAACTTTTTTAGGAAATATTTGCGAAGAACGTATTTCCCGCCATGCAAATTCGGCATTGTTTATCTTCATTTCATTTGGAGGAGAGACCGCATTTGGCCAATGACAAGTAAGTAACCGTACGTTAACATAAATAAATATTTTCATATTTTGAAAATGTATATAATATAAATAATTCAATTTGCAGATTTATAACAGCCGACGGTGCCCAATTTCGGGATAACAAATGGAAGTCTTTAAGCATAATGCTGAACAGCATAGGCGGAACTGTGAAAGATGGGCCAAAGTGGAGATAATATTGGAAGGACTTATTGTACGTTTTGCAGTAATTTAGAAATATTTATTTTATATAGGACATGTATTTATATGTATGTAGATAGAATAAGTGTGCGAAGCCGCGACAGCGCCATCAAAGAACAGCGGCGTAGAAGCGGAGTCAACGGACTCCTTCCGAATAAGCATCTATCTCAGTTAGATAGACGGATTTGTGGCATAATAAATCCAGAAGCTGTAGAAGGAGTCTCAGCATTGGTTAGTGAGATAGGATTCGAACTAATTACAGTAAGAATCGATCATCATGTTTTTTTAAATATTCGTAAACAAAACTTTTCCTTTAAGACTGTGACACTGAACAACGAGAAAATGCTTGCTGAACCGGAGATGTTTCCCGGGACATCAGAAGATGCAGCAAGTTAGACTGCCGAGACATTTGTAGCAGCAAATCCGCCGTCGAGATTAATGAGGAACCAGGGAAATGGCCGAGGCGAACTTTAAGCATTGCTACTGAGGACGCGTTGGCTGTTTTCAAGGATATTGAGGAGGGAAAATTAAAACTTATGAAAGAAAGTAATGAAATCGATTTGAAGTTAATGGAAGAAAACGACATTATACAAACTGCAACCAAAAATAAATTAGAAGATTTGATTGAAGTACATACTCTCCAAAAAAAAGGAAAAACAAAACGTTTTGTTTCTTTTTAGAATTTTTATTTTTAGAAACTACAATTTATATACCCTATACCCGAGGGCATATTATCTTTGATACATAGTTTGTACCAGGTATACAAATTATCAGCATGGCGAGTTGATTAAGCCATGTGCGTTCGTTGGTTCAACGAGCAAATGTCTGATCAACTATTGTACTTCGAATACGCCGGCCTTCTAGTAAAATTGGATTTGAAGTAGGGTCCAGATCAGCGTCATCTAAATCCACTTCATAACCATTTTCCGGCTTCACATCCTCCAAAAATGAAACTCTTGCGTTAATCAGTGCTGTGTTAAGTACGATACAAGCATTGATTAAAATTCTTGCTTTAACTGGACTATAAAACAATATTCTTTCTTTACATAGACAGCGAAATCTGCTCTTTACTATACCAATACTTTTTTCAACAAGAGCCCTTGTCTGCCTATGAGTTGACTTATATCTGTTCTCTGCCTCGGACCTTTCTGTAATGATAGAAGTCATAAGCCATAGCGGCAAGGCGTAACCGCTATCCCCTAGTAGCCATAAGTTTCGTTCTCCTTCGGTATACAGATTTTCAAGAGTTGATTTTAATCTTGATCGGTGCCATAGGTATGCGTCGTGTTCTGTTACTCCGTATTGTGCATTTGCACTAAAAATGTTAAAATCAGCATCACATACGATTTGAACGTTCATCGAATGTCCGCCTTTTCGACAATAAAATACGTGTTCAATTTCTCTTCTTGGAGCAGATACCTACTTTAATGCGTGTTCCATCAACTAATCAAACTATAGCCGGAAAGCCAAAGTGTGAAATTCTTCTCTAGTTGCAAATTTATTATATATTTCTGAGCTATTCTATTTAACGCAATAGAAATCTCTGTAACATAGCTCACTGATGTCTGAGATAGACGAAGAATATAGAGTATTTTGACCAACAGATAGCTGAAAACTACCAGTGGCGAAAAAACGCAAAGCACTCAACACTTTGATATGGCATTGAAGCGCACTTCTACATTGAGTTGAATAAAGGAATGCCTTGATTTTATTTATTAAATCTATGCATAGAGCTTTCGGTAATCTATTCAGCTGAATGAAGTGCTCCTCAGTAGCTACGTCGAATGGATTCTGTCCATCTCGAAGGGATCGTCGCAGAGTCGTCAGTTTCTTCCTACGGAAAGAATTAAATATAATTTTTTTCACGACAAAGCACAGACTCAATATAAATTAAAACCTTTGTTCAATACGGCCTCTATTTTTATGTATAATTATTTTCGACATATCACAACGCAACTAAAATAACTAAAATATTTTAAAATGACACATAAGTGAGAGGATTTATCATTTAGTACTTTTTAGTAGGCACTCTGACAGACATTTATCACAAAGCGTTCGAGAATCGCATTGAACGCGTTCGTGAAGAGATACAATGAATAACTGCCGTAAAAACTGAAATGATAAATTGTTTATAACTTCAAGTTTTCACAAATCGGGAATTGACCCCCAGCTGATGTGATGGTATCAGTACATGTGATGGGAATGAGTTCTATAGGTAAAACCCGCCAACCAAACTGCACTCCACGAAAACAGGCGTAAGTTACCCTTTTAGATCAAAACAACAAGAATCGGCAGCACTATTGGTACATATGTGGTAATTTCAATTTCGATTGAAATTTATTTATTTTCTTAAAATAAAATTTAGTACTCAGTTCGAAATTGCCCAATTGCGTGTGACTTTCGAAAATTGGAACTACATAAGAAGACGGCAAACGGTCGCACGATAAACGGTCGCTTATATATAAGTCACAATAAACGAAGCTGAATAAGTTGAACGGATACGATTTAAAGACATAAATGCAACTTGCTAAATATATGTATAACTAGGCTGATGAGTTTTAACGGAACAGTTTAAAGACATAATTCGCGGTATTTTTAAATGCGACATTAAACGTTCAACTCCTAAAAACAATTTCGCAATTATTGTTATGTCAATAGGCCATGCCAATAGGTCTAAATTTTGACTCCGAATCCAAGATTTGGTTATTCGTGCGATCTGTATTGGGGCATTTTTCTTTTTGAAAATCCATTGTTGTCCACAAAACAATTTGGAAAAATGAGGGAAAGCTCTTTCCAGTATAGTTTTGCAGGTGATTGCTGTCATTTTTAACTTTGAAAATCAAGGTTTACAGTTCCGTAAAAGCTTACTGCTACCCATACCTTGCTGTGTCTTCTATCCTTGATTTTTTAATCCTTCCTAATATCAAGGAAATAATAATTTTATCCATCAGGTCCATCCAATATAAACTTTTTCTTTTCAACTGAAATGACAAAGGCATGCCACTGTCGGCTCCACCTGTTCTGACTTATTGCAAAATCAATTCGCTGACTTTTGCGTGCTGCGTTCAATGGTGGTTTCTTTTTTATTGTTTGTGTCTTATATGGTTAAACTGCTGTATCACGCGATAAACAGCTACTAGCTTCAACACCAGTTTCAAATTTGGCCTATGTCCTCCTTGGTTAATGAATTTATTTTTTCCATAGTTGTTGTTTCCATGAAATTATGTTTTGAACAAATTTCCCTGGTACTGAAATAACATTGAACCAGGGTTTCGAGAATATGAATTGAAAAAAACCTTAATCCAAAAGCTCATTGTGGCTCAGGATTGTTGTTGTATATGACGAGTTATATGTATACATATGAAGGAAATGAAGGAAAAAAATTTCAAGGCATCAAGGAAAGCGCAGTTTCTAAGGATATTTTGGAAAAATATGCATTTGAAACACCAAAAAAGTCCTTGAAGCCCGAAAAAAAGATATGTTTCACAAATTTCCTTAGAAACCGCGCTGTATTCTTGTGTTTAGAGGTGTTTTACCAAGAGGTCATTGAAAAAAAGGATATTTTTCCAAAATATCCTTTTCATGTTAAAATTTTATCAATATTAATTTGCATTTCCTTGCCTATACATATGTATATGTAAGTCGTCACATACACAACTTAATCATAAAATTCACAGGAATCAGGCTCATCAATTTCCTAAATCGAAAAGAGCTTTGGAGTTAAATAATTTATTTAATATTTACAAACGTAGGTGTTTTGCAATAAATAAATTGTATTCATATAATGTATATTATTTGCATTATTCTTTTAAATGTAATTTGTAACCTTAGCACGATATAAATACATAAATATAGGGTGGCGCACGAATCACGCTACAAAAACAAAACATAATAACTTTTTTTCTGTGTGAGTAATCGGCTTACTTTTTTTATTTGGCAGGTTACTATTTAACTTTACTAAAATGAATGCGTGGGATACGTAAAAGAGGATTTGGATAGTGCAGCGGTACCATGCTTTGCAGTCCTTCATTTCCGTCCAAAGGAGGGGGAGGCGGGAGTTTTTTTGCACTCCTCCGAGTAGATGGACCATTATGAGGCCAGTAAACATGTTTGCCAAATCTGGAAGCATCGCACGAAGACCGTACCATCGAGATCCCTATGTTCGGGTACAAGACACAACCGCGGCTGTAGCATCGTCAATTCAGGCAATTCAAAACGTTTCGACTCGAAAAATATCGGCGTAAATTGGAGTTAGCAGACGGTCATTACAACGGATAATTCATGATGACTTAAACTTATTTCCGTACAAAGTTCAAACTGCAAGCAGGTTAAACCCGCCGGTTTTGCATATTCGCCTGGAATTTTGCCAAAAAATGATTGAAATGACCGAAGAGGACAACAGCTTGATAAATTGCTTGTTTATGTGTGATGAGGCCCATTTCGATCTAAACGGAAATGTAAATAATCTAAATTGCCGTATATGGAGTGAATCTAACTCAGAAATACTGTGACTTTATTTATCAGGCTATAAGTACGTCTGGCAAGGGGTTTGCTCCATGCAAAACGCCTGGGACCCACATTTTCGGTATTAGGACACTTCCACTATTATTTTGGTACCTATATACAATGTGTGGTTTTTCCAATTATTTTAAAAACAGATTTTTTTGCATACTATTAGTACGTCTGGCATGGGGATAGCCCCAAGCAAAACGTCTGGCACCCACAGATTTGTGAAGATGGCTTCAAACTCTTTCATTTAATACTATTCATAAGTGGTTATACGAGGGCGGGTCAATAAGTCCGTGACTTTTTGAATTTCTGACCTCTTTACTGAAACAGCAACACTGCTCCTGTCAACAGGCATCTGTCAGTTGACTCCTGTCAAAATTTAAACTTGCTGCGTCAGTTAGTTTTTGTTTGACAGCTATTTTTATCAGACTACTCACTAATTTGAGGAGAAAATGGAAAAAAGTGAATTTCGTGTGCTTATTAAGCATTATTTATTGCGAAAAAAAACCATTACCGAGACCAAGGCTAAGCTTGAAAAATACTATGAGGACTCTGCGCCATCGATTATAATGGTAAAAAAGTGGTTTACTGAATTTTGTTGTGGCCGTACAAGCACTGAAGATGCCGAACGTCCTGGACGCCCAGTTGAGGTCTCTACACCCCAAACAATCGAAATAATTCACGATATGGTATTGGCCGACCGAAGATTGAAAGTGCGAGAGATTGTGGAAGCCGTAGGGATCTCGCATGGCTCAGTGGTTTCAATTTTGAATGATCACTTGGGCATGAGAAAGCTTTCCGCAAGATGGGTGCCGCGTTTGCTCACAGTCGACCACAAACGCAATCGTGTAACAACTTCACAGGAAGGTTTGGCGTTGTTTAATCGCAATATGGAGGAGTTTTTGCGCCGTTTTGTAACCATAGACGAAACATGGATCCATCACAACACACCACAGACCAAACAACAGTCAAAACAGTGGGTTTCTAAGGGTGAATCGGCGCCAAAGTAGGCCAAGGTGGGTTTGTCAGCCAATAAAGTTATGGCGACTGTTTTTTGGGATGCACGCGGGATAATCCACATTGACTACCTTCAAAAGGGAAGAACAATCAATGGGGAATATTATGCCAACTTATTGGACCGATTCAATGACGATATGAAAAAAAAAACCAAGCCAAGAAAAAAGTTCTTTTCCACCAAGACAATGCAAGGGTGCACACATGTGCAGTCGCCATGGCAAAAATCCATGAATTGGGCTATGAATTGCTCCCTCATTCACCCTATTCTCCAGATTTGGCTCCGAGCGACTACTTCTTGTTCCCAAACCTGAAGAAATGGCTTGGTGGAAAAAGATTTGACTCCAATGATGAAGTCATCTCGCAAACAAAGGCCTATTTTAAGGACCTCGACAAATCATTTTTTTTGGAAGGCATAACAAAATTGGAGAAGCGTTGGACAAAGTGTATAGAGCTCAAGGGAGACTACGTTAAAAATAAATTTTTTTTTTATCAAAAAATCTACGTTTTATTCCAAAAGTCACGGACTTATTGACCCGCCCTCGTATCTTCGATCCAGGATTTGGAAAAAACGTATTTTTACTTTACTATTACTAACCTTTGCCCCAAACAAATGCTACCAGACTAGCGAAATAGACTTAAGCTATTTAGGCACTTAACTATGATATATCCTAATTTTGGTTATAATCTTCACTCCCAGAAAATTCTGTGGGCTCTTGGTCTATAAGAGTTGTACAAAACGAAACCAAGGAATTTGGCTGAATTAAAGCAGTCCATTAAAACAATAATTAAGGCGATCCCGATTTCAATCCTCCAGGCCGCAAATATTAATTTTCTGATCAGGTGTCGCATATGCATCGATTTACGGTCTATTATCTTCAGAAATAATTAGTTATATCAAATAAAATTAAATTTTATATATGTACAATAAAAAAAATGAAATAGCTACCTACATTGATGAAAAAAAAAGTTATTTGAAAGCTGAATTTGGGAATATTTTATCTCTAGATGCAGGAAATGCTCGTGTGTTAATTTTTATCGAAAAGTCAAAATTGAGCTAGGAAGCTGAATTTGGAATAAAATATGTCAAGATGATCGAAATGCTCATGTGAAATGATTTTGAAATTCCATATCTGTCACGCCCACCATTAAAAAAAAAACGTTTTTTTTGAAAAATTAAAGTTTGAGCAGGGAAACTGAAATTTGGAATACATAATAAGTATATACTCTCTAGAGGCCGAAATGCTCATGTGTAAAGATTTTTAGCAAGTGCCCACTGACATGATCATAATAATTAAGAAAAAGACCTTTTATTGAAGAAATCATTGGAAAATAAAGTCCTATTCTTCCCAAAATATGTAGATAACGTCAATTCCTTCATGCAAAATGTTCTGCCAATATCACTATACCTAAGCGTTTTCTTACGAAAATTTCGTTTTTTTTTCTATAAAATCCTTTAAAAAAAGGATAAAACTGTTCGGTTAAACAAAATATGTAGACTATATCCTTCTTAACAATGAGTGGCGATTTTTGCCAAGGCCACTTTATGGGGGATAGGAATAGAAATAGGATATACAACTAAAAGATTGTATTCTTTCAATATGAATATAATATATAAAATGGAACAACAATTTTCCGGGTGTAAAATATTGGGTATTAACGGCACTTGCAAGACCAAACTTGCTTCGCCAACCATTTGAGTGTGAAGTTATATTTTTGGCACGAATGGAAAGGACCTACAATTTATCGCTGTCTCCGAATGGCAAATTTGAGAACATTTTGATGACAACTGATTCTTTTGTATGTTTATCTAGCGTCCGCAAGAAGTGGGGCAGTGGAAGAAAACTGTAGGTGCTACCGAGCTCGGCGTGATTTAAACTTGAGACCTCGCCTCGCGTTCAGTAGTCCAACATACTAACTACTGAGCCAGTGCACCCACGAGGTAAAACAGCCATAAATATGTTTTGGGCGCATGAAACCACATGAAGATGTTCACAAAATGATCAAGTCGATAGTCTTCAACTTAACCCTTTCGATCCGAACGGGACATACGAGTATATCCCAGTATACTTTCAGAATTACCTAACTCTAAAATTTAAATGGCGGAATTGTGGTGATTGATCCCAATCCGTAGTTTATGGTATTACCAATGGGGTTTAGGTTGGTAAACATGGTCGTTTTCGTCACAACAAAACCAACCCTTGCACATGAAAGTCGCATGCAGGTTAGTGTTTTTGCAATATTCTGAAGTTGGTAAGTGACCATTTGTTGCTGTGGTTTTGGTGTTATGTACATTATGTTTGCGCGACATATATGTCCCATCAGTACTCTTGGTTGGGCTATAAGTGTCCCACTCAGGTTTCTGCGTAAAATTTTATAGGAATATCTTCTGATTTATTTTAGATCCAATATGTCAAGACGACTAAATCAGGCCAAAATATCTAATATTTTGGAGGCTTCCGATGAGAATACAGACTTTTCGAGTGACAGTGGCGATATGTACGAGCCTACAGATGACGAATTGGAATCGAATGACAGTCGCGAGGTCGATAGTAATGCATTTGACGACCAGACAATCTACATCACGATACTGAGGAGCAAGAAGACTCAACGGACGAAGAGTTTTCAGATGCGGGGCCGGAAGTGGAGCCGGAACAAATCAACTTTCCTACATATGATTATTCCATTTGGTCTACGCCTGGCGCCGATTTTATACCAAGACAAACAGTGAGTGTATATCGACTTCCTAAATTACACTTGAGCTTTGAAAGGACTGGTAATCCGTTACGGATATTCAAAAACGTTTTTCCTGAAAACATTTTTATATATATCACCCAATGTACCAATGAGCGTGTTCAGATTTTCCGTAAATCGAAAGGAGCACATAAAAATATAAGGCTAACCGACGTTGGGGATATGAAGATATTAGTTGGCTGTATGATCATTATGTCTAATAACCATCTTCCAGCATTTAGGAATTATTGGTCGTTACACCCATCTATGGGAAATGATGCAATCAAGGCAGCTATATGCCGTGATCGCTTTCAGCTGTTGTCATCAAAACTATAGGTACTATAGGTTCCTCCCGAAAAAGCTGAAGGAGCGCCAAAATTATATTATGTTCAAAACATTGCTGATTGTTTGAAATCAGGATTTTTGAGGGCCAGGGAGCAAATCGCATTTCAATTCAATTCAATTCAATTCAATTATTTATTTGGCAAAGTACAAATAAGAAAACATTGTCTTTTATAGTACATTATGGTTCAATAGATATACATACAATAAAATTAAATTAATTCACATAATGAGCAGAAAAATAAAAAAATTGGATGTTCTTTTTCAACACGAAGTACTTTTATGTCATGTCATTTTACTTGGTTTCTATCCTCGTTCACATTAAAATTATTACCCCACTGTTCTTAAAGTAATTTAAGATCATAAAATTTGTCATAAGTCAATTCATTCACTATATAAGGTTGTCCTGTCTATTTAGCGGTCTGAATTAAGGTGACATATTGTTGTGGGACATAGATTGGCCCAGATTTAAGGAAGCGCCTTACTTGCTTTTCAATACTACTCTTCAAAATTCCTACATTACGTACCCTCTTTCTACCTTTGGTATAGTCCTGCACTTCCGAAGCAACATTTAGCTCTATGGCCGTTTGAATTGCTGATTCACCAGTTGAAGCAAGGGGTGTATTTTCAGCTTCATTATCCGAGTTACTTGATGTGGAGCCACTGGAAGAAGAGCTACTTGACGAAGAACTACTCGACAATTCATCAAAATCACTCTGATCAGTGTACAGTTGTGAAATGTTATATTTCCTTTGGTTGAATTCAGTCGTCGATTTAACATTACTAGTACTCGGTGCACTGTTCATATTAATTTCTTGGAGAACTGGATTGATTAGAGAAGGTGAAGATATCGAGTACACCTGTTATTCTTTTACAGCTTCGTTGTTCTCATTATGGGGCCAGTCATTACCAGTTTCAATAATGAAGATTAGGAATTCAAAGAGCCCGATGCTTCATCAACATATTTTTCGTTTTCCTTTTCCTGGTGATTGCTTGACGTTGTTTTTGTCGCCAATTTAACAAGCAAACGCCCACGATGCATACTTATTCTACAAAACAAAACATTTTTTTGTGCAAAACACCTTTTTTTATACCCTATTCTAGGGGTATATTAATTTTGACGCATAGTTTGTAACATACCTTAATGTTGCCCGTAGACCCCTAAAAGTTACTATATTTATGATCAGCATCGATAGTAATGTCGATCTAGCCATGTCCGTCCGTCCGTCCGTCGGCAAAAATTAGGCCTTTAAACTGGACCTAGAGAGCTGAAATTTTAACCATATACTCTCTAGGGTCCCGAAATAATCAAGTTTACGAATTTTTGAAATCCGCCCACAGACACGCCCACAAACTAAAAAAAACAAAATTTTGGAAAAAATCGAATTTTGAGCTAGGAAGCTAAAATTTTTTATATATGATCTATCACTCCTAAAACTGCTCGGGATATAAAATTTTCAAAATCCGGCCACTGCCACGCCCACAAAAAAATAAAACAATTTTATTGAAAAACCAAAATTTGAGCTAGGGAGCTGAAATTTATAATATATACTCTCTATTGGCCCTTTATGCTCATGTGTAAATATTTTCAAAATCCGCCAACTGGCACGCCCACAATTATTATTATTTTTTTTTTTGAAAATTCAAAGTGAGCTAGGGAGCTGAAATTTATAATATATACTCTCTAGGGGCCCTTTATGCTCATGTCTTAATTTTTTTTAAATCCGCCTACTGACACGCCCACAATTAAATAAAACAGTTTTATTTAAACACCCAAGTTTGAGCTAAGGAGCGTTTTTTTTGATAAAATCCTTTAAATGTTATATAACAAAATATGTAGAGCGTTCTTAACAATTCAACCATACTTAGACTTTTGTCACGCCCACTTATGAGGGATAGGAATAAGAATAGGGTATCCAACAGTTCGCCCAAGCTGACTGTAGCCCGTCCCTATGTTTTTTTTTTTTTTTTGAAAAAAGGATTTCCAAATCACTCAGACTCGGTAACGGTCCATTGTACTACCAGGCAGAAATCCTCCTTTTGGTGTAGAGGCATGTGAATGGGTGGCGTATGTTGTTGTTCCCCAAGGGGATTGAACCTGCACCGCACGGGTAACAAGCCAACACACTAACCTCTACACCGTCGCCACCCACGCAAAAACACGCAAAACACCTTACATATTGTACATAATCACCTAGAATGTAGTAACTCAAAATTATTAAAAAAAATAAGCTAATGAGGATATTCTGATTTTTACTCGGACATGTTCAAAAGCGTGATTTTAAATGCTGTGATTAACTTATAAATATTTGTTTAAATGTTAACAACTTATCACAAAAAAACACCTAATAAAAGTTCTTCAACAAAACTGTATTAAGTCTAAAATTACTTACTTAACCAATAAGAATGTCGCAAGTAAAAATATTATTTTAAATTTAATTTTTTTGAATCAATAATAGTGTTACAACTAGACATACACCAATTTCATCTTTGGGTTTAAATCAACTGTACTGCATTAACTTGAATTAATAGTTTAACTTTTACATACCTGACGCAGCAAAAACGTTGCAACTCGAAATAATGCGATCTAAAAAGAAAAGTGGTGCGTCCTTCAAGCCGAATGTCGATCGCAACTAAAGATGATGCAATATTGGTTGGGGTTTTATTACAGTCAGTCAACCATGAACAATGACTTACAGTGCCATCTCTTTTTTCTTTCTTGCAGGTTTTATTGACGTGTATGGAATTGAGTTTTACATTTGAATAATGATCTATCTCGAATATGACAAATTTTGAGTTACTACAGTATTGTATAATGAGTGCGATATATGAAAGCACGACGAAATTCAAAGGACGCTCTATGAAGCAATACATGCCTTTGAAGCCCACCAAACGCGGTATAAAAATGTGGCTTAGATGTGATGCTCTTACGGGATATACGTACGATTTCAACATATACGGTGGTAGAGAAGAATATGTCAAAAGTACTCGTTGTAAACGCATTGTTACCAAATTAGCTGCTACAATACGAGAGAGAATAACTAATAAAGTTTATTTTGTTTGAAAATAATTTTATTCCATTTTTTAGTGTTGTGAGCATTAGATCCTGACTGGGACAATTATGTCCCATCCGAGAACACTGATGGGACATATATATCCCAGCCCCGCCCTCAGCCCCCAAATGTACTTTTTCAACCTTGAATATATAAAATGTCTTAACTGCTACTATTGGGTATGATACAACATAACAAAATAGTTTTTTTTATCATAGCGGTTTTTCGGATCGAAAGGGTTAAACCGTGGTGCAAAATCCTCACTCACCAAAAATCCAACTGAGCAGTCCGGGTGCTTAGTATAAGCAAAATGATATGATTTTTTTCAGTAGTTCAACTCTTTAATCAAAATATTTAAATCGAAGCAAGTTAACTTAAATTTCTCTCAGTACGTACCGAAATTTCCTAATACATTTGGAGCTGACATAGGTAGGGTGACATATCCAATGATGCATCCAAAGATGTGGCTTATCATTTCTTTATAAGATCGAATAAATCATCATCATACAGCCTGTTGATATATGATACGACAGGACATCCTATATACATGAACTTTCTCAGAAAACTTGACGTGATGTAATGAAAGTTACCATGTTAAAATTTAATAAACCAAACTTGCATGTCATCTATTACATACCTTTTATGCACAGTCTCCTTCCATTATGTTCAC
Source organism: Portevinia maculata (assembly GCA_949715645.1). NCBI lineage: Eukaryota > Metazoa > Arthropoda > Insecta > Diptera > Syrphidae > Portevinia > Portevinia maculata. Next base: position 224,624,118 of record OX454526.1, read on the forward strand.
ATCTTGGACAATTTCATTACAAGTGAATATTTCATGCAACTTTTGTACCCAAACGTACTTCATCTTGGGCAGAAATCGTCTGTGTTCTTCGAAAAACAAATACTCTTTGCTTTTTTTCCGTAAAAACATGTAGAAACCTTTCAGCTTGTCATGTCCCCAAATTAATGTTGAGAACAAAAAAAAAAAAAAAACTTCATCCTAAGCAATAAACATTAACTTTACTATGCTTCCTTGAAATATTGTGAACAGTTGGCACCCCATTCGGGCAAGAGAAAGTTTGGTTTTTAAAAATTTATTATACCTTAAACGAGAGTTTTAACGAGGTTCGTTGAAGGTTCCCCAATGGTACGGCGGAGACAAATTACACAACATAACTTTTGCCCATCCTTGCGTGTAGCCTATCCAAACACAAGACTCCATTTTCGGCTATTAAAATACAAGTCCCGTATCGTTTTAACAATATCGGCAATTAAACCTGACTTCTCTCTAACCTGGCCTGTGTAACCTTTACAATTAGCATATCTTAATTACGCAATAACCGTTCATCTAAACAACCTACCTACAGTTTCACAGGCAGCGACCACCAAGTGCGGAAAAACGCATAAAACACTGCGTCGACTTTCAGTTTTGCCCGCCAAAAATTTATCTGTTAAACACGGTTAAGTGATGTTTAGATGGTACGGAATGCCTCAAAAAGATACACATCAGTGCGCGGTTATTTTATTACCACTACCCCAAGTCAACCCTGCGCGCATATACAGATTCCTTGCGACGGAAGGCGGTATTCGTTATTTTTATACGTATTTTAAATGTGTTTGGCGGTTTTAACGAGTTAGGCTGTGAATTATGTATAACGGCATTTCAATGTAATTTAATTTTCTTAAATATGAACATAAATATTCGGGAAAGGGTTGCCCCACGGATTCGTTCAGAGGCAAATAATCCATCTGCAAATAAATTGTACCCATTCTGTGCTGTCACATCATGTTCCACTTTTGACGGTATATTCAGTGGATATGTATGAAATAATAATTAACGCTGTATGATGGTAGATGGGCTACATTTCTGTTCTCTTGTCGCTTATCAATGCAATAAATTTTTGGTTGACATGTTTTTCCTGTCCTGGCTATTCGAGGTTGAGTTATGAGAGGATATTTGCTAGCCCAAGGGGCCAATAATAACAGCAATAACAATAATAATAAGGCTTTGTTGTTTAAAATATGTGACCTAGGGTTTTGAAAGTATGACACTTTTAATGACTTTAACATTGCTTCCGAAGAATAAAATCCTGCGTATGTGACCATGATCAGGATGTTCCCTGGATAACAGTTTCAACATTATTTATTGCCCTTTAAACACAAATATTTATTGAAATTATTATGTCGAGCATTGGGAAATATTTTTTAGTGGTTATCGCATCGTAAAGAGTACTTTCAAATAGGCAGAGACAGTCTCTGAAAGTAAGACTGTTGGCAATGAAAGAAAAATTGCGTTAACGATAAGACACTTTCTGCTAAATTAAATGTAATGAATAATGAAAAAGCTTCCATCATAGGGATACGTCGTAAATAAACTGCTGAACTTTAATTACCAGCGACCACGAAAATCCTTAAGATTGCATGCAAAACTACTAAAGAACAATCCAAAACGCAAAAGTGTACCTTTTTCCCAGCGTTAAGAGGATCATAACCCCCCCCCCCCCCCTTAACTGTATTCCCACTTGTGCGCCTGCGGGGTTCGCCGGTTCGACCTCAGTAAAAATTGGCAGGCTCTTTGGTTTCGGATCAATCATCACTGAGGCCATCCAGTAGTTGTAAGGCCTGTATGATTTCGACACGTACATATTCCCATTATTGAACTTATATGACACCGTTGATCTCCAGTCATGTCGTAAGAACACACGCATTTGCGTGCACACTTGCAGGACATCTTTCAGATGTTAAATTAAAGTGAAAATAAATCCGAAGACGAAGAGAGCGCGGAGGGAAATTAATCAAACATAGCAATTTAGGACACTGTGTTTGATAATGAATTAAATCTCTTATTAACATGACCGAAAAATATTTACGTCGACTAAAAAGGGAGTTCAAATTATACAAAGAACACGTAGTTATATTATACTAGCTGACCCGGCGCACTTTGTTCCGCCCAAATTCGTTAATGTTGGTAGGTAATGAAATTAATAATTCCGAGCTTTCGCTTCATGTAATGCGGTCAATTAAAATTCTTTATTCAAAAGTTATATTAAAATTAAATACAATTCCAAAAACCGTAGCGATTTACTTGTCGGCCAACCTACCGCTTTTTCACAGAAGTGCTTTATGGTAAACAACATTTTTCGTTCCATTATCGGGTGCGTACACTTACAAAGCGCGAGGTTTGTGAGCACGCCACATACAGTTGACCATGTAAGAAACATGGAAATTCAAGATTTATACCAAACACATCCAGCGATTGTCCTTGAGACTTATTAATTGTCATAGCAAAAGCGAGACGTACGGGAAAATTGAAGACGCTTAAATACGTAAGGCAAATCGTTCTGAATAAGTGGAAACCGCGGAATAATAATAAATTGTGCGGAGGCCTGAAGCCTGAAACACCCAAAGAATTCAAAAATTCCGTGGGATAGTTGGTGGCTTCGTTTTCATCCATCACGGAGTCGACTGATTTATATGAATGTAACTCACCAGCTATTTGATTTTGAATGACGAAATTTAAATGATCGACATTCTTGTTTTTCGCTGCCAAAATCGCTCTTACACTCAGCCAATCATGGTTAACATAATTCTGAGCGATATTCGGCAAAACATTCATGATTAGTTCTTCCGGTGTCGTTGTAAAGTTGCAAAAATTTTGTGGAAACTCAATCAGGCTAGTGTTTAAGTCTGCTGGAAATCGCCATTGCCCATCGCCAACAATTGCATGGAGAACTCTGCAGCGGACTGATCATTTTGTAAAGCAACTCGCATGTTCGTTTTCAAATGCAATTTCTTTATGTACGAGTATATTGCCATAAAGCAGACGCCTTCAAGCAAGCATTCACTTCATCTGCCGGAGTTGATCTCGGAATGACAGGCAGCGTTTGACGAAAATCGCTTGATAGCAAGATCATTGCGCCACCGAAATGTCGGTTGTCATTACGTAAATCTTTCAAAGTACGATTCAGGGCCTTCAATGCGCGTTTCTGAGCCATTGTCCATTCGTCCCATATATTAATCTTACATTGCTGCAGTACTTTCGCCATCGCAGTACTTTCGTTCTTTGAAATGTTGCATGTAGGTTCTTCATCCACTTGCATGCAGAATGAGCTGTTCGACCGCCTTCTAACAAAGTAGCCGCTATCCCAAGGCAATCGCAGATCTCGAACGAATCGTAGCTAAAATCAGTGAAATCAGGAATGTTTTTCCAGTTCCACCGGGCGCATCAAGGAAGAATATTCCGCCATTTTCGTTATCGACTGCTTGCATTAATTCATCGTACACTTTCTTTTGTTCTTGATTCAACATTGGCGGATTTGTGCGAACACCTTGACTCAATGCGATTCGATCGAAATCCATTTCTCGCCCCAATTCTCGATTAAATGCGTCTTGCATTGCGCGATTTCGCTGTGGCATCCCCAATTTGCACAACAAATTGCCGCTCATGAGCAGACACATATCCTCGATCAAAATCAAAGCTTTGTTGCGCATTTCATCTGGCATCTCCAGTTAAAATTTTAAATATTTTTTTTTGTATTTGAAGTGTCACTACTCGATTTCTAGAAAGTTTATTTTTTTTCAAAGTGCATTTCCCCATACAAACTTTCATGGCGGTTGCACCTTCTTTCAAAAATTGATCATACTAATATATTAACCTTCTCTGCATGGTCTATTAACCAACAAAAAAAACTAAATCAAAATCGGATTGCGTGAAAATCACGAACTACTCTTAAGTAAAAACACTTTGGAACGTTTCAATTCTTTTAGAATAAATTTTGCTGAACGGTTTCCATAATACACTCTGTATTCCAGGTGGGGTCTAACTAAAGACACGCTGAGTGGTTTTAGAATGCAAGGATCAGAAAAATTTTTTGAATTACGTTTGACAAAGCCTAACATGGAGATGGTTTTGGCAATGATGTAATCAATGTGGTTTTGGAATGTTAGTCGTCATTCAAGAACAATGCCTTAGTCTTTCTTTGAATACACTCTATCAAGTAGTGAAGATTTTATAGAATGTCTATAAAGAAAAGGTACCTTCGATCTGGTAATAGTAAAACACTGGCATTTTGGCATTTGGCGGGTGGCATTGGTGCGATGGTAGTGTATTCACTAAGGGAGGGGTCAACATGCCCTCCCAGGACGGTGCGTTACTCTAGGTAACTTCCTCTTAGCTTATAAGTTAGATTAAGTCAGCTAGGGCGTTTTTGGGAGAGGCCGGGCTCGCCAACGTGTGGTGGTGCTTCCGGGAGTTGACTGACGCTGTAAGGCTTCAGTCGGCTCACGGCGGCGCGTGTGCACGTTGACGACTGCCAGGCGCTCGGAAAGCAATTGGGATTTTTACCACTTATTGCGCCAGGCAACGATTGCTCAGAATCCTAATTATAGTTAGAATACGTTAAGTAGTTTAAGTAAGTAGAATAGGTAGTTTGTAATTTGTTTTATATAAAATCTCAATAATGATACCGAGTTTTAGTAAATTTTCTCGAGGAATATATATGTAAGATTAGTTCGTAAAATAGTTCGTAGGCCGAAAGGCAATAATTCTAAGATATAGTTAAGTTTAGAGCGTTCGCATAAGGACCAATAAATAAGAATAAGTATCCTGTTAATTTTAAGTTAGGTTTAATCATTTTTGTCTAGTAGGTAAGCAGATATTTATCAATGAATAAAAAAATGAATTTCAAAGTAAAGTAAAAAAGTGTATTCACTAACTGATTGGCAGGTCGTGCGTTCGAATCCCGGCCAGGGCCATAATTTTTATTTGAATTTACATAAAAAGAGATCTCCCTAAGCAGTTTAGACGCCACCCGTGGAGAAAAAAAAAATACTAAGCACCAAAAACTTCTTTCCTATCCTCCTATTCTTTCGAATAGTAAGTAGCATGCAATACAATACTACATTGCTATGTTGCAGCTTACTGTTCAACAAAAAATGCATGCGCTGTGTTTAACACTATAAGGGTACTGTACATATACAGAAACAACAAAGCCCCTTTAGCATAAGCGAATTATAAAAAAAAAAAAAAAAAAAAAAATTTGGATTCATTCAAAATAGATTATTCTGGACTCAACATTGGACAGATCATTAATAAATAAGACAAATAAAAGGGCTCCTAGGTGACTGGATTGTTTAACCCCAGATGTAACATTTATTGACATAGATTTAATAAGTAAGACTCAATTCATAGAAAAATATTTGAGTAGAATCCAAGACAAGACGCGAAGTCTGTAAAAATCGCATCCGTCAATACTGAATATTTTTTACAACATAGTTACAGAAAAGAGCTAAGTTTGTAGTAGTAGATTTTCCAGATATGACCCGTGTTTGTGTACCGATACCACATTCCGGATGGAGAACGTAAATTTATTACATAATCTTCTCAAATAGTTTCGAGATAGAAGAAATATTGCATATAGGCCTAAAGTTGCAGGTATTCTACTTGATTTTTCCCCTTAGTCGCCTTTTACGACAAGCCCTGTTTTTTTTGGAAATGGGTGGAGGGAGGGGGGCTGTAGTGATATTCTTAGTCCGTCTCTTAAGAAGAAAATTGTAATTGTTATGGCCATATACACTGATGTCAGACTGTTCGGCCTGGCTTGACCACAGCGATGCGCGCCCCTGTTAGTAAAAACCCACGATATTCCCCACGAAAATAATTATAAAAAAAGCACATACAAAAATTAACAAAAAAAAACAATCCTCTTTTTTCCTTAATTTTTTTATTTATATAAACGAACTGTTGGATACCCTATTCTTATTCCTATCATACTATTCTATATTATATATATATATATATATAACCAACGACCATACCACGTCGAGTTAATAGGTTCTCGTCAGATCACCGTAATTAAACGACGTTGGGCGCGGTTAGTACGTAGATGGGGGACCGTTTGAGAACAACCGCGTGTCGTTGGCCAGTCCCATCTACAGAGTTGAGGTAGATAATATACGTGGTATCACAATGGACCTAAATTGGTCTAAGTGTGTCGGCTTCTGCCGACAGCCACATAAACCTAACCTAACCTAACCTAACCATTCTATATTATAAATTTCATCTCCCTAGCTCAAACTTTGGTTTTTCAAAAAAAAACATAGGGGCGGGCTACAGTCCGCTTGGGCGAACTGTTGGATACCCTATTCTTATTCCTATATCTCATAAGTGGGCGTGACAAAAATTTAAAGGATTTTATCGAAAAAACTAAGCTTTTGTAAATAAAAACGCTCCCTAGCTCAAACTTTGGTTTTTCAATAAAATTGTTTTATTTAATTGTGGGCGTGTCAGTAGGCGGATTTAAAAAAAAATTAAGTATGAGCATAAAGGGCACCTAGAGAGTATATACTATAAATTTCAGCTCCCTAGCTCAAACTTTGGACTTTCAAAAATAAAAAAAAATAATTGTGGGCGTGTCAGTAGGCGGATTTTGAAAATATTTACACATGAGCATAAAGGGCCCATAGAGAGTATATATTAAAAATTTCAGCTCCCTAGCTCAAATTTTGGTTTTTCAAAAAAAATATTTTATTTAATTGTGGGCGTGTCAGTGGGCGGATTTTGAAAATTTTATGTCCCAAGCTGTTTTATGGGCCAAAGATCATATATAAAAAATTTCAGCTTTCTAGCTCAAAATTCAATTTTTCCCAAAATTTGTTTTATTTAATTGTGGGCGTGTCAGTGGGCGGATTTTGAAAATTTTATGTCCCAATCAGTTTTATGGGCCATAGATCATATATAAAAAATTTCAGCTCTCTAGCTCAAAATTCGATTTTTTCCAAAATTTTGTTTTTTTCAGTTTGTGGGCGTGTCTGTGGGCGGATTTCAAAAATTCTTAAACTTGATTATTTCGGGACCCTAGAGAGTATATGGTTAAAATTTCAGCTCTCTAGGTCCAGTTTAAAGGCCTAATTTTTGCCGACGGACGGACGGACGGACGGACGGACGTACGGACATGGCTAGATCGACATTACTATCGATGCTGATCATAAATATAGTAACTTTTAGGGGTCTACGGGCAATATTAAGGTATGTTACAAACTATGCATCAAAATTAATATACCCCTAGAATAGGGTATAAAAAGGTGTGAGCCACGCTGCACTCACGGTATAGTTGATGTGTAAACATGTAGGCTCGTCAGTGTTGCATGTGGAAATATCACAGAAGTTGTGGTTTTGATAAACAAGAGATTTGGGTATTGTATTGAAATAAAACCATGATATATATTTAATGTCAACGACAAAATTTATTTAATGTTTGACCGAACAAATAATTGGTTTGTGAAAGCTGAAGTAGGAGACGTACACCGTCGACTCAAGTGTGTCGATGTACCGGGAATATATAGCATCGATTGTCGTTTAAGTGACATTCTTAAATCCATCGGCCATCGGTTACCGAAGTACAAATCGATATTTTTCCTCTTACCTTCAACTGATGTACAACAAACTACAAGCTATACAACCTCAATTATTCAAAACAAATCTACTTCCACACAACTTTCCGGTGTTTCGTAAGGACATAATAATCTCTAAAATTGAACATACATAATTAATAAAAAAAAACAACGACACGCGGTTGTTCTCAAACGGTCTTCCATCTACGTACTAACCGCGACAAACGTCGTTTAATTGCGGTGATCTGTCGAGCAGCGATTAACTCACGTGGTAATGAAAATTAACGGGAAAATCTGACGATGACGGTGACGCTAGATATTTCCAACTAGCCCCTACCGAGAAAAAATATATTTACACATCAACGAGAGCAAAAATGTTTACACATTAAAAAAATTAAATTGTGGGCGTGTCAGTGGGCGGATTTGGAAAATATTTACACATGAACATAAAGTCCCCTAGAGAGTATATATATAAATTTTAGCTCCCTAGCTCAAGCTCTGGTTTTTCAAAAAAAAAAAAAAAAAAATTGTGGGCTGTCAATCGGCGGATTTTGAAAATATTTACACATGACCATAAAGGGTCCCTAGAGAGTATATATATAAATTAGCTCCCTAGCTCAAACTTTGGTTTTTCAATAAAATTGTTTTATTTAATTTGTAGTGGTCGCACGTAAAAAACGAAACTCGAAGATCGTCAGATTTGATAATAATAAAAACCATATTTTTTGGCAGTTGTCGCCGTGCCTCGTCGGATCTTTCATTTTCTTTTATCGTCGCGCTTAATTTTTCAGTTCCTTCTAGAGCTGTGTCAATCGTTCAAATTTAATGATCGAATCGTTCAAGTATTGGTTGAAAAAATGATTCGGTCATTTCAATCAATCATTCAATCAATCAATGACAGATGGGACATGGGAGTATTGTATTGATCCATTCAATTTCAATACAATCAAAAACATCAATCATCATTCGTTCAATTTAGTTTCGATAGAGACAGATACATTCGAATTTCGAATGGATTGTAAGAGTGAATACACTCAATAACAATAAACTGCAACTGCAACAAATAATTAGGAAATGGAGATTATTGAACAGAAGCGATATTTTTGTAGAACAAATATGTGTTGGTAAAACGAAATAAGCCGAAATAAATAAAAATATTTTGATATATTAACACATTTATTGGTTCAGTAGATAAGAAATCAGTAATGCCCCTATTGTGTAAAACAGTTGAGTTGTCTCTTGGTTGTAATTCAAAATTCGGTATTGCCAAACACAACCTTAAGCGAAAAGTTGACTGTCAACAGACAACCAAGATGGCGGTGGTTGTCTGTGTGTATGCATATGCAACGCTTGACGATTGCAACTGAAAAAGGTTGTCTTGCTCTTGCATAATACGAAAAAATAGTTTGGTTGTGTGAAAGTTGAGTTGTATTGAGTTGTGTTATACAATAGGGGCATAATAAAGAAATGAAGTAGTCAGAACAGAACAAAAGTATTGACTCGATGAACGATTGACTTCGGGCATTGTGATTGCAATCACCAATACTTTATTGTGATCGGGTCAAAAAGATCGAATCAATCACGATTGACACAGCTCTAGTTCCTTCCCATATAGCATCATATACGCACCTGTGCTGTGCTGGGGAGCAAGCTCCTGCAATTTATCAAATTTATGTGTACCTATTTTAAGTGAATAATGAAATAAAAATAAATGAATTAACCATCAGAGTTCTGTAGTGATTTCAACAGTGGTGACCCCGACGTCCGAACATAAGACGCACAAGATAAAAAAATACATTTCATGTACAATTTCGTGAAATCACTGCATGTCGACGCCATTTTAATTTCGCCTACAATTGCACACGGACATTCGTTTGTTTGTTTTGTGTATTGCGCAGTGGATCCGACTGCATAAATTCATCGGCATTTTCCACATCAAAACGTTGTTGCACAAATACGCAGTGAGCCCGATCGGATTAATTTATCGGCACTTTCCAAATTGACACGTTGGGCACAAATTCGCACATCGCAACAGCAACGACATCAGAAGCATAAAGTTAACAAGTCATAGCAGCCGCCTGCGCTTGGTTCTACGACAACATCCAAAATTTCCTCCGACGTCAGTGCAGACCATTCGCAGAAACCACGCCAAAATTAGTGTCGCTATCGCAACCGGTACTACGTCCCCGTTAGACGCACCGTTATCAAGCCACACAACCAAGCCTAACAACAGGAATCACACGATCATCAAGCTGAGTCAACGCCAACAACGCAAAAACCTGCTAGGACAACAGCGCCCAACCTGAATAGCAGAAATCACAATTCAGCCCAACTGGAATACCAGATTAAAGCCACCGTTTCAAGGAAAACTGTAGGCATGTCAGTAGGCGGATTAAAAAAATATTTAAACATGTATAAAGGGCACCTAGGAGTCTATATTATAAATTTCAGTTTTCTATCTTTGACTTTTCAATAAAATTATTTCATTTAATTCTGGCCGTGTCAGTGGGCGGATTTTAGAAATGTTATCTCCCGAGCAGTTTTAGGAGTCAAAGGATCATATATAAAAATGTTTAGCTTTCTAGCTAAAAATTAGATTTTTTCGATAAATTTGTTTTTTTGAGTTTGTGGGCGGATTTCAAATATTCTTAAACTTGATTATTTCGGGCCCCTAGAGACTATATGGTCAAGTTTAAAGACCAATTTTTGCCGACAGACGGACGGACAGACATGGCTAGATTGACATTACTATCCATGCTGATCATAAATATAGTAACTTTAAGGGGTCTACGGGCAATATTAAAGTTATTGATATACCCTTAGAATAGGGTTTAAAAATGTAAGTGGTTTTTGTGTGATAATAGATAAAACAGGAGCAGTGAGGCTGCTGCCAAGCCGTCAATGCACATTGGCCTGATCCCGTCAATTCGCATTGATTGGTTAATATCTATTTTTATCTATTATGAAGAGAAATAATAAAGACAACCTGTATTTTTATTATTGTTTATTTTGTATGAATTATACCACAACTTATTTTACGTAAGCGAAGCGTTTCGAAAACAAGAGTTTCATCTTCAGACGTGTTATTTTTTTAATTTGTATTTTTTATGTTTTGCCTCTGTTTGAAAGTTTACTTTATAGATGAAGGTGTCTAGTGTTGTTTATTTCTTTTTGTTTATCTTTCTCTGTCTTTTATGTAATGTACTTGAGTGGAGTGTCGTGTAGTGCGTTTGTTTTGAATAATAATAGTCTCTCGTCTTTTGTTTTGTTAGCTTTGCATATCGCGAATTCTTCGAGTGCGTCAAGTTGTTAGCTCCTCTTACAAACGTGGATGGGTAAAAGGTTTGTGTCGAAATCTGAAAAGTTGTGGTTATTATCAATTAGGTGTAGAGTGTAGTTAGATTTATTTATTAGCTCAAAAAACCTTTTCCACCAAGGGGTTTCAAAAGTATACCAGCGTAGCTTCCTCTCAGGCAAGCACACTACGCATTCCGCTATCGAAGACACAAGTTCAGATCTGCCTGAAATGGGTTTTGAATTTTGATTTCTCAACGATTTTAATGAACAGACTAAACATTTTTTTAAGCGCCTACACGTTTACTGTAGTTCATTCTTTTTCTTTCTTAAAAACAAAGTATTGCCTATTAATTTAATTTAAAACGTTTTTATGTTTATGAAAATGTACGTACAATCAAAAATACTGTAAACAACAACGAAACGACAAAAATGGTCCGTTGACATTTGACGTTTCTTTTGCATTATGTAAAATTGAAATTGAGTGTATACAGTGAAATAATCGAAATGAGTTTCTTCAGAGTATAAGATTTCAATGATTGCATTAATTTTTAAAAATAATTTATAAAAAAATGAATACCTATACCTAAGACATTGGAGCATTTAAAATTAACTCACTTTGCTCTGACAGGTAGAAAAATGCACTTTCGGCCTTTCGCTTATTTTGAAATGCAAAATGCCGACTAATTGGGTAATTACCCACGATCTGGTATGACTGGGTCAATAATATAAAAACAGCAATATCTAATAACTATCCCGATTTGTACGCTTTCTTTTTAAGTAGAGGCCACTTAAGGTATGTAAGTATCTACAATAACAAGACAAGGAAAGGCTGCATTCCGGTTGGGACGACTATTATATAAGTATGTATACGTAAGAGATTCATTATAGAACGAATTATGGCAGGCATGAACCTATTAGTCACAGGAATAAAATCTATAATGTAAATGATCATGTGATTGACTTGCGTGTTAGTAAAATAAAGCTTAAAACTATTTTACATAACAATGTCTTACTGTTTTAAATTGTTTGTACTCAATGAAACAAATTCAGCATCGCTAGTAGCTTAACATCAGTTCCCACTTTAAATTGTCGTAGTTATCTAGTGCGATCACCCTTCCCAAACCCCCACATTTTATAATTATCTAATTTTGGTACAGTCATCTTGTTTCATCAAAAATGAAAAACAATAAAGCCTCTTTATCCTTATAAAAAATGAATTACAACTTTTATGACTATTAATCTATTGTGACACTATTCCCGCTGAGTAGGTACCATGTGTATATCAACCTAATGGTACCGCACATTCGGTACCATTATTACAGTATACATACATGCCCTCTAATTTGGCAGCTGGTAAGCATCTATTTCAGTCTAACATCATTTATCACAACGATACATTGAAATGATTTATTTACAACATTTAATTACACCGTTATTCTAGAAACGCTTGCAACTTGCGCTGCGACCGTTTGTCACAAAACTCTGCTCCTAAGAGCCGATGAATGGAATGATCTCACGCAAAACCCCATTGATTTTAATTGCAACCATTCAATAGTTGTGAGTGTAATTTGGAACGAAATAACTCCGTCGCCGCGACGGCAAGTCGTTAAGAGAGACGTTAGCCCAGCAACCAACACTGAAGGATATGTAAAGATTTTTTATGACTTTTAAAGCCAAATAAACCAAAAGCATTAATTTTCTCTAGTTGTGATGGTCGTCCGTCAAGTCAACGTCGCCGCTGCTCATTGCCGCTGGTTTATTTCGGAAAAAATAATAATTTCACTAACCAGATTGCCTAAAGAAAAGCAATAAATGTGCCTGTGACTATCTTTGAAGAAAGGACGTACACATACTTGAAGTACTCACTTACGTGCATAATTGACAATAATATGTTGTCGTTATGTCGCAATTCCAAAGGGATAATCGTACTAAGGGTTTCGTTTATAGGAATGGCATATATAAGGACTTGAATAGGCTATTTAAAGGGGGTGTGGCAGGTTAATTTTGAAGTTTTGTCTATCTAATTCATAAAAGTTTATTGGAAATAATCTTTTCTAAGAGAAAAGATTATTCGGACACAATTTATGTTGGTAAACTTAGAAACTTGTTACACGTTCTGAAAAATTATCGTTATTCAAAATGGAAACCTAAGATTGATAATTCAAGATGGAATAGAATTTAGTCATCAATACGGAAAATCATTCCTTGTGTCATTATACAGTACTACCTCGGTAATGTGAACTAATTAAAACATGGGCAGTTCACATTTTCGAGGGTTCACATTTCTAGATACTAAAAAATTTGTTATATTTCATGCTACTTGAAATGACCTGTAACTTGATTATCGAAAAGTTAAAAGTAAAAAAGTTATTAAACGATGCTAATATTATTAAAATAATTATTTAATAGCCTAAAAACGTAAGAACAAAATAAATAAATACTTCACAACAAGCAAAATAAAGAAAACAAAACAGGAATAATATAACGTTGCAGTAAAAAAAAATTGTCATTTTAGTTTGACGCATACTTTTGTGCGTAGATTTATCAATTGCAACTGTTTTGATATTCGCAATTGATGTTACTATATCTGCACCCAATCCATTTTCTTGGGCCCAGTCTAACAAAACATTCGAGCGCTGAATGACTCGACAGTGGGAAACTTTTGTATTGTGTATTATTTCTTCCAATGATGAAGTTTCCTCGTCTTTGGGGGCTAACTCAGCATTCTCATCATTATGTTCACCATCACCGTCAAGGTCAACGACCCATGTTCTTATGTCCTCAATCGATACGTTTAGGGCATCAAAGCAGCTTAGGAGTTCTCTAATTTGTTGAAGTTCTGCTTCAAAATGTGCGGCCCCTTCTATATCGCGAAGACGACAGCTTCCCAACACGAATCTCGTGTCAGAATTTTTTTAAAACAGTTTGGTATTTCAGACTCGGATATTTTCACCCAAAAGTATTGCAAAATTGTTACAGCGTTTCTCAAGCTTATTTTTTTTAGAACTGCACTAAAATTGTTGTGTTCTTCTTGCGTTGCAACAATAAAACCAATATATCGGGTATCAAGAATTGGTTTTGAGTTCACATTTAAGAGTATGTAATATAAATTTTTTCTGGTTCACATTTTTGGATAATTCACATTTTCGAGGTTCACATTATCGAGGTAGTACTGTACTTGGAGTTTAAGATTGTAAATAAAACTCAAAGCGCACAATGAAGTAAACCCTTGTAACTGTTGTCAATAGGTTTTAAATATATAAATGATTATTGCTTAACTAGTTGAATACCCAGCGCGCGTAGAGCGGCCTTTTTCTAATTGAAGAAAGTCGATCTTGCTCCGTGACGCTATGGGCCTGTAACGCAATACAACAAATAGTATGTTATTCACGAAAGCAAGTCTCAAATTTATTATTTCCGTACAATTTACCTAATTTTTACTTTCCAAATTAATTTTTACCAGAGTCGTAAAGGGAAGACTAATTGAAAAGACACTGCTTGAAGGAGATTTATTTCACCGCATGGATGGTTGTATTGTGTCTCGTTTTCGCTTTATACCGCTCAAGACAAAAATCCACATCTGAATATTTTTTTGTCATTTATTGCCAAATTTCAATTTTAATCATTCTTGGTATAAAATATGATGTGGACTAGTGTTAAGAAGTCGAGGGAAACTTACCTTTTTGTGGAAATTTGGATAGTAAAAAACCGTCTCGTTGGAAAAAGTGTAATTTCATAGGAAATTCCGCGTAGCTAAACTTATTTTTTTTTTTTGCTATAAGAACATCCAATCTCCTCTCTATAATCAGGAAAAATATTAGCTCGCTAGTAGGAGCTATCACTGGCCACTGCCTTCTGGGCAGAATGGGAGTTCCCACTAACGACTTCTGCAGAAACTGCAGAGAGGTTGAGGAAGAGGAAACCATCACACACATCCTTCGAAACTGCTAACTGCACCCCACTAGCCAATATTATAAAAATAAATTCTTGGTATTTTTGGTTCAAGGATGTGAAAGAGCTTTAGTTTTTCCATGTAAAAAACGATCGTTTTTTTCAAAAAATTTTTTTTGTCTCCCAGCTAATGTTTACAGATCAAAAACTTAATTTTTGGACAAACAATTCCAAATGTTTAAACGCTTTGTCAACCAGGTGATCTTGATTTCCATACACTTTTAGCCACGAAAGAGAGAGATTGCCAGATTTACAATGCGCTATTTTGGAATGTATAAGTTGGTCAAATATTAGTACAATAAGTGATTAAATATCCCCCTTCCGGATATGGGCTAGAATTTAAAGGAGGTAGGTGGTGGTTCATAGGGGAGCCTGGGTATGATACGCACATTATCCGAGGTCGTAGGGTTATTGCAGAGATGCAAGCAATGTCTGTATGTGCATAGACTACGGTCTGCGCTCATGTAGCCTGCGCTTTACTCGCTGTGAGTGCCCTACCGCGAACCAAACCAAAAGGAAAAGTATGAAGGAACAACCTAAGGGTATATCTACACTCGCAGCGAAAATCCATCCGTGGTCTTAACGACTGCGATCGGGGCAAGGATTTTGGAGGCCTCAACGAATATACTACCAACCCGACCCGCTCAAAAAATGCATGCATACTTTCTTTGAAACCTATTCATCATGATTATCATGCTCAAGTTGATCGTGTGGATCTCCTGTGTCGCACTCACCTCACTAGTTTTTCTTTTTTTCGACTTTACTAGTTTATAATATTATACAAATTTGTCAAAAATAACTTGACCCGTTATTGAGATATGTATTAGCATATTTACAAAAATTATTGTATATTTCATTTCAAATTTCAAAAACGAGCCCAGAATCCCAAAATAAGAAGTTTGAAGAAAATCCATCCACCCATTCTGGCTGGAGCTTCGGTGACAGACGGACAGAAGGAAATGCGGGACATACTATTTTGAACTTCTCTGTAGTCGTAATATCATACCTCAAACTAAGTTCGAGTTTGCGATTTCTGCACGATTGCAATATATTTCTCCTTTGTGTACTTAAATAAAACAGAAAGTTAAAATATATTTAAAAAACTAGCGTTCGTTGCTGCGCAAAGGAAAAATTTGTATACCCTATTCTAAGGGTATATTAATTTTGACGCATAGTTTGTAACATACCTTAATATTGCCCGTAGACCCCTAAAAGTTACTATATTTATGATAAGCATCGATAGTAATGTCGATCTAGCCATGTCCGTCCGTCCGTCCATACGTCCGTCGGCAAAAATTAGGCCTTTAAACTGGACCTAGAGAGCTGTAAGTTTAACCATATTCTCTCTAGGGTCCCGAAATAATCAAGTTTACGAATTTTTGAAATCCGCTCACAGACAGCTAGGGAGCGTTTTTTTTTTGATAAAATACTTTAAATGTTATGTAACAAAATATATAGAGCGTTCTTAACAATTCAACCATACTTAGACTTTTGTCACGCCCACTTATCAGGGATATCAATAAGAATAGGGTATCCAACAGTTCGCCCAAGCGGACTGTAGCCCGTCCCTATTTTTTTATTTTAGCAACAAACAAAACTGCAGGCCAACGGCTTTACCGATTTTGACCATATTTCAAAGAAACACTCTCGAACCAATACCAAAATTCGAGCTCAATCGGCTTCGTATTTAAAGGGAGTGTACCCATTTTCTCCGCATGGTTTAGTCCGTTCACGCAACTACGTTGCTCCACTAAGGGTAGGTACTTGGGTTTTTTAAGGGATCCCCCTTATTCACCGCATTGTTGAGCCCATGTTGAATGTGCTATGTCAGAAACTTTCACCCAAGTGCCTTCACAAGCTGTACAAATTGTCAACACAATCAGCATAAACACATATAAGACGTAAACACACAAACATAAGCGCGTCACCTATTGTTGATACGAACGTTGATGGTACTTGGCCAGAAACTTTTACGTAAGTGCCAATAACACCTGTATAAAGTTTCAAATCAATTGGATCAACAATGCGCAAAAAATACAAGACGTCCACGCAAACATTAATTTGTATGCCCAGTAGGGAATTTATTTTGTACCCCAGGTATTTTTCATGGCTTCCAAGTTAAACATTTATGCCATGCCTGATTTTAGCACAGCGATGTCATAGGAATAAGTTCTTGCTATGTATCTCGCTACCAGTTATGATATATATATATTATGACGGTATATTGCAATGGTGAACAAAAATTAAAAGCAAATACCATTTTTGTGTGAAGCTTTTTAGAATGAAATAATGAAAAATCTTTAGATGGTACTGGAGTGATCCTCGTTTAGCAGTCCAACGCAGTAAGCGCTGAGACAGGGCGAGTATGTTTGAAACCCATAAAAATAAAACCACTTAAGACAAGCAAGCCCTTGCCACTTCGCTTCCTTATGCAACCCTTCTCTTATGGGTTATCAAGAAGTTATATATTCCGGCATTAATATGCCCCATAGATACAGAGAAGCGAAGTGGTAAAGCCATCGACGTACAAGTTGGAATTTCAATTTCAAACCAGAACCCATTACCAAATCGCTTCCTTGGCAATGCCTAAACGTAGGCCTGAAAAGGGTCCTTCCCTAAAAATTTTAATGGCATTGATGTTCAAGTTTTACAAGTGGTTAGCACTTTAAAACAAGAGCCGTTACCAACTGGCTTCCCAGGCATAGTTTTGGGAAAGCCTGGCTTTTTCCCAGATTTTCATTGATGAAATTGCGAAAGATTCCATACTGGGTGTATAAGATTGACATGCAAAACGCAATTTTTTTTTTCCATTTTCGGTTTTTTCCTTTGGGTTTTACGGAAATTTATTATTAACTGAACCACTCCAGTAGTGAGACGAACAGAACACAAAATAAAATATCACAAATGCACATGCTGCGGAGATTATTGAACAAGGGAGAAAATTCAACAGTCATTTGTGTCCTTCATTTGGTATAGTTTGAGGACTGTCAGCTTTCAAAGTTGGCTATAATCCGTTCGTATAGAATGTAATAAAATTTCTATTTTTTTCATCTAAAAGTTTTGCTTCCTTTCGTAACCTTATGTATCTGTTGTGACAGGAAGATGGTGTGTTGATGTGTGTTTGGGGGTGTTTCTTTCACTTACGACGATGTTAGGGTTTGGGGTTGAAAACAAATACAAATGCCAAAAAATTATTAACGTGTAACTGTTGGTGTTTCCCTTACTTTTTATTTTTGGCACGAATGACTTCTAATGCCCAGTCGAAGTGTTTCGCTGGTTTTCGGTTTCACTCCGTAGAATGGGAAGAACACCTGTTACGGGCTGTTTTCTTTGCGGCGTAAGTTCATTATCAACAAAGTCAAACCAGCTATTTCGGCAGTCGGACAAATTTGGGGTTTTAGTGCTCCAATCAGTAACTGAATACACTACTTCTGAACCATTGCCACCCGCTTGGTTGGAGTGAATTCAGATTTGTCTGATCTTAGTCTGCCTGGTACCTACCAATTTCGTTTCATTATTCTTCTCTCAAAAGCAGCATTTATCCATCTTCTTCCAACTTACGTCGATTCTTTCCAATGCCATCGCTGTAAAATATTCAGCTCTCGAAGTTCCTCTAATCACGAATGCTCTTTAAGACCCTAAGAACAGCTTTCGTAGCAAAAGGTCCATTGGTGATCTGATGGTATATTTCACCGAGAAGTGGAACCAATCTTTCCACCAACCACATTGATGAATTGAAGATTCTAGCACTTGCTATTTCAAAGGCATTTGACAGAGTTTTGGCTTCAAGGTCTGTTTTTAAAAATGCGTGCTTTTCGGATCGATGTTTTTCTTAGTATTGTTTTGGATGGCCTTAAGATGACATTCACCGCTTAAATGCTGGTGTTCCCCAAGGCTCTGTTTTGTCTCCAAGGCTCTTTCTCATTTTTATACCCTATTCTAGGGGTATATTAATTTTGACGCATAGTTTGTAACATACCTTAATATTGCCCGTAGACCCCTAAAAGTTACTATATTTATGATCAGCATCGATAGTAATGTCGATCTAGCCATGTCCGTCCGTCCGTCCGTCCGTCCGTCCGTCGGCAAAAATTAGGCCTTTAAACTGGACCTAGAGAGCTGAAATTTTAACCATATACTCTCTAGGGTCCCGAAATAATCAAGTTTACGAATTTTTGAAATCCGCCCACAGACACGCCCACAAACTCAAAAAAACAAAATTTTGGAAAAAATCGAATTTTGAGCTAGGAGGCTGAAATTTTTTTTATATGATCTATGACTCCTAAAACTGCTCGGGATATAAAATTTTCAAAATCCGCCCACTGCCACGCCCACAAAAAAATAAAACAATTTTATTGAAAAACCAAAATTTGAGCTAGGGAGCTAAAATTTTTAATGTATACTCTCTAGGGGCCCTTTAAGCTCATGTGTAAATATTTTCAAAATCCGCGCACTGACACGCCCACAAATAAATAAAACATTTTTTTTGAAAATCCAAAGTTTGAGCTAGGGAGCTGAAATTTATAATATATACTCTCTAGGGGCCCTTTAAGCTCATGTATTAATATTTTCAAAATCCGCCCACTGACACGCCCACAAATAAATAAAACAATTTTTTTGAAAATCCAAAGTTTGAGCTAGGGAGCTGAAATTTATAATATATACTCTCTAGGGGCCCTTTATGCTCATGTGTTATTTTTTTTTAAATCCGCCTACTGACACGCCCACAATTAAATAAAACAATTTTATTGAAACACCCAAGTTTGAGCTAGGGAGCTTTTTTTTTGATAAAATCCTTTAAATGTAATATAACAAAATATGTAGAGCGTTCTTAACAATTTAACCATACTTAGACTTTTGTCACGCCCACTTATGAGGGATAGGAATAAGAATAGGGTATCCAACAGTTCGCCCAAGCGGACTGTAGCCCGTCCCTATGTTTATAAATGATCTCCTGTCTGTAATTTCTAATCCAATTCCATTCGGTGAAGAAAGTACTCTCAGTTTCTTATAGCGTTTTTCATGGAAAATCGAAGGAATTGAAAAATCACTGCTTACCATTTACTTTTTAAAGATTATTTCATGTAAATGTTGACAACAATGGCTGCATTTTAAGGGGCCCGTATGGAAAGCCCGAAAAGCCTTACAGGGGTTCAATTGGCAATGGCCTATCGGCTTAGACGAGTGATTTGACGTATCCCCATAAAAACAGTCTAAAGGTGTCAAATCGTACGATCTGGCGATTTGGTCACTATGGCTTGAATTACTTGCTTAGAAGGTTGATTATGGCGCGCATAAAATGCTCAAAGCGCGTTATTGAGTTGTAAGTCTCTCCATTATAAAATGGCAATGCTAACTGAGCACGACTTTGAAACATGTCACGAATCATGACAGCTTACAGAAATAGAACACTGAAAAGCCAAACATCAAAAAAATCACCGCTTGAAAATCACACTTGGCGAGCGGACCAGTAGAAGTGCAGGGAAGTGAGTGGGTTATGACCCCTTTAGTGCAGATTTTAACTTCATCTTTAAAGAAAACAAAGAAAAAGATTAAAAAACACATTTTTTCGGTTTGGAGTTTAAAAGCGTTGTAATAAATAAAATATATAAGAGGTTCTTAGATTTAAATTTGTTTTGACTTTTACACTTGCGTCTTGTACATTAAAACTAACCTCTCAGCACGAACATATTTCCTGTGTGCGTGTTTTTTGTTTTTTTTTTGATTTGTTAGAACGTTCAAATTTGCTGATAGCGTGCGGTGAATGTGGTGACAAAATTTGCGCGCTTTTTATGTCGGTTTCGATTGGTTATTTTCTCAAACTTCAACGAAATGGGTCCCGGCCCGAAAACGAAACCCGAGTAAAACTGGCATGTATGTATTGTTACAATTTTACAGCATGTATTGTTTTTGGATTTTGTTCTCATTTATAGCGTCTACAA
Organism: Portevinia maculata; assembly: GCA_949715645.1. NCBI lineage: Eukaryota > Metazoa > Arthropoda > Insecta > Diptera > Syrphidae > Portevinia > Portevinia maculata. The sequence goes on from OX454526.1 coordinate 224,644,897, forward strand.
TAAGTATGGTAGTATGAGTGTAAGTACCTGTTTACCCACGCTATTACGGAATGCTCTTAGACTGCACTGAGGGTAGTTTTTGGGTCGACATTAAAACGATAATTTTGCTCTGGCAGCAGTTCGAGTGCACTCGGGTTAAACGAAAGTTACCAATCGAAATCATTAACTATTTGAACACGGTGCCCAACGCATATATTTATTGATGTAGATGAGGCTTTAGAGTTCTCGAGAAAAAATAAGCTTAGCAACCTCAAGGGAATGTTTCAGTAAGAAGTTATTTTTGCTAACATAAATTAAATTAAATTTCTTTAAGTCTCTGTTTGAGCAAGAAAAGAGGCCATTACTATATGTTTATATCCTATTATGTTTATTATATACTGCACTGGCTTTATAATTAACAAATAAAATATTTTTGATTAACTTCCCATATACATGTACAGAGCATAAAAATTAGCTTCTCAAACCAGTTGCTTGTGCGAAGTGGAAGGGAATTTGAGAAGCTTCTCTTTGTCATGACGATTACTCTTGGATGTTTGCCAGACGTTCGCAAGATGTGGGGCAGTGACCTGGTAAGGTTTGAACCAGGGACTTTTCGATTAGTAGTCCAACATTACTTTATGTTTATTAAAACAAAAAATAAGATCATCGCTTAAGCTCGCCTATGCAAATTTACTTACGTATTTGTCCTTCATTCAAAATATTATATATACAAAATATTTAAGAAACAGATACTTTTCTGTTCACCACATTCATTTTTGATTAACAACTTGCGGGTGGCAACGGTGCAGAAGTAGTGTATTCGCTTACTGATTAAAAGGTCGCGTATTTAAATCCTCCCCAAATTTATTACTTTTAGTCGAATAAATGAAAACTAGATCTCATTAAGCAATTTAGATACCACCAGTTTAGAAAAACCCTACAACTGCACCCAAACACTTCTTTTATCTCTCTATTCTTTCTAATAGTAAGTAGCACCGAAAAGCAAGCAATGGAATACGATATTGGCAGCTGCTGCTTGCTGTTAAACACAAATGCTTGCGATGTGTTCTTAGCACTATAAGGGTACTGTGAAATTTACAGAAAAGCCCCTTTAGCTTAAGCAAATCATAAAAAAAACTTAAACAACGACTTAATTGTTGGTTTAAAATGGAATTAATTTTAAAATAAATACAAACACATCAAATCAAACATTTTTGAAATACTTAAGAGAAAAAAATATCAATAGAGCATGGCTAGTTAACTTAAATATGAAGTGTTTATTGATTGAATCACAAACGTATACAATTTTACTAATTTGCGACATTTTTTCTGTTCATCACGTTCATTGTGTAGCAAAAATATAAACAACAATTCAAATCTTGATTCGAAATAAAATGATATTTAAAATAACTAAAAACATACTTAAATCAAAAATTATTTGAGATTTTTAAGATAAAAATAATCAACAACGGGGAGTTAGTTGATTCCACAGCGTTGGTTGTTTTGATCTCTAACGTATTCAATTTCATAATTTTAAGCCAATATTTAGTTAGCATCGCAGTTACGCAGCGGTAAGTGTGTTAGAATTTCGAAACGGAGAAGCAATTCGCCTAATTTTGGTGGCTTGTTGAGGGGGGAGGGGTCAACACGCCCTCCCAGGACGGTTCGTTACTCTAGGTAACATCCTATTGGTTTATAAGTAAGATTAAGTTTGCTAGGGCGTTACTGGGAGAGGCCGGGCTAGCCAACTTGTGATGGTGTTTCTGGGAGGTGACTGACGCTGCAAGGCTTCAGTCGACTCCCGGCGGCGCGTGTGTACGTTGACGCTCAGAAAGCAATTGGGATTTTGATCACTTGTTGCGTAGGGTAACGAATCTTTATTATTTTTAGAATTATGTAATATGAAAGATTAGTTCGTTAAATAGTATTAGTAAAGGCCGAAAGCTAATAATTATAAGGTTATATTTAAGTTTAGAACGTCCGCATGATAAAGAATAAGTATTCTGTTAATTTTAAGTTAAATTTAATCATTTTTGTCTAGTATGTAAGTTGATATTTAATAATGAATTAAAAATGAATTTAAAAGTAAAAACAAAAAGTGTGTTAGACTACTAATCTTAAGGTCGCAGTGTTGCGTTACAAAACGCTACAAAAGTGTTGTTTCTTCCCAACCAATCCACTTCCATACCCGATTCACTTTTTCGCCCCGGTCTTTCCATTTTTGTGTCGTTTCTACTGGGAGATTGGTTAACTGGCCGCCTCTGATTGATTCCGATCAAGGTCGCTCGTTTCCATGAGTTCTGGGGGCCGACAAAAGCAGGTATCGTGCCCAACGGACGGTTGGTGTTGCGACAACGATGGGTGGGGGAGGACGATCCCTTGGCACACCCCAACGCGAACAGAAAGGGTAATCAGAAAGATCCATCACGATACCCCAACGAATCGGCGAAGGGTGTGGGTAGATATCCCTTAAAGAAGCACCCCAACGAACATAGCTAAACCCATTAGGGCAGTTGGCCCACAGGTTAAAAAGCGGTGGCGGACGGCCTTAATATTCTCCCTATACAAACCGCAAACGAGCAGTGGCAGGTAGCCAAATTGGCTCATAAAACTATTAACAGAACGCAAAACTGAAGAACAAACACCGAATAATGCATCGAAACGAAGACATGAATGGCCAAGGCCCAACGAATACAAACATTGTAAGAAATGGCACGCTATCCAGGTTCCCCCTTCCCCTAAATCTGCTCGAGAGTCCACCGGGTTAGAAAAGTTTCGCGGAGAGTAATTTTAAGCTTCCTTCTCCTCGAACACTTCACAGGTTTTCCAATTTGAGACATCAGCTGGTATAGTCCCAAAACAAGAATCTAACTTCACTCGGTTCTTTGTCTTTTCTTTTCTCTTTTTTTATTAATTAGTTTCTTATTTCGTGGGGACATTTTCGCGTTCTAATTACTTTCTCGATTCTCACATTAAGTGGCTTGTTTAATTGTTTAAGTGTTTGTGAACTCGTCCCATTAGGATCTTTTGGGGAGTAGTGTGAATGCGTCCATCGAATCGTTCGGCCTGAGAAACCTTCTTAGAGTTTGGGCGAATTCAAAAACGGATGAGTGAGTGAGACGGAGACGGTGGCACACTACAGTAGAGTGACTGAGTGATTGCTAAAATAAGCCGTAGTGGATTCCGTCATTGCTGAATGTGGGGGTATGAGTGAGAGAGAGAATGGTCCATGACGGACAAATAATCCTCGAAGTGGACAAGGCGGCACTTCTTGGTTGACCATCAGAGGTTTTAGACTGTTTTTTTATTTTGAGGATCGAGCAAGTTTGAGATTTAAATTTAAAGTAAAAGTAGTCTACAGGGAGTTTAGACTTTGATTTTTTGAGCTCTTTTTAAAATTTTGTGGAAGAAAGAAAAGAAACGGCAGAAGGCGAGCGGAGGAATTAAGTGGCAGGACAGGCAGCGAGATCCTAGATTTACGACAGGAGTGGTAGAGAAAAAGGAAATTCACAGATAAGTAGAGTGTCTTATCATCTTGTGCTTTTAAGTAGTGCGTTTGTGTTTGTGTCCTTGAAACCCGGTAGGCTTTCGTTCCGGAACTTTCCCAAAAAAATTACGGGACGCGCGACCTCTTCAATTTGTCTTTGTGTCCATTCGGGAAATAGCGATAGCGGGCCATTTCTAACGGCGATCTTCCTTTGTTCCGCAATTTAAAGTAAATTTCAATAAATCGACCGTTGCTCCCCAGAGCTATATAACGATTTGAAATTCTTCTTGTTTTATTTCACCACAATCATATCTTATTTTCAGTATTTCACCGTCGGCAATTTCTATCAAAGGTTTCACAATTCCTTTTTCAAAAAGATTGTGTGGCGCCCATTTTACCCCTTTTCCACTATTCAATTCGTCTGCGAACCCACCCCAGCTGAGTGACCGGGGCAGTAGCATACAACCAGCTACCCGTTGCACTTTGCCAATATTGCATCGGCGAATTTAATTTGACATTTCTCATTGATCAACTTTTAACCATCGGCGCAGCGGCGGCTGTAATTTGCTCGCGTTTTAATTTGGTTTTCACGCAGTTAAATTCGTTTAATTTGTCATTTTCCACCCCTAATAAAAGTGCAACAGCAGGTTCAAATCCAGCCAGGGCCAAGAGTAACGCCTAAGAGGTTTTTCCATTGACCAATCTCTTGCGAATGGCTGACAAACATCCAAGCGTATTTATCCTGAGAATCCTCTCTGCTTTAAATTAGGTCCCTCCACTTTGCACATGCAAATGGTTGGAGAAGCTAGTCTTTGCCTTTTATTAATTTTTTCTTAGTTAGCATTGAAACGTGTTTGAATTAACCAATGTTTCGTTGTAACCGGAAATGTGTTAACTGTCCTTGACGCAATAATGCTCCATAAAAAAATCCGATTATTTTTTTTTATAAAAAGCTGTGTTAACGGTTTTTGGATAGATATTTTTAATAGGTATGGAAAAAATATTCTATGAATAAAAAAAGTATTGTGTAAGATTGAAAGATCTGATACTAAATTTATGAGTAGTTTTTTTTTTTATATGGCAAAGGACATACACCTACTACCGCAGCTAATTGATATACAAATGTAGTACAATTTGTATACCCTTAGGGAATTACGATTTATCTATTTTTCCCTTTTTCAAAACAATTTTGCTTTCTTCTATATATGCACTGTGAGCGAATGAGTGTGGTTTCCGAACCTTTGACATCGAAAATCTTAGCTAAGGTAAGAACACCCAATTGGGTGTAAAATAATTCCAGACATTCCAAAGCTTTATCTTCACTGTTCATGTTCACTCTTATGCTAAACTATTTATTTTCATTTTTGGTTTATTGTTGTTAACCTTGTGAAATTTTGGCTGACGTAACACTTACCAATACGACGCGCATATTGTGTGCAACCCTACTGGTCCACCTGAGGGGTTACCCGGCTCGACCTCAATGCTGCATTTCTGCAATCCAGGTATTTAAAAGGCTGCCTCTCTTTTGCGATTGTGTGGGAACGTTGATTGATCTTGCCTTTTTGACCAATTTCGTAAGATCTTTCCTTTGAACATGACAGTACCTAGCGGTCGTGTTCCATTTTCTTCCAGATCGGTTCTTGGATGTTAAGGCTTCCTCTACTAATGTCTACGCTAATAGGCTGTGCAATGAAATTTCCAATAGGGCACCACACATATACCGTAAACTTTATCCTAGCCGGCGAAATCAAAGTTATAAATATGAAACTTCAGCAAACCTTCCGCCCACACACATATTTTCTCTAATGCGCTCCTCACACTGGGGTATCACATACCCCACCCCAAAAGTATTAAAAACAAGATGTCATTTTATATATTATAAAGGGTTTTTCAATAAGAGCGCTACAAAAGTTTTTTTAAATAAAACAAAAACGGTTTTGAATATCAATGAAATTCTTTACTCCTGTGAAATTATGTTTGATGCCATTATGTAACAGTATGAAACTCGATTTCTTTTGCATGGCCACCACGGGCACGCTTGCAGAAGTCCAGTCGCTGAACCCAATTTTCGACAGTTTTCAAGCATAAATCGGCCGATACTGCTGCAATTTCAGGTTCGATATTCGTACGAAGTTCATCAATCGTCGCTGGCTTGTTGGCATAGACCATAGACTTGACGTAGCCCCACAGGAAATAGTCTAACTAACGGCGTCAAATCGCACGATCAAGGCGGAAAAGCGACTGGAATATTTCGTGAGATAACACGGTTTCCAAACTTGGTTTCGAATAAATTAAATAATTTTAAGTAAATTGTAATAATTTCGACTCGTTGTTGGCTCGTATATCTTCCCATCATGAAATGGCAAATCTTACTGAAATGTCAAAAGAGCGGCAAGAAATTCGGCGTCGTTTGCTGTCCCTGTCGCTCTACTTTTGTAGCGTCCCTGTTGAAAAACCCTTTATATGTTTTTTTTTTTTATTCATATTTTTATTTTATCAAAACAAAATTCAATACGATGAATAACATACAATATAAAAATACTTAAAAAAAAATAATTTCCAAATTAGGTTACAAAAAAAAGTTAACAACTAAAATCAGTCAATATCATAAAAAGTTTAAAATAATAATTTTAAAAACTGTTGCATTACGTTTTCTAATAATCTTTCTTCAATGTTTACTCCAATGTATTGTTTTAACAGTGGGATAAATGTTTGCTTTTTTAAAGACAAAAATTAAAACAAATTTCACTGCATTCTATGCATTGCAGTGAGTGATCAGTGATGATCCTCGCACATGGGAAGTCGGCATGTCACGTTTTCAGTTTTTTTTCCGATTACAGAAGCTACATAGTTTTTAATGTTGATTTTCAAAATTCGAAGCTGGTTCATTTTTTGCTCCATCCCTTCAGCATCAAGGAAAAGCCTTTCAATGGATTCGTCTCGAGAAAAAGCCATTTTCCTGTAAAACTATAATTAATATTGTCATCTACAGTAACTTCCTTTATGGCTGAACAAACCCCAAACTTGTTTTAAAATTTTTTAGTCCAAAATAACTAAAATAGAAAACATTTCACTAAAATAATGTATTTACAAATTCCAAAAAATACTAACACGCACTGCACACTGGGGTATATGATACCCAAGCTAAAACTTCGAAGCACGAGTAAACACTTTAAAAAAATCTAAGAACTGAACACCTTCGCCTGCTACTGCAGAGAGTTTAAAATTAAATATACATAGGTATGGCATCCTTAGGAAAAAATTTTAACGGGAACTTCAAACTTTTGAAATCTATGTTTGGTATCTCTTACCCCAGTGTGTGGTTGAAAGGTTAAACCCTTTGTTCTAACTATGTATTATCTGCCTCAGGTTTTCGAAAATATCATAAAGTCTATGGGTTTCTGTTACAATTATTAGAAAGAAACAACCAAACGATATGTTTATTACGCATTTTTTAAGGAAAGAGAAAAATTTGCATGGGCAAAAAAAATGTTACTAGCTTAAAAACTGAACATCTCAAGACTCAAGTATAATTTTACATTTACATATTGATTTCTTCAGTTTGGTTTATTTTTGTTTCGATTTTTTTTTTCATGACTATGCATAAAATGCCAAACCAAACCAAGAAAACATAGAGAAATACTGCAGTCCGCTTGGGCGAACTGTTAGATACCATATTGTTATTGATATCCCTCATATATTTAGAGGGCGTCTTAAAAATCTAAGAATGGGTGAATTGTTAAGAAGGGTATACACCATTGAAAGGATTTTATCGAAAAAACAAAATTGTTGTATAAAACATAGGGTTAGGTTAGGTTAGGTTAAAGTGGCTGTCAACAGAAGGCCGACACACTTAGACCAGGATTAGGTCCATTGTGATGCCACACGGATCGAGGGGTTTCCCCACTACTAGTTAAACCATTTAGAGCTTCTTATGAAGCGCGATAGACTTCTAACGTCAGCGTTAGCCAAGTCGTTAAGATTGTTAAGCAAGAAATCTCCCAGATGAAGATTTCTATTATGAGAGAGAGCTGGACATGTACAGAGAAGGTGAAGTATAGTCTCCTCCTCCTCCTCGTCCAAGCAACTTCTACAGAAATCGTTAGAATAAACGCCAAGCCTCGATGCATGCTTGCCTATCAGACAGTGCCCTGTAATGGCACCTATAGTGGAGCTAATATGCAGTCGGTTTAGTGAGATCAGACTCTTAGAGCGTCGCAGGTCCAGCTTTGGCCAGATGTGCTTAGTCGCTAGACATGTATTACTACCTGTCCACCTAAGGTTTGTTCTCTCGATTGCAGATAGCTTGAATAAAAGTTTGCAGGTAGCGATTGGGATACCCAGAGAACCCTTTTCAGGTAAAAGGGGGAGTTTGGTTCCCTTTTTGGCGAGTTCATCAGCCCTGCAGTTTCCTGGAATATCTCTATGCCCCGGCACCCAACAGAGGTGAATGTTAAACTGCTCCGCCATCTCCATAAGAGATGAACGGCAGTCGAGGGCTGCAATGGAGTTTGAAGATACTGAATCCACGGACTTGATCGCGGCCTGACTGTTCGAGAAGATACAGATATCCTTTGTGGATATCACATTTCTCTTCAGCCACGTCAGGGCTTCTTTTATCGCCATAATCTCCGCCTGGAATACGCTACAGTGATTAGGAAGACGGAAAGAGAGACTCAGATTTAGTCTTTCGGAGAAAACGCCGCCACCAACCCCGTCACTAGTTTTTGATCCATCGGTGTAGAAGTGGATCGCTTTAACTTCCTCAAATTCAGCGTCCTCCCAGAATGATCTGGAAGGAATAGTGACTTGAAAGTTCTTTCCAAACTGTAATTGGGGTATGGTGTAATCTATGTTTCCTGGTAGAGACTCAAATGAGTCCAGAATGGTGGTGTGGCCAATGTTATTGTTAACCCACTGCGAGGTAGCCTTAAGGCGGACAGCAGAACAGGCTGCTGTTTGCCTACTAAAAATGTCGAGTGGTAACAGATGTAGCAGGATATCTAGTGCTGCAGAGGGGGTGGTACGGAGTGCTCCACTTATGCACAAACCAGCTGTGCGTTGGACTTTGCCAAGCTTAGCACAGTTTATAGCTTTACTTAGGGCAGTCCACCAGACAGCAACCCCATATGTGAGAATCGGTCTTACGACCGATACATATAGCCAATGCGTTATGCGGGGTTGTAGACCCCACTTGTTGCCAATGGCTTTTTTGCAACAGAAAAGTGCCACTGTGGCTTTTTTTACCCTTTCTTGTATGTTGGGTTTCCAGCTTAACTTCCTATCGAAGATAAGACCCAAGAACTTAGCTTCGTCAGAGAATACTAATCTTATACCACCAATAGAGGGTGGGTCGATGTGCGGAATCTTGTGTTTCCTGGAGAAGAGGATTAATTCTGTTTTGTGGGGGTTGATACCCAAGCCACAGCGATTAGCCCATTTTTTTAGCTTGTTAAGAGCATTTTGCATGAGTTCTTTTATAGTGTTAAGGTACTTCCCGGAGACGGCTATAGCAATGTCATCCGCATATACAATCACCCTGCAGCCCACCAATTCCAGGTATATCAGTAGCTCATTCACCACCAAATTCCAGAGAAGGGGGGAAAGGACCCCGCCTTGCGGCGTGCCTCTACTGACAGACCTCCTGGCGGATGAAACGCCCAGTTTTGAGTTGATAATCCGACTTGTGAGCAGTAGATTAATCAATTCACCAAGCGAACCCTCCACATTCAGTGCTGTCAGTGCATTCGTGATTGCAGATGTACCCACGTTGTTAAAGGCGCCTTCTATATCCAGAAAAGCAACCATAGTGTACTCCTTGTGATGAAGGGAGTATTCAATAGTGCGTACCAGAGAGTGAAGGGCAGTTTCAACTGACTTACCCTTACAGTATGCATGTTGAGACGCAGATAGAAGCTGCGTATTTATGTTGGTACGGAGATGGATATCAATCAGTCGCTCCAACGTTTTGAGGAGGAATGATGATAAACTAATAGGTCTCAGGTCTTTTGGGCTGACATGGGAGTATTTCCCCGCTTTTGGTATAAAGACCACTTTCACTTCTCTCCAAGCCTGAGGAATATATGCCATTTTTAAGCAGCTGTTCAGAATCATCTCCAATACTGGTGAAAACATAGGGACTGGCTACAGTCCGCTTGGGCGACTATTGGATACCCTATTCTAATTCCTATCCCTCATAAGTGGGCGTGACAAAAGTCTAACTATGGTTGAATTGTTAAAAACGCTCTACATATTTTGTTATATGATTTTTAAAGGATTTAATCAAAAAAAAGCTCAAATTTTGATTTTCCAAAAAAAAATATTTTATTTAATTGTGGGCGTGTCAGTAAGCGGATTTTAAAAAAAATTAACACATGGAGAGAGTATATATTATAAATTTCAGCCCCCTAGCTCAAATTTTGGTTTTTCAATAAAATTGTTTTATTTAATTGTGGGCGTGTCAGTGGGCGGATTTTGAAAATTTTATCTCCCGAGTAGTTTTCTAGCTCAAAATTTGATTTTTTCGAAAAATTTGTTTTTTTTTTGAGTTTGTGGGCGTGTCTGTGGGCGGATTTCAAATATTCTTAAATTTGATTATTTCGGGACCTTAGATAGTATATGGTTAAAATTTCAGCCCTCTAGGTCCAGTTTAAAGGCCTAATTTTTGCCGACAGACGAACGGACAGAGACGGACGCACCGCACATGGCTAGATCGACATTACTATCGATGCTGATCATAAATATAGTAAATTTTAGGGGTCTACGGACAATATTAAGGTATGTTACAAACTATGCGTCAAAATTAATATACCCTTAGAATAGGGTATAAAAACGCCCCTTAAAAGTGGGCATGGCAGAAAACTTTATATAAAGGAATTGTTAAAAACGATTTCATCTACATAGGTACCTTACGAAGAATAGGTCTTTTAATTAACAATGGTTTCTTCAATAAAACGGGTTTTTTTAAATAGTGGGAGGAATTAAAAAATATTTTCACATGAGAGTGAGTAGGTACTTATTCTAAATTTCAGCTTGCTAGCTCGAAGTTTGATTTTTCGATATAACGGTTTTTTTTCAGCATGTCAGTGGGCGGATTTTAGACATTTTAAAACATGCGCATTAAGTGCCCCTAGCAAGTATATATCCCAGATTTCAGCTACCTAGCTCAAACTTTGACTTTTCCAAAGAACTGTTTTTTTAAGTGTGGGCATGTCAGTGGGCATTTTGCGCCCCTAAGGGCAATATATTCCAAATCTAACTTTTCTAGCTAAAATTTCGAAAAATTACTTTTGTTTTGAAATTATGGGTGTGTCAGTGGGCGGATTTTTAAAATTATAGTTCAAATTCCAGCTGTCTAGCTCGGGTATTAGGGCCTAATTTTTGGCGACGGATGGACAAACGGACAGACATGAATAGATCGACATTACAATCAATGCTGAAATAGAATACATATAGTAATTTTTAGGCATCTACGGGCAGTATTAAGGTATGTTACAAACTATAAGTCAAAATTAATATACCCTAAGAATAAGGTATAAAAAGAGGTAAGAAATCTAAAAGAATTGTCAATCACTAAATAAATGCCGATAACGCCAACAAAGGCAAGAACATGCAACATCAAACTCTCCCCACATCCGTAAGTGGCGTATAACTTAAAGTGCACTTGTCAAATGCCTATAAGTGCTAAACCAAAGGAGGTGGCAAAGTTGTTTTGCGCGAACCCACCAGATTGGATTAATTACAAAAAAAGTTAATTAAAATTGTAGAAATTAAAAAAGGAAGAAAAAAGGCAAAGAAAACGAAAACAAGCAAATACGCGTTTGAAGTTTTTTTTTTAATTCGAGATTTAAATATTCAACGAAAATCCTAGTACAGCACGCGCAAAATAGCAGCGATGAGGAGAGTAGAAGCCTCAAGGTTTGGTAACGCGCAAAGGGTCTTTGGTATGAAATCTCAGATAAGCAAATACAACATAGAAGGTGTGTTGCATCACATCTGTGTTTGGTTTGATGGAAAAGTTTTTTCACAAGATGTTTTTCTTTAGTCATTTTCCAGCTTCTCGAATATACCTACGAGTATACACATTTGAGTCAAAGTTGAAGGTGTATTCGAAAACTGCTCGAGGAATATTACCAATTATTATTCAAATACTTCATCTGTAGGTATTTGCATGTACCACGATATAAGAAAAACAGTTCGGATTTCTGAGAAGAAGAAGGGCGCGCAGGTGGTGGCATTAGGTATTGTCGGTTACCCCTGATTAGGGAAGTGTATTTGATTTCAAGCGATTCAGAACAGAAATAATTAAACTAGGTCTGCCTTAGTTAGAGAGAAAACTGGATCGATTATTAAGAAATAATAAATGAAATAAAATTGGGCGGTTATAGGGGTTTCATAAGGATGATATCAATAGCGGGAAAATGAAATCAAATAATCGCTGCAGATTAATAGGTATAGAAGTCGCATTAGTATTGTTTCCAATTGGAATCAGTAAATATGATTTCGATAGGTTGCCATGACGGATAATCGAGACCGCCACTTTAGGTAATTGCAACGAATTAAGAAAAAAATATTAGTTTTCTTAGCCTGGTTTTATTTTTAGTCACTTCGCGTTATTGGGACAGTCGCTTTATTGAAACAAAAAAATCAATAATTTGTTTAAATGTATTTGCTTCGTCAGATCTTAACTCGTAACGGTGAAGCGTAGTAACTGCCGAAACTCGAGCTATTCGATGAAAAACCGTAAAATCGAGGTTTTTATTGAATTGTCGCTGAGCTTTGCCCCAATGAAATTCAAATAGTTAATATATACATCATTTTAATGGGCAGAACGTTAGAGCAAAGTTTTTGGAGCTGGCGAAATATGGTTCATTTTTGAAAAAAAAAGTGAAGCAACCAGAAAAAGCTCCTGCAAATTTCTAAACCAATACCGAAGAATTGTTCGATGGAGAATTGTATAAGCCCAGTGGATCGAGCACTAGTTAAGCCATTGTCCATAGGAACAGGTTGGATGAATGTAAATAAGATGAAAATTTGAATAAAAGTGAGATTTCTCGCAGTTTGAAGAAAGGAAACAGTAACACCAACCAACAGTAACAAATAATGAGTATCTCCTTAATAGATTGCATTGCAAAAATAATGATAATGGAGGTCTCCCACATAATAAGATTCATGCGAAATTTCCGTCGTTTGTGAGCCAAAAAAAAAACTCGAAAAATGAAAGGCCTTGGAAGCTGAAATTTGGAATTATGTAAGTGATCATGTGAAAAGTATGTGCATGAATATACACACTTATTTTTTCTTGATTTGATGGCGAAAATTACTTACAAAGACGTTAAGTTGCCCCCCTTGAATCAATTCAATTCAATTCAATTCAATTCAATTTATTAATCTAAAATGTAAGCGGGCTGTACAATGAGGCTTAGGTCTCTTTTAGTACTTATGGTACAATATTATATAAAATAAATTTACAATATTATAAACAAAAACTTAAAACTAAAGAAGTGGGAAATATAAGACTGGATATTATGGGCGAGGTAGTAGGATCTATTTAATATTTTTTTTCCTTTTCTTTCTTTCTTTTTCCTTTTTTATTGCTGCGACGAAAAATGAACAAAAACTGCTGCCTTCAAATGGTCACTCCTTGATAGGCTTTTAACCCTTTCGACCCGGCTGGTACATTTATGTACCACCAAAAGTATAAACAGACCTGAAAGTCACAAACTGCATACTATTTGGTCGAAATCTGTACCACAATGTCTTTAAACGTTCTGTTGACGGTATCCAAATGTACATGCAGCTGAAACAAGCTTATGCGTATTTGGTTTTGCATGTTTTCGATGGCAGTTGAAGTAATAATTTAGTGGAGTGTTAACGTTTCGGTTAATTTTTTCAGTTTTTTTTTAAGTTTTTGCGGTGAAACAAGCAGGATATTATAATATCAAGTGAATACGTGCAAATTTGTTTTATAACGTAAGTATTTGTTATTGTAATACTAAAAAATGCATGGTTTTTGGCGAGTGGTACATATATGTACCATTCGTCCTTTTTAGTGGTACAAATGTGTACCAACAGTCATGTATACGCAGATATTATCCAGGAGTGTTACCTTTTTCTATTTAGATAATGTCGCATCGTTTGAATCAAAATGAAATTGAAGAGATTATTAAAGACGGGTTTAGTGATAAGGACGACACAGACGATTTTTCTTCAGGCAGCGGAGATGATTATGCACCAAATATTTCAAATATTGAAAATGAAGGATCTACTTCGGATGACGATTCTAGTCAAGAAAATGCAAGTTTAGGCGATTCTGAAGAAGAAAGTGTAGCTGATATTCAAGAAGGTAATATAGCTGATGTTCCGATAGATAACGGTTTAGTTTTATGGTCGTCGGTTGGAAAAAAATGCATCCCTAAGAGAATGATGAGCGATCCTTCCCAATGTAATCTATGGTCAGAGTTGAACCGCAGCTTATCCATTATGGTCATTTTCCAGAAATATGTATAGGTACATGTATATTGTACAATGCACAAACGAACGCCTTGACATATTTGAGCAATCAAAAAAAAAAAACGTCAAATATAACTAAAACTACTGGCGAAAAGAAGTTATGGTTGGATGAATGTTTATCATGTGCTACAACCGATTACCATGTCAGAAGGATTATTGGTCTACTCATAACTCCTTAGGCAACAAGTCAGTCAGGTCGGCAATTAATAACTTCCAAAATGTATTTTTCTCCACCTGAAAAAACCACAATGGATGACAACAGATTATATATAAAAGATTTGGTTGAATGCCTGAAACAAACATTGGCTGAGCTCCTGGTAGAAGAAGGTCTGAAATCGCATCCGGTTCGTAGGTCCTTGAGGCCTGGACGTAAGCCACGGGAGCTTAGTGGCATCAAGCATTTGCTGAGAGAAGGAGCGACTAGACGTCGGTGCGTAAGTTACAGTCAAGCAAAAAAACAATCGCGCACCAAAATACTATGTAAAGAATGCGGAGTACCGATATGTAAAAAAGGTTTCACTCCCTATCATACATAAATATTTGTTCACTTTCCTTATTTATTTTTTATTGCTTTTTTGCTAACTATGCGTCAAAATTAATATACCCTTAGAATAGGATACAATAAGAAAGTTATTCAAAGTGTTTAGCATTAAACCAGTGAGTGAAAAATGTCAGATCAAATGAGATCAGAAAAGTACAGCTTCGAGTCATAATATTCTCCTCTCGGGTTTTGAGTGAGCATGTACCGTCAATGTTTGGCCTGATGTCGATTTGATAACAATTTGAACTCGTTCCATGTTATTCTTTCAATTTTTTTTAATAAATATGCGAACATTTGTAACATTAAACTAAGATATACGATATCTCATGCGAAATAAATAAATCAGTTGGCATCAGTACAATTTGAACTTTCAAATCTGACACATTTTACTCACTTGCCCTACCTGAAAACTAGGTACAGTAAAACTTGTGCTAAACTGATCTGCACAGCTTCATGGAACACAAATTGACAGAATGTAGAACACTTTGCGGCAAGTTTTTTAATCATGGAACACCAAATCTTTTACTTTTCTGATTTTTTCTGTACTTATCTGTGCAGCTAAGGTTAATTAAACACATCTATTGAAACCATATGTATTCAATGATTGACTGCTCGTACGTCTGCAACTAGGTTTTGCGTTTGCAGCACTATTTATGACCGCATCGAATTCATATATTCATAATATCGAATATTATCTACACAACTGTAATGGAGGTGGAACAAACCAATACTAAAATTTTGTTTGCGATCAGTGCTCCACATACTCGTACATAGCTTTTCTTTAACGCGAGTGCACGTAGGACAAACCAATTCTCAACTTTGTTAATATTTTCTGTATCTCTTGTCGCAGTGATATGCACGTGGAACAAAACAATTTTCACAAAAAAATTGAGATAAATTATATGGAAAATTTGTCCCAAACGCTAAAAAATGGTTTATGGCACAAAACAATTCTACAAACTGTTAATTTTGGTGGATATGGGACAAAATCGATGTTCGATATCTCTTGATTGGAAAGACTAAAAGCAAATCGAATCACAGATTTAAAAAGAGCATAGAATATATGGAACAAAACAATTCTCAGGCGACGTACTATCATTGAAACAGAGCAAATGCTTTAGTTTCCAGCAAAGAATACCATGATGAACTTTGTCAAAGGCCTTTGAGAAATCGAACAAGCAAAGCAAAGTCACAAAACCCTTGTCAAACTGTTGTCTGATGTTGTCAAGGATATTAACCATTGCTGAGGAGCAACTATGACCAGCTCTGAAGCCTGATTGGTGAAGGTTAAGTAATGAGTTTTGTGACCTAGGAAAAGTATTTGCTTTGCCAGCACCCTCTCAAACACCTTTGACAAGCATGGTAAGATGCTTATGGGCCTAAAATCACTAAAAGAGGCAGGATTAGCCTTCTTAGCAACTGGTATAACTTTTCCATACTTCCAGGTTAATGAGGTTATACAGAAATTTATTATATGCGTTAGGTGGCCATTGATTTTCGGTAGGATTAGTTTAACGAAACTTATGGGAATACCATCTTCACCAGTCGCATTAGACCTTATTGAAGCTATGGCGGAAAGAACTTCGTTCTCTGTCACCACTTCAAACTCAGTTTGACCTCCAATGCCTGCATCTATTTCTTCAAAGTGAGAGACACTAGTTACTGAGTCATTTTCCAAAAAATATTCGTTTAGTTCATCAGTGTCCAAAACGCAGTCTTCAATGGACCTACTGCAAATACAAATTTGTCTCAGGTTCCTCCATAACACTTTTGGGGACAGTGAAACATTTAACTTCGATGAAAAATAGTTACGCTTAGAACAACGAACAATTTGAGTCGCAAAATTGCGTGCAATTTTGTAAGCATTCCAATTCAAAGAACATCTTTTTAATCTCCATTTGCTTTAGAGCCTGTTTCTCTTTTTCAGCGCAAGGTTGTGAACCAAGGGCAAGTTTTATTTCGGACAGAGACTGTTTTAGAGGGAACGTGGTCATTATAAAGCTGATAAATGAAGAATTCTAAATTTAAGCTTTTCGTTTGCATCCGCACTTAGTCTGCAACGCTCCCAGGGTATTTGTGATGCAGCTTGATGAAGATAAAAGTGGTTTATTGATCTAAAATCTCTAAATTTGAATGATGTTGGAGTGACGGTATGTGTAAAAGAAATACCATAGGTACACATAAGTAAATCGTGTTCAGAGATATTATCAAACGACAGTTGGTTAAATAAAAGAACTAAAGAGGGATCAGAAACAATGAATAGATCAAGAAGGCTAGGCATTGCGTTTGGTCGAAAACATGTTGGGAAAAGATTATTGACAATAGATAGGCCACTGGAAGCAACAAAATCCTTAATTTGGTGTGCGCGTGAGTCATTCTTAAGTAAGTTTGCGTTGAAATCACTTGAAACTATAATATTTGAGTAGAGTGGTGAGAAAACTGAGAGGACAGAAAAAAAGGTTCATGAGAATGGCTTCTATCCGGATTATAGCAACAAGCGACCAAACACTTAATCCAGCCATCAGATATCTCTAACAGCAAAATTTCAACCTCCGAATTTTCAGATCTACCAACAACTTTACTGCAAAGAGAAGCCTTACAATAAATTGCAACCCCTCCTCCAATAGTAGTTGTCACCCTACCATTTCGAAATAGCTTATAACCATCAATTCTGTACATTTCGTCAGCAATATCGGGCTTAAACCAAGTTTCATCAACACATATGACATCAATTCCTGAATTTTGGAATAAGTATCTTGCATGATCAATTTTACGTTGGTTAAAATTGCGTGCATTAAAATGACACACTTTGAACCCATCTCTATAATTGGATAGAACACTTAACATAACGATAGTTGGATCAATACTCACACCATGTCTTTCATTCATCACGAAAATGCTACTAAAAAACTGCAGTAATAAAAATTAAAAATCGAAGCAAAAAAGAAATAACAAAGAGAAAAAAAATAAGAGAAAGAGAAAAACAAGTAGATATTAAAAATTTTAAACAACTTTAAATACTGCTACGTCCATGAGAAAACTGCTCCGGATGACATCATGGAAGACAGAGCATCGTAATTAAGAGAACGTAGAAGCTGAGGTGATTTTCAACTCCTTATCGCCTTTTGTCTTTCTTACATACTCGTAAACAAATCCATTTATGGTTCTGGCTGAGTGTAGTAAACCCTCTTTTCTTGATTTAATGGCATGCCGCAACAAAGATGCATTATCAGGTGTTAAGTTTTCATTTATGTAAATCCGGGCAGAAATGTTGTTTAGCGCTGTATTTGATGTGCCGATGACGTTGGAAAAGCTCACTAATTGATTGAGCATAAGACCTTCTTTCTGGCGAAACGCTCTTTGTTCAGCTCAGGAAGAGAGCCGAATACACACCGGAGCAGCATTATTATTATCGCTCTTGCCAGAAGGCTTAGCTTTTATTGGGAGGCGAAAAGCGTCAACGAATGGTGTTGATGATCTAATTTAGCAGCGATCTCTCTCGCCAGGTCTACAGGGTTTTCGTTAGGAACGCGTGGGATGACACGAACTATAACATCGCTAAGGCGTTGTTGTCGTTGAAAATGCGCAAGTTGAGTATTCTCCTCTTTAAGTTGGGCGATTTCGCTCTCGCATTTTTGAACTTTGTTATTGAGGCAAGAAATTACTTCATTGATTTTGTCATTTATGCTGCATTCCAGTTCAGATAATAGCGACTTTAAATTTGCCATTAAACTAGCCTCCAAATCTCGTAGCGTGTCACTCAAAGTCTTTTTATTAAACGCCGTATTGTCTGTCGATGGAACTTATTTGTTTTGGTTAGTGTTTGCTGGTGATCTGTAACCTTCAAGAATTGTAGCACTTTTCTCCTTTGTCGACTTCAAGCGGGTAAGTGCACCATTGGAAGACATACCGCAGAAAAAGCGTACTGGAGGAATGAGGAGAAAACAACAACAAATAAAAAAAATCACCGTCGATTTTAAGCGCAAGTACTTCGAGGAGGAGAAAAAGAACTTTAATCGTCTGTGTTAACTTCGAGTACAAGATTTGTTGACCGGGTAAACTTTATTTGGATATTGATTTAGTATTAAAAATGGAAACAAAACAATAAATTCCGGGAGCAGATTTAAAATACGTCTATTCCGATGACAACACAAAGAAAATGTCTGTAAAGTTTGTAAATTTGTAATTATATTCTTAGCACGTCTCTGCACGGGGCCCAGAAACAAGGGAAATGAAACAATATACCATTCAACTTTCACAAAAGCGACACAGCGACCTACACAATATCATACACATTGTTTCATCCTGAACATGCAAAGACTAAGAAAACTTAGGGAAACATATTAATTAGTGATGGAAACTATCGAATGAATTTGACTACCGAATAGTGCTAATCATTCATTCATGTATCCCTCAAAATAGCCGCTCACGAAAAACTTCAACAGAAAAGGAAAATAAGCGCCAACAACTCTCATCAATGCAATTGAAGCTCATTAGTCGGTTAGTGTAAAGTCCACACGAGTGAAAAAAATGTCATACATTCAAAAGTTCCAACTTGTCAATGCATGGCATACTGCATACCGTCGCTGTTTAAGAAAACCGGCATAACTCAAAAAAAAATCGATTTTTGAGTTGACACCAATCGACTAAAAAAACATTCTCTATCATTTTGTAAAATGTGAAACTAACTTAATGTAATACATAATTTAAAATATATATATAAAATATTTTGATAAAATTTTTAATTCAATTTTAAATTTCATTGACAATTGATTTAATTATACCCTATTCTAAGGGTATTTTAATTTTCACGCATAGTTTGTATTATATTTTATTATTTATGATCAGCATCGATAGTAATGTCGATCTAGCCATGTCCGTCCGTCCGTCGGCAAAAATTAGGCCTTTAAACTGGGCCTAGAGAGCTGAAATTTTAATTATTTAGGGTCCCGAAATAATCAAGTTTACGAATTTTTGAAATCCGCCCACAGACACGCCCACAAACACAAAAAACCAAAATTTTGCAAAAAATCGAATTTTTAGCTAGAAAGCTGAAATTTTTTATATATGATCTTTGACTCCTAAAACTGCTCGGGATATAAAATTTTCAAAATCCGCCCACTGACACGCCCACAAATAAATAAAATATTTTTATTGAAAAACCAAAAATTTGAGCTAGGGAGCTGAAATTTATAATATATACTCTCCAGGCGCCCTTTAAGCTCATGTGTAAATATTTTCAAAATCCGCCAGCTGACACGCCCACAATTAAAAAAAAAACTTTTTTTGAAAATCCAAAGTTTGAGCTAGGGAGCTGAAATTTATAATAGATACTCTTTATGAGCCCTTTATGCTCATGTGTTAATTTCTTTTAAATCCGCCTACTGACACGCCCACAATTAAATAAAACAATTTTACTGAAACACCCAAGTTTGAGCTAGGGAGCGTTTTTTTCGATAAAATCCTTTAAATGTTATATAACAAAATATGTAGAGCGTTCTTAACAATTCAACCATACTTAGACTTTTGTCACGCCCACTTATGAGGGATAGGAATAAGAATATGGTATCCAACAGTTCGCCCAAGCGGACTGTAGCCCGTCCCTATGTTTTTTTTATGGAACCTACTCACCTTTTTTTCTTTTATGATAATAATAAATACTAAAATAACGCTCATTAAAAATTTAGTTTTACTGTTTTGAAAACAGGAACTGCAGTTTTCGTGGTTTTTTACCAAAACGATCTATAATTTTATTATAAAAATCCGTATCTTCTTGTACTAAATTTTTGTGAATGTTCATCATGCACAACGCATCAAGCCTTTCATCGCTCATTTTTGACCTAAGTCAATTTTTTAACCTTCCTCAGTGTACTGGATGATCGTTCTTCTGTACATGTAGTGGCGGGAATTTAAAGTCCTATAGAAAGTGCTGCGAAAACCGAAGGAAAAAATTCTTCCGGATTTTTCAACACATCACATAATATTGGTAATTGAGTTTGGTCAAAATTCATCGCATTGTAGTTAAACCACATAACGGACTCGGCAGAAAAATTATCCAGAAAGGGTCGATATATACTAGTTATCTTTTGGACAATCGAATTGAAATTGGATGAGTCCATGCTTTGCATATTTTTAGGAGATAACTGAAATATTGGATATGCGGACTCATTTTCTTCTGAAAACCGCTCTCTAAGGGACATTATCAGAAAATCCAAGTAGGGAACGAG
This sequence comes from Portevinia maculata, assembly GCA_949715645.1. NCBI lineage: Eukaryota > Metazoa > Arthropoda > Insecta > Diptera > Syrphidae > Portevinia > Portevinia maculata. Next base: position 224,665,643 of record OX454526.1, read on the forward strand.
AATTGATTTACGGCTCAATTCAATACCGGATTCACTTAAAAAATTTTGAATTGTTTCCCAAAGCGTTTTGAAGGAATTCTCAGCATTCTCTGTGCTCTTTTACACTTAATAAATTCTGGTCAACTCCCTGTAAAATATTTGCGACGGGTTCAATTATCGACGAGTAATGAGCCATTATGAACAAGCAAACTAAAAAAGTCGAATTAGAGCACGAGTAATAAAGTTGAAGGGCTCGTTGTTTTGCAACACGGTTTCCCTGCTCCTTAGGATTACCCTGCTCCTTAGGGATAAGGATTTATATTCATTTTAATTCATTCTATCGATCCTTGTCCTTGCAAACATCATTATTTGATTCAAAGAATAATTAAATTTAATAATATGTTCTGAACTTACTCAATTGAAAACACTGAATGAAAAGAAATATGAATTGAAAACACCGGAAATATGAAATATATGAAAGCGTGTTGCTTTAAACCAACTTAGTGAACGACTGAGCTTAAATTATTTTACTCTAAAAAGAAGATAGATGCACAATATTCAGTAAAATTTAACGGTATTCTCGAGCAGTGCCAGAAAATCATTTCTCATTGACCACCAGGTGCAATTGGGACCGACCAAGCAAATCACAACCGCAGCACAATATTCAGTAAAATCTAACGGTATCCTGGAGCGGCGCGAGAAAAACATTTCTAATTGACTACCTGCTCCACTTGGGACCGCAGCAGAATTTAGGGCCTCGACCAAGAAATAATTGCAACAACAAAACCATCTCCTCAACTGATAGTCCAGTTGGAAAAAAAACCAATCGTAATGCAAAAATATTCTGATCTATGAATTCGTATTTAAAAAAGTGACTGTAAGTGGTATTCTTGAGATACTTTTTAACTATTATACCGAGAACAACTCAACGCACTAAAAAGTTTTGACAGCCTTTTCTATAGGAAATTTAATTACATTATCTTTCTATTTTGCAAAGAATATTTTTTTCGTATGACTTAAACGCTTACAGTTAAAAAATTATGAACAAAATTTCAACATGAAATTAAAAATTTAATCCATTTTTATAATCAGTAAACAATGTTCATTGTATACAAGGGTTGGCGAAGCAATAGAACTTAGAGATTTATTAGACCAAAGTCCAGAGTCAGGGGTGGGGCATCCTACGGAAATTGACGAAAAAAAGTGAAAAAATGACCAATTACTCAAAATTCCCTATTAAGAACTGATAAAATGTTGGTAGACAAAAGTCGTAGCTCAGAGCCAGGGGAGGGCAAGTGCCCCCCCCCCCCCCCCACCCCTACGGGCGCCTATGAATCAAAGTGACTATAACGAATGAAAAAAATTGTTAAAAGCTCAATGAAGGAATCGTAAGGGTGGGCCTATGAATCAAAGTGACTATCGAATGAAAAAAGTTGTTAAAAGCTCAATGAAAGAATCGTTAAGACTTACAATCGAGAAAGAAAAGTCGAGTCGAAGAAAAAAAAATCAACTTTTAACTAAAATCGATAGGTTTTGTTCGATTGTTTCCATCACCAACATTATTATGCAGATATAGAGACAACTATAACTGAAAACATTCCGTTATTTGTGAAGTGCCTAACGGCGGTATCGAGGGAAACAGATATTAGTGGCAGATATGGATTCAGTTAGTTTTGAAGTGCATTACTCCGGTTTTCGATATCTACCACCTTTCTTATAAAAAAGATAATACAACACTAGGTGAGTTTCTTTGGGAAATATTTCCACGGTTGATAAAAGAATGACCCCAAGTAACAAAGCCAGCAGCCATACATTTTTGTTTGCAACAGAAATTAATGTATGTATTTACAGCATGTATCCAAAGCTGCTGTGGATGTTACCGGCAGCTATTCTTAGTATTGCAATGTTATTGCTGTTTAACGTGTAAATTTGAGAAATCCTGTGGATATATTTCCCAAAGAAACGCATCTAATGCCATTGCTCGAAGTAAAATAAATCGGCGGAATCCAGTGGCAATGCAAAATGGCCCAACAAAATAATAAAAAAAAATCGCCAAAAAAGGGCTATATTTCATAATAAAATTCCATTTATTCAAAATAAATGAATGGAGAAATACTTAACAAAATTCATGGCAAATAATATTATAATGAAATTGGGCATTATTTTCTTTGTTTTGGGGTCACTGGAAACACTGTTTAATTCGAAAAACTAAGCTGACACAGTCGCCTGGAAGAAAACTAGCACCTACCCTTGCGAGGTTACGAAGTTGCGTGAACCGTCTAAGTCAAGCCGATTAAAGTGTTAAATAATTCGTCGCTCTAGTGACACAAGAACGTTTCTACATTTTTTACGATTTTGGACTGGGTATGACACCTTTCTTCATATATCATTCTATATATTGTGGCAAAAAATTGTACCTCTAGGTGAAGTAGTTTAGAAGTTAGCACTTGCCGTATCAACATTTTTTTCGAAAAATAGTAGGAAAAATATTAAAAAAAATCACAAAATCGTCTCTCCTGAAAACTAGCAAATATTGACATACGTTTTTGTGTCACTAAGGCGACGAATTAATACCACCCAAACAATGTTTGATTCGAAAAGTAAGCTGCTATAGAAGACCGCTAGAGAACAGCACCTACCATAAGCGGAGCAACGAAATGTCGTGAGCGGGTTACGCCCTGCGGAGAAAAAAATTAAATGAATTTTGGGTGATTTGTCGTTTCGTGAACACGAACTGTACTGAAAATGTCTAAATCGTGGACATCCAATGTTCAAAGCGTAATTGATTTGTTGCAGAGTTGCAAAATGCGCTGGACTTATTGTATCCGATCTCGCTACGCTTGAATCAAATGAAAACAATAATCAAACAGCTATTTCGTATTTTCTTTGTTGATCACCAATCCAAATTTGATAAACTTTTTGCTGTCAATAAAAGTACAGTGCAAAAGTCTCGTATGACGCGCTCTAAAACTAAGCCAACGGCTGTTGAACCCAATATCAAAAATGAAATACACGTCGCCTGAGAATTGTTTTGTTCCATATGCCATTGGCACTTTTTCGAGAAAAACGCATTTAAAGGTTTGCGTACTTGGTACTCCGAAACTATGTGATACGATTTTTTTTTATTTTTTTAATTTGAAGGTAGTCTTATAAAGAGTTCACCTACCAATTTTCAAAGTGTTTTGCCAAACCGTTAACAAGCCACGTTAATCAACGTAAAAGTCTCCTTTTTTGACTTGTGTAACACCTCCTACATTTTGAAATTGATTTTTTTTCCATACACGTGGAACACAAAAAAATGGATATGGCACAAAGTAATTCTCATCCCAAATATCTGAAAGGCAAGAAAGCATGGAGTTAGTTGCTAAAATTTAAAAAGGACAGTCAATTTCATCTTTTTTGTTAACAAAGTTTTTATTCAAAAAATACAATAAAATAAGAAAATTATTCAAAGTGTTTAGCATTAAAGCAGTGAGTGAAAAATGTCAGATCAAATCAGATTAGAAAAGTACAGCTTCGAGGCATAATGTTCTCCTCTCAGCTGCCAAATTTCAAATAGGTAATCCTCTTTGTTTTCTAGTGAATTTCGGGTTTTGAGTGAGCATTGTACTGTCAATGTATGGCCTGATGTCGATTTGATCACAATTTGAACTCGTTTCATGTTATTCTTTTGATTTTTTTTTTATATATACGCGAATATTTGTAACTTTAAACTAAGAAATACGATATCTTATGCCAAACAAATAAATCAATTGGCATCAGTGCAATTTGTATTTTCAAATTTGACACATTCACAAACTAGGTACAGAAAAACTTCTGCTAAACTGATCTGCACAGCTTCATGGATCACAAACTGACAGAATGTAGAACACTTTGCGGCAAGTTTTTTACTCATGGAACACCAAATCTTGTCCTTTGCTGATTTTTTGTGTAGGTACTTATCTGTGCAGCTAAGGTTCATTAAACACATCTATTGAAACCATATGTATTCAATGATTGACTGCTCGTACGTCAGCAACTAGGTTTTGCGTTTGCAGCACAGCTGGTAAAAAAAATGAAAACTGTCAAATGATGAAATCCTATGAGTTTGCAGCAAAAAAAAAACAGCGGTTGCTTCTTTTCAAGCCAAACTTTGACATTTTTCATCTTTTTAGACAAAAGCGTTCGTGTACTTTTCTTTGAAATTAGAGGATTCTCTCTCGATTTTGGAGATATCACAGTTTTCATTTTTCTACACATAAAGTACGCGAACAGACCTACTATCCATCACCGCACCGAATTCATATCTTCATAATATCAAATATTATCTACACATCTGTAATGGATGTGGAACAAACCAATACTAAAATTTTGTTTGCGATCAGTGTTCCACATACTCGTACATAGGTTTTCTTTAACACGAGTGCACATAGGACAAACCAATTCTCAACTTTGTTAATATTTTCTGTATATCTTGTCGCAGTGATATGCACGTGGAACAAACCAATTCTCACAAAAAAATTACCATAAATTATATGGAAAATTTGTCCCAATCGCCAAAAAATGGTTTATGGCACAAAACAATTCTACAAACTGTTGATTTTGGTGGATATGGGACAAAGTCGATGTTCGATATCTCGGGATTGGAAAGACTAAGAGTAAATCGAATCACAGATTTAAAAAGAGCATACAAAATTACCATAGAATCCGTTCCTTACTCAAAAACGACAGAAGTGGTGTATAGAACAAAACAATGCTCAGGCGACGAGCTGTTTAACAAGAAAAACGTTTCTTCTTCTCAATCACTATTTTCGTCTTTGCTTACAAAAAATACTAATAGATCACCCTCATCATATCCTGCACCGAACTCTCGCTTAAGCTAAAAAATCGGTTTCTTCATCAAAGCTGAACGCAAAATTGACTAGCAATTCGAAATTTCGTACTGCAGAGAAAGCTGCTGCCCTCCCGTTTGCTGCTGAGGTTAATCCAACTTCAAACTTTTCAGAAAAAAGCGCGCACTATTCTTCCGCTGAATGATGTGATTGTTGTAGATAGTGTTGCTAATAATGGTACTGCTTTTGTTGATTCTGCGGTTATTGATATTGCTGATATTTGATATTTCTAGTGCTAATGATGTTGCTGAGGAATGTGTCGCCAATGATTGTGTCGACGTGGCGGGTGCTGGTGAATTTGTCGTTTACAACAACAAAACTACTAAAAAGTCGTCTGATATCCGACAACCCTGCACCCGGTTAGAATAACGACGAATTCATAAATCATTCGAGAAGATAAAATCGTAGACCACGAGGCCTTTATGGTAACAGGACACAATGTAACAATATTAAGGGAATGCGCAAAGTTAAATGGTTTCCATCCCGGCACTACAAATGATCAATTATTGACTATGTTGGTTCCAATTTTATTGCGTAACCAAATCACTCTGTGATTTATCTTGTTTCTTGTTAACTAAAAATAAGGAAAAAAAAAACAATAATTCGTTAATTTGAAAGCAAGAGTCCCAACTGAGTATAACAATTCTATCTATGACACTGCCATGTAGGAAAATTATTGTAGAACCGAGCTCCTCAGCTCCTTAACAGGCCATTGATCGGCTTATTGATTGCGTTAAATTAAACGAATCAGAATTGTATGTTTTAGGACACTAGATCTAATAGGGGCATTTTATTTTTCAACTCCAAACAAAATAATAGAAAACATGAGTAACATGTAAATCTCGCTGGAGATTTCAATGTTGGTAATATAAAATGGCGGGCGTAGGGGTGCGGAGTTTAGTATGGTCGACTACTAATCTAAAGGTCTAAGGTTCAAATTCCGCCGGGCCAAGTAACATAGAAAAGATTTTTCCACTGCCCCACCTCTTGCGAACGTCTGACAAACATCCAAGAGTATCAATTGTTATGAGAAGTCATTCAAATTTGCCGTTCTGATTCGGCGTAAAATTGAAGGTCCCTTCTATTTCGCACAAGCAAATGGTTAGAGAAGCAAGGTTTAAGGCCCTCTATGGGCCGTTAACAACTAATATTTATTTATTTTTTTAATATAAAATCGGTTTTGGACTTAGATGAGAAATATTTAATTCTTTTCCTTTCTTGATCTAATATTTGTTTGTAAGGAATTCCTTATTTCTATTGAAATGTATATTTTTCCCGTTAAATCAAATACCAAACAGCATGTCAGCAATTTTATTAATTAGGGTAATCGAAGAGTTTATGCAATGGCTGAGTACTGGTTGTCCTTTTCGTGTCAAAATGTATTCACCGCTTCTGATTTAGAAAAAGATTACTTTTATTTACTTCTGTTTTAAATAATGCGAATGAAAAATATATACTTATTGGTCTACCAAGTTGTACATAGGAGCTACAAAGGCACCATTGCTAGTGAAGTATACGATATCAGCAATTTATTTGCGAAATACTTCCAATGAGTTTATTCGTCAGACACTGTTCAAAATCAAGATTTTCCAAATGTGAGTAAAAAATATGTATTGGCATTGGCTCATGTGATTTCTCAAAAGGAGGTTAAAGAATCTTTATTAACCATAAGTTTAAACAAAGGTGAAGGCCCAAATTATATTAGACCTATTCTTTAAAAAATGTGCGATATCGTCGGCTCAGCCGCTCACGCCGATTTTTAATTCATCATAAGCTTAAGGCGTATTTTTGAACATATGGAAAATACCATTCCTATCTCCAATTTTCAAATCCGGATCCAAGTAGACATTTGCCAGTTAGTGCAAAGCTAATTCCCTTAATTTAAATGTTGATTAGTGTCAAGTTAGGTTTTGTGGAAAGAAATACAAGAGAGTTCAATGGTTCGTATATGGCAATTCATTGGTAAGAAATGAAAAGTGCAAAGGAATTTTAAGTGGTAAGCGTTTTTTGAATTGAAATTGAGAGTTGTTACACCTCCCTTATTACCAAATGCTTATTATTTGGAATGAAATTACTGGAAGATCAATGAAATACTTTTTAGTCATGTTTGCGAGAGATATTTTAACGGTGACATAAATTACCCCCCGCTGACCGTCTTATTTTATGAACGCAATGCGAACAAATTATGTCCCCCTATCAAACCTTTGGAAGTGATTAGTTGTGTTTAAAATTAGCTCCACAAGTTATTTTGAAAAAGTGCAATCTATAGTCGTTGAAATAATTTGAAAATACTAATAAGTGATTGTAAAAGACAGAGACTTTAACTTGCGTATCTCATTCTTGGAATACTCATCAGAAGTGTTTAAAATTAAATTTATTCTATTTTCGCATATAAAATCAGTCGAAAGCAATTGTCGGCTCAATCCGTATTTTATACAGTATTTTGCTGAGATTACTCTTTATTTATTAATTTTGCTATCTCTTAATTATAATAACATGTATACATGCAGCGAGTGCTCCGCTAACCTCCCCGCCGAAGGGGATTTTGTGACATGTCATAGGTGTGATCGCCATATGCACTTCGGATGCACTTCGATTTCGGAGAAATCCTACCGAAAAATGACAACGATCAAAAAGGAGGAATGGCGATGTGCGACGTGCAGAAAGGAAAATGCGAATCAAAACGCTATGTCCAGCGGTCCAATTAAACCTGCAACACCAAACCAGCCACCAACAAAAAGAACAAGAAGCGCTAGTTCCCCAGAATTGAACACGGCTTCTATCCCAGTCGCCAGCAACGAAAACTGCAATACTGCACTGCTGCAAGAGATGACGACATTACGCAACGAGATATCTGATATCAAAGGCAGCTGCGAATTTGTCGCACACAAATATGAGCAGATAAACCAACATATGGCGCAGAATAATGATCTTCTTAAGAAGCTATCAGATGAAATAAAAGAACTAAAACAAAATAACATCAGAAAAGATCAACAAATCATATCAATGGAAATTAAAATTAACTCTTTAGAGCAACAACTTCTTAAAAACAACATTGAAGTGAAGAACATTCCGCCAACTGTCAATGAAAACTTGACCGATATTATTCAAGCCATGGGAAAAACAATCGGCTATGAAATAAACACTACCGACATCAGTGACATTTATCGAACTAATAAAAAACACCCACAAAAATCGTCGATTATTGTTTCTTTCTCAAATTATATGCACAAAGCCAATGTAATAAGAAATGCTAAATCCCTCCGCAAGGTTGAATTAAGAAAAATAAGAGAAAATACAACCAACAACAATGCAAACAATGAAATAGACAGCAATGCAGCGGTGTTTATTAACAACCATTTAACTCCTACTAATAAGCACTTGCTTTGGCTCGCAAAAAACAAAGCCAGAGAGTGCAATTGGAGATTTGTATGGGAGGCTTCAGGCAAAATTTTTGCGAGAAAGGCAGAGAATGGAGAATCTATTCATATTGGCTCGGTGAGCGATGTGACCAAAATATCGATATAAGATAACTCTTAATTTACCGACGAATTAGAAACACAAAACAAAAAAAGAAATATGATAGAAAAAACATATAGCGAAGCTGATGTCGAGTTTAAAGTGATACATGGTTTTACCGGCATAAAAACAAAGTTTTTTGAAAATCAAAACTTTTGTTGTGTTTGTTTTAACATTCGATCGATGAGAAAGAATTGGAATACTTTTCTGGATTTAATGCGGAATTCTTTAACAGAACAGTTTCTAGAGGAGGGGGAATAGCAATATTCATAAAAAATAGTATTCTCTATGAACGAAAATATTATAATACTGTGTTTTATGAAAGTATAGATATAGAAATAGAAGGAAAGAGTGGAAAAAAATACATACATGCAATATATAGGCCACCTAAGCTTAATGTTGCGGAATTTATTAAAGAAATAGATTTGCATATTAAAACAAAAAGACAAGTGATAGTTTTGGGTGACATGAACATCAATGTAGATGACACATATGATAATCATATGGTTACATACTTGGAAATGATGACAATGAAAGGGCTTACTAATGTCATTAAGAGAAGTTCGCGGGTAGATCTAAGTGCAAACACTGCGACCCTAATAGATCATATATTTGTCAGCATTACAGATCAAGAAATAACATCCGCAGTTATTGAGACTGATATATCTGATCACTATGCCACAATGTATGCTACAAAAGACTATACACAGAATAAAAATGTCTCTGAAATTTCGAATCGGATTCATCAGAATAAAGTCAATCAATTGATCGGACAAACTAATTGGCGAAGCTTTTGCGACGAAGTCGATGTTGAACGGCTATATAATACTTTTGTTGAACATATAATTGACATATACAAAAAATCAAGAAAAGTAACAACAAACAAGAAGAAACGTATAAACAAACCATGGATAACGCCTGATATAATTCAAATGTGCAAAAGAAGAGATCAATTCTACAGAAGGTGGAAAAACAACCCACCAAACCATAACTACAAGGATGATTACAAACATTATCGAAATATTGTAAACAAAAACATTCAAATCAAGAAGGCAAATTATTACAAGACTCAATTTCTCAACGCTAAAAATGACCCCCGAAAAACATGGAATGTCTTAAATGAAGTTCTGGGGCGAAAAAAACGTACGATAGATGAAGTAATCGCTAACAATTTTACCGGTAATAAGGAGCTAAAGACAATAGTAGAGGAATTCGCCGTAAAATTTTCAAGTCAAGCATCTAAAATTGCACATAGATGCAATCGCAAAACATCTGCTCATCAAAATATGTATCTCGCCCAGTCTATGTATCTAGAGGAAGCCAGCGATGTAGAAGTATATAGAATGCTTTGTTGTCTCCAAACAAATCAAAGTCCAGGAGCGGACAATATAAGGCCAATTGACTTGAAGCTGAACGCTGTAAGTCTTACACCAATAGTCAAGACAATTATTAATAGAAGCTTTGAACAATGCTGTGTTCCCAGCATACTGAAAACTTCTATAATCCGACCGATTTATAAAGGAGGGCTTAAAAGCGAAACAGGAAACTATAGGCCTATAGCAATTTTACCCATTGTCGAAAAATGTATCGAGGAGATTTTTGTGAGACGCCTGACCAATTTCATACAAAAAAAAAAAGTTCTACAATCAAACCAATATGGTTTCCAAAAGGGAAAGAGCACAGGAAGACTCTTGGGAGAACTCTCGAACTTAATTACTACGAGCTTAAACAAAAGCCACCATGTTTTAGTTATGTTCGTTGACTTTAGTAAAGCATTTGACACGCTTGATCACGGTAAACTTCTAGAGAGCCTGCACAGGATCGGAGTAAGGGAAATGTAGCGAAATGGATAGAGAACTACTTATCAGACAGAACGGCTAAGGTAAAAGTATCTAATGTGACTAGCAGTGGAAAACAGATGCAGTTTGGTGTACCCCAAGGGTCTAAATTGGGTCCACTGCTGTTCATTTTATTCACCAATGAACTTCTACGTGTGTTGGAAAAAGGTACAGCATTCGCATACGCAGACGATATTGCTATCGTGGTGAGGCACAAATGCCTTACCACTGCGACGGCAATAATGCAGGAGGAGTTTGATAAGGTTTCGAGATGGTGCCACGACTACAGTTTGGTGATAAACTCAGACTAGATGATGCACATACGAACGCCGAACAAACCAACCGCGAATATAAACGTTTACCATCAAAATGAAGACTGCCCAACAACAACAAGAGGAGAAGCAATACAGATTGTTAAAAGCATAAAATATCTGGGAAGCATCATAGACGATCATTTCACCTGGTACGAGCACATGCACCGACTGAGACTACAACTGAAGAGTGCGGTTTTTGCGATGACATATCTGAAGAGATACACCACTGTAGATGTCCAGAAGCAAGTTTACTACTCGCTTGCAGAATCACGAGTTAGATATGGCATATTGGCATGGGGAAATGCGTCAAAAACACATATCGATAAGATTCTGAACCTTCAAAGACGATTAATAAAAATTATCAACTATAATAATAACACTAATAATTTTAAAGTTTTAGATGTAAACAGCATATTTAAGATGACAGCAGTCTTGGAGTATTATGACGACTTCCGATTTCAACAACCAATAAGTCACAATCAAAACACGAGAAGACGAGCTCAACAACTCTTAGAAATACCGGAATCTACAACAATTACGGAAGAAGACGGCTTACATTTGTCATCCCAACAATAATTAATTCACTGCCTAACAACCTTAAAAATATTCGAAACTTTAAAAAACGTAAAAAGAAATCAAATTGCACTTTTTGAATTTTAATTGCATTTTTTGAAATCATGTACATATATTTAAAAAACAAAAATAACGAAACCATTTTTTGTATGCAAAGTAAATTAATCTAAAGAATGAAAACTCATGTATAACTTAACACTTTAAAAACTAAAACTTTCAAATAGTATTCAATTGTGAAAATCAATCACCTGCAGATAAGCCATAAGCTTTGCAGGTAACACAATTATATATGTATTTGTAACGTATTGGAGAAAATAAAAATTGAATTGAAAAAAAAAAAAAATTGAAAAAAAATTGATAATAAAAGTCTGTAGGAGTTTATAACATTCTCTGATTGTTGAAATAAAAATTAAAATAAATTCATTTAACCCGCGAAGCGGGCCTGCAAAAGTCGCAAACACTGTTTGATTCGAAAATGTAAGTTGACATAGGCGCCTGGGGTTTGGGTGATTTGGGGACTTTTTTCATGCTTTGTGGTGATATTTCATATATGTATTAAAAATTATTTGACTTCAAAGTTTTTGTCAAACGGTTTCTGCGATGTTAGATATAGGTATAGAAATTCTTCAGAACAGTGGAGTGGCCAGCGTTTTCTCCGTTCATTGGGAAGCTGTTTTGATGCAAATATCAGCACTTTATTAAGCAAATGGGAACTGCCTACTCAAGGGTGCCGTGAAATAAGGCCAAGTGAAACAAAGAGATAGGTACACATTTGAGAAAGCGAAATAAGGCCAAATTTCAATGTTTAGCTCTATTTCACATGTGAAATTGAAATAAGGCCAATTTGGCATTATTCCACTTTCCATTGGGGCTGTTTTCAACAAATTGCCCTTGCACATACTCCAAATCAAACATTGACCCCAAGCAGGTGGGTTGCAGGCATAAAGGTTGCATAAAGATTGCAGTGTGTATGGGGGTTTTCAATTTCAGAAAGTGAAATAAGGCTATTCGTTAAAATTTGGCCTTATTTTGTTTGGCATTATTTCACGGCACCTACTAAACATGTCAAGGGATGTCAGATGAAACTTCATGTCCAGTGCTGCGGAGAAAATGGTTCGAAGTGCTCCGCTGTAACATATATGAGAGATATACATCCAGTGAGTGATAGGGGATGAATGACCCATTTATTGCCAATGGAAAGGCAAAAGTGCTGGCGTAGCTCTCCAAACCTTTTATTGTATGTTAGGTTTCCAGCTATGTTTTGTATACTAAATGATACCCAACTATTGAGCTACGTTAGAAAAGGATAAGCACATGCCTTTACCTTAAACCAAAACGATCTGCCCATCTCATTAGCTTGTTAAGAGCAATTTGACGGTGTTCCTACAGAATTTTAAGGTGCTTCCCTGAGAGTCAAAAGCTACTTCATTTTGCGGCCATCTCCTTTCAGGTGTATCAGCAGCTCGTTCAGCATTAAGTTTCAGAGAAGAGAGGGAAAAGTACAAACATAGGGCACTATGTAATCGTCCCAAGTTGTCTGCAGATTCAAAAAATAGGGGTCGGGCATAAATCATTATGCAAACAGCTCGTTATAAATGATAAAGAATACAAAAAATCAGAGCAATTATTACGACTGCTTTACATATCCAACCATTCTCTTTTATACCTATACGAAATCCATTCTTCCATTAAGATGATTACATTTCATTTGTCTAGTGACAAATAATGATCCCTTTGCTTAAGACAGCTACTTTTCTTGTTTGAGAAAGCTACTTTACTGTAGAAATTATCCTTTCAGAAGTTGCATCTATTAATTTCAATTTTAACTCTTTATCCTCATACTTATATATGAAAAACAATGAAGCTTATATACTTCATAAACATTCTGTTGGAGGCCTCCTCGAATCTACATTCAACACAAACACATTCTCCCAAATACTCATCAAATAAAAAACAATAACGAAACTAATTTCCATCTTTTCTGCTCTTGAAATGATGTAGCACAGCGATGCTGTGGTGTTAAAGTCCTCTTTCTCTTGGGACCGGAAATCATTCAAATTATTCTCATGTATCATGTTTCCGTCAACCTCTCACACCAGTTAAAACACCCAACGGCAAAAAGAATATGTTACCAAAAAAATTGTTAAAAATGTGATTTAACTTTATACCTTGTGTTTGTATCGCATCCAACCAAAGAAACTGACAAAGACATTCACGTATTACATGGTGTTGCGACCCCACTCGGTGTTCCTAAAAAAATAATGTACATACATTCACCCTCGAGCCTTCTAGATGTCGTCAGATTTATTAATGGACTTACTTCAAGTACTTATCCCAAACTTAGTCTTTCAAAGTCATAAATTATAAACACACATTCCAAGGCGAAGGGACTGGAAGTTGGGGAAGGGCTGCGGGTAAAATTGTGCATATACATCTAGTCGATGTCAATGGAAGATAAAGCGGATATATGTCTCATGAGAGTATCGCTTTTTTACGGCCTAATCTGCCAACCAAGTCATCTCCCTAGGATGCCTTGTATGGTGCCGCATTCACACAATCGATAGCTAAACTATGTAGTCCTTGAGAGAATATATGCTCTTAAATTGCGTTTGCCATAATTGGTAATAACATTTTCGAATACAGTGATAAAACGTCCCCCGAGATCAATGTAGAGTGAACGAAAAAATTACTCATACGTCACAGTCATCAATATAAACAACCACCACGGTATGATGTATGAGATTATGGTCACAGAATGCCATATGTTTGCAGGGTACACATGGGGTTTCAATTTAAACAAATTTTTGCTTGTCAACGGCATGGCGGATATCCGAATCCACCGAATTTTCGGAAAGATTAAGCCTTGCTTAGTGATAAAGTGGAATAATGAATCCGGGATATTTGTTCTGGCTGTCTTGAAATAATGTGTGCGCAGACCGAAACAAGAAGGAGCCTATTTGCAGTGCGGGAAAAGTGCATTAAATATGCTTAACTTAAATTGTTGACAATGTTGATGAATACCTCGCATGTGTGAGAAAATTTCTGAAGCCGGCGGAGAACTCACTTAATTTCGCTTCTAAATTTCTTAAGTTCTTAAGTGTGATTGAAACTTTGATGGTGTTGGAGTTGGGTAAATTGCTTTTCAAGGCGTTTATTTATATCTATTTTTATTACATCTTATTAGTGATATGGACAATAATTTTCAGTGATGAAAGGACTCTTTCCAAATGTAATTAAATGATGATGTGTGAAAAAGTAGAAAATAATATTTATAAACGCTAGGATAAATTACCCACAAACGACACCCAGACATTTTCCGAATTTAGCTCGGTCCCGTAATTTGAAGTTCTTTTTTTTAAAAATAATTTTTTTTTGAAATAAAGACGTTTTTATTTAGAATATTTTTTGTGTTTATTGCATCTATGTAAGTTTAAATCAAGATAACCCAATTAAGAAATAGTAACGATCCACCCATTTCCCTTCATTGACCCACTGTCAACAACGACCGCTTCAACAAAAACATTGCAATTTTTACGAAAACAATAATAAAAGAGTAGGTTTAAGACACGTAGTAAATTTTTCCTAAAGAACTCAAGTGTGCTGTTGTTATACAACTGTTGTTGTACAAAAAAGGTTCTGCTGTAGAGGTGTGTAACTACAGGTCTATTTCTCTCCTCCCTTCCTAAGTAGGATTTTCGAAAAGCTAATGAAGGATAGAATAGTAAATTTTTTAGACATCAATAATTACTTTAATCCTTACAGTTTGGATATCGGAAAGGCAAATGTACTGAAGATGACCTATTCCAGTTCTGTGCCCAAATAATGTCTTATCTTGATGGTAAAAAGTCTTCAGCTGGCTTGTTCATTGATATCACCAAAGGCTTTGACATGGTCAATCACAATATTTTGGTTGGAAAACTGGAAAAAGTAGGATTTCGTGGTTCTATGCCTTATTGGTTCAAGTTTTACCTAAAAAATAGGTCACAAGGAGTGCAAAATGATGAGATAAGGAGCGAATTAAATTTTTTTAACCTGCGTGTACCCCAAGGCTCTGTCTTGGGTCTAATTCTATTTCTCATCTACATTAATTCACTCTTTGCACTTGACTTTAAAGGCTCACTAACTACTCGTACTTTGGCGGATGACATAGGTTTTTCTTATGGTCAGAACAGTACTTTGGAACTCGTTGCTGACATAAATTGGGATTTGAATTTGTTGAGAACCTGGTTTGAGAATCAAAAGCTATTAATTAGCTCTAAAACAAAAATAATGTATTTCACCTTATCATCTGTACACAGTTTAGGAGCAAATGTCCACTTTTAATTTTACCAATTGCAATTGTACGCATAAACCTTCTACCCCTACTTTTTGTAGTACTCTTAGTTGTAAAAGTATTTTCGTTCCACTCTGACACACTTCTACTATTTACGAAATGTCTGCTCTACAATGCTTCTTAAGAAAATCTACTATGGTATTTTTCACTCAAAGCTGCAATATGGAATTTCTTGTTGGGGTGGTGCTTATCTTAACAAAATACAACCTCTAGATATTAGTTATACAGAAGCATATATTAAGAAAATTATTTCGAAAACCTGTTAGATATCCTAGTTTTCCTTTGTTCTGTGACCTGAAAAGCCTTCCTGTTCGTCATCTGTATTGTTTAAAAGTATTAAAGTCATTCGATTAATTTCTAATTATAATTTACGTGGAACTTTTATTTGATATGTGTTCCATTTGCTCGTATAAAACAGAATAAAAAACATAGGGGCGGGCTACAGTCCGCTTGGGCGAACTGTTGGATACCCTATTCTTATTCCTATATCTCACAAGTGGGCGTGACAAAAATTTAAAGGATTTTATCGAAAAAACTAAGCTTTTGTAAATAAAAACGCTCCCTAGCTCAAACTTTGGTTTTTCAATAAAATTGTTTTATTTAATTGTGGGCGTGTCAGTAGGCGGATTTAAAAAAAAATTAAGTATGAGCATAAAGGGCACCTAGAGAGTATATACTATAAATTTCAGCTCCCTAGCTCAAACTTTGGACTTTCAAAAATAAAAATAAAATAATTGTGGGCGTGTCAGTAGGCGGATTTTGAAAATATTTCCACATGAGCATAAAGGGCCCCTAGAGAGTATATTTAAAAAATTTCAGCTCCCTAGCTCAAATTTTGGTTTTTCAAAAAAAATATTTTATTTAATTGTGGGCGTGTCAGTGGGCGGATTTTGAAAATTTTATGTCCCAAGCAGTTTTATGAGCCAAAGATCATATATAAAAAATTTCAGCTTTCTAGCTCAAAATTCAATTTTTCCCAAAATTTGTTTTATTTAATTGTGGGCGTGTCAGTGGGCGGATTTTGAAAATTTTATGTCCCAATCAGTTTTATGGGCCATAGAGCATATATAAAAAATTTCAGCTCTCTAGCTCAAAATTCGATTTTTTCCAAAATTTTGTTTTTTTGAGTTTGTGGGCGTGTCTGTGGGCGGATTTCAAAAATTCTTAAACTTGATTATTTCGGGACCCTAGAGAGTATATGGTTAAAATTTCAGCTCTCTAGGTCCAGTTTAAATGCCTAATTTTTGCCGACGGACGGACGGACGGACATGGCTAGATCGACATTACTATCGATGCTGATCATAAATATAGTAACTTTTAGGGGTCTACGGGCAATATTAAGGTATGTTACAAACTATTCGTCAAAATTAATATACCCCTAGAATAGGGTATAATTACGGTATGCAGTAGCGTAATGTTTATTCTGTTTTGTCATTTCGCCTATTAAATAAACGTCCACAGTATGTCAGGGCAATAACAACACCTGGATTGTTTTTAAAATGTGTGAAAAATTGGCTTTTCAACCTCAACTACGCTAGTTTAGAATCGGTTACTTTCGAAATTCTGATTTAAGTCTACATTTAATTTCACTGTTTTCTTAATGTTTATTTATGAATTTAATTAAGTTTTTCCTTCTTTTCTCCTTTTTCTTTGAAATACCTTACTGTTTATGGCCACCCCATCATAAACTTTAATTTAATTTTAATAACTAATTGAAGTGGCATTCAAAACTGTTTCACTACTTTTGTAAAATAATAAAATAAAAAAAAATACAGAATGTCCCAACTTTCATTTAATTACAAATTGTTCATTAAATTTGTAAAAAGTCATTATTTATGAATTGTATATTATAATTTGTAATACTATATGAAATAAAATACTACTACTAAAGGTAAAATGAGACTATTTACATAGATAGATAGATATTCTTTATTTCTTTCATTTCATTTTCATTGTGTGTTTCATTGATAAGAATCATAAAATGATACATAATACAAAATAAACAAATAAGAAATTATAGGAAAGGTTAGTGACATTCAGTATTTATATACAAAGATAAAATAGTGTTGAATGTCACTTCAATTGGATAAATTATACAATCTAAAATTTGGGTGAGACTATTTGTCCTGTTGTCATTTGTGTGACCAAAAGTGTATGAAGAATAAAGGCTTCTGTTTTTTTGCATTTCAACAGCATATGCTTAATTATCCCACCACAAAAATTCAGTAAATGGGATATATTTATTTTGGCCTTTCTGTGGCATGCGTACATTATAATATAATTTCACTATGAGTGTGCTTCTTTATTCATTCGGAATTTTCCGAATATTCTGAATGATCCACTGTAACGTAAGCGAGAATATTCAATGGAATATTAGGGATAATCCATTTCGTTGTTTCTTTATTTATTCTGGAATAATTGGAATGCATTCATTTTATTCCTGGAGAGAGGTGGGAAAAAAGGAATATTCTCTCGTTGGTTAATATTTTTTTTTTAATTATATTTTTAATTTGATTTAACAATTTCCAGGATGGAATACATTTTTAAAAGGGTCTGCTGTGGACACGAAATGCTTCTTATATGTTTCTGAAAAACGATGTAATGAGCAGCGTTGCCACTTATACTATATAATGCAGTACCATACTACATAGGCGCAAATTTTTCAAACTTCGTACTAATTCCGTATTCTAAAAGACAACATTTTTAATGTTTTAATTTTCTTTCCTTCGATTTAACATATTTAACACAAACAAAAAATGCATAACTAAGTAACAACACAAAAATATAATGTTATTCACAAAAACAACAACAATATATTACAAATACAAATATATTATACTTTTTCTGAGTGAAAGTCTTATATTACTATGCTAGGTACTTCGTTAAAAAATACAGCAGTGGACCCTCCTAAGTAAAGTCGTTTTCCGGTATTTGATATTCCTAATATTCTGAACACTTGTACATCAGATCAAAATGGAAGGGTTTACCGGTTGAATAATTTAGTATTATTTGGTTGGCAAACATGTTAATAGCTAAAAAAATTTCAGTCAATCACAAACTATCGTTGCTGACAAATAATTTTCAAGGATTCAGTCGCTGTTTTTGTTTGTAAAACAGCATTTTTAAACGATATGTCGTCAATAGAATTGTATTTTGGGCAAAATAAAATAATCTATTGAATAAATACAATTCAAATCACTTTTTCACTTCCATAAATTTTATGAACAAAAAGTAGTCACTAACGTTACATGACCTCTTAGCGGGGTCAGTCACCTTGACGTGTGTACTATCACCGCAAACAAACTCGATGGTGCCGGTGCGGAGGCTTACGACGCAAAGAGTCATCGGGCTTGTAAGGGCCAGGCCGTCTGATGAGCGTCAGCCAAGAACTGACCAGGACTTCACGTCCGCTCCCACCCCACCCGTACATACCCCCCTCTGTCACCCCCCAGTTTGCGAGAACTTGTCTCTTCTTAGTGACGATATCTCTGAAACCAGCACGCTATGCAATGTAAGCATAGGTTAGGTTAAGCATACTCTCGGATGAAGTGCTTCCCATGAATATTGGCGCGCCGGAGACCTCTGGCATAACTGCACAGACTGAGTCTAAGCGCGTCAAATTCACACGAACATCGCCATTTTAAGCGTGCGCTGAAAAATGGGGAAAACGTAGAGCAGGACAGAATACTTGCTCTGTCGACAGGGGTCGACACAGGCTCCGAGATGAAGCGTACAAGGTCCGAGGACAATACGCCGCCCCAATCCGAAGAGAAACGAGCTCGCACAGGAAATACAGCCGTCGACAAAGTCTCCTATAGAGATATAGCGAGCTTTGTAAGACTGGGTGTAGTACCTGTCGATCTGGATCGCAATCCTCTCAGTAATGAGGAAATGGTTCAGATTCAGGAGAGGATTGTGGACATCACCATCGAACAACGTGATGAGGGGACCAAACCAGCCTTCCGCGGTACAACCTTCAAGCCGGATGGCTAATGATCGTATGTGCGGACGCTACCACTGCAGAGTGGATGAAAACCAACTTCGCGAAGCTCAAAGAGAAATGCGGGATGGAAGTGACGCTTGTGGGGGAAGAACTTTTCCCGAAAACACATATCGTCAGAGCCTTCTTCCCACATAGTACCGGAGTAGCGAATGAGAGAATACTGGCAATTCTAGATGGCCAGAATAAAGAACTCAACCCCAGAACGTGGAGAGTTCTGCAGAGATCTGACGACAGAGATGTCGCCCATATGGTCCTTGCTGTCAACGAAAGCACGATGAAGCGACTTGTTGAGCTAAAGGGGATGGTCTCGTTCAGGTTTGGACAGATCAAAGTAATCCTCAAGAGCGCAGACAAACCAACGAATCAGGCATCAAGAGACAACCAAAGGAAGGCTACAACATCAGGGGCTAGTATTAGTACTGCCACTGATGCTACAGAAAATGATAAGCCATCCACAAGCACCAACAGTAGCGCCACACCACCAGTGGCTGGCATTAGTGCTGCCACGGGTAACTCAGTTGCTAAAACAACTGTGGTGCTGGATGCTAATACAAAGGCGACAAAACGGACAGCACAAACGCGCACCGTAACCGCTTTAGGCCAAAACTGGCGGCCGAACAGGCACATACAAGCGGGAAAGATGGCCAGAACACCAGAAGTCCAAGGGGGAGACAAAGTGGTCTCTCTCAACAGGGTTACGTACGATGAAGAGTACGTGAAGAAGAAATGACGTCTCTAACTGTGCTGCAGGCAAACCTGCACCGCGCTATGGGTGCATCGGACACCTATAGCCAAAGATGTGCCGAAAGGAACGTCGCTCTTGGTTTAATCCAGGAACCGTGGGCAACTACAGGTAAGATCTTTGGTCTTAACAGCAGAAATAGAAAGCTAATTTTTGTCAAAGGTAATTTCAGACCTAGGGCAGCTCTTTCCATTGCGAAAGATATAAAATTCTCTCTCATTCCAGGTTTCAATACTAGGGACCTGGTGGCCGTGATATACAAGTTCGTATGCGCATCGGCGTATTTTGCTGGGGACATAGAGGAGGTACCACCTACACCAGTACAGGAACTTGTCCAGTACTACCAAACTCAGCAAGTACATCTTGGTATCGGCTGCGACGCGAATGAACATCACCAGATTTAGGGCAACCGAGACACAAACAAAAGAGGGTACTTTTAGATTACCTATATAGTAAAGACCTTTTTATTCTAAATAAGGGAAATAAGCCCACTTTTAGGAACAGTATACGAGAAGAAGTTTTAGACCTTACTCTCTCGTCTCCTTTTATACAAAACATTGTAGAGGACTGGCACGTGTCTGATGAAGCTTCTCTGTCTGATCATATGCATATTATGTTCAGGCTGCGATGCAACACCGAGTGCGCGCCGGTCAAATACAATAATAAATTAACAAACTGGAGAACCTATAGTGAAAATCTGGCAATCAGAACTGATCTGCTACCAGACTCACCACTAACACCGAGTGATGCGGACGCTGCACAATGTCAGCTTAACGATATCATCATCCTTTAAGAGTAGTTGTAAGGTAAAGCGCACCGTCTTAAAAAGAAGCGTACCATGGTGGAATGAAAACCTGGAAACTATCCGCAAGAAGGTGAGAAAACAATGCAATAAATCGAAACGCACCGGCGTATGGGATCAATATCAATCGCTGTTAACCAAATACAACCAAGAGTTGCGAAGATCTAAAAGGGCCTCATGGCGCGCAAACTGCGAAAAGCTGGAAAAACTCCCAGCAGTGGCGCGGCTCCAGAGAGCACTTTCAATAGATCCTTCAAACTGCATGGGATTGCTCATCAAACCTGATGGAACAATCACAAGCGACCGGGAAGAAACTCTCACAACCTTGCTGCAAGTTCACTTCCCTTGTTCCCTAATTGTTGATCACACAACTGATCACACTACTGAGGTTTCATATCCAACTAACCTCAGCAGAAATAATAGTTTATCTGGTAAATTATTTAGTCCAGATAAGGTAAAATGGGCCATAAACTCAGTTAAACCATTCAAGGCACCAGGAAATGACGGAATTTTTCCAGCCCTCATTCAAAAGGGTATGGAATTCTTCCTACCTAACATGATGCACATCAAATACAGCCGGGGCTACCAGGTAACAAACCTAGTGAACTACCTAAATCCTATCGTCCCATAAGCTTGACATCGTTTTTCCTGAAAACAATCGAAAGAATAATTGACGTTCATATTAGAGAATGCGTAACTATTAGCATGCCTCTACACTCCTGTCAATATGCGTATCAAAAAGGCAAATCAACGGAAGGAGCCCTGTTAAAACTAACGAATCACATAAACAATGCCTACCGTTGCAAAGAAATTGCACTATGCGCTTTTCTTGACATAGAGGGTGCTTTTGATAACACTGGTTATGATTCAATATCAAATGCTTTAATTAACCGGAAGGTAGACCTTCCCACCATAAACTGGGTAAAAGCGATGCTCGAAAGTCGGAAAATTACTGCTTCGTCAGGACAGACTTCAGTATCAGTATCAGCTATAAAAGGCTGTCCACAAGGAGGAGTTCTATCACCCCTCCTGTGGTCTTTGGTCATAGATGACCTACTTCAAAAACTAAGTAACTTAGGCTACGACATAATAGGGTACGCCGATGACTTGGTCATCATTATTAGGGGCAAAGAATCAAACGTAGTTACTTCACGTATGCAAAACGCCCTTGAGATAGCTATAGACTGGTGCGTCAAGGAAAATATTTCCATAAACCCCAGTAAAGCTATCATAGTTCCTTTCACAAAAAGAAGAAATCTCAGCTTAGCCCAGATTTCACTAAATGGCACGACCATTGAGTATTCCGACGATGTCAAATATCGTGGAGTAATCCTGGACAAAAGACTAAACTGGAATTCTCACATCAACAACAAAATCACTAAAGCTAACAGAGCTTTATGGGCCTGTCGGCGCACATATGGCAGAACCTGGGGAATCTCTCCAAAGATTGTCCACTGGATTTACACAGTGATGATAAGACCCATTATAACATACGCCTCCATTGTATGGTGGACGAAATCCACACAAAAGGTCGCAATAGAGAAGCTCAAAAAGGTACAACGGCTTGCGTGCCTTGGTATCTCCGGAGCCATGCAAACCTGTCCAACGGCTGCCATAGAGGCAATAACAGGAATTACACCTCTCCATATATACATTCAAAAAGTGGCGATCCGCAGTGCAATAAGTCAAATACAGTTAAACGAGATAAGTCTTAACGATCATCCGGAACTTGAGACCCTTCTCGATGAACTGCCAGAACTCAACATGAACTGCGCGGTCACAGACCGCATCCATAAAACACTATACTTCAATAAGCGGTTCTCCACGGAGATCCCCAAGAGAGAAGCATGGGTTAGTTATAACCCACCTAACAGCTACAACGGCATAAAGTGGTATACGGATGGTGCTAAAATGGAAGCGGGGGTAGGAGCGGGAATATACGGACCAAACAAACGCTTTATGATACCCATAAGAAAAAGTTCCAGCGTATTTCAAGCAGAGCTCCACGCCATTCAAGAATGCGCTAGCCACATAAATTTATCTGGTATAAAAGGTGCAACCGTCCATATATTCACAGATAGTCAAGCAGCTATAAACGCCCTTTGCTCGCATACGATTGACTCCAAATCAGTCATGTAGGTACTGCTTCAACACCCCTACAGGCACTCGGAACAAGTAACAAGACCAAGCTATGGTGGGTTCCGGGTCATGTCGGGGTGGAAGGTAACGAAAAGGCCGACGAACTGGCCAGAAAAGGTTCGGAAACACCCTTCTGCTGCACTCCTAGATCAGCAGCAACGGCAGCAATAAAAAGCTGGGAATACAGAAAATGTATCCATCTTTGGGAAAGCATCCCAGGTTTAAGACAGACCAAACAAGCCATTCGGCCTTTCAATAAAAATGCCAACAAATGCCTAAACCTAAGCAGGCATAATATCAAAAACTTAGTAGGTTACCTTACTAGCTACCATGGTTTAAGATATCATCTACACAAAATAAAAATAGTAGACTCTCCTGAGTGCCGACTCTGTCTTGAAGAGGACGAGTCAGCTGAACACATTTTATGTGAATGTCCGGCCCTAAACGGAATTAGAAAGAAGATCTTTTTCAGGGAACAAATGTGCCCCGAGAACATAAAGTATTCTTCGACTAGTAGAATTGTCCGCTTTACGCGGAAAGTGGAAACTCTACTAGTCTAAACTTTTCTGGCCCATACGGCACAAAAGATCTTTTTTTTAGGTCGAAGTGCCCCCCTATTTTATCGCCTTGGCGAGCCAGAATTTAAAAAAAAACAAAAACGTTTCATGAACTCACTAACAGATTTGATTAACATAAACGTCAAATGAAATACCACTTCACAATAGAGTAGGTACTTCGCTACTTAGTGTCAAATGAAAAAAAGAACGCTGCACCAGAGAATTTCAATCATTCAGACTCGTCTTCGGGTTCCGATTGATCGCCCACGGTGTTGGCGGCGATGGGTAGTGTCTCTAGAACGATGCACTAGAGAATGGCGGCAATTCAGATTCGTCTTCTGGTTCCGATTGATCGCCCTCGATATAGACGGCAATGGGCAGTGTCTTTGGAATATAGAAACTCATCTGGTGATTGCAGCCATTCAGATTCTTCTTCTGGTTCCGATTGATCGCCAACGGTGGTGGCAGCGATGGCACCGTACTTGGAGCGATGCACTAGAGAATGTCGGCAATTCAGATTCGTCTTCTGGTTGCGATTGATCGCCCACAGTGGTGGCAGAGATGGGCAGCGTCTCTAGAATGATGCATTAGAGAACGGCAGCCATTCAGATTCGTCTTCTGGTTCCGATTGATCGCCCTCGATATAGACGGCAATGGGCAGTGTCTTTGGAACGCAGAAACTCACCTGGTGATTGCAGCCATTTAGATGCACCAGGCAATGGCGGCAATTCAGGTTCGTCTCCTGTTCCGATTGATGTGAAGTTGTAATTATGTACCCATAGGTACGAGTATGTGTAAATAAATAAAATAAAAGAAACAGTTTTCGCCTGCGAATGCTTTCAATGATATATTGTTAATTATAGTAAGGATATTAGAAACCAACTTACAGAATTTATTTATGGACAATGTTTTCAGTTTTTCCAAAAGAAGCTACAACGAATAAGTTTTCTGCGCTACTGACCAGAAAGCAACCATGCGAGAAGCTACTGGTCCTAAG
Organism: Portevinia maculata; assembly: GCA_949715645.1. Classification (NCBI taxonomy): domain Eukaryota; kingdom Metazoa; phylum Arthropoda; class Insecta; order Diptera; family Syrphidae; genus Portevinia; species Portevinia maculata. The sequence continues at coordinate 224,690,310 of OX454526.1, forward strand.
ATCAACGCCAGCGGCTCGGAGTGTCTGTCCCTGCGATTTGTTTATTGTCATAGCAGAACTGACACTGGCGGAAAATTGCACACGTTTAAAGTGAAATTGGAAATTATTGGCAATAAGGGGTATGCGGGGTATAAAAACTATTTCACCAGCATTAGATCTCGTTAGGGTATCCATTTCAATAATATTATTTTGCACGGATACAACCCTGCCGGCTTTCAGTGCAATGGTTTGCGCTTGAAGCTCGGATGCAGAAAGAGAGTTCAGGAACTCGATAGGCTAAGTGGTAGCGTCAGTTTGATCCAATACCATATATATCGAATTGTGTACCTCCTCATTCCCTTCCATCCATTAGGAAATACTGCAATTGATAGCAGTCACCTGCTAATTTTTAAGTGTCAATATAGCTCTTTCGCATAACCAAGAGTTTTCCTGACTTATTATTTCTTGAAAGTCTCCATAAACCGAGTGGATTAGTTTATCGAACGAGAGAACGATTTTGCAAAGGGTCTCTGGTAGAACAACCACGCCATTCGATTCGGGTAACACACCATCTCTGACTTTCAAGAACACGTCCGAAAACTCTTCAGCATGGGGATTTCCACCTAGCTCGTATATTGACCCTTGTTCATCTGTTAACTTCTTGATGTTACTATTCACTAGCCATAGCAGAAGAGCTCTAATTTGTCTCCGCAGCATACTCTCGGTTAACATGCGGATGCTCAGAGAATTACTGCGGTTCTGGTAGACCGTATTGATTTAAAATATTACACGCTATTTACACCTGAAAGCCTAACAGCTCGAAGGAAATCTTCCAAAAAACAGCGCTGATATTTTCCTCATACTGGAAGGGGTTTGAAAGCCCGCAAAATACCATCATAACTGCAAACAAATGTCGCAGTCGATTGGGACTGTCGCTGACAACAGCCTCCTGTAGAGTTTTATCGCAATCGGTCGTCGGCCAGCAGGTCCAGTGCACTGCAAGCTGCGTGAAATTTGGAGTGTTCAACGTCGTCAACTATGGTCAAAAATATGAAGGATGTAATAAAAGTCGCAAGTAATAGCATTTGATATTACTTGGGTGGACAGTATTTATCGTTCCCAACACGAGCTCCTTGAAAATACCGCAAAATCCTTCCACTAGCTGACCGCGTGGGCGTCGATTAAATAAACCTCTTTGCTTGTCATACATGTAGAACAACGGCGCCTCATCGTACAAAAGAGTTCGTGCAAAACTATCTTTCTAGGAGAACTGGAAAAATGTTAAAAGTGGCGTCTGTCGTGGGTTTTCTAGCCGTTGTCGAACATTTTGATGACTGAAAAACACCCTCTGACCATTTTCTAGAAGGGTGTCTTTCTTGTCTAGGGAAACTCAGTATCCACCGCCACACCGTTTCTGAGGTATTAATGTAGCGACCGGACTGGTAGTTTGTCACCTCGTCATGATGCGTACTCTGTGTACTAACTGTAGTATTTACAAATTTGAAATTATATTTAATCGACTCCACGCTGGCGCATGATTCAGCGTTTATGTCTGCTTCAAATGCACGTGAAAGTACTAGGGAGTATGGTACTATCCATCTGTTGTCAACTACAACAGATTGGCTGCGCATATTTACTTCTGCAGTGAAACTACCCTCTTGATGCGACCGGCGGCGTCGATACGATGGACAGCCGTTCTTATGAGTGACCGTTTCTCGGACGTATTTTTTCGGGAACCTAATCGTACAACGATCGTTCTTCATGCAAGGTGAACACGTATTCAGTGTACCACAGGGTCCATGGGGTCAGTTTCGGGGACAGGTATTTCAGAGCTAATGATTCGATCGTTTTGGTTGGGCCTAATCTTCTCTTCTAGCCATAAAAGGTTTTGCTAATGTGCTAAACCACGTTTTTGACACTCTATTGATTGCATGTAGCACCTTCTCTTTTCTAGAAAGATATATTAGACGCTTCTGTTTTAAATGAAAAATTAGCCAAATTTAATCATGCCTGTCGTCATGTCACCATATTTCCGAACATAGAAAAAGCGTCTTGAGTGCGTGATTGTCACTGCAGTTAAAGCATTTGTGCAGGCTTAAATTGTTGCAATCTGTAGTCTTGTGATGACCTGAATGGAACAAAACGATTTTACCCAACAGCAATGGCTGTTTTTCTGCTAGCGATAAAAACTCCAACTAATTTGGGTGTGGAAAATGGAACGTAGGTATATTTTTTTTTTTTTTAGTTTATTTAGTTGTAGGTATTGTGCCATTTTCTAGGGAAACTTTATAAAAGTGTCAATATATTTTCAAACTTCTAAGTTATCATCTTAGTTTCTTTGCCCTTCAGTCTTAATCTTATAAGTTCACTTTTTTAATTTGCTTGTGTCGTATATAATCTAAGCCAATTCAAACATTTTTAAAAAGTTTTTCTATTCTCAAATCATCTGTGAAAAATTGACAATTTTCCGATTTAAATATCTCGAGCACAGAATTATACGATTCTATAGATTCGCCCGTGATTTTTACACCAATTGATATTTTTTCAATAGAATAGTCAGATATATTCATGGATTGTATTATATTTATTATGCTCACATTCACAAGGCTTTTGCAGTAGTTTTATAGGTTGAATTTATTTGGCAACACGGCCGTCCATTTCTTCACTATCAAGTATCACTATCCGGCAAACATTGTAGAGGACTCCAATAATTAAGATGTTGATCTTTTTTTTATGATTGAAAGCCATTTTGGGAAGCGACTTAAGTTTTTTTCCCGAGGACAAAAGGTTGTCCAAAGCTGTTGAATGAAATATAATCGATCGCTGTGTGTAGCATTAAAGCTCAGGCCGAAATGATATCAATCATCGCGTAAGCGCAGGGTGGATGAAGTGGCAGGAAACTCAGCTATTTTCTGTGATTGGAAGATGGCACCTAAGCTGAAAGAAAGGCTTTGCTCGGAAATTACGACCCAAATGCTCGCATAAAGTTCACACTCCAAAAAATTGTTAATTCAAGGAATCTGAGATGGAAATGCTTCGCATGACAGCAGGAGTAACAAAAATGATTGGATAAGAAGTTTTTATATCCGAGGAATCCTTCACGTCAAACGGTGGCGACGGTCTCAGTTGATACTGTTATGTCCAAAGGAGGGATCCTCGTAACCGCGTCATCAAGGCAGCCAACAAACCTCTGGATCACACAAATACCATCATTTCCTTGGCTTCAGTGATAAAGTCATACGAAACTGGGAGACTTGTCGATACTTTCTAAAGCTAATCCGGTGAGCCAAACAGGCGAACCAGTAGGTATGTAGTGAGGTGGGATTGTTATGATCCATCGAATTCAAATTAAAACCTCATCGTTAAAGAAGAAGAAGTTACAAAACATCAAATAAGCATATTGTTTAGAGTAAGTCCTCATACCTAAATGAGTTTTTTGGTTGTATTCATTTTTTAATCGCACAATTTATTGCTTTGTTGCGAGTGGATTTTCATCCACTCTTAATTTCCTATAAACAAAGCGACTGAACCGCTGACGTCGCATCTAATTCTTTTTGTACAAGTGCCCGAGCCATACGGCACTTCATATTTATTCTTTTCACACAATGTAGCTTTTCCCCGGTCGCCACCAACCCAGAGTACATCATCAATCCATCCACACATCGATGAGCTGGCATTCCACACAGCGAATGTCAGCATCATATAACCGCCACCCGATACCAGAGTCTATGCGCAGACATTCGTATGCACTTTGTGGTCGTCGCCTCGTCGCCTAATGGTTGTTGACATAAGATAACCAGGCGAGGGTGCGAGCCATAAATACTGCCATCCATCGGCGCATTGTTTATTCTTGGAATAAATACAATGTCGCGCATACAGATCGCTATGGGTATTTCGGGTGTGTGTGCCACACTCTATTTCGTGGGTACATGGTTTTCGAAGGCATGGGCATGGTATCGAGTGCTGGATACTCTGCTCCCGTGGGACCTATAATTTTCCTTTTGAATGACGGTGCAAAAGGGGTTGGCGACTGCAGACTACTTGGGAGAAACACTTGGGTTTCTCGTGGCAGTCTTTCTTCAACATCAGAGCAGTGCAGTTCTTCGGTTAAAACCTAGTACGGTGCTTTGTTCGATTCGGCTTGACATCTCGCAGCGGTTCGGTCGTCATATCCAAAATAATTATATCAAATTATCTCTACTGTACATTAGTCTTAAGTTCAATCAAAATCAATAAAGGTTTATACGCTTCATAGAGCTTTGGTGTTCGTGTCTCTTTAGTTTTCTGGAACCGCTATTTTAAGATTCGCTCCCCTGTCGTCGGAGAATAATTACCCGACATTTTGGTGCCTCCTGTGAGGATTGAAAATATATTCGGGCTGCGAAGAATAACTTGTGCAGGTGAATGCTCTGCCCACAGTGTCTCGTCGAGTTTACGATTTTGTGCGCGTTACTCACCTACGTTGTGGTGTTCTATTGTATTCTGGTGCTCGCAGAATACCTTTAAGAGCTATCTACCCCCTGTGCGGTGCCCCTATAGTTCGTAGACTTAATTACTCAGTGCAGTGTCCCCCAAGGTTTGTACCCAATGGCAGAGTTAAATCTCCGGTCAGCTGCGACGACAGCTATCCGACGCATCCATGACCAAATCATGGCTGAGGTCGGCGTGCTCGACGCCGTCGAATTAGAGCAGGAGCTGCGTACCCTCACGGCGCAATATGAGCGGTTTACGGTGCCTCACTACGTCCTAGTGCGCCAGGCCGACGACGACGAGCTGCGCACGCACGATGAACTGCTTGCGCATGTGCAAACGCTTTATAACGCGGCATGCGTCGCCATCAATCGGCGCCTGGGTAGCCTGGCTGGCGAGCACAAGGAAGCGCTGCACCAGGACGCGCTTGGGCATGGTGGCCCGCGGGTCGAGATGAAGCTGGACCCGGTGCAAATCCCGTCGTTCGACGGGACTCTACACAATTGGTTGGCGTTTAAAGACGCCTTCGAAAATTTGGTGCATAACACGGAGCTCCCGACGGCATACAAGCTGCAGAAGCTGCGCTCCGCTGTGCTCCCTCAGCATGTTGGCATGGTGGGAAATATTTATTCCGGGGGATACGAGGAGCTCTGGAGCGAGCTCAAGGAAAGGTTCGACAACCCCAAGCTGTTGGCGGAGACACACATCTCCAGGTTCCTCAACATAAAGCCGGTTGGCGAGGAATCGTCAAAGGCCCTTCTCCACATCGTCGACCAGGTGCAAGAATCCCTTCGTGCACTCAAAGTAATGCAGTTGCCGGTAGCAGAGTGGGATGCCATCCTGGTCCCATTAATTGTTGCGAAACTACCGCCCGCCACCAAGCAAGCGTGGTGCATGCACTGCCATCCAAAGGTGATTCCGACGCTCACCAGTCTGCTCGCGCTTTTGGAACAGCGCGCCCACAGTCTGGCGACGGAAGTCGGGCGACCGTCCACATCGGGGCGACAGGAACCAGCGACGCGCGCTCCAGCCCGCGCACAGACCACTGCACGGACGCATGCCGCAGCTGGTGAAATTACACGATGCATCCATTGCAGCGGCCCACATCGCGTTACACGCTGCCAGCCATTGCAAGCCATGGACCATCGTCAACGTTTAGAAGCCATCCGAGCAGCCGGTGTCTGCTTCAATTGTTTAAAACGCGGCCATAATGCAGCGCAATGCCCATCGAGTGCGTGCCGACAATGCGGTCAGCGCCACAATACGCTCCTGTGCAGAAATCAGCCCGCAGCGGGACAGCAACAGCCACTCAGCAGCACCTGGGCGACCCGGGCAGGCGGAGGTCCTCCCAACCGCGCATACAGGAATCAGAACATCCCGCCAGCGGACTTATGCGAGTCGGAGCCTGAATGGAGCCACTGACTCGCCGATCCTAACGCCACCGTACTGCTCGCAACGGCGCTCGCCTATGCATACGGTGCCCTACCACAGCGCCGGCTTGCGCGGATTTTGTGTGATCCTGGATCACAGGTAAGTTTGGTTACAACTACATTTGCTAATCGTCTTCAACTCCGCAGGTCACGACTCCAAGTAGCAGTGCAAGGCATCGGGGCTGCAAGGCCCTCCCAATCCTCAGGCCATGTGACGTTGTCACTACGGTCCACTCGGTCTGACTTCAGAATTACGCTGAAGGCATTTGTGTTACCCGTTATTACGTCCACGCTCCCCGCAGCAAAGGTGGAGGTGACAAAATGGAAGCATCTGTCCGGCATCCCTCTCGCGGACAAGCATTTCGGTATCCCTGGGGACATCGACATCCTTCTCGGAGCTGATGCGTGGGGTTTTATCGTCATGAGCGACGTCATACATGGTCGTTCCGATGAACCGCATGCGCAGCGCACCCGGCTTGGCTGGGTTGTATTTGGCCCGGCGGCTACATCACGAGGCTTGCTGCCGGCGCGCGCCCTGCACGGCCAGGCCACAGCGGAGCCATCCCTAGAGTTTACGCTCGATCAATTGGTTCAGAAGTTCTGGAAGCTGGAAGAAGTTCCGGCCGATGAGACCAGGGAAGACGAATGCAGTCGTCACTACGTGTCCACGCACTCCCGTACGGCTGATGGGAGGTACGTCATACACATCCCCTTCCGGCATGATGCGCCACGGCTTGGGGCTTCATATAACAATGCCCTGCGCCAATTTTATAGCTTGGAACGGCGCTTGACCAATAATCCAGAGCTACGGACTAAGTACGTCGCCTTCATGCGCGAGTACTCACAACTGGGCCACATGGAGCGGGTAGGTCAACATGGCGACCTCCCCAACGGTTATTACATTCCCCATCATGCGGTCACCACCAAGTTCCGCGTGGTGTTCAATGCCTCAGCGCGGACCACTACTGGCGTCTCGCTAAACGACATCCAGCTGGTGGGGCCCACCATCCAGGAGTCACTCATCAACGTGATCTTTCGCTTCCGGCGCTACAGCGTTGCGCTTACTGCTGATATTGAGAAGATGTTCCGCCAGGTGTTGGTGGCGCCGGAACATCGAGACTTCCAACGGATTCTCTGGCGAGAATCACCGTCAGACGAACTTGCCGTCTTCCGCCTAACGACGGTTACCTATGGTATGGCATCCAGCCCATACACTTCGGTGCGATCAATGGTGCAGTGTGCCCATGACAATGCGATGACAATCCCACAAGCGGAGCGTGCCCGAGCGGCGACCGAGACCATCGAGAAGTCCTTTTATGTAGATGACCTGCTGACGAGTTGCGATACGGTTCCCGAGGCGGTCGGTCTGGCCAATGACCTGGACACAGTCTTGCAGAGCGGACACTTCAAGTTGCGCAAATGGAACTCAAACAGTGCGCAGGTAATTGCTTTAATCACTAATGAGATCTCCCCTTCTTCTCTTTCCACAGAGCTCATCATTGAATCCCCTACCGCCACGGTGCTTGGCCTGCGATGGGATCCAGCCGCGGACGAGCTGTTCTTCCGTGTGGACTTAGACACACAGCCGCCTCCTCCCACCAAGCGACGTGTCCTGAGCGAGGTGGCACGTTTATTTGATCCGACTGGCCTACTGGTCCCAGTCGTCATAGTCGGAAAGGTGTTCATCCAGACGCTCTGGTCAGCGGGCATCACTTGGGATGCTCTCCTCCCGGCCGAGCTGTGCGATGCATGGACCACATTCCGAGACGGGCTTTCCGCCCTCAACCAAGTCAAAATCCCACGGTGGCTGGGAATGGACAGCCGTGAGACAACCACAATTCACGGCTTCTGCGATGCTAGCATCAGGGCATACGCCGCCGTTATCTACACGATGAGCATCGACGCCCACGACCAGGTTCACGTCTCACTACTGACGGCCCGGACCAAGGTAGCCCCGCTCAAAGGTGCTACCATCCCTCGCTTGGAGCTATGTGCCGCAAATCTACTGGCTGCCACGTTTGAGAACGTCCGCAGTGCATTGGGGTTGCGGACTGCACCCTACTATCTCTGGTCCGATTCGAGCATTGTCTTGTGCTGGTTGCGCAAGGAGCCCTCGACCCTCAAACCATACGTCGCTAATCGAGTGCGACGAATTCAGGAGCTGACATCACCAGCGCATTGGCACCACGTGCGGTCGGCCCAGAATCCAGCGGACTGCGCCAGCAGAGGTCTTGGTGCTCACGAGCTCCTCCAGCATCACTTATGGTGGCAGGGTCCCGACTGGCTGACAACCGGATCCCTTCCCCTCAGCCGGGCAGAGCAACTGGACCACGAAGACCGCGCCCAGGTCGAGCAGGAGCTTCGAGCACTGGTCATCACCGGGGTGACCACTAGTGCCCCACTCTAACTACACGGCGCCGCGATGGTGCTACCATCCTGCTGACTGAGCGGTTCAGCTCCTTATACCGTCTTCTACACACAGTCGCCTACATGCTCCGCTGGTGTCATACGAATCGCCATCTACGAGCGCAACCAATTGTCGGAGCGGATGAGCTCGACAATGCATTGGAACGAGTGATTCTCCGAGAACAAGCAACCACGTTCTCTCAGGAGATCCATCATCTACGACATGGAGTGGTCTTGGCCAGCTCCAGTCCCCTGCTGTCCCTGAACCCATATCTGGATGATCATGGTGTCCTACGAGTCGGTGGTCGACTCACAAACTCATCTCTTCCGCACGAACAGCGCTACCCTATCGTGCTCCCGAAGACCGGTGCCTTGGTATGGCTCCTCATTCGACATGTCCATATCACAACGATGCATGGAGGAGTTCAGCTCATGCTGCAGACACTGCGCCACAAGTACTGGATATTACACGCAAGACAAGCGGTGCGTACCTACTTACATAAGTGCGTCATCTGCCGGCGACATCGCGGCACACTCATGCCGGCACACGATGGCACTTTATCACGCCCGGCGCTCCTCACCAAGGTGGATTGTGGGAGGCCGCGGTTAAATCAGCTAAGCATCACCTCGTTCGCCTCGTCGGTACCCAGGCCCTCTGGTACCACCAACTCCATACGTTGGCCACACGCATCGAAGCATGCCTCAACTCGAGGCCATTGGTTCCACTCCATGACGATCCAGAGGACAAGCTCGCGCTTACTCCAGGCGACTTCCTTATCGGTGCCCCACTCATCGCAGTGCCCGAACCACCCCTCGGCGACGTGCCGAGCAACCGTCTCAAGCAGTACCAATGGATCCGACAGATCCATCAAGAATTCTGGCAGCGGTGGAGCGAGGAATACCTGGCCACCCTCCAGACCCGCAGCAAGTGGGCAAGACCGGAGCCCAACATCCAAGTGGAAGACATAGTCCTCATCCGACACGATAACCTGCCACCCACCCACTGGCGTCTGGGCAGAGTCATCGCAGTACATCCGGGCCGAGACGGCCTTGCCCGCAACGTCACCCTGAGGACAGCTGGTGGTGATTGCCGGCGCCCTATCCAGAAGCTGGCCCGCCTCCTCGATACCACTTTCGAACCGAACGGTTCGACCGGGCAGGATGTTTAGAGTAAGTCCTCATACCTAAATGAGTTTTTTGGTTGTATTTATTTTTTAATCGCACAATTTATTGCTTTGTTGCGAGTGGATTTTCATCCACTCTTAATTTCCTATAAACAAAGCGACTGAACCGCTGACGTCGCATCTAATTCTTTTTGTACAAGTGCCCGAGCCATACGGCACTTCATATTTATTCTTTTCACACAATGTAGCTTTTCCCCGGTCGCCACCAACCCAGAGTACATCATCAATCCATCCACACATCGATGAGCTGGCATTCCACACAGCGAATGTCAGCATCATATAACCGCCACCCGATACCAGAGTCTATGCGCAGACATTCGTATGCACTTTGTGGTCGTCGCCTCGTCGCCTAATGGTTGTTGACATAAGATAACCAGGCGAGGGTGCGAGCCATAAATACTGCCATCCATCGGCGCATTGTTTATTCTTGGAATAAATACAATGTCGCGCATACAGATCGCTATGGGTATTTCGGGTGTGTGTGCCACACTCTATTTCGTGGGTACATGGTTTTCGAAGGCATGGGCATGGTATCGAGTGCTGGATACTCTGCTCCCGTGGGACCTATAATTTTCCTTTTGAATGACGGTGCAAAAGGGGTTGGCGACTGCAGACTACTTGGGAGAAACACTTGGGTTTCTCGTGGCAGTCTTTCTTCAACATCAGAGCAGTGCAGTTCTTCGGTTAAAACCTAGTACGGTGCTTTGTTCGATTCGGCTTGACATCTCGCAGCGGTTCGGTCGTCATATCCAAAATAATTATATCAAATTATCTATACTGTACATTAGTCTTAAGTTCAATCAAAATCAATAAAGGTTTATACGCTTCATAGAGCTTTGGTGTTCGTGTCTCTTTAGTTTTCTGGAACCGCTATTTTCAGATTCGCTCCCCTGTCGTCGGAGAATAATTACCCGACACATATTAAAGCATAACTCTAGGCTTATAGTGGTTACACACTGCATAGAACAAAACTGATTAAAGCACACAAAACTGCACTTCCTACGTGTTTGGCTTTATTCAATGTAGGCAAAAGTATTAAAAGTATTATTATTATTAAATATTCTTTATTTCAAACAATTTTGTTAACAGAGGTTTACAAAGAATCTATGGACATGGCATGTTGCCGTCTGCCAGATAATGACATTTCATTTAATATAAAAGAAAGCTTAAAATATATGATTGGTAGTTCATGGTTTAACAAATTTCACAAATTATAGCACTTAAATTAAGTAAAAGGTTGAAAAACTTAAACAACTGATATTCAAATACCTCAAAAACTATTTCGATAGGTAAGAGCATGGTTACAGAATTTTGAGAGGTTTATCCACCCTGCCGATCCATTTAATATTTGTATCGCTTGTGCTCTAGAAAGACACTATATTGAAAGTAAAGCCTTCGGATCTCCTGCAAGATTGGGCATATAGCTATTAAATGGAAAACATCATCTTTCTCGGATCTGTTGTAGAAGGCACACAAGGTTGGTACATAGGTCTGACCGATGAGGCAAATAATTTAAGCTAAGAATTTCCACTCTTGCTCTAAAAATAGTGCTTATAGCTTTTACAGGGAGATCGATTTTAAAATAATTATCAGCTTGAAGGCCATGGTTTAATTCTCTGTATGTAACCCTTGTTTTGGATGCCGATGCACGATTCAAATGTTGAAGATACATTTTTTCTTCAACTTTTGAAATTACATTTGAAAACAGCTCCTGCCAATTATCTAGATTGGATTCGGACAGATTGAGAGGAGGTCATGAGAGCGTGCAAGTTAAACGGTGACGCTTGTGTGCGCAAAAGGTTAGTCATGATAGACTTGTGGAAACTAACCCCGGGTTTTAAAAGTATGTACTTCAATATCAAAACAATATTTAGCTTGTTTCAATCAGTTGTTCTATGCAGACGTAATGAAACCATCCTAAAAATCTATAATATTAATACGGAGTTGCCTTTAACGTGTTTCCACCCATTTTTGCTATTATACGTCACATAGATGTGGGATTGGGCCAGACAAACGAACATCACAGTAGACAGAACACATTACGGTAACACACACACAGACAGACCAGCACAGTAACGAACGAACCGGTTAGGGAAAAGACAGACACAAAACGAACGAACAAACGAACAATCGCCAGTTCGCATTCTAACTGCCTCGGAAACAGACGTGGGCCTTCAGCCAACTAAAAAAGTCGCCAAACTTTAGAATTAAGTGAATTAATTAATAAAACCTATGTTATATTGAATTCAAGACGTGCGTGTCGTTTTTTATTTTGTTGGACAACGAGCAAGAAGTGAGGATTGTAGGATCCTGGCACAAAATCCTACAAAGTGGGGACTCGTCCGGGATTTACAAGGTGAAGTGAAGTGCGCAGTACAGAGATAATTCAAAAAAAAATTCTCGTTCTCGAAATCGTTAAATTATCGGCACGAGCGCAAGTCGAGTGTAACGAAAAGTATATACCTAACCAAGCACACAAGTGAAACGCGAAAAAAAAAGAAATAAGTGGCAGCAAAACATAGGCGATCGTGCGTGAGAAAAAAAACCCTCGTTGTCGAAGTCGCTAAACTGTCGACACGAGCGAAAAATTCTCAACCTCATCGCTGTTGTATGTCCAAACGAGAGAGAGCACAGAGCAGTGTCGTGTCCAGACAAAGTAGCAGTGTGGGTATCATAACTAGATACCGTGCAGCGGAGGAAATCCAGTTTAACAAAGATGAAGAAGAAGCAGAAAGCAGAAAACAGAATAACATAAGTTTATGTGTTTGGCACAAGTAGCATTTGTATATTTCTTTTGATTTAACAACATAACTAAATACATACATTGATTTCAAACAAATTTTACTTTGCAAATTTTAAATTATTCTGTAAATTAGCGTAGAGTTAGATTTCTAAAATGGAGTTGGATGCGATATTGGCGTTGACAGTAGAGGGGTTGAAAGAACAGTTAGGACAGTTAAACTTACAGGTTACGGGACTTAAGACAGTACTACAAGACAGGCTCATCCAACATTACGGTTTGAGGCGGGAGGTAGAGGCACAGGAATCAGACGGTGGTTCGGTATACGAAGAAACAGCAGAAGGCGCTGTAGGCGGAAGTGGAATGTTCACACTTCGCGATGTCGAGGATTCGCTATTGACATTCGATGGAATTGGATATCCAAGTGTGGAACAATGGGTGGAAGAATTCGAGGAGAATGCTGGCACTATCCAGTGGAGCAGCCTACAGAAGTTCGTCTACGGCAAACAACTGCTGAAGGGAGCCGCCAAGATGTTCATTCGTAGCCAAACGAATGTGCGGAATTGGAAGACGCTGAAGGATGCGTTGATTGAAGAATTTGGCAGTCAAGTGTCGTCCGTCGAAGTGCATCGAATGTTACAGAGTCGCCGTAAGAAACCCACGGAGACGCTAATCGAGTACTTGTACAGCTTAGTGGAGATTGGCAAGTCAATTGCGCTGGATGACGAAAGTTTAATAACTTATTTCGCCGACGGCATACCCGATTATAAATTAAATAAGCTAGTGCTTTACCAGGCTAGAACATTGAGCGAACTAAAGACTCAGTTGAAGGTTTACGAAAGGGTGAAGGGTTCGAACCTGCAGTCGCCAAACTCAGGGGGTAGCCAACGCCCATCAAGTAGCAAACAGGCAGTTAAGTCGGAGGGTAAGGAGAAAAAATGTTTTGAGTGTGGAAGTGCATCACATATTAAAAGGGACTGTCCAGTCAAAAGGATCTTCAAATGTTTTAGTTGTGGGCAAGAGGGACACAGGTCGTTTGAATGTAGTGGTAGATCTCAAAATCAACGGCAGCGGGGAAGGCCCGGCAACAGTCATATTAACACCGCGTCAACGGGTGATGAGGTTAGTCCATCCGAGGCTCGAATTGCTTTAGCAGTCGGATCTAACCGCATCTTCAAGAACATATGTGTGAGGGGTTACACACTCTCAGCGTTGCTGGACACCGGAAGCGACCTTAGCCTTTTACGTTACGATAGTCTGATGATGATGGATAACGTAGACCTGAAAGCGACAAATCGAAGACTGTGTGCTATTGGACAGGACAGAGTAGTGACAGCAGGTAGTTTTGAGGCGAACATAGTGGTAGATGGGTTAAAGGTACAAGTAACTTTCCACGTTGTTAAAGAGCGTGACATGCAGTATGCTGCAGTAATTGGTAATGATGTTCTCGACACGGTCGACTTGGTAATTTCCGAAGGGGATGCTAAATTTAGGCAGAAGCAGAGTAACCTCAGTCAATGTGGTACTGGATTGGAAGCAGGAGGCAGCGACCTCGGTAGATCGAAAGCGATCGGAGCAGGAGGCAATGACCTCAGTGGATTGGAAGCAATCGAAGCAGGAGGCAGCGACCTCGGTAGATCGAAGGCGATCGGAGCAGGAGGCAATGACCTCAGTGGATTGGAAGCAATCGAAGCAGAAGGCAGCGACCTCGGTAGATCGAAAGCGATCGGAGCAGGAGGCAATGACCTCAGTGGATTGGAAGCAATCGAAGCAGGAGGCAGCGACCTCGGTAGATCGAAAGCGATCGGAGCAGGAGGCAATAACCTCGATGGATTGGAGCAATCGAAGCAGGAGGTAGCAACCTCGGTAGGCCAAACGCGACAAGTCAAGAAGGCAGCAATGCAGGCGTTCGGTTGGAATGTGGAAGGGAATCATTTCAGCTGGCAAAGAGTTTGGGCACAATATGTCTGTCAGCAGGAGAGGGAGAGTTCCAGAAGGAAGTGGTAGACGTCAATCACCTAGAAAGGGATCATAAACGGAAGCTGCTGGAGATCATAGATGAGTATACCCCACTAAGGATAAAGGAGTCGCCGGTTATGTTGTGATTATAGGAAGCTCAACGAGAAGGTAGTAAGAGATAACTTTCCAATGGCTTTAATCGACGATTTTCTGGACCAGCTTCAAGGAGAGGAAGTTTACACGACTGGATCTCAAAAATGGATTCTTTCATGTGCCACTGGACAAAGATTCACGAAAGTACACAGCGTTTGTCACTAGCGATCAGCAGTTTGAGTTTCGGTATGTTCCATTTGGAATCTATAACTCGCCAGCCGTGTTCGCCAGATATATCCAGGCGATTTTCAGAGAATTAATAAAGGAGGGCTGCGTGATAGCGTACATGGACGATCTTGTGATTCCAGCCAAGGATGAAGAGGAGGCCATAAGAAAACTGGCTAGAGTGTTAGCAGTAGCAGCTGAATATGGGTTACGAATTAATTGGGGAAAATGCCAATTTCTAAGGAGGAAAATAGAGTTCCTTGGGTACATAGTGGAGAAGAACAGCATCGGCGCTTCTACAGAGAAGACAAGAGCGGTAAGCACATTTCCAGTGCCAAAGGACAAGAAAGCGCTTCAACGTTTCCTTGGCCTTACGTCATATTTTCGACGGTTCATTGAGGGATATGCAGTTATAGCGAAACCACTGTCAGATTTGCTACGCAAGGATAAAGCGTTCAGGGTGGAAGACGAACAGGTACTTGCTTTTGAGCAACTTAAGGCGGCCTTAGTCAAATGTCCGGTCCTTAAACTGTTCAATCCGAGGGCGCCAACGGAAATTCATGCAGATGCAAGTAAGTTCGGTTATGGAGCTGTGTTGTTGCAGATGGACGCGAACGACCAACGGTGGCATCCAGTACAGTATATGAGCCGGAAAACCACCCCAACGGAGGAAAAGTACCATTCCTATGAACTGGAAGTGCTTGCGATAATATCAGCCCTGAAGAGATGGAGAATCTACGTGATGGGGATTAAAATCAAAATTGTCACCGACTGCAACGCGTTTTCCATGACAATGAAAAAGCAGGACGTTCCGTTAAGAGTCTCTAGGTGGGCAATGTTCCTGCAGGACTTCGACTACGAGATCGAGCATCGGGCTGGGTCGAGGATGAAACACGTAGATGCTCTAAGTCGAGTCTCGTGTCTGCTAATCGAGGAGTCGCTGAGTCACAGAATCAGAGAGAGATGACTGGAGTAGAGCAGTGATCAAAATTCTGGAGAAGGACAGATACGAGGATTTCTTTATGAAAGCGGGAGTATTATACAAGGATCCCTCAAGGAGCTTGTGGTAATACCGGAGGGTATGGAGCGAGAGATAATCGACGTGGCACATCAGCAAGGGCACTTTTCAGCCAAGAAGACCCAAGACATAGTAGAGAAGACATTCTATATTCCGAATGTGTTGATGAAAGCGGCGGCCGCAGTAAGGAACTGTCTCAAGTGCATAGTTGTGAATGCAAAGATGGGAAAAATGGAAGGATACCTCAACCCAATTGATAAGGAGAATAGACCTTTAAGCACTTTTCACATCGATCACGTCGGACCAATGGAAGCAACGCATAAGCAATATAACCACATACTAGTGGTAGTAGATGCGTTCTCCAAGTTTGTTTGGTTGTATCCGACCAAGAGCACAGGAACAGCAGAGGTCATCGAAAGACTGAGGAAACAGTCGGCAACGTTCGGTAACCCAAGGAGGGTGATAACCGATAGGGGAACGGCGTTCACGTCAACCGCGTTCAATAGCTACTGCGAAGAAGAAAGAATGCAGCATCTGGTCATAGCGACAGGGGTTCCACGTGGGAACGGGCAAGTGGAGAGGATCCATAAAGTCATCGTACCCATGCTAGCTAAAACATGGGTTGGCAGTCAGCAAACTTGGTACAAACATGTAGATCGCGTCCAGCAGGTGATTAACAACACACCACCTAGGAGTACAAAGTTCAGCCCGTTTAGCATATTAACCGGCCTTGAGATGCGAGTTCCAGAGTATCCGGACATTCAAGAGCTGTTAAAGGAGGAGGAGCAAAATGAGCTAGATACTGAACGCAATGCAGTACGAAGAGCAGCCCGCGACAACATCCAGCAGATGCAGCAGGAAAACAAGCGAAACTTCGACAAAAGACCGTTCCCAGAGGAAGAGTATCAGGTAAACGAGTTGGTCGCCATCAAGCGCACTCAATTTGGTACTGGTATGAAATTAAGGCCGAAATACTTGGGGCCATACAAGGTAGTTCGTGTCAGCAATCATGGCCGATACGAGGTGCAGAAAGTTGGAGAGCAAGAGGGGCCCGGAACAAGTACTACCGTGGCGGAGCATATGAAGAGATGGAACTAACCGTCTCATTCGGGTCGAATGACCGTCAGGATCGCCGATTGTGGGATTGGGCCAGACAAACGAACATCACAGTAGACAGAACACATTACGGTAACACACACACAGACAGACCAGCACAGTAACGAACGAACCGGTTAGGGAAAAGACAGACACAAAACGAACGAACAAACGAACAATCGCCAGTTCGCATTCTACCTGCCTCGGAAACAGACGTGGGCCTTCAGCCAACTAAAAAAGTCGCCAAACTTTAGAATTAAGTGAATTAATTAATAAAACCTATGTTATATTGAATTCAAGACGTGCGTGTCGTTTTTTATTTTGTTGGACAACGAGCAAGAAGTGAGGATTGTAGGATCCTGGCACAAAATCCTACATAGATATGCCAACACTATATTATATTTGGGTAGGGGACAATACATACAATTTACAAAAATTATCCACACATACACTTCGCCTCAACTGAATAAGCACAAACATTTTCTAAGCTACTTTGTCCATTTTTTCAAAACCTTGTGCCGTAATATAACATTTGATGATGCAAACTGTTTGCAAATGATGTTGACAAAATAAATCGGAAAGAATATTTCAAAAAGTACCGCTATTTTTTTCCTGGTTCCCTTGCAAAGTATTCAATATGGAAATATGCAGTTTTATTTTGCGTCATTATTTTCGCTGGTTATGAGTTTTCTGTGGAGATTGACACATTAGATCAACAGTTGAAGTACTTTTAGTGAATTTTGTTTGATTAATTGTATTTCAAAGAAAAATGGGTAGATCAAAATCTCTAAATAGTGTTGAAAGAGCTCAAATCGATTTACTAAAAGACCAAGGACCAACCGGGCCTTCTATCGCTGACAAAATTGGACGAAGTTCTAGTGTGGTCTATTCTTATTTAAGGAGCAAAGATTCGCACGGAAAAAACATGAAAGGAGGCCAAAAAACGGCAACAACAGCGGTTGATCGAAGAGCAATTTTAAGATGTGCTTCCAATTCCTGCGACTCTGCGGCAAAAATAAAGCAGAAAGCCGGCGTTACTGCAAGCGTTCCAACAGTGCGAAGGGTTATCAATAGTACCAAACATCTGAAATGGTTTAAAATTCAAAAGAAACCACCATTTAAGGTTTTTAACTCAAGCTCAATAGTGCCATAGTAGCTATTACTTGATAATGCTTGATTTCGCAGGCAACTAACATTCTCTGGCAGTGCCGTAGGATGTTCAGCAGAACCTGGGGACTTAGTCCTAGGCTGGTTCACTGGATTTACACGTGCATTGTTAGGCCATACCTTATGTATGGTGCGATTGTATGGTGGGCTAGAGCTCACATCCTCAAACGTCAACTGTCGAAGCTACAGCACCTTCCGTGCTTATGCATTACAGGTGCGATGAGAGGAACTCCCACTGCTGCTATGGAAGTGTTGCTCTGTTTACCTCCCTTGCAGTTCCTTGCTGAGAGTGAGGCCAGAAAATCACTATACCGTATGTGTGTAGTACTTGGACGGCAGGTCAATCTCGGCGATGGGGCCAGAGGTGCTAGGTACAGAGCTCTCTATGACAGCCTACCTGGCCATCGGGGAGGAGCACTTGACACTGTGTGCATGAAGCAAGTCTTTGAGCGCCGTTTTCAGGTCATCCTTCCTGAACGGCAGGAATGGAACAGTGAGGGGTGGAATGGCTTTAAGCCGGTTGATGTCATCGTCTATACCGATGGCTCACTCATTGACGGTATCTCCG
Organism: Portevinia maculata; assembly: GCA_949715645.1. Lineage (NCBI taxonomy): Eukaryota > Metazoa > Arthropoda > Insecta > Diptera > Syrphidae > Portevinia > Portevinia maculata. The sequence continues at coordinate 224,708,644 of OX454526.1, forward strand.
GAGCCGGGGTCTACTCTAGAGACTGTCGGATAAATCCATCTGCAGCCTTGGGTAGACAAACAACTGTTTTTCAGGCAGAAATCTTTGCGATTGCTACTGCCGCAAATATCCTGTTAAGGAGAAGGATTAAGGGTAAAACCTTATACAACTGCTCAGATAGCCAAGCCGCTATCAAAGCCTGTTCGGCTAGTTCTCTCAAGTCAAAAATAGTTGAGGAAACCATGGTTAAGCTTAACCGTCTGGGTAGATGTAACTCGGTATCGCTTACCTGGGTTCCTGGGCACACAGGTATCGAGGGAAATGAAAGAGCGGATGCTCTGGCCAGGATGGGCTCTTCAACAGCCTTCATTGGCCCACAACCATCTATAGGATGCTGCTCATCCGTCCACAAACGTGAAATGGATTCGGCTCTACGCCAACAACATTCCGAATACTGGCATGACCTAGTCTCATGCAGGTATTCGAAGAAGCTAGTGGACGGTCCGAAAATCAGCAGAGACTTGAGACCCTTGATTGGTCTCGTCACCGGTTTCAGCCCTCTTAACGAGCACCTCAAAACCATCCACATTAGGAGCTCGGGCCTATGTGAGTGCTGCCTGGAGGCGGATGAAACGGTATCTCACTTCATCTGTGAATGTCCGGCTTTCGCCAGAACCAGGCTCACCACTATAGGCAAACAATTCGTCAACGAAGATGAGATGGGGGACATTGAACTTGCTAATATTCTTCGCTTTGCCAAGGCTACTGGTAGGTTCTCCCTCACTGTATCTTACTAATCGCCAATAACCAGCGAGCGGGCAGCTATGCTGAAGTACAATGGACCAATAGATCTAAGTGCTTGTCATCTACTGATGACCCCACTGCACATACAATACAATGCAATACAAATGCTTGAATATACTTGAAGTTAATTGGACATGCTTGGAGTTACTTGAAAATGCTCAATGTTACTTGAAAATGCTTGAAGTTACTTGAAAATGCTTGAAAATACTTGAAGTTTTTTGAAGTTACCAACAACAACATTGCTGTACATGTTTTGCATTTGATAATGCTTGAACATACTTGAAGTTACTTGGACATGCTTGAAGTTACTTGAAAATGCTTGAAGTTACTTGAAGTTACTTGAAAAAGCTTGAAAATACTTGAAGTTACTTTAAAATGCTTGAAGTTACTTGAAGTTACCTGAAAATGCTTGAAGTTACTTGAAGTTACTTGAAAATGCTTGAAGTTACTTGAAAATGCTTGAAAACTTGAAGTTACTTGATAGTGCTTGAACATGCTTGAAGTTACTTGGACATGCTTGAAGTTACTTGAAAATGCTTGAAGTTACGTGAAAATGCCGGAAAAATTGTATATCATGTGAAATCAGAGAATGCAATGTCGAAAAATTTTATTTTCCGATTAATATGTATAACAGTCGACTTTGTTTTTTTTTGTCAACTTATAGAATAAATTGGTCGAATTTCGACCATGGGGCGACCCCTAGTAATTGTTAAATGCCGCAAGTAACAATCCAGAAAAAATCACCAGATATTATTTTACCAAACCTATTTGCACCACATTCGGCCGCTGAGCGGCAAAGCGCATCTTCTTCTTTATTCTGGATGAAAGAGATCATAATACCCCCACTGCATCCCCACTGGTCTGCCGATTTGGCCTAAACAAATATAGCAGGTTTCCCGCATTTGAGTCAATTTACTATTAAAGCTCATTAAACAATGCTTTTGTTGCATTTATATGACCCAGGAGTTTTTTTTGGCTTGCCTCTCCTTCGCGATGGCATAGACAAGACACGTTGATATATCGCCTTTATTACGGGGTTTGTAGAATTTACTTTGAACATGAAAGTATCAACTGAGCCGTTCACGCTTAATTTTCTTTAAGATAAAATCTTTGACTTGAAGGCTTCTTTTTATCATTGAACTTGTTATTCCATCAAGTTTTTGCACTCCTCCTAATTCCCTCTCATTATGACGAAAAAACAATGTTAACGACTTTTTTGGTCTATTCCTTCAATGTAATATAATTTATGAAATATATAGATATGCTCACAATTATTTTCATTATTTATAAGGTCACGCCTTTATTTAAAAAGAGTGATTAATATCCAATCACAAACTATGCAACAAATCTTACGATTTAGTTATAATTATCGAACCTTTTTCGTATTATGTTATTCTTTCTGAAACACTGACTGCCCATAAAATGTCCATTATACCATCTCCTTGTTATATTTTTTACGAATGCATTTCTTTAAATAGTTATGTCTCATTTTCGTTATGACAAAAAGGTTCATATTTTTTTATGAATAAGCCTAATTTCAAGCTATACATTTCAAATTGTGAATTCGGATATGTTATTACCGTGGTAAGGGCCTTTTTGCTTAAATTTAGCTTATGACAAATAGAATTGGACGAGTATCCGCTACACTGGGGTTAGTTATAATGCTTTTACTCTTTGGGGGCGACAAATTTTGTCAGTTCAACCTAAATAGTCGTACATACATAGATGTGTAGTCAAATGTTTGTCCTGTCCCTGTGTAGAGAACTTATTACATACATCATGCTCCAAACAACAAAAGGATATCTTACCGTATTTATGGGGAAAGTTTCAGTGTATGTCCTGCCTTGTGATGTGTATGTGGTTAATATTAGTAATGTGCTTAAATCCAATAAAATATTTATGGTAATTACAGCCTTTGGGTTGGAAGGAGGCTTGAGAAATTCGATGTCAATAATTAAACGTGATTGCAATAGAACCACAGGTCATTGCTGCCGTATGTCAATCAGAAAATTCAATTTTGATTTTTGTCACTCGGTTCAGGTGGGCGTTAAGTAATGTGTGTGGTAGGTGAACAGATTAGTGGAATCACTGCCCTCCCTTAATGTGAATGATTGTCGTCAATTTGAAATTTATTATATGTGAGCATGTTTTGAAGGGGATTTCCAGGGCTTGGCGGGAAACTACTGAGCCTGACGGAGATATTGATGAGCTTATAAATTAAGAACAGTTGGTTCTGTTACTGCAAGTATAAGTGAGTGTCTTCTTAGAGGAAAATAAATTGATTTTCCTGTTTCCAACCAAGCAGAAGGCTCATAATTGACTGTATTAGGGTTGAATGGAAAACAAGTGCTTAACATCTTGGGATTCACCTTGACTACAAATTAATATTTGGACTTTATGTACAAGAAGTAATTCAAAAGGTAAACAAAACTAATAAAATATTATACCCTTTAGTCAACCGAAAATCAAAGTAAAGTCAAAAAAAGAATCTTTTAATTTTTAAAGTGATCTTCCAGCAGACAATTTAGTATGGATCACCTGCCTGGGAAAATTGTGCAATCAGTCATATTCGCAGGCTGCAAATATCGCAAAATGATACTTAACCCTGGAATGTTATTTGGGGTACACTCGCACCCCAGTCTTTTTTTAAATTCCCGCCAATCAGTAGCAGGTGAAGCTGCAAGCTTGAACGTCTAAGTAGTTTCAAGACGAATTGCATTAGTTCGAATATGATACTCACAGCCGGCGGAGGGTTTGTCATTGTGCTAATACTTACTATTGGGATACAGGTGTACCCCAGTGTAGTAGAATACGAATATTGTTCAAAGCTTTATTTCTGCGTTTTCTTTAATATAAGTATGCTAGTTTGTTAAACTTTTTATTATAATTTGTTTGCTTTAAGCTGATAAAAGAAATGACTTCTCAAAAAAGTTGTTTGAATTGTAAAAATCTGATATATCAAATTCTCTTTGATTCTGACTCAGACGATTTGCATGACGAGAGCGATGAAGACGATGCCATCATATAAGATTTTAGACATGATTTTGAAATAATCGAGGAATGTGATTTTGAAGACATACGTAAGACATGTGGTTCTTACGCACCAAACAAAGAAAAATTAGAAAACAGAAGAAATAAATAAACTTGCGTTAGATTTAGTAAGACCACATATGGAACGTCGTTTAGAAACTCCAGCTTTGAGACGTGAACTCCGCCTGACAATATGCAATATACTTAAAAAAACACCACCAACGAAAAAATCAACAAGGCCAGCTCCTAGCACGGGAATATGTGCATTTTGTCCAAGAAGCCGGTATAGAAATTCGAGAATCAACTGCGCGCTATGCAAAAAATTCCATTGCTTACTGCATCAGAATAAAATATTTCCAACTTGTGCAAACAAATTTTACTTTATTTTATTTTTGTAAAAAAAACCTATAATTGAATTACAATTGAAGTTTTTTTTGAGATTTTGCCAAATAAATTTTTTGTTTCTATAAAAATGTTTTTTTTTCTTTGGGGGACGGTGTTTCTCGGCTGATGAGTTATACAAATAACGTGAAATTAGTTCCTACTAGAATTTTAAAATTACTTGAGCGATATATTGTGTCTTGTTTTGCTCTGACAATGCCTTTATTTCCAATCAAGCTTCGTAGATGTGCAAGAGTTTATTTAGTATTTTTGTGTTTATGTTTTCATTTATTTATTTCTGTATAAAATTATTATTTAAAAAAAATAATTTATTTTGTTATTGATACACTTTATACATATATTTATTTATTTGTTTGTTTATTTAAAAGCATGCAGCAGGTCATAGAACTCCTGCATGATAGAATCTCAGTAGGACATGTGCACATATTAGACTGATGTTGTGAAATGTGCTTCGGATGTGAATTACAACGCGAATGCGAATACTGAAATCAATAACTTTTAACCTAAGCCGATTTGCCATGACGAATCCGCATCCTATCATGTGCATCCTTTTGTGACAGCTTGTTGCATACACCTTAAACCGCAGATATTTTTGTCATATACAAGTTTTAAATTTAACGCCTGACTCCCCATGATACGACTTGAAACGGACGTTATCCAAAGCTTCCGTACGACTGTCATGAATCCATAATTTTCGCCACTGAACTAGCTATTTTGGAAGAGCTATTTTCCGATCCACGATCGCCTCGTTACTTCTTCTGCATACAGGCCGTGATCGTGGCAAGGTGTTCTCACCAAAGACAATTCAACCAAAAAAAAACTCGAGAATTTCAATTGGAATAATCCACCTCCAGGAGGTAAAAAACACTTGAATTATTTTAATTCTTTATAGTATTATCCAAATATACGTTAACATTTCTGAAAAGTATGTTGAGTCCAAAAGCAAAGAGAAAAAAATCACCTGAACTTACGCCATACCGCCCGCCTGTATGCGACTATTCCTAAGCCCATCAACAGATAAACTGCTACATCTTTAAATTTGAACATTCACCTCCAAAACTTCACCCAAAACCAAAAAGGTAAAGTACAAACATTTATCGATATCATTTAATCTCACCGGCAGTAATTTGCTGTTTTTGTGTCTACAGAAATTGCGGAAGCACTCTTTACACGCACTCGTTAACTTCTCTATAGCATAAAGAGGTCGAGTTGGAGCGTCCGCAACAATAGGAAATCTACGAAGCGATTAATCATAAATGATTTTCTAAGATCATGAAGAGCATTATCTAATATTAAGTTTTTGGTCATCAGTGCTACGCAAATTGACGAAGACACACGTGTTAGGCTACATGACTCAGGCGCCGAGAATATGCGGTTATGATTGCGGCAGCTATTTCGCAAAAATCAATACTGCACACAAAACGGTACCTATCCATCTTCCCAATCTTATCATACAATAACAACAAAAAAAGTGCAAGTGCGACTGCTCTTTAACTCTCCTTTTGTTACGCGAAGTCATACTTAAATTACTTCGAACTAACCTTTACCTATATAGGTAGGTACAGTTTTTCATATAAATAAAAATGTACCATACCTTATCCTCTGTTGGTGTAGCTTAATACTTTTGTCTAAATTGCCCTAGGAATTGCATAGATAAAATTATAAACAAAACAAACAGTTGCAGCAAAGTGCAAAAAGAAACATAAAACAATTCAAAAATCAACATTATCCGTCATCAACAGTAAACTTATGGCCACAAATTTCGTCGATATAGGAAAACAGTGAGTACTTTTACTGCAACAATTAACTAATTTCTTTGACAAAACTCTTTGTTCCTTCCTTTTGATTATATTCTATTAAACGTTCGTACTTAGACAAGTAAACATACCTTTAATAAATACTTAAATACTAAATGAACTGCTTAAATATCTAATTAATCAAAGTTACATATTTATAAAAATTGCTAATCAAAACATATCGATTTACGTACAATTGAGATTACTATAATACATGTGTCTGCATAATGCATTTAAACATAGGGATGGGCAAATTGTTGGATACCCAGTTCTTATTCCTATTCCCTCATAAGTGGGCATGACAAAAGTCTAAGTATGGTTGAATTGTTAAGAACGCTCTACATAAAAAAAACACTCCCTAGCTCAAACTTTTTATTTTCAATAAAATTGTTTTATCAGTGGGCGGATTTGAAAAATATTTAAAAGTAAGTATAAAGAGCACCTAGGGAATTATAAATTTCAGTTTCATAGCTCAAACTTTGACTTTTCAATAAAATTGTTTTATTTAGGTACTTGTATGCGTGTCAGTGGGCGGATCTTAGAAATGTTATCTCCCGAGCAGTTTTAGGAGTCAAAGATCATATACATAAACGGACGGACGGTCAGACATTGCTAGATCGACATTACTATCGATGATGATCATAAATATAGTCACTTTAAGGGGTCTACGGGCAATATTGAGGTATGTTACAAACTTCTCGTCAATATTAATATACCCTTAGAATAGGGTATACAAAGAAAAAAACAATAAATATTTTAAGAGTTTTTGTATATAAATTCCTTGTAGCCGTATTTTTTCTTCATATTTTTTTAAAGTATACACAAATTAATCATGTATTTCATTAGCTTTTAAGTTCAGCGTAGTTAAGGTTGTGATCGGTTAACTGCTCGCAAGGGGATTGTACCGGACTGTCCCAGTTACAAATATGGATACAGGGTAGACACGGTGCAAGCGGTTTCGACCAATTGCAAAGGGGAGGGCAAGTCCCTATGTTTCTCAATATCAGAAACGACATCAACAATGTATTTGTTCATACGAGTATTATCCTTTTTCTTCAGTTTTTAAATAGTTCCCCCTTGAACAATTTAACAATTTCTCTTTCAACCCCCCTTTTCTATATGTTTATATCCAGGCACAAAATCGTATGTATGCATAGGGAGGCAGCAAGATCCCCACCGTCGAGCTAATGCCGTGCGATCGCAAGCGTGCCAACTGCTGCCATGAAATTCAGGTCAACCACCACCCAGATTGACCCACCCCCCTATCTATGTTATAAGCTGTAATAAATGTTACACTGTTGCCATTTTTGCGGTAATATCTGGGGGGATAGTTTCAAGTTGTTGAGCAGCACCAGGGGTGCACAGTATTCGAACGTTTATAGTCCGTTTTTTGTGACGTTCCGTGTCGTGACCTTCAATGATGGTAATTGTGATCCGAAACCAAGAGACCGGACAAAGGTCCATTTCGCATGAGGACAGTTGGCTATGACGCATCGCGTTGTGATCTTAAATGAGGGTTAAAAGTTACCCGAAACCAAGAGGGCTGCAGAGGTAGGTCAAACCCGCGAGCCCAAGAGTTTGAACAGTAGGGAAGGCTTAAACTATGAGAGTTATGATCCATTTAATTCTGGTAATAACTTCGCCAATACAGAAAAAGAAAGATCTACGAAATCGTAAAAAAATAGAAGGAAATAATGCGATTTCTTTTTTGAAAAATCCGTTATTTAATTTTAAGCGGAAAACTACTTACACGTAGTTATATTGGTCATGAACTCAAGTGTTGAATTTTGTCCAAATCAAAACAGCAGTTTTTCAGAAAGTGACTTTCGTATAGTCCCATTATTACGTACCGTTAGTCTTGAAGCCACAAATCTTAAAATCAAATCAGTTCATCCAGTGACCCAAATAGTTAGATACCTAACCCAATAAAGGTTAAAATCGGTTTTGGAGCGTGTTGAATAATCGTGTTTTGTATGTAACCAACATCTATAATTCGCCGGTTGACAGACCGACAGAAATTGTTGTTTCGTTTGTCGTGAAGACTTGTAGGGAATGGTCTGAAATGCAGAGAAAATTAAAAAAAAGGGTGCACATTTTTAATATTAATATAATACGGTATGTGCCGTCGTAAAATAAATAAATAGATTTACTTCAACTTCTATTATGTTTTCACGAAGATTAAACAAAATCAGTGGTCGCCGTTAGAGCTGATGTACCTATATTCGGGCACGTTCCACAAAATGTTATCAATTTCAAATCGGGCGATCTTAGTTAAAATCGCTAAAACGAGAGATTTAGCGGAGGGAAAAATCTGACTGTATAATGTCCACTGTCGCTTGTTAAATGGATGTGGTTGCTCTACGAACACAATTCGTCGAAACAGTAAAAATGTTGCCATCATTCTCTGAAAATGATGAGCCAATCGGGCCAATATGGGCAAATGCCTAGATTCGCAGTACTTGCCTAGGGATTGCCAAATGCTCAGGGAATCGGCAACCAAACCCACGTAGAGTAGCGTTCGTTATAATGTACCTAAAACTATATTCTTTCTTTCATGCAAACTATTTACATTTTACTTAGAATTTTGTATTGTAGAGGTGGATAAAATAGGAGTCATTCAGTTAGTTCAGGCGTTTTTTAAAAGGCTACATTATCACTGCTTCAATATGAAAGCACTATCTGAATTTATTATGCTGTGATTTTCCCGTCTTGAACTAGGCTCGATTTAAAAGTTGTTGAAACACCAGCCTGTAGAGCTCTTATAAGGTTATTCTACGTGACGCCATATGACTACCAACGAAATTGCTACCACTCAATCTGAATCACCAAATCGGCCTTGACTGAAGTCCTAGTGACAGTGTCGAAAATCGAATGTCGTTCACATTAAATAGGATATCCTACCGCTAGCATAAGGTCACACTGAATCCATTAATTTCTTAATTCATAGAAAACGAAAAAAGCCACATTTTATCGCTGCCGGTTTGTAAATTCTTTTATTAAATTGCAAAGAAATATGCCAGGTAGTATATTTCAACAGAAGCAATCAATCAAATCTATTGATGCATAGCCGGGTAATGGAAAAACACTTGCTTTGACAAATTGTCAATACCAATCATTTTAATTCAGCATTGACTTGCTGATCGGTTCTAAATATTAGTTTTTAACCCGTGCGTGTATCTATTGCATAAGTGTTTTACTACTTCTGAGACTGCTCCCGCAATTTGCTTGCGCAATTTGTCATTTTTACACTTGTATTAAATTGATTGAACCAAATTGAATATCCTTTCGGCACCTGGATTTGTTTTCTCATATTTCGAAAACAAAGGGATGCTTAATGAACTGGTGATGAAATGACTTGTTCATGAAATTTACCACGATACCAAGGTTGTGCCCAGATACTATCGAGGGCCACCGTTGGGTTGTCGTATAACATTTATCGAACAACGCTCTGACGGATTGATTCCTATTTCGCACATGAACAAGGAAATTGTTTTCTGCATCCTTTGAGAGAAGCTACACACATGTGCGTCGTTCGAATACGTTTTTCGGTGTAGGCTGAAGGGCGGATAATTTAGAACCACTCAGCAGCAGCCATACTTCCAAACGACCAAAATAATAATGTCTGGTGACGGTAATAACAGTAACGGAATAATATGTGTGTAATTTGTTTCCGTTCAATTTTCGTTATTCCCCAAAATAAAGCGATACCATAAAAAAACTGAGCAAAATGAACGAACAAATAATGTATCCGTTACCGCTCGAATAGATAAAATAAATTCGATTTTATTGAGTCAATATTTGGTTTGGAGAAGAATGACAAAAATGGTTTCGGATAACTGCGCTGCGACTATTTTCTGCCGCATTCACCTCGGAATTGAAGTGGATTGCACGCGTATTTCAATTTGCCTGGGAATGGTGAGTTCTTTTAGTTTCTGGCGTTTGTGAACTGCTAAAACGAAGATAACTTAAAGTGTTAACCCGATGTGCTATCAGAACAACTACCGACGACGCTATATACGATTTGAAGTGATAAATCTGTTTTCATAAAGTGCATTAACGGCCCATACAAAACCTCAAATGTAGCATCTTCAACAATTGATACCTACTCTTGGATGTTTGTCAGATTTTCGTAAGAGCTGAAGCAGTGAACAAAAACTTTTGATATTATTGGGCCCCGGCGTGGTTTGAAATCGTGACCCCATGATCAACAGCCCAACGCACTAACCAGTGACCCACTGCACCCTACCTTCTCAACAGCCAATTTAATTATATAGCTATACCTATTGTGATAGTACATCAAAGCAAACAGGGGGCGTGAGTTTGTACTTAAAAAATGAATATCAACTCGATCCGCCAGAGAAGATTTCGGACAATATGAACTTTTGGTACTTATCAGCACGCTTGTATTTAGCTAGGTTCAAAAACTGTTGTAGTAATGATAATTTATAGATCGTCTAGTTCATCTAAGGCATTATTCTGCGAAAAATTTGCTGAATTGTTAGAAAATGTGGTGGAGAGAAAGAAACCCGTGCTGATCTTAGGTGACTTGAATATATGTAGACTGACTAGTAAAGCATACTTATCAAAATAGAATGCAAAATATAATAAGTGATAATTTCTGTAAATTGTCGATTGATGAACCAACACGAATGCCATGTACAATTGAGTCTTTGATTGACTACGTCATCACAAATTTTACTGATATAAGTTCAGAAGGTAACAGTGATTTAAATATATATCCGACCAAGAAACTACTGAAGTTAAAATAAAAAATGAAGTGAGATGTCGGAATAGTAAAGTGCTTAGATACATTAAAGCACTAAAATATAGAAAAGATACATTTTATCAACGTCTGTATGATAGTCCTATATGTTCTTTGCAGTATTTAGATACAAATATAGATTTATTGGCTCGGAATTTTCAAATGGAATTAATGATAACGACAGACTTTTTGTTAATAAAGTTGAAATAAAGCAAGATATGTGTGGGTGGTTCAAAAGGGACTTTAACAATTTAAAACGAGTAAATATAACAAAATATAATAAAGCTAAATTTACGAATAATGAGTTAGGGTGGGATGAATATCGACTGAACAGAAATGTAATATATAAACATGCTCTGATGCATGCCAGAAATAGATTTATATAAAACAAAGTCGAAAACAGTACAAATCAAAATTTATTTATTTATTATTTATTTATTTTTGTGTCGCAAAAACGGAGTGAAAGAACCCATCCCATCCGTCAAGTAAAGAACGTGCCAACCCTCACTCCAACACAAGGGACTGACTTTTACCGTGCCCCAGAAATTGCAAGGGGCGGATGTCTGAACATGAAGATTTAGATACCATCCATCCCCGCTGACCTTTTATTCAAAAGTGACTCGTAGATACACGGCAGATCATCTTTCAAAGTGAATAATTAAAGAGTGTATGGTCTATTGGCGCCGACTGCGTTAGCCTGGTTTTAATCATGGCACAAGGTGAACCCATTTTTCGTAGATCGCCAATTGATCAGAGCACAAATAGAAGTTACACACCAGTTCCCTATTCTCAATGTCATGTTTTTGGCGAAAAGGATCGTTCCCCCTGTACAACGATTAACCTTCGTTTTATGCGGCATTTTCCGGAATTATTCCAGCAGTCAATACTATATGTCTGGAAGATTCGGGCACCATGAATATCATTATTATCCTTCCTCCTTAACAACTTATTTATCTGTATGAAAACATTTTCCTCAGTACCGAATCACCGATTCTCTATAATTTTGTTCACTCAGCTGCTTCAGGTTTCGGCTCTCTGAATTCAACATCCTTACCTCCGGTTCGTTGCGGTTAGTAAACTGTCTATGTAGTTGTTGAAGCCTAGTTCATCAATTGTAGGATTTCTGTACTTCTGCGTTTGGAATACGATAACCCTCACCCAGTTACAATTGATTAACTTGATTGTAAAGCGACAGGTTTTTCCTAACATCCATTGTTAAACATTTTGCTATAAATATACCCAGCATTCTAGAAAATTAATATACATATGTTTAAATTCTTAAACAGTTCATTTATTCTATGATCGTACTGAAGTTTCTTTTAAAATTAAAAATGATTTACACAATTCGTGAAATACATAATTATGTTTATCTACCCCTAGAATGCCACCTACTAGGACTAGGACTAGTTCGTCTAACTGCCGCTTTATCGCTTGTATTGCATACAAGCCTTCGAAAGTTGATTCTTTCCATTAAATTGGCTGACTGAACCGCAATAATTTGTAATTGCTACCACGTGGAGTGAAGGCTGGAGTTACAGCGCTGTTTCACTTCTTTCCACAGCTGGTCATCAGACTCAGGCACGCATACTACGAACCCCGCCATCGAAGCCACAATTTCAGTTCTGCCTGAGTAAGATTTACTTGTTTATCGATTTAAATGAACAGACCAACACTTTTCTAAGCAGCCACGCGTAAACTATAGTTCATTCGATTTCCTTCTATAGCCGTGTTTCTTTGCACGCGGATATAGGGATGGCATCAGAAAACGACCATCGCCGTTTAAGAATTCATCAAAAAAAACTTGGCAGCACACATGCACCGTGATCCGTGACACAGCTGTAAGTTTTAGTTAAGAAATTTGTATTGAAAATCCTGAAATTGAAAAATATTTACTTCCGCCAATTGAAATTGATGCCAAGCATATTCTAAAATTATGAAAAACAATTTCACATTAACAGATTTGCTAAATTCAATTACCCTTAAAATGAAGTTTGAAAAATAATAATAATAAAATCACGAATAAAATATTCGGCGGGTTGTGTGAGTGGTCGGTGGGTTGTCATACTTTGACATTTCCTGCAAAATTCATCGGAAGGATTCATCAGAAACGAAGAAACTGGATTTTGGAAGCACAGTTTATCCTCGCTAAAGCGATAGCTATGCCCGCTACAGTTAGCGTATATAGGATAAGTTGTTGTTGTATTTTACATGCAAATTTCAAATTATCCCTATATCCGCGTGCAAAGAAACACGGCTAATGTTAATTTACGCAAGCTTGGCAGCCTAACTGCACGTGTGTTTCCGCACAAAAAAAAAAACAATTCAGTTGTTTGGTTTTTTTTTTTAACTTTAACATAGTTTAATCTGCATGTCTTTAAGAGTTTTTGAGCAGTGTATGGCTCCAAATCGAAAAAAGGGCAATAGAGTATGTCGAGGTGCTTAAAATGCATGTTGATAATACGAGGAGCAACAGGGGTCAGCTGCGAAGGCGTTTGCAAAAAAGTCTTTCACTCGACCACAAAATTTTCCGGATTGGACGATTACAGCAGCGGCATAATAAGAACAGGTAATATTGTAAGATTTATTTGCGATGATTGTATTCTCTATATCCAGAATGTGGACATTGTTGTAAAGGATATAAAGACAGGCGTCGATAAAAACACCAACTACTTCAAGCTATATAAGTATAAAATGAAACAATCACTTAAGAACAACGAAATCGAAATCAAGAATTTACTGGAGGCAATAGAGGGACGATACATGGGAGGAATGCGCATCTTGAAATTTGTTCATGAAGTATGTGAGAGAAGTGTATTGTGCATAAAAAATTCGTGCAGCATTGCAGATAATTTCAAGGAAGAAAATGAGAAAAATACGCGCCCAATAAGGAAATTACAACAAAAGTATATGTAATGAGGTTAAAAAAATTGTCAGTTGGAAGCAACCAGTGGCGGGAAACCAAATGTCATTTGCACAAATTGTCAAAAAAGGAATTGATGAAACGAAAGCAAAAGTGTTGCCAGAGCTGCAAAAACCTCTTATAGTCAAATCAAAGGAAAAACAAAAATTATTAAGACTCAGCAACATTATAAAAATGTTGATCCCGAAAATCTAAAATTTTCAAATATTGAAAGCACCAGCAGCGGGATGCTAATAATTGAAAGTGAAAATTCGGAGGGACGAGACAAAAATAAAATAACAAATTAAATCCAAGAATTCTTCTAGCTTATATGAATTTCAAAAATAAAAATGTGGCGAAATATTAAAACCTATGTACTCAATAAAGGGAAAACGCAAATTAATGCAATTACTTTCGGTGAAAGAAAGTTTTTAAATAATCAAGAAATATATAATCAGTTTAATAAATATTTTATAAAAAGTTGCTTCACACTTTTAGTGAATCATAACAAAACATTCGGTATTCAAATATCATCGACACAAGGACGGTATTATTTAAATTTACATTGATCGATACCGAGCAATTGAAGATGGTTTCAAAATCGATGAATAATAAAAAGGATCCGTTCTTATTATCATTGAGAATTCTTATTGACCAATTCGAAGTTCTGAGACCGGTAATAGTAAGGATAGTAAATTTATCTATGGAAAACGGCGTGTTCACCGAAAGTTGGAAGCAATCTTTTGTGAAGCCGATTCAGCAAGTATCTGGAACAACGAAAGGGGAAGAATTTCGTCCCGTAAATATGTTTATATTGTTGAAAAAGGTGCTGGAGAAAATAGTATATTCTCAACTACAAAATTTTGTGGAGGTTAATAATATACTTATCTCAAATAAATCAGGATTTGGAGAAAGGCATTCCTGTGAAACTGCAATAAGATTGGTTCTGAACGACTGGAGATGTTTGACTGATTCTAAACAGAAAACTACAGCAACGTTCATTGACATGCGACGAGCTTTCGAAATAGTCGACAGAAAAATCTTGATGGACAAACTGTACCAATATGGAATCCGAGGGTCTGAGTGGACCTGGTTCAATTCTTACTTGAGCGATAGATGTCAATGTACAATTTATTATGATGCATATTCAGATGTCATGGGAGTTAAAATAGGAGTACCGCAAGGCTCTATTTTAGGAACGCTTTTGTTTGTATTGTATATAAATGATATGAATAAGGTTGTGGAGTACTCAAATCTGTGTTTGTTTGCCAATGACGCTTTATTATATGTTTCGGGTGTTGACGTTAATTCGTGCGCGAATAAAATGAAAATTGACTTGAAAAATGAGTGGCTGCAAATAAACAAGTTCAAACTAAATGATAAAAGACTAAAGGTATGATCTTAGGAGGATCACTAGATGAGGATTTATTTGTTAAAATGAAAAAATGGAGATAGTAGAGATATTAAATACTTAGATATAATAATAGACAATAAACTTTCAAGGAGCATATTGACTATCTATTTAAAAATGTGCCAACAAAAATTGGGATAGTAGAGTTCGGGATAAAATTACGTTTATGAACGCATCGGAGTGTATAATACGATCATAAAACCACATTTTGAATACTGTTCAACGGTTCTTCTGCAATGTTCGACGGAAAGTATGTAACTACCTGTCTTATGTATATGCCATCTGATGCGATGACAGCGGAACTTCGGCTAAAGCGCAACTACGAAGTCGACTTTCATCGCGTTCAGGACTGGCCTTGGCCGTACTCTGAACCTGGAAGGGAACGCAGTCGAATCTTCACGGATGGCTCCAAAACCGATCAAGGATCTGGTGCTGGTGTTTTCATGGAGAGCGACAACATTAAACTTTTCTTCTCGTTAGGCAAACATGTGTCAGTCTTCCAAACGGAGACTTATGCTATCCTAATGGCCATGGACTATGTTGCGAGGAACAGGTGGAAGGGGCGAAGTATCTGCGTCTGTAGCGACAGGCAGGCTGCCCTTAAGGCCTTGCTCAACACCTTAACCACCTCCAAAATAGTCCGTGAATGCAAGATCTCTCTGAATTCGGTCGGAAGGCTGAGTCCCGGCTGGGTCCCGGGTCATAACGGGATCACGGGAAATGAGATCTCCGATGAACTTGCTAGACAGGGCTCAGAGGGGGACACCTCAGGACCTGAACCAGCGATTTGTCTGCCTGTGTCCTCGGTCAGGGCTTCCATTGACGGTTGGGTTTCATTTAAACTCAATCGCCGTTGGCATGACTCTCCAGGGTGCAGACAGACTAAGCAAATTCTCCCCGACGTCTGTAGGAAATCCGCGGCATTCTTGTTGTCTCTCAACAGAAAAGACTGCAGACAGACTACTGGCGTTCTTACGGGACACTACGCTTTTGCCAAACACCTTAAGGTGCTAGGCCTAAGCGATACCACCAATTGCGAAGCCTGTGGAGAAAGCGACGACACTGCGGAACATTTCCTCTGGGATTGTCCTGCTTTTGCTCGTATCAGGTGGCAGGTATTTGGTGCGGATATGGTGAGTGCTGTAAACCTAAGCTCCTTATCATTGAATCGCCTTCTCGTTTTTCTTAGGAGTACAATGGACCAGTATTGAGTCTGAGTGCTCCAGTGTAGAAAGTCTCGCACCCCGACAAAAAAAAAACAAAATGTACCTGCCTACAGATTTCAAAAACTGCAAAACAAAGCGATGCCATGTATTTTAAAAATGTCCCGCTTAACGTCAACCTTACAGTTGTTGGACACGCTAAAGTGGTTAAGCAGCAGACAAAGAGTAATATTTAATGTCGTAATTTTTGTATTCAAGATTAAAACAGATGGTTTGACATCCTATATAACGGAGAACATGCAGTTTGTTATTATAGCCTGAGAAATAACCAGGACTTCAGATTGGATCGCCATCGTACTGTTAGCGGACAAAACAGGGAATTTATAAGGGTATATCTATGTACATGCTGCCTGCCAACATAAAAAAGTGTGAAAATGTGTTTGCGTACAAACACCTATTGTTAATTTATGTAAAGCAAAATTTTTAAAGTTTTTAAATCCTTCTTTGTAAAAAAAATTTTAATTATATATCTTTTGTACATTATTTCTAATGGTGTGCCCAATAAAAGAAATCAAATCAAAAAAAAATATATATAGGTATAAGTTTTAATTGTTATATATCATTTACTTTACACTTTTTAATAATTTTATACATGTTTAAATGTTTGTATCGCAGCCCAAGGGCAGGTTGGCTTTGTTTTTGTTACGGCGGTACTTGCCGGTTCATTTTAATGTCTATTATATCGGTTGCGCCTAAATTTGGACATAAGAAAACTTTAAATTATTTTTAGCTTGAATTTAGGTTCTTGGATTGCCATGTTTGATATTTTTGCGGTTACAGTACATGGTGTCGTTTAGACCCTTTATATTTAGCTTACGCTTGGTTGGTGAACAACGCTGATGTCGATTTATTTTTTTAGGAAAACCATCAGGTTATCTGACACACAAATGGAGTGCTTCAGATTAATCTGCAAGACTTTAGCATTGGGGGGCTTCGGTTGTTTGGTTGGTTGGGATGGTAGTTACGTCAGTTTCCATCTTCACGTCTTCTAAAAGGTTGTTGGCGTAGTCGATTTCGTCTAAGTCGTCGGTCTGACCTGATGACCTGAATATTTTCACTTTGGCATGCCTTTGCCAAAGCAGAGTTTACAGCCAATCTTCTCGTTGTATTCTACGCTGTCTTCCGACTGAATTATCACTGTTGATGGCCATATTTGGCAGACAAATGAGTATCAAGCCGACCCAATCTTCACGGATCTCGTGAGCACACCACTTAGACAAAGCGTCTTCATGTTCGATGACCCTCTTACGACTTCGGCTGAGTTTAATCAGGTGAGCGGTCCGCCTTGGTTATTCGGGACATGGTCCAAGACAATCTCGGATAGCTTGTTTTTTATGGCACCCAAACGACAGCCATTGTCTTGCCGACATAAACTAATGCGACTTGTAGGTTGTCTCCGATGAGTTCATCAGTAACCTTCTGGTATTTGGTTTTATCAAAAAGGTCCCGCGGTGTAGACGTGCCGGCCTCCTCCTTCTTGGAAATCCCCAGAACAAAGGCGGCCCTGTGAGACGCCATTTTTCTGCGATTGTTTGCCGATTTGTTGTTTTTTCTTGCGGGCTTTTGTGCATTACAAGCCGAGTGTCTTGCGCAGTGCGTGTAGAGAATGTTAATGGTTTGGGCATAGCAGGTATGCTTTTAGATGAGCTCATCTCAGAGTACCCGCTTCCCACCATTGTTTCCTGATTGGAGGCAATCTTCCGATGATGTGCCCTGGTTTCCATTTTTTACAGTATTTTTGTTTTTGGTTTTTTGGTTGTTAATTGTTTTAAAATGTTGGTCCCACTACTAGTATGGTCCGTCCCGACAAAGCCCTTTTTTCGAAATAAGGCTTAAGTACGACAGACCACGCCTGTGCATATAAAGGAGCTCGTTAATGACTTACCTAACCCCCAGCCTTACATTAAAGGGCACGGTTTTGTGCATTAAGCGCTCACACCACCGCTGAAATCAAGTATCTCAATTCGATGATATGGAAGCATATGTTAAGGATTCAACTATTGAGAAGTCACTCATACAATACTTCCGGGCCTTCGCTAAACCCGTCTTGAGATCGCACAAGACATATTTGGTGGTGAGTACCAGCCGGTACCCACATGGAGAGTTTGAATGAGGATACTCTGACCCGGTAATACCTAAAGTTTTTTACCCACTGCTAAAATCTGAGAAACATCTATGGCCCATATAGTTAGTGCCTAATATTTATTAATTTATTTTTAAATTCTGAAAAACTCATTTCGGCGTCCACGCTGCTGCATGTGAGATAGAATAGCTAGATTCAAAACTTTTTATGGACAAAATTTGGAATAGGTTTTCTTCTAACAAACTAGTTCTGGAAAACAAATGCATCCACAATTCAACAACGACCTCATCCTATCGCATTTTTTTTTTTTTGCGAACATCGGCATCCAATAAATGGAAAGCTTTTCAGCAGTAGGAATTTGTTTGGTTTGGATATCTTTGGGATTGAATTTCATTAGGATCAAAGAGCTCTAACAGCTCCATTTTCTAGCTATTTGCATCTCGGATTACCAAACGTAACCGAGGACCGGTGGGACAGTCTCGCTTTTTCATCTGAAGAACTATGTCGTCCTCCAAAACACCGACGCCAATGTCCCCCTTTTTCACACATTCGCAATATTTCTTTTTTTTGTTTTCTTTTTTTCTTTCACTTGGTCTGCAAAATGCCGCTGTGAACACTTTCATCATTATCTTATTCCAATTGTCGCTATTTTTGTTTATGTGTTTATGTTTTTATTTATGTTAGTAAGGCATGTTGGAATAATATCTTTTTTTCTAATAACAAGTTCATACAAAGTTAAGTTGTGTTTGAGTTAGCTAGAATTTTAATGTTCGTTTAAGTTCTTATGAACGTGGAGATTGGTATTAAAAATAATGTGAAAAGCGAAATCCGCTGAAACTCAAAATCAAATGTGGGCCTACGATTGGTTTAAATCTTTAAATAAATAAGTTGCATCTCTTCCATGGTCCATGATCCATGCTTAAGAAACGCAGATGCGGAAGCGGAAACCCTTAGTCATCTGCTAGAGTCTCACTTACATTAACCAGATAACAGTTGGCTCACAACCAGCCCCGATTACCGAATCTGTGAGTGAGCCAAGACAAACAACTCGGCGTAGCTGGTATATTGCGAAAGCTGTGGTAACGGACGAGGCCATCAAATACGCTTTTGCGTCTTTTGACGGCTTCAAGTCACCTGTCACGGACGGAATATACCCAGCCATGCTGCAACAAGGTACAAATCAGTTGCTACCAACCATGAAGAAAATCTTCACCGCTGTCCTGGCAGTGGCATAGATAGCAACAGCCTGTACAGTTAGAGTGGCATTTATACCAACAATTCAGACTTCCTTCTTGCCAAAAAGCATAGAAAGGCTGGTCGAGCTTTACGTGCGCAAAACTGCTTTGCGATTGCACCCACTATCTCAGATGCAACATGCCTACCAACGCGGAAAATCGAGCGAGGCTGCGCTCCAAAGTCTAGTTGGTAGAATTGAGGGCGCGCTTGACATGAACGAATACGCGATGGGCATTTTCATCGATATAGAGGGTGCTTTTCACAATGCGACTTTTGACAGCACGTGCAGCTCTTCCAGACAACACGGCGTAGACGAATCATTGGTGCTGTGGAACCTGCTGTGCTTGCGGATGCGGATTGTGGCCGTTATGTAATGGCGGGGGTAAACAGAGGAGGCTGCCCGCCAGGTGGCGTTCTGTCTCCACTGCTGTGGTGCATGCTGGTCGACTCTCTGTTGAACGCGCTCAACAGTTCTAATGTATACGCTCATGTTGGATCATGCCTCGAGACTGTCTGCGCCAAGGCGCAGGCGGCTCTTAACGTGATCGACGAATGGTGCACTAGGAATGGGCTCTCGGTCAATCCTCTTAAAACTGAGCTTGTTCTTTTTACGAGAAGGCGGAAGCTTTTCGGGTTGACTCAGACAGTGCTAAAAGGCGTCACAATCCAACTCTCCAATGAATCGAAATATTTGGGAGTCATCCTGAATAGTAAACTTCCTCAAATTCAATTTTATTTGCAGTATGAAGTTGTTTTACAAAGTAAATAATTACGAGTATTTAGCTTAAGGGATGCAGAACATAGTTCTTTACATCTACAATATGGGTACAATGTTAGGACGAATTATTTTAATATTTTGTAATAAATAAATATTTTAAGGGAAAACACTACAAGGAAAAACCCTTATATAATACTTAGAACTAAGATTGCACATCACCCAATTTTACTTAATCAGTAAAAGTTAAAGGTTGAGTATAAGCTCGTTATCTGAATAAGCACATTTTTCAAAAAAATTGTTTTGAAGCATGTATAAGACTAATTTAATTGGGCTGACATTTGCTCTATTGTGAAGTCGGACTGTCGAGTAAGACCACGGTAGGTTAAGCATAAGCTTTAGAATTTTATTTTGGCTGATTTGCAGTTTTTTATTATAAGTCTCAGCACACTGCACAGTCAAACCTGCTGGAGCTCCATAAGTTAAAACCGCTTGGAAAATCGTTTTGAAAATTATGACTTTATTATGTGTGCTTAGTTTAGACTTTCTATTAATAAAGGGATAGAGTATTTCAGTAAGGAGGTTGCTTTTATGAATAGTATTCGAAATATGTTTTTCAAAAGTTAGTTTTTTATCCAAAGTAACGCCAAGATACTTGCAGTCATCGGACCATGGAATATCTGTAGAGCTAACTTTAAGCATGTAATGGGGAAGAAGACTTTGCTTTCTGCGTCGAGTGAACCATATAGCTTGGCACTTCTCAGCATTGACTTTTATTTTCCGCCTAGTAAAGTAGCTCAGTAGTGAATCCAGTGAGCTCTGCAAACTTGTAAGTGCGTCTTGTGGAAAAACACTCTACGCTTAAAGAGCAGTGTCATCTGTAAACATGGCCACTTCGGTGTTGTGAGCAAAACGTGGAAAATCAGACATAAAAATGTTAAACAGGATGGGACCGAGTACAGAACCATGTGGAACACCAAAAGGGATATCGTATTCGGAAGACTTAGCAATATTAGTGTACACAACAAATTGTCTTTTTTGTAGAAAGCTCCTTACAATCTGGATAAGGTAAACAGGGAAGTTGAATAGAATTAGTTTGTAGATAAGACTTTCCTGCAATACTCTGTCGAACGCCTTTTCGACACCTAGTAGTACTAAACCAGTCGAAAGTTTTGACTGTAGGTTGGCTTGTACGTGATTTTTAATTCTTCGACTTTGGTGTTGAGTAGAGTGGCCCGCTCTGAAACCGAATTGTTCCGGGGGATATAAGTTAATAGCCTGAACGTGGTTTAAGAGTCGACGCTGTATAACTTTTTCCTATATCTTACTTAAAGTACTTAGTAGGCTTATTGGCCTGTAATTATTATGGTTATCTTTTGACTTACCAGGCTTGCTAATTGGAATCACTTTGGCTATTTTCCATTTGACGGGAAAATAACAATGTTTATTATATAAGTTAAACATAAAAGCTAAATAAGTTATACCTTTTTTGGGTAAAGCTTTTAATAGGCAGTTACTTATGCCGTCGAGACGAGGGGACTTTTTTATTTTTAGTTCGCTGATTAAATCCTCAACGAGGCGGTTGTTTATAGTTAGTTCTGAGTTATGATTTGGAGGGGTACTATTTAATGCTCTAAGTTTATCACTTCCGAGGTTTTCAGTGAACGGGTCACTCAGGTGCGCTGAAACTTTGTGATTTTTGCAAAATGTTTCAGCCAAAATAGTTGCATTTTGTTCCTGGGTTATAAAAACATCATTTTGAGCTCGGAGGGGTGGTATGTTTGAGTCCTTTATCGAAACCAGATAACAGGTTGTTCCACTTTTGATTTCGAAAGATTTGTATTTCATTTTTAATTTGGTAGTTTAAAATCTTAAGGTTGTTTTTAAATATGTATAGCCTGTACTGAATCCATTTACTCCTCTCAGCATTCCGCAATTGAATTAGGAGTAGTGTATGTACCGGCAGAGGTGAATGCTTCGAGTTAGAATAAGAACATTGTCTCTTTGGGATGGATATATCGGCTGCTCTTTTAATTGTTTGTTCGAATCAATCAATGACCATGTCTATCTATTCGCATGACTGAAAATCGTCCAACGATAAACGACCTTGGTACAAGTTGCCAGATAAATGTAGGATCTGTACCTAACTCACCCAATTTGCAGCGGAATAGTTAAATTGGCCACATCTGTTATTTATAAGATCAGAAGCCTGGAGCTCAGTGTAAACCGGCAAATGATGAACGGCAAACTTCTTTGGTCCAAGCATATTGAGCTGAAGACTGCCAAGATGTTGTCGGTTTTCTGGCAGTGCAAGGCATTTTCGGCAAGACATGAGGCTTATCACTGAAAAGAGTCCTATGGATTTATACGGCTATGATAAGACCATTTCTAGCATAAGCATCGGTTGTTTGGTGGAATAACCTTTCACACTTCGTTACTGCTGCTTTCGCCAAACTATAAAGGAAGATATGTCTCGGCTGCACGGGGGCCTTCCCTAGCACGCCTGGCTCGGGCATGGATGCATTATTGAAGCTCCCGTCCCTTGATGTTTCCATCATGGGTTGCACAATCAAAACAAAAAAAAACTCGCACTATAGTTTTAATTAACTAGCGCAACGGTTGTCCTTGGACTCCTGTCTTATGTATATGCCGTCCGATGCAATGACACCGGAACTTCGGCTGAAGCGCAACTACGAGCCTAGAAAGGAAAGCATTTAAATCATCATGGATGGCCGAAACCGATCAAGGATCTGGTGCTGGTGTCTTTTTGGAGAGCGAAAACATTAGACGTTTCTTCTCTTCTTTTCTTCTCGAGACCTTTGCTATCCTAATGGCCATGTAATATGTTGCGAGGAACAGGTGGAGGAGGCGAAGTTTCTGCGTCTGTAGCGACAGTCAAGCTGCCCTTAAGGCCTTGCTCCACCCCTTAACCAACTCCAAAATAGTTGAATGCAAGATATCTCTGAATTCGGTCGGAAGGCTAAATTCACTTATACTTGTCTGGGTCCCGGATTATAACGGGATCACGGGAAATTAGATCTCCGATGAACTTACTAGACAGGGCTCAGAGGAGTACTTCTCAGGACCTGAACAAGCGATATGTCTGCCGGCGTCCTCGATCAGGGCTTCCATTGACGGTTGGGTTTCATATGAACACAATCGCCGATGGCATGACTGTTCAGGTCTGTAAAAAATCTGCGGCATTATTGTCGTCTCTCAACAGAAAAGACTGCAGACAACTACTGGCGTTCTTACTGGCCATTACGCTTTTGCGAAACACCTTAAGATTCTAGGCCTAAGCGATACCACCAAGTGCGAAGCATGTGGAGAAAGCAACGCCACACCGGAACATTTACTACTTGATTGTCCTGCTTTTGCTCGTATCAGGTGGCAGGTATTTGCTGCTGATATGGTGGGAGCTGTAAACCTAAGCTCCTTATCATTGAAGCGCCTTCTCGTCTTTCTTAGGAAAACAAGTAAATTCTCACAGTAGAAGAGGTGTATGTTCCTGGTAGTACAATGAGTCTGAGTGCTTCAGTGGAGAAAGTCTCGCACCCCGAGAAAAAAAATAAAAAAAAAACATTAAATGCCTCCAGTTGAGTGTGCCGTATTACAGAGCTCCTTTTCAAGTTTCCCGAGGATTTTCGCAGGTGATAACTTTGATTTCCTAATGAAATAATTATTGCTCCCAAAACCCCAATGGTATATTACTTAAATAAAGCATTACACCTACCAAATAAAAATAAATAATTCAATAACAAACTTCCTAGTAATCAAAATTGTGTACGTCCTTAAAAATCTCTCTCAAATAATTTGAAAATTTTTAAAATAGACGCAAAACCCCCAAGTAGATAACTTAAACTCACACAGGTATATTTTAATAGAGCTTCACCGTTACTGTATCTTATGGTATCACGCACACAATTAAGAATTTTATGCCGATCACATATTTAAATGTGCACCTTCCGCACTAATGAGATTAAATGGGCTAAATACACACACATTATAAAAAAGTCCCCATTCCACCACAGCTTCACAGAAATGACCTTGCAACAAAACAAAAACATAGCTACTTGGATTTTTTGTTCAACAGAAAACTCACCTGTCCATCGCAATAGCTACTAAGTGTAAAATGGAAGCTGTACAACACAAAACATCACACGATGTCCATATGTCACATAATTCCGGTCCGAGTATCCATCCTTGACTAATCTGTATACGCAAGAGTAACGTAAAGCAGAGACAAAGACAAAAAGAAGAAAAAGACAAAATTAAATAGGACACCCAAGACGTATGAGTTTTAATTAAATAAAATACGAGCACGTAGCTGTTTCTTAAATAAGCTGTCAGATAGTCGACATTCATATATACAATAACAAGGATAAAACTTTGTAAGCACGTATTTTCACAAACTTTTTACGTTAAAGCGCAAACAAAATAAATATCCTTCATGAACAAGAAAATTTATTTTTTTTATTCACACCTCCCATTGTAATGCAAACACGTGCTTACAATCTGCTTCACAGCAGAACGAAAAACTCCTACCGAAATAATAAAGTAGTACCCTTACCTCGTAGACTGCACCCAAAGGCATCACTAAACAGGCAACGAATAAATCCGCGACGGCCAGCGATGCAACCAGATAATTAGCAACATTCTGCAAGTTCCGCTCCAGAATTATTGCTGCGATTACAAAAACATTACCTGCAATTGCAACACGTTGGTGTAACCAGGACCCACAGGCACACATACGTTATTGTACATGAAGAAAGCGCAGGAAAAAAGAGAAAAGAAATGATAATACATATAAGAGTAGATTCAAAATATGGAGTGCCTAACTTTTAAGAATAATGCTTAGAAATATGGAGAAAATGCGGGTTCAGAGAAATAACTTCACGGGCAATAAATATGGGCAATAACTTTACATGGGCAATAACTTCACATGGGCAATAACTTCACCTCTAGTGGGCAATAACTTCACCTTTTTTTGTGAAGTTATTGCCCACTGATGGTAGGCAATAACTTCACCGTACATTTTTTGAAGTTATTTCCCACCTATAATTTGAGTATTTGTCTTTTATAATTAAAGACCTTTTTTGCTTTTTCTTTTTTTTGAAGAATCATAAAACGATACATACTACAAAATAAACAAATAAGAAAGTATAAGAAAGGTTAGTGACATTCAGTAACACTTCAATTGGATAAATTATACAAACTAAAATTTGGGTGGGGTGACCCAGTAATAAAAACCAAAAAACTAAAAAAGAAAAGAAAAAAAACATGTTTAAACAGAAAAAATTATAAACAGAAAATTAAATTGTAATAACAAAAAATTTGAAAAGAAAAACAATGTAAACCAAAGTTAAACCATTATATTAGAAGTAAGAGATTCTAAAGCTGCATAGTCAAGACTGAAGAGCCACATTTTAACGCATTTTAAGAAAATTTCTGGAATTGCTATTGTTCTGATGGTCAGAGGAAGTTCATTAAATAACCGTAAGACAAAACAGAGAAAAAATTACGATAAGCAGTAGTGCGAAAAGTGGGTACAGATAACGTGTTCGAAAGGTTTCCACGAAGATTGTAACGAGAAATTAAACGAAAATTAAGATTACCAGACTTCATAAGGAATATTTTTAACACCTCAAAACAAAACAAATGCCGGACAGGAAGAATTTTCAGGGCACAGAACAAAGTAAAGCTAGAATGCCTAGGAGGTTTTCGACAAATTTTCCTTAGAACGTATTTTTGAAGAAGCAACAGAGGATGTATTTTATTTCGATATACACCACCCCAGCAAGCAAATCCATATAGTAACTTGGAATGAAAGATACCATAATAGATTGTCAGTAAAAGCTTGGTAGAGCAGACATTACGCAAATAAAAAAAATTTTTCAATGTGTTAGTGTGATTCACAAAATTCATTCTAGAGTCAAGACTCAAGAGTAAGCCCCAAATATATAAATTCATTCACTCTTTAAATTAGGAAACATTTATCACTACAGAAAACCAGTGGTGGATCTAGGATCTCGACTAGGGGGGGGGGGGGGGGGGGGGGTCCATAAAATTTATGCTGTCATGACCTAACTTAATCTCATTTTCTCATTCTTTTGATGCATTTTGCATGAAACTACGATAGTGCCGCTTGTGTGGACAACTGCAAACAATTTTAATTCGGAACATCTACTTCGCGACACAGTGTCGATAATTTTTTGATACACAGATATATATATGCACCAGTTATGAGTGGCGAAGTAAACGGAGTACAAGCCCATATCAGGTCTCATTTTCCTCTTGCAATCTACGTTCATTGTGCCGCGCATGGCTTCAGTTTGGTCATCAATGCCGCTTGCGGAGTTTCGGGTATAAAAAATGCGTTAGGAACTATCGGAGCAATAGAAGCATTTTTCCACTGGCCGAAGAGACAAAGCATTTTAAAGGAAGACATTTTGAAAATGCCGAAAAAGAGTGACCGGAGAAAAGAAAAATTGAATTCTTTCGCTGTTACAAGATGGTGTTACAAGCGGATGGCAATGGTGCAGTAGTAGTGTATTCGCTTACGGAATGAAGGTCGTGCGTTCGAATCCCGGCCAAGTCCATTACTTTATACCAAATACATGAAATCGTAATCTCCCTAAGTAACTTAGACACCACCCGTGGAGAAAAACCCGACAACTGCACCCAAAAACCTCTTTCCTATCTCTCTATTCTTTCTAATACCAAGTAGCTTACACTGTGTTCTTAGCATTATAAGGGTACTGTAACAACAGAAAAAATCCCTTTAGCGTAAGCAAATTATAAAAAAAAAAAAAATGGGCTCAGTCTCATGAAGCAGTTTCAACTTACCTGAAACTTCAACCGGCCGTTATAGAAGCTTTGGAAGAAATAAGAAAGTGGAAAGATCGAGAGACTTCACAAAAGACTTCTCAGCTTTTGACCGCGATTTTGACAATCGAATTTCAAATCTTCTGTCACATAATGGAATCGATCAATTCTATCGTCTTGCCTATGAGTCGGGAATTGCAGACGAAAAATCAAGATCTAGGAGAAACCACAAAGTTAGCTGATGATGCTACGAATGATATCAAGGAAAAGCGGGAAAACGTTGATTCAAATTTTTGTATCATTTACGACAATGTAGCTGAAATCTGTTCTTAATATGAAATTGCCTCGTCGTTGCAGTCAACAGAAAAATCGTTGCAACGTTGAAACACAAAATGTCGAAGATTACTACAGAATTGCCTTCTACATTCCATTCCTTGATACTTACATTTTTCATCTCGAAAGTCGGTTCGAAAAACACAAATCGATCTTCCACAGTTTCGGACAACTATTTCCTTCCAAGCAGGAATTTGATGAGGAAAAATGAGCAGATCTTTACAAGTTTTATGACAAAATATTGGACTGTTCAGAAAGGAATTTTATCTCAGAGATCAGAATGTGGAGGCAACGGATCTTTGATCAAGATATTCAAAATGCGCTCGATGCACTATCAGTGAATAACTTCAGATCGGAATTTTTACTTCAGAATCAGTTTCTATAACCCATCGAATACTTAACTTTCAATGGTTACGTTATTTTTTAGGTTATCAATGAAAAATGTTTCAAAAACGTGAACACGATCTAACGAGTATTGGCAGTGTTACCCGTAACAACAGCAGCTCCAGAACGATGATTTTCGACCCTAAGAAAAATAAAAAAACTGTCTTAGAAGTACAATAGGACGGGAGCGCCTGAATGGACTCGCTTCTTTGAGTATCCATCCTGAAATTGGACTAACGGAAAACGAAATTCTGCAAGAATTCTTAAAAAAACCGCGGAATTTTAAAAACGATTGAGATTTTCTCTAGATTTCGCACTATTGCTAATATGTTGTAGTAACATGAATTGAATAATAATATTATGCATGACAAAATATACGATAACCCCCCCCCTTGGATCCGCCACTGCAGAAAACATTATAACAAACATAGGGACGGGCTACAGTCCGCTTTGGCGAACTGTTGGATACCCTATTCTTATTCCTATCCCTCATAAGTGGGCGTGACAAAAGTCTAAGTATGGTTAAATTGTTAAGAACGCTCTACATATTTTGTTATATAACATTTAAAGGATTTTATCAAAAAAAACGCTCCCTAGCTCAAACTTGGGTGCTTCAATAAAATTGTTTTATTTAATTGTGGGCGTGTCAGTAGGCGGATTTAAAAAAAAATTAACACATGAGCATAAAGGGCCCCTAGAGAGTATATATTATAAATTTCAGCTCCCTAGCTCAAACTTTGGATTTTCAAAAAAATTGTTTTATTTATTTGTGGGCGTGTCAGTGGGCGGATTTTGAAAATATTTATACATGAGCTTAAAGGGCCCCTAGAGAGTATATATTATAAATTTCAGCTCCCCAACTCAAACTTTGGGTTTTCAAAAAAATTGTTTTATTTATTTGTGGGCGTGTCAGTGGGCGGATTTTGAAAATATATATACATGATCTTAAAGGGCCCCTAGAGAGTATATATTATAAATTTCAGCTCCCTAGCTCAAACTTTGGATTTTCAAAAAATTGTTTTATTTATTTGTGGGCGTGTCAGTGGGCGGATTTTGAAAATATTTATACATGAGCTTAAAGGGCCCCTAGAGAGTATATATTAAAAATTTCAGCTCCCTAGCTCAAATTTTGGTTTTTCAATAAAATTGTTTTATTTTTTTGTGGGCGTGGCAGTGGGCGGATTTTGAAAATTTTATATCCCGAGCAGTTTTAGGAGTCATAGATCATATATAAAAAATTTCAGCTTCCTAGCTCAAAATTCGATTTTTTCCAAAATTTTGTTTTTTTGAGTTTGTGGGCGGATTTCAAAAATTCGTAAACTTGATTATTTCGGGACCCTAGAGAGTATATGGTTAAAATTTCAGCTCTCTAGGTCCAGTTTAAAGGCCTAATTTTTGCCGACGGACGGACGGACGGACGGACGGACATGGCTAGATCGACATTACTATCGATGCTGATCATAAATATAGTAACTTTTAGGGGTCTACGGGCAATATTAAGGTATGTTACAAACTATGCGTCAAAATTAATATACCCCTAGAATAGGGTATAAAAAGAGGGAAACGAAGAGCCGGAATCACAATAGCAACTAGACAGTTTATATCTTAAGGCATTCAGGTCAGCAACAACGGCAGCAATTAAAAGCTGGGAACATAGAAAATGTACTCGTATCTATCTTTTGGGAAAGCATCCCAAGTCTAAGACAGGCCAAACGAGCCATTCGGCCCTTCAATCAAAATGCCAGCAAATGTCTAAACCTAAGCAGGCATGATATCAAAAACCTAGTAGGTTACCTTACTGGTCACCATGGTTTAAGACTTTAAGATATCATCTACATAAAATGAGAATATCAGACTCTCCTGAGTGCCGAATCTGTCTTGAAGAGGACGAGTCAGCTGCACACATTTTAGCTTCATTTTATGTGAATGTCCAGCCCGTAATGGAATTAGAAAGAAGATCTTTTTCAGGGAGCAAATGAGCACCGAGGACATTAAGAATTCTTCTACTGGTAAAATTGTCCGCTTTACACGGAAAGTGGAAATTCTACTAGTTTAACTTTTCTGGCCTTTCTTTTAGGTCGAAGTACACCCCCTTATAAATCGCCTTGGCGAGCCAGAATTTAAAACAAAGGCATTCAGGTGCATGAAAGTACACATTAACATCCAAAGTGTGTATAGAAGATACGCAGAAGAACATTATCTTTGTTTTTGAGCTTATCACTAATTGATGTTCAGCAAACCAATGTCTCAACAAAATAAGATCCCAATTAATATCAGAAACTAGGTCCAAAGGACTGTTTAAGCCATAAGTGATACCAATGTCATCAGCAAAGGCAGTTGGTTTACCCTTGAAACTAAGAGCAAAGAGTGAGTTAATGTTGATCAAAAACAGAATTGGACCTAAAACGGAGCCTTGAGGAACACCCAGGTTAAGTAACAATAATTCGCTCCTTATACGAGTATCATACAACTTTACTCTCTGCCATCTATTTGCAAGATATGACGAAAACCAGTGGAGCATGAAACCACGAAATCCAGGTTTCTCCAGTTTTCCCAACAGAAGATTGTGGTTAACCATGTCGAAAGCTTTGTAGGAGTGCATCTTCCACTGATTTGCCTTTTAAAAAGCCAAATTTACTTGGATTGAAAAATCTATTTTTGTTTCAAAAAGTCATTATTCTATTTTTTATTAGTTTTTCAAATATTTTGCTAAAGACAGAATGAAGTGAAATGGGCCTTGCACCCACTCCAAATCAAAGAGTGACCCCAAGCAGGGGGGTTGCAAGGGGGCATTAGGGGATTAGTTGCGATATCGCAAGTAGTTTGGAGTAGGTGCGAGGTACGGTTCTTGATGTATCATAAAATGTTAAGAGAATTAAGAAGATATTGCTCACCTATTGTGGGCAATAAATTCACAAAAAAAAGTGAAGTTCTTGCCCACTCGAGGTGAAGTTATTGCCCATGTGAAGTTATTGCCCGTGAAGTTATTTCCCTGCACCGAAAATGTGTATCCTGAATAAAAGCGCGACACTGCCGTAATGAGGTTATGAAAGTGAGTGATTTATGCACTAAGATGATTTTGAACGTAAAATGACACATTGCTTACTGCATGTCAATTGCTGCATGGTGTTTCTATTTCTCATTTTTCTGCACCAATAGAAGCAGAACGGTTTGACGTTTCGTGCTGTAAAATTCTACGACATTCCCTAACATTACCTATTTAGGTCAGGTAAAAAATGATGGCAACTTCTAACGCACATATGTTTCACCTCGAGTCGGAAATAACTTCACTTAGAAAAAGTGAAGTTATTGCCCACCATAAGTGAAATAATTTCTCTTAGCATTTTATGATAATTCAAGAACCGTCATAATGGGTGATTGACAATTTCGTTGGTAATGTTGACTCAGTTTGCGAGCAGTTCTTGACGAAATAAGGCCATATTTGAAAATATGGCCTTTTTTCATTTTACAGTAGTGAAATAAAACCATATTTCAATATATGGCCTTTATTCGCTTTCTGAAAGTGAAATAAAGCCATACGAATTCATTTACCCAAAGTGCAATATAAGCAAGTGCTAAAATAAAACCTCGCACCTACTCCAAATCAAACAATGACCCCAAGCAGGGGGGTTGCAGGGGACAAAATCTACTTGCGATTTCGCAACTAATCCCATAAACATTGCAATGCAATGCAATCCCCCTGCTTGAGGTCACTGTTTGATTTGGAGTAGGTGCAAGGGCAAATTGTTGAAAACACTTTTCAAAGCGAAATAGGGCCATATGTTTAAATAAGGCTATATTTTCAAATATGGTCTTATTGCGTTAGCAGCATACCCATGGGCGGGTATGGACGCATTGCTCTCTTTTGGGGATCTACTTGTGATTTCTTAATTCATCTCATATACAGTAGAATGCGTTTGAGAGGGGCATTCTGCCCCCATGCAACCCCCCTGCTTGGGGTTACTGCTCAAACACTGTTCAAATTTGAGGACTTATTTCATCTTCTATTTTGGGAATAATTTCACAGTGAAATAAATCCCCAATTTTGGGGGGTTATTTAATTTTCATTTTGGATGGTTATTTCATTGGAGGTTATTTCCTGGAGCCTACTGCAACCCCCCCTGCTTGGGCTCGCTGTTGGGTTAGGAGTAGATGCGAAGTTGGGTATATGTATTATTAAAAAGTCCCGAAAAAGAATTCGGAACTTAGGGGTGTTATTTCACTTTCAAAGATAAACTTTCATATGAAGAAAACTAATTGGGGTGTTGTGCCGTGGAAAGTGACATTAGGCCAAATCAGCCTTATAACAATTTGGGAAAGTGACAAAGTGTAATTTTACGTAAGGCCACAACTATAATTTGGGCTTATGTCACTTGGCCTTATGCCACTGCAGCCTGAAATGGTCTTTCCTAACCAACGCCGCCAACTTTGGAGTTTTACAATATTTGATTTATTCCTCAAATATTTGTGTCTCCATTTCCATCTCTGCTGGAACTTTAGAATAATAAGCTTAACATTGCGCCTTACAGGATCATGAAATAGGAATAACTGTTGCCAAACTTTCTACATAAATGGCAAATATAAAGCGTAAACCAAATCCTTTGAATCTTAACTGTCAATATAAAACAAATATAGCTATATCATATTTTCTTATCAGCATTCACTTTAAATATATAAAATTCTTCATAGTAAAATACAAGCAATATAAAAAAAAACACAAAATGTATGAAAGCGAGACCTAAATAGCTAGATGTGACATGGAATGGAGCAAAAGCGATGATTTTGATTGTCAACTATCAACTATCATTTAACCCGATTCCACCCCTTCATGTGAGGCTGTGATGGACTTTAAGATGTTTGCGATCAAGAGTTCATCAAATGCCTGCGGTCGCATGTTGGGTTTACACCATATGACACACGGTGCGCGGCAACGCGGAATTGAAATTGCGCATTAATGTCACACCGTGGTTGTATTATGCGGTTAAGGTAGTCTTCCATATACACTTTTATGGTCTAATATGCTGACGCATACGTACATATAAAGGATGTGTGGTGACTCGTGAGGGATTTACTTATGCACGTCGCGATGCGTCGTTTATGTGATACGGTTTTCTTCCACACATACTTGGTTAAAAAATGGATAGTCTTCTCCCATGTACCGCACACTGACAGCCTAAGCTGTGGTGAAGGGTTAAGGCCCAAACAGATACAGTCCGTTGATCCGTTGATGTGTCGTTTTCAACTGACAGATAATATGTAGCATACACTCGTTCTTATGGATGGTGGCCCCAAGGATGTTTGAGCGTCGACGGATATAGTCTGTCCGTTGACGTATTCGGTGGATAAAGTTCACATATTTTTGCATTACGAAATTGAGAGAGGCACATTCGTTTGTCGAAACATTGTCAAAATAACCACGCAGTTAGAGAAGAAAAAGAACATAATACCTCATACTTAGTTAAAAATGTCAGCACGATTGCAATATTTTTCTCTTTACTATACTTAAAAATAAGGGAAACTTAGAAAACCGATATGCTGCTTAAGTATGCAATGTCACGTTTTTCGAACCTATGAATGACGAAGCACATTATTGTTATCCTTGGACTTTGTGCTTATAACGGAAACGCTGTCATTCCCATGGAAATTGAACCATCACACATACATACATGGGTCCTTTAACTTAGGAGACAAAGCTATGTGGTTACTTGGAAGACAAACTTTACTTAATCAATAGCTACGTGTGACTGATTTTCTTCAGTTGTTCCTAAACCGCAGCACCGAAACTTCTCAGCCCCAAGGAAACTCTTAAATGTTCACAAAATTGGAACATAAACACCAATATAGAAATGTGTTGTGCAAGTGTGCACTTTATTTAGTGTAGATATCCCTCAAGAATTCTGTATCGCGTGTCGCACACACCATAGCCTAATACGAAATGTATAAAAAGCGAAGGCAACCCTTCCGCCAATACAATCAGTCACGCTCAAAGCGGATAACAACCCCAAATGTGTCCTATTTTGAACATCGCAAAGCTTAACCATCAACCACAGGGCATCGTACACAAAATTCCTTGTAGGTACATCACAGGCAACCCATAAGCGCATCACGTGCGTTGACTTTTAAGTTTGCAATCTTATTTCGGAAGCCAACCATACAAGCGTGATCACCACATACAGATACGCTTTTGCGTAATTGAATCCACAATAAATTGCATAGTAAATGTCTGTTGCTGCATAACGTTGCCGTTATCATTCTTAATTTAATTTCACCTTCGTTGCTCTTCCTTGAGGACTCCATGGCTTTCTTCTAAGAAATAGGGATAGAAAAGAATGGAATTGTACACTAACTTCACAATTTATTCTTTGATTACTTTTACGGTTTCCCCTAAGAACTGAATGCGAGAAAACGTAATGGATTGAATGACCACCTAATGGCATGACAAAAGAACGCGAAGCACATTTTACCAAAAGTCAGAGATCACTTTATCAATTTGTATCTATGGCAGTAAAACACTCTATTTCTATCTGAAGGAAATAGACACCATAATGCCGATAGTGCAACATTCTTCTGGTTCTGTCCTGATGGATGAATGTGTGGTCGTCGGTTGCCGAATGAATGCGGAGAACAAACGTTTAGCACCCTGCCAGAGTTGTCTTAATGTTCATACCACAACAACTTCCAACGAGAGTGTAATTAAAAAATTGCTGTTTACTGTCAATTGTGCAACTTATTTGTGAAGGGCATTGGCAATTCCATTGGAAAAAATATCGTTTTTTAAATGGCACTTTGCCAAAGACTATCCTGACTTGAACTTCTTGTTTCGATAGCAAGTCGATATTTCAGAATTCGTGAACGGTGTTAAGTTAAAAGTGGCATAGAGGCCAATAACTAAAACGGCAAAAAATTGATTCTTAAAAGGCACGTAGCAAGTTGATAGCTGTTTTCGAGCAAGAGCAATTTGGGTGGGATATTGTTCTAAAATGAAAAAGAAAATCATTTTACGGGTGCTGGTAAGTAGCTGGGGTAATTCACATTGGCTTGTAAGTTGAACTATTTTGTGGAGTACACATTTTGTTCTTTTTATGTGGTTAGCAAATTGTATCAAATCGAGCTATTAAGGTAGCGCTAGGATAGCTAAAAATTGATCAAGAAGTAGTATAAATATACCTGGATGTAGAAGTTTGTATCATGCGGGTAAAACGAGGGGACTATTGGAAAAACAAGCGGCCAAATGCGAATCGTACTTCGCCCATGAAAGGTTCCGCGCGAATTATAATTATTATTTACTTAGGCACCTATTACAGAATTATTATTAGAAAATAATGGTTCACGGTTTAACGCATAAGGTTTATGTTTATGAAATTAAATGTTTTTTTATATTTGAGTTGATTGAATGAAAGTTAAATTGCGGTTTACGATTTATGATACTTACTAGATCTCGTTCAATCCAATTTTCGGTGGAAGTTTGCATGATAATGTACATCATATATTTTTTTTAGTTTTATCATTCCCCAATTCGAGTTTTAGTTCTAAGTATGAGGAACCCCCAAAATGTATTGTTTTTTTTCAATTTTTGTGTGAAAATCTTAATGCGGATCACAGAATACATCTACTTACCATGTTTCAACAATATACGAGTAGCTCTTATAGTTTTGGAAAAAAGTAGATGTGACATTTTCGGATAGGCAGACAGACAGACAGACATGACGAATCTATAGGTTAGGTTAGGTTTATGTGGCTGTCGGCAAAAGCCGACACACTTAGACCAATTTAGGTCCATTGTGATACCACGTATATTATCTACGTCCACTCTGTAGATGAGACTGGCCAACGACATGCGGTTGTTCTCAAACGGTCCCCCATCTACGTACTAACCGCGCCCAACGTCGTTTAATTACGGTGATCTGACGAGAACCGATTAAGTCGACGTGGTATGGTCGTTGGTTTGACGAATCTATAAGGGTTCCGTTTTTTGCCATTTGGCTACGGAACCCGGAAAAAGAGGTACTAGAATACTGTATTCACGGCGTACTTATCTGAATTTTTGAAAGCACGGTAGGTTCGACTCGCAGTCCGGGAAATGGTTGGACATATACAAGGTGGCGCAAAAGTCATCACCCAGTGGCGTTCACCAATCCGACTGAAAACTACATAGGATAGATGTCAAACGTCGTGGATCATTTAGAACATTGGCACACAGAATTGCCTAAGGACACCCAACGGCTGAAAACCCTATCGGAAGATGCTATAATTTTTGCAAATAGCGGCAAATGCCAATTTTACTTTGACATTTGTGAAGTAATCAGATGACAACTTTTGCGCCACCTTGTATAATGAATTAAATGCGCCATCACTACAAAAAATGAGTTTGATGATAGGCTGTAGCATGCCGTGAAACAGCGCTGCAACCCCAGCCCCCCGTCACGTGGTAGCAATCACAAGTTTTTGTTCATTCAACTATTCTATATTTATTGACGGAAGCCTTATTGCTAATGCAGTTGTCACAAATGGCCGAGATGCATCGCACTTGTTCGTGCCGAAGGGTGATCATCTGTGCATCTTCGAATCGCTAAAGAATACAAAGTCGGCTAGGGTGGATGGTGTGTCATACGTCGCATTAAGACACCTGCCTCTGGAGGCTGTAGATATTTTCACCACGCTGTTTAACAATGCGATGAATAATACACATTATCCAGCGCATTGGAATGTAGCTGTGGTACACCCTATCCCGAAAAAGGGTAAAGTTATAACGAACCCTGACAATCTCCGGGCGAATAAGTTGATTGCGAATATTAGCACGGTCTTTGGAAAGGTTGTCGCCGCACAAACCTCTGCTATATGCAATTTATTATATGCTTATGGGAAAGAAGTTCCTTGTCAAATGTGGCAACGCTCCGGTCTGCCATTATCCCGCCGGAGGCATTTCTCCATATTGATGATACAGGGCTGGTTCAGACGAGGGATGGTATCCCGGTATTGTACCACCGCTACAGCAGCGCGAGAAATAGACGGCTCATCCGCGGCGGGAACGTCGCCAATGCTCATGAGCTCCTCCGTTTAAGTACCGCAATAACGGAGAGGAATAAATTCGATACGAAAAAGCAATTCGCCGAATTTCGTGGCTTTTTGAGGAGGGAGGGGTCAACATGACCTCCCAAGACGGTGCGTTACTCTAGGTAATATCCTTAGTTTATAAGTTAGACTAATTTAGCTGGGGCGTTTCTGGGAGAGGCCGGGCTCGTCAACTTTAGGTTGTGCTTCCGGGAGGTAACTGACGCTAAAAGGCTTCAGTCAGCTCACGGAGCGGCGGTGCGTGTGCACGTTGAATTTAGGGCGTCCGCATAATGAATAATAATCTAGAATAATTATCCTGTTAATTATACCCTATTCTAAGGGTATATTAATTTTGACTCATAGTCTGTAACATACCTTAATATTCCCCGTAGACCCGTAGCCATGTGCGGTCCGTCCGTCCGTCCGTCCATCTGTCAGCCCGTCCGTATGTAGCCTGTCCCTATGTTTTTTGTCTTTTATTTAATAAGCACAATTTAAAAGTAAAAGTAAGACGGGAGCTAGACCAATACAAATTAATGAAAGGTTAGCAACCTAACTGTATGTGTTTTATAGCTCAAAAATCAATTGATATTTGTTTGATAGTTCTGATGTCAAAAAGTGGCAAGGCAAGTGTACTTTATTATACGATGATAACATAAGTTCGTTTAGTTCATATTAATTTTTGATTTTTGGAAAAAAGAAAAGTTGGTTAGTAACTTTTTACAGTTGTACCATTTATAAGTTAACAATTTAAGAGAGACACAATAACATCAAACTATTAGTATCTAGTCGGGGAAAACGATTTCAAAAAGTATTTGGAAAATTGGTCTACCCTTGAAAAAAGACAATGACTATAATTGTCATAATTTTTTAGTTGTGATTTGTGGCGTTGGTTCGGATTTAAGGACAAGCTTTTGCTTATATCACATTTGTTTGGATATAATGCTGTCAAAACGATCAGCCACAATTTTTGTGCGCTAAATGAACTGCTGTCACAATCTTTCCTTGTCATAAAGCAAACGAAGTCGAACCACCGCCACGATCTGCTTAAAAGAGTTAGTTCCAAAAAAAATATATTCAATTCACGAGTTTATAATACCTATTAATTACCTAGATACTAAATAACAAAATGAAAAAGATTTTTATATATATTTATTTTTATTTCAACAAAGATATACATTCTAAACACGAGTATTGCACAATTTACAGAGATGTGGTTATTACTGCCTTACTACTGATAATATTATATAATTGTAAATGAAAAATATTACACTATGTATATATTTAAGTGATAATTTGAGGAATGGAAAAAACTTCAATATCAACGAACCTATAATAAGATCTTCGAAATGAGAGAAGTGGTGGTGGGCAAACTTGATTTCAGATATCAGTACATTAACAACGTACAATTACTAAATTAATATATAAAAATAGATTAGCAATTGTAGATATAATTGACAAATATAATAAGTTAACAGACATAAATAATTTACAGAAACATATATAAAAATTAAACTAATATAAATAATTTAACAAATATGAATAAGTTAACAAATGCAGACGAAGAATGAATATAATAATAAAGTCAATTTAAATTATAAATAAATAAATAGATAATTAGGTATCTTAATATCCTAAAAAGAAGCAAATAAATAAACAAATAAATAAATGACTAGAAGTTAACACGAGACATCTGATCCAACACTCCAAGATCAGAACAGCCAGTCACCTGGGAATGGCTGCGTCATCACTTTCATGAACAAACATGTTTCCACTGTACCAGGGCGATGGAATCGGATTGCATGCACGCGCAGTGCAACTGACGGATATGACACCGGAGCATATTTGACTAATCAGCAATTCACATCGTGGGACCAGCGGTTTCCCAGCGCTAAACAAAGATATTTAGGATTAGTTCTATTCTGGATCTAGGAGTGTGCGATTTAATTTGTGATTGTAATTAATTGAGAAATAAAGTTATTATATAAAACGTCGGGTTTTTAATTGGACTTGTAAGTCGAACGAGTGGATGTGCCTTCGGGCACATGTTCGCGTTTTTTTTGGTATACTCTTCAAGGATAATCATAACTGGCGCCCGAGCAAGGAGCTGCATTAAACCAGTGTCCTTTACGCCTTTGGATCTATGCTAAACCAATACGTTCTATAGAGTGCATGCCACTGTTACCATGGGAACACAGTTGACCATTTTGGAATCAAAAGCATAAACCTTTCGCATACCCATGAGAACATGCGGATATCCTAGAAGGCTACAGGATACGGTGGTGCTGGTTGATCGTGCCATTAGTAGGTCGCTTGCAATTATAAACGCTTGCGACCAAACGGGACAAACACGACACCTCCCGTAAATGCCGGTTCCAATAAAAATCTTGACCGTATACGTGTACTAATCATTCGTTTTCCTTCTCCTCCCTACAGTGCAAAGAAATGCAACTGGTAGTATTTAAATTAATGTGAGTGAAGAATTCCTTAAGAAAATTTAAATCTGTGCCGAGGTCTCGAGAACCTAGTATTTTATCACTCGCTTAAGCTAAAATAAGTGAACGGCAGTAGTACATAAAAATACTCTCACTCAATCCCGAAATATTGTTCAGTGAATCAAATAAATTAACAACGCAGTTCCTAAAAGCATTAGTGAATAAAGTGAAAGAAAATACTTACTCACCTAAGTGAAAATAGCCATTGCATTGAATCAAAAGAAGGAACAAATTATTATCAAAAGAAGCCAATAGTTCCAACCCAGTGTCTAGTAATCAATAAATTGTTAATTGCCTAAGATAAGTGCTGTAGAATCAAATTAAAATATAAGTAAAAATAGAAATCCCATTTTGTGTGTGTGTGAAAAAGAAAAAATCAAAAAAAATTGAATAAGTTTGATTGATTAAATAAGGCATAATTGGAAGCTCTTAACCCAGGTAACATCTCTTGAATATATTTATTTGAATCACTATATTGAATATTATAAATATCCAACGAATATGGAGGAAACCAGAAAAACTCTGATAGAACTCACAGGTGGTGTTAATGCTATATTAGAGCAAATAGGGGGTTTCGAGGGACGCCTTCAGCGCCTCGAAAGTACTGGTGAACCAAGGGACACCGCGACTAACTAACCCGTCCAGCTTTGTGGTCCTAGGACCGAAGACGAACTTAGGGAAATATGCAGGTTGCCTGACTGTGTCAAAGAACTACAGGCTTTTAATGGTGACCCCACACAGTATGTATCGTGGATACATAATGTTGAGGGAATACTCAAAGATTTTGAGATAATAAAAAGCAAGCCTATGTATCGCGCAATACTTTCCCCATAAGGCAACAAATTAGAGGAGGCGCCGATACGGCTTTGGTGTCCTATAATATATTTGATGATGATTGGTGTGCCATCAAAAAGTGTTTGTCGTTGCATTATACCGACAAACGGGATATAAGGACGTTGGAACACCAGCTTAATCAATTATCGCAGAGGGGTTCGAAGTTAGACGAGTTCTACGCGACGGTGAACCACCAATTTTCATTGATTATTAATAAGATCAAGACGGAAGTCTACTCCGCGGAAACTGTCAGTGCGCTGGTGGAAACTTACCGAAACCGCGCAAGACTCTACCAGAAGCCTACACGGCATGTCTGGAAATTCAAAATCTGGACCTCCGGAATAAGTCTATTCACATGCCCAACGTAGTAAACAAGGTGACAACACCGTTGAACCAAACAGTTGGATTTGACCAGAGACCCAATTTTAATCAAGCGAAGTTTACTAGGAAGTTTGGCCCTAGACCCAACCAGCATCAGAATAAATCCAATAACAATACTCCTCCGCGGCCCAGCGCGCCGAAGCCTCACCAGAAGATGGAGGTGGACCAACAGTCCCAATCTCGCCAGGTGAATTATATGAATCGGCCGCAAGTCAGTAACCCCTTTAAGCGGCGAAAGCGTTCCGATAACTACCCGCAACAGAAACATCAGAGGATGTTTAACATCCAAACGATGGAGGAAGAGTCGACCGCTCCATATTCTGAAATGGCGGAAGAAAGCGAAGAAGAAGTAAATTTTATGAGGGACGCCTATCCAGCGATGCTTAAGTTTCTCGTCGACACGGGGGCAAACAAAAATGTTGTCAGCGCATCTGTCCCAGGCAGGCCTACACGTCTGCCAAAACCATTTGTAGTACATTCGGCGGCTGGCAATATTACAATTAAAGAAAAATTTTGTGGGCGCTTCTTCCAGAAAGTCGGAAGCGACACAGTTTTGACATTCTATATCCTGCCGGGACTAACGTCCTTTGATGGCATCATCGGAGATGATACATTGAAAGAACTAGAAGCGGTAATAGACAGGAAGACTAACATCCTAACCCTGAAAATATTAAGATCCCTCTGAAGGGAAAATTGTCCGAACAAGTTAACATAACCCTAAGTAACCTAGATGAAAGTCTTTCCGAAAACACGAAGAGTCGACTTAAGGCGCTGGTAAAAAAATACAATTATATTTTTGGCCCAATTTCTGACAGCGAAGTCATTAATACTCGTACTACGGTAAAAGCAGAAATCAAAAAGACCTCTGCTGAAGCTTTTTACACCAAGAGCTATCCTTACCCTGCATGCATGCGACAGGAAGTGGAAAAAGAGATCAGTAAACTGTTAGAGGAAGGAATTATTCGGCCTTCAAAGAGTCCGCATATTTCACCAATTTGGGTAGTGCCGAAAAAACCTAAACCAACAGGAGAAAAGCAATACCGCATGGTCATTGACTACTAACGGCTCAACGCAGTAACGATTTCGGATACTTACAAAATACCAGATATCAATTCCACTCTCGCCAGTCTTGGTAATGCCAAGTATTTCACGACGCTCGACCTAACGTCGGGATTCCATCAAATTCCGATGAAACCTTCTGATATCGCAAAGACAGCCTTCTCGACCATGAACGGGAAGTATGAGTTCCTCAGGCTTACGTTCGGTCTCAAAAACGCGCCTGCTATCTTTCAGCGCATGATTGACGACTTAAGGACCACATAGGTAAGATCTGTTAAGTCTACATCGATGACGTAATTGTCTTCGGTAACAGCGATGACGATCACCTCAGGAATATTGAGACAATCTTCTCTAGGCTGCGTGAGGTCAATCTAAAAGTGAATCTAGAAAAGACAAATTTCATGAAAACGCAGGTTGAATTCTTAGGGTATGTAATAACCCCCGATGGAATTAAACCTGATATGAAAAAGGTTACTGCTATACAGAGAATTTTGGCACCCGTAAACCTTAAGGAACTGAAAAGCTTCCTTGGGTTGACTTCGTACTATAGGAAGTTTATACGCGACTACGCGAATGTCGCCGAACCTCTGACGAACCTCACGAGAGGTGAAAACGCCCAAGTTAAGGCGAACGCATCCAAACGTGTTCCCATCACGCTTGACGACAAGGCGTTACAAGCCTTCAATGACTTGAAACTTCTGTTAACATCATCGGAAGTTCTTGTATTCCCTGACTTCGAAAAGCCATTCAATCTTACCACAGAAGCATCTAACTATGCGATAGGAGTCGTACTATCTCAGGGAGAAGCGGGCACAGATAGGCCTATAGCCTACATTTCCCGTTCCCTCAATAAGAGCGAGGAAAATTACGCAACTAATGAAAAGGAAATGTTGGCGATAGTGTGGGCTCTAGATAACCTGCGGTCATATGTCTACGGTGCGAAAAAGATCAGAATCTTCACTGATCATCAGCCTCTGAGCTATGCTTTGGGTAATAGAAACTATAACGCAAAGCTTAAGCGTTGGAAGGCACGCATCGAAGAATACAATTGCGAATTGATCTATAAACCAGGCAAGTCCAACATTGTTGCGGACGCCCTTTCCAGATTTAAGACGGAGATCAATCACTTGTCTGACTCTGCAGACGCAGAGCCTACACAAAGCACTAGCATGGTAAATGAAGGTTCCTTCACGGACACCGCCGACGAAGGCAACTCAAGTACAGAGACCGCTCAGGACAGTAATTCACATAGGGGCACTGCCAGTGAGGCGGAAACTATGCATAGTGCTCAGCAAGACGGGTCTGACCTTATACCTCACGTGGAAGCGCCACTAAACGTCTTCAAAAACCAGATCATAGTCAAAGTCGGCAGCGGGTTAGAAATTCATGAAGAACCTCACAATGGGTTCTCGCGTCACTATGTCGCTGTAGAAAATCCAACGAAGGCAAATCTGGCAAACATCCTGAAGCAAAAGCTTCAACCAAACATTATTAATGGAATTAAAATTCCTGAGTCCTGCCTTGGCCTACTCCAAGAGATCTACTTGGAAAATTTTGTTAACTACAAAATAAGAGTAACACAAAGAGTAGTCGAAGATGTTAAGGACGAGGAACGGGTCGCTTCCCTTATCACCAATGAGCACAGTAGAGCACATCGCAATCCTAGGGAAAATAAGGAACAACTCCTTGAGAAGTATTATTTCCCCACGATGGCAAGCCTCATAAGGAAATACACAAGCACCTGTGAGGTATGTAAAGTTAACTGTTATG
The DNA here is from genome assembly GCA_949715645.1 of Portevinia maculata. Lineage (NCBI taxonomy): Eukaryota > Metazoa > Arthropoda > Insecta > Diptera > Syrphidae > Portevinia > Portevinia maculata. Next base: position 224,752,119 of record OX454526.1, read on the forward strand.
TATTACATTACCTCTTTGACCTAGTAAATACATTGTAAAAGAAAAGAATAGAAAAACCAGAGATCAGTCTGGCAATAAACCTCGAACTAAGCGGACGTGTGTTGTTTGTTTCTTTTACTTAGCCAGTATCCATACACAATATTTGGCGACGAGCGGAAAAAAAAATAAAAGAAAAACCTACGGTGCAGTCATCTTATATTATATTCCGTTGCCGAAGTCAAGTCATGGCATTAATAGGCAACATTGAACCGTTCAATGAATCCAAGAACGACTTCACTACATATTGCGAACGCATAGAGCAATTGTTTGTGGTAAATGTCGTGGGAGATGAAAAGAAGTTGCCGTTGCTGATAACGTTAATCGGCGGAGAAACGTACAGCGTCTTGAAGAATTTGTGCATGCCCTACAACCCAATAGAAAAAACGTTTGTTGAGTGTAAAACTTTGTTACAAAACTTCTTTAATCCAAAGCGAACAGTCATTCTTGAACGGTTTAAGTTTAATAAAAGAGACCAGAATGCCACAGAATCCATATGTGAATACATAAACCAGTTAAAACAACTTGCTAGACCGTGTGAGTTCGGTAATTTCTTGTCTGAAGCATTACGAGACCGGTTGATATGTGGATTATTTAATGAAAATATACAGAAGCGGTTGCTCTCAGAGGAGGACATTTCTTTCGATACAGCTTGTACGAAAGCGCTCAGCATGGAAGTAGCCTTGCTGGGGTCCAAAGCCATGCATAATAACGAAGCAGTAGCAGTTGTCAAAATGCCCGGAGGAAGCCAATCGCAAGCTAAGTATTGTTCCAATAAAAATTATGAAAAACCTCGCTCAAAGTCTGATTTTCCCAGTCGGAAAACGGTTAATTCAAAACCGTGCTATAGATGTGGTCGTCAACATAATCCATCGAATTGCCCTGCACAGCATTGGATGTGCTACACTTGTAACCAGAGGGGTCATACTTCTAAAGTCTGCGGAAGGGATTTTACAACGGAAAGGAAAGAAAAAAACGTCAAGAGAGTAGAAGAGTCACCGGAGTCATCAGAGGAGTATTCAGATGATGCACTGAACTACATAAACACTATAGCAACACAGCCTGGTAAGCGAGTTCCAATTGTATTACGTAAACTTCTAAACAAGGGGAAAGTAAAGCCAGGTCACGTGGCAAATCTTGCGAAGCTCAAGGTCAATCCGTTATTATTAACTATAACTATAGATGGTCTTCCTATAGAGGTTGAGATCGATACAGGGGCGTGTGCTACAGTTATGTCGAGTCAAGTATACTACGCTAGATTTGGAAAAACTAAACTCGAGAGTTATAAGACAAGGCTAAGTTCGGTCACAGGAGAGAAATTGAATATTCTTGGAAAAAAATCTGTCCGAGTAAAGTGGGGAGATTTATCTAGGTTTATGGATATAGTCGTGATAGAAAGCCAAAGGAAGTTTATCACATTAATTGGGAGAAAATGGTTGGATGTCTTTATTCCACATTGGAGAGAGTTTTTTGGGAAGATGTCTACACAAGTTGCTAGTATCCAAGGTATCCAAGAGTCTTCAGTTACGGTCGATAAAGTTGTGAACCATTTCCGGAGAGTTTTCGCGCCAGTATTTTCAGGAGAGTCATCTACTATTAAAGGACACACAGCGTCGGTAGCTCTAAGAGAGAATACATTGCCTATTTTCTGCAAGGCATATTCTGTTCCATACTCTCTTCGGGATAAAGTTGAGCGTGAAATACATCGTCTTCATGAGAATGGTGTCCTTAGCCCAGTCAAAATTAGCAAATGGGCTAGCCCTCTTGTTGTGGTCATAAAAAAGAACGGGAATCTACGACTCTGTGCGGATTTTAAGGTTTCCCTTAATAAAGTTACAGATTTAGAGCATTATCCTCTGCCAAACGTAGATGACATTTTAGCATCCCTTGAAGGGGGACAGTTTTTCTGTGTTCTTGATTTAACCGGTGCATACCAACAATTAGAAATAGCTGCAGAGTCACAAGAACTTTTCACCGTTAACACCCACATAGGGTTATATCGCTTTACTAGATTACCGTACGGGTTGAAGAGCGCGCCATGTATTTTCCAGCGAACGATGGACGAACTTTTGCGAGGCACGGGGGCTGTCTGCTACATTGATGATGTCTTAATAAAAGGAGCTAATTTTGAAGAGTGTTCCACGAATTTAAAACGAGTGTTAACTATATTTGAGAGGTACAACGTTAAAATTAATGTCGAAAAATGTCAGTTTTTTAAAACTGAAGTAGAATACCTGGGCCATGTAATTACGAGTTCCGGCATAAAGCCTAGTCCTACCAAAATAGAAGCTATACAGAAGGCCTCGGTTCCTGTAAACGTAACGCAGGTTAAATCTTATTTGGGGCTTCTCAATTACTACCGGAAGTTTGTCCCAATGCAGTCATCCATATTGGCACCCCTATATAAGCTTACACGTACTGGTACGCCGTTTGTTTGGGATTCGTCCTGCCAGCAAGCCTTTAGTAAAAGCAAAACGATTCTCAGTAAGGAGACATTACTGCAACACTATAACCCATCTGAAAATCTGATATTGTCATGTGATGCTAGTAAGGAAGGTGTTGGAGCGGTTCTCAGCCAGATAAAGGGGGAAATTGAGTATCCAGTCGCGTTTGCATCGGCAACCTTAAATGCAGCGGAGAAAAATTACTCCCAAGTTGAAAAAGAAGCATTGGCGATTGTTTTTGGTGTGCGTAGGTTTCACAAATTTTTGTTCGGCAGAAAATTTATTCTATTTACAGACCACCAACCGCTAAAGGTCATATTCGATATTAAGAAGGGCGTTACTGTCACCGCGGCAAGTCGTCTTCAGCGATGGGCATTATTATTGTCAGGTTACGACTATGAAATAAAATACAAAAAGGGTCAAGACATGTCCGGCCCAGATGCAATGTCACGTCTTTCAATCAAAGGAAATCGAACGCATGAATTGACAGAACACCTTATAAATGCGCTTAAAGAGAATGAACACATTCCCTTGTCGTATGAAGATATTGCGACACATACAAGAAACGATCCTGTGCTATGCAAGGTTTATGAGCTAACTAATATCGGGTGGCCAAATGAAGTGCAGCAGGAGGTCTTAAAACCTTATTTTTCTCGTAGATACTCTTTATCAATTGAACAGGGGTGTGTTCTCTATGGTATAAGAGTAATCGTCCCAATGTCCTTGCGTTCTGAAGTACTAAAACTATTACATCATGAACACCCGGGCATCGTTAAGATGAAACTGTTAGCGAGATCGATTTGTTGGTGGCCAAAAATTGATGAGGACATTGCAGCAGCATGTGAAGAATGCACGCCCTGCCAACGGGAAAGGAAAAATAATGATAAAGAAAAGTCTTGGTTAGGCTGGCCAAAATTGGAGAAGTCGTGGATTAGAGTACATGTAGATTTTTTCTTTTTCAATGGGAGAGCGTTTCTTCTTATCGTCGATGCAACATCTAAATGGATAGACATTTGCTATATGTTTTCAACAACAGCAGAGGCTGTCATCTTAAAGCTACAACAATTGTTCTCTACATTTGGGTAACCTGAGCAATTGGTTTCGGATAATGGCCCACCATTTACCTCCGATCGATTTATAACGTTTTTGAAAAGCAAGGGAATTGAGCCTCTTAAAAGTCCTCCCTATTACCCTCAGGGGAATGGTTTAGCCGAAAGAACAGTTCAGGTGGTAAAAAATAATTTTAAGAAGTCCTTTGCAGAGGGAAAATTTCGTTTGCAGTATGACGTAGAATCCAGTATAGCTGAATTTTTATTTTCTTACAGAAATTCACCATGCCCGTCAACAGGAATGTGCCCCGCACAATATCTGTTAAAGTTCTTACCTCGGACAGTTCTGAGACAGATCGTGCCAAGTTTTGGGCAAAATAGTAATCCAACAGCTAAGAACCTGGACAGAAGCATAAAGCAGAAGAAAATTTATCACATTGGGGAGAGAATATGGTTAAGAGTTTCCAAAAATTGGGAAAAAGCGTCTATTCTTCAGGGCATCAGCGGAAATCGTTACCTGGTGAGTCATGGAAGCAATATCAGGATTGCTCATCACCATCAACTTAGGCCTTGTTTGGAAACCCAAATCATATCGACTCCGGAATCTACCATGAGTACCACACCAAATAGTTCCGCAGCAGAAATACTATCAGCAACTAACATTACAGAGCACCCAGCTCACGCTACGCCGTCGACAAATGCAGCGACTCCTTCGACAGAATCCACACCAACAATTAATGATGATCCAGAAACGATAGACCCTTTGCCAAGGAGAACGAGCCGAATTAGTCGTCCGCCAACAAGGCTAAATTATTCCTAAATATATACCAAAACAAAAACAAACAAAAAAAAATAAAAAATATATATATATATAATAATAATACTCTATATACTATACCTATACATATATTTAATTGAATTCTAGCTTGAAATTATTAAATATGAAATTGAATTTAAAGTTGGTAAAATTACTGTTCGATACTTCTTGTTAAGTTATTCGCTTTTTAAGGGGAAGATAGATGTTATGTATTACATTACCTCTTTGACCTAGTAAATACATTGTAAAAGAAAAGAATAGAAAAACCAGAGATCAGTCTGGCAATAAACCTCGAACTAAGCGGACGTGTGTTGTTTGTTTCTTTTACTTAGCCAGTATCCATACACAATACGACAGACACCCCTTCAGACCCGAATTTCAGCCTACACCAATCCCATAATATCCGTGTGAAATATTACACATGGATATAATGGAAATCCAAAACGAGAAATTTATCAGCTGCATCGATAAATTCTCTAAGTTCGCTAAGCTATTCAATATCAAGAATAGATCAACGCTCCATTTAAGGGACAAAATAACAAAAGTCTTGCATTATTTTACGGTCCCTAAAGCACTCTTCACATACAATGAACGTAGCTTTCTTAGCCCAATTATACTGAACTTTATCAAAGAATTGGGCATAGAAATCTACCAGACACCAGTGCATCGTAGTGAAGTGAATGGGCAAGTGGAACGATTCCATTCAACAGTATTGGTGATTTATCGATGCCTTAAGACTGAATATAAGGGGTTACGAGTCAAGGAGCTAATAAATATATCCGTGGATAGATATAATAACAGCATCCACTCCGTAACCAAGCGAAAATCTTCCGATATCATTTTTAACAGATATCAGAGGATTAATTACCAAAACCTTGCGGATTTCCGGGTCAGAGTTGATCGGGACCTGAAGGGGGAAATCCAAAAGAAACAAAAAGCGGCAAACCTGCACCGCAATAAAAAAAGAACAAGTCCTAAGATTTATAAAAAAAGATGATGTTGTCTATAGAAGGGTTAAGGGTATCCAAGCAAAAAACAAGCCTATATTCAGAAAAGAAATAGTCGCCCGAAATAACAGGGTGACAGTGACTACTGCCGATGGGCGAAGAGTCCACAAAACACACTTGAAAAATTTGTGAGTCAAATTTGTTTGACTAAATATTGTTAAAATTAAGGTACACACAACTTCAAAAAAAAAAAGGAGAGCGTGCATACACGACCATGTAAGACATATTAACTAGCACAATACAATTTGCACTATTACGAAATGATGCGTTCTAACCATATGAAAATGCATATCGTAGTCCACGCTTACATCACACTTGTTGCATACGCTTATACATGTCCTATCCTTAAAGCACATCTAGAATATTCGCACATATTTTTCAGAATAACTTTGCTAGCCACGGCCACCGGTTTCCAGCTATTCAATTATAAAACACCTATCGTTTCAATTGTTTCAATTAAAGACGGACAGGGCCGAATCATAGTCGGATATTTCAAGTTGGTACACGTGATTGACCTGAAGAAGCTTGAACACATGGTAGAAGAAATAACGAGCGCAGTAAATGCTACCATCAAGGAATGAGAAAAGAAGGCGATAATTACATTTCATATAACACAAATAAATGACCGCTTAAGCCTACTGAAAGGCGGGCCTCGCAAATCAAGGAGGTCTATCAACTGGATTGGCTCAGCCTGGAAGTGGGTTGCAGGAAACCCTGACGCTGGGGACTGGGACAAAATCCTCCAGAATGAACAAGGAATAGCGGAAAATAACAATCACCAGTATAAGATTAATGAAAAACTGTTTGGAACTACTAAAGAGATAACTGAAAAGATTAACTGGATGATTACCAAGTTCAAGAAGATCAAGGCAACCAGCACGGAAATATTCGAGCAAGATATTTTGAACCAAATACTGATGCTTAAGGGAGAGGTCAACGATATAGTTCGTGCATGCCAGATGGCAAAAAGCGGAATCGTTAATACCAATCTTTTAGATAAGCAAGAAATAAGAAGGATTATCAGCGAAATTGAAACCTTGCCATACATAAATGAAATCCAGGCAATTGAATATTTAAAACCATCGGTCTTTTCCAACAACACAATATTGCTGTACGTCCTTTCTATGCCAAAGGTGAGAAAAGACGAGTTCAACCTGCTGCTTACAAGGGCATCAATCGTCAATAAAAAACATAGGGGCGGGCTACAGTCCGCTTGGGCGAACTGTTGGATACCCTATTCTTATTCCTATATCTCATAAGTGGGCGTGACAAAAATTTAAAGGATTTTATCGAAAAAACTAAGCTTTTGTAAATAAAAACGCTCCCTAGCTCAAACTTTGGTTTTTCAATAAAATTGTTTTATTTAATTGTGGGCGTGTCAGTAGGCGGATTTAAAAAAAATTTAAGTATGAGCATAAAGGGCACCTAGAGAGTATATACTATAAATTTCAGCTCCCTAGCTCAAACTTTGGACTTTCAAAAATAAAATAAAAATAATTGTGGGCGTGTCAGTAGGCGGATTTTGAAAATATTTACACATGAGCATAAAGGGCCCCTAGAGAGTATATATTAAAAATTTCAGCTCCCTAGCTCAAATTTTGGTTTTTCAAAAAAAATATTTTATTTAATTGTGGGCGTGTCAGTGGGCGGATTTTGAAAATTTTATGTCCCAAGCAGTTTTATGGGCCAAAGATCATATATAAAAAATTTCAGCTTTCTAGCTCAAAATTCGATTTTTCCCAAAATTTGTTTTATTTAATTGTGGGCGTGTCAGTGGGCGGATTTTGAAAATGTTATGTCCCAATCAGTTTTATGGGCCATAGATCATATATAAAAAATTTCAGCTCTCTAGCTCAAAATTCGATTTTTTCCAAAATTTTGTTTTTTTGAGTTTGTGGGCGTGTCTGTGGGCGGATTTCAAAAATTCTTAAACTTGATTATTTCGGGACCCTAGAGAGTATATGGTTAAAATTTCAGCTCTCTAGGTCCAGTTTAAAGGCCTAATTTTTGCCGACGGACGGACGGACGGACGGACGGACGGACATGGCTAGATCGACATTACTATCGATGCTGATCATAAATATAGTAACTTTTAGGGGTCTACGGGCAATATTAAGGTATGTTACAAACTATGCGTCAAAATTAATATACCCCTAGAATAGGGTATAAACAGCTCGACTTGAAATTCCGTAAAATGCTGGTGAGCCACAAGGAAACGTTTGAAATAGTAGACCACTGTTTTTCGATTAAGCAAGCTCTCCAAAAAATTCCTGAAGACGACTGCATACCACGAATCCTCAAAGGAGGACACGCTAACTTTACTTTCCAAATAAACAGCAAAGAGATCGTTGAACTTGTCAAAGATGGTGCAATTTTCCTAACAAATTTCAAGGGCGAAATGTTCTCAAATAATATTTCATACCCCTTGACAGGTACATATGTCATCAGGATGATCAACGAAAGCATCCGCCTGAAAGATAAGTTGTTCTCGAGCAGCACTAGTACTGCCATACAGGTTTTACCTTCGGTACTTGCGAACATCACTACTCAATCTGACAAGATTGACCTGGAGTATGTGTACAACCTCAGCGTCGCCAACATTGAACGGCTTGACGACCTTACGGAGAAAACGATGCTGTAATTTTCTTGATGGTTATACTTACCGTATGTTTTATTTGGCAGAAAATCTATGGAAAAGTAGGACTCCCAACGGTGAACTTACCGGTTGCAAGGACAAGCGCCTCGGACATTGAGCATCGACCACGAGTGTCCTTTCCACATCTGGCACAGACCCCGTTGCCCGTCTCTGTCTCCACATATGATCTACGGGACGTAGATTTTTGAAAGGGGAGGAGTTAACACGAGACATCTGATCCAACACTCCAAGATCAGAACAGCCAGTCACCTGGGAATGGCTGCGTCATCACTTTCATGGACAAACATGTTCCCACAGTACCAGGGCGATGGAATCGGATTGCATGCACGCGCAGTGCAATTGACGGATATGACACCGGAGCATATTTGACTAATCAGCAATTCACATCGTGGGACCAGCGGTTTCCCAACGGGAAACAAAGATAATTAGAGTTAGTTCTATTCTGGATCTAGGAGTGTGCGGTTTAATTTGTGATTGTAATTAATTGACAAATAAAGTTATTGTATAAAACGTCGGGTTTTTAATTGGACTTGTAAGTCGAACGAGTGGATGTGCCTTCGGGCACATGTTCGCGTTTTGTTTTTTGGTATCCTCTTCAAGAATAATCATAACTTAGATTTATGTAAGTGAATAAATAAATAATAATAATATAATTAATAATAAATAAATAAATATAAATAAATAAATAAATAATAAATGAATAAATAATAAATAAATAAATAATAATAAATAAAGTAAATAAATAAATAAATAACAACAAATAAGTAAAACAAGTAGTGATTTTATGTTTGTTTAATGTAGAAGACCTAAAATCAGGGGGTTGTCAGAGGAGCTGCAAGACCAGCTGTAGCAATCAAGTAATTTACTGATATTTTTTCAATGTTTGAGATCACATGCAGTTCTTCGGTAAGTTCAAAATCATTTTCATAAGCTGTTTTTGGGTTATCTTCAATCTACGTATATGGCTTTTTGCACATTTGCCCCAAACTGGAGATCCATAAAACAAGATTGCTTGAAAAATTACTTTAAAAATTATGAGTTTGTTTTCTCGACACATTTTTGATCTTCTGTTCATAAATGAATACAGCATTTTAATTATGACAATGACTGTTTCTTGGAGATGAAGGCTAAATGTTAACGACTTGTCAAGGTGAACCCCAAGATACTTACCACTTGATTTCCAATCCGTTTGTATATTATTTATTACTAGTCTGTTGCTTGGTAAGAAGCAGACTTTTCTTTTTCTAGTAAAAAAGACAGCCTGAGTCTTTAAAGCATTTAATTTAATTTTCCAATTGGCAAAGTATGTTTTGATGACATTTAAGTCAGATTGCAATTTCGTTTCAATGTTTAAACCAACTGAATCTGTTGAATAAATGCATGTGTCGTCTGCAAAAATGGCAATTTCACAGTTGGTTAATTTTGGAAAATCGTGGGTGTAAATATTATACAGGATTGGCCCAAGCACCGAATCCTGGGGTACTCCTACGTCAATTGAGAAACCTGCTGATAACCAGTTATTAACAGAAACTATGAAAGAACGCCCTGAACTAATTTCACTAAGTAGATTGGGAAACGTAGGCTTAGTAGTTTGTGCAGTAAGATCTCGTGCCATACCGTGTCAAACGCTTTTTCGACGTCAAAGATAACCATACCCGTACTTTTTCCCATATCAAAATTGTTTTTGATATGCTTTGTTATGCGATGAATTTGGTGCATTGTGGAATGATGTGCTCTGAAACCGAATTGTGCGGCAGGTTATTGCCCTGTTGCTACTAGGTAGGCAAGTATCATTACCTGACTTCAGAATCGGGATGACTTTTGCCGTTTTCCATTTTTTGGGAAAATAGCCCCGTTTGAGGCAGCTGTTAAAGAGCCGCTGCAAGGACTGTAAACCGATTCTTGGAAGGCTGTTGTCAAAAGTATTTCTTATTCCGTCGAAACCTGGGGACTTAGAATTTTTTAGTTGCACGCAAATGGCCTCTACATCTTCAATTGAAATAAGGTCTTCCCCTCCAACCAATGTAGCTTGGTCGCTGATTATGCCAAGTGAATTGTTTGCAAAGAAAGCGTTAGCTAGTGCATTTGATTTTTCGGGGCAGGACAGTAATACCGTGCTACCATCCTTAAATGCGGGGATGATACGGTTCTTCTTTTTAATAACCTTGACTATATTTCAAAACGGCTTGCTGCATTTATCTAGCCCTTGCAGCTTTCTATTCCAGCATTTGTTTCTGAAGTTCAAAATGAGTGTGTTAATGGTTGCCGTTAAAGCGTTTGCTTCAGTCAAAGAGGAGATAGTTTTGGTTCTACTCCAGATGGATATGGAACGATTTCTTATTTTGATTAATTCAAGTAGTTTTGCGCCATTGCGCGTATACAGGGCTTGTAAAATACTTTACAGCTTCATCGATTTGGTTTTGGTTACTTACAACAATCAAAATTTGCTCATAGTTCCTTAATTTTGAACGCATTTTGCTCCTAAATCGATCCCAGTTAGCATTTTGGTAATCGAGAACTGAATTGAGAATCTGCTGAGGTGACAATAGAATGCAACATTTAACCGGTAAATGATCTGAACTTAAATCATTTATCACGACAGGTTGGCTAAAAAGTTCTTGCATATTCGTGAGAAACAAATCGAGTGTTAACGGGTTTGCCTGTGAGTTTGAGCGAATAAACGTTGGATGAGGAAGATACAAAATATGAATATGTCTGGAATGCAAGTCAGCTAGAATATTTCCCCATGAATTCGTTCTTAGACAACCCCAGTCCTTTGCCTACAATTTAAATTGCCTCCAACCAGGAATATGCCATTGAAACTAGCCAATTTTCGTAAATCACAATTTAAATGCGATCGTTTCTGTGCTGTAACACGGCCACCAGGAAAGTAAATACAAAATATTTTTACTGAACGGCCGTTGGTGAATGGAATTTGAATACCTATGTTCTCAATTAAATTAGTTCTAACAATTGAAAGAATTTGATGTTTAATTGTTCTTTTAACGACAACGGCAACACCACCACCATTTTTTTGTTTAGACCGCGTGCCGTACTAGCAAAACAATTCAGTATTTTGACGATTTTTTTTTGTATCTAAAAGACTTGTGCGACATTATCTTGTATAAAACATAAGGAAATGCTAAAGTGTTGTTAACCCTATTCATATGCCTATCCCCCCAAAAAAGGTCGTGGAAAAAATCTAAGTATGAGTAAATGTAAAGAAGGATATTGTTTACAAATTTTGAGTTATGTTTATTTTTACGTTTTTAGAAGAATTTTATCGAAAAATCAATATTTTTGGAAAAAATCAATTACCCAAAAAAGTGGGCATGGCAACAAACTTTGTATGATCGAGTTGTTTTTCATTTCAGTGGTCGGATTTTTAAAATTCTTACACTTGATCACGTCGGGCCCTAGAGAATAGTTGTCATGAAAGCTAACGAGAAGACGTCTCGCTTTTTGTGACCATAAAAGTCACAAAAATGATCGTGATAACTTTTAAAAGCTGAAATCAGCATCGATAAATTAAAACTTGACTCGAGTTTGAAGTGGAAAGTGTATTTAATCATTTGAAACCAAATCAAAAAATATAAAATTTCCTTAAACTTATTGTGCCAATTCCAATTTGGTTTTATTTGTGTACTTCTGCAATATATGTTTGTCGCCCCCACCTAAACGCATAGGTATTACTACGAGCCATAGGGATTCACCCACAAATTCTCTTCGCTCACAATTCCGCAAAATTGCAAAAAAAAATCGATGGATAACAAAAATAACCGAGCTGCCTTGCATTTATCCAAAATGGCTGAAAGTGGAGCTAACATTAAACACAAAATTGATATTGGTCTAATAATTTAAAAAAAAAAGTCAATACATATGTCATCAATCAAAACCGCATTATACCGTAAAATCGGCATTTTCTGGTGTCAATATAGAAGTAACTAAAATCCAAACCGAACCAGATAAAAACACAACCGAATTCTCTGACTCGCAAAAGGAATACGATATCACCAAGAACGAATTAAACGAAGTCAAAGACAAACTTCACTCACAGGAAAGCCGAATAGTTCGGCTAATGCATTTTAATTTAGCGTTTCACACTTACCTCGTGAAAATTTCAAATTCATCTTTAATAAACTCTGCCACAAAACATTTTAAGCAATGGCCCTAAAACGAATTGTTATTATGGTTAAATTTGTTTTGGATAACGAAAGGAACTTCATTTTAACATTAATCGCGGCATTCTGAAGCAAACTCCGCTTACAACTCAACGAGAAAAATAATATACGCTGACGAAGTATACAGTAAAGAGGCGCTTACTCATATAAAGCATATTGGTACATTTCCCGACATCTGTCGATAAACGAGTTGCAGGTATCCAACGAAAGCAGTGAGAAGGCTTACTGCTTATAATGTAAGGAAGCTTCTTTAAAGCAGCAAGTAAAAATCGCGACGAATGAAGAACGAATGCTGTCTAGACAGCAGCTGCATCAGTTTTCTTTTAAAACTAACGTCACAAGTCTTACAATTCATGCTAGTACCGACTACTCGCTCTGGGAGGCAACAAAGAAAATGAACAGGCCAATAGCTCACATTCCGCCAGTAAAAACCAGAGAAGGTAACTGGGCGAAAAGCAACCAAGAGAAAGAAAAAACTTTCGCTGATTATCTTGAAGACGTATTCAAACCTTATGAAGATAAAGGTTTTCAATAAGGTGAGAAGAAGATAGACCTATTCGGCCGGTAACAGATAAATTACTTGCCAAAGAAATTAAAGAAAGCATTTATATAAAAAAGGTCCCAGGGTTTGATTTAATTACAGGAGAAATTTTGAAACAATTTCCAAGAAAATGATTAAAAAAACTAGCGCAGATTATAAATGCTGCATATAAATTGAGATATGTGCCAAGCATGTGGAAAGTCGCGGAGGTAATAATGATACCTAAAGCAGGCAAACCACCTAACGAAGTTACCTCATATCGCCCAATATCTATTCTACCACTGTTGTCCAAGTTATTCGAAAAAGTGCTGGTAAAACGTCTATAAAAAATAATAGATGAAAAATCGCTAGTCCCAATTCACCAATTTGGATTTAGAAATAAGCACTCTACGATTGATCAGGTGCGTAGAATCACAGATAGAATCGAAAAACCATTTGAAGAGAAAAATGCGACCATTCTGGAGTCTTATATATCAGAAAGATTCTTCAGAATTAAACAATATGCAGAGTACTCAACATCAAGAGAGGTTAGAGGCTAGGTCCAGTTCTATACCTACTTTTCACTAGCAATCTGCCTGAAAGTGAAGAAACCACTATAGCTACTTTTGCAGATGACACAGCTGTCCTTGCTGTGGGAGCAACTGTCGAAATAGCAACCAAAAAAGCTTCAAACAGCAATAAACAATATTTCAGAATGAACTAAGAAATGGCAGATAAAATTAAATGACCTAAAGTCAGTCCATATTAATTTTACGTATAAAAACGTACCACAGAATCCAGTCTACATTAACAACAATGTAGTGGAATATTCAAACACTGCCAAATATCTAGGCATGACTCTAGACGCTAAACTGCGATGGAAAGCGCATGTAAAGAACACAAAAGATGAGTTGAACATGCCATACAGTAAAATGTTCTGGCTCATTGGGAGATACTCATCCCTGTCTAACTACAATAAGTTATTGCTATACACGCAAGCTCTGAAACCAGTATGGACCTACGGGCTCCAGTTGGTCATGCACATGCCAAACAAATTTACAAACATTTCAGGATTTCCAATATAAAGTACTAAGGAACATATTAATGCACCTTGGTACATACGCAATGCCGATCTGCATAAAGATCAAAATGATGAAATGGTTGAAGATGAAGTTAAGAAAGTTGCTCAAAGGCACAGAAGTAGGCTTCTCAACCACGTAAACACAGAAATAACAGAACTTTTAAATAATGGCAATGCAATCAGGAGATTGAGACGGGTAAAACCTCTTGATCTATAAGAGTTAGCTAGGGCTAAGAAATGAGGTATTGTTTTCAAAACAAACAAAAAATTAGAAATCCGACAAACTGCGGATTTACCTCTTAAATTCATTAAATAATTCAAAAACAAATTTCCGATTAGTCGTCGACTAGGTGCAGTCTCATTTAGGATGGTGAATGTCAGTCCCCCGGGAGTTTTTTTTAGATGAGTTAAAGTATATCACTATTGCAGAAGCGTCCCTCGCGTACTAGTCTTTCGGTAATTTTTTACTTCTAGCGAAATTCCAACAAAAAAAAATGTCTTGAAGAATCGCGCTTTCCTGCGAAGTTAAATTTCAGTCTTACCAAAAGTGTTAAGATTCGTGAAAGATTAAGTTAAACTGGAAAGGAAGCCAGAAACTGCATCCTTTAAATGGTTCTCTATTGTTCGGCAAATTTGTATAAGATAAGATAATTCCAATTAGTCTAACAACACCCTATTAAATTTTAATTTTTAATGTTGTTAAAAAAAAAAAACAAACAAACACACGTGGGTGTGTTTACGTAACATTTCATCAAACCGATTCTTCTGATCTAATCGATTGCATTGACGCCCTGTTAAACCAACGACCATACCACGTCTAGGTAATCGGTTCTCGTCAGTCGTTCCGCAGCTCTCATCGAGATAGGGCGGCTAGTTAGAGAAGATCCGTAGTGAAAAAGTGATAGTTAGTGGTGATTAGCAAAGAAATTTTATAATTTTAAAGTTTGCTTAGTGGACTGAGTGTCTGGCTCAGGCACCGGAGGCTCAGGTTCGCTTCCCTTTTTTAATTTATTTAAAAAAAAACAACAAAAAAAAAGCAAAAAAGGAAGACATTTTTTTTTGATAGTTTTGACATTAGACACAAAGTATAAAAAAAAGTGAAAGAAGAGTAAAAATAAAACAAACAAAAAAAGTGCCGTACGGTGCGGCGATGGACCCCGGAAAATCGGTGGTCCCGCGTATGGGTGTTGGAGTGCAGTTGCGACGCGTGACTCAAACACGTGATTCGGCTAAAAAATCTGCAGCAGCAACAAAAACTACAGCAGCAACAACAATAGCACCAGCGGCAACAACATCAGCAATAGCAGCAGCAGCAGCAACAGTATGTATGCCAAGGGCACCAGCTGCAAATATATCGACAACGGCAACAAATGGCCGGTCGTTGCCCAGACGAGTGTTTTCGCCGGCAATACCAGCAACATCAACAGCAACAGCAACATCAGCAACATCAACATCAGTAGTAGCAGATAAAGAAGCTACTACCCAAGCAGCTGTAAAAACTCCCACTACAGCTGTGCCAGCAGTAGCACTAATCAATGAGGACTTCCGAAAGGTAGAGAAGAGGCGAAGGAAACTTAATCCGAAGCCGAATCTTTCTGCCAAGAGAAGGGCAAATCTGGCAGGCTCGGTGGCTGGAACCGATGATGACGCGGATAATTCGGATAATTCGAGCTCCTACGAGGCTGAAGAGGCAGCAGGCCGGTACGTTGGAGAGGGAAACTCCTTCAGGGACCTACCGGTCGACGATGACAATAACAGTGTCACACAAATGGAGAATGGACAAGACGACGATGAGGAGGCTCAGCTCGACCAACTCATTAAAGAACTCCTTGAGAAGCGAGAGCAGGTGAGGCAAAAAAAAAAATCACCAACAACAACAACAAAAAGTGCTGAGGGAGCAAATCCAGCAGCAGCACCGCGAAAAACAGCAACAACGACAACAGCAACAACGACAACAGCAACAACGACAACAGCAACAAGACCACAAACAACAGCAACAACAAAAGCAGCCAAAGCAGCAGACGCAGAAACCAGCAAGGAATGACAAAATACCCCCGATTAACGTAAGTAACTTCGATATTAGTGATAGTATTAGGTTATGTAGGTTAATAACTAAGAATTTTTATGTTAAGAGGCTTTCTGCAAACAAGCAAATAATTGTATGTGAAAATATAGAGGAGTACCATAGGGTTCGTACCGCCTTGGGGGAGGCTAAGACCGAGTACTTTACGTACACCCCAAGGGAGCAAAAGCTTAAAACCATGGTATTGAAGGGAATTGATACCTCAATTAAAACAGAGGAGCTCGAAAAAGAGCTCAAGAATTATGACAGCGACGACCTCAAGTTCGTGGGGGTCAAGCCGTTTTCCTCGGCTGTGGCCAGGGGTGGTAACCGTCACTTACCATTCTTCTTAGTGCCGCTCACTCCCGACAGCCAAATTGACAGGCTGCGAAATATCCGCTTCCTGTACTATCATGCTGTTAGATGGGAGAAAATAAAAAGCCGCAGCTAACTGTAACATGCAGTTTAGATGCGTCAAGTGCGATAAGTACCCCATACATGGTCAATGCTCTCTGGGTAAGGAGAGAGTCGAAGACCGGAGTGTGCTCTCCTGTGTGCTCTGCAGAAACTCTGGGCATCCCGCCAACTTCAGGGGTTGCCCAAAGTACCAAGAACTGAAAAAGCGAGTTCAGGCTCGCAAACAGCAGTCTGAAGATGATAGACGTCAGAAGAGTCGCTCGTTCGCAAATTTTGTGGCACCCAACGTGTCCTTTGCCCAAATGGCAGTTGATCCGGGTCAAGCCCAAATGACATTAAACCAACCAAAGGTAGCCCAAAAGGCATCAGAGGTGGATCTGGACTTAAAATCGATCCTTCTGTCTCTGCACGGAAAGATCGACAAGTTTCAGAAACAGTTAAATGAACAAGCGGCCCGAATTGACTTTATCTATTCGGAGCTGTTTGTGGGGTCTGGTGTGCCATAAATCTAATGGCTGCGCTGGATGAGGGAAACTTAAAGATCCTTGCTGTGAATGTTAATTCACTAGTCAGGATCGAGAAAAGAACGTCACTTGCCAATTTGTTAAAAACCGAAAACCCGGATGTGCTTTTGGTTAGCGAAACTAAGCTTAATCAGAAGCACAAATTGGGATACAAAAACTATCATGTAATAAGAAGAGACCGGCCTCACTCCACTCAAGGAGGTGGGGTTGGAATCTTAATTCGAAAAGGCCTGCGCCATAGGGTTATTTATAGCGGGGACGTGCGTAGGTTCCAGTTGTTGGAAGCATGCATCATATGCATTCCTCTCCATAGCCGGAGGAGAATGTATGTGGTGTCGCTTTACGCACCTGCTGAACATCCACCAAACCAATTAATCACAGAGCTCGAGACACTTTTTCGTGGTCTGCAGCTGAACTCGGAGGAGAATTATTACTTCTTGGCCGGAGATATTAATGCCAAACATGCGGCGTGGGGAAATGTTACTGCCAATCCCAGGGGCAACCAGTTTCACGACTGGTGGCGCCTCAATATGATTGAGTACAAACTCGAGTTGTACGCGACGGATATCGCTTCTTTCCCAAGAAGCGGTGGTTTCCTGGACTTGGCCTTAACGGACGCAAGACTTCAACTGACGAACATAGATCAAAACGCGCGGAACTGTTTGCGTGCGTTTCAGTACGATAGTGACCACTACGGACTCGCCGCCGCAATACGGATCCCGAACGAGCAAACGCTGCTGGAGGAGTACGAAGCAGTGTGTTCATTCGATTATCGAAGGGCACAATGGTCGCGCTTATCCAGATTGTTAAAGCGAGATATACGTTCGAGTGGGATCGACCCACCGACAAACAGTAACATGACAAATGATGACATTGATCGGCATTTATTGCAAATGAACGACGCCATCAAACGAACTATTGAACGAACTATTCCTCGAGTAGGACGTTCCGACGACGACCAGACAGAAAAGTACAGAAACCCTACAATCGAAGCACTATATCGACAGAAAAGTAGACTGCTCTCGAGGCTTAAACGGCTGTACAGACAATTTGCTGACCCCAACGACCCGGAGGTTAGGATGCTGAAGTCAGAGATCCGAATCCTGAAACAGCTGATTAAAGAAAATTACAGAAAATCTGTAAGTCTGTATTGGGGCAATAAAATTCGGGCTATTAAAACCTGTAGTCCGAATATGTTCCCACAGATAAATAAGTTGTTCAGGAGGAAAGATCACAATGATAATCCTTGTGTTCGAATCTCCCAGACAGCAGAGAACAGACAGGCAGTACTGACTGCTGGAATAAGTCCAGAAAGTGTCGCTTCAAACGACGATTTTTTCGTGGTCGAGGACCAACAGGAGAAGGTGGATTTGCTGGGCGCTTGTTTCGAGGCCGTGTATACGGTGAACAATCCTGTTCGCCGTAACCACGACATTGAGAATAGGGCTCTGGTGAGCCACTTCTATCTGCGCACCGAACTTGAGAATTGGCGATCTGAGAATAACGGATTCACCGTGTTCACTGATGAAAACCATGCTAATGCAGTTGTCGCCAATGGCCGAGATGCATCGCACTTGTTCGTGTCGAAGGATGATCTTCTGTGCATCTTCGAGTCATTAAAGAATAAAAATTCGGCGGGGATGGATGGTGTCCCAAACGTCGTATTGAGAGACCTGCCTTTGGAGGCTGTAGATATTTTCACCACGCTGTTTAACAACGCGATGAATAATGCACATTATCCGGCGCATTGGAAGGTAGCTGTGGTACACCCTATCCCGAAAAAAGGTAAAGATAGGACGAACCCTGCCAATCTCCGGTCAATTAGCTTGCTTCCGAATATTAGCAAGGTCTTTGAAAGGGTTGTCAATAGAGCCCTGTTAAAGTGGGTCGAGGACAATAACATAATTCCGGACAACCAGTTTGGTTTCAGGGCGAGGCATGACACTATTCATGCCGCGTCGAAACTGGTTTCCGACATTCAGTGGAATAAATGCAAGAACCAATGCACGGGTGCTTGTCTGGTTGATTTTGAGAAGGCTTTCGACACCGTATAGTTAGAGGGACTTTTCTACAAGTTGACCAGGCGGGGGATGCACAAACCTTTGCTATATGTAATTTATAATATGCTTATGGGAAAGAAGTTCGTTGTCAAATGTGGCAACGTGACTTCGAGCAGAGTCTTTGAAATTAAAAACGGTTTACAGCAGGGGGCGGTCAATTCTCCGATCCTGTTTAACATTTACACGAGTGATCTGGTGGGTTCACTCAGACATGCTATAGCGTATGCCGACGATTTTGTGGTATACAGATCAGGTCCTAAAATCGAGGTCATTAACATTCTTTTGCAGCGTGACTTCGATAAAATTAAGCGATATTGCGACGACTGGAAGTTGAAAATCAACTTTCAGAAGACGGAAACAATTTTGTTCAGAACTCATTGGCTGGGGCCTCTAGGGATACCAGAAAAAAATGAAAGAAATTGGCCATTATTGGACAAAATGGTCAGCCATTGGCGGTGAGAAGCGTAGTGAGATATCTAGGTATCTGGCTTGACCAGTATCTATATTTCGATAGACATATAGGTGCTTGTCTTGCTGGGGCCAAGAAGGCTTATGCTCTGACAAGGAGATAGCAGTCAACTTGACTCCAGAGTGAAGGTAATTTGCTACGTGACCCTTATAAGGCCGATCATCGCTTATGGTTGTCCATTGTGGTTTAATATAGCGCCTAGTTATATGGAAAAGATTCGGGTTTTAGAGAGACAATGTCTTAGGACCTGTCTTCGGTTGTTCCGAACGCCCGAATCCAACTATATAAAATACTATCCCAACAAGGTCCTATACGATGGGGCTTAGTTGAATAGGATTGACAATTTCCTCATTAAGGTGACTCGAAGGCACGTTGCAAGGGCGATGGCCAGCGACAATAGTCTGATCTTTGGGGCTTACTACCCCAATGAAATGTACATAGGGAGTACGCTCCGGTCTGGCTTTGTCCCGCCAGAGGCATTTATCCATATTGATGCAAAAGGGCTGGTACAGACGAGGGATGGTGTTCCGGTCTTATACCATCGCTACCGCAGCGCGAGAGATAAGCGGCTCCTCCATGACGGGGACGTCGCCAATGCTCATGAGCTCCTCCGTTTTAGTACCGCAATATCGGAGAGTGATAAATTCGACACGGAAAAGCAATTCGCCGAATTTTGGTGGCTTGTTGAGGGGGGAGTGGTCAACATGTCCTCCCAGGACGGTGCGTTACTTTAGGTAACATCCTCTTAGCTTATAAGTTTAATTAGCTAGGGCGTTTTTGGGAGAGGCCGGGCTCGCCAACGTGTGGTGGTGCTTCCGGGAGTTGACTGACGCTGTAAGGCTTCAGTCGGCTCACGGCGGCGCGTGTGCACGTTGACGACTGCCAGGCACCTGGAAAGCAATTAGGATTTTGACCATTTGTTGCGCAAGGCAACGAGTGTTTAGAACCCTAATTATAGTTACAATAAGTTAAATAGTTTAAGTAAGTAGAATATGTAGTTTGTAGTTTGTTTTATATAAAAAATATAAAATCTTAATAGGTAATGATACCGAGTTTTATTTGATTTTCTCGACGAATACATATGTAAGATTAGTTCGTAAATAGTTTTTAGGCCGAAAGGCAATAATTATAAGATATAGTTAAGTTTAGGGCGTCCGCATAAGGACCAATAAATAAGAATAAGTATCCTGTTAATTTTTAGTTAGATTTAATCATTTTTGTCTAGTACGTAAGTTGATATTCAGTAACAATTAAAAAATTAATTTAAAAGTAAAAAAAGTAATCGGTTCTCGTCAGATCACCGAAATTAAACGACGTTGGTCGCGGTTGTACGTAGATGGGGGACCGTTTGAGAACAACCGCGTGTCGTTGGCCAGTCCCATCTACAGAGTTTAGGTAGATTATTATACGTGATATCACAATGGACCTAAATTGGTCTAAGTGTGTCAGCTTCTGCCGACAGCCACCTTGACGCCCTTGAAGGAGTTAAATATGAAAACAATGAAGTTACACATAAACCAGCATTTTCAAACATTTTTTTGTTTATTTTTTAAATAGATTATTTTTTCTTTGCTTTCTTCTTATTTAGACAAAAACATAATTTATATTTTAAAAATAATATTGATCATATAGTGCCGATTTCAGTATGGATGATAGAGAAGCATTGTATACCATGATCAGGGTTTTGAGTCGTCAGCATGATGGTATTAAGGTTTATTATGTCAATGGACAACGTTTAATGCTAAAAATTGATGAATTTCGTGAATTATTTTAGAATTCTAATGTTGAGGTAGTTTGTGTCTCCGAAACGAGGTT
Organism: Portevinia maculata; assembly: GCA_949715645.1. Taxonomy (NCBI): domain Eukaryota; kingdom Metazoa; phylum Arthropoda; class Insecta; order Diptera; family Syrphidae; genus Portevinia; species Portevinia maculata. The sequence goes on from OX454526.1 coordinate 224,773,257, forward strand.
GAGATCAGTTGTGTAGTATAGAGTGATATCGAGTTGTTCGTTCCGACCGAATGGGTCGTGTGTATTGTATTAAGTGTATGCTAACGTGCTTAACCCCACCCTAAATTGAGATCGAGTACTCTTTTTTGACACAGAATGTGAAGAGAGTAAGATGCTAATTAGTGTTGTTGTTGTCTATAGGCCGATTAGAAATATTTATTTCGTATCTCTAATTTTCCTCATGGAAGGGATCTCTGTAACTCGCAGATTCTTCAGTGAAACCGCCGAAACTCCAGATCACATACTGGAATCCTGTAGGGCACTAGCCCACAAACGGATATTTGGGCAGGCACCAAATAACAGACAAGGACATACAAACCATGGACCCACAGCTCATTCTCAGATTCATCAGGGAAACTGGACTGAACGCTGTGCTCTAAGGAGTGTAACCTGCCAAGGATAAATCAGACCAATACCTCAATAGGCTTCACAAAGTAAATATCTAGAGAGGGCTCTGAAAGAGGGCATGAACATCTTTGAGGTACAAGCAGGGGGCACAATAGACCAATATGTCGGAGTCGCAGTTAGTGTAATATCCTAACTAACTACATATTAATATTATTAACTCGTTCCAATATAATTTTGTGTGGAGAATTTAACTGTCATCTCTTGAATGGCCATCATTCCTACAGTATAATGAACGCATTCATTCTACGATCTATTAATAATACATCAACGACTCACTTCTCAGGGCTGTTTCCTTCAACTTTGTTTTATCTGATCTGGGTAAGCAGTATTGATGACGTTTCTCTGTAAAATAAACTAACAGCCACTGTTTTCTCTAAGCATGATCTGATCTCTCTCACCTTGGAGTTCTATTTAACTTCTGAAATCACAACAATTATACACAGGGACTTTAAATACATAACCATGCCCTATTAGAAGAGAATGTCAGAAGTATAGGCTGGGAGACAATTTAGCATTTGTGTTTACCGAATAAAGTGATAGATTTCCTCTACAGTAACTTGTTGAAACTATATTATAGGCATATTCCTCTAAAAACGAAAATAATTGAAAGGCAAAGCAAATCCGCACACTCGTGCTCAATTGTAAGACCGCTGTAAATGGTTTCGTTTAGATGAGCATCGAGACATGAACCATTCAACTTCAAAGCTAAGTAGTAATGCCTTAATCCATCATATAGTGAGCGTCAATTATGGAAAAATCTGGGTGAAATTGGAATCGCAAAAGGCAAATGTAATTGAGGAGTTCACATTGATTGTGATGAATTAAATCAAAATATGTTATCTCTTCCGGTAGCTTCTGCATTAAACACTTCTCATTTAGTCATCATTCATCAATTCTCATTTCATGTTTCAAGCTGTTGTGGGTGCAGAAGTGGTCGCAAGTCTACTTTCGATCAAATGCCATCGGATTGGATCAGATACACCCACTATATTTTCATAACTACATTTTCAATATGATTCCCACAAGAGGTGTATTTCTGGCACAGTGGAAAGTGGCACAGTGGAAATCGTTCCTGTCGCCAACAATTCGAAATGTGCAGAATTAAAGTGTATTTCTATTTTGCCATTTCTGTCCAAAGTGTTTGGAAAAATCTTGCAGGAACAAATCACTCTACACGTTAAAAATATGTTAACATGGCTAACTTTGTGTTGTCGTGGGGTACACATCACAAAAAATTAGCTCCTTGATTTAAAAATGAATTGTTCAGTGTGTAAACAAAAAATAGATCGCAATTGCCCTGCAAAAATTAATTGTGGTGACTGCAAGCACATTTTTCATTTAAACTGTGTAAATATCACTAAAGATGATGCTGAATATTTTAAATCAAGTGGTAATCCATATCGGTGCGATAAGTGTGCAGTTCTACGACGACGGTCTCTGCATGATCAAATGCCAGCAACGTCCAAGAAGCGCACCAACAACAACGCTCCATCTAAAAGCTAGTACTCTTCTAACTGCGGAATCGAACACTCAGCCGTCAATTGGAGAGTCATCTAACAGTGACATCAATAGCGAGGGTCAATGTACTCTCCAGATGATATATGCCAAACTATCAAAATTGGAAAACTGTAACACCCGCTTTCTCCAGGAGTTGGCCGAATTGAGAAAAGAGAACGAAGACCTTAGAGCTAAAGTGCAAAGTCTAGAGTCCAAATTAAATTGGCAACAACAAGAATCGCTAGTGAACTCTATAGACATTGTTGGTGTCACAAATGTAAATGGCACCAATGCAATTGAAAAGGCAAAGCAAATTTTCGGTGATGCCCTATCTATAGATGTTGCTGACTGTGAAATTCAGAGCTGCTATGTTAAAAAAATGCGCTCAAAATCTCAGCCTAAGCCAATCATCTGTGTTAAGTTCTCCAACCTTACAACGAAGCAACGCATAATGTGCGCAAAGAGGACTAACAAAAACAAACTCATCTCTCAAGTGGTTGACCTCTCCGGCGGGGACGTAAGCAGAAGCAACAGCAGGAACAACAAAGGAAGCAGCATATTTGTCAACGACTCCCTAACTCGTTACACACAAGCTCTTTTAATGAAGACGAAAGAGATAGCGAAGGAAAAAGGTGCAAAATACGTATGGTTTAGTAAAAATCAAATATTATTAAGAAAGGAAGAGGGTGGAAGAGTTATCTCGATTAAATCATTTAGTGATATCTCACTCATTTGAGTTTGTCTTCTTGTCCTTTTCTTTTTGTATTTGTATTACTATTATGAATTCCAAAAATGATTTAATTGATAACTCTTCTATCCTTGTCCAATGCAAACCTCACTGTGATGCTGTTCTAACTAATAGTTGTTATTGCAATGCAAGATTATTTATTGTTCATAAAAATATTAGAAGTCTGAGAGAAAACTTTTCTGCGCTCGTCGCACATATTAACTCGTTTGCGTGTGTCCCGGATATTGTGTTCGTGTCTGAGATCTGGATCTATGAGGTTGAAGAAAATGATTACTTCCTGCCTGGTTTCAGTTTCTATGCTAAGACAAACGAAAATTACGCAGCAGGTGGCGTTGGCTGCTTTATAAAGAACACTTATAAAATCATTGATGTTTCCAAAGTTGTTTGTCCTAGTGCAGACGTCTTAAAGGTGTCCATCGAAATAAATGATGAAATGTTTGTTTTTTTATGTGTTTATAGATTGCAGATGTTTAATGTGACGATGTTTATTAATGATTTTTCTATTGTGTTAGATAGGGAGAAATCCAAAAACTTAATGGTTGTAGGTGATTTTAATGTTGATTGTCTAGATGAAAGTCCTACGGTATCAAATTATCTTTCTGTGTTAGCTTTAAATGGCTTGACAAATTTCATCAATGTGCCTACTAGGCCTGCATCAGGTACTTGTTTAGACCATATATATGGACGTTTTCGAAATGTTGCTTCCATAGAGTGTGAATATTGTGTTTTTGATTTTTTGATTACTGACCATTCCATGACCGGCGTTCTATTTAACGTAGAATCTAAAAACAATAGCCCAACTCAGAAAAGTGTACAAAGCAAGCCAAAAATAAACTTTACTAAGCTTCGAAATAAGTTGTGTTTTGAGTCCTGGAACAATGTTTATAACTGTAGTGACGTATCGTATGCATATTTTAATTTCTTAACCACTCTTAAAAGCCATATTGCTAGTTGCAGTTCTCTGACCACAAGAAAATCCATAGTTAAACTTAAACCTTGGTTATCTAATTATTTATTAAATAAAGTAACAACTAAAAATAAACTTAGAGTAAAGTGCAAGAAGAACCCAAGCAATGTCTTTCTCAAAATGAAATATAAGAAGATATGTGCTGATTTGAAAAAGGAAATACCAATTTGCCGTGACTCTTATTACCGTGCTCAATTTTATTCAGCTAGAGGTAATCTTAAGAAAGAGTGGAAAGTTGTAAATACCATTCTCAACAAAAAATCGTCCAATCAAAAAACTATTGTTCTACGTACTAACAATATGGAAATAACAAATACACATGAAATCGCTGACGCTTTTAATAGACATTTTTCAACTATCGGACTTAAACTACATACTGGACTTATTCAAAATTTATGTTCTCAATGTTCTGCTATTGGTGATGTAAACTGTAGAAGTTTTGTTTTTGACCCTATAACTCCCTTAGAGATTTTAAGGACGATTGGCAGTTTGAATAACTCAAATTCATGTGGTGTCGATGGTATTTCTAATGTTGTCCTAAAAAATATTGCATGTCTCATTGTGGATGTATTAGCTGATGTTTTTAATCGTAGTGTTTTTTCTGGTATTTTTCCTGAAGGACTAAAGTGTGCAGATGTTATTCCTTTGTTTAAAAAAGGCTCTCCAACTGAGATAGGAAATTATAGGCCGATTTCTCTTCTGCCCAGCATAAGTAAAGTGTTCGAAAAACTTATAAAAACTAGGTTAGTAAACTTTTTAGACAAGACTATGTTCTTTCACCCTACCCAATTCGGTTTTCAAAAGGGTAAATCAACCGAGGACGCACTTTTAAATTTTTGCTCTCAGATAATGTGCAACCTTGACAGTAGAAAATGTACAGCTGCGTTATACATTGATATAACCAAAGCCTTCGACCATAAAATTCTTTTAAGTAAACTGGAAAATGCAGGTGTGCGTGGTTTCATGCTTGAATGGCTTGATTCTTATCTGAATTATAGATCACAGAGAGTAAAGTTGAATGAGACGAGAAGTGAGGTGCAATTAATCAGGCTTGGGGTACCACAAGGTTCAGTCTTGGGTCCCATTCTATTTTTAGTCTATATCAACTCACTCTTCCACCTCAATCTAAAAGGCTTACCTACTGCTTTTGCTGACGATGTTGGGTTATCGTATGGCGTGAACAGTCCCTTAGATCTTATCGCTGACATAAATAGTGATGTACATATTCTTAGACAATGGTTCGCTGAACACAAACTTGTAATAAGTCCTAAGACTAAATTAATGTTCTTTAATCTATCTGCGTCCATTAATCCAAAACCGGATATATACTTTCATGCACCGAATTGCAAAAAATTTAAATTATATCAATGTAAATGTGCAACCAGTGTGTTTGGTCAATTATTTTGTAATAGTGAAAATTGTAGTGATGGTTGTTTTTTGATAGAGAATGTAGACGAATTTATGTACTTAGGACTCTTAATTGACTCTAATATGAAATTTTCATCTCACACTACTGCATTGAAAAAGTACTTTATTTCCACACTTAGGCATTTCTATTACCTTCGTAACATATGTTCAACTAAGCTCCTAACCACAATTTATTATGGGCTTTTCAATTCTAAGCTTCAATACGGTATAAATTGCTGGGGAGGTGGCTATCAAAACAAAATTCAGCCATTGCTAGTCTTGCCAAAGAATGTTGTCCGGAAAATTTGTCGTAAACCTGCTAGACATCCTAGTTTTCCTTTGTTTTGTCAATTAGGGATTCTTCCTGTTCGTCACTTATACTGTTTTAAGGTTCTAAAAGCGTTCTTTATGAAGTCTGGTAACCGAAACTTCCGTATAATCCCAAACTATAACCTACGAAATAACTCACTTAATATGTTACAAGTGCCAAACTATCGAACCACCGCATATAGAAATTCTTATTTAGTTATATGTAATCGTTTATTTAATGTCCTCCCGGAAGAAATCAGATGTGTTCACAAGTCCGAATGTTTTCTTAAGCGCGTAAAGAATTGGCTGTTTTCTCATCATTATTATAGTCTAGACTCTCTTACTTCTAATATTTTAATTTAACTGTTGTCTCAACTTTTGATGTTAGTATATAGATTACAAAAATTGTGCATCCTTTATGAAGTGATAACAAATTGTTACCATGTTAAATGAATTAAATCTGCTGAAAATTGCTTTTTCTATATTTTTTTTGTTCAATACCCCACCCCATATGATTGTATTTTTCCTTTTGAAGTGGCATTCAACCGCAAGCTATATATAGATCACAGAGAGTAAAGTTGAATGAGACGAGAAGTGAGGTGCAATTAATCAGGCTTGGGGTACCACAAGGTTCAGTCTTGGGTCCCATTCTATTTTTAGTCTATATCAACTCACTCTTCCACCTCAATCTAAAAGGCTTACCTACTGCTTTTGCTGACGATGTTGGGTTATCGTATGGCGTGAACAGTCCCTTAGATCTTATCGCTGACATAAATAGTGATGTACATATTCTTAGACAATGGTTCGCTGAACACAAACTTGTAATAAGTCCTAAGACTAAATTAATGTTCTTTAATCTATCTGCGTCCATTAATCCAAAACCGGATATATACTTTCATGCACCGAATTGCAAAAAATTTAAATTATATCAATGTAAATGTGCAACCAGTGTGTTTGGTCAATTATTTTGTAATAGTGAAAATTGTAGTGATGGTTGTTTTTTGATAGAGAATGTAGACGAATTTATGTACTTAGGACTCTTAATTGACTCTAATATGAAATTTTCATCTCACACTACTGCATTGAAAAAGTACTTTATTTCCACACTTAGGCATTTCTATTACCTTCGTAACATATGTTCAACTAAGCTCCTAACCACAATTTATTATGGGCTTTTCAATTCTAAGCTTCAATACGGTATAAATTGCTGGGGAGGTGGCTATCAAAACAAAATTCAGCCATTGCTAGTCTTGCCAAAGAATGTTGTCCGGAAAATTTGTCGTAAACCTGCTAGACATCCTAGTTTTCCTTTGTTTTGTCAATTAGGGATTCTTCCTGTTCGTCACTTATACTGTTTTAAGGTTCTAAAAGCGTTCTTTATGAAGTCTGGTAACCGAAACTTCCGTATAATCCCAAACTATAACCTACGAAATAACTCACTTAATATGTTACAAGTGCCAAACTATCGAACCACCGCATATAGAAATTCTTATTTAGTTATATGTAATCGCTTATTTAATGTCCTCCCGGAAGAAATCAGATGTGTTCACAAGTCCGAATGTTTTCTTAAGCGCGTAAAGAATTGGCTGTTTTCTCATCATTATTATAGTCTAGACTCTCTTACTTCTAATATTTTAATTTAACTGTTGTCTCAACTTTTGATGTTAGTATATAGATTACAAAAATTGTGCATCCTTTATGAAGTGATAACAAATTGTTACCATGTTAAATGAATTAAATCTGCTGAAAATTGCTTTTTCTATATTTTTTTTGTTCAATACCCCACCCCATATGATTGTATTTTTCCTTTTGAAGTGGCATTCAACCGCAAGCTATATATAGATCACAGAGAGTAAAGTTGAATGAGACGAGAAGTGAGGTGCAATTAATCAGGCTTGGGGTACCACAAGGTTCAGTCTTGGGTCCCATTCTATTTTTAGTCTATATCAACTCACTCTTCCACCTCAATCTAAAAGGCTTACCTACTGCTTTTGCTGACGATGTTGGGTTATCGTATGGCGTGAACAGTCCCTTAGATCTTATCGCTGACATAAATAGTGATGTACATATTCTTAGACAATGGTTCGCTGAACACAAACTTGTAATAAGTCCTAAGACTAAATTAATGTTCTTTAATCTATCTGCGTCCATTAATCCAAAACCGGATATATACTTTCATGCACCGAATTGCAAAAAATTTAAATTATATCAATGTAAATGTGCAACCAGTGTGTTTGGTCAATTATTTTGTAATAGTGAAAATTGTAGTGATGGTTGTTTTTTGATAGAGAATGTAGACGAATTTATGTACTTAGGACTCTTAATTGACTCTAATATGAAATTTTCATCTCACACTACTGCATTGAAAAAGTACTTTATTTCCACACTTAGGCATTTCTATTACCTTCGTAACATATGTTCAACTAAGCTCCTAACCACAATTTATTATGGGCTTTTCAATTCTAAGCTTCAATACGGTATAAATTGCTGGGGAGGTGGCTATCAAAATAAAATTCAGCCATTGCTAGTCTTGCCAAAGAATGTTGTCCGGAAAATTTGTCGTAAACCTGCTAGACATCCTAGTTTTCCTTTGTTTTGTCAATTAGGGATTCTTCCTGTTCGTCACTTATACTGTTTTAAGGTTCTAAAAGCGTTCTTTATGAAGTCTGGTAACCGAAACTTCCGTATAATCCCAAACTATAACCTACGAAATAACTCACTTAATATGTTACAAGTGCCAAACTATCGAACCACCGCATATAGAAATTCTTATTTAGTTATATGTAATCGTTTATTTAATGTCCTCCCGGAAGAAATCAGATGTGTTCACAAGTCCGAATGTTTTCTTAAGCGCGTAAAGAATTGGCTGTTTTCTCATCATTATTATAGTCTAGACTCTCTTACTTCTAATATTTTAATTTAACTGTTGTCTCAACTTTTGATGTTAGTATATAGATTACAAAAATTGTGCATCCTTTATGAAGTGATAACAAATTGTTACCATGTTAAATGAATTAAATCTGCTGAAAATTGCTTTTTCTATATTTTTTTTGTTCAATACCCCACCCCATATGATTGTATTTTTCCTTTTGAAGTGGCATTCAACACTATTTGAACTCACTTTGAATAAAATATCGAATGCCATCAAATTTCTTTTACCTTACTTTGTAATTCCTTACATATTGAATTTTTATATGGATTTGTATTATATTATATTTATAAGTAATTTAAGAGAAATAAATATCAAAATCAATCAATCAATCAATCAATCAGGTTGTCGCAATTACAGCCTTATCAAATGTCAATGAAGATTAACCGCAAGCTATATGGACAATGGAAAAGTGACTTTCTTAATCCTGCTGGACTTCCCATAGTCATTTGAAACGGAAGACCACTCCAAATTATGCGATAAGCTACATTGCCTATTAAACTTCACATCTTAAGCTATTAGGCTTTTGTACTCACTCATAATAACAAACCGAATGCAAGCTGTTGAATTTCACAAGAAGTTGTCAAGTTTTGTTTCAATCACAATTGGGTTCCTCTAGAATTGTTACTTTTATTCTCAATGTATGTGAACGAACTACGCACAATTGCTTAACACTGCTCGCTACACATGAACGCCGTTAACGTATAGATGTACCTATATGAGGTTCGCACTTGGTTTAATCCAACACTTTGTAAGCTGTATTAATGAGGATCTTAAAAACATAGCATGTTGGTCGGAAGTAAATGGACTCTTATTGAACCCAAACAAACCCAATTCACTTGTTCTAACCAAAAACACATTACGCCTTTCATATTTTATCCCTGAACAATTCCCCACTTGTGTATCATTATTTTTTATTTATCTAGCAACATACATCACCAGAGAAAGGGGGTAAGGGCAAGGGGCCCCTCCTGCATAGATAGTTTTTATTCACTTTATAAGCTTAATTCAAGCAAACACTTTAAACTAACATTAATTATCTTTGGGCTAACATGGAGTTATTAATCTACACTGAAGTTAAATTGGAAATAAGCCAGATATTTAAGTAGGCTATAGAAGTGTGCTGGGAAGGTTGTGAGACTATTTTAGTTTAAGTGGAAGTCGAAACGGTTGTGCACACTATTAGTTTAACGTAGCATACGGGTCAGAGGTTCGTGCCTTCCATTTTCCACTTGTACGATGATAGTTGATTTTGAAGAGAGGAATCAATCGAAGTTGGTTTGGGTTGGTGTTAAGAAAGATTTTGGAGATGTCGATAAGCTGAAGCTGGTCATCATATGAATGGAGGCTATACCTATCACGCCAGGAAAGGTCGCGGATCGCAAATTGAAGGAATCTGCGTTGGCCAGCTTCAAGGAGGGGGAATGAGTGATGTGATAAGGTGACCAGATTTGAGTAGGATAAGAAAGGATGGGTCTAAAAAATATGGCACAGAGTTATTTATTCACATATGGATCAGAAAATTCACTAGAAAGTTCAATTGTTTATCACATATGACTTCGAGGTCACGTATTGAATCAATTTGGGAAACAGGTTCATTGTTGCTGAAACACATTCTAGGAGGGAGTACAACTCTTCGAATAGGTAATTGCTTGACACTTCTTCGCATTAAGTTCAAGAAAGTTTTAAAAGCACCGGGTTGAAAACCTATTAAGATCATTTGGGAGTAGCCAAGGGTCGGAGGAAGAGGATATGCCCCTATCTTCTTGTCATCGGCGCAGACTGATATAAAAGAGTATTTTATGATACGGGTGACATCACTAATCCTCCGCGTGGTTAGTTACCTTGTCGAGTGTACTATCCTTGTGAGGTTGGTGCCGGTGCGGAGGCTTAAATCGTAATGAGTCAATCAGACCATGTCTGTTTTGATGAGCGATGACTAAGAACTAACCGGACTTTTCGTCCAAATGGGGAGTCAACCCCTAACAAATCTCCAACTCTAAGGTTGCATATGCCGATGGATGCATGACTAGGGGAGTGCCTAGTCGCAAGTATGCAAACTCCGAATACCAGGCGACCTTCAGTTTTAATCCAGCCTTCCCATGCCATATCGGGCTCTGGCATGGGCGACTTACTTTCCCGAATACTCGTGGGTACAATTTTCAACAAAAAAATAAAAAAACATACAGACGGATGCCTCTGAAATTGCATCAACTTCTGGAATTGCTGTCGGGCAACCAGTAGACGACCCAAATCGGGTAGCTACTGGGCTCCCGAAGGCTGACGATTCTTATGCCGCAGAGCAGAACTCGGCCTTCACTTCTCGGCTTGCTGACGGGCAACCGAACCCCCCTAACTCCCAAAGTATGGATAGTAATGTCATGTGGACAACATCCAAACTTATCAGTGCCAGAAAACACGAAGCGGAAACGATCACCTCAGATTCTGACATATCCACTGTGGTGGACAACTGTGGCGTGGTTTCCGAGAAATCGGGTTGCTCCTCCATTGGGAAGAGCTTGACTGGGCTACAATTACAGAAGCAGGGTGGTTTTGTAAGACTCAGCGGTCTACAAAATAGACGCTTCAAAAGTGCTTTGCGGAGTGGCTTAGACAGAGAAAGTGCTCTAATCTTAGCCCAAGCAGCATAAACAGACAAGCCTGACAATAAAAGAGGCAGATCTGAAGACCAGACTCCCCCAAACCTGCCGCCAAGAAGGTTAGGAAGGGTCCTAGGCCCGAGGCACCCACCTTTAGCCAGGTGGCAAGCCTAGTTAGGCTTGGAATCATTCCAACCGACTTGTGCAAAAACCCTCTCTCCCCAGAGCAAATGGCTGCTGTAAAAGAGGCGGTGATAGACACCTCAATTGAGCTGAGCGACCGTGGCGTGTGGCCCGTCTTCTCTGGCTCGCACCTTAAGACTTGTCTGCTCTAATAGCGCCACTGCTGGGTGGATGCGCTCGAATTTCGAGAAAATTAGAGAGAAATGTGGTCTGGACCTGATGCTTGTGGAAGAAGGATCTTTCCCGAAATCACACATCGTTCGCGGACTCTTTCCAGAGAGCCTCGAACTCTCAAATGAAAAATTGCTGGCGACCATTGGGGGCGCAAAATGCCAACATCAGCACCAAATCATGGAGAGTGTTACAGCGAGGTAAGGTAGGTGCACACCTCGTAATCTCGATAGATAATGCTTCCCTGACTGAGCTCAATAAACTTATGGGGAAAATCGCATACCGATTCGGCATGATCAGATTGATTCTTAAGAGCACCGATAGAACCTCTAAATCTGCAATGAACCCTATAACGAGCCAGCTAATTTTGTACCACCTATCGGAAACGTGTCTGAAGGTACGGTACCTCACCAGTCAATCATGACTAGCTGTGTCACCGGACCAGAAACCACCGTACAACCTATCGGAAATGTGTCTGAAGGTAGTGTTCCATTGCAGTCCACTTCGACTAACTGTGCCACAGGGCCAAAAACCTTTGTACAACATATCGGAAATGTGTCTGAAGGTAGTACAACAACGCAGTCCACTTCGACAGGACCAACTCCTACCAGCAGCCTAGGCAGCGGTCAGACGACAGTGATGTCAGTTCCTGAGGACCCACCCCAAACAACCAGCAAAGGTAATAAAAATGCCATTGGGCATGCTACCCCGAGCGGTTCTGGGAGGAGCACTAAGGCAACGGCCACCGCGTCGTCCAATCGTCCCTTCCTGCAAGGAAAGATTACTTTCCCTAGGAGAACCGGCAATTCGGCCCCTCAAACCCGGCCAACGCCGCCACTGGGCGGTCAAACCAGGGATGGAAAAAAGACGAGCCAGCCAGGCAGTTGACAACAGGTCGCCCTGGACTGGCTGCTTGCCGAAAAGGTAAGGGCCCAAAAAAAAGCCGAATTACTCAGGCAAGCCAGATCCTTAAAGGAGGATCCATGAACACCGTCAAGCTGCTTCAGGCGAACCTCCATCACGCTAAGGGTGCGTCCGCCACTTTTAGCAAGCGTTTCGCCGAGGAAAAGATAACCCTAGGCCATATCCAGGAGCCTTGGGTTATCAGCGGACACATCAAAGGTCTTGGGAATGAGACCTGGTTGCCGTACTACTGGAAGTACCTACACCCAGAGGCACACACAACATCATATGTGATATATATATATTTATGATGATATATTATTCTTCTTCTTTATTTTTCCACTAATAACAAAAAGTGTACAAGTTATACTTTACTTAAGAATACGGATATGGCTATGCTGCCGTCTGCCGGAAGTGACATTATAAAACAAAAGTAATAAAGTAAAAAGAAAAAGGAGATGAAAGTAAGAAAGTAAAAAGTGAATATTAATGTTACAATTTTTTTTTTTTTTTATAGAGCAAAGAAAAATGGAGAAAAAAAAATAAAAAATTGATGAGTTGAGTAAAGCGAGTTTTAAGAATTTTAATGATTTGCAACATAAAGGGGTTACAATTTTGGAGTGATTTGGAACACAAAAAGATAACAATTTTATATGATTTGGAACATAAAAGCAATAATAGGCATAAAACGTGGTTTTTCAAAAGTTATTACGATATATTAGAGCATGTTTGCAGTAACTATATAGGGTAGTCCAACCTCGAGCACCATTAATATTTCGTAGACAATTAGCGGACAAAAAATTTTCTTGAAAATACAGTCGTCGAATCTCTTGTAGGATCGGGCAAACTGCAATAAAATGGTAAATATTGTCTAACTCTCTTCTGTTGCACAGATAACAAATTTGTTGAAGATCGACTCTATGAGAGATGAAATTTAGGTTAAGGATTTCGATTCTCGCTTTGAATACCATGCTTATTTTGTATGCTGAATTCTTTACATTAAAGTAGCTGTCTTCAGTAAGTATTCGATGATTAAGATTTAGGTAGATAGTTCTGGAAGTTGACGATGATTCCCTGGTTAAGTGTTCGTTGAAGATCTGGTCATCTATTTTCGAGATAATTGTCGCAAATATATCAGGCCACTCATTAACATTGCTTACTGTTAACGACAGTGAGACAGGCTAGCTGATTCCATTCTCTGAAAGGTGAAGCATTGGTTCGTAGTAATATTGCCATTATTACTCTGTGGAGATTTGCGACACTTCTACTCATCACTCTAAAACAATAGTCAGAATTTGCTTTTAGATTTCTGATGTAGATTGGTGGTAGACCAGACTCTACGTGTATTGCATAAGTCGGCGTGGAATTCGGCAATCTAAAAATGCGTTTGAAGAAAGTTCTCTGAACCGCCTCAAATTCTTCAAAGGGAATTACTCCAAAGGCCTGTGTATCATAGCACATACAGGTGTTGACTGTTGCATTGAACACTTTGAATTTGGATGAATGGTCAATATTCTGTTTAGCGAAAAATTTTGGCCACATCAAATTAAGCGCCAACTTAGCCTCTCCACTTTTTGCTTTAGCATGCTTTGAAAGATTTAGATTATACGTGAATAATACTCCCAAATACTTAAATTCCAGCACTGTATCAATTTGCTCGTTACCAAGTCGCCAAGCTTCTTCAGGGAGTCTTCTACATTTTCGGCTCTCAAACACCATCGCCTTCGTTTTTTGTATATTGATGTGGAAATCCCATGTATCACAGTATGCCATCAGTTTGTTGATTTGTAGTTACTGCGAGAAAGGATTGTCCGCCAGCAAAACCAAATCATCAGCGTAAAGCAATACTTTGATGAGTGTTCCCGCAAAGAGTACACCGCCAGGAAGAATAGAAGACACATCATCAATGAAAAGAGCGAACAACAGAGGGCTCAGAATGCATCCCTGTGGGACACCTGCAGAGGTAACGAAACACTCTGATAACTTAGAGTCATCCCATACTGCCGCACTGGATGACGAGAGGAATTTGAAATATAGCAATAGACATTTTCGAGCTACTCCAATAGTCGTCAATTTATAGAACAACGCCTGCCTATTTACTGTATCGAACGCTGCTTTAAAGTCCACGAAACAGACATACAGTTTTTTGTTTTTTTTTCGATGTGGTTCCTAGCAATGGTTATCAATGCGAAAATATGATCCAATGTAGAGAATCCAGAGCGAAATCCTGCTTGAAAAGTGCTGAGTCGATTGGTCCTTTCAATCCAGGTAGAGAGCCTTCCATATAAAATCCCAGCAAATATCTTCCTAAGAGAGTTGAGAATAGATATTCCCCTGTAGTTCTCAGGTTGATTAGGATCTCCTTTTTTAAAAATCACAAATATGAGAGCTTTTGGGAAGCTTAAAGGAACACAGGCATTCTCGTAAAGGAGGTTAAAATAGTCCAGCATATAGCTTTTTAGAAGGTCATTACTATAGTTGAAAAATTCAACTGGTATTCCATCACCTCCGGGGGCCTTGTTGTTTTTCATTTGCGAGAGAGTATTTTCCAATTCATTTTGTGAAATAGGTGCATCTAGCTCGAGAACGCACGTGTTTGGTAATGCAAAGCTGAAAGAATGAAGATTCTCCTCGGCCGACAATAGAGTTTTAAAATGTGCAGATAGAGTCTGAGCGCCGAGAGCAATCTTCATACTGCGTTGCCATCCACTTACTTGACGGACGTTGTACCAGAATTTTTTGGAATTTTTACTGAGTAGGACCTGTTGTGCAAGCTTTTTGTGCTAAATGTTTTTTTTTTGTATTACAAAATTGTTTGAGCTCCTTATTGGCAAGTAAGTACATATTTTTAAAGTTGGGTGAATTTGTCGCTCTAAAGAGCTTCAAAAATGTAAACGAAAGTTTACGTAATTTATAGCAGTCCTTGTCAAACCATTTGGATTTTGGCGTGAAAGTGGTATAAGAGTTATTCGACCACGGTGCCGATGCATAAATTAAGCTCGTTATATTTTCTTCTATTTCGTCAATCGAAACTGATGGCAAGTGAAGCAAAATATTAGAGTTAACATCTAAGAGGGGTTTGTAGCGATCAGCTTTGCTGTCGAGCCATTTAAGTTTTCTAAAATTGTCTGAAGTTCTTTGCTGCACTTGCTCGCCAAAGTCCGCTGTCACCAGAATTCGCATGTGAGCTGAGAAGTTGGCCGTAAGCACCTTAAAATCCTTTACTACATTGCACCATTCACCAGATATTGCGCAATAGTCTATAACCGAGTCGCCTTGACCGCTTATAAATGTAAGTTCTCCATATTCGTCTCCTTTGGCTACACCATTCAACAGAAACAGCCCGAAATCCTCGAAAAACCCCGATATTAACCTACCGTTGCCGTTGCGCGTTTCATCTTTAAAGTTTCTATAGGTCTCGAAATTTAGTTGATCGTGTAAAAAATTAACAGAAGGATTTTGATATTCACCAATTCGAGCATTGAGATCACCAATTACCATTGCATTTTCCAAGGGAGAGTTGTACATAATTGCATAAATTATCGAAATCGAAATGCCAATTATGTCAATTAAGATAAACCGGGATAATATGAAAATTCACATTGTTACTTAAGATATGAATGATAATTCTACCTTCGATATTTCTGAGTTCTACAAAGTGAGAAATTTTAGATTGTGGACACACGGTTACCACTGCAAACAATTTTAATTCGGAACATCTACTTCGCGACACAGTGTCGATAATTTTTTGATACACAGATATATATATGCACCAGTTATGAGTGGCGAAGTAAACGGAGTACCAGCCCATATCAGGTCTCATTTTCCTCTTGCAATCTACGTTCATTATGCCGCGCATGGCTTCAGTTTGGTCCGCTTGCGGAGTTTCGGGTATAAAAAATGCGTTAGGAACTATCGAAGCAATAGAAGCATTTTTCCATTGGCCGAAGAGACAAAGCATTTTAAAGGAAGACATTTTGAAAATGCCGAAAAAGAGTGACCGGAGAAGAGAAAAATTGAATTCTTTCGCTGTTACAACATGGGCTCAGTCTCATGAAGCAGTTTCAACTTACCTCAAACTTCAACCGGCCGTTATAGAAGCTTTGGAAGAAATAAAAAAGTGGAAAGATCGAGAGACTTCACAAAATACTTCTCAGCTTTTGGCCGCGATTTTGACAATCGAATTTGAAATCTTCTGTCATATAATGGAATCAATCAATTCTATCGTCTTGCCTATGAGTCGGGAATAGCAGACGAAAAATCAAGATCTAGAAGAAGCCACAAAGTTAGCTGATGATGCTACGAATGATATGAAGGAAGAGCGGGAAAACGTTGATTCAAATTTTTGTATCATTTACGACAATGTAGCTGAAATCTGTTCTTAATATGAAATTGCCTCGTCGTTGCAGTCAAAAGAAAAACAGTTGCAACGTTGAAACACAAAATGTCGAAGATTATTACAGAATTGCCTTCTACATTCCATTCCTTGATACTTACATTTTTCATCTCCAAAGTCGGTTCGAAAAACACAAATCGATCTTCCACAGTTTCGGAAAACTATTTCCTTCCAAGCAGGAATTTGATGAGGAAAAATGCGCAGATCTTTACAAGTTTTATGACGAAATATTGGACTGTTCCGAAAGGAATTTTATCTCAGAGATGAGAAGGTGGAGGCAACGGATCTTTGATCAAGATATTCAAAATGCGCTCGATGCACTATCAGTGAGTAACTTCATATTGGAATTTTTACTTCCAGAATCAGTTTCTATAACCCATTGAATACTTAACTTTCAATGATTACGTTATTTTTTAGGTTATCAATGAAAAATGTTTCAAAAACGTGAACACGATCTAACGAGTATTGGCATTGTTACCCGTAACAACAGCAGCTCCAGAACGATCATTTCCGGACCCGATCCAAATAAAAGGTTTTATTATCAATTAAAATTTTATTGTTTTTATTCGTATTGTGGAGTTTGGTTTATTGTCCCTAATTATTTTTCTGTAATGTAGGAGTATTCGGTGTTTTAATTGCATTTTCTTAGAAAGATCGCGTTGCAAATACACTCCTGTGCCTTTGAGTTTGTGGTTTTAAGCATTTTCGATGCATTTTCACTTGAGCCGGTATTTACTTTTATTTTGGTTGCAGTGTTATTTTCACTAATTTTTACCGAGTCTGAGAATTGTTGTGCAAATTCATTACCAAGTAAAATCCGAGTGACAGTGGGGATCTTTTCTTCTGGATCAGTTAGTGGATCTTCCTTGGGAATTGAAACGATAATGTTTTTATTTCTCAACTCTCGACTTTGTGATTCAAGTTCGTCCTCTAATGTGCTGCATCTTTCTTCGAATTGCTTAACTTTTGTTGACAATTCATCATTTTGCTTCCGCAATGAGATAATTTCATTGTTAGGCTTACTCAGGTTTGCAATTGCCAATGCAAGTTGAGTTTCAAGCGAAGAGTCAAAAATTGCTTTGATTTTTTGCAAATCCGGAGCAGACATGGTCATGGTGGAGCGTTTAAAAGATTTACAACCACCTGGAGTATTTTTCAAATTACAATTATCTTCCGGTGACGTTTCGCCGATTTTCCGTTTATTGTCAGTCATGTGACTTCGGATTGCAGGTTTAATACTTAATTTTTTTTTTTTTTTGTTTTTTTGCAAAATTATCCTAATTTTACCTGGGCAGTGACCAGTTTGTCGAATATGTTTTTTCTTGAATCAGTTATGGCACTTTTTTTTAAATTGAAACTGAGATTAAGACTTAATTTTTAAATAATATTCAAGAGCGACTTTGATGTTCAACTTTCTACCTTCACAACAGTGTTGCAACCATCATATGTGCCTCTGCGTATTTCCCCGGAGACGAAGATAACATCCCTCCACTAGAGGTACAGGCGACTACAACGCGCACAACATGATATGGGGTAATAGCGACAACAATAAAAGAGGTGAGTGTTTGTTAAATTTTATAGTCGGTAACAATGTAGATATCATAAACAAGGGTTCCAAACCAACCTTCATAAATTCGATTTGCGAAGAGGTACTTGACCTCACGCTCGCTAGTCCATTTATGGCAAATTTCATTGAAAACTGGTATGTGTCAGACGAAGCCTCGCTGTCGGATCACCAACACATTAGGTTCGACCTGCCCGGTCAACTGTCACAGGCCACAATTAGATACGATCCTACATAATTCGACGGACTAGAACACGTATCGAGGACTTGTCCTCTCAAAAACGGATATGCTAATTTCGTCAATCGAGTCCACGTGGGACCTTGACGAAGCTGCACACCAGCTCAACAAAGTGTTACTAACCTCCTACCAGAGTAGTTGCGTCATTAAAACCAGCATAAAGCGACGTAAGGTCCCCTGGTGGAATGACAAACTTGCTGAATATGGGAAGAAGGTTAGGAAACTCTTTAATCGAGCAAAACACACTAAAAGGTGGGTCGATTATAGAATCGCCCTCACAGAATACAACTCACGAGTTTAACTCACACTTCTTCAGGATCATTTTCCAGGTTCGTCTATTCGCGACATAAGCGGTAACTCTAGCGATGTGGACCCCAAGGTAAATATAGATAGCAGAGTAAACAGCTTATCTGGAAAAATGTTTAGTCCAGATAAAGTTAGATGGGCAATTGGCTCATTCAAACCATTTAAAGCCCCAGGGGGTGACGGCATATTCCCGGCCCTTATCCAGAGGGTTAGTGATGTCATACTGCCGATGGCTATTGCTTTATTTAGAGCTTGTTATAACTGGGGATACATTCCATTTTCCTGGAGACAGGTCAACGTGATTTTTATCCCCAAAAATGGCAATAGGTCAAGTGAACTGCGTAAATCATACAGACCCATCAGTCTAACATCTTTCTTTCTCAAAACCATGAAAAGACTTATAGATGTTCATATTAGGGAGCAGATAGTAACATCAAGCCCCCTGCACTCAAATCAATTTGCGTACAGAAAGGGCAAATCCACTGAAGGTGCTCTTCACTGCCTTGTCAAAAAGATTGAGGAGACTTTCAAGTCAAAGGAAATTGCACTTTGTGCCTTCTTGGACGTTGAGGGTGCCTTCGATAATACCGGATACGACTCGATTGCCAGGGCGATCAGTAATAAAGGTATCGAAGTGTCGACGAACCAATGGATCAGAGCCATGTTGGAAAGTCGAATTATTACCTCCTCCTCTGGAGGTAAATCGGTGTCTGTGACTGCAGCCAAATGCTGTCCCCAAGGAGGAGTACTCTCTCCCCTCTTATGGTCACTTATCATCGACAATCTATTGGTCAGTCTACATAGACTAGGTTTTAACGCCATTGGTTATGCTGATGACCTGGCGATTGTTATTAATGGTAAGCGTAGCGCAACCATTACTGATAGCATGCAAAAAGCGTTGCTACATGTCTAAGAATGGTGTCCTATTAAGGAAGGACTATCCATCAACCCTCTTAAAACCATCCTGGTACCGTTTACGCGAAAAAGATTGGTTAACTTGGAACCTATCACCGTAAGTGGTACACCCTTGAGTTACTCAAATGAGGTCAAATATCTGGGAGTCATCCTGGATAGGAAACTAAATTGGAACTCACACGTAAAGGCCGCCACTGAGCGTGCCACAAGAGCCATGTGGGCATGTAGACGCCTATACGGCAGAACTTGGGGTCTTAACCCCACAATGATACACTGGCTGTACACCATGATGGTAAGACCCATCATCACGTACGTCTCCATCGTGTGGTGGCCAAAAGTACTACGACTAACAGGCTCCAAAAGCTACAACGTGTTGCCTGTCTGGGAATAACTGGTGCCATGCGCACATGCCCTACGGTAGCACTCGAAGCCATTATTGGACTGTCTCCGTTACAAGTATTCATTCAGAAGACGGTTGCTAGATGCGCCATCAAGCTTCAGCTTGAATACAAGTACATATAACTCAAATGACCATGTGGGTCAGCTGAAAATACTCAACTCAATCCAAAATTTGGACATGTTTTACACCATCCCAGACTTAATGGTAAATGAATATAGTTTCGATAAACTGTTTGAGGTGGAAATACTAGACCGTTCTAAATGGGTATCGGGAGTTCCAGCTGTGGACCCAACAAGTCTGGTATGGTACACCGACGGATCAAAAAAGGAGTCTGGAGTTGGTGCTGGTGTCTTTGGACCCAACACCAGGGTCTCGATACCTATGGGGATGTGCCCATGATGTTGAAGGCGGAGATCTATGCCATTGAGATCTGCGCTATCTTCAACTCCAACAAAGGAATTAAGGGCGCAAAGATACATATCTTTTAAGACAGTCAGGCGGCACTTCAGGCACTGTCGTCCAACACAATAGACTCTCTGACTGTAAGAAACTGCTGCTGCGCCTTACAAAAGCTAGCCAAAAACAACACAGTTAAACTCGGATTGATGCCTGGCCATCGAGGTTTTGTACGGAACGAATCCGCAGATGAGGTCGTCGGTCCCGAACCATACTGCAGTGTCAACTGGACTACTGCTCTAGGGCTTATCAAAGATTGGGAGCAACAGACCCGCCTTAAAAATTGGGAAAGCGCCCCTGGTCTGAGACAGGCAAAACGCTTGATTAAGCCCTACTCCTATAAGGAAATCCTTACACTAAATAAGGAAAACATTATATTGCTGGTTGGCTTTCTCACTGGCCACTGCGGTCTGAGATATCATCTCAACAAAATAAATCTTAGTCCAACGTCAGAATGTAGATTCTGCATGGAGGACGAGGAAACCTCAGAACACATACTCTGTGATTGCCCGGCTCTGCACTGGCTGAGATGACGCCTTCTCCACAGAGAGCTGTTATCACTGGTGGAGCTTCGAAACTCTACCACCAAAGACGTGCTGAGTTTCATTAGGGAAGTCAGTCGCCTTTTGGTGTAAGTCAACCTTGTGACACAAAAGATATTTTAGGTCGCAGTGTCGGCCCTTGGGCAAGGGTTATTAAAATTAAAAAAAAAACATAGGGACGGGCTACAGTCCGCTTGGGTGAACTGTTGGATACCCTATTCTTATTCCTATCCCTCATAAGTGGGCGTGACAAAAGTCTAAGTATGGTTGAATTGTTAAGAACGCTCTACATATTTTGTTATATAACATTTAAAGGATTTTATCAAAAAAAAGACGCTCCCTAGCTCAAACTTTGGTGTTTCAATAAAATTGTTTTATTTAATTGTGGGCGTGTCAGTAGGCGGATTTAAAAAAAATTAACACATGAGAATAAAGGGCCCCTAGAGAGTATATATTATAAATTCCAGCTCCCTAGCTCAAACTTTGAATTTTCAAAAAAAAAAAAAAAATTGTGGGCGTGTCAGTGGGCGGATTTTGAAAATATTTACACATGAGCATAAAGGGCCCATAGAGAGTATATACTAAAAATTTCAGCTCCCTAGCTGAAACTTTGGATTTTCAAAAATTAATATACCCTTAGAATAGGGTATACAAAAAATATTTTATTTATTTGTGGGCGTGTCAGTGGGCGGATTTTGAAATTTTTTTATCCCGACCAGTTTTAGGAGTCATAGATCATATATAAAAAATTTCAGCTTTCTAGCTCGAAATTCGATTTTTTCCAAAATTTGTTTTTTTTTGATTTTGTGGGCGTGTCTGTGGGCGGATTTCAAAAATTCGTAAACTTGATTATTTCGGGACCCTAGAGAGTATATGGTTAAAATTTCAGCTCTCTAGGTTCAGTTTAAAGGCCTAATTTTTGGCTACAGACGGACGGACGGACGGACGTACGGACGGACATGGCTAGATCGACATTACTATCGATGCTGATCATAAATATAGTAACTTTTAGGGGTCTACGGGCAATATTAAGGTATGTTACAAACTATGCGTCAAAATTAATATACCCATAGAATAGGGTATAAAAAAAACGCTTCACTAATTGTGAGAATAGAAATCAGTGGGCTATGGCGACTTCCCTACGGGACGCCAGAGGTTGCTAGGAAGGGGTCAGATTCAGGGGATCTAAATATGACTTTATATTGGCGATTGGTTAAGTAGGATTAAACACATGCATGGATGGGGGCATTTAGATTGAAAGGGATCAGAGCGTGAGAAATTTTGTCAAAGGCTTTGCTAAGGTCAGTTGGAATTACGTCAACTTCACAACTAATCTCAAGAGTGCATAGCGTTCCCAAAGCAAAACCATGTTACCTTAGAAAACCATGTTGGTTAGGTGAGAAGATTTGTTTGCAGTGTGAGAACATTGTATACTAGACAATACTTTTAAAAAACTTAGGAATGCATGAGAATGGGCGGAAGTTGCTGACCTTTTTTGTGAATAGGGATTAAAAAAAAGTTGTTCCAAAGAGATGGAAAAACTTGTAGTGGTATTGAAAAATGAAATAAAGATGTCAGAGGATTGTTAAAAAGCCTAAAAACCTTGGTGTTATTTTAAGTCGTACGCTTACGTGGAATGGCCATATTTATACCGGCAAAGACATGTTATGGTATCCTTAGGACTTAAGAAAAAATGCTAGTCAAAAACACTTTGATTTACGGATGTGAATAATATTCCAATTACTCCACTATCATAGATAGGATATATTTTACCATTATCCGATGTGCGGAAGCTGAGATCTAAGCTGATATCTAAGAAAAGTTGTAACTCTCGAATGCCTTCTAGCTCCTAGCTTTCGAATGACTCATCCAAATGAAATAGGATTTTTTTTAATAATGGGTTTTTCAACAGGGACGCTACAAAAGTAGACCGACAGGGACAGCAAACGACGCCGAATTTCTTGCCGCTCTTTTGACATTTCTCTTCAGCAAGGTTTGCCATTTCATGATGGAAAGATATACGAGCCAACAACGACTCGAACTTATTAAAATTTACTACCGAAATTCGGAGTCAGTGGCCTCAACGTTAAGAGCGGTACGTCCAATTTATGGTCGTCATAATCGTCCTAGCAGATCAACAATTGAGCGTCTAGTGGAAAAATTTGAATCCACAAGCACAGTACAAAATGTTCCCGTGCCAGTGAAACAAAGAAGTGCCCGTAGTGTCGAGAATATTGCTGCCGCTGAGGCTTCAGTTGAAGAAAGCCCAGATGTGTCTCTCACACGTCGTTCTCAAGCGTTGGGCATCTCTGTGACGTCGTTGGGCATCTCTGTGACGACGTTGTGGCCCCAATTGGATGATATGGACTTGGAGGACATGTGGTTCCAACAGGACCAATTTATT
This sequence comes from Portevinia maculata, assembly GCA_949715645.1. Lineage (NCBI taxonomy): Eukaryota > Metazoa > Arthropoda > Insecta > Diptera > Syrphidae > Portevinia > Portevinia maculata. The sequence continues at coordinate 224,796,639 of OX454526.1, forward strand.
GGAAACCAAGTTTGGAAACCGTGTTATCTCACGAAATGGTCCGGTCGCTTGGCCGCCTCGGTGCGATTTGACGCCGTTAGACTATTTCCTGTGGGGCTACGTCAAGTCTATGGTCTATGCCAACAAGCCAGCGACGATTGATGAACTTCGTACGAATATCGAAAGTGAAATTGCAGCAGTATCGGCCGATTTATGCATGAAAACCGTCGAAAATTGGGTTCAGCGTCTGGACTTCTGCAAGCGTGCCCGTGGTGGCCATGCAAAAGAAATCGAGTTCCATACATAATGGCATCGTACTTCCACAGGAATAAAGAATTTCATTGATATCCAAAACCGTTTTTGTTTTATTTAAAAAAAACTTTTGTAGCGCTCTTATTGAAAAACCCTTTATAAAGTGCAATTACTCGTATGTACAAAGATTTTAAGATATAAATTATCTTTCTATGTTATCCTGAAGTTGAACAATTAAAACAATACATTTTATACAATTCAAAAAAAGAAAATATTCGATTGAAGCTAGATTGTTGGATTTTCCCAGCGTTCAGTGGAGGAAAATGTGTGTGTGTGCGGCACAAATCTGTTTCTCTCCGTACCTTTTGTGCTGTGTGCTTTCTTTTTCTTTTTTTATGCACCTTTTGTAGTTTGTGACTTTGTGTTGTTTTTTTTGTGGCGCATGGGATTGAGAAAGTTAGGGTATGAAATGCAATGAGATTGAGAGGGAGTCACACTCATAGTATATCCATATAATGAGTAGGGACACTCTCGACGTTTTCCTTAGCAGTTCTTATCAGCAAGTATTTTGTTTTAAATTTGAGAAGTGGCAGACTGGCGAAGCAAGGCGAGCACGGGTCAGCTAGTAAATAAATAAAAATAAATAAGACAGTATAGTTTGAGTTTTAAAATTTTAAGGCCTGAAGATTGACAGCGGACGGTCATAGCTAGATCGACATAACGGTCTGCTAGCACTATTAAGGTACGAGTATGTTACAAACTGTAAGTCAAAATTATAGTACGCTTAGATGAGGGTATAAAAACTAATGCACAACTTTTAATTATTGTGCGTTGACAAACAATGGATAGGATATTGCTTCACAAAAACTAAATTTAAAAATTAGGTCACACAAAACAACAAATCCAATTTCATTTCCCACATTCTTGTATGGAATATCAATTTCAAAACTAAATATTTTGCAATACGTGCAAGGACTTTTCGTCATCAACACAATTCTAAAATTTCTCCAAAAATGAATTCGATTAATTAAAAACTCTTCGTGAAGAAGAACTATTTCCTGATTGCATTTCGGATTGTCGGTTCTTCGTTCCTATGATTCACCAATCCAATTATAATCACTGCTAACTTTTTCACTCAGGTTTCTTCTCATCCGGGATAGTACCTCAGGTGTACACAGTTTCTCTGCTGTTCCTTATTACTTTTCGTCCAAAGTTCGAAATATTCTTTTTGATCCGTTCGCAGTTTTGTACCATTTTGTTTGGATTTGCCGATTTTGTTATGAACACTTTCGAAGTTACCGTAGAGCAACAAAGGAGTAGACGAAATCTTAAAGATTTAAGTTGATACAACCCACACCGATCTGACCCTTCAGTTGGGTAATTGATTACGATACTTCTGATAAGGATATTCTATGTATAAGGATTCATTATGCTTTAATCAAGAATAATGAATGGTAGGTACTCTTGTGATATTCATGTTTTTCTTTGTTTTTTCATAGTTTTTCTGCAATATCAAGGATGCTTAAACTGTGCCGATGTAGGGCATAACACCTTCGTATTATGATTACGTCAGTTGGCATGTGCTGTGGAATGAATAAGATAAAATAAAATGGTGGATGGGATTTCGTTTGCTTCGAAACAGACCAATTTACGAGTATAGCTCTGTATATGTAAGTTTGATTCCTTAGGGAGTTAGAATATGTGGGCTTTTAACAGTCGAACAAACATATATAATTGATGGAGTGATTGTTCATAGAAAATTCGTGTTCGTAACTAAGTGCAGAGATGGTCTTTGATAACCGCTTGAAGAATTACTTTAAAATTAAGACTATATTTAAAAATGCAAGGCGATTCTTTATTTCTAGTAAAGATTATATCCCTCATAAAAGCGATAATTGAGTCTTCCTAAAAGTAAGCAACCTTTGTCTTAGTTATGGTTGCAAAATTTTCTGTAACTATGATGCTTATCGTCGCGTTCAAAAATATCGCTCTTATGTATTCAACTTTAGTCGATTTGATAATGTTTCGAACTATTTTAGCTTTTAGTTTGGAAAAGGCAACTCAAAAAATATACCTCAAAATTGGTATAGAGAAAATAAAGCAAGAAAAGAGTTGCTAAATATTTGATTTGACAGCATAAAAGCATTGCTCTTCGGAAGCCAGAGGCAACTGGTTTATCTAGAGCCACAACAAGCTTCAACAAGCAAATTATTATCGAAGCTGTTTTCAAAAACTATAAAGACTGTTTGACTCGCTTCAAATGTACCCGGATTCCATCTATAACATAAATGAAACGGGAAATTCAACCGCCAAAAGTTCTGGCACAGAGAGGAGAGAAAGAAATCGATAACATCAGGCTCAAGAGGAATCAATGCGACAATGATTGCAGCAATTACCGCTTTGGGAAATCAAGGACCTACCCCCGATGATAATTTCCCTGAAAGTCAACTTTAAAGATCACACGTTAATTAGAGCTCCTGCGGGAACAATAGGAGGTGCAAATCTCAGCGCTTTTGAAATATTTCAAACATTTTATAGCCTTCGTAAGGCCAACCCCAGATAAAAAAGTTCGTCTTATCATGGATAACCACGATACCCATATTTCGGTTGCTGATATCGCTGAGGCGAAACTGAATAATGTAGTTCTTTTAACTCTTCCACCGCACACTTCTCACAAACTTCAGCCATTAGATAGGACAGTTTTCGGGGCTTACAAGACCTGCTACAACCAAGCTGCTAATGAGTGCTTGTTAAACAATACTGGGAAGACAATAACAATATATGACATCGCAACAGTAATTGGCCAATTATATCCTCGAGCATTTTCAAGTCTAAATTATAATAAAAGGTTTTCAAGTTAGTGGAAAATGGCCTTTAAATGAAAATGTTTTTGAGGAGCATGAGGAGACCATTCAATGCCCCATACTTTACACCAACGGGGTTTTAAATCAAACTAAAGATTCAGTCACTTCAACAAACCAAAGCAATTTAGCAGTTCCGCCAACGCTACGAAGGCTAAACTAGAATTCTTACCGATACCCCAGAAAAAGGGGAAATAGAGGCTACAGCAGCTTAAAAAAAAAAAAAAAAAAGCTCCGACAAATATTTAAAAAAAATTCTTAACAGTAATTTTTTGGAAGATGAAAATTCGATGAAAGCTAAACAAAAACAGCCTTTAAGATTCGCAAAAGGGACATCATTGTGGAAGCTACAGGGGAAACCGAGGAGGATTTTGAAAGTGATAGTGACTCATCTGTTAACATGAAAACGCTCTTTAATTTGGCAAAAAAAAGCTGATAAATTTTTTTTTTTTTAATGTTGGTGCTTTAAAGCAAGTTTTTGAATAATATTGAAGTTATAGGTATGTTAAGTTTTTTTTTTAGTTAAAGAGAGTTTTTATATTGAAAATTATTATTTGAAATAAAAATTTTAAACAAAAACTTTAAGATAATGTTTTTTTTTGCTGCTTTTTTGAAATAAAATAAGAATGGTACCATTTTTACTTTTTATTGAAAGAAATTAAAGTTTTCACCTTTAAACTATAGTAAAACATTCAATAATATTTTCGGTCCAAGGTACAATACTCCATGGGCCAAGGTACCATCACGTCTTGAGGTGAATGGTAAGCAATATCCCTTTGGTAGTTTCGCCATATCATAGATAAGACTTCACGTAATTACAAAAAAAAAAATTAAAAAAACGACACATAAAATAATGGCAAGAAACCGAAATCCGGACCAAGGTACAATACCTACCCCGGGATCAGTAGCCATTTTTCTTATTTTAAAATTAACCCAAGTAACAAAGTCCCTCTAAATTTCATACTCTGCAAACGTATTCGCTTGGAGAGTTACGCATAAAATATATAGACTACTTTTGTTTTTGCTCTCAAAAAAGTTATTTTTTTAAAAATGACAGTAGGTACCGTGTACCTCGGAACGAAATTTTCTCTAATTCAAGGTGCCTTCAGTGATATTCAACTTTTCATGTTGTTATTTGTTGCTATCGAATTTTTTTTTGGTTAGAAGCTTGACCATGCCTTGCGCTAAAATTATAGTATAACGGCATCATAACAACAAGTCATCATTGCAGGGGCCCTAAACGATATTGTTTGCAATATTATATTGTCATTATTTGCAAAGTCAACCAAATTTGACTAATGTTCTATTTCTAAATCTTATTTTGTACAGCGCATTACCGAAGCATAATCTGTATTTTGATCATATTTCTCTGTATATCTCTAACCTTTTTGCTTTTTAAGCCCGACATTAATTTGTTACCTTTTTTTTCATGTTCCCAGGTAAAACTTTGTTTCAACGTACACTACCACCGGGTACTTTGGAATTTTTCGACACAAACATGTCCTTTTTTTTAGTTTAAAAACATAAACCATTATCTGAACCCACTTTTTTTTTGAACACAAATAACCTTTGCTCCATACATTTATAACTTAAGTCAATAGACGAAGCTGGTAAAAATGAATGCATGTAAATCGTTCCGTTCTGGATCAGCACACATTTTAATATATTAGACTGAAGTGACGGGTCTTTTGTTTTTGATCTGTATCTTCTTCTTTCCAATATGCAATAGTTGGTTGGATTTAAAAATCCGAAAAAATCTCCGAAATTTCAAATCCCGACAAATTTTTATAACAGCATAGCTAAGCTAACACTAGATGGGATTTCGTTCCCAAGAGGATTTCTTTTAAAAGAATACAGTTGGCAACAATTCAGTGCAGAAGCAACATCTATCTGTACGCATCTCGGAGCACTGTTCCAGCTTTGTACTATGATAAAAGAAAAATTCAGAGGCCGAATTACAGCATCAGTGATCGAGTCAGTGACTTCCATACGTTATCAAATACTAAAATAAACTCATTGTGATGATAATATGATGTGTAACGAAAACATCACGTATCGAATAAAATGTTCCATTGTACTCGTACTAATTTCACTTTGGTACAATTCGTAATTGGATGAAGAAATGTCTTTTTTTCTGATATTCTTCTGTTTATTTTGGTTCGTGAAATAATTTTAGTGTTTATATTTGGAAATATGGGGGCATTGGCATTAGTATGTTGGACAACTAATGTAAGGGTGTCAGGTTCGAATCCAGCCGGGCCAATTGACATCTAACAGTTTTTTTTACTGCCCCACATCTCGCAAACTTCTGATAAACATCCAAGAGTATCAATTGTCATAAGAAGCTTTTCAAATTTGCGGTTCGGATTCCGATTAAAATTGTAGTACCCTTCCACTTCGCACAAGCAAATGGTTGGAGAAGATAGGTTGTAGGCACTGTATGGGCCGTTACGACCTAATAATTAATTTATTTAATATTTGGAAATACACAGTGAAATTGTGCATAGAAATGGTTATTTATTGACATTATTAACTGGTGAACCTACATCAAATTTTCTGCCGAGCTCTTTCAAATGCAAAACATTGTTGTTTTATTAAAATTTAACGTACAAAAATATATCCCACTTCTGCTTTTTACAAATTCTTTGAAGAAAAGCGTGCAATTTGGTTTGAAGAAAAAATTGTTCTGCTATTTATTAGCCATACGATTGGTTCGATGCTATCAAATGAAAAACTACACGATCACTGACAAGAAAATACCAAACAATCGCACTCGATACTCGAAATCATGCTTCATATTTAAAGCCGTAATACTAAACTCTCCTAATTCAGTGACGTATTGCTCGCTATCAGATGTTGGGGATTTCGACCCAATAGGAATTTTGAGTTTTCGAGGTTGTAATGTTTTGGATTTTGGATGACTTACACAATTAGTTTGGCTAGCTGTTCACTATAGCTAAGTATTTCTGACTTATATTTGTGTTGTGTACTTTGTCTTGTTTGATTTGAAAAAACAGCCTGATGGATTACTTTGCGTGCATGATCTTCCGCATTATAAAGGTTAGTTGTTGTACTATGTGCTTTATGAAAGAAGACAAAAGGAGTTTCAATGCTATAACAGCAACATGTGTAGGTCCTTCCTAAGTTTTATAGTTAAGTTCAAACTTAATGTTTATACTGTACCATTTGCTCTTCGTTCTTGCTCAGTGCGATATAGCACATCAGAGGAGCGTTGCCGCTGGTTATCCGATCTTGATGCTTCCGGCATAGGGTTTCGAGATAAGTTGAGATATTCGGCGCAGGGACATAAGTCCCGAAGTGTCCCTGCGCCGAGATATTCACGATCAGAAATGATTCGGTAGTCTTATAAAATGAGTTTTCGAAGTACCTTTACTTATTTTGCAGAGTTATGTACATTTGTGCTTATATAATTTTCGTTGGTTCTATCGTTATATGCCGATTGACGTGTGATAAAATGTCAGTACATCGTTTGAGTTACCCGCATTATATTCAGTTTTTATTTGATCCATATTGACTACTTCGAAATAAAATTATCAGTTAATTCATAATCAAGCAAAAGTGATTGGCGTTTCTGCCAATTCAAACAACTTAAGTCTTTCTCCCCGCACTTAGCAACGCAAATTTCATTACTCTAAAGCCTCTGTATCTGTATCCCTAGACACATTCGGGCATATTGATTGCCTATTACATCGCAATTTGCCGAACAAAGGACGAAAAATAAAACGCGTTTCGTACATATTATCCTGATTTATGAGAGATATCTCTAATGAGGTGTTGAACTGAAATAAGTTGAAACCATATCTCGAACGACAATATTCCAAGGACCTTAAATCTCAACGGATTTACCCCACAAAAAATTATTATTATTTTCGCAATAGCTACCACCCTTACCAAATTGTGTCCTTAAGAAAATTAAGTGAACATTTCTATATGTACGAGTATACATTTATATATATGTATGGGTTTTATTCATTTTTTAATTCAGTTTTTCCATTTTTTTTTTCGTTTTGTAATTTAATGTTAGCTTCACAAAGGAAATGGAAAATTGAAGCGTGTGAACATTCAGACGCAAATCTACCTACTATAAAAACCAATACCAATATGCAACAACAGAACGGCACCGCGTAACGCAGTTCAGATGAGTTGATAGTCGAATATTTCTCTTTTTATAGACCCAAATGGAATTGGCGTCGGCCGTATAGTCCTTGATTCTTTTAGTCTCTCATGAAAAACTCATCGTCTTTGCCATCATCATCATCTGTTTCAGTTCTTCGATGAAGGAAATTCGCGCGGAATTTCCAAAATGTTCGTTTCCTCTTTTTGACATTGAATCGAAAAAAAACAAAACAGTTTTTGCCGGATTTTGTGAGCTGCTTTCCTTTTTATGAATGTGTGTTCACAGAAGTCAGAATGCAGACAGAACTCGGGAGTTATTCGATTTAATTTTCATCTGTTTGTTGGGTAGTTGTGGGTACTTTGCCTTACGTGAGTACCCATATCCGAAGGAAATTGGAACTGATGGAGGAAGTTTTTTTATCTTTGATTCAAAAATAGAATTTATTTGAAATTTTATTTGTTAAATTCTTCATTTTCTTGCTTGCGAAATTTTCAATGAAACAGGGTACGCATTGAAGAATTTTGTTTTTATGGATGAATCAAGGGGTTTTGGATTTAAAACATGAAAAATTATATTTCGCCCAGAGCAACACAGTTCATATTTTTTTGAACTTACCTGTCAAATTTTAGTTATAAAGTTTTGACGGTTAGTAGATAGTTTCCGAAAATTGTAAGGGTAAATGCCGTATCTTGGAGGTATTATTCAGAGACGTTATTCGAATATCAATGCGATTTGCATTTAATTTCAAATTCCTGCATGTGTGGTATGGTATGGTGCTTTGACTGTGTTTCTTTTAGAAGTGTCCTACAGTTACATATTATGTAGGTATTTTGAAATCGTTTGGAAGTATCTATTAAATGTTGCAACTTATAGTGATAATGTAAAAGTGGCACTGTATATGAAAACTGATATATTACTCTGCTTCTCTATAGACGAGGTTGTGATCTGTACAGGAGGGAACATGACCCTCCAATATCAAACGCCTGTGTGGTTTACCGCAAAAGCTGACAGTACTTATAAAATTATACGCCTTTCGTTTTGTTTCTGACATTTCATCTGCAGTGGTGTTGTAGTGACTTCAATCAATCTATTAACTCATTATCGCGACCTGAAGCTGACGTAGTTGTTACATTACAGTTCTTGGGTTTTCTTCAGATAAATCCTGTGAAGAATTATAGGAACCTTACCTCGGACCTCTTCTTTACAAACAACCGCGATGATAGCATGGTTTATAGAATCTATACACCACTCGTACCAGACGATATCATTCTTATTCATATCATTCTTCTTTATATTTATTTGCAATTTGGAAATAAAAGATCTTAATCTCTTTGAGACATTTAAATGTGACTTTAAAAATGACAGCCATACTTATAAGAGACAGTTGTGACAGGTATTCTTTCCAGCAATAGGAATTGATTTAGAATGCGACGAATTTTATCGGGTAATTAATTATTTAATTTTAAGGCATGTTCCTGTTGTTGGCGATACAAGTTTTTTTTAAGTTTAAGTTTAATTAAGTTTATTTCTTATTGTTTTAAAATGACAAGTTACAATATTTAGTATATACCTACATAATAAGAAAGTTGAAGACATTTTATATTTTTGCATAAAAAGTATGAAAAAATAGTATTAAATGCCACATCAGATGCTTTAACGGTATAAAATTAAATTAAATTATTTGGGTGGGGTGACCCTACACTATAGAAAAAACAACAAAAAAAAATAAAAAAAAAATTTGTAAACAAAAAATAAAATCAAACAAAAATTTGTAAACAAGATGGATTGAACAATGTTTAAGAAATTTACATTTAAAAGCAATAAGTAAAGAACCAAACGTAAATCAAAACGAATGGGGCAAAAATGGAATTAAACAGAATGGACATAAAATTAGAGTTAAACCACAATATCAGTAGATTGAGATAAACCCCAAAATCAAAACCTAAAAAAAGATTCAAAACTAACATTATCAAAATTAAAGAGCCAACGTTTAACGTTTTTAATGAACATACTAGTCACAGATATTACCCTGATGAACTGTGGAAGTTTATTGAAAGCGATACGATGAAAAGGAAAAAAAATTACGGTAAGCAGTGGTACGAGCAATGGGTACAGATAACAAGTTAGAAAAATTTCCACGTAAATTATGAGTAGAGATTAAACGAAAATTACGATTGCCAGAACTCATAAAGAAAGTCTGCAACACCTTAAAACAATATAATTGACGAACAGGTAGAATACTGAAGTCACAAAACAGAGGAAAACTAGGATATCTACACGGCTTTTGACATATTTTCCTTAAGACATACTTCTGCATAGTTAACAGAGGCTGTATTTTATTACAATACGCACCTCCCCAGCAAACAATTCCGTATTGCAACTTGGAATGAAAGATTCCATAGTAAATTGTTTTAAGAAGTTTTTTAGAGCAGATATTTTTCAAATAAAAGAAATGTCTAAGAGTGAGTCGGAAATAGCTTCTCAACGCTATTTCATACATGAAGGAGATGGCGTTGGACTCTAGGGGTTGACGACTGACTGTTATGTTGTATAGACAGCTGAACTCTGAATTCGAAGCTTCCTTACACCAGGCTTAACTTATTCATGTAAATAATATTCAAAGCCATATTAAAAGTAGGCATTGTGTGTTACAATTTGGGTAATTTTTAAAATCTGTCTACTCAGATATTTTTTCTAAGATTGATGAAGAATTCTTTTAGCTACCTCAATGAATCTCATACTCCGATGTTCAGCAGGCTGGAAACCTCTGAAGAAAGTAGATTGAGAATTTAATTTTAATAGATATAGGTTATAATTCTGGCCACGATGCCGTACTTTTGGATTTTTTAAAGAACTGCGCGCAATCTTCTTATAAGATTATTTCCAATTTATTTAATCAATCGCTGTTACGGATTCATTCCCATCCCTTTGGACATCAGGTAAAAAAAATCGGTGGTATTAAAGCAAACCCGATATGTCAAAATGATCGATTATTATAACTTTCTCGTATACTTAAGTATACCAAAGAGAAAGATAATGCAGTTGTGATGAAATCTCGAAATCAAACTGAGTATGAGGTAATATCACGACCATAGAGAAAATGTGTCCCGAATTTTTGTTCGAGCCTCCAACTTCGTATTGTGACTTGGGGAGTAAGCTGGTAAATGCGTTACGGAAGTGTGATCGGGCGAGGCAAACGGAAGTTGAGGGGGAATATAAGTTAGTGAAGATAGAAAGAGAGACAGAGTTACGTTTCGTATATTACTGTAGGGGCCAGAGAGAAAGGTGCGAGCACACATTTTCTTTCTCTCTTTCTCTCAAAGCCAGTTACGTTTCGTATATCTAAGACACAGTGCAGGCCTATTGTCTGTATCACACTGTAGGGGCAAGAGGAGCAGTGCGCGGGCACATGTTCTTTCTCTCTTCCTCTCATAGCCAGTGCATGAAATATATATGTAGCTCAGTCATCAATTGGTGATATATGTGTTGCTCACTGTGTTTTGGACGATGAAACAAACATCACAATGGTAGTTGTTTACATTTCGCCCAATAACACAGTTAATAATATTATAAAGTTTTCATATAAAAGACTTTTGATTTACGGTCGAGTAGGCTCTGAAGAATTAAGAGAAAACTATCATATGTTGCCACGTCGAATCAATCGGTTCTCGTTCGATCACCGCAATTAAACGACGTAGGGAGTGGTTAGTACGCGTGTTGTTGGCATCTCTTGCGAACGTCTGACAAACATCCAAGAGCATCAAATTGTCATGAGAAGCTTCTCAAATTTGCTGTTCGGCATAAAAGTGGTTAGAGAAGCTAGGTTCTAGGCCCTGTATGGGCCGTTAAGGCCTAATATGTATAGGTGTATGTATCATACGTTGCCACTAATTTTAGCAGGAGATTTCAATTTTAACCCGCCAATGGTGACCTACTGGTCTGTGAGACCGCGTGTGTTAAAAAAATCGAATAACTTTATTCTCCGTTAATGTTTTTTTGTTGCAATTTCGAGTAGCTGCCACATTGCACGTCCCCCACTATCAGTTCGTCGAATCAGCCTACCGACTGCCACACACATCCGATTTTGATTTAGTTTTTTTTTTGGTTAATAGACCATACAGAGAAGGTTAATATATAAGTATGACAAATTTTTGAAAGAAGGCGCAACCGCCATTCCAATAAATTCATTTAATGCGCTTTGAAAAAAAAAAATAAAGGTAGAAATCGAGTAGTGACACTTCCAATACAAAAAAAATATTAAAAATTTTAAAAGCAATTGTTGTTGTCAATTATTTTAATTATTTGCCAAGCAAATTGTTGTTGTCAACAATTTTGAATTTTTTTTAAAAATATAGGTCTAATAAGTTTGTTTATGTTTATTATGTTACACAAAGTAACTTTTTGAAACCGAGTCGATACTTTGATTTGTTGGATGGTGTTTGAATCCTTGATGGAATGCGTCATCGAAGACGTTCCAGCGGCGGAAACAAGGTGACGTAGTTCCTGTGTTCCGTGGTGTTTATGCAAGTGATGCACTTGGTAGAATATACACAGTTCACCCGAAAAATGGCAAATGCTTCTATTTGAGAATGCTTTTGGTCAATGTTGGTGGCCCTACTTCGTTCGAAGCGCTGCGGACTGTTGACGGTGTGTTGTGTGCTACATATCGAGAAGCCTACCAACGCAGGCAATTGCTTGAAAACGACAATCACTGGGACATGACGCTGGCCGATGCCACTATCACTGCTGTTGGGTTTTATCGATTAGCAAAAAGAAAAAGACGACCACGATATTCAATGTGTACCATACGGCGGTTTATTCAAGACTAGTCAATAAGAATATAATAGAAAGATAATTCAGTGTTAATTTTATATGGGAATGTGAGATGCAATGACAGTATGTATGTAGCATATACAAATGAGAATATGTATGTATGTGTAGTTAAGCTATATAAAGAAAGGTACGATGATACAATATTTAACAACTGCGCCTGCGAATCAACTCATGACACTCTTCGCCTTCATAATTTCGACATGTTTTCCATCAAATCCTAAAGATTTGTGGAATAAATACAAGGATGATATGGCCGATGATATTTTGCATCGAATTCGCACTGTGACATCAGATAATGAACTGGAGATGTCAGATGAAATGCGCAACAAAGCTTTGATTTTGATCGAGGATATGTGTCTGCTCATGAGCGGCAATTTGTTGTGCAAATTGGGGACGCCACAGCCAAATCGCGCAATGCAAGACGCATTTAATCGAGAATTGGGGCGAGAAAGGGATTTCGATCGAATCGCATTGAGTCAAGCTGTTCGCACAAATCCGCCAATGTTGAATCAAGAACAAAAGAAAGTGTACGATCAATTAAAGCAAGCAGTCGATAACGAAAATGGCGGAATATTCTTCCTTGATGCGCCCGGTGGAACTGGAAAAACATTCCTGATTTCACTGATTTTAGCTACGATTCGTTCGAGATCTGCGATTGCCTTGAGATAGCAGCTACTTTGTTAGAAGGCGGTCGAACAGCTTATTTTGCATGCAAGTGGATGAAGAACCTACATGCAACATTTCAAAGAACACTGCGATGGCGAAAGTACTGCAGCAATGTAAGATTATCATACGGGCCGAATGCACAATGGCTCACGAACGCGCATTGAAGGCCCTGAATCGTACTTTGAAAGATTTACGCCTGATAGCGATTTTCGTCGAACGCTGCCTGTCATTCCGAGATCAACTCCGGCAGATGAATTGAATGCTTGCTTGAAGGCGTCTGCTTTATGGCAATACGTAAAGAAAACGAGCATGCGAGTTGCTTTACAAAATTACCAGTCCAGTGCAGAGTTCTCCAGGCAATTGTTGGCGATGGGCAATAGCGAGATTCCAGCAGACTTAAACACCGGCCTGATTGAGTTTCCACAAAATGTTTGCAACTTTACAACGACACCAACGAAGAACTAATCATGAATGTTTTTCCGAATATCGCTCAGAATTATGTTGGCCATGATTGGCTGAGTGTAAGAGCGATTTTGGCTGCGAAAAACAAGAATGTCGATCATTTAAATTGCGTCATTCAAAATCAAATATCTGGTGAGTTACATTCATATAAATCAGTCGACTCCGTGATGGATGAAAATGAAGCCACCAACTATCCCGCACAATTTGAAATTAAAAGTCGGCACAGTAATAATTTTGTTGCGCAACCTAAATGCACCAAAACTTTGCAACGGTACGCGTTTGATTTTGAAGAATCTAAAATCAAATATTATTCAAGCAACGATTTTGATTGGAAAATTTAAAGGCGAAGTTGTTCTTATTCCGCGGATTCCACTTATTCAGAACGATTTGCCTTTCGTATTTAAGCGTCTTCAATTTCCCGTACGCCTCGCTTTTGCTATGACAATTAATAAGTCGCAAGGACAATCGCTGGATGTGTGTGGCATAAATCTTGAATTTCCATGTTTCTCACGTGGTCAATTGTATGTGGCGTGCTCACGTGTCGGCAAACCTCCCGCTTTGTACGTGTACGCACCCGATAATGGAACGAAAAATGTTGTTTACCATAAAGCACTTCAGTGAAAAAGCGGTAGGTTGGTCGACAAGTAAATCGCAACAGTTTTTGGAATTGTATTTAATTTTAATATAACTTTCGAATAAAGAATTTTAATTGACCGGATTACATGAAGCGAAAGCTCGGAATTATTAATTTCATTACCTACCTACATTAACGAATTTGGGCGGAACAAAGTTCGCCGGGTTGTAGTGCTCTAATAAAAAAAAATTGTGAATTTAATTATTAAAATAAAAGAGCTTAAATTGATTAAATATCTTTATTTTATTGTCAAAGAGCATAAATTAAAAAAAAAAACATGAACTATTAGCAACACGTTTCGAAAAATCTTCACTTGAAAACCCCTTTGCGTGAGACCGACGTCACCATTGATCAAAGTCAAATTTGCGTCACCATTGGCGGGTTAATTTCGCGTCCGAAGATGGACAACTCTTCGTAAACTGTCTACAAGATAAATTAGAACTACAAATGAATAATAACCGAAAAGAGCCTACCACAAGTCATGGAACAACAATCAATGCAGTTTTCTCTATATCTTTCTAATTTTCATTCGAAAACATTATGTATCTTTTTTCTCATACTATAAGCCTATTGTCTCGGTATAACAATCAACCACAGTAATTACTGATGTATTCGATAATGAAATTAATAAAAATAATTAATAAAAATAAGAAATCTTTATTAATTTATCAATGAAAACCCATAACAAATTTAAATATTTGTAGAAAATTAATATATGTATTCCTATGTATATCTATACATTTATATATTATACATATACACATATACAAACATATATATCCATACCTACATATAGATGGAGCTAAAGAGGTTTGACTTCAGTCGTGTGGCCTAAAGCACACTCGTTTTTTCTTTTTTTTATTATTTCTGTTTAAATAACGGTACCTTCCATTCATAGGATTTCCACAACACCGGTTTTCTCAAAAACGGCTCTAACGATTTTGATTGAAAATGGCACGAATAAAGTCGAATAACGATACTTTACAAAAATGCTAATCATGCTTATTTTCATTTATAGGTACCGGTTTTCCACAAATAAATTTTTTTTTCGATCGAATCTCAAAATACAAATTCTTCTAATTCGAGAAACTTTCGTTCGAATTAAAATGTCAAAATCAGCATGAATATCTCAAAAATGGGTCGTTATTTTGTAAACTACTACTATTTGGCACGAATTTGTTTATAAAAATGTTTGAAATATTTTTTATAACTTTTTATTCAAACGATTAACGGTTCTTTGGGAAACCAATAACATCTTAAAAACATGAGACGTAATTTCAAGGAAATTTTAAATATATAGTAGATACAAATATGTACATAGTATGTAGAAATCTACATACTCAGATTTAAGCAATATATATTTTTTTAATAATTTTTATATTTTTTTTTACAACGGATGCTAACATTTTGAATATCATCACTTTTCTTGAAAACGGATCTTATAATTTTGATGATCTTTGGGATTTTTTTATACTTCGATCAACTGTTCAGCACGTGATACAGCAGGCCAACTATATTAAACACCAAACAATTTAAAAGATACATTTATTGAATCTGGCACTCAAAAGTCATGAGTCAGTTGATCTACTAGCTTAAACTTCAGTTTTTGCCTTGATTTCGCTTACGGAAAATTTTGAATTTGAAGCTGCTCTCAGTATCACCCGTCGATCCTGACTTGTTTTTGCTTTGCTAACCCTTCCCTTCTAGTTTTTTCCATAGTTATAAGGGTTCTTAATTTAGCTATGCACAACAGTTGGTCCTCGTCCAATCTTACCGGCTATAAAACGGATAGATTTGCCTTGTTCCTTGCAAGCCAAAATTTGGCCTATTTCCTCGTTGGCTAATGCATTTGTATACCCTATTCTAAGGGTATATTAATTTTGACGCATAGTTTGTAACATACCTTAATATTGCCCGTAGACCCCTAAAAGTTACTATATTTATGATCAGCATCGATAGTAATGTCGATCTAGCCATGTCCGTCCGTCCGTCGGCAAAAATTAGGCCTTCAAACTGGACCTAGAGAGCTGAAATTTTAACCTCTCTAGGGTCCCGAAATAATCAAGTTTACGAATTTTTGAAATCCGCCCACAGACACGCCCACAAACTCAAAAAAACAAAATTTTGTAAATAATCGAATTTTGAGCTAGAAAGCTGAAATTTTTTATATATGATCTATGACTCCTAAAACTGCTCGGGATACAAATTTTTCAAAATCCGCCCACTGACACGCCCACAAATAAATAAAACAATTTTTTTTAAAATCCAAAGTTTGAGATAGGGAGCTGAAAATTATAATATATACTCTCTAGTGGCTCTTTATGCTCATGTGTTAATTTTTTTTTAATCCGCCTACTGACACGCCCACAATTAAATAAAACAATTTTATTGAAACACCCAAGTTTGAGCTAGGGAACGTTTTTTTTGATAAAATCCTTTAAATGTTATATAACAAAATATGTAGAGCGATCTTTAGAATTCAACCATACTTAGACTTTTGTCACCCCCACTTATGAGGGATAGGAATAAGAATAGGGTATCCAACAGTTCGCCCAAGCGGACTGTAGCCCGTCCCTATGTTTTTACCCATATTTTTTGTTTCTATGAAATTATACTTTAAACGTACGTAGGTCCCTGGTACTTTTAATTTGCTTTTGAATATGATAACATGCAGATTTAGTTACTGTTCGCAAACATGTGGAACGAAAAAAGGACTAATTTTATGACCGTATTGGAAAAAGCATCCTTAAAATTGAATTTATCTATTTATTCCCAATTTTTTTTTCACAACATAAGCATAATATAGCCTTCTTTCATATTGCATTTGATTTTTCACAGCTTATCGAAAGATTTAAAAAAATTGTTAAATTAAACCAAACAAATTCCTGTTCGTAATCAAGTGAAAAGGAGTTGTCAAATAAAATGAGATAAGAATACCATCAGATTTATTTCGCAGGCATAAGATTTGTAGCTGCATCGAAAACATACCTTTCAAAAACGTATTTACATACATAGAAAACCACATAATGCAAGTTGTGCCGACTCGTACGTCATACCCCAATAAAACGCGACTATACAATTAAATTTGAAGATGTTTTTTGACAAGAGAATCCTCTTTATAGTGACTCCTCTAAATAAGTGAAGTAGTGTATATTAGAGCGCCAACCATTCTTTATCAGCAAAGAATAACTGATGATCTCTGGAGAAAGTTATTTTTCCTTCAAGTAGATAATCAAGAAATAAAACAATATGAACTCCTTGTTGACTCCCCCTGGCCATCTTTTTCTTGGTTTACTCGCTTATATATGCCCATGACCATCTGTTAGTAAGTTTCTGGACATCTTTCTTTTCTTTTCGCCACCCAGAACAGATCTCTTGCGCATCTATCAAAGGCCTTTTCGAAATCAACTAACGCCATTTGCAAATCCTAGTTTCTAATTTATGTACCTGTACTTAACATGTTTTTAACTCAAAATAAAGAACATACAATTCAAGTGTTTTTCGTGTGATAAAACACGTGCAGTTAGGCTGCTAACCTTTCCGTCAATTCACATTGGATTAGCTTCCGTTAGTTTACTTTGAATGGTTGAATGAACAAGAGTGCGTAGTATGCTTGCCTTAGAAGACGCTGTTCTAAGTTCGAGTCCCGGTGCAGGAAAAAGTTTTTTGAGATTTAAGAATTTAAAAACCGACCAGCACCACAGAAAAAGAAGTCTGATGATTGGTTATACCGCGGCGTGAAACAGCGCTGTAACTCCAGGTCCCACTTCATGTGGTAGCAAACACAAGTTACTGTTGCTCATTCAAACATTTCAACAAAAATAATAAAGCCAAAACGCTTTGTGTCCAATTAGCAGTTATAACCAATACAATAGTCCAAACTTTGCAATGAAATTGTCTCTTAACTACAGGTGTATTTCTTTTAGCCTGGAAGAAATCTAAAATGTTACCAGCTCCTTAGAATCATACGGGTAAAGTCTTTCGGCCAATTGCTATACTTTCTTTTCTCTCTAAAATATTCGAAACAATTATGAAAAAGCACATAAAAAGGTATCTCAATGCAAGTAATGCCCTCAGTTTTCATCAATTTGGTTTCCCTGCAAAGCATAGCTGTACCACAGCGCTCTTAACTGTGGTTGACGACATAATGCAGAGCTTAGATAAAAATCAAGTCACGTTTTTGGTACTTTTTGACTTTTCAAAGGCATTTGACACCGTCTATCGCGCAATACTATGCGATAAACTTATGAAAAAAATATAGCTTCTCTCACACTGCCGTAAGTCTTGTGTCGTCGTATCTTGAATGTCGTCAGCAGGCAGTATTAGTGAACAATATTTTGTCAAAGTTTCTTCCTAATGCATGTGGAGCTCCAAAAGGTTCTATTTTAGTACCCTTATTATTATCTCTGTTTGTTAATGAGTTGCGATCTATTTCCACATGGAAACTGAATGTCGCTTATAATAAAGTAGTTCGATTTATTTTCGGTCTGCGTCGACACAACCGCATTTCGCTCTTCTCTTACCGGTTCGGTAACATCACGTTTTATAGACTTTCACAGTATCGTTCAATATCTGTGCTACATAACATAACTTATACACGTCAACCCTGCAACCTTTTTAACAGATTAACGTTTGGTGTATCTACTAGGACCAGACAAATTTTACCCCCGCGTTTTTCTTGTTCGACGTCGGAACGTCAGTCTTGAACGACTGAAAAAGAGATTTCTGAAGGAATTAAAAAAATCGTATTTGTCCGCTTATTGAATTTTATAAAAATTCCTGTTAATTTTGTTTATACACATAGTAATCTTTATTCGCGAGTGTTTGACAAAAAAAAATATATTATACTGCGGACTGCACTTCGCCTTAAAAAATCCAAACAATTGTCATCAGTACATACGATTCGTGGTCTTTTTTACATCAAACGTCAACTAGAGTATGATGCACAATTGATAGAAAACATAGAAGACTTGAATGGAGCTGCCATACCAACACAGAACACACACGTCAGAAACAAAATAAAGCGCTTCTCAAACTTTTAACTTTTATTTTGAATTTTTAATATTTCCTTTTTCTACTATCTCGTCTCGTTATAAAATAATGGTTAATGGAGATTTCTATGGATAAAATTCTTACTAATCAGAGAAATGGTCTTAAAATATGCCACATAAATGCACAAAGCCTGTTGCCAAAAATACTAAGTTCGATGTAATTTGTGTTTCTGAAACTTGGTTTAACAGTAGTTTTAACGATGAGTTGTGTGGTCTAGGGGGGTATAGGCTTTCCCGAAAACCCACAATCCCGAAAAGCCACAATCCGGAAAATCCAAAATTCCGAACGACCAAAATCCCGAAAATGAAACTAAAAATTTTATTGTAGCAACAAAAAAATTTGGCAAATTTATTTAACAAAATAAACAAAATAAAAACTTCAAGTAAATAAAACATAACAAAAACAGTTCAAGTCTTACAAAAACATATCAAAAACGATCCGTGACAAAACAATATTTAATACAAATTCATATTGTATCTACGCAATTCCTCTGAGATAACTTATTTCAGAACGCTTTCGCTGCTCACACTCCCAGTAAAATGTATCCTTGTATTGTTTGTAGCCGTCAATAAGCAGTTTCTCACGCTGTTTGTTGGTTTTCATGTGTCCATCATTTCTACTTAAGACTTCAAACACAAAATGTCACTGATAATATAAAGTTTTTAATTATAAAGGCATGCAAGATACTCACTTTGTACGAGGGCGGGTAAATAAGTCCGTGACTTTTGGAATAAAACACAGATTTTTTGATAAATTTTTTTTTTTATTTTTAACGTAGTCTCCCTTGAGCTCTATACACTTTGTCCAACGCTTCTCCAATTTTTTTATCCCTTCCAAAAAAAATGATTTCTCAAGGTCCTCAAAATAGGCCTTTATTTGCGAGATGACTTCATCATTGGAGTCAAATCTTTTTCCACCAAGCCATTTCTTCAGGTTTGGGAACAAGAAGTAGTCGCTCGGAGCCAAATCTGGAGAATAGGGTGGATGAGGGAGCAATTCATAGCCCAATTCATGGATTTTTGCCATGGCGACTGCACATGTGTGCACCCTTGCATTGTCTTGGTGGAAAAGAACTTTTTTCTTGGCCAAATGAGGTCGGTTTTTTTTTCAAATCGTCATTGAATCGGTCCAATAAGTTGGCATAATATTCCCCATTGATTGTTCTTCCCTTTTGAAGGTAGTCAATGTGGATTATCCCGCGTGCATCCCAAAAAACAGTCGCCATAACTTTATTGGCTGACAAACCCACCTTGGCCTTCTTTGGCGCCGATTCACCCTTAGAAACCCACTGTTTTGACTGTTGTTTGGTCTGTGGTGTGTTGTGATGGATCCATGTTTCGTCCATGGTTACAAAACGGTGCAAAAACTCCTCCATATTGCGATTAAACAACGCCAAACCTTCCTGTGAAGTTGTTACACGATTGCGTTTGTGGTCGACTGTGAGCAAACGCGGCAAGAAATAATGCTTAATAAGCACACGAAATTCACTTTTTTCCATTTTATCCTCAAATTAGTGAGTAGTCTGATAAAAATAGCTGTCAAACACAAACTAACTGACGCAGCAAGTTTAAATTTTGACAGGAGTCAACTGACAGATGCCTGTTGACAGGAGCAGTGTTGCTGTTTCAGTAAAGAGGTCAGAAATTCAAAAAGTCAGGGACTTATTGACCCGCCCTCGTATTACGACATTCACTGTCTAACAAAAATCTAGTCGGTCAGCTATCACACTATTTGAGATCAACTGAATGCACATTGCGAATTGCAAAACATTACAACGCAAACAATTGCAAAACATTATTACGGTAAATGGAATGGGCAAACACTTGTCTATTTTACATTCAAAATTAAATAAAGGATCCCGCAAAATTGCGCAAATTTTTCATTTTATATAATTTTTTGGGATTTCGTTTTCGGGATTATTTTTTCGAGATTTTGGATTTTCTGGATTTTGGGTTTTCGGGATTTTGGATTTTCGGGATTTTGGATTATCGGGATTTTGGTTTTCTTGATTGTGTCCCCAACACGTTGATAGATCTTATATATGTGGTGAAGACAAGTTGCTTAACGGAACGGTATATAGACCAAACAAGAACATTAGTCTGTGGACATTTTTTAAGCTTATGGATGAAATATCAGTTCAATCTTCAATGATAGCTATTGGTGGGGACTTTAGCAGTCATCTTTTAGTTGAAAACAATTTAGTTGGAATGAAAACATTCAATATATTATCAGTAAATACCACTATTCCAACACATTTCTCTGAAGATTCGAAGACACTTTTAGATGTTTTTTTTGTAAGTGATGTAAATGGGTTACTCTTTAAGGACCAGCTTTCAGCACCAGGCTTCTCAAAGCATGATCTTATTTACATGACATTTGACTTTAAAGTTCAGGGTTCCGATATTTCGTATCAATATAGGGATTTCAATTTTACAGATTACATTATCTTAGAGCAACATGTTCGAAATGTCGAGTGGAACAGCGTTTATTACCTTACTTCTTCGAGTAATCGAATTGAATTTATAAACTAACAAGTATTATCGCTTTTTAATACCCACGTGCCACTAAGAATGAAAACGCAAAGGCATGATCAACGATCATGGTTTACTCCTGAAATTCGTGAACTCATGCAGCTGAGAAATCAAGCTTCTTGCAATTGGAAACGGTATAGGATTGAAGAATTCAAACAAAATTATCGAAATCTGCGCAATATAGTCATTATCTAACAAAATAAGATCGGCAAAACAATTTGTTTACTGTACCCGTCTGAGTCTATCTATGACTGGCAAGAAACTGTGGAATAATTTACGTGACATAGAGTCCGCTTCCAGTTATTGCCCAGCGAAGTGTTAATGAACATCGAAACGACCTGGAGAATTTGTTTCAATTTTCAAGAATTGAGAATACTGATGTTGTGGAGTGGCTTCTGTGGACAAAGTCTAATGCAACAGGAATAGATGGAATACATCCCAAGTTCCTACAAATCGTTTTGCCTGTCTTACTGCAACACCTAACACACATCTTCAATAGAATCCTGACAACAGGTCTTTTTCCCGACCAGTGGAAATTGGCTAAAATAATACCCGCATTATCGCAAAAAGTGCTCATGATTTCAAACCCATTTCAATACTGCCATTTTTATCAAAAGTATTCGAAAAAATCGTCCCTTGCTATTTTCTCTCTACATAAATGAACTTCCTCATGTAGCTTCCAAATCCACAATCCAAATGTATGCAGACGAAGTCCAGTTATACAAAAGTTGCCCTCTTAGATTAATCGAAGATTGTGCCTTAGTTATTAATGAAGATCTTATTCTTCGCCAAAAGTAATGGTCTCTTTCTGAATCCGAGTAAGTCTAAATGCCTCATTATCTCAAAAAACCTGTTAATCTGTCATACTTTCCACAAATTACTCTTGATATGGTGCTGCAGTTCATTATGTAGAGAATGCAAAAACACATCAATACAGCAATAGGAAAAGTATATGGTGTACTGCAGACTTTATTGGTCGCGCAGTTATACTTTTTTTATACCCTATTCTAAGGGTATATTAATTTTGACGAATAGTTTGTAACATACCTTAATATTGCCCGTACACCCCTAAAAGTTACTATATTTATGATCTTAAAAAGTTTTATACCAGGGGTATATGTGTTGTCACCACTCACGGATGAGTGTGAACTTATTTCCAATTCAAATGTTCCTTCAGATTTGAAGAATAACAAAAGAAATGTTAGTTCAGCCTGTTGTATGGCTATGACTGAAAGTCAAAAATTAATATATATATAGTCAACTATTCCTAGTATGACTATATATATTTTGTGGAGTTTCACCCAGATGTGGGTGGTTTATGATCAGCATCGATAGTAATGTCGATCTAGCCATGTCCGTCCGTCCGTCCGTCCGTCGGCAAAAATTAGGCCTTTAAACTGGACCTAGAGAGCTGAAATTTTAACCATATACTCTCTAGGGTCCCGAAATAATCAAGTTTACGAATTTTTGAAATCCGCAAACAGACACGCCCACAAACTCAAAAAAAAACAAATTTTTCGAAAAAATCGAATTTTGAGCTAGAAAGCTTAAATTTTTTATATATGGTCTATGACTCCTAAAACTGCTCGGGATATAAAATTTTCAAAATCCGCCCACTGACACGTACAGAATTAAATAAAACAATTTTATTGAAAAACCAAAATTTGAGCTAGGGAGCTGAAATTTATAATATATACTCTCTAGGGGCCCTTTATGCTCATGTGTTAATTTTTTTTAAATCCGCCTACTGTCACGCCCACAATTAAATAAAACATTTTATTGAAAAACCAAAGTTTGAGCTAGGGAGCGTTTTTTTAAAAAAGCTTCGTTTTTTTTTGATAAAAATAAAATGTTATATAACAAAATATGTAGAGCGTTCTTAACAATTCAACCATAATAAGACTTTTGTCACACCCAGTTATGAGGGATAGGAATAAGAATAGGGTATCCAACAGTTCGCCCAAGCGGACTGTAGCCAGTCCCTATGTTTTTTTTTTTAAATACACTATCAGCTCTGTGTCGTGGAGTGCTTAAAGCAAGCGACTATCACGAGCAGAAATTTGCCGGCACTAAAAGTGCTCTCACAGGCTCATCATTTAGTGCAGGTGTTAGTAAGGACAAAACAATTAAAAATACAATAATTATGTACCTACAAAATTCTAACACAGACACTTTAAGACATTAACGCATTATTGCGCAAAATATTTTTCTGCTTAATTTTACTAACATGTAAAATGTTTTAATTCAGGGGAAAGACGAAATAAAATACGCCACGTTCTATTGCATTTAAGTTTATTCCACGACGGTTACTTACACACTAACTTAATACTAAGACCTAACTCTCTCTCACTCTACTGGAGTTGAATTCAGCAATTCTATTGCAATGTATATACATAACACTCCCTTCTTCTTAGATATAAACTCATTATTAACACTTTGTAGACTTTTTGATTCCTTATTTGAGCAATTCATTAAATTTTAAATTTAAAACATTATTGTTATCTTCTTTTTTTTCAATTCAATTTTTAAGTGTCAAATTGTCATAAGTTGTTGGCGAATTCCTATACCGGAAAAGAAAATTGTCTAATTTTGCCTGAATCGAAAGCGGCTTTAGTTTAGAGTCTAACTAAAACTTTTTTAACGATGACTTAACCGTTTTCACTGCACGTTCAGCACTACCATTCGATTCTGGATGATATGGTGGTGTTTTTGTTAGCCTTATGTCATTAGCAGAACAGAAATCTATAAGTTCTTTCGAACCAAAGGGTGGTCCGTTGTCGGATACAATTTCCTTCGGCAGACCAAAGATGGAAAAACATTTTCGAAATGCATAAATCACATCTACTGCAGTGGTCTTATTCATTAGAACTACCTCCATCCATTTGGAAAACGTATTGAAAATAATAAAGAATACTTTTCTTTGAAAATAAAAAAAATCTACATGCAGTCTTTCAAAAGGATATGTCGTTTGTGGCCAGCGAGAAAGACCTACTGGACCTGACTTTTTTTCCATCTGTTGACATACTTCGCAACTCCTGGCAAAATGTTCGATATCCCAGTCTATATTTAACCACCATACAGAGCCCCTCGCAATGCTTTTCATGCGAACAATTCCTATGTGACCATCATGTAGACAGTTAAGGATATTTTCTTTAAAGTAGTTAGGAATAACAATTCGACTGCCTAGCATTATGAATCTTTCCAAAATGAATAGTCCAACTCTTTTGTTATATAATTTTTGCATAACACTATCCTGAAAAGAATTTGGCCACTCTCAATAAACTTATAAATTTTTGACAAATGTTCGTCTTTCAATGTTTCTCGTGCTGTATCTTCCCTTTTTATTTGTAGGTTCCTAGTGATGTTAAAAATATTTATAAGGTTACTTGAAATGTTTGTTTGTTCGTCTAATGGCAACCTTGAAAGTGCATCAGCATTGCCAATTTTTGAAGCACTTCTATATGAAATTTTGTAATTGTATTGAGATAACGTCAATGCCCAACGTTGTAATCTTGCAGCCGTAATCGCATTTGTATTTTACTACCAAATATAAATATTTATGAAAGCGCTTCACAGCGAAAACCACAGCTAACGCCTCCCGTTCAATCTGCGAGTATCGCTTTTCAGCTTCAGATAGAGATCTAGATATGAACATTATTGGCCATTCTTCTCCGTTTTCTTCTATATGGAACAAAACGGCTCCTACTCCATAAGAACTGGCATCGCAAACTAGACCCAACTGTTTATCCGCATTGTAGTGAGTCATAAAATTATTGTCTAAAAGCCACTTGCTTTCCTGAAATGTGCTTTCACACACATCGTCCCAAAGCCATGTAGAATTTTTCTTGAAAAGATTATATAAAGGTGCTAGTCGAGTAGACAAATTCGGAATGAACTTGTTATAAAAATTGAGAAGTCCTATATAAGCCCTTAAGGACGTTAAATCTTTTGGGGCAGGTGCGCTTAAAATTGCTTTCATTTTGTCCTTCCTTATCCTTATTCCGTCAATAGCAATCTCATGGCCAAGATATTTTATAGATGACTGAAAAAATTTACATTTTTCAAGGCGAATTTTTACATTGTAATCTGTAAACCTCTCAAGAACCATTTGCAAGTTGTGCTTACATTCCTCATAACTTAATCCCCCGATAATTATGTCATCAATATAGCATTTCACAGATTTAAGCCCCCGCAGAATACTATCTGCCACACATTGAAAAATGAATGGTGCCGACTTAACACCGAAGGGTAACCGGGTGTAACGAAATAGTTCTTTATGCGTATTTATCGTTACAAATTTCTGCGAAGCTTCCGATAAGGCTACCTGTTGAAAAGCACCTGCAAGGTCTAATATGCAAAAACACCCACAGTTCGAAAAACTAGACAAAATATCATCTATCCTTGGAATTGGATAGTGATCCGTTTGCGCGAATTGATTTACGGTTGATTTGCAGTCTATGCAAATTCTAACCGATCCATCCTTCTTCTCAACCGGCACAATGGGGGAAGCCCATTCGCTGTACTTCACTGGGATACTAATTTTTGCATCTAATAGTCTGTCTAGTTCATTGTCCACTTTGTCACGTAGTTCATAAGGTACAGTGTATGCCTTGTGGAATATTGGCGAGGCGTTTCTGTCAGCAATTATTTCCGCAACATGGTCTTTTATCAACCCGTCATAATCCTTATTAAAGACACTGGGATATCGCGCAATTTATTCTTCCGTTTCCGTTTTTGACGTGCTCACACTATTCACCATAAACAGATTTCTCCAATCTGAAAACAACACGTTAAACCAATTTCTTCCAAGTAGTGGAATGAATTCTGTTTTAGATCTCACAACAACTAAATCATGCATAAATGTGTTATTATTGCTCCCCATGCCAGAAATGCATGCAGTAAAGGAACCTACAACTAACACCGATTTGTCAGTTCTCAACTTCTTGAGAAATGATTTAAGTTCGGTAGAATTTTTAAAATATTTATCGTATGTAGCATTTGAAATAATTGAGAGGCATGCACCTGAATCTACTTCCATATCAACTATAATTCCATTTATTTTTACTTTAATGACAAGTGAATCTCCAAAATTGTTACAACCTACATTACCTAATGTGAGATGAGAAAATTTGCTTAAATCTTTTCTTAACTCTACCTTATTTACTTTACTGTTCTTTTTACTTGTTTTGTTGTCTCCTCTCTTCATTTCAGTGTCTCTTAAGTTGCAGCGATTTGCGTAATGACCCCACTTTTGGCTTCTGTAAAATTGCACATTTTGATTCCTCGATGAATGTGTTTACTGACTGTGCTGACTGTGTTGCCTCGCTCTGCTTACAAAGTATTTACTTCTACTACAAGATCTCGGTCTTCTATTTCCGTTACTAGAGGATCTCTCCGTCGATCTACCAATCCAATTTTCCCGAAAAGCATTACCGTGTGCACTTGTTCCTTGCATCTCTTTTACATCTTTGGTTGTCAGCTCCATTGTTAATGCCGTTTCGCACATATCCGCAAATGATTTTGACATAGGCTGGTCAAGAAGTTTCCGTTGGATTGCTTCATCTCTTTGTGACCAAATAAATTTATCGCAAAGTGCTTGGTCCAAGTAATCTCCAAACTCGAAAGACTCTGCTAACGTTCGGATTTCAACAATGAAATCATTTAAAGATTCATCACAATGCATAGTGCGTGAAATAAATTTATGTCTTTCCGCCCTGATATTTCGCTTGGGCTTAAAATGTGTTTTTAATGCGGCCACTAAAGTTTCAAAATTGAAATTTTTCACTTGTATTGGCGCGATTAGAGATTTTAACATTTTATTTAGATCACCACCAGCGAAACTAATGAATAGTGATTCTTTCCTCTTAGTATCTTCCACATTATTTAAAATGAAAAGTTGTTCCAAGCGCTCAATATATTGCTCGAAATCATCTTCGAGCAAAAATGCTTCAATATGTCCAATAAAACCCGAATTAACGAATGATGGCCTCGTGACATTTTTATCATTAATTGACATTTTTATTTAATTTTCTCCTTTCACAGAAAGAACACTTTTCTAATATACGCTTAATTTTTTTCTATTTAAACGCTGTCCGAATTAATCCTCGTCGCCATTTAAAATGTTTTAGTTCAGGGGGAAGACGAAATAAAATACTCTACGACGGTTACTTACACACTAACTTAATACTAAGACCTAACTCTCTCTCACTCTACTGGAGTTGAATTCAGCAATTCTATTGCAATGTACTCGTATATACATAACAACAGGCAAGTCAATCACATGATCATTTAGATTATAGATTCTACTCATGCGACTAATAGGCTCATACCTCCCATAATTCGTTCTATGGTGGGGGCTAAACAATAAATCAACACTACATAAATTATGGGCACCACACCGAAAATTAAAGCCAATAGATGACAGCAAGTCAGATGCATCTATTTGACCGGATATAAGCTGCTGTAAAAATATGATATCGCTATTAAGCCTTCGTTGAGAAAGGGGTAATATTTGAAAACGCTTGATACGTTGACTGTAAGGAGGAAGGTTAAATGGACCATCCCATGGAAGTCCTCTAAGTGCAAATCGAATAAATTTACGTTGAATGGCCTCTATTCGATTTGAATGAATGTTGTAGAACGGTGTCCAAACTTGAGAGGCATACTCTAGAATCGGACGCACAAAACAATTGTACAATGACATAGAAACGTAAGGGTCATTAAATTCTTTGGCCCACCTTTTTACGTAGCCCAGCATAGAATTAGATTTATTAATAATAGAATTTATATGCTTAATAAAAACCATTTTGGGGTCGAAATAAACCCAAAGATCCTTAAAATTATCAACATTACAAAGAATATGCTGAGACAGAGCATATTGAAAGGTGGAAGGGATATTCTTTCTAGAGAATGTCATATGTTGACATTTAGTAGGGTTCTTAAAATCAGGATATTGCATGCTAAAACAATATCGATTAAGTCGCAACAAATTTTACAATTTCGTTTCACGTGTTTAAATAGCCTCCAACTAAACCGTTTTATTGTTTCTACCCAGAGCAATAAATAGGAATTTAAGTGATAGAATAGGAACAAATTAGCTTAACAGTAGTTCATATTAAAACTTGTATCCTAAAATGCAAGTATGTGAATAAAACAAATAAAATAAATAAAAAATAGTAGGTATAACGATCATTTCTCTAAATTTGTTAATCATAATAAGCCCTTTATACAAGGTGGCGCAAAAATAACCTTCCGATGTTTTTTGGCTGTAATTTAAAAAAAAAATTAAAAACTTTGATTCTTCTTGTGGATTATTTTTATTTGGTCTTTTAATTTTTTTTACATCAAGTCGAGAATATGATGTCATGTAAATGGCCGCCGCCAAAGTTGATTGTCATTTGAGCCCTTTTTATGGCATTTTCCATCACTTTGGCCAAAACTTCCGGCGATAGGTCCTCACATTGTTGACGGATATTGTCTTTAAGAGCTGCAAGAGTCTGAGGCTTGTTGACATAAACCCGCGACTTCAAAAAGCCCCACAAAAAGAAGTCTGGAGCGGTCAAATCAGGCGATCTTGCTGGTCAGTGCAAATCGCCAAAACGGGAGATTAGGCGCCCGGGAAATGCATCCTTCAGCATATCGGTTGTGGCACGTGCAGTGTTTGCGTTTGCACCGTCCTGTTGGAACCACATGTTTTCCAATCCCAATTCATCAAGTTGCGGCAAAAAGAACTCGTTGATTGCTCTGTAGCGCTCACCATTCACAGTAACCGTTTGGCCCGCGACGTCTTCGAAGAAAAAAGGTCCGATGACTCCTCCAGCGAAAACAGCACACCATACAGTGACTTTGAGCGGGTGTAATGGCTCTTCGTGGGTTACACGCGGATTTT
This sequence comes from Portevinia maculata, assembly GCA_949715645.1. NCBI lineage: Eukaryota > Metazoa > Arthropoda > Insecta > Diptera > Syrphidae > Portevinia > Portevinia maculata. The sequence goes on from OX454526.1 coordinate 224,825,935, forward strand.
CAGTGCCCCAGAAGCGTAAACTTTGCTTATTTACGTACCCGCTAAGATGGAAATGGGCCTCATCACTCATGATTATTTTTGATGAAAAATCATCTTCCTCTTGGTGGTGCTAACAGCTGATGCACCGTCTGGACTTTGTACGGAAACATCTTCAAATCTTGTACCAAAATTCGCTGTAAAGACCGTCGACTGTTACCCATTTGCGTGGCACGTCGTCTGGTCGATGTCGACGGCGCTTCCATGACATCTTCGGCTACAGCAGCAATATTCTCTGCAGAACGGCTACTCCGGGGTCTGCCACGCCTGGCAGCATCTCGTGTTGTGCCAGTCTCTTCGAGGCGAGCGGCTAAACGTCGCAGTGTTTCACCAGTAGGCGTTGGACGGGTGGGAAATCTGCGACGAAATTCACGTTGTGCCAAAGTCGCCGACCGATTATTGCTCAAATAAATAGTCAACAATATTCCGCGTTCTGGAGCAGTGTAGCGTAACATTGTTTATTAACGTGTATTTCGCATGTGTTTACTACACAAATGTCAAAACAGAACTGACATTAGGGGCCAATCGCAAAATTTATAGCATTTTCTGATAGGAGGATTACTTTTGCGCCACCTTGTATTTTAATTTATTTTTTAACTTGTGTTTTTTGTTTAATAGTTGCCTTCATAATTTTGTTATATTGCAATAATACATACATTTAAACTTATATTTTAACTTGAATGTGTTTCGTTTAATGGTAGCTTTCATTAATGTTGCTATATTTATAAAAGGCTTATCACTTCTTTAAAAGACAATGTATCATAATGTGTAAGCATTGAAAATCATATTAATAAAATTATAATTATTATAGACACTCCAGATAAGATATTCGATTTTCAGTTCTCCCTTAAACATTGAAAATCGTTTTCTGAAAAATCTTTAATTTGTTCATATCGCGTTTTGCCTTAGTACCACAGAAATAAAGTTGAATATTATAGGGGTACATGTTAATCTATAAAAATAATATATATAAACCAGCACAGGTTTGTCAAAAGGGGTTCAACCGTGACAAACCTCATTATTTTTTACCAACTTTGCAACCTACGAACTTTGCATCTACGGTAAAGGTAATCAGGTTGTTGCTATTTACACGGATTATTTTTAATCAAAGCTGCAAGAGCAGAGGAACCAAGGATAGTACAAGCACCATCATTTCAAAGCTTATAAAGCTTTTGCCACAGAAGCCCACTTTTCTTTCGTTTCCAGTTCTTAGAAACGAAAGAAATATCAATCCTAGATGCCGATCAATATGCTCAAAGGTTTCTCTGGAGAAATGAAACAACAGGAATAATGGAGGATTACGCCATGGAAGTCATGTCGCTTAGGTTCAGTTGCTCACCATGTTGCACTCAGTACGTGCGGAATAAAAACGCACAGGAATTTGCCATTCAGTTTCCAAGAGCAATGGAAACAAGAAAGGTACTCGACGAACTTTGCGACAAATCCGCATACATTGACAAAAGATTTGAAAATCAAAAGGTATTAGGTAAAACTGAAAAGATCGTAGGTATCTGATGGTCACCCTTCGAAGACTTTTTGAAGTAAAACTTCTTTACGCACGCTTGACTTGGGGGTAAGCTGGTGAATGCGACACGGAAGTGTAGACCAATGTAGACTTCCGGCGAGACGGAAGTGTAGACCAATGTAGACTTCTGGCGCAGTGTAGACCTTACGGTGTAACGGAAGTGTAGACAAACGTAGACTTCAGTGATGGGACTTTGTATTACTAATCAGTGATGGGACTTTGTGAAAAAATGTCCGAAGTAGATTTGTTATTTCGTTATACATTTTCCAGTTTTAATTATGTTCAATTTGAGAGATTATTATGTCCTTACGAAACACCGGGAAGTTGTGTGGAAGTAGATTTGTTTTGAATAATTGAAAGGTCCTGGCAACAACAAAAAAGGTCCTTAAAAGTCGAAGAAAGGATATTTATCCAAAATGCCGTTTGAATCCACACGGTATATCTGTGTTCAATGTTATTTGACTAAGAGGTCCTTGCAACAACAAAAAAGGTCCTTAAAAGTCGAAGAAAGGATATTTTTCCAAAATGCCGTTAGAATCCACACGGTATATCTGTGTTCAATGTTATTTGACTAAGAGGTCCTTGCAACAACAAAAAAGGTCATTAAAAGTCGAAGAAAGGATATTTTTCCAAAATGCCGTTAGAATCCACACGGTATATCTGTGTTCAATGTTATTTGACTAAGATGTCCTTGCAATATCAAAAAGGTCCTTAAAAGTCGAAAAAAGGATATTTTACCAAAATGTTTGTTGTTCCTAGCACCCCTCATTCAAATAACGTTGAACTCATATATACCGTGCCGTTTCTAAAGACATTTTTGGAAAATATCCTTTTTCGGGTTTAATTATTGTGGCTCCAAGGACCTCTTTGTAAAATAACCTGATGTAAAATAAAAGGGGCATTCAATCAATTTTTATTTTAAACGCAATAGCTATGCATAATAAATCCCAATAAATTATCACCATTATAGCAAAATAAAAAAAATTGATTTAGTTATTATTTATTATTACCTAGGCAGCTAAAAAGCTACAGCTAAAAACTAACCAAATTTTAGTTGTCATCCGCAACTAACTTTGGCAACCTAACGAGCTTAGTTACACAACCTGCAAGATAACAAATTAGGTAGCTAACGCGCAACTGTGCCTACACGTTTACACATCAACTATACCGTGAGTGCAGCGTGGCTCACACCTTTTTTTTCTAATTTCTAATAATTCTTTGTTTTGATTTTTACAGCAAAAGTAAATAAATTCATTGTAAAATATTATATACATTTTCCCTTTCAACATTATTAAAAAATTCAATTTGGGAAAAACGAGAAATTATTGAAGTAAAACTTCTTTACGCGCGCTTGACTTGGGGAGTAAGCTGGTGAATGCGACACGGAAGTGTAGACCAATGTAGACTTCCGGCAATACCGAAGTGTAGACAAACGTACACTCTTTTGTTACAACCTTTCGGCGGAAAGGTTCGTGGAATGGGTAAACAAGCTTGAATCTCCTCAATAGAGGGCAATACTAAGCTCATCATCTATCCAAAGCGGTTCAAAGGAGCCGACAGATGGAATTTACCGGAAGTGAGTAAAGTCATTGTGCCCATGAATCGCAGTTCATTAGTTGGAAATATAGAGCGTCACCGTCATCGTCAGATTTTCAGGACGGCAAAAAAAACCAAAGTTTGTTTTTGTAAATTTTGGGCGTGCCAGTGGGCGAATTTTTAAAAATATTTACACATGAGTATCAAGGGCCCCTGGAGAGTCATGTGTAAATATTTTTAAAAATTCGCCCACTGACACGCCCACTGACACGCCCACTGACACGCCCAAAATTTACAAAAAGAAAAAACAAAGTATGAGCTAGGGAGCTGAAATTTATAATATAGACTCTCCAGGCGCCCTTGATGCTAATGTGTAAATATTTTCAAAATTCGCCCCCTGACACGCCCACAATTTAAATTAGATGGAGCGAAAGAAGTTTTACTTCAATCGTGTGGTCTTAAGCACACTCATTTTTTTTTCATTCTCTGGTCATTCAAAGAAGTTGAGCACAGAGGTTTGGAATGTTAAACTGGCCACCACAAAAAAAGAAGTTTTGAAAAGGCTCATGATTATTTTTGATCCATAAATATTTATATCAAACTCCTTGATATTACTTCTTTTACAGGAAATTTATCGGGGCCAATAATGTAATATATTATTAGAGATGTTTTCTTTGCCTAGGTGTATTGTGTGTATTTCTCTACTTCGCTTACCAAGCAATGGGGCTCGTTATAAGGTTAGCCCAAGCCACAGTTTTTATGTCTAAGAAGCCTTAGTGAGTTTTGGCTTAAGAGCCGAGCAGAAACTTTAATAACAAACAATTGCTGCTGTGTCCAGCCATATCTTACACTTGTTCACTTATACTATCAACGAAAAATGCTTGTTGCATAAGTTAATCTAAAATAATCTTATTTCATATTTTGGCACCCGCCTGCGCAATTCGACACCATGCACAGCCACTCTCCAGGTGAAGCGGAACTACTCGTCGCTTGCACCCCCATGGGAAATTGTTTGGATAATTTTTAACGTTAGATTTCTGTCTATCGTATGTGTCTGGGGAAGTCCTTGTGTGGACTTTGAGCTGTTGTTTTGCGAGCCAAGATTGGCAACTGGAATTGTGATTTATGATTTCATGTGTGTATCGTGTTCGAATTATATTTATGGAATTTCTATTTGTCAGTGTTGAGTAGTAGTACTGCATAGTATTAATGAAGTATATTGTGAAGTGTTTTATGTGGTACTACAAGACGCCATGGGATGAGTGCATAGAACCCGATTACTTTAAAGGCTGGTGCGAGTGGTTAGCCTTACCACCAACTGTGGAATCACTAAAGTTCAAGGACGCCTTACAATTCGATGCTAAATATCGATGTTATTATGTCTGGGTACGCCGACACTTCTTATTATACAAGTGTTCCATAAAAAATACAAACATCAATTTTTTGAAAGAGCTGTGAATGAGTTAAGGCAAATCTACTATATCGCCGCCTTTATAGCTTGATTCGCTCGGTAACGCTTGATTCGCTGTGGGCTCAGTGCCACAAAGGTAAGTGTTTTGGACTACTAATCTAAAGGCCATAGGTTCAAATCCCGCCGAGGCCAAGTAACATCTAAAAATTTTTTTACACTGCCCCACCTCTTGCGAACGTCTGAAAAGCATCCAATAGTATCAGTTGTCATGAGAAGGTTTCAAATTCGCCGTTCAGATTCGACTTAAAATTGTAGATCAATTTCAGTTCGCACAAGAAAATGGTTGGAGAACTTAGGTTTTAGGCCCTGTTTGTGCTGTTAAGCAAGTAATACCCCAAACAACACGGAAGTTAAAAACGTTATAATGCGAGATCTCTTACATTATGTGCCAGTAGATAAGGAAAGCTCTGAGGCTTTGACGCCGAACCATTTTCTTTTAGGCTCCTCTAGTGGAGTTAAATATTTGGAAGAGCTCTAAGATGATTCAACAGCAATAAGACAGAATTGGGTGAATCCTATTTCGGAAGCGCTGGATTAAGAAATAGCTTCCTACCTTGAAGAAGAAGGCCAAATGGTTTCAGCGCTCGAAACCAAATGAAAAAGGATATATTATGATTATAGTCGAAAATAATCGAAGAAACTCTGGCCAAAAGGGAGATTAAATTAAACGATCCCAAACAAAGATGAACAAGCACGATCGGCTGTGTGCTTTAACCTAACCCAGCGCGACGAAAGGAAGAAGGGGTATATTAAAGAAAAACGTACTTATAAATTAATTGAATTGCACTATTACTTACTTTATGTCCAGGCATTTTAAGATTCTTTAAAATAAATCAAAATCTGAAGAATATGGAAAATATCCTTTTTTTATTGCGGCGCTAACATACCTAATATTAATTTATCTACCAAGATCTAAGCCAAAACGTTTAATGTTAGAATGCTTGCTGTCAATTGTTATTTCAAATGTCTTTTTGGGGTGAGTGCTCTCTGTATTTTACAAGATACAACCAGTTTTTTTTTTGTCAAAAATAATGAGCTAAAAAAATATTAAAAAAATGTTTGTATAGATTTGTTGTTTGTGTTTTATTTCGCATTATAATATTTTTTTTTTGACGGAATCGTCGTTCTTATGCCTTTAAGGTTAAGCTATTCTTGCATTTATCAGCTCGGAGCAGAAATAGAAGATGCCAACAGCGATAGTTGAGCGAGTCAGCAGTTAGCTTAGGATCGCTCTCACTCAAAAGAAATCAATAGCAAAGCTTACGAGGGGCGTTCAATATACTCTCGGTATCGATATGAAGGAAAATGCGAATTCAATTTAAATTGTCTTTATTTTTCAATATTATTTACCCTAACATCAATGCATTTGTTACATCTTGAGATAAGCTTTTTTAAACCCTCAAAAAAATAAATTTCCTCTTTCTCTGCAAAATACCCATTTATTGCCGACTTGAGTTCTTCATCATCCGAAAATCTTTTTCCACGAAGACATTTTTTTCAAATCCGGAAACAGGAAATAATCACTAGGGGCAAGGTCTGGACTATAGGGTGAGTGTTGGATTTCTTAGAAACCACAATCTCGCGCAGCAGCCTTGGAAACTCGCGCCGTGTGAACAGGAGCATTGTCATGAAGAAGCAACACACCCGCTGCGAGTTTACCCCGTCTTTTCTTTTTAATTTCCTCCTGCAAATTATACAAAGTGGAAGCGTAGGATGTGGCGTTGATGGTTTCACCTTTTTTTTGTACTCAATGAGCAAGATTCCCTTTGAGTCCCAAAAAACTGTGGCCATGAGCTTCCCGGCAGACGGAGTGACTTTGAACTTCTTCGGGTGGTCTGTTCCTTTTTTATGCCACTGCATGGACTCTTGTTTGCTTTCAGGGTCATAGTGGTGGACCCATGTTTCGTCCCCAGTAAAAATTCGATTCATAACACCGTCCGCGTTCTCACTACACATCTCCAAAAGCTCTCTACAGCATGCTATTCTCAGTTTTTTCTGAGGCGCTGTGAGCATTGGTGGCACCCACCTTGCACTGACCTTTGAAAGGTTAAGATGGTCATGAAGAATGGTGTGAATGGTACCAATTGAAAGCTTGGTGATCTCTGCCATCATTTTCACCTTTATTCGGGCATGCTCAAGAACAAGTTTTTCGACTTCTTTGAGGGTCGTCTTCAATGCTCTCTCTGCCTCTCTTGAACTCACTTGACCACTTTTGCACAGTTGATAATGAAGGTGCGGAACCCTGGTAAACAGCCACTATCTCTTCATGAATATTTTTTTTTACTTTTTCCTTGCTAAGTGAGAAATTTAATTACAGCGGATGCTCAATTTTTACCATCATCGTCTCAGTTGCCATTATGATTCTGTTTAACTAGAGATAAAACGCGAATTAATAATCACATTTATATGAAATTATACATGAATGCATTAAAATTACTTGATAAATAAGTCTATTTATATATAAGGGGTTTTTCAACAGGGACGCTACAAAAGTAGAGCGACAGGGACAGCAAACGACGCCGAATTTCTTGCCGCTCTTTTGGCATTTCTCTTTAGTAAGGATTGCTATTTCATGATGGAAAGATATACGAGCCAAAAACGAGTCGAAATTTTTAAAATTTACTACCGAAATTCGGAGTCAGTGGCCTCAACGTTAAGAGCGCTACGTCCAATTTATGGTCGTCATAATCGTCCTAGCAGATCAACAATTGAGCGTCTAGTGGAAAAATTGGAATCCACAAGCACAGTACAAAATGTTCCCGTGCCAGTGAGACAAAGAAGTGCCCGTAGTGTTGAGAATATTGCTGCCGCTGAGGCTTCAGTTGAAGAAAGCCCAAATGTGTCTCTCGCACGTCGTTCTCAAGCGTTGGGCATCTCTGTGACGTCGTTGTGTCAAATATTGCGCCCCAATTGGATGATATGGTCTTGGAGGACATGTGGTTCCAACAGGACGGCGCCACAAGCCACACAGCGAATGCCACAATCAATTTATTGGAAACCAAGTTTGGAAACCGTGTTATCTCACGAAATGGTCCAGTCGCTTGGCCGCCTCGGTCGTGCTATTTGACGCCGTTAGACTATTTCCTGTGGGCTACGTCAAGTCTATGGTCTATGCCAACAAGCCAGCGACGATTAATGAACTTCCTACGAATATCGAACGTGAAATTGCAGCAGTATGCTTGAAAACCGTCGAAAATTGGGTTCAGCGTTTGGACTTCTGCCAGCGTGCCCGTGGTGGCCATACAAAAGAAATCGAATTCCATACATAATGGCATCGAACGTACTTTCACAGAAATAAAGAATTTCATTGATATCCAAAACTGTTTTTGTTTTATTTAAAAAAACTTTTGTAGCGCTCTTATTGAAAAATCCTTTACAACCACAGCTTCACCCCGATACCGAGAATATATTGAACGCCCCGTACATCATATCTGTTGGTAGAAGTCTCTATCCCAATATTAGCTGAATACACTAAATACGTATACAACCATCTCTACTTTTGCATATACCAACATATTCATTCATGCGTTAATTGAAAAAATGTTCCCCAGCTGAATTAAATGAAAAGGGTTAGGTACGACAAATCAATTTTATAACAATTACAAAAGAGCACAACAACAAAATACTTCTTTAAGTGGTATAATTACCGAAATTGCCACTCAAGTATTCACGGCCCATTCAAAAAATGAATTTCCATTTAGCCACTCGAATCGCAAAAAATAACTTTTTTATTTCAATACAACAGAAAGAATAAAAAGGAACGGCACAGACAAACAAAACTTGTCGTAACCCATAGCATGACAACCAATTTCCAACTTCAAAGTCCACCTTTCGCTGAAAGAAATAACCGACCGACAACCAACCGAAAAACAGCTCCGCAACAAAGAAAATACCACAGAATAAAAACCATACAATTTATCCAAGTCGTAACGTCAATTTGTTTTGATTGGGAAATTCCATAATAAACGCAGGATATTTATCAAATAATGGCACTGCACCAAATACCTACCTACTTAAAGGAAAAACAAAAATTAATTACGCCACACAGCCCAGATAAAAGTTGCTAATTATTTTGATTTTATGATTTTTCCTCTCCTCAGAAATTGAATGGAAAATATTAACACAAAGAGCAACAATGGGAAGATTTCTTTTTTTTCTGAAAAGAAGTTTACTTCCACTTGTGTTTGTTGCCTTCGATATTTCTTTTCCTTTTCAACGTAAAATTAAAGGGAAACCTTTGCAGACGTAATGTTTATCGTTCGCACAAAACAATAAAAATGGGCCAACGAAATTCGGACAAAATTCCGTTGCAGAATATTGTATGGATAACCTCATACGCACATGCGAGTATTTTCATCAGGGGGGTATACGTGTCGAGTATTAGAATATTAATCAATATTTGCTCTGTTCAATTTGGATGGTGGTATTTGATTTTGAGGTTATTTGTCTTGCGATGGTCATGTGAAGGGAAGAGGACACAACCACGATAACAATAGGACAGCACGTAGTACAATGCAATGCTACTATGGATCTAATACAAAAATTGTCTCCATTAAAAGGAAAACAACAACGCAGCAGAAACAAACAGAACACATCAATGACTGAGGATTTGAAAAGTTGCCCAAGCATTATGTGGAAAAGGGCAATTTGCGAATTTCACCGAAAGTAATGAATTCAATTTATTTGGGATCTTTTGCTATACGATAATTTTGCACAAACAGACAAGGATATCGAAATTAAGGTAACTACATTGCAAATTATCCTTTATTTGTCGACACGAAATTGAATTAGCTTTGGCTCTAACACGTAACAGCATTCAGTATTGCTTCTGATTTTGCCTGTCTTCGTCTTGAACGTTTGATGCAGTTCTAGGGATCATGAAAAAAAAACTTTTTGTGGGAATTCCGACCCCAGAAGAGATAGAGGGAACCTCATGATTTTATAGGAATGAGGTGATTTTGTGGGAATTTGTTTTGTTTGAAGAAAATAATCGAAAAAAGAGATTACCCTGTAAATCAGAACTGTTTTAGAGTTTTTATTTACCTTTTCCAGCTCGTCAATATAAGATTACCGAAACTTACTTTAGAATGACAACAAAAATAGCTCATTGCTATTGAGGCCTATTGGTGGAGACAGATCAACACTTCAACCCCGACTTCGACCTTGACAGGAGCGAGAACTTCAGTATTTGAAGTGGAGTCAAATACATTGCCAAATGCAACTTCGAGAGCGAAACAAAAAATGGTTGTAAGCAAGAAAAAATTATGTCATAATACAAGCAAGTGAGAAAATTCGCTCAAAATACAAGCAGTTGTATGTTGGGAAAACTGAAAACATCGCAGTAAAGTTTGGTGGGATTAACACTTCAACTTTGAATTTTAAATTAAGGTCTAACGTTGAAGTCGAAGTTTGGGTTCTTGTGCTTATGTGTTGACTCCCATTAAAATGCGTTGGTTTTAATACGTGCGGCGTGGTTGTCAAATTTGAAGTCGAAGTTGAAGTGCTGATCTGTTTCTACCATAAGTTTTTCTTCTTTCTTTTTGGTTTCCAAAACGCAATGACAACAAAATGCTTCGAAGTTCGAACATTTGAATATTCAATTATTACCGCTGACATCATGTATATAAACTGGACACACAGCACAAAACAAGGAAAACAAAATAAGTTATTTTTTTCTACCTTATCGTGTCCTGCTTTCCTTTTTCATATTCTTGATTTTGGCAAATAAAAAAGACAAAAGTATTAACGACAGCATTGCAAATAAAATAAGGTATTTTGGTTTCGCCTTCGGCTTTGAAATTTGTTTATTGTTCACTGTTGCTGTTAAATTTCCTAAAGTTGAGGCAAGCGGTCAACTAATATATATACACTGCTGTTTTTAACAACTAATATCTAATTACGGCTAGAATTTCCATCTGGAGCAAGTGAACCTATTGTATTTACAAATTATGAAATTTCCTTTAAAATGATATTCAACCGTTAATATTAAGGCATATTTTACTAAAAATACATATTAAAACCTTTAAACTAGCTAGTATCAAAACTGGGTAAAAAAGATAAACAGATACAAGGTTACATCAAGTCAGAACAACGCTTTACTGTAAAAATCAATTAGCCGAAACAAAAAACTTAACACGGGCCTGTTTTTACAATTTTCATATAAAGCATTGATTATATGTTTTTGTGGCAATCCACTGATGATCCTACATCACCACATAGGGATGGAACCCCAATTCGAAAAAAATATATATGTATATATAAATAGAATAATGCTCCAGCCAAGAGGATATTCGAGCCAGCCCCCAGGTTCGAGGAAACATGGTCAACCGAACCTCCGTTTTCAGAACCAAGCCATCGCGGATGCCAGGGCGCTTGGTCTGGACAACTGCAAGCAGCGTGCACGGGACCGCAGATGAAAGAAGGCTGCGTTGTGTCAGGCAGAGCCTCTTCAGGGGCGGGAGCCCGTTAAGTAAGTAAGTAATATAGAAATGGGCTACCGACTCCTAAAGAGGCTCTGCCTTACAAACTGCAGCTCGTGGCGCAAATATTACGTTCCAGTCTAATTTAATGCTTCGTAACCATTTCCGACCTAATTATAGTTTACGGTTTGATTCGGCAACGTATAGCTTCAGTTCCCAGTTATTTATATCGGACTTTATCTTTTCCATCCATCGTATTTGACATAATCCTATTAGAATCAACACGCACGAAAAAGTCCCCCAACGCTCTGATTTGTGTACCACAATAACTTACCAGAGTCGTATCTGCCAAATTTAAATTGTCATTGGTGTTATAAAAATATTTTGCTTATCAGTGTTGCTGATTATTGTAACAGGCAAACAAACCACTGCCAAATTCAAAGCCGGGAATAGAATTATTGATATTTAATTAAATGAAAAGTTTGCTTATAACGCTATGCAAATCTAAACTAAAAATGTTTTCAACTGACTGTTTTTCAGTTATTAGGTGCCTTAAAAAACACTGAGTGCAAATGCCCCTTGATTTTACAAAATTAGCAATTGGAGCCTCGATGATGACACTTCTTGTCACACAGCAGGCAGTTCAACCTCGACCAGTTTTCAGGGTTCCCTAGCCAAATGGCAAAAAACGGAACCCTTATAGATGCGTCATGTCTGTCTGTCTGTCTGTCTGTCCACAGCCACTTTTCTCCGAAACTATAAGAGCTATTCTGTTGAAACTTGGTCAGTAGATGTATTCTGTGAACTGCATTAAGATTTTCACACAAAAATAGAAAAAAAACAATAAATTTTATGGGTTCGCCATACTTAGAACCGAAACTAAAAAACATTTTTTTCATCAAACCCATACGTGTGGAGTATCTATGGATAGGTCTTCAAAAATGATATTGTGGTTTCTAATTTTTAAAAAACAAATTGCATAATATTGATTTTCGTAACAATTTTCGTGTTTTAAAAATTCAAGTCAATTTGCTGAATGTGCCCCGACTAGGGGCAGCTTCGGCATTTAAGTGTCTCTATAGAAAATAAGAACTGCTTTGTTTTAAATTTTGTATTTTTTTTTTATAAAAACATAACAAACAATTAAATTTAATTCATTAAAAAAAAGGCTGAATTCAAGTCAAGAAAGGAAAACATATAAACGGTCACATGAAACTCAAAGCATGTTGAAGACAATAAATAAATACTAAGTGAAATAATTAAATATTGTTAATTAAAAATGCTGACAATAATTTTGGTGATTACATATTTAAATCATTTGACAAATTATAAATTGTAAAGTCCAAATTAAAATTATATTTTTTCGAGGTATAGAAGTTAAGGTAGTTGTTATTCCCGAGAAAACGATATTTTTCATAAACTTCTCGAGCATTTTCAAAATAAATCTCGACGGATGTTCTGTTCAGGGCTTTCACTCACGGAACACTGATGTTTTCCGGTTTTCTCAAAGCCAGGCTTTGATTTCTTTTTAAAAATCCATATAGCAAATCCTCCTAAGCTTCCTTAGATACCTCTCAATTATTTTGATGTGATATATTATTTTTGAGTGCATATTCAAAGGCCAACTTTGGAAAAGAAGCATATTTAAGCCAAAATGGTGAAAAGCGCTCTTTTTAAACATAAGAGACTAGTTCTTCTTCTTGGGCCTTTGAAAAAACTTCTTGCGAATCAGATGATCACCTTAAAGGGTCTCGTTTTGAAAGTCTTGATTATAGAGATTGACTTTTAAGATCATACTTTCTGGCCGCAGATGAAATCCTTTCTTTCTTCTTAACAAGATCGTCAACTGCTCTTTTCACTGACTCCTCATTAATAGAAACCCTGTTGGTTTTCGTTTGATAGTTTCGTATCATATCTACGTTATATAAAAATAACATGTAAAACAATCCGAACATTTTAATGTTGGGGCATATTCGGCATCTGCTGAAAGTGTCCCGACCTTAGATGCTGAATGTGCCCCAGCTTCTCAAATTCTGTTCTTCTTCACAAATTCTTGTCACTTTTAATTACAGCCTATTTTTAACTATATAGTTCACTTCACAACTTAATACACTAGCTCTATCAGGCTACAAAAATCTGTTAATTACAATAAAATTGACTTAAAAAAATCTTTTACTTACCTCTTGTACAAAATAACAACGGAGAGGAGAAAAACACAAAAGTACACCTAACTTTTGCGAGCGCCTGACTACGGGTGTCAACTTTTTATCGTGTTCATGTATTCAACAATGGATAGATTAACGGTCATAACTTTTGCTTATTTCAAAGTGCATCCCGTCGAAATCGGTTTTGACGAATGTGCCCCGATAATGCATGTGCAACTATTTACCATACTTGTTCACAGGTAGTAAAAGTTTCCGGGTATTGAATTTCCAACAGGTATAAAGACTGAAAATCGATTGCAAAATGTATGGCTTCATCCTCTATCGCCAGTGTATCAATATAATATCTTCAAATACTTGTCTAATTATTTTCGTTCCTCCATAAGAATATAAAACATCCCATCAAAACGTTTAGCGGTTTATAAGTTGAAGCCCTTGACAAATTATCAATTGTTAATATTTTAACCCTAAAATATGTAGTATAATGGGGTATTTTTGAAGAATGTCGAAAAAACTGTCAAATCATTCTTTTATTTTCTATTAACATTGTAGGGGACTAGAATCTAAATGCGATTAACAAATATGAAAATTTAATATGTACTCTGAAACATATTTTATATTTTGTACTGAATGCAACCCATTCACATCTACCTTGTACAAAACCTTAGCCTCACTGTTGAGAAAATTTGGCAACTTGCTGTAAACCACTATCATCTTCACGCACGAGAGCTAGTACCCGAGACTTATATCCGCCGGGAAGAATCCAGCATTCTTTCTTTCCTTTTCAACTGAGATCTTCGGGGATGGCGGTACTCTCTAATCAGTGGGAAAATAATATTATAATTCTCGGACCACTTTTAGATGGATAAAGAAAACAGGCAATTGACAAAATAGAGTGTTGAAAAGTGACCATCATTCTAAAACCAAAATTAGAATACGCGTTGGTCGCATCGCGAGTACGGAGGCACCGCCATCGCCACGCAAAAATAAAAAGAACAAGAGAAAGGCAGCCTTATCCGTGATATCAGATGAGCCAAACCTCAAACAACTTGGCAAACACCCGCCAATTCGTGATCGACTACCGAAGCGATAATCGGCGATCCTCGTCATCCAGAACGCCCCAGAGAGCATAATCTGAGCTTATGCATCGAGTCGCTCTAAACAAAATGAATAGGCGCAAAAGATCATCGCACAATTCAGATCGTAAATGAAGCAACCTAGATCAAATCCATCTCGATCGAAAGAACCCAGCTTGGCAGATCAACCCTCAAACAGTAGCCAGCAGCTTAAGCAGCCATCAAATACCGACAAAGGCAAGGGCCAATAGGAAACCACATCAACCTGAAAAGCAACAACACCAGCTTTCGAGCGCAGTCCAGCGAGTCGTGAAAATCAGTTCACCTGCACGGACGCAACAAACCACTCAAGCAGAAAGAAAATAGGGACCATCAATACAACATCAGCCAGCCAGGAATAAAGTTCACTCAACTGTGCAATTGATCGCACCTGATCAATTGTTGGAGATTGCGCTTAATTGCTCTCTTCATACACACACACCTGGATCAGGCAATGCACAACGCATCGTATGCAGATCATCAGAAGTTTTATTTTTTTTTATCAGTAACACCCACGCGCAAGCATATTAAAATAACAATGCTAAGTATTAACAAATTGGTACTGTAGAGGGCGTTCAATTGGTTAAGAAAAAAAAACATTAATATCAAAAACATTTTTCTTGATTTATTTCCTTAGCTAGCAAGATCAACCAACATGCTGTGCACACATATTGGGGACATCGACAACATAACTAATTCCTAAAGAAAAAAAAATAAAGTCCGGTGGGCAGTGCTGCCACAAGGGAACAAAATTCCGTAGCAAATTTGGGTAGCAAAACTCAAAAGTCCAAAATATCATTTTTTTTTCGAAAACAAACAAAAAAACATTCTTTATTCAAAGTAAATATGTTTTTAAGGACTAGTACAAGTATAGTTGGTAAACTATATATGTATTTTACAAAACTATAAACAAACAAAAAAAAAAAAACATTAAAAACATCACTTTAAAAGCGCTTTGCATGCATTGCCTTAGAAAAAAAAATAGTTCATATCACAAAATTATAAATGTAGGATCCTTGTACCAATAGCAGAATAAATATCACATGGAAATTCCGTTAAGTCTTTCAGATTAATACAGTTTTTTTTTTAAAGTTCAAAAATTAAGTTTTTAAGTATATTTTAGAAAAAATTTAAGATTCGACACACATATTTCGTTTCTTTTCGAAACCAAACATTTTGCAGCCATTAGTTTATCTACTGTCTCTATTTTAAATGAGTTCATCTTCTTGTTCTTTCTCAAGCTCAAATCTGAAAAAATTCCAGACCGATTCCAGATTCCAGTCAAATACAAACACCAACACATCCGAAGAAATGGGTACTTGTTGGGTATGGTAGAAAAGAATATAAATTGGTTCGTTTATTTTTGTTCTCAAGGAAAATTCCAAGATTTATGTTGACATTTCGTGCTTTAAAAAAAAGTAGCAAAATAGACGTTTTAGGGAGAGTGCGTACCAAATTGGAAATCGCGTAGCAGTTTTGCAACAAAGTGGCAGCGCTGCCTGTGAGTCCAATCCAATTTTGTTTGTCCCATTGAACAAACTATTGGCGAGATCATTGCCATTTCTTTTTTCGTGTGTTTACATTTTTTTTGCGGAGCTTTTAGAGAACTTTGATTTGTTTTTTTTGTATTGAGTTAAAGTTACTGATGTGAATGTCGATATTCAAAGATTTCTTTATACCCTATTCTAAGGGTTTATTAATTTTGATGCATAGTTTGTAACATACCTTATTATTGCCCGTAGACCCCTAAAAGTTACTATATTTATGATCAGCATCGATAGTAACGTCGATATAGCCATGTCCGTCCGTCCGTCCGTCCGTCGGCAAAAATTAGGCCTTTAAACTGGGCCTAGAGAGCTGAAATTTTAACCATATACTCTCTAGGGTCCTGAAATAATCAAGTTTACGAATTTTTGAAATCCGCCCACAGACACGCCCACAAACTCAAAAAAAAACAAAATTTTGAAAAAAATCGAATTTTGAGCTAGAAAGCTGAAATTTTTTATATATGATCTATGGCTCCTAAAACTGCTCGGGATATAAAATTTTAAAAATCCGCCCACTGACACGCCCACTGACACGCCCACAAATAAATAAAACAATTTTATTGAAAAACCAACATTTGAGCTAGGGAGCTGAAATTTTTAATATATACTCTCTAGGGGCCCTTTAAGCTCATGTGTAAATATTTTCAAAATCCGCCCACTGACACGCCCACAATTAAAAAAAAACAACTTTTTTTTGAAAATTCAAAGTTTGAGCTAGGGAGCTGAAATTTATAATATATACTCTCTAGTGGCCCTTTATGCTCATGTGTTAATTTTTTTTAAATCCGCCTACTGACGCGCCCACAATTAAATAAAACAATTTTATTGAAACACCCAAGTTTGAGCTAGGGAACGTTTTTTTTGATAAAATCCTTTAAATGTTATATAACAAAATATGTAGAGCGTTCTTAACAATTCAACCATACTTACACTTTTGTCACGCCCACTTATGAGGGATAGGAATAAGAAAAGGGTATACAACAGTTCGCCCAAGCGGACTGTAGCCCGTTCCTATGTTTTTGTTTCGGGTATAAGAACTCTGTTGGTCTGATACATAGTAACGTATCGTAATTGCATTCATTTGTTAATTAAATTGTTAAACTAAAATTAAAATTACAATTTATAACCAAAGTGCGTTAGCGTACCAATTCTTCTTTTATAAAGCACATAAAGTACAAACATATTATTCTGTTTGCAAGAACGTATTGCTCCTCATGAATACTATTTTTTTTTTGATTTTGTTAATTTGAATTTATACATAATAGACACATTTTTTGTTTATCTAGGTTTTATTTTTGGGAACCAAGGAGGTTCGTATCCTTAACATTATCATTAAGTTTATATTGGTTTTAATTGTTTTATTAAATATTTTTTTACAGTGACCAACACGATTAAGTTTTGTCATTTCTTTTTTTTTATTCTCGCCTTGAGCTGAATGAATATCAGAATGTTTAGGAAATAAGCTTGTGCTGTGTTAGTGAGAAAGTGTGCGAGTAGTATAGATATGTGTCGTGACGAGTTTGTGAGCGAAGTTTAAGGATCACTCACTTGTACATAAGGGGCTATCGCTATAAAATTCAGAGTGGAGGCCTAGGAAGTTCCCATCCTCTACGGGATGTTGACAGCGGGTGAGCTACACTCAGGGAATCCAAATCCAATCTACCGGTTTCTCTGTCGCGGTTTTAATGTTGATATTTTAAATGTTACCTCCTCTTCCTAGGCATGTAAAAATGTACGGTAGTATAGCGATTAGAGCAAGAACCCACCCATATCGACGAGCTAGTTTCGTGACAGAGCAAGCATGCCTATTCGCACAAAGTCGACTGAACACCCCACCAAACTACCTGTCGATTTCTGCAGGATTTCCTGTGATCCTGGAGATCTATCAAATTAAGTTCGGTAGGAGCAGCATCCATTACAACATTCAAGATTCCAAATGAGTAAGACTAACCGTTCATAAATTGCCGCATGTATCAAATTAACGATTCTCTTTCGCATCAGAAAAATAATTTCGCAGATTCAGCCATACTTTTCAGCCGTCTATTGTTCACTATGACGACAGTTATAAAAATAAAAAGAGCGATTCAAATCTATTCAGATATGAAAAATGTATGCCACAGCCACTAACATGGTTCGGAAATGACTAAAAATGATTGTTTTAAAAATAAACATCGCCCATTGCCGACAGCAGAAAGTTATTTGGCAGAGTCTATACAATGCAGGCTGGGACTTTGTGGAAATAATCAATTTATAACTATAGCATGTGTAAGCAATGAATTAGTAGATACATTAACAAAAAAACAATGTGTATTTAAAAGAACGCGTCTATCTCACCAATTATAGTTACTAGGATCATTAGCCCAAGCACCACAGATGTAAATGCCATTTGAATAAGTTGTCCAATATCCTCGGCACTGATGTCGGTTCCATTGTTGGTGTCCAGAAGGCCGCTTCGATTGGTATTGAGTTGGAATAGGGTAGCATTGGGATCGCTGCTGTTATTGTTGTCGTTAAATATTGTACCGATGCTGGCATTCGGTATGTTTGAACCATTTAGAAAGTAACTATCTACCTCGTTGGAGAGAAGATAAGAGTCCGGACTACCATTATCGATGAATACATAACCAAAGGCATCTGAAA
This sequence comes from Portevinia maculata, assembly GCA_949715645.1. Taxonomy (NCBI): domain Eukaryota; kingdom Metazoa; phylum Arthropoda; class Insecta; order Diptera; family Syrphidae; genus Portevinia; species Portevinia maculata. The sequence goes on from OX454526.1 coordinate 224,844,386, forward strand.
TAACAAAAAGAAATACACTAAGTAAAATGTTCCACGTAATGTGTACGAAGAGGTATTTATTTGTATTTATTTATTATAAACAGAACTTTTTTTTATATGTCACTAATGCTCAAGGGTTTGTATATCCTTACGATGCTAATGCACAGCACTAGTAGAAGGATTGATAGGAAGGAGAGAAGAGAGAAACTGGTGTACGTTGGTTTAAACAATCAGTGAGAACTGTGAAGGGAAAACATAGTGAGGCAAAGCATTCCACATGCGTATTGTTCGACTTAAGAAGGAATTTCATCGTCTTGCATTATGTTTGAAGGTTGAAGGGTAAATTGATGGGCATACGATGCCTGACGAGTGTTGCGGATCAGAGCATTGATGATAGATATAGCGATAAAATAAGGAAGGACATGAGACATTTCTACCGTAACCCAGTGGGTATATAGAATCACCTTATTTCGGTTACTTATTAATTTAATTGGTTCACGGATGCTTTAGGTGCACCTAACCAGATATGAGCATTGTACTCAAGCTTAGGCCGAATAAAGGCCATTGTCGCTAAATCAGATTGGGAAAAATATTTCTTGCATGGATTGAGAAAAGCAAGATATTTCGCAACGTTTTGACGACTTTGAATATGGGGTCATTCCAGCGAGGTTTGGCATTAACACAGGTACCGAGAATGGAAATTCTTTCGGTTTCTGCGATGGAAGTGCCGTCCATGGATAACGGAATGTTATTTGGATTAAGCTTCAATGATAGGAAACAGCATTGCGTTTTGGAAGCAGTAAATTCTATCCTGTTCGTTTCTTCCCAATGGCTTATGCTGTAGAGATCAGAGTTTAATGAGTGTAACTTACGTTGACGTTCCATCATCACGGCGTGATACCGTGAATCATGAAACGAATATGAAAAACTGAGAGTAGGTACTATCATCAGCGAAGGAGACAAAACTGAGCTGTAGTGTGACTCAATGCAGGCACAAAGTAAACAAAAAGAAACAATTGCGTAAAATTGTATCGCTTCGCTTTGCTTCGAACGCGGAAGGTGTCAAATGGCATCCAAATAGTAGCGACATTGATTCATGCTATGTAAGTACAGTACATGTGTGTCTGTTATTGTTTCCATTTGCATTTATTGACCCCCGGTATTAGGAAGTAGAACAAATTAGTAATAAAGATACTGTTGTAAATAGATATGAATATGAGTATTTAAAGAATAATATACAGTAAAGGAATCATGTTTATTCTTGTTAGTATGCAGGTATGCATTATATAGTAATAAATATTATGAATTAGTGTAAGATATTCTTGTATAAAAGGGCGATATCGATATTAATAAAATCAGTCTTAATGCTGATTTTGACTCATCATTAACAGCGGCACTCAGATGCCATTTGTTTATTAGCGAGCTGCGCTATAATAACAGCAAATTCTGAAAGCGTGCTGCGCTTAATACAGCTCAGGGCAATAGGCCAAACCCTTTTTTCTGCGAATAGTACTCGTATTATTATCAACGAAGAACATTACAGAGCCTTTGGGAACACCAGCATTTATATTGGACTTAACGCCATCCAAAATGACATGGATTGAACGGCCAGCCAGGTAATTTCTAATCAATTAACGAAGACACACATCGATCCTAAAAGCACCCATTTTCGACAAAAGAACCTGATGCCAAACTCTGTCAAATGCTTTAGAAATATCAAGAGCCATTTTCTTACTTGCACTAAGGTTATGTATAGATTGGTTCCACTTTTCAGTGAGATATGCCATCAAATCACCAGTGGGTCTGTTGCTGCGAAACCCAAACTGCCGGTCGTTAAGAAGTTTTCGCGATTCCAGATATTTCATAAGCTGATGATTTATCATCGTTTCCAAGACTTTGGAAAGAGGGGACGTTAGTTCTATGGGAAGGTAATTAGAGGGCAAAGAAAACAAGCCTTTTTTAGGGACAGACTGGACAAATGCGGTTTTCCACTTACTCGGAAAGATTCCAGAAGAATAGGAGAAGTGGAAAAGCTTACGCAATGATTTTGCCAGCGTAGAAGAACACCTCTTCAGAATTAAACGTGAAATACCACCAGTGCCAGCGTTTTTCTGAATGTTGATATCCTTGAAAACCCTAGCAAATATGCGAGTAAAAAAATATACTTTCCCCATAGAAAACTCGACGCACTCAAGCACATGCGGGCCACAAAGCATATTGTTGAAGGTAAATACATAAGCCTTCTGTAGAGGGCTGACTGCAGGGTAGTCATTGTACGAGTGTTGGAATTGACGACGTAGTGGTGTTCTTAACGTTTTCGACGAACGATTCAAATTGCCTACTACCACTTATGTGCCCATCGGCAATATAATAAAACGGGCCTTCCACACAATCGATCAATAAGCGTTTACGTACACCATTTGCGACGCACTCGAAAAAGGTTTTGCTTCCATATATCCGGTTCCACTTTTTTCTTAAAACCGGGATTTCAGCATACTATCGACGATTCGGTCGACGTTGCACCGTTAGTGTTTCTTGTTCATTTCCAGCACAAATTTGGTTAACGTTTTTATGTCACTTGGGGGCTAAGACTTTCCCGGTATTTGGGCAAAGGCAAAAGCTGCTTCTTGACCGGCCATTCATTATGTGTTCCTGGTTAATTTTTTTTAAATAGTCGTAAAGATCTCTGAACCATTTCAGTTTGGTCGCCTCGGTGATAACTGCCCTAATCTTGCTAATGTTTTCAAATTCTCTGATCACTTAAGACAGATTTCTTGTCATGAAGGATGGCATCCATGTTTTCCTGGCCGGTTATTTATGAAAGTTGTTTTTCTTTTTGTGTCTTTAATTTTCCACTGCACCATATTTAACAAATCATCTGTTTTCAATGAAAATCCATATTTGCATCGATCGGCACACCACTGGGCAAGCTTTTATTCTTCTACAGCGGTTAAAAAAGGATTAGGGATGATTTCGGACCATTCCGGACAGACGTTCTCTTCTTTAGTAAACCCTGTCCGAATACTAAAAATCTTCGATAAAAATCCTATTCTCTTTTATTTAATCGTTTAAAATATACGTAGTTAGCACATACATAAGAGTGTTCAAATAAGAATTCGACATTTGTCTGATACATTCAGTAGCCGGTTGGTCTGTCCGTAAACTGAAAATATTATGTATTCTAAATTTTTGGTTTCAGTATCCGGACAAGAACTCATCTGAGACCTCAGACACTAACTGACGTGTAACTGTTATAGCGAACCAAGTTCATTTGAAACTATGCATGTGTGTATGTCATATATAACACATTGACTGCCACGTCATTCAAATATGAATGACACTCATGTTTCCGTGGGGGCCACGTCATTCGTATGTGTATGACGGTAACATTCCACTGCATGTCATGGCATTCAAAAATGAATGACACTTAGATTACACATCGCGTGCCAAGCCAGTTTGAAAAAAAAAATTAACATGAAAAGTACCTATGCGTTGGGTTTTTTTATAACTGTTTTACTAAAAAAAAATATATTTGTAGTAAAGATTGGTCGTTTTGTTGAAGAATTTGAAGCGGTAGGACGTGCAGACGACTGTCATTCATATATGAATGACCTGGCCCTGCAGAAATTTGTGATGAAATTTTACGTTGTAGGTAACGCCATTCATACATGTAAGTTATCGAATCGTCTTGCGGTTCGATAAAAAAACACGAACACAGATTTTAGTTGTGAACAGACTGAACAATTTTCTTTATTTTTCATCCTATTTATCATCATTTGGTTACATTTTATTATTTAAAATTTCTCGGAAGGAGAATTTTTGATATTTTACATTTTTGCTTGTCCTGAAATGGAAGGATACCCCTGACGTGAGGATCTTGTCTAACAAACATGCTCCAATATTAGTACCTAGACATACGAGTAAAAACCAGAAGGTCCAACCATTGAAGTCAGTAACCACGACCCAACACTGACCAGCCTTCCACCAGCCAAACTCAGACAACATCCAAATGACGTAAATATCGAAAGGTTACCACAAAACCACTTTCAGTTCGCGGGTGGCATTGGTGCGATGGTAGTGTATTCACTAACTGATTGGCGTGCGTTCGAATCCCGGCCAGGGCCATGATTTTTATTTGAATTTACATAAATAGAGATCTCCCTAAGCAATTTAGGCGCCACCCGTGGAGAAAAAAAAATACTAGGCACCAAAAACTTCTTTCCTATTCTTTCGAATAGTAAGTAGCACCTAAAATCATGCAATACAATACTACATTGCTAGGTGCAGCTTACTGTTCAACAAAAAATGCATGCGCTGTGTTTAACACTATAAGGGTACTGTACATAATACAGAAACAACAAAGCCCCTTTAGAGTAAGCGAATTATAAAAAAAAAAAGTAGGTACTTTGATAAAATGCAGATAAAGCTGGCATTGATCTGTCTGATCAGATGGCTTCATATGCGACGACTCGGTATAGGAAGCCTGGTGTAGGACTTCTTTTAGGAATTGCAGTTGTTAACGCATGGGTCCCAAAGAATCAACTCGGATGACAAAAAGTTGCGGAGAAAATGTTTCAATTGCTATGCAAAACTAAAGCAAGAACAAGGACGTGAAGAACCCAGAAAACATTCAAAAATGGTATATACTTTCTGCAATGATTGTACTGGGCAGCCACAAAAGTGCCTTCGGTGCTTTAACACAGAGAACAAATAGTTTTTTATGTGAATTTAATTTATTTTATGTGAATAAAATATATTTTCTAACTTTTTTTATTATAAACACTGGATTGTTATTTAAGTTTTTTGTACTGAAATGAAACTTTTCTTATAATTAGTAAATTTTTTCATCGTCAATTTTAATCTTCAATAAAAACCACATTTTCGCAGATTTGCCCGAACCAAGTGTACTGCAATGATCACCAGAGGCCAGGCTTTTACATTTCTATTCAGTTTGTTCCTAGTGTCATTCATTTTTGAATGCCATGGCCTTTTAGTGGCATGTAGCCGTCATACACATATGAATGACGTGGCCCCCACGGAAAATTGTGTGTCATTCATATTTGAATGACGTGGCATGTAATGAAAATATGTATCATTCCTTAGCAAACCAAATAAAAACACCTAAGCATTTTTTTTGTTCACCTTTAGCTATTTTTCGAAAATTGGCTTGGCAGTCAATGTGAGGATTGTTGTTTTATAATAATTGTTTGAGACCCTTTTTTTATAATTTGCGCGCACTAAAGGGATTTTTTTTAGTACCCTTATCATGTCTACCTAGCGCGGGCGTTAGGTAAATAAGGATTAGAAGAAAGGGAGAGTTGCCGATGCACTTCTTGTGAAATGTTCCTACTTATTTCTTTAAAATAACCAAGTAGTTATTGGGGATGATTATCATCTATTCTTCATCCATCATCTACTCCTCTTTCTTTTTTCTATTGAAAACAAATGAAAGCTAACCACTCAGCAGGCAGAAGAGCTCTTTCGTGTTATTTGCGAACCCATGTCTATTTGCTCCATTCCTGCTCCGAAGTGAATACTAAGTGGTGCCCGCCAAAAATATTAAAAATCGCACGTCCATTAAAAACGACTACGAATAGTCGCCCCATTGAAATACACTCTTTATACTTACTCGTACTCGCATATTCATACTACCTAGGTACCTATCAGCGAAAACTTTTATCCTGTCATTCATTCTTCCGGTCCATTTGCATTGAATTGCTGAAATGGGAGTTTAACTCTCAGTTAACAGAACTGATGCACAGTGATCTCTCTGCAGAAACAATAAAAGCGTTGGTTTTATTCTCCAAGGACATCATCCGGACAGTGGCAGAAAGCAATAATCACCCTGTTCAGGAAATAATTGGAATAAACAACATCAAAAAACAAATACTGAAACAAAACTGAAGACAAATCCTGAATGAGAATATTTTTAATATACCACTGTGAGTGTATCCTTTCATATCATAACTCAGCTGTGGGCAAGTCTAAGATGTTCGCAATGCCAACAACGGACTGAGTGAAAGAGCAGCGATTCAAACCAAAACAAGACGAACGATGATGACAATGACATAGAAATTACGACTACGAAGAAGAAAAAGAACAAAAATTAAATAACCTGATTCTCTTTGCTTTGACTGTTTACTCTTGTTGGGTTACCGGAATCTCTTAGCCTAAGCAAATAAATCAGAACGATATATTTGGACATCACAACGCTATCATTACAGAGCGACAATAACATTGGCAATGGAAATGGAAATGGGGTTTGCTTTGCCACATAAAAACGTCCACAAAACGTTAAAGGTTTCAAGGAATACGAATTCTAGGTGCCCCGTTGTGTGCGTCCATCACACCATCCCAGCACGCACCGCCATCACCATCTGTATCAATTTCGTTTTCATTACGCAAATCGAAACGAATCTATTTACGTAGCTAATATTTCGTAAACGTTGTCACTACGTTTATGAACTTAGGTATATACATAATTCCTTGATCCCTATGGAAGAAATAAAAACGGTAATAAAATACCAAAATCAGTCATTGGAGCAAGGCAGTTAATCGAGTTTCACTTTGATATGTCCTTTAAATTTCCTTCGCAGCTGGTTATTTAGTATGTTACTCTCTCAAGGACATATATGTGGATGAGAAGTAAATTTAAATAAGCATTCGCAAATAAAGAATTTATTACCACTTATCCTGTCGAAACCGTAATGGGACTAAGCATTTACGGGCTTACGAAAATCTTTTTATGTTATAATCCATGGCACTTTGTGCCGTTAACAACGTATCGCTGGAGGTTCTAGCTTTTGTCGGCAATAGAATTGCTTTATAATTAGAGGAAAATGAAATTGTTAAGCCTAAAGGATTCGAATTATTCTGGTAAAGAAATGGCTGAAAGAGTAAAATTTTCACAAAGCGGCTTTCATTATTTGCTTGAAAATAGTTATATAGGAAAGTCCCGTTTGGGCACTGCTTGATTCTGGGAAATAAAAATTTATAGGTTACATAGTTTCTTTTAAAGTGGAATTTGTTAGATCCGATGTCAGGGTTTAATTCTTATAAGCTTTGTGAATGATTTTGTTTTGTGTTTTTAAACTCTTCGAAACTACGGCTCATTTATCGCATCTTCAGTTTATATCTGCGTCAGTGTGTAAACTAAGTACCTGTTATTGTAAATTGAAGGAAAGGCGGTGACATCGACAGTTTTGTAATTATTTCATTAAGTTTTTCCACCAGCCTCATTTCTGGTGTGGTGCCAAATTTATGCATTCCATAACGATGTGCAATTTCACCCAGCAGGACCTCTAATGAGGTTGTAAGAAGATCTTTTGAAATGTTTGTACGGCGTAGTGACAGTCATTAGTTAGTTGGACTTAGGGGTCCCTGGCTCAAATTACGAAAATAACACTTTTCCCATTATCTGTTAAACATTCAAGAGTATCAATGATTGTCATGAGAATATCATCAAGCTTACCGTAAGTTTAATAAATAAAATGCCTCATACAACTACGACGCTGGTGAGAGTGAAACTTTGTTGGATTTTCTTTGCGGATGTCTAGTTGTAGCCGAAAGCTAGATTTCGCATAAAACTGCCGCATGCTTGGAATTGGGGAATTGTCTCAGATTTATTGTATTTATTTCTTAAGACTAGATCTTCAAATAAGTTCGAAAATCCCAATGTCTAGAAGCCCTAAGTACAAATCATATGCACCAAAATTTAAAAAAGCCCTAACTACCACATATGGCCTTATAAAGGGTGTTTAAATTTGAGGTATCATTTTAAATTTTGAATGAAAAACATAAATTGTGTGAAATCTGTATTTATTGTGACATATTGTAAATGTATCAACCTTTTACCAACATTTTGAATCACTTTTGCACATAGTGATGGTTCAATAAGCGATATTTGCTCGATGATTCTGTCCTTGAGGTGTTGAACAGTTTGAGGATTATCGGCATAAACTTTACTCTTCAAGAAACCCCATAAAAAAAAATCAGTGGTGTTGAATTGCATTCTCTTGTTGCCCAATTCACGTTTTTTCTTCGGGAAATTGTTAAACTTCTCTTTCAAAAGATCGATTGAGTTGGTTGCTGTGTGGCATGTTGTACCATCCTGTTTAAACCACATATTCTACACATCAATATCTTCCACTTGACTCCACAAAAAAAATCCCATCCACAGTAACTGCATTTCCATTTTCATCTTCGAAGAAAAATGAACCATTAAAGATACCACACCAAAATCCACACCATACAGTAACTTTTTTTGGTTTCATTGGCCTTTCAAACAATCTTCTAGGATTTTCTTCAGCCCAAATGCGACAGTTTTGTTTATAGACATAACCGCCACTTTCAAAATGAGCCTCATGGGTGAAGATAATTTGATTGAAAAAATTGGCATTTTGTCTTGCTTTAATTCTTGTGTTAACTGCATTTTGAAGGTCTTTACATGCAGATCTTTGTGCAAAATGTTCAACAAAATTGTTAGTTTGAGGTTTAATTGCTGTGAGCGACGACGAATTGACATCCATGACTCTTCAGCAACACTTCTGCTAACAGCTGCAATATTTCCACTCGAACGAACACAACCAGTTTCTTCAAATTTATTAACGATAAGTTTAATAGCACGGTTTGACGGAGCATTTTCTCTACCGTATTTTGAACAAAATTTTCTTTCAACTTCTGCAAAACTTTCACCATATTTGAAATAAGTTTTAGTAATAAAAACAGGTTGCTCAATAGTGTACCGATCCATTTTAGCTAAAAGGAATGTATTTACTTCATACCTGAAAAAACTTCGGTGTAATCTAATAGCTGTAAAAAAAGTGTCAGTTAGGTTTTTTTTTGTATTCCTAACGTCTTTTCTCCTCTTTTAAAAGTTACCTGGCTAACTGTTTTACGAATTTAAAAAGGAATTTATCGAAAGGAATTTTTTAGTTGGCCGACATATCTGATGCGTTAACCCGCCAATGGTGACCTATTGGTATGTGAGACCGGGTGTGTTAAAAAAATCGAATAACTTTATTCTCCGTTAATGTTTTTTGTTGCAATTTCGAGTAGCTGCCGCATTGCACGTCCTCCACCATCAGTTCACTTCGAACCTGCTTAGTGAGCATGCCTTGTGTATTTTTTTTACTATCCGGTCCGTAAGACCGTGTGTCACCGTATATGTAAGTAAAATATTTTTTTATTATTCGCGTATTTTACATATAGATGATGTACCTGGGACATCGGGTCCTTCAAGAATTGGTCGGTGCTATGAGTGTGGATGGAAAAAAACAGAAAAACCAAGTACTCTTGCCAAAAATGTCAAAAATATTTGTGTCTTGAACACGTAGTGCCGTATTGCAGCAACTATTTACCTGTAGAAATTTAGTTTTTGAGATGTTTTTTTTTTATATTTTTTGTTTGGAAGGATACCTACCAATTTTTGTTTTTTTAAAAGTTCCGAATGTCGAAAGACTAAAAAACGTTATTTTCCTTAATGGACATGTGATCTTTTATTTTTTTCGTAATTTTAAGAAATGTATTACTAAAAACTTTGTTATTTTTAATGCTCTAATAAAAAAATGTTGTTAATTTAATTATTCAAAAAAAAGAGCTTAAATTGATTAAATATCGTTGTTTTATTGTCAAAGAGCATATATTAAAAAAAAAACATGAACTATTAGTAACACGTTTCGAAAAATCTTCAGTTGAAATCCCCGGTGCGTGAAACCGGCGTCACCATTGATCAAAGTCAAATTTGCGTCACCAATGGCGGGTTAAGGTTGTGACTTGCGAAAACAGTGATTTAAAATGAACAGGGCAACGATGCCTGTTAACTAAGGGTTAAATATTAAACAAAAAAAAAATCGATTTAATGAAACAAAAATTATCTGGATCATGACTATGTTGTGGAAAATAGAAGCCAATCAGAAACTGAAAGCCATAATTGAACATTTAGAGTAAGCTGAAATCAACCCAGGACAGGCCGCGGAAATCCTCAATGATGGAGGAAGGTTGAGGAGGAAGAGGATAGTGCTTTCACCAAACGAGAAAAGAATTAAAAGAAGATAAAAAAAAAACCAAAAACATCCAGTCCGACCACTGTATGGTGCAAACATTAAAAAATGCACCCATTCTTTTTGTTCATGACCTCTGGGACAGTTAAGGTTAGGTTAAAATGGGATATGGGGAGTGTCAGCCCTCAGACCACACAAGGCACCATAATGGGCCCTTCGCGACCCTGGCGATCCAATTGAATATATAGGTACATTAAATGGAAGAAACCTAAACACTTTCCTTTCGAAAACACTTGTTCAGTTCCACTGATTAGACTAATGTAGTGCGTGCAGCCCAATTCTTATAACTTTTCTTAAAAGAATTTTTAAAAAAGTGTAGGACCGGTTTTATGAATTGGAACAATAAAAGACCTTTTCCATTCTGAGATAAACTCGCTACTAGCGAGAGAGCTATTGAAAATGTAAAAAAGAGGCTCAGCAAGAGCAGATGCACATTTTTTAAGAATTATTGGCGGAATCCCATCAGGATCAGCGCTGTTATCACAGTTCGAATTCAACAGACCATGTTTGACCTCCAATAAATTAATCTCTAGCTGACCAATGTCAACCATATGCTCCCAAGTAAAATAATCAGCACACAGTGGAAGATCATCATTAGCAGTCGTATAGTTAGATTTAAAAAAGTCCGCAAATAGATTACAAATAGTCTGAAGATCAGAGAAGGTAGATCCCAGGTATTGCATACTACTTGGGATACCATTTTATTTCCTTTTAATGTTGATAAACGACCAAAAAGACTTACTATTATTTTTAAGATTTGATTCAACAGACAACATGTAGTTTTTATACAGAAATTTGTTTAGAAAATCGAATTCACGTTCCAACCGGATGTAATTATTCTTTAAAGCAATATCGTTTGCGAATTTACGAGTTAGTTTATAAGCTTTATTTTTTTTATTACTCAAGTTACTGAGTCTTTTAATAAACCACACAGGCTTAGAATTATAATTAATTTTGAATTTAGGAACAAAAATATTAATTGCCTCTCTCAGATTATCAATAAAAAAATTGTATGCTTGCAACAAATTTAAAGAACTGAAGCTTAAGCGCCAAGGAATACTGGACAACTCGCTATGCCTTCAAAATTAGCTTTAGTGTAATTGAATTTAACTTTACAACAATTAACTGGTTTAAAGTACATATAGAATAAATAATGAATATCTAAAGCATTATGATGAACAGAATTGGGGAAAATTGGATACAATGACTTATCAACCGATATAGTTAATTCTGTCAACAAAGACAAGATCGAGTATACGATTAAAATCATTTTTACTTGAACTTGAATTAAATCATAACTAGCAAAAGAATCAATTACTACGGTTTCATAATCATTATTTACATTAAATGATATAAGTTGAAGCTCATCGGGATCAAAAACCCAGTTAATGTTTGTAAGATTAAAATCTCCAAGTATGATTATATTATTTTCATTATCTTTAAGCTTCGACAAATAAAACTGACAATTGTTTACATGAATTTTATAAAGATCTATATAGCTTTTAGGGGGAATATAGCTTACAACAACAAATAATACGTAGCGATTTTCGAAGATGACTTTAACTATAATTTGATCGATGTCATAAGAACAAGACGAAGCAGAAGAAGGCAAAAGCTATTGCACACATTGGAAAGTAGAGCGAACTGCAAGCAACACACCTCCGCCTCTCCCTAATCCAGTTGTTATGGCACAGCGATCTTTGCGAAAAACGGAGTACCTAATGTAAATTATTGAAAATTTCTGCATTGTCTTGACTAGAGATGTAACGGATAGCGATTTGGCTAAATACCGGATACCGGATATTCGGCATATACTTTGGCCGAATAGCCGAATATCCGGCGGCCGAATATATTGTCGAGAGCAGAATACATTCATAGCAATGCTTTCTAGTTCAAACACGACACGTGTACAAGTTGTAACTAGTTTGGTTCCGTTAAATGTTTGTACGGCAAGTGTGTTGAATGTGGAAAGTGCTACGGAGAATCAGTAGAACACACAGTTGGCATAAATTACTGGTCGAACTAAGACGCTTATTGTACGTTTACGAAATTTTTGTGTTCTTTACATTTTTGTATTCCTTGTTTATTACGTTAGTTATTAATCTATATATATAAAAATCAATTCATATTTGAGTTTGTTGCCGGTGTTTGGCCAAACGCGTTAACCGATTCCAATGAAATTTCTTTCCATGAAAGGTGACGTCTGTAGAAAGGATGTTTTCTATGTGCGATGTCTGTATCTGCATCGGTGTGTGAATTATGGGCATTTGAGTGAGCACACATGCATATGTGCGTATGCGTGTAAATTCCGATGCAGATACAGACACCGCACATATAAAAAACCATTGTGCAGACGTCACCTATTTTGTTATCCGAATGCGTGCAGCTAGTAATGAATAAATATTACGATAGGTACATACTTATTGAACTTTCCTGTAGCAAATAAAGTGAAATGGAACCGCTGAGCAAAAGATCCCCAATTTATTTTACCTATCCGGTATTCGCCGAATACTTACTCTCTATCCGGCAATCCGGCCGGATAGAAAAAAAGTGTCCGGATAGCCGGATAACGGATACTATCCGGATATCCGTTACATCTCTAGTCTTGACTACTTGCACAGTTGCACGTTAGCTACCTAATTTGTTATCTAGCTAACGCCATAACTAAGTAACTAACGTCATTAAATTAGCTGCGCTAAAAATGCAATCGATTTGGTGGTTAGCTATCATAATGACAACTAATTATAGCTATTAGCTATTAGTTGCAGGTTGTGTAACTAAGCTCGTTAGGTTGCCAAAGTTAGTTGCGGATGACAGTTAAAAGTTGGTTAGCTTTTTAGCTGTCTAGGTAATAACTAATAACTAAATCAAAATGTTTTATTTTGCTATAATGGTGATAAATTATTGGAATTTATTATGCATATTGCGTTTAAAATAAAAATTCATTGAATGTCCCTTTTATTTTACATCAGGTTATTTTACAAAGAGGTCCTTGGAGCACAATAAAGGTCCTTTAAAAACGAAAAAATTGTATTTCCCCAAAATGTCTTTAGGAACAACACGCTATATCTGTGTTTAATGTTATTTGACTAAGAGGTCCTTGCAACAAACAAAAAAGGTCCTTGAAAATTCAAAAAGGGATATTACTCCAAAATATCATTTGAGCCCACAAGGTATATCTGTGTTCAGTGTTATTTGACTAAGAGGTCCTTGCAACAACAAAAAAGGTCCTTAAAACTTGAAAAAAGGATATTTTTCCAAAATATAATTTGAATCCACACGGTATATCTGTGTTAAATGTTATTTGACTATGAGGTCCTTGCAACAACAAAAAAGGTCCTTAAAACTTGAAAAAAGGATATTTTTCCAAAATATCATTTGAATCCACACGGTATATCTGCGTTCAATGTTTTATGACTAAGAGTTCTTTGGAACAACAAGAAGGTCCTTAAAAGTCGAAAAAAGGATATTTTTCCAAAATGTCTTTAGAAACTGCACGGTATACATTAGTTCAATGTTATTTGAATAAAGGGTCCTAGAAACAACAAACATTTTGGAAAAATATCCTTTTTTTCAAGTTTTAAGGACATTTTTTGTTTATTACAAGGACCTCTTAGTCAAATAACATTGAACACCGATATAAGGCTCGGTTTTCTTGGAGTTTTTGAAAAAAAAAATCGGGTTTAAGGACCTTATAAGGACCTCTTGGTAAATAACCCTATGACAACTAAAAGTGGCATTCTTCAATCTGCCATCGGTTACCTCTTACCTTCAACTGATGTGCAACAAACTTCAAGCTATACAACCTCAATTATTCAAAACTTATCGAAGACAAATCTACTTCCACACTATTTTTCCCCGTGTTTCGTAAGGACATAATAATCTCTAAAATTAAACATAATTAAAACTAGAAAGTGTATAACGAAATAAAAGAATCGCTCCTGTAAGCCTTTTCGGATTAAATTGTTTGAAAAAAACTATTAGTTGTGTTTAATCGATAGCTAAAAAGCTAAAACTAAAGCTAATTATTGTTAGTTACACTCTGGCAACTAATTTTTCACAACTAAACACGATTAGTTACACTTCGCAACTAATAACTAATTTAGGTTCAAAATTTGTGGCAACTACAACTAAAATTATGGTTTATTTATGTACGTTCAAAGAAACTACAGCTAATTTAGTTGTAGCTTTTTAGCTATTAGCTAAGCTAACTTTTGTGCAACTCTGATCAGTTCATTAACAATCACAATGATTATTCCATCCATTTTATCATTCAATTTGTTTCTGTTCTTTAAGACAGGGATTCCGCACTTCAGAAAGAGATAGCTTGGTGAAAATGTCTATTGAGCATCCAGCTCGCCGACGATGCGTCTGGCATATGGTGAATTGAGGTTATTGTAGCCGCAACGTGCGCTTTCGGAGTCCCCACCGCCCATAAAGTAAATTTGTAAAAATTTATGTGGTTCATTCGGCATTGGCAACAATGAGCCCACTTTGTGATAACCTTGGCCTTGGTGTTGAATGGAATTGTTGACCATTTGCAGCATTATTTTTAAATATTTCTGTTGCTCCAAACGATGTAATTTGGAAACATGAATTAAATGTTCGAATTGACTTCAGGAACAGGTTAGAATCTGGATCCATACCGATAAGTAAGTCGTTCAATCCAATTGTCTTTGTTAATTTCGTTCAGCTCGTGCCTCTTGTGATTGTGATTCACGAAATTGGGCCATGCTCATACGCACATCTGCATTATCTTGTTGGACTCGTTCGTCTGATCTTTGGGCATGTCTGTCGATCTATTCGTTCGACGGCCCACATTGGTCCCTTTGCGTCTTGCTGCCATTGTTTACTACACACATAAATAGATTAAATTGAAGTACTTAATGATGGAAAACAGTATACTGTTCAGTTAACACGATACAACACGCGCATGTCCAATCCACACGACAACCATAATAGCTGCATCAGCAGTTTCCCACGATATGCAGTAGATCCAATGGCAATGACTGGATACCCGATACGAGCGGATGCACGCGTAACGAATGAACCTGGCGACTCAGCAGATTGGACAGTGCAAGGCGAGGCTACCTGCGATAGCTTTTTGGATGAGGTATTTAATGTTAATTCGGATGTGAATGAATATAGTCGCAAATATACAATTTATTATAACGTGGTAAAATAGTCTTTCTTTGAATATACGAACTTGTTGGACCAGCCGAAGGTTGGTGTTCGATTTTTTTTGTAGTCCTCGGAAAGGACATCTTTAACTGGCGCCCGAGCAGGGACCGGCATTAAAACTGTGTCCTTTTTGCCTGTGGATCTGTGCAAGTCAAATACGCTCTATCGAGTGAACGTCACTGTTAACATGGGAACACAGATGACCATTTTTGACAGTAAGCACAAACAGTCTGCATTCACATGGGAACATGCGGACATCCTAGAAGGCTAAAGGATACGGTGGTGATGGTTGATCGTGCCATTAGTAGGTTGCCTGCAACTAAACGGGACTAACACGACACCTCCCGAAAATGCCGGTTCCTAACGAGTAATTCGTGTGATAATCGATTTTTAATAGTAATTTCATTCTCTTTTCGACAGTATAAAAAAAAAAAAAATATTAAGATAATCTTTCTGAAGTGAGTGTGCTTAATTCAAAGTGTTGAATAAAAAACCGAGCGTTGATTAAAAAACTATCACGTACTAACTTAAATAAATAAAGACAACCCAAGCTTCTTAAATTCTGTGCCAAAGTCAAGATAAAACAGTGATTGAGTGCAAAAAATATACATACATGCATAGCACAAATAAATTAATCGCTCGTGCATAAAGAATATATCCATTTGAAAAGCCTAACCACAATAGTGCACAAACCAACTTAAAAACGGTTGCTAAATCTAAAAGATTAGTGTGCGTGAAGTAAATTAAATACTGAGATTATTAAAGAACCAGCTGCGATCGGAGAACCGCGAATTTAGTATACTGTTCCACGTGTTGAGAAATCTTTGCTGAAGGAAAAAAGTTCGATTGTTAGATACCTAAGCTAAAATAAAAAAAAAAAAAAAAAAAAAAAAAATTTTTATAAATTAAAAATATAAAACCTAAAGATACGTGTGCTGTGCAGGAGGTTAACCAAGGAGATAAAAGTTCAGATAAGTACCACTTCCTTTTTTCTATATTCATTTAAATAAATCATACATCGTGATATGGATGCGATCAGCAGATCTTTGACCGAGTTAACGGGTGCGGTGAACTCTATCCTCGCCCAACTCAAAGCGTTTGAGTCTCGCGTAAAAACGCTCGAAGATGGGCAACCCCAACAACAGCCTCTCTTTGAACAGGCAGAACTTTGTGGTCCTCGAAACGAGTCTGACCTGAGGGAGATAAGTCGGCTCCCTGACTGTGTCAAAGAACTCCAAACCTTTGAGGGTGACCCGACTCGATATATATCATGGGTTCATGTGGTCGAAACCATTTTGAGGGATTTTGAGATCGTGAGATCGAAACCTCTTTATCGTGCTATACTCCAGCACATTAGGCAAAAGATAAGGGGCAGCGCCGACGCAGCCCTAATCTCTTATAATATTTTCGCCGATGATTGGCCAACGATCAAACAGTGTCTTTCGCTGCATTACGCAGACAAAAGGGATATGAGAACCTTGGAGCATCAGCTCAACCAACTCTCACAAAAAGGCACCAAGCTTGACGAGTTTTTTGCCGCAGTTAATCACCAACTGTCGCTCATGATTAATAAAATCAAAACGGAAACGTTTAGCCAAGAAACCGTTACGGCCCTCGTGGAAACATACCGCAACAGGGCATTAGACGTGTTCATTCGAGGTTTGAACGGCGAAATCTCCAAAATGCTCGTCATTCAAAAGCCTAAAACTCTCCCAGAGGCGTACTCGGCATGCTTGGAGATGCAAAATTTAAATTTTCGCAACCATTCAATACACGTTCCTTCAACTTCGGACTCAAACACGATATCCTCGCCGATAAACCAAACCTTTAAACAGGACTCAAAGCCTGCTTTGCCACGAAGGAATTTCCCTCGGTATAGCTTTAATAGGTCAAATCGACAGTCGTATTCTACTCCCAACCGCGAAACTGAAACCCCTCCAAGGCCGAGTGGCCCTAAGCCACACGAAAGGATGGAGGTGGATCAATCAACTCAGTCACGTAATGTTAATTACATGAATCGACCACAGGATGCTAGACAGTTTAAAAGGCGAGCATGGTCGGACAACTACCCTCGGAAACAGCAGAGGATGTTTAACCTGCAAACTTCCAGAGAAGATTTGCCTGAATTCACGAATGAAGAAGATAGATATGCCGAGGCAGCGAACGCAAATCTGGAAGACGAGCCAAATTTTATGTCAGGCGGACATCCAGCGTACCATATATAGGGTACTGCATGAGGGACGGAACCACGCTGAAATTCCTTGTCGACACGGGGGCAAACAAGAATTTCATTGGTCCGTCCGTCTCCGAAAAAACCACCCGCCTACAAAAACCATTTCTAGTACATTCAGCAGCTGGGAAAATTCAAATTAATGAGTGCGTTACCGGAAGATTCTTCGAGCAAGCCGGCAACAACACTGTCTTAACATTCTACGTCTTACCGGGTCTGCTCTCTTTTGACGGTATCATCGGAGATGATACGTTAAAAGAACTAGAGGCGGTAATCGACAGGAAAACGAATGTTTTAAGATTGTTCCCTGATATAGTTATTCCCCTCGGGGAAGAACTATCTAAGGAAGTTAACATTGTCCTTGACGAGAATCTATCAAATGAAACCCAGTCCAAGTTGCGTTGTATTATCAAAAAACATAATTCCCTTTTTAGCCCCATCACCAACCATGAAACAGTTCAGACCACAGTTCTTGCTGAAATTAAAACAAGCACCAATGAACCAATATATACGAAAAGCTACCCCTATCCAGCGCCCCTCAGAAAGGAAGTGGATAGGGAGATCGCTGAACTTCTGAAGGAGGGAATCATTAGACCTTCAAAGAGCCCATACAACTCTCCCATATGGGTGGTACCCAAGAAACCCAAGCCTTCAGGCGAGAAACAGTACCGTATGGTAATCGATTATAAACGGTTGAACGCCGTAACCATATCCGATGCCTACCCTATACCTGATATCAATTCGACGATAGCGAGCCTTGGCAAGGCCAAATACTTCACTACTCTAGACCTTACCTCCGGGTTTCATCAAATTTCGATGAAGCCATCGGACATCCATAAGACAGCTTTTTCCACCATGAATGGGAAATACGAATTCCTCAGACTACCCTTTGGTTTAAAGAACGCACCCGCGATATTCCAGCGTATGATCGATGACGTCTTAAAGGAATTCATAGGCAAAATCTGCTATGTATATATAGATGACATCATCATCTTTGGGGATAGCGAGGAAAGTCACCTAAGAAATATCGAAACCATCTTGACCAGACTGGGGGAGGCAAATCTTAAGGTAAATCTAGAGAAAACGCATTTTATGAAAACACAAGTCGACTTCCTTGGCTACATAATAACTCCGGAAGGCATCCGGCCAGATGGTAAGAAAGTCTCAGCTATCCAAAATCTTCTACCCCCCACAAATCTCAAGGAACTAAAATCGTTTTTAGGCCTTACGTCCTATTACAGGAAATTTATCCACGACTACGCTAATGTGGCCAAACCCCTAACCAATCTCACCAGAGGGGCAAACTCCCAAGTCAAAGCCAACCAGTCCAAAAATATTCCTATAACCCTGAATGAAAAGGAAGCAAGAGCTTTTAACGACCTTAAGACCTTGTTGACTTCTTCAGAGGTCCTGGCTTTCCCTGATTTCACTAAGCCCTTTAGCCTCACAACCGACGCCTCGGACTATGCTATAGGAGCAGTTTTATCCCAGGGTGAACCTGGTAACGACAGGCCAATCTCCTATATATCTCGTTCTCTAAGCCAAACCGAGGAGAACTATGCCACGAATGAGAAGGAGATGCTGGCAATTGTCTGGGCCCTTGACAATTTACGGTCGTACCTTTACGGTGCGAAAAGAATCAAAATCTACACCGACCATCAACCCTTGACGTACGCCCTAGGAAACCGCAATTACAACGCGAAGCTGAAGCGCTGGAAGGCGCGCATCGAGGAGTACAACTGCGAGTTGGTTTACAAACCAGGTAAATCGAATCTCGTGGCAGACGCTCTCTCGAGACTCAAAACACATGTAAATCACTTGTCTGACACAGCTAGACCTGTGACAGCACCAAGTTCAAACAATGTGGAGCATGGCTCTGCGACCGATACGGCCAGCGAAAATAACTCACTCGTGGGAGCTGTCGCAGACGGCGCGAAGTCGCAGTCCTCAACGGAATCAGCCATGGAATCGGAAGGTTCAACGAACTCAGCCAGCGAAACCATGCACAGTGCGGAACAAGACGGTTCGGATCTAATCCCACACGTCGAAGCGCCTCTCAATGTCTTCCGAAACCAAATAATTGTAAGGGCAGATAAGGGCCTTGACATATATGAGGAGCCCCATCCCGGCTACTCTCGACATTACGTCGCCGAACCAAATTTAGATGAACCCAAGTTGACACGAATACTTAAGGCAAAGCTAAGGCCGAACTTGGTCAACGGCATCAGAATACCAGAAGCGCACATAGCCATGTTGCAGAGAGTCTATCTAAATAATTTCGTTAACTATAAAATCCGTATTACCCAGAGAATAGTGGAGGACGTCAAGAAAGAGGAAAGGGTATGGCAACTGATTAGCAAGGAGCATAGAAGGGCACATAGAAACGCTAGGGAAAACAAGCTTCAACTTCTAGAACGATATTACTTCCCTAGGATGAACAATTTAATTACAAAGTATACTAGGACATGTGAAGTCTGCTTGGCGAACAAATACGATAGACACCCCAATAACCCCGAGCTGCAGCCAACTCCCATACCATCATATCCATGCGAAATACTTCATATGGATATTGTAGAAATTCAGAACGAGAAGTTCATCAGCTGCATAGACAAATTTTCAAAATTCGCCAAGCTCTTCCACATTAAGAACAAATCTTCGCTATACCTACGAGATAAGATTACGAAAATTTTACATTATTTTACGGTTCCCAGGGTATTAGTAACTGATAACGAACGAAGCTTTCTCAGCCCAATCATACTCAACTTCATTCGTATGCTAGGTATTAAACTATATCAAACACCAGTTAACCGCAGTGAAGTGAATGGGCAAGTGGAACGACTACACTCCACGATCTTGGAAATTTTCCGATGTCTGAAAGCAGAGTATAAGGGTCTGAGAACGAAGGAGGTAATTCACATTGCTGTGGATAGGTACAATAACACCGTGCACTCGGTCACCAAGAGGAAACCATCCGATGTATTTTTTAATAGAACCGCGAGAATCAATTTTCAAAACTTGGTTAACTTTCGTGCTAAGGTAAATCACGAATTAAGGGGAGAAATTGAGAAAAAACAGAAGTCAAACAATAGGTGGCGTAACACCAAAAAGCTATCTCCCAAAAAATATAAAAAAGGCGATATTATATATACTGCTTATAAAAAAGTACAAGGAAAAAATAAACCTTTATACCGCAAGGAAATTGTGGCAAGGAACAACAAAGTGTCCGTTGTCACTTCCACCGGACGGAAAGTCCACAAAAGTCATATAAAAAATGCGGAATAAAAAAAAAAAAAAAGAAAAAAGGGGGAAGGGAAGAGTTAACATACATTTTTAATTTTATCATTGTAACTTCCACCCCATTAAAGATTTAAAAAACTGATACCATACGTAATGTATGAAAATATACCATACACATGTATGATGATGTACCATGCACATGCATGATGAAATGCCATACACATGTATGATGATATACCATACAAACGTATGATAAAGAAAAAAATATAAACGTAGACATTAGATACAATTTATTCATTCTTATAACATAGGCTTAAGTCAAATAAAATTAATTCATACACAAGTATGACGGAAAAACATTACGTGTTGAATATGATTTCGTAATTATTGTAACTAATTAACCTTTACATCCATAGCATAAGGATTTGCTTGCTTGCATTGACCGTCCAGAGTTTTCAAATCTACGACTACAAGGCACCAATAGTCTCCATAAAGGATGGAAAGGCGTGGATAATCGACGGGTATTTCAAGCTCGTTCACGTCATCGATCTGGAGAAATTCGAGAACGTGCTGAACCTAATTACAGATGCAACGGCGAATCTCTCCGCTGGAGGGGAGAACAAATCGATCATTCAACTTCATCTGCGGAAGTCAAAGGAGCGCATCGACCTACTGAAAGCCAGATCCCCTAGGAAGGCAAGGTCCATCGATTGGATTGGCTCCGCCTGGAAATGGGTAGCAGGTAACCCTGATGCAACCGACTGGAACAACATTCTTCGAAGTCAGGAAAATATAATAGAGAGAAACAACCACCAATATAAAATTAACGATGAACTATTCAGAAGCATGGATAACTTCACCCAGAAAATCAACCAGGTGATCGATCGGGTCAACATGGGGATTAGAGACAAAATCGAGGGCCATTACGAACAGGGCTTATTAAACGAGGTTTTGATCCTGAAAGAAGAAATAAACGAAATTGTACGAGCTTGCCAAATGGCAAAAAATGGAATGGTCAATACGAACATTCTAGATGGAGAAGAAATAAGTAGAATAATTAGCGAACTCGAAACTCTACCTTACGAGAATGAAGTCGAAGCCATAGAGCACGGAACACCATCGATCTACACCAATAATTCAATCTTGTTATACGTTCTTTCAATCCCCAAGGTAAGAAACGAAGACTACAATGTGTTGCTGACTAGGTCATCGATTATTGAGGGGAAACAAGTCAACTTAGAATTTGACAGGATGCTTATTAACCATAAGGAAACGTACGGCTTAGTTGGCAAGTGCTTATCCATAGGTAACTCGACGGTGTGCAGAGAAGAGGCACTAAAGAGAATCCCAGAAGACGACTGCGTATCTAGGCTCCTAAAAGGTGGCGAGGCGGGATGTACCTTTCATTCAAACAGCAACGAGGTCATCGAACTCGTTAAAGATGACACAATCTACCTGACGAACTTCAATGGCACTTTACTCTCTAATAATATTTCAAGGTCTTTATCAGGTACTTACATCATCCAGCTGAGCAACGAAACAATCCAGCTCAAAGACAGGACATTTACAAGCTCTATATTGAGCCATCTTCAAGCTCTCCCTCCAGCGATGTCGAATATCACCACCAAAGGACATACGATTGATCTGGGATATGTGCATAGCCTGAGCGTCAAAAATATCGAATGGCTAGGTAATTTAACCCATAAAGCGAACATTTCTTTAATTACAGACTCGACTTTATTCCTCCTGATTCTAATCCTTGCCTGGTGGGCATTACGAAGCTTCAATGCTGGGTCAAAGATCCCAAGACTAGACCTTCACCTACAAGGACCGCTTCCGGTTGGCAACCAACACCCGGCCACTGACCTTGCATAACTTACCAGATCTACGGGACGTAGATTTTCGAAGAGGGAGGAGTTAACACGATACAACACGCGCATGTCCAATCCACACGACAACCATAATAGCTGCATCAGCAGTTTCCCACGATATGCAGTAGATCCAATGGCAATGACTGGATACCCGATACGAGCGGATGCACGCGCAACGAATGAACCTGGCGACTCAGCAGATTGGACAGTGCAAGGCGAGGCTACCTGCGATAGCTTTTTGGATGAGGTATTTAATGTTAATTCGGATGTGAATGAATATAGTCGCAAATATACAATTTATTATAACGTGGTAAAATAGTCTTTCTTTGAATATACGAACTTGTTGGACCAGCCGAAGGTTGGTGTTCGATTTTTTTTGTAGTCCTCGGAAAGGACATCTTTAACTTGTTCTTTTTTTGGTTGTTGCCAAAATAAATAAATACAAAATGAAAAAAAAAAAATATTAAAAAAATTCGAAAAAAACCTGTCGTAACACGCTGGGTGGTCAAAATAAGACATTTTAAAATTTAGATTTTTTAAAACCCGTACTGAGAAAATACCTTTCCAACAAAGTATAAATCATCAAAATCGGTTCGGCGAATCTCGAGTTATGGGGTTACATCGCTTCGGACACTTTCTTTTATACATATACATATACATACGAGTATATAGATTATCGTGACAATTTTGTCAAAATAATGTGTTTAGTCGTGACAATTTTGTGTTTGTCATATTTTAGCAAATTTGTTGCAACGTATACACAAGATTGGCTGTATTTTATTATCGCTTATGATTGATTGATTGATTCTACAATACTGTTTAATTATTTATGAAACAGAAATCGACAAATGTTAAACAGTCACTTGTCGCAATTGTCAATTTTTATAAAATGGGCTCTTGTTTCCAAAACGGTCTCTTTCGGTTATGCCTGCAAACTGCTTTTAGCATTGTTCCATATCTTCTGACTTTCTCAAAATTTATGTGAACAGATGCCAGTGCCTTGAATTTAGGTTGACTATCGATATAGATTGCCAGAACCCGTTCCCTTTCATATCTGAGATCCATCAGTTTAGTTGACGGTGTCGTTATGCCTTGTGATTGCATCCCTTTCTTTCCTTCCCGGATATCATGTATCATACGTGATTTCGAAATTTACCTAAGGAGAAATTTCATCTGTCAATATAGGGTTTCAGCAGTAAAGATGTTAAAATCGTGCCGTGATCAAATTAAAAAATTGTGGATCGTACGCACTATGTTTTATCTGTAAATCAAGCGTTACACGGTGATGAAAGTTGAACAATACTGCCGAAATGGTGGTACGGAGTATGCGCTGAATAACACACATTATTCGGCACATTGGAAGGTGGTGTTAGAACACCATATCGCGAAAGAGGGTGTAAGTAAGTAGGACTCAAAAACCAAAAAGAGTCTGAGTACTCTGGGATTTGGATTTCCTTTCTTCCCTATTGAAGTGGATTGAGAAAAACAACATCATTCTGGAGAAGCATAGGTTTGGTTGCAGTGCGGGTCATGACAGTATAAGTTGCGCGTCGAAACTAGTTTTCAATACTCAAGGAAATAAAAGAGCTTTTAATGCTTTTGGTTTTGTTTCTCAATGTTTTTGGAAAAAAGGTCAGTCGAAATATTAATTTAACATGATACCCCTAGATATTTGGCCTCGGTGAGGAACACACAACTATTTTTTTTAGCTTGCAATGAAAGAAAAATGAGGGGCTTTGAGCATTTTCTCTGAGAACACTGGTGACGTGGTTCGGCTTCGGCCGGCTCCCAGGGGCGGTTGCGTACGTTGAGGACTGCTAGGCGCTCGGGAAGCAATTGGGATTTAGAAAAGTGTTGTTTAACCCTCGGACTGAGACATGAGTCGGTCCGAAAATTCGTTCATTTTAATTGCATATAAAACCTATTTCTAATTGTCCTAGCGACTTTAACCCTTAATTCACTAGGTAAAAAAAAACTCGCATAAGTACCTAGGTGAGTCCCAAGGACTCACTTTGTGTAATATTGCTTTTTTCAATATTTAGGATATGTCTCTGAAAACAATTACTTTTGTTCTTTGAACTTCAACTTCTTCCTGATAAAATATAACAAAAATATTTATAAAAATGCTCTATAATTAAGATTTATTGATGGAAGTTTCGAAGTCTTTTTTTGAAAAATCACATTTTTTAGGATTAAAAAATAAATATAAAAAAAAATAAATAAAAAACCAGCAATTCACTTTTCAAAACAAAAAAATAACGCTTAATTCGTTTTTGATGCAAAAAGTAACTGTCTCCATATGAAGAAAAAAAAACGTGCAGGTACTGAAATGCAGCCTTGATTTTAGAAGTTTTTGCAATTTTTGCATATTTTGCGGGAGCAACCCAGGCAAACTGGCTTCTTGCATGCGCAACAAAGGTATGCAATCTTAGTCCTCTTTTTGGAGCTGCAAACATGACAGTATTTGCGCTCACCTCGGGGAAGTTTTTCTTCTGCAGCCTCAGGCGCGTCAGGTTTTTCTCTTTTGGTAATCGATGAAATTGATAGACGTAGTTCAAATAGCAAAATAGTGTTGTATAAACCCGAAATCAAGTTACTTCTTTTAAGATCTTCACCAGCTTGGCCTGGTTTACTTAAATCCTTACTTATCACTGAATTTCTCGCAAAAAAAAAAAAAAAATAATAAAGCAAACACATCTATGCAAATTGTAACATAAATACCTACCTGAGTCCCTGGGACTCACTGATCATCAAAAAGTGACCCTTCCACTTATTGTAAAAACACATCCGACCAGCATCGTGTTTATCACCACACTACATGAAGGTACTGTGGATCTTATATGTGTGTGTGTAGAAATGCACGATCTGTGTGCCAAAAAAAAGATGGGTGAGTCCCAGGGACTCACCTAGTGAATTAAGGGTTAAATTCCATGATGCTTCCTCAAATTTTATCGGCTATCAATCTGCACAAAAATCTGAACGACCCAAATCTATAGGTACAAGGAAAATCAAAGGATATGTTTATATACACATTACATTCGTAGCAACAGGCCTACATGTACAACAGTGGCAGTTCGATCAGTTCACACCAAAAACCCGAAATTCCATTTAAAAGACCAGGGAGTGTAACTCCTACTCCAAAGAACGTTCAAAGCATCTTTCGACATCCCATACAAGTTCTCACTCTTCATTAGTGAGCACACTGGAATTTATTGAGAAGGACATAGAAAATGGTGCATTTCTGGTGGAAGTTCGATTATGAACAGTTGCGTTGTTTTTTCTGTTGCGCGGAAACGGCACAAACATTTTTGATGTTTTTTCCCTAAATTGTTAAAAAAATGTATTTAATAAGGATAAAAACTGAAGTGAAATTTGAGACAGTTAAAAATGGGATGCTGTAAGGACCTAACTCGGGATGAAATAACAAAACAATTTTTTTCAGTGAGTGATGGAAATAAGCTGAAAATAAACAAGTCTGTTAGAGTCAGAATTACGTTAGACTTGGTGAAAATTACAGTCAAAGAAGAAAATACCACAAATTTTACATGAAGACAGAAAAATAAATAAACGTAAACGTGTCAACAAATTCCGCTTACTCAAGCTCATAAAGATGCGAGGCTGGAGTTTCTCGACGGCCGCTATCCGAGAGGCTTGATCGTCAATCAGCCCAGATGCGCTTAAAAGCCTTACAATGTCTGTCTATATCAGATCATAATTTTTTGTTTTTCATAATCGAATTTCTACTTCTATACTTCATATGAAAAATTACAAGAAAACAAGAATACAAGAATTGTGAACATAGTCCTGCGTTTTCTATCCATACCATTGGTAAGCTGGTTGAGTAGAGAAAAATGCTGTAAGCTGATTTCTTTCGTGTTATTAATTCATCGAAATAGAAGATGAAGTGAAATTAGTATATATTATGCGATCACGAGGTTATTTTGATGCTGATTTCTAAAATGAATAGCAGCTGCTTAAGCCAATGATTTAGAGCGTTAAAGAGGTGCTGAGGAGGGCGAGGAAAGCGAAGAAATTCAATTATTTGGAGTCTATGACGACGATACCGATATGGAAAATGTGCCAAAGGAGGACGATGCATCAGATATTGCAAACGATTTTGTTATCGAACTAAAGGAAATGTGGCCTGGGTTGTGTGTAAACCACTTATAGACACACCCACTATTAACGGTACAAGCTTAACTTTTTCCGACGTACCTTAATTCTGGGTCTAATCTTTGTAAGGACGATAAGCTGGAAACCCAACATACAAGGAGTCAAAAACGCTGCAGTAGCACTTTTACCTTGCAAAAAGCCATTGGCAACAAGTGGGGCTTACATTTCCGCATAACTCACTGGCTATATGTATCGGTCGTAAGACACATTCTAACGTACGGGAGGGTTCCTGGTGGGGTGCATTTCATAAAACGATAAATCGTGATAAGCTGGGCAAGGTTACACGTACAACTTGTCTGTGCATTAGCGGAGCACTCCGAACAACTCCCCTCGATTTATTCAGCTGCCTGCTCCGCTGACCGCTTAAAACGAACCTCACAGTGCATCAATAAGAATATTGGCCATTCCATCGTTCTGGACCCATGTGGGTCTCTACCAAGGAATATAGACTACACCATAATCCAATTACAGTTCGGAAAGAACTTCCAAATCACTATCCCCATTAGATAATTTTGGGAGGATGATGCATTTACGGAAAATAGGTCGATAGTGATGGGTGGAGATGTTTTCTTAGAAAGACTAAATGTTAGTCTCTCTTTCCGTCTACCTAATCATTTATGTACAATACATATATATAAGAGAACAAACCTTAGGCGGAAAAGAAGTACTACATGACAAGCGAATAAGCACATATTGCCAAAGCTGGACCTGCGACGCTCTAAGTGTCCAATCTCAATAGACCGAGATAGCTCTACTATAGGTGTCGTTACAGGGCAATGTAATCAAGCATCAAGGCTTGGCGTCAATTCAAAGGACTTCTGTAAAAGCTGCATGGATGAGAAGCTTTAAACGGGAACAGTGAGAAACTAAATACATTCACGTGGCATCACAATGGACCTCACATTGGTCTTAGTGTTTCGTCTGTAGCTGACAACCATCTCAACCTAACCTAAACTTTGAAATGTTTTACAGCGACGGTGACGAATCGGAATAAGAAACCATGCTGAAACTTTGAGTGAAGAGCTGATGAAGATTGTTTCTATGGTAAAGATGGCACGAAATAAAAAATAAATTAACCAACTGCTGCCGTGCGTCCACACAATCTTATGCGATTTCGAACTCGACCGAAGGAATGAATTTCTATTTCCATTTAGGTGTTTAAGACATTTTTTACACCAAACATTGTCGATTTGTTTATGGGACGATTATGATCCCAGAAACAAATCGATATAGAAAAGAGTCAGTTCAAAAACGGAAGAGGCTAAAAAAAAATTTGGAAGGATATCAATGAAATTGAATTGGATGCATTTGTTGGAATCCTTGTGTGCCCCTAAATAACATGTAAAAGGCAGAGGTTTTACGGAGTTCAGATAATTTAGCCATATTTAGAGCAACTATGTCTTACGATACGTTACGTTGACACGATATAATTGGTTTGATAATGACCGTTTGCGCAATGACAAAGCGGCACCAATTTCCTAAATGAAAATCTCCCAAAAAATTATAGTCAGCATGACACCATTACAATCGACGAGCAAATGTTCCAATATCGTGGCAAAACTTAATTCAACTGTAGCTGATAATTTGTTCGAACCATTCATATTTTTCACAACATTTAATGGAGCTAAAAGATTGGCAAAACTTGGCCTCGCAATCATTGGTACCAGCCGATCCAATAAAGGATGTCCCCTGACGAAATGAAAAAGCAACCCTTGCGTCGTATCATTTCATCTCTATTCGGATTTCCTGAACATTCGTTTTCAATTTGCAGCTATGTTCCAAAAAAGACTAAGTGTATTAACTTACTTTCCAATATACACTTATATTCGTTTGTGAAGGGAAAGCAACGAAACCTGAAACGATCTTTTACAAAGCAATATGTTGAATGCTACTGCATTTGCAACATCAAAAGAACTGACGGTAGTCAAAGTTTCTTGTGATCGTTTTCTAACAGTTTGGTTCTCCCAACTGTCGAACAGAGGATGAACAATATTCACATCATCAAACAATTCAGCACTCGGTCGGCCGTGGGATCCATTTTCGGAAGCCCAATAAAATGTAAGTTGTTGCTCGTTTCCATTTTATTTACATTTCTTTCCTTAAC
Source organism: Portevinia maculata (assembly GCA_949715645.1). Lineage (NCBI taxonomy): Eukaryota > Metazoa > Arthropoda > Insecta > Diptera > Syrphidae > Portevinia > Portevinia maculata. The sequence goes on from OX454526.1 coordinate 224,873,222, forward strand.
GTTTCGAACGTCTCATTTGACATTTCAGATTGCAATAGTAGTGCCATAGCTATATTCCCCATCCAAAAAAGGGTGCACTGGAAAACGTAGAAAACTACAGTGAAATCTCACTCATGAATATGTCCAAGATATTTTGTGGCATACTTGTAGGACGTTTAGAAAAATGGGTAGATGAAAAAATATAAATATAAAAAATATTCTGACAGACCATCAGCTAGATTCAGAAAAGCTTTTAACCTGTTGACCAAATATTCACATTATCTTCGATTATAAGAGCTTTAAAGATTTGAGAGACAACAAGAATGCCACAGATTTTTTACAAACGTCGGCGAGAATTTGCTTAGTCTGTCTGCACCCTGGAGAGTCATGCCATCGGCGATTGTGATCATATGAAACCCAACTGTTAATGGAAGCCCTGACCGAGGACGCAGGCAGACATATCGCTGGTTCAGGTTCTGATAAGTCCTCCTCTGAGCCCTGTCTATCAAATTCATCGGAGATCTCATTTCCAGTGATCCCGTTATGACCTTTGACCCAGACAAGTCTAAGTGACTTTCGACCGAATTCAGAGAGATCTTGCATTCACGAATGATTTTGGAGGTAGTTAAGGGGTGGAGCAAGGCCTTAAGTGCGCCTGACTTCGCCCCTCCACCTGTTCCTCGCATAGTCCATGGCTATTAGGATAACATAAGTCTCTATTTGGAAGACTGACGATTGTTTGCCTAACGAGAAGAAAACACCAATGTTGTCGCTCTCCAAGAAGACACCAGCACCAGATCCTTGATCGGTTTTGGAGCCATCCGTGAAGATTCGACTGCATTCCTTTCTAGGCTCCGAGTCTGGCCAGAGCCAGTCCTGACCACGAGGAAAGTCGACTTCGTAGTTGCGCTTCAGCCGAAGTTCCGGTGTCCATAAGACAGGAGTTGAAGGACAACCGTTCGCAAGTTCATCAAAACTCCAGTGCGACTTATACCACAAGCCACCTCTTCTTAAATGTGAGATAGCTAAATATCGGCGGGAGGTTCAATAATGCATCTAGGCCCGAGCCAGGCTTTATGGGGAAGGCCTCATGCATCCGAGACATACCTTCCTTTAGAGTTTGGCGAAAGCAGCAGTAACGTATTAACGTAAAAGAAATGGTATTATCATAGCCGTATAAATCCATAAAACTCTTTTCGGTGATAAGCCCCATGTCTTGCCGCACGGCATAGTTGCGTTTATGGAAACGAATATGCTGCCGAACTGGCCAAGCAAGGCTCAGCTCTCCACTGCTTAATAGCAAAACTAGTCCATGTTCGTCCGCATAACAAACCGCCACACTTTCCTACCTACCATTTGGGTCTGACCAGACCTCATGTGTTACGAATGTGACAACCAAAATATGTGTCAGTCCGAGAATTAAGGCAACGGTGCTCAGATCTGTTGATTCATAATATGTATATCGTCTAGTCCGGTCCCTCTGATGTGCTGTCTGATGCCTAATAATATGTATACAACGTCATATTTACTTCATCATCAGGATTGTATGGAACCATTAATCTTCAAGCGGGCGCGCGGTCATTCGTAACGGCAGCGGTCGCGCGTAGTCGAAAAGACCTATGGGATAACTGATAGAAATAAAGCATTAATTATCCAATAATCATTTATTTGTTTGTACACAGATATAATATTACCATTGTATTTAAAGTATACAAATCTTCTAAATTGGCGTATGACGTCTTCAAGGATCCCGCTATATGCAATAATCCGAAAAGTGCTCGAATTTATACAGCGTCAGTCGGTTTGCAGTTACGTGGTTTGTCATACGATGGTCTTTTTTATACCCTATTCTAAGGGTATATTAATTTTGACGCATAGTTTGTAACATACCTTAATATTGCCCGTAGACCCCCAAAAGTTACTATATTTATGATCAGCATCGATAGTAATGTCGATCTAGCCATGTCCGTCCGTCTGTCGGCAAAAATTATTCCTTTAAACTGGACCTAGAGAGCTGAAATTTTAACCATATACTCTCTAGGGTCCCGAAATAATCAAGTTTACGAATTTTTGAAATCCGCCCACAGACACGCCCACAAACTCAAAAAAACAAAATTTTGGAAAAATCGAATTTTGAGCTAGAAAGCTAAAACTGCTCGGGATAAAAAATTTTCAAAATCCGCCTACTGACGCCCACAAATAAATAAAATAATTTTTTTGAAAATCCAAAGTTTGAGCTGGGGAGCTGAAATTTATAATATATACTCTCTATGGGCCCTTTATGCTCATGTGTAAATATTTTCAATATCCGCCCACTGACACGCCCACAATTATTTTTTTTTTTTTTGAAAATTCAAAGTTTGAGCTAGGGAGCTGAAATTTATAATATATTCTCTCTAGGGGCCCTTTATTCTCATGTGTTAATTTTTTTTAAATCCGCCTACTGACACGCCCGCAATTAAATAAAACAATTTTATTGAAACACCCAAGTTTGAGCTACGGAGCGTTTTTTTTTATAAAATCCTTTAAATGTTATATAACAAAATATGTAGGGCGTTCTTAACAATTCAACCATACTTAGACTTTTGTCACGCCCACTTATGAGGGATAGGAATAAGAATAGGGTATTCAACAGTTCGCCCAAGCGGTTTTATTATAAATTCGTTGGTATGTCTTACAAGTTTTTCTATGATATTTTTCGTAACAAATAAACTCCAGGCTTGTATAAATGTTGTTACCCCCACGCCATTCCTATGATTACCTGAATCTTCAGCGAGAATATTTTGCACTTGACGCCTCACCCTGCTGTTGTTGGATTCTTCCCACTTTGTTACTTTATCATGCCCCGTAAATTAGCTGTTTATATCTGAAAGAGGCAAATTGTCCTCATCTGAATCCGAGCTGTTTGATTCCTCAGCAGATTGAGATCCCTCTTGAAGGATGTTTCCCTTGGTCACTGAGCTCTGATTCACTCTGTTCTTCATCTTCTCGTAGTAATTCCTCGAGTATTGCACTTCGTGCTAGCGGGCTAAGACTCATTTTATAAATAAAAGCAGTATTACAAGTTTAATTCGATAATATTGGGCGATATCCGTAGAAATACTATATCGCGTTGAGCTTCGCGCGTAACCTTTTCGACGACAGGTGCGTGGTGTGCTTTCGACGCCTGCGCCGCGTCTAAAACAACAGCGATCTGTGGGGTGGGGGTTGGGGGAGCGCTGCTTGCGGAGGTAAAGGATTGATTTTGCTCACAATGACAAAGCGATAGGCTACTAGAAATGAGATATACATTGTGACAGGTAATAATAATATTATGAACGAAAATGTATTGAGCACGGTCGATTCGACACCTTGAAGGTTAATCTATTGTCGTTGATTGAACGTCTTCTGTACTTGAGATATTCAAGTTTCATTCAAGTAAAAACTCGTACAATCCAATATTTGCTTTTCACATACAATATTGTTCACACATTGCAAACCATTAGGATTGGAATTTAATTTGAGTAAAACAGTTAAATTAAGTGTTTTATTTTTTCCATATTTTAGTATTTAAACTCGATTTCAAGTAAATCCAATAAAATATTTCCGATACAAATTTCCATACCCATAGGCGTTGATTTTGGAAAAAATCACCTGGAGGTGTGCGTGCCAAACTTTAGCTCTAGAGTTTTCAGCTTGGTGGCAGTAGTAATGTCATTTCATCAGGAACAACATGAAGAGCAGTTCTGCTATGTGTCACAGAAGAATTGACATTAGCGAACGCGGATGGGGATATTTTTTGTTATTTTTATCACAAAAGCTTTCAAGTGATTTTGTCTCCTTCTGTGTTAATGTCAGAAAAGTGTGCATCAGTTGCCTAAGATGTCTAAGAATTAACGTCCAATCGACCAAAAGACCGAAAAGTCTTCGATTTCCGCTCGAAGAAACAATGCAGTAGGGGAAGGCCAAAGCTTAGCAGGCGGGCAAAAGCGGAAATGGACCTCTAATTACTGGGTGTGCATTACAGTTAGCTAATAGGTCGCTTACTGGAGGGGCTTATTAGTTGAGGTTCACCCCGGTCTGTATGGCCAACTTAAGGGAATGCATTTACTTTTTTAAACTTAAAAGTCTCATTAAGCTAACAAGGAAGAGCAAGAAAGTTATGAATAGTCCCCTCGCAAACCTTTTTGAAATTGCGTAGTTCCAATTTAAGTGGGTTTGGTTCAGCAATGTAAAATCAATAAATCAGTAAGGACGTCTTTCTTAATGGATATCGATTATAGAATAGAATATACATTATTTACACTTGGTTCAATTCCTATACAACCATGTCAAACAATCTTTTTATATTATTTTGGGTGAACTTTTCATCGACCCTCACTTATTGGAAATGGGTGCCAGATTAATCATTTTTATTACCTTTTTGTCTATTTTCATCCCAGCTTGTATCGCTTTTTTCGCTTTTCTCTCGTTTTTCTTAATATCTTTTTATGTTTGGCTTGTTGGTTTACTTCTGAAGTTGTTGATGTGCTTACTTATTAAAACAGGCTGTTCAGTATATCTCTTAAAAACACTTTAAAACTGCATGTATCCGTGCCACAGATGTAACTTGAAAATCAAATCTGGAATAAGTTTACAATTTGGCAGAACTACCAAGGACACTTTAGCTATAACTTTTAGATACATGTGAGCACTGCCGGAAACAAGAAATGAATACTAAATACTAGAGGTTTATGAAAATAAGTTTTGGCTTAAAAAGCGGTCATGCAAAGTTTTTATAACGTCTTCTTTTTATAATAATGACTACCATTAAATTTTAGTTTGTAATCACATATCGACACACCGACATGATAATTGAGGCGAGCCAGTAAGAATGTGGCAAAGTTTAATCCTGAACACAACTAAGCTGTTATGGAAGAAGAAGGAAAAAAAAGTCTTATTTTGGTATTCTCAGTAGGTACTCGTACCTGTGACGATAATAAACACTTTTTCTATTGGCTCCTTTGTGATTTGTAAACAAATTGCTAGTGGAAACACATACCTATCTTAACGCACGTTCTTTATAGTTTTTTCTTATAAAGGCGTCTTTCATTAGAGATTTGACAGAGGTCGATACGTTGATACGGCCGCTAATTCTCGTTCAATATTGGCTCTAAGCTCCTCTAACTTCGCCGGCTTGTTGGCATAGACCAATGATTTAATGTAAAAAAAGTCTAGAGGCTTTAAATCACTCGGCGGCCAACGGGTCCGTTTCTCGAGATAACACGTTCACCGAACAGAGACGTCAATAACTCGATTATTGCACCCGCTGTGTGGCTTGTGGCACCGTCTTATTGGAACCACTTATCACTGATGTCCAACTCATGCAATTGCTCAAAGAAATAACGTTGCAAAATGTCTATGTAGCGAATACCATTTACCGTATCGTAACGTGACGGTCATTTTCATCGACAAACAAAAACGGCCCAATGGCGCATGGCCGGCATGAAAATCGCACCAAACAGTGACTTTTTGCGGATGAAGTGCTGTTTCATGAAGTATATTTTGCTTATTGACAAAGCCGTTTAACCAAAAATGACTTCATCGCTGAAGATGATTTTGCGATGAAATTCTTCATTTTCTTCCATCATGTCCTGAGCCCAATTCGAGGACGTACGTCGCTTTATATAATCAAGTGGCTTTCGTTCTTGAGTCAGCTTGATCTTGTAAGGGTGTATTCCAAGATCGCGAAATTCGCCATAATGTGGTCCGGGAGAGAAGCAATTCTTGAGAAAGCCGTGAAATTGACTCACTGGAACGGCAACATCAAGCAGCAAATATTGTGACTCAAATTTGTTCACTAGCCCTTAATTCACCAGGGACTCACTTTGTGTAATATTGCTTTTTTTTCAATATTTAGGATTATGTTTCTGAAAAAAAAAAATACTTTTGTTCTTTGAACTTCAACTTCTTCCTGATAAAATAAAACAAAAATATTTTGGTTTGATTTGGAGTAGGTGCGAGGTTTTATTTTATCACTTGGCCTTATTGCACTTTGAGTCCCAAATTTGGGGACTTATTTCATAGTTGAAGTTGGGGACTTATTTCACTATGAAATAACCCCCCAATTTGAAGTATGAAATAAGTCCCAAAAAACCCATGAAATAAATCCCCACCTCCATACAAATTTTGGGGAGTTATTTCATCTTTCATTTGGGGGGTTATTTCATTGGGGGGTTATTTCCTGCAGCCCACCCCTCCACTTATTGCAATAACACATGCGACCAGCATCACGTTTGTCACCACAGTACATGAAGGTACTGTGGATCTTATATGTGTGTGTGTAGAAATGCACGATCTGTGTGCAAAAGAAAAAGATAAGTGATTCCCAGGGACTCACCTAGTGAATTAAGGGCTATACTATGAATTGCTTGTCTATTGGGACGAGAATTATGGCCGAAAATTGTCAATAACGCTCTTAAAGTTGCGGCCACCGACTCGGAATTTCGGTAGTAAATTTTAATTATTTGTAAATATTGAGTTTACTGAATATTTTGGCATTGACATTTCGGTAATCGGTTTAAGGGTGCGTTCACACTGAAAGTTTGAATTGGGCAAGTCGCTAATGTAAGACTCTTTACTAAAATCAAATATTAACATAGGGGCGGGCTACAGTCCGCTTGGGCGAACTGTTGGATACCCTATTCTTATTCCTATCCCTCATAAGTGGGCGTGACAAAAGTCTAAGTATGGTTGAATTGTTAAGAACGCTCTACATATTTTGTTATATAACATTTAAAGGATTTTATAAAAAAAACGCTCCCTAGCTCAAACTTGGGTGCTTGAATAAAATTGTTTTATTTAATTGTGGGCGTGTCAGTAGGCGGATTTAAAAAAAATTAACACTTGAGAATAAAGGTCCCCTAAAGAGTATATATTATAAATTTCAGCTCCCTAGCTCAAACTTTGAATTTTCAAAAAAAAAAAAAAAAAAAATTGTGGGCGTGTCAGTGGGCGGATTTTGAAAATATTTACACATGAGCATAAAGGGCGCAAAGAAAGTATACATTATAAATTTCAGCTCCCTAGCTCAAACTTTGGATTTTCAATAATTAATATACCCTTAGAATAGGGTATAAAAAAATTATTTTATTTGTCAGTGGGCGGATTTTGAAAATTTTTTATCCCGAGCAGTTTTAGCTTTCTAGCTCAAAATTCGATTTTTCCAAAATTTTGTTTTTTTGAGTTTGTGGGCGTGTCTGTGGGCGGATTTCAAAAATTCGTAAACTTGATTATTTCGGGACCCTAGAGAGTATATGGTTAAAATTTCAGCTCTCTAGGTCCAGTTTAAAGGAATAATTTTTGCTGACAGACGGACGGACGGACGGATGGACGGACATGGCTAGATCGACATTACTATCGATGCTGATCATAAATATAGTAACTTTTGGATGACTACGGGCAATATTAAGGTATGTTACAAACTATGCGTCAAAATTAATATACCCTTAGAATAGGGTATAAAAATGAGTTGAAAACAAACGGAAATGCCACAGTCGGCTTAAGCGAACTGTTGGATACCCAATTCCTTTTTCTATTCTGCCAAAAACTGGGCGTGGCAGACATTTAAGCATGGGTGAGGTTAAGGAACAGATGAGGGCAATAAGAAGCAGCAAGAAACGTATTCGGTCGATTGAACAAAAATCTAACCCACAAGAATGAAAATGAAATACAGTTTATTAGATTGATTAACAATTGATACAGTACCAAAATGTTTGTTGCAAAGCTGCTGAAATTCAAGTGGGGTTTGTCTAACGGCTGAAGGGCAGCAGCAGCACAACAAATGCATGCACAAAGAGGAAAATAACCAAGAACAATTCGCACGACACGCACACTTCAATTATGCGTGCGGTATTTTTATAACGCACTTTTGTAATTGTTGTGATGCTACTGCCGAAAATATGTATACATAATTTTAAAGTCTGAAGACCAGTGAGTCCATAGATATCGCATGCAGAGTAAAAAAAATTAGCCCGACAATAAAATTTTCAAACCTAAGGGTTGTTGCATCAATTCGGTATGAAACGATTTTAAGTTGTACAGTCGTGGATATAAATATAAACCATCCTCCAGTGTGTTGTAACTTCGATATACGAACATTTTTTCCATATTTCGTTTTGCTGCAACCCTTTGTTTTGTTTTACGTCTAAATCGATCTTGCTAACGAACATATACGAGTTGCTGATTGTGTCCCTAGTGTTTATCTGGATCACTACACTGCCCTGCAAACCAAAAGTCAAGTCAGTATGTTGTCATATCGTCACTTTTTTTCAAGTTTATTTTTCCATTTCATTTTCATTCGCCGTCGCCGTCAACTTTCGAGGGATTTGGCTGGTTGTGGTTTATGATTGGGCGATTTTTTTCAGCGGTATAGGTACTTTTTAAATATTTAGCAATTTGTGATACACGTTAAAGGAAGTCTGGTGTTTCTTGTTCGATTTGTAAAAAATTGAAGACATTTCCCCGATCACATTTTTGCATGTCCTTCAAATGAAACAAATGAAATTTTGAGTAATTTGTTGGGGCAGGCATGCGATTTTAAGAGCGAAGGATATTTTGTTTGTGAAATCATTTTTATGCGGAATTTATTGGCAGAAAAATGCTTAAAAGGGACGCTGTTTCCTTCTTAATTCTAAATTGTAATTTAAATTGACTAAAGTTTAAAAAATCTTTCATGCTACCGAAACGGAGAAGGACCTCTAGTAGTTCAAATATTTCTTGTGTGAGATGCAATAAATTATAAGAAAAATTTGCACAAGAGGAGAAAACAAAATCTGAATTGAAAAAAAATATATTAAGCTGCAGATTTAAAATTCAAAGCTTGAGAAGAAAACTTCGCCCTGAAACTTAAACGCATAAGGCTCTACGAACTAGCAAAATATCAACTAGTTTATCATCGCAAATTCAAGTACGTACTTGATATTTCAGAGCCTTAAAACATTTTTTGTGGTATATTGTTGGGCTGTCCAAGTCCAAAAAATATAATGTTGCCGCAAGAGAACTTTCCCAAAACATTTTTTTACAGATATTAGAACGTTTATAATTTTTTTCGAAATAAATTGGGTTTTAGACTTCCCCACATTTTATTGTTGGGCTCCTCGAAAATGATTGTACTGCAACGAAATTTGTGTTTTCATGGTAAACATTGATAGCAGGAGAATTATTATAAATTATTTTGTTTCAGCAAACTCTGTCAAAGGGGTTAACCTGAAATCTTTTTTAGAAAATAGTTTCACAATTTGCCAAGAATTTGATCTGAAAGTCTGCGCTATAGATTGTGAACAAGGACCTAACAACAGGAAAGCTAACCAATTAATAGGTGTTACAGAAGAAAAGAATTTTACAATTCTCAATAATGAAAAAAATATTTTGTTTTTATGATTTTCCTATCTATTAAACCCATGCGTTTTATTCAAATCTGATATTCTAACTCCAGATGGTAATATTTCCTTTGAAGTTTTCAGAGAAAAATTCAATTTAGAAAGGGATAATGTGACTAAAACAAGCTTGAAATTTACAAGTTCACACATAGCCCCAAACGCATTTGAAAAAATGAGTGTTCGCTTGGCAACGGACACCTTTAGTAGGAAAATGGCTGAATCAATACAAACTGCTCGTCACCTTAATTGCCTTACAAATAGTTCAAATCAAGCACTAGCAACACAAGCGTTCACATTAAAAATGAATAATGCTTTCGACTGTATGGATAGCGGGTCTCATAACGTTAAAAATATTTTAAAGCGTGGAAATCCAGCTTTTAATGAGCATAAACAATTCTTGTCTTACTTAGGATCAATGCAAGAGTCTACTAATCTCCCAAGGAACTTTTGTGTAAAAGGAATGGTACAGACAATAAACCGGGTTTTATTACTTAGTGAAGATGATGATGGTTTATTCGGGAAAAATGAGTATTAACTTACAAAGAGAACTCATCAAAATATTTTGGAAAATTTATTTTCTATTATTCGCAGTAAAGGTGGTTATACAAAAATCCCTCTGTGTACGAATTTAATGTTTAAATGTCAAAAATTCTGTCCTCAATTCTAATTGCTTTCTCTCCTCATAGTAATTGCGATGATTACGATGTAGAATTCTTAAATTTAGATGCCTCCCAGACTCAACCGCACACATCAAGAACTTTTTTGTTACCTAAAGCACGCGAGGAAGCTGTATTTGATAATACTTTGTTCGAAAAAGTGATAAATGAAATCTAAATTGCAAATGGAATTTCTTTGGAAACGACTGCAATGGGTTATTTTATAGGGTATCTGGCATTTAAAATGCTTTTAAAAAACAAAGTGCACAAATTGTTCGAAATTATTTTTAAAAAGTGATGAACAAAATTTGTTTTTTTAAATAACATGTCCCTCAGAATTTTTCATTTTTGCTAAGAATTTGTCCCAAAATAGTGATTTTGAAGTCTCTTAGCACCAACTGATGAATTTGTCTATATTTGTAAGCTTCATTTCAAAGTATACCATACAATATTTAGAGATCGTCCGCATATTAGAAATATAAGGGAAGAATGGCCTTAGAATGCATGAGAATAACAAACCTTAGAGACTCGAACTGGTTTGATGAGCAAAACCAATGCTTTGAGCATCGAAAAGAAATTCTTTACTCTGCAGTTCCAGGAAAATCCAAAAAAGAATTACATACCAGTAAAAATCAAAAAACTCAAATTTTGTCAGGAAAACAAATGCAAAACAATCACGAAATTGAACCAACTCCGCAAGAGTGAAAGGCACGGGGACCTCACTATAAACCAGCACCCCAATAGTGAGAGGCACCGGAACCTCACTATAAACCAGCACTCACAGAGTGAGAGACACGGGGACCTCACTATAAACCAACACCGCAAGACTTAAAAGCAGTAAGTATCCCAAGTTGCTATTGCAAAATATACTTTCCTGCTAATCCCCTCTCATTGTTGTTTAAAAAAAGGAAATAACCTTGAACAAGAAATTCCTTCAATTGAATCACAATCACAATCTGAAAAACATAAACACACACGTACTCGTAGGTACATGAAAACAAAAACCCAAAAAAGTGGTTTGGGTGCAACCCGCAAGGTCCACACGACTAACTTCCCAGTGGGAAGAAATAAAAAAAATATTTATTTTTTAATTAATTATTATTATTTTTTTTATTATTATTATTATTATGATTATAATTATTATTATCCGTAATAGAAGTTCTGGTAGAAGGCGGCACCCCCCTGCCTCGTCGTCCTCTTTCATCTCGTCTTCATCTTCCACCTCCTCCTCCTCTTCCTCCTCCTCTTCATCCTCCTCTTCCTTTATTTCCTCCTCTTCCTCTGCCTCTGTCTCCACCTCTACCAGTCTTTCTTACCCAGCCACCACCTCCGCCCGGGGTACATCTTTTTCCTTTTTATCACTTTTAGGGGTGTGGTGGCTACCACCATTTCTTCCCCTAGCTGTAATAATAATAATAATAATAAATAGCTAGTACAAATCATCAATTTCAAAATTCAGCTAGTTTTTTTAGTTATTTATTTACTAACAAAAACGGCTGGACCGATTTTGCTGGAAACTTAATCACTTAATTCTAACCCGGTCCCACGTCAATATCATCTTTGGTTGTCGAGATAATCGTGGCGAAATATAATTCCGAACGCACGTACGTACATACGCACATACGTACATACACTGTAGCGGACGCCTTGAAAATTTTACTCATCGCTATTCCTTCAAAATTAATTTTGACGTCCCTTTTGACGTGCTATCATCAGTTTCTCAACACTGATGGTAATGCTTCTCATATACACCAACCTTCTAAGCCGCTGTGCAGGTTCAATTTGAACTTTACCCCACACTTTATCCACCTTACTTCGCGGCTACCCACGAGTATATAGTCGGTGTAAGCCGTGTGGTCGGTCTTTTTTTTTCTTTTGGGTAGTGAGAAGTAAAGTGATAGTGCGCGCATTTATCAAAAGGATTTTTTGGTAAATCATTAGCGTGTTTTATCGTAAAGTTTTTAAATCATAGCAATTTTCTCCTTATAGCGACCAAAAACTAATTAAGCCTAAACTACAGGCATTTGGTGTAAATTTCCATCCTTAACCTATCACGCTTATGATTCTGTTCGCAAAGCATCTTCAAAATTAAAATCTGAGCCCGGACGAATCATTTAGATACATAAATGAACCAAATGCAACGTAAATTAGAGGTAAGAGTAAAATTAACCTGCTTTCAAAGTGTGCAAACTGTAACACCTATCCTTCACTAGAGAGTGTAGGCGAATTTACACGTGATTTTGATACGTGAAACTGTCACTACCCCATCTCCTTTGTGAAACTACGAGGCAACTCAGTATAATTTCGCGAAATGAAATTAACTGGTGCCTACCAATTAATGGGATAAATCGCATTATCACCTATTAAAACCAGCAGAAGACAAAAACCCAAAAGCATTTCATTTTCACCACGTGCACCTACTTGCCAAAGGAACCTAACCTATTAGAAGTGTAACCTATAAGAGGTCTTCATAGGAGTACCCAAACCCGTAGCCGCCACGTCATTCACCTAAGAAAACACCTGCATCACCTTTCAAATATCCAGGCGACATGTGATATGAAGCAAAAGCGCGATCATTTGAGCAGCAACACAAAATTCACCTGATTTTGGTGCAGACCATATCCACAGCAAACAACAACAAAAAAAAAAAAAAAACACGTTCCTGTCATCCCAACATTTCAGCATACTTAGTGATCTTATTTTAGCAAAAAAAAAAAAACTAAATCTTTCATATATTATATGTTCACATATTAGTAGGTATTATTATAGTGTACATTTCATCGAGGTAAGAAACGCCAACAGATTTTAAGTATTGCTCCTACCATAATTTTCAATTTTTCCAAACAGTACCTACAGTGATCTTCAGAATGTGCGCACAACGAGTCTGCTGTCAACAAATTTCGAAGGTATCACCATAATCATTCATCAATCATCAATCAAAAACACTCAATTAATTAAACATACATCAACAGTGAAACCGTAAGTTCTTTTGGCTTTTCTAAAATGATTAAGTGATAATATTCATGCATTTCTCTTAACCTAAACTTAACGTAAAATTCAAAATACATAAAAGCAAGTGTACAATAGGTACATTATGCCACTTGATTCTTGATAATTTGTGCCTTTCGCAACAAGTACCTCGAATAGATACATACATTTTTGAATTTGCTATACATATTTACATAAATCATAAACTAAAAATTTGCTATACTACCTATATATACAAGGTGGCGCAAAAGATGTCACCCGATGTTCTTCCGCTGTAATTTTTTTTATGAATGAAAAACTTTGGTTCTGCTTTTGGATTATGTTAATTGGTGTCTTAAGTTTTTTCTGTATCAGTTAACTTCACAAATATCAAAGTAGAATTTACATTTGCCGCCATTTGCAAAAATTATGCTTCTTCCGATAGGAAGATGACTTTTGCGCCACCTTGTATTACCTAGACATTTACACTTACTACTTGCTAGAGCACATAATTGACTTATTGATTTTAACTTATATTATACTAAGATCACAATTTTATATCTACATAAAATACCTAAACATTCGTTACCAACATATACCTACATGTTGAATTTAGTCAATTCGATTCAAATTGCTATCTACCTTCTCTATAAATTGATTTTAACTAATATTATCCAAAATTGAATTAAACCTCAACTGCGTTATTGTTGTGTTATCATCCACACAGTACATATATTATATATGTATGTACATTTCTCTGAAATTCTCTTTAATTTCTCGTTGTGATTGACACTCTGTCATAAATATTCGTCAATGACTTATATACATATATTTACCTTAATAAATTTGTAAAGGGTGATTTTTTTAAGGTTAGGATTTTCATGCATTAGTATTTGACAGATCACGCGGGATTTCAGACATGGTGTCAAAGAGAAAGATGCTCAGTATGCTTTGACATTTCATCATGAATAGACTTACTAACGAGCAACGCTTGCAAATCATAGAATTTTATTACCAAAATCAGTGTTCGGTTCGAAATGTGTTTCGCGCTTTACGTCCGATTTATGGTCTACATAATCGACCAAGTGAGCAAACAATTAATGCGATTGTGACCAAGTTTCGCACTCAGTTTACTTTATTGGACATTAAACCAACCACACGAATGCGTACAGTGCGTACAGAAGAGAATATTGCGTCTGTTTCTGAGAGTGTTGCTGAAGACCGTGAAATGTCGATTCGTCGCCGTTCGCAGCAATTGGGTTTGTGTTATTCGACCACATGGAAGATTTTACGCAAAGATCTTGGTGTAAAACCGTATAAAATACAGCTCGTGCAAGAACTGAAGCCGAACGATCTGCCACAACGTCGAATTTTCAGTGAATGGGCCCTAGAAAAGTTGGCAGAAAATCCGCTTTTTTATCGACAAATTTTGTTCAGCGATGAGGCTCATTTCTGGTTGAATGGCTACGTAAATAAGCACAATTGCCGCATTTGGAGTGAAGAGCAACCAGAAGCCGTTCAAGAACTGCCCATGCATCCCAAAAAATGCACTGTTTGGTGTGGTTTGTACGCTGGTGGAATCATTGGACCGTATTTTTTCAAAGATGCTGTTGGACGCAACGTTACGGTGAATGGCGATCGCTATCGTTCAATGCTAACAAACTTTTTGTTGCCAAAAATGGAAGAACTGAACTTGGTTGACATGTGGTTTCAACAAGATGGCGCTACATGCCACACAGCTCGCGATTCTATGGCCATTTTGAGGGAAAACTTCGGAGAACAATTCATCTCAAGGAATGGACCGGTAAGTTGGCCACCAAGATCATGCGATTTGACGCCTTTAGACTATTTTTTGTGGGGCTACGTCAAGTCTAAAGTCTACACAAATAAGCCAGCAACTATTCCAGCTTTGGAAGACAACATTTCCGAAGAAATTCGGGCTATTCCGGCCGAAATGCTCGAAAAAGTTACCCAAAATTGGACTTTCCGAATGGACCACCTAAGACGCAGCCGCGGTCAACATTTAAATGAAATTATCTTCAAAAAGTAAATGTCATGGACCAATCTAACGTTTCAAATAAAGAATCGATGAGATTTTGCAAATTTTATGCGTTTTTTTTTTAAAAAAAGTTCTCAAGCTCTTAAAAAATCACCCTTTATAATAAATAATGAAATTAACGGATTTTTCACTATGGATTAACTTATTCCTAATGGCGAATGAAGGGTGATAAGCGTGAGCATTAACTAATGGGTTCCTAAAGTGTGAGCATCTATGTAGAGTATTGATAGGGACTATCATAAATTACATACAGGCACATGATAGTCAAGGCGTCTTGACTTCGGTCATGCATTAGGGTGGGAAAGCCTCATGGTTGTGTGTGCGTTTCGGATTCAAACGATCACCTTCCTTATGTGTCACCAACAGCTGACATCAACTCTCTAACTTCAAATTCCTTCATTCTGTCTTTTCTTCTATTTCTCTTTCAACTTCATTACGATCTTGTCACCCCATAAGGATGGCAATACACTATTTTAAGGCGCGTAGATCAAACAACATCTACATATCTAGGCAATGCATCAGATCGATATAACGATGCAATTATATGGCACGATTTATTTTGTAGGTAGGTAAGTGTCAGTTTTCATCAAACCCATACGTGTGGGGTATCTATGGATAGGTTTTCAATTTTGAGGCTTCTAATATCATTTTTTTCTAAACTGAATAGTTTGCGCGAGATACACTTCCAAAGTGGTAATATGTGTGTCCACCCCCCCCCCCCCCCCCCCCCCTGTAACTTCTTAAATAAGAGAATGATAAAACTAAAAAAGTATATGATGTACATTACCATGCAAACTTCACCGAAAATTGGTTTGAACGAGATCTAGTAAGTAGTTTTTTTAATACGTCAAAAATCGTAAACCGCAATTTACCTTTCATTCAATCAACTCAAATGTAAATAAAAACATAGGGACGGGCTACAGTCCGCTTGGGCGAACTGTTGGATACCCTATTCTTATTCCTATCCCTCATAAGTGGGCGTGACAAACGTCTAATTATGATTGAATTGTTAAGAACGCTCTACATATTTTGTTATATAACAATTAAAGGATTTTATCCGAGAAAAACTTTGGTTTTTCAATAAAATTGTTTTATTTAATTGTGGGCGTGAAAGTAGGCGGATTTAAAAAAAATTAACACATGAGCATAAAGGGCCTCTAGAGAGTATATATTATAAATTTTAGCTCCCTAGCTCAAATTTTGGTTTTCTAATAAAATTGTTCTATTTAATTGTGGGCGTGTCAGTGGGCGGGTTTTGAAAACTTTATATCCCGAGCAGGTTTAGGAGTCATAGATCATTTATAAAAAATTTCAGCTCTCTAGTAACAGTTTAAAGGCCTAATTTTTGGCAACAGACGGACGGACGGACATGGCTAGTTCGAAATTACTATCGATGCTGATCATAAATATAGTAACTTTTAGGGGTCTACGGGCAATATTAAGGTATGTTACAAACTATGCGTCAAAATTAATATACCCTTAGAATAGGGTATAAAAAAACAGTTAATTTCTTAAACATAAACCTTATGCGTAAACCGTGAACCATTATTTTCTAATAAAAAATCTGTAATAGGTGCCTAAGTAAATAATACACTATTATTAAAACATCGATCAAAGTTAAAACGAACTACAAGAACTTTTATATGATTTTACTTGCTGCTATTCAACCCTTCATGGGCGAGTCCGACTCGCACTTGGCCGCTTTTTTTTACTCTGCTTGTGATACTCGTATCTATGTACTTTATTATTTGTGATAGGGACGAGCTACAGTCCGCTTGGGCAAACTGTTGGATACCCTATTCCTATTCCTCATAAAGTGCGCGTGTACACAAAAGTATATGTATGGGTGAATTGTTTAGAAAGCTCTACATATTTTGTTATACAACATTTAATGGATTTTATCATAAAAAAAAGTATTTGTTAAAAAAAAAACGCCCCTTAAATTGTGCGTGGTAGAAAACTTTGTACAAAGGAATTGTTCAAAACGACTTTATCTACATACTTTGCGAAGAATGGAACTTTCATTAACAATGATTTCTACGTGTCAGTGGGCGTGTCAGTGGGTGGATTTTAAAAATATTTAAACCTGAGCATTAAGAGCTCCTAAAGAGTTTATATTCCAATATTTTTTTAAATTGTATGTTTGTCTGTGGGGGATATTCAAAATCTTTAAACATTAGCATGAAATGTCTCCAAGGGGGTATTATTAATTTCCTCTTCCTAGCTCAAACTTTGACTTTGCGATAAAAAAAAAATTAAATTGTGGGCGTGTCAGTGGGCGGATTTTAAAAATTCTTACACTTGATTATTTTGGGTCCTTAGAGAGTATATCGCTAAAATTTAAGCTTTCTAGCTCCAGTTTAAAGGCCTTATTTTGTGATGATCACGAATATACGAGTAGTAAATTTTAGGGGTCTACGGGCAATACTAAGGTCTGTTACAAACTATGAGTTACAATTAATATACCCCTAGAGTAGGGTATAAAAAGAGAAGATATTATTATTGGAAAGATGACGGAAAGAAAATGAATGGAAAAATGGTTCAAGCACAAATATTATTTATTTAAAAACAACATAAAATAAAAAAAAATTAAACGTTTAACACATAAGTATGTACATTATGATTGCCAGTCTAGTAAGAAAAGAGACAAACATCAAAACAATCTACAAAACAAAGTCTTTTTATTCCCAGAGGGAGAGAGTTCCATAAGATAATAGCTGAACATAAAATTGGCTCTCCGTTGTAATGCTTGTGGCACGCGGAGGAATCATAGTTAGAGTACGAGAAAAATTTGAAATCTTTATACCCAAAATACTCCTTTTATATGTGGATATTATGATCCTGCTGCCTCAAACCATACACATAACGAGTAACATTATTAAAGACGCCATTTAGTTTTCTTTTGGATTCCGTATTGCAGTACATTGAAACTTCATACCCAAATGTTAAAATTGGAACAATTAGGGACTTTACTAACATTAATCTTGTATTGACAGGAGAGTAATGCTGTGACATGTAAAGCTTTCAAAGACAACCATATAATTTTTCCTAAAAGACTACGAACATGAAGATCCCATATGAGGTTACTACTAAACCAAATTCTAAGGTTTTTAGATTTGTCAACTAATTCAATTGGTTCATTTCCGAGGAATGTATTAGAAAGATATAGCTAGGTGAGAGATATCGTTTTTGAAATTAACATGCATTTTGGCTTTTTTGGGCTCAGACATAAGTCATTTTTTCCAGCTAAGATACATTTGAACATTGTGGGCATACAAATGAACAGTGGATGTGTTGCGTTCAGGAAGGTCATTTATGAACATTGAGAATAAAAGGGAGCCCAGAATAAATTTTTGGGAGACACCCATATATGTACAACTGAAATTTGACATGACACTACTTGTCGCAAATGCTTGATTTCTACTTATCCGGTAGTAGGAGTAGTAGTAGATAGTAGAGAAGAAGCTGCTGAAAATGAAAAGTTAAATTGGTGCAAAAGTTTTGGTACACAATTTGAGTGATTTACTGTGTTGAAAGCTTAGGAAAAATCTAATAGCGCAAACAACGAGTTATAGTCATTTTCCATTGATATACTTAGATCATCGGATACTTTTAACAGCGCAGAAGTACAATAGTGCTATTTTCGAAAACCAGATTGGTGGCTATTGAGTGAAACATTTTGCTGCATGTAGGAGGAAATAAGGATAAGGATAAGACCAGCACCACAGAAGGAGTCTGATGATCGGTTGTGGCGAACCGTGAAACAGAGCTGTAACTCCAGCCGTCCACTTCACGTGGTAACGAATGTAAGGTTATTCTCGACAAAAACAATGTCAAAAAGTCTTTCAACCTCTCTATTACCAATTTCAGTCCAACTAAGCTTGTCGAAATGGAATAAAATTAGAGAAAATATAGAAAGAAAAAAACAGAATGAATAACATAATATACTTATAGGAGCAAGTCTGTCCAAGAAAATCTAAATAAAAACTGGATGAACTGAAAACTCGTGGCTTCAATGGCACAGTGCATGAGTGCTTGCCTGAGAAGACGCTGGTCTAGGTTCGAATCCCAGTGGAAGAAATGAATTTTCGGGATAAAATGAAGGAAAAAGACAGACCAGCACCACAGAAGAAGTCTGATGATCGGTTGTGGCGAACCGTGAAACAGCCCTGTAACTCCAGCCGTCCACTTCACGTGGTAACGAATGTAAGGTTATTGATTCAAAATAACATAAATAAGGATATGCAGAATTTTCTCAAAAATTTTGGATACGAAGGGCAGTATGGAAATGCGACGAAATTCCGGGCGTGCTTGTAAAGTTCTTTAATTTTTTGGAGATGGTATGATTTTTGCAGATTTCAAAGCACTAGAAAAACGAGATGTCATAAATGCAGTATATGGATGAGTACTGGAAGGATAAAGGGTAGCATAGTTTTAATAAAAATGCGTTGGATATCATCAAGTACTGAGGACTTACATGCAATATAGGTACAGGGTACAGCACTGGCTTAGAAACATCCATCTCCTCCACCCGATGCAACTCAAAACCACCCTCAGTTGTAGGAGTATTTGTAGGGCACTAACTTGGCGCAGTGATGACGTCGTAGAGCCTTGAACAAAGTTGTTGCTGAGGTTATTTAAATACATTAAAGAGAAATTAAACTCATCTCGGGTACCGATTCCAATATCACGAATATTTTTCAAAGTGGCTCTTTAGGTACATTACTATTAGGTGTTTTGAATAAAAATCACGCTAAGCTTTGCGTATTTTAAAATTAACAACATTTCTTAACATTCAAAACTCATTATAGTGTTCAGGCAACCGGAAACGTTTCCACCTTCTAAATGCCAAGTCACGTCTGTATTTGAGTTCCCAGATCTCAGGAGTAAACCAGGATATAACGGAATTTCGAATAACTTTAGTTTTAATGGGAGCATGTAAATTCAACAAGCTAAGAATTACGTCGTTAAACCTATTGATTTGCTGATTTGCAGACGATTTTTTTGAAGTATTAAGTCATGTTTGAAAGACATTGGAGATGAAAAAATCATCACAGCTTGTGTTAGAGCAAAATATTTTTTTTTTATAATATTTAGTACCCTTATCATGTATTGGCTACATAGCGCGGGCGTTAGTGAAATTAGGATTAACCCGCCAATGGTGACCTATTGGTCTGTGAGACCGGGTGTGTTAAAAAAATCGAATAACTTTATTCTCCGTTAATGTTTTTTGTTGCAATTTCGAGTAGCTGCCGCATTGCACGTCCCCCACCATCAGTTCACGTCGAAACTGCTTAGTGAGTACACGTATTTTTGTGCTTGTCTTGGACGGTTTCAAGTCTATTTTTTTCAATAATATTTTTTTTATTATTCGCGTATTTTACATATAGATGATGAAGCGGGACATCGGGTCCTTCAAGAATTGGTCGGTGCTATGAGTGTGGATGGAAAAAAAAGAAAAACCAAGTAGTTTGGAAGGATACCTACCAATTTTTGTTTTTTTTGTAAAAGTTCCGAATTTCGAAAGACTAAAAAACGTTATTTTCCTTAATGGACATGTGATCTTTTATTTTTTTCTTAATTTTGAAAAATATATTACTAAAAATTTGTTATTTTTAATGCTCTAATAATTTTTTTTTGTGAATTTCATTATTGAAATAAAAGAGCTTAATTTGATTAAATATATTTGTTTTATTGTCAAAGAGCATAATTAAAAAAAAAACATGAACTATTAGATAGTAACACGTTTCGAAAAATCTTCAGTTGAAAACCCCGGTGCGTGAGACCGGCGTCACCATTGATCAAAGTCAAATTTGCGTCACCATTGGCGGGTTAAAAGAAAAGGAGAGTTGCCGATGCACCTTGGTTTTGAATGTTTGTAGGTTATAATGTAAAGGAAAAATAGAGCGTGGAAGAGCATTCCACATTCGTGTTGTACGGCTGAGGAAAGATTCTTTGTACTTCACTGAACGTCCGAATACAGGCTTGAGGGTGAACTGATGGGCATTCATTGCATGGTGGGTATTGCGGTTGAAATGTTCAAGTGGTGGAATGCAACTGGCTAATTCGTTAAAGCACTTATGGTGGAAATACCGATAAAATAACGAAAGGCAGGAGACATTTCGACGATGACTAAGAGAGTCAATCGATCTCGTGATGTCTCGGTCGCCAATGAGTTTTATCGCGCGTTTTTGGATCCTGTCAAGTAGCTCCAAATAAGTTATTGGTGCACCAGACCAGATATGAGCGTTGTACTTGAGTTTCGGCCGAATAAACGCCTTATAAATTGTAGCCAGATAAGAAGGGGTGAAATATTTCTTACAACGCTTAAGGAAGCCTAGACATTTCGCAGCGTTCTTGGCGACATCGAATATGTGCTCATTCCAACGAAGGTTGTCATTGACACACATACCGAGAATGGAAAGTCATTCTTGGATAATGGCAGCGTGTGTGGATTTTGCTTTAATGACAGGAGACAGCATTGTGTTTTGGAAGCAATAAATTCCACTCCATTGGTTGTACCCCACGCAGTTATGCTATTAAGATCAGAATTTAATGAGCCTAACATACGTTGCCATTCCAGTTCCACACCCAAAGAAGAGGGGCGTGATCCAAGAAACGAGTGTGAAAAGCTGAGGGTACTGTCATCAGCAAAGGAATGGATTGTATTAGAAGTAACAGACAGGAGATCATTTATAAAAATAAGAAAGAGAGTCGAGAACATAACGGAGCCTTGGGGAACACCAGCATTTATTTGGTGAGTTGCAGACTTGAAACCGTCCAAGACAACTTGAATTGAACGGTACGAAAGCTAATTTTTAATCCATTGAAGAAGATTATCATCGATTCCAAATGCACGCATTTTCGACAAGAGAGCTTGATGCCAAATTCTGTCAAATGCCTTTGAAATATCAAGCGCAACGACCTTACTTTCACCACCGTGGTGAAGATATTGGTTCTACTTTTAGGTTAGATATGTCATCAAATCGCCGGTGAACCTGTTGCCTCGAAAACCGAACTGCCGGTCATTGAGAAGTTTTCGAGATTCAAGATATTTCATTAGCTGACGGTTGATCAGCGTTTCCATGACCTTAGAAAGAATGGACGTAAGTGCAGTTGGTCGGTAGGAGGAGGGAGTAGACGACACGCCTTTTTTTGGTACAGGCTGGACAAATGCTGCTTTCCATCTTCCCGGGAAGAGTCCTGAAGAATAGGACAGATAGAAAAGCTTACGCAGTGGTTTTGCCAGCTTAGAAGAATACCTCTTCGTAACGATGGGGGAAATACCATCTGGACCAGCGGATTTGTGTATGCCAAGATCTCGAAGTACTCTAGCCACTGTACGAGTGCGAAAGTGGATTGGTCCCATGGAGTATTCTACGCGCTCGAGTACAGGGGGAGATAAAGCACAATCTGGGACCGTTGAGCTAGCTGCAAAGTGAGCAGCAAGCAGATTGGCTTTATCCAAAGAGCTGACGGCTGGAATGTCGTTGTAAATGAGTGTCGGAATAGATGACGAGGCCGAATTCTTGAAGTAACGACCAAAAGTTTTTCTTACCCGTGTGACTTTGTAGTATTTTTTGCCTCAGCTTTTGGTCGTTTGAGAATTTTACACAATTAATAAGGGCATTGCAGTCATTTGCGACTCGTTTGAATTTTTCCGGTTTTCCTCAGATGGGTTGGCCTTATAAGACCAAAAGCTTACCTCTTTTAACCTGATAGCCTCTTTGCAGCTCGAGTCACACCACGCGTTTACCTTTTGTTTGATACTTTTTATCCGGTTAGGGACAAAGTATTTCATACCCATTAAAATCATGTTTGTTATCATATGAGCAGCAGCATCCACGTCGCTGTCGAGGAAGAACAGCGACAAGTTAAAACTCTTAAAGAAACCGTTTAGTTTTTCCCAATTGGCTTTCTCGTATTGCCATACGGTTCTTTTAGGAGTTTGTTCTTTAACTATGTGGCCGGAGTACGAGAAATTCGCTGATATGACACAATGGTCTGACGAACCTAGAGGCGGTAATACGTTTATATCGTATTTTTCAGGGTGAGAGGTGAGAAACAAGTCCAGTGTTTTGGCGGTTTAATTGCTTATGTCCGGTATTCGTGTAGGCTCATTTACAAGCTGAGTGAGATTGTTAACCTCAGCAAAAATCTCAACATACCTTCCTTCCGGGTGTTGTCTGTCCAGAATGTCGAAGCCAATGTGAATTGTATATATCGAAATCACCCGCAATGACGATTTCAGTACTAGGATAAAGAGTCACAATTCTTGTTATGGAGTCAGACAACGCATCCAACTCATTATAAGTTAAATGTCTGTCCAAATTTGGGCATCTGTAAATAAAACCGTAGTGGATTAATTGCCTAAGGAGATGGAATTTGAGCGAATTGAAATTAAATTCCGGATTGAAACATTGGCCATATTGAGGCTGAAGTTGGTATGCTACGTCATTACGTATATAGACGGCGAAACCGCGATGGGCAAAGAATAATGGCACTAAGTGCCAAAACAGCTGGTTTTTAGTGGAAAGCGTGGGCGTATAACGAAACTCACTCCACGAATGTTACTAACATCCACCACAAAATTTTATTAAGGTACTACGGTTATTAGTAAAATAAGTGGGAACTGATGAGTTTATGAGATTTTGATTAAGTGGTCTCGGGCCATTTTCCTGCGATTCGGACACAAAACAAAAATATATGCCGATTTAAGCATGTTGAATTTGGATTCATTTTTATGGGCATTCCTAAACTCATGCACCGACAATGCTGTTCTCCTGCCATTACGTCCGTGAAATTTGTAGTTTATACGCTGTTTTAAAGGTATAATAATTTTGATTCATAGTTTTTACCTTAATATTGTCCGTAGACCGCTAAAATTTACTCTATTCGTGATCAGCATCGATAGTTATGTCCATCTAGCTTTGTCCGTCGGCAAAAATTAGGTCTTTAAACTCAAGCCAGAAAACTGACATTTTAACTATATACTCTCTAGGGGACCGAAATAATAAAGCTTAAGAATACCCACAATCTAAAAAAAAAAACAACAAATTTTGAGCTAAAAAGCTGAAATTTTTAATATTTATGGTCTTTATGGCCCAAAAATGCTAGGGACTTACAATTTTTAATATCCGCCCACTGACACGCTCATAATATAAGAAAAACAATTTTACCGGAAAGGCGAAGTTTGAAATAGGAAGCTGAAATTTATAATATATACTCTCTAGAGGCTCTTAACCTTCCGTCCTCACACATATTTTTTCTAACGCGCCAATCTCCACGGAATACTCATAAGCAGTGAAAATAATGACCTTGTGTCTATTCAGTTGACGCAAAATAAAACTGCATTTTTCCATATTGAATGCTTTGCAAGGGAACCAGGGAAAAATAGCGGTACTTTTTGAATTATACTTTGCGATTTATTTTGGCAACATCATAAGCAAACAGTTAGCAGGTGGCAATGGTGCAGTAGTAGTGTATTCGCTTAAGGAATGGAAGGTCGTGCGTTCGAATCCCGGCCAAGTCCATTACTTTATACCGAATACATGAAATCGTAATCTCCCTAAGTAACTTAGACATCACCCGTGGAGAAAAACCCTACAACTGCACCCAAACACTTCTTTCCTATCTTTCTATTCTTTCTAAAACCAAGTAGCTTATACTGTGTTCTTAGCATTATAAGGGTACTGTAACAACAGAAAAAATCCCTTTAGCGTAAGCAAATTATAAAAAAAAAAAAAAAAAAACAGTTAGCATCATCAAATTATATATTATGGCACAAGGTTTTGAAAAAATGGACAACGTAGCTAAGAAAATGTTTATGCTTATTCAGTTGAAGCGAAGTGTATATATTCTTCCGTCCTCACACATATTTTTTCTAACGCGCTCCTCACACTGGGGTATCACACACAGCACCACAAAAGAATTTAAAAAAAATATCATTTTATGTATACCTATATATGTTTTTTTTTACTCATATTTTTATTTCATCTAAACAAAATTCAATACGATGAATAATATAAAAATATGTACTTAAAAAAAATTATTTCCAAATTAGGTTACAAAAAAAGTTAATATATAGTTGTCAACTAAAATCAGTCAAATTCATAAAATAGTTTAAAATAATAGTTTTAAAAACTGTCGCATTACGCTTTATAATACTCTTTCTTCAATGTTTACTCCAATGTATTGTTTTAATAGTGAGATAAATGTTTGCTTTTTTAAACACAAAAATTCAATTTTTTTTTCACTGCATTCTATGCATTGCAGTGAGTGATCCAGTGATGATCCTCGCACATGGGAAGTCGGCATGCCACTTTTTCAGTTTTTTTTCCGATTGCAGAAGTTACACAATTTTTAAAGTTGATTTTCAAAGTTCGAAGCTGGTTCATTTTTGGCTTCATTCCTTCAGCATCAAGGAAAAGGCTTTCAATGGATTCGTCTCGAAGAAAAGCCATTTTGCTTTAAAACTATAATTATTATTATCATCTACAGTAACTTCGTTTATGGCTGAACAAAACCCACACTTGTTTTATTAATTTTTAGTCCAAAATAACTAAAATAGAAAACATTTCACTAAAATAATGTATTCACAAATTGCAAAAAATACTAGCACGCACTGCACACTGGGGTGTATGATACCCAAGCTAAAACTTCGAAGGAAGGCTAAACACTTTAAAAAAAATCTAAAAACTGAACACCCTCGCCTGCTACTGCAGAGAGTTTAAAATTAAATGTACATAGGTATAGCATCCTTAGGAAAAAAATTTAACGGGACCTGCACACTTTTGAAATCCATGTGTGGTGTGTCATACCCATTACCTTTAGCGTAAGCAAATTATATAAAAAAAAAAAAAAAAAAAAACAGTTAGCATCATCAAATTATATATTATGGCACAAGGTTTTGAAAAAATGGACAACGTAGCTAAGAAAATGTTTATGCTTATTCAGTTGAAGCGAAGTGTATATATTCTTCCGTCCTCACACATATTTTTTCTAACGCGCTCCTCACACTGGGGTATCACACACAGCACCACAAAAGAATTTAAAAAAAATATCATTTTAT
This sequence comes from Portevinia maculata, assembly GCA_949715645.1. Taxonomy (NCBI): domain Eukaryota; kingdom Metazoa; phylum Arthropoda; class Insecta; order Diptera; family Syrphidae; genus Portevinia; species Portevinia maculata. The sequence continues at coordinate 224,899,352 of OX454526.1, forward strand.
GTATACCTATATATGTTTTTTTTTACTCATATTTTTATTTCATCTAAACAAAATTCAATACGATGAATAATATAAAAATATGTACTTAAAAAAAATTATTTCCAAATTAGGTTACAAAAAAAGTTAATATATAGTTGTCAACTAAAATCAGTCAAATTCATAAAATAGTTTAAAATAATAGTTTTAAAAACTGTCGCATTACGCTTTATAATACTCTTTCTTCAATGTTTACTCCAATGTATTGTTTTAATAGTGAGATAAATGTTTGCTTTTTTAAACACAAAAATTCAATTTTTTTTTCACTGCATTCTGTTCATTGCAGTGAGTGATCCAGTGATGATCCTCGCACATGGGAAGTCGGCATGTCACTTTTTCAGTTTTTTTTCCGATTGCAGAAGTTACACAATTTTTAAAGTTGATTTTCAAGGTTCGAAGCTGGTTCATTTTTGGCTTCATTCCTTCAGCATCAAGGAAAACGCTTTCAATGGATTCGTCTCGAAGAAAAGCCATTTTGCTTTAAAACTATAATTATTATTATCATCTACAGTAACTTCGTTTATGGCTGAACAAACCCCACACTTGTTTTATTAATTTTTAGTCCAAAATAACTAAAATAGAAAACATTTCACTAAAATAATGTATTCACAAATTGAAAAAAATACTAGCACGCACTGCACACTGGGGTGTATGATACCCAAGCTAAAACTTCGAAGCAAGGCTAAACACTTTAAAAAAATCTAAAAACTGAACACCCTCGCCTGCTACTGCAGAGAGTTTAAAATTAAATGTACATAGGTATAGCATCCTTAGGAAAAAAATTAACGTCATACCCCAGTGTGTGGTTGGAAGGTTAATGCTTATATTTAAAGATTTTTCAAATCCGCCCACTGACAATTTAAAAAGATTTTTTTTTAAATCAAAGTTTGAGCTACGTAGCTGAAACTTAGAATATCTACTCTCTAGAGGCCCTTAATGCTCATATTTTTAAAATCCGCCTACTGATCCGCTAACTTAAAAAAAGAAAGAAATTGTTCCGAAAGTACATATGTGGTGAAAGTCCTTTTGGACAATTCCTTTATGTAAAGTTTATGACATGGCTACTTTTAAGGGACGTTTTTTACCGAAACTTTAATTTCAACAAAATTCTTTAATTGTTGAAAAACAAAATATGTACAACTTTCTTAACAATTCTTCCATACTTAGATTTTCGTCACGCCCACTTAATGAGGGATAGGAATAGGGTATTCAACAGTTCGCCCAAGCGGCCTGTAGCCTTTCCTTGTGTTTATACCCTATTCTAAGGGTATATTAATTTTGATGCATAGTTTGTAACATACCTTAATATTGCCCGTAGGCCCATAAAAGTTACTATATTTATGATCAGCATCGATAGTAATGTCCATCTAGCCATGTCCGTCCGTCCGTCCGTCCGTCTTTCGCAAAAATTAGGCCTTTAAACTGGGCCTAGAGAGCTGAAATTTTAACCATATACTCTCTAGGGTCCCGAAATAATCAAGTTTACGAATTTTTGAAATCCGCCAACAGACACGCCCACAAACTCAAAAAAACAAAATTTTGGAAAAAATCGAATTTTGAGCTAGAAAGCTGAAATTTTTTATATATGATCTATGACTCCTAAACCTGCTCGGGATATACAATTTTCAAAATCCGCCCACTGACACGCCCACAAATAAATAAAACAATTTTATTGAAAAACCAAAATTTGAGCTAGAGAGCTAAAATTTATAATATATACCTACTCTCTAGGGGCCCTTTATGCTCATATGTAAATTTTGTTTAAATCCGCTTACTGACACGCCCACAATTAAATAAAACAACTTTATTGAATAACCAAAGTCTGAGCTAGGGAGCTTAAATATATTATAAATGTCAGCTCCCTTTCCTTTATGCTCATATGTTAATATTTTTAAAATCCGCTTTTTGACACGTCCACAATTTAAAACATAGGGACGGGCTACAGCCCGCTTGGCCGAACTGTTGGATACCCTATTCCTATTCCTATTCCGCATCAAGTAGGCGTGACAAAAGTCTGAGTATGGTTGAATTGTTAAGAACGCTCTACATATTTTGTTATATAACATTAATATGATCAGCATCGATAGTAATGTCGATCTAGCCATGTCCGTCCGTCCGTCCGTTCGTCTTTCGCAAAAATTAGGCCTTTAAACTGGGCCTAGAGAGCTGAAATTTTAACCATATACTCTCTAGGGTCCCGAAATAATCAAGTTTACGAATTTTTGAAATCCGCCAACAGACACGCCCACAAACTCAAAAAAACAAAATTTTGGAAAAAATCGAATTTTGAGCTAGAAAGCTGAAATTTTTTATATATGATCTATGACTCCTAAACCTGCTCGGGATATACAATTTTCAAAATCCGCCCACTGACACGCCCACAAATAAATAAAACAATTTTATTGAAAAACCAAAATTTGAGCTAGAGAGCTAAAATTTATAATATATACCTACTCTCTAGGGGCCCTTTATGCTCATATGTAAATTTTGTTTAAATCCGCTTACTGACACGCCCACAATTAAATAAAACAACTTTATTGAATAACCAAAGTCTGAGCTAGGGAGCTTAAATATATTATAAATGTCAGCTCCCTTTCCTTTATGCTCATATGTTAATATTTTTAAAATCCGCTTTTCGACACGTCCACAATTTAAAACATAGGGACGGGCTACAGCCCGCTTGGCCGAACTGTTGGATACCCTATTCCTATTCCTATTCCGCATCAAGTAGGCGTGACAAAAGTCTGAGTATGGTTGAATTGTTAAGAACGCTCTTCATATTTTGTTATATAACATTTAAAGGATTTAATCGAACAAAAACGCCCCTTAAGTGGGCTTGGCAGACAGCTTTATATAAAGGAATTCTTCAAAATAACTTTAACTACATAATTTGGGAGCAACGATGTATAAAGCTCCGAACACTAGCGCCCGATATACTTAATGCAAATTTCAGTTTCTTGATGGCCGAGTCGGTACTAAAACCATTGGTATGTCTCACCTGATTACGAACAGGTAGTTTCTTGATTTAATTTTACGATTTTTTTAAATCCTTTGATAATATCTATGAGTAAAACCAAATGCCATATGAAAGAAGTGTATACTACGTTTATGTTGTAAAATAAAAAAGGTCATAAAATTAGTCCTTTTTTCGTCTCAGCAACAAATCTACCTGTAATCATATTTTAAATCAAATTAAAGGCATCAAGAGTAACAGGCGCCTTAGTTGAAGACATGAATATGGGTAAAAAAAAATTCATTAACTAATGTTTGAAATCAATCGTTTTTGCCTGTTTTCACAAATTGCAGGTTGTTTTTGTAGGTTTTTTTGTAGTGGTAGGAGCTGGAAGTGTGCGATTGATGAATGATTTACACATGTTGGAATGGTAATATTTGATAGAGGTAGTGGCAGTTACGAAATTACAAATACGGGCCAATTTAACTTCAATGCATGACCACAAACTCATAATTTCTCATAAAACTGAAAAATACCGAAATCAGTATACCTGCTAATATTGCATTAAGGGAGACACAGTTTATTTCGGTTTCCTTCTTCGTTTTGACAATGTTTATACACAATGATTCTACCTCAATCCAAACGCCACCTGCTTGCTAGAGGCCAACAAAAAAAAAATGCACAATGATGATAGTACTATATAGTCTATAAACAATGGCCCTATTGAATATTGCTTATAACTTTGTATATATACTTTAAAGTATATATACAAAGCTTATATTCATCAGACACAAACTTACACCTTCTATCCTGACATGAAATAAATCCCTACCAAAGAGCAAAGCCATGAAATAAATCCCTCCCGCTCGGATACCCTAATTAATATTATATATATAATATATATATAAAATATTTTGTATGCAATCTCGGATGCCCTACCACTATTTAGTATTCATTTTGCTTTTGTAAGTGAAGGACCATAACTGTGTGCAATTGACAATCGAAACCGCAATCGAATTCAATTTAATTCAATTGAAATCTTTAATTATTATTTAACAGTAAGATTAAATATCTTATTTAGTAGTGCAAGTGTCAGTGAAAAATTCAATTGGAATTATAAGGTAATTTTTTTTATTATTAAAAAATATAAAAATTATCAAAATATATATTGAACTCTGAGCATTTACACAAGTGTAATAAACCAATGTGCATTTGACAATCAAAACGCAAAACCGCAATCCAATTCAATTTAATTCAATTTAAATCTATATATATTATTTAACAGCCTTACACAGTAAGATTAAATATCTTATTTAGTAGTGCAAGTTTTAGTGAAAAATTCAATTGCAATTATAAGGTAATTTCTTTTATTATTAAAATATAAATACCTACTGAACTCTGAGCATTTAAACAAGTGCAATAAACCAATTTTAAGTTTATCAAAAAATACTAAAGTTAGTAAAACACCTAGCTATAAAATGCCTAGAACAACAAGAGTCTCAGCATCTCAAAGACGATTAAATAGTTTAAATCGAAATAGGAATTTGCGTTCCGATTCTAACTTTCGCCAAAGAGAACAGGAAATAGACACACGTCAACATGCTAATCGACGCAGAACTTGTCGGAACCGACAGGAGGAACAGGCACGAAATACGGAGCAGCGCATATCGAGACGCCAAAATACGGAATTTAGGGCACGTGAACAGGAACGCAACACTCATGAACATGAAATGCGACGCGAGAACTCTCTATATATATCACGTGAACAGGAACGCAACACTCAGGAACATGAAATGCGACGCGAGAACTCTTCATACAGGGCACGTGAACAGGAACGCAACACTCAGGAACATGAGATGCGACGCGAGAACTCCCCATACAGGGCACGTGAACACGAAACCAACACTCAGGAACATGAAATGCGACGCGTGAACTCTCCATTCAGGGCACGTGAACAGGAACGCAACACTCATGAACATGAAATGCGATGCGAGAACTCTCCATACAGGGTACGTGAACAGAAACGCAACACTCAGGAACATAAAATGCGACGCGAGAACTCCCCATACAGGGCACGTGAACAGGAACGCAAAACTCAGGAACATGAAATGCGACGCGAAAACTCTCTATACAGGGCACGTGAACAGGAACGCAACACTCAGGAACATGAAATGCGACGCGAGAACTCCCCATACAGGGCACGTGAACAGGAACGCAACACTCAGGAACACGAAATGCAACGCGAGAACTCTCCACACAGGGCACGATAACAGGAACGCATTACCCAGGAATATGAAATGCGACGCGAGAACTCTCTATACAGGGCACGTGAACAGGAACGCAACACTCGGGAACATGAAATGCGACGCGAGAACTCCTCATACAGGGCACGTGAATAGGAACGCAACACTCAGGAACATGAAATGCGACGCGTGAACTCTCCATACAGGGCACGTGAACAGGAACGCATCACTCAGGAACATGAAATGCTACGCGAGAACTGTCCATACAGCGCACGTGAATAGGAACGCAACACTCAGGAACATGAGATGCGACGCCAGAACTCCCCATACAGGGCACGTGAACAGGAACGCAATACTCAGGAACATGAAATGCGACGCGAGAACTCTCCATACAGGGCACGTGAACAGGAACGCAACACTCAGGAACATGAAACACGAAGGGAGAATGCAGAATATAGGGAAATGGAACAAGTACAAAACACAATGGAGCATGAAGCAACACGCCAAAACCCAGAATTTCGATACATGGAGCAAATGAGGAACTCCCAGTTAAGAAGACAATCACGTAGTCAAAGTCTCCGGAATCAGGAAGAAAATAGCATGCATTCGACTCTAAGAGTTCGCCTTCATCGAGTTGACGCAACCAACAGGGTAATTGAGAGTCTTCGACAATCACAAAGAAATCAAGAGACTCGTCGAAACATGTCTCCAGATGAATACAATGAACATTTATTTCTAGCTGCAAGAACTCGACGACAGCGCTCCCTTCGTGAATATAATACCACTGTACGACAAGGGCCCACAGAAGTCTGTATCTGTTGCGGGGGACTTTGGTTCAAGACACAAATAAAAACCTTAAAAAGATCTATAATTGAAAGAACTTTTTCCATAGAATTCTCAAGTAAAGTATTTTGCTTAGCAACTCAAATCCCATCCGATTCTGATAAACTTTTCTTTTGTTTATATTGTAAGACCCAAATTTCTAAAGGTAAAGTGCCCAATATCTGCCTAACAAATGGTCTCGAGTTTCCATTAATACCTGATAGACCAAGAGCCGATAGCATATTTTGGGAGTGGAGGTATAACCAAAATTCATTTACTTGTTTGTAAAGGTACTAGCATCGTGATATCAAATGCAGTCGTCTAGCAGGGTTTCTTTTTCGCCGGGGCTGAGGGCGGGAGTTTGAAAACGTTGATTTTTCGGATTTTTGGGTCAAGGGTATAACCATTTTTAAATATGCACAAATTATAGAGAACTATGCACTAATTAAGAATTTTTGGGTCCCAGACGTTTTAAGGGTCGCATTCGCCTTGCCAGAGGTATAAAAAAAAATTACATCAAAAAATCAGTAAAAATCCCCTCATTACAAAAAAGTAAGTGCCAGACGTTTTAAGTGCCGCATTCGCCCCGCCAGACGCCCCCCAAAAGGGCCAAAACATCATTTTTTGGTGTCGAAGTATAACCAAAAAAAATCCGAAAAAATCCCATCCATACAAATATGTAAGTGCCAGACGTTTTAAGTGTCGCATTCGCCCCGCCAGACGCCCCCAAAAGGGGCAAACAAACTTTTTTTTGTTGTCAGAGGTATAACAAAAAAAAAAATTACATCAAAAAATCAGGAAAAATACCTTCATTACAAAAAAGTAACTCCCAGACGTTTAAATTGTCGCCCGACCCAGCTAGACGCACGGAAAAAAGCTTGGGGTATAGTCGCAACCAGTGAAGCTGTGAAAGGCAGGTAAGGCAGCACAAAGTAAAGGTCCCAATCCGTAAAACATTTCATTAACGTTTTTTTGCCCCTTTTGTGGGCGACTGGCGGGGTTATGGCGACAATTTAAACGTCTGGGAGTTACTTTTTTATAATGAGGGTATTTTTCCTGATTTTTTGATGTAATTTTTTTTTGGTTATACCTCTGACAACAAAAAAAGTTTTTTTTGCCCCTTTTGGGGGCGTCTGGCGGGGCGAATTCGACACTTAAAACGTCTGGCACTTACATATTTGTATGGAGGGGATTTTTTCTGATTTTTTGGTGTAATTTTTTTTTGGTTATACCTCGACACCAAAAAATGATGTTTTGCCCCTTTTGGGGGGCGTCTGGCGGGGCGAATGCGGCACTTAAAACGTATGGCACTTACTTTTTTGTAATGAGGGGATTTTTCCTGATTTTTTGATGTAATTTTTTTTATACCTCTGACACCAAAAAGTGATTTTTTGCCCCTTTTGGGGGGCGTCTGGCAGGCGAATGCGACACTTAAAACGTCTGGGACCCAAAAATTCTTAATTAGTGAATAGTTCTCTATAATTTGTGGATATTTAAAAATAGTTATACCCTTGACACAAAAATCCAAAAAAATCAACGTTTTCAAACCCCCGCCCTCAGCCCCGGCGAAAAAAAACCCTGCCAGACGACTGCATTTGATATCACGATGCTAGTACCATTACAAACAAGTAAATGAATTTTTTTTATACCTCCACTCCCAAAATATGCTGTCGGCTCCTAGACTATGAATGTTTAAGGGACTTGATATGTTTAGAACAACGTCTTGTAGCTCCACGAATACCTTTTATGCAAATTAGGTCTCTTGGATGTGATAGACAGTGTGGGTTAAAAGGTGCAGTAGTTAATATTCATTACTTACTGTAAATGACAATATTTCTGCGCTTCCGCGTACCTTCGATCAAACGCATGTGATTCAACTACATTTGAAACGTAGAATAGCAAACGCTCATAGCTTTATGAGCGAAACTATTCGTCCCGCCAAAGTGTATAGTGCAATTCAATACTTGCTAACAACACTTCTATACTTAGAGGAAAATGCTACATTGGCACAAAACTGGATGACGGAAATGCAAAACGCTGATGAAGTTCCTTTTATTGCAGCGGAAGCAGATCGCGCAGTTGTGCAAGAACTTTTGGAGAATAGCGTTGTGCAACCGTAGATAAATTGCTATATGTACAAAAAATACGAACTTCTGAGTATTCGAAATGCAATTTCAATTTGTTTACGCAAAAAAGCTGGGCGAGAAAATATAAATACTGCAGAGAATATGTTAACCGAATCGTATGTCAACAATTTAGTGCAACATGACGATGGCTACCATGTTCTTAAAGGCATAAGGTCATCACCTGCTCACTGGGAATCTGAAAAAAAAACCATGGCAATGGTAAGGCAATTCGGCCTGCCAACGTTCTTTATAAAGCTTTCGGCTGCAGAAACAAAATGACAGGAACTCATAGTGATTCTAGCTAAGGTTGTGGATAAAAACGATATTACGATGGATGAAGCAGAGTCTATGGAGTTTTCACAAAAATCTAATAGCTAAATAGCTAATAAGAGCAGACCCAGTGACATGTTCCCGTTACTTCGACCATCGCTTTAGAACACTATTTAAATTATTCAAACTACCTGGAGGAAATTTTGGTGATAATAATGTGGAGCGCTATTACTACAGAATTGAATTTCAGCAAAGAGGTTCCCCGCATGTCCATGGTATATATTGTTTAAAAGATGCACCGAAGCTGGATTTGGAGAATGAAGACAGCATTAAAGCAGCCCAGGATTCATTAACAAGTATTGTTCAACCGACGCGACGGAGGAAATCAGGAGTTCTCATATTCGTTTCTTGGGTCACGCCCCTCATCTTCGGGTGTGGAACTGGAACGGCAACGTATGTTAAGCTCATTAAATTCCGATCTTAACAGCATAACTCAGTGGGGTAAAACCAATAGAGTGGAATTTAATGCTTCCAAAACTCAATGCTGTCTCCTGTCATTAAAGCAAAACCCACACACACTGCCATTATCTATGAATGGCACTTACATCGCTGAAACCGAAAGACTTTCCATTCTCGGTATGTGTGTTAATGACAACCTTCGTTGGAATGACCACATATTCGATGTCGCCAAGAACGCCGCGAAATGTCTAGGCTTCCTTAAGCGTTGTAAGAAATATTTCACCCCTTCTGATCTGGCTACAATTTATAAGGCGTTTATTCGCCCGAAACTCGAGTACAACGCTCATATCTGGTCCGGTGCACCAATAACTTATTTGGAGCTACTTGACAGGATCCAAAAACGCGCGATAAAACTCATTGGCGACCGAGACATCGCGAGATCGATTGACTCTCTTAGTCATCGTCGTAATGTCTCCTGCCTGTCGTTATTTTATCGTTATTTCCACCATAAGTGCTCAAACGAAATAGCCAGTTGTATTCCTCCCCTTGAACATTTCAACCGCAATACCCGCCATGCAGGGAATGCTCATCAGTTCACCCTCAAGCCTGTGTTCGGACGTACAGTGAAGTTCAAAGAAACTTTCCTCAGCCGTACAACACGAATGTGGAATGCTCTTCCCCGCTCCATTTTTCCTACACATTATAACCTACAGACATTCAAAACCAACGTGCATCGGCATCTCTCCTTTTCCTCTCACCCTAATTTCCTTAACGCCCGCGCTGTGTAGCTAATACATTATAAGGATCCCAACAAATCCCTTTAGTGCGCGCTAATTATAAAAAAAAAAAAAAAAAAAAAAAGAATTTCATTGTTTACCAGCGCCACTCACACGCCCGATCATGCAGGAGAAATGTGAGAAACGCCTCAGTATGTCGCTATGGAATGCCTTATTTTCCAATGGAACAAACTCTTATTTTGAAACCATTCAAGGAAGAGGAACAAGCGAATTCTGATATGAATGCGTTAAAAAGGACTTTAGACATGATTGAACTGTTTATTAATTCTCCATCGACAGAAGATTTAAGTTTTTCTGAATTTATTACTAAGCTAAGAATAACGAAAGAACAATATATTCTGAGTATCAGATGTAGTCTAAAGAAACCTTCACTCTTTCTCAAAAGAAAGTTTGTAGACCGAATGCTGAATGTTTATAATCCTGCTATTTTGGGAATGCATAGAGCAAATATAGACATTCAGTTTATATTAGATGCATATGCTTGCGTAGGATATATTTTAGACTACATCAATAAGTCCGGTCGTGGTGTGTCAAAATTATTGCGGGAGGCTATGGAAGAAATCGCAAATGGAAATTTCACCATCAAGCAAAAATTACAGCACTTGGGCAATCGTTTTATTTCAGGCTCAGAATTTTCGGCTCAAGAGGCAGCATATAGCGTTTTAGGCATACCTACGAGTATGTCAAAGTGTAGTAACGCTGATGTATACATTAATACATCTAGGCCAGAACAACGCGTGAGAATGGTGAAGTCTAGACAAGAACTTCAACAACTGAACGCTGATTCCACAGATATATTTATCCCAAATTTAATTGATCATTATACCCAGCGCCCAGATTCACTTGAGAGCTTGTGTCTAGCGGATTTTGCTGCTATTTACAATTTTTCCAAAACTGTAGTTGTAAGAGCAGAAAATGAGGATAAACCAGAGGATAATTTTGCAATCAACCCAAATCAGCCACTTCGTTTAAAAGATGAAAGTGGATATATTCGTAAGCGAATTCAGCCCCACGTAATCCGCTACAGACGGTTTCGCATCGAAAATGATTGCAATGAATTCTTGAGAGAACATATAATGCTATTTGTGCCCTGGAGAAATGAAGAACAAGATATTCTATCCGGCAATATTGAGCCTATGTTTCAGACAAACCTCGAACTTATATAATCTAACAAGAATAAATATGAAGCTTTTCGTGATCAAAATATGTTAGATGAAGTAATGGCTAAGATTTATGATGATCAACATCCACCGCTGCAGGAGGAAAACTTCGATGAAGAATTCTCTGTATTTGCAGTTCCCGAGGTGAATCCTAATAAAAATGTTGTTGCTGATAATCCAGGAGATGAGGTGAGAGTAATAAAAACGCCCCATCTTATCCCACAGGAAGAACTGTTGAGTAAAATTCAAGGGCTTAATGCTTAATTGCAAACAGAGAGTGTACTTACAGCATGTTCTTCATAGCATCAAAGAAAATATCAAATTTTGTGAATTTGTGGGGGGTGGTGCAGGCGTTGGCAAGAGTAGACTCATATCAAGTATTTTTCAAGCCATAACGAAGCAACTAAATGACATTCCTGGAGCTGATCCGAATCTAGTCAAAGTACTACTTTGTGCTCCGACCGGTAAAGCAGCATTTGGCATCAATGGACTTACTCTTCACTCAGTATTCGCCTTATCTGTTAATCAATCATCTGGACAGTTGGTGCCCCTGAGTTGCGATATTGCCAATTCCCTTTTTTCAAAATTAATTGCTTTAAAACTGCTTATCATAGATGAGATTTCCATGGTCGGAGCAAGAATGTTTGCCAATTTAGATGCTCGTTTAAAACAAATTTTTAAAACTCGATTAGCTTTTGGGGGCATTTCCGTGGTTGTATTTGGCGACCTTAAACAATTACCTCCAGTAGGCGATCGCTGGGTTTTTGCTCCAAATCCAGCCGATCCGTATGCAGTAATAGCTGGTACACCTCTATGGGATGCGTTTAAATATTTTGAACTCACCGAAATAATGCGGCAACGAAACGATCGGGTGTTTTCTATTGCACTCAATAACATGGCCACGGGTCAAATGACGGAGGAAGATATTCATCTTATAAGGCAACGAATCGTGACATCTCTTATGGATATTCCATCGGAGGCAGTTCACCTATTTTGGTCAAATGCAGAAGCAGATGAGTATAATTGCTTAAAGCTGAGAGAGTTACCCTCACCTGAATTTAATGCTGATGCAACTGATAGAGTTAAAGGACCTACTTCTGATAGTAATGAAGCAAATATTTTTCGATCCGTACAGGGATTTAAAACTTCCGAAACACAGGGACTTCCAGCTAAGTTACTTCTAAAAACTGGTGCAAAGTACATGATTACTTCAAACATACATATTTCCGATGGCTTGGTAAACGGAGCAACTGGGAAATTAGTTGATATTGACTTTATTACTAACAAAGAAAATATCTCAATTCCAGAAAGGGTTTGGTTTTTGTTTGAAGATGAAACGGTTGGATCCTTAGGAAGATTAAAACGATCTCATTCCCGGGAACCAAAATGGACTTCTATTGGAAAGATTTCATAAGTTTTCCAATATCGCAGAAATCAACACATTTCAATTGAGAGGCTTCAATTTCCAATAGTACCTGCGGAAGGCATAACTATTCATAAAAGCCAAGGAGCTACTTATAACACAGTAGCGGTACACTTACATCCGGGAATGAGCCGTGCATCCATGTATGTAGCATGCAGCAGAGCTACATCTGCCGAAGGGCTGTATATAGTTGGGCGCTTTAAACCTCCTAAGCCATTTTCGTCATCAGACCCAGTTCAAATCGAGTTGAATTCTCTTTGCAATGAGAAGGCATTACAGACATCTCACGACCACATGTGTAACTCCATAGATCGGCTCATTATTGCATACCAAAATGTACAAAGCCTAAACGCACATTACCTTGATATCAAGTCTGACGAAATCGTACTGATGTCACAAATTCTTTGCTTTTTGTAAACTTGGACAATACCATCAGAATCGTATTTAATTGAGGGTTTTGAAGTATTTGCACGAATCGATGGAGCAGGTACTGTTCAGAGGGGAAGAAATGGTATTATCTGCCACGCCAAATCTGGAATTTGCAATGAAATAAGCATTCTGAAAATAAACAACCATAAATCTTCAAAAGGCGACAATTTTACAGTATATCCTTTTCAAATTTAAGCACATGCACTATTTAGTGGTTTATAGACACGGTAACTTTCCTGAACATGCCCTAAAATCAGAAATTAAGAAACTGTTTGATGAGTATCAAATGGAAAAGTTAGTTGTTTTAGCTACCATGATGCTACATATAGTTGTATTTATTCAGTCCTAATTTCGACTTTGTATTCAATATGATGTATTATGGAGGTTGTGATTGGAAGTTGCTCGATTTGTCTCAGATGCCAAAAACGATCGTAATGTGTTCATTGATTGACACCAATTCTTTTAAAGGGTCTGAAGCCTGATCAAATTACTTTTTCTACCATCACTATTAAAATGATATTCCTTTTATTCTTGCTTTTTTCTTTCTTTGTTTAAGCTAAACTAAAAACCCTTAGTAAACAATATTGCATCTCAGATAATTGCAGCACTTTTAATTGTAATTTTTTAGGTAACTTATTCCTTTTCATTATTTTACCTTAAAAGGGATTAGCCCTACGGGGGATACCCTTGTAGGTGCCGTGAAATAAGGCCTTACAAAATAATGCCATTTTTTGAAAATATTGCCTTATTTCGCTTTCATAAACTGAAATAAGGCCATATATTTTTAAATATGGCCTTATTTCGTATTACCTTATTTCACGGCACCTTAAAAAAACGCGCCTGATATCTTACCTCTTGGTGGTGTGGAAAAAGATAGAATCAACTTATTTCGGTCAACATGATTTTGACTTTAAATTCTTAATAAAGAGTTGGGTAAATTTTAATGCTTACTAAGGCAGCCGTGTAAAAGCTAAATGGAGATAGCTTATTGAAATCCATAATCGTCACAGTGAAATGCAAATATCCTATGTTCCCTTTACTGCAAATACAAAATAAACAGAGTGTAGTAATGCCTGGGACTCGACTCGAAGTCTATACATTTTTCTGCCACGAACATTACTAAGGGGCGTTGTTTTTACAAAAGCTTGGTTTTTTTCAATAAAATCCTTTAAATGTTGTACAAAATAAAAATATGTAGAGCGTTCTTAACAATTCAACCATACTCAGACTTTTGTCACGCCTACTTGATGAGGAATAGAAATAGGAATAGGGTATCCAACAGCTCGCCCAAGCGGACTGTAGCCCGTCCCTATGTTTTTTATTACATTTATGAACTCACCCATGTTAAGTTTGGCTTATACAATTTATTTGGTTTATAATGTCAATTTAATAAAAAAAATGGTTTTAAGTACTTTTAAATTGTTGAAATTTTCAACCAAAATCAGTTTTTTATGGAATTCGATTTTCTACTAAACATCAGTTCATGTTTGCACATTTTTTCCAAGATAAATGTCGCCTTGCTAGCAATTTTACATGTAACATTTTCTGGCCTAACATTTAGCCATATTTCATAGGATTAGATGGCAATAAATATCAGCGCATTTCCCTTGCCTAATTTAAAACCGAGTTCAGCATCATGTCTTTTTACCCTCTACATTGATATCTATTCATAATCTTATATGCACCCATTCCAGTGCTTATGATTACTATTACAAGAAGTTAATTGAGGCGTTTAACTAACAGCAGTTTTCCACGTATTTTGACAACTCAATTGACGACCCCATTAACGATATTGACGGTATAGACGACTTTAACGACATTTTTGTCGACATCACATCACTATTAAAAAAGACGCGTCGTTGAACAACACTGGCAATATCATCATTTGACTGGCCTCACTGACGAAGTGATTTGAAATCGGGAGACTGGCGTTATCCGGCGAACCCTACAGGCTAACCAGTAAGGAGATGTGGAAGGATAATTATTCCTTCAATCCAGATCATAACTACGTCGTTAAAATAAAGAAGAAATCCTAATTCACAACAAAAAAGTGGTAGTCTCCGATATATTTTGCATTTGAACATAAAATAAGATTGGCAAATATTTGTATCAAGTCGCGATTTATTGACAGCAATTTTTCTTTTTTTCTTCGACCACTTTATTGATATGTACTTAAGAGAGTTAATTAGTGCCGTTGAGTGAGATTTTTTTCGCTTCGCACATCTTTTAAAATTGTCAACAAAAAAAGTGAATTAGTAAATCCATCCGTGCAGCAAGGACTCTGTTAACCTTCGGTTTGTTGCTTGTTTGCGAAGCTGATATATATGTTTGGCTGATACATCCCCTATATGAAGGTCCAGTAAATGTGCCGACTGAGAAAATCATCAGAATCATTGTGTGTCCAAGGGGTTCCCAGTGAGGCCCGCTGCTACCTGGTCCTACGCTGGTCGTTAGTGGAAGACATGAAATCAGTAACTTGAGTCGAAGAGCTGAATGTAAGTTATACGGATCTTTAGATATTCGTTCTTATTATCGTGAGCGAATCGAACAAAAATGCGAAAGCGATAATCAATAAAACATGCCACTTCGATAGCGACTACGATAGCGATATGTCGCAAAGAGCGTATTCTGGTTTGTCCATTCACGCAGAGCTCGATTTTCTGGGGACTGACAAATTCGCTAGTCATAATACAAACGAGTCGCATTTGCCAGCATTTTTGTTCGATTCACTTACGATAAATGAATTTTGGAACCAGGAGAAGTTTTTAGAAGTCTTTTGAATTCGTTTACGCAGTAAAAGAAGGTTGAGAAGTTCTTCCAACTGTGGAGTTTGGCAATAACTCTTGATCCTGTGATCCCAACGCACGGTACTTTTTGAAATACTTTTTCGGTAGCGGTTTAACTATCGACGGTGGGGAGGTTTAAGGTTTTTTTTACCAAAAATTTTATAATGAAAATCTTGCTTTATTTTTAAAATTTCAAAATCCACTATACACTTCGCTTTAACTGAATAAGCACAAATATTTTCTTAGCTACGTTGTCCATTTTTTCGAAACCTTGTGCCGTAATATATCATTTTGACGATGCTAACTGTTTGCTTATGATGTTGAGAAAATAAATCGGAAAGAATAATCCAAAAAGTACCGCTATTTTTTCCCTGGTTCTCTTGCAAACCATTCAATTATGTAAAATTTCAGTTTTATTTTGAGTCAACTAAATAGACACAAATATTGAAATTGGAAATAAAAGTTATTGGGATTAAATGAAACAAGTTTTTCTTAAAATAGTTTTTTTTTTGGTTAATTTTAGTAGTGGGTACTGCCGCCTTTATTCGTAATAGTTTCGTAAATTCGATCCGGCATGGAATCGTAGAGCCTCTTTATGTGGTCCAGCGAAATTCCCCTCCAGCCCAATTTAATGGCTGCAATAAGGGATTCTCTGTCCTCAAACTGACGGCCAGACTCATGAACTTTTCGTACTAACCATCTCCAAACATTTTCTATAATGTTCGCCGTGTGAATACGGGCGTTGTCCTGCTAAAAAGTTTAGTTAATGGGTCCAAAAATGACTGAAAATTTAGGGAAATTTCTTTCCAAAATGCCTTTATAACTTAATGCAGTAATTTTTGAGGTTTGGAACTCAAGCTCAACAGTGCCATAGTAGCTAGCTCCCCATACCATAACACCACCTTCTCGACTATGATGCCGCGCTAAAAAACGTTCTACTTTCCTCACATCATGGAAGTAATAATTTAACCCATCAATCCATCAAAATTAAACTTCTACTTATCCGAAAAAACTACGTGACGCCATTCATTTTTCCAACTTATATGGAGTCTAGAGAATTCTAAGCGCATAGACTTCCGTTTCTCGTTAAGTGATGTTTTCTTTTGAATTTTCATCCGTTTTACATGTTTGGCACTATTGATAACCCTTCGCACTGTTGATTCTGATTTATTTTTGCCGCAGAGTCGCAGGAATTGGAAGCGCATCTTAAAACTGCTCTTCGATCGACGGCTGTTGTTGCCGTTTTTTGACCTCCTTTCATGTTTTTTCCGTACGCATCTTTGCTTCTTGAATAAGAATAGACCACACTACAACTTCGTCCAATTCTGTCAGCTATAGAACGCCCGGTTAGTCCTTGTTCTTTTAGTAAAGTAGTAGTAGTTTTTGAGTTCTTCTTTCTTATTTATTTCCTCAACATCATAAGCAAACAGTTAGCATCATCAAATGATATATTACGGTTCAAGGTTTAGAAAAAGTGGACAAGGAATGTTAACAAATTTTTGTGCTTATTCAGTTGAAGCGAGGTGTATGTTTTTTACAACATGTTTTTCACAATATGTTTTTCAAATGTTTTTAAGAAGATGTATGTATGGAGGTGTGTATACGTTAGTGCGTGAACAATTTGTTCGTTCATGTTGCCTATATCGCGTATAAAAAATGATATCGACTTCGTTCTGACCTCAGTCGACGCGTATCAACATTAATATAAACTGAAAAAAAATACACTGAATGCGGTCGTTCCGACTGTCAGCGAGGCTCCAGGCGCAATGGGTGGTCGGATTTTCTTCAAATTTTGGATTTGGGGTCTCAAGGCCTACAAGTCACGGCAATTTTTTTTTTCTATCATTTTAAATAACGGTACGCACCATACAAGTGGTACACCGATTTTCTCAAAAACGGCAAAAACGACTAAGATCGATTTTGAAATATGTACCAAATAACTTGATTTTTTTAAATTTTTCTTATAACTTTTTGGTTCATAATATGTAACAGTTTTTTGAATTTTTGAAAATTGCACTTTTCTCAAAAACGCTTACACGATTTTGATAAATTTACTCGTAGATGCCTTGAATTTTCGAAACACGGAAAGATCATAAAAACGGGAACATAAAGAGTTTTTAAAGATGTTTGAGATTTAAGCTGACACCAGGATTAAGGACAAATTTTCATACTTAAATGTATGAAATAAATCTGTATACTTTTTTTGTTTTTACACGAAATTTCGTAATTTTAATTGCTTCAAATAGGCACAGTAAGATCGAAACCCATTTTGACAAATTGTAACCTGTTCATAAGATCACAATCAGAGTCAATTACCCTTATGTCTGCTTCAACAGTATATTTGGTCTATGAATCCGCCTAACTTTAGTCAGTTTAAGAAAAAAAACTTTTCCGTCACGTTACAAACTTAAAAATGTGACATCGATTACGTGCAAAAAATAATTGAAACAAGGTTACTATCAGGTTTATTTTGCAGTCATTAGATTTTGATCAGTGTCGAGCATAAAAAATATTAACATATATATCAATCATTGTTATGCATGTTATGCATACCCATACGACATACCACTACTTTTGTTACCCATTTGTTACCTAAATTCAATTTCAAGATGTTTTTTTAACTTTACTATTTACAAATGCAATTGAGACAAATCATATATAGCTACCTACATGTAATCTACAATATAAAGATTCTTTTTTATACCCTATTCTAGGGGTATATTAATTTTGACGCATAGTTTGTAACATACCTTAATATTGCCCGTAGACCCCTAAAAGTTACTATATTTATGATCAGCATCGATAGTAATGTCGATCTAGCCATGTCCGTCCGTCCGTCCGTCCGTCGGCAAAAATTAGGCCTTTAAACTGGACCTAGAGAGCTGAAATTTTAACCATATACTCTCTAGGGTCCCGAAATAATCAAGTTTAAGAATTTTTGAAATCCGCCCACAGACACGCCCACAAACTCAAAAAAACAAAATTTTGGAAAAAATCGAATTTTGAGCTAGAGAGCTGAAATTTTTTATATATGATCTTTGGGCCATAAAACTGCTTGGGACATAACATTTTCAAAATCCGCCCACTGACACGCCCACAATTAAATAAAATATTTTTTTTGAAAAACCAAAATTTGAGCTAGGGAGCTGAAATTTTTAATATATACTCTCTAGGGGCCCTTTTTGCTCATGTGTAAATATTTTCAAAATCCGCCTACTGACACGCTCACAATTATTTTTTTTTTATTTTTGAAAGTCCAAAGTTTGAGCTAGGGAGCTGAAATTTATAGTATATACTCTCTAGGTGCCCTTTATGCTCATACTTAAATTTTTTTTAAATCCGCCTACTGACACGCCCACAATTAAATAAAACAATTTTATTGAAAAACCAAAGTTTGAGCTAGGGAGCGTTTTTATTTACAAAAGCTTAGTTTTTTCGATAAAATCCTTTAAATTTTTGTCACGCCCACTTATGAGATATAGGAATAAGAATAGGGTATCCAACAGTTCGCCCAAGCGGACTGTAGCCCGCCCCTATGTTTTTTTCCTGATTTTACGAGTATATGGTATGACTAATGACATAAAAATGTGAATTCAAGCAATTCTTATAAAACGAGAAAGTTATCGTATGGCCCACTTGTGCCGTTTTATTCTAATAGTAAACAAAATGTAAAAAAAACAATACATAGCTAATCTCTATAATTTTTTTTGAGAAGAAGAATCAAATACTTTCGATTTTATAGAATTTCCGCGAACTCTCCATTTTTATTAATATGCATACATATTTGCTATTTCAAACCCATACATTCCAATACTCTTAATTTTTGTATTGATAACATGGTGGGAATTTGATCGTGTGAACCTTATGGGTAGCACTCAGCCCAGTTGTTCTGAGTGATTTTGGATTTGAGGAAGATAATTTTCCAGCCTTAGCTTTGACTACCAAATTCAACTTACGCCACGGATGAGGATTGATAAGAAAATTGCCAATAACTTAAACTCTGCTTATGCATTTTCTCTTTCAAAATATATTCAAGTTTTACGATGTGGATTAAATGACTTCAGAACTTATTCCAAATTACTAGCCCGTTGCTTTCTTAACGTGTCGTTAAGGTGTGGAGCGAAAAATTTTAATGATCAAGCTATAATCAAATCGACATCATCATAGACCATGAGAGTTCTGCTACCTTGTCAATTTAAACGACCAGGGGCCTATAACACAATACAGCAAGTCCTTGTTAAACAAGCGAAATTCAACAACTGTTGTAAATTTGTGTAACACGTACTAACCAATCTGCGAGCACATCAACAATTGTTTTAGAGCAATTTAACAAGTGGGAAATTTGATAATTCTACTGTTTCTGTAACTGGAAACAACAAGTGCTTAAAGAAAAGAGAATGCATTTGTTAAAAAGTTGATTAATTCTAACCGACGGTGACCGACTTGTTAGAAATAAACATTTGCAATAGTGTTTGCAAAGTATGATACAGGAAGGTCATTTAAAATTTATTTAGTGAATAGCTACCTAACAATTTGCCATTAATAATGTTTTTTTTTGATTCTGAGTCAGACAGTGACAGTGAGAATTTACGAAATATAAAAGTATTTAAAGACAGAATAAATTCCGAAATAGATTCCAATTTGTTCGTTGAAAAATTTCGTGTGCCAGTACAAGTTGTTGATTACCTGACTGAAAGTCTCTCACACTAACAAAAGCAAGGCGCTTAGTGTTAGGGGGAAAATATTAATAGCCTTGCATTGGTTTGGGACTGGATCTCAGTACCATGTTATAAGTGACGTCCACGGTGTTAGCAAAATGACAGTCTGTCGGTGTGTAAAAGAAGTCACTTCTGCAGTGCATGAAATTGAATTTCCGAAACAAGTATGTTGGCCTGATAGTATATACCTTACCATACAGGAGTTTTTTGAGAAAGGTGGTATGCCGGAAGTTTGCGGTGCGATCGATGGTATTTTGATCAACATTGATGCACCTTCAAACAATGAATCAGTTTTCATTGATCGGCATGGTAAGCATTCGCTGAATTGTATGGCAGTATGTGGACCAGACCTTAGATTCTATTATGTTAGTGCTAACTGGCCGGGCAGTGTTCATGATGCAAGAGTACTGCGGAATAGTACGCTTTATCAAAAAATCCAAAGTGGATGGAGACCGTTTCCCAATGCCGTAATATTATGCGACAGCGCTTACCCATTAAAAATGTGGCTAATGCCACCTTCAACCTCAATCGCAGACACAGTATCTATTTTCCGATACAACAGGGCTCATAAAAAAACACGGCGTTAAGTTGAGTGTGCATTCGGAGTTCTGAAGGAAAAGTCCCCATGCCTGAATCACCTGCGAGTTTGGCCCGTATTTGCTGCAAATATATTTAAATGCTGTGCTACTCTATGCAATATGTCTCGTAGCTATTGTAGCATGCACCTTGTAAATATTTCTTTATTCATATCTGGAAAAATTTAGCGAAATCTAAATCTCACGAACTATTTTTTTTTTTGAGTAATGGCAATACTTCAATCATTCGCTCACTCGATAAAGCCGCTGTAATTTTTGCCAAAATGAAAGAATGACTTTCGACACTCGAGAGAAGGGACAGCCACTTCCGCCTGAAGATCAGGGATAAGCACGAAAGTCGTGTGAAGCTTTTTCTTTTTACTCTGTCGTCTCCTGATCCTCGGATGTTCCTTTTGACACGAGTGCGTACGTTTTGTTTCATACCGAATTGGTAAAAAAAAAACGCGTGTGACAAAAAAAAATCCCTTTAATCGCAAAAATAAAATAGACTTGTTATAACAGTCAACCAAAATAACATTTAAAGCTAATTAAGTGAAGCGACACTAATATAGCAAGAAAAATAAAACACAAAAAAAAAAACATACAATAAGCAAGTCAGTTCATTGAACACCACTAAGCGGGGACCACCTACACGCTAAGATCCAGCACGTGTCACCCAAGGATAAATCCATAAAATCCCAGCCCTGGTTCATAATCAGCCGGAGATTAATACGCTTTCGAACTACCCGTGGCACCAAAATGGGAGTTTCAACCAGAAAGGGGGAGCAGATCTTCAACGCCTGTAGCCACGTGAACAGTCCCAGCGCCGAGCTAACCACATAGCATCTATGAGCAACAAGATTTCGTGCTATAAAACGAGCAACAAAACATCTGGATTCTACCTGCAGTGTCGAATACTTTCTACAGCATCTGAGAGGACCATAAAATTTGAAGGTACCTTTTTTTTGCATGGTAGAATAGGTTATTTAAGGTTACCATAATTAGAAAGTAAGATATGTAATAATATAGTTAACTATTTATATAGAAAGCAATAAGGTAAGAACAGCCAAAAGACTCGTGTACTTCATAGTGAACATAACCAAAAAAAAAAAATATATAATAAAATATTTCTCCCACACAGTGATCTTCAGAACCGATGTGCGCACAACGAGTCTGCAGTGAACTTCATCATCAACTATAAGAAACTTCGACGATCACAAACAAATCAAGAGTATATATGCGAAAACGTATGTGAGTAATCTTTTGGTTTTTTTTCCTTTTTTTTGATAAGTTGGACATTGCTGAATCTCGTTGGTTCAAATTTGATACGTGCACTTTGCACGCAATATAAAAAAAAATAATATATATATATATATATAAAAAAAAAATATTAGGAAAACCCCATAATTCTATGTATAAGTATACTTGTGTTTCCATTTACCATTTACTTTTACATTTTGTCTTCAATTATCAATATATCATGCCACTCAATATTAAGTTCAACTATATTCACTACATCATATTCTCACTTGCTTAATTTTCGGTATTTTCATAACTTAGATTTCATTATAATAGGTTAGGTTAGGTTAGGTTGGAAGGGAAGTGCACAGCAGAGCTGCTGTGCTTGCACGGGGGCCCATTGGTCCATTGTGATCCCTTATTGTTTTATGTGGTAAACCTACATTTACAATAAAACACTTACCATACTCAGTTTAGGTTAATCTTGCCGGTTGGCCTGTTGGAACCAACCTGTGTTCTTGACAAACCTGATAGTGTCCGTCAGTGGTACCTGCGCTACGTCCTCTAAGTCTTCGAAGAATCTGTTGCCCAGATAGCGAAGTCGAGATGTCTGAAGGTTTGGACATTCGCAGAGCAGGTGTTTGATGGTCTCGGTTTCTTCTATATCTTGACAGCTCCTGCAGTAGTCTGGTGAGCTGATGCCCAGCCTGCTTGCCATTACACCTATGGTGCAGTGGCCTGTCAGTACGCCAGTTAAGATACGTATTTCTAGCTTATTCATTTCCAGAATGCTTTTTGTTCTTTTTTCGTTAATTCTTGGCCATAGACTGCGAGATATAACTCAGTCGTGCCTTTGGGACCAGGTGGTGTTAATTTGTTCCCTGAGTTTTTGGTCAATGTTTCTTTTTGCTGCACTAATTGGGATGTCTATTGACGTAATGGCGTCTATTGCATCAAGTTCTGACCCGATTCTTGCTAGCTCGTCTGCCTTTTCATTCCCAACAATGTCGCTATGACCGGGGACCCAGCAGAGAGTGATCCTGTGTCGTTCGCCTATTTTGTTGAGGGATTTTTGTCAGTTTCTGACTGTTTTTGACTTTATAGTTTCGCTGTCTAGTGCTTTGATAGCCGCCTGACTGTCTACGAAGATTGTGATCGTGGAAGGATCCAGATTCTTCGCGGAGATAGTTTCTGCTGCCTTGTCGATGGCGACAATCTCAGCTTGAAAGACGCTGCATTCATTGGGAAGTCTGTACGAGTCCTTTATGTCTAGGGGCTCGCAAAAAACTCCCGCTCCTGTCCCCACGTCCATTTTCGACCCGTCCGTATAGATGTGGATTTCTTGCACGTTGACGTGCGTGTTCCAGTTCTCTCTTTGGGGTATGTATGTGGAGTAGTTTTTCTCAAAGTTTCGTTTGGGAATTAAGTAGTCCGTTTTCCTGGATAGATCGATACCCAAGTAGTTGTGAATTATAGAGCCGTGTCCATAGGAGCTGTGCCTCCAGATGTTTGCCTCCTTGAGGCGGAGGGCTCCTTTGGCTGCCATGCTGCGAATATATTCACCAAGCGGGGGTAGGTTTAAAATGACTTCCAGCCCGGCTTGGGGTGTTGATCTCATTGCTCCCGTTGTACCAATACATGCTAATCTCTGTACCTTTGAGAGGTTATGGAGATAGGTAGTCCTTTCTGTTGCCTTCCACCATACAATTGACCCGTCTGTAAGTATGGGTCGTATGATCGCTGTGTACATCCAATGGGTTATGTAAGGGCGCATACCCCAACGTTTGCCAAAGGTCTTTTTGCATGCGTAGAAGGCGAATAGTGCTTTTTTGCTCTTTCTTCTGTGTTACGTTTCCAAGTAAGCTTAGAGTCTAGGATGATGCCCAGATACTTTGCCTCCGGGGAAAGTTTCAGACGAGTTCCGTTTAGCTTCGGCATATCGAATTTCTTGATTTTTCTTTTCCTAGTGAACAGAACACATTCGGTTTTGACTGGATTGACTCCAAGGCCGTTCGGTCTTGCCCACGAGGATAGTTCTTTTAGGGCAGATTCCATGTGGCAGATTCACTAATAGTGGGGAGATACTTGCCACTTATTAGAATTACAATATCGTCTGCGTATGCTACTATTTTCGTTCTTTTGGCCTTTAGAGTCGTTAGGATTTTGTTGACCACTATGAGCCACAGGAGGGGAGATAAGACGCCTCCCTGTGGGGTGCCCCTGGTCACTGTTTTCCTTATGTAACTCTCACCGATCTCTGAGTTAATTATTCTGCTGTTGAGCATTTCGTAAACCCAGTTCGTTATTTCTTTACTCGCTCCCAAGTCTTCGAGCGCTGTTTTTATGGCCGCTGTTTTAACATTGTTGAAGGCTCCCTCAATGTCCAAAAATGCTGCCATGGTGAATTCTTTGTGGTGTAGTCCTTTTTCTATTATTGACACAACTTCGTGCAGGGCTGTTTCAACGGACTTGCCTTTGAGGTAGGCGTGTTGAGTGCTGCATAGGTTGTTTTCGTTTAGAAGGTCCCTTGTGTATAAGTCGATTATTCTCTCCAGTGTCTTTAGGAGAAAAGAGGAGAGACTTATCGGCCTATAATCTTTTGCTGTGCAGTGTATATGTCTCCCTGCTTTGGGAATGAATATCACTTTAACTTCTTTCCAGCTTTGCGGTATGTAGCAGAGTCTTATACAGCTTTTGAAAATGACTTTTAGCCATGGCAGTATTACACTAAGAGCCTGTTGTATCATTGCTGGTATGACATTATCTGGTCCCGCCGATTTGTAGGGCTTGAATGATTTGACTGCCCAAGCAATTTTGTGCTCTGTTATAATGCTTTCCATTGCTATTTCCGTTTGTGTGTCTGGCGGAACCGGAGTGTAGTTGATCTCACACCCAGTGATTTCACTAGACTCCGGAAAGTGGGTATCCATTAATATTTGTAGAGTTTCTTGGCTAGACTCTGTCCAAGAGTCGTCAGCACGTTTAATATAGCCTGGGACCGTGGGGTCTTTGGACAATACTTTACGTAGTCTGGCGGCCTCGTTTGTACTCTCTATGGATTCGCAGAACGTGTTCCAGGATTCGAGTTTTGCTCTCCTTATTTCTTTAGTGTATAGATTAAGTTCGGACCTATACTTAGTCCAGTCTTCATCTGCCTTACTCTGTCTTGCTTTGTTAAACAGTTGTCTTACCAATGTTCGCCGCTTTTGAAGCTCGCTGGTCCACCAAGTTGCCTTTTTGGGTTTGCGATTGCGAGAGATGGGACAATGTTTAATAAAGGCTTTGTGCATATTTTTGGTAATATAGTAGACTGCGTTGTCGATTGAGTGAGTGTCGACAAACTTGTCCTCTTTCGGATGCTGTGTGTACTCACTAACCGTTTTCGCATAGTCTGCCCAATTTGTTTTCCTAGGGTTCCTAAAAATTTGTTGTACCATATAATATAGATTGACTGTAAAGAGTATTCTACTATGGTCTGAGAATGAGTTCTCTCGACAAACTCTACAGTCTACTACCCTAACATGGTCATTGTTGCTTTTGAGAGTTATGTCTAGAATTTCTGCCCTGTTTCTGTTTTGGAAGGTGGGCTGGTTTCCCCTGTTACACAAAACTAGATTTGTGGAAAGAATGTATTCAAACAACGACTCACCTCTTTCATTTATTCCTGAACTACCCCACAGTGTGTGGTGAGCATTCGCATCGCAACCTACCACCAAGGATGTGTTCCGTGTGCTAGCGTGTTCCACTAGTTCCCGGACTGTATCGGATGGTGGGTTTACCTCCTCGTGTGCCATATAAATTGAAGCGAGGATGAGATTCCTTCCTGAATTTTAAAAATTATAATACTTATATACTTAATTGACTAGACCAAACGCTATACATTTTTGAAGATCAACCACGTTGAAATAAGCTCGTGGTGAAATAATCCCATGTATATTTTTTTTCTAATTTTAAGTAATTACCATGAAAAATAAACTTAATTATAACGATTTCTGAAATTATCATCTTCTTTTAAAATGTCTGATTAAACATTTCTCTGGTGATATGGTGAGGTGAGCGTGAAACAGATCTAAGGGAGAGAAGATGGTGTGATCCCCCAAGTAGAACCCAAAACGGGCATTGTCTTTAAGATTGGCAGACGCAAGACAATCAAGGAGCATGACCACGATCATGCAGCAGGGTGGGCCAGCCTGATGGGTTCTCTTCCGAGTGCACCATATTAAGCCATCAACATCTGACTTCATCTTTCAATTCCTCCTTCCCTTACTTCCTCTTTCTCTCAGTTCCTCTTTCACTCAGTTCCTCTTTTTCTCGCACTTCCTCTCTTAAGCTTTTTTTTTATTTTATTTTCTTCATTTTCCTCTTCCTCTTTCATCCGATAATGACTTGTCATCGCCTTATGCGGTCCCTAGACGCTCAATATTATTGTGCAATATTTGTTATTGCACAATATTATTGTCCGTCTATGAATAATATTGAAAGGTTGTGCAATATATTGTGCAAAATCAAAACCCTTTTGATATTTATTGCACAATATAAAATATTGTATCGTCTGTGGGTAGAATTGCACAATATTTGTATATTTTATTTTGAAGTGTCGAAGAGTAAACACCTCCGCGAGTGATTTCAGTGAAAATGTCACAAGCAAAAGAGGGAGAGAGAAAATTTATTTTAGAGTGTATCGAAGTGTTGTCTACACAAGTATCAGCTCCCAACTAAAATATTGTATAAAATATTGAACCGTCTGGGGGCCTAGCCAATAATATTGTACAATATTTTGCACAATATTATTGAGCGTCTAGGGACCGCATTAAGGCATGCAAGATCATATGGCAGGTAAACGTGGAGCTAGGCCATGTCTAAAAGTACATGCCTACATTTAATATCTATTTGATACATACTCCCCCCTTTAGGCATGAATTTTATTTTGTGGGTAGGTTCGTATCAGAAAGACCCCCCCCCCCCCCCCCCCGATCCGACGAGCTGTTACCGAGCAACGACAAGCGTGCCACCTCTGCTACCGGTAACATTAACACCCAAATACCCCCTTCCTACACTATATCACGGACACCTATACGGTGCAAGAAGAAAACCCTCAACAGCAAGAGGAAACAAATAATGAAGCGGATGTATCATTTCCATCACCGTCCCAAGGTGCACAGGTAAGGCAGCAGCAGCTTTTGAACTTCTTTCAAAATCAGCAATAAAAATAAACAGGCTCTGTTTACGCAAAATATTTATTCATTTCCTTTAATTTTCATTTTAAAAAATAAAAATTTCATTTACGTTGTAAAAAAAATTAGGTATTAATAAAAAAAATGTTCAATATTGGTCTAAATATAAGGTAGTACCGCAGGGTTCTCATCCTCAGAATGGAAATCATCATCATTGTTTTCTGTTTGTAATTCGCTAGACAAATCTTGTGCAACAATTTTTCCCGCTTCACCATCCGCCAAACTTTTGATTAAAGTCGAAAGGGTGGATAACTCAATTTTTGTTCTAATAGTGCGATCTCCAGTCTGGTTTTATAATTAATCAACTCTAAATGTTGGATCATAAGTTTACGTTTTTTTAAAACTATTGGACATTGCTTTCTGGTTAATCGCTTTCTCCCTGTAACGGCGGAATTATTTATATTAAAACTAAATCATCACCACATATATCTACCCATATACGAGTATTATATAATATGTCTACCTATTATTTTGCGCACAGGGTTAGACAGAGGCGCAGAATTACCCTGCGTCATATTTTCACTTAAAGGACGAGAATCTGAGAAAAAAAAATATACAAATATGTGTAAATATGTAAAAACAAATGAGATTTTGTTAGCTCGGAACATTACTTCCTGGGTCCATAGAGTCTTCAACTCCGAGGCCAATTATAGCTTCTGACTCTCGCCCAATAATATCAAGTACGATATTATCGCAAGAACTCAGTTTGCAGTCTTTACCTCCTTCAGAACCGGTTTTTTTTCGCGTTATCTAACTTGGCCTATCAATAATTTTCCGTTTTCATTATGCATTTTCGACTTTTTTTTGCAATCAATACTTACCACAGCATATTTCCTACAATTTTGCCAAAACACATCCCTGATATGATAACAAATCAGAGAATGCACCAAATATGTTTGTTTTCTCTTATTTTAGATAGGAGGCTTATCTTTTTTTCTGCACAAATTCTCCGACTCATCGTGTAAGACTGACTTATTAAACTGATTCAACATATCGAGGGAAATTTTCGATTTTAACAATTGTTACGGTTTTTGTTGTGTTACAGCTTTAATCTACACTTGTCAAATAAACATAATTCTACAAGTGCCTGTTGAGTTGTTGACTTGTTGTTCTGTGTTATAGGCCCCAGGTCGTTAGTCCACTTCTGCAAATGGTGGCAATATCTGCACCTAATACCAAGCATTTAAACAAATTCATTGCAGATAAGAATCGTTTTCGTTATAAGGCCATAACACAAAATGTCAATTCAACCGGAAAATTCTTGAACGAAAAGAAAAAAGTACGAATGCCGAAGGAATCCAAAGCATCATGTTTCAGGCAGCATTTGATACATCGAGCCTTTTCAAGGAAATTATTCTTGTATTCAGCACTCTACTCATATTATATTTTTACGCACAAATGGAAGAGACCTTCAGTTTCATGTCGTATTAACAATTCAGAAGTTTTCAAATGCACTCGTGTTAAGCTTTTTCTGTGAATTGAAAATTCCATATGGCTTAACATTATATTAACACATCGAATCCAGAGATTGTCGTTATGGGAATGTAGTATAGACAATTTTATAGGTGAGCATAGAAATGTTCATATACAATATCTGAATCATAAAAATCTTAGAATATTTTGTAATTGAAGAGATTAAAACGCATAGCGTTATTATAGTTAAAAAAAAAATATAGTAGCTATATACGCATAACATTTTGGTGTTTTTGTTCATTCAATCAATCCAAAAATACGTTTTCTAATTTGCTGAACCTGTGTGTGTTTTATTTTAATACGTTATTAGTATTAGTAGTTGCTTAAAAATCTATGGAAATCTTTTGGACTCCTGAAACAGGCGGCACTTTTCTTCACATAAATATGTGCTTGGGGCTTCGCTATGTTACTTGTAGTCCAGTGAATCATATTTATTAATTTTAAAATGAGCGACCCGTTTGGAAGTTGCCGGTTTATGAATGGGCATTTATTTTGTCAATCCCAAAGAACAAATGCCATAAAACCATTTAACGCGCTTTCTTTTCAATCATAATGGAATGTTGTAGCAACATTTTAAGGGTTTTAGTTTACGTAAAGTTGATGTGCTTTTTTAGGCATAATTGACTGTGCCTGTAACGTTTTAAGACAAGACAAGACCAGTACAATTTCGTCAAATATTTATAGAAAAGTCATTTCGAAATACATAAGGTATAAGCGCAGACAATGGTTGTATGAAGGCATTTTAACAGTAATCCAGTGATGATTACGTCC
This sequence comes from Portevinia maculata, assembly GCA_949715645.1. Classification (NCBI taxonomy): domain Eukaryota; kingdom Metazoa; phylum Arthropoda; class Insecta; order Diptera; family Syrphidae; genus Portevinia; species Portevinia maculata. Next base: position 224,928,866 of record OX454526.1, read on the forward strand.
TTATGAGAGAGCTACGCGTTGACCCCTTTTCCAACCAACAAATAAAGCGATATGATTGATAATTTTTAACATATACTATACTTCACAGTACTCTATAACTCTCTTTGCTTAAGTATGTAGGTAATTAGCATAAGTGATGTTAGAAATAAAGTTAGTCTAAAGATCTTTTATATCTTCCATCGCATAAATAATATGGATAGAGGAATGGCTAGTTTCATTGGACGCATTGAATATTTCAATAAAGGTGATAATTGCAATAGTTATATTGAACAATTTAGTCATCTATTGAAACTCAATAAAATCACCAAGTATGCGAAGGAGGGGATATTTATTTATTTATTTATTTATTTAGTTTATTTAGTTTCACATAAAGAATGAAATCTTATGATTGTGATTATCTTAAAGGATACAGATACAAATACAGAGGAGGAGGACTTTATAAAATTTGTAAAATTTGATTAGTGGCACCGACCAATCCAGATGAGTTTAATTACGAGGAATTGGTTGCTAAACTAAAATCACATTTTAAACCAAAATGGAATACGACAGCTTAACGTTTTAAATTTTTAAAAAGAAATCATGAGCTTGATGGTATACATCGGATTTCATTGTGGCGATCAAACAGTTGGCATGCAGCTGTATGTTAAGAAATGAATCAAAGTTGCATATTATATAAGGTGGCGCAAAAGTTGTCTGGTGGCGCAAAAGTTGTCACCCGATGTTCTTTCGCTGTAATTTTTTTTATGAATGAAAAACTTTGGTTCTGCTTTTGGATTATGTTAATTGGTGTCTTAAGTTTTTTCTGTATCAGTTAACTTCACAAATATCAAAGTAGAATTTACATTTGCCGCCATTTGCAAAAATTATGCTTCTTCCGATAGGAAGATGACTTTTGCGCCACCTTGTTTAACTTTTTTATTCTTTTTAACTTATTTATAACCAAACCATGTACAGTTTGCCCTTTATAGCTTCTCTATATTGGTTTTATCGAAAGCAAAGATGTTTCGCTAAGTTCTATTACATACAATTGTACAAGGGCTAGCGGATCGCACCTTCGTACATGCTTAGTTTCTATATTTAATGCTTGTGCTGTGCTGTGGAGAGAATACGGGATTTTGTTTATCCTAATATTTCGATTGTGTTAGAGACTTAGCAATTCCGACAGTTCAGCTAATATTCTTTCTTTTCTGATAGCAACCACCGCGGTAACATCTTTGCTCGTGATATCAACCTTATTGAATATTGTTTTGAGGAGATTTTTTATTGTCTTTTGCGGTAATTGTAAAAACTAAAATTATAACGTGGAGCTCGTGTTTTTACTTTTTTACCCCAATTAATCTCGATCACTGTAAGTACTGTGAATTTTTGGAAGAAACTGTCAATGTCAGGTTACTAATAGGACTGAAAAATAAGAAAATCCAGTCAAAGCTCAGGGGAGGGCTTGCAATTTTACAAGGCATGCGAGACGGCATTAAATATGGAAATGACTGAATTGGAGATGCGGAATATCGCTGACAGTCTTACAGTCAATGTAATGAAGAAAAGGAATCCAAGTATTCGACAGACCACATAAAAGGATAGAACCAGGAGGTACAAAATTTATCAAGGTCACCGAAGAGAAATTTCGCAATCATGCAGTGTCATTTCTGCAATAAATGTGGCCATATTCAGCGCTACTGTCACATGAAAAAATGGCAGCAGAAACCCATCTAGAGGCAAAAAAGAAAATTAGGTACAAAAAAAGAGATAACAGACTAAGTGCTATTCTACACCAAAAGGAGGATTTCTGCCTGGTAGTACAATGGACCGTTACCGAGTCTGAGTGCTCTGGGATTTGGATTTCTTTTTAAAAAAAAAAAACAAAAAAAAAACAAAAAAAAGTGCTATTAAAAAAGAATCATATTTAGGGAGCAGCGATACTTTTGATTTAGGTTGTATTGATAATTTGCAATATATAAATAATCCTGTACCTCGGTAATATGTATAAATACATGCAATGCTATGTATCCAAATACTTGTATTTCAAGGTTTGTGCGAGTTTTAAATGGTATTTCTGCAGATAAAATTGATATTGTTAAGCTTGTTGAGGCTTTTGTCTGTTTGTCGCCAAATAATAAGGCGAGTCAAGTTTAATTGGTTATAGATGATGGTTCTTAAGTTGATTTGTATAGCGAATAGGCTTCAGAAATAGCCAAGCCTAGTGGTAATGGACGTCTATTCGTGGATTGTAAGGTAACTAAAAATCCAGTTGTGCGAACCGATCATTACCCCTTGCCTATTTTTGCAAACTTAGGAAATTGCTAGTATTTCTGTGTACTGGATTTGGAAGGAACATCAACAAGTTGAAATTGAGGAAACTGTCAGAAGATGCTTACCACACACACTCACAATCCAGATACATTGCACCTGTCCATTTTAGTTTTTCTTCATGATTCGATACGTATATTATCGTTCCCAAGAAGCAATTGGGAGAAGATATTTTTGGTGATGTGGCATTATGACATAGAAACATTTGTCTCTGTTTCTCACAATAAACGAATTTCAAACCATCATGAATCATAACCAGAATCCAAAGTGTTTTTCGTACGCATACACATTGACTTTATTTATGAAAAGGGATGTTACTACTTGACAGTTATTGATAGTTGTACCTGGATGGAATTGTAATGGATGCTAAACTAATGAAATATACAAGTTTTAAAAGTCTGGTAGCGACTCTAAGACGTATTTTCTCATACTTTGGTATCCACATTAGTAAAATAAAGAAACAAAAGCAACAGGGAGTCGAAGATCCTCGTTGCTAGAGCCAATGTAGTCGACGTATTTAAGATATTTTTACTACATTCACATCTTGGTACAGTTTATAGAGTTCGCGGTTATATCTTCTCATCCATTCGCTCTTCTCGCACACAGCACGAAATATCCGACTGAGTATTTTTGTTTCGAAAGAACCCAAAATAAGCTTTCCTGCTTATCGTTTCAGTGTTTTGTAGAGCTTACACTTGGTCTTCGGAGTGAGGAGTTTTTAACCCATTTGCTTTGCCAAACCAAGGTAGCAACAGTTTCCCTGGGTTAGTCTATATCAGATTTCCAATAAGGTATCGTTTGTGGGGTGGATATTTATCGCGAGGTAGGTTAACTCCATACTACCTCGAAGTTGCTGCTAGAAACAGTCACATTTTGTCCTAGTCGGTAGACATAGGTTTGTTTGTTTGTTGAAAGCAAATCTTTCTTTTGACCTCGTTGGCTTCAAGGGCAACCAATTCTGCCTGTTCTTCAATCGCCATGAAAGCCTCTTAAACGGCACGCTGAGATCCGCCGATGATGTCGATATCGTACGCGCTATCTATTTTAGAAAATGTGCCTTCCGCATTGACAGCTGCAATGCGCACTACCTAATCAGGCTGAAGTCACATGACACCGCATCTCCTTGTCGGAATCCTGTACAGGTTCGGAATAGTTCGGAAGAGCTGTTTCCATACTGAACATTGCAGTGTGTTTTGCCGGGATTCCGAATTCGGCCATCGCCAAGTACAGCTACTGGCGATGAATGCTATCATATGTGGCTTTAAAGTCGGTGCATGTGAACCAGAACATCACCTCGGTATTTGAAAAGCTCAGCTGGTAAACCATCAGACCCGGCAGCCTTTCGAAGAGCCTGTGTTCCGGTCTTAAAGCCAGTAGCCAGTTTGCTTGGAATTTTTATTAATCCACCGGTTAATGATTCAATCGCGAAACTCTCCTTGAGCTGGGAGACTGCGTATGCCCTCTTCTTCCTAAGCAGTATATTCTTCTCCTCCCTTCTCATGGCTCGATACTCTTCTCTTGCTGCCATAGTTTTGCGTTGCAGGGTATGTTCATCATCTTCATATCACGGGCTCTGGGGTGGCTGGTAACCTACTTATATAAAATTACATTTTCAGGAAAAAAATGAACTACATTTATGTAGGTACCTGCATTGAAGCTATTAATGTAAAGAAGCGCAATAGCTTCAGCGTTTAAACTAACTTTAGATTAAACTGTCTCAAGAATCTTTTCACTGCTATTAATTAGATTCTATGTAAATTGGCTTCGCAACACCTGGAATCTCTAGAATCATCGAATAACATATTGCATATATGTCGATAACAATAAGAGCAGTCTGCAACATAAACCAAAAAAAGCAGACATTTTAAGCCCATCACCCAACGGCCTATCTGGTAACAACAAACCACACTTGCAGAACAAAACAACGAGTGGAAAACTTGAGACAAAAAAAACCAAGTGCTTCAAAGCATCTGACATAAGCAACCAGCTACAAAGAAGGACATACGAAAGAAGAACCTCCGAGTTTCTGGAGCTAATCACCATTCGATTGCATCCGGCGAACCGATGTAAACGTTACCTGCGACCTGCGATTGTGAAAAAAAATGCTGCACACCAATATGCATAAACCAAAGAAAAATCAACCTATTCATTTTATTATATTTTTTCATTGCCACAGCAAAACTCGTAGATTAACGTCAAAACTGTTGTTAAGAAAAAAAAAATTGCCAAATTGTATGGGAAATTAGCCGTATATTATTAAAAAATTTGGCGTTTACGGCAAAACAATATGTGAACTTAGTCATATACGTCAAAACCATTCTGAATATCTCAGCAATGGAAAGAGATATAAAAAAATTTATAACTCATTTCAAAAGAGCGCGAGAAACGAACCCCGAAACAAAAGACTGCATACCGAGGTCAAACAATTTTCGCGTATACGGCAAATCTTTTTTGTGGCGGCACAATGTCAGTTGGTTTTGTTTTCGGCAAATGAGTGAAACCATTTTAGGGAAATATTAAATGCATATATTATGCAAGTAAGGCGTCCAATAGCAAATTTAAATACAGTTTGCACATAAAAAATCTTTTAAATCTATAGACAATAATAAATTAGATGACTTTTGTAAGCGCAGTATATATGAATATCAAGTTCAAGTTTTCCTATGTATTTGGTAGAAAGTGCTGTCTGATCGAATTTTTAAAAGGGAACTCAGTAGAAATCGAGTTATATGGATGCCATGCCACTGTTATATACAAAGGCCACTACTTATGTTTTGGAATACAGCAGATCATTACAGTCAAGTCGTTGTTGGACATTTTTTCAGTCATTCGATAAAATAAATTTAACATCCTTGCTTAACTTTTGTTTGTCACAATTTAAATATTAAATGTCAGAGTCAGGCCCACTTTAAATATCACATTAATATCTTACAGTATATCGTCTACCTTTTGCGAAAACACAAGAAAGAGAAACAAAACAAAGCTAGCTAAGTGTTTACTTACCCCTTAATAATGTTTTAGTCTCCATGTTTACTTCGGTGGGAATTTTCAAATTCCTTAGGGTTATATATACAAGCAAACTGAAGAAAGGTTCGGCGAACAAATGCTCCCAAAATAATTACCGAAATATACGAAAAAAAAAACAAAACAAACTAGTGTCGATACTAGTGTCTTGCTACTGCCACTCCTCTTTCCTCTGGTCGTCCTTATACAGCCACACTTTACCTCAATATTACTTCCCGCTATGGGACCCGGGTATATTGGTCCTCGCTGTCATACACATATATGCGCAGTTTAGATGGCCCGCATGCATGTGTGTATTTAAGGATTTATGTATTATATTCCAGAGTAATATTTCTGTTCACTGTGGCGTATGTGAAATATTTCCTTCCTTTTGTTTCTCGTGCGCCCGGCCGTATGATTTTTCCCAGTTTTATTAAAGTCGGTGGTGTTATTATTTTTGCTCTTTCTTCTGATGTCGCTTTTAGTGTTCATATGCTGCTGCTGATTCTTATTTTGTGAAGGTGGTACTTACGGTGATGATGATAATGTGAATTCTTTTGTCGGTGAAGGAGTCGAAGGGTTCGGGAAGGCGCAGTGTGATGTTAACTTATTTACAAGAGACACTGTGTGTGTATATATATAAACAGTTGCTTGAGTTTGCTGGATTATGCTGCTAAGATATTGGGGATGATAAGACTTCCGGCTTGTGGGTTATAGTAGGTGATTCTGGCGGTTGATGGTGGTTAGTGGCGGCGGCGAAAATGATTTAAACTTGACACCGTAAACTTTTTTCAGCAGTTTAATTTGTGTGTAGAAAAGTTGATGTTATTGGTGATTGCTGTTTTTTAAGTTGAATTCAATTTCTTCGATTTTTCTCATTTGATTTGTAGTTGTTTCCGTTGTTCTATTTCGTTTTGTTTTAGTTGTTCTTCTTGCTAATAATGAACGCAGCATCGGTTTCTCCGTAAGCATAATTGCTACAAGCACCGGGGCCTTTCGCCCCTCATAACGTGAGGTTCATTTATCCATCTGTAAAGAGAAGAGCAAACAAAAATGTAATGAATACGTTTTTGACTTAAATGGTATATTTAATGCAGTACTTAATTAAGTGATGAAAAGGAGCTATAATATGTGTTAATAGATATAAAGGGTGTCCCAAAATTTAAGGAAGATTTCAATTAAATAGAAAACACAGTTCTCTTAAGGTTATTTGTCCGATGTCCTATCCACACAGAACCCTATCCTGTGTACTTATTAATTCAATTAAAAAAATAACAAAATAATTAAGTAACAGACAGGCCAAACAACTCCTACCAACCACATGCACCAAAAGAACAAATCAACTCCATCAAATACCCAGAGGGCAGATACATACAGTCACCGGTGTGGCTTTTTTACTCAAGTGTATATACACTCAGTCAAATTTTGCATATTAAATACAACAACAATTCAATAAACGCTAACTTTAGCGGGAATAACTATCGCCGCTAAGTGCTTAAGCGGATATAGATCAGTGCTTCCAAAAACCGTTTTCTACGTTAACGATAACTTTTGTAATCGAATGTCAAAACTTTGACTTTTCTGACCTACTGAAATGACACATACCCCCAAATAGTACTTGACTGTGAAGTTTTATTTTTATCAAGGAAATATTGAACCGCTGCCATTTCCAAACCACTTGTCCTATAGGGTCAACTTTATACATTAAAGCTGCAATTTTCTTGTCCAATGCGGTGATATAATAAGTTGTATTTTGAAATTTAACTTTCAGGTTCAATGTGTACTTGTTTGACTGAAAATACAAAAAATCGTATGTTGAAGCCCGTGCCATTTTGGATCAAATTGTCATATCGAGGTCAACTTTGTATTTTTCAGTTTCTATTTCAAGTTAAGTTTAATCAGAGAAGAATTTTAGAATATTGGTTTTAGGTTCAATTCACCAAATCACAGTCGAGCGCTTTTTTAATCTTTTTATCTTAGTATGTGTACGCTTGAGAAAAAAAAAACACTTACTGTATAATGAAGAAGAAGAAACAGCCTGTGACTATCTTACAAAAACAGGACGTACCGTACATAATGTACCGACATAAGGTAATTGAATATTCATCAGACAGGAATTAAACGCCAATAAATGATTTGTGATATATGTAATTTAGTTATACCAATATTTATCAAAGGATTGCTTCCTTTATTCAGAATCTAATTGAACTCAAATGGCCTTCCAATAGTTTAAAAAAAATTATAATAAAAATATTAGGTAATTAGTGGAAGGAACCTACAGTTCACGCCTACTCCGAACGCCAAATTTGAAAAGCTTATCATGGCAATTGTTACTCTTGCCTGTTTATCAGACATTCGCAAGATTGGGGCAGTGAGCAAAAACTTAAGGTGTTACTGGGCTCCGGGTGGATTTGCAATATCTCGATCAGTAGTCAACTACACTAACCATTAGCTCCATAAATGGAAGAAGAACTGCCGACTTGCAAAGCAGCATTTAAAACGTGCGAATTCAGTTAAAAATCATTCACAATTCTGAAGATATGTTAGGTAATGTTAAGTAATAACACTGTGCAAGTATGAGCCAGACGCTAAAAGAGTTCATTGTGAATACCGTCATAGTATATGATAGGATATGTAGTAAACAAAACCGCTTGGATCTGCTAATAAATCGTTAAATCGTCGCCCGAGAATTGTTTTGTCGTAAACGCCAAAATTCACTTTTTTAAAGTGAGTATGCAGTAACAGGTTTTCGAAGGTGCTCTTTCCATTTCTGTAATCAGATCTAGCCTATCATTTACTGTTACTGAGATAATTAGTGTGTATTTTGTAGTACATCCACAAAATTACGCATCCTTTAGTTTTGTTTTGTCGTAAACGCCATATTTTGGCATATACGACAAAAAGTCAATATATTTTTGCCATTTTTTTTGTTTAGTTTTGTTTTATCGTATGTGTATAGGCCTAATAGATACGACCACAAATTTCAAAATAAACCTTAGAATTGTGTTGTCGTATGTGTATGTGATTCGGGAGGTTATGAAACCGACCGTATACCTACACATACAACACAAACGCAAAAAAACAATTGCATCTTGGTTTGTTGCACGTGCATACAGATTTCAACAGAAATGTGGAAAGGATACAAATCAGTTTAACTGTGCCTTTAACTTAGCATTTTATAAAACGAAAAAAGATCAGTGCGACCGTTGCTTGATTTTTAAGACAAAAACGAGTCCTACAGTGGCCGAAATAAGTTAGTTTAACAAACACAAAACTGAAAAGACATCCATGAAGGCAGAGAGAGATATTAATCGTCTAAACATTGACCAAAAACATGCAATAGTATGTTTTGACCTTCAAAGTGTCTTTTCTCTGCCAAAAGGTAATGCCTCCTCATTTTTTTATAAAAGAAAACTAAATGTTTTTAATATGACGGCAACACTTTGCCTACCGCATACACCAAAAGTGACATACTGTGCAATTTGGAATGAAGTGAATAGCGGACGATCTGGTGGCGATATGGCAAGCTCAGTTTCAAAAATTGTAAGCCAAATCTTATCTGATTACCCTGATATTGAGACCTTAACACTTTGGAGTGACTCATGTGTCCCCCAAAATAGGAACAAGGTGATGTCAACTGCGTTATTGTTTCTTCTAGAAAGTGCTACTTCGTTGAAGGTAATAGAGCAAAAATGTTCGGAACCTGGACATTCCTTAATTCAGGAAGTAGATTCTGTCCATAGCTCCATTGACGGATATCTAAAAAAATTAGAAATATACAGCCAATTATCACTTATAAGACATCTAAAAAATATGAATTTTAAAAATGTGAAACTTAAACTTATTCAAATGCAGCCAAAAGATTTTAAGGCATTTTCTTCCAGAGCGGGTCAGTTAAATTTTTCAATAGTTCCATTTACAAAAATTAAGTTTCTCAGATTTAAAAAAACGATTTATTCACTTTGTATTTTAAAACAAGTGGCAGAGAACTTGATTATAAGAAGATCTCAATTATACTTAAGAGATCTAACAAAACAAATTTATCCACACCAAAAAATATATTCAGCCATAATCTTAGTGTTATAAGCAACTTCAAATCTATATCTAAGGAAAAAATTAATGAATTAAAAAGCTTGTTTCCTTTTCTGCCTAAAACAGACCAAACATATTACGAGGCAATATTTAATCGGTCAAAATAGGAATTGACCGCATTCGTTTCATTTTATATTTTAATTTTTGTTTATTTTTTAATTAATAATTTTCGTTTTCGAAAATGAATGAATAATTTTTGTTAATTGTTAATGGTCATAGAATGAACTCTTCCTACTTAGTTTTTATGACACAAAATGTTGACTTTTATATTTTAGTGTACTAGTTTTATATTTTATGGTCATAGGATGACTTTTGTTATGTTTCTTTTATTTTTTATTTACATTACCTACAGGAATTAATTTTAAGTTTTTTCCAATTTTTTAAGACTGTTGCTAAAAATTGAAAAGACTGTTTTTATAAGAATATATGAATTTTCAAATATTTATTTAATAAATAAAATTGTTAACCTACGAAAAAGTGACTTCATTTATTAGACTTAAATGATTTATTGCAAGTTATATTAAAAAAAAAATGTATCATACCACTCAGTATTTGATTCAACCATTGAACTCAGTATTGGAATGTCGTACGTGCGATTACTTTGTCGTACGTGTATGTAGTGTAAACAACTCTTCATTTTCTCGGCGTATACAACAAACTGATTTTGAGAAAAAACCTTAATAATTTGTAAACTAAAAGCGATTGACGAGTTTGGAGCACCTCAATTGAAAGAAGATTGTCAATATAATATTCTGTTAAAAATATAAAAAATTTCAGCGGTTTGTTTTCTTTTAATTCCAATGCAAACCTTAATATGCGATTTCCCAAAATCGTCTAAATGGCGTATACAACAAAACAATTCTCGGACGACGAAATGTGTAATAGAGGTGACCGTGTTAAATCGCCCAAGCTTTCAATAAACTCTGACCCCAAGCAGGGTAAGCGTCGTTCCTGGAGAGCCACGCATTGGAACATGAGAAGTTCTAAATTTGTTCCTTGTCTCAGTAACTTTTGCAGAAGGCATTTGTTAAGGGCAGTGCCATGATTCCAATAATGCAGTGTCCAGTTTATATCCAAACGAGCACTTTGATTTGGTTTCTATCAAAGGACACTAGAGCCTTTGTTCTGTTTTTATCTTAGCTGTATTGAAGATGCATCACACCTGCCTATCAGCTGCTTGTAGGTCCAGATCAGTGCCGAATTTAGGCAGCATATCCGCTGTCTTGTTTCTTTTCACTCCATCGTGTCCGGCAACGCAACAGAGTGGTATCTATTGATATCTTATTGCTCTGAGAGCCAGGATGCATTCTTTGAAGCATTTCGCGTTTATGAGATTGGAGTCGATCGCTTCGATTGCGGATGCCTGACTGTCAACGCAAAAATTAAATTCTATTGCTGGTAGTTTCACCGCTTGGACAATAATTTGTGCTTCTTTCTTGATAGCGTGAATCTTATCTTGGGAAACACTGCAGTAATCTGGTAGCCAGAAGGACTGGATGATACTCAATGCCACTGTCAAAGCTCCTGCTCCTGTTCCTTTCTCCGTCTTCGAGCCACATGTGAAGATGCATACACCTTTTATGACCGTACTGGGGTAAATCCACTCCTGTTTTACGGGTATAACGACTTTCAAGTTCTCGTCAAGGTCATGCCAGGGTTTCTCGTTATCAGTAAATAGCATAAGCCCCTTTGTTTAAAAATTAGGTATGACCGAGTGTCCAACGGCAACGCAAGAGTTAATAAAAACAGGACGGCGGTGAAGTAAACTTGTCTCACAGGACACGGTTACTTTAACTTTCTTCTACAAGATCGGCAATGAAGATAGCCCATCCTGCCAGTACGGCGGCTCTCCAGCAAAGGACGCAAACCACTCTTTCCTCCCCGAAAGCAGGTGGAGAGTGCTGCTACGGGATCTGGAATGAAGCATAAATTACATAGTTCGCACAAATAAGATACAAAAATACCAAAACAGAGAGAGAGATACAGTTTACAAGCACAGATGTCTTAGAGTTTAGTCCTCGACAGTCCGACACACCAAGTTGCCTGCCATTTTATGGTACATTATTGTATTATTTCGTTGATTGAGATGTTTCGCTGTTGAAAAAAGAGGACTCCTTCTTGCGGAGTTCCGCAAACGTTTTTCTCAATTACGAAATCCCCAAGACTACTGTTTATTAATCTGCTTCTGAGCCTTGTCCTTAACCAGTTTGTCAGAAACTGTGGCAAAACAAATTTTTCGAGCGGGGAGATGATAGTTTCCGTATTCAGGTTGTTGAAAGAAACTTCCATGAATCTAAAGGCATCAACGCTAATTCTTGTTGGTTTAGGGACTTCTTAGTCGTTCTAGTTACTTTATGTAGTGCGGTTTCCTTGTGGTATTTGAGCTTCTTATTTCAGAAGTACTTTTATCGACGACGGTTTATGATCTGCATTTCAACTCTCCGCCTGTAAGTTCGTCATTTTGACTTCAAATGATTTTGACGTTTTGTTTCCATCACAGAGCACACAGAATACTAATTCCTCTAGTGTATACTCTCAGTATTGCTTTACACAATTGTTGCTTTTAGCGCTACTAAGGATCATCTTGCGATTTTCGATCTAATGGACTACTTCAAAAAATAATTGCAAACTAAAAGAGAATCAATAAAAAAACGAAGTTTTTAAACTCAACTCGGGATAAGCAAAAGCCAATATCGTTGCAGAGCTAATTGAATGCACTTGTGCATATTGTAATAGCCTCATTAATACCATAATTGGTCCTATGCTTTACAGTGAAAAATAAGCTTCTAACCCGCAGTAACCTTTGGGGATCATAAATATTTAAGATATCAACTGATTCTGGTGAAATAATAAATTAATTATATCGCGGAAAAACTTGACAGAAGTTGCCTGGCGTCTGAAACTAAGTGTTTGCAGACAAACTAATTTTCATCTTCTGTCATAATTGCGAAGCTCATCTAACATGTATATTCTACATTTCCATTCGGAAAGATTGGAATATCAAAACGGTAGGCCGAAAATGCATTTAGAAACATTAAGTACTAAAGCATTATGATTACACCATTCCGATAATTTATTAACTTCTGATTGAAAACAAAAGCAATGAGAAATATTATTTACCCGAGAAAATACTTTTAAATCATCCGTGAATGTCAAAACTTTACAGTATTAAAATATTTCATGGACATCATTCATAAATGTAATAAATAAAAACGGGCCCAGATACTACCTTATGGAACACCCGAAGTTACTTCTATTAGCCGAGAAGTCAAACTATGGACCTTTACCATTTGTCTTCTATTTCTAAGGTAATTAACGAACCATTTAAGCATTGAAGAATAAAAACCCAGAGTTTTTAGTTTAACCAAAAGTAAAGCGTGATGTACCCTATGAAAGTCTTTTGTGAAATCAGTGTAGAGAAAATCAACTTGTTGGTCTCCCGGTATTAAATAATTTCGTCACTGAGTCTCATAAAAAGGTAATGTTAAATCCATGAGTATTTATGGAACTTTGAATAAAATTTCACATTTGACGGGGTTCGTAGGATCACTTCTTTGGACATGACAATGCCAACTGATTGTCTCTGCACAAAGGCTTTCTCGGATCTTCGAACTTCGCATCCGCACAAGCTCTGTTACTTTTGCCTTCATACAAAGTATGTTCAGCGCAGAGCGAGGATCAGTTTGTGTCTCCTGTTCCCGAAAACAGTTGAAAATAAAAGGCAGAGCTTTGTATAAATTTAGAGGAAATAGAAACAATCCAAGGATACTTTCTTAAATGTGTATTTAAACTGCAAATACACCGAGTTATGGCCTCTATGTGAAGTCTACATAAAGAAACTAAAAGCTAGTCCAGACTATATAATGTAAAAGGTGGTGACGGTGTAGAGGTTAGTGTGCTGGCTTGTCAGCCGTTCCGCAACTCTCATCGAGATAGGGCGGCTAGTTGGAAAGGATCCGTAGTGAAAAAGTGATAATTAGTGGTTATTAGCAAGAAGTTGTATAATTTAATAAAGTTGGCTTAGTGGACTGAGTGTGGCTCAGGCACCGAAGACTCAGGTTCGCTTCCCTTTCTAATTTATTTAAAAAAGAAACAAAGAGCAAAAGGAGAGAGAAAAAAAAACAGAAAAACAAAAAAAAAACTTTTGATAGTGACATTAGAAACAAAGTATTAAAAAGTGTAAGAAGAAGAGTGTAAATAAAACAAACAAAAAAAGTGCCGTACGGTGTGGCGATCGACCCCGGAAAATCGGTGGTCCCGCGTAAGGGTGTTGGTGTGCCGTTGCAACGCGTAATTCAAACACGTGAGCCGGCTAAAAAATCAGTAGCAGCAACAAAAATTACAGCAGCAACAATAATAGCACCCGCAGCAACAAAAGTAGCAGCAGCAACAACATCAGCAATAGCAGCAGCAGCAGCAATAGTATGTATGCCAAGGACACCAGCTGCAAATATGGCCGGTCGTTGCCCAGGCGAGTGTTTTCGCCAGAAAAACCAGCAGCATCAACAGCAACAGCAACATCAGTAACATCATCAGCATTAGTAGTAGATGAAGAAGCCCCTACACAAGCAGCTGTAAAAACTCCCACTACAGCTGTTCCAGCAGTAGCAGTAATCAATGAGGAGTTCCGAAAGGTAGAGAGGAGGCGAAGGAAACTTATTCCGAAGCCGAATCTTTCTGCCAAGAGAAGGGCAAATCTGGCAGGCTCGGTGGCTGGAACCGATGATGACGCGGATAATTCAAGCTCCTACGAGGCTGAAGGGGCAGCAGGCCGGTACGTTGGAGAGGAAAACTTCTTCAAGGATCTACCGGTCGACGATGACAACAATAGTGTCACTCAAATGGAGGATGGACAAGACGAAGATGAGGAGGCTCAGCTCGACCAGCTCATTAAAGAGCTCATTGAGAAGCGAGAGCAGCTGAGGCAAACAAAAATTCAGCAACAACAACAACAAAAAGTGCTGAGGGAGGAAATCCAGCAGCAGCATCACGAAAAACAGCAACAACGACAACAGCAACATCGGCAACAGCAACAAGACCACAAACAACAGCAACAACAAAAGCAGCCAAAGAAGCAGACGCAGAAACCAGCAAGGAAGGAAAAAATACCCCCTATTAACGAAGTAACTTAGATATTAGTGATAGTATTAGGTTATGTAGGTTAATAACTAAGAATTTTTATGTTAAGAGGCTTTCTGCAAACAAGCATATAATTGTATGTGAAAATATAGAGGAGTACCATAGGGTTCGTACCGCCTTGGGAGGGGCTAAGACCGAGTACTTTACGTACAAGTGAGCAAAAGTTTAAAACCATGGTATTGAAGGAAATTGATCCCTCAATTAAAACAGGAGCTCGAAAAAGAGCTCAAGAATTTTGACAGCGACGACGTCAAGTTTGTGGGGTCAAGCCGTTTTCCTCGGCTGTGGCCAGGTGGTAACCGTCACTTACCTTAGTGCAGATCACTACCGACAGCAAAATTGACAGGCTGCGAAATATCCGCTACTAGTACAGGTAGCATGCTGTAAGATGGGAGAAAATAAAAAGGTCGGATCGCATATTTCAATGTATGCGCTGCCAAAGGTTCGGGCATGCCGCAACTAACTGCAACATGCAGTTCAAATGCGTAAAGTGCGACAAGGACCACAAACATGGTGAATGTCCTCTTGGCAAGGAAATAGTCGAAGACCGGAGTGTCCTTTCTTGTGTGATCTGCAGGAACTCTAGGCATCCCGCCAACTTCAGGGGTTGTCCAAAGTACCAAGAATTGAAAAAGAGCGTACAGGCTCGCAAACAGCAGTCTGAAGTGATAGGCATCAGAAGAGTCGCTCGTTCGCAAATTTTGTGGCACCCAACGTGTCCTTTGCCCAAATGGCAGCTGGACTGGGTCAAGCCCACATGACATCAAACCAGCCAAAGGTAGCCCAAAAGGCACCAGAGGTGGATCTGGACTTAAAATCGATCCTTCTGTCGCTGCACGGAAAGATCGATAAGATCCAGAAACAATTAAATGAACAAGCGGCCCGAGTTGACTTTATCTATTCGGAGCTGTTTGTGGGGTCTGGTGTGCCATAAATCTAATGGCTGCGCTGGATGAGGGAAACTTAAAGATCCTTGCTGTGAATGTTAATTTACTAGTCAGGGTCGAGAAAAGAACGTTACTTGCCAATTTGTTGAAAACCGAAAACCCGGATGTGCTTTTGGTTAGCGAAACTAAGCTAAATCAGAAGCACAAATTGGGATACAAAAACTATCATGTAATAAGAAGAGACCGGCCTCTCTCCACTCAAGGAGGTGGGGTTGGAATCTTAATTCGAAAACGCCTGCGCCATAGGGCTATATAGCGGAGACGTGCGTAGGTTCCAGTTGTTGGAAGCATGCATCATATGCATTCCTCTCCAAAGCCGGAGGAGAATGTATGTGGTGTCGCTTTACGCATCTGCTGCACCTCCACCAAACCAACTTATGACAGAGCTGGAGACCCTTTTTCGTTTTCTGCAGCTGAGCACGGAGGAGAATTATTACTTCCTGGCCGGAGATATTAATGCCAAACATGCCACATGGGGAAATGTTACTGCAAATCCCAGGGGCAACCAGTTTCACGATTGGAGGCGCCTCAATATGATTGAGTACAAAGTTGTACGCGACGGATATCCTTTCTTTCCCAAGAAGCGGTGCTTTCCTGGACTTGGCCTTAACGGACGCAAGACTTCAACTGACGAACATAGACCAAAACATGCGGAACTGTTTGCGTGCGTTTGAGTACGATAGTGACCACTACGGACTCGCCGCCGCAATACGGATCCCGAACGAGCGAACGCTGCTGGAGGAGTACGAAGCGAGATATATGTTCGAGTGGGATCGACCCACCGACAAACAGTAACATTACAAATGATGACATTGATCGGCATTTTTTTACAAATGAACGACGTCATCAAACGAACTATGGAAGGAACTATTCCTCGGGTAGGACGTTCCGACGACGACCAGACAGAAAAGTACAGAAACCCTACAATCGACGCACTATACCGACAGAAAAGTAGACTGCTCTCGAGGCTTAAACGGCTGTACAGGCAATTTACTGATCGCAACGACCCGGAGGTAAGGATGCTGAATTCAGAGATCTGAATCCTGAAACAGCTGATAAAAGAAAATTACAGAAAATCTATAAGTCTGTATTGGGGCAATAAAATTCGGTCTATTAAAACCTGTAGTCCGAATAATGTTCCCACCGATAAATAAGTTGTTCAGGAGGAAAGATCACAATGATATTCCTTGTGTTCGCATCTCCCAGACAGCAGAGAATAGACAGACAGTACTGACTGCTGGAATAAGTCCAAAAAGTGTCGCTTCAAACGACGATTTTTTCGTGGTCGAGGAACCACAAGAGAGAGTGGATTTGCAGGGCGC
Organism: Portevinia maculata; assembly: GCA_949715645.1. NCBI lineage: Eukaryota > Metazoa > Arthropoda > Insecta > Diptera > Syrphidae > Portevinia > Portevinia maculata. The sequence goes on from OX454526.1 coordinate 224,945,676, forward strand.
TTGTTTCGAGGCCGTTTATACGGTGAACAATTCTGTTCGCCGTAACCACGACATTGAGAATAGAACTTGAGAATTGGTGTTCTGAGAATAATGGATTCGCCGTATTCGCTGATAAAAACCATGCTAATGCAATTGTCGCCAATGGCCGAGATGCATCGCACTTGTTCGTGTCGAAGGATGATCTTCTGTGCATCTTCGAGTCACTAAAGAATAAAAAGTCGGCGGGGATGGATGGTGTCCCAAACGTCGTATTAAGACACCTGCCTCTGGAGGCTGTAGATATTTTCACCACGCTGTTTAACAATGCGGTGAATAATACACATTATCCGGCGCATTAAAAGGTAGCTGTGGTACACCCTATCCCGAAAAAAGGTAAAGATAGGATGAACCCTGCCAATCTCCGGTCAATTAGCTTGTTTCCGAATATTAGCAAGGTCTTTGAAAAGATTGTCAATAGAGCCCTGTTAAAGTGGGTCGAGGACAATAACATAATTCCGGACAACCAGTTTGGTTTCAGGGCGAGGCATGACACTATTCATGCCGCGTCGAAACTAGTTTCCAACATTCAGTGGAATAAATGCAAGAACCAATGCACGGGTGCTTGTCTGGTTGATTTTAAGAAGGCTTTCGACACCGTATGGTAAGAGGGAATTTCCTACAAGTTGACCAGGCGGGGAATGCACAAACCTTTGCTATATGTAATTTATAATATGCTTATGGGAAAAAAGTTCGTTGTCAATTGTGGCCACGTGACTTCGAGCAGAGTCTTTGAAGTTAAAAACGGATTACAGCAGGGGGCGGTCAATTCTCCGATCCTGTTTAACATTTACACGAGTGATCTGGTGGGTTCACTCAGACATGCTATAGCGTATGCCGACGATTTGGTGGCATACAGATCAGGTCCTAAAATCGCGGTCACTAACATTCTTTTGCAGCGTGACTTCGATCAAATTAATGGATATTGCGACGACTGGAAGTTAAAAATCAACTTTCAGAAGACGGAAATAATCTTGTTCAGAACTCCATTGGCTGAGGCCTCTAGGGATACCAGAAAAAACTGGAAGAAATTGGCCATTATTGGACAAAATGGGCAGCCATTGGCGGTGAGAAGTTAGATTTCTAGGTATCTGGCTTGATCAGTATCTATATTTCGATAGACATATAGTTGCTTGTCTTGCTGGGGTCAAGAAGGCTTATGCTCTGACAAGTTTCATAGCAGTCAACTTGACTCCAGAGTGAAGGTCATTTACCACGTGGCCCTTATAAGGCCGATCATCGCTTATGGTTGTCCATTGTGGTTTAATATAGCGCCCAGTTATATGGAAAAGATTCGGGTTTTGGAGAGACAATGTCTTAGGTCCTGTCTCCGGTTGTTCCGAACGCCCGAATCCAACTATATAAAATACTATCCCTACAAGGTCCTATAGGATGGGGCTCAGTTGAATAGGATTGACAATTTACTCATTAAGGTGACTCGTAGGAACGTTGCAAGGGCGATGGCCAGTGACAATAGTCTGATCTTTGCGGCTTACTACCCCAATAAAATGTACATACAGAGTACGCTCCGGTCTGGCTTTGTCCCGCCAGAGGCATTTATCCATATTGATGCAAGAGGGCTGGTACAGACAAGGGATGGTATTCCGGTCTTATACCATCGATACCGCAGCGCGAGAGATTAGCGGCTCCTCCATGACGAGGAAGTCGCCAATGCTCATGAGCTCCTCCGTTTTAGTACCGCCTTATCGGAGAGGGATAAATTCGACACGGAAAAGCAATTCGCCGAATTTTGGTGGCTTGTTGAGGGGGGAGGGGTCAACATGTCCTCCCAGGACGATGCGTTACTTTAGGTAAAATCCTCTTAGGTTATAAGTTTAAGTTAGCTAGGGCGTTTTTGGGAGAGGCCGGGCTCGCCAAAGTGTGGTGGTGCTTCCGGGAGTTGACTGACGCTGTAAGGCTTCAGTCGGCTCACGGCGGCGCGTGTGCACGTTGTCGACTACCAGGCACCCGGAAAGCAATTAGGATTTTGACCACTTGTTGCGCAATGCAATGAGTGCTCAGAACCCTAATTATAGTTAGAATACGTTAAGTAGTTTAAGTAAGTAGAATAGGTAGTTTGTTTTATATACAAAATATAAAATCTTATTAATGATACCGAGTTTTATTTGATTTTCTCGACGAATACATACGAGTATGTAAGATTAGTTTGTAAATAGTTTTTAGGCCGAAAGGCAATAATTATAAGATATAGTTAAGTTTAGGGCGTCCGCATAAGGACCAATAAATAAGAATAAGTATCCTGTTAATTTTAAGTTAGATTTAATCATTTTTGTCTAGTACGTAAGTTGATATTCAGTAACAATTAAAAAATGAATTTAAAAAGTGAAGTAAAAAGTGCTGGCTTGTGACCCGTGCATTGCAGGTTCAATCCCCACGGGGAAAAACAACATAAGTCACCAATCAATGGAGAGAAACGAATGAACACTTGTTTTTTCCAACATCTACACCAAAAAAGAAGATTTATGGCTGGTAGTGCAATGGGCCGTTACCGATTACCGAGTCTGAGTGTTCTGGGATTTGGATTTTCTTTTTGTATAAAAAATATATATATCAAGTGTTCCGCACACCGACATCCAAATTTTGCAAGTGTCGCTCTCGCGTGATCAATCAGCCTTTAAAGAATATAATGGCATAGCCGCTGCATATAATTCTTCTTTAAATCAGAAGCAATGCGGATTAATGGAAGCAATTATTTTACGATTGTATGTCTGCTAATGGCACGGAGTTGTTCCAAAGTTGCCTTGATTGAGCCAGCGCATCCTCGGCGAGATGAACTTTCAAGCAACTCGATAATTCCCTATGCTCGAGAAATTACTTCAATATGTAGTTACAATAATCACTTTAATAGATTCACAATTTCGAAAATGCATCTTATCTTTCCAATTCGCGCCGCAGTTATACAGCTGAACTTCAGTCCGCATAGGACTGACACAAACTCTAGCTGCGCCCTTTGTAAACTCAACCAACGGGAAGATGTTCTGCACTTCTTGGCGGTTCATCGAAATGCTGTTTCAACCATCACTATTAATAGGCTATTCCTTCTTTTTTGGCTTTTTTGTTTTAGCTAAAAAGACGTTAATATATAATATTGCTTCTCAACTAATTGCAGCAATTTTTATTTTAATTTTTAATTAAATTTTTAGTTTAATTATTCCTTTTCACTAAGTCCAGTAAGTCATTCTTATTATACCCTATTCTGAGGGTATAATAATTTTGAGTTATAGTTTGAAACATACCGTAAAATCCACCCACAGACAAGCCCACAATCTCAGAAAAACATATTTATCGAAAAAATCGAATTTCGAGCATGAAAGCGAAATTTTCGATGTATAGTCCTTAATAAATGCTCGAGAGTTAAATTTTGGAAATCCGCCAGCTGAAACGCCCATAATTTAAAATGTATAGAAAAGTTAAAGTTTGAGCTAGGAAGCTGAAATTCATTATGTTATACTCTCTAGGGGACCTTAATGCTGATTTTTTTGAAAATATTTTTATTACCGCCCACTGACATGCCCACTTTTAAAAAATAAATCATTTATTAGAGAAATCATTCGAAAAGTATATATATGTAGTTAACAATTCCTTTAGATTTTTTTTTTTTATAATTTGCTTACGCTAAAGGGATTTTTTCTGTTGTTACAGTACCCTTATAATGCTAAGAACACAGTGTAAGCTACTTGGTATTAGAAAGAATAGAGAGATCGGAAAGAAGTGTTTGGGTGCAGTTGTAGGGTTTTTCTCCACGGACTGTAGCCTTCCCTATATTTATTTTCATTTTCGATTTAACTTTTTTTTTTATAATTCGCTTACGCTAAAGGGGCTTTGTTGTTTCTGTATATGTACAGTACCCTTATAGTGTTAAACTAATAATAATTGTTAATTAATGTTAATAAAGGAATATTCAATCTAATGCAATCTAATCTTCACTCAAGATATAGTCCCTTCACACTCTTTGCTTGTATGTGGCAATTATGCTTCATAAATGATCTCCACGCATCTGTTGCAGATCTAGACTCTTTTGATGAATTTTTCCATCAAATAGTTATATATTTCCAGATTTATATCGTCGATAACCATAACGGTATGGATGTAAGCTTGAAGTGCCTCAATTGACTAGAAGAGTTACATAAGCCTTCCTATAAGCATGGGGCTGACGACAATTGGTGACGCTGCTGTTGATCGGCAGACTTAAGTTCTTGCTTACAATAGCTACCTTATAGACTTTATTACCCTTGTCAATATTCACAATTGGGTGAAATGTTTTTGATATATGTATATAATATATTTTGACATCCATAGGGGGACACTAAGGATTCTTTTGGGGTAGAGTGAAATTCAAATTTGGAATGTGTTCATGTAACAAAGCTTTCAGGTATGACATAAGGTCCTCAATTTGTAATTGTGAAATGGAAATTTAAATGCTCTTTTTAGGTGAAGAACAGTAAGAGAGTAACCTTGTATTTTGTTGGTATTTTGAATCCTAAAAAATACAAATCTTCAAAGTTTCCAAGATAATCGCATTCTGAAAATTATCTGATTTCAGCTGAGCGATGATATTTATACATATTTACCGTAAGTATCCAATACTTTTTGATGATTGTCCCGGAAACAACGCCTTGGAAAAAAACGTCAGAAAATGTTTATTTAGTCGAAATTGGAAAAAAACAGCAGAAATTGTTGGTAAAATACGAAAGAAAAGTGGGAAATTTGGTCAGAAAGGGATTGGAAACAGAAACAGAAAGTAGGTAAAATTGAAATAACCCCAGACAATTAATATATGTATATAAGACAAAATATTCATTTGGTCGAATTTCATTCTCAGAAATGTTGGCGTTTTTTCCGGGAGCCCAGACAAAACTTCATGGCTAAGCTAGCACCCCGAAATGCTTTCAGATAAAATTATTATTATTGATTAGACCATTGGACCCGAGTGGGTAGTTTTCTAGCCAGAACGTCCCTTTTTCTTATAGAGAAATTACGGCTGCTTGTGAAATGTTTTTATGTGTATAAATGATCTTAGTGAATAGTTACAATTTTGTTAAGTTTCTCCCTCCACCCCCTCCAAAATCAACCTATTTAAAAGAAAATACCACCACTACTATAAGTGGGTTTTTTAAATAAAGGCAAATTGTATACCTAAGTACTCGTACCTAGCCCATGATAATTGTGAGCGTAAAGTAAATATTCCTCGTCGTTACGTTTTCGGACAATTGGAATTTCAATTTGTTTTTCTATTTTCTTCTATGCTCGTAAAAACGGTTGCAAGAGGTGTGTTGGTGTTGGTATCGTTGGGGAAGTTTGAAATAGGGGTGCAAGAGTTTTCGAGGAGGAGAAGCGTGGCAAATATCGAGAGATATGAAAGTTTTCTAAAGCACTTGGTGGCAAGACTCCAGTGGCAGTTTGAGTACAGCAATTATAGTACAGTTGCGACTAGTTTTTGGACAATTATTAAAGTCGTTTACGAAGTCAAATAATTCCATTGTAGAGAAAGGAAAAAAACCGGCTACAGCCAAAATAACCACGCTTTCACAAGTACACTATCGTTACATTTCAATTACATAAAATAGAAGAAAGCGCTACAGACTCAAGAAAATACTGCCCTCCAACAATTTCGTTGCCCTAGGTCAGCTTAGGAGTAGTTTGACCTCAACATTGTACAATGGACAAGAATTGAGTCTGAGTGCTGCAGTGTAGAAGTCTGAACATTTTTACTGAATAAAAATCAAGCTCCCACATGACCATTCCCGCAAGCCTGCTCCGAAGAAGTCAAATCAAACACCGAAGTATACAAGATTCTAATAGATGATGAACCCAAGACATCGTGGGAGTACCTGAACTTCACCGCGAAACTGACTTACCAACATATTTTTTTTATTTGAAAGAAATTACGTTTGTATTACAGTTCATTTTAGAGATTTGCAGGAAAATACATATAATGTGTGTAATATACTTTCTTAAGTTAGATACTTATGTGCCTAAAGTAAATTTCTAACAAACATTTTCATTGCGTTTAACAAGTTTTGAATTTTTAGAATACTGATATAAAATAACACCAGAGATTAATATTGCTGTAAAATTTGAGACTTAATTTATAATACACTAGCTGCACCCGCCCGGCTATACCCTGGGCCAAAATGGTATTGGCAATTTTTTTCTACTAGAATACATAATTATTGTCTATAGCGGGTACCCGGGTGCGTTTACGCGCCTAACAAAAAAAAATACCGATTTTGACTAAACTTCACGGAAACACTCTCAGGCCAATACCGCAGATTCGCTGATTTGAGGTCCATCGGTTCGGCGGTGAAAAGGGCTGCACCTTTTTCACCGCACGGCTTAGCTCGCTCACGCAACTTCATTGCTTCGTTAAGCGTAGGTGTCTGGCGGGCACCTATATCAGCTTACTTTGTCGAATCAAACAGCAACACGAAAGAAACAAATTTTGATAGAATCATTTTTCATATACGAGTAGATAGATAAAGTAGAAATAGAAATTCCATAGCCAATTTTCTGATCCCTCGTGTAAGAGCAATCGCGTTGACGCATCAACCATGCACTCTGGAGGAGACCAAAAACGTCGAAGGGCGTGAAAATAAGACTAGCAAAAAGAGTATGAGTTGGAGAGAATCAACCTGATACGATAGACAGGCAGCTGTTTGATCTGATGTTGCTGATGAATCCCAGGAAACTGGACAAGCTGAACGGGTCTAAGAGCCAGTGGAAGAGGAAACAGAGGAAGGCGGCAATTGGGGCAAAAGAACTGCATTAGTTGAAGGCGCAAGCGCCTAAAGCTGTACTACCTCGGCGGCGACGCCTTAGGTTACTGTAACCGAAACCTACTACTTCCAATAACCTTCCAAGCCACAATTTTGTGGCCAAGATTTGGTTACTGCAGCTATAAGCTACCAAACGAATGAACTATTGCGACACCAGTAAAATTGGCCTTGTTATATGTTCCGAAGCCAACAGTGCCATTATCAGCTGATTCCAACTGACGTGCCCTGTATCCAAAAGTATTTGCAAAACGCCAGTTCCGTGGTGGAGCTCGGAGCTACAAAGAGTATGAAGAAAAGCCACAAAACTCCTTAAGATGTAGACTGGTTTGGAAGAAGACTGTAATCTATACCGATCGAAACAGAAAGAATATAAGAAGTTGATTCGGGAATCGAAAAGTGCTTCTTATAGGAATTTCTGCAAAAAGATTGAAATGCTAGGTGAAGTTCTAAAAAACGGCAAACCAGCCAAATTGAATTCACTTCAATGACGGCACTTTTATTTAGACATAAGTGGAAACTTTAAGTCATCTATTGGAGTACCAAATAACCATTGGCTCATAACCAGCCCCGATTACCAAAGCTATGAGTGAGCTGAGATTAACAACTTGGGGTAGCTGGTATATTGCGAAGGCTGGGGTAATGGATCAGGCTGTCGAATAGGCTTCTGTATCATTTGAAGGCTTCATGTTACCTGGAACGAACGGAATATAACCAACCATGCAGCAACAATGTACAAACCAGTTCCTACCGACCATGAAGAGAATCTTCACCGGTGTCCTAGCACTGTCATAGACACCAATACCCTTGTGTACAGTTAGAGTAGCATTTCAGACCAATCAGTCTGGCATCCTTCTTGCTTAAAAGCATGGAAAGGCTGGTCGAGCTTCATGTGCGCAAAACTACGTTGCGTTTGCACACTCTATCTCGGATGCAACATACTATCAATGCGAAAAATCTTCCGAGACTGCGCCCCGAAAATCTACTTGCTTGATTTGAGAGCGCTCTCGACAAGAAAGAATACGCGGTGGGCATTTTCATCCATATTAAGGTGCTTTTCACAAAGCGACTTTTGCCAATATCTGTAGCTCTGCCAGACAACACGGCCTAGGCGAGTCATTGGTGCTGTGGATTAAATCAGTGCTAATGAATATAGAACGTTGGTTGTGTATGCGAATTATGGCCATTATGTGATGGCGGAGGTAAACAGAGGCTACCCGCAAGTCGTCGTTCTGTCTCTACTGCTGTGGTGCATATTGGTCGACTCTCTATTGAACGCTCGCAACAGTTCTAACATATACGCTCAAACGTACGCGAATAATGTTACGGTACTTTCTATTGTATCATGCCCAGCGGCTGTCTGCGAAAAAGCGCAGGCGGCCCTAGACATGCGGCTTATCACCGAAAAGAGTCCTATGAATGTAGATGGCTACCAAAAGCCCATTTTTAGCATATGCGTTGGTTGTTTGGTAGAATAGGCTTTCACGTTAATACATTACTGCTGCTTTTGCCGAACTCCGAAGCAAGGTATGTCGGTTGCACTGGGGCCTTCCCCAGCACGCCTTGGCGCCGGCCTTTTCGCATTATTGACAGTAGTTGTTCCCTTTCAAGTTGTGGCATAGACGATAGTATTGCGATTCCACTGACTCCCAGATAAAGTTCTCCCTTAACCGCAGATATGTTTTCTTGACGAGCTGATAAAGAGCTGGTCTCCAACTTTGATATTCGTCTGCATCCAGATTAAGCTCTGAGCCACATTCTTGGGCCAACGCCATCCATTCATCGTACCAGCTGATTTTATTATATATTGCCCTAAGACTAAGAGCAACCATTTTAGGGAGTCGATTATTTGGCATGTTCATCACTTTTAGGATATAATAAATTTGACGCTTTAAAGCTTTAACGTATAGTTCAGTCCAGTGTCTGTCATAATTAAATTTGGCCTTTCGATGCAAAGACACCAGAACTTCGGTTGATACGCAGTTACGATGGCGATTTTTTTTTTGCCAGCTTCTGTAGTAATCACAAAAGCCTTTAATTTTATTTTAAAGAAGCTTTCACCAGTTACATCAATAGCATTAAAACTTTTTGAGCTTAAGACAAACGGTTGTTCCTAATAATAAACTTTCTGTATAAAATTATAAGTCAACCTTTTCCCTGAATATTGCATTTAAATTAATTTCTAAGTATCGTGAGAACCTTCACATTCGCGAAGTAATTTAAATTCGAACTCACAGGATCTCAGTTTTCAATGAATATATCCTTTGGTAAGTGCAAAACCCCTATCAACAAGTATCTCTTTCAATATGTTTTTCAATAGCTGAACAAATAAAGTCTTCTTAAATAAAGCTCCAAAAAGCCGAATGATTTCTATAGTAGGGTAGAACTGAAGAGCACACCCAACTACTTTGGAAGGATTTAAATATCATTTGAATTGAATGTATTAAGGTTCTTGAACTTACTAGAGAACGGTTTTTTATACATAAAATTAATTGACCTTCTATAATTATTATGTACCTATTTATGTACTAGCTCAAGAGCTGTCGAAAAAGACGTTGAATTGCAGCCCTTTTGCTTTAAATTTTTGAAGAAAATGAAGACAAATAATGTTCAAAAAGTTGATTGTAGCTGCTAACTCTATCGATTGTTGCGAAATATTTTGGTATTGTTGACGCCCCAGTATTTTATCGAAAATCGGAGTATGAAACTGCAACCCTTATGAAATCACCCACTGCCACTAACCCCTATTTCCAATGATCCCGCCTCTAGGCATTTTAACACGGCAGGTTTTCAGCCGTAGTTGCCTCTCTAGCTGCACGTTAATTAACTCCTAAAGTTTTGGCAATCTGGACATGTGCAGGATGCCTGGGGGTATATGACATTGCCTGCCGATGTATGTCGATGTGTCACAATCAAAAGATGAAGCCAATTTTAATTCTCGCTAAGGTTAAAATCTCGAAGGTAATTGGTTGTTCTGCGCTTCTTTAGCAGTGTGGAATGGACTAAAAACACCACGTTCATAAGAACCAAGCAACCGACATAAGATTTTTCTTTTATAAATTTAAAATCTAACAAAAATATTTGACGAACGATGATGGCCGCTCAGTTAAGCTTTTCAGCGTACACTATGTTTTTTCTGAAACCTTTATTATTTTATTTGTAAAAAAATATTTTTAAAATTTAATTCAGCCTAGCGACGTATTCGACATCTTCAAGCTTACGGGAGTATGCATGAAATGATTTGAAAGCGGAAACGGTCGGTACCATTTTGTTCCATTTGCAAATGTGAATTTGTTTAGTACATATTTTATGTTCATGTCTGGGTTTTCCTGTCTTAAAATTCAATTCTGCTACCCCTTTTTGTCCAGGGGATTCGTTTTTGTTTTCTCTTATCGGCACAGGCATCCTATTTTCTTTTTATGTTCACTGTATAATCAAATTAAGAAAATGTTTATGTTAAACATAAAAGCGTTCTAATTTTTTCATTTATGATTAGTTATTTCAAGCTTGATAATGTGAATTTCTCTGAAATGTAATCCGGTCGCATTTTATTTGGTTTACATTATCAATATTCTACTATATTGCAACCTTTTCTACAAATGCCTTTAGATTTTAGATTCTTTATTTCTTTCATTCCTAAAACGATACATAATACAAAATAAACAAAGAAGAAAGTATAAGAAAGGTTAGTGATATTCAGTATTTATATACAAAGATAAAATAGTGTAGAATGTTACTTCAATTTGATAAATTATACAAACTAAAATTTGGGTGGGGTGACCCAGTAATAAAAACCAAAAAACTAAAAAAGTAAAGAAAAAAAAACATGTTTAAACAGAAAAAAATTATAAACAGAAAAGGAACTTGTAATAATAATAATTTTTTCTTTCAACAGTTGCATAATTCTTAACAACAACACTTTTCTTAAAAACAACCATTTTGATTATATTTTGAATTTTCAATATTTGCAGTAAATTTAAGAATTTTGCAAATTACTCCAATAACGGCACATTAGAAAAACGGCTATATCTAAAAAACCCGTGAAGTACTTTGAAGGAAATTTGATATTAACACTAATACTACTATCTTACTACTATCTTGAATAATTTTGCACACTCATATCCTAAAAAGGTTTCTAAGTTTAAATATTCATATAATACTTTCTAAAATGTTTGCCCTGTTTAGGGACGGGTTCAGAATATCACTACAGCGCACCCCGATAAACAGCGATTGTCGTAATAGGCGACTAAGGGGAAAATTACATCTGCCCAATTTTAACACTCAGGTGAGCTTAGCGACACTTTAACATCTTAAAGCTGTCCCACAAGTGTGCATGCGAATCCGTACGTTGGTACGACTGGAGATCAACGGTTTTGCAAAAGCAAGAAATAATAGGAGCATGTACGTGTCGAATTAATTTATACTCAAGCACTATGGAAATGTACGCTGACAGAAAATGTACTACCCCGCCTGGCGCTATTATCATGGTACTAATCCTGGGACGGAAATGCAGTGATATTGCTATACGGTTTCCGGGTGATAGCAAAGTAATGCTTAATCTTAGGCGAAACATCTTATGTGTTGAAGAAACCAAAAGGCGAAACACCAGAAATCGGGCGCGTTTCTTGGACGTTAGAAAAAAAGCTTTCAAGAATGTTCTACTACAGGACGAAACAGGGTAGGAACGGAACCGATATCATCCGCAAGAGCTACTTGGAAGCGTCTTGACCATTTATTAGTTCTTAGGGAAGTCAAACGAAGACTATGAAGACTGTTATGGAGGAACCAGGAACTCTCCGGCTGAATATATCTTAAGCATGTTTAAGTCAACTGGTACAATTGTTCTTAATACCATGTTCCTCAAACAAAGCCGACATCTGGTCACTTACAGCGGAAATGAAACTCAGATTGATTACCATTTGGTAGCATGCCTCCTCTTGCCAGACATTTTAATGGATGCGGGAACGAAAAAAAAAAATAAACAAACAAAAGTGTGTGCGAAAATCAAATGGTACATTCGTGACAAAGATCAAGGCGAAGCGTTTATTGCACCTATGGAAAATTATCTCCATCACATCATCAACGAAGTTGAGAACAAAGAGTGCAGAGCACAAGACATGTGGAAACCTTTACAACGACTTTGCTTTGATAGAGCCAAATCACTACTAGGGGCTTTAGAAGGACAGTATCAACACGGCAAAGGAACGTGGATCGACAAATGAATCTAAATCATGATAACTTATAAATGACAAGGAAGCGGCATCCCAAGCTTGGTCAAAGTGCTAAAAAATAACGGGGATGGAAAATCTCGCCTCGAACTGAAATAGAGACTTTGGAAGAGGCTCGCGAGGAGAAAGTGTGTGGAGGTCCTGCATCGGGAGTTAGAAGAAATTGTCTTCTTCGGCTGCTGATGAAAATACGGCAATCCACGAACTGCGACAAACCAATTATAACTCGGGTACAACAATTTTCACAATTGCTGATCAGATAGTGAGAAATGCATAGGAAATTCGTTCGCCAACGTTCATCAACAAAGCTCAAGGGTTGCGTCTTGTGGATGATAGAAAAAACTCTACAGTTGGCAAGAGTATTGTAAAGGACTTCTTAATGAACAACTTCCTTGGATACATTTTATAAGAGCAGTTATTTCTGTGTCGGTAAGGAACGGCTCTTTTAAAATCGAACAGGAGCAGTTGGGCCGGAAGATACATTCTGAGTTCTGCAAAAAAATGGGAGACATCGGATCCAAATAGCTCATGATTCTCATTTCCAGACTGATGAGAGGCGAGAAAATGCATCACTTAAAACGACCTATGAACTTGAAGCTGACGTTGATCGCTTCGTTGAAATCGTACAGGATGTCGTGTGGAAGAAAACTTAAAAAACAAAGAAAACGTCGGTCAATTACATTCAAAATTATTGACAGGAAATAAATGATTAAGAAGAAGAGAAAAGCTCCGAATGAAAAAACGTCTTATATTATACCAATTTCGCTTCTTCCAATTATATCCAAAGCGTTCGAGAGAATATTGATAAGCCGAATACAGCCGGTAATAGAAGAAAGGAATCTTATTCCGGATCATCAATCCGGTTTTAGAAGCAAGCATTCTACAGTTGAACAACTGCATAGAATAACACATGTTATCGAAAAATCTCTTGCAGAAAAAAGGGTTTGTTCAAGCGTATTCCTTGACATCTCTCAAGGCTTTGACAAGGTCTGACATGAAGGCTTAACGTTTAAATTACGACAAGTTCTGCCGGAACATCTATTCTGGAGAATTACCTAATTTTTTTTTTTTTTTTTTTTTTTTTTTTAAATACACTATCAGCTCTGTGTCGTGGAGTGCTTAAAGCAAGCAACTATCACGAGCAGAAATTGCCGGCACTAAAAGTGCACTCACAGGCTCATCATTTAGTGCAGGTGTTAGTAAGGACAAAACAATTAAAAATACAATAATTAAGTACCTATAAAATACTAACACAAACACAAAATAATGCAAACAATTTAAGACATTAAAGCATTAATACGCAAAATATTTTTTAGCTTAATTTTACTAACATGCAAGTCAATCACATGATCATTTAGATTATAGATTCTACTCATGCGACTAATAAGCTCATGCCTCCCATAATTCGTTCTATGGTGGGGGCTAAACAATAATTCAACACTGCGTAAATTATGGGCACCACCACGAAAATTAAAGCAAATAGACGACAGCAAGTCAGGTGCATCTATTTGACCGGATATAAGCTGCTGTAAAAAAATGATATCGCTATTAAGCCTTCGTTGAGAAAGGGGTAACATTTGAAGAAGCTTGATACGTTGACTGTAGGGAGGAAGGTTAAATGGATCATCCCATGGAAGTCCTCTAAGTGCAAATCGAATAAATTTACGTTGAATGGTCTCTATTCGATTTGAATGAATGTTGTAGAACGGCGTCCAAACTTGTGAAGCATACTCTAGAATCGGACGGATAAAACAATTGTACAATGACATAGTAACGTATGGGTCATTAAATTCTTTTGCCCACCTTTTTACGAAGCCCAGCATAGAATTAGATTTATTAACAATAAAATTGATATGCTTGGCAAAAACCAGTTTGGGATCGAAATAAACCCCAAGATCCTTAAAATTATCAACATTACAAAGAATATGTTGAGACAGAGAATATTGAAAGGTGGAAGGGATAGTCTTTCTAGAGAATGTCATATGTTGACATTTAGTTGGGTTCAGGGATAAACCATTTTTATCACACCAATTTGCGAAGCTATTAATATCAGATTGAAGAAACATTCTGTCTTGCTGACTAGTGATAGATTTATATATTTTCATATCATCAGCGTAGATCAGGATATTACTGTGATTTATACATGCCTTAACATCATTAATGGCAAGTATAAATAAAATTGGTCCGAGGTGACTTCCTTGGGGAACTCCAGACTGAGCTGTGAAAGATACAGATAGCGATCCTCTAAATTTCACTTGATAAACCCTTGATCTATGGTATGAATTAACCTATTTTTTTGATTTAATTGATAGATTATTCCGCGTCAAATCGCACCTCCGCTCAAATAGTGTCATAATTCAAAAAAATTAGAAAATCTATTTATTGCACCATTACGTCCCCCATGCTTCAAACTATTATCTCAAAAAGTGTCATATTCATTGTTCGAATATTTGTCCCTAGAAAACACAAAAGTTTCATTGTAATGTAATGCAAAAGTAATGGCGGCCCAAACCTGTGAATGTTTTTTTCTCGAAAAAATGATTTTTTGACTTAGGTATGACACTATTTGAGCGAGGGTGAGAAATGTGGAAACGAATATTCTAACTTACAAGAAAATAAATAATTTACGGGTCTTTTCAAACTCGGTTCAAATTCCGTTTGGAAATGAGGCTAAGTGTCTTGGAATGACACATGACGCAAAGCTGAAATAGAAAGTACATGTAAAGAAAAAACGCAAAGAACTAGATAATAAATATAGAGAAATGTATTGGTTACTCGGAAAATACTCCGAGCTTAATATAGAGAGCAAACTACTTTTATATAAGCAAGTGCTAAGACCAGTGTGACAAGTATACAACTCTGGGGTTGTACCAAATTAAGTAACATTAAAATTTTACAAACTTTTGAAAACAAAGTGCTAAGGGGAAGGTATTGTTAACGCGCCTGGGTATATCAGAAATAGCGATATCCACAGAGATGTGCATTAAAACAATCCAAGACAAGATCAAAAACTAAGCGAGAAAACAAAAAACTCGACTAGAAAGTCACGAAAATATTACAGTCCCCCAAGTTTTGAATGAAAGACATTTATTGCGCCGTCTACAAAGAACTAAACCCTTAGACTTAGCGCTATAAATAACCGCGTCTAAACTGCGGAGTTAGCAGGAACTTCTAATGGGAAGATACCTACAAAACGTTCTTATTTCGTGAACCTGGTTGTAGTTAAAATACAAAACATATAAGATATGAGGACAAATTGCTGATTGGTCTATCGACGGCTGGCTCCTACCCGCCCCGCGATGAAATGTCAAAACGGCTGTACGGAAGAAGGGAGAAGGGCTTAGTGGATGAAAGTCCTATACTGTTACTGAGTATGGATCAGTTTCGCCTTTTGAAGATTACCACCTACATCTACAAATATTTGTTTATTTTTTAGACCTCCTACATTACAACTTGCGATTTTTAGATTTAATAATTTAACGTTGCGCTGGTAAACGGATTCTTCTCAATTAGATGAGTCGGGTAAACTCAATCTTGTGTATGCACCCAAATTGGTTAAGTGGTTGCTTTTGTCGTGTTTATGCTTTTAGTTTCTTTGTCAGATTCAGATGACATTAACATTTTGTGGACCTTAATGTTTTGGTTTTTGCAATTCGTTCATAAAACATTTTAAGGATGGCGGAACTTCTCCGAATATTTCATGGGTCACCTTTATCCCGTTTTCGCTTGGACGAACAGTTGGTACTCTATTCCCATTCCTATCCCACAAAAAGTGGGTGTGGGAAATATCAAAGTAATTGTAAATTGTTAAGAAGAATACTGTCTACATGTTTTGTAATTTATAAATATAACCGTTTTTAACGTTTTTTAAAGAAAAAAAATATTTTTGATAACAAAACACCTATCAAAAGTCAGCATATTACAAAAAATCGTAGGGCTTTGAACTAAGACGATTGATTATTCCAATCACTAGAACAATGTGAATAACTGCTGTGATGTGTTTTGTGTTTTTTTTTTTGGTAAGAGCCAACACCAACATAACACAAGAAAGATACAAATTTTTTCTCATAGTGTATCACTTTTATCTGAATATACAGGCAAAAACAGATTTTCGAATTAGTCCACACTTTGACGTTTATAGAATGATACAACTGCTTGAAATTTCTGTCTCACCAAATGATCATTTTTATATATACCCCAATTGGTAAGAGCGATATTATATGTTAATCCATTTTGAAATATCTTTAATTCGTCTAGAATAGTACCTACACGATTAACCAAATAGCAAATCTAGTCAGTCGATTTAAGTTAAAAAAATGTTGAGTAAAAGGTTTGAAGCAACCAAACTCAAGCTCTCTTGGAACAGAGTCAATGTTTTCTTTTTATTAATATGACCCTTTATGTAAATCATTCGTATTTTAAGTAAATATCGTATTTTAAGAACAGCTAGGTTTTGTGTATGTACAGATAGCGTGAAAAAGTCAGGGTCCCGAAGTAGGTAAAGCAAATTTGTTTGAAATGGTGGACATGGTCAAGTTGATTACAGTTGCTGTCAAAATAATTGCCATATCATCCAATCAGCTTAAAGTAAGAGTAAGTGGGTGATAAATAAATAAGTATATTAATTGACTTTGCAAACTATCCGAAATAGATAGAATTTATCTGGCTAAACCAAATACGCTCATTTGTGTATGTGTACACATTAATCAATAAATAATCTTTTACTTCACTTTGCTGTATCCACCCACATCTTCATTATTCACAGCATAAACTCATTGGGCATCAAAGTGCCAATCAGAGAACAACAAAATTTTACCACAGTCATTTCCACAATCATGTCTGAATGCCATTATTGCTTTTCCGGAAAATTTTCGTTTTTACATTTTTTATATTAAATTTAATTTTATCCGGAAATTATTTTCACAATGACTGAGCATATAGCTACTTCGATTTAATGACTGTTCGCTGTCAGGCAGCAATCCATTGTACATATTCATACGCTTTCTGAACATAAAGTTGTACGTATGAATAAGTGCTTCATTATTCAATTTATAAATCGAGAATAATAGCCAGTTTCGCACGTTAATGCGGTCATAATCTGGATTTATATGCTATTAAAGTCGTCAATTCGAAAATCGGAAATTGTTAAACTTAAAATAATACTGGAGTATCTGGGCATTTTGATATTCCTGCTAAATTAGTGCAACTTAAAAGCAAGGCGAACGGTGCAGTAACAAACAATAAAGTATTGGATCTTTGGTAGAGAAACTTCGGGTATTGTGATTTGGTCCGGAAATATGATATACCAGCATATAATCCGAAATTATCAATTCTCGACAAGAATTTCCTTGTCAATATAATAATGGAAAAGAACACTTGCAGTTTTAAGTGCGCTCGCGTTCACTGTGTTTGTTGTTAGTGTGTCGAAAGTATGTCAGCGCTACAGTCGACATTATTCCGTGTTAGCTTTATGTGATAGTTAAGCAAAAATGGAGCACAATTAAAAGCTCAAGGAAAACGATTTTGTTTGTGTGGGAATAGAACTCACAATATATTTGGTGAGTTTTTAATTCGATGAAGTGTATTTTTAAAATAATCTACGATTGTTTAAAAAGCTAAATACGGATAATGTGATATAGATAAAATTGTCTAAAGTATTATACTATATCACATTACCCACCAAATTATCATCAAGTAAATATTACAATAAATCATTTCAGATCATTCTAATAAAAAGGGGAGAATCGCAAATGAGATGCGGGAGAAATGGGTAAGGCTGTTCTAGCAGTCCGAGGAGGAGCAATGGGCATAATGTTGGCATCGAAAACATTTGAAGTTACTTTTACAACAAAGAGCAGCTCGTAGTGACAAACTTATCAGCGATATTTTAGCCACGCCCTTGGGACGTGAACATGTTTTTAGCCAGGAAATTGAATTGGATGTGGTAAGATGCATCCGGGAAATGGAATCACGTTTTTTTGGTCTATATCACAATACCCGAACCATATCACAATACCCAAAGTTACTATACTAGTTGGCGATGTGATTATTTTTGTTACAGTAATAAATGAATTCATAATCTATCTGCTATCAAATATTTGTATTTTAAATTTAAACAACAATTCTGTAGTTTTTTTACGGATGAAACTATAGGTAGGATAGTCGGGCGCAGTGGCTCAATGGTTAGTGTGTCTGCCTACTAATCGAAAGGTCCCCGGTTCAATTCCCGCTGGGGCCAAGTAACATCTTGAGTTTTTTTCCACTGCCCCACCTCTTGCGAACGTCTGACAAACATCCAAGAGTATCAATTCTCATGAGAAGCTTCTCCAACTTGCCGTTCGGATTCGGCGTAAAATTGTAGGTCCCTTCCACTTCCGCAAAGAAAGTGGTTGGAGAAGCTAGGTTTTAGGCACTTTATGGGTCGTTAATGCCTAATATTTATTTATTTTTTATAGGTAGGATATCACATCATCCGCCAATTTTATTAAGCGGAGTTACAGAGACTGTTCTATTTTTCTTTAAATAGCTGCAGATTGTCTTACACTGCAGAGTTCCGAAGACAAAATATAATGCGCAATGTATCAAAGAGCTATAATGAATAGTGCGGCAAGAGCTATGTCGTAAAAAGTACGAGTAATTGTTAGAAAACAAATGCCTATATCGCGTTACCAGAAATTACTCGACCTTGCCCAAGGTCTACAGTTAAGTTTTCGAAATAATTGTGTCAAATCCCAACATAAGTTTTTACTTACATAGAACGCTAGCTAATCGTTCGGCAAATCGATGATCTGTACTAATTTCTCTTACCTTCCTTTCTAAAACATTGACGTAATTGTATTTAAATATAGCGTAAGGGATACAGTAGTTGCCACCCATAAAAAAATTTTGACTTTAAACAAGCGTAGCATTCTTATTTGAAACGTGATTTTAATATGTTATACATTTATATATTGTTTAAGGAATTTAGTTTTTACTAAAAATGTACTTCTTCGAGTTGATGGATTGCAATTTACATTTAAATGGATTATAAACAAAGTCTCTCAAAAACTACAGCAGTTGGCATCCCTGTACAGTGTTTGGCACTCTACGTAACTACAGTTGTTGGCACCCGGAAATCAAATAATAACTATACCTCCCTTTCATTTTGCTCTAGGAATTCTTTGACGACGCTTTAAACATCTTCCATTCGCTTTGGAAAACCTTTAAATTGACAAAGCTTTATCCAATTAAAAATTGTTGCCTCTTCCTCTTTTTATTAAATTGGAGACGGGCAATTCCGAAATAAAGTTTACTTACAAAATTGGAAGTCCTTATTAAAATTCACAAGATTCAACGCTAAAAGACATTGCACTGATATCACATCAGCGCTTTGATTTATGAATATCGACTAAAGTGAGGCTTTAATTTAGAAAATGCATGAAAATGTTACAAATTTATTATATTTTTGGAAAAAAAAATATTCCTCAAAAGAAGTAACTGGAACAGAGCAAATCGGTATTGAACAGAGAGGTGTCAACTACCGTATCAAAAAAAATAAATAGTGTCAACTACTGTATCCGTTACGCTAATCGTTTTTTTTAATAAACAGTCTTTAAAAAACACACAATCTGCAGACTAAAATTAACTTCTCATAGACTCCAAAAAATACATGAAAATCTAACTCGAATATCTATCATGTAACTGTGCATATAAAAATAAAAACAAAATACAGATTTTACCTGCCAAGCATAACAGCAAGATTTGCTTTCTACCATTTGCTTCTCGACGGTTAAAGGCATCATAGCCCTTCCATTTCAATGCATATCTTTTGGTACGCCTGGCGGCTTGACTTTAAAGAATATCAGTTTGGATTTCTGAGACTTTCGCAAAAAATATTTAAGGACAAATGCCTTTGTATTGATCGAAAAAAATACTCTATTTGTGATCAGCATCGAAAGTTATGTCTCTCTTAGTATGTCAGTCCGTTCGTCATCAATTTTGAAGTCCTCAAGCTAGGAAGCTGAAATATGGAACATGTATATTGGTCCGGAAGAGATCAATTATAAAGATTTTTTAAGTCCACCCAGTGGCACGCCCACTTTTAAAAAACGAAGAAAAAGATATTGCAATCGTGTTAAAATTTTGAACTCAAACTAAGTATGTATGAGTTAGGTATTTAGTTTGAGTTCGAGTTAGGTATGATATTACGACTATAGATACGAGGGCGGGTCAATAAGTCCGTGACTTTTTGAATTTCTGACCTCTTTACTGAAACGGCAACACTGCTCCTGTCAACAGGCATCTGTCAGTTGACTCCTGTCAAAATTTAAACTTGCTGCGTCAGTTAGTTTGTGTTTGACAGCTATTTTTATCAGACTACTCACTAATTTGAGGAGAAAATGGAAAAAAGTGAATTTCGTGTGCTTATTAAGCATTATTTCTTGCGAAAAAAAACCATTACCGAGACCAAGGCTAAGCTTGAAAAATACTATGGGGACTCTGCACCATCGATTTCAATGGTAAAAAAGTGGTTTACTGAATTTCGTTGTGGCCGTACAAGCACTGAAGATGCCGAACGTCCTGGACGCCCAGTTGAGGTCTCTACACCCGAAACAATCGAAAAAATTCACGATATGGTGTTGGCCGACCGAAGATTGAAAGTGCGAGAGATTGTGGAAGCCGTAGGGATCTCGCATGGCTCAGTGGTTTCAATTTTGAATGATCACTTGGGCATGAGAAAGCTTTCCGCAAGATGGGTGCCGCGTTTGCTCACAGTCGACCACAAACGCAATCGTGTAACAACTTCACAGGAAGGTTTGGCGTTGTTTAATCGCAATATGGAGGAGTTTTTGCCCCGTTTTGTAACCGTGGACGAAACATGGATCCATCACAACACACCAGAGACCAAACAACAATCAAAACAGTGGGTTTCTAAGGGTGAATCGGCGCCAAAGAAGGCCAAGGTGGGTTTGTCAGCCAATAAAGTTATGGCGACTGTTTTTTGGGATGCACGCGGGATAATCCACATTGACTACCTTCAAAAGGGAAGAACAATCAATGGGGAATATTATGCCAACTTATTGGACCGATTCAATGACGATTTGAAAAAAACACCGACCTCATTTGGCCAAGAAAAAAGTTCTTTTCCACCAAGACAATGCAAGGGTGCACACATGTGCAGTTGCCATGGCAAAAAACCATGAATTGGGCTATGAATTGCTCCCTCATCCACCCTATTCTCCAGATTTGGCTCCGAGCGACTACTTCTTGTTCCCAAACCTGAAGAAATGGCTTGGTGGAAAAAGATTTGACTCCAATGATGAAGTCATCTCGCAAATAAAGGCCTATTTTGAGGACCTCGAGAAATCATTTTTTTTGGAAGGGATAAAAAAATTGGAGAAGCGTTGGACAAAGTTTATAGAGCTCAAGGGAGACTACGTTGAAAAATAAAAATTTTTTTTTATCAAAAAATCTGTGTTTTATTCCAAAAGTCACGGACTTATTGACCCGCCTAAGTTGGAAAAAAATGTATTCCGCATTTTCGTCTCACAGTCCTTCTGAACCAAGTTCCCTGCTGGATGGACGGATTATTTTCAAACTCCTTATTTGGGGTTTTTAGGCTTATATCTCTCTCCATTTTTTTCTTTTACTCCATCATCTTAAATAACGGTAAGTACCATACAACCGTTTTTTATAAGACAGATTTTCTCAAGCGATTTTGAAAAGTAAAATAATTAATGTGAATGTAAGAATAGTCAAATAACGGTACGTATACATACATAGTTTGTTACATACTTTCATATTGCTGGTAGAGCCCTGAACTATACTTGCTATATTTTGTGATCAGGGAGCCGTGCAGAATTTCGAAAAACATAATCGCGAAAATGAAAACCCCTTTAACCCGGTAAGCGGGCCACCCAAACACTGTTTGATTCGAAAAATAAAGCTGACATAGATCCATGTCTATCTAATTGAAGTGTCCAGCTAGTTGTCTAGCACCTACCCTAGTGGAGCAACGAAAAGGTGGTTGTGCTTTGAGTGGACCTCCTCTTAGAGTCCTACCTAGAATTCGATGGCCATGTAGAATATATACCACAAATTAGGCATTAACGGCCCATACAGTGCCTAAAACCTGGCTTCTCCAAAAACTTTCTTGTGCGAAGTTGAGAATATATAAAGGACTAGCTGTCCCGTGCTCGCCTTGCTTCGCCCTTCTCAAATTTAAAACAAAATGCTTGCTGATAAGAACTGATAAAGAAAACGTCGAGAGTGTCCCTACTCATTGTATATACTCTGAGTGTGACTCCCTCTCAATCTCATTTACATTTCATACCCTATCTTTCTCAATCCCATGGCCATGAGCCATAAAAAAACAACACAAACTGCAAAAGGTGCATAAAAAAAGAAAGAAAAAGCACATTGCACAAAGGGACAGGTAGAGAAACAGATTTGTGCCGCACACACACACAAATTTTCCTCCACTCAACGCTGGGAAAATCCAACGATCTAGCTTCCTTTTACTTTTTTGAATTGTATAAAATTTATAGTTTAATGCTTATTGTCCAACTTCAGGACAACCTACAAAGATGATTTATATCTTAAAATCTTTGTACATAGTTGAATTTTATATTTAAAAAAATCCTATTTCGTTTGGATGAGTCATTCCAAAGCTAGGAGCTAGAAAGCATTCGAGAGTTACAACTTTTCTTAGATATCAGCTTAGATCTCCGCTTCTGGACAGCGGATGAAGCATTTTCCCGCGGTAAAAAGTAGCCTATGTCCATTCTTAGGCTCTAGACTATCTGTGTACCAAATTTAATTTAAATCGGTTCAGTAGTTTTGGCGTTAAAGCGAGACAGACAGAGTTACTTTCGCATTTATTATATTACTATGGATTGAATTATTATATGACATGCTTCCTGGATTTTGTTTATCCCATCTTAATATCGCAACAGACCGCAGAGATGGATATTTCGGCCAGCACCCATGTGGATGGTTTTCATCAGAATTTTGGACCCACTGTTTGGATATGACATTTTAGTCACATAGGCAGTCCATAACCTCACCTGCTAAGCAGTCTACTCATTTACTTGAAATATCATACATTTAATAAAGTACCTATACGAATTAAAGAAAAGCTTTGTCTCTTATTGGAGAGGTCAAAGGTGTCGAAACCAGGTTTTATTTTTCAACAAAAATGGTACCATTTAACTTTGTTTTTCAAATAAAAAACATCAAACATGTCGACAGCAATCACTGCCAATTATCACAACCGCCAAAACCATTTGTTAATAAATATGACAAAGATATTATGTAAGGAATGAAAACGCTGGAAGCAACAATATGATTTTTTTGAAATTGCTACTGGAATGGACGCCAATTCCCGAAATGTCCAAGTAGCTCTTCAAATATACAACAGTCAACCACCACCAACTAAAAAAGAAAGATCAACGAGGTAAACAAATCTTTTTCAGGAACATTTTACTAAAAAAATGAACACCACATTTGAAAGATATAAATTTTGCCTGTAATATCAAAACCTTACAATCCCAACATTTGTTTTTGATGCCATATTTCAATGTTATTCCAATTCATAGGAAATTAATTCGATAAGAACGAAGTAAAAATACTGGGATAAGTGGCAGTACAAAAGTTAAGACATTTCTCGTTGTCAGACATTCAAATAAAACCGTTCGACGAAATTTCTTTTCGGGGATTACTCATTTAAGTTCACGTTTTTTCGCTCCTTTATGTCTCAAAAACCATAGAAAAACATAGGGACGGGCTACAGTCCGCTTAGGCGAACTGTTGGATACCCTATTCTTATTCCTATACCTCATAAGTGGGCGTGACAAAAGTCTAAGTATGGTAGAATTGTTAAGAACGCTTGTTATATAACATTTAAAGGATTTTATCGAAAAAAACAAAGCTTTTGTAAAAAAACGCTCCCTAACTCAAACTTTGGTTTTTCAATAAGTTTTTTTTATTTAATTGTAAGCGTGTCAGTTGGCGGATTTCAAAAAAAAATTACGCATGAGGATAGAGGGCCCCTAGAGAGTATATATTATAAATTTCAGCTCCCAAGCTCAAATTTTGGATTTTCGAAAAAAGTTTTTTTTTAAATTGTGGGCGTGTCAAAGGGCGGATTTTGAAAATATTTACACATGAGCATAAAGGGCCCCTAGAGAGTATGTATATGCTATTAATTTCAGCTCCCTAACTCAAACTTTGGTTTTTCAATAAAATTGTTTTATTTAATTGTGCGCGTGTCAGTGGGCGGATTTTAAAGATTGTAACTCCCGAGCAGTTTCACGAGTCATAGATCATATACAAAATTTCATCTTTCTAGCTCAAAATTCGATTTTTTCGATAAATTTGTTTTTTTTTTTTGAGTTTGTGGGCGGATTTCAAAAATTCTTTAACTTGATTATTTCGGGACCTTATAGAGTATAGCTCTCTAGGTCCAGTCTAAAGGTCTAAATTTTGCCGACGGACGGACGGACAGACATGGCTAGATCGACATTACTATCGATGCTGATCATAAATATAGTAACTTTTAGGGGTCTACGGGCGATATTAAGGTATGTTACGAACTATGCGTCAAAATTAATATACCCTTAGAATAGGGTATAAACATACGAAGTGACAAATTGCTTTTAACCACGAGCATATAGTATTCCTACGCGTCCTGAAAATCACATTTTAAATCATAACTGGGCAAATTTATGTCTTACAAGTCTCCACAAAAATGATTAGTTCCTTTAATTACGTCGGAATCTCTAAATTACATTCACCAAATTAACAGATGTCACAACTGGCAGTTGGTCGTTTGTTAATCGCTATGCAACCTCGGTTGAATCTCAGAATCAGGAAAGCAAATAAATTTTCCTCGAAATGATAATTACTTGACTAAAGTACACGTTCGACCACATACAACCGCAAACTACCCTCATACACTCCGACACCTAGCTGGGTAACACCATTAGTCATTATGACAATTTGGAAATTGCCAACTCATCATCATTAACTACCCAGCAGCAGAACTCTCCGCTCCCTGTGGCCGTCGGATAGTTAACGATATAAGCTTGCTTTAAACCGCTCAGTTGTCTTTTATACACCCTCAGTGCAGCAGCTAGTTCCTAAAAATTACATCATTGAGAAGTTCTATTGTAACACTCTTTTCATATCACCGAACGCTTGAATCGATAGTTAATTACCCAGCAATTATAATCGAGCAAGGGCATCGTCTGTTAAGTGCACGTATGTTTCCATGAAATTATTTTCGACATAAAGCATGAAACCTTTTGTTGCGTTATCTCGTTAGACTTGGAAGATTTCGATCGACAGAATGATTTCTGCACTGCAGCACTTCAAGACAGAACTATGGATATAGCGTTGAGACAGAAGCGGGTTTGTGGCTTTGTGAGATTAAACAGCTTCACCTGGGTAAATGCAGTTTATTTCAACGATCTTCATGGCAAAGTGAATTGCTTTAGCTACAGAGCATCCTTCTTTCTGTTTTTGTACATGCACATCCATTTTAGCGATTAAGTAGGTGGTTATAACCCACCCATGAAGAACGCGTGAAAATCGTATCCTGTGAACATGTTATGAGTATATTTTGATGTTTGATGGGTCACTTAATCTGACAATTGAAAAAGGAAAGTTCAAGAACTTTGGTGGACAATGGACATGTACTTCACGTTAAGAAAGGACCAACGACCATCTTTTTTTATATTTCATTATGGAATTTGTAAAAGTCATTTGTAAAAAACTATTTAAGGATAAAACTGAACCTTTCAGATTAGACTTTCGAACGTGTCCCAATTTGCGTTAATATTACATTGTTTTCGTGTTTCAACATTGACATTTAGATGACCCTCATTGTCAAAGATTTAAATTGTTTCATATTGCAAACATGGTTACAATTCAGGGAACTTTGTTTTTAAATATGTTCCCAACTACATCTATATGCATGCTTGAAGAGTTTATAAGTCCTATGGCGCACACATAACAAATGGTAACTTAAATAGGCTATGACGGTTAAATTATCCTGAAAGTGCAAATGGAAAAAGTTATAGCATATTTGGCTGGTAGTATGTGCAATGATTAGCTCTGCCTCTGACCATAAAGTGGTATATATATAGGTAAGTAGGTACTAGTGCCTGCTTGGTGTTACATCAGTTACACCAGGACGCAATTAGCGAAATTGAATTGATGCCACCAATTTGCGTTTCGAATCCAGCCTGTGGAATTGAGGATTTCAATGATAATGCAGACATTTTTATTTCTTAATTCTGATAGATCTTCGAAGAATGTTTTATCATATGAAGCGATGTACGTTCTCGAATTGGGCTCTGGGCATGATGGAAGAAAATAAAGAATTTCAGCGCAAAATCGTCATCAGCGATGAAGCGCATTTTTGGTTAAACGGCTTCGTCAATAATCAAAATATACATTACTGGACAGGTGAGAACCCTCATGTGCTTCGTGAAAAAGCACTTCATCCGCAAAATGTCACTGTTTTTTTCCGTTGATGAAAATTACCGTCACTTTACGGTAAATGGTATTCGCTACAGAGACATGTTGGAACGTTATTTCTTTGAGCAATTGCATAAATTGAACATCAATGATGTGGTTCCAACAAGACGGTGCCACAAGCCACACAGCGGTTGCAAAAATCGAGTTATTGAAGTCTCAGTTCAGTGAACTAGTTATCTCTAGAAACGGATCCGTCTATTGGCCGCCGAGATCATATGATTTAAAGCTTCTAGAATTTCGTTTATGGGGCTACATTAAATCATTGGTCTATGCGAACAAGCCGGCGACGTTAAAGGAGCTCAGAGCCAATATTGAACGGGAATAGCGTATAGGTTGAAATGTGCGGCCGAATCATCGAAAATTGGGTTCAAGCTATCGACCGTTGCCTACGTTTCCGTTGTGAACATATAAACGAAGTCAAATTCTATTCATACATGTTTGGATAGTAGTTCATGTCAATAAGAGATATTTTGAGATATCTCAAGTCGTTTGCATTTTATTTTAAAAAAGAAGTTATCAAGTCCTTATTGAAAGGCCCTTTATATAGCTGCACTCTACTACATAACCCAAAAAATAAAAACATAGAAAAAACCTACTTTACTTTACCGAAAAATCGTCCATTCAATATTAAACTTTGGATTTTTTATGATTTCCGAGTAATTTTATTTGGCGATAAAATTGAAGCATCATTATATACATGGCTAACAATTTTTGTATTTCTTAAATTCAGCTCTGGTGTAAGACAAGAAAACGGAGAGTTCTGTAGAGAGTCATTAGCGTCGAAGTTCGAGTTCATAATTTCTATTTCAGCTACAATTACAAAGTTATTACACAATCAAACACTTTACACGCAACGCATGGACTGTCCTGAAATTAGTTCTTGCACATAGAAATTATCTGAATAAATTGAACAAATATGTACCTAGTTCTGTATATACATATATCATATAACATTTATACAATATTTAATAAAAGTTGTTCATCACGAATCCATTTTGTTAAAGCAAATGTTTAAACAGCAGCTCTTTATATTTATATACAATATTATAAACATTATTCATATATTTTAATATTATAACTAATTGGTCCAAAACGAAATAACAAAGATTTCACCCACTTGCAGATCTTGTTTTCTGTTTAACTGTTGTTGGCAAGTGAGTAGAGCAGGTTGTGATGAGCAGTGAAACATAGCGAAAGGCTACAGTCCGCTTGGGCAAACTGTTGGATACCCTATTCCTATTCCTATCCCTCATTAAGTGGGTGTGAACAAAATCTAAGTAAAGGATTTTATTGGAAAAACAAAGTTGTTGTTAAAAAAATGTCCTTTAAAAGGGGCATTGCAGACAATCTTTTATAAAGGAATTGTTCAAAACGACTTTAATTGATTACATACTTTGCCAATGATTTTTTCAATAAAACGGTTATTGTTAAAAAGTGGGAGTGTCAGTGGGCGGATTTTAAAAATATTTACACGTGAGAATGAAAAGTCCCTATTCCAAATTTCAGCTTCCTAGCTCAAACTTTGATTTTTCAAAAAAAAATTTTTTTTTTTAATTGTGGGCTTGTCAGTAAGCGGATCTTAAAAATCTTTTAGCATGAGCATAAAAGGGCTCCTAGAGAGTA
Organism: Portevinia maculata; assembly: GCA_949715645.1. NCBI lineage: Eukaryota > Metazoa > Arthropoda > Insecta > Diptera > Syrphidae > Portevinia > Portevinia maculata. The sequence continues at coordinate 224,973,877 of OX454526.1, forward strand.
TATATTATGAATTTCAGCTTCCTACCTCAAACTTTGACTTTTCGAACATTTTTTTTTATTTAATGCTTGTCAGTGGGCGGATTTTAAAAATGTTAACTCCTAAGCATTTTGGGCCTCTAAAGACCATATATTAAAAATTTTAAATTCTTAGTTCAAAATCGATTTTTTCGATAAATTTGTTTTTTTCAAGCCCCTAGTAAGTACATTGTATATGTTCACTGTAAGCCAAATGTTGAATTGATTTCAAATAGAGTACCAAATCCCCACGTACAATTTATAGAACGCTGTAGTTTAGCTGAAAAGCCACTCATCACAAACTTAAATACGACTCTTGTAAAGAGTGTTCAAAATTGACGTATCATTTTAAATTGGTCGCCACTTTTCTTTACAGCTATTCGATTACACCGAAGTGCCAAGGACATCAATTCGTCGTCGCTCACAGCAATTAAACCTCAAACTTTGTTTAACATTTTGCATAAAGATCTGCATGTAAAGGCTTACAAAATACAGTTAACACAAGAATTAAAGCCAACTGACCACGCAAAGCGTCGGCAATTCGTTAATTGGGTCATAGAGAAGCAGCAACAAAATGACAATTTTTTTAAGCAAATTATGTTCACCGATGAGCCTCATTTTGAAATTGGCGGTTATGTCAATAGAGGATTGTTTGAAACGCCAATGAAACCAAAAAAAATGACTGTATGGTGTGAATCATTATGTGGTGGCGTAAGTGGTGCATTTTTCTTCGAAGATGAAAATGGCAAAGCAGTTACTGTGGATGGAGCTCAATAACAAGCGATGATTAACTGTTTGTGGAGTCAATTGGAAGATATTGATGTGCAGAATATATGGTTTCAACATAATGTAGCAACATGCCACACAGCAATGAACTCAATCGACCTTTTGAAAGAGTGGTTTAACAATCGAATGATTTCTTGACAGACGTGAATGCCCACCAAGATCATGCGATTTAACCCCACTAGTTTTTTTTTATGGGGTTTCTTGAAGAGTAAAGTTTAGGCCGATAATCCCCAAATTGTTCAACACCTCAAAGACATCATCATCGAGCAAAAATAACTTTATTTATTTATATATTTATTTATTTATGCATTTATTTATTTATTTACTTATTATTTTTGTATAATCTAGTAATTTTTTTATTAAATTATTTATTGTTATTATTGATCTATTTAGTTATTTATATATTCATTTATTTATATAAATCTATATTTATTTACTTATTTATTTATTTATTAACTTATTTATTTACTTATTTGTTTATTTATTTGCACTAGAGATTTGTCTAGTATTTGATGCAAAATTACAAAATTATAAAATTATCAAATTATACGCACTAGGCAAAAACTTATTAGTTAAAATACACAATGTTTTAGAAGAAAGATATATGCTATCATATCTCTAAATTGTAAAATGTGCGGTAACAATATTAATGTAAACACAATTACAAATACGAAATAAAATATCTATATATCTATCTATTTATTAATTAGTGTACGAACCTTCATCATGTTGTACAGTTGTATAAATCAAATAAAATTGTTATTTATTAGTTTGATACTCGTTCTCACCTGTCATTTATTTAAATTATTCCGTATTTGTATGATTTTTCGTATTGATTTATTTATTTTTTTATATAAACCTACATGTTGTTATATGTAATTATGCACTTTATTTTTCTTTAATTTTATTATATTAATTTCTTAATGTCTTCTATTTTTTTACATATTGTATTTATATATTTATTTATTATATTTATTGTCTATATTTATCAATATATTTATTTAGGTAATACCCTGATATACAAAATTTTCAATTTTATTATTTATTATGTTCATTAACCTATCATGTCAATTCATTATATTTGTTAGGAAATACCTTATAACTTCTTGTATATTTATATATTTTTTTTTAAATTCTGGCTTGACAAGGCGATTTATAAGGAGGGGGGGGGGGGGGGGGGGCACTTTGACCTAAAAAGATCTTTTGTACCGTATGGGCCTAAAAAATTTAAACTAATACATAGAATTTCCACTTTCCATGTAAAGCGGAACATTTTACCAGTAGAAGAATTCTTTATGTCTCGGAGCTCATTTGTTCCCTGAAAAAGATCTTCGTTCTAATTCCATTAAGGGCTGGACATTCACATAAAATGTGTTCAGCTGACTCGTCCTCTTCAAGACAGAGTCGGCACTCAGGGGAGTCTGCTATTCTCATTTTGTGTAGATTATCTTAAACCATGGTGACCAGTAAGGTAACCTACTAAGTTTTTGATATCATGCCTGCTTAGGTTTAGACATTTGCTGGCATTTTGATTGAAGGGCCGAATGGCTTGTTTGGTCTGTCTTAGACCTGGGATGCTTTCCCAAAGATAGATACATTTTCTAGGTTCCCAGCTTTTTATCGCTGCCGTTGTTGCTGATCTAGGAGTGCAGGAGAAAGGTTGGGGACCTATGAAAGGTGTTTCTGAACCTTTTCTGACCAGTTCGTCGGCCTTTTCGTTATCTTCTACCCCGATATGACCCGGAACCCACCATAATTTGGTCTTGTTTCTTATTCCGAGTATTTGTAGCGTATTGAAGCAGTACATGACTGATTTGGAGTCAATGGTATACGAGCTAAGGGCGTTTATAGCTGCTTAACTATCCGTGAATATATGGATGGTTGCACCTTTTATGCCATATTAATTAATGTGGCTGGCGCATTCTTGAATGGCGTGGAGCTCTGCTTGAAATACGCTGGGACTTTTTCCCATGGGTATCGTAAAGCGTTTGTGTGGTCCGTATATTCCCGCTCCTACCCCCGTTTCCATTTTAGAACCATCCGTATACCACTTTATGCCGGTGTGGCTGTTTGGTGGGTTATTGCTAACCCATGGTTCTCTCTTGGAGATCTCCGTGGAGAACCGTTTTTTGAAGCATATTGCTTTTTGAATGAGGTCTGTGACCGCGCAGTTCATGTTAAGTTCTGGCAGTTCATCGAGAAGGGTCTTTAGTTCGGATGATCATTAAGACTTATCTCGTTTAACTGTATTAGACTTATTGCACTGCGGATCGCCTGAATGTATATGTGGAGAGGTGCAATTCCTGTTATTGCCTCTATGGCAGCTGTTGGACAGGTTCGCATGGCTCCGAAGATACCAAGGCACGCAAGCCGTTGTACCTTTTTGAGCTTCTCTATTGCGACCTTTTGTATGGATTTTGTCCACCATACTATGGAGGCGTATGTTATAATGGGTCTTATCATCACTATGTATATCCAGTGGACGATCTTTGGAGAGATCCCCCAGGTTCTGCCATATGTGCGACGACAGGCACATAAAGCTCTATTAGCTTTAGCGATTTTATTATTTATGTGAGAGTTCCAGTTAAGTCTCTTGTCTAGGATTACTCCAAGATACTTGACTTCGTCGGAATACTCTACGACCGTGTCGTTTATTGTAATTAGGCCTAGGTCTAATTTCCTCCTTTTAGTGAAAAAAAATGACGGCTTTACTGGGATTTATGGAAAGATTTTCCTTGATGCATCAGTCTATGGCTGTCTTTAGAGCATTTGTCATTTTTGATGTGACTCCAATTGAGTCTTTGCCCCTGACTATAATGACAATAACATCGGCATACCCAATTGTAGTGTAGCCCAAATTGCTCATCTTGTGTAGTAGGTCATCGATGACCAATGATCACAAAAGGGGTGAAAGTACTTCTCCTTGTGGGCAGCCCCTTACGGCTGTTACTGATACTGAGGTCATTCCTGACGAGGCAGTTATTTTGCGACTTTCCAGCATCGCTTTGATCCATTTAATAGTTGGTTTGTCTATGTTTCTATGGTACAAAGCATATGGTAGCAGAAATATGGATTCATATCCAGTGTTGTCAAAAGCACCATCTATGTCCAGAAAGGCACAAAGTGCGATCTCTTTGCAACGGTAGGCGTTTTTTATCTCTGTAGTTAGTCTTAACTTCCGTGGATTTGCCCTTTTGGTACGCATATTGGTGAGGGTGCAGAGGCATGATTTTTGATATGCATTCTCTAATGTGGATGTCAATAATCCTTTCCATTGTTTTCAGAAAAAACGATGTCAAGCTTATCGGACGATATGATTTATGTAATTCGCTCGGCTTGTTTCCCGGTTAATTTGTATATTTATATACATCAAAATCTGTGATAATTTAAATGAAGGTTTTCTAAGTAGCTTGTCCTTTGACGCTTGTTGTCAATCTGTTTTAGTGCTTGAAAACAGTACAATCTGAATTGTACTGTTATCATTAGCAAGGTAGGTTCACACCATATCTATAATTTACTTCAATGGATTAGAAATTACCTTTCGGACCTTTCAATTCAAGTTGTTTTGGACGGTTTCAAGTCTGTAACTCACCAAATAAATGCTGGTGTTCCCAAGGCTCTGTTTTGTTTCCGACTCTTTTTCTCATTTTTATAAATGATGTTTACGTGTATTTATAGCTTTATTCCACCTTTGCCCGGTTCTGCTAACCGATCACAGAGGGCTTTGGAGAAAAATGCATCGCACATCATCGCTCGTTTTGGTCGAAAAAAAATTGTATATAGCTATAGCTGTCGTATGTGCGTTCAGCCTTCTTCTTTCTTCATATTCATTTTTATATCATAATTGGGTCAGATTGGAAGCTGGTAATTTTGTACGCGTTTTTTGTTTTGCAATAAAGTCAAATAATTTTGTCAATCAAATAAGTATTCCATAAAATACATACAATTTTTATGGTGAATTTAGTGTTTTATTTGGCGAACAAAAAAAGGAATTAGTGCTTCTACAATTTGGTCCTTCCAGCCGGATAATTCGAAGAAAATTGGTTAAGCAAATCCGCGTGGTAATTTCGTCAGTGCTGCAATTAAATCGACATCCACGTCGCCAACAAGCATCCGCCAGCCTTTTCACCGCGCGATCACAGATATCGCCGTGCTAAACGCCTGGATTTGACTCATAGTCGCCGCTGTCCCAATTAGCGCGCCGACATCCACGTCGCCACCAAGCATCCGCCAGCTTTTTCACCGCTCGAGTACACATATCGCCTTGCTAAACGCCTGGAGTTGACTCATAGTCGCCGCTGTCCCAATTAGCGCGCCGACATCCACGTCGCCACCAAGCATCCGCCAGCTTTTTCACCGCGCGAGTACACATATCGCCGTGCTAAACGCCTGGGGTTGTCTTATTGTCGCCGCTATTTCAATTAGTGCGCCGACATCCACGTCGTCACCAAACTTCCGCCAGCTTTTCACCGCGCGATCACATATATCGCAGTGCTAAACGCCTGGAAAAGTGAATCATAGTCGCCGCTATCACAATTAGTGCGCCGACATCCACGTCGCCATTAATTCAATCTGGGCGCCGACAGTTAAGCGCCAGAATATCAGCAAGCGTGCCATCATCATCGTCAGCATCAGTGCATCGACAACAACGCCATTATCATCAGCATCATCACCAGTGCATCGACAACAACGTCTTCATCATAATCAGCATCCTCATCAGTGCACCGACAACTTCATCATCATCACCGTCAGCATCCTCATATTTACAAATACGTTTTGATATTTAACCCATATTGACTTATTTAATATTTAATACATATTTATATCAAAATAACTTATCATATTTACTAAATTCATTTTAATTCAGTCATCAATTTAAACTGTAAATAGATAACCATAGTTTCGCGGTATAGTATAGTGCTTGATACCGGATATTTCCCGTTTTTTTTCTTTTTCGGTGTTGAGATACGGTTTCAGTTTATACGCTACGGAATTTTGTTCGGTTTTTTCCTTTTTTTTTCTCATTGCTATCGGTTTTTTGGATCTACCATGAGTGTGTTGGAGGATGTAATTTTGGCCAGCGATACGTTGGTTGAATTCCATGCCGCGTTTAAAGAAGAAGCCACGTCCTCATTTACGCTTTCCGTTTTGGAAGCTTATAATTTTGAACTCACTGATTTTTGGCAGCAATGTAAGCGTGCTTATTCGACTTACGTAAGCAAATCTTTTGAAGATTCTACTCTCAAAGAATCTCTTGAAGTTGTCAAGGCAAAATACCAGCACTCTTCGAAAACATATCTACAATGTTTGGGCGAGCTCTTGGAACGTTAAAAATCTTTTCAATCGGATTCAAAAACGTCCACTAAGATAGATCCTGGAATGGAAAATCATATTGGTAAAGAGTTGTTTTCCAATAATAAACATCTACCGCCATGTGATACCGAAATTTTCCATGGCAACTACGTAGACTGTCCCTCGTTTAGGGATATGTTTACGGCAGTATACATTAATCATTCCAAGATTACTCCGGTTCATTCATTTACTATTTCATTTACGGGCAAAGACCAAGGGTGATGCCGTCAATATAGTAAGCAAGTTTGCCTTGACGGATGATAACTTTACGTTAGCTTGGAACGCACTTCGTGATCATTATGAGAATAAAAGAATTCTTGTAAATAATCATTTGAAAATACTGCTCAATCAGTAAGGAACGGCTTCGTGATGTCATTGTGCGCGGCATACCAGTGAAACCCAACGAACGGCCAATGGATGTGGCAAAAACTATTGCCGCCAAACTACACCACCAAATCACTCCTCACATTGATGCCTTTCGACTGAAAACAAAATCTACCGATGGTCATTGCCCGCTACTTATCAGACTCTCTTCTCACGTGGAGCAAAGTGCATTACTAGCGGCTTTTCGTGCGAACGGTGGTCTAACACTTGAACAGTTGGAGAACAATGCCACTTCTTCAACTACAACACGCATTTACCTCAATGAGAGCTTAACTCAAGAGAACAGCTCTTTGCTACGTCATGCTCTCCGGCTTCGTCGTGAACGTCTACTGTTTTCTGTAAGAACTCGCAATGGCTTGGTCTATATTAAAAAGAGTAAAGATGACAACGAAGTAAAAATCCACCTACGAAACTCTCTTGACAACTTTGATGTTTCCACTCACAATCCCACTCGTCGACGCCATCACTGATCTGGAGCGGTTTTATTCAGCATAGCTACGTATACGTATTTGCTTATTCAGAAAAAACTCATTATCGTTACATTATTAATTATCATATTATTATTGCATTTTCTCTTCTTATTTTTTATTTGTATACTCTTGTTTCCCTTCTACTCTTTTCTTATTTACTTTTTCTCTATCTCAAACTGATTTCTCTCTATTCCCTACTCTATTTGTTTTTTATTTCATACACGACTTTTTCTTAACCACTAATTTTACTTTTTCTCTATCCTAATTGATTTCTCTCTATTCTCTACTCTATTTGTTTTTTTATTTCATGCAATACTTTTTTTTAACTATCAATTTCCTAGTGTTGTGATTTTTAATATAATAAGTAAAGATTGACCTGGCATTATCTGGCTTTACGTTTTTGCCGTAGTGATGAATTATGATAGTTCGCCCACTCACGGGCTGGTTGAGGGAGTTGCAGTGCGGTCAGTTATGAAGATTTTAGCTAATGTCCGTGTGGGACTAAAAATTTGTTATTTAAATGCTCGAAGTTTAAATTTGACGAAATTAGATTATTTGAAGTATATTTTCAATGGATTGGGAATTGATTTGATTTGCGTTACTGAGACATGGCTGCGGCCAAATTCAGATTATACTGATTCAGCCGCTGTTGGTCAGTTATACAATATCCCTGGCTACAATCTTATTCGTAATGATAGGGTTACTAATACAACAGGTGGAGGAGTTGCTGTGTACTGTAGTACTGCAATTAAGTACAAAATACTGAGTAAATCTCAAGGTAGTGGTGTAGAATATCTCTTATTGGAAGTTAGTGATGGCAATACAAAATGCCTTGCTGGTGTTGCTTACAATCCTCATCGAAGCTACTCTCCTGAGTCATTGTTTTCCACAATTCAGGATTTTACTGCACAGTACGAGCATATTATTATTTGTGGTGATCTTAATGCGGATCTGTTGAAATACGACAGTAAAGCTCGTCAGCTATTAGATTTTACGGCTGCTTCCGGATTGTCCATAGTTAACTCGTATGCTACCCGTTTTTCTCCGAATGTTCCTTCCAGTCTTCTTGATGTCATAATGGTCTCTAATCAATCAAATGTCTTACTTCATGATCAGCTGTCGTTAGTGGGTGTGTCTGATCATGACTTGTTGTTCTGTACGTACGATATTGACTTGTCTCGTTCACTCTCCCCATCATTTTTCCAATTTAGAGACTTTGCTTCTGTCGACATAAATGCCTTGCAACTTGATGCGAGCATACTTCCTTGGCGTAATTGCTATTTTGCGTCTAATGTGAATGACAAAGTAGATCACATACAAACATTGTTATTGGACCTCTATAACAGACATGTTCCTTTTAAGACTGTAGCAATACGCAATAGAAATTGTCCCTGGTTTACCTCTGAGGTACGCGATGCAATGAAAATCCGTAATAAAGCATACCAAAGATGGAAGTCTACAGCAACGAGTCTCAATTGGGAGCTTTTCTGTCGTGCTCGTAATCATTCAACCTTTATTACGCGTAGGGCGAAGAAAAGATATTTCTTATCCAAATTGAGCACTGACCAAACCTCAAAAAGGCTATGGAGCAATTTGCGCTCTTACTGCATTGGGAAGAAAAATGTTGTTGATAATATTCCTGATGTCAATGACCTTAATAATGCCTTTCTCTATAACGCTATTGACAGTCCACATTTTAGTCCTAATCATGAGCTGTCTTTCGACTTTGACTTTGATTTTGGAGTAGTTTCTGAAATTGATGTCGTTAATTCCATACGCTCTGTAAAATCGAATGCTGTTGGTGAGGATGGTGTACCAATTCGTTTTGTCAAAATGATTTTGCCGCATCTTTTAAGCTGTATTACGCATGTCATCAATTTTTGTATCACGTCATCAACTTTTCCTGATTCTTGGAAGCTAGCCAAAGTCATTGCTGTCCCAAAAAAAACCCTGCCCTTATCGGCAACCGATTTTCGACCAATCAGTATTTTACCTTGTTTGTCAAAAGTCTTGGAGAAAATTCTTGCAAAGCAACTCTCAAATTACATTAATCAACATTGTTTGTTATCCTCGATACAGTCTGGCTTTCGAGAACATCACAGCTGTTCTTCAGCTATGATCAAAATTCTCGAAGACATAAGAGTTGAATTTGATAAGGATTACTTAACTGTACTTTGCTTGCTTGACTTCTCCAGGGCCTTTGATAGAGTGGATCATAATGTACTTTGCCAGAAACTCAGGTTGTATTTTGGTTTCAGCGAAAGATCGGTGCGTCTAATAAGCAATTATTTGAGAAATCGCTATCAAAGAGTCGTTCATGATGGAAAATCTTCCCAACCTGGTGCCCTTGCTGCAGGAGTACCGCAAGGATCGATTTTAGGACCAATATTATTTTGCCTCTTTATTAATGACCTTCCCAAAGTATGCTCCAGCGCTTCTATTCATCTTTATGCTGATGATGCACAGATTTATTTATCTCGACCAATTGGACTCATCGAGGATCTTGTTACCAGAGTTAACGAAGATTTGAGAAATATATACAACTGGTCCATTTGTAATGGGCTCAGTTTAAATCCAGCGAAATCCCAATTGATCTTAATTTCGAAGAAGTTTTTTAACACCGATGAACTACCCCCTGTTTTTTTAAATGACATGCAGCTTAAATTTGTGAATGTTGTGTCCAATCTTGGTTTTAAACTTAATCGCTCATTATCAGCAACCGATCACATAAATTATGTTATTGGACGAATCTACGCTGGGCTGCGTAAACTTTGGCTATCCTCCACCTTTACTCCAGCAGCTACAAAGCTAAGGCTTGTTAAGACTCTGTTTATGCCTATAATTGATTGCGCTACTGCTGTTTACTGCAAGCTTGACTCACACTCTCAGCATAAATTACTAGTTGCGTTCAATGACATGATTAGGTATGTGTATGGGGTGAATCGATATGAACATATTTCACAATATCACAAACTGGTACTTGGTTGTACATTTCAGCAATTTCTCGACCTAAGGTGCTGCCTTTTTATGCATAAAATCATAATAAACAAATCTCCTGTGTATCTGTTCGAAAAATTGCAATTTCCCCAATCCTCCAGAACTCTAAATCTTATCATTCCCAGTTTTACTTATTTGAACTCTTCGCGCCTCTTCTTCATACATGTCACCAGAATCTGGAACTCCCTACCCACAGCGGTACAAAAAACTATTAGTGTCACTAATTTTAAAAATGCAGTTTTAAGACACTTTGCTTTACCATAGCAATCTTTGCTTGTATTCCCCTTATTTTTTTCTTTAATTTCAACTTTCTACTTTTCTTCTTCTTCTTCTCTTCTTTTATCTTTTCCCCCTTTTAGTCTTGCATTGTTAATATATGCCTTTTAACTCAAATTTTTTATTTTTATTTATTTCTTTATTATCTATATTTGTAGTTATTATAATCATTTTGTTTTATATACTATTAATTTTTACTTTAAATATCCTTTAATTTTATGTACTATAAAAGACTTAAGTCTTATTTGTACTATGTATTTTCACTTAAATAAAAATTGAATTGAATTGAATTGAATTGAATTGAATTGAATCAGCCCTCGATTGCAATTCAATCAGCGAAAGTAATCAAAGATCTTCAAAGCAACATCAACGATGCCTTGCTTGCATTAAAGTCGTACGGTGTACTCATCGATAAATGGAATGCATTCATCACCTATTATTGTTCCACCCGTCTTCCAGATAGAACTCTTGCTCTCTGGGAAGAATCTTTATCCGACCCAACTGAAATTCCTTCATGGGTTTGTATGAACACATTTCTCTTAAATGGCTACAGGGTTTTAGAAAGTGTTTTGGAAAGGCATCCCGCAGATAAACACCATCGCACCAGTGGCCCCAAACTTCCAACACCAACCATGCCGCGGGTTCGAGCACATCATACAAAGATGCATCCAGCATACATAATTTGTAAAGGCTCCCACGTTCTAAGGCTTTGGCCTACTTGTCTATGTATGAACATTGCGACTCGGCGAGACTGGGTACGAAACCATAAGTATTGCTACAATTGCTTAGCAGTCACCCACAGCGTGGGTACGCGTCCCTGTACAAACTCTTGCCTTACGTGCAAAGGCAAGTACCATACGCTGTTGCATGCTCCTTCGGTGTCCCAGGGCCAGGGAATTACTCAAACTTCTGCTCCACTTGTCGCATCCACACAGCCTACATCTAGCTCAACCATACAGTCCACTCCTGAGTTCGTCGCTCGGGCCCACTTCACAAAAACCAGCTCCCAAGCCCTGCTGGCAACTGCGGTGGCACACATCCGTCATCATAACACTGATTTTGAGGTGCGTGCCTTATTGAACTCGGGCTCCGAAGCTTCCCTTATATCGGAAGAAATTCAAACACGTTTGAACTTACCAGTTCGGTCGGTGCAAGCTCAAATTACCGGAGTCAGTTCCACGCCTACGGCAGACTCCTCAAAGCTATGTTCCTTTACGCTTATCTCAAAAGCAGATTCAAATTTTTCGCTTCCCGTACACGCATTTGTATTGAAGAAGGTGACAGGCAACTTGCCTTCACTGCCTATTAACACTACAGGTCGCAAAGCTCACTTTGACTTCCCATTAGCGGACCCTTTCTTTAATAGAAGCGCGAAGATCGATGTGCTGATCGGAGCAAATTTATACCCATTCGTGTTTCGTGAGGGCATCAAAACTAACGTTCTGAGCACCATCATGGCTCAAAACACCGTTTTTGGATGGGTACTTCTCGGGCCCCTATCCTCGCCAACCGCCAACAATATATCGGCCGTCACGCACTTCAGTGACGTCAGCCTTGCCCAAGATCTTCAGAACTTCTGGAAATTGGAGGAATTATCTCAGAAACCCCTGCTTTCAGCAGCCGATACATTTTGTGAAAATTTGTATAGGGAGACTACGTTTCGAAATACGAGTGGGCGATATGTAGTTCGGCTGCCTTTTAAAGGGGAATTTCAAAGGCGACTTGAACTGGGGAGACAACGTTATGCGGCAGTTCTTGCGGAACGAGTCGCGTCTTCTTGCCAAACCTGAATTGAAAAGCGAATATGATGGTGGTACATATGCAACCAACCACTTCACGAGAAATTGCTTTCAACTAGGGAATCCAATCGTTTTATTTGCCTCACCATGCCTTCATAAAACCTGATAGTCTCACTACTAAGATCAGAGTTGTGTTCAATGCTTCACATGCCACCTCCACGGGCAATAGATGTGCTTTATCCGGGACCCTTTCCTCCAGGCAGACATTACATTGCTCCTCTTAAATTGGCGCCTGTATAAGTACGTTTTCAACAGTGATGTTGAGAAAATGTACCGCCAAATACTCTTCCACCCTGACCAAACACCTTTTCAGCGAATTTAATTCCGAAAAACCCCTAACGATACTCTTACCGATTTTGAACTCACAACGTTAACCTTTGGTATCAAATGTGCGCCATATCTGGCCATTAGAACGATTCACCAATTGGCCGACGATGTCCAACTTACTCATCCCCTCGCTTCGCGAATCCTCAAACAAGAAATCTACGTAGATGATGTTTTATCTGGAGCCCATGATTTAGCTACGGCTCAAAGATCCCAACACGAACTCACTACTGTGTAAGATTCCGCTGGTTTCACTTTGAAGATGTGGGCATCCAATACGATGCAGCTATTAGAACATCTTCCCAGAGATTAGCTTTTAAACGAAGGTTTTCTAAAGTTTGAGGATTCCAGCACACTTAAAACCCTTGGAGTACGATGGAATGCAACGTTGGATGCCTTTTATTTCACCACTCATAGCGTTCTGAGCTCCGCAACCTTTACGAAGCGGGCCGTACTCTCGCTTATTGCTAAACTTTATGATCCCATGGGTTGGATTGCTCCTGTGGTTGTGACGGCAAAGATCCTGATGCAGCAAATATGGAAAGACCACACAGATTGGGATGAAAATCTTACGCTTTCTACTGCAGCCAGGTGGCGGGCATTCGTATCCAATCTTTCTGATGTGCATTCCCTTCGCATTCCGAGATGGGTAGACTACTCCCCTTGGTCTGCGATCCAGATTCACGGGATTTGCGACTCTTCGGAGAAGGCCTATGCCGCCTGTCTGTACCTACGGGTACAAAACAGTTCACGTATGGTTACCTCCCATTTGCTGTGGGCCAAATCCAAAGTCGCACCCGTGAATCCAATTTCGCTGCCAATATTGGAACTGTAGGGAGCAGTCCTACTCTCTCGGATAGTTAAGCTACTTTCAGAAAATTCTGCGCTTTCCCACTGTTCTGACGTTCACTTATGGACCGATTCAACCATTGTTTTGGCTTGGCTCAAGAAGCATCCTAGTTCTTGGAAAACGTTCGTGGCCAACCAGACGTCCGAAATTCTCGGTAACACCCCCCATATCAATTGGTCTCATGTTGGTTCCTCAGACAACCCCGCTGATCTGGCAACCCGTGGTGTAATCCCCGGGACCACCAAGCTAGTCGCTTGTGGTGGGAAGGGCCCGCCTGGCTTCAGCAACCCCAAACAGCATGGCCTTATTCAGTTCCGATTCCTCCAGATGATACACTTTTAGAAATGAAACCCGTCCACTATATTTTTGTTCACTAATATTTCTCAGGACTTTGAGTTAATACTCGGTCGATTTTCATCCTTACACTTTCCCATCAAGAGATCAGTGACACCAAGACAAAGCTCATCTGCCTAACGCAATGGAAATATTTTCCATCCGAATACAAGTCTTTGGCTCAAGGACACCCTTTGTCATCTAAAAGTTGGCTACTCAATTTCAACGCCTTCCTGGACGCGAAGGGACTCGTTAGGTCACATGGTAGTGATTAGCCTTGTCAAAATTATCCTTTTCGGAACGGTTCCCCATTCTTCTGCACTACAATTGTCTTTTCTCTCAACTCTTGGTCGCATACGTTCACAATCTCTCACTCCACGGGGAGGTTCAACTAATGACTCATTTGATACGGTCCGAATACTGGATACCCAAATTGAAGAATTTAGTAAAAAAGCAAATTCGGTCGTGTTCAGTCTGTATTCGCTATCGAAAACGCTGTATGACTCAATTGATGGGAGCACTGCCTAAGGAACGCACCGTTTTAACCCGTCCGTTTTTACTCAAGACGTATTATGGGAGAAAATGTCGTCTCGACAAAGGCTACGCTTGCCTTTTCATTTGCTTCTCAACACGCGCCATTCACCTGGAAGCGGTCAGTGATCTCTCTGCACCAGCCTTCTTGGCCGCATTCACCCGTTTTGTTTCTCGTCGTGGTACACCCGCGCAAGTCTTTTCCGACAATGGTACCAATTTTGTCAAGGCTTCTAAACTATTGGCGTGCGATTTTCAAAAGGCAATCCTGCATGGTTCGCATCCAAATGCGCATAACTATGACCAAATAAAATGGAACTTTATACCCCCGGCGCGCCACATATGGGAGGCCTGTGGGAAGCGGGTGTCAAAAGTTTTAAATTGCATTTTCGCAAGTTAGCTGGAAACGAAAAATTTACGTTTGAAGAGTTCACGACTCTTCTTGCACGTATAGAAGCCATTTTAAATTCTCGCCCCATTTCACGGAGAACATCTCGGACATTGTACCGGTCACACCTAGTCATTTTCTCACTGGCAGTCTGCTGCAAAGTCCTCCAGAACCTTCTTATTGTGAACAGTCACTAAGTGTTATGAACCATTGGAAAAAGCTAAAGATACTCCATCACCAATTAGCCGTTCGGTGGAAGGAGGAGTATCTTAAGGAACTCCACAAGAGGTATAAATGGAAAAATACCCAATGCGATATTCAGGTTAATGATTTGGTCTTGTTCGCAACGAGACTTTACCACCGAGTGAATGGAGATTGGGTCGCGTATTGAAGGTGTATCCCGGTCCCGACCGTCGAGTCCGAGTGGCGGATTTGAAAACTCAAAAGGTTATTATCACCCATTCGGTGGCCAAACTTTGCATTCTTCAACCGAACTAAAAGGTCACTATCCTATACGGAAGAAAAGAGACCCCATTCCACGAAAACATAATCGCCATCTATCAAAACACAAAAAAGAAAAACCCTCTTTTTATTTTTTTTTTGTCGTCCTAAAATTTATTTCGAAGATTTGTTTACGATGGTTGTTTATCTAAAAGTAAATCCTATTATATATTCCTTTATACTTTAAACACGATTCTATGATCAAGCAGTTTAATTTAAAATTCCGATGTTTCTCGACTTTTCGTGAAACTATTCAATTAACTTAACTTAAATATTCAACTTTGTATTTTGCAATACTGCCAGGCGGGCGGTGATGTTTACGTGTGTTTATAGCTTTACTCCACCTTTGCCCGGTTCTGCTAACCGATCACAGAGGGCTTTGGAGAAAAATGCATCGCACATCATCGCTCGTTTTGATCGAAAAAAATAGTATATATAGCTGTGGTATGTGCGTTCAGCCTTCTTCTTTCGTCATATTCATTTTTATATCATAATTGAGTCAGCTTGGAAGGTGGTAATTTTGCACGCGTTTTTTGTTTGCAATAAAGTCAAATAATTTTGTCAATCAAATAAGTATTCAATAAAATACAATAAATTTTTATGGTAAATTTAGCGTTTTATTTGGCGAACAAAAAAAGGAATTAGTGCCTCTACAAATGATCTCCTGTCTATTAGCTCTAATCCAATCCATTCCTTTGCCGATGACAGTACCCTCAGCTTCTCATATTCGTTTCTTGGTTCACGCCCCTCATCTTCGGGTGTGGAACTGGAACGGCAACGTATGTTAAGCACATTGAATTCCGATCTCGACAGGATAACTCAGTGGGGTGTAACTAATAGAGCGGCATTTAATGATTCCAAAACGCAATGCTGTCATACCATGCCATTGTCCACGAATGGCACTTGCCTCGTTGAAACCAAACAGCTTTCCATTCTCGGTATGTGTGTAAATGACAATATTCGTTGGAATGACCATATGTTCGATATCGCAAAACACGCTGCGAAATGCCTACGCCTAGGGTTCCTTAAGCGTTCCAAGAAATATTTCACTCCCTCTGATGTGGCTACTATTTATATTGAGTACAATGCGCATATCTGATCTGGTGCACCAATTACTTCTTTGGAGCTACTTGATAAGATCTAAAAGCGCGCGATTAAAATCATTGGTGGTTGTAATATCGCGAGATCGCTCTTAGTCATCGTCGCAATATTTCCTGCCTTTCGTTATTTTATCGGTATTTCCACCATAATTGCTCAAATGTAATAACCAGTTACATTCCACCCCTAAAACATTTCAACCGCATTACCCTCTGTGCAAGGAATGCGCATCAGTTTACCCTTAAGCCTGTATTCCGACGTACATTGAAATACAAGGAATCTTTCCTTAGCCGTACAACATGAATGTTGAATGCTCTTCCCCGCCCATTTTCCCTACACATTATTATCTAGAAACATTTAAAACCAACGTGCATCTCTCCCTATCTTCTAACCCTAATTTCCTTAACGCCCGCGCTGTGTAGCTAATACATTATTAGGGTATTCACAAATCCCTTTAGTGCGAGTACATTACATATATAAAAAAAATATCCATTTACAGATAAAATTAATAAACCATTGTTACAATTTCGCTATTTAATAAAAAAAATCGGGTTACCTTTGCCTCCTATAATACGGATGCCACGCCACTGGCACCTGTCAGATCAAAAGGAAAATCTTTTAAGCCACCCGGAAAACGCAAGAACCATAAAGTACGTCCAAGTAGCTTCGCAAAGATATGCAATCAGAAGAAATTGGAATATTACCAGAAAATTGAAAGAAAAATATATGTATATAGTTAAAGACAGCAAGGAATGGTGGTAGTGGAAATAAGATGGCAGGCGGATGTTGATATTACTGCATCGGAATTTATAAACAACTTTGAGGTTTTGAAACCCACCTCGAACAGCCACCAACGTACAATATGCGCCAATGTGGTTAAGAGAGGATTATCTAGACAAAATCATAATAGCGGAACAAATTCGACGAATGCTACCCAAAGTGAAATTGAAAAGGCACCTGGCGAGAATCCTTTATGATTTTTTCATTAATGCTTATAAAAGAGTTATGCAAGGCTTACGATAGAATACTAAACAAAAGCTATGGAGTTATTTTCACAATTTATAAAATAGAAATCTACTCGAGCGTAGATAACAAATACAGGCTTGCAACAATTGTCCAAATTAAGTTCGCCGAAAAAAGGTCTAAGCATTTTTGCGTAGAACACATTTGATATACAAGCTTTACCAAATGTAAATCTTCGAAAATAGTTATTTTTCTGGGAAAAAACGCATATTGGTTTTGAAACAAGGATACTTGCTGTCGCCGTTATTCTTTGTATATACCTGAATGGTCTTCATTACCATCTTGGAGATGGGTGGCGACGGTGTAGAGGTTAGTGTGTTGGCTTGTGACCCGTGCGGTGCAGGTTCAATCCCCATGGGGAACAACAACATACGCCACCCATTCACATGCCTCTACACCAAAAAGGAGGATTTCTGCCTGGTAGTACAATGGACCGTTACCGAGTCTGAGTGCTCTGCGATTTGGATCTCCTTCTTAAAAAAAAAAAAAAAAAAACCATCTTGGAGAAGAACGTCGCATAGGTGACATTAACATAAATGTGTCATTGTATGCAAATGACATTGTGATGCTGGCTGACGATGAAAAGGTCCTACAAAAAATGATAAACCAACTGGAAACCTATTGTAATAAATTGGGAATCAAAATCAAAATCAAAATTACAGTTTTAAGAAAAGATGGTTAGCTTTTCAGAAGGGGAAAATGGAAGTATCAAGAAGTGAATATAACTTCGGAATACGAGTATTTGGGGGTAGTACTATCGCCAGAAATGTCGTTTGTGAATCACATAAAGAGTAGGAACGTTGTAGACAAAGCTTGTATCATTGCCACCTGGAGAGACGTTTTTTAAAAACATGATACATATATCACTAAGCAAAAAATTGAAACTTTTTCACGCAGCATGATCAATACAAACTTATGGCGCCCAAACATTTGCTCATCGGGGTACTAACCGGACACAGCATAATCGGGAATATGGCCAGAAGGCTAGAGATCCCTACAAATAACTTCTGCAGAAGCTGAAGAGATGAGGAGGAAAAAGAGCCTGTGGAACATTTCCTATGCCGTTGCCCGGTACTCAAAGAACGACGTCTTTTGTGCATGGGAGCACGGTTCTTTGACTGATTGGGCGACCCATCAAGTACACCTCTAACGGATAATATTTGATTCATTAACAGATCCAAATCTTTTTGTGAGCTGCCCGTCCAGACATGTAAATCAGGGTACTCACAATGGGCCTTTTTGGCCTCTGGGTGATACTATCACAATTCTTTATTCAACCCCCGTAACGGAACCTTACCTATGCGCCCGAGTTTATGGGTTCTATTGGTTCGAAGAGGTTGTAAAATTTTAGGGTTTTGTTGTCAAACGGATACTAAAACGGCCAGATTTCACCCCCAATTCCGTGCTTGATGTATTAGAGTAGAAGATGTAGAAGACTTCTTATGTCGGTGTTAGTTAGATCGTTTAGATCGTTGTAGAAAAAAACCCCAAATTTCTTCTTTTTTTCGAGAGAACTGCATAGGCCGGGACAATGCTTATGTTTTTGTTTCATTTGAAAAAAACTTTTTAACTTTTAAATTAATTTTTTATTGATAAGTAAATATCAATTTACATACTAGACAAAAATGATTAACCCTCCGTTATCACACATATTTTTTCTAACGCGCTCCTCACGCTGGGGTATTACATACCCCACCGAATAGTATTAAAAAAAGATTTGATTTTATATATATATCCTTCCAACCACACACTGGGGTATGACACACCCCACATGGATTTCAAAAGTGTGCAGGTCCCGTTAAATTTTGTTTCCTAAGGATGCCATACCTAATACTTATGTATATTAAAATTCTCTGCAGTAGCAGGCGAGGGTGTTCAGTTCTTAGATTTTTTTAACGTGTTTAGCCGTGCTTCGAAGTTTTAGCTTGGGTATCATATACCCCAGTGTGCAGTGCGTGTTAGTATTTTTTGGAATTCGTGATTACATTATTTTAGTGAAATGTTTTCTATTTTAGTTATTTTGGGCTAAAAATTAATAAAACAAGTGTGGGGTTTGTTCAGCCATAAACGAAGTTTCTGTAGATGATAATAATAATTATAGTTTTAAAGCAAAATGACTTTTCTTCGAGACGAATCCATTGAAAGCCTTTTCCTTGATGCTGAAGGAATGAAGCCAAAAATGAACCAGCATCGAATCTTGAAAATCAACATTAAAAAGTGTGTAACTTCTGTAATCGGAAAAAAAAACTGAAAACGTGATATGCCAACTTCCCATTTGCGAGGATCATCACTGATCACTCACTGCAATGCATAGAATGCTGTGAAAAGAAATTGAATTTTTGTGTTTAAAGAAGCAAACATTTATCCCACTATTAAAACAATACATTGGAGTAAACATTAAAGAAAGAGTATTAGAAAGCGTAATGCGACAGCTTTTAAAACTATTATTTTAAACTTTTCTATGAATTTGACTGATTTTAGTTGACAACTATATATTAACTTTTTTTTGTAACCTAATATGGAAATTATTTTTTTTTAAGTATTTTTATATTTTATGTTATTCATCGTATTGAATTTTGTTTAAATGACATAAAAATATGAGTAAAAAAAAAAACATATATATAGGTATACATAAAATGATATTTTTTTTTAATTCTTTTGTGGTGGGGTGTGTGATACCCCAGTGTGAGGACGGAAGGATATATACACTTCGCTTCAAATGAATAAGAATAAACATTTTCTTAGCTACGTTGTCCATTTTTTCAAAACCTTGTGCCTTGTGCTAACTGTTTGCTTATGATGTTGCCAAAATAAATCGGAAAGTATAATTCAAAAAGTACCACTATTTTTCCCTGGTTCCGTTGCAAAGCATTCAATATGGAAAAACGCAGTTTTATTTTGCGTCAACTGAATAGACACAAATATTGAAATTGGAAATAAAAGTTATTGGGATTAAATGAAACAAGTTTTTCTTAAAATAGTTTTTTATTGGTTAATTTTAGTAGTAGGTGCTGCCGCCTTTATTTGTAATAGTTTCATAAATTAAATCCGGCATGGAATCGTACAGCCTCTTTATGTAGTCCAACGAAATTTCCCTCCAGGCCAATTTAATGGCTGCAATAAGGGATTATCTGTCCTCAAACTGACGGCCAGACTCATAAACTTTTCGTACTTACCATCCCCAAACGTTTTCTATAAAGTTCAGGTTTTTTTTTTTTTTTTTTATAATTTTTGCTTACGCTAAAGGGATTTTTTTTTCTGTTGTTACAGTACCCTTATAATGCTAAGAACACAGTGTAAGCTACTTGGTATTAGAAAGAATAGAGAGATAGGAAAGAAGTGTTTGGGTGCAGTTGTAGGGTTTTTCTCCACGGGTGGTGTCTAAGTTACTTAGGCAGATTTCGATTTCATGTATTCGGTATAAAGTAATGGACTTGGACGGGATTCGAACGCACGACCTTCCATTCCGTAAGCGAATACACTACTACTGCACCATTGTCACCCGCCGGTCCGGTCCGATGAGTACGGCGGCCATTGAAGCAATTCCACATTCTGCTCCTCTATCCAATTATTTACTATGCGCGGGGGGCGTTATCCTGCTGAAAAGTCCAGTTTTGGAACTCAAGCTCAACAGTGCCATAGTAGCTAACTGCTCCCCATACCATAACACCACCTTCTCGACTATGATGCCGCGCTAAAAATTGTTTTTCTTTCCTCACATCGTGGAAGTAATAATTAAACCCATCAGAGCCATCAAAATTAATCGTCTTCTCATCCGAAAAAAGTACGTGACGCCATTCATTTTTCCAACTCATTCGGAGTCTAGAGAAATCTAAGCGCATAGACTTCCGTTTCTCGTTAAGTGGTGATTTCTTTTGAATTTTCAACCGTTCAAGATGTTTGGCACTACTGATAACCCTTTGCACTGTTGAAACGCTTGCAGTAACACCGGCTTTCTGCTTTATTTTTGCCGCAGAGTCGTAGGAATTGGAAGCACATCTTAAAAATGCTCTTCGATCAACTGCTGTTGTTGCCGTTTTTTTGACCTCCTTTCATGTTTTTTCCATACGAATCTTTGCTTCTTAAATAAGGATAGACCACACTAAAACTTCGTCCAATTTCGTCAGCTATAGAATTCCCGGTTAGTCCTTGTTCTTTTAGTAAATCGATTTTCGCTCTTTCAACACTATTTAGATATTTTGATCTACCCATTTTTCTTTGAAATACAATTAATCAAATAAAATTCACTTAAAGCACTTCAACTGTTGATTTAATGTGTCAATCTCCACGGAATGCTCATAAGCAGTGAAAATAATGACCTTGTGTCTATTCACTTGACGCAAAATAAAACTGCATTTTTCCATATTGAATGCTTTGCAAGAGAACCAAGGAAAAAATAGCGGTACTTTTTGAATTATTTTCGATTTATTTTGTCAACATCATAATCAAACAGTTAACATCATCAAATGATATATTAAGGCACAAGGTTTTGAAAAAATGGACAACGTAGCTAAGAAAATGTTTGTGTTTATTAAGTTGAAGCGAAGTGTATGTATATATTTTTTTAATTCGTATTTTTATTTTATCAAAACAAAATTCAATACGATGTATAACATCAACTATAAAAATACTTAAAAAAAACAAAATTTCCAAATTAGATTACAAAAAAAAGTTTGTATATATGTACTTAGTTGTCAACTAAAATCAGTCAAATTCATAAAAAAGTTTAAAATAATAGTTTAAAAAACTGTCGCATTACGCTTTCTAATACTCTTTCTTCAATGTTTACTCTAATGTATTGTTTTAACAGTGGGATAAATGTTTGCTTTTTTAAACACAAAAATGAATTATTTTTTTACTGCATTCTATGCATTGCAGTGAGTGATCAGTGATGATCCTCGCAAATTGGCATGTCACGTTTTCAGTTTTTTTTCCGATTACAGAAGTTACACACTTTTTAATGTTGATTTTCAAGATTCGATGCTGGTTCATTTTTGGCTTCATCCCTTCAGCATCAAGGAAAAGGCTTTCAATGGATTCGTCTCGAAGAAAAGCCATTTTGCTGTAAAACTATAATTATTATTGTCATCTACAGTAACTTCGTTTATGGCTGAACAAACACCACACTTGTTTTATTAATTTTTAGTCCAAAATAACTAAAATAGAAAACATTTCGCTAAGGCGATTGAGTTTAAAATTGAATATACATAGGTATGGCATGCTTAGGAAAAATGTTTAACGGGACCTGCACATTTTTGAAATCTATGTGCGGTATCTCATACCCCAGTGTGTGGTTGGAAGGTTAAATCTAACTAAAACCAAGCCGACTGCTGCTAGAACTGGCCCTACTACATCGGGAATGTTTTCGGATACATTGGAATGAGTTGCTTCTGCTCCATTCACATTCAAAATTAATAAGCCAAAACGGCCGAAGCGAAGAACTTTGAACCATATAACTGATGACGTTATTTCTGTTTCAAAAGAGGAAAATAAAATAAAAACATAGGGACGGGCTACAGTCCGCTTGGGCGAACTGTTGGATACCCTATTCTTGTTCCTATCCCTCATAAGTAGGCGGGATAAAAGTCTAAGTATGGTTGAATTATTAAGAACGCTCTACATATTTTGTTATATAACATTTAAAGGATTTTATAAAAAAAAAACGAAGTTTTTGTAAAAAGAGCTAGTGCGAGTGGCCTAGCTCAAACTTGGGTCTTTCAATAAAATTGTTTTATTCAATTGTGGGCGTGTCAGTGGGCGGATTTAAACAAAATTTACACATGAGCATAACGGGCCCCTAGAGAGTATATATTGTATATATTTCAGCTCCATAGCTCCCATATTTTTCATTCAATAAAATTGTTTTATTTAATTGTGGGCATGTCAGTAAGCGGATTTTGAAAATTTTATCTCCCGAGCAGTTCTAGGAGTCAAAGATCATATAAAAAAATTTCAGCTTTTTAGCTCAAAATTCGATTTGTTTGAAAAATTTGTTTATTTTTTGGAGTTTCTGGGCGTGTCTGTGGGCGGATTTCAAAAATTCGTAAACTTGATTATTTCGGGACCCTAGAGAGTATATGGTTAAAATTTCAGCTCTTTAGGCCCAGTTTGAAGGCCTCATTTTTGCGACAGACGGACGGACGGACATGGCTAGATCGACATTAATATCGATGCTGGTCATAAATATAGTAACTTTTAGGGGTCTACGGGCAATATTAAGGTATGTTACAAACTGCGTCAAAATTAGTATAACCTTAGAATAGGGTATAACTAGCAGGATACTTGTTCTTATTTAATGGTCCTTATGTGGACGCTCTTAACTCAATTATACCTTATAATTGTAATTGGTAGTACAATGGACCGGTATTGAGTCTGAGTGCTCTAGTGTAGAAAGCCTCCCACTCCGACAAAAAAAGGTACCTCATAATTATTGTCTTTCGGCCCAAAAACTATTTTACGCACTAATCTACATAATGTAAGTATTCATTGAATAAATTTAATAAAAACGCATTATTATTTTAATGTTACGAGTATATTTTGTATAAATCAAATCACAAACTACCGATTCTACGAGTACTTACTTGAACTACTTAACGTGTTCTAACTATAATTAGGGCATCTTGACCCCTCCCCCCTTCAACAAGCCACCAAAATTCGGCGAATTGCTATCCGTATTGAACATTTGAAAAATTGTTCCTTCGAATACAACATACTTTGACAGTTCAGCACAGGTACTTATTCTCTATTGTCTTTTCTTTTTCTTATGACCTCTTCAACGTCGGCAATTAGTTGGAAAAGGGGAAACAAATTTATTAATAGGCAGTGCAAATTGTTTACCCATCTGATTTCAAATGGGAATTCAATGTCAGTTTTGTTGACAAACCATTTGAAGCGAAGCATCTCAAATGGATAAGCCTTTCCTTTTGTCCACTATGTTAGAAAAAACAGCTATCTTCTCCGTTCGCATATTGCGGAATGGTTAGTTTTGTTTAGTTATGAATTGTTTATGTTCTTTGGGTGTTAATTGTTCTTTAATACGTTTGGCAATAGTTTTAGGTATGTTGTTTGTGCGTTTTATTTTAAAATCCATTTGTTGTGAAAATCGTATTCTATTTTGTTGCAGAGATGTAGTGATTAATTAGATGAGAAAACATTGCGTGTGTTTTTTTATTGAGTTTTAAATATATACTTGGGAATACGACTGGATGTTGATAATGAATGTTAATTGTTTTTTTTTTCGCCAACTAATTTTTTTTTTCGGTGTTGTTAGCTATATTGTTTATAATTTGTAAATACATATTTTCTGTGTTTGAGTTTTATATGCTGACAGTCGTGTTTCTCAGATAGGTTAGGAATACCACTATAGCCTATCCCAACAAACAGTAATTGTCGTAAAAAGGGACTTAATGGAAAAATCAAATGCAGGTAATTTTAACATCCAGATGCCATATTTAACATCCTGAAGCTGCCCCGCATGTATTGAATAAAGAGCCCTGAATACGATCAATGTGACTTGACAAGTACTATTAAGGATTTGTTTGGCAAGTAACATTATCTAATGGAAAATAGTCTACAAACGTATCAATGAAAACAAGAAATAGGCGCGTTTCTTTGAGAATTGTATCCACATGAGCTCTTGAATTTCCACGTTAAACCTATTGCCAGCTATGCTACTGATAACTGTCGATAACATCCATGGGCTGCTGCCCATAGTTCTTATTCTTATGAGCAACAGTGGGTTCATTTCTCAAAGAAGCTCGGCTAATATTTTTGCTTCAGTCGATTCATGTGAATATGAGGATAGACAAATCGTTGTATTTGCCTGCATTCTCCTTTCTCAAATGACAACATTAACAAGTTACATTAATACATCCTACAGACGATCAATGAACATTGAAGAAAACCAAATCGATTTTTGTTGCTAGACGAAAACATTGAAGAGCTCACAAACCATCCATATTACTTGAAGGATGACTCATTCTAGTAACATTGACCAGCAACATTGATCATGTGTAGGGCTCTTAAGGTATATCGATACGACTTTATATCAAGCATGTATGCGTGTATCAAGTACAGATATACTGCCAACGATTACAATTCGTCTTTTTCCTTAAGGCAGCTAATAGACTCATGTCAATCAAAGATGTTTTGGATAAGTGACTAATACACAACAGCTAGCGAACAAGAAAATCCGTTCGTTGACACGACTGGAGATCACTGGACATAATGTAAATGAACGCTAATAGCAAAGGCACAACCCCACAAGGTGCTTATTATCCCGGTACTAATCCTGACACGGGCAGAAATGCTCGGGTCAGAGCTATTCGGTTTTCATGGAAAAGCAAAATATTGAATAAGCTTAGGCGCTTCCAACTCGGAAGTATGAGTGGTCGTAGGTAACAGCTCGAAGATATGGTGGTAATACGACTGGCCATCTGTATGTTCAAGAGAAAAAGGCTTTCAAGATGTTGTACTTCAGGATGGAATAATGTTAGCACGGAAACGGTAACATCCTTGCGGCAGAGTTACTTGGCAGCGTCTTGACCATTTCAAAGTAAAGTGATCGTTCGAAGACTCTCAAATTGGTGATGCAAGCTGAGGTGTGAAACTCAACGGTTGTATATAACCTAAGCATGTGCAAGCCTTATACAAAGTGCTCCAACAGGCTCATCATATAGTGTAGGTGTTAGTATGAACATACACTTTGTAAAAAATACAGGGTGGCGCACGAATTGTGCTACAAAAACAAAACGTAATGACTTTTTTTCTGTGTGAGTAATCGGACTAAATTTTTTATTTGACAGTTTACTATTTAGATTTATTAAAATGAATGCATGTGATACCGAAAAGAGGATTTGGATAGTGTAGCGCTACCATGCTTTTCAGTCCTTAATTTCGGTCCAAATGGAATATAGGCGGGAGTTTACTACCCTGAGTAAATGGACCGTAAAAGGCTGGTAAACATGTTTGCCGAATCTGGAAGCAACGCACGAAGACCGTACCATTGAGATCCCTATGTTCGGGTTCAAGACACAATCACCGCTGTAGCATCGTCCATGCAGGCAAATCCAAGCGTTGCGACTGGAAACTTATCGGCGCAGGAGTAAGCAGATGAACATTACAACGGATAATTCATGGTGACTTAATCTTGTTTCCGTACTCTAGATGTGTCTATTCTCCTGGAATTTTGCCAAAAAATAATTGAAATGACCGAAGAAGACAACAGCTTTTAAAATTGCTTGTTTATGTCTGATGAGGCCCATTCTGATCTAAACGGCAATGTAAATAATACTGCACCTAGAACGAGTCACTGTGTGGTGCGCAGTTTCATCAAGGTGCATTGTGGGCCCGACTTCTTTGAAGAAAACGGTGTAAAAGTAACTGTCAATGGCGACCGTTATTTAAAGATGTTGAAGGGGTTTTTTTACCTAGAACTGCGCCGAAGAAGTATCCGTTTTAACAGCATTTGGTTTCAGCAAGATGGAGCAACTGCACACATGGCCAGACCGGTTATGGCGGAGCTCTAACGAAAATTCCCAAACAAATTAATATCCAGAAACTCCACTTTCCGCTGACCCCCAAGGTCACTGCACCATACTTTTTTAATGGAGTTATGTCAAGCAAGAGGTGTAAAAAACGAATCCAAGGAATTTGACTGAATTTAAGCAGTCCATTAAAAAAATAATTGAGGCGATCCCCACTTCAACCATCATGCTCATCCAAGCTTGGATGAGCATGAAGGTCATTTACGGTCTATCATCTTCAAAAGCAATTAGTTTAATTAAACAAAACTCTATTTTTCTATACAATTAAAAATGAAAATGAAATACATTGATTAAAAAAAAGTTATTTGAATTGAGCACAGTTGGTGCGAAACCCTGTATAATAATAGTAGGTAAGTAATGTACCTATACAATACTTACTCAAACACAAATAATGCAAATAATTTTACGCGAAATATTTGTAAGCTTAATTTTACTTACATGCAAGTCAATCCAATTATGGGCGCCATCACGGAAATTAAAGCCAATTGAAGGCAGCAAATCCGGGGCGTCTAAATGAATGCATATAAAGTTCTGTAAAAAAATGATATCGCTTTTAAGTCTTCGTTGAGAAAGGGCTATTATTTAATGAAGCTTGACACGATGACTGTAAGTAGGAGGGTTAAATGGATTATACCATGGAAGTCCTCGAAAGGCAAAGCGAAAAAATTAACGTTGAAGAGCCTCGATCCGATTTGAATGAAAGAATTGTGAATGAATTGTGATGAATCGTATCACTGTCACTAGTGGTGGAAACGAAACCCAAATTGACTATCATTTGGTGAAATATTTCATGAAGCCTCGTATGGGGTTGCAAAGTGTTCCTGGGAGCGGCAATCGCTAAGCAAATCTGTCTGCTCCGGGAATAAATTTTTATGGAGAAAGGGACGAACTATCAAATTGTACAATCTGGGCAAAGAAAAATGCGAAACATTTATTGCTTATATGAAAGATTATCGCCATTACATAATCAACGAAGAGAACAAGGAGAAAAACCCTACAACTGCACCCAAACACTTCTTTTCTATCTCTCTATTCTTTCTAATACCAAGTAGCTTACACTGTGTTCTTAGCATTATAAGGGTACTGTAACAACAGAAAAAAATATCGCTTTAGCGTAAGCAAATTATAAAAAAAAAAAAAAAAAAAAAATGTGGAATACACTACAACGACCTTCCTTGGATAGAGTGAAATCACTTATAGGTGCTTCAAAGTAACACTATCAACACGGCAAGTTTAAGTACCCCCACAAAAATGGAGACGAAAAAGCTCACCGCGGATTGAAATTAAGACTATGTAAAAGGCTCGCGAAGAGGAACTACGTCCAACTTCAAGCAAAGTGTGTGGTGGGCCTGTATAGAGAGTTGGAAGACATTTCTCTATTGGCTGATGATACAATATAGGCTACCCACGAACTGCGAGCAACCAGATTGAACAAGGGCAGAGCCATCTTGATAATACGAAAACCTTCTAAATTCTGCAAATATACATTTGCGAGAAACTGATCCGGGTGGCTCATATCCCATCTCCAAACTGATGACAGGAGATTAAATCCAAGTGTAGCGAAAGTTGACTTTTCCAATTCTATGTAGGGCGACACCCAAGACTGTGACAGTTACCGTTCTAGCAAGCTGATGTCATACACGCTGAAGTTCGTTTAGTGGGTATGAGATCTGATGACCAGTGCGTGTTTGTCGCAGGTAAATCAACCACAGATGCAATTTAAACTTTAAGGATCATAATGGGAAAACATATTGATTTGCATATTGTGTGATTTGATTTAAAAAAAATCTTTGGTAGACAACTTAGAGATTTGTAATGAGTGGTGGTTAGATAAGAGGAGTTCCAGGAACTAAAGAACAAATGATCATGGCCATGATCTATGGAGTAAAGACAAAAGGAAGTCACCCCAAAGTCGGTCGCAATCAAAGTCGGTGTATAAAACGGAAGCGTCTAAAGTCCCTTGATATTTTTTATTTTTTTTTTATAAAAAAAGGAAATCCAAATCCCAGAGCACTCAGACTCGGTAACGGTGCATAATTATGTAATCCAAAGTGTATCAGTATTATCCATTGTTCCTGCATTGAGCACTTGATGTTCGAGTGGATGTTTTTAAGGGGAATATGCTTCGTATTAGTCCGAAAAAGACATAATACCGGTGATGCCCGTTCTCTGACCCAACCCGAGTATTCGACACATTTAAATGAATGAAAAAACGATTCCGAAGTAAGTGCAGTCTAAATTATAAGATCGTTCTGGTATCTATCATTAATAGCGAAGTAACCCGTGATGACGACATCCATCATCATGTAAGCGTATTGTGGATGAAGTGGCGAAAAAACGTAGCCATCTTTTGTGACCTAAAATTTTACGTAAGCTGAAAGAAGGACTCTACACAGCAGATGTAGTTGACAGCGTACAAGTTTGCGGGCAAATTTAGGCAGCGGGAGTAACAAAACTTGATGGAATAAGAAGTTGCCAGATCCGAGGAAGCATTCACGTCAAAAAGTGTATTAAAAAAAATTAGCTCGTCACGTTCAAAGGAGAAATTCGACAAAGCCCGTCAATCAATTACAGTTACTATACAATGCGGAAATAAATACAATGCGGAAATAAATGCAGGCCTAAGAACTCCTGATGCAAATTGAAAGGTCTTTTTGAAGTCAAACCAGGAAACCCCACAGGCGGAAAAGTAGGGATGTAGTGAAGTGGGAGGATTTTAATGCCAAATCAAAGTCCCGTCGTTAAAAAAGGTTAATATAGTATGATGGATACAACTCGAGCCAAACCAGAGACCAAAAAAGCCCAAAGAGGAACTAGGTTCTCATCCATTAAATAATATTATTATTTAATTTGGTCGAATCATTCATCAAATAAAAAGCAGAAACTCAATTATCTTTCTAATGGCATAGGAAAATAAGTATCTTATACTATTCGACAATCCAAACCATCGGTGACATATATTTAGGTACAGAATTTGTATATCAACCTTAGCTCTTTCTTTCATGTTAAGCGCAGTTGAATAGACACCCTCTTTCTGAAAGGTATGTGTGTGTGTGATTGGCAGCGTGAAACATATTGCCTGCAGTTTACGTCGACTCTGGTGGTACCATTTCTTCCAGTCTCGTATCATTAACCTTGAATTTTCTGCTTTACGAGTCAGTGAGCCTAAGCTCTTTTAAATCGAATCTTATGCACATAATGTAACTCCCTCTTTTTCAACTAAAAAGAACACAATATGTCTTTAAGCTTCAAACGAAGCCACAATCAATTGGATACTGTTTCCAAGTCAACCGCAGTGGATATGATAATATGTACTAAGCTACCTTCTGCCTCTTAAATTTTTGCCATTGCCTTATAATGCCCATTCTACTCCGAACTGATGGAATTAACTACAAAATTTTAGCCAGATCGATTGATAAGCATTTGAAGCGTTACCCAGATGCCAGGCAGGAATATACTCAAAGTCGAAAGCGGACCATAACACTAAATCAACCTCGACATCAATAATGCTGAGCCAAAGAACTCACTTCACCCTTACACCTGTTTCCTTGTGGTATTCCGTCCACGTGGAGATAAAAGTTACAGATAGGTACGTTCAGTGTACATACATACACACTCGCATACAGCGTCATACAACATTAGAAGATGCTTACTAAACCATCCGAAACCCCATTAATTGCTATAACTTCATCATAGAAACAAATCAAAATGTAAATAAAAAAAAATAATTTTAAGTTAAAGAGGGTGATTTTTGATGGTAAAAAGGACTGGCACAAAGAGACTGTTGGTGCTTTTATCATTCAGATATTTTTCTCAGGCTTCAGAGAATATCATCAACCAAAGGAAAGCACTGCTGGGGAGTGGGAATGGTTTTGCTGAAAAGGGAAAAATTATATTTCCACCATTTACTAGCACCTATACATATTCAATAGATAGAATAAAGTTCAGGAGAGCACCCACACCCATAAACTCTGTAGAAATCCTTGTAGTGAATTGCAAAACAGTATATAAAATGGTATCCAAGGATGGTTTTGAATAAAGTTGAAGTCTCCAACAGAAGTATTTTATGAAATTCCTTGCAGAAAATGGAAGGAAAGCGTTTAATGAATGTATCGCCTTTAACGGATGCAATTTTGGGAACATTTGTAACTCGATCTGTAATAGGATTGAATATAAGATATAGCTTTGTGTTATTTAAGTCAGGGAGCGGGTGCAATTTATAAATTCAAAAACAATCATTAAAACGGTCCGCAATATTTACATATATAATATTTCGGCCATTTTGAAAATACAAGTGGCATACTAAATCATTTTACGGTAAAAAATCAGTAGTACAAATATAGAATAAATTGTAATTTAATAAAAATATTTGATTGGTAAAATTTATGGCGTGGGCAGAAAATAAATAAATGGACAATAAATTGCGTAATTTTAGTTATTAGAGGGTAATAATATTCATTTATGCATCACTTTGCAATTGGTGGCGCACTATGCGGGAGTAAAGCTCATCAACTGTCGTTCCGTCTGGCTTCCGCAGGGCCCCAAGCGCGTTTTATTTTAATATAAATATGCATTGCCAACAAAATGAACTTAAACAATTAATATAACTTAAACAATTAATATGTCCGAAGAGATATTTATTTTTAGTTTATGGATGTAAAAGGGCGATACTGAAAGCTGCTTTAAATTCAAGACCTAAGTAAAATCATGGCAAAAACTGCAGTTGAAGCTAGTAGATCACCTGTTTATCACGTGATACAGATGGCCAACTATATGAGACACGAAAATATAAAAAAAACACCGTTGAACGCAGCACGCAAAAGTCAGCGACTTGATTTTGCAATAAGACACATCAAGTGGAGTCGAGAGTGGCATACCGTTCAGATGAAAAAAAGTTTAATTTTGATGGACCAGATGGATATAATTATTATTTCCATGATTTGAGGAAGGATGAACAAACACTGGATAGAAGACAAAGAAATGGAGATGGAGTAAGGGTATGGGGAGCAGTAAGCTTTTACGGAACTGCAAACCTTTATTTTCAAACCTAAAGAAGGACAGCAATCACCTACAATTCTATATACTGGGAAGAGCTTTCCCGCATTTTCCCGAATTGTTTGTTGGACAACAATGGATTTTCCAATATAACAATGGTCCGATGCATACGGCAAGGATAACGAATACTTGGATTTAGGATAAAAATGTAGACATACTGGCACGGCCGCCATATTCACCGGACCTGAACGTCATGGAAAACGTGTGGGGATGGCTTACAAAAAAGGTCTACTAAAACAAGCCTGGTCCGAAATTTCACTAAATTACTTGGAAGAACTGTATAAATCTCTTCATAGCAGCCTTCTTGAAGTGGAACAGCGATTGAGAGGTAGTGCACATTATTAAAAACTATTGTTATAATCTTAAAAACACCCAAATGTATTGTATTGTTTTATTACCTTTTGAGCATATATCAGGTAGATTTAGTTACTGTCCGTAAACAGGTGGAAATAAAAAATGCTGATTTGATGACCTTATTGGAAAAACCATCATACAAATTGAATTTATCTACCTAATCCCAATTTTTTTCTACAACATATAATAGCCTTCTTCCATATTGCATTTGCTTTTTCCATATTATCGAAGGATTTGAAAAATTTCGTAAAATTAAATCAAGAAACTACCTGTTCGTTAAACGTGGAACGGAGTGTACGTACGTTCGTGAACAATGCTGATCTTACCATCAGCAATGTAGGTTTACCGACAACTTTTGTGACTTCAAGAAGACAGGAGGTGATCGACTTAACTTTGTCTAATAGGTACTTTATGGCTGCTACCAAATGGAGGGTCTCCTCGGAGGTGTCCCTTTCAGAGCATAGATTCATCGAATTCCAAAATCGACTGCGAAGCCATAAATTTGCAGGAGAGGAGGAATCCCTCAAAAACGAACTGTTTACGCTTTAGGGAAGAATTCGGGAAAACTCTCAAAACTGCAACCAAACCAAAGGACGAGATAAAATGTAGAGGTAGCCGTTCAAAACCTGAACAGTGTTATTAACAGCTGTAGCTGTTTCGAACTGAAGTGCCCAGTAAACAAAAACTGCATGCGGTTGTTAATCAAATCAGATGGTAAAGTCACACGCGATTGGGAAGAAACGCTGAAAATATTGCTTCAGGTTCGCTTCCCATGGTCCTTTACTATGGACATATGCATATCAGATCACCATATAGCGGAGGTTTCAACTATAGGAAATCTCAGCAGAAGTAACAGTTTATCCAGAAAACTTTTTACGCCGGATACGATTAAATGAGCAATAAACTCATTTAAACTATTCAATGCATCAGGTTCAGACGGGTTTTCCAGCCTCATTCGAAAAGGAATGGTTAGCTTAGGTTAAAGTGGCTGTCAGCGTAAGGCCAACACACTTAGACCGAAGCTAGGTCCATTCTGATGCCAGACCGATCGAGGGTTTTCTCCCGCTACTAGTTAAGCCATTTAGAGCTTCTTATGAAGCGCGATAGACTTCTAACGTCAGCGTTAGCCAAGTCATTAAGATCATTAAGCAAGAAATCTCCCAGATAAAGATTTCTTTTATTTGAGAGAGAGCAGGACATGTGCAGAGAAGGTGAAGTATAGTCTCCTCCTCCTCCTCGTCAAACCAACTTCTGCAGAAATCGTTTGAGTAAACGCCAAGCTTCGATGCGCGCTTGCCTATCAGACAGTGCCCTGTAATGGTACCTATAGTGGAGCTAATATGCAATCGGTTTAGTGAGATCAGACTCTTAGAGCGTCGCAGGTCCAGCTTTGGCCAGATTTGCGTAGTCGCTAGACACGTATTACTTGTCCACCTTAGGTTTGTTCTCTCGATTGCAGATAGCTTGAACAAAAGTTTGCAGGTAGCGATTGGGATACCCAGAGAACCCTTTTCAGGTAAAAGAAGTATTTTTTTTAGACCTGCAGTTTCCTGGAATATCTCTATGCCCCGGCACCCAACAGAGGTGAATGTTAAACTGCTCCGCCATTTAATTTTTTTTTTTTTATAATAAGCGCGCACTAAAGGGATTTGTTGGGACCCTTATAATGTATTAGCTACACAGCGCGGGCGTTAAGAAAATTAGGGTGAAAGGAAAAGGAGAGATGCCGATGAACGTTGGTCACGTTGTCAAGTAGCTCCAAATAAGTTATTGGTGCACCGGACCAGATATGAGCGTTGTACTCGAGTTTCGGGCGAATAAACGCCTTATAAATTGTAGCCAGATCAGAAGGGGTGGTGAAATATTAGACATTTCGCGGCGTTCTTGGCGACATCGAATGGAAAGTTTCGGTTTCAGCTATGTAAGTGCCATTGATAGATAATGGCAGTGTCTGTGGGTTTTGCTTTCATGACAGGAGACAGGATTGAGTTTTGGAAGCATTAAATTCCACTCTATTGGTTTTACCCCACTGAGTTATGCTGTTAAGATCGGAATTTAATGAGCTTAACATACGTTGCCGTTCCAGTTCCACACCCGAAGATGAGGGGCGTGACCCAAGAAACGAATATGAGAAGCTGAGGGTACTGTCATCAGCAAAGGAATGGATTGGATTAGAAGTAACAGACAGGAGATCATTTATAAAAATGAGAAAGAGAGTCGGGGACAGAACAGAGCCTTGGGGGACACCAGCATTTATTTGGTGAGTTGCAGACTTGAAACCGTCCAAAACAACTTGAATTGAACGGTCCGAAAGGTAGTTTCTAATCCATTGAAGAAGAGTATCATCGATTCCAAATGCACGCATTTTCGACAAGAGAGCTTGATGCCAAACTCTGTCAAATGCCTTTGAAATATCAAGCGCAACGATCTTAGTTTCACCACCTTGATGAAGAGATTGGTTCCACTTTTCGGTTAGATATGTCATCAAATCACCAGTGGACCTGTTGCTACGAAAACCATACTGCCGGTCATTAAGAAGTTTTCGCGATTCAAGATATTTCATTAGCTGACGGTTTATCAGCGTTTCCATGACTTTCGAAAGAAGGGACGTAAGTGCAATTGGTCGGTAGGAGGAGGGAGAAGAAGATTCGCCTTTTTTTGGTAAAGGCTGGACAAATGCTGTTTTCCATCTTCCCGGAAAGATTCCTGAAGAATAGGACAGATGGAAAAGCTTACGCAATGGTTTTGCCAGCGAAGAAGAACACCTCTTCAGAACGATAGGGGAAATACCATCTGGACCAGCGGATTTGTGAACGTCAAGATCTTGAAGTACTCTAGCCACTGTACGAGTGCGAAAGTGGATTGGTCCCATGGAGAATTCTACGCGCTCGAGTACAGGGGGAGACAAAGCACAATCTGGGAGCGTTGAGCTGACTGCAAAGTGAGCAGCAAGCAGTGTCGGGACAGATGATGAGGTCGAATTCTTGATGTTTTTAACAAATGACCAAAAGTTTTTACTACCCGTGGGACTTTGTAGTATTTTTTGCCTCAACTTTTGGTCATAGGAGAATTTGACACGATTAATATGGGCATTGCAGTCATTTCTGGCTCGTTTAAACTTTTTACGGCTTTCCTCAGATGGGTTGGCTTTGAATAGCCGAAAACTTACCTCTTTTAACCTGATCTCCTTAAGAGATGAACGGCACTCGAGGGCTGCGATGGAATTTAAAGGTACTGATTCCACGGACTTTGTAGCATATTCATACCAGCCTCTTATTTTCTGTGGAAAATAAAATTTCACCACAATTATATCCTTGTTTTTTTTTTCAAACACAACTGTCCCTCTACCAACCCGAAACAAAACCGGATCCAGTTGTGTGAACGCTGCAAATCTACCAGTTAAGCCATTTTGTATTTTCGATATTCGAAAACAATTTCACCTCCGAAAGTGAAAGCTATTTAAGCCAGTGCCTATCTCTCTGTCTTTCTTTTCGGTATATCACTTTCGCTCAATCTGGATTTCTGCACGGCACGACGTAAGTTATTTCTGAGGTTAAAATGTTCCCATATTTCGTAGACTATAAATAAATCTTTGTTCGTATAGAGTACGGAGCGTTAGGAAAAGCTAGGCATTTGTTGGAATTACTGCATATGATTCCTTGAAAACCACCTTAAAACGTGGCAGGATTTCATTTATATGTAGTTTTGGTGGCTCATGCGTGATACCAAGAAAAACATCCGATAAGGTCATTTTTTTTTTTTGTTAACAATTGACCTTAAATCATCATTATCGCCAGGCATTGTGCGTTTGACTTTAGCTGAGATCGAAAAACTGGTGTCCCAGTGCTCCGATTAAGTCATATCCAACGACATCGGGTGTGACAAGTCTTGTCTGCCAAAAAAACCACGTGGTTGAATCTCCACAGGGAATAGCCAACCATAGCCACAGATTAGCCACATCCATCTGCTACTTGCTGGATATACGCGCCACCGCGGTGCCCCGAGATCAGCAGATATCAAGGTGTACCAAAAAACGCCACCAAAATCAACTAACAAATAACCTCAAATCTTTCAACAATCTGCCAAGTAACCCACATATAAAAACTACATAAAAACATCAATCAAACGTGACAGAAATCAAACAACCAAACATATAGCAAGAACACATCCAACAAACCAATTATCAAGTGCATTTCATCCCGAGTCTCCAATCAAGTTCTCATCCAACATCCACACTAGTTCCAGTCATACGTTCACCAATAGGAGGAGTTGGGGCACATTGATACGATTTTCACTTAAATGCCAAAAAATAGCAAAATGTTAAGCTTAATAAGAAAGTACACTTTTTATATTGATCAATATCATTTTATTAATCTTATTCAAAACGGTATTACTCACAACTTCATTTGCAAAAAAAGTAAAAAGCTTTTTTATAAAAGCCGAAATTTGTATCAAACTGCCCCAGTCGTGGGGCACATTGATACATATCATGACGTACTTTGATTCATAGCAAAACAATAGTATATATTGAGTATTTTCAGTGAAAAAACGTTTTAATTATTTTTATATCGTTTATTAGTAGAATAAATAATAAATTAAATGCTTTCCTAAGCAATAAAAATTAAGCGTTTAAAAATTAACAGTCTTCATATTGTTTTAATCAAAGTAAATAAATAAAATATAAAAAAAAAAATGTTCTTCTTAACTTTAAAAGCAAGGAGGTATAAAAAAAATCAGACTTCAGATTGATACAATAATGTTTTTTTTAGC
This sequence comes from Portevinia maculata, assembly GCA_949715645.1. Classification (NCBI taxonomy): domain Eukaryota; kingdom Metazoa; phylum Arthropoda; class Insecta; order Diptera; family Syrphidae; genus Portevinia; species Portevinia maculata. The sequence continues at coordinate 225,010,728 of OX454526.1, forward strand.
TTTGGCAAACATTTACCTACCAGGAAATATTGTAAGGAGACAAATCTAGCTTAAATTTAAAAAGTCAAGCTGTTCTGTTAGTGCCTTTCTTGACTACGGGCTCTGGTGGCTTAAGAATAATGTGGGGTATATTTACAGAAGCTTCATCTCTCACATCAGGAAATACAAAAGTTCCCGTAGGCTTGCGCTTAAGGAAACAAACATTAAAATCGTTGGCCTCGTACTTTGATACAATTTTCGCAACATAATTTTTGAAGGGTTGTTTCTTTTCCAAATTCATTATTTTTGCTATAATAAAATCTCCTTCCTTGATATCACTGGCCAGAGGTGCTGCTATATTAAAGATTTCATCCTCAGAAGAGAAGATTTCTTCGGAATCGAATGATTCTTGCAATATAACTTCGACAGAACAGTCTGAAGAATCTGATTCCATAGCCTTTTTACATTTTTTTCTTGCCTTTTTTATAGGTTTTACAGCTTCTAGGCCCAGCAATTTCTTAGCATTTTTAAGATCAGTTGCTCGTTTTCTTTGTTCTTTTTTTAAAGCTGCTTCGTGCTTAGAGCTCTGTAGTTCTTCCAATCTTCTCTTTTCGGGAGTATCTGTATAAATTCTTGATATAACTCTGTGCTGAAGAGTAGCATGTTTCAAATTATATTTATCTGCTGCTTTTCTAATGGACAATCTCCCCTCCAGTACATCGGATATTGCAGCAGCCACAGCAACTTCAATAATATTATTCCTTTCCGTTTTTTGCTTGTATGTTCGCACCATTTTCCTATACCTACAAGAAAAAAAAACATTAGTGGGGCACATTGATACGCATCAAACTACCCCGTAGAGGCACATTGATGCGCATCAAACTACCCCGTGGTTTTGTGTATCAATGTACCCCAACTGTCTTCACTGAATGAAACAAAAAAAATCAATGAAACTGAAGTTAAACAATTTATTTTTAGATACAAAACACATTATCAATAACAATATCTTACAATTTAACTTGAAATGAAATGTATGACACGAAATATTCAAGGCGAAAAATCACTCAAAAGAAATATAAAAAAATTTACTTACGCACTTAAAAAACACGTTTGCTTCTGCTGAGACTTTAGGTGTGTATATGGTTTGATAGACATGTTGTGTTGTGCGCGGGTTTGAGTGGCCTACTGCGATTAGTTTTCAAATAATATTGAATGTATCTATGTGCCCCGTGTATCAATGTACCCCACCTCCCCCTACAGTCAAATCAAAATCAAAGCTTCAACTAATATAGACATTCAAAGTGATAAATTGTCCTATTGATATCCCTTGCATTAAAAATATGTGTTTTGCTAATCCTCTTAAAATTAAATTAACCTAGATTCTTAACTTAAATTATTTGCTTAAAACCTAGCCATTGAAAATGAGTAGTGTTTGAAAGTTTTAAAATTAATTAAAAAGGTATATAATATAATATCATATCAGCATCAGCGGAACTTTGTGCACAAATTTCAGCGCTCCAGAATCATCACACGAAACGTGAGTACCGACATTGATATTTTACTTATTTTCTTTAACTTACTATTTGATTCATAAAAAAAATATAACTTTTGAAAATTGTATATAAATATATTTAAATTTACCTACCTTTGATTGAATTTACCTACATACCTTTGTACATAACCTAAAATTAATACTTAAATCTTGATCCATATGCATACTGAAATAAAATAGATTCATCCAATTACCGCGATTATAGACATATCTACATATAATTATGATTTGATTTGATAACCTAATAAATGAATTACACGTTAATTAAAGAAATTATAAACGGTTTTATTCCTCTTTCGTCCACGAGCTAATCATGGACATGTGCTAAACAACTTTTTATAGCCGTTGAGATGAGTCGCTGATCGAAGTATTCGTGATCTTGAGTTTGCGACTATTCCAACAAAGACCGCGGAAGGGATAGTCATGGTGCGATGGTCTTGGCCAATCGCTAGGGGAGGGTCCGTGCAAGTGTCATTAGATCTACGACACCATAGTAAGCAATAAGAATTTTCATAATACTCTTTTTTTTCATCATGCAATAGAATCACTTTCACAACAAGCAGTGATACTCTGACCTTAAGTCACAGTTTCAGTTTTCCTCTCTTCTTTCTTATTCGGCATCGGGAATTGAACAGCAACATCCCACCCCACCGACGAGTTAACGCCGTGCAACCGCAAGCGTGCCGATTCTGCTCCAAGGAAGGATCTTTTTTTCATCCCAAGAACCTCCCATTGCTTACAACTTGATCGCGGCTTGACTGTCCGAGAAGATGCGGATGTCCTTTGTGGATATCACATTTCTCTTCAGCCACGTCGGGGCTTCTTTTATCGCCATAATCTCCGCCTGGAATACGCTACAGAAAAGGAATGGAGTATGTGTAGGATTGATTAAAAATTAAATGAAACCCTATATTCGGAATTCACAAATTTAGATTTTATTGTAGAAAATATTTAATTAATATGTAGAAAAGTATTTGAAAATAATTGAAAGATTAAATGCGACTTCACAACTTAACTGCTTGACTAATCGGCTGAAGAATGACAAAAGTTAACAAGAGTTTGACAAAAGAAAGTTTATGAACGGTAATACTTAAGTAAATAGTGTATAGAAAAAGAATATGTGTATTGTAAAAATGTACTTCATGTTAGTATTTGAGTTGTGTAGTGTGATAATGTAATAGTATTTAATAGTGTTTCAGGTAATGTTAGGAAACGCGTCTACATATATGGTACCTTCTATGACTGCGTTGTTAAGGTTCAGCTTCAGCTTTGGCTATATATCCAGTACCGGGAGGGAGGTAAAAATGGTATTCATCCCCAAACGAATTACCTAAATCATATCGTACTACGAATATAAGCTTGACGTCGTTTTTTTCTGAAAACAATGGAAAGGATTATCGATGTTCACACCAGAGAATGCTTAACGGAAAACATGCCACTACAACCATTTCAATAAGCATATCAGAAACTGACAATAAAGATCGAAAACGCCTACCGGTGCAAAGAGATCGCACTATGCCCCTTGTTGGATATAGAGATCGTTTTGGCATTAAGGATATGATTCCATATTAAATGCATTGCCCAACAGAAATATAGAGAAACCCATCACATCGGAGGTCGAAGATGGTCTGTTGAATTCGAACTGTGATAACAGCGCTGTTCCTGACGGTATTCCGCCAATAGTTCTAAAAAAATGTGCATCTGCTCTTGCTGAGCCTCTTTTTACATTTTTAATAGCTCTCGTGCAAGTGGCGAGTTTCTCTCAGAATGGAAAAAGTATTTTATAGTTCCAATTCATAAAACTGGTCCTAAGCAGGAAATATCTAGCTATCATCCTATATGCAAACTGTCATCTATACCTAAACCATTTGAAAAAAATTGTGTACGTTAAGTTGGCTTTTCTACTTACGGAATATATTTCGCCATTCCAACATGGCTTTGTTGCAGGCAACTACAACTACCAGTCTTACAATTTTTCAAATTTTATTCTAAATAAACTAGACGAAGGATACCAAATCAATGTGATTTCCACCGACTTTGCAAAGGCCTTCGGCAGAGTCAGTCATATCATTTTGTTTAAAAAGTTGGATAGAAAGAAAGAGTATGTTGAAATGGTTTATATCTTACCTTAAAGGTCGGATACAATATGTATCCATTGACCTAGTTCTTTCTAATCCTGTAATAGTTTCATCTGGTGTACCCCAAGGAAGTCATATTGGTCTGCTCTTTTTTTCTCATTTTTATTAATAACATGCCAGACATTTTTCTAAATTCTGTTCGCCTTCTATTTGCTGATGACCTAAAATTCCTCAGATGTATAAAAACTACTGATGATTGTCATCTTTTACAAGAAGATCTTCAAAGGCTAACGGAATGGTGTAAAAATAACCAATTACTTTTAAATATCTCGAAATGCCAATGCTTTTATTTTTGTCAAAAAGTTTTATACCAGGGGTATATGTGTTGTCACCACTCACGGATGAGTGTGAACTTATTTCCAATTCAAATGTTCCTTCAGATTTGAAGAATAACAAAAGAAATGTTTGTTTAGCCTATTGTATGGCTATATTATTTTTGTCACAATTTTTCATCAATATATCTTTGATTAGAACATTGAAAATTATGTCCTTGAAAGAGTTTCGGAGGAAAAAGATCTTGGCGTTGTTTTTGACTGTAAATTAGACTTTGTCAAAGATGTCGAGTATATCGTAGCCACAGCACACTCTATGTTGGGTTTGATCATACGTAATTGGAAAGAGTTTAATGATGCATATACTTTTGTGACACTATATAGCGCTTATGTTAGGTCGATTTTAGAATATTGCTGTGTGATATGGAATCCATACTACGCTGTTCATTTAAATAGAATTGAAAATTTACAGACAAAATTTACTAAATTTGTAATATGGAAGTTGGGTTGGAATATCGATACTCCCACGTAGTCTACTAGATGTCAACTTCTCGTCATTCAGTCGCTTAAAATAGAAGGAACGTTTTTTCAGTTATGTTTATAAGTGACATTTTATCAAATCATATTAAATGTCCTTTTCTGTTATATTTCTCTCTGTATCTGTATGATCCAACTCGTCAGCTAAGAAAACGTTTCCTGCTACGCGAAAATTAACATAGAATGAACTATGCACTCAATGAACCTATAACTAATAACTATAATGCAGGTGGCAATAGTGCGATGGTAGTTTATTCACTAAGTGATTGGTAGGTAATGTGTTCGAATCCCGACCAGGGCCATGATTTTTATAAATTGAATACACACAACAAAAACAAATGTCCCTAAAGCAATTTAGGCGCCACCTGTGGAGAAACAACATCCCATCGCACCAAACTTCTTTCATATCCTTATATTCTTTCATACAGTAAGTACTCGTAGCACCCAAAAACAAGCTGTAGCGTACGCCTTTAACTAAAAATATAAAACAAAATCTTTTTGTTGAGAGCACAATTCGTTGCGCAAACCACTGTACGCCTAGCTCACAATGACACAAGACAACCGCTGTAACTGCTTCCAATGGCCACCATCTTCACTCAGGAAGTTACAAAAAAAAAAAAATTTCACAAGCGTGGCCACTATAAAAGCCGACATTGCCAATGTACTCTCTTTTTTGACTCTTTGGCAGTGAACAATTTAAAGCGGATCGTGACATTTTTTTTGTGTCGTGTCGATGGGTGGCACTTAGTAGATGAGTTTGCATTAAAGTGAGGTACGTGTGCAAGTTTCTTGGAACAAAAATACGAAAACCGGGTATCGAAAACTATTTCGCATTATCGCGTGTGATACGGGGCCAAGAAAAAAACGAAAAGAAATCTACGATTACCACCACCCCCTCCTTTCCGAGGTTAATACATATACGTATTAACGAATTATAATTTTGTTTAACGAGAGCTAAGAAGGTAATGATAATTAAGAATGATTTTATAACCCATTATGACCCCACACCACCCCTTCCAGATAAGGTGGCCTCAGATATCTCCCATTTTCCTGTCTCGTGGCTCGTAAAGCACGTTGGTAGTGACGATATCTGTAGCGCAAAATTTACAACTTCTTTTATTGTGTAAAGGCAGAAAATTGTACTCCTCACACGACTCAACTCGACACGTGAGACACCAACACCCCAACGCTACTACATTTTGCCACTATTATTGTATGCGCATCTGCGCATGCCCTGGAGCACCTAGACACGCCGGAACCACGTACCTGCCAAAGAGTACCATATCAGACGTCTCGAAACAATCAGCAATCAGACGTCTCGAAACAATCAGCAATCAGACGTCTCGAAACAATCAGCAATCAGACGTCTCGAAACAATCAGCTATCAGACGTCACGAAACAATCAGCATCCAGAGACCAGACACCGAAATCACCATCCACACAGTGAAATCAGCATCCAGACAGAGAATCCAGCTACCAGACAACGGAATCATAATCCCGACCTCAAGAAACAGCTATGGTATCAAGAAACTAGCCAAGCCTAGGAACGAGTTTGGTAGACCTCGGACGTCTTACCTCTATTTGGATAAGAATTATAGTATAGTGTCATCATACCTGCAAGTAACATTATAATCGTTTTTTTTTTTTATGTAAATGATATTGTGTGCCTTGTCGTAGGACCATTAGCCAAGTTAGGGTGCCTAAAAGACAATATAAAATACGTAATATTTTTTTTTCCAGACAATAATCACCGATCATCTAACATTCATTCACCTATTCATCAACTATCCAGACACATCCAAACGATTTGTGCGCACAAAACGGAGGAGCATGCTGTATCGGTCCACTACTAAAACGTCTTACTACTACTCGTAGTCTCATACGAGAGAGAAAACTGTAAGTGCTAAATTTTATATTTTCTTTTGGGCAAAAACATAAGTAGGAAGCTAAAATACTTATTCAATTTTTTTTTATTCAAAATCAGTTTGAAATTGAAATTGCTAATTTTTAATCGGTTCAATAATATAGAATTTCATGAACGATTAGATAAATCCGATAACTAGCCAGTAAATACTATCCATTATGTTAAACGTTCTACGACATTTCATATGTCTGGTTAGAGTTTTTGCGTGAGTTAGTCTCGGCACCCTTGATACTTACTTAACTTAACTTATTTTTTTCTCTAAAACAAGTACTTGAACAAATTTAACATATTAAAAACCACCAATGTATACTTACCATGAATTTTAACTTATTTTTTTTCTCTTAAACGAAGTACTTGAACAAATTTAACATATTAAAAACCACCTATGTATACTGACCATGAATTTTAAAACGATTTTACCAAAAATATAAACATTTTGCAATTGTATGAAACAATTTGGAGTAGTCCGTATTCCTTCCTGATGGATTTCATTAGAAAGATGGTTTAAGTTTGCTAAAATTTGGTGATAGGTTCGTGATCGGCGATTAATGGAGGCATATAAGGCGTAGACAAAATGGTATTAGGGGTTACCAGTAAACGCATCGGCACATGGTAACCAAGGAGCCATTGACCTTGGACAATGGATAAGGGGGGGTTCCGCCGAAGGATTTCTTATAGATCATCCCCTGTCATCAACAGCCGACAGCCTTATTTCCTAGTTGTCTCGTTTTCCCTCTTCTCTTTTTTTTCACTCCCTTCCCACGATTATGTAGCCTTGAGTTACATCCCATCTTTTAAGGCAGATCACCTATATGAACAAAGACATTCCTCCCACATACTAGACATTGAAACCTATTCTTTTCTCGGCACGAACAATCTATTTTGTGGAACAGATAGACAAGCAGAAAGAACACCACCCCACCGACGAGCGAATTGCCGCGAGCCACCGCAAGCGTGCCGACCCTCTGCTAAGGAAATGGAAACTTTGCTTTTGGTCGAAGTTTACCTAACAACATCTTCCTCCTCCCGGTCTCTCTACAAAATTGGCGCCCAACTCGTGAGGCCTGTCTTCGGCGGCCTACAAATTTTGTAGAGAGACCGGGAGGAGGAAGATGTTGTTAGGTAAACTTCGACCAAAAGCAAAGTTGAGTCGTGTGAGGAGTACAATTTTCTGCCTTTACACAATAAAAGAAGTTGTAAATTTTGCGCTACAGATATCGTCACTACCAACGTGCTTTACGAGCCACGAGACAGGAAAATGGGAGATATCTGAGGCCACCTTATCTGGAAGGGGTGGTGTGGGGTCATAATGGGTTATAAAATCATTCTTAATTATCATTACCTTCTTAGCTCTCGTTAAACAAAATTATAATTCGTTAATACGTATATGTATTAACCTCGGAAAGGAGGGGGTGGTGGTAATCGTAGATTTCTTTTCGTTTTTTTCTTGGCCCCGTATCACACGCGATAATGCGAAATAGTTTTCGATACCCGGTTTTCGTATTTTTGTTCCAAGAAACTTGCACACGTACCTCACTTTAATGCAAACTCATCTACTAAATGCCACCCATCGACACGACACAAAAAAAAATGTCACGATCCGCTTTAAATTGTTCACTGCCAAAGAGTCAAAAAAGAGAGTACATTGGCAATGTCGGCTTTTATAGTGGCCACGCTTGTGAAATTTTTTTTTTTTTTTTTTTTGTAACTTCCTGAGTGAAGATGGTGGCCATTGGAAGCAGTTACAGCGGTTGTCTTGTGTCATTGTGAGCTAGGCGTACAGTGGTTTGCGCAACGAATTGTGCTCTCAACAAAAAGATTTTGTTTTATATTTTTAGTTAAAGGCGTACGCTACAAAGCCATGAATCATTTGCTGGGAGCTACTTGCAGCAACAAACAAAACGCCTGCGGTGTGGTTTTACCATTATAAGGGTACTGTCACTACAGAAAAAAGATATCCCTTTAGCGCACGCAAATTATAAAAAAAAACTCGCTGTGTTAGAGAAACTAATGTTATTTCTAATAATATTGGTTTTAATTTTCATGTAAGTAGGCTTACCTTAAAAAATAACTTAGTGTTTCATTTTTAACCAGTTAATTTAAATTATATTTATTTAAACGACATATTATATAATACCCAATTAATTATTTATTTTCTTTTTTCTTTTTCTTGTTTGTTTTGTTTTTGTTAACTTTCGGTAGTCTGATTGTAGAATTAAATGCTCTGATTGATATAAATAATTAAATTATTACATAAATAAATAAAATTGATCAAAGCGGTGCTAGAAAGTCGTAGATCTAGTGCTTCATCAGGAATGAGTTTAGTATCAGTATCAGCCGCAAGGGGCTGCCCTCATGGGGTTGTATTAGCACCCCTCTTGTAGTCATTGATTAGCTGCTCCGCAGATTTAGCATTTTAGGCTACAACGCAGTTCGGTACGCCAATGAGAAAGTCATCATGGTTAGGGGCGAAGATCCAAACGAAGTCACATTATGAATGCAAAACTCCTTTGACAGCTCTAGACTCGTGCATCAGGGAAAATCTTTCTATCAGTACCTAATTCTGTCATTGATCCTTTTACCAAAACAAGAAATTTAGATCTACGTCAAGAAACAGTCGTAGAGTACTCCGAGAAAGTCAAATATCTTTGAGTGATCCTAGACAAAAGACTGAATTGGAACTCTCACATTGACAACAAAAATACGAATGCTACTACAGCTGTATAGGCCTGTCGCTACACATATGGTATAACATGGTAATAATGATCAAGGATTATCCACTGGATCAAAAGAGTGATGATAAGACCCATAACTGCATATGCCTCTATAGTACGGCGGACGAAAGCTACACAAACAATCTCAACAGGAAGCTCAAAAAGGAACAACGACTTGCATACCTAGGTATCTCCGGAGCCCTACGAACCTGCCCAACAGCTGCCATAGAGGCAATAACAGGACTACCACCTCTCTTAATACAGTTAAATGAGAAAAGGCTTAGCGACCACCCGGAGCTATTGACCCCTCTCGCTGAACTCCCAGACCTTGATATAAAATGCGCGGTCACAGGCAGCCTTCACAAAACACTATGCTTCAATAAACGGTTTTTCACGGATTTTCCTGAGAGAGTCAATAGAGAAACATGGGTTAGTTTTTTTTTTCAAAATCTAAATCCCAGAGCACTCAGCCTCGGTAACGGTCCATTGTACTACCAGGCAGAAATCCTCCTTTTGGTGAAGAGGCATGTGGTTGGGTGGCGTATGTTGTAACATGGGTTAGTAATAACCCACCAAATAGAACCAACGATTGTAGTGGAAGGAATTCACGGACCATCTACTTGCATTACAATACCTATGGCAAAATCTCAGAGCGTATTTCAAGCCAAGCTCCACGCCATTCAAGAATACGCCAGCCACATCAATACATCTGGTATTAAAGGTTCCTTCTAAACTGTTATAGGTACAAACATTTTAGAAAGACAATTTAGTAGCGCATTTTTTTATTTATATACATATTATATTTTTCTCCAAATTTCTAGTTGATAAATTAGTTTTTTATAAAATTTGTATCCTTGAAAATGTTCCTAAAAATTATCTTAACCCGAATCATCCTGGCGTGTCCATATGGCAACGCAAGACTTATATGCACTTTGGCGACTCTCAACCGGTAACAAATACACATTAGTTGTGCATGATTACATTTTTTTTCATCGCAAGCCATCTGCGTTGCATATTGGGGAGTCAGTTTTATTGTGTGCTTTGTTGTTCATGGTGAGAGTGTGCCAAATTTGATAGTAACAAAAAAAAAATTGTTCAGGAATAAGTGTAATGGCTTACAACAAAAAGTAAGTATATCAATATTATTTTTAGTGTACATTATTTGTAAGTGGAGTGTTGCCGTATTGATAGTATTTTGGATGTACAAAATGTATAAAAACTAAAAAAATAAAGAAAATGTTTGCTTTTGTGCTTTTTTTCAAATTATTAACAATGTGTCCATATGGAAACGCCAGGAGCAACAGGGTACAGTATTTTTTTCTAAAAATCTGACACTGAAATAAGTCCTAGATTACTTAGAGAAGCTTAGTTCGGATGATGAAACTTGTCTTTCAAACAACCTCCATGCCTTATATATTCAACCACCGGAAAATGAAGGTGATTTGAATGGAGAATACGATGCTGATGAAGAAGAAGAAGGCAGTATCCCAGACAATGTTTGCAAGCGCAATTGCGATCGGGTTGTGAAATCGTTTTTTGAAAATGGCCGACGTTTTAAAGAATTTGACGATCCCGGAGATACTTTGTGTGAAATTTTCAATGATAATGTTTTAGCGAGTGTTCTGGATTACTCATCTCCGAATTCACCTATAAGCTTACCACCAGATGCATAATATTCAACAAACGAAATTTATAAGCCACTCTCAATCCTGTTGCGTTGTGTTCAGCAATCTACCTATAGCTGCCCTTTGCCAACATTCAATAAGAATACAACTTTCACTTGGTCAAAAGATGAGTCTTGCGCAATGATATGAAAGTATGATCGCCTATTTCGGGAAGCACGGATGTAAGCACTTTATAAAGGAGAAGCCCATACGCTTTGGTTATAACTTATAAGGTATGGTCTTTGTGCACTCTCAAAGTATACAGGATCAATTTCAAAGTGAGCGATTCGGCAAATGCACCGCTACTTCAGTAAATATGATCGACGATTTTTCCGAGAATGTTCAGCAATTGCCGTTTTCATTCTACTTCGGCAATTTATTTACGAGTTTCCATTTATTGGCTTACTTGAAAAACCGTGGCTACAATGGAACCGGCACAATCGGTGAGAATCGAATACCGAAAAGTTGTCCAATCCCACATAAAAAAATGTTGAAAACAAAGAAAAGCGGATTCTACAAGTCCATAAAAATGATTGAGACTGGTGTCTTACAAAATCGATTGATAATTCCGTTGTCTGTATGTTGTCTACTGCCTTTGGATCCACACCATTATCTGTTGCAACGCGCTATTCCACAGAAGCTCGAAAGAAAATTGGAGCTCCTCGCCCGTGTGTTGTGTCGGAAAATAACTAATACATGTGTGGTGTGTATAGATTCGACCAGAATGTTTCTGCTAACCGTATCGGATATCGTGGCAAGAAGTAGTGGAGCTGCATTTTTACTTGGCTTATTGATGCATGAGCGCAAAATACATGGCAGCTTCAACGGCATGTCGATTCGAGTATGCCACAAAAACAATTCAAGCGAGAAATTGCAATTTATTATTGCAAACATTTCGGTGATCCACCAAAGTCGCATAACAGTGTTAAAAGGCAAAAATGGCGGTTGGAAGCTGGTTTATTAGCTATTACTCTTCGCTATGACCAAAAGACTCATTTAGTCGTTCGCTTAGAAAAGAAGAGACGCTGTGATGGACACCTTTGCCGTTCAATTGTTCGAGCTGCTTGTGCAAAGTGCGATGAAGTCCTTTGCCTGAAATGTTTTAAGCCCTATAACACAGCAGATTTATAATTTTAAATGAAATAAATATAAATTTAATAAGAAAATGACGTTTTACCCTGTAGCTCCTGGCGTTGCCATATGGCTACAGGAAATTTTCGGAGAACAAAGACCTCTATTAAAAATTTATTGATACCGATTTTCTATTTTTGCTGTTAACAAAGCGCACCAAAATTCTTTTTTAAAAATTCGAAAAAATAACGTTCAGGATGATTCGGGTTAAGTTACTTTTTTACGTCCGATCAACAGAAGTTGTAGTACAAGCCATTTCTTACCATGCAAAAATGATCAAAAAGAAGTGCACAGAATTACTCTTAAAATCTCTTAGATATTTGTTTTGTCCTGCAAACCATCTTTTAGGAACAATTTGGAAGGAAGGCACTTGGAACAATTGCTATAAACATTCCAAAAAGATCTTTTTCAGAACCACAAACAAATATCTAAAAGAATTAAGTTCAGTAAGTGAACCTCTTTTTGACTATTTTTGCCTGACAAAAAATGGCGTTTACCACAACAACTGCTGATCGTTCGTTAAAAAAGTGGCTTAATATGTGATATATATTATAAAATATATAATTTATAGGACACTTATCAAGGATAAACATTTTATAAAAAAATGTATCAAGTAAACATTTTAAGTAAAAAAAATGAAACAACAAATTTTAATATTTTGGATTTAAGGAGCCCTAACATTTTTGGATCTGCACAGATGTACCCAAACTGTTTCAAACTTGTATGCGCTACTAAATTGTGTTTCCAAAAAGTACAATACCATTTTTGTACCCACAATAATTACGAACTTAAAGCATTTAAAGTAATTAAAGCTTCGAATTAGAGTTCACCCGATTTGATGGGCTATGAATTGAAATCTGGTGGGAATAGACCCCTCCACGTGTCAATTAATTTTTTTTTCCGGCGGATTTTCAGGAATCTCCCCTTAAAGATTTTTACTGCTTAAGTGGAATACCCTGTATACGAAATTAATCAACATTTTGAAAAACATTGAATACTTTATGAAACTAGGACATATTTTATCCTTTGAAATGAAATAAGAATCTTTGCCGTATGATTTAGACAGCTTATTTAGTTTTAAAATTTTAGCAAAAATGCTTTGCCGAATGTGCCCCAACACGGGGCACTTACAGCACCGAGGCTTTTTAGATAAAAACGCAAGAAATAAATTTATAAAAATTCATCGAAATGTTAATTTTATAAATAAAAGAAACAAAACACAAAAAAACCTAACGTAACGGTACCGTGCTTCACAGAAGGTGAGGTTTGAGTTTGTTTCTCGACCATGTTTAACATCCGAAATCGCTTTTTTACTGCAGTTTCATTTATAATGACTCTGTCGGTGTTTTCAGTTTCAAACAATATCAACGCTAAAACACATTAGGCACCCTTTGGAACGCTGAATGTGCCCCGATATCTCAAATTTGTTTCCCCAATTTATTTTATAAAAAGGAATGAAAGTGGAAAATATTTGGGTTCTTTGACTTTAAAACTACTGCTCAATAACACTATCTTGAAAATATCTCTGTTATTTACACAAATTTAACATTAAAAACTGTTTCCTTACTTGAAGAGGAACATTACAACCAGCGCTAAAAAAGACACTACCACTTGCAACTTCCTTAAGAAAATACAATTTAAGTTCACAAAAACAATAATAATAACGATATCTCAGTAATACAAATTACATTAAATTAATTAAATACCCTTATTATCGTTGCCAAAAATCAATTATTGATAAACGACAAAATTTATTAATTGATCGATATTTTGGTACTATGAATGTCAATCAACAAATTATTCATCCATTGTGAACACTGACAAGCAAAATGCGATAGAGCACGTGCGTAAAGCTATCTCTTTCTGAAGCGCCGCATTTCTTTCTTAAACGTTGGAACAAAACGCGGAGTAGGCCCTACGTTGCATCGCCATCTGTAACGTCAGCATGCAAAGCAAATGCATACTCCCCCCTCCTCTGACTGGTTGACGTCGGAAAACAAGAGAAAAAACCCACGACCGCTGTCATTCACCGAAGTGTGCACAGCTGGCATCCTGCTGGCACTGAATGTATCGGGCAACGCTTGTCGATCGCCTATAACGTCGACGGCTCCGGCCTACAGACTGCCGAGAGTCCGCCTCCATCACTGATTAATAAGAGTGAGGGGTTGTTCGACCACTCATAGCCACGCATGGCCGCCCCGTGCTAGCTCGTCGGCGGGAGCGGGAACTTGCTATAGAGCTCGAACTGGGGTTACCTCGTTATTAACATGCCTGAAATTGTTGTGGTGGACCAGACCTCGGACGACACGATGAACCGTCGCCGGTACAAAAAGAGTCCTAGTCCACCCTCCACTATCCCGAAGGATAGCCTCTCCGGCCCGAAGAAGCCGCGACTTGAAAATTTGTAGCGGCTAACCTGGACCACCAGGGTAATACGAGAAGAATGCAAGAAATTGTTAGACATTTGCCGAAATGGTGGAGAAGAAGAAGATGTAGGCTTTCTTCTGAGCTGGCCCACCAAGCCGTAATAAATATAAGTATTGCGGACACCTTTGGCCATTCCCTGATCCGAAAAGGAGTGAGCTCCCCTAAATGTTTAGGATACCTTACCCCATGTGACTATCCACACCGCTATGGTGGAGAACTACCTCGACTTCCCTCCGTCGACCGCTACTGGTCCTAAACCATGTTGCCAAAGGTCGACGAGACTCCAAGCGAAAAGAAAAATACTCGAGTAGGTATCTGACGCTTCATTGCGTTAATGACATTTATTTATCTTAAGAGCTATGCTTACGATAATCTAATCATTAAAACTCATGTTAAACTCGGTCAGTCGGTTCTGACTTCAAGCGAATCCTATGAGCACGACAAAAGAGAGAAAACCCCAATTAAGGAATTATCAAAAGCACAATACGTATCCCTGGGTGGATACCTCGGGGATATGCTCGGTCGCCTGTGGTTTCCGAACAAACGGGTGGTGATCGCTACGCAGCTACCTCCTTGGCGAAGTTTCTCCCGAATTTGGGAGTTCTCCGCACGTAGTCTCGGGGATGAGTCCAGGGATACACGTCTCTCGTCAGCGTTTCACCTGTGCGATGCACGGCACGTGCAGTTGCTGGTCTTAAGGTCTCTAAGGACGCTAAAAATAGCTGGATGCTGGCGTAGAAAGTCGACCTGTGCTCAGCCGCATGTGCTAAGCGAGCGACAGGCCGTCTCTACTCGGTTTACTACTTTCCTCGCTTGGCGAGGAGTGATTCCCAGCCCTTTCCTGTTGGGTGAGGATTGTCGCGTGGTGGCGATTTATAATTTAATTTTTCTTTATTTCACGGTGACTTACCGGTTTTGTTTAAATTCCGAAGGAATCTCCGGGACGTGGGTTTCTGGTTGATGGTTGATATCTTATTATTTGTTTTATTTTTGGGAATTTTCCTTTTTCTTTTGTTGTAGAATACGTTTTCTTTCGTACTCGCGAAAAGAAAATGGAGAATCGCAATTACTAGGCGTTGCACACAAGATGTCTTCGTACTCCGGGTAGAATTGTAAAAGAACGTGGTTACCTGAATTGGAAGGCGATTAAGCCGACTTTCCCAAAAGGGTAGCGTTCAGCCATCGAACTGGTTGTCGTTATGAATAGGCTGTTTCGCCGCGGTTTACACCGCGGAGTGGTAAATTCCTTCGAAGCATGCTTTGGGGATGTCAGACTGGTGACATAGTGGAATTAAATAATTCTTGGTGACGGTGGTTTGTTACAACGTCAAGAAAAAATTGAAGCATACAATTTCAGTAATTTGCAGAAATTGTATGAAAAATTATTGCGATTGTTAATAAAGTGTATATTTAGGTGAAATCAAAGGGAAATTTTCTCCTTATTGAGGAAAAACCTGAGAAAGTATGTCAGGGCAAACAAAATATATAAAAACAGTGAACATGTTGACCAAAATGACTTGTGCAGCTCCTGATGCAGCAATTTAAAGGCATTTTCATTTTTTTTTGTACAATTTTGTTATTAATTAATTGTTTTTGTTCGTTAGTTGTTGTCGAAAATATTGAAAGCTTCAAAATGTTCAGTCAGTCACAAATTCGTCACTGACAAATAAATTTAGAGAATTCATTCGCTGTTTTTGTTTTTAAAACAACATTTTTAAAACGAAATGTGAGTAGAACTGCTTTTTTGGAAAATAAAATAATATGTATTGAATAGATACAATCACTAGAACTTCACTTCCATAAATCTTATGAACAAAAAGCAGTCACAAAAGCATGAACTTAAACAAAGCAACTAACAACAAAATAAAATTAAATTTTACAGTAATATACAACTTTCGCTCAGATAAAGCATAATATATTATTTATTACTAAGATATTTTTATTATTTGTATGAATAACATTATATTCTCGTGTTGTTATTAAGTTAAATATGTGAATCGAAGGAAAAAGGTATAACATTAAATATGTTGTCCTTTCGAGTAAGGATTTAGTACAAGTTCAAAAAACAAACACCTTTTTATGTAGCATAAGTGGCAACACTGCTCATGAAATCATCTTGTCACCAACTACCAACATCTATGCGGCATTTCATGCCCACAGAAGACCATTTTAAAAATGTATATTTGATTCTGGAAGGAAATTAAAAATATATAATAAAAAAATAATTAACTTAAAACAACACACATAAAAATATAAAAAAAAGACAATAAATTTGCAATAAATGCTCACCCATTTGATTGTTTGCTGTTGCTTCTATTTTTTTTTTTTGATCAAGTGCATCTGTCAAACGAGGGAATATTCTTTTTATTCCACCTTTCTCTAGGAATAAAAAGAATGCATTCCATTTATTCCAGAATGAATAAAGAAACACCGAAGTGGATTATCCGGAATATTCCATTGAATAAAGAAACGTAAATGGCTCAGTCGGGATATTCCGAATATTCAGAATGAATAAAGAAACACAGGGACTATCAAAGACCGCCAAGCATTAGCTTGTGGTAAGTCAAGTTTTTATAAAAATCACAGCCTTGAATATTAACTTTAATTTTTTATATCTTAATGATTTTCATGGCATGGTTTGTCAAAGTGATAAGGGCCTAGATTGAAAGTTACTTCCTAAAACGAACTGAACGAGTTCGTTCTCATTTCTCCTTAGCTATAGGTATCAAAGGCTATAGTGCGAAATTACCACAAGAATAAGCCCATCCCCGCTTAGAATCTAACTTTGAAGTCTATAATTTGTCATAAGACTTATGACCTGTTAAAGCAAGTAATATAAAGCGTAAAAATACGAGGGGCGTTCAATATATTCTCGGTATCGATATGAAGGAAAATGCGAATTCAATTTAAATTGTCTTTATTTTTCAATATAATTTCCCCTAACATCAATACATTTGTTACATCTTGAGATATCCTTTTTTTAAACCCTCAAAAAAATAAATTTCCTCTTTCTCTGCAAAATACCCATTTATTGCCGACTTGAGTTCTTCATCATCCGAAAATCTTTTTCCACGAAGACATTTTTTCAAATCCGGAAACAGGAAATAATCGAAATAATCACTAGGGGCAAGGTCTGAACTATAGGGTGGGTTTTGGATTTCTTCGAAACCACAATCTCGCGCAGCAGCCTTGGAAACTCGCGCCGTGTGAACAGGAGCGTTGTCATGAAGAAGCAACACACCCGCTGCGAGTTTACCCCGTCTTTTCTTTTTAATTTCCTCCTGCAAATTATGCAAAGTGGAAGCGTAGGATGTTGCGTTGATGGTTTCACCTTTTTTTTTGTACTCAATGCGCAAGATTCCCTTTGAGTCCCAAAAAACTGTGGCCATGAACTTCCCGGCAGACGGAGTGACTTCAAACTTCTTCGGGTTGACTGTTCCTTTTTTATGCCACTGCATGGACTCTTGTTTGCTTTCAGGGTCATAGTGGTGGACCCATTTTTTGTCCCCAGTAACAATTCGATCCATAACACCGTCCGCGTTCTCACTACACATCTCCAAAAGCTCTCTACAGCATGCGATTCTCACTTTTTTCTGATGCGCTGTGAGCATTCGTGGCACCCACCTTGCACTGACCTTTAAAAGGTTAAGATGGTCATGAAGAATGGTGTGAATGGTACCAATTGAAAGCTTGGTGATCTCTGCCATCATTTTCACCTTTATTCAGGCATCCTCAAGAACAAGTTTTTCGACTTCTTTGATGCTTTCTCCCGTACAAGCAGTAGCCGGGGCGCCGGAGCGGGGGTCGTCTTCAATGCTATCTCTGCCTCTCTTGAACTCACTTGACCACTTTTGCACAGTTGATAATGAAGGTGCGGAACCCTGGTAAACAGGCACCATCTCTTCATAAATAGCTTTTTGACTTTTCCTTGCTTAGTGAGAAATTTAATTACAGCGCGATGCTCAATTTTCACCATCATCGTCTCAGTTGCCATTATGATTCTGTTTAACTAGAGATAAAACGCGAATTAATAATCACATTTATATTAAATTTTACATGATTGCACTATAATAGTATTACTTGATAAATAAATCAATTTATATATACAACCACAGCTTCACCCCGATACCGAGAATATATTGAACGCCCCTCGTATGTATCCCGTTCAGGAAGCAATTTTCTTGACGCAAATTTACCTACTTCATATGGCATAGACCTTATCCAGAATGCTCTGGTCCAAAAATGTTTCTAAATTTTAGATTAAGATGGACATTTTTTATTTACAAAATGGATAATGGCACTCCTATCTTCAACACTCTGTTTCCGTGACATCCATTCTTAAATCAAGAATAACTTCTTAGGGCTATGTTTTTGCTTCCGCACATTTTATGCGTTTAGCCCTTGGATGAATAATGTACTATAACAATGCCGCTGTAATGTTCGTGTAATTTGGTAGATGAAGATAAAGTATTTTATGCGCAATAATAAGGTGGAATATAAAAAAGATACAAAACGCACTTTTTATTGTTTTGTTGTCTCGCACAAGAATGTCGATCATGCCAAAGGAACTACATAGCGACTGTTCGGCTGGAGATTGTATTTCTTAAATACTTAGATACTTGACCATTCGTGTGTTAATGTGTAGACTTTAAGAGTTATCCTGTGTTTGTTTTCCAATATAAATCGGAACTAGTGCAAGAGCAAACAACTTTTCCCATTTGATTAATGTGGGTTGTGCCAATGATTTAATTATGTGTTCGAGCAGTACAAATATACATAATGTACATGTAGGTATCCAACGATATAGGGTACTAGAGGAAGAGAGGAACCAAAGGAAGCATAATCAATTTGTCTGGAGCTAGATTGTGAGAAAGTTCCTTCGGAAATTAAAACAAACAACCCGACACTATTATTGTTGATGCTTGCTTGGCGGAATGGTGGAATGAATGTAAATGATTTTTTTCGACAGTGTGCTGGGTAATAATATTTAACGCAGAAATGGAAGATATTATTTTGTTTGCTGATGATAGACAAGGTTTCAGATTTCAGGGTGGAGTAGGTATGAAGAATATAGCCAATAGTATAAATGTGAATGATTGCAAATTTGCTTCTTTTCATTTAAAATTTAGTTTTTCGTTTGAACAGAAAGATCACTAGCAAAAGTTAGGTCATCACATACAGTATTCAGCAAAGATTTAAATTTTCAGGAGTTGTGATTTGTACCTATATACAAGTTGTTTCAGGATAAGAATCTTTATTTTTTTATGAAGGCTCAAAGCTCATTAATCTTTGACTGACGGTGAATCTAAGATTCGACGACAAAATTGCAGGTGATGGTACCGGGATTGAATTGCGTGGCTCTGTCATGAATATTACCCAAAGTGAACACCAGTTTTAATTGCCGCATTCCCAATACTTCTTCTTCTTTTCTTCAATGATGAATTGACGATCAGGACTAACCTCCCACTTTGACTGAAGACGTTGGTAGTAAGACAGATTCTCTTATTTTAAGTAATGACTTGAGTGACCGCCTTGGAGAGAAAAACCATTTTTAAACAAATGGAAAAAGCTGAACGAGTGGCATGTCTCAGCATCACAGGGGTACTGAGAACCTCTCCAACAGCTGCACTCCAAACCATGACACATCTCCTTCCTAGCCACAGCTTGGGTAAACAAATGGCTGCCAACTTAGCACAACGGTTGAGAGACGCTCATCAGTAAGATGCACCGCCATCTTCTGAATTCTACCGATCAACTGCCTACTGAAATTTACTTCACTCTACAAGCTTCCAACACTCAACACCGGGAGAAACAGAGTAGTCGCAACGCGATGGCCTTAACAATTAACCGCTCTCAAAAGTCACGGATCCAAAAAGGATTCGGTGCCGCAGTCTTCTCAGAAGGCCTGGACATCTCTCCTTTTATATCCCAAACTGCAGCGTCTTTCAAGCATATGATCAAATGCAGTAAAGGACTGCCGCATATTTTTTAACGAGATAGTCAGACAGTCTAACCTTTGAAACATAATCATATTTTTACATGAGCTAAACATCATCATACGCTAAATTTACGTGTAACGTTGAAATGAAACGTATTCATTATACTCTATTCTAAGGGTATATTAATTTTGACTCATAGTTTGTAACATACCTTAATATTGTCTGTATACCCCTAAAAGTTATTATATTTATGATAAGCATCGATAGTAATGTCGATCTAGCCATGTCCGTCCGTCCGTCTGTCCGTCTGTCGGCAAAAATTAGGCCTTTAAACTGAACCTAGAGAAATTGTAACCATATACTCTCTAGGGGCCCGAAATAATCAAGTTAAAGCAATTTTGAAATCCGCCCACAAACTCAAAATTTATCGAAAAAATTGAGTTTTGAGCTAGAAAGCTGAAATTTTTAAAATAAGATCTTTGACTCCTAAAACTGCTCAGCAGATAAAATTTCTTAGATCCGCCCACTGACACGCCCACAACTAAATAAAACTATTTTATTGAAAAGTCAAAGTTTGAGGTACCTCACCAACGCCGATGTTTTCCAGCAACAAAACTCTATAGACGGAGCCAGCTGAATTAGAAAAGATCCAACGGACTTCGGACACAAGCGAGGCACCCTAACAAAAATAATAACTTGACACTGTGCGATAGGGAGGCTAGCGCAGAACTTGGGCATCCCCTTCAACGATCACTGCAGCACTATAGAGACAAGTAAGAAAAGAATAAAGTTCTTCACCTCTTGTGCACGTTTCAGGCACTTACCAACTACTATAAGAAGGCTCCTTGAGGTCAATACCTTTGCCACGAAGTAACTGATTCAATGCCGATAAGGCTGACTGCTTTGCGATTTCACCCAAATGCGAGACTGCACTCCAAAATCCAGTTGGTAGAATTAAGAGCTCGCATGATAAGACAGTTTCACGAGGGACTTTTTTATGGATATTGAGTGTACTGTTGACAATGCGACGTTTGACAACATATGTAGCTGTGTCAGGCAACACGTCGTAAATAATTCAAAGGTGCTGTGCATTAAAGCAATGGATATAAAAAGAACGTTGGTTGCAGATGCGGATTGTGGCCCGTTATGGCGGGAGTAAACTGAGGCTGCCCGCAAGGCGGCGTTCCGTCTCCACTGCTGTGGTGCATGCTAGTCGACTCTCTGTGTAATGTGTTACGTCTCCAATTCCGCGTCCTTGAGCACCAGGAGCCGACCAATCCCGGTGGAGTAGGGTCGTGGGTAAATTTTAATACTGGGCGCCACGCGATTATCCCAGCGCTCAAGGGAACTCCTCCGTTTGAACCGCGACAACCGAAGGGTCTGCGGTAAGGACACGTCTGCCTCCCAACCTGACTCAACTGAACCAAAACAAAACAAAACCAAGATTTATACCAAATAATTCACAATTTAATCATTAATCACCTCGGATTACCGTCACCAAGAAAAATTCAACAACCAAAAAAAGAAAAAAATATAGAGTTACGCGGGTCGAACCTAAGCCCACCCAAGAGCGCTACAACCGGTTATAACCCCCTGTTCACACGCTTTAGCCAACACGGCTACGGTTCCCCTTTCTAAATGATTAGGTATAATTGAGAAAAATAAAGAGAAGAATGGATGACATTAACAATATTAGCCATGAATAAAAAAAAATAGTAAAAGGAAATAAATGTAGATAAAAGATTAAGGAATAATAAAAAAAATAATATCTATATAAAAAGAGTAAGAAATTGAGTACTAATAAAAAAAAAGGAAGATTAAAGAATAAATGTAAAAGATCCAAGCTTTAGGTATCCCCGAGGAAGACAGGAGATAAGAAAAATAAAAAAAACTACGTTGGCTCAGCCTGGGACTCGAACCCGTGCACGACTCGTCTGCACTCAGCTGCGCGGTCCTCCAACCGATCGGGCCACGGACCGTCGTTAAGGTCGGTTCTCCAAACTCGTATAACTCCGGCTGACAATAGTAGTTCCCGCACCAAAACGGGGATAAGGAAAACCTCAGACCTTGGGATAGCTGGCCCTATGGGTGAAAGACGACGTTGACACTGTCACTATGGATTCCTATCGATGGATCTTAATAGGATACAATTACCTTTAGTATCAGCAATAACAACCACGTATGTATATCCGGTGGATATATTTGGTACGTATCGGGACTATCGTATACGGTGTCTTCAGTTTCACTTCACGAGCTAGTCTATGTACTTTATTTTCTAACGACACTTTCACCGGTATCTATGTACTGGGACCACATTCTATTCTAGATATGAGGGGCACTGCACTTTTCACTCCCACTAATGTCGTTCGGCGATATACTATAATCCACCCTTTATATTCATTTATATTTACAAATGGTTTTGGCGAAAGAAAAATTAAAATTTCCGACGTTGAAACCAATAAATAGTTTCTTTCCCGTACACACAACCGCTCGTCACCGACTCGTTTACCACCGTCCCATTCTCGACGCCATTCAGTTGGTCCCAGACCACTGTTTCTTCCCCATTTCAGTTCCTGATGCGGTACGTTCTCGTCGACCTTGTTCCAGCGGTACGACGTGGTTACGGATCTTCCGGGCTTATATCTTAAAAAAAGGAAGGCTCGGTCCCGGCGGGAATCGAACCCTGGGCGCTCCCATGGGGAGCTAGCTCTCTCCTCTCACGCCAATTCCCCAATGTGGAAAAGGCTGGCAAATTCGGAAGTTCGTTTTTGCACGAAGAATGTGAAAACTTCACCTGAGACGCCAATTCGTAACACTCCCCTCTTTCTTTCTGAAGTTTTCACTCTTACTTGAGGGAACCCTGATTGAAAGGTTTTAAATCTTTCACATTCCATATCCCCGCTGACTTTTTGGCTGCATCCTCTAGTTCATAGGTCCATGAAGATACTTTCCTCCGTATCCCAAACGGACCTATGAATGTAGGAGCTAACTTGGCGGTGAAGTAGTTCGCCGCGTTCGAAAGGACGAAGTTTCGCCGTAAAACTAAGTCATTTGGCTGAAATTGAGCGTCCCGTCACCGGAGGTTATACTGCCGAGACGATTTCCGAGCTGCGGCCTGCATTCGGCAACGCACGTCGTTAATAACCTCCCCCAACCGTTTGTACCAGGGGTACTCTTCTCCCGTCCTCTCAACAAGAAACCCCTCCGGTGGGATCGGGGAATCGTCTCCCTTCAATTGCATTTCGCGACCGAAAAGTACGGAGTAAGGACTTCTCTTTAACACCTCGTGCATTGAAGTCCGAATCGCACAAGCCACCTTTGGCAACAAAGCGTCCCAGTTGCGGTGGTTATCCGCTACATAGGCCCGTAACTTCGTTTTCAAGGTCTGGTTAAACCTCTCGGCTGGATTTGCCTGGGGGTGGTAGAAAGCGGTAAAGTTAAGGGTAACGGCATACGTTTGAGCGAGGGTTGCAAGTTCCTTGCTCTTAAACTGCACCC
Organism: Portevinia maculata; assembly: GCA_949715645.1. Classification (NCBI taxonomy): domain Eukaryota; kingdom Metazoa; phylum Arthropoda; class Insecta; order Diptera; family Syrphidae; genus Portevinia; species Portevinia maculata. The sequence goes on from OX454526.1 coordinate 225,034,503, forward strand.
CGTTATCGCACACTATCCACCGTGGGACCCCAAATAAAAGGAACACTTGCTCCTCCATGATAGTGCAAACAGCTTTGGCTGTCGCGGACCTTACGGGATAAAAGAGAGCGAATTTCGAAAAATAGTCAACAACAGTGAGTATGTAGGCGTGACCCCTAGTCGATCGAGGAAGTGGTCCAATGAAGTCGATACAAAGCATCTCCCATGGTCTGGTCACCTGACCTCTCGACCTCATCAGACCAGCTGGTCTTTGCAAATCCGGTTTGACTGTTTGGCATACAAGACACTTCTTCACGTATGAGGAGACTTCCTTTCTCATTTTTGGCCAGTAGTGGCGCCTCGCAATCTTGTCCCAGGTGATTTTTATTCCCCCATGGCCCCCTAAGATACTATCATGAAATTCTTTCAGTAAATTCTCCCTATCTTCCAAAGGAACTACCAATTTCCAATCCTCCCCCGTAGCCCCGGGCGGCAGTCTACCAATATGCTTGTATAGCCGCTCGTCCGTGACACGCCAAGAGGGGAATTTTTCAGGACTTTTCTTTACCGCCGTACGAATTTTACAGTACCACTCATCCTTTATTGGTACGGAAACCGAAGCAATATCCGGGTGCATTCTTGATAGGGCGTCTGGTACTAAATGTTCCTTACCCTTCCGGTGCACTACCGTGAAATCGTATTGCTGTAACTTCACCGCCCACCGGGCCAGCCTGCCTTGTGGGTCTTTTAAATTGCTTAACCAAACCAAGGAATGGTGGTCCGTCACTACTGTAAACGAGCTTCCCTCTAGGTAGGGTCTTAGCTTCTCGACTGCCCAAATGACTGCCAGACATTCTCTTTCCGTAGTGGCAAAGTTTCGTTCCGATCTGGAAAGAGTCCGACTCAAGTAACTTATAACTTTTTCCTCCCCATTCTCCCCGCCTTGAGTAAGTACGGCACCTATTCCGTAACCAGAGGCGTCGGTATGGACCACAAACGGTTGATTGAAGTTAGGGCACGTCAAAATGGGTGCTGTCACCAATTTCTCTTTCAATGCCCGGAAGCTTTTCTCACATGACTCATTCCATGTGAATCTTCTATTTTTCTTCAGTAGATCGGTTATGGGGGATACTAACTCTGAAAAGTTGGCCACGAACCGCCTGTACCACGACACCATCCCCACGAAACTGCGCACGGTCCTTACGGAAGTCGGTCTGGGGTACTCTACCATACACCGAACCTTATCGGGATCCACCAGCAGCCCATGCTTGTTTACAATATACCCCAAATATTTAAGTTGCTCCTTACAGAATTCGCACTTTTCCTTACTCAGGACCAGACCGGCATTCTTTATCCGCCTCAGCACCTTCTCTAGGATCGAGACGTGAGCCTCGAAAGTCTCCGTAACGATGATCACATCATCCAGGTATACGAAGACATGGGGCTCTAAATCTGCCCCCAATACCTTATCTATGAACCTCTGCCAAGTGGCTGGTGCATTATGCAGGCCAAATGGCATCCGGCAAAATTGAAATAGCCCTTTACCTGGTATAGTGAACGCGGTGTAATGCTTTGACGTCTGGGCCATAGGTATTTGCCAATACGCGGACTTAATATCAAGTGACGATAAGTACTTTGCGTTCCTTAACTTATCCAGCGTCGCTGACACGTATGGTATCGGATAGGCGTCCCTCTCGGTCACCTTATTTAATTTCCGGAAGTCCACACAGAACCTGAAGGTTCCGTCTTTCTTCTTGATCAAAAGAATTGGGGACGACCATGCACTTGACGAGGGTTCGATTACGCCGGCCTTCAACATATTGTCCACCTCTTTGTTGATGTTCTCCTGGACGATGGGAGATACCGGGTAGTATCGCTGTTTTATTGGTTCGGATTGCGTTTTTATGACGTGAGTCACCATGCTTGTACACCCCAACTTCCCCTCCATCCCTTCAAATGCTTTGTCGAGTATCTCGGCTAACAGGGTCTTTTCCGAGTCCCTCAATCCCCTGTGGGCCTCAACCGATGATACTTCACTGGCGAAATGCCACTCCCGATTCCGCAAGTCCGGTAAAATCGCGAAAGCCTCCCAAAAGTCGGCACCAAGTATTAGGCAGTGAGGTAGCCCCGGAATCACTAAAAGTTCCACGAGTTTAATAGTGTCTTTAAGCTTAACCGGTACTTGGATTGCCCCGATGACCCCAACTTTTTCTCCATTTGCCACCGTTACCGAGTCTATTGATGTGCGCAGTTCGCAGTTTAATAACTTTAGTTTGTCCCACCCTGGGCCACCGACTATCGAACTAGACGCACCCGAATCCAGCAACCCGAGCAGCTTCACCCCATAAATCTCTACCCCTAGGTAAGGCCTCCTATCCTTATCCTTTTTATCCAGCAAGTAATCTGCCCGTACATGGTTCCCCGCCAGCGGGTCCCTTGATTTTTCCCTCCCTACCACCTTTTCCCGACCGACCCGCTTCCTGGCTCGCACCCCTCTTTCCCTATTATTAATATTTATTTGTCTTCGACTCTGGGCGGGCTTCCAAGTTCGGCAACTCAACGGCCCGCCACCTACTGAGTTGCATTCGGGTTTCCCGCGGGTTGACACCGAGGGCATCTGCTCCGAATGACCCCTTCCAAGTTACACCCATAACAGCGAACAGGTTGTGAGCAGGCGCTTGCAATGTGCCCTTGCTGGTGACACCTGAAACAAGTCACGTTGTTGTTACCGACATCGTTTCTGTTGTTCACCGCCATTATCTGGGATGTTGATGGAGCTTCGATGTAGGCAAGGTCGGGCTCCAAAAGGGTTACCTGTCTTCGCGAAGGTGGGGGGACATAGCTATCTACCATGTACCGGGTGGCTTCCAGCTTCCTTCCAACTTGGACTAGTTGGGCAAGAGAGGTGATGTTCACCAGTGCGAGTTGCGTTTGGTAAAAAGGTGAAAGGTTTTTCCTCACCACCTTGAGCTTCACTGCCTCCGTCCGTGCTTCGCTTAATCGAGCAAACATGCCTAACATGACACTTACGTACATGCCTATCGTCTCAGTTCGACCCTGAGTTCTGTGACAGATCTCCTCCCAGAGGCGATCATCATACCCAGGAGGCAAGAACTCGGATCGAAGATTTGCTACCAACTGAGTCCAGTTTTTAATGTACGGCTTATTGGCCCTGAACCAGATACTGGCTTTCCCCTCAAACAGGTCCACCGCCGAGAGGTACAACTCAACTTCGGTACACCCTCTCGCTTCGCGCAGTTCTTCTACTCTTTCCAAAAACCCACATACCGATTGGGAAGGCTCACCGTTAAATTTCAACCCCCACTTCATCACCGGTACGCTCTTTGCCATCCACGGTGGGGAGAAAAACGTCCCAGGTTGCGGATCGCCGGTGGGGGTAGACGTTGTTCCCCTGGGTGCCGCAATGGGCTGGGATTCCCCATCCGTGTCAGTCCCATTGTCAGCGTTATCAATCTTGGCCCTAGAATCTAGTTCCACTAGTAAGTTAAATACATATTGACGAGAAGCGACAACGTAATCTTTCTCCTCCGGGTCTTTTACTCTGACTCTACTCAGCCTCCTTAAGATCCACTCACTCTTAGCGATAATCTTTTTATACTCATTGCCCTCGGCCCTACCATTGAAAGTACTTATCAAGTTCTGAATCTCCTCTACTTTAGTTGTTATTGCTCACTTGTCCTCGCCAAAAGGAAAAGGGTATTCTATCATAGTGAAACTGCTATCTCGTTTCAGTGCTGTTCTGAGCAACTTCCGCATGTCGTCGCGTGATCCTCCTTCCAGGCCTCGGATCTGGAGTTCGTATCGCAGCTCTTCCACGCTTAGCCGATTTATATCCATGACTGTCTGAGGTTTTCCTTGTCCCGTACCCGATTACGTAATAACAATTACCCGGCCGATTGGGTTGATTAAACTCTAAGGATTCCCTGGACCTGCTTTCGTCCCGAGTGTCCTTACTTGGAGCGTATTTTTGGCTTTAGTTTTCGTTACAAATTGCCCCACGTTGGGCGCCAAATTGTTACGTCTCCAATTCCGCGTCCTTGAGCACCAGGAGCCGACCAATCCCGGTGGAGTAGGGTCGTGGGTAAATTTTAATACTGGGCGCCACGCGATTATCCCAGCGCTCAAGGGAACTCCTCCGTTTGAACCGCGACAACCGAAGGGTCTGCGGTAAGGACACGTCTGCCTCCCAACCTGACTCAACTGAACCAAAACAAAACAAAACCAAGATTTATACCAAATAATTCACAATTTAATCATTAATCACCTCGGATTACCGTCACCAAGAAAAATTCAACAACCAAAAAAAGAAAAAAATATAGAGTTACGCGGGTTGAACCTAAGCCCACCCAAGAGCGCTACAACCGGTTATAACCCCCCTGTTCACACGCTTTAGCTTACTTTTACTTTACTTTTAAATTCATTTTTATTAATTATTAGCTTATATCAATTTAAATACTAGACAAAAATGATTAAATCTAACTTAAAATTAACAGGATACTTATTCTAGATTATTGATCCTTATGCGGACGCCCTAAACTTAACTCTATCTTATAATTATTGCCTTTCGGCCTAAAAACTATTTTACGAACTAATCTTACATAATTATGTTTTCATCGAGAAAATTGTTAAGAAAACTCGGAATCTTTATCAAATTTTATATTTTTATATAAAAAAAAAAAAAAAAAAAAAAAAAAAATTACAAACTACCTACTCTACTTACTTAAACTACTTAGCATATTCTAACTATAATTAGGATTCTGAGCACTCGTTGCCTTGCGCAACAAGTGGTCAAAATCCCAATTGCTTTCCGAGCGCCTGGCAGTCGTCAACGTGCACACGCGCCGCCGTGAGCCGACTGAAGCCTTACAGCGTCAGTCAACTCCCGGAAGCACCACCACACGTTGGCGAGCCCGGCCTCTCCCAAAAACGCCCTAGCTGACTTAATCTAACTTATAAGCTAAGAGGATGTTACCTAGAGTAACGCACCGTCCTGGGAGGGCATGTTGACCCCTCCCCCCTCAACAAGCCACCAAAATTCGGCGAATTGCTTTTCCGTGTCGAATTGATCCCTTTGCGATATTGCGGTACTAAAACGGAGGAGCTCATGAGCATTGGCGATGCCCTCGCCGCGGATGAGCCGCTTATCTCTCGCGCTGCGGTAGCGGTGGTATAATACCGGGATACCATCCCTCGTCTGTACCAGCCCTTTTGCATCAATATGGATAAATGCCTCTGGCGGGATAAAGCCAGACCGGAGCGTACTCTCTATGTACATTTCATTGGGGTAGTAAGCCCCAAAGATCAGACTATTGTCGCTGGCCATCGCCCTTGCAACGTGCCTTCGAGTGACCTTAATGAGGAAATTGTCAATCCTATTCAACTGAGCCCCATCGTATAGGACCTTGTTGGGATAGTATTTTATATAGTTGGATTCGGGCGTTCGGAACAATCGGAGACAGGTCCTAAGACATTGTCTCTCCAAAACCCGAATCTTTTCCATATAACTAGGCGCTATATTAAACCACAATGGACAACCATAAGCGATGATCGGCCTTATAAGGGCCACGTAGCAAATGACCTTCACTCTGGAGTCAAGTTGACTGCTATGAAACAGTCTCCTTGTCAGAGCATAAGCCCTCTTGGCCCCAGCAAGACAAGCAACTATATGTCTATCGAAATATAGATACTGGTCAAGCCAGATACCCAGATATCTAACTACGCTTCTCACCGCCAATGGCTGCCCATTTTGTCCAATAATGGCCAATTTCTTCCAGTTTTTTCTGGTATCCCTAGAGGCCCCAGCCAACGGAGTTCTGAACAAGATTGTTTCCGTCTTCTGAAAGTTGATTTTCAACTTCCAGTCGTCGCAATATCGCTTAATTTGATCGAAGTCACGCTGCAAAAGGATATTAATGACCTCGATTTTAGGACCTGATCTGTATGCCACCAAATCATCGGCATACGCTATAGCATGTCTGAGTGAACCTACCACATCACTCGTGTAAATGTTAAACAGGATCGGAGAATTGACCGCCCCCTGCTGTAAACCGTTTTTAATTTCAAAGACTCTGCTCGAAGTCACGTTGCCACATTTGACAACGAACTTCTTTCCCATAAGCATATTATAAATTACATATAGCAAAGGTTTATGCATCCCCCGCCTGGTCAACTTGTAGAAAAGTCCCTCTAACCATACGGTGTCGAAAGCCTTCTCAAAATCAACCAGACAAGCACCCGTGGATTGGTTCTTGCATTTATTCCACTGAATGTCGGAAACCAGTTTCGACGCGGCATGAATAGTGTCATGCCTCGCCCTGAAACCAAACTGGTTGTCCGGAATTATGTTATTGTCCTCGACCCACTTTAACAGGGCTCTATTGACAACCTTTTCAAAGACCTTGCTAATATTCGGAAGCAAGCTAATTGACCGGAGATTGGCAGGGTTCGTCCTATCTTTACCTTTTTTCGGGATAGGGTGTACCACAGCTACCTTCCAATGCGCCGGATAATGTGCATTATTCAGCGCATTGTTAAACAGCGTGGTGAAAATATCTACAGCCTCCAAAGGCAGGTGTCTCAATACGACGTTTGGGACACCATCCATCCCCGCCGACTTTTTATTCTTTAGCGACGCGAAGATGCACAGAAGATCATCCTTCGACACGAACAAGTGCGATGCATCTCGGCCATTGGCGACAACTGCATTAGCATGGTTTTCATCAGTGAATACGGTGAATCCGTTATTCTCAGATCGCCAATTCTCAAGTTCGGTGCGCAGATAGAAGTGGCTCAATAGAGCCCTATTCTCAATGTCGTGGTTACGGCGAACAGGATTGTTCACCGTATACACGGCCTCGAAACAAGCGCCCAGCAAATCCACTTTCTCCTGTGGGTCCTCGACCACGAAAAAATCGTCGTTTGAAGCGACACTTTCTGGACTTATTCCAGCAGTCAGTATTGTCTGTCTGTTCTCTGCTGTCTGGGAGATTCGAACACAAGGAATATCATTGTGATCTTTCCTCCTGAACAACTTATTTATCTGTGGGAGCTAGCTCTCTCCTCTCACGCCAATTCCCCAATGTGGAAAAGGCTGGCAAATTCGGAAGTTCGTTTTTGCACGAAGAATGTGAAAACTTCACCTGAGACGCCAATTCGTAACAAATGATCTCGATAGTTCTAACGTCTGCGCTCAGGCGAACGTGGATGATGTTGTCGTACTTTCTGTAATTCATGTCTAGCAACAAAGCGCATGCGGCCCCAGATGTGATCGACGATTAGTGCACTAGAAATAGGCTCTCCGTCAATCGTATCAATTCGCTTTACGAGAAGGAGAAAGCTGATCGGGCTGATTCGGGCAGTGCTAAAACGTGTCCAAATCTAACTCTTCAATAAAGTAAAATAAATATTTTAGAGTTATCCTGGATAGCAAACTTCTTTGGTGTAAGCATGTTGAGCTGAAGACTGCCAAGACACTGTCGTTTTTCTTGCAGTGCAAGGGCATTTTTGGGAAGACATTGGGGTTATCACCGAAAAGAGTCCTATGCATCTACGCGGCTATGATAAGACTATTTCTAGCATATGCATCGGTTGTTTGGTGAAATAAGGTTTCACTTAAATACGTTACTGCTACTTTCGCTAACTCTAAAGCGAGGTATGTAGAGGGCCTTCTGTAGCACGCCTTACTCCGACCTTGATGCATTATTGAACCTCCCGCCTATCATGGGTTAGACAATCAAAGAGCTATCTCACGTTTAATAGGAGGTGGCTTTTGGCATAACTCGCACTGGAATTTGTATGATCCTCTCTCTGTATTACTGTATTAGGTAGAATGCCTGAATTCACTTAGCCTTATTTGGGTCCCGGGTCATAAAGGGATCACATTAAATGAGATCTCCGATCTCACAGGAAGACTTCTGAGCAGCTGACTCGACGTAATGTCTGCCTGTGTCTTCGGTCAGTGCTTCCATTGACGGTTGTGTTTCATATGAACACAATAGCAGATAGCATGACTCTCCAGGGTGCAGACAGACTAAACGAATTCTTGCCGACGTCTGTAAAACATCTGCGGCGTTCTTGTTGTGACTCAATAGAAAATACTGCCAACAACAGGCGTTATTACGGGCTATTACGTGAGCTATTACGAAAGCGATGAGGCTGCGGAACATTTCCTTTGTGACTATCCTGATTTTGCTCGTATCAGGTGACAGGTATTTAGTGCTGATGTGCTGAGTGCTGTAAACCCATGCTCCTAACTAACCACTGAAGCGCCTGTTCGGTTTTCTTAGCAAAACGAGCAAATTTTAGCAAAACTTCCTTGTCTTTCGGAAAGTTCAATGGAGCAGTATTTAGTCTGAGTACTCCAGTGTGTAAAGTCCGACACCTCGACAAAAAAGAAATCTGTCATTTGAATATGACCATCCATTTTCTTTGAGAATGGTTCATTGACGTGAAGGCTTCCTCGGATCTGGGAACTTATAATTCGATCAAGCAGTCCTGCTGTCATGCGAAGTATCTTTATCTCAGCTGCCATTGATTTGTTCCTACACTTTTTGTACGCTATCCAACATTATGGAACGTACATATTATGTGAGCGCCAGGGGCACAATTGCGGTGTAGACACTTAATTTCAGCTTAGGGGACATTTTTCAACCACAAAAGTTGGCTTAGTTTTTCCACCACTTCATTTCCCTTCGCTTATCCATCTTATTTATATTTTAAGTAAGAAATATAAATTCATTTCGCAATTTGTAAATAAGGCAATGAGAACTCACAAGGCTTAAATGGATTTTTTGCTCTTCGCTCTTTTTTTTATGCCGATCTGAGTAAAAGTTACTGGCGCCGATTTCGAACATAGCTTAAATTGGAGTTTACTCAAATCAATTTATACCTATCAGTTAATGCTCGATTTTGTCATTTATTATGAGTAAAAGCAATTGCAATGTTTAATTCACACGAACCTTTGTCAGACATAACACATCTGCTACAAATCAACATGGGTTCCTTATTCATTCTCACTATCTCTTGACTCCCAATAAATGGTGCAAAACATTTCAAACAACATTAATTCGAGAACATGTCAATTGTATTCACGAAGATGTATATTGTATATATAGATGTGACATAGACAAGAAAACATCCTGTCGGTTTCATGACAATTTTTCACCTAATAAAATTCAAAAAATCATAACAGCTTTTCAAAAAGAATCGCTTAGGAACTAAAGAACAAAGTCATATTTTTGGTAAGAAAATTCAGCAAATATGTCTTTAGTCTTTAATGATACCTGACACGCAACATTTCCTCTGAGGAAATAGCGGAAGGAAACGTCGGGTTAGTAAGTAACCCGTCGCTTGTGGCCATTGAAGTGAGTTAATTAAAATGTATGACATAATCAAAAAAAAAATTTTAATTAATGCTGTATTCACTGGTTGGGGCTTTTTTGTATAGAAATTTCCTCATTAATTTCTTATGAGCTTACTAATGTTTGACACATTTTGTTATCCGAAAATATTTATTTTTTTAAATGTATTTGGGGTACCAGCTTAATGAACAACTCTGTTATATGTTAATATTCAAAGATACTGATTATGAGATTACCACTCTTTACAAAGTACTTTTATGCAACTTCAAAATTTATAATATCTTTGCGGTCGGCTTAAAAGCGTCTTTAAACGTGGTAGCATATAATGTTTGAGAATTATAAATGAATATACATTTAATTGGCATTTAATTGGCTGCTTCTTTTGGATGACGAAAAATGCTACATAGAGCAGTATTGTGAAGAACTTCTAAATAAACAATTTTCTAGGATATATTTTTCGAGAGCCGTTGCTAACAATGAAGAAGTAGACGACATTACGAGACTGTGACAATTATTTTGCGTTCGAGTCCCGGCCATGATTTTTAATTGAATTCACCTTAATAGTCCCTAAGCAATTTAGGCGCCACCCGTGGAGAAAAAACACTTTGGACCAACACTTCTTTCCTATCCTCCTAGGTAAAAAAAATATTAAAACCTGTAAACACTCATCCATTAATATTTTTCCAAAAACCGACAGGTAAAAAAGTATATAGAAAACACGTCGCCCCAGGTACCTGATGCTAAACCACAAACTATTAAACCATAAAAACAAAGAATCAATGTTTTATTTAATTGTGGGCGTGTCAGTAGGCGGATTTAAAAAAATTAACACATGAGAATAAAGGGCCCCTAGAGAGTATATATTATAAATTTCAGCTCCCTAGCTCAAACTTTGAATTTTCAAAAAAAAAAAAAAAAATAATTGTGGGCGTGTCAGTGGGCTGATTTTCGAAGTAAAATTGACATCTACAGATCTTCTTCTTTTCCCCACCAGGGATGCAATACTTTTTTGAAAACTGGATAATAAACCGTGACCATACCCCATAAAAAAGTCCATACCTACCTGAAATGGTATTTCTATTTTACTTTGATGGAAAACAAAAACAAAACCCACCCTCTGTCATATCGGAGCTCCGATGATGGAAACAACGTTTGGATGTACATCTTTCTTATGTTCTTATCAGTTCTTATCAGCAATTTTCGTATTTTTTTGTGCATATTTGAAAAATAAAGAGATGCGTAGAGAAAATTCAAGACAGCTGCGCAATAGATTGGCCAGGTGAATTGGTTGGTGCTATATCATGTGTTCTTTTTGGAATTCACAGTTTTCCGCTAGTTTGACGACATCTGAAAAAAAACTGTTCAAACGGTTCTGCTTCTTTCTGGTTACGGGAAAAAAGATACATATCGCTCGTAGGCAACGTTAGGTACTTCGTGGAACACAGTACGATTGAAATGCGCCGATCACGTGATGAATTTTTTCTTTATCTACATCCTCCAATGGTAGCGTTTGATAGATTTCGATTGCTTGTTCACCCGCACACGACAGAAACCTGTATTTTCTCAGACTCAGCATTCGTTTTCGTTGCAATGGAGTATATTTTCCACATGCTGTGAAATTTTCTCCAATTTTCTTTAACATGACCGTATAATAGCAATGGACCCGGTTTTTGAAAATCACCGCTTGCTGCCATTCTATTGAAATAAAGACGTGCTTGCTTACTTAGGTATAAGTATATACCTGATATAATCCTCTATACTAAAAATCACATTTAATCAAATCAAAATTTAAAATTAAAATCATATAAAAATGCATTTCTATAAAAATATATAAGTCTATACCCATACCAAAGTTGCCATTCAAAAAAAATTATTTGGTTCAGTTTCTCTCCTTTGAGGCGGTTTCTTCTGTCATTGATTATTTGACCAATGACCAGCCTTCGAAAATATCCTCTCAAATGGGACTGACGTTGCAGGAACGCACAATTATTTAAATGGTCATTTAAATTAGACGTGTTGCCTGAAAACTTCATCTTGCATTATATTGCAACGAACACTATTGTCTGTCTTCTGGAAGAACTTCCAGGCTCCGGGAAATAACCCCCCAAATGAAAAATGAAATAACTCCCCAAATCAAAGATGAAATAAGTCCCCAAAATCCAAAATGGTATGAAATAAGTCGCCAAATAAGTTTGAAATAATTCCCCAAAATGGATTTCAACTGTTCAAGGTGTTATGACACTGTTTATGGGATCCCATAATCCCATCCCATAATGCGTATGGGGGCATGCTGCCCCCCTGCAACCCCCCTGCTTGGGGTCAGTGTTTGATTTGGAGTAGGTGCGAGGTTTTATTTTAGCACTTAGCCTTATTGCACTTTGAGTCCGTCAAATAAGGCCATACGAATTCATTTACCCAAAGTGCAATAAGGCCAATAAAATAAAACCTCGCACCCTGGGATCCCATAAACAGTGCAATGCGTATTGGGGGGGGGGGGGGGGGTGCTGCCCTCCCTGCAACCAATTTTGGGAGCTTATTTCATATGAAATAAATCCCCACCTCCATACAAATTTTGGGGAGTTATTTCATCTTTCATTTGGGGGGTTATTTCATTGGGGGGTTATTTCCTGCAGCCGAACTCCCATGCAAGCGAATCTTTTTAAACCAGAACGCATATTGCCAAATTTAGTCCTATAATTTTTGGCAAAACAGTACAATATCTTCTAAAAAATATTATTTACCGCCTGCAAGTCACAGTAGATATAAAGGACACATTTGGAAAGTGTAACACTTAATATGTTGTAAACACGCTAAAACACGACAGCAAGCAGCAGCAAGCAAGCAAAATGCGTTTTACACATAAGAATAATCCATCAAGCTAAACCACTCACACAGATTACAAATTCCATAACCCCAAAGTGCAAAAAACCTTCTGTGTAAAATATTTATTCGAAAAAAAACTTTCAGTTACTGTTTTTGAGAAATCAGTCGATAGCCCAGAATTAATGAAAACATAAGCCAGGTTGGTTGCCAGTAAACAGAGAAAATGTCCTTACAGAAAATCTATTAAAGGGAAACTTTTATTACATCGTCTCAAACTTGTTCGTCTGTGTGTTGCATGTCGCGTGACAGTCGGCCGTGGAGTAGGGATAAAGTGAAAGGCGCTCATCAGAGCAGCCGAGGCCAATATGGCGGCGCCTATAGTTCGCATCAGCTGACTGTGTAGTGTATAGACTATTACTCATTTGTGCCAGTGCTCCACGCTATTTTGTTTGTTTTTCTCAGTGTTTAATGTAAATGTTGTTATTAATTTGCTTTTGGTAAACAACGACACAGTTAGTGAGACCAAAAAACTGACCAACGAGGAAAAAGCAAACAATATGTAATGCAAAAATGAATGACGATGAATTAATTTTACGCCGTAAAAAACAGAACGCCGACAGAGCACGTGCTTATAGAAAAATGAAAAAAGATCTTGGTGAGTACATAGTTTAATATGTGTATGTTGTTTGTAATATTTAATATGTGTATATCATCTAAATAATTGTTAAAATATATAAAATATTTGTCTGTGCCGAAAAATAGTGAAGAAAAATTAGCTTAAATGCAAATTGAGTAAAACATGCAGTGAATTTCACTTTTGTTTTGCTAGAACATGTCTAAAAATATGTAGGTACGTCTTATTGTTTTTAAAATTATTATTTTTTCTTATCGAATTTAATTGGTTTTTTTCTTATTTTTCTTTTGTCCGTTCTTTTTATAAGAGATAATTCAATACATTAAAATAAAAAAAAAGAAGGTATGAATGAAGATCGACGAATTATATAAAATAAAGTCAATGAATTTTTGTTTTCAATAGCAAAATTTATGAAATTAAAGAAGGAGAAAACTCAGGAGTCACACCAAAGGAAATAAAGAGTATACCCATTAATGAACATACCCAAGTGCTGCAGGTTTCTGACGTACTGGTAGAACAAGTGAACGATCCTATCATAGAAAGGGAATCAGATGATCATTTAAATATAAATATACCGGCTGAAATTTCCGACAATCCTGCGGAAGATTCAATTGAGCCCATTTGTGAGAATATTCAAGTTGAACACATATTTGAAGTTTCGTCGGAAGACACACAGACGTGTGATAAGGTAACATCAGAGGTATTTTATTTAAAAAAGGAGTGTGGGAATTTAAAAATACAAATTGAAATTCTGAAAAGAAAACAAAATTCAATACCACGCTATTTAGAATAAAGTAGAATTAAGTTGCCTACCGAATTAGCAAGAATTGTGGAAAACCATTTGAAAAGAAGCCAAAGGGATTTAGGTATACTAACGAATTTAAAAAGTTCTGTCTAAGCATATACTTTATTGCAGCTAATTCTTATTATTTCTTAGAGCGTAATTTAAGTTGGCCAACAAAGGAAATTTTAACGCGGTTTACCAAAATTTGGCCTTCTGGACCAGGGTTTCACAAACCATTATTTAGTGCCTTAAAATTTAAACTACAGATTCTACCGGAAATAGCTAAGAATTGTTTGATATGTTTAGATGAATAAGGGCAAAATGGTGGGGTTGGAAGATGATGGACAGAATAAGACAAGACTAGCTGCAAATTATGCCATAGTTGTAATGGTAAGAGGCATCACTCACCAATACAAACAGTTACTCGGGAATCAATTTGTCAATTCCGCTTGTCCATCAAAAACTTTAAAAGTAATTTTGTTTACATGGTAAAACAATTGACCGAAGTAGGCATGAAACCACGCCTTGTAATCTCAGATCAAGGGGGAAATTTCATTGGTCTAAATAGGCTTCTTGGCATTAACTTGGGTAGACCTTTTTTAATGTAGAAAATACAAAAATGTACTATAAGTTCGACAGTCCTCATCTTTTTAAATCCGTCTGGTATAATTTTATGAAATACAGTATTGTTGCACTTGATAACAAGGAAGTAAACTGGAATGACTTACTTAATTTTTACTTGTGGGACAAAAGTCGTTCATTCAGATTGGCTCCTAAACTAACAGATGAACATATTTTTCCAAATAACTTCCAGAAAATGCGGATGAGGATTGCTACTCAAACATTAAGTGCGGCAGTTTCAGCTGGTATTTATACTCTTGCCAGTGTAGGTCCTGTATTCTCCACCACTATCAATACTGCTCAAATGATGGAAAGATTAGACAAGTTATACGATATTTTTAATTCGTCTAAGTTTAAAGACCCCAACAAATCCAGAAGGCCATTTTTTGGAAATGAAGGCAAGTCAATTTCTTAAATGAAATGAATATATTTTTCCAAAATATTAGTTTTTTTTATCAGTCTGCCAATGTTTCTAAAAAGATGCAATTTTTAAAAGGATGGAAGCAGAATAAAATGCTTTCATTGGTATTTCAAGTGATTTAAGGGCAGATGGTATTCAGTTCCTTTTAACGAGAAACCTCAATCAAGATTGTCTGGAAAATACCTTCGCGGTTTTACGCAACCGATGAGGAAATAACAAGTTACTGACTCGATTTCAATTCATTTGTTCATTTAAAAGATCATTTTCAGCAAAGACATGGAGGATATACATATAACCCATGGAAACTGCGAGCCAACTGTGAATTTAGAGCTTCCCGACGTTGAAATGAAGTAACAATCACCCAAAAAGAATTTCAATGTGAAAAACATTTTCAAAGCGAAAATGCGTTTTTTTTAATTTGCAGGCTATATTTTAACAAAATACCGTCAAAAACACAGGTGTGAGCTGAAATTAAGTTAGAAACCTGGTGTTTCCTCCATTTTCACAGATTTCAAAGAATATGAGGGTGCGCATTTACGAGTAACACGCCCTTCTCAGGAGTTTTTAGATGCGATAGAGAGCCGGGAGCAACAATTTATTTCTCGTTTTCCCAATTTGTTTTTTTTGTAATAATTTTGAAATGAAAAAGTTTAATATACTTATCAAAGAATGAATTTGATTACTTTTGCTGTAAATATCAAAGCAAAGAATTTTTTATAAAATTTTATGTACGTGTTCCAGTGTATCACATTATCAAAAAATTTAATAGGATTATCAAAAAATCCAACAACAAGCAAAAATATCTTAGTGTAACACACATGTGTTCTTGTTTAATTTTTAATAAAAATGTATGATAAATTAATGTTTGTCTTTTTTTAACGGAGCACCCTGTGCCCTTTTCCGAAAAAACAGTTTTCCTCTTGTATCTCTAGCTTACACAGTACTTAATATATCCATCGACTTCGAGTGTTTGTGTGACACAGACGTACTTGCTGATAGGAACTGATATGGAAAACGTCGAGAGTGTCCCTACTCATTGTATGGATATACTCTGGGTTCGTAGGATCTCTCCTTTGACGATAGGTTCTTTAACGTGAAGGCTTCCTCGGGTCTTGGAACTTCTTATGCGATCAATCTTTGTTACTCCCGCTGTCATGGAAAGTGATACATGATGTGTGATACATAATATGCAACAATTTTCGTTTATTTATTATTTTTTATTTGAAGTGTTTTGATAGTGATTTTATTTTTCGTATTTTTTTCGTGAATTTTGTGCATTATGTCGGCTGGGATTGGGACATTTTGGCAATGCTTGACGAATTGCAATTGAACCACCAATTTAAAGAAGGGAATAAATCCATTCGACCTAATTTTTCAGGAGACGAACAAAACTTAATATCTTCTATATCTTTAATTTTCTGGATTTTTGACCTATAGATGATTTAAAGAGCACTATGATTTGAATCATATGCAGAAGACATTTTGCTCCTGTCTGTTCCTTGTAGCCAGATATACCGTCTTAAAAAGCTTGGATTTATTTCCTTCTTACAACTGATAATTTGAAATTGAAAAAAAAGATAAATGTAACTGAAAATAAATTTTTTTAATTCAAAAAAAAGTGTTCAAACTTAAAAAACAACATTTGTTATGACATTTTTTTAGTCATCTGTAGAACTGCTTTTATCCGAATAAGCTTTTTCGGTTGGCATTTCTGGGGTAACATTGCTTTTCTGGAGCAAAAAATATTTTGCACAAGTCCATCTATGTACTCAGTATCCTCTAAGTATCCTTTATGATCTGAAGAGTATCTATATTAAATGCGTATACTTAGAGATCGTGTACATAGCGTTTTTATTAATAGATTTACAAGTTTTGTTGTAAAAGGTTGGCCATGAATTTCCTTTAGAGGGAAGGATTTTATATATTTATTTATTGAAATAAGTGCATCTTGAGGCAAAGAAGGATGATGGTCATGTCTCCCACGCTGATCTACAGGCAGCTTACCTTCAGCAACTAGTGATGCGAGCCGGAAAATTGATTTGACCGATATAGCGTACAATATAGAAAAAACTTGTTTGCAAACCCTTATTCTTTCATTTGAAACCAAGACGTTATAATAAAATGCGTTGTCTCTTTTTTTCGGGTTTTCGCTCATGGAACGTCTTCGAGGTTTTGGTAAACAATCCATAAGGCCCATTAAATATTGTATCCTTTCGTTACTTTTGTAAGGCTTGCCACGCAAACGTTTATTTTTTTGTATTTCACTTTTATATAAATGCTTATTTCTTACCCCTCTTTTCTTCTTCCTAATAGGTCGTAGATCCACGTTGCTAGATTCCGACTCACTAGACATTTTTTATGTAAAGGCAGACAAACTTTTTCAAATTACTGTTAAAAACCGTTATTCACACAGCTGTTAAAGAACTAACACAACTGAACGTCTAACCATAAACAGTTTTTTTTTGCTTACACGCGCTCAAAACTTTACACTTGGTCCACACAACTTAGCTAGCTGAGAATCGAAACTGAATAAATGTATTGCGCAACTTAAAAGTTAAGACCTATATAAGTAAAACAAATTAGTTCTAAGAAGGAAATAAATCCAGGATTTGTTTTTTTCTTAAGGCTTATGCTTTATAAAATCAAGTATACCTCGATAGTGAAAATGGTTTTTGTGACATTCTTAGGCCTAACAGATGCGTCTACCCTTACAGAAGACATTTGCATCAAAAAGTCATTTTTGGAAATTGTGTCGTTTATTCCCTTCTTGAAATTGGTGGTTCAATTAAACAAATAGATAAAACCCTTCATATCTTCGATATCGCTGACGCTTTTAAAAGATGCACCACATATGATTTTGTTTGTTAGGATGACGTTTCCGTTATAGCGTTGCACACTGTCCAGTCAACAATGGTAAAACGTAAGGTATGCTTGACTTCAGTGACGTTTATTTAAAGGTGTGCATGCGTTCTCCGTACACCCCAACAAAATCCATCTGATTTTTGAATGCACTATTTATTTGTACACATGTTTTCACAATCCTACTCGGGATGCAAAAATTGATGAATTAAAAATACAGCTTTAACTTTTATTTGCGTTCACTCTGTTGTGTCGCACCATCATAGCCAAATCAACTAACACCATATCACAATCAATCCCAACCCCAAATCTATGTAAGCCATCGAACACAAATTGATGTCTTACAACCTATCTAAACCAGCTTTATGACGTCGTCTCGACCGAGTCAGATACAAGAGCATCGACCCGTAGGAAATGCCAAATAAAAAAAATCAACCACATTTAAAGTCTCAGAAACCGCCTTGTGTTCATGTGTTTCAGAAAATTGCGCACCATGCTCGATCCAACACAGGTCCTGTCTGGCTGCAGATGATTTTTACCCTTTTCTTCACTAATGATGGGCTATGGGCATAAATCAAATATAGAGGACTGCGCATTCCCATCAAAACTATTATGTTTCAGATGGTGTTTTCGCTGTCTATTATTTCATAAGAGTCACGAGCACTTTATCTGAATAAGAAAAGTTAACGATTTCATGCAGAAATTTAGTATTTTTGCACCAAAAAAACAGCAAAAAATAAAACATAATATATGTATAGCAAATATATTTATATCTCCAAATACTAGAAGTTTCCACTCAAACATCTTTTTAAACAGTGGAAACTAATATTTTGTTTAGAATCTCGTATCATAATACTTTTATAAACATTAACATGACCTGTGTTTAGTTTTAAAAACGATAGAAAATATTATAATATCTCCTACTATCTATGTACTCGTATCTATTTAAGTGCGTGGAATTCTCACACGAAGTAAACTAAATGATGATTGCAAATCTGGGAAGTTTTCTTTCTGCGTTTCTCTTTTCGCCTAAAAAAATGAAACCACAGTTTTAGAAGTCTTCTCCATGACAATTGTCTGCTCATATTATATAGAATTATTAATTTATTTTTGTTGTGACACTTTTACAGTCAAATGTACAAGAAAACGTTAATGCTTATTTCACGCGATTACGAGTCTTATGACGTAAAATATTTGACATGTTGTTCGAGGGCAATAAACAGCAAAAACAACATGAAGGAGTTCAGGAGTGTGTAGGTAATCTTATTTATTTGATTCATGTGTATTTCGCATAAATTTAGTATGCTTAGGTAATCGCAGAGCGAATCGGTTGCCTGTGTGCACCTTGCCGGAAAAGAACGTCAAAGAGGAACGAACCATTTTTATACCCTATTCTAGGGGTATATTAATTTTGACGCATAGTTTGTAACATACCTTAATATTGCCCGTAGACCCCTAAAAGTTACTATATTTATGATCAGCATCGATAGTAATGTCGATCTAGCCATGTCCGTCCGTCCGTCCGTCGGCAAAAATTAGGCCTTTAAACTGGACCTAGAGAGCTGAAATTTTAACCATATACTTTCTAGGGTCCCGAAATAATCAAGTTTACGAATTTTTGAAATCCGCCCACAGACACGCCCACAAACTCAAAAAAACAAAATTTTGGAAAAAATCGAATTTTGAGCTAGGAAGCTGAAATTTTTTATATATGATCTATGACTCCTAAAACTGCTCGGGATATAAAATTTTCAAAATCCGCCCACTGCCACGCCCACAAAAAAATAAAACAATTTTATTGAAAAACCAAAATTTGAGCTAGGGAGCTGAAATTTTTAATATATACTCTCTAGGGGCCCATTAAGCTCATGTATAAATATTTTCAAAATCCGCCCACTGACACGCCCACAAATAAATAAAACAATTTTTTTGAGAATCCAAAGTTTGAGCTAGGGAGCTGAAATTTATAATATATACTCTCTATGGGCCCTTTATGCTCATGTGTAAATATTTTCAAAATCCGCCCACTGGCACGCCCACAATTATTTTTTTTTTTTTTTTTTTGAAAATTCAAAGTGAGCTAGGGAGCTGAAATTTATAATATATACTCTCTAGGGGCGCTTTATGCTCATGTGTTAATTTTTTTTAAATCCGCCTACTGGGGTCCCGAAATAATCAAGTTTACGAATTTTTGAAATTCGCCCACAGACACGCCCACAAACTCAAAAAACATTTTTTTCAAAAAAATCTAATTTTGAGCTAGAAAGCTAACATTTCGTATATATGATCTATGACTCCTAAAATCGGTAGATAAAATTTTCAAAATCCGCCCACTGACACGCCCACAATTAAATAAAACAATTTTATTGAAAAACCAAAATTTGAGCTAGGGAGCTGAAATTTATAATACTCCCTAGGCGCTTTTCAAGCTCATGTGTTATTTTTCTTAAAATCCGCCTACCGACACGCCCACAATTAAATAAAACAATTTTATTGAAAAACCAAAGTTTGAGCTAGGGAGCGTTTTTTTTACAAAAGCTTCGTTTTTTTTTGATAAAATCCTTTAAATGTTATATAACAAAATATGTAGAGCGTTCTTAACAATTCAACCATACTTAGACTTTTGTCACGCCCACTTATGAGGGATAGGAATAAGAATAGGGTATACAACAGTTCGCCCAAGCGGACTGTAGCCCGTCCCTATGTTTTTGGTTGGATTTTGTTCAAAACTCTTCTCTTACTCTTCTCTGATTGTTATTCTGCTCTATATTTGATGAACCCCACATCGACTGAACCGCAAGCAAAATGTTCGATATATTTTCGTCAAGGATATAGAGATCCTATTTTTTTATCATTATCAAAGCTCAATTAATGGTAAGAAAGCCATATACATTTTTGTTAATGTAAATCTTGAGCACACAATCGTGACTGAGTAAGAGCAAATTCTTTTTCCAATTAGTAACCGACAAATTGAAATCAATTCAATTAATACTAGCATTTTAAATCAATATGAGACCATTAAGTAAAAATGAATGGCCATAGTTAGTACGCGAATGTGCTATATTAAAAACTCGATGACTTCTGAAACCAAAATCAGGTATACCTACATTGAGAATGCTCAGAATTTCAAGAAAATCAATCTCACCAATAAGTAGTGTAAGGACAAAAATAGCTCTAACCACCGGTTTTCTAACCTCTAGAGAAAGCTGATGGAGTTAATCCAAAGAAGCCCTCTTAGAATGAATCTAAGAAATCTCTTTTGATTTGATTCAATTTTGAGAATATGTCATTGTATATAGTCTTTATATACCTAATGAATATATAAAGGGTGGTTAAATTTTAAGCGCCGATGTTGATTTTGAATAAAACACAAATTATTTAGGAAATTATTGTCATTTCTTTTTATTATGATAATATTGGTGTGGTTCACTTATATATGGAACAAAATATCGGCCAAATGGCCGCCGCGTCCTCGGCGGCACACCTCCATCTGATGGTGCAAATTTTCGATGACGCTGAGGCATAATTGAGGTTCTATGCCGTTAATGTGCCGAATTATCTCATCCTTTAGCTCTTGAATTGTTGCTGGCTTATCGACGTACACCTTTTCTTTCAAATAACCCCAACGAAAGAAGTCCAACGGTGTCAAATCACATGATATTGGCGGCCAATTGACATCGCCACCACGTGAGATAACAGCCAATGAATTTGTCGCGCAAAAGAGCCATTGTTTCGTTAGCTGGTGGCAAGTGGCACCGTCCTGTTGAAACCACATATCGTCCACATCAATATCTTCCAATTCGGGTCATAAAAAGTTCGTTATCATCTCACGATAGCGAACACCATTCACAGTAACTGGCTGACCGGCCTCATTTTGGAAAAAATACGGCCCGATGATGCCGCCAGCCCATAAACCGCACCAAACAGTCACTCTTTGTGGGTGCATTGATTTTTCGACAATCATTCTTGGATTATCATTCGCCCAAATGCGGCAATTCTGCTTATTGACGCATCAAATGAGGTGAAAATGTGCCTCATTACTGAAGATGATTTTCTTCGAAAATTGATGATCCACTGTTGCCATTTCTTGCCACCATTCTGACCATTGACGACGCTTGAAATGGTCAAGAGGCTTTAGTTCTTGAGCCAATGGCACCTTGTAAGCGCGTAAATGCAAGTCGTTCATCAACGACGAGCGTAGGGGTGCAATTGTTGGGCACGACGACGAGTTGAGGTGGACGGCTCTTCAGCCACACTATCGCGAACAGCAGCAATATTTTCTGCAGCACGAGCTGTACGAGCATGCACTGGTGTTTTCACATCTCCTACAGACCCGGTTTGCTCAAAGTTTTGCACAATTTTTCCGATTGTACGCACATTTGGACGATTAAATTGAAACGAAGTGCACGATATGCATTTTGATTTGAACGCCCATTTTCATAATAAGCCTGAATAACTTTAACGCGTTGCTTGGTTGTGTATCTTTCCATGGTTCAAATTGAGTTAGTCTGAAATTGAGAAATGTCAAATAAAATGCAGAAAAAAACTTGACGTTTAGGTGTGGTTCACATTCAACATCGGCCCTTACAATTTAACCACCCTTTACAATGAATATGTTCATTGCAGTATGGATACCAAAATATAGCAACATATTTTAAAATAGATCGAACGAATTATACATACCTATAATGTTTTAATAAAGCATAGCATAGTCTGAACATACCCTTTCAGCCTTATTTGATATATATTTAACATGGCCAACGAAAGATAATTTCGTATCTAATACAACACCAAAATGTTTAATTATAGTAACACGGGAAATAAGAAGACTGTCAAAAGTGTAAGTGTTAATAAAATTTGCTTTACGTAGTGAAAAAGTGATCGCAGATCATTTTTCCACATTAAAGAACAGATTATTTATGGTGCAAAACAATTTTCTAGATTAAAACATAATGTTTGCAAGCTGTACGTGTCTTCACCTGACGACTAAATTCTAAAACATCAGCAAACATTAAAATATTACATTGAGTCAAAAACTTAACAGCGCTTTTAACAATAAAAATAAACAAAAAGTGGTCTGGGTGCGACCCGCAAGGTCCACACGACTAACTTCCCAGTGGGATCAATATGATTTATGCAATTAGTGGGAAATTTTGAAATGTGGTTAACCATAAGATATGATAAAGACATTTTTAATATTAAATAATGCTCTTTAATATTGTTCATGGAAATTGAATGTTGTTAAAAACAGCGAAGTGTGATATATATTAATGCAACAATTGTTATGAACACGGAGACCTGTAAATTTACATGTATATGACATAACGGAGCACAATGTAATAATGATTTGCTCAATAACAAATGACAATAAATAGTACAAATAAAGGCAAATTATTTTAGTTATTTATTTACTAGCAAAAAATGGCTGGACCGATTTCGCTGGAAACTTAATCAATTCTGAGTTTCGTAATTACGCTTCGAATAAACCCGGTCCCATATTAATATTCTCTTTGGTTCTCGAGAAAATCGTGGCGAAAGATAATTCCGATACTCATACGAGTACGTACATACGCACATACGTACATACGCACATACCTGGTACAGACGAGGGACGGTATCCCGGTATTATACCACCGCTACCGCAGTGCGAGAGATAAGCGGCTCATCCGCGGCGAGGACGTCGCCAATGCTCATGAGTTCCTCCGTTTTAGTACCGCAATAGCGGAGAGGGATAAATTCGATACAGAAAAGCAATTTGCCGAATTTTGGTGGCTTTTTGAGGGTGGAGGGTTCAACATGCCCTCCCAAGACGGTGCGTTACTCTAGGTAACATCCTCTTAGTTTGTAAGATAGACTACGTTAGCTAGGGCGTTTCTGGGAGGGGCCGGGCTCGCCAACTTGTGGTGGTGCTTCCGGGAGGTGATTGATTCTGTAAGGCATCAGTCAGCTCACGACGGCGCGTGTGCACGTTGACGACTGCCAGGCGCTCGGAAAGTAATTGGGATTTTGACCACTTGTTTCGTAATGCAACGAGTGCTCAGAATCCTAATTATAGTTAGAATATGTTAATTAGTTTAAGTAAGTAGAGTAGGTAGTTTGTAATTTGTTTTTTTTATATAAAAATATAAAATTTGATAAAGATGCCGAGTTTTCTTAAAAATTTTCTCGATGAAAACATAATATGTAAGATTAGTTCGTAAAATAGTTTTTAGGCCGAAAGGTAATAATTATAAGATAGAGTTAAGTTTAGGGCGTCCGCATAAGGATCAATATTCTAGAATAAGTATCCTGTTAATTTTAAGTTAGATTTAATCATTTTTGTCTAGTATGTAAGTTGATATAAGCTAATAATTAATAAAAATGAATTTAAAAGAAGAAAAGACATACGCACATACGTACATACACACGGACAGACATCTCTATAAAAACGTTGAATTTGGATTCTGGTGACCTTGAAACGTGGAGATATGTCAAAATCCGCGATTCACAAAATCGGCCCCATTAGAAGAACTTCCACTGGGAAGTTAATAATGGACTAATATGGCTTCCTTCAGAGACACCAGAAGTTACAAAGATTTTGTTTGAGATTTTATTTCAAAATTGAACGTATTGATATCTTTTGATTAAAAAAGAGGATACCTATACATTTTAAGAATGAAGTCGGAAAGTCTTGACGTTCTAGTTTAAAAAGTAAGATTCTAATCCACAGGATCAAATGCTTTTCTAAAGTTCCTGTAAATAGCATCAATAGAACGGTTTTGGAAAAACCCGTGCTGGTTATTACAAATCAAAGATTTGCAAAAAATATAGCCCTATAATTTGTAACTTTATGTTTTCTACCTAATTTGAAAATAGATACAATAAATGAATCTTTCCAAATATATGGCAATGTTTCCATTAACAGGGATAGATTAAATATTTAACAAATAATTTTATAAAATGATTGGGTCCAGTTTAAAAAATAAACGGAAGGTACGCCATCGTTCAGGCCAGGATTATAATTTAGGTCCATTGAAAAAGATTCTCCAATGTATTTCTTCAGAAATTTCCATCCTGTTAAAATTCAGAGTATAAGATACATTGAGATAGCTAAAAAACTCTTCATCAATGTTTAAAATTGTATCTTTGTAGATAGATTGAAAAAATATTACACACGGCAGAAGACGAGTCGGCAAATTGACCATTAAAAGAAAAACCGACTGGGTAGCCATGGCTTTTATTTTTTTGAATTTATGAGTTGCCAAAATTCATTGGGCCTAGATTTAATTTGGCTTTGAATATAAATTATATAAATGAGATAAGACTGATGAAAGGCAGATTTGAATTCAGACTGAAATTTTCTATACGGCCGGCTTATAGAAAATTTCCCACAGACTACTCCGCACATAGTGTTTTTTGAGTTTTCTTGTATCGCGTTATTTCATTACTAGAAGGATGGGAGTTTCCCTGTTAGTTATGGTATAATATTGTTTATTCAAACAAAAATTTAATAAACTAAAAAAAATTAAATAAAAACAAAATTAGATCCTAGTCTGTCACGTCCTCGACTTGGTCCTAGAGAAAACTAAAAATTGGCGCTATTATTAGACAAAAAAAAAATTGTAGAACGCCCTAATAAGAGCATCGCGGCACGTCCCTGGGTGACTTGTGCCTGTCTTTCTTCAACTAATATTTTTGTCTTTTGTAAGTTATTTACTTCCTTTTATACTCTTTTTTTTCTGCAATTGGCATTTCTCTAGATTCTTTTACAAACTCTATTGTTAACGGTTTGCAGCCATGGACTTTGCCCCACAATTTTAGAACAAAATGAAAGTATAATCGAAACAATGCAGGTGATGGAAACCGATAAATCAATTGCTCCAAGTCCATGGAAAGCATATCTGTAAAAACTGTGTTTTGACCACTATCATTTTCAAGACCCAGCCGGAATGCCGCAGCGCTTTGTCTAGATAGTGTAGAGACTCTTAACGGTTGGCGCTATTTTTTTTTTCATTGTAGCAGTTTAACAGTATGAACAAAAAACTTACAAACGTAGATTTCACTTAATTCATCAAACCACAAAGTTCAGTATTCCACGAAGTTGTGGTATGCTGACAACAACCCATTAACACATCTGTTTTAATTTTAATCTGTTTTAATTTTTAAACAACTATGAGACGTTACCCCAACATGTTCTATGCAAAGTATCTCTACCAGATATTCATCAAAAAGGATATACATAATACCGAACTCTGTCATTTGAGCATTAACAACTAATGACCTTCGTGTCAAAGCAAGAAATTCAAATTTAAAAAAAAAATATATCTTTCACTGCTGCTGGGCAGAATGGTGGGTGATTTGTCAAAGCGAATTTCAAACCTTACTGAATGTAACAATTCCCACAAGTTGACCTTCCACGGAATAAGCCAGTCAAATTATATTAAAAATTTTCCTAAGAGTTGTGTGTTTCATTTTGAACATTGTTGGTATATTCTGCTCAAGTATTCTCATGTCTTCTATTTCTTAGCATTTTATCAAAATGTCCTAAGCCCCAACACATGTGATGGGAAACTGAAAATTGAAAAAAAAACAAAACGTTCACACGACAAATGAAATATAATCTGTGGCAAATGTTAGCATTTGGATTTTTCTTCCTTCGCATCTATAGCTAAAAACAACTTCCCATCCGACAACGACAAGCGGCTGTATCCTCTTAAATCGGCAATTGCAGTGCCATAGACTTTTTACCGCCTTCTGAGAGCCATTCCTTCGTCGTTTTACCTTTTCCTGGCATTCTGGCTGATTGTTACTATGTTTGGGGTCTATTTCTTTCTTTTTTGACAAGAAACTGAATCCCTTCCTGTAGCTGTCCCAGTGTATGCAGTGACATTTGAGTTCTGATTCTGTAGAGTCTTGCTGATCTAAAGGGATGTACAGCAACGAACTTGAACTGCCTTTTCGGGGGCTGATTGGAATTGGGAATATTAACGGCCTCAAGATAATTGACATTATATATTTGTGTACGAAACAAAATTTGAGTATCCTTGAAACAAAAATCCGTGAACTCCCACAAAGTTTTCCTCACATGAGCTACCAGCATTATGCACTGCTTCTGAAATTGCCAACTGACCTGTAAATTGCTCCAACAAATTCTAACTTGTATCGCTTTCTAAATAAACATCCTCCTACACAACATTCCCGAAGGCCAAATAGAACTGCGATACATGGGAGTATAGACAGAAGTGGTCATCATTAGAACGACAATAAATAATGTTCAATAAAATGATAATGAAAGTAGCCATCTAACAAATTTGTGTTTCTGGATAAGCTACTCGTAGTTCAAGAAGACTGACAGTGCAGCAGTTGCTGGTGAAGGTTGCGGTGTTGATTTACCTTGCGTAGGAGTTTATCACAAAGACTTCACGCTGCGGCTTTTGAAATAGGAGAAACTGAGGAGTGGGGTCTTCCACGTTTCATCATGATAAAAGCCTTTGTGTTAAATGCCATATAAATAATTCAACACATTTTGTTGTGTCTAAAGCAATGCCAACCTCTGGGCACTCCCTTACAGAAAGGGGGAACTAAAATCAATCGTTGGGTGTGAAATTGTCCTAGGATGTGAGAGAGGGAAGTGGCTTTGTTCCGCTTCGACGCGTTCGTTGGCTATTAACTGAATGGGACAAGGATTCCCTACACTAGCTCATGAAACAGTATCGGCGATCTCTCTACGGAGATGGGTGATATGCAAACTTGAGTAGGGGCCTAGTATGCATGTGTTTGAGTGACAGGAAGAGGCGACAAAGAACAGTTTTCATTAGTAGGATGAATATTTTTTGCACCGTCAGCATTCAACGTCATCGTTTTCCGTTTAACGGAGATATTGCGACAAACAACAAAGTGTCGGAAAAATGTAGTGAGTGGTGAGTTGAGTAATAGGAATGATAGTGTTATTAGGTAAATGGGGGTATATGTTTACCTTTAAATGTGCAATAGGGAGCTTGGGTTTGACTGCATATGGGTCAAATGAAAGATTTCAAAAAATTGTTTTCCTCAACATTTTGGGGGCCTAAAGACAATGTACTTAAAATGTCAGCACTCTAGCTCAAAACTTGATTTTTCGATAAATTTGTTTGATTGTAGGCATGTCAGTGGGCGGATTTCAAAAATTCTTAAACTTGATTATTTCGGGCCGCTACAGAGTATATATGGCTAAAATTTCAGTTTTCTAACACGAGTTTAAAGGCCTACTGATCACGAACATAGTAACTTTTGGGGGTCTCGGATAGGGTTATGGTAAGGGAAGAAATTATTTGATAACCGGCAATTATTTTCAAAAGTGGCACACTCCAAGATCCTACAAAGTGCAAATAGATGGCGGGCGATACAGGCCCAACAGTTCCGATATTCAACGAAGGGAAATTGTTCATGGGAAATTGTAGCATACAAATTCATATATGAATGAAGTAATGTTCATTAGACAAATTCAATAAATAATTCTTTGCTTTAAATAAAGAAAATTTTAAGCCTATTTTCGTAATTTTTCAGAAGAGTAAAATAAATAAAAAAAACCTTAAAAATCCACATTAAATTCGTTATTGGTAAGGAAATGAAGAAAAATAATAATTTGAAAAACTATAAACTCTGACGGAAAGCCTTTCTAGAAGCAAAGTTGTATCTTATTTTTTCCGTATCACATTTCAAAACTATATTTTAAAGAATCAGCGAGTTTAAAGGCAAAATGCAATTTAAGATGATTGACCTTTCGCGTGTTTGTGTTTCAAGAAACTTGCCATCAGATACTGGACATTTCTGCAATTTAAATTAAATAAAGACAACCACTTTAACGGAAACGGATTAAAATTATTATGGTTTATTAACCCTTGTGGTTTTTTTAATATCTATATACAAAAATTATACGTTTTTAATGTTGACATTCACAGATGGGAAATTTGTTCTTCGTCTTTCACGTCAACGTCAACATCCCCAATTTCTACAACAACTTGATTCTAAAAGGCATTAGCCGACTAAGACCCATTTGCCTAGGTATTACTTGAATTAAATGTTTCTTCTTCTTTTAACTTGTGTATGATTCATTTTACACAAACATAATGTCTTTCATATTTTTATCTAGCTGCGCTTTTAGCCATCATTTTTTGAAGTACATTTTTTTCAATGGACAAGTCATATTGGCAAGAATAAGTTTATGTAAAAATATGAATAACTTTTATATGGCTTTTTTACTACTCGTATTATACTTAAAAGTAAAGTAAAAAAATGCAGATAAATGCATTTGGTTTTCGTAAGTTGAGCTTATATATACTGGCTGTGCGAAAAAGAAACGGTGGTTCAATCTACAAAGGCACAAATAAAACACAATTTTTTTTTATTATTTTAGGATAAACCGTTGACACTCAGTCTTCTTGAGTCCAAGAAGTTTTTTTATTTTTATTACTAGTGTCTAGCTAGCCCCCACAGTGAAAAGAAGAGGGAATACGCAGTCTACCATCTCAATGAGATCGAAGAGTCTCTCGATCGAAACTATATCCGCAGGTCTTATTAAAAGGCCAAGCAAATGACCGCTGGCTTCAAAATCGTAACGTAGGTTCTTTAAAAACAGCTAAGGAAACCTAGTCACCGAAGCACATGGCGTAGCATATGTGTTTAAGCATAATTTTTAGCAGCAGTAAAATGGGCATGATAGAACAAAAAGATAACCCAAGTCAAGTTTATGAAGAAACGGTTTCACTACCCTATATTGAAGAGGTTGACATAGCCGCAAAAAAAGTAAATAGCAACAAGGCCGCCGGCTCTGATGTTTTACCAGCGCACACGGAGCTCTTCAAACGCGGAG
Organism: Portevinia maculata; assembly: GCA_949715645.1. Lineage (NCBI taxonomy): Eukaryota > Metazoa > Arthropoda > Insecta > Diptera > Syrphidae > Portevinia > Portevinia maculata. The sequence continues at coordinate 225,063,834 of OX454526.1, forward strand.
TTGAGTTTAAGATTTTTATCTATCAGGTAACAGATACGAAATCGTTAAAAGATCTTATATAATAACACAAATTTATATAGAAATAAAAATAAGATAAAGAAAACATAAATATTTATAGAAAAATTACATCAATTTGGCTCTTAAAGTATCAAGAACATTTTGCTTAAACCTTGTGTCAATACGACATACCTGGGTATATACCTACTTGCATTTTCAAATGCAAAAATCATGTTGATAATCATAATAGCTAGCCAAAAAACTTATGTGATGGAGTTTGGGACTAGTTGGGGCACTAAAAAAAGGAAGCCATATTTACCAATACAGTTACTACCATCGAAATTATATCTAGTGAATTTGGGTTTCATGAAAATGCAAGTTCACGTCGATAGAACAATTGTTGTTGTGGAAAATGAGAGAGAAATCATAAAATACTATAAACAGGCTAAAGGCGGAGTTAATACTATTAAAACGTAGAACTAAAGGTATAGTAAATGAATGGAATAGAACCAATCCTCGAGCAGAGTGTAAGAATTGTAGAAGTTCAGCTACCAGCCACAAGAGGAAAGCAATAACTTCCAAAAAGGAAGAAATGCCAAGATTACCAGCCTGTGCTGAGCACAGTTGCGATCTTAAGTTAGGTTAGGTTTGGTTTAGGTGGCTGTCATCAGAATTCGACACAGTTATCTACCTCAACTCTGTAGGCAGATGGGACTGACCAATGACACGCAGTTGTTCTCAAACGGTCCCCCATCTACGTACTAACCGCGCCCAACGTCGTTTAATTACGGTGATCTGGTGAAATTTAAATGTGTGTCAATAATTACCCCGAGATCGCTGACCTCAAAAGCACAACTAAATGTTGCATTATTAGCGACATATAAATGATGGTGGCTGAATGATCGGAAAGTCGAAAAAACTTTGCAGTTAACAAACCCAAGGCAGTCAGAAGAGTTCGACATTTTATAGAACATTTTAAAGTCATATGCAAATAACACACACGAACTAACTCTTAAAAGGTGAATGACTTTAATAACATGTAATAAAAAGAGAAACGGTCCCAAATGGCTTTTCTAGAGAAATACCAGAAGTGGCAATGAAAATCAGGAAAATAGTAATCCAGATTAATAACTTATTTCCTATTCAAAACTTAAGAAGATAACCATTTCAAGACATTTGAATGAAAACTTAGCAATGCCAACTTTTGCATTAAAATGGAGTTTATTCTGTCAAGTGCTTTAACAAAATCGGTATAAAGCACAACAGTTTTGATTGAAATTATACAAAACTTGGCGAAAATATAATTTTTCTTTTACCATTTTCTTAAAAAGTTTCAGTATTGCTGAGAACTTGCTAATGAGCCTTAAATTTTCAACTAGATGTTGTGATGTTTGGATATTATCTAGTGGAGGTATTTAGCCCATCTTCGTTACAATCATCAAGCAACTACCCACAGTTTAAGGAATAGTTGAAAATTAAGAGAAGTGGAAATGCGCGCAATTTTTAGGTGCAACATCTTTAAGAAAATCAGGGCCACCTCCCTATCGATGTTATTCATTGCCAGACGAATTTCTTCAATCAAGAATTCAAGATATCCCACATCTGTATGTATAGTATCCTTATTAAAATAGCAAGATGTTTAAGCAGAAAAACAATTAAGCAAATTAATCGTAAGTAATAAGTTATTTTCAAATTTCATTTCCTCGGAGAAGCCTGAAGGTTTTCGTTTGGAATTGTAGAATATCCAAAACGTTTTCCTTTTACAGCCTCAGTAGAGGCTATGCAGCTACGATATAAGAATTTATTGAAAATAATCGTATTCTCTTCTAAGTCGCAGACAACTAATTTTGTTAGCTAGAGAATCAGACATTGGAATTGTATTAAAAGTTTTAGTTGTCAGGTTATGAAATAATCGCGGAATTTAGGAAGTGGTTTTTGCTTTAGAGCGTGGACATACAAAAATATATTAAACTTGTCACTAAGATGTAAAGTCAAAAAGCGGTTGCGCCACTCTATGGTGCTAGAAACATTTTTTTAATCTTGGACTTTTTTTAAAACTTAACAATGCCAAGTTATGAGTTTTGGGATTGATATTGAATCAGAACAAAAGTTTTTTTCGTTTTCTTATTTTTAAAACGTGTCTATCTGAAAAATGTCTCTGCCTTGACTCCGGCCTTGCTGGATATTAATATGTACCAAAAGTAAACTTTAAATTTAGATAATTTTCTATGTGCATACTTACTACACTGTACCACTATTAAAACTACAATTTGAAACAAAAAATTCAAAATCAGAGCATTAGAACCGAAAATTAATATTTTATTTTATAATTTGCACGTGCAAAAGGGATTTTTAGCACCCTTAAAATGGACACAGTGACAAAACTCTGTAATTTTTAAAGTCGTCGAACATATACGATGTAGACATGCGTAGTTAATGTAAAAGTAAATAATTAAGGCCACAAATCACTCTTCATTAAAAAAAAATCCTTAAACGAAGGATAGGTTACATTCAGGTGGAACTATTAATTGAACTCAGGTTAAAGTTTAAACGCGAAGTGTTAAATTGAAAAAGAAAATAAACTTAAATTTTAACCATACTCACGGTCGCTGGGCATTAGAACACGATTTTAAAAGTTGTATTTCCATTTAATACAATTTGGAAGCTAAGTCTCGTGTTTGACATGGAAACGTTATTTTGAACCGTTCGTTAAGTTCTGGTGTATCCAATGAATATTTAAATAGTTAGGGCCAATCATTGAAACTGTTTTAGGTGTGTTTGTGGGATGACTGTTTTTTTCTTCCGAGAGCAGAATGAATCCTGTAGTTGCTTCTCGTAATTTCTATGGTAGTAAAGAATAACAGCAAACTTTGATCACTTAAAAGTTAAGCAAGCAGATACATTCAATTGTAAAGATGCTTTTCCAAATAAGGTCGTAAAATTGGTCCTTTTTTCGTTCAACATGTTTACGAATAGTAACTAAATCAGTAACTAAATCTACCAAGGGTGGCGACGGTGTAGAGGTTAGTGTGTTGGCTTGTGACCCGTGCGGTGCAGGTTCAATCCCCATGGGGAACAACAACATACGCCACCCAATCACATGCCTCTACACCAAAAGGAGGATTTCTGCCGGGTAGTACAATGGAACGTTACCGAGTCTGAGTGCTCTGGGATTTGGATTTCCTTTTTAAAAAGAAAAAAAAAGAAAAAAAAAAAGAAAACTAAATCTACCTATCATGATATTTTAAATGAAATATAAAGGCATTAAGAGAACCAGGACCTTAGTTCAAAACATAATTTCATAGAAACAACAGCTCTGTGTAAAAATAAATGCATTAACTAAGGAGCAAATTAGCAAATTGTAGCTTACCAGGAATAAGCAAATTTATCCGTTTTATAGCCGGTAAGATTGAAAGACTACAAACTGTTGTTCACAACTATCTTAAGGACCCTAAGAACTATGAAAATAACTTGAAAGGAAGAGAAGCAAAGCAACAAGAATTCAGGATCGACTGGTGGTACTGAGAGCTGCTGAGCAACTGAAGTAGAAGCTAGTAGATCAACTGTTCATCACGTGATGCAGCAGGCCAAACATAATAGACTCCAAAAAACTAACAAGATACAGTTATTGAACCCGGCACTCAAAAGTCAGCGAATCATTTGTGAGCTTTGAAAATCCAGTTCTACTGTGCCTTCAAATCGAATTGCTTTCTATATCTTCACACCACCTGCCTTGATGTGTCTTCTATTCAAGGTTATTTCAGCCTTCCCCAAATCATATACATATATATTACATATATATATATATATATATGTATATTTATTATTTCGTTTTAATATACAAAGCTTACTACCGCACAGTTTACAATTCAGAGATATGATATTACTAGGTATGATATGTGTCTACTGAAATATTATCTGATATTTTCTTAAAATATTTGCTTATACAAGAAACATTTTTATTCTGGACGAAATAACGGGCAAACCCCCCAAATTGATACAAAAAAATGCATATTATATTCTATCACATAAAATAATTCGCAAGTTAAAAAAGAACCAGCAATGGACTTATTTAACAAGGAAATCATGTTCAGTCTATTTATATGAACACTTAAATTAAGTAATATAAGTACATAAAGAAAAAACTAATATAACACAAATAATAATAAACTAACAAATACATAATTTAATTACCCAAAATATTAAATAAACGATAACAAAAAAAAAATATCAAAAATCAACAAAATGAAAAAAAATAAATAAATAATTATAAAGAAATAAAATATTAAGAAAAATTGCGACGTTTTTGCTCCTATACTTACTGATAAATCTTAGTCTTAAACAAGGAATAATACCGGACACCTTAAAAACCGCCATAATAAGGCCTATATATAAAGGTGGGATAAAATATCGTATCGAGAACTATAGACCAATATCAATCTTACCGGTTATCGAAAAATTTATTAACAAATACGATCTTATACATAAAAATCAATACGGATTTCAAAAAGGTAAAAGCACAAACAAGCTATTAGGAGAGTTTAGGAATACAGTAAACAACAGTTTAAACAAAAACCACCATTCGCTGGTGCTTTTTATCGACTTCAGTAAGGCATTCGATACCCTGAACCACGACAGATTAATGGAGATCTTAGATCGAGCTGGAGTGAGGGGACCGATTGCAAGATGGCTTAAAAATTATATCAGCGACAGGAAATTAATTGTGAAGATAAACAATAATCTAAGCAATAAAGAAAAAATGTGTTACGGTGTACCACAGAGATCGAAGCTTGGGCCACTTCTTTATATCATAAACGAACTTTTGAGAGCTTTTGAGAACAACTCTACTTTTGCATTTGCTGACGATACTGCGATTAAAGTGTCAGATCAAAGCTTACAAATTGCATTACAGAAGATGCAAGCAGAATTTAATAAAACAGTTCGCACCATTGAACTGTTTTATTAAATTCTGCTATGGGGCTAATAATAAATGCCGAAACAACAAAAGTCATGCACATACGTCAACCCTGTTACAAAGATACGGAGATTAAAATATGTTTTGAAAATCAGACATGTCCCGGAAGCTTGAAACGTGAAATTGAACTGGTAAAAGAGTTTAAATATTTAGTGGTAGTAATTGATTGTCACTTAAAATGGAACAAGCACGTTGATAAAGTCAGAAGCGACTTAAAAAAAGCACTGTTTGCAATTGTCTATCTCAAACGAAACTCTAACTTCCAGGTGCTTAGACAGGTATACTACGCAGAATCCAAACTTCGTTATGGGATTGTTGCTTGGGGAAACGCAGCAAAAACGCATCTTGAAAAGCTGCAGAGAATACAAAACTCAATAGTACGGATTATACTGGGAAGTGAACGGAGAGGCGATACAAATAGACCAAGAGAGTCCTACGTTTGAATTCAGAACTTCCTTACATCAGGCTTATATTATCTATATAAATAATATTCAAAATCATATTAAATATAGGCCTAACGAATTTTGGAAATTCATATATTCAAAAAATAAAAGCGACGGCTACCCAGCCAGTCTTTCTTTTAATGGTCAACTTGCCGATTCGTCTTCTGCCATTTGTAACAATTTTGGGTGATTTTTCCAATCTGTCTACTCAGACAAAGTCCTTAACATTGATGAAGACTTCTTTAGCTATCTCAATGTATCCTATACTCCGATTTTTAACAGGCTGGAAATCTCTGAAGAAAGCACATTGGAGAATCTAATTTCAATGGATTAAAATTATAATCCAGGCCACGATGGCGTACCTTCCTGTTTTTTAAGACTCTGTGCCCAATCATTATCTAAGATTATTTGCCACATATTTAATCTATCGCAGTTAACAGAAACATTCACTTCCATTTGGAAAGATTCATTTACAGCCGATTTCTTCACCGAGTACTAGCACTAGTACTAGTATTAGACCAAAAATTGATACTCAAATAAGTATTAAGTCATTTCTTCACCAAGTACATACTAACGCGAATTTGGTACGGAGTATTAGTTAGTACTCGGTATTACCTAGACCCTCAAAATCGGCAGTCTAGCATCGTTAGTACCTCAATTAGGTCGATTTTATTTTTTCACTCCTGCCTATTCTTGTCAAAAAAGTAAATCATCGTTCGATTTTCGTTTTAATAAATTTTATTCTTTTTTTGTTGTCTTTTTTCTGTGATGATATTTTAAATTGTTCTTTAGCAAATGGATTTGATTTTTGGTGGGAAGAACTTGTTCAACAATTTCGAGGACGACTTTGAGAACGAGAATGGTGAAGAAGGGGTGGCAATTTGTCGATCTGAGCGCCGCATTTACCATAATATGCCACAACGGAATACGGTTAATACTTGGGACGATGTGGACTTTTTTTTGCCGATTTCGGTTGTCCACAATAACGTTTTTTTACGTTCTTTAATTCGTGGGGGACGAATTGCAGCATCCACAACCACGGTAAACATTTTTATACCCTATTCTAGGGGTATATTATTTTTGACGCATAGTTTGTAACATACCTTAATATTGCCCGTAGACCCCTAAAAGTTACTATATTTATGATCAGCATCGATAGTAATGTCGATCTAGCCATGTCCGTCCGTCCGTCCGTCCGTCCGTCCGTCGGCAAAAATTAGGCCTTTAAACTGGACCTAGAGAGCTGAAATTTTAACCATATACTCTCTAGGGTCCCGAAATAATCAAGTTTAAGAATTTTTGAAATCCGCCCACAAACTCAAAAAAACAAAATTTTGGAAAAAATCGAATTTTGAGCTAGAGAGCTGAAATTTTTTATATATGATCTATGGCCCATAAAACTGATTGGGACATAAAATTTTCAAAATCCGCCCACTGACACGCCCACAATTAAATAAAGCAAATTTTGGGAAAAATTGAATTTTGAGCTAGAAAGCTGAAATTTTTTATATATGATCTTTGGCCCATAAAACTGCTTGGGACATAAAATTTTCAAAATCCGCCCACTGACACGCCCACAATTAAATAAAATATTTTTTTTGAAAAACCAAAATTTGAGCTAGGGAGCTGAAATTTTTAATATATACTTTCTAGGGGCTCTTTATGCTCATGTGTAAATATTTTCAAAATCCGCCTACTGACACGCCCACAATTATTTTTTTTTTATTTTTGAAAGTCCAAAGTTTGAGCTAGGGAGCTGAAATTTATAGTATATACTCTCTAGGTGCCCTTTATGCTCATACTTAAATTTTTTTTAAATCCGCCTACTGACACGCCCACAATTAAATAAAACAATTTTATTGAAAAACCAAAGTTTGAGCTAGGGAGCGTTTTTATTTACTAAAGCTTAGTTTTTTCGTTAAAATCCTTTAATTTTTTGTCACGCCCACTTATGAGATATAGGAATAAGAATAGGGTATCCAACAGTTCGCCCAAGCGGACTGTAGCCCGCCCCTATGTTTTTATATTATTTTAGTTTTATTCAATATTTATTATTTTATTTTATTTATTCGTTAGAGACGAAATTCTTTTCCAATTACAAGAGAAAAGAATCTGCAATTCATTTAATTGTTTTATTTATTTGAAAAAACATTCCTGTTCATTAAGTTAACAAAAAATTAAAATTAAATATAGAGGTAATATTTGTCCTTGGGATCGTCCTCATCATCGGAAATGCTATCGTCATTCGTTTGAGTATTATGGGTTCCGTGATTATCTAATACTTCCGAGACGAATGTTTCAAACGCTGACGGATGTTCGTTGAGTATTGAATTCCGATTGGGGCAGCGAGACTTTTTCGCGCTATTATTTTGTATTTCTGGTTTTTCCATTCTTCTGTGACACCAAACATGAAATAAAAACGTTCGTAATATAAAAAATATTACTGAAAACTTGCACTTACGAATAAAATATCCTGCAAAATGATTTAAAATACTACAAAACTATCTTCGTATGAATTAACACAAAAAAAACAAATAAAACTATATCAGTTTGACGATATTATGACATTTCATATGTAAAAATTGGTACTAGACCAGTTTTAGACGTATCAGTGGCTAGTACGGCTTGGAGCATTTAGCTCCGGTACTAGCGATGTGAAGAAATGAGCAAGTACTAACTTTTCGTTGGTACTGAGTATCAGATCTAGTACCTGAGCTAGCTAATCTGGGTACTAGACAGCTTAATACTCATGTGAAGAAATTGGCCGTTATTGTACCTATTTACAAAACAGGTAGGAAAAATAAAGTTGAAAATTATAGGGGTATATGTAAACAGTCAGCTATCCCTAAATTATTCGATAAATTGGTCACGGAGCAATTAAACTTTTTTTGCAAATCTTTAATTTGTAACAACCAGCACGGGTTTATTAAAAAGCGTTCAACCGTGACAAACCTCGTTATTTTCACTAACTTTGTTAAATCCGAAATATGTAAAGGTAATCAGGTTGATGCTATTTACACGGACTTTAGCAAAGCATTTGATCGTGTGGATCACAGAATTTTACTATTCAAACTAGAACGTTTAGTAGACTCTCCTGAGTGCCGACTCTGTCTTGAAGAGGACGAGTCAGCTGAACACATTTTATGTGAATGTCCGGCCCTAAACGGAATTAGAAAGAAGATCTTTTTCAGGGAACAAATGTGCCCCGAGGACATAAAGAATTCTTCTACTAGTAGAATTGTCCGCTTTACACGGAAAGTGGAAACTCTACTAGTCTAAATTTTTCTGGCCCACACGGCTGAAAGATCTTTTTAGGTCGAAGTGCCCCATATTTAATCGCCTTGGCGAGTCAGAACTTTTAAAAAAAAAAAAAAAAAAAAACGTTTAGGCTTTCCGAATTCATTCTTAAAATGGCTATCCTCTTATCTAAGCGAAAGATATCAATACGTAAAATAAAATCTCTAACAAAATCTTTGTAACTTCTGGTATCCCCCAGGGAAGCCATATATAGGTCCATTATTGTTTATTTTGTTCGTAAACGATGTTGTTAAGTTCTTGCCTCAATGTTATATACAATAATGTAAAAGACAGTCATAGCTTTCATACATTAAGTGTTAATCTATAAAAATTTTGCCTGTGGTGCTCCAAAAATAGTCTGTCATTAAATGTGGATAAATGCTCTGCACTTACACTTTTGGCAGTCTTCCAATTCCCCGTGTTACTATAATTAAAGATTTGGGTGTTTTATTGGACACTAAATTATCTTATATTAGTCACGTTGAATATATATCTAATAAGGCTAACAGAAAATGGGATATGTTAAGACACTATGCTGGCGAATTCTCTGATCCATACGTTATAAAAACGTTATATTATGTATCATTTGTTCGATCCATTTTAGAATATGCTTCAATTGTTTGGTATCCATACTACAATGTACATATTCTTAAAATTGAATCAATTCAAAAGAGATTTCTTAGATTTACTCTAAGAGGGCTCCATTGGATTAGCTCCATCAGCTTACCCTCTTATCAATCAAGACTTAAACTAATTAGTTTAGAATCTCTAGAAGTTAGACGAACGGTGACTAGAACTATTTTCATCCATAGACTACTCATTGGTGAGATTGATTCCCCTTCTGAGCCTTCTCAATATATGTGTACCTGCTTCTTGTTTCAGAAGTCATCGATTTTTTTAATATAGCACATTCACGTACTAACTATGGCCGTTCATCTTCAATAAATGGTCTCATGTTGATTTTCAATGCTAGCGTTAACTTAATTGATTTCAATTTATCGGTTACTAATTTAAAAAAGAATTTGCTTAATGCTCTTACTCAGTCATGATTGTATGCTCAAGATTAGATTATAGTGTATGTGTCTAAGAAGCCATTAATTGAGCTTTGATGATGTGAAATAAATAAATAAATAAATTTCAATGTTCTTTCAGTAGAAAATATTTTTCGGATGACGCTGGCGTTGTATTATCAAGATGCTCGCTTTAATGTTCTAATTAAGTATAATGTTAACACACGAAGACAGGCACGAGGCTTACTTCATATACCTCCTTTCAACAATATCTACGGCAGAAGGCAACTACAATATGCAGTTTCGGAAGTTATCAATAACTTACCACATGAGCTAAAAAATATAATTGACTTTAAAAACCGTAAAAAAAAACTAAAGAATTATTACCTTCGTTACACTAATTGATCTGGCATTAATGGAGAGCACACATATCCTGATGCTAAGAGTAATTCTTATAAGTAAGCTACAGCATAATTTTGTATATTTCGTTTTTATGAATAACCGCCTGCAGACAAACCTACTGGTTTTGCGGGCAATTTGTAATATAATTGATAATATGTTTTTTTTTTTTTAGGTTATAACCTGCTTGGACATCAGAGCCTAGCCCCTTACGGGCAGGTGAATTGTATTCTACTTTATGTAGAGATAGTGCGCAGATATCTCATTTAAAAAAAAAATAACATAGTATAACAGAGAAAAAAAAATTAACAAGTAATGTTAGAAAAACAAAAAGTAATAAATTAATTAATAGTCAACATTTAGATTAATAGTATGACAGAGAAAAAAGAATTAACAAGTAATGTTAGAAAAACAAAAATAATAAATTAAATTAATTAATAGTCAACATTTAGATTATGCATTAAATTAGAAACACAATGAGTATGTATGTACTTATTTTCAAATATAAATAAATAAATAAATAACTTATATAAATTAATTAGACCATTGAATAAAAAAGAATGGAAAGCAATTAATGAGAAATCCGAGACATTAAGACGAAATCATGGAAATAATAATTATATCCATCAGTTGAGTCCAACTCATATGATAACAGGTGTGTAGATTTAGTTACTGTTCGTAAACAGGGGAACGAAAAAAGAACTAATATTATGACCTCATTATAGCATCATACAAATTTAATTTATCTACCTACATAATCGCAATTTATTTTTCTACAACATAAACATAATATAGCCTTCTTTCATATTGCATTTGGTTTTTCCCATTTTATCGATGGATCTAAAAAAATTGGTAAAATTAAATCAAGAAACTACCTGTTCGTAAACACGTGGAACAGAGTGTAGGTGCATTTTTGTTTCTCGATCTCGACTGAAGCTGGGCAGATCTGCTGGTACATAAATTAAAAAGATGTACATGCATTCTATTCTGGGAGTTCCTTATACCTCTTCTTTAACAGAGAGGTTATGATCTAGACTGGAAGGATCCTAACCCTTCCACTTCAGCGCATGACTGCTTGTCCGCTTATGTGGTTCGCCGATTTGACCCTTAAGGTATGTAATACCTAGTTATGAATAAAATAGGAATATGAAAATCATGCGGACAAATAGTAGGTAGAGAAACAAAACAATTAATTTACACTACAGCTATATGATGTACGGAAAACCGAAGAAATTTGAGTTTCATAATATTTAAATAGCCAAAAATGGGCCAACATTTGTTTCAAATAACTTCATAGGAATCTGCTCCTTTCTTTTTTTACTGGGAATCTACTCCACTTTTAAATGTGGAGGTGATTGCAACAATGAGTGAGAAATGAAAACACTTCTTCTTCAATGGTTAGACATATTTTGGACAAGGTACCTATGACTTTTATGTAAAACTCCAAAAATAACTGTTGAGAAAAATGTGAGAATATGGATTGAACAGTACAATTTAATAAGTGCCAGTTTCCTTCGTTTTTGGCTATTGAAAATTATTATCTCCATTTAAAGTAAAGTGTGAAAATGCATAAATGTCCATTGCCTTGAGCCTGAAGCAAATGAGATTAATTGCAGCGCAGACGGTCCCGTCGTTTTCAGTATCCCGTAACTATGTATAGAAACTATAATTGTTAACATGTCAAAAAATCCAAATTAACGACCACGTTTTCCACTTTCAAACAAAATTAAGTTCCGTATTATTAAACTTTGAAATTAAAATTTAAAATACTTATAAATAGTTTCATTACCTCACCCTTATGAAGTATCGCAATCTGACACAATTAACTTTTATATCAACCTCCAGCAGTGAAAGAAAATTCATTGTCACGCTCATTACACACTTTTTCTTTTGCAACAAAATACGAATTTCACGACATATGACTTGCTTGTAAATCGTTCCCCTTTGCATTTGTTCAACTTCAAAGCAAAATAAAAAAAAGCACCCTTCCATACACGAGAAATAAACTCCCCAAGGTCTTGACTATGAGAGTAACGTTGATAACCATAGTACCTTTGTAACATGTTATAGATGCTACCTACTCATATATCTATCGGCAGGAACAAATCAATAGCATGCGGATGAATATTCAATCCGAAATGTCTATCCGCAGGGGCACACAAAACGATGAATGCAAAACAAAAAATAAAAACCTCAAAGACATACTGCCAGTGCCACATTGGGTTGATAAAATTTGGGAAAAAAATACATGTTCATAGACAGTATACCTACTCTACATTGAACACAATTCGAGGTGGATATATCTGTCTGCTATTCCGAATTCACTTTAAGCAATTTATCGGCTATTTTGAAAGATGTAATTCAAATAAAATTTAGGCTTGTTGTTCGTTTTGGTTCTTCTGTTTTACGGCATTCTTGTTGTGTCTGTGTCTGGCCTTATTGGATTATCATTGTTCATACCTTATGCGACCTTTGTGCAAGAATGTGATGAGTATCTAATTCCCCATCAAATTTCACTGACGTTGATAGAATATGCTCGTAATCAAATTTAACTCGTTTGCCTATCAAAAGGTTCATGCATTGCAAGGAGTTAAGACGCTTATATGCATGCAGCAGTATTTTCATTTGTGATTTCGGATCACTTCAAAACAGAGGTTTGGTGCAGGGAAATAAGTCCACGGGAACTAAGTCCACTGAGGGACTTAGTTCCCATTAAGTAATAAAACCACTTTCGCGAAGTGGACTTAGTTCCCATGTAAAGTGGGAACTATGTCCATTTTTTTATGGGAAGTTAGTACACATTCCAAAATAAGAAGAGGGAACTAACATCCAACATTTAGAATTAGACAAAAAACTGTAAAGTGCAGTTAGTTATTACACTCTTTAAGCAAAATCTTAAGCTTATCATTGTGACATAGAGCCAAAGTTTCAAAACCGCTCCTCGCACCTACTCCAAATCAAACAGTGACCCCAAGCAGGGGGGTTGCAGGGGACAGCATGGCCCCCCATATGCATTACACTATTTATGGAATCTACTTGCGATTTCGTAACAAATCTCATAAACAGTACAATGCATATTGGGGGGCATTCTGCCCCCTGCAACCCCCCTGCTTGGGGTCACTGTTTGATTTGGAGTAGGTGTGAGGTCACGGTACCTATATTACTCTGTCTCAGTTAGAAGTTAATTTCTATTTTGTTAATAAAAATTGCAAAGTACCTACTTCACTCTTTAATTTTATTTTGTTCTTAGTCGACAGTGAGAATTTACTTCACATTAAAAGGGAACTAAAACCACTTAGAGTTTTGGGAATTTATTTTCCACCTTACATGGGAACGAAATCCACTTCGCGAAAGTGGTTTTATTTCCCACTATGTGGGAACTCAGTCCCTCAGTGGACTTAGTTCCCGTGGACTTATTTCCATGCACCGTGGTGTTTCATTGTTTTTAGGCCTTTCTAGTTTCTCTTGCGATTTCGAAACATGCATGCTCCCATTATTCGTTTTCAATTGTTTGACCTTTCTTTTACGACACCGGTGATCTTCAGCGGTGGCAACCCACGGATTTGTCACCCTTCGGGACAGTTTCAAAATATAAAAAAAAAAATATTGGGATCTCTTCTCTTAGTCGTCTTTTATTAATATTAAAGCAATTTCTGCTACTGAAATTAAACCCAAGCTAGTTTGACGCTGTCGAGTAGGTCTCAGCGTTCTTGGCACACAGCACAATACGGACCTCTGCTGTGTCAAGGAAACTGGCAAGAAAAGGGTCCGCAACGGATTAAGATCGGCACTTCTGTCGAGAATGGGTGGAATATAAGATCCAAACGAAAGCCGGCAATAGGACGTGGAAATCACTAACTACTTGTGAGATATTACGAAAGTATGGCCAAAGTGTGATAAAAGCAGGCCCAACGAACTCTTACTGTACGACAGACAATCATTGTCTAAGCTGATCGGTGCCGTTGCTGGCCATAGCTTCCTAGGGAAATTCAGAATGTAATAAAATCTCAAGGATGATGGCATCTGTTGAGGCTGGGGTGATGAGGAAACCCACGAGGACACGCCTCACTTTCTCTGCCACTAACCGAGTCTCTGTCACCTCAGGAACAGAAAGCTTAGAAGATGGATGGCTGGACAACGTTGTGTAAAGAGGTACGAGCAAAAAAGAGAACCAAAGCAGAATCAACGAGGTCAACAAACTCCCATAAAAAGGCTATCACAATGAGACCATAAAGACCTATATGTTGTGTTGTAGCTACACTGCTTAATCAACCCTCTAACCTTACCTGACGTAACCCTCCACGCATGACGTAACTGATTTTGCGACTTTTTTGCTTCGTAAGGGTAGGTGCTAGTTGCCTGGCAGGCGCCTATGTCAGCTTACTTTTCGAATTAAACATAAACAGTGTTTGGGTGACTCGCTTCGCGGGTAAAACGGTTTTAACCCCTTATACTTCGCGTACTCCCATTTTTTTAAGGTATCTTTTCATTTTGTTTTAGACCAGTTTACATTCGGGCCTAATTTTGTTCATCAATGGTTTAGGCTAGGCTCTTATTATTAAATTGGTTTCTGCTTGTTTTATGGAGTGGGAAGATTGAAAATGAGTACAAAAATAATCTTTTAACGTGTTTTTGTAATGTTATTAACGGCGAATGCCGAACAAAAGGCAAATTTAAATAAACTAAACTATATATATAAAAATTCGTTTTCCCTTCTTTCCATATTCAAGTCCTTTTTTCTTAAAGCTATAAACTACAAGTCGTAAAAGAAAAAGAAAAAAATAAATAAATGTTAACACTAAGGCTTTTTTTTATGGCGCTATCGATTGAGGGTTTTATTTTGTTTTTTGTCATTTTGCCCGGATGTTCGGACAAGTACAAGTAGTAACTATAAAAATGCAATTACTTACTGCTTTAAAGCAAATGCGGTATGAGGCTACTTAAATCCCTGAGCGACCTATATGTACAATTGAACACATTGCTGAATCGATGAGCCGTAAAAAAGTTTTATAGATTTTGGTAAGAGGCTTGTGATTATTTTGAAGAAGTGTAGGGCTTATTTTATTGTTAACAAATATCATTTGGCCTTTGTTTCTGATTGTTAGCCCAAAACCGAAATTAAATGACATCGACCTTATTGCGATAAAAGTTGCCCACAGCCACATGATTTTAACTTGAAATATTTGAAGGCAGTGAAAGGAATAATGTAATTACAGAGATAAAAAAAGAAATAATATTTCTATCACTGAAATGAAAATATGTGCTATGAATTTGTACCACCTTAAAGGTATTTAATACGAAAAGAGTAAACCGAATGACTCGAACTAGTTTGACTTTCGGAACTCAAATTTGTAAAGGCTTTCTGATGAAATCCATAATTTGGATTTAAGTAAATCTACTATCTCTTACCACGTCGACGACATTGGGTCGGCCCAGTATCAAGGAGGCAATGAAGCTGGAATCGCCGTTTTAATGACTAATTCATCGCTGATGCCGGAGCGCTTTCATGGTAATCGTTCGAACAGTATGGCAGTTGATGTGCTGTAGGGCCATGTAGTGACACGTTACAACATTGTGAATATCATAACAATCCGCTCTATAAAAAAAATACATATATGTGTCAACTTTCATAGTGATCGGTCAAACGGTGTCGAAGTCTATTAACTCCAGATATATCAATATCCATTTTTATATTTATATTGACAAAGATATGTTTTTTAACATCTTCCGATTCGACTAGACTATGAATTTTATGTCGACACATAAGCTCTATTGGGCCATAAAGACTAGAAAATGCTTCGATTAGTAGGATCTCTAGAGATTTTGTGGCTGCATTGGTTTAGTCGGTAGTGGCACGCTGACCAGAGCCCATTAACATCTAAAGTTTTTTTTTTCCACTGCCCTAATTCTTGCAAAAGCGTGACAGATATCCAAGAGTATAAATTGTCATGAGAAACTTCTCAAATAAGCCGTTAGTAGTCGACGTTAAATTGTAGGTCCCTTCCAGGTGTGTCAAAAATATAGATTTGAACAGAAAAATGGTCGGAAAAGCTACGTCTAAGCCCCTTGATGGGCCCTGAATGCCTAATATATTTTTTTTTTGATTTCTACTAACCATATGTAGTATGTACCACCAGGTGGATTTCTTTGTATCTTCGATATTCAATTGTTCCTTAACGAAAATCTTCCTTCTTACTAAGGACATTTACATTTCTGTGGTACTAAAGCAAAACCGATATGTCAACATTTAAGATTTTTCGAATTACTATTTTCAATGTTTACGAGAGTAATGATAAGATAAGCTGATAAGATGCAGCAAGGCCTATATTGAAGAGACAAGTTCATTACAGAATTTGGACTAATTCCGAAGATCGATTTTTGCGAAAACCTTTATGACACCAAGATTTTTACTGCTAATGCGACATAATATGTCGAAATATAGCGTTACATTTTCCTCCATTTAAGGTGGCAAAATTGACTTGTCGCTTTTAGTTCTAGTCCAATGACGACAAATTGATATTTACTTTCTTGAAAATAGCTTGCAATTTCGACTTGTTGTTCATTTTCTAAGTGTATCTTGCTACATTTAAGTGGACTTTTTAAAATGAGTCAGCACAAAAATGACGCTCTTGGCCTTTTAATCAAACATATTGGGTAAATTAAAAAGAAATGGTTAAATCAACAACAGTAACAACAGATTGCTACCACGTGAAGTGGGGGCTGGAGTTACAACGCTGTTTCACGGCTTTCCACAACCAAGCATAAGACTCCTTTTTCTGTGGTGGTGGTCCATTTTCCAGTCCGTACCTAGACCCGCGCCTTCTCTGGCAAGCAGACTACGCACAGTTATTCATTCAAACCGATCAAAGTAAAAACGGAACGCTTGGCATTTATCACACAAAAACCACTTGAACTGTATGTAGGTAGGTATTTTACTTTTAGTTAAATAAAGTGTAAAAAGAATAGTAACAATGTAGATTTTTTTTATCCATTATCTGCTAGCCTTCTTGCTTAATGATCTTAGTGACTTGGCTAACATAAACGTTAGGAGTCTATCGCGCTTCATCAGAAGCTCTTAATCGTTTAGCGGATAGATGCATAATGAAAGATAATGTGCTCGACACTGGCCAAAATCGTATGATTGGAAAATAATTTTGATGGCACCTATTCTTGTTACAATTTTTTTCCAATTACCTACTAGATGCACAACTTCTTAAAATTAGGCGGATTCAAAGACGTGACTTCCAATTGAAGCGTACATAACGGTAATTGACCTTGTGATTGTGATCTTATGGACGGTTTTTGATTTGTCATAATGGCATTTGATGATCTTAATGTGCCTATTTGAAGCAAATTAGTCTACGAAATTTCATGAAAAACATGGCGGGTATTGCGGTTGACATGTTATAAGAGTGAAATGCAACTGGCTACTTCGTTTGTGAACGTACATATGGTACAAATAATAATAAAACAACGAGAAACAGGAGACATTGCGACGATGACTAAGAGATTCAGGCGATCTCGCGATGTCGCTGCCGCCAATGAGTTTTATCGCACGTTTCTAAATCTTATCAAGCAGCTGCAAATAAGGAATTGTTGCACCAGATCAGATATTAGCTTGTGATACTTGAGTTTCTGGCTGATAAACGCCTTGAAATTGTAGCCAGATCAGAAGGGGTGCAATATTTCTTGCATAGTTTAAGGAAGCATATACAACAGACATTTCGAAGCGTTGTTGGCAACATCGAATCGTTAGTTGTCTATAACCTACATACTATGAGAATGGAAAGCCATTCGGTTTCAGAGATGCAATGCTATTCGTGGATTATGGCAGAGATTTTATGTTTTGATTTAATGACAGAAGACAGCAATGCGTTTTGGAAGCATTTACATCCACTCTACGAAGAAAACACCCGAAGAAGTGAGGAAAATTAGCGAAACCTTGAGTCGGGTTAAAAAATTAAATAAGTCGTTTTATTTTCATTCAAAAACAATTCACCGAAAAGCCGAAATAGAAAACCACCTATAAACAACACAAATGTTTCAACATAAGAAATTTTCAATAAATAAAGTTTAAAGTGTTTGAAAATTAATTTTCGTCCAGAACGAATTTCCCGGTTCAGTGTCAAACTCAGAAACAAACGGATATCAACAATAATTTACATTTTAAAGACAACGACCTACATTTAAAATCCATCAGAACTATGGCAAGCTTAATTCAATTGCACACAACGTGATCATAAATTAATTAAATTGAAAAAAAAAAGATATCAGAATATCTGTTCCTTTGGTCAACTGAAATATTGCAATGAACTAGAATGCGCAATTTATGACAAGAAAATAAAAATACGAAAAGATTTTTTTTAATTGATTTTCCATTGCAATTGTGTGGACGGTTTTCACAATTTGATAACCATAGTCATCGTGGTGGTTACGTATATTTTGCAATAACTAAACCCGGAGACAAATTTATGATTTTATTCGGCTAACAAAAAATCAGTAAAAATAGACACTTTTGATAAAAAAAGGGAGGATTTTTGGCGCAGATTTTAAATGGATTTGTATAGAGTGAAGTAAAAGTGAAAGTGGTCAATAAAAGTGAAAAGATGTCATGTTATTTTTTATTGTACGAAAGTTGTATTGATATTGTGTGGTCTTGTCACAGCGGTATTCGGTTTTTAATGTTCTGATGTTTTTGAAATATGTACTGTACTGCTGATAAACCAATACGGTTTCTAGGGCGATTTAATAGATGCTACTGCATAATGTCTTTTAAGTTTGATACAATTCAACTAATTTTGGGAGAAACAATTTTTGCATGCAACTAAGAAAGCTTATTGCTAATTTCAGTGGAGAATGGGAGGTTGGAGTTTAATATACGATTAATTGAAAAAGCAGAGAAATCCAATAATTCTAATGTAATGTTCACACATTACTAGGGGAAATGTTTGGCAATGACCATTTCTTGTTGCGACTATATTCTGTTCAATGAGTGGAAGTTGCAAACTGTCTAAAAGAAGCGTAGCTGGAGTAGTAGAATGTAGCTATAGACAAATGCTTAGCGAGATAATCTTTGCTGTGCACTCAGCGCCCATATGCGCCAACAATATGTGGAAACGGTATCGCGACACCAGCAAAGAGGTAGCCGACACCACCAAGTCTTTTAACAAAGCCAAGCAACGAAATGCCATCCTTAAGACCGGAATGCAGGCTCTTTTAAGGAACTTCAGAAGCCTAACTATCAACCAGAACAGATGAGGTAGGCTTAGCTATGAAAAAAGTCTTAAGAATCAGCTTACCATCAATCAAGTATGGATCGAAGAAAGCATGTCCGATGATGGTTTTAAATAACTTTGGACCTCTCACAACAATTTTTTTTGCGGTTTACAAGATAATCCGCAAACCACGACAGGAGATTAGAAAGAATTGCATTTTAAGTAGGAAAAATATCAACATTTAAGACAGTTGATCGGCAACGCACCAATCCATGCTGAAAATCGGAATGACATTTGTTATATGACCATAGATACACCATTTAACTATTGCCTCAAAATTCGTAGGGAACAGTTGAAGCTTAGAGATTGTTCGGTAGTTAGAATCCTATTGTTAAGTTTCGGAATTGAATATTGGGATTGTTAAAGAAAAGTTCCAGGTAGGAAGAAATTCTCCGGTACTCAACGAAAGGGTTAATACAAATGCTGATGGATTAGCTAAGCTGCTATTTCTTTGAAGAAGTCGAAACTGCCCTTTATGATATCGTAAGTACCATAGAAAAATCTCTTCAAGAAAAAGAATGTACACTCTCTGTATTGTCTCTTTCTGCCGACTGTTACTTAAACGTAATTTTATCTAATCTTATCTTAGTTAAGCTTACTGTTTCTGATGATGTTTTTATGTTGTTGGTTTGTTGTTATTTGTATTTTGTGTTAAATGTTTTTGAAGTGAAAGAAATGTATTTGAAACTAATATAATGTTAAATGTATAATAAAGTAACAATGTAATTTATATATTTGTGTAAAGTGTAAGGACGACTGTGGTACCAAAGGGTTGTGTGTATTGCTTACGTCCAGACCACTTTGATTCGAACTAATGTAGTATGTCCGTATGTATAATGTAATTTACAGTTGTTGGAACAAAATGCAAAATAATAATAATGAAAAGAGTGGTAACAAATAATATAGAAGGCTAAACAAATTTGAGTCCTTAACACTTACTTTAATAAGAGTTAACAAGACAGAAGAAGAAAGAAGACTTTTGCTAAAACGTTTGAGATTCGGTAATGTAGATACTCGTAGATTTGTTTAAAATCTCTACTGAGCTATAAATTGCACGCAGGTACTTGCATGCGTAGAGAATGGTAATGACGTCATAAATGATGCGGCAGATTCTTTTTAAGCCAAATCGTCTCCTTTCTATACAAGTTCTGGTAAACTAGTTTGGTTGCTCCATTACAGCGGTGCCCTCCAAGCTGGTCAAATGCAGTCGGAATGAACACAATAGTTATAACACTGCCGATAACGTTCCACACAGACATGCCCGAAATGGAAACACACTACTTTCGATAGCAAGGTAATGGAGAAAGTGATGAGTACTTATCTTCTTAGACCTAGAACAGACGAGAATTTTGCGATACAGCTGGTAGATCTGTTGATGGCTGCATTATTGTTTTTGATGAAAAAAAACGTTTCTGAAAGCCAGACGCGAAACTCAATAAAAAGAGAGGAATTCAGCCTTCAGCTTACACAATTAGAAAGCAAAATCTCCTCATATCCAAGGTATTGTGTGAACGTCTGAAGCCGTTCTGCAACACACTAATCGGCACGTACCAGTGTGGCTTCCGGCCCGGCAGATCGAAAATAGACCAAGTCTTCACCTTAAAGCAAATTCTGGAAAGGACCTATGAAGAATTCCAAGTCGAGACCCAATATCTTTTCATCGACTTTAAAGCCGCATATGATAGCATTCATCGCCGGGAGCTCTACTTGGCGATGGCCGAATTCGGGACCCTGGCAAAACTGATCCAGTTGTATCGCGTGACTGTGGAAAACACGCGGTGTAATGGGCAGTATGAAATCAGTTCTTCCGAACTATTGCAAACCTGTAGCGGATTCCCGCAAGGAGATGCGCTGTTATATGACTTCTTCAATCTTCTTTCGGAGCTGAAAGTGCGCAGGGCAGGTGACAATTAGGAAGGGACTATCTCCAAAAGTTCCGTCCAAATACCAGATTATCATCCGATCTCAGCGTGCCTTGTTAGAAATTATCATGGCGATTGAAGAACAGCAAAATTGTTTGGCCTTAAAGTTAACGCGCACAAAACCAAGTACTTGCTTTCAACGAACATCTGTCTACTGACTAGGACGAAATGCCACTTTTCAAAGCAGTAAATTCGAGGTAGTAATGGAGTTCACCTACCTCGGAGTAAACATCAACCGCACAAATGACACCTAAGTGGAGATCCGACGAACCCGTTGCTACTTCGGTTTGACGAAAGATATGGGTTCAAAACTTCTAGGTCGGAGGACCAAGTGTAAGCTCTGCAAAACACTTATACTGCCAGTTCTGCTCTAAGGCGCCGAGTACTGGAAGATAAGCAGGAAAGAGAGCCAAATTTTGGTTCTTTCGGACTGGAAGCAGCCTGACCGTGTTCGCGGAGGATGGAAGGCTGCAGTGTCTCAGGCAGAGACTCTCCATGAGCCGGGGACCAGTATAGTAAGAAAATTACAAGTAATACGATATTGCCATCAAAGATAGCAGTTGAAAATACTTTAAACACTTGTTGGTTCCAACTCACATAAATTTGTAGGGGAACTGCCTACAGGTTAAAAAGAAACTCGAAGGTAATATATGACTAGCTACGTTTTTCAGTTTTGCTAAAGAAGACTTGGAAGTACCTAAGAAAGCAATGCCACTGACGACAGAAGCGGAACTGTACTCGTAGTCGGCATGCAAAAACGTTGACAATATGGTACTATGGTCTTAGAAAAATGCTCTCTGCAACATACTTACATTTTTCTCAACATCGGAGAGGGCTCTATGAATATTTACCCCATTTTTTCAATCTATTTTAAATAGCGACTTTTTTTCCTAAATTGCTTTTTTTGCTACCTTTTAAAAATGTCCAGTGGCAAATACTTTTCGCATCTAGAGTCACACCACAAGGAGGGTACTAGTAAAAAACGAGATCATGAAGATTCAATACAGTGGGGTAAAAGCTATTGCTTACACAGACCATGCACGTAGTAATACTAGTAACAGGAAAAATCCTGCCTAAAATACATAAGTGTGCTAGTTGAACGTGCTCTCAAACTTGTTCTGGTGGTAATTCACAAATAAAGACAAACATGACAAGGACATAAAGGATAGTGTGTGTGGCCACGACTATTGCAATAAGAACCACCTCATAGGCGGGGATAGAAATCATCCTCAACCTTCTTCCATTGGACCTATATACGAGTATGCAAGAACCTACAGAAACAAATACTTTGGATCAGCTATATATTCTGAATACATACTACCGCAACTTGACTTCCATAGACCATTCTCCTACAACCTTCCTAGTAGAGAGGAATGGGAGAGAAACGAGTTCACATCTGAATCCATATTTATTTACACAGATTGCTTAAAAACGAATGTAGCCGTTGGAGCTGAAGCATTTTACGAATCATTAAAGCTAAAAGCATACTTAGACTTCCTGATCACAGCGCACAGGGTAATGAAATTGATGATGAATTTGCAAGAAATGGATCTACAACGAGTCCTGAACTGGCAGACCAGTCTGTGAATCAAACTGCCATTGTTCGACCTCAACACACGGGTGGGGCAGAAAATAGTGGAAGTCGCCAAAAACATGTGGAACATCCTCTTTACATGCGAAACATCTAAGAAAATGTGGCATAAGTATGATAAAGCCAGAACCCACAAACTCCTTTAAAGAGAACATGAAATCTACTTCGATGGTGGGACTACTTACTGGAACACAACCATGTAAAGCACAGATAAATAAGTTGTTCAGGAGGAAAGATCACAATGATATTCCTTGTATTCGAATCTCCCAGACAGCAGAGAATAGACAGACAGTACTAACTGCTGGAATAAGTCCAGAAAGTGTCGCTTCAAACGACGATTTTTTCGTGTTGGAGGACCCACAGGAGAAAGTGGATTTGCTGGGCACTTGTTTCGAGGCCGTGTATACGTAACCACGACATTGAGAATAGGGCTCTAGAGAGCCACATCTATCTGCGAACCGAACTTGAGAATTGGCGATCTGAGAATAACGGATTCACCGTATTCACTGAAGAAAACCATGCTAATGCAGTTGTCGCCAATGGCCGAGATGCATCGCACTTGTTCGTGTCGAAGGATGATCTTCTGTGCATCTCCGAGTCACTAAAGAATAAAAAGTCGGCGGGGATGGATGGTGTCCCAAACGTCGTATTGAGACACCTTTGGAGGCTGTAGATATTTTCACCACGCTGTTTAACAATGCGCTGAATAATGCACATTATCCGGCGCATTGGAAGGTAGCTGTGGTACACCCTATCCCGAAAAAAGGTAAAGATAGGACGAACCCTGCCAATCTCCGGTCAATTAGCTTGTTTCCGAATATTAGCAAGGTCTTTGAAAAGGTTGTCAATAGAGCCCTGTTAAAGTGGGTCGAGGACAATAACATAATTCCGGACAACCAGTTTGGTTTCAGGGCGAGGCATGACACTATTCATGCCGCGTCGCAACTAGTTTCCAACATTCAGTGGAATAAATGGAAGAACCAATGCACGGGTGCTTGTCTGGTTGATTATACCCTATTCTAAGGGTATATTAATTTTGACGCATAGTTTGTAACATACCTTAATATTGCCCGTAGACCCCTAAAAGTTACTATATTTATGATCAGCATCGATAGTAATGTCGATCTAGCCATGTCCGTCCGTCCGTCCGTCCGTCCGTCCGTCCGTCCGTCCGTCGGCAAAAATTAGGCCTTTAAACTGGACCTAGAGAGCTGAAATTTTAACCATATACTCTCTAGGGTCCCGAAATAATCAAGTTTAAGAATTTTTGAAATCCGCTAACAGACACGCCCACAAACTCAAAAAAACAAAATTTTGGAAAAAATCGAATTTTAAGCTAGAGAGCTGAAATTTTTTATATATGATCTATGGGCCATAAAACTGATTGGGACATACAATTTTCAAAATCCGCCCACTGACACGCCCACAATTAAATAAAACAAATTTTGGGAAAAATTGAATTTTGAGCTAGAAAGCTGAAATTTTTTGTATATGATCTTTACCCCATAAAACTGCTTGGGACATAAAATTTTCAAAATCCGCCGACTGACACGCCCACAATTAAATAAAATATTTTTTTTGAAAAACCAAAATTTGAGCTAGGGAGCTGAAATTTTTAATATATACTCTCTAGGGGACCTTTATGCTCATGTGTAAATATTTTCAAAATCCGCCTACTGACACGCCCACAATTATTTTATTTTTATTTTTGAAAGTCCAAAGTTTGAGCTAGGGAGCTGAAATTTATAGTATATACTCTCTAGGTGCCCTTTATGCTCATACTTAATTTTTTTTTAAATCCGCCTACTGACACGCCCACAATTAAATAAAACAATTTTATTGAAAAACCAAATTTTGAGCTAGGGAGCGTTTTTATTTACAAAAGCTTAGTTTTTTCGATAAAATCCTTTAAATTTTTGTCACGCCCACTTATGAGATATAGGAATAAGAATAGGGTATCCAACAGTTCGCCCAAGCGGACTGTAGCCCGCCCCTATGTTTTTAAATTAGATTTAATCATTTTTGTCTAGTATTTAAGTTGATATAAGCTAATAATTAATAAAAATGAATTTAAAAGTAAACTACAAATTGAAAATGCATCTTACTGAGATGACGACCTTAGCGGTTATGAGGAAATTCTAATCTTTTCAGGTTTTCAGCAAAATCCCGATATCTGGAGCGGGTCGAAATGGGCATCACCAACGAGATGAATATAAATACCACAAAACACTTGGCGGAAATATTGACCTGCATGCAATGAGGAAGAAATAACTTCTGCATCAGCCTACCAAATGAACCTTGGCCGCTCTAAACTAAAAATGTTTGTATCTCCATTTGAATCTATTTTCGATGATATAAAAAACAAAACTGAACTGAAAATGCCAAATACCATACCAGTATTTTTTTCAGGTTTGAAGGATCTCTTGGTAAAATAAACTTGAATAGAGGAATACTGCGCGGTTTCTAGGAACATTTATTCATGTGAGTAGGTACGGCTTTTTAACCCTTCTGTCAACTATAAGATCTGGCCAGATATTTCGACATTTTGATGACAGTTTTTTCTAAGAAGTTATCGCCCAAGCTTTTTGAAACTCCATGATAGGGTCAACCATTATTTTTCCTTCTATTTAATAGGTATAAATTTTATTTATATATATGTACCCGTTTGAAAGAAATAAGCCTTTTTCAATTTTACTACTTTCCGTCAATGACAAGGTTTGGACAGACCTACATACAATTTGTATGGAAACTATTTTTTTTTGTCGTTTCCCATTGTTTGTGCTTTCACGTGCAGCGGTTTTTTTTTCATTCTGTGATGTCCGTTCATACAAAAAGTACGAAGGTCTGGCCAAAACTTGAGGTTGATGGAAAGGTATAACAGCTTTTTTGAACGAGATAGACAATTTAGAACGTTTAAATGTCGTTGAAATTATACTTCCGTCTACTGTTCATCCAGTTTTTGCCGGTGATTATAAGACAAGGTGCCCTTTTCATTATAAGTTCGTTTCGTTGATCCACAATAACGATTCGTTAGCTAATATTAAGAAGCTGACATATTTTAAGTCGTGTTTTAAGGGTAAGTCCTGAGTATCATCGAAAAAAAAGTTGAAGACAGTAAACAAAAAGTGAACAACTAGCTTTTAAAAAATCCAAATGACCAGATTGAATGTTGAACATTAAAAAGCTCCCGACTTAAACAAATTTGTTAAGCCGCAACCATTTTCAAGCAGTCACTCACAATAAAATCGATAATTGCTTTCTTGTAAATTCGTCTAAAAACATATTTCAATTTCTTGGCAAATCAGCTGGTACTTAAATGAGTGATAACAGTGGCGACTGTTTCTGAGGATAATATACGAATCTTATTAGAACTACTTGAATAAATACAAGGTTGTTATATTCACTTGGTTGGCTGTACAGCAGGAAAGCTCTTGTTAAAATGCAAACGGCTAAAGCTTAGAAACTTGAAAGCTTTAGTCACGTTCATTTTTTAAATCTGAGCGGAAGTGATGGTGTGCGACATTCGATGGAAAATAACAAAACACTATTTTCACTACTTTCTACTGTTTGCTCTTTTGTTTTGATGTAACCCAGGCTTAACCTTGAGGTTAATTACGATAATATCTAATGAACAGGCATGGTCAATTTTGATATTGCGTTATAATCACAAGCGTATTTAAGTCAGCTCACAATTTAAAACGTTCTTTGATCAACCAATTATTAACGCTGAAACATCAGAAGCGATAAAAAAAATTATAAGATAAATCAACAGAAGCTTTGCATGCGCTTAAGAATTAAGGTGTTCCAATTGATCATTGGGATACAAAAGCGATTTTTATTTTATGACAAAAGTAACCTAGGTAGGTGTAACATCTGTGGGCGGAGAAATTGGGGATGAGAAAGGAATTTCCTGTTTTTTTTTCAAAATTTGTCGGAAGTTTTGCAACAACAAGGGAACACTTCAGAATCATTATTTCAAATTAGAAAGTTGAAGCCAAGAATAATGCATGTTAGGCCTGCACATAAGGTTAAGTAAATTTAACTCTGCTATCTGCAAACGAAGTCAACATTTACGTCGACTTTGCAATATTTGTTTGCAGTGAAGCATCAGTGAAACGAGTAGAATGGTAGAACAACTTTCAGTTTGCAAAAATTGTTTGACACACAACCAAGAATTCCAACAATGTCTCAGTAGAAGTCGATGTTCTGCAGAATATACCACAGTAAATGTTCATATTGTCAACTCATTTGCATCTAATACGAATAGTCAGTCGTATCGAGTTTCAGTCCTAGTGAATGCAAATGCTTCACCCTTCAATCCATCGAATGATCAGACTGGTACCAGCGCTTCTGCTCGTAATTATCATGTTTCGCATCAAACAAACGGTGCAGGGAAATAAGTCCACGGGAACTAAGGCCACTGAGGGACTTAGTTCCCACATAGTGGGAAATAAATCCACTTTCGCGAAGTGGACTTAGTTCCCATGTAAGGTGGGAAATAAATTCCCAAAACTCTCAGTGGTTTTAGTTCCCTTTTAATGTGAAGTAAATTCTCACTGTCGACTAAGAACAAAATACAGAAAAGAATACGCGATGGGCATTTTCATCGATATTGAGGGTGCTTTTGACAATGCGACTTTTGATAGCATGTGCAGCTCCGCCAGACAACACGGCGTAGACGAACCATTGGTGTTGTGGATTAAAGCAATGCTAATGAATAGAACGTTGGTTGCGGATGCGGATTGTGGCCGCTATGTTATGGCGGGGGTAAACAGAGGCTGCCCGCAAGGCGGCGTTCTGTCTCCACTGCTGTGGTGTATGCTGATCGACTCTCTGTTGAACGCACTCAACAGTTCTAATATTTACGCTCAGGCGTACGCGGATGATGTTGCCGTGCTTTCTGTTGGATCATGCCTAGCGACTGTCTGCGCCAAGGCGCAGGCGGCCCTTGACGTGATCGACGAATGGTGCACTAGGAATGGGCTCTCGGTCAATCCTCTTAAAACTGAGGTTGTTCTCTTTACGAGAAGGAGGAAGGTGGTCGGGTTGACTCAGCCAGTGCTAAAAGGCGTCACAATCCAACTCTCCAATGAAGCAAAGTATCTGGGAGTCATACTGGATAGCAAACTTCTTTGGTCCAAACATGTTGAGCTGAAGACTGCCAAGGCGCTGTCTGTTTTCTGGCAGTGCAAAGGCATTTTCGGCAAGACATGGGGCTTATCACCGAAAAGAGTCCTATGGATTTATACGGCTATGATAAGACCATTTATAGCATACGCATCGGTTGTTTGGTGGAATAAGCTTTCACGTAAATTCGTCACTGCTGCTTTTTCCAAACTCCAAAGGCAGGTATGTCTCGGCTGCACGGGGGGCTTCCACAGCACGCCTGGCTCCGGCCTAGATGCACTATTGAACCTTCCGCCCCTTGATGTTTACATCATGGGCTGTACAATCAAGGTTATCTCACGTCTTACAAGAGGTGGCTTTTGGTATAACTCGCACTGGAGTTTTGATGAACTTGCGCAACGGTTGTCCTTCGACTCCTGTCTTATGGATATGCCGTCTGATGCGATGACACCGGAACTTCGGCTAAAGCGCAACTATGAGGTCGACTTTCCTCGCGTCCAGGACTGGCTCTGGCCGGACTCTGAACCTGGAAGGGAATGCAGTCGAATCTTCACGGATGGCTCCAAAACCGATCAAGGATCTGGTGCTGGTGACTTCGTGGAGAGCGATAACGTTAGACTTTTCTTTCCGTTAGGCAAATATGCGTCAGTCTTCCAAACAGATACTTATGCTATCCTAATGGCCATGGACTATGTTACGAGGAACAGGTGGAGGGGGCGAAGTATCTGCGTCTGTAGCGACAGTCAGGCTGCGCTTAAGGCCTTACTCAAACCCTTAACTACCTCCAAAATAGTACGTGAATGCAAGATATCTCTGAATTCGGTCGGAAGGCTGAATTCACTTAAACTTGTCTGGGTCCCGGGTCATAACGGGATCACGGGAAATGAGATCTCCGATGAACTTGCTAGACAAGGCTCAGAGGGGGACCTCTCAGGACCTGAACCAGCGATCTGTCTGCCTGCGTCCTCGGTCAGGGCTTCCATTGACGGTTGGGTTTCCTATGAACACAATCGCCGTTGGCATGACTCTCCAGGGTGCAGACAGACTAAGCAAATGCTCCCCGACGTCTGTGGGAAATCCGCGGCATTCTTGTTGTCTCTCAACAGAAAAGACTGCAGACAGACTACTGGCGTTCTTACGGGACACTACGCTTTTGCCAAACACCTTAAGGTGCTAGGCCTAAGCGACACCACCAATTGCGAAGCCTGTGGAGAAAGCGACGACACTGCGGAACATTTCCTCTGTGATTGTCCAGCTTTTGCTCGTATCAGGTGGCAGGTATTTGGTGCGGATATGGTGAGTGCTGTAAACCTAAGCTAATTATCATTGAAGCGCCTTCTCGTTTTTCTTAGAAAAACGAGTAAATTCCCACAGTAAAATGTGGTGTGTCTGCCTGGTAGTACAATGGACCAGTATTGAGTCTGAGTGCTCCAGTGCAGAAAGTCTCACACACCCCGACAAAAAAAGAAAAAAAAAAAAAAGAACAAAATAAAATTAAAGAGTCAAGTAGGTACTTTGCAATTTTTATTTACAAAATACAAATTAACTTCTAACTGAGACAGAGTAATATAGGTACCGTGACCTCGCACCTACTCTAAATCAAACAGTGACCACAAGCAGGGGGGTTGCAGGGGGGCAATATGCCCCCATATGCATTGTACTGTTTATGAGATTAGTTACGAAATCGCAAGTAGATTCCATAAATAGTGTAATGCATATGGGAGGCCATGCTGCCCCCTGCAACCCCCTTGCTTGGGGTCACTGTTTGATTTGGAGTAGGTGCGAGGAGCACTGCACTTTACTTTCCACTTCGCGAAAGTGGTTTTATTTCCCACTTAATGGGAACTAAGTCCCTCACTGGACTTAGTTCCCGTGGACTTATTTCCCTGCACCCATACAAACACATACGTCTAACCAGCAACTGCTAATGATCGAATCTGCAGTTGGAAGCATGTTAAGTTGAGCACCTTAATAGTTATTGTTCAGAGGCCTCCTTTATCACTGAGACAGCGGCCCTGTATCTTGGTCTCAAAAAACGTAGGACATTCATTGAAGTTAATACCAGAAGTGGGTCATATCAAAACTACGTTGACTTCAGGCTAAAATCGGCAAAAACCCTATTTGTAATGGAGGTAAGAGCATTTGTTTTCAAGACTTTGATAGGGTTGCTACCAATCAGGGAACTATTCACACACAACTGGAGTAATATCCAAAGATTAACACTAGCTGATTCAATTTTTTTCAAACCAGTCGGCGTTGACCTGTTTATAGGTAATGACATCTTTTTTGAAAATCTGTTGCCACAATTGGTCAGGGAAACTGAACTAGTTGCACCTATTGCTCTGAATACTCGACTTGGATGGATTGTTCTTGGTAGGCATAGGCATTCATTTAAACCCGTCGAGTTCATTTGCAGCTCTTCGATGTAGATACACACCCGCGCGAGCTTTGGGAAATCGAGTAATCTCCGTTTGATAAACCCGAAACTGAGGAAAATTCGGCATGTGAAGAACATTTGCGAACATACACCAGAAGTCTGCCAGTAGGCCGTTTCCAGGTATATCCTTGACGTTTAAGGACGGTATTCACCCAGCAATAGGAGCAGCCAAAAAGAAAAGCCAGATTTCACCAACTGGAATGTAGGCTGAAAAACAATTCAACTTTGGTGAAGGTATACTTACAACTTGATCAGATGAGCGAAGTAGGTGTTAGCAGTGATGAAGACCTCAGATCACCATATCATTACATTGTACCACATCATCCTGTATTTAGTGTCTAGTACTACAACGAAACTTTGAGTGGTTTTGATGTTGCCTTTAAGACAACTGACGTTACTTTCTTGAATGGACATCTTATGGTTGTACCGAAGACGCAGTTGAACATCACGGAGATCATTTCAAATTAAGGAGATACTAGGTAACACTACCTGATGACAAAAAATGTACCAACAAATCCAGATGAGCCAAGCCAATTCGTTCATTCATTGGATTTACTGGTGTGAGAATAGGATGCCCAAGCAAATGCGAAGAACATTTTGAGTCTCATTCCTTCTCAATAACGTGAAGTTAACTTCTTGATGCCATTTAATTCATCCGTTCATATTAAGACATTGTATATCAAATTGCTTCCATCTAGTGACTCATTTTCATTTCAGTGGGATCACACTGACACTCCTGAAGTTACCAAAAGGTCCATACTTTCAACTATTGCGAAATTGTTGGATCATCTGGGCTGGATTCCTCCGTGTGTTATTTCGGTAAAGATAATGATGCAGAGGTCGTAGTTGAAGTGTTTTACTGGTGCTGTACCGGGTCCATTACAGTTAGAGAAAGAGTGGCTTTCTTTACGATCACAGCTGCCATTGTCACAAATTCGTATACCTAGTTGAATTTTTACTAGAAGGAAAACAAGGGTTTAGAGCTTCATAAACACCTTATAATATTAAGCTTGTTCAGAGGGAGTTATTTACTTCTTATTTAAAGGTTACTTTGCGATCTTTATGTGTCTAGCTACAAAGGCCATTCATTTGGAAGCCGTGACCGACATGACCACGCAATCCTTTATAGCAGCCTTCCAAAGACAAACTGTACATAGAAGAATAACACTAAGACTTACAGTGACTGTTGAAAAAACTTTGTAGGGGCACACATCGAGTTAAAGAATTGACTGGACCAAGTTAGCCACAGCAAAAACAAACATCGGAATAAAATGGAGTTTTTTTTCCTCCTGCTTCTTCCAATTTCGGAGGATTATGGGAAGCAGGAGTAAAATCGGTCAAACTCCATCTTAAAAGAATCCTTAGAAATGAAACGCTGACATTTGGGGAGCTCAGAACGCTTATTACTTAAATAGAAGCTTGTCACAACTCGAGGCCCTTGTGTCCGCTTACGGATAACTTTGATGATTTAGCTACCCTAACACCAGTACAGTTTTTAATAGGTACCTCAGCTCAGCTCAAACGAGAAGCAGATCAGACAACAGAAAGAAATGGAAGTGGATCCAGGCAGCGATTCACAGCTTTTGGAAGCAGTGAAGTTGCGAATATTTAGCCCGTACGACAAATATCTTCGTCTTCTCCCTTCGTGACGGTGTGGCTACAATCAGAATTAATGGGAACATAACCCTTCCACTTAACTACATCCCTACTCGTCCACCTGTGGGGTTCGCCGGTTCGACCTCAGAAAATAACGGCAGACCTTTCGCTTTTGAATCACTTCATCGCTGAGGCCAATCAAATGCTGGTGTTACTGCATTTGTGTGATCCAGGAGTTTTTAGGCCTGCCTCTCTTTCGCGTTTGTATTAAAACGTTGATAATATTGCCTTTTTGAGAGGGTTCGTAGAATCTTTCCTTTGAACATGACAATACCAACTGAGCCGGTCGCGCTCCATTATCTGCGAGAAAGGATCTTTGACGTGAAGGCTTCCTCGGAACTTGAAACTTCTTATGCGATTAATCTTTGTTGCTCCTATTGTCATAGAAAGCACCTTCAGCTCAGCTGCCATTAATTTGCCCTCATACTTTTTGTTTGCTGTCCAATATTGTGAACTGCGGTGTCTAGCCTTCCTTTCAGCTCAGGGGCATTTTTCAATCACAGAAGATGGGAGAGTTTTTCCCCCACTTCATCTTCATTTATCATAGGTCCATATTTGAACTTTTCGCACTTGGGAACCACTCCTCCATTCATATATAAAGAAAAATATTACTTAAATCTTGGTATGCAGATTCTTCTCCATATTTGTATCTAGCTACTTTTATATCAAATTTGTTTGATATCACATAGCTCATTTTTAAGATATTGTTGATTTCCCTAAGTACCGTTAATCGAGTACTTTGGAAAAAACTGAGTACACCATCTTCTGACACTCAACCCAAGTTTTCAAGTCATTAAAATTCATCAAAATCGCTAAAGCTGTTTTTAAGAAAAGCTAGATTTTCACAAATTCTAGAACTTTTATATTAAATAAAAAAGTTATAAAAAATACTTCAAATACTTTTATAACCAAATTCGTACGAAATAGTAGTATAAGCCGATTTATTAATTTTCTTCAAAATAACTTGAACCGTTTTTGCTATATTAGCACTTTTCCAAAGTCTATTAAGCTCAAATCAGGTAATCTTTGGTATTGGCCTGAGAGAGTTTCCGTAAAGTTCGGTCAAAAACGGTCCACCAAGTTTACCTTGCGATTTTGTTAGTTACAATAAAGGATTTATTTCTTTTTGTTAATTATATAGTCTACTCAAACATATTGGCCAATTCAATTCTCGGGCATGGGCAAAGCGGGTGCAGCTAGTTTTTTCATAATTAAATATTTCCATTCCGCTATGTATTAATTATTAAAGAAATTTTTATTAATGAATTTTGTCTTGTTTTTTGTATCATAAAATATTCAACTTATTATTTTCTCCACTTGTGTTGATTAATTGTTTTGTTGGTAAATGTTAAACGAAATAAAATCTAAGTTATTTTTCATTTGATACAAAATTCGACGTAGGTCAATGCATGATGTATCAAAATATTTAACAAATACAAAGAATACACCGGCCTTAATAAAGACATCATTTTTTTTTTTATATTATATATATTGTTTTTATTTAAAGCATCCTAGATCTAAAAGCTAGCAAAAAAACATATTTCCAATCAAATTCAAGATGTCATGCATTTGCCTAATATTTAAAAAAATATGTACCTTAATGTTATTTTATTATTAATATGTGAGTAGGGAACCTTCGTCGCGGCTATTTGTGTTTGTTTCATATAAACGTCATATATATCGATTTTGAGTTAAAATATCAATTTCTCTAAGAATAATGTAAAATTCCAATAAAAACACCTAAACGATACCTAGCCTAATGTTGCATTTTGTTGGTATGAGCTTGCTCAATTCGGTATCGACAATACATAAAATGTTAACCGCTGATTATCACAGCACCAAAATATATTCAGCAAAACGAAACATCTACCATAATAAAGCACACCCTAAGTATGACTGAATCCTAACAGCAACCTCTAATGATGCGACTATCAACTATTTTTTCTTTTTCAAATTACTTGTTATCAACGTACACAGGTAATTAACAAGGCTTTCAAATAACCCAATTGACCAGCCAGCCGGTCAATAATTTAACGCTAGGGTAAGCTATCGTCTAATTTTCTAATTAAATGACCACGCTACTAATTTCGAGCTCCAGATCAATGCAAATACATTTTGCTAAACAAAACGTACATCCACAACCGCAAACTGATTTGGACGCTTCAAATCGAGTGTCTCACCAAACTTATCTTGATTAAGTAAACATTTCGAGACACGGCATTTTGTGACTGGTAATGTACAATCCGAATCAACGCACTGTTAAGCTGTGAAGTTTATTTGGCGAGTTGTGCCTTTTTAGAACTTTTGTTTTGTTAGAGGTGATTTGTTGGAAGCAATGACCAAAGTTTCGCTTTTCCCTACCGCAAACATTAGGTGTAAGGCTCTTTAGGGATTTATCTATTAATATTATTATTTTTATCTCTGTTATCGAAAGCAAGTAGAACCTACCTCCGAGGACAGCAATTAGAGTTCTCCCTAGATGGTAGCAGTCTTGTGAGGATAGGGCATCGGTTTTATATTGATGGTTGTAGGCGAGAATCAAGGAGAGAAAGAACATTGAATTCAATTAGTGCAATCGATTTGACATGAACTAAGGGATAAGCTGGCTGCAAATTATTTTTAAGTGCTAATTATTTGATAGACAAAAGTTTTCATCGGTAATTAAAATGGAAAAGTTTCAAGTACTCGTACTTTGGACTTTAGTTTACTCAGTTAATCAAGTGGATTGAGTGTCATTAATGTAATTTGCAACCCATTCAAGTAATAGCGTAGAAGTCTTTCTATCAAACATTTAAAACGCCCCAAAAAGTAAATTTTTTAAAGACTTGTTTAAGCTCTTGTGACTATGGAAAGTTAAAAATATGTTTTACTCCATGCACTTCTATTGATGGCATCTAACAGCAGATAAATATCTATTGTATTGTATTTTATTGTATGTGCAGTGGGGTCATCAGTAGATGACAAGCACTTAGACCTATTGGTCCAATGTACTTCAGCATAGCTGCCCGCTCGCTGCTTATTGGCGATTAGTAAGAGTCAGTGAGGGAGAACCTGCCAGTAGCCCTGGCAAAGCGAAGGATACTAGCAAGTTCAATGTCCCCCATCTCATTTTCGTTGACGAATTGTTTGCCTATAGTGTTGAGCCTGGTTCTGACGAAAGCAGGACATTCACAGATGAAGTGAGATGTCGTTTCATCCGCCTCTAGGCAGCACTCACATAGGCCCGAGCTCCTAATGTCGATGGTTTTTAGGTGCTCGTTAAGAGGACTGAAACCAGTGACGAGACCAATCAAGGATCTCAAGTCTTTCCTGTTTAGTCCAAGTAAAAACTTAGCTCTGCTAATTTTTGGACCGTCCACTAGCTTCTTTGAATACCTAAATGAGACCAGGTCATGCCAGTATTCGGAATGTTGTTGGCGTAGAGCCGAAGCCATTTCACGTTTGTGGACGGATGAGCAGCATCCTATGGATGGTTGTGGGCAAATGAAGGCTGTTGAAGACCCCTTCCTGGCCAGAGCATCCGCTCTTTCATTACCCTGGATACCTGTGTGCCCAGGAACCCAGGCAAGTGATACCGAGTTACATCTACCCAGACGGTTAAGCTTAACCATTGTTTCCTCAACTATTTTTGAGTTGAGAGAGCCAGCCGAGCAGGCTTTGATAGCGGCTTGGCTATCTGAGCAGATGTATAAGGTTTTACCCTTAATCCTTCTCCTTAACCGGATATTGGCGGCAGTGGCAATAGCAAAGATTTCTGCCTGAAAAACAGTTGTTTGTCTACCCAAGGCTGCAGATAGATTTATCCGACAGTCTCTAGAGTAGACACCGGCTCCGGAGATACCGTCAATGAGTAAGCCATCCGTATAGATAATGACATCACCCGGCCTAAAGCCATTCCACCCCTCACTGTTCTATTCCTGCCGTTCAGGAAGGATGACCTGAAAACGACGCTCAAAGACTTGCTTCGTGCACACAGTGTCGAGTGCACCTCCCCGATGGCCAGGTAGGCTGTCATAGAGAGCTCTGTACCTAGCACCTCTGGCCCCATCGCAGAGATTGACCTGCCGTCCAAGTACTACACACATACGGTATAGAGATTTTCTGGCCTCACTCTCAGCAAGGAACTGCAAGGGAGGTAAACAGAGCAACACTTCCATAGCAGCAGTGGGAGTTCCTCTCATCGCACCTGTAATGCATAAGCACGCAAGGTGCTGTAGCTTCATCAGTTGACGTTTGAGGATGTGAGATCTAGCCCACCATACAATCGCACCATACATAAGGTATGGCCTAACGATGCACGTGTAAATCCAGTGAACCAGCCTGGGACTAAGTCCCCAGGTTCTGCTGAACATCCTACGGCACTGCCAGAGAATGTTAGTTGCCTTCGAAATTCTACAAACCAATTGTTCAGAAAGGTTAAGCTTTGGGTCTAGAACAATACCCAGATACTTAACCTTGCTTGATAGCTTTAGTTGAGGGCCCTGGAAGTTAGGCCACCTCACTTGACGTATAGCCCTTCTATTCGTAAACAGCATCATCTCAGTCTTCGCGAGGTTGACTGGCAGAGCCTGCTCGCGGCACCAACTCCCAACACTATTGAGCGCTGTTTCCATCCGCTCGCAAAGAGTTGGTAAACTGCTGCCGCTGACAATGATACACACATCGTCAGCGTACCCAATAACAGGGTGACCTTCCCCATCAAGTCTTCTCAGCAAGGAGTCGACCAACAGGTTCCACAATGTATTGGAGAGTACACCGCCCTGCGGAAAGCCTTTAACAGCGCGCACAGTTCTGGCACAGCCACCAACAGCAGCTGTAACTTCTTTGCTCCTAAGCATTTCCAGGATCCATTCCACAGTTGTAGAATCGACGCCCTTCAGTGTTAAGGCAAACTCAATTCTGCAAAAGGTGGGATTGTCAAAGGCATCCTCAATATCCATGAAGACAGCAAGAGCATAGTTTTTGCGGTCGAGCGCCCTACGCACTCTGGCCATCAGATCCGTTAATGCCGTCTCAGTGGACTTGCCTTTTTGATAGGCGTGTTGGCTATCATGAATACCCAGCGAAGCTGGAATGCTCTTAAGCCTTACGTCAATCAATTTTTTAAGGCCCTTTAACAGAAATGATAAAAGGCTAATAGTCCTGAAGCTTTTGGGTAGATCATAGGGGGCCTTTTCCGGTTTGGAATGAAAACCGCCCTAGCTCCTCTCCAGGCCAAAGGAATACGTCGCAGAGCCACGCTAGCTCTGTAGATTCTAGTAAGCAGTGTGAGCAAAATCTCTATACCTTTTTGCAAGAGTATGGGATAGATGCCAGCAGGTCCAGGAGCCTTGAAAGGAGAAAAGCACAGGATAATAGCTATCGCCCTCTCCCTCGTAACAATACTCGCCGCGACCTGCCACTGCTCAGTGGTAGCTCTGCTTTTGTTTGGCCACACGCAACTATCCACGGCTTTGCAGCCGGGAAAGTGGGTGTCGATTAGCAGTTGAAGTGCCTCCTCGTTGGATTTGATCGAGGTGCCATCAGGCTTCCGAAGGACGTCAAGCCTGGCTCCCGGATTAGCTGAGAGGACTCTCTGCAATATCGAAACCGTGCTAACGTCCTTCAGTTCTCCGCAGAACCTCTGCCAAGATACCTTTTTAGCGCTCTTAATTTGCCTCTTGTACTCCTTCTGCGCATCCGCATGAGAAGACCAATCGGCTACCAGGTTAGACTTCCTGGCCCTGTGAAACAGCCTCCCCACTCTTTTCCTGAGAAGGGATCACTTAGCGTTCCACCATCGGGTTGGTTTCGCACCGCCAACCTCCTTCTCCGGGCAAGCAGTATGGAAGGCCGTAATAATACCGCTGTGTAGCGTGTCGGTCGCCTTATCCAAGTCATCGCTACTAACGATCCTGATAGGCAGGGAACCTATCTGACCCCGCAACTCTGTGGAATAGACGTCCCAGTCAGTGCGTCGCACATTGCTGATTTTGCTTCTGATCGGTCGATCTGCACTTAACTTAAAAATAACATACCGATGATCAGATGCAGTTTCTTCCTTTGAAACCCTCCAGCTCGAAACGATGCCAGATGCAGCAGCGGTTGCTACTGTCACATCGATAACTTGCCGCCTCAGCCGAGTGACAAAGGTTGGCTCATTACCAGTGTTCAGTATATCGAGCTGGCAGCAAAGAAGTTCAGAAGGCATTCACCCCTGCTATTTGAGTCAGTACTACCCCAAACGCGATGATGCGCGTTCGCGTCCATACCAACGATCAAATGCTTGTTACCTCGTCGAGCATGCTCGCCAAGCCTTACCAGTTCCACCGTTGAAGGTGGGGCCAGTGAGTCCAATGGGAGGTACACTGAGGCTAAAATAATCTCAGTAACCAACCCTCCTCACTTAAGACACATTTTAATAGCTGTACAGTCTCTAGAGCTGAACTCAGGCATAAAACTAGCATCTAAGCCCTTTGCTACAAAGATGCACGTGCGAGTATTATCAATCCCAGGTTTTACAAAAATTGCTCCTGGTACACCAGAGATGCCACTTCAGCCCCCTTATACAAATAAGGTTCCTGTATGAGGCAAACTGCTGTATACAGTTTTCCAAGACGATGACACAATGTAGGTGAAGCCGCCTTGGAATGCTGCAAATTGATTTGAAGGACCTCCAGTGATGAGCTAGCCATAGAGCTAATTACCACTGGAAGTTCCAGCCTTCTCTCCCCTCTTTTCTGGCCTGAAGAACAGGCGACCAGTGAGGAAAAAA
This sequence comes from Portevinia maculata, assembly GCA_949715645.1. Lineage (NCBI taxonomy): Eukaryota > Metazoa > Arthropoda > Insecta > Diptera > Syrphidae > Portevinia > Portevinia maculata. Next base: position 225,102,717 of record OX454526.1, read on the forward strand.
GGCCGATTAGACCACTTCCCAAGCAACTTCGCCGAATCGTCATCAACACCAAAAGCATACAGAATTTTGTTGAAGTGATAGACCTTCCACTTGTCGGTAGATAGACCCGGGTTTTGACCCTTGAGAAGATCGATGATTTCCTTAGTCTCCAGATCAGTTTCCCGGACAAAGACTTTCATCTTGCTCAGACGGGTGAAGACAGACAAGTTCACTCCCATCAAGCTTAGGGAAAATCCGAGCAAGATCAGCTCTAACCCACGCATTCGTGGCTTCATCACTACACCAGAGGACAAAGCTTCCATTTGTCTTGATGATGCGCTCAAACGCCGGGCTATTGCCTTCCTTAACTCGCCTCCTCACAGCGTCCTTCAAGGCCTTGTCCAGAACGCAGATGTTTTCCGCAGTATATTTTCTCAGGTGATCACCCGGGAAAACAACCACCAATCGCAAACCAGACAGGGCCGAGTCCGTGTAACTCTTCTTTGGTAGGGGGGGGTCCTGCATAATTGCTAGTGCAAGACCTCTTTGTTCCTTTGGCTGCTTTACCAGCTACCTTAGGTGGCCGTTAACCACTCTTGTGTCCGTCACCTTCACAGAATTCTCTGTTTCAGTGACCGTCTCTAAGAGATTGTAGTAGATACGGGGCCAGCAGGTTTGGGGTCGACATATACCGCAACCCTACTCTCCGCGTCCACCATTCCTCCTCTCTTCTTCCTCTTACCACGCTTCCGTTTCCTTCGCTTCCTACAGCCTGATTCCTTTGTGGTTTCAATGCTAGCCGATTCGCAGAACTCATCAGACGCTGAATCCTCCGAGGAGCAGCCGGAAGGAGCCTTCTCACATTCCTCAAGAGAGAGCTTCTTCAGCTTTTTCCTGAGGGCCGCCTGCTTCCTGGAAGGGCCGCAGAGGGGAGCATCGCTGGACGTGGACGTTTTTTTTTGGGCGCCAAGGATCAACTAGGTTCTTTAATTGTAGTGCTAATAGAGATTTAGAAAAAAAGTATAATTTGCACCTTAACATATGTCTTTAAAGTGGCTTATGAATGGGCGGTATTTCTTAGAAATAAAAAAATGGTGCTTTATGAAAGATAGAAAGGAATTCCATTGATATTGCTTAACAACTGCCTGACTCCAAAGAAGCAAAAGGGAAGAGTAACAAAATGGAAACGGGTTAAATATAATGATTTCCAACCAACCGCTCTACGTAAGCGAATAGTAGGTATAGCCCGTCCCAAAGCAAAAGAAAGATCCCAACATGCGCAGTAGCAATTTATTTAAGGGATATTTTCTCTTTTAAAGTATTTTTGATCGCATGTAATTGTTAATTCTTTTCTCTACTTTATTTTTTTTGCAGCGATATTGGAAAACGTAATTGTTTTATTATTGATACGTGTTTTAACTGTCATCGAGTTGTACAGTCCGGTGACATAACGATTGTGAGGTCCTTTTTTGTGGACTGCTGACTGTACTGCTTCTTTCATACTCTGTAAAAAACCTCCATATTGAGCTTGTAGATACTCCTGTTATTTTGGATGTTTCTTCAATAAATTTCCAGCTCTGAACTCTCAAATGTGTTTCGGCCTTGTCCATCTTATGTTTTATAACGTTGATGATAATCGCTCGTGCTTGCTTGCTTATTGGTTTTCCTTTGCCAATATCCATAATGGTGTTTTAAGGAGTAATTTGGTTTACTGGCAAAACATGAATGCTTGCTAAAAAATCTATTACACTTGCCTTTTTATATAAGTTTGGGATGTTTTCCTGCATTTATACGAGGTGGTTTAAGTTATAATAGGTATAGTGTAGTAAAGGTCATACAAGTCATAAAAGAAAAGAAAAAAATGAATGCAAAAAACGCGTAAAATATACCTATTATGCACTTGAAATAATGGGTTATTAAATGTGGGTAGACAATTGGACACTTAGGCCTTTCCATGAAAGTCGTATCGGGCGAGCCAGATCGATTTTAAGTGAGTAGAAAAGTGACCCATGTTTTCTTAACTAACCTAAAAATCTACCTGTCTACCTGCGTTCGTGTGAAGACCTGCATACCCATTCGCAAAGTATAACGGAAATTCCGTTTCAATCCTTTTTATAAGCCGTGTTTCTTTGCACGCGGATATAGGGATAATTTGAAATTTGCATGTAAAATACAACAACAACTTATCCTATATACGCTAACTTTAGCGGGGATAGCTATCGCCGCTAAGTCAGTTAGCGGGAATAAACAGTGCTTCCAAAACCCATTTTCTTTGTTTCTGATGAACCGATGCGATGATTTTTTCAGGAAATGACATCCCTCCGACCACTAACACATCCCGCCGAATATTTTGTTCGTGATTTTATTATTATTTTTTTCTAAACTTCATTATAAAGGTAATTGAATTTAGCAAATCTGTTAATGTAAAATTGTTTTTCATAATTTTAGAATATGCTTGGCATCAATTTCAATTGGCGGAAGTAAATATTTTTCAATTTCAGGATTTTCAATACAAATTTCTTAACTACAACTTACAGCTGTGTCACGGTGCATGTCATAGGTGCATGTGTGCTGCCAAGTTTTTTCTGATGAATTCTTAAGCGGCGATGGTCGTTTTCTGATGCCATCCCTATATCCGCGTGCAAAGAAACACGGCTATAGTTACTCAAAACTCTGGCTTTCATTACTAAAAACATATTTGAGAAGTGCAACACCCAGTAAATTTCCCTTTTCTTTGGCGTGGGTAAATGTGTATCTTTTGCATGCGCCAATGACGGTTCTGTGTGGACAATCACTCATGCCTCGATCGTCGATCGAGGGAGATGTTTTCGCAAGCAGGGGTATGTTTGTTGTATGAAATGCGCACATATTTTTTGTAGCTGTAGTTCTGGTTGAAAAAGTAGTTTTGTTGTAGCTAAGAGATTCTCTTCGCTTGAGTAGTACTGTCCATTGCGCTCAGATTAGGCATTCTTATTGTCTCTCAACAGAAAAGACTGCAGACAGACTACTGGCGTTCTTACGGGACACTACGCTTTTGCCAAACACCTTAAGGTGCTAGGCCTAAGCGATACCACCAACTGCGAAGCCTGTGGAGAAAGCGACGACACTGCGGAACATTTCCTCTGAGATTGTCCTGCTTTTGCTCGTATCAGGTGGCAGGTATTTGGTGCGGATATGGTGAGTGCTGTAAACCTAAGCTCCTTATCATTGAAGCGCCTTCTCGTTTTTCTTAGGAAAAAGAGTAAATTCTCACAGTAAAATGTGGTGTGTCTGCCTGGTAGTAAAATGGACCAGTATTGAGTCTGAGTGCCCCAGTCAGTGCACAGAGTGCACAGTCAGAAGTCTCGCACCCCGACAAAAAAAAAATCAGTGCTATATAGAGATTTTACTTGATTTTCAAAAAAAAAATTCCTTTAGGTAATTATACCCTATTCTAGGGGTATATTAATTTTGACGAATAGTTTGTAACATACCTTAATATTGCCCGTAGACCCCTAAAAGTTACTATATTTATGATCAGCATCGATAGTAATGTCGATCTAGCCATGTCCGTCCGTCCGTCCGTCCGTCCGTCCGTCGGCAAAAATTAGGCCTTTAAACTGGACCTAGAGAGCTGAAATTTTAACCATATACTCTCTAGGGTCCCGAAATAATCAAGTTTAAGAATTTTTGAAATCCGCCCACAGACACGCCCACAAACTCAAAAAAACAAAATTTTGGAAAAAATCGAATTTTGAGCTAGAGAGCTGAAATTTTTTATATATGATCTATGGCCCATAAATGATTGGGACATAAAATTTTCAAAATCCGCCCACTGACACGCCCATAATTAAATAAAACAAATTTTGGGAAAAATTGAATTTTGAGCTAGAAAGCTGAAATTTTTTATATATGATCTTTGGCCCATAAAACTGTTTGGGACATAAAATTTTCAAAATCCGCAAACTGACACGCCCACAATTAAATAAAATATTTTTTTTGAAAAACCAAAATTTGAGCTAGGGAGCTGAAATTTTTAATATATACTCTCTAGGGGACCTTTATGCTCATGTGTAAATATTTTCAAAATCCGCCTACTGACACGCCCACAATTATTTTATTTTTATTTTTGAAAGTCCAAAGTTTGAGCTAGGGAGCTGAAATTTATAGTATATACTCTCTAGGTGCCCTTTATGCTCATACTTAAATTTTTTTTAAATCCGCCTACTGACACGCCCACAATTAAATAAAACAATTTTATTGAAAAACCAAAGTTTGAGCTAGGGAGCGTTTTTATTTACAAAAGCTTAGTTTTTTCGATAAAATCCTTTAAATTTTTGCCACGCCCACTTATGAGATATAGGAATAAGAATAGGGTATCCAACAGTTCGCCCAAGCGGACTGTAGCCCGCCCCTATGTTTTTTCTATTGTTTCCTCTGTTTTTGGATAGCATACCTATACGACGAACGAATTTCACCAACGTACTTACGAAAGTACGTACAAACACACATATGCACACATAGATCTCCTAAAAAACATTTGAAAAAATATTGTGACCATCAAATTATAAAATAATAGGTATGTCGTAAATTGCGATTATCAATTTTAGACCATTTAAAATAACACCCCCAATGCTGGGAAGTTAATCAGTCTTTTTGTTATTACAAAATTCAGTATAATTTCTTTCAAATCATAGTATATCATACATACGTTCACACACACTAACACACATACATCTTCTTTAAAACATTTGGAAAACATAATGTGAAATCTTCAAATTGTAAAATATGTTGTGAATCACGATTTTCATTTTCGGACTAATTACAATAACTTACCCAACCCAGTAACTGCGGAGTTCAAAAAAGTGGAAGCTCCGAGTACTTTATTATTTTTTCTCCCGTTGACATGCACATTTCAGGAATTATTTATTTTCAAGCTTAAAAGTATGCACGAACAACACTGAATGACGAGCTTCCGGGGGTAGAACAATAAAAACAAGTTTAATTTGTCGATACTGAACAGTCAGAAGAAAAATGAAAAAACTAAAATCAATATACTTAATATCCGCACGCAATCTGCAGCCAGATTATAAACTCGTCCCTAATGATTCTCGCAGATACGAGTAGTATGAGTTCACACAAACATTTATAATGCTGTGTTGTTTCATGTTCATTATCGTCGTCCTTCTCGAAAAACCTAACCTGGTAAGATGTATAAGCATGGGGGCATAATGTGAAATCTATGTATGTATATAACTTACCAGAGGTTCGAGCGTATGTGCCGTGAGATAAATCACTTTGCTTGATTACTAGAATAAATTTTCTACTTTTTCTTGTAATCGACAGCGCCGCATAGACCCTACACAACGTTGGGTTAGTTACGCGAGGGCATGATATGTGGAAACGATAGTCCGTCCTGGAAGTGGATATGTGGTATAATCCAACAAGTGGCATATAGAAAACTTCCACCGTTCTCTTGATCTCAATAACATTCACAGCCCAACTATACCCTATCGTGAGGGTCTCGGCTGGTTTTATGAAGAAAATAAATACATGAACGAAAGAACAGTTGTTGTTCCAATTGAACTTAGAATGGAGAAGGCACACATGAAAACCTTCACAAGAGCACTGTATAAAAAGTATTTTCATTTGTTTGCCTCTTTTCTAACACTTACGGTGCGATACAAATTGATGCTGATCGAAAACTTTCTACTTTTGGAAGGCATAGCTATGTATTTTATTTAATTGAAACTCCAATTAAAAAAGGTTCGCTACAATTAAGGTACATACGACCGGATACTCAGCACATAAGCGGAATTTGCGTTAATTGTGCAAAGGCACGAGATTCTTAGGTTGTTATTTTTAGGAGGAGGGAAATATTTATTCAAAAAGCGCACTTAAAATGTCCACTACCTACATTAGTAAACTTTTAGGAAATGCGATAACTTCCAGGGGAATTCCTTCAGATATTTTGTTCTCGTTCTCGTTGTCAGTATTGATTCACTCCAGAGTGAGTGTGAATTGTCGTACAGACCAATATCGCTTATACCAATTATGGCAAAAATCTTAAAAAATTGCACCCGAAAAGGCTTTGCAAAATTATAGGAGAAATAAAACTAATCCGAACCATCAGCTTGGATTTATATAGAATAAACATTCCACGTTAGATCAAGTGCTCCGAATCACGGATGAAGTGGAAAAGATGAAAAAAAAAAACTGTTCGGCTCTATTTCTAGATATTGTTCTAGCCTTTCACAAGGCTTGGCATAAGGAACTTGAGTACAACCTGCATAAGGAATAACCTGTAACTAACTACGAAATACTAAAATTATATCGATTTTTTAAAGTACAGTACGATCAAGAATATTCGGAACTAAAGTAAATTGAAGCTGGTATTCCACAAGGAGGTGTCCTACGACCAATCCTGTATTTCTTATATACTGTGAATATTCCGGTAGCTAACAATGCAATTTCAAACTTCGCAGATGGATCATTGCGTTGCGAAAGCCGCAGAAAAACTGCAAATTGCAGTCAAAAAAGTAGGAGATTGGACTCAACAATGGCGTATCCAACTCATTGAGACAAAATCAACTCATATTAATTTTACGAATAAAAAGATACACAATGTTCCTATATTCATACGTTTTTCCGCCAATACGGCCAAATACCTTGGAATGACTCTGGCTGCAAAGACAAAATAGAATGAGCATATCAAAAAGAAAAAAGAAGAACTTTACCTGAAATATAGAGAAATGTGGGCGCACTGGCGTAGACGTTAGAGAGTTGGAATTCCGATCTAAAGGTCTCAGGCTCGAATCCCGCCGGGGCCAAGTAATACCAAAGACGTTTTCGTCACTGCCCATCTCTTGCGAACGTCGGACAAACAGCCAAAAGTATCGATTGTCGTGAGAACCTGCTCAAATTTGCTATTTCGATTAGGCTTAAAATTGTAGGTCCCTTTCACTTCACACAAGCAAATGGTTGGAGAAGGGAGGTTGTATGCCCTGTATCGGCCGTTAATGCCTTTTATATATACATCTGTGTCAATAAGACAGAGTAGCTTATGTCGACATAAGCGATTTCTTTGTTTTTAAAATGATATTAATAAGCAGTTTGAAATCTACATTTCTGCCTTACCCCCATTTAAAAAGATTTTTCCGTTACAAAAATATCGTATAATTCGTAACCACTTATGTTTGAACGGCTGTACAAGTGTACAATGCATTCGACAGAGAAACTTATGTCATTAAATTTTCTTATGTCCTCCAAATTCAAGTTTTATGATTCAACAAAAACTCTTATGTCGTATTAATTCGTGCGAATTTTAATTTTATCTGGTTCTCTTTTAGTTTTTTGTAAAAACTTATGTTGACTTAAGATGCTTTGCTAAAACTTTTATTGGATTTTACTCACACTTATGTCGACATTAGTTCTTCTGTAAAAATTAAGAAAACAGAAATCATAAAAATTAAGTTTGTCAGAACCACTTATGTCTACATAAGATTTTCTATTGAATTTTGCTTTTCAAATAACCGTTGCTTATGTCAACATAAGATAGTTTTGTTGGCTGCATTTCAGTTGGTTTCGTAGACTTAAGCTGGAATGTTGCGTTTTGTGTTCTAGAGTGCTGCAGTGATCAGAAGTGTTTAGTGTCAAAAAACTAAGTTTTTGTATTAATTATTTCATTAATAACTAGTACTTTTTAAAATTGTGTGCTGTATAAAACAAAATAAGATGGAACGCGCTAGAAAAATGTTAACATTGGCATTAAAAAAAACAGAATCAGTTAAATGATAGAAATTCCACACCATTTACAAGGTACGAAGGCAATACAAGTTTCTTAAATGGTAAGTTCTTTTTAGCAAGTCTATCATAGAATAGGAACGGATAATTACCTTAACATAAAACTAACTTTCAAGAGTGCCAAACTAATCGGAGGGCCAAGACTTACGGAGCGTATCAGAACAAGAAAAATAAGATTGCGTTTGTGAAGAAATCGCTGTTTTCCCCACTGAGGCGGAAGAAGAAAGTGCAGCGGATTTCGACGACGATGATTCAATTTGTGATCCCAATTTTATTCCTGTTGATTCTGACAACGTAAGTAATGAATTTGATATTTGTTTTGAAACGAAAAACGCTAGCCATCAGCTAGAGCAAAATCTATTGTTTGGAGATTGTGAAACTGTGGTTTCGGAAAATGAAGACCAAAACAATGTAATGACTAACGCAAAACAATCAAAAAAGATGCGCAAAAACAAAAGGAACGCTGGCAAAAGCTACATAACTACAGCTGGAAAAACTGTACAAGAACGAACCTTACGCCAGTTAGATAACTGTCGCAACAAATGTAGAGACAAAATTTCTTATGAAATAACAGCTTATTTTTAAAAAATATTGGGAACTTGGTTCTTATGTGCTGAGACAAGCGTTTACCTCTGGCTTCATTGCGATAGAGGAAACCAAATCTGAAAGAAAAGAAAGAGTCTTAATAATCCGAGGAAGAGGAAATACTGCAATAAGTACTTTTTGGAAATAAGCGGTGAAAAGGTTTCAGTATGTCAGAAATGTTTCAGATACACCTTTGTGAATCGGAGCAATTTATAAAAACTATATTTAAAAAAAAGCTGAAAGGCCATGGAGCATTTACAAATGGTGATATGCGTGGAAAACATCCTGGTTCTAAAAGAATTTCTCCTGAAAAAGAAAATGAAATAATTACATTTATAAACAGTTTCCCATCTTATGAGTCCCACTACACTAGAATACTTCTAAAAGATATTTGTCAACCGATTTATCAATCGCTGAATTATTTCGACTCTACTCGGCAAAATATGATCCAGTTTCACTCTCAAAGTTCTCAAACATTTTCAACACCCTTAACTTAAAATTTAAAAAAACCTAAACTAGACACTTGCCACAAGTGTGAAGTCTTTAAAATGAAAATTGATGTCGCTTCTTATGAAGAACGTGAGAAAATTATAAAAGAACAAACAAATCACCACCAAGAAGCGGAGAATGCCTATAAGTCAAAAGACTTAGACAAAATAAACGGTGAGAACAATAAAACTTTAAAAGTTCTAACATTCGACCTGCAACAATGCCTCCCAACACCTTTTTTAAGGTCTGCAGTTTCATTTTATAAACGCCCATTATGGACTTACAATCTAACTGTTCATGACCGTATAACCGGACAGCCAGTATGTTATATGTGGCATGAGGCAATAGGAAGTCGTGGTTGAAATGAAATTTATTCATGTGTTTTCAAACACCTTCAAGACCTTTCATCTGACACTAATCACGCTGTCCTGTATACATAGTGACTGTTGTCCTGGACAAAATAAAAATTCTTTTATTGCTTATTTTTTTGCAATTGGACAGTAGTAACTTGGAGATCACCGATCATAAATTTCTTCTTCCTGGACACACTCACATGGAATGTGACGTTGACCATGCCTTAATTGAAAAAAAGAAAAAGCGCACAACAGTTAAGATACATCATCCTCGAGACTGGTATCAATTTGTGAGAACTGTGGGTGTTAAACACAAATTTGACGTTCAGGAAATGAATCAAGACAAGATTTTCAATTTCTCATCTGTTTCCAAGGAAAAATGTATGTATCGTAAGGTTGACAATAATGGGCAGAAGTTCTGTTGGCAAAATATAAAGTGGATGAGATTCACGAAGGAGTTTGGAACAGTCTTTTTCAAAACTTCACTCAACGAGACAGAAGAATTCAGGTCGCTGAACATAAGGGTTTAATTCCATAAAAATTACGGATTTGAATAAATGTTATCTTACTCCTCTCGAAATCAACGAAAAGAAAAAGCAGGATTTACTGGATATGCTCCCACTGATTGACAGTATTTACCATCCTTTTTATCAAAATCTAAATGATAATAATAAAATTGGAGAATTTCATCCAGATTTAACCGAAGCTGATGAAGAAGATGCCTAATGCTCAGCTCATATCTAAGTGTATAATGTATCATTTTAAAATCACATTTTGTATTGGTTTCAGTTCCTTTATTTCTTACATTTCGCAAGTCTAATGAATTTTGAACCTTTTTTGTTGCTTTAAATGTATTTCTGTTATTATTAGAAATAAATTTTATAAATAAAAATATTACAAATAAATTGAAAAAACCAAAGTTTTGCCTTATTGTAAGATCTTGGATTTGACATAAAACCGTAAGTAAGGCACTCTTATTATTTGTTATGGGTTTAACACAAAAACTTATGTGACTTCAGACATTCTTTTTTTACAGTTTGATTTTTACATAACATCTTAAGTATAAAAATGAATTTTTTTCTACTTTCTTCCTATCAGATTTCCGTGAAATAGTTAAAAATGTTAAATAATCCCCTCGTTTTACAATTTCACCCAAAAAAAAGTTATAAATTATGTATCTTTATATATAAATATAATTCTACTGTACGTGTGTATGTCATTGATCTCCTCCTAAACGGCTGGACCGATTTTAATGGTTTTTTTTGTATGCGTTTGGGTGGCGCACTGGATTGTTTATATTCACAAATCAGCCCGGCAGATGGCGCTGCAGTTTAAGAAAATTCCGGAAAATCGATTTATTCGCATTTTTCGGACTTTGAAAAAAAAAATAAACTGTGCCCATGTTCTGTAACTCATGCGATAACTCTTCGCATCGAACACTTTGAAACACAAAATTCCACCGTTTATCGCATGTGGAAAGAAGTGGTGTTCTGTAACTCAATGCGATAAAATATACCTTGGTAACTTTTAATATCATGGGAAATTGGAAAGATTGTCAAAATACTGGAAATCGAAGGGTAGTTTGGCGACGAAATTCAGTGTGTATTTACATGTTGTTGGGATAGGAGTGGTGTAGCGCGACTTTTTAGCGGATTATCGGAAAATTACGTGTTTCTGTTAATTTTTCAAAAATACGATGGTCGCTCGTTCTGCTAGACTCAGACGAAATTTTTTGAAATTAATCTGATCCTAACGCTGATTTCAGACAAGATTATGTTGATGAATTTATTGAAGTTAAAATTTTGCATTTATTTTGACTGTATGAAAAAAATAAATGAAATATTTTTTTTAGAACCTTTTGCTCTCTCTTGTTGGATGTACCAAGCTGTTTATTTTTATAGCAACACAGTTCCAATAATGTTCAAAATGGATCTTATTTAAGTGCTTGCTGAATTCTTTCGACAGAATGTAGGCACGTACATTCTTCTCCACTAATTCTGACTGTTTTTATTAGTTATTTTTTTATTTCTTTTGCATTGAACTTAATCAACGAACTGTATATTTTGTTAAATAAAAAATGCAAAATGTTCACTGTCCGCTATCCGTTTAAAATTGTTCAATATCCCTTTCTCGCAAGCCAATTGAAATGTGATAAATTTTGACAGTTGAAGTGAATAATTTATCGCATTTGAAAGTTACAGAACACCGATCTATCACATATTTCCAGGGGTTTCATTTCACAATGTTCCATGTGGTATAGTTTTCGCATCGCATAGTTACAGAACACGGAAATGTGATATAATGAAATTTGGTTTTTTGTTGGTTAATAGACAATGCAGAGAAGGTTAATATAATTAGTATGATATATTTTTGAAAAAAGGCGCGACCGCCATTCCAATAAATTCATTTAATGCACTTTGAAGAAAAAATTAACTGGGTAGAAATCGAGTAGTGACACTTCAAATACAAAAAAAAAAAATTTAAAATTTTAAAAGCAATTGTTGTTGTCAATTATTTTAATTATTTGCCAAGTAAATTGTTGTTGTCAACAATTTTGAATTTTTTTTTTAAATATACCTAATAAGTTCGTTTATGTTTATTATGTTACACAAAGTAACTTTTTGAAACGGAGTTGATATTTTGATTTGTTGAATGGTGTTTGAATCCTTCATTTTTGTTTGTCAAGTTTTTTCAGGATCCTTGCATTAGTACCTATGTGTGAGTAAGTTGAAATGTAGGGGTGATTGAGATGACGTGAACAATGATGACAGGCAACAGCAGTTGTTGAGCGTTTTCAGTTTTCATGCGCATAACTCGAGACAGAATTGTTAGTTTTTAACGATTTTGAGCTTGACAGTTTCGTTTGGGCCCTAGGAAGGACGAATGCTACTTTTTATCTCGAAAACAACATTTTGACAGGATGAAATAGGGGGTGTCGGAACTTCGGGAAAGAATATCGCAAGAACAACGTGCAGTCGTCAGAACTGAAGACCGAGATAGACAACAACATAATCGTCATCAGCATAGCGTTCAAATAAATGAAAACCAACGAAGAATAAGAAACGTCGTGAATGTAGAATTGCGGCGAGTAGCATTCCAATACCAATGCACGGTTGAATACAAACTCCTGTAGGACAACATGCGAGACGTTTCAGTGCACCAACAATCGATGAAGTTGTCATTGTAATGGTTGAAGAAAATTTGGAAGCCGGAGATATAGTTTTACATCGCCAAAATGATCAGTTGCAGCGTGTGTATGAAACACACAAAATATCGTGTGCACTAATGGGAGCTAATATTGTAAAATTCGAGATACATATTTATAATGAAGTTGCATTCTTATAGGTGGCGCTATATTCCCAGTTTTGTATATGTTGGTCGATTTCGTTGTTGACATTAAATTAAAATTGCTGCATGTTGTTAAACCGTCCGCATAACAAATTGATTGAAAGAAAATAAAAATCGAAGTTTCTTTCTTTTGTGTTGTTGTTCGATTCAAAAAGTCAGGTGACATAGGCGCCTGCCAGGCAACTAGCACCTACCCCTAGCGGAGCAACGAAGTAGCGCAATCGGGCTAAGCAAAGCGCAGAAAAATGTGCAGTCCCTTTAACCACGCAACCGATTGAGCGCAAATCAGGCAAGCTTTGGTATTGACTTGAATATGTTTCTGTGAAGTTTGGCCAAAATCGGTCCACCAAGTTTGACTTGCAATTTTGTTTCACATCAAAAAAAGACAAGTATTTCTTTTTGTTAGGCGCAGAGAATACCGAGTATTTAGACTCTTGAGCACGGGCAACGCCGGGCGGGTAAAGCTAGTAATTTATAAAAATTTTAGATAAAAATCGATTTTTCTCGAAACCACATCGACATAAGCTACTCTGTCTTATTGCCACAGACATATATATAAAATATCTATATATATGAAAATAACTTGCTAAATGTGTGTGTGGCAGTCGGTAGGCTGTCCGATTTTGATTTAGTTTTTTTTGTTGGTTAATAGACCATGCAAGGTTAATATATTAGTATGATCAATTTTTGAAAGAAGGCGCAACCGCCATGAAAGTTTGTATGGGAAAATGCACTTTGAAAAAAAATAAACTGGGTAGAAATCGAGTAGTAAGTGACACTTCAAATACAAACAAAATATTTAAAATTTTAAAAGCAATTGTTGTTGTCAATTATTTTAATTATTTGCCAAGCAAATTGTTGTTGTCAACAATTTTGATTTTTTTTTAAATATGTATATCTAATAAGTTTGTTTATGTTTATTATGTTACACAAAGTAACTTTTTAAAACGGAGTCGATACTTTGATTTGTTGGATGGTGTTTGAATCCCTCATGGAATGCGTCATCGAAAAAGTTCTAGCGGCGGAAACAAGGTGACGTAGTTCCCGGATTCCGTGGTGTTTATGCAAGTGATGCACTTGGTAGAATACACACAGTTCACCCGAAAAACGACGAATGCTTCTATTTGAAAATGCTTTTGGTCAATGTTTGTGGCCCTACTTCGTTCGAAGCGCTACGGACTGTTGACGGTGTGTTGTGTGCTACATATCGAGAAGCCTGATGCCAACGCAGGCAATTGCTTGAAACCGACAATCATTGGGATATGACGTTGGCCGATGCCACTATCACTGCGCCTGCGAATCAACTCAGGACACTCTTCGCAATCATAATATCGACATGTTTTCCATCAAATCCTAAAGATTTGTAGAATAAATACAAGGATGATATGGCCGATGATATTTTGCATCGAATTCGCACTGTGACATCAGATAATGAACTGGAGATGTCAGATGAAATGCGCAACAAAGCTTTGATTTCGATCGAGGATATGTGTCTGCTCATAAGTGGCAATTACTTGTGCAAATTGGGGATGCCACAACCAATTCGCGCAATGCAAGACGAATTTAATCGAGAATTGGGGCGAGAAATGGATTTCGATCGAATCGCATTGAGTCAAGCTGTTCGAACAAATGTGCCAATGTTAAATCAAGAACACAAGAAAGTGTACGATGAATTAATGCAAGCAGTCGATAACAAAAATGGCGGAATATTCTTCCTTGATGCGCCCGGTGGAACAGGAAAAACATTCCTGATTTCACTGATTTTAGCTACGATTCGTTCGAGATCTGCGATTGCCTGGCACTCGCCTCTTTTGGGATAGCGGTTACTTTGTTAGAAGGCGGTTGAACAGCTCATTCTGCATTGAAATTGCCACTGAATCTGCAAGTTTTCAAAGAACACTGCGATGGCGAAAGTACTGCAGCAATGTAAGATTATCATATGGGACGAATGCACAATGGCTCAGAGACGCGCATTAGAGGCCCTGAATCGTACTTTGAAAGATTTACGTAATGATAACCGACATTTCGGTGGCGCAATGATCTTGCTATCAGGCGATTTTCGTCAAACGCTGCCTGTCATTCCGAGATCAACTCCGGCAGATGAATTGAATGCTTGCTTGAAGGCATCTGCTTTATGGCAATACGTAAAGATATTGCATTTGAAAACGAACATGCGAGTTGCTTTACAAAATTACCAGTCCGCTGCAGAGTTCTCCAGGCAGTTGTTGGCGATGGACACCGGAAGAACGAATCATGAATGTTTTCCCGAATATCGCTCAAAAATATGTCAACCATGATTAGCTTAGTGTAAAAGCGATTTTGGCTGCGAAAAACAAGAATGTCGATCATTTGAATTTCGTCATTCAAAATTAAATAGCTGGTGAGTTACATTCATATAAATCAGTCAACTCCGTGATGGATGAAAACGAAGTCACCAACTATCCCACGGAATTTTTGAATTCTTTGGATTTTTCAGGCTTGCGTCCACACAATTTGTAATTAAAAGTCGGCACAGTTATAATTTTGTTGCGCAACCTAAATGCAACAAAACTTTGCAACGGTACGCGTTTGATTGTGAAGAATCTAAAATCAACTATTATTCAAGCAACGATTTTGATTGGAAAATTT
Source organism: Portevinia maculata (assembly GCA_949715645.1). Taxonomy (NCBI): domain Eukaryota; kingdom Metazoa; phylum Arthropoda; class Insecta; order Diptera; family Syrphidae; genus Portevinia; species Portevinia maculata. Next base: position 225,117,881 of record OX454526.1, read on the forward strand.
AAAGGCGAAGATTTTCTTATTCCGCGGATTCCACTTATTCAGAACGATATGCCTTTCGTATTTAAGCGTCTTCAATTTCCCGTTCGTCTCGCTTTTGCTATGACAATAATAAAGTCGCAAGGACAATCGCTGGATGTGTGTGGCATAAATCTTGAATTTCCATGTTTCTCACATGGTGAATTGTATGTGGCGTGCTCACGTGTCGGCAAACCTCGCGCTTTGTACGTGTACGCACCCGATAATGGAACGAAAAATGCTGTTTACCATAAAGCAGTTCAGTGAAAAAGCGATAGGTTGGCCGAAAAGTAAATCGCTACGGTTTTTGGAATTGTATTTAATTTTAATATAACTTTTGAATAAAGAATTTTAATTGACCGGATTACATGAAGCGAAAGCTCGGAATTATTAATTTCATTACCTACCTACATTAACGAATTTGGGCGGAACGAAGTTCGCCGGGTCAGCTAGTATAATATAATAGAAAATGTAGGTACCTACTAGTTACTGGACCTGTCCATCAAGAAAAACGTAATGCTATTAAAGCAAGTATTAAAAACAGTTTGGATGTACGTCGTCCAATTATGGGCCTAAGCAGGGAAACAAATACCCACACTTTACAGGCTTTCCAGAACAAACTCCTTCAAGGAATAATCGATGCCCCTAGGTATAAATAAAAATGAGTTTATGTTAAAAAAAACTGTTTTAAAACAAGCTTTTATTTAATTGCCCTAAAAAGAAGAAAATAAACTTTAAATTAAATCAAACCAATCAATTACGTACATGTGTTACACAATTTATTAAATGATATAAAAGCTTGTCGCGAGATTTGCATATTTTATAGGAAACATTTTCTATCATAGAATTACTTATAATACCTAAGTATGTATGTCAAGCAAGACAAGTTTTTATATCATTTAATAAAGCGTGTAATACATGTACTAAATCGATTGGTTTGATTTAATTTAAAGTTTATTTTCTTCTTTTTAAGGCAATTAAATAAAAGTTTGTTTTAAAAAAGTTTTATTGACCATTAATTTATTTGCTTCTTTTTAGAGCAATTAAATAAAAGCTTGTTTTTAAAAAGTTTTTTTAACATTACATATTTTTTTTTCTCTAGCCTTATCTTCCTTTGTGTTGTTGTTTTTGCTTTTCCCATCTTGTTCCCACGAGTACCAAAGAAATATTCGTCGACCCTCCCAGAGATTCGTTTAGAAGGGTAAGAGCTAATATATAACAGGGTTCGCCCATGTGCCCTGATGGTACGTTCACGACATCATCAGTCCTCGTCACCACCTCACCTTGACTTGGGAATTTAGTAGTAGGGCCACTAATTTCAGCTAAAAGCTTACTTGACCCTAACGAAACACAGTTCCGGGTTTGATTTTGGAGTATCCTCCTCCAAAAAAGATTGCAAACCAATGCTGTTGACGACTATCTCGATAAATTACACAAGTCAAAGTATGAAGTCGACCAAGGCATACTTTTGTTAAAATTCAGCTGTTAATGACTTTAGAAAACCAGAAAACATCTGCTGCCATCTTGGAGGTCCCGCCATATTGGGTTTATAGTATACATCTTGGATAGTCCCCCATATTTTGGATTTAATGTGACGTTGTATTAATGTTCGTGTTCTCCTCAGCAAGCCCTTTGATACCCATACTGTGGTAGTGAAGAATAAATAACTAGTCCGCCATCGTGGATGATATGCCATATTGGAATTAGAATGACGTCACATAACTAAGCATGCATTGTCATCCAAAATAAGCGTGTATACTAAATTGCAGATCAATCGCTTAAAGATAACTGATTTAAAATTCAGTTGCAAGATTCCAAACTGACAAACATACATACCATTGCAAGTTAAATAAAAGCTTGTAAAAATAGCCATTACCATTGCTACCTACAAAAATACATGTAAACCGAAGTGGTAAGAGAGCACGCTGTTACACACAAACAGCGACTACAAAACCACATAAGCTCCGAGAGAAATATAATAATGTAAAAGGCAACATCCGGTGACTACAACTAACCAAGCTAATTATCTCAAAGCTATAAGAAAGTGCTATACCGCTATACGTAAATTTAAACTATCCACTATGCTGTTTGAAATACAAGAAGGAATAATCTTTTGCCGATCTTTAATAGATTTGTTTTGTTCAACTGGCGTTTTTTGTGTGGTTAGAATCCCACAAAATGTGGTACCGCGAGAACTACCAAGTGTCATCAATGATTTTCACTAAAAAAATGAGTTTTTTCTTCACAAATAAAAACCGAATTTTAGAAGCGGTTTAAGTCGCCAGGTGGAACCAGTGGTAAAAAAAAAATCGAAAAACTGAAAACTGTTATTTTGTCCACAACCGCTATTCCTTTTCCTTAGGCATAGCCCGTTATTTAAGATATAATAAACTGACTATTAAATACTCTCAAAGGCAGTATGGTCAAAAAACAAAATAGTGTTTTTTTATATTTACCAAGTTGCATGTTGTATATTTAAAAGTTCCATACCTGCAAATAAATAAAAAGGAAATTAATTTTTAAATTTAATTTTTAATTCAATTAATTGTTTAAATTTATCATTTTGGTTTATTTAATAAAACAGTGATATATTTTTTTGTGCATAAATTCAAAGATCAAAAGTAAAATCAAATAAATCCGATTTTGTTAGTATATCAGTTTTTCAACAAGTAATAACGATTTTTATCGATTTATATCTACTTAGGAAAATACATTTACGCCACATCCCTTCCAAAAGAAATTCATGTCAATTTAGAATAAAATCAAAGAAAGTATACACCAGGGACCAGGCTACTTACAATCTTATCTTTAACAACATTTACTCGTCACCCTATCCTATACCTATTAAAGCAAGGACAAACCCAATAAATGTAATAATAAAATCACAAGTGAACCCGTAGAGAGCATTCACTCAGCATTAGAGCATTTACTTCAAGTGTTGTCGTTGACATAAAAGTTCCTTGTGAATCCACTTACACTCAGACGTGCAATTTATCGTTAACACAATAAAACAACATATCCACAATTATTGTTATTATTATTTGACCGAAAAAGTTGATTGAAGCGTCTATTGGCCCGGAATTAACACACTCTTCTCTGATTATATATTACTTCACAATAACACAATAAGGGGAACGACCACAGCAACATTACTTCGAGTACATAATAGGAAAATGTAAGCGGAAGTGGACATAAAAAATGTATCTACATGGGCCAAACCCATCAGACAATTTTCTTATCCTAAAGGACATATTCTTATCATGCTTCATTTTAAGCGTCCGAGGATGGACTTAAGTTACGTCTGATATACATAGTGACATCGATTTAATAACTTTTCTTTTGCAATTGTTTGAGAATATGTTTTGAGATACTTTTTTATTTAGTTTAAGTATTGATTTCATCAAGATTTGGTGATAACAAAGCTTCAATCTGTGTTGCAGGGGTATGCGTGTTAAGGCGAAGGTTATTACTGCTTTATTTTGGTCACATAGAGTGATTGACTTTAATGATTTCCCATGTTCATTATATTTAAATAATGCCGAGAGTAAAGAAAGTCGTTTGGCAGGTTGCCGATTTCGGACCTAAAATATTGTGATGAAATAATTCTCCTGTCAGTTTATGCTTTATTCTCATTATATATAATATATATATATATTACTCAATGGAAAGATAATAATAAAAGGAAAGCTATTAATAAAATGTCAAGTGTCACCTGGTTTCAAGTTCAATTTTGTCATAAAATACAGAGAGAGGTGTTTTCTACTTTATTATTTTTTTTCAATAGATATACAAGGTGGCGCAAAAGTCATCTTCCTATCGGAAGAAGCATAATAAATTCTACTTTGATATTTGTGAAGTTAACTGATACAGAAAAAACTTAAGACACCAATTAACATAATCCAAAAGCAGAACCAAAGTTTTTCATTCATAAAAAAAATTACACCGAAAGAACATCGGGTGACAACTTTTGCGCCACCTGACAACTTTTGCGCCACCTTGTATATAAACAGAGGCGGACAAAGGTCTTGTGGCGACCTTTGCCCTTCTTTGTTAGACTAGGGATTTTATGTATCCCCAAAGAAAATAATCAATCAAGCAATTGTTGGATTTTCTTTCAAAGCCTGGGCAATTATTAGATCATACCCTGTTGCTTTTTTATTAGTTTACTAATGTAAGCACATACTTCTTACTTTCATGAGCGTGAATTCGGGGATTTTATCAACAAACAAACTTAAAAACATTTGTCAGGCGTTTTCCGAAGAGTTCAGCTTTCTGTTTAGGGTTTCCGATCCATTTTCCGTCGGGTGCTTTCAAGGGAGGGTTTTGTAACTGCGGTCTTTTCAAACACTTGGTTACTTTCCAGATTGAATAGTCGTTGGACAAATACGTCGTTAAACTTTGAAGGAATAAAATCAGTGAACTATTTTTAAATTCGACGATTCTTCTTAGTTCATTGTTGAGACGGTGGAATACAACCTTAACGCCTGGGTACTTTGTAGTTTGCCATTTCCTGCGAGGCGTTTTTTTTCGTATCAGTTCCGGTATATATTTCAATTTTGCCTCCTGTTCAAATAAACTCGTGCACTCTCCTCTGCTGCCTGTTGAACATCAGCAACGAATTTGCCCCACTTCAGACTTGGCAGCACTATGCTGGCTGTCATTTGACATTTCGGCTGTTTTCTTCAGTCAAACTAGAATATTTTGAACCTGAAAATAAAATTCCAAAACACTTTTCAGATTAAAAATTCAATTATATCACTATGTAGAGCGAGAAAATTGCAACCTAAAAGTATAAAGTTGACCCCTAAAATTTTTGGTAAAAATAAAACTTCACACGCAAGTAAAATTTTGGGGCATGTATCAGTTCAGTATGTGAGACATGACAAAGTTTTGATATTCAATAACAAAAGTTATCGGAATACGTAGAAAATGGTGAATGGAAGCACTGATCTATATCTGCTTGGACTTAGCGGCGATAGTAATCCTCGCTAAAATTCGCATTCCTGTATACGATAAGTCTACAAGAGGAACCACAAAAACTTTACGCATTTTTTTTAAATTTCCAAGCAGCTTTTGACTTCGTGGAATATCTTCAAAGGTTATTAACGTTTTGTGAGCAATGTATACACATAACATAGCTTTCGTTTCGGATGGAAATTACTTGTCCGCAGGCTTTGAGACTGCAATGGGCGTGAAGCCAGGCTGTATATTAAGTACGTTACTGTTTATTTTATACATAAACGACATTACAGACACTGTTAACCCTAGAAAGATAAACTGCGCCTCGGAGGCGCCCGCGAAATATATTTATTGCTTTCTTCTTTTAACCGACGCTCGAACAAACTTGTTTTTTTAAGCCAACTCAGTCGTCGATTTATACTTGCGATTGACGGTCGTTCCGGTTCGGTAAGTACAACCGTTTTTCAGTTATGGTAATGCGCTATTATCAGCATATGAAAATTAAATACCGAAGATCTCTAATTTTGTGTTCCTTTTTGTTATGGATTTATAAAATCCTACTTCTCTTTAAAAAACAGAAAAATTAATAATATATGTTTATGTTTTACTTTACTGCTAATAATGTAACAATAAAATGAAACAATAAAAACAAATATTTATTTAATTTTGTAGAAAAAACGTTTTTTAATTATGCGCCTCCCAGGCGCATGTTTATCTTTTCAGTACTAAAAAATAAGATTATCTTTCTAGGGTTAAAGGTGGGATTGAGCTAGACCGGAAAGGTATCCCCGATCTCATATTTACGGAATATATTGTCATATAGCAGGTAATGATAAAGAGGCTTGATAAGTACTGCAACACTTATCTTATGGAATCTATATGTAAAATTATCAAAGTCGATGACGATGATACTGAGAAACGTTGGTGGAGATACTGTCGAAGTGAAAAGGAGACGTTTCAATTTGACGCCATTGAAATTGGACGTGAATACAAGTACCTTAGAAATCTGATCACCCAAAACGTAAGCATGAATAAACATCTTCAAACAAATTGTCTGAAGCTAAACGCGCAATCTGCTCAGTTTGGGAAAAATGCACTAATAATAAATATGTAAGCCATAGTGCAAAGCAACAGTTATTTCAATCAACTTCAATTCTTTTTTTGGGAGCCCACGTGTGGGGATACTGTTCTTTTGTATCCGCTGAAAAGTTCCTGCGATACTTTCTTAAGCGAATATCTAGATTACCTACCCACAACTACAAATTTTGTGTAACATCTGAAATATGAAAGTAAGGGAAGATGTACTAAGTGGCGTAGCGTGGGTTGGGGCCGCCCGGGGCAGACCCAATTTATGCCGCCACTTGTAATTTTTTCACACACTAAAAAAAAAACCTTTGTCTACGGTTTCAAACAGTTATACACATATGTTATGTATGTCAATAAACTTGGTGAAATTTCGCTTCAAAATTGTGTCAACTAATGTTCTTACTACTTTCTAGCAAGTGAAGCAAAAATTAAGCCGCAAATTTAAAGTTTTCCCATATTGGTTACTTTCCAATTTCCCAATCTCTAAGCGGTTAAAAATTACTTAACTCAGGATATCAAATAAACAACGATAATTCCCATTAAACTATACTTATCATAACTAAAATTCTTCAAAAAAACGGGATTCGATTATTTTTTGTAATTTATTTTCCATTTATTTATTTTTTTCTTTGGCTTTTGAAATTTGTATAGGTACCCTATTCTAAGGGTATATAATTTTAACACATAGTTTGTAACATAGTACCTTAATACTGCCCGTAGACCCCTCAAAGTTACTATATATTTTTTATTTTATTTTTATTTGTATTTTATTAAATTAATCTACAAGCCGCTTAAAGCTAACAGATATTAGAGATACAAAAATTAATTAAAACAAGAAAATACACAAAAGCATCGCCTTAAATTTATATCTAGATAAACATAAATCAATATTACTGCAAGCTTCATTGAAAGATATAATTGTTCTAGTTAAAGGTTCATTACACCCATATTTAGTCCTGTGCACGTTTTGAAAAAGAAAATCTCTAGATCTTAGTAATCTAGCAGGTACGTAGATAGGTGCCATTGAGAGAAGGGGTGGACATTTGATATTATAACTCAGTATATCTCTTACAAACATTATATCATGAATGGTTCGCCGCGATTTTAATGACTTAATTCCAAGTAATTGGCATCTGGCTGAATATTCTGGGCGGAATTTCCAACGCATTTTGAAAAATATTAGTCTCGTAAAACGTCTTTCTATTCTTTCAATGCTATAGGAGAGAGTAATAAACGCGGGATTCCAAATTACGTCAGCATACTCAAGAAGCGATCTTACCAAGGAGAAATATAGAGATAAAAGGGCATATGGATCCCTAAAGTCTTTACAGTTCCTGTTAATATTTATGATCAGCATCGATAGTAATGTCGATCTAGCCATGTCCGTCCGTCCGTCCGTCTGTCTGGCAAAAATTAGGCCTTTGAACTGGGCCTAGAGCTCTGAAATTTTAACCATATACTCTCAAGGGTCGAGAAATAATCAAGTTTACGAATTTTTAAAATCCGCCCACAAACTCAAAAAAACAAATTTTTCGAAAAAATCGAAAGCTGATATTTTTTATATATGGATCTATGGCTCCTAAAACTGCTCGGAAGATAAAATTTTTAAAATCCGCCCACTGACACGCCCACAATTAAATAAAACAATTTTGTTGAAAAACCAAAGTTTGAGCTAGGGAGCTGAAATTAATAATATATACTCTCTAGGGTCCATTTATGCTCATGTGTAAATATTTAAAAATCCGCCTAATGACACCCCCACAATTTTTAATTTTTTTTTGAAAATCCCAAGTTTTTTTTAAATCCGCCTACTGCCACGCCCACAATTAAATAAAACAATTTTATTGAAAACCCCGAGTTTTAGCTGGGAGCGTTTTTTCTTACAAAAGCTTCGTTTTTTTTCGATAAAATCCTTTAAATATTATATAACAAAATATGTAGAGCGTTCTTAACTTATGAGGGATAGGAATAAGAATAGGGTATCCAACGGACTGTAGCCCGTCCCTATGTTTTAATTTAATTACATTAAATTATATTGCATTAAATGAATTTTCTAAATTAATTACATTCAATTATTTTAGTTTAATAATTAATTAAATTTATTAATAAATAAATAAATAATATCATGACTTAAATTTGTTTAAAAAAAATGTTTAAATGAAAGGATGAAAGCATTTAATTTAGTTTTTATTCAAAGGGAAACAAGTGATATAGGTAGTTATTGTGATTCTTTTTTTGTTATTTACGAGAAACTTTTTTATTTATTTACAGTAAACTTCTTTAAAATATTATTTTCCTATTTTTCATCAGGGCAAAATCTCTTATTATTCTTTCAGTATCGATGGTTTCTGTGATTTCCTGCTCTACAGCTATGATACCCAGATTAGATAGTCTTAGAGTGCTCATTGTGGACCCTTATTAATTTTTAATAAGTTTTAATTTTGAGGCATTACTTATTGCAATTGTGAGAAAAAGACGAAGCATTATTGTTATGTTAGGCAGACTAACTTCCAGTCTAAACTGTAATATATATTTCAATAGTTCGAGTGGGCTTTTATTGGCGAGTTCATTTGTTTTGCCTGCAGAGGATATAATTGCTCTTAACCGTACGCGTGATCTTAAATTCATCCTTATCAATGTCATCCTCATGAGGTGCAACATCTGTATTGGTTTCATAGTTTTTATTTAAGAGTTTGGCTGGGGTGAGAAAGTCGAACTTTGTCGCCAAAAATCTTTACTGTATTTCAGCACTGACCCTATCTAAGGAAGAAAATAATTTTCGTCGCAGTTCATTTTCATAGGATAAAGCAGCAGCAAAGGACGTTCCATTAAAATTCCAAGTTTATCACATACATTTTTAGTATAAGCAAAAGCACCGTCTGCCAGTTCATCTCGTTTTTCTATAAGGAAGATCTGTAATGCCTTTATTTTTTGAGCACATTGCTGAAGGTTGATTCCTTCTGTTTGCAAGTATATTTGGGCATCTTTAACTTCATGCAGTACTGGTTTCCAAAAGCCCAAAAAAGACAGAAATGAAAACGATTGCAATGCTATTAGCAATGCTCCTGCATCCGTCCGTGTATTAAGGCTTTCGTCTGCCTCCATCAGTTTTTCCAAGGTATTAAAAATGCCCTCATAATGGTTCCAGGTATTCTCGACTGCATCAGCTCTTGAACTCCATCTTGTTTCTTGCAGCCCCTTCAATGCTTTGCCTGAAGTGCCAAGCAGAACTTCCCAACGGTGTGTGGACACGGAAAAAATGACTATATGCGTTCTAAGTTACCGAAGAAAGTTACCGAGTTTGACAGCAGTAGCATGTTAGCAAACCAAGTACAAAGAGTGATTGGAGCAGGAGATAAATTCTGCTTTGGGGTTTATGTCTTTCACTCTTTGCTGCACTGCTGTATATTTTTCAGCCATGAAAGCAGTATTGTCATATACTTGACCTCTGCAATCCATTATATTAAGACGATCAGATTTTAGCTTACGTAAAATCATGTCAGAAATGCCTTCAGCTGTTTTGTTCTTTGTTTCGATAAAATCAATAAAAGATTCCACTGTACTACTTTCTGATTTTCAATTTTAAGATAACGCAACACTACTGGTTTTATCTTTGTGTGATACGTCTGGGGTGCTATGGAAAATAATGGAATAATATTTGGCCTTTTTAACTTGACTGAAAATTCGTTGACGAACGTTATTTCCTAAAATTTGAGTTTTTGGTGACATATAAGTGATAGTCCTTCCACACATTTTTATTTGTAGGTGCAGCAGTTCTAAAAAGTTGCCCTTCTTTGTACTGGTAATTTCTTCTCTGTAGCCACAAAAAACCAAATTCTTTTTCGCGGGGAATTTAATAATATCATATCGACCATTCTAGTAAGATTTTGGTTGTGTTGGGGACTTCATTCATGTCTGGCTACTTTGGGATTTAGTTTTTGCCAGTTATTAAACCCATCATATGAGCAAAACTGTGATGCGTCGTTTTTGTCAGGAATTTCAAACAAAAGACAACAAAAGCAAAATAATGACGATTTAGATGGAGAATAAGCCATCCAAGAACGTAATACTTTTTCGCTGTTACTTAACGTGCGATAAAAACATTCTTTCGTTAGCCACCTCGTCGTTCCTATCGGCGCAACACAAACGGTGTAGCTAACATGCTGCACTACTTCTGGACCGCGTTGTACAAGTAACACTATCATCCTTGCATCTATATTATTAGGCCACTTTCCCATATCATCTAAATTTTTAGCTGATTCCAATGCTTTATCGGTCTCATTGTCAATGTGTTCAATGTCAGAATCAGAGAGAGAGCCGGAGTCGGAACCATAACTATTGACAACTATATTTGAACATGTCGTTACAGATTGAGAAGTTGTAGGAATCTGTTCAGGTACATCAGCATTTGTATTTCCAATTGAACGACAAGGACGTAAAGCTGAAAGTGACATATTTGAAGTATTAACTTCAGGTAACAGAATATCTTTGTTGAGTTCTCGTACTACTTTAGAATCTGAATTGTTAACATTCGAAATATCTGTTGGAGAGGCTAAAATTTCAGAAATAGGAAGTTGCATATATTTAAAGATAGATAGATTTTTGGTTTTTCTTGATGCTTTCTTCGCGGGCTCTTTTTAACTTCGATACAAAGCCCCACTTTCTCTAATTCTTTTCATTTTTAGACAACTAAAAGGAGATTTCAGAACAAACATATTTTTGATAATTTAGAAAAAAGTAAAAATTATTTAAATTTCGTTCTTTGTCAAATAATTTATGATCGCACTGACCCAACAAATCGGATATATTATGTGTACCTACATAAGTGTGTTGTTTTGCACGCCTCGCCGATTACTTATGCTTTATAAATTATTTGTATATTATCCGTTTTGTAAATTTTGTGAACATATTAAAAAACAATAAACCTGCCGCCCCTGGGCACCTGCCGCTCGGGGCCAGTGACCCCCCCCCCCCCCAACGCTTCGCCACTGGATGTACTGCACTTTCCAGCGGAATGCCCAATTTTCAGGGAATTGCGGGAACGATTCTTCGGTTCATATGTTATTGACGAGGAAGTTGCAATTGGTATTTTAAACGGAGAACAAGTTTGGGATCAATTATACAATTATACAGTGAATGCACTCTGCTACAGACAGCGCATTATCGAGGGAGACTTCTAAACCATCCGAATAATTTAAAATGCTTAGTTTATCATAGACAATATAACACTTCACAAAAGGCCAAACCAAATGGACTTGGAAACATTTTGTTTGAAAGATTTAAATTGAAATAAAGTCTAATTATTACTACTACTACTACTAGGCTAAGTGGTTGTTGTATTCGAATAAGTGTATATACGCTTGATTAAAAAAATACACCTATAAAAAATTTATCTTATAAAGTTGTGAAGTTCTTATATGGGAAATGAATATTGAAGTAAACATGTTGATACATTATAGAAAAGCTAAGTAAAAAAAAGCTAAATAATTAAAGAAAACAAAATAATATAAAAGACAGAAAAAAAATAAAATAAGCAAATAAAAGATATGTAGTTACAAATATTAAAAAAAAATAGTTTAAATACAAATAGTTACAAACAAAATGCCGTCACAAAAAGGGAAGAAATTGGAGATAGTAGTGAAAAAAGTCATATGCACCTTCATTGTATATTCGAGCTTAGGTAGGTACCTACATTGAAAGATCTGAACAAGTGTTTGTTTTCACTTACCTGGATTTTTTTTAGCAATTTGGTGCGCAGAAGAGGATGCTGCTGTGTTTTTTCAAGAAGCTAAAGGATGTTATAAATTTGAATTTGAATCAAAATCCGAATACATTAGAAGTATCATAAGGAAGATACGAGTATGTATTTTTTTTTTTGCGTTAGCAAATGAAATAAATCAAAATAATGGTAATAGAGGATTCTTTTGTTGTTTGTTGTTGTTGACTTGTTGTAGTTGTCGATATGTTTGTTATCAATGTTGATGTCAAAATAACAAGCAGGCCAACTTAGGGCTTAAATTCATCCTGGGCGAATATGTTAAAGTGATATCATTTGAAACGACTGGGTTTGGGTTTCTATAAATGATTTCTTCTCGTTTTGAAATAGAAAGGATATGGTATGAATAAGGGAGATCATAACCATCCCCCTCTTCAGAATTCCTACCATTCAGCCTATGATGTGTGCGCTGCTTTAATTATGTATATTCTTACCACAATAGCAGTGTATTATTATGATTTATGATCTGTAGATATGCAAACGATAATAAAACAGTATGGATCAAACACTTGCACAGCTGAATCTCCAATTCGAAATATAGCTTCGAGTTACCATACAATGAATGTCCACATAATCAAAAATGTACGCTGGCACAGAGGTTAGTGTGTTGTACTACTAATCTAAAAGTCTCAGGTTCAAATCACGGTGGGGCCAAGTAATATCTAAACGTTTTTTCCACTGCCCCACCTCACGCGGACGTCCTTTTGTCATGAGAAGCATCGCAAATTTGCCGTTCGGATTAGGCTTAAAATTGCAGGTCCCTTCCACTTCGCACAAGCAAATTGTTGGAGAAGTAGGTCCAGTATGGGCTGCTAATGCCTAATACATTTTATTGGTATTAGTACGTCTTTAGTAAACGATATAGAGTACTACATTTTAACAGTTCTTATTGGCCGGAATGCTAGCGAAATATGTTTGGGTGCCGTGGTCGGATAATATTTATGATTGCGAAATTGCTGGAACGGACAAAGTTTTATGGTTTCGTCATCATTCATAGTCCATTTTAAGGTATGTAGTTTGTAGCATACCTGAATATACATATGTGGCAACTCTGGTATTATATATAAGAAGAACTTATTGAGTGGCTCTCTATAACAAGCATTAAATTGTCGTATATGTTTGTTTCATCTTACATTGGCCGTTAAATTAGTTTTTTGACTCATTCTCCCCGGTGAGTTCATTTTAGTGTGTGTTCTGCCATTGTATATACACTTTATAGTAGTGCCATCATGTCGAATTTTTTGTTTTAGCCGACTAAATGCAGATGGCGTTATGAATTGAGCTAGAATGTTTGTGTCTAAACTTTTGCTGTCATCTTCATTTTAAATACACACTTTGAAAACGAAGAAGGAAAACCAAATAAACTGGTTTATCTCTCTTTATCGAACCTTTCATTATTGCATTCCCATGTATTTTTTTTCTTTGTAAGAAAAGAAGGAGCACAGGCATTTTTGTTGTTTAGCAGCACAGGTAGCATGTAGGATTTCCAAGTAAGTTAATTTGTATGAATAATGGATCTCGCATTATCGATTCTATGGTCATGCCATAGGATTTTCATTTGTATGGAAATGTAAGTATGTACTTATTTTTCTGTGTAATTGATGATTTACAATGTTGCCTTCTCTTAGGCAAGTAGTATGTTTGATGAGAGGGAGATGATGGAAATATAATAAATCTGACTTCTTCGTTTGCGAGTAGAAATGATGGAATAGGCGATTCGTTTGAAAAATTGAATAAAATTTGATTTCGGTATTTTTCATCAAATGAGATATTATGAGTTTGTCGCATTTTAGACTCTCACTGTTTCGGCTATATCTTGTCGCAAAAGGTACCGATTTCTATCATTTTTTTTGTAATTGATTTAGAAATATTCGATCTAATTTTTAAAGCAATGACATAATTTATTTTTTGTCAGTATTGTGCCATGCAGCACCACCACTTTTTGGTCAATAGGTACAAATACGATGAATATTTATATGGATAATAAGAATTTTCGTTGTTTTGCGTAGAGCTAGATTGCTAAATTGGAGTATTGCGCAAGTTTATTTATCTTTAATCAACATGTAAAATTTTTGGTATATATTTTAAAGTCCATGTACCTTTTCAATGAAGCATTGAGGAAGGTCACTTGTTGGTATTTTTTGCTTAATGGAGATTGCTTGATTGTTTCTCTTTTGCATTAAACGTGTTCTAACATTAGATGTACTTCGAGGCATTAAGAACGTCACTACAAAGATTATACTGGCTAACTTTAGAGCTTTTAGCTAAGCTCCAGCAATTGTAGAGTGTTCTATTGTGTCTCTTGGCGGTTCAAGTTGAGTATGACTTTCATTACTATAGTCCCAGTATATTCATAGTTTTAATTGTAATCCGCGTTGCGACTGTTGGATATTAGAAAGAGTTGAACAGCTTTTTGTATTCATATTGGTCTAATTTCATTCGTGAAAGGATAAGTTGTGCATATGAATATTTTTATAATATATAGATCCTAATTCTTTTATACCTAGTATAGGTAGTCCATTGTCTGGTAGTTATTACACTGGACTATGTTGCTACTATGTTACCTATAGTTGCCAATTATATACAGTCTTGTTCGTATTGTGTTCATTGTTTGCACAGTCCGTCTGTTTACCAAGATAGATATCTTGCTTTTAAGCATATTGTATCTAATCTTAGCAAATATCGAATTTAGCACCGACCGCGCCGACCCCAAATTATGCATGTATTAATTTTTTTAATACAGATTTATTAAAAGATATTGAAATTTAAAAAATTTTGAAGTTGTATTTAAAATCCGAAATTTCCTATTACGGATAATAGAAATTCTTCCACTTTTCGAAATAACTCCCCGTTCAGGAGCAATGGAATCCAGGCCAATAGTTAGTCGTACTCCACCTGGGGCTAGTGTAGGCTTAAGCAATGATCAGATTTCACCACAACTGGTAGATAACCACAATAGTGATGATAATAATGAGCGATGAGATATTAATGAACGTCCACCTGTTCAAGAAGAAGCCACAGACGCGAAGCAAACCAACGAGTTTTCATTCGTGAAATGCAGTCTATTAGAGATACCCTAGTTGGAAGATTGGACAATTTGAATCTAAATACTCCCAATGTGAATCCTACGAGACCTTCGAACGCCCGTTCCGACTTCGAACATTTTTTAAATAACGCTTCGTTTTCGACCCAACGCACAGAGACACGAATCGCTTTATTTAGCGGAATTAAATTAAGATTGCATTTATAGTTTTTTTTTTTATTGAAATTGTTCACAGAAAAGAATATAACAAATTTTTTTAACATATGACTACAAATTTGACAAAACAATACATACAAACCAGCTTATTTTAATTTTTTTAATTATTTGGTACATCTAAAAGTTGCAAGACTTCATGTTCCATGACACTTTTATTTCTTCTCGTAAAGTATCTTAGACTTGCTAAGAATTGGATCTGAGGTTATAAGTAATCGATTTAAGAGTTCAGTATTTGTATCTACACGTGATATTTTTCTGGTAAGAAGTTCCCTAAACCTTCTATTTTCCTTGTTTCTTGCATCTTGCGCTTCTTCTGAAAGTTGTCCGATTGGAAGTATACAAGTCGAAATTATTTGTTTTCTATGAAAGAAGACCTTATGCACACTTACTGGCTTAAAATACCAGGCATAATTTTCAAAAGCATCTGCATCTATTGGGAACCCAGACCCAAGAGCTTCTAAGATGATATGAAACTTTTTGATAATTTCTTTATCTATCACTGTAATTTGGGCAGTCTTTTCATCATCTCTAAAAAATCGTCTAGCCTTGTTCCCGTCATTAGGATTGCCAGACTGTTGAGTTGGCATATCTACCAATAACCCAGTTTCTCTTGTAAATTTTTCTTGGATTAGTTATTTTCTGGCCTTGACTTTTTTTTTACTGCCTTAGTCTTTTACCTGCCGCAACTTGACTTCTAATCTATAAGCTTTTTTTCGGTCTTCCTACTCTAGATGAAGAAGGTATTTCATCTAAGATATGTTGTGGTAATGTTAGATTTTTATTTAGCCACAGGGAATTTGAATTTTCGAA
This sequence comes from Portevinia maculata, assembly GCA_949715645.1. Lineage (NCBI taxonomy): Eukaryota > Metazoa > Arthropoda > Insecta > Diptera > Syrphidae > Portevinia > Portevinia maculata. Next base: position 225,133,786 of record OX454526.1, read on the forward strand.
GCGCTCTCTATGCCGACCACTTTGGCCCATGTCTCGTCAAATCTTAAACATAAAGTTTTAAAGGTTAATTTGATTGACTTTGTTGCAGCCTCAGAAAATATTACATGGCTAAAGTAACCCACAACAAAAGCAGAAACAGCATCTAAGCGCTTAATTTTAAATTAAGAAATCCAAACATAATAAATTAGCTTTTTCGTGATTTCTATGGGCATCCTAAAAAACGAAAAATTTTGTTGAAACACATTTTAGCAGTGCATATGCAAGGCTTTAGAACAAACACGGTCTCCAACTTGGACAACACTGAACAACTAGGTATACTTTTCGTCTAACGAATACAAAAAACACATATTTTATCTATAAATTTTACTTTCATTTAACCCTTATACCTATTAAACCAAATCTTTAATTATTTAAGAAAAACTTACTTTTATATCAATTGACTTTTAACTTATTGAGAAAAGATAAAAAAAAGCTATAAAATATACGCGAACCAATTAAAACCGATATAAACACTTTCTCTTCAAATTGACCTTCTTATAAAAAAAATTATGTACAATTTGGAGTTTGAGATGATTTTTTTTTTGTTGCAGCTTAACCGGTTTTTGTTTAATTTTGTGCACGTCATTTTCCTTATTAAACCAAGCTAAATCAGCGATTCGTCACACGGTGCAACGCAGACAAGCACCACCAATAAGTCAACAAACTTCTTTAGTAAGTTCAGTTTGTAAAATTGAAAAGTGGCAAATTGCATTCGACGGGTCCGAAAATATCCACGATTTTCTTTTTAAAGTGGAAACCCTTAAGGATCGTTCGCAATGTAGCTGGGAATACACTATAACTTGTCTTATCTTTTTTTATCTCTGCCTCAATTAATATTTTTTCACATGCAAATATGGTTTATAAGCCATTTGGGAATCCTCATTGCTGAAATTGCGAATCTCCTTCACCAATGTGAACACAGACACCAATTGTATTGAATACAAAGAAACAAGTTACAGGTGACTGTGATGGTCTAATTGCAATATGCTATAACCTACCCCAAACATTCATCAAAGCCAACAAATAATATTCCATCAATCTACTTGATGACAATTCTTCCACCTTTCTTTATCCACCATCGCCCCTATCTTTAAATATGAATATCCATTTTTCACTTGAAAATATGAATTATAAAGAAAATCATTTGAGAATCCTCACAGTAGCTGAAATGCGACTCTCTTTCAACGATCATACACACACATACCAATAATTGTGTTAAAATCCAGAAAACATAACATACCCCTTCCATCAAAGCAAACAAAAAATATACCATAAATCTACACGAAACCTGCTTTGCCAACCACCACCACTACCTGCATCATCCTCCTACTCATATTCCCAGCACGAGAATGGTGTAGAACTATACTATCATGATTTGTTGCGGGCGAATGCGCACTGGTGGCGTATCGTCGTTTACGCACGGTTGCACTACTATAAGGTTTATATACAATGATTTCACTTTTTCAACTATACGAAATACGACCATTGTATATACACTTTATAGTATTCTCACTTCGTGTATACGACGATAAGCCACCATACGACGTAAGGCCAAAACAAATTATATTAGTTTATTCACATTATGTGGGTTTATTTTTGTTTTCCTCCAATCTCCTGAATGGGAATATGAGAATGAAGATCATTCAGATTCAGGTAGCGACTACCGATGCCGATGGTGGCTGATGTTTGACGTAGCGGACATTCTCATCGGGTAGATTTATCGTATTTTATTTTATTTTATTTGTTGGCTCTGATGGAAGTATCAGCAGAATATTTTTATTTGGTTTTTCGCAAACAGCTGATTTTTTGTTCTGCTTCATGCTCGTGAGTAGGTATATGAGAAGTAAGAAGACACAGGTAGCGTTGGTGGTGGACGGTAGGGCGGAAAGGTGAAGGAATTATTATCGGGTAGACTTATGCCATATTATTTGTTTGCTCTGATGGAAGTTTGGGGTAGGTTATGTTTTCTGGTATTTAATACAATTGGAATGTGTGTGTATGATCGTTGAAGGAGAGTCGCATTTCAGGATTGAGGTTTCTGGAATGATTTTCTTTATAATCCATATTTGCAAGTGGAAAATGGATATGCATATTTAAAGGTAGGGGCGATGGTGGATAAAGGAAGGTGGGAGAATTGTCGTCGAGTAGTTGATGGTATATTATTTGTTGGCTTTGATGAATGTTTGGGGTAGGTTATGGCATATTGCAATTAGACCAACACAGTCACCTGTAACTTGTTTTCTTTGTTTTTAATACAATTGGTGTGTATGTTCACATCGGTGAAGGAGATTCGCATTTCACCACTGAGGATTCCCAAATGGTTTATAAACCATATTTGCATGTGAAAAAATATTAATTGAGGCAGAGATAAAAAAAGATAAGACAAGTTATAGTGTATTCCCAGCTACATTGCGAACGATCCTTAAGGGTTTCCACTTTAAAAAGAAAATCGTGGATATTTTCGGACCCGTCGAATGCAATTTGCCACTTTTCAATTTTACAAATTGAACTTACTAAAGAAGTTTGTTGACTTATTGGTGGTGCTTGTCTGCGTTGCACAGTGTGACGAATCGCTGATTTAGCTTGGTTTAATAAGGGAAATGACATGCACAAAATTAAACAAAAACCGGTTAGCCTCCTACGTAATGAGTGTGCAATTTTTTTGTTGTTGCATAGTGCAACAAAAAAAAATCATCTCAAACTCCAAATTGTACATAATTTTTTTTATAAGAAGGTCAATTTGAAGAGAAAGTGTTTATATCGGTTTTAATTGGTTCGCGTATATTTTATAGCTTTTTTTTTATCTTTTCTCAATAAGTTAAAAGTCAATTGATATAAAAGTAAGTTTTTCTTAAATAATTAAAGATTTTGTTTAATAGGTATAAGGGTTAAATGAAAGTAAAATTTATAGATAAAATATGTGTTTTTTGTATTCATTAGACGAAAAGTATACCTAGTTGTTCAGTGTTGTCCAAGTTGGAGACCGTGTTTGTTCTAAAGCCTTGCATATGCACTACTAAAATGTGTTTCAACAAAATTTTTCGTTTTTTAGGATGCCCATAGAAATCACGAAAAAGCAAATTTTTTATGTTTGGATTTCTTAATTTAAAATTAAGCGCTTAGATGCTGTTTCTGCTTTTGTTGTGGGTTACTTTAGCCATGTAATATTTTCTGAGGCTGCAAAAAAGTCAATCAAATTAACCTTTAAGACTTTATGTTTAAGATTTGACGAGACATGGGCCAAAAGTGGTCGGCATAGAGAGCGCTTCGAAAATTCAAATTCTCTGTGGCTAAATGAAAATCTAACATTACCACAACATATCTTAGATGAAATACCTTCTTCATCTAGAGTAGGAAGACCGAAAAAAAGCTTATAGATTAGATGTCAAGTTGCGGCAGGTAAAAGACCAAGGCAGTAAAAAAAAGTCAAAGCCAGAAAATAACTAATCCAAGAAAAATTTACAAGAGAAACTGGGTTATTGGTAGATATGCCAACTCAACAGTCTGGCAATCCTAATGACGGGAACAAGGCTAGACGATTTTTTAGAGATGATGAAAAGACTGCGCAAATTACAGTGATAGATAAAGAAATTATCAAAAAGTTTCATATCATCTTAGAAGCTCTTGGGTCTGGGTTCCCAATAGATGCAGATGCTTTTGAAAATTATGCCTGGTATTTTAAGCCAGTAAGTGTGCATAAGGTCTTCTTTCATGGAAAACAAATAATTTCGACTTGTATACTTCCAATCGGACAACTTTCAGAAGAAGCGCAAGAGGCAAGAAACAAGGAAAATAGAAGGTTTAGGGAACTTCTTACCAGAAAAATATCACGTGTAGATACAAATACTGAACTCTTAAATCGATTGCTTATAACCTCAGATCCAATTCTTAGCAAGTCTAAGATACTTTCCGAGAAGAAAGAAAAGCGTCATGGAACATGAATTGCAACTTTTATATGTAGAGTAAGTTAGGGTAATATGGAATACATCTTTCTTATTCTGAAATTATATCTACATTTCTATACCAAACTACCCATCAACTGACTTAAATTGACTGATGTCTATTCAGGTACATAGGCTGAACTTTCCAGAGCATTAAAATTTACCACTTTTGAAATACGGCTTATTATATAAAAAATGCCAATATCTTATTTCCACAAAATGTGAAGGTAATATGGAATATTCCATATTACCACGATTTGGGTGCAATATGGAATATTCCATATTACCCACAATCGAAATGTTTTCTTTTCCATTTTATTTTTTTTTAAGTTTTAATTTATAAATGAATTCTCACAAAATTTACATAAATATTTTGTTTTTAAACAATTTTTGTGTGACCACATACTGCATTGAATGCATCTGTCCCATAAGAGGCCATCAGGATACGATTCTTCACATGCATTGCAGAATACGCCTTCATGAGGTTCAGGATCGAAATCTGAGCCTATTTCAGCTGAGCTTTTGTCATCTGCAACAAAACTTAATGATGAATCGCTATAAGATTGGTTTGGAAAATACCTTTTGCATTTCGGTTGCCTTTTACGGCCTCCTTTTGAAGTGGAAGGTAATTTTTGATCATCTTTTTCTTTTTGAACACTTATTTTTTTAGTTCCAGTTTTAAACAAATTTTTACCATAGACATTTTTAGTTTTTAAAGTATCCTGTTTGTTTAAGGAGAGTTTATACGGCGTCTCTGTTATAACAGCAGCCTGTGTGGCTTTCCTTCCCCTATTGGATTTTTTTTTATTTATTTCAACTGGCGAGGCTATGTCCCAAGAAGAGACAGTATAATTCGAGGTTTTTTCAGAGGTCCTTGGTGGAGTTTGTGAAGCCTTATCACTCAAATGATTTTCTTGTTGAACAATTGATTCATCAACTTTCCCTGCACCAATGAAATCCGCTTCGGTAAAAATATGTGGGTTGAAAGGGTAAATGCCTGTACATCTGAAACCGTTAGCAGATATTTCCGCTGTTTGACACCTTAGATATGCTTTGGCGAACAGTTCTGCAACGTCATATAATGTCACCTTTCGTCCCTGCTCCCGCAAAAACAAGCGAATAACCTCACTGTAGTACGATTTTAATGGCGCCATGAAAGATCTATCAAGCGGCTGCATCTTATGGGTTGAGTGAGGTGGCAGCGAAATTATAGTTACAAAATTCGCCTTTGCCATTTCGATAACATCAATATTCCGTGTGTGGCTAAAATGATCGTCTAATATTAGTAAAACTGGCGAGTCCTCAACCGGTTGCACTTTTTTAATAAAATGCTTAAACCATTTGGTAAAGAGGTTAAGTTGTATCCATCCCGACGGATGAAATGCAGCAATTGAGCCAGGCGGAGCATTTTTCATTAACTGCATATTTTCATTTTTTCTAGGGAAGACAAAAAGTGGTGGCACGAACTGACCACCAGCGCTCATAGCTAATACCAAGGTTACAAGCGAGCCTCTTTCAGCGGAGGTCAAAATGCCAATCTATCGTTTTCCTTTAGTAGCTAATATTTTTGGCTGTTTGCTTTGAACAATCGAAAAACCTGTTTCGTCAACATTATAGATCCGATCTGGTGGAAAATTATATCGATGGTTGTAAGATTTCAGAAGGTCAAAAAAAAGATCAACATTGCTTCTTGTAAACCCAGTGGCTGTAGCGATTGACGTACCTGACGGTTTTCTAATCGACAGATCATTTTTATGTCGTTTTATAAACCCTTTAAGCCAATCACGCCCAGCGCATTGCTTTATAATGGAAAATTTGTTTGGAATGTTGTTCCTTAATGCCAATTGAAAAGCCAACGACCTAAAATCTGATTGCGTTAACCCAAAGTATCGCGACTCCATCTCTTTGATATATTTTACAAGTTCAGCCTCCATCTCGTTTGTGAAGATGGGTTTTCTTCCAAGGGAAATACGCGATACTTTAGTAGAAGTTTCTGCAGATGTGGCCAATCTAAAAAGAGTTCCGCGTGGAACATTGAATGCTTTCGAAGCTTTCAGGTAACCCATTTTCTTTGCACGAACGCAATGAATGGCTTGTTCCATTTCCTCTGGTTTCCATTGCTTGCGCCTTGCAGCGTTTTGGGTCTTAGTAGCCATCTATACATAAAGATTTAAGGTTTTAGAGATTTTATCAAAAAGGAGAAAAAAGTGCTGATAATATGGAATACTATTCCATATTACCAACGTCTAGGTATTCCGTATTACCACATTTTTGCACATTTCAGGAAAAAAGTAAAAAGTTACATACCGCTTATATATTTTTTCAGAAAACCAGCAATAAATGGAAGTACGAACTAACTGCTTTCGAAACACACGATTTTACTTTAAGTTTATGATTATAAGATATTTTTTTAAGGAGAAATTCTCACACCATGCAAAGTTTTGCTTGTAGCGGTTTTTGAATTTTATATTTTTTTTTGTCAGTTTGACAGTTATTTGAAATCAAGTAGAAGATTGCTATGATTTCTTACACAATCTAAGTTATGAGTGTGAAAAAAGAGATGGCGCTGCACTAAATATGGAGAAACAGGGGTATTCCATATTACCCAAATATTCCATATTACCCTAACTTACTCTACCAAATAATTAAAAAAATTAAAATAATCTGGTTTGTATGTATTGTTTTGTCTTGAAATTTGTAGCCATATGTTAAAAAAAAATTTGTTATATTCTATTCTGTGAACAATTTCAATTAAAAAAAAACAAAAAATTTAATCTTAATTTAATTCCGCTAAATCAGCGATTCATCACACTGTGCGTTAGGTCGAAAACGATGCGTTATTTAAAAAATGTTCGAAGTCGGAACGAGCGTTCGAAGGTCTCGTAGGATTCACATTGGGAGTATTTAAATTCAAATTGTCCAATCTTCGAACTAAGGTATCTCTAATAGACTGCATTTCACGAATGAAAACTCGTTGGTTTGCCTCGAGTCTGTGGTTTCTTCTTGAACAGGTGGACGTTCATTAATATCTCATCGCTCATTATTATCATCACTATTGTGGTTATCTACCAGTTGTGGTAAAATCTTATCCTGGCTTAAGCCTACACTAGCCCCAGGTGGAGTACGACTAACTATTGGCCTGGATTCCATTGCTCCTGAACGGGGAGTTATTTCGAAAAGTGGAAGAATTTCTCAAATTACTTGGTCTTCCTCTAGAACGCGTATTTGGAACTCTATTATCCATAATAGGAAATTTCGGATTTTAAATACAACTTCAAAAGTTTTTAAATTTCAATATCTTTTAATAAATCTGTATTAAAAAAAATTAATACATGCATAATTTGGGGTCAGCGCGGTCGGTGCTAAATTCGATATTAAATCAGATATTAATATCAAGACTGTATATAATTGGCAACTATAGGTAACATAGTAGCAACATAGTCCAGTGTAATAACTAACAGACAATGGACTACCTATACTAGGTAGAAAAGAATTAGGATTTATATATTATAAAAATATTCATATGCACAACTTATCCTTTCACGAATGAAATTAGACCAATATGAATACGAAAAGCAGTTCAACTCTTTCTGATATCCAATAGTCGCAACGCGCATTACAATTAAAACTATGAATACCTATACTGGGACTACTATACTAATGAAAGTCATACTCAACATGAACCGCCAAGAGACACAATAGAACAATATACAATTGCTGGAGCTCGGCTAAAAGCTCTAGAGTTAGCCAGTATAATCTTTGTAGTGACGTTCTTAATGCCTCGAAGTACATCTAATGTTAGAACACGTTTAATGCAAAAGAGAAACAATCAAGCAACCTCCATTAAGCAAAAAATACCAACAAGTGACCTTCCTCAATGCTTCATTGAAAAGGTACATGGACTTTAAAATATATACCAGCAATTTCACATGTTGATTAAAGATAAATAAACTTGCGCAATACTCCTATAAAATATGTCGTTCATCGAATTTAGTAATCTAGCTCCACGCAAAACAACGAAAATTCTTACTATCCATGTAAATATTCATCTTATAGGTACCTATTGAACAAGAAGTGGTGGTGCTTCATGGCACGATACTGACAAAAAAAATTATGTCATTGCTTTATAAATTAGATCGAGTAGGTATTTCTAAATCAATTACAAAAAAAAATTATAGAAATCGGTACCTTTTGCGACAAGATATAGCCGAAACAGTGAGAGTCTAAAATGCGACAAACTCATAATATCTCATTTGATGAAAAATACCGAAATCAAATTTTATTCAATTTTTCCTTTCAAACGAATCGCCTATTCCATCATTTCTACTCGCAGACGAAGAAGTCAGATTTATTATATGTATTTCCATCATCTCCCTCTCATCAAACATACTAGGTACTTGCCTAAGCGAAGGCAACATTGCAAATCATCAATTACACAGAAAAATAAATACATACAGTGAACTCTCTCATAAGCGGACACTGACGGTACCAAGAAATTTGTCCGCTTATTAGAGGTGTCCGGTTATGAGAAAAAATATTTCATTGACAACCTTGAAAAAAGAAACAGGCCATATGCATTTATGGTACCTATAACATCTTATTTTAAAATGGAATGCATTTTTTGTGATAAACATTAGTTGTAGGTAATAAAAAGGATAATGACAAAACATAAACAAGAACAAAGCCTTTAAAAATTCATTTTTGCATTACTTGAAACTATGTAGGTACTTATATTTACTTCAAATTATGCATACACTTACGCACAAACCTACGTATTGCGCCACGAGAATTTTAGTCGGATAGGCGACAGACGGCCGCCGGCGCCGCAGTCTACTATGTTTACATTCTTTACCGTTTTTTTTAAATTTTTTGCTGGGTATCAAGGGCAAAGCGCAAAGAAAAGGAAAAAAACAAACAAAATAAAAGACAACGAAGTGTGCCAAATGCGTTTTGTCCGTTTAAGAGAGAGTGAAATTCTATTGCGGCTATGAAAACTGGTGTCCGCGTCCGGTTATAAAAGAGTCCGTTTATGAGAGAATTATTTACATTAAAAATTGTGTAGATTATTCCGTTCTTTGAAATTTGTCCGGTTATGAGAAGTGTCCGCTTATGAGGGGTGTCCGTTAGGAGAGAGTACACTGTACTTACATTTCCATACAAATGAAAATCATATGGCATGACCACAGAATCGATAATGCGAGATCCATTATCCATACAAATTAACTTACTTGGAAATCCTACATGCTACCTGTGCTGCTAAACAACAAAAATGCCTGTGCTCCTTCTTACAAAGAAAAAAAATACAACATACATGGGAATGCAATTATGAAAGGTTCGATAAACAGAGATAAAGTTTTTATTTGGTTTTCTTTCTTCGTTTTCAAAGTGTGTACAAAACATAGGGACGGGCTACAGTCCGTTTGGGCGAACTGTTGGATACCCTATTCTTATTCCTATCCCTCATAAGTGGGCGTGACAAAAGTCTAAGTATGGTTGAATTGTTAAGAACGCTCTACATATTTTGTTATATAACATTTAAAGGATTTTATCAAAAAAAAACGCTCCCTAGCTCAAACTTGGGTGTTTCAATAAAATTGTTTTATTTAATTGTGGGCGTGTCAGTAGGCGGATTTTGAAAATATTTACACATGAGCGTAAAGGGCCTATAGAGAGTAGATATTATAAATTTCAGCTCCCTAGCTCAAACTTTGGATTTTCAAAAATTAATACCTACCCTTAGAAGGGTAGGTATACAAAAATTATTTTATTCATTTGTGGGCGTGTCAGTCGGCGGATTTTGAAAATTTGTTATCCCGAGCAGTTCTAGGAGTCATAGATCATATATAAAAAATTTCAGCTTTCTAGCTCAAAATTCGATTTTTTCCAAAATTTTGTTTTTTTGAGTTTGTGGGCGTGTCTGTGGCGGATTTCAAAAATTCGTAAACTTGATTATTTCGGGACCCTAGAGAGTATATGGTTAAAATTTCAGCTCTTTAGGTCCAGTTTAAAGGCCTAATTTTTGCCGACAGACGGACGGACGGACGGACGGACATGGCTAGATCGACATTACTATCGATGCTGATCATAAATATAGTAACTTTTAGGGGTCTACGGGCAATATTAAGGTATGTTACAAACTATGCGTCAAAATTAATATACCCTTAGAATAGAGTGTAAAAATGGTGACAGCAAAATTTAAGACACAAACCTTTAAAACGCCATCTACCAACGTGAGGCCAAAATAAAAAACTCGCTGTTATGATAATACTATAAAGTGTATATACAATCAGCGCATTGTTAAACAACATGGTGTAAATATCTACAGCCTCCAGAGACAGGTGTCTTAATACGACGTTTGGGACACCATCAACCCATGTATCAAACAAGTGTGATACATCTCGGTCATTGAATACGGTCAATCCGTTATTCTCAGATCGTCAATTCTCAAGTTTGGTGCTCAGATAGAAAGCGGCTCACCAGAACCCTATTCTCATTCTCGTGGTTACGGCGAACAAAATTGTTCACCATATACACGGACTCGAAACAAGCTCCTAGCAAATCCACTTTCTTCTGTGTGTCCGCGATTCGGGCACAAGGAATATCATTGTGATCCCTCCTCTCAAACAACTTATTTATCTGTAAGCGAACACACTACTTCTGCACCGTTGCCCGCTGAAAATATGTCAAACTACTACCAGTTTGATTATTTTAATAACAAGGCAACAGCAACTTAGTGTACCAATACAATGCAGCCGCCGCGCCGCTCTTAATTACACTTTAAAACAACGTTTACGTTAAAGGCGGACTGAAATATGGCAGTTGAATGTTTATTTATATTTTTGCAAAACTTGTCAATAAACAGGTGTTCAAGAAGAGTTAAAATAATTCGCCTAACTTGGCAGGAGAGGTCGTTAGGACAGATTAAATATTTTTTTATTTAACTTTGGTCAATCTTAGGGTGTTTTACTTTTATCGATTCATTTAACGATTTTAGGTAATCTAATAATCTTTTTGCTTTTGGGGAGTATGGTGGTTACGGCAAAAATTGGATGTTTTTATTCGCGATTCTGGTTTTTGACACGAGCATTATGTATTGGAACAATATCTTCCTAAAATAGCCACTCTACAGAAATCCTATTCAAATTATTTTCGATGTATCGAGGATTTGCAATGGGTTTGAATGAAAGTGACTGAGAGATATCTTTGGCAAATACGTATATTGTAACTTAATCAAATAGAAGCATGCTTTTATGAGTAGCGTTTACTTTTTAAGGCATCTCTGTGAGCTTCACTGTCATCTCTCGTTTGCTATGCCATCGATCCCAGCCGCTTTATTGGTTTTTGCAGCTTAGATCTCTGCAAGAGAGATAGGATGTTAATATCTTCTAAATTCTACGCAATAATGTTAATCGAGTGCTCATCATTGCACCCTTCTTAATGATATCATGAGGAAGAAAGTACCAAAAATATTTCTTTCATCTTCTTAGGTATTCCTTGCTTGCCATAACTTTAGTCGATATCCAAGGTCGATTTTGTAAGGTTCTCATGTTATTATATCCCGTGGCGTATTTTTATATTACGAATTTGTTCTTTCCAGGCAGTTATAATCTTAAATATTTCTTATTACTTACTACTTGGAATTTTCCCTTCAGTTATATGTTACACTCGTAATTTTGGTCGTCAGAGTGTCTAAGTCTCTTACAGAAGAAAACGATTTCTCTCCTCACACACAGGCAGTACCTTATATTCCTCAATCTCTTCTCTCTACATAATTTGCATTATCTGCCTCGAATGTGTTCCATTTCAGACTTATTGCTAAATTTCAACATAACGCAGGTGTCAAGATTTTTCAATCACCGTACCATATAACATTTTCCCAAAATTCTTGGTCTCTAGCTTTTTGTTTTGCTTATTCGCGTTATACCTATGTCAAAATGAATACGCGAGTATATACAAGTACATACCTACGACTATCTACCTACCTACCTACCTAAATATAGCTGGGAGTAATAATTTAAGAAGATATGGTGTTTATTGGAAATATTTATGTCCGACATAAACAAGAAGTACGCTCTTCTAGACAAAGCAGTGTTGGTTGGGTAACCTTTGGATTAAGTTATAATGATGAAGGTTCAGAAAATATATACATAAAATTCTTCATCTTTGCGTAAAGCACAAATAACCAGGACTACGACCACGAGGGTATCGTATTCTATCTTTATTTTTCTTTTAATACAGCTATTTCAAAAAGCGTTTTTTTTTTTAAATTCTTTTGACGACAAGTTGCTTCAGAATTTTATTGGATACAATTATTGTACAACTTTCGTGCTATGTAAGTTATTGTCTCGCTATTTTATTGTTGACAGACAATGAGTTATGAGTGGCGTATTTTTTTTTACGAAATGTACGTGTATCATTGTTATGAAATCTGTTAGCCTGTATACATAATACATAGGTACTTTATTTAAATGCAGACAGATAAGCTTCCATTTGAGTAGTCAATAATGATAAAGGGTAGGAACCAAGCCCGTTGCCAGCCATAGGATCCATCCTATTTCATACTTCCTTTGTCAGTTCGACTGCAAGAAAAATCACGTGATTTGGCATCAGCAGTAAATCACGTTCAGAAGATTGTGGCTTCAAGAAGAACGAAAAAAAGCAGAAGTATCGATTGGCGAAATTTTAGAGTAGCTTAGAGGTTGCAAGAGTTTAAAACCCCATTTTTGGACTTAATGTCTTGAAAGTGGCATAAAGCCATACGTTAAAACATGGCCTTTTGTGACATGGCCTTTTGTGACATGGCCTTATGTCACCGAACAATGGAACTCAGAGTTTCGAGAGTCACGTTGAGGCGAACAGCTCGTTCTAATTATCAACTAGGCTCTGTTGAATCGTACTTCCGTCTTGCTGATTCAAAATTTTTTCGGACAAATGTTTCAATGAGAAAATGCAAGAATACCTTCAAGCTTACCTATATTTCTCCCTGGATTTGCTACAACTGAAAGAGTAGACAATTTGTATCATCTTGCTCCATATTTTAAAAACCGAGTCTCAGAATTTGCTGCGAGTGCTGAGTATAAATTTTGGTGGTTTCTGATTTTTGAGTCCAACATTCAAATATATTATAACAGTTTTGGCGACTCTTCCGGTCACATTGGCAAGTGTGGAGAGGTCATTTTCGACACTGAAAAGAGTCAAAACTTACATACGGATTTCAACGGGCAACGAAAGACTTGTTGCACTCGCAGTAGAGTCAATCCATCGGGATTTAGGTCTTGATCCGAATGAGTTTTCGAGCTATGTAGCTATTTGTTTACAAAACTATATAGCTATTTACTTTAAAATAAATAGCTATGTTCCTTTAAACGCTGAAATAAACGACAGTTCCCTAAAAATATATATATTTATTTATTCATTTATAGAAACTGTATTTATCTATTATTTTAGAATTTAAAATAAAACGTTTTAAAAACATAAATAAAATAATAACCCTTGATATTTTTCCTGTTTTAAAGAGTGCCAATAATTGTAGTTTTTTGGGTGCCAATAATTAAATCAGGGTGCAAATAATTGTAGTTTTTAGTAAGCTTTTTTTAAATTGGCATTTTAAATATAATTTCGATTATTAAATCTTTATTTATAGTACTCAATCAATGCGATATTAAATATTTTATACTCTGGTAAACAACAGATTCAAACAACTTTAGAAATAAACTTATTATAGTTGATCAAAGTTGAAATTTCCTTAGGGGTGCCAAAAATTGTAGTCGTTACGCTAAATATCGTTCACCTGGTTAAGGTTATTCCGTAGCATGAACGAAGGAGTATAAATATAAAGCTTCCAATACATATTATAAGACGTTATGTAAAAGAGAAAACAAGTGCTATATTGAATCGGATCCATTACGGCTAGCACACTGTAATAGCGCATCGCAGTTTTGAAAACTAGCCCGACGTTAAGAAGTATACCATCGCGCCAATTTATTCCCCAGTGTACTATTACCACAATTTAAAAAACTTCTTAATCCACAGGTGAGCAGGATTGTATTTGTACGCTGCACCGGGCTTGGAATATTACGCATTGGATTCATTGATAACTTCCCCAAAATAGCTACGGCTTAAGGGCTTAATGAAAAGCCCAGGATCGGATCGAATTCCAATTGAATTTTAAAAATATGGCTCTTGGAAAGGTAGGTAGGTAGGTAGATTTTTTTTTTTTTTATAATTTGCTTACGCTAAAGGGATTTTGTCTGTTGTTACAGTACCCTTATAATGCTAAGAACACAGTGTAAGCTACTTGGTATTAGAAAGAAAAGAGAGATAGGAAAGAAGTGTTTGGGTGCAGTTGTAGGGTTTTTCTCCACGGGTGGTGTCTAAGTTACTTAGGGAGATTACGATTTCATGTAATCGGTATAAAGTAATGGACTTGGCCGGGATTCGAACGCACGACCTTCCATTCCGTAAGCGAATACACTACTACTGCACCATTACCACCCATGGATGCCCGTGTGACTGGTGTCACGTCTCACTTAGACGATCAGTTTGGGCCCATTGGGTCGATTGTTGTTGGGATTTCTAAAATTTGTTTGAACTCCTGCAAAGAAACAAAAGATATGCCGCTGTTACACAGCTCAGTGATCCGCTTTATGAGAACCACCCGGATCTATATGAGGCGCTCAGCGCCAAAACGGCCTAACCCTCATTTTCAAAAAAATCAAACTGACTATGCAGATCGAACCGGAATCTTTTGAAATTTATATAAAAACAAACTCCCTGTGATATCGTATAAAACTAGGTGAATTTTTATGGGTAAAACTGTTTTTCGTCTCTATGAAATTTAAAAATTGTTAGATGCCAAAACGGCCTAAGCTGCTTAGGCCACATTGAATTCTTGAATTTAAACATTTGTGTGGGTTAGGCCAAAAACGCATTCTACATTTTAAGAGTATGTATAGCTATTTGAAAATAAATCAAGTTAGCCAGTAGGTATATTTGAAAATAAATCAAGTTAGCCAGTAGGTTTTTAAAAGTATCTATATAAATATTGCCTCTCCACTTTTAGTTCATGCAATTCTTGTTTTGATGTAGACACGCTTGATACTTTATTTTTTACTAGTTTTTCTCCTTAAGAAAGTTATTCATTTTTAAATAGATCCACTTGTTTGTCAAAGGTAAGTTCGTAAAGTTTACTGAAGGACCTTTATTCAAATTGAAAATGTATTAATTAGACAAAGAAATTGCACGTGAATAAGCATGTCCGAGGTGGACTCCATAAGTTTACAGGACTTTGAAGATTCTCAACAATCAACAGAAAATGAAAGGTCAACTGAATCAGCAGTTGAAGTTGAAAGCAGAAATGAATTGAAAACACCTACGAGGAAAAGAATTGCCAACAAATCGAACTGGAAAGAACACGTAAGTAAAGTTCAGCGAAATTCAGGAAAATGCTATAAGACTGTAAAAGGAATTATGAAGCCAGCTCGAACGCTAAATGCACTTGCATGTCCATGTCCGTTAAAATGTCATCAGCATTTCAGTGAGACTATTTTGCAAAGTATTTTCGATAATTTTTATAAAATTGCTGATCATGATTTGCAAAATGCGTATTTATGTGGACAAATTGGAGTTATTGCAACAAAGAGATCTTATAAGAAGTCTTTGGGCGAAAGCCGCAGATTTAGTACAAGAATTTACAAACTTCCTGGAGTCAACAATGTCGGAATGAATGTCTGCAAAAGGTTTTTTAAACAGATTCTTCAGGTAACTGATGGTCGTATTACGCGTGCACTTAAGCATAGAACACCTGGAAGTGCATCAACAACACCAAAGTTGGACCAAAGAGGAAAGCATCCACCTCATAATAAGACGACCGTTGAAGCTACAGAACTCGTGAAAGACTTTATTAACAAATTTCCAAGGTATAGCTCTCATTATTCCAGGAAAAAGAATATCCAAAGAGAATTTCTTGCACCGACCTTAAACATTTCTTTAATGTACGAGCTGTATCGTGGATCTGCAGAAAGGGACAAGGTTGTTTCAAAATTCGTGTTTACGAAAATCTTTTCAGAAAATTTTAATTTGCATTTTCGAGCTCCAGTTTCTGACAGTTGCAAGAAATGCGATTCTTTTAATGTTAAAATCGAGGCTGCAGATGATCCTTCTGAAAAGCAGAGAATAACGAGCGAAAGAGATTTACACCACCGAAAAGCTGAATCAGCCAGAAGTGGGATGCAGTTGGATTCGAAACTTAACAAGGATGAATATGCAGTCATAGCTTTTGATTTAATGAAAACCCTGCCGACGCCAGTTATTTCCACAGGGATAGCTTACTACAAGAGGCAGCTATGGACCTATTGCCTTGGTATTCATGACCTTATTACAAACAAGTCTTTTATGTACACCTGGAATGAGGGAATAGCTTCACGTGGTCCACAGGAAATAGGGTCTTGCATTATGCATTACGTGAAAGCGAATGTCAAGTGTAGGAACTTAATTATGTATAGTGATCAATGTGGTGGTCAAAACCGGAACATAAGAATGAGCACTATTTGCACATACAACTCTACCTTTGAAGTTGATCAGATAGACCATAAGTTCTTAGTATCTGGACACTCATTCTTACCATGTGACCAAGATTTCGGTCTCATTGAAAAGGAAAAGAGATATTACAAGGACATTTTTACACCTGATGATTGGGATCGTGTAATCATCACAGCAAAAAAAAGCAGCCATTCCACTTAGTCAAAATGACAGCAGATGACTTTAAAAGCATTTCTTTGATCGAGAAACTAGTGACAAACAGAAAAGTTTCCACGGACAAGAGTTCGAAAGTTGAATGGCTTAAAATTCAGTGGCTTCGATTCCAAAATGAGAAGTCATTTATAATTCAATATAAATACTCAAATAATGAAGATGTTTTATTTCAAGAAGTTGACATTTCAAAGCGAAACTCCAGTAAATTCGTAGATGTGGAATTGGAGTCACTATATCCTGGAGGAAGATTCATTGAAGCTGCAAAGTTTAAGGACCTTCAAGAACTCAAGGAATTCATACCTCCTGTATTGCACTCGTTTTATAATAATTTGAAAACAAATACAAGAGCCGAAGATGAAGACATTCAGGAAGAAGAAGAAGAATAAAGATTTTCAATTAGTTTGCATAATTTTTCAAAACGCTTATTATAAAAATTGGTATTATATAAATGGCCTAACCCTCAATTGGTATCAATAAAAAAAATTTAAATGAATTCCAAAATGGCCTCAGCCACTTTTTTTTTCTTATTTATTGTTTAAAATGCTCTTTCTGTTTGTAAATAAACCCCTTACTGTTAACCACAAACAAAAAAAAACAAATATTATTTATCAAAGATTAATAAAAAAAAAATTAAAATATTTCAAAAACATGTTTTTTTTTAAACCTATTTTTCTCGGTACGATTTTATTGGGCTTAGGCCGTTTTGGCGGTGAGCGCCTCATATGTAAATCTCAGGAGTTTGTTCAGCTCAATATCGGTCAGACATTTTGGAGCATTGCGTTATTCCGCAATAATTTATATTTAAGAAAGCATACATTTTTCCGATTCGCGAAAAAAAGTAGAGCAGATCCACCTAATTATCGATTTCTTTTCTTAATGCCTCATAAAGCTTTTACGGCGGCGGTGTTCCATAAAAGATCAACTACTTGGATGATGGAAACAAGAATATCAATTAGGTTCTGACCAGAATATTTCAATTTGGTCTTTTATTCGCGAACGATATTGTGCTTCTTGCATGTTCGGCTGAAACTCTGCAGCTGATGATTAATCGGCAGGCCGAATATTGCAGCTTGTGGAGCGTCCTTCTAAGCTAAGATGCATTTTCTTAAAACAAATCACTTGATGCTAATGGGTAGACGGCAATGCCATGCTTTAATATAACGTCTTCACGACCAAGTAATGAAAATTAATTAAAAAGTCCATAAGTTTCGCACCTAGCATCTAAAACGAAATTGTGTCATGTAAATGGCGTATCATGGAGTGAATATAGTGCGGATAATGTTTAATTCACTCATATGAATGAAGTCTTCCATTCACCTGAATCATGTAAAGATATTATGGTACTACAATGCTTTCGGTATCTCTGCTTTTCCTCTATCCCTTATTTTTAAAACTACAGTGTTACATAACTATAAATGATTAGTAATGGGCTAATATGAAATGTCAATTCAATCCATTTTTACAACTTTATAACTTTTGCAAGTCTGAATGGGTCTTGCAAACCTTAATGGTAGAGAAGCGCAGGGCGGGCAGAAGGTAAATGTGTGGTTAGAGAAGAAGAAGACCTGAATAAATTCTGACGTATATAAAACTCACACAGCTACATATTGCTGCCAAAACAATACACCTCGTTGTTGCAACAGTGTAAATCCACCTCTAGTCCAGGTAATAAACAAGCCAAAAAGACCGATCTCTTAATTCACAAAATTGTTAATCGTCCTTCATTTGTTCCTTTTTTTAAATTTGACTGAAAAATATAACAATGCTTTGTCATTCGACTTCCTTTGTCCATCAACAATTACTTATTGAACAGATGCAGAAACAAGCCCCTCTTCGAATGAATTGATAAGGATTCCCAAGAAAATATTTTCTTTTCAATGAATAGGAGAATAGATTGTACCTATCTATCGTCGATATGCACCGCAATTGTCAATGGTTATCCAAATCCACCGCTGGAAATTGGTTTGGGGGAAACCCTTGCGTACATTTTTGATAAGGTATTATATATTTTTTCTTTTTTTATGCTCGTTTTTGGTCTTACTATGTATTTTTCAGTAGTCATATAGCCTTGAACTTGAAATGGTGACAAATCGTCCAATTGTTTCGAGAATTTAATATAGACCAAAAAATTCCTTTTTTAGTTGTTGCTTTGCAAACAAAGATTCAATTTGCATTAAGCCACAGGGAAATAAATGCTTTCATTTTCCGGGAAAAGTTCTCAGTTCAAGGATTTCGTTCTAAACGAATTACGTAGAATTTTTATTTGAATTTCTCATAATTTTTTTTTAAGAATTTAAAAAAAGAAGTTAAAAAGGAGAGAGAAGTAAAGTGGAAAACAGGTTCGCCTTCTTTTTATATTGAAAGTGGATTCATGTACGTACGTGCAGTAAATTTTATTTTTTATTCCATCCCTGGGCAGGCCAGTTTCCAGTTACAATATTTTTTTTAAATGAGTTAACATTTTCGATACATCGAATAAGTATTCAACTGTGTTTGAAAGATGGAATAAAATGCCAATCGGTGTGCTGTTTATTACAAATAGGGCAGAATAGCCTTTGTAAAGTTTAAATTTATTTAAATATAAAAATGTGTGAATTTTTTTGTAATAAATATTATTCTACGAATGCAAATTTTCTGAATAACGACTACAAAAAGAGAATAAGGCTCAAATAAACAGACCTTGACTTAAAAGGGACGTAAGACATTGGTATTGGTTGAATTGAATAGGAACCTTCGATTAAATTCAAGATCAGTTGCACAGCCGTAGCCAGGACCTAATGAAAGGGTGAGTTCCAAGTTTTTTTGGGTGAGCTGACATTTTTTTTAAAAAAATTATTTTTTTAATCTACTTAGAATTAAAAAAGTTGTATTCTTCAGTTTTTTTCGGCGAATTTACATAAAATATCTTGTATTTGCAACGAATTCAAAGGTTTTTTTTAAATGCTATAAAAGAAAGATTTCGCAATCGTTGATCGGTCATTGATAAACGTCGTATTGCGTCTATTCTCGAAAGTGCCGAAAATGATGACTCGTTCAAAGATGTGCTAGCAATAAATGTCTCGACAGCTTCAAAGAGACGATAAGTTATAGGAAAAGCGCTTTGAACAGGAAACAACACCTGAAGTATATTCTAATCTTGCAGTTCAGAGCTATTTTTTTCTTTGAGTAGAACATTTTTTACAACTAAATTTCTTCGTGTGAAGGCAATACCAAATTGGTGGTTTTAAGCCACTGTATTTAAAATGTTCACTCATAAAGTCTGTAGCATATTCAACAGCATTCAGTATATTATTGTTATACTCAAACCGTTAATTTACCTCTGAAATAACTGAGTCGATAATTTCAAAACAGATTCGTTTTAATAATGTTATTTCATCGTCATGCTCGCTTTCCCCAAGTGAAGACATTACAATGGATCCGCATAATCGGGTAGATCGACTTTTCATTCTCCGTTATCTTAGGGAAGGAACATATTCAACAGCATTCTGTTTTTCATTTGCTGTATTCAAAAACTGTTGAAATTATTTATCACTTGCAAATCTTCTACACCTTAATTAATTGACCTGATAATTGGCATAGCTCAGCGATAGCCGATTTCACGTTGTTGCTATTGTTCTATTGGCTGGTTCAATTATTCCCAAGAATTTAAATAAAAATCCAAGCAAACAAATAAATTTTGTTTTCATCGCGGAATCCATCAATCCTATTGCTGTTACCATATCATCTGCATTAAGGTTGTGTTCGTTGCTTTCCTTTATTTTCATCAACGTTTGAACTAACTGATCGAATTTACTGTTAATTGCTGAAATTGCTTGAAAATGTCCCGTTCAGCGTTGTTCTATAAGCAATGGAATGTTTCCACCCTCGTACAATTTGCGAATCTTGAAGCGATTAAATAAGTCATGAAAGATCTTTACATGCGTTTGGGTGAGCTCAAATAGTATATCCTAGCGTATGGCTGCCTACGGCCGTGGTCGGTTGGTCATATTAAACTCACCAACAGCGTTAAATCAGCCGACGCGACGACCGTTTTACATTTACATCAAAGATGTCTAAAATAAGTTTTGGTGGTCTACTGCCCAAAATACAGGTATAGAAGTTCTGTATGCGTCACTGCAATGTATACTTCACTAAATGTAAAACACATGAACAGAATTATTTTACGTAATATGCAAAGGTTGCTGCCTCACCTTTTGTGCCAGAACACAGGAGTCTAGAAAAGAAATAAAAAAAACATAGGGAAGGGCTACAATCTACTTGGTCGAACTGTTAAGGTATTCCTACTCCTATCCCCCATAAAGTGGGCGTGGCAATAGTCTAAGTATGGGCGAATTGTTAAGGACGCTGTACATATTGTGCTATACAACATTTAAAGGATTTTATCGAAAAAAAATACCCTTAAAAGTGGGCACGGCAGAAAATGACTTTCATTTACAATGATTTCTTCAGTAAAACGTTTTTTTTTTAATTTTGGTCGTATCAGTGGGGGATTAGAAAAACATAAAAAAATTAGCAGATAGAATATCTATATATTTTTTTATAATGTACATATGCGCACTGAAGGGATTTTTTAGTTTATCATGTAATAGCTACACAGAGCGGGCGTTAAGGAAATCAGGATTAGAATAAAAAAGAGAGATGTCGATGCACATTGGTTTTGAATGTTTGTAGGTTATAATGTGAAGGAAAAATAGATCACTTAAGGGTGAACTGATGAGCATTCCTTGCATGGCGGGTATAGCGGTTGGAATGTTCCAGGGATGGAATGCAACTGGCTATTTCGTTTGAGCACTTATGGTGGAAATAAGGATAAAATAACAAATGGCAGGAGACATTAAGCCGATAACTAAGAGAGTCAATCGATGTCGCGATGTCTCGGTCGCCAATGAGTTTTGTCCCCCGTTTATGGGCACTATCAAGTAGCTCCAGACCAGATATGAGCGTTGAACTAGAGTTTCGGGCGGATTAACACCTTATAAATTGTAGCAACATCAGAAGGCGTGAAATATTTCTGCATCGCTTTTCGACATCGAATATGTGGTCATTCCAACGGAGGTTGTCATTAACACACATACCGACAATGGAAAGTCTTTCGGTTTCAGCGACACAAGAGCCATTCATGGATAATGGCAGTATGTGTTGGTTTCGCTTTAATTACAGAAGACAGCATTGCGTTTTAGTAGCATTAAATTGCACTGTATTGGTTGTACCCCACTTATTATTGTTGGGGATTTTAATCTAAACAATTTAGAACATAATGAGGTTTCTAGGTATTTGGCTTTGCTAGCATCGAATGGCCTGGATTGCTTTATTAATGAGCCTACTAGGGTTGCATCTGGTAGATGTTTAGACCACATATATGGACGCTTCAAAGATGTTTTGTTAGATAGTTGTGAGACGTTTGTTCTGGAATTAATGATCACTGATCACTGTATGACAGGGCTCTTAGTAAACATCGTTAGCAAACGTAGAAAAACTCCGAAAATGGCTGACAGGGTGATAAAAATTAACTTCAACAAACTTAAAAACAATCTTATTTATGAGTTTTGGGAAGATGTTTATTCATGCAGAGATGCTTCTTATGCCTTTACCATCTTTATTGATTGCCTCAAGCAACACATTTTTCAGTATTGCCTTCAAAAAAATGTACAAAAAGGCTTAAACCTTGGATCTCTAGGTATCTATTAAATAAAGTAAGAGGTTAAAACAAACTCAGTGTTAAGTGCAAAAAGTGCCCTCATAATTTGAGCTTAAAAAGAAAATATAAAAAAATTGTCCGATGAACTAAAAAAGGAGATTCCGATCTGTCGAGATACCTATTGCCGTTCTCAATTTAATTCCGCTAAGGGAAACTTAAAAAATGAATGGCAATTGGTAAATAGCTTGCTGAATAGTTCTTCTTTTTCTAAGAAACCTGCTATTATTCGTGTTGATAACGTAGACGTTTCCGACAAAGCTGTCATAGCTGACGCTTTTAATTGCTATTTCGCAAATATAGCAAGTAACTTACAACCATGTCCTGTCCTGCCACCTTGTACCTCATGTTCGTCCCTTTGTAGCTCGGATGAACAGTTACAAAGAAACAGTTTTGTTTATAAGCCCATTACTTCTATCGAATTATTAAAAGATATTGGTACTTTAAATAATTCTAACTCATGTGGAATTGATGGGATTTCGAATCTGTTTTTAAAAATAGTTGCTTGCTTCATTGTTGATGTCTTGAAAGATATTTTCAATCGCTGCATATTTGCGGGAGTCTTTCCAGAACATTGTACCATTGTATAAGAAAGGTTCTACGTTTAAAATGTGTAACTACAGGCCCATATCACTTCTTCCAGTTTTCAGCAAAATTTTCGAAAAACTTGTAAAACATAGAATAATAAGGTTTCAAATCAGAGCCGAGTTTATCAACCCAAATCAGTTTGGCTTTCAGAAAGGTAGATCGATGAAAGATGCACTACTACAGTTTTGTGCTCAAATAATGTCAAACCTCGATGAAAAATAGTACACGGCTGGTTTATTTATTGATATCACCAAAGCTTTTGATATGGTTAACCAAAATATTCTGTTGAGAAAATTGGAAAAAGCCGGGTTTCGCGGTTTCGTATTAGATTGGTTCAGATCATACTTAAAAGATAGGTCTCAAAGAGTGAAGTTAGATGAGATTAGAAGCGAAATAAAGTTTTTCAATTTGGGTGTACCACAAGGTTCTGTTTTGGGACCTATTTTGTTTCTCGTTTACAATAATTCACTCCTTGCACTGAACTTTAAAGGGTCACCTACTGCTTTTGCGGATGATATAGGATTTTCATATGGTTTAAATAGTCCTTTGAATCTAGTTTCTGACATTAATTGGGATCTAAGTTTACTAAGAAGCTGGTTTGCCGAACATAATTTGATTATAAGCTCTAAAACAAAAATAATGTTTTTCAACTTGTCATCCCACAATAATTTGGCAGCGAATGTCATTTATCACGCACCTAAGTGCCAAAAGTACAAGCTTTCTAATTGCAATTGTACGCCTTCTACCACTTTTTGTGATAATTCAAGCTGCAGTGGTAAGTGTTTTTTAAATGAGACGGTGAATGAATTTAAATACTTGGGGCTTACAATTGATTCTAGAATGAGCTTTTCGAATCACGCAGAAATTCTGAGGAAGTACTTTCGCTGCACACTTAGATATTTTTTTTATTTGCGAAATATCTGCTCAACAATGCTCCTAAAAACGATTTATTATGCAATTTTCCATTCTAAACTGCAATATGGAATTGTTTGTTAGAGAGGTGTTTATTCGAATAAAATTCAGCCACTATTAATTCTGCAGAAATATATTTTACGGAAAATATGCCGTAAACCTAGCAGACATCCTAGTTTTCATTTGTTCTACGACCTCAAAATTCTCCCAGTCCGACATTTATACTGCTTTAAAGTGCTGAAGACTTTCTTTAGGTATGAAGTCTGGAAACCGAAATTATCGTTTAATATCAAATTATAATTTACGTGGAAACTTTTCGAATATGGTATCTGTACCAAACTTCCGCACTACTGCATTTCGTAATTTTTATTCAGTTTTATCTTGTCGGTTATTTAATAAGCTTCCTAACTCCATCAAAACAATAACAATGCCTGGAATGCTTTTAAAACATGTAAAACACTGGTGTCTAAATTTGACGTATAATAATTTGGAATCTATACTTTCTGATATTCTGGTCTAATTTCAGTTTTGATAAATTGTTGCCAAGTAATCAAATCCTTATAAGAAAATTTATTTCTTTTGTAGTATATTTGATATAATTTAATTAATTCAGTCGAATTTGCTGTTCTATTTATTTTTTGTTAAATTAACTGCAAATTGCCCTATAGGGTCACCCCACCCAAAAATCTATATATGAATTATTTAAGCTTATTGAAGTGGCATTCAACACTATTTTTAATACTTAGTATATAAAAATACAGAATGTCGCATATATTTCTTTACTTCATACTTATGTAATTTATGAAGATTGTGAATTTACAATGAATTTATAAGAAATAAACTATATCTATCTATCTATCTATCTATCTATCTATTTCTTATGCTGTTAAGATCGAAATTTAATAAGCTCAACATACGTTGCCGTTTCAGTTCCACGCCCGAAGAAGAGGGGCGTGTCCCAAGAAACGAATATGAGAAACTGTCATCAGCAAAGGAATGTTCTGGATTAGAAGTAACAGACAGCAGACCATTTATAAAGAGGATACAGAGAGTTAGGGACAGAACAGAGGCTTTCGGAACACCAACATTTATTTGGTGAGTCGCAGACTTGAAACCGTCTAAAACAAGTTAAATTGAACGGCCCGAAACATAGTCCATTGCAGAAGAGTATCATCGACTCCAAAATGCAAGTATTTTCGACAAGATAGAGCCAAATCTGTCGAATGCATTTGAAACATTAAGCGCAACGATCTTACTTTCATCACCCTGTTGCAGAGATTGGTTCCACTTCTCGCTTAGATATGTCATCAAATCACCAGTGGACCTGTTGCTGGGAAAACCAAACTGCCGGTCAATAAGAAATTTTCGGGATTCAAGATATTTCATTAGCTGACGGTTGATTAGCGTTCCTTGGGCAAAAGGTTTGGTATCTAATTACACACGCGTTTACCTTGGGTTTGATACTTTTTATCCGGTTAGGGATAAATCACTTCATATCCAGTAAACTTATGTTTGTTATCATATCAGCAGCAGCATCCACGTCGCTATCGAGGTTTAGTTTTTCCAAATTGGTTTTCTCTTACCGTATGGCAGGTTCTGTAAAGATTTTGTTCTTTAACTTTTTGGCCTGAGTACGAGAAATTCGCTTATATGACACAATGGTCTGACGAACCTAGAATCGGTAATACGTTTACATCGTATTTTTCCGTGTCGGCTCATTTACAAGCTGAGTCAGATTGTTAACCTCAGCAAAAATCTCAACGTACCTTCCTTGGGTGTTGTCTATCCAAAATATCAAATATCATCAATATGAATTATTGTGTGTATTGAAATTTGAATCCCCTGAAATTTAAGCCAAATAAAAATAAATTCCGGATCGGAATATTGACCACATTGAGGCTGAAGTTGGTAGCATACATCACTACGGCGATACCCCGATGGGGAAAGAATGATGGCACTAAGTTGTACCCAGTTAGACTAAATTCTTTTAAATCAGAGCCAACGCTAACCTGGTTTCATTAACGGTCAAAACAGTATATCTATATTATAAATTTCAGGTTCCTTGTTCAAACTTTGACTGTTCAATAAACCTGTTTTTTTTTAAATTGCGCCAGTAGACGGATTTTAAAAATGTTAACAGCCGAATATTTTGGAACCCTAAAGACAACGACCTTGCCACGTCGAATCAATCGGTTCTCGTTCGATCACCGTAATTAAACGACGTAGGGCGTGGTTAGTACTCAGATGGGGACCACTTGGGAATACCGCATGTTGTTGATGCCTCTTGCGAACGTCTGACAAACATCCAAGAGTATCAAATTGTCATGAGAAAGCTTCTCAAATTTGACGTTTGGATTCGGCGTAAAACTGTAGGTTCCCTCCACTTCGCATGAAAGTGGTTGGAGAAGCTAGGTCAGGCCCTGTATGTGCCGTTAAGGCCTAATATGTATGTAAAGACAATTTATTAAAAAATTTAGCATTCTAGCTCAAAATTGATTTTTTTTCATAAATTTGTTTTTGTGAAGATTTTGGGTGACTGGGAAGATTTTAAAAATTCTCTAACTTAACTCGAATCATCCTGGCGTGTCCATATGGCAACGCAAGACTTATATGCACTTTGGCGACTCTCAACCGGTAACAAATACACACAGGTGTGCATGCTTACATTTTTTTTTCATCGCAAGACATCTGCGTTGCATATTGGGGAGTCAGTTTTATTGTGTGCTTTGTTGTTCATGGGGAGAGTGTGCCAAATTTGATAGTAACAAAAAAAAATGTTCACGAATTAGTGTAATGGCTTACAACAAAAAGTAAGTATGTCAATATTATTTTAGTGTACATTATTTGTAAGTGGAGTGTTGCAGTATTGATAGTATTTTGGATGTACAAAATGTATAAAAACTAAAAACATAAAGAAAATGTGTTTTTTTTTTTTTCAAATTATTGACAATATGTCCATATGTCAACACCAGGAGCAATAGGGTACAGTATTTTTTTCTAAAAATTTGACACTAAAAGAAGTCCTAGATTACTTAGAGGAGCTTAGTTCGGATGATAAAACTGGTCTTTCGAACAACCTCCATGCCTTGTATATTAAACTACCGGAAAATTAAGGTGATTTGAGTGGAGAAGACGATGCTGATGAAGAAGAAGATGGCGGTATCCCAGACAATGTTTGCCCATCGCAATTGCGATCGGGTTGTGAAATCGTTTTCAAAATGCCCGAAGTTTTGAAGAATTTGACGATCCCCGAGAGACTTTGGATGAAATTTTCAATGATAATGTATTAGCGAGTGTTCTGGATAACTCATCTCTGAATTCACCTATAAGCTAACCAGATGCAACATATTCAACAAACGAAATTTATAAGCCACCCTCAATCCGGTTGCGTTGTTTTCAGCAATCTACCTCCAGCTGCCCTTTGCCAACATCCAATAGGAATACAACTTTCACTTGGTCAAAAGATGAGTCTTGCGCAATGATATGAAAGTATGATCGCCTATTTCGGGAAGCACGGATGTAAGCACTTTATAAAGGAGAAGCCCATGAGCTTTGGTTATAAGGTATGGTCTCCGTGCACTCCCAAAGGTTACATGATCAATTTCAAAGTGTATCAAGGTAAGAATCCGCTATCAAACTCATTGTATGAGGAGCGATTCTGCAAATGCACCGCTCCTTTAGTAAATATGATCAACAATTTTTCCGAGAATGTTCAGCAATTGCCGTTTTCATTCTACTTGACAATTTATTTACGAGTTTCCATCTATTGGCTTACTTAAAAAACCGTGGCTACAATGGAACCGGCACAATCTGTGAGAATCGAATACCGAAAAGTTGTCCAATTCCACTAAAAAAAAAATGTTGAAAACAAAGAAACGCGGATTCTACAAGTCCATAAAAATGAATGAGACTGGTATTCGTCTTACAAAATGGATTGATAACTCCGTTGTCTGCATGTTGTCTACTGACCTTGGATCCACACCATTATCTGTTGCATCGCGCTGTTCTAGAGAAGCTCGAAAGAAAATTGGAGCTCCTCGCCCGTGTGTTGTGTCGGAAAATAACTAATACATGTGTGATGTGTGGTGTCTATAGATTCGACCAGAATGTTTCTGCTAACCGTATCGGATATCGTGGCAAGAAGTGGTGGAGCTGCATTTTAACTTGGCTTATTGATGCATGCGCGCAAAATGAATGACAGCATCATCGGCATGTCGATTCGAGTATGCCACAAAAACAATTCAAGCGAAAAATCGCAATTTATTATTGCAAACATTTTGGTGATCCACCAAAGTCACATAGCAGTGTTAAAAGGCAAAAATGGCGGTTAGAAGCTGGGTCATATTATTATTATTACTATTCGTTATGACCAAAAGACTCATCTAGTCGTTTGCTTAGAAAAAAAGAGACGCTGCGATGGACACCTTTGCCGTTCAATTGTTCGAACTGCCTGTGCAGAGTGAGATAAAGGCCTTTGCCTGAAATGTTTTAAGCCCTATCACACAGCAGATTTATAATTTTAACAAAATAAATATAAATATAATAAGAAAATGACGTTTTATTCAGTTTTTGGTTATTTTATATGTGAGTATAGACGTGTACCCTGTAGCTCCTGGCGTTGCCATATGGCAACAGGATATTTTCGGAGAACAAGGACCTCTATTAAAAATTTATTGATACAGATTTTCTATTTTTGCTCTTAACAAAGCGCACCAAATTTTTTTTTAAAAATTCGAAAAAATAACGTTCAGGATGATTCGGGTTAATTATTACGGGCCCCTAGTATGTGGTTCAAATTTCAGCTTTCTAGCTCGAGTTGAAATGCATCATATTTGCAGACGGACGGACATGGCTAGATCGACATTACTATCGATGCTGATCACGAATATTGTTTAGACTCGTTTGTCTAATGAATGTATCAAGCACATTAACTTGATACTTCTGTATTGTAGTGAAACAAGCACTTAAACCTGTTCACTTAATCTCTTTGTTGTAGTGAAACAAGCACTTAAACTTGTTCACTGTTGGAGGCTGAAAACTGAATTGTTTGTTAATAATAAAAGAGTGATTTCCAATAAAACACTAATTAAATATCAATTTATTGAGTCTTTTTATACTTATAATTAGCTTACTCTATGACTTAAAAATAGGACAAGAATAACAATAAATGCATGCTATGCATTGTCAGCACCTTAGTTTGTTGTTATGCCTGTATGAACCAGATGTGGGTTGCTGCCGTCTCAGCATGTTGCGTGCGTTGACTTGCCCAGGTGTCGTTGTGGTAGGAACAGCTGAGTCGGTAGATTTAATTTAGTTTTGGTTTCAACATTCTCCCCCGCGTTGAATGGTAATTCAACCCTCTAAGCAATTGTGACAGCAAATTCGGAATTTGTTGGTGTTTGGCGGGATTTTGCCCGTGGGCTGTTAGCAGCTACTGTATTTTTGGTTTTTCGTTGGTTCCAAGTGAGGTAAACAATTAACATGATGGCCAAGAGCAGGGCCAAATACCCAA
Organism: Portevinia maculata; assembly: GCA_949715645.1. Classification (NCBI taxonomy): domain Eukaryota; kingdom Metazoa; phylum Arthropoda; class Insecta; order Diptera; family Syrphidae; genus Portevinia; species Portevinia maculata. The sequence goes on from OX454526.1 coordinate 225,163,226, forward strand.
TTGCGTAGTTGTGATAGCTGTGAGTTTGAAACTTATGAGGCAGCTCAAGGACCTTCTGCTCTGCAATTATTTTTTGTAACTGAGTAAGATTTTTGAGTTGGACGTCATACTGCGTTGCATTGAATTCTTGCAGAAGTGGTTCATGAATTATTGGTGTTGAAAATTCTGATAGTGATCTGAAGCTTATGTAGGAGGGTTGTAAGTTGGCGGTGAACGTGTTGTGCCACTGGATCGTGATGAAGTTTTGTCTCAAGATGCATCCTGGCTGCAGTGTTAGCATTCCGGAACCCTCTACGACCAGTTGTAGAATTTTTTTTCCGCAGATTGCAGTGAGGCGAGATGGCGTTTTTATGGAATATATCCACTGATTTTTGTGTTCCATCTGGATCCAAGTGGAATTCGCTTGTGATTTCCCTAATACACACGTCGACCTCTTCTCGTCGTTAAATAAACCCAATTCACAGGAGCAGACTTCCGCTCCCTTGCTATATTTCGCTTGCATGTTGATGCAGAGATATTGTTCTGCTCTTACATTCATGCATGTTTCCAGCGTGGGTGATTGTATCGGGATATATTCATCGCGATGTGCATTTATGGCCAGTATTGGAGCACAAGGGATGATGGACAGCATGGTGTTGTTTATGAAGGTTGGTATGGGCGTCATTCTGAATAATTCGTAGTTTCCTTCATCTACTAATGGCAATGTGATCAAGAATACTGCTCGGTTTTCTGTTACTCCTCCCTTCACAGTCATTAACTTGTATAGGTGTAATAAGTCGCTCTCCTCTGCAGGTAATTCGAGGAATGCTGGCAGGTGGGTCTTGATCGTTCTTATTTCTTCTTTTACCTGGTGTGCTGACAATAATAATGCATTTATCTTCCCAAAAATGAAAATGAAATGAAATGAAACATCTTGACTTGATAAATCTCTTTGCCATTCTCGCGCACTCTTCCTCTTATTTCGCTTAGTTGTGTGTTTATTTGTTCGAACCTATTTTGGATTATTATTTGATCTTGCTTGACAAGATTAATCGTTGAATCGATAACTGAGGTTTGGTTTTTTAGTAAATTTAACAAAAAGTTTTCATTTGTGTTTACTTGATCTATTGTGTTGGTCATTTTTTCAGCATATTCTGAGTCTAATATTCCAAAAAGAGAATTTGTTAACATTCCAACTATGTTAATTGCTCCCCTTTTACTTCGTTTGGTCGGCAACAGGGTGTTCTCGGAATGTAGTTCATTTACGATATGTTGAAATTCTTTCAATGTGTTAGTGCAAATGCTCCTTTGTTGCATTTCTTGACACAAATGATGGAGGGTCAATGTTCCGTTAAATAATGCTGTGTATTCGTTTATTAATGGATCGAGATTGTAGTGAACGATGAAATTCCATTCTTTTGTTGCCATTCTTGCTGACCCTATTCCTTCGAAGTATATTCCGAGGTCGGACTTAAATTTGTTGATCTGGATGTTCTCACTTAACACAATTGGCAAAATTAAGCACATTGTTAAAAGTGATGTTATACCGACCGTACCAGTTGATCTTCGTCTTTTACTTGGTATGATGTCTACTGGGGCTGATGCTTGGGCACTGGTCACTAGATGTTCCACCTCGCTCCCAAGCGGTATCTCATGGCTTATCTCATTGTCGATTGTTAGTGGTGCTAATCTATGAATTGGACGCTTCCAGATTCCGGATGCTGTTTTGACTTCGACTACTCGTATTGCGCCATCGTTACCCTTGAATGTATTGATGATTCTTCCCAATGGCCATTGAAGTGCCGTAACGTTGTCTTCCTTTATGATGACCATGTCTCCCAACTTAATGTTCTTGCAGCATTCCTTCCATTTGTGGCGATATTGCAGTTCATTAAGGTACTCTTGTGACCATCGCTTCCAAAATTCGTGTTTGAGATGTGAGACTAAGTTCCACCGTGTCAACAGGGTCTGTCTTGTCGGAAGTTCGTTTACAATGGTATGTGCAGTGAGTGGTTCACCGATAAGAAAATGCCCCGGGGTTAGTGCTGTTAGATCGTTGGGATCGCTTGATAGGGGTGTAAGTGGCCTTGAATTTAGGATTGCTTCAATTCCAACTAATACTGTTTCCAATTCTGCATACGTCAGGGAGGCTGTTGACAAACTCCTTTTTAGAAGATGTTTTGCTGATTTCACTGCTGCTTCCCAGAGCCCTCCAAAGTGAGGTGCTCTTGGAGGAATGAAGTTAAATTGTATAGCATTGTCACTACATTCCTTTATTATTGATGAGCGTGCAGTTTCTGAATAAATCGTGTCCTCTAACTCAGATAATTGATTATTTGCACCCACAAAGTTTGTTGCATTGTCGCAAAATAGGTGCTGAAAGTGTCCTCTGCGTCCAATGAATCTTCTAAGTGCACCGAGGAATGAATTGGTGCTTAGATCGCTTACGAGTTCGATATGTACCGCCTTCGTGGCGAAGCAACAGAAAATTGCAACATATGCCTTTTGGGGTCGTTTACCTCGAATCTTGTAATGAATCCAAAATGGCCCGCAATAATCGACTCCAGAATGAATAAATGGTCTAGATGGTGTTATTCTTGATGCTGGTAGATTCCCCATTACTTGTTGAAGTAATTGCGGCCTGGCTCTTGTGCATTTCACGCAGTGGTGTACTACGGACCGTGCTTGGCGTCAAACGGAAGTGTTCCTGATTCCAACCGACCTCCAACTCGAATGATTCCCTTGTCATCCAAGAATGGTGCGAGGCTGGTGAACTGACTTATCCGTTTCAATTCCTTATGGGCACGAAGCTCCTTGAGTTCCTCTTTGAAATCGAAGGCCTGCATCGCTCGTATTATTACAACGAGGGATTACTCTAGTTCCTGAGGCGTCAATAGTATTCCCTCATGCCGTGGAGCCTTGGAATTTCTGGCATGATTGCAAAAACGAAGGATGTAACCAGTTATTCTCTGAGGTGTTGTGAAGGAATTACGATGGTTGATTTTATAGATCATATCCTGATCCCAGGCATACGTTGCTGTTGCTACAGTTGGCAGTTTCCTTTTTCTCTCCATGTTTTCCGGAATTGAAAGCTCTTTGATATATTTGGCTGGCCACCTGTCTTAATGGCCATGTAGAAAAAGAGGGCCATAAAACCATTGTGTGCATGATGGTAGCTTCGATGGTTGCTCGCCTCTTGATAGTACATCTGCTGGATTATGTTGTGATGGCACATGCCGCCATTGCTCGGAAAGTGTAAGTCCTTGTATAGTGGCCACTCTATTGGCAACAAATGTTTGAAATGATGATGAGGGAGAATTAATCCATGCGAAGACGATTTCAGAATCTGTCCATAGGAAAGCGGGTTTATCCTTGAAATTGAGATCGTTCTTCACCCTAGCTGTAAGTTGAGCTCCTAAAACTGCGGCGCATAGTTCTAGTCGTGGTATTGTTTGTTTCTTCAGTGGAGCCACACGTGATTTTGAACATAGCAACCTTACGAGTACTCTTCCATCTCTCATAATTGTCCGCAAATACACCGCTGTGCCATATGCCTTTTCAGATGCGTCAGAAAAGGTGTGTATCTGTATTAATGATGGCACGTCATTGTTAAACATATGACGCTGAACATGGAAATTGTTAAGTTCATTCAAGTTGTTTCGGAACGTCATCCATCTTGTGTGAAGTTCAGCTGGTAGTGCCTCATCCCATGATAATTTTACTAGCCATAGCTCCTGGATGAATATTTTTGCTGTGACAACTACTGGAGCCATAATGCCTAATGGATCGAATAGTTTGGCAAGATCTGACGTGACAATTCGTTTTGTTATTCGACTTGTTGAGTTCAGGTTTGTTTTAACACAGAATCTATCCTTTTTTGGCTGCCACGTTAAACCCAATGCCTTGATTGAGACATCACCTTCGTTGTTGAAATCGAGATCAATTTCTTGATCCTCTTTCGCAATGCATGTCAGCAGTCGGGGGTGATTAGCACACCATTTTCGTAACTTGAATCCTGCGCCTTGTAATATTCGTGTGAGTTGGTTTTGCATTTCCAAGGCAACTGATAAACTTTTGTCTCCAGTCAGGCAGTCATCAACATAGAAGTTGTTTTGTATAGCATGAGCACCTAATGGAAATCGGTCGCTATTCTCCTTGGCTAGCTGTTGCAAACACTTCGTAGCTAAATATGGTGCTGCTCTTGTCCCATATGTTACTGTGTTCAGTTGGTAGCAGCGGAGGGGTTTGTTTTCGTCAGTTCTCCATACAATTGTTTGGTATTTTCTATCATCGGGATGCATAATAATTTGTCGGTACATTTTTTGAATATCAGTGCATAAGACAAATCTTGGTAGATGGAACCGTAGTAGTAATGAAAACAATTCACCCTGCGCCGTTGGGCCTGTATACATGATGTCATTTAATGATAGTCCTGATGATGTTTTTGATGACGCATCAAATACAACTCGAAGTTTAGTGGTGCTGCTGTCCGTCTTGAATACGCAATGATGAGGAATGACGTAGCTTGATGCTTCCGAGTCATTAAGGTCGATCTGTGTCATGTGACCTAATGCCTCACATTCCTCCATGAATTGAATGTATTGGGACTTTATTTCCGTGTTTTTAGCTAACCTCCGTTCAAGAGCAAAAAATCTGTTGACTGCTATGTCCTTGGAGTTACCTAGAGTGCTTGTGCACTCATGAAATGGTAACTTGACAATGAAACGTCCTTCCTTGGTCTTGTGTGTGTTTTGTGCAAAATGTTCTACTTCTTCGGGGCTCCATAATCGTTCAATCATTTGATGGAGCTCATTGTCATCATACGTGGAAATTCCACATGTTGGTGTAAATGCCTTGGTCTCAGTTATTCTTCCAGACAGTATCCATCCAAAAACGGTGTTTTTTAGGGTAGGTAAATTATCTGCTAGACGTATTTGCCCAATTGAAAGTAGTTGATGGTAGAATTCCGCACCAATGAGTACATCAATTTTTTCTGGTCGATTGAAATGAGGGTCAGCTAATGAGATATTCTTCGGTATTGGCCATCATGATATGTGGAAATGTTGAGAGGACTGTGGTGCTATGATGTTAGGTAGAACAAAGGCTTCTTGGAGGCTCGTCCATGCGGTGTTGTAGTTATCTTCCGTCAATGATAGGTGACGGATGAGATTTTCCGCTCCGCCACTGAGTTGGGTCTTCAGATACCACATCTTTTGTATGTTGGGTATTGGCTGCTTGTCCAACATTTGTGAGACCAAATCAAAAAAATGTCTCCATTTCATATAATCCACATCGAATTTTGGAATTGTGACCCTCGGTAGGTCAAGAGAGTTCTGCCTTGCGGTGCCATTGGATATGCCTGATTCCCTGTTTTCATTGTTTTGGGGCTGATTGTAGAGTGACAGGGCAATAAGGCCTTCCTCAACCCTTCTCTCTATGTCGATGAATTCGACTTGATTGGAACCAATCATTATTGGTTCGTCACAGAGTTCCCAAATCGCATTGTGCATGTTCTCAATTTGCTTCCAATGCCGTTGTATTGTTTTTTCCTGGAACTCATAGAATTGGCGTGACTCTCCGGTGTAATTTGCCTTATCTAACGCTCTTTCCAGCGAAGATATAATTACTTTCTGTCTTCGGATGAGCCTTTGGATGTCATCCCTCTCGTGGTTTAAAGAGCTAGCCTGACCTTCAGTATTCTTGCCCTCTTCGTGTTGCGAAGTTCTGGTGACATCACTTCCTTTGTGCTCTAGCTTATCAATTTGTATGATAAATTCTTCTCTATACGTATTGAAAAGGCTCTTAATTGAATCGTAGTACCGATTGGCATAATATGGATGTGCCAACTGCCCCGGGTACTCATCCCGAATCGCGGAATCCTTGGTTTCGAAACCTTCCCAGAGTCCATCTAACTTAACCATCAGGTTCTGGTAGTACGCGAGTGTCTTCCTGGCGGGCCCATCCTTTTTGTAGTTGGTGATGAGGCGCTGGATCTCATCTCCAGTCTCCTTTTGAGCTGCGGCCATCTTATCCATGGTTGATCAGCAGTGTCAGATGATTAATCGTCGGGGTGTGATGGTTTATCACGTCGGGGTCACCAAATGTTTAGACTCGTTTGTCTAATGAATGTATCAAGCACATTAACTTGATACTTCTGTATTGTAGTGAAACAAGCACTTAAACCTGTTCACTTAATCTCTTTGTTGTAGTGAAACAAGCACTTAAACTTGTTCACTGTTGGAGGCTGAAAACTGAATTGTTTGTTAATAATAAAAGAGTGATTTCCAATAAAACACTGATTAAATATCAATTTATTGAGTCTTTTTATACTTATAATTAGCTTACTCTATGACTTAAAAATAGGACAAGAATAACAATAAATGCATGCTATGCATTGTCAGCACCTTAGTTTGTTGTTATTCCTGTATGACCCAGATGTGGGTTGCTGCCGTCTCAGCATGTTGCGTGCGTTGACTTGCCCAGGTGTCGTTGTGGTAGGAACAGCTGAGTCGGTAGATTTAATTTAGTTTTGGTTTCAACAAATATAGTAACTTTAAGGGGTCTACGGGCAGTATTGAGGTATGTTACAAAATACGAGTCAAAATTAATATACCCTTAGAATAGGGTATAAATAGTTGAATTGTGAGACACAAGCTGCAAAACCTTAAAATAAGCATTACAATTATGGCATGTCGCTATTGGAGCACATTTTAAACTACCAGAAAAAAAAGCACAATTCAACGCATTAAAGTATAATTTGTTTTTAGTTTTTAATATAATTAAAACATTCAATTTTGCACCCCTGGTATGCAGTCGTGCATTGGCTCTAAGGTTGTACGATATAGAGTAAGAAATAAGAAAACCACATGAAAACATGCAGAGCGCCCTTGAAAATGTTTCTAATCTTCTATAAACATTGAATACAATATGATACCACGACTCCAGAAGCAATGCGGAAACATTACCCAAGTGTTTGTAGGATATTTGTGGTTCTTATTTGTAGCTTTTTGAGAAAGCTTACTTACTTAATTAAAGTGCTCTGCGGCCCGGGTGAGCCTGGTCCTCAACTAAGCAGATTTGCTGACTGCCTCCAATTGCGCACCCTAAGGTTGTTGAGGTTGCCTATTACTCCTACGAGCCACCTTGAATTGCAAATTTTACCCAAAGCCCTTCACAAATCTCTCGAAAAAAATGTTCGGCAACACCAAGGATATTTTTGTCTGCCATCGCTTGAGTCTATACTTCTGCCTCACATAATGTGTAATAGAACTGTTATGATGAGGGCATTCTTGTGGTAATATTGTGTATCCCTTTTTGTTGAAAGTAAGTACTCTGAGGGGTGGCAACGGTGTAGAGGATAGTGTTTTGGCTTGTGGCCTGTGCGGTCCCCATGGGGCACAAAAACATACGCCACTAATTAATGGAGAGAAACGAATGACACCTTGTTTTCTCTAACTTCTACCCCAAAAAGACTATTTCTGCCTGGAAGTACAATGGACCGTTACCGAGGCTCTTTATTACTCACGAACGTATCACTATCAGCTCGATGTGTTCTGCCACTTATATTTATTATCAGCATATCAAGTAATTGCTCAAATTTTTGCAAAAATGTTGCCGCTGGTAGCTAATGCTTGCGAGGGTTTTATATACAAGGTGGCGCAAAAGTCATCACCCAGTGGCGTTCACCAATCCGACTGAAAACTACATAGGATAGATGTCAAACGTCGTGGATCATTTAGAACATTGGCACACAGAATCCTAAGGCACACCCAAGGGCTGAAAACCCTATCTGAAGCGCTGGCGTATGGTGACGACTGCCAGGCACTCGGAAAGCAATAGTGATTTTGACACTTGTTATATGAAACGACGAGTGCTCAGAACATAGGGTCCTATTCTAGAATGCGCGGCCGATTACTATAAAAGCGTTAACTCCAGTTTGAACTACTTCGCTTCGGGTCCTTACCAGAATTGAATTGGACAAAAATTATCGTTCCAGTATTTCCATTTAAATATGAACTAGGTTCAAGTCTTTTCGATTTAAACTTCTACATATTATTTCCATTGAAATGATAGCTTTTTCCAAAAAACATGGCACTTTTGTTTTTTATTATGTAAATTATTCTGTAAGAAAAGCATTTGAAATAAATTATGTATTTTGATCTGCAAATAAAAAAGGTGCAAAGGAAATTCTTAAAGAGTGGATCTCCTTCCCTGGATATTCATACAAGTGTTAAAAATTGTGACAATTATATTATTAAATAAAGAAAACATCACGTAACAAAAGAAATCAATTGGTTCAATAAAGCGCCTTCGCTTTCGAAAAACGGCAAATGGAAAACGAATCACTCTTGAGAATACGAAAACACAAATCACCTATCAAAAGCTATCAGACGCGCTTTCTGGAATAGGCTTACTGACTATAGTTGCTTCAAGTTAAGTAGCTTGAGAGCCGTTTGCTGAAACGTAACGGCATAAACACTCATTTGGCAGTTTACACGGGAGAAAAGGCAGTACATAACCGTTTGTATGTTGGACTTGTCTGTCTCGTTTCAGCAAACGGCCTTAAGTAAGTTTACTAGAGTGGGTAGTTAGTTTTTATATAAATAAATAAATATTATTCATTAGCCATAGAGGGCCTAAAAGTGGAAGGGGCCTACAATTAAAAGCCGAATCCGAACGTCGAATTTGAGAAACTTCTCATGACAATTGATACTATTGAATGTTTGTTTTTATATACGAGTAAAATATAAAATTCGAAAAAGATGACGCGTTTTGCAATATCCGTTAAATAATTTTTAGGCCGAAAGGCAATAATCATAAGGCAATCATTAATTTGAGAGCATCCAGAAAAGGAACATTAATCTAGAATAAGAGTATCCTGGTAGTTTAAAGTTGAATAGAGTCATTTTTGTCTAGTATGTAAGTTGATGTTCTTCTTCTTCTTCCTAAATGGTGAAGTTATAAACAGCATTAAAGGGACCATAACACCGTGGGGTTTCGCCAGTTTAACCTCAGTAAACATCGACAGGCCTCTCGATTTCGGATCAATGTGTTTTAACAGAGAGCAATAAAATACTGGTGTTCTTACAGTTTTTAGGACTGCCTCTTTTTTATGATTACGGTCCAATTATCGATAATTGTTTGGTCGTCCTTTTATGACACACGGATTTCAATGCACATTCTCGGAATCTTAGTCCTCTTTTACGACAAACCCTATTTTTGTTGGAGGGTATTGCAGTGATATTCTTAGCGCGTCCCGCCACGGGCACTAGTATGTTAATTGATATTAATTTGAAAATTAATAAAAATGTAGTTATAACCTAAACTTAAGTCTGCCGAGGTTGTTAACACTTCACACTTAACCAGACGAAACTGCACCAGTGAATGTAGTTATCACTGCGCCAAATAAAAAACCCGCCCTACGATGAAAAACGAAATGTTTCTATAAAATTTGTGCAGTGCCATACCTTCATCCATTATTTGGGCGTTATTTACAATTCAAGTTTTAAAAGAACTTTGTTATTACACATAGGTATCCCAAAATATATTTATTGCAAGAAATGGTGGGATATGGTGAATTTAAAATTGTCCATCGGTTTCATATATTATGACATTAAAAAACCATGGACCTACGCATTGATTTTGTTTTATTTCATTATTTAGTCGGAATTAATTTCCGTTTGTAAGCAAGACATAATTCCCAAGAACATGGATGTTACGTGGCTTTCGAATTAAACAGTGTTTGGGTGGTCCGCATTGCAAGTTAAAGGGATTTCACCTTTTATGGTTCAAGACGCTCCACTAAGGTTGTGTGCTAATCTGGCAGGCGCCTATGTCAGCTCTATCGTGTGGAACGGAAAATGCATTTTGTAATAACTAGGTACTTAAAGGCCCAATTTTCACTCAACAATATTGTCATTTGGGCAATGTTTCCTTTGATTATGGTGTTGCTTCATTTTCATTTGATTGTTTAAACTGATATTCCAGGTTTTGGACATTATTGTATTTGTAACTGGTTAATTTGTATTTGCAATTTAAGCATACGCTATTTATAGCCTATTCTAAGGGCATATTAATTTTGACGCATAGTTTGTAACATACCATTGCCCGTAGACCTCCAAAAGTTACTATATTTTTGATCAGCATCGATAGTAATGCCCGTCCGTCCGTCCGTCCGTCTGCCGGCAAAAATTAGCACTTTAACCTGGGCCTAGAGAGCTGAAATTTTAACTATATACTCGCTAGGGCCCCGAAATAATCAAGTTGACGAATTTTTGAAATCCGTCCCCAGACACACCCACAAACTCAAAAAAAACAACAAAATTTTGGAAAAAATCGAATTTTGTGCTAGAAATCTGAAATTTTTTATATATGATCTATGACTCCTAAAACTGCTCGGGAGATAAAGTTTTAACAATCCGCCCACTGACACGCCCACAATTAAATAAAACAAATTTATTGAAAAACCGAAGTTTCAGCTAGGAAGCTCAAATTTATAATATATACTCTCTAGGGGGTCCTATAAGTTCATTTGTAAATATTTTCAAAATCCGCCCACTGACACGCCTACAATTTAAAAAAAAAACCTTTTTTGAAAATCCAAAGTTTGAGCTAGGGAGCTGAAATTTATAATATATACTCTCTAGGGGCCCTTTATGCTCATGTGTAAATATTTTCAAAATCCGCTTACTGACACGCCCACAGTTAAATAAAATAATTTTATTGAAAAACCAAAGATTGAGCTAGGGAGGGTTTTTTTACAAAAGCTTCGTTTTTTTCGATAAAATCGCTTAACCCTCGGACTGACACATGGGTCTGGCTGGACTTTTTCCGATTTCATATGTAATTTAAACATAGTTTTAATCTAGATAGCGGCTTGAAATTTCGTGTAGCTTCCTAGAAATTTATCTTCTATCGACCTGCGTAAAAATCAGAACGAAAAAGTTTATACAAGCACAATTAGAAGGATATGTTCATGTACAATTGTACATATCACATTCGTAACATATGTGTCCAGCCAAACCCACATCTATTTTATAGAAAAAAATATATAATTTGAAAGTTTTGTATCGCATTTTTTACTTTTGCTATGTTTATTTTCAGTTTTTAACTGTTTTATGGTTTACTGTTTCATTTTGGTTACTTGTGTGCTCGTCACACATGCAATGAACCATTTTGCCTATACCTTTTTTAGGGGGTTCCCCGAATTTGTGTTTTTTTTTGGGGTGAACACTGTGCTGTGTTTGGCAATTCTGCGAGAGTAGTGAACGTAGTGGCGTGCTTTCTATTCGTTTTGTCACGTGCGTCGGTTGGCTAGTGTATGAAAAATAATAATTTTGCAAGGAGGTACATTTTTTTTATAGTGTGTTTATAGTGTTTAGATAGTATTTACTGACATTGAGATGGAGGATGAAGTAGAATTGGTGTATAATATGCGACATGGCAGAGGTAACGTTTCTACGAACGAGTAGCAGCTGCCTTAGCTAATGATTTAGAGCGTGAAAGAGCGGTTGAAGAGGGCGAGGAGGGCGAAGAACTTCAACCATTTGTAGACGATGACGATGATGCTGATTTGGACAACGTGCCAAATGAAGACATGTCAGATGTTGAAAATGATTTGGTTATTGAACCAAATGAAGTATATAATAGTGATGACGACAAATCAGAAGACGAAACGTTTGTTAAACCTGAAGACCGAAGTGCTGAGCAAGATTTTTTCTTTGGAAAAGACGGAACAAAATGGAAGAAGAACGAACCCGCTGCTACTGTTCGCGTGCTTCAACACAATATCATGCGTTTTCGAGCTGGGCCGAAAGAACAAAATGCTGTTCCCATAGAGGTATTCAAAAAATTTTGTACACCAAACATTGCTTTCATAATAATAACAGAAACAAACCGATATGGAAAAGAGGCGGTTAAAAAATGGAATGACACGAATCCATATAAAAAAAAAACAAGGAGATTGGAGGGATATAACTGAAAATGAATTGGATGCATTCGACGGCATTCTTTTGGCAGCAGGCGTGTCCCACAATAACATGCAAAAGGCCGAGGTTTTGTGGCGATTGGACAATCTGCCTATATTTAGAGCAGCTATGTCCTACCACCGCTTCGTTACGTTGACACGATATATTCGTTTCGACGATGGTCGAACACGCCCATACCGTTTGCGAAATGACAAAGCGGCACCAATTCGTGACGTTTTGAATTTTCTCAATGAAAATCTAGCCAAAAATTATAGTCCACATGAGAACATTACAATTGACAAGCAGCTGTTCCCATATCGTGGCAAAACTAAATTCACGCAATACATACCATCCAAGTCAGCAAAATATGGTATAAAAATCTGGTCCTGTGATTCTAAAACCAAATATCCATTGCAAGGAAAATTGTATACAGGCCGAAATGAAGAAGCTAGCCTCTCGTCCTGTCTTTTCATCCGTATTCGGATTTCATGAAAATTTGGTTGCAATTTGCAGCTACGTGCCAAAAAAAACAAGTGTGTTAACTTACTTAACACCGTACATTATTCAAAGATTTGTGAGGGCGAAGCAAGAAAACCTGAAGCAATTTTGTACTACAATAAGAATAAGGCCGGCGTGGACTGTATGGATCAGATGGTTACACATTTCACATCAAAGCGACCAACAAAACGATGGACTTTTGCTTATTTCTGCAACATGTTGGATATTATGGCACTGGCTGCTTATTGCATTTGCAAGGAAGTTGATGGGATCAAAACAACTGACGGTAGGCGAAATTTCTTGTGCACTTTATCCAACAGTTTAGTTCTGTCAAACGTCGAAGAGCGGATGAATAATGTACATATCACCAAGCTATTCAGTACTCGTTCAGCGACGGAATCGTTTTTCGGAAGACCAATAAATGTAAGTTCTAAAACTAGACTTGCTTTTCATTTTCACTTCATTTCCATTTCTTTTCTCATTTTTCTCTTTTATCTCTACTAATTTTATTTCTTTCTATTTCTTTTTCTAGAATACAACTATTCTAACAGCCACTAGCGGTGCTAATACCCTTGACAAAAAGAAGAACTGCAAACTTTGCTCGCAGGAAATGGAAAAAACGCGAAGAAAAACTCGCTTTTTCTGTTCAAAATGCACAAATCCAGTTTGCCAACAGCATTCAAAAGTAGATTATATTAGCTTTGCTTGCACTTCACAAAGTTAACAAAAATATACAAAACTACCTACTCGTATAAAAAAAAACTAGCTTGTTCATGTTTTACTTATTTCCTACCAATAGTTAACAACTTAGAGCAAAAATACGCTCAAATGCATCAAAATAACAGGACTACCCCTATACAAATACCTAAAAATGTACTGGGGTCCAGCTGGACCCATCTCACCGGTGGTTAAGTGTTATATAAGAAAATATGTATAGCGTTCTTAACAATTCAACATACTTAGACTTTTGTCACGCCCACTTATGAGGGATAGGAATAAGAATAGGGTATCCAACAGTTCGCCCAAGCGGACGTAGCCCGTCCATATGTTTTTATTTTGCATTCACTTTCGGTTTTCTGTATCATGGCCCTCAATTAAGGAATGAGGTAAACCGTTGTGTTTCCTTTTCAAGTATGTAATTCAACTTGTTACTTTAGGCTTTATTGCTTGTTATAAAAACGAACGCTGACAAGTAAAGAATGATTAAATGATAAAATATTTTACAACAACGCGTTGCTCGACCTTTTTTTAAAATAAAACGTCTCTTAAAAGTGGGCATGGCAGAAAACTTTAAAGAAGGTATTGTTCAAAACGACATTATCTACAAACAAACTTTACGAAGAATAAGATTTTCATTTCCAATGATTTATTCAATAAAACGGGTTTTTCAAATTTATTTTAAAAATCTTTACACATGAGCAGAAATGGCCCCAAGAAAATAGATATTATAAATTTCTGCTTCTAGCTCAAACTTTGGCTTTTCGATATAACTGTTTCTTTTTTTAAATTGTGGGCGGATTTTAAAATGTTAACCTCCAATCATTTTGGGACCTTAAAGCTTAAAGACAATATATTAAAAATTTCAGCTTTCTAACTCGAAATTCGATTTTTTAGATAAATTTGTTTTTTCAGATTTTGGGCGGATTTTGAAAATTCTTAAAGTTGATTATTTCGTGCCTCTAGAGTGTATATGGTTCAAATTTCAGCTTTTTAGCTCGAGTTTTAAGGCTAATTTTTGCCGACGGAAGGACACTGCTACATCGATAATACTATCGATGTTGATCACGAATATCGTAACTTTTAGGGGTCTATGGGCAATATTAAGGTATATCACAAACAATGAGTCAAAATTAATATACCCTTAGAATAGGGTATACCAAGAAACGGTGGCTTTGTTTCGGATTCTGCAGAAAACTAACACAAAGAAAATACCACTCCTCGCCCTAATAGTTTCGTGCCGTATGGGGTCAATCTGATACCCGTAAACCACATTTGGAGAACAATAACAAGTGGATAGCGTTGTAATAAGCTCGAGATAAAAAAAAACCCCAGGGGTTATACAAAATATCTGACACCAGCGAGAAGAAAGAAGAATATCCGACTTTCTGCAGCTAATCACCATCCGATTGCATCCTGCGAACCGATAGATAGATCATTTTTCATTGCCACAACAAAACTCGAAGACGTACGTCAAATTGGAAATTGTATGAGAAATTGACCGAAAGTGCCAAAATTTGGCGTTTAAAGCAAAACAATACCTAAACTTGATGATGTTGATGGATACCTACACGTAAAAACGATTCTGAATATCCTGCTAACTCCAATTTGCGGCGATAAGTTTCGAGTCGAAATGCTTGGATTTGCCTGAATCGACGATTCTGCAGCCGCGATTGATGGTACGGTCTTCGTGCGATGCTTCCAGAGTCGGCAAACATGTTTACCAGCCTCATAATGGTAACGCCTAAATTCGCTTTGGACTGCAAAGCATGGTACCGCTGCGATATCTAAATCCTCTTTTCGGTATCCCAAGCATTCATTTTAATAAATGGAAATAGTAAACCTCAAAATAAAAAAAAAATAGGCCGATTACTCACACAGAAAAAAAGTTATTACGTTTATTTTTGTAGAACGATTCCTGCGCCACACTGTACTTTCAAAATTTGTAAATAGAATATTAATCTCCGAAGCGATTTAAAGAAGGTCTTCAGGAATGTCTGTAAATGATTTTAAGAACGATTTTAAAGAAGATATCCTGCGGAGGGGAAATTCAAATAAAAATATATATATTTTAATCTACATGATGTGCATTGTCTTCTAATAAATATGTGATATATATGAAAGTAAAACAAAATTCTAAATTATGAGATACAACAAGGAAATACATAATTTTTCTTTTTTTACGACCAAGATGAGTAAAAAAATAGGGTTTCCCTTACGCTGTGTAGGTAAAGTATACCACGTATTCAATGACATTACAAGCACTCTCGCAAATTATATGGAAATTATATGGAAATTCCTTTAGCTTTAACATATTTTGTTTTTCCATTAAAATTTGCCAATTTTGAAGGAATTCAAATATTAAGTTTAAAGTGCTTTTCAAGGAAAAGAAAGTCAAAACCGATGGTTATTTTTGGTAAAACATTCTCGTTTGCTTTCCATAGGGTAGGACAAATATAAAATCGGAGATTTCCTACCATAGTAAAAACTTAATACTGGAGATCTGTAGACGTTGTGTCGATGAAAACTAACTTTCCCAGAAGACCCGCTCTGATTTGTAGTGTCTAAAGTCAGGTCAGCTTGGGGTGACTGTTGCAGTACGAACCTCAAGCCACACTGATCCACGGAAAAGGGAGCAGGAAATGGTGGCTGCCACACTCAAAGTATGGGTTCAACCTCAAGTTAGTCAACCATTTGGATTTTATGACGAATTTGCTTATGCAGCAAAGATATAGGTATCTAGCTTAAATCGCTTAGATTTTCAACGAAATAGTCGCCAAGAATTTGTTTCCTCTTATTGGCTAGTGTGGAGCAGTTACAAAGGAGATGTGTGATGGTTTCCTGTTCCTCGAAGTCTCTGTAGCTTCTGCAGAAGTCGTTAGAGGGTACTCCCATTCAGATGGCATGTTTGTCTAAAAGGCGGTGCCAGTAATAGCTCCGACTACCGAGCTAATACTTGTCCTGCTTATGTGAGGAGATTGGAAGTTTTTTTGGATCGTATTTTGCCCAAATCTGTTTGGAGGACGCACATGTACTGATGCTAATCCACCTATTGTACGCTTCTATCAGTGCACTTTCTTATAGTTTGAACTTTAACTATTGTATGGGCACGGCGATGCAGGAGATACGATTAGTATCAGGTATGATGAAAAGGAACAATTGCGGCATTATTAAATTGCCATAAAAAAAAGAATATTAAGGCGAACAGTCAAGTGACTTGTCATTGCATGATAGCTCCCTTCCGAATACTTATCCCTTAAAGAAATATTACGGACCCAAAGTTAGAATGGAACAATCATAATTTTCGACTCGGTTCGTTTTTGTAATGCAGGTGGCCACCTTCGGCACTATTCTCTACTTAACTTCTTAGAAAATCGTCGAATTTATTGGCGTTCAATCATATTTTGTTAGTCTTGACTTAAAAAGTATGGCAGTATTTACTCTATGTCTTGCAAGAACCATCGAGGCATATCCCTGATTAATGTCGCATATAAGATCCTATCCAACGTATTGTGTAAACGTCCTAAACTGTTTTGCAACACACTTATCGGCACGTACCAGTGTGGCATCCGGCCAGGCAAATCGACTATAGACCAAATTTTCACACTGAGGCAAATCCTGGAAAAGACCAACGAATTTCAAGTCGAGACACACCACCTATTCATCAACTTCAAAGCCGCGTATGATAGTATACCTCGTCAGGAGCTCTATATGGCGATAGCCGAATTCGGACTATGGAAAACACGCGTTGCAACGTGCAATTTGAAAATAGTTCCTCCGAACTATTTCAAACATGCACCGGATTTCGGCAAGGTTACGCGCTATCATGCGCTTTCTTCAATCTCGTACTGGAGCAGATATTGCGCAGGGTCAACACGGAAGGCACTATCTTCAACAGGTCCGTTCTGCTGCTGGGTTATGCGGACGATATTGACATCATCGGCCGATCACAGTGCTCCGTGATAGAAGCTTTCACGGCGATTGAAGAACAGGCGAAATCTATTGGCCTTGTAGTAAATTAGGACAATACTTTTTTTTTTTTAATTTTTGTCGGGGTGTGTGAGACTTTCTCCACTGGAGCACTCAGACTCAATACTGGTCCATTGTACTACCAGGCAGACACACCACATTTTACTGTGAGAATTTACTCGTTTTCCTAAGAAAAACGAGAAGGCGCTTCAATGGTAAGGAGCTTAGGTTTACAGCACTCACCGTATCCGCACCAAATACCTGCCACCTGATACGAGCAAAAGCAGGATAATCACAGAGGAAATGTTCCTGAGTGTCGTCGCTTTCTCCACAGGCTTCGCAGTTGGTGGTATCGCTTATGACTAGCACCTTAAGGTATTTGGCAAAAGCGTAGTGTCCCGTAATAACGCCGGTAGTCTGTCTGTAGTCTTTTCTGTTGAGAGACAACAAAAATGCCGCGGATTTCCTACAGACGTCGGGGAGAATTAGCTTAGTCTGTCTGCACCCTGGTGAGTCATGCCAACGTCGATTGTGTTCATAGGAAACCCAACCGTCAATGGAAGCCCTGACCGAGGACGCAGGCAGACAAAACGCTGGTTCAGGTCCTGAGAAGTCCCCCTCTGAGCCCTGTCTAGCAAGTTTATCGGAGATCTCATTTCCCGTGATCCCGTTATGACCCGGGACCCAGACAAATTTAAGTGAATTCAGCCTTCCGACCGAATTCAGAGATATCTTGCATTCACGTACTATTTTGGAGGTAGCTAAGGGTTTGAGTAAGGCCTTAAGCGCAGCCTGACTGTCGGTACAGACGCAGATACTTCGCCCCCTCCACCTGTTCCTCGTAACATAGTCCATGGCCATTAGGATAGCATACGTCTCTGTTTGGAAGACTGACGCATATTTGCCTAATGGGAAGAAAAGTCTAACGTTGTCGCTCTCCACAAAGACACCAGCACCAGATCCTTGATTGGTTTTGGAGCCATCCGTGAAGATTCGATTGCATTCCCTTCCAGGTTCAGAGTCCGGCCAGAGCCAGTCCTGAACGCGAGGAAAGTCGACTTCGTAGTTGCGCTTTAGCCGAAGTTCCGGTGTCATCGCATCAGACGGCATATCCATAGGATAGGAGTCGAAGGACAACCGTTGCGCAAGTTCATCAAAACTCCAGTGCGAATTATACCAAAAACCACCTCTTCTTAGACGTGAAATAGCTTTGATTGTACAGCCCATGATGTAAACATCAAGGGACGGGAGGTTCAAAGTGCATCTAGGCTGGAGTCAGGCGTGCTGGGGAAGTCCCCCGAGCAGCCGAGACATACCTGCCTTTGAAGTTTGGCAAAAGCAGCAGTAACGTATTTAAGTGAAAGTTTATTCCAGCAAACAACCGATGGGTATGCTATAAATGGTCTTATCATAGCCGTATAAATCCATAGGACTCTTTTCGGTGATAAGCCCCATGTCTTGTCAAGTAAGCCTTTGCACTGCCAGAAAACAGACAGCGTCTTGGCGTCTTCAGCTCAACATGCTTAGACCAAAGAAGTTTGCTATCCAGGATAACTCCTAGACACTTTGCTTCATTGGAGAGTTGGATTGTGACGCCTTTTAGCACTGGCTGGGTCAACCCGACCAGTTTCCTCCTTCTCGTAAAGAGAACAACCTCAGTTTTAAGAGGATTGACCGTGAGCCCATTCCTAGTGCACCATTCGTCGATCACGTCAAGGGCCGCCTGCGCCTTGGCGCATACAGTCGCTAGGCATAATCCAACAGAAAGCACGGCAACATCATCCGCGTACGCCTGAGCGTATACATTAGAACTGTTGAGTGCATTCAACAGAGAGTCGACCAGCATACACCACAGCAGTGGAGACAGAACGCCGCCTTGCGGGCAGTCTCTGTTTACCACCGCCATAACATAGCGGCCACAATCCGCATCCGCAACCAACGTTCTATTCATTATCATTGCTTTAATCCACAACACCAATGGTTCGTCTACGCCGTGTTGTCTGGCGGAGCTGCACATGCTATCAAACGACGCATTGTCAAAAGCACCCTCAATATCGATGAAAATGCCCATCGCGTATTCTTTTCTGTCAAGCGCGCCCTCAATTCTACCAACTAGATTTTGGAGCGCAGTCTCGCAGGATTTTCCGCAATCAACAAACAAACAAACATCTGTCCGCCGCCTAGGACAAAACGTCACTATTGATAGCAACAATTTCGAGGTAGTTAAGGAGTTCATCTACCTCGGAGTAAACTCCAGGAATGACACCTTAGTGGAGATCCGGCGAAGAATTACCCTAGGAAACCGCTGCTACTTCGGTTTGGCAAAACAACTGGATTCAAAACTTCTAACTCGGAGGACGAAATGTATGCTTTACAAAAGCCTAATCCTGCCAGTTCTGCTTTATGGCGCCAAGTGCTGGACGATAAGCAGGAAGGGAGAGCTGATACTTGGCTCCTTTGAAAGAAAAATTCGTCGGCGGATTTGTGGTCCTGTGTGCGAGGAGCGCGAATGGAGGAGAAGATACAACCGCGAACTCTATGAGCTGTACCAAGATGTGGATGTAGTCCAAAAACCCAAAATACGTCGACTACATTGGCTCGGTCACATCGAGCGAATGGACAACAATGCTCCAGCTAAGAGGATCTTCAAATCCCAGCCCCTAGGTTCGAGAAGGCAAGGAAGACCGAACCTCCGTTTCAAAGACCAAGCCATCGCGGATGCAAGAGCGCTTGGTCTCGAAAATTGGAAGCACCGTGCCCGGGATCGTAGAGGATGGAAGGCTGCTGTGTCTCAGGCAGAGTTTCTTCCTGGGTCGGGAGCCCGTTAAGTAAGTAAGTAAGTATTTACTCTTATTTGTCAATTCAAAGAAGTTGTGCATATTGATTTAGGATAAATATTTTAAATGCTTACGGGGCTTACTACTTTTGTGATGCATGGGTATTATTTGGTCCAGGAGGGCGAGTCCTATCTCTCAACCCTATCTTGTGTAATAAGCAGGAACAGGAGTGGAAAGGCAGTTGGGAATTCAAAAAGGTGGGATGACCGGATGAGGAAGCAAGATAGGGAAATTTGGGATTTTTGGAGAGAATGTTGACTCCCGGAAACGTGGCACGCTGGATCTGCACGGCTGAGCTCATCAGAATGGGGGGATTCTTGTTTCCGAAAATCAACAGCACCTATTGACAAAACATATATCGTGCCAACAAAATTATTAAATCTGACAGCAGACGGACGGTTACCACTTTGAGAAGCGCTCTTAGGTGGTGTTATGAGCGCGGCCAATACCCACCCAACCTGGAAATTCATTGGCCTATGAACTTCCCCATTATGTACGTATCCTCGCAGTTAAGTCATCCGCCGAGATGAATATACCTTACCTTAGTCCACCCCCTGAAATAGAAAATCTCAGCACATCATCGAGTGCTCAAATATGAACGCAATAAGTTTCGATAGCGTGATTTTATTTAATTTTGTAAAATTCTAACAAAAATATATGAATGAAAAAAAAAACCAAAAGGTAATAAAAAGGACTCTGTTACCACGACAAAAATAATCTTTAACAAGGAAAGAATATAGTATAGTAACCCTAAATAAACATTAAAAATGTTTTCTAAGCCAAAAAAAGGAAATAGTAAAAAAAAAATAATAAACAAAATTAAACTATAACCAAAATAAATAATAGGGTGGCAACCCTTAACAATAAAATTAACCAAAATAAATAAATAACAACAAAATAAATTAACTCCAAAAAAATATAAGTTATGGGATGGTAACCATTAACACAAAAAAATCTTTAAACAAAAATAAATAGATAACCAAAATAAATATAGGTATAAGAAAAATTAATCTTTAGCAAAAAAATATAGTTGGTGGGATGGTAACCCTAACCAAGAATCCTTAACCCAAATCAATCAATAACAAAAATCAGAAAAATATTAAATTAAACTTTGACAGAAAAATAATAAAGAGTGGGGTGGTAACCCTTAACAAAAAAAATCTTGGATCAAAATTAAACAAAGGTATACCTAATAGAACAGCCTCAAATCACACAAGTTTATTCTACTCACAACAACAATCTAACCAATATTTGGTTCTCGCCCTAAGCTCACCCTCATCTTTGCCGAATTCCTACCTAAATCGAGATCAATGTAGATTTCGAAGAGGGGTACCTTAACTAGATCAAACAAAAAGGCAGGGAGAACTTAATAAGAGATGGAGAAAACCCATAAAAATATCGTTACTCTTTGTCCCAAGATGTCCTGGTGCTAATACCAAAGGAACTAGGTACATATATGTACCAAAACAAATTAACCAAAAATATAATTTAAACAGAAAAAAATAATTTAACCAAAAATCACGCTTATGTTCTTGTACTAATGCAAAAAAAAATTTCTTAACTCTATGAATGACGATTCGCCACATTATGTTGCTTTTCAAAATATCAATAATATTTTTTGTTTTTGTTCGGCAATAGGCACACCAGTGCAACAGGCGTTGTGACGTCAAAAAAAACGTGATGGCAACTCGATCCCTTGGAGCACCAACGTGTGGTCTCATACGCCAGGAGACTTCGATGGCCAATATGGCGTTTTCAAAATTGCGCCACACCTCAGTTTTTTTATTGAAGGCCGCACAAGGAATAAAAATTGGCGGTCACGACTTCGTTTTTGTGTGTGTATTGACGGATAGTATATGACCGCCACTTGACCTTCACTGGTGCTACGACTTGCTCTATATTTCCTATTCAAAAATTGGTATTTTAAAATAAGATATCCTATATGAAAACTTAAGCTAAACTCACAGATTTGGGGTGATCACTGCATTTACACAGAAAAAAAATTTCAAAACTGCCTACATAGGTCTTTTGCAAATTCAATTAATAATATTTTTTTTTCTTTGTTGCACTTATTTATTCGTTTCGTTTACTTCTTAATCGTCAGTCGTGTGAAAAGTACGGGGACTTTATTTATTATGAACAAATGTGTAACGTGAACCCATTATGAATCCGCAATGTAAGGAAACAAAAATGTTATTTCTGCTATAACTTTCAAACTCTCTGAACACACCTTACATTCCTTCGTCAAAAGTTTGAAGCGATTTCGTCTCCGACATAAAGAGGTCGCCAACATAATTTCACATCACACTCGCATACTCGCCACAAATAAGCTATTTCAGCGTTAACATCCGCCTTTTTGCAATTTGAGCTTCGGTTGTGTGTGGTTTGTGGGCAACCTGTGATCGGATTTTTTTTGGGCGATTAAATCACGAATAAGCCATTATACCTAAATTAAAGTTCGAGTGATAAGCAGGTAATGAGTACATTAACCAGGTTTTTTTTATGATTTTTACTAAGCAACCATTGAACTCACAGGTCCCCCAATCTTAAGCTGGTCGGTGAGAATCCTCGGCAATAACGTGTCGCACTGAATAAGAGGTGGCGAGCACCGAATGTGTCAGTATTCATTTTCGGAGCAGCACACAACCCACGCCAAAGGTGAATCTGAATTCTCCCTAGTACGTAATAAGTCAGCTAGTGCCAGCATCCTACTCCACGCTAAAGCTCCCATGCTCAGTTTGACGAAAAACACGTGACGTGATAGAATCATAAGAGGAAGACGCTCCACCAGACACCGCACACGTACCAGATTGAGCTCAGCATTCTCCGAGTAAGTGCACCCGCTGGGACCTACCTGATCGTCTATACACAAAAAAAAAAATATAAGAAAAAAAAACGTATGTATGTACCAAAAGTTTATTTTTTTCTGATTGTCATGATCATGATCATCATTGATGGTCAGTGATAATTATATATATAAAAAAAAGAAAAACCGAAAGTAACAGCCTAGCTGAAAGAAAAAAGCAAAACAAAGAAGAATATCATAAAGGAACAATCATCCTAACATAGCGGCTAAGAAAAATTTGAATTAAAACTAACATGCAGAAATAATAACTTATAATATCATTTAAGTCCAGTTTATTAACATAATCATTAACAGATATAGTAACCCAGTATCTCCTTTTATATTTTTTTTTGAGTTTAATCGAGAGAATTATTTTGTTTGTGATCCCAAGGGGTTAGGTGCACCTTAGCTTTTAGGAAAAATTTAATTTGTTAGAAGTTAAGAAAGAAAGGGATACCGGTTGAAAAGTAAAATTTCATGTGTAATCATCATTCGAATTGCCAAATGATTTTTTTTTAATATTAAGTGAATTATGTGTATCAAATTAAAGTTAATTGGTTTTCGTACATTGTTAACATGGTAAATATGTTTCGGTGAATTAATCTGAAAGGAGAGCGCGGCGAGATGTAAAAAGGGGTGAAAGGCGGCAAGGTTAAGGGGTCATCAACGACTTTTAGGCGGGGTTTGGTGACATGGTGTGGCACTGCCTTTGGTGTCATACGAGGTGGGTATCCCGACTTGATGGACACAATATCTGAGCCATCGCTACGGTAAGAATGTAGATGCCGGAACTTCTGACCTGTAATCGGGTTCGATAGATAAGTGCGATATCATCTAGCGCTAGACAAAATTAGTTCCTCGGCATAATAGCGGACGGATGTGAAAGGCCTTTGTGGAATTACAATTTCAATTTCCTATTTTATTATATTTTCTGGCACGATAGTAAGTTTGTTTTGTGTGGGACTAAGAGGCGGCAAGTTCCCCGACTAATACGACGAGCTAAGCCGAGTATATGCAAGCGTGCCACCCAGCTGCCTAATGCCTATCCAGAGTGACACATCACCATTGTGCTAAGGCATAATCATCACCAGGCTCTCATTACAAATGCTCTCCTGACTTGAATCAGCAGACCATCATCCGTTTGAAGCTACCAACGACCGCACTAGCTTCCCGCTAGTGGCCAAAATCCCATCATCCGATCTTGGATCTACCAAAGGTTGGAGTATTAACTCGTGCCAATAATTTGCCATCGTGAATGTGCCCTATACTCCTCGCACCAAACTTCTTTCCTATCTTTCTATTCTTTCAGTAAGTAGCACCCAAAAATAGGCAATGCATTTGCTGGGCTACTTGCGCAACTAACTAAATGCCTGCGCTGTATTTTTACCATTCTAAGGGTACTGTATCACTACAGAAAAAAGAAATCCCTTTAGCGCACGCAAATTATAAAAAAAAATAAAAAATACTGCGAACTGTCACGGATGACAACTGACAACTCAAACAGCTGTTGAAAATTATAATTTGCTTTGCTGCACAAACTTATATATTTCTCGAGTCAACACGGTTAAGTTTATTATTTCCACTTCATTTATCCGTTTCCAGAATTCCTGAGAAGGCTAGATCCAGCTTGGACCATATATGGGACACACAAACCGGACTCATCTCTATATGGATTTAGGTAAGTATAGTTTACGATCAATGTATGTTTTCTTGATTGCGTATTTTTTGTTTCATGTTACTCGTTGCCCTTCAATCTCCCAATGGATGTGGAGTGGCGGTGTGTGAGGACGAACCGCACCGCATCTGGAGGATACCCTTTCGGTTAAGCAAGGAGGTTTGGTGACTAAGGTGAGCACTCTCAATGTTTGGAACTGTTGGGATATGACTTCAGTGGCAATAACTTTGTTTACGTTTCCTTTACAGGTGAACGTAAAACTTGTTAAAAATTAAATTTATTCCACTCTTGTTTCCGCAAAATGCAAGCACTGGATTTAAATCCGTCCACAATTATTTTTATCTAAACCCATGCATTTTCTAGCTTCTGCAGAAAGAGTAAAGACACCAAATGTGCAGTATTCCCGTATAATAGCGATTGGTGCGTTGCGTTTACCCAGCATGGATAGGTGGTATCACATAAAAAAAAAACCATTAAAATCGTAAAATTCTCGACAAAAACAATGTCAAAAAGTCTTTCACTCTCCCTGTCACCCATTTCAGTCCAACTATGCTTGTCGAAATGGAATAAAAACATAGGGACGGGCTACAGTCCGCTTGGGCGAACTGTTGGATACCCTATTCTTATTCCTATCCCTCATAAGTGGGCGTGACAAAAGTCTAAGTATGGTTAAATTGTTAAGAACGCTCTACATATTTTGTTATATAACATTTAAAGGATTTTATCAAAAAAAACGCTCCCTAGCTCAAACTTGGGTGTTTCAATAAAATTGTTTTATTTAATTGTGGGCGTGTCAGTAGGCGGATTTAAAAAAAAATTAACACATGAGCATAAAGGGCCCCTAGAGAGTATATATTATAAATTTCAGCTCCCTAGCTCAAACTTTGGATTTTCAAAAAAATTGTTTTATTTATTTGTGGGCGTGTCAGTGGGCGGATTTTGAAAATATTTATACATGAGCTTAAAGGGCCCCTAGAGAGTATATATTATAAATTTCAGCTCCCTAGCTCAAACTTTGGATTTTCAAAAAAATTGTTTTATTTATTTGTGGGCGTGTCAGTGGGCGGATTTTGAAAATATTTATACATGAGCTTAAAGGGCCCCTAGAGAGTATATATTAAAAATTTCAGCTAGCTAGCTCAAATTTTGATTTTTCAATAAAATTGTTTTATTTTTTTGTGGGCGTGGCAGTGGGCGGATTTTGAAAATTGTATATCCCGAGCAGTTTTAGGAGTCATAGATCATATATAAAAAATTTCAGCTTCCTAGCTCAAAATTCGATTTTTTCCAAAATTTTGTTTTTTTGAGTTTGTGGGCGTGTCTGTGGGCGGATTTCAAAAATTCGTAAACTTGATTATTTCGGGACCCTAGAGAGTATATGGTTAAAATTTCAGCTCTCTAGGTCCAGTTTAAAGGCCTAATTTTTGCCGACGGACGGACGGACGGACGGACGGACGGACGGACATGGCTAGATCGACATTACTATCGATGCTGATCATAAATATAGTAACTTTTAGGGGTCTACGGGCAATATTAAGGTATGTTACAAACTATGCGTCAAAATTAATATACCCCTAGAATAGGGTATAAACATAGGGACGGGCTACAGTCCGCTTGGACGAACTGTTGGATACCCTATTCTTATTCCTATCCCTCATAAGTGGGCGTGACAAAAGTCCAAGTATGGTTAAATTGTTAAGAACGCTCTACATATTTTGTTATATAACATTTAAAGGATTTTATCAAAAAAAACGCTCCCTAGCTCAAACTTGGGTGTTTCAATAAAATTGTTTTATTTAATTGTGGGCGTGTCAGTAGGCGGATTTAAAAAAAAATTAACACATGAGCATAAAGGGCCCCTAGAGAGTATATATTATAAATTTCAGCTCCCTAGCTCAAACTTTGGATTTTCAAAAAAATTGTTTTATTTATTTGTGGGCGTGTCAGTGGGCGGATTTTGAAAATATTTATACATGAGCTTAAAGGGCCCCTAGAGAGTATATATTATAAATTTCAGATCCCTAGCTCAAACTTTGGATTTTTAAAAAAATTGTTTTATTTATTTGTGGGCGTGTCAGTGGGCGGATTTTGAAAATATTTATACATGAGCTTAAAGGGCCCCTAGAGAGTATATATTAAAAATTTCAGCTCCCTAGCTCAAATTTTGGTTTTTCAATAAAATTGTTTTATTTTTTTGTGGGCGTGGCAGTGGGCGGATTTTGAAAATTTTATATCCCGAGCAGTTTTAGGAGTCATAGATCATATATAAAAAATTTCAGCTTCCTAGCTCAAAATTCGATTTTTACCAAAATTTTGTTTTTTTGAGTTTGTGGGCGTGTCTGTGGGCGGATTTCAAAAATTCGTAAACTTGATTATTTCGGGACCCTAGAGAGTATATGGTTAAAATTTCAGCTCTCTAGGTCCAGTTTAAAGGCCTAATTTTTGCCGACGGACGGACGGACGGACGGACGGACGGACGGACATGGCTAGATCGACATTACTATCGATGCTGATCATAAATATAGTAACTTTTAGGGGTCTACGGGCAATATTAAGGTATGTTACAAACTATGCGTCAAAATTAATATACCCCTAGAATAGGGTATAAATTAGAGAAAACATAGAAAGAAGAAAACAGAATGAATAAAATAATATATGTACTTATCGGAGCAAGCCTGTCCAAGAAAATCAAAATAAACATAGGGAGGGGCTACAGTCTGCTTGGGCGAACTTTTGGATACCCTATTCTTATTCCTATCCCTCATAAGTGGGCGTGACAAAAATCTAAGTATAAAACGAAGCTTTTGTAAAAAAAACCGCTCCCCAGCTCAAACTTTGGATTTTCAAAAAAAGTTTTTTTTTTAAATTGTGGACGTGTCAGTGGGTGGATTTTGAAAATATTTACACATGAGCATAAAGGGCCACCTAGAGAGTATATATTATAAATTTCAGCTCCCTAGCTCAAATTTTGGTTTTTCAATAATGTTTTATTTAATTGTGGGCGTTTCAGTGGGCGGATTTTGAAAATGTTATCTCCCGAGCAGTTTTAGGAGTCATACATCATACAATAAAAAAATCAGCTTTCTAGCTCAAAATTCGATTTTTTCGAAAATTTTATAGGTATATGGTTAAAATTTCAGCTCACTAGGCCCAGTTTAAAGGCCTAATTTTTGAAGACGGACGGACGGACGGACATGGCTAGATCGACATTACAATCAATTCAATTCAATTCAATTCAATTTTAATTTATTTTACCATTAAGTACAAGTAAGACATAGTCTTTATAGAGCACTAACAAAATTATTTTACATTAGTTTTTCACATAAGTAGGTAGGTATGCGTATTAAAGTTATAATATTCCCACAAACAAGATTAACAATTTAATTTAAAAGAAGAGTAAAATTAAGTGGAGAAAAGAAAAGAGGAGAAGAATAAAGAAGGAAAGAAGGAAGAAACCTCTACTGCTGTTCAGAAAAATATTTAAAAATAGCTGTCCTGAATTTAAGAGTTCCCGATGCTCGGTTGATGTGTTCGGCAAGAAGTTCCATAGCTTAACGGCGTAAGTAAAGAAAAGACGCGACGAGTTATTATAATTATAAGGCTGAATTATTAAGTTAAAATTTCTATCCGACTGTGTGAACTGCAATTTCACATAAATATATCGTGGTGATTTTGAGTATATTATTTTATGCAGAAAAAATACAGTTTCTAGCATCAAGAAATTGCCTTAATGAACATCCTAATATACTATTTTGGTATGCTGATACATGGTCATATCTTCTTAGTCCAAAGATATAACGAATCATTCCGTTAAATGCAACTTGAAGCTTATTTTGTGACAAGGATTCAAGTACACAGTAGACAACTTCGGCATAAGTTATAATGGGAACCAGTAACGTTTTCATTAATTTTAATTTCGTATCGCGAGGGATAAAATTGGCACATGTCCATAACTTACGAAGGCAACCATAGATACGGCTGATGACATAATTGACATGGTCATTGCAAGAAAGAGTACTATTTATTTTAAATCCTAAGGTGGTAACTTTTTCAACAAACTTAATTTCCACGTTGGACAGAAAGAGAGGAGGAAACTTTTCCGGTGTGTAAAACTTTTTGGAGATTAAAATTGCCTGAGTCTTAGATGGATTTAAGGTAAGTCCATTTTCAACAGACCAGCTGTGTATAGCTGAGAGCTCAAGGTTTATCCGATGGAAAATATGGTAAATTTGGACATCATCGGCATAAAGGTGAAAAGATGAACTATTACACACACGAGCAATATCATTTATGAACATACAAAAAAGAATGGGGCCTAAAATAGACCCTTGTGGTACACCCTCCCGAAGGAATTGAACATTCGACAAATGGTCACCAACCAGAACTCTTTGGGAACGATTGCTTAAATAGCTACTTATTAACCGGACTGCCCTATCACTGAAACCAAAATAATAGCGGAGCTTTGTACATAAGACCTGATAACAAACATAAGACCGTTAGATAACTTCGGTCATATTGTTGCGTTATATCGTCAAGAACTTTCACAATTGCAGTAGCACAGCTGTGCCCGGGTCTAAAACCCGACTGAAAAGGAGAAAGTAAAGCATTCCCATTTATATGACCTACTATTTACTTTGCCAGTATCTTCTCAAATACTTTTGACAGGGTCGGCAGAATACTTATCGGGCGAAAGTCATTAGGAAGCGAGGTTGCGGTTTCTTTGCAACAGGAATTATTTTGGCGGCTTTCCAGTTATCAGTTAAAGTAGAAGAAGCAAGCTAATTATTAATAATATGCGTGAGTGACCGTAGTATATAAGGTAAAACCATTTTTAAAAAGCGGAGTGTTCACCTGTTGCATTCGATTTAAGATCAGCAACGCTTTCAATGGCATCATTCTCATTTACTGATTTAAAATCATAATCAAGCTCGCATAGAAGTTCTTCTTGCAAGGAGAACTGAGGATTTCTTGTACCGGTACTTGAAAGGAATGCGCAATTAAGGATATTGGAATCTTAGCAACAGACTGTTTCAACTCTGTTGCCAACACCTATCTTTCGTAAATTAGTCCATAGCTGTTTGGAAGGAAGTGAATCCTTTAATGTCCTTGAGAAATAGTTATCTTTAGTGCGGCGCGTAAAAAAGGTGGACTGATTACGCGCTACACAGAAAGCTTCCCATTTCCTTGAAGTAGGGCTACGTCTCCATTTACTATAGTACTTACTGCGCTTATTTATTGCATCTAATTCTTCTCGGGTGAACCACGGGCATTTCAAATTTCTTATTTGTATAGTCCGCAAAGGGACATGTTTGTTAAAAAGCTCCACAGTCTGCGACTGAAGAAAGTTCAGCTTGTTGTTGACATTTTCTAAATACAAACAAAGTTCCCATGGTATTGTACTTGCTTCTTTATGTAGTGAGTTTATATCAACAAACTTAAAATCTCTGTAAGAGAAAGTATGCGGAATGGGATCATGTGAAAAATCAATATGTATTATAAGAACAAAATAACAAGTCTTGGTTAGAAATCCCTTCAAGAGCAAGTTGATCCAAACGAAGAACGTTTGAAGCATCAGAGACTAAAACCAGGTCTAACAAACTTGGTTTAGAGTTTGGAGCATATCGAGTTGGATAAGAGTTGCTTATAACGAGACCATTTGAAAGCACTAAGTCAATGAGTCGGCGCGATAAAATATCTCGCCTTCCCAAATCGGTGTTGAAATCTCCACAGACAATAAAATGTTCACATATACGGGCATAATTAGTTACCTCAGCGAAAAACGGCCCAGGTAAGAAATTTCGACTTGGATTAGACACACAGGATACAATACATTTTACACAACCATCGGTCACCTCTAACATTAAATATTCAATCCCGTTGCCAGCGGATCTACCAACTACCTTGCATTTTAAGGTTGATTTGCAATAAATTGCAACCCCACCCTCTATTGTGTTATTTATTCTATCATTTCGGAACAACTTATAGCCAAACATGTCGAAGATATGATCATTAATATCAGGCTTAAACCAAGTCTCACTTACACAAATCACATCAACTTTAGAGCCTCGAAAACATATTTTAAGTAATCTAACTTTGTGTTGTTAAGACTACGGGCATTCAAGTGACACACTAAAAAACCCGAACGAATCCTAGATAGAATCCGTATCATAGTGCGCACAGTATTATTGCTCACGCTATTAGCCACGGACGGTATACTACTTGTACTTGTCATAGTCAAAAAAACGAGAATCGGACCTACATTTTGAAATTTTTAACATTCTTTGAACAGCCGAAGAGGAACACAGAAAAGTCATAGGAAAAAGATAGTAAGAAAGAGGAAATAGAATAGGAATAGAATAGAAAAAGAGAAAACGCTTTGAGATTAATTCATTCATACTAAAATTACGATTACGATATCTAAATGTCATTACCCCGCAGCAGCAGCATTCATATCCTCGGGTCTGTCTTTCCTTCTTCTATTGGCAGGTACTTTTACGAAGTCATTCAGCTCCTCTAGGTGGTAAATCTGTTTATTTCTCCCATTAGCAGTTGATCTTACAAAAACACTGCCGTATTTTGTGTAAACAACACACAGCTGATTTTCGCGCTTGAGGGTCATTGCACGTTGAAGATCGCGCGATTTTTTCTAGTCAGACTGAGGTTGATGTAAACAATACCGTCCTCTTTTATACCAACATCACGAAGGCAAATTTGCTTATTATTCTGCTTTCGGTAAACTGTAGCTGAGCAAAGAACGGCATTCCTCTCTTGTGGGCTATTAAATTTTATTATTATAGGTGAAATTGAGGTGATACGTTGACGCAGAAAAATGTCTTTTAATGCAGGAGACCCGCAGTCGATAGCAAAACAAAGTCGGTTGATAAGGTCTTTGAGCTTTTCCTCCGGTTGTTCCGGGATACCAAATAGAACAGCATCACACGCAATATCCCTCCGCTCTAATACATCATGTTGTTTTTGCAAAGAGAGGAGCTCTTTCTCTATTGCATTTGTTTTATATATCAACTGCTATACATGCTTCAGCTCTCTCAACACGCTCGATGACATTAGCAATTGTTTCGTTTAGAGAATCAAAGCGGTTTGACCAGTTTTGTTGAATGATCTGAATTTTAGAGAGAAATTCATTGCGAATGGTGTTTAATTCGTCCGATATGTGGGCAGTGACCAGGAGACGGTGTTTTTCTAGGCGTTCATCAAACATTTCCAGGGTCAAATTTGCAGCACCAGCAGTGGATTTGGTTGGCATCGGTGAATTCAGTTAAGATGGGGTTGATGGTTTGTTTTGAAGAGCTTTGGCTCTGGTTCCAATTCCATGCGACATGATCGCAGAACAGTTTAGTGAGGTAGAGAAATGGAAAGTAAACAAAAACAGCAAGAGAGCGTAGAACAGGCGAAACGACGAAGCAACGAAAACAAGAAAATGTTGTTGAATTTTATATTATTAATGATTCGAACACTGCACTAGTAGCGAAAAGTTAATTCTTATTTTGACTTCGATAACAAATTCTACTGTCTTTTATGTTTCGTTTGTTCGCACTTTTAACTTCAATTCAGGATGAAATACTCGAGAACTAGAATACTTTTGCGGACGAGGTAAAAAAACATAGGGGCGGGCTACAGTCCGCTTGGGCGAACTGTTGGGTACCCTATTCTTATTCCTATATCTCATAAGTGGGCGTGACAAAAATTTAAAGGATTTTAACGAAAAAACTAAGCTTTTGTAAATAAAAACGCTCCCTAGCTCAAACTTTGGTTTTTCAATAAAATTGTTTTATTTAATTGTGGGCGTGTCAGTAGGCAGATTTAAAAAAAATTTAAGTATGAGCATAAAGGGCACCTAGAGAGTATATACTATAAATTTCAGCTCCCTAGCTCAAACTTTGGACTTTCAAAAATAAAAAAAAAAAAATTGTGGGCGTGTCAGTAGGCGGATTTTGAAAATATTTACACATGAGCATAAAGGGCCCCTAGAGAGTATATATTACAAATTTAAGCTCCCTAGCTCAAATTTTGGTTTTTCAAAAAAAATATTTAATTTAATTGTGGGCGTGTCAGTGGGCGGATTTTGAAAATTTTATGTCCCAAGCAGTTTTATGGGCCAAAGATCATATATAAAAAATTTCAGCTTTCTAGCTCAAAATTCAATTTTTCCCAAAATTTGTTTTATTTAATTGTGGGCGTGTCAGTGGGCGGATTTTGAAAATTTCATGTCCCAATCAGTTTTGTGGGCCATAGATCATATATAAAAAATTTCAGCTCTCTAGCTCAAAATTCGATTTTTTCCAAAATTTTGTTTTTTTGAGTTTGTGGGCGTGTCTGTGGGCGGATTTCAAAAATTCTTAAACTTGATTATTTCGGGACCCTAGAGAGTATATGGTTAAAATTTCAGCTCTCTAGGTCCAGTTTAAGGGCCTAATTTTTGCCGACGGACGGACGGACGGACGGACATGGCTAGATCGACATTATTATCGATGCTGATCATAAATATAGTAAATTTTAGGGGTCTACGGGCAATATTAAGGTATGTTACAAACTATGCGTCAAAGTTAATATACCCCTAGAATAGGGTATAAAAATACGACCTACTCAAGTGAATATGACATATATTTCCACTATCGATGCTGATCATAAAGTAACTTTTAGGGGTCTACGGGCAATATTAAGGTATGTTACAAACTATGCGTCAAAATTAATATACCCTTAGAATAGGGTATACAAACTGGATGAACTCGTGGCTTCAATGGCACAGTGCATGAGTGCTTGCCTGGGAGGACGCTGGTCTAGGTTCGAATCCCAGTGGAAGAAAAGGATTTTCGGGATAAAATGAAAGAAAAAGACAGACCATCACCACAGAAGGAGTCTGATGATTGGTTGTGGCGAACCGTGAAACAGCGCTGTAACTCCAGCCGTCCACTTCACGTGGTAACGAATGTAAGGTGGTTATTCATTCAAAACAACATAAAGGTTAAATAGGATCTTTCGCCTGCAGAGAATAAATGTTGCTTAGTCAGGAAGGATGACGATACTATAATTTTGACTTACAGTTTGTATAGAGCGTTTTTTTTAATCCAGTACTAACGTTGATTTTGAACAAAACAAATGAATTTTTTTCTTGTCATATTATACTTATACTAGAGGTGTTAAAGCAAAGTTTCAAGTCGCAACGCCTTTCCGTTTGGACACTATAGAAAGTTGCCTGGGACCAACGTTCGGCAATTTTTGAAAGGACATTTTTTTTTGAATGAAGGCCGTTGGAAATTTTATTTGTGTATTAAAAATTGCGAAAAGACGGAAAACATACTTACACTTGAGATATTTAGACATTCGTTCCTGTCTTGCACAACCTGCAACGGCCTTTTTCGCCATCAACTATCCAATGTTCCATTTTATCATACCGCTTTGTTTTTGCATGGTTCGGCTGGACTCTTTCACATTTTGTATTCAGCGATGACAAACCGCGATGGAGAGCTTCTTACGAATACGCTTTT
Source organism: Portevinia maculata (assembly GCA_949715645.1). Lineage (NCBI taxonomy): Eukaryota > Metazoa > Arthropoda > Insecta > Diptera > Syrphidae > Portevinia > Portevinia maculata. Next base: position 225,197,218 of record OX454526.1, read on the forward strand.
TGGCGTTGGTCGATGCCTCTTTTTCTTCTTCGGACAGAAACTGCAGAAGACGTAGAGTGCAAAAGAGCATGCGTAATTTCCAATTGAAATTTTCTAAGAGGAATGCGCTTCTCGGTGGTTGACCTTGTAGAGTTCCATCAGCATTATCTACTATTATAGCTATAGATCCATCACTCCCATGCTTTTATTGAAAGAAGCGACAATCGCGGGCCTTTGAACATTTATGTATGTTTCAATCTTTTTGGCTTACCACCTGAAACATACAACAATATGGTTGGCGTTGGTTTCATATTTACTGTCATGAAATCCTTTTCTCCGTTTTTTGAGTTCAGCCGCTGAAAATAACTTTCAATTCTTATTCGATTACGTTCAGTACCTGTTGCAGATATGCTAATTTCGTTCAACACAATGAAAAGGCTAACTAATGTAAGCCAGTTGTCGAAATAAAGTTTAAAGTTTTTGTGTTTGTTAAGTTTTTAAACCAAATAAAATTCAACATCCGAAGGTATTCTCAATCAATAAGACGGTGCCTCCACCAATTTCGCGTAAGATCTTACTAATACAGATGTTTTAATACGCGTGAATTGTGTAATTGTGCTGTTTGTTAGTTGATCGCCCTGTGAGTTACAGCCAACAAATATTTAGAAACCCTCATATATACATATTTTTGAACACAATTATTTTGTCATCGACACTTTGATTTTCTTCCTGAGGTACCTAGTTTATTGAAGCTTTTTCTGAAGATATAGAGTAAGGGGCGTATCTTGTATAGCTTGTCACAGTTTGAATCTTCCCTTTTTTGTTGTTTGCTAGTATGTATCATTTAAATGTAAGCATTGCATAGTTTTGGGATCATGCCATTTAAAATTTGAGTAAGTACCAATATGCCGTCTAATTTCCTCTTTAGTACATTTAAGTTCAATGCGCCGTTCTTGCAGTCCCGTTTGCTGTCTGATAAAATTAACAGCTCGAGTATCGAACAAATTTGAGAAAAAAATTACAAAACATAATCTTCTTTCAAAATGCTTTCTGAAAATTCAAACGCCCTTGATCTCCCATTTGAGTGTCTTCGCGACGAGAGACTGCCAAGGGAAAGTCTATAAACCTTGCAATTTATTCTACGTTGTTGCAACGCAATAATTCGTTAAACAACGGATATCAAATCACAAATCTAACATAAAGTCCCGTAACCCAAATAAAACAGCTGCAGCCAGCCACACCATTGACACACATTATAGATCAGGCTTCAACACACAAATTTTGCAACCAGAAAAACACAAATCCAATCGCCTCAACCTGGAAACGCGCTTTTGAACAACAAAATCAACTTGAACAGGAACCAGGACACACAGAACATTTCCGCAGTCTACTGTTCACTCATATCCGCAAAATAATAGACGAACAGTTTAGGACAAAACTCCAGGACATCGAAGTGCTTGCTAAGCTATTTCAGCTGATTTATTTATTTTTATATTTTTCTTGTTCAGTTTTTTTCACGTTGGCTAAACGTCCCAGTCTTCTTTATTTCTTTCTAAACTTAATTTGTTAGTTTTAACAGTTTATACCCACAATTTGTTTGTTTGTTAAATGTTCACTATTATTTATTTGTTGTGTATCTACTAAAAAAAGATTCCCCTGAAGAATTTGGCAACCCCCGCCGATACGTTGAGAAAGTAAATAAAATAATATTGCATTTTACACAAATTATATAACCAAATAGTCGAACAATAAAGTGTTATGAAATCGCTGGGATCAAATTTTTTTTGTATCGGTTTTTCTCCCTCAGCTTTGTGTTTTAATATCTCTCTGCTCAACACTAGCTTTCTTATGAAACAATTAACAGTTTTTTCTTCCACTTATTTATTATGAATAAATGTGTTGCCATTGCCAATTGGGAAAATCTATCTTCAAAATAATATATGCATTTGTATACCCTATTCTAAGGGTATATTAATTTTGACGCATAGTTTGTAACATACCTTAATATTGCCCGTAGACCCCTAAAAGTTACTATATTTATAATCAGCATCGATAGTAATGTCGATCTAGCCATGTCCGTCCGTCCGTCCGTCCGTCGGCAAAAATTAGGCCTTTAAACTGGACCTAGAGAGCTGAAATTTTAACCATATACTCTCTAGGGTCCCGAAATAATCAAGTTTACGAATTTTTGAAATCCGCCCACAGACACGCCCACTCAAAAAAACAAAATTTTGGAAAAAATCGAATTTTGAGCTAGAAAGCTGAAATTTTTTATATATGATCTATGACTCCTAAGACTGCTCGGGATATAAAATTTTCAAAATCCGCCTACTGACGCCCACAAAAAAATAAAACAATTTTATTGAAAAACCAAAATTTGAGCTAGGGAGCTGAAATTTATAATATATACTCTCTAGGGGCCCTTTAAGCTCATGTGTAAATATTTTCAAAATCCGACTACTACACGCCCACAATTTAAAAAAACTTTTTTTTTGAAAATCCAAAGTTTGAGCTAGGGAGCTGAAATTTATAATATATACTCTCTAGGGGGCCCTTTATGCTCATGTGTAAATATTTTCAAAATCGCCTTCTGACAGGTCCACAATTTACAAAAAAAACTTTTTTTGAAAATCCAAAGTTTGAGCTAGGGAACGTTTTTCTTACAAAAGCTTTGTTTTTGTTTGATAAAATCTTTTAAATGTTATATAACAGAATATGTACAGCGTTTTTAACAATTCAACCATACTTAGACTTTTGTCACGCCCACTTATGAGGGATAGGAATAAGAATAGGGTATCCAACAGTTCGCCCAAGCGGACTGTAGCCCGCCCCTATGTTTTTTTTTATTATTTGCGTGCGCTAAAGGGATTCCTTTTTTTCTGTAATGACACAGTACCCTTATAATGGTAAAACCACAGTGCAGGCATTTTGTTTGTTGTCGCAAGTAGCTCCCAGCAAATGATTGCCTATTTTTTGGGGCTACCTACTGAAATAATAGAAGGATAGGAAAGAAGTTTGGTGCGACGGGATTTTTTTTCTCCACAGGTGGCGCCTAAATTGCTTTAGGGAGATCTGTTCTTGTTGTGTGTATTCAATTTATAATACCATCGCACCATTGCCACCTGCAATGTATTTTTTTCTAAAATTGTTTTACTCATTTGACGGAAACAACACCGACTGAAATGGAGTGAACGGCTAAGAGTAAATTCAGTGTTGTGAAGTTTATTTATTTATTTATTTATTTATTTATAATAGACTTACACAGTAAGATACAATATCTTATAAATTTGCATAAGCTCCAGTATAACAATACTTTTACTTTAAAAGAGTGAGTTTACTAAGTCAAAAAAAGAAACGTTACTTAATAAATAATACAAAACAAAAACAAGCAATGTAAGATAATAAATATTAGGCTGAATCATTTAAAAGTTACAAGTTAATGAACATACATACTTGTTTTATTGAAGCGTCTCAAAATATTGCCTAAGTTTTGCATTAAACCGAGTGGTGCAGCCTATCAACCTAATATTGCGCGGAAGGGAATTCCATAACCGAATTGCATGTACATAAAAATGGCGGCTAGAGAAAAAAGGTAAGAGTAGCACAGTGGCACCAGGTCACACCATTTAGCTGAGCGCGAAAACAAGAATCTGTTGTCGTGTTTGGATGATACTGTGAAGCATTTGCAATGTCCTAAATGCAAAAAGTCTTTCAAGAGAGAAACCATGTATTAGTCTGGAGTAAAAGGAAATGCGACTATATCGCCGCAGTCCGAATATATACCTATCTTGCCACACTATTGTAAACAACATTTAACTTCCTTTTAATTTCAAAGTCAATTCAATTTGTTCAATCCTCCAGAACACAAAATCTTATAATGTCCTCGTTTAATTATTTGAACTCTAAGCGCCCCTTCTTCATCAATGCGACCAGACTTTGGAACTCCCTCCCGACCACAACTAAGCAAATAATTGGAGCTAATAAGTTTAAAATGCCACAATTGTGTATCTACAACAACAACAATAACTACTTTTCCTTAATATTTTTATCTTTTTCCTCTCTTATAACTTTTTCTTCTTCTGTTTCTTTGTCTACTTGTGTTTCTTTTCTACTTCTCCTATATTTCATTATATTTATATTAGTTTTATTTAGGTTAGGTTAGGTTAGGTCGGCGGGCTAGCTTAGTGCCACACTCAATACTGACCCATTGTAATGCCCATCGGGGGAAGAGGGTAGGGGACAACTCATTTTTAAACATGTCTACAAATAACTGAGATTAATTACTCACTGTGTTGTTCGATACAAACCATCCTGTGGATTTGGTGAAGTTCATTATTCTGTCTTTCGGTTTGTTGGAGAGCTCGTCTAGGTCATGGAAGAAATGTTTCCCAGGAATCTGCAGCTGATGTGTTGGAGACCCGGGCAGTGACACAGGAAGTGGGTAGTATTCTCCAGAGCTTCCTCGTCGCCACAGCTTCTACAGAGTTCTTCTTCCATCAAGCGTAGTTTATTCATGTGGTACCGCAGAGTATTGTGCCCCGTTAATATACCTACGAGGGTGGATAGTGATTCTCTATCCTTTTTCATGAGACTCTCGGTTCTGGCCTCATTGAAGGTTGGCCATAGCATTCTTGTGGCGTGGCAAGTATCTAGTGCCGTCCAACTAAAGTTCGCCTCTCTTATTGCCTTTTTCCCTGCTTCAAGCCTGAGTGTGCAAGGCGGGATAAGTACAGAGGGATCAGCTTGTTCTGACACAGCTGCCGAACCTTGTCTTGCTAATTCATCCGTTTTCTCGTTGCCCGGAATGCCTTCATGTCCCGGACCCAGCAGAGCGATACTTTATGCTGAGTACCAAGAACCTTGAGTTTTTCGCTACAGCATTTCCCAAGCTTTGATTTTATTTCTGCTGCAGTTAAGGTTTTTATTGCTGCCTGGCTATCGATAAAGAAAATAATACCATCGGGTGGTATTGCCCTTACCACAGACCCACGGGCTGCTGTTGTCACTGCCAGGACCTCTGCTTTGAAGACGCTACTGTGGTCGAGGAGGCGTACCGATTTTGATATGCCCAGTGGTGCGGAAGAGGCCTGACCCCACCTCCGTTGCCATTTTTGAACCGTCCGTAAATACGGTTATGGCTTGCGTGTAGGGGACGAGTCCGCTTCTCCATTCTTCCCTGCTGGGATAGGCACTCGAGAAAGGCCTTGCGAAGTCTAAGTATGGCGTGATGTAGTGCGTACTTGGTACACGGCCAAAGTATTTCTGCAGGATCATCGAATGACCCATTACGTTTGGTTTTCAGTTCACTATTTGGCAAGTTCTCATGGCACTAATCGCGGCTGTTGATTGAACAAAGATGTATATTGCCGTGTACATCCACAGTTTAATTTTGGGAGATGGTCCCCAGGTTTTCCCAAAGATTTAGCTGCAGGAGTAAAAGGCTATTGTATCTTTTTTGATTCTTTCATTGGTATTCATTTTCCAATTTAGTTTTTTGTCTAGTATGACTCCAAGGTACTTCGCACTGTCACAGATTCTGAGGGGTGTACCGCCAGCAGAAGGTGTGACAAACGGTGGTATTTTCCTTTTATTTGTGAAAATTACCAGTTATGTTTTCTGGGGATTTACCTCTAGGCCGCAGTGCCTGGCCCAGGTGTCGAGGGTTTTCAGAGCCCCTTTAATTTGTTCGGTGAGTGTTGGTAGGAATTAACCTGTTGCCAACAGCACGACGTCTTCGGCATAAGCCGCTGTTCTAACGCCACTATTCTTGAGCTGCATAAGCGCCTAATTCACAACAATGACCCATAGCAGCGGGGATATAACCCCTCCCTGAGGAGTCCCTCTAGAGGCGTAAGCTTCTAGCCTAGAGCCCCAAGTTCCGCTATAATGTGCCTTTCTTCGAGTATGCTGATAATTTAGTGGATAATAGAATTATCAATGCTAGGCTAGAATGTACTCTTTGTCCTTTAGTGTTTTCTCAATTGTACCGACAACACAGTCTAGCGCGGTTTCCACACTTTTACCTTTTGTATAGGCATGTTGGGCCGGGGATAAGTCTTCCGGACGTAGCCTGCTACGAATATGTATGTCTATAAGTCTTTCCAATGTTTTCAGTATGAAGGAAGTGAGGCTTATTGGTCTGAAATCCTTTGCGCTGGTGTGGCTTGCCTTGCCAGCCTTTGGTATAAAAATAACTTTCACTTTTCTCCATGTTCTTGGTATATACTGTGTGAGACTGCCAATATAAAGTTCCTTTAATACCGGAATAATAGTGTTTACAGTCCTTTGCAACATAATGTGGATAACTCCATCGAGCCCTGCGGACTTATAGGGAGAGAACGATCGGATGGCCCATTCTATTCTGTCCTCCGTAATTAAATCTCCAGGGAGGATCGTTTTCCCAGTATAATTGGTGCGTACATCGAGACAAGACTGCGTGGTACAGCCTGGAAAGTGTGTGTTCAGTAGACTCTGAACAGGACTTGGTCCAGTTTTCTTCAGGTTTCTTGAGGGATCCCAGAGTTAGTGGTTCTCTGGTTAGAACTTTCCTTAATCTCGCGGTTTCTGTAGTGCCTTTAATTTGTCACAGAAATTTTGCCATGATTGGAGCTTGGATCTCTGAATTTAATTTTTGAAGCTTCTCTGACTGGCCTTGTATATTTCCCAGTCAGAGTCTAGTTTCGTCCTGTTTGCCGTATTAAGAAATTTCCTTGTTTCCTTCCTAATTACGGCCAGTTTCTTTTTCTACCATGGGGGTGATAGTTTTATTTAAGTTCATTGTTTATTATTACAATAATATGTATACTATAAAAGACTATGTCTTACTTGTACTTACCTTTATGAATAAATTGAATTGAATTGAATTGAATTGAAGTCGCAACTACTGAAAAGTTCACACCCGAATAATGTAAAGGAATAAGCAGTGTCTTAGACAGTATCATCCTCGTTGGTGGCCCATAACATGCGTAAACCTCCGTAGATTCTACCTATGGTCAGTCGTATGTCAATTTACATAAAATCCAATTGGATGTTCTCTTATTTTAATAAGTCGTTGTACCAAAAATATAGCTCATTGTAAAATAAAACAATAATTCCTTGATATATGAAAACAGTTACTTGAATTATTTAGTTATTGCTTTTGCTAAGTTAATTGTGGAAGCAGTACTACAGTAAACGCTTGGTTTTCAAGGCAAATAATGCACATTTTTTTATGTAAACAGATGTAGGTATAGGTATGCATTATCAAACATATTAATAAAAATGCACTCCTCGCTCTTAAACACACGAGTTAGCTGGCACACAAATAGGGAACTTGTACATATGATAACTTATTAATAAAAATATTAATATATAATAAAAATATTTTTCCCTTTATTCGCTCTTTGTCACTTAAAATACGGCAGCACTTCGCCAAATTATACTAAAAAATTGAGTGTATCTGTCGTAATTTCATCACTTCACACTCATTTCTCTGTATTTCGTTCTTTATAACACACTCTTGGCTCTGGGAATAGGATTTCTTTAAAAAAAAAAAAATATGAAAAAAATATATGGTACAATATAGAATCAACGCATTATGAAATCCCAACTGGGATGACTGGGATGACAGTCTCTCTCATCCCCGTAATATTTCCACACATGCATGTGCCTGTGCATTCTTTCAATTTGTGAATGCATGTACTAAAATCTGAGAATGTGTGAACTTATCCGCTCCTCCAATTTTTTTTTATATCTGCTTCACGTTGAGAGAAATAAAAAAAGTTTTTCTATCACCGCCTCAAAAAATAAATTCGTACCGAATTGAAGAATATAAACTTCATCAAGGAACAAGAACCAGAAGTTGTATTAAAAACATCCAACGTAACAAAAGTGCTCAGAATGATACGGACTCGCAAGTTTATTATATTTTGACGACCTTTTTTCCTTCCCGCTTATTAATTTGTCCAAGATTAATTCAGATTCACAAGTGAAGGGGGAGGAGCAACTGTAATTAAGGACTGTTCCATTCTGGAAGCACTGCTCTGAGATTTTAAGTGGAAGCCATTCGCTTGATAAAAGAAACATCCAAATGTGCCAATATTGAAAGTCGAGTCGCAACCATTTTGTGCCTTCTTTCTCACTTGCTTGCTTTATTTTTATAAAATACGTGAAAATGGACTACCAGCTTTAACGAAACTGTGCATTTTTTTGGGATGTTACGGGCAGCGTCCAATGCGATAATTTTGCTTATTGACATATCCATTGGGACAACAATGAGCCTCATTGCTGAACCAAATTTTTCGATAAAACGGCAAATCCAATGACAGTTGATTTTGGGCCCATTCACCAAAATCTTGCACGAGCTGGATCTTGTAAGTCATCCAATCACGATCTTTGTGTAACATTTTCCATATTAGACGGACAAGACCAAGCTGTTGTGAAAGACTTCGAATTGATAAATTTGGATCTTCTTTAACACTGTCCTGAACGGGTGCAATATTCTCTTCAGTAATCACTCTTATGCGTTTCGGTGACATTGCATCTTGCAAAGAAAATGTTTTTGCAACTGAAAGGATAAAGAGGATAGGTTCATAAAAACAGATGAAGTCTAAACAAAAGGGCCTATTCTACCGTCGTCGCATCGGTAGAAGAGAGGGCGCATCTCCATTTAAGTAGTATTAAGGTGAATGCATGTTACTGTTTTTGGTTTGCGTGCTTAAGTTTTAGTATGTAATTTTGGTTACTTACAGAAAATGGATATGCAACTTGTAAAGGCACCTTAAAAAAATTTATTGACATTTTATTAAAACTGAATTGTGGAATCAAGTTATAAAACTTTTTTCAAGAACAGACAGAAGTAAACATTTTTGATATTTTGCGTTTGCGGCCTTTTTTTTGGACGGCAGTATCTATTGCGTAAGCGAAATACTGTAACTTTACATCCTTAATTGAATAAAATCTTAAAGTATGTATACAAAGGTCTAAGTGTGTTCACTTAAAATGCTGACAATACTGCAACCTAACCTTACCTTCTATACACACGCAGAGCCATTTTTCAACTTCCCTGTGCACGGAAATCCATCAAATAGATAAATGCCTTTCTCTCGATTTTCTCGCTTCTGGTTCCACCTTAGCGGTTCATCTGCGTTATCCACATTCTTCGCTCGTATCTATCACAGTTTTCCTTTGAAACATCTCAGTGTGTAAGTATTTATACTTTATAATATCTCACCTCGTGTATACGACGATACGCCACCTGTCGAGTTGATGCCAAAACAAAGTTTATGTACAATGTACAGATATTTGAATTTATTTTTGTTGTCTTCCACTGTCGTCCCTTCTCATGATTATGAACATAAGAAGGAAAATGAAAGCACCGATCAGATATTCATATATATGGTGAGCGGCTGAAGTGGACGAAGGAGCGACGTCGGAAAGGTGGGGAATTGTCGTCGAGTAGATAGATCATATATTATTTGTTAGCTTTGGTGGAAGTTTTTGGGAGGTTATGGCATATGGGCAGGAGGATGTAACAGTCCGCTGTAATATGTTTCGTGGTATTTAATACAATTGGTGTGTATGTAAAGATCGTTGAAGGAGAGTCACATATCAGTAGTGAGGATTTTCAATTCATTTGTATTTGAAAAATAATTAATTGAGGCAGAGATAGGAGATAATTATTAATATGTTGTGGTAGAAACAAGTTAGACTGTGTGTACAAGCAAACAAATGAAATTGGTTTATTTATTCATACATGAAAATGAATGAATGCATATTCGGTATTTAAAATCATATTACATATTTTGTTTGCATAATGTTACACAATCGAATCTGCAAAAATTAGCAACATTTTTTCATTTGGTTTTGCAAAAACAGCTGATTTGGGCAGCTTGGTCAGCTAAATGTAATTGATTTGTGTATTCTTTTCGACACTTAAATTGACACAAACTCGGCATGCCTAATATGGGTTGGCTTCTTTTATGAGCTATGCGACCGTTTAGAGGCGTATAAGGCTGTTAGTTGTTTGCTTTAATGGATGTGCAGGTTAGGAAAGGAAGCGGCATTAGTGGTCGGACACTTCATCCCATTTCTTTATGTAATTATGTAACCATTAAAAATTTGTTAAATATGAAGATGCAGGAAGCAGAAGGAACATGTCCTTCATATCTACCCACAAACTGAATGTTATCAATACATAGGTATAAGAATTTTTTTTGTGATAAGGGTTTCAAATATATAACTGTTTCTGTATTAATTGTTTAAAAAATAAAATTTCAATGAAATTTAAGTGTTTTTCATAATAGCAAGGAAGGTTTTTAGTGATTCAACGATTAGAAAAAAATAATATCAGTGTTAGTAATGGGGTGGCCGAACACTAGCGCCCGATATAATGCAAATTTCAGTTTCAGGATAACCGAGCGCTAGAGAAATAAAGTATATTTCAAATTTATCTTTTGAAGTAGGTACAATAATAAAAGCTTATAGGTATCCATATGCAAGGAATTTAATGAACTTCATAAAGCGCAAGGTTGAAGCGCACATTTTTTATCCTAGAATAGAAATAATGTAATTGATGTTTACACAGTGAAATATCCCTTGAGCGGATATCAATGGTGCACTTTTTTGTCTGTTTTAGGAAAATTAAAAAAACTCAACCATCCTTAATCTAAAAAGAAAAGTCTTTATATTCATGTATTTTTATTAATAAAGCAAAAATAAGATTAAATATGTTGATCTTTTCTTCCAATGTTTATGTTTTCCTTTTTGTCGGTATTCCAGGAATTTGCTTTTTATTAAAAGAAAATATTATGAACATAAGCGGGGCTATAGTCCATAGTGCGAACTGTTGAATACACTATTTCTATCCCCCAAAAATTGGCTGTGGTAAAAAGCTAAATATGGTTGTATTAATAAGAAGGATTGGTATACGTTTTGTATTTTTTTTTTATTTTATAAAAAAAACGTCCCATAAAAGTGGGCATGACAGAAAACTTTGTATGGAGGTATTGCTGGAAACGGTTTTATTCGTAAATAGTGGGGGTGTCAGTATGAGAATTTAAAAAGTCTTAAAAACGTAAGGCTTCCGAAATACCTAGAGAGTATATTTTTCCAATTTCAGCTTCATAGCTAAAATGTCCATCATGGGTGACGAAAGAGGATACACATGCAAGCCATCTTCAATGCTTATGTAGGTAGATCGTCAAAAAAGTGCAATCGACTTAAAAGTCAACTTGCGCAATACTCCTATAAATAAATCATAAATCAATTTTAGCAATTAAGCTCCAATAGCTCGGTATCAAAAACCAAAAATTTGTATTATTCATATAAAAATTCATCGTATATTGACCAATAAGTGATGATGCAGCACAGCACAATACTGATGTAAAATGATTTAGGTATGTAATTTTTTTTTTTTGGGATCATGACGTAATCTCGAATGTAAAAAATCTCGAAAATAGAAATTTTTAATCCAGAATGCAAAAATCTGGAATGGACAAAAATCTCGAAAGACGATATCTCGAAAAAAAAGTTAATTCGAGATTTTTTTCTTACCTATTTAAAGAGTTTAGACTTAAAGAAAATGCATTACATATTTAGTTTATTCAGCAATTTATTTTTTTCGGTAAATTAACAACAACAAATCAATATTTGACAAAAAAAAAAAACATTATAAAAAATTGGAAAAATTTCAATTAACTTTGCCAAAGTGAAATAAAGCCGAATCGGCCTTGTTTCGCTTTTAATTTATTTACACAATCAGATAATGATTCCTAACCGTTTTCAGATTTGCACCCCTGAAAACCGCGCACCTACTCCACACAAACAGTGACCCCAAGCAGGGGGTTGCAGGGGGGCAGCATGCCCCGATAGGCATTGCACTGTTTAGTGTTTATGGGATGAGTTGCGAAATCTCAAGTAGAATAAAGTCGATCTCCGAAATCTTATTCGATATTATTACTCTTTTGTTCTACTACATAATTGGAAATAAAGTCGAAAATAGAAAATGGTGAATTTCGACATTACTTCCGATTTCTTATGGAAAAAAGTGGTCTGGTGCGACCCGCAAGGTCCACACGACTAACTTCCCAGTGGGATCAATATAATTTATGCGATTATTGTAAAATTTTGAAATGTGCTTAACCCTAAGGTATTGTTAAGAATTATTTATTATTAAAAAATCTGTTCATGGAAATTAAATGTTGTAAATAAAAGCGAGTTGTGATATATATTAATGCAACCATTGTTACCTGTAAATTTACATATATACGAAATAACGGAGCACAATGTAATGATGATTTGCTCAATGACAAATGGCAATAAATAGTACAAATAAAGGCAAATTATTTTAGTTATTTATTTACTTACAAAAAACGGCTGGACCGATTTCGCTGAAAACTTAATCAGTTCTGAGTTACGTAATTACGCTTCCAATAAACCCGGTCTCATGTCAATGTCATCTTTGGTTCTCCAGATAACCGTGGCGAAAGATAATTCCGATCGCACATACGTACATACGTACGTACACACACATACATCTCTATAAAAACACTGGATTTGGATTCCGGTGACTTTGAAACGTGGAGATATGTCAAAATCCGCGATTCACAAAATCGGCCCCATTACAACAACTTCCAATGGGAAGTTAATAAATAGTACAAATCATCAATTTCAAAATTCAGCTAGTTTGCCTTTATTTTTTTAGTTATTTATTTATTAACAAAAAACGGCTAGACCGATTTCGCTGAAAATTTAATCAGTTCTGAGTTACGTAATAAAGCTTCGAATACGAAAACCCGGGCCCATGTCAATATCATCTTTGGTTCTCAAGATAATCGCGGCGAAAGATAATTCCGAACGCACATACGTACATACACACGGACAGACATCTCTATAAAAACGTTGAATTTGGATTCTGGTGACCTTGAAACGTGGAGATATGTCAAAATCCGCGATTCACAAAATTGGCCCCATTACAAGAACCTCTGGGAAGTTAATAAAGTCGATCGACATTATTTGCATCTACTTTATTTCACGGCACCGGTAAATAAATCCATCGATTTCGATTTGAATATTTCCTTGTTTGTAATGATTTCATTTACTTTCATTTGAATTTTTTTTATTTGCACTCACGTTGTGATAACACACGATCCCAAACAACACTAATTTCAGGTACCTTTTTTTACAGTTGCATGGGCAGTTTGCTAGCCAATCGTGGATGTTAAAGAGTAGTAAATAATCTCGAATGAATATATTAATTTTTGAGACAATGGTTACAATTCGCACGAATTGATTTTTTTTTCTAGATTTTTGTATTTCGAGATTATGCTTTCGAGATTTTTTTTCCAGATTTTTTCAATTCTAGATTTTTTTTTCAAGATTTTTACTTTCGAGATTTTTGTTTTCTGGATTATTGCTTTCTAGATTTCGTGGTAAACCCTTTTTTTAAGTAAGTTTAAATATATCTGAATCAATTATTACAAAAGAAATGAAGAGATATAGCTAAAATAGAATGAGTCTTAAACACGATTAACTCATAATTTCGTTTTTGATGAAAAATACAATATTCTAATATTCTAATCATAATTTACATCATTCCCCTCTCATTTTTATTGTTTTATTTGGTTTTCTTTCTTCGTTTTCAAATTGTATATGATACAATGATTCTATCCAATTCTTATTTTTGTCAATGACAGCAAAAAATTGTATACTTAATACTAACGATTGCCATACAAACCACAACAAAAGTTTATACACCGCGTTTATAACCCGATAAGCACTCTGGAGAAAAACAAAAAAAAATATAATGAATAAAAGCCTCCCTGCTAGCGTGTGCTTTGAAAGGTAAAAAAAAAGGTGAAAAGTGGTATGGCGATTCCCCCCACCCCACTCGTTTTCGTTAGCTGCAGGTTTGCTTGGCTATAACAAGCGTAGTATGTTCATGTATGCACTACTTGTAGTTGGGTACAGACAGCGTCTCATGGATCAAGCGTCTTGTTGCTGCTAATTTTGTTGGCACAAAAATTTGTTTTGGAAAGCTATCGCAGATCTTCAGTGCACGGCTTCCCGTTACGCTCAGAGTTTTGTGCTTTTTTATATATGTCTATTGTTAAATTTAAGAATTTTCGAATGGATGTGAGCAACATCATTGGGTAAAGACATTTTTTCTCATAATACTCCCTTGCTTTTCATATCAAACCAATTTTTTTTGGCACTGAGTTAAACACAGTTAGCGTCATTCTAAGGAGTTCAGTTTACCTTGGTACATCTTAGTGCCATTTTTCTTCCCCTACCGCGGTCTCGACGTCTATGTACGTGAAGAGGTAGACTTTAAACTTCAACCACAACTAATAAATAATTAATTTCAATTGGCTCAAATATCATATGCGTAGGCAATTTGCTATTGATTTAATTACAGAAGCCCAAATCTGGACAGAAACTCATCTTATAATGAGTTTGGTGCTGTATCTGAATCTATTAATATTATTAGACTGACCCTTAATCCTCGTAGTGAAATCGTCATTACGGGCGATTTGAACATACGCAATTTAATTAGTTTTAACGTTCTGGAAAGGCAACACCCGAGGGATAGTACATCGATATCTTCGCTGAGGTAAATAATCTGCCTCAGCTTGTTGATAAACCGACACTAATACCGGACATTGACAATCGAACCACACGCTGGACTTGTTTCTTACCTCTCACCCCGACAAATTGTGTAAGAAAGCAAGTGACTCAATATGGACTGGTTACTAATTTGCATTATTAATCAGTTTGTTTCGTATGTAGACGGGCTAAATGGAACTCAAGAATATAGAAAATTATACAGTGAGAGAAAACATTTTTTGTATCGCAAAGTTGAAAAGGAGCTTTCTGTGTCACACAAGCAAAGAATTTAAGCTGCGATTTTACCGCATCATTTCAGGAACAAGCTAAACCTAGAAAGATATTAAATGGCTTTTCAATACACACTTGTATTGATATGTCATGAGGACTTAAACAAATCTTTTGCAACATGAAAAACAACTTAACAGAAGAACGGACATAGAGAAGATCCAATTCCGTACGAGTTCTTTCAGTTTGCTTAAATAACTTTCCTAAGAAGCTATTATTGTCATATAAGCAGAAACCCGGGGCTTTGAGATTATATTTTATTATCAAATGCAAAAATATTCAACAAGATTGCTTTTGATCGTGAGGTGGTGGTGGGCGCCGTTTTCTATTATGGAGACGAAAAAAAAATATTGTGAGATACACACGACATATTATCAACAAAAACTTCTTCACTGACCTAATTTAATCAACCATCATCATTTTGGACCAATTATCCTTATCCCCACAATAAACGACATAAGCGTGGCCATAAAGAACACAGACTTATCAGCTTTGACAGATGATAGAGAATTTCTAAAATTAGATCGACGACGAACTAAACATTTCCATATTGGTATGAACGTGCACACTTCAAAAGAGTTACAAATTTAAAGCAAATACTTCTATATAATAGTTGTAGTTAACAAGGCCTATCTATGATTAATCATAATGGCTGTTTACAACAGATTTAAATTAAAAAAAAAACTGTCTAAAACCAAGATCTGATATGAACAATCAAAGAGACAAAGAAAGACAATAGCAAATTGAAATCATTGCCATTGCCAGAGTGGGTATGTTTATAATACATCGTTGGAAAAAAAACTGAAGTAAAGGATGCGTCTCCGACAAAGAAACACTCAAAGCGTGCAGAAATGATTTATAATAAAAACTGCTACATTGTGGAAGACCCTTATCCAATTCGTTTTTTCCATAATATTCTATATAATTTGCACTAATTTTGAGGAGATTTTATGCTTCGTGAATCGAAAGAATAAATCATTAGAAAGGAAAGTGCTAAAATACGAAATTCGAGGCAAATCGCTACTTTTTGCAGTTGATAAATTTGGAGTATTTGTATTCGTTCTTCTAATGTGAATACTGACAAACAAAACACATTTCTAAATTGATAAATTTGATTTGACTTTCAAAATTAAACGCAGCGTTCTATTTTCGTATTGGATTTATTCATTCCTTTAGAGAAGATTCCATAATTTATCCAACTACATATTCGAGGTTCCAATAATATCTTAGTTTGCTATTGAAATGTGCAAATTTATGGATGGGTTTTTACATTGTAGAACCCCATCTTAAATGTACGCGAAAATACAGTTTCTTCATCAAGGATATTATATTAATACACAGAGAACTTCAACATTTCAAACACGTAGATGTTTTTTCCTTTCAAGTGCCTGGATCCGGAATATGCTTCTTACAAATTATAAATATAAAGAGCTTTAACGATTTTGTCCGCTCTTTAAAATACCACTATCATGAGTCATCTGTAGCTGTGCGTTTATACTCAATTCTTGTCGATTCGATTTTTACGTTGCTGTTGCAGCCGTTTCCTTAATATAATTTCTTCTCCATTAATATAAACATTGTTTCCTTGTATTATAATTTTTTTTATTTTGGAATCTAATTCTTGAAATTTGTTATTGGGAAATGGGATTATAAGAGCATTAAAAAACGTATCATCAGTAAAACTAGGCTAATTTATAACGAATATTAACGTTTCCTCTCCGTAAAAAACACTATTTTCAATATAATGTTAAACTGCTGCAGATATTTTGTATTGAAAAATTTACTTTTCTGAAAATATCCTATGAGCTAAATGCTTTACTCATAAGTACAATGTCTGATGTTTTCTCAATTTGTTTACTCAGGATATCTACGTTTATATGTAGACTCTTAGTATGGATTGTGATATATTTACTAGATTTGCTGATAGTTGGTTAAAACAAAATGTTTATGTACGGAAACCATAAAAGGAAACCCTTTTAACATGTGCACTATATCGTTAAACGTTTTTGTTGCCTCTGTTATTCTTCAGAGCACTTTCACCGGTTGTCGATCATGTTTGACAATTGTTTATGAATTTTGTGATAATTTTTATTAAGTAAAGGTATCAGTATTTTTGCCTTAGTTTATGGTATATTTCCTGAGTGTCTAGATGGTTGTTTCTTAGATGTTCATTTTTTATTAGGGTGAGTATTTTCTCTTTATTTGTTGAATCTATTAGCTTAATATTAGACTTTAAAATATTTTATTATTTGCAAGAAATTCATCATAAATATCTTGAAAATATGTATATAATTGATAATTTTCGCAATAGATGCACATTATTCCTTTGTATAGCAACAATATCTCTCTCATAATTTCTAAAAAAAATACTGCTGTGGTCTATGATACCGTAGTTCTGAACTTTTTTGTTATTTTCTAATTTCGGTGACGTTGATGTACTGAGTTTCGTCTTCTATTCTGGTGTGAATAGTAGCGTTAGTTGAGCGTACTGCTCGTCGAATTATTGAACATTTTAGACAGCAAGGTTTCTTTTTCTTGTTGAACTTCATGATTGATAAACCTACTTAAGCCATCGGCAACATGATTTTCATTCGCCTTTGAAAATTGTATTGTGGAGTCATACTCATTGTGTTGAATTTTCCAGCGTTGTAATTTCATATTAGTTTGTTTTAGCCAGACGAAAAGTTTATGGGAGCGTATCGGAATCCCGCTTTTTAAAATTCCGCTTTTCAAAAATCCCGAAAAAAAAGTTTTAAAATCACGTCTACTAAAAACTGCTTTTTTAAAATCACGTCTTCTAAAATCCCGTCTTCTAAAATCCCGCTTGTTCAAAATCCCGATCTATTATAATCTCGCTTTTTAAAATCCCGCCAAATCCCGCTAATCCCGTTTTTTTTACAAAACATTGTTGTCAAAAAATAAATGTTGTTATATTATTATATATTTACCAAAAAGAAAATGCACCCGAATGGTTTTAGTTTTTACTGTAAGCACACATTTGTTTTTGCTTACATATTCTACATTGTTTTTACGCATTGCGAAAATAGTATATAATGCACATAAAAACCTACCTCTTCCTAACGGTTTTACCCTTATCATTTACTGCTGTAACAATAATTGGAGTTTGCGCCAATTCATATTGTGTAGTATTGGATTGAGTGCGCAGCGCATCCAGAACTATTGCCCGCGATGAGTTATATAATAAGTGAAGTAAAGTGAAACAAATGTGGCAACAAATTAATAGTTGACCGCTACGATTATCACCTTGAAAAACAAGTAGGTGCAGTTTTCCGATGGTGCTGTTCGCAGAGAAAAAATAAATTTTGCAAGGGAAGAGTCAATACAACTATATCATAAAAAAGGCACCATCAGAGCATTGCCACACTGCTGATTCATGTGTTAAAGAAGTTTGCAAAACAAATAGCTACATAAAAAAAGCTGCAGAAGCACTCTCTTTTAATCCATCGCAGATTATACGTGATAGTGTTGTGGAATGTGAATCTTCTGTGAGACCATGCTTGCATTCCTCTTCTGCCCAAAAGCAAAAAATATCCCGTGTTCGAGCGTCTTCGATTAAGGAACCTCAAAGTGTAAATGATATTAATATACCAGAAAATTTGTCGCATCTTGATGGCGAATTATTTGTTTTGTCCGAGAAGGAAAGCGACGGCAGCAAAATTATTTTGTTAGGAACAATGTCTAGTCTGGTTCTCCTAAAAAGAGCAAGATGTTGGTTGATGGACGATACATTTTATGTCGTTCCCACTGTAATGCGTCAATTGTTTACAGTCCACGGTCAGATTGAGAAAAGTGTTGTCCCACTTATTTTCTGTTTTATGTCAAAAAAGACAATGAAGTGTTACGAGCTATTTTTTTCCGAATTGTTAAGAGTTGCAACTGAATTCAAAATTGAGTTACAACCCGAAAGAATAATAACTGATTTCGAAAAGGCAATAGTTTCGGTTGCGAAAGTGTTTTTTCCGCTCTCAGATTTTAGAGGATGTTTGTTTCACTTTGGTCAAATCATTTGGCGAAGAGTACAACAAAAAGAATTTGCGACCAAATATGGTAACTGTACCGAGTTTGCATTAAAAATAAAAATGGTCAAAAGTTTAGCATTTGTACCACCAGAAGAAGTCTCTTCCTATTTTGACTCTTTGAAAAATAGCTTGAAAGATGACGAAGACGCACTTAGTTTTGCAGATTGGTTTAAAACTAATTAAATTCGTAACGGAAATAGACAAGTGCAGTACTCTCCTAACTTTTGGTCTGTGTATGATAGTGCAGAAAAACAATTCCCGAGAACACAAAATAATGCTGAAGCGTGGCATCGCAGACTGGAAGTTTTGTTTGGACGAAAAAGTGCTGGCTTGTATAAACTCATTGCAGATTTGGGAAAGGAAGCAATTGTGGTGAAAAATGAAGTACAAAAATTACAGAATGGACAAGAAAAATTGTATAAAAAAACTAATGTAATAAAGTCACGCGCTGTAAAAAAATTAATGAGAAATAGAAAAAAAAATTAGTAAAACTGGTTTTTTGCGTCGCATTGCTTATAATATACACTTAAACTGATAAAATAAAAAATGTTGTTAATGGTTTGAAGTTTTTTTTGTTCCCTTTTGCAGAATATGATATAACATTACTTTATATTTTGTTTTTTTTTTTTTTAAATTATTGAAGATTGTCATATAGGTACTTAAAAATTTATTTTGATATTATTCATTTCTTATTTTGTTACTTCCGCTAAAAATGATAAATGTTAAAATAAACTGCATTTCAAAAAAAACTCATTGCTTAATTTATTTTAATTTTCTTATTATCCCGTTTTTACAATCAAAAGTAGTTGCTTTATTTTAAAAATCGCGCGATTATAAAAAACGGGATTATAAGAGGCGGGATTTTAAAAGACGGGATTTTAAAAAAGCGGGATTATAAAAAGCGGGATTATAATAGCGGGATTTTAAGAATCGGCATTATAAAGAGCGGGATATCGAACCCAACCCGTTTAAAATAAGTTTTCGTCCGTAAATGTATGTTTTACTTAAATTATTTAAGTGCCCAAACGAAAGCGAGCAATTGTTTTTCTATCGTCGAGGATTTTGTTTCATGGTTGTTTAATGTACGTGAAGCTTAGCCTATAGGGTGATGGATTTGACTGAGTACCGCGCCGATTGCACCATTAGATGCATCGGTATCAACTTAAAAGGTTTTCATAGGCTTAGGCTTTTGCATACAGGGTCGTTGATAAGCAATAATTTACATTTATTAAATGCATTGCAGATCTATTTATTTTTGTATCACTTATTAGGTAGTAAATAATAGGATACGCAACTTTTGCATAGTTCTTGATGAACTTTCGATATAATTAGTAGGAAGTTTCATTTTCTGAATAGCTTCTACTTTTTGGTTTCTGGAATTTATACCGCTTTTAGTTATTATGAGACCTAGATAATAAGTAAACTAAAAAAATAACATTTATCAATCTGAATTTTCAACTTTGCCTCTTAGAATCGTTGCAATATTTTTCTTAATGAAACTAAATGTTCGTTGAAACTAGTAGAACATATCAGAAAGTCGTCTAAATAGACGACACAAATATTGTTGATAAATACTTTTTAAACATTATTTATAAAGCGCTGAGAATTCGCAGTTCTTAAGGCCAAATGACCGATTAAACTCGTAGTGGCCAATTTTAGTAGAAAATGCTTTTTTAGGATGGTCTCTAGGTAAAAACCTCAATTTGGTGAAATCCTTAACTTAGGTCTATACTTAAAGAAAAGGTCGTTTTCCGAGTTTATGGAAAAAGTCCTCAATGTTTAGCATTGGGAATCGATCGTCAACTGTTTGTTTGTTGAGCTTACGATAGTCAACGACGATTTGCCAGTTTTGTTGCCAGTTTTCTAAACTTTCTGTGGTACAACCCATATAGGAATATTGTATGGGCTGTTACTGCGTTTGATGATTTGATTTGATTGGGCGTTTCTTGTATTTGCTTATCAACTGCATGCTTATGTATTTCAGGATATCGGTACAGTTAACTCTATACGGGGGTATAGTTTTTTTTTTCAGTTTCATGTTTTACCTCATTTGATTGAGCGTTTCTCTTATTTGCTTATCAACTGCATAACCAACGACCATACCACGTCGAGTTAATCGGTTCTCGTCAGATCACCGTAATTAAACGACGTTGGGCGCGGTTAGTACGTAGATGGGGGACCGTTTGGGAACAACCGCGTGTCGTTGGCCAGTCCCATCTACAGAGTTGAGGTAGATAAATACATACGTGGTATCACAATGGGCCTAAATTGGCCTAAGTGTGTCGGCTTCTGCCGACAGCCACATAAACCTAACCTAACCTATCAACTGCATGCTTATTTATTTCAGGATATCGGTACAGATTACTCTATACGGGGGTATAGTTTTTTTCAGTTTCATGTTTTACCTCATTGGTAATAAGAGATTATCGCCTTCTTTAAAAATGACGTCTCTAAATGAGAATAATGCCTTTAATTTACTAAAGTCTTTTTTATTTAAGTGGTTAGCAACACTTTCTATTGGAATATCATTTGTATATAACTCGGGACTGACTACTTCAGCAGAATACCATGTATTTTTTTGGACATATAAACCTTCCTCCTGATTTAAATAGAATGACAGCGTAGTTGATCGCGTGCGTAGCAATCGTTCTTTGTAGTCAATTATCGCATCCAAATCAACCAGAATATTGGTGCCGATGAGACCATTGAAATGTTTGTGGAATTTATATTCTGTTAATTTCACGTAATATCATTTTTCGTTAAATTCGCTGAATAATTGGAACTATACTAAATAAATTTTTTTTTTTTGTAATAATGATGAACAAAAAATGAATGGATTAATTATATTTTGTTCTGCACCGCTGTCAATGACAAATTTCGTATTGCGCATGTCGTTTTTTTACCCTATTCTAAGAGTATATTAATTTTGACGCATAGTTTCTAACATAACTTAGTATTTCCCGTAGACCCCTAAAAGTTACTATATTTATGATCAGCATCGATAGTAATGTCGATCTAGCCATGTCCGCTATTCTGTCCCGACAAATTTTTTTTCGGAGTATCTTAACGAAAGACCCTGCAAAAGTTGCGTTTTGAATAGCATATAACGAAACAAAAAAACAAAAAAAAATCGGAGGGTACTTTTGGGCCTCTACCGCTCGCTGAAATCTTAAAAAAAAACTATTTTTTCCTTATTTTTATTGATTTTTTTTTTTTTAAAGATTATCTTAACGAAAGAACCCGCAAAAGCTGCGTATTAACTAGCATATAACGGGACAAAAAAAAAAAAAAAATGGAAGGTACTTTTGGGCCTCTACCGACCGCTGAAATTATTAAGAAAAACAATTTTGTTCTTATTTTTTACATTTTTAATTTTTTTTAAGTATTAATTTTGTGCATTGAAGATGTAAACTTTACCGTTTTATCAAAGATATCTATTGATCGCTGATATTTATAAAAATAGAGATATTCCATCAACAATTTCTGCAGGTACCTACTTGAGTAGTATTTTATCATTCTAGTTTCTTATAAAAACCGTTAAAAAGCTTTTTTTTTAATTCCTTATCTTCCCTTTATCTTTATAAGAACAACTGTTTTATTTTTATAGTCGCATCGTATTATTTTTATGTTAAGTAGCCTGTTTTTTTTTTTTAAATATTAAAATCATAAAATCAAAGTAGGCTTTGAAGACGTCGAAAAGAAAAAATGTGGCTTTGTATTTGTTTTGTGTCGTGTATTGTTGTTATAACTCTCTAAACAAAAAGTGTTTAATTTTGTTTCGTGTTAAGTTGTGTTGTTTCTCTGAAAAATATTTAAAAGGTAGAGTCACAATGAGTTCTGGACCTCGTCGACAAGAAACAATGTGTCCCTTTTTCGGCCCCTTTAGTGAACTAAACAAAAGTAAGTTACCAACAGTAAAAGATGTAGTCAAATATGTACTTTTCATACAAAGTGATCTGAAAACAAAATACAATGGCAGAAATCCATCTAATTCCGAAGTTTTTGTAATTGTTAGTAAAGAAATCGAAAAGATATGGAAGAATGCGTCGATTCCAATTGTATGTCATAGTCGAATACTACAATTAATAAAATACTACTTTGATGAATACATGACACTTAAAAGATACCCACATTCGAAAAAAAATACAAGCTATCACCACAGATTGCAAGGTTTTACTGCATTTTCAAACACAAAATTGTTTGACATTGCATCGTGTAAGTGTGATTCCTTTAATGACTGTCATTGTGTAAAGGATAAAAAAGTGCCTTTAAGTGAAAGATCATTTTTAGTGGACCAGAGAAATGGCAGAAAAATGGTGATCGGTGGTATTGACAAGGTTGAAACTCAAAAAATTCAAAAGCGTAGCAAGAGTTTGTGATCGATATGGCCTTTCCGTACGATCTGCTGCAGCAGTTGCTTCAGCAGTACTCCAGGATGTTGGAATAATTGAAAGCGCTAACAAGACTCTAGTTATTGATAAAAATAAAATACATCGAGCTTTGAAAAAATCAAGAGAAAGCCTATCAAACCAATGCGATAATGTCGTTATTCGCAGTATTTATTTTGATTGGCGAAAGGATAAAACTCTTACTTCCAAAGAGAAAAATGGACGATACTATCGGAAGGAGGTTCTTGAAGAGCATATTTTCATTCTTGCAGAACCAGAATCTATATTCTTAGGCCATATAACGCCTAAATCTGGTAGAGGAAGGGAAATAAGTAATTCGATGCTTAATTTTTTCTAAAACAAGGGATTTGATTTGAAAAAAATTCTTTGTATTGGTTGTGACGGCACTGCAACTAATACTGGCTGGAAAGGAGGGATAATTCGCTACTTGGAAATGGAAGTAGGTCGACCATTACAGTGGGCAATATGCTTACTTCATGCGAATGAATTGCCACTACGACATCTCTTCACGAAATTAGATGGATCTACTTCGGGCCCTCGTGAATATTCTGGCCCTATCGGTAAGTCACTAACCGATTGCGAACTTACTGACGTTACTCAATTTACACCTGTGACCGGAAATGTACCTGAAATCGAGCAAAAAATTGTTGATCAATTGAGTACAGAACAAAAATATCTTTTCGAAATGTGTCAAGCTATAAAAACAGGTCATTGTTCTCCTGGACTAGCAAATCGACATCCTGGGAAAATGGCACATTCAAGATGGGTCACAACTGCAAATAGATTACTTAGACTTTACATTAGTTTAAGTAGCCCATCTGAAAATCTTAAAATTCTTGTGGAGTATATAATGAAAGTGTATGCACCAGTGTGGTTTTCGATAAAAAACAGCCCGTTATTGATAGATGGCCCGCGACATGTTTTTCAGCTTATCTCTTTTTCAAGATGGTTGCCAGACAACTTAAAGTCAATCGTTGATCCTGTCATTGAGAAAAAGGCTTTTTTCGCACATCCTGAAAACGTTTTAGTGGCAATGCTCTTCGACGAAAGGGTCTATGTCAGAGAGCTTGCCTTAAAACGAATTATAAAAGCGAGGCAAACCCATACATCAAACCGAATATTTAAGCCACCAAATATTAAATTTAACGCTACGGACTACATGGACATAATTTTTTGGAATGAATGTCAAATTACTCCACCACCTTGCCTAGCTGAATTCACTGATGATGAACTTTCATTGCTGGTGCAAAGAAAAGAACTGAAGATACCGGAATTTCCTTGTCACACACAAAGTGTCGAAAGATGCATAAAATCTGTGACCGAAGCAAGCCAATGTGTTATTGGAGCAAAGTCGAGGAAAGGACTTATAAGAAATAAAATAGAATCACGAAGCGAAATGCCTTCTTTTAATTTCAAGGGTCAATTTTCAATGTAAATATTTTTTTTTAAATTTTTGCAATGTAAATATATTTTTTTTGTTAAGTCCTCTCATAAACTTTTTTTTATTTGTTTCAAGGACACTTAAATATGTTTTACTTAACCTTAACTTTAATTTAATAAATCAAAACGATAAATTAGAATAATAAAATAAAAAAAAATAAAGGGAAAAAATATAGGTTTTTACTTTCTTTTAAGACCCTTAAGCCTCGGTAGAGCCCCAAAAGTCATGTCCAAATCAAAAAGTAAGTACATATTCAGAATCTACTCGTTAATACGCAACTTTTGATACCCCTTTTTGAAAATCCAAAGTTTGAGCTAGGGAGCTGAAATTTATAATATATACTCTCTAGGGGCCCTTTATGCTCATGCGTATTTTTTTTTGAATCCGCCTACTGACACGCCCACAATTAAATAAAACAATTTTATTGGAAAACCAAAGTTTGAGCTAGGGAGCGTTTTTTGCAAAAGCTTGGTTTTTTCGATAAAATCCTTTAAATGTTATATAACAAAATATGTAGAGCGTTCTTAACAATTTAACCATACTTAGACTTTTGTCACGCCCACTTATGAGGGATAGGAATAAGAATAGGGTATCCAACAGTTCGCAAAAGGGGACTGTAACCAGTCCCTATGTTTTATTACTATAAACGGTATATGTTTGCGGAATGGGCCCCAAAACTTCGCTGTTATACGGGCATTCATTCATATAAACATATCCATCTGCTGGTTTTTTGGGATGTTATTATATTTCTTATTTACTCGTATATTTAATTGGCGTGTCTGTACACTAGGTTTCGAAAATGTTTAATTGGAAATGGTTAGGATTTCGGACTTGATTATGTTCATGATATCGATTTCAAGTAACCGGGTTCAAGTAAGTTATGTTTGAAAATGTTCAGAACAATTGTAATATTTGCAGTTGATTGTTCTGCAGTTATTGTGTTATTTAATAAGTAAACATGATTTTAATCCTCCTAGCAAGTTGTTCAGTTTATTATAAAACTAGCTATACCCGCGACTTTGTCCGAGTGGTATAGTAAGTTCGGGTAGCATTTTAAATTATTTCGGCTAATTATCTTAAGAATAAGACACATACGTATAAATACTTAATTA
This sequence comes from Portevinia maculata, assembly GCA_949715645.1. Classification (NCBI taxonomy): domain Eukaryota; kingdom Metazoa; phylum Arthropoda; class Insecta; order Diptera; family Syrphidae; genus Portevinia; species Portevinia maculata. The sequence goes on from OX454526.1 coordinate 225,223,070, forward strand.
ACCCTTAATTTGGCAAAGCAAAAAAACATCTAAATACATAACTTTTAATTATTAAGGGGCGTTTTGGGTATGCTTAGGACGTTATGAAATTAACGGTTAAAGAATCAAGCTTAGTAAAATATGAGCTAGGTATATAGTATATATAGTATATAGTATGGTGGATATACTCTCAGTGTGACTCCATCTCAATCTCAATTACATTTCATACCCTATCTTTCTCAATCCCATGCGCCACAAAAAAACAACACAACTACAAAAGGTGCATAAAAAAAGAAAGAAAAAGGACACGTACAAAAGGTACAGAGAGAGAAACAGATTTATGCCGCACATACACAGAAATTTTCCTCCACTCCTTCAATCGAACATTTTACATTTTTTTAATTGTATAAAATGTAGGTATAGTTTAATGCTTATTGTTCAACTTCAGGATAACCTACAAAGATGATTTATATCTTAAAACCTTTGTATATAATTTTGTATATATTTCATTTGGATGAGTCATTCCAAAGCTAGGAGCTTGAAAGCATTCGAGAGTTACAACTTTTCTTAGATATCAGCTTAGATCTCCGCTTCTGGACAGTGGATGAAACATATTCCCGCTGTAAAAAGTAGCCTATGTCCATTCTCAGGCTCTAGACTATCTGTGTACCAAATTTCATTTAAATCGGTCCATTAGTTTTGGCGTTAAATCGAGACAGACAGACAGACAGACAGAGTAACTTTCGCATTTATAATATTACTAGCTGTCCCGTGCTCGCCTTGCTTCGCCAGTCTGCCACTTCTCAAATTTAAAGCAAAATACTTGCTGATATGAACTGATAAAGAAAACGTCGAGAGTGTACCTACTCATTATATGGATATACTCTGAGTGTGACTCCCTCTCAATCTCGTTTACATTTCATACCCTATCTTTCTCAATCCCATGGCCATGCGCCATAAAATAACAACACAAACTGCAAAAGGTGCATAAAAAAAGAAAGAAAAAGCACATTCCACAAAAGGTACAGGTAGACAAACTGATTTGTGCCGCACACACACACAAATTTTCCTCCACTGAACGCTGGGAAAATCCAACGATCTAGCTTCAATCGAACATTTTACTTTTTTTGAATTGTATAAAATGTAGGTATAGTTTAATGCTTATTGTTCAACTTCAGGATAACCTACAAAGATGATTTATATCTTAAAATCTTTGTATATAATTGGACTTTATATTAAAAAAATTCTATTTCATCTGGATGAGTCATTCCAAAGCTAGGAGCTAGAAAGCATTTTAGAGTTACAACCCTTCTAAGATATCAGCTTAGATCTCCGCTTCTACACAGCGGATGAAGCATTTTCCCGCGGTAAAAAGTAGCGTATGGCCATTCTCAGGCTCTAGACTATCTGTGTACCAAATTTCATTTAATTCGGTTCAGTAGTTTTGGCGTTAAAGCGAGACAGACAGACAGACAGAGTTACTTTCGCATTTATAATATTAGTATGGAATATGGATTAATGTACTATAGAATTGCATCAACATAAAACAATATTTTTATCCAGACTGATGTAGTTTCGTCGTGACTGCGTATTTGAATAGTCTTTATCTCTGGCCATGTGTCTGTGTATCCTTGTGAAAATACGGTTTGTCGACCATCATTAACTATCTTGTCTAGAACGTGGCCTAATACTATTTTTTTTAAGATGACATTAAGTGATTCTATTTTGGGACCAGTGCTTCCAGTCAGTTTATGAAATTGCCTTATCTGCCTTGCCCCCGATGAATGGCCCTACATTACAAATGGTCTTTATTATAAAATTGAATTTGTCGACATAATTTAATCTTTCCATTGGTTATAGCGAGAGTGTGAGAGAGGGGTCAAGTTCAAATGCTCTAATAGCAAAATAAATTCGGTAGTAATTATACGAATATAGCAACAAACAATATTTTTCTCATAAAGTGGTATGTATGTATTTATTGGCTTAAATGATCTGCTATGTTTCCGTGTTCCTTTCTGTTTCTGGTCTTTCTCGTTTTTTGGGATACTTGTTGATGATGTTTGATATTCGAATTTAGAGCTTCTATGAAGTTCACTTCTATGTTATTCCTTTCCGTAGTTCTGCTGGAATATTTGTTGGAAGTTCGCCCTTGGTCGAAGAATAAAAATCCCCCACATTTTAAGTATGCCCTGGTCCTCTTTGTAATCCTGGCAATATAAATTTGATGTGAGGTTCGCGTATAGAAAGTAAGTTTATTAATAATCTAATGCAATATGCACTTACACTTTATGAAGCCAACACACTTTTGGTATAAAGTTGAATATAGTAATTGGACTTGTTCTTAATAAATTTATTATTTCTCCACTATTTATTTTATCTGAACGCCTTTGGATTAAACAAAGTTTTTACTGCACCAGTTAGCAATTATAAAATAACAATGAACTACTTTTCTCGAGGTAACAAATAAGACTCAAAATTTCTTTATTAAATTTCAAGTTCATTTACTCGAACTGTTGAATAACCATTCCTATTCCTATCTCCCAAAAAGTGGTAGTGCCAAAATCTAAGTATCGGTGAATTGTTGGGAAGGATATTGCCGACAGCATTTTGTTATACATAACTGCTTTTAACGACTTTTAAAGGATTTTATCAAAAAAACTATGTTTTTGGTAAACAAAAATGAACAAAAAGTTGTCGTGGCAAGTATGGTATGATGGAATGGTTTAGAACGACTTTATTAACCCATTTAGACCCGAATTAATTTTTCCTTCCAATTTTAATGATTTATTCAGATTTTGATGGTATTCTGCTCTAAAATCAATAAGTCAAGTCGAAATATTTTTCCCATAAGTGAAAGTGGAGTTATGAGGTGTTGCGAAAACGCAACACTGGGTCTAAGTACATACACGTACACACAATTTTTTTTATTATTATTTTTATTTAATTCACTTTTAAAGAAAACTATACATAAAGAAAAAAAGTGAGACTATTTTAGATTCGCATGAAAAATTGAAAAACATTTGTCGTGAAGTGCAACATCACACGTTCCGCACTTTTTCACCGTTTGGCTTCCACAAGCTCAACATCGCAGCCTCTTGTTACAATGCTCCATTATATGGTTACCAGCTCGAAGAAACGTGGTAAATTTTGAAGGACGTCCAGCACCCAGTGGTGCAGAACCATACTTAGAATCGATTGCAGCAACTATTTGACGACGAAACTCCAGCGCATCCAATTTCATCCCAAAGCTTCTCGACAGTGTCCAGGCATTCGCAACCGCAACATCTAGCATCCACATAAGTATAGGACAGGACCACTTCTTTCCGCGAGTTGAAATCCTGTAATTCGATACATTGTTGTCTAATTGGTCAACTCCGCCCATGTATTTACTGTATTGCTTGTTGACGAAAGGTTGCGGAACATCGCATTTTGTTTTTATCTCGTTGTTGAACCTCTTGGCACCACCAATTGGATGAAGACCGTGCAAATTAGAAAGCATTGAGAGGGCCTGATTATCTTGCCAACGAGTAAGAAGAAGTTGATTGTTCTTGTCAACGAAAGATTGGTACACTCTCCTTTTCTCCCTGTTGAACTTCTTTTTATCTACCATATTTATGTTTTTTAGCCTGATTTCCCTTACAATGCTCCTTCCCACGGTTTGAATTTATAATAAAATGAGTTTAGGTGTAAGCCATCCTCATCACCTTTGCGCCAGCTTTGCTCAATTTTACTTATGTTCACCCACTCTTCTTCCACATCTACAGCACTGTTTTTTGCACTTACTTCTACCTCAGCTAAAAGCTGGTTGAAAATCATTCTATTGGGGTCAGCACAATCCTCTTCTCCAGAGTCTTCGTCTGTAATTGCACCGTCTGTAGGTGGTAGCAAGAAAATAGTTTCAGGGGCTTCATTATTATATTCCAGCTCGTCCAAAATCTCCGACAGAGTCAAAGGTTTAGTCCTAAAAAAAAACAAAAACCTTTATGTGCTTATATGTACATTGACCCAGCGTTGCGTTTTCGCAACAACTGAATTTGCGAAGTCAATAAACGTAAACCAATTAGATTTATTCGTATTGATTTCCTTTATTTTTATGTTTGGTATGTAAACAAACGGAACAACTAAACAATATTCTTATTATTGCATCCACTTTTACTTACCAATGATTTTTATCCATTGAGTTTATGTTTTTTTTCACAAAAAAATAAGCACTCCTCAAAAAGTAGACTTGAAGAACAACTCAACGCGATAATAACAGCAAACACAATCCGTTTGTGCAAGATTATTCATGCACTAGAGAATAGAGCAAAAAGCAATTCATTGCAAGCAACGGTACAGTTAAGAAAAATAGTGTTGTGACATGGAGTCCACTGTTGCGAAAACGCAACGCTGGGTCTAAATGGGTTAATATACTTTGCGCAGAGTAGGAATTCCAATTCCATTTATTTCTTCAATAAAACTTTTTTTTTTAATTATAGTGGGTGTTTAAGTAGGCGTATTTGAAAAAAAAAATAACTTTAACATTTTGGGCTCTTGATCAGCTTTCTAGATCGAATTTTAGGGCCTAAAAATTGACAACGTGTATACGGACTGACATGTGTTGCGGTCAAATTGCCCGCAACAAGAGCCATTCTGTTTTTCCCTTGACCCTCCTTATACACTCCCTCTTTTATCGGTCTGCGTTCCCACGGTCTGGTTATCTTTATTAAAAACGTCGTCATTCTATTTCTCCTGAAATTATCCGAGAGATTTTGATCTTTCGGGGGAATATTATTCAAAATATCCACGAATGCAATTGGGTGCATTTTGTCGGAAAACTATTTTTCTTTCTCGAATGGATTTGTTTACGTCGCGAAACGTCAAAGGGCATGGGCTGAATTAAGGCAGATCCAGGGTCGGTCGGAGGGTTTGTTCATTGCTGAGTTAGAGCAATGGGCGAATTCACTGAGTGAGAGGTCGCCTGAAGGGCGTGAGAACATTAGCGGGGTCATGTCAGCGCACTGATGTGAGAGTACATAGTGTAGCAGAAGAGGACATGGACCGCCAAATGTCTAAGTATGTGTGAGTATGGGGGAGTACGAAACAGTTGGCCACTTCAGCGCTATAGCTGAATGGCCGCGTTAGAACTGTCGTTGGCTCTGCTTCCCCACGTAGGTATGGATGTGTGAGTGAGGATGCCGGCCGGCCGAATGGACAAAGCCAGCTGGTAAATCACTTCTTGGTTGACCAGGCAGCGAGCTAGTAGAAGTTGTGGTTTTAACGTCCAGAAGGGATTTTTGTGTGAAGAATAGAAAAGTGAACAAAAGACAAGTTCGAGGAAGAAAAGATAGAAGAAAATAGTAACTGGGTGCTCCGGATCATTGCAGGAGCAATAAGACTGTTGTCGTAGCGGGACCCTATCCAACAATTGGCAGGAAGCAGGACAAAGGAGTTAAGGAAATTCATCCAGAAAAAAAGCTAAGTATTATCTTCATTAGTTAGAAGTGCTAGCTAGGAAAAAGGAAAATATAAACCTCGGTAGGGTAGTGCCTCCGAATTTTCCCGAAAAACCACGGGACTCGCGACCCAGTAATTTGGAATATTTTCCACCCCTCGGGAAAAGTGATCGTGCGTTACTCCGGGATTTTCTTTGATTCCCACTCGGCTGTGCAGTACCGTGAATAAAATTTGCCGTGCTCCAACGGAGCATTATAACGTTTTGAAAAAAAATTCGCTTTGGTTCTTATTTTTTTTGGTTTCTTTGTTCGCTCGTTTTCATCGGTCGAATATTCCTGGTTTCAAATCTGACTAACCTTAAAATTGTGTGGCGCCCATTTTTTTTTAATTAATTTTTCAGATCCTCGATCGACACGGGAATATAAATTCTATATTACCCACCACAGTAAGTACCTTCACTTTCATTTGGTGCAGGTACAAAAATCGGAATATTTTTCTTCCTGAACCCACCCCGTGCTGAGCTACTGGGAAATCAGCACTTTAATTGCTGATTGTTGCACTCGCGCTCTTCATTATTTTTTTTACCCGCAAGGGTACTTCTCTGGAGAGAGGTAACGGGCGTAACGACCCTGCGGACCCTAGTCACAAAAATCCAGAAGCGTCTGACCCATATTGGGCGGCTCCCTGGTCAGCGTCTGTTCTCCATGTCAGGAGCGGCTGTGCACAATTAAAAAAAAAAAAAGGTTTAAACTTTTCACAAAAGTTAAAATTAAAACATGCAATGAACAAAACAAAAGATTTTAATACCCCAGGTGGTATGCCATCTAAAGTGGTAAATCCACCCTCTTCGGAGGTCGGTCCCATGGATTCTGGGGGGGGCCATTTATTGCTTACCGAAAACCCTTTTGGAAAAAGTAAGAGGGTAGAGAGATCACCCCCATCATCATGTAAAATGGATGAAACCCAAACTCTGAATGCAAAATATTCAGAAGTCTGCAAGGAAAGAGATGGGTTTAAGCAACTAAACGAGACATTAATCCAAGAAATTAATAGTCTAAAGCAGGAGTTGCAAACGTTGAAAAATCAGATCAACAGCCAAAACAAAGAAAAAGAAATAATTAAAGTAGTTGAGTTCTCAACTGATGAGGAAGAACTACTGAAAGAGACAGAAAGAAAACCCAAAAACGGGAACAAAAATAAAAAAACGGAAAATGAGCACATCCCCAAAGATCTCATCTCCGGAAGAAAGCTATCAAGCTACCAATTATGTCCCAAATAAAGAAAATAAAATTCAAAAGTCAGTCAAACCTCCTCCAATTATTGCTCTGGAAATTACAAAGTATGAAAGCTTAGTTAAGTTATTGGAGGAAAATAAAATTAAAGCTAATACAATGCTAATAAATGGCAATGACATTAAAATAAATGTAGATGAAGAAGATTCTTATAGAAGACTTACCAAAATACTTAACCAAAAAAAGGTGCAATGGTACTCTTATGAGAATAAACAAACTAGGCCAATTAAGGTTGTTGTAAAGAAACTACACTTCTCATGCTCGCCAGAGAGTGTAGTTACAGATCTAAGAAGGAAAAACCTAAAGATATTAGAAGTTGTCAATATGCTAAAATCTAAAAGCAAAGCACCGCTTCCAATGTTTATGCTAACTTTTGAGCACGACGAAAATATCAAAAAGATATACGATATTAAAGACATCCTTGGAATGAAGGTAGAGATTCATGCCGTAAGGAAATCAAAACTTGTACCACAGTGCAAGAATTGTCAAAAGTATGGACATACGAATAAATACTGCAGCTCTAATCCAAGATGCGTAAAGTGTGCAGGAAACCACCATACTAAAGATTGTATGAAGAAAAAAGACGAACCAACAAAATGCGCTAACTGCAACGAAAAGCATCCAGCCAACTATAGAGGCTGCTTAGTTGCTAAACAGATTCAATTAGCAAAAGACAAAAAGCATAAACAAGCTATGACAAATACAAAAAAGGACGCACCTAAAGACATAAAGGACTTGCAGATGCGAGCGCCAAAAGAAGTACCCATAGCCGATAAAAATATCAAAAAGACATTAGTACCAAAAACAGGAGCGGGTACAGTATTGACATATGCACAGGCTGCATCGAAAAAAGTAGATAATGTCGCAAAAACGAAAACTACAACCAAAACTAAATTAAATAATAATATGGAAACGTTCATGGAAAAAATCCTAAGTAGAATAGAAAGCATGGATAAAAGCAATAAAGCTATATTAGAAAGAATCTCGCTCCTCGAGAAAAAAAGCAGCAATAACAAGGCTGTACAAAAAAGAAGAACATGATGGATAGGTTAAAAATCCTGGAATGGAATGCTAATGGTATCGAGAACCGTAAGGATGAAATCCAAGTAGTCCTCGACATGAACCAAATAGATATATGTCTTGTCTCTGAGACGCACTTAAAATTCAATACAAACTTTAAACTGCAAGGGTACGAATTATATCACTCCCCACATCCCCATAATTCAGCAAAATGCGGGGCTGCAGTTATAGTAAAGAATACGATCGATCACCATATAGAAGCCAAGTTCCAATCATGCGCGATGCAAGGAATTTCTATTAACATTCGAACGAAAAGTGGACAAACTATATCAGTTGCATCAATTTACTGTTCTCCCAGTTACAATCTAAATAAAAATGACTTTTTAGGCCTCTTCCGAATATTTAACAATAGATTTATTGCAGGGGGAGATTTTAATGCCAAAAACAAGTATTGGGGATCTAGATTGACAAATACAAGAGGAAGAGAACTTTATGAAGCAATAAACGAAATTAACGGCAAGTATCACTCAACGGGAAAACCTACGTATTGGCCAACAGATAGAAACAAAATCCCTGATCTTGTCGACTTCTTCGTAACAAAGAATATCTCGACTAACAATATGAAGGTAGAAGAAGGACCAGATCTTGACTCAGATCACTCCACAATACTTTTAACACTTGGCGATAAAATCACTGTTAAAGAAAATAGCGCAAGGCTAGGAAATAAGCTGACTGATTGGAGCTACTTCAGACAGCATCTAGAGGATAGTATTCAGCTCTTAGAAACAATAGAAACAGAAGATCAATTAGAAGATGCTGTTCAAATATTGACTGTCAATATCCAAAGAGCTACATGGGCTGCAACACCTAAAATGAAAACTAAAATCCAACAAAACTCGTATCCAAAAGTAATATGTGATATAATTACGGAAAAGAGACGAGCTAGAAAACGTTGGCAACAAACAAGAGCGCCCAGAGACAAAACAATACTAAATAATCTAAACAGCCAGCTTAAAAGATCGATAAGAGAATTTAAAAATGAGTCTCTTAAAAAATACCTTACCAATCTTACAAATGATGCTAATACCGAGTACTCACTCTGGAAGGCAACAAAGAAAATGAAAAGGCCAATTGCTCACATTCCACCAGTTAAAAACAGTGAAGGTAACTGGGCAAAAAACAACCAAGAAAAAGCTAATTTCTTTGCTGAATATCTTGAAGGCGTCTTTCAACCATATGAAGATAAAGACTGTCAAGAAAGCGTAGAATTGTGCGAAGAGGAAAGTCACATCCAACCGGTAACGGCTAAAGAAATTGCCAATGAAATAAAAAAAGGCATCAGTACTAAAAAAGCCCCGGGATTTGATTTAATATCAGGGGAAATCCTTAAACAATTCCCAAAAAAAGGCCTAAAGAAACTAGCACAGATCATAAATGCTGTATTCAGGATAAGGTATGTACCTAGCATGTGGAAAGTCGCGGAGGTGATTATGATACCAAAACCAGGCAAACCGCCTAGTGAAGTCACCTCCTATCGCCCCATATCTATACTACCTATGTTGTCCAAGTTATTTGAAAAGATGTTGATTAAACGTCTGAACAAAATAATCGAAGAAAAATCGCTAATCCCAAACCATCAATTTGGTTTTAGAAATGAACACTCCACGATCGATCAGGTGCATAGAATAACAGATAAAATCGAAAAAGCATTTGAAGAAAAAAAGATATGCTCTACTATATTTCTCGATGTAGCACAAGCTTTCGACAAAGTATGGCACAAAGGACTGATCTACAAATTGCAAAAGCATCTGCCAAAACAATTTTCAGAAATTTTAGAGTCCTATATATTAGAGAGATTCTTTAGAATTAAGCAAGGAAATGACTACTCCACATTAAGAGAAATAAAAGCTGGTGTACCACAAGGAAGTGTGTTAGGTCCTGTATTATATCTCTTATTTACTAGCGACTTGCCGAACAGTGATGAAACAACTGTGGCAACATTTGCAGATGATACTGCTGTACTTGCTGTGGGAGAAACAGTTGAAGTAGCGACAAAAAAACTACAGAAGGCAGTGAACAATATAACAAAATGGACAAAAAATTGGCAAATTAAACTAAATGACCTAAAATCGGTCCATATAAATTTTACAAATAAAAATGTTCAGCACATACCAGTGTTCATAAATGATAAAGAAGTAGATTACGCAAACACAGCCAAATATCTAGGCATGACACTAGACGCAAAACTGCGCTGGAAAGCACATGTAAAGAAAAAAAGAGAAGAACTAAATATGCGCTACAGTAAAATGTATTGGCTTATAGGGAAATACTCTTGTTTGTCAAATTACAATAAATTACTGCTTTATAAGCAAATTCTAAAGCCAGTATGGACCTACGGGCTCCAGCTATGGGCATGCACATGCAAAACAAATCTACAGAAAATTCAAACATTTCAAAACAAAGTTCTACGGAATATAGTAAATGCACCATGGTACATAAGAAACGCTGATCTGCATAGAGATCTAGAAATAGAAATGATTGAAGATGAAGTCAAAAAAGTAGCTAATAGACATAAACTTAGGCTTTTCAATCACGTCAGCTCAGAAATGAAGGAACTATTAAATACTAGCAATATGACTAGGAGGTTAAGAAGAATTAAACCTTTTGAACTAGCTACATAGCTCGAAAAATAAAACAAAAACAGTATTAAATCCTCTATGGACAAATACTTAGAATATGAATTGTAAAATTAGAAAGACAAATTGCTGATTGGTTTAACTACTAGGTGCAATAATTGGAAAGCTGGCTAATCCCCGCCCTGCGGCAATGAAATACCAAGAAGGTTGTATCGCAGGGAAAACGGGAAGACGGGAGAAGGGGTTAGTGGGTAGAAATCACCACACTGTTACTGAGTACGGGCTCGGTTTCGTCTTTGGAAGACTACCACCTCCCAGCGTAAAAAAAAAAAAAAAAAAAAAAAAAAAAAATTTTTTTTTGTCTCATTGACAGTTCGGTGATTTTTTGATTCGGCGGTGGCGGCCGCAAATTTCTACTAAATTTATTGCGTTTGTTTTCCGCCAATTTAGTACATTAAAAAGTAGTTTGATCGCGGTAAATTATAGTGCAACACATGGTAGCTTTTAATGGTCTACGAGCAATCTGCACTCACGGTATAGTTGATGTGTAAACATGTAGGCACAGTTGCGCGTTAGCTACCTAATTTGTTATCTAGCTAACGCCATAACTAAGTAACTAACGTAGTTAAATTAGCTGCGCTAAAAATGCAATCGATTTGGTGGTTAGCTATCAAAATGACAACTAATTTTTGCTATTAGCTATTAGTTGCAGGTTGTGTAACTAAGCTCGTTAGGTTGTCAAAGTTAATTGCGGATGACAACTAAAAGTTTTTTAGTTTTTAGCTGTCGCTTTTTAGCTGCCTAGGTAATAACTAATAACTAAATCAACATTTTTTATTTTGCTATAATGGTGATAATTTATTGGGATTTACTATGCATATTGCGTTTAAAATAAAAATTGAAGAATGTCTCTTTTATTTTACATCAGGTTATTTTACAAAGAGGTCATTGGAGCCACAATAAAGGTCCTTTAAACCCGAGAAAGGATATTTTCCCAAAATGTCTTTAAAAACGGCACGGTATATATGAATTCAATGTTATTTGAATGAGGGGTGCTAGGAACAACAAACATTTTGGTAAAAATATCCTTTCTTTGACTTTTAAGGACCTTTTTTGTTGTTGCAAGGACCTCTTAGTCAAATAACATTGAACACAGATATACCGTGTGGATTCTAACGGCATTTTGGAAAAATATCCTTTCTTCGACTTTTAAGGACCTTTTTTGTTGTTGCAAGGACCTCTTAGTCAAATAACATTGAACACAGATATACCGTGTGGATTCTAACGACATTTTGAAAAATATCCTTTCTTTGACTTTTAAGGACCTTTTTTGTTGTTGCAAGGACCTCTTAGTCAAATAACATTGAACACAGATATACCGTGTGGATTCTAACGGCATTTTGGAAAAATATCCTTTCTTCGACTTTTAAGGAACTTTTTTTGTTGTTGCAAGGACCTCTTAGTCAAATAACATTGAATACAGATATACCGTGTGGATTCTAATGGCATTTTGGAGAAATATCCTTTTTTGTACTTTTTGTTGTTCCTAGGATCTGTTAGTCAAATAACATTGAACACTACTGCGCGGTTTTTTAGGAGTTTTTGAAAAAAAATTTTTTTTTCGGGCTTAAGGACCTTATTTGGTTCTCCAAGGACCACTTGTTAAATAACCTTATTACAACTAAAAGTGACATTCTTAAATCGGCCATCGGTTACCGAAATACAAATCGATATTTTTCCACTTACCTTCAAGTGATGTACAACAAACTTCAAGCTATACAACCTCAATTATTCAAAACAAATCTACTTCCACACAACCCGGTGTTTCGTAAGGACATAATAATCTCTAAAATTGAACATAATTAAAACTGGAAAATGTATAACGAAATAAAAGAATTGCTCCTGTGCCTTTTTTCGTTAAATTGTTTGTAAAAAATATTTACACATGAGCATCAAGGGCCTCTGGAGAGTCTATATTATAAATTTCAGCTCCCTAGCTCAAACTTTGGTTATTTGCCGTCCGACCTGAAAATCTGACGATGACGGTGACGCTCGATATTTCCAACTAGCCCCTACCGAGAAAAAAGATATTTACACATCAACGAGAGCAAAGATGTTTAGACATCAAAAATAAGAAAGGTAATTTTGAACATAAAATTATATGTTTCCTATAACCCAAAAAGTAATTGATGGCAATGACTTTGATAAGCCCAAACCGCCGAAACCTTGTCTGGACTCGTTCACCTAAAATTCATCACTGCCGTATGCCCTTCGGTAATTGACAAGTTTGTATAAAGCTAGATGCCGATCTTCCTTTCTCCACCAAAACTGAACGAGTGCGAATCGAGCACCAAATATCACATACATCGCTTACGATAAGTTGATTAATTACGAGTATATTGATTTTATTCATTAAATGAGTAAACATTCACTTCTTCTTTTTCTTTTTAGATTACTTAATACAAAAATAAATACCTATTAACTACCACCAGAGTTACTTAATGCTAATATTAAGCAGTTTTTAAATGAATACATACTTAGATGAAATACTAATAAATCACTATTAGTTTCTCGTAGACATCTAGATATAGGTTCATTATAACCATAGTTAGTCCTATGAAAGGGTAAATAAAATATATGACGATATCTGAGTGCCCTCGACGGAGAATAGAAATCAATTTGTGATAACAGAAATTGGCAATCGATATGACAGGTAATTAAATCCCTCACAAACATTATAGATAAGTATTTAATCTGAGTAGATAGAGGTAAAATTCCAAGTATCATATGAAGGCATTTTAATATTCCAGCGATGTCGTCTATCTGCATATAATTTAAAATTTTAATAGTAGCTTCAGAACAAAATTTGTTAAGGGCAGTCCTTAATACATAAGTGGAAAAGTAAATTATAGGTGTAAATACCTACCTACGTAAAATTAAAATATCGGTATAAGCTATTAAGTGTCGCTACATATATATTCTTTATGGCCACATTTAAGGTATGACCATCATAAAAAAAAAAATAGGGACGGGCTACAGTCCGCTTGGCAAACTGTTGGATACCCTATTCTTATTCCTATCCCTCATAAGTGGGCGTGACAAAAGTCTAAGTACGGTTGAATTGTTAAGAACGCTCTACATATTTTGTTATATAACATTTAAAGGATTTAATCGAAAATACGAAGCTTTTGTACAAAAACGCTCCCTAGCTCAAACTTTGGTTCTTCAATAAAATTGTTTTATTTAATTATGGGCGTGTCAGTAGGCGGATTTAAAACATATTTAAACATAAGTACAAGGGCCACCTAGGGAGTCTATATTATAAATTTCAGTTTCCTAGCTCAAACTTTGACTTTTCAATAGAAAAAATGTAGGTATTTAATTGTGGGAGTGCCAGTGAGCGGATTTTAGAATTTTTATCTCCCGAGCAGTTTTAGGAATCAAAGATCGTATATAAAAAAGTTCAGCTTTCCAGCTTTCTTGCTCAAAAAATTTTTTTTTTGAGTTTGTGGTCGGATTTCAAAAATTCTTAAACTTGATTATTTTGGGCCCCCAGAGAGTATATGGTTAAATTTTCAGCTCTATAGGTGCAGTTCAAAGGCCTAATTTTTGCCGACAGACGGACAGACATGGGTAGATCGACATTACTGTCGATGCTGATCATAAATATAGTATCTTTTAGGGGTTTAGGGGCAGTTATTAAGGTAAGTAACAAACTATGAGTCAAAATTAATATACCCTTAGAATGGCTCCGGGCAATAACCCCCCAACGAAATAACCCCCCCTAATGAAAAATGAAATAACTCCCCAAAATTGGGGAATAATTTCACTGTGAAATTATTCACCAAATCAAAGATGAAATAAGTCCCAAAATGGTATGAAATAAGTCCCCAAATAAGTATGAAATAAGACCCCAAATCCTATATGGAAATCCCATAAACAGTGCAATGCAACCCCCAATTTTGGGGGCTTATTTCATATGAAATAAATCCTCACCTATATACAAATTTTGGGGAATTATTTCATCTTTCATTTGCGGGGTTATTTCATTGGGGGGTTATTTCCTGCAGCCCCTTAGAATAGGGTATAATTATGTGTCACATTTATTAGTAATTTTTTTAGTATCCATTGTAACGTGGAGTTCTCGACCTGAACCTAGGGTCTACCGGAATAGAAGTAAATAAGATAGCAGTGCGAGATCATCGTCCATCATTAACCACCGAATCAACATCGGCCTTTGTCGACATTCCTCAACGGCCCATACAGGGCCTGAACCTAGCTTCTCCAACCGCTTTCATGCGAAGTGGAGAGGACGTACAGTTTTACGCCGAATCCGAACGGCGAATTTGAGAAGCTTTCTCATGACAATTTAATACTCTTGGATGTTTGTCTGTCAGACGTTCAACAGAGGTGCCAACAACACGCGGTTTTCCCAAGTGGTCCCATATCTAACTACAACCCACGCCCTACGTCGTTTAATTGCATTGATCGAACGAGAACAGATTGATTTGACGTGACTAGAGCAAAAGTGATGATTTATACTGTTTATGGCGCTTGCCATACAACTGTTATGTATCTATGTAGTTAACGTTAAAAATATGTACAGTCTCATTAACGTTACCATCACACCATGACAAGTGACAAGCGGGTGTTTTTGCTCACGGCCAGCACTCACGTTTAAGTCGTCGACTAGGTAACTAGCATAAGCAATCCACTGTATTTTTACATCAAATAAATATTAATAAGTGAATTAATAAGTCCGCGTTTTATTTCGAGCACCGAAAGACAGAACATTAAATTGGCGACGAGGAAAAAAGGAAAAAAAAAGAAAAAGAAATTATAATCTTTTTGTCATCCAGTCATAAAACACGTGTGCCAACAAATGTCAAAGTTAATTGGTTTTGTCGAGTCCTACGAAATCGGGGATAATTTTAAAGATTACGAAAATCGTTTAATTAATTTCTTTAAATTAAACTCAATTAAAGATGTGGACAAAAACATATATTTCATTGGAATCATGGGCAAATCGATGTACGAACTGTTAGCGAAGCTCACTTATCCCGCTGATCCAAGTGACAAGTCGTTTGCGGAGAATATTGCGTTGTTGCGCAGCCAATTCGCGCCAAAGCCAAACAAAAGAGCAGAACGGTGCAGGTTCCATCATATTGTCCAACAACACGGCGAGTCCATCAGTGAATACATAGTGAGACTAAAAGCTGCGTCACAGGAGTGTTGCTTCGGTGACTTTGTAGATAAGTTCGCCAATGTCCCCACCCCCGCTTCAACCACCACTGGTCAACCACAATCCGATGAGTTCAAATTGGGTGTCTACAAACTTCAGATATTAGACTATCAGTTGTCCGCACAAATCGTCAAAAACCCAACAGTCAGGGGAACAAATGTCAGCGGTATGGAAGGCCTGCCCATCGAAATTGTCCAGCAATCAATTGGGAATGCTTCGTATGTGGGAAAAAGGGTCACACCTCTACCATGTGTCATTCGAGAGCGAGTTCAAGCATAAAAGTAGTGAACAGTGTCAACGCAGTTAGTCAGCCTCAGCAGTGTGCCATCTCAATCAATGGCAAAGATGTTTTAATGGAAGTCGACACGGGAGCCGCAACATCAATAATGAGTGAAGAATTATATAAATTAACCTTTTCCAACCATAGTCTTGTAAATACTTTTGCTAATCTCGTATCAGTTACAGGTAAAAAGATCGAGGAATTAGGAGTCATGGAGTCCGAATTTGAGCTTGCCGGTCAAAAGTATTTTTTGCCAATTGTCGTCGTCAAAGGTGACAAGCCGAAGTTATGCTTAATGGGTCGTGATTGGATCGATAGAATGTTTCCAAATTGGAGAAATAATTTCGTGAATATTTTCGCAGTAAGTCAAGTCAAAAATGATTTAAATGTTATCGCTGAAGTCAGGTCCAAATTTCCAAATGTCGTGGATTCAAATTTAAAGTCGACTATAATCGGGTTTGAAGCAGACATTGTCTTAAAAGAAGATGCTGTTTCTATCTTTCACACTGCATATAGTGTTCCGTTCAAGCTTAGAGACAAAGTTGCAGCTGAAATAGATCGGTTGCTCAAAGAAGAAATTTTAGTTAAAGTCTCGGTTAGTCGTTGGGCAAGTCCCATCGTGATTGTGCCAAAAAAAGACGGCGCAATCAGAATTTGTGTTGACTGCAAAGTCACCCTCAACAAATGCATTCATACGACCCACCATCCGTTCCCAAAAATCCAAGAAATTTTTGCCGAAATGTCAGGTTGCTCATGCTTTTGTGTGATTGATCTAACCGGGGCATACCTACAAGTAAAAGTGAGTGAGTCATCTAGAGAATTGTTAGTCATCAACACGTTTTTAGGCCTTTTCGCGTACACACGTCTTGTACTCGGTGTAAGTAGTGCACCAGGTATTTTTCAATCCATCATGGATAGAATTCTGTTGGGTTTAAAAAGGGTAAAGTGCTATGTTGATGATATTTTGATTGGAGCGTCATCAGTTGAAGACTGCAAAACAATGTTATTTGAAGTGCTTCATCGTCTTGCTGTGCATAACGTGCGAATAAATTTGCAAAAATGCAAATTCTTGTGTCCGTCGGTGAATTTTTTAGGTCATACGATTTCTGGCGAAGGGTTGAGACCAAACGAGGAAAAAGTAAAAGCAATTCTTGAAGCGCCTAGTCCAGCTAATCTACAACAATTAGAATCTTTTCTAGGTTTGCTGAACTTTAACCATCAATTTCTCGCCAACTTTGCAACGGAAAGTTATCCGTTGAATTGTCTTAAGCGTAAGAATCAAAGATTCGTTTGGTCAATCGAGTGTGAGAATGCATTCATTAAGTGCAAGGAGTCTTTAGTCAACAATGGTCTTTTAGAACTTTACGATCCCGAAAAAAAAATTGTCATTTCAACTGATGCCGGCCCAGTTGGGGTTGGGGCCATCTTGGCTCATGTCGTTCAGGGGTCGAAAAGCCAGTTTTTTTCGCGTCATGCACTTTGAGTGCTTCAGAGCGCAACTATTCCCAGTTGCATAGGGAAGGTCTGGCAGTCATTTTCGGAATCAAGAAATTCCACACCTATGTTTATGGTCATGAATTCGTTTTGCACACAGATAACCTGGCTATAAAGGAAATCTTTAGTCCAGGGAAGCATAATTCTGCCGTTGCTTCGGCCAGGCTACAGCGTTGGGCGATAATTTTGTCTCAATACCAGTATAAAATCATTTATAAAAGAGGAGCTAGCATGGGTCATGTAGATTTTCTTTCACGTCACCCCTTGAATGTAGAGTCAGGAATAGATCACGTTCCTATCTACTACTTTCGCACTGAAGACGTGCTTGATATCCAGGCGGTACAAGAAGAGTCATCGAAAGATGAAGTTTTGCTTTCGGTTTCTAAATTTCTAAAGTGCACTTGGCCCAAGATAATAAAAGATGATATTCGACCATTCTATTTGAAAAAGAACCAACTGAGTTTAGAGGATCATTGTGTGTTTTACAGTCATCGGCTTGTTATACCGCAGGTGTTGCGACACTCAGTTCTTCAAGTGTTACACAATGGTCATGTCGGCATCGTTCGCATGAAGATGTTGAGCAGGTCATACGTCTGGTGGCCTAATATCGACAAGGACATTGAATCATTTTCGGGTTCTTGTGACGTTTGTAAGATGACGGAAAATGTCCCTAAGGAAAAGTGTACCACTACTTGGCCTGTAGTTACCCAACCTTTCGATAGAATACATCTTGATTTCTTCCACTTCTCTGGAAAAACTTGTCTCATAATGGTTGATGCCTTCAGCAAGTTTTTCGTCGTCAAAGCTATGAATTCAACCACCTTGTCTTCGCTTTTAGTCAAACTTAAAGATATTTCCGTCATCTTTGGCTATCCAAGATGCATTGTCACGGACAATGGTCCGCCTTTCAGCTCGTCTCTTTTTAGGCAGTACTGTCAATCAAACAAAATCGATTATATGCCGACTCCGCCGTATCACAGCCAAAGTAATGGGTTGGCTGAGCGGGGAGTTCAGACAACTAAGTCGTCGTTGGGGAAGTTTGTTTTGGAAAAGAATAATTCAAATCTAGAGAATAGTATTTTCGATTTTCTAATGGTGTACAATAACACTCCGTGTACAATAACTGGCAAGTCACCTTCGGAGCTAATGTTCTCATTTAAGCCGCCTAGACCATTAGATATACTAAATCCAAAAATAAATTTAAATAACAAAAATAGTGTTCATCGAGGAAATGTGAAGAATTTTGGTATAAAACAAAGGAAGGATTTACATGTAATTAAAACAAAGAGTAATAATTGTATTGAATTAAATATTTTTGCTGTAGGGGAGAAGGTATTATACAGAAGCGAACTGAAGAACTTCATCAAATGGATACCAGCAATTGTCAAAAAGGTCATCAGTAATTTGACGTATCTTGTTGAGTTAAACTCAAAAATTCGCTATGCTCATCAAAATCAGTTGAAAAAACTTAACGTAACAAACTTGAAATTCCATGTTAGCAATAATAGCTTAAGTGATAACAATAAGTCAACTGGTGATATCCATGTTGATGATGTCAACCAAGAGTCAAGCACTAACGGAAACCATGTTAAAAGGCAAATTGCATTTGATCCACCTTTAGCTGTAAGAAGACCTAAAAGCAATAATACTTATGTCAAGTCTTACAAATATTAGCACATGTAATATTATTGTATCTATGTAAGAGGACTTAACATTGAGTGGTGGAGAGTGTTATGTATCTATGTAGTTAACGTTAAAAATATGTACAGTCTCATTAACGTTACCATCACACCATGAAAAGTGACAAGCGGGTGTTTTTGCTCACGGCCAGCACTCACGTTTAATTCGTCGACTAGGTAACTAGCATAAGCAATCCACTGTATTTTTACATCAAATAAATATTAATAAGTGAATTAATAAGTCCGCGTTTTATTTCGAGCACCGAAAGACAGAACAACAACAAGCTTACCTTTAGGAAACCAACAAAGAAAATTGTAAATACACAAAACTATGCATTAGTTTCTCCATTCCATGGCAAACAAAGTTATAATATATTGCAAAACTTCAACGCAACCCCAATTTTTAATTTGCATAGACTTAATTTCAGTGACAACACCAATTATTAATAATTGAATGAAAAATTTAAAATTAATAACCGTAATCACGTGAAAGCTTTATATATCCGCTAGTTAATTACATTGAGCTGACAAATTGTAGGTACTGTCAGTCAAAGTCAGCCAAACCTGTTGCAAAATGGCAACATTCAAAATAAAATGCTTTTTTGTTGAATGCAAAGCTTCGTTTTGTTCCTCATCCTCTTTCCCATTTTTATAAATGAACTCCTGTCTGTAACCTCTAATCCAATTCATTCATTCGCTAATGACAGTATACTCAGCTTTCCATATTTGTTTCCTGGTGCACGCCCCTCGTTTTCGAGTATGGGACTGGAACGGCAACGTATGATAAGCTCATTAAATTTCGATCTTTACATCATAGTTCAGTGGGGATCAACCAATACGGTCGAATCTAATATTTCCAAAACACAATTCTGTCTTCCGTCATTAAAGTGAATCCTCAACTGTCTGTCATTATCCATGAATAGCACTTGCGTCGCTGAAACCGAAAGACTTTCCATTCTCGGTATGTGTGTTAATGCCCTTCGTTGGAATGACCACATATTCGATGTCGCCAAGAATGCTGCGAAATATCTAGGCTTCCTCAAGCGATGTAAGAAATTTGTCACCCCTTCTGATCTCTAAACTTGAACTTGAGAACAACGTTTATATCTGGTCTTGTGCATCAATAACCTATTTGCGCAATAAAACTTACAGGCGATCGAGATATCGCAAAATTGCTTGACTCTTTAGGTCATAGTGGTAATGTCTCCGCTGTTCTGCCTGTATTTCCACCACAAGTTCTTAAACGAAATACCCAGCTGCATCCCACTCATTATAATATGCAAATCTTTAAAACCAACGTGCATCGATTGCTCCTTCCTCATCCCAATTTACTTAATGGCTGGTTTTAAAAATCCCTTTAGTGCGGGCAAAAAGTTTAGAAAAATCCGCCGGCTAATGGCTGCTTCTTCTTAAAAGTCGTTTATACTCATAGTTGCCAGCATCGGTTGTGCAATTCGCTTGTGTTGTGAATAATTGCGATCAAATAGTTCTTTTCGGACGAAAAAATGTTTCTCCTAAGGGAATTAGTCTGTTCAATTTGAAATAAAAAATACTGGGGTAAGTGCGACCCGTGAGGTCCACACGATCAACTTCCCAGCGTGATATGATTCGAAATCAAAAAAAAACACAAAGAGAAAGGCTACAGCCCGCTTGGATACCCTATTCTTATCACTCATAAAGTGGGCGTGGCAAAAATGTTAGTATGGGTGCGTTGATAAGAAGGATCTAAAAGCTCAAAATTCGATTCTTTCAATATATTTGTTTTTTTTTTTTGATTGTGGGCCACGCCGACACTGGGTGGATTTTAAAAATGCTTTAATTTGATTATTTTGGGTCCCTAAAGAGTATACGTTACAAATTTCAGTTATAGATCAAGTTTTTGGGACCTAATTTTTGCCGACGGACGGACATGGCTAGATTGAGATGAGGAACTACCGATGCTGATGACGAATATAACATCTTTTTGGGATCAGATCAACGGCAATATTATAGTAAGTTACAAACCATGATTCCAAATTAATATAGCCTTAGAATAGGGTATAAAGAAAATCAAGAAAAAGCAAAGCATTTTAAACAATTAAACGCGATTTTCTCTTATGTCGGCATAAGCTACTTTAACTTGTTAACACAAATATATTTATTTTAAGAGGTTTCGTCGCTTTAATTTTAATAATAAATAAAAATTAAACATTCACTTTATTATTATTTGTTTTAAACTGATTTTCGAGATTTAGTTTTTCGGGATTTCGGTTTTCGAGATTTCGTGGCCAACCACAGAGAAAGATAATTCACAATACGGGAGCTATGAGATAGCTGCAAATTAGTCGGAAACATATTAATGCTTTTTCCGAGCTGTGTAATTTATAAAAAAAATACTTTGTGCGCACAAATTACAAAAATTAAAAATAATACAGTGCCGAGAGCTGACATTGATTGCCTCTGAAAAGTTATTTGCACAAATAAGTTCAATTTATCTCGCCATATATCGTTGAGTTCTTAAAGTCAGTCCTGTCTCCTCTTAATCCTATTACTATTCATAAAACGATTTTTTTAAGCCACGATTCCAGATTCTTACAGCATTTTAAATTAATGTAGTTATAACTTTGTGTTTTTGTTGAATATCGCCCACTGTGAATTACCCTTCCCACTAATAGGCACGTTGATACATTTCATAAAAGCAAATTTCTTCGTTAAGTTTTTATTCAATTATAAAACAAAATTCCAAAGAAGGCGAATTAAAAGTTTAACAATTGTAGCATGGGGACATTGAAATTATATCAAGTCTTCGCACCGAAAATGTGTGCGCTAATCACATCCTCCTCCAGTCAGTCTTTTTCATCTCATCACTGTCATCTGCCATTTATTTTGTTACTTTCTTTATGCCCTTTCTTTGTTTGTTTTTTTGACCCACAAATTCGCGCTAACCGTTCTGTTCACAATATTTTTTTATAATTTAATAGAAAAGTTTCAAGCTCTCCCTTCTTGTTTTCCCCAGGTGTGGTGAAAACATAAAGTTAACTTATGGATATTTAACTCGCATGTACTTTATAAGAATAAGTTCATGCAACACCCACCCATAAGTAAGCACACTGGACCAAAAAGCAATTTACGAAATTAGATTTATATGGGAAATGGGGAGCATGTTAGGAGAAAAGAAACGAACTCGGGATTACCTTCTGGCCTCGATGTTAACATGACGGACAAGCGACAAGGCAAGCTATTCATAGGAAAACTAATGGCGATGGAGATCGTTCTCCTTGTTCAGGTATTTTAACCAACTCCACTCCCTGAGTGGTGTGAAAAACTCTACAAGAATGACCTTTAGTTATACCAAAGTTGACAGAGGTAAGTATTATGTACCCTTAGCATGTAGGACATTTCCAGGATAATTCCATCGTTTTTCGAATAAATGTAGATAAAAGGCATTCAAGAGCATAGCTTTTGGGAGGAGTTTCGAATGAATCTTATGGATTAAAGTGCGTTCAGAGAAATTGTTTTAGGATATTTAAAAGCATTTGTTATTATAATGGCTACTGAAAGCATGCAAGTGCTTGTTGTACCTACTTAATCAAAATAATGCATGTTTGTGTAATAACTATTCGGCTTCTATAAACGCGCGTATTAGTTAATTACTTATAGTTATAGTGCTTATTTGATATTAACAATAAAAGTAAAGAAAAAATATTCAACTGATGTTCAGAATTAAAATAAAAGGTAATAGAAGGTGTGACGGACTATCAGCTCCATATGCCCCTTATACAATTCCATACTCTCTTTCATAAATAAATACAAACCTAACAATTTTTGTTTTACTCAAACTTATATACAATAGAGAAATAGCTAGTGACATTTTTTATTTTGCTATAAAAGCGATGAATAATGTTAAATGCCACTTCAAAAAAAAAATGAATGTAAATTATAAATTGTTTGTTGTGGGGTGACAATATTAAGTTTTTTTTTTCATTAGCAAATTTTCAAAACTTACTTACTTACTTAGGTGGCGCTACAGTCCGGGGTGTAGCTGGGTCGACTGATTCGCACTTTTTTGACCAGGTCGATGTCGCTGTACAGCTCGTAGACGCAAACGTTAGCGAAAATCACTCGAAGAAATTTGCGTTCGAAACGACCAAAAAGATTTTAAAAACAAATACAAAAAAGGAGAATATTTATGCAATATAGATGAGTAAGACTTCAATTTCATCATGATCAAAAACGAGAAGCATGATTTCAGTTCATTTAAAAATTTGTGATGTGTTCTTATGAGTCTTCTATCAAGAGAAAGACGATTATAGACTATATCGTCGTCGCTTGAAAAGGAAACTGACATAAGTCAAAATTTGACGATTTTGAGTTAACTATACAGAACGAATCGCAAAAAAAATACATTATATTAATATATTTTTCTATCAAACCGTCATAACTATAACTCTTAAACTGACAGCATGGGGGCACAAGTGTCGTTTTGAATTTAAGGAAAAATCGCTGTTGTTTTCCCAGCTAAATGACTTTTTTCATTTGTAACACTTTGCTTCTAAAAAAATTATGAATTCGTGATAAATAAGTTTCTTAAAAAGTGACATTTTTCGTGTTATGTCATTTTACCTTGGAACAAAACTAGTTGATGAACTTCAAAGTTATTTTGATTACTTTAAGAAGTGTCGTTTTACCAATAAGCTAGGTTTTATTTTATATAATTTTATCATAGTCGATTTTTTCATTAAAAGTTCCTATATTTTTTTTATTATAACTTAATACTATTTAAAGTGGGTTGTTTCTACAAAATACGCAAAAAAAAACAAATGGTTTTATGTCAAAACAAAACGACACTTTTTCACACTTTTTTCTTAAATTAGTAGCAATTTGGATGTAAAACGACATTTTTAGTCAAATTTTTTTTTTTTTTTGAAAAAACGACTTTTTGTAGTAACTTAAATATACCACTTGAAAGAAGAAAAAAAATAATACTTTTTTAATTTACAAATTTTTGGTATTCATTGAGATTCCAAACTAAAATGATTTTTTTAAGTTATGAAAAACTTTAAATGGCTTTTCTAAAAATGTATGAATTTCGACTTATGTCAGTTTGCTTTTCAAGCGACGATATAGAGCCTTCCAAATGTTAATGTGTAGGAGTTTCTATAGTGGGTGGTGTAAAAAACTGGAATTTCAGCAGCACGATTTGTAGCACTTTGTAAGTTTCGAGCACCAAATATTGAACTCTTATAAAAAATATCTTATACCCCTGACAGACATGTGGTATAGATACCATGGTATGAATACCATGGTATAGTCAATACCATGATCGAACCTGAATTATTCATATGATATAAATATTATCTCAAGTGAGTTTATTGAAAAGTTGTTACATGTTGTCAATAGTTTCGTTACGGAAAATCGACTAGTGAAAAATAATAATCCGTGGTTCAATGATCGGCTATATAAACTTAAACAAAACAAAATACAAGCAAGGCAAAAAGCTATTTTCACAAATAATTATAACGATTGGCTCGAATATAGATATACGCGTAATTATTATAGAAGTAAACTTAAAAATGCTAAAGATACCTATATTAAAGTAACATTATCAAAGTGTCGAGATCAAACATCAATGTGGAGAGTCTTGAAATCACTTGTGCTGCGGGATGATAGAAGTGAAATAGGAAGTGTTCAATTTAACGACTTATGTGTTAAAGACAGTGAGACAATAGCAAATAAATTTAACAAATATTTCGTTAACAGCGTCGAAAACATTAACAAATCAATTGCGATAGTTCCGTATATAAACTGTATAGAATCAAACGTAAATAATAATTTTTTGTTCAGAGAAATTACGCATTCGGACCTTGAAAATGCTTTAAAGAATATAAAAAGAGATTTTAACATGTTAAACCATCGGTTCAACATTTATTAACATTTTCAATCGATCCCTCTCTGATGGTATCTTTCCGGAGCAATGGAAAACGTCAGTTATAACCCCTATCAAAAAAGTTAAGGGTTCACATAAATGTGAAGACTATAGGCCAATTATGTAACTCTCTTCCGTTGTATGAAAAAATATTCGAGAAGATAGTACACGGGCAGCTGGAAAAATATTTTGATGATAACAAACTAATTTTTGAAAATCAATCGGGGTTTCGCAGATCACATTCATGCGAATCTGCATTAAACATGGTAATAACACACTGGAAGGAATCTCTTTCGACGCGGAAAAAAGTACTTGCTGTCTTCCTGGACCTGAAGAGAGCATTTGAGACCATAGGACGGTGCATCCTTTTAGAGAAGCTGTCTAAATATGGGGTTAATGGTACTGCGTTGAAATGGTTTAGAAGTTATCTAATACGTCGTTTCCAAATTACGAAGGTGAATAACAACTATTCGGAGGTTTTACCAGCGATGCTAGGAATACCACAAGGCTCTATCCTCGTACCATTGCTTTTCATTATTTACATTAACGACATGCAGAAAGTTGTTACTCACTCTACACTTGCTTTATTCGCCGACGACGCACTTTTATACATCGAAGGAAACTCCACGGAAGAATGTCAACGATTAATGATGGAAGACCTCCAAAATATTAGCCTTTGGTTAAAAGGCAACAAATTAAAACTAAATGTCCAGAAAACCAAATGTCTAATTATAAATGATTATGCAAATTTGAATTTATCAATTGATAATGAAACAATAGAGCAGGTAACTGAAGTAAAATATTTGGGGATTATCATTGATAGCAAATTAAGATTTGATGTACATGTCAACTTCATTATCAAGAAAATTTCTTAGAAAATAGGGTTTTTAAAACGTGTTAGAAGATCTATTAGTACTGTTACGGCCATAGATATATACAATGTAATAATCAAGCCTCATTTTGAATACTGTTCCTCAATACTTTATTTGACGAGCCAAACCAATCTTAACTCATTGCAAAGGTTGCAAAATAAGGCAATGCGCACAATTATACGATGTAATATTTATACACCTATTCAAGTTATGCTAAATATATTAATGTGGCTCAGTGTAAAACAAAGAATATATGTGAATGTTTTGCTTTATGTTTTTAAAATTAAAAATAAATGTTTGCCTGAGTATTTGTCAAAATATATTCAATATGTAAGAGATGTGCAGCAATACTTATTGCGGAATAGAGATGACTTAAGACTGGTTTCGTTTAGAAATAGTAGATCGCAAAATTGCATTATTTATAATGGGTTTAAACTTTTTAACTCCCTTCCAAATAGAATAAAATCAGAGAGAAATATCCATGAATTTAAAAGAAACGTTGTAAATTATGTTAAAGAACATGTTTGATTGTAAGGATGTTTTCTATTAAATATTTGCATAGAGATATATTATAATACATACTAAGAAAAAAAAAATTTAAATAATTGAATTGTAAATATGTATTGTAAATAGCATTACACAGCTAATAAATCAAATCTAATCTAATCTAATCTAAAATACCATGATGGGTGAGACACTGCACTACGTAGTATAGCTTGACAGTTGTCATGTTCTGGCAGGCATAAGTGTCATTCTAGGAATCATGGATATTTTGAGCTTAATCACATCAAATAATTATAAAATAATTTACATGAAAAGAAAAAAGAAAATGTATTTTATGTTAGCAATGAGGGCAAAATTGAAAATGATGATATATAGCTATTTAGCTCTTTGTGCAAATCAAAATTTAAAATCATGTTTAATTTGGACCCAGGTAAGTTGCAAACATAAATATTTATTGAATTATAATTCTTATGTTTTGTTTGTACAGGTGGAAAATTCGCACTTTTGGGAAATAGAAGTCCAGCCTTTTCCGATGAGATATTTAAAAACTCTTTCAGAGTTGATAGGGAAACCTTTCAATACCTAGTCAACAATTTGAAGTGTTTAGAAAAACAGAATACATGCTGGAGACTTGCTATACCACTGGAAAAAAGAATCGCTGAAGCTCTGTATGCATTGGCTTCTTCGGCAGAGTATAGAACCGTGGCCAGTTTGTTCGGAATTGGAAGAACAACTCTGGGAGAGTTGATGCTAGAAGTTTGCAGAGGAGTGTGCAACAAGCTTCAATCCATAGCTTTTGATGCTTATCCCCCGACACAAGAAAAAGTTCGGGGAATAGTTGACGGTTTGGAAAAATTAGGTTTTCCGCAATGCTACGGCGCAGTGGATGGTTGCCACATCAAAGTCAACCCACCAAAAGCAGAAGCCGTCGATTATTATAACTTTAAGGGTTGGCATTCAGTAATTTTATTTGCTTCTGTCGACTACAGGTACAGATTTACCTACATCAATGTTGGCATACCTGGCAAAAGCAATGATTCAACAATATTCGAATTTTCAACACTAAAAAATATTCATATAAATAATGAAATATTTAATCAAAATGATAAAATAATAGAATGCGTCAAAGTGCCAATTTTTTTGATTGGAGATTCTGCATTTAAGCTTTCTAAATATATCATGAAGCCATTCCCGTTTTTTGTGCAGCAGCCTTATGAGCAAATTGTTTTCAACAGAAATTTATCTAAATGCCGACGTGTTGTGGAAAACGCATTCGGGCAACTTAAAGCACGTTTTCGAAGGATAGGCCGAGGTTTGGAAGTAGATATCAACAATGCAAATTGTATTATTAAAGCATGTTGTATAATACACAACATTTGTAATAATAGAAATGACAGAATCAATCAGTCCGGGATGTTCGAATTAGAGTCACAGAAAACAAGGCAACAGCCTCAGCGAAGCACCGCTAGTAGGAATGATGAATCTGGAATCATAATTAGGCAAGCCATACTGCCCGTATTTTCGTAAAGGCCCTAACTAACATTTTCACACTTTCGACATATAGAGGAAAATGCTAAATTTAGTTCCGCAACCTGAAGATAAAACATGAAAAATGCAAGAAAAAATTTGTTTGGATGCTTAATGTGTGCTTTATTTTTTGAAGTAGTTACAAAAGAACGATTGTTAGGTGTTCGGGAAATAGGGTAGATAGGGCTTTTAAGCTTTTGAAAATATCTTATAAAAAGCCCTATGTACAACAAGTAATGGCTTTAAAACTAATTATTTTATAACTAAAAAAAAACTTGTATATAAATTTCATTTATTTATTGGAAAAAATACTTTTTATTACATAAAAACATAAAATTGTGTCACATAAACCCTTACGAAATAATGTCAAAGCAAACTAATAATATTTTAAAATATATAGTAAAAACTGTCGGTATATCTGGAACTCCTTTTCTCCCTTTTTTTTTGTTGATTTGAGAAAGTTACCTTAATCCAGGGTTGCTTCATTTTCGGATATTGGGAGATTATTCCAGAAATGCTTTCGGTTTTCAGGAAACAATTGAAATAATTTTTTTTTTATATATTCTTTCCTTTCGAATGTGATTCCCCTTGGTTGAGAGCGTCCAAGTGACTCTGGCTTCAGAAATCCTGACTTCATATATTGGCTTTTTAAAAAGTTAAGAGTAAGAAACTCGGAATCGAAAGCCCGTTTGTAAAACAAGTTTTTGCTTCCTCTCTCTACTTTTAAGCAAGAAATGTCACGCAAATATGGTCTCGGATTGGTCTTGTTTATTTTGTGCAGAGAGGAGCAATCGGGCCAGTCATAGAAATCGGATACAGCCATTTCCTTTACAAAAACTCTAGAAGAGTTTGCGGCTTGAACACAATCGAAAAAATCCTGAAAGTCATAAAGTTTTCCCTTCCTTTTCATTGAGAGTTCGACTTGATGGTGGAAACTGTCAGCAGACATAAATGAATGACCAGGTTCAAAAAAGTTTAATGTTATTGATTTTGCAGATATCTCATTGGAATTGATGATCATTATAAGGTAAGAAAATAACGTCCAGTTTTTATTTTGAGCTGCGCAGTTATCAAACCCATACACTTAAGTGTACTTTATCCCGGTGGTGCACAAAGAAAGCGTGAAAAGTGCTTATTATGTCCTCTTTCTTTCGCCCGGAAGTGCCCTCGTGCCAAATTGCAGCAAAAGGGATTTCTTTGCTTTTTGTTCCAACGGGCACGAAACTTTCATTGAAAGCTATAATCCGCTTGGAGAAGATAACAGCCCTAAAACCTTCCAAACGTGGTAGCATGATCACTTTCACATAGGGCTTTTTAGAAAAACATGGGTAAATTTTCTCTATTCAATGTGTTATAAAAGGCCCTATATCTCAGTTAGGGCTTTTTTTAAATATTGATGTATATGTTTTGTACTTAGGGCTTCTAGAAATTTGAATTTTCTATCGCAATTGAAGCTCCAGCATTTTGAAATAAATATAATTAAATCGGAGACAAAGCCCTAACTCCAAATATGAATTAATATCAAAATTGAAAATTTTGTAGATAGGGCCTTTACGAAAATAGCGGCAGCATAATGAAACACATATGTAAGTTTGGATTTTCAAATATTTGTATTAATTAATGCCGCAATTAATTTGTTGTTTTCTTCCATAAGTTTAAGCATCCTGTCATCATTCTCCATGCTTTTCTCCATAAACTTTTTAAATACCTCACTTTCTTCCTTCGCCATTTCAGCAAAACTTTCACTGACATTCAGTTTTCTCTTTTCTTTTCCAGGCACGGATGATCCAGGTTCTAATGGGGAGAGCTCTTCTTGTATAGAAGAATCCAGTGATATATCGGAATCTATTTTGTAATAATAAACATAAAATTTTATATTACATATGTACTTCAGGCTAAATAAAAGGTTTACCACAATGTACAGAGTTGCAACCAACTTCTTCCATAATTTCTCGTACGTTATTGCTTTTGTAGCCGCCCATAAACTCATGATTGTTGATTTTTGAGAAATACTCCCACTCTGACAGTGATCCTCCCGAGGGTCCAATTTTTTGCTTTTCTGATCTGAAAATATAAATCATTTATAGATATTTGTAGCACCAATAGAAGGTGATCATAATATGTACCTGTATTTCTTGGCCAAGTTGTTTATTCTTGTCCGCAACTCTGGTTCACTAAGTATAAGCCCGTTCTCTGCTAGCCCTGCGCACATTTTTTTGTATACATGGGCATTTTTTATATTCCCCCTTAAACCGTCTATATATTCTCTCCAAATTTCTATAACTTTAGAGATTTGCTCGCTTCCAAGAATCGTTCGTTTTTTTGAACTGCTTGACATTTTGAATTCACAAATAAATAAACAAAAAAACTTCAAAGTGACAAGTAGTTTAAGTAAAACTATTCTCCACCTTATGAGAATGGCGCTGTTTTCGCGAGGGGGATGCGTATACCACATATGTGTCACAAGCATTAGAGGGTCTAGAAAAGCATAAGTGGCGCACCGGTACTACTGTCAAAGATTTAAACAAAACAAAACCATAGCATGAGCCAGACGACGGACACAACTTATTCTTCTTGTGGCACATTTCTGCAGGATGGCTTTAATGGCTTTAATAAATTGGTTATGTCAGCACGCACCACGACTTTGAAGTCAAATATTTTCCAAACCAAAAAAGTTAAGCATTTGAGGTGCAATGATGATCTTTAACTCCTAAAACTGCTCGGGAGATAAAATTTCTAAAATCCGCCACTTCTTACAAATAGTAGTTTTCTATAATTTTTTCGTGTTTTGAAGATTTCTCGAATTGTATTGCCGTCTGTGGAGCGCCAAAAGTCAAATAGTCCTAACCCTCCTGATATGGGTACCCATTCGTTCAATTCGTATAAAGACTGTGAAAATTAAAGTAATTCTTGTTTTTTTATGTTTTTTTCTTTTTGTTTTAAAATCAAAAGTTACTTTACAACAAACTTTGTAGTAATGGTAGATATATAAGAAAAAATGGATTATCAGCAGCGTGCTGCTATAATTTGCGTGTGCTTGTTGCATGTTGGCCGCTTGCAGCCATCGCATTTCTTGCATGACTTTTGGAATTATTTGGATTCAATATTCACGAAATGTTAGCAACGACCCTAGGAAAGCAAAGCACCGGTTTTATCTCGAACAGTTGTACCCGATAGGCCTGCAGCGTCCGAGCAAACTGGCTCAGTGATATTTTTGTTGACCATAAGCTGAGCGGCCTGGATGGGAGCACCGTCCTTTTTTGGCGCTTGGATGAAGGCTAGAATAGATACAAAATTCACCTTACGCAGACACCTCATCATGTTGAAAAAAATGGCCAAGGGTTATCTATTTGTTTAACGTTTTTTGGTGTACCGAATTAGACACTATCTGGTCCATTTCATTTACACCGCCTTTGGTTTTGTTGTAGAAGTTATTTTATTGACTCCACTCGTGAATAATGCATAGTTGAGAGGAAGAAAATAAACGATACAGGTGTTTGTCGGGTTTGGCGATTGCTCTTTTGAAATGTAAGCTCTGTTTTGTCGAAGGGTAACGACGAGGCTCACTCCTCTAGGCCATAGTTAATTTTCTTCAACGTTTGCTTGTTGCTGACCGCCAAGTCGTTTGCCTGTGCAAATGATTCCAAACAGAGGGTAGCCATCGGCGGTGCTACACATACAAAATATGTTTCCGCCATATTTAGCTGGCTTCGACGGGCTATTGGGTTAAACTGGTTCGTCTTTTTTATGGGAATAACTGCTCACCCATTTGTTTGTATCTTTTTCGTCGGCATATTCTAAATATCTTAGATGGTTGCGGATGTGTCTCCTTATTTCCGTGCTGATCTTGTAAATGCGTTGTCAAAGCGAATTTAATTTTTTTTTTAATTTAATTTAATTTATTTCATCAATAGAGTACATTTCTCTTACAGACTAATAACAATATGATTTGTTGAATATTAATAGATAATTCATAAACATATAGACGAAAAAGAAAAAAAAAAAAAAAAAGAAATAAATAAAGAAAAAGAGATAACAATAAGCAATAAGATTTCAATAGTGCAATTAAACTAAACTAAGTCTGTCTTAAAGTTAGAAGAAGATTGTTTTAAAAATCCAACCTGCTACAACTCCTGAACAAATCGATAGACGTCATTATAGAGTTTGCTTCTTTGATGCAGCGGGCAATAGGTTCATTACGAGAAAAATTGGTAGTAAGAAGATTTTCACGAAAGTTAAAGTAACTGCGAAGACGACGAGAGCACAGAGGGAAATTGATCATACTAAGCAATTCAGGACACTGTATTTGATAATGAATTAAATCTCTTATAAACATGACAGAGAAATATTTACGTCGAATACGAAGGGAGTTCAAGTTAATCAAAGAACATCTAGTTTCATAAATAGGTGTGTCAATTCTCCAATTTAACTTGAATATTACGAACCTAGTAAAATTTCTTTGAACCCTTTCAATCCTTTTACAGTAAATGTCGTAATGCGGGTTCCATATTACACTGCAATATTCGAGGTGGGGTCTGACTAAAGATATGTAGAGGGATTTTAGAGTGTAAGGATCAGTAAAGTCTTTAGAATTACGTTTGACGAAGCCTAACATGGAGTTGGCTTTGGAGATAATGTAATCAATGTGGTCTTTGAATGTAAGGCGCGAGTCCAGAATAATGCCTAAGTCTTTCTTAGAATACATTCTTTCAAGTTGTGTGGATTTTATGGAGTATCTATACGGAATAGGTACCTTCGATCTAGTAAGAGTGAAGCACTGGCATTTTGAAATATTCAAAAATAGATTGTTCAGGTCACACCACTCAACAACCGCAGCAACATCGGCTTGCAGTAATTCACAGTCATATTCAGAATTTATTGAACGAAATAATTTAAGGTCGTCCGCAAACAGTAGACATTCGGAATGTTTTATCACACTGGGTAAATCATTAATAAATAAGAGGAATAAAAGAGGTCCTAGGTGACTGCCTTGTGGAACCCCCGATGTTACCTTTATAGGCACTGAAAGAATATCATCAATTTTTACTAACTGAGTGCGATTCATTAAATAAGATTCCATCCATAACAAAATATTGGAGGAAAATCCAAGAGTACATAATTTTTGAACAAGTGTGCTATGACAGACTTTGTCGAAGGCTTTCGCGAAATCAGTAAAAATCGCATCCGTTTGATAGCCACGACTGAAATTTTTTATAACGAAATTGCAAAAAAGAGCTAAGTTAGTAGTAGTGGATCTACCAGATATAAACCCGTGTTGGTGATCCGATACCACAGTCCGGATTGAAAATGTAATTTTATTGCAAACAATCTTCTCAAATAATTTGGGGATTGCAGATATCTTGCATATAGGCCTATAATTGCAGACCTTCTGCTTAGGACCAGATTTATGGATTGGTATTATATGCGAAAGTTTCCAAGCATTCAGAAACATACCGGAGGCAATAGACTTTCTGAAGATAATACATAGAGGTTTAGAGAGAATTCTAGCGCAATTTTTTAAAACAATGGGGGCAATCCCATCGGGGCCCTCATTTTTACTAGCTGTAAGACTAAGTAGAGCTTCCTCAACATCAGTCCTGTAGATACTAACATCAGTAATGTCAATAATTGGGTGGACATTTGAGATGTTAAAGGGAACGACATTAACTGGGGAATAGACAGACTTAAAAAAAGAAGCGAAGAAGTTGCACAAGGTTTTTTTATCATCAGATGAGGAGTCTAAGTAGAACATAAGATTAGGGAGACCATTTGTCTTTCTCTTGGAGTTTATAAACTTCCAAAAATACTTACTATTGGACTTTAGATTAGTTTCTGCGGAAATAATATATGATTGATATAGAAACTTATTTAAGATATTATAT
This sequence comes from Portevinia maculata, assembly GCA_949715645.1. Taxonomy (NCBI): domain Eukaryota; kingdom Metazoa; phylum Arthropoda; class Insecta; order Diptera; family Syrphidae; genus Portevinia; species Portevinia maculata. Next base: position 225,256,818 of record OX454526.1, read on the forward strand.
TCACGTTCGCAATGCAGATACCATGACTTAAGTAACGGATTAGCTATGTTTGATCTGAAACGTTTGTAAGCCTTATTCTTTTTATTTTTTAGATTTGTTAACCTCTTGTTAAACCAGGGAGGGTTCGAGTTACGGTTTATATGCTTTTTGGGCACATAGAGACTAATTACATTCTGAAGAACTGAAAAAAAGGATTCATACATCACATTTAAGTCATGAGATGATAAAACGGAATCCCAAGATACATTTTGTAGAAAAATGCTCATTGCATCGAAGTCAGCCTTATCATAATCATTATATACTTGAATACACTTGGATGTTAATTGGTAATGTAGTGCTGAAAATTCAGCCATAATAGCACTATGGTGCAAAGAATGATCAAAGATGGGAGAAGCAGGAACGTCGATTTTAACAACAAACTCTTTGTCAACAAATACGAGATCAAGCATACGATTTAAGCTATTAGTAATATGGTTAATTTGAATACAGTCATATTGACTGAAAAAGTCCGTGAATAATACTTCAATATCCGTTGATACGTTAAATGGTACAAAGTGGTTATCATCATCATCAAAATTCCAACTGATATTTCCCAAATTAAAGTCACCGGTGAATAAAACATGTTGCGAGTTCGTTAAGTTCTCAAAAATATAACGCACATTATTTAAATGGAGATTAAACAATTCTATGGGACTACGAGGCGGTAGATAGCTTACAATAACAATTTACGCATATTGTATTTGCTAATATTTATCGCGAGTCAGCGATGCTTTGTACAATAGATGACTGTGATTCCCCGAAGAGTTGAAGGAGGATCATCGCTAGCAACATTTATTTTATACCCATAACTAACGAAATTCCAATGAAAGCATCAAGTTGTCCATTGACATCAGACGAAACTTGCGAGGTTTCACTATATGATTTGCAATATCGGCTGCAGGTTGAAATCCGATGCTGCTGGATTTCCTTTCTTGTTTCTGTGTCTGAGCATCTCTAAGCCTAAACAATAGCACGTACACACTTGTCTTATCTATGACTTTATATGTTTCGAGTAACCGGGTACACTTAGGGATCATGACGTAATCTCGAATGCAAAAAATCTTGAAAAAACAAATTTTTAATCTACAAGGTGGCGCAAAAACAACCTTCCGTTGTGCCAAAGTCACCGACCGATTATTGCTCAAATAAATAGTCACCAATATTCCGCGTTCTGGAGCAGTGTAGCGTAACATTGTTTATTAACGTGTATTTCGCATGTGTTTACTACACAAATGTCAAAACAGAACTGACATTAGGGGCCAATCGCAAAATTTATAGCATTTTCTGATAGGAGGATTACTTTTGCGCCACCTTGTACATAGAATGCAAAAATCTCGAATGGACAAAAATCTCGAAAGACCATATCTCGAAAAAAAACTTAAGATACGGTAAAGAACTTGAAATATCAAACGTTATCAAAGAGGCATTGAGCAAATAAGGATTTTTGATTTGAAAGCGTCCTATAACGGGGTAGTCCAGGAATTTAAGGAATTTTTATTAATATGAAACATCGGGTGGTTATGCTTGATTTTCTAATACACCAAAATTATTTTCATTTTTATTTAAACTTGCCTGAGGAAGCATAGACAGATATTTGCCCTGACTTAAAAAATAAATGTGTGCCCTTTGTGTGTACGCAGTCATACTATAGGCACGAGAGAAACTTTTCCAGTCAATATGCCCTTTGGATGCTTGTTGGACTTTTCTAATAGGTTGGGCAGTGGAAAAAACTCTCACTACACTGCATCAATTATTATTCAATCAATTATCTATGAAATACAAAAATAAATAAATATTAGGCATTAACAGGCCAAAATGTGTGAGAAGTTATTTTTTGGAAGGGGTCTGCAGTCCACTTATTACTGACTTTGTTATTTCATACAGGTATTTCTGGTCGGTATTTGATCATCAAACTGAATTTGTGGCAGTTCACTCTCTATTTTTCATAATTTTCTGTTCTTAATTTCTCGCAATTTTCTAATAATTTGCCAATTGGACCAGCATGTCAGGATGGACCAGGATGAACCCATCTAATTTTTAACCTTCATATACCCGCGCGTTGGTCTGTCAGACCTCTAGTTAAATTTTCGTAATTTTTTCAATAAAGGAGAATGCTATCGCAATGAGCTTACTGGTAGCTTCATGATTCGTCGCGTACTTCAATTCAGTATGGCGCGAGCGCTTATGCCCAAATCGCGTGGGTCAGTACACGGCATCAATCGGTCGTTTCTTTTGAAACATGTAATTACGAAATGCTCCGACTGCTGTTGTAAGACGTCTGTGGAAAATTAGTTTATATAACATTTTGTCTAATGTTAAGGTCTAACCTTAAGGTTTTTGATATATTTTTAGTTTGTTTTGAAAAATTAAGTTTTTATAAAATTTGCAATACTCGTCAGAAAAACTGACTATTTTCAGAGGCTGTAATAAAAAGCTGTTAGTCACTAATTAAAGCAAATATTTTCAATATATTCCATTTAATACTTTTAAGCACATCCATTAGTATTCATACAAATTTATTTTGACTAAGGCTTTCGTAAAAAATATGACAAATACACTCTAGAAATTTCGGTCCCAGGGACCGTGCTCGGGTATATGTGTTATCTGTTTGGCCCGGGTATAGGAAGGTTAAACAAATGTCTCAAAGGCAATTCTGTAAGGAACGCTGAAGGCAACTCCCGCTTTTTCGCACCGAGAGAAGATTGTGTTTGTGTTGTGTTTGATACATTGATACAAGTACATTAAGTAACTGTCACATTTGTTACATTATGTTGTTTTTGTCATTTTGTTTGGGCTAAGCTGCAAAAAATCTTAAAGCAATTGGGTGATGTGATTTTCTTTGGTTGACGAAAGCTAATATTATATATTGGGACTAGAGAAATTTTAATGTAGCGAATGATTGTCGCACTGAGGACAAAGTAGAACAATCGCAATATTAAATGATGGGAAAGGCTTAAAACAGCTTTCAACTACCATCTCAAAACCTTACAAAAGGGACATTTTATTTAAGAATAGGGACATTAAAGCTCTATGCCACTTAAAAGCAACACAATGATATACGTTTAGCTTCCGAACTTATTGTTCTACTGGCTTAGGATGTCATTGCATTAAAGTACTATTTTACACGTTCTTATCAACATAGGGTCGCGATGCGCGGGCTCTTACAATGAAAATAATTGAATAATATTTTATGTGTGTGCAAATGAGATAAAAACACAACATAATTTCACTATTACAAATCGATTTGACGAAAAAAGAAAAATCGACCCAGCCTAGTCTGCAATTTAACGACGATTATGAATGGAAAATGTTGAGAAGCTTCTCGTAACAATTTATACTCTTAGATGTTTGTTAGATTTTACAAGAGGTGCGACAGTGGAACAAATGTAAGGTGTTCCTGAGTGGGACTAGAACCTCGAACCCATCGCTCAGTATTCCAACGCACTAACCACATAGCCAATTCTCCTTTGATTGTCTATAACCATACTTAATTTTATGATCGAAATTTACACCCCTATCGTGGAATCCGTCGGGGGGAACGATCCGCTAATAGTAAACAATTTGCATCGTGCAATCCGCAGACGTGAACCATCCACATGTCGGTAACGTGAATGAGATTGACTGTAGATATCGTGGAAAACGAACGGATCGAATCTCCCCATGCATTTGACATCCGCAGTTTTCTCATTGCGGATCTGGTTGTTATTTTCTGAACTGTGCTGCAAAATTGACGCGAGCCGTGAAAAATGAAGGTAATATTTTGTTTGTATTTGTTTCCTTATTTTTATGTTCTTTCTATATTTTAAGGAAAAAAACTACGAATAGAGAGCAGTTTAAGGCATTAGTATATGTGCAATGAAGGATAATCCTGACATTGGTAAAAATAAAACCGCCAGGGGATATACGGGAATTTTGGAGGAATCTCCAAATTAATTTAAACACTTCAGGGAGGACCTAAGTGTAAGGAGGTTATCGAATGGAAAAAGGTGATTGACACAGAATTTTCTTTTCATCATCTATTACACAAAATGTATTGTTTCAGGTTTGGAGCGACCATAAATCCCACCTGAAAAAAACTGGCCTCAAATCGAAAAGAACTGACGGCCACTGGTGGTGGACCAAATGTAACTGTACCTTTGACTCCTGAGGAGGAAGAGCTTATAATTTGGGTCAACTGACTGAGTCAGCTGAAGGAGTAGAAGGGGCAAGGAGTTTTGGAGTGCCTACCCAAGTACGTGAGGAGCTTCCTTTTTCGAACCGACTGCGGTTAAGTCAAAATGAGGAGGTTGATGTTACTGGAGTCGATGAATTCGAAATGTTTAAAGAAAATAAAAAATCTGGAACTTTTTATAAAAAAAGGTTTTGCATTCAATTTTTTCACCTGCAGACATGTCAAAATGATCCGAAATGTTGATTCTGCTATATAAACATTGTAATCCTTTCCTACACCATATTGGTAGTAATCTTCTGCAAAAAATCGTAAATACGCCGCTAGCTTATGTGTTGGAGAGATAGAGGACTTTCAGGCAAGGATCAGCTCCGATGTTAAGAAATCAACTACGTAGGAAAATGCTGTTTTATTAAGCCTGAAGCATTTTATAAACCTTTCGTATATGAAATCTTACTTTGCTTCTGGTAGTTCCATAACATTTTCCGCTCTTGCCCTTAACTGAGAACGCCTTTTTCTGTCTATAGACGATTTCATTAAAAAAACAATGCAACGCTATCCATTTTCACACAAAACTTTTTTTCTTTTCACTGAATTTAATTTTTACAAAACACATGTGTTTGAAATTAGCTGTCACAATTGAATTTTCTAATCAACAATAGTTGTCGGTAAGGGAGCGTATCCGACGGATCCCACGATAGCATTTTTCTGTTCACGTGAATCGAATAAGTGAAGTGAATCTCAGATCCGACGGATTCCATTTATTTAGTTGTGTTTTTGAGTAAATATTTTCATTGTACTCTACGAGTAAAATTTTGAGAAATAAGAACTAGTAATGCGTTAATCTCTTTTCTATGCATCCCCTTCTCTTCTATCTACCAACCCACCGCACGTTCTACGGCTCCAACGAACCAATTTCCCGTATGATACGGAAGGTAAATTCAAACATTTCCATTTTTGATTTCAACCGCAGCACTCCCTCCATTAAACTCAGCCTCCTTCTCCATAAACCCTAACTTTATTTCCTGGTTATAAGTTTTAGTTTTAGTATTATAAGTTTAGCTTGCAAGTATTTGTTTTAAGTCTAGCTATAAGTCTTAGTTTTGTAGTTCAAAGACATATAGCTTGTATTAAGCTGAATAAATGTGGGCGGATGACCCCACCAAATTAAAAATTAAAAATTAAATTAATCCAGCTATGCAAATGTTCATGTTTATTAGGAATAAGAGAGGCGAGTAGATATAATAATAAAACAATAAAAACGATGGGATTACGAAATCGATTTTGTTTGCATATTTACTGTGTAGCAGCTTTTTCAAAAACTTTAGGTATTTAAAAATATTTTCTGGATATGTGAAATATAAGAAACAAAAACATTCGCCCTGCAACAGTGATGTAATTGTCCTCGTATTTCGAAATCAATCAAATGCTGCATCTGGGTAGGTTGTGAATTGCGTGACTGCAAGCTTCCACTTAACAATAAAATCAGTGAATTTGCCTTTCTGCGATGAAATTTACAAAACGTTTAGTACCTATCTCGCTTACTATAAGAATTGATACAAAGCTCTAAATAATTACACACAACGGTTTTTGAAGCAAAATGCACGAATTAAATTATCTGGGATTGCATTTTACTTAGGCTGAAAACACACCGGATAAAGCAAAACGTTTTTTTTTTGTTTCGTGAAATAAGAGAACATTGTTTCTAATGAGAGCGCACACACCAAAGAAAACGAAACAAAAACAGGTTTTTGTTTCGAAGTGTTTCGGTGGTGGTTGTCGAAAATACATGCCATTGTATACGAGCAACACACACCGAAGGCAACAAAACTGTTTCGACCCAGCGTCGTTGACGATAATAGCCTACTTTCTTATGGGGCAACACACACCAAATGAAACGAAACATAAAAACAAAAGCAAAACAAGAAAACGTGCTTCGTTGCCGATAGCTGACCTGTTGTTTTCTGCAAAACATTGTGGGGTTTTTCTTAATCCTTTTTTTAAGACGCATGACTTGATCCTTTTCACTACGTGCAGTGGTACCTGATTTATTTTTAAAATGGTTTATGGCTGGTTTTTCTGATTATTTTATTTATTAATTACACCTAATTATGAACCTCTACAATAACCCTTCAGTCAAAAATATGAGAGTGTCCCTACTCATTATATGGATATACTCTGGTTTACTCTGTGCGCAAATTTTAACAAATATGGACGTAACTCGTAGATGGAGAAAAATTGATTTTTTTAATTGAGGCAAGAAGCCCTATCTATAATTATAAAGATAAGGAACATGCTAATAATAATGACGGCTATTTCTGCCATGCTCGTGTTCTCAAACACAAACTATTATACATATATTTCATGAAATAAAGAATATAATCTAATCTAATCTAATATAATCTAACATGCTAATAAAGTTACTATTGATAAGCTGTGGATAGAAATAGTCTGAGTCCGACCACATGTTAAACAACACTAAAAGCAAGTCGCGAATTCAATTTTGTTTTATTTCAACACACACCAAATGAAGCAAGAAAACAAAACGTTTTGTATTGTTACATTCTGTTTCGCTTGTTGTGTGTTGAAATAAAAAATGTTTTTTTGACTATCGAATCAAAAACGTTTTGCTTTATCCGGTTTGTTTTCAGCCTTACTTATAACTCGAAAATTATTCAAAGTGTTCTTTGATTGTTTTACTGGAAAAAAAATCAAGTTTCGCTTCTAAGAAGCCCTCTATATCCTGCAGTAATCTCCTTCGTATTTTCCAATTTTTCGCTCTCCTGAAAAACTATAAACTCGGACTTGGGATTGGATTACCCTATCAGCTAAAAACTATATAAGTATATAGGTACTCCATGTAGATGAAAACGCCCCGCTTTAATGCTCTCTAATAAAATTTACCTAAGTCCATGATAAGCTTGTTTTAATGCTCGTAAAGTGCCACCGACACACCATGGCGCGGCTTATTCAAAGTATGAATAGGAGTCTTATACAGCACAGCTTATAAAAAACGGCAGGCGGCACACATCATAAAGAGAACAATGTTGAAAAAAATACACAAAGGGCAAACATAAAACAGACTGGTTGTTTCTTTCTATATGACTTTCATTTAACCGCATTTATATGGCACCACACGTGGACAGTAATTATTGCTTCTTTTTAAATTACTTCACTTGGGGAAGGAAAACCGAATGTCCTTGTCCGTGACAAAAAATTCTCCAGTCGACTTCAATGTCATCGGTTGAAATCCTTGACATTAACTTATGTTTCACGTGTTTGTACCAGTACTCGTATAAGGTGTATAGGTAGATATCAGTGAATTATATTTGGGATCCTGCTTTGGCTTCTCGTCTTGCCCGTTCGTCCTTTCCTTTTCGTTTATTTTCCCTGACAATGTCATCCATCTATATTTCATCGAATTTACGAAACTTCCGACTCGTATCTTTCCATCGAGTAACATGAGCTGCCAATAAGTTAAAAACCATATGTGGTGGAAGAACAAAGTCAAAGTGTTTTTCTTCTACTCGTAAGTACATAACTTCGGGTCACTTGATTTTGAATAGTTAATTTTTTGGTTTAACTTTACGACGTTTTTTTAAATCCCTCGATAATAATGGAAAATATAATTGCAATATGAAAGAAGGATATACGAGTATTATTTTTATATTGTAAAAACAAATTGGGATGAGGTAGATAAATTCATAGGGTTTTCCCTATAAGTTTATAAAATTAGTCCTATTTTTCCTCTCACTTGATAACGACCAATAAAAAATCTAACTGCTATCATATTTTGAATCAAATATTAAGGCACTAAGAGTACAAGGGACCTTAGTTCAAAACATGACTACATAGAAACAACAACTATGGGAAAAATAAATTCATTAACCAAAGAGGAAATAGGCCAAATTCGAGCTTAGAAGGAACAAAGCATATTCGTTTCATAGCCGGTACGATTGGAAAAGCTTCAATACTGTTATTCATACCTTTCTTAAGGACCATCAGCACTATGGGAATAACTGGAAATGACGAGTAAGCAAAGCAACAAAAGGTCAGGATCCACGAGCGATACTGAGAGCTGCTTCAAATTCAAGACTTTCCGTAGTTAGAATCAAAGCAGAAACTGGAGTTGAAGCTAATAGTGAAGCTTTCCATTGCGTGATACAGCAGGCCAACCATATAAGACACCAACAAATGAAAACCGCCATTGAACGCAGAATGCAAAAGCAGAATCACGCCGCATTGGTAAAATTTAGCTTTTGTCCATTATACTAACAGTTTTTTCAGGGTCATGGACCCACAGTACAAAGCAGAAAAAGTGAAAGTGTTATCTCGGTAGAGCATAGGAGACTCCAAAAACGAAAAATACGTGAGTGGGACAATCTCGAGAGAAAAGAACACACCCTACCCTCATTGAGGATTATCACCTATAATGTTCCTGACATTAGTTCTGTAAGTCTAATATTTAAGAAGTGAAATAAAAGAAGCTATCGAAACAAATTCAATAATGATACAATCAAAAATACAATCGATTTTTAAGTAAAAACTCAATTATTACCCTTTTCTGATGGCTAAAAGTTCCCCTTGAGCTAGAAACTTGAAGTTTAAGATTCTGACTATTTTTAGTCTATTTAGAGAAAACCAGACAAAATATTTATATACTAGCTGATTCGCCCGGCTTTGTTAAATTTAAAATGCGGCTTTCCAAGAATTTTTTTGTTAACAGTGGCCTTGAAAATTCTGCTGCGCCTGTCTAATACCTCCCTTCTGGTTCATGGCAAAGTTAGCCCATAGAAGATGTAAGAGCTATAGGAATTTCAATATAGTATATAAAGAAGAAATAATAATTAATTATTAAGGATTGGTGATGGAAATATCCAACAATCAGATCAATTAAGGCCCATAATTAAAATGAAAACGTACAAATCTTGATATGCTTTTTTAGTCAACTGAAAACGAATAGTTCGACGCAATCCTCTTCTTAAAGGACAGAAATCGAATTCATTTCTTTATCCATACGGGAAACTTTTTCTGTTCAACTTCTCAGTCAATTCACAGAATTGATACAAATAGTTCCTGTGATGTGTTCGTTTCAATGTGGTTACTGTTCCACCTTTTACGTATTGCTATACCTGAGCGCTAAGTTAGTTTATGCCACAGACACGAGAAACATAAATACATCTATCTTGTCTGTGCTTATATGCATGGCTCTGATTTTGAGTCCGGAAAAAAATCTGTGATTGTTCTGACGATCATAACCTAGCGGCCAGAACACGGGAGGCGATAATCGTTTGACGATAGCCTTCTCTATCATATCTAAAGAAATAGTCAAACTAGTATGGTCGAAACGATGCCATTCGACCGTTTTCATTTTACATGATCTGACCCCATTTTGATGACCGATTAAGGGCGTGTTACCTCCTTTGCGGGGTCAGTCACCTTGACGTGTGCACCATCATGGAACGCAAATTCGATGGTGCCGGTGCGGAGGCTTACGGCGTAAAGAGTCATCGGGCTATTTTGATAAGAGACAGGCCGTCTGATGAGCGTCAACTAAGAACTGACCAGGACTACACGTCCGCACCCCTTCTCCTCTTTCTTCCCAAATTACCCATATCCCCCCTCCATCAAATCCCTAAATCCTACTTCCTCTATAAACCCCTAATCTAAGGTGGCAAGCGCCGAGAGATGCATGGCTAAGAGAGTGCTTAGTCGTTAGTTTGCAAACTTCGGACACCAGGCGACCTCCGATTTTAAGATAGCCTTCCTGGGGTTAGACGGGTAGACCACGGGCGACACCATATCCCGAATACTCGTACAATAGAGAATGATGCCTCTAAAATTGCATCATAAAACAGGGATGTTTTATAACACCCTGTCGATGACGACACGACATCTGTCAAAGGGATAGAGTCGGAAATCATCGACTCTGAAATGGGGGAACCTGAAGAGAACTTGTCTCAAGTCAGTGACTCTATTTCAGAATCCAGCACCATATGCAACAGCGTATTATCGGATGAAAGACATCCCGATATAGAGGACGTACCTAAGACAGTCGGCAATGTGGCACGGACTGAGTCTGAGTACGTTAGGTTCACACCATCTGAACAGCGCAGATTTAAGCGCGCGCAGAAGAAGGGGAGCACCATTGAGCAGGCCCATCTCTATCGATCCAAACGATGGAAAACAAGGGTCCCGAGGTGAAGCGAATGCGATCCGAGGATAATACCCCGCCTCAATCCGAAGCGAAGCGAGGTCGAACTGGGAAGACAACCGTCGACAAAGTCTCGTATAGCAATATAACGAGCTATGTTAGACTGGGTGTTGTACCGGTGGACATCGATCGTAATCCTCTCTCCAACGAACAAATGGGTTTGATACAGGAGAGGATTATGGATATCACGATCGAACAGCGTGATGAGGAGGTCAAACCAGCCTTCCGCGGTACCACATTCAAAGCCGGATGGCTCACGATCGTATGTGCGGACGCCACAACGCAGAGTGGATGAAGACAACCTTCGCCAAGCTAAAAGAGAAATGCGGGTTAGAGGTGATGCTTGTGGGAGAGGAAAATTTTCCAAAACCACATGTCATCAGAGGGTTCTTCCCGCAGAGTACCGGCGTAGCTAGCGAAAGGATTCTAGCCTTATTAGATGGCCAAAACAAGGAGCTCAACACGAGAACGTGGAGAGTTCTACAAAGATCGGATGAGCGAGAGATCGCACATATGGTCTTTGCTATCAATGACAGCACCATGAGGAGACTCGTGGAGCTGAAGGGTATGGTCTCTTTCCGTTTCGGACAGACCAAACTTATCCTAAAAAGTCCTGACAAGACGGCCAAACGGGGCCCTAAAGAGCAGAAACAGCACGTTTTAGGTTTTAAAAATGCCACAGCTCACGGCAGTACCGCAACTGAACCAACTGGGCCAGCACCAGCGCTGCCGATAAGGCTGCAGCTTCAAGCACGGCAACACCTGTATCAGAAAAAGAAGCTACATGCTCGAAGTCAAGCGCAGCCGAAAAGGCCGATAGTGCCCAATGCACTGCCAGAGAAAGCCAAAAACGATTCAGGCCCAAGTTAGGCATGGATCGTAAAAAGCACTGGCACAAGAAGGACATAAAAACAAAAGTCCTAGAGGCAGACAAAGTGGTCTTCCTCAACAGGGTATCGTACGTAGGAGAGGTGACAACAAGCCCAATAGAGTACGAAACCCTGAATACAGACGCAAATGATGACCACCCGTCTCAGCGTTTTGCAGGCCAACCTGCACAGGGCTATGGGTGCCTCGGACACCTGTAGCCAGCGATGTGCCGAAGGGAACATTGCTATTGGACTAATCCAGGAACCATGGGCAACCAATGGTAAGATATCCGGATTAAATTGTAAACACAGAGAGCTAATTTTCGCCAAAGGTCCTTTCAGACCAAGGGCGGCTATCTCTATTAAGAAAGATATAAAATTTTCTCTCATTCCAGGTTTCACAACTAGGGACCTGGTGGCGGTTCTAATAGAGCGCCACAAAGGCCGAGAGCTGCATAAATTTGTATGCGCATCGGCGTACTTTCCTGGAGACACGGATGCAGTGCCTCCCTTACCAGTACAGGAACTTGTCCGGTACTGTGATGACCAGAAAGTACATATCCTAATCGGCTGCGACGCAAACGCACATAACACCATCTGGGGCAGCCGAGATACAAACAACAGAGGTGAGTCGTTATTAGAATATCTATATAGCAATAACCTCGTCTTTCTAAACAAGGGAAATAGTCCCAAGTTTAGAAATTCCATAAGAGAAGAAGTTTTAGACCTTACTATCTCATCTCCTTTTATGAAGGATATAATAGAGGGCTGGCATGTGTCTGGCGAGGCATCTCTATCGGATCATATGCACATCCGATTCGAGATAAGATGCAATGCCGAACACGCGTCAGTCCGTTATGACAACAGACTGACTAATTGGAGAACTTACCGCGAAAATCTAGCGGTCAGATCTGACATGCTGCCAGAAGCACCATCAACAACAAATGATGCAGATGCTGCGCAATGTCAAATAAATGATATTATTCTTGCCTCATTTAAAAGTAGTTGCAAGGTTAAAAGAACCGTGGTTAAAAGGTGCGTACCATGGTGGAACGATAACCTTGAGTCCATTCGAAAGAGAGTGAGAAAGCTTTTTAACAAAGCCAAACGCACCGGCACATGGGAACAATATAAATCCATGCTGACCATATACAACTTATAGTTGCGCAGATCCAAAAGAGCGTCATGGCGTGCAAACTGTGAGAAGATCGAAAAACTTCCAGAGGTGGCACGCCTCCAAAGGGCTCTGTCAAGGGATCAAGAAAAAAGCATGGGATTGTTAATCAAATCGGATGGTTCAATCACACGCGACCGGGAAGAAATGCTGAAAACTTTGCTTCAGGCTCACTTCCCAGGGTCTCACACGATGGTCATTACAGATGACCATATAGCGGAGGTCTCAATTCCAAGAAACCTCAGCAGAATTAATAGTTTATCCGGAAAACTTTTTAATCCGGATAAGGTTAAATGGGCAATTAACTCATTCAAACCATTCAAGGCATCAGGAACAGACGGTATTTTTCCAGCCCTCATTCAAAATGGAATAGAATTTTTATTACCATCCATGATTGCCTTATTTAGGTTCAGCTTCAACTGGGGGTATATACCAGTTACCTGCAGGGAGGCAAACGTGGTATTTATACCTAAATCATATCGTCCGATAAGCCTGACATCGTTTTTTCTGAAAATAATGGAAAGGATTATTGACATCCACATTAGAGAATGCACATCAAAAAGCATTCATCTGCACCCTCACCAATATGCGTACCAAAAGGGCAAATCCACGGAAGGCGCTCTGTTAAGACTAACTACAGAGATAAAAAACGCCTACCGTTGCAAAGAGATCGCACTTTGTGCCTTTCTGGACATAGAGGGTGCTTTTGACAACACTGGATATGAATCCATATCAAATGCTTTGTACCATAGACACATAGACAAACCAACTAGTAAATGGATCAAAGCGATGCTGGAAAGTCGCAAAATAACTGCCTCGTCAGGAACGACCTCAGTATCAGTAACAGCCGTAAGGGGCTGCCCACAAGGGGGAGTACTCTCACCCCTTTTGTGGTCATTGGTCATCGATGACCTACTACACAAGATGATCAATTTGGGCTACACTACAATTGGGTATGCCGATGTTATTGTCATCATAGTCAGGGGCAAAGACTCAATTGGAGTCACATCAAAAATGACAAATGCTCTAAAGACAGCCATAGACTGGTGCATCAAGGAAAATCTTTCCATAAATCGCAGTAAAGCCGTCACCGTTCCTTTCACTAAAAGGAGGAAATTAGACCTAGGCCTAATCACAATAAAAGACACGGTCGTAGAGTATTCCGACGAAGTCAAGTATCTTGGAGTAATCCTAGACAAGAGACTTAACTGGAACTCTCACATAAATAACAAAATCACTAAAGCTAATAGAGCTTTATGGGCATGTCGTCGCACATATGGCAGAACCTGGGGAATCTCTCCAAAGATAGTCCACTGGATCTACACAGTGATGATAAGACCTATTATAACATACGCCTCCATAGTATGGTGGACAAAATCCACACAAAAGGTCGCAATAGAGAAGCTCAAAAAGGTACAACGGCTTGCGTGCCTTGGTATCTCCGGAGCCATGCGAACCTGTCCAACAGCTGCCATAGAGGCAATAACAGGAATTACACCTCTCCACATATACATTCAAAAAGTGGTGATCCGCAGTGCAATAAGTCTAATACAGTTAAACGAGATAAGTCTTAGTGATCATCCGAACTAAAGACCCTTCTCGATGAACTGCCAGAACTTAACATGAACTGTGCGGTCACAGACCTCATTCAAAAAGCACTATGCTTCAACAAACGGTTCTCTACGGAGATCTCCAAGAGAGAAGCACAACGGCATAAAGTGGTATACGGATGGTTCTAAAATGGAAACGGGGGTAGGAGCGGGAATATACGGACCACACAAACGCTTTACGATACCCATGGGAAAGAGTCCCAGTGTATTTCAAGCGGAGCTCCACGCCATTCAAGAATGCGCCAGCCACATTATTTTATCTGGCATAAAAGGTGCAACCATCCATATTTTCACGGATAGTCAAGCAGCTATAAATGCCCTTAGCTCGTATACCATTGACTCCAAATCAGTCATGTACTGCTTCAATACCCTACAAACACTCGGAATAAGAAACAAGACCAAATTATGGTGGGTTCCGGGTCATGTCGGGGTAGAAGGTAACGAAAAGGCCGACGAACTGGCCAGAAAAGGTTCACAAACACCTTTCATAGGTCCCGAACCTTTCTGCTGCACTCCTAGATCAGCAGCAATGGCAGCAATTAAAAGCTGGGAACATAGAAAATGTATCTATCTGTCTAAGACAGGCCAAACGAGCCAAAATGCCAGCAAATGTATAAACCTAAGCAGGCATGATATCAAAAACCTAGTAGGTTTCCTTACTGGTCACCATGGGTTAAGATATCATCTACACAAAATAAGAATATCAGACTCTCCTGAGTGCCGACTCTGTCTTGAAGAGGACGAGTCAGCTGAACACATTTTATGTGAATGTCCAGCCCTTAATGGAATTAGAAAGAAGATCTTTTTCAGGGAGCAAATGAGCCCCGAGGACATAAAGAATTCTTCTACTGGTAAAATTGTCCGCTTTACACGGAAAGTGGAAATTCTACTAGTTTAAACTTTTCTGGCCCATACGGTACAAAAGCTCTTTTAGGTCGAAGTACCCCCCCTTATAAATCGCCTTGGCGAGCCAGAATTAAAAAAAAAAAAAAAAAAGCGCGTGTTGAAACAGTCGTCTGATTGGTTGAGTTTGAGTTGGTGGCGTGTTGGAACAACAAAACTGTATTGCGTATCCATTGATTTATATTTGATATTGCATTTTTGACAGGGTTCGCAGGATCCCTCCCTTGAACATGACACTACCAACTGGGTCGCGCTGCATTTTCTTTGAGATAGGTTCCTTGACGTGATGGCTTCCTCAGATTTTGGAACTTCTTATTCGATCAATCTTTGTTACTCCTGATGTCAGGCGAAGCATCTTCATTTCAGCTGCTGTTAATTTGCCCTCATACTAGTTCTTCGCTGTCCAATATTGTGCAACAAATTTGAGTGTTGGAGTGGCATTTTCCGGTCACAGAAGATTACTAAGTTCTCCAACCACTTTATCCACCCTACGTTTACGCGATGCTTTATGTCTTCATCACAGCTTGCGTGGCTTTTGATCATAGATTCCAGATATTTGAACTTTTCTCACTTGAGAATTAAGGCGCTTCCCTAGTATACACCGACTTTGATTGCGAACTCCTCGGTGACTCCAGCGGAGCATCTTACTTGTAACTTTACTTCCTCATATATGTCCATTATCATCTGTGTGTTGGTTTCTAGAACCCCTAATTTTCTTAGCGCTACCCATAACAGTTTGCTTGGCTGTCTATTAAAGGCATTAAAAATTAAACAAAAATTATTCATGAAAAACTGAGAAGTTTCATAGGGATGAAACTTAAGCCCTTGACGATACAAGCTGGTACTGACATATGATAATTTGGTCTGTTGACAATTGCTGCGTACGGATTCTAACATTAAGACTATAACCAGAAGCCAAAGAATGGCCTGCATTGGCAACACAGCGGCGATAAGATCGATCCCGACAGGACTGGACATGTGCAGATTCTACAGCAAAGTATAGGCAGTTACGTATGCACGCCATCTAGATCTTGAAAGACCATTACGATACCGCTATCTTTAGCAATGAAGAATGACATGATAACCGACTGCCAGCCAATGGCTCAAAAGTACCGATCTATACGGATGGATCCAAGATGGACACTGGCGTCGGCGCCGGCTTTTACTCCGAAGTTCTCAGAATATCCGGTGCAATCAGACTTCCTGACTACAGCAGCGTTTTCCAAGCTGAGGTCCTGGCAGTGACAACAACTGCAAAACAGGTTGCTATGAAGGTAATACCAGGAGCTGATATCACCTTTTTCATTGACAGCCAAGCTGCAATAAAAGCGACTTCTGCAATTGAAGTGAAATCGAAGCTTGTAAGTCTCTGTCGCGAAGAGCAACAGGTTCTTGGTGCGCAGCACTACGAAAGACTATGCTGAGTACCCGGACAGAGTGGTGTGACGGGAAAAGAGAACACTTCTGCAAAGTCCCCACCCTGTAATTTTAAACAGACGCTTGGAAACAAAATACTGATAGCAGAAAAAAGGGTGGAGTGAGCTCAGGTCATTTGCTATAATAAGGATGTGGATGTGGCCGCTTTACAGCTAGAAAAAACTGAGAAAATCCTTCAAATGAATGAATGAATGAATGAAAAAATCGTTGTCCTCTCTACTGAGTGTCATCACCGGACACAACATGCTAAGCTATCATGCAAAGAAAATGAAACTAAAAACAGAAAAAAAAAAGAAAAAAGCACAGATAACCTGTGCAGAGGCTGCGGAGACGAAAATGAGCATAAGAACACTCCCACGTCGCTCACTCCGCCACTTAAGATATAAATCTTCTTCCAAGAATTAGAAGAACTTTCTGGCAAGTACGTGAATAACTTGCGCAAGTTCATAGCTACCTCAGGGTGTCTAAGAAATACATAGGTTTAAAGGTTCCACAATAAGGGAGTAATAATCCCCAGGACATCACAATGGGCCTAGATTGACCTAAAAGTGACACAGTGGTGTCCGGGGGCCCGGAAAGCAAGAGCTGATGATCTTGCAAGAATGTGATCATCCATTAAATTAATCCTGGCAAACACTTCAGTATACCTAAAGGGCAATCCCTTTAATTTTAAACAGGCAATCGGGGACAAAATACTGAAAGCAGCAGATGATAGGTGAAGTGTGTTGCTTCTGTGCTAGGAAAAGGAAAATGTGGCCACAATGAATTAAAGACCTTTGTCCTTTCTTGTGATGTCATCACCCGACACAACATGCTTAGCTATCATGCAAAGAAAATGAAACTTAGCACAGATGATCTGTGCAGAGGATGTGGGAAGAGGATGTCCATGATGACACTCCACACTTCTTCTGCCACTGCCCCTCACTCTGCCAAAGAATGCATATTTATCTGACACAAGTTGTTCAAGGCCGCCCTCAAGAACCTCTTTCTGTTTCATTCAAACATATTTGAATCTAATTTGGCTTTGCGATCAAAATCTGATTCAATATTTCTACAGAACACTAAATCGCACATCCCATATTCTACTTCCATAAGAGTCTGAGAAGATGAGTGATCGCATATATATGTTATTTATTGTTTTAGTTTTATTCGAAATAAGCGAAAAAAAATAAAAAATTTTGTTTGGTTATTTATAGCTATTATCTTACATTTTTAGAAGTAGGCTAGTGAGAAACAAACAATGCTGACTACACTTGCATCCCTCTTTTTTTATTCCTTTCCAAAACCGATCATACTAAGTGCACTTAAAATAGTTTTTTATATGAATTGCTCCGTGTTAAGAAGTACTTTAATAATTTGTATACCCTATTCTAAGGGTATATTAAATTTGACGCATAGTTTGTAACATACCTTAATATTGCCCGTAGACCCCTAAAAGTTACTATATTTATGATCAGCATCGATAGTAATGTCGATCTAGCCATGTCCGTCCGTCCGTCCGTCCGTCCGTCCGTCTGTAGCCAAAAATTAGGCCTTTAAACTGGACCTAGAGAGCTGAAATTTTAACCATATACTCTCTAGGGTCCCGAAATAATCAAGTTTACGAATTTTTGAAATCCGCCCACAGACACGCCCACAAACTCAAAAAAACCAAATTTTGGAAAAAATCGAATTTTGAGCTAGAAAGCTGAAATTTTTTATATATGATCTATGACTCCTAAAACTGCTCGGGATAAAAAATTTTCAAAATCCGCCCACTGACACGCCCACAAATAAATAAAATAATTTTTTTATACCCTATTCTAAGGGTATATTAATTTTTGAAAATCCAAAGTTTCAGCTAGGGAGCTGAAATTTATAATATATACTCTCTATGGGCCCTTTATGCTCATGTGTAAATATTTTCAAAATCCGCCCACTGACACGCCCACAATTAATTTTTTTTTTTTTTGAAAATTCAAAGTTTGAGCTAGGGAGCTGAAATTTATAATATATACTCTCAAGGGGCCCTTTATTCTCATGTGTTAATTTTTTTTAAATCCGCCTACTGACACGCCCACAATTAAATAAAACAATTTTATTGAAACACCCAAGTTTGAGCTAGGGAGCGTTGTTTTTTTGATAAAATCCTTTAAATGTTATATAACAAAATATGTAGAGCGTTCTTAACAATTCAACCATACTTAGACTTTTGTCACGCCCACTTATGAGGGATAGGAATAAGAATAGGGTATCCAACAGTTCGCCCAAGCGGACTGTAGCCCGTCCCTATGTTTTAGTATGCTCAAAAGTTTGAGTTACACATTCAAAATAATTCAAACTGCAATTTTATTACACTGGCGATCACAAGGATGAGGCCATACATTTTGCCATCGATTTTCAGTCTTTATACCTGTTAGAAATTGTATACCCAGAAACTTTTACTGTACTGTGAACAAGTACCTACATATTTTCCCAACAGTAAGTCATAAAATTAAAGGGTAAATAAGAGACGACCGCTGGAATTTCCCAAGATCAATCAGTCAACTACTTGAAAAGCGTATAAAAAGATGCGACACTAGGATGAAGCCACATGCAAAATCTTTCAAAGAAAGGAAAATATGGATAAAATGTTTACATTTTACGGTTTTAAAACATTCATTTATTATTGTTTTTCTACATTAATAATGTGTATGCCAGCCATTTTTCGATATGACCTCTATAAGACGGTTTGGAATAGAATCATACAGTTTTCTTTAAATAATTAAAAGAAATTTGGGCATCACGAATAGCTTCGATTAGTGTCCTTTTCTTCAAATTGTCTACCGCCTTCATACACTTTACAAACATTTTCGCTTATATTAAAGTCCGGTGAATTTAACTTCTAACAACCCTGGAAGTGTGGATAGGGGCATTGTCGTGTTGGAATATCCAAGACAGGGGTCCGAAAATGTTTTTCACTTTTGGAAATGACCGTTCCAGCAAACATTTGTAGTTGTTTCCGGTCATTGTTGTGGACAAAAACTCCAACTCGATTGTGCCATAGTAGGAAATAGCTCTCCACACCATTACACCTGATGTATGGCTGTGATGTCTTGCCAAAATAAGCTCCTCCTTTCTTAGATCATGGAAATAAAAGTTGTAGCCATCGGGACCGTCAAGGCTAAAATTTTGTTCATCCGAAAAGACAACGCTTTTGCATTCATTGCTCCAAGCGACATGTTCTCTTGCAAAATTTATTCGATACTCCTTGTAAACTTGCCTCAAAACAGGTTTCTTTTTAAGTTTTTTTCTCTGTATAGTACCACTATTTCGTATTATCCTTCGGACCGTTACAATGCTGGCTCATACTCCGCTTGTTCGTTTACAACGGCTCCCTGAAATTACGCCAAAGGAAATTAGGCCAAAAAATGAAAATGGAAAAAAAAGCCCAAAAATCTCCATACAAAGTTGTGGTGTTTTTTCCTAGAAAAAACGCCCAAATATTTTGCCGCAAATGCCGCGAAATTTGGCTTTTTTTCATAAATGTTTTGGGCATTTTTCCCATTAAAGGAAAATGAAAAAAAGGCCAAAAAAAATATTTTGGAAAATACGCCAAAAATGTTTTTTTTTGTTTTAGGAAAAAGTTCCATAAAGTTGTATTCCTTGGCTTACTTTTTATGTTGTTTTGCCGTACTTTAAATGCTTTTACCTAATTTCAAGAGCTCTGATGTAGCACGTGTGATCACGCGTAATCAGTATATAAGTTTCGCTTAGTTTTCGCTTAGTCGCGTTTAAGTGAAATCTTAAAAGAGAAATAAAATGGAAAATTTCAATTATGAAATAATAAGTGGAAAATAAAAAATAGTAAACTTTTGTATGTAACACTGCAGAAACAAATATATAAAAAAATCTGTATGTAAGGGAGATGTTCTCTATATTTCTTATTTAAAAAACTGTCAATCTAAAATGAAAATAACAAGTGATGGAAATTGTGTAAAGGCAAAAACTTTATTGATCACAATCATACTGATCAAGAAAATCAATATAATGAGTTTAAAGTGTTCGGTTGTATTAAAGAGGAGTGCTTGAAATCAGCCGTAGTCTTAAACGATACAAATGCTATGAGTGGTAATATTGTACAGTTCAATTGTTTTAAATTCACAAATAAAACAACCAAAAAAAGTGATCGCCCGGAAAGGCGCAAGGAGACGCGGGGTGGGGCGGAGCGGGACGGCGCGGGGCGGGGCGGAGCGCGATGGCACGCAGCCTGACGCAACGGACCGCCCCCCCCCCCCCCCGCGTTTTCTCAAGAATCTTTAGTTTTATTCCACAAGAACTATGGCTAAATAAGTCCACAACAAGTTTTTAAGCCAAATAAAACTGCTTGTTTGGTCTTATTTCCAAATCAAATTTGGAAATTATGCCAAAAGAATAAACTTTTTCTGGCTTAATTTCCATTTTATTTTTTGGCTATTTTTCCAAAAACGTGGCCTAATTTCCTGGCATTCTGGCGAATTTTCATTTTTAGTTGTTGGCGTTTTTTGCCAAAATTATTACGCCCCAATTATTTTGGTCTTTTTTCCAAAACATTTTTTGGCGTAATTTCAGGGAGCCTTTACACCAGTCTTACTTCTATTTAGCCTCCTTTGAAATTTCTCGGCTTGAGAGTAATAACTCCTATTTTTCCTCTTTCTGTCGCTGTCAAAGTCTTTCCGGAACCCATTTTTTTCACTTAATAAAAACAGTTCTTTTCAACGCTTTTTTAAATATTCTTAACAAAACTTTTCGCTGATGTGAACTCCTGCAACGAAATATTAATGGCCTTATCCTAGTGTCGCATCTTTTTATACGCTTTTCAAGTAGTTGATTGTTTGATCTTGGGAAATTCCAGCGGTCGTTTCTTATTTAACCTTTAATTTTATGACTTCCTTTTGGGAAAATATGTAGGTACCTGTTCACAGGTAGTAAAAGTTTCTGGGTATGTATCAAATTTCCAACAGGTATAAAGACTGAAAATCGATTGCAAAATGTATGGCTCATCCTTGTGATCACCAGTGTATATCCCACAATATATAAGGCTTGATTCAACATCTTAAAAAAATGTAATTAAAAAATTTATAAGAGCAATAAACCATTCAGCATAAAAATCCGTTATTAAGAAAAAAAGTAATATTCGAAAAACTTTAAACGACTCTCCTGAAAAATAGCGAAAATGCACTTAATATGTTTTTGCACGGGGCCATCGATGTGGTATGACTTTGTCACTGTGTGCGTTGCTTCCTTTTCCTTGTATTGTTCTTACTGAGAGGAGTGAATAAAAAGCTCTTCAAATGGCAAAAGCTGTGAGGGCGGGTGAGGACTGCCGATGTCAACGCCAGTCAAAAAAAAAATACAATATCAACACAAAAATTTGTTTGTGATGCGTCTTCTTGGTAGGCCTATATTCTTTGATTCGATATAATGACACTGACTAGGTCACGTATATACATATATTAGTTTCATTCAGCGTTATTCACTGAAAAAAAAATACATTCGATTTTACGTCTCATTTTGAAGTTGTTCCCGAGCAAATTTATAACGTAGGGAAGATATCGGCGAAGTGTCATAGAGAAAACGAAATGAAATATAAAATCATTGACAATCTAAATGGCTGGCCACATGTTCATGAGAACTTAAGTCATTTCCATAAACATCGTGGCTACACACAAATTTGATTTCCATAGCAAATTGCTGAAAATCCACCGAAAACCTACTTTTAGAAACAATTCTCAGTGTGGTCATGAAAGAACTTCTTCAAAAACAGTCTTTTTTTCTCCTATCCTCAGCAAGTTTCTATGGAAATCAATTGTGTGTCTAGCCACGGTGTTCATGAAAATGACTTTCATTTTCAAGAACGTGTGGACAGGCACTTATGTACCATTATTTTATATTTAGTTTATTCAAACCAGTGATTCCCAAAGTGGAATATTTCAAGCAAGAGAGGCCGACTCCGAACTGCAAATGGCCCATGTAAGTGAAAACAAAATCTTCGGGTGCATGACATCTAAAAGAGATCCCATTTAAGCAAGTCGTAACCGAAATTTTGACTTTGCATAAATGGAACAATTCACATAATGTAGACAAATATATTGCAAGGTCTAATTGTTTCCATTCGGTAGCATGGCTATAAGGTGATATACCACAAAAATACAAACACTTACGACCAACATTAACCGGAAGTAAATAAAAATCGTAGTAACGCGTTGCATACTATTTTATTTGGCCAGCTGTGGGAAGAAAATGACGGGAATTCAATTGTTCCTTCATACTGATATAAGCTGGTTGTCAACAGGCTATTGTTGAGATAGTTTTAGAGTTTTTGGACAAGATCCAATTTTAAAAGAAAATTTAATTGAGTGGAAACCAGACTTTGATTATTTAAGAGATTTGTTCAGAATTGAATGAAATTAACTTTACAACTTGACTGTTTAAATCTGCTTTTCTTGTCAGTCAATATTGGAGGGCGCGAATTTTGCCAGTTTCTCAATTCGTAATAGACAATCTGGCAGGATTTTCATATTGCGACCTACGTTCAAATCCTTCGCACGGACTTTGAAACTACGTTTGAGAATTACTCTGGATTACCGATCGATACGGTGACATTAAAGAAACGGATGTCATATTACAAGAAGAACTGATCGGGATACGGATTAACAAAGAACTTAAGTTACAGTTTAGATAGGGATATCAGCAATTTGGCATTCAGAGAGATTGTACTCTAAAAATAACATATACTTATTCTTCATTATGGAAAGTATTTGATAGATTTTTCATCCTCATGCCACGTGGAAAGTGGTCTCTGTGTGGTTGCCAGTCTTCTTCCAACAAAAGAACAGATGGGAAATGACTGATTTAATGATTATAGGGAGATTTAGTCTTACCTAACTAAATTGAAGTCAGATTTTGAAAATTGACTTTTAAATCTTCAGTCTCATCCCTCCTGTTAAAAGCAATTATTTTTTTTGTGTAGTTATTTCAGGTCATCATATAATCAATTTACATTTTGTCTCATTTTAATTAATAAATGTATGAAACTTAACATGTGTGAATGTTTTAAAAACGTTTTCACTCTACACGTTTCAAAGTGAGAAGCACTGTGTCAGATGAAAGGCACACATTTGAAATTGATTAACATTTCCATATTAGAAAGACGGATGGTCTACCCAGAACAGAAAAAATTGCAATGTAATCTACGAGACAAAAAAGTTTGGGGACCTCTGATTTAAACCAATATCATTCCAAATATTATTATTTTAAAATATTAATTATATGTTATCAAAAAACTTACCTTCTTTTTGCATTTCAGGAATAACTTTTATCCAGAAGCAGCAACGACTCCTTATACACTGCTACCACCGTGAATACGTTATCCAAATGGAAATCCTCGAATAAACTTTCACTTGCAGTGACGATAATTTTCTTTTAATTTATTTCTCAATTGCAACAATAGATTCAATTAACCGAAAACGCACCAGCAACACAAGAAAGATCGCACTAAACAAGGAGCACTCTCGCACAATCACAACACGTTTACTTTTAGTTATAATATTTCTCTGCATCTGACATTGAGTTATTCTTTTGTGTAGGTATAACTAAATTTTGAAGTATTATATTTTTTTATCTTTGTATATGATTTCGCTTCGTTTAACACTTCAAACGAATACTCAAAGTCCCGTAAAAATGTTTACTGAAAAAAATTTAAAAAAAATTAAATAACATAAAAATGCATCTTCCTTTCACTTGTTAAGTTATGTACAAGGCTGTCTTTTTGGTTTTCTCTAACTTAAATGGATGATGCAAAATTGTATGCTTTGTTTGTCTGCTGTCCTGACATAAAAAAGAATTTTGAATACCTCGCCGCTTTTGAGCAAAATCATAAAAAAAGAAACCAACAGACATTGACCGACTCAATATTCAAGTATCGTGGAGGAAATCCTTATTCAGTTTTTTTTCAATTTAGTGTTAACAACTCTTTCCATATACATAATATGCGAAAGGAAAATGTTTTTCAAAGTATCACTCAAAGGAAAACTTTAGAAAAATACCTATGCCTGCGGTGAAAACCTATTCGCCGCGAACAAACGTAAACAACAGTTTCTATGATGCAAACCCTGTTCACAAGTAAATTTTTGAAGGAGGCACATAGCACCTTAAATTTACTTTGACGTGCATATGTAAAGGAATACAGAGTATTTGTTTTTTTTTCTACATTTTCAAAAGAAGTAGGTACCTATATGAAAGTCTTCTCTGAAGCATTCCGAAACCGGTGAAAAGGAAGGAAGGCACTTATTTATTTATATCATTATCTGCCTTGCACACTTTAAGTAATATACACATTCAAGTTTTTAAGTACATAATAGCAATAAAAGTTTTCGCCCCTGCAACCGTTTTCCTTTCTCTGATTCTTGGTGGAGAAACAAAAATGTTTTCCTTTCTTAATTTTGTGTAATAGATATTTGCACATACATTCGTATAGGTACATTTTGTACCTTCTATATTTAATGTGACAGTGAGAATAAACTAACATTTATTTTGGCAGTTACCATTAACAAATCCTACAGTAATACTATGTACAACCACGGCAAGGAAAGAAACAATAGCACTTTTGAAAGTAGGTACCTACCCTATAACAAAAAGAAAAAAAAAAAAACAATCTGGAAAAGGTTTCACGAGTAGACAGCGAATGAACTTGAAAATCATAAAAGCACTTCACTTGAAAACTCACAAACAATAATGACAGAAATATAAACACTAAGTTAGACGAATGACAGACGGATCCGCAATACCGGGATAACTTAAGAACGAAATTTGTTTGCACTTAAAATCACCAAAACTCGCGACTCTACTAAATTATGAAAAATGTATCCTGTGATTGAATTTCTCTATCAAAAGGACCGACCTGTTTATCTGTCTACTAACTTCAAGAAATGTTAGCCGAACCGAAGGGATACAACCATACGCTCGAACTCCAATCAGCAAACTGACAATAAGTTAGTTTTAATCATGGACAAATTGTATATTCCACCTAATAGAAAAAGTTGTATTCTTTTTCGTTGCGTTTTTTATTTGAACCGCAAAAATGCGACTGCGTTATAGATACTCTCGCAATCTCTCACGCTAGCTCTCTGACTTTTCGTGTTGGCTCTGATTTTTTGGAGTGGAATTCAATGTTTTCTGATATCCATTGGATGCTTATGCTCTCTTCTCTCTATCTCAAGTAAATCTATAAGCATGCACCTATCTGAATCGGGTAATAATCTTCCAGTTCTTCTCGCAATGGCAAATCATACTTGTAGGCGAAAAACTGGACTTTCGCCGTGGATGGAAGTGTGAATAGAAAAATAAAGCTCTTGGAAGTGGGTGGTTTATCTAAATGGTTAAGATGGAAATTGGTGAACTACATGAAAAGAGTGCGAGCTTTACTCTCTTAAATGATTACTTGCTCGTGGAATGACATTCATTAAGTATGTATATATTTCGGGACGTGATTCCTTGTGAATGGTCTTCTCATTAGCTAGATGTAATTATTTCATGGCAAAGGTCAAATCAAATAAATAGCCCTCCTTGCGCCGTAACGATGTGCATTATTAAGATTTCCTACCGAGTTGTCATCTTTAAACAGAGGAGTGCAACACGCATGAACTGATGAAAATGTGCTTTTCTTTTTTGTTTAAGATGCGCTCAACCTAAAAAAAGGAACAATTTTCTAGAGCATCAACAATGTTTTATTTGCGTTCATACAACAACCGGTAGTTGGGTGCTTTAGGATTGGGCATTGACCGGGATATAACTATGACTATCTACACAACAGATCAATTGGTGTGACTATTTACATCAACTTGGCCTATTAGACTTAACTAGATAAACTCGAAAGCGCGAAGTGTTAGCAAGAAGTAAATAGAAACAATGTTAAGCAGCAGTCTCTGAAAGCAAACTTGATTTCCTCAGAAATAAAACACATAAACACAGGCATTATCTGCCCATATAGGGTCTTAAACTTAGATTCTCCAACCATTTGCTTGTGCGAAATGGAACCTTCAATTAAAAGCCGAATCCGAACGGAAAATTTGAGAAGCTTCTTATGACAATTGAATACTGGTCAAACGTTCGCAAAAGGAGGAGCAGTGAAAAGAAAACTTTTAGTTGTATCTTATACTCTGAGGGATTTGGAACTTGAGACCGTTAGATTCAACACTCTAACATCTGCGCCACTGCGCCCACCCTCAGAAGGATAAGTTGGAATAAATAAACCCTTACAGCTCCCAAAACCTAGCTTCTGGAACCCTACACCGATTTCGAGCGCGGGTATTATCACGGTTTTTACTCTTGGATGTGTGTTAGTCTTTTGCAAAAGGTTGTGCAGTGGATAAATATTCGGTGTCACAAGGGGATTTGAACCTCTCGGCCAGTAGTCCAACGCACCAACCAATGAACCACCGCGTGAAGGAGATGGATAATGTACGACAGTATTCGCCCCTTAATTGCCAAGACCATTCTGAACAATTTTCCCGATCATTTATATGGGCTTGCAACTAACGAAATTTCGCATAATTGCATGTCGGTTGAAATTAGTTAAATGTGCGCCTTTTTTTCGTTCAATTAATGAAAATTAAATCATCGGGAATACTGTATTAGATGAGCTATTGTAACATTTTTGAAGTTGATATACAACCCGACACATACACCCGCACTTTCAAAAGCGCTCTACTTTTATGAGGAATTCGTGAGAAGTCTAGAAATATCTTGTCGCTTCCAGTAATAATTTTTTAATGATCTGCAATTATTTGTGCAATTATATCGTAGCTCAAAGAGAGAAGATGAAATTATGACAAAGCATTGCAATGTTACTTATGGAAAGAAAATTATTTGAATGCAATTCAGCTGATTGATACATTTGACATTTAAATTCCTTTAAAATATTTTATTTAATATGATACAATATTAATGCTGATAGATGTTTGAAGTATCGGTATCTTTGGAGCCGACAGAGGATATGTTGCTGTTCTTTCTCGAGCGCAGTGTCAATAATAAGCGAAATGAAAGAAAAAATATCGTCAGTCATCGATCGCAGCCGCTGAAAAGGCTGAAATTCTCTCAGCGTTCTTTCCGAGAATGCATGCAATCTCTAAAGGCATCTATTTGTAATATTTGGACGCCATTGCTACCCTAACGCCTACGCCAGAATGTATTCAAGAAAACATGTTCAAGTCTTATCATTATCAGGAACTGATATCCTTAATTTGTTAGCTTAAAGTTCGTAAGTCACCTGATAATGACAGCACAAGAAATGTCTTTTAAGCAAATATCAAGAATCGGTACTGAATTCTTATCATTTATCTTTAATTTGCCAGGTTTTACGTGTGGGCGCAGTGGCGCAAAGGTAAGTGTATTGGACTACTAATCTAAAGGTATCAGGTTCGAATTCCGCCGTGGAAAACCTAAACGTTTTTTCTACTGCCCCACCTCTTGCGAACGTCTGACAAACATCCAAGAGTATCAATTGTCATGAGACGCTACCTCAAGTGGGCCCGCCTATACGTGAATTGTGGTATACTAACCAGAAGGAAGGCAAAGATATTTTTGAAATAATTTTTTTTTTTGTGAGTACATACTTACTTGCATTAAGGCTGCTTCCGTCAATTTCCTTTGAGTTGTTTGAATGAACAACCGAATCTTGTAATTGCTATCACGTTCTCGGTTCGCCATTCATTATTTCCGAAAAACCCTTTGCCTCCACTAAAACTCGAACCTTGACCAGCGCCTTCTCAGACACAAGCACACATCACGCTCTTTTCAATAGAAGCCAAAAGTTTCAGGCCATCCTAAAGTGGGGTTTGATTGTTCGATTTTTAATGAACATGCAAACATTTTTTTTAAGTGCCTACGAGTATACATTCCATTTAATCTGTTTCTTTCTATATCTATAATTTATTCTACATAATACAAATCATTCGTTGGACAGAGTGAGAAAGGAGAGAGGGTGTTATAACACAAAAAACATTTCTATAAATAATATAATTAAAACGCAAATAGGAACTTCAACACAGTCAGTAAAACACAACGAAAACCAAAAACGGTTTTATTGAATAAAAAAAAGCAACAATAAACCAATATAAAGAAACTTTTCTTTATTTCTGACTGAAATAAGTCTGAAATCAAGGCTTTCCTTTTGAAATTACATCATGCATTATTTTGACACGGCGATGTCATAGGGAGCAAGCGCTTGGAATCTCGCTTGCTTCCAGGTCTTTTTTCATCCGTTACCAGGAAGGAGTTAAAGCAAGGCATTAGTCAGGAAAAGTAAGGCCAGTATATTGCAAATTTTAGAACAAAAAAAAAATACACATCATTTATGTAAGAATCTTTTTAGGGCAGTTTATACCCTTAGATATTTGTTAGACTTTCGCAAGGGATCAAAAAATGAAAAATATTATCATGTTACATAGATCAATTTTATTAAGGAAAATATAAAATCTGTCGACTATAGATAAAAAAAATGTAGTGTGAAACTCAGTTCTTAGGTCCTCGAAATTAACTTCCCTTGAAGATAAAAAAAACAATTGGTAGTGGTAGTTCAACTTAAAAAAGTCACAGCTTGAAAACTAAGAAAGAACCAGAAATCGCCTAGTTCGGTTCTGAATTTACAAATTGATTAATCGGCAAAACGAAAGAATTATCTTCTAGGACTAACTTTAAAGTATTATTTTTTCTCTGTTCCGACGCTACTGAATTCTTAGCTTCCTTCTGTGGTGCTTTATACACAAACACAAGAAAGCTTTCACAAATACCGCGTATATGTAATGCAAACAGCTGTATGGAGCTTTTATGAAAGTACTACCATGGATTTCGTTTTTATATATGTGTTGTTACTATGCTAACTTTATACAATGCAAATTAAGTCATGTACTGCAAGGAATTCAAATATAAATCAAGTTAAAATAAATAGGTATATCTGATTCAATCTCCCACTTTGACATAATGAACATCTTGGAATTGTGTCAACATCTTCGGACAGCTTTGGAGACTTCGCTGGTCGTCAGCTCGATCCCCTGGAGTAAAACTGTCCCTAAAGCGTATCTACTAGCACCTTTTTTGAATAACAAAAGATATTTCGGATCAGCTTGTTTGATGCAGTTTTTGGAGTGGCCGAATTCCCTGCACTTAATATATTTTTGTTTGCCTCCAAGAGTTTCTCTAATTGGTTTCTCTGAGAAACATCGAGTTGATTCCATCAAGATCTTTCAAGTATTGCATTTCAATTGAGTAGACTAAGTTCGGGTGTTGTGGTATAGGAGGGTAATGTGGTACGGGCAGTTTTTTTCGAAAACTAAGCAGGCTACCGGAATGTTTGTTACACACAAAACTGGCGATTTAGAAAAAAACGGCCAATACGTGTTCTGGCAACTTCAAAGCTATTCACGTTTTTGGTAATTTGTGTCGAATATTCAATTGGTTGTACTTGAGTTTTTTTTTTGTATGCTTCTGAAATTGTTTTTTTGTGTTTTATTGTTTTGTGCATTACTTAAACCTAAGTTACCTCGCAGTAAACGATTTATTAAACTTTATTAAATAATTATTAGTTATTCTTTAAGTATTTTTTTTTTTTTGTTATTTTTTATAAATAATTTCTTATGTGCATACATCGTCGGCTAATTTGGTACAGCTGCCATCGGCCAATGTGGTATACTATACCACATTACCCACTTCAAAATTCCTTCGAATAATTACTGTTTTCTTTTGTTTTATGTCGTTAGAAAATATGACGAAAACATGGCTAGCAAACGAAAATGGGGCACAGTCAAAGCAGACGAAAGTGCTTGCCCAAAAGGGGAAAAAACAAATCGGATGGATGATATCTGCAGAGCGTGGATCCGTCATAACAGTAATTTCCTGCATGAGCGCAGGCGGTCCTATCATTCCACCATTCTTAATCTGTTCTGATTCTTCTTGCCATCTGTCTGGATGCGTTCAAATCCCTATATTTACTAAATGGTTTCAACATTCCTAAACAGCTACAAAACCATCAAAAGACGATCCAATTTTGTTTATTTTGGGCGGCCATTATAGTCACACTAGAAATATAGACCTGCTAAACATGGCACGTGAAAATGGTGTTGTTATAATTTCTCTGCCACCATATTCTACCCATAAGATGCAGGCACTTGACAAAACATTCATGGGTCCTTTAAAGGCCTATTATTAATGAAGAGCTAAGATGCTTTAGCCGTGAGAATCATCGAAAAGTAACGGTTTATGATCTTGTTGGAATGTTCACTAAGGCCTATTAGAAAGTTCAGACCGGCCAAATTGCCGTCAATAGTCTTAAAACGACTGGAATATATCCTTTCGATAAATACATTTATTCGGGTGCTGGGGAAATGGAAAACTATTTTGAAGAGTCTATTTCAACGGAAATAACAGCGCATTCTGCTACCGCATTGCCCCAACTTATCAACTGCAAGCAAGGGGGTACCATCTTGCCATCCTAACGCACAAATTCAGCCATTGAGCATTTTACCACCATTAATAGATGAATGTGTTGCAAGTACAAGCAAAGGGCTATCACCCTCTATTCCCACTGTCGAGTTCAAGGTTTGTCCGTCTTTTCGCCATCTAAAAACAATTCCAGCGCAGGTGCAAGCATATTGTTTATAATAGCCTAGGAGAAATCGCCACCGCCTAAAATTAAAAGACCTGCTGCCAGCAACAGAGGAAGAAAATTAAAAGCAACAATATTAACCACTTCCCCATACAAACAAGATTGAAAGCATTAAAAGAATTTAATTAAAAAAAAATTGAGCCCAATGCAAAGCTTAAATAAGTTAAAAAAACAGCTTAAGACGAGCCGCGCCTCTAAAAAGGAGGACATATTTTCATCAAGCGACACCAAAGTCTGTTGTTTAAGACCTTTGTATAAGAATTGCTGCATAATATTGTAATATATAAAATTGTAAGTTGTAAAATAGAAATTGAAATGAAATCAAAATTCACAAATTCACAAATTAAATGATTGTGATGACACGAAGAGTTCGAGGATATTCCTCCATCGAGAGAAGCTATGTGCGTCTTCTGCAAACAAATTTGGAATGAGTATAAAGCGATGACCAAATGGATTTCGTGCTTGCAATGTGAAATGGTTTGGGCTCACGAAAAATGTGTTCCAAAAAAAGTGTTATATTTCTCTGCCAATCTTGCGAATAAGTTCTATGCCATTTTAAAACTTCTTAATTTTTGTAAATTTTTAGCTGTGGGCGTTTGCTTACCATCTTTTCCCTTATTTTTTTTTATGTTGTTTATATTGTTTTGTAATAAAAATAAAAACAAAAATATTTATGTAAATCATTTCAAAAGTGTTCTGGTGGCAAGAAATTGTAAAGCGGGTAATGTGGTATAGTGTACCACATTAAAAATACATAGTATACCACAATACCCTCCAATTTTTCAATAGCCACTTTTTGGGTTATGCAACATTTGTGGCAACATCTTTTTTATTGTCTGCTCAGCAAACTTGCATGAATACCTTTTTGAAGCCAATAATTTAGTCTTAATTTTTAGCTATATATGGCTCGATTCAGACACTTTTGCAATTATAGTCAAAATAGTAATATGTACCTATACCACAATTAAATTTTTTAAATTTTGGTGGGGGCGATAGCCCCCATTTATTAGGCTTAATACAAGCTAAAACTAACATAATGACTTAAAGCTAAAAACATACTTAAAATTAAGACATTGAAAACCTTAAAAATAAGACTTAGAGGCTAAGGAAGATTAAGGAGATCGGTTTTTAGGGAGGTAGAGCTGCGGTTAAAGTCGAAAATAGTGAGGTTTAAGTTAACCTTTCTCAGCATGCGAGAGATTGGTTCGTTAGAGCCATAGGAGGTGTGGTGGGATGGAAGATAGAAGAGGCGGGGGCAACGTAGACTACGAGGGTTAGTATTAAAGCAGATAGAGTTATAAAGAGACGCGCAATCTACCAAACCTGAGAGTAGTCGGTGAATGAAAATAATGTCTGCTGCGTCCCTGCGTTCCTGAAGTGTATTGAGGTTAATGAGTTTGAGACGGTCACGATAAGGAGGTAAGATTAGGTGATCATTCCAAGGAAGGCCACGAAGAGCAAATCGAAGAAATCGACGTTGGATGCTCTCGATTCTTGAAACATGAACTTGTTGAAAGGGACACCACGCTTGGCTAGCGTACTCGAGGAGGGGGCGAACGAAGGTGATGTATAACGATCTGGTCACATACGGGTCGCAGAATTCTTTGGACCATCTTTTAACGAAGCCAAGTGATGAGTTTGCTTTGGTAATTATCTCATCTATATGTGAGCGGAAATTAAGCTCCCTGTCGCATAAAATGCCAAGGTCACGAATGGATTGCACGAGGGAAATAGGTTGGCCGAGAAGAAGGTAAATTCGAGCAGCAGACTTATTGCTTTTACGTGAGAAGGTAATAGATTGACATTTGGAGACATTAAGTTCTAAACAGTTTTTAAGGCACCAGGTGGAAAAACAGTTCAAGTCTTCTTGAAGGAGACCGGAGTCAAGGTGTGAGGAAATGGGTTTGAAAAATTTGGTGTCGTCAGCATAGAGAGAGAGAGAGGAGTTTCGAATGACCCTTTCAAGATCGTTAATTGTTAGAATGAAAAGAAGGGGACCTAGGTGACTACCTTGAGGAACACCCGAGCTGGCTAAGATAGGGGCCGAGAGAACGCACCTAAACCGAACACTATAAAAACGGTTTTCCAGGTATGAAGAAATCCATTTTAACAATATGGGTTCGAAGCCGAGGGCAGACAATTTGAAAAGTATTTATTTATGGGAAATCTTATCAAAAGCCTTACTGAAGTCGGTTGTAATAACGTCGACTTCTTTGCCGCTTTCTAGAGCAGAGAGTGTAGAGGATATGAATTCGATAAGATTAGTTGTTGTTGATCTACCTTTCAGAAAACCGTGCTGGTTAGAGGAAATAATGGACTTGCACTTGAAGCTTAAGACTTCATACAACAAACTTTCGAAGAGTTTGGGAATATGAGAAAGTTTTGCTATGGGGCGGTAATTAGTTACTTCTTTCTTGGATCCCTTTTTGTGTATCGGTGTTAAGAAAGAGGACTTCCATATCTGAGGGAATTCCCCTTGAGAGAGTGATAGTTGAAAGAGATATGAAAGGGGGAGGGAAAGACTAGAGGAGCATTTTTTAAGAAATATTGCAGGGAGGCCATCTGGGCCTGGAGAGTATTCATCGTTAAGATTTTGCAGCTTATTTTCTATTTCTGTATGATCAAAACTTTGAGATAGAGAAGGACCAAAGGAGAAGTTTTGAAGATATTCGAAATAAGAGGGATCCGGAACAAAGGTGTTGTCGGCGAAAGACTGCTTAAAAAAAGAAGCAAACATGTTGGCAATGGTGGAAGGGTCGGAGGATGATATGTTTTCATATGAGAGGGATGGAGGAAAACCGTCCGACTTTTTTTTATAGTTAACAAATTGGAAAAATGACTTTGGGTCGTTTATAAGCTTGGTTTGTGCACTATTAAGATGGTGTTGGTATAGGGAGTCGTATAGCTGAGTGAATTGAAGGTATACACCGAGATAGTTGGAATAGTCCGAGTAAGAATTAGTTCGAAGGAAGACTGCCCATAATTTGTTTCTCTTGTTACGTAGAGACCGAAGTCTTCGATTGTACCAAGGGGGACTTGTAGAAGGGGTTTTATTGCGGGAAAACGGCACATAAAGGGAAATTGAATTAAATAGTTCTCTGTAGAAAATGGAGAGAGCATCATTAATAGATAGATTTACGAACTCAAAAGTACACTTGCTAAGATATTCGTTAATTTTGGGGAAACTGGCTTTATGAAAGTCGTAAGAGTGTCCGGCTGCCGGAGAAATGGGCTTGATAGGAGAGTCGAGGAAAAGAGAAAGAAGAAGAGGTGGGTGAAATCTATCTATGGTCGATAGGGCTAAGGGACACTGCGAGACAGAGGAGTTTATAGGGTCAGTAGAGAAGATAAGATCTAATTGCCTACCCATAAAGTTGGAGATCCCACTGATTTGACATAAACCTGAGTCTGTCATCCCATCCAAGAAAAGACATTCCTTACTTGAGTTGGGGTTTGAGGCGCTGAAAAAAGATTCGTCATCTGATAGGGTCCAGTGCAGCCGGGGTAGATTAAAGTCGCCAAATATAATAATATCATCAAGGGAATCCGATATGTTAATTATATGATCGATTGCAACGATAGCGAGTTGGTAGTATTCGATGGGTTGAGCCGGAAGTATGTAAAAACACAGAACGTATAAAGCCTTGCTGGGGAGTTCTATTCGTAATGAAACGAAGTCAAGCTTGGAAGAAGTAGACGTAGCGATTAAGGAGGCGTCAAGGTCGTTTTTGATGGCCAGTAGGACGCCACGGCAAGGAGAGTCGTTCATTGGACGAGTATGGTCATCGTCACGAAAAGCATTAAAAGTAGGAGGGAATAGCTCATGGTTCTTTATATCGGGAATTAGATTGGTTTCAGTCAGAGCGTATATATCGAAGGGGAGAGTATGAGATTGGCGTAGGACATCGCGGGTCTTAGATCGAAGTCCTCTAACATTCTGATAATAAAAAGTAAGAGGAAGTGTAGGGGTGGGTAGGTTATGGCTCATACCAACTGTGTTGAGAGGTTCACATGTTAAGTTAGGGACGAAAATAATTTTTAAAATCGCTGCGAGTTTTTTGTAAGTGCGAAATGCGTCTGGAGTTAATATGAGATGCATAAGCCGCTAAGTCCTTGGTCACGGTTGTCGGGGAAATATTGAAACTATCATGAAAGCGAAAATAAATTTCTTTCAAAGCTTGTGGATTTGTGGGGAGACCTTCCTTTTGAATCGAAATTTGTACGTTGGTTTTGGTCTTACCGTCGATACATACTGATTCAGGCTTATCATGTAAATATGCAAGGAATAACCGAACGTTTTCAAATAGCCTGTGATCTCTTAGACGTGCCATTACATATCGGCTATCTAGGTCTTTGATCAAGGAAGTGGGATCAACAAATTTAGAGGTTAGTTTAACTTTAGGTGGATGAAGCGGGTCGAATGTCACGGGGGTATCGGTAAGAGCAGGTGAAACATTTTGGTGTGTATCACTAGTAGTGGAAGTCGATGGGAGGTGATTTGTGGGTGTGGATGGAGAGGTTTGGTTGATGATGTGGGATAGAACGAAGTTTGGATAATTTGTCCCGGATGAAGTATTTAAGGGAGAGGGCTTTAGAGGCGAACTTAAATCTGGCAGTAAGTTGAAAGATACACGCTTAGGTAACGAATTACCGGGGCAGCTTTTTAAAATAGGTTGAGAGAAATTGGGAAAGATTCCTGTTTTAAAAGACCAGTTGGGATCGGAGGAGATCAAAGAGGGAGGAGAGGAAGATGGCTTTTTATTAGAGGGAGGATTATTTTTAGAATTATTCGTCTTAGGGCTGGTTTTAATCTTACGCTTATATAATTTGTTGCTCCACTTCATCAGCTTCATCTCGTTTAATTTAAAAAAATCCTGGTCGGGGTTCAAAAATAGCCAGGTATATTTAGTGGGAATGCTGAGTTTGAAATAGCTGTCCCATTTAGAATTTGCTGGGACGATTTTATTGCAATTCTCGATGTTTACACCAAATTTCTTTTGGAACAGGTTCTGAATCCAGGAAGCGTCAGCATGATGAGGAGCGCCTTTGATAACAAAAGTTGTACAGTCAACGTTGCGCTCGTTGCTTCTGGTTAATTTTTTGATCCTATATTCCCATTCGGAAACAGTCCAGGTAGTCCCGAGACGATTTATAAGGGCGCTGGAATCAGTAGTCGGTAGGTCGGTTATCGGTATAGTTGGCGAAGGAGGTGATGTTGGTAATAGGATAGCAGCTGTTTGAGTTTCAGGTGGTGCTGCAGCGGAGGTGGGCACATCAACGGTATGAAGATCAGCGCCAGAATCACGAAGCTCAGACAAAATTGAAGCGTTGTAAACTAACGGAATATGGTCTTGGTTAATGTCAGAAAAAGTGTCAATTTTGCTAGCTACTGACTTCAGTTCATCGACTATGCCTCCGATTGTTCGGCGGGTTGCAGACAGGTTGTCACTAATACCCGAAGTTCCTCTACAGTGTCAGAAAAAAGACTCAGAGTCTTCCTTTTCTCTGGTTTGCGTCTTTTTAGCACTGCCGAAGAGATCTAGATCTTCCGCATTTCTCCGTTTCGGGGTTACTTCATTTTCCGGTATGGCATCCTTGAAAATGGTTCAAATGGAATGTGGTAAATAGTAATTTTTACTTTTTCCCAACATAGTTCTCGATTTCACCGTGGCTTGGATTAGCGGCAATAGGGCTAACTGACTAACGCTCGCGCAGCCAAGTGAAAAAACCTGAATAGTCGCCTGATGGGGTGAGTTGTCCTTATTGCTGTTGTGTCTCTGGGATGGTGCTGTACGGTCTCTGCGGTTGTTGTCTGTGCTTTTGTTGTTGTCTCTGTTTCTGTTGTTGTCTCTGCTGCTGTTGTTGTCCCTGCTGCTGTTGATGTTGTCTTGTTTCTGTGTGGTCTATGATGCTAGTGTTGTCTCCGCTGCGGTTGTTGTTGTTATTTTCTGCGGTGGTCGACGGTATACCTTGAGGCCTTCCTGCAAACAACCTTCTTCTCGACCACCACTCTTTTCTGCAACACAAACTCCTACACATTTACCTTTAAGAAGGGCCGAGTACCTGGGCCACAATAGCCGCATGCCCTATGTCCCCATTTCCCGCTCTTTCTACTTGAGCCCGCAGTGTCGGCCAAAGTGCTTCTGCTCCACACGGTGGTGGGGTACTTGCTGAAGGTGGTAAATGTGTGCGCGTGTACGTAGTGGTTTGAGTGTGCGAGTATGTGTACTGTGGTAGGTTGGCTGCTGGTATGGTGAGTTTTATTAGTGTGAATGTAGTGATGATTGTGTGAGGTGGAAAGTGTTAAATTATGCTGTTTTACAGGTGGTGATGTTCATATGTAGTTATGCTACACCATATGCGACGAAGATCGCTTCGTAACATCCTCCTCCTGCTTCAGTAATCGCAATCCGGTGTTTAGGAAGATGACAAATCTCCGTAATCCTGCGGGCGATGGGATCCTTATGACAGGGCTTTGGTTGCTTCGTTTCGGCTCTTCGATGGCTGTCGGGATTTCTACCCGTGATGGCGGTTTAAACAGTGAGCAGGATTGGCAACGGCGATCGTATTGCACGACATCCTTGAACGTGTCTGGTCAATAGTAACACTTGGTTATTCTAGCAATGGTCTTCTTAATCCATAGATGACCAGTGGTGGGCTCATCGTCGTGGAACTCATTCAAGACATGTTGTCGTTGGTCTTCGGTGATGCAGAGCCTCCAAGGGATGTAGACTTCTTCGAGGTAGGCGTTGTTCTCACGGACAATCGTTCCGTCTTCAATAATTGGGTTTTCTGGGAAGTTTGACGGCTCTTTCATAACGGCAGTTTTCTTCTCGGCGCTCCAGTCTTCTCTTTGAGGTGACTGGTTAGCGGCTTGAAGTTCATCTGATGCTGGAAGGGTTTGTCTCGATAGTGCATCTGATTGGACATTAAGCTTTCCTCGCCGATACTTAACCTCTTTGTCGTAGTACCTTAGTTCCAGAGGTATCGGATCCTTGGTAGATTAATCGAAAAGTGATTGTTGGTGCTTCCATCTGTAACTGCTACTGGCTGTCTGGGCTCACTAAAAGCGTCGACTATGGCTGGAGTATCTCGGTCGATTATTGCTGACGTCCTATGTTGCGGAATCTCAATTAACTTAGAGTCAAGGCGTAAAAATATCCCCAACCATGCAAAAAATCCATTCCGAACATGATGTCGTTGGTCATCCGGGCCATGACTAATATCTCCTGTTTATAGGTGCAGGTGTTAAAACTAAGGTCGGCGATCATTTTACCCTCAATAAGCCAGTCTGCGAGGTAAGTGTATGGGTTATCATGTGGTCTTAGTGTTATGTCGGCGGCGATTTTCCTGGTTGTTTCCGAGTCGATAAACGATCGTGTTGCTCCGGTATCGATGGGGGGGTTCGTAGTCACCGTCCTTGTTGATGATACTGGCGTAAATGCATAATTATGTCCTCATTTATTAACAGTGAGGAACGATTGGTGAATGCATGCCTTGTGCGATGACGACGACAACAATCTTTTGCTCAGACATCTTGTCTGCCAGAATCCCAACAAAAGAGTACTCGAGGATTTGGACACTGGACATCGCCAGCAACAATTTCGAAGCCTTGCTGGTCTTTGTACCACAGCTGTCTGGCTGTGACATCCTGGATTCCACCACTTCTGAGTCATGGGCACTTGATGGCATTGTCCTCTGGTAGGTACCTCCATACTGTTGACCAGACTTGGGCGTTCTTCAGCACAAATGCACTCGTATTCTTGGGCGAGGAGGATAAGGTTCCGTAATGTTACAAAGTCTCTTCGCCGAATGTACCGCAAATATTTTGCTCGGAAGTTAAACTATATCCTGTCCAGTTGCTGCTTTCTGTTCGTGTCCATGGTCCACCGCATAAGAGATTGGATTGGACTGCAGTAACGTACTTCGTGAATCTTTCCTCCGTGATCTGGATTCGTCGGCGGATGTCATCCTCAAATCAGCCGAATTATCGTGGTTTATCGTAGATTTGTGTATCACTGATCTCGGGCTCTGACATATTCTGAGTTGTGATGTTATTTTTCGATGGTCCCGCTAATTCGTCGCCTGATATTTAGAGAGAAGAGTTCGTAGACTACAGACGTGTTTTTATATTATAGTGAACAAAAAAAATAAACTTAAAATAACAATTAAAGCTGAAATACGGATAACTTGTGGGCGCATCGTACTGTGCCGGTACCGGTATCCTTTGTGAGCGGAGATCGCAAAAAAGTTGTGACGGAAATCATAAACCTTTTAATTTATTAATTTATTGGTTTAAGATGAAGAGTTGCGGTAAATGCAAAAAAAATATTAGTGGTGAATCGGGAATAGACTGCATGGGTGTATGTGGCAAAAGTTGCCATCTCACTGTTGCATCTAGTGGTCTCGATCGATTCGGTAGCAATGTGTTTGACACTTCCCAGATGGTGAGGTTTATGTGTGATGATTGCATGCTGTATA
Organism: Portevinia maculata; assembly: GCA_949715645.1. Taxonomy (NCBI): domain Eukaryota; kingdom Metazoa; phylum Arthropoda; class Insecta; order Diptera; family Syrphidae; genus Portevinia; species Portevinia maculata. Next base: position 225,296,372 of record OX454526.1, read on the forward strand.
TATCAAATGTTGACATGGTGTTGAGAGACATGCAAGACGCGGTAAACAAAAATAATAAATACTTAGAAGAATATAAGTGTCAGTTCGGTAAAGCTCTAAAAAGGAATGAAGAAGAAGTTAAAAGCTTAATGCAAGCAATTGAGGCAACGTGTAATGCTCGACTAAAGTCAATGAAAAATGCACAAGAGTCATATCAGAAGAGTGTAAAAGAAATGGAAAGAATTAATACATATAGTGAGTGTTTAAAAGAACAGAGTGAAAAGTTGTCTAACGATGTGGGTAAAATCATTAAAAATAATCAAGTTGTGTTAGAGACTCTGCGCGACATAAAAAATGATATAGTGAGAGAAATGAAAAATAATACAAAAAAAAACCGTTTCGTATGCGTCAATGCTAAGACAACCTTCAGAGAACATAAATAAAAATGAACCAGCTGTTATTGTTTACCCTAAGAAAAAGCAACAATCGGAAGAAACAAGAAATTAATTAAGAAGCAACATTGATCCGACCTATCTCAACATCAATAAGGTAGTAAATAAAAACAATGGTAGTATTGTTATTAAATGTGACGATAAAGAATCTTCAGAGAAACTAAAGAAGGAAATCGAAAATAAATTAAATGAAGGCTATAAAGTTGAGGTTCCCAAAATGATCAAACCAAAAATATGTGTTATGAGATTAGAAAATGATGAAAATATAGATGTTGTATCAAAAATAAAAAAACAAAGCCCTGATTTAAGTAACTCTGAGTTAAAAGTGGTAAAATCGTTTAAAAATAAAAGCAAGTGGAGAAATCTTAATATCGTGATACAAGTAGATAGTAAGAGTTTCAAAAAAATTTGTGAAATGGTCATAATTAAAATAGGATGGGTGAAATGTTATACCAGAGAATTCATTAACCTGAGGAGATGTTTTACGTAATTGCCAAGGATATAACCACAACGCAAGTGCCTGTAAAAATAAACTGGCTTGCATAAAATGTGGAGGTGAACACGACGTGAAGAACTGTGAAAGTAATGAAAATAAATGTGTTAATTGTTCTAAGCTTAACGTTTCTTTGGGAATGGATAATGATTGCAACCATAGTGCGAATGACAAAGAGTGTCCGGTCTTTGTAAGACAAATAATAGTTCGTAAAGAAAAAACGAAATACTAGCAACCAAAATACTCGTACGTATCATGTCTGTACTTAAATGCACAAGGTACTACATCGAATTTTAATGAAATTTAATCAATTGTAATAAATAATGACTTTAATATTGTAGCTTTATCTTAAACGCATTTAATCAAAGACGTAAAAGATGAGGAAATTAGTATATTAGATTATTTGTTGCCGATAAGAAGCGACAGTACTAGTAGGCATACGGGTGGTGTTGTCTTTTATGTTAAAAACCATCTCAAGTATAGAAATGTAGAAGAAACGATTGTTCCAATGAAAATATGGTTGCTCAGCGCGGAAGTGTATTCAAATGATTTTGCAGTAACGATAGCTGTATTATATAGATCACCTAGCAGCTCTGCTCGCGATTTTTTGATTTTTTTTCCAAGTGGTTAGATGAAAAGTTTCTTTTGTGCAATAATTTTTTGTTGATGGGTGACTTCAATATAAACTTATATGAAAACACAACGTACACTAGATCATTAAATGATATGTTTTTAATGAATAATATTAAACAATAGTAAATAAATCCACAAGGATAACCTCATCATCTAATTCACTTATTGACTTTGTATTAGTGCCAACTGAAATAAACGTAACTGCGATAATTGAGCCTAATCTTAAAGTCAGTGACCATGAATCCTTAGTTGTTAATATACCTGTGGAATGGTGAACGTAAAGTGATTAATGTTTTCAAATATAAATGTTCTGAATTTAAGTCCATGTTAAGAGATAAATGTGTTGGAATTCAATCATGTGATTTCCATGTTCTTGCAGGAAGCTTGCAAAACTCGCTTGTAGAATGTGTGGAAAATCAATCAATTAAAAAATATATCAGTGAGTGCAATAATGAATGGTTCACATCGAATTTAAAAGAAATTACGTCTCAAAAAGTCATATCTTTTCAACGAGCAAGTACGAGTATCTTTAACTCAGCAGATGATTGGTACGAATATCGTAGGCTTAGAAACGTTTATAAAAATAAACTCCAAGAAGCTAAACGGAGATATATTTGCAATAAAATTGGAAATAGTACAAGTCAGAAAGGAATGTGGGTAACCATAAAAAACTTAGTTTTAAAAATAAAAAGATATGAGATAAATAAAATTCAGTTTGATGATAAAAAAGAGAACGATAAAAATGCAATCGCGAATAAATTTAATTCATACTTTATTGAAAGTACAAACAGTATTAGTAACTCGATTCCGTCAATAAATATGGATTAATTATCAATGAATCGTTTAGTCGTGGTGAATTTCCGCGTAATTTTAAAGAAACAATGGTTATTCCGATACCCAAAGAAAACAATTCAATTAACTGTGATAAATTTAGGCCGATAAACATGATGCCTACTGTGGAAAAAGTTATTGAAAAGACAGCTTATAACCAGTTCTTTAATTTCTTAGTGGAACATAACATTTTAATGGAAAATCAGTCTGATTTTAGGCCTGGTCATTCATGTGACACATCGTTAAATTGGCTTATCATGAATTTTAAGGAACAAAGACATGAAGGTAATATAATTGTATCAATTTTCCTCGATTTTCAAAGGGCTTTCGAAACTATTGATCGCGATATTCTAGTGAAAAAATTATTCAAATATGGTGTTAATGACAATGAACTAAAATGGTTTAAATCGTGTCTAAGCAATAGAACTCAAAGAACAAAAATAGGTAGTGCTGTATCATCAACTGCACAAACGACATTTGGAGTACCGCAGGGTACTATATTTGGCCCTTTGTTGTTCCTGCTATACATAAATGAAATCAGTAAAATATTGAAATATTGCAAGATCTCCTTATTTGCAGACGACGCCTTAATGTTTGTATGTGATAAAGACATAAATGTGCTTAGAGAAAAGATTTCGCTTGACTTAAATAATTTACGGCAGTGGCTTGAAATGAACAAGCTAAACTAAATGTTAATAAAACGAAATGTATGGTGTTTAACAGTGATTGTAACGTGAATCTAAGTGTATATGGTGAAATTATTGAACAAGTCCAAGAAATTAAGTATCTAGGCATAATATTGGATAGTGAACTCAAATTTAAAAAACATTTTAATTATGTAACTAAAAAAATTTCCAAAAAATCGGTTTCCTGAAGCGAATACGTAAGAACTTTACTTTTAAATTCATTTTTATTAATTATTAGCTTATATCAACTTAAATACTAGACAAAAATGATTAAATCTAACTTAAAATTAACAGGATACTTATTCTTGTTTATTGGTCCTTATGCGGACGCCCTAAATTTAACTCTATCTTATAATTATTGCCTTTCGGCCTAAAAACTATTCTACGAACTAATCTTACATATTATGTTTTCATCGAGAAAATTTTTAAGAAAACTCGGCATCTTTATCAAATTTTATATTTTTATATAAAAAGACAAATTACAAACTACCTACTCTACTTACTTAAACTATTTAACATTTTCTAACTATAATTAGGATTCTGATCACTCGCTGCATTACGAAACAAGTGATCAAAATCCCAACTGCTTTCCGAGCGCCTGGCAGTCGTCAACGTGCACACGCGCTGCCCTGAGCTAACTGAAGCCTTACAGCGTCAATCTTCTCCCGGAAGCACTACCACAAGTTGACGAGCCCGGCCTCTCCCAGAAACGCCCTAGCTAACTTATAAATTAAGAGGATGTAACCTAGAGTAACGCACCGTCTTGGGAGGGCATGTTGACCCCTCCCCCCTCAAAAAGCCACCAAAATTCGGCAAATTGTTTTTCCGTATCGAATCTATCCCTCTCCGCTATTGCGGTACTAGGTTAGGTTAGGTAGACGTGGCTGTCAGCCAAAGCCAACACACTTAGACCAATGATAGGTCCATTGTGGTACCACACAGATCTGGGGATTACCCTCACTGCTCGTTGAACCAATAGGAGCTTCTTATGAAGCGCGAAAGACTTCTATAGCGCCAGTGCTGGCTAAGTCGCTTGTGTCATTGAACAAGAAGTCCCCTAGATGGATATTTCTTCTATGGGAGAGCGCAGGACACGTGCAGAGAATGTGAAGTATAGTCTCCTCCTCCTCCTCGTCCATACAGCTTCTGCAGAAGTCATTTGAGCACACACCTATTGCGGTACTAAAACGGAGGAGCTCATGAGCATTGGCGACGTTCTCGCCGCGGATGAGCCGCTTATCTCTCGCGCTGCGGAAGCGGTGGTATAATACCGGGATACCATTCCTCGTCTGCACCAGCCCTTTTGCATCAATATGCATAAATACCTCTGGCGGGATAAAGCCAGACCGGAGCGTACTCTCTATGTACATTTCATTGGGGTAGTAAGCCCCAAAGATCAAACTATTGTCGCTGGCCATCGCCGTTGCAACGTGCCTTCGAGTCACCTTAATGAGGAAATTGTCAATCCTATTCAACTGAGCCCCATCGTATAGGACCTTGTTGGGATAGTATTTTATATAGTTGGATTCAGGCGTTCGGAACAACCGGAGACAGGTCCTAAGACACTGTCTCTCCAAAACCCAAATCTTTTCCATATAACTGGGCGCTATATTAAACCACAATGGACAATCATAAGCGATGATCGGCCTTATAAGGGCCACGTAGTAAATGACCTTCACTCTGGAGTCAAGTTGACTGCTATGACACAGTCTCCTTGTCAGAGCATAAGCCCTCTTGGCCACAGCAAGACAAGCAACTATATGTCTATCGAAATATAGATACTGGTCAAGCCAGATACCTAGATATCTAACTGCGCTTCTCACCGCCAATGGCTGCCCATTTTGTCCAATAATGGCCAATTTTTTCCAGTTTTTTCTGGTATCCCTAGAGGCCCCAGCCAATGGAGTTCTGAACAAGATTGTTTCCGTCTTCTGAAAGTTGATTTTCAACTTCCAGTCGTCGCAATATCGCTTAATTTGATCGAAGTCACGCTGCAAATGGATATTAATGACCCCGATTTTAGGACCTGATCTGTATGCCACCAAATCATCGGCATACGCTATAGCATGTCTGAGTGAACCTACCAGATCACTCGTGTAAATGTTAAACAGGATCGGAGAATTGACCGCCCCCTCCTGTAAACCGTTTTTAATTTCAAAGACTCTGCTCGAAGTCACGTTGCCACATTTGACAACGAACTTCTTTCCCATAAGCATATTATAAATTACATATAGCAAAGGTTTGTGCATCCCCCGCCTGGTCAACTTGTAGAAAAGTCCCTCTAACCATACGGTGTCGAAAGCCTTCAAAAAATCAACCAGACAAGCACCCGTGCATTGGTTCTTGCATTTATTCCACTGAATGTCGGAAACCAGTTTCGACGCGGCATGAATAGTGTCATGCCTCGCCCTGAAACCAAACTGGTTGTCCGGGATTATGTTATTGTCCTCGACCCACTTTAACAGGGCTCTATTGACAACTTTTTCAAAGACCTTGCTAATATTCGGAAGCAAGCTAATTGACCGGAGATTGGCAGGGTTAGTCCTATCTTTACATTTTTTCGGGATAGGGTGTACCACAGCTACCTTCCAATGCGCCGGATAATGTGCATTATTCAGCGCATTGTTAAACAGCGTGGTGAAAATATCTACAGCCTCCAAAGGCAGGTGTCTCAATACGACGTTTGGGACACCATCCATCCCCGCCGACTTTTTATTCTTTAGTGACTCGAAGATGCACAGAAGATCATCCATCGACACGAACAAGTGCGATGCATCTCAGCCATTGGCGACAACTGCATTAGCATGGTTTTCATCAGTGAACACGGTGAATCCGTTATTCTCAGATCGCCAATTCTCAAGTCCGGTGCGGAGATAGAAGTGGCTCGCCAGAGCCCTATTCTCAATATCGTGGTTACGGCGAACAGGATTGTTCACCGTATACACGGCCTCGAAACAAGCGCCCAGTAAATCCACTTTCTCCTGTGGGTCCTCGACCAAAAAAAAATCGTCGTTTGAGGCGACACTTTCTGGACTTATTCCAGCAGTCAGTACTGTCTGTCTGTTCTCTGCTGTCTGGGAGATTCGAACACAAGGAATATCATTGTGATCTTTCCTCCTGAACAACTTATTTATCTGTGGCGAATACGTAAGAACAGCACTACAATGTGTGCAATAAATGTCTATAATACATTAATAAAACCACACTTTGAGTTTTGCTCCACAATCTTGTTTATGGGAAATGTCGAAAACATAAGACGACTCCAAGTTCTGCAAAACAGAGCTATGCGAATTATTCTGAGATGCAGTTTTTACACGCCAATTGAATGGATGTTATCCTGTCTTCGTTGGATGAATATTAACCAGCGAAAACACTTTAATGCAATAGTGTTTGTATTCAAAATGAAGTACAATTTATTACCAAAGTACCTATCAGCGAATTTGCAGTTTATTCAAGATGTCCAACCCTACAGTTTAAGATCAAATTCGAATTTTCGTTTACGCTTCTACAGAGATGAAAGAACAAAAAATATGTTGATGTACCGGGGGTTGAAATTATTTTATGAGCTTCCAAATACAATAAAAATGAAAGAGTTTTCCGAACGTTTAAAATGTTGTTGAATCAACACATTAGATATCAGATTTCATAAATTTTGTATGTAATTGTTATTGAATAGTGTAAGTTCTAACGGGTCCGCCAAATAACTTTTTTTTTGAAAATGCTATAAAAAAAACTACTGAAAATTTTCTCAAATTTCTTTTTTTATTTGAAGGTCCGGTTAATAATGGAAAATAATTTCATTCAAATGGCTGCCTCGGCTGGCTATGCAGTAGCCTACACGATCGGTCCATACCAAGGTCTTTATGCAAAATTCGTCTCAATGATGTCTCCGAAATGTTCAATTGTTGAGAACGACGGTGAATTGATGTTGATGGCGCTTCACAGCAGCAATATTCTCGGGTGTACGCACTGTTTTTGGCTTTTCACGCTTTGGTTTATCGATGAGGATGCCAGTTTCTTTCACTTTTTTCACAAGACAACGAACATACGGAGCTGACGGTGCTTCTCTTCTTCCAAAATCCGTACGCAATTTTCGCACACATTCTGCAACATTACCATGATTTTCAAAGTAATGTCGCAATATTTACCTGCGTTGTTCAAGCGTATACACAACCATATTCGTTCAGAGGAAGGATAAAACTAATTATCTGTCAAATCAAACATGAGCTATGTGTTACGCATTCACGAAATAAGCACTAGTTGAAAAAAAACGTTAGATGGCGGACCCTTTATAATTACTATTGTAAATTAATAGTTTATATTAACTAAATAAACATATACATACATACATACGTACATACATTTATAGTTAGTTTCCCAACCGGTTTAGGCTAAGCAGGAATGCCTTAGTCCTGAAAATAGAAAAGTGAAGGGACATCAGGACCAGGGACATATTTATTTTATAAAGACTTTATATGTTGCACGATTTCAAATTCAGTCAGTCTCATGGCTGGAATATCACAGTGTGTTTTTATATAAGCGAGCGCGGGTATAATTTGGTGTCGAGAAATCAGGCATTGAGTAAGAAAGAAATCAGAAAACATTACACTTTTCATCGTCATCATTAGACGTGAATTTTTTTATATTCCAAATTTGCTGCTTGAATCAATGTAATTTCCAAAACCTCTTTGGGGTTTTTTTTTGAGGTTATGGTAGTTGATTGTATTTTTGTATGAATTTGAGCGAATGAGTGACGAATGATTTTTCTCTGGAGATGACGACGAATGTGCGGTGCATCCCTTGCATTTTGTATCATACAGATAACCACGATCTGACAATTGCAAGAAGTTTCATATAGAAGTGGACAACCTAGATGAAGAGACAGCGATGATTTCGTACAATGAAATGGATATGAAGAATGTAGATTTCCAATAGAAGCGGCGAGTACAAAAACTAAAACTATAAGTCTATCCAAATGTATTTTATACCATACCATACAAAATGATGTTGTCAGCTTCGTGGTCCAAATGCAAAAGAGGAAGAAGTAACCAAAATTACAACGCAAGTGGCTTAAATTAGTGCAAGCGCAATAGCGGCATAAACAATAACCGAAATATATACGAGTACCATTAGGTGTGAGGTGTGAATGAATATTAGTGCAAAATTTAAGAGAAAAAAACATAGATTTTAGATTAAGGCAGGCAAGCAAGTATGACGTTAGAAGTTACATATACATTTTAATGTACACAAGAAATGCACGAAAGGGAATTTGGCTATGAATAAGAGAATTACTGTATAATAACAAATAATGTGTTGGAATAGAAATAAATATAAAAAAAAACGGTGATGACTTTTTGGGCACGTTGCGGGTGGTTGGTATCTAAGAGCACTCAGAACAGTTGTAGTTTTTTGTATAAAAGCGTCTTAAGAACTTTTCATAGCAACTTTGGTTGTTGTCTGTAGTCATAAAATAAACGGGTTTTCAAGTTCTTGAGACTTTGGAGAGTTGCTTTCAACTGCAAGGGCACGCAGCAACGAATACCATACAAACAGTTATAGAAATTGCAAACAAGTTTGTCGAGATCACATTCACATTAAAAAAGTGTTCCAGTTTATAAAAGTCAAGTTTGTCAAAATCGAGCACGCATTTTGTTGTCAAGCTGGATTTTATTGCACTCCTTTTAAGATCAATAATTGTTGCCCAACAAACTGCATTGTCGAGAGAAACTTTCAGAAGTAGTAAAGTAAAGTAAAAATCTCGAAAACAAAAATCTAGAATTGAAAAAATCTCGAAAAAAAATTTCGAAAGCATAATCTCGAAATACAAAAATTTACAAAAAAAAAATCTCGAATGAATATATTAATTTTTGAGATAATGGTTACAATTCGCGCGAATTGTAACTATTGTCTCAAAAATTAATATATTCATTACACTCTCCGAAATGTAAGCTTCAACTTTAGCCCTTTCTTCCAAATTAAACTTTTTTTTCTGCCTATTTTAATAAAATTCGTTAAAAAAAAAACTTGTCACACTTCCGAATTAAATTTTAACTGACCTTTGTCCGAACACTTTTTGCTAACTTAACAAATGGAGCGACTTTTCAAATGAACCGAAAAAATGCATACATTTAAGCATGGTATAGGAAAAAGAGAATACAACTTCCGCTATGGGGCACTTATCAAATTGAAGTTTTGCTTATTTTGGTATTTATATTTATATATATTATATTATTATTCAGTATTGATGTACCTTTCTGCTTGAGTTTTCTTTTCCTATTGGTGCAAATAATACAACAAAAAATCATGTTTTTAAACCTAACTCAGGTACGACTATTCAATTGAACAGCACTGTATATCTAAAAGCACTCCGACTTTATTAAGGGTCCATTGCACTGACGGGAGAAGATTCTCATTTTTCTTTTGCAATGCAATATTTTGCTGTCATTGAATTTGATTGCAAATCATACCTTTATGCGCAATCTTCAGGTATGCATACGAATGCATTAAGTGAAATCTTATTGATTTTGCTAGATTTCGGGCCTTCGTTTTCTTTTTCTTTTTGATTGTGATAACTGATTGTACTTTAAGCAATTGTTTACTGCACTTTTTGTTTCCCAAAAATATCTTTGTGTTAAGACGGTTGATATTATTAGTGTTTTATTATCTGTTTGAAGGAAAAATGATGGACTCAAAAGCCCATCAGTTATTCATTCCAAACTATTCCAGACATTTCTATGAATGGAAGAGTGATTCCCAAGTGCAAAAAGTTCTAATATGTGGGATCTATGATCAATAGCAAAGCTAGTTGTGATGACGAAATGAAGCATCGCGTAAGCGAAGGATGGAGGAAGTGGCTGGAAAACTCAGCCATCCTCTGTGACCAAAAAATGCCTCTAAGCAGAAAGGAATACTCTACACCGCTGTTCTGTTCTTGGACAGCGTACAAAAAGTATGAAGGCAAATTAACGGCAGCTGAAATGAAGTTGCTTTGCATGGCAGTAGTAGTAACACGGCTTGATTGAATAAGAAGTTCCAAGATTCGAAGAAGCATTTCCCGTCAAAGAACCTATCTCGAAGAAAATGAAGCACGGCCAGTTCAGTTACTACTGTCATGCGTAAAAGAAAGTTCTTACGAACGTAGTCAAAAAAGCAATATCAATCAGCGTTCCCATTCAATCGCGAAAGAGAAGCTGACCTTAAAACTCCTGGAACATAAAAATTCAGCAACACCAGCATTTGATTGGACCTGACACGAACTCGAAAGTTAAACATTTCTATAAGTATGAAAGCGCACTTCAACTGTACTACGGAAAATTGAAAAAAAAAATTGTTTTTATTGGCAGTTTATTTCCGTTTCCCTTGGAAAGTGTCGTTATAACTTGTTTATAGAGATACCTTTGGCGTTAGGTCAAATCTCAATCTCTCAAATTCTAGTTAACTAATGGATTCAAAATGTCTGCTCCTAATACCTGTAATGGGTTATATATTTCAGCATGAAGCGTTCATTCACCTAGATTGCATTTGGCTCATGACCAAATTGCAATAGTCAATCTAGGAGTATTAACGCGTACTAAGGTATAGATACAATAAGCGCCCGTTGTGCCTTGGCACCTTTTAAGCTCACAATAGGTAAAAGCCTACTAAATTGTCAGGTTTGCTCTCTTTTTTATAAAACTTTCTCCTTTTCTTTCCGCTCCATTAATAATTAAATAACTTTCGAATGCGCTTCGCTCCATTTAAAGAGCGAATTTTGTTCATTGTAAAATTGATAGTTCATCTATTTCTATTAAATTCTGTTTGCACGCACAATAATCAGAACCAACTTGATCAATAAGACTCTACCACGCTGTATGTATCCGTAGTTATATACGTTTCCACAAAAATGCTTAGTGCGGTCACATGCAACCTGCAATATGATCAGTATCTATTTATTTATTTATTTATTTTCTTGTCACCAAAGAACAAAATCTTTCATAGACATAAGGTCATACATTACAAATGAAATAGATGAAATAGGAAAATACCAAGAAAACGTAGACCAAACAAATTATGATAAGTTAGAATTGACATAAGCATTATACGATATCATTAAACCGTTAACCGAAGATGAACGACCGTAGTTTGTATCTACGAGAGTGGTCTAAAAAATCTAGTGTATCGCAGGTTAAATGATGGAACATTTATGTTGAGAAGGCTTAGAATATCAGTTGAGTCAATCTCTACTATTAGGGTCCTATGAACAAAGACAACTCTTGCCACAGTTCGCCTAACTTCTAATGACTCCAAGCTAATCAATTTTAAGTAAGTTGCTTAAGTCAAACCAATTGAGTCCTCTAAGAGCGAACCTTAGGAATCTTTTCTGAATTGATTCAATTCTATTAATATGAATTCTATAGTAGGGATACCAAACAGTAGACGCATTTTCTAATACAGATCTAACAAAAGCTACATACAAAGTTTTAATAACATAAACGTTAGAAAACTCACAAGCATAGCGCCTTAACATTCCCCATGTTCTATTTGCCTTGTTTGTGATAGACTCAACATGGTAATTAAACGATAGCTTAGTGGTTAAAAACACTCCCAAATCTTTGATTACAGAAACACGGGGAATGACTACGCCATCAAAAGTATACGTATACATGACAGGTGATTTACAGCGGGAAAATGTTACGACTGAGCATTTAGAGACATTTAACGAAAGGTAGCTTTTAGAGCACCACAGATGAAGTTTCTGAAGACATGAATTTAGAAGGTGAAAGGAGTGATAATCATTTCCCGTCAAATATATCTTAGTCATACGCAAACATTAACCAAGAACATTCAGGAATAAATTCGACAATATCATTCACAAACAGAATAAAAAGTAGAGGTCCAATGTGACTTTCTTGGGGAACACCAGAGGTTACTGATATATTTTTCGAAGAATTATTACGAAACTTTACATTTTGAAATCTATCAGTAAGGAAGGAAGACCATTTTAAAAAGAAAATTTCCCGATTTTGTAAGTTTAAAAAGTAACATTTTATGGTCAACACGATCAAAAGCTTTGCTGAAATCCATATAGATCGCATCAACCTAGTTACCCTTACTGATGATCCCTTATATGCTGATTACTGCATATGAGGGATTTACAATAAAAATATAATCTTTCTGTAACAAGAGAATCAAACAATTTTGGAAGAGAAGATTGCTTACATAAAGGCATCTCTATAGTTTTCAATTTTATTTCTCCTGCCAGACTTAAAAATGGGAACTATGAAAGAAGTTTTCCAAACAGATGGAAATGTGCCAGTTTTTAAAGATAAATTAAAAATATGACATACGATATTATGTAAGGTAAACGCACAGTTCCTAAGGAAAATAGAAGGAAGACCATCAGGACCAGGAATAAGGCTGGACTCCGAAGCAGCTAAATTCTTCAAAAAATCATATTCAGAAAATATCATACTATTGAAAAGAGGATTAGGAGAATCATTAATATAATCAAAACAATTCTCATCAATGATCAAGTCATTTTTCGAATAAACTGATTGAAAAAAGCTTGCAAAATTATTACTAATAGTTAGTATCGGGAGGATCCGCGAAACATCCGTTAAAAGATAGTGAGGCTGGAAAACCATCACTTTTGTTTTTAGAATTAATAAATTTCCAAAATGTATCTAGCCTGTAAACAAGAGTATTCTGTATATCGTTTAAATACACAAGGTATGCATGGTAGGGAGATGTTTTCAACTCAGACTTTAGCCTTCTAAACAAAACGTAGTCTTCAATTACCAAACTACAACGCCATTTCTTGTAGGCTCGGTTTTTTTTGAGTTTTTATGTAGCGTGTAATTTCCTTGTCCCAAGGACATGACTCAGCCTTATTTTTACGCGAACTACAGGAACAGATAGCATAATTAATAACCGCATAGAACTTGGAGCAAATGTCATTAATTTCGAATGATAGATAAGGTCTCCAGTCATAAATATTAAGCTCTTTATATATATATCTATAATTAGCATTTAAGAAATCAAATATGAAGGTTTTACAAAAAAATGTTTCATTCAAATTTAAATTGTAAAGAAGGATGATAGGAATCTTCCGGGACGAGAGGAGTGAGGCTCCTCGATACAAGAGTTTCGTCGTTGTTATTGGTAAAGATGAGATCCAAAGTACGATCCATGGTATTTTTTACGTGATTCACCTGGAGTATACCAAGTGAGTGGAGCGTATCCTTTTAACACTTGGCGATAAAATCACTGTTAAAGAAAATAGCGCAAGGCTAGGAAATAAGCTGACTGATTGGAGCTACTTCAGACAGCATCTAGAGGATAGTATTCAGCTCTTAGAAACAATAGAAACAGAAGATCAATTAGAAGATGCTGTTCAAATATTAACTGTCAATATCCAAAGAGCTACATGGGCTGCAACACCTAAAATGAAAACTAAAATCCAACAAAACTCGTATCCAAAAGTAATATGTGATATAATTACGGAAAAGAGACGAGCTAGAAAACGTTGGCAACAAACAAGAGCGCCCAGAGACAAAACAATACTAAATAATCTAAACAGCCAGCTTAAAAGATCGATAAGAGAATTTAAAAATGAGTCTCTTAAAAAATACCTTACCAATCTTACAAATGATGCTAATACCGAGTACTCACTCTGGAAGGCAACAAAGAAAATGAAAAGGCCAATTGCTCACATTCCACCAGTTAAAAACAGTGAAGGTAACTGGGCAAAAAACAACCAAGAAAAAGCTAATTTCTTTGCTGAATATCTTGAAGGCGTCTTTCAACCATATGAAGATAAAGACTGTCAAGAAAGCGTAGAATTGTGCAAAGAGGAAAGTCACATCCAACCGGTAACGGCTAAAGAAATTGCCAATGAAATAAAAAAAGGCATCAGTACTAAAAAAGCCCCGGGATTTGATTTAATATCAGGGGAAATCCTTAAACAATTCCCAAAAAAAGGCCTAAAGAAACTAGCACAGATCATAAATGCTGTATTCAGGATAAGGTATGTACCTAGCATGTGGAAAGTCGCGGAGGTGATTATGATACCAAAACCAGGCAAACCGCCTAGTGAAGTCACCTCCTATCGCCCCATATCTATACTACCTATGTTGTCCAAGTTATTTGAAAAGATGTTGATTAAACGTCTGAACAAAATAATCGAAGAAAAATCGCTAATCCCAAACCATCAATTTGGTTTTAGAAATGAACACTCCACGATCGATCAGGTGCATAGAATAACAGATAAAATCGAAAAAGCATTTGAAGAAAAAAAGATATGCTCTACTATATTTCTCGATGTAGCACAAGCTTTCGACAAAGTATGGCACAAAGGACTGATCTACAAATTGCAAAAGCATCTGCCAAAACAATTTTCAGAAATTTTAGAGTCCTATATATTAGAGAGATTCTTTAGAATTAAGCAAGGAAATGACTACTCCACATTAAGAGAAATAAAAGCTGGTGTACCACAAGGAAGTGTGTTAGGTCCTGTATTATATCTCTTATTTACTAGCGACTTGCCGAACAGTGATGAAACAACTGTGGCAACATTTGCAGATGATACTGCTGTACTTGCTGTGGGAGAAACAGTTGAAGTAGCGACAAAAAAACTACAGAAGGCAGTGAACAATATAACAAAATGGACAAAAAATTGGCAAATTAAACTAAATGACCTAAAATCGGTCCATATAAATTTTACAAATAAAAATGTTCAGCACATACCAGTGTTCATAAATGATAAAGAAGTAGATTACGCAAACACAGCCAAATATCTAGGCATGACACTAGACGCAAAACTGCGCTGGAAAGCACATGTAAAGAAAAAAAGAGAAGAACTAAATATGCGCTACAGTAAAATGTATTGGCTTATAGGGAAATACTCTTGTTTGTCAAATTACAATAAATTACTGCTTTATAAGCAAATTCTAAAGCCAGTATGGACCTACGGGCTCCAGCTATGGGCATGCACATGCAAAACAAATCTACAGAAAATTCAAACATTTCAAAACAAAGTTCTACGGAATATAGTAAATGCACCATGGTACATAAGAAACGCTGATCTGCATAGAGATCTAGAAATAGAAATGATTGAAGATGAAGTCAAAAAAGTAGCTAATAGACATAAACTTAGGCTTTTCAATCACGTCAGCTCAGAAATGAAGGAACTATTAAATACTAGCAATATGACTAGGAGGTTAAGAAGAATTAAACCTTTTGAACTAGCTACATAGCTCGAAAAATAAAACAAAAACAGTATTAAATCCTCTATGGACAAATACTTAGAATATGAATTGTAAAATTAGAAAGACAAATTGCTGATTGGTTTAACTACTAGGTGCAATAACTGGAAAGCTGGCTAATCCCCGCCCTGCGGCAATGAAATACCAAGAAGGTTGTATCGCAGGGAAAACGGGAAGACGGGAGAAGGGGTTAGTGGGTAGAAATCACCACACTGTTACTGAGTACGGGCTCGGTTTCGTCTTTGGAAGATTACCACCTCCCAGCGTAAAAAAAAAAAAAAAAAAAAAAAAAAAAAAGTGGAGCGTATCAACAATCAACGAACCAATTGCAGATAGGGAGTTGACGGGACTGTTATATGTGCAATCAGAGTCCCCCGATGCCCAGTGTTATATTTTTCCATACACGAATCAGTGTGTACCTTTCTGAATGGTAGCTAGATGTAACAAATAAAATTAATACAGCCCATTTTAGCCGAAAATCGACCAAACACGATTTTTAATTGGGATTATGGTACTATACTATATATAAGGCACTTTATGGATTCGTGCAAAAAAAAATTTGAGATAACAATTAAACATGACATTACGATGATAGGGAAGTAGAAACAAATCTGTTGGAAATTCTGTTCGTCCGTCTGCCTGTTTGCAGATCTGCAGCCTAAGCGGATGGGCCGGTTTGCAAACTTGGTTCATAGTGTTTATTTAGTAGTCTCACACTAGGCGTTGTTGAAATTGGAATTTTAGCTCTAAAACAATAGTATATGTCATATAACGGTTTGTTAAAACTTAATTTTTCTAAAAACGGCCTTAACGATTTAGATAAAACAGTCTATCTTTTGGTAAGAATGGGTTGTGCGAGATGTATCTTAAAACGGTACCTCCTATAGAACCGATTTTTTAACATCAGAATTTCTCGCTAACAACTAAACCGATTTCAATTAAATTTAAAATTTTACAAAGGCTTTTATGATCAAATTCATACATAACTTTTTTGGTTTTTTGAATATGCTGGAAACGGGTATATTGAATTTTTACAGATTTATTTCCAGATGAAAACTACAGATTTCCTTGTATTGAAATATGTACTCAAAAAATTGCAAAATATTTTTCAAAAATTAAAAAAAAAACCGGTCTAAAAAAACTGCTTTAACGATTTTCAATATTTTTTTTTCCTAGGTAGACTATTGCTAATAATCAGTGCCAATCTCAATTTGTTGATGAATTCACATTAACGCCAATCCTGTTAACCTTCAAGCGGTCGCGCGTAGTCGGAAAGACATATGGAATAACTGATGGAAATAAAGCATTAATTATCCAATAATCATTTATTTGCTGGCACACAGATATATTACCATTATATTTAAAGTATATAAATCTTCTAAGTCTTCAAGGATCCCGCTATATGCAATAATCCAAAAAGTGCTCGAATTTCTACAACATCAGTCGGTTTGCAGTCACGTGGTCTCTCATACGATGGTGCTTTTTTACTACAAATTCGTTGGTATGTCTTACAACTTTTTCTATGATATTTTCCGTAACGAATAAACTCCAGGCTTGCATAAATGTTGTTACCCCCACACCATTCCTATGAGTACCTGAATCTTCAGCGAGAATATTTTGTACATGACGCCTTACCCTGTTGTTTGTTGGATTATTCCCACTTCGTTACTTTATCACGCCCCGTAAATTAGCTGTTTATATCTGAAAGAGGCAAATTGACCTCATCTGAATCCGAGCTGTTTGATTCCTCAGCAGATTGAAATCCCTCTGGAACGATGTTTCTGAACCTTGGTCGCTGAGCTCTGACTCACTCTGTTCTTCATCTTCTCGTAGTAATTCCTTGAGTATTGCACTTCGTGCTAGCGGGCTAAGACTCATTTTATAAATAAAAGCAGTATTTCAAGCTTAATTCGATAATATTGCACGATATCCGAAGAAATACTATATCGCGTTGAGCCTCGCGCGTAACCTTTTTGACGACAGGCGCGTGGTGTGCTTTCGACGCCTGCGCCGCCTCTAAAACAACAGCGATCTGTAGGGTGGGGGGAGCGCTGTTTGCGGAGGTGAACTCTTTATTTTGCTCACAATGACAAGGCGATAGGCTACTAGAAATGAGAAATACATGTGACAAGTAATAATAATATTATGAACGAAAATGTATTGAGCACGGTCGATTCGACACCGCGCGCCCGCTTGAAGGTTAATCTTTTTTCGCCGGTAGAATTTCTTAGATAAGTTTTTTCCGGTGTACATGTTGAAACCGGTAGTGTCGCCAAAATTTTAAGAAGCTTGTGGATGTTAAGAAACAGATCCTTATTGCATTCCCCAAGAGCTGTTATTTCACTCTTTGAGCGCTCTTTATCCTTTTGTGTATGGCATTTTGTCTTCCATAGCGTAAATTCAGCTTTTAAAGTGTCTCAATCCAAAAAAAAGATTTATAAAATTTGAAGTTTTCTTCGTTATAATTTTGTTCGTTTTTGCCAAGGATCGACGGAATCAAAATGCACAAAGAGAAAAGTATGAACTTATGGTTTTCAAATCTCATTTTAAGCTGACTTAAAAAGTCATCTAAAAGAGGAATCATTATACTTATCCTAAAATAGGTTTCAGGGTCTGTTGTGCTCATGTTTTGTCTGAGCTGCTGCCTTGAAACAATTCGTGAAATTTTAAGTTTTTCATCCACAACATAAGTTTTGTGCAGTCTCAAAAATTGTTTTGAATTCCCGAATGATATTCCTTGGAATGTGTTTGTAATTATTCCACATGTTCCAATTCAGACACTAAATCGTATGAAGGGGATTGTAAGATCTTACAAACTGGCAATGTATATGTAAACAAAAAACCTTATATAACACAAAATCACTAGCTCAAATAAATCTTAAAAAGCATTTCGCCTTCGATGACGTATCAGAGTCCTTATCACTACACAACTCCTCCAAAGCATCAATTATCGCATCAAAAATTTCCTTAAACCTCATCAACGCATTATGTTTCATACATTGCTGTTTAATTTTTCCATTTATTTTGAGGATAATTTTGTTTAATCATTTCCTGCAACAAATGTGTGCGCTTTGCCCTTTTTGGTACCAATAGTGTTGCGAATAGGCTGAATTTGACAAGAATGCCCTAATGTCAGGTTTAGAGAGTGTGCGCTACAATGCACGTATAAGGCTTCTGGAGGAGACTCGCGTACTCCGTTAAAACTGCCTTTCATAGCTTAAAACTAAAATCAGAAATTTTTAACATAATAACTAATTATTTGAGTACAAATTTCATACTGATGCGGAAAAGTATGATTTACAGATGCATTTTTCAAAAAATTCCGGGGGGGGGGTTCAAACCCCTGTGACCCCCCCCCCCCCCCCTCCCCCTTGGCTACGGCCTTGATAGATACAATCAATGCAATTGGGAATTCATATTTAAGTTTAACCCCACAGTATTATTTAATCCCAATATAACCAGCCACACAATTGTTTTTATCATTTGTACCTAATCATCGTATCCTAATGGAGTTTTGGTTTTTTTTAATTATTTTTATTTTGCCAGACAGCACATTAAATGAATCAAATCGAATCTGATATCAAAACGCAATTTTATCAAAACCGGGCAAATTTTCTACTGTGTTATTGTATTACATGTTATCCGTGAATAGAAAATAATTGAAGTCCTTGGCGGTATTCCATTTGGATACATCTGCTATGTGCTGATATTTCCAACTGTGTTCGAGCAATTAGTAGAGTTTAGACAATTGAGTTAACTTCAAAAATTAAATTTTAATTTTATTGTTTGTATCATTCGTGTTTTTTTGATAAATCATTTTTGTAGAAGCTTGCAACAAATCATGTTACCTATGTATAAACAAAGAGTCAGGTTGGTTACTGGTTGAATTACCTAAATATATTAATTGCAACAGGAATCAATGTGCACTTACAGATTATCACGAAAATTGCGCTGTAACACCCGTATTTTTTTGGGGCGCACTATATGGGGCGTTAATAGCTCTCTGTTATGAATGATTACATCGCTTCAATTTGAAGGTAAACCCAAAGAAAAAGAATGAATTTCAAACGCGTCAGATGAATTAACCCGGACAACATTTTATTTCCTTACCACGTATAAACGATACAAATTGAAGTTCTTACTTGACTATCTCAAAGATAAGTTACAAGAATATGAACAAAGAAGAATATAACATATTATGAGAGATTATGAGAGTTAATGTTCCTTTAGCATGCTATTAATACAACAAGTAGAAATTAACAGATACCATATTGGCAATAATAGGTTAAGGAAAAAACAGAAAAATATTGTATGTTTGTACGACGTAGACACTTCATACTGAACAATGGCTAATATTTATTTATATTTATATTTACTGCTTATCGTCCAGCACTCGGCAAAATAAAGCAGATCTGACTGTATCACTGTTTTGTTGAGCTTGCGCTTGGTCCTCCGAGTTAGGAGTTTTGAACCCATTTGATTTGCCGAACCGAAGTACCAACGGTTTTCAAGGTAATTCTATGTGGGATGTCCTCATTCGTGGAGTTAATAATAATTACTCTGAGATAGGTGAACTTCCCTACTATCTCAAAGATGTTTGCTTGTTTGTTCATAGCAAGAACCTAGTTTTGTCGTAGTCGACTTCAAGGCTAACCAATTTTGCCTGTTTCCCAGTCGCCATGAAAGCGTCGCTGAAGGCACGCCGAAATCGACCAAAGCTGTCGATATTGTCCACGTATCCTAATAGTTGGATGGATCTGTTGACGATAGTGCCTTTCACGATAATACATGCCTTTCGCACTATCTGCAGCAGAGCAAGATGGTGGCTCTCAATTTGAAATTCATTGGTATTTTCCAAGATTTCACTTAGTGTGAAGATTTGGTTTATTGCCGATCTGTCGGGTCGGAAGCTACAATGGTACTTGCGAATTTTTGTGTTGTAGAACGGCTTCAGAAGTTCACTCAGCACGTTAAATAGGATTTTTAATGCGATGCCTTCGGTAGTTTTCCAAGACATAGTAGCGTTTAATATAGCCTTTAATAAAGAACTACACAAATTTCAATTGTTAAAACAAAGACAGATATATATAATTAAGTCAAGCTTGGAGCAACTCATAAAGTTTATTTTTGTTAGTATTTGGAACCTGATTGGTTTTTTATTTTATGTTCTTCTTTTAAAACAGAAATACAAATAACATCATCGGTTATGTGGTTCAAAGTTCTTCGCTTCGGCCGTTTTTGCTTATTAATTTTAAATGTGGATGCAGCAGAAGCAACTGATTCCAATGCCTCCGAAAATATTCCCGATGTAGTAGTGCCAGTTCTAGCAGCAGTCGGCTTGTTCTCCCAATGTTCCTTGAAACATGGACGGGTCGTCATGTATCTCATTTTCATTTAATCGCTCTAACTATACAAAAAGAATTCGTGGGAATTATTGGCACCGTCGTCGGCAGTTGCAAATTGGATCAGTATAATAGTTTAAGGGAAGATTTCTAGAGTTCCGCCGAACAAAAAAATTGTATAGCAGGAGGGTCTATTCTCACCCCATTTCAAGTTATAGACCATCAAACTGGGAGACCTCTAAATTGGAGATGTAACCACTTTAAACGCTATAACTTCTAAACCATTATAGGTAGAATAGGTATTTTGTACCTACAATTTAGTAGCGCATAGAAGTCTGGGTATATCTGTGCACCTACAAAAAATTATGGCTCCTTAAGCTCAAAATTATGAAAATTGTTTGTTCCAATTTTTTACTTAAAATGCATTTTTCTCAAAATATTTACTTAGTAATTTTTTTTTATGAAATTTTTATCTTTTATCCACGACGTATGTTTCATACTTTCTTTTGTAATATTTAACGATTTCTAGCAACCCATTGTATGATTGAATCCCTACCTAACTTGAGATCTTCCTTTTGAGAATTCTCGTATTCATTGGCAAAACAGGCGTCATTCATCGGAAAAACAAAGACATCATACAAACATAGGGACGGGCTACAGTCCGCTTGGGCGAACTGTTGGATACCCTATTCTTATTCCTATCCCTCATAAGTGGGCGTGACAAAAGTCTAAGTATAGTTGAATTGTTAAGAACGCTTTACATATTTTGTTATACAACATATAAAGGATTTTATCAAAAAAAACGCTCCCTAGCTCAAACTTGGGTGTTTCAATAAAATTGTTTTATTTAATTGTGGGCGTGTCAGTAGGCGAATTTAAAAAAATTAACACATGAGCATAAAGCGCCCCTAGAGAGTATATATTATAAATTTCAGCTCCCTAGCTCACTTTGAATTTTAAAAAAAAAAAAATAATAATAATTGTGGGCGTGCCAGGGGGCGGATTTTGAAAATATTTACACATAAGTATAAAGGGCCCATAGAGAGTATATATTATAAATTTCAGCTCCCTAGCTCAAACTTTGGATTTTCAAAAAAATTGTTTTATTTATTTGTGGGCGTGTCAGTGGGCGGATTTTGAAAATATTTATACATGAGCTTAAAGGGCCCATATAGAGTATATATTAAAAATTTCAGCTCCCTAGCTCAAATTTTGGTTTTTCAATAAAATTGTTTTATTTTTTTGTGGGCGTGGCAGTGGGCGGATTTTGAAAATTTTATATCCCGAGCAGTTTTAGGAGTCATAGATCATATATAAAAAATTTCAGCTTCCTAGCTCAAAATTCGATTTTTTCCAAAATTTTGTTTTTTTGAGTTTGTGGGCGTGTCTGTGGGCGGATTTCAAAAATTCGTAAACTTGATTATTTCGGGACCCTAGAGAGTATATGGTTAAAATTTCAGCTCTCTAGGTCCAGTTTAAAGGCCTAATTTTTGCCGACGGACGGACGGACGGACGGACGGACGGACATGGCTAGATCGACATTACTATCGATGCTGATCATAAATATAGTAACTTTTAGGGGTCTACGGGCAATATTAAGGTATGTTACAAACTATGCGTCAAAATTAATATACCCCTAGAATAGGGTATAAACAGGTACATAATGAGATGAAAGGATGTATTTTTTTTTTTATTTAAACAGTTTGCGACAAAAACTCAATCAGCAAGATTTTTAAAAACATTTCCCAGTCCTTTTCGATATATGTATATCGTGAAAGGTAGACACAATCAGGCAATTAGAATACAAAATTATATAACCACGACGCAATATCATATAGATACCTAAACAGATGATAAAAAAAAACAGCTGTACAATACAAATACAATCAGATTAAAACCGAATGGCAACACCCCACGTAATAATTCGTTCTCAAAGGCACCAAAACCGAAAGTTCTTTGACAAAATCCATAGAAAAACCCTTAATGATATGCTTCATTGTAGAGATGGTAATACTCTTCTGATGTGCTTCAGTCACACACACTGCTTATTTTGGTTTATGATAATAGCAAGCGAACACAAGACGATCATGCTCATTCCCATTCGGGCTGTGTGGGAGACTGGTTGTGGTGGGTTGTATGCGAATTTTAGGAAAATTACAACAACAATTCCTTGGTATGACAGTGGTTTGGTTTTTATTTCAGTGGCAATTCTTGCGTTTGAGTGCCGTGAGAGTATCTACAGGCACTACTGGTAGAAAAAAAACTCCTCCATAAGGCCTGTACTGACAATTTTTGTTGGATAAAGTATAGTTGCTACTATGAATGTTTAACCCTCAGATTAGCGACATGGTCCCCTGGGACCATTTCCGACTTTGCTAATAATTTTTTTTGGGAAATTGCTCAAGACTTTTTCACTTCTAAATTGTTTTTCAACAGGGACGCTACAAAAGTAGAGTGACAGGGACAGCAAACGACGCCGAATTACTTGCCGCTCTTTCGACATTTCTCTTCAGTAAGGTTTGCCATTTCATGATGGAAAGATATACGAGCCAACAACGAGTCAAAATTATTAAAATTTATTACCGAAATTCGGAGTCACTGGCCTCAACGTTAAGAGCATCGTTCATGGAAAAATTATCTTCAGCGATGAGGCTCATTTCTGGCTGAATGGCTTCGTCAATAAACACAATATGCGGTATTGGTCAGGCAGCAATCCACACGTACTCCATGAGTCATCATTGCATCCCGACAAAATTACGGTTTGGTGTGGTTTATGGGCCGGCGGCGTCATTGGGCCGTACTTCTTCCGTGATGATCAAGACCGGCACGTTACTGTGAATGGGAATCGCTACCGTTCAATGATAACCGAATATTTTTGGCCCCAATTGGATGATATGGACTTGGAGGACATGTGGTTCAATTTATCAATCAATTTATTGGAAACCAAGTTTGGAAACCGTGTTATCTCACGAAATGGTCCAGTCGCTTGGCCGCCTCGGTCGTGCTTTTTGACGCCGTTAGACTATTTCCTGTGGGGCTACGTCAAGTCTATGGTCTATGCCAACAACCCAGCGACGATTGATGAACTTCGTACGAATATCGAACGTGAAATTGCTGCAGTCGAAAATTGGGTTCAGCGTCTGGACTTCTGCAAGCGTGCCCGTGGTGGCCATGCAAAAGAAATCGAGTTCCATACATAATGGCATCGAACGTACTTTCACAGGAATAAAGAATTTTATTGATATCCAAAACCGTTTTTGTTTTATTTAAAAAAAACTTTTGTAGCGCTCTTATTGAAAAACCCTTTATAACTAAGATGTGATAGTCAGATTTTAGTAGCACTCGCCTTAATCTAGTCATATTCGTTGAACAAAAAAAAAGTTTGAAGCCGGCTGTGGCGCTTATACTTGTACATGGTCTTGGGGGACCATACACACGTAAGGCCGATTTCACATATACCCGGCGCCGGCTAACCGGCACCGGCTACCCGTTACTCGTTGAGCACACATTCTAATGGGCACGTTCACACCTGCAAACCAAAACTGTCCGCGGTTGCCCATACAAACGACCGGGTAGCAGGTACTCGTTAGCCGGCCAGAATTTTCAACATTGTTTGGATACTACAACGGCGATGTATCTCTTTGTTCATATGTTCCAAAACCAAAACGCGCTGTTATTTTGATATCAACACTACACTACACTAATGCGGTTGACGAATGTAATAAAAAATCTAAGCCACTCGCCATTTTAGACTACAACAGCCATAAGTCTGGAGTCGATACAATGGACCAAATGCTCGGTAAATATACCTGCAAACGGTCCACAAATCGATGGCCCTTGGCTTTTTATACCCTATTCTAGGGGTATATTAATTTTGACGCATAGTTTGTAACATACCTTAATATTGCCCGTAGACCCCTAAAAGTTACTATATTTATGATCAGCATCGATAGTAATGTCGATCTAGCCATGTCCGTCCGTCCGTCCGTCGGCAAAAATTAGGCACTTAAACCGGACCCAGAGAGCTGAAATATTAACCATATACTCTCTAGGGTCCCAAAATAATCAACTTTACGAATTTTTGAAATCCGCCCACAGACACGCCCACAAACTAAAAAAAAACAAAATTTTGGAAAAAATCGAATTTTGAGCTAGAAAGCTGAAATTTTTTATATATGATCTATGACTCCTAAAACTGCTCGGGATAAAAGCTTTTCAAAATCCGCCCACTGACACGCCCACAAATAAATAAAACATTTTTTTTGAAAATCCAAAGTTTGAGCTAGGGAGCTGAAATTTATAATATATAGTCTCTAGGGGCCCTTTATGCTCATGTGTTAATTTTTTTAAATCCGCCTAATGACACGCCCACAATTAAATAAAACAATTTTATTGAAAAACCCAAGTTTGAGCTAGGGAGCGTTTTTTTTGATAAAATCCTTTAAATGTTATATAACAAAATATGTAGAGCGTTCTTAACAATTCAACCATACTTAGACTTTTGTCACGCCCACTTATGAGGGATAGGAATAAGAATAGGGTATCCAACAGTTCGCCCAAGCGGACTGTAGCCCGTCCCTATGTTTTTTTAATATGGTCGACATTGCTGGATTGGCAGCTTACATCATCCACGATGAGTTGAAACCTAAAAAAAAACAGATAGACGACGAGGATTCCTCAAAGAATTGGACATCCAATTAGTCTTAACAAATATGAAAGAGCGAGCTAGTCAGTCTCGAACTATACGCCATGAAAGCGTGCGTTTCGCTATGCAACGCTTCCATGTTGTGGTGAGTAAAAATATGGGAACATCCTTACTACAGACAAGAAAAAATTAGTTCTTAAGTTGTTTTTCTTTTTTTAGACCAGACCAGAACCGCCACTAGCCTTACGTATAGCAGCACCGAAACTTCCGCCGCGCAGCAATCGTCCCAATTGCAATCTTTGCAAAATCGAGGATTCCAGGCAACGTACAAAACCGGGCAAGTGTGTTTTGTTTGTCAGCTGCCGGTGTGCAAGGTACATGCGGAGACCTTGCATAGATGCAACGTATGCTGTAAGGATGCTGCCGATGCAGATGATCGAGATCTTGAGACAACAGCACAGCAATAATTTAAATAAGCGCTATTCCTTATACTATTTTTTAAAAACAGAAGTGTTATTTTTTTCAATTCCTAATAAAAAAAAATGTAATTAAATTTTTTTTTTACTTAATAATATTTTTAAAATATATTTTAAACATCCTCACACACAATTAACATCAATACACAATCATAAATTGCACATATAAATACTCAGAGTAGGTCATACGAGAAATTGCCAATACAATTACAGCCTAAAAACTATATGGTCCCGGGGGACCATGAAAGTAAAATATGACACAAAAAGTTACCGCTCGTTAGGTGTAGATGTACGTAGGTCATCGTTCGTTGGCGTAACCGTCTTATTTTTTACTTCGTTTGGCTGAGTCGTGTGTTATGAAGTTTTGTTATTCGTTATTAAGTATTTATAGTGTATCGTCAGTCTGTTTGGCCCTCAAGCCCACATATATTTATATTTGATGTAGTCTTAATAACGTTCATTGGCAAAATCCTGTCTTTGTTCTTAGTAATCAATTGAATAGATACCTTTTTGAGTTTTCTCTGTAGCTACTTGCCGCGAGTATTTTAATTCTCCTGGGACAAACCGACCGGTATAATTTTTTTTTTCTGGCTTCCACCTTCTGTGTTAACCTAATTAGTATCGTGGTTAGAAGGTTTAATCACTAAGAAACTAAACGCAATTCCTAAAAATGTTTGCTTTATAGTTTTTCTTTTCATTCCTTCACTAAAGGGAAAGGCCTTCTTGTTCTTGGTAACTTTTCTTTCAATTGTTTTCTTACCGGTTTTTTTGGTTTCGATGTTTGCTGAGTTGAGTTGTTTGATTTGTATAAAATTAAAATTAGTTGTCGATGATTGCACATCTGCAATCACAATCGTTTTCAAAGTTCAGCGGAAATGAGGTGCAGTGCTTTTTAATTTAACCTTTAAATCCGTACAGTGTGTTCGAAGACAAAACCCTACAAATATTTTTATACCCTATTCTAAGGGTATATTAATTTTGACGCATAGTTTGTAACATACCTTAATATTGCCCGTAGACCCCTAATAGTTACTATATTTATGATCAGCATCGATAGTAATGTCGATCTAGCCATGTCCGTCCGTCCGTCCGTCGGCAAAAATTAGGCCTTTAAACTGGGCCTAGAGAGCTGAAATTTTAACCATATACTCTCTAGGGTCCCGAAATAATCAAGTTTACGAATTTTTGAAATCCGCCCACAGACACGCCCACAAACTCAAAAAACCAGAATTTTTATATATGATATATGACTCCTAAAACTGATCGGGATAAAAAAATTTCAAAATCCGCCCACTGACACGCCCACAAATAAATAAAACAATTTTATTGAAAAACCAAAATTTGAGCTAGGGAGCTGAAATTTATAATATATACTCTCTAGGGGCCCTTTAAGCTCTTCTGTAAATATTTTCAAAATCCCTGACATGCCCACAATTTAAAAAAAACTTTCTTTGAAAATCAAAAGTTTGAGCTAGGGAGCTGAAATTTATAATATATACTCTCTAGGGGGCCCTTTATGCTCATGTGTAAATATTTTCAAAATCCGCCCACTGACACGCCCACAATTTAATTTTTTTTTGTTAAATCAAAGTTTGAGCTAGGGAGCTGAAATTTATAATATACAAGGTGGCGCAAAAATAATCTTCCGATGTTTTTTGGCTGTAATTAAAAAATGTGGATTATTTTTATTTGGTCTTTTAATTTTTTTTACATCAAGTCGAGAATATGATGTCATGTAAATGGCCGCCGCCACAGTTGATTGTCATTTGAGCCCTTTTTATGGCATTTTCCATCACTTTGGCCAAAACTTCCGGCGATAGGTCCTCACATTGTTGACGGATATTGTCTTTAAGAGCTGCAAGAGTCTGAGGCTTGTTGACATAAACCCGCGACTTCAAAAACCCCACAAAAAGAAGTCTGGAGCGGTCAAATCAGGCGATCTTGCTGGCCAGTGCAAATCGCCAAAACGGGAGATTAGGCGCGCGGGAAATGCATCCTTCAGCATATCGGTTGTGGCACGTGCAGTGTGTGCCGTTGCACCGTCCTGTTGGAACCACATGTTTTCCAATCCCAATTCATTAAGTTGCGGAAAAAAGAACTCGTTGATCATTGCTCTGTAGCGCTCACCATTCACAGTAACCGTTTGGCCCGCGACGTCTTCGAAGAAAAAAGGTCCGATGACTCCTCCAGCGAAAACAGCACACCATACAGTGACTTTGAGCGGGTGTAATGGCTCTTCGTGGGTTACACGCGGATTTTCAGTGCCCCAGAAGCGTAAATTTTGCTTATTTACGTACCCGCTAAGATGGAAATGGGCCTCATCACTCATGATTATTTTTGATGAAAAATCATCTTCCTCTTGGTGGTGATTAAGGATGGCTTGAGCGTATGTTAGATGCGATTGGCGGTCAGCAGCTAACAGCTGATGCACCGTCTGGACTTTGTACGGAAACATCTTCAAATCTTGTACCAAAATTCGCTGTAAAGACCGTCGACTGATACCCATTTGCGTGGCACGTCGTCTGGTCGATATCGACGGCGCTTCCATGACATCTTCGGCTACAGCAGCAATATTCTCTGCAGAACGGCTACTCCGGGGTCTGCCACGCCTGGCAGCATCTCGTGTTGTGCCAGTCTCTTCGAGGCGAGCGGCTAAACGTCGCAGTGTTTCACCAGTAGGCGTTGGACGGGTAGGAAATCTGCGACGAAATTCACGTTGTGCCAAAGTCACCGACCGATTATTGCTCAAATAAATAGTCACCAATATTCCGCGTTCTGGAGCAGTGTAGCGTAACATTGTTTATAAACGTGTATTTCGCATGTGTTTACTACACAAATGTCAAAACAGAACTGACATTAGGGGCCAATCGCAAAATGTATATCATTTTCTGATAGGAGGATTACTTTTGCGCCACCTTGTATACTCTCTGAGCGATAGGAATAAGAATAGGGTATCCAACAGTTCGCCCAAGCGGACTGAAGCCCGTCCCTAAGTTTATTTCAGTAAATATAAGCTCAATAGCTTATTCGTTATCGCATTAAAAATTAAATATTAGACATTAAGGGGCCATATAAGGCCCCTTGTGCGAAATGGAATGGAGCTACAATTGAAAGCCAGATCCGAACAGACAATTTGAGAAGCTTCTCATGACATTGATACACTTGGATGTTTATCAGACGTTCGCAAGAGGTGGGGTAGTGGAAAAAGCTTGTTTAGATGTTACTTATCCTCGGCGGGATCTCAAATCTTATTCAAAATAATTTGTTCAGTCTTCATTTTCAAAAATTACAGTTACCATCGACAAATTACGTTTATAAAAGATATTAAAATGTTTTATCGATTTGTTTCGTAACTATTGGTATTGTTTATACAGATATGAGTTGCCCTTCCTTTCCTTAAGCTGGGTACTCCCCTGAGGATTTTCTTATTCATTTGGAATTTTAATTTGTTTCTTCTTCTTATATGCAATTGCTGAATATAAAATGGTAATCAATACAATTTATTGTTATTGATGTAAAAGACACATAAGGTTTCATATTACTTTTTTATTTTAGTTCAATTATTAGTTCTCTATTTTTCATTTGTTTCAAATACATACAAATCTTCAATTTTCCTTTTTTCATGAACAATTTTTGATTATGGTAAAGAGGAATTTGTACATTGTGTCAGTTGGTGTGCTTTTTACTCAAGCGTATTCAATTTTCATGCATCAACAGCTTAACGTAAATAATGTAACTTTAGCGGGGGTAACTATCGGCGCTAAGTCCTTGAGCGGATATAGATACGTGCTTTCAAACAGTTTTCTCTAGGTATTCCGATAACCTTAACTTAATTATTACCTTTTTTTTTGTTTTTTAAAAAAGGAGCTATCTAGCCGCATTTGGAATATAAATAAAACAGGAACACATTATCCCGAACCATCAATTTGGCAGGTGTTCCCCAAGGCAGTGTGCTGGGCCCAACTCTCTATGTCCTTTATTCAGCGTATACCAGCCCATTCACAAATGACATAGTGATTCTTTCCTCACACAGTTGCTTACAAGCGCCACATACCAAGCAAAAATACATTTAACTAAAACAATAAACTGGTTTTACTCGTACATTCGAGTTATACCACAATGTCACAAAAAGAAACCCAACCCATGACACTATTACACCAAATAATAAAAACATTTTTACGGCCAAATGAGCGAAATATATTGGTATGATAATAGATGCGTTTTTTATGCAAGCGCTTAAAGGTTTAAATAAAAATAGTTAAAAACGCTCGACTGTGACTTGGCAGCATTATGCTGGCTGTAATTTGATATTTCGGCTGTTTTCTCCATTCAATCTAGAGAATATTGAACCTTAAAATTAAATATCAAAAAACTAATCTGATTAAAAATCTCAGTGAAAGCAAATTGCAATTGAAAATAAAAAGTTAACCTCGATAGGAGAAGTTGCTCGGAAATAGCACGGGCTTATACGATTTTTTGTGTTTTCAGTCACACAAGTGTTCACTGAATCTTAACTTCCAGTGTAGGGCGAAAAATTGCAACTTAAAATTATAAAGTTGACTCTTGTAAACGTTTTTCCTTCGTGTACTTCACCATGACTAAGATGTTGATTTTACTGAATATTTTGACATTGACAGTTCGGTAATCGATTTAAGGGTGTGTTCACACTGGAAGCTTGAAGTTGTCAAGTTGCTAATAGGCGTTTTTCTTTTTTGGCCCCGAGCGGTGAACAGAGCGGGGCCCGAGCGATCAGAGCTCGCTCCGAGCTGAACGTAACCTGAGCGCTCCGAGCTAATTATGAAACAGAATTGAGCACTGAACTGTCATTAGATAATTTTGTATACCCTATTCTAGGGGTATATTAATTTTGACGCATAGTTTGTAACATACCTTAATATTGCCCGTAGACCCCTAAAAGTTACTATATTTATGATCAGCATCGATAGTAATGTCGATCTAGCCATGTCCGTCCGTCCGTCCGTCGGCAAAAATTAATTCCTTTAAACTGGACCTAGAGAGCTGAAATTTAAACCATATACTCTCTAGGGTCCCGAAATAATCAAGTTTACGAATTTTTGAAATCCGCCCACAGACACGCCCACAAACTCAAAAAAACAAAATTTTGGAAAAAATCGAATTTTGAGCTAGGAAGCTGAAATTTTTTATATATGATCTATGACTCCTAAAACTGCTCGGGATATAAAATTGTCAAAATCCGCCCACTGCCACGCCCACAAAAAATAAAACAATTTTATTGAAAAACCAAAATTTGAGCTAGGGAGCTGAAATTTTTAATATATACTCTCTATGGGCCCTTTAAGCTCATGTATAAATATTTTCAAAATCCGCCCACTGACACGCCCACAAATAAATAAAACAATTTTTTTGAAAATCCAAAGTTTGAGCTAGGGAGCTGAAATTTATAATATACACTCTCTATGGGACCTTTATGCTTATGTGTAAATATTTTCAAAATCCGCCCACTGGCGCGCCCACAATTATTATTATTTTTTTTTTTTTGAAAATTCAAAGTGAGCTAGGGAGCTGAAATTTATAATATTATACTCTCTAGGTGCGCTTTATGCTCATGTGTTAATTTTTTTAAATCCGCCTACTGACACGCCCACAATTAAATAAAACAATTTTATTGAAACACCCAAGTTTGAGCTAGGGAGCGTTTTTTTTTGATAAAATCCTTTAAATGTTATATAACAAAATATGTAAAGCGTTCTTAACAATTCAACCATACTTAGACTTTTGTCACGCCCACTTATGAGGGATAGGAATAAGAAGAGGGTATCCAACAGTTCGCCCAAGCGGACTGTAGCCCGTCCCTATGTTTTCTATTAATTTTCAAAATAGTCAGGATTGCTTCTGAAATTGGTGTTTGTCAAGGATTGTTCCATTTAAATTATAATTTCTAGTAAATAAACTATGGAAAAAGCACAAATAATGAATGAAGTCAGCCGCGCTCAGCTTTTCGCTCTATAAAAAAAAAAAAAAAAAAAATGTGCTCGGTCATTTTTAATCGAGCTCATCGAGCGAGCCCTGAGCTAGCTCAGAGATAAAAAAGGAATACAAATTTTGTGCTCAGAGCGCTCCAAGCGAAAAAAGTAACACAGTTCTTTTGTTGACAGCTCAGTGCCCCGCTCGGAGCTAAAAAAGAAAAACGCCTAATGAAAGATCCTTTAGACCAAGTTGTTTGAAAATTACAGCGGATAAATATTTTTTTGTTGCAAATAAAACTTCAAACGCAAGTCAGTTCAGTAGGTGAGAAATGTCAAAGGTTTGACATTCGATAACAGAAGTTATCGGAATACGTTGAAAACGGTGTTTGGAACCACTGATCTATATCCGCTTAAGTACTTAGCGGCGAAAGTTATTCCCTGTGCTCGGTGAAAAAAGTTTTTCGCACATTTCGACCATTTTACGGTCGTCATGATCGACCTTTTCAGCAATTGATTCAAGCCCCATTGGCCAAATTTGGAACCAATTTCAAGCTATTGGACATCAAGCCACATACAGGGATACCTCAAATCACTCGTCTATGCCCATAAGCCAGTGTCAATTGCAGTCTTGGAATAAAAAATTACACGACACGACGTATTATTAGTCGTGTTATTAGCGAGATATTAGCCAATACGCTCAAAAAGTGACTAAAAATTGGACTCTCCGTATGGACCACTTAAAATGCAGCTGTGGTCAACTTTAACATGAGACAATCTTCAAAAAGTAAATGACAAGTGTTGATTTATCAATTAATATAAAATGTTTACTTTGTTCTCGTTATACAACGAGTATGTGTATATTCACAGTTCAAGAGTGAGTGTGAATTGTTTTTTTTCCATTTCAAATGCCGCTTCAATTCGAAGAATAAACATAGGAAAGCTTTATTTAGCCTAGGATATGGCCGGATTGAAAACCAAAAACTTAATATATATAGTCAACTATATAATGTTTACACACTTTTGTAATTTCCCCAGTGCTTATGGGAAGTGCAATGAATGTATGTGTTACAAATCATCGGTGATCATGCGAGTGAATCCTAATGGCTGAAACACATGTGCAGCAAGAGCCGTGCAACAAGAAGATTTTGTATGTAAAATGATAAATTGCTTACTACATGTCAATTCGTGATGCAAGTTATCTCTATTTCTAATTTTGCTGCACCGATTTTAGCAGAACAGCCCACTTTGGTACAATTTTTCCGTTTTGACGTTCAAAAGTCGTACTGGGATGGCATTTTACCTACCATTTTAGTCTGTTTAGTCTTTCAGTTGTTCTTCATTTAGGTTAGGTCAGCAAGATACAAACTGAATGAGGCAAATTTGTATCTGAATGAAAAATCATTTTTACTGAAACGTTTACTTTTACTGCACATGTGTTTCATGTGCGTTGATACATGCATTACTGCTTGCGTCCCTGCTGCACATGTGTTTCAGCCATTAGGGGTTCGTCTATTTTGGATGAAGGGCAATCACAATTGATAGCGTAAGGTGTTATTCAAGGATGGCCTCTATTATTATCACGGGTGTTGTCTGTAGCTGGCCAAAGTTAGAGAAGCTAACAACAACCTCCCGTTTCCTCGATTTCAACTTATATTTTAATTCCGCTGCTAATGGTTCGTAACACAAACTAATAATAAAATTATTCAAGGCTTGGCATATTTTTGGTCGTTCGGTAGTGAGTGTAAGAACCGTGAATTTATTTTCGTGTGTTCGCAAGAATGCCTGCTCACACTTCGCTCTCAGGATAACCTACCTAAGGGACAACTTAAGTGGGTGTTTTTCCTAGCAATATGCCTTATGTGCACGTTTCGAAATATTGTGCAAAACACTTACCGCCACGTACCCGTATGACTTCCAGCACGGCTGATCAAAAACAGGCAAAATTTTCACACTGAGTCCTGGAAAGACCAACGAATTTCAAATCGAGACTCACCACCTTTTCATCGACTTCAAAGCGGCATATGAAAACATTTGTCGCCAGGAGCTCTTAATGGATTCGTCCAGCTACCAGGGTATGCGGACGCTGTCGACATCATCGGTCGTTCCCAACGTGCATTGGTAGAGGCGTTTACGGCCGTTGAAGAACAGGCTACATTTGCTGATCTTGAAATTAATGCTATATCAATGCTTTCAACACACAATTAAATATCCGTTCACCGCATTGGATAAAAAGTCAATGTTGATAGAAATAACTTTGAGGTACCTTGGAGTAAATCCACGCATGAGACTTTAGTGGTGATCTGACGTATCCCAGGAACCGCTTTTACCTCGGTTTCGCACCAGAAATGGGGTTAAACCTCTTCACTGGAATGACTTAATGCAGGCTCTATCGAACCTTAATCCTGCCAGTTTTGCTTAACTGTGGCGAGTACAATAAGCAGGAAAAGGAGTTATTATTTGGTTCTTTCGAAAGAAAACTACTTCGTACAATATTAGGTCATGTGTGCAGAAAGGGAGAATGGACGAAAAGATACAACCGTGAACCCTATGAGATGTACCAAGATGTGGATGTTGTCTGGAAAGCTAAAGCCTGTCAATTACATTGGCGCGGCCACATTCAGCGAATGGACAGTAATGCTTCACCATGAGGATCATCGACTCCAAGCCCCGAGGCTCGAGAATGCAATTCGTTTTAAAGAAGCTCTGGCATCCGTGACGGTTTGGTCTGCAGAACTGAAGCCAGCGTGCTGATCGCAGGGGATGTAAAGCTGCAGTTAATATCTCAGGAAGATGGCAGAGACTCTTCACGGGTCGTTAGCCCGATAAGTAAGTAAATAAATAGACTCCTCCTTGCTTTTAGAACTAAGCCCAATGTTGCTGCAATTTTCAATCTTATTCAACAGATGTCAGATTATGCAAAATATTTCCGAAAATCATATACCAAACATGTCTATCTACAGAATATCGCATATACTCGTAAAAGTTTCAGCTTAAGCTGAAATATATTTTTATTATAATAATAAGATTCAGTTTAAATTTAGAATCCTGAGTCAATAAAGCACTTAAAAACATGAAAGTACGTACATGGTGTACATACGAGTACTTAAGATTCATCCACACATTTTGATTTATGAATAATGAAGACTTTAAATTGAGGCTGCAATAAACCAAAATGCGAAGAAAATTGAACTCATATATGTTAATCGGCTTGGAAAACATCGATTTTAATTTTGAATATTTAACCCTATGTATCTGGCACCATCAAAATGAGCACACCAATACAAATCCGTATACCAATCATCAAATTCAAAATTATTTCATTAGAACCGATTTCAAATAAGAACAATATCTTAACTACCTAATACTTATAAATCGAATTATCATTCAGAAATACTCCTTGAGCGGTTGGTATTTGAATTGTATAATTTTAGATTTCTGTGTGAAATAAATAATAATCTGCCGGAAATCCAATCGAATTGCTGATGCATACAATACATGGTCTGGTCGTTCGATGTATGGATCTATCGAAGATGCTGGGGGCTATCGTGAATGAAAATGAAAACAAATCCCAAACGATGTGCACACAATTTGATGTTAATCCGCCAGCCATAGAGGAGACAAATTAAACATGGAAAAAGATTCCAATTGTAGAAGTTTTTTGATATTACTCGAGATGGGCACCAACTCCTTATTTAAACTTTTAAAGTAACGATATTTTTGCCGAAGAATAACTTTCAAAAAGTTGCAGTCTAACTAATTATATGAACCTGCACGAAAATTTCCTAATAACTTAAATATAAAATATTTTCTAGAATTGCGATTTGGATCAAACTTGTGCCTCCATGAGTTGTATCAAAAATCAATGATTGTAACGACTTGTGCGAGTATCACGAAGGGAAACATATTTCAAAATGCAGATGCATAAAGAATATGAAGTCGGCATTGTCGGTGTTCATTCCAAGAAAATGTTTGCCTTTCCTTGGGCCATATCCATGAAGATAGAGTGGGATATTATGTATATGTACGGTATATCAATCCGATATTTGGGAGATAGCAATGCAGTATATTGGAGGAAGTGTTGATAACAGCGAGGGGAGGTCGAGTTGTCTCAAAAGACTTTGCAAAACTGGGTGAAAGGGGATAAAGATATGGGGAAAGAGGATAGAATGGAGGCAAGGGACAGAAAGCAGTTCAGCTGCAGGGACGCGGGGTGCATGCCTTGTTTTCATGGATACGCACATCGGAATGGATAAGGTACTTGCATCCAACCAACCGAACGATCACAACTATTTATGTATAAACAAAATTGCATGCGCAGAAATAAAAACAAACATAAAGAAAAAACATAGGGACGGGCTACAGTCCGCTTGAGCGAACTGTTGGATACCCTTTTCTTATTCCTATCCCTCATAAGTGGGCGTGACAAAAGTCTAAGTATGGTTGAATTGTTAAGAACGCTTAAAGGATTTTATCAAAAAACACGCTCCCTAGCTCAAACTTGGGTGTTTCAATAAAATTGTTTTATTTAATTGTGGGCGTGTCAGTAGGCGGATTTAAAAAAAATTAACACATGAGCATAAAGGGCCCCTAGAGAGTATATATTATAAATTTCAGCTCCCTAGCTCAAACTTTGAATTTTCAAAAAAAAAAAAATAATTGTGGGCGTGTC
Source organism: Portevinia maculata (assembly GCA_949715645.1). Classification (NCBI taxonomy): domain Eukaryota; kingdom Metazoa; phylum Arthropoda; class Insecta; order Diptera; family Syrphidae; genus Portevinia; species Portevinia maculata. The sequence goes on from OX454526.1 coordinate 225,332,768, forward strand.
AGTGGGCGGATTTTCAAAATATTTACACATGAGCATAAAGGGCCCATAGAGAGTATATATTATAAATTTCAGCTCCCTAGCTCAAACTTTGGATTTTCAAAAAATTGTTTTATTTATTTGTGGGCGGATTTTGAAAAATTTTTATCCTGAGCAATTTTGTTTTTTTGAGTTTGTGGGCGTGTCTGTGGGCGGATTTCAAAAATTCGTAAACTTGATTATTTCGGGACCCTAGAGAGTATATGGTTAAAATTTCAGCTCTCTAGGTCCAGTTTAAAGGCCTAATTTTTGCCGACGGACGGACGGACGGACGGACATGGCTAGATCGACATTACTATCGATGCTGATCATAAATATAGTAAATTTTAGGGGTCTACGGGCAATATTAAGGTATGTTACAAACTACGCGTCAAAATTAATATACCCTTAGAATAGGGTATAAAAACGGCATTACCTGCGAGGAACAGGCGGACGTCCTCGCAACGTGTCTTTAATTACCCTGCCATGTGCTACTTTCCGCTAAAAAAGAATGTCAACTTGCACCCAGGGAAAGCGCTAAGACTCTCTTACCAATGACCATGGAAATAAGACACCAAATCAAAAAAAATTGATTAACATTTTCTTTCAATAATCCAAAAAAAAAATTTAAGAAAATAACCATACGAGCCATACCATTTTTAAAGACAACCGAAATACAAAAGTAGAAGAAGGTTGTACACACGTTTAGTTATTTAAAGACATGCTTTAGTATACGCTTTTAAATTATAAATATTTTTATTAACTGTAGTTTATACGATATTTATTCAATAATTCAGGAACTTTTTTAACTTAAGAAAACATTTTTCATGTTTAAATGTTTTGGTTTTAATCTTTAAACTTGCGCGTTTGTTTATTTCATTTTAACCCTGGAAAGATAATCATATTTTTTATGACGTAAAAGATAATCATACTTCTCAGAGACGTATGGCACTTTGGTAGTGTATTTAATGAAACCCATGAGATTTAAAAAAAAAATATTAACGTTTTATTTATTTATGTAGTTCATATTAAGAGAAATAAATAATGATTTAGTATAAATAAATATTAATTTAAACAATAAAAATAATAAAACTTAAACCACATTACAAATCAACAAAAAACAATTTATATTTTAAAGGAACATTAAAATTGACATTAAGTCATAATAGTTGCCAAATTTTTATTTTCGGTTTAAAATAAGTCTACTAATAAGTCTTAGTAATTTTAAATTATATACGATTAAATTAAATGTAAGAATGGCACACGTCACACACGCCCCCAGAAGTACAACATAGCTATAACTTGTTACCGCAAGTACTTACCGTCGCGCCACGACCGTAACGAGCAAGCTCCGACCACCAACTGAGTTAGTTTAAGCAACCAACCCAATGCGGTTTATAGTTAAAAGGATGACACATTTTTTCCGCGCGTCATACGTCTCGCAGACGTAGATTATCTTTGTAGGGTTAAGGATAATAGCGTAACGGATGCAGTAGTTGACACTCTTTTTTTTTTGATACAGTAGTTGACACCTCTCTGTTCAATTGCGATTTGCTCTATTCCCGTTACTTCCTTTGAGGAATATTTTTGTTTTTCCAAATACATAATAAATTGAAGGCACTCTTTGGTCGTTATTCGTACCTAAATCAAAGCGCAGACAATAAGGACTTCCAATTTTGTAAGTAATGTTTTTTTTTCTGAAATTCTCGAAATAAGAATAAAAACTTTAGCTATTTCAAATGACAATATAGCTATAAAATATTATTAATTTAACTTTCAATATTCCAATTACCTGCTAGTATATTAAATAAGAAGGGTGCCAATAACTGTATCAAAAAAAAGCATAAAATTCAATTATTGACAGGGGGTGCCAATAACTTGTTTATATGGGAATGGGACTACAGTTGTTGGCACTGCCAATGACTGTACTTTTGACGGTGCCAACAACTGTACTTTACGACGGTTATTTGTTTCAGATTTTGGAAAATGCCTAAAGAGGAGAAAAGTTATGATGAGGATCGGCTCCAACTAGCTGTTTTGGCAGTAAAAGGCGGACCGTTTTCAAAGAGGAGAGCTTCGGAATTCAACGGCATACCAAGATTAACTATTTCGCCCGGTGCCACACCCGGTCATGGCCCGTCTCCAATCTTATCAAAAGAGGCAACAATTGTTAATTGGATAAAGCATTGTCAACTTAAAGGTTTTTCAAGCGAAAGGAAAATGTTTTAAGCGACGTCAAAGAATTCCTAGAGCAAAATGAAAGGGAAGTGAAAGGTATAGTAATTATTTGATTTTTGGGTGCCAACAACTGTAGTTCCGTAGAGTGCCAAACACTGTACAGGGATGACAACTAGGTTAGGTTAGGTTAAAGTGGCTGTCAACAGAAGGCCGACACACTTAGACCAGGATTAGGTCCATTGTGATGCCACACGGATCGAGGGGTTTCCCCACTACTAGTTAAACCATTTAGAGCTTCTTATGAAGCGCGATAGACTTCTAACGTCAGCGTTAGCCAAGTCGTTAAGATTGTTAAGCAAGAAATCTCCCAGATGAAGATTTCTATTATGGGAGAGAGCTGGACATGTACAGAGAAGGTGAAGTATAGTCTCCTCCTCCTCCTCGTCCAAGCAACTTCTACAGAAATCGTTAGAATAAACGCCAAGCCTCGATGCATGCTTGCCTATCAGACAGTGCCCTGTAATGGCACCTATAGTGGAGCTAATATGCAGTCGGTTTAGTGAGATCAGACTCTTAGAGCGTCGCAGGTCCAGCTTTGGCCAGATGTGCTTAGTCGCTAGACATATATTACTACCTGTCCACCTAAGGTTTGTTCTCTCGATTGCAGATAGCTTGAATAAAAGTTTGCAGGTAGCGATTGGGATACCCAGAGAACCCTTTTCAGGTAAAAGGGGGAGTTTGGTTCCCTTTTTGGCGAGTTCATCAGCCCTGCAGTTTCCTGGAATATCTCTATGCCCCGGCACCCAACAGAGGTGAATGTTAAACTGCTCCGCCATCTCCATAAGAGATGAACGGCAGTCGAGGGCTGCAATGGAGTTTGAAGATACTGAATCCACGGACTTGATCGCGGCCTGACTGTCCGAGAAGATACAGATATCCTTTGTGGATATCACATTTCTCTTCAGCCACGTCAGGGCTTCTTTTATCGCCATAATCTCCGCCTGGAATACGCTACAGTGATTAGGAAGACGGAAAGAGAGACTCAGATTTAGTCTTTCGGAGAAAACGCCGCCACCAACCCCGTCACTAGTTTTTGATCCATCGGTGTAGAAGTGGATCGCTTTAACTTCCTCAAATTCAGCGTCCTCCCAGAATGATCTGGAAGGAATAGTGACTTGAAAGTTCTTTCCAAACTGTAATTGGGGTATGGTGTAATCTATGTTTCCTGGTAGAGACTCAAATGAGTCCAGAATGGTGGTGTGGCCAATGTTATTGTTAACCCACTGCGAGGTAGCCTTAAGGCGGACAGCAGAACAGGCTGCTGTTTGCCTACTAAAAATGTCGAGTGGTAACAGATGTAGCAGGATATCTAGTGCTGCAGAGGGGGTGGTACGGAGTGCTCCACTTATGCACAAACCAGCTGTGCGTTGGACTTTGCCAAGCTTAGCACAGTTTATAGCTTTACTTAGGGCAGTCCACCAGACAGCAACCCCATATGTGAGAATCGGTCTTACGACCGATACATATAGCCAATGCGTTATGCGGGGTTGTAGACCCCACTTGTTGCCAATGGCTTTTTTGCAAGAGAAAAGTGCCACTGTGGCTTTTTTTACCCTTTCTTGTATGTTGGGTTTCCAGCTTAACTTCCTATCGAAGATAAGACCCAAGAACTTAGCTTCGTCAGAGAATACTAATCTTATACCACCAATAGAGGATGGGTCGATGTGCGGAATCTTGTGTTTCCTGGAGAAGAGGATTAATTCTTTTTTGTGGGGGTTGATACCCAAGCCACAGCGATTAGCCCATTTTTTTAGCTTGTTAAGAGCATTTTGCATGAGTTCTTTTATAGTGTTAAGGTACTTCCCGGAGACGGCTATAGCAATGTCATCCGCATATGCAATCACCCTGCAGCCCACCCCTTCCAGGTATATCAGTAGCTCATTCACCACCAAATTCCAGAGAAGGGGGGAAAGGACCCCGCCTTGCGGCGTGCCTCTACTGACAGACCTCCTGGCGGATGAAACGCCCAGTTTTGAGTTGATAATCCGACTTGTGAGCAGTAGATTAATCAATTCACCAAGCGAACCCTCCACATTCAGTGCTGTCAGTGCATTCGTGATTGCAGATGTACCCACGTTGTTAAAGGCGCCTTCTATATCCAGAAAAGCAACCATAGTGTACTCCTTGTGATGAAGGGAGTATTCAATAGTGCGTACCAGAGAGTGAAGGGCAGTTTCAACTGACTTACCCTTACAGTATGCATGTTGAGACGCAGATAGAAGCTGCGTATTTATGTTGGTACGGAGATGGATATCAATCAGTCGCTCCAACGTTTTGAGGAGGAATGATGATAAACTAATAGGTCTCAGGTCTTTTGGGCTGACATGGGAGTATTTCCCCGCTTTTGGTATAAAGACCACTTTCACTTCTCTCCAAGCCTGAGGAATATATGCCATTTTTAAGCAGCTGTTCAGAATCATCTCTAATACTGGTGTGATGATATCTGAACACATTTGTAATTCGGCAGGTATTATGCCGTCTGGTCCTGCAGACTTGAAGGGCTTGAAGCTATTTAGTGCCCAAAGCAGCTTGTCCCTTGTAATCAGACCTTGAGAATGAGTCACCTGTGCCAGTGATCTATTCAGATCAGTGTACCCGGTAATATTGGAGCTACCTGGGAAGTGGGTACCAAGTAGCAGATTGAGCGATTCCTCGCTAGATATCGTCCAGGATCCATCAGCTTTCTTTAGACAGCTGGGCATGGTTGGATTTGAAGCTAGGATTTTTCTTAGCCTTGATGCCTCAGAGACTTCTTCTATTTTGCCACAGAAGAGTCTCCAGGATGATCTTTTGGCTTTCCTTAGCTCTTTTTTGTATAATTTGAGAGCTTCCTTATAGGAGTCCCAATCAGTAAGTAATCTCGAGCTTTTAGCGCGATTGAAGAGTTTCCTGCAATTATTTCTGAGTGGTCCCAGTTCCTGGCTCCACCATTGTGGCTTTCTCTTCCCCATAGGTCGTATGAGGGGACAGGAAGAGGACATCGCTTTATTGAGAGCCGAGGTGAGCTCGTAGACCTTGCCGTCAAGCTCGGAAAAGTTACAGGGTGGACTTAAAAGTTCAGAGGTAACTAGTCCGCGAAGAGTTTCTCTGTATTTGGGCCAATTGGTTTTCCGAGGATTGCGGAAAATGGGTTGGCAGGGAGGATCAACATTGAGGTTGAATTGAAGATAACGGTGATCAGAGAAGGAGTGATCAGTCGAGACCTTCCAACCCGTTATCATGTCGTTGATGGTATCGGAGACAAGAGTAATGTCAAGGACTTCTTGTCGATTTTTGGTAATGAAAGTGGGTTCATTACCTATGTTACATACAATGAGGTTGGTGCTTAAGATATAATCAAAAAGTGACTCACCCCTGTTGTTGATATCCGAGCTTCCCCATACGGTGTGATGTGCGTTAGCATCACAGCCGATTATGAGTTCAGCCTTCTGCCTCCTTGCTTCTTCGATCAGTCTCTCCAGGTTATCACCAGGGAGAGGTCCCACGTGGTCGTGGGCGAGATATGCCGATGCCAACCAGACTGATCTGCCTGCAGTCTCCAGTTTCGCAGCAGTTATATCCCGATCGCTGAAATTAGGGAGTAAGTAAGCATTAAGGTTTCTTTTCACTAGTATGCACGATCTTGGTTTACCTTTGTCGGTCACATACAGTGAGTAATATCCAGGAGTCTTGAGTCCTTGAACCAGGTTGTGTACAATCCATGGTTCTTGGATCAAGACGACATCTTCCCCGCCTTTAGAGAGGCGAAGAACGAGAGTGGCCGAAGCCTTGATAGAGTGTTGGAGGTTAATCTGGATTAGCTGCAGCATTGTCGCTACAATCCTGAGGCACCTCCACCACGGTGTTATTTAGGCCTTCCAATTCCGAAGACGAACTAAGAAGTTCATCTTCACTCAGAAGAACCCTGTCAAGGAAATCGTCAGTTTCCATATCCGATTGTATATCGCTTACGGAGAGTGACGATTTTGCAGTTGCCGCATGATCGGCGGATTCATCGTCCTCCAGCGAAGGGAACGAGGTAGATGGCTCATCATTCGAGAGTTCAGGGTGAGGAGAAGGAGGAGGAAGTTTTCCCGCCTCGAGTTCGTCCTTTTTGTACACCCTCATTTTGACCTCGATCCAGCCAAATCGTATGAGGCCATCTGTTTTTGCCAGGAGAGCCAGGGTTTCCTGATTGATAATGACTACCGCACATCTGTGGGAGCCCTTTTGCTCCTCCAGTTTCGCCACCTTCCAGTTATGGGTCGGTAGAGAGGGGTTGCTTGATCTTAGAATGTCTAAGACGTCCTCTGGAGTGGATGGATTTGGGGGGATCCATATGCGCGATCTTGGCCGGCAGGGGATATCCTCCCTCGCAACGACCTCGAGCCTTGCGCCGGGCCACACCTCTCCAAGCCTACTAATCGCAAGCTTATAGAGGTCAGCCGATCTTTGGTCACTACATGCGACCAGCTTGATGTGGCCTTGATGCCACCCGCCTTCATGGATTAGCGGCGGTGGTCCCGGGTTTTCTCTCATGAATGAGGAGTAGTTGCCCGAGAGCGCAGATATTACATCATCCCATCTTTCGTGGGAGATAGTGCCGTCTATGTGACTACGGTCTATAACCGCGATCACAATTTTATCCTTAAGGACCTCGCTTAAAGGCCTGTGAGATGCGGTAGTGGGAGGGTTGCCGGTGTTGTGCACCCTCTGTCTCTTGGGAACCGAAATGGTCCCTTCCACTGATCTCTGGCGTTTTGTCGACAAATCCCCGCTGGTTTTACTGAGGATTTGTTGGGCCCATGCCAGTTTCGCGATTAGGTCCGGGGTCCTGTCCTTCACCGCGATGTTGCCACACATACGCTGGATCCGGATGGCATTACGACGATTTTTGTAGTTCGTCGAGGACGGATTGCGATGACGCGATCCGGCGCTGTTGGAGTGGGTAGGACCATGATGCACAGTCCCACCCCCGCCAGAATTGGGTTTAGTTGTGGGTTTAGCGCCGACACCAGAAGGACCATGAGAAGGCACAGTCCCTCCTTCAGTCAGCCTTGCAGACGCGGTGGTAGTTGAAGGGCCAGCAGAGGGGGGACCATGATGCACAGTCCTCTCTCTGTTGGGAAGGGGTTTTTTTTGCTCGCAACCGCTAGTGGAGGGACCATGTGTATCCACAGTCCCAATCCTAGCTGGTGCCACAAGAGCTTTGCCGGTAGACAGTTTGGTCGCCGTACTACCGTCCGGTTTTAAAGGGGAACCGGCCGTAAAATTTTTTTGTTTCGTTTTTGTTTGTTTTGTTTTGTTAGGTTTCATATTAAGTCCCACGAGTAGCGGAGAAAAGAGGTCCATCTGCACAGAGATCCGCATTGTGCAGATAAGGCTAGTTAATCCGGAGGGCGCCAGGTATCCGGATACTCCGTACGCGACTGAGCTATTTGATGACTGGGCCCTCAGCCAGGTTGACTCTCGGCACGGGTCGTATGACACCTTACGTCCAGCCCAGGTGGTAAAGGAGGGGAATTTGGAAGGACGTATTGTCCTGTAAAGGCCGCATAGTGGTACACTTAACTGCGCTTTGAGAAAGAAAAGAGGAGAGGGGGACGTAGAGTCCGGGTCAATACTTGGTTGACGCTCGTCAGCAGCCTGTCTGTCATGGGTGGCCCTTAGACAGCATAGCCCGTTGAAGCTGCGCCATAAGCCTTCGCACCGGCACCATCGAATGCAATGATGGTACACACGTCAAGGTGACTGACCCCGCGAAGGGGGATGACAACTAGCTACTGTAGGTTTTGAGAGACTTTGTTTATAATCCATTTAATTGTAAATTGCAATCCATCAACTCGAAGAAGTAAATTTTTAGTAAAAACTAAATTTCTTAAGCAATGTATAATAGTACCTATTACATATTAAAATCACGTATCAAATTACAATGCTACGCTTGTTTAAAGTCAAAATTTCCTTATGGGTGGCAACTACTGTATCCCTTACGATGGCCCTATAATATTGAATGGTTTTATACTTATATTTATAAACATAGGGAAAGGCTGGAGTCCGCTTGGGCGAACCGTTGAATACCCTATTCCTATTCCTATCGCTCATTAAGTGGGTGTGACAAAAAATTTAAGTAAGAAGAATCTTCATCGTACAGACCCATCAGCCTTACGTCATTTCTTCTGAAGATGACAGAAAAGTTTGTGGACAACTATTTGAGGGAAAATGTATTGAACACATCCCCCTTACATCATCGTCAGCATGCATACAAAGCGGGCAGATCAACAGAAACCGCCCTATATCAGCTGACGGAGATAATTCAAAGTGAAGCAAAAGAAATAGTACTGTGCGCTTTCCTAGACATTAAGGGAGCGTTTGACAACACCTCACATGAGGAGATCAAACGATCCCTGGATAGGAAATTAGTTAACAGTACAGTATCCATCTGGATATGTGACCTGCTGAGCACTAGATCAGCAGAGACTTAAACACCATCTGAAACCATAAGAGCGAACACATCAAGAGGATGTCCACAAGGAAGGGTACTATCACCCCTAGTACTATCACGACTAGTTGTAGACGAACCGCTGGAAAAATTAACCAACCTTGGCATCAACTGTCAGGCGCACGCCGATGACATTGTATTGATTGCCAGGGGTAAGTTTGAAGAAACCCTTGACGACATCACACAAAGGGGGCTTATACTCGTAGTAACCAAGCAATGGTGCCATACTGTGGGACTCAGCATCAATCCGGCGAAAAAAACGGTAGTACCATTCACAAAGAGACAAGAAAAGACAACTTCAAAGACTTAAGCACATTAGCATATCAGGCACGACACTGATACCAGTCAAAGAATTAAAGTATCTAGGACTTCATCTAGATAGTAAGCTCCTCTGGCGAAAACATACAGAGGAGATATCCAAGAAGGAAACCCATGCTCTAATGATATGTAGGAGCTTAGCGGGGAAGGCATGGGGATGCAGCCCAAATATCTTGCGATGGATGTACTGTACATTGCAATTGTGAGACCAGTAATCACATACGGAGCAGTAGCATGGGCGAAACGAACCAGTCTAGCCACGACAAGGAAGACACTCAGCATAGTTCAAAGACTGGCGTGCCTGTGCATTACCGCAGCAATGCGTAGCTGCCCAACCGCAGCCATGGAAGTGTTATTGGAATTAATCCCTCTACACATCATGATGATGAGCGCCACAGACAAAACAATCCTAAGAATGGCAAAAGAGGGAATTGGAAGAGGAAAATGCATCGGTTCGAAAGAACACGATGACTTACTCAAAAAACTCCCACTTCTTGCCATATCTAGGGACGATAGCATCAGGAAATTCATCTTCGAGAAGAATTTCCAGATAAAGCTCAGCAATAAGGAGAAGTGGAGCAATGAATCCACAACTTATGGACTGGGCAACCACACAACAAAGTGGTACACGGACGGCTCGAGGACCGAGGAGGTAACTGGTGCAGGAGTGTTTGGGCTAGGAACTAAGCACTACGAATCCATGGGCAAATGTACCACCATCTTCCAGGCAGAAATATGTGCCATAGACAGGTGCGTTCGAATCAATCTCGAGAAAAACTACAGGAATTGCAACATAGCAATAATGTCTGACAGCCAAGGCTCTTGACGCCTACGTTATCAAGTCAAAACTCGTGTGGGAATGCCTAGGCAAGAACAACAGAATTTCCATCTGCTGGGTATCTGGCCATTTTGGCATTACAGGCAATGAGGCAGCGGACTCTCTGGCGAGAAAAGGGAGAGAGGAACCCTTCACAAATCCTGAACCGTTCTGCGGGATACGAAAACACACTCTATGCGAAGAGTTCAGGAGACTGGAGGAAGAAACAAGGGCTTAAACATCTCTTAACCTCCAAGGTCTGAGACAAGCAAAGAAACTCTTAGAAAATTATAACCGAAAGGGATTCAAAGCTTGTATCAGCCTTAACAAAAACAACCTAAGAATCCTAACAGGTCTCCTCACGTGGCACTGCAGTGGGTATATCAGAGGACGGGCTCTGCATATTCTGCAGTGAAACCGCCGAAACTCCAGACCACTTACTGGAATCCTGAAAGGCACTGCTCCACAAAAGGATAAGATATTTGGGCAGGCACCACATAACAGACAAGGACGTACAAACCATGAACCAACAGCACATTCTCAGATTCATCAAGGAAACTGAACTGGGCGCTGTGCTCTAAGGAGTGTGACCTGCCAAGGATAAATCAGAGCAATAACCCGATACGCTTCATTAAAGGATGTGTCTAGAGGGGGCTCTGAAAGTGGGCGGATTTAAAAAAAAATAACTTTCGAGCAGTTTGGGCCCCTAAAAGCCATTTTATTAAAAATTTCAGCTTTTTAGCTGAAAATTCGATTTTTTTTTTGATTGTAGGCGTGTCTGTAGGCGGATTTAGAAAATCTTAAACTTGATTATTTCGGGCCCCTAGAGATTATAATATTGTTAAAATTTCACCTTCCTAGCTCCAGTTTAAAGGCCAAATTTTTGCCGACGGGCGGACGGACATGGCTAGATCGACATAAGGGTTGATGCTGATCACGAATATAGTAACTTTTAGGGGTCTATGGGCAATTTTAAGGTATGTTACAAACTATAAATAAAATCTAATAAACCATTAGAATAGGATATAAAATGAACGTATCACACGTGAATCCCCAAAGCCGCCCACTCGATTTCAATGAAATTGAATGTGTATGGTTGGTACCAGCTTCAGAGTAGGTACAGTTTTGGACCCGATAGGTGGCGCTGTTGACGACACATAAAATATTTATATAAAAAATCAACGTGCCTATGTTTGTGTCTAAGCTATGGAGTTCGAAACAACGGAACCGAATGAGCTACAATCGTTAGGCAATCATCTGTTGAGTTTGGTCAAAATCGGTGCAGTAGTTTTACCAACAACGTTTTTTTTTTTGTTTTTGCTCTATGTAGCGCATGGCATGGCATCAAAAAATTTTGAACTATTATTTTCTCAAATTCTAAATGCTGAAATAAATATTATGGCCGAGAATTTTTATTAATAATAGTTAAAATACTATTTTATTTCTGGAAGTTGAAAATATAGTAAAAGTTCTCGGCCTCCCTATTAACTATTTTCCAATTGGTCGAAATATACCTTTTATAATAAAAATATTGCTCAGACTTTAACTGTAACATCAAATGAATTTCTTAATTGAATGCAAACTTATATATATGTATATACCTATGTGTATGTTTAGGAAACTCCTTCAGCTGTATCCGTGTTCGGGTCTCCTATGAGAACAACAAGCGCTGTTGAAGGGTATAGTCGACTGAGCCGGAAGTTGGCGAAATTTGGAAATTTTTTCAAGTTCGTAGACTGCCTGCTGGATGAAGATGTTATAAAATCTAAAGAATTTATAATGTCAATTGATGGCACATACCAAATCTTTGAACCACCAAAGAAAAAATACAAAGACAGGGGACAGCAAATTGAAGCGGCTTTAATTAAACTGGACAAAAAACGTATTTCAATCCAAGACTTTCTTAACCAAATGACAAATCAAAGTGATAATTTACTTTCTGAAGACTCATTAATTGAAAGTGTAAGCAGCGAAGATGAAGACGATGTGAGTCCAGGTGATTTAGAACCGGATTATTTTAATGTTGATGATGTATCTCTGTTGTGCATTATATGTTGTGAAAATGCTCGAACTACCCTTCTACAACCTTGTAAACACTTCAAACTGTGTTTGAACTGTTATACAGGATTGTCAGACAAATAGCTATTTAAAGAATAATAATCCAATTCTTTGTCCAATTTCCAGACAAATTGTTCAAAGTGCCACCGAAATATATTGTTAAAATCCGATATTCTGAGCTATTGTTTCCTCGACTTTGTTTTGTTCACAAGTATTGACACATTTAAGTTACTGGATAGGTACCTTAAAATCAAAATAAATAGTTTTCGTTTCCGAATGTATATTAAACGTAGTCTTTCTTAATTAAATAAAACTACAAATTGTTGATTATTTTCTAGCCTTACTAAAAAAATAAAACTTCGTTAAATAAATATAATTAAAACAGAATGTTGAATGGGTTTGAAGTAATCTGAAAAAAGGAAGGAATCTTTATCCGAATGTATTTATAAATGCAAAGCGAAATAAGGCCGACTCGGCTTTATTTCACATTAGCAAAGTGAAATAATGCCGAATTCTAAAATTCGGCGTTATTTCGCGGCACCGTGGAATAATGCTAGTAAAAATATCAAACAACCTAACCCTTCCTGGTGGGCGCAGTGGCGCAGAGGCTAGTGTATTGGACACTAATATTCAGGTCTCATGTTCAAATCCCGCCGTGGGCAAGTAACATCTAAAATGTTTTCCACTGCCCCACCTCTGGGCAACGTCTGGAAAACATCCAAAAGTATCAATTGTCATGAGAAGCTTCTTAAAACTGGTCGTTCGAAATCGGCTTATAGTTGTAGGTCCCCTTATATTTCGCAAAAGCAAATGGTTGGACAAGCTAGGTTTTAGGCCCTGTATGGTTAATACCTAATATTCATTTTTTTAACCCTCTCATGAATAAACCCCTTTTTTTGCAATAAGCAGCTAAAATTATATTTTTTCTTTATCCTGTTAAATATCTACAATTTATTATCCTACCAGCGGAGCCCCTCGGACCTTGCTTCGCGGTAGTAAATAGATTTTTATTTTTTCTGTTATCTTAGGATCTTAAATACAACATTTCAGAGAGTACCCGGCGTGTGTTGCTACGCCTACCCGCTAGGGGTCGGTGCTAGTTTTCTGGTAGGTGCCGATGTGAGCTTAATTTTTCGAATCTAACAGTGCCCCCTTCACGGATTAAAAGAATTTCAGCCTTTTCTCCGCATGGTATAGCATATAGCTAAAGTAAATGATACTATGTCAGAAACTTTCCCTCAAGTACCAACAACAACTGTACAAAGTTTTAATTCAATCGTATGAACCATGCGCTACATAGAGCAAAAACAAAAAAAAACGTTGTTGGTAAAACTACTGCACCGATTTTGACCAAACTCAACAGATGATTGCCTAACGATTGTAGCTCATTCGGTTCCGTTGTTTCGAACTCCATAGCTTAGACACAAACATAGGCACGTTGATTTTTTATATAAATATTTTATGTGTCGTCAACAGCGCCACCTATCGGGTCCAAAACTGTACCTACTCTGAAGCTGGTACCAACCATACACGTGTGATACGTTCATTTTATATCCTATTCTAATGGTTTATTAGATTTTATTTATAGTTTGTAACATACCTTAAAATTGCCCATAGACCCCTAAAAGTTACTATATTCGTTATCAGCATCAACCCTTATGTCGATCTAGCCATGTCCCTCCGCCGTTGGCAAAAATTTGGCCTTTAAACTGGAGCTAGGAAGGTGAAATTTTAACAATATTATACTCTCTAGGGGCCCGAAATAATCAAGTTTAAGATTTTCTAAATCCGCCTTAATAAAATGGCCTTTAGGGGCCCAACTGCTCAAAAGTTATTTTTTTTTTAAATCCGCCCACTTTCAGAGCCCCCTCTAGACACATCCTTTAATGAAGCGTATCGGGTTATTGCTCTGATTTATCCTTGGCAGGTCACACTCCTTAGAGCACAGCGCCCAGTTCAGTTTCCTTGATGAATCTGAGAATGTGCTGTTGGTTCATGGTTTGTATATCCTTGTCTGTTATGTGGTGCCTGCCCAAATATCTTATCCTTTTGTGGAGCAGTGCCTTTCAGGATTCCAGTAAGTGGTCTGGAGTTTCGGCGGTTTCACTGCAGAATATGCAGAGCCCGTCCTCTGATATACCCACTGCAGTGCCACGTGAGGAGACCTGTTAGGATTCTTAGGTTGTTTTTGTTAAGGCTGATACAAGCTTTGAATCCCTTTCGGTTATAATTTTCTAAGAGTTTCTTTGCTTGTCTCAGACCTTGGAGGTTAAGAGATGTTTAAGCCCTTGTTTCTTCCTCCAGTCTCCTGAACTCTTCGCATAGAGTGTGTTTTCGTATCCCGCAGAACGGTTCAGGATTTGTGAAGGGTTCCTCTCTCCCTTTTCTCGCCAGAGAGTCCGCTGCCTCATTGCCTGTAATGCCAAAATGGCCAGATACCCAGCAGATGGAAATTCTGTTGTTCTTGCCTAGGCATTCCCACACGAGTTTTGACTTGATAACGTAGGCGTCAAGAGCCTTGGCTGTCAGACATTATTGCTATGTTGCAATTCCTGTAGTTTTTCTCGAGATTGATTCGAACGCACCTGTCTATGGCACATATTTCTGCCTGGAAGATGGTGGTACATTTGCCCATGGATTCGTAGTGCTTAGTTCCTAGCCCAAACACTCCTGCACCAGTTACCTCCTCGGTCCTCGAGCCGTCCGTGTACCACTTTGTTGTGTGGTTGCCCAGTCCATAAGTTGTGGATTCATTGCTCCACTTCTCCTTATTGCTGAGCTTTATCTGTAAATTCTTCTCGAAGATGAATTTCCTGATGCTATCGTCCCTAGATATGGCAAGAAGTGGGAGTTTTTTGAGTAAGTCATCGTGTTCTTTCGAACCGATGCATTTTCCTCTTCCAATTCCCTCTTTTGCCATTCTTAGGATTGTTTTGTCTGTGGCGCTCATCACCATGATATGTAGAGGGATTAATTTCAATAACACTTCCATGGCTGTGGTTGGGCAGCTACGCATTGCTGCGGTAATGCACAGGCAAGCCAGTCTTTGAACTATGCTGAGTGTCTTCCTTGTCGTGGCTAGACTGGTTCGTTTCGCCCATGCTACTGCTCCGTATGTGATTACTGGTCTCACAATTGCAATGTACAGTACATCCATCGCAAGATATTTGGGCTGCATCCCCATGCCTTCCCCGCTAAGCTCCTACATATCCTTAGAGCATGGGTTTCTTTCTTGGATATCTCCTCTGTATGTTTTCGCCAGAGGAGCTTACTATCTAGATGAAGTCCTAGATACTTTAATTCTTTGACTGGTATCAGTGTCGTGCCTGATATGCTAATGTGCTTAAGTCTTTGAAGTTGTCTTTTCTTGTCTCTTTGTGAATGGTACTACTGTTTTTTTCGCCGGATTGATGCTGAGTCCCACAGTATGGCACCATTGCTTGGTTACTATAAGCCCCCTTTGTGTGATGTCGTCAAGGGTTTCTTCAAACTTACCCCTGGCAATCAATACAATGTCATCGGCGTGCGCCTGACAGTTGATGCCAAGGTTGGTTAATTTTTCCAGCGGTTCGTCTACAACTAGGCGTGATAGTACTAGGGGTGATAGTACCCCTCCTTGTGGACATCCTCTTGATGTGTTCGCTCTTATGGTTTCAGATGGTGTTTAAGTCTCTGCTGATCTAGTGCTCAGCAGGTCACATATCCAGATGGATACTGTACTGTTAACTCCTTTCCTATCCAGCGATCGTTTGATCTCCTCATGTGAGGTGTTGTCAAACGCTCCCTTAATGTCTAGGAAAGTGCACAGTACTATTTCTTTTGCTTCCGAGGCACTTTGAGTTATCTCCGTCAGCTGATATAGGGCGGTTTCTGTTGATCTGCCCGCTCTGTATGCATGCTGACGATGATGTAATTGGGATGTGTTCAATACAACTTCCCTCAAATAGTTGTCCACAAACTTTTCTGTCATCTTCAGAAGAAATGACGTAAGGCTGATGGGTCTGTACGATTTTGTACGATTTTGGCTGTGTGGGGTATTATATGAAGATTCTTCTTACTTAAATTTTTTGTCACACCCACTTAATGAGCGATAGGAATAGGAATATTTTAACTATTATTAGTAAAAATTCTCGGCCATAATATTTATTTCAGCATTTAGAATTTGAGAAAATAATAGTTCTAAATTCGCGCGAATTTCGAACTATTATTTTCTCAAATTCTAAATGCTGAAATAAATAGAACGACCTTTTCAACTTTTACTATTACATACGAGGGGCGTTCAATATATTCTCGGTACCGATATGAAGGAAAATGCGAATTCAATTTAAATTATCTTCATTTTTCAATATAATTTCCCCTAACATCAATGCATTTGTTACATATTGAGATAAGCTTTTTTAAACCCTCAAAAAAATAAATTTCCTCTTTCTTTGCAAAATACCCATTTATTGCCGACTTGAGTTCTTCATCATCCGAAAATCTATTTCCACGAAGACATTTTTTCAAATCCGGAAACAGGAAATAATCACTAGGGGCAAGGTCTGGACTATAGGGTGGGTGTTGGATTTCTCCGAAACCACAATTTTGCGCAGCAGCCTTGGAAACTCGCGCCGTGTGAACAGGAGCGTTGTCATGAAGAAGCAACACACCCGCTGCGAGTTTACCCCGTCTTTTCTTTTTAATTTCCTCCCGCAAATTATGCAAAGTGGAAGCGTAGGATGTGGCGTTGATGGTTTCACCTTTTTTTTGTACTCAATGAGCAAGATTCCCTTTGAGTCCCAAAAAACTGTGGCCATGAGCTTCCCGGCAGACGGAGTGACTTTGAACTTCTTCGGGTGGTCTGTTCCTTTTTTATGCCACTGCATGGACTCTTGTTTGCTTTCAGGGTCATAGTGGTGGACCCATGTTTCGTCCCCAGTAACAATTCGATCCATAACACCGTCCGCTTTCTCACTACACATCTCCAAAAGCTCTCTACAGAATGCGATTCTCACTTTTTTCTTAGGCGCTGTGAGCATTCGTGGCACCCACCTTGCACTGACCTTTGAAAGGTTAATATGGTCAATAAGAATGGTGTGAATGGTACCAATTGAAAGCTTGGTGATCTCTGCCATCATTTTCACCTTTATTTGGGCATCCTCAAGAACAAGTTTTTCGACTTCTTTGATGCTTTCTCCCGTACAAGCAGTAGCCGGGGCGCCGGAGCGGGGGTCGTCTTCAATGCTCTCTCTGCCTCTTTTGAACTCACTTGACCACTTTCGCACAGTTGATATTGAAGGTGCGGAACCCTGGTAAACAGCCACCATCTCTTCATGAATAGTTTTTTGACTTTTTCCTTGCTTAGTGAGAAATTTAATTACAGCGCTATGCTCAATTTTCACCATCATCGTCTCAGTTGCCGTTATGATTCTGTTTAACTAGAGATAAAACGCGAATTAATAATCACATTTATATGATAATATAAAATAATACTATTACTTGATAAATAAGTCAATTTATTATTACAACCACAGCTTCACCCCGATACCGAGAATATATTGAACGCCCCTCGTATTTGCAGACACATAACTAATATTTTTTCTATGTGAAACAACAACAACTACCCAAAACAACGCTAAAAGTGCCGTCCAGAAGATAATTTTTCTGGCTCCCTTCCGGTAACCTCCGTATTTCCTCAGAGATTGTCGGAGACATAAATATAGTATACGAAAATCCCGGTTCAATAACAGTACTCCTGTAGAATGGCTCACTACGTTTATACCGAGACATACCGAAATCATGCATCACACCTCGATTTTTAAAAATTACACATATCTCTGAAGCAAATGTGCGGCTTTAGGAAAGGAACTGTTTCGGATGTTTATAAGTTGTCGCCGAACTTTGCCAAACTGAACAGACGCACTAGTTTCACCTCTTCCACAAACTTCGTCAAAAACTTCGCGAATACCACTTCTTTTGAGCGAAACATTTGCACATTCATTTTTTATTTCGCTTAATAATTTTAATTTACCACGAAGGTCTTCTTGCGTCGAATGGTTGTATTGACTGACCTTTGGAATTCTAACTAAATTTTCATTGTTAAACTCAACAACTGCACTGGCATTACACTCATTCTTATAACACGTATATCTCTTGCACAATCTAGACTTTGATTTAATTTTATAAAGGTGCTTTGTTTCGGGTATGTACAAAAGTTCGCTTCCCTTTCTAAAACCTTCACAGATTTCATATACAAGTATCGATTCACCCAAATTTGCCATTTTAACGATGTGTATCACTCAAAGTTCATGAACTAATGAGATGACTGCACATCGAGTTACAATCAACAAACATTGATTACGGTAAAGTTCACTTGTTTTTCTAACAAGTACAGTTGGCTTTACAGATTCATTTGCCTTTTCTCTGAATTCGGAATTGTTTCGCTTTAAGGAAGTGAAATAATGTCGAATTGTGGAAAATTTGCTTCGGCTTTATTTACCAAGCAATGTTCGGCGTTATATCACTTTGTGAAAGTGAAATAATGCCGAATTCTAAAATTCGACAATTTAATAAAAAAAATATTTTAGAGATTTCTGATTCTTTTTATTACAAAAATAACTTAAATTTAAGATAATTGGAGTATTTTACATTAAAAAATGCTGTTCCAAAACTTCACACATCCGGTTTGGAAGGGATGTAAACAAATTAGCCAAATATTTCAGTGAAATCGAGCTCCAAGTTAATTCGATGGCTTGGGTTAGTTCGGGTATACTCGAATATTATTGTCCTGATCCGTATACTTGACGTGTCAACCATACCCAAACATTTTCAATGATATTTAAATCCGGAGAATAGGGCGGCCAGCTTAATAGCTCCAGATTTTGGCTCTGTATATAGGTTTAAACTACCCGAGCTGTATGTATTGGCGTATTATCATGTTGATTAATCCCCGGCAGAGGTCCAAAAAGGGTATGACAGTATGGAAAGGCCTTTTTCAATATGCCATTGTAAGACAACGCATTCATTGTGGTTGACATAAATTGTAGTTGGCAGGTTCCATAATAGGAAATGGCCCCCACACCATCACACCTCCAACTCTGCTATGCAGCCAGTCCAAATAATGTGTTTCTTAGTCGAGGTCATGAAAATAGTCGCTATAGCCATCGGGGCCTCCAAATTAATTTGTTGTTCATTGGAGAAGACTACTCTATGCCACTCCGAAGTCCAGGTCACATGTGCGCGACAAAAACTGAGGCGTTGCTCTTTTAGAATCGGGTTGAGAGGTGGCTTCTTCTTGATTTTAAGTCTTTTTAGATGTTTAGCTTTCGAAATAACACGACGCATAGTTGTGAAACTTGCCTTGACACCGCATTTATCCCTGATTTTTGCAGAGTCGTGAGAATTTGACGCTTTTCTTAAAATACGTCGCCTTTCCGCATTAGTAAGCACGCTGTGTGTCCGGCTTTTCATGTTTTTTTTCTATATACTTAAAAATGTTGATATAACGTGTCGGCTCCTCACGATTTTTTAGCTGTTTTGGCAATAAATAAGCCAGCATCCTAGTAAGCTTTGATTTGTCCTTTTTCCCTCTCGCTTAATGCTTTTAATCGACCCATTTTAGGTTTTTTTGAAATTGAATAGTCTACTCTAAATTAACAAAAAAAAAATCGATCAACGAAGAATATGAGTCCGTGTGCCAAAGATAACAGTCAAACTAAATGTATGTCCTATTCAAGTCGCGGACATTTTCGACCCCGCATTTTGCCGGTTTTTGGTTGATAATATTTTGTTAAAACTTAAAGCTTTAGCATTGAATCTTCCTTTTGATCCAATAACAGCAATTAAATTAACTTTAATTTCCAAAAAAGAAAAAAAAATTTCGAGCATGCTTTGTTTGGGGGCAATGAAGGATAGAAAACAGTCGTAAGGGGTGTCCTATTCAAGTGGCGAGGAGTGTATGTAGGCAGTGGAACTTCTGTGGCTGCTGAGTCTTTTTGTGATTCTCTTGTGGACCGGGAGTCGCTTTGACCAATGGAAGCGCAAAGTGGCATACGTTGTCCATGGATTTGGATACTTGGCAAGTACACATGGAATGACACAGCACTTTTGTGTATGTGTGCGTGAGTATATGCATTTGGCTTTCACGCGGTGTGGCGTAGTTAGGTGGTAGTTTCAGGAGAAAGCTGAACAGGCTGGAGGTGGAAAAATGAACACCGGATCGGGCGAGGAAGCTAATCACTTTTGACGGTGTGACAGGTTAACTCGTTTGATTAAGCAGCGGTGTGGCGTAGTCAGGCGCTAATTTACACACGCATGTTTCTGACACAGAGACGAGAAAAATGAACCCGTTGGAGGTGGCAAGTTGTTCCATGAGCCAGTGAGGTAACAAGCTTTTTTGTCTAGGAAACGGGTTTCTTATTTTTTTTTTTTTTGTTTATTAAGTTCCGGCGGTACTGAAGGTAACAAAATTATTTCCGCGTAGAGGCGGCATTTATCTTCTTCTTGTTTTAAATGTAGTCGCCCACAAAATGACTTAATAAAGAAACGTCCACCGAGTTGTAGCTTGAGTCTCCACATTTACAAACGGGGTGGTCCCTATTAGAATTTATAAATTTTAACAACTTAGAAATTCTCAATCAGGTGAGCAACCCTACCTTTATAAATAGAATCAAGACAGAGGTATTAGATCCCACTCTTTGTACTACATTTAAAAAAAAAATTATTAGGAACTGGAATATGTCAACAGATACCTCAATGTCTGAAAATCGCCACATCCTATTCGACCTTGAACTAGGTAATATTCTCTCGGAGAGGTGCAGACAACCTAAGTCCACAGATTGGGACACAAACCGTCAAGAACTTAGAGACAACCTGAAAAGATGTGACACAAATATCAGAGACACTGACAACATTGAACTAACGTGTAAAAATCTCAATACGGCAATCATAACTGCCTTCCACCAAGCCTGCCCAGAAAAGGAAAAAGCAGGTAAGCGACTTACCCCCTTGTGTAACAAAAAACTAGCCACGCTCAGAACAGAGACGAGAAAGCTCTTCAACCGGGGCAAACGCAATGCTGAATGGGAAATATATAGAAACACACTCACCATGTATAGCCAAGAGAGAATCGTGGAGAAACTTCTGTCATACCATCAATGACACCACAAGCTGTGCCCGCATTCATAAAGTACTCTCTAAACAGCACACTAATCCTATTGGTTCTATAAAAAAAACCTGATGGTACGTATGCCGAAAACGAGTTACAGACGCTCCAGCTCTTAGCCGAAACACATTTCCCCGACTCCTTGATAATTCCAGAATATCAAGAAACCCCTCCCCAGAGAAGGTTATATTGACCACTTAAAGAGGATTGGAACAGGTCAAAGGCGATCTTTTATGAAGCTAAAAAAATTTGGGCAATCAACTCTTTTCAACCCTTCAAAACCCCTGGAGAAGATGGAATATTTCCAGCTTTACTAAAAAAGGGCATCCCACAACTGCTACCTGTACTTATCAACCTGTTCAGGGCTAGCTACGCATCGGGATATATACCAAGAAAATGGAAAGAGGTTATTGTCAAATATATACCCAAGGTAGGACGCAGGCCGTCTGCTCTACCAAAGTCATATAGACCAATAAGCCTCACCTCCTCTTTTCCTTAAAACTATGGAAAAAATACTTGATTGACATATCAGAGACGGGGCACTTCAAACGAACCCCATTCATAAGTACCAATAAGACTATCAACCCGGAAAATCAAAAACACACAAAGAGATAGCGATCGGTTGTTTCCTAGATATAGAAGGAGCATTTGATAACACAGAATTCTCCCAGATATATAGAGATATCCAACACATGGGAGTTGACAACACTACATGTAATCCATTTGTATACCCTATTCTAAGGGTATATTAATTTTGACGCATAGTTTGTAACATACCTTAATATTGCCCGTAGACCCCTAAAAGTTACTATATTTATGATCAGCATCGATAGTAATGCCGATCTAGCCATGTCCGTCCGTCCGCCCGTCCGTCCGTCCGTCAGCAAAAATTAGGCCGTTAAACTGGACCTAGAGACCTGAAATTTTAACCATATACTCTCTAGGATCCCGAAATAATCAAGTTTACGAATTTTTGAAATCCGCCCACAGACACGCCCACAAACTCAAAAAAACAAAATTTTGGAAAAAATCGAATTTTGAGCTAGAAAGCTGAATTTTTTTTTGTATGATCTATGACTCCTAAAACTGCTCGGGAGATAAAATTTTCAAAATCCGCCCGTGTCAGTGGCCCACAATTAAATAAAATAATTTTATTGAAAAACCAAAATTTGAGCTAGGGAGCTGAAATTTATAATATATACTCTCTAGGGGCCCTTTAAGCTCATGTGTAAATATTTTCAAAATCCGTCAACTGACACGCCCACAATTAAAATTTTTTTTTTTTTTTGAAAATCCAAAGTTTGAGCTAGGGAGCTGAAATTTATAATATATACTCTCCAGGGGTCGTTTATGCTCATGCGTAATTTTTTTTCAATCCGCCTACTGACACGCCCACAATTAAATAAAACAATTTGATTGGAAAACCAAAGTTTGAGCTAGGGAGCGTTTTTTTACAAAAGCTTCGTTTTTGCGATAAAACCCTTAAATGTTATATAACAAAATATGTAGAGCGTTCTTAACAATTCAACCATACTTAGACTTTTGTCACGCCCATTTATGAGGGATAGGAATAAGAATAGGGTATCCAACAGCTCGCCCAAGCGGACTGTAGCGCGTCACTATGTTTTATTTTTATTTTTAACGAACTCAAGTCGCCCGTAGATGAAGCAAAAGCTTCGAAACGCGTCGCGAAAACAGAAATAAATAAATTAGTTGTGAAAATAAAAACGAAAAACGTTAATAAAGTAACATTTAACAAAAGTTGAATATCTTTTAATTCAAACTACATGTAAGTGGATAGGAGGAGGAAAAAACAATAAAAACCTCATTAGGCAACAATAAACTCAGTGTGGCAGCTACGAAAGGATGCCCCAGGGAGGAATACTCGCACCCTTGCTATTGTCTTTCGTAGTAAACGAGCTACTGATCATTCTCAGAATGATGGTTTCTATATCCAAGGATATGCAGACGACATAGCTATAAAATTCGAAGACACAATCTCGGATCGCCTCCAGAGAGCTCTGAACCTGGTAGCTGAGTGGTGCACAAAGGTTGGACTTAAAGTCAACCCCAAGAAAAGCACCATGGTTGCATTCACCAAGAGAAGAAGGCGAGGACGACTCAGAAACGCTATACTCTTTGGCGAAACAATAGAGTTCTCAACGGAAGTTAAATATCTAGGAATCACACTAGACGAAAGACTAACATGGAATTCTCACCTTACCAAAACTATTGATAAGTCCAGGACCTCATTATGGACCAGCAAAAGCCTACTTGGTAAAAACTGAGGACTTAACCCCAAAATGACACTATGGATGTATATGGCAATTACAAGACCTATTATCACGTATGCATCCGCTGTCTGGTGGCACAAAGCAACGCAGAGGTCGGCACAGGCTAATATCAATAAAATTCAGGGACTAGCATGTGTCTGTGCAACAGGTGCAATGAAAACTGCACCAACAGCTGCACTTAAAATTATACTAAACATCACTCCACTTCATCTAGAACTAATGAAAGAAGCAATAGTAAACACCTATACGCTCATCACAGAAGATGAACCAAATTCCAACATAGCTCACTCTGTAATCCTACGGGAACTCAGAGAACACGAACTACTTGGAATACACCTAAGAGACAAATGTCTACCAAGATATAACTTCCGACACAACTTCAGAGTTACATTTCCAGACCGTCGAAACTGGGAACAGAAGATTCACATGTATGGTACACATTTGGGTGTCTGGACAGAGTGGATACGAAGGCAATGAAAAAGCAGACGAACTAGCCAGAACTGGATCCGCATCTCCATTTATGATGCCAAGACCATTCTGCGGGCTATCAATAAACACTATTAAGAGTTGTGTTAAGACTTGGCTAGAGGAAAAGAAGCTTCATTTCTGGAGGGAAATCGAAGGGAACAGGCAAGCAAACAATTTTATGCCAAATAGTGTTATGAGTCGAGGCTTGGCCACAGGGGCATCTTCGGAGTAGTGGAGGCGGACGGTGGCACGCTCGCGGTGGCACGGCTATCGTTCTTCGGACGGGGTAGTTCTTGTCCCCCTCGCACTAAACCACCTGCTCATAAACAAAAAAAATATTCGTGCCTGAGAAAAAAAAAGGAAGAAGATAGGCAGGGAGAGCTAATTCTAAATCGGACGGACAAAAAAAGAAAGGAAAGAGAAGAGGAAAGAAAGATAGGATAGACGAAAATAAAATCTCAATTACCTTTGCCCTACCAATGAGAAAGTACAGGAAGTCAGATGCATTTTAAGTACCCTAACTATGCTAAACTAATCTTATTCTCCTATCCTATAATCTAAAACGTAAGCTAAACCTTAATATATATCACTAATCCAACTAATATCTAACCTAATTCTAGTCTCCTTTGCATCTACTTCTTCCCGATGTCGCTCCCTGGTAAGGTTCGTCTCGTCCCTGAGACTTGCGAGATGATGTTGGCTCTGGCTCGGACTACCCACCCTTTGTATCGGTCAACACTCCATTGGCTATCTCTCTGGCCGAAAAACAACGAGAGACAGCCCCTTGACCAGAATCCAGCCACTTGTCCGTTACGTGTCCTTGTAGTGGAGAGTACGTACATCGTCACGTCCCGTCCTCATGTCCGTCGGTCGTCTACGTATTGTCTACGTCATGGCACAGGCGGAAGGGCGGCCTTCCCAATTACTCCACACACCAAATCACACAACGTACTCTACTCCATTAAAACACAATTATTTACACTCTTCAAATACACTATAATTCATTTGTAAATCTTAAACTACGCTAAAACTAAAAAAAAGGAATAAAATTGATACCGGAGTTCTTACCTATCCTTATCCTATCCTTACTGACTAAATTTCATTCAAATAGGCAAAATTCTTGCCCTAAGGAAAATATATGTGTTAAAACTTACGGCGTATTATTCTTCGTCCCTCGTCGTCCTGCCGGCAGCACTTGGAGCGATGAACTCTGCAAAAGCAATACGGCTTTACCGCCTCTTTCTCGCGTTTTCACTCACTGAAACACTATATCCTTACACTATTATTTTACTCTATTCTCATTCAAAAAAAAATTCAAAGAAAGAACTTAAACTACTTTACTAATTCTATCAACTTGTTCACTAATTCACTATATTGTTTGTCTTTAAACGATTTTTTTTTGTGATGCACTTTAAGGGGGATATGACCCTATAGGAGCACATTAGCTGCTGGCAAGCGGAGCGCCTATGCTGCAGTTGACCTTTCAAGGGCGAAGTTGCTGTGCTCTGTGACCGGTCCTTTTATTGCGTCCGTTTCTTGCTGATGTGCTTCAAATCGGTCTTGGGCCGTTATTAACACTTAGCACAGCTAAGCGGACGTTTAATGTGGAGTCTGTGGGCGACAATGTCGGATTTAAGGATCCCAGGACAAAAGGTCAGCAGAGGTGAGGGTCGTCTCTCGACTCTACGCCCCAACCCAATACCTCTGCTATAGTTTTCTAATTTATTTATTTGGTCTGGTGCCTTGCGTTTCTCATGCCTATATTATATCTATATTTTCTTTTATTATTTTTTTTTCCTTTATTGATGTTTATCGCACAATCACTTTGAGTATTCTCTGTTGGAATCTCTTTTATTTTGCGGATATTCGTCACAAACAAACTTTGCCAACCAATAAAACTCTAATTTGAATCCCTTTGATCGAGTCCACTTAATCGACAACGTTTGAAATTATCTGCGAGGTGCGAGCAGCCAAGCAAGTGAAATGACTAGTGTGTACCGTACCGGTATGTGTACATAGTGAACTGTCAGTGCGAGAATTATTATACCCTATTCTAGGGGTATATTAATTTTGACGCATAGTTTGTAACATACCTTAATATTGCCCGTAGACCCCTAAAAGGTACTATATTTATGATCAGCATCGATAGTAATGTCGATCTAGCCATGTCCGTCCGTCGGCAAAAATTAGGCCGTTAAACTGGACCTAGAGAGCTGAAATTTTAACCATATACTCTCTAGGGTCCCGAAATAATCAAGTTTACGAATTTTTGAAATCCGCCCACAGACACGCTCACAAATAAATAAAACAATTTTTTTGAAAATCCAAAGTTTGAGCTAGGGAGCTGAAATTTATAATATATACTCTCTATGGGCCCTTTATGCTCATGTGTAAATATTTTCAAAATCCGCCCACTGGCACGCCCACAACTATTATTTTTTTTTTTTTTTTGAAAATTCAAAGTGAGCTAGGGAGCTGAAATTTATAATATATACTCTCTATGGGCCCTTTATGCTCATGTGTTAAT
Source organism: Portevinia maculata (assembly GCA_949715645.1). NCBI lineage: Eukaryota > Metazoa > Arthropoda > Insecta > Diptera > Syrphidae > Portevinia > Portevinia maculata. Next base: position 225,359,123 of record OX454526.1, read on the forward strand.
TTTTTTTAAATCCGCCTACTGACACGCCCACAATTAAATAAAACAATTTTATTGAAACGCCCAAGTTTGAGCTAGGGAGCGTTTTTAAATGTTATATAACAAAATATGTAGAGCGTTCTTAACAATTGAACCATACTTAGACTTTTGTCACCCCCACTTATGAGGGATAGGAATAAGAATAGGGTATCCAACAGTTCGCCCAAGCGGACCGTAGCCCGTCGCTATGTTTTTTGTTTTGTTTTGTGTTCTTGGATTACATCCTAGCTTCGGTCGTCAGGTAAGTTCAATTTTATCTAATTTATTATCTATTAACTATTGCATTCCACGCACCTAATTGATACTGTTTTGTGTTTTATTTTTGGTGACGGTTCTACCGATGGAGATTCTTCGACGTTTTTTTTTTTTTTTTTTTTTTTTTTGTTTGATTTGTTAATCGCAAGTATGATTTTCCAAACTAATAGGTAAGTGCCATTGTTTCTTGGTCAGGTAGACTCATGTGGTTCGGTTGCATTTTATCGCGATCAGTCTGTGTTCGTATGTGCGTGCCGTCATTGTAATTTTCATTTATTTCTGTTTGTTATTATTTTCTTTTCATATCTTTTTATTTCAGGACAATGCGCTGAGAATAAATGCAAGGGTTCATCGACCTTGAATTTATATCACAGGTAAGTGATTTTGTTGTGGACTTAGTGGTCCTTTAATAAGGTTGTAATTTAGTTTTTTTCTTTTCTAGGTAAGCTGCAATGGATATCGCCTAGGAACCAGGACCCCGTAACAATAGCTCCCACAAAAAAACGAAACAACTACTACAACTTAGTAGAAGTCAGATTCGACTAGTCACAGGCTTCCTCACAGGGCATTGCCGTGTTAAAAAAACACCTCATGACTATACATATCACAGGATAATACCTGCAGATGATTGTGCAACGAAGACGTTGAAACAGCAGAATACATACTGTGTGAATGCAACTGCTTAATCAAAACGCGTCAACGTTATCTAGGTAAATTCTACCTTAAAGCAGCAGACATAGCTGCCAGCTCTCCAAAAGAATTAGCCGCTTTCCTTAAAAACTGCGGCATTACGGACGAGCTCTAAATGAAAGATATCACAATAGGCCCACAAGCGGCCGCAGTGATCTGGATACAATATATAACCTCCCCCCAAAAATCTAATCTAATCTCCACGGATGGGAACTTCCCGAGCAATAACTTCACCTCCATTTAGAAATGATTTCACTTTTTTTCTCCTTCAGCGGGCAATAACTTCGACAAATATTTATTTATTATTTCCACCTATAATTTGATAATTTTTCGATATATATTGATAATAATTGGATATATCCATTTGGACATAAACTTATAATAAACAATCGCCCTGCAAAGAAAACTTAAAAAAAAACGTACATTATTTTATTAATATACTCAACATACCCCAAATTCACGCCTATTCCGAATCCGCAAACAGAGGCGTTGTAGGGGAAATCATGCACCCCTTACCTTTTTTTATACTTAGGTGGCCGGCCTCGCAGCTAAAATGGATTCTGGACATCTCGTCGACTCATACCCCGGCCGGCTTTCGGCGTCACATGCAAGTTGCCGGGGGACCCCGACGCGGCGTGTTTTAAAACTAATAATGTATGAAATAGTTCAATAGATAAAAGCACCTTTGTGGCCTGCTTCGCATCTAAAAGGGTTTAAAGTTCCGGACATATCTTCGACTCATACACCAGTCAGCCTTCGGCCTCATATGCAGGTGCTCAGGGCACCTCTACGCAGGACGCAGCGTGTTTCAAAGAACGTTATTAAAATAGTTCAACAGAAAATAGTACCCGAGTGGACAGCTTCGCGGGTAAAAGACTTTAAAATTCTGGACAGTTCTTCGACGCGCATACCGGCCGGCCTTCGGCATCGATTTTTAAAGGCAAACTTAATACTCGCTTACAACGAATGCCGTAATATATTTTTTGATACCAATCTAAGCAAATGGCAAAAGGCCCCAAAAATATGCAACAAAATTCGTTAAAACAATTTGGGCGATTTTGAAGGTCTTTTTTCCATTTTTGTGTTTGCTGTTTGGCGTTGGGGCCTTATTTCATTCGACCATCAACAGGTACCATAGTTTTTTGAAATACGGCCCTATGTAACAAACAGTGCAAGAGTTCATCACCGATCATGGCGATTCATAAATTATCATGAAATGCGAAGAGAAATTATTTCCCACAAAAAAGTGAGTTGAAGTTACTGCCCATTCGCGGTGAAGTTATTGAGCGTGAATTTATTTCCCTGCACCCGCTAATAGCGTTTATTTAAAATCGGAAAGGTAGGTGGGATACATACTTCTCAGGCGAACTTTGTGGCAATAATCTGGCAAAGAAGATCGGAATTTAATCTGTACAGTACAATTCAACTCGTAGCGCTCGCCGTGTAACAATTGCTCAGTAAATCTCTTAGACATTTTATGTTACTGCCCTGTTTAAACTTTAAAGTCCTAATTCACATTTAATGAGCGTAGATGGTAATGCCTATAGTGTAGACAAATCGCGTGAGCCGCTGTACGAACCCAGTTAATACTTTTACACAAGACTTCATCCATAGAAATCCGCACTAGAATCGCACGTATAAAAGCCGTGGATGGCATGGATTTTTTTCCTTTTGTTTTGTTTCTTATCCTTTTTAAAATGCGAGTGAGAAAATTTATAATAGTGGTTGATAAAATTCAATTAAGTAATAGTCAATAGGTAATTGACATTAACTTAAAATAAATCAACGATACTTCACCGAAACGACTGACCAATCACCAACAACATAAAAAAAAGTGGAAAGAAAATCCAACTTATAGTTTCGTTGGACGTGTGATTCACCTAAGTAAATTCTTACATACTAGCTTACACCTAAAAACCACGAGGTTAGATTTTTCTCCACAAGGAAATCGCGAGGCAACAAATTCATCACGCATATTTCCATGATATGTGCGACAAAATTGCAAAAGTTCTGTGTACATACAAAATAACCTACAAGACAGTTCGAGCCAATATTCGCCAATATCACCTGTAACACTGTTCAGTCATTGCAAACGAGAGCGACACAGTCCGTCGAAGGTGACCTCGCCTGGCTGCAAGCCTCATCTGCCATCAATCTCTCAGCGCTGAATAGTTTCTCCGTTTAATCGAACTCCGTAGCTTCAATCGTCACCACATACCAAGTTCGTCCCCAGCACCAAGTAAAAACACCTAAATCACCGCACCAGTGACCATCCCGCTCAGGGTCAAGCAGCAGCAATGCCTTATTGACTTATTCATTTTATTTGTTCTTTTATTTTATATAAATTTTATAACAAGCATCTTATTTTCATTATACACAAACATACGTATCTAATTTATGGTATAATAGCCGTAAAATATGAGTAGGTAAGAGGTAACACCAGGTAAGAATAGCTAAACGAATTGCCAATCCTTCATTCTAACATTAATGAATTTTCTTTCAGCAGTTGATAGCAGCTACAGAACCCGAAGTGCCCACATCAGGTCTGCAGTCAGCGAAAATCAGTGTAGTCAGTTATCGGATTAATTAACAGTTCAATAATTGAGCTAAACCATAAGTTTTGTTTGGCATTTCGTTATCGTATTCATTCCTTATTTATTGCCTTTTTAAAAATATTTTGGTTTCTAAATATCATTTAAATTAAAATAGTAAGTTGATCTAAAGTGAAGTTTTATATCTATCTTAAACATTCATGACACATTTAATACAAATCGTATGCTTTTATTCTACCAGATTACTTAATATACCTACATATAGCTACCTAAATTTATTTATTTTTCCTTTTTAAACATTGGTTCTAATAATAAGACATAACAGAATTCATTAGTTTCATAGTGCACTACTTATCTAATATATAAAATTCTTGTGTCACAGTTTTAGTGTTTATACGAGTACCCCTCCGAAACGGCTTGACCGATTTTGATGAAATTCTTTATGTATATTCCGTAGGTATGAGAATAGGTTTATAACTAATTTTTATACCACTAAGTAATAATGGTGGTCTACCACAAACATTTTTTTTTTTTGACAACATTTTTTATTTTTTTATGGTTTACCATTCAAAAATACATATAACTCGTAATTTTCAAACTTCTACCACCAACCCCCATTTTTTAATAGCAATATTAGTACTGTAATAATCTTTAACTCTCAGTGATCGATAACTGATTTATCATTATTATTAGTTTGCTTATTATTCAGGGGAACAATTTAAAATAAAAGAGAAATATATACGTGTTTTATGATTGTGAAATGAAGGTAAAATAATAAAAGAACGAATATATAATCAGTATACTGTTTTCCATCATTAAGTACTTCTATTTAATCTATTTATGTATGTAGTAAACAATGCCAGCAAGGGAGCAATTTGGACCGTGGAACGAATAGAACGACATACATGCGAAATAGAAGAGCCCAAAGATCAGACGAACGAGTCCAACAAGATAATGCAGATGCGCGTATGAGCATGGCACAATTTCGTGAATCACAATCACAAGAGTCACGAGCTGAACGAAATCAACAAAGACAATTGGATTGAACGGCTTACTTATCGGTACGGATCCAGATTCTAACCTGTTCCTGAAGTCAACATTTAATTCATGTTTCCAAATGACATCGTTCGGAGCAACAGAAATAGTTAAAAATAATGCTGCAAATGGTCAACAATTCCATTCAAAATTCAAAATCAAATGTCAAGTTTATCACAAAGTGGGCTCATTGCTGCCGAATGAACCACATAATTTTTTACAAATTTACTTTATGGGCTGTGGGGACTCCCAAAACGCACTCGCCAATCGCGTGGATGCACGTTGCGGCTACAATAACTTCAATTCATTTCACATTTAGACATTTTCACCAAGCTATCTCTTTCTGAAGTGCGGAATCAATGTCTTAAACAACAGAAACAAATTGAATTATAAAATTACAGAAATTTGCACAAATCGTATGGAATAATCATTGTGTTTGTTAATGAACTGAATATGAAAGTGCAAACAGAAGCTATTGAAGGGTAAAAAGTAACAAATTATAGAGAAAAAACGTGAGAAAGTATGTTAAAGCAAAACAAACACTAAACTATCCCTATCCTATTCTTTTTCCCATCAGAGACACCTAAGGAGTCTATATCATAAATTTTAGTTTCCTAGCTCAAACTTTCCAATAAAATTGTTTTGCTTAATTTTGGGCGTTTCAGTGAGCTGATTTTAGAAATTTTATCTCTCGAGCAGTTTTATGAGTCAAAGATCATACAAAATTTCACCTTTCTAGCTAAAAAATCGATATTTTCGATAAATTTGTTTTTTTTTTTAGTTTGAGTTTTTTTTAGTGTGTCTGTGGGCGGATTTCAAATATTCTTAAACTTAATTATTTCGGGGACCTGGACAGTATATATGGTTAAAGCAGGTGGCAATGGTGCGATGGTAGAGTATTCACTAAGTGGAGAGAAAAGTCCCGTCGCACCAAACTTCTTTCCTATCCTTCTATTCTTTCAGTAAGTAGCACCCAAAAATAGGCAATGAATTGCTGGGATCTACTTGCGCAACAAACTAAAAATGCCTTCGCTGTGGTTTTACCATTTTAAGGGTACTGTGTCACTACAGAAAAAAGAAATCCCTTTAGCGCACGCAAATTATAAAAAAAGGCTCAATTTTTTGCCGAAAGACGAACGGACATGGCTAGATCGACATTACTATCGATAAATATAGTAGCTTTTAGGGGTCTACGGGCAATATCAAACTTCGCGTCAAAATTAGTATACCCTTAGAATAGGGCATAAAAACAGTTAATATGTTGACCGAAAACCCTGCTCAATTGTTTTTCGATATCTAAAATGTTTGTTTAGAAAACTTTTCAACTTATTTGCTTCCAAACAAAAATATTTTTTTGCCACAACGCGATTGTCATGGTTTCACTTTTATTTTTCATACAGAATCTTTATATATTGTTAGATTTTTAGTATTCCAAAACGTGGTTTGGATTCTCCTTCTCAGTTCCGAAACTTTTTTTTGTTAAAATTGGATTTGTTATAAACTTTTTTGGAAATATTCATTCATTTTTCATTCAGCGGTTGGTTTTTTTTTGTGCTCATTTGCCACTGAAGTTGTCGTGAGGTACTCTATTGAATGAGCACAATGAATTGTTCAAATTATTCAAATCACACATGCACAAATTACAAATTGACAATCACGCTATTGTCATTAATCCTGATAAAACACCAGCTGGAGAGCACATGCGTGGATTTCATGTACCTGTTATTGACGACTTTGCTGGAATCATGGTTGGCGACCGTACAGCGACGCGACAAATCGTGATTTGAAGAAGAAATAATTATACTTATTTTGAGATATGAATGAATGTTCGAATGTCTATTTTCGTTCGAATTATACCGGTTTTCCTCAAATAAATTTTCTATTCGATCGAATGTCAAAATACAAATTCTTCTAATTCGACAAACTATCGTTTGAATTCGAATGTCAAAATCAGCATGAATAATCTTGAGTTCATTGCTGATACACACCGTTCATACGACGCTCTCTAATATCCGCTAATGTTCTGAAAGGGACAAAACGTCCACAGCGCTCAATTCCTCTTTCAGTCATAAACCACATCCCCCTACACTTACAATAAGTTAGTTATTTTTCATTTCCATACGAAAATATTCACTAGAAATAATTTATATGGCAAAACAACGTTTACCGGGTCAGCTAGTTAACTTACATAATATAATAATCTATTACTGGCTTTTAAAACCAAATATTGTGTTAAGGCGCTTACATAACTTCCATGTTGAGTGAATTAAATAAATTTTAGTATCTTGCTCAATCTCAGGTTACTTCTAGAAAAAAATATATAAAATATAATATATATATATATATATAAATAAAATATTGGTATATAGAAATTCTGCAAAATATCAATGTACTGTAGAAGTTCAATAACTCTCTTTAAATCATTTCATTTCATATTTACATTGGTGAACTTCATTTTAAGAACTTACCTATCTTAATAAATTTTCCATTTTATAATGATTCCGAAACCGACTTTCTGTTTCAATATGGATTTAATTCTTTCAAATTGGCAAAAGGGGTGACGATTTGTGAATAATGAAGTCAACGAAGTGAGAGCGTGAGTTTCTTTGTGGGAAGTGATTGGGGACTATCTATAAATATACAACAGGTAATAGATAATCAAGGAGACATGATGATAGTCATGTAATGGGTGGGCCAGCCTGATAGGCGTGTTCGTTATATACCTGACGATTACCCTCGCTGATTGTCGTCAACACCTGACAGCATTTCTCATTCCCGTAATCACTATTTGGTGTCTCTTATTCGAAATAGTTTGTTATCTCTTTATTTGTTTGTTTTTGTACTACCTTCAGGATATATCTACAATACTTGTTTTGTCGATTTAATATTTTTTAAATCGAATTCTTACACCATGTGTTTTGTCTGTTTCAGCAGCAACAAAAAATTAAAGAAAACCACGGACCATCAAAATATAATACAAAGTGTATTTGCATTGAATGCTTATGTTTAGCTCTGTGCTTAACGCTATAGAAAAAAGACGACTGACTTCAAGAGTACAGAAAAATAATTGCAACGCTTTTAGACAATAATAGATACTACATACTTTTGCAATGAGTAAATAGCAAGTGCGTTAAATCATACGATTTTACGGAGAAACTAATGATGATTAGTAATTATTAACAATTAATATTATATATTTAATTATGTTTTTAAGTGACAGTAGGTTTTGCAAGTTTTGTATACTTTTAGTTATCCAGATAGAGAAAATGAATTTGAATTTAGAGTTGAAGTTTTGTAGTGAACATACATTACAATATTGTTTAGTAGTGTTACGATATGATATTATGGAATAAATATTTGCATAGGGCAGATGAAATACCGAACAATACTTTTGACCGCACGATATTTACTTGTAGGCAGGTTAGTACCTAGCAGAATAAAAGCATACAAGCAAAAGTGGGAAGATTTTGCTTTTAAATAAAAAAAGTTGCGGATGTGTAAGATAGGGGGACATTTGCGCCATTAATAGGTTTTTTTTTATAGTGAAGTGGAAAATCTCGAAAGACACAATGGGGTTAGAAACTCAAAGTATTGTGGGACTCTAACCGCATCTAAGAACATTGGCAAATAATTTTAGTTTCAACGTTCAGTTTCGTCTGAAAAGGTATTCTAATTTAAATACTGGTTCTCATATATATATTTTCAGATTAAGAGTTGTGGGGTTTAGGTCTTCTTAATCGACGAATATTATATCGTATATTTAAGACGTCTTCTATTTCAGGATTAATATGCATCCGCAAACGATCGTTTTGACGAATTTTGTATTTTTTAATTACTTCCATTACAAGATCAATTTTATATTCTAAGACCTTCTGCCAAACATTATCAAAAGCCTGTGCAACGTCTAGGAATAATGAAGAACAAACTTGTTTTTCTTCTAGTACTTTTTCTATAACATTAGTTATACGATGCACTTGGTCTATTGTGAAATGTTTATTTCTAAACTCAAATTGATGGGTGGTCTATCTAGTCTTCTAAGGAGCATTTTTTCGAAAAGTTTTGATAATACAGGCAAAAGTGAGATTGGCCTCTCTGAGGCGACTTCTGATAGGGGCTTACCTTGTATAACTATAATTTTGACTTTATTAGCCGTTAAGTTAAGAAGATATTTATTTGTTGATCTATTTTTAAATTCACCGATGCTTTTTTTAAGTTTGTTATTTACTCTGTTAAATATAGTTTTATCGCCTTGATATCTTGCCATTTGCCATTTCCTGCGAGCACCTCTCTTTTCCTGATTTCTTCGTGATATTTTACCGATGCTTGCTTTTTTTGTTGGTGGGCCGGTGTTCTTTGTTCTGCTGGCTGTTGTATGTTGGCAATGAATTGTTCCACTTCGATGCCAATATGGGTTTATGTGACCAATGGAGGTCTAAGGTTAATAAATCCTTCGAAATTTGCCGTTGACCGTTAGAATCACGGGTGTATGATCCGATGATAAATCATCACTGTTTTCGACCTTTACTTCTTTTCCATTGATTCCTTTCGTTATAAAGAAGTCAATTAAGTCTGCTATTTGTATTGGATCGGATGGCCAATAAGTAGGCGATCCAGTCGAAATAAACTCACAGCTAAAATTTCGTACTGCTTTGTAAAGCTTCCTGCCTTTTGTCGTTACTAATCTTGAACCCCAATAGTTGTGTTTTGCATTGAAATCACCTTCAATGATAAAGTTATTGCCTAGATTTCGAAAAAGGTCATTGAGATCTTCCTCTGTAGGTGAATGCCTCGGTGGGCAGTATATGGCAGCTGTATTAAATTGTTTGCTTTTAGTCAAAATGTTTATTGTCGCTTCTTGCATGGTTTGTTTGTCAACTTTCGGCAGTTCATAAGGTTTCAAAATACGTTTTATCTTTGTTCCATATTTGAAGTGGGTTTCGGAAATCAGGCAAACAGCAATGTCTTCATTGCATAGAAATAAATGAAATTCAGAGAAGTCTTGGAGTAAACAGTTTGCATTCCAGGTTGCGACTTTCAGATTTTTAATAATTACTATTTTGCGGTTGTTTTTCCTGTGGAAACTTCTTTGTTAAGTAGCTTAATTATTTTATATTGATTATTCAATCTTTGAATAATAGTTAAAAGCATTTAATTTACTGGTAATTCTTCCTCTTTACGTGCATTTTTCACAATTTGGGAATAGGATTTGTTATTCCCAACTACCGTGTTTGTTTTGGCAGCAATTGGTATTTTGTCTACTTTATTATTTTCAACACTTATCTACTTGTTGCTTGTTTTTATTTTTGAGCTGGTTCTGTTGATGAATGGTAGTAAATCTGTTTTTCTTTTCCAGCTGGAGAGACTCTATAATTAGTTGGGTGTTTTCCATGACAGTTGATACATTTCACTTTCTCATCCTTTTTTAGTGGACAGATATTTGTTGCATGTTTTCCTTCATATTTAACGCATGCAAAATCTATTCTACAACAGCTTTGCGTATACCCGAAGGCTTGGCATGGTTTGCATTGCGGTATTGAGTTGGATATTCTTCTAACTGGCTCGTTCTTAACAACAACACTCATTATTGATTTAATAGCGTATAAACTTTCAATATCTTCTGGATTGTGAAAGGTGAGCATAAAAAGCGGTAATTTTCTATTTCTTGTAGTTGGTTGCCCATCATTACCTTTCGTAATTACATTTATAATTAAGTTTTTGGCTTCCAAAATTTTGAATTTGTTATTAGTCAAGTCTTCAACAATATCATGTTCAACACACGAGGAGTGAAGACCTCTGACGACTACTCTAATTAGTCTGTCGCCTTATTTTCATATGAGTGCCACTGCAACTTCATTTTTGTTATCTCATCCGTGGTTTCTCGATAAGTGTCACTGTCATCGACATTTATTTTCCAATTATTGTTGCTATATGATGTGAGCTTGCATGTTTCCTTTGTTTTTGTTTAATGATTCTTTTAAACTCACTAAATCTGTCAACTCCAGAGATCATTATTGGTGGTGGTAATGGCTGTCTTTTAAAGCCAAAGGGGATCTTTTCAAGCCTTTTATCATTTTGTTTAACTTATTGAGTTACGTGTTTTACCGTAACCACACTATCATGATTTCTTACAGTTTCAGAACTTTCCTCTGCCTTGCGTTTTTTCGTTGGCCTTTTCCGTTTCTTCATTTATTGTCCTTCTGTCTCCAAAACAAGCTCCGCCTCATCTGTGAGGTATTCTTTTTTTCTCAGCTTGCTGGATTATTTGGATTGGTCGGACAGTACGGTCCAATATGGTAACTTTCATTTCTAGATTATTTATCTGCTTTTGCAAGCCTATAACAATTTCTTCTAGACTTTTTCTTGCTTTAAGTTCAGCTTGCCATTCGTTGTAATAGCTGTTTGCTTTGAATTTCGCTTATGAATCTGTTTTATGTTCGCTTTCAAATATACTGGTTTCAATTCCAGATTTTTCTTTTCTTCTTTTGGAATACTTATTATTTTAGCGCTGTCTTTAACTATAGGGTTTTTTTGAGGTTATTGAGCTCCTCCTGGAGCTTTGTCGAAGAAGCAATAAATGGTCCCCCAGAATCCATGGGACCGACTTCCGAGGAGGGTGGATTTTTCAGTTTGCCTGGACCGCCTTCTGGGGTGTTTATGTCTGTTGTTGTGTCCATTGCCATTTTTGGAACTGAGTCAGTTTGACTATGTAGTTCAGTACGTACTACACATAAATCCCCTGCCAGGAAGACCGGGCCATTTGTTTTAGTTTTTGCCATTTTTGCGAAGTTTTCGTCTCCGCTTTGATGGATTTTAGTCGCCTCTTACAACAGGTATGCATACCTCGGGAATATTCTGACCCCTTGCCCGATGGGGGAAATAGTAATAAGTGGTAAAGTAAGCACAGCACAACATTTACTCGTGACATGCAGATGCCTTACTACACATTTTGAAATGGTGCAATTATGAAGGACTCTGTGTGTGCCTGGCTACAACAGGTTTTTTCTCTTATCCTCAGCAAGGTGTTGTAGAATTAACAATTTGTGTGCCACGGCATGTGTGCGAATGAAAATCATTGCCATGAACGTGTAGCGCGGTATTATCAACCTTTGCATGACCGTAAGAGTGTCATTTACAAGAAAGAGACTGGTTTATTTTAAACCTATCAGCATCAATGGCACCCCCTTAACTAATGCAAGTGGTGCTCTCTCTTACAAATCTTGTTTAGATTAGAAGGCGGCTGCTAGATGCACCATTAAGCTTAAGCCATGTGACCTTTAGAGATACCTGAAAATACTTGACTCAATTCCAAAAACAGAGCATGTTTTGTTCCAATCCTGATACTATGGTTATAGGAAATATTGACCCGCAAACGCCACCAAAAAATCACAAATTTGTATAGACGAATTGTTAAGAAAGACTTGGTCTTCATAGGTACTTAGCGAAGATCATTTCCGGGGGCTTCTTCAATGAATCCGTATTTTGAAAAACCATTCCATTTGATAATTTCGGGGTTCTGGATAGTATATGTTCCCAAATTTCTAACTTGAAGTTAAGGACCTCCAAATTGGTGACGGAAGAACGGATATGGCAATATCGACATAACTATCGATGCTGATCACAAACCTAGTAGCAAATATTAGTCTTCGACCAATATTGAGGCCTGAAAATAATGTAACGCTTTTTTTTAGATTAATAAAGATTTATGAAAGTAATAAGTTCAAGGGTTCAGATGATTTTAGCCCCCTTCGGGTAGGGGCTAGAATTTACCCGAGGTAGGCATGCCTGTCGTAAGAGGCGACTAAAATCCAACCTCCGTATACCGAGCGTATAGTGTATACAAAAAATGCAATGAACAAAACGAAACGATTAATTACCCCAGGTGGCAGTCCAGCTTTACTGGAAAATCCACCCTCCTCGGAGGTCGGCTCTACGGATTCTGGGGAGAGCCGCTTATTGCAATCCATTGACCCTTTTATTAAAAGTTCAAGGGTATCTCGATCACCTCCTTCAAGATCGAATAACCCCGGGAAAAGAAGTCCGCCGGGAGCGCCAGCGCGTGAAAAACAGGACTCAGTGAAAAATACAAGTTTTGAGGAAGAAAATAAAGCACTCCGAATCAAGCTTAAGGAAATGGATCTACTCTATCAAGATCTTAAGAAAGAGATAGATCTGTTAAAAGAAGAAAATAAGGTCCTAAGGAACACTTATTTGCAGAAAGAACGCGAATGTACTCCTCCACGCCTAGCTAGTCCGGAATACCACACCGACGAAGAAGAGCTAGCACGCGAAACGAATCGGGTCCCTAAGAAAAGACCTACTAAAAAAAGGAGAGCTGGTTCTTCGCCCGAAGTCGAGTACCCAAAAGAACAAAAGCGTAAAGTACCGCAAGAAAAACAACTCAAAGCGCAAATTCGCGCACCGCCTCCAATAAATGTCGTTGGTGTAACGGAGTATAATAAGTTGCACGGCCTCCTTAAAGGAACGTTAAAATCGAAATTTAAGGTCACATCTTTGAGGAATAATGCGTGGAAAATTAACGTTGATAACCACGAAGACTGCCGGGCAATTTCTCACAAGTTAAATGCCGAGAAGTTCCAGTGGTATACTTTCGAAATAAAGTCTGAAAGGCCACATCGTGTTGTAGCAAGGGGACTCCACCCCTCATGCACCAAAGAAGAGGTTATTAACGACCTCCAAGCCAAAGGGTTTAAAATTCTTGATGCCGTTAATATCATCAAGAAGGAGAAGCAACAAACGGAAGAAGATAGGGATATCCTGGTAAGGCGTGGACTTCCGCTCTTTATACTTACCTTCGATAGGTCTGATAACATCGAAGATATATACCAAATTAAATCTATAGTAAATATTGTGGTAAAAATCGAGCCTATGCGTAGAAATTCGAAAATAATTCCACAGTGCAAACGTTGCCAAGAATTTAATCATACGCAAATGTATTGCAAAAAAGAGCCGCGATGTGTGAAATGCGCCGGAAATCACTTTTCCAAAGACTGTAGAGGAAATAAACAATCCTCCGCTACCTGTGCTAATTGTAAGGGAAAGCACCCGGCAAATTATAGAGGTTGTGAAGTAGCTAAGGAGTTGCAAAAACGGAGAGATGCGTTCCTCAAGCCTAAAAATAGGAATACAAAACCGTTAGCCAAGCCGAAGTCTAAGACTGCCCAAGAGGTAGTAGGCAATACAAAACCTCCGGTTCAAGAGCGCAAAAATGTCAGAGAAAGAGAGACAACAGAAAAGCCCTCAACCTCTGTTGTCAAAAGAAACGCTATTGAAAAGTTACCATCAGGAAAGCCATCGAATAGTGGCCCTCGGACAGCCAGAGTGCAGACCTACGCTCAGGCCGCGGCATTCGAAGGAGCAAAAAACGTTGAAACTTCGCCGGACCCTGTTTCTCTCGTTTTCTCAGTTATTCTCGAGAAACTTGAAGAACAAAGTAAAATAAATAAAATTATTCTCGATCGGCTGGTTAAGCTCGAAAATAATTCATGGAAAACGCGCACTTCAAATACAACATGAATGAAAAACCAATGTTAAAAATATGCACTTCGAATGCAAACGGACTTTTGCAAAAACTTGACGTATTGGAAATATTCATACGTGAGAAAGATCTTGACATTTGCTTGATATCTGAAACTCACGCAAAAAAGGGATCGAATTTAAAAATAAAAGGATATAATGATTTCCACGCTTGTCACCCTTCGGGAAACGCGAGAGGTGGATCATCATTGTTTATTAAAGACTGCATTCAACAATACGAAGACCTGAAGATAGAGCTTCAAACTATGCAACTGTGCACGATTCGAGTAAAAAATAGTCAGCGTACTCTTAGAATTTCATCTATCTACTGTCCACCGCGTTCCGCGCTTGAAAAAAGTGATTACACGAACTTGCTTAAATCGCTCAAACCAAATTTCATTATTGGCGGCGATTTTAATGCGAAACACACGTTCTGGGGTTCTAGATACATCTCGCGAAAAGGTAGAATGCTCTATGGGGCAGGTATGGAGTACAGTTGCGATTTCCACTCGACGGGCAAACCGACCTACTGGCCAACTGATACTTCAAAAATACCTGATCTGATAGATTTTTTCGTCGTGAAAGGAATAACTACCAACCACATTAAAATTGAAGAGAGCTTTGATCTGTCATCTGATCATTCACCGGTTATTTTAACATTGAGCGTAAAACTAGCCAATAACCTAGAGCCAGCGAGATTAACTGGTAGATCAACTAACTGGGAAGGCCTTAGGAACGAAATTGAAGAGAATGTTGAACTGAGCGTTCCACTTACGACACCCTATGAACTTGAGGCTGAAGTTGATCGCTTCGTTGAGATCGTACAGCTCGCCTCCTGGAATAATACGCCTAATCCAAGAAAAACGCCGGCTAAATACGGCTTACGATATCCTCAAGAAATAAAGGAATTGGTCAACGAAAAAAGGAAGGCGCGTAAAAAATGGCAACAGAGTCGCGCTCCGCAACATAAAGCACATTTGAATTATTTGTGCAATTTGTTGAAGACAGCTATTAAGGATTTTAAAAATCGGGCGATAGGTTCCTACCTTGAAAATTTAACAGCGAAAAAAGATTCCAATTATTCACTTTGGAAAGCTATAAAAGGCACCAAAAGGCCTAAAATCCCCGCGCCGCCAATTAAAATAAATCAAAATGAATGGGCAAGGGAAGATAAGGAAAAAGCGGACGTTTTTTCCGCCCATCTAGAAGAAACCTTTAAACCGTACGATGGTCAAGCGGTCCACGACAATATTAATAGGACGGAATTACTACCTGACAATTTAACACTCACAAGTGCAACGCTAAGGGAACTAAAACTTGAAATCGATTCTCTAAAACCTAAGAAAGCTCCTGGTTATGATTTGATCACTGGAGAAGTTCTCAAAGTCCTACCAAGAAAAGCATTAATTAAGCTTCTTCAGGTTATAAATGCGGCACTCAGACTAAAACACGTGCCGAGCCAATGGAAAGTTGCGGAGGTCATAATGGTTTTAAAACCAGGAAAACCGCCAAATGAAGTAAAATCATATAGACCAATTTCCCTCCTTCCAGTGATATCCAAAGTTTTCGAGAGAATACTATTAAGGCGAATACAACCGGTTATAGAAGAAAATAATCTTATCCCTGACCACCAGTTTGGGTTCAGAACCAAGCATTCGACGATTGACCAAGTGCATAGAATTACTGACGTAATCGAGAAAGCATTTGAAGAAAAAAAGATATGCTCAAGCGTATTCCTTGACGTCTCACAAGCCTTTGATAAGGTGTGGCAGGACGGCTTAAAATTTAAATTACGACAAGTTCTTCCCGTATGCCTATATGATATTCTAGAATCATTTCTCGGGAATAGACTCTTCCGTGTTAGAAATGGGAACGAATACTCGGAGCTCAAAGAAATTTCGGCCGGCGTACCGCAAGGTAGCGTCCTCGGGCCGCTTCTCTATCTCTTATATACACGCGATATACCAAGACAAGATGAAACTACCCTTGCTACGTTCGCCGACGACACCGCTATCCTTGCAGTAGGTAATACAATTGAAGAAACGACTGCAAAACTACAAATCGCACTGAATAAGGTAAATGAATGGACGAGGGACTGGCGGATCGCCCTCAACGAAACTAAATCTGTTCACGTGAATTTCACGTATAAGAAAACTAATGACTTGCCAATTTTCCTAAACATGTCCCGAATACCCTTTGCAAACGAGGCCAAATACCTGGGAATGACTCTCGACGCAAAGCTAAAATGGAGTTCGCACGTGAAAATGAAACGTAAAGAACTCGATATCAAATATAGAGAAATGTACTGGTTACTCGGAAAAGATTCCCAGCTCAGTACCGAGAACAAACTGCTTTTATTCAAGCAAGTGCTAAAGCCGGTGTGGACCTACGGTATACAACTTTGGGGTTGTACCAAGAAAACAAATGCCAATATTTTACAAACTTTTCAAAATAAAGTGTTTAGAGAAATTGTACAAGCACCATGGTATATTAGAAACGACGATATCCATAGGGATCTCGGAATTCCAACAATCGAAGCTGAAACTAGAAGCTTGGCGAGAAAGCATAGAAACCGATTAATCGGACAAACCAACAATACAGTCCGACAAATCTTGGATGAGAGCAATTTATTGCGCCGACTACAAAGAACGAAACCGTTCGACTTGGCAAGATAAGATTAACCGCGCCTAAATTGCGGAACATGCAGGATCTTTCATTGGAAAGTAACCTGTCAAAAGTTATTATTTCGTGATAGAAAAATTGCTTGATAAGTTATATCTTAGTTGCAGTACCCATCAATCTATCGAAGGGAGGTGTTTTTAGTCAGTAAAAATCTGACACTACTATGAGCACGCGCTTGCTATTCTCATAGTGTCTTTGGAAGATCTTCACCTACCCTCTTACAAAAAAAAAAAAAAAAAAAAAGATGATTTTAAAATGACAATTCTGTAAATTTTGCTCTTTTAAAAAGGGGAAAGAGGGTAATTTGAAAAATTTGCCGTTCAGTATCGACGTAAAAATGAAGATCCCTTCCATTCGTGCCAATAACATAACTTCGCACTTACAAATGTTTGGAGAATCTTATGAGCCGTTATTCGCTAATGATTTTTTTTTTATTTACTGACATCGAAACAAATAACTTCATTCGGGTTTCTGACTATTTGCAGCATAGGCTTAGTTTCCGAAAGCAGAAAGGATTCCACGACAAAAATTCGAAAGTCTAATTGCGACATTGGTATTTCTCGTAATTTTGTTTCATAATATGCAATATATTTTTTACGCGTTAACCAACTCGCTCTAAGTCCATTCGATAAAGTGGTGAGTACCCCTTATCCCGCTAATCCATATGCTGTTATTGCATGCAGCGTTATCCAACAAGTTCACTTCACCCCTAGTTTTGTTTTTGCATTGGAATGTTCAAGTAATTTCTTTTTGCTTTCAATTAAACCGCTTCGTCAGAACTTGCGTTCGGAAGGTCTGTGAGTTCTTGAATTGATATAAACTTCTGACGACACAAAGTGTTCAGTTTTAATAAAATTATTCGTAGCTGGCACAGATAAACATATAAATGCAACAAATGAAAAATTGCAATCGTAATCTTAAAAACTCAATGCTTATACAACAAGCTAGCGTTGCGAAAGTGTAATTCTGTAAATGAAGTCAAATCTTTTTATTCAAAAAATTCAAAGCTTCATTTAATAAATATTGAAATTATTTTTAATTTTTTTAAACATTGAGAATGCTGCATCAAGTTTTTGAAAATCTCGAATTTGAAAGATGCTAACACATTGACTGCCACGTCATTCAAATATGAATGAAACCCATGTTTTCGTGGGGGCCACGTCATTCATATATGTATGACGGTAACATTCCACTGCAGGCCATGGCATTCAAAAATGAATGACACTTAAGTTACACATTGCGCTCCAAGCCAATTTGAAAAATAAATTTAAACTGAAAAGTATGCGTTCGGTTTTTTTATAATTGTTTTACTAATAAAAATATATTTGTAGTAAAGATTGGTCGTTATGTTGATGAATTTGAAGCGGTAGGACGTGTAGACGACTGTCATTCGTATATGAATGACGTGGCCCTGCATGAAATTTCTGATATAATCGTCTTGTGGTTCGATAAAAAAATATGAACACAGGTTTTAGTTGTGAACAGACTTAACAATTTTCTATATTTTTCATCCTATTTATCATAATTTGGTTACATTTTATTATTTGAAAAGGCAACATCCAAAGGAAGTAAACAGCGAAAGATAACCACAAAACCTATTATAGTACTTTCATACAATACAGGTAAAGCTGGCATTGATCTGTCTGATCAGATAGCCTCATATGCGAAAATTCAAATACGCGCATTCAGGGAGTGCTAAATAGCAGATATCTTGGGTATACCAGTCCATCAGCAGCGGATAAGGCCCAGGTCATTAGGAAACACACACCACCTTTCTCAAAGAACCGACCCGGATGGCAAAAAATTGCGCAGAAAATGTTCCATTTGCTATGCAAAAGTATCGAAAGAACAAGGACGTGACGAAGCCAAAAAACATTCGAAAATGGTATATTCTTTATGCAATGAATGTCCTGGGCAGCCACAAATGCGCCTTCCGTGCTTCAACAAAGGGCACCCATAGTTTGTTTTGTGAATTTAATTCATTTTATGTAAATAAAATGTATTTTCTAACTTTTTTTATTATAAACACTGGATTCTGAATTAAGTTTTTTGTACTCAAATAAAACTTTTCTTATAATTCGTAAATTTTTTCATAGTCAATTTCAATCTTCGATAAAAATCACATTTTTGCAGATTTGCCTGAACCAAATGTACTACAATGATCACCAGAGGCCAGGCTTTTACATTTCTATTCAGTTTGTTCCTAGTGTCATTCATTTTTGAATGTCATGGCCTTTTAGTGACATGTAGCCGTCATACACATATGCATATACATTTCTATTCAGTTTGTTCCTAGTGTCATTCATTTTTGAATGTCATGGCCTTTTAGTGGCATGTAGCCGTCATACACATATGAATGACGTGGATAATAACATTTTTTGAAGAAACCAAAAAACAGCCCAATTAAAGCTAATTTAATAAATTCTCAGGGGCAATTATTGGTTGGTTTAAATTGTTCATCAGATACCGTAGCTCAACATGGCAAATTTCAACACGTTTCAGCACGACTCACCACACACTCGATAAAGAAAAAAAATAGTTGTTCTTAAAAAAAACAGTACCTATGCATAATTAGTAGTTTGTTAAATTGTTTAAATGAATTAAAATGACTTGGACTCACCGCTTTAGAAGATTAAGATGGTTAGAATGTTTGTAAGATGATTTTGTTGATGTCCCAAGATTGTGTGCACAGCTTAAGGGAAAACAATATAAGAAATTTAAAGCAATTGGGTAGCCTTCAAAACACATATTTTATTTTTATTTTATTGTGTTTAAATTTCTTTTGACTTGGGTAGTCTCCTACAAACCTTTTCAGTTTCGCGAGGCAAGTGAGTGAAAATGGAATGCCAAAGGACTCTTTCATGCGAACTGTGCCAAAGGACTCTTCCATGCGAACTGCCCATAAAAAGTGGGTCGGCTGATTTCCTAAATAAATTTCAACAATGCTACTTGCGGATGTCCTTGGCATAAGAATTACCTTTCATATCCGTCAGTTCGTAAAGGTTGCTGCAAGCTATTCTTTTGACTTTTGCCTGGGTGAGTTTCTGGCAGAATTTGGCATTTCTTAATTTTGTGGCATCGCTTAATACGAAATTTCGCTAAAATACGACCTGACCCACAAGTATTTGAGTTATTACTTCTTGTAATTCAAGCCAATAAGTGATCGCCAGGCTGTAATCCGCATCCAAGCTACATTACAACTCATAAGGCTAATTATGTGCGCATATCGATGGGTCTGAAGATTCCATCAAGGAGGAGTATTATGACATCCTGGACGGAGCCTGCCTAGAGTACGATGTCATCTAAACGCCTATAAGTTTGGTGCTTTTGTTGGTTTGCATATGATACAATCTGCAATTAATACTTGGACTTGTGCTTCCATATTAGGCCAGTAAATACGTTCACGAAGACGGTTAACAGTCTTCGCAACTCCTCCTTGCGATGATTTAGTTTATTCATGAACCAGATGAATCAGACGCCTTCTATGTGACGAGGGAATCCATAATCTCCAGTGAGGTCTTCGATATAGCATTCCCGGTAACATGTTTGACCTTTTTATAAACAAAATTTTCCAATATTTGGAGATCAGGCAGTTGGCCCTTATTTTCATCGATTGGTTTCAGTAGTTTTACAGTAGAACATCGAAAGAAATCGTAACACACGCTGTACCAGATACAATTTCATCCGTGCAATAGACGCGATGGAGTGTACTGATGCCACATTTTGTGTTCCCGTTTGGCGCTCTATAATGAAAGAAAAACGCTGGAGCCTTACACTGTATCGAGCTTAACGAACACTTATATATATCTGGTTCAAGAGCTATTTCAAGCTCGCACGGTCCGTCACTATCCTAAATTCCTACATTTCAACATACGACGTAAGCTTTTCAACGCCTAAAACTGCCGTAAGACACTCCAATTCTGTAACGCTATAGTTGCTTTTTGCAGAATCAAGATTTTGCAAGTAGTAATAGATTGGTCTTTCCAGCTTATCTTTGCCCTGTTGGCACAAAACACATCCTATTCCAGATGTGGACGCGTCGCTTAAGATCGTTAAGGATTTGCTGAAATAAGAGTTTATTCACCACAATGGGAGCTAAAATTAGAGAGTACTTGAGTTTTTCAAACACTGCGATTGCTTCTGGTCCGAACACAAAAGATGTTCTCTTCTTTAAAGCATCTGTAATTGGCTAGAACAGGAAGAGTTATTCTTATCAAACCTCCAATACCATCCTGGCAAGCCTAGAAAACGCCTAAGTTGTGTCTTTGGTATAGGGAAGGCGTTGATAGCGGAAACTTTATCTGGATCTGTTTTGTAGCATCCTCCTCCGACTTTGTATCCCAGATATTTGAACTCCTAAAACCAAAACTCCTACCAACTGGGATTGCATATGTGCAGCTATGTCCTTTAGTAGGCATAAAGGTTCTCTAAACGCTGTTGAAATTATTAACAAATCATCCAAATAAACAAGGATGTTTTGCTTCAAAACATACTTGTGTAGCTATTACATTATAAGGTTCCTAATAAATCCCTTTAGTGCGTGTATATTACAAAAAAAAGAACAAAATGTGGCACTACTTTGTCCATGAGCTGACGCATTCACTGAGTGGCATTGCAAAGCCCAAAAGGCATGATATTGTACCTGGCTAAAGAGGCTGGCTGTCGGGATTTGCCAAAAGGCGTCCTTCAGATTCACACACGAAATAAAGTGGTTCTCGTATTACCTTTGTAGCGGAGACATTCGGACTGTTTTTATACACTGGGCAGATCATAAATAAATACAAGGAAGAAAAGACGGCCCAGATGACTGCCATGCGGAACTCCCGATTTTATATTTATATGCACCTAAGGACTATCATCAATCCATAACAATACATCAGAGTAGAATCCATCTAACATATAGGTCTATAATTGCTGACAATCTGCTTAAGACCAGATTTATGGGTTGGTATTATATGGGAAAGTTTTCTAACCGCAAAAAATATTCCGGAGGCGATAGACTTTATGAAGATAATACATAAGGGTTTGAAATGATATTTAGATTTTTTTTTTTAATAGGGGCAATTATCATCGAGACCCAATTTGTTTCCAACTTTGCCCAAAGAACCCACGGGATACCTAGATCCAAGGACACACCCAACAACACTGCCATACATAAATACGAGTAGTTCGCCGTCTTTTGGCAGAATTTTGAGATTAATGCTTGATACCGGTGCAACAGTCGCATTCATTAACCCCGAGTATATCCCCCAAGAAAAACAAATAAGCTGCGAACCGATTAAATCTCTAGTCTTTAAAAAAACTGAAAGAAATTGTCCATTATTGGACAAGATGGGCTGCCATTAGCGGTGAGCAGCGTAGTTAGATATCTGGGTATCTAGCTTTACCAGTATCTGTATTTCAATAGACTGTGACGCACACCTCAAACTCAAAAACAGATTTCATTTCGTCAGATTTTGTATTTAACTGCTGCTCCCCAAGTCATGAACTCAAACCGGACGTTCACTTTAACATACCCCAACAATATCCACCAATCAGCTGAAATGTAAACTGAACTGTTGCACTCCCCCGCGGAAAGCATCTAATTTAACAACCCAAGCTACACGTTTGCTCGACTCATTTTTGTTCAATCCAGTCAGTGCGCGCGACAAGTTCTTTTAAGCCATAATTTCGATCCATCATACGTGGAAAAATAATACAAAGTTCTTATACATATAGAACATAAGTTAATCCACAGGTATGATTGGAGTCTAGTTTTCCTTTTGATTTATTTTGATTTTAAAAGAACATTTCAATGTTGCGTCTTTTGGAGTCAATTATATTTGGGCCTAATTTGTCGCCGCCGCCTGAGGTTCTTGGGATTCAGTTAGATGGTTCCTAAATCAAGTATATGCAAAGCATTTACCTAAGAAATAATATTCACAAAAAAAAAACAAGAAATTGCGGACGCCCATCAATAGTAAGGTATATACAAAGACCGAACTGAAGCGTCCGCAATTGTTTTTTATACTCTATCATCGAGTTTGTGCTACGCGATCAGAAAGATCAATGAAAACCCTCAATGAGACCGTCTCAGCGCATCGTGCTTGGCTTAGTTTCTAACTAATGCAAAGAACATCCGCTCGTTGTGTAGCAGTCATCGAAGTCTCGCAAATCTCCACAAGCAGACACGTGATTTCAATCACATTAGAACATCTGCATCAGTATAAATAAAAGGAAGAAAAATGCCTTAAATAATCATCTAAAACACATCATTTAGTGCTTGTCATAAAATACGTGTGCATGCACACATGTTTGTATGAAGTGTTGAATCAACTCTCTTTTTTTCTAACCAAAAACAAAAAAAAATATATTCCACTAACGTAAAGTTCACGTTAAAGTTATTAACATCAAATAAGCATTAGCAAATTTGTTAAAGTGAGCTAGGGTTTTTGCCTAAGAAGTGTTGTGTAATTAATTCATGCATATATACAGCACAACGTGTGTAAAACAGGCCAAACCATCTTATACCAACGACAGAAACATGTGGCCACATCTTTTTCATCGTCTGGACAACCGTGAGTACTTACTTTTTAACTAATATGATCATAGATTTCTGAGGCAAAATCCTAAAACTTTTTTTTTATCTTTGTTCAATCTCTAAACATATAAAATTTGTGCTTAAAGAAGTAAATACATACGCTTAAAATATCTGCTTTTACATTAAATTAAATACCTACCCTAATAAAAAACCTTAGACTTATTACTATCTAGTGCATTATTGCTATCTTAAAATATTTATTTAAGTATGTATTACACTCGTAAACATGTTTCTTTTGTTTATAAGACAACTTTTTTTTTCTTCATGAATAAACCTACATACTTACATGCATTTGTGTAAAATATTAAAATGATTCCGATTCGTGTTTAAATTACTCGCTATTAGGGTAAGGTAACCATACGTCCCGCTTTCGGCGGGACAGTTCCGCTTTTAAGCAGTCTGTCCCGCTGTCCCCAGCGCGTGCCAAAATGTCCCACTTTAGCAAATATACCAAAATATGATATTATTATTAGAGACGAACCTCGACTTACCTACATATTCCATCAAAGTCGGAATACGATACGATTTAAAATGGAATCAAACGTAACAAAGTAAGTCATTATCACGGAAAAGAAAAGCTGGTCACAAAAAGTTAATCAGGATTTCAACAAAATTATACTGCTCAAGTCCGGATTCCTTTATAAAATCATTATGAAAAATAAAATTGTATCTTATGATTGAAGTTGTATCTGGATTTGGTGGAAAACCTATTGTGCATGTGTATAGCCGATTTCAAAACAACGGTCGCCTGCTCAGAGAGAGGATTTAAGAAATCTTAAATTGTGCGCAACTTTTGACCACTTGTTTCGTAATGCAACGAGTACTCAGGATCCTTATTATAGTTGGAATATGTTAAGTAGTTTAAGTAAGTAGAGTAGGTGGTTTGTATTTTGTTTTTATATGAAAATGAACCGATGCGCCAAAGGACTCGTCAGATTCCTCAGTGTAAGCGTTGCCAAGGCTACAATCACATGCACACATATTGCCAAAAAGAGCCGCGTTGCGTAAAATGTGCCGGTAAACATTTATCGAAGGAATGCGCTCTAAGTAGACAAGACCTACCAACATGCATAAATTGCAATGGAAAACATCCGGCAAATTATCGCGGATGCGAAGTAGCTAAAGAACTTCTAAATAGGCGCAACAAAATAAAGAAAACTACGCTACCAATCGCAAATAAAACCAAAAACAAACCTGAAAAGGGCAACAATAAAACCAATAAAGGACGAAAAAAGGCTAAAGAAATGATCAAAATACAAAAACCAAGAGAAGGAAAATTGTTTAGAAAAAATTCGCCGAACGCTGTTCCACAAACATACGCTAAAGCTGCGTTGCAAGGACGTGAACAAACAAATAAAACATCTGATCCAGTCTCCCAAGTTTTCTCTGCAATTCTTGCCAGGCTAGAAGAACAGAGCCAAATTAATAAACGTATGTTTGAAAAACTCGACAAGCTCGAAAATCAATTTCGAAGTACACGTGCAATAATATAAATATGACGGATTTAGTTAAATTAGTGACATGGAATGCGAACGGCCTTCTGCATAAGATGGACGAGCTCGAGATATTCATTCATAAATATGAAATTGATATTTGTTTGATTTCGGAAACTCATCTGACGAAAGAAACCAGCGCAAACTTTCGAGGATACATTGCCTATCACGCATATCACCCTTCGGAAAGGGCGAGAGGCGGGGCATCCTTGTTGGTCAAAAATACCATTGAACACTCAGTCAGTGGAACAATCGAGCTTGACAAACTGCAGTTATGCACGGTGAGCGTAAAAATTAAACACATAAAATATGATTTTGCAGCTATCTATTGCCCCCCACGTGCAACGATGGAAAGAAGCGATTTTATAAGTATCTTTGACTCACTTGGACGAAATTTCGTCATCGGAGGTGACTTTAACGCAAAACATACCTTCTGGGGATCGAGATGCATTTCAGTAAAAGGTAGAGTTCTTTACGAAGCCGGTATGGAATTGGGGGTAGACTTTCATTCCTCAGGTAAACCGACATACTGGCCCTCGGATACGGCAAAAACACCAGACCTCATCGATTTCTTCATCACGAAAGGTTTGTCGGGAAACTCTATTGTAGTTGAGGAATGCTTCGATCTTTCTTCTGATCATTCACCGGTCATTTTGACAATTAACGGCTGTCTACGAAAAAAAGAAGGTCCGCCCAGACTAACTAACATGAAAACAAACTGGGAATCCTTTAAAAAATACTGTGAAAGTAAAATCGATCTCAAAGTGTCTCTTCGAACACCCCACGAACTTGAAGACGAAGTCGATCAATTTATTAACGTCATACAATGCTCAGCCTGGAAAAATACTCCCCATAAACGGAAAATAACCACAAATTGCGAAATAAAATATCCCTTGGAAATCACTCAATTGTTAAAAAAGAAAAGGAGAGCGCGCAAAAGATGGCAACAATCTCGCGCTCCACAGGATAAAACCACTCTTAACTACCTTTGTAGTAAACTTAAGAGAGAAATTCGAGACTTTAAAAATCGTCAAATTTCTACATATCTTGGAAGCCTTACTGCGGATAAAAGTACAAATTACTCGCTCTGGAAAGCCATGAAAGGCATTAAAAAACCAAAAACGCAAGCGCCACCCACCAGGAAAATCAACGGAGAATGGGCGAAGAGTGACAAGGGAAATGCCGAAATATTTGCCGAACATCTGGAAGAAACATTTAAACCATTTGATGGTCAAGCGTTACTCGAATTTCCTGTCCTAACCGTGGCACCTGACAATTATAGAATAAAAAGTGTATCGCTACCCGAACTACGCTTCGAAATAGAGAAACTAAAATTAAACAAAGCTCCTGGATATGACTTAATCACAGAACAGGTTCTTAAAGAGTTACTTAGGAAAGTTTTCATCAAGTTTGCCTATCTTATAAATGCATCGTTTAGGTTATTGTACGTTCCACGACAATGCAAGGTAGCTGAAGTTATAATGGTTCCAAAGCCCGGTAAACCACTAAATGACAAAAATCATATAGGCCAATATCGCTCTTACCGATAATGTCGAAGGTATTCGAAAAACTTTTGTTAAAGCGCCTATTATCGCCGATTATCGATGAACGTCGATTAATACCTGATCACCAATTCGGATTCAGGACTAAGCATTCTACAATCGACCAGGTGTACAGAATAAACAATGTAATTGAAAAAAGCCCGAGAGGAGAAAAAAATATGTTCTAGTGTTTTTCTCGACGTCTCTCAGGCCTTTGATAAAGTATGGCATACGGACTTGAAACATAAGCTAAGACAAGCTTTTCTGAAACAGTTATCTGATATCCTTAGTTGTTACTTATCAGACAGACTCTTTCGTGTAAAACATGGAAATGATTACTCTGAATTTAAAGAAATCGCGGCAGGAGTTCCCCAAGGAAGCGTTCTTGGACCGATCCTATTTCTAATATACACTAGTGATATTCATCAAGAAGAAGGCACAACAGTAGCAACATTTGCAGACGATACAGCTATATATTAGCGGTCAGTAATACCATTGAATCAGCAACTAATAAACTCCAACGTTCTATTGACAAAATTTGTGATTGGACAAAGACTTGGCGAATTGCTCTTAACGAGGCCAAATCAACGCACGTGAATTTTACTTATAAAAATGTAGACAACTTACCCATTTTCATTGATTCGGTACGAAATCCATACGCAAACGAGGCAACATATTTGAGAATGACACTCGATGGCAAATTAAAATGGAAACCGCACGTCAAGAAGAAACGCGAAGAGCTCGCCATTCGATGTAAAAAAATGCACTGGCTGCTTGGTAGATTTTCCCAACTCAGCATGCAGAACAAGCTGCTTTTATACAAGCAAGTACTAAAACCGGTTTGGACATACGGTATACAACTTTGGGGTTGTACCAAATCCAGTAATATCAAAATTTTACAAACTTTTCAAAACAAAGTGCTAAGAAAAATAGTAAATGCACCATGGTTTATCAGAAACACTGATATCCACAGAGACCTAAGTATGGCTACAGTCGAAGATGAAATAAAACATTTTGCCCGCAAACAACAGACACGCCTTCACGGTCATTGCAATAACACCATGCTACAAGTTCGAGACGATACTAACCTAGTGCGCCGATTACAAAGGATAAAACCATTTGAATTACCGCAATAAGATGTAACCGCGTGCTTATGGTGGTATTAGCATGTGCCTCCACTGGGAAGCTGCCTGCCAAACGCGTATTTAACAGTTTAAATAAACTTACTAGATAGGAATAACCTAGTTGTAGTATGAAGGTTTCGAAGGGTGGTGGTTTTTGTTTTCTTATCTTAAGTGAGAAAGAGTCGCACGTACGATTTTCCACCTACGCCTATTATTCGTCGGACCCTAGTTCTGGTTCCAAGTCTCGTGCTTTTAACCAGGATAGGTAACTCTCAGCTTGCTGAGAGTAACGTTAATATTACTATGGCTTGGGAGTAATATTAGAAACTCTATACGAAAAAAAAAAAAAATATGAAAATATAAAATTTAAGAAATATGTTGAGTTCTTTTTAACAATTTTCTCGATGAAAACATAATAATAGATTAGTTCGTAAAATAGTTTTAGGCCGAAAGGCAATAATTATAAGATATAGTTAAATTTAGAGCGTCCGCATAGGAACAATAAGCAAAAATATATACCCTATTAATTTTTAAAGTTAGATATAATAATTTCTTTATTTTTTTAATAACGAATAAAAAAATGAATTTAAAAGTTCAAAAAAAGTGTAACATGGTAGTATGATCACGGCGTTTGATCAAGAGGCTACCCATATTTTAAACAAAATATAATGTTTATGCAAGCACAATAGCATAATCACGGCATATGAGGAACCAATTTGAAATTGAATCCATATATTATATCCACTTACAAAAATACCTTTCGATGAATTCACTTCATATGAATTTAAACATGATAGTGTAGTGTACCCACACAGACTACAACCCAAGATCATATTACCCCAACAAACGAAGGCAACATGCGGAAACAAAACGAACAACAAGTGACCTAATGGCCACACAGAATACACAAACCCATAATCGAATTACCATTAGCAAAACACATAATGAGTGACCTAGATGACAATGCATTGCACACTGCACTGGCATTGACCCACTCGAGTGAATGTTATGTAAACAAAGCTGTTCGGGAACTTATACTCCGAAACAGAGTCACTGGGGTGAAGTAGAAATTGAGACACGGCACTGGTTTCCAAGGAGAAAAATGAGACACCTCACTGGTTACAAGTAATTTTATTATTTTATTTACACGTAGGTTATTTCTCTTAAGTCGTATAATTCATTATGCATTCAAATATTTCTTACTACAATTATAATATTATGTCGTGAAGTGACCACCGCTCGTTTGGGTAAAAAGATAAGTAGAATAAGTAAGTTGTCGTGAAAAGACCACCGCTCGCTCGGGTTGAAAGAATACTGTAAACCACAATGTGACGATCACTGCCACCAAGTCCATCGCCCAGTTAGCCCAGCCAATCACACACACGAAAAGTGCTGAGCAAACGATATGCGGTGTGTAGTTTGCACACAATGTGCACCACGAAGCCAGCCACGCAGAAAAAAGATATGATGACAATTATGCGCCACGGTATCATTCTGAGAATTATGCGCCACCAGCGATCGGCCGGGCTATTTCATTGAATTAAACGAGGTCATCGTTGTCAATGATACCGTCCCACGGATGGGTATCAATGACAGACGATAAGCGCGTGTTATGTTAGGCAAAACAAATTAGCACCGCGGGGATTAAGTGTCGCTGGTGGATGATTGGCAGTGATTGTACAAAGAGATTGGAATGTGCAGCGTCGGCACAACTTACTCACAGAGGGTGGGTAAACTGTGGCGACTGCAATTTGAAGAAACGAACAATGAAATTGAAAATAAATGTAGAACGTTGGCCTGAAATGCGATGACCCATGTTGGGGCGTCAACAAAAGCGATAATGCGATAATTCATTATGACACAAGTGCCATTCGTTCATTCACTGCTTCCAAATTGCCAGATGTTAGTTGAAGGAGTAATCCGACTCTTTCTTTTATTTTAGGTCATAAGTCGATACTGATTTGAGAATGCTAAGAGGGAATAAAATTAGTATATAAGTAGAACATTTTGTAAATAAAAATTAGATTCAATTAGACTAAAGTTCGACTTGTTTCTCACTTCTATGGCACTTTATGGCGTATTGAGCCTGCCTTTCTCTCCGATTTTTTTTTCACTGACATAACAGTAGTAAAGGAGTACCGTACGCAGTATACAGGTTCTACTAGCACAGTTTCAGACGTACCGTACAATAGTGTGATCACGGCATGTGATCACCAGGCTATCTACACTTATTTTAACACATATATAAGTATACACATAATAACCCCGTGGAACATGACCCAGAAGAAGACGCACCAGAACGAAAGAATAGATTGAGTCTTCTTTTCTTCCGTTCTGGTTCGAAAATACCAAAAACAGCTTCGCGATCATGGAAAATTGTCATCAAATAGCGCAGGCAAGATTATTCCGAGAGTGGAATTTCAGCCGGTGCGAATCTATTGCAAACAAAGATGTTTTCAGACAATAATATTGGTAGGAGGAATAACCAAGAAAGAAGTACAAAAGGACCTGCAGATTACTGCATAATATACATTACAATTGAACGGAAGAATAGAAAAAGTCTGCAAACAAATGTTGCAGTCAGTTTATGAAACTACGAATTTCAAGAGAGGGTCAAATCTGCCAGATGCGGGCCACCCAAGCAGCCCTATCTGTTAAACTATTCCATATCTTTTTATGTTAAATAATTACATACATGCCGCGTAGCTGTTCCTGAGTTCCAGCCGAAAGCCTTGCGGTGTATGAGTCGAAGAGTTGTCCATAATTTGAAACCCTTCAAATCCACAAAGTTTTCAACCCAAGCACCGCTATCTGTTTAGTTATTTAGTATATTCATTTTATGTTTACAACACGCCGCGTTGTGGCGCGATGGACACCTGCAAATGAGGACAAGGGCAGCCCGGTGTAAGAGTCGAAACGATGTCCGTAGTTTGAAACTTTTCAAACCCACGAAGCGGCCCACCCAAGCACTGTTATCTGTTAAACTGAGGATTTATCTCTCTATACCCTATTCTAAGGGTATATTAATTTTGACGCGAAGTTTGTAACATACCTTAATATTGCTCGTAGACCCTTAAAAGTTACTATATTTATAATCAGCATCGATAATAATGTCGATCGAGCCATGTCCGTCCGTCAGTTCGTCCGTCTGTCGGCAAAAGCTAGGCCTTTAAATTGGACCTAGATTTAAAAAAAAATTTAAAAAATTTATCGAAGAAATCGAATTTTTAGCTAGAAAGCTGAAATTTTGTTTATATGATCTTTGACTCCTAAAACTGCTCGGGAGATAAAATATCTAGAATCCGTTCACTGACACGCCCACAATTAAATAAAACAATTTGATTGAAAAGTCAAAGTTTGAGCTAGGAAACTGAAATTTATAATACTCGTATAAACTCTCTAGGTGGCCTTTATACTTATGTATAAATATTTTTTTAATCCGCCTACTGACACGCCCACAATTGAATAAAACAATTTTATTGAAAAACCAAAGTTTGAGCGAGGGAGCGTTTCATAGCCTTTATGACTATTATCATAACATTGTCACATTACTATCAAAATAAGTATCGATTGATCTTAGCAACATAAAAGAAACCTAAAACTAATTACAAAACGAAATGGAAGTTATTGAAACATTCAAAAACGAAATGAGCTTCCGACGAACCTACAAAAAATCGGAATGAAAATTCGCGAAAGAATGTAAAACAGAATAACCAAAATGTGACTTTTCATTTTGCGAAACGATTCAAAACAAAAGAATACAAACAAAAAATAAAAATAAAAATGGCAATATGTACGTACTACACCCATAAACCCTATGCAGCCTCTGTACAACGTTGCATAAGTTTTATGAATAAGGCTTGAGCGTTAAAAGGCATTCTAGAGCCTGCATCATCATAAAATTTGACATCTCAGCTCCTAACAGGACTCTTATATGATGGTAAAATTAAATATATCTTATATAAATGGTCTTTCATTAAGGACTTGACAACTTCTTTTTTAAATAAAATGCAAACTACTTGAGATATCTAAAAAAAAAGACGCTAATGAAAGACCCTTTATAAACACTCCTTGCTGTATCCCTTCTTGTCAATTCCACTTCACGACACTCACTAGATTCTTCACATAGAGTAAATCCGGTAGATAATGGAAACATTATCCAAACCCGTACAGGCGAACCCTTGGTCTTAACATCCTCCTCCTCCTCTTCTCCTCCTCCTCCTTATGTATACAAAACAACAAAAACAGAGTTAAAACTCTATTAAAGAATAGAACAATAAACTGTTCTTAATGTTGTGTGCCTTTTGGGAATAATAATTTAACTTTCTGGTCCCCGGATGAGGTTTAACATAAAACAGTCCTAGCCTGGCTCAAACTCCCACATGCCCACGATTGTTACTTGGCCATGAGTTCAATATTATGTGCATACAATATACACGTTGTTCCTTCTATGTGGAGGTTCTCTGCATGCAATGAGTTACGACGAAACTTTCGGTTCCATAAATTAGATTAGTTGGTTAGTGCGGGTAGCTGGGTGGTAAATGCGTGTGCAATTCTATGGAAGCGTATTTAGGTCGGAGTAAAATTAGTTTAGTCTTTTGCGGTTTACTTCTTCCAATGTTGTGCAAACTTATGGCTTTCGTAAAGATGTTGATAGTAATCTTGCAGTTTAAAGTGGTGTGAGTGAACAGTATCATATTCTGGGAATTACTGTGTTTCATTTTATTGCTCTCAGCGGGAATGGATTTTAGGATCTGTTTCAGAAACTTGAATGCGCCGCCATGAATAACATACCGTTCCAGTAGGGTTTAATACAGATTTATTGGTAGCAATGACATCAACTTGGCTTACTTACATTATAGAAGGACATCTCAAATCCAACTTACCAAGCAAGATATAATTTTGTTAGTCTCCATAATAGATGAAATCAATCGATGAGAGTCACAAAATAAAGTTAAAATAAGAAAATAAGAAATAAACTCCATTGAACTGTTGAATGAACAACCTTATCTTGTAATTGCTACCCCATTTCAGGATCAACTGAAACTTGTGGTTTTGATTTCGATGTGTGTGGTGTGCTTGCCTGAGAAGACGCTAGTCTAGGGTAGCGTCTTAGTTGAGAAAAAGGTTTTTTCGGAAATAATGAATGGAATTCGCATAGCTAGTGGCAAAAGTGATTAACAATAATTTTAACTATTCTTCCTTTCCTTAGTGAAGTAAGACGGCTCGCTAGCTACACCACTATAACGCAAATTTATTTATTTATTTATTTATTTCAATAATAGCCTTACACATTAAGATATACAGATCTTATAAAATTGCGCAAGCTTCAATGTAATTTCAAATTGATGTGTTAACTTGAGTGGTAACAAAGTTAAAAAAATTCAATATTTAATATTTAATTATTTTTCTTAATTATAAAGAATTTCATTGAAAAGAGAAAAAAATTTAAAATCAAACTTAAATAAAAACAGAAGAAGAAGAATTAAAATGAAAAATGAACAAGAAAAGACATATATTACACAAATCTCATAATCATCATCAAAGGGCCTCCAAATACTGCTTGAGCCTGACCCGGAACAGGGTCGTGCAACTTATCAATCGGACGGAAATGGGAAGGAAATACCACAACCGGACTGCATACGCAAACAACTGTCGGTTAGACACTAGGTACTTACAGCGTATTGGTACTAGATTGCAAGATACGTCGGCTGACATGATTGCATTATATTGTGAAGCAATATTAATGTTCTAAAATTTTAAAGGTTTTCGAAAGTTACACCATTAATTTGCTTAGAGAGGCGAGAGATATGAGCGTGTCTTCGCAATCCAAAAATATACCGCGCAACGCAATTATAGGCAACATTTAGTTTTCTTTTATGTTCATAATCGCAGTTGCTGAAAATTTCACAGCCGAATAGCAAAGCTGATATACTTTTGTTATTTTCATAAAACTCATCTCTGGATCCGGACAAATACACTTACCAATAATTCCCAGAGTAAAAACGCCAATGAGAAACATAAGGTATGGCAAGGTCGGGATGGGTACCTACCAGAGTACTAAGGAAATTTGCACCAGTTCTTGCAACTATGTTATGCTACCTCATTAATATTTTGAAGTCACAGAATATATTTCCTTCTCGCTGTAAAATTTATTTGGCTTTATATAAAATAAAATTAACTTAAAAACTTGGAATTGAATACTACGGCGAAAACTACGACTATGAATGGTGAAGGGGATCGAGGGTGAGGTGATGTT
This sequence comes from Portevinia maculata, assembly GCA_949715645.1. Taxonomy (NCBI): domain Eukaryota; kingdom Metazoa; phylum Arthropoda; class Insecta; order Diptera; family Syrphidae; genus Portevinia; species Portevinia maculata. The sequence continues at coordinate 225,392,904 of OX454526.1, forward strand.
TCCTACCGTTGCGGATGAAATCAAACAGTAAGATTTGAGAAAATACTATTCAGCATCCGGGACATTAGATGGTTGGATGAATAAAAGGTGGGGAAAAATAGAGACTGTAACGGGATAGGGGACGATGAATCAAGAGAATATCGCTCATGACAAGTTAGTGTAAATATTGATATTTGGTGGTGTTGAGTTCTAAACAATTTCTCCAGCTCTAAATAGAAACATAGGGAAAGGCTTCAGTCTGCTTGGCTGAACTGTTGGGAACCTAATTCCTGTCATAAGGGGGCGTGACAAAATGTACGTACATATGTGTAAATTGTTAAGATGGATCAACATATTTTTTTTAGCGGACTGTAGCCTTTTCCTGTGTTTCAACTAGGTATGCAGTCCTATGTTTTCGGGGTTCTCTTTTCAATTTATTTATCAGTTTTCTGAGATATTCAGAATGTTTTTGAAATATATTCATCAAGTTCACTTATTGTTTTGGCGTTTTTCCTTAGAATTGTTTTGACGACCGTCTACGAGTTTTGCTGTGGCAATGAAAATGCATTTTTTTTATTTTTTAGATAATCTGAGTATGCAGATTTCTTGTACATATGTATTTGCATCAGGCAATATATCCAGTTTCTTTGAAATTACGTCACCAGTTTTTGAGATATCGTTGGTTTCATAAAGTACGGTTAATCGAGTCTTTTGGACAAAACTGAGTAAGCCATCTTCTGACACCTTACCCAACTATTCAAGACATCAAAACGAGTCAATGTCGAAAATGGCGTTTTTGAAAAAGGTGAGATTTTCAAAAATTCGAGAAAATTGTTTTATGCATAAAAAATATTTGTTTATATAATATAATATTTGATATTCGAATTCCTACTAATGATCGAATTGGTCGTGTAAATTTTATTTAAAATAATTTTAGCCGTTTTTGAAATAATAAGCATTTTTCTAAAGTACCGGTATTCAACCATTTCCGCAAAAATTGAGTACACCATTTTCCTACCCGCAACTCAATTATTTTATATCTCAAAGATGATTTAAGTCTTTGTAGCCATTTTTGGAAAAATCGATGTTCAAAATACCATTTGTATGGTAGGTACCGTTATCTTAAATGACAGATTAAAAAAAAACAAAGGACCTACACGACCCAAATACGAAGTTTGAAGTTAATCTTTCCACCCACTGAGGTTGGAGCCTCGGCTACAGACGGACAGAGAGACTTAAAGAGAGACGGATAGACGGACCGACGGACGGAAATTCGGGATATACTTTTTTTTGACTTCTCTATAGTCGTTATACACTCAGTTTGAGATCAAAATTTCAGCCAAATTGCAATACCTTTCTCTTCAGTATACTAAAGTATACGAGAAAGTTAAATATATGAATTTGTTTATCACTTAATAAATTAATAAACAATTTTCTAACGTAAAATGATACAAAAAAGAACAGACTTAGCTTAAGTTGCAACACTAAAGCGATGCTTGCACCGTTTGCAATTCGAGTATTGGTTAAATTCGTTGGTTTGAGTTTGTAAATTGTTCTTTTTAATTTTTTTTATTTATGACCAGCTAAGCTATGATATAATAAATCGACCAGCGTGTGCCGCGTAATATAATTTCAACGCAGCGTTAAAAACGCGTTCTCTGTGGCAAATACACCACAATACAGCCTAATGAAGATTTAAAATCACTCTGATTGAGCGAAGAAATGCATTAATAGTAAGTTTTGATAATATAAAAAAAAATCAAGTAGCCCGCGCCATGTGAAGATAAAGTCTTTTTTTTTTTAATTTTTTGTCGGGGTGTGTGAGACTTTCTGCGCTGGAGCACTCAGACTTACTTGTCCATACAGACACACCACATTTTACTGTGGAAGGCGCTTCAATGATAAGGAGCTTAGGCTTACAGCAATCACCATATCCGCACCAAATACCTGCCACCTGATACGAGCAAAAGCAGGACAATCACAGAGGAAATATTCCGTAGTGTCGTCGCTTTCTCCACAGTCTTCGCAGTTGGTGGTATCGCTTAGGCCTAGCACCTTAAGGTGTTTGGCAAAAGCGTAGTGTCCCGTAAGAACGCCAGTAGTCTGTCTGCAGTCTTTTCTGTTGAGAGACAACAAGAATGCCGCGGATTTCCCACAGACGTCGGGGAGCATTTGCTTAGTCTGTCTGCACCCTGGAGGGTCATGCCAAAGGCGATTGTGTTCATAGGAAACCCAACCGTCAATGGAAGCCCTGACCGAGGACTCAGGCAGACAGATCGCTGGTTCAGGTCCTGAGAAGTCGCTCTCTGAGCCTTGTCTAGCAAGTTCATCGGAGATCTCATTTCCCGTGATCCCGTTATGACCCGGGACCCAGACAAGTTTAAGTGAATTCAGCCTTCCGACCGAATTCAGCGATATCTTGCATTCACGTACTATTTTGGAGGTAGTTAAGGGTTTGAGTAAGGCCTTAAGCGCAGCCTGACTGTCGCTACAGACGCAGATACTTCGCCCCCTCCACCTGTTCCTCGTAACATAGTCCATGGCCATAAGGATAGCATTAGTCTCTGTTTGGAAGACTGACGCATATTTGCCTAACGGAAAGAAAAGTCTAACGTTATCGCTCTCCACGAAGACACCAGCACCAGATCCTTGATCGGTTTTGGAGCCATCCGTAAAGATTCGACCGCATTCCCTTCCAGGTTCAGAGTCCGGCCAGAGCCAGTCCTGGACGCGAGGAAAGTCGACCTCGTAGTCGCGCTTTAGCCGAAGTTCCGGTGTCGCATCAGAAGGCATATCCATAAGACAGGAGTCGACAGACAACCGTGGCGCAAGTTCATCAAAACCAAAGTGCGATTTATACCAAAAGCCACCTCTTTTTAGACGTGAGATAGCTTTGATTGTACATCCCATGATGTAAACTTCAAGTGGCGGGAGGTTCAATAGTGCATCTAGGCCGGAGCCAGGCGTGCTGGGGAAGGCCCCCGTGCAGCCGAGACATACCTGCCTTTGGAGTTTGTCAAAAGGAGCAGTAACGTATTTACGTGAAAGCTAATTCCACCAAACAACCGATGCGTATGCTATAAATGGTCTTATCATTGCCGTATAAATCCATAGGACTCTTTTCGGTGACAAGCCCCATGTCTTTCCGAAAATACCTTTGCATTGTCAGAAAACAGACAGCGCCTTGGCAGTCTTCAGCTCAACATGTTTGGACCAAAGAAGTTTGCTATCCAGGATGACTCCCAGATACTTTGCGCCATTGGAGAGTTGGATTGTGACGCCTTTTAGCACTGGCTGAGTCAACCCGACCAGCTTCCTCTTTCTCGTAAAGAGAACAACCTCAGTTTTAAGAGGATTGACCGAGAGCCCATTCCTAGTGCACCATCCGTCGATCACGCGCCTTGGCAACATCATCCGCGTACGCCTGAGCGTATACATTAGAACAGTTAAGTGCGTTCAACAAAGAGTCGACCAGCATACACCACAGCAGTGGACACAGAACGCCGCCTTGCGGGCACCCTCTGTTTTCCCCCGCCATAACATAGCGGCCACAATTTAGTGGGTGCAATCGCAAATCAGTTTTGCGCACGTGAAGCTCGACCAGCCTTTCCATGCTTTTCAGCAAGAAGAAAGTCAGACTGATTGGTCTGAAGCTCTTGGCGAGGGAGTAGTCACTTCTGCCAATTTTTGGTATAAATGTCACTCTAACTGTACGCTAGGGTGTTAGAATGTATGCCAGTGCTAGGACAGCGGTGAAAATGTTCTTTATAGTCGGTAGCAACTGGTTTGTACATTGTTGCAGCATGGCTGGGTATATTCCGTCCGTACCAGGTGACTTGAAGCCGTCAAAAGACACAAGGGCGTATTTAATGGCCTCGTCCGTTACCACGGCCTTCGCAATATACCAGCTACGCCGAGTTGTTTGTCTTGGCTCACTCATAGTCTCGGTAATCGGGGCTGGTTGTGAACCAATTGAAATCTGGTTACCCGGAAAGTGAGACTCCATATCGAGCAGATAACTAAGAGATAACTAAGAGTTTCCGATTTCTCCTCAGTGAAGGTGCCATCAAGTTTTCTAAGTGAGTCCAGCTTGGCTGGCTTGCCCCTTTTCAGAACTTTAACCACCCTACTAGTTTCACCCAGTGTTTCAATCTTTTCGCAGAAATTCCTATAAGAAGCACTTTTCGATACCCGAATTAGCCTCTTATATTCCTTCTGCTTCGATCGGTAGAGATTCCAGTCTGTCTCCAAATCAGTCTTGAGTGACCTATTTAGAAGTTTTCTAGCTTCTCTTGGGATTTTTTGCAGTTCCGAGCTCTACCAGGGAACCGGCGTTCTGCCAGGGGGTTTACTTACTAGGCACGTCAGTTCGAAACAGCTGGTAATGGCACTATTCAGGTTTTGAACAGCATCCTCTACCTTTTGTCTCGTCCTGAGTTTGGTTGGAGTTTTGAGAGTTTTTCCCATTTCCTCCCTGAAGCGTACCCAGTTGGTTTTTCTTGGATTCCTCCTCTACTGCAAAGTTATGGCTTCGCATTCAATTTAGAATTCGATATATCTATGATCTGAAAGGGATGCCTCCGAAGAGACCCTTCAGTTGGTGACCGCCTTAAAGCATCTATTTGATAAAGTCAGGTCGATCACCTCCTGTCTTCTTGACGTCACAAAAGTTGGCTGCGAGCCAACATTGTTGATAGTATGATCAGATGATAGAGTGAAATCCAGGAGATGGTTTCCTCGCATGTTGCATTTGCTACTGCCCCAAACAGTGTTTTGAGCATTAGCATCGCAGCTATAACTAGGCCCATCTTCCTGGTGTCGCAATAGTCTATGAGTTCAGCAATTGCCCTTGGTGGTGGAGGCACTACCGAATCATAGGGGAGATAAGCTGACGCCACGACGAAGGTCTTCCAATCTCTATTCGTTTCGTAGCTAATGGCTGCAGCAACCAAATCATGGCCACAAAATGGTCCAAGCTTAGTCGCTGAGAAAAGGTTCGACAAAGCAAGACAAGCTCTTAATCTCTCGGACCGTTCGTCACAGAGTATCTTGGTGCCAGGGACACCTCCAAGGCCACAGATGCGATTTTTCCACACCCATTGCTCCTGTATGGATTTTATGTGGGCTTTTGTATTCAACACGGAAAGCTTCTTGCTGATGAGAGCAGTAGCAGCCTTGGAGTGTTGAAGGTTTATCTGAGTAAATACAATCATTGGGTGCAGTGAAATAAGTCTACGGGAACTAAGTCCACTGAGGGACTTAGTTCCCACTTAGTGGGAAATAAAACCACTTTCGCGAAGTGGACTTAGTTCCCATGTTAAGTGGGAACTAAGTCCATTTTTTTATGGGAACTTAGTCCACATTCAAATATAAGAAGAGGGAACTAACATCCAACATTTAGAATTAAACAAAAAACTGTAAAGTGCAGTTAGTTATCACACTCTTTAAGCAAAGTCTTAAGCTTATCTTGGTGACATAAAGCCAAAGTTTCAAAACCGTACCTCGCACCTACTCCAAATCAAACAGTGACCCCAAGCAGGGGGGTTGCAGGGGGGCAGCATGCAACGCCATATGCATTACACTATTTATGGAATCTACTTGCGATTTCGTAACTAATCTCATAAACAGTGCAATGCATATGGGGGGGCATGCTGCCCCCTGCAACCCCCCTGCTTGGGGTCACTGTTTGATTTGGAGTAGGTGCGAAGTCACGGTACCTATATTACTCTGTCTAAGTTAGAAGTTAATTTCTATTTTGTTAATAAAAATTGCAAAGTACCTACTTGACTCTTTAATTTTATTTTGTTCTTAGTCGACAGTGAGAATTTACTTCACATTAAAAGGGAACTAAAACCACTCAGAGTTTTGGGAATTTATTTCCCACCTTACATGGGAACTAAGTCCACTTCGCGAAAGTGGTTTTATGGTTTAATGGGAAAGTCCCGTGGACTTATTTCCCTGCACCCAATCATTGGTATAAACTAGGGTTTTTCGTCCGTTAATCGCACTCACTTGGAAATAAAGCGGAAGATAAAGTCATAGGTTGGTGAATTTTGGTGATTTTTCAAATAACAATACAGGAAAGTCAAAATTTTGAAATAATTTTGTTGTCGTTTTCGCTCTACCCGTGTAAGCTCCTGTAATTGATTTTTGTTTGATCGTGCTTTTACGACACCAGTCGTATCAACCAACGGATTTGCATATACATTTGCGTGTTAAAATTTATTCTATTTTCTTCCCTTTGTTTTTTTTGTGTGTCTGTAATTAACGATTAAAATAAATCCACAAAGTGGACCCTTATAATATAGATATCCTTATAGTTATATAGTGCGGGCATTCAGGAAATGAGGATAATAATGACATTGAAACCGATGCACTTTGGTTTTAAATATTTGTAAATTATAATGGGAAAAACAAGGCGGGGAAGATCATTCGTGTTGTACGGGTAAGAAAGGATTATTTGTATTTCACTGTGCGTCCGAAAACAGGCTTGAAGTTGAACTGATGCGCATTCCTGGCTTGGCAGGTATTGCGATTGAAATGTTTTAAGGGTGGAATGCAGTAGACTATTTCGTTTGTCCACTTGTGGTGAACATATGGAAAAAAAAACAGCGATGGATTGGAGACATTACGACGTTGACAAAGAGAGTCAAATGATTTCGCGATACCGCGATCACAAATAAATTTTTTGGCGCGTGTTTTTATTCTGTAGTGTAGCTCCAAATATGCAATTCGGGAACTGGCCCGGGTATGAGCGTTGTACTCAAGTTTGGGGGAGAATAAACGTGTCATAAATTGCAGCCGGATCAGAAGGGGTAACATATTTCTTGCGACGCTTAAGGAAGCTTAATTATCTTTTTGTTTCTACTCCTGATATCTTATGAAATATTTCCTAGTAAAATATTTGCAATATGAGTTTATATTCTTCTTGTTAATTCCATGAACTACCAATAAATAAGAAAAAAATATATTTGAAATAACATCATTGGGCGAGTGGAGGGCGTTCATAAAACGTCGAGATGGTATAGCTTTACCAAGTTTAGGTGAAGAATATTTTCTCAAGAAAATGTGTTAGATCAAAATTATCTTATATCGAACAAGCTAGTCGTAAACGAATACCTATCTGTATCACTATCTGTATCACTATGAGATGAAGGCGCTTGAAAGGAATAAATCTTGAGTTATTCACCTTGGTCTCGTTTTTCAATTCAAATCCAATGTTTATACGCATAATGGAATAATTGGTCAGACAGCTCAATAAGATGAAAACATCGATTGACAAGGAAAAGTGCATAGCTCGCATTTTGGTCAGGCTTTTACCGTTGTGTACTGCCCCTAATTTTGAATATCTTATAAAAGAACATAATGCCAAACAATTAACTATGTCTCACAAGGCACATATAGCAGATCCATTTGATTTAGCCATTCACAATAGACCTTCTCTATCTCCTGCATTTTAAGGAAAAAATCTCTAGTTCAGACTTGACATCATAAGCATGACCATAGATTTCTTATTAAATTAGTCGGAAAAGAAACAAAAGATGTTTTGGCTACGACTTTGTATCCGCCATACAAAATGACCGCGAATTTTGAACACAGTGCAAATAATCGTTATATTAACCCGCCCCAACTGAGGCCAACAAACGAAATGATAAAACCGCAAGTAATAACACTCTTCCGTAAATAAATGATAAAATATTTAATGACCGGAAAGGGAATTTTTATAGTCAAACACCATTTCTAAGAGGATATAGGTTCTTACAACAACGTTGTGTGCAAGTCTCTGGAAACGTGCATCTGACCTTCATGTTCTGGACGAAACGTCGTTCTCCTTCCAAAATGATTTCCAATGCGTTTTTAAGACAGTTTCCGCTAAAATTAACGCATTTAATTTTTAACATATTATATACGAGGAACATCCAGAAAAAAAAATGCGGTCTGCTCTCGAGACTTTCATGTTATTTACGTTATTCACTCAGCACAATCGTGAAAACTCCTCGGTACTGGAGTGCGCACAAACTCTTATGATAAATGGTTCACCCAGATTGCAACAAAAAGGACACTAAACACACTCCTGAAGTAAACCGAACAATACCTTCGAATGCACGTGCATCGCTTGCACCCTTGTTCCATAGATCGAAGTATAATGTAAGTAAACAAGGCCACTTCTAGGAGAGTGCTTGAATGTGCAAGTATTCGATGGTTAATTTGTTTATGCTGATAGCAAATAATTTACTATTCATACAAATTGCAATTGATGTTGTTACAAGGGTAGTCACAGAACTACCCGACGTAACAAAGAAAACACAAACAATTCTTGGAAAAAATATCTTTATTTCTCTACATAGTCTCCTTTAGCTCTATACACTTTTGTAGCTATGCTCATAGCTTTGATACCTTGTTTATAGTGAGAATCGAAACAAGCAATTTAAACTCTGCGTTGCTATGTTCCAGTCAGTCAGAATACAGTCGTTTATAAGCACCTAGAATAGTGCTCTAAAAACATTCAAGTTCTTTCTTAGGTTTTTAAGAGTTTGTGAATCAAAGTATAAGAAAATTTAAAAGTGAGTAAGTTGACACAAGATTTTTTTTCACATGTTAATAATGTCTTCAGGAAATAACCCCCCAAAAGAAAAATGGTATAACCCCCCCAAAATGTGCATGGAGGTGGTAACATTTTTCATTTAAAAAAACCGCAAATCCCCTTCCACTCCAAAGCACGTTATTGTTCCAGCATACCTATTTGGGAACTTATTTCATCTTCGATTTGGGGGGTGATTTCATTTTGCGTTTGGGGGTCATTTCCTGCAGCCGTTAAAAATAACCAGACAATAACATGGAAAGGACTGCTTAATATGAGCTCATTTATTCTTGGCGCGTATAGCCCATAACACAAAGATGTTGATCGATCATTGCTTAGTACCAGCTATAGACGAAATTATTATGTAACGACTAAATGCAATGAATATCTCGGACCGCTATGAGATTCGGTATCAAGTCCAAGAATCATATAAAAACATAGGGACTGGCTCCAGTCCGCTTGGGCGAACTGTTGGATACCCTATTCTTATTCCTATCCCTCATAAGTGGGCGTGACATAAGTCTAAGTATGGTTGAATTGTTAAGAACGCTCTAAATATTTTGTTATATTACATTTAAAGATATTATATAAAAAAAAACGCTCCTTAGGTCAAGCTTGGGTGTTTCAATAAAATTGTTTTATTTAATTGTGGGCGTATCAGTAGGCGGATTTAAAAAAAAATTAACACATGCGCATAAAGAGCCCCTAGAGAGAATATATTATAAATTTCAGCTCTCTAGCTCAAACTTTGAATTTAAAAAAAAAAAAAAAAAAAAAATTGTGGGCGTGTCAGTGGGCGGATTTTGAAAATATTTACACATGAGCATAAAGGGCCCCTAGAGAGTATATATTATAAATTTCAGCTCCCTAGCTCAAACTTTGGATTTTCAAAAAAATTGTTTTATTTATTTGTGGGCGTGTCAGTGGGCGGATTTTGAAAATTGTTTATCCCGAGCAGTTTTAGGAGTCATAGAGGTGCCGTGACATAACCGCAAGCGTCATAAGCATTGTGAAAGTGACGTAAGGCCAAATATTAGCATTTGGTATTATGACACATCGGAAAAGCGTCATAAAGCCAAATTGGCTCGCTTGGTGCTGTTTTCAACAATTTGCCCTCGCACCTACCCCAAAGCAAACAGTGACCCCAAGCAGGGGGGTGCATTGCACTGTTTATGGGATTAGTTACGAAATCGCTAGTAGATTCCATAAGCAGTGTAATCCGTTTGGTGGGGGGGGGGGCATGCTGCCCCCCTCCAACCCCCCTGCTTGGGGTCACTGTTTGATTTGGAGTAGGTGCGAGGTACGGTTTCGAAAATTTGGCTTTATGTCACTTTCCGGATTTGGCCTTATGACGCTTTGTGAAAGTGACAAATACCAAATGCTGGAATTTGGCCTTATGTCACTTTCAAAAAGCGACATAAGGCCAAATTTCGAGATTTGGGCTTATGACGCTTAGGGTTATGTCACGGCACCGTCATAGATCATATATAAAAATTTTCAGCTTTCTAGCTCAAAATTCGAAATTTTCCAAAATTTTTTTTTTTGAGTTTGTGGGCGTGCCTGTGGGCGGATTTCAAAAATTCGTAAACTTGATTATTTCGGGACCCTAGAGAGTATATGGTTAAAATTTCAGCTCTCTAGGTCCAGTTTAAAGGCCTTAATTTTTGCCGACAGACGGACGGCCGGACGGACGCACGGACATGGCTAGATCGACATTACTATCGATGCTGATCATAAATATAGTAACTTTTGGGGGTCTACGGGCAATATTAAGGTATGTTACAAACTACGCGTCAAAATTAATATACCCTTAGAATAGGGTAAAAAAATGAGAAAGAGAGTCGGGGACAGAACAGAGCCTTGGGGGACACCAGCATTTATTTGGTGAGTTGCAGACTTGAAGCCGTCCGAAACAACTTGAATGGAACGGTTCGAAAGGTAATTTCTAATCCATTGAAGAAGAGTATCATCGATTCCAAATGCACGCATTTTCGACAAGAGAGCTGGATGCCAAACTCTGTCAAATGCCTTTGATATATCAAGCGCAACAATCTTACTTTCACCACCCTGATGAAGAGATTGGTTCCACTTTTCGGTTAGATATGTCATCAAATCACCAGTGGACCTGTTGCTGCGAAAACCATACTGCCGGTCATTAAGCAGTTTTCGCGATTCAAGATATTTCATTAGCTGACGGTTTATCAGCGTTTCCATGACCTTAGAAAGAAGGGACGTAAGTGCAATTGGTCGGTAGGAGGAGGGAGAAGAATATTCCCCTATTTTTGGTACAGGCTGGACAAATGACGTTTTCCATCTTCCCGGGAAGTGTCCTGAAGATTAGGACAGATGGAAAAGCTTACGCAATGGTTTTGCCAGCGAAGAAGAACACCTCTGCAGAACGGTAGGGGAAATACCATCTGGACCAGCGAATTTGTGAACGTCAAGATCTTGAAGTACTCTAGCCACTGTACGAGTGCGAAAGTGGATTGGTCCCATAGAGAATTCTATGCGCTCGAGTACAGGGGGAGACAAAGCACAATCTGGGAGCGTTGAGCTGACTGCAAAGTGAGCAGCAAGCAGATTGGCCTTATCTGTAGAGCTGACAGCTGGAATGTCGTTGTAAATGAGTGTCGGGATAGATGACGAGGCCGAATTCTTGATGTTTTTAACAAATGACCAAAAGTTTTTACTACCAGTGGGACTTTGTAGTATTTTTTGCCTCAACTTTTGGTCATAGGAGAATTTGACACGATTAATGTGGGCATTGCAGTCATTTCTGGCTCGTTTAAACTTTTTACGGCTTTCCTCAGATGGGTTGGCTTTGAATAGCCGAAAACTTACCTCTTTTAACCTGATAGCCTCTTTGCAGCTCGTGTCACACCACGCGTTAAAGTTGGGTTTGATACTTTTAATCCTGTTAGGGATAAAAGACTTCATACCCAGGTGAATTATGTTTGTGACCATATCAGCAGCAGCATCCACGTCGCTGTCGAGGAAGCACAGCGACCAGTTAAAACTCTTAAAGAAACCGTTTAGTTTTTCCCAATTGGCTTTCTCGTACTGCCATACGGTTCTTGTATGAGTTTGTTCTTTAACTATGTGGTTGGAGTACGAGAAATTTGCTGATATGATACAATGGTCTGACGAACCTAGAGGCGATAATACGTTCAAAGCGTATTTATCTGGGTGAGAGGTAAGAAACTGTCCAATGCGTTGGCAGTTTGGCTGCTAATGTCCGGTATTCGTGTCGGCTCATTTACAAACTGAGTCAGGTTATTTACCTCAACAAAGATCTCGACGTACCTTCCTTCGGGTGTTGTCTGACCATAATGTCGAAATCAGCTTGAATTGTGTATATTGAAATCGCCCGCAATAACGATTTCAAAACGAGGATGAAGGGTCACAATTATTGTAATAGAATCAGACAGGGCATCAAACTCATTATAAGTTAAATGTCTGTCCAAGTTGGGGCTTCTGTAAATAAAACAGTAGTGTATTAATTGCCAACGGACATGGAATTTTAGCCAAATGAAATTAAATTCTGGGTTGGCACATTGGCCATATTGAGGCTGAAGTTGATAGGCTACGTCACTACATATATAAACGGCGATACCGCGATGGGGAAAGAATAAAGGCACTAAGTTGTACCCAGGTAGACTAAACTCTGTTAAATCAGAGCCAACACTAACCTGGGTTTCACTAATTGCCAAAACAGCTGGTTTGTTGTGAAAAACATGGGCGTATAATGAAAAAAATTTTTCTCAACCCACGAATGTTGCTGTCATCCACAACGAAATTCCTACACACTACAAAAAACAAACATAAAAAAAAACACAACTCCGACGCTAACTTAGCATAGGCCGTGAATTGAAAATATACGTTGGATTTCCAAAACAATCTACCGCAGGTGTTATGCCCGTACGGTAATTTGTTTTGGTTCACCAACAGAATCAACAACTCACGACCCGCTATTCGCCCGATGCTGCCTTTACCCAAGCATTACAGGTGCACAAACGATAATCGAACTACACATGCAATAGTCAAGAAAGAGCAACAGTGATGAAGTGGGATGGGTTAGGTTAGGTTAGGTTTATGTGGCTGTCGGCAGAAGCCGACACACTTAGACCAATTTAGGTCCGTTGTGATACCACGTATATTATCTACCTCAACTCTGTAGATGGGACTGGCCAACGACACGCGGTTGTTCTCAAACGGTCCCCCATCTACGTACTAACTGCGCCCAACGTCGTTTAATTACGGTGATCTGACGAGAACCGATTAACTCGACGTGGTATGGTCGTTGGTTGAGTGGGATGGGGGACGGAAGGAAAACCCTACGCTGTTGCTTTTTTTCGCTTTTTTCGTTATCACTGCCAACGGCCACCGGCACTGGCTCTATGTGGATTTTTTTTTTCTTTTTTCACACACACGCGATTTTGTATTTTTTTTTTTTTTTTTTGCGAAACGTATTGGCGAGCCAGTAGGTATTATGTTTGTCGGTTTAGTGGCACCGAAATTGCATTTAAAAAAGGCAACGCGTCCGCACGCAACGGGAGGCAACCAACAACGTGTTTGACCACCACAACCACTCGATTGAACAACCACCTCAGCTTCGAGTCAACTTCCTTCGTTTGAGAATATCCCCGCAAAAACATTCGCAACTCGCTTATTTGCAGGTAGTGCCAACATTGACACAATTAAATTCAACGCAAGTAGCCGAATGGCAAGAATTCCACCATGCATAAATTTTTTTAGCGATGGCCGTCGTCGACAGCAGACGCATTAATAATTGCAAATTAATTGCGCTACAGCTGACTGTAAAAAAAAGTCGAATCACCCAACATCGAACAGCTAGGAGAAAATTTAGACAGAGGTAAGCCGCAACTTTAAAGTGTATAACTGTCTACGCATCATATCTGTCAGTGCAGGCGAGAAATTAATTTGCGTAATCTCACAGGTGGCAGAAAGCTGCATCTCCAAAATCAGCGTGCGCACCCAGCCGTCAGCGAAGCTTTGTTCATCCCCAAACGATACACACAGCTACGTGCACGGAACGGGGGAACAGAGCGTGAAGCACGGCCGCACGCAATTTTAATTAGCAACTCGGCGACGGTCATCGCATTTGTTGCACCCACCTCACATCAGGGTACATCCATCCCTTTTGGGTACATCCTCGGACGAGGAGCACTCATCGCAGGTGTTGCGCATGTGCATCCCGCCTCTCATCAGTTATACATCCAGCATCTTGTACACCTGCGATTGCAAAAGTTAATCCATCCATCGTTCAAGGTGGCATGCAACAACAACAAAAAACCCAGCCCCGACTCGGGCAGAAAAGAGCATCTAAGCGACAGTCAACCTAAGTGCGAAATTCCATCTAAAAAAATGCACGCGCACACGCAGGGAGTATGAACCTCTAACAAGAAGCTGCGTCCACTCAGCAGTAGGTACATCAGACCGAGGGCCGCCCGTACGGTGAAGTTCACACCGCGAGCCCCAACGACATCACCCGTGTAACGATGCGGACATCACCCGTATAACGATACGGACATCACCCATATAACGATACGGACAGCACCCGTACAACGAAACGGACAGCACCCGTTCAACTATACGGACAGCACCCGTACTACGATACGGACAGCTGAAATGCTACTTCGGGGGGTACGAAGTGGCATTTGAGGATAGTTACACATTCACTCGCAGATCCGCTCTCCTACATTCCTTTACAATTCTTACGGATTGTAAATAAATAAATCGTTACAAGTTAAAGAACAAACTCATAAAAGAACCGTATATTAATACGAGAAAGTTAATTGAGGAAAAGTAAACGGTTTTTTAGGAGTCTTAACCGGTTGCCATGCTTCCTCGACAGCGACGTGAATGCTGCTGCGGATATTGATGTAATTATTATTGAAAAAATTATTTATACTATTATTAAAATAGTCCTTATAATTGGAAGTTATATATACTTATATACTATATAAATAATTTTATCCTCCTCATCAATAAAGTGCACAGCATTTGCTGTGCTTGCACGGGGCCTATTGCTCCATTGTGATCCCTTTTTTGTTTATCGTGGTACAAAACTTCACTAACAATAAAAACACTTACCGTTTAAAATTATTCTTGCTTGTTGGCCTATTGGAACCAACCTGTCTTCTTGACAAACCTGATTGTGTCATTCAGTGGTGCCTGCGCTACTTCCTCTAAGTCTTCGAAAAATCTGTTGCCCAGATAGCGAAGTCGAGATGTCTGGAGGTTTGGACACTCGCAGAGCAGGTCTCGGTTTCTTCTGTATCCTGACAGCTCCTGCAGTAGTTTGGTGAGCTAATGCCCAGCCTATTTGCCATTACACCTATGGTGCAGTGGCCTGTCAGTACGCCGGTTAGGATGCGTATTTTTTGTTTGTTCATTCCCAGAATGTGTTTTGTTCTTTTCTCGTCGATTCTTGGCCATAGGCTGGGACCAGGTAGTGTTGATTTGTTCCCTCAGTTTTTGGTCAATGTTTCTTTGTGCTGCACTGATTGGGATGTCTATTGACGTAATCGCGTCCATTGCGTCAAGTTCTGACCCTGTTCTTGCTAGCTCGTCTGCCTTTTCATTCCGCACGATGTCGCTGTGACCGGGGACCCAGCAGAGGGTGATCCTGTGTCGTTCGCCTATTTCGTTAAGGGATTTTTGGCAGTTCCTGACTGTTTTTGACTTTATGGTTTCGCTGTCTAGTGCTTTGATAGCCGCCTGACTGTCTACGAAGATTGTAATATTGGAAGGAACCAGATTCTTCGCGGAGATTGTTTTTGCTGCCTTGTCTATGGCGACTATTTCGGCTTGAAAGACGCTGCATTAATTGGGGAGTCTGTACGAGTCCTTTATGTCTAGAGGCTCGCAGAAAACTTCTGCTCCTGTACCTACATGCATTTTTGACCCGTCCGTGTAGATGTGGATTTCTTGTGCGCTGGCGTGCGTGTTCCAGTTCTCTCTTTGGGGTATGTACTCGTATGTAGAGTAGTTTTTCTCCAAGTTTCGATTGCGGAATATGTAGTCCGTTTTCCTGAATAGATCGATACCCAAGTAATTGTGAATTATGGAGATGTGCCCATAGGAGCTGTGTCTCCACATGTTTGCCTCCTTGAGGCGGAGGGCTCCTTTGGCTGCCATGCTACGAATGTATTTTTTTTTATAACACTATCAGCTCTGTGTCGTGGAGTGCTTAAAGCAAGCAACTCTCACGAGCAGAAATTGCCGGCACTAAGAGTGCTCTCACAGGCTCATCATTTAGTGCAGGTGTTAGTAAGGACAAAACAATTAAAAATACAATAATTATGTACCTATAAAATACGAGTACTAACACAGACACAAAATAATGCAAACAATTTAAGGCATTAAAGCATTATTACGCAAAATATTTTTTAGCTTAAATTTACTAACATGCAAGTTAATCACATGATCATTTATATTATAGATTCTACTCATGCGACTAATAGGCTCATGCCTCCCATAATTCGATCTATGATGGGGGCTGAACAATAATTCAACACTGCGTAAATTATGGGCACCACCACGAAAATTAAAGCCAATAGACGACAGCAAGTCAGGTGCATCTATTTGACCGGATATAAGCTGCTGTAAAAAAATGATATCGCTATTAAGCCTTCGTTGAGAAAGGGGTAACATTTGAAGAAGCTTGATACGTTGACTGTAGGGAGGAAGGTTAAATGGATCATCCCATGGAAGTCCTCTAAGTGCAAATCGAATAAATTTACGTTGAATGGCCTCTATTCGATTTGAATGAATGTTGTAGAACGGTGTCCAAACTTGAGAGGCATACTCTAGAATCGGACGGACAAAACAATTGTACAATGACATAGAAACATAAGGGTTATTTATTAATAATAGAATTAATATGCTTAGCAAAATCCAGTTTGGGGTCGAAATAAACCCCAAGATCCTTAAAATTATCAACACTACAAAGAATATGTTGAGACAGAGAGTATTGAAAGGTGGAAGGGATATTCTTTCTAGAGAATGTCATATGTTGACATTTAGTTGGGTTCAGGGATAAACCGTTTTTATCACACCAACTGGCGAAGCTATTAATGTCAGATTGAAGAAACATTCTGTCTTGCTGACTAGTGATAGATTTATATATTTTCATATCATCAGCGTAGATCAGGATATTACTGTGATTTATACATGCCTTAACATCATTAATGGAAAGTATAAATAATATTGGTCCGATGTGACTTCCTTGCGGAACTCCAGACTGCGCTGTGAAAGATACGGATAGCGATCCTCTAAATTTCACTTGATAAACCCTTGATCTAAGGTATGAATTAACCCATTTTATGAAACTTGGTGGGAAGCCAAAATCCCCGAGCTTAAACTCGATTATTTCATGGGACAGCTGGTCGAAAGCTTTAGAGAAGTCAGTGTATATGCAATCCATTTCGTCCTTATTCTCTAAGGCATAAGAACAATCATGCAAGAAACTTAACAGATTAGTGACAGTGGATCTGTTTCTTACAAGTCCATGCTGTTCATTACAAATTAAATTGCGACAAAGAAATATTAACTTTTCGCAAACAATTTGTTCAAAAAGCTTAGGGATACACGAAAGCTTTGAAATAGGCCTATAATTAGTGATATCACCACGTGCACCTTTTTTAAATACAGGTGTGATAAAAGCACTTTTCCATAGATTAGGGAATTTACCAGTACTGATGGACAATTCAAACAGATACTTAAGATATTGAGCAATTGCATGACTACATTTTTTAAGAACGATCGGTGCAATGCCATCAGGACCTGATGAATAATCATTCTTGAGAGAAGAAATACATTTTAAAATTGTTTCCAAATCGAATGAGATACTACTAAAACTTATTTGGGAACAGCTAGTTAGATAACTAAAATATTGATCATCAATGTGAAGAGGGGTCCCCCTAAATGACTTACTGAAATGATCTGCAAACATATTGCTTGCATCTACTGAATCAGCAGTTGTAGAACTATTGTAAGTAAGCTTCGATGGATAACCATCGGTTTTTTTCTTAGAGTTGACAAAACCCCAGAAAAGTTTGGGGTTCGATTTTAAAGAGCATTCCATTTTACTTATATAGTCAATATATAAGTTGCAGGATAAAGATTTGAATTCATTGAATAATGTGAAATAGAGTTCAAGATCTGAATGGCAGAGACTTTTTAAATAGTTCTTCCAAGCCCTATTACGTCTGTTTCGTATCGATTTTAGCTCTTTAGTGTACCAGGGATGGGACGTTTTCAGATTCCTAGAGGATTTCACAGGAATCACTTTTTTCATGCAGTTATCCATCAAAGAATAAAAAGAACCTACTGCATCTTCAATATTATATAAGGCAGTAAGGTTAAAATTAAAGCTGTTAATTTCATCAGAAAGCCTTTGAAAATTTGCTTTCCGAAAGTCAAAAGATTGCGAACGGTCATACGAATTACTGTTTTCGTACAGATGTGGGCCCAGTTCAATAAATACATCCAAGGGTGGATGATTGTCATCTATGTTAGTTATATTCACCAAGGGGGGGTAGGTTTAAAATGACTTCCAGCCTTAGGGTGTTGATCTCATTGCTCCTGTTGTGCCGATACATGCTAATCTCTGTACCTTAGAGAGGTTATGGAGATAGGTAGTCCTTTCTATTGCCTTCCACCAAACAAATGACCCGTATGTAAGTATGGGTCGTATGATCGCTGTATACATCCAATGGGTTATGTAAGGGCGCATACCCCAACGTTTGCCAAAGGTCTTTTTGCATGCGTAGAAGGCACATAGTCCTTTTTTTGATCGTTCCTCTGTGTTAGGTTTCCAAGTAAGCTGAGAGTCTAGGATGATGCCCAGATACTTTGCTTCCGGGGAAAGTTTCAGACGAATTCCGTTTAGCTTCGGCATATCGAAATTCTCGATTTTTCTTTTCCTAGTACACAGAACACATTCGGTTTTGATTGGATTAACTCCAAAGCCATTCGGTCTTGCCCACGAGGATAATTCTTTTAGGGCAGATTCCATGAGTTCGCTAATAGTGCGTATGCTACTATTTTCATCTTTTTGACCTTTAGAGTCGTGAGGATTTTGTTGACCACTAGAAGCCACATGAGGGGAGATATGACGCCTCCCTGTGGGGTGCCCCTGGTCACTGTTTTCCTTATGCTACTCTCTCCGATCCCAGTTCGTTATTTCTATTTTCGCTCCTAAGTCTATGAGCGCTGTTTTTATGGCCGCTGTTTTTACATTGTTGAAAGCTCCCTCAATGTCCAAAAATGCTGCTATGGTGAATTCTTTATGGTGTAATCCTTTTTCTATAATTGACGCAACTTCGTGCAGGGCTGTTTAAACGGACTTACATTTGAGGTAGGCATGTTGAGTGCTGCATAGGTTGTTTTCTTTTAAAAGGTCTCTTGTATATAAGTCGATTATTCTCTCGAGTGTCTTTAAGAGAAAAGAGGAGAGACTTATCGGCCTATAATCTTTTGCTGTGCAGTGTATATGCCTCCCTGCTTTGGGAATGAATATCACTTTTACTTCTTTCCAGCTTTGCGGTAGGTAGCAGAGTCTTATACAGCTTTTGAATATAGCTTTTAGCCATGGCAGTATTGCGTTAAGAGCCTGTTGTACCACTGCTGGTATGACATTAACTGGTCCCGCCGATTTGTAGGGCTGGAAAGATTTGACTGCCCAAGCAATTTTGTGCCCTGTTATGATACTTTCAATTGCCATGTCCGGTTGTGTGTCTTGCGGAACCGGGGTGTGGTTGACCTCACATCCAGTGTTCTCACTAGACTCCGGAAAGTGAGTATCCATTAAAATGTGTAGAGTTTCTTGGCTAGACTCTGTCCAATAGTCATCAGCAGGTTTATTATACCCTGGGACCGTGGGGTCTTTGGATATTGGATAGTATTTTACGTAGTCTGGCTGCCTCGTTTGTACTCTCTACGGATTCGCAGAACGTGCTCCAGGATTCGAGTTTTGCTCTCCTTATTTCTTTAGTATATAGATTAAGTTCGGACCTATACTTAGTCCAGTCTTCATCTGTCTTACTCTGTCTTGCTTTGTTAAAAAGTTGTCTTACCAATGTTCGCCGCTTTTGAAGCTCGCTGGTCCACCAAGTTGCATTTTTAGGTTTGCGATTGCGAGAGATGGGACAGTGTTTAACAAAGGCTATGTGCATAATTTTGGTAATATACTCGACTGCGTTGTCGATTGAGTGAGTGTCGACAAACTTGTCCTCTTTTGGACGTTGTGTGTACTCACTAACCGTTTTCGCATAGTCTGCCAAATTCGTTTTCCTAGGGTTCCTAAAGATTCGTTGTGCCATATATTGTAGATTGACTGTAAAGAGTATTCTATTATGGTCTGAGAAAGAGTTCTCTTGACAAACCCTCTAGTCTTCTACCCTGATATTGTTGCTTTTGAGAGTTATGTTTAAAGTATCTGCCTCTTTCTGTTTTGGAAAGTGGGCTGGTTTCCCCTGTTACACAAAACTAGATTTGTGGAAATGATGCTTTCAAACAACGACTCACCTCTTTTATTAATTCCTGTACTGCCCCACAGCGTGTGGTGTGCATTCGCGTCACACCCTACCACCAATGATGTGTTCCGTGTGTTAGCGTGCTCCACTAGTTCACGAACTGTATCGGATGGTGGGTTTTCCTCGTCGTTTGCCATGTAAACTGAAGCGAGGATAAGGTTCCTTTCCGGAGCTTCGATTTTTACGGCCACTCCTCCATTGCTGTACCTGTGAAGAAAAAATATGTTACCAACAGTTTTTTTTGACTAGAATACAGCTTCTTACTTTACCTTCTTCTTTAGTATGGAACAGATGGTAATATGGCGATTTCAGTCCTTGGATTTTATTTTTAAAAATCCAGGTTCTTGAATTAATGCCACGTCCATTTTTACCTCAGACATGAACAGCAGTAGGTCGTGTGTTGCTGCTTTAGAGTGATGCAAATTAATTTTCACCACTAGCAGCTTTTGTAACCTTTGGATCTTCATCTTCATCCAGCCGTGCCCTTACGGCACCTAGCCCGAACTTCAGTTTGTTGCCTGGGGTCTGTCTTATGCTGGCTGCAGAAGATTGGTTTATTGCAAAGCAGAGCTCCTTGCCGTCACCACTTCTTCTAGAGTATACCTTGACCCAATCCTTGATCGGGATATTTTTGTTCTGCCCAGTGAGGAGGACCACGATGTTTTGTCCTTTTCTTTATCGAAGGGGGGTGGTATCAAGTTTGGCTCCCTTACACAGTTCGCCAATGCTGGCGATGGTTTTGGAGAGAAACTCAAGGGTCTGCCCGTCTCCACACCCCACTATCTTCACACCTTTGTGCCATCCGGCCCCGTCAAACTCATAATCTGGTCCCCCATTACGGATGTTGACCATCATGGCCTTGAGAATGACGTTTTCTGCTAGCAGCCAGTGTTCAGCTGTGATCTTCGCATCGGGATCTTGCTCGTCAATGACTGCTGCTATTAGGCTCGTCGGAGTGCTGTCTAGGCTTGTTGAAGCCTTGGGTCTTTTCGGACGGCTTTCTTTTTTCTCTTCCTCTGACCGTTGCCTCTTCGAAGAGATGCCAGAGGTTCCGGTCTTTGTTTCTGAGTGGTTTTGGACTGTTCCTTGTTAGTATTATTAGGACAACCTTTGGATT
The DNA here is from genome assembly GCA_949715645.1 of Portevinia maculata. Lineage (NCBI taxonomy): Eukaryota > Metazoa > Arthropoda > Insecta > Diptera > Syrphidae > Portevinia > Portevinia maculata. Next base: position 225,414,142 of record OX454526.1, read on the forward strand.
TGTCTACCACAACTACTGTTGTTCCTTTTTGCAGTTCAGGAGCTGATGGTTCATTGGGTTTGTGAGCCCTCTGATTTTCGAAGTTCTTTATTGCCCTCTTATGCTTCCTGATCAAGGCCCTGTCTCTATCATTGATATAGGTTGGGTCTTTCTCAGTCATTTTTTTAAGGAATCGTTTTGAGGCCCTGTAGTTACTCCGCTTTCTTGTCTCTTTGGAGACCACGTGTGGTTTCAGGGTGTTGTCCTCAGATTCCTTGTCATCCAGCAATTCGTCTTCGGTCTCAGATCCAATATTGGCGGTGTTGAACGAGGATTGGGAGCCCTCCTCAGCGCTTTCAATATTTAAGCTTTTGAAAATGGGGAGGGTTGTCGTGAGTAGGTCCGAATTGCTGGTGCAGAGTTGGTTGTCGTCGCGTTTGTCCTGGGTTAGTTGGCTGGGTTCGTCTTGTCTGGTCAGTCTTGGTCGGTTTTCGTTGGAACTGTCTTCGTTGTTTGGCATGTTATTGGAATTAAATTTTGTTCCCACGAGTAGGTCGGAAATAGAGGTCCATCCCGGCAGAGCCGATATACCGGGATAAGGCAACAGGGGTACGACAGACGTTGCCCGGGCGTCTGAAGAAGCTCGCTAACGACTGATTTGGCCCTCAGCCTTACATTCTTCGGCACGGATTTATGTACTATGTATGCTCGCACGACCACTGAAATTAGGCACCTTCCGTCCTAAGGTAAAGGAGCATAACTGATTATTGAACTATTGATGAGTAAAGGAATACCACAGTGATGCCCCCTGACCTTAGCTGATCACTGTCTTGACATCGCACAAGACAATTGTAGTGACCATTACCAGCCGGCACCCACGTGGAGGGTTTGGAGGAGGATTTTGCCATCCGGCTACCAGGTTAAAAGAGGTGCACTTTCGATCATATAAGGCTCACCCATCTGGGGAAAACCGAAAAAAGTTCAAAGGAGTCAGAAATGATTGCAATTCATCATTATTCTTGTCAAATTCTCCTACGACCAAAAGCTGAGGCAAAAAATACTACAAACTCCCACGGGTAGTAACAAATTTTTGTCGTTTATTAAAAGATCAAGAATTCAGCTTCGTCATTTATCCCGACATTCGTTTGCAATGACATTCCAGCTGTTATAGGTCTATAGATAAAGCAAATCTATTTAATGCTCACTTTGCAGCTGGCTTAACGCTCTCATATTGTGCTTTATCTCCCAATGTACTCGAACACGTAGAATACTCCATGGGACTAATTCACTTTCGCTCTCGTACAGTGGCTAGAGTACTTCGAAAACTTGATATACACAAATCTTCTGGTCCAGATGGTATTTCCCCTACCGTTCTGAAGAGATGTTCTTCTTCGCTGGCAAAACCATTGCGTAAGCTTTTCCATCTGTCCTATTCTTCAGGACACTTCCCGGGAATATTGAAAACAGCATTTGTCCAGCCTGTACCAAAAATAGGGGAATATTCTTCTCCCTCCTCCTACCGACCAATTGCACTTACGTCCCTTCTTTCTAAGGTCATGGAAACGCTGATAAACCGTCAGCTAATGAAATATCTTGAATCGCGAAAACTGCTTAATGACCGGCAGTATGGTTTTCGCGCAACAGGTCCACTGGTGATTTGATGACTTATCTAACCGAAAAGTGGAACCAATCTCTTCACCAAGGTGGTGAAAGTAAGATCGTTGCGCTTGATATTTCAAAGGCATTTGACACCAAGCTCTCTTGTCGAAAATGCGTGCATTTGGAATCGATGATACCTTTCTTCAATTTAGGCCCCTGAGGGTCGGGGGACGAAGTTAGAATAGCCCTGGGGTAAGGTATGCCTGTCGTAGAAGGCGACTTAAATCCAGAGAAATCCAGGAGCGTCTGACACATATTCTCAAGTAGCACACTATTGTATAATTTGGTATATTTTCTTAAATTTTGGTGTAAAATTGAGAAAACTGAAGAAAATTTTAATATTTTGGTGTATTTGATAAAATATACCGGTATAAAAATTACACCATTGCCTTTTCTGTGCAAAATTTCAACATTTCTTTTCCAATTCGGTGCAAGAAATAAACCGATTATCAGCTGTTTTTTTAATATACCATTAGTGGCGCATAAAAAATCCAATTTTGAAATCAACCAACATGAGATATTTTGTAACATGAGATATTTTGTACACCAAATGTAGATAAAATACACTATTTTAATTGAGCAACCATTTTTCGGTGTAAGATTTAAATCCTGTGGAGATTAAATACACTAAACTATACCAATGTCAAATCATATGTCAACAAAATATTTTGCCATTTGCTTACAGTCACCGCGCGTTTTTTTCTTTAGTAAATAAAAAAATGGGTAACTTGAAGTTTAATAATTATTTGAAGTAGTATCGTAGGAAAAAAAACTTTTTCAAAAAATTAAAGAACAGTGTGAAACCCAGCATTCAGCAAAATCGTCAAAATTTGTTTGAAATGACGAAAATCAACTTTTATATTTCGGACAAAAACTCTACAAATTGTTCAATATCGTGAGAAAATATTATTTTAAATGAACCTAAGATTAAAGTAGAGCCAAATGAAATATTATTAGACTCAATTTCGAACAACGATTTGGATGATAATGATGAAGTTGTGGAAAATATAAATCGGGAAGTGGAACCGTCTTCGGAAGATTGCGTCATTGATGATTTGGACGAACACGTTGATTGTATGTCTAAATTGGCTGATTGGGCTGTTAATTATAAAATAACATATTGAGCTTTGTCTGAGCTACTTCTTTTATTGCGAAGTGAAGAAAAGCTGAACTGCCGAAAGATGCATGTCCGTTGCTCCATACACCACGGAGTGTTGATATACAAACAATGGGATCCGGTTCATTTTGGTACTATGGCATCGAAAACTGTTTACGCATTGCATTTCGTCAATTAAATCAAAATATGGAAGTTCCTCTTAATTTCTATGTTGACGGAGTACCTCTGTTCCGAAGTAGCAAATTCCAATTTTGGCCAATTTTAATGAACATAGCCAATATGTCTGAAATTAGACCAATGGCTAGTGCAAATTTATTTCGATGATGCGAAGCCACATTTTACATTTTATCAAATGTAAGTACAAAAGCCAGTTCGACTGCAATTAAATTAATATTGTTGAACTTTGCAGGCATCAAGACGCACACCGCATACAATAGTTGTACAAGATGTAATGTCATTGGAGAATTTGATCGATCAGGAAACCATATGAGCTTTCCTAGATTAGATTGTCGACGAAGAACTCATTCGGATTTTATAAGCAAAACCGATGAGGACCATCATTTATTCAATCGCAATAAATTTCCCGCATAATAAATTTACCGAAACCAGAATATTGGTTATATTTTGTACAATGGTGTATTTTTTTTCTTGTTCTTTGAAATTGGTGGAATATTTTGCACATTTTCCCGTTTAATAAATGTACCGAAGGCTGAATTTTGGATATATTTTATACAATGGTGTATTTTTCTTCTTGTTCTTAAAAACGGGTGCATTTTTTTCCAAATTCAGGAGTGAGAGTATACGTACACAGGGTGTCCCACAGTGACCGACGCAGACAAAAACCATTTTAATTTAGCAAAATAATACGTTCGATAGTTAATTGTGGGAAAATCGTTAATCGCATAAAAAAAACTTTATGGCGGAAAGAAAAACTTACCTGTTCTTGTTTTAATAAAGAAGAAAAAAAAATCAAGATTTGGCTTCAGTTTTGCCAAGTTAAAGCCAGTTAAAATATCGGTCTCAAAAATTAACGACATTTTTAAAAAGAGCATTAACATGCAAATATTTGTATGATTTTTTCTCACCAGTTAGGTATTTTCCAAGAGCACGTCCTTAACGGGGAATCGGCAAAGAGCATCGACTTAAGATATGAGTTTTTTTTTGCGAACTGCTTTGTCGTATCATTTACCATCTTCAGTTTATAGGTACTCAATGTAATCTGTTGCCTTTTCAATGTAAATATTTCTATGCGATTATAGACTTTCCCACAATTTACTGATTAAGTATTATACATATATTGCTAAATTAAAATGAATTCCTTGTTTGTAGCTCAATAAGCTACAACCTAAAAATTGGAACAATGGGTTTAAAAGAAATAATTCTAAAAATCATAAAAATTATTTTAAGTCAAAAAGGAAGTAAAACCGAATAAATTACTTCATAAGTTGCGCGGTTACTTTTAGACACCCTGTATTTCGGACGACGGCCATATTTTTCAAGGAATATTAAAAAATTTAAATATTAAATGAAAACAATGATTAAGTATTTTAATTTTATAACGACTTAACTATATACCGCATTTGGTATTTTCGTTACTAACATAACGTCTCTAAAAAAAAAAAAAAAAACATAGGGACGGGCTACAGTCCACTTGGGCGAACTGTTGGATACCCTATTCTTATTCCTATCCCTCATAAGTGGGCGTGACAAAAGTCTAAGTATGGTTGAATTGTTAAGAACTCTCTACATATTTTGTTATATAACATTTAAAGGATTTTATCAAAAAAAAAAACGCTCCCTAGCTCAAACTTTGGTGTTTCAATAAAATTGTTTTATTTAATTGTGGGCGTGTCAGTAGGCGGATTTAAAAACAATTAACACATGAGAATAAAGGGCCCCTAGAGAGTATATATTATAAATTTCAGCTCCCTAGCTCAAACTTTAAAAAAAAAAAAAAATTAATTGTGGGCGTGTCAGTGGGCGGATTTTGAAAATATTTACACATGAGCATAAAGGGCCCATAGAGAGTATATACTATAAATTTCAGCTCCCTAGCTGAATCTTTGGATTTTCAAAGATTAATATACCCTTAGAATAGGGTATAAAAAAATTATTTTATTTATTTGTGGGCGTGTCAGTGGGCGAATTTTGAAAATGTTTTATCTCGAGCAGTTTTAGGAGTCATAGATCATATATAAAAAATGTCAGCTTTCTAGCTCAAAATTCGATTTTTTCCAAAATTTGGTTTTTTGACTTTGTGGGCGTGTCTGTGGGCGGATTTCAAAAATTCGTAAACTTGATTATTTCGGGACCCTAGAGAGTATATAGTTAAAATTTCAGCTCTCTAGGTCCAGTTTAAAGGCCTAATTTTTGGCGACAGACGGACGGACGGACGGACGGACGGACATGGCTAGATCGACATTACTATCGATGCTGATCATAAATATAGTAACTTTTAGGGGTATACGGGCAATATTAAGGTATGTTACAAACTATGCGTCAAAATTAATATACCCTTAGCATAGGGTATAAACAACCAACAAATTTTAGGTTTCGAATAAATAATTTTCACGAATCGTTTTAGAAATTATTAATTAATGGATATTTACGAAGCGCTCAATTTTTAGACGGGATAGGACCAAAAATCATTCGGCAGAATATGCTTCGTTTTTAAATTAGGCACTCGCATTCATACTAATTCATGATTTTCTTGCGTCCATATAATGCAGGTGAATAATTAGAATCATAGAAACAATTACAAATCATTCAGATACATTTCCGATCAGAAAGTAAACTTCGGTGTAAAATTTAATCCTTTCCAATTTAAAAAAATAAACTTCGGTGTAAAATTTATTTCAAAATAAATTCTATATTTCAGATTTTGGTACGCTAATAGTATATTTTATTCATCGAATCAACTTGTATTTTTCACACTCATGGGAATAATTTTACACCAAAATGTGGTTTACATTATTTACCATCGAGGTGTATGATTTAAACAAATTATTAGTTTATTATTTACACTTCCGTGGTATATTATGTTCTAGTAACCAGAATAATTTGTATACCACTAGCACAATTTATGTACCGAAAATCGGTATAATTTGTGAACATCCGGTGTAAATTATAAACGACAACGCGGTATTATATACACCGAATTGAAATTAATTGTACAAAAACTGCACCAAAAGTGGCATATTTTTTATATTTAAAATGTATATCACGAAAGTGCAAAAAATACACCAAATATTTTGGTGTATTTTGGACGTTTGTGCTACTTGAGTTGTGCGGCACACCGGTCAGCGTCTGATCCCTTTGGGGCGGCTGTATATAAGCTGTGAGTAAAAGTAACTGACCTATTTACGGTAATAAAAACTGAAGTTAAAAAAAAACAATGTCAATGAACAAAACAAATAGATTGATTACCCCAGGTGGCACACCAGCTAAGCTGGAAAATCCGCTCTCTTCGGAGATCGGTCCCATGGATCCTGGGGTGGACCATTTATTGCTTTTAAATCAAACCAGCAGTAGGAGTACTAAAACACAAAGAACTCCGCCAACAAAATCTTCACCAAGGGTTGTTCCTTCGGAAACCACAACAAAAAAATCTTACAACGAAGAAGTTATACGTAAAAAAGCATCCAATAGCTATGAAAAGATCGACAGAACAAGTCATCAGTGCTCCAAAGAAACTAACGAGTGTCTTCAGGTTGAAGCAGGTAATTTCTATAAAGAATGGCAAGATGAAATTAAAGCCAGGAAACAACTTGAAAAATTGGTTAAGAGTCTTCAACAACAAGTAAAAGAACTCGAAGAGAAAGTCAGCTTGCTCGACAGGAAAGGCTCAGCGCCCGTTCAGCCAAACCAACAAAATACCGAACCTGAGTTTCAAAGAGATGAGGACGAGCTTGTGTTCGAAACTGAAAGAAAGAAAAATAAACCCCCATCAAAAAAGCGAAGAGCAAAGTGTAGCCCCGAAACTTCTACAAAAACTCAACAAAAGGTAATAAGAGTGGAGAAAGTGGCAACACTGAGCACACAAAATCGAGGAAGAAAAGACATAACAGTCCAACCTATTCCTCACAAGAATGCTAAGACTAAAAACGGCAGACAAATTGCACCACCCCCAATCATGATCTCAGGATTAAAGATGTTTGGCGAGCCATTATTGAGAAAAGCACGAGAAAAATATGCAGATATACATCGTACAATAAGGACAATAATCGGAAAGTCAATGTCGATGACGCTGATGCATATAGATAATCACTGAGGAGTTGAGTAAAAATAAAATGCAGTCGTACTCGTATGAAAATAAAGCTACAAGGTCCATAAAAGTAGTAGCTAGAGGTCTTCATTCATCGTGTGATGCAAAAGAAATCGTAGAAGACCTAATTCAAAAAGGATTTCAAGCTCTGAAGGCCAGAAATTTAATAAAAAATGAGACAATTAAAGATTCCAATGGGAAATCAGTGATAAATAAAAGGCACCTGCCTTTATTCATGCTCACTTTTGACAATAAAGTAAGTGTCGAGAAGATATACACTATTAAGTCAATTATGGGAATAGTTGTAAAAATTGAGCCACTTCGAAAGTCCAAAACTGTCCCACAATGTAAACGTTGTCAAGCATTTGGAGACACACAAAAATACTGCAACCGCGACTATGCTTGTGTAAAATGTGAAGGTAAACATGCCACCAAAAATTGTTGTCTCAATAAAGAACAAGAAGCTAAATGTGTCAACTGTCAAGGTAATCATCCTGCAAGTTACAGAGGATGTCCAGTTGCAAAAAAGTTAAAAGAAAGTAAAAGTAAACGCATTTCTAATATAACTAATTCCCAAAATGTAATAAATAAAAAATCATCGTTTAAAAATAAACCTAAAAACCAACCGGCCAAAGAAATCGTTCAGAATGTAAGTATGGAAAATAGGAAATCCTATCCCAAACTGTTAAAAATATACGGAAAGAAGAGGAAATTTCCATGAAAGTAATGCTGGCGCTTATCCTTAAGAATAGATAATCAGGACTTAACAATAAAACAGTTATGCGAAGAAGTCGCTGTCAGAAACAATGATGGACAGAACGTTTAAAATTGCAGCTTGGAATGCAAACGGTCTTTCACAGCATACGTCTGAGCTGAACATCTTTTTAGACATGAAAAATATAGACATTTGCCTGGTCTTGATATTAAAACACCAAAATATACCTGCTACCACGCACCACATCCAGCTGATAAAGCTAGAGGAGGATCGGCTATACTTATAAGGAAGAATTTGAAACATTATGAAGAAGCCAAGTTCATTAATGAGAATATGCAAGTTACAACAATAAGTATTTGTTTAAAAAGGAAAGAGTTCAAGGTAGCAGCAATTTACTGCCCACCCAAGCGCTCCCCAAACGAAAAAGACTATACAGAACTTCTAAAGTTGCTCGGACACCACTTTCTTGTTGGTGGTGACTTCAATGCTAAACATACCCACTGGGGATCTAGGTTAACAACAACAAAAGGAAGAAGGCATTATCAAGCAGGTCGCAAATACAACTGCGAATTCTTTTCCTCTGGATCGCCAATATATTAGCCATCTGATCCTAATAAAATACCAGACCTAGTTGACTTTTTTGTAGCAAAATGTATTAAACGAAGCCATATACTCGGAAAAATGATAAAATCATAAAATCTAACTTAAAATTAACAGGATTAATTAAAAAAAAATTGGCATCAATATATATCTAGGTCTAATGACCCGATATGTCCCACATCATTGGAAAATTGCTGAAGTAATTGTAATACCAAAGGAAGGAAAACTACCAACAGAAGAAACTTCTTATAGACCGATATCCCTTATACCAATTATGGCTAAGGTTTTCGAAAAATTACTCCTGAAAAGGCTTAGCAAAATCATCAAATAAAGAAATCTAACACCGAATCATCAGTTTGGGTTTAGAATTAAACATTCCACGATAGACCAAGTACACCGAATTACGGATATAGTGGAAAAAACACTGGAAGAAAGACAAGTCTGTTCGGCACTATTTTTAGAAGTTGCTCAAGCCTTTGACAAGGTTTGGCATAAGGGACTTGAGTATAAACTGCATAGGGATTTACCTAGTCAGTATTACGAAATACTGAAATCCTATATTTCAGATCGACTCTTCCGAGTCCGATACGAACAAGAATATTCGGAACAAAAGAAAATTGAAGCAGGTATTCCACAGGGAAGTGTCTTAGGACCTACCCTATATCTGTTGTATACCAGGGATATTCCTGTGGACAACAATGTCATGATAGTTACTTTTGCAGATGACACTGCAATATTAGCACGTGATAAATGCACTGTGAAGGCGACAGAGAAACTGCAGAACGCAGTCAATAGAGTAAGTGATTGGACGCAACAATAGCGTATCAAACTCATTCAGTCAAAGTCAACTCACATAAACTTCACAAATAAAAAAATAATTAATCTTCCGATATTCATTAACAATCAAATTGTACCCTATGCCAATACAGCAAAGTACCTTCCCATGACCTTGGACGTAAAGCTAAATTGGAAAGAGCACATCAGAAAGAAAAGAGAAGAACTTAACTTTAAACATAGAAAAATGTACTGGTTACTAGGAAGAAACTCAGATATGTCTATCCAGAACAAAATCTTGCTGTATAAGCAGGTATTGAAGCCTGTCTGAACGTACGGCTTCCAATTATGGGGCTGCACAAAGAAATCAAATATTCAAACCATACAGACATTCCAAAACAAAGTCCTTCGTGGAATAATAAATGCCCCTTGGTATATAAGAAACAGCGATTTGCACCGTGACCTTCAAGTAGATATGGTGACGGAAGTGGTTAGAAAGCACGCTGTGTCCCACAATCAGCGACTGCAAAATCACATCAACTCCGAGGTAGAAACCGTCTTTAATGTACGAGACAATATCCGGAGATTGAGAAGAACCAAGCCTCATGAGCTAATGGTCTAAAAGCTATGGAAAGTACTTAAAATTTTAAACTTTCCACAACGTGATTTTAAATATAAGAAAGGAAAATCATTTGTCGATCTTACATAGATCGGTCCTGATTAATTCGGTGTTTTTGTTTCTTTTTTTTCTCGAGATTTTTCACCTCAGTTACACTTTCGTAAGGGCACAGAACATGGACTGTGCTCCAGCCGAGCCTAACTCACGGTTTTTTTTACTGGGGTAGGTAACGCCGAACAACTAGCGTGTGTAATTCGATATAAAAAAAAATCTTTGCATTTATTATTAATACTAGCAGTTGCCCGCGACTTCGCCCGCGTGAATATCAGTTATCGCGGTTGGATAAATAAAATACTATGTCCTTCCTTGAGGTTTGAGCTTACTCTATACTAAATTTCGTCAAAATCGATTCAGTAGTTTAGCCGTAAAAGCGTTACAGATAGACAGGCAGGCAGAGTTACTTCAAAAACTGTTATACTTGTAACATAACTGTGCGTTTGTGGAAAAAATCTACAAAAAACGGAACCATAGTAAAAAATGTCACGGGAACAGGAATTATAAAGGAACGCTGGATATAAGTACTGGGGATCTTATAAAATGTGGGTATGTAATAATAAATTATGTAGGAATTTATATAATTACTAGTATTTTTGAAGAAAGTATTTTAAAGTACTCGTAGTTCTGCCTAAATGATATTTTTAGTTTAATTTTCTTGAGGTAGAAGAACATACTGGTTTTCTCCGCAACCTGATCTTGATAACGCGACATATAGTTGCCCATGCGAAAAGCAGTCTTGAGTTAAATCGATTCCAAAGTGCTTTATTAATTGTTACGGCAAACGGTAGGTTAAGGGGAAATTGAATTCTTTTAAAATTAAAAGGTAAATCATTGGGATACGAGGTCAAAACTATTGCAACGATCACGCTATTGCGAAGAAATTTAACTTGTAGTCTGATCCCGTTACACAATGCTGGTGGTTTAAGATTTCTAAGTAAAATTATTGGTAAACCTATTTTTAACTTGATGGAATATGGGAGATGGTCACTCGGGCTTAAAGAATGAAGAAATTTCTGTGGGTAATGGACAGCATCTTCTTGATCCATAACATTATCAAAAGATGTGTAGTTAACGGTATCTCCTGGAAATTTAGTTAAAATTAGGTCGTTAATTTCGTCAACACTACTGTTTCTCGCCGCCAATATTGCAATTTGACACATCCATTGATAATCTTTTTTCTCTACTTCGACTATTTCTGGTTAGACTTTCGATATTAAGCCTTCAATGCTGGTTACTTTTTCACCTTAGCCGCGATCAATTTCAAATTTGTTTTCAAAATAAGGTACAAGTAAAATAAGGTAATAGTAACTTTGAATGAAAATGTGTACTGCCTCCACCCAAATGTCTATTAGTTAGTAGATAGTTTTAGGGTATGAACAAACTTTTATAACGGGAAAGTTTTTAAGCAAGACTTCACAATGTCTGCTCTAGTTCCCCTAACTATCACCGGTAACGTTTGTCGAAACTCTCCAGCAAACATGACAGTGATTCTACCCATGATTTTATTACAGCTTCAACTATCTCTAAGAGTCCTATCTAGAGCCTCTACATGAGCTCTATGATTCATTTTGCATTGATCCAATATTATTACAGTGACATCTTGTGAAACTTTGCAAATAGGGACATTTTTACGAATAAAGCACACGCTATCTTTCATTTTCATTAATATATTCACTTAATTTATTTAAATCATACGGTTTCCGCAACCTAACCGTATAATTAAGAAATACCTAGTAATTTTATAACTGCTTTGGATACATAAATCAGAAAAAAATATATCAAAGGAATTACAGTAAAATTACCACAAAATAAAATTACGTAAAAAAATGCAACGCAATGTAGAATTCTAGGTAAGAATCTATTCAAATAGATAAGAAGTAATTGAAAAAAATGAAATATTTTTAATATATTATAAGAAATGAAAAGTAATCTAAAAAAGCGGCCAAGTGGATTACTTACGTTTATGTTTATGAAATTAAATGTTTTTTTTTATATTTGAGTTGATTGTATGAAAGGTAAATTGCGGTTTACGATTAAACAAACTACTACGTATTAAACAAACTACTTACTAGATCTAGTGCAAACCAATTTTCTGTGGAAGTTTGCATAGTAATGTACATCATATATTTTTTAGTTTTATCATTCCCTTATTTTAGAAGTTAGAGGGGGGGGACACACATTTTACCAATTTGGAAGTGTCTCTCGCGCAAACTATTCAGTTTAGAAAAAAATGATATTAGAAACCTCAATATCATTTTTGAAGACCTATCCATAGATACCCCACACGCATGGTCTTGATGAAAAATTTTTTGAGTTTGAGTTATTTTCCCAATACTTAAATTGGGAACCCCCAAAATTTATTGTTTTTTTTTCTATTTTTATGTGAAAATTCTAATGCAGTTCACAGAATACATCTACTTACCAAGTTCCAACAGTATAGCTCTTATAGTTTCGGAAAAAAGTGGCTTTGACATTCCCGGACAGACAGACATGACGAATATATAAGGGTTCCGTTTTTTGCCATTTGGATACGGAACCCTAAAAATGGCCAAACAGATAAAGGCAGCTTAATTATTTGGTTACTTGAACGTAGGAAATTAGGTAAACTAACCGTTTAATTCAGAAAACAAAAACCTAAGATGAATGACACCTACTAATTTTATATCTGCTTAAATCGGAAAAAAACATCAAACCAAAAGAAAAAAAACAAAAGCAATAGGTATTGCTGAAATAAATGTCGAATTAAACAAATCAATAAAAATGTTGTTCCAATTAAAACATGCAAGCCGTGAAATAGTATAGTAATTTTGTTTATTATTTACGTTTACGCAACGGAAGCTCTCAAAAAGGAATACTATTCGCAGCGTGATGTTTTAAAACCCAAAGCCTTCCTCGCTAAATGAACTATCCAACACAAAAAAAAACAAGAACTTCCATTGGGAAGTTAACAAACAAACTTGTCAGCTTTATAATACATATAAGTATGGATTATATATATTTGTTTACTACTATAAAAAACTGTCAGTTGCTCTTTAATAAAAACTCAATAAAAATATCTGATATTTTGAAATATGGGTTGCCACCAGAATCAATAAGAATTCATAAATCTTTCTCAGGAATTTCTAAAATCGATTTTGTTTAGTCTTTTTGTTGAAACAAAAAAAAATGCTTAAAATGCTTCAATTACAATAATTTCTTCACTACTGGGAAGTAGTCAAGAATGTCCGAAACTCTTATATATAGATTTAGAAAGATTAGATTAGATTTGGTTAAAACATTTTTGTCATAAGTAATATTTCACAACCTCTCAGAAAAACAATAATAAAATGTATTCAAAAATCAAAATATTTGTTCTTAGTTGTAAGGGGGTCAACATTATTTTATTCGATGGATCATTTTATGATTTATTAATATTAAATGATTTCTGGCATGTCAGAGAGCTCCACGACTACTTTTTGAGTATTTTAGGTCTTATACCATGTCTTGTATGTTTTCCAAAAAAAGTTTCCAAATTGCTACATTTTAGCCAAAATGTTTAGTCCTAATATACACCCACTGCTTCATTAATCTTTGTTGGCTGGGAACGACCTATTTCCCAACAAGGTAAAATAAACACACAATGGTTGACTAATTATAAACTAAATAATGTAGATGTCCATCTTCGGCACCGTGGCCAAGCATTATAACTTAACTCACACCGCTTTCGCATTGAAGTGAAAAATTGTTGAGCAAATATTTTGCTAGCTGTTGAGCGGTAGGCTTTCATTTTTTATAACTAAAATGCTCTCGTCATTAAATCGATCAACCTGTCTCACTAAACCGCCCTCCCACTCCCAGCACTCATTTATGTATATTCACGTCGAAAGTCATCTCCCTGAGAAAAATTTGAAAAAATATTGATTTTCTAGGCAATGATTTGTTTATTTGCGATGAAAATAAATTTCAAACTCCGGAGATAGACGGTTCGAGAACTGCATGTTAGACATTCAATTAGCATAGCACCGGATGCACTTCTAGAACTGTCAAACGTACCCGCGAGAGAACTTTCGTAGCCTTTGGGCGCCGACCTGACAGACTTTAATAAAAAAAATGTTATTATGTTTATTCACTTTTGAAGAGGACTCGGCCATAAAACGAGATGCTGTAAGCTATTTTCGATTGCATCCATTGATGGGTAATACATTTTCCAATTTCTGTTCACTGTTAGCTTGTTTGCTGGTCATACTGAAAGGCATGCACGATAATGTATGTATTTTTTTTATTTTTATATTATTGAATATGTCAGAGGCGTTTATTAAACTTTATTGATCCGTTCTCTGAGTGGCCGATAGAGAGTTAGGAAAGACGGCTGACATGGCAGTGGCTTTCACTTCACTGGCAGTTGTTTGTTTACCTAGATGCGGCATTGAAATGTGGATATTTTTCCTCTATTGATGTGGGTACGTATATAAGGCGTATACGTAACATATGTTTATGTGATTTTTGTTGACATCTGTGGACTGGTGGTGGAAAGGCCTATTTCTCAATAATGTTCCGAATAATAAATTAAATGAACAAAAACGGATGTGGTCTGGAAAGTTATTGTACTGGGGTTTTTTTTTTGTTTTTTTTTTTTTGTTTTTTTTTTGAAAATGATTATTTGTATTTGTTCTGTTGTGGAAAATATCATTTGATTGTGATGTCTGCAGCAAACTTATGCGTAAAACCATGAGTGTTAGCGTATTACAGTTTTTATTGCTTTGACTCATGCGTAAGTGTTGACATTTTTTGTTAAAGAAAGTTTAATGAACCCAACTAGAAAGAAAATTATCAAGAAAAGCATTTAGACATTAGCAAACGGTTTCAAGAAATTTGAGGTTTATAATTATGGTATGATTTTTTATCGTCTCTTAAACCCTAGAAAGCTAACATTGTTCACTATCCCTAATAAGCCAATCATGTTCTTCATGTTTTTGTATAAGCTTTCTGAATAATATTTCAGTTCAATATTATCCTTAAAATGCCTTTGACCTTCGTTTGAAAAAAGGCAGTCAAAAAAATAGCAGTTTGATGAATATCTGCATTTAAATTATAAAAAGGAATATTTTAGACAATTTTTTTATAACACGATCTTAATGTTTAAGCTATAAACCAATGTTAGTTGCATTCCCTCTGTAATAAATAAAAGCAGCACAGCGATAATGCATCAAGGTGACCAGATTTTAACTCCCTTCTACGGATATCGCTTCCAAAGGCTTTACTATTGGTTGGCTTGAAACTTGCAATGAAATTCTTGACCAACCACCAAAGTTTTGACCACAACTGCGTATGGTTACTATTCTTTCTTAAATATAAATAAACATGTTCCCAAATAAAAAGTAATTTTATTTAAATATATATATTCATATTTATTTATTTTTAAACAGTCCTTAAAAATTTCAGCATTTTCAGACCAAAATTAACAAGTCCTCACAGATTCAAAAAAAAATGAATCATGAAAATTTAACAAAAATATCCATTATGGACGGTTAAGATAAATAGAATTAAAAACATAGGGACGGGCTACAGTCCGCTTGGGCGAACTGTTGGATACCCTATTCTAATTCCTATCCCTCATAATTGTGTGTGACAAAAGTCTTAGTATGGTTGAATTGTTAAGAACGCTTATTTTGTTATAACATTTAAAGGATTTTATCAAAAAAAAAACGCTCCCTAGCTCAAACTTTGGTTTTTCAATAAAATTGTTTTATTTAATTGTGGGCATGTCAGTAAGCGTAAAGGCCCCTAGAGAGTATTATAAATTTCAGCTCCCTAGCTCAAACTTTGAAGTCTCAAAAAAGTTTTTTTTTTTTAAATTGTGGGCGTGTCAGGAGGCGGATTTTGAAAATATTAACACATGAGCATAAAGGGCCCCCTAGAGAGTATATATTGTAAATTTCAGCTCCCTAGCTCAAACTTTGGATTTGCAAAAAAAGTTGATTCTAAATTGTGGGCGGATTTTGAAAATATTTACACATGAGCTTAAAGGGCCCCTAGAGAGTATATATTATAAATTTCAGCTCCCTAGCTCAAAGTTTGGTTTTTCAATAAAATTGCTTTATTTAATTGTGGGCGTGTCAGTTTGCGCATTTTGAAAATTTTATCTCCCGAACAGTTTTAGGAGTCATAGATCATATATAAAAAATTTCAGCTTTCTAGCTCAAAATTCGATTTTTTCGAAAATTTTGTTTTTTTTCAGTTTGTCAGTGGGGGATTTCAAAAATTCGTAAACTTGATTATTTCGGGACCCTAGAGAGTATATGGTTAAAATTTCAGCTCTCTAGGCCCAGTTTAAAGACCTAATTTTTGCCGACAGACGGACGGACGGACGGACATGGCTAGATCGACATTACTATCGATGCTGATCATAAATATAGTAACTTTTAGGGGTCTACGAGAAATATTAAGGTATGTTACAAACTAGCGTCAAAATTAATATACCCTTAGAATAGGGTATAATAAGTACTGATCTTACATACATGCCGGGCACAACTCTCTTCGCAAGACCGTATTGGTGCAACTCTATTAGAAACAAGTGGTAACTGCCAATTGGAATATTCAAACTTGTTCGACCATGAATTTTCAAAAATTGGTCAAGAATCCACGAAAAAATTTAACACTTTTTATCGCCTTTCTAGAGGGTATACAAAAGGTGAATGGATAATTATGAGTACCAGATGGAAGTTCAGTTTCCGGCTATTCTTGCCTCCCAAAAGATAATACTGAATTTGAAAGTATTCTTCATGACCAGTCAAATATTCGGTTTGTTCTTCATCTTTACCTTCGCTGTTCGTTACACTTTTCGATTCTGACCATTCAGTATTTGCTGCTCCAAGAAAGCGAATGATTATTCCTCGGACTTTCTTCGGCGAGCCAAATGTTAAATTAACCTGACAATTGACGGTCTGCCCAGCGTAGTATGTATTCCACGGATTGTTCAATTGAATTAGACACCCTTTCAGACCCATTGTGCGAAATTGCTCAGCTTAATTTATTTAAATTATTTGATTTAAATAAACAAAACTTATAGACTTTTTTTCGGGAGCAGAATTTCCTGTTGTCTGAGAGTGGGGATACGATGAAAAAACGAAAACACTGTACGGCATACACAAATATACAACACGCCCAGTCGATTTTTTTTAAGCTTACCAGCTAAGCTATTGAACCGACCAGCTATACAGACCAACACACCAGCTGAGCTGTTGAACAGACCAGCTTTCGGTTAAGCATAGCAACTTTGAGCTGTTGAACAAAACAGGTAAGCTATTGAAGAGTAATTTAGCATCCAATATATATTTATATTAAAAAACATAGTTATAGCATTATTGTTGTTATTTTTATTACACATTTAGCCTTCAGTTGTATATTTTCGAAAAAGAATTCAATATTTGGTATATTCAGTACTTTGATATATTTTTCAATCTCAATTTTTCTTAGTATTCACAATATTGGTCCAGTAGTTTTATTTTATACTCCTCTTTATTGTTAATACCATTCAATTTAGTATTAAATTCAAAGGCATCAAGTAGAACTCCCTTACTTCTATTTAGGTATTTGAAATGAAAACTCTTTGAACTGGAACCTAATTTTCCAGTAGGTACCATCCGACATTGGTTTGCAACTCATCGTTGAACAACACTTCTAATAAAATGTTTTGATAATTAAGTCCAAAAGGTGTTAGTTCGATGATAGGGAATAGTTTTAACATAAAAGTAGATTGATCTGTCTTATCCTTCAGTTCAGTTGCCTTAATATTTGCTCTATCATCTCTTTATAGTTAGATTGCTCTAACATTTCCTTACGATTTGATGTAAGAATTCTGGTCTTAAACTATAAGATGCTTGCTGTTTGCAGCAACAATGCTAGCTAAATATTCAATCGCAATGCGTTTTTGTTTGCTTTCAAATTGGGGAAAACGCAACTCGTACCGAGAACTGAATGCCATTAGGGTGGTTGAACAAGAACTTCTTATTTCTACTTGGCCCTTTGATAGGGATGACCATTTATATTTGCTACTCGTATGTATGCTCGTGGGAAAAAAATAACAATACACATTTACAAAACGTGAATAAAAGTAGTTCTGAAATATTAACTTACTTTCAAATTTAATACAGCCAACAATTGACAACACAATTCGCATCATACAATGCAAGAGCATTCGATTTCACAACAAAAATAAATCACGAACCAGTAGCCTTAAATATGAATCCACGTTAAACCTCTTTTCAACTTTCTAATTGTATAATAAAGAGAACGATATTGCAATGGTGCTGAAATTTCGAACTCAAACCGAGTATGAGGTATGATATAACGAATATAGAGAAGTCCAAAAAAGTGAATCATGAATGTCTCCATCGCTCCGTATGACCGTCCGTCCGTCAGCAAGGCTCCAGTCACAATGGGTACATTTATTGTTCAAACCTCGTATTTGGGGTTGCTAGGCCCATAAATCGCTGAAACTGTTTATTCTGTCATTTTAAATAACGGTATAGCTACACCTACCATAAAAATGTTTATTTCAACGATAATTGAAATGAGCGAAAGAAAAAGGCGTACTCGGCTTCTGCGAAAATTGTCAAGTAATGGGAATTTACAAAAATTCTTCTTAAAAACGGGTCAAGATATTTGGAACAAAAATGTATACACTGACTACCACTTGAAAGGAGTTTGTATATTAATTTTTTTATTTATATTTTATTAGTTTTGTTATTCATATAACAGTTTTTGAATTTTTGAAAATCTCACTTTTCGCAAAAAATTTATATAGGTATAACAGTTTTATAACCGTTGCGATGATTTTTAGAATTTTTAAAACCTGGAGTAAATATGAGAATATGGCAATACTCAGATTTTCAAAAAAGGCTTTATCTCAAAAACCGGTAGATTGATTTCAAAACAATTCGACAATCAAGGTTACACTATTATTTCTAGCAAATTTGCATACTAAGTTCCTCAAAAAAAATATATAAACTATTAATTCATTGAACAGTTTCTAAATTTTTCTCAAAAACGGCTCGATATTGATCTGTATTGGTGTTTTAAATACTTGGAGTGAAGGTAAGAAAATGGAACACTCAGCCATACCAAAAGACTAAAGTAACGGTAGGGAAGGTGTTCTAAATTAGTAAGGTCTTCCGGATTTTTAGAAAACGTAACTTTTCGTTGGCAACCTCACACGGTCAAAGGTACAAGACCTGGTTGTATCTTGATACACAGGGGCTTTGTATATAGAGTTCTATAGTAGTCTCATCAACACGAACTTGAAAACGTTTAACTCGACAGAGGCGGGAACAAAAGTGGTGGCGTTTGAAAGTTTGTGTCTTAAATTTTGCTGTCTCTCTTTATCGAATCATTCTGATATTATGTAAGTATTTATTTTTCTGTGTAACAGCCGAATACTTTTGATGATTTGTATTGTTGCGTCGCTTCGGCAAATAGTATGTAGGATGAGATGGATATGATGGAAAAATTAGAAATCTGGCTTTGTCGTCTGCGAGTAGAATGTATGGTGAAAGAGGCGATTCGTTTGAAAGGAAAAATTGAATAAAAGCTAATTACTGCATTTTCCATCAAATAAGGAATTATGAATTTATGGAGTTTTAGACTTTTGCTATTTTCGCTGTAGCTCGTTCAAAAATGTAAATCGGTACATATCATTTCTTCAGTATTTGATTCGGAAATATTCAATTTGTGTTGTATCAGCCGTTATTCAAAGAAATAGTTGATGGATACGTATATTTATCTATTAGCGAATTGATGTCCTACATTAATATTGAGGCAGGTCACCTGTCGTTTTGTATTTTTTTGTAATATATTCGTGGTCAGCATCGATAGTAATGTGCATCTACTATGTCCGTCCGTCCGTCCGTCCACACGTCGGCAAAAATTAAGGCCTTTACTCCGGACCTAGAAAGCTGAAATTTAAAACGTATACCTACCTACTCTCTAGGGGCCCGAAATAATAAGTTTTAAGAATTTTTTTAATCCGCCCACAATTTCAAAAGAACAAATTTGTGAGCTTGAAAGCTGAAAAGTTGAATATATTGTCTTAAGGCGCCCAAAATGCTGTAGGGGTTAACAAAAAAAATCGTCGCCTTTTGAAATGAAAATTTTCATAAAATCTGATTTCACTCTTTTTCCTCAAATAAGAAATTTTGAGTTTATCACTTTTTAGACTGTTACTATTTTGGCTATATCTTGTCGAAAAATGTTCCGATTTGTATCATGTCTTTATACCCTATTCTAAGGGTATATTAATTTTGACGCATAGTTTGGAACATACCTTAATATTGCCCGTAGACCCCTAAAAGTTACTATATTTATGATCAGCATCGATAGTAATGTCGATCTATCCATGTCCGTCCGTCCGTCCGTCCGTCGGCAAAAATTAGGCCTTTAAACTGGGCCTAGAGAGCTGAAATTTTAACCATATACTCTCTAGAGTATTTTTGAAATCCGCCCACAAACTCAAAAAAACAAAATTTTGGAAAAAATCGAATTTTGAGCTAGAAAGCTTAAATTTTTTATATATGATCTATGACTCCTAAAACTGCTCGGGATATAAAATTTTCAAAATCCGCATACTGACACGCCCACAATTTAAAAAAAACTTTTTTTTGAAAATCCAAAGTTTGAGCTAGGGAGCTGAAATTTATAATATATACTCTCTAGGGGGCCCTTTATGCTCATATATAAATATTTTCAAAATCCGCCTACTAACACGCCCACAATTTACAAAAAAAAACGTTTATTGAAAATCCAAAGTTGGAGCTAGGGAGCTGAAATTTATAATATATACTCTCTAGGGGTCCTCTATGCTCATGTGTTAATTTTTTTTTATATCCGCTTACTGACACGCCCACAATTAAATAAAATAATTTTATTGAAAAACCAAAGTTTGAGCTAGTGAACGTTTTTCTTACAAAAGCTTCGTTTTTGTTTGACAAAATCTGTTAAATGTTATATAACAGAATATGTAGAGCGTTTTTAACAATTCAACCATACTTAGACTTTTGTCACGCCCACTTATGAGGGATAGGAATAAGAATAGGGTATCCAACAGTTCGCCCAAGCGGACTGTAGCCCGCCCCTATGTTTTGTAATTGATTCAGAAATATTCAATATAATTTATAAAGAAATGACATGTTACATTGTGTCAGTTTTGCGAAATGCTGCACCACCACTTATGGGTTAATAGTTAATAGGTTTCTACCTATACGATCAATATTTATTTTATTTAAATTTTATTATTTATTTATTTTCTTCTTAAGACGATTGGAGTTGGGCTTTTGGATTTTTGAAGTCTTTGACCGCCTTCCTAACTTCTTCGACAGTAATGTCGTGTACTTTTTCAGTGTTAGAAACGGCTCTCGGAAAATATATCCTAGGCCATTGTTCAATTAGAAGTTTTTCATCATCCACAAGAAGCAGCCCTTGAGCATTGTTGATGAACTTTGGCGAACGGATTTCCTTCTCTCAGCGGGAAATTTTGAAAATTGTTGTGTTCCTTTATGGATGCGAAGTGAATCAGTTTTGGGGACTAATTATTTAAATACTGTAAAAGGTTTTCTGGATGTTCTTAAAGTTAAAAAAAACCTTCAAGGTCATTCCTATAACAGCTTGCAGAAGTATCTTCAGATGGAAAACAATATTTCGCCGGAACATTAAATGTTTTGCATTATTTACCTTAGTCTTTGTATATAGACCTATTTTCGTCAAGCTGCTTTGTCGGAGTTCGTGGACAGCTTGGTTTCTATCAGCAGCCGAGGAAGAATTTTCTTCTAACTACCGATACAGACCCTCCACAAACTTCATCTTTTGAGCGCACTTTCTCTTTGAGAGCCTCTTGTAAGGTCTGTATTCCGATTGACCTTTTTCATCTCCATAATAAGTGGAGTAAGTACTTTGACTAAGCTTTGAAAGACACTTTTTTGTCACTAATTAGTAATTACTGCTTTATCTTCATCTGCCGACCAAAATATTTCTTTGCCGCATTGAAAGCTTTGTTGATGCAGATAATTTTGCATAATTTGCAATAAATGCTTGATTTTTTTTTGTCCAGATTGTACCATTTGATTCTCACAAGCACTTTTGTTTGCTTAGTTCTGTTCGTCCCCGCCGCCATAAAAATTTCTGGCAGGAGGAGGCGGTTTTGTTGGGCGATTGCCTCTTCCAGGATCACTTTGCAATCTTTAACGCAAACGTGCTACCAAATGGCAATCAATCTGGGTTTCGTTTCCGCCACTGTTGTAAGTGACCAGGTGACGGCTTTGTTTGAAAACGATAAGACCTTATGACTTGCACATGCTTAGGATAACTTCACCCGGAGAGTTCCTGGTGCCGTATCCCAGTCCTCCGTGGCAGTTCTCATAGTCTTCGTTTGACTAACCGACATTACAGTTCAAATCTCCGCCAAAGAACAAAAGTCCCGTAGTAGAACATCTTGAAAGCTTATGGCCTAACGTCCAAGAAACGCGCACGATTTCTGGTGTTTTGCGGGATGATATTTTCCTGGGATAGACTCACAAAAATTAAAACTCTGGACACCTCTTCGACTCACAAAAAAGGATATTCTGAAGGAGGGATATTTCAACCGTGGAAATTATAAAAAGGAAAAACTACAGTAATTATTACTAATTTTTGGAGTTCAAGTTCAACGCAAACAACTTAGAGCATTCTTCAATAGAATTCGCTTAAACATCTCAAAATGATTGCATATCTTCTTATGCAGTGGTTAAATATTTCTCCAGCCTTTATGCATAAATCCTTATTAGTTATGCACAGTTTGTGTCGATTAAAGTATCAAAAAGAATACATTAATCAATTACATTTACATAGCTTTCCAAACTGTCGAAATCAATTATTGTTTGTGGAAAACCAAATGAAAAAATTCAGCTTATACATAATATTCCGAAATTTATTTGTGCAAGATAATGCAATCGCAATATGCACATAATATGATTTTTGATACCGATTATGAATGAATGAATACCTACCCCTGACCTACCGCAAACTTTCATCAAAACCAACAACCAATATACCATCCATAAACTGCACCCCTCTCACCTACACACTTTAAACTTTCATCAAAACCAACAACCAATATACCATCCATAAACTGCACCCCTCTCACCTACACAAAATAATTTACCAACCATATCCCGCACCCCTCTCACCAACACATCGTATCCACATCATGAGAAGTAAACAAAATAAATTCGATAAATGAGGAGAATGGAAGACAACAGAAATAACTACGAATATGCATATTCAAAGGCATACATACTAGCATTTTGTAGAAAAGGTTCTACAATATGGTTGTATAAATGTAGTAAGTCGAATACTCGAAGTGAGACTACTATAGAACTCTATATACAAAGACAGGGGGTAGGACATTGGATCTAAAATTCCAATAAAAGTTTTCCCATAGTCAAAAGATGAACACGTTTACTCCATAAAAAGTAAAAAACATTTTTATTATTCTTTCAAAACAAAAAAATTAACAAAGCACTGCTTTATTTTAGAGTTCTTTAAACGCAGATGGCTTGAGTGAACTGTTTTACTTCTTGCTATATTTTTTCTGGAACACAGTAAACTAATTATGTTAGAACTAAATCAATAATGTTTAGCTTGGACTGGTCCTAGGTTTATTTCATAGAAAAACAGCTTTTTGCATGCCTGGTATTTTGCCGAGAACTAACAATCGGACCAAGGTACAAACGAACTAAGGTAGAGAGCCTTCCCCTACTTTTCAAAACAGGGCAATATTTTGAAAGCGGGTAAAGCGAATTTAAAAAAGTTTGAGATTTGACCTGACACAAAGATTAAGGACATAGGATTTGCATGAAATAGACACAATAAAATCGAAAGAAATTGTGGCCAAATAAAACTGTTCAAAAGATCACAATCACAAGGTCAACTACCCTATGCATCCGTCAACCAGAAATAAGGTCAACGAATCCCCCTAATTTTGGCCAGTTTAAGAAAAAAATCTATGCTGTCACGTAACAAAATTAAAAATGTGGCATCTATTACGTGAAAACAATTTTAAACAAGATAACCATTAGGTTTATTTTGCATTCAGTTGTGAGCACATTATCCTTGATAAAAATATTTGCATTATTAAACATCATTAGGCATCTTATGCATACTTAAAGTTTATACCCCTATAAAATACGAATATATTTTTATTACCCATTTTCAGTCTTTGCTGAAAGCCATAAAATTTAATTTCAAGATGTTTTTTTAACTTACCCATACACAAAAGCAATTAAGCCAAATCAAATATAACTATCTACATAAAATCGACGTTTTTTCGACTTCTGGCTCGCCAAGACGATCTTTTGCGATGTAAGGGCTAGCAAATATTTAGGCAGTAACATTTCTACTTTCCGTATGAAGCAGACAAGTTCAACCAGCAGAGGACTTCTTTGTATCTTCGGAACTCAGTTGCTCCATAATCAGGGCCATCGTGAACAAAATTCCCTCCGGAATATTTCGCATTTTTTAAAAATAGGTATCGGCATGAATTTCGAAAAGCGAAAAAATTCCCTCCGGAATAAATTGGTATCGTAGACAAAAATTCCCCCCGGAATTTCGCGAAATTCCCTCCGGAATATTTCCTTCGCAAGTATGCTGGTGGGAAATCAAAAATCTAAGCATTTTTTATGTGGATAAGTAGTCGGTTGCTTATAAGTTTATATGTTAAATCCAAAAAATTAAATAAGAGTTGCATTGGTTTGTTGTGGCTCAAATAAAAAGAAACTTTAGCTTTAGAAAAGAAGAAGAATTTTGTCTTTATGTTTCTTCAAGTTTTATTTCGATAATCTATATATATAAAAATCAATCCATATTTCAGTTTGTTGCCGGCGTTTGGCCAAACGCGTTAACCGATTCCAATGAAATTTTTCATGAAAGGTGACATCCGTACAAAGGATGTTTGGTATGTGCGATATCTGTATCTGCATCGGTGAATGAATTATGGGCATTTGAGTGAGTACACATGCATATGTGCATATGCGTGTAAATTCCGATGCAGATACAGAGACCGCACATATAAAAAACCATCGTACAGACGTCACCTATTTTGTTATCTGAACGTGTATATGAAAGAGGGAAACCAGACCAACGTTTCAAGCCTATTGTGGTGTTTGTGCGCACTTTCATTCTTGAGATATTGTGTGTTCAATGTTTTATTCAAATAACTCTTATTGAATTTTTTTGCATTTTTTTTTTGTGAATCGGACATCGGAAAGTTTGCTTTTCCCACATTGATAACAATCGGTTTGAAAGTGAATGAAAAGTGATTCTATCGAAGTTTTTTACTTTCGCTTTGTTGTTTGATTCGCACAAGTAAGCTGACATAGGCGCCTGCTAGACAAAAAGCACCTACCCTAAGCGGAACAGGTTGAGCTCAAATCAGGCAATCTTCGGTATTGGCCTGAGAGTGTTTCTGTGAAGTTTGGCCAAAATCGGTCTTCTTTTTTTAGGGGCAGCAACATAGGTACGCCAAATACCCGCTATAGACAATAATAAGAAAGTCTACTCGAACATATTGGCCAATAGAATTCTCGGGCACGGGCAAACCCGGGCGGGTGAAGCTAGTTTTATATAAAAATAAACATATAGGTCTAACGCAACTAATCAAAGACAATTGGAGATGATGGTATATTTATGTGATGGAACCCGCGACGATAATAATTTAATGTCTAATGAAGTTTCATTAAAACATTTTTTAATTCAAGCATTAGCTTCTTCAATTGCCAATGGCCTCACTACGAATAGGAGCAAAGAATAAATTTTAGAAGCTTCCAAGGAAGGAATTGAGCAACTTAGGACCTCCAATGCCACTTATTTATGTCACTTCACTAAATCGAACGGGAGTGTAATAATGTAATTAATAACATTAACACAATTTTCTATTAAAAAACATTCATAACCAAAATCTTCTCAAATATGAGCTTAAATTATAATTGAATTGATGGCGATTGAAAACTGTCAACGCCTTCGGAACATAAATTCGAAAATTCCGGGGGAAATAAATTCCGATGGAGATTCACGATACTAGGAATAATTTCCAAGGAACAAAAAATGTTGGGGGGAAATTTTTTCCCCCGGAATTGCCGATAGCCCTGAATATGTGTTCAGTTGATTCGGCTTCTTCAAGACATACCAGGCACTCTGAGTCAACTATTTTCATTTTGTTATGGTGGTATCGTAAGCCGTGGTGACCATTAAGATAACTCACTAAGTTCTGGATATCATGCCTTCTTAGATTTAGATATCGTTGTAATTGAAGTGCCGAATGGCTAGTTCGACCTGGGATACTCTCCCAATAAAATATAGTATTTATATGTTCACGTCTTTCTATTACTGGCGATCTAGGACCGCAGCAGAAAGGTTCGGGACCTATGAATGGTGTTTCTGAACCCTTCTTGTCCAGTTTGTCGACGTTTTCATTACCATCAAATCTCCCATTTTTCATCGACATTATTTCGATTTTTTTCCTGATTTTACGAGTATAAATTAACTAATGAAATAAAAATGTGATTCGAAAAAAATTCTTATAAAGGGTCTTTCATTAGCGACTTGACAACTTCAAACTTTCAGTGTGAACGCACCCTTAAACCGATTACCAAACTGTCAATGTCCAATTGTGAAGTTCACGAAGGAACAACGTTTACAAATAAAAAATATTTACTAGTGAAATTCCAAGTCGGTGGTCGCAACTATAAGAGCGTTAACGTCAATTTTTGGCCGTAATTCTCGTCCCAGTAGACAAGCAATTCATAGTTTAGTGAACAAAATTTGAGTCAAAATATTCGCTACTTTACGAGTATGTTGCCGTGCCGGTGAGACTACGTTTTTCCCGAAGCGTGGAGAATATTGCTGCAGTAGAGGCGTCCGTCGCAAACCCACAAAAATAGTCAATTTCACGGCGTTCTCAAGAACGTAAGCATCTTAATCTACACCTTTACAAGATCAAGCTGACTCAAGAACTCAAGCTACTTGATCATTTGAAGCGACGTACGTTCTCGAATTGGGCTCTGGACATGATGGAAGAAAATTAAGAATTTCATCGCAAAATCATCTTCAGCGATGAAGCGCATTTTTGGTTAAGCGGCTTCGTCAATAAGCCAAATATGCGTTAATGGACAGGTGAGAACCCCACTATTTGGTGCAGTTTTTATGCCGGTGGCGTCATTGGGCCGTTTTTTTTCGTCGATGAAAATGACCGTCACGTTACGGTAAATGGTATTCGCTACAGAGACATGTTGCAACGTTATTTCTTTGAGCAATTGTATGAATTGAACATCAGTGATATGTGGTTGAAATAAGACGGTGCCACAAGTCACAAAGCGGGTGCAACAATCGAGTTATTGAAGTTTCAGTTCGGTGAACGTATTATCTCGAGAAACAGACCCGTCTATTGGCCGCCCAGATCGTTCGATTTAACGCCTCTAGGATTTTATTTTATGGGGCTACATTAAATCATTGGTCTATGCCAACAAGCCGCTAGAGGAGCTCCGAGCCAATATTGAACGAGAATAGCGTATAGGTTGAAATGTGGGATCGAGTGATCGAAACTTGTGTTCAACGTATCGACCGCTGGTGGACGTTATGAACGAAGCCGAATTCCATTCATAAATGTTTTGATAGTAATTCAATAATTTTGAGATATCTTAAGTAGTTTGCATTTTGTTTAAAAAAGAAGTTGTCAAATCCTTAATGAAAGACCCTTTATATAAAGAAAATTATCGAACGGCCAAGTTGTGCACTTTATTTTGCATGTTTATACCCTATTCTAAGGGTATATTAATTTTTAAGCATAGTTTGTAACATACCTTAATATTGCCCGTAGACCCCTAAAAGTTACTATATTTATGAACAGCATCGATAGTAATGTCGATCTAGCCATGTCCTTCCGTCCGTCCGTCCGTCGGCAAAAATTAGACCTTTAAACTGGGCCTAGAGAGCTAAAACTTTAACCATATACTCTCTAGGGTCCCGAAATAATCAAGTTAACGAATTTTTAAAATCTACCCACAGACACGCCCACAAACTCAAAAAAAAACAAAATTTTGGAAAAAATCGAATTTTGAGCTAGGAAGCTGAAATTTTTTATATATGATCTATGACTCCTAAAACTGCTCGGGAGATAAAATTTTGAAAATCCGCCCACTGACACGCCCACAATTAAATAAAACAATTTTATTGAAAAACCAAAATTTGAGCTAGGGAGCTGAAATTTATAATATACTAGCTGCACCTGCCCGGCTTTGCCCGTGCCCGAGAATTCTATTGGCCAATATATTCGAGTAGACTTCCTTATAATTGTCTATAGCGGGTATCCGGCGTATGTTGCTGCGCCTAATAAAAGAAGACCGATTTTGATCAAAGTTCACAGAAACACTCTCAGGCCAATACGGAAGATTGCCTGATTTGAGCTCAACCGGTGAAAGGGACTGCACGTTTTTCTCCGCATGGCTTAGGCCGCTCACACAACTTCGTTGTTCCGTTTAGGGTAGGTGCTTGTTGTCTGGCAGGCGCCTATGTCACCTTACTTCTGCGAATCAAACAACAAAGCGAAAATAAAAAACTTCAATTGAATCACTATTCATTCACTTCCACACCGGTTGTTATCAATGTTGGAAAAGCAACTTTCCGATGTCCGATTCACAAAAAAATGCAAAAAATTTCAATAAGAGTTATTTGAATAAAATATTGAACACACGATATCTCAAGAATGAAAGTGCGCACAAATTCCACAATAAGCTTGAAACGTTCGTGTGGTCTCCCTCTTTCATATGCTTGTTCGGATAATAAAATAAGTGACGTCTGTACGGTCTCTGTATCTGCGTCGTAATTTCCACGCATACGCACATATGCATGTGTACTCACTCAAATGCCCATATCTCACACACCGATGCAGATATAGCCAAACATAACAACCTTCGTGCAGATGTCGCCTTTCATGGAAAAAAAAATCATTGGAATCGGTTAACGGGTTTGGCCAAACACCGGCAACAAAGGCAAATATGAATTGATTTTTATATACATATATATATACGAGGGCGGGTCAATAAGTCCGTGACTTTTGGAATAAAACACAGATTTTTTGATAAAATTTTTTTTTTATTTTTAACGTAGTCTCCCTTGAGCTCTATACAGTTTGTCCAACGCTTCTCCAATTTTTTTATCCCTTCCAAAAAAAATGATTTGTCGAGGTCCTCAAAATAGGCCTTTGTTTGCGAGATGACTTCATCATTGAAGTCAAATCTTTTTCCACCAAGCCATTTCTTCAGGTTTGGGAACAAGAAGTAGTCGCTCGGAGCCAAATCTGGAGAATAGGGTGGATGAGGGAGCAATTCATAGCGCAATGCATGGTTTTTTGCAATGGCAACTGCGCATGTGTGCACCCTTGCATTGTCTTGGTGGAAAAGAACTTTTTTCTTGGCCAAATGAGGTCGGTTTTTTTTCAAATCGTCATTGAATCGGTCCAATAAGTTGGCATAATATTCCCCATTGATTGTTCTTCCCTTTTGAAGGTAGTCAATGTGGATTATCCCGCGTGCATCCCAAAAAACAGTCGCCATAACTTTATTGGCTGACAAACCCACCTTGGCCTTCTTTGGCGCCGATTCACCCTTAGAAACCCACTGTTTTGACTGTTGTTTGGTCTCTGGCGTGTTGTGATGGATCCATGTTTCGTCCACGGTTACAAAACGGCGCAAAAACTCCTCCATATTGCGATTAAACAACGCCAAACCTTCCTGTGAAGTTGTTACACGATTGCGTTTGTGGTCGACTGTGAGCAAACGCGGCACCCATCTTGCGGAAAGCTTTCTCATGCCCAAGTGATCATTCAAAATTGAAACCACTGAGCCATGCGAGATCCCTACGGCTTCCACAATCTCTCGCACTTTCAATCTTCGGTCGGCCAACACCATATCGTGAATTTGTTCGATTGTTTCGGGTGTAGAGACCTCAACTGGGCGTCCAGGTCGTTCGGCATCTTCAGTGCTTGTACGGCCACAACGAAATTCAGTAAACCACTTTTTACCATTGAAATCGATGGTGCAGAGTCCCCATAGTATTTTTCAAGCTTAGCCTTGGTCTCGGTAATGGTTTTTTTTCGCAAGAAATAATGCTTAATAAGCACACGAAATTCACTTTTTTCCATTTTCTCCTCAAATTAGTGAGTAGTCTGATAAAAATAGCTGTCAAACACAAACTAACTGACGCAGCAAGTTTAAATTTTGACAGGAGTCAACTGACAGATGCCTGTTGACAGGAGCAGTGTTGCCGTTTCAGTAAAGAGGTCAGAAATTCAAAAAGTCACGGACTTATTGACCCGCCTTAATTCACAAAAACTCACAAAATCGCAATGAAGTAATCCGAATCCGACAGCGCCACCAAACATGAAACAAAATTGGCTTCTCCATTGATCGATAATAGATGGCGTTACGTTGTGATACGATATGTTACATTCAAATGTGATTCTTTATTTGGTTGTTGCCAAAATAAATAAATACAAAATGAAAAAAAATTAATATTAAAAAAAAATCGAAAAAAACCTGTCGTAACACGCTGGGTGGTCAAAATAAGGCATTTTGAAATTTAGATTTTTTTTTCTTCTAAAACCCGTGCTGAGAAAATACCTTTCCAACAAAGTATAAATCATCAAAATCGGTTCGGCCAATCTCGAGTTATGCGGTTACATCGCTTCGGACACTTTCTTTTATATATATAAATACTCTCTAGGGGCCCTTTAAGCTCATGTGTAATTATTTTTAAAATCCGCCTATTGATACGCCCACCGTTTAAAAAAAACTTTTTTTGAAAATCCAAAGTTTGAGCTAGGGATCTGAAATTTATAATATATACTCTCTAGGGGCTCTTTATGCTAATATGTTATTTTTTTTAAATCCGCTTACTAACACGCCCACAATTAAATCAAATAATTTTATTGAAAAACCAAAGTTTGAGCTAGGGAGCTTTGTTTTTACAAAAGCTTCGTTTTTTTTATAAAATCCTTTAAATGTTATATAACAAAATAATAATAACAACCATACTTAGACTTTTGTCACGCCCACTCATAAAGGATAGGAATAAGAATAGGATATCCAACAGTTCGCCCAAGCGGACTGTAGCCCGTCCCTATGTTTTTTTCTAATTTTCTTTTCGCTCAGTGTTCCAATCTCGCCCATTCACCGTATACGCTCGTTTTTACCATATTTCAGTATTGTTTGGCATAATAATCACCACAACTTTGACTTTTACAGCGCATAAAATGATAATTCAGAATAACATAGTTGCAAAGTTTAATTTAATTTAAATGTTTTTTTTTTTAACACAGTTCGCGTCAGCTTAAAAAGGGTGTATTGTGTGTAGAGTTGCTGATCAACTTAATTTGTATGGTTTTTTATTAAGGGAAATTATTTTTCCGTTGGCTTAATTGGTCATGTACGGTTTTTATTATTTGTCAGTTCATTATTAGTGCCGACTTTTCGTCGGCTCCTCAGGGGTTCTTAATCAGACAATGTAATAATTACGATGAACATAAATATAAATGTGGAGAAGAAGGTGCACAGTAGGACTTACTGAATGAGTTGAAATATTTTTTTACTTAATTGCACATAGTGTTGTAACATAAACAAACAATTAATAAAAACGCTTCAATTGAAGTTAAGTCTACTAGTGATTATCTGCTCTGACTATCAAGCTATTATTTTGTGATCAACAGAGACAATTTAGAGCAGATTATGTTGAGGGGAAGGCTAAATATATACCCACTCTATGTATTTAGCCTTTCCCTCAACACCATCTGCTTTATTTTGTCTCTGTTGATCACAAAATAATTCGTAAGGCTGTATCCATCGTTTAACAAACCAGTTCGTGTGTGCACTGAAAGTTCCGTAGTTGAGTGTAAAAAAAGTTATTTTATTTAAAAGAAAATATATTTATGAATGTACAGTCACTGGCCATTTTATTAGACGCACTTGTAAGGTTCTATGTATGTACTTTGTTTGTACTTGTTTACTTTCGCGTATCAATTGGTTAACACTATAGTGCAACATGTTAAAAATAAATACAAAATGGAATCATATACAAAATCTCCTAAATAAAACACATTACATGTACGTTTAAATATAACAATATTGCATATAAACTCGTGCAACACATAAAAATATTAAAACACTACATTGCGTCTAATAATTTGGCCAGGACTGTATATTATAAAGCGAATAAAGTGTGTTTTGTTAAGGGTGAGCAATAATGCATGAGATATTTTTTGTTAACTCTTTAAATTACCTTACAGCAGTGGCGTGGCGTGGATAATTTTAAAAGGGAAGACGTTGAAAAATTTAGTCACCTATAAAAATAAAAATCTTTAAAACCTGAAATAAAATAATTTTTAATGGGGATATTGTATCTATATAATATGCATTCCACATTGACTTAGCAAAAATATTCTAGCTACATTTTTTATACTTCAAGACATTAATATTTCAATCAACAATGAGCTTAAAGCATAACAAAAGTGGCTTCAAAAGAAGCCGGTCTTGACAGACGCATGATACAATAACTTAAAAAAATTCAGCATAATGTGGATAGTAATTTTAAAATAAGAAAATTCAGAAGAATTATATGGATAATTCTTTATATTTGTTAAAATATAAAAATGATACAAATAATAATGTCAGCAATAAAAATAAATCAAAATTAAAAACAGCTAAAATTCACACACTTAAAAAAAAAAAAAGTGAAAAGTTTTGTTAAAATATTAGTTCTTTATAATTATTTGTATTCTAATGCTATTCGACGATCTTTTTTGATAAACTCTGCCAATACCCTTTCATAGAAGTTTGGTCTATTTTTAATTTTAAGAAGAAGTATTCTTTCTATCGATATGAGGGCTAAATCAGAGAGCCTATCCTCGCCCTGTGAGTTTCTTAAATAAGTATGAATTCTTTTTAAAGCAGAAAAAGACCTCTCAACGGAGGCGACGGAAATGGGAAGTGTTAAAAGTAAACTACTTAAGTTTAAGACTTGAGGGAACACTTCTTTCAATGCTTCACTATTCAAATGGTTGTAAAGGTCGAGAACCTCAAACTGCCGAAGTGACGACGAAGAATATAAAACATTAAGTTCATTTTTTAATGCCGTGAAGTCAAAAATTCTAGGAAAAAACTTAATTAGGGAAGATATTTTTACATCTGGACTGGAACGAGAAAAAGTGTCATACTTCAAATTATTTAGTAAATCCAAAAATGTAAGATTACTAAATGATTTATATCTGGCATTTATTTGGCTAACTATATTGTCTTTAATTTCAACAAAAAGGCGCTTATAATTCGTCTTCAAATCGAAGTCAAGCAACCTGCGTTTACGTGGAGGTTCGATGCAATCATTTACGCTATCATAAATAACTTCAAACATATTTAAAAAGTCAGAGCTTATCCATGACTCAAAACGTTCGATTTCTTGCTTGGCATAACTAACGTCTGTTTGTTTTTTTTTGAATTAAATTAAATAATACATCGGTCTTTGCAAATATTTCAGAAAGGGTATGAAGCAAAAAACAGAATTCCTGCTCTCTAATTTATTTAATAAACTTTCTGCCATCGAAAGTGTGTCAGTATCCCATTCCCTAAAGTCATTAATTATTTTACTAAAAGTTTCAATTATATCTATTCTACAGTTAAAGATTACGTTTATTATTCTTGAATGATAATGCCATCGAGTTTCCGATACTCCTGGCATGCGTCGATTGGAAATTTGTTTTAAAAGATTGGACCGCTTTGTGGATTTATTAAAAAATCGAACGATGCTATTAGTATAGCCAAAAAATAGTTTAAGTTCTGCTATGTTTTCTAGAGATCGGGATAGTACTAAATTTAAAGCATGTGCATAACAAGGAATAAAATTTGCCATCGGGCATTCATCAAGGACCTTCTTTTGAACACCACCCCCCTCGCCGGACATAACTGCGGCACCATCGTAGGATTGTCCTATTAACTTTTCCTTGCAGTCGTATGTTTCAAGAATTTTAAATATATGATTGGATAACTCATTTGCATTACGACTTGCGCTAACGTCAAAAAATCCAAGAAATCTTTCTTGTATACCATCCTCTGACAAGTACCGAAATATGGCACTCAGTTGTTCCCTATGACTCAAATCTGGTGTTTCGTCGATCATAATCGACACGAACCGAGCATCCTTGATTTCCGTTTTAATTTCGGATTTAATAACCGCCGCGATACTATGTATCAAATCGTTTTGAATATCGTTGGATAAACCTGAAAAAATTGGATTGTGTGTACTTGAACACTGCTCTAAATGGGATTCCAATAAAGTGTCATATTTAGATAAAAAATAAACCGCTTCGACATAATTGCCACGATTATCTGAACTAGACCTTTCATCATGACCGCGAAATGCTAACTCCTGTCTGCCTAATAAAATGACCGTGTCAATAAAACGTTCCATTAGTTTCCGATTTTTATCTACTTTTTTATTATGAACAACGAAAGAATTTCCTAAAGAAGTTTCAATGCGATTCGTGCCGAATTCGTGTAGGGATAAACAACAACGAATATGTTTTTCTGTCTTAATATGTTTTTTCGAAGAATTAACTAAATTATTTATATCAGTGAAACCCGTTCGGCTCCAAACACTGGCGGAGTTTGAAAAAAGAAGACAAGGAAAACAAAACATTTTATTAAGCTTGCAACTCCCAGTTAGCCACTTATATTTTTGGTATAAGGAAACATTAAAATGTGTCACAAAACCATCTCTCCTTTGGTAATTAATATTTATAAAAGGCATAGAGCGCCCTACGTCTATAACTTTTTTTTTATCAAGAAAAGATAGCTTACTAAAACTATTTGAATCCTCCAGGAGGAAATCAGTTAAACAGCAATCTACACTTATCAAAGACATTTCCAAAAAAAAATCTAAAACTGCACTAAAATTAAGAAGCTAAAATGTTTTTATCAGTAAGTTGGTAATAAAAGAAACTAAAAAATTACACATTAACCTTCACTTTCACTTTCACATCTAACTTTTCACTATTTTAATTTAAGATTTTATCAAATTGGCTTTACAAAACACTAGATTTTTTCAAGTTATTGCACTTGTGCAACGCAGTCTGTCAATAAATTCCAACTGATTCTAAATTAAAATTTGAATTCCTGCTTAAAAAAAAAACAAGTGTCGGTATTTTATTTGACATGAACTTCTCTTAAGCGATATGCTGAATTTACTCTGCTGACAAATTGCCATAATATTCTACCATATTTTATTTCATAAGACAAAAGTATAACAATAAATTTGTAAAAACATCGAAGCATTAACTATCACAAGAGAGAAAAATGAAAGCTCAACTTCTTACATCAACACGCATATCAATATCAACATCAAATTCAAAATCAAGAATCAACCCACATAACACATTCAGATATTATGTCATAAGAAAAAAGAAATAAGTCAAAGAACACCGTGTTATTAGACACAATGTTGCAAAAAAAACGAGTCAAACGTAGCACCTGCATTCCTGCAACATGTTGATATCTTCCGATTGAAACGCAATGCTAATCGCAAAAGAGAGAATGAAATGAAACAAATTCAAGTATTCAGCGTGAGATTTGGTTTATAAGACGAAATGTAGCGTCTTTTTCTTTAAATATAAAAGCGGGTGTTGAACAAAGAGGATCGGAACCGCAATGCTTGTAGAAGAAAGGGATATAAAACAAGTAAATAAGACGGAAAAATATTTTTTATTCTATTATAGAGAGCAGCGGTAGTTGAAAACTTTTTACTAAGAGTATTTTTGTGACTCTTCGTTGGTTTGGTGTTTGTGATTTGTGGAATGTGGTTGAATCTTGATTCTTGAATGAAGTATGAAGATACAGACGAGAGGTAGAATGAAAATATTAAACTTATTCGATAGCTTATGTGTGAGTGTGTGTGTAGATTTTATTTTATAATTAAAATACGGGACGGGTTTCATTTTTCATATATTTATTTGGCAGATAGTGCTTGCTTTTGGTGGATTTTTAAAAGGGAAGACGGTAGGAATCGTGTTATATGGACGCCACGCCACTGCCTTACAGGATGGTTGGGACACTTACATATGGGAAGAAGAGTTTATCATATCTTTTTTGACTATCTTAGGATAGGGATCATCTGAGTTAGGTGAAATTCATGTCGTTTTGTTTTTTTTATTATTATTCATTATACAGTGCGCTTCAATTAAATAGTCGCACTGAGTTATGTCTTAGAACTTAATTTTTTGTTGTATTATATGCACCAATGGGAAAAGAAAACACATTCAGCAGAAAGGTACATTATCGCTGAAAAAAGTAATCCAAATTTCAATTTGATAAGAGGCACATAACGGTCGTTTTACTACCTTTTTCCAAAACGTATGCATTGTTTTGGGAACTTGTATTATTTTTTTATGGAAAAACACAGCTTCCGTTGACAAACTTTTATCACGGGCTAATAAAGCAATTTGATAGATGACAAGGGAACGGTTGATTCAAATAAAGCAAGGTTCGCAGAATTATAAAATATGATTCGTTCTCTCATGAAAAGTTCGCAACGGAATTTGATTTCTGATTCGATCGCGAACCTTTTTTACGGTTCGTTTAAAAATAAAATTCATTTTCGCGATCGAATAAAATCTGTTGCGATCTGTAAAATAT
Source organism: Portevinia maculata (assembly GCA_949715645.1). Taxonomy (NCBI): domain Eukaryota; kingdom Metazoa; phylum Arthropoda; class Insecta; order Diptera; family Syrphidae; genus Portevinia; species Portevinia maculata. The sequence goes on from OX454526.1 coordinate 225,450,658, forward strand.
AGTTCGTTCGCGAATTTATCACGTGCGAACTATTGGAGATCCGTTCTCATAAGAACAAAAAACTCATTTTACAGGAAAATAATATTACATATTTTAATATTGAAAGAACATAAGTGAAAAGTATTTTTATTACATATTAAGATTTTGGAATAAATTGCATTCAGTTTAACTAACAAAACATTATTTATTGTTTCTATGGTTGGATAATATGTTTCTGTTTTTTGTCAAAATAACTGGCGGTGCGCTTAAAGCCCGTTCAACAGAGCTTTGAGTTGATGGCACTGCCAGCACACTACTTGTGCAAGTTTGCATAGAAGAACCTCTTTGCTGCTCAATGTTTTCCAATGCTCAATTTTCTCTCACAAAGTAAGCAAGTTGATTCGTCAGCTTCTATATTATAAGAAACATATTAATTTAACTCAAATGTCTTTATTTTCCCCATTTCAACCAAAATAATAATTCAATTTCAATTTCAATTTATTTTACAATTAGGTACAAGTAAGACATATAGTCGTTATAGAGTACTTATAAAATTAATTTTACATTAGATTTTCACATAAGTAGGTAGGCATGCATATTAAAGTTATAATATACCCAGAAAGAAGATTAACAAATTAATTTAAAAGAAGAGTAAAATTAAGTCAAGTAAAGAAAAGAATAGACGAATAAAGAAGGAAAGAAAAAAGAAGGAAGGAAGGAAGAAACCTCTACTGCTGTTTAGACAACTATATATAGCTGTCCTGAATTTAAGAGTTCCCGATGCTCGCTTGATGTGTTAAGGCAAGTAGTTCCATAGCTTAACGGCGTAAGTAAAGAAAAGACGCGACGAGTTATTATTATTATAAGGCTGAATTATTAAGTTAACATTTCTATCCGACTGTGTGAATTGCAATTTCTCATAAAGATATCGTGGTGATTTTGAATATATTATTTTATGCAGAAAAATACAGTTTCTAGCATCAAGAAATAGCCTTAATGAACATCCTAATATACTATTTTGGTAAGCTGATACATGGTCATATCTTCTTAGTCCAAAGATATAACGAATGATTCCGTTAAATGCAACTTGAAGCCTATTTTGTGATAAGGAATCAAGCATACAGTAGACAACTTCTGCATAAGTTATAATGGGAACCAGTAACGTTATCATTAATTTTAATTTCGTATCGCGAGGGATAAAATTGGCACATGTCAATAACTTACGAAGGCAACCATAGATACGGCTGATGACATAATTGACATTGTCATTGCCGGAAAGATTACTATTTATTTTAAAACCTAAAGTTGAACTGAAAGAGAGGAGGGAACATTTCCGGTGTGTACAACTTTTTGGAGATTTAAATTGCCTGAGTCTTAGATGGATTTAAAGTAAGTTCATTTTTAACAGACCAGCTGTGTATAGCTGAGAGGTCAAGGTTTATCCGATGGAAAATATCCTCAATTAATCCGATATATCTTGAGAAGTAAATTTGGACATCATCGGCATAAAGGTGAAAAGATGAACTATTACATACACGAGCAATATCATTTATTAACTACAAAAAAGAATGGGGCCTAAAATATACTCTTGTGGCACACCCTGCCGCAGGAATTTGACATTCGACAAATGGTCACCAATTAGAACTCTTTGAGAACGATTGCTTAAATAGCTACTTATTAACCGGACTGCCCTATCACTGAAACCAAAATAATAGCGGAGCTTTGTAATCATAAGATCTGATGGTTGACCCTATCAAAAGCCTTAGAGAAGTCTAAAAAACATAAGACAGTTAGATAACTTCGGTCATATTGCTGCCTTATATCGTCAAGAACTTTCACCATTGCAGTAGCACAGCTGTGCCCGGGTCTAAAACCCGACTGAAAAGGAGAAAGTAAAGCATTCCCATTTATATGACCTACTATTTACTTTGCCAGTATCTTCTCAAATACTTTTGACAGGGTCGGCAGAATACTTATCGGGCGAAAGTCATAAGGAAGCGAGGGTTGCGGTTTCTTTGCAACAGGAATTATTTTGGCGGCTTTACAGTTATCAGTTAAAGTAGAAGAAGCAAGCCAATTATTAATAATATGCGTGAGTGACCGTAGTATATAAGGTAAAACCATTTTTAAAAAGCGGAGTGGGATGCCATCCTCACCTGTTGCATTCGATTTAAGATCAGCAACGCTTTCAATGACATTATTCTCATTTACTGATTTAAAATCATAAGGAATCTGAGGATTTCTTGTACCGGTACTTGAAAGGAATGCGCAATTAAGGATATTGGGATCTAAGCAACAGACTGTTTCAACTCTGTTGCCAACACCTATCTTTCGTAAATTAGTCCATAGCTGTTTGGAAGGAAGTGAATCCTTTAATGTCCTTGAGAAATAGTTATCTTTAGTGCGGCGCGTAACAAAGGTGGACTGATTACGCGCTACACAGAAAGCTTCCCATTTCCTTGAAGTAGGGATACATCTCCATTTACTATAGTACTTACTGCGCTTATTTATTGCATCTAATTCTTCTCGGGTGAACCACGGGCATTTCAAATTTCTTATTTGTATAGTCCGCAGAGGGACATGTTTGTTAAAAAGCTCCACAGTCTGCGACTGAAGAAAGTTCAGCTTGTTGTTGACATTTTCTAAATACAAACAAAGTTCCCATGGTATTGTACTTGCTTCTTTATGTAGTGAGTTTATATCAACAAACTTAAAATCTCTGTAAGAGAAAGTATGCGGAATGGGATCATGTGAAAAATCAATAGGTATTATAAGAACAAAATAACAAGTCTTGGTTAGAAATCCCTTCAAGAGCAAGTTGATCCAAACGAAGAACGTTTGAAGCATCAGAGACTAAAACCAGGTCTAACAAACGTGGTTTAGAGTTTGGAGCATATCGAGTTGGATAAGAGTTGCTTATAACGAGACCATTTGAAAGCACTAAGTCAATGAGTCGGCGCGATAAAATATCTCGCCTTCCCAAATCGGTGTTGAAATCTCCACAGACAATAAAATGTTCACATATACGGGCATAATTAGTTACCTCAGCGAAAAACGGCCCAGGTAAGAAATTTCGACTTGGATTAGACACACAGGATACAATACATTTTACACAACCATCGGTCACCTCTAACATTAAATATTCAATCCCGTTGCCAGCGGATCTACCAACTACCTTGCATTTTAAGGTTGATTTGCAATAAATTGCAACCCCACCCTCTATTGTGTTATTTATTCTATCATTTCGGAACAACTTATAGCCAAACATGTCGAAGATATGATCATTAATATCAGGCTTAAACCAAGTCTCACTTACACAAATCACATCAACTTTAGAGCCTCGAAAACATATTTTAAGTAATCTAACTTTGTGTTGTTAAGACTACGGGCATTCAAGTGACACACTAAAAAACCCGAACGAATCCTAGATAGAATCCGTATCATAGTGCGCACAGTATTATTGCTCACGCTATTAGCCACGGGCGGTATACTACTTGTACTTGTCATAGGCAAAAAAAACGAGCATCGGACCTAAATTTTAAAATTTTTAACATTCTTTGAACAGCAAAAGAGGAACACAGAAAGTCATAGGAAAAAGATAGTTAGAAAGAGGAAATAGAATAGGAATAGAATAGAAAAAGAGAAAACGCTTTGAGATTAATTCATTCATACTAAAATTACGATTACGATATCTAAATGTCATTACCCCGCAGCAACAGCATTCATATCCTCGGGTCTGTCTTTCCTTCTTCTATTGGCAGGCACTTTTACGAAGTCATTTAGCTCCTCTAATCTGTTTGTTTCTCCCACTAGCAGTTGATCTTACAAAAACACTGCCGTATTTTGTATAAACAACACACAGCTGATTTTCCCGCTTGAGGGTCATTGCACGCTATAAGATCACGCGATTTTTCCTATACTCTATCCAACAAAAATTGTTACTACAGGCGTTATGGAGGAGCTTTTTTTCTACAAGTGGTGCCTGTAGATACTCTCACGGCACTCAAACGCAAGAATTGCCAATGAAATAAAAACCAAACCACTGTCATACGAAGGAATTGTTGTTGTAATTTTCCTAAAATTCGCATACAACCCACCACAACCAGTCTCCCACACAGCCGAATGGGAAGGAGCATGATCGTCTTGTGTTCGCTTGCTACTATCATCCACCAAAATAAGCAGTGTGTGTGACTGAAGCACATCAGAAGAGTATTACCATCTCTACAATGAAGCATATCATTAAGGGTTTTTCTATGGATTTTGTCAAAGAACTTTCGGTTTTGGTGTTTTTGTGTCTACCTTTCACAATATACATATAGCGGAAAGGACTGGGAAACGATTTTAGAAAATCTTGCTGATTGAGTTTATGTCGCAAACTGTTTAAATAAAAAAAAATATAAATACATCCTTTCATCTCATTATGTACCTGTTTGTATAATGTCTTTGTTTTTCCGGTGAATGACGCCTGTTTTGCCAATGAATATGGGAATTGCCAAAAGGAAGATCTCAAGTTATGTAGGGATGCAATCATACAATGGGTTGCTTGAAATAGTTAAACGTTACAAAGCAAAGTATGAAACATATGTCGTGGATGAAATGGCTCAAAATGCGGAACATAAAGTGCTTCGCATGCCGCCTTTTCACTGTGACCTTAATCCAATAGAATTCGTTTGGGCTCAAGTGAAAGGGTTTGTAGCAAGCCAAAACAAGTCATTAAAAATGGCTGAAAAAAGAGACTTACTAACGACAGCACTTACAAGGGTTGAGAAGGAAAAATGGCATCGATGTGTCCAACACGTTGAACAGGTTGTTGAGTCAAATATATGGGAAATGGACGATTTTGCCGAGGAAGCAGTTGAAAGGTTAATAATAGACCTAAATAACGAGAGCAGCAGCAGTAATTACTCATCGGATTAGTTGAGTAGTGATATTAGAAATTAGTATTTTATGTTTTACAATATTTATAAAGAATAAATTGGATTACAGTGATATATTTTTCGTTTTGATTTTTTTTTGTATTACGAAATTTATATATTTTGTTGGTCTACGGGAGATACTCTTAAAAAAATGCGCCTATTATTATCTTACCAAAAAAAGAAAAAGATAAAAGGAATTTATTTCGTTCCGCAATATTTTTATTTTAAGCTAGCTGACTCGGCGAACTTCGTTCCGCCCAAATTCGTTAATGTAGGTAGGTAAAGAAATTAATAATTCCGAGCTTTCGCTTTATGTAATCCGGTCAATTAAAATTCTTTATTCAAAAGTTATCTTAAAATTAAATACAATTCCAAAAACCGTAGCGATTTACTTGTCGGCCAACCTACCGCTTTTTCACTGAAGTGCTTTATGGTAAACAACATTTTTCGTTCCATTATCGGGTGCGTACACGTACAAAGCGCGAGGTTTGCCGACACGTGAGCACGCCACATACAATTGACCATGTGAGAAACATGAAAATTCAAGATTTATGCCACACACATCCAGCGATTATCCTTACGACTTATTAATTGTCATAGCAAAAGCGAAACGTACGGGAAATTGAAGACGCTTAAATACGAAAGGCAAATCGTTCTGAATAAGTGGAATCCGCGGAATAGGAACATGTTCGCCTTCAAATTTTCCAATCAAAATCGTTGCTTGAATAATATTTGATTTGAGATTCATCACAATCAAAGGCGTACCGTTACAAAGTTTTGGTGCATTTAGGTTGCGCAACAAAATTATAACTGTGCCGACTTTTAATTTCAAATTGTGTGAAGGCAAGCCTGAAACACCTAAAGAATTCAAAAATTCCGTGGGATAGTTGGTGACCTCCATCACGGAGTCGACTGATTTATATGAATGTAACTCACCAGCTATTTGATTTTGAATGACGAAATTCAAATGATCGACATTCCTGGTTTTCGCAGCCAAAATCGCTCTTACACTCAGCCAATCATGGTCAACATAATTCTGAGCGATATTCGGGAAAACATTCATGATTAGTTCTTCCGGTGTCGTTGTAAAGTTGCAAAAATTTTGTGGAAACTCAATCAGGCCGGTGTTTAAGTCTGCTGGAATCTCGCCATTGCCCATCGCCAACAATTGCTTGGAGAACTCTGCAGCGGACTGGTCATTTTGTAAAGCAACTCGCATGTTCGTTTTCAAATGCAATTTCTTTACATATTGCCATAAAGCAGACGCCTTCAAGCAAGCATTCAAGCGGAGTTGATCTCGGAATGACAGGCAGCGTTTGACGAAAATCGCCTGATAGCAAGATCATTTCGCCACCGAAATGTCGGTTATCATTACGTAAATCTTTCAAAGTACGATTCAGGGACTTCAATGCGCGTTTGTGAGCCATTGTGCATTCGTCCCATATGATAATCGTACATTGCTGCAGTACTTTCGCCATCGCAGTGTTCTTTGAAATGAACCTACATTCTTCATCCACTTGCAGATTCAGTGGCAATTTCAATGCAGAATGAGCTGTTCAACCGCCTTCTAACAAAGTAACCGCTATCCCAAAAGAGGCGAGTGCCAGGCAATCGCAGATCTCGAACGAATCGTAGCTAAAATCAGTGAAATCAGGAATGTTTTTCCTGTTCCACCGGGCGCATCAAGGAAGAATATTCCGCCATTTTTGTTATCGACTGCTTGCATTAATTCATCGTACACTTTCTTGTGTTCTTGATTTAACATTGGCACATTTGTTCGAACAGCTTGACTCAATGCGATTCGATCGAAATCCATTTCTCGCCCCAATTCTCGAGTAAATGCGTCTTGCATTACGCGAATTAGCTGTGGCATCCCCAATTTGCACAACAAATTGCCACTCATGAGCAGACCATATCCTCGATCAAAATCAAAGCTTTGTTGCGCATTTCATCTGATATCTCCGGTTCATTATCTGATGTCACAGTGCGAATTCGATGCAAAATATCATCGGCCATATCATCCTTGTATTTTTTCCACAAATCTTTAGGATTTGATGGAAAACATGTCGAAATTATGATTGCGAAGAGTGTCCTGAGTTGATTCGCAGGCGCAGTGATAGTGGCATCGGCCAGCGTCATGTCCCGATGATTGTCGTTTTCAAGCAATTGCCTGCGTTGGCAGGCTTCTCGATATGTAGCACACAACACACCGTCAACAGTCCGCAGCGCTTCGAACGAAGTAGGGCCACAAACATTGACCAAAAGCATTCTCAAATAGAAGAATTCGTCGTTTTTCGGGTGAAATGTGTATATTCTAACAAGTTCATGACTTGCATAAACACCACGGAATCCGGGAACTACGTCACCTTGTTTCCGCCGCTGGAACTTCTTCGATGACGCATTCCATGAAGGATTCAAACACCATCCAACAAATCAAAGTATCGACTCCGTTTCAAAAAGTTACTTTGTGTAACATAATAAACATAAACAAACTTATTAGATATATTTAAAAAAAAAAAATTAAAATTGTTGACAACAACAATTTGCTTGGAAAATAATTAAAATAATTGACAACAACAATTGCTTTTAAATTTTTAAATATTTTTTTTTGTATTGGAAGTGTCACTACTCGATTTCTACCCAGTTTATTTTTTTTCAAAGTGCATTTCCCATTACAAACTTTCATGGCGGTTGCGCCTTCTTTCAAAAATGTATCATACTAATACACCTGTCACCTGGCACCTGTCACCTGTCTAACCTTCTCTGCATGGTCTATTAACCAACAAAAAAAACTAAATCAAAATCGGACAGCCTACCGACTGCCACACACACATTTAGCAAGTTATTTTTATAATATAGATTATAAGATGGTAATAGAATTGCTCTCTGAGTTATGGCGAATTATCATACAAACCCTGTGAGAGCTTTAAAGAGGGACCGATTTATGTAAGTCATTGCAACTAGACTGAGAGACAAACATCCTATCTTACCTGTACTGACAATTTTTGTTGGATAGTGTATAGCAATTGTTTCGTTGAGAGAATCAAAACGGTTTGACCAGTTTTGTTGAATGATCTGAATTTTAGAGAGAAATTCATTGCGAATGGTGTTTAATTCCTCCGATATGTGGTTGTGACCAGGAGACGGTATTTTTCTAGGCGTTCATCAAACATTTCCAGGGTCAAATTTGCAGCACCAGCGGTGGATTTATTTGGCATCGGTGAATTCGGTTGAGATGGGGTTGATCTGATTGTTTGTTTTGAAGAGCTTTGGCTCTGCTTCCAATTCCATGCGACATGATCAGCAAAACAGTTTAGTGGCGTAGAGAATTGAAAAAAAAAAAAAAAACAGCAAGAGAGTAGAACAGGCGAAACGACGAAGCAAAGAAACAAGAAAATTTTATTGAATTTTATATGATTCGAACACTGCACTAGTAGCGAAAAGTTAACTCTTATTTTGACTTCGATAACAAATTCTACTGTCTTTTATGTTTCGTTTGTTTGCACTTTTAACTTCAATGCAGGATAAAATACTCGAGAACAAAAATACTTTTGCAGACGAGGTAAAAAATACGACCTGCTCAAGTGAATACGACATACTATAACTATGGATCTTTACGGATCCTTATCGCGAGCAAACCATATTCTACCTGAATTTCTTTTTTCCGATCTCGCACGAACGAGAGGTACAGAAAAAAAGGATACAGTTCAAGAGAGAACTATAAATTTTAAAAGATCAAAGATTTTATCGTTCGCGAACTTTGTTTTTTATGGTTGATAATTTACATAACTCTCTACAAGCCTTACGCTCTTACAATACAGAAAAAGCTTTCATATCAAGAGAGTCACTATATGTATATTTTTTAATAATTAGGGTTACTATATACATAGTTCATCGGGTGTCTTACTTTGGAATTCGATATTGTGGCAGATGGTTTTAAAACATTTATTGAATGGGAATGCTGCTTAACCCTAGAAAGGTAATCATATTTTTTATGACGTAAAAGATAATCATACGTCTCAGAGACGTATGGCACTTTGGTAGTGTATAATGAAACCCATGAACTTTTTAAAAAATACTAACATTTTATTTATTTATGTAGTTCATAGTAATTGAAATAAAGCGATGATTTAGTATAAATAAATATTAATTTAAACAATAAAAACAAAAAACTTAAACCCCATTACAAATCAACAAAAACAACTTATATTTTAAAGGAACCTTAAAATTGACACTAAGTCATAATAGTTGCCAAATTTTCATTTTTCGGTCTAAAATAAGTCTACTAATAAGTCTTAATAATTTTAAATTATAATATACGATTAAATTAAATGTAAGAATGGCACAAGTCACACACGCCCCCAGAAGTACGGCATAGCTATAATTTGTTACCGCAGGAACTTACCGTCGCGCCACGACCGTTACGGGCAAGCTCCGACCACCGACTGAGTTAGTTTAAGCAACCAACCCAATGCGGTTTATAGTTTAGAATATAACATTTTTTCCGCGCGTCATACGTCTCGCAGACGTAGATTATCTTTCTAGGGTTAAAATTGTATTTAGATATTTCTGGTGAAGATATGCTAAGATTTCAAATAAAATTACATAATGTATTGCTCATGATGATGCTCTCAGCTAAGTTCTTCAAAGCGCAATTATATTTTCTTCAAAAAAAAGCTTTACTGGGTACATTTTTTGTTATAATAAATAGAGTTTTAAGCTCCATTTAACTCATTGGCGTTTTAAACGTATTTTCAGTTATTCTACTTGTATTTCCATGATTTGTTAAAAAATCCCACAGTCTTTTTGGGTGAACTGTTAAATACCTTATTCCCTTTCCAATCCCCCAAAAAAATGGGTGTGGCAAAAATCTAAGTATGATGAATTGTTGAAAAAGTTATTGTTTCCATATTTTGTTTTACATAACTGTTTTCATCGAACCAATGTTTTTCAGTAAAAAAACGCCCCTAAAATTGGGTGTTGCAAGAAACTGTATAATGAATTGTTAAGAATGACTTTATCCACATGCTTTGCAAAGAACATGACTTTTAAAATATGGGAAGTCTTAAATGTGTGATGGAAGAAATTCTTCTGGTGCCCCTGTATTATACCACCGCTACCGCGGCGATAGGGATAAGCGGCTCATCCACGGCGGCCACATCGCTAATGCTCATGAGCTAATCCGTTTTAGTACCGCAATAGCGGAGAGGGATAAATTCGATACTGAGAAGCAATTTGCCGAATTTTGGTGGCTTTTTGAGGGCGGAGGGTTCAACATGCCCTCCCAAGACGGTGCGTTACTCTAGGTAACATCCTTTTAGTTTATAAGTTAGACTTAGTTAGCTAGGGTGTTTCTGGGAGAGGCCGGGCTCGTCAACTTGTGGTGGTGCTTCCAAGAGGTGACTGACGCTGTAAGGCTTCAGTCGGCTCATGGCGCGCGGCGCGTCTGCACGTTGACGACTGCCAGGCGCTCAGAAAGCAATTTGGGCTTACCAAGTTACTTAATTATAGTTAGAATACGTTCAGTAGTTTCTATTTTTTTTGTTTTTATATAAAATATAAAATTTAAATAATGATTCCGAGATTTTTGAACAATTTTCTCGATGAAAATAAATAAATTAGTTCGTTTTAGGCCGAAAGGCAATAAATTTAAGGTAATAGTTAAGTTTAGAACGTCTGCATAAGGAAAATTGATTAAGAATAAGTATCCTGGTAATTTCAAGATAGATTTAATCATTTTTGTCTGGTAGGTATGTAAGTTGATATCTAATATTGAATAAAAAAATGAATTTGAAAGTAAAAAATGGATACGAATATTAATAGGGTATCCAACAGTTCCCCCAAGCGGACTGTAGAATTTCCCTATGTTTTTCTACATTCCCAGTGGGCAGTTTCTTGTTGGGTGGAAGGTGGCCTACGTATTTCCAATACATAAGACAGGTACAAAACATCTATCTGAAAATTACATCAGTAAGTTATCAGCAATGCCGAAATTTTTAGAAAATGTTAAAGGAATAATTAGATTTTCAGGTTAAGGAGCAGATTTCAGCATTGCAAAATGGAATTATTTCTGGTCGCTCAACAATGACCAATTTGACTCTCTTCAAAAAGCTCTGTGTTAATTCAATCCAAGTTGGTGTGCAGGTTGACGTGCTTTATATTGATTTTATTGGCATTTGAGAGAATGAACCATTCAATTTTAGTGCAAATGTTGGAATTGCTAGTTTCATTTAATGTCTTGCAATTTTTGTCTTCTAACGTTTTGGAAAGGAAATTAGTTATACAACTAGACAACTATCTCTCTAATGTTATCGAAGCCACTTCTGGAATTCCCCAGCGAAGCCATCTGCTGCCGTTTTTTATTTTTTATTATACGTTAATAAAATCCCTCACATTTTTATACATAGTAAGTTTGTGATAGTTATTTGCAGATGACTTTAAAATGTTCTATAAAATCAAAATCTCAAAGCAAAAGTCATTGAGTTTCAACATGAGATTGATTTGTTTGTATCCTGGTGTACCCAAAAGAACTTAGAACTGAGTCTTTTTTCGGCTTGCCGTTCATTCAGCCCTTCATAATTTCTATGTTAATAATAATATTATATGTATTTGTGCTTTTGATGTCGAAGGTCTTGGAGTAATTTTGAGACACAGTTAAATTTCAATTTACACACCGCATAGTGCTCAAATCGTATTTGCTTCTTGCTTTTATTAAAAGGAATTCTGAAGATTTTTGCGACCTCTTTGTACCACATAACGATGGCCCCATGCGAAAAGATACTAAGTGCATTTATGTTACTTTTCAGGAGAGGCGTTTAAAGTTTTTTGATCATAACTTTTTTTCTTTTTAACGGATTTTTAAGCCGATTCTTTCATTGTTCTTATAATTTACACACAATTTTTTAGATATATAGTTAAATCTGCAATACTGTGTCTTAATATGCTAAATTGCAGTTAGTATTGTTTTGACTGTCGAACTCAAACTTTTGTATATACTATTTGATGTTAGTTCTTTTTTACACGGAAAAAAATATATCAAACACTATTTTAAGTGCACTTAGAGTCATTGTGGCTGGAGATAAATAAAAAAAGGGACGAAATTGGAAGATAGCATTGTTTTTTTCTTTACTTACCTACTTTTCAAATTTTAAAACAGTAATAAAATAACGAAATTAAGTTATTAAAGGGTAACTTTTTAATTTTAACAAAAACAACAGAACTCTAAAGTGCAATTCGCATGTTCCAGTTTTATCAGTTTATTCGTCGGATTCAGACTCTGATAAAACTGGAACATGCGAAGTGCACTTTAGAGTTCTGTAGAACGATTGATATAGTTTTGGAATCACATTTTGGTCACAAAGCCAAACTAAATCCAAATATTTTTCAGTTGAAATGGAAAGAGGTCCTTTGTAGGCGGAATGAAGTATTTCCGGTAGGCGTTTTTTAGATCAGCTCTTGTTTTTTGTTTTCTTTTCAACATATAATAATATAATAGCTTTATATTCGTATATATAATAAATGTTTGTATTTCATTTGATAAAGTTCTTCAGCATTAAAATATACTTCGCGGATCTTGCTATAACATATTTTTTCGTTAAGAGTATTTTTTGCCCAATTCATTGAGTTAGATAACATTTTAAAGTCTTTGAAATCCTCTTATGTCATTTCTATTACTTCGTAACAGGGTTTTTTGGTTTTTGCATTTCTTATAATCGAATACCACTCAGTTGGGGTGTACACTGTTTTATTTTTTTGGCATTTTTCAATCATGGCGTGTACACTGTCGCCCTCGTTTTGGGTGTGTCCTTTTTCTAAAAACCGATGAGTGATGGTTATCTTAAAGTTTGTTGAGGCCCATGCGAAGAATCCGAATACAACTTTGTTCTTATTTTGTCCCCCACAGTTGTCTGACCAAAAGTTAAAGTTTTGCACCCCTCTTGACAAATGTGCTTCAACAAATTTGTGAAGGCAGCTTGACACCTCTTGAGCACCCTTTTTCGCGATGGTTTCATCCCAAACGTAACACCTGGCTTCATGAGAGGCTAGCTCAAAGATTGTACAATTATATACCTGCAACTTTCTTTTGTAGTAAAAACAACTAGCGTTGGCAGTGGGAGTGGACAGAATTTTTTCAAAATCGAAACAAGCAGTTACAGTATCTGCAGATGCCTGAGCAGCTAACTTATCTGCTTCTTTTAACACTCTAGCTTTTTGTTTATTGTGTAAATGTTGAGCATTTTCATTTTCTGCCGTTTTTCTTTCTTCCGGGGTCATATTTTGGAATTTTATATATATGTTGCACTGGTCTTTTTTTGGAACATAAAATCCTATGTTATAATTGAAATTGAATATGTCTCGATACTGCCTCAACGTAACTTTATTTAATATGTCGTAATTCTTTGATGTAAACCATTCTTCATAAAGGCGAAACATTTGTCCTACTGACTTTATTTCACTATTGATGTATTGTTTTTTTGTGTCTTTTCGACAATAATGAGATTCCATTAAAGGAAATGATTCAATGTGTTCCTTAGCGAACGTTTTTGAGATTTCTCTTATTTCATTAACAGGCCCCAAGTGCTGGCCTCGTTTATCTGGGCTTATTATAATACCACTATTATTGGCAATCTTTACAAAAACAGTCCGAATCGTTTGTGCAGAAATTGAAAACGTATTCAGAAACATTTTTTGACAAACTTGGACTTTTCTTTCAACACCGTTTTCGGCGAAAATAAAATTATACCTTCTGGTACAGGTCCTTTTTGAGGTTTTACCCACAATAGTTCTTTTTTTGTCATTCACTTCTACAAGCCTTGCCAAAAATCCCACTGCCTTGTTCTGCATCCAATCATGTAAAAATTTAAAAAAAGTTCATACCTTGCCTCCTCCGAAACCTTGCTTTCACATTTCATTCGGCACCTTCCTCCACAACCTTCTTGTAAGGTTTTACGTCCTTTTGAAACTCCTTTTGAGGAAATGTAAGGGTTTCCCGAATTTTTGGAGTATTTGGCTTGATGCCGTTTCCATAATCGTGGATTTGCTGGTCGTTTTCTACCAGTTCTTGTCTTCATGTTTTTCGGTGTATCAAACTCAGGATTGAGTTTCAAGTTTTTAGTTCGAAGTGGTGTTAAAACGCTGTGTGGTGGCCCTGATGAACTACTCGTATCAGATGAATCATCTTTGTCCGGCTCGTACTCGCTACCACTTTCCGGAAATGGTTCTGTAAAGCAAGTAATTAAATACCATAGGCTTGAATATTTCAAGAATAGTGTGCGATTTACCCACAAAATCTGAATCCTCAAAAGATTCTCTAAGAAATCCAAGGGATTTTGTTGAATTGCCTATTAAAACAACTAATAAATTTTACAATACTCAATATCAAGTTTGTTTAGATACCTAAATCCTTGGCGCCAACTGTTGAGTCAAGAGAATCTGCGTTTTTAATTGGAATTTTTTCACTTTCATCTAATTAACATTTTTATATAACACAATATTTTGCAACATTTAAATACAATTTTTACCTATTTGATTACTTTTCCTTGCAAGATCGAGTATTTTCCTTGCTCTCGAAGCCATATTTTGCCCTTTTTACAGAAAATGTTGCACCGCATTGAGCTCATAAACACGACTGAACAAAATTCGTCCAGCCAATAGCATTCTAACGGTACTTAAAATACACCATCAAACAAAAAAAACACTGGATAGAATACTAAGACACACTTAGGTGTCATATATTTTCCCTTTTGTACACAAAAAAGTATACTAAAAAGCACTTAAGTGCATTCAACTTTTAAAAATTTCATGCAAAACAATACTATGTCAACATGGTATACTTGTGATTATTGAAAAATTCAGTCATAAAAATACCAACAGCGCTTGGTATGATTTTGCATGAAATAAGTGTTTAGATAAGGAATTATCCTAAGTGTTATTTTAGCTCTAATTTCAATGCTTTTTGTTAGATTCGCATGAAAAAAAAATGAAAAATAAAAGTCAATGTGGGGATTCTTATGATATGCATAACTCAAAACTATACTAAGTGCACTTAGTATGTTTTTGCATGGGGCCAGCGATAAATAAACCAACAGAAATATATTAACTATTTTTTTAAGCTATTGCATAGCTTTTATCGCGGGCTTCGAGCGCGGCGACCGAATCAAGAAATTCCGTAACGAAAAAACACAACACCCCATACATTCTCACAAACATAGCAGCTGCGAATACGTAAGCAGCCTGAGCTAGGGAGCTGACATTTATAATATAGACTCTCCAGGCGCCCTTGATGCTCATGTGTAAATATTTTTCAAATTCGCCCACAAAAAAAACCAAAGTTTGAGCTAGGGAGCTGAAATTTATAATATAGAATTTCCAGGCGCCCTTGATGCTCATGTGTAATTATTTTCCAAATTCGCCCACCGACACGCCCACAAAAAAAGCCAAAGTTTGAGCTAGGGAGCTGAAATTTATAATATAGACTCTCCAGGCGCCCTTGATGCTCATGTGTA
The DNA here is from genome assembly GCA_949715645.1 of Portevinia maculata. Classification (NCBI taxonomy): domain Eukaryota; kingdom Metazoa; phylum Arthropoda; class Insecta; order Diptera; family Syrphidae; genus Portevinia; species Portevinia maculata. The sequence goes on from OX454526.1 coordinate 225,466,058, forward strand.
AATATTTTCAAAATTCGCCCAGTGACACGCCCATAATTTGAATTAATGCAACGCTGACGAGCATACATGTTTACACATCAACTATACCGTGAGTGCAGCGTGGCTCACACCTTGTTGGTGTATAGGTAATAGACATTAATGCTGCGCAGAGAAATTATATATGATATTATATCTATATAAATGTACATCGCGCGAAATTCGATGATCAAACTCTAACGTTCTTTTTGTTCAAATTTTTTTAATGAATAATTTTTTTTTGTTTGTAACTACACTATTTATACCTAATTATTTATACTTATATATACCTTGCTATTTTCGTTTTATAGAGAAGAAAAACTTAAAGAGCTAAAAAGAAAAAGATAAAAAATTCTATACAATACTCGTAGCTTTACCGCGGCAGTCCCCGAGTGCCACATGCTTTTTGTTTTTAACTGTAGGCATCTCAGTTGGCGAGTTTTCAAAATCCGTATACTTGTCATTTTGGGGTTATGTTCCAAATTTCAGCTTTCCAATAATTTTAGGGTCTAGAAATCGACATCGGACCGCACGTCGAAAAGACGGACATGGCTAGATCGACATAACATTCGATGCTGATCAGAAATTTAGTAACTTTTAGGGGTCTGCTGTCAATATTAGGATATGTTGCAGTCTGTGAGTCCTAAGAAAATGGGATTAAAAGTCACATTTTCCCTCTTACGAGTGAAATCAAGTCCAAAATCGTTTTGGACACTAGTGCATTCTCCAGAGTGCAAATATGTATATAATTTCGTTAATTGAATTGGACTTTATTTCATGGCACAAACAAAAAAATAAAATAGATATGTTTCAACGGATGGTTCAACAAATGTCTTTATGCTCTAAAGCCAATCGAAATTGCAGAAAAGATTTTCAGTATTTTTGAGGCTCTTAGATTTTTTCGAAGTAAAATGTTTACTATAGTAAATACATTTTCAGTCACAGTCAAGCTTAATTGCGAACAAAAACTTTCTACAAAGCTTATTATTATTATATCCATTATATTGTGTCCTCGACTTCATCGACTTCATCTTTTATAAAATATCTTTATCTCTTTTGACAACATGGTGTGATAAAATACATTACCTATGTATCTTTCTTTTCAGCTTCCATGATATGAGTTTTGTACTTTTTGGAGAGTAGTTACGCACTCTTTTACAGTACTTATGCAGTGTCATGAAAAAGCTGTAGTTTTCTGTTGAGCCATTCCCAACTCTTCAATGTTATAGGCGCAAATTTATAGTTCGTCAAAGCACTTTTTAAAATATATAAGCTGGTGACAAATTAGCTCCAAATTATTTGTTTGATATGCCCACATTATCGTTATCAAAAAATGAATAAATACTAGGCATAAACGACCCATACTGAACCTTATACCTAGCTTTTCCAACCATTTGCTTGTGCGAATTGGAAGGGACCTAGAATTTTTAACCGAATCCGAACGGCCAATTTGAAAAGGTTTTCATAACAATGGATTGTCTTGATTGTTTGTCAGACGTTCTCGAGATAGTCCCCAATCGTCATTTTAAATATTTTACCTGGAGTTGGATCATCTTTCATTTTGGTGCAACAAATTCGCGAAATGTTTTCGGGGGATAAAGATTTTAACATTTTTTAACTTGATGATGTGGAATTGCAATTAGAATCTAGATAAACATATCACCAATGTAGGCCAAACCATTTGACAGAGGAAATAGTATATGTGTATCGACTTTTAAATTTTTTATTTAACTGTCAGCTCAGAGTGTATGGGTTCATAAGAATCAACGTACCTTTTGTTGTTTGATCAGTCAAGATAAAACGTTTTGGCTGATCCGGTGTGTTTTCGCCCTTAGCGAATCGCAGATCTTGTATTTGCAAGGTGCGCCAAAATGCCCCTGCGCCATAATGCGCGAAGTTACCCTATGCATATCAAGTTTTGTTCTTCAATATTGTTTTTTTTTTTATAAATGAAGGTCATGAAGAAAAGCGTATTCTAGTAACGTAATCTGTCCCCTGATTAGCACTTTTTATTATTAGTTTGACAAAAGAACAAATCCTAAATGCGACGTATCCCGCATCGAGTTACAATAAATGCCTACAATGGATGTGTCTAGTCATGACGTACTACATTGAAACCAAATTGAAATTTATAGTCTCAAAAAATAAGCCCGGATCTTATATTGAATTCAAAATTATTTTTTAGTTAGCTCTTAGGCAAAATATTTATACGATACCAATGCACACTTTTATCCATAGGGGCTCAGCATAAGTTATATCATCAAAGAACTGCAAAATATTCGAAGGAATGCATATTGTCCGACATCCCATTATTCGAAACCGTCTGTCATTTGATAGCCAGCAGATATGAACAACCGGAAATTACATGTCGATGACAATGCGTTTACTCTTTTGAACTTTCTCTTACTCTCGTTTACATTCTCATCAATTCATCTTCAAATGGCGTTAGCTAAGGTAAACAATTCTGCGTTATTACACAAAAATCCAAATCAATTAAACGCACTTTATTCTGAATAGAGCTTGATTAATGCAGCATTTATAGTTGGGCCCCAGTACCCGCCACATACATATGGATCTATTGTATACTATGCATGCCTACCAAACACTACATCCCAATGTTAATGAACACAAATCTCGGACAATAAAAACTCAAATTCAATATGAATTCGTGCAAATATTCACATATGTACACACCCATAAAAAAACAGAGGGAAAAAAATGTCCGCAGCACTTTACCCACTAGACGCAAACCAACCAAGCTCGCAGAGAGGAGATAGAAAAATTAATTTTCCTTCTTTCAAGTACCTATCTATCATACTTGGAGTATTTCCATTAAGATATTTTTTGTTTCGAATTTTTGTTTTGTTCCCGAGCGCGCCCCCTTTGTTCATTTGTTTGGTCTTCCTGGTATATTATGATGTGCGATGTAATATGCTATTATTGCTAATGGCACCATCATCAAAATAATCTTTTATCATTATATCATAGCATATATGAAACAGAAAAGAAAACTGGGTGGAAAAGGGTGGAAATAGGAAATTATATGGCGTGAAGGACACAAGTATGGCGTCTTCTTCTTCCGTAATGGCGGTTAGGCTATGATCAGGCCTAAAGGGATCATAATCCTCCAACTGGATAACTGCATCCCTACTGGGCCGCTTATGAGGTTCGCCGGTTCGAGCTCAGAAACTAACGGAAATCCTGCCGAAATGCTGGTGTTTTTAGGTCTGCATCTTTCGCGATTGTATGGAAACGTTGATTGATACTACTTTTTTGACAAGGCTCGAGGGAACTTTCCTTTGAAGATGACAGTATCAAGTCAGCCGGGCGCGCTCCTTTTTCTCTGAGATAAGTTATTTGACGTGAAAGCTTCCTTGCATCTTGGAACTTCTTATTCGATCAATCTTTTTTACTCCTGCTGTCATGCGAAGCATCTTCATCTGAGCGGCCTTTTATTTGCCTTTCCGGTACTTCATTCACCCTATCTTTCATTCATATGAATGCCTGGAAAAGGCCGGTGTGGATCAGAGAACGGGCAGCACAAGTATATAATAATAAAAATATAAAATAATTAAAAACATAAGAAATGGCTGCAGTCCGCTTGAAACTGTGGCTACACTTTTCATGTTCCTGTCCCTGAAAAGGCTGTAGCCTTCTGTTAAAAGCCCATTTCCATTTTTGTTAGAATAAATTAACCAAAATTGAAAAATGCCCCTGAAATGCGGATACCCCTTAAAATGCGAGTACGGTAACCATTCGTCAATCTTTTTGAGAAGACAGTTATCTTTTTTGCCATAGTGTCAAGTAAGATATTTTTTCTAAAAGAGTACAGAGCATTGTATTTTTTTCACCATCAGTAAGTTAATATTTGTTTGTTCGTAATTGCTTCTACATTTACTTATTTATTAAAAACAGGAGTACAAGCTGAGGCTGAATTTGTAGTATGGCCTTGAGTCACATGGCCTTATGTTACGGCGCTTGAGATTAAGTTTAAAATTATCATTTATACATACTATCTTCAAGTTAGATCATTAATTTGGTATGCGTAAAAATGAGCTCATCTTATTACTCGTTTTCCAAGATCTTAAGAATATGCTACATTTCCAGCACTTACTCGACACATGTTGTGATATCAATTTTGAGAGAATTATCTCATTTAAATAGCTTGGTGTTAGTATTTGCTTGCTTCGATATGTACGAGTCAAAAGATTCGAAAACGGATGTTTCCAAGAGCGTTTTTATACCCTATTTTAAGGGCATATTAATTTTGAATCAGAGTTTGTAACATACCTTAATATTCCCGGTAGACCCCTAAAACTTACTATATTTATGAACAGCATCGATAGTAATGTCGATCTAGCCATGTCCGTCCGTCCGTCCGTCGGCAAAAAATTAGGCCTTACTCTCTAGACTAGAGGCCCGAAATAATCAAGTTTATGTCACGCCCCAAAATCTAAAAAAACCCGTAATATTCAAAAACCTGAGTTTGAACTAGTAATCTGAAAATTGAAATATACATAATACTCTCTAGGGACTTTTTATGCTCATGTGTTAATATTTTTAAAATTCGCCAACCGACACGCAAACTATAAAAAACATAGGGACGGGCTACAGTCCGCTTGGGCGAACTGTTGGATAACCTATTGTTATTCCTATCAGGCACCTAGAGAGTCTATATTATAAATTTCAGCTCTCTAGCTCAAACTTTGGTTTTCCAAAAAAAAAAATTAAATTGTGGGCGTGTCAGCGAGCGGATTTTGAAAAGTTGTTTTTTGAGTGAGTTTTTTTATGTTCAGAGCTAATACAGTTGGTGGAGGCGCGTATGTCGATTAATAGTTTAAGTATTCTCCCTGATGATGTTGAAACATTACTGTAGAGCAGTATATTTGAGATATGTTTATTTATCTCTAAATAGCCTATTAGTTCTCCGAGGCAGTTTCTTGAAAATGTTCGTCATCTACTTCGTATGTTGCATTTATTAGTTGTTCCAGTTCTTCATTTTCCTATGGCAATAATTGATCTAGCTCCCCAAAATGTATGGTCCCTGGGGTAGATTGGTAAATGGTCATTGGATTAACATTATGGACTACCCTAATACTGTAATGTTGTTACGGAAGTGGTTTATTATTTATAGGTTTTTAACAACGACTTGTCTAAAGTTGGATCTCTGTATGTTTGTAGTATTTGTGATAGTGGTATCCATAGGCATGGGCTGAGATTGGGGTCCTATTTGTCTTTTTGTGAAGGCGTTTTGGTTAAGGTTTGAATTAGTTAGTGTCGTGTTTTGTTGGAAAGGATGATTTTGTTGTGGTTAATATTTTGCCAATGGTAATTTTTGGAGAGTTTTGGTAAAGATTTTGTCTAAAATAATCTGTAGGGTTTTGGATTTGGTTTTGAAAGTGTTTGTTTGTTACCCGAGTCATTTGATACATATCATTATATATTCATCTAGGTGTATTTCTCTGAAGCTTTGGTAATATGCTTGATTGATTAGTGAATTAAAATGGTTGATTAGAAGTGTGCTTCATAATAAATGAAATTTGCTCCTTTATGCATAGCTAAATGCTTCGTGGAGGTACCGGGTTTCGTAGCTCTGATGGTTATCCCGTATTCTGTTAGAAATGTGTGTTTAGGCACATTTCGGAAACTACTTTTGTCTTTGATAGTATCCCTTTCAATTATGATTTCTAAGTGTGGATTTATATTTCAATTACTTTGGCGTAGTAACTTTCTATGCTTTCGTTTGCTTGCTTACTGGAGTAGTGCAAAATTACGTTCTTCCTTATCTGACTCCAGTCAAGGGTCGTACCAAACATGTTTAAAACTTCATGGCATCCCCAGTAACTGAGAAATTCAGTCATTTTCGACAGCAGTATGTGATCTGAGGAAAGAAAATACCATGCATATCGACTCATTTATAAAACATAGGTAAAGTCTACAGTCCCCTTGGGAAAACTGTTGGATACTCATTCCTATTCCACATAACTTGGGACTGGTAGAAATGTAAGTTTGGGTGAATTGTTAAGAACGATCTACATATTCTATTATGCCACTTTCAAAGGATTTTATGAGAAAAAAAAAGTTTTTGTCAAAAAAGCTTCTTAAAAGTGGGCCAAGCACAAAACCTTATGCAAAGGAATTGATCAAAACGACTTTACCTACATACTCTGCGAAGAATAGGACTTCTATTTTCAAAAATTTCTTCAGTAAAAATGTTTCTTTTATACCATGTTCTAAGGGTATATTAATTTTGACTCATAGTTTCATAGCACACTGGTGAATAATTTGGCATATTTTCTTGAATTTTGGTGTAAAATTGAGAAAACTGAATAAAATTTTAATATTTTGGTGTATTTGATAAAATATACCGGTATAAAAATTACACCATTGCCTTTTCTGTGCAAAATTTCAACATTTCTGTTCCAATTTGATGCGAAAAATAAACCGATTAGCAGCTGTTTTAATATACCATTTATGGCGCATACAAAATCCAATTTTGAAATCAATCAACATGAGATATTTTGTACACCAAATTTTGTAGATAAAATACACTATTTTAAAAGAGCAACCATTTTTCGGTGTAAGATTTAAATCAAATCATATGTCAACAAAATGTTTTATTCAGCTCAGCTGCTGCCATTTGCTTACAGTCACCGCGCGTTTATTTCTTTAGCAAATAAAAAAATTGGTAACTCGAAGTTTAATAATTATTTGAAGTGGTATCGTAGGAAAAAAAACTTTTTAAAAAAATTAAAAAAAAAATGTTAAACCCAGCATTCAGCAAAATCGTCAAAATTCGTTTGAAACGACGCACATCAACTTTTATACTCGGGACAAAAACTCTACAAATTGTTCAATATCGCGAGAAAATATTATTTTAAATGAACCTAATATTAAAGTAGAGCCAAATGAAATATTATTAGACTCAATTTCAAACAACGATTTGGATGATAATGATGAAGTTGTGGAAAATATAAATCGGGAAGTGGAACCGTCTTCGGAAGATTGCGTCATTGATGATTTGGACGAACACATTGATTTTATGTCTAAATTGGCTGATAGGGCTGTTAATTATAAAATAACACATTGTGCTTTGTCTGAGCTACTTCGTTTATTGCGAAGTGAAGGAAAAGCTGAACTGCCGAAAGATGCACGTATGTACGTTGCTCCATACACCACGGAGTGTTGATATACAAACAATGGGATCCGGTTCATTGTGGCACTATGGCATCGAAAACTGTTTACGAATTGCATTTCGTCAATTAAATCAAAATATGGAAGTTCTTCTTAATTTCAATGTTGACGGATTACCTCTGTTCCGAAGTAGCAAATTCTAATTTTGGCCAATTTTAATTAACATAGCCAATATGTCTGAAATTGGTCTACAATGGCTATTGCAATTAATTTCGGTGATGCGAAGCCACCATCTAGCGAGGAGTTTTTAAGACGGGAGTCGGACAGAATTCCGAAAAACGTAATCCCGAAAGCCCAAAATCCCGAAAATCCAAAATCCCGAAAAGCCACAATCCCGAAAAACTAAAATCCCGAAAAACCACAATCCCGAAAAGCCACAATCCCGAAAATCCAAAATTCCGAAAGACCAAAATCCCGAAAATGAAACAAAAAATTTTATTGTACCAACAAAAAAATTTCGCAAATTTATTTAACAAAATAAACAAAATAAAAAACTTCAAATAAATAAAACATAACAAAAACAGTTCAAATCTTACAAAAACATATCAAAAACGATCAATGACAAAATAATATAATACAAGTTCTAGTTCATATTGTACGCAATTATTCTGAGATAACTTATTTCAGAAGGCTTTCGCTGCTCACACTCCCAGTAAAATGTATCCTTGTATTTTTTGTAGCCGTCAATAAGCAGTTTCTCACGCTGTTTATTGGTTTTCACGATGGACACGTTCATTTCTAATTAAGACTTCAAACACAAAATGTCACTGATAATATAAAGTTTTTAATTATAAAGGCATGCACGATACTCACTTTGTATTGCGATGTTCACTGGCTAACAAAAATTTAGTCGGTCAGCTATCACACTATTTGAGATCAGCTCAACTGAATGCACATTGCGAATTGCAAAACATTACAACGCAAACAATTGCAAAATATTATTACGGTAAATGCAATGGACAAACACTTGTCTATTTTACATTCAAAATGTATTTCAGGATCTTGGCTTTTCGGGATTCTGGCTTTTCGGGATTTTGGATTTTCTGGATTTTGGGTTTTCCGGATTTTGGATTTTCGGGATTTTGGATTTTCGGGATTTTGGTTTTCGGGATTGTGTCCCCAACCCTTTTGAGACAACATGTTAATGAAATTAATGCTCTAATTTCGAATGGAATCGATTTAGCAAACCGGTCAAAAATATTGATCAAGGTCAATGCGTTTATTGCAGACACACCAGCTCGGGCATTTATCAAATGTAAGTACAAAAGCCAGTTCGACTTCAATTAAATTAATATTGTTGAACTCTGCAGGCATCAAGACAAACACCGCATATAATAGTTGTACAAAATGTAATGTCAGTGGAGAATTTGATCGATCAGAAAACCATATGAGCTTTCCTAGATTAGATTGTCGACGAATAACTCATTCAGATTTTATAAGTAAAACCGATGAGGACAATCATTTATTCAATCCCAGGGTATGTAATTTCTACTGAAATATGTAGACGAAATTCCACTATGTCTTCAATTGACATCATATTTCAGGTATTACAAAACGTTGTTTAAATGGATGGGTTAATGGTTCATATAACTTTCGAACTAAGCTGCCCGCGCACGAAACGAATTGCATATCAACATGGCTAAAAATCAACAACGACTGGCTACCATCTGAAATCAAAAGACAGTCTCGTGGTTTCGATACATTACCTTTCTGGAAATCTATCGAATATCGGACATTTTTATTGTATATTGGACCAGTGATAATGAAGCATTTCTTGCGATTTGAGTATTAGAAACATTTTTGGTATTTAGTTATGGCAACGACGATTTATTCATACAAATTCCGGAATTTATAAATGTTGCTAGAAACTTAATGATTGAGTATGTAGAAGAATTTATAGTTCTGTATGGAAGCGACTCTATTAGATCATATGTTCACAATTTGATACATGTTCATGACGTTCTGAAATTTGGTTCGTTGCGAAATATTTCTGCATATCCATTTGAGAGTACATTGTATTGGTTGAAATGCCTTTTGAAGAATGGCTCCAGACCCTTAAGTCAAGTGGCCAAACGTATAATTGAAATGAATAAACTGAATTTTCGGCCTTCAAAATCAGCCACGTATCCCATTTTAGGCAAAAAATTGAATAAAAACTCTGAAATGTATGACAGAGTCAAGTTTTCAACATTCATGTTATCAAATGATCGAAAAAATAAGTGGTTTCTCACCGAAAACTGTGAAATCGTTAAAATGATACATGCTACATCAAATGGCACTACAATAAATATACATGGAAGGAATATTCGGCAATTCGACGATTTTAATACCAATCCATTCTCATCGCGTCATTTGAACATCTATTCTGATGAGATTGAGTTCGGGATCGCGAAAGAATATCCTGCAGAGCATATCAAATGTAAGCTTATTTGTTTACATTCATATGATACGAGTTAACACCATCCGGCGTGGGCGAGGCATACATACTTACATCCATGCAGAGCATATGCCGGATATATGAGACGCGAATAAACACGTTAGCATTATGCCGGATACATGATCCATGGTATTGCCTTGGTTGCAGCTTTCCCACCGGTCGTCGTCTGGCTCGTGCATTTGAGCTGACTCAAATACACGCGCATCCGTTGCATTTGCTGACCAAGGATAAATGTCGTCTACAGGTAGCCCGCGTCGTGGAATACATTTTAGAATAAGTGAGTTCTAAGTGAGCCACCATACGGAACGGTTTATAAGATTATTGTGTAGTAGTAAGTCGCGAATAAAATATTAATAGTAAAAGTAACTTGTGTTTTGATCGGGCAGTGGTCGCCCGAAATTTGAATTTCTTGTCATCCGCGGAGCAGGACTCTTTAATTGGCGCCCGAGCAGGGACCGGTTAAAAACTCGCTACCTCTTAAACCTCAAGATTAAAAGTCCTTAAAAAAGGACGAGAAGATCAGTACGCTCTATCGAGTGAACGGTGCAGTGAACCTTAAAAGATATCCAAGACAGCACCCATTCTGACTTCTTCAAATTCCGCAAGCGGAGATCTGATTGGTTAAGAGCTGCGATAGTGAAGATTGTTCGTGCCCTATTAGGTTGCTGGTTAAAATCTCAAAAGAAAACCACAAACGCCAGCGACTAAAGAGGACTCACACGGCACTTCCAAAACCGATCTCGAAACAGAAACCCGTATCTGCTCCGCGGAGAATATCGAGTCCATCGCGCAACGATGCAACTCCCCTTTTTAACATTTGTTTGCATTATTTCGGTGCAAAGTTTCCAGATCGACAACTACGAGTGGCCAATCGTTACCATCAAGGATGGAAGAGGTTTCATCGTCGACGGCAGCTTCAAATTGGTTCACATCATCAACCTAAGTCAAATCGAGGAGCAATTAAGTGTGTTAGCAAATGTAACGGCCAGCAGCATTATGGACAAAGGAAGACGGTCCCTAATCGGGTATTATTTGCAACAAACTAGTGAGCGCATAAGCTTGCTTAAATCAAGCTCACCATCAAGGAGGCGTAGATCAATTGACTGGATTGGCGCGGCCTAGAAATGGATAGCTGGTAGTCCCGACGCAGACGATTGGAGTAAGGTTCTCGAAAGCGAACAAGAAATCATCGAGAACAATAACCATCAGTACAAGATAAATGACGCAGTGCTCAAAGGCATGGAGGAAGTCACACAAAAAGTTAACTGGGTCATCGAAAGAGCCAACAGTTGAATAAAGGACACTCTCGCAGAAAGATTCGAACAAGACGTATTAAACGAAGTCCTGATCTTTAAAGAAAGAGTCAACGAAATAATACGGGTATGTCAGATGGCAAAAGGCGGTATAATCAACACGAACCTATTAGACAAAGGGGAGTTTGCCGAGATCATCAACGAATTCGAGCCACTTCCATATGGGAACGAGGTAGAAGCTATCGAACATGGGACGACCTCCATATATACGAATGGTTCGGTCCTTTTGTACATCCTATCGATGCCAAATGTAAAAAACGAGGACTTCAACGTGCTGCTTACGAGGTCATCAATACGTGATGGAAAACAGCTCGACTTACGACTCAATAAGGTTCTGATCAATCACCGCGAGGCTTATGGTCTACTCGGCGAATGCCTTTCTCTAGGGAATACAACGGTTTGAAAGAAATCGGTACTAGAGAAGTTAGAGGAAGGCGGCTGCGTTGCTCGATTGCTGATGGGAGGACCTGCAGCATGTACTTATCGTTCGAACAGTAATGAAACCGTGGACCTTATCAAAGAGGATACCGTTTTTTTGAGCAACTTTAAGAGACAACTTACGTGCGATAACGAATCAAGGAACTTACAGGGTACATACGTCATCCGGCTTATCAACGAGACGATCCAGTTAAGGAACAGAACATTCTCCAGCTTTGTTTCCGCGCACCTCCAGACACTTCCGCCGGTTATGGCGGACGTTTCATCCAAGGGACACCTAATTGGCGTTGAGTACGTGCACTCCCTTAGCATGGAAAACATACACCACCTCGGGGACCTGTATACAAAGTTTAACTTTTCAACCATAACCGACGTAGGACTTTTCCTGATGATCATTCTCCTTGCCTGGAACATATGGCGCAAGACAAAGGGTAAGCTCAACATTCCATCCCTCAACCTGCATCTGCAGGGAGGTCGGCTGATAGTACACCCGGCCATCACCAGGGGCCTGTAACACAACGCGACAAGTCGACAAGTCAAAATTCACTTGTCCACTTATGCTTGTCCGACAAGTACAAATTTATTCTGTAACAGAACGTAAACCGTTGCACTTGTCAAAAGAATTAAATTCCCTTGACTTGTCGGCATTCTTCGACAAGTGTTTCATATGTGAAGATGGCAAAAATCACGGAAGACAAAAAAAGTGTAATTTTAACAAAAATAAGGGAAGAAAAAGATATCCTATTTGGTGCTTTCAGTGATGTCCTAACAAAAGAAAATAAATGTACAAAATGGAAGGAAATAGACAGCCTGGCAAAAAGCCTAAATGTTGTTGCGCAAAATAAAAATTGGACGTATGTGAGGGACGTATTTTGGCAAAACGTTAAGAAACGCACAATTGTAAGTACTAACTAAATAAGTAACATAATAATTAATATGTTAATTACACAAATCAAATGATAGGCAAAAGTGGACAACTCAAAAAAAACGGGTTCTGCGGGTGGAAAAAACTGCATCTTAACAACTTGCGACAACATTGTGCTCGATATCGTTGGGCGAAAATCGGAAGCAGTTATTGGACTCGGTGTTGCGGAATCTTTGAGTACCACTAATGGTTTGTGTGATATAATAATATTACCGCATATCTACTCATTAATTACCATTTTTTTATTTTGATAGATTCTCCTAGTTGTTCCAATACAGTTCCAGGTGCCTTTGCAGCGGTAAACTGTGTTGCTACGGAAAATGTCCATCCATCACGTAAAAGAAAGAGAGGTTGAAATCAATTTAATACGTTAATTCTGTAATCATACAATTTGAACATTATATCATTTTTAGGAGAAAGAAAATCCCAAAAAGAAGAATCTCCACATGCTTTAAAAAAAAAACTCATAATCGAGAACCTTGAGATTTCAAATTATAAAGGAAAGTTGGAGATTGCTTTGCTAGAGAAGAAGCTCGGTTATCCTCCTTCCTCTTTCACGAAAAGCTTAAGAGAGACCATAACTGAGCACAATATCAGCGACCAAGAGAGTGCTGAAACAGAAAATGAATATGAAAGTGAAAGTGACAAAAGTCTCACCAACAACAGAGTCTTTGAAAGAACGGAGTATTAATGCCTTCTAATTTTCTTTTTATTTATTTTTATTATCATGAAATATATTTTTTGTTCTTTATTTCAATACAAATAAATTAAGTTTATAAATTGGTATATGATTACTGTGCGTTGAAAAAGTCAACAAGTTGCTGCTGTCTCAACTTCGCTTCTCTGGATGGGGCTGCAAACAAATTTTCAGTGTTTTCCTCAGTTGGTTCAGCAGCACTATTTTGTGTATTTAAGCTCTCGCGCCGGGAAAGATTACATAATGTCACACAGCATTTAAATATATTCGCAGCATATACAGGATTGACCCGTAAGTGGTTCAAACAGGGGAACTTTTCTTTCAGAACTCCAAATGCACATTCTACGAAACGTCGTGTGCGTTTATGAGCCCTTTTGTATCCAATGACTGACGTGTTATTGGGGACAGACGTTAATGGTGGCATAAGCCATGTTTTTAGTGGGTATGCGCTATCACCTAAAATAACAGCGTTTTCAAAAGGCCTCCATCCATTTTCCTTTTTATGATACAGAGTACTATTACGCAACACTCTTGCATCATGTACACTGCCTGGCCAGTTGGCACTTACATAGTAAAACTGTAGATCTGGCCCGCACACTGCCATACAGTTTAATGAATGCTCACCATGGCGATCAACGAAAGCAACTTCGTTATCAGAAGGGGCATCAATTTTGATTAGTATGCCATCAACTGCGCCACAAACCTCCGGCATCCCACCTTTTTCAAAAAAATCGTGAATAACTGGAAGCATATCATCTGGCCAACATACTTGGCTGTCGAATTCGATTTCAATTACTGCCTGAGTAATCTCTCGAATGCAGCGACACACTGTCATTTTGCTAACGCCGTGCATGTCACCTATAATATGGTACTGTGAACCCGAACCGAACCAATGTAGAGCAATCAACAGTTTTTGGTAAACGGTCAATGAATAACTTTTATTTGTAGTGCACTGTATTTTTCTTCTTAGTCTTGCAGCAAGATTGTGGGTAGTTGATTTTGATATGCGAAATTGTTCAATATACAGATGATCACTGACATCAAAATTAATTCTTGGCCTAAAAACTTTCAACCTGTGCCGAGGTTCACTGTTCTCACTATCACCATCACTATCAAAGTCGGAATCAAAAAAGTACATTTTTAACTATATACTATTGTATTTCACTATTTGTTTTCTGCTTAGGTATTACATTAAAAATGCACTTGTAAGTTTTTGACAATATTCAGATCACTTGTCCGGATTAAACCACAGTTTGACAAATGTGTCTTGACACTTGTCGTGTTCTGTTACAGAAAGAGGGAAATTATATAATTTCCCACTTGTCATCTCTTATCGCGACAATTGTCGCAGTGCTCGCGGACTTGTCGTTTTGTGTCACACAATCTTTGACAAGTTGTCGAAATTCACTTGTCCTACAACTACTTGTCGCGTTCTGTTACAGGCCCCAGATATCCGCTTAGCAACCACCCTCTCTTTTTTGAACGGGTCTACGGGACGTATACTTTCGAACGAGGAGGAGTTAACACCACCCAGCGTGGGCGAGGCATACATACCTACATACATGCAGAGCATATGCCGGATACATGATCCATGGTATTGCCTTGGTTGCAGCTTACCCACCGGTCGTCGTCTGGCTCATGCATTTGAGCTGACTCAAATGCACGCGCATCCGTTGCATTTGCTGACCAAGGATAAATGTCGTCTACAGGTAGCCCACGTCATGGGAATACATTTTAGAATAAGTGAGTTCTAAGTGACACCATACGGAACGGTTTTAAGATTATTGTGTAGTAGTAAATCGCGAATAAAATATTAATAGTAAAAGTAACTTGTCTTTTGATCGGGCAGTGGTCGCCCGAAATTTGAATTTTTTGTCATCCGCGGAGCAGGACTCTTTAATTTACGCTATGTAGACAAAATAAACTCTTTTTTAACGCTAAAAAAGGCATATTTTCCCCTCTAATCCACACTTTATAAATTGTATATAATTGAAACTCGTACTATCGTGTTTTATTTATTAATTTTTTTTTTGAAAATATAAGTTTATATGAAAGAACATGTAGTTCAATGTGTATTTTATTTGGTGTACTTAATGAACTCATTGGTTGAATATGCGCCATTCTATACACCACTCTCTAAGTTTGGTGTACTTAATACACTCATTGGTTGAATATGCGCCATTCTATACACCACGCGCTCAGTTTGGTGTACTTAATACACTTTATTTATTGAATATTCGTACCTAAATAAATTTATTTTCTTGAATTCCAATGTTAATTATAATTTTGTTTTTGTTTTGAACATTTCTTACACTATTTACAGCAAATTATAAACATACTACAACAAATGACTGGATATATTTTTTTTACAATGGTGCATTTTTTTATTGCTTGAAAAAAGCTGTATGGCGGAAAGAAAAACTTACCTGTTCTTGTTTTAATAAAAAAGAAAAAAATCAAAATTAGTCGGCTTCAGTTTTGCCAGTTAAATTATCGGTCTCAAAAATGGACGACATTTTTAAATAGAGCATTAACCTGCAAATATTTGTATGATTTTTTATCACCATTTATTTTCCAAGAGCACGTCCTTAACGGGGAATCGGCAAAGAGCATCGACATAAGATATGCGTTTTTTTTTGCGAACTGCCTTGGCGTATCATTTACCATCTTCAGTTTATAGGTAGGTACTCAATGTACTCTGCTGCCTTTTCAATGTAAATATTTCTATGCGATTAAAGATTTTCCCACAATTTAAAAGTATTATACATATATTGATAAATTAACATAGGGGCGGGCTACAGTCCGCTTGGGCGAACTGTTGGATACCCTATTCTTATTCCTATATCTCATAAGTGGGCGTGACAAAAATTTAAAGGATTTTATCGAAAAAACTAAGCTTTTGTAAATAAAAACGCTCCCTAGCTCAAACTTTGGTTTTTCAATAAAATTGTTTTATTTAATTGTGGGCGTGTCAGTAGGCGGATTTTAAAAAAATTTAAGTATGAGCATAAAGGGCACCTAGAGAGTATATACTATAAATTTCAGCTCCCTAGCTCAAACTTTGGACTTTCAAAAATAAAAAAAAAATAATTGTGGGCGTGTCAGTAGGCGGATTTTGAAAATATTTACACATGAGCATAAAGGGCCCCTAGAGAGTATATATTAAAAATTTCAGCTCCCTAGCTCAAATTTTGGTTTTTCAAAAAAAATATTTTATTTAATTGTGGGCGTGTCAGTGGGCGGATTTTGAAAATTTTATGTCCCAAGCAGTTTTATGGGCCAAAGATCATATATAAAAAATTTCAGCTTTCTAGCTCAAAATTCAATTTTTCCCAAAATTTGTTTTATTTAATTGTGGGCGTGTCAGTGGGCGGATTTTGAAAATTTTATGTCCCAATCAGTTTTATGGGCCATAGATCATATATAAAAAATTTCAGCTCTCTAGCTCAAAATTCGATTTTTTCCAAAATTTTGTTTTTTTGAGTTTGTGGGCGTGTCTGTGGGCGGATTTCAAAAATTCTTAAACTTGATTATTTCGGGACCCTAGAGAGTATATGGTTAAAATTTCAGCTCTCTAGGTCCAGTTTAAAGGCCTAATTTTTGCCGACGGACGGACGGACGGACGGACGGACGGACGGACGGACGGACGGACGGACGGACGGACGGACATGGCTAGATCGACATTACTATCGATGCTGATCATAAATATAGTAACTTTTAGGGGTCTACGGGCAATATTAAGGTATGTTACAAACTATGCGTCAAAATTAATATACCCCTAGAATAGGGTATAAAAATGAATTCCTTGTTTGTAGCTAGATGAGCTACAACCTAAAAATTGGAAAAATGGGTTTAAAAGAAATAATTCTAAAAATCATAAAAAAAATTTAAGTCAAAAAGAAAGTATAACCGAGTAAATTATATTACCAAGCTCACTACCTTGTCTGTGGTACATCAATTTTCGCCTTTTGGGTACGTCACTTCGACGTATACGATATTTTTCGGCAGGCATATTTCTATAAAAGCAGTGTACTTACCTGAGCGGCACGTGTAACTCCTGCAAGCTACTTAGGTCAACTGAGTTGGCAGGAGTGGCGAGGGCAGTGACGCCATATATGCACAAATGAAATTGAATTTAAAACATAGGGACGGACTACAGTCCGCTTGGGCGAACTTTGGATTTTCAAAAAAGTTTTTTTTAATGTGTAAACATTTTTGCTTTCGTTGATGTATAAATATATTTTTTCTCGGTAGGGGCTAGTTGGAAATATCTAGCGTCACCATCAGATTTTGTCATCGTCAGATTTCGTCATCGTCAGATTTCGTCATCGTCAGATTTTCCCGTTAATTTTCATTACCACGTGAGTTAATCGCTGCTCGACAGATCACCGCAATTAAACGACGTTTGGCGCGGTTAGTACGTAGATGGCGAACCGCTTGAGAACAACCGCGTGTCGATGTTTTTTTTTAATGTGTATTTTTTATTTTATATATTTCGTTATTATACATATTTTCCAGTTTTAATTATGTTCAATTTTAGAGATTATTATGTAATTACGAAACACCGGAAAGTTGTGTGAAAGTAGATTTGTTTTGAATAATATTGAGGTTGTATAGCTTGAAGTTTGTTGTACATCAGTTGGAGGTAAGAGGAAAAATATCGATTATACTTCGGTAACCGATGGCCGATTTAAGAATGTCACTTTTAGTTGTAATAAGGTTATTTACCAAGTGGTCCTTGGATCGAAGAAAGGATATTTTTCTAAAATGCCGTTAGAATCCACACGGTATATCTGTGTTCAATGCTATTTGACTAAGAGGTCCTTGCAACAACAAAAAAGGTCCTTAAAAGTCGAAGAAAGGATATTTTTCCAAAATGCCGTTAGAATCCACGCGGTATATCTGTGCTCAATGTTATTTGACTAAGAGGTCCTTGCAACAACAAAAATGGTCCTTAAAAGTCGAAGAAAGGATATTTTTCAAAAATGCCGTTAGAATCCACACGGTATATCCGTGTTCAATGTTATTTGACTAAGAGGTCCTTGCAACAACAAAAAAGGTCCTTAAAAGTCGAAGAAAGGATATTTTTCCAAAATGCCGTTAGAATCCACACGGTATATCTGTGTTCAATGTTATTTGACTAAGAGGTCCTTGCAACAACAAAAAAGGTCCTTAAAAGTCGAAGAAAGGATATTTTTCCAAAATGCCGTTAGAATCCACGCGGTATATCTGTGTTCAATGTTATTTGACTAAGAGGTCCTTGCAACAACAAAAAAGGTCCTTAAAAGTCGAAGAAAGGATATTTTTCCAAAATGCCGTTAGAATCCACACGGTATATCTGTGTTCAATGTTATTTGACTAAGAGGTCCTTGCAACAACAAAAAAGGTCCTTAAAAGTCGAAGAAAGGATATTTTTCCAAAATGCCGTTAGAATCCACACGGTATATCTGTGTTCAATGTTATTTGACTAAGAGGTCCTTGCAACAACAAAAAGGGTCCTTAAAAGTCGAAGAAAGGTTATTTTTCCAAAATGCCGTTAGAATCCACACGGTATATCTGTGTTCAATGTTATTTGACTAAGATGTCCTTGCAACAACAAAAAGGGTCCTTAAAAGTCGAAGAAAGGTTATTTTTCCAAAATGCCGTTAGAATCCACACGGTATATCTGTGTTCAATGTTATTTGACTAAGAGGTCCTTGCAACAACAAAAAAGGTCCTTAAAAGTCGAAGAAAGGATATTTTTCCAAAATGCCGTTAGAATCCACACGGTATATCTGTGTTCAATGTTATTTGACTAAGATGTCCTTGCAACAACAAAAAGGGTCCTTAAAAGTCGAAGAAAGGTTATTTTTCCAAAATGCCGTTAGAATCCACACGGTATATCTGTGTTCAATGTTATTTGACTAAGAGGTCCTTGCAACAACAAAAAAGGTCCTTAGAAGTCGAAGAAAGGATATTTTTCCGAAATGCCGTTGGAATCCACACGGTATATCTGTGTTCAATTTTATTTGACTAAGAGGTCCTTGCAACAACAAAAAAGGTCCTTAAAAGTCGAAGAAAGGATATTTTTCCAAAATGCCGTTAGAATTCACCCGGTATATCTGTGTTCAATGTTATTTGACTAAGAGGTCCTTGCAACAACAAAAAAGGTCCTTAAAAGTCGAAGAAAGGATATTTTTCCAAAATGCCATTAGAATCCACACGGTATATCTCTGCTCAATGTTATTTGACTAAGAGGTCCTTGCAACAACAAAAAAGGTCCTTAAAAGTCGAAGAAAGGATATTTTTCCAAAATGCCGTTAGAATCCACCCGGTATATCTGTGTTCAATGTTATTTGACTAAGAGGTCCTTGCAACAACAAAAAAGGTCCTTAAAAGTCGAAGAAAGGATATTTTTCCAAAATGCCATTAGAATCCACACGGTATATCTCTGCTCAATGTTATTTGACTAAGAGGTCCTTGCAACAACAAAAAAGGTCCTTAATAGTCGAAAACAGGATATTTTTCCAAAATGTCATTAGAATCCGCACGGTATATCTGCGTTCAATGTTATTTGACTAAGAGGTCCTTGCAATAACAAAAAAGGTCCTTAAAAGTCGGAGAAAGGTTACACAACCTGCAACTTATAGCTACTAACCACCGTCGATTGCATTTTAGTGTCAGTAGGCGGATTTTGAAAATTTTATATCCCGAGCAGTTTTAGGAGCCATAGATCATATATAAAAATTTCAGCTTTCTAGCTCAAAATTCGATTTTTTCCAAAATTTTGTTTTTTTGAGTTTGTGGGCGTGTCTGTGGGCGTATTTCAAAAATTCGTAAACTTGATTATTTCGGGACCCTAGAGAGTATATGGTTAAAATTTTAGCTCTCTAGGCCAAGTTTAAAGGCCTAATTTTTGCCGACAGACGGACGGACATGACTAGATCGACATTACTAACCATGCTGATCATAAATATAGTAACTTTTAGGGGTCTACGGGCAATATTAAGGTATGTTACAAACTATGCGTCAAAATTAATATAGCCTTAGAATAGGGTATACAAATTGACTACGTCGATTCGACGTAGGTTATCTATCTAGGGAAATATTCGCGAAGAACGTATTTCCCGCCATGCAAATTCGCCATTTTTTTTCCTTCATTTCATTCAGCTGTTGGTTTTTTATACCCTATTCTAGGGGTATATTAATTTTGACGCATAGTTTGTAACATACCTTAATATTGCCCGTAGACCCCTAAAAGTTACTATATTTATGATCAGCATCGATAGTAATGTCGATCTAGCCATGTCCGTCCGTCCGTCCGTCCGTCCGTCCGTCCGTCCGTCCGTCCGTCGGCAAAAATTAGGCCTTTAAACTGGACCTAGAGAGCTGAAATTTTAACCATATACTCTCTAGGGTCCCGAAATAATCAAGTTTACGAATTTTTGAAATCCGCCCACAGACACGCCCACAAACTCAAAAAAACAAAATTTTGGAAAAAATCGAATTTTGAGCTAGGAAGCTGAAATTTTTTATATATGATCTATGACTCCTAAAACTGCTCGGGATATAAAATTTTCAAAATCCGCCCACTGCCACGCCCACAAAAAAATAAAACAATTTTATTGAAAAACCAAAATTTGAGCTAGGGAGCTGAAATTTTTAATATATACTCTCTAGGGGCCCTTTAAGCTCATGTATAAATATTTTCAAAATCCGCCCACTGACACGCCCACAAATAAATAAAACAATTTTTTTGAAAATCCAAAGTTTGAGCTAGGGAGCTGAAATTTATAATATATACTCTCTAGGGGCCCTTTAAGCTCATGTATAAATATTTTCAAAATCCGCCCACTGACACGCCCACAAATAAATAAAACAATTTTTTTGAAAATCCAAAATTTGAGCTAGGGAGCTGAAATTTATAATATATACTCTCTAGGGGCCCTTTATGCTCATGTGTTAATTTTTTTTTAAATCCGCCTACTGACACGCCCACAATTAAATAAAACAATTTTATTGAAACACCCAAGTTTGAGCTAGGGAGCGTTTTTTTTGATAAAATCCTTTAAATGTTATATAACAAAATATGTAGAGCGTTCTTAACAATTTAACCATACTTAGACTTTTGTCACGCCCACTTATGAGGGATAGGAATAAGAATAGGGTATCCAACAGTTCGCCCAAGCGGACTGTAGCCCGTCCCTATGTTTTTGTGTTCATTTGATACTGAAGTTTGTCGTGAGGTACTCTATTGTTTGAAAAATCAAACCATGAAAAAAAGAATATACAGAATTCCCATTCACCGGTTAGGAAATTCCTAGACAATTCTTTAACAGCATGGTTATTTACAAAAGAATTAAATTAAGAGATAGCACTTCAGAAACGGCGGCAATTTTGTGGCAGTTTTTCGATCAATTGGATAAAAAATAGGTAGAATTGTCTAATTTCGGCCCCCTCCAGTGGGCGGCCACTATTCAGAAAATTCGTTATAACTAGTGAATTTGTATGTCTCTTTCGAATTTTTTGGTCTCAAATGGTTCACTTAAACTCGTCTCTTAATCTGTCAAAATATCTTGTTGCGTGTGCCCAGTCGCTATCGAGGAACAACCCATTCACTTCGTATTGTATCCGGTAAGGTTTTTGTGTGGTTTTATTGTCAGAATCGTTAGTGAAACTGTTGTCGGAATTAGTGTTTTGTGTAAAAATTTTGTGGGTAAGTGTTTTCAAACGTAGTTTTTCTTATTTAATATATTTTTATTAAAATTAGCTTTTTAATAGGAAAAACTTTAATAGTTATTGCTGATTTTAAGGGAGCCGGAGATGGGACACAAAAATAAACGTGGTTGCCTATTGTCGGCCGGCCCCGGCCGGAAATAAGCAACTCAATTTTTTTTCTTTTTTAACTGAGAAGGCAATATGATAAATAAACCTACACTCCTCTCTTCAAAATAGGGTCTTGTATCCTAACTCCGGCCTCTTATTTTACCTCCGTTAAAACAAATGTTTGAAAGGTTCCAACTTACTTTTTTGATCCTTAAATATTCTAATTTTTTTCCTAAGCAACTTGAATAATAACCGCACAAATAGGAAGCATGATAATGGCAAGATACAGCGCGTCATTCCATGTACATAACATTAAAGATTTGGAACAAGCCCTGTTTGCAATCAGGAAAAAATAAATTGCCGATCAGAGCAGCTTCAAGACAATTTAATATTCCAAAGATGACGCTTCAGGACCGAGTTCACAATAGAACCGCAGATAAACTTGGGTAATTTGGTCCCTGCCCGGTGCTCTCTGCAGAAGAAGAAAACAAACTCAAGAACTGGCTTGTAAATCTTTCAAAATGTGGCTTTCCGCAAACTAGTGAAAACCTACTGAAAACGGTGCTGGACATTCTCCAAGAAGAAGGTCGCAAAACTCCTTTTAAAGATAACAAACTCGGAAAGAAATGGTACTAAAGTTTTATGAGACGCCATCCCGATCTAAGCCAACGAACCGCTGAAACTGTGTCTAAGAGCCGCGCTCAAATAACAGAAGAAGGTATAAGGAAATGGTTTTCAGAGCTCAAAGAATACTTAAGACCAGAAGATGCCTTAATCCTCCAGCCGGCGGATGTGGGTGCTTTTAAAGGTGTCAAGTCAGACTAGAAAAATATTTTAAATGAATGGCGAAAACGTTCGGGTAGTCAAGGCAACTGTCCTGACGTAAATTCTGCTGGCGATGAGGATTCTGGGAGACATTTTGGTGCAGATTCTGGTCGTGTGTCGGTTCTCGACCCTGAAAATACTGCTCGTAACTTGGATTTTGATGTAGGTGGTGATCTTGGGAATGGTCTTAGGGAGGACTTTGCAGTCAACTTCGATTGTGATAAAGGCCGCATTTCGCATTCAAATTTTGTAGAAGTCAAGAAAGTAATACCTCACCTAAGAGATAATCTCCTTAGCAAAACTATCGACTATAAAGCTGTGCTAGATGTTATTCGCCAGGCAAAAGAAAACCTGTTAAACGTTTCTCCGAGTACCCAAATATTGAAAGGATCTATGAAGTTACCAACGATGGCATATTGTTAAGAGAACCTCAACCTAATGGAGACAGTGTTCCAGAAGCTTCTTCACTAGATAATAGTTCACGAGATTGGGAGCTATAACTTTCAATCAGAAACCTGACTTTTTAATAATTGATTTTTTTAAAGATACTATGGATCTGGAAACGCAAAGTGATAAAAGTTTTTCGTCTGAGGTGACTGACAGCATTTTGCAGGAAATTTCTTAACAGATTTTTGAAGAAAATACACCAACCACAATTCGTATGCTTCATTTTTAAGGTCTTAAATGAGTTAAAATTATTATTTGTTCCATTTTACAGAATCTCACACTTCAAAGAGCATTCAGAACCCGTCAGAAAGTCCGTCCACTTAAAGAAAAAGTTGAAAAGAGTCCATCAATTTTTGAAAAAAATTTAAAATATCCCAAACCTATACAAAACTCAGTAAAAAGGTTTTTAAATGCTAGCAAACTGCCAATGTCAATTTCGTCTCAGGCTGGGAAAAGGATACAAAAAAACAAATACGACGAAAAAAACGTAAGGCCGCCGAGGTGGAAAAAAGGAAGCTTGAACAACAAAAAAAAAGAGAAGAAAAAAAACAAACAACGAAGAGAAAAAAGACTGTCCCGAAATGTCCTGCATGTAATGAAGATGTCCTAACGGATGTTAAAGAAGACGAACTTAGAAATATTGACTGTGATAACTGCGAAAATTGGTTTCACCTCCAAAGCACAAAGCTGTCAACCATGCCTTTTGCAAAAGCTGAGCTAGAAGTCTTTAAAAAATTTCTAAATTGTGACAAAACACTCAAGTGCTTTTTTTTCATTAATATGTACAACATACCTAATTACATAAATATTTCTTATATTTATCTAAAAAAAAACTACTTTTTTTATTCTTTTTTTATAACTTCAGTTACTTTTTTTATATATTCAGTTACTAACATAGACTGTCATAGCTTGAGGTGTTTTGTTTTGTGCGCGTTTTATTTCTTTAATTTAGTTTGTTTTCTGTGAAAAAAACTAGTGTTTAGTGTAGTGTTCTATACGATTTTATTATTTGATCATTTAGTTTGTTTTAATTGTTTCTATTGATCGGCTTTTTGTGTAATAAAAGTTCTCTTTGTATTTTTGGTAAGTGGTTGTTACTGTTCTTTTTTTTCTCTTCCTGTCAATAATATGTATGTGCATGTGCAGTTTAGTTTCTTGTACCTTCTTATTTCTAAAATTTTGTCCACAATTATTATTGACCCCTTTGGTGCAGCTGGCTTCTGCATTTTTTTTCTGTTCTTATTGTTTTTTTTTTGTCTAAAATCCCAGTTTTAAAATGGATTGCAGCTCTAATAAATGCTTGGAATCTAAAAATTCCTCCAATCCTCTTTTTGCCTGTTATGGCTCTTGTAGCATGATGTTCCATGCTAAATTTGTTGGTTCAACCAATAAAATTAAAGCTTCGGAAATCGCCTTATGGTACTGCTCCCCGTGTCGAAAATTGTCACTGTCCACCCTTGCTTTGAAAATGTCAGTTTTCTAGGCTGATAAACTGAAATTATTTAAGAGGTTTAAAGACTTATTCGACAATTTCAATGCCACCGTCCTCACGTATCAACATTCCCTGATCTTCATTTTTCGGCAGACGCCTCAACGTCTACTGACCCTGAGTTGCCGACTAATGAAGTAAGGCAGGTGTACCCAACGGGCCATGGATACATTGACTTCATTTGACACAACAGGTTCCCCCACTGTTGAAGCTACCCCTGAGGCCATTATTAATTTAGCATCGACCTCATCTACTCCACTCGCAGGCAAAAGGAAACGCGATATGCCTTCCTCTGCGTTGAATCGAAAGGTAAAGCGGTTTAACCTTAGGAGTCAGCGAAAAAACTCAAACGAGGCGCCCACTCTTAGTGTTAGTCCCACATATATAAATCATTCCTTAGGTACAGAATCTGAAACTATTGAATCGATTCTCAGGCCGAAATATATTTTCATTTTTCGACTAACACCAAACACTTCTTCAGACGATGTCTTGAACCATTTGGTCTCGAGAAACTTGATTCCAAAAGATGACTCAATCAAATGCACCAAAATCAGCAAGGCTGATGGGTTTGTTGCGTCTTTCAAAATTGTTGCCCCTTCAGTATATTTCGAAAAGCTGTGCAAGAGCACTGCATGGCCTCAAAATACATTGAAGAATGCAGGAAAGCTTGTCCGTCCGTGTTAAAAAACCAAGTAGGCTGTCCCTCTACTATCAAAATGTAACGGGACTCCACACAAAAACCGCTCAAGTATATTTAAACTCCCAAGCCCTCTCTCGTGATATCTTCTCCTTGACGGAAACATAGCTTAATGTCGGAATTTTAGACACGGAACTCTTCAATCATGACTTCTCCGTATTCAGAAACGACCGTCATAAAAATGACCTGAAAGCGCTTGGAGGTGGTGTCCTGATCGCTGTTCGCTCCAACTTTGAGTCACGAAAGATTGACTTTCCATTTCAACTAAATGTCGAAATTATCTGTGTAAAAATTACACTTAAGAACAAGCATTTATGTTGTTAATGCGTACATTCCATCGTCCCGTCTATGTTCTTTGTATTCGGAACTTTCTATGGCACTAGACCAAATTTTTGACATATCTTGTTGTGACAGCACTGTCTTACTTATAGGCGACTTCAAGCTGCCACATATTGGATGGGTACCTTCTGAGGATGATTACCATTTCACTCTATCCTTTGACTCTGCCTAACAAGAGCTCGCTTTACTAGACAACATTTTGTCTTTTGACTTACAGCAAACAAGCTGTATAAAAACTTTCAGAAATCGAACTCTCGATCTTGTTTTCTCTTCTGACTCTGTTAGTACTGTGGTTCTGGAATCCAAATTCAGTATAACTAACATAGATAACAATCATCCACACTTGGATGTATTTATTGAATTAGGCGCACATTTGTACGAAAATAGTAATTCGTATGACCGTTCGCAATCTTTTGACTTTCGGAAAGCAAATTTTCAAAGGCTTTCTGATGAAATTAACAGCTTTAATTTTAATCTTACTGCGTTATCTCATATTGAAGATGCAGTAGGTTCTTTTTATTCTTTGATGGATAACTGCATGAAAAGAGTGATTCCTGTGAAATCCTCTAGAAATCTCAAAATGGCTCATCCCTGGTACACTAAAGAGCTTAAATCGATACGAAACAGACGTAATAGGGCTTGGAAGAACTATTTAAAAAGTGTCTGCCATTCAGATCTTGAACTCTATTTCACTTTGTTCAACGAATTCAAATCTTTATCCTGTAACTTATATATTGACTATATAATTAAAATGGAATGCTCTTTAAAATCGAACCCCAAACTTTTCTGGGGTTTTGTCAATTCTAAGAAAAAAACCGATGGTTATCCATCGCAGCTTACTTACAATAGTTCTACAACTGCTGATTCGCTAGACATAAGCAATATGTTTGCAGATAATTTCAGTAAGTCATTTAGGGAGACCCCTCTTCACATTGATGATCAATATTTTAGCTATCTAACTAGCTGTTCCCAAATAAGTTTTACTAGTATCTCAATCGATTTGGAAACAATTTTAAAATGTATTTCTTCTCTGAAGAATGACTATTCATCAGGTCCCGATGGCATTGCACCGATTGTTCTTAAAAAATGCAGTCATGCAATTTCTCAATATCTTAAGTATATGTTTGAATTGTCCATTAGTACAGGTAAATTCCCTAATCTATGGAAAAGTGCTTTTATCACACCTGTATTTAAAAAAGGCGAACGTGGTGATATCACTAATTATAGGCCTATTTCAAAGCTTTCGTGTATCCCTAAGCTTTTTGAACAAATTGTTTGCGAAAAGTTAATATTTCTTTGTCGCAATTTAATTTGTAATGAACAGCATGAATTTGTAAGAAACAGATCCACTGTCACTAATCTGTTAAGTTTCTTGCATGATTGTTCTAATACCTTAGAGAATAAGGACGAAATGGATTGCATATACACTGACTTCTCTAAAGTTTTCGACCAGCTGTCCCATGAAATAATCGAGTTTAAGCTCAGGGCTTTTGGCTTCCCACCAAGTTTCATAAAATGGGTTAATTCATACCTTAGATCAAGGGTTTATCAAGTGAAATTTAGAGGATCGCTATCCGTATCTTTCACAGCGCAGTCTGGAGTTCCCCAAGGAAGTCACCTCGTACCAATATTATTTATACTTGCCATTAATGATGTTAAGGCATGTATAAATCACAGTAATATCCTGATGTACGCTGATGATATGAAAATATATAAATCTATCACTAGTCAGCAAGACAGAATGTTTCTTCAATCTGACATTAATAGGTTGTTTGAAGTTGGATTCAATCTGGAACTTTTGCCATGGCCGCACTGTTCACCGGACTTAAACATAATCGAACATGTTTGGGCATAGTTATCTCGTAAAGTGTATGAAGGCGGCAGACAATTTGAAGACAGGGTGTTCTAAAACATCCCTATTTGATGATGCAATTTTAGAGGCATCATTCTCTATTGTTTGTTTTGTTGTTTGGTTTATTTTGAAACCCACGAGTATTCGGGATATGGTGTCGCCCATGGTCTACCCGTCTAACCACAGGAAGGCTATCTTAAAATCGGAAGTCGCCTGGTATCCGAAGTTTGCAAACTAACGACTAAGCACCCTCTTAGCCATGCATCTCTCGGCGCTTGCCACCTTAGATTAGGGGTTTATTGGGGATATAGGATTAAGGGATTTGATGGAGGGGGGATATGGGTAATTGAAAATTGAAAGGAAAGAGGAGAAGGGTAGCGGACGTGTAGTCCTGGTCAGTTCTTAGTTGACGCTCATCAGACGGTCTGTCCCTTATCAGAAAGGCCCGATGACTCTTTGCGCCGTAAGCCTCCGTTCCGGCACCATCGAATTTGCGTTCCATGATGGTACACACGTCAAGGTGACTGACCCCGCAAGGAGAAAAGTGAATTAGTCCCATGGAGTATTCTACGTGTTCGAGTACATTGGGAGATAAAGCACAATATGAGAGCGTTAAGCTAGCTGCAAAGTGAGCAGCAAATAGATTTGCTTTATCTAGAGACCTAACAGCTGGAATGTCATTGCAAACGAATGTCGGGATAAATGACGAAGCTGAATTCTTGATCTTTTAATAAACGACAAAAATTTGTTACTACCCGTGGGAGTTTGTAGTATTTTTTGCCTCAGCTTTTATTCGTAGGAGAATTTGACAAGAATAATGATGAATTGCAATCATTTCTGACTCCTTTGAATTTTTTTCGGTTTCCCCAGATGGGTGAGCCTTATATGATCGAAAGTGCACCTCTTTTAACCTGGTAGCCGGATGGCAAAATCCTCCTCCAAACCCTCCACGTGGGTGCCGGCTGGTAATGGTCACTACAATTGTCTTGTGCGATGTCAAGACAGTGATCAGCTAAGGTCAGGGGGCATCACTGTGGTATTCCTTTACTCATCAATAGTTCAATAATCAGTTATGCTCCTTTACCTTAGGACGGAAGGTGCCTAATTTCAGTGGTCGTGCGAGCATACATAGTACATAAATCCGTGCCGAAGAATGTAAGGCTGAGGGCCAAATCAGTCGTTAGCGAGCTTCTTCAGACGCCCGGGCAAGGTCTGTCGTACCCCTGTTGCTTTATCCCGGTATATCGGCTCTGCCGGGATGGACCTCTATTTCCGACCTACTCGTGGGAACAAAATTTAATTCCAATAACATGCCAAACAACGAAGACAGTACCAACGAAAACCGACCAAGACTGACCAGACAAGACGAATCCAGCCAACTAACCCAGGACAAACGCGACGACAACCAACTCTGCACCAGCAATTCGGACCTACTCACGACAACCCTCCCCATTTTCAAAAGCTTAAATATTGAAAGCGCTGAGGAGGGCTCCCAATCCTCGTTCAACACCGCCAATATTGGATCTGAGACCGAAGACGAATTGCTGGATGACAAGGAATCTGAGGACAACACCCTGAAACCACACGTGGTCTCCAAAGAGACAAGAAAGCGGAGTAACTACAGGGCCTCAAAACGATTCGTTAAAAAAATGACTGAGAAAGACCCAACCTATATCAATGATAGAGACAGGGCCTTGATCAGGAAGCATAAGAGGGCAATAAAGAACTTCGAAAATCAGAGGGCTCACAAACCCAATGAACCATCAGCTCCTGAATTGCAAAAAGGAACAACAGCAGTGGTGGTAGACAAATCCAAAGGTTGTCCTAATAAGACTAACAAGGAACAGTCTAAAACCACTCAGAAACAAAGACCGGAACCTCTGGCATCTCTTCGAAGAGGCAACGGTCAGAGGAAGAGAAAAAAGAAAGCCGTGCGAAAAGACCCAAGGCTTCAACAACCCTAGACAGCACTCCGACGAGCCTAATAGCAGCAGTCATTGACGAGCAAGATCCCAATGCGAAGATCACAGCTGAACAGTGGCTGCTAGCAGAAAACGTCATTCTCAAGGCCATGATGGTCAACATCCGTAATGGGGGACCAGATTATGAGTTTGACGGGGCCGGATGGCACAAAGGTGTGAAGATAGTGGGGTGTGGAGACGGGCAGACCCTTGAGTTTCTCTCCAAAACCATCGCCAGCATTGGCGAACTGTGTAAGGGAGCCAAACTGGATACCACCCCCATTCGATAAAGAAAAGGACAAAACATCGTGGTCCTCCTCACTGGCCAGAACAAAAATATCCCGATCAAGGATTGGGTCAAGGTATACTCCAGAAGAAGTGGTGACGGCAAGGAGCTCTGCTTTGCAATAAACCAATCTTCTGCAGCCAGCATAAGACAGACCCCAGGCAACAGACTGAAGTTCGGGCTAGGTGCCGTAAGGGCACGGCTGGATGAAGATGAAGAGCCAAAGGTTACAAAAGCTGCTAGTGGTGAAAATTAATTTGCATCACTCTAAAGCAGCAACACACGACCTACTGCTGTTCATGTCTGAGGTAAGCATGGACGTGGCATTAATTCAAGAACCCTGGATTTTTAAAAATAAAATCCAAGGACTGAAATCGCCATATTACCATCTGTTCCATACTAAAGAAGAAGGTAAAGTAAGAAGCTGTATTCTAGTCAAAAAAACTGTTGGTAACATATTTTTTCTTCACAGGTACAGCAATGGAGGAGTGGCCGTAAAAATCGAAGCTCCGGAAAGGAACCTTATCCTCGCTTCAGTTTACATGGCAAACGACGAGGAAAACCCACCATCCGATACAGTTCGTGAACTAGTATAGCACGCTAACACACGGAACACATCATTGGTGGTAGGGTGTGACGCGAATGCACACCACACGCTGTGGGGCAGTACAGGAATTAATAAAAGAGGTGAGTCGTTGTTTGAAAGAATCATTTCCACAAATCTAGTTTTGTGTAACAGGGAAAACCAGCCCACTTTCCAAAACAGAAAAAGGCAGATACTTTAAACATAACTCTCAAAAGCAACAATATCAGGGTAGAAGACTAGAGAGTTTGTCAAGAGAACTCTTTCTCAGACCATAATAGAATACTCTTTACAGTCAATCTACAATATATGGCACAACGAATCTTTAGGAACCCTAGGAAAACGAATTTGGCAGACTATGCGAAAACGGTTAGTGAGTACACACAACGTCCAAAAGAGGACAAGTTTGTCGACACTCACTCAATCGACAACGCAGTCGAGTATATTACCAAAATTATGCACATAGCCTTTGTTAAACACTGTCCCATCTCTCGCAATCGCAAACCTAAAAATGCAACTTGGTGGACCAGCGAGCTTCAAAAGCGGCGAACATTGGTAAGACAACTTTTTAACAAAGCAAGACAGAGTAAGACAGATGAAGACTGGACTAAGTATAGGTCCGAACTTAATCTATATACTAAAGAAATAAGGAGAGCAAAACTCGAATCCTGGAGCACGTTCTGCGAATCCGTAGAGAGTACAAACGAGGCAGCCAGACTA
Source organism: Portevinia maculata (assembly GCA_949715645.1). Taxonomy (NCBI): domain Eukaryota; kingdom Metazoa; phylum Arthropoda; class Insecta; order Diptera; family Syrphidae; genus Portevinia; species Portevinia maculata. The sequence goes on from OX454526.1 coordinate 225,497,081, forward strand.
CGTAAAATACTATCCACTATCCAAAGACCCCACGGTCCCAGGGTATATTAAACGTGCTGATGACTATTGGACAGAGTATAGCCAAGAAACTCTACACATTTTAATGGATACTCACTTTCCGGAGTCTAGTGAGAACACTGAATGTGAGATCAACCACACCCCGGTTCCGCAAGACACACAACCGGACATGGCAATTGAAAGTATCATAACAGGGCACAAAATTGCTTGGGCAGTCAAATCTTTCCAGACCTACAAATCGGCGGGACCAGTTAATGTCATACCAGCAGTGCTACAACAGGCTCTTAACGCAATACTGCCATGGCTAAAAGCTATATTCAAAAGCTGTATAAGACTCTGCTACCTACCGCAAAGCTGGAAAGAAGTAAAAGTGCACAGCAAAAGATTATAGGCCGATAAGTCTCTCCTCTTTTCTCTTAAAGACACTCGAGAGAATAATCGACTTATATACAAGAGACCTTTTAAAAGAAAACAACCTATGCAGCACTCAACATGCCTACCTCAAAGGCAAGTCCGTTTAAACACCCCTGCACGAAGTTGCGTCAATTATAGAAAAAGGATTACACCATAAAGAATTCACCATAGCAGCATTTTTGGACATTGAGGGAGCTTTCAACAATGTAAAAACAGCGGCCATAAAAACAGCGCTCATAGACTTAGGAGCGAAAATAGAAATAACGAACTGGGATCGGAGAGAGTAGCATAAGGAAAACAGTGACCAGGGGCACCCCACAGGGAGGCGTCATATCTCCCCTCCTGTGGCTTCTAGTGGTCAACAAAATCCTCACGACTCTAAAGGTCAAAAAGACGAAAATAGTAGCATACGCACTATTAGCGAACTCATGGAATCTGTCCTAAAAGAATTATCCTCGTGGGCAAGACCGAATGGCTTTGGAGTTAATCCAATCAAAACCGAATGTGTTCTGTGCACTAGGAAAAGAAAAATCGAGAATTTCGATATGCCGAAGCTAAACGGAATTCGTCTGAAACTTTCCCCGGAAGCAAAGTATCTGGGCATCATCCTAGACTCTCAGCTTACTTGGAAACCTAACACAGAGGAACGATCAAAAAAAGGACTATGTGCCTTCTACGCATGCAAAAAGACCTTTGGCAAACGTTGGGGTATACGCCCTTACATAACCCATTGGATGTATACAGCGATCATACGACCCATACTTACATATGGGTCATTTGTTTGGTGGAAGGCAATAGAAAGGACTACCTATCTCCATAACCTCTCTAAGGTACAGAGATTAGCATGTATCGGCACAACAGGAGCAATGAGATCAACACCCTAAGGCTGAAAGTCATTTTAAACCTACCCCCCTTGGTGAATATAACTAACATAGATGACAATCATCCACCCTTGGATGTATTTATTGAACTGGGCCCACATCTGTACGAAAACAGTAATTCGTATGACCGTTCGCAATCTTTTGACTTTCGGAAAGCAAATTTTCAAAGGCTTTCTGATGAAATTAACAGCTTTAATTTTAACCTTACTGCCTTATCTAATATTGAAGATGCAGTAGGTTCTTTTTATTCTTTGATGGATAACTGCATGAAAAAAGTGATTCCTGTGAAATCCTCTAGGAATCTGAAAACGACCCATCCCTGGTACACTAAAGAGCTAAAATCGATACGAAACAGACGTAATAGGGCTTGGAAGAACTATTTAAAAAGTCTCTGCCATTCAGATCTTGAACTCTATTTCACATTATTCAATGAATTCAAATCTTTATCCTGCAACTTATATATTGACTATATAAGTAAAATGGAATGCTCTTTAAAATCGAACCCCAAACTTTTTTGGGGTTTTGTCAATTCTAAGAAAAAAACTGATGGTTATCCATCGAAGCTTACTTACAATAGTTCTACAACTGCTGATTCAGTAGATGCAAGCAATATGTTTGCAGATCATTTCAGTAAATCATTTAGGGGGACCCCTCTTCACATTGATGATCAATATTTTAGTTATCTAACTAGCTGTTCCCAAATAAGTTTTAGTAGTATCTCATTCGATTTGGAAACAATTTTAAAATGTATTTTTTCTCTCAAGAATGATTATTCATCAGGTCCTGATGGCATTGCACCGATCGTTCTTAAAAAATGTAGTCATGCAATTGCTTCATATCTTAAGTATCTGTTTGAATTGTCCATCAGTACTGGTAAATTCCCTAATCTATGGAAAAGTGCTTTTATCACACCTGTATTTAAAAAAGGCGAACGTGGTGATATCACTAATTATAGGCCTATTTCAAAGCTTTCGTGTATCCCTAAGCTTTTTGAACAAATTGTTTGCGAAAAGTTAATATTTCTTTGTCGCAATTTAATTTGTAATGAACAGCATGGCTTTGTAAGAAACAGATCCACTGTCACTAATCTATTAAGTTTCTTGCATAATTGTTCTATTGCCTTAGAGAATAAGGACGAAATGGATTGCATATACACTGACTTCTCTAAGGCTTTCGACCAGCTGTCCCATGAAATAATCGAATTTAAGCTCAGGGCTTTTGGTTTCCCACCATGTTTCATAAAATGGGTTAATTCATACCTTACATCAAGGGTTTATCAAGTGAAATTTAGAGGATCGCTATCTGTATCTTTCATAGCTCAGTCTGGAGTTCCCCAAGGAGGTCACCTCGGACCAATTCTATATATACTTGTCATTAATGATGTTAAGGCATGTATAAATCGCAGTAATATTCTGAACTACGCTGATGATATGAAAATATATAAATCTATCACTAGTCAGCAAGACAGAATTTTTCTTCAATCTGATATTAATAGCTTCGTCAATTGGTGTGATAAAAACGGTTTATCCCTGAACCCAACTAAATGTCAACATATGACATTCTCTAGAAAGAATATCCCTTCCACCTTTCAATATTCTCTGTCTCAACACATTCTTTGTAATTTTGATAATTTTAAGGATCTTGGGGTTTATTTCGACCCCAAACTGGTTTTTGCTAAGCATATTAATTCTATTTTAAAAAAATCTAATTCTATGTTGGGCTTCGTAAAAAGGTGGGCGAAAGAATTTAATGACCCATACGTTACTATGTCATTGTAGAATTGTTTTGTCCGTCCGATTCTAAAGTATGCCTATCAAGTTTGGACACCGTTGTACAACATTCATTCAAATCGAATAGAGGCCATTCAACGTAAATTGATTCGATTTGCACTTAGAGGACTTCCATGGGATGATCCATTTAACCTTCCTCCTTAGAGTCAACGTATCAAGCTCCTTCAAATGTTACCCCTTTCTCAACGAAGGCTTAATAGCGATATAATTTTTTTAAAGCAGCTTATATCCGTTCAAATAGATGCACCTGACTTGCTGTCGTCGATTGGCTTTAATTTTCGTGGTGGTGCCCATAATTTACGCAGTGTTGAATTATTGTTTAGCCCCCATCATAGAACGAATTATGGGAGGCATGAGCCTATTAATACTATGAGTAGAATCTACAATCTAAATGATCATGTGATTGACTTGCATGTTAGTAAAATTAAGCTAACAAAATATTTTGCGTAATAATGCTTTAATGTCTTAAATTGTTTGCATGATTTGTGTCTGTGTTAGTATTTTGTAGGTATAGTCCATCCCAAAGTAAAAGAAAGATCCCAACATGCACAGTAGTAATTTATTTAAGGGATATTTTCTCTTTTAAAGCATTTTTGATGGCATGAAATTGTTAATGCTTTTCTCTACTTTATCTTTTTTGCAGCGATATTGGAAAACGTAATTGTTTTTTTATTATTGATACGTGTTTTAACTGTCATCGAGTTTCACCAATTAATTATTGTAGTAACTCATGAAAAAGTTTCATGCACGAAGTAAAACATTACAATCAAGAAAATAAAGAAATCATGAAAAATAGCACAATTGACATAAAATAATGTAAAGCAAAGAAAATGAATACGTATCAATAAAAGATATTGTTTGGAAAAATAAATAGTTGAGATTTTATTTGTAGTAAAAATATACCCACTTAGGTATTTTATGCACTTGAAAAAATGGGTTATTAAATGTGGGTAGACAATTGGACACTTAGGCCTTTCCATGAAAGTCGTATCGGGCGAGCCAGGTCGATTTTAAGTGAGTAGAAAAGTGACCCATCTTTTCTCAACTAACCTAAAAATCTACCTCTTCCTTGCGGGGTCAGTCACCTTGACGTGTGCACCATCATGGAACGCAAATTCGATGGTGCCGGTGCGGAGGCTTACGGCGTAAAGAGTCATCGGGCTATTCTGGTAAGGGACAGGCCGTCTGATGAGCGTCAACTAAGAACTGACCAGGACTCCACGTCCGCCCCCCTTCCCCCCTTCCCCGCTTTGTCTTTCTACCCAATTACCCCCTATCCCCCTCCCTCAAATCCCTAAGTCCTACTTCCCCAACAAACCCCTAATCTGAAGGTAGCAAGCGCCGAGAGATGCATGGCTTCGGATACTAGGCGACCTCCGATTTTAAGATAGCCTTCCTGTGGTTAGACGGGTAGACCACGGGCGACACAATATTCCGAATACTCGTGGGAATCAAAATTGATCCAAAACTAAAAAACCAAATAGAGAATGATGCCTCTAAGATTGCATCATCAACTAGGGCTGTTTTAGAACACCCTGTCGATGATGACACGACATCTGTCAATGGGATAGAGTCTGTAATCATCGACTCTGAAATGGGGGAACCTGAAGATGCAATAGCATATTATCGGATGAAAGACATCCCGATACAGAGGACGTAACTAAGACAGTCGGCAATGTGGCACGGACTGAGTCTGAGAACGTCAGATTCACACCATCGGAACAGCGCAGATTTAGGCGCGCGCAGAAGAAGGGGAGCACCATTGAGCAGGCCCGAATCTATGCGAAACAAACGATGGTCAACAAGGGTCCCGAGGTGAAGCGAACGCGATCCGAGGATAATACCCCGCCTCAATCCGAAGCGAAGCGAAGTCGCACTGGGAAGACAACCGTCGACAAAGTCTTGTATAGCAATATAACGAGCTATGTCAGACTGGGTGTTGTACCGGTGGACATCGATCGTAATCCTCTCTCCAACGAACAAATAGGTTTGATACAAGAGAGGATTATGGACATCACGATTGAAAAACGTGACGAGGAGGTCAAACCAGCATTCCGCGGTACTACTTTCAAAGCCGGATGGCTTGGCTTATGATAGTATGTGCGGACGCCATTACTGCAAAGTGGATGGAGACAACCTTCGCGAGGCATAAGGAGAAATGCGGGTTAGAGGTGATGCTTGTGGGAGAGGAAAATTTTCCAAAACCACATGTCATCAGAGGGTTCTTCCCGCAGAGTACCGGGGTAGCTAGCGAAAGGATCCTGGCCTTATTAGACGGCCAAAACAGAGAACTAAACACGAGAACTTGGAAAGTTCTGAAAAGATCGGATGAGAGAGACATCGCTCATATGGTCTTTGCAATCAATGACAGCTCCATGAGGAGACTTGTGGAGCTAAAGGGGATGATCTCGTTCTGATTTGGACAGACCAAACTCATATTAAAAAGTGCTTATAAGATGACCGTCTTACAGGGCCCGAAAGATCCTCAAAAGCACATCACCAAAGATCACGGCAGCATCGCAACTGATCCAATTGGGGCCAGTACTTGTACTGCCGCGAAGGCAGCAGCTTCCAGCACGGCAACACCAGTGCTAGAAAGAGAAGCCACAAGCGCAAAACCAAGCGCAGCCGAAAAGGGCAATAGCGCGCACAGCACCGCCAAAGAAAGCCAACAACGGTTCAGGCCTAAACTAGGTATGGATCGTAAGAAGGCATGGGCGCAAGACGGACACAAAAACAAAAGCCCGAGAGGTAGACAAAGTGGTCTCCCTCAACAAGGTGTCGTACGAAGGAGAGTGGACAATAAGCCTAACAGAGTACGTAACCCTGAATTCACACGAAAATAATGACATCCCGTCTAAGCGTGATGCAGGCTAACCTGCACAGGACTATGGGTGCCTCGGACACTTTTAGCCAGCGATGTGACGAAGGGAACATCGCTATTGGTCTAATCCAGGAACCATGGGCAAACAATGGTAAGATATGTTATGTTGGAACCAGGGTCGAGCCACAGGGGCAACTTCGATACAGGTGAGGAGGACGCGGCATGCTTGTGGTTGCTCGGCTCAGCTCGTCGGACGGGGGTAGTTCTTGTCCCCTCACCATATACCACCTGCTCAACAAACGTTTTGTCCATGCCAAAAAGTTGTGAAAAGAGAGAAAAAAAGGAAGGAAGTTACTCTACGTAGACCACGGACGGACCAAAAAAGATAGAAAAGCAAAAATGAAGGAAAAGAAAATGTCCAAGGACCTGGGCCGATACCCAAGAGAGAGAAGGGAAGGAGCACGCGAACTAACCTAACTAGCCTAAGCTTAAGCTAACTAATCTAACATTAAAAGCTAAGCCCTAAAATATAACTAAGCTAACTTAAAACTACACTAAAACTATCTTACCCTAACCGCAACTCACTTCCCTAAATCTCTCTTTGATACCGGGTTCGTCATGAACCCGAAACATGCCAGATGTTATTGGCAAAGGTTGGCCAGCCCACCCTTGTGTCTTTCGACACAACCTTAGCTATCACTCTGGCCGATGTTGTGAGTGATAGCCCCTCGACGAACCCTCCAGTCTCAATTTATGTCAGTATGTACGTAGTGGAAAGTTCGTATGTCGTCGCGTCATGTCGTCAAAGTTTGTATTGTCCTGTTATGTCATTGTCGACCTATAGAAGGACGGCCTTCACAGCCGTTCACACACCAAATGCAAAAAAAAACTTTAGCCGCGCATCGTTAAATGCATATCAAACGCAAAAAAAAAAATGTAATGCCATGACAGGCTAATCCAAAATTTATTAAATATAAAAAGCTTAAAACTATCGCAGACGAAATCATAAACTTCAAAAAAACTAAATCTAAAATTCCGCACTTAAAGGAGCTTAAAAACTAAAAAAAAAAGGAATCCAAAAAAAAAATATGTAAAAACTTAAAACTACTCACGGTTTTATACGGTCCCCCGTTGTCCTGGTACCAGCACGACGAAGAACGTAGATTGATGATGACCAATACGGCCGATGATACGCGCACTATCAAAAGTTTTAAGGGCAGAATTCACAAAAAAAATGTTTTCCTAACCTTATCTTAAACTCGAATTCAAAAAAAAATAATTAAAACTAAACTAAAACTAAGATTGGAAAAAAAACAATTCAAAAGAAGCAAAAAAAAAAAGGAATTCAATGAAAACTAAAACAAAAAAAAAATAAGGCTTCCAGAGAAATCAAAAATGAAAATTAAACTAAAATCCTAATCTAAAGTTAAAACTTTACGCCACTGCGTTTTACGGGGTGAGTTTCGGCACTTCTTGGCGCGTTTTGTTGTTGTTAGCACAACCTAGGGGGGCGGAGCACTTCGGCGCACTGCACTCTATGTTTATTGTATATGTTTTGTTTGTGTTTAGTCACTGTTTAATGTTTTTCACTTTTGTAATCTTGTTATTTTATTCAAATTGTCTTTGTTCACTGTCGTTGTTGTTATGTATGTTGGTAGGTTGCGGCTCTGTGGTGTGAAGGATGATGGATGGAATCTGACAATGAGGGGGAAGGTAGCAAAAGTGGGTCAGTGCAAATCGATCAGTTGTGCTACAACATTTTTGTTTATTTACAGGGTCAGTGTACTGCTCCGTAACAGATATCTGGATTAAACTGTAAAAATAGAGAGATCATTTTCGCCAAAGGTCCTTTCAGACCATGGACGGCCATTTCTATTAAGAAAGATATAAAATTTTCTCTCATTCCAGGTTTCACAAATAGGGGCCTGGTGGCAGTTCTAATAGAAAGTCACAAAGACCGACAGCTACACAAATTTGTGTGCGCATCGGCGTACTTTGCTGGAGACACTGATGTAGTTCCTCCCCTACCAGTACAGGAACTTGTCCGGTACTGTGAGGACCAAAATGTACACATCATAATCGGCTGCGATGCAAACGTACATAACACCATTTGGGGCAGCCGAGATAAAAACAATAAAGGTGAGTCGTTATTAGAATTTTTATATAGCAACAACCTCGTCTTTCTAAACAAGGGAAATAGTCCCACTTTTAGAAATTCCATAAGAGAAGAGGTCCCAAACCTTACTATCTCATCTCCTTTTATGAAAGATATCATAGAGGGGTGGCATGCGTCTGGCGAGGCATCTCTATCGGATCATATGCACATACGATTCGAGATAAGATGCAATACCGAACACGCGTCAGTCCGTTATGACAACAGACTGACTAATTGGAGAACTTACCGCGAAAATCTAGCGGTCAGATCTGACATGCTGCCAGAACTGCGCAATGTCAAATAAATGATATTATTCTTGCCTCAATCAAAAGTAGTTGCAAGGTTAAAAGAACCGTGGTTAAAAGGTGCGTACCATGGTGGAACAATAACCTTGAGGCTATTCGAAAGAGAGTGAGACAGCTTTTTAACAAAGCCAAACGCACCGGCACATGGGAACAATATAAATCCATGCTGACCATATACAACTTAGAGTTGCGCAGATCCAAAAGAGCGGGCAAACTGTGAGAAGATCGAAAAACTTCCAGAGGTGGCACGCCTCCAAAGGGCTCTGTCAAAGGATCAAGCAAAAAGCATGGGATTGTTGATCAAATCAGATGGTTCAATCACACGCGACCGGGAAGAAACGCTGAAAACTTTGCTTCAGGCTCACTTCCCAGGGTCTCACACGATGGTCATTACAGATGACCATATAGCGGAGGTCTCAATTATAAGAAACCTCAGCAGAATTAATAGTTTATCCGGAACACTTTTTACTCCGGATAAGGTTAAATGGGCAATTAACTCATTTAAACCATTCAAGGCATCAGGAACAGACGGCATATTTCCAGCCCTCATTCAAAATGGAATAGAATTTTTATTACCATCCATGATTGCCTTATTTAGGTTCAGCTTCAACTGGGGGTATATACCAGTTACCTGGAGGGAGGTAAACGTAGTATTTATACCCAAACCGGGAAACAAGCCGAGCGAATTACCTAAATCATATCGTCCGATATGCTTGACATCGTTTTCTCTGAAAACAATGGAAAGGATTATTGAAGTCCACATTAGAGATTGCAAGTCGCAAAATAACTGCCTCGTCAGGAACGACCTCAGTATCAGTAACAGCCGTAAGGGGCTGCCCACAAGGGGGAGTACTTTCCCCCTTTTGTGGTCATTGGACATCAATGACCTGCTACACAAGATGGGCAATTTGGGCTACACTACAATTGGGTACGCCGATGATATTGTTATCATAGTCAGGGGCAAAGACTCAATTGTAGTCACATCAAAAATGAAAAATGCTCTAAAGACAGCCATAGACTGGTGCATCAAGGAAAATCTTTCCATAAATCCCAGTAAAGCCGTCATCGTTCCTTTCACTAAAAGGAGGAAATTAGACCTAGGCCTAATCACAATAAACGACACGGTCGTAGAGTATCCCGACGAAGTCAAGTATCTTGGAGTAATCCTAGACAAGAGACTTAACTGGAACTCTCACATAAATAACAAAATCACTAAAGCTAATAGAGCTTTATGGGCCTGTCGTCGCACATATGGCAGAACCTGGGGAATCTCTCCAAAGATCGTCAACTGGATCTACACAGTGATGATAAGACCCATTATAACATACGCCTCCATAGTATGGTGGACAAAATCCACACAAAAGGTCGTAATGGAGAATATCAAAAAGGTACAACGGCTTGCGTGCCTTGGTATCTCCGGAGCCATGCGAACCTGTCCAACAGCTGCCATAGAGGCAATAACAGGAATTACACCTCTCCACATATACATTCAAAAAGTGGCGATCAGCACTTCAATAAGTCTAATACAGTTAAACGAGATAAGTCTTAATGATCATCCGGAACTAAAGACCCTTCTCGATGAACTGCCAGAACTTAACATGAACTGCGCCGTCACAGACTGCATTCAAAAAACACTATGATTCAACAAACGGTTCTCCACGAAGATCCCCAAGAGAGAAGCATGGGTTGGTAATAACCCACCAAACAGCCACAACGGCATAAAGTGGTATACGGATGGTTCTAAAATGGAAACGGGGGTAGGAGCGGGAATATAAGGACCACACAAACGCTTCACGATACCCATGGGCAAAAGTCCCAGCGTATTTCAAGCAGAGCTCCACGCCATTCAAGAATGTGCCAGCCAGATTTATTTAGCTGGCATAAAAGGAGCAACCATCCATATATTCACGGATAGTCAAGCAGCTATAAACGCCCTTAGCTTTTATACCATTGACTCCAAATCAGTCATGTACTACTTCAATACACTACAAACACTCGGAATAAGAAACAAGACCAAATTATGGTGGGTTCCGGATCATGTCGGGGTAGAAGGAAACGAAAAGGCCGACGAACTGGCCAGAAAAGGTTCAGAAACACCGTTCATTGGTTCCGAACCTTTCTGCTGCACTCCTATATCAGCAGCAACGGCAGCAATAAAAATCTGGGAACATAGAAAATGTATCCATCTTTGGGAAAGCATCCCAGGTCTAAGACAGGCCAAACGAGCCATTCGGCCCTTCAATCAAAATGCCAGCAAATGTCTAAACCTAAGCAGGCATGATATCAAAAACTTAGTAGGTTACCTTACTGGTTACCATGGTTTAAGATATCATCTACACAAAATGAGAATAGCAGACTCTCCTGAGTGCCAACTCTGTCTTGAAGAGGACGAGTCAGATGAGCCCCGAGGACATAAAGAATTCTTCTACTGGTAAAATTGTCCGCTTTACACGGAAAGTGGAAATTCTACTAGATTAAAATTTTTCTGGCCCATACGGTACAAAAGATCTTTTTAGGTCGAAGTTCCCCGCCAACGACGGTTCTGTGTGGACAATCACACATGTCTCGATCGTTGATCGAGAGAGAAGTTTTCGCAAGCAGGTGTATATTTGTTGTATGAAATGCGCACATATTTTTTTTAGCTGTAGTTCTGGTTGGAAAAGTAGTTTTGTTCTCGCTAAGAGAATAAAATCCCTGATTTGAAGAGACCTGCGCAAGGATTTTTCACTAAGTTGGGACGGGCTATACATACATAATTATTGTATTTTTAATTGTTTTGTCCTTACTAACACCTGCAGTAAATGATGAGCCTGTGAGAGCACTTTTAGTGCCGGCAATTTCTGCTTGTGATAATTGCTTGCTTTAAGCACTCCACGACACAGAGCTGATAGTGTATAAAAAAAAAATATAATAAAACAGAAATACCACTGATTAAGTTCTATCTTTTTAGTTATTAGTTGAACTAACTTTTGCTCAACTCTGCTCAATGGTAATCATAATCACCATAGGTGGCGTTCAGTTAAGCGATATAATTTTGTCCGAAATAACGAATAAATATTCTGAACACGGTCTGGCTAAAGAGCAGTAGATAACTTTAAGGCTTTGTAGATCTTATTTCTTGTGATTGATTGATTTGATTTGAATTTGATTTTATTGAATTTTTAATTTAACTTTATTACCTCTAATATTGTAGTCTGTAAGATTTTTGATAATTTTTTAGTTCGTTTGAAAAAAATTAAAATTTTGCATAAATTTGATTTTGATTTTCTAATAGATGACCAACGTTAATCTCATAGCGAAACAAAAACTTCTCATTTCTCGCAGTGTTGGGCATCTTCTCTTTCACGTTTTACCTACAGGGCAGATGTTACGCAAAACATGGAGGTTATTGCTGAGCGGTATGTAATTTAAACTAACCAGTTCGACTCGTATTCGTTCGGAAAGAAGCTTGCCTCAATCATCTAATGGTTAAGTGCACTGATCGTTGATGTATGCTGTATGTACCGATAAAAGATGCTTGCCCTTTGAGAAGTGTGCGGTAAAAAGTCACTTTATAACGAAAAAAGAATCAATTGAACTTTATACAAAAACATTGAGCACTTCCGGACGAACAATCTGATGGTCAAATACTTTCCATAGGGTTGATAATGAACAGTTCTAACCTTCAAACACATTGGAAAATATATAATATATTCGACAATAACGAACCATACAGGACCTTAAACGAAGCTTCTCCAGCCATTTGCTTGTGCGGACCTATAATTTTAAGCCGAGCCCGAAAGGCAAATTTGAGCATGAGAATTGATGTTTGTCAGACGCTTGCAGGAGGTGGGGCATTAAAAAAATAACTTGAGCGTTACTTGTTCCCGGAGTGATTTGAACCTGAGACCCTTCGATTAGTAGTCCAACGCACTAACGATTGAGCCACTGCGCTCACCTTTAAAAATAGTGGCTTGGCTTTTGGTTTCTTAGCATAACCCAAACGCGGAAAAAGCTTTCATATACTAAGTGAGATTCTTCCCGCAAATGTATTATTAGTGCGGTGGGGTAACATTATGCCCATGGACGTTATTTCCGTCCCAAATAAACATTTTGTCTTGGTTACAAATATGCATAATGTCCCATCTGAAAGGGTCAAAACGATCCATGGACGGACATTGTGACCGTTGTAAGAATGTCCAATTGGACCTAATATTTAAATAGACAATATTTTTATTTGGACACTGGTTCATTTTAGAAAAACATATTGCCCATTTGAAAATAGTCCAAATGTTTGTTTTCATTCAAAATTTTTTTAATTGTTGGGCCTGACCCCCATGAAAAATGACAATATTATATTTTTTTCACCAGAGAATTGAATATTTTTTCCGAACTAAATACGTCGCCTAAAAGTTGTTTTGTTCCATACGCCACTTTTGTCGTTTTTGAGTTAGGAACGGATTATATGGTAATTTCGTCAGCTCTTTTTAAATCTGTGATTCGATTTGCTCTAAGTCTTTCCAATCCTGAGATATCGACCATCGATTTTGTGCCATATCCACCAAAATCAACAGTGTGTTTGTTTTTTTTTTTTTTTTTTTTTTACTACACTATCAGCTCTGTGTCGTGGAGTGCTTAAAGCAAGCAACTGTCACGAGCAGAAATTGCCGGCACTAAAAGTGCTCTCACAGGCTCATCATTTAGTGCAGGTGTTAGTAAGGGCAAAACAATTCAAAATACAATAATTATGTACCTATAAAATACTAACACAGACACAAAATAATGAAAACAATTCAAGATATTAAAGCATTATTACGCAAAATATTTTTAAGGTTAATTTTACTAACATGCAAGTCAATCACTTGATCATTTAGATTATAGATTCTACTCATGCGACTAATAGGCTCATGACTCCCATAATTCGTTCTATGATGGGGGTTAACCAATAATTCAACACTGCGTAAATTATGGGCACCACCACGAAAATTAAAGCCAATAGACGACAGCAAGTCAGGTGCATCTATTTGACCGGATATAAGCTGCTGTAAAAAAATGATATCGCTATTAAGCCTACGTTGAGAAAGGGGTGCCATAAACCATTTTTTGGCGTTTGGGACAAATTTTCCATATAATTTTTCGCAATTTTTTTGTGAGAATTGTTTTGTTCCACGTGCATATCACAGCGACAAGAGATACCTACAGAAAATATTAACAAAGTTAAGAATTGGTTTGTCCTACGTGTACTTGTGTTAAAGAAAAGCTATGGATGCGGGACACTGACCGCAAACAAAATGTTAGTGTTATTTTGTTCCATCTCCATTACAGTTGTGTAGATATTCGATATGATGAAGATATGAATTCGGTGCGATGATGAATGGTGCTGCAAACGCAAAACCTAGTTGCAGACGTACGAGTAGTGAATCATTGAATACATATTGTTTCAATAGATGTGTTTAATGAACCTTAGTTGCACAGATAGGTACAGAAAAAAAGAGAAAAGTACAAGATTTGGTGTTCCATGAGTAAAAATCTTGCCGCAAAGTGTTTTACATTCTGTCAATTTGTGATCCATGAAGCTGTGCGGATCAGTTTACGATTTTCTGTACCTAGTTTAGAGATAGGGCAAGTGAGTAAAATGTGTCAAATTTGAAAATTAAAATTGTACTGATGTCAATTGTTTTATTATATTTATTTATATTACTCGTATTATAAATCGGAAGAATAACATGGAACGAGTTCGAATTGTGACCAAATCGACATCAGGCCAATCATTGACCGTACAATGCTCACTCAAAACGCGAAATTCACTAGAAAACCAAGAGGATTATCTATTTGAAATTTCGCCTGAGAGGAGAACATATGACTCGAAGCTGTACTTTTCTGATCTGATTTGATCTGACATTTTTCACTCACTTTGAATAATTTTCTTATTTTATTGTATTTTTTGAATAAAAACTTTGTTAACAAAAAAGATGAAATCGATTTTTCTTTTAAAATGTTAACATCCAACTCCATGCTTTCTTGCATTTCAGATATTTTGGATGAGAATTGCTTTGTGCCATTTTTTTGTGTTCCATGTGTATGGACAAAAAAACCAGTTTCAAAATGTAGGAGGTGGGACACAAGTCAAAAAAGGAGACTTTTACGTTAATTAACGTAGCTTGTTAACGGTTTGGCAAAACACTTTGAAAATTGGTAGGTGAACTCTTTATAAGACTAACTTCAAGTTAAAAAAATAAAAACAAAAACCTATCACATAGTTTCGGAGTACCAAGTACGCAAACCTTTAAATGCGTTTTTCTCGAAAAAGTGCCAATGGCATATGGAACAAAACAATTCTCATTCGACGAATAGTTGTTGGGTGTATTCAGTGTTCACCGCGTTGCTCTGCTAAGTATATAGATGCTAGTTTTCTGGGAATCAACTAGGTATGTCAGCTTTCTTTTTCGAATCAAACAGTGTTTGGATATCACGCTTCGCATGGCTTAGCCTGCTAAGAGTAGGTGCTCATTGTTTGGCACAGATTGGGCGTTAAGTCTGTTGCTAGCAACACATAATGTCCATGGATACGGAACCAACGTTCATGGACGTCACAAGGGCAACATCAATCAGCGTTCCTATACAATCGCATAAGATAAGCAGGTTTAAAAACTTCTGTACCACAAGATTGCAGCAACACCGGCATTTGATTGGGCTCAGTGGTAAAGTCATCCGAAACCAGAAATCCTGCTAATGTTTATTAAAATCGAACAGGCGAACGCCGCAGGCGGACCAGTAAGGATGCAGTATTTCACTGGGAGAGTTATGATCCCTTTAGTGCAGATCATACCCTTGTCTTTAAAAATAAAGAAGAAGAAAGTCTTTCTATTCCCGATACAAAATATCTGTAAGTACAGAGAACAAGTTTTCTTTGTAGGTTTTCGTTGAGGGTCTTAATGTTTTTTTTCATCAAGTTGCAGTAATCGCGCGGTTTTTAGTATTATTTTACCTCATGCTAAAAAATTCAAAATCTTGCACCTAAAAACTTGAAACTGACCAAATGCACAAGATTTTCAAATCAATTATAAGTTTTGGACGGAAAGTTATCTAGTTTATTGAGAGCTATTATTTTGCTAACTGCAATTTGATATCACAACTTGTTCTCTTTATCTACTTACAGATGTTTTGCATCAGAAATATTGCTTCCATTCCTTAAACATTTCCAATTCAAAACTGCCTCGCAATCGTTTTCTTTTGGTTATTTAATTATATTAAGTATGGATATAATGAATTATATTAAGTATGTAATATAATTATATTAAGTATTATATTAAGTATGTAATATAACGTATTTACAGGAAGAGAATTTTATACCTCAGAGAAAGCGAATTGTATCCGTTTTCACCGTTTCTTTTATAATTGTTGTTTGATCCTTTTTTCAACACCGGTGATCTCGCTCCAGTCTATTCAACCCACGGACTTGCATGCACGCTTGCGAGACAGTTTTACGATATTAAATGCGTCGCATTGTTAACCAGAACGTACAATTTTTCAGAATTTTCCTCTTTATCGCTGAAACTCGCTATAAAGACATAGTTTTCGAAAACCTGTCACTACTCTTAAAAAAATCTAGGGACGCTTACTCACGCTAAACCAATCCCTTTTTTAAACTATATCTATAGATATTTCATGCATTGCGCATTAGGTACTTGTCCAATCTTCACAGAGCTGATTTAAACGTTCATTCGTCTGTTGATATAACATTAACTAAACGTTTCCAGTTTAATGCCAAGTAATTCAACTCAAAAACCCATTCAATTGCAAAGAAGCCATTTCGATTTAACCGCTATGGCAACTACCCTCCTTTACTCTGATTATCAGATATACTCGTAAATAATGGAATAAAGGCCAATTATGTATAGGATCCGAGGCCCAAGGACCTTTCGAAATTATCCCAAATTGCACGAAAATTAATCAGTTCAATTTACAAGGCCTAAAATCGTAGTGACCAAAAATTCCATGAGTTTAGTCTAAGCACATCCATCCGTCGCGTTTATCCACGGCCTTAGCTCTCTTCTCTCTTGCCTAAAAAATATCCTTCCACCAGCAGTTTGAAATCTATTTCATTAAGTTTCATCTGCAAACAAACAAAACTAAGTTCGCATTAATTGAATGACTTTTCGCCTATAAATCTAACAGAACTCCACGAGGCGACATTAAGCGCTCGCTATATAGCCTTTTCAGTTTTTGGCTTTTACGGCCCGAGGCTGCCTAGCTGCGTTCACAGTTTACGAGGCTTATTCGTATTTTTACGGCTTAGTCAAAGGATACCAAAACGGATGAAGTTCACCGCAGACGAAACCGCAGAATTCTCGTCCTCGTCGTAAGCGTGCGTTGTCTCAATAAATGCTCCGTATATCTTGAACAGCCCAGGGTATAACTTCGAGCATTATTCATATTACCCAGTTATCCCATAACTGGTTATAGTGTTGATATTCCAAACCAAAAGAAACACATTCTGATGGTTTCAGTGCGGGCGGTTGATATAAAACAAGGACACCCATGCGCCCGGATGAAGGAGACGTTCAGTTCATGTCTGTTGTTTTTATATTTTAATTATGACCCATTACTCTGATGCCTCGTGGCTCTGGTAAACAGTGTAATGTTGAGAGGTGGACTGGACATAAACGGTCAAGCGGTGGACCTTACAGAAACCAATCAGGATAATTAAAATATGTTTGTGCAACGCCACCGGATGCTGTATGCGGAATGGATGTTTTTTAATGTGTATCTCTCCTTCTCTCTAACATTTAGTGGGTCAACTGGTTGGCTTAAATAATTAGTTTTTTTTCTGTTTGGCTTAGCCACAGGAAGAAATGCCACTAGGTGTATATGATGAAGAAAAAGTGATGGCCATTTCAAAGTTAAAAATTTTAATTTTTCGCTGGTACAGTATTGAAGTAGGTGGATGCGAGTGTTTTCGCGCTGTTAAGCAATCCTGAATTGTTAAGAGCCGTGGAGAGTTTCATTTCGTTTTGTTTTCTCTTAGCTGGATGCTTATTAAAGGTTATGTTTATCGACTTTATTTTCTTTTGTTTTAGAAAAAAGGCCAAGTCTGGGGTTGGAAACAAACGACATCATTACTGGGGATCATTTAGTTCGAAGGCATGAAGAACGAATTACCTATTTTACGACCCTACAAGTTAATTCAAAAGCAGTTAACATTTAAACTAATTTAAAATAGGGTTGGTTATTTGTGTCCTTATCGAATCATGGACTTAAATAAAAAGATGGCTTATCGCTGGGTTGTGCAGATTTTATTATAGCGATGACTTCAAATAGCTATTGTGTTGTTAGGAAGTTGATGATGCCGCCCTATTTGTTTTCTGTGAAACATCCAAATAGGTACAATAAAGCTGGCCCTAATAAAAGCATCTGTGGGCAAAACTAACGTTACTACGAATAATGGTTTAGTGCATTAAATTAACCAAAAAATGAGAGTTTCTTATTTGTTTCAAACAAACGCCACGGTAGGTTGCAAGACAATAGTTGGAAAGGAATGATGATTTCAACTTTCTCAGTCTCGTGGTTTGACAGCTACAGAATAATGGTGTTAGCGCAACGTCGTACAATAGGGTTGCCATATTTTCTCGAGATCTCGTCGGGACATTTTGGTGACAGGTAATTTGTATGGGCAATAAAGCAAAATCTGATGGCAACTTGGAAATTATTTAGTTTATTAATTATTTATTTAATAATTACTAGATACATATATTTAGGAACCAAATACAATTATTCATTTTAAATTTTATCAGATGATTTCACCTGAGACAATAGCTGTTGGTTTCCTTTTACGAATTTATAATATTCTTCACAAGTCATGTTAAAATTAAATTTACATTGAAGAATAGTTTCCACCGTGTCGACTCCCAAGCGATTCCTTTCGTAAGTTCACTGCGCGGACATTAATGAAAATACGCGCTCTACAGTTGCGTTATGGCCGGGAATACTGAAAACGTATTGACAAACTTTCTTGAATTGATAAAGCTCGTGTGAAGTTTCAGTCTCAAAAAACTTCACCCATCAGACATTTTTTGTTTTCCATTCTTCGCTTTCTATGTTTCTTGCAATAGTGTCCTTCAAGGTAAAAAAAATCGGGAAAACAGTAATCGTCGTTAATAGATGCTTCCTTTTCGTTCAAATATAAAATGCTCTCCTCTATATTGATCCACTACGGAACCTTGGTTAAATGCATCCAGTCGATTGATTTGAAATGATCCAAATGTGACACCTATTTGTCAATATAATCGAAAGCAATGTTGTAAAACTTTACCACCTCCTCTTCAATTTGTAGGGTTCCGTAGCCAAATGGCAAAAAACGGAACCCTTATAGATTCGTGATGTCTGTCTGTCTGTCCTGGAATGTCACAGCCACTTTTCTCCGAAACTATAAGAGCTATACTGTTGAAACTTGGTAAGTAGATATATTCTGTGAACCGCATTAAGATGTTCACATAAAAATAGAAAAAAAAACAATAAATTTTGGGGGTTCCCCATACTTAGAACTGAAACTCAACAAATTTTTTTTCATCAAACCCATAAGTGTGGGGTATCTATGGATAGATCTTCAAAAATGATATTGAGGTTTCTAATATCATTTTTTCTAAACAAGGTGGTAAAATGTTGGTCCCCCCCTCTAACTACTAAAATAAGGGAATGATAAAACTAAAAAAAAATATATGACGTACATTACCATGCAAGCTTCCACCGAAAATTGGTTTGAACGAGATCTATTAAGTATTTTTTTTTAATACGTCATAAATCGTAAACCGCAATTTACCTTTCATTCAATCAACTCAAATATATAAAAAAATAACATTTAATTTCATTAACATAAACCTTATGCGTAAACCGTGAACCATTATTTTCTAATAATAAATCTGTAATAGGTGCCTAAGTAAATAATAATTATAATTCGGAACCCTTCATGGGCGAGTCCGACTCGCACTTGGCCGCTTATTTTTTATTTTAGTTTCTAGGTCGGGAATCGTTGTTTTAAAAAAAATTACTAATTGCTTAGCCATCATACCAATATAATTTGAGACTTTGCTCTCTTGACCTCATTGATAGTGTTGTCTGATTTTTCCATTTTTAATGTCTGCTTATGAAAGAGAAACGACTGGGAATGTATAAATGAAAAACATACCTTCGCCAAGGGGTTTCTAAAAAATTCAATTAATAAATTCGGGGCATTGTCATTCTCAAAGAACTCTTTTAGTGGTTCCCACATCTTTAAAATCCTATCGATGGCTCGCATCAGGGAGAGCCACCTATGCAAATGAGATAATACTGTATAAAATCTGACTTCCACAAATTCGCAAAAAGTTTTAAGCCTCTTTGTCCTGACTGCATAGATTGAGAAATATTTAAAAATCTTAATGACAATTATTTTAGAATCAATCGCTAGTGTATCTGCAGCTAAAGATATTGAGTTGTGCAATATGTGGACAGGACAGCCCAGCCCTTCTATTTCTCTTTTAAGTCCTGTCTTTAATTTGTAAAACACATTGCACAGCCCACTTCTTTGAGCTCCACCAAAATTTGTATTACTCGTATTATTATCACCACAGAAGGCCACTAACTTCTCAAAGGAAATATTTAGATCGTTTAGCGATTTCAGACAATAATAAGTTATTCTATCTGAAGTTTCATCCGGTAGAGCTCGCAATCTAAGTAATTTTGTTTTTATACCTTCTTCCGATTCAATTCTTAAGCACTATCGCAAATAGTTTTTTTGCTTTGTGGTTACTTAGCATCGGTGCTGATTCCATAAAATGAGACAGATTCCAAATGCAAAACAAACTGAGATAAAGAATAAGGTGTCAGAATATGCTTAATGATAGCAGTTGCTTTTGTTCGGGCCGTAGATTGTTTGGCTGCTATTTATACCCTATTCTAAGGGTATATTAACTTTGACTCATAGTTCATAACATACCTTAATATTGCCCGTAGACTCCTAAAAGTTACTATATTTATGATCAGCATCGATAGAAATGTCGATCTAGCCATTCCGTCCGTCCGTCCGTCCGTCTGTCGGCAAAAATTAGGCCTTTAAACTGTACCTAGAGAGCTGAAATTTTAACCATATACTCTCTAGGGGGCCGAAATAATCAAGTTTAAGAATTTTTGAAATCCGCCTACATAAATTAAAAGCGAAACAAGACCGATTCGGCTTTATTTCATTTTGGCAAAGTAAATAAGACCGAACATGAAAATTCGGCGTTATTTCGCTTTCAAGTTCGGCGTTATTTCACGGCACCTTATTTACTATTGGAATTTTTACAATTTTTTATAATGTTATTTTTTTTTGTTAAATATTGATTTGTTGTTGTTAATTTACCGAATAAAATAAATTGCTGAATAAACTAAATATGTAATGAATTTTCTTTAAGTTTAAACTCTTTAAATAGGTAGGTAAGAACAAAATCTCGAATTAATTTTTTTTTCCAGATTTTTTTTCCATTTGAAATTTTTGTGCATTCGAGATTTTTGAATTCTAGATTAAAACATAGGGGCGGGCTACAGTCCGCTTGAGCGAACTGTTGGATACCCTATTCTTATTCCTATATCTCATAAGTGGGGGTGACAAAAATTTAAAGGATTTTATCGAAAAAACTAAGCTTTTGTAAATAAAAACGCTCCCTAGCTCAAACTTTGGTTTTTCAATAAAATTGTTTTATTTAATTGTGGGCGTGTCAGTAGGCGGATTTAAAAAAAAATTAAGTATGAGCATAAAGGGCACCTAGAGAGTATATACTATAAATTTCAGCTCCCTAGCTCAAACTTTGGACTTTCAAAAATAAAAAAAAAATAATTGTGGGCGTGTCAGTAGGCGGATTTTGAAAATATTTACACATGAGCATAAAGGGCCCCTAGAGAGTATATATTAAAAATTTCAGCTCTCTAGCTCAAATTTTGGTTTTTTAAAAAAAATATTTTATTTAATTGTGGGCGTGTCAGTGGGCGGATTTTGAAAATTTTATGTCCCAAGCAGTTTTATGGGCCAAAGATCATATATAAAAAATTTCAGCTTTCTTGCTCAAAATTCAATTTTTCCCAAAATTTGTTTTATTTAATTGTGGGCGTGTCAGTGGGCGGATTTTGAAAATTTTATGTCCCAATCAGTTTTATGGGCCATAGATCATATATAAAAAATTTCAGCTCTCTAGCTCAAAATTCGATTTTTTCCAAAATTTTGTTTTTTTGAGTTTGTGGGCGTGTCTGTGGGCGGATTTCAAAAATTCTTAAACTTGATTATTTCGGGACCCTAGAGAGTATATGGTTAAAATTTCAGCTCTCTAGGTCCAGTTTAAAGGCCTAATTTTTGCCGACGGACGGACGGACGGACGGACGGACGGACATGGCTAGATCGACATTACTATCGATGCTGATCATAAATATAGTAACTTTTAGGGGTCTACGGGCAATATTAAGGTATGTTACAAACTATGCGTCAAAATTAATATACCCCTAGAATAGGGTATAAAAATTGTTTGTTCGAGATTTTTTGCATTCGAGATTTTTGCCATTCGAGATTACGTCATGATCCCCCTTTAAATATTATATAACAAAATATGAAGAGCGTTCTTAACAATTCAACTATACTTGTCACGGCCACTTATGAGAGATAGGAATAATAATAGAGTATCCAACAGCTCTCCCAGCGGACTGTATAACATCCCTATATTTTAGAATATGCTCAAACAGTCCAGTGATTTCAACGATTGACTGATGGTTGATTACTTTGTATGCTGTTTTTTTTTGTATGCACATACTAACAAATTTAACTCGAATCAGTTTTTACACAGAAACTGTATTTTTTTTTTTATAATTCGCTTACGCTAAAAGGGCTTTGTTTTCTCTGTATGTGTACAGTACCCTTAAAGTGTTAAACACAGCGTATGCATTTTTTGTTGAACAGTAAGCAGCACCTAGCAATGAAGTATTGTATTGCATGATTTTAGGTGCTATTTACTATTCGAAAGAATAGGAGGATACGAAAGAAGTTTTGGTGCTTAGTATTTTTTTTCTCCACGGGTGGCGCCTTAATTGCTTAGGGAGATCTTTATTTATGTGAATTCAAATAAAAATCATGAAACTGGCCGGGCTTCGAACGCACGACCTGCTAATCAGTTAGTGAATACACTACCATCGCACCAATGCCACCCGCTATGTTGCAAACTGTGCAAAATACTTCTTCATTTCTCCTTCCCTTCTTTATAAAATAATTTCGAAGCTTTCGGAATTTGTCGGGACATTTAATAGATCATCGGGACACTGCTGGTAATAACGGTGCCATTTCCCGACATGTCGGGACGAATGGAGGGTTGCCATCGTACAACCATAATAGACGTGGTAGACTTAGTACATAAGTCTGCGATGTGATAAATATACTGTCAAAATTTTAATGGAAACTGTTCAACAACAAGTTGGTAAACGTACGACACGAATTTGGTGTGTAAGTTAAGATGGTATGAGGTAAACTTTTAATCTCTGTCGCACTGCAGAGATGAAACAAAGATGTGTATCCAACAGCGATTGGCTTACCATCGCTTACGCTTGCAGTTTTTTGTGGCGTTATGAAACGTGAGTAGTAAACTTACAGTTTTACGGAAATGGCAAACTTACCACGAAATAAACGTGCAACCCATGTAGAGAGGTGCTAAAACTATCACTTGCAAAAATATATTCAAGCTCTTAAATAAATCGGAGACTTAACAACAATGCAAGTTATTTTCAGTCCTTCGTAAAATTCTCGTAAACCAAACGGAACTTTCAATGTTTGTTTATAGTAATGTTTCATTTATAGAATCCCAACCTTGGATCGGAATTCTACTTTACGCATATTGTAACCCTTCACTCTTGCACTAAAATCGCCATTGTGGGCACTTTTAATGTACACAACTGAAGTTGGCTTCGACATTCTGGTCCGAAAACAAGCGAGGTGAGAGAGATGACCTTTGATTTTCGCTGTAGTAAATAAGCTAGCCCAGCATGGGTCCACTTCCGCACTCATACAGTGCCAAGAGTTCTTCGATATCTTGACATACACAAATCTGCTGGTGCAGATAACATTTAAACTATGGTTCTGATGAGGGATTCTTATATGCTGGGAAAATCACTGCTTAAGCTTTTCTATATATATTATTCTTCGATTATGAAATATCTTGAATCCCGAAACTTTGAGTACGGTTCAGCAGTACGGTTTTTGCTGCAATAGGTCCCCTGGTTTTTTGATGACATATCCAAACAAAAGCGGAACCATGGTTGTAAAAGTAATATCTTTGCGCAGAGGAAAGGCAAAGAATTTGGCATCAAGTTTTTTTCGAATTTGCGTTCGCTTGCAGTCGATAATATTTTTCTTCTATACCAGGTTGATTATATGATAAAAGCAAATAACAAATAACAAATTTGAGTGTTGTCAAATGTCGTGGAGACTGTGGCTACCGGCAGGGCTTGGTGCCCCTATCTAATATCAAACACGACATCACCAGGGAAACGGAACAAGAAATGTAAGGAGAACAGACTGCACCAGGTTACGATACAGGAAGATACGACTTCTTCTCCGGCGCTGAGTGCTGATACTAGGTTTGGCTTGGAGCTCAAGCTAGCGGATGCAGCCAGCGTACTGGCCGGCTCTGGAGTGATCGTAAGAGCGAACTCACCGAGGAGTCTGCTACAAAGAGCCCGGGTGCTGTGAATAAGGCCTTCAGTCTATCTGAGCGGCTGAACGGTTCTCCCTACCTAAGGATCACGCTGCTTCTGATTCATTGAATGACGTAGGAACGAAGGCCCTGACGAAGCTAGCACGATATTTCCAGTCTAGCACGTCCAGTAGTGCTCCCCTCTGCAGCCCTTCCATAAAGCCTTCAGTAAAAAGCCTGAAAAGCTCCCTCTTGAGGAAGTTGAGAAAGCTCCTTCCGGCTGCTCCTCGAGCTGGGTGGCAGCAAAAATGTTTGGGAGAGATTAAGCTCTTCTATTTAAATCAGTACTGCGCAACCGCGTTGATGGGCGTTCGCGTCCGTACCAACGATCAAATGCTTGTTGCCTCGTCGAGCATGGTCGACCAGCCTTACCAGTTCCACCGTTGGCGGTGGGCCAGTGAGTCGAATGAAAGGTAGACCTAAGTTCCAACAATTTATACCAAAAACTTTTTTGTTTACTAAATGTTCACTTTTATTTATTTGATGTGCGCTAAATATAGATTCCCCTGAAAAAGGTGGCAGCCCCCGTCGAAACGTTGGGAAAGTTAATGAAATAATCTTTTATTTTAGAAAAATTATATGAACAAACTAACAAAATAATAAAGGATTAGTTGTTATGCCAAGTTCAGTGTGGCACAAAGAATATGCATGGTGCTATTATGTTAAATAGGTTGGTCGTGGCCACTGATTTGAATCTGTGCTCGAAGTATGATTTTAAGAAATCCTTAGCAACAGCGATTCGCAAATTCGATTTCCTCTACCCAGATTCGGGCAAAGTAAAGAGTTCAAAATGTATTCGGTAAGAACTCAGCTTGCTAAGAAGAATCCTTAGCCAGATTCGTTTAGAACTTTCCAGATATCCAATACTAAAGCTCTTGATTCACTTACATCCATCCATCAAAACTGTAAAGTTGCAAGTACCGGTACAAGTTCAGTTCCCAGTGCCTAGTACTTATTCTTGTACTTGAAAAAATTAAGTACATTTTATTTGGGACTTGAAAATCATCAAGTTCTTCTTTCTGAGTATATTTACTGTGTAATGAAATGTTCAAGTACTTTTTAAGTAGGTACCTCAATCTAGTAGCTTGCAATGAAATAAAAAATAGGCTTAAGCTTTATTTTATTTTATTGTCTTAACCCTTTCGACCAGAAAATAGCCCACTTGAAATTTTAAATTGGTGTCGAGCAGATATTATAATAATATATTATAAAAATGATCGTTTTTATAGATACCCTATTCTAAGGGTATATTAATTTTGACGCATAGTTTGTAACATACCTTAATATTGCCCGTAGACCCCTAAAAGTTACTATATTCATGATCAGCGTCGATAGTAATGTCGTTCTAGCCATGTCCGTCCGTCCGTCCGTCTGTCGGCAAAAATTAAGCCTTCTAACTGTACCTAGAGAGCTGAAATTTTAACTATATATTCTGGAGGGTCCCGAAATAATCAAGTTTAAGAATTTTTGAAATCCGCCCACAGACACGCCCACAAACTCAAAAAAACAAATTTTTCGAAAAAATCGAATTTTGAGCTAGAAAGCTGAAATTTGTTATATATGATTTATGACCTCCAAAACTGCTCGGGATATAAAATTTTCAAAATCCGCCCACTAATACGAACACAATTAAATAAAACAATTTTATTGAAAAACCAAAATTTGAGCTAGAGAGCTAAAATTTATAATATATACTCTCTAGGGGCCCTTTATGCTCATGTGTTAATTTTTTTGAAATCCGCTTACTGACACGCCCACAATTAAATAAAATAATTTTATTAAAAAAACAAAGTTTGAGCTAGGGAGCGTTTTTTTTTACAAAAGCTTCGTTTTTTTTTCTTGATAAAATCTTTTAATGTTAACCATAACCAGACTTAGACTTTTTTCACGCCCACTTATTAGGTATAGGAATAAGAATAGGGTATCCAACAGTTCGCCCAAGCGGACTGTAGCCCGTCCCTATGTTTTTTAATTTTATCCCTGCCGGGGGCGCTGTAGCTACTCGCTTTTGACATAGTCCGATCTGTTTTCAGCTTTCTTTTAAATTTAACTGTATTATCGTAATCCTACCGAAAGGCAAGAAAAACAAAGTTCGTATATTTATGAAATTCTGAAAACTTTATTTAATATGTATTTTAGTATATGGTAAGGGGTGAAGCAACTGAAGCATAATGCGACCTCACAAGTTTTACCAGTGCAAAATGTTCGCTTATCATTTTTTTCTTCCTTTTTTTGTCGCTTTACACATCGCCTGGGCTCTTTGCCTTCCATAGGCACATGATCGTCAGAAACTCAGTATTTTATAGAAGATTTCGTTGAAATAAAAACATGAAAGTATTCAGTTTACCAGATCAGCTACTGTCGTAAGGCACTTGCAATATCATGAAGGCCGTCGGTAGCTCCTCCACACTGATACGGTTGTTATTATTGAGCTTTTCAAATCCTTCATTAAGGGGGCGGCTATTGACACTTTCCTCATATTTCATATCGTCGCCTTCAGTAAAGTTTGATCTTTTTCTTCTGAGCTCGAATCGTCTTGCTCACATTTTCAGCCACTGTCTTCGATAATCTCTGACCCCTCTCCTAAGGTTGCATTATGGCATATCGCCGATTTCGTCTTCGGTCAATCCCTGCCTGGAACTCATTTTGTCTGATAATTAAAACAAATCGTGCAGAAAAACTTCTGGCACGTAATTATCCCAAATAACAACACAAAAAAAAATAAAAATAAATACATACCTAATTATTTTTTTCATGAGCAAATATTTAATTATTTATATACTGTAGTATATACCACAAAATTTCTTATGTATACACCAGTCAAAGAAACATTGGTTCATTAAGTCTTAAACCATAAACACCGAACAATTTCAATATGTATGCGGTTTGCTTTGTTCATTATCCAAGTAGGATTTTTCAAACTCTTTTGGGATGGTTGTCCCAATCGGGTCCAAAGGGTTAAGGTGCCATTGCTCTTCATCTAGATCTCGACATATTTAAAACAACAACTGTTGCGGGAATTACGCTGCAACTGGACCGTTCGTTAACGTTTTTAGTGTGAAAAATATTGCCGATTATAAGCCCGTTCATTAAAAGTTTATTAATTGATGTGTTTTTTTTTAGCAACAAACATCAATGCGTGTCGTCAACGTGTGAAGCTGGTGGTACCATATGGACCGGGAACCCACCAGTCATTTCAAGTTGTGTTCGTTTTTTACGGTGCCATGAAGTGCCATCTGGTCCCTGTATGACCCACGGCCTGCTGTTTGTGGTCGGACTGAAATGCCGCCAAGTGTTGGAAAAATATTTTCATGTTTAAGCTGATCTACTCTGCTGCTTAGGTGGTTACACTTATTATTAGGTACTATTGTGAAAAATGACGCATATTCAACGCGCTGTCACACGCTTCGGTTGCCACGATTTGCTGCCAGACTGTTATTTTCGATACACTCTCTACTCGGGCTACATGCATATATCTTTCGGTTACCTCTCAGACCAAAAAATTACTTCGGACCTGTTCCGCAACTGCTGGATCTAGGATGTGTACGTCTGGCACTGTTATAGGATAACCAGACGTTCTAGAGCAAGGCCGAGCTCCGCCACGGAGTTCTTCCAGAGATTGCGAAACATCTGTTGGCACCGGTTTAGGTAAGCCACCGTATGTAGCAGCCGTTGGAGAGTGCTGAAACACTCCGTCAATGGGATAATGGCAACGTCGTGACACCTGGTTGTCCACTGGGGGTGTCACACCAGTGGAGACTAGTGTCTTAAGCTCCGCCTGAATGTGGACCAAGTTGTTGGCCTGGAGTTGCGCGGCTGGGGTTAGAGGTAGAGATCTGTTAGTCAACCATGTCGGACCCTGCCATCACAAGGACTATTGGAGGAGATCAAAAGCCCCAAGTTCTCGGCTTCCGTAATCAGTTTGATTTTGGGCGGAGTGGACATGGTGCCAATGCTCAGGCAGCGCCAGCTCCTGGATCTGCCGCACTCGGATAGCGACGTACGCCTTGAGGGAAATTGAGTTCTTTCTTAACCATTACAATACACTGCTGGAATCGGACCACAGTTAGTATAGTGCGGTTCACAGTCCGAGTGCGTCACGAACATTTTAAAAGGTTAGTACCAGCAACTGGCCTGCTCACAGTTCAAGCCGATAGTAGCACCATTGAGGGGGGCGACCTTAGACCGGGCGGTCAGCAAGGGGATCTGCAACCGGTCGTCATCATAAGCGGTCCGTATGTAGATGACCGATGCGTATGCTCGGGAGCTGGCATCGCAGTAACCATGGAGAGTGGTGACATGCTGGCCGTTGAGTTGAAGGGGCCCTGTAGGTTGTAACTCCACCAGGAGGAAAGGCTAGTTTACTGCTGGGTCCCGATGTAGGCCAATGACTGTGGGTAGCGTTATATGTTTAACCCCATTGTATTGCGCAAACGATTTATTTTCTTATTATAAGTGAAATATATTAACCCCAATAAAAAAAAACTTAAGCCCAAATTTTTTTTTTTCGAAGTAAAGTTGACATCTAAAGATCTTCTTTTTTTCACCCAGCAGGGATGAAATACTTTTTTGAAAACTGGGTAATAAACCATTCCTGGAATTTTTGTTTTTTACGCTGGGAGGTGGTAATCTGCAAAAGGCGAAACTGAGTCATGCTCAGTAACAGTGTGGGATTTTTGCCCTCAATTCTTCCCGATTTCCCTGCGGAGAGATGCCAGCCTTCCAATTATTGCACCTAGTCATTAGAGCAATCAACCATTTGTCTCTCATATCTTACATGTTTTGTATTGTTAACTACAATTAGGGTTTCACGAAATAAGAACGTTTTGTAGGTAACTTCCCATTAGAAGTTCCTGCTTACTTTGTAGTTTAGACACCGTATGGGGAACTTTTTTTTAAAGAAAAAAAAAATATAAACACAACGCGCACAAAAAAATAAATAAAAAAATAAAAATAAAATAAGAAATGATTCCCTACATCATCCAACACCCTGTAGAAACATCTATCTAGCAAAAAATAAACCAGGCGGAATTCCGGCAGCTATCAGCTGTAGTATGTTCGTCAAAAATAAGGCGGAAATGACTTATTTGACGAACTTTCCTTTTTTTTCTGGGCAAAATCGATTTCGGGGAAGCGACGCTCTCTCTCTTCTTGACTAGACACCGACAGATGTGAACTTGATTTTCGTTTATCAACGCGTGGGTGAGGAATTGTCGTGGATTGTAACGTGAGCTTTCACAAAGAGCTATTTTTCTATCGTTCGCACCGAAGCAACAGCCTGTGCAAAATAGGAAGAATTTAGCAGCACGATTTAAGGCATTAGCCATCACATCGATCACCAGCGACACCAGCTGGAAAGCCCATTATTGACAAGTTCGTACAACGTGATCAAGCTACTTCAACTCTAACCAATCCATACGCCACCAACATCGGTCGAGACGGAAAAAGCTAAATTCCGCTAATTGAGTCAGCAAATTAAAGTGCGACCCACCAACACGCTTCGTCCACACTTGGGATTAACCAGTGCGCTGCGAGATAACTATCCAAGAGACGTCTTAAACTCACTCACATGCCACCATCAACCAAAATGAGATCCGAATAGTTTATCCATACTGCTTCCAACTACCGCCCGTCTATGTTAAGCAGCGAATCTCCATCATCATCTGCATAGAGTCAAGTTCTCGAGTACCAACAAATTCGATAGGACACAATCGGAGCCAATAGCACTAATTACTAGCACTGACTCATGCAATCCTGGTCGCTGATAAGATTTGCCACTACGACGAAAGCGGCCGGCTATCCGCAGCCGTCGTGTCTACCAGCTACAGCACACAAGTTGCTTACAAGGAATTTTGTTTTTTTTTGTTGTGCGAAAATCTACACTTGCACTCCGCACAGCTTTTGATGACCATCATCGACATCCATCATCAATCAGCAGCAGGTAGCCGCAATCAACGATCTGGAAACTTTAGAGAAAAACAAGTATCCAAATTCCGGTATTACACCCGGGGAGTATATGAGTATTTGTATATCAATTAAGTTAAGTATTATTCCTATTTGATCAGTGTAAAGTTTGTTCAGTACAAAGTTTTCTCTTCATTCTTTTCTTTTAATCAGATTTAGATAACACCAAGACCGCTTATGAATGCTGCGCACACCATCCATAGGAGTGTCATCATACCAAATTAAATTTTCTTCGAGTAAACGTACAATCAAAGAAAAAAGTACGTACATATACTCGTACATCGGTGAGTCCAACAATTTTTTTTTTACTACTGAACGATCTATTTTTTTTTTATTGAGTTATTGATCATATAATGATCATTTAGATAAGACAATGGAATTATGCTTGTTTTCCGTTTGGTTTATATTATGAAGAGCCTAAAGGTAGACAAGAAACTTTGAATCTTCAAAGTGTAATTTTTTTTTGTTAGTGCAGATGGCTACTTAGTAATAAATAATGGAAATTTTTAATGAATATTTGAAGTAATTAATGTAAATTTAAATAGCTTAAATTAACTGAAATCTGCCAAAAAAAAAATAAAAATGAAATAAATTTAACTAAGTAAATGAACTCTACACTTTCACGCTAATACAATACATTAGGGTGGGTCACATTTGTATGATTTTTTTTTTCTTAGTCATCGATTGATGTTGTAAATAAACACCCAAAATATTACTGCAATCGGACAACATCTTCTGCCTCCAATTCTTAATATAAAAGAGCATTAAATAATATATTTTCAATGCAAGGAAATTCCATTTATGAACTTTTTTTTTATTTAAAAATACAACAAAAAATTTTTTTTTTATTAAACTGGATTTATTGAAAGAAACTTTTTTCATGAATGATTTTAAATTGACATTAATTTACACAAAAATCTTTTTTGCTGTCAAATTTTGGCATCAATTTACGAGAAACAATCTTAGATTTTATAAATCCTTCGCGTGCTTGTTTTGTACATAAGGTTGCTGAGGCTTCTGCTACTGTCTTAACTGCCCTCTCAACAGCTAGGGTGTGAAATGGTAGCCGCAAAAAAATCAATTTGGTTGTTTTCTTCCTGAGCAATAAAGCATTTAAGTTCAGCGTCCGAAATATGTTTTAACATGGGTGGTTCAAAAAGATCCTTTCGCCAATCGATAAGGTCATAGTACACTTTTGCATCTAATTTTATAATCGGGACTTCAAAAACTCTTAGTCGATTAGATTTTCCAGTACGAGCTTTTAAAATACGGCGCAGAGCCAACTCTCTGATGTGTTTTTTCGGATCAGTTAACATTGCTAGCAATAAGTTTTCTGAATGCGCAAAGAAGCTGTTACGTTTGATTACAGGATCAATAACAGTCTGTAATTCCACTGAGAGATAGCGAGTTTTCGAGATTAAACCCCATAAATGCCTG
Organism: Portevinia maculata; assembly: GCA_949715645.1. Classification (NCBI taxonomy): domain Eukaryota; kingdom Metazoa; phylum Arthropoda; class Insecta; order Diptera; family Syrphidae; genus Portevinia; species Portevinia maculata. Next base: position 225,528,591 of record OX454526.1, read on the forward strand.
GGTCCATCTTTGCAGGAAGGCTGGCTTTTAAGTTGCTAACATTACTAAACTTTCTGTAGGGTTTGATGTTCCGATGTACAGACGAAGAATACGATTAGCTTTTGTGAGCCAACTAGCATGGGACATTTTTCCGGCTGATTTTTCAGCTAGGTCCTTCGGACAATTACTATTCAAAACCGCTGAAACGATCCTAAATAAATACAGTTGGTCAGAGCAGAGATTTTTTTGTATCCATTACCGGCAGCGACTCTCCTGGAATGCTTTTAAATTTTACGATAGTGGTTTCTTCACAATTTTCCAGGTCCTATCCATTGTAATAGTCTATTCAATCTTTTTTCAAACAGACGGATGATCCCTCCAAATTTTCCAACATTGACATTAGTGCCATCACATCCAATAGCTACTAAATTTTCGAGTGTTTTGTTTTCTGTTCGGAAATAGTTATACAACTCTTGTTCAACGCATTTAGCAGTACCTGATGTTGGAGCAATGTAACCTACGTATTTTGAGCCTGGTTCGCTTATTAGTGAAATATGTTCTTCAACTACTTGTTCGCGGTAATATTTACCATTTTTTTTTTAGTTGACCAATGTTTTGCCTTTTCGGCCGTCGTAATATAAAGCACTAACTTCAGAAACAGACTCTTTCTTTTGAACAGTTTCGCTGGCCTTTTTTCGCTCCCTTCTAAGTTTACTCTTGTCAATAATGGGTAATTTAGATTCCTGTAAGATTACAGAGGCAATGGCTGCTGCCGCTCTGTCTGATACTCCATATCGATCGCAAGTTTGAGATAACGCGGAATAATTCAGTTTTACGAATTGCTGTTCTTTTTGTTTCTTTTCCTTTGAATTGCCATCGTCAACTGTAAAAACATCTTCGCTGTCTGTATCTTCACGTGAATCAGGTGGTGCAGTTGTTGGTCTGTTGTTAACAACAGAAGCCGAAACACTTGTCGACGTTTCCGCAAGGCAAAATACTGATGTTTCCCTATCCAGTTTTCTTTTCAGACTTTTCCGATTATTTTTTGTAGCGAACACATCTGTGTTCCCAATAATCATTTTCCTTGTCGATCTTTGATCATTAAGAAAATTTCTTTCATACGGCGGTACCTTCCTCTCTTTTGGACAGTTGCATTTAGAAAGATCACAGCATTTACACGATGAAATGTCAAATAAAACGTTACTATCGGAAACAAATTCCTCTAGCTTTTTTTTGGAATGTTGGGATGGAATTTAAGAAGTTTTTTGCACTTACCATGATAAGATTTTATCATTTGCAATGATCTCGTAGTAGAAACAGTTGGTAGTGACGCCTGTTTCCAAATAAATTAAATTTTTTCACACACTATTTCACTTATTTCTTCTAATGTTGGTTCCTTTTTATTAGCTTTCAAATTGTGCCTGTTCCAGTAATAACACTTCATAACCTCTTCATAAGTGGGGAGTACATTATTCTTAAAATCACAAGTTTCGCCAAATATAGGACATTTGAAAGCGTTTCTGGTACGTTCCATTACGACAAATATAATATATAATTTTTAAAGCAATCAGAATTTTAATATTATTTTAGCTTCAAATTTGCGCCTATACTGAGGAGAGGATAAAGATTTTCGTAATGATTTTTGTCAATGTAGGTAACGGCCTACTTTGATATTTTTCTTTTTTAATAGAGCGCAATTATTAATGAAATGGAGAAAAAAGTCAAAGCCATCTAATTTGAACATTTAAAAAAAGAAATTAAAAAAGGAAAAAAAGAAATTCAATCAAGCTAAATAAATTGAAAACGTCAATACTTTAAGGATAAATTGGAGGCAGATAATGTCAACCGATTTCAAAAATATTTCGCATATGTGCTATGGGCACCAAATGGCTTTTTATTACTATTAGAAGTAAAAATTTTGAAAATTTTTTTTTGACCCACCCTTATATACATATAAAATACTTAATTTAGGTCATTGAAAAGTGTTGATCATATCGAGCACCGAATAGGATGTAATTTAGAGTTAGTGTTTTTCAATAAATATATTATTTTGTATTTAAAATGTTGACAAATTTAACTTTTCAGTTTCCTTTTGTGGATTGAACTTAATGGGCAATTAAGAATTTCTGGTGCGATATGGCAGTGCAATGTCAGTAAAGTGCGTCGGTGGTAAGCTGAGTGAACCATAACTGGTTGCTCGAAATTAATTAGGGGCTACCGTAAGAATTGGCAACGCGGTAGCCAAGGATGGCCTATGCTCTGTTGATAGTACTAGGTTCTGGGAGGGTCATGCTAGGAAACCGACAAAATCTTAGGTTTCGCAAAATTTCAAAACAAATCGTAACTTGAATTTTTTTCCCAAGACATGGTCTTTTCGGTGGTTGCTCCTTTGTTTTTTTTTTATAAATTTCAGGCATGAAATAAATGTGCGGATGTCCAGCAGCGGGTGAAAGATCGCACGCCTCCGTCGAGCTGCGAGGACAACCTACCCGACGAACCCATCGATCTCTGCAGGAAAATCCTGTATTCCTGGAGATTGATGGGACAGCAGAACATCGCTTTCTTAGGGTAGGGACATCTTCCGTTACAACCGGTACTTAGTAGACGGCGCAGTAAATTTCTTTCATAAAAAACTTGGAAGACTGTAATATTTAAGTCACTTTTTAGTCGACTTGTATGCTTTCTCGCGTAGTTTTTGATTTCGTCTTCGATTGTTTTAATGCCGAGATCCGCCGGTAGCTGCTAACTACCATATCCGAAAATTGGATATCCGAAGATTGGACACCTTGTCGTGGTGGGGCGGCTTAAGTAGAGTAACGGCAGGTTTTTATCAGCGAAGTGACAAACTTTACTGGTAACGCTAAATGTCACTCGAAAACCAAGATCCGATCATGGGCTGGATTACGGTGTGATCTACCGTGCCAAGAATCAACCTGGCTGAGGGCCCAGAAATAGCTCAGTCGCGCACGGTCAGTCCAGGTGCAGGGCGCCCTCTGGTACTAAGTAGCCTTACACCCGTATAGGAGCTCTGCGGGTGCGGACCAACCTTTCTCGCTTTACTCGTGGATCAAATGTACCAAAAGAATAAAAAAAAACAAAAAAAAAAACAACAACAAAATAATATCACGGAGTCAGATGAAGAAGCTCTACTCCGCTCTCCGGTATCACATACGGAGATGGAGACTGATGACACTACATCATCTCCAGCGAAGCCCCAGATGGACACGCAGAGCGCTCAAGCGACAAACACACCAAGCGACGCTGCTGTGGAAGAGCTCGACAAAACGGTAGAGAACAAAAGAGAATTCTTCTACTTCAACGGCGTTCAAAGAAGATGAATTGGAGCCCGGATTAGAGACGACATGACACCAGAGGAAGCCAGGAGATCCATGCAGAAAGAGATCTTGCTTGCAAAAGCACAGAATCATGCTAAGGATAGCGAGAAGCCCTGCACTTCCAAAAGGTGAAAATCTGCCGAAAACTCACCCAGGGATCAGCAGCCAAAGAAACAAAGATCCCATCCAGGGCCTCAAAAACGCCCGGAGGCGACCGCGGCCAAACAAGATCCCAAACAAACATGTTCGCTGAGGCAAGTTGGATCAATTACCTCTCCTAAAAACATACCTTGCGCAGGCTCCAATAGAGGACCTAGCAAGGATAAACCTAGGAGCAGGAATCCACATAAAACCCCGGCTAGTCATACAACGGAGCAACCATCAACATCAGGATTGTCCTATAAGAGTGCACTAACCCAATGCAAGGTTGCCATTATGCATGAAATGCATCCAGAAGAATCCCTCTCAATGCAGCAAATAAGACAGGTCAAACAATGCCTACTTACTGAGGTGGACAAAGCCGACAACAATTGTCCCCTTCAATTTGTTGCCTTCACACCGCGGGATGGATGGCTATACATCACCTGCCATGACTCAGAGACAAAGCAGTGGCTCATGTCAACGGCAGAGAAAATCAAGCCATGGCCAGAAGCCAAACTCCGTGTAATTCAGGGAAGCGAGATCCCCAAATCTTACACATGCATAGTATTCCTCCCGGACGACGAGAAAATGCCCAAGGAAGTCTTCCTGTCCAGAATCGCCAAACAAAACACAGGCATTTGCACAACAGGATGGCGTATCCTAAGGATCTCCAAGGAAAGGAGCAGAGCGGAAACTATTACCTTCTCAGTTGATGAGAAATCAAAGGAATTTTTGCTGGCAAACAAATGCAAACTATTTCTAAACTTTCTGCAGGTACAAGTCCGTATCAAAGGACTACCAGAAGCAGGAAAACAAGTTGCCGCTCCGAAGAAGAACCCATCTCAATCTCGGATCAGCGTGCAACAAAGAATGCTGGATGTAAAAACACCAAATTCAACTGGAGCACAAAAAGCCCAATTAGAATGCCAGCCGACAACAAACATTGGCACAAACAGCACAGGGGATGAGAACAAAAGCTCTAATACTGGAACATCACATGACATTATCTCTATGCCCAGATCACTAGACGCCATCCCTAGACCTGATCTGACAGAAGATACTGGCAATTCTGCCAGTACCACCCAATAACCACCAATATGGGACTAAGGTGCATCCAGGTTAATCTACAGCATGCTAAAGCTGCCTCGGCAGTCCTAAGCCATAGATTTAGCAAGGATCACCTAGACGTCGCCTTTATCCAGGAGCCGTACGTACTAAAAGAACAGGTAAAGGGACTCGCAGGTGAGCTATTATACGATTCCACTAACCCTGGAAAACCCAGAGCATGTATCTTAACCAATAGTAATACTAAACTCTTTCCAATTCCAGAATACACCAATAAAGATCTGGTAGCTGCTAAGCTGAACTGCACACCAATGCAGGTAAAACAGAAGCTGTCCTATGCTCAGCTTACCTGCCAGATGACTCCAGTGACATGGACTTCCTGCCACTAAAAGGACTTATGGACAACTGCGGTAGGAAGAGCCTACAACTTATTGTAGGCTGCGACGCAAATGCCCATCACATAATCTGGGGCAGTTCAAATATAATTAAACGGGGTGAGTCTCTATTAGAATTTATAAACTCAAACAACTTAGAAATTCTCAATCAGGGAAGCCACCCTACTTTTATAAACAGAATCAGGACAGAGGTTTTAGATCTCACCCTATGTACTACATTTATAAAAAAATTTATTAGGAACTGGCATGTTTCAACAGAGACCTCAATGTCTGACCATCGCCACATCCTATTTGACCTCGAACTAGGTAACACTATCTCTGAGAGGTACAGACAACCCAAACCCACAGATTGGGATACATACCAACTAGAACTCAGAGACAACCTGAGGAGATGTAACACAAACATAAGGGACATTGACAAAATCGAACTTACGTGTGAAAATCTCAATACGGCAATCATAACTGCCTTCCATCAAGCCTGCCCAGAAAAGGAAAAAACAGGCAATCGACTTACCCCCTGGTGGAACAAAAAACTTGCCACGCTCAGAACGAAGACGAGAAAGCTCTCCAACCGAGCCAAACGCAATGGTGAATGGGATATTATATAGAAACACACTCACCATGTATAACCAAGAAATTAGATGGGCCAAGAGAGAATCGTGGAGAAACTTCTGTCATACCATCAATGACACCAGAAGCTGTGATCGCATTCATAAGGTACTCTCTAAGCAGCACACTAATCCTATTGGTTCTATGAAAAAACCTAAAGGTACATATCCCGAAAACGAGTTACAGACGCTCCAGCTCTTAGCCGAAACACACTTCCCAGACTCTTTGATAACTCCAGAACATCAAGAAACCCCTCCCCAGAGAAGGTTACATAGACCGCTCAGAGAGGACTGGAAACGGTCAAAAGAAATCTTTTATTAAGGCAAAATAATTTGGGCAATCAACTCTTTTCAACCCTTCAAAACCCCTGGAGAAGATGAAATATTTCCAGCTTTACTACAAAAGGGCATCCCGCAACTGCTACCCGTACTTATCAACCTGTTCAGGGCTAGCTACGCATGGGGATACATACCAAAAAAATGGAAAGAGGTTATTGTCAAATATATACCCAAGGTAGGACGCAGACCGTCTGATCTACCAAAATCATATAGACCAATAAGCCTCACCTCCTTTTTCCTCAAAACCATGGAAAAAATACTTGACAGACATATCAGAGACGGGGCACTTCAAACGAATCCCCTTTATAAATACCAATATGCCTACCAACCCGGTAAATCCCTCAAGGACAAAGAGATAGCGATCGGGTGTTTCCTAGATATAGAAGGAGCATTTGATAACACCGAATTCTCCCAGATAGAGGGATCCAATACATGGGAGTTGATAACACTACATGTAAGTGGATAAAATGCATGCTAGAGGAAAAAACAATAAAAACCTCATTAGGCAAAAATAAACTCAGTGTAACAGCTACGAAAGGATGCCCCCAGGGAGCAGTACTATCACCCCTGCTATGGTCCATCGTAGTAAACGAGCTACTGATCATTCTCAGTAACGATGGCTTCTATGTCCAAGGATATGCAGACGACATAGCTATCCTAATCAGAGGAAAATTCGAAGACACAATCTCGGATCGCCTCCAGAGGGCACTGAACCTGGTAGCTGAGTGGTGCATAATGGTTGGACTTAAAGTCAACCCCAAGAAAAGCACCATAGTTGCATTCACCAAAAGAAGAAGGCGGGGACGGCTCAGAAACGCTACACTCTTTGGTGAAACAATAGAGTTCTCAACTGAAGTTAAATATCTAGGAATCACACTAGACGAAAAACTTACATGGAACTCTCACCTTACCAAAACCATTGATAAGGCCAGGACATCGTTATGGACCAGCAAAAGCCTACTTGGTAAAAATTGGGGACTCAACCCCAAAATGACACTATGGATGTATATGGCAATTACAAGACCTATCATCACGTATGCAGCCGCTGTCTGGTGGCACAAAGCAACGCAGAGGTCGGCACAGGCAAAGCTCAACAAAATTCAGCGACTAGCCTGTGTCTGTGCAACAGGTGCAATGAAAACTGCACCAACAGCTGCACTTGAAATTATATTAAACATTCCCCCACTTCACCTAGAACTCATGAAAGAAGCAATGGTAAATGCCTATACGCTCATCACAGAAGATGAATCAAATTCCAATATAGCTCACTCTGCGGTACTAGGGGAACTCAGAGAACACGAACTACTTGGAATACACCTAACAGACAAATGTCTACCAAGATACAACTTCAGACACAACTAAAGGGTTACCTTCCCAGACCGTCTAAACTGGGAACAGAATAAACCCACTTTTGATAAAGACTCTCATGTATGGTACACAGATGGATCAAAAACAAAAGAAGGAGTTGGAGCAGGAGTATACGGGCCCTGCACCCAAACGTGCCTATACTCTAGTATGGACACTAGCAGCACCGTATTCCAGGCGGAAATCTACGCGATAGAGCTATGCATTCGGGAGAATCTAAACAGGCTTGTTAAAAATAAAAACATCTACATTCTCTCCGAGAGCAGAGCGGCCCTACTCGCGATTAACGCCTTTGATATTACATCAAAACTGGTCTGGGATTGTCTCCAACTCCTACAACTACTGGGCACCACAAATAAAGTTCGACTAATCTGGGTGCCTGGACACAGTGGATATGAAGGCAATGAAAAAGCAGACGAACTAGCCAGAACAGGATCCGCATCCCCATTCATGGTGCCAATACCATTCTGCAGGCTATCAATAAGCACCATTAAAAGATGCTTTAAAACATGGCTTGAGGAAAAGAAGCTCCAATTCTGGAGGGAAACCGATGGAAACAGGCAAGCTAAAAACTTTATGCCAAACAGCTCCCACAAAAAATCGAAACAACTACTACAACTAAGTAGGAGTCAGATTCGGCTAGTCACAGGCTTCCTCACAGGCCATTGCCGTGTCAATAAACACCTGATGACTATGGGCATAACACAGGACAATACCTGCAGAGTATGCAACGAAGACGTTGAAACAGCAGAACACATATTATGTGACTGCAACTGTTTAATCAATACGCATCATCGTTATCTAGGTAAATTCTACGGCTTTACCACGAAATCTCGAAAACAAAAATCTCGAATGGACAAATTCTCGAAAAAAAAATCTCGAAATGCAAAAATCTCGAAAAAAAATCTCGAATGCAAAAATCTCGAATGAATATATTAATTTTTGAGACAATGGTTACAATTCGCGCGAATTATTTACTACTCTTTAACATTGGCTAGCTACTGCCCATGCAACTGTAAAAATAGGTACCTGAAATTAGTGTTGTTTGGGATCGTGTGTTATCACAACGTGAGCGCAAATAAAAACAATTAAAATGAAAATAGATGAAATCATTACAAACAAAGGGAATATAAAAATTGAAATCGATGGATTTATTTACCATTGTAACAAATGCGTTATAAATAAGTTTTATTGGGTTTGCGAGCTAAATAAATCTCACAAATGTCGTGCCACAGTTATTACATTAAAAAAAATGATAAACATAGTGTTGTGAAAATACCCAGTGATCATGTGCATACCCCTGTCGCACATAAGAAACAAGTGAATTTATGTAGTTCTGTTATCAAAACAAAAGGAAAGGCAACGTGTGATCCACCTTCTCAAATAGTTCTAAAAGCGAAAGTAGAAACCCCAGCTGAATGTAGGATCTATTTACCATCCGATGTTGCACAAAAACGAAAAGTTGCTCGAGTAAGAAGTCTAAGGGAAAAGGAGCCCACTGATTTAAGTGAAATAAACATTCCACAGCGACTACGGTAAATACCTATGTAATGTAGAACATAACATAGCTGTATAAATTTGAAGAAAAAAATATAATGTATTCGTCTATAATAATTATATGTATTTTTGTGTGTGTAAACTTATTTGTAATAGGTACGTTAATTGGTTGTTTTTTTGTCTGGTACTGGTTTCAGGTACATCGATGGAAATCTTTTTGTCTTATCTGAAAAAGAATACGATGGATGGAACTTTTGAAGTTGTTCCATCTATCATGAGACAGCTTTTTTCTTTACATTGCATGGTGAAGGATGAAGTTGTCACAGCAGTCTTTTGCATAATGAGCTCAAAGTCAAGGGCTTCATACGACATTTTATAAGCAAGCTATAAGTCCGCACAGTTTTTTTTTCCACGAGGTCAATGTAAAGGCTGCTATTTTCATTTGGGACAAATCCTTTATCGTAAGATCCAAAAGGAAGGTTTAGCCAAAAAGTATGGAAAAGATGAGAAATTTAGTTTTCAAATGCGAATGCTGAAATGTTTAGCGTTTTTACCTGCGCATGAAGTTCGTGACTATTTCAATTCATTGAGCAATCAATTTTGCGCAAGTAGTGAAAAAATTGGAAAATGGTTTGATAAAAACTATATTGGTACCACCGAATCTAAGCCCAGGTACTTTCCGTCGTTTTGGTCAACGTCGTGCGGATCAACTTAAACAGAGCTTACCCAGAACTCAAAACCGAGTAGAGTCGTGGCATAGGAGACTTAAGGTTTTAGTTGGCCGCACATTGGGCTTTACAAATTAATTGACATTTTGGCTAATGAGTCAGTTCAAGTTAGTTGTCTGGTTGAACAAATTCAGATCGGTCACGAAACTAAGGTGAGACTTGAGTATGTAAAAAAAGAAAAACTAATTTTAAAAGTACTAGACGAAAAAGAAGAGCAGAGTTATGTGGGGTACCTTAGGAGTCTTGCGTACAGCTCGAGCTTATAAATCAATAATAAATCCTTTTTTGTTATGCCTATATTTGCATTTATAGCTATGTTTATGTGATGAATACTTTTTTGTTTGTTTTTGATATTTTTTATGTTTTTTTTTTGTTAAATATTGATTTTTTGTTGTTAATTTACCAAAAAATAAATAAATTACTAAATAAACAAAATATGTAATGCGTTTTCTTTAAGTTTCAACTCTTTAAATAGGTAAGAAAAAAATCTCGAATTACCTTTTTTTTCGAGATATCGTCTTTCGAGATTTTTGTCCATTCGAGATTTTTGTGCATTCGAGATTTTTGCATTCGAGATTAAAAATTTGTTTTTTCGAGATTTTTGTCATTCGAGATTTTTGTCATTCGAGATAACGTCATGATCCCAAATTCTACCTTGAAGCAGCAGACATAGCTGCCAGCTCTTCCAAAGAACTAGCCGCCTTCCTAAAAAATTACGGCATTACGGACGAGCTCTAAATGGAGGATATCACAATAGGCCCACAAGCGGCCGCAGTGATCTGGCTACAGTATACCACCTCCCTCTAATAATCTAATCTAATCTAATGCCGAGATCTCTGTGGATATCGCTATTTCAATACCTCCTTGTTTTCAAAAGTTTGTTTTAATGTAATTTAATTTGGTACAATCCCAGAGTTGTACACCATAATGTCCACACTGGTTTTAGCACTTGCCTATAAAATCAGTTTGTTCTCCATATTAAGCCCAGAAAATTTTCCGAGTAACCAAAACATTTGCCTATATCTATCTAGTTCTTTGCGTTTTTTTTTAGCTGCGCTTTTCATTTCAGCTTTGCATAATAAGTATAAAACTGGACCAACTTCCTTGCGGCACCCCCGCCCTTATTTGCTTAAAATCTGATGATCCGGAATGAGATGCATTTCTTCTATTCTCTCTAAGACTTTTTTTCATTCGGCGGTTTTCCAGGCTTAAGAACCATTATGACTTCAGCGACTTTCCCCCACCCTTAGTCACATCGAAGCTCCGATGATGGAATCAACGCAATTTTTCAGCAATTTTTGTATTTTTTGTGCATATTTGGATATTAAAGAGATGCGTAGAGAAATTTTAAGAGACCTGGGCAGTAGATTGGCCAAGTGAATTAGTTCCCGCTATACCATGCCCATTCCTTCGCCATCCATCGGCTCAACATGCTCAAACGAAATAGCCAGTTGCATTTCTCCCCTTGAACATTTCAACCGCAATACCCGCCATGTAAGGAATGCTCATCCTCAGCCGTACAACACGAATGTGGAATACTCTTCCACACATTGTTTTTCCTTACCATTATAACCTACAAACATTCAAAACCAACCTGCATCGGCATCTCTCCTTTTCTTCTCACTCTTCTTAACGTCCGCGCTGTGTAGCTATTAGATTATAAGGATCCCAACAAATCCCTTTAGTGCGTGCATATTATAAAAAAAAAACATAATAATGGCTGAAACTCATGTGCAGCACGAGCCGTGCAGCTAGGTGAATTTGTATATCAAATGAGACATTGCTTACTGCATGTCAATTCTTGATGCAAGTTGTCTCTATTTCTAATTTTGATGCACCGATTGTAGTAGAACAGCACAATTTGGTACAACTTTTCCGGCTCGACGTTTGGTGCTGTCAAATTCTATGACAGTACCTAAGATCTTAGTCTGTTTGGTCGTTCAGTGATATTTAGGTCAGGCAAAAAGCATACTGATTGAAGGCAGTTTCTTACTGAACATTTGTTTCATGTGCGTTGATGCGTACGTCCTGCTCCACATGGGTTTCAGTCATAAGGGTGCCGATCGTCGCAGCCACTTTCAACACTCGCAGTTCGGGTATGTCGCGGATATTCAGAGAATTGAATATCTCGTCGCCGTGCTGCTCTTTTTATTTAAACAGCATAATTGCTCACTGCTTACGATCGCTCCAGTGACAATTTGCAGAATCGGACCTCTATGCTTAGTGGGGGATTAAGAAATACAAAGACTCGAGTATCGATACTTACACTTGGTCTTCCGAGTTAGGAGTTTCGAACCCATTTGATTCGCCAAACCGAAGTAGCAATGGTTTAATAGAGTAATTCTTCGTCGAATCTCCACAAAAATGTCATTTGTGGAGTTGATGTTTACTCCGATGTAGGAGAACTCCCTTACTACCTCGAATTTGCTGCTATCAACAGTGACGTTTTGCCCTAGTCGGTCGACAGATGCTTGTTTATTTGTTTGTTGAAAGCAAGTACTTCGTTTTGCACTCGTTGACTTCAAGCCCAACCAATTTTGCCTGTTTTTCAAATGGCACGCTGAGATCGGTCGATGATATCAATATCGTCCGCGTATCCCAGTAGTCGAACGGATCTGTTGAAAATATTGCCATCCGTATTGACACCTGCCCTACGCACTATCTGCTCCAGAACAAGATTAAAGAAGTCACTTGACAGCGCATCTCCTTGCCGGAATCCACTACAGGTTTGAAATAGTTCGGAAGAACTGTTTTTATACTGCAAATTGCACCGAATTCGGCCATTGCCAAGTAGAGCTCCTGGCGATAAATGCTATCATATGCGGCTTTCAAGTCGATGAAAATAAGGTGGGTCTCGACTTGAAATTCTTTGGGCTTTTCTGGGATTTGCCTTAGTGTGAAGATTTGGTCTATTGTCGAACTGCCGGGCCGGAAGCCACACTGGCATTTTTTTTATAATTTGCGTGCGTTAAAGGGATTTCTTTCTTCTGTAATGACACCATCTGTAAAGTACCCTTATAGTGGAAACCACAGCGCAGACATTTTTGTTGCTGTAAGTAGCTCCTATCAAATGATTCATTGCTTATTTTTGGGTGCTACTTACTGTATGAAAGAATAGAAGGATAGGAAAGAAGTTTGGTGCAATGGGATTTTTCCTCCACAGGTGGCGCCTAAATTGCTTTAAGGAGATCTGTTTTTGTTGTGTGTATTGAATTCATAAAAATCATGGCCCTTGTCGGGATTCGAACGCACGACCTGCCAATCACTTAGTGAATACACTACCATCGCACCATGTGCAGATTAGTGTGTTGCAGAACATCTTTAGACGTACACACAGTACGTTGGACATGATCTTATGTGCGACATTAAGCAGGGATATGCTTCGATAGTTCTTGGAAAACACATGATCGCCTTTCTTGTAGATGGGGCATATGGAGCTGATAGTCCAGTCATGGCGTCAAAGTGCAAACATTATTCCCCGTAATTCCAAATGGTAAAAAGATCAAGGGTGCATGTGCATATCCTTGCCACCGTCGGAACTCGCTTTCGAGACTATCTTTCTGGAAGTTTACAACAAATTAAAAGTAGGAGCAACAATTATTATCCGAAGCATTTTGGGGCACTAGATTAGTGTTATAGGTTCGCATTTCGGTAAATAAATAATTGTTGTTCGTTTTGCTCTCAAACAATAACAGCCTATATCGACTTGCATTTTTGAGTTTAAAAAATGCGTGCTTAACAAAATAATAGCTTAAATGTTGTTTTTATTAAGAAATATTAAATCTTAACAGATTATGTTTTTAACTTTTAATATTTTGTAAAAGAATGATGCTAAAAGAATCAATTGATGATTTGTAGCATAAAATTGAATATTTAATGCTCACCTGAGAAGTGAGAAAAATCGACTAAGGCTTGTGGAGACAACAATATGACCTTTAGTTGGGATATGCAGTAAATTGGGAGGGTTATGATGCTCCTAATCCAGAATATAACCTCGCCGTAAAGAGAGACGGTCGTCGAAGGTATCATTATAATTCTTCTTATTTACTCTGCAAGCCATTTTTTATGTTAACGTAAATAGTTAGGCCTTCTTCTTATCACAAATCTTTCAGGTTGCCTACAAACCATTCCACAAGTGGGTAAACTCAAATAAAATTGATTTGTGTCGGCAATCTGACTCCACTTCATCGCTCCCATATCTCGACAGTACACTCTAACCCCATAACTATTGCGCACAATTTCTGAGCAATCGAAATAATTAACTAAAATCAAATTAAAGTAATCAAACATTTTCGCAGTGCTCTTATAGGATCAATTTGGAGACTAAAATTAAATTAGACCCCTGCCAACTCTTTGTGCATGGCATACTTTTACTTTCTTTCTTATTTAACAATATTCCACTATCAGGGGAGACCGATTTTTTTCCTGTAAACTCGCACACATACCCGTACACAGAAACCAAATTGAATTTATCAAAGAAAGATACACTGAAGACAGAATATGGGGAGCTGAATCTTAAATTTCACGCTGAAATGGATAAAATGTGTGAAAACTAATGTTATTCCTCAACTCAACCCGTCACGTCTTCAGACGAATCCGAAATCACATTAGAGTAAATCACCCATGGATTTGACGCTGGGTGTCAAAGAACAGTGTCCTCCTTTCAGCTCTCAACACCGACTCCCTTGCTGTTTCCAGAAAAATGCTCGAAAAGAGAGATCGTTTTCTATGGTTTGAGGGAGATACAAAACTTTCCAAAAGGTTAGATAATCCATCTGGGGATTATGGTCCTGACTTTTATTTCTTTCTTGCGTTCAAAGAAGTTACCCTGCCAGACCGTACGCAAGTGAGTTAGTGCGTTAGCTGGCTCTGATACATTATGCAAGACGCAATTAAAAGGCAACTAATTACACATAAATTTTGGAGAACTTGGAAATGCTGCCTCTCTGTAATTGTTGCAGCGATTACCGCACACCGCACATAATAGATCGCGAAATTAATGACAGAGCAAGGAATTCCTCAGCGCGGTAGAGCACCTCCATCACAGTTCGCAATTTTGAAGAGAGGAATAAAACCGCACTGCGGAATGTTTCAATTTGCGAATGTTTTTGCTTTTGATTTGCTGTGGAATTTTGTGAACTCTATGCGTTCCTGTTTCCCTTTGGGTATATGGAATTGTATGTGTCTGTACATAACACACATCCAGATGTCTGAGAAAGACGAAACAAGACTCTGTAGTGATTGCTTTGAAATGCGAATTTCTCGACGTCAAAGAGCGGTAGGTACTAACATTCTTGTCTCTCCTATGCGTGTTATGTTGCATTCATTTGCAATGTATATATTCAGAGCACGGAATGCTTACTAATTGGCGGTTCGCAGTCAAGGATGCGTTTATGGAGCAAATAATTCCGACTGTGCGTATAATTTTGCATCCTTCCTGGGTGTATACCTAATTTCGAAATGAGGAAGCAGCGTAATAATTTTCATACCAATTGGAAAAGTTGGATGTGTTCGGCCCAACACTTAGTCCATTTTGCTGTCGATAGATACAAAGTTTTACAACTTTGCATTAAAAAGTCAAATATTAGTCAATCTAACGAATAGTCGACTTAATAGTCACTATCACGAGCAGACATTTGTCGGCACATAAAGTGCTCTCACAAGCTCAGTATTTAGTGCAGGTGTTGGTAAGGCTAAGGTATTACACATGGTAATCTATGGGTATATTAATATTGAATTATGGATTGTAATAAAACATAAATTATATTCGTGATCAGCATCGATAGTTATGCCGATCTAGACATGTCCGTGCGCCCGTCAGCAAAAATTAGAACCTAAAACTAGAGCTAGAAAACTGAAATCTTTAGCATATCGTCGCTTGAAAACCAAACTGACATATGTCAAAACTCATACATTTTCAGAAAAGCCATTTGAAGTTTTTCATAACTTAAAAAATTCATTTTAGTTTTGAATTTTAATGAATACCTAAAAGTTTTAAAGTAAAAAAGTATTTTTTTTCTTTCAAGTGGTATATTAAAGATACTACAAAAAGGTGTTTTTCCAAAAAAAAATTTTGACTTATGTCATTTTGCATCAAAATAGCTACTTATTTAAAAAAAGTGTGAAAAATTGTCGTTTCGTTTTAAAATAGGTAAAACCAGAAATGTTTATCATCAACAAATAAATTGTTTTATTAATAACTTAAAATAAGTTAAATTTTACTAGATATAAAGTGTTTTACAAGCAATATAAATTAAAATTATTTATTACAAGAAATTAAGTTAATGTAAGTTATAACAAAAAACTAAAAAAATAAAGATTATTTAGCAAAAATAATACAGTTCGTCACTTTAAATAGTATTAAGTTATTATAAAAAAATATAGGAACTTTAATGAAAAAATGGAGTATAATAATATTATATAAAATAATACCTATCTTATTGGTAAAGTGACACTTCTTAAAGTAATCAAAAGAACTTTGAAGTTCGTCAACTAGTTTCGTTCCAAGGCAAATTGAAACGTTTTACTACAAAAATAACTTACTGAAATTTTGTTGTAAAATGACACAGAACGAAAAGTGTCACTTTTCAATAAACGTATTTATCACGGTTTCATAATTTGTTTAGAAGCAAAGTGTTACAAATGAAAAAAAAGTCATTTAGCTTGGAAAACAACAGGGATATTTTCTTAAATTCAAAAACTTATGCCCTCATGCCGTCAGTTTAAGAGTTATAGTTATGACGGTTTGCTAGAAAATTTGTATTTTTGTTTGCGATTCGTTCTGTATAGTTAACTCAAAATCGTCAAATTTTAATTTATATCAGTTTGCTTTTCAAGCGACGATATACTCTCTAGGGGCCTGAAATAATCAGTAGCTAGAATTTTTAAAAAGCCGTCCACTAACACACTCGCAATCTCAAACAGCCAAATTGTCGAAAAAATCTAAATTTGAGCTAGAAACCTGTAACATTGGAATATATTGTCTTTAGGTCCCCAAAATGATCGTGTGTTACGGTTTTTAAAATGCGCTCACTGACACCCCCACAATTAACAAAATCAATTTTATCTAAAGGTCAAAGATTAAATTAGGAAGCTGACATCTTAAATATAAAGTGTTTTTATAGTCGGGCGCAGTGGCTCAATGGTTAGTGTGTCGAACTGCTAATCGGAAGGTCCCCGGTTCAATTCCCACCGGGACCAAGTAACGCTGTCACACCTTTTGCGAACGTCTGACAAACATCCAAGAATAGCAATTGTCATGAGAAGCTTCTCAAATTTTCCGTTCGGATTTGGAGTAACAAATAGTAGGTTCCTTCCACTTCGCAAAGAAAGTGAAGTTGGAGAAGCCAGGTTTTAGGAAATTTATTTGCAAAATTCGCGCTCTATTCGCCAGACTTATAGAGCACTTCGTCAAGTTTACGGTGCCCAAATGGTCCATCTGAGCAGCTAATACGCAATACTATGGATCGATTCATGACTACATTTACTCTTTGTGATAATATTCATCCAAATCGAGCCCGTACCGTGCGTACAGAAGAAGCCATCGTCGCTGTAGATGTGAATGTGAGAGAGGACGCGAATTAATCGATCCGAAGCCGTTCTCTGCAACTCGGTCTCTGCCCGTAAACTACTTTTAAATTTTTGAGGAAAGATCTTGGCCTACATCTATATAAGATCCAACTGGTGCAAGAATCAAGCCTAACGGACCATCAATTGCGTCGTATGTTCTGTGAATGGGCTGAGAATCCCCTGGAAGTTGAACGGGATTTTTATCGTCAAATCATCTTCATCGATGAGGCTCATTTCTGGATTCACGGGTTTGTTAACAAGCGGAATTGTCGTTTTAAAAGTGAGCACAATCCTCATGAGACTCTTGAGGCCATTACATCCCGAAAAAATCAAAGTTTGGTGTGGTTTACATGGCGAAGGCTTCATGGGCCCATTTGTCTTTAAATCCGAAACCGTTGCCAACATTACCGTGAATGGCGAACGCTACAGGCTTCTTGATTCTTGATTTTCTTATTCCTCATGTCATTGGAAATCATTTGCTGGAGAAATGGTTCCAACAAGACGGCGCAACATGCCATACAGCGCGTGCAACCATGACTTTGTTGAGTCAAACGTTTGATGACCGAATCATCTCAAGAAATGTACCTATGAGTTGGCCACCTCGTTCGTGTGATTTGACACCTTTGCACTACTTTTTGTGGGCGTACATCAAATCCGTGGTCTATGCTGATAAACCAGCAACGATTGATCACTTCGAAGGCAACATTCGACGCACTATTGACGAAATAAGACCTGGTATGCTCGAAAAAGCAGTGCAAAATTGGACCGACAGGATGGCGTTCTATATATATATATATAAAAATCAACCAATTTTTGTGTTTATTGCCGGTGTTTGGCCAAACGCGTTACCGATTCCAATGATTTGTTTTTTCCATGAAAGGTGACGTCTGTACGTAGGTTTTTAGGTATGAGCGATGTCTGTATCTGTATCGGTGTGTTAATTATGGTCATTTGAGTGAGTACACATGTTTATGTGCGTATGCGTGTAAATACTGATGCAGATAGAGACACCGCACATATAAAAATCCATCGTACGTCACCTATTTTGTTATCCGCGCATATGAAAGAGGAAGACCAGACGAACATTTCGAGCCTATTGTGGTGTTCGTGCGCACTTTCATTCTCGTATGTTATTCGTATGTTCAATGTTTTATTCAAATAGCTCTTATTGAATTTTTTTACATTTTTTTTGTGAATCGGACATCGGAAAGTTGCTTTTCCCATATTGATAACAATCGGTGTGAAAGTGAATGAAAAGTGATTGTATCGAAGTTGCTTACTTTCGCTTTGTTGTTTGATTCACACAAGTAAGCTGACATAGTCGCCTTCCAGGCAACAAGCACCTACCCTAAGTGGAACAGTGAAGTTGCGTGAGCGTTCTAAGCCATGCGGAGAAAAACGTGAATTCTCTTTCACCGGTTGAGCTCAAATCAGGCAATCTTCGGTATTGGCCTGAGAGTGTTTCTGTGAAGTTTGGTCAAAATCGGTCTTCCTTTTTTTTAGGCGCAGCAACATACGCCGGATACCCGGTATAGACAATAATAAGGAAGTCTACTCGAACATAGAATTCTCGGGCACGGGCAAAGACGGGCGGGTGCAGCTAGTGCCTCTATAAAAAACACCCTGTACATACTCTCTACCGGCCAATGGCCGAGATGCATCGAACTTGTTCGTGTCGAAGGATAATCTTGAATGCATCTTCGAGTCACTGAAAAACAAAAAATCGCCAGGGGTGGATGGTGTCACAAACGTCGTATTGAAACACCTGGCTCCGGGAGCTGTGGATGTTTTTATCACGCTGTTTAAGAATGCGCTGAATAATGCATATTATGCGGCACATAAGAAGGTAGCTGCGGTTCACCCTACCCCGAAGAAGGGTTAAGAAAGAACCCTGCCAATCTCCGTTCGATTAGTTTGCTGCTATATTATATCAAGGTCTTCAAAAAGTTGTCGATAGAGCCCTGTTGAAGTGTGTAGAGGACAATAACATACTTCCGACCAACCAGTTTGGGTTCAGCGCGGGGCATGACAACATTCATGCCGCGTCGAAACTGGTTTCCGACATTCACTGGAATAATTGCAAGAACCAATGAACGGGTGCTTGCATCGTTGATTTGAGGTCGGCGAATTCTCCGATCCTGGTTTAATAAAGCGCCTAGTTATATGGAATAGATTCGGGTTTTGGAGAGACAATGTCCAATGGACCTGTCTCCGGTTGTTTCGAACGCCTGAATCCAACTATATAAAATACTATCCCAACAATGTCCTATACGATGCCAATTTCCTTAAGGTAACTCGAAGGCACTTTGAAAGGACGATGGCCAGCGACAATAGTCTGATTTTTGGTGCTTACTACCCAAATGAAATGTATATATAGATTACGCTCCGGTCGGGCTTTATCCCACTTTGACTTTATCCATATTGATGTAAATAGTCTGGTGTAGATGAGGGACGGTACCCTGGTATTATACCACCGCTAAAGCAGTGCGAGAGTTAAGCGGCTCATCCGCTTCAAGGACGCCGCCGATGCTCATGAGCTCCTTAGTTTTAGTACCGCAATAGCGAAGGGGGATAAATTCGATTCGGAAAAGCAATTTTCCGAATTTAGGGGGGCTTGTTGAGAGGTGGAGGGGTCAACATTCACTCCCAATACGCTGCGTTAATCTAGGTAACATCATGTTAGTTTATAAGTAAGACTAAGTTAGCTAAGGCGTTTCTGGGAGAGGCCGCGCCGGTTTTAGGGAGATTCCTGACGCCGTAAGGCTTCAGTCGGCTCACGGAAGCGCGTGTGCACGTTAACGACTGCCAGGCCAAATAAAAAGAATGCATTTCAAACGAGTTAGATTAAATAACCTTAACAACATTTTATTTCTTTACCATGTACAAACGATACAAATTTGAAGTTCTTACTTGGTCGCTGGTTGAATTACAAGAGCGAGCCGCATGTACAGAATTTTAGCTTACAGGCAATGATAAGTTACACGAATATGAACAAAGAAGAATATAACATAATGCATCTCTTTAACAAGAGATTAAGTTACTTTAGCATGATATTAATACAGCAAGTAAAAATTAACGGATAACATATTGGCATAAATAGTTAGAGCAAAAAACAGAAAAGTAATAAATAGGGAAAATAATATATGTATGTACGACATAGACAATTAATACTGAACACTTCCATTCACGACACCAGTGATCTCCAGTGGTGTCAACCCACTTAATTGCATGCACTTTTGCGGGAAGTTTCAAGATGTTAAATATGTCGATAGGCTTATATAAATGGTAAAATTGCCTCGATGTGATATCTCCCCTTGGTCTTTTACGACAAGCGCTTTGGGGCGCTGCAGTGATATTCTGTGATATTCCCTGCACGGGCAGTTTTTATACCTTATATAAATTAAGATAAATGTATCCTCCAGCCCATCTGATGACAGACGGAGCCTACTTACTTTTAATTGTTACTCTGGAGTTTTTCGACGTTCCCAAGATATGCTATAAGATATAGGACTAATCATGATGGGATTAGAAAGTAAATATTTCAATTGAAAATCTTATGATTTCCAGTTGTCTGAACATAACTTTGAATTGTATTTAAAACGGATACACAAACTTCATTCATATGTTAAATATTGAAACAACCGGATTCTTCAACAGATAGTTTATTTCTCCACTCACAATTTGTTACATCTCTTAACATTAGGTTTACATAAGTAAAGAACGGACCACACATCCGTTAACTATGTATTAAGTATACTGTACAAGAACTTTACTTCGTAGTTTAGCTTTACTATAATATGTACATATGACATCACCTCCTTTTTTTATTTTTGGTTGTATACACAAAACTTAGACTCTATATTTCCGTAAAAACTCTTCAAAACAAAATAAAAGATTTCCGTATAAAAATTAAAAAAAATACATCTTTACTTTTTAGTTCATGTTATAAAATATATCGCTCATTAGAAAGAACACCGTCACAGCTCAAAAAAACACAATTTTTACTTAATGATACAGTTCAAACCCATTTTCTATAAAGTTTATGATAGAAGAACGTCGTTTCTATAACTTTAAATTTGATGACTAGTAGGCACTTTGTGTCGCTATGGTGCCTGTCACTTTTTATTTTTTTTTTATTTGTGGAAAAACTGTTTTATTCTCATTTATTTGAAGTGAAAACTAATCTTTTAATTGTTCAAAAGTGTCATATTTTGTGATAAAACTGTTTTATATTCCAGGTAAGTTCAATATGTGTACTGTGGTGATCTGTAACTCTGGAAGATAGGCAGCTAGCTGCAGGCACTTGACATGAATACACTTGCTGAGGCAGTCGAGGGGTGATCGAGATCGTAGCAACACGTTTGGGGTTATTGTGTCAATAAATGTGATTATATAGAGAATAATAAATAATTGTTTCCAGCGATTAAGTAGAGCGTTTTGATTTACATTTGGATTAGATCACGGGCTATTACATTGGAGACGAGGTAAAGTAGAAATTTCAGGAGACATTAGATTGTCTGGCATTAAATTGCGGAAAAAAAAAATGTCACACATTAAATTGCGAGAAGAAAACGGAAGGGGTGAGACATTAGATTGTCAGGCATTAAATTGCGGAAAAAAGCGGAAGGACATTAGATTGTCAGGCATTAAATTGCGGAAAAAAATGTCACGCATTAAATTGCGAGAAAAAAAACCGAAGGGGTGAGACATAAGATTGTCAAGCATTAAATTGCAGAAAAAAAATTTGAAGCATTAAATTGCGAGAAGAAAACGGAAGGGGTGAGACATTAGATTGTCAGGCATTAAATTGCGGAAAAAAAAGAATGTGTAATTATTGTATTGCAGGACAAGCGTGTTGAAATGAGTGGCTCAGGAATAGCACCGTTTCTCTGCGAGGTTATCGAGAAAGCCTTGATTCGGTCGGAGTGAGAAAAGTGGCTCCGGGCATTTACTCTATATCTGGAAGCAGAAGAGATCAGTGATCCAATAAAGAAGAATAACAAATTATTACATTTGGGTGGGACACAACTTCAGGAGAAACTCCACGTTTGATAGGCACTTATTTCGTTCGCTGAAACCTGAACAAGGAGAGGGATTGAATAAATTTGTGTTGAAATTGCGAAATCAGGCAGCGAAGTGCCAATTTTGGGAAACAAAGCAACAGATTTTGGAAATAAACATAAAGGACAAACTGATAGATACATGGGCACCTAGAGATCTAAAAAAACGTAAGCTAAGGTAAAAACTGTTTTTGAGGCAACAATAGGGGTCAAAGGGAACACTGATTTTATTTCTTCGTATTATGTAATTGAGAACGGAAGACAATCGCTTTTGGGTCGTGATACTGCCATAAAATTTAACGTCCTGAAGCTAGGACTTGATGTCAATCGAGTCGATAACTTGTAACCATTTGTGAAAATTAAAGGCATTTCTATTTCTCTATCAATTAATGAGTTAGTGAAGCCGATTCAACATCCGTTGCGAAGGGTTGCAACTGCTCTGGAAGACAAGGTGGAGGCTGAATTGATCGAGGCAGTTGCTCGGGATATCATAGAACGGGTCTCGGGGCCGAGTCCCTGAATATCTCCTATTGTAATCGTTTTTTAAGAAACCGTGGATATAAGGATATGCATTGACATGAGGCGGGCTAACCTCGCTGTAGAGAAAATTACCCACTGCCAACGTTTGACGCGTTTATGACCAGATTAAAGAGTGCGAAATGGTTTTCGAGGTTAGATTTGGAAAACGCTTACCACCAGCTCGAATTAGACGAACGAAGTCGAGAAATAACGACATTTATCACGTCGAAAGAGAACATTTGTGCAATAATCGAAAGAGGTATAGCAAAAGCACTGCCCATAGCTGAAGTAGAATAGAATGCTGGTGCCAGAGCTGCCAACTGATGTCATGGAAATTATGCCCAATTTTTCATTAAATTATGCCCATTTTTAACCTTCGCGGGGTCAGTCACCTTGCCATGTGTGCCATCATTGCATTCGATGGTACCGGTGCGAAGGCTTACGGCGCAGGTTCAACAGGCTATGCTGTCTAAGGGCCACCCATGACAGACAGGCTGCTGACGAGCGTCAACCAAGTACTGACCCGGACTCTACGTCCCCTCTCCTCTTTGTCTTTTCAAGACGCAAGTTAAGTACGTATACGTGCTACTATGTGACCTTCACAGGACAAAACGTCCTTCCCCTTTCCCCTCCTTTACCACCTCGGCTGGACTAAGGTGTAATACGACCCGTGCCGAGAGTCAACCTGGCTGAGGGCCCAGTCATCAAATAGCTCAGTCGCCCACGGAGTATCCGGATACCTGGCGCCCTCTGGATTAACTAGCCTTATCTGCACAATGCGGATCTCTGTGCAGAAGGACCTCTTTTCTCCGCTACTCGTGGGATCTAACATGAACAAAAATAAAACAAAACAAACAAAAACAAAAAAATTTACGGCCGGTTCTCCTTCTATACCGGACGGTAGCACGGCGACCATGCTGTCTACCAGCAAAGCTCACCTGGCACCAATTAGTGCTGGGACTGTGGATACACATGGTCCCTCCACTAGTGGTTGCGAGCTCAATAAATCCCTCTCCGACAGGGAGAGGACTGTGACTCATGGTCCCCCCTCTGCCGGCCCTAACAAGACAACTACGTCTGCTGTCAACGCTTCTAAGCTGACTGTAGGACGGACTGTGGCTACTCATTAGGGTGGGTCACTCTAGTTTGGAGATTTTTTTTTTTTTTTTTTGACTTCTAATAGCAATTCAAATGTGCCACATGGCTATAGAAACTAATTTGGAAAGTTTCATAAAAATGAGATGTTACCTTCTGCCTCCGGATTAGCCTTGAAATTCTGGAAAATTGAATAAAATTTATATTTCTGAAAACTTTTTTAACTATTTATTTTTCATTTATGGAAACACGTAATTAATCAAACATAAGCTTAAACAATGTTGTAGTAAAATGTTTTTCAGTTCTAAGATTATTTATTTTATTTTACGAAAATCCTTTTTGCTGTCAAATTTCGGCATAAGTCTACGGGACTCAATTTTTGCTTTAATGAGACCTTCGCGCGCTGATTTTGTGCATAGACTCCCTGAAGCTTCAGTGACAGTTTTGACCGACCTCTCAACTGCTTGAGTATGGCAAGGTAAACGCAAAAAAGTTATTTCGTTGTCCTCTCCTTGAGCAATAAGAGATTCAAGTTCTTCGTTAGAGATTTGCTTCTGGATTGGTGGTTCTGTAACGTGAGCCGCTTGCCAGTTAATAAGTTCGTAATAAACTTTTGCTTCCATGTTTACGGCTGGAACCTGGAATAGCCTAAACTTTTGTGTATTTTCACATCGTGTTTTCAGAATACGACGCAGAGCCAGTTCTCTGATATGTTTTTCAGTGTCTGTTAACATCGCTAACGGAAGATTTTCAGGATGGGCGAAATAACTGTTGCGTTGTATAACCGGGTCAATAACAGCCTTCAATTCTGCTGTTAAATAACGACACCTCGATATTAATTGATATAAATGCCTTCCTCCATCTTTGCAACTTGCATGGCCTTTGATGTCGAACCATGTTGGAGCGTAAACTTTGACAACATAAGTTGCCAAACAAACAAGTTTATCAGAGGGGTCTGACGTTGTAATGTAGAGACGAAGAATCCGGTTAGCCCGCGTGAGCCATCTGGCATGAGACATTTTCCCAGGCGATTTGTGTACTAAGTCTTCAGGGCATTCACCAGATACAACTGCTGATACTATTTTGTATAAATACAGTTGGTCAGAACTGAGATCTTTCTTGTCTATCAATGGCATTTGACCTGGAATATTTTAAAATCTTGCAACAGCTTTTTCTTCACAACTTTCCAATGCTTTTCCGATTTCACCAGTAAATGTTCTTGGACCAGAAGTAGAACCATCAAGAAAAGAAAATAAATGCCGAAAGGGCAACTTCATTCATATGCAGTAAACAAATTAGCCACTGTAAGGGTCTGTTTAACGTTTTTTCTAGTAATCTTATTACACCACCAAATTTTCCAACATTGACATTAGTTCCATCACATCCTATAGCCATCAAATAATCCAAATTTATATTTTCTGTTAAAAAAAAAAATCAAAGATTGCTCTTTCTATTGATTTAGCTGTTCCAATTGCTGGAGTAACATAGCCCAAATATTTCCTATCTGGTTCTTTAATTAATGAAATATGTTCTTCAACGATGGTTTCTCTATAGTATTTTCCGCCTTTTTTCTTGGTGACCATTGTTTTATCTTTTCGACCGTCAAAGTATAGCGCAGGTATTTGGCAAACTTTTTGTTTCTCAATGATGTTTTTTCGAGCTTTCTTTCTTTCCCTTCTCAATTTATTTTTGTCAATAATAGGCATATTGGTTTCTTGCAAAACAACCGAGGCTATAGCCGATGCTGCTCTATCTGATACACCGTAACGATCACAGGTTTGAGACAGTGCAGTATAGCTTATAGAAACAGGCGATTCCTTCTTCAGGTTCATTATTTTTGCTGGTTGATAATATTCGCTTTCGCTGGACGAGGACCTATCACACGCAGTAGATGAGGACGAGGAGCTATTGATGATAGAAGCAGTAGTAGTTACGACTTTGGTTTTCGTTTGTGAGCGATTTTTTTGTGACATCTCCCGTTTGAGTTTCCTTTCTAGACCGTTTCGATTTTTCTTTGTTGTTGCCACTTCTATGTGTCCAATTATCAATTTTCTTGCAGTTCTTTGGTCGGTAAGAAAACTTTTTTCATTCGATGGGATTTTCTTTTCTTTAGGGCAAATACACTTTGTAAAATCTAA
This sequence comes from Portevinia maculata, assembly GCA_949715645.1. Classification (NCBI taxonomy): domain Eukaryota; kingdom Metazoa; phylum Arthropoda; class Insecta; order Diptera; family Syrphidae; genus Portevinia; species Portevinia maculata. The sequence goes on from OX454526.1 coordinate 225,554,424, forward strand.
GCACTTACAAGAAGATATATCAAACAAAATCTTGCTGGAAGCTAGGAACTCTTCTAATCGGTTTTTAGGTATTTTAGGATGAGATTTCAAAATATATTAAAATTTGAGATGATAAGCTTTAAGCATTTGTTGCACTCTTACGTGTGGTGATATCGGAAGTGAAGCTTTTTTCCATATATTTTCTATTTTAACGGTGACAACATCAGAGACTTCTTGAAAATTTGGTTCTTTTTTCGTATTTTTATTAGTTTTAATTATAAACCGCGTCCACTCGTAGCACTTCATAACTTCTTCATAAGTTGGAAGTACATTATCTTTGAAGTCACTTGTATCACCAAATATAGGACATCTCCAAGCCTTTCGAGTACGATTCATTTTAAAAAACACAGTATCACACCTTTGTTTTAATTTAATACACCACAACTAACCGACTAAAGGAATCGTGTTGCAATTTGAAATAAACGATTTTTCAAAAAATGTATGTTGGCCGTAGTATGCCGTGGAAAAAAAATTTTAAATTAGTTTTTCCAAACCTTTCTGGAATTGAAAAGAATGTACTGGTGGTTTGCAACTCTAAATGCAGCGGAAAATTAAATTGACAAATAAAAATGGAAGAATACGATGCTAATACCTAACTGATTGCTAAGCAATCCATACTCCCTTATTTCAGAACTTTAAGCTTGATCCAGAGGTAGTTATACTATACCGATTGCAGTAATATTTTATACATGTATTATTAGTCCCAAGTGGCAACATAATTTCGCTAATAGAACCCATAATTTTTTAAAAAAAAATTTGACCCACCCTACTACTCATGGTCCTCCCGCAAAAGTCGGCAAAAGCGTTGACAATAAAAAATTTGATGGTGATGGGACTGTGAATCATGGTCCTCTCCCTTCCAACACCAAGCGTCCCCGTATCAACAGATCCAAGGCGTCTTACAAGCAACGACGCAATGCCATCCGGATCCAGCAGATGTGTGGCACCATCGCGGAGAAGGATAGGACGCCCGCACAAACAGCCAAACTAGATTGGGCTCAGCAGATCCTCAAGTTCTGCGACCCGTCGATAAAACGCAGAGGTCAGTGGAAGGAACCAGCTCGGTTCCCAAGAGGCAGAGAGTGCACAACACCGGCATCTCTCCGACTATCACACCTCTCAGGTCTTTCAGCGACATCTTGAAAGACAAGATTGTGGTCGCAGTCATCGATCGCAACGACATTGATGGGTCCATCACCCAGGAGAAGTGGGATATGATTAAGAGAGTGCTTTCGCGCTCCTTCTCCACGTTCTTTAGGAATCATCCCGGACCTCTTCCGCTTACGCATGAAGGCGGGTGGAATCAAGGTCACATCAAACTGGTCGCGTGTGATGACCAAAGATCGGCCGATCTCTATAAGCTTGCAATAAGCAGGCTTGGAGAGGTGTGGCCTGGCGCAAAGCTCGAGGTTATTGCGAGGGAAGACATCCCCTGCCGACCAAGAAATCGCATCTGGATCACTGCGGATCCATCCACCCCTGATGGCATCCTGGAAGTCCTGCAATTGAGCAACCCTTCACTTCCGACCCACAACTGGAAGGTTTCCAAACTGGAAGAGCTGAAGGGCGATTACAGATGTGTCGTGGTTGTAATCAACCAAGAAACCTTGGCTCCTCTGGCCAAGAACGACTACATGATTAGATTCGCATGGGACGATGTCAAAATGCGGGTCTATAAAAAGGTCGAAATGGATGCGGGTTAACTACCCCTCCTCCTCCCTCTGACTCTATGATCGCAGTCTCAGATTCTGGAGCTTCAATGTCCTTCCCCTCGCTGGAGGATGATGAAAACTCTTTACCCAAAAAATCACCATCCACTTCCGACGTCCTGTCAGATATGGAGACTGATTCTCTAGACAAGGTTCTTCTGAGTGAAGACAAGCTTCTCAGCTCATCCTCGGAATTGGAAGGCCTGAACAACACCGTGGTGGAGGTATCTCTGCCTGATTGTAGCGAAAATGCTGCAGTTAGTACAGATTAAATTCCAACACTCCATTAAGGCTTCGGCCGCACTCATCCTTCGTCTAGCCAAAGGCGCAGAAGACATCGTCTTGATCCAAGAACCCTGGATTGTATACAACCAGACTCGAGGACTCAGGACTCCCGGATACTACCCACTGTATGTGACTGATAAAGGTAAACCCAGATCGTGCATACTAGTGAAAAGTAACATTAATGCTTATTTACTCCCTAATTTCAGCGATCGAGATATGACTGTGGCAAGACTGGAGACTGCAGGCAGATCATTCTGGTTGGCATCAGCTTATCTCGCCCACGATCACGTGGGGCCTCTCCCTGGTGATAACCTAGAGAGGCTGGTCGATTAAGCAAGGAGGCAGAAAGCTGAACTCATAATCGGTTGTGATGCTAACGCTCATCACACCGTATGGGGCAGCTCAGATATTAACAACAGAAGTGATGCACTTTTTGAATAACTTTTAAGTACTAACCTCATTGACTGTAACCTAGGTAATGAACCCACATTCATTACCAAAAACCGACAAGAAGTCCTTGATATTACTCTTGTCTCCGATACCATCAACGACATGATAACGGGTTGGAAAGTATCGGCTGATCACTCGTTCTCCGATCACCGATATCTTTCATTCAACCTTAACGTTGATCCTCCATGCCAACCCTCCTTCCGCAATCCTCGGAAAATCAACTGGCCTTTATACAGAGAAACTCTATACAAACGTGTTAACTCTGAACTCTGAAGTCCCCCCTTTAACTCCAACGAGCTCGACAATAAAGTCGATGAGCTTACCCTGGCCTTTAACGAAGCAATGTCTGCATCGTGTCCCCTCGTACAACCTAGGGGGAAAAAGAAGCCTCACTGGTGGTCCACTGAGCTGGGACTACTTAGAAAGGAGTGCAGGAGACTCTTCAATCTTGCTAAAAACTCAAAAGCTATAAACGATTGGGACTCCTACAAGGAATCCCTCAAATTATACAAAAAAGAATTAAGGAAAGCCAAAAGAACGTCATGGAGACTTTCTGTGGAAAAATAAAAGAATCCTTTGAGGCATCTAGGCTAAAAAAAAATCCTTGCTTCAGATCCTACTATGCCTAGCTGCCTTAAGAAGGCAGACGCCTCTTGGACGACATCTAGCGAAGAATCGCTCAATCTGCTACTTGATACTCACTTTCTAGGTAGCTCCAATATTACCGGCAATTATAGCCTTAACAGGTCACATGCACAGGTAACTTACCCTCACGGTCTGATAACTAGGGACAAGCTTACTTGGGCGCTACAAAGCTTCAAACCCTTCAAGTCTGCAGGACCAGACGGTATAATACCTGCCGAACTACAAATGTCAGCGGATATCATCCTGCCTGTGCTGGAGATGATCATGAAAAGCTGTCTAAATCTGGTTCATATCCCCCGGGCTTGGAGAGAAGTTAAAGTGGTTTTTATACCCAAGGCTGGCAAATATTCCCATGTCAGTCCAAAGGACCTCAGACCTATTAGTCTATCTTCATTCCTCCTCAAAACGCTGGAGCGATTGATTGATATCCACCTCCATATGCACATAAACCCGCAATTGCTGTCTACAGCTCAGCATGCGTACTGTAAGGGAAAGTCGGTGGAAACCGCTCTTCACTCCTTAGTACGCACAATCGAATACTCTCTCCATCACAAGGAGTATACCATGGTTGCTTTCCTTGACATAGAAGGCGCCTTCAACAACGTTAACACATCTGCAATCGCAAACGCACTGGCAGAACTGAATGTGGATAGCTCGCTTGGTGAATTGATCAATCTACTGCTAAATAGTCGGATTATCAATTCAAAACTGGACGTAACATCTGCTAGGAGGTCTGTCAGTCGAGGGACGCCGCAAGGCGGTGTTCTTTCTTCCCTTCTCTGGAACTTGGTGGTGAACAAACTACTGATAAACCTGGAAGGGGAGGGCTGCAGAGTGATTGCCTATGCGGATGATGTAGCTATTGCCGTCTCTGGAAAACACCTCAACACCATAAAGGAACTCCTGCAAAACGCTCTTAACAAGCTAACGAGATGGGCTAATCGGTGCGGACTGGGCGTTAACCCCCACAAAACCGAGCTTGTCCTCTTTTCCAGGAAATATAAAATCCCATATATTGACCCTCCCTCTATTAGCGCTACAAGCTTAACTATCTCTGACGAAGCAAAATTGTTGGGTCTAATCTTCGATAGGAAGTTAAGCTGGAAACCCAATATACAAGAAAGAGTCAAGAAAGCTACAGTAGCACTTTTCTCTTGTAAAAAAGCAATTGGCAACAAGTGGGGTTTACAACCCCGCATTACGCACTGACTATATACATCGGTGGTAAGACCAATTCTTACTTACGGGGTGGTTGTCTGGTGGACTGCTCTAGAAAAAGCTATAAACCGCGACAAGCTGGGCAAAGTCCAGCGTTCAGCGTGTCTGTGCATTAGCGGAGCACTCCGTACTACCACCTCCGATGCTCTGGACATTCTGCTACACCTGATACCCCGTGATATATTTAGCATGCAAACAGCGGCATGTTCCGCTGTCCGCTTAAAAGCTACCTCGCAGTGGACCAATAACAATATTGGCCACTCCATTATTCTAGACTCCTTTAAGTCTCTACCCAGAAACATAGACTACACCATACCCCGTTTGCAGTTCGGAAAAAACTTCCAAATCACCATTCCTTCCAGATCATTCTGGGATGATGATGCATTTGCGAATGATAAATCGATCCACTTTTACACCGAAGGATCAAAAACTAGTGATGGGGTAGGTGGTGGAGTCTTCTCAGAAGAGCTAAATCTTAGCCTCTCTTTCCGTCTTCCTGATTACTGTAGCGTGTTCCAGGCGGAAATTTTAGCGATAAAAGAAGCCCTGACGTGGCTGAAGAGGAATGTGATATCCTCAAAGGATATCCGTATCAGATAGTCAGGCCGCGATTAAGTCCCTGGACTCAGTCTCTTCAAATTCCATCATAGCCCAAGACTGAAGATCATCTCTTTCGGAGATGGCAGAGCAGTTCAATATTCACCTCTTTTGGGTGCCGGGGCATAGGGACATTCCAGGTAACTGCAGGGCAGTTGATCTCGCCAAAAAATGAACCACATTATCTCCTTTACCTGATAAAGGTTCCCTAGATATACCAATCGCTACTTGCAAACTCTTGTTTAATCTATCCGCAATCGGGAGAACAAACCTTAGGTGGACAAGTAGCAATACATGTCTAGCGACTAAGCGGATCTGGCCAAAGCTGGATCTGCGACGCTCTAAGTGTCTAATCTCATTAAATCGACTGCATATTTTTTTTTAGATTTAGATTTAGATTTATTAATCCGTTGAATTCATGTTACAAAAAGATAAATCTTATAAAATATTGTACATGCTTTTTATGGGAAACTATGAAATAATTCAAAATAAATAAAGTAGAGAAAAAAAAATAGATAAAGAACGAAATAAAGAAAAGAGAGGATAATGAAAAATGAAAAGAAAAGGAACTGAGAAAGAAAAGAAAAGCACGCAATGCGATAAAAAGCTTAGCAGAGGAGGAAAATAGTGTATGAGATGGATGTCAGGAAAGGTAACGTCGATGCACTAGAACATCTCTGCGTAGTATTGAAAAATGAGTGTCGCGAAAGTGTTGTTACCATAAGATCGCTTGATGTGAAGGGGTAACGAATTCCACAGTTGAATGGCATGAACAAAAAATTGCCGTGAAGTGACCAAATACTTATGACTAGGTGGGATTAATTGCATAGCTATGTGGGTTCGCCCCATTCTTATTTTATTGTATAAGTATTCTGGTATTTTCGTGGTAATGATTTTGTGTAAGAATAGAATGGTTCGATATTTTAAAAGGGCTGTTAGGGAACAGCCAGTAATTCGTTGGGTGTAGCCGGAGATGTGCTCAAGTCTGTTTATATCGAAGATGTACCTAGCACAGCTATTGTAGGCAACATTTAATTTTCGTTTTGGACTCCACACTTCGGGCAAAATGTAGTCTCCCTGGCACAGCAACATCAAGCAGCGAATATTCTGACTCAAATTTGTTCACTAGACTATGAATTGCTTGTCTACTGGGACAAGAATTACATCCAAAAATTGGAGTTATCGCTCTTGAAGTTGCGACCATCGACTCGGAAATCCGGTATTAAGTTTTAATTATTTGTAAACGTGGTTCCTTTCTGTACTTCACAATGATGAAAATCTTGATTTTATTTAATATTTTGAGATTGACAATTCGGTAATCGGTTTAAGGGTGCGTTCACACTGAAAGTTTGAAGGTGTCAAGTCGCTAATGAAAGACTACATATTTATTAGTATTTAAATAAATAGAAAACCTCTGAACATAAACAACATCAAATCACAGATAACAAAATTATTCATAGTCTTTCATGTAATTATAGGTGAAAATAACATAAAATCGTAGCAAATAAATTAAAACATAAAACAAAATAAACAAAATCACAGAAAAAAACTCATTTAAAAAACCTAAGCGACAGAAGTTAAAATTATATAGAATCTTCATCTTCATCATAGTCTTTAAAGTCATACATTGTTTGGAAAAAATTGAAATGGCTTTCATATTACACTTTCGTGGCAGTCTTCATTTTTAAAAAGCCTTTGCGCGTGTTATATACCGCTTAAGGTTTCAACATTTAACGAATTTCTTACTTTTGTCTTGTTTTGATTTATTGCTGAAAAAATTCGCTCAACCGAAGATGATCAAAGTGGGAGACAGAACTTGCTAGTTAAAAAAGTGTCTAACTGTGGAAACATTTTGGAATTATCCCTTTTTGTATGTCTGAATTATGTTTTTAGATTTGAATTACGAATGTTTGACATGAAATAAACGTAAAAAAAATGCTGTAAAATTGTGCCCATTTCAGCATATTTTCAGATTAAGTTGCCCAGGTGCCCAAGGCTTCAAAATTATGCCCAAAAGGCATAATTATGCCCCAGTTGGCAGCGCTGGCTGGTGCAGACGCGGAATTGATGGAAGCGGTGGATAATATAAAAAATAATTCCTGGAATTCGAGTAACAGCAGTAACGTTTTTTTCCGACAACGGACGTCAGCTTGTGAGCGAGGAGTTTAAGCAGTATTGTGCAAACAATGAGGTGCAGCTTATGACGTCACCGCCCTATAGGCCATAAGCTAATGGGGAGGAAGAAAACATGAATCGTTCCATATTAAAGCGGCTATAAATAGCAAACTCTAAAGGAACCGACTACAAAAAAAGAGATCCAAAAGTTCATCCTGATGTACAACGTTACTCCGCACGGGACAACTGGGAAGACTCCGTCAGAGCTGTGCTTAATCGCACCATCCGAGACAAAATACCTTCGATCCGGGACGTCAATGAAGATGTTTTAGACTCTGAAGCACAAGATCTAGACCTTATGAACAAGCAGAAGAGGAAAGAGAGGGCAGACAAAGATCGAAGAGCCAAGGTCTCTGATATAGGGGTCGGAGACAAAGTGGTCTTTCGAGATGGTATCTTCCCGAATAACCTAACACCTGTTTTTAACCCGCAAGTGTTCGAAGTAATTGAGCAGAAAGGGAGCAATGTTGTGGTTCGAGGAATTGGAGACGGCAAAGTATTTACGAGAAACATTTCTTATCTTAAAAGAATACCGGCTTCTCCGGGATCAGATCAACCTTTAACTCCTAAACCTCCAGCTTTCCAGACGAAGGTACAGCTCTCCCAACGGTCGTCGATGACACAGATATTAATCTCCCACAACTGAAGGGAACATCACAAGGCGAAGCAAGCGGTCCACAGTTGAAGCTGAAGCTTAAAAATATGGGAGGGATGTGGTGATCTGTAACTCTGGAAGATAGGCAGCTAGCTGCAGGCACTTGACATGAATACACTTGCTGAGGCAGTCGAAGGGTGATCGAGATCGCAGCAAGCAACACGTTTGGGGTTATTGTGTCAATAAATGTGATTATATAGAGAATAATAAATAATTGCTTCCAGCGATTAAGTAGAGCTTTTTGATTTACATTTGGATAGATCACGGGCTATTACATGTACTTTTTTTTTTTTTGTGTTATGACGTTATAGAACATAAAATATGACAGATATGCAAACGTAGTATTTCGAAATATGACAGTCTTTAATTAAAAGAATAACTTTTTAATCGTATTATTTTTTCTTGTGACGTTATTGATAGAAAAGTGTTTGGCTTTAAGAAATATATTTTTTGGACTATGTCATAATATGACGTTCTTGCTGCAAATAATATTGCATTATACATAAATTGTTTCTAGTTATTTTAATTTGTATCACTTTTTCACAAAAACTGAATAGCTTTTCTGAATAATACCTATAAATGCATTCCCGTGGATGCAACTCGTTGAGCTGATACTTCGTTTGAGAGCATTGCTAGTCCAACAAGTTCTTCATCTAAAAACAACAATTGCAATACTAACCCAGAAATCGCGTCTTCATCTGTTCAGACAGATGTGCCAATTTTGGTAAATCCCCCAAAAAAGGCTTAAAAGAAGAAAAAAATGTTGAAAATTGGAAAAAAAATGTTTTAAAGAAGAGGAGAAATCACGGTGAAGAGTACCAAACGCTCTCAAAAACTAAAAATATAAGGGTGAAAAGAGAATTGAAAGCTGCTTGTGGAAAAAAATGTAAACTTAAGTGCGCCGCTAAGTTCAGTCAAGATGAAAGGCAGCGATTTTTTTAAAATTATTGGAGCCTAGGTAACATAGAAAGGCAAAGGCAGTTTATAAACAACTCTATGACAGTCATAGCTCCAAGATACAGGTACACCCGTGAAGGAGGAACACGAGCTCCAAGAAGTAACAACAATGCTTAGGTACTATTTTTCTAAGTCTGCTGTTGAAAAAGTTAGAGTCTGTAAAATATTTTTCAGAAACACCTTAGATATCAACGATCGGACGATCCGAACTGTTCATGAAAAGAGAAAAAAGTTGGTTGATGTTTTACTTGAGCCAGACTTGAAAGGTAAGCATCGGAACCATAGATCCAGCTATCAGAGACGGTTTTAGGAATCACATAAATTCCATCGCAAAAATTGAGAGCTACGAGTACTACACCAGAGCAAATTCAACTCGGACGTTCGTTGACGGTAGTAGGTCACTAGCGGAAATACATAGAGATTACGCAAGGTATATAGAATACATGGTATGAGATTCAAGTCAGACATTTTTGTTTGTTCTGCGGATGTACGTCATCTGTATCGGGTAGTTTGAAATTTTGTTCACTTGTTGTTTGCAAATCAGCTTACCTATTGCAATCTTTATTTAATGTACTGTAAAAACATATTCAAAATAAATGTGGATATAATTTGTAGATACTATTATTTTCTAGTTTTATTAATTTTTCTTTTATTTGTGTTAACATTTGTCCCGAGAGTTTTATTCAAAATTCTGATTTTAAAGAACATTTTACATCAAAAAAAAGGTCTCTGATTTTGGAATCTGCGTTTATGTTTTCAGACATATTCATTAATGTTTTGATGTAATTTGGTCCAGTTTTTAGTGTTGTTAAGTTATATGCTGTAAATATATTGTCAAGCATTTTTAGTGTTTCAACAAACCGCGTATTAGGTTTGTCTAGGAATCCCTCTGACACTTGATCCACCCACGTGAATGTTCCATTCAGTGGGTCGGCACCGAAATCTTGGAGTTAGTTTGGAATTTTAGACTTTAACCGATGAAGTATGTAGCCACCCAAATACTCTAAGGTATCGTATTCCAAGTCAAGCATGTCATTTGTGGACTCTTCAGGAATGCTTACTCCATTCACTAAATCGGAGAGCATGGAGGATGTTATTATAGTCTCTTGACTTTCCATTGAATATTGGCACTGAATAGTAACTTCTCCTTCATCATTCACATTGTGAACAAGGCCGCTACTGACGTCCATTTGAATTTGTTCTTCATTATCAGGTTCAATATTTGCTGCTTGTGAAACAATGGTTTCATTTCGTCCCAGTAAATACATGCGAAGGCGGTATTTAAATTACAAAGCAGTTGGATGATCATAAAGGCCACCTTTTGCTCGCATAACACCGAAGAACATTTCAAGAGGATCTTGATTGAGGCGGTATGTAAGAAGGTATTTGATGTTGTGTTGATGTTGAAGGTCCTGGAACAGCATTTTCAGCGCACTGATGTTTGTAAGTATCCCTTTTTGAGACGATATAAGTGACTTATGGCTTAAAATGCTTTCGTGTACTTCCATTTGTAAGCCATAAGCTGACATTCGTCGATTCTTGGAACTCGTGAGTTAAAGAGGTCAAAACAGCTATTAACCTGTTTGTAAAAAGAAATAGGTCAATAAAATCACTTGTTTTTTTTGGAACATTGCCTCTTCAAATAATTCAGACAGTTCTTTCCAATTTGCGGACCTTGGTTCACCCAGCATACCCATTCGAACTAAAGCCTCTGCATTACGATGAGAAAATAATTGTTTCGCGAACTTAACTTTTTGCCTTTTTCCGTATTTTACTGTTAGGTGGGTATGTGTTAATTTACTGGAAATCTTAAGGTCTGTGTTTGACATTTTTTGCAACAACTCTTCAACTGGCTCTTTTGTCAAATAATTGCCGTTTATGAGTAATCTCGTATCCAAAAAATGGTTTCTAAGCAGTTTTATTAAGTGCGGCGTATCACTGAACACATAAATTTTCTTCGACTTGTCGCAAGGATTTAAAAAGTAAGGTTTACTTTCGCTAATCGTCGCCTGAGAATTGTTTTGTTCCATACACCATTGGCACTTTTTCGAGAAAAACACATTTAAAGCTTTGCATACTTGGTACTCCGAAACTGTGTGATACGATTTTTTTTTTTATTTTTTTAATTTGAAGTTAGTCTTATAAAGAGTTCACCTACCAATTTCCAAAGTGCTTTGCCAAACCGTTAAGAAGCCACGTTAATTAACGTAAAAGTCTCCTTTTTTGACTTGTGTCCCACCTCCTACATTTTGAAATTGATTTTTTTTTCATACACGTGGAACACAAAAAAATGGATATGGCACAAAGCAATTCTCATCCAAAATATCTGAAAGGCAAGAAAGCATGGAGTTGAATGCCACAATTTGAAAGGAAAAATAGATTTCATCTTTTTTTTTAAGAAAGTTTTTATTCAAAAAATAAAATAAAATAAGGAATTTATTCAAAGTGTTTAGCATTAAACCAGTGAGTGAAAAATGTCTGATCAAATCAGATACATAGATAGATATAGAAGTACAGCTTCGAGTCATAATGTTCTCCTCCCAGCTGCGAAATTTCAAATAGATAATCCTCTTTGTTTTCTAGTGAATTTCGGGTTTTGTGTGAGCATTGTACCGTCAATGTTTGGCCTGATGTCGATTTGATCAGAATTTGAACTCGTTTCATGTTATTCTTTCGATTTTTTTTTTATATATATGCGAATATTTGTAACATTAAACTAAGAAATACGATATCTCATGCCAAACAAATAAATCAATTGGCATCAGTACAATTTGAATTTTAAAATTTGACACATTTCACTCACTTGCCCCACCTCAAAACTAGGTACAGAAAAACTTGTGCTAAACTGATCTGCAAAGCTTCATGGAATACAAATTGACAGAGTGTAGAACACTTTGCGGCAAGTTTTTTACTCATGGAACACCAAATCTTGAACCCTTCTGAATTTTTCTATACTTATCTTTGCAGGTAAAGCGGCCCTCACACGGTCAATCGGTTGACATCATGCATCGTGTATGTGTAAATTAACGCTACCTCTTACACAGTTCAATCGATTGACGTGAAATTTTTAGTTTTTGTGAGTTTTCGTGGTGTACCTATGGATGTGGGATGAGTGAAACGGACGATTGTATTGCATATATTGCTCTTGCAATATATTCTTGAATTGTACTGCGAGATGAACACGGAGATTCGCTGTCTTTAATGAAACTAATTTCATTAAAATACCAAAGAGTTGGTTCACTGAAGTTATCAACACCAGATCCGCTTTTACGAGTATTTAATTCATTTAAACGTTTTAGCTCGCGCCGAAAATTCGTTCTCAACATATTTATTTTTCTGGTGACATCCGCTTTTTGTGCATCAGGATACCTTTCTTTATACTTTTGCAGTAAAAGTTAATATTGTTGCATTTTTTTGTTTCGGTCGCTATAACCTTTCCCTTTGACATCCCATAAACTCGGTAATGACCGATAATTTTCAATTAATTCCGATACAAATGCTCGGTCTTCATCCTCCTTCAATTTTCCGCTGGCGCCAGACATGCTTTCGCTTCCGTAACACAAAGCACAATGAAGTAATTACGTCAATCCAACCCTTACACGTATCAATCAGCATGACGTTCATCATGCAAAATCAAACTTGCTTTGATTTTCGTCAATCAGACTTCACCAAATGTGTGTGACTCATTTTCACAAACACATGCTAGTGATTGATGTCATTCGATTGACCGTGTAAGGACCGCTTAAGGTCCATTAAACACATCTATTGAAACCATAGGTATTGAATGATTGACTGCTCGACGCTCGTACGTCTGCAAGTAGGTTTTGCGTTTGCAGCACTATTCATCACCGCACCGAATTCATATCTTCATAATAGCTGTGTTTTATTATCCATGCGGATCTGGATCTGGATCAATTTAATACGTAAAACAAAAACAACACAGGATCTTGCTATTTATCGGGATCATTAATCGTGATCCAAAATGTAATTACAAAACTCACTACCTCTTTTTTCGTGGCGTTGGTTATTTAAATTATAGGAAATTATAGGAACACAATAATATTGCCAGACCAAAATATGAAACACTATTAATAACACAAAAAATCAATTAGCATATTTTCATATTCGAATAATTTACCACTGCGACTTTTGAGACGTTTTGCTTCGTAATATAATACACAAAAATTAATGGAAATATTAGCAGTGCAATACTGTTAATATGTTGCATATTTGAACATAACATTTGAACATAGTTTCTGAAAAAAAAATATTGAGTGCAAAATGTATGTTGATTTGTATTCAAATGGCAACACCCCCGACACAACAAGCGATCATATTGTTACGTCACATTGTACCCTATAATTGCAATATGGCTGAGTGCCAATCGAAACTTGAAATACCTGGTATCGTCTGTTATGTGTTAAAAACAACTGTTGCCACAACTTGCCACTGATGATCCAGATCGTTTTATTATCAGATCGGATCCGTATCAAGATCATTGGGATAATAAAACGCGGCTAATATCGAATATTATCTACACTACTGTAATGGAGGTGGAACAAACCAATACTAAAATTTTGTTTGCGATCAGTGTTCCACATACATAGTGTTACATCCAGGCTAGGATTCGAAAAGATAAAACGTAATTCTATTTAATTAATCTTTATTAGTTCTCTTTCAATGTCTTTTACTTCTTGATTATTATTCTAATAATTCACTTATAGCTATTCTTGCACGTAGGACAAACCAATTCTCAACTTTGTTCATATTTTCTGTATCTCTTGTCGCGGTGATATGCACGTGGAACAAAACAATTCTCACAAAAAAATTGTAAATTATATGGAAAATTTGTCCCAAACGCCAAAAAATGGTTTATGGCACAAAACAATTCTACAAACTGTTGATTTTGGTGGATATGGGACAAAGTCGATATTCGATATCTCGGGATTGGAAAGACTAAGAGCAAATCAAATCACAGATTTAAAAGGAGCATACAAAATTACCATAGAATCCGTTCCTAACTCAAAAACGACAAAAGTGGCGTATGGAACAAAACAATTCTCAGGCGACGTAATATCCATCTTTATTAGAAGCCCTTGGTTGCCTCCTCCCAAATCAGATATAATAGCTACCACATGGAAGTCCATTGAATACAATTTTGTTATTATGGTTGTAAACATAGTTTTTCTAAGACTGGTGTCATACATGTAATACACTGGTTGTTTCCAGTTTTCAAAAAGGCCTCTTGCCATTATTACTTGTACGTAATTCGTGGGAGCCAAGAGAGTATCAGTCTTTACATCATTACTTTTTACTATCTTTACTCATATGGCTGTTGAATTTTCATCTCGTCAGCCATAAGAACACAAACTTTTTGGAATGGAGACAGATTAACAGTTCGCATCAATGCAAAAACTGAGCCAAGGTAGCCAGGTTCTACATTTACCTTAGACGCCCAACTTCTTAATGTGGTTACAGCTGGTAGTGGATATTTTCTTTTTAATAACAGCCTGTATGCCTTTGGACCGCAAGAATAAATAACAATGGCTTTTGAAATGTCATCGACATCCCACCTTATTCTTCTGTTATTTAGTTGCATTTTTCTTCGTTGTCCAGGAGTGAAAAAGTTGTTGATCCAATTACTTTCTTACTGTAGCAAATAGTTCTCTTGCATTAGGCGCTTGTTTTTTCAATAAGTAAAGAAACCTTAGTGCTGTAAATTGAAATAGATTAATATATACAAAAATAATGAAAAGTAATATATCCGATAATCCTACCTTTCATTTTGTTCTTGTAAGTCGTCAGTACTTGTAGATTTTTCAATTGTTTCGACATTTTCCTCAGCCGCTGGAGCTAGTTGTAGAAAGCGTCTGAGAGAAATTCGAATCCGTATAAGCTTTTTCATTCGGATTGGGAAGGCTTTTCCTGGAACAATTAAAGTTTGTAATCTATCTAATATAAAACATTTCTGTAGCTAGATATACGAGTATCTTACAAAATTTGCCGCACGACCTGTTTTGCTTCCCTCTTATTGCTTCTTTCCTGGCGGTTATTTTGGAAATCCTTTGAAGGAAATGGCAAATTTTCGGAGGAAATCGCATCTAATTTTAGTTTTTTACTATTTTTTGGCGAATACTTCAGTAATTCATGTATTAAAGGACGATTGTATTGATCGGATGTGAAATGCTTGGAGCAAAGGAATGCATTTTTTGCATTTAATTTATCCTTTCTGGCACATTTATTCACCCACACTTTTTGCATTTCTTCATTTCTTGGAAACCGAAAGAATTTCACTATTTCACAACCGTCTGCCACATCTGACGAAAAAGAAACTTTAAAAGAAAACTACGACCTATACCAATCTGAAAAGATACTTTCGAGGACGGAAAACAAGCAAGACAAAAAGAACACTAACTTCAACGGTGTAATCGCGGTGTATGACCTGCAAGCTGTTATACAGATACCAAAAGGGGATGTCTCTGTAATTTATTATAAATCTAAATTGAATGTTTTTAATATTACAATGTATGATCTTCGAGACAATAGCTGCGAATGCTTTGTTTGGGACGAGTCCAATGCGCATCGAGGAGTTAACGAGCTGGGAACTTGCATTCTTAAGTATCTTCAAAAAAAACAAGAATGGATTCAGAGATCATTTTTTATTCGGATAACTGTGTGGGACAACAGAAAAGTATTTTTTTTTGTTGGCGTTTTATCTGTATGCTGTCCGATATTTGGGTGTTAAAGAGATAACCCACTAATTTTTAATAAAAGGACATACACAAAATGGTGGTGATTCTGCACACTCCCTTATTGAACGACAGGTTAAGCGTTAGCTTAAGAGTGGGCCGATTTATTCACACGATGGATTCATTTCAGCAATTAAGTCAGCAAAGAAAGATGGGCAGCCTTTTGTTGTCAACGAGCTTTGTCACGAAGATTTTTATGATATTAAGGATCTGGCAGCGAAAATGGGTCAAATGAACATGGCAAATTTTAAATTACATGATGCAAAGGTTATCACGGGCAACAAGGACAACCCTAATTCAATTTTTTACAAGTCTTCTTATGCTAATGACTTTCAGGAAGTCATTGTAATAAAAAAAAAGCGGCCAAGTGCGAGTCGGGCTCGCCTATGAGGGTTCCGCGCGAATTATAATTATTATAATTTATTATTAGAAAATATTACAGATTTATTATTAGAAAATAATGGTTCACGGTTTACGCATAAGGTTTATGTTTATGAAATTAAAAAAAATTTATATTTGAGTTGATTGAATGTAAGATAAATTGCGGTTTACGATTTATGACGTATTAAAAAAAAACTACTTACTAGATCTCGTACACACCAATTTTCGGTGGAAGTTTGCATGGTAATGTACATCATATATTTTTTTAGTTTTATCATTCCCTTATTTTAGAAGTTAGAGAGGGGGGGGGGGGCACACATTTTACCGCTTTGGAAGTGTTTTTCGCGCAAACTATTCAGTTTAGAAAAAAATGATTAGAAACCTCAATATCATTTTTGAAGACCTATCCATAGATACCCCACACGTATGGGTTTTTGAGTTTCAGTTCTAAGTATGGGGAACCCCCAAAAATTATTGTTTTTTTTTCTATTTTTGTATGAAAATCTTAAGCGGTTCACAGAATACATCTACTTACCAAGTTTCAACAGTATAGCTCTTAAAGTTTCGGAGAAAAGTGGCTGTGACATTCCCGGACAGACAGGCAGACAGACATGACGAATCTACAGGGTGGCGCAAAACTCATCATCCTATCGGAAGAAGCTATAATTTTTGCAAATGGTGGCAAATGTAAATTCTACTTTAACATTTGTGAAGTTAACTGATACAGAAAAAACTTAAGACACCAATTAACATAATCCAAAAGCAGAACCAAAGTTTTTCATTCATAAAAAAAATTACAGCGAAAGAACATCGGGTGACAACTTTTACGCCACCTGACAACTTTTGCGCCACCTTGAATAAGGGTTCCGTTTTTTGCCATTTGGCTACAGAACTCCAAAAAGAAGAAAATCGATGAAGTTTCTCTTCAAAAAGCCTATAACAAGAAGCCGGGACTTGCAGAAAAGAAAAATAGGATCTGTTGGACCTTGTAAACAAAAATCATATTCCAAAGTATTATAACAACTTTTATCAAAATCTTTAACATGTTTTTCCTAAATTTATTTAACTAAAATAAAACTTTTTTCGTTATTTTTCAAAATATTTATTATAAACATACTAACATTTCCCTTTTCACTGAAAAAATATTAATATGTTATAATAAAATAAATGCAAAATAAAAAGTTGTTTCCTTAAGACATGAATGAGATTTTAAAACAAACAATTTATTGGTGGAAAAAAAGTCATATTTCGACTTATGACACATTCGAAATACGAGTGTACCTTAATCTTAATAACGTCACATGTGAAACTCTATGCTGTTTTTATACTTTTTGTGAGTATACAAAATTTTAGAAAATGGAGTTTCGTTGCATTACATCTAACTGCATTACATCTAACTGCAATAAATGGTATAAAACAAAAAAAGAATGAAGTCATAAAAATTAAGACAATTATAAAATTCAAGTTTTAAATTTCGTTTTCTGAAGAATGATGTGTTTCGACTTATGACGGTGTTCTTTCTAATGAGCGATATGTACCTTCTTTGGTTTGTTTTGTTATTTCTTAGGTTTTCTTGGGCGTAGTTTTGCAGTGTTATTTTGTCTTTAATCTCTTTCTTATTTTCGTGAAACTTCCGCTTTCTTACAATATTTTCAACTTCCTTGTCATTATTACTTTTATTATTTACATTTTGTTTCGGAATATATGAATCAATTTCATACCTCTTTAATTGATTTCTATGAACAACTTTCCGTCTGGCAATACATTCAATTATGTAAAGCAAATTACTCTTTCGCGTTACTATTAATGCTGGTCTCCATTTTGCATAACATTTTTCTTGATTGAGGTACAACACCTTTGGCACAAAATCGAAGGAATTCTTTTTGTGTTTTAAAAATTGTTCATAGACCTCTAATTTCTTGTCCTTATATATGTTCTCTAATTTCACTTGGCGATATTCCGCTTACCGTGGTCGGAGTATTTCTGTATTTAAATAGAAAATTCAGTATCTTAGCTTCGAGGAAAACTTATCTGGCTTACATTCATTTCAATATGAAACTAATGGTTTTTTGGCAGTACCGACCGCTCTTTCTGCTAGTCCATTTCATTTCCACCATAAGTGCTGAAACGAAATAGCCAGTTGCATTCCACCCCAATAACATTTCAACCGCAATACCCGCTGTGCAAGGAATGCGCATCAGTTTACCCTTAAGCCTGTATTCGGACGTACAGTGAAATTCAAGAATCTGTCCTTAGCTTACAACAAGAATGTGGAATGCTCTTCCCGGCTCCATTTTTCCTACACATTGTAATCTACACACATTTAAAAACATCGTGCATTGGCATCTCTCCCTATCTTCTAACCCTAATTTCCTTAACGCCCGCGCTGGTATTCAAAACTGCAACATTATAAAAAAGAAGTCCATTTCTCTCGGGATATATCGGACTTGAATTATAGTCAACTCCATTGGTTTTTAGAAATAATTGAAATGCCTCACTTACTAACGTTTTACAAAACCCAAATGTTGCAAATAGATTTTTCAATTTATCAATCACGGACAAAGCGGTAGATTTTGTCAGAATGTAAATAGAGATCCATTTGCTAAAATCATCCACTGCTATTAAAAAATCGTTTCCACCAAAATGGAACAAATCGATATGCATGCATTCCAAAGGGAGTGGTGTTTTGTTTTTGACACGACCCACAATTTTTCACAAAACTGTAAATTTGTTTGTCTATGGCCGGCCACCAAACATACTCGTATCTCTAGCCAATAATTTCATCCGAATAATTCCCACATGCTGATCATGCAAAATATTTAGGACTTTCTTCTGAAAAATGTTCGGGAGCACAACTCTGTCTCCATAGAATAAACAGTTTCCTTCATGCTTATGGATCTCCTAACTCTATAAAACGAAATAAGTGCTAAATTGTTTTCATTTGTACAGTTATAGTTTAACCACCCTTCATTTGCGTACTGCATTACTCTAACCAGTGTCATATCTTTTTCCGAAGCAATTTTCTTTTATATTTATAGAAAAAATTCACCCATTAAAAAATAATTGAAGCGTGGTGTCTTGCTTATGGGTGGTGGTGGGTGAAAGTGGTTTTCCCGTTGTGCGGCGCAAGTGTCCTGTAACTCCGGTAGTAAGATCCAGGCGACCAATTGCTTGTTCAGCCTGTCTACGATAGAGCGGGGGAACGTTTTAAAATACGGCAAATACCGAAGAGGAACAGTGCCAGGCGACCAATTGCTTGTTCAGCTTGTCTACATAAATTGAACAGAATGTTTTAAATAAAAGAGTGACTCCAACTTTGTTGTGTGCTCACAAGCTTTATTAAAAGACTGCAATAATTTAGAATTCACGCTGCCCTCTTATACCCAGAATTGCAACGGTGCAGTGTGAATCTTAAAAATCAACATTAATTCTTTATTTCTCCGTTCTTTCAATTCTGTGTATGCGAAGACTTATAGTTGCGTGTTTTTGATAGCATTTTTGAAGTTTACATGGGACGGGAGATGTACGTTTAAGTTTTAAAAAGTGCTTAGTAAAAAGTTTGCCTTCTAATGACGTAAATTTGATGTAATTCAAATAGCGAAAAATATAAATGTTACTGACATAGGAAGTAATAACAATAATAATTGAAATAATGTTAATATGTAGTAAGTTTAAGAAAGTCAATTAAGTGCTCGTATTAAACATGGCTGCTAAAAAATTATATTCATCCAGCCCAGTTGGTCTTTCTAGCGGTAATCGCGACAATTCGTCCGCATTTTGTAGTTTTTCCACGGTCTGTACTTTATTTGACAATTATAAGAGGATAAAAACAAAATCCATCTGGAAATCGAGTCGACACAATATAACACAAAAAACGTTTCGATCGCCTAGTAAACTCTCAAGAGGTTTATGGTCAGTGTAAACCGTAAACTGATGACCGAACACAAATTTGTGGAACCTCTTTGTCGCAAAAATTACTGCGAGGGCTGCACGATCAATCTGCGAATAATTTTTTTCTGATTACCAGGTTTCTCCAAAATAAATTCCACAACACTGAGAACCGCTCCAGTACGGTGAAGCATCGCACGTGATAACGATAGGGCACTTTGAATTAAAATGAGCCAATAAGCTGTTGTTTGACAACAAAAGCTTACTGATATCGAAAGCTTTGGTACACTTTTCGTCCCATATAAACAAAATATTTGTATATAATAAGCTTTAAAGTGGACTTAAAAGATCAGCTGAGTTTGGCTAGAACTTTGAATAATAACTGATCAACCCTAGATAACTCTGCAGCTGCTCTTTGTTTTTAGGCTGGGGTGCAGATAATATAGCCTCACTTTTCGCTTTTGAAGGACTTATACCACTGTCGGATATAATATGTCCTAGATATTCTAGGGTTGTCTGAAAAAAAAATAAATATCTTCCAGTTTATGTGCACATTATATTCTTTCAACCGTTTAAGAACATTCCACATCCTGGACTTACACTCTTGAAAAGACTTTCCTGCTACCAGGATATCATCTATTAATACTTCCACACCTTCTAAATTGTTGAGAATAGTGTCCATAGTCTTCTGGAATTCCATTGACGCTACAGAAACACCATATGGCATCCGTAGAAATTTATATATTCCTTTGTGTGTGTTAACGACTAAGGAATGTTGTGAGTTCTCATCAACTCTTAACTGAAGGTATGCATGCTTGAAATCTAACGAACACAAGAAATGGTTTCCACTCAATCCGGCTAAGATTTCATCAATAAGGGGAAAAGGATAAACATTCAATTCGATTGCCGGATTGACGGTAACTTTGAAATTTCCACACACTCTAACTGTTTTGTTTCTTTTTTTTAACACAGACTAATGGTGCTGCCCATTTACTATACCGAATTGGCTCGACAATTCCTTTATCACACATTCTTTTTAACTCTTCTTCCTCAAACTTAAAGGAGTGGTATAAGGTTTGTAAAATTGAGCGTTTGCATTCGGATCGGTTACTATTTCGGCCTTATTATCTTAAATTGGTTTTGACGAACTTTCAAATAATTTTGGAAAACTAACCTTAATTTCACTAACAATCTCTGATACACAATTATTATCACTAATTACTGAGTTCATACTAGCAATGGAGTTGGACTATCCAATGTTCATCAAACTAGTGTGTCTCCCTTAGAGCGGTTTGAAGTTACTCTACGAATTTATTACAACTAAAGGCAGTTTGTAATTCTCCTCTACTGTAAACGAAATAGTGCCAATTACATTCATTCAAAAAATTAATCAAATTTTGATATCACAGACACCACTGCCCCCGTATCGATCTCCATATTAATGATTTGCCCCTCGATGTTGACGTCTCTGCTCAATGGTTGACCACTGCTGTTCATACAATATTCCAGCTTCAACTCGTTTACATGCGCTTTCTGGTCGTATCTGTTGCTGTTGTTTTTTGTCCTGTTTTGCTGTGTCGTTTGTTTGAAGAAACATGCTTTCGCAGAATGTCTTTTTCGACTGCTAGTGAAGGAGATCCACTCCCGAGCGGACAATTACCTTTTGTATGCTTTGTACTACACTTAATGCATTTAGGCAAACTGCTGCTTCCCGCACTGTGTCTCGCATACAATTTGTTGATCTCGTAGGATGAATTCATTTTTCTCTGCTCTCTATTGACAAGTTCAAATGACTGCCCGATATCACATGCTGTGTCCCTCACTAGATCTTTGGTTGACAGTAATTTGGTTTGAAGATTTTCATTTCATACACCACTAACTAATCGATCACGTAGCCGTTCATGCAAAAATGCATTAAATGCGCAATTTGTAGATAACAATTTAAGGTTGACAATGTACTCCTCAATAGTTTGCCCTTGTTTTTGTGAGCATGTGTATAATTTGAACCTTTCTGGGATTAGATTTCGTGGGAGCAAAATTTGGTTTGATTGCTGCAATTAATTGCTAATTATGCTTTTTACGTCGGTGTTCTGGCAAAAGTACAGACTTTATCCGTTTAAAAGCATCTGGATCAACCAAGGTTATAAATAACGCAACTTTACGATCTTTCTTGATTTCATTTATTTGGAACAATTGCTCCATCCTTTAAAAGTATTCCTCATAATTATCTGCGATACTGAATTGTTCGATGGATCCAATTAATACCATCTTAACAAATTGTTTGATATTTTATACAAAATGATCACTCAACTTTAACACTTTGAACTTCATGTGTAAGGTTTTTTTTTAAATTCCTCGTCGCCAATGTTAAATATTGAAACAACCGGATTCTTCAACAGCTATAGTTTATATCTCTACTCACAATTTGTTACATCTCTTAACATTAGGTTTACATAAATACATCCGTTAACTATGTATTAAGTATACTATACAAGAACTTTACTTTGTAGTTTAGCTTTACTTTAATATATATACATGCCAATACACCAATATCTATTTTGACTGCAACAGCTGCTGTCGCATATAGAAAATAATACAAATCCAAAGGGTTTTTAATAATTTAATATAATAGAAATAGAGAATTTTAGTAAAACAAAGGTCCCTTCCTTTACTTTACACTTTCCTATGTAAATGTACCGCAGCTAATTAAAAGTCACATAAGCACTTACTGGCTCTGGCATACTAGCACCTGAATTCAATTGTACCATTTTACAGAACCCGCAATTACTATTAAGTAGGCCCATCTCTCTAAGTACCCAAAGTTACTTGCAGGATAATAGTTTTAAAAGACAATTCCCTCACAATGCTAAGGCAATAAGGATTATTTCATAAAAGTGCGAAACGGAAAAACAGAAACTAGGACGATGACGAATGACTGAAATAGTTTTTCCCTTAACCAAGCATCATGCATCGCCGGCCTCAACACCACAGCGTTAACATTGCTCTGCAGCTTATCCCATGCTAGTTAATGGAGACTAAGAGTCTTATTTTTCTCATTTTTGATTTTTTTAGTGTTTGAGGGATTCTTTTTATGCGCGCATATAAAACCCAGATATTATGCATTGCATTGCTCTGTTGTAGAGCTTCCACAATTCTCTGCATCTACGTTTTGCGTTTCGTTTTGTCTCGCTTTGAATATTCTCGATTTCTGCACTTCAACATCCTTCCAAGTTAAATTACAAAGGAGCGTAATAAATGAGCCATTATTCTCGGCTCCTGCAACAGGACGAGCTGTTTGTTTCTTCAAGGTACCGACGTTCGTTTTATTCCTTCCTTAATATAATAACACACTTTACTCGTTCTGCTGTTCTGAAGAAGAACGATGCCTATGGCACAAAAAAGTATACACAACGAAGAGGTGTTTTTAAAAGCACTTAGCTGTTATGGGTTCAATGAACTGGCAATTGAGAGAGGCCTCAAGAAACTATAATGCATTGGTTGTGTGTGCTTGTGAAATGTATCTAAGTAGAGGGATCCAGTATTGCTGTAAGAATTTCACATTTTTACTTAGCATAGATCCGGCTATCGAGATGTCAGCCCTGAATGGGTAATAAATATTTCTCCGCAGCGAACTATATAAAAACATCTAGGCAATTTTGACATCTTCAAGCAGTCTCACAAAGCAAATCCGTGGGTTCACACGGCTGGAGATCGCCGGTGTCATAAAAGGACGATCGAACAATGACGAATAATGGGAACATGAACGTGTCGAAGGCGTAAAAATAGGCATGCATAAAAACTCCTAGCTTATCTCACAAATGCAATTTGTTTAGTACTCTTATAAAGTGCACAGCACTAGCGTTAACGAAATTACGATTAGAAGATAGGGAGAGATACCGATGCACGTTGGTTTTAAATGTTTGTGAAGTAAAAATGGCATGGCGGGTATTGCGGTTGAAATATTAAAAGGGTGGAATGCAGCTGGCTATTTTCGACAAGAGAGCTTGGTGGCAAACTCTGTCAAATGCATTTCAAATATCAACCGCAAGGATCTTACTTTCACCACCCTAGTGAAGAGATTGGTTCCACTTTTCGGTAAGATAAGTCATCAAATCACCAGTGAAAATGTTGCTAGAAGTTTTCGGGATTCAAGATACTTCATGAGCTGACGATTTACCAGCTTTTTCATGACTCTGGAATTAAGGGACGTTAATGCAATTGGTCGGTAGGAGTGAGAAGACGATTCGCATTTTTAAAGGACGGGCTGAACAAATGCTAAGTACTATAAGAGACCTATATCTTAATGCACATACCATGTTATTAAATAAACTTAAACTTAAAACTTAAACCTTTGTTTCACTTAGTGCCAAAACTGCTCGTTTGTTGTGGAAAATATGGAGGCATAATAAAATAAAACAAAAAATCCTTGAGCCGCGGATGTTGCTCACGCCCACTACAAAATTCTTACACATTATAAACGACTAAGCAGAGTCGTGAAGTGAAGATGTGCGTTGGACTTACTGCTGGTGTTATGCCCGTACCTATGCTATAGTCCACTAACGAAATCAACACTACTACGACCTGCTCTCCGCCAGATGTTGCCTTTACTCAACCATTACATGAACACATACGAAAATCGTAAGCCACCTGTAATAGAAAAGAGAAGTTCAGGCGCGATGGAGAGCTATAGAATTCTCAATGCTGTGTCAGATTTTGCTGCTTCACACTGCGCGAATTTTTCCGATTTGTTTTTTTCTGTTCGCGAACTATAAAAGCGGTAACTGTTAGGGGTTGCGACGCCAAAAAGAGGATTTCTGCCTGGTAGTACAATGGATTGTTACCGGGTTTGAGTGCTCTGATATTTGGATTTACTTGGAAAAAAGTTAGCTAGGGCTGACTGACGCTATAAGTCTTCAGTCGGCTTCCGGCGGCGCTTGCGTACGTTGATGACTGTTAGGCGCTCGGAAAGCAATTGGAATTTTGAACCACGAGAGATGTTCTTATGTGTGAAACAATGGTGTAATTTGGTATATTGTGAATAAAAAGTAGGCAGTCATTAAACGCAACATTTAGCTTATGCTTGCATTCATAATCTAACGTGTATATCGAGCAATAAAATGTAAAATATGGCATAACTAAACTTTTGACTAAACACGATTTAATACTAGGGTGGCTGAGCTTCTCAAACTCCGCAAACAAGCGTAGATTTTCCCGATCGTATTCCAGATGGCGTCAGAGCAACCTAATTTGTATTTGATAAAAGCCTAAATACTTTACCTTATTAATATAAGGCATTCTATGAAGAAATAGGATTAACCCTGAGAAGGTAATGATTGGGCCACAGCTGCATGCTTTCCAAATCATCATTCATTCTTGCCAAAAGTCCTTCCTTAACAAAAGCACATTCAGAATGTTGTATAGAACCCGGTGGGACCTCAGTATTTACAATTTAACAAAAGTGGTCGAGATAGTCCACAGCCTGTCTTCTACCTGAATTCTACTGTAAAGTTAAGTACAATCTGTCTCACATGATTACGAAGAGATAGTTTCTTGATTTAATTTTACAAGATTTTTTAAATCCTTCAAAAATATGGGAAAAACCAAATGCAATATGAAGGAAGCGTATATTATGTTTATGTTGTAAGAAAACAAGTCTGCTGATGCTATTGCAATTTGTATTTTGCCATAGATGACATGGCAAATTTCCCTTTTTTGTGTGAGGAAAAGAGAATTTTTATAAATGGTATGTGCTTCGTCCCACTTCAACGGTATATTGTTTATTTTTCGACAAAGAAGCACACTAGGCCATTTATTTATTTATTTACGTCTAACAAATACAATTTTCATAGACTTCATTAACAAGAAATTATCTATACATAAGTACAATTACATTTAGTAAAAAATTTATATTACATAATACTGTTATAACATTACACTAAGTTCATAATAAGGTTTTTATAGTACGTTCTGTTAATGTTAAAATCAATTAAATTATCGTACTGTAGTAAAGTAGTAAGGACTTGCTGACGATATTGGTTCATTTTGGCCATAATTTGTATAATGTCTGGAAACATAAAAGAAGTCTTGGTCTCTGGGACGTATAGTGCGAGATGGAGCATAAACATAAAACAAGGATAGCAGGTAAGGACAATCAATATGGCCGGTTAATACCGCAAATAAAACCGCGTAATAAATCCGTCTTTTTTTTAATGGCTTTAAGCCTAATAAGAGGCATCTAGCTTCATAATTTGGCAAGTCGCCTTTCCAAGCCATCTTACGAAGAGCAAATTTGGTAAACCGTCTTTGCACACTTTCAATGCGAATACCATTACTTTGGCAGTGGGGATTCCATACAATGCAGCAATATTCTAGCCTTGATCGTATCAAGAAATTGTACAATGATTTTAATGTGTATGGGTCTTTAAACTCCTTGGTATTTCGACACATAAAATCAAATAAACAATTAGATCGTGAGATAATATAATCATAGTGCATGGCAAAATTTAGCTTGCAATCGAAGATTACACCAAGTTCCTTATGACTGTCCACTCTTTAATATTTAAATGCAAATCATTAAGTAAACACCAGCTCGCTATATTATTTACATCTTCTTGAAGATCGTGAGCATCTGAAAAGCACTTATTGATTTAAATAACTTTAAATCATCAGCATACAACAGACATTTGGAGTGTTGAACAAAAGAAGGTAAGTCATTTATGAAAAGCAAGAAAAGAAGGGGCCGACATGACTGCCCTGAGGAACACCAGAAAAGTCATGAATAACTTTTTACATGGAAGAACCAATCTTAACGTACTGTTTGCGATCGATCAAATAATAGCTACGAATCCATTTTAAAATATTCGAATGAAATCCGAACCTTTCCAGTTTGCTCAATAAAACTGAATGTTGCTCACGATCAAAAGCCTTCGCGAAATCAGTGAATATTGTGTCAACTTGCAGACGTAATTCCATATTACAAAGGCAATAATTTGTAAGAATGATCAAATTTGTAGCAGTAGACCTTCAATTAACAAAACCGTGTTGATATTCCGAGATATGATTGCGTAAAATTGCGTACAGTTTATTTTTAATAATAGCTTCAAATACTTTTGGAATAAGCTGAAGCTTAGCAATGGGTCTGTAGTTTACAACCTGGTTCTTACTACCAGCTTTATATATGGGAGTTATAAAAGATGTTTTCCAACACTCTAAGAACTCACCACTCGCCAACGATTTATTGAAGATTATGCATAGAGGTTTAGCTAAACTAACCTTGCACGATTTGATAAGTATTGGTGGCAAATTATTAGGAGCGATTTTCGGGCTTGGTTCCAAAGTCGATAGCAACGAAAGAATTACATCTTCTGTTACAGAGAAAAAACCTAAGTCTATACATGACGCATCTGAAGTAGTTGCGACATAACCAGGACAGTCATTCACAACGTTTGATTGAAAATAAGAAGCAAACATATTATGTACATATTTGCTCCAAACTATCAGCAGTAACCTCATCATAGACCATACTAATGGGAATTCCAAAAGATTTTCTCTTGTCATTGATAAAGGACCAAAAGGATTTCGAATTTTGTTTTATTTTTGATTCGAGTGTCCAAATATATTGCCTGTAAATGAACTTCTTCAGAAATTCATATTCAGACCTTAGTTGACGAAATTTGCCCTGCATAAATGGATCTGACTTGCTCTTCTTATACGTTTTAAGTATTACATTCTTTAGTCTCGACAAACTTTTATTGAACCAGATGGGTTTATTGTTCAACTTTTTTAACAATTTAACTGGTACATACCTAGAGATCGCATTATCTAATATGCTTCTAAACACCGTAAAAGCCGATTTTAACCTAGAAGAGCCTAGGCACATATTCCAATCAAACGCATAAGAAAATCACATATCGATTCAAAATCAGCATTCATAAAATCTAATTTATACTTTACATTTTGAATATCAGAATTCCATGAACTTAGAACATGTAACTTAAGAAAAATTTGTAAAGCTGTGTGATGTATACTATTATTTAACATTGGGAAATCAGATTCTACGACAGAAGCATCAATCTCATTGTCAAAAAAAATCAAATCTAGTATTCTACCAATTGAGTTTTTATTAGTGTGTTACAGCATGTGAAGCATGATCAAAGGATTTTGAACTTAATTGTTGAACCTTCCAATGGCTTTGTAAAATGAAAAGAAAACATAGAAAACATCCGCTTGGGCGAACTGTTGGATACCCTATTCTTATTCCTATCCTTCATAAGTGGGCGTGACAAAAGTCTAAGTATGGTTTAATTGTTAAGAACGATCATCATATTTTTTTATATAACATTTAAAGGATTTAATCGAAAAAAACAAAGTAAAAAAACTTTGGTATTTCAATAAAATTGTTTTATTTAATTGAAGGCGTGTCAGTGGGCGGATTTTGAAAATTTTATCTATCGAGCAGTTTTAGGAGTCAAAGACCAAAGAAAAAATTTCAGCTTTCTAGCTCGAATATTGATTTTCTCGATAAATTTGTTTTTTTTTTGAGTTTGTGGGCGTGTCTGTGGGCGAATTTCAAAAATTCCCGTATATGGTTAAAATTTCAGCTCTCTAGGTCCAGTTTAAAGGCCTAATTTTTGCGGACAGACGGAAGGACGGACGGACATGGCTAGATCGACATTACTATCGATGCTGATCATAAATATAGTAACTTTTGGGGGCTTACGGGCAATATTAAGGTATGTTACAAACTATGAGTCAAAATTAATATACCCTTAGAATAGGGTATAGAAATGGGATTAGGTAGATAAACTCAATTTGGAAGTAACGCTCCAAAGATTGAAAAACAGCAAGGCTCCTGGCCTAGACGGCATACCAGTCGAGTTTTATAAAAACAGCACTATTGATTTTAAAAACTACCTCGTGTCTTTCTATAACAAAGTGTACAATGATGGATGTGTCCCTAACAGTTTCAACGAATCTGTAATTTTTGCCATTTTTTAAAAAGGTGATGCTAACGCTGCGGAAAATTATAGAGGTATTTCAATTTTAAATTCAATAAGAAAAACTTTCACTGCAATCCTATATGAAAGGCTCTCAAAATGGATTGAGGATAACAGTCTTTTGAACATCTTTCAAGCCGGTTTCCGCCCAGGTTTTTCAACCATGGATCATATCTTGGCCATTTCAAGCATTGCTCAACAATTTATAGATAGAAAAAAGAAACTATACACTTGCTTTGTTGATTTTAAAGCTGCATTCGATAAAGTCAATAGACAAGCTTTAATATACAAACTTTCTTGCATTGGTTTGTCAAGAAAGTTTCTCGAAGTGTATGCAAGTCTTATTTCGTCAACAAATGCAAGGGTATGGGACGGTTTCACATTTTCAAATCGATTTGATACAATTACAGGTGTTCCTCAGGGTTGTATCCTCAGCCCATTATTATTTGCCCTGTTCATAGATGATGTCTGCGAGCTTCTTCCAGGTGGAGTTAATTTTGCTAACATTATAATCAAAGTCCTGTTGTACGCGGACGATCTAGTCATGCTTGCTGATAATCCTTTCACGCTTCAATTGCAAATAAACCGTCTAAGTTCATTTTGCGAGTCTTGGGGCTTGCAAATTAATACCCAAAAAACTAAGATTGTTATATTTGAAAAGAGACAATCAAGAAGGCGAGCGGAAGAAAAATGGTCTCTAAACAATACACACATTGAGGTTTTACAAGAGTTTAAATATTTGTGTGTCCTCTTGACCTACAATTTAAGCTATCTAAAGCACTCCAAAGAAAAAAGCAACGAAGCTAAATTGGCTCTTAATATAATGTGGCCAAAGTTTTTTTCGAACCAAAATGTTGATTTAACGTCCAAGTACAAAGTTTTCAACGCGACAGTAAATGCATGCATGGCATATGGCGTCCAACCCGTCGGATACACACACTTCGAAGCTTTTGAAACTGTACAAAGGAACTTTTTTAAGAGGATATTTCGTTTGCCTAACTCAACACCCAACTACGCCATATATGTAGAGTCAGGAATAGTCCCTATATATATACAAAATTTGAAGGCAAATGCGAACTTCATTACTAGAGTGATGAAAAGAAGTGAAACTTGTCTTCACAAAATCATCTTAAGAAAATTACTTCGAGTGAATGCTTCCCCGTTTAAAAACTGGAACGAACTAGCTTTATCTTACGAAACAAGTTTAAACTTAACAGAAACTAATGTGACCGATTGGCAGGCTCAGTTTTCTGATGTGATTGCTAAGGTGGATCACAAAATGTTTCTGGATAACCTTTCCAGAGCATCTTCATCTACTTCAAGAGCTATTTATAGTCATTTAAACCTTGAACTGCCCTCGGAAGTCTCTTACTTTAGTAATGAATTTTCATCCTCGGTTATAAGTATTATTTTTAGAGCAAGAGTTGAAATTTTAAATTTGAACTTTATACCTCATCGATCAGACTTGCCCCAGCTATGTGATCTATGTAACGGAAGAGTGAATGAAGATATATACCATTTCGTTGCTGCTTGTCCTATTCTACAAGAAATTCGCCGGTTGCATTTTCGGGAAAGTTTTATATCTTTGGACAAACTTTTTGAAATTTTAAATGGAGCAATGGGCTGGCTCAGCCTCTTTAAATATTGCCAACATGCTCTTTCTTACCGTAACAGTTTCACATATTAAACTTAGTCGATTACCCACTTATTGCAGTTTTGACCAAATTTTATACCTAACTATTTATTGTTTTGTTTCTGATCATACTAAATTTGATAATATCTCTTTTGTGTTTCAAATCACGTTAAAATTGATAATATTGTATAAACAGCTATTTCTAACCAAATTGTGTATTATCTTGGGTTTCAAATCATGTTAAAATTGATAAAATTTTGTATAAACAGCTAATCAAATTAACCAAATTGTATAATATTTTGTGTTTCAAATCACGTTAAAATTGATAGCATTGTTTTATATAGTAATATTTCTTCATATCTTTTGTTAAACATTTTTTCTTTTTTTTTTCTTTTTTCCTTTTCTTTATATTTTAAAATTTTTGCTTTTTATTATTTCTTTTATTTTTAAATCATATTATGAAATGTCATCTCAGGCAGACGGCAGTATTGCCATGTCCTTATTCTTAAGTATACCAATTTGTAAACTTTATGATGAAAAAATAAAGAATCTATCTATCTATCATCTCTAAACTCAATTTTTATGATATTTTTCCCAATAAGTTCATAAAATTAGTCGTTTTTTTCGTCTTACCTGATAGATGCTTAAAAGGTAAAAGAACAACGCATTTTTTTGAAATAAATAAGTTTTGGTAATGTGTAGTACCTCCCGATCGCTGCATCCGTTTAAGAGGCCTACTATGAAGAGATTGATACAGTTCTTCCAAGTGCCTAATTGAAATTTTGGACCAGGCTTGTTTTATGGCTTCGAATATTTCTTCCGGGTGGTAGTATTGCTTTCCTCCTTATGGCGGCCATGCCAGTAGGTCTAAGTTTTGACTCTGAATCCAAGTTTTGTTCTTGCGGTATGTATCGGTGCATGCTCCTGTTGGAAAATCCATCGTTGTCCACCAAACAATTCGGAAAAATGAGTGACAGCTCTTTCCGGTATAGATTTGTTGGCATTCACTGTCCTTCTTAAGCTTTGAAAACTAAGGTTTGTAATTCTGTAAAAGCTTACTGCTCACCATACCATTACTCCACCTCCCTTTCTGTGTCTTCTATCCATGGTTATTTCATCCTTCCCCAAACAAGGAAATAGCTAATAATTATATCAACGGCATTCCACTCTCGACTAATTTTATGACCTTATTGTGAAAAGCATTGAATTTGTCTAATTAATCAGAATTTTTTTTTTACAACAAAATTCCATTTGGTTTTTCCCATATTATCGAATGATTTAAAAAAAAAAATAAGATTTAATCAAGAAATTACCTGCTCGTAATCAGATGAGACGGAGTGTTTGTAATAGCTTAATAGCTGAACCCCCAAGTTTAAATACATTCTTCAATTTTGTTAATAAAATCAAATGATTTATGCTATCAAAAGCTTTAGTAAACATTAGACCAATTCTATCTGCATCTACTTCCAGCGTAAATCTGAAGTTACTAATGACAACTGATTCGCAACTCTGCTAATAACGAACGCCAGACTGCCAATTTTATAATTATTTGTAGGTTTAGGTTATAATATACATATATATTAAATCGAGTAAGCAATAATTTCACTTTTTTATGGGAAGCTATTGCCCACTACGGGTGGGTATTAAATTGCAGTCTTCCAGTGTTGAGGAAAAATACTTTTACATATACACACATTAATAATATGAAGTTATACAAGGTGGCGAAAAATAAATCACCCTATCGGAAGATGTTATAATTTTTGCACGGCGTATATCAATCATATTTGACAATTGTGAACTATACAGCATACAAACAGACAAGCAATGGAGCGGTATACTCCGTAAGAGCGTGGAATAATTGTGTCGATTAGTTTGACTAATAATCGGTCGGTGGTGTTAGACTGGAACCACAGGAGACCTTGCAGGGCGTGACCGCCACCGGACTGGTCGTTTGGTTGAGCATATCGCGGCTGTGGCTGTCGATGACTCTGAGAACGAAGAAACATAAACTAGACGCCCGACGGGCCACGAATTTGGACACCTACAGCGAATTATAGTAAAAGATTGACACATGTTCCCGTATAAAGTGCAAACAATGCATCAGTTAATGTCTGCTGATCGTCAGTAGCGTGCGAATTACTGTGTAATAAGCCATCCTCAATCTTAACAACGAATAGGACAATTTTGTGTCGAAAATCGTCAAGAGCGACGAGGCGTATTTCCACTTAAGCGGCTACGCCAATAAGCAAAATCTTAATTTATGGGGCATTGAAAATTTGCTTGTGATGCACGAAGAGCCATCTCCCGTTTTGGCGATTTGGCATGGCCAGCAAGATCGCCCGATTTTACCTTCCCAGACTTCTTTCTTTGGGGATACTTGAAGTCACAGGTTTATGCCAAGAAACCTCAGACAATCGCAGCCGTTAAGGTGAATATTCGACAGGAATGCGAACAATTATCACCGCAAATCGGAAAGTCATAGAAATTAGCAACAGAATAGAATTCTCTTTATTTACTATTGCTTTATGAACTACTAATACATAATTGACTCTTAATTTTTACTCTTTTAATAATTTTAGTTTTGCTCGGACTTGCCGTTAAAAAGGGCTATTTGATTAATGCTAAGATCAGAGTATCAAAGTTCCTTGCACAAAACGTTTCATTGAATTGCTTAATATATCTACTTTCAACTAATTACCATTAATTAATATTTTGTCCGTTGAAATTTTGGGTTTGTGTTTTCATTAAAGATTAGAATTCTTTTTCAAAAATCAATTTTTTTATATATAACTTTTTTATTCTTCAAAAACAAAATTGGATGATTAAATTTGTGCCATCATGTATTTCATAACATAAACTTTGAGGAAATATTTTCTGGACCCATTGCCTATGATTTAATAGAACGAATAGCTCTTAAAACGTCTTTGAAAACAATGCAATGGAGTGCGAAAATAGTGGTATCATCTTCAGATGTAGTTGAAGAAATATTGACCGTCCATGAGCTTGAGAGATTTGATCCGAAATGTGATATCATTACATTAGGATTATTTGAGCACTCAGATGATTTTAGTTTGAAGTTATTCCCGCGCCTTTAATATTTGTCCACAGTTGTTTTGAGTCAAGAAAAGAATTCGTTTTGTTTAAGAGATATGATCTTTTGGATGAAAGAAGTAGGCTACAACTTGTTTCTACCGACAAGTATTTCTTCCAATCATATTTCGACGGATTTCTCTTGAAGGTTCTAAAAAAGCCCTCTCTATCTCTTTGATTGAAATTTTTTGTTTGTTATTATCCAGGGACAATATGTGGGCTTGATTCTCTTTGTGACCACGGGAACAGGTAACAGAAATATGTATTTAGCAGCTTTAATTTGTGATAAATTTAAGGGAGTTACCACTGACAATAAGCACTTTTCTTCCTTCTTATTAGAACGTTAATATTTTCATGCAACCACATTCTGAAGCCATTATCACACATATTCTCGAAGCGCTCGGCATATTATATAAAACTGTGTTCTTAGAATGAATGCTGCCAGGATTTGTAAGGCAGATATTGAGTCCATTATGTGCAGTGCACAACACATTGAGAGCGAACCTAACAGTCACGTTTACATGAGAGATTCAATCCGGATTCAATCCGAATTGAATTCCATGTAAACGCGGATTGAAAGATCGAGAGATCGAGTGAGAGTGTGTGTGTGCGGCTTTTTTCCTGTTCTCTTCACTTGTTTGCGATATTTTTCGTAAGGTTATAAGTTTTTTGACAGAGCATTTTTCGTAATCGAAGCAATAATGGCGACTAAATATTTAGACGTATTAAGAAACAAGTGCAATGATTAAAATTATTAAAAAAAAAATGTTTAGAGTATTTCGATGGTAAAAAGTACCGATACAGTGAAGTTTTTCGGATGATACAACAGAAAAAGGTAAAAAAGGACAAAAAACCAAAATCCGAAACAGATTGAATTTATGTGGAAGAATGTTGCCAAAAAAGGCACCACCAGGCACTTGGACATGGTCGCAGAGCGCCTGGAAGGAGTAACAAAAAGGATGAATCTGGAATACATGCAAAGCCAGGCAGAAATAATCTCCCACGAGTGTGACCTCTTTGCAAAGCAGGAGCAAGAGCACACGGAGCAGTTCCAAAAAATTATGGAGGCAAATACTGCAAAGTTTTTGGAAGGCTTTAAAGGCATAGTTTGGAAAAAAGTAAATGACAATACAAAAGAAAACGACAATTCAAATTTAAGCCAATTTTTTAGTTCTTGGAATGAGAATTAAGAAAAAAAATTAAGTGTAAATATGAAACAACTTAAACATGTTTTAATGTATAAATATATGTAATTTTTAAGAGAATGAAATCTGTGAATATGTATTATTTTAATGAAGTCTGTAAATATTTAGTACCTCAACAAAAATGTAAATTATACGAGTATATATTTAACTTTTAAGAGAATGAAGTCTGTTAATTTTTTTTTCAATGAAGTCTGTAAATATTTAGTACTTAAACAAAAATGTAAAGAACATATGTACGTAACTGCTAAGAAAATAAATTCTGTGAATGTTTAAAAAAAAAAATGAAGTCTGTACCTAAGTACTGTGATATTTTTTAAACTTTTGGTGCGTTTTAGTATACATTTTGTGATTTTATGCCAATACAATGTTTTTGAAGAAATCCTATTTTCTTTCATCCCTTTATTTCAAACACTGAAATAATTTTTATTGAAAAAAAACTGAATACTTTGATTCAAATAAAATGTTTTCTTTTATTAATAAATCTATTTGGTTATTACATTTATTATTCACATATGTGAAGATTGTAAAAGTGGGAAATTACTACTCATGTAATTTTTTTTAAATTATCTCGTATTTCTTCGGGGTCTATACTCGTATATAAAAAGATTCCCTAGGAGACGGTTGTATAAACAATGTGCCGGATATAACTGAGCTTTCGTTCCAGGAATTATTAATATATAACTTTACGTCGTTCCAGGATGTTATGTATTATGCAACATGTTTCACCTACCCGGGGAACAAAATCCACATGTATATCAATGCGTTTCTTCAGTATCCTTCACCGTCCTTTTCATCCCCCAAATGCAGTTTCTACTAGAATTCTCGCCTTGCTAAAATAAACCCTAAGCGATTCTTCTTCGCTATTTTGCACAACAACATATTGCTTCATTATCCATGGTATAAGCAGGATCTCCAATCAAGTACCTATGCATTGATTATCTGGCCATTAATAATTCGTTGCGGCTAAAGAAAGAAAAATATACATATTATGTATTAGGAATATAAGTTGGTGACTACAAAAATAATTATGCATCTTAACAATTCCAAATTATTGCGGTTTTTATATAAAAATTAATCTTTTAAAACGGCAGCATCATGTGTACAACCAGGATGTGTCCATGTTATATCCCTGAAACTAAAGAAACAATTTACGTGTTACTTTTGTTTTACTCAAAATTATTAAAATCTCTTACATATAGTTGTACCTATATCAACAACTGAATGTAATACAAGGGATAGCCATCCTTTTCTGTTGATGTTGTCACGATAACCCTCTGATTTTGGCAGAATTGGAATGTGAGTTCCATCTATGGCTCCTAATACCTGTGGCAGTCCAGTTTTGCTTTCAAATTGATCCACGACACTTTTTAATTCTTCACCAGTCGGCATGTAATATTAATGCAGGTATTGCAAAATTGATAGACACATTTTTTAACTGTTTTATGCACCCCAAATTGAGATCCCACCACACGATATTCAGTTCAAGAAGCCAATTTAAAAATGGCTATTGCAACTTTAATTTTTGTTGATACTGACTCACGCACGTGATGTAGGGTTTGAGCTCTTCGTGCAATTTATCACAAAAAAAATCAAATGTTTCCTTATGCATTCTGAAATTTTCGTACATTTCACTGTAATTTTCAGAATTAAATATCTACTGCTTATGAATTATTCAAATGATATTTCACAAAAAAATGTAGAAATTGAACATAGAATTGGCTGGAAAACGAATTCATTTATTTTTTCGTACGGAAAACTTAGATAGAAATCATTCCTAAGATGTGTTCGTTTCTATTTATTTACTGTATTACTTTTTACGTATTGCTACATCTTAGAGCCTAAGAAATGAAAAAGACAGAATTGGGAAAGGGATGTTGCGGGCAACAGCAGTGGAGTGGTAGTATATTCACTTGCTGATCAAATCCCGACCATGTCCACGAAGCAAAAATCCGCAGAATAAAAATCAGCAGTCGTGTAGCGTATGCTTGCTCATATGTGCACTTTAATTATTGTATAAGTTTCTGTGGATTAAACCTGAATACAAAAACTTCAACACAATGCTTTCAATGTTATTTAAACGCCACCCGTGGCAGTTTGGAAAAAATCGAATTTTGAGCTAGAAAGCTGAAATTTTTTATATGATCTATGACTCCTAAAACTGCTCGGGATAAATAATTTTCAAAATCCGCCAACTGACACGCCCACAAATATTTTTATTTTTTTTTTTGAAAATTCAACATTTGAGCTAGGGAGCTGAAATTTATAATATATGTACTCTCTAGGGGCCCTTTATTTTCATGTGTTAATTTTTTTTAAATCCGCCTACTGACACGCCCACAATTAAATAAAACAATTTTATTGAAACACCCAAGTTTGAGCTAGGGAGCGTTTTTTTGATAAAATCCTTTAAATGTTATATAACAAAATATGTAGAGCGTTCTTAACAATTCAACCATACTTAGACTTTTGTCACGCCCACTTATGAGGGATAGAAATAAGAATAGGGTATCCAACAGTTCGCCCAAGCGGACTGTAGCCCGTCCCTATGTTTTAAATACGAATTCATAGATCAGAATATTTTTGGATTACGATTGGTTTTTTTTTTGCCAACTGGACTATCAGTTGAGGAGATGGTTTTGTTGTTGCAATAATTTCTTGGTCAAGGCCCTAAATTCTGCTGCGGTCCAAAGTGCAGCAGGTAGTCAATGAGAAATGTTTTTCTCGCGCCGCTCCAGGATACAGTTGGATTTTATTGAACATTGTGCTGCGGTTGTGATTTGCTTGGTCGGTCCCAAGTGCACCTGGTGGTCAATGAGAAATGATTTTCTGGCACTGCTCGAGAATACCGTTAGATTTTACTAAAATATTGTGCATCTATCTTCATCTTAGAGCAAAATAATTTAAGCTCAGTCGTTCACCAAGTTGGTTTAAAGCAATTAGCAATACTCTTTCATATATTTAGCGATTTAATCCAGTGTTTTCAATTTATATTTCTTTTCATTCAGTGTTTTCAATTGAGTAAGTTCAGAACATATTATTATAGGTATTTAATTATTCTTTGAAACAAATAATGATGTTTGCAAGGACAAGGATCGATAGAATGAATTAAAATGAATACAAATTCTTATCCCTAAGGAGCAGGGTTGTCAGGTTAAAAAAAAACAGAAAATTCAAAAATCTTAAAAATAAAATAAAATCGAGCAACTCGTAATTTTTACATCAAGAAATTTACATATTAGGTACTTGTACATACTCATATGTACCTATCCATATTAAGTTTTTATACCCTATTCTAAAGGTATATTAATTTTGACGCATAGTTTGTAACATACCTTAATATTGCCCGTAGACCCCTAAAAGTTTCTATATTTATGATCAGCATCGATAGTAATGTCGATCTAGCCATGTCCGTTCGTCCCTCCTTCCGTCGGCAAAAATTAGGCCTATAAACTGGGCCTAGAGACTGAAATTTTAAACATATACTCTCTAGGGTCCCGAAATAATCAAGTTTACGAATTTTTGAAATCCGCCCACAGACACGCCCACAAACTCAAAAAACAAAATTTTGGAAAAAATCGAATTTTCAGCTAGTAAGCTGAAATTTTTTATATATTATCTATGACTCCTAGAACTGCTCGGGATAAAAAAAATTTCAAAATCCGCCCACTGACATGATATGTATGTTTGCTGTGGGCACATTGATTTTAGAAAGATTTGTAGGATTTATCAATTGAAAATTAAAATTTAAATTTAGGATAAAAACATAGGGACGGGCTACAGTCCGCTTGGCCGAACTGTTGGATACCCTATTCTTATTCCTATCCCTCATAAGTGGGCGCGACAAAAGTGTAAGTATGGTTGAATTGTTAAGAACGCTCTATATATTTCAATAAAATTGTTTTATTTAATTGTGGGCGTGTCAGTAGGCGGATTTAAAAAAAATTAACACATGAGAATAAAGGGCCCCTAGAGAGTATATATTATAAATTACAGCTCCCTAGCTCAAACTTTGAATTTTCAAAAAAAAAAATTAATTGTGGGCGTGTCAGGGGGCGGATTTTGAAAATATTTACACATGAGCGTAAAGGGCCCATAGAGAGTATATATTATAAATTTCAGCTCCCTAGCTCAAACTTTGGATTTTCAAAAATTAATATACCCTTAGAATAGGGTATAAAAAACTTATTTTATTTATTTGTGGGCGTGTCAGTTTGCGGTTTTTGAAATTTTTTTTATCCCGAGCAGTTCTAGGAGTCATAGATAATATATAAAAAATTTCAGCTTACTAGCTGAAAATTCGATTTTTTCCAAAATTTTGTTTTTTTGAGTTTGTGGGCGTGTCTGTGGGCGGATTTCAAAAATTCGTAAACTTGATTATTTCGGGACCCTAGAGAGTATATGGTTAAAAGTTCAGCTCTCTAGGTCCAGTTTAAAGGCCTAATTTTTTCCGACAGACGGACGGACGGACGGACATGGCTAGAGCGACATTACTATCGATGCTGATCATAAATATAGTAACTTTTAGGGGTCTAAGGGCAATATTAAGGTATGTTACAAACTATGCGTCAAAATTAATAATAATTTTTTTGTAAATTGTGGGCATGTCAGTAGGCGGATTTTGAATATATTTACACATGAGCATAAAGGGCCCCCTAGAGAGTATATATTATAAATTTCAGCTCTCTAGCTCAAACTTTGGATTTTCAAAAAAAAAGTATTTTTTAAATTGTGGGCGTGTCAGTAGGCGGATTTTGAAAATATTTACACATGAGCTTAAAGGGCCTCTAGAGAGTATATATTACAAATTTGAGCTCCCTAGCTCAAATTCTGGTTTTTCAATAAAATTGTTTTATTTTTTTGTGGGCGTGTCAGTGGGCGGATTTTGAAAATTTTATATCCCGAGCAGTTTTAGGAGTCATAGATCATATCGACTACCAAAGATAAATACCTCCAATCAGCAAAATAGGAAATGTTGAGGAGATACAAAAAACTGTATATTTATTAAAGTTTAACATATATTTGAAAAAGTTTTTCAACACAATACTTGTTTTTGGCACAGATTCCTATTAGAAATAGTGCGTTTCAATTTGTTTATAAAATTTATTAATTACAGCAGATACAAGGTATTTTTCTTTTAGCGGGTTTCTGATAGGAGGTAGCGGGAGGCATTACTGTTGAGAAATCTTTATTTAAACGAGTTTTCATAAATTTGTGCATTGTTTTATTAAGAGTTAAGAAAATACACTTTGAATTTAAAAAATTTAAAACATAGGAAAAAGATAAAAACTTAACATAGGTAATTAATTCAGTCAAAGGGTAGTTTTTTAATAATAAAAGTAAAACGTAGATACTAAACCGATGTGTTCGATTCACAAAGTAAAATGTACGAGTATTTATTTTTTAATGAAGTTTTGAATAAATAAAATATATTATATAAAAAGGAACATAAGGCAATTAGTCATTAATTCAATCACAGACATATTTCGTATCACGATAAAATAAAAGATAAACTCAATAAATACTCGAGGTTATTATAGTTAATAAGATAAAATGACTTAAATAACTTCATTGTTGGTATGGTAACTGATCGTAAAAGTGTCGACAATCTTCAGGAATAACCTGCTTTAGTTGCTGAAGATGATTCCATTTCTGCTTTGTGATGGGAATTTTGTTTTTAAACAGTTGAGGAAATTGGAAATTGACATCGAGATTTTTGGGTCGCGCAGGAAGATCCTGCCATTCATCATCAAATGCCAGTTTGAACTTCAAGAGCCCATTTCCATAATGGATTGCTCGCAAGTTTGTTACAGTGGGATCCCCGGTTTTTTTTCCTGGACGTATTGAGGTGTACACCATATTTTTGGTGTAGTCTTTAAAAAAATCGTATTGAAAAGATTTAACTTCATAGGCTGATGGATTTTTTCTTGCTTCTTTTGATATTTTAATATAGTCCGAAGGTAAATAAATATCACGATTTTTTAATTTTCGTTCTATACAACTATGGACTGAATCACAATCATTTTGAGTGTGTCCTTTTTCTAATATTTTCTGTGTGATTGGCAAGTTATGTTTGGCGGAAAAGTGTAACAAACCATTAGACATAGTGTTATTTCTATTTTGGTAAGTGCATCCATCTGAGTATATTATTATCGGTAGATTTTTTGGGAGGCAATGGATTTCTATGTAGTTAATGAGGCAAGAA
The DNA here is from genome assembly GCA_949715645.1 of Portevinia maculata. Classification (NCBI taxonomy): domain Eukaryota; kingdom Metazoa; phylum Arthropoda; class Insecta; order Diptera; family Syrphidae; genus Portevinia; species Portevinia maculata. The sequence goes on from OX454526.1 coordinate 225,595,298, forward strand.
ACAAAAGTAGAAGCAACAAGTTCAGCATCAACTTCAGAAAACCAGTAGCATGTTGCATGATGCGTTTTGTGGTCAAAAACTGTGAAGTTATGGCACGACAATTTTGTTTTGTAATAAACGGAGCTCACTTGCAAGGATGGACAGATTTTAACTGCTTGCAAGTCTATAGTTAAAACAATACACAAACCGTTCACAACTAATTCTTTATCATTTTGCATCTCAGTTCTTGCTCTGTTTTTAGCCTTTTGATGTTCGTCATACAAGATCGATGATAGCGTACCAACTTTAAACTGAGCGCAAGTATCACACTGATCTTTTTTAGTTTGATATAATGATATATTTTTCTGATTAAAAACGTTTGTAAACTTCGTAATGCTTAAGCAGTTTTCATTGTTTACTTCGCATTCAGTTTTGTAAAACTGATACAATTCTACCATGTTATGGAAAAGAGGCTCTAGAAATAGTTTTGTAGTATTTTTTCTATTGTAATGAGATGGTAGCTTTGGAAGACTATTTAAAAAACGATCAAGGAAATTCTTTTCAGCTGCTGACCTTGGATGCATTATTCGATTTTTCTTAACCTCTTTACATGGGTGCATATTAGACTTACCCTCTTTAACCCAATTTTGTACAGACCATGTTCCTAGATCTAATGTGTTTAAAAACATTTTTTGGCAGACAATTTTTTTTCCAGTATCTGATGGCAATGAATAAATTAAACTAGATTGTCTTCTTGAAATGGCTTCAGTTTGCTTCCTTTTAGCTGGAGCCGATGAAACATGACCACAAACAAAAACCTTTCGCTGCTTCCAATCCATTAAGCTCCAAAAATTATTAAAAATTGTGGTTCTGTGCTCTTCAGTTATTAAAAAACAGCTTCGATTTTTGGCTTTTTTACATAACGGCGAGTTACAGAATTCTTTCATTTTTCTTGCCTGCCTATTTTTGGTATGTTTAATAACTCCCTTATTGCGAGTATAACCTAGGTATTCTTCTCCTTTCATCCTTAATAACTGATTTTTTTTAAGTTTCCATGATTGTGTGTCAGGACTACCATTTCGCTTCCGCTTCCGATCTAGTGGAATGTTATTATCATCAAAATTATCAGCGAGCTCTTCATCACAATTATCAACGCCTTCTTCATCACAATCATCAACGCGCTCTTCATCAGCGCGACCTTCATCAAAATCATTACCCCAATCTTTGACATAATCACAACAGCAATCATTTTCAAATTCTTTTAAAGAATTCGTTGAATTTTCTGTATGATCAATTGCACTACGGAAAAATAAATCCGATATCTCATTTCCCGAGAAGGACACCCTTTCTACTGATTCTATAGAAACTTTGTCGATACCTGTTAATATTTCAAATTAGATTCAATTTATAGCATAGTCAATTCTTTACCCTTAGTTTTTTTAGTTTGATCTACTGATGCAATATTGGATTTGATTAGTATTGTAGTACTTCCATTATCGTTTGGAGATTCTACAGATTCCACAGTATGTATAAAAACATTTGGATCTGTAGTGTTAACAAGACACAATTCTTTAGTTTTTGGGTTTCTTAGAGCAAGCTCTACAAACAGTTTTCCTCGAGAATACATCTGCCTAGCAAAAATGATAACCACTGTTTTTGTTAGAATTAATATAATATTTCAGTTGTAACGAATATTATTTTTTGAATTTTTAACAGCTTGTAATACAAAATAATGCTGATAGGTGGCATTCAATAAGGTATGAGTGAAAATTCAAACATTATAATACCTTCTATCAGCAAGCATTAATTAAAATATAAATTCTTGGGAAAATTGTAAATATAATATAAATATCTACAATTTAAATAACAATAAACACATTAAGGCTACTTTTGTAATAGTTTATGACCATATTAAATCGTTAGTAAAAGAAAAACCTAAGAAATACTTACCAGCACTATTGTTTCTCGTGCACTTTTGAAGGAATACTAGATGTTACGAGGTATTTTTGGCGCCAAAATGATAAGTGGTTTATTTTAATTCGACATTTCGGTTAGATTTACCCATTAAGGTGGAAACATAATACATTTAAACGACGCAGAATTCAGTTGCGCGAAGAGTTGAATCGAAATGTAAAATTTGAAAAAAATGCTGATAGGAGGTATTTATCTTTGGTAGTCGATATATAAAAAATTTCAGCTTTCTAGCTGTAAATTCCATTTTTTCCAAAATTTTGTTTTTTTTGAGTTTGTGGGCGTGTCTATCTGCGGATTTCAAAAATTCGTAAACTTGATTATTTCGGGACCCTAGAGATTATATGCTTAAAATTTCAGCTCTCTAGGTCCAGTTTAAAGGCCTAATTTTTGCCGACAGACGGACGGACGGACGGACATGGCTAGATCGACATTACTATCGATGCTGATCATAAATATAGTAACTTTTAGGGGTCTACGGGCAATATTGTATGTTACAAACTATGCGTCGAAATTAATATACCCTTAGAATAGGGTATAACAAGTCCGCTGACTCCGGTGCAGTTGCCGCCTGAAATTTTCTTTTAATTGGAATCAGTCATAAAAGCGATGGCTGATGCAGTTGCTTCCTGCAAAATATAATATTTATTTACGTTCATAAGATGAAGAATAGTTCAAGCATTAAATTATGTTTTTTTTTTCTGATTGTCGGAGAGGCAAAACCAGGACCACACAGAGGTGGAAGCAGACCCAAATACTGTGGGCCGTTTCTCTGTGGATTTTCCTGTTTTTTTAATTATTTTCTTTGCCAGTCACAGTTAATTGATGGAATATCGCTCCTTCACGAAATGGGGCATTCGAAAATTCTTGCAACTGCTTAATTAATGTGCAACAACAGTAGTGGTGTACAAAGGGCTTAAAATGGGACTTAGATTGTTAGTAAGGTCAGTTGACGATTTTTTAAGTTTTCCTTAAACAGTAACTTTGCAAGGGTACTTGTGACAAACCAAGCTGAACTGTTTCATAAGCCTTTTGGTGAACTGGCTTTTTAGTTTAATAAGCCCAATTAAAATTAATTTGCTATTACGAAGATATCTCAAGCACCAACGGGGCATTAAAGTTCAAAGTACAAAAAGCATTTAACAAAAGATTGCAATTTAAATTATAATAATTAAGATTTGCGTGACAAACATCATTTTAAAAACAAAATCAGTTTTCAGTGAAGGCCCATTAACCTTACTATAATTTAACTAATTTAGGCATAATTAAATATTGATATAGGTAATTACCTAAATTAATTTCCTTATTACTTTAGTAAAAAATAGATTATTAGAAATGATCCTTAATGATTCCAACACTCGGAAAGAGGCCGTCATCGAGAAAGTTTCACTGAACTTAACTTAAAATGAATAAACGCTACCTATTAGGATTTGTTCTTTTAGGACTACTTCTAATACTAGTATGTTATCAGTTGAATTATAATTAATATATAATTTAAATCAAATTTATATTACAGGATGCTGCAAATCCCACCTCAACAGCGTTAACTAGTAACAAATGCGGTTTACCTACGATTAAATGGTGGCCACATCAACCTTATTCTTAACTGGGTTGATAAGAAAATTCCGTTCGAATATAAATGGGGTTTGGAATCTTAGTTGTTGTAATAGGAGTAAATTAGGAAGTGGCAAAAATTCGGTGTTGTAAAAAAATAAGGATTTTAATCGAAAATGTACAAACAAAATTTGAAGTTCTTGGATGTTTAAGAATAAATTAAAATAAAAAACCAAGCAAAATATGTTGTTTTTATTGTTGTATTGAAAATACTTTGAAAATATACAAAAGCTGTTTTAAATTAACAAAATAATTTCATCTTTGTTTGACAAATTGTACGCATTCTCTTTTAAGGTAATTAAGACTTTTTTCTCTTTTTACATTGGTTGGTACGAAATTAAAAAACTGGTGTTCCTTCTTTCTTTTACAAAATAAACATTACTTAGATTGTATTTTTGTCTTTCTGCTACACAAGGTCGCCTAGATGGGGAAGAGAATCTAACATCAGATGAATTGGTATAAATCTGCTAAATTTAAGGATAGTTCTCATCGCCTGGTTATGTAGAAACTGTTTATACCCTATTCTAAGGGTATATAAATGTTGACGCATTTTTTTTTTTTGTCGGGGTGTGTGAGACTTTCTGTACTGGAGCACTCAGACTCAATACTGGTCCATTGTACTACCAGGCAGACGATTTTAGTGTGAGAATTTACTCGTTTTCCTAAGAAAAACGAGAAGGCGCTTCAATGCTAAGGAGCTTAGGTTTACAGCACTCACAATATCCGCCCCAAATACCTGCCACCTGATACGAGCAAAAGCAGGACAATCTCAGAGGATATGTTCCGTAGTGTCGTCGCTTTCTCCACAGGCTTCGCAGTCGGTGGTATCGCTAAGGCCTAGCACCTTAAGGTGTTTGGCAAAAGCGTAGTGTCCCGTAAGAACGCCAGTAGTCTGTCTGCAGTCTTTTCTGTTGAGAAACAACAAGAATGCCGCGGATTTCCTACAGACGTCGGGGAGAATAAGCTTATTCTGTCTGCACCCTGGAGAGTCATGCCAACGTCGATTGTGTTCATAGGAATCCCAACCGTCAATGGAAGCCCTAACCGAGGACGCAGGCAGACAAAACGCTGGTTCAGGTCCTGAGAAGTCCCCCTCTGAGCCCTGTCTAGCAAGTTCATCGGAGATCTCATTTCCCGTGATCCCGTTATGACCCGGGAGCCAGACAAGTTTAAGTGAATTCAGCCTTCCGACCGAATTCAGAGATATCTTGCATTCACGTACTATTTTGGAGGTAGTTAAGGGTTTGAGTAAGGCCTTAAACGCAGCCTGACTGTCGCTACAGACGCAGATACTTCGCCCCCTCCACCTGTTCCTCGTAACATAGTCCATGGCCTTTAGGATAGCATAAGTCTCTGTTTGGAAGACTGACGCATATTTGCCTAATGGGAAGAAAAGTCTAACGTGAAGATTCGATTGCATTCCCTTCCAGGTTCAGAGTCCGGCCAGAGCCAGTCCTAAACGCGAGGAAAGTCGACTTCGAAGTTGCGCTTTAGCCGAAGTTCCGGTGTCATCGCATCAGACGGCATATCCATAGGACAGGTGCCGAAGGACAACCGTTGCGCAAGTTCATCAAAACTCCAGTGCGAATTATACCAAAAACCACCTATTCTTAGACGTGAGATAGCTTTGATTGTACAGCCCATGATGGAAACATCAAGGGGCGGGAGGTTCAATAATGCATCTAGGCCGGAGCCAGGCGTGCTGGGGAAGGCCCCCGTGCAGCCGAGACATACCTGCCTTTGAAGTTTGCAAAAGCAGCAGTAACGTATTTACGTGAAAGTTTATTCCACCAAACAACCGATGCGTATGCTATAAATGGTCTTATCATAGCCGTATAAATCCATAGGACTCTTTTCGGTGATAAGCCCCATTTCTTGCCGAAAATGCCTTTGCACTGCCAGAAAACAGACAGCGCCTTGGCAGTCTTCAGCTCATCATGCTTAGACCAAAGAAGTTTGCTATCCAGGATAACTCCCAGATATTTTCCTTCATTTGAGAGTTGGATTGTAACGCCTTTTAGCACTGGCTGAGTCAACCCGTCCAGCTTCCTCCTTCTCGTAAAGAGAACAACCTCAGTTTTAAGAGGATTGACCGAGAGCCCATTCCTAGTGAACCAGTCGTCGATCACGTCAAGGGCCGCCTGCGCCTTGGCGCATACAGTCGCTAGGCATGATCCAACAGAAAGCACGGCAACATCATCCGCGTACGCCTGAGCGTATACATTAGATCTGTTGAGTGCGTTCAACAGAGAGTCGACCAGCATACACCACAGCAGTGGAGACAGAACGCCGCCTTGCGGGCATCCTCTGTTTACCCCCGCCATAACATAGCGGCCACAATCCGCATCCGCAACCAACGTTCTATTCATTAGCATTGCTTGAATCCACAACACCAATGGTTCGTCTAAGCCGTGTTGTCTGGCGGAGCTGCACATGCTATCAAAAGTCGCATTGTCAAAAGCACCCTCAATATCGATGAAAATGCCCATCGCGTATTCTTTTCTGTCAAGCGCGCCCTCAATTCTACCAACTAGATTTTGGAGCGCAGTCTCGCAGAATTTTCCGCGTTGATAGGCATGTTGCATCTGAGATAGTGGGTGCAATCGCAAAGCAGTTTTGCACACGTGAAGCTCGACCAACCTTTCCATGCTTTTCAGCAAGAAGGAAGTCAGACTGATTGGTCTGAAGCTCTTGGCGAGTAGTCACTTCTGCCAATTTTAGGTATAAATGCCACTCTAACTGTACGCCAGGGTGTTGCAATGTATGCCAGTGCTAGGACAGCGATGAAGATTTTCTTCATAGTCGGTAGCAACTGGTTTGTACATTGCTGCAGCATGGCTGTGTATATTCCGTCCGTACCAGGTGACTTGAAGCCGTCAAAAGACGCAAAAGCATATTTAATGGGCTCGTCCGTCACCACGGCCTTCGCAATATACCAGCTACGCCGAGTTGTTTGTCTTGGCTCACTCATAGTCTCGATAATCGGGGCTCGTTGTGAACCAATTGTAATCTGGTTACCCGGAAAGTGAGACTCCAGCAGATAACTAAGAGTTTCCGCTTTCGTCTCAGTGAAGGTGCAATCAAGTGAGTCCAGTTTGGCTGGTTTGCCCTTTTTCAGAACTTTAACTAACCTACTAGTTTCACCCAGCGTTTCAATCTTTTCGCAGAAATTCTTATAAGAAGCACTTTTCGATACCCGAATCATTCTCATATATTCCTTCTGCTTCGATCGGTAGAGATTCCAGTCTGTCTCCAAATCAGTCTTGAGTCACATATGTAGAAGCTTTCTAGGTTCTCTACGAATTCTTTGCAGTTCCGAGCTCCACCAGGGAACCGGCGTTCTGCCAGGGGATTTGCTTACTGGGCACGTCAGTTCAAAACAGCTAGTAATGGCACTATTCATGTCTTGAACAGCTTCCTCTACCTTTTGTCTCGTCCTGAGTTTGGTTGGAGTTTTGAGAGTTTTCCCTAATTCCTCGCTGAAGCGTATCCAGTTGGTTTTTCTCGGATTCCTCCTCTCCTGCGAAGTTATGGCTTCGCATCCGATTTGGAATTCCATATATCTATGGTCTGAGAGGGACACCTCCGAAGAGACCCTCCAGTTAGTAACCGCCTTAAAGTATCTATTTGATAAAGTTAGGTCGATCACTTCCTGTCTTCTTGACGTCACAAAAGTTGGCTGCGATCCAACATTGTTGATAGTAAGATCAGATGATAGAATGAAATCCAGGAGATGGTTTCCTCGCATGTTGCATTTGCTGCTGCCCCAAACAGTGTTTTGAGCATTGGCATCACAGCATATAACTAGGCCCATCTTCCTGGTGTCGCAATAGTCAATGAGTTCAGCAATTGCCCTCGGTGGTGGAGGCACTACCGAATCATAGGGGAGATAAGCTGACGTCACGACGAAGGTCTTCCAATCTCCATTCGTTTCGTAGCTAATGGCTGCAGCAACCAAATCTTGGCCACAAAATTGTCCAAGCTTAGTCGTTGAGAGAAGGTTCGACACAGCAAGACAAGCCCTTGGTCTCTCGGGCCGCTCGTCACAGAGTATCGTAGTACCACGGACACCTCCAAGGCCACAGATGCGATTTTTCCACACCCATGGCTCCTGTATGGATGATACGAGTATGTGGGCTTTTGTATTCAACACAGAAAGATTCTTACTGATGAGTGCAGTAGCAGCCTTGGAGTGTTGAAGGTTAATCTGAGTAAATCCAATCATTGGAAATACATCAGCTGGAAGTGTTCTAGTGGAAGGGCACGCAGAAGGTGCGCGCGCAGTTCCAACGACAGGAGTGCTTGAGGCCTTCTTCCTCCGTTTTTTCCTGTTCTAGCTATTGGGAGGGGAGGCAGCGTTGGTTTGTGTCAGCTGGCTGGTTTCGGTTGGGGTAACCTCTGCGGACCTGCATCTCTTTGCCGTCGCCGCCGGGGAAGTGCCGTTCTCAGCGCTTGCGCCTTCAACTGGCGGTGCAGTTTCTTTGCGCCGCACGATAGCCGCCTTCCTCCTTTCACTCTTTCGCTGGCTCTTAGATGGACACTGACCAGTGCGCGCCGCCTCTGTAGCCCGTTTCACCTGTCGGCTTCACAGGCCTCGTCGGCAGCATCGCACCTATCGGCTGTCTGTCTATTGGTCTGAAGATTAAGCGAATCAGGTTGAACCTCTCCGCCACTTTCTCCGTTTTTCCAGGCCAGTCTACCGACGCATCGTTTGTAACATACCTACCTTAATATTGCGCGTAGACCCCTAAAAGTTACTATATTTATGATCAGCATCGGTAGTAATGTCGATCTAGCCATGTCTATCCGTCCGTCGGCAAAAATTAGGCCTTTAAACTAGGCCTAGAGAGCTGAAATTTTAACCATATACTCTCTATGGTCCCGAAATAATCAAGTTTACGAATTTTTAAAATCCGCCCACAGAACACGACCACAAACTCAAAAAACAAATTTTTCAAAAAAATCAAATTTTGAAATTTTTTATATAATGATCTATGACTCCTAAAACTGCTGCCGAAATAAAATTTTCAAAATCGGCCCACTGACACGCCCACAATTAAATAAAACAATTTTATTGAAAAACCAAAATTTGAGCTAGGGAGCTGAAATTTATAATATATACTCTCCAGGGGCCCTTTAAGCTCATGTGTAAATATTTTCAAAATCCGCCTACTGACACGCCCACAATTATATTTTTAATGAGCGTTATTTTAGTATTTATTATTATCATAAAAGAAAAAAGGTAAGTAGGTTCCATAAAAAAAATTAAATCAATTGTCAATGACATTTAAAATTGCCTTAAAAATGTTATAAAAATATTATGTCAATAATTGATTTTAAACATAAAATGGTAACTACAAAAAACTAAACAGGAAGAATGGCATGCAATACTTTCAGCTAATTCAGTCGATTCCTTTGCATGTTGAGCTAAGAATTCAAAAAAAAAAGATTAAACCTTTATTCCCCAACAAGTTATTCAGGTGGATCGGTAGTGACCCATCAATACTGCGCGTTACTGTCCCCATCATCCAGTAAGACACTCCTTAATTATTGTGCACAACTGACAAAATTGGACTTTATTCGCTTTATAATAAGCTAAATTAAATTCAGCACAGTGCGCTAACTTATTGATTTTTATTTTTGCTCAAAGTTGACCGAACGATTTTCCCTTTTTTTGCACAAAATACCTTTTTTTACACTCGACTGCGGAACTTCCACTGTTCACAAGAACTGCTTTGTTGGCATGTATACAGCCTTCCGAATTATTATGTGATTAACAGAAAGAAAATAAAGCAAATTGTGTTGAGGATTAAGCTAGCGTCCCATTCCTCCAGTGTCCCATGCATACCCACTCTCCCCTACATATATTTAGCTGCCTTAACAATTGCCTGGTATGTAACAGCTATTTCTCTAGAATCTTGAATTAAACCAAATGAGTTTAATGTTTAGCCTTCAAGCTGAATTACTGAGGTGAAACTTTAGATAATATCGACAAGATACGCAAGAGTCGTGTTTCGGTAGCCTTAAGTGGAAGGCGTCATAACTATTTCTCTCCTTTGTACATGACAGTACTAACTTAGCGGTTCACGCTCCAATTGTTGAATCAAGTTCTACTCAATGCCCTTTTAAAATAATTGAAAAGCATCTCATTTCTACGTTTTTCTATTTAACGATTCATTTACGCGGTAATTGAAAAAGATTTTTATTTAATTCCACATTTTCCATCAAAGTTTATGTCTCTGTCCATCCCCATCTCTCACTCTTCCAGCATCTCCGCCATCTCTGATGCACACCCAATACTGACATACAAAAGATTACAATCAAATCATTTGCAGCTTCATGATCTCAACCCCTGTTTAAGCTTTTCTAACCACTACAGAGACAGAACACCGCTAACCACAAACCTGTGTTAAAGATGAGAACAAAAGATAAAAGAAAAAATTACCCCAGCAACAGAAAATCCTCAAACTAAGGATAATTTAATATTTTCGAGCGGGAAAAGGAAGGCCTCCGCCAATATCCTTGAAAGAAATTTCTCGCTGCCGAGTGTTTGTGCACGCGTTAAAGAACGTTCATTTTCAATATATGGATACGCGTACACAAGTTTTTCAAGAAAATAACACTTTAACATCAGCATCCTGCATATTTGCTTACAGATCCTTATCCTTTGTAGTTACCGAGATAGAGAAATACTGAGTGAAAATAATATACCGGAACAGCTATCTGCATGATTTTTCGATAATCGAGGTATTTATGATGCCCATGGTGGAGCTGGGAAGGTATTTATGTGTCTCCTTGCGGCATAGATGAGAAGAAAAATGGAATTGATTTCAAGGAAATTGCGAACGGTAAAGTGTAAAAATAAGAAATGATAAAGTAACGGAGGCAGCAAGTTATAATTGGCGTGGGTCGGTGGCGAGGACAACAAGGTACGATTCTGCTGATTTCGTTGCTTGTAGGTCCTTAAATGTTGTGGTAGTTGGAAGAATAAATACGGGAAGGAGCTCCTCACCAAATGACAATTGGAGAATGTGGATTTTATTTTTATTTCGAAACTAATGAACTTACAAAGTAAACCTCGATCTGCCGAAAGTATGGTGAACTTTTTGGTTTTTTATAGGCAAGGCAGTGTCAATTGAGTGCTTGTAATGGGTGTGGTATGGCCGAATAAGTGGGATAAGTGGGTACTGACCAGGTAGCGAAGTGGATGACTTATGGGACGGAACATTTTAAGAAATCACATCAATGCGTCTTCAAGACACCAAATATTATTTTACGATGGTGATGTGAGGCAGTTCAGAAATGAAGAAACAGATAATGGCTTCAACCAGATGAAAGCCTGATAGGTACTCTGGATACTAAGTGATTTCGTAATTAACTGGAATTACTGAGAAAGTGGGAAAATACTGTATGATGATAATACTCAATAAGAAATATGAAGTGCTTACAGGCCAAGACAATAGCGGATAGAGCGCCCCCTACAAATGAATATATGTGGAGTAAGAGTGGGTAATATGGACTATGCGGTTACTATGGACTACCAGCTTTTCTCCCAACTCACAAATGCAAACGAGGTGGAATGTGTTTACATTCATGCGCAAGCTCCTTAAACATACCTCAGTTTCATTTCAGCCGCTGGCGAGAACGCGTTTGTGAGTTTTGTAAAGTTTCTCGAAATTGGTGTTTGCTGATTGTTCGTTACGCGTAAGTGATTTTCTTTTTTCTACCATTAAAATGTAATTTTTTTGGTCCATTGTTTTTTCAAATACTCGTACATAATGGTGCGATCCAATACATGTGGCTATTTAAAAGCCTCAAAATTAAACAATGTACCGAAAACTACTCTTCTAAGGCTGGCTTTACAAAAAAACGTTCATCCTGAAACCTTGGTAGGCACTAAATTAGGTCGCAGGCCAGTTTTCCCAGATAAATTTGAAAAGATGCTAGTGGAATATGTGTTGACAATGGAGTAAAAATTATTTGGGCTTACCAGAAATGATTTAAAAACTTAGCGTTCCAACTGGTAGAGAAAAATGGAATTCCCCATTCATTTTCAAAGGAAAACTAAACTTGTTTTTAAAAAGAAATCCTAATTTGTCATTCCGGTCACCGACGGGAACATCCCTTGCCAGGGCAAAGGGATTCACTAAAGAACGTGTCCAAGAATTTTTTGGTTTGCTTCAAAGAGAAATGGACAAATATAACTATTCAGCAAACAATATTTATAACGTCGATGAGACCGGTATAAGCGTGGTGCCTTCTAAACTTCCAAAAGTCTTAGCATTAAAAGGAAAGCGGCAAATTGGTGCTCTTACTGCCGCAGAAAGAGGTGCCACCATCACAACAATTATCTGCATAAGTGCTGCTGGAACATTTGTGCCCACGTTATTCATATTTCCCCGCAAAAAACGCAATCCACAACTTTTGAAAGAAACACTACCAGGATCTATTTACGAATGTTATCCTTCCGGATGGGTTCAGACCTATATTTTTACAATTTGGTTTGAACATTTTCTTAAGAATCTAAAGTCATCTGCTTAATCCCCAGTCCTTTTAACTTTGGATGGACATTCAAGCCACACGCGGAACATCAAACTTATCGATATGGCAAGAGAAAATCACGTCAGCATATTATCGATTCCTCCTCAATCTAGCCACAAGATTCAACCGCTCGACAAAAAATTTATGGATCCACTAAAGAAGTATTTATCTGAGGAGATACGCATTTGGATGAGAACAAATCTCCGACCATTGACTCATTATGATATGCCAGAATTATTTAGTAAGTCCTACATACGAGTCCAAACTGGGGAGATAGCAGTTAATGGATTCCGAAAAACTGGAATATACCCGCTTGATAGGAATATCTTTCGGGATCATTATTTTAATAGGAGCTGACGACGATTTATTATCACCAGAAGTGTATGAAAATAATGAACCTGTTGCTGTATGCTTAATCCCAGTACATGAGGAATCTGAACCAAGTGATATGCTGTCAACTACAAGCAAGTCAGAAAACCAAAATATAATTCTGCCAACTGCCGACATATCTCCGAATCCTGTTAAGAGCGAGGCAAAAACCAATCGTGGTAGAAAAGCTGGAAAATCGACATTACTTTCCGGATCCCCATATAAAAGATATTTGGAAGAGTCTTTGAAAAAAATTGCTGATAAAAACAATAAACCGAGCACTTCGAAGCAGGCGCTTCAGGAGATATTAGCGGCGAAGAAAAAATGTGCAGGTAATCTACATAATTTCTTTCTGATTCGGATATTTATCTATCTAGCTTTATTTTTGTAATTAAAGGAAAGAGAAGAAAAAACAAAACAAAAAAAAATAGAGCGTCATCGTCATCATCAAGCTCTGATTTAGAGCATTATAGCTGTCATGATGAGTCCGACGACGAAATTAATTCAGTCAAGACCGTTGCCGCCGGTGAAAAAGAAGATGCTGTATTGCAGAACTTTGTATTCAGATGACCGCCCTGGTAAAATGTGGGTTCAATGCGTTTCATGCCATATTTGGAGCCACGAACAGTAAGGTGCTGCGTGCGAAAAACCAATATTCATTTGCGAATTTTGTACTTCCTAAACAGGTTGGGTAATATGGACTATATGGTTCGAATTACCCTATACTTTTTTTGTTTACGTTTTTGTGTAACTTTCTTATTTAATTTTTGTTTTTTTTTTATAGATTGAATTATTTTTTTTTTGTTATTAGTTATGTATTATAATAGTTCAGTTTATTTTTTAAAACAAATAGAAGTGTAAAACCTACATTATCTGTGTTTTATTTGCAAAAATAACATTGATGGTCCATATATGCCTCCCTTACTTTACTTGGAAAGGCAAATCTTTAACACTTAGCTTTGGCCTTCTTTGTCGTCTCGAACCTGGGAGAACGCCATAAAACAGAGCTGGCAGTATCAGTACTTTGAAGAGCTTATATTTGGACTTTCGGGTTAAGAATTTTGAACCCATTTGTTTTACCAAACGGAACTAGCATAGGGTAATTATTCTCGTCGGATCTCCAGTAAAGTGTCCCTAGTGTAGGCCATGTTTACTCCAGGTAGATGAACTCCTTAATAACTTCGAAGTTATTGCTATCAGTAGTGCTGGACAGATGTTTTATTTGGTGATAGCAGGAACTTGTTCTTGTCTCCATTAACTTTAAAACCCACCAATTTGTCCTGTTTTTCAAATCGCCGTTGAAGCCTCTGCCATATACTGCATTAAATGGACGGATATATTGAAGATAGAACATTCCGTTTTCATACCTGTCCTGCGCACTATCTGCTCCGGAACAAAATTAAGGAAGTCACATGATAGCGCATCTCTTTGCCGGAATTCAACAGGTTTGGAATATTTCGGAAGATATCCGTTGCATAGTTTTCAGTGTCACGTGGCACAATTGAATAAACGATGAATATGTGGAAGGTTTGTCTTGAAATTAAGTTGTCTGTGTGGAAATTAAGTTGCCTCACTGTGAAGATAAAGGGTATTAACGATCGCTTGAAACATTTACACAGTTTGGTGGATAAGATTTAATTGCGACATTAAGCGGTGTCGTAAAATCAGGCCAAACTAAACAGTACAGTAGTGAAATAAAGCCATCTTTCAACATATTGCAAAGCGAAATAAGGGCAATTAGACATTTTTCCACTTTGCAGTGGTGCTATTTTCAATGGAACTAAGTCCATTTTTTTATGGGAACTTAGTACACATTCAAAAATAAGAAGAGGGAACTAATATCCAACATTTAGAATTAGACAAAAAACTGTAAAGTGCAGTAAGTTATCATTTTTTTTTTTTTTTTTATATAAAAAGGAAATCCAAATCCCAGAGCACTCAGACTCGGTAACGGTCCATTGTACTACCAGGCAGCAATCCTCCTTTTGGTGTAGAGGCATGTGATTGGGTGGCGTATGTTGTTGTTCCCCATGGGGATTGAACCTGCACCGCACGGGTCACAAGCCAACACACTAACCTCTACACCGTCGCCACCCTTGTAAGTTATCATACTCTTTAAGCAAAATCTTAAGCTTATCGTGGTGACATAAAGCCAAAGTTTCAAAACCGTACCTCGCACCTACTCCAAATCAAACAGTGACCCCAAGCAAGGGGGTATGCATTACACTAATTATGAAATCTACTTGCGATTTCGTAACTAATTCCATAAACAGTGCAATCCATAGGGGGGCATCTTGCCCCCCTACAACCCCACTGCTAGGGGTCACTTTTTGAATTGGAATAGGTGCGAGGTCACGGTACATATATTAGTTTAGTATCAGTTAAAAGTTAATTTCTCTTTTGTTAATAAAAATTTCAAAGTACCTACTTGACTCTTTAATTTTATTTTGTTCTTAGTCGACAGTGAGAATTTACTTCATATTAAAAGAGTTTTCGGAATTTATTTCCCACTTTACGTGGGAACTAAGTCCACCTCGCGAAAGTGGTTTTATTTCCCACTATGTGGGATCTAAGTCCCTCAGTGGACTTAGTTCCCGTGGACTTATTTCCCTGCACCCTCCCAGAAACGCCCTAGCTAACTCTATCGTATTTATAAACTAAAAGGATGTCACCAAGAGTAACGCACCGTCCTTGGAGGGCATGTTATCCCCTCCCACTCAACAAGTCACCAGAATTCGTTGAACTGTTTTTGAGTATCGAATTTATCCCTCTCTGCTTTTGCGGTACTAAAACGGAGGAGCTCATGAGCATTGGCGACGTCCCCGCTGTTGATGAGCTGCTTATATCTCGCGCTGTGGTAGCGATGTTATAATACCGGAATACATCGTCTGGACCAGCTCTTTTGTATCATTATGGATGAATGCCTCCGGCGGGACAAAGTCAGACCTAGAGCGTACTCTCTATGTACATCTCACCTGGGTAGTATGCCGCAAAGACCAGACTACTTTCGCTAGCCATCGCTCTTGCATCGTTCCTTCGAGTCACCTTGTTGGGATAGTATTTTATAAATTTGAATTCAGGCGTTCGGAACAACCGGAGATATGCCCGAAGACATTGTGTCTCCAAAACCCGAATGTTTCCATATAAATGGGCGCTTTATTGAACCACAAATGCCTTATATGAGCCACATAGTATGTGACCTTCACTCTGGAGTCAAATTGACAAAACATTCTCATTGTCAGAGAATAAGCCTTCTTGATACTTGTCAAACCAGATACCCAGATATCTAACTAGCTACGATTCCAGCGCCAATGACTGCCAATTTTGTTAAATAATGGCCAATTTCTTCCGGTTTTTTGGTATCCCTAGAGGCTCCAGCCAATGTTGTTCTGAGCAAGATTGTTTCTGTCTTCTGGAAAGTTGATTTTCAACACCATCCACCACCGCTGACTTTGTATTCTTTAGTGGCTCGAAGATGTACAGAAGATCATCCGTCGACGGTTGGCGAGAACCGCATTAGCATGGTTTTCATAATTGAATACGGTGAATCCTTTATTCTCAGATGGCCGATTCTCTAGTTTGGTGCGCAGATGGAAGTGGCGCACGGGAGCAATACTTTTAATGTCGTGGTTATGGTGAACAGTATATGTACATCACGGAATATACGGCCTAACATATCCATTTTCTCCTCTGGGCTCCCCCATGAAAAAACCGTCGTTTGAACCGACACTTTCCGGAGATATTAAAGCAGTCAGTAATGTCTGTTCTCTGTTGTCTGGGAGATTCGGACACAGGGAATATCATTGTGATCCTTCCTCCTGAACAACTTACTAACTTCCCAATGGAAGTTCTTGTAATGGGGCCGATTTTGTGAATCGCGGATTTTAACATATCTTCACGTTTCAAGGTCACCAGAATCCAAATTCAACATTTTTATAGAGATGTCTGTCCGTGTGTATGTACGTATGTGCGTATGTGGCGAACCAAAGATGATATTGACATGGGACCGGGTTTATTCGAAGCGTAATTACGTAACTCAGAAATTTTCAGCGAAATCGGTTAACAATGGTTGCATTAATATATATCACACTACGCTGTTATTAACAACATTTAATTTCCATGAACAATATTAAAGAGCATTTTTTAATATTAAATAATTCTTAACCATATCTTATGGTTAACCACATTTCAAAATTTACCACTAATCGCATAAACCATTTTGATCCCACTGGGAAGTTAGTCTTGTGGACCTTGTGAGTCGCACCCAGATCACTTTTTTATCTGTGTATTTGGTGTGGTTTGAGGACATTCGGTACTATGGCTTGTAGGAACCCCGATCGTTTAAGTGACTTACTATGGTTTCCTGGCGGGAAGCGACTGTGCCAGGTGCCAGGAGTAGGCGAACTCATTTTTCTGCTTTATTTTCCTTTGTTCTTTTATTTTTTGTTCTTATGTTTTCTTCGGTTTGTTTTGTTTAGTTCATTTCATTGTTGGTCCCAGAGGTATGCACGGAAGGGTTGGTTCGTCCCGGCAGAGCCGACTTACCGGGATAAGGCACTTCATATCTGTACGCGTTTATTCAATTATTCAAAATTCGGTTGAGGTAGATGACAAAGTGAAAATAATTGCAAGTGTATTAATGTACGTAAATATATTATGTAGGATAAGCAATTTAATAAGTTGAATTGGAAAGGTGTATCTACGCATATACAGCAGTTGGAGTTGCAGCGATCAGCGTCAGGACTGTGGAGTGGATTGTCTGGGGGAGTTTAAGATATATATATTTTAAATTTTAAGTGTAGTAATACGAAATGATACCGATAAACATTTTCTATGCGTTCAAGAAAACGAAAAAGTAGTTCAGATAGTATATTGAGATAGTTGAGTTGAGAGTCGATATTTGTTAATTCCCCTACAAGCGTACCGCAACCGGCGGGCTTTGCAAAAAAGTTTCGCCAATTCTTACTCAGGCATACACCGATACAGTACTTACTCAAGACGGAAAAAAAGTATGTAATAATTTGATGTTCAAAAGCGAAAATAAAAATGTTTTGTGGGATCGGGTTTTGACTATTAGCATGTATAAATTATATTTTGGATTAATAATCATTAAAAGGATTAAGCAGAGTCTAACAAAATGGTTTTATCGATTTAGTCTCATATTGGTTGTAGGATATTGGAAAGTAGAACGGTTGTCTAGGGTAATTGAAAGTGGGTACCGAGACGACTGATTTCGAAACATGGTTGGGAGGGTTTAGAATCATAGAGGGTTTATTTATCTCCCCTCAGGTATTTCTTGCTTTTCTTTTATTTAAAGTAGAGTTCTTCTTTGTACACAAATTTCTTTTACTGTGGGAGTACGAGAGGTAGCAGTGCAAGAACCCATACCCATTCGACGAGCTAAGCAAAGAAATGCAAGGCGGACACCCTCACCAAACCTTTAGGATACGCGGCTATTTTTCCTTCAAAAACAAAATAAATTGAACGTCCATTGATGAAGATTCTCATCGATTCCAAATGCACGCATTTTGCAAAAAAGGAACTTGATGCCAAATTTTGTGAAATGCGTTTGAAATATCAAGCGAAAACCCTATTGCCGGTCATTAAGAAGTTACCGGATTCAAAATATTTTATAAGCTGATGGTTAATGAGCATTTCCATGACCTTGAAAAGAAAGGATGTAAGTGCACTTGGTCAGTAGAAAAAATAGAGAAAAAGATTCGGACTTTTTGAGATAAGCTGTTTTCCGTTTTCTCGAATATGACAAATAGAAAAGCTTACGCATTGATTTTGCTGGCGTCCCACACCTGACACCTCTTAAGAACGACATGGGTAATACCATCATTATCAGCGAAATGTTTATGTCAAGATATCGAAGTACCTTGCCAATTGTTGTTTTAAGAGCGACTTCTTCACTTAACCGTTTTATTGCGAGCATTTCTTGGTGACGGTTTTTTTCATTCTTTAGCACATTTTTAACAATCTGGGAATACGATTTTTTTTGTTCGCCTTTGATTTTGGGCTTATTTGTTGGGAGCTTAGTTTGGTTCATTTGTTGCCCTTGCTTTTTAATTTGCTATATTTATTGCATTTGATCTATTAGAAATACGTTGACTTTAAACTTCTTGGAACTTTTTAGCAATTGGAAATCCTCTATAGCTTGCCAGATGATGGCCTTGGCAGTTTATGTATTTCGCTTTTTGTTCTTGTTCATTGAACAATTTTTAGTTGCATGCTTTCCTTCAGATTTGTCACACGCAAAGTCACGATTGGAGTATGGTTGTTTATGTCCTCGGGCTTAACATCGTTTGACTGTGGAACAACCTTGGACTTTTTCAATTTTTACAACAATTCACATGATTGCCCCTGTATCAGGAATGCCTAAAATAAAACAATAACCTGTTTTCTTAAATTGCTAATTTGGCTGGCACTTCATTCAGCACAGTTGAATTTCAGATATGGTACTTCCTTCGAGTATACTCGTTCCAGTACCTGGGAATTTGGTAGCTTCTAGTGACAAGACTCCCCATGCATGTGATAGAACTTAGAAGAACCAGAAGTTCTGTTCGAAGGAACAGGCAAACATATAGCCACCCTATATTTCGGCACCAACTTTCCTAATTGAATAAGCTAATATCTGAACACATCTTACGATAGAGAGTGGGATAGAAAGCTTAGATCTCTAGAGAAAAGTGCAAAGCCATTTTGGAACATTGTAAAAGTTATTAGGAGTAAAAATATACCAATTCCCTGAATCAAATCAACTACAACCACCTTAGTTCATGATACGGTTCGCGATCTCAATTTTTCATCTGTTCAATTTCCTCCAAATGAAATCATAACGGTAGGGGGCATCAAATACATCATAAACTCCATAAAAAACGTTTATATTAAATGATTGCCTGGCTCTGCAATTAAAATATTGACAGTGATAATAAATGCATGCCTTAAGTTTTATTACTTTCCTCCTGTCTGGAAAAAAGCCAAAGTTGTTCCTATTTTGAAAGCAGGTAAAAATTCAGAATGCCCAGAGAGTTACAGGCCAATTAGCTTGCTAAGCAGCGGAAGCACAATCTTGGAAAGAGTAATAAAGGAAAAATTAATGGGTGTTATTTCGACAGGAATTTATTCCCGAATGAATACCTAGTCTGATTTTCTGCGCAATTTTTTCGTCACATATATTCGCTGTCAACGTTGAGAGGAATCTACAAAATGCAATGGAAATATTAGCAAGTTATTATAAAAAATGGAAAATTGAACGCTGAGTAAATGCATGCCATCTTTTTTACCAGAAAAAGAAAATTGTGCAATCTTCCAAATAGCCATATAGATAGTAACGGGTCTAATTTTGGGGCACCATCAGTGAAGTAACTGGGTGTGCATGTGCATCTTGATCCAAGGTTAACTTTTCAAGATCACAAAAGCAAAACTATAAAAAAAAACTAACATCGCCATTAAAGTGTTATACCCCTATATCAACAGAAGATCAAAACTACCTACTGAAAAAAAAATTAATAATGCACAAGGTTATTTTCAAGCCATTCTTGTTTATGGTTGTCAAGTATTGGGAAATTGTGCAAAATGTCACATTAAGAAGCTGCAAATAGCTCAAAATAAAATACTGAAAATGATGTTGAATCAACCATGGCATTACTCCACCTTAGATTTGCACAGAAGAGCAAATGTTGAATTGATTTGTGCTAGCATCTAAAAACTAACTTTTCAGGAAATCCCCTTATCCATCAAATGAGTCTATAAATTCTGTCTAATGTTGTTCCTGTTTATATACTCACTAATGTGCTTGTATATTTACATATATATATATATATATATCTATTTATTCGTTTATTTATTTATTTATCTTTTTATTTATTTATTAATTAATTAATCATTTATTAATTTATTTATTAAATTGTTTTTTTATTTATTTATTTGTTTGTTTATTTATCTATATATTTATTTATTTATTTACTTCTTTATTTATTATTTATTTGATTATTTATCTACCTATTTATTTATTTATTTTTTATTTTTTTGTTAAATTGGAGGTTTTTCGCACTTTCCTTCAAAAAGATTGCTATTTGCTAAATAATAATTCTCTTCAGATTTATTGAATATTATTGTTTCAGTAGTAAGATGCAAAAATAATATATCTCTGTAGTTATGTAAAATGTGTGGTAGCGTACTGAATGTAAATCAATATTATGCAAAATAAATCTATCGATCTATGTATCTAGTCGTCTTCTTGTCTTGAGTTGTTGTTGTGTTGGAACTTGATAGGTATAATGTCGTTATACAAGTTGGTAATAATTTAAAGTTTGCAAAGCTGTGATATGTGTTCGATATTCCTGGAATATCGATAAAAGAGATGCCGTCTCCAAAGGAAGGATCTATACATATGTAATATGCACACCGCCGCATGATCGATGTAAGATACTATCGTGCTGGTCCTGTGCCTATGTGTTTACTGCTGGTATCGCACCACTAAACCAAAGCATATACTCACTTCAGTTTTACATTTGAAATAAAAATGACGTGCTCCTTGCAACGCGCAATCTAAACTTAATCATTCCTGTTTTGTTATTTTCCTGTAAAGAGCTTTAGATTACAGTCCACTGGCTCGGCATTTCTCTTACAATATGTTTAGGTATTTATTGGTCTTTATATTCGTGTCTTGTTGTCTTTGTTCTGCTCTTTGGATTATTTTTTGCAGTCTTCTATGAAGCATGTGAAGTTGTTGCATTTGCGGGGCATTTCTTCTCGCTAGAACTCTATATCTTCTTGACTTTAAAAGTCCAAAGTTTCATTCTCGAAGTACAGCCGCCAGGCACACTTGGCTTAAATGAGAGAGTGCATACGCTATTTGCCGTATTGTTTTATCTGCCCCTCGATAGGATAGGCACTGTATTTTGTAGCCCACATCAGTGACTCTAAGGTACTTGAACGTCGATACATTGTCTATATAAATTTAGCAGTTATCGCCATCTCTTAATGCTTTAGGACATACACTGCTGATATCATTTGCTTGTGCGAAGTAAAAGAGCCCTACAATTTTAAGCCGAATCTGAACCGCAAATTTAAGAAGCTTCTCATGACAATTGATACTCTTGGATGTTTGTCAGACGTTTGAAAGAGATGGGGCCCGGCGGGATTTGAAGCTTTAGATTACGCCTTTAGATTAGTAGTATAAATACACTAACCTCTGTGTCACTGCGCCCACATCGCTTATACAGATTATATAAATAAGCGCACCCGTTTTCTATCCGTACCATATTTGATATTTTCTTTTTCGCTATAATGCTCTCCAATTTTCATCTTGAAGCTTCTATTCTACTCCTTGTATAACTTGCAAAAACTTAGCTTGCAAACCATGCTAGTGCCATAGATCGCACTCCAATTGTTGGCTATATGCGTTACTCAGGGTGTTCAAAGTATTCTTAAAATCAATAAACAGGGCAATTACACTTTCGTTTTTATCAAAGCATGTATTAAGTCTATTGGCAGAATCTCCAAGAAGCCGACTAACACTTGTTTTTTTTTTTGAAAACGAAACTGGTTCCTTCCAAGGTTTTATACTTCTTCTCTAGGTAACTATGAAGTCTCTTAAACAAGACTAGGGTTCGAACGATATTTTGTATTTTTGATTTTATACATGGCAAGTTTTGTTTTCGCTCATCACAATTTTGAATGTTTAGCAAACTTACATATATGCTTTTCGTGTGATTGTATTTTTCCGTAAGGACCTCTTTCGGAAGGAAAAGTGTATTTTTCGTGAGAACTTTTATTATTTTTTTTTATTTTCATACACAACCTACTTTTAAACAGCCCTATCCAATCAGGAAAGACACAAGGACACAAGGGGACGTATTTTCTTGCTTTTATCGACATCTTCGGAATCACGCTATGTTTGTTGCCTTGTCAGTGCCACCAAAAATATTATTTTCTAAAGCCGGTGCTACAGTTGTTCAGGCCAGGAATTGCTTAAAGACAGAAATATTAGTTTTCTTAGGCGGTCGCCCTGAAGAAGAATGGTTAACCTTTAACTTTTTTGATAAATAAAAACAATTTCAATGGGTTTTTTTTTATTTATTTTTCTATTGAGAAAAGTCTTCGATACTGAGTAGTATCGATACTTTCAGTTCGATACTTTTTAGGTATCGATACTCGCCAGCTCGATACCAAAGAATACTCGGTTTATACACCCAGGGCCGATACTTCGAACCCTGGTCAGACTCAATACTGGTCCATTGTACTACCAGGAAGACACACCACTTCTACTGTGAGCATTTATTCGTTTTCCTAAGAAAAACGAGAAAGCGCTTCAATGATAAGGAACTTAGGTTTACAGCACTTACGACAACAGCACCAAAGAGGTACTGCCACCTGATACGAGCAAAAGCAGGACAATCACAGAGGAAATGTTGCGCAGTGTCATCGCTTTCTCCACAGGCTTCGCAGTTGGTGGTATAGCTTAGGCCTAGCACCTTAAGGTTTTTGGCAAAAGCGCAATGGGCTGTAATAAGGCTAGTAGTCTGTCTGCAGTCTTTTCTGTTGTGAAAGACAAGAAGAATGCCGCAGATTTCCTACAGACGTTGGGGAGTATTAGCTTAGTCTGTCTGCACCCTGGAGAGTCGGCGATTGTGTTCAAATGAAACCCAACCGTCAATGTCAGCCCTGACCGAGGAAGCAGTCAGACAGGTCCTGAGAAGTCCTCCTCTGAGCCATGTCCAGCAAGTTCATCAGAGACCCTATTTCCCGTGATCCCGTTGCCTAAGTGAATTCAGCCTTCCGACCGAATTCAGAGAGATTTTGCATTCACGCACTATTTTGGAGGTGGTTAAGGAGTTGAGCCATGCCTTAAGCGCAGCCTGACTGTCGCTACAGACGCAGATATTTCGCCCCCTCCACCTGTTCCTTATGCAACATAGTTCATGGCCATTAGGAAGGCATAAGTGATCAATTCTGCAATGTAGAAGGTTATACGCTTTTCCGTGCGGACCGAAACAATAGAACAGGCGGTGGGGTGGCCATTTATATACGTAGAGAAATTAAATGTAAACTGGTGTGCAAATCCGATGCAAGCAGTGCTATGGAATATTTGTTTATTAGTATATTTTGTGGTATGGACAGTTCTTTGATAGGAGTAATTTATAGACCCAATAGGAGTATTGACACATCACCGGTTTTTAACGTTCTAGAGAGAATCTCATGCACTTCTCCCAACGTTATCATTTGTGGTGACCTAAACTGCAATTTACTAGATCTACCAATTTCCACGTCCCTACTTAATAATTTTGCGAGCATGAATTTAGGCCCAGTAAATTCATCTACACCCACTCATTTCTCAAATGATTCTGCCACACTCTTAGACGTTTACTTTGTGGATGACAAACAGAAATCCCTCCTTTTTGACCAACTTTCTGCAGCAGGGTTCTCCAGACATGATTTAATATTATTAACATACGATCTTCAAGTTGATTCGGAGAGTTCTACGACTTCATACAGAGATTTTAAAAATATTAATTACCCACTTCTTCGATCTAATGTTGCCAATACCCAATGGGACGAAATTTATTTTATGACATCTGTTGACCAACAAGTTGCTTTTCTAGAACACCAAATAAGTAGTCTTTTTAATCAACATATCCCTTTGAGGACCAAGTTGGTACGCAATAATTCACCACCTTGGTTAAGTAGATCTATACTGCAATTAATGGAAAAACGCAATTCAGCATATATCCGATGGAAAAGATACAAACTGTCAGAGCACTATGACTTGTACCGGTCCCTACGCAATCTGGTGGTTACTAGAATTAGAAACTCTAAACGCGCTGGGTGAAATTTCAATTTACTCCACTGTCTGACAGTGAGGTAGTCGAGGCCATATTGTCTATCAAATCCAATGCCGTCGGGTTCGACGAAATGAACCCTAAATTTCTTAAACTCCTCCTTCCGTATATCCTTTCACACATCAAACATATCTTCAATAGTATTCTAACCACCTGTTTATACCCCAAGTCTTGGAAAGTAAATAAGATAATTCCCATCCCCAAAGCTAAAAGTGGTGAGCTCAGGCCTATAGCAATACTATCATTTTTGTCAAAAGCATTTGAAAAGGCTTTGATGAAGCAAGTTCAGGCATTCTTGAATAACAATACTAAGTACTGCTCAATCAGGCTTCCGACCAAGAAGAAGCTGTAAAACTGCCTTGTTGGACACTGTTGACAATATTCGCAAGTCCCTCGATCTGGACTCACCAACCTTTCTGACGTTGCTCGACTTCTCTAAGGCATTCGACACAGTGGACCACTCGATACTATGTAAAAAGCTTTTAAGTTATTTTAGTTTCTCTTCACATGCAACAAAACTGGTGTATTCATACCTTTCAGGGCGTCGGCAAAGTGTTGTGGTAGGAAGTAGAGCATCCTCTTTTCTTGATGTTATCGCAGGAGTACCACAAGGATCTATTTTAGGTCCGATGCTGTTCTCCGTATATATCAACGAACTACCGTCGGTAGTCAAACACTGCACCATGCATTTATATGCAGACGATGTTCAACTGCTCTTAGGTTTTCCTCTAAATGGTGTCCCCAATGCGGTGAGTCTTGTGAATTCAGATTTAAAAAGTATCTCGAAGTGGTCTAAGGAAAATAGGCTGTCCTTGAATGCAGAAAAATCAGTGGCGTTATGCATCTACAAGAGGGAAATTGATACGTCAAACTTTCCACCCATTAGACTCGGAAACTCATCCATAGCTTATGCGAACTCAGCAAGAAACCTAGGACTAATTTTTAATAAAACCTTGACTTGGAGTGACCATGTAACATCTTCGATTGGAAAAATCTACAGTGGTCTGCGCGTTCTTTGGGCCACCCAAAATGTTATCCCTACAAAAGTTAAGATGCTACTTGTAAAGGCCCTCCTTTTGCCAATCCTTTTCTACGGTTGCGAAGTTTTCTGCAAACTTGACTATGATTCCCGGAGACGAATGAACGTTGTGTATAATAATATTGCCAGATATGTCTTCAATGTCAGGTACTTCGACCATATTTCCACCTATTCTAAGCAGATAATGGGTATAACCTTTGACAATGTATTGAAATATAAATCCATAATTATGCTACATAGTATAATGCAGACTCGTCAACCAGAATATCTTTACAATAGACTCGTTTTTGCAGCTTCCCTTAGATCTTTAGTATTAATACGACCAAGTTTTAAATGCCTAGCATCAGAGCGTACTTTCTTCGTCCATGCCAGCCTCCTATGGAACTCACTGCCCATAACACTTAGACGAATTGAGAACACAAACAAATTCAAAACCTCTCTTTTACAGCACCTGGCCGATGATAATCTGGAATCACTTTAATTCAATGTCTTGTTAAATTTGTACTTTAATTTTAATTTTTTTCCGTTATTATATTTTATATTTTAAAATTTCTTTTCAACTTTTATAATTTAATTAATTAACTAAATTTTTTTTTCTTTCTTTGAATTGCTCTTAAAGCCTTCACAAACTAAAAGATGTAAATCTTAATGTGCAAGCAAATTTGTAAACAATAAACAAAACAATAAGTCTCTGTTTGGAAGACTGACGCATGTTGTTTGAAATAATATATCTACATATAGTACATATTATGTACTCATCGTCTGTTAGTTCTTTGCAAACCTATTTACCGTAGATACCATTAAAGTTCCCTTCATAGGGTAAAACTATACAAAACACTCCAGTTTACAAAACGCCCCAGTAGTCTAGCACGCACACAGGTGTTGTTATGCAGTCAAAACCAAACCTGTTCAAACTGGTTTCAGTCGTTCGCCAATTGTGGTATTGAGTGGTAGTGTTCTGTGTGGCTCCGTTGAGAAAAAACTACAAAAAATAATTTTGGCGCCAAAACATATTGCGGTATACAGTAATAATTTCATTTTTTCAGAAACTATGCCCATTATGTGAAAATGAAATATATATTTATAAAGTACATACAATTGGCTTTTTAGTTCGTTTTTATACCCTATTCTAAGGGTATATTAATTTTGACGCATAGTTTGTAACATACCTTAATATTGCCCGTAGACCCCTAAAAGTTACTATATTTAGGATCAGCATCGATAGTAATGTCGATCTAGCCATGTCCGTCCGTCCGTCCGTCTGTAGTCAAATATTAGGCCTTTAAACTGGACCTAGAGAGCTGAAATTTTAACCATATACTCTCTAGGGTCCCGAAATAATCAAGTTTACGAATTTTTGAAATCCGCCCACAGACACGCCCACAAACTCAAAAAAACTAAATTTTGGAAAAAATTGAATTTTGAGCTAGAAAGCTGAAATTTTGTATATATGATCTATCACTCCTAAAACTGCTGGGGATAAAAAAATATAATATATACTCTCTAGGGGCCCTTTATTCTCATGTGTTAATTTTTTTTAAATCCGCCTACTGACACGCCCACAATTAAATAAAACAATTTTATTGAAACACCCAAGTTTGAGCTAGGGAACGTTTTTTTTTTGATAAAATCCTTTAAATGTTATATAACAAAATATGTAGAGCGTTCTTAACAATTCAACCATACTTAGACTTTTGTCACGCCCACTTATGAGGGATAGGAATAAGAATAGGGTATCCAACCGTTCGCCCAAGCGGACTGTAGCCCGTCCCTATGTTTGTTTATATTTTTAAATCAGGATGGGTTGCTTTATTTTTGCTGGGGCGTTTTGCACTCAGAAATTTACAAAACGCCCCAACAAAGTAAGTGTAATATGCCCCAGTAATGTATAGAAATATAACACTCATCAGAGCGTTTTTTTTCTGGATTGTTTATAGAAATGCCACGAAATTACACACTGCGGGCTTAATGGTCCGAAAAAGACCTGAAAAAAGCAATGGAGAATGTAAAATATAAAACTTTGGGAGTAAATGAAGCAAGTAGGGAGTTCAACATACCACCCAGAACCCTGAGGAGACATATTTTAAAAGGCAATGCAAATAAGTCGCTATGTCGGTCAACTGCTCTCTCGTTGGAGCAAGAAAAAAAATTGGTTGCCCATATACAAAAATTGAAAAAAGTTGGGTTTGCCCCTGACCGAAAAGACGTAAAAGAACTCGCTTATCGGTTTAGCGAACGTGATTAGCACACCGTTTCTCAAACGACACAAAGGCGGCTGGTAATGTTTGGCTCAATGGTTTCTCGAAACGTAATCCATTGAGTGCACTGAAAATTACCACAAGACTGTTTCTACAGAAGATTGGATTCAATGCATATCTTGCCATTGCTGGTTGCACGAGTTTTGTACTACATACCAAATCGTAACAGCTGCAGGCGCAAAGCGAAGCGACAGGACATATTACAAAATTAATAATTTAATTTTCATACTCTATAATATTTGTTCCTACTTTTTTCTTAGAGGCGTTTTGTCACTAATGCGGGGCTTTTTACCCAACGATTGAGTTACAAAACGCCCCACTTGAACTTTTTTTTAAAAATATATATATAATATATGCTAACATATTTTTGTACAAATGAAATGAAAACCTATAAAAAGAGACTGTTAATTTTTGATTTAATAAAAGAATTATTATTTTAGTTTATTTTTTTGTTTTATTGAAGATTCTAAAAAAGTGGGGCGTATTGTATAGTTTTACCCTATCTGAATATTCTTCTGTAGAATATCATCAGTCAGTCTTCATATATTTCCATTAACACAAATGACAAGATAGCATACAAATTGTCTCATCTTACCTGAAGCTATAAAAAAATAGTTTCAGCAAGTTCCAGCTAATGCTCAAGCAAAAACTGTTTCTTTTTTATAATCAGCCTGTGATGGTAATTTATGTAATGAATTCCTGCGACTTTTCATTTCACAAAAAAAGCGTCTTTTTTTTGTAATTTATTTGATTTAGCGACCAGTTTTGAAATTTTTGAAAAATGTTCACCTTAATTTAATATTCCTTCGGTGTTATATTCAATGCGATTTGATGATACGAGTAGTAGCTTCTAATGGGTGATTTTTTAGGCGTCTGTTTTTTTAACTGCCATACAAAATTTATTTGAGTTGATAAATCAACGTTTGCTTTTAACTTTTTAAAGATTATTTTATGTGACCGCTAGGATACGTTTTAAGTGGAACATACGCATAGTCCAATTTTGAGTCACTTTTTTGTACATATTAGCTGATATCTCGCTAATAACGCGTGTCTTCTTATGCACTTTTCCAATTTGCCTGTTTTTTTTTGACAATTTAAAACATACTCGGCCTTCAATGCAATATCCAGCTAACAGAGTTTACCTCCCCCCCCCCCCCTTTGGCACTTTACATAAGGAGGCTTCCGATAGAAATTTCAAGAAACTGTTATTCGCTTTTTAACGTGTTCGATAGCAGCATTTCCAGAGAATAATGAACCTTCCTCTAATACCACCTACATAATCAAAGCGCATAAATAAAATTTTCCGACAAAATGTTCACGCTATGTCAACAGGCAGAGTTCATCCCCAGACAGAAAAGTACAGAAACCCTACAATCGACGCACTATACCGACAGAAAAGTAGACTGCTCTCGAGGCTTAAACGGCTGTACAGGCAATTTACTGATCGCGACGACCCGGAGGTAAGGATGCTGAAGTCAGAGATCCGAATCCTGAAACAGCTGATAAAAGAAAATTACAGAAAATCTGTAAGTCTGTATTGGGGCAATAAAATTCGGGCTATTAAAACCTGTAGTCCGAATATGTTCCCACAGATAAATAAGTTGTTCAGGAGGAAAGATCACAATGATATTCCTTGTGTTCGAATCTCCCAGACAGCAGAGAACAGACAGACAATACTGACTGCTGGAATAAGTCCAGAAAGTGTCGCTTCAAACGACGATTTTTTCGTGGTCGAGGACCCACAGGAGAAAGTGGATTTGCTGGGCGCTTGTTTCGAGGCCGTGCATACGGTGAACAATCCTGTTCGCCGTAACCACGACATTGAGAATAGGGCTCTGGTGAGCCACTTCTATCTGCGCACCGAACTTGAGAATTGGCGATCTGAGAATAACGGATTCACCGTGTTCACTGATGAAAACCATGCTAATGCAGTTGTCGCCAATGGCCGAGATGCATCGCACTTGTTCGTGTCGAAGGATGATCTTCTGTGCATCTTCGAGTCACTAAAGAATAAAAAGTCGGCGGGGATGGATGGTGTCCCAAACGTCGTATTGAGACACCTGCCTTTGGAGGCTGTAGATATTTTCACCACGCTGTTTAACAATGCGCTGAATAATGCACATTATCCGGCGCATTGGAAGGTAGCTGTGGTACACCCTATCCCGAAAAAATGTAAAGATAGGACGAACCCTGCCAATCTCCGGTCAATTAGCTTGCTTCCGAATATTAGCAAGGTCTTTGAAAAGGTTGTAAATAGAGCCCTGTTAAA
Organism: Portevinia maculata; assembly: GCA_949715645.1. NCBI lineage: Eukaryota > Metazoa > Arthropoda > Insecta > Diptera > Syrphidae > Portevinia > Portevinia maculata. The sequence continues at coordinate 225,625,187 of OX454526.1, forward strand.
GTGGGTCGAGGACAATAACATAATCCCGGACAACCAGTTTGGTTTCAGGGCGAGGCATGACACTATTCATGCCGCGTCGAAACTGGTTTCCGACATTCAGTGGAATAAATGCAAAAACCAATGCACGGGTGCTTGTCTGGTTGATTTTGAGAAGGCTTTCGACACCGTATGGTTAGAGGGACTTTTCTACAAGTTGACCAGGCGGGGGATGCACAAACCTTTGCTATATATAATTTATAATATGCTTATGGGAAAGAAGTTCGTTGTCAAATGTGGCAACGTGACTTCGAGCAGAGTCTTTGAAATTAAAAACGGTTTACAGCAGGGGGCGGTCAATTCTCCGATCCTGTTTAACATTTACACGAGTGATCTGGTGGGTTCACTCAGACATGCTATAGCGTATGCCGACGATTTGGTGGCATACAGATCAGATCCGAAAATCGAGGTCATTAATATCCTTTTGCAGCGTGACTTCGATCAAATTAAGCGATATTGCGACGACTGGAAGTTGAAAATCAACTTTCAGAAGACGGAAACAATCTTGTTCAGAACTCCATTGGCTGGGGCCTCTAGGGATACCAGAAAAAACTGGAAGAAATTGGCCATTATTGGACAAAATGGGCAGCCATTGGCGGTGAGAAGCGTAGTTAGATATCTGGGTATCTGGCTTGACCAGTATCTGTATTTCGATAGACATATAGTTGCTTGTCTTGCTGGGGCCAAGAAGGCTTATGCTCTGACAAGGAGACTGTTTCATAGCAGTCAACTTGACTCTAGGGTGAAGGTCATTTGCTACGTGGCCCTTATAAGGCCGATCATCGCTTATGGTTGTCCATTGTGGTTTAATATAGCGCCTAGTTATATGGAAAAGATTCGGGTTTTGGAGAGACAATGTCTTAGGACCTGTCTCCGGTTGTTCCGAACGCCCGAATCCAACTATATAAAATACTATCCCAACAAGGTCCTATACGATGGGGCTCAGTTGAATAGGATTGACAATTTCCTCATTAAGGTCACTCGAAGGCACGTTGCAAGGGCGATGGCCAGCGACAATAGTCTGATATTTGGGGCTTACTACCCCAATGAAATGTACATAGAGAGTACGCTCCGGTCTGGCTTTATCCCGCCAGAGGCATTTATCCATATTGATTCAAAAGGGCTGGTACAGACGAGGGATGGTATCCCGGTCTTATACCATCGCTACCGCAGCGCGAGAGATAAGCGGCTCCGCCATGACGGGGACGTCGCCAATGCTCATGAGCTCCTCCGTTTTAGTACCGCAATATCGGAGAGGGATATATTCGACACGGAAAAGCAATTCGCCGAATTTTGGTGGCTTGTTGAGGGGGGAGGGGTCAACATGCCCTCCCAGGACGGTGCGTTACTCTAGGTAACATCCTCTTAGCTTATAAGTTAGATTAAGTCAGCTAGGGCGTTTTTGGGAGAGGCCGGGCTCGCCAACGTGTGGTGGTGCTTCCGGGAGTTGACTGACGCTGTAAGGCTTCAGTCGGCTCACGGCGGCGCGTGTGCACGTTGACGACTGCCAGGCGCTCGGAAAGCAATTGGGATTTTGACCACTTGTTGCGCCAGGCAACGAGTGCTCAGAATCCTAATTATAGTTAGAATATGCTAAGTAGTTTAAGTAAGTAGAGTAGGTAGTTTGTAATTTGTTTTTTTTATATAAAAATATAAAATTTGATAAAGATTCCGAGTTTTCTTAACAATTTTCTCGATGAAAACATAATTATGTAAGATTAGTTCGTAAAATAGTTTTTAGGCCGAAAGGCAATAATTATAAGATAGAGTTAAGTTTAGGGCGTCCGCATAAGGATCAATAATCTAGAATAAGTATCCTGTTAATTTTAAGTTAGATTTAATCATTTTTGTCTAGTATTTAAGTTGATATAAGCTAATAATTAATAAAAATGAATTTAAAAGTAAAAGTAAAGTAGGCAGAGTTCATCCCGTTCGGCTCGTCCACAGTCAGTGTATTGTATTCAAACAGATGAATGTCATTCAATATTCCCATCGTTGCGACGTGCCAATATTTGTGGATTAGCATCCATTGTCCTGCGAGGCTGTCGTCTTACAAGCATGAACATTGCCACGTTTTGCCACTAAGCGCTTCCGTTGCCTTCAAAAAATAAATAACTTGGTAATGAAATTGGTCACCATAAATTTTATTCTCTGGTAGCCTAACGAATAGAAGATGAAAACGTATTGTAGCTTGTCATTGTCCTTACTGTTAGCTTTGAGTATTTCAGGCAAGGGCCGAGGGCACAAACACATACGTACTTAACGGGCTAGGGGACCGAGCCCACAATACTACCGCCACATATAATACCTAAATCAGTTGAAATCAAAATCTATCAATGGAATGAGTTGCAGCTTCGTCGCTTATATTAAATTGAGTCACTCCATAGGAACATAATAGACAGTGCTTTGTTGAAATGTCGTCAGCAGCCATCCAGCTGTTTTAATTGTTTACCGAACGACAACAATCAGGACAAAGGATGAAAATGAAACTTAACTGTGTGCAAAATGTAACTAGCTGTTGTTGGTAGGCGTTACTTGGAGTTGTACTCGTATAATTGTTGGTATGGTTTTGAAAACTGATTTTGAACAATTTCAAGTGTATATGTGAACGCAGATGAATGGCTGTTGGCGCACGTAATTGTGATGGTCGTGTCACAATTTGTATTATTTAATCATAAATCCTGATGACGCTTGTGAAATGATAAAGCAAATACAATGAACGGGAGGAAATCGATTATGTCACTGAAAACTTTACGGGCATTCCATGTGCATCTGATATCCGACAGTGCGCATGTAAGGAGTTAATTCAAGATTAGACTGTATTCCAAGTAGGCAAATAATGACCGTTTCTGACAATTCTAGCTGTCAAAATAGGGTCATGCAGTGTAATAGATATAGCTCAAAGTAATGGTTCAATGACCGCATATGGCCATGCTAATTTTAAGTTGGCAGTTGACAGATAAGTTGGATCAAGTTGGAAGAACGCGGATATAGGACAAAATTCTACAGGCAAAGAGTTTAGACCAATTTGAATCCTACATTTTCTCTCTAAAATATGTGAAACAACAACTTAATGAGTTTCTTATGCGAAATAATTTGCTCCTTAAAGTTCAGTGGGGATTTGGAACGAAACATAGTTCTACTACAGCTTTGCTGAATGTATGTAGTTGAGACATGAGAGAAAAACTGGAGGATGACAATGTTACCTTTTTAGCACTATTAGACTTCGCTAAAGCGTTTGATATGGTAGATCTCGCTATCCTTATCAATAAGTCAAAAAAATTCGTTGCTATTTCTCCCTCTGCTATTAAGTTAAAGTCAGCATATCTAAAAGAAAGAAAGCAGGCTGTGTCACTAGAGGGTGTGTTATTGGATTCTCTCCCCCTAACGAAAGGTGTTCCCCAACGATCGATTTTTATTTTCAATATACATAATGATAATGACATAGGTTCCATTAGATGTATAAATCTCATCTAAACGCATTAACGCTGATGACATCCAAATTAATCGAAATTGTCCCTTAGGTCTTATTAAAATTGCGCTAGCGATTTAAATGAAGAGCTTCAACGAATTTTAGACTGGTCGTCAATAAGTGGTTAAGTATTTAATCCAGGGAAATATAAATTTATAGTTATTTCGAAAACTAAATTGGACCTTTCCTATTTCCCACATGATTGCTTAAGGTTCGAAAATTAAATTCGTTAATTCAATAGAACACTAACGTGAAACAATCACATAAGTTTTATATGGGTCCTTCGAACTCTATGTACTGCTCAAAAGTTTACACCTGTTGAAACAAGACTGATTCTTCCCAAGGCTCCTTTTTATTCATCTGCTTATTTACAGATGTGAAATTTTCTATAAATGTGACATTGAAAGCAAAGGGAAACTACAAGTAGCATTTAACACCACCATTCGATATGGTTACAGTCTTAAAAGATGTGACCGCGTTTCACATCTTGCGAAGAACTTGATAAATATGCCATATCAAAATTATATTAAATTTTGAACTCTTATGCTACTTTTTGGCGTTCTTAAAATTAGACAATCGACTTATCTTTATGAAAAAAATCAAATTTCCAACAGATCCGATAGTTTAATTCTTCCGATTTTCATGTTTAACACCCGAGAGGCAGTTTTATATTGCTGATAGCTGTTTTTGGAATTCACTCCCACATCACTTACGAGAGCTAAGCGCGACACAAAGATTTACAAACGAACTTTAAAATTTAAAATCAATTCTATAAAGTTTATCTGCAAAGACTTATAAGTATATACGAAGCATGTATTAGATCAAATAAAAAAAATAAACAAATGAAAAAAATAAATAGCTATATTTTCAAGATGGCAAAAGTAAACATCATTCTCCGAATAAAAAACAAAATGTAGTTCAATAAAATACAAAACCAATTTTTTACAAATTCTTTTATTGTTAAACAAATATTAAAGTAAGATTTAATTTAAAAATAAAAGTAAATTTACAGCACTTTATTGTATCATCATATTAAAAATCCTTCACTTTATTGTATCGGGTGATTCATTTAGCGGTACTTTTTTCACTAGGGATTTTATGGCATGGCAGATCACGCGTAAATCGTGTCAAACCTTCATGGTATTTTTTGTTCAGTATTATTTGGAATTTCATCATGCAAAGTCTAAGGGCCATACAATCCGTCTATCAATCGGATCCGTTGATTCAAGGGAGAGCAATATAGAATAAACGTATTCTTATGGAAGGTGGCCCATATCCTACCGGTCCATGAACTTCGATGGATATATTAGGTCTACTCTCTACTTTTCTGTCAGCCGCCGTATGCATACATACAAAAATTTCACTTCACATAGTTAAGGCTAAAGGCATATTAACTGCAACCAATGGGTTTTCGGCTGACAAAGTTGGCGACGATTCTATGGGACGGTTCCTTCCGTTAAGGACGTTAAATTCGACGAAAAAATAGATCTAAAAGATTCTATAGGCTGCCCCTTTAGCCCTGCACAGCGTTTACAAATTATTTAGGTGTATGAAGAAAATCAGCATTCTACAAGGAACGTGTTTCGTGTGCTTTGAGCAACTTATGGTCCTAATAATTGACGTACCAAAGGCACAATTCGCTAAACCATACCATAATACGCGACCAAATAAGAGAACTTAATTTTCTCTTGTGAGTTAACAACTGAATTATTTATTATGTTTCATTCTTCATTTACTTCTATTTTGCTGTCAATTCACTTTTGCAGATTGTGCTTACAAATTCTTGGTTTTTGTTTTAAGTTATTACTATTAATGGGTGATATAAGAAGTATGCAGGAAATAAAATATACTGCTTTGGGGTATAGGAATGTGATTGCGTTGGTAATGGAATGTGTCGAAACATCGTTCTGTATGAGATGTTGTTAACTTGTACCATTATGAATCGTTTCGGCGCCGTTCTCAACAGCTTGGCCTGTCGTATGCAACAACTTGGCGTGTAAAAAAATAAAATGTGTTAAACCTTCCAAAACGTCACCTTTGGGCTCTTGAAAAGCTTTCAGACCGATGAAGAGGCCCTAGGCGGTCTGTGATATCACAGCTCTAGACATTTTTTTGTGCTACGTAAAATTCAAAGTATACATGGATAAGCCGGCTACGATTTAGGAATTGGAAGTCTTTATTCGCCAACTATCACTCGAAATGATTGAACGCGTCATCGAAAATTGGTACTTCACAAAAAAAATTATCTTAAAAAAATATGCAAATTAAATGTACGACATAAAATATTACCCGAAAAAATTTAATTTTTTTATTTTAAAAAGAAGTACCCCCACACGACTCACCTTGAAAAATAAATTATTTTCATATTTCATATTTATTTATTCATAAGTAACAACATTTATGATAGACTTCCAAAATCTTTCAAGTTATAAATGTGAATTTTGTAAAAAAGCCTTTCGATTATTATACTTCATATTAACTGAAAATACGTGTATTGTTTTATATTAAAAAAAGAAAAGAAAAAAAGTATGACTAAGGTAAACTAAATATAAACAATGTATACATATTCAAAGAAAGAAAAAAAAAAAAAAACGATTTAAAAGAAGTAAAAAGAAAACGAAAGGAAGAAAACGATTTCTTTCTGTATCTATGTGCCTGCAGTGTGCCGAAAGAGAGTGTCACTAAAATTGTTTGCATCCTTGAGTCGTCTTAAACTGAGGGGAAGTGCATTCCAGAGGCGAATGGCGTGAACACAAAATAGGCGTTCCGTGAGCTGATATGCTACCCGGGGTGGAATCGAATTGGAGGAGCGTTGCGATTGTGCGAATTGAAGCTTATCATATAAATAGGGCGGCAGTTTGGTGGTTATGATATTATGTAGATGATTGATAGTGCAGTATTGAAGATACTTGTTTAATGTACAACCAAGTATCTTTTTAGCGTAAGCGGAAACATTGTCGTATCTTTTCAATCCAAACACATATCGAGTAATATTGTTAAATGCAACTTGAAATTTGCGCGTTATGAAGGCGTTGTTACAACAGAAGATTTCACAGCAGTAGGTAATAAGTGGCACCAGCAGGGTTCTAGCCAGCATCAACCTTGTAGGTGTCGGTGTGAAATTTTGCGAAAGTGACAGGTTCCTGAGACAGCCGTAGATTTTCCCAATAACGGTCAAAATATGGTTGTCCCAACACAATGTTGTGCTGAACCAAATACCTAGATTTTTTACTTTCTGGACAAATTGAATTGGAAAATTTCCTAGATTAATGCTACGAACGCAAGATATATCCGGGCAATTTCTGCTATTACTATGCATTTGGTTTTGTCAGGATTTAGCTTTAAACAATTGCGCTCGGACCAAGTTAGGATATTCTTGAGATCCTATTTGAGCTTATAGGCAGAATTAGTGATGAGACCGCGCTCACTGCTTATGTATAGTTGTACATCGTCTGCATACATATGTACTGAGGAGTAATTGACAACAGTTGGGAGGTCATTAATAAAGATTGAGAAGAGCAGTGGGCCTAAGATGGATCCTTGAGGGACACCATTTGAAGTTGCTAAAAACTCGGATGGGACATCATTGATAAAGACGGCTTGCGTACGACCTGTAAGATATGATTGAATAAATTTCGCCGCAGAAGACGAGAGCCCGAATTGTGTAATAAGTTTTTCAACAAGAAGCCCGTGGTGAACTGTGTCAAATGCCTTGGAAAAGTCAAGTAGAGTCAGAAAAGTGGTGTAGTTTTTATCCATAGCTACCCGTATATCATCTGTCACTTTAAGCAGTGCTGAAGTACAACTGTGATGTGGCCGAAAGCCCGATTGATATACGTAGAGTAAATTATTTTGTCGAAGATAGGCGGACAACAAATTATAATAATGAGAGAAGATTTTAAAACGTATTTTTTAAGGAACATACTTAGTTTAAGTATTATTGTAATATGCTTTGTTAGAAGATCTCTTGCAGTTAAACATTGACAAAAAATTCTACTCTTTCTCTTTTGATATAACACCCAAAACTTTCAACAAATGTTTAAAATTGTGCGTTAGTAAGTTCGACCGATGGAAGTCCAATTTCAAAATTTGTGTTGAAAACAAGGCTCTTGACGAGAAGGAGCCAGTCCTACTTAAATTGTAATCTCGGGTTTCTAACTTAAAAACACACAATTTTAAACAGTTTTTGAACAAAACACGACTTTATGCAATGAATTTGTACACCAAATAATATCAACAATAAAAATCGTATTCAACATTGACAAGCTTTTATATCATTTAATAAATTGTGTAATACATATACTAAATTGATTGGTTTGATTTAAGTTAAAATTTATTTTCTTCCTTTAGGGCAATTAAATAAAAGCTTGTTTTTAAAAAATTTTTTTAACATTAATTTTTTTTGTTATTTTTTAGTTATGATTATGAATGTTTCTATGTCTGTGCATTTCATTTAATGATGTTGTTACATGGTCTTTTACGTGTTAATTTAGTACAGTCTAATTCTATGAAATAAATTAAATCAGATTTCTTGCCGTTTTAACTTTTTATACCCTATTCTAAGGGTATATTAATTTTGACGCATAGTTTGTAACATACCTTAATATTGCCCGTAGACCCCTAAAAGTTACTATATTTATGATCAGCATCGATAGTAATGTCGATCTAGCCATGTCCGTCCGTCCGTCCGTCCGTCCGTCTGTAGCCAAAAATTAGGCCCTAAAAGTTACTATATTTATGATCAGCATCGATAGTAATGTCGATCTAGCCATGTCCGTCCGTCCGTCCGTCTGTAGCCAAAAATTAGGCCTTTAAACTGGACCTAGAGAGCTGAAATTTTAACCATATACTCTCTAGGGTCCCAAAATAATCAAGTTTACGAATTTTTGAAATCCGCCCACAGACACGCCCACAAACTCAAAAAAACCAAATTTTGGAAAAAATCGAATTTTGAGCTAGAAACCTGAAATTTTTTATATATGATCTATGACTCCTAAAACTGCTCGGGATAAAAAATTTTCAAAATCCGCCCACTGACACGCCCACAAATAAATAAAATAATTTTGTTATACCCTATTCTAAGGGTATATTAATTTTTGAAAATCCAAAGTTTCAGCTAGGGAGCTGAAATTCATAGTATATACTCTCTATGGGCCCTTTATGCTCATGTGTAAATATTTTCAAAATCCGCCCACTGGCACGCCCACAATTATTTTTTTTTTTTTTTTTAAATTCAAAGTTTGAGCTAGGGAGCTGAAATTTATAATATATACTCTCTAGGGGCCCTTTATTCTCATGTGGTAATTTTTTTTAAATCCGCCTACTGACACGCCCACAATTAAATAAAACAATTTTATTGAAACACCCAAGTTTGAGCTAGGGAGCGTTTTTTTTTTGATAAAATCCTTTAAATGTTATATAACAAAATATGTAGAGCGTTCTTAACAATTCAACCATACTTAGACTTTTGTCACGCCCACTTATGAGGGATAGGAATAAGAATAGGGTATCCAACAGTTCGCCCAAGCGGACTGTAGCCCGTCCCTATGTTTTTCTCTAGCCTTCTCTTTCTTTGTGTTTTTGTTTCTGTTTTTCCCATCTTGTTCCCACGAGTACCGAAGAAATATTCGTTGACCCTCAGATAGGTTCGTTTAGAAGGGTAGAAGTTAATATACAACAGGGTTCGCCCGGTGCCCTGAGGTTGTACGTTCACGACATCATCTTTCACCCTGATGCCACGTAGTCCTCGGCACCGCCTCACCTCGACTTGGGAATTTAGTAGTAGCGCCACTTATTTCAGCTTAAAGCTTACTTGTGCCTAACGAAATACAGTTCCGGGTGTGATTTTGCAGCATCCTTCTCCTAGATATATTGCAAACCATTACTGTTGATATTGAAAACACAAGTCAAAGTATGAAGTCGACCAAGGCATACTTTTCTTAAAATTCAGCTGTTAATGACTTCCGCCGTATTGTATTTATAGGTCACATCTTGGATGGTCCCCCATATTTTGGATTTAATGTGACTTTGTATTAATTTTTGTGTTCTCCTCAGCAAACCCTTTGATTTGATACCCATACTGTGGTAGTGCAGACAAAATAACTAGTCCGCCATCTTGGATGATCCGCCATATTGTCATCCAAAATAAGCGTGTATACCAAATTTCAGCTCAATCGGTTAAAGATAACTGATTTAAAATTCAGTTGCACCCGGACAAACACACATACATTGCAAGTTAAATAAAAGCTTGTAAAAAAGTAAGTGCTCCAGCTGTGTTTTGTCCGTTTAAGAGAGAGTGAAATACTATTGTGGTTTTAAAAATCGGTGTCCGCGTCCAGTTATAAGAGAGTCCTCTTATGAGAGAATTATTAATATGAAAAATCATGTATTTATTTCCGGTCTTTGATATCTGTCCGCTTATGAGAGGTGTCCGTAAAGAGAGAGTACACTCTATTAATATTAGGGGACTTTAATATAATATGTAAATAGATTGACTAAAAAGTAGCAGTTATACTAAAGAAGAAGATTGTATGTTTCACTAAAACATGTGTAAGCAGTTATTTGAGGAGCGTACAAGAATAACTCGTTCGAGTAGAACGTTGTTTGATGGTGTAGCTACAAACATAGAAAAATGCATAATAAAAGTACAAAGCGATATCAAAAAAAGGTGTGAGCCACGCTGCACTCACGGTATAGTTGATGTGTAAACATGTCGGCACAGTTGCGCGTTAGCTACCTAATTTGTTATCTAGCTAACGCCACAACTAAGCAACTGACGTAGTTAAATTAGCTGCCCTAAAAAAGCAATCGATTTGGTGGTTAGCTATCATAATGACAACTAATTTTTGCTATTAGCTATTAGTTGAAGGTTGTGTAACTAAGCTCGTTAGGTTGCCAAAGTTAGTTGCGGATGACAACTAAAAGTTGGTTAGTTCTTAGCTGTAGCTTTTTAGCTGCCTAGGTAATAACTAATAACTAAATCAAAATTTTTTATTTTGCTATAATGGTGATAATTTATTGGGATTTACTATGCATATTGCGTTTAAAATAAAAATTGATGAATGTCCCTTTTATTTTACATCAGGTTATTTTAGAAAGAGTTCCTTGGAGCCATAATAATTAAACCCGAAAAAGGATATTTTCCCAAAATGTCTTTAGAAACGGCACGGTATATATGATCTCAATGTTATTTGAATGAGGGGTGCTAGGAACAACAAACATTTTGGTAAAATATCCTTTTTTCGACTTTTAAGGACCTTTTTTATTGTTCCAAAGACCTCTTAGTCAAATAACATTTAGCAGAGATATAGGTAGGTACCGTGCGGATTCTTATGACATTTTGGAAAAATATTCTGTTTTCGACTATTAAGGACCTTTTTTGTTGTTGCAAGGACCTCTTAGTCAAATAACATTGAACACAGATATACCGTGTGGATTCTAACGACATTTTGAAAAATATCCTTTCTTCTACTTTTAAGGACCAAGGATCTGTTAGTCAAATAACATTGAACAAAATATACTGCGCGGTTATCTAGTTGTTTTTGAAAAAAAAGTTTTTTTTTCGGGCTTAAGGACCTTATTTGGTTCTCCAAGGAGCACTTGGTAAATAACCTTATTACAACTGAAAGTGACATTCTTAAATCGGACATCGGTTACCGAAGTATAGATCGATATTTGTCCTCTTACCTTCAACTGATGTACAACAAACTTCAAGCTATAAAACCTCAATTATTCAAAACAAATCTACTTCCACACAACTTCCCGGCGTTTCGTAAGTACATAATAATCTCTAAAATTGAACATAATTAAAACTGGAAAATGTATAACGAAATAAATAAAATAAAAAAAAAAACAACGACACGCGGTTGTTCTCAAACGGTCCGCCATCTACGTATTAACCGCGCCCAATGTCGTTTAATTGCGGTGATCTGGCGTTCACCGATTAACTCACGTGGTATGAAAATCTGACGGTGCCGGGAAAATCTGACGATGACGGTGACGCTCGATATTTCAAACTAGCCCCTACCGAGAAAAAACATATTTACACATCGACAAGAGCAAAGATGTTTACACATCAAAAAGTCACAATGAAACAATTACAATAAAATTTCCAGTTTAAACTGACCTAACTGTGATCAAACTAAAACAATTAGGCTTTTGAGATTCAATTAAATCCACTTCATAGAAGCTGTAAGGAGAAGTGCAGTATAAACAGTCTTAAAACGTGTATGAGTTGTAATGACCCAAGACAAGAGTGTTATATTCGAAAATGAACTGTTAAGAGGCCTCTACCCAAAATGTTCTACAAACAATTGGAACGTGAAGCGCCATCTCTCTTTGAGTTGCAACCTAGCATCCACTTGCAATCCAATCGCAATCCACTTGCAAAAGTACTTTAGTGGGCGTACCTTTAGTGATGTATGGCATGACAAACGGATTTCGTAGATTGTAGGTATCGTATGTTGATCGTGTGTATAGGGTTGTTTTTCGTAAGATTATGTGGATATCAATACAATTTTGTTCTTGCTATTTTTTTCTTCGTAGAAACAAGAATGAAATGAATGTTGGAGTGAGAAGAAAAAAATTAGGTAGGTATCCGCCAGCTAAGCGATGTTTGATGGTATTGTTTTGAGTTGTGAACAATGCACATTCTGCAATACATTTATACTTCGGGATAGGTCATTTTCAGGCATGTTCCAATTGTATAATATTTTCTATATTTCTATCGCTACGGCTGAATTTTTGCCTTATAATTTTCTTTTTCCTAAAATTGTATTATGGATAAAAGAAGTTAGTGAATGTTGGGGGGAGGGGATGGAGCGCAAAATATGTTGGTTTCATTGCTTTAGGTTTCGCTCCAGACTCCTGGATTTGACATATAAAACATGAATTTGGTATTACTCAGAGATTTTGCAGATAAAATGGTATAGGTCCTTCCATCCATTCAAAAGAAAAAAACTCGCTCAAACATATGGCTGAAAGCTTTATTTAATTTATTTTATTTAGGAACTTAATAAGAAAATAATATACACACGTATCTGCTAATGTAGTGTCTGCTACTCTGCTCCACCTAATTAGCTTAGATTATTGTCGGTCTCCTCAAATATCCTGTGATTGTGGTTTTCGCACTTCCATTCCCCGAGTAATACGAGGATCCACTAATTCTCGTAAAAAACAGTTTCCGTAAAATGTGTTTAACTGTCCGATCATTTTTGTTTTCCAAGAATCGTGATCGACATCTATTACTTCTATATAAATAATGTTAAAAGCACTACCACCCCAAATTGCCAATATGCATTTTTCTCGCTTACATATATGCAATTGGATTTGAATTTGGTAGTAATAGTTGTGTCTTTTATTAAGATCTTTTATGATACCATCATCAGAAACCGTTATGTATTTGATTTTTAGGTTTTTGATAGCATCCGTAGGATCGCATCCAGCTATGCTTGATGGACATTTTATTTCTACCAAGGAATCGTCGTCGATAAGTCCATCTGGAGAAGCACCAAGAAAGTAATACTCCTCATCGATAAAAATACCTGAGTTCGATATTCTTCTGCCCAATTGCTGTTCCAGTTGCAGCCTCGCAGTGTCTTCGTTAATTTTTCCATACATGACGGAAGGTGTTAATAAGGTCGTGGGATGTGCAATTCTTTTAACATAATCTTCGAATTATTTTGCTTTGCATATTTGTCCGAAATATGAGGCTGTCAACATTTTCTTTCTGATATTCAACTATTTTTCATTACTGGCCTATCCCAATGTTTGTTTTTCTAAAAGCTGGCGATTGTTTTGATTTTGCTTTAGTTGTTCTGTTAGACAGTTTTTCTCTGCAATGAATTTGTCTTCATCCATGTCTGGTTGGTGGCAACTGGTACCATACCCAACATCTTTGACAACACCTGTCCGGTGGGTTTTACTTTACATTTTTCTTTTATGTAGGGTGGGCATTCGTTGTGATCTCCAAAAACATGATGAACAATATTGCTGATATCTGCTCTAATTAAAGGTATTGCTTCTTCCTCGGATTGGCTTTGCTGTCGTCTGAACTTAATTGCACTCAAAATATCCTTCCGTATTCTTTCAAGTCTTATATTTAAGGCTCCTTTTAATCCTGTTTTACAACCTCTTGATATGTTCTCTAATTTATTTCTAAAATTTCGCATTAAAGGGTTGCAGCATTCAATTTTGGAGATTCTTCTTCCGCCGTAGGGATCGGTTTGAATAATTTTTTGAAATGAACTGCTGTCTCCATCTGAAAGCATTGTCATATATCGTAGGCCGTTTTCAGCTACACTGGATTTAAATGCTTGTAGCAGTATTTCTGACTCCATCAGCGTTGAAGGCCCTTTGTGGTTAATATTGCACGCGTGGTCCTGTTGTTGTTCCGTATCACTTCTAGCACATGTAACGCAGTACTTATTTCTTATTCCTAAAGAAATTACTTTACCGGTATGCAACCCCACCATAATAGCAGCACCTGACAGATCCGAACAAAATTTCCTGTAAGATCGTTTGCTCCAGCAAGCATCTGTCACCACAGTTATAAACGGAATTCCATCTACCGGATCAATATCAGCACGCTGTCTGGCGGCCTCAGCCTTTTAGTTAGCAGCCTCCAACATATTTTTTTGATGCCACGGCTTTCCAGATATCCCCAGTTTGTTTTTCAATCTCACAATATATTTTAAATGATGGGCATGGAATAAATAATATAGATACGATTTCCTCTAACTGTGAGTATCCGCAACCTACACTGGTAATGGCAAAACAGCAGCAGTGTTAACATCCATTACATCTGGATTTTTCTTATTTAGGAACACTCGACTCTCATAATTGCACATTTCACATCTTAAAAAGATCGGACTTGCAAAACCCACTGGGAATTCTTTAACAATTTTTATATTGTTTAAACTGCAACCGAGTGCTGGGCAATGTTGGCATATTGCTTTGAACTCATTAAAAAAGTATTGGAGGTCAATTATCCTTCTTCCTTCTATGAGGGCAACGGAATCGATCGCAGATGTCTCTCTTTCCATTATCAGACTTTCTAGGCTTTCCGATTCTGATATTAGCCCTTTCAACTCAAAATGTTCATTAGTTTTAAGACCACCTTCACCTTCTGAAACTTGATGCTGGCTTCCATTGACAATCTGAGTATTTTCAGGATTTTGTCTTGACTTCGTTAAACTAAATAAATAAAAAAAAAAACATACAATCGAATCATAAATCAAATTCCTTTGCAAACTTTTCATTAGAGATCGAATCTTGTAATAAAGCCAAAGGCAACGGCAACAGTGCAAAAAAATAATAATTGCCCACAAACAGCAACAGCGCAGTGCTACATTATCCCCTTTATCCTAAACCACCATTAACCAATCTTAAAATCCACCCAGACTCAATAATATTCACGGAGTGAAGGGTAGTACCTATCTATGCACTTTTCAATAATCAACTTTTCTACAACGATTTAGCAATGAAACTTTAGGGTATCTATCTGAAAATCCTGAGTAATATCATGATTTTGTTTTTGTAGTATTGTTTATTAGTTTAAATAATTTTCTGTAAACAAATTTTAAACTAAAAGTATAAGCTAGATCCACATCTTGAAAAGTGTCTTTATCAACCCCTCACTCATTTTTACTTTCAGTCAGCGAAACAAAAATGCAAAATAACTTCGAATCGCCATAGAAATAGATCTGCTTACACATACCCACATCCACACATGATTTCTTTTATTGAAATCGCACTTCAGACTTCACACCAAACCGGTTTCATTTAGAACACACCTCCGTGAGCAGTAAAACACAAGATAATCACTTTATGGTTGATTGCGTGCTGTTCTGATTGGCTGTTCAGATCAGGCCACACAACTACCGCCACCTTCACGGGAAATCCGGAATTATTTCTTGCTAAAGTTGACAAACTAAGCAAAGTACAAAATAATTTTTTGAAAAAATATGTAATTTAAACTCGGTATTTTGTGACAAAATATACGTAAATAAATATATATTTTTATTGGATCTGTTAGCTGATATGATACTTTGTTGTTCTGAGTAAAAATTGAAACATACGTGCATCAATATTCACATGAAAAACGTAGTTCAATATTTCAAAATATTGTTTGTTTTTAAACACCTGTATTTTCCAAACCAGTGTAAAATTTCAAGATCTGTCTTGACGATATTGCTGTTTTGGATATTACCTTTTAGCTGAGTTAGTGATCTCAGATGTATAGTACTCTGTCTTATCATGGTTTGGAAAATAGTAAATCGATTTTATGCAAATTTTCCCAAACACCTTTGGGAATTCTTTAAATAAAATATGTATAACTGAGATTTTTTTAAAAAACTATTCCGATCATTTTCAAGAGGAAATTATGTTCTTTCAAGTGCATTAAGTTTCAATTCAGTAGCTCCAGTAATAATTTATCAGTTTGAGAAACAGAATGCCATTTTTTCCACTTTTGCTCGATTTCTGGGTAGAGGCCTCTTAATACGAGTAGTGATTGAATGTTTTGTGAATGATAAAAAGTGATATACAGAAAACATGACAGTATTAAGTGGCACCCCGCAGATCTACGGAGACAGAGAACGGACAAAATACAAACCCGTCTGAGATATATAATGACGGGTCTATACGATGACTTGGAAACGTGCAAAGGAATACGAAATTCATATTATAAGTACCTAATTTGGTAAGAGTAGAACAATGTTACATAAAAAATCAAAGATCGATGTGGGAGGCAATTAAAACATTAGTGTTGGGACAGGTTAAACTTGTAATCAGGAGAGTATAACGTATAACGGAACAAAATTGAAGGGCAATAAACGTGTGGCTATTAATTTAATATTTTTAAAGAAATTAAAAACAGAATTCAAAACATTACCTAGATAAATTATTTGGAAAATAGACAATCTTGTTTTTAGTAAAACCTATAGAATCAGTGATAGAGTTATTGAAAATAGTTGATATGATGTATAGTAAAAAAGACTCTAACTTTATATAAATATAACAACACAATGATAAAAGATAGTTTTATATTTTCGGGCTCTACTTTAATGAACATAGTTCACTATTCAATGATGAGTGCTGTTTTCCAAGTAAATGGAAAAACTTTGCAATTATACCAGTGCAAAGTGTGGCGATGTGAAATCTTTAGACCGGTTAATATGCTGCCATTGAATGAAAAAATATTTAAATTTTTTTTTTTAAATTCAAGGAGAACAATATTTAGAAGGAATCCAAATTCTTATTTATGATAGGTAGTGGTATACTAATAAAAAATTTGAAGAGCTATAGGGTAACAGATGTTGAAAGTAGATAGTTTGAATCATATATTTAGTTCGGTTCCAAATAGAAGGTAGTCAAGTACACCAATGAATTGTCTGATGCTATGGATGTAGAACTTGGTTTGACATAGGGTGCTGTTTTATTGACGTTACTGTTCTTAGTATATGAATGATATTGAGAATTGAATTGAATTGAAAGAAAAGCTTATTCATTTCATAAGTTTTACAAAAAGTTACATTAATCCACGAAGCCTTATGGCTTATCTGCGAAAGATTAGTTTTCAACAAATTTGTACAATATTTCTTGCGAGTTTAGTGTTTGATTATTATATATTATTTTTCTTATTTTTTTTTATCTTTCTATTGCTAAAACTTCAGTTTATCACCACTAATTTAATATTTTATGTTATAACTGAGCATAACATGATTTTATATAGATAGATAAAATTCTTTAATCGGGTGTCGGGCGTCGGGCGCAGTGGCTCAATGGTTAGTTTTTTTTCCACTGCCCCACCTCTTGCGAGCGAGTATCAATTGTCATGAGAAGCTACTCAAATTTTCCGTTCGGATTCGGCCTAAAACTGTAGGTCCCTTCCACTTCGCAAAGAAATTGGTTGGAGAAGGTTTTAGGTTTTAGGCCCTCTATGTGCCGTTAATGCCTAATATTTATTTGTATACCCTATTCTAAGGGTATATTAATTTTGACGCATAGTTTGTAACATACCTTAATATTGCCCGTAGACCCCTAAGAGTTACTATATTTATGATCAGCATCGATAGTAATGTCGATCTAGCCATGTCCGTCCGTCCGTCGGCAAAAATTAGGCCTTTAAACTGGGCCTAGAGAGCTGAAATTTTAACCATATACTCTCTAGGGTCCCGAAATAATCAAGTTTACGAATTTTTGAAATCCGCCCACAGAGCCCACAAACTCAAAAAAACAAAACTTTGGAAAAAATCGTATTTTGAGCTAGAAAGCTATATATATGATCTATGACTCCTAAAACTACTCGGGATAAAAAAAAATTCAAAATCCGCCCACTGACACGCCCACAAATAAATAAAACAATTTTTCTAAAAATCCAAACTTTGAGCTAGGGAGCTGAAATTTATAATATATACTCTCTAGTGGCCATTTAAGCTCATGTGTAAATATTTTCAAAATCCGCCGACTGACACGCCCACAATTTAAAAAAAAACTTTTTTTGAAAATCCAAAGTTTGAGGTATGGAGCTGAAATTTATAATATATACTCTCTAGGGGGCCCTTTATGCTCATGTGTAAATATTTTCAAAATCCGCCCACTGACACGCCCACAATTTAAAAGAAACAACTTTTTTTGAAAATTCAAAGTTTGAGCTAGGGAGCTGAAATTTATAATATATACTCTCTAGGGGCCCTTTATGCTCATGTGTTTTTTTTTTTTAAATCCGAATACTGACATGCCCACGATAAAATAAAACAATTTTATTGAAACACCCAAGTTTGAGCTAGGGAGCGTTTTTTTCGATAAAATCCTTTAAATGTTATATAACAAAATATGTAGAGCGTTCTTAACAATTCAACCATTCTTAGGCTTTTGTCACGCCCACTTATGAGGGATAGGAATAAGAATAGGGTATCCAACCGTTCGCCCAAGCGGACTGTAGCCCGTCCCTATGTTTTATTCTAAAATTCTTCAATCCATTTCTTGAGCGCATTTGCGTTCGGGATAGTTCTGAGCGGCTGAGGAAGTTCGTTTAGATTAGTTGGTACGCTGTGAAGTAGTTATCTTTGACAATACGTATTGTTGCTCATAGAAACTTGTAGCATTCCTTGGGCTCACGTTTTTGTAGTCACCTGATGTTCAATTGGACGCGTGTCATCGTAGTATTCAAGTGCTAGCGTCATTTTATAAATTTGCACTACGGTTAGTACTTTCAAACTGTTAGATCCGTCTGCGATAGTCGTATTTCGGTTATTTATCCTTTTTATTATAGAGTTCTGTAGTCTTTCCAGTTTATCTATATGCGTTTTTGGCGAGTTACCCCATGCAAGTATCCCATAACGTAACTTTGATTCGACGAGGGAGTAGTATACCTCTTTCTGGACCTGCGGTGTTGAATGGTATCCAAGGTAGAACACCGAAAAGAGGGGTTTCTTGAGCTCAGTTCGGAGGTGTCTATATGTGTGTCCGAAAGAAAATTGCTTTCAATGGTTACCCCTAGATATTTGTATGTCTCGACAACATCAATGACCCGATCCGGAAGATTCCCTTGACACATGTTGCTTTTTAGGATAATACTATTGTTTGTTGCTTTGTGATGAGGTCCACGAATGTGCATAAGTTTTGTTTCGGAAGCGTTCAAAACGATACCGTTTTCATGACACCATTTCAGTGCTTTGTCAAATTCCGCTTGCATCATACTCAACGCTGTTTAAGGGCATCTATGTCTAGCACCTATTGCTGTATCATCTGAGAATGCGAATGGAAGGCTGCATGTAAATACACGGAGTAGCTCATTCGCAAAGAGGATAAACAGAAGTGGTCCAAGCTTCGATCCTTGGGGTACTCCAAAAGGAGCCACTTTTTCGTCACTGAAGACTGCATTGATTTTAACTTTGAAGTAGGTATCTTCCGCACAGTTATTTACGCAGCCAATCAGAGAGCTTTCCTCGGATGCCGAGCCTGCTTAATGAGTTCAAGAGCTTTGAGTGGTCTAGCGTATCAAATGCTTTACTGAAGTCCATGAAGACTACAAGGACATGTTGACTTTTACTTAGGATTTTAAAATTAAGAGAACTTCATTTTTGCTCGTGTCGCTAATAAAAATGGAGGTATTAAGAATTTCATTTGTGTGGTTTCAGAAAAGTTTGTCAAAGTTGTGTATTATTTGGAGCGTTTGGTCAGAAAAGTGTTCGTCACATTTATTAGACAAAGCTAAATGACAATTTTCTGCTGGAAAATGTTTGATGATAACGTCATCTAAACTGGGTTTATTTCTTCCCATAATTTCATTTATAATGGTCCACGTTTTACGAGGATCATTTCTCGTCTGCATACATTTTTCTTTATAATAATTCGACTTCTTAAATTGAATTTCCTTGTTTACTTTATTTCTAAGCCCTTTGTAATACGCTTCGTAGGACATAAGTCTTTTGCTTTTCCACCGTCGATACAATCTTTGTATATACAATCCTATAGTAGCGCCAATCCAGTAGTACCAGTATCCTAATAGGTGTCGCTACTCATACCAAATCGAGAATTAGTTGGCTGAGAGCTTTTGTGCCTTTGATAATTTTATTAATAATAAAAAAGCATTCGTTGAGATTTTTGTTCGTTCAATCATTCAATATTATAGTTCGTCGTTCGTCGAAGAGAAAAGAGGACGAACTGCTTTGTCTCTCCTTATCGAATCATTCTGATATTATGTAAGTATATATAATACTTTTTGAAGATTTGCGTTGTTGCGTCGCTTCGACAAATAGTATGTAGGATGGATAGAGGGACATCATGGACAAATTAGAAATCTGACTTTGTCGTCTGCGAGTAGAATGTATGATGGAAGAGGCGATTCGTTTGAAAAAAAAAAATTGAATAAAAGCTGAATTCGGTAGGTATTTGAATTATGAATTTATGGATTTTTAGACTTTAGCTATTTTCGCTGTATCTCGCTAGAAAGCTGAAATGTGGAATATATTGTCTTAAGGCGCCCAAAATGCTGTGGAAGTTAACTAACATTGCATCGTCGCCTCGGCAAGTAGCATGTATGTTGAGAGGGGGATGATGGAAGGGACGTAAAGTTATGAAATGAAAAATTTAATAAAATTAAATTTCAGTCTTTTTCCTCTATTAAGAAATTATGAGTTTATCGCTTTTTAGACTGTTACTATTTTGGCTATATCTTGGAGCTGGACGAACGTCTGAAATTCCTAAAGAATTTGAAGATGAAATAGTTCGAAGCCTAATAGCACGTTGAATGAAGAACAAGAAATGGGAGTTCCTTCTGCCAGAAATAGGCGTGGGAGTACATCTGCCCATGCAGGGACCAGCTTAGAAAATCACTACAGCGCCCTCCAAACAACGTTTGTCGTAAAAGTATAGGTACTAAGGGGGGAAATCACATCTATGCAATTTAAACATCCAGATAACCCCAGCGACACATTTAACATCCTGCTCATTGCAGAGACGTTTAAACCTCGCTAATCCATCGCCAGCCAACACCATATGCAAATCCTTCAAAGAATCACGATGTTTTTCCATCATGATTATTATACTTTGGATTGCATCTGTGGTTGATTTACCTGCGACAAACCCGCACTGGTCTTCAGACAAACGACAAACTACACACTTATGAAAATCTTCAAATATAACGGCGCTGGTCGGAAAAATGTTACTTTTGTTTTGTTCATCACTTCAATTACTTTCGTTTAATATAGCTTTAGTTTTGACGAAAACTTTCATAAGAACTTAAAGCTCCATCTAGATTAATTAAGGCCACAAACTAGTTTTGATTATTGATCGATTGAAGCGCCAAAGCTTCTGCGGGATACATGTACAACATTATTATTCGATTTATTGGCGCTACTATAGGAATGTATATACAAAGATACAATTCATCTCTTTGCTTACATTTTTCGTGAAGGTCTTTTGATATTCATTACTTGAGTCGTGTGTCCCACTCGAATTAAGAGGCCTCTACCCAGAAATCGAGCAAAAGTGGAAAAAATGGCATTCTGTTTCTCAAACTGATAAATTATTACTGGAGCTACTGAATTGAAACTTAATGCACTTGAAAGAACATAATTTCCTCTTGAAAATGATCGGAATAGTCTTTTTAAAAAAACATCTCAGTTATATTTTATTTAAAGAATTCCCAAAGGTGTTTGGGAAAATTTGCATAAAATCGATTTACTATTTTCCAAACCATGATAAGACAGAGTACTATACATCTGAGATCACTAACTCAGCTAAAAGGTAATATCCAAAACAGCAATATCGTCAAGACAGATCTTGAAATTTTACACTGGTTTAGAAAATACAGGTGTTTAAAAAGAAACAATATTTTGAAATATAGAACTACGTTTTTCATGTGAATATTGATGCACGTATGTTTCAATTTTTACTCAGAACAACAAAGTATCATATCAGCTAACAGATCCAATAAAAATATATATTTATTTACGTATATTTTGTCACAAAATACCGAGTTTAAATTACATATTTTTTCAAAAAATTATTTTGTACTTTGCTTAGTTTGTCAACTTTAGCAAGAAATAATTCCGGATTTCCCGTGAAGGTGGCGGTAGTTGTGTGGCCTGATCTGAACAGCCAATCAGAACAGCACGCAATCAACCATAAAGTGATTATCTTGTGTTTTACTGCTCACGGAGGTGTGTTCTAAATGAAACCGGTTTGGTGTGAAGTCTGAAGTGCGATTTCAATAAAAGAAATCATGTGTGGATGTGGGTATGTGTAAGCAGATCTATTTCTATGGCGATTCGAAGTTATTTTGCATTTTTGTTTCGCTGACTGAAAGTAAAAATGAGTGAGGGGTTGATAAAGACACTTTTCAAGATGTGGATCTAGCTTATACTTTTAGTTTAAAATTTGTTTACAGAAAATTATTTAAACTAATAAACAATACTACAAAAACAAAATCATGATATTACTCAGGATTTTCAGATAGATACCCTAAAGTTTCATTGCTAAATCGTTGTAGAAAAGTTGATTATTGAAAAGTGCATAGATAGGTACTACCCTTCACTCCGTGAATATTATTGAGTCTGGGTGGATTTTAAGATTGGTTAATGGTGGTTTAGGATAAAGGGGATAATGTAGCACTGCGCTGTTGCTGTTTGTGGGCAATTATTATTTTTTTGCACTGTTGCCGTTGCCTTTGGCTTTATTACAAGATTCGATCTCTAATGAAAAGTTTGCAAAGGAATTTGATTTATGATTCGATTGTATGTTTTTTTTTTTATTTATTTAGTTTAACGAAGTCAAGACAAAATCCTGAAAATACTCAGATTGTCAATGGAAGCCAGCATCAAGTTTCAGAAGGTGAAGGTGGTCTTAAAACTAATGAACATTTTGAGTTGAAAGGGCTAATATCAGAATCGGAAAGCCTAGAAAGTCTGATAATGGAAAGAGAGACATCTGCGATCGATTCCGTTGCCCTCATAGAAGGAAGAAGGATAATTGACCTCCAATACTTTTTTAATGAGTTCAAAGCAATATGCCAACATTGCCCAGCACTCGGTTGCAGTTTAAACAATATAAAAATTGTTAAAGAATTCCCAGTGGGTTTTGCAAGTCCGATCTTTTTAAGATGTGAAATGTGCAATTATGAGAGTCGAGTGTTCCTAAATAAGAAAAATCCAGATGTAATGGATGTTAACACTGCTGCTGTTTTGCCATTACCAGTGTAGGTTGCGGATACTCACAGTTAGAGGAAATCGTATCTATATTATTTATTCCATGCCCATCATTTAAAATATATTGTGAGATTGAAAAACAAACTGGGGATATCTGGAAAGCCGTGGCATCAAAAAAATATGTTGGAGGCTGCTAACTAAAAGGCTGAGGCCGCCAGACAGCGTGCTGATATTGATCCGGTAGATGGAATTCCGTTTATAACTGTGGTGACAGATGCTTGCTGGAGCAAACGATCTTACAGGAAATTTTGTTCGGATCTGTCAGGTGCTGCTATTATGGTGGGGTTGCATACCGGTAAAGTAATTTCTTTAGGAATAAGAAATAAGTACTGCGTTACATGCGCTAAATGATGATACGTTACAACAACAGGACCACGCGTGCAATATTAACCACAAAGGGCCTTCAACGCTGATGAAGTCAGAAAAACTGCTACAAGCATTTAAATCCAGTGTAGCTGCAAACGGCCTACGATATATGACAATGCTTTCAGATGGAGACAGCAGTTCATTTCAAAAAATTATTCAAACCGATCCCTACGGCGGAAGAAGAATCTCCAAAATTGAATGCTGCAACCATTTAATGCGAAATTTTAGAAATAAATTAGAGAACATATCAAGAGGTTGTAAAACAGGATTGCGGGTGGCAATGGTGCAGTAGTAGTATATTCGCTTACGGAATGGAAGGTCGTGCGTTCGAATCCGGGCCAAGTCCATTAATTTATACAGAATACATGAAATCGTAATCTCCCTAAGTAACTTAGACACCACCCGTGGAGAAAAACCCTACAACTGCACCCAAAACACTTCTTTCCTATCTCTCTATTCTTTCTAATACCAAGTAGCTTACACTGTGTTCTTAGCATTATAAGGGTACTGTAACAACAGAAAAAATCCCATTAGCGTAAGCAAATAAAAAAAAAAAAAAAAAAAAAAGGAGCCGTAAATATAAGACTTGAAAGAATACGGAAGGATATTTTGAGTGCCATTAAGTTCAGACGACAGCAAAGCCAATCCGAGGAAGAAGCAATACCTTTAATTAAAGCAGATATCAGCAATGTTATTCATCATGTTTTTGGAGATCACAACTAATGCCCACCCTACATAAAAGAAAAATGTAAAGAAAAACCCACAGAGGAAATGCGAGAAAGGTTTATCGTAAGAGCAAACTGTATCGCATAAACCGGACAGGTGTTGTCAAAGATGTTGGGTATGGTACCAGTTGCCACCAACCAGACATGGATGAAGACAAATTCATTGCAGAGAAAAACTGTCTAATAGAACAACTAAAGCAAAATCAAAACAATCGCCAACGTTTAGAAAAACAAACATTGGGACAGGCCAGTAATGAAAAATAGTTGAATATCAGAAAGAAAATGTTGACAGCCTCATATTTCGGACAAATATGCAAAGCAAAAAAATTCGAAGATTATGTTAAAAGAATTGCACATCCCACGACCTTATTACCACCTTCCGTCATGTATGGAAAAATTAACGAAGACACTGCGAGGCTGCAACTGGAACAGCAATTCGGCAGAAGTATATCGAACTCAGGAATTTTTATCGATGAGGAGTATTACTTTCTTGATGCTTCTCCAGATGGACTTATCGACGACGATTCCTTGGTAGAAATAAAATGTCCATCAAGCATAGCTGGATGCGATCCTACGGATGCTATCAAAAACCAAAAATCAAATACATAACGGTTTCTGATGATGGTATCATAAAAGGTCTTAATAAAAGACACAACTATTACTACCAATTTCAAGGCCAATTGCATATATGTAAGCGAGAAAAATGCATATTGGCAATTGGGGGTGGCAGTGCTTTTATCATTTATATAGTAGTAATAGATGTCGATCATGATTTTTGGAAAACAAAAATGATCGGACAGTTAAACATATTTTACGAAAAATGGTTTTTACCAGAATTAGTGGATCCTCGTATTACTCGGGGAATGGAAGTGCGAAAACCACAATCACAGGATACTTGAGGAGACCGACAATAATCTAAGCTAATTAGGTGGAGCAGAGTAGCAGACACTAGATTAGCAGATACGTATATATATTATTTTCTTATTAAGTTCCTAAATAAAATAAATTAAATAAAGCTTTTAGCCATACGTTTGAGCGAGTTTTTTTCTTTTGAATGGATGGAAGGACCTATACCATTTTATCTACAAAATATCTGAGTAATACCAAATTCATGTTTTATATGTCAAATCCAGGAGTCTGGAGCGAAACCTAAAGCAATGAAACCAACATCTTTTGCGCTCCATCCCCTCCCCCAAACATTCACTAACTTCTTTTATCCATACTACAATTTGAGGAAAAAGAAAATTATAAGGCAAAAATCCAGTCGTAGCGATAGAAATATAGAAAATATTATACAATTAGAACATGCCTGAAAATGACCTATCCCGAAGTATAAATGTATTTCAAAATGTGCATTGTTCACAACCATGAAACATCGCTTAGCTGACGGATACCTACCTAATTTTTTTCTTCTCACTCCAACATTCATTTAATTTTTGTTTCTACGACGAAAAAAAAAATAGCAAGAACAAAATTGTATTGATATCCACATATCTTCCGAAAAACAATCCTACACACACGATCAACATACGATACCTACAATCTACGAAACCCGTTTGTCATGCCATACATCACTAAAGATACGCCCATTAAAGTACTTTTGCATGTGGATTGCGATTGGATTGCAAGTGGATGCTAGGTTGCAAGTCAAAGAGAGATGGCGCTTCACGTTCCAATTTTTGTAGAACATTTTGGGTAGAGGCCTCATAATACAATCACCAAGTTATTTTTAATGAACTCCGTGCTGCAATCGTTGGATATTTTGAGAGTTGGGCCAAAGGTGCCGTACAAAACAGGATAGTGGTCAGAAATGTCACTCTCTATGACTGCTGAAAACAAATGGCTATTAGTTAGCTTAACTGCAATGTGATCAATTGATCAATGAAGCAATGAAGTTCCCCTTTTAAGATCGACCCGAGTATTTTCTTTAATAACATTTATTACTCCATGAGATGCCAGCATTCCTAAATAATTCTTCACATCGTTATTCTGATCATCTTTGACATTTATATTTATATCACCCATCACAATGATGTTGCTGTCTTTCTTGTTAGCGATTTCATCCAGATTTGTTTCAAATAGACTGCATAAACGTATTCAGCCTTAGTTCCTTTTGTAATTTTGATCTCTAGAGATTCACATGATATGCTATTTAAGTCCTTAAATTTATATTCTATATTGTTTTTTAAATATATGAGTGTGTTAAGTTATAGTCTGATTGTCGTTTTTGCAGTTGATGGTTTATTGTATACAATGGAAGACCAGTTAGAAAATTGTATATGTAAATTACGAAAATACTTGAAGAATATAAAAAACAGTTATGAATATGAATAAGTTCAAAATAAATATAGAGAAAACTATTGTTATGTTTTTAAATGAGATTAACGAAGCTATTAGATTTGAAGAATTTGAATGTACATATGTATTAATGTTACTAAATATCTTGGGATAAAGATAGATTGTTAGCCGGATTTAAAAAAAAAACATTTTGAATATTTGATCTTCAAAAAAGTTTCCAGTCAAATCGGCTTCTTTCGTCGACCAAGAAAGAAAATATTCCATTTCTATTAAAATATAATAATGCAATTACTACAGTACAAATTTGAATATTGCCCATCAATATTACGAACTGATACTGTGATATCAAATATACAAAAGCTACATAATAAACTTATGCGATCTATATTATTATATTATTATCTAATAGATACACATTTATAAGATTAATACATCAAAGGTAAAGATTGCTTAGTATTAAGCAACTGATTGTAATGTACGCTCTAATACTCGTATTAATTTTTAAAACAAAAAATAATTTCTTGCCAAAATATTTAAGCAGTAGACCTACATTTAAAGCAAGTGTTCAACCATATAACTTTCGTAACAATAATAATTTTAATATGTAATTGTTTAGAAATAATAGGACGCAACATATGTTTTTCTATAAAGGTCTTAGAATATATTAATCTGCTACTGGATACACATTTCTCAGGTAGCTCCCACGTTATTAGCAATACAAACCGAAACAGGTCAACTGCACGAAATACTAACTACACCGGTCTGATTACTAGGGACAAATTGCTGTCAGCGCTACACAGCTTCAAACCATATAAATCCGCGGTGCCAGATGGCATAATACAAAAAGAGCTTCAAAACACCTCGGATATCATCTTGAATATGCTTGAGATAATCCTGACAAGTTGCATGGAGCTGGTCTATATTTCGCTGTTATGGAGAGAATTTAAAGGAGTTTTTATACCCAAAGCCGGTAAATGCTCCAATGTAAATTCTAAGGATCTCATACCCATAAGCCTATCATCATTCCTTCTAAAAACTTTAGAAAGGCTGATTGATATCCATCTACGCACTAACATTGATACAAGACTCCTGTCTACGGCTCAACATGCATATTGCAAAGGAAAATCTGTTAAAACAGCCATCAATCGAATATTCCCTTCACCATAAAGAATACAATATGGTTGCATTCCTGGACATTGAACATTTTAACAACGTCAATATATTCGCGATCGCAAGTGCACTGTCAGTTCTGAAGGTTGATGATTCACTTGGTAAGCTTATTAATCCAGTGGTCCCTGAATGAGATCGGCCACTCCTCTATTCTAAAAACAAATTGGAATCCTCCCTAGACTATACCACCCCTCAGACCCGCTTTTACAAAAACTTAAAAGCATCTTTCCCAGAACATTCTGTGAGGCAGGCCCCTGTCGAAGATAAATCGATCCCTTTTATACCTATGGATCCAAAACTGACGAGGGGGTAGATGGAGATGTTTTCTCTGACAGGCCTCAGCCTCTCCTTTCGCCTCCCTGAGCACTGCAGCGTGTTCCAGGCGGAAATCATTGCGATTAAAGAAGTCCTATCGTGGCTGAAGAGGAACGTGATATCCGCTATGAGCATCCGGATCTTCTCAGATAGCCAAGCTGCGCTAAACTCTCTGAATTCTGTCTCCACAAACTCCATCGTAGTGCTTGACTGCCGATCATCTCTCGTGGAGATGGCGGAGCAGAATTATAGGGCGGACGAACTCGCCAGAAAAGGAACCATACTGCCCCTGCTATCTGATAAATGTCCCTTAGCCATCCCAATTGCTACATACGAACTCTTGTTTATGAGGGAGGTCATTGAGAGGACTAACCTTAGGTGGACAAGTGGCTGGATCTGAAACGCTCTAAGTGTTTGATATCTTTGAATAGACTGCACATTGCTGAAACAATTGGTGTAATCACCGGACACTGTCTCATAGGCAAGCATGCAACAAGGTTTGGCGTCTATACAAATGACTTCTGCAGAAGCTGCATGGACGAGGAGGAGGAGGAGACTATTCTCCACCTTCTCTGCACATACCCTGCTCTCTCTCAAAGACGAAAACTCCATTTAGGTCTTTTTTTTACAATGATCTCAAAGATCTCATAAACATCGACATCAAAAGTCAAGCTTCATCAAAGCTTCAACTGGTTCAACGAGTAGGAAGAATATAGATCCGTGTGGTATCAATATGGACATTTTAATTGGTCTTAGTGTATCGGCCTCTGCCGACTGCCACTATAACCTAACCTAACCTAACCTAGAATATATTACCTACGAGTACTACTAGTGATGTTAAAATTGAAACAAATTTTAATAAATTTAAACGAGAAATAGTATTGTTTGTCAACACAAATTATTAACATTCTTATGAATACATACAATCATACATATTACATTTTTTTTTTATGTAGGTACATAATATGTTTATTTATAAATTTGTAATTGTAAGTTCTTAAAATGGCAAAACACAGCCAAATATCAAATCTCGAAAATGCCAGTAGTCAGTAGTCTTTCTCTTTCTTTCGCCCAGAACTCACTGTCTAGCAGAACTGGACGGATCAGTATTCTGTGGAGTTTGCATTGTACGGTACGAAGTAGCAGCAGGTGAAAACTACTCTGTGCTGCATATTTTTTCCTTGAGCCACCTTGAACTCGTTAGCTCAACGAAGCACTTTCCTCTTGATGATATCTTCCTTAATGCACAACAAAAGAAAGTGTAGATACCTTTTGAGCATTTCTCGGAATCTGTTGCATGCTCAACGATGTAAACATGACGATTTTAACGCGCCATCTACAACAGTTTTTACGCACGTGATTCCACTTTAAAGGGCTAACTATCTTTAAAGCAGGGATTTTCTCGGCAGGGAGCATCTGCATAAAAATGCTAGGTCTTTCCGAATTCTTTTCTCACTTCAGTTGGCCTTTTGACAATCAATTTGCAATAAATTCGTCGTTATCTGGCATCAATGGATTAAATTGTTGGCAGACTTTATAATGCAAGTCAATCTACATACGAGAGATTGTGTTCTGGATGTACCGAAAAGGTTTCTTTATCTGAATTGAAATTATTCGCCTCTGGTTAAGGTGACTTGGTTATTACAATCGTGGATCATAGGGCAGACTCATTTAAACAAGATGAATTTAACATAAAATAGTAT
Source organism: Portevinia maculata (assembly GCA_949715645.1). Classification (NCBI taxonomy): domain Eukaryota; kingdom Metazoa; phylum Arthropoda; class Insecta; order Diptera; family Syrphidae; genus Portevinia; species Portevinia maculata. The sequence continues at coordinate 225,654,984 of OX454526.1, forward strand.
GGCAGGAAATAGATTTATCAATCTCATGTAAAAGCTACACGGCCAGAAAGGTGTACACAAATTAGCCTTATTACCATTTACAGCAATTGAAACTGTCGATAAAGAAAGATTTAGGAGTCTAGTACACTTACTTCCTCGTCGGTAGTCATATTTATAGCAAATCACAATTCGAATTTAATATATAAACAACCAGTGCAGCCAACTAAACACAATAGATAGCAGATGAAATCTCGTTTCGAATCAAATCGTATTTTTGAGTAAAAGTAGTTGAATTTTTGAATGATACTGAAAAATCTGTTGAATTGCTTTCCACTTCAAACAAGGCATTATGCAAGGAAGTCTTCTGATGTCTTTTTAATAAGGTTACATTGTTGCTTAAATATTTACCTACGAAGATATAACGTTGCTATTGCTCTTCTCAAACCAGACATCCGTCGTTACCTTCTAAGCACATAGGACAATATTTTTTTATTTATGCGACATTTTATTTGAACGACACGATCATCAATGCTGTCCCACATACTTTCCTCATCACACATTCACAAGTTGTCGTTTGTTTAGGTCAAATCCAAATAAATTGAAATTAAAAACATAGGCACGGGCTACAGTCCGCTTGGGCGAACTGTTGGATACCCTATTCTTATTCCTATCCCTCATAAGTGGGCGTGACAAGGGTCTAAATATGGTTGAATTGTTAGGACTCTACATATTTTGTTATATAACATTGAAAGGATTTTGTCAAAAAAAAACGAAGCTTTTGTTAAAAAAAAACGCTCCCTAGCTCAAACTTTGGTTTTCCAATAAAATTGTTTTATTCAATTGTGGGCGTGTCAGTAGGCGGATTTAAAAACAAATTACGCATGAGCATAAAGGGCCCCTAAGGAGTATATATTTCAGCTTCCTAGCTCAAACTTTGCATTTTCAAAAAAGTTTTTTTTTTTTTAATTGTGGGCGTGTCAGTAGGCGGATATTGAAAATATTTTCACATTAGTATAAAGGGCCCCTAGAGAGTATACATTATAAATTTCAGCTCCATAGCTCAAACTTTGGATTTTCAAAAAAAAGGTTTTTTTTTTAAATTATGGGTGTGTCAGTGGGCGGAATTTGAAAATATTTACACATGAGCATAAAGGGCCCATAGAAAGTACATATTATAAATTTCAGCTTCCTAGCTCAAACTTTGACTTTTTAATAAAATTGTTTTATTTAATTGTGGGCGTGTCAGTGGGCGGATTTTAAAAATGTTATCTCCCGATCAGTTTTAGGAGCCATAGATCATATATAAAAAATTTCAGCACTCTAGCTCAAAATTCAATTTTTTCCAAAATTTTGTTTTTTTGAGTTTGTGAGCGTGCTATGGGCGGATTTCAAAAATTCTTAATTTTATTTCGGGACACTAGAGAGTATATGGTTAAAATTGCAGCTCTCTAGGTCCAGTTTAAAGGCCTAATTTTTGCCGATGGACGAACGGACGGACGGACGGACGGACATGGCTAGATCGACACTAGTATTGATGCTGATCATAAATATAGTAACTTTTATGGGTCTACGGGCAATATTAAGTTATGTTACAAACTATGCGTCAAAATTTATATACCCTTAGAATAGGGTATAAATATTGAGATGGTGGTAGCGGACTGAGAACTAAAACTTATGCACAATTCGCAACGTCGCTGTGCCGGGCGCTTGCGTTTACGGATTTAGCAGAAACAACGCTTTCATATGGTGTAAGACAAAATGCGACTTCAGACGTTTTATATTGTAAATATCGTCAAGGCCAACGCGACGCCCAAGTAGAGCTACTTTCTTCTATTGTACGCGTTTGGCATTTCATTCCCAGTTTGGATTGTTGACATATGTTTGAAAGTAGTAGAGTATGCGTTTCATTGTTGGAGTTGCACAGATTCACTTATGTTTTTATACGTTCTAGTTTTTAATAGCCATATGAGCTTTTTCAATTCAAATTGGGCTTTGTTTGCCTTGCACCAACTCGAAGGGGTGCAGCATGCCTCTCATACGCATTGCACTGTTTATGGGATGAGTTGCAAAATTATAAGTAGATCCCACAAATACTCCAATACGTAAGGGGAGCCAAAGCGAAATAATGTAAACATTTCGTTTGGCGTTATTTCACTCCATCCAAATAATTTAAGTTATTGTTTGAAAACGACGTATATTATTTTTTTTAATACTACAAATGATTTCTATAGATTTTTTTGGGATAACAATATATAATGGTCGTGCTTCCATGTTGAGTATAATTATTCCATAAAAAGAACAATTATAAGAAAAAAGGGATTCGACTTAAAAACTTAATTCTGCCATAAATTTCTATAACATATTAGCCTAAATCAATCCGAACTTCTGATCTCTCATTATCTATCTATCAACGTGCGTACGCACTGACGCAACATTTTGTTCTGTAAATCGTCAATTTTTTATCGGGCATTAACGCTTCTGTTTTAATAAAGCGAAGTGATTTACGTAAGTAGAATCACTTCGATAGTAGTGAAAGTGACTGCCCTGGAAACAACTGTGTGCCTTGAATGGTGCCTTCATATACACTGGCGATCACAAGGATAAGGCCATACATTTTGCAATCCATTTTCAGTCTTTATACCTGTTCGAAATTTTATCCCCATTAACTTTTACTACCTGTGAATAGATGTCATATTTTTCCAACAGTAAGTCATAAACTTAAAAGGTAAACAGGAAACGACCGCTGGAATTTCCCAAGATCAAACAATGAACTACTTGGAAAGCGTATAAAAAGATGCGCACTAGGATGAGGCCAGATGCAAAACCTTCAAAAGAAAGTAAATAATTAATAATGTGTTTACATTTTATGGTTTTAAAACATTTATTTATTATGTTTTTCTACATTCATAATTCAATTTGGGCACAGGCATCACGAACAGCTTCGGTTGAAGTGTCCTTGTCTTCAAATTGTCTGCCGCCTTCATACACTTTACGAGATAACTATGCCCAAACATGTTCGATTATGTTTAAGTCCGGTGAACAGTGCGGCCATGGCAAAAGTTCCAGATTGAATCCAACTTCAAACAACCTATTAATGTCAGATTGAAGAAACATTCTGTCTTGCTGACTGATAGATTTATATATTTTCATATCATCAGCGTACATCAGGATATTACTGTGATTTATACATGCCTTAACATCATTAATGGCAAGTATAAATAATATTTGTCCGAGGTGACTTCCTTGGCGAACTCCAGACTGCGCTGTGAAAGATACGGATAGCGATCCTCTAAATTTCACTTGATAAACCCTTGATCTAAGGTATGAATTAACCCATTTTATGAAACTTGGTGGGAAGCCAAAAGCCCTGAGCTTAAACTCGATTATTTCATGGGACAGCTGGTCGAAAGCTTTAGAGAAGTCAGTGTATATGCAATCCATTTCGTCCTTATTCTCTAAGGTATTAGAACAATCATGCAAGAAACTTAACAGATTAGTGACAGTGGATCTGTTTCTTACAAATCCATGCTGTTCATTACAAATTAAATTGCGACAAAGAAATATTAACTTTTCGCAAACAATTTGTTCAAAAAGCTTAGGGATACACGAAAGCTTTGAAATAGGCCTATAATTAGTGATATCACCACGTTCGCCTTTTTTAAATACAGGTGTGATAAAAGCACTTTTCCATAGATTAGGGAATTTACCAGTACTGATGGACAATTCAAACAGATACTTAAGATATGGAGCAATTGCATGACTACATTTTTTAAGAACGATCGGTGCAATGCCATCAGGACCTGATGAATAATCATTCTTGAGAGAAGAAATACATTTTAAAATTGTTTCCAAATCGAATGAGATACTACTAAAACTTATCTGGGAACAGCTAGTTAGACAACTAAAATATTGATCATCAATGTGAAGAGGGGTCCCCCTAAATGATTTACTGAACTGCTCTGCAAACATATTGCTTGCATCTACTGAATCAGCAGTTGTAGAACTATTGTAAGTAAGCTTCGATGGATAACCATTGGTTTTTTTCTTAGAATTGACAAAACCACAAAAAAGTTTGGGGTTTGATTTTAAAGAGCATTCCATTTTACTTATATAGTCAATATATAAGTTGCAGGATAAAGATTTGAATTCATTGAATAATGTGAAATAGAGTTCAAGATCTGAATGGCAGAGACTTTTTAAATAGTTCTTCCAAGCCCTATTACGTCTGTTTCGTATCGACTTTAGCTCTTTAGTGTACCAGGGATGGGACGTTTTCAGATTCCTAGAGGATTTCACAGGAATCACTTTTTTCATGCAGTTATCCATCAAAGAATAAAAAGAACCTACTGCATCTTCAATATTAGATAAGGCAGTAAGGTTAAAATTAAAGCTGTTAATTTCATCAGAAAGCCTTTGAAAATTTGCTTTCCGAAAGTCAAAAGATTGCGAACGGTCATACGAATTACTGTTTTCGTACAGATGTGCGCCCAGTTCAATAAATACATCCAAGGGTGGATGATTGTCATCTATGTTAGTTATACTGAGATGGGATTCCAGAACCACTGTACTAACAGAGTCAGAAGAGAAAACAAGATCGAGAGTTCGATTTCTGAAATTTTTTATACAGCTTGTTTGCTGTAAGTCAAAAGACAAAATGTTGTCAAGTAAAGCGAGCTCTTGTTGGGCAGAGTCAAAGGATGGAATGAAATGAGAATCATCCTCAGAAGGTACCCATCCAATATGTGGCAGATTGAAGTCACCTATAAGTAAGACAGTGCTGTCACAACAAGATATGTCAAAAATATGGTCTAGTGCCATAGAGAGTTCCGAATACAAAGAACATAGACGAGACGATGGAATGTACGCATTAACAACATATAAATGTTTGTTCTTAAGTGTAATTTTTACACAGATAACTTCGACATTAAGTTGAAATGGAAAGTCAATCTTGCGTGACTCAAGGTTGGAACGAACAGCGATCAGAACACCTCATCCAAGCGCTTTCAGGTCATTGTTATGACGGTCGTTTCTGAATACGGAGAACTCATGATTGAAGAGTTCCGTGTCTAGAATTCCGGCATTTAGCCATGTTTCCGTCATGGAAGATATCATGAGAGAGGGCTTGCGAGTTTATATATAATTCAGCGGTTTTTGTGCGGAGTCCCCTTACATTTTGATAGTAGAGGGACAGCCTACTCGGTTTTTAACTTGGACGGACAATCTTTCCTGCGACTTTTTGTCGAACGGGGTGTAAATTCTTTAACTAACGTATTTTCAGGCCATGCAGTGCTATTGCACAGCTTTTCGAAATATACTGAAGGGGCGACAATTTTGAAAGACGCAACAAACCCTTCAGCCTTGCTGATTTTGGTGCATTTGATTGAGTCATCTTTTGGGATCAAGTTTCTCGAGACCAAATGGTTCAAGACATCGTCTGAAGAAGTGTTTGGTTTAAGTCGAGAAATGAAAATAGATTTCGGCCTGGGAATCGATTCAATAGTTCCAGATTCTGTACCTAAGGAATGATTTATGTATGTGGGGCTAATATTAAGAGTGGGCGCCTCGTTAGAGTTTTTTCGCTGACTCCTAAGGTTAAACCGCTTTGCCTTTGGATTCAACACAGAGGAAGTTATATCGCGTTTTCGTTTGCCTGCGGGTAGATTAGATGAGGGCGATGCTAAATTAACAATGGGCTCAGGGGTAGCTTCAACAGTTGGGGAACCTGTTGTGTCAAATGAAGTCAATGTATCCATGGCCCGTTGGGTACACTGCTTTACTTCAGTAATCGGCAACTCAAGGTCAGTAGACGTTGAGGCGTCTGCCGAAACATGAAGATCAGAGAATGTTGATACGTTGAGGACGGTGGTATTAAAAATGTCGAATAAGTCTTTAAACCCCTTAGATAATTTCAGCATGTCAGCCTTGACTACTGACATTTTGAAAGCAAGGGTAGATATACCCTACGCTGTTGTTTTTTTTTCGATTTTTTTTTTATCAGCACTGCCACCGGCACTGGCTCTATGTGGATTAATTTTTTTGTTGTGCACACACTGCGCGATTTTTTTTACGAACTGTATTGGCCGGTATATTATGTTTGTCGATTTACTGGCACCGAAATTACGAACAAAAAGTAACGCGTCCGCACGCGATCAGCAAGCGCTTGAACGTACACTACGTTCACAAAATAATATTGCACTGGCCATTGCATCATCTGGAATTGCGGCAACTCTTTTGGATGGTGGCAGAACAGCGCATTCAGCATTGCAACTGTCGTTGAATTTGCAAAACACTGAGGCCCCCACATGCAATATCAGCAAAAACTCTGGAATGGGCAAAGTACTCCAAACGTGTCAAATTATCAAATGGGACCAATGTACTATGTCTTACAAGAAAGCATTGGAAACGCTTGATCGTACACTGCGAGATTTGAGAGGAAACACACGGATCTTCGGTGGCGCACTCATTTTATTGTCTGCTGATTTTCGACAAACACTGCTGGTTAAACCACGTTCAACACCCGCTGATGAACTTAATGCATGTCTCAAATCACCAGCTATACTCGTATGTCGTCATTTACAGAAATTGACTTTCAAAAACAACATGCGTGTACAACTACAAAGGGATGCATCGGGTGGAAATTTTGCAAAACAATTAATGTATATTGCAAATGGGCGAATGCAAATTATTGATGAATCTACGCAATGCATCACCTTTCCAGCAAACTTCTATAAGATCGCAGAAAGCATAGACGAATTGGTGCAAAACGTTTTCCCAAACATTGCACACAACTACAAAAATCATCAGTGGCTAAGTACGCGTGCTATATTAGCGGCCAAATACATACTCGTAGATGTCAATACCATCAACTTAACCATTCAGAATGGAATACCCGGCGAAACGACAACATATAAGTCCATCGATACTGTGGTGAATCAAGATGAAGTTGTCAACTATCCAACTGAATTCTTGAATTCGCTTGATTTGCCAGGCATGCTACCACACGTTCTTACATTGAAAATTGGCGTACCCATCATTCTTCTTCGAAACATAAATCCACCACGACTTTGCAACGGAACCAGACTCTCAGTCAAGAAAATGATGAACAATGTTATCGAGGCAACAATTTTAACTGGAAAATTCAAAGGTGAAGACGTACTGTTGCCGCGTATCCCAATGATCCCGACAGATATACCATTGGAATTCAAACGTTTGCAGTTCCCGGTGCAACTCGCTTATCATATCAACAAAGCACAAGGACAATCGTTGCAAGTGTGTGGATTAAATTTGGAGAATTCATACTTTTCATATGGGCAGCTCTTTGTGGCCTGCTTAGTGCTCACGCGTCGGAAAACCTGATTTATTCGTTTACGCACCAGATGGAAAAACAAGAAATATTCTGTATCCCACAACACTTCAATAAATATCGAATTGAATGCAATTTCACATTTTTTTCCAAATGAACGAAATCAATGAAATGACTCAAAATGAATTGAATATTTCGTCGCTTGAAAAGCAAACTGACATAAGTCAAAATTCATACATTTTCAGAAAAGCCATTTGAAGTTTTTCATAACTTAAAAAATCATTTTAGTTTTGAATTTCAATGAATACCAAAAAGTTATAAAGTAAAAAAGTATTAATTTTTTATCTTCTTTCACCTATTCAAGTTACTACAAAAAGCCGTTTTTCAAAAAAAAATGTTGACTTATTTCGTTTTACATCCAAACTACTACTAATTTTTTAAAAAAAGTGTGAAAAAGTGTAGTTTTATTTTGAAATAAAACTATTTGTATTTTTTCGCGTATTTTGTAGAAACAACCCACTTTAAATAGTAGATATTAAGTTATAATAAAAACAATATAGGAACATTAATGAAAAAATCGATTATAATAATAAATTATATAAAATAAAACCTAGCTTATTGGTAAAACGACATTTCTTAAAGTAATCAAAAGAACTTTGAAGTTCATCAACTAGTTTTGTTCCAAGGTAAAATGACACAACACGAAAAGTGTCACTTTTCAAGAAACTTATTTATCACGATTTCATAATTTTTTTAGAAGCAAAGTGTTACAAATGAAAAAAAGTCATTTAGCTGGGAAAACAACAGGGATGTTTCCTTAAATTCAAAACGACACTTGTGTCCTCATGCTGTTAGTTTAAGAGTTATAGTTATGACGGTTTGATAAAAAAATTGTATTTTTTTTTGCGATTCGTTCTGTACAGTTAACTCAAAATCGTCAAATTTTGACTTATGTATGTTAGTTTGCTTTTGAAGCAACGATTTGTGTAATGTCTTTCCTTCAAATTTATTTTAGTTGGTGGCGTTGCAACGCGAGTTATGGGTTACAGAAAACCCGTAGTTTCAAAAAGAAAACAACGCCTTAAATTTTATTTTTTTAACTTTTATTTATAATCTTAAGCTTAACTACGTTACTAGTTGATCGCCAACGAAAGACTGCTCTCAAACTAAATGCTTAAAGCAGCATTTGCTTCCTCTTATATATTATTATAAAAAAAAGAGTTTCGTTAATTTTTTTTATACAGTACTTGTTGCTAAGCTGGACTCAGTGATGGCTTTATATATTTACATTGCTGTTGAAGAAATTATACAAGAATAACTAATGTTTACGTGTATGTCTGCTTGCAGATGCATAAGTTTAAGTTAATGTAATATTTATGCTGCGTTTTGTTGTGTTTGTCTATGTTTAGATACATGTTTCTGATGATTTGTTGTTAAATGTTTTCTGTATAAGCAACACTTAATACTTAGATTTAGTTTGTTAAATCAGTAGGTATATTGTTTCAGTTTTATATAATTATCTTAGCTAAAATGGTACGTTATGCGTATTCGCACTTAACTCCTCCACCCTCAGATCGAAGTGTAGGCTGTATGGTTGAGCTCGGTGAATATCAATGCAGCTGGAGCGATGTTGATTTGACAAGTTGGTGTTGGTGTCAAAGGTTGGATTTTTCGTTGGTACTTTTCTGGTTCACATTGACGTAATGGCACATGTTTAGGTTCTCCGGCTTTTTTTTTTTTTTTTTTTTTGTCGGGATGTGTGAAACTTTCTGCACTGGAGCACTCAGACTCAATACTGGTCCATTATACTGCCAGGCAGACACACCACATTTTACTGTGGGAATTTACTCGTTTTTCTAAGAAAAACGAGAAGGCGCTTCAATGATAAGGAGCTTAGGTTTACAGCACTCACCATATCCGCACCAAATACCTGCCACCTGATACGAGCAAAAGCAGGACAATCACAGACGAAATGTTCCGCAGTGTCGTCGCTTTCTCCACAGGCTTCGCAGTTGGTGGTGTCGCTTAGGCCTAGCACCTTAAGGTGTTTGGCAAAAGCGTAGTGTCCCGTAAGAACGCCAGTAGTCTGTCTGCAGTCTTTTCTGTTGAGAGACAACAAGAATGCCGCGGATTTCCCACAGACGTCGGGGAGCATTTGCTTAGTCTGTCTGCACCCTGGAGAGTCATGCCAACGGCGATTGTGTTCATAGGAAACCCAACCGTCAATGGAAGCCCTGACCGAGGACGCAGGCAGACAGATCGCTGGTTCAGGTCCTGAGAGGTCCCCCTCTGAGCCTTGTCTAGCAAGTTCATCGGAGATCTCATTTCCCGTGATCCCGTTATGACCCGGGACCCAGACAAGTTTAAGTGAATTCAGCCTTCCGACCGAATTCAGAGATATCTTGCATTCACGTACTATTTTGGAGGTAGTTAAGGGTTTGAGTAAGGCCTTAAGCGCAGCCTGACTGTCGCTACAGACGCAGATACTTCGCCCCCTCCACCTGTTCCTCGTAACATAGTCCATGGCCATTAGGATAGCATAAGTCTCTGTTTGGAAGACTGACGCATGTTTGCCTAACGGAAAGAAAAGTCTAACGCTATCGCTCTCCACGAAGACACCAGCACCAGATCCTTGATCGGTTTTGGAGCCATCCGTAAAGATTCGACTGCATTCCCTTCCAGGTTCAGAGTCCGGCCAGAGCCAGTCCTGGACGCGAGGAAAGTCGACCTCGTATTTGCGCTTTAGCCGAAGTTCCGGTGTCATCGCATCAGACGGCATATCCATAAGACAGGAGTCGAAGGACAACCGTTGCGCAAGTTCATCAAAACTCCAGTGCGAGTTATACCAAAAGCCACCTCTTGTAAGACGTGAGATAGCCTTGATTGTACAGCCCATGATGTAAACATCAAGGGGCGGAAGGTTCAATAGTGCATCTAGGCCGGAGCCAGGCGTGCTGGGGAAGGCCCCCGTGCAGCCGAGACATACCTGCCTTTGGAGTTTGGCAAAAGCAGCAGTGACGTATTTACGTGAAAGCTTATTCCACCAAACAACCGATGCGTATGCTATAAATGGTCTTATCATAGCCGTATAAATCCATAGGACTCTTTTCGGTGATAAGCCCCATGTCTTGCCGAAAATGCCTTTGCACTGCCAGAAAATAGACAGCGCCTTGGCAGTCTTCAGCTCAACATGTTTGGACCAAAGAAGTTTGCTATCCAGGATGACTCCCAGATACTTTGCTTCATTGGAGAGTTGGATTGTGACGCCTTTTAGCACTGGCTGAGTCAACCCGACCAGCTTCCTCCTTCTCGTAAAGAGAACAACCTCAGTTTTAAGAGGATTGACCGAGAGCCCATTCCTAGTGCACCATTCGTCGATCACGTCAAGGGCCGCCTGCGCCTTGGCGCATACAGTCGCTAGGCATGATCCAACAGAAAGCACGGCAACATCATCCGCGTACGCCTGAGCGTAAATATTAGAACTGTTGAGTGCGTTCAACAGAGAGTCGACCAGCATACACCACAGCAGTGGAGACATGACGCCGCCTTGCGGGCAGCCTCTGTTTACCCCCGCCATAACATAGCGGCCACAATCCGCATCCGCAACCAACGTTCTATTCATTAGCATTGCTTTAATCCACAACACCAATGGTTCGTCTACTCCGTGTTGTCTGGCGGAGCTGCACATGCTATCAAAAGTCGCATTGTCAAAAGCACCCTCAATATCGATGAAAATGCCCATCGCGTATTCTTTTCTGTCAAGCGCGCCTTCAATTCTACCAACTAGATTTTGGAGCGCAGTCTCGCAGGATTTTCCGCGTTGATAGGCATGTTGCATCGGAGATAGTGGGTGCAATCGCAAAGCACCTTTGCGCACGTGAAGCTCGACCAGCCTTTCCAAGCTTTTCAGCAAGAAAGAAGTCAGACTGATTGGTCTGAAGCTCTTGGCGAGCGAGTAGTCACTTCTGCCAATTTTTGGTATGAATGCCACTCTAACTGTACGCCAGGGTGTTGGAATGTATGCCAGTGCTAGGACAGCGGTGAAGATTTTCTTCATAGTCGGTAGCAGCTGGTTTGTACATTGTTGCAGCATGGCTGGGTATATTCCGTCCGTACCAGGCGACTTGAAGCCGTCAAAAGACGCAAATGCGTATTTAATGGCCTCGTCCGTCACCACGGCCTTCGCAATATACCAGCTACGCCGAGTTGTTTGTCTTGGCTCACTCATAGTCTCGGTAATCGGGGCTGGTTGTGAACCAATTGTAATCTGGTTACCCGGAAAGTGAGACTCCAGCAGATAACTAAGAGTTTCCGCTTTCGTCTCAGTGAAGGTGCCATCAAGTTTTCTAAGTGAGTCCAGTTTGGCTGGTTTGCCCTTTTTCAGAACTTTAACCAACCTACTAGTTTCACCCAGCTTTTCAATCTTTTCGCAGAAATTCTTATAAGAAGCACTTTTCGATACCCGAATTAGCCTCTTATATTCCTTCTGCTTCGATCGGTAGAGATTCCAGTCTGTCTCCAAATCAGTCTTGAGTGACCTATTTAGAAGCTTTCTAGCTTCTCTACGAATTCTTTGCAGTTCCGAGCTCCACCAGGGAACCGGTGTTCTGCCAGGGGGTTTGCTTACTGGGCACGTCAGTTCAAAACAGCTAGTAATGGCACTATTCAGGTCTTGAACAGCTTCCTCTACCTTTTGTCTCGTCCTGAGTTTGGTTGGAGTTTTGAGAGTTTTCCCTAATTCCTCCCTGAAGCGTATCCAGTTGGTTTTTCTCGGATTCCTCCTCTCCTGCAAAGTTATGGCTTCGCATTCGATTTGGAATTCGATATATCTATGGTCTGAGAGGGACACCTCCGAAGAGACCCTCCAGTTAGTAACCGCCTTAAAGTATCTATTTGATAAAGTTAGGTCGATCACTTCCTGTCTTCTTGACGTCACAAAAGTTGGTTGCGAGCCAACATTGTTGATAGTAAGATCAGATGATAGAATGAAATCCAGGAGATGGTTTCCTCGCATGTTGCATTTGCTGCTGCCCCAAACAGTGTTTTGAGCATTGGCATCACAGCATATAACTAGGCCCATCTTCCTGGCGTCGCAATAGTCAATGAGTTCAGCAATTGCCCTCGGTGGTGGAGGCACTACCGAATCATAGGGGAGATAAGCTGACGCCACGATGAAGGTCTTCCAATTTCCATTCGTTTCGTAGCTAATGGCTGCAGCAACCAAATCTTGGCCACAAAATTGTCCAAGCTTAGTCGCTGAGAAAAGGTTCGACACAGCAAGACAAGCCCTTGGTCTCTCGGACCGCTCGTCACAGAGTATCGTAGTGCCACGGACACCTCCAAGGCCACAGATGCGATTTTTCCACACCCATGGCTCCTGTATGGATATTATGTGGGCTTTTGTATTCAACACAGAAAGCTTCTTACTGATGAGTGCAGTAGCAGCCTTGGAGTGTTGAAGGTTAATCTGAGTAAATCCAATCATTGGAAATACATCAGTCATACTAGTGGAAGGGCACGCAGAAGGTGCGCGCGCAGTTCCACCGACAGGAGTGCTTGAGGTCTTCTTCCTCCGTTTGTTCCTGTTCGAGCTATTGGAAGGGGAGGCAGCGTTGGTTTCAGTCAGCTGGCTGGTTTCGGTTGGGGTAACCTCTGCCGACCTGCATCTCTTTTCCGTCGCCGCCGGGGAAGGGCAGTTCTCAGCGCTTGCGCCTTCAACTGGCGGTGCAGTTTCTTCGCGCCGCACGATAGCCGCCTTTCTCCTTTTCCTCTTTCGCTGGCTCTTAGATGGACGCTGACCAGTGGACGCCGCCTCTGTGGCCCGTTTCACCTGTTCGGTTTCGCAGGCCTCGTCGGCAGCATCACACCTATCGGCTGTCTGTCTATTAGTCTGAAGATTAAGCGTATCAGGTTGAACCTCTCCGCCACTTTCTTCATGTTTCCAGCCCAGTCTAACGAACGTGTCGGAGATAGAGCTGCAGGAATCTTCGGAAGCAAACCTTTTCGCAACTCGAAGGTCAACGCCTGTACAGGCGGGGGGTATATGTATGTCGGTTGGGGCCTCCAGAATCCGTGCCCCGACCGTGGTCGAAAAGACCACGGGTGGATTTTCGCCCATGCGAGTACCACCTGGAGTATTTGAATCATTAAGTTGTTCCTGCATACTTGTTTTTTGGTTTGGTTCGCGATAGAGCTTTGACGGTGTATAAAACGCCGCTATGACTCTAAAACCTCGGATCACGAACGTATCGTACCGAGGTCCATCTATCCACCACCTGGGGACGCGCCTGGTGGGTAACCAACCCGACAGGGGTTCTCCGGCTTACACCCAACAAGTAATAACGAACTTTGGCGAACATTGAACTACAGTGACTCATAGGGGTAATGGGAATATTTATGGGAATCTTTGGATAACAAATTGTGTGTGTATAAACATCAAAAGACATACAATAGGGTAGCAGGTTAACTTTTTCCTATACTACATATAATATGGTTTTGAAATTATCATTACCAACATCTTTCTTCCCATGTTGTGTAAGTTTGAGGAGAATTCGTTTGTGTTTTGAAATTTTGACCTGTGTTTTCTGAAACGGATTTTCTTGGATAGGGGTAGAGATATTCATTCAAGACTTGTCTAATCTAATATGAGTAGGCTTAACATTATAGTCCAGGTATATAATAGATGCAAAACTGTATTGATATTGTTAATCGCTTTAAATTGTATCTTATTCATTGACATTACATATTGATTGTTCTGAAAGTTAGTGCTTTATTTTTTATTCATTGTGTTAAATGTTTTTGGGTGTCTTAAATTTTCTTTTCCTCTTTATTTTATTTTTGTGTGATTTCCTATCCTTATTTGTTGTTATAACAATCACTTTTTTATCAAACTTAACTTTCAACTTTTTTGCTCTAGGTGTAAGCTTATTTCGTCTATTGTTAAACTCAAAAATTGTATCGTTCTCATTAAATGTTGGTGGTGTTTCTCTATTTAAATTAACTTTGTCAATTTTTATTCTGTTATGGGTATCAATTTTATTTTTCATTTGTTCGTATAGTTTTTTCTGAAAATGTTGTAGTTTGTTTAGATAGTCATGCTCGGATTCAAAGTTTACCAATTCTCTGAACTTTGGTGTCCTACCAGTAAGTAGCTCTATTGGAGTTAAATTAATAACGGAATGGATACTTGTATTATAAGTGGTAATTGCCTCGTTCAATACATCTTGGCATATTTGTTTTTTATCCCTGTCATATATAGTTCTGTAAATCTCGGTCAGGGTGGAGTGAAACCTTTCCACTGGTGAATTCCCTGTGGAATTTTGAGGTGTTGTAATGTGCAATATAATATTGTATCGGTCACAAAATTCCTTAAACAAATTTGAATTAAATTCTAACCCAGAATCGCAAACTATCTTTTTCGGAATACCATGATGTGCGAAAAATTCTCTTAATGATTGAATTATTTTAAAACTATTTCTAGCAGTTAAAGTAAAAGTTGATGCGAATTTGGAAAATCGATCAATTACAGTTAAGATTTGTTGATTCTGAATGGTGTATACATCTATGTGAAGGGTATCTAATGGTAAATTCGGTGTTTCTAATATCTCATATTTCACTTTTGGTGGATGCCTATCATATTTCAGTAATTGACATGTTTCACAGTTATTAATAGTTTTTGTTATTTTACTTTTCATATTTGGAAAGTAATAAGTTCTGCGCAGATGTTGCAGCGTTTCATTAATACCCCTGTGATTAGACTTCAGATGGTAATCTTTTATCACTTCGTCTTGTTGATCATTACTTACTAAATCGGTCAACTTATCCATACAACGAATTAATTTAAATATTTTGCTATTAGAAAAAAATTTTGAATACACTGTTTGAACTGTTTTAAATGTTTCATCATCTGTGTATACGGCTGTTATTCTTTTTGGCTGAAGATAGTTTTTAAGAACAGATGTAAGTACCTGCTCATCGTTAATATTCGGTTGTCTAAAAATCCGACGACATTTAGTTTCAAACAGTTTTTTGTAGATCATTGGCGGGTTCATTATTTGGTTTGTCCTAGCAAGGACAAATTGTTCTGTAAACTCATTTAAGGGCCGTTCTGAAATTGGTATGCCTTCATCGAAGTTTTCATCAGCAGAGTGGATAGTCGATAGGTTAGAACATTTTTCCAAATCACACACATTGTTTTGAAGGGACTCGTTGATGTTTAGTTCTATCCGACTCAATGCGTCGGCGTTTACATTTGCCGTCCCCTTTTTATAATGAATTTCATATTCGAATTCTTCGAGTCTTAGGCGCCACCTTATCAGTTTGGAGTTCGCGTCTTTAAGCGAAAAGAGCCAAGTCAGAGGTTTATGATCGGTAATAATAAGAAACTTACGTCCATATAGATAAGGTCGAAAATGTTTGGTTGCCCAAACAATAGCAAGCAGCTCCTTTTCTATCGTGCTGTATTTTGTTTCCGTTTCAGATAAGGTACGCGATGCATAAGATATGGGCCTATCATTTCCGATTGGACCCTGACTCAGAACTGCTCCTAACGCATAGTTGCTTGCGTCTGTTGTCAAATTAAATGATTTGGAGAAATCCGGATATTGCAACAGTGGATTATTGCTCAGAATATCCTTACAATGTTCGAAACAACGAACATATCGTTCGTCTAGCTTAACTTGCCTTCCCTTCTTTAAGCATTCAGTGAGTGGTTTTGTTATCTTAGCAAAGTCTTGAATGAACTTCCTATAGTAGCCCAATAAACCGAGAAACGATTTTATTTGTTTTGTAGTACGAGGAATAGGGAATGTTTTTATTACCTCGATTTTATCAGGGTTTGGCCTTACACCTTGGGAAGTCACTATGTGACCCAGGAAGGCTACTTCTTTGCGCAGAAACTCCGATTTGTCAAGTTGGACTTTCAGATTGAATTGTCGTAGTCTGCAAAGGACTTTATTAAGATTTTCCATGTGTTGCTGAAGAGAAGAAGAGAACACGATTATAGTCCAGGTATATAATAGATGCAAAACTGTATTGATATTGTTAATCGCTTTAAATTGTATCTTATTCATTGACATTACATATTGATTGTTCTGAAAGTTAGTGCTTTATTTTTTATTCATTGTGTTAATTGTTTTTGGGTGTCTTAAATTTTCTTTTCCTCTTTATTTTATTTTTGTGTGATTTCCTATCCTTATTTGTTGTTATAACAATCACTTTTTTATCAAACTTAACTTTCAACTTTTTTGCTCTAGGTGTAAGCTTATTTCGTCTATTGTTAAACTCAAAAATTGTATCGTTCTCATTAAATGTTGGTGGTGTTTCTCTATTTAAATTAACTTTGTCAATTTTTATTCTGTTATGGGTATCAATTTTATTTTTCATTTGTTCGTATAGTTTTTTCTGAAAATGTTGTAGTTTGTTTAGATAGTCATGCTCGGATTCAAAGTTTACCAATTCTCTGAACTTTGGTGTCCTACCAGTAAGTAGCTCTATTGGAGTTAAATTAATAACGGAATGGATACTTGTATTATAAGTGGTAATTGCCTCGTTCAATACATCTTGGCATATTTGTTTTTTATCCCTGTCATATATAGTTCTGTAAATCTCGGTCAGGGTGGAGTGAAACCTTTCCACTGGTGAATTCCCTGTGGAATTTTGAGGTGTTGTAATGTGCAATATAATATTGTATCGGTCACAAAATTCCTTAAACAAATTTGAATTAAATTCTGACCCAGAATCGCAAACTATCTTTTTCGGAATACCATGATGTGCGAAAAATTCTCTTAATGATTGAATTATTTTAAAACTATTTCTAGCAGTTAAAGTAAAAGCTGATGCGAATTTGGAAAATCGATCAATTACAGTTAAGATTTGTTGATTCTGAATGGTGTATACATCTATGTGAAGGGTATCTAATGGTAAATTCGGTGTTTCTAATATCTCATATTTCACTTTTGGTGGATGCCTATCATATTTCAGTAATTGACATGTTTCACAGTTATTAATAGTTTTTGTTATTTCACTTTTCATATTTGGAAAGTAATAAGTTCTGCGCAGATGTTGCAGCGTTTCATTAATACCCCTGTGATTAGACTTCAGATGGTAATCTTTTATCACTTCGTCTTGTTGATCATTACTTACTAAATCGGTCAACTTATCCATACAACGAATTAATTTAAATATTTTGCTATTAGAAAAAAATTTTGAATACACTGTTTGAACTGTTTTAAATGTTTCATCATCTGTGTATACGGCTGTTATTCTTTTTGGCTGAAGATAGTTTTTAAGAACAGATGTAAGTACCTGCTCATCGTTAATATTCGGTTGTCTAAAAATCCGACGACATTTAGTTTCAAACAGTTTTTTGTAGATCATTGGCGGGTTCATTATTTGGTTTGTCCTAGCAAGGACAAATTGTTCTGTAAACTTATTTAAGGGCCGTTCTGAAATTGGTATGCCTTCATCGAAGTTTTCATCAGCAGAGTGGATAGTCGATAGGTTAGAACATTTTTCCAAATCACACACATTGTTTTGAAGGGACTCGTTGATGTTTAGTTCTATCCGACTCAATGCGTCGGCGTTTACATTTGCCGTCCCCTTTTTATAATGAATTTCATATTCGAATTCTTCGAGTCTTAGGCGCCACCTTATCAGTTTGGAGTTCGCGTCTTTAAGCGAAAAGAGCCAAGTCAGAGGTTTATGATCGGTAATAATAAGAAACTTACGTCCATATAGATAAGGTCGAAAATGTTTGGTTGCCCAAACAATAGCAAGCAGCTCCTTTTCTATCGTGCTGTATTTTGTTTCCGTTTCAGATAAGGTACGCGATGCATAAGATATGGGCCTATCATTTCCGATTGGACCCTGACTCAGAACTGCTCCTAACGCATAGTTGCTTGCGTCTGTTGTCAAATTAAATGATTTGGAGAAATCCGGATATTGCAACAGTGGATTATTGCTCAGAATATCCTTACAATGTTCGAAACAACGAACATATCGTTCGTCTAGCTTAACTTGCCTTCCCTTCTTTAAGCATTCAGTGAGTGGTTTTGTTATCTTAGCAAAGTCTTGAATGAACTTCCTATAGTAGCCCAATAAACCGAGAAACGATTTTATTTGTTTTGTAGTACGAGGAATAGGGAATGTTTTTATTACCTCGATTTTATCAGGGTTTGGCCTTACACCTTGGGAAGTCACTATGTGACCCAGGAAGGCTACTTCTTTGCGCAGAAACTCCGATTTGTCAAGTTGGACTTTCAGATTGAATTGTCGTAGTCTGCAAAGGACTTTATTAAGATTTTCCATGTGTTGCTGAAGAGAAGAAGAGAACACGATTATAGTCCAGGTATATAATAGATGCAAAACTGTATTGATATTGTTAATCGCTTTAAATTGTATCTTATTCATTGACATTACATATTGATTGTTCTGAAAGTTAGTGCTTTATTTTTTATTCATTGTGTTAATTGTTTTTGGGTGTCTTAAATTTTCTTTTCCTCTTTATTTTATTTTTGTGTGATTTCCTATCCTTATTTGTTGTTATAACAATCACTTTTTTATCAAACTTAACTTTCAACTTTTTTGCTCTAGGTGTAAGCTTATTTCGTCTATTGTTAAACTCAAAAATTGTATCGTTCTCATTAAATGTTGGTGGTGTTTCTCTATTTAAATTAACTTTGTCAATTTTTATTCTGTTATGGGTATCAATTTTATTTTTCATTTGTTCGTATAGTTTTTTCTGAAAATGTTGTAGTTTGTTTAGATAGTCATGCTCGGATTCAAAGTTTACCAATTCTCTGAACTTTGGTGTCCTACCAGTAAGTAGCTCTATTGGAGTTAAATTAATAACGGAATGGATACTTGTATTATAAGTGGTAATTGCCTCGTTCAATACATCTTGGCATATTTGTTTTTTATCCCTGTCATATATAGTTCTGTAAATCTCGGTCAGGGTGGAGTGAAACCTTTCCACTGGTGAATTCCCTGTGGAATTTTGAGGTGTTGTAATGTGCAATATAATATTGTATCGGTCACAAAATTCCTTAAACAAATTTGAATTAAATTCTGACCCAGAATCGCAAACTATCTTTTTCGGAATACCATGATGTGCGAAAAATTCTCTTAATGATTGAATTATTTTAAAACTATTTCTAGCAGTTAAAGTAAAAGCTGATGCGAATTTGGAAAATCGATCAATTACAGTTAAGATTTGTTGATTCTGAATGGTGTATACATCTATGTGAAGGGTATCTAATGGTAAATTCGGTGTTTCTAATATCTCATATTTCACTTTTGGTGGATGCCTATCATATTTCAGTAATTGACATGTTTCACAGTTATTAATAGTTTTTGTTATTTCACTTTTCATATTTGGAAAGTAATAAGTTCTGCGCAGATGTTGCAGCGTTTCATTAATACCCCTGTGATTAGACTTCAGATGGTAATCTTTTATCACTTCGTCTTGTTGATCATTACTTACTAAATCGGTCAACTTATCCATACAACGAATTAATTTAAATATTTTGCTATTAGAAAAAAATTTTGAATACACTGTTTGAACTGTTTTAAATGTTTCATCATCTGTGTATACGGCTGTTATTCTTTTTGGCTGAAGATAGTTTTTAAGAACAGATGTAAGTACCTGCTCATCGTTAATATTCGGTTGTCTAAAAATCCGACGACATTTAGTTTCAAACAGTTTTTTGTAGATCATTGGCGGGTTCATTATTTGGTTTGTCCTAGCAAGGACAAATTGTTCTGTAAACTCATTTAAGGGCCGTTCTGAAATTGGTATGCCTTCATCGAAGTTTTCATCAGCAGAGTGGATAGTCGATAGGTTAGAACATTTTTCCAAATCACACACATTGTTTTGAAGGGACTCGTTGATGTTTAGTTCTATCCGACTCAATGCGTCGGCGTTTACATTTGCCGTCCCCTTTTTATAATGAATTTCATATTCGAATTCTTCGAGTCTTAGGCGCCACCTTATCAGTTTGGAGTTCGCGTCTTTAAGCGAAAAGAGCCAAGTCAGAGGTTTATGATCGGTAATAATAAGAAACTTACGTCCATATAGATAAGGTCGAAAATGTTTGGTTGCCCAAACAATAGCAAGCAGCTCCTTTTCTATCGTGCTGTATTTTGTTTCCGTTTCAGATAAGGTACGCGATGCATAAGATATGGGCCTATCATTTCCGATTGGACCCTGACTCAGAACTGCTCCTAACGCATAGTTGCTTGCGTCTGTTGTCAAATTAAATGATTTGGAGAAATCCGGATATTGCAACAGTGGATTATTGCTCAGAATATCCTTACAATGTTCGAAACAACGAACATATCGTTCGTCTAGCTTAACTTGCCTTCCCTTCTTTAAGCATTCAGTGAGTGGTTTTGTTATCTTAGCAAAGTCTTGAATGAACTTCCTATAGTAGCCCAATAAACCGAGAAACGATTTTATTTGTTTTGTAGTACGAGGAATAGGGAATGTTTTTATTACCTCGATTTTATCAGGGTTTGGCCTTACACCTTGGGAAGTCACTATGTGACCCAGGAAGGCTACTTCTTTGCGCAGAAACTCCGATTTGTCAAGTTGGACTTTAAGATTGAATTGTCGTAGTCTGCAAAGGACTTTATTAAGATTTTCCATGTGTTGCTGAAGAGAAGAAGAGAACACGATTATGTCGTCCATATAGACGAGGCATAATTTTCCTTGCAGATCCCCCAAAATATGGTCCATTACTCGTTGGAATGTGGACGGAGCATTTTTTAGCCCAAATGGCATTCGAATAAATTCGTAATGACCATTGTTCACTGAGAACGCCGTTTTATCAATATCTCGGGGGTCAATCTCTATTTGGTGGAATCCAGACGCCAAATCTAAAGTGGTAAAATACACGCATCTTCCTAATTGATCTAAAATGTCGACAATGTTTGGAATAGGGTATCTGTCACTGATTGTTTTAAGGTTTAAGCCTCGATAGTCCACTACCATTCGCCATTTTTGTTTATTTGAGGCGTCTATTTTTTTTGGGACTATCCAAATTGGACTACTCCATGGAGAATAACTAGGTCGAATGATTCCTTGCTCGAGAAGCTTTTGTATTTGGTTTTTTATTTCGGCTTTTTGGATTTCCGGATTTCGATACGACTTTGTATAAATTGGTATGTCGTTTATTGTTTTGATACGGTGCTTTATTAAATTTGTGAATGATAGTTGTTCACCTTCCCTAAAGAATACGCCGTCAAATTGCCTAATAGTTCTAAAAAGTGCCTTTTTTTCCTCTTCATTTAAATGGTCTGCTCTAATAAGATTTGGTGCGTAATTGTGGAGAATATGTTTTTCCTCACCGGTGTGGTATTTTATTTCAATATTATGTGCTTCATGAAAAGTTGTAAAGTGTTCTACTTTGAGCGGTTGTTCTAAGAACAGCTTCTGTTCCTGGTCTGAAAGGTTGATAACTTCCACATGACTGTGCCATTCTATAGCTTTGTAAATACCCTCAGGTACATTAAGGTATTGATTGATCATTGTAGGCTTCACATAAATATCTCCGTTCTCCAAATCAACTGGTAGTCTAACAATGATTTTGCAATTCGCAGGAACATTGTATACTCTTGAAATATAGTTAGGTTTGAACAGAATTGGGATTTTAGAATTTCTGGTTTCTAAAATTTTGTCTTTTAGGTTTACTCTAGCTTCTAAGTGTTTCATCATCTCTAAACCTATTAGACCGTCAAAATAGGAGTGAAATTTGAAAACCAAAAACTTAAACTTCTCGTCCGTATTAAATTCTTTGAATGCGGAGAGAGTTACTTGCCGATCTAGTTCGTGTTTACTTAAAACTGTGGTTATGCAAATTGGTTTTATAATTTCATGAGCTCTTGGGTCTGTATGTTCAGGATTGATGAAGTTTGCCGAAGCACCTGTGTCAACTAGGAACTTCAATAATCGTCCTGAACTAGACAGTATATTTATGTATGGTAAAATGTTTGAACTGTGGTTGTTTACGTCCAAAAACCCAATTGGCTGTTCGAGTCAGCTTAACTGAAAATTTGTATCATCGATTTCACAGCTAGCATCTTGAAAGTTATAAGTTTCTTCTGGTACACTATGGTTTTCTGTAGGGTAATACTGATCTAGTTCGGAGTAAATTTGAGGTTCTGGGTTTAAAGGGTTCATTTCAGTTTGGAGGGGTTGGTAATTAGATGGATATTGTTGAATGCTATGGACTTCTCTGATATTAAAGCTATGGTTAGGTGTTGTCTGACTGCCCTTAAATGTGTTATTATTTTGCCTAATGTATGAAGATGGACCTCTAAAATTCGACTGCTGAGTTCGCACACGAGAGTTGCCACTACCTACATCCATTGGAATAGGAGGGGGTTGAGCCGAATTAGATCGGGGCAGCATGTTTTGTTGTTGGTTTTGAGGTGGAGAAAAATGGATAGGAGCCTGCTGATTTTGCCGTTGATTGTAGGGTCCTTGAACAAGTGCATTATTATTCGAAAACATTGGTTGCGTATATTCTTTTCGAGGAAACATGCTTGGCCTAAAGTTATAAGGGTTATTGAGCTGGTTGATGGTTGATGGACTCTGATAAGCTTGGTACGCATAGTAGGGTCTCAATGGTCTGGCAACATTTGGGCCTTTATACCTCATATAATAAGAGTTTTGCTCTTTTATACAGATGCTGAATGATTCCTGCAGTGTGGTTGGTCTCATGGCTCTTATTGTTGACCCAAGTGGTTCCATTAAACCAGTAAGGAAAGTATTTAAACACATTTCAGAATAAAGTCCACTTTTGGCTAAAACAACATTAGGATCCTTTTCGTGAATATGAACATGGTTGTTCAGGGTTGATAATATTTCTATTATCTTAGAATAAAATCGTTCTAGTGTGTCATTTGATTGCTTAAGAGTATGGAGATCACGTATAAGAGAGGTTTCACTTCTTTTATCAGAATAATGTAGTATTAAATTGGCTTTGATTTGTTCCCATTCTAAAGGTGTCCCAAACATGTTTAATACCTCATTAGCTTGACCCGTTATTTTATTCCGTATAGCTCTCATAATGATTCGAGCATAAAGTGTATTATTGATCGTACTCATAACAGATAATATTTCTTCAACATTGTTAAGGAACTCATATAACAAGCGGGAATTGCCGTCAAACTGAGGTAGATCCTTAATAGCATCTGGGATCTTAAGACTGTTAAAGATATTGTTTATTGCATCTAAGCTTACGTTATTTGTAATATTATTTGACCTATTGTTAACAGTTTCATTACTATTATTACCTAAATTATTATTTAATAAATTGCCCAAATTATTACTTGAACTGTTATTACTTAAAGCATTGTTTGGATAAACGTGTTCTAAACCTATGCCAGAAACTCCGTTAGCATTTGCAGTTGCCATATAAGTGTTATTGAGATCTATATTATCTCTTGCGAAAATCCGTAATTCGTCCTCACTACCACTATCTTGCACACAATATGGTTTATGTAAGAATGCGGTTGTTTTTCTATATCTAGATCTATGTGATAACGCTTTATTCCTATTATATGTATTAGACATATACCCACACAATTTTTGTTTTTTTTTTTTTGTTGGGGATAGGATTTGAAGTACGATGGATAGAGTTTATAGTAACAATTAACGACTCACCAGTAGTTCTGTTGAAATATTTGCAAAAATTGGATGCAGGATCTGGGTAAAGTTGATGTGGGTGCTGATGACCCCTCAAGGCCAATGAATTTAAATTCTCCTTCCTTCTTGAGAAGTGCCTTGTCCTTTCAATTAATTCACTAAACACCAATATTCTTTTGATGCAAGTTCACGCCAAATTAAAGTCAAAGTCTAAAGTATAATTAGCAATATTCACTTGCACTTATTTTGCCTTTTTGATTTAACGTGACTTTCGAATTAATTTGAGTTCCGACTGCGCCAGTTATGGGTTACAGAAAACCCGT
This sequence comes from Portevinia maculata, assembly GCA_949715645.1. Taxonomy (NCBI): domain Eukaryota; kingdom Metazoa; phylum Arthropoda; class Insecta; order Diptera; family Syrphidae; genus Portevinia; species Portevinia maculata. The sequence goes on from OX454526.1 coordinate 225,679,237, forward strand.
AGTTTCAAAAAGAAAACAACGCCTTAAATTTTATTTTTTTAACTTTTATTTATAATCTTAAGCTTAACTACGGTACTAGTTGATCGCCAACGAAAGACTGCTCTCAAACTAAATGCTTAAAGCAGCATTTGCTTCCTCTTACATATTATTATAAAAAAAAGAGTTTCGTTAATTTTTTTTATACAGTACTTGTTGCTAAGCTGGACTCAGTGATGGCTTTATATATTTACATTGCTGTTGAAGAAATTATACAAGAATAACTAATGTTTACGTGTATGTCTGCTTGCAGATGCATAAGTTTAAGTTAATGTAATATTTATGCTGCGTTTTGTTGTGTTTGTCTATGTTTAGATACATGTTTCTGATGATTTGTTGTTAAATGTTTTCTGTATAAGCAACACTTAATACTTAGATTTAGTTTGTTAAATCAGTAGGTATATTGTTTCAGTTTTATATAATTATCTTAGCTAAAATGGTACGTTATGCGTATTCGCACTTAACTCGCGCCCAGGGTACAGCTTCATTGAAGATATCGATGAAAAGGAAAGTTCTGTTCTTCGAAAAGTATGTACGCAAACTAACTCTTAACCCGCCAATGGTGACCTATTGTCTGTGAGACTGGGTGTATTAAAAAAATCGAATAACTTTATTCTCCTTTAATGTTTTTTGTTGCAATTTCGAGTAGCTGCCGCATTGCACGTCCCCCACCATCAGTTCACGTCGAACCTGCTTATAGAGCACACGTTGTGTATTTTTTTTACTATCCGGTCCGTGAGACCGTGTGTCACCGTTTATGTAAGTAAAATATTTTTTATTATTCTCGTATTTTACATATAGATGATGTACCTGGGACATCGGGTCCTTCAACAATTGGTCGGTGCTATGAGTGTGGATGGAAAAAAAAACAGAAAAACCAAGTACTCTTGCCGAAAATGTCGAAAATATTTGTGTCTTGAACACGTAGTGCCGTATTGCAGAAGCTATTTACCTGCAGAAATTTAGTTTTTGAAATGTTTTTTTTTTGTTATTTTTTGTTTGGAAGGATACCAATTTTTGTTTTTTTTGTAAAATTTCCGAATGTTGAAAGACTAAAAAACGTTATTTTCCTTAATGGACATGTGATCTTTTATTTTTTTCTTAATTTTTAAAAATGTATTACTAAAAACTTTGTTATTTTTAATGCTCTAATAAAAAAATTTTGTTAATTTAATTATTAAAAAAAAAGAGCTTAAATTGATTAAATATCGTTGTTTTATTGTCAAAGATCCTAAATTAAAAAAAAACATAGGGACGGGCTACAGTCCGCTTGGGCGAACTGTTGGATACCCTATTCTTATTCCTATCCCTCATAAGTGGGCGTGACAAAAGTCTAAGTATGGTTAAATTGTTAAGAACGCTCTACATATTTTGTTATATAACATTTAAAGGTTTTTATCAAAAAAAACGCTCCCTAGCTCAAACTTGGGTGTTTCAATAAAATTGTTTTATTTAATTGTGAGCGTGTCAGTAGGCGGATTTAAAAAAAAATTAACACATGAGCATAAAGAGCCCCTAGAGAGTATACATTATAAATTTCAGCTCCCTAGCTCAAACTTTGGATTTTCAAAAAAATTGTTTTATTTATTTGTGGGCGTGTCAGTGGGCGGATTTTGAAAATATTTATACATGAGCTTAAAGGGCCCCTAGAGAGTATATATTATAGATTTCAGCTCCCTAGCTCAAACTTTGGATTTTCAAAAAAATTGTTTTATTTATTTGTGGGCGTGTCAGTGGGCGGATTTTGAAAATTTTATATCCCGAGCAGTTTTAGAAGTCATAGATCATATATAAAAAATTTCAGCTTCCTAGCTCAAAATTCAATTTTTTCCAAAATTTTTTTTTTTTGAGTTTGTGGGCGTGTCTGTGGGCGGATTTCAAAAATTCGTAAACTTGATTATTTCGGGACCCTAGAGAGTATATGGATAAAATTTCAGCTCTCTAGGTCCAGTTTAAAGGCCTAATTTTTGCCGACGGACGGACGGACGGACGGACGGACATGGCTAGATCGACATTACTATCGATGCTGATCATAAATATAGTAACTTTTAGGGGTCTACGGGCAATATTAAGGTATGTTACAAACTATGCGTCAAAAGTAATATACCCCTAGAATAGGGTATAAACATGAACTATTAGTAACACGTTTCGAAAAATCTTCAGTTGAAAACCCCGGTGCGTGAGACCGGCGTCACCATTTATCAAAGTCAAATTTGCGTCACCATTGGTCGGTTAACGATTTCTTAATGCAAAGTTGTTTGCCACACTCACTTTTAGGGGTTTTTGTTTTGCAGAAACCCTAATTTTTTGAGAATCCATACAAATTTTGTTAAAACAATTATTTATATGTAACAAAATATGTGGACAATATCCCTTAAAACTATTCGCCCATTCTACCTTTTTTGCCACGCCCACTTTTTGGTGCATAGAAATTCGAATATATTATTCACAGTTTGCCCGGTTTTCTTATGCTGTTTTTCTATCCTTTAAGCTCAGTATATCTTTTAGTGGAAACGTAGCATAACTCAGTAGTCTGGAGTAGCCATTTATAGTTTGAACGGTAACTCAGTTCCAATTATACTGCGACCGCTACTTCATGCCTCCTAGGGTAATACTTTTATTCATCTGCTGGCCGCTTTCATTTTGCTATACGTGTTCAAAAATATTTGGAGTTGGCTTAAGGGAAAAACACAGTAGAAAAAGTTAAAGAAATAATGCAAAGGAAGTGCTTGTGAGAATGAATGTTTTGGCAACATTAAAGTTATTTTTTTTAATGGAGTAGATGTGGGATCCTGTGTGCACCATGTCCTGCAACATCATGACGTGTCACTATTGTCCATGAAGAATTGTTGAAACTGTGCCAAATAATTTGACTTCCTTAGCAGTTATAATCTCAGACCATAATAATTTTAAAATAAGCAGACGATAGGAGAGAGAGAGAAGTATGTGTTTATAGAGATGCAGCGGAAATATGCAAAGCTACTACATAGCTCTTACAACCTCTAATAAGGAAATCAGAAAATTTAAGTGACATAGCTTTAGGAAATTTTGCGAGACAATGTCTCTGAAAAAAAAAACAGATATAGCAGCTTCATGTGGGACTATGACCTAAAGGCATTATTGTTTCTATAAACTCACTTCGCCGGCAGCTCGCGTTGTAACGACTTTGGAAGCAGCGCCATTTCATATCCCGGAAGGAAGACTGGGAAAAAGCATCAGCCATCTGTTTCAAGGGAAGAATGAACTGGGGAATGACTTGCTTTGAGTCTTTTAAGGTGGCAGGTGTGAACGGCATTACGTCATCTATACAACAGAAAGGGTTAAGGTTCACTACTACAATACTTGCCTAGAATAAAAAGGAGTACTATTGATTGGGGCAACATACCAACCCAATAGAAACGAGATTGTATGTTTATACCAAAAATGTGGAAAAAGAAGACCGGATACAGCCAAAAACCTAGAGAACCATAAGCTGTGCGAGCACGAACCACTGGCTTTCTCTCTGCACATAAATGAATTCAAGGAATACTCAACACATTATAGTTTTATATACATTTAATATACACTTATTAAACTTATTGCTAACGAATTATGTGAGTAAATAATTGAACCGTGTGAATAGCGCGAAATGCACTGTGTCCTGCGACAATACATAAGAAAGAAAGGTAGTAGATTAGGTTAAGCACGTTCGTAGCAGATTGCTGAAGAAAAAGATTGCGACTAAGATTATCGCCTGAGCCTTTCGTTATGTCTTCTTAAGATGCCAACTAATTAAGAGAGCAAAACATTCCCCTAAAATCATCGTCAGCATTCATACAGAGCGAACAGATCGACAGAGTTCGCAGCATATCAGCTGGCGGAAATAATTATTATATCCGGAAATAGCTCTCCACTTGTTATACCCTATTCTAAGGGTATATTAATTTTAACGCATAGTTTGTAACATACCTTAATATTGTCCGTAGACCCCTAAAAGTTACTATATTTATGATCAGCATCGATAGTAATGTCGATCTAGCCATATCCGTCCGTCCGTCCGTCCGTCTGTCCGCAAAAATTAGGCCTTTAAACTGGACCTAGAGAGCTGAAATTTTAACCATATACTCTCTAGGGTCCCGAAATAATCAAGTTTAAAAACAAAATTTTGGAAAAAATCGAATTTTGAGCTAGAAAGCTGAATTTTTTATATATGATCTATGACTCCTAAAACTGCTCGGGATAAAAAAATTTCAAAATCCGCCCACTGACACGCCCACAAATAAATAAAACAATTTTTTTGAAAATCCAAAGTTTAAGCTAGGGAGCTGAAGTTTATAATATATACTCTCTATGGGCCCTTTATGCTCATGTGTAAATATTTTCAAAATCCGCCCACTGACACGCCCACAATTATTTTTTTTTTTTTTTGAAAATTCAAAGTTTGAGCTAGGGAGCTGAAATTTATAATATATACTCTCTAGGGGCCCTTTATTCTCATGTGTTAATTTTTTTTAAATCCGCCTACTGACACGCCCACAATTAAATAAAACAATTTTATTGAAACACCCAAGTTTGAGCTAGGGAGCGTTTTTTTGATAAAATCCTTTAAATGTTATATAACAAAATATGTAGAGCGTTCTTAACAATTCAACCATACTTAGACTTTTGTCACGCCTACTTATGAGGGATAGGAATAAGAATAGGGTATCCAACAGTTCGCCCAAGTGAACTGTAGCTCGTCCCTATGTTTTTCTTTTGTTTAGCACCTTAAATTTCTTACCTATTTATATTGGAGTTTGGAAGGCTGCAGTGTGTCGCCCAGAGACTTTTAACTAGTCGTGAGCCCGTTTAGTAATGTAAGTAAAAAAGTTCATATTTTTATCATTTAATCGCTCTTAAAGAGCCTAAGGGGTAATGTTGAAATATATGTTTTTTTATTTTCTATAAACATGCATAGTTTCAAATGAATACGAATAACGGTTCATGGGCGCTCGTCAGCAGGGGTTGTAATATCTTAAGATCTCACCTTAGTAGATCCGTAGATTTTTTAAAAACTCAGGGAGCCCAAGAAACACTTTATAGAAAAAATATATAATTAACTAGCAGAACCCGGCGAACGTTTTTTTCGTTGTCTGGCAGGACCCTATGTCAGCTTACTTTATTGAATCAAGCAGCGTTTGGGTGGTCCGCTTCGCGGGTTATAGGTATTCAACACTATTATTCTTAATATCCGAATTGCCGTCAGATGGATACAATTTTGTGAAAAACCTTATGTAAAGCTCTTGCGATATTAAAACTTCAATATTAACAACGAAAATAAAGATTATACCTTCGATTTTAAAATAAGCAAAATTTCAACGTTCCTTAATTGAGAAAGAAGTAAGATCTAAAACCCATAAGGATTCGCTACATTCGGTCAATTTTTACATGTGAAATGCAGAAGCCCCTAAAATACACATATTGTTGCGGAATATTATCGCGTCACCTTCTGTCCCTCGTTTCCCTCCCCATACCCTTCTTAAACTGGGTGGCATTTGCGAGGTCATCGGAAATTGGAGGGCATCCAAGGTTCTATCAGCCTTTGGGTCACTTTTCCCGAACCTCGAAGGTACCACCCCACAGGTATCCTAGTGAAGAGCCGAGTACCCAGAGTATGGCGATGTCCCCAGAGGAAGAGGCGACGGGAAAGGAAGGCAGACTGTCCAGCGTACTACCACACGTACACAACGAGAGTCGTATCAAAGTGCCCAAATATTTGAATCACACCCGCTTTGCGAAATGGGCCCTTTAATATTAAGGAGGAATCAGTGTGGGCGGACGGACTACACTATAATTCTGCAAAAGAACCATACCTTTGAAACGGTGGGGTGTTACGATCTATGACGGGGAAGATGACTCTCTGTCCTTCATTTAAGTCGCGTGAGCACCGGCGGAGCAACAGAGGAAGGCGGCCACGATAAAAGACGCTCCCGCGGAAGGACATTAACAACACTATGAACAACACCAAACATCGAATGGAGGCAACATAGAGACACACAGAAAGACCAGTGGCAGACGGCCACTAAGTATCAGCCAACCAAGGGCGAACATCGACAAAACATGCCCAGTGGAAAAGGAATAAGATGTAAGGATCGGCAAGGTCCTCCCCAATCTGCACGGAATTCCACTGGACACTAGTAATTTACTTAACTGCTTAATGCTCACTTGTTTTTTTTAAGGGTCCCGGGGAAATTTAAATCGATGTTATTTCACAGGTTAGATAAGCCGCCCGTCGCCGTCATCCTGCCTACCGTCGCTTCTTTTTCTCCTCTTAAAAAGTAGAAGTATTCGTCCGGATCGAAGGGGTATTACTTTAAATTCAAATTTGTTTTGAATATTCGATTGGAGGATTTTTCTTGAGGATGTTTACCTTTTTCTTTTAATTTCACACACTCGCAACAGCAAATGTCAGTACCTCGCCAGGTACCTACTACTTATCATAGTACTAATACTATGACGAGCAGAAATGGTCGGATCGGAGCTTTTCGGTTTCCGGGGGATAGCAAAGTAATGCCTAAGCTTAGGCCAAACCTAAAGGTCGCAAGTTGGGACGTTGTTAGTATGAGTGGTCGTAGCTACCAGCTCGAAGAGATGATGGTTAGAAGGCGAGTTGACATCTTATGTGTTCAATAACCGAAATGTCAAACACAGCGAATCGGGCACGTTTCTTGGACGTTAGGACAAAAGCTTTCAATATATTCTACTACTGCACGGAACAGGGTAAGAACGTAATCGGTATTATCCTTGCGCTAGAGCTACATGGCAGCGTCTTGACCATTTCAAAGTCCAGTGATCATTTTATGTCACTCAAACTGGTGATGCCTGGTGAGGCGATCCTAAGCAAGCGGAAGTCATATACTCTAATCGTTACAAATACCATGTTCGCCAAACAAAAACGCCACATGGTCACTCACAACAGTGGCGGAAATAAAACCCAGATTGATTAACACGTGGTAACACGTTTCATGAAGCCTCGTGTTAAAGATTGCAAAGTGATCCTAGGACAGGCACCACCGCCTCATCCTGACAGAATTTTTTATGGCATCGGAGAAGAACAAAACAACAAAAAACAAAAGTGTCTTCAAAAATCAAATTACACAATCTAGACAAAGGGAAAGGCAAAGCATTTATTGCAAATAAGCAAAATTATTTCCATCACATCATCAACGAAATTAAGGCAGTGATAAGTGACAAGAAAGAGTTATTCAAAGCTTGGTCTAAGTGCTCCACTAATAATGGAGATGAAAAACCACGACTCGAATAGAAATACTGACTTTGCAAGAGGTTCGCGAAGAGAAAGTGCGCTCAAATTCAAGCAAAGTGGGTGGAGGTACTGTATCGGGAGAAAGAAATGTCTTCTTCGCCTGCTGATAGAAACCACCTTATAATGGAGAAGTACCCCACATTACTGTCGAAGAAGTAAGAAAGGAGGTCAAAGACTCAAAAAAGAAGTTCTGGAAAAAGAAGGGAGATATCGGTTCCAAATGGCTCATGATTCTGATTGGAGAGACTGCTGCCACACACGAAAGAAGAAATTAAAAATAGGTATTTAAATTGTTATTTGTAATATTATATAACTATATGAAATTATTTATTAAAATAGGTAATACATTTTTTTTTAAACTTTTAAAATTACAATTACGATGTAAAAAATTAAGATTTTTTAGCAGGTATTAGATAACCGAAAGCGGCGAATAATACGGCTTTGTAAAGACCAGTGCGGGATTGATACCGGTAAATCAACCAGTGATGCAATCTGTTAAGAGTTGCCCTAAGACAACGAGGAGTTCCAGAAACCTACACGTAGATAAGCATGGCCATGTATGTGGGAGTTAAGACAAGAGTAAGATGTCCCGTTGGTGTCACCGAGGAGTTCGCAATCAAAGTCCGTGTACACTAGGGAAGTATCTTAAGTCCCTTGATATTTATTAAAGTCCTTGATTATCTGCTTGAAGGAAAAGTGACGGACTCCAAAGTGCATCAGTTACTCTTCGCTGGCGATTGGGCCATCATTAGCGAGAATCAATCGTCCCTGCCATGAGCACTTGATGTATGTATGAAACTTGATGAAGTTTCGAAGGGGAATGGGTATTGTATTTGTCCAGAAAAAACGGACTACTTGTGCTGCCCAATCTCTGATCCACTTCGACCTATTCCAGGCATTTATATGAAAGGAAGAGTGATTCGCAAGTGCGAAAAGTTCATCAAAGCTGTGAAGACGACATTAAGCATTGCTTAAGCGTAGGGCAGATGAAGTGGCGGGAACACTCATAATCTTCTGTGATCGAAAAATGCCCCTAAGCTGAAAGGAAGGCTCTACACCGCAATTGTGCGCCCGGCGCTCACATACGGTGCACAATGTTGGACAGAAATTATGAGGGCAAATTAACGGGAGTTGAGATGGAGATGCTTCGCAGTAAAGAAGTTCGTATAAGAAGTTCCAATGTCTAAGGAAGCCTTCATGTAAAAGAACCAATCTCAAAAAAAAAATGGAGCACGACCGGCACAGTTAGTGCCTACTGTCATATTCCAAGGAGAGATCTTTTGAACGCTCTCAATAAGACAATACAATCAACGTTTCTACACAAACGCAAAAGAGGGGCAGGCCAAATATGCGATATCTCATTTAAACGTAAATCTGAAAAACTAAATTTGAAAAAAAATTCTAAAATTTGTCTGATGATTTTTTTTTATTTTTTTTGTTTATTTCCTTACTTGGACCCAATAATTCTCTCTTTTATCAGTATTCTCTTACACATTTTGTTAATTTCAAACACGACAGTCAATATTAAATAAGCCTTACCGTTCGTGAGTCTATAAATAACTCATGCAAATAACAAGTCGTTTTTATATACACTCTACCTCATTTGATTACAAACAGTCAGTTTTTTTGTTTGATTTTAAAACTTTTTTTAAATCCCTCGAAAATCTGGGAAAAACTCAATGCAATATGAATGAAGGATATATTATGTTTATATTGAATAAAATAATTGCGATTCAGTAGATAAATTCAATTTGTATGATGCTATTCCTATAAGGCCATAAAATTACTCCTTTTTCGTGTCACTTGATTACGAACAGTCCACATCCACCTGATAGATGCTTCAAAGGGAATAAAATAATACAAATTTTGTTTGGATCAAGCTTTTTTTATGTTTAATTAAATACCACGGAAGAGGTTGTAGAGTATTGCTTTCCCCCACGTAGACCTTCCTGGAGAGCCAGTCCCACATATTTTCCATGATGTTCAGATCAGGCGAGTATGATGGCCCATTGTTGTTCACAAAACAAATCGTAAAAATGCGGGAAAGCTCTTTCCGGTATAGATTTGTGGGTTTTCGCTGTCATTTTTAAGCTTTGCAAATCCAGTTCTAGTGTAGCGTAAAAGCTGATTGCTCCCCATACCATTATACCGCATCCTTTGCTATGTCTTGTGTCCCATGTTATTTCATCATTTATCAAATGATCGAGAAAAAAATAATTGTATCCATCAGGTCCGTCCAAATTAAACTTATTTTTATCTGAAAGACTAGGGTATGGCACTCTCAACTCCACCTGATATGACTTCTTGGAAAATTAAGTCACTGACTTTTACGTGTTGCGTTCAATGGTGGCTTCTTTTTAATTTTTTGGGTGTTTTATATGGTTGGCCTGCTGTATCACGCGATGTACAGTTGACCTTCTTACTTCAAGTCCAGTTGCTGCCTTGATTTTACTTATGTAAAGTCTTGAATTTGATGTAGCTCTAAGTATCGTGTGCTTAAAATAGCTATGAACAACAGTTGGCCCTCTTCCAATCTTAGCAGCTATGAAACGTATAGATTTTCCTTGTAATAACGGCCCATACTGGATCAAAATCATAAGAGAAGCTTCTTTTACTTGGCCCCGACGGGATTTTAACCTGAGACGTTTAGATAACTAGTCCAACACACTAATCTCTGCGCCACTGCGCCCACATATTGTTATTGTTTCTATGAAGTTATTTGAACTAAGGTCCTTAAACTCTAAATGTCTTAAAATTTTAAATATGATGAGAGGTAAATTTAGCTGCTGTTCTTTATTAAATCTAATGAAAGGAAAACAAGGTCTTACTTTATGAACTTATTGGAAAAGCATCATAAAAATTGAATTTGTCTACTTAATACCACTTTTTTTGTACACCATTAACATAATATATCCTTCTTTCATATTGCATTGGGTTTTTCCCAGAGTTTAAAAAAGTCGTAAAATTAAACCAAAAAACTATCTGTTCGTAATCAAGTGAGGCAGAGTGTGTACTGTACATATCCATATATAGTAAATAAATATTGTATCTATATAGAAGATAATAAATTAATCAAACAGAAAAACTATCTTTTATGTTTAGTTAAACGTATCGATAACACTTTTTTTTGTAAATTGACGTATTTATCATTGTTGGCAGCAGGGGCCGATGACTGCCACTTGGATCTGCAAACAATTTTCTGCCTCCTCGTTAAACTAGTAAGAGCTCCTGATTCTGATGTCAGTGTTGTTTAGAATGTTTAGATCGTTGTATATGAAGCAAAGCACTCACATAGAATTGTTGTTTCTGAAACAGGTCATAAACAGAGAAGGTGGAAAAAAGTCTCCTCCTCCTCCTCGTCAATGCAGCGGCTGCAAAAAACATCTAAATATACGCCAAACCTCTTTGCATGGTTACCTATAAGACAGTGTCGATTAATGACACCTATAATAGCGGCGCTAATATGCACTCTATTTAGAGATATTAAACTCTTAGAACGTGCGTCGTTTGGCCAGATCTGCTTTGTCGCTAGATATGCTTTACCACTTCTCCACCTTAAATTTCATCTTTTCATTGCATCAAGCATAAATACAAGTTTGCATGTAGGGATTCGTATACCGATGGAAACTTTTTCAGGTGGCAAAGGTAATTTAATTCCATATTTAGCAAGTTCATCAGTCTTTCAGTTCCCGGAATATCCCGTTGCCCCGACACCCAACATATGTGAATGTTGAACTGCTAAGCCTACTTTTTAAGAGATGACTGGCAGCCCAGGCCAACTAAAGAGTATATAGAGACTGTTTCGAAGGACGACAGCTTGGCCGTCGGAGAAACTCGTATAGCTATTTTTCCCTTAAGCCTTTTTTAACCGCCATTACTTCCGTTTGGAACACGCCACACTGATTGGGGAGACTGAAGCAGAGACTAATGTCGTTTTCTAATAAATTGTTTTTCAACAACAAACGCGCTGTCAATTTCACACTAATACTATGACAAAATCAAATCAATTTTGATTTTTTTTTCATTGGGCGCGAAAAATCTGAGATCTGAGAGCAAAAAACACGACCGCCTATCTCGTTATTGGTTTTGATCCATCATTGTAAGACCTCCAAGAAATACACTTCAGACTATATAGAACTTCTCTTTATACAATGTGCTCAACTTTATGGCCTGCCCATGCAGTGACGGGCATTGAATATCAATGCGAGTAAACAGCGCTTGTCGTAAAATGCGAGTAAGTAAGTTAATAAGTTATTCACATCTAGGCATATTTTGCATTCACGTGAGCTCGGCGACAAATCTAACCACCCTCCCGTAAATGTGCAAGCAAATGGATAACCCGACTGGATATTGCCGGTATCGTAAAAGGAAGATGCAACAATAATCAATACTGGGAGCATGAACGTGTCGAAAACCTGAAAAAAAGCTGGCCTAAAACTTCTGGATGAAACAAACACACCACCACCAGCAATCGACTGGCCTCAGTTATGTACTGATCCGAAATCCTGCCAATATTCATTGAAGTCGAAGCCTCAGAAAGTGGCGGGGTTATGGTCCCTTTAATCCTGATCATAGCTTCACCGGCCGTTGCGGAAGAAGAAGATAATTTTTTTAGATTTAATTAAATGAAAAAGAGGAATACGTTAATTAAAGGAAAAAGGAGATAAAGCTATAATATCATTATGATGGCTTTCCACAGCTCATGTACATCTGCGAATGAATTTTCGTTTTCTTAGGCTACATTACCGAGTTTTCATTAACTTAAATTGTTTAGGTAAGAGAAATTAAGTCTTAAAGTAATTCCACCGAAGACAAAAGGTTTAATTTTGATATAATATTGGTTTCGCAATTGAGAGCTAAACGAATTATCAACAGCTTGATAATGATTTTCTCAGCAGCTAATCTTCATATTATATCTTTCTAATGAATCCAACAATTTCCGACATAGATACATTATCGAACCGACTATCAATGTCCCCGAAAGTTATTGTCATCTCCCAGATTAAACCAAACCTTATGTTTAAAAGTCCTCCAGAGAGTGTGTAGGCTGATTCACTTCCCTCTCGAGGTTAGTTGTGCTACACGCCATTACAATGTTTACCAAAAGTTAAACGCTTATCCGCCATCAAACGAACTGCTTCTTTGATTTTACACATTTCTTATTAGAAACTGAAGGCATCCGTGCTCCATTTAAGTAGAATTAAAAATCAGAAACGCAAAAAAAATCCCTCAAACTAATTCAAACCCAATTTAAAATTAACAATAATCACCCCAATTAGACGAGGACTGCACAGCAATCAAATTGTGACAAGTGTGCCTGCGTCAACTACGCCCAATGACAAAAGATTACTTCACCCAATTAAATAAGGATTCTCGCACACAATCACATACACACATACAATTTATTCAGGGTGCGCTAGGTATTCAAGCTCGGCTAATACGCATTAGAAGGCTACCGTATATACCCGTATACAGCAAGAGTCTGTACCGAGCTTAAATTATGTCAGATCTCTCTTGAGACTTCAAATTGATATAAAGAAAAACTTTTCGAAAAACCTGTCACCCTCCAATTTCGTCCTTTATTTCCAAACATTCTATTGGGTCAAAATAGGTATACACGTATTTGTGTATATTTGGATCCAAAGTTACAGCATTTCATTGATGGCGTGCAAACGATTAACATTTCATTTCCCAGAGAGTAATTATCTTTAAACGAAAACTCCACTCGTTGCGTCCGTTGTTCATGATTTCCACAAATAAGAATAAGAAAAGCAAATCACTAAATAACGGCCGAGTCCAGTATAGTCCATTAAAAATGGCACAGCGGCGTGGCAATAAAAAGTTACTCCTTGTGCTGAGAAGTCCAATATACCCGGTGGCGAGTTGGGGCGCACTGATGAATAGTTTCAAATGAACCAGTAAACATACACCTAAATTCAGATTGACAAGTAGGTAAACAGAAAGCCAAAATCAAAGAACAAAACGAAAGTGTATATCAAAGTACACCCTTAAACGGACACTCTTATACGGGGATGTACGAGTATGAAATTTGAGTCAATACATTGGGGGACGCTTGAATTGGTGCCAATTCATCTTTCTTACTGGACAACTTGGATTTTGGAAAAAAATGTCAGCTTAAATAACTAATTTTTCCAATAAAAATGAAAAGAGCTAATTGTAACTTAAGTAGTAAGGAAGCTAGCACGCTCAACGAAATTTGAACTTGAAGAATATACCTAATTCCAGGGACAATTTTTCGTTCTCTTCTCTACTGAACAGGAAAGCAGTTATTAAAAAGCAAATAGTCATCGCCAAGAGTTTATGTGCTTCCCACGATGCCAATTGTACTACAAGCAGGAGGTCAAGTCCAAAACTCCCTTATGATTAATTTCATAATTTCTTCAAATAAATCCATACAGCAGTAATACTCGTAGTAACGAAGTAAAAGTTTTTCAATAACGAAAATGGAGTCACTCTGCGCTAAACGATTCAGAAAATTTCTAATAGCTTTTTTTTAAACCGACTCAGTACGGCAGGGAGACTATACTCGAATAAGCATAATGTAAATTTAAGCTTTGCACTGTGGGACCAAATGAATTTTGTCGGGGCAAAAATTATAACTTTTGCACGAGTCAGGATATCGCTACAATTTTTTTCTAATTAAAGGACATTCCCAAGGCTATAAACTTCGTAAACTGCTTAACAGGGTTTTTAGATTGTAGCTGACGTTAGATTTTCTCGGAAAAAGGAAGGAAGCAGTTCCAAATATTGTGTATCATATGAACAGGGTGTTCCAAAATAAAAGTGATCACAATAATGAAAGTAAAAAGTTAACGAACCAATTTAAATTTTTTTTTACAAAGTATTTAAAGAGTCGACTAGGTGTTTCGCGTGCAAGACGTGTCATATAATCTTCTAATATGGCTGAGTCTACTAAAGGTGTAAAAGCAATTGGCGAAAATCCAATTGTGTGTGGTATTTGCTCGCAAAAGTTTGCTAATATTTTCTAAAAGTGTAATAAATGCCTTGACATTCCCGTTAGGATTTGTTTTTCTTAAATGAATGATCTGTATAATTGCTTAAAAGAATTGAATCAGTGTAAAGGTCTGTCTTTGTGTGCTACGTATAATGGTGATGATCTGTCTCATCGTTTAACAAGATCAAAAGCAAAAGATAAGCGAATCTCCCTTATTTCGCGTAACCAAATCTGCCAAGCACTCTGTAACATCGTTGTCGAAAAATCGCTTAATCACAAAAAATGCTCTCTCTAGCACTCGTATCTCACTGTCTAATTCTAATAGTCCAATACCAAATTCAACAGTAAAGAAATCATCTTCTTTGAAGAGTGACAAGCATACCGGTGCTAATGTAGTAAACACTCAATCCTCGCTCCCGCAACAAGTGATGGAAATGGAACCATCGCCACCGACTGTTAGTACCAGGGCAAATGACCTCTTGGTGAATGGAAGTGCAAGTGATGATGCCGCTATCAACGTAGCTGATGTGTGTGACGTCAATAAGGTAAAGGCGAATTGGGAAAAAGTTAATATACACAAAAAACGTAAACAAAATTGTATTATTTGAAGCAATGTTATTACTGGCAATGGGGAATTCCCAAACGGAAATGGCTGCATTTGTCTAAATTTATGCCAACAACGTCTGCGCAGTCTATCATTGACTTAGTTGCTGCCAACCTAAATGTCCTCCCTTCGAAATTCGAGTGCTTTAAATTAATTAAGAAAGGATTGGATGAACGTCCTATCAATATTATGTCAACTTTAAGATTGGTGTTCCATCTGAGCTCTATGCTGCGGCATTCAATTCAAGTTGTTGGCCTGCTGGTGTGTACGTGAGAAATTTTCAGTACATTTAGCCCAGTCATTTTAAACCCCAATCTGCGGAAAAATTCGTAGTGATCTGAATTTTTGTATACACCTTATTAACCCTAGAAAGAAAATCATATTTTTTATGACGTAAAAGATAACACAGGTCTACAAAAAAAAAATTTGGTGCCTTGAGTTTTGCAGCTGATTTTATTTGTACATTTAACGCTGATTTCAAAACTGAAAACCATTTTTCCCTAGCAGCTCTAGTTTTTGAGTTACAGAAATATTCAATTTACCCTACACTGAGAAAAAAGTGAGCGGGAACTATGCCTATAAAGTCCTGGGGGGTAGGTCCCCTACCAGGCGCGTCCCTGGGTGGCGCATAAGGGGATGCCCCGGTACGATGAAGTGTAAGTTTCACAGTGATTCGTGATCCGGGGTAATGAGGTTATAGCAGTGAAGATGACAAGAATCCCACTGTAAGACCCATCGTGGACCAAAACCAACTCTGGGTAAGAGTGTTTAGTGGGAGTAAACCCCAGAAAATCACATCCCACCCTGTCTTTCCCATCCTTCCTCCCTCCTCCATTCCTTCTTCACCCTGGGCTGGATTAAGGTGCGAACCGTACCGCGCCGAGAATCAGCCTGGCTGAGGGCCCAGGGAAAACAAAAATAGCTCAGTCGCAAGCGCTGTATCCAGAGAAACTGGCGCACTCTGGATCAGCTTGCCTTGTCCGTACATGCGGGGCTCTGTGCGGATGGACTACCGCTTCCCTAACTACTCGTGGGATCCAAAATCTTAAAATGCAAAAAAAACAACCAAAAAACTGAAAAAACACAAAAAACACAAAAAATTCAAAAAAAAGAAAATTCTGAGGCCGGACCTCAACAAAATTCGGAAACAGCTGGCACCGCCAGCAGCTCCAAAAGCACTGCACGTGTGGAGGAGCACCTGCAGAACTTCTGCATTGACAACGCTACAAGCGAGTGCTCGATGCTCTCTGACGAGCTGAATGACACGACACCGTCGTGCAGTGCGGCTCCTCCAACTCTTCCCAAGCTCTCTCTGGCAATGAGAAGAAGTCGCTAAGTCGAGAGACCTCAGCGGCTTTCCGTATCCTAGAAAGACTAGGCAAAAAGCCGGAAAAGGATTGGAGCCAGCAGGAGCGGGAATCCCACACCTGGGCAACCGATACGGCTAATCAGTTCAACGAACTGATTAAGCTGCAGCATCTACGGCATTTCAAAACCGGGCGCCCAGGTACCCATGGGACCCACACCAACACATCATTCGTGGCATGAGTCACCCCACCACTCAAAGAGTGAATCCCTCTCATCGGAAGAGCAGCACCAAATCTAAAGACTCAACGAGTCGCAATGGTTCAACGAACCAAGCTGGGAGCCGATCCGTGGTTGCGACAGGAACTGCACCCAAACGTCGTAGATCCGTAGACGAGGAATCCAACGCCTCGAAGAAGACCAAGAGCTCAACGAGCTCCAACCCCTTCTCTGAGACGGTCAAGGATAGCCTCGTCGTCGCGATAGTGGATCTGTCTGACGATGAAGGGAAAATCTCATACGAGAAATGGAGGCTCATTAAATGCAGAGTGATGAACTGCCTTTGCGAGCGTATCATCACCCATCCCAACTCTCCTCCCACCTTTAAGGATGCTGGCTGGCACCAGGGCTACGTAAAGCTGCTAGCCTGTGACGACCAAACTTCGGTCGATTTCATCACTACCGCCATTGCAGGTATTGGTGAAATCTGGACAGGTGCCAAGCTTAAGGCGGTGGACCGGAGCAAAATCCCCCACAGGCCAAAGCCTGGGATCTGGGTTCCAATCGAACCCACCGAGCCAGCGAGGTCTGGTCAAGTACCAAAACCCGGATCTTCCAGTCAAAGACTGGAAGTTTATCGAAGAGACACCGAGCTCCAAGAAACTGGAAGAAGCGAAGAAAACTGGCCGTTCGCTGATCGTCTCGCTGACCACCGAGTCTCTCCCCTTGCTCCGGGCTAAGGACTTTAAGATCCGATGCGGTCTTAAAGAGGTGGAAGTAAGACTCTTTGCTTCGGACCGCAACAGCGTTGCTGGGCCCTCTGAATCGGCAGCACCCGCCTCCCCCCGCGACGAGATCCCCGATGATGATCCATCATCGCCAGAGAACCTTGACGCTACCGTTGTGGAGAGGTCTGTATCAGTTAGCAATGATGCTGAAACTGATACAGATTAACCTCCATCACTCCACCTTAGCATCCGCTAACCTGATACTGCGCCTCAATGAAGGAGGCTTCGACATCGCCCTCATCCAAGAACC
The DNA here is from genome assembly GCA_949715645.1 of Portevinia maculata. Classification (NCBI taxonomy): domain Eukaryota; kingdom Metazoa; phylum Arthropoda; class Insecta; order Diptera; family Syrphidae; genus Portevinia; species Portevinia maculata. Next base: position 225,696,697 of record OX454526.1, read on the forward strand.
TTGGATTAGAAATAACACCGTCATGGGACTGAGGGAACCACACTACACGCTATACCACACCAAGAATGCAGGTAACATTCGAGCTTGCATTCTCGCTAAATCTACACTAAACTTAACCTTTCTTCCTCACCGCAGCACGAATGACATGGCAGTAACACTGCTAAAATCTGCAGAAGCCCACATCTGGCTTCAGGATACCTACCCTACGAGGACCCCAATTCAGCTCCATCAGAGGAGGTGAGAGTAGTGGTAGAAGAAGCCAGGAAGATAGGAGAAGAAATTTTGCTGGGATGCGACACCAATGCGCACCACGAACTATGGGGTAGTTGTTAATGCGTACATTCCATCGTCTCGTCTATGTTCTTTGTATTCGAAACTCTCTATGGCACTAGACCATATTTTTAACATATCTTGTTGTGACACCACTGTCTTACTTACAGGCGACTTCAATCTGCCACATATTGGATGGGTACCTTCTGAGGATGATTCTCATTTCATTCCATCCTTTGACTCTGCCCAACAAGAGCTCGCTTTACTTGACAACATTTTGTCTTTTGACTTACAGCAAACAAGCTGTATAAAAAATTTCAGAAATCGAACTCTCGATCTTGTTTTCTCTTCTGACTCTGTTAGTACTGTGGTTCTGGAATCCCATCTCAGTATAACTAACATAGATGGCAATCATCCAGCCTTAATATTAATCTTACTGCGTTATCTAATATTGAAGATGCAGTCGGTGCTTTTTATTCTTTGATGGATAACTGCATGAAAAATTCCTCTAGGAATATGAAAACGTCCCATCCCTGGTATACTAAAGAGCTCAAATCGATACGAAATAGGCGTAATAGGGCTTGGAAGAACTATTTAAAAAGTCTCTGCCATTCAGATCTTGTACTCTATCTCTCATTATTCAATGAGTTCAAATCTTTATCCTGCAACTTATATATTGACTACATAAGTAAAATATAATGCTCTCTAAAATTGGACCCCAAACTTTTTTGGGGATTTGTTAATTCTAAGAAAAACACCGATGGTTATCCATCGAAACTTACTTACAATAGCTCTACAACTGCTGATTCGCTTGATAAAAGCAATATGTTTGCAGATTATTTCAGTAAGTCGTTTAGGGTGACCCCTCTTCACATAGATGAGCAATACTTTAGTTATCTAACTAGCTGTTCCCAAATAAGTTATAGTAGTATCTCATTCGATTTGGAAACATTTTTAAAATGTATTTCTTCTCTCAAGAATGATTATTCATCAGGTCCTGATGGCATTGCACCGATCGTTCTTAAAAAAAGTAGTCATGCAATTGCTCCATATCTTAAGTATCTGTTTGAATTGTCCATCAGTACTGGTAAATTCCCTAGTCTATAGAAAAATGCTTTTATCACACCTGTATTTAAAAAAGGCGAACGTGGTGATATCACTAATTATAGGCCTATTTCAAAGGTTTCGTGTATCCCTAAGCTTTTTGAACAAATTGTTTGCGAAAAGATAATATTTCTTTTTCGCAATTTAATTTGTAATGAACAGCATGGATTTGTAAGAAACCGATCCACTGTCACTAATCTGTTAAGTTTCTTGCATGATTGTTCTAATGCCTTAGAGAATAAGGATGAAATGGATTGCATATACACTGACTTCTCTAAAGCTTTCGACCAGCTGTCCCATGAATTAATCGAATTTAAGCTCAGGGCTTTTGGCTTCCCACCAAGTTTCATAAAATGGGTTAAATCATTCCTTAGATCAAGGGTTTATCAAGTGAAATTTAGAGGATCGCTATCTGTATCTTTCACAGCGCAGTCTGGAGTTCGCCAAGGAAGTCACCTCGGACCTATTTTATTTATACTTGCCATTAATGATGTTAAGGCATGTATAAATCACAGTAATATCCTGATCTACGCTGATGATATGAAAATATATAAATCTATCCGTTGACGCCCAAACATGGGCCATCGCCCTTCAGGCCAACGTTCTACATTTATTTTCAATTTCATTGCTCGTTTCTTCAAATTGCAATCGCCACAGTTTACCCACCCTCTGTGAGTAAGTTGTGCCGACGCTGCACATTCCAATCTCTTTGTACAATCACTACCAATCATCCACCAGCGATACTTAATCCCCGCGGTGCTAATTTGTTTTGCCTAACATAACACGCGCTTATCGTCTGTCATTGATACCCATCCGTGGGACGGTATCATTGACAAGGATGACCTCGTTTAATTCAATAAAATAGCCCGGCCGATCGCTGGCGGCGCATAATTCTCAGAATGATACCGTGGCGCATAATTGTCATCATATCTTTTTTCCCGAACATTTGGTGCCTCCTGTGAGGATTGACTTAGTGAGTGACCCCTGAGTGGCCCCTGAATTACCCACAATTCCCCTGATTGCATGACGTGCTGGTTTTGTGCGCGGTGTGTAACCCTGTTGATTCTAGTGACTCCCACTGTATTAATCTGTGCGTGCATTCGACTCTCATTTGAATATGGCCGAATTGAACCTGCGATCGGCAGCCGTGACGACGATCTCGCGTACCCACGAGCGAGTGCTGGCCACGGACGTCCACACCTGGGACGAGGCCCAAGTGGAGCAGGAGCTCGCTATGATCAGCGCAACATTTAAGAAGTTCACCGAGAACCATGACATCCTAGTGGGCCAGGCGAAGCCGGGCGAGATAAGCGCACACACCGATCTCTGGATACGAGTGGAGAAGTTGGCTGGTGAGGTATACATTGTGCTCAACCGTCGTGTTCGACAATTGGAAGGTGAGCACTGAGCAGCCTCCGCCACCCCGTATGGATGACCGAGGCCGCGGTCAGGCCCCCCGGATGGACATGAATCTGGACCCCCTACAGGTGCCTGTATTTGACGGGAACCTCAGCAGCTGGCTGGCGTTCAAAGATGCGTTCGTCACGCTGGTGCACAACAATGTCGAGCTCCCAGAAGCTTTCAAAATGGGAAAACTACGCCAAGCCGTGAGCGCATCTAAGGTGGCGCTGGTTGGGAGCATGTACTCCGGCGGCTACGAGGAGGTCTGGGCGGCCCTTACGGAACGCTTTGACAACCCCAAACTATTGGCCGAAATCCATGTCGCACGATTCATGAACATGCGAGCGGCTCAGGACGAGACGTCGAACGCCCTGATGACCATAATCGACACCGTGCAAGAGTCCCTCCGTGCGCTAAAGGTGATGCAGCTGCCCGTGGACCAGTGGGATGCCTTAACAGTTCCAATTATTATGGCAAAACTACCCAGCGCCACCCAACAGTCGTGGTGCTTGCGGTGCAAACCCAAGGAGATCCCGAAACTTGCTGAACTCATCGCTCACCTGGAGCAGCGTGCCCACAGTCTGGCCACAGAGCTGGTCCGAACACCTGGCCAAAGTGAACAGTCCGGCCGTCAGCAGCAGAGGAGTCAACAAGTGGTCCGATCGAATGTGGCCACTACCACCTCTACGGATGGTCGGTGCCCACACTGCCACAACCTGCATCGCATCACGAGATGTCCCACCTTGCAGTCCATGACCATAGATCAGCGCCTCAAGGCCATCCGGTCGTGCGGGGTCTGCTTCAACTGCCTGCGCCCTGGACATAGCTCGCAACAGTGTTCATCGGGAATGTGCCGGAATTGTGGACAGAAGCACAACACTCTCCTGTGCCGGGAGACCAGCCACCAACCAACGACTGGAACCGCCGCTCTCGGTGCAACGGACCGAGAGGAATACTACGCCGAGCGCCAGGAATCAGACTGGCCCTCAACGTCACACCATGCGACCCGGACGATGGGTCCCACAAACTGACTGTACCAGCCGAAGGTCATATCCTGTCTCACCCGACGAGACCAAACCGTGCTGCCAGCTACTGCACTCGCCTGGGCCAGGAGTGACACGACACAGCGCTTGGCACGGATACTCTGCGATCCTTTGCTCATAATTTGTCTCTCCACAGAGAAATCTTGGAAGTCAACATTGAAGGTATTGGGGCTCTAGCTCATACCCGGACTCGAGGCAGCGCAATGCTCATCATCCAATCGACGGCTTCCGAATTCGCACTCACATTCAACGTGCTCATCATACCATCCATTGTGTCCACGGCCCCAGCGGTACGAGTGAACGTGAAGCAATGGACCCACTTCGCTGGCTTATCATTGGCCGATCCTCAGTTCGGCACTCCTGGCCCTATTGATGTCCTTATCGGCTCCAATGTCTGGGGACTCATGGTTGAGGGTGCGGTTATCCACGGGCGCGATCATGAACCCCACGCCCAACGCACGCGGCTTGGCTGGGTCATATTTGGTCCGGCGACCACAACCACATCTACCCACAAACCATTGCAGACACTAAGCGCTCATCTTGGTAATGATGACGCGCGCCTTGAAGACCTCGTCCGCAGATTTTGGATGCTCGAGGAAGTCCGAGATTTCGAGGAAGCGGACAATGACTGCAACCATATATTCTCATCCACCCATCGTCGTACCGAAGACGGCCGGTACGTGGTACAGATCCCCTTTCGCAGTGAAGCCCCTCAACTAGGCGACTTCTTCTCCAGCGCCCTACAGCAATTCTATTGTTTGGAGCGGCGTCTTGCCCGCAATCCAGATCTGAAGACTCAGTACGTCGCCTTCATGCGCGAGTACTTCACCCTTGGACACATGGAACGTGTCCTGAATGCTGACAATCACTCTTGATGCTACTACATTCCGCATCATGCTGTCACGGAGAAGTTCCGGATGGTATTCAACGCCTCGGCCAGGACCACCACTGGGGTCTCACTGAACGACACTCAGCTGGTTGAACCGACCATCCAGGACACCTTGGTCAACATCATTTTCCGGTTTAGGCGTTTTGCAGTTGCCCTCACGGCCGACGTCGAGAAGCTGTTCCGGCAAATACTGGTGGCCGCCGAACATCGAGATTTCCAACGCATCCTCTGGCGGGAATCCCCTTCGGACGAATTGGCCGTCTTCCGACTCACAACCGTGACCTACGGCATGGCATGCAGTCCATACAATGCAGTGTGTGCCCTACAACAATGTGCTTGGGACAACTCACACTTGATCCAGGATCCGGTGCGATACGCCGCAGCCCGACAGACGATTGAGAAGGCCTTCTACGTCGATGATCTACTGACCAGTTGCAACAGTCAGGCCGAAGCCATCACCCTGCCCACCGACGTCGACACTGTGCTGTCCGCCGGCCATTTCCATCTGCGCAAATGGAACTCGAACTGCGCAAAGGTAATTCAAAGTTTGAGTAACAATGTCTGTTTTTCTCCTCCTACAGAGCTAGTCATAGAGTGACCCACGGTAACTGTGCTTGGCCTTCGCTGGGACCCGACCCTGGACGAGCTCTTCTTTCTGGTGAAGCTACCATCCATTACCTCGGCCCACACCAAACGACGGGTCCTAAGTGAGGTGGCGCAGCTATTCGATCCCACCGGCTTACTTGGCCCGGTGGTCATCACGGGGAAAATATTCATCCAGACGCTATGGTCCGCAGGCATCACTTGGGATGCCCCCTGCCGGAGAACTTACGTGAAGACTGGTGGAGGTTTCGTGGCAGCCTGGAGACCCTTAACCAGATCCGGGTTCCACGCTGGTTCGGCAGGACACCTAGTGCCGTCACATCATTGTGGGGCTTTTGCGATGCCAGCTCCAAAGCCTATGCAGCTGTCATCTACGCCCGAACTGTCGACGCTGACAACCAGGTCCGTGTGTCTTTACTTACGGCACGCACCAAGGTGGCCCCGCTCAAGGGTGCTACCATCCCCAGACTCGAGCTATGTGCCGCCCAGCTACTGGCGCTCACGCTCGATCGACTCCGAGATGCCCTCGACCTCAGGGACACTCCCTACCATTTGTGGTCCGACTCGAGCATCGTCCTCTGCTGGCTGAAGAAAGAGCCCGCCACACTCAAGCAATACGTGGTAAACCGAGCCCGCCAGATCCAAGAGCTGACGTCACCGGACCGGTGGCATCACGTCCGAACATCACAGAATCCAGCCGACTGTGCAAGTCGCGGCATCCGGGCAGAGGAACTCATCACACATCCCTTATGGTGGAGGGGTCCGAATTGGCTCATACAGGGTCCTCTCTCTACCACTGAACCCGTTCAACTAACTCCGTACGACGAAGAGGAGACCAACAGCGAACGGAAGCTTGTCGTCCTCTCAAACGTCGCTTCCGTGCAACCCCGCCTGATGACACGGCGCCGGGACGGGCAGGTCATTCCCGTGACAGAGCGCTTCAGCTCCCTCCAGCGCTTCCTCCATACGGTGGCATACTTACTTCGTTGGCGGTGGCACCGCTTAAACCGAGACCTTTGGAAGAAGCCCGTGGTGGGGGCAGATGAACTCGACCGAGCTCTCACCACCCTCATCCGCCTGGAACAACAGAACGAATTTCCAGACGATCGACAACGTATCACTGACGGGGTCAGCCTCTCCTGCGCCAGTCGACTACTATCTTTAAACCCGTTCCTGGACGCAACGGGCATCATCCGAGTGGAAGGGCGACTAGCAAACTCCAGCCTCCCCCAGGACCACCGATTCCCGATCATACTACCTGGGTCGGGCGCATTGGTGACACTCTTGATTGCTGATGTGCATCGGACAACGCTGCATGGTGGCACCCAGCTCATGCTCCACACTCTCAGGCGACGATACTGGATCCTGCATGGCCGCCAAGCCGTCCGAAGCTACCTCCATAAGTGTGTGGTTTCTCGACGGCAACGAGGCTTCACTACCACGCCCCAGAGTCACCTCGGCCCGACCGTTCCTGGCGTCGGGAGTCGACTACTGTGACCCTTTACACTGCGTGTGGGTACCAAGCACTCCCGCACTACCAATAAAGCGTATCTAGCTGTATTTATCTGCATGACAACGAAAGCCGTCCATCTCGAGGTCATTGAGGACCTCTCAGCGCAATCATTTCTTGACGCCTTCACCCGATTTGTCAGCCGGCGAGGCCCATGTCTGGACTTATACAGTGATAACGGAACCGCCTTCGTCGGAGCCAACCGCCACCTGAAGGAGGACTTGGCCATCTTCCATACCGAGCACAACAGGCAAACTCTCGCCCACAGCAGCACAACCTGGCATTTCATCGTTCCGAGTGCACCCCACCAAGGGGGTCTCTGGGAGGCTGCAGTCAAATCAGCCAAACACCATCTGATTCGCCTCATCAGTACACAATCACTGTGGTACCACCAATTGCACACACTGGCGACTCGGATCGAGGCGTGCCTCAACTCGCGGCCGTTGGTGCCGTTACATGACGATCCAGAGGACAAACTGGCTCTACCACCAGGAGACTTCCTAATCGGAGCCCCCCATCTCGCTGTACCCGAGCCTTCAGTCGGAGACGTCCCACTCAACCGCCTGAAGCAATATCAATGGCTCCGAAAGACACACCAGGACTTTTGGACTCGTTGGAGCGACGAGTATCTCACGACTCTGCAGACCCGCAACAAATGGGAAAGACGTGAAGCCAACATACAGACGGGTTATAGTGGCCGTCCGCAACGAGAACCTCCCTCCCACGCACTGGCGCCTCGGTCGGGTGATAGAGGTGCACCCGGGCAGGGATGGACTTATCCGCAACGTTACCCTGAAGACCTCGACTGGTCTGTGTCAGCGCCCAGTACAGAAGCTGTGCCGCATCTTGGAACCACCTACTTTCGAATCTACATTCGACCGGGCAGGATGTTGACGCCCCAACATGGGTCATCGCCCTTCAGGCCAACGTTCTACATTTATTTTCAATTTCATTGTTCGTTTCTTCAAATTGCAGTCGCCACAGTTTACCCATCCTCTGTGAGTAAGTTGTGCCGACGCTGCACATTCCAATCTCTTTGTACAATCAATCCCCGCGGTGCTAATTTGTTTTGCCTAACATAACACGCGCTTATCGTCTGTCATTGATACCCATCCGTGGGACGGTATCATTGACAACGATGACCTCGTTTAATTCAATAAAATAGCCCGGCCGATCGCTGGCGGCGCATAATTCTCAGAATGATACCGTGGCGCATAATTGTCATCATATCTTTTTTCTGTGTGGCTGGCTTCGTGGTGCACATTGTGTGCAAACTACACACCGCATATCGTTTGCTCAGCACTTTTAGTGTGTGCGATTGGATGGACTAACTGGGCGATGGACTTGGTGGCAGTGATCGTCACATTGTGGTTTACAGTATTCTTTCAACCCGAGCGAGCGGTGGTCTTTTCACGACAACTTACTTATTATACTTATCTTTTTACCCAAACGAGCGGTGGTCACTTCACGACATAATATTATAATTGTAGTTAGAAATATTTGAATGCATAATGAATTATACGACTTAAGAGAAATAACCTACGTGTAAATAAAATAATAAAATTACTTGTAACCAGTGAGGTGTCTCATTTTTCTCCTTGGAAACCAGTGCCGTGTCTCAATTTCTACTTCACCCCAGTGACTCTGTTTCGGAGTATAAGTTCCCGAACACTATCACTAGTCAGCAATACAGAATGTTTCTTCAATCTGACATTAATAGCTTCGCCAATTGGTGTGATAAAAATGGTTTATCCCTGAACCCAACTAAATGTCAACATATGACATTCTCTAGAAAGAATATCCCTTCCACCTTTCAATACTCTCTGTCTCAACATATTCTTTGTAATGCTGATAATTTTAAGGATCTTGGGGTTTATTTCGACCCCAAACTGGTTTTTGCTAAGCATATTAATTCTATTATTAATAAGTCTAATTCTATGTTGGGCTTCGTAAAAAGGTGGGCCAAAGAATTTAATGACCTTTATGTTTCTATGTCATTGTACAATTGTTTTGTCCGTCCGATTCTAGAGTATGCCTCACAAGTTTGGACACCGTTCTACAACATTCATTCAAATCGAATAGAGGCCATTCAACGTAAATTTATTCGATTTGCACTTAGAGGACTTCCATGGGATGATCCATTTAACCTTCCTCCCTACAGTCAACGTATCAAGCTTCTTCAAATGTTACCCCTTTCTCAACGAAGGCTTAATAGCGATATCATTTTTTTACAGCAGCTTATATCCGGTCAAATAGATGCACCTGACTTGCTGTCGTCTATTGGCTTTAATTTTCGTGGTGGTGCCCATAATTTACGCAGTGTTGAATTATTGTTCAGCCCCCATCATAGAACGAATTATGGGAGGCATGAGCCTATTAGTCGCATGAGTAGAATCTATAATCTAAATGATCATGTGATTGACTTGCATGTTAGTAAAATTAAGCTAAAAAATATTTTGCGTAATAATGCTTTAATGTCTTAAATTGTTTGCATTATTTTGTGTCTGTGTTAGTATTTTATAGGTACATAATTATTGTATTTTTAATTGTTTTGTCCTTACTAACACCTGCACTAAATGATGAGCCTGTGAGAGCACTTTTAGTGACGGCAATTTCCGCGCGTGATAGTTGTTTGCTTTAAGCACTCCACGACACAGAGCTGATAGTGTTAAAAAGTACCGTCACTAACCCCCGAGGTAAGTCCCTATTCGAATTCTTAGTAGGCACCGACCTAATAGTGTGCAATAGGGGAAATAGTCCCACCTGAACCCGGCAAGAGGTACTACATGTTACCTTCGCCTCTATGAACTTGTACCCTGCAATTTCTAAGTGGACTGTATCTGACAGCCACTCATTTTCCGATCACCGCTATCTGGAATATGAACTAGAAATACGCCATAACACCTCACCAGCAATTTTTCGCAATCGACGAAGAACTGACTGGTGTAAACACAATGAAATCCTCTCTGCTGAACTGTCCAATCGTGTGCCTAAGACTCCAGAAACACAATTGGAACTAGATGAGCTTAACGCTGTTCTAACCTCCGCCCTAAACGTAGCATTCGACGAATCCTGTCCAATTACTACGAGGAAGGCAGACAATTGCCCACCGTGGTTTAATGCAGCACTTAACAAGCTTCGCCTCACAAGCAGGAAGCAATTCAACAAAGCCAAAACAACGAGGCTACTTCTGGACTGGGATATCTACAAAGCAAGCCTTAAGATCTTCAAAGAGCAAGTTCGTAAAGCCAGGCGTAGATCCTGGCGCAGTTTCTGTCAGAGTATTGACAATACGTCTCAATCCCCTAGGCTACGCAAAGTCCTTTCCAAGAACCCAACCATACCAAGTGTCCTCATGAATCCCAACGGATCATGGACAGAATCAGATGAAGCATCGCTTGGTCTGCTTATGGACACTCACTTCCCCGGCTGCACGCCTATACCTAGCGAAAACCCTGCATTGGTAAACGCTGCACGCCCACCGTCACCTCCGGACCTCATAAACGAGGAAAAACTGAAATGGGCAGTGAACAGCTTTGAGCAATTCAAGTCCCCGGGGCCAGACGGCATTTTTCCGGCACAAATTCAGGCGGCCCTCAGCATAACAGGGCAGCACCTGTCCCGTATTATGAGGGGCTGCTTGATGCTAGGAACAATGCCGGCCGTCTGGACTGAAGTAAGAGTGGTATTCATAGCCAAGGCAGGAAAAACATCGCACACTTCCCCGAAGGGCCTTAGACCCATAAGCCTAACATCCTTCGTCCTCAAGATTCTAGAAAGAATTCTAGATCTTCACATTAAGGCCACCGTTGATAGCAACTTGCTATCCACATCACAACACGCTTACCAAATAGGTAAATCTGTTGAAATGGCCCTGCACTCTATCGTCTACCACGTCGAAAAATCCCTATCTATCAAAGAACTTGCTTTAGTGACATTTCTCGACATAGAGGGAGCTTTCAACAACGTTGAAACCAATTCGATTACCAACGCCCTACGTAGGCTCAACATCGACGACTCAATCTGCTGCTTTGTGGAATACATGCTCAAAGGCAGGGTAATAACCGCATCCTTCGGAAGTAGCACTGTCAAACGACGTGCACACAGGGGCACCCCCCAAGGGGGAGTATTGTCTCCGCTACTGTGGAATCTAGTGCTCAACGAAGCTCTTCTGAACATTGAACACACTGGATGCAAAGTTATCGCCTATGCAGACGATGTCGCGATACTTGTAACAGGCAAATACCCGCAGACGCTGGCCGATGTCATGCAATCTGCTATCAACATACTGACAGGTTGAACCGAAAGATGCGGCCTGTCCGTCAATCCAACAAAGACTGAGCTGGTCCTGTTCACACGAAGACATAAACTCCCTGAGTTCACTACCATTTGCAAAAAGGCGGTAGGCTCCACGTGGGGCCTACAACCAAAAATTATGCACTGGTTATACATGTCGGTAGTTAAACCGATTCTCCTCTATGGAGTACTGGTCTGGTGGCCCGTCTTGGAGAAGAAGTCCAACCTAACCTTGCTGGACAAAACTCAACGAGTTGCATGCCTCAGCATCATCGGTGCGCTGAGAACCTCTCCCACTGCGGCGCTCCAAGCCATGCTCCACTTTCTCCCGACCGACATCGTCGGCAAACAGTTGGCTGCCAGTTCAGCAATAAGACTGAGAAGCTCCAAACAATTTAAAGAGCAACACAGTGCACATGCCAATATACTATCGATGTATCGACATCTTCCTAAGGTCACCGACCACCTGCCCACTGAATACAATTTCGACCTGGGCTACAAACATCTAATCCCAGACAGAACCGAGTGGACACAACGTCATTTCCTACACCAAGAATCGCTGTTAATTTGTACGGATGGGTCCAAATCGGAGGACGGAGTCGGTGCCGGAGTCTTCTCTGAAGACCTGGACATCCACCTCTCCTTTAACCTTCCAGATCCCTGTAGCGTTTTTCAGGCCGAAGTCACCGCCGTCCGCCAAGCCGCTGCCTGGTTGTCGGTTAATACGATATCGAAATCAGATATTGTAATATACATCGACAGTCAGGCGGCCATCAAATCCCTTGCATCCAGCGCTAGAAGATAAAAGGCAGTGAAAGACTGCCGTGCATCTCTTAACGAGATAGCCGGTCAGTATAGCCTCACCCTTTGCTGGGTGCCGGGTCACTGTGACATACCAGGGAATTGTGAAGCTCACGAACTGGCCCGACGAGGCTCTTCTGGTTTAAACAGTATAAGCGTCACCGACATCGAGGCGCCAACGTCTTATGTTAAAAACCTCATAGACACCGATGCGGCGAGCGAAGCCAACCATCGTTGGCACCAACTCGACGAGTGCAACACCGCAAGGCTACTCTGGCCGACACTAAATAAATCCAGGTCCATCGGACTACTAAGGCATAAGAGGGTAACCCTTTCCAAATTAGTAAACGCCCTCAACGGGCACTGTGCTATAGGAAGACATGCCCAAAGGTTGGGCAGTCCCTACAATGACTTCTGCAGAAGCTGTAGGGACGAGGAAGAAGAGGAGACCATCAGTCACTTCCTTTGCACGTGTCCTGCACTCGCCAACATTAGGAAGGCTATATTGGGTGAATACATTTTCAATGATCTAAACGATCTTAACAACGCCTGCACAGCAAGGATTAGCTCCTTCATTCAGAGGAGCAAATGGTTCCCTGAGTAAGAGGGTGATCCAACGAATTGGGATCAATACCTATTGCTCACTCAACCCAAATGAAAGAAGAGTACAAGAATATAGCTATAGTCTTGGAAAAGATTAAGTATCACTAACATGGATGGGTCATTTGTGTTGACTTGAAAATGGTTAACTTCCTTCTTGGACAGTAAGGCGGATACACAAAATAGCCTTGCTTCTTGTGCCTTTGGGATAGCAGAGCTAAACAAGATCACTGGTTAAAAAAAAGACTGGCCTGAAAGAGAGAACATGATTGTTGGAGGAAAAAATGTTATTAATGAGCCTTTGGTTGATCGGAATAAAATAATCCTGCCTCCACTTCATATAAAACTTGGCTTAATAAAGCAATTTGTTAAGGCTCTAGATAAGAATTCATCATGTTTTAAATTCATGTCTATAAAAATGCAAGGATTAAGCATTGAAAAAATAAAAGCTGGCATATTCGATGGCCCTCAAATCAGACGGTTAATAAGCATACCAATTTTGTTGAATCTATGAATGAAAAAGAGCGAAAAGCGTGGACATCATTTGTGTCAGTTGTCGAAAACTTTCTAGGCAACAAGAAGGCTTCAAACTATAAGGATTTAGTTGAACATGCTGACTGCTTTTCGTGAGCTTGGATGCCACATGAGCATCAAGGTTCATTACTTGCAAAACCATTTGGACAGGTTTCCTGAAAACTTGGGAGACTTGAGTGAAGAGCAAGGTGAACGATTACACCAGGATATAAGGACAATGGAAGAACGATACCAGGGCAAGTGGGATACGCATATGATGGCAGATTACTGCTGGAATCTGCTAAGAGATTGTCCGAAAAAAACGCATTGCAGATCAAGCAAAAAACGAAGCTTCTTGGGTGGGTTGGGGACACAATCCCGAAAACAAAAATCCCGAAAATCCAAAATCCCGAAAACCCAAAATCCAGAAAATCCAAAATCCCGAAAAGCCAGAATCCCGAAAAGCCAAAATCCCGAAAAGCCAAAATCCCGAAAAAAGAATCCCGAAAACGAAATCCCGAAAAATAATATATAAAATGAAAAATTTGCGCAAATTTTTCATTTTATATATTATTTTTCGGGATTTCATTTTCGGGATTCTTTATCTAATTTTGAATGTAAAATAGACAAGTGTTTGTCCATTCCATTTACCGTAATAATATTTTGCTATTGTTTGCGTTGTAATGTTTTGCAATTCGCAATGTGCATTCAGTTGAGCTGATCTCAAATAGTGTGATAGCTGACCGACTAGATTTTTGTTAGACAGTAAACATTGTAATACAAAGTATCGTGGCATGCCTTTATTTAAAAACTTTATATTATCATTTATTTTATCGTGAAAACCAACAAACAGCGTGAGAAACTGCTTATTGACGGCTACAAAAAATACAAGGATATATTTTACTGGGAGTGTGAGCAGCGAAAGCCTTCTGAAATAATTTATCCAGAATAATTGCGTACAATATGAACCAGAACTTGTATTATATTATTTTGTCATTGATCGTTTTTGATATGTTTTTGTATGAGTTGAACTGTTTTTGTTATGTTTTATTTATTTGAAGTTTTTTATTTTGTTAAATAAATTTGCCAAATTTTTTTGTTGGTACAATAAAATTTTTAGTTTCATTTTCGGGATTTTGGTCTTTCGGAATTTTGGATTTTCGGGATTGTGGCTTTTCGGGATTGTGGGTTTTCGGGATTTTAGTTTTTCGGGATTGTGGCTTTTCGGGATTTTGGATTTTCGGGATTTTGGGCTTTCGGGATTCTGTCCGACTCCCTTCTTGGGTTCCAGTACATCAAATCAGCAGTGAAAAATATATTGTATATGCTAGTACCTTGTTAATAGAATTATTATTTTTTTTTATTTATATGTAAATGTCACTAAATGAGCAATATTTTCAAAGAAAAACTGTTTTACTTTCTTCTTTTCACAATTATTTTGGGTATTTCTAACTGGTATCAGGTTTGCAACACCCTACCCCATAACATGAAAACGGGAGCTGCTAGGCAAAAACCGATTGCAGATTCGTATTCAGGAGGTCGAATTTACTAAAGAACAGTTCAAAAAGTATCGGCACCAAAATGTGTGTATACCTGTGTAATCATACGTCTCAGAGACGTATGGAACTATGGTAGTGTATTTAATGAAACCCATGAACTTTTTAAAAAAATATTAACGTTTTATTTATTTATGTAATTCATATTATGTAAGTAAAATAAATCAATGATTTAGTATAAATAAATATTAATTTAAACAATAAAAACAAAAATCTTAAGCCCCATTTCAAATCAACAAAAAACAACTTATATTTTAAAGGAACCTAAAAATTGGCATTAAGTCATAATTGTTTGCCAAATTTTCATTTTTCGGTTTAAAATAAGTCTACTAATAAGTCTTAGTAATTTTAAATTATATACGATTAAATTAAATGTAAGAATGGCATAGGTCACACACGCCCCCAGAAGTCCGGCATAGCTATAACTTGTTACCGCAGGTACTTACCATCGCGCCACGATCGTTACGGGCTAGCTCCGACCACCAACTGAGTTAGTTTAAGCAACCAACCCAATGCGGTTTATAGTTAAAAGGATATAACATTTTTTCCGCGCGTCATACGTCTCGCAGACGTGGATTATCTTTCTAGGGTTAAGGCGTTGTAATGAAGCTGTTAAAAATCGACATTGATGTCGTTCCGGCTAAAAAAGTTATATAGGTCAAAAGGTCACCAAAATCAGTTTTTCGCAATTATCTCGCGATCTATTGATCGGAGTAAATAGAGGTCATTTTAAAATTGTTTGCCGTGAAATTATCTACAAAAATTGTCTCATGCATTTTTCTGTAAAATTAACCGTTTTTCGAGTAGAGTTCACATCTTTATTAAAACGCCGTAATAAAGGGGTATACAAAAATTCAGCTCACATGGAATTATTCCGCAGAAAATGACTGGGCTAATTCGGGGAAACCAGGTTTTACCTTAGGAGATCACATTGCGTTAAACAATTTTAAATGTTCCACATCTTCGATTTCAACCAATAATTCGTTCGTTTTCGTTGTACTATCAAAACGTTGGAGCTATGGGGTCTAAGACGAATGCATTTTATCTTGCCTTATCTTGCTGTTCTTATGATTTGATTGCTTTAACGGAGACGTGACTGTGTGATGGTATACTTTCTTCTGAGCTGTGTCGTGCCGCTGATTTCAATATATTTAGAAGAGATCGATCGTTTGCTGAATCTGGATTATGCAGTGGTGGTGGTGTATTATTTGTAATTGGATCTTATCTTATAAGTAGAGAAGTTCCACTTGAATTTAAAACTGTTGAACAATTGTGTGTAGAAGTTACTTTGCCAGTTTGCTTTACTTGCATTTACTTTATTGTTTCTTATATTCCACCTAATTCTAATAAAGGGTCCGCCATCTAACGTTTTTTTTTCAACTAGTGCTTATTTCGTGAATGGTAACACTTAGCTCATGTCTGATTTGACAGGTAATTAGTTTTATCCTTCCGCTGAACGAATACGGTTACGCTTGAACAACGCTGGGAAATATTGCGACATTACTTTGAAAATCATGGTAATGTTGCAGAATGTGTGCGAAAATTGCGTACGGATTTTGGAAAAAGAGAAGTACCGTCAGCTCCGTATGTTCGTTATCTTGTGAAAAAAGTGAAAAAAAACTGGCATCCTCAATGATAAACCAAAGCGTGAAAAGCCAAAAACAGTGCGTACACCCGAGAATATTGCTGCTGTGGCAGAAAGTGTGCGTGAAGCGCCATCAACATCAATTCACCGTCGTTCTCAACAATTGAACATTTCGGAGACATCATTGAGACGAATTTTGCATAAAGGCCTTGGTATGACGCCATACAAAGTCCAATTGGTTCAGGAGTTGAATCCAACTGACCATCCAATGCGTTTTCACTTCGCTAAGTGGGCCTGCGATCGACTTAGAGAAGATTGACGCTTTAAAGGATAATATTCGTGAAGCCATTGGTGAAATACAGCTGCACACAATCGATAATGTGCTTAAAAATTGGACCGATCGTGTAGGCTACTGCATGGCCAGCCGAGGCAGCCATTTGAATGAAATTATTTTCCATTATTAACCGGAAGTATTGTACTTTCAAATAAAAAATGAAATTTGAGAAAATATTCAGTAGTTTTTTTTATAGCATTTTCAAAAAAAAAAAAAAGTTATTTGGCGGACCCTTTATAACTATTTATGAAACTCATATAAATAATATAAAAATTGTTTTTAGTTCATTAGATTCGAATGCGCATATTGTTGTTTTGGGTGATTTCAACCTCCCTAACGTTAATTGGATCTATTCCGACAACGAAAAATGCTTAGTGTCTTTTAATCTTTTAAGTGAAATTGACAACATGTTATTCTTAAATCTTAACCAACTAAACTATGTTGTTAATTGCTTAACTCGAATCTTAGATTAAGCGTTTATAGATTCCGAATTAGAAGCTAATCTAAATATGGCAGATGTTCCTATTTTGAGAAATAGTATTCACCATAATTCTCTAGAAGTTGATTTACATACATATTTTGAATTTTGATAAATTGAATTTTACTAAAAGAAAAATTAACTCAGTTCGAGATTTTAGCAAAGCTGATTTTGTTGGCTTAAATTTGTTTTTTAATACGGTCAACTGGGAAGAAGTTCTTAATTTTCCTGACTTAAAGAGGTGTTACGACTCCTTTATGGTTGTAATTGGGGAAGCATAATATTCGGTTTGTTCCACTAAAAGCAGTTAAACATAGTAATAAGCCAATTTAGTTTACTGAAAGATTGTGCAACGTAAAAAATTAGATGTCTAAAATGCATTAAAGGTATCGAAAGGATTATAGACATCGCGTTATTTACACTCAAATAAGAAGGGAATACGAAACTCTAAAAAAGTTTGTGTACGCTAAATATATGAACTCAATTGAGACCAACATCAAAAGTGACTCTGGGGCTTTTTGTGTGTTTCTAGATTCAAAGCGCAAATAGTTTGGTTTACCGGCTAACATTTATTATCTAAGTCAATCGTGTTGTAATGAAAAAAGTATTTGCGATATGTTTGCTTCTTATTTTCAGTCTAATTATGTCCAGGAGTGCTTTCCGTTAACACATAAGACTCGTTGTGATTACCAATATGGGTAGCCCAAATTTGACAATAAATCAAGTAATGCTCCAGATTTCTTCTCTAAAGTCCACTTTTAAGTTGGCTCCGGATAACGTACGAGTATGTCCTATGTTTCTTAAAATGGGTTCTGAAAGTCTCGCAGCTTCGCTTACCAAGATTTTCAACTTGTCATTTTCTACATGTGACTTTTTGGAAGAGTGGAAATTATCGCTTGTAAGTCCAATTCACAAATCATGCTCTAAACAAGAGGTTATTAATTACAGACCCATTTCAAAACTGAAATTAATACCAAAAGTTTTTGAAGCCATTGTGAAAAATTGTATATAAGAGGAAGTGACAACAAGCATCTCAATGGATCACGTTTTGTTAGTGGCCTAGTAGTAGATGGACGGTAACCAATCTCACCTTATTTGCAAACTTTTGCATTAAGGGAACCAGGTTGATGCAATTTATACAGATTTTTTCAAAGGCATTCGATAGAGTTCAGCATAATATTTTGCTAAGTAAGTTGAAGGACTTAGGATTTCATTCCAATATTTTCCTCTGGCTTAAAAACTACTTGACAAACCGTAGATAGAATATCAAAATTGGAACAATGGTATCTAAAGAAATCCTTAACCACTCTGGGACCTCTCCTATTCATACTGTTTGTAATGATCTTCCATCGAGAATTCGATATTCTAATTGTTTGCTTTATGCTGACGACTTGAAAATATTCAGGTCTATTAAGTCCAAATTGGATTGTGAGGAATTGCAGTTTGACATCGATGAAGTCTCATCGTGGTGTGATGAGAGCTGTTTGTATTTAAATATAGCTAAATGTAAAAGTATTAAATTTATAAGATCGACTGGAACAATTAATTTTGAATACTGTATTGCTGGCTCGCAGCTTGAGTTGGTAAACAGCCAAATGGACCTCGGTGTCATCTTTGATGCAAAAATTAATTTTAAAATGTACTTAGACTACTTGATTTGAAAATCCAATAAATTACTAGGATTCCTAACAGTTTTCTGACCCGTATACGTTGAAAGCGTTGTACATTTCTTTGATAAGGTCAACCTTAGAGTATGCCTGCTGTATATGGTGTCCGTTGTATAAAGTGGATGTAAATCGTTTGAATCTGTACAAAGAAAATTTACAAGATTTGCGCTCAGAAAACTCAATTGGGTTGACGATATTTTGCCACCGTATGCTCACAGATGTTTTCTGATTAATCAAAAAATTACTTGAAGTTAGAGGGAAGTATTATCTAATAATGCTTGTTAGGCATACTTTCTGTAATCGGATTCATTGCCCTAAACTGCTCTCTCTTTTCTCTCTATATGCTCCCTCAAGCTCGTTAAGGATGAGACAAGCACTCTTTCTTGTTTCTCTTTCGTACACTAACTACGGAAGTTCCGATCCTATTTCCAGATCCAGTTCTGAGTTTAATTCTTTTTCTCAAAACATCGACTTCTTTCTTAGCAGGGACGTTTTTAAAGCTCTTGTATTAGGTTCGTTGTAGCAGTAACGCATATTATTATTATTTTTTTTATTCTAATCATTTCAATTTATATCTTCTGTTTTTATTATTATACCTATATATGATTTTATGAAATATAGTAATATTGTAAATTTGCATGAGGCTTAGTCTATAAGAGATGTGTACTCGATAATTGGTAAGTAAATAAATTTAAAATTTAAAATTTAAAAAAAATCAAAATATTTTATGCATCAGAAAACTGTTTCAGTGATACATTTCACGTATTGGAAAAACGTAAAAAGGAGCAAAATGTTAATAAAAAAATCGAATAGAATAAAAAATATATATTTATAAAATAATGTCGAATACACCATGTATTATGTATTATGTCTTGTTTTTACAAATATAGACTTTAAATCTAAAAAAAAACAATTCATTGGCATCATCATAATTTTTAACAATTAGTATTTAATTTTGTATACACACTTGAAGATTCCTTAGACGACAGTACATTAAAAGTCAATACCAGTTTTCTAATTAGTTATTTGTCTACTCAGGCTATAGCTGGCATTACTTTTGGATTTCCTTCATTTGTATAACCAAATCCTTGTTTCGGCGTATCAATAAATTAACCCGATTTGTTCATTAAATTCATTTTATATATTCAGTTTTCTTCTTTTTAGGCTTCAAATTACGTTGTCTCAGAAAGTTGCAGAAAAAAGCCGATGCAATTTTGCACATAGTTTAATAAATAGTTAAGGCCTAAGATGCTGTTTATTTCGGCTAGGCCCTTTTAACGAAAAAAAAAGTGTTGGGCTACAGTCCGCTTGGGCGAACTGTTGGATACCGTATTCTTATTCCTATCCCTCATAATTGGGCGTGAAAAAAACGAAGCTTTTGTTAAAAAACGCTCCCTAGCTCAAACTTGGATTTAAAAAAAAAGTGTTTTTTTAAATTGTGGGCGTGTCAGTAGGCGGATTTTAAGAATATTTACACATGAGCATAAAGGCCCCTAGAGAGTATATATTATAAAATTCAGCTCCCTAGCTCAAACTTTGGTTTTTCAATAAAATTGTTTTATTTAATTGTGGGCGTGTCAGTGGGCGCATTCTGAAAATATTATCTCCCGAGCAGTTTTAGGAGTCATAGATCATATATAAAACATAGGAACGGGCTACAGTCCGCTTGGGTGAACTGTTGGATACCCTATTCTTATTCCTATCCCTCATAAGTGGGCGTGACAAAAGTCTAAGTATGGTTGAATTGTTACATATTTTGTTATATAACATTTAAAGGATTTTATCAAAAAAAAAAAACGAAGCTTTTGTAAAAAAAAACGCTCCCTAGTTCAAACTTTGGTTTTTCAATAAAATTGTTTTACGTAATTGTGGGCGTGTCGGTAGGCGGATTTAAAAAAAAAAAACACATGAGCATAAAGGGCCCCCAGAGAGTATATATTATAAATTTCTGGTCCCTAGCTCAGACTTTGAATTTTCAAAAAAGTTTTTTTTTTTAAATTGTGGGCGTGTCAGTAGGCGGATTTTGAAAATATTTACACATGAGCATAAAGGTATATATTATAAATTTCAGCTCCCTAGCTCAAACTTTGGATTTTCACAAAAGTTTTTTTTTAAATTGTGGGCGTGTCAGTAGGCGGATTTTGAAAATATTTACACATGAGCTTGAAAGCCGCCTATAGAGTATTATACATTTCAGCTCCCTAGCTCAAATTTTGGTTTTTCAATAAAATTGTTTTATTTAATTGTGGGCGTGTCAGTGGGCGCATTCTGAAAATATTATCTCCCGAGCAGTTTTAGGAGTCATAGATCATATATAAAACATAGGGACGGGCTACAGTCCGCTTGGGCGAACTGTTGGATACCCTATTCTTATTCCTATCCCTCATAAGTGGGCGTGACAAAAGTCTAAGTATGGTTGAATTGTTAAGAACGCTCTACATATTTTGTTATATAACATTCAAGGGATTTTATCAAAAAAAACGCTCCCTAGCTCAAACTTAGGTGTTTCAATAAAATTGTTTTATTTAATTGTGGGCGTGTCAGTAGGCGGATTTAAAAAAAAAAATATCACATGAGAATAAAGGGCCCCTAGAGAGTATATATTATAAATTTCAGTTCCCTAGCTCAAACTTTGAATTTTCAAAAAAAAAAAAAAAAATATTGTGGGCGTGTCAAAGGGCGGATTTTAAAAATATTTACACATGAGCATAAAGGGCCCATAGAGAGAATATATTATAAATTTCAGCTCCCTAGCTCAAACTTTGGATTTTCAAAAATTAATATAGGGGAAGGTCGTGTACCTCGGTCCGGATTTCAGATTTTTGCCAATATTTTATGTGTCGTTTTTTCTTTAGTTTTTCTTTTTTTTTTGTGTTACTACCTGAAGTCTTTTCTATGATATGGCGAAACTACCAAAAGGATATTGCTTACCATTCCTTAGAAAACTTAACTTTTATATGCTAACCTCAAACGGTCCAAGGTACAAGACGTGGTTGTACCTTGGTCCACGGAGTATTGCACCTTGTACCGAAAATATTATTAAACGTTTTTCTTTAGTTTAAAGGTGAAAACTTTAATTTATTTCAATAAAAAGTAAAAATGGTACCATTTTTAATTTTTTTCAAAAAAAAACAACAAAAAACAAACCATTATCTTAAAGTTTTTGGCTTGATTAAAAAAAAATTATTTCAAATAATAGTATTAAATAAAAAAAACTCTTTTACTAAAAAACTTAACAAAGGACTTCAATATTATTTAAAAACTTACTTTAAGGGAACAACATAAAAGAAAAACAAATTTATCAATTCAATATTATTTAAAAATTTTCATTAAAGGGCAAACCAATGGTCCAAGGTACACGCGCTATGATAGGTCCAAGGTACACGCGCTATGATAGGTCCAAGGTACACTTACACCACTTTAGCCAAACAAATTCGATTTTAACGTAGTATTCAAACCACATACGAACGACAATGTGTTCCTACCAAAAGATTATTAATACACTTTCCGAAATCGATTAAAGTAGCGAAAAAAGACAGAAAACTAAGCACTACATAACTTCAGAAAAGAGATAAAAAAAATACTTTTTTCATTGAAAACTATATTTGTTTGTTTTTCTGCCGACTCGTTGCAGCTGTGCCTTCAAAAAGAAACTGAGAAGACAAATTAACAGAAGATCAACATTTCACAGAAGGGCCGGTTTTTGCGTGCTTTGTAGTTTTCTGGATATTGGCACTCGGACCAAGGTACAATCGGACCAAGGTACACAACCTTCCCCTACCCTTAGAATAGGGTATAAAAAAATTGTTTTATTTATTTGTGGGCGTGTCAGTGGGCGGATTTTGAAAATTTTTTATCCCGAGCAGTGTTAGAAGCCATAGATCATATATACAAAATTTCAGCTTTCTAGCTCAAAATTCGATTTTTTCCAAAATTTTGTTTTTTTTTGAGTTTGTAGGCGTGTCTGTGGGCGGATTTCAAAAATTCGTAAACTTGATTATTTCGGGACCCTAGAGAGTATATGGTTAAAATGTCAGCTCTCTAGGTCCAGTTTAAAGGCCTAATTTTTGGCTACAGACGGACGGACGGACGGACGGACGGACATGGCTAGATCGACATTACTATCGATGCTGATCATAAATATAGTAACTTTTAGGGGTCTACGGGCAATATTAAGGTATGTTACAAACTATGCGTCAAAATTAATATACCCTTAGAATAGGGTATAAACATAGGAACGGGCTACAGTCCGCTTGGGCGAACCGTTGGATACCCTATTCTTATTCCTATCCCTCATAAGTGGGCGTGACAAAAGTCTAAGTATGGTTGAATTGTTAAGAACGCTCTACATATTTTGTTATATAACATTTAAAGGATTTTATCAAAAAAAAACGAAGCTTTTGTAAAAAAAACGCTCCCTAGCTCAAACTTTGGTTTTTCAATAAAATTGTTTTATTTAATTGTGGGCGTGTCGGTAGGCGGATTTTAAAAAAAATAACACATGAGCTTGAAAAGCGCCTAGGGAGTATTATAAATTTCAGCTCCCTAGCTCAAATTTTGGTTTTTCAATAAAATTGTTTTATTTAATTGTGGGCGTGTCAGTGGGCGGATTTTGAAAATTTTATCTACCGATTTTAGGAGTCATAGATCATATATACGAAATGTTAGCTTTCTAGCTCAAAATTAGATTTTTTTGAAAAAAATGTTTTTTGGGTTTGTGGGCGTGTCTGTGGGCGAATTTCAAAAATTCGTAAACTTGATTATTTCGGGACCCCAGAGAGTATATGGTTAAAATTACAGCTCTCTAGACCCAGTTTAAAGGCCTAATTTTTGCCGACAGACGAACGGACGGACATGGCTAGATCGACATTACTATCGACGCTGATCATATGTAAATATAATTCCGATGTGTGATTTGTTGACCAAATTAAATGTTAATGCTTTATTGTGTTTTTCGTCTGTTTGGTCATTTAGTTTTTTGTAAAATGAAAGATTAATTCATTTACTTTCCCAACGTTTCGGCGGGGGTTGCCACCTTCCTCAGTGGAATCTTTATTACATACACAACAAATAAATAAATAAAAGTGAACATTAAGTGAACCAAACAACTATTGGATAGAAATAAAACTTACAAATTAAGTTTAGAAAAAAAGGAATTAAATAAAATAAAATAAAAACGTCAGCTATATTGGCACTTCGACTTGTTGAAGTTTTGTCCTTAACTGTGTGTCCGTTATTGTTTTGGTATGAGGCAGTAGACAGCGGAGATGTTCTGTATGTCCTGTTTCCTGTTCATGTTGTTTTTGTTGTTTAAAATATGCAGGGTTTCGAATGTAAGGCGTTTTAATTTGTGTTTTTCTGTATGTAAAATTTGTGTGTTGTCGAAGTCCGGTCTATGGTTTGTATCAATGGTATGGCTGGCTAGCGCTGTTTTGTTGGGGTTGCCTGATTTTATGTCGGATTTGTGATTTGAGATACGTTGTTTGAGGAATTGCTGTGTCGTCCCAACGTAGCATAGATTACAAGGTTCATAATCTTTTCCTTGGCAATTAATTTTGTATACTACGTCGGTCTGTTTTCCTTTTTCCGTTGTTACTGTAAGCTTGGAGAATAGTCTCGCAAGAGTCTGATTAGACTTGTACGCCAAATTGATACCCTTAGTGGTGGAGACTCTCAGCAATTCTTGGCTAATAGACCACTCCTCTGTATGTCCCTGTTTCTCTCACTTTCTCTTCTTGCGGACATGTTCTGAGGCGGTGTCGAAGAAACAGGCGCCGAATAAGCTCTCCGGGAAAACTGTTGTCCTTCAAAATGCGTGTGACAATTTTTTCGTTTGCGTTGTGGAACTTTTCGTCACTCAGTGCAAAGATCTTTCTGATTAGGTTGCCAGCAGTGTTAATTATAACATGTTTCGGTTGATTTGACCGAAAGTTTACTTATCTTCCCGATGCTGCTTTTTTCCGGGACCAATTGAAGGAGAGATGTTCGTTTTCGCGATGAACTTTGACTTCCAAAAACGCTAACGACCTGTTGGTTTCTTTTTCAACACTGAATTGAATTCTGGGGTTAAATGCATTGAGGCATAGCAGCAGAGTGTCGATGTTACGGTAATCAATGACCGCGAAGAGGTCGTCTACGTACTTAACAATAAGCCATGGTTTTGTAGTTAGTTTGAAAGTGGGTTGCCCATTGGTAAACAGTCGATCTGTCTATAAACCTTGTCCTTGTGTTGCAGGTAGTTGCTTTCTTTGAGGCAAAAGTTTAAGATTTCCAGGAATTTATTTTGGCTGAGAGACGTGCTGTTCTTTATAATATCCCACGTCATTTTAATTATGCTAACCGCTAGTTGGATAGGTACGTTGGTAAAAAGGGATACTACTTACAAACTCTAGAGATTTTTTCACAGAGTATGTTGAATTTTGTGTCGCAGACTGTAGCAGCTTTCCAACATATTGACTAAGCTGGTAGCAATTGCTACCACGACCTCTTCGCGGTCATTGATTACCGTAACATCGACACTCTGCTGCTATGTCTCAATGCATTTAACCCCAGAATTCAATTCTATATACAAAGATAACATCCACAGCAGTGGATACGGTGGATACATGCTGCAAATATATTGCTTCCGATACTTCGTATCTAAACATTTTTCATCACAATCAGGGATGGGACTTTTTGAAAAAATGTCAGCAGTAGATTTGAAAAAAAAACGGAGTAGATTCAACTGTTTCGCAGTAGATTTTTATATTTTCAAAATGTAATGCTTGAAACTCGTTTAGTTTATTTCATTTATTCTCGAATTGGGAAACACGTGATATACGGAGGAAGTTGTTGGAGTGACAGCCCGCCCTAATGTCATTCACATATGGTCGGTGACAATTATTGACAAGTGAATTACACAGGATGTATCCGTTTACCTCACAACATCCCCCCTAATTCACTTACAAGCTTCATTATTACCCAATATTTACAATTCAATTTTATATCTTTAATTTACAATTTAGATTTTGAATGGGTATTATACTTATGACCCTGTATGCTTATGTTTTCAATATTTTCACTGGGTGTTCTCAATTCATCCTGGTTTTGATTTACATTAATAAAATCGGACGATACTTGGGGCTTATATTTGCTTACATTTGTCGTCAAATCGGATAAAGTGTGAGGTACATAATCGCTTACATCTGTCTCAGATTTACAAATACTAGCTTTACATAATTTAATTTGATTTACATGACGTTTCCATAAAACATTATTGTTAAAAATTTTAATATTATAATTTCTCTTTCCTAATATATTGATAACTTTTCCTTTTATCCACGAAACTTTTCCCGGAACACAATAATTCTTAGTTAGTACAATATCTCCAATTTTAAACGTTCTATTACTATTGCCTTTATAATATTTTTTTTGTTTTCCTTGCATTTCTTTTACCTTAACTTTTATCACGTTATTATTGTATGGATTTATTTCTCGAAGAGGGTTCATTAAATCAAACCTATTCCTTAATTTACGTTTAAACATAAGATATGCTGGAGATACCCCGGTGGTACTGTGGATAGCGTTTCGATAATCTAGGAGATATGCGTCTAACAATTTGTTCACATCTTTATTTGAACCGTTTGAATATAAAGCCCGTTTTAACGCTGATTTAACCAACTTTACCCCGTTTTCGGCTTGGCCATTTGTCGCTGGATGTCCCACAGGAATTGTGATGTGTTGAATTCCGTTTTGCTTTAAAAATTCTCTAAATTCTACAGACACAAATGATCTGCCATTATCACTGACCAGAATTTTCGGTAAGCCGAATCGTGAAAAAATTGCTCGTAACTTCTCGATTGTATGTACACTTGTTATATTGGTGCCCATGTCAACACACTCCAACCACTTTGTATGAGCATCCACGCATATTAAAAACATTTTTTTACATATTGGGCCGAAAAAATCCACATGA
This sequence comes from Portevinia maculata, assembly GCA_949715645.1. Lineage (NCBI taxonomy): Eukaryota > Metazoa > Arthropoda > Insecta > Diptera > Syrphidae > Portevinia > Portevinia maculata. The sequence continues at coordinate 225,723,301 of OX454526.1, forward strand.
ACCCTTTCCCATGGATGTTCAGGCCACTGCCAGTTAATCAGCGCGGATTTATTGGGAGTACCTTGATTTGCTATGCAGCTTCACAAGATCCTGCTTATTCCTCTACGTCATTATTTAGTGATGGCCACCAGCAATAGCTACGTATTAAGCTTTTCATTTTCCGTATTCCTAAATGCGTTTTATGTAATTGTCTAAGAATCGAATTCTTTAATGACTCTGGAACTACTATCTTATATCCCCAAAATAGGCAATCAGATTCATGATTTATACATACATCTCCTACATCTTCATTAATATTTACTGTATCGGCATCATCTATTGGCGTACGTGAGAAATAGTCTGCGATATTACATTTTGTGTTAACGTATTGGATTTCAAATTGGTACCCTGATAAAAACAAGGCATATCTTTGCAATCTATTTGCTGACATTGGCGGTATTCCTTTCTTGGAACCACAAATGGATACTAAAGGCTTATTATCCGAACACAAAATAAACTTGTTGCCAAAAACGTACTGATGATACTTTTTAACACCGAACATAATAGCCAGCGCTTCTTTCTCGATCTGAGAATAATTCATTTCACTCTTAGACAATCTTTGGGAAGCAAAAGATATTGGCTTTTCAATACCGTTTTCGAAAACGTGAACTAAGGCCGCAGCTAACCCACATGGGCTGGCATCCACTATTAATTTCAGAGGTCGATCTGGGTCAAAATGAGCTAAAACTCTATGAGAAACTAATTCTTCTTTTATTTCTGCAAATGCTGCATTCTGTTCTTGACCCCATCTGGTCCACTTGTAACGTTCACTCGAAAGCATTTTGTACAATGGGGCCGCTATGGTAGCTAATTTTGGAACGAAATCGCGGTAAAAATTAATAACACCAAGAAATGATTGAAGCTCTACCAATGAACTCGGTCTATTTTCTTTGGATCCGTTTTTATTCCATGTTTGTCTATAATATGACCTAGAAAACAAACTCAGTTTGAAAAAAACTCACATTTCTCTATTGCTACCCTTAACCCAGCTGTTTGTAATCTATCTAAGACTAATTTCAGCCTTTTTATGTGTTCTTTTTTTGTTCCTGCCGTTATTAAAATGTCATCCAAGAACACCGTCACACCATCGATACCTAAAAACAACTTTTCCAAACATCTTTGGAATATTGCAGGAGCCGATGGTATTCCATAAACCATCCTGGTATATCTGTACAACCCTTTAGTGATCGAAATAGTTGTTAGATTTCGAGATGATTCGTCTAACACCAAATGTTGATAGGCCGTTGACAAATAAATTTTGGAAAATTGAAGACCACCATGAAGCCTTGCAAACAAGTCTTTTATCCTTGGCAAACAGTACTTATCCACCAACAGCTGCGGATTTAGGATGACCTTATAGTCTCCACATATACGAACTGTGCCTTTTTTCTTTAATATTGGAACGATGGGAGTACCCCATTCACTATACTTGACCGGCTCCAAAACTCCTAATTTCACTAAATGCTCAATTTCTTTTTCTACCATATCTTTGATGGCAAAAGGTAAACTACGCGGCCTGAAATATTTCGGAATTGCGTTATCTTTTAACGTAAGAGTGACCCTACCTTCCTTAAAAGTTCCTAATTTGCCATCAAAAACAGCAGGGAATTTCTTAACAATATCGTTGGCCTCACAACTCTCCTCATTTAAAAAGTGGATGGACTGTATTGACATCTCAAAAGCGTACATCCAATCGCGACCCAACAACGGTGGCCCACCTCTTCTTATGACATAGAATTCATCAAATCTTTCCTTATTTAGGTAATTTACCTTGAATGTACGTTTCCCGAGTGGTGCGAAATGTGAACCATCATAATTTCTCAGAGGCGAGTTGGTTAAATCAAGTTTGCGGTCTGAAAAATGCTTTTTATAATCTTCTTCCGAAATTGCCGATACTGATGCGCCGCTATCTATTTCCGCGTATATCGAAACACCATCCAGTTCGACCAACGTGGTAATTGGATTTAATTTGTGATCTGTGGATAAATGGAAAAGTGATAAGTCGTCAATATAATTGCAATTATTGTATTTAGATGTGTGAGCGTTATCTTCTACATTATGTTGACACATTTTCTTTAGATGGCCCTTTTGGTGACATTGGTTACATTTGTAGTTTCGAAATCGGCATACTTCTACTGAGTGGTTTGTATTACCGCATACTCTGCAGCTCCGGAATTGCCTATAAAGTGACTGCTGCTGAAGCTGTTGATGTTGATTCTGTTTCTGTGGATTGCTGCGGTAGTGTTGCTGGTCGCTGTTATTTCCAATTGTACATGTTTCCCTCCTATTATTGATGCGGTATAGTTCCTCATTTGGTACACACTCTGTTTTAATTCGTGTTTCGTCGGTTATCTAATATTGTGTTTTAATGCATTCGATCGACATCGCAATAGTAAGAGCTTTATCAAAAGTTAAACTCTTCACATCCTCGAGAAATAGCTTATCCTTCTCAGGACCCTTTTCCATGCCCATGATAAATTTGTCCCGAAGTGCAAATGATCAATGAGTATCGAATTCACATTTAGCTGCTAAAGCTCTTACTCTGGCTGCCCATTGCTGATTGGTTTCGTTTTTTTCCTTTTCAGCTGCATAAAATTTGTAGCGTTCTGCAAATCCGGACTTGGGAGGCGTAAAATGATTGTCCAACGACAAAATTAGTACATCAAAAGTGGAGTTGGTGTCTTCGGGCTGATCTGGGAATACTAGATCACTAAGTAATTTATATACCTTTTCACTTAGCGCGTTGATAAGTATTGCGCGTTTCTTTTTTGGCTCCTCGATGTCATTTGCGATAAAAAATTGTAATATTTTTTTCTTGAAGACAGCCCAGTCGTCTGCTTCTCCGAAGCTTGAACAATTTCCAATCGTTGACATTCTTCACTTTATCCTCGTCGCCAGTTGTAATGCTTGAAACTCGTTTAGTTTATTCCATTTATTCTCGAATTGGGAAACACGTGATATACGGAGGAAGTTGTTGGAGTGACAGCCCGCCCTAATGTCATTCACATGTGGTCGGTGACAATTATTGACAAGTGAATTACACAGGGTGTATCCGTTCACCTCACATAACATATATACACATAAATAATTTAAAATAATAAAATAAACATTAATTTTTCTTTAAAACATAACAAAAACAGAACAAAACAAAAATTCATTCATGTCATAATTTTTCTTTTAATTTCTAATAATTCTTTGTTTTGATTTTACAGCAAAAGTAATCAAATTCATTCTTTAATATATAAAATATAATTATACATTTTCATTTCAAAATTATTACAAAAGTACAAATTGGGAAATCGAGAAATAAATTGTTGCTCCAGGCTCTCTATCGCTTCTAAAAACTCTTGAGAAGAGTTTCTTTGAAATCTGTGAATATGGAGGAAACACTAGGTTTTTGACTTAATTTCAGCTCACACTTGTGTTTTTGAGGTTTTTTTTTAAATGAAGCCTGCAAAATAATAAAACGCATTTTGCTACCAAAATCAACAGTTTTATAGTCAGACTCGGGTTTGAAAATGTTGTTCACATTGTCCTTCTTTTTGAGTTATTGTTACTGCATTTTAATCTCGCAAGCTCTAAATTCACAGTTGGCTCACAGTTTCCATGAGTTTCCTCCGTGCACTTTGCTGAAAAGGGTCTTTAAAACGAACAAATGAATTAAAATGGAATTAGTTGCTTGTTATTTCCCCCTCAGTTGCGTAAATCTCGAAGGCATTTTCCAGACAATTTGTTTTTCCTCTCGACCGCAGGCCAAATACTTTAAAGTATGTTTCACATTTGTTCTTACAATTTTTTTTAAATTAAAAAAACAGTTGAACTTTATCTTTTAAAAAACACGTACACTCTTATTTGTTTGCTCTGAGAACAAACAGTATTGCGTTTTCTTCAATTGTTTCGCACGACTGACAAGAATTTAAGTCAATATGCCTTTAAAAATACATTATGAAAAAACGTACCGCCCTTCCCAACCAATTGCAAAACCAGTGTGACCAACAACCATAAAGACTAGCAAATAATGATTCAAATCATTTTTATTGTTACTTGGCTGAACACCGGATTGCATTATTTTTAGCGAAATCAAAGCAAAGAAGAAGCAGTTATTTTCATATTTTTGACAAGTATAATTGTAGAGGTTGATAATTAGGTGTAAACAGTAAAAAAATAATTAGAAAAACCAGCCATAAACCATTTTTAAAAAAGCAAAGCAGGTAGCACTGCACGAAGTGAAAAGATACACACAACGAGGATCATGTCGATACGCCTTTAAAAAAGCAATATGAAAAAACCCACAATCATTCGTCTTACGAAGCGTGCCGCATGTAGTGAAACAGGCAAAATATACTGTGTACCATAAGCGTTAAAACACATCCTTTTGACCTGCTTCCACATATTGTAGGTTTTTTTTCAGCATTTTGCTTTGTAGTAGTAGGAAATGCATATGTAGAGACAGTATCCCTACTCATTATATGGATCTGGTCGCTTGCCATCAAAATATAGCCAATTGCCGAAAGAAGTAGCTATGAACATTATAATTAGGTACTCGTAATAGTTGGATTTCATTAGGAAGAATGGGAGTGACTGCATTCAGTGATAGAAATAAAAAAATATTTTGTGGATTACATTTACATATTGCATGATTTTTTTTTTCGTAAGACCAACAGTGCAGTAGATTTTATTTAAAGGCTGTAGATTTATTTTTCGAAAAAAAGCAGTAGATTCACTGTAATTGCAGTAAAGTCACAACCCTGATCACAATCTGTTCAATGTTTTTTTGACAGCTTATGTCAGCATCACGGTTGCAAAAAGGTGTACAGTTATCCTAAATTTCCAGGTACGAAAGTAGATACCATTTCTCAATACTCAGTGCTATTTTCTCAAAGTTTTAAAAGTTGAATTTTATTTTTACTTTTAAATAAGGCAACATAACAGATGAGTTTTTACAATACGTGATTTTTTATGGCAAAAAGTACGGAGCCCAATACGAACTATTTTGCGGTTCTAAGAATTTAAATGCAAATTTGACTTTTCTGACATTTGTCAAATTTATATTGAAAATCCTTAAATTAAAAAATATTAATTTTAGACCGTTTAAAGTGATGCCAAACAAATTCTATACTATACATATTCTGAACCTCATAGGTTCATAGGTGCTTAAAAACAAGAACGTAAGAACTTAACTACTCAAGTCATATAGCAGGATAAAGCAGTAGGTACATACTGAAGGCCAATCATTCTCGCCTAAGGAAAACGAAAAATATTTAGGTGAACTTGTGTTCTAAAGTTCTTTTTCACCCTAATACTTGGTTTGCTTTTTATCTTATTAATAAGTTTTTAATTATTTTTTTTTTTGGTTTTAATAAAATATTTACGTACTTTTTTATCTGTGTCAGTACTATTTATTCCATCACTGGTTCCGCATGGTTGACATATTAGTGCCAGCATTTGAAAACAAAAACGCTGCTGCCTATGTTGCTGGAGATCGATCTTTTGGGCAACCGCGGATACATTTCCCAAAGAAACGCACCTAATGTATATCAATAATGTAGTGGCGTGATTGGTCCATTTTTATTCGAAGATGAAAATGGCAATGCAGTTACTGTGGATAGAGCTCGATATCAAGCGATGATTAGAAACTTTTTGTACAGTCAATTGGAAGATATTGATGTACAGAATATGTGGTTTCAACATGATGGAGCAATATGCCAGCAACGAACTCAATCGATCTTTTGAAAGAGAAGTTTAACTATCGCATAATTTCCCGAAGAACAGACGTGAATTGGCACCACTGGTTGTTCTTCTTATGGGGTTTCTTGAAGAGTAAAGTTTATGCCGATAATCCTCAAACTGTTCAACATCTCAAAGACAAAATCATCGAGCAAATATCACTTATTGAGCCATCAGTATACGAAAAATTGATTCAAAATGTTGGTAAAAGATTGACAGTCTGCCGAGCTAGTAGGAGGTCACAAGGTTGTTGTAAAGAAACTACACTTCTCATGCTCGCCAGAGAGTGTAGTTACAGATCTAAGAAGGAAAAACCTAAAGATACTAGAAGCTGTCAATATGCTAAAATCTAAAAGCAAAGTACCGCTTCCAATGTTTATGCTAACTTTTGAGCACGACGAAAATATTAAAAAGATATACGATATTAAAGACATCCTTGGAATGAAGGTAGAGATTCATGCCGTAAGGAAATCGAAACTTGTACCACAGTGCAAGAATTGTCAAAAGTATGGACATACGAATAAATACTGCAGCTCTAATCCAAGATGCGTAAAGTGTGCAGGAAACCACCATACTAAAGATTGTATTAAGAAAAAAGACGAACCAACGAAATGCGCTAATTGCAACGAAAAGCATCCAGCCAACTATAGAGGCTGCTTAGTTGCTAAACAGATGCAATTAGCGAAAGACAAAAAGCATAAACAAGCTATGCCAAATACAAAAAAGGACGCACCTAAAGACATAAAGGACTTGCAGATGCGAGCGCCAAAAGAAGTACCCATAGCCCATAAAAATATCAAAAAGATGTCAGTACCAAAAAAAAGGAGCGGGTACAGTATTGACATATGCACAGGCTGCATCGAAAAAAGTAGATAATGTCGCAAAAACGAAAAACTACAACTAAAACTAAATTAAATAATAATATGGAAACGTTCATGGAAAAAATCCTAAGTAGAATAGAAAGCATGGATAAAAGCAATAAAGTTATATTAGAAATAATCTCGCCCCTTGAGAAAAAAAGCAGCAATAACAAGGCTGCACAAAAAAGAAGAACATGATGGATAGTTTAAAAATCCTGGAATGGTATGCTTATGGTATCGAGAACCGTAAGGATGAAATCGAAGTAGTCCTCGACATGAACCAAATAGATATTATGTCTTGCCTCTGAGACGCACTTAAAATTCAATACAAACTTTAAACTGCAAGGGTACGAATTATATCACTCCCCACATCCCCATAATTCAGCAAAATGCGGGGCTGCAGTTATAGTAAAGAATACGATCGATCACCATTCGAACGAAAAGTGGACAAACTATATCAGTTGCATCAATTTACTGTTCTCCCAGTTACAATCTAAAGAAAAATTACTCTTTAGGCATCTTCCGAATATTTAGCAATAGATTTATTGCAGGGGGAGATTTTAATGCCAAAAACAAGTATTGGGGATCTAGATTGACAAATACAAGAGGAAGATAACTTTATGAAGCAATAAACGAAATTAACGGCAAGTATCACTCAACGGGAAAACCTACGTATTGGCCAACAGATAGAAACAAAATCCCTGATCTTGTCGACTTCTTCGTAACAAAGAATACCTCGTCTAACAATATAAAGGTAGAAGAAGGGCCAGATCTTGACTCAGATCATTCCACAATACTTTTAACACTTGGCGATAAAATCACTATTAAAGAAAATAGCGCAAGGCTAGGAAATAAGCTGACTGATTGGAGCTACTTCAGACAGCATCTAGAGGATAGTATTCAGCTCTTAGAAACAATTGAAACAGAAGATCAATTAGAAGATGCTGTTCAAATATTAACTGTCAATATCTAAAGAGCTACATGGGCTGCAACACCTAAAATGAAAACTAAAACAAAACAAAACTCGTATCCAAAAGTAATATGTGATATAATTACGGAAAAGAGACGAGCTAGAAAACGTTGGCAACAAACAAGAGCGCCCAGAGACAAAACAATACTGAATAATCTAAACGGTCAGCTTAAAAGATCGATAAGAGAATTTAAAAATGAGTCTCTTAAAAAATACCTTACTAATCTTACAAATGATGCTAGTACCGAGTACTCACTCTGGAAGGCAACAAAGAAAATGAAAAGGCCAATTGCTCACACTCCACCAGTTAAAAACAGTGAAGGTAAATGGGCAAAAAACAACCAAGAAAAAGCTAATTTATTTGCTGAATATCTTGAAGACGTCTTTCAACCATATGAAGATAAAGACTGTCAAGAAAGCGAAGAATTGTGCGAAGACGAAAGACACATTCAAAAGGTAACGGCTAAAGAAATTGCCAATGAAATAAAAAAGGGCATCAGTACTAAAAAAGCCCCGGGATTTGATTTAATATCAGTCGAAATCCTAAAACAATTCCCAAAAAAGGGCTTAAAGAAACTAGCACAAATCATAAATGCTGCATTCAGGATAAGGTATGTACCTAGCATGTGGAAAGTCGCGGAGGTGATTATGATACCAAAACCAGGCAAACCGCCTAGTGAAGTCACCTCCTATCGCCCCATATCTATACTACCTATGTTGTCCAAGTTATTCGAAAAGATGTTGATTAAACGTCTGAACAAAATAATCGAAGAAAAATCGCTAATCCCAAACCATCAATTTGGTTTTAGAAATGAACACTCCACGATCGATCAGGTGCATAGAATAACAGATAAAATCGAAAAAGCATTTGAAGAAAAAAAGATATGCTCTACTATATTTCTCGATATAGCACAAGTTTTCGACAAATTATGGCACAAAGGACTGATATATAAATTGCAAAAGCATCTGCCAAAACAATTTTCAGAAATTTTAGAGTCCTATATATTAGAGAGATTCTTCAGAATTAAACAAGGAAATGACTACTCCACATTAAGAGAAATAAAAGCTGGTGTACCACAAGGAAGTGTGTTAGGTCCTGTATTATATATCTTATTTATTAGCGAGTTGCCGAACAGTGATGAAACAACTGTGGCAAAATTTGCAGATGATACTGCTGTACTTGCTGTGGGAGAAACTGTCGAAGTAGCGACAAAAAAACTACAGAAGGCAGTGAACAATATAACAAAATGGACAACAAATTGGCAAATTAAACTAAATGACCTAAAATCGGTCCATATAAATTTTACAAATAAAAATGTTCAGCACATACCAGTATTCATAAATGATAAAGAAGTAGATTACGCAAACACAGCCAAATATCTAGGCATGACACTAGACGCAAAACTGCGCTGGAAAGCACATGTAAAGAAAAAAAGAGCAGAACTAAATATGCGCTACAGTAAAATGTATTGGCAAAACAAATTTACAGAAAATTCAAACATTTCAAAACAAAGTTCTACGGAATATAGTAAATGCACCATGGTACATAAGAAACGCTGATCTGCATAGAGATCTAGAAATAGAAATGATTGAAGATGAAGTCAAAAAAGTAGCTAATAGACATAAACTTAGGCTTCTCAATCACGTCAGCTCAGAAATGAAGAAACTATTAAATACTAGCAATATGACTAGGAGGTTAAGAAGAATAAAACCTTTTGAACTAGCTACATAGTTCGAAAAATAAAACAAACATAGGGACGGGCTACAGTCCGCTTGGGCGAACTGTTGGATACCCTATTCTTATTCCTATCCCTCATAAGTGGGCGTGACAAAAGTCTAAGTATGGTTGAATTGTTAAGAACGCTCTACATATTTTGTTATATAACATTTAAAGGATTTTATCAAAAAAAAAACGCTCCCTAGCTCAAACTTGGGTGTTTCAATAAAATTGTTTTATTTAATTGTGGGCGTGTCAGTAGGCGGATTTAAAAAAAATTAACACATGAGAATAAAGGGCCGCTAGAGAGTATATATTATAAATGTCAGCTCCCTAGCTCAAACTTTGAATTTTCAAAAAAAAAAAATAATTGTGGGTGTGTCAGGCGGCGGATTTTGAAAATATTTACACATGAGCATAAAGTGCCCATAGAGAGTATATATTATAAATTTCAGCTCCCTAGCTCAAACTTTGGATTTTCAAAAAAAATGTTTTATTTATTTGTGGGCGTGTCAGTGGGCGGATTTTGAAAATTTTTTATCCCGAGCAGTTTTAGGAGTCATAGATCATATATAAAAAAATTCAGCTTTCTAGCTCAAAATTCGATTTTTTCCAAAATTTTGATTTTTTTTTGAGTTTGTGGGCGTGTCTGTGGGCGGATTTAAAAAATTCGTAAACTTGATTATTTCGGGACCCTAGAGAGTATATGGTTAAAATTTCAGCTCTCTAGGTCCAGTTTAAAGGCTTAATTTTTGCCGACAGGCGGACGGACGGACGGACATGGCTAGATCGACATTACTATCGATGCTGATCATACATATAGTAACTTTTAGGGGTCTACGGGCAATATTAAGGTATGTTACAAAATATGCGTCAAAATTAATATACCCTTAGAATAGGGTATAAAAACAGTATTAAATCCTCTATGGACAAATACTTAGAATATTAATTTTAAAATATGAAAGACAAATTGCTGATTGGTTTAATAATTGGAAAGCTGGCTAATCTCCGCCCTGCGACAATGAAATACCAAGAAGGTTGTATCGCAGGGAAAACGGGAAGACGGGAGAAGGGGTTACTGGGTAGAAATCACCACACTGTTACTGAGTACGCGCTCGGTTTCGTCTTTGGAAGATTACCACCTCCCAGCGTAAAAAAAAAAAAAAAAAAACATGGACGTCATTCTTTTTCATTATCAACCGAAACCAATGTACATTAATTTTCAATAAAAATAAATACAGATTTCACATAATTTATGTCTTTCATTCAACATTTAAAATGATACCTCAAATTTGAACACATTTTAGTTTATAAGCTACATGTTATTTAAGGTACGGGTGAATTGATAACAAGAATATGATCTAAATTTTTTATTATACATAACGTTGGTTGATATTTTTAAAAGATTGTACTCGTATTGAAAAAAATTATGTTTTTGTAAAGAAAAATTTGTTGCAAAAAATATTGGAGGAGTTGTTAAGAACGACTTTATCTGCATACTTTGGGAAGAGTCTTTATCTTCATTTCCATTTATTTCTCCAATAAAAATGGGCTTCAAGTTTTGGACCGAATAGTTTCCAAATTTTAGCATAAAGGGCCTCAAAATTGAGAACGGACGGACATAACTTTTGGTGCCGGTGATCAATAGTTACTTTTAGGGGTCTACCAGCATTCAGGTATGTTACAAAATATGAGTCAAAATTATACTTCCTTAAAAATAGGATATAAAAATAAAAGTACGCTCTGTGGATGCATTTGTAACTGGCATAGCTACTCAATATATAAGTAGTCTACAATCTGCAGTAGATTTTTCTAGGGGGTCTTGACCAAAAATATTTAATAACCGCATCCCATCTCAAAGCAATATGTAATAGTCCTTCAATTGCTTAAATTTTTCAGGAATAACATATTTTTTTCGCAGTCTTGTTTTTAAAATTTTGCAATTTTATTTATTTGCGGGGCTTTGTGGGACAAATTTGTCAATACGAGATAATAGGTGATGCGGGACAGGCATTTCTAATGCGGGTCTTTCAAATATGGATAAGCATGTTTGTCGATTCGCTATTGTTTTTATAACATCTAACATATTGATTTAAAAGTTTGCAACACTATTCGCCAATTCAAAATGGATTCCATATTGTACTACAATACTCAAGTACCAACCGCAACAAGTCATTATAAGTAGTGTCTTCAGTGAATATTGGTATGAAAATTCTTTTGTGTTTATTCGAACAAATCCAAGCATTTGTTTGCCTTATTAAAGAATATGGTCTATATAGGGTAAAACTGAAAGTTCTGGATCAAGAATAAGTCCAAGAATAAGATACAGTGTTATTTAAGGTCCTCTGCAAATAAAAGACATAAAGAGGACAAACGAAACTGTCGGAACATCATACATGAATAGAAGAAATAGCAATGGTCAAAAATGGCTACCTTGAAGGACGCCAGATAGAGCTTTATATTTTAAAAAATATTTTCCTCAATTTTTACTCTTTGAATTCTACCTTTTACGAGTAGGTAGGATTCCAACCAACCGTGGATTGTGAATTTACCGGATGTAAACCCATGCTGAAACTGATATGTGTGCTTTTAATTTAAAAGTAAGTTTTTTGTATACATTTTTTCAAACAATTTGGGTAAAGCAGCGATCTTACTTTTAGGTCAACAATGTAGTAATTATTGTAAGAGTTAAGCATGCAACTCACACTGTCAGACCATATTTATATTCATGTACCTACATTCATAAGCTGTGATTATATATATACACATACAGTCATACACATAGAAGATTAAGAATAAGATATCTACTTAAATTATATATAATATTTATACATATATACACATACAGCCATACACATGTAAGATTAAGAATAAGAATAAAAAGAGTGTCAGTTTTTATGATCGCATTCACAGAAAACGGACGTGTTATTATTTAATCCGCAGCTTCGATAGTAAAACAGTAATATAATGCGACTACAACAACTAGTTGTATCTTGCTTTGGTCCAGATTTAAATACCGGAGCTAAGAACACAGTTTTCCAGCAATCCAGAAATTTACCATTTGAAAGTGATAGATTCAAAATATCAGCTATTGGTTTAGCTATTGAGGCCGCACACTTAACCAAAAGAACAGGAGGAATACCATCCGGCCATTCTTTTTTGGTGTCATTCAAGTTTAAGAAGAGCTCCACAACATTTCAATCCATAGAACCAATATCGATCACTAGAGAAACGTGTAGAGGGCTTTGATCAGAAGGGCAATCTGAAGAATGTACTGACTGGAAATAATGAGCAAATGTATAGTACTAGTACAATAGTTTTATAAAGATTATTTTTTTATACTCTATTCTAAGGCAATATTAATTGTGACTCACAGTTTTTAACATACCTTACTATTGCCAGTAGACCCCTTAAAGTTACTTTATTCGTGATCAGCATCGATAGTTATTTCGATCGCCCCCACAGAGCCCCCAATCTCAATCAAACAAATTTTTCAAAAACATATAATTTTGAGCTAGAGAGCTGCAGTTTTTGATATTTAAATTATTATATTATAAATACATAATGCTCGGGAGTTACAATTTTTGAAATACACCTACTTATACGCCCACAATTTTATCGAAAAATCAAAGTTTAAACTGGGAGCTGAAATTTGAAATATACTCGTTAGAAGCCCACTATTTAACCCTTCTGTCAATCACAACTTTTATACCTTTCCATCAACCACAAGTTCTGGCCAGACCTTCGTACATTTTGTATGAACGGACATCACAGAATAAAAAAAAACCGCTGCACGTGAAAGCACAAAAAATGGGAAACCACAAAAAAATATAGTTACCATACAAATTGAATGTAGGTCTCTCTAAACCTTGTCATTGACGGAAGGTAGTAAAATTGAAAAAGGCTTATTTCTTTCAAACGGGTACATATGTATATATAAATAAAAATTTTATCAAATAGAAGGAAAAATTAATGGTTGACTCTATCATGGAGTTTCAAGGAGCTTGGGCGATAACTTCTTAGAAAAAACTGTCATCAAAATGTTGAAATATCTGGCCAGACCTTATAGTTGACACAAGGGTTAAAAGAAAAACGTTTCACTAAAGAAATCATTGTAAATGAAAGTCCTATTCTTCGCAAAGTATGTAGAAAATGTTGTTTTAAACAATTCCTTTATATAAAGTTTTCTGCAGCTTTTAAGGGGGGTTTTTTCACACAAACTTTGTTTTTCGATAAAATCCTTTAATGTTGTATAACAAAATATGTAGAGCGTTCTTAACAATTCACTCATACCTACTTAGACTTTTGCCACTCTCCACTTTATGAGGGATAGGAGTAGGAATAGTGTTTCCAACAGTAGCCCTTCCCTATGTTTTATTCTTAAGATTGGATATTCTTCTATTGAACCCGGCGGGATGAGAATTTGTTCGGAACAAATAGACTCACAGCTCTCTAAGGACTGAGAAAAGTGTTGGTACTATGCCACGGAAAAAATGAAAAATAATTACTCATTGAACCAAAGTCCTATAATTCCTGTTATTAGTATATATATTTTGTGAAGTGAATTTTTTATAGTAGGACAATCAATCTTTTCAATATCAATATCAAATTCCGTGGAAGGACTTAAAGGAAGGATTTAAAGTTGTCGCAGCAACACTTACTGTATAAATTATAGTTTCAGGAACAGTTTATATATTAGGATTATCATCAAATTCAACAACACATGAAATTAAGTTTGATTGACTGGTTTGGGGCACAGACGTTTTTTGGACGATTTATGAATAGTTTACTTTTACTTTAACAAAGCAGCCTGCAGGAACACTCAGTCAATGAATTTAATTTCCGATGGAGAAATATCTGTTTTTATGAATTTATAACACTTTAAAGCATTAATACGTATATTGGATTTGACAGAGATGTGTTTAATAAGATCATCAGGATCGTTATTGCATTGAACTTTATAACATGAACCCGTCTGAAGGAAGTCAGTGTATTTAATGTGACACAACTAGTTCCTATAAGTTCCTGATTATTATTATGATTTCTTACAGATTTTGTAGACTTTGTGGATTTTCTCTGGACAACTTCCCAATTTTTGTTGTTTACTTTGTTGGCCTGCTTGTTAACGTGAACAAATTGATCTAGTTCAGAGTTTACGAAAGGAGGAGGGTCATCACCTTCACTCCTATGACGAATGTCTTCAAACTTACGTGGTAAACTAGAAGAATTATTAGCAGCATCATAAATATCAGCAATCGTTTGTATCGTTCCCATCTCCATTGCCTTCAGTCATTTCACCATCATGCAGATGCATTCAATTACATTTTCTTTTTCAGATCCTTTGCACACATAAGAAACAACTAAAGTGCAATTACCCGATGCAGTAGCGGCTTTTAACCAACATGTGTTTACACCAAATAATATATTTATTATCCTTTTTGTCATCGTTTACAATAACATTATGAGTGGAAACTTTTTTGGTGCTTTAAACCAGTTTGTGTTTCGTGCTCTTGGCATCGATTGGCAGTAATGCAGGAGCACTCTCAGCAATTGTGGGAAATATCATAGATACTTTGGCTTGATGAAGCAACATAATGTCGTAGACAGATTAAGGGACGGAGAGAAAGGAATAAAGTTTTGACTGGAAGAAAAACAAAGTGAATTGGCTTTATTCTACGCGGCACTAGAAATAGAGTTCTTGTTAGTAATTTGTTTTTTTTTTGGTTCGTGGAAAGTTAAGCGACCTTTTCCTTCTTTTTGCTTCGAGTTGTTTTAACATCTTTTATTGACACTTTATTGACTTCATTGATATTATTAATATTGTTTAAAGATTTATTTTTATTTATAAATTAATTAAAATAAACAAAAATATAAATAGATGAGAAAATTCATTTTTGTTTTCATTGAAGACGATCTAAGTTATTAGAGCAACACTTGGCGCACTAAACCCTCTACCGCATACAAAGCCATATATGGCTTTTTATTTTAACGTTAAGATTTGCGACAGAAATAAACAGTTCCAAAAACTAACGGCATTTCTGTTGCATTCGCTGTTATTTGCAGTTGCGGAATGTGTGTTTTTTGTTTTCTCTTAGAAAGAATAAATATTTAACTGTAGTTGATCAGCGTTTTTGGTCACTTCGTAGTCGAAAAATTCGTTGAATAAAACTGTTTTTTTTGGAAGTTACAAATTACGTTGCTTATAGATGGCAGCTGTGCATTTTATCGAAGAGCCACATATGGCTGTCTATGCATTTACAAAAATATCAGTCAAACATCGTCATGCCATATTTGGCCGCTTATGCGGTAACGAAAAAAATAACAATTATAGTTTTGTCCATTTTTATTTATTTTTTCCGAAAATAGGCTAATTTATAATGGCATCAGCACGGTCCTGTGCCTGTGTACAGGACTCTTTTCGACTTCAAGATGGCGGTACCCAAGCATTTGTGCAAGGTTGGTAAAACGTACAACAAAAGAAAGTTCGTCCAGCTTCCAACAGTGGTACTGCAACAAGTACGAACAGAACTTCGGATTTTCGTCAATCGATCCCGACTTCTATTCAGCTGAAAAAAGCTAAAAAATCTTTGGCACATCGTACACCTCTGATTGCAGTCCGTAAGGGTTCAGTGGATAATCTTCTAGAATTCAAAAGTGGCAGGCAGCAATGCCATACCTAATGATTGCAAATTTCAAATTTCGTATTTCGTCCCAAATTCGGCGTTGAACAGAAACTTTTTTATGTCTTTGCATAATTGATATCATTTTGTTTTTTTATTACTCTTTCTATGAAATGTAAATATAATCAGTAAGAATACCAATACAATTATGTGTCAACAAAATCGTTACTGCATGAGACGCCATAAGGATATTGTATATGGCTTTTTTTTCCAAAAACTGCCCTACTTTTTTAAAAAAAAATATCATAGATATCTTTAGCAAGCTGCATAAACAGTAAATCCAACTTTTTTTTTTTAGTGGGTCATAATGTATGCAGTAGAGAGTTAAGGCAAAAATTCGATTCCGATTTTAATATATTCAACTGAAGTATTTTGATTTTCGCACAGATGAAATGTAATGAATTGCAAACGCAACACGAAATTGAGTTTATTTATTCAGCTTCGTAACACTATTATAATATTTGTAGGATTACTCAAAGACCGTCACGAATGGAGGTGGTCCTGATGGAATTCCTTCTTTTATTCTTAAGCAATACTTCCATACGAATAATTTTAACCTGTCCTTGTTTACTGGTGTCATTTTTAGGGCAATGGGAGTATTTTTTTATAGCTCCAGTTCACAAGGCAGGACCAAACAAATTTGGTTGAAAATTATAGGGCAATATCTAAAGCATCTGCAACTCCACAGATATTTGAACTTATACTAAGATATCACATGTATGAACTTTAATATCAAAGAACAAATTTTTGATAAACAACATAATGTAACCGATGCTCGTGAATCTGGTTTCAAAGTTGACAAACTCTATACAAATTTGTCGCCATTCCAGTTTAATAATTAAACTACAATCTATCGGAATTCAGAGCATTCTTCTTATTTCGTTATCTATAGCTATCTTAATGATAGGACATCTTCACCTCAAAAATAATAAAATTTTTGTCGGGAGTACCTTGCACTCCTCCTTTTTAATAAATATTTATAAACTAAATCCATTTCTCCTGAATAAGCCGCCTTGCTTATTAATTTATGCAGATGATATGAAATTATTTATGTGTATCAAAAACGAAGCTTTACCGCGTATCCTCCAAATTGATTTTAATTTCATAGTTGATTGGTGTCAAAGCAATTTATTACCGTTGAACAAGTCGTAATTTAACACGTTTATTGCGCAACTACCAAATTTTCGACAAGTTTCTTTGAGAAAGGTTCTTTGGCGTAAAGACTTCCTCGGATCTTGCAACTTCCAATTCGGTCAAGCAGTCCTGCTGTCATGCGAAGTATCTTTATATCGGGCTGCCGTTAATTTGTTCTCATGCATTTTTTTTTTTACACTATCATCTCTGTGTCGAGAAGTGCTTAAAGCAAGCAACTATCACGAGCAGAAATTAGCCGGCACTAAAAGTGCTCTCACAGGCTCATCATTTAGTGCAGGTGTTAGTAAGGACATAACAATTAAAAACACAATAATTATGTGCCCATAAAATACTAACACAGACACAAATCATGCAAATAATTTAAAACACTAAGGCATTATTACGCAAAATATTTTTAAGCTTAGTTTTACTAACATGCAAGTCAATCACATGATCATTTAGATTATAGATTCTACTCATGCGACTAATAGGCTCATGCCTGCCACAATTCGTTCTATGATTGGGGCTAAACAATAATTCAACACTGCGTAAATTATGGGCACCACCACGAAAATTAAAGCCAATAGATGACAGCAACTCAGGTGCATCTATTTGACCGGATATAAGCTGCTGTAAGAAAATAATATCGCTATTAAGCCTTCGTTGAGAAAGGGGTAACATTTGAAGAAGCTTGATGAGTTGACTGTAAGGAGGGAGGTTAAATGGATCATCCCATGCGAGCCCTCAAAGTCGAAATAAATTTACGTTGAATGGACTCTATTCGATTTGAATGAATGTTGTAGAACGGTGTCCAAACTTGTGAGGCAAACTCTAGAATCGGACAGACAAAACAATTGTACAATGACATAGAAACGTAAGGGTCATTAAATTCTTTGGCCCACCTTTTTACGAAGCCCAGCATGGAATTAGACTTATTAACAATAAAATTGATATGCTTAGCAAAAACCAGTTTGGGATCGAAATAAACCCCAAGATCCTTGAAGTTACCAACTTTACAAAAAATATGTTGAGACAAAGAATATTGAAAGGTGGAAGGGATATTCTTCCTAGAGAATGTCATATGTTGACATTTAGTAGGGTTTAAGGATAAGCCGTTTTTATCACACCAATTGGCGAAGCTATTAATGTCAGATTGAAGTAAAATTCTGTCTTGCTGACTAGTGATAGATTTATAGGTATATTTTCGTATCATTCGCGTAGATCAGGACATTACTGTGATTTATACATGCCTTAACATCATCGATGGCTAGTATAAATAGAATCGGTCCGAGGTGATTTCCTTGGGGAACTCCAGACTGAGCTGTGAAAGATACAGATAGTGATCCTCTAAATTTGACTTGGTAAGCCCTTGATATAAGGTATGAATTAACCCATTTTATGAAAGATAGTGGGAACCAAAAGCGCTGAGCTTAAATTCGATTAATTCATGGGACAGCTGGTCGAAAGCCTTAGAGAAGTCAGTGTATATGCAATCCATTTCGTCCTTATTCTCTAAGGCATTAGAACAATCATGCAAGAAACTTAATAGATTAGTGAAAGTGGATCTGTTTCTTACAAATCCATGCTGTTCATTACAAATTATATTGCGACTAAGAAATATTAACTTTTCGTAAACAATTTGTTCAAAAAGATTAGGGATACACGAAATCTTTGAAATGGGCGAATGGGTGAATATCACCACTTTCGCCTTTTTAAAATACCGGCGTGATAAAAGCACTTTTCCATAGATTATGGAATTTACCTGTACTAATGGAAAATTCAAACAGATACTTAAGATGTGAAGCAATTGCATGACTACATTTTTTAAGAAATATCGGAGCAATGCCATCAGGATGGGATGAGATGAGAATCATCCTCAGAAGTTACCCATCCAATAAGTGGCAGATTGAAGTCGCCTATAAGTAAGACAGTGCTGTCACAACAAGATATGTCAAAAATATGGTCTAGTGCCATAGAAAGTTCCGAATACAAGAAACACAGACGATACGATGGAATGTACGCATTAACAACATATAAATGCTTGTTCTTAAGTGTAATTTTTAAACAGATAATTTCGACGGTTGGTGGAAATGGAAAGTCAATCTTTCGTGAGTCAAGGTTGGAACGAACAGCAATCAGGACACATCACCTCCTCCAAGCGCTTTCAGGTCATTTTGATGACGATCGTTTCTGAATACGGAGAACTCATGATTGAAGAGTTCCGTGTCTAAGATTACGACATTAAGCCATGTTTCCGTCAAGGAGAAGATATCATGAGAGAGGGCTTGGGAGTTTAAATATACTTCAGCGGTTTTTGTGCGGAGTCCCCTTACATTTTGATAGTAGAGGGACAGCCTACTTGGTGTTTTAACACTGACGGACAAACTTTCCTGCGACTTTCTGTCGGGAGTAAATTCTTTTACTAACGTATTTTGAGGAAATGTAGTACTATTGCACAGTATTTCGAAATATATTGGGGGGGCGACAATTTTGAAAGACGCAACAAACCCATCAGCCTTACTGATTTTGGTGCATTTTGTACGCTATCCAACATTTTGGAATGTATGTGGGCGCCAGGGGCACAATTGTGTTGTAGAGACTTCGTTTCAGCTTAGGGGACATTGTTTCAATCACAAAACTTGGCATAGTTTTTCCACCACTTCATTCCCCTTCATTTACGCGATGATTGATGCCGTCATTACAGGTCACCGCAGGAATTGTACAATCTGTATCCATCTTATTTGGATTTTAGGTAAGAAAAATAAATTCATTTCACAATTTGTGAACAAGGCAATGAGAACTCACAAGGCTTAAATGGTTTTTTTTTTTTGTGAAAAAATCAGTAAAATTAATAAGCAAATGAGTTGTTCGCGCGTTTTTTCATGCCGATCTTAGTAAAAGTTGAGGCGCCGATTTCGAACATAGCTAATATTGGAGTTTACTCAAATCAATTTATACGCAACTTAGTAAATGCTTCGATTTTGTCATTTAATATGAGTAAAAGCTATTGTAATGTTTAATTCATACGAGCCATTATCTGACATAACACATCAGCTACACATCAACAGGGAATCCTTATTAGTTCTCACTATCTCATGACTCATGTCTTTTGATTGTCAACAACGAATTACATATTATCTTCCCCCAACACACTTAGCCTAAAAATGGTGCAAAACATTTAAGAAGCATTCACTCGAGAACATGTCAATTGTATTCAGGAAGATGTGTATATAGATGTGACATAGACAAGAAAACATCCTGTTTTATGACAATATTTCTCCTAATAAAATTCAAAAAATCATAACAGCTTTTCAAAAAGAATCGCTTCGGAACTAAAGAACAAAGTCATATTTTTGGTAAGAGAATTTAGCAAATATCAGCGAGTCTTAAATGATACCTGACACGCAACATTTCCTCTTGAGGAAATAGCGGAAGAAAACGTCGAGTTAGTAAGTAACCTGTCGTTTGTGGCTATTGAAGTGAGAATTAAAATGTATGACATAATTAAAAAAAATATTATTTATTTAATGCCATATTCAATGGTTGGGTTTTTTTGTATAGAAATTCCCTCATTAATTTCTTATGAGCTTACTAATGTTTGACACATTTTATTATTCAAAAAAAATTGTTTCCACAGTTTTATTAGGTAATAAACGTATTTAAAGGTATTTGGGGTACCAGCTTAATGAACAACTCTGTTATTGGGTGGGTTAATATTTGGGAAATTAGCCATAGAGGACTATGGTTGAAGTAAACAATTTTTGGCAAGTTGCAGGTGATTATATTAATGCAGTCCAACTGACAATCTCTTGAGAGCTTAACCGTAAAAGCTTCGAAGAAGCGATCATACGAGTCTCGAAAAAACTTAAATTACCTCCATACATAGTAGTACCTCTAAGAGTATAACACTACAAGGGTTCGCAAGACCTTTACTACCCAAATAAAAACGTATTTGGATTCTGGTGTCGAAACTTCAACTCTCAAAAAGTTGTAATCTAACCAGAAGCTTCCCTTAGAAGTACATGTATAAAAATGTGTGTGTGCCTTTATATTCGAAGATGTTGATTATCAGATGACCAGTCTTTAGAAAGTACTTTTATGTCACTTCAGAATTTATAATATCTTTGGGGTCGGCTTAAAAGCGTCTTTAACCGTGGTAGCGTATATGTGTGAGAATTGTAAAATGGATACATTTAATTGTAATACTCAAGGGCTGCTTCTTTTGGATGACGAAAAAATACTGCACAGGTGGCAGCAGTATTATGAAGGACTTCTTATTAGTCCAAAAAACAGAATACTTGTGCTGCCCATTCTCTGATCCACTCCAACCTTTTGTAACAAGCACTTGATGTATGGGTGGAAGTTTTGGAGGAGAATGGGTGGGTATCTTATTAGTCCAAACAAAAACAGAATACTTTTGCTGCCCATTCTCTGATCCACTCCAACCATTTCCAGATATTTATATGAATGGCAGAGTGATTCCCAAGTGCGAAAGTTCCAATATCTGGGATCTATGATCAATAGCGACGCAAGCTGTGATGACGACATTAGGATGAAGTGGCGGATCGAAAAATGCCCCCTAAGCGGAAAGGAAGGCTCAACACCAGAGTTACTCCCGGCGCTCATATACGCTTTACAATGTTGGACAGCGTACAAAAGTAAGATGAAGATGCTTCGCATGACAGCAGGAGTAACAAAGATTGATGGAATAAGAAGTTCCAAGATCCGAGCAAGCCTTCACGTGAAAGAACCTATTTCGAAAAAATGGAGCGCGACCGGCTCGGTTGGTACTGTCATGTTCAAAGGAGAGATCCTACAAACTCTTGTAAAAAGGCAATATTAATCAACGTTCCAAAATAAACGCGAAAGAGAGGCAGGCCTAAAAACTCCTGGATTACACAATTGCAGCAACACCGGCATTTTATTGGCCTTAGCGACGAATTGATTAAAAACCGGGAGGCCTGACGGTTGCCGGTATTATCTGGTGTCGAAGCAGCGAACCCCACAGGCGGACCAGTATAGGGATGCAGTTAAGTGGAAGGGTTATGATCCCATTTGTTCGCGATTATAAATTTTATTTAGGATGTAGCGAGAAATTAGTGATTGTTAAAAGATATTTCTGAGAAAGTTAACTACAAAGTTCAACGTCAACAGGAAAAAGCAATCTTTATTAATCATAAAGTAGAAAAAGAGAGACATATCACCAAACTTGGTGTTGCCGAAAGGGCACATCTGTTTTTCTTATTTCTTAAATTAACAAGATTAGACAAATAGGAGTTGCCAGATAAATAATTAAAAAACACATATATTTATATTAAGGTTCATTAACACCTAATTCTGATCATAGCCTCTCCGTCATAAAATTATTAGTATTTGATTCTTCTCCTCATTCATTATTAATATTAATTATTTATTGTTTATTTTTACTATTGTAAAAGACTGTTAGTTGCTCTTTGATGGAAAAAAAACTTAATGAAAATATCTGAAATATTGATGTTAATATAATTGCAACCAAAACAAATTGGATTGGATAAAGCTTTCTTGGAAAAATCAAAAATATTTTGTCAGGAGCTTAGAATATCACTGCAGCGGCCCCCAAAAAGGCGACTTAGGGGAGAACTCACATCTAGGCAGTTTTAACATCCAGTTGAGCCTAGCGTCACAATTTCAACATCTTAATGTTGTCCCGCAAGTGTGCATTCAAATTCGTGGGTTGGTACGACTGGAGATCACCGGTGTCATAAAGGTTCGATCAGACAATAATCAATAAAGGGAACATGAACGTTTCGACGTTAAAAGAGGCATGCCTAAGAATTCCTGGATCATCACACAAATGCAACAGCGGAAGCCTGCCCAAGTTTATTCAGGTCGAACCGGTGAATCCCACAGGCGGACCAGTAGAGATGCAGTTATGATATCCTTAATCTTGATCATAACCTCGTCGTAGAGGAAGTAAAAGAAGAAAAAGAAGAAGAAGCAGAAGATGAAGAAGAAGAAGAAGACAAATTCCATTAACAAAAAAATAGTTGTTCACAAACGTATTTACGTATACACATACGCGCATACACATACATCTTCTTAAAAACGTTTGAAACACATATTGTGACCTTCAAATTTTAAAATATATTGTTATTTAATTTTCATTGTCAAGCGATATATTGCGAATGTTATTTTACTGGGTTTGAAAATGAAAATAAATTAACAATTAATTACTTCGTTTTCGTTTTTGTATTTGATTATCTAGTTGTTCAGATCAGACAAGCTATCTTTGTAATAAATTGTGCTTTGGTTCCTCAAACAGATCCCAACAACTTATTCACCTTCATGTCACGTGTCCAACATCGGAATTACAGTTCTTTATTAACTCCGTCCGCTTGTGAAATTCCTTGACTCGGCATGTGCGAAGGTTAGGCGGCACGGGGCAGTTTCGGACTAAACTCAAGTCCTTCCATTTGGAGTTCACCGATTGATTTTGTTTTTACATTTAGTACTCGTATATATTTTTAACAATGTATTCTATGGAGATGTATGTTTATTTGGTTATTGGCTTTTCTTTTTCGATCTGCTTACTTTTTCTTTTCATTGCCTGAATAATAAAATTTAATGGCAGAAGAAGAAGAAGAAGAAGCCTAAGTTATAGCTTTACGTAAAATAAATAAAAACGTACAAATTTTGATCTGCTTTTTTGCTCCAGTTATAATGAATAGATCGACACAATCTTTGTCCTAAAATTGTGCTTATAAATTATTAAACGAATATGTCACAAAAATTAAGAAATTGAGCATAAATCTGGCTTGAAAACGAGTTTATTCATTTTTCTGTACGGACAGCTTTTTCTGTTCAACTTATCAGTGAATATACAGAAATGATGCAAATCGTTCTTTTGCACATCATAAGAAAAAAATAAATGGAGTTTTGAGCGAGATAGCTGAAATTATTATTGTCTTTAGATGCCCAAAATGCAGGTGAGTTAAGATTTTTTAAATTCGCCCACTGTTTAAAAAAGCAGTTTAATCGAAAAGTCAATTTTTTAGCTAGGAAGGTGACTTTTGAAATATATACTCTCTAGGAGGCCCTAATGCTCATATTTAAATATTTATAAAATCCGCCCAGTGACACGTCCACTATTTAAAAAAACCATTCATTGAAGAAATTTTCTTCCCACATTGATATCATAGCGAAGGCAAACTCAATGCAACTATTAACTGAAAATAGATACCTAACCTTCGTCGCATATATGGCGTCACTGTCTTGCCGTTCCTGCCAACGCAGCTGCCCAAAAAAGCTTGCAGGGGAGACAGTTGTCGGTGGGATAAATGCGCTATTTTTATAAATATATAAATGCTGACAAATTAACCAGTTATAAAAGAACTAAATGACAAAGAAATCGATGGGCTGATTTCAGAGGTCGACGCTTTATTCTCATGAACTTTTTGCATAAACCCAATAAAAACGGAAAGAACTTGCAAAGGTCGCCATATAATTAATCCTTAGTTGGCATGTTAAGGTCGATTTAATGGGAAATACAAGAAGAGCTGAAAATATGCCTTCCAGGCGTGTCGAAACATATAGGTTGTATTATGATGGGCCCTTGACTTTAGTGTCTTATAAACCAAAATCAAGCAAGTCTTTGCTCTATCATCGTGTGATGAAGATGGTACGGTTCATCCTTTGATATCAAAGCCACACTTGATAGGCGAAGGGGATACGTTTGATCAAATGTGTTCTTTGATGTCGCGTAGGCGCTGGACATGTTTTATTTTCTTTTTTCTTTTTAATGATTTATCTGCGATTTATCTCTTTATTACAATAACGTCATTTCTAAGCAAGAAAAACCGATAGCTTGACGACTTCGTGTATGTTGAATAGGCTGTAAATGTCTACTTTGCCGTCGAATATACAAAACAAAATATTTAATATTTTACCAACAAGACATGATGAATCTCCTTCACATCGTGCGCTTCAGCCAAAACAAATTTAAATATTGTGCATTTTGTCCATCAAACTGACACGAAGCAAAAATCCATTTGTGGAAAGCACAAGACGAGCGCTTGTCCCTTGCCTTGGAGAGAGAGATGAATAATTTTGTTTAGACTAACGTTCCTTAATATATGATATATTATTAAAAAACAAAAAGTTGATTTTTAAAAGTTTGAAGTAATAGTGTATGAGTCTAAAGATGAGATCTCAATATTTTTTAAATTTTGAAAGAAATATTTATTTTTGTGTTTTCATATTTTTTCCTAGTTAAAATAAAAATGAATTTAAAGTTTTTCTTTATACCATAGCTCAATAGCATTTATTGTAAAACATTACTACTTGTACAAAGATACTATATACACAATCCAAAATTTGTGCTGCAAACATATACACGTCGAAGTGACGTATGGTTATCTTTAATGTATTATGAAAAATGGTTATCTCTTTTGGGTAAAACGAAACCGCAGTGAGTTTACAAATCCGTATGCTTTGAAAGCACTTTAGGCGGCCTTGGTTCGTCCATATCTTGAGTATTGTTCAATTGATTGATGTCTTTTACTTCACTAGATTCGTGGTAAGTAAACTTAAGTGGAAAATTGATACTTCATCATACAATTCTAAATTTGCTTTAATTGGTCCTGTTTCTTTTCAGTGCTTATTGCAGATTTTTCTTATCAAATAAAAAGTTACTAATTGCTCAAATTTTAGAAATAATGTATGTACCAGGAAGAAGAATGCGTTAGCATCATTTTCTGAAGAACCCAAGGCATATGTTTAATAATTGTCTAAATGAACCATTAACTATAGTTGTGCAAAACTATTCAATTCTTGATGCAATGAAATTGACTTACCAATAAATAGATTCGAATATAAAACAAATAATATTGTATATCTTATGCGGATTCATCGCTTAAGATTTCATTCAAAATTTTTTAGTACGATATGAATATCTATAGATAAATTAATAAATAAATAATATACATGCTTATATCGTATTTTTCAATAAGGACATAACAATTTTGTATTTAAATAAAACACAGAAAAATTAAGATATCGGGTAGACATTTATTTGTAGTACACATGCAAAAATTTATGTATGGAATTCGATCTCTTTCTATGGCTACCGCGAGCACGTTTTCAGCGATCGACTCATTGGAGAAAATTTTGCACCACTCTTCCGCACATATCGGCCGGAACCTAGAAAATTTGCTGGCATAGACCAACGACTCAAATCGCATGAGCGAAATGGCCGTTCGACCGGATCACTTCTCGAGACTACATGACTACCGAACAATGCTTCAATAGATCAATTGATTAACCAGCTGTATGATATGTGGCAGCAAATATCACTGATGTCGAGTCCAACGAATTCTGGCCGAAAATAGTCTTCCAACATGGCACGATTGCGAACTAGATAGTAACATGGCGATCATTTTCATCGAGAACAAAAATCACACCTCCGGTTTGAAATTCAAACCACACGCTTGCTTTTTGTTGATCGAGTCTCAAGAAGCACATGTGGACTTTAAGCTAAAGATGATTTTTTGATGAAATTCAGGATTATCTTAAAACTTTTGCAGAGCCCAATCGGAGAAGTTTTAGCTCTTCAAACGATCAAGGAGCTTCACTTCTTGAGTTTAAGTAAAATCTTGGCCTACACATTTTTACGCGAAAATCCCCAAAAGATTCCAATTCCTAATATGAACGGCGTGGAATCGACTGATAGACCTATGGCTGCAATATTGGTATATCGACTGGTGCGTTGTCTCACTGAGGAACATTCGATAGTGAAGTTGCGACCACCGACTCTGAATTCTGGTAGTAATTTTAGATAATTTCCAAACTTTGCTCGTTTGTGAACTGCATCATGATAAAAATGTAAACCTTGACTGACGTTTTGACATGCCCAGATCATAAAAGTTTAAGTGCATCCATATTAAAAACGCCTGTATTTTTAAATAGTGAGTTAATAAAAGGAAATTAATTTTTTTTTGATTTTTAATTTCGTTTTAATAAAATCAACAAACCCAAGGCAAAAAATCCTAAATATATTTTAAAACTATTATTTTACTTATTCTAGCTTACTGACTTTCTCATTAGCACTCTAAACATAAAAATAACATTAAAACTTATTGCCTTTCGGCGTAAAACACTTTTTTATGATAAAGCTAAGAAATTGTGGAATCCTGATATAAATGTAAATTTTCCCTTGCCCAGGCAGTTGTACATTAAATGAGTTGAAGTATGACACTTAGTTTCAGTAAGTCTAGTAAAGGAGGCAATAGATCCCATAAAAACTTTTCACGTAACAAATTGAGGCATAAAAATGTTCCATACACAATTTCGGATTCGTCGACCCCAGAACCATATATTTCCCATGAAAGCTGCCCATTTACAATTTCAGTCTTGGTATTTCTAGCCATAAGCTAACCCTTGTATATGTAATGTCTTAGTTTATAGGCATCCAACATCTCTGAGTTCAGCTCAATTAACCCTTGTAAGCTCAATCATCAATAAAGTTTAAAAAGCGGTAAAAACAACAACAAGATGGATACCTATTGAGCGGTTAAATTGCCCAAAAACTCATATGCCTATCGCAGATTATCAGAAATATATTGCTTTTTCCAATTGTTGAGTTTTATGCCTTCACATTCCAAAGATGTGTCAAATTGTCAACCGTTTGCACAATTTAGTATTTATTTAAAACACAAATAGAAGCCAAAAATAGTTGCCTATAAAATCCACCGAACGAAATTCTGCGACAGAAATAGCAGTAAAATCTTATTGCTCACTCTTTTTTCATAACCAAAGAAGGGCTTTTTTCTGTTTAATGTTCACTTAAAGCTACTAACGCTGTATTTTCGCTATAAAACGATAGCCCTGATGATGTTTGGCGGGCGGACGAATGCTTGATGGGTGTTTTTAGTCAACAATTTATTTTTGGAATAGGTAAGAGTATATTATTACTGCTATGTCCTCCATTCATGTGCATCTGGGCCTGGATTCTTCGCGACGAATGTTTGGGTAATGATTATATAGGTACATGTACTTTGTCAATGCCGCGACAGTAATAACAATAAAAGAGATTTGCCGACATTGGCGTCACCTGAATGGATAAAGACCGTGTTGTAGTGATGGCATTAGCAGCGCATTTGAAAAGCCATGCTCCTAAATTACATGAGGAGTTGTGCAGAAGTAAAGCATTCAGTGTAGGTGTATCTAGAATGCACAATCGATAGCACAATTTTTGGCATTATTTAAATTTCGTAATAATTTGCCAAATAAGGCGCGAATGGGATGATTGATTTTTGTTAATACCTTTTTAACTTTACCCTAAAAAAATACATATTAGGAATTAACAGTCCAAACGTGGCGTGAGGCAGTGGAAAAAAACCTTAGGTCTTAATGGACCACGGCATGATTGAATCCTGCGACCTCTCGCTCAGTAGTGAGACTTATAACCGCGGATCCACTGCCCCCAATCCTCTTGTACCTATACTCCGGCACACTTGATTAAGAATAGACCAGTAGATAATTTCATATTTTATTTTATAATTTCATATATTAATCCCTTGATTACGAACAGTAACTAAAACTAATTGTTATCATATGTATATTAAATCAAACATAAAGCCATTTAGAGTATAAGCGACCTTAGTTCAAAACATAAAGGAAAGGAGGAGTAAGCTCACTCAACAACCAGTCGGGATCGACGGGCGATATTGAGAGCTACTTGAAATTCAACACTTTCCGTAATTAAATCAAGGCAGCAATTGGAGTTGAATCAAGTATATCAATTGCAAGGTTGTGAATGAATGCATTACTTTGGTACTGCATTCAGATAAGTCTAAGTCATATGACTGAAAAAATTGAATGTAAGTTAAACTTAACCATAATAATTTAACTTACAAAACAACATTCAGCAGTCATTTTGAAGATTGTGAATGGGCAGTTAAAGAAAGCAGTCAATTGACTGTAAGTTAAAAGAATGCAGTACTTTTTGACTTGTTGCATTCTGTAAGTTAGTTGTAAGTCTTTTCAAGTCTTTTTTTTTTTTGCAGTCAGTAAGTCTTTTGACTGCATTCATTTTAACTGTAAGTCTTTTGACTGCTTTTAAGTCTTTTGAATGCTTTAAGTCTTTTGACTGATTTTAAGACGTTCGACTGCTTTCAGTCTTCTATGGATTCTTGCAAGTCCCTATTTTATATATGTATGTTCATATTATGTATATATGTTCTTTTGCTAAGAGGTCCTTGCAACAACAAAAATGGTCCTTTAATCCTGGAAAAAGGATTTTTTTTCAAAATGTAATTACAAACCGCACGGTATAATTGTGATGAACGTCATTTTGCTGAGAGGTCCTTGCAATAACAAAAATTGTCCTTTAATCCTGGAAAAAGGATTTTTTTCCAAAATTTAACTAGAAACCGCAGGGTATAATTGTGTTGAACGTTATTTTGCTGAGAGGTCCTCGGAACAACAAAAATAGTCCTTTAATCCTGGAAAAAGGATTTTTTTCCAAAATTTAACTAGAAACCGCAGGGTATAATTGTGTTGGACGTTATTTTGCTGAGAGGTCCTCGCAACAACAAAAATAGTCCTTTAATCCTGGAAAAAGGATTTTTTTCCAAAATTTAACTAGAAACCGCAGGGTATAATTGTGTTGAACGTTATTTTGCTGAGAGGTCCTCGCAACAACAAAAATGGTCATTTAATCCTGGAAAAAGGATTTTTTTCCAAAATTTAACTAGAAACCGCAGGGTATATTTGTGTTGAACGTTATTTTGCTGAGAGGTCCTCGCAACAACAAAAATAGTCCTTTAATCCTGGAAAAAGGATTTTTTTCCAAAATGTAATTAGAAACCGCACGGTATAATTGTGATTTGCTGAGAGGTCCTTGCAACAACAAAAATTGTCCTTTAATCCTGGAAAAAGGATTTTTTTCCAAAATTTAACTAGAAACCGCAGGGTATAATTGTGTTGAACGTTATTTTGCTGAGAGCTTCGAATAGTTCCAATAACTTGGAAGATGAACCACTTGGGGAAATAATTGTTTGTGGTCAGAAATTTAGGATTATTAAGCAAGTAAGTAACAATTTTTCATAATACACACTCATATTGTCAAATTTGTTAAAAAAATATTAGCAGTACGAGTATTTGCGCATTATGATAGGAAAAAACATGTTTTGCAATTTGTGTCATTATTTTACCCGCGCGTAACTACTATTGCAACCTTGTTTGCAACTCGAAGTTTTTTTTTGACATCAAGCGTGATTACCATAATAACATAACATGTCGTTGATAGGTATAAATTATAAAGAAAGTGAATAAAATCAAAAATGTTGTTTTTCAAAAATCTAAACAGCAGATATTTTGTGATTAAAACCGTTTTCATAGTTGTGAAAATAATCCGCTATTAAATTAAAATTATTTACAAATCTATTCGGAAAAAAATAGGCGCGTCCCTTGGGGTGGCGGATAAGGGGATGCCCCGGTACGATGCACTGTAAGTTCCACATTGATTGGCGATCCGGCGTAATGAGGTCATAGCAGTGAAGGTGCCAAAAAATTCCACTGTAAAACCCATCGGGGACCAAAACCAACTCTGTCAGTCAGGGTCAGAGTGTTGGAAGGGAGTAAACCCACTTTTAAGCCAAGGTGTCAACACGTGCCGAGGGCTGCATCGTTAGATAGTGGTTAAAGAGAACTGGTCGCTTACGGTCCCCTCCGGCGCTTAGGCAAGGCCGGTTATATTGAAGTGCCTTATCCCGGTAAGGCGGTTCTGCCGGGACGGACCAACCCTTCCGCACATACTCGTGGGACCACAAATTAAAATGAACAATCAACAAAAAAAAAAACAAAAGAAAAAAAAATCTAGGCACTTCATCAGAAGATGAACTGCTCGCCTCCAGTCAGGAGACAGTCGTGGAAAACGGGGACTCTGAGCGGATCTCCACTCAAAGCCAACCCGCTATCCCCAAACCACCCACTTCCTCTACACCCGCTGCGCAGGGCAATCGACATAGTGCCCAAAAGCGCGCGGGAAATACCCATTAATCATCCAGCAATCGCAGAAAGAGCGCGTACCAGAGGGCCATCTTCATTCTGGATAAGATTACCAGGAAGGAAGAGGCCGGCCGGCACGTCATGGATCATCTCTTGAACAACCAAGGCGGACCCCTCCCCTGCTTTGACTCAGCTGAAGTCGTAAGATGTTACAAGGTAATCAAGTGCGGAGACGCTTTCTCCAAGGAATTCCTAAGCGGCTGCGTTCACAAGATCCGTGACGAATGGACCGGCTTAAAGCTTAAGCTGATCCTGGCCAGAGAGATTCCGAGGAGACCGAGAATTCCCATTTGGCTGCCAAATATGACAATCGATAGTGATAAGCTTATTAAATGTCTCAAGCTCCACAACCCTGCGGTTCCCATGGATGACTGGAAAGTCATCAAGGCTGAGGAACCACATAACAACACCCTATCTTTTCTCATAATGGTGACGGAAGAGAGCGCAGACCATGTCGAAAAAATTGGCTGCAAGCTCCGCTTTGGTATAAGGCATGCCAAAGTAAAAATATTCAGGTCCCCGAGTTAGGTCGACGATGCCAACAAGCTGTTGGAAGACATGAGGATCGAGGCTGACCGAATTACCACCCTAACCAAACAAACACCCGAAACCAACAATGCTGAAAGTCGTCCAGATTAATCTGAAGCACTCAGTCTGTGCATCAGATAACCTGATGGTTTTCCTTAAAGAGAAAACATCGACATTAGCATTGTCCAAGAACCTTGGGTGAACGGGCCAAATATAAGGTTCCTAAACGACACCGGATACAACCTGTACTACAACCGCAACAATAATACTCATGGTAATCCAACAACCTGCATTCTAGCTAAAAAGCATATTAAAGTTTTCCTATGCCCAAATTTTAGCTCATCCGATTTAATAGTGGTTAAAATGGAGAACGCAGGAGGTGACCTAATAATCTCATCCCCCTACATGGCACACGACCGGCAAGCACCGCCGAAAGAAGTCCATGCGATGATAACCGTCATAGCAACAACAAAGACCAACTTGCTGCTGGGCTGCGAAGCAAATTCCAGCCATGTGCTATGGGGCAGGTCGGAGTCAAACGAACGCGGTGAGTCTCTGTTTGTATTATTGAAAATAACCTATTAATATGTAACAAAGGTAACATCCCGACCTTTATCTTTCCGAGTACGGACAGTTTTAACGGCTGGGAAGATGTTATTGATGTTACTCTCTGTAATAATAATAATATTATGAAGGTTGAAAATTGGAGGGTATCCAATAAAAAATCTTTCTCAGACCACAACTGGATACTCTTCGAAATAGATTTCGCTGTAGAGATCCCGAAACCTTTCCGAAACCCCAAAAGAACCGATTGGGCAAAGTTTAACCAAGTTATTAAGACTAAGTTACACAAGACCCCCAATCCAAAATTTACCTCCACCTCAGAACTCGACACAAAGGTTGAGACTTTTGAAAAAGCTTCTAATGTAGCGTACAAACGCTAAGATACAGTCGTGGATCCTGCCAATTCATTGAAACCCTCAACGACTCCGCAAGACTCAGCAAAATATTGTCAAAAGAACACTCCAACCCATCTCTTCTGAGAAAGGGGGACGGAGAATGGGCTGAGTCAACTGCAGAATCCCTGGAACTATTAATAAACACCCATTTTCCCGGATGCAATGACTACGGTGCAGAGCCATCTACCTCAAGGGAAGATCTAGCGCGTACGATAGAAAAATCTTTACATTTCAAAGAATACACCTTGGCCACCTTTCTAGACATAGAAGGAGCCTTCAAAAATGTACACACTGAAGCAATTCTGGAGTCAATGAGTGAGCTGGGAATAGGATAACCATCTAAGTTAGCGGATTGTTTCCATGCTCAGCACTAGAATCATTCAAGCAGCTTTAGGAAATAGCAATATAACCAAATATGCCAGGAGGAGAACACCTCATGGAGCAGTCATCTCACTCTGGCTCCTAGTAATGAACAAAATCCTCTTAAGTTTAGACAGAGACAGAATCAAGGTAGTCGAGTATGCGGACGATATGGTGATATTGGTTTCGGGAATGTTTCCCTCCGTGATTAACGAAATCATGGAAAATGCTCTAATCAAAGTTAGCACATTGGCAAAAAAGTGAAGTCTTAGAGTCAACCCGGAGAAAAATAAGCTGATGCTCTTCACCACCAAAACCAAAATACCTGCCTTCACGCTTCCTCGCCTAAACGGCACACCCTTTCAACCAGTGCCTAATATTTAGTTGTCCTAGATCCTAAACTCAACTGGAAAATAAACATTGAACAACGGGTAAAGAAGGCATGTATACCCTTCTATGCCTGAAGCAGAACCTTCGGCAAAAAGTGGGGCCTGCAACCAAAATTGACCCTGTGTATGTACACAGCTGAGGTACGACGAATCCTCACGTATGGGTCAATAGTATGGGGCCGGCTCTAAAGAAAAACTACAATAAATCCAATCTTAATAAGTTACAAAGAAAGGCATGTATGGGAACAACGGGAGCTCTACGGTCAACTCCGTCAGACGGACTCTCAGTCTTATTGCATCTTTTACCTCTCGATCTACAAATAATAAACATCACAGCACACAGCGCGATCAGACTCAGAGAGTCCGTATGCTGGACTACGAAACCCTACAGCCACAGTAGTATTCTAAATTCTCTACCGAGAAAACTAGTTCCGCCTTCAACAGACTATATCATTCCCAGAATGTATTTCATAAAACATTTAGTCGTTCAATCGTTCAATAGATCAGAATAGCAAAATGGACTAGTGACAATGGATTTGGATCAAACAATCTACACCGACGCAAGGTTCAAAAATGAACTGCGGCGTGGGTGCGGTAGTTTTTTCGGAATAATTAAACATCACAAAATCGTAAAGACTTCCGGATAATACAAGCGTCTTCCAGGCGGAGCTACTGGCTATCCGTGAAGCCTGTTGCCAGATCAAAAATCACTCAAACATAACACAGAGGCAAAGGATCGCTATACTTATTGACAGCCAGGCTGCCATTAAAGCGATCGCTTCACTACAGGTATTAGAATGCCGTAATGAGCTGGCCCTGCTTGGTAAGTTCAAGGTTACCCTGGTCTGGGTTCCAGAGCACTGTAACGTTTATGGAAACGAACATACCGACGAACAGCTCTCTACTGCTTATTGGCGGAACTAGTCCACATTCCGCTCGGAGCAGTTAAGGCAAATATCACCGCAGAATACCTCAAGAAAGCCAACCGCAGATGGAGCAGGCTGACTACATGCGTCATATCCAGGAAAACGTGGCCAAACTACAACATGGCAAAAACAACCGACCTTCTATGTAGAACCCGAAAAGGTATTGTAAGAATAGCAGCGATCATCACGGGACACTGGCGCATAGGTGACCATGCGGCCAAGCTGAATATCCCATACAATAACCACTGCCGCAGTTGCAAAGTGACAACTGAAAAAGAAACCCTAATTCAGTTTTTATTCACCTGTCCGGCTTTAGCTAGGACCAGACTACGAACATTGGGAAGCCCTTTTTTCAATACACTTGAGGAAATCTCCAATAAAAGTATCAAGGAACTGATAACTATCCTTAACCCTTTCACGCACAAAACAAGTACGCTAAAGTTTTTATGAATATTTGTGCATTATATAGTGTCTTCATGGTTGTTTTAAATATATGTTTTATAAAAAAGTAAAAAAATTCAGTAGATTTTTAGAAATCGCTTGGGACAAATGTGTCCCAATATGCGATAAGGGGCGGTATTTATAGGATTGTAATGTATTGACAATTAGAGTGATTTCCTATGATTTTTTGATAAATATAAACAAAATTTAATAAGATAATGCAAATTTATTAATAATTTTAAATATGAAATTCAGCAAAACAATTTCTGGTTGCTGTGAAACATAAATTGACGTTGCAAATGTCACAAACATTATTGGTACGATTTTCTTTTACGTAAAGATCCTTTTATCATTACGTGTGACGGTAAAGATTGTTTGTGTCCTATATTTTGAATCCTTTTTTTTGTCATAGAAGTAGATGGCAGGGCATGTTTTGTTATAGAAAAATTGCCAATCATGGTCCTAGCCACAACTTGTCGATATTCTAGTGACGTGAGTAACTGGACTTCTATGCGATCTTCCGCATGCAGTTTTTCATACACAATATAGGCATTATTTATCCCAATGTCTAATAAATCGAAAAAAGCCGCAAATAGTATTTTATTTTAGATTTTCTATCAACCTCGTATGTGACTTTCTTCTGATCCATGAGATCTACTCCACCCATGTTTTTATTGTACTGCTGAACAATATCAGGACATGTGATCTCCAAACTTTGGGCTGATCCAATTTTTTTGCGTTTGACCTTTTGAGTAGGTATCGGTGACAAGAAATTGGTCAGAAGATGCACGGCTCTATTATCCATTCACTTGACAAAAGAAATTCCTTCGAAACTAGTAGCATATCACCTCTCTTCGTGTCTTTGTCCAATGGCAAATTTTTTGGAATATGTTTTGGTTGTGTACGTACAGTGCCACATGATTTTAAATTTTGCTAAGCAAGGTTATATTGAAGGATGGGTGAGTTGAAAAAATTATCAAAATAAATTTCACATCCAAGACCAACCAAAGTTTTTGTAAGATCTAGGACAACTGATTCTCCCAATCCTATTTCTGGACCAGATTTCTTTTTTCCCGTATATATATAATTCGAACTGATACAAATATCCGGTTTTAGAATCAGCGCGGCACCACATTTTAATTCCTCTCTTCACTGGTTTGTTTTGCATATACTGTTTCATTATGTTGTGTCCTTTGAATTTGACCATATGTTCATTACGGTGGAGCGGTTTTGTATGAATTTTTTTTTTTTTGAAAATTAAAAGCACTGGGTATGGAAAAGTTGCATAACCATTTACTTGTAACAGATACCAAAATGATTTTTCAAAATGTTAACGTTTAATACTGCCCCACCCTATTTGAATAAATGTTAAAAAGCGAACAAATTTCGACCATTCACAAAAAAATTATCTATAGATTGCCATGCAATTTTGAATATAATGTTTTGACAGTCGAGAGGCAACTGTTATTTTGTGACTGAATTTAAAGATTAAATTGGGAATATATATTTTCAAAATTGCGTAAGATTATGGCTTTGTTAAGAAGTAAAGTTATTTGTCCTATAATCGGTTCTTACCGGTTTTACCATCTTATCAAGATGCTGTGAGATGTTTTCTTGGGGGAGCCATAATAAAAACCATGCATACAAAGATTCAGTTTCTAAAACAAGTGAAGAAGTGGCTCTTAAGTTAGCAGAGGTGTGGAAAAAGGCATCAATTCCCATAGTGAACTTCACACTATTTTGGCACGTATAAAATCTTACCATGATAAGTAGCACGGTATTTTGAAGCCCTACAAGGGAAGAAAAGACATTGCAAGCTATCGCCTTAAACTCCATAAATTTAAAGAAGAAGCCCAAGTTATTTTTGATATAGCCACATGCAAATGCAAAAATTTTGATTTATGTTTGTGTGAAAAAAGTCGTAAAATACCCACCATTGAACGAGACTTTTTAGTTGATCAACGTACTTGTCGGCAAATGATTATGGGCAGCATAGATCACTAAATTAAAAAAAAAAAACCAAGCTCTTTTGATATTTTGAAGGCGCCAGTACTCCTGATCCTGAATTACAATGACACCCTCACTTACGCACATTGGAGCAGCAGTAACGAACTTTTTCGTAGTTGCAAGAATCGTGGATCGGTACGGTATCTCTGATCGCGCAGGAGCCGCCATTGTATCCGGCACGTTGCAAGATGTTGGTCTGATATCGCCAGATAATATATCTAATGTCGTAGATAGAAGCAAAATACGACGAAAACACACAAAGGAAAGGGATTTACTATCTAATCAAATATGAGTTATAACACCAGATCTTTTCGGTGTATTTTTTGATGGGCGTAAAGATAGAACCGTGTCTATGGAAGATAATCGTCGAAAAATTGTAACGGAAGATCACGTCAGCTTTTTTTAGTTTTTTTTTTTTATTTTTTTTGTAAAAAAGGAAATCCAAATCCCAGAGCACTCAGACTCGGTAACGGTCCATTGTACT
The DNA here is from genome assembly GCA_949715645.1 of Portevinia maculata. Taxonomy (NCBI): domain Eukaryota; kingdom Metazoa; phylum Arthropoda; class Insecta; order Diptera; family Syrphidae; genus Portevinia; species Portevinia maculata. The sequence goes on from OX454526.1 coordinate 225,760,568, forward strand.
ACCTGGCAGAAATCCTCCTTTTGGTATAGAGGCATGTGAATGTGTGGCGTATGTTGTTGTTCCCCATGGGGATTGAACCTGCACCGCATGGGTAACAAGCCAACACACTAACCTCTACACCATCGCCACTCTAAAACGTCAGCTTGGTTTTGGAACCTGGTTCTGAATATATCGGACACATAGCCTTAAAGTCTGGCAAAGTCTCGTAAGTAAAGAGATCTTCAATTTTTTGTCAAACCAATCAATAGATTTTGATAAGCTCCTGGCGATAGGCTGCGACGGTACTGTCATCAATACAGGGAACAACGGTGAAGTCATACGGCTTATAGAATTACAATTATGTCATCCATTACAATGGCTGGTGTGCCAATTACATGCAAATGAGCTAAGTTTGCCACATCTCTTTGATCATCTGGATGGAAACAAAACAGGACCGCCCAGTTTTACTTTACTGGTTTTATTGGGAAAGCATTGAACGGCTGCGAAGATATGCCAGTAATCAAATTCAAGGCTATGAACTCCGCATTACCACATGTTATCAATAAATAGGACTTAAGCACAGATCAATTTTATTTGGAAGACATTTGTGAAGCAATTAGTTCGGAAACATGCAATGAAAGTCTTTTTAAAAGAAATCCAGGCAGAATCGTGCATTCCAGATGGCTAACAACAGCAAATCGCATACCTCGGCTCTATATTTCTTCGGAAACGCAATCTGAAAATTTAAAAACATTGGCAAAGTTTGTTCTTACAGTCTACGCACCGATGTGATTTACTATGAAAATCAAACCGTCATGTATCTATGGCACTCAGCATTTGCATCAGACTAGCGTAACGGATACAATTATTGGCACCCCCTTTTTTTGCACCAACTATTGGCACCCCTTCATTCATAAGCCATTTTTCAAAAAATTATTTATCTAAGCAAGCCAATTTTTTTTTTCTTAAATTGTAGCTTATTCCGCACAATTGTGCATCTTTGTTTTGACGAATGCGTATTCAGTCAGTGAGTGGTAGTGAAAGTATTAACACGTTTTAAAAAAGTCAAAAATTAGCAAAATTTTGTGTGTTTCTGTTAAGGACCTTAGATTTGGTAAGCCCTATTTGGTTATTAATATATATTTGTTTTATTAAAAAGTTATGTTTTTTGATATGAGAATATAGTAAATTATTCGTTTTTAACTTTTTTTTGTTAAATTAATTGATTATTAAAAAAAAATGGATGCCAATAGTTGGTTCCGAAAAAAGTAGGTGTTGAATTATTGGCACCCTGGTGCCAATAATTGGTTCTATGGAACTACAACTATTGGCACTGCCAATAAATATACTTTTAGGACTGCCAATAATTATAGAATTAAATCGTTACTTTTTAAAGATTGAAAAAATGCCAAAACAAGAAAGACTTATCAAGAAAAGGATGTTCAAGAAGCTCTACTGGCCATAAAAAATGGACAAATTTCTAAAAAGGCAGCTTCCAAAATCTACAAAATACCGCGTTCTACTCTGCAGTTCCGATTGAGTGAACATTTTTTTTATTTATTTCTAAATCACACTTATTTATTGTTAACTTAATATTTATTTGTTTTTGTCCTTTATAAACTAAAAGAAGCGGTATAGCTATGTATGTTCCTTTTTATGTTTTTTTTCTTATTATAAATAAATTAACCAGCCAGCTAGTTTATTAATAAAAATCAAAAAAAGGAAATATGGTTTTCTTTAAATTCAAGGGTGCAATAATTGTATAATTTGGGGTGCCAATAATTGTGGTTTTTGGTAAGCTTTTTTAATATCCCTTTTTTAATAATAAAATACAAATTAAAAAAATATTTCTAAATAAAAAATGTTCCAAATTTTAATTTGGTATATTTACCATATTCTTAGTTCTATCAATGCGAAATTTACACGCATTTGAATTCAAAATTTTCTTAGGGGTGCCAACCATTGTGTCCGTTAAGCTATACGGCTTTCAAGATATTTAAAACGTGAATTGCTAGAAATAATAGATCCTGTTATCCAACGAAACGGGTACTTTGGACACCCAGAAAATATTTTATTGGCTATGTTGGCCGATGATAGACGGCACATTCAAGAACTCGCACTACGCCGCGTTTTAAAAGCACGACTTTCGAATCAGGTCGATCTTAATATTCGTCCCTTTACATTGCCCGAATTCAACCGAAGCCTCAACTGCGGTCTGTGGATCTATACGACGAGATGGTTTCATTAGAGCTAAGTTGAAGTCACGTCAAGTAATGCCTTTTTTGAGACGAAAAAGGACTACTCCCTGTAGTAATGCATTTTCTTCAAATTATTTTTATTTTTTTACTTCAATGCATACCTATATGAATTTTATATTCCAATTCCCTGTTATTTTATCTTATTTAACTTATTTTAAATAAAATTTTATGTAATCCACCTGTTATTATTTCCGTTTTACTTGACTTCTTGGCACTTTTCAGCTATGAAAATCACTCAAATAAGTAAAATTTTGAAAGGGATGGGGCAGTATATGGAATTGAAATATCGGGAAATTTCTTTTTCAGGTTACTTTCTTATCCCTTGTGGCAACTTTTCCACACCCAGGCAAGTAGATTTAAAAAAAAAAATCACTCCACCATAATGTTCATCCACTGATTGTGTCGTTGTATTATTCATTGCTGATTGGAAACATAAATTGAAATGATTCATTACTAATCTGATTTTGTATGCCCTATCGAAGTTTGACGATGTCGGTGATGGTTGCGATGTATTGTCGCAGAAATGTAGGTTTCTTCTTATTTCCTCGAATCTTGATGAAGGCATAACTTTGGCTATGTAAGGCACACCCATGTCAGGTTCAGTGGACCAGTAGTTTCTCAGAGTAGGTAATACATGATAGCCCATAACATAGTTCATGCCGATGAAAGCTGTCATTTCTTGAAGGTCTGTAGTGAAAACTGAGCCGTTTTGATGAGCATAACGTAAAGATTCTGGTATTATTATTTTCTCAATCAATGATTTCATATTTGTGACTTCCTCAAAGATGTTTATAGGTTTTAGAGAGTCTGATTGTTGACAAATATTTATCTTACCAAATTCATAATCAGTGTCAGAAAAATTATAAGGACGATAAGTATTTTTTTTCCACTTGAACTCAGGAACAGGACTACGTAATATCAAGGACGTTAGTCGATGAAGAGCTTGGAAGTTGGGCCTGAATCTTCAGTAGACTCTGATGGATCTCCAGCTGGTTCAATTATCACTTCGGAAACTCCAGCTTGCATGTCTTCTTGTAAGAATGACTGGTCTTCGTCATCCAAAATGAGAGCATCTTCAGTGTCGCTATTATCAGCCATTAGTATTTCCTCCACTTGGCTTTCAGTCAAATGAAATATTCTATTTCCTTTACGAGCCTAAGACAAAGAAACTCAATGTATAAATAATATTTTTCATGTAACATATTATGTGAACTTTTGACCTTTCACGCATATTGGGACACCCGTGTCCCTTACAGAAAGTCTCGAATTTTAATCATTTTGAAATTGTTAATTCCAATAAATAACATTATTACTTACCATTTTCACAAAATATATCACAAAACGATTTAAATTGCAACAAAAATGCGTTATATTTTACTTTAGAAAAAAATCACAGAAGCACGCCAAATCACCCAAAAGCAATACCGAATTAATTGTGTTCTCTTTCGAGCGCGGGGGTAAAAACCTTAATAAAAAACTAAATTCGTATGTAAACAATGGGTACGTGTTGACAGTAATTCAAAATAATGCTTTGTTTAGAAAAAAATACAAATTCAATGCAAGGGACACCGGTGTCCCATATACGTCAAAGGGTTAACTCCACAGGTTGGATTTATTCTCGCCCACCAAACGATGATACTCAGGTTTATGTGAGTTTGTGGTAACAAAACGACGGTCGTTGCTAATTGGGTTTGTCTTTATCAACCTACCTACCCTACCTACCAAGGAACAACCCTTCTCCCCCGATGGGCATCACAATGGGTCAGTATTATCTCAAATTTCCAATTCAAATTCGGTAGGAATACAATTTAGTGTCTTACAGTTCTGCTAAAATACAACTTCGCATGTAATAGAGAATATATGGTTGAACTGTCCATGATTCTGTGCAGGATTAATATAATATTTTACATGGAAAGAGCGAATTTATCCCAATTTACTGGTGCGTGGTCTTAGAAAAAAGAACGTCCCTACTAAGCATACATTACTTGCTTCATTTGGCGGATTGACAATAACCTTGAACCATTACGCTTTGTGCGCAGAATAAGACATAATAATCAGTTTAACTATCTACCTTCATGAAGACAGGAAAAACACTCATTAGCATCTCCTTTCAACATATTTTAAGTGCTAGCGTCTAAAAAGATGAACCACCTATCACCCAAAGCGCTGCTCTATGAACAATTGAATTCTTGCTGCAGTCATTGAAACCATAATTTTATTAATTCCTTTTGCACAACATGGAAATACCGACAACAGAGTAGTTGAATGAATCTTTCAAGCATGTTCCGCCGAGCATGAAATTAGTCATTCAAACTAAAATTGTTATTAATTTTCTGAAGACCGTTCTCATACGAAAATTCCTTTTCAGTCCATCAAATCCTACATCTACATCTCTTACGAGTGGCTTCGATGATGTCTGGCAAAGCTCACCAAGTGGAAACAAATGTCACCTACATACCCAATATATAAAGTCCCCTTGCGCCATTTAATTTCTTGGCCCACACAAGCGGGGGAGGAAGAGGAAGCCAAATTTCCCACCTAATCGTTTATTGAGATCCAAATACACAGGTACATATCTAGCCCGATAAAAAAAAGCTTAACTGAGTTCTATAATAGCTTTTAATAATATCATCGACCCTTACACATTCACACATGCCACTTTCGAAAACTGATTCCAGGACAAAACAAAATTCCTGCTTCCAGCTGTGTCGCCAAGTGAAAAAAAGGACTCCACGAACGTGATACTATTGATTCAATCTGCCATTTTCATGTCGTTCATTTTGTTGAAGCGTGTGGTGAAAGTAAAATGCTCCGGCCTTTCAAGTTCCAGAACAATGCCTTTTTGCCTATGGCCTGACTGAATATTGTCTAAGAGTAATTGGGGTAGCGATTTTGTTGACCTTATTCACTTCGTTTCCTTGGTATTGTTGTATTTTTGTTGTCGTTATTTTCCTGTGCAATTTTAAATGCGGATAACAATATTTTCTTGTGCTATGGTAACGGTGACCATTCTTCCTTCTCTGAGAGGGCAGTCCTCAGTGTCCGAGCGTAGTCTTACATTTCTTTTTCTAATAGAGGACAGTACATTGTATATTTTGTAACTTTGTCGTTTATTTACTAGTTTAGTGTACTAAAGAGAAAGATATCGTCAACTAAGGATACAAACATCGTGTATCCACTTTTGGTTGATAATTAGAAATTTTAAATTTTGGCATGGAATTTAACACCCGCTTTCAAAAGAAAACTGATAAATTGAAAATGAAATTATTAATATTGTATCAGATTTGCAGTAAAAAAAAATGTTAAATGTTAAAAATTTGACTATCAAGCTTATTCTATTACATATTTTGAACAAATTTGCATACTTTGATTCTCCAAAAAAAATAAGAAAGTCTTAATTCATATAAAAGTTTCTAAAATGTTCTCTTAATAATAGCTTTAACCCTGAAAGTACATGCTTCGTCCAATCGGCAGCGCCAGTTGCAGTGTTGTGCCATGTAGACTAAGAATGTAGACTACACGATTGTCTACGTGTAGACAATTCAACGTAAACAATTCACAATTGTCGACATGTGCATGTAAACAACGTAGACAATGTAGATAATTATTGGAACAAGTTTTTTCTTAATTTTTCCTGTAAAGTTTCCTAATAAATCATTAAAAAAGAAGGAAGTTTTGTATTTAAACTTTTAATTCAATATTTTATGTATTTATTTAAAAACAAAACAAAGTAAGTTTATGATGTACCAAGAACATGGAGAGAAGTCAAGGTTATTTTCATACCAAAGGCTGGCAAGGCAAGTCACACCAATGCAAAGGACTTCAGATCAATAAGCCTCACTTCCTTCATACTGAAAACTTTGGAAAGACTGATAGACATACACATTCGTAGCAGGCTTCGTCCGGAAGACTTATCCCCGGCCCAACATGCCTACACAAAGGGTAAAAGTGTGGAAACCGCGCTACACTGTGTTGTCGGCACAATCGAGAAAACACTAAAGGACAAAGAGTACACCTTAGCGGCCTTCTTAGACATTGAAGGAGCGTTCAACAATGTCAGTATTGGCGCCGGATTATCAGCATACTCGAAGAAAGGCACATTATAGCGGAACTTGGGATCTCTGGGCTAGAAGCTTACGCCTCTAGAGGGACTCCTCAGGGAGGGGTTATTTCCCCGCTGCTATGGGTCATTGTTCTGAATGAGGCGCTTATGCAGCTCAAGAATAGTGGCGTTAGAACAACAGCTTATGCTGATGACGTCGTGCTGTTGGCAACAGGTAAATTCCTGCCAACACTCACTGAACAAATCAAAGGGGCTCTCAATACCCTTGACAACTGGGCCAGGCACTGCGGCCTAACGGTAAATCCCCAGAAAACCGAACTGGTAATTTTCACAAATAAAAGGAAAATACCACCGATAGTCACACCTTCTGTTGGTGGTACACCCCTCAGAATCTCTGACAGTGCGAAGTACCTGGGACTCATACTAGACAAAAAACTAAACTGGAAAATGAACACAAATGAAAGAATCAAAAAAGCCACAATAGCCTTTTACTCCTGCAGCAAAATCTTTGGGAAAACCTGGGGACCATCTCCCAAAATTAAACTGTGGATGTATGGTGGCAGGCAACCAATAAAGCCACCTACCTAAAGGCCCTTACAAAAGTTCAGAGACTAGCGTGCATCGGCACAACTAGTGCGATGAGGACAACTCCAACCGCAGGACTGGAGGCTATCCTCAACCTGCCTCCGCTAGACATCTTTGTTCAATCAACAGCCGCCATTAGTGCCATGAGAATTTGCCAAACGAACTTCTATCCCATAAGCATATTATAAATTAAACATAGCAAAGGTTTGCGCATCTCCCGCCTGGTCAACTTGTAGAAAAGTTCCTCTAACCATGCAAACACCCGCGCATTGGTTCTTGAATTTATTCCACTGAATGTCGGAAACCAATTTCGATGCGGCATGAATAGTGTCGTCCCGCCCTGAAGCCAAACTGGTTGTCCGGAATTATGTTATTGTTGTTATTGTCATTGACCCACTTCAACAGGACTCCATTGACAACCTTCAAAGACCTAATATTCGGAAAACTAATCGACTGGAGATTGGCGGGGTTCGTCCTATCTTTACTGTACTTTTTTCGGGATAGGGTGTATAACAGCTGCCTTCCAATGCGCCAGATAATATGCATTATTCAGCGTATTGTTAAACAGAATAGTAAAAATAGTGGTGTTTCCCGACTTTTTATTCTGTAGTGACTCGAAGATGCACAGAAGATCATCCTTCGACACGAATAAGTGCGATTCATCTCGGCCATTGGCGACAACTAGCTTTGCATGGCTTTCATCATGGAATATGGTGAATCCGTTATTCTCAGATCGCTAATTCTCAAGTTTGGTGCGCATATAGAAGTGGCTCACCAGAACCCTATTCTCAATGTCGTGGTTACGGTGGACAGGATTGTTCACCGTATACACGGCCTCGAAACAAGTGCCTAGCAAATCCACTTTCTCCTGTGGGCCTTCGATCACGGAGAAACCGTCGTCTGTAGTGACACTTTCCAGAGTTATTCCACCAGTCAGTACTGTCTGTGTCTTCTCTGTTGTCTGGGAGATTCTGACACAAGGAATATCATTGTGATCCTTCCTACTGAACAACTTATTTTACTGTATTTTTAGGACCTTTATTGGTGGCGGATGGACTTAGCCATACGAACTCGAACATGGCTAGATCGACAAGACGTTGGCTCCTGATCACGAATAAAGTAACTTTTAGGGGACTACAATCAATATAAAGCCTTGCTACAAGCTATGAATCCAAATTAAATGTCCGCTTAGGCGAACTGTTGGATAATCTTTTCCTCTCCTATCCCCCAAAAAGTGGTTGTGTCAAACAATTAGTATGTCTATAAATGCGAATTGATAAGAAGGATATTATATACATATTAACTGTTTTTTTTACGTTTTTTCAAGGATTTCAGCAAAAAAACAATGTTTTTGAAAAAAAAAACCCAAAAAGTGGACGTGGCAAACAACTTTGTGAAATTGTGATAATAAATAAATAATTGTGAAAACGATTGCTTTAAATAATAAGCGTGTGTGAGCGGACTTTAAAAATGGATGATGGATGAACGGAATTACGGACATGGGTAGTAAGACTAATCGCTTGACGCTGATCACAAAAAAAGTATCTCACTTTATAGGGGCTATGATAGATATAAGGCATATGACAAAATATGAGTTTGTTTAAAGGCAACAATCCGCTTGTACGAACAGCTTGTTCTTATTCCAATCCTCTAAAGTGGGCGTGACATTGTGTTGAGACTTGTCCATTTAGAGAAATTTGTTTTGCTAACAAGATGACCGCTTGAAAATTTTGACAAAACTATCCCAAAAGTGGGCACGGCAAAAAACTTTGTAAAAGCGACTTTCGAAGGCGAACATTATTACTCTATCAATACAGTAGTTGTTTTCGATTATATGGAATTAATCGAGAAAAAAACATAATTGGCAAACAAAATTTAATTAGGAGATTTTGAAGGATATTGTCTACATACATATTTTGTTGGTACTTTTTCTTCGCTTTTTAAAGATTTTATCAAAAAAAAAACAATGTTTCTCTAAAAAACGCCCAATAAAGGTTGTTTAGCAAATAAACTTTGTATGGATGAATTGTTAAGAAAGAATTTTTCTACATACTTTGCGAGGAACACCTCCTTCATTTCCATCGACTTTTTCGATAAATCGGTTTTTTTGATAGTGGGCGTGTGAGTGAACGGATTCTACAAATCCTTAGACTTTATCATTTCGAGCCTCTAAGGAGTATATGCTCCAAAGATTAGGTTTCTATCTCGAATGTTAATATCTGAAAATGGGTAATGGAAGGTTGGATGTGGTCGGAAATGGCTCAATTGATATAAATTTCAATGCTGATCAAAAATAAAGTAACTTTATGACTTTTGACTTTTAAATTCATTTTTTAATGGTTATTGGTTATTGAATTTCAACCTACATACTAGACAAAAATGATTAAATCTAACTTAAAATTAACAGTATACTTATTCCTAATTTAACCTTTGTGGATCTATCGATTAAAAGATCAAAAGATCGTGAGAGATCAAAAATAATACTATGGATCGCTGGCTAAAGTCTGGGTCGTTAAAAATAACCGCTGAAAGCTCCTTAACAGCACCCCCAGTAGTTACTAAAGAGTCAGCAATGTTGTCATATGTTTATGTAATAATGAGAAAGTTTCCTATCGCTAGAACCGCATTTGTATAAGTTGCGTTTTGTTGGCTTTATATTATTGTTGTTTTTTTGTTATCCTCAATTCAGATTTTTGAATTTGCTTCTTTTCCATATAATTATTCTTTTCTAGAGCGAAGGAAAATGACGCAATAGAGACAGCGGCGTCAGAACTTTCGGAAGATTTTGAGGCAGACAATGTGGCTATGGCTAGTACTAGTTCTATGGTGATCAGTGCTGCAGAAAAAAAACAGTTAAAAACAAGTATTCAAGATTCATATTTAAATCTTGGATTTGCTGAGACAAGTGACAACAAACCCCAATGCGTAATTTGCGGCAAAGTGTGGCCGAATAATGCGATGTTTCCAGCAGAAATGAAACGTCATTTTGAGGGGATTCATCCAGATTGCAAAAGCAAACAGACTGATTTCTTTAAAAGGAGGTATGGTAAACTTACAAAATCTCAAACAATTATTACTAACCACTCAAAGACAGTAAACGAAAATGCGTTGATGGCGTCCTTCTTAGTGAGTTTTCGAGTTGCGCAAACTGGCGAAGCCCATACAATCGCTGAAAACTTAATCAAGGCATGCGTTAAGGGCATTGTTGAGTGTATGTTGGGTGAAAAGGCCAAAAAATTAGTTGACACCGTTCCTTTGTCAAATAACACAATATCAGGAAGAATCGTAGACTTAGCAGAGAATATCAAAGCTACTTTACTTTCGCGAATAAAAGTCACAAAATTTGCGCTGCAAATGGATGAATCAACGGATGTTGCAGGGTTGGCCATTTTAATAGTATTTGTGCGCTACCAATACCTACAGTACTTTCAAGAAGATCTGCTTTTCTGCAAGCCGTTGAAAACTACAACAACTGGTGCTGGAATTTTTAAATTAATAGACAATTTTTTCATTGTCAATGATATCCCATTGGTTAACTGCGTGGATGTGTGCACAGACGGTGCCAAGGCCATGACTGGAAAAACGTCCGGTGCCGTCTCAAGAATAAAATAAAATGCCAAGGAATGCAGCAGTAGTCACTGCGTTCTACACCGCCATGCCCTTGCAATGAAAAAAATGCCACTCTCCTTAATAGACGTCTTAGACGAAAGCGTGAAGTTAATTAACTTTATTAAATCACGACCTAAGAATACAAGGCTATTCAAAGTATTATGCGATGAAATGGGTAGTCTACATACGTCTTTACTTCTTCACGCAGAAGTTAGGTAGCTTTCTCGCGGCGAAACACTGACGCGGCTTTTCGAAATGAGGGCTGAAGTCAGAACCTTCCTAATTAACGACAATTTGATTTGGGCGACAGATTGTGTAATGAGCGTTGGCTCTTGAAATTATTGTATCTAGCCGATATTTTTAAAAAAAATAAATGATTTGAGTGTATCACTTGAAGGAAAGACAATAACTGTTTTCGATGCCAGTGATAAGGTAGAAGCATTTAAAAAGAAAATCAAGTTTTGGGCGAAATCTTTAAAAAAAATCTAAACCTAGACGTAGACAGTACTAAATGAGTTTCATGTTCACCTGCTAAGTTTGCTCGAAGGCTTCCACAGGTATTTTCCGGAAGAATACCACTCATATATTAAAGAAAATGTGTTGGTTGCAGACCCATACTCTGACGCGTTGGAAAAGCCAGCTTCTCTGACATCGTTGCAGTTTGAGTGCTTGATCGAATTGACATCAGATTCTTATATAAAGGCAAATTTTGAAACGAAGAAGTCTTTATCAGAATTCTGGTGTATGTTGAAGGACGAATTCAAAATCTTGTTAGATAAAGCCAAAATAATTCTTCTGCCGTTTGCAACAACATACATGTGCGAATCAGGATTCTCCGCCTACGTTGGAACGAAAACAAAATATAGATCCCGCCTCGATGCAGAGCCAGATATTCGGTTGCAGTTATTCCAAATTCAACCAGATATACCAGCATTATGCAAAACCAAACAGGCACATTATTCTCACTAGAAGAAACTTTCTGAGCTTTTTATTGAAATACCATTATGTATATGTATATAATTTTATATTATTATTGAATTCCTTATGTTCTTAAATTAACATTGTTCTTGTTTTTTTCGTTGAAGTTACTTGTTTTACTTGAATTTAATAAAATATAAAAAAAAAACGTTCTGACGATAAGTGGGTGTATGTTGAACGGAATGTGTATAGTTTTGTGAAGGGTTCGCACCAGCGACCATTTCCATAGTTACCTACGTCATTCCACGCTCGAGTTCCCATACCTCACTTCACTTCATTCTTATCTCATGTTTACGTTGGCACACTCAATGCAAGCGCCAGACAGCATAAAGAAACACACACAGGAGTACTCGTACTGCACCTTCAGTGCATGCGAACAAAATATATATCATATTTCCAGACGGCATGAAATAAGATATATAAAAAATACTCACACCTTCAGTGCATGTGGGTAAAATATATCTATTGGCTATGGTGTTCAACCGTAGATTATCCAACGAATGCAGAACAGCTTAAAAGAATCGGATTGTTGACTGATATGCTGATAGTGCAGAAATGCATATCATAGGAATTTCGAGGGAATATTATGAACGATTCTCTAATATAAAAACAGTATAAAAGACCACAATAAAATGAAAAGATTTTACTTCTATTCTTGGAGTAAAACGAAGCCTACTGCATTTTTATTTAGCAACACGCTGGAAATCCAGTAGACTTCCAGACGCCCTATAGAGCTACTCGCTTTCGGGTATAAGGGTCATAAGACTACTCGCCGGCTCAAGTCTGCTTGCCATCAACGAACCTACGAAACCAGTACGTTGGCCAAAGGACCAAATATAGCCCAACGTTACAGTTTCGTTCGTTACAATTAGCGATATCTTAATCTCGGTGCTGAATTCTCTACTCACCTGTATTGTTTGTGGCCAGTAGACTGCCTTGGTATACCAGACGCCCTATAGAGCTACTCGCTTTCGGGTATAAGGGTCATAAGGCTACTCGCCGGCTCAAGTCTGCTTGCCATCAACGAACCTACAAAACCAGTACGTTGGCCAAAGGACCAAATATAGCCCAACGTTACAGTTTCGTTCGTTACAATTAGCGATATCTTAATCTCGGTGCTGTATTCTCTAGTCACCTGTATTGTTTGTGGCAAGTGTTGTTTTGTTTTGTTGGACAATAGCTTGCACGTACTCATCAGTTTTATTGGTAACGAGACGTTATTTATATTTAAGTGTCACGTTCTTGTTTGTAGTTTGCGTTAATACATTGCCCTGCACTACAAACCTCTGCTGCTCCTCCGGTGCCTCCACTATGCAGTAGAAGAAGAGGCTGTCATCTATCTTCCATCGAACCTAGCTTCCTGACTATAATAGTTCGGGCACAACTGTTTTTGGAAGGAGCCGCCGCACGGGTACTAGAATTTGCCTGTAGTGCAACTTGTCTGTCAGGCGTTTCTTGCGTGCTGTGATATTTTGTGATTAGGGCTGTGCGCACACACTCATTTCGCTACTTATGATCATAATAGCTTTTGCGCCTGTAGTGAGTTTAGATGCACAATCGGCTTTCAGAGACTATCCCTCTGTTTATGCTGAGAATTCGTTGGTCCGCTGGTCCTCACACAATGTCAAACATACAATCCCTCTGTTCGGGGATGGCATTGACCTGCCTTTCCGCTGGTCGACCTGTAGTGGTTGCTGTTTCAAGGCTCGATAAAAGTGGATAAATGATTAATGAGACCGTGTCAGCTTTTCTCTATTGAAGATCTATTGAATAGCTGTTCTTGCTGCTTTGTGCGTTATGTCAAAAGAATATTATCTAGTATGTATTGATAATCTGTGGTAAGCAAGAAGAATAAAAGAAATCAACGACGATCCGGAGTAATATACAAAGCTTTATATAAACATCCGTTTATAATGCTTGAAGACTTGACCCTACCGTGGTCAGTAGAGACATGATATTATTTATAAGTTTAGTATTAATATCCTTATCGAGGGGAATTTCAATAAAATGCTACTGCTTCAGAGCCAACGGCCATTTACACAAGTTTTCTCCGATGAGAAAATAAACGATACCATGCAAAGGATTTAATAAATGATCCCATTTATTAAATCCTTTGCATGGTATAAATGCGCTAGCTCCCCTTTGATACAACCATGAAAATTAAATGAAAATATTTGCCTTCGGCAAGTGGAACCCTTTGGATGGTAATATCCGTTCTTTTAATTTGTTGATAAATACCTAAAATTCAATCTTTTTGTTTCACAATTTTAATTGAGAAAACATTTTGTTTACATTTTTTTATTGTTGATAAAATGTTCGTAGTATCTATTAAATGCATTTTTTACTGTATTTTGTTTCATCTGTAAAAAAACTGAAATACCAATCCCAAAACCTACAAAAGAATACAAAATGAAAGATATTGAAATCGTGCTGAAATTTTGAATTTAAACAGAGTATGAGGTATGAAATAACGACTATAGAGAAATCCAAAAACGAGTGCCCCGCATTTATGTCCTTCGGTCCGCCTGTCTGTCCGTCTGGAGCCATGGCTCCAGCCACGGTGGGTGGACGGATCTGCTTCAATCTTAGTATTTGGGGTTTGTAGGTTAATATCTCGCAGCTATTTTTTAACTTTCTCGTTTACTTTAGTGTTAACGATAAAATACCGTGCTTCCTCGTTTTCAGCGAGGAAGAGTATTTTGCCGGAGAGTCGAAAGAAAAGATTTGTTATTGATATTAGTTTATTAGCCCCTCCGTCTATTGCGTCGCTGCGACCTTTGTATTTATTTTAGTTATTAAAAGACTCTGTTTTAACTCTGATATGACTCTCATTTGACTCTGATTTTTCTTTCAACATCTAACCTCTTTTATACAAATAAATTGCTGACCTTTTTCCTCTTCCTATCCCTTCCACAAGTCAACAGCCATCCAAGTATTTCCCAATCGCTTGACAATTATAATTTCAGCTAAAAACATTCCTGATTGCATTTCCCAATCGTTAAACAATTACGAATTGGCCCACTTAAGTGCTTCCGCCACATGTTCTACAAAAAAATGCCTTTCCTGCTTCTTGGGTGATATTTTCCCTTAGTCGGTGATCGGGTGTCACATATTCATAAATGCTTTAATTGTTTGCCAAAACAACTCATTCTATTTTCGCATAAGTACGGTCGCCGTATGTTTGAATACGACACCGACCAACAGCGGTAAAATTACGAGGCACTTGCGAATGGGCATGACGATCGATTTATGCTAGGTGGACACTTTATGGTGTTTGTGCAAAATGCATTGAACATGGGCATTGCATGGGTGCGCTGTACGATTGAATAGTGATGACGAATGGGAAATTGACAAGATGGATTTAATTGGTTTAGGGTAGGTAGGGATAATGGCGCTTAGATGCGTGTGGGTGGAATGGTACGAGTATGTTGTGCGGGTAACAACATTAGCATTCTCAAGAGAAAGATATTGCAAAAATTTTAAATTCAAATTAGTTTGAGGTATGATATGACTACTATAGAGAAGTTCAAAAAAGTGTGTCCCGCATTTCCGTCCGTCTGCCCACTTGTATCGGAGGCTCCAGCGTCCAGCCACAATGGGTATTTTACTCAAACTTCGTCTTTGGGGTTTCTAGGCTTATAGCTCGCAGCTATTTTTTTATTCAATCGTTTTAAATAATGGTACCAACCATACAAATCGTTTTTTCAACACCGATTTTCTTAAAAAGGCTCTAATGATTTTGATGGTGCCGTGACATAACCCCAACCGTCATAAAGTGACATAAGGCCAAATTCCAGCATTTGGTATTATGTTACTTTCACAAAGCGTCATAAGGCCAAATCCGGAAAGTGACATCTGTAAAAAAACTGAAATACCAATCCCAAAACCTACAAAAGAATACAAAATGAAAGATATTGAAATCGTGCTGAAATTTTGAATTTAAACAGAGTATGAGGTATGAAATAACGACTATAGAGAAATCCAAAAACGAGTGCCCCGCATTTATGTCCTTCGGTCCGCCTGTCTGTCCGTCTGGAGCCATGGCTCCAGCCACGGTGGGTGGACGGATCTGCTTCAATCTTAGTATTTGGGGTTTGTAGGTTAATATCTCGCAGCTATTTTTTAACTTTCTCGTTTACTTTAGTGTTAACGATAAAATACCGTGCTTCCTCGTTTTCAGCGAGGAAGAGTATTTTGCCGGAGAGTCGAAAGAAAAGATTTGTTATTGATATTAGTTTATTAGCCCCTCCGTCTATTGCGTCGCTGCGACCTTTGTATTTATTTTAGTTATTAAAAGACTCTGTTTTAACTCTGATATGACTCTCATTTGACTCTGATTTTTCTTTCAACATCTAACCTCTTTTATACAAATAAATTGCTGACCTTTTTCCTCTTCCTATCCCTTCCACAAGTCAACAGCCATCCAAGTATTTCCCAATCGCTTGACAATTATAATTTCAGCTAAAAACATTCCTGATTGCATTTCCCAATCGTTAAACAATTACGAATTGGCCCACTTAAGTGCTTCCGCCACATGTTCTACAAAAAAATGCCTTTCCTGCTTCTTGGGTGATATTTTCCCTTAGTCGGTGATCGGGTGTCACATATTCATAAATGCTTTAATTGTTTGCCAAAACAACTCATTCTATTTTCGCATAAGTACGGTCGCCGTATGTTTGAATACGACACCGACCAACAGCGGTAAAATTACGAGGCACTTGCGAATGGGCATGACGATCGATTTATGCTAGGTGGACACTTTATGGTGTTTGTGCAAAATGCATTGAACATGGGCATTGCATGGGTGCGCTGTACGATTGAATAGTGATGACGAATGGGAAATTGACAAGATGGATTTAATTGGTTTAGGGTAGGTAGGGATAATGGCGCTTAGATGCGTGTGGGTGGAATGGTACGAGTATGTTGTGCGGGTCACAACATTAGCATTCTCAAGAGAAAGATATTGCAAAAATTTTAAATTCAAATTAGTTTGAGGTATGATATGACTACTATAGAGAAGTTCAAAAAAGTGTGTCCCGCATTTCCGTCCGATGGTCAGTCTGTCCGTCAGCCCACTTGTATCGGAGGCTCCAGCGTCCAGCCACAATGGGTATTTTACTCAAACTTCGTCTTTGGGGTTTCTAGGCTTATAGCTCGCAGCTATTTTTTTATTCAATCGTTTTAAATAATGGTACCAACCATACAAATCGTTTTTTCAACACCGATTTTCTTAAAAAGGCTTGATGGTGCCGTGACATAACCCCAACCGTCATAAAGTGACATAAGGCCAAATTCCAGCATTTGGTATTATGTTACTTTCACAAAGCGTCATAAGGCCAAATCCGGAAAGTGACATAAAGCCAAATTTTCGAAACCGTACCTCGCACCTACTCCAAATCAAACAGTGACCCCAAGCAGGGGGGTTGCAGGTCGGCAGCATGCCCCCCTTAGGCATTGTACTGTTTATGCAATCTACTTGCGATTTCGCAACTAATCGCATAAACAGTGCAATGCATATGGGGGGGTATGCTGCCCCCCTACAACCCCCCTGCTTGGGGTCACTGTTTGATTTGGGGTACCTGCGAGGGCAAATTGTTGAAAACAGCTCCAAGCGAAAGTGTCATAAAGCCAAATTGGCCTTATGTCACTTTCAAAATGCGACATAAGGCCAAATTTCAAAATTTAGGCTTATGACGTTTGGGGTTATGTCACGGCACCGATTTTGATCATTTTTGAAATAGGTATAAAATAATTGGATTGAGCATAAGTATAGATATAATAGATTCTCAGTTGCTATATATCATTTTCTGAAAGTTTCACTTTTCTCAAACTGCAACGATTTTATTGTCTTGAATAGTTGGGTTGAGAAGATGACTTACTCAGTTTTTAATGTGTAAACATTTTTGCTCTCGTTGATGTATAAATATATTTTTTCTCATTAGGGGCTAGTTGTAAATATCTAGCGTCACCGTCATCTTCAGATTTTCCCGTTAATTTTCACTACCACGTGAGTTAATCGCTGCTCGACAGATCACCGCAATTAAACGACGTTTGGCGCGGTTAGTACGTAGATGGGTGACCGTTTGAGAACAACCGCGTGTCGTTGTTTTTTTGTATTAATTATGTATGTTCAATTTTTTTTAACTACGTTTGTTAATTAGTTACGGCGTTAGCTAGATAACAAATTATGTAGCTGACGGGCAACTGTGCCTACATATTTACACATCAACTATACCGTGAGTGCAGCGTGGCTCACACCTTTTTTTCCAAAACACTCGATTAACGTTACTTTAGCAAACTAACAATATCTCAAAAAACGGGTGACGTAACTTCAAAGAAATTTAATACCTCATATAAATATTAAATAAAAAACTGAGTACTCAGAACTTGAAAAAAAAAATTATAAATTTTTAAAAAAGATTACTGTGGCTCTAATGATTTTGATGACTCTTAGGGTTTTTAATGCTTGGAATAAATGTGTGAATATGGTACACTCACATTTTCACAAAGGGCTCAATTAACAGAACATTAAAACAAAGGCTATTATCTCACTCAAAAACCTTTAAAGAAATTTCAAAAACATTTATAGTAGAAGTGTTTTTTCTGCAAGTCAGTAGTAACTCACCTTTTGAGATCAAAAAACAAAACGATAGATAGCTACTCACTCTGCTTTGCTAACTACAAATTCAAACATTGTACAGATTCTTGTCAGCTTTGGGTTCCTCGATAAAGCAACGTGTATGGGGCATAATGTTTTAAAATAAATATACATATTGAATAAACATATGAAATTTAAATATGTATGTACTCGTACCTTTTCGCCGTGCTTTTTTCTGGTTTCAAGTTAAAATATACCAAAAAACAGATCAAAACATAAAAGAAATGATTTTTTTGACGTTTGAGAATATTTGGCTAAGTTCTTAGATAGGTGCAGGGATATAAGTCCCGAAGTTTTTTCGGAACTTATGACCAATTTCAATAGAACATATCTCCCTAATTGAATTCGTAGACTTATGCCCTACTTAACTTATCTGCAATGCGGGTAAAAAAAAAACGCCTAATATTTTAATGATATACGCAACACAGCCCCAACCCCAACCTCGCACATAGTCCAGATCCAACAGTGAACCCAAGCAGAGGGTTGCACATTGCACTGTTTATGGGATCTCCTTTGTTATTTATGGTAGATCTCGCGTTTTTTGATCCCCCTGCTTGGGGTCACTTTGGGATTGGGAGTAGGTGCAAGGTTGGGGTAAGTGCTGTATTTCAGGGTAAAAACGAAATAGTACAAGCACTCGTTAATAATGTTAAATATATTTTATACACTTCAACACTTTTTGATATACTTTTTTAAACATTTGTATTCACGTATAAATATTTTTGTACAAACATATGAATCTAAAAAACATTTTTATGTGCCCGTCCGTCCGTCAAATATTTTGAGGCCCTGAAACTTGAGCTAAAAGTACACATAAAGGAGTAAGAATTTTTTTGATTTTCGTCTGGCTTGGTAAACTTTTTGCTGTTATATGCCAGAACGCAACACCTACAGTCAAGAACTAAGTTTTAAGTGCATAAATTTCTATTGAGCAAACATCATCAAGCCGTAACGCAACCTAACTATTATGACTTTTTGACTAAATCTACTCGTGACGGCTTAGCGACATCCAATGCAAATAGCAACAGAGAGCATGCAACAACGATGAAAAGAGGGCGCTTGAGCAACGCGTTTCAACGATAATGATGATGCAGCGGTGAAAGTTAATTTCCCTGAGCTTTTAAAAGAACTGATAACTACACCATATATGTGAGACGGTGCAGGGAAATAACTCCGCGGGAACTAAGTCCACTGAGGGACTTAGTTCCCACATAGTGAGACATAAACCCACTTTCGCGAAGTGGACTTAGTTCCCATGTAAGGTGGGAAATAAACTCCCAAAACTCTGAGTGGTTTTAGTTCCCTTTTAATGTGAAGTAAATTCTCACTGTCGAATAAGAACAAAATAAATTTAAAGAGTCAAGTAGGTACTTTGCAATTTTTATTAACAAAATAAAAATTAACTTCTAACTAAGACAGAGTAATATACGTACCGTGACCTTGCACCTACTCCAAATCAAACAGTGACCCCAAGCAGGGGGGTTGCAGGGGGGCAGCATCCCCTTCATATGCATTGCACTGTTTATGGGATTAGTTACGAAACCGCAAGTGGATTCCATAAACAGTGTAATGCATTTGGGGGGGGGGGGGGGCATACCGCCTCCTGCAACCCCCCCGGCTTGGGGTCACTGTTTCATTTGGAGTAGGTGCGAGGAGCGGTTTTAAAACTTTGGCTTTATGTCACCATGATAAGCTTAAGATTTTGCTTAAAGAGTGTGATAACTAACTGCATTTTACAGTTTTTTGTCTAATTCTAAATTTATTTGTTTTGAATGAATAGCCTTACATTCCTTACCACGTAAAGTGGACGGCTGGAGTTACAGCGCTGTTTCACGGTCAGCCACAACCGATCATCAGACTCCTTATGTGGTGCTGGTCTGTCTTTTTCCTTCATTTATCCCGAAATTCCATTTTCTTCCACTGGGATTCAAACCTAGACCAGCGTCTTCTCAGGCAAGCACTTTTGCACTGTGCCATTGAAGCCACGAGTTTATCCAGTTTTTTTTTTTATTTGCAATTTCTTGGACAAACTTTTGCTCCTGTAAGTATACTATGTTATTCATGTTCACATAAAAAACCATTAATCATAAAATTCTCGACAAAAAACAATGTCAAAAGTCTTTCACCCTCTCTATCACCCATTTCAGTCCAACTATGCTTGTCGAAATGGAATAGAATTAGAGAAAACACAGAAAGAAACAACCTGAATGAATAACATAGTATACTTACAGGAGCAAAAGTTTGTCCAAGAAATTGCAAATAAAAAAAAACTGGATAAACTCGTGGCTTCAATGGCACAGTGCAAGAGTGCTTGCCTGAGAAGACGCTGGTCTAGGTTCGAATCCCAGTGGAAGAAAATGGAATTTCGGGATAAATGAAGGAAAAAGACAGACCAGCACCACATAAGGAGTCTGATGATCGGTTGTGGCTGACCGTGAAACAGCGCTGTAACTCCAGCCGTCCACTTTACGTGGTAAGGAATGTAAGGCTATTCATTCAAAACAAATAAAGGAATTGACGGAAAACAAAAATTAAAACCAGGAAAAATTGTGTGGTATCACATAAAAAACCATTAATCATATAATTCTAAATGTTGGATGTTACATGGGAACTAAGTCCACTTCGCGAAAGTGATTTTATTTCCCACTATGTGGGAACCTAGTCCCTCAGTGGACTTAGTTCCCGTAGACTTATTTCCCCGCACCATGTGAGACTACTAACGAAACTACCGAATGAAGGAGAGAGAAGGTAACCAAGAAGATAGCTTGTTACATTTACAAGCAAGTGGATTCTAATTATGGCGTACAGTTTAACGAACAGCGATGTCTTATTTGGGGAATTTGATCCAATATTTTAATCATGCATTAAATACTTATGTTGAGTAAATGTTATATTAAAGCGAATGTGCGTTCTTTTTTTGTGATGTTAGATGTGCCGACATTTATTTTTAATTTGAATCTCACATCTGCTCAATTGTATGGTACCTACAATCTAGAATCCACGTGTTTACGAACAGGTAGTTTCTTGATTTAATATTGCGAATTTGGTAAAGCCTTCGATAATATGGGAGAAACTAAATATGAAAGACGACTATGTAATGGTATTGTTGTAGAAAAAAAATTGGGATTAGGTAGATAAATTCAATTTTTATGATGCTTTTCCCAATAAGGTTATAAAAAAGTACTTTTTGAAGTAAAACTTCATTAAGCAGTTTCTCTGATCAAACTGATCATATAACAAATCTTGGTTTTATTTCCTTAACGAATGATGAAATCCTCTCTGAATTGTCATTACTTAAATCGAGTGTTAGTGTTGCACCTGATAATTTTCCACCATTATTATTTAAAAATTGCAGATATAACCTAGTTGATCCACTAAGGATTATATTTAATTTATCTTTAACTACTGGCGAGTTTCTTGACTGTTGGAAGTATTCACTCATAACTCCAATTTTCAAATCTGGATCAAAGAGTGATATCGAAAATTATAGGCCTATTGCAAAGCTGCAGCTGTTTCCTAAAATATTCGAGGCAGCTGTTAAAACTTAAAAAAAGGTTGTACTCAGTTGTTCGCAATTATATTTCCGAATTTCAGCACGGGCTTGTAAGTGGTAGATCAACCTCTACAAACATGGTAATTTTTACTAATTATTGTCTTGAAAATATTGAAAAACGTCTTCAAGTAGATTGCGTGTATACTGATTTTTCTAAAGCCTTCGATTGTGTTCAGCACAATGTTCTTTTAAAAAAGCTTAATTTTTTTGGATTTCATTCTAATATATTAAAATTAATTGGCAGTTACTTGGCCAACCGCAAAGAATTTGTTAAAATCGGATCCGCGTGGTAGAATGAAATTCGAAATTTTTCAGGTGTTCCCCAAGGAAGTCATATTGGTCCTCTTCTATTCCTTCTTTTTATCAACGATTTACCCTCTTTCGTATCAAGCTCGAAATGTCTTTTGTACGCAGATGATCTAAAGATCTACAAAACAATAAACTGTATATCAGATGTCTTAGCGTTGCAATATGACTTAAACAGTTTAAATGATTGGTGCATTCTTAATGGCCTTTATTTCAATAAAAGAAAATATTCGGTTCTCACGTTTAGTAGGAAAAAATTCCCTATATTATTTAATTATAAAATACTAAACACGCCATTGAGTAGGGTTTCAGACCAAAAAGATTTAACTTTTCTTTGCATATAGACTACATAGTTGGCAGAGCTAATCAAATGCTAGGGTTCATTTTTCGAAACTCTAAAGATTTTAGTGGATCACTAAAAACTTTGTATAATGCCTTGACCCGTTCGATATTAGAATACTGCTGTATTGTTTGGAATCCTTTTTATCGCAATGCTGAATCTCGCCTAGAGACAATTCAAAGAAGGTTTACTAGGTATGCACTACGTATATTCGACTGGAACAATAATCTTCCAACCTATGATGATAGATGTTCTTTAATAAATTTGAAACCTCTTTTTAAAAGAAGGATATATTATTCCGCAATGTTTGCTAATGATGTCTTAACAGAATTATCCTATCACTATGGCTTGCGTTAATTATAATATACAAAAACCTAATTGATTTCAATATGAGTAGGGAGCATTGTAAATCCGTAACTTTAAGTAATTTATAAAAACTGCCGTATATTGTAAAGTAATCTAAAATAAGTCGAACTTGTAGGATGAAATGAATAAATAAATAAATAAATAAGCTGGTGAACGCTTGACGAGAGCGTTACGAAAAGTGTGATCGGGCGATGCGAACGGAAGTTGAGAGGAAGATATAAGTTAGTGAAGACAGAAAGAGAGAGAGTTACGTTTCGTAAATTGCTGCACACCCTTTCTTTCTCTCTTTATCTCTGTTATATATTAACCGTGTTATTCAATGTATATTTGCGATAATTCCATTTGAAATGAAACACTACTCCAGGATTAATTTAGTTCATTTCGTTTTAATATTCTAATTACAAAAAGCCATGACAGGCCAAAAAGGAGAACGAAAAAGAAGTGTTTTGTTTCATGTGTCCAATGCTAAGTATTTGTCAAACGTCGAATTCATGGTGACAAACTTCAAGAAGCTTAGGCTGACTTTCTACTAAGTTAACGACTTCGTACTCTACAACTCATTTTCTGTTTCGCAATCTTCCTAACCATGATTACTTTTGTGCTTCAAGATCACAGTCAGGACTGGTACCGGTTGTTACTCCTTGATGCGATCCCGACTCTGTGGAAATAGAAGGTCTATCTTGCGGTGAGGTGGAATAGCATTCGTTTGCATTCCATCGGGTGGTTTGGGGTTTTGGTCGAAAACCCAGTTCGTTTCAATTCCAACGTCTCGTTTTTTCGGGATATCCTTTGAAGCGTACCTCCTTAATTGATCTATATGCCGCTTCCAAATAATATTTGTATTTTCAGGACTAACATTATATGTGTTGCGCCCTAAGACGTTTGCAATGCATCCTTTTATCCAATATTGTTTTCTATTTTTTTACATCCTTACCCATACGAGTACTACGTCGCCTCTGTTGAGAGTTCTAACACCTTTCTTACCATAGGTTTCCATCTGCTGTTCTTGTTTTTTCAGTATCCTGTTACGAACACTGACATTCAGATTTTCTGTTTCTACACTTGGCCTTAATAAATCGAACTTCGTTCGAACCTGCCTTCCTATATAGTGACGCTGGTGTTTCACCAGTAGTACTGTGAGGCGTTGTTCGGTAATCGAACAAATACCTCACAAGTGCAACATCCATTTCATTTCCTTCCTTGAGAGCGGCTTTTGTAGACTTAACGCAATTTTCTGCCTGGCCATTTGACGTGGGGTGATAAGCAGGGGTCTTAATATGCTTAAGTCTATTTGCAGAGCCTCTGAAAGCTGTCTGCTACAAAAGCACTACCATTGTATGTCACGATAACTTTAGGAAATACCAAATCTACTAAAATCCTCCCTTAACATCTTAATTGTGCTGTCTGTATGAAAATGAAAATGAAATGGACCATTCGCAGGTTGCCATGGTCTAAGTTTTCCTCTCGGAGGGTTGCTCTGCTGGGTTGCGCAGATTTTACATGCTTGTAGATAGATAGATAGATAGATAGATATATTTATTTGCTATAAGCTTTGCTTTTACAAATTGATTGACAATAATGTACATGATTTCACAAAATGGGTAATAATTTTTTATACCCTATTCTAGGGGTATATTAATTTTGACGCATAGTTTGTAACATACCTTAATATTGCCCGTAGACCCCTAAAAGTTACTATATTTATGATCAGCATCGATAGTAATGTCGATCTAGCCATGTCCGTCCGTCCGTCCGTCCGTCCGTCGGCAAAAATTAGGCATTTAAACTGGACCTAGAGAGCTGCAATTTTAAACATATACTCTCTAGGGTCCCGAAATAATCAAGTTTACGAATTTTTGAAATCCGCCCACAGACACGCCCACAAACTCAAAAAAACAAAATTTTGAAAAAAATCGAATTTTGAGCTAGGAAGCTGAAATTTTTTATATATGATCTATGACTCCTAAAACTGCTCGGGATATAAAATTTTCAAAATCCGCCCACTGCCACGCCCACAAAAAAATAAAACAATTTTATTGAAAAACCAAAATTTGAGCTAGGGAGCTGAAATTTTTAATATATACTCTCTAGGGGCCTTTTAAGCTCACGTATAAATATTTTCAAAATCCGCCCACTGACACGCCCACAAATAAATAAAACAATTTTTTTGAAAATCCAAAGTTTGAGCTAGGAAGCTGAAATTTATAATATATACTCTCTAGGGGCCCTTTAAGCTCATGTATAAATATTTTCAAAATCCGCCCACTGACACGCCCACAAATAAATAAAACAATTTTTTTGAAAATCCAAAGTTTGAGCTAGGGAGCTGAAATTTATAATATATACTCTCTAGGGGCCCTTTATTGTGTTATTTTTTTTTAAATCCGCCTACTGACACGCCCACAATTAAATAAAACAATTTTATTGAAACACCCAAGTTTGAGCTAGGGAGCGTTTTTTTTTTGATAAAATCCTTTATATGTTATATAACAAAATATGTAGAGCGTTCTTAACAATTTAACCATACTTAGACTTTTGTCACGCCCACTTATGAGGGATAGGAATAAGAATAGGGTATCCAACAGTTCGCCCAAGCGAACTGTAGCCCGTCCCTATGTTTTTTTTTTTTTTTTCAATATAAGATAGCGTTAATATAAGGCATAATATTTTACATAAAAGATTGGTAATTGGTTTCCAGAAACATTAACAATATATTTTCAGTACTTATTTATTAAGAGACTTAATATGAAACCTGGATCATTCATTGAGTATAAAAGCTCTTAATTTAAGCGAGTTTATGACATATTTGTAAATATTAGTTGCAATGTTTTTGTCTTCGACAGCCATTATGCTTCCTAAGTCAGTCAATCCATTAGAAAACAGGAAATGGTTTCTGACTGCATTAAAAATTGGGCATCTTAGGAGAAAGTGCTCAATAGTGTCATCTTCATGCGTGTTACAAATCGTACAAATGTTGGTTGTATCGAAATTATGTCTGTCACCGTGCAGAATTATCCTATGGGCATACCTATTGGCACACCTTATTTGCGCAATGGCTTTATGGATGGACGGTTAAGAGGCCAAATTCAAATATGACGCCGGCTTATAGTGAGGCTCCTGTATATTTTCCAAGCAAGAAGCATAGTATAAGCAGGAAGTTGAGCTAGTTGCTTTCCTGAAATCTTGTTCTAATAATGTTCTCTTTTTGTCCTCTAAAATGTTTTCGTAAGATCGTCTTACGACTGCTAAGTTTTGTTGTTCCCATACATCAGTAAAATTATTCATTAAAATGCTTGTATAACTGCTTCGATGTCTTGCCCTCAACTTGGCCAAAACACATAACATCTAGCCAGAGACTTTGTCTTCACGATGCCAAAATGAGACGAGTGTTCGACAGTTCATGCCTTTTTTCAAAGTAGGGTTTTATTTCCTTATTTACCTTGTTTGGCTATCCCTGTTCGATAAACCTTTTTACTAGTTCAATAAGTTTGTCCTTAGATGATTGTTCAGCGATTTTACTAGCATCAATAGGGATTTGTGAGCAACACGTTACGTACTTCAAGTGTACATCTGTAAATGTTTCACTTTCGGCCCCTCATTTCCTTTTAACGGAAGACGGGAAAGGAAGTCTGCACCGTTTTCCTTCGTCTTGACGTATTTGATATTGAACTTATATCCTGAAAGAAACACTGCGTAACGCTGTAACCAATTTGCTGCCATTTGTGGTATACCATGCTTTTCCGCAAAGATTTGCGTGATCGGCTTTGAATCAGTATGAAGCGTGAATTCACTCCCATACAGATACTGATGGAAATGCCCCACTGCCCAATAAATGGCTAAGGCTCCTTTTTCTATTTGGCTATATACCTGGATTCTGCTTCACTTAGCACTCTTGAAGTGTAGGCCAAGGGCTTGTAAATGGTATTTGGTAGTACATGATTAAATACTGCGCCTATACTGTGGCTACTTGAGTCGGTTACTAGTTCCAAGGGCAGATTACTTATATATGAATTAGCACTTGAGGACTCACAAAAACCTTTTTGACTTTCTCAAAAGCCGACTGACAATCGGGAGTCCCATTTCACCGTAAACGTAAGGACGTCGGTAATTTTGAAATTGCCTTTACTCTATCAGTAGATGGGCGTACTCCCTCCTTATCAATTATAAACCCTAAATATGTGACACAGTCTTTAAAAAATTCACATTTAGATTGCTTAAGTGTGAGGCCACTGTCCTGTAGTTTTTTGAGAACTAATTCTGAGCTCTACTCGTGTTTTGCCCGATACTAGAATCTTGAAAAATTGCAATACCTTCCACCCCTAACAACATTTGTTCAATTATTTTTTGGGAAATTGTTTGGCATGTGCTTACACCGAAAGGTAGTCTGGTGTATTTGAACAAACCCTTGTGTGTACAAATAAAAGTCAATTTCTGACTTTGCTCATCCAGTTCCATCTGCTAATAAGCAGACGTTAAATCCATTTTAGAAAACATTTTACAGCCTGACAACTTTTCTAATAAATCTTCCACTCTGGGAAGAATAAATCTTTCGATTTTTATAAAAGGATTGAGTGTGATATTATAGTCCCAACACAATCGCACCGAGCCATCCGGCTTGATCACTGGAATAATCGGCATAGCCCAGTCTGAAAAACTCGCTGTCTTAAGAATCCTCTTTGACTTTGGCCTTTAGGCTGAAGGGCAGAGGTCGAGGGGAGCAGTATTAGATTAGATTAGATATATTCTTTATTTGGACTTATAATTACAATTATTATATCGTCGCCCTAGTGACACAAGAACGTAACTACATTTTTTACGATTTTGGACTGGGTATGACACCTTTCTTCATATATCATTCTATATATTGTGGCAAAAAATTATACCTCTAGGTGAAGTAGTTTAGAAGTTAGCACTTGCGGTATCAACAGTTTTTTTTTCGAAAAATAGTAGGAAAAATAGTAAAAAAAATCACAAAATCGTCTCTCCTGAAAACTAGCAAATATTGACATACGTTTTTGTGTCACTAAGGCGACGATATTATGTTCAAGAAAAAGAAAAGAGTTGGCTAAAAGCCGTCTACAATCGATTGACTTTAGTCTATATTTCAAATATTTAGTTAAGAAAGTTATTTTTTTTTATAAATTACATAATTTCCATATTTAATAAGTTATAGTTTTAATACATATATATATGATTTAAAAAAAAAAAGTTTAAAAAAGAAAAAGAAAAAACTAGCACATTACATAGCAGAATTTTAAAAAAATACTAATATCACATTTATGTTTGTCCACAAATTAATCCACGAAACTATTTAACATGTTAAGGCGTGATTACAATATTTGAAAAGTAAACTCCTTCCATAGGCACCATTCAATATTAATATAGCTTCTTCTCTAGCAAGATCACTCTAAGAAAAGTACAGAACACGTAGTTCACGTAATATGGGACACATTGCCAGAAAATGGATACATGTTTCATCTCATTTAGATTACAGAAGCTGCAGATTCCTCAAAGATCTTGTCTATGCGGGACATAGTTGAGACCTTAAATGTCAGTTCTAGCTTTAAAAATCATGCTTATTACATTGCCTGAGAGACTGTTGCTAAAATAGTTGCTAGCACCTAAGGCATGATCAAGACATTTATACATACTTCTGGATGGTGATGTGAGCATCCTATTTAAGCATTATTGGTAGAAACTCTCGTCCACTCTAGCAATACACCTATAAAACATGTTCTTCCAAGTGCTAACATCCTTTACATTCAAATCGAAATTAATCCCGTGTAGTCCTGCAAGCTTATACCACTCTTTAAATGGGGTTAATTTCCATCGAAATGCAAACAACATAACCTGCTTGTGCAAATTGCTGTCTGATCTCTGCAAAACTGCGGACAAGTAATCTGCGTTGGCCTTGAGTTTCCTAATGCAAATCTGCGGTAAACCAGACTCCAAATGAATTGCATGGGTAGGGGTTGACAGGGGCAGTTTAAAAATTCTCTAAATAAAAGATCTCTGAACAACTTCAAAGTCCTCCAGGTACTTGAAGCCAAAAACTTGGTTAGAATAGCAAAGGCAATAGTTTACTGTAGCCTCAAAGACTTTAAATTTAGAAGAAGGATTCAATTTTTTTTTTGAAAGAAAGCTACTCCACATATGATTGTTCCTAATCGTTCACAAAATACTTTGGGAAAGTTTTTAATCAAATCGTTTACGTCATTTGTCATGGACATTTTTTTATACCCTATTCTAAGGGTATATTAATTTTGACGCATAGTTTGTAACATACCTTAATATTGCCCGTAGACCCCTAAAAGTTACTATATATAAGATCAGCATCGATAGTAATGTCGATCTAGCCATGTCCGTCCGTCCGTCCGTCGGAAAAAATTAGGCCTTTAAACTGGGCCTAGAGAGCTGAAATTTTAACCATATACTCTCTACGGTCCCGAAATAATCATGTTTACGTATTTTTGAAATCCGCCCACAAACTCAAAAAAAAACAAAATTTTGGAAAAAATCGAATTTTGAGCTAGAAAGCTGAAATTTTTTATATGTGATCTATGACTCCTAAAACTGCTCAGGATATAAAATTTTCAAAATCCGCCCACAAATAAATAAAACAATTTTATTGAAACACCCAAGTTTGAGCTAGGGAGCGTTTTTTTCGATAAAATCCTTTAAATGTTATATAACAAAATATGTAGAGCATTCTTAACAATTCAACCATACTTACACTTTTGTCACGCCCACTTATGAGGGATAGGAATAAGAATAGGGTATCCAACAGTTCGCCCAAGCGAACTGTAGCCCGTCCCTATGTTTTACCGTGAATTCAACATTGATATTCATCATAAAATCGACAATGGTACTATTACGTACAGATCGATTGCTTTGCTTTTGTTTTTGAAATCGACCAATACCTCTATTTTTCCGCGTAGTGAAAATTTGATACTATTATAATTTACTATATTGAGTGAAACTTTGCTTATCGGAAAGCGAGAAAACCATTCTAAATAATCTTTGAACTTATGCAACTGATTGCCGCACCACTATCTAACTCAGCCTTGAATTCTCGTTTGTTTATCTTGACTGTTACACAAATTGGATCAATGCTATTTTTTGCATGTAATGGCAAACAATTTGCCTCATTCTCTTCCAAATCAATATAGTTTTGCTTTACAAAATTTTTTTTTCGGCTTGGATTTAACAGAACTTTTACAAATTTTTTGTAAGTGGCCAACTTTTCCACATTTATTACACTTGAAGTTCCTATACTTACATGTGGATGACTTGTGTCACTGGATACCACAGCAATAACAAACAGGTGTCGAATTTTGGGAAGAACCATGTTGATGATTGTTATTGTCATTTACTGCTTTGAAATTGTAAACCGGTTCAGTTTTACAAAGTATTTGCTGTTCATGACCTGCCTTCCTTGCCGCTTCTGACTCTAGTGCCAACTGCACTGCTCTGTCGAAAGTAAGCTCGCTCCCTTTTGAAAATAACTTCTCTTTGATGCGCCTGTTTGCAATTCCTAGGTTTTTCTGCTTTGCACTTGCAATTTTGTTTGCCGCAAAATATTGTGTTAATCGCTTAGAATACACCATCCAATTCATATTTGAATTGTGGAACTCTCTTAAAAAGCCTACGCCCACGTTTTTTCGGTCATTTTTGACTTCTTTTGTGACTTATGCACGCGATTATACTTGTTTTTCTCGTCGCCAATGTTATACTAACCGTGTTGTTCAATGTATATTTGCGATAATTCCATTTGAAATGAAACACAACTCCAGGATTAATTTAATTCATTTCGATTTATTATTCTAATTACAAAAAACCATGACAGGCCAAAAAGGAGAACGAGGAAGAAGTGTTTTGTTTCATGTGTCAAAAGCTAGATATTTGTCAAACGTCGAATTCATGGTGACAAACTTCAAGCAGATAAGGCTGACTTTCTGCTGAATTAACGACTTCGTACTCTACACTCTCATAGCCAGTTACGTTTCGTATATCTACTCGTAAGAAACAGTGCAAACCTATTGTCCTTATCACACTGTAGGAGCAAGAGAGAGCAGTGCGCGCGCACATTTTCTTTTCTTTCTCTCTTCCTCTCATAGCCAATACATGAAATGTGTTATATCTCACTAAGTAATTCGTTTGCCAGTTTGCCAGCGGTACGCGAGTGGTGATTTCTTGATTATTTCGTAATTTCATTTCGTTCTTGAACAATTTTATAAATTAATATTTTGTTCAATATTCAATACATTAAATATCCGTTCTACGTTTAAAGTAAATAAAATTGTAAATTAGTTTTTAAGTTCATATTTTGTGAATTTTCGGGTGAATAATAACAATTTATGGCAGGAAGTGACACCGACTCTGAATATGAAAGCGGTGCTCCTGGACCATCAACTAAGAAGAAATTACGTACGGAAGTTGTGCATAAAAAATGTGTGACATGACAACATATTCAAGGCAAGACCTTAAACCTATTGAGACCCAATCAACTGATAATGAATCACGGAGGTGAATGCGTATCTCATACCAGTTGCTGGCGTCGCACATAGGAGTATTCGAATCGAAAACTTGGACAAAATTAATTTTTTAAGTAAAACATTTTCTTTTGTTTAGAATTGATATTGTTATTGCTATTAAAACAATTTTCAGTAACATTTCATTCGGTTTTAAGTAATTTAAAAAAATTTAATGATTAATCGCGAACTCAAAAGCAACCTATTGAGTATATCGAAGTTGCAGTCTATCCTAGAGAATTTCCTTGCATAATTCAGTCGGTATAGTCTAAATTTAAGAGTAATATAAGAACTTATATAATTTAATTATTTTTCAATAGTAAAAATCCGAAAATTTTCATGCGCACATAATTTTCTTATCCAAATATTTTCGAAAACAAATCTTTTTGAATTAGTTAAAGAATAATCAGAGTTACCATCTTTTAATCAAAGCGGAATGGCAGGGTATTTTTTTTTCTTTTTTTTGTCGGGATGCGAGACTTTCTACACTGGAGCACTCAGACTTAATACTGGTCCATTTTACTACCAGGCAGACACACCACATTTTACTGTGAGAATTTTCTCGTTTTCCTAAGAAAAACGAGAAGGAGCTTCAATGATAAGGAGCTTAGGTTAACAGTACTCACCATACCCGCACCAAATAACTGTCACCTGATACGAGCAAAAGCAGGACAATCACAGAGGAAATGTTCCGCACTGGTATCGCTTAGGCCTAGCACCTTAAGATGTTTGGCAAAAGCGTAGTGTTGCGTAAGAACGCCAGTAGTCTGTCTGCAGTCTTTTCTGTTGAGAGACAACAAGAATGCCGCGGATTTCCTACAGACGTCGGGGAGAATTAGCTTAGTCTGTCTGCACCCTGGAGAGTCATGCCAACGGCGATTGTGTTCATGTGAAACCCAACCGTCAATGGAAGCCCTGACCGAGGACGCAGGCAGTCAGATCGCTGGTTCAGGTCCTGAAAAGTCCCCCTCTGAGCCTTGTCTAGCAAGTTCATCGGAGATCTCATTTCCCGTGATCTCGTTATGACCCGGGACCCAGACAAGTTTAAGTGAATTCAGCCTTCCGACCGAATTCATAGAGATCTTGCATTCACGGACTATTTTGGTGGTGGTTAAGGGGTTGAGCAAGGCCTTAAGCGCAGCCTGACTGTCGCTACAGACGCAGATATTTCGCCCCCTCCACCTGTTACTCGCAACATATGTTTGCCTAACGAGAAGAAAAATCTAATGTTGTCGCTCTCCATGAAAACACCAGCACCAAATCCTTGATCGGTTTTGGAGCCATCCGTGAAGATTCGACTGCATTCCTTTCCAGGCTCAAAGTCTGGCCAGAGCCAGTCCTGAACACGAGGAAAGTCGACTTCATAGTTGCGCTTCAGCCGAAGTTCCGGTGTCATCGCATCAGACGGATATCCATAAGACAGGATTCGAATTACAACCGTTACGCAAGTGCAACCTTTGATTGTGCAACCCAGAATGTAAAAATCAAGGGGCGGGAGGTTCAATAATGCATCCAGGCTGGAGCCAGGCGTGCTGGGGAAGGCCCCCGTGCAGCCGAGACGTAGCTTCCTGTGGAGTTTGGCGAAAGCAGCAGTAACGTATTTACGCGAAAGCTTATTCCACCAAACAACCGATGCGTATGCTATAAATGGTCTTACCATAGCCGTATAAATCCATAGGACTCTCTTCGGTGATAAGCCCCTTGTCTTGCCGAAAATGCCCTTGCACTGCCAGAAAACCGA
This sequence comes from Portevinia maculata, assembly GCA_949715645.1. Taxonomy (NCBI): domain Eukaryota; kingdom Metazoa; phylum Arthropoda; class Insecta; order Diptera; family Syrphidae; genus Portevinia; species Portevinia maculata. The sequence goes on from OX454526.1 coordinate 225,793,535, forward strand.
CAGCGCCTTGGCAGTCTTCAGCTCAACATGCTTGGACCAGGGTATTGTAGATATCGCATACTACCCTCTACTAATACGCGGCATTCCACTCTCGACAAATGTGAGTGCGTATCTCATACTAGTTTCTGGCGTCGTAGCGTCATATGCACCGATACATTTTTTGTCTATTTTCTCCCTCTACTAATACGCGGCATTCTTGTCTCTTTCTCTCTCTCTCTTTCTCCTTGTTACTCTTCCGTCTTTCGGCGTCGCGTTTCTACAATTTACTTTAACAAATTTAAAATAAGATAACATAAAATGTAACTATACGTAAATAATAAAATACCTTTTAATTGTAGAGTTTCACCATTACAAATAATTACTGACATCGTGATTATAAATAATGTACATATATAAACATATATATAAACATATATATAGATGGACCTCAAGAAGTTTTACTTCAGTCGTGTGGTTTAAAGCACATGCGTTTTTGTTTTCATTACAGCTGTTTACGAACGTAACTAAATCCACCCGATAGAAAGGTAATAAAACAAAACAATTTTTTAGGAATAAATCAATTCGGATTTTATTACGATTATAACGATAGTTTTTATTTATTTGTACTACCTCCCGATCGCTCTATTACTTCAAGAACCCTGCTATGAAGAAATTTATACCATTCTTCCAAGTAATTCAACGAAATTTCGGACCATGCTTGTTTTATGGCTTCAATAATTTCTTCCGGGTTGGAGTATTGGTTTCCTCCTTCGTACACATTTTTTGACAGCCATCCCCACCCGTTTTCCGTGATGATCAGGTACGGCGAATATGTGGTGCATGCCAGTAGGTCTACATTTTGACTCTGAATTCAAGTTTTCTTCTTGCGGTATGTATCGGTACATTGTCCTTTTCGAAAATCTATCGTTGTCAACCAAACAATTCGGAAAAAATAGTTCTTTCCTGTATAGATTTGTAGCTGTTTGCGGTCATTTTTGAGCTTTAAAATCAAGGTTTGCAGTTCAATCAACGCTTACTGCTCCCCATACCATTACTCCACCTCCCTGGCTGTGTCTTCTATCCAAGCTTATTTCATCCTTCCTCAAATGATGGAAATAATAATTATATCCATCAGGTCCATCCAAATTAAATATGTTTTCCTCTTTCAATCTTACCGACTATGAACGGTATAGATTTGCCTTGTTCCTTGAAAGCTCGAATTTTCCTATTTCCTCTTCGGTTTATGAATTTCTTTTACCCATTGCTATTGTTTCTATGAAGTTATGTTTAAAGTATGATAAAAGGTGGATTTAGCTACTTTTCGTAATCAGGTGTGAGGGAAAAAGGACTTGTTGGGAAAAGCATCATACAAATTGAATTTATCCACCTTATCCCAATTTTTTTTACAACATAAACATAATCTTTCCTTCATATTACATTTGGTTTTTCCCAGATTATCGAAGGATTTAAAAAAAAAATATAAAATTAAAACCAGACATAGGCTACAGTCCGCTTGGGCGAAAGAATTTTATTAAAAAAGAACAAAGTTTTTGTAAAAAAACGATTCTTTAAAGTGGGCATGGTAGAATGCTTTATATAAAGGAATCGTTCACAACGAAAATTTTTTGCACATGAGCATTAAAAGCCCCTAGAGACCATATGCAGGGTGGCACAACAATTTTGCTACAATAAGAAATTCAAATACTTTTTTTTAATCAATGTATTTAATTTTTTTTATTGTATAAAAAGTTAAATTTTATTTTATATAACTAATTGTTTTTGGAGATGATAGACCGTAAATGACATCCGTGCTCATCCACGCATACCCCTCATCAGAAAATTCGGGATCGCCTCAATTATTGTTTTAATCGACTGCTTCAATTCAGTGAAATATTTTACAGAAGTGTTATTCAAGCTTACAGGAGGAAAGTACGAGAGATTGACAATTTTTTTTGGATATAACAAGACACATAGCCTTCTCAGGGTTTAGTAATAACCCATTCTGCCGAGACCAGTATGCAATGTCTGCGAGATCTTCGTTAATGCAGCTTACTGCGTGCTCAATAAGACCGAGTGGACAACTTAAATAAATTTGCACATCATCGGCATACATTTGAATTGAACAATATTTACATAGAAATAGATGGCACTTCGTTTACATAGAGCGAGAACAAAAGTGGGCCAAGGATTGAACCTTGTGGGACCCCACGTAGGGTTGGTAGGATATCTGACAATTTGTTGTTTGACTCAACTGCCTGCATTCGATCTGTAAGGCAGGAGTACATAAGCTTTACAGCACAGGATGAAAAGTTGAAGTATCGGAGAAGTTTTCTACATAAAATGGAGTGGTCAACCATGTCGAAAGCCTTTGAAAAGTCTAAAAGCGTTAGAAAATTAATATAATTTGTATCCATGGCTTGTCGCAGATCTTCGGTAACGCTTAATAGCGCTGTGATATACTTATGACCTTTTCGAAAACCATATTGCTTAGTTGTCAACAATTTTGAACGACCGAGATATACGGTCATTTGATTTTGCAAAATTTATTCAAAGACTTTAGATAAGAAAGGTAAGATCGCAATGGGCCTGAATTCATCACATTTGGAACTTTTTGGGATGGGTTGAACTTTGGCTTTTTTCCACTGTACCGGATATACACCTGTTGTTAAAATAGAGTTAAAAATATGAGTTATGTATGGTAAAACAATTGGTAATATTAATTTGAGGAAAGTGGGGTGCATTTCATCAAGTCCAACGGCATTAGATTTTATCGAAAGAAGACTTGCAACTACCTCGGTACTATCCACAGATCTAAATGAAAAAGTTGGATTTGATGCATTATTATCTGTAAGATCGTCTAAAGGGTTAGCAGTCACTAAGGGGGGCGCCGGAAGTGCAACGAATTTTCGGTTGAGTTCATTGCAATCGATCTCATCCACAGAACTGATTTTGCTCTTGGTGACTCCTATTTGACGAAGATTTTTCCAAAGTTTTCGTCCACTCAGCGAAGGATTTAATCGATTGGAGAATAATTCACGCTTAGCGGTGCGTATTGCCATTACGACTTGATTTCGGAGTGAATGGTACATGTTAAAAAGTTCGTGTAATCGAAAACGTTTCCAGCGGTTATAGTATTGGTCACGTTCAAGCATGAAAGAGCGAATATGAGGTGAAAATCAGGGTTTTATTAGGGGTGTGCAATTTCTCGTTAGTAATGGAACATGGCTATCAAAAAGTGTCCACATTTGTTTATTTACAAAGTCAACTTGCTCATGGACTATTGGTAAGTAGTAGTAGTAGCATAGTATTTACTATGCATTTGTTTTCTATGATAAAAACTTTAAAATGAATTTCAAGAAATATGAAGGAAAAACTTATTGGCAAGAGTACTATAATTCAGGCGCCAAAAAAAATATCGGTTTTTGTAGAACAATTATTTGCAAGCATTTTTTAATATCTCGCCCCGTTTGGGCGGGAGGGGTGATTTTCTAAAAAAAAAACACTTCAAATGGAAAAGAATATTTAAAAACAACGGTAATACTCACAATTAAGTATTGCACAATTTTTTAAAGCTTAAAGTCAGTTCTATCGTTCTGTTTTTAAAGCAAGTGATCTCCTTGAATAGTTTTTGTAAAAAACGAATAGTGAAAACTAGATGGTTTAAAGTCTACTAGTTTTCGAGAAAATTGAAAATTACCAAACCTATTTTTTATTAAATTTTTATTTATGGACTTTTTTTTCCTTGACGTCAATGAAAAAATAATGATATCCTTCTAATAAGTAGAGAACAGTAAGTTATTTGGCATTACGTAGATTGCAAGCAATACGGTATAGCGTAGAGGAAGTGTACCGATTATGGAATACGCTCCTAATATGGAATAGTGCAATATCTCAGAACCAAAGTAACGTAGGCGTATTTAAATTTCACGAATAGCTTTTGCTTTAGGCGCATATTATCTGTCAAAACCCTTGTGCATGGCGATAACAGCAGATGTGAGTAGTCGTAAAAACAAGTGTATTTGACAAGTGCGTAGTATATTTTCAATTTTTTTTTTCGTGTATTTCAAGTTTAATTTAATTTTATTCAATCATTATTTTACTCATTATTAGAAAAAACATTAAGCTTTTAAACTACTGTGAATATTTAAGTTAGCTGTGTAAAATATTGAAGGTAATTTTAACTTTATCTGGTGCTACCTTGTTCCTAATATGGAATATCAGTGTGTTCCTAATATGGAATAGTATTCCATATTAGGAACACACTGGAAATAGTATTCCATATTGGGAACCAGCCAAAACAGAATAAGCGCAAGGTCTGGGACAAATCGAGCATGCTGAAAGCTATCGCAGCCGTCAAGTCGAAAGAAATGGGCTTTAAGAAAGCAGCACAAATTTTTAATGTTCCTCGTACTACACTCTTCAGACTTTTTAGTTCGCCTTCCAATGAAGGTATCAACGTACCACTTGGCAGAAAAACGGTTCTGAGTACAGGCTTAGAGAAGCAACTTGTCCAGTACGTCATTGGAATGGAAAAATGGTATTACGGCTTAACACGACGGGACATTAAACGATTGGCTTTTCAGTTGGCTTACCGAAACAACTTGGAGCACCCGTTTAAAAATGAAATGGCTGGCCGTAAATGGCTAAATGGATTTCTAACCAGACATAAGGACATAATTTCTTTGCGTAAGCCAACAGGGACATCATTCGCTAGAATGATTGGTTTTAGCAAGGAGAATGTGTCGTCTTTTTTTGACTTACTCGAGAAAGAGTATGAAGAAAACTTCTTTTCGGCGAATAGGATTTACAATGTAGATGAATCTGGGCTGTCCGTTGTCCAGTCTAAACAACCCCAAATTATCGCAGCCAAAGGAAAAAAGCAGATTGGTGCACTGACATCAGCCGAAAGGGGGCGTCTTATAACAATATGTTTATGTATAAATGCAGCCGGAGACTTTGTTCCTCCAATGATAGTCTTCCCCAGAGCAAGATTGGATGTTAGGCTCATGAAGGGAGCTCCAGCAGGATCGATTGCCAAGTGTCATCCCTTTGGCTGGATACAGACAGATATTTTCTTTGAATGGTTTCAACACTTTCTGCAGTTTGCTAAGCCAACGAAAGAAAGTCCAGTCCTACTAATTTTAGACGGGCATTACAGCCATACGCGCAACATTGATCTCATAGATTCTGCGCGTGTAAACAATGTAACAATATTGTGTTTGCCACCCCATTCTACGCACAAAATGCAGCCTTTGGACAAAACGGTTATGGGGGCATTAAAAAGTTATTATAGTGAAGAAATCCGCCAGTGGCTGTTACAATCCGAAAGGCCTCTGAGCAACTATGATATTATGGAGCTGTTTGGAAAAGCATACCTAAGAATTCAAACCGCTTCACTAGCCGTTAATGGATTTAAAGCTACTGGGATCTATTCTCTTAACCGGAACATTTTTACCGAAGCCGATTTCTTAGACGAAGAGCAGGTCATTGAGCAGGAACATGTTCCACCGGCGGTAGATACACGCGCTAGTTCAAGCCTCCAAAGTCCTCAAATGTCCTAAAACTCTCCAAGCCTTTTTATAGGTTCGGAACTTATTTCACCTTTCCCCCCTCTTAAGAAAAAAACATCAAATAGGGAAGGAAATCAGGTTTCTCATGTAAGATCACAGCATCATCATACAAAGCTGAACTGCAGATATCTAAAGCAACACAGAAGAAAAAGGACCAGGCTAAAAAAGGAGCAAATATATTCGACCAACCATCAACAAGCGGTCTGCAAATGAATAAAACGCAGAAAAAGTCTAAGAACAAACAGCAGCCAGATTCGTCTTTCTCATCAGAAGTTAATGACATTACAGCAACATCAACTAATTTTGATCTAACATCAACGAGTGGCCTTCAAACGAAGAAGACGGTAAAAAAGTCTAAGAAAATAATTCAGCAGCCAGATTCGTCTTCTTCATCAGACTGTGATGATGACATTTCGCTTCACTCAGATTCTTCAACTGACTTTCTCCCATCTATAATTATTCAAAGAGGTGATCCTGATGGCGAGGCAGAGTGCGGTTTTTGTTTTGGATTGTTTAGCGATGATAAAGGCGGTGAGGAGTGGATACAATGTATGCCCTGCTTTAAATGGTACCACGTAGTTTGCTCGGGCGCAGAGTCTACTAATTTTATTTGCGACTTTTGTACTACAAATTAAATTTTCTTAAAAATCAGTGATATTCCATATTAGGGTCACTAGTGGTCCATATTAGGATCACTTTTTTCAATGTGTTCATTTTGTGTTTTTTTTTTGTTTTTGTTTATTTAATGAAGTGTTATATGTATTTAAGTTTTGTTTTTGTTTTTTTAATTAATAAATACTATTTTCAATCATTTCCATAAAAAAATATTGAAAAAAAAATGTTTTAGTATTCAAGGACGAGTTCTTCCTTAGGTATTCCATAATCGGTACACTTCCTCTATAAATAGTGAGGCTATGTTTGGGGGGACATGCTGCCCCTTGCAACTCCCCTGTTTGGTCGCACTATAGGATTTGGGGTAGGTAAAAGGTTGGGGGTACGCAAAGTTTCATTTGCATTTAGGGAATCTGAACTTAAAGAGACTTTGAGTTTAAAATTAGTTTTTTTAAAAACTATTCATGGAAATCACTTGATTTAAAAACAAGATGATAGAACCGACCTTTATCTTTAAAAAAATGTGCAATACTCAATTGCAAGTATTACCGTTATTTTTAAATACTGTTTTTCCATTTAAAGTGTTTTTTTTTAGAAAATCGCCCCTCCCGCCCAAATGGGCCGAGATAGACCCCCTCCTTACCCATAGTAAAAAATGCATGTAAATAACTGTTCTACACAAATCTGTCGTTAAACTTTGCCCTCTGAGTTATCGTACTCTCCCCAACTAATTTTTTGCCGAAAAATATATATATTTTTAAAAGAAGTACCTACTTACTTTTTTCTATCAAAACTATTGCAGGAAAGTAATTTATTTCAATAGCTTATAATTGAAGTGCCGCATGTGCATTGTGCATATTTTTCGACGAACGTGTATGAAGAAAAAAAATGGATTTTGATGGTGAATGCGGCAAACTCATTTTTGACAAAAATTTAAATATTTTAAAAAATAAAAAGCATTTGAGGATATTCTTTGCAATTAGGCTCCATTTTTGTTGCTTGTAAATTGTTTCCAAAAACAGAGACTGGTCTGATGGTGCACAGCAAACGGGGGCATACTGTTGTAGAAAAAGAGCTTCCCAATAGATGCCTACCGTGTCAAAAAAATTAAATAATACTAGCTGTTGGTTTTTATGCAGAAGGCTTAAAATGCAATTTTCCATAAAAAAAAAACATGGAAATGACGAATACGGCAAAATAATATCAGGGCGACGAAATATGCAAATCCATTAAGGAATCACGATGTGTTTCCATTATGATCCTTTATACAATACTAATACACAATACTGTTGTGAAAAATCGTTAGGTGTTACAATAGGGCTTTGAACCAGGGATCCCTCGCTCAGTAGTCCAACGCCCTAACCACTGAGCCACTATACCCTCTGTAGTCAAACTCAACAGCATAAGTATGATCGCAAAGTGAGGTTTTATCATTTCAAGAAATAACAAAATTCACTTTCAGAGTCTTCCATTTATTACATTAATGGTTAATAGCTTGTTCCGGAGCTATGCCGCGAAGGTATGCAACGGTATGAATATTTAATTCAAGGACTTCTCCATAAAGTTGATAAAAACCCAACAAAAATAAGTTCAACAACAACAACAAAATTGCAATTTAAGTTTCTGCTTTCGTATGACACAATTCTTTCCGGTAAAAAACACAAGAGAAAATAATATTATTGTACCTTTTTTGGGTGTTGCTTGTCCACGGTGGCATACAAATTAGTCCCAAAGGACCCGTGCTGCACACCATCACGTAGCTTCTTGCATTGAATTCCTTAACAGTTAAAATTTTCCATGGCCAAAGAGCCAGCAACATTGAGGCAGTTTTTTTTTTGGTGGTTCGAGTCCCATTGTAACTTCGGTTTTATGCAGAATACAGCTCTTGAGATTACTCAAGAAGCGTTACTGTAATGAGTTTTTCAACTTTTATGTGTGTGCACAAAATTAAAAGTGATGCAACAAAAACGTCTCGGAACCCTAGAAAATAAAGTGACAACCACGGCAGCCTACGTTTCTAGTTTTATACTTTACATGATTACAAGAATATACATACTTTCGTTGGCATCCATTATTTTCAACGAAAAAGTGAACAGTCTTCTCCTCTGAATAACAGTTTTGTTATTTAATTTAAATGCCCTTAATTCGAGTAAAGAAGTAACGAAATGTAATATCCGCATTTATGCGGAAACCGGATAGCGTGTTGCGGGCAATTTGACCAGGGGCCATTCTCTTTTTCTCTTGACCCTACTTGTAATTTCCCTCTTTTATCGGTCTGCGTTCCCACGGTCTGAAAAAGTGGAGTGGCAACCATGGTTCCATCAGCCATTGGTCCACGTCTCTGGAGCCTTGGGGAGCAACCACCACAGGTAGCTTGAAGGGCAGGAGGCAAAAACCAAAAGAAGCGTTGGACTCGGATACAGGCGGACGGTGTGGGAAAATGACGACAGACGGGGTCTGTGAAAGCCGACACATATGGACGGTCTGTGGATACCGATACAGACAGACGGTCTGGGGAAATGACGACAGACGGACGGTCTGAAAAGGCGGAGTGCGATTTCAAAGCACTCCGCAACCAGACGAATGGTCTGCATCGGCAGGGTGGAACTAACGCAACACACCAAAACATCCACCCTGGAAATTTAAATGAGATTCGCGGGCAGGGGCGGACGGTCCGAGTAGTCAAAAGCCCAAATGCGAATAAACATCTACCACAGACACGGTATTTAGCCACGTTCGATGAGGGAAGGGAAGACACTCCCTTTTGATCCAACTCCGTCGTGGGAGCACCGAAGGAGCAGCAGAGGAGTGCGGGCGGGTGGCTCTGTGAAACACCCTCACGACACACGAGCGGCACAAAACGTGATACACTCTAATCACGCGGAAGGAGAATAACGATCGCCACCGTACCGGCCATTACACTAAAACAAACAAACACAAACACATCACGGTGCAACTGAGAAGGGATGACGGTAGACGAGCATCCCAGTCAAGAAAAACAATGTTTGGATGGCAACTTTCCCGAGACTTAAATGGAACGATGGCCGCGAGCCCAACATAAATTAAACTTATGTAAGGGATGGCCCACGATCTGCATGTCCTATTCCCCCAAAATCTGCGCACTATTTCACTGAGGTAGAATAGGGAAATAATTTAGAATTCAATCGAGATTTTCTTACCAACTCCTTTGTTTTTCGCTCGCGAATGGTTTCTGGGCCTGGGCATCTTGGAAAAGATTTCAATTCTCCGCATCCTGCACTTATTTATGAGTTTTTGTGTTTTTTTGTGGGGATATTATTGGAAAAAAAATAAACAACATTCTGCAGTCGGCATGTTGTTGAAAAACTAGCTCCTTGCTCGAATACATTTTGTTTTGTTTACTTCGCGATCTGTCAAAAAGGGTATGGGCTGAATTAAGGAAGATTAAGGGTCGATCGAAGGGTTCGTTCATTACTGGAGAGTTAGAGTAATGGGCGAATTCACTGAGTGAGAGGTCGCCTGAAGGGCGTGAGAACATTAGCGGGTTCATGTCAGCGCACTGATGTGAGAGTATACATAGTGTAGCAGAAGAGGACATTTACCGCCAAATGTCTTAGTATGTGTGAGAATGGGGGAGTATGAAACAGTTGACCACTTCAGCGCCACAGCTGAATGGTCGCGTTAGAACTGTCGTTAGCTCTGCTTCCCCATGTATGTATGGATGTGTGAGTGAGGATGCCGGCCGACGAAATGGACAAAGCTGGAAGATCACTTCTTGGTTGACCAGGCAGAAAATCAGTCAAAGTTTTTGTTAGCGTCCAGAAGGGATTTTGGTGTAAAATAAAAAGTGATCAAGGTAATTCGAGGAAGGAGATAGGCGACGGGACATTCTATGGTCGCTCAGGATATTTGCTGGAGCAGGAAGACATTTGTCAAGGCGGGATAATACCCAACCATTTGAAAGTAGAAGGAAAAAGGAGTTGAAGGATTTTACGTACGAAAAAAAGCTAAGTACTTTGTGTAATTTTTGGTATTAGTCAGTAGGAGGTTATGTTATAAAGTGAATCTGGCTAATTCGCGATACCTTGGGTGGTGCTATTTGCTTAGGAATATCTAGAGATTGTGGCATAGCGGCTGTTATAATCGCTTCCGGTGATTCCATTGGCGGTGTTGCTGATGCTGATGGCATATATTCTGCATTTTCGTCAAGTAGTATGACGGTATTATTAGATGTTGGTCTGGTGCTACAAAACCGTATGACCATAGCTATGAGAAAAATCGTTATCATTCCCGTTAGCCCCAAACAAGTTACTATGTATGGCTAGATTTCCTTCTTCAATAGCTCGATGGTTTTAATATTTTCGATGTTTAATTCCTTAAGCATTTCTAATGAAAGAAACTCTTCAACATTTCTGACGGCGGCTGCTGACTGTGCTACTGCGGGTAACGGCTTTTATCTGGAGACCGTGTTGGATACGTAGGTTCTGTTTCCAATATTGACTGTAGCGTTTTCAAACTTTAATAAAAATGTGTCTGTTAGATGGGTTGTCTCGTTGTTGATGGTCACTGATCCGTTGTATTGGTTAAGGAATGTGATTCCCAATTAGATTTCTTCAACCGTGAGTAGGTGTTGGCTGTTGACTAAAGTGCAATCTGATGGAAGGCTTCTTAATAGGTTTGGGATACACGTAGTACTGCTAATATCTACTAAATTATTATTATTATCCTTGAACTATAATAATCCTTACATTCTGACTTAATACCATATATATTATCTAAACATTCCAGTATTCGCTTATATTCAATTTTAGATGTTACATTTCCTTTTTTTACTGGTTTAATCAAATTACTATAACATATTTCCTTTGTTGTATTCGGTATGCTTATGATATAAATGATTGTATCTGCGTTTATCGCAATCTTAAGTTCTGCGAAGCCTAACGCTTCCTCCAAGTTATTACATTCAACATTTTCTTTTCTTAATATATTTTCAATTTCGTTTATTTCAGTTATAGATAAAATGTAAGAGTTTATTATATTTATTAGTTCTTCTTTAAGTAATCTTATATTATATTGTGTATTTACTGCTAAATTATCCTTATTTGAATTACTGTTCTTTAATCTTTTGAATGTTTCGTTAGTTACATTGCTTATTTTGTTTATTCTTTCTATGGTTTTTCTATTAATTAACACTTGTTGGTTGTTATTTTCTAATACTTTATTTATTTTTTTCTGAATAACTTTGAAGTCATCGAGGTCTGGATTTCATACTATCCATTTCCACGTGCTTCCAATAAAATTTAAATATCTTTTATTTCGTATCGGCGAGAGTTTTTGGAGGTTTTGGAACTGGGATACTTCGTGGGACAGGAAGGGATAAATTGAATAGGTATTACTTATGTTGTTGTGTACCGTTTCTGCGATGTTATCAACATATTTCCGATATGCTCCTAGATCAATATCATGGATTAATTTAATATTACCGGTTTGCACTTTGGCCATTTAAATTTTGATGGAGCCGAATTGGGAGTTAGTGTAATCCAATATTTGGACATCGGCTTGACAGCTAACGGCGTACAGCCTAAGCGGGGAGAGAAAAGAAAAATGAGAATTTAGTTTAGGTACGGTTTCCTGTCCTAATTTCGTTTGTGACTTTTATGTACTATTCGATCACTTTCTGTCAAAATGGTAGTGTGTTTTCCTTGATTTTTTTTTATATTTACTTGAGAGTTTTGTACCCACTCTTTTGTTTTTCCTAACGTGGATAATGTCTCCTGGGGAGTAATTTGTTATGGGTTGACGGTCTTTATTATGGTTTGCTAGGTCTATCTTGTTTGCGTTTTATTCGTTCAATGTTTCTGATTCTATTTTGCTCGAGTTCTGTTGGGTTATTACTAACCCTTTTCCCGAAGAAAGCTTCTATTGGTTTTTGTCCTGTGACAGAATGAATGGATGAGTTATACTCATGTACAGACTCAATTAAGAGTTCTGCGATCGATATTTGAGTATTTTCGGCCTTAATGTTTCTCATATTTTCAATAAGAGTGGAGTGAAAGCGTTCCACTTGGCCGTTTACCGTGCTAGTATAGGGAGGCGTCGTAAAATCTTTTACTCCCATTTCGTCTTCTATCATGAAGATGATTGCAAGGGAATTAAAGGACTTTTCATTGTCTATAACTATTGATTTGGGTAGTCCGAAAGAATATAGTGTTTAGCTAAGAGGGAGTTTAACGTCCTCTATCGCCTTAGATTTTGGGATCTGGGCGCGGGCGTATTTCGAAAATTTGTCAACTAGTTTCCCAGCTGTGGAAAATATGTCTATGTGGACTAACTGTCCTGGGTGTTCGGGGATTTCTGTTGGTTGGTGTTCAGGCTTATTCGGATATCTGTCATACTTGGTTTAGTTACAAATGTTAGAGTTTTGTATGATTTTCTTTATTTTGTTGACATTCCTGGAAAGTAGAATTTTCCTATAATCTGGGCTTTATTTTCTTTTCCATTCCTATGTGCGCGTCTGTGTGTTTCGATTATTATGATTGCTATCCAGTTTCCTACGTCTGTAATATCCTCAACTTGCATTTGAGAGAACCGGACGCGATAATTTTTTTTTTTTTTTTTTTTGTTGAAGAAAAAAGGAAATTCAAATCCCAGAGCAGTCAGACTCGGTAACGGTCCATTGTACTACCAGGCAGAAATCCTCCTTTTGGTGTAGAGGCATGTGAATGGGTGGCGTATGTTGGTGTTCCCCATGGGGATTGAACCTGCACCGCACGGGTCACAAGCCAACACGCTAACCTCTACACCGTCGCCACCCCACGATAGTTACTAAAGGTTGAGGGATAAATATGTCGAGTCATGCCCATTATGGATTCTTCAACTTTAATGCAATTTATAGCTGACGGATTTAGATATTTCTTTAAAAGTTCTTTTAATTTATCGAAGGAAAATACTGGTTCGATTATAAGACGACGGTGGCAGGTTGGAAAGATTAGTTCGAAATTGTGAGTCGAGTTGGCACCAAACTGAAGGAAAATTTGGTTTTAAAAGGCGTTAATCGGGACTTCAACACTGCGGGGATGAGATCATGAGATGAACTCTCACTGCTGTGCTGAGTGGAGGGGAGGGCATTGAGTTGTGAATCTCGAGGCGGACGTGATAGAGCGTCTGCTACCACATTACTTTTACCGGGCTTGTAATGTAGTTGGTAATTGTATTCTTCAAGTATGGCTTTCCATCGTTTCATCTAACTATTATTGTTCTTATTGCTAAGAGCAAATGTAAGAGGTTGATGATCTGTGAACATTTTTACGTGAGCTGAGGCTGACCCGTACAGATAGTTTCGCAAGGAATTAAGAGCCCATATTATCGCCAGCATTTCTTTTTCATTTGCGGCATAATGCTCTTCTGTAGTGCTCAACGTTCTTGAGATAAACCTTATTGGTTTCCCATCTTGTGACAAGACAGCGCCAATAGCGAAGTTCAAAGCATCTGAACAATAGGAGATTTTTCCTATCGTGATCAAGGGAAGTGGGCACGCCGTATGCTACGCCCAATAGCAATATTCCTCGATCCGAAACGTGAATACGGTGGTGTAGAGTGCAACTGCAATGAGTGCCGCGAAAAACGAGCGAAATGAGCGGAGCGAGTACGAAACGAAAAATTCCTTGCAAATCGACTAGACGATTATGACTATTTTCTTTATTTCACTTTAGGCTTAATGATACCTCGGTTCTGAGACCAAGTAAGGGATACAACCGTTTATTTATTACGAAAAATATGGCTACCCTAACATTGTGGCGCCAATTTTGAATGTGAAGTTAATGTGTATGATCTATTTATTTTCATTTAGTTAATCATCTGTTCTACAATTTTTACAATTTTGTTTAATGATGACTGTTGAATGCTTCGGCCTCAACATTCCGCCCCCTTTGGAAGCACTCTGCTTTCAAGCAGGTAACAGTGCCAGTTTTCGAATCGGCCGTTTGAAGATTCCTCTTGGCGTTCTTACTTCAGCAACTCGGACCTTTCCGTCACTGCCCTTGACGACTTGAACGACTCTTCCCATGAGCCATCTTTGTGGTGGTAGGTTGTCTTCATGAATTAGCACCATAGCGTTGACATGAAGATTTTCCAGCTCTGAGGACCATTTTGTGCGTTGTTGGAGCTCACTCAGATACTCCGCCGACCAAGTTCTCCAGAAGTGCGATTTCACTGCGTTGATACGTCTCCATCTCTGTAGGTAGCTTATGTTAGGATTATCTTCAGGTGCCTCTGAAACTGCCTTCAATGACGTGCCGATGAGGAGATGGGCCGGTGTAAGAGCCTCGTAATCATTGGGATCTGACGAAAGTGGAGTTATTGGTCGAGAATTCATAATTCCCTCGATTTCCACCAGTGATGTAGCAAGTTCCTCGTATGTCAGCTTCGAATTGCCAAGAGTTCTTGTCAAATGGCCCTTTGCCACCTTAACCGCAGCTTCCCACAATCCACCAAAATGAGGAGCCCTGGGAGGAATGAAATGAAAATTTATACCTTTATTAGTGCAAAAATTCGAAATTGTTTCCTTTGACGATTTTTCAAAGAACTTTTGACTAAATTCTAAGAGCTTTGTTTGTGCGCCTACAAAATTGGTAGCGTTATTAGAATAAATATCTGACGGAAGTCCCCGGCGACCTATCAACCTTTTTAAGGCCGCTATAAAAGCTTCTGAAGAAAGATCTGTTACTGCCTCCAAATGTACAGCTTTTGACGCAAAGCACACAAAAACGGCAATATATGCTTTGTATGGTCTTTTGCCACGAATGTTTAAATATGTCATCACGGGCCCGCAAAAGTCTACCCCGCAGCATGAAAATGGGCGAGATACTCTTAATCTCTCCGGTGGTAGATTGCCCATGATTTGCTCAAGTAGTTTTGGCCTGTATCTGACGCAGTGTATGCATCTCCTAACTACTTGACGTGCGATTTCTCTTGCATTTACTACCCAAAACTGTCTCCGAATTAAGCAAACTAGCATTTTTGGACCGGCATGGTAATTTGTCAAGTGTAAATGCCTAACCAAAGACGAAACGAAACTGCAGTTTTTTGGTAATAGTAGTGGATACTTTTGTTCAATTGGTAAATAGGCATGCTTCAGACGACCACCTACTCTTAATAGCTCAAACCCTGTGCTTGTATCTATGAATGGGGTAAGCCACTTGATTGATCCTGTTAGTTGTCGATTTGATCGTAAGGACTTCAACTCGTCGCCGAAGAATGTCTTCTGGATAATCCATACTATTCGATTTAATGATGATTTCAGCTCATTCGCTGAAAGAATGTGATCCTTTCCAATTTTCTGCTTCCTCGCTCTGTTGCAGAATCTCAGGATGTATGCGATGATTCGAATGGGTTTCATATAGGAACTATACTTTGTTATGATACCTAAAATATAATCTGGAGACTGCTTCTCCTGACAAAGAAGTGCCGTTTTGCGCATTTCCAGACACAATTCCGCCTGTGCTATTCCCTTCTTCGATGAGTGTGGCCATTTGTCTGGGCACAGCTGCAGAAACTTAGGACCCGAAAACCAAATTGACTGTCGCAACTCATTCACCGTGCTTCCCCTAGATACCTTGTCTGCCGGATTATGTTCACTCGGAACATGCCTCCAGGTCACTTTAGCGGACTTCTCCTGAATTTCCGCTACCTTATTTCCGACGAACACACTAAGTTTGGATGAATGAGTCCCTATCCAGTGAAGCACGATCTCCGAATCGGTCCAAAAGAATACTTGAGCGTAAGAATTTCCAAAAATATCGTTGATTTTCGCCCAAAGTCTTGCCAATAAGTGTGCCCCACACAGTTCTTAGCGTGGAAGCTGTTTACGTTTAGCTGGAGCGACCCTAGACTTAGCAACTAGCAACCTTGTTGTCACCTTTCCGTTTGGCATTGATGTCCTCGTGTATATGCAGCATCCGTACGCACTCATGGATGCGTCGCAGAAACCATGTATCTGTACTTCTGTCTTGTTCTCCGCTAACACATACCTCGGGACGGGCAGGTTCTGGAGAGAATTCAGGTCAGCAAGAAACTGTTCCCACTCCGTATTGATATTCTGTGGAATTGACTCATCCCAATCGAGCTTTTCGACCCATAACCTTTGAAGGATGATCTTTGCCCGTATGATGATAGGGCTCAGCAGCCCCATGGGATCAAAGAGCGATGATGCCATTGAAAGTATCGATCGTTTTGTATTTTTCGAAAAAGTTCGGTTTGGCTTGTACGAAAATTGGAACTGGTCGTCTTCTGAGTTCCAATTGATTCCTAAAGTACTCGTTAGACAATCATCGACAATTTTTAAATGCTTTGTTTGGTTGTCCATTAGCGCTTCGGATACCATCTTATGGTTGCTGTGCCACTTTGATAGCTCGAATCCGGCAGACGCTAAGATTGTGGTGACCTGCTCCTTGATCTGAAGTAGCGACCCTAAATCGTTGGCTCCTGTAAGCATGTCATCAACATAGAAGTCTGACCTAAGAACCTTAGAGCCACTACTGTAAGTGTCCTTGAACTTGTTCGCTAGAAACCGAAGACAACGAACAGCTAAAAATGGTGCAGCGGATGTTCCATATGTGACAGTGTTTAACTGGTACGTTTGTATCGGATCTAGAACATTTTCGCGCCAAAGAATGTATTGGAATCGGCGGTGAGATTGATGGATTAGAATCTGCCGATACATCTTTACGATATCTGCCGTCAAAGCGAATCTAAACAGTCGGAAGCGAAGCAAAATAATGAAGAGGTCATCTTGAATCTTAGGGCCAATCATCAAAATTCCGTTAAGTGATATTTGCGAGGATGTGCGACATGAAGCATCGAAAACCACCCTCAACTTTGTAGAAATACTATTAGGCTTCAATACGCACTGATGAGGAATAAAATAATGAGGTAATTGCAAGTTCGGGCTCTTCACGATTGACATATGGCCTAAGTCCTTATATTCTTTAAGGAATTTGGTATATTCCGTTCTCAGATTGGGTTGTTTGTTTAACTTGCGTTCGAGAGACAGAAACCTTCTTAACACGATATCATAGGAACCTCCTAGGCTTTCTGGATCCATTTTGAAAGGTAACTGGACTGAAAGGCGACCACTGGGAAGAACTTCTACTGTTTCTAGGAAACGACTTTCGCACTGAATCTGTTCTTCGGTCCATTTCTGTTTTTGACTATTTGTTTCCTCTAATTCCCAAAACTTTTCGACGTACGAGTGAAGGAAATCATCTTCTGGTCTCATCATCTGTTCTACAATTTTTACAATTTTGTTTAATGATGACTGTTGAATGCTTCGGCCTCAACAGCATCGGTAGTTAGCTCGAAATCTTTATTAAAATTTGGGTAAGAAAGCATTAAGTCTGGGGAGATGAGTGAATTGTTCAGTTTGTTAAATGATTCTAAAGCTTCTGAGTTTAAAAAAATGTCCTTTTTACTAGATTTATTTTTGAACAGCCATCCGTCTTCCCCTCTTAGAAGACATGTCAGAGGTTTGGCGAGCTTTGCATAGTCCTTAACAAATCGGCGGTAATACCCTGACAGACCAAGAAATGACCGAAGGTCCTTCAAGGTTCTGGGGTGAGGAAAATTCTGAATCGCCTCTACTTTAGAGGATTTGTTTTTATTCCATTACTAGAGATGATAAAGCCAAGAAATTCTACATCTTGTTTAAAAAAAACGGCCAAGTGCGAGTCGGACTCGCCTATGAAGGGTTCCGCGCGGATTATAATTATTATTTACTTAGGCACCTATTACATATTTATTATTAGAAAATAATGGTTCACGGTTTACGCATAAGGTTTATGTTTATGAAACTAAAATAATTTTTTTTTATACATATACCTCGCTTCAACTGAATAAGCACAAATATTTTCTAAGCTACGTTGTCCATTTTTTCAAAACCTTGTTCTATAATATATCATTTGATGATGCTAGCTGTTTGCTTATGATGTTGAGAAAATAAATCGGAAAGAATAATTCAAAAAGAACCGCTATTTTTTCCCTGGTTCCCCAGTTTTATTTTGCGTCAACTGAATAGACACAAGTTCATTATTTTCACTGCTTATGAGTATTCTGTGCAGATTGACACATTAGATCAACAGTTGAAATGCTTCAAGTGAATTTTATTTGATTAATTGTATTTCAAAGAAAAATGGGTAGATCAAAATCTCTAAATAGTGTTGAAAGAGCTAAAATCGATTTACTAAAAGAACAAGGACCGGGCGTTCTATAGCTGACAAAATTGGACGAAGTTTTAGTGTGGTCTATTCTTATTTAAGAAGCAAAGATTCGTACGGAAAAACATGAAACGAGGTTAAAAAACGGCAACAACAGCAGTTGGTCGAAGAGCAATTTTAAGATGTGCTTCCAATTCCTGCGACGCTGCGGTAAAAATAAAGCAGAAAGCCGGTGTTACTGCAAGCGTTTCAGCAGTGCGAAGGGTTATCAATAGTGCCAAACATCTAAAACGGTTGAAAATTAAAAAGAAACCACCACTTAACGAGAAACGGAAGTGTATGCGCTTAGAATTCCCTAGATTCCATATGAGTTTTAAAAATGAATGGTGTCACGTAGCTTTTTCGGATGAGAAGAAGTTTAATTTTGATGGCCCTGATGGGTTTAATTATTACTTCCACGATGTGAGGAAAGAAGAACGATTTTTAGCGCTGCATCATAGTCGAGAAGGTGGTGTTATAGTATGGGGAGCAGTTAGCTACTATTGCACTGTTGAACTTGAGTTCCAAACCTCAAAAATGACTGCATTTCGTTATAAAGGAAATTTGAAAAGATATTTCCCTAAATTTGTAGGCATTTTTGGACCCATAAACTGAACTTTTCAGCAGGACAACGCCCCATCCACAAGGCGCGCATAGTAAAAAATTTGATAAAGGAGCAGAATGTGAAATTGCTTCAATGGCCACCCTACTCACCGGACCTGAACCTTATAAAAAACGTTTGGGGATGGTTAGTACGAAAAGTTTATTAGTCAGGCCGTCAGTTTGAGGACAGAAAATCCCTTATTGCAGCTATTAAATTGGCCTGGAGGGAAATTTCGCTGGACTACATATAGAGGCTGTACGATTCCATGCCGGATCGAATTTACAAAACTATTACGAATAAAGGCGGCAGTACCCACTACTAAAACTAACCAATGAAAACCTATTTTAAGAAAAACTTGTTTCATTTAGTCCTAATAACTTTTATTTCCAATTTCAATATTTGTGTCTATTCAGTTGACGCAAAATAAAACTGCATTGTTCCATATTGAATGCTTTGCAAGGGGACCAGGGAAAAAATAGCGGTACTTTTTAAATTATTCTTTTCGATTTATTTTGTCAACATCATAAGCAAGAAGTTAGCATCATCAAATGATATATTACGGCACAAGGTTTTGAAAAAGGGGACAACGAATGTTAACAAATGTTTGTGCTTATTCAGTTGAAGCGAGGTGTATATGAGTTGATTGAATGAAAGGTAAATTGCGGCTTACGATTTATTACGTATTAAAAAAAATACTTACTAGATCCCGTTCAAACCAATTTTCGGTGGAAGTTTGCATGGTAATGTACATCATATATTTTTTTTAGTTTTATCATTCTCTTATGTTAAAAGTTACAGGGGCGGGCACTCATTTTACCACTTTGGAAGTCTCTCTCGCGCAAACTATTCAGCTTAGAAAAAAATTACATTAGAAACCTCAATATCATTTTTGAAGACCTATCCATAGATACCCCACACGCATGGGTTTGATAAAAAAATGTTTTTGAGTTTCAGTTCTAAGTAAAATTTATTGTTTTTTTTTTCTATTTTTGTGTAAAAATCTTAATGCTTACCAAGTTTCAACAGTATAGCTCTTATAGTTTCGGAAAAAAGTGACTGTGACATTTCCGGACAGATAGACAGACATGACGAATCTATAAGGGTTCCGTTTTTTTGCCATTTGGCTACGGAACCCTAAAAATGACACTTGTCCAATTGAACTTTCATATTGGCTTCTTGGAGTGTTTGGAAGATTGTTTTTTATGTGTTCGGTATGTTCTGAATCATTTTTGCTGAAAATGACGATGTCATCAATATACACAAAGCATATCTTTCCAATATGTTCCAATGTCATCGAGCGCGCGCTGAAAAATGAATGGCGCATCTTCTATATATTAATACGGAGTTGCCTATAACGTGTTTCCCCCCTTTTTTGCTATTATACGTCACATAGATATGCCAACACTATATATATTTGGGTAGGGGGCAATACATAGAAGTGCACAATACAAAAATTATCCACATATATAACACACATTATGAATTACAACAGGTAAAATGAAGCGAATTGGATGAAATTACAACAACAATAACATTGCTGTGTGAGGCAATAATCTGCCAATCGGAGCGGAAAAATTTTATATCATGAAGTTACTTGAAAATGCTTGAACGTACTTGAAAATGCTTGAAGTTACTTGAAGTTACTTGAAAATGCTTGAAAATACTTGAAGTTACTTGAAAATGCTTGAAGTTACTTGATGTTACCTGAAATTGCTTGAAATTACTTTAAGTTACTTGAAAATGCTTGAAGTTGCTTGAAAACGCTTGAAAACTTGAAGTTACTTGATAATGCTTGAACATACCTGAAATTACTTGGGCATGCTTGAAGTTACTTGAAAATGCTTGAAGTTACTTAAAAATGCCGGAAAAATTTTATATCATGTGAAATCAGAGAATGCAATGTCGAAAAATTTCATTCTCCGATTAATACGTATAAAAGTCGATTTTGTTTTTTTTTCAACTTATAGAATAAATTGGTCGAATTTCGACCATGGGGCGACCCCTAGTTTTTGAGTAAAAGGTAGGCGGGTGAATTCGTATTTTCCGTTGTTAATTGAAAATGCCGTTTTTTGATATCGGCGTCGTTAATTGGGATTTGGTGAAAACCACTTTTAAGGTCAAGAATTGAAAAAAGGATTTTTCTTCGTAGTTAGGACAGGACTTCATTGATAGCAGGTGTTGAATAACGGTCCGCAATGTTAACCGAATTTAATTTTCTGTAATCGATGACTAGCCTGTATTGTATATTACCTGCGGAGTCAGGTTTCTTAGGAACAATCCACACCGTGAATTATACGGCGATCTGGACGGTCGGATGATTCCATCCTCCAGTAATTTGGAAACTTGGCTTTCAACTTCGTCCTTAAGGGACATAGGGTATGGATAAAATTTGTGTCTATAATGCTTCGTCAGTGTTAGTTCTTATTTCGCCTATCACTCTGGTTGTGAACGTAAGCCTTTCATCAATTCAATTCAATTCAATTCAATTCAATTTATTCATAAAGGATAGTACAAGTAAGGCATAGTATTTTAAAGTACATGTTATGTTATCTGGCTCGGAAAATAGATTGGGAAAATTGTTAATTAGTAGTTCTAATGAGTTTTTTTTTGTACCATTGTCAAGTCAGATGTCTCATTCTCTAATAAATTTATTGCTTGAGACTTTAGCTTTTTGAAGCACCTAGTATTGTCATGTAATTTTCTCCTGAGTAAATGACAGCCGAAAGCTCGCTAAGACTATCGCTTCCTAAAATAGCGTGAAAGGATTTCAGTATGGGGGAAAACAAAATTTGTCTTTCAAATTTTTAACATTGAAGAGGTTTGTTTCTACTTAATATGTGATTCTAATGCTACGACCAATTGAGTTGGCATAAAAATATTCATCATTGGGTTTTGTGTTGTTATTTTGGATGGCGTGATTTGTTCGGTTATGCTGGTGTTCCAGCTTCGAACATAAATTTAACGCATGTGGTAGGTCTAATGGCTCTCTTATACCGAGTAAGTGTGGTAAATCACCCTTTAGACCTCGGATAAGCTTATGCAAAGCTGTGTTCCTATAAGTTTGCGTTAGAAGCCGCATTGACTCGGGACTTGCGTCTATGCAGGATATTCTATTAAGAATCAATGAGAGATGGGTATAAACCATCTAGTAAAATTCTTGAATAGTCTTATTTTCCTTCACAAGAGAGGCCATCTGGTATTCCAGTTAACTTAGGTCTCTCTTGTCGGGGTAGTGCATGGCTAGGCATCTAGAAATCGATTTCCAATCTAGCGGAGTGTTATACGATTCTAGAGCTGTGTCCGCACTATCGACAATTATATTTCGTATAACGTTTAGGATTCCGTAATAAAGTGTGGTTAAATTGTAAGGCCCGATGTTGAATGTGAACCAAACCTAAACGTCAAGTTTTTTTCTGCATTTTATTTGACATTTCTCAATTTCAGACTAACTAAATTTGAACCATGGAAAGATACCCATCGAAACACGCGTTAAAGTTATTCAGGCTTATTATGAAAATGGGCGTTCAAATCAAAATGCATATCGTGCACTTCGTGATTTTTTCGGTCAATTTAATCGTCCAAATGTGCATACAATCGGAAAAATCGTGCAAAAATTTGAGCAAACCGGGTCTGTAGGAGATGTGAAAACACCAGTGCATGCATGCTCGTACAGCTCGTACTGCAGAAAATATTGTTGCTGTTCGCGATAGTGTGGCTGAAGAGCCGTCTACCTCAACTCGTCGTCGTGACCAACAATTGCACCTGTCACGCTCGTCGTTGATGAAAATTATGCATAAAGACTTTCAAGCGTCGTCAATGGCCAGAATGGTGGCAAGAAATGGCAACGTATTTTTTTCCAAAATGGGGCCGGTCAAGCAGTTACTATGAATGGTGTTCGCTCTCGTGAGATGATAACGAACTTTTTATGGCCCGAATTGGAAGATATGGATGTGAACGATATGTGGTTTAAACAGGCGGGTGGCAAAATTGCAGTAGTAGTGTATTCGCTTACGGAATGGAAGGTCGTGCGTTCGAATCCCGGCCAAGTCCATTACTTTATACCGAATACATGAAATCGTAATCTCCCTAAGTAACTTAGACACCACCCGTGGAGAAAAACCCTACAACTGCACCCAAACACTTCTTTCCTATCTCTCTATTCTTTCTAATACCAAGTAGCTTACACTGTGTTCTTAGCATTATAAGGGTACTGTAACAACAGAAAAAAATCCCTTTAGCGTAAGCAAATTATAAAAAAAAAACTTGCCTACAGCTAACGAAACAATGGCTCTTTTGCGCGACAAATTCAATGGCCGTGTTATCTCAAGTGGTGGCGATGTCAATTGGCCGCCAAGATCATGTGATTTGATACCGTTGGACTTCTTTCTTTGGAGTTATTTGAAGGAAAAGGTGTACGTCGATAAGCCAGCAGCAATTCAAGAGCTAAGGGATGAGATAATTCGGCACATTAACGGCATAGAACCTCAATTATGCGTCAGCGTCATCGAAAATTTGGACCATCGGACTACTTAGGTTGACATTGAAAACTTATTACCTAATTTCCCTGGCAGCTACGTGATGCAATGCGGGATTCTACTGTGGTGTCACCTTGCTCCAGACGCTGGATCAACTGCATGATTGTCGTTGTGGTGTATCGGGTGTTCGCAATCCGTGGGAACGAAGTGGGAATTTGTTCGTAGTAGTATGTTTTGGTTGGAACCGGTGCAAGCAAGATGGTGAAAAAGGGTGGTGCAGGTCATAGGTTATAGGTCACAGGCCACATGTCACAGGTCACAGGTCATAGGTCACAGGTTACAGCTCATAGGTCACAGGTCATAGGTCACAGGTCACGGGGTGCTAGAAATTGTAGGTAGGAACTGGTTGAACCAAGGTAGTGAAGGTCAAATTTGTGGGTCAACACTGATAAGCATGGTGATACGTGCATTGCGGTTAGAGATAAGCCATTGCAGTTGCAGTTGCAGTTGCTTGATAAGCATAGCGGGAATTTGTAGGTACGTTCTGGTACATTCCAAAGTGTTGGATACTGATAAGCAGCGATTTTGAACTTTTGAACTTTATAGTCAACACTGCATAAGAAGCGATACGTTCGAAAATGTAAAAAATACATCTGGTCTTTGCGGATAGAGATAAGCCATATCTGTTGTGGTTAATTAATTTATTTGTGCTAAAGATGTTGATGGAGGTCGAATTTATAGGTCAACATTGACAAGCATGACGGGAATTTGTAGGTACGTTCTGGTACATCCCAAAGTGTTGGATACTGATAACCAGCGATTTTGAACTTTTCAACTTTATAGTCAACACTGATAAGCATGGCGATACATTAGAAAAATGTAAAAAATACATATTTTTGAAGACTAAAAAGCACAGGTTTTTAACGTTTGGTCTACACTCATTATTGGAATGCGTTTCATTAAACAACAAAATAATCTTGTTGTCCGCCACAGAGATTTTTCAACTAATAGTTCATCGAAACCGAGACATAGTTCACTTTTACCAAACACAATAAGAGCTTTGATTGTGGGCCCATCAAACTGTGGAAAAACGAATGTTATGATAGGTTTAATAGAAAGTCCAAATGGAATAAAGTTCAAGAATATTTATTTATATTCAAGGAAAATGTATCAGCCAAAGTATCAATATCTACAACAATTAATACAACCTATAAAAGGTATGGGATTACATACATTCTCTGCAATACCGCCGGACGAAGCAAAGAGTAATTCTATTATTATTTTCGATGACGTTGCATGTGAGAAACAAAACAATATAAGATCATATTTTTGTATGGGACGTCATAAAAATATAGATTGTTTTTATTTATGTCAAACATATACACGAATTCCCAAACACTTGATACGAGATAATGCGAACATGATTGCAATATGAAATGAATATGAAACATAATATACAACGACCATGTGGGTGCAGATATGAATTTTACAAAATTTTCAAACATGTGCAGCAACTGTTGGAAGGACAAATATGGGTTTCTTGTTATAAGTAAAGATGATCCTATTGATGGAGGCCGTTATAGGAAAGGATTTGATATTTTTATTCATCAATAAATAAACCGATCTGTTATAAGCAGATAACAACAAGCTGTTAAAGAGATCTATTATCGGCTCATCAGATCTGCTAAGCTGTTGAAGAGATCAGCTATCGGTTGATCAGATCAGCTTGATCAGATCAGCTATCAGTTGATCAGATCAGTTTGATCAGATCAGCTATCAGTTGATCAGATCAGCTATCAGTTGATCAGATCAGCTTGATCAGATCAGCTATCGGTTGATCAGATCTATTAAGCTGATCAGTTGTTTATCATCAGATAACAACGAGCTGTTGTTCAGTTAACAATAATCTGTTCCAACAACAACACCAAGCAGAGCCGATAATCCTAAGCAAGGAGAAAATGAATGAGAAAATAGTAAGAGATATTATAAAGACTAGAAGGATATTGAAAAAAAAATTTAACAGCATCAAGAATCTAGAAGGAAGTACAGATGATATACTGGAGCAGACCTTTAAACTCATCACTGGTCCCCTTAAAGATCTGGGTAAAACTTCAAAATTTAGTTCTGATGAAACAAACTTTGACCCAAGACCTTCCTTAAAAATCAATACAAGTACACCGTTCAAAAAACAAAAAGCAAACGATACATATTCTGATGATGAAGATAATACTATTATTTTAATGCAAGTGATGCAAGTAAAGAAAACACATTGTATTCACAATCGGATGATGTAGATAAGAACAGCAGCAGTAAATATTCCATATTGAATTTAACAAAGTTGGAAGAGAACAATACATTAGACACTCTCTATGGACCGCATAGAGACTCAAACTCTAAATGGAAATTTGGCAATAAGGATTTTGTGTTGAGAGCAAATGAGATTTCTATTGAGGATCAAACCTGGTCACTGACACCAGGACTCAGTGAATTGTTGTTTTACAAAACACCTAGAAACTATAATTCCTCTGATTTGCAAATTTACAAAGAAATTTTAATTTTAACAAGTGCTCATAGACACAACTACGAGTATAATGAAAACGAACAAGTTAAAGGAACCAAAGCAAATAAATATATAAATATTATAAAAAAGTTGTTTATAGGCAATTCTACACAACTAACTCATATGGGATCCGGCTTAATGAGAGTGAATTCACAAAAACCTAATTATATTTACTGGGATGATCCCAATGAATTAGCAGACATTACGTCTTTTGATTTCATCAGAATCAGCCGGGCATACAAATCACAATAATGAAATTGTTTCCATTATTGAAGAATTAAGAGAAAGCAATATAATTGTATAAATCTGTTAACCTTTGTATATTAACAAGATGAGTGTAGACAAGTTTGGTCACTTTTCTCATAATACTCAAAATGAAAGCGGAAGGAGAAAAACTGTAGGATTTAATCTTGATCGTGATAAGAATATAAACATACATCGGAAACGTATAAAAATTTAGGATTACCTATTGAAGACAATTATGCGGTTACAAAAAAATTTGTCTTGGAAAGCATAAAGCAGTTAGCGTTAAAAGTTGAGAAAGATATCATATTGTTGGAGGTCAACATTAATGGTGGGCGGATTTTGAAAATATTTACACATGAGCATAAAGGGCCGATAGAGAGTATATATTATAAATTTCAGCTCCCTAGCTCAAACTTTGGATTTTTTAAAAAATTGTTTTATTTATTTGTGGGCGTGTCAGTCTGCGGATTTTGAAAATTGTTTATCCCAGTAGTTTTAGGAGTCATAGATCATATATAAAAAATTGCAGCTTTCTAGCTCAAAATTCGATTTTTTCCAAAATCTTGTTTTTTTGAGTTTGTGGGCGTGTCTGTGGGCGGATTTCAAAAATTCGTAAACGTGATTATTTCGGGACCCTAGAGAGTATATGGTTAAAATTTCAGCTCTCTAGGTCCAGTTTAAAGGCCTAATTTTTGCCGACAGACGGACGGACATGGCTAGATGGACATTAATATCGATGCTGATCATAAATATAGTAACTTTTAGGGGTCTACGGGCAATATTAAGGTATGTTACAAACTATGCGTCAAAATTAATATACCCTTATAGTCTAAGAGCCGACAGCAAATTTTGGGAGTGGAGGTATAACCAAAATGCATATACATGTATGTGTAGATGTACACAATAATAATACAAATTCAAACATCTGGCAGGGTTGTTTTTCAGCCGGGGCTGTGGGCGGGCGTTTGAAAAGGGTATTTTTTTCCGTTTTTTGTGTCGGAGCTATAACCACTTCAATGCATATTTAAACAATAGATAATTGCGTATTGATTTCAAATATTTAGGTCCCAGACGTTTTACTTTCAGCTTTCCCTTTGCCAGACGCCCCCTTAAAGGGGCGAAAAATCAACTTTTGCAGTCAGAGGTATAACCACATGAGTGATACATCAAAAAATCAGAATAATTCTCCTGATTATAAATATGTATGTCCCAGACGTTTTATTTTCAGCCTTCACCCCGCCAGACGTCCTTTAGTATCCTTAAAAATCTTTTTATTGAAAACTTTAAAAAAAAATGTTTCCAAATATGTATAACCATATGCTGGTCACAGGAAAATAATCTGCAACACTTCCTTATTACGAATAAATAAGTCCCAGACAAATTATTTACAACCTTCCCCAGCCCGACGTCTTTAAGCATCCTTAAAAGACTTTTTACTGAAAACTCTCAAAACTTTTTTTTTCAAATATAACCATATGCTGGTCACATGAAAATAATCTGCAACACTTCCATATTACGAATAAATAAGTCCAAGACAAATTATTTACAACCTTCACCCCGCCAGACGTCTTTAAGTATCCTTAAAAGACTTTTTACTGAAAACTCTCAAAACTTTTTTTTCCAAATACCTATCAATTATATTATTATTCAATACCTATTAATTAATCAACTTATATTTAATATTTTGGTCACTTATTGGTACAAATTATTAAAACCGCCTTAAACAACAATTTTAACTTAAAACCTTTGCCGAATAATCTAGAAATGATAGAAGATGAATTCGGACGAATATCTCAACCGCACTTTTATTTTTAGTTATATGCTAAGTAAATAACGTATTACTGTTGTAAGAAAAAAACCCAAACCGTGTTTAATATAACAAAAAGAACAGAAAAAGATTTGTGCAAAAAGAGTACGTTAATAGTGTACATAGGTTCTGTTAACTTTCAAGAGAGAGAGTTATTAGTGTTTCAATGATTAGTCAAAATTGTAAAAAACTAATTGAACAATTTCATTATAAAACATAGGAACGGGCTACAGTCCGCTTGGGCGAACTGTTGGATACCCTATTGTTATTCCTATCCCTCATAAGTGGGCGTGACAAAAGTCTAAGTATGGTTGAATTGTTAAGAACGCTCTACATATTTTGTTATATAACATTTAAAGGATTTTATCAAAAAAAAAACGCTCCCTAGCTCAAACTTGGGTGTTTCAATAAAATTGTTTTATTTAATTGTGGGCGTGTCAGTAGGCGGATTTAAAAAAAAATTAACACATGAGCATAAAGGGCCCCTAGAGAGTATATATTATATATTTCAACTCCTTACCTCAAACTTAGAATTTTCAAAAAAAAAAAATTTCATTGTAGGCGTGTCAGTGGGCGGATTTTGAAAATATTTACACATGAGCATAAAGGGCCCATAGAGAGTATATATTATAAATTTCAGCTCCCTAGCTCAAACTTTGGGTTTTCAAAAAAATAGTTTTGTAGGCGTGGGTGGGCGGATTTTGAAAATTTTTTATCCCGAGCAGTTTTAGGAGTCATAGATCATATATAAAAAATTTCAGCTTTCTAGCTCAAAATTCGATTTTTTCCAAAAAAAAATTTTTTTGAGTTTGTGGGCGTGTCTGTGGGCGGATTTCAAAAAATCGTAAACTTGATTATTTCGGGACCCTAGAGAGTATATGGTTAAAATTTCAGCTCTCTAGGTCCAGTTTAAAGGCCTAATTTTTGCCGACAGACTGACGGACGGACGGACGGACGGACATGGCTAGATCGACATTACTATCGATGCGATCATAAATATAGTAACTTTTAGGGGTCTACGGGCAATATTAAGGTATGTTACAAACTATGCGTCAAAATTAATATACCCTTAGAATAGGGTATAAATATCATTATATTAATACGTGAACATTCAAAGTTTGCGTAACATATTCAAATATGCCTACATCATCATAGATTAGAACATGTTTCCGATGGAGCAGCTCATTTACGTATTTTTTCGATATCTAGATGTTTGCTCTTTTCGTTTATAAAAAAAATAGGTAACGAAAATAATTGGGGTACGTTTTTTAGTAATTATGTACTTATAAAAGGCATGGTCGATTTTCGGCCACAAGCGATACTAGTACGAGTATTTATTAAATTAGAAACGATACTACCACTTGCCACTTCTTACTTCACGACTTCTGCTGCTGCAGATGATGATAGTGTGTCTACGGTTACAAAGATGATCTCGACACATGTACAACAACAACAATGCTTTGATAATAATTGGTGTTAAGTTAGGTTAGCTGTACTAAGCTTAGCAGACATACGTTATGTATGCAACTTGGTTTTGAGAGTTTTCAGTAAAAAGTCTTTTAAGGATGCTTAAAGACGTCTGGCGGGGTGAAGGTTGTAAATAATTTGTCTGGGACTTATTTATTCGTAATAAGGAAGTGTTGCAGATTATTTTCATGTGACCAGCATATGGTTATACACATTTGAAAAAAAAATGTTGAGAGTTTTTAATAAAAAGATTTTTAAGAATACTAAAGGACGTCTGGCGGGGTGAAGGCTATAAATAATTTGTCTGGGACTTATTTATTCGTAATAAGGAAGTGTTGCAGATTTTTTTCATGTGACCAGCATATGGTTATACATATTTGCAAAACAATTTTTTGAGAGTTTTCAATAAAAAAATTTTAAGGATACTAAAGGACGTCTGGCGGGGTGAAGGCTGTAAATAATTTGTCTGGGACTTATTTATTCGTAATAAGGAAGTGTTGCAGATTATTTTCATGTGACCAGCATATGGTTATACATATTTGGAAAATTTTTTTTTTAAAGTTTTCAATAAAAAGATTTTTAAGGATACTAAAGGACGTCTGGCGGGGTGAAGGCTGAAAAGAAAACGTTTGGGACATACATATTTGTAATCAGGAGAATTATTCTGATTTTTTGATGAATCACTCACGTGGTTATACCTCTGACTGCAAAAGTTGATTTTTCGCCCCTTTAAGGGGGCGTCTGGCAAAGGGAAAGCTGAAAGTAAAACGTCTGGGACCTAAATATTTGAAATCGGTACGCAATTATCTATTGTTTAAATATGCATTGAAGTGGTTATAGCTCCGACACAAAAATCGGAAAAAATACCCTTTTCAAACGCCCGCCCACAACCCCGGCTGAAAAACAACCCTGCCAGATGTTTGAATTTGTATTATTATTGTGTATATCTACACATACATTTGTATACATTTTGGTTATACCTCCACTTCCAAAATTTGCTGTCGGCTCTTGGTCTATTAGAATAGGGTATAAAGAGAGGTTTAGTGAATGAACTTCATATTCAAGCTCGAAGAAATTTCAAACGTCGTCGTGTAATAACAAAAGGGATAGATGATCTATGGCAAGCCGATTTAGTAGAAATGGGCAACTATTCAAAATTCAACAAAGGTCACCGTTTTCTTCTCATCGTCATAGATACATTTTCGAAATTTGCTTGGGTTGTACCTCTTAAAACTAAAACTGCTACTAATGTCAGTGAAGCGATGAAAAACATACTTTTTGAGGGGTGCTGTCGTGGTCATCGTCGTCGCCGCTCACCAAAAAATCTACAAACCGATGATGGAAAAGAATTTTTCAACAAACAATTTCAAATTCTAATGCGACAGTACAATATTAATCACTATTCAACATTTAGTATTGTAAAGGCATCAATAGTTGAACGTTTCAACAGAACATTTAAAGGTCTAATGTGGAAAGAGTTCAGTTACCGCGGAACATATCAATGGATTGATCTTTACAAACAATTGGTTAACAGATATAATAATACAAAACAATTTTTTTTTCCTTTCGGGGGGAGGAGAAATGCTTTGCGCACCGTAAGGAGGCCTTTTTGGAGTTGACCATCCCCGTGTGTCCGACTCTCTCCGCATGCTTTCGGGGCATACGGACTAAAACTCCTCCCAACCCTGAGGTTTTTGACACACCCCCTTGGGACCGCTCTTCGCATTACTTGAAGGGGGCTGTTATCATACACCCTTTCGGGCTCACGTGCTTTCCCGGTATTGTTCTTCTTCTCTTTTCTTTCTTCTGAGAATATCTTCCACAAACTGGCAAATTATTCCCCAGTTCAAGTCGCTCATCAGCATTTTGTCAACAATGTTTTCTGGGTTCAAGGCACCGATGCTGCTCTCCAGGGCTGTGCGTTGGGCTTCCCATGTTCTGCAGGCAAAAAACGTATGATGTGCATCGTCTGTTGGAGAATCGCCGTACTGGCACGCTGGGGTGTTCGTTTTGCCAATCTTATGGAGAAAGGCATTAAAATTTCCGTGTCCGGTGAGGAATTGACTGACGAAGTAGTTGACCTCACCGTGTTTCCGGTCATTCCATTTAGCCACATTTCTGATCAGCCTCGCTGTCCACCTTCCTCTACTTTCCGAGCTCCAGCGTTCTTGCCACTTCCGTATCGTTTGCTGTTCTGCTTGATCGATTGCCGGTTCCAATCCAATTTCCGCCTTGTTGTCGTGGACGTACTTCCTTTGTGCCGCTAGGAGATCGATGGGAGTCACTCCTGCGACTACCAGGACGGCTGGTTCCGACACCGTTCGGTAAGAGCTAGCCACGCGAAGAGTTCCACGTCTTTGCACTGCCGCCATCTGCTTCCGGTATTTTTCTTGTCGGAGCGCGTCTGCCCAAATCTCACTTCCATATAGGAGAATGGCATGAGTTGTCGACATTAGTAACCTGCGCTTGCTT
The DNA here is from genome assembly GCA_949715645.1 of Portevinia maculata. NCBI lineage: Eukaryota > Metazoa > Arthropoda > Insecta > Diptera > Syrphidae > Portevinia > Portevinia maculata. The sequence continues at coordinate 225,825,554 of OX454526.1, forward strand.
GAAGTTGGGCGGCCTATGTTTGCCATTAATCTGCTGAGTGATGCTGTTACTCTAGAGGCTCGTTCCGTTGCGAACTTTATCTGTTGCCAGAAAGTCAATTTTGTGTCGAGACTCAATCCCAGATACCTCACCGCGTCCTAGCTCTTAATGACTTCAAAGCCAATTTGGAAGTCGATTTGCGTGGGGATTCTCTTCTTCGTCAGAAGGACTATCTCAGTTTTCTCAGCTGCCAAAGTAAGACCGTGCTCATCCATCCAGAAGGTTGTTCGTCGCATGACTTGGTTCAACTTTCTTTGCGCGTTTTCAGAGTCTCTTGCCGTTATCACTGCCGCGATGTCGTCTGCGTACCCAACGAGGAAGGTGTCTTCGGGCATCTCCATCCGCAGTATATCGTCATAGGAGATAATACAAAACATCGAACCATTAAAATGTCACCAAGTAGTGTAAATTCTACCAATGAAAAAAGAATATTAAACACCGTTTACAACAACTTGAAAATGCTTAATAAACCAAAGTTTCACAAGGGCGACAGCGTACGAATCAGTAAATGTAAACATATTTTTGAAAAAGGCTACACACCAAATCGGACGACTGAAATTTTCAAAATCAAAACAGTTCAAAATACTAATCCAACTACATACATTTTGGAGGACTATAAGGACAATGAGATCAAGGGAGGATTCTATGAGTATGAGCTGATGAAAACCAGATATCCAAATACTTATCTTGTTGAGAAAATTATCAATACCAGAGGAAACAAGGCTCTAGTAAAATGGTTAGAATTTTCAAGCGAACATAATTCTTGGATTAATAAAAAAGATATACTGTAATACATACAGATATACACAAATTTTTGAATAAAGTTATAATTTTTGATAAAAATATCTTTCAAATGTGTTTTCTATTTCATTGTTCAACTATCACTTAAGATGTCAATAACGCTAACTTTAACTGGGAATACATCCAATCTGGAAGCAAATTATTTTCCATCAATAGATTTGGATAGGGATGACGAGTGTGGTCTCATTGATTTTCATACATATCACACTGTACCCAATGTTGATTTGGAAAATAATTTGTTTCATGTGCAAAACCAAATCATTGAACTTCCGGTTGGCTCGTATGAATTCGAAGATATAGCTACATACTTGCAGAAAAAGTATGAAAGTATAAATAAAAAAGGAGAATTTTATATTGAAGCCAATTACAATAGGTACATTGAAAACCAAAATTTATTGTAGTGATGAAATCGACTTTAGTGCAAATCGAACAATTGGTTCATTAATTGGTTTCAGTAAGAGAAAATTTAAAGGAGGAGTGGATTATGAATCAGACTTGCCTATCAATATAACAAAAGTCAATGCAGTATGTATTGAATGTAACATTGTAGCAGGTTCATATATTAATAATGCACCAGCACACACCCTTCATCAGTTTTCGCTAAATTGTAAACCTGGATATAAATTAGATGAAATTCCTAAAAATTTCATCTATTTACCAGTAGCCACCCGACAGATAAGTTCAATAACTGTAAGAGTTATTGATCAAAACGGTGGTCTAATAAATTTTCGTGGAGAGACTATTACACTCAGGCTTCATTTAAAACCAAAGGATCAATGATTGTTTACAATAAAAACTACATTAATTCAACACCCTCGATCATTTCTTTACTATCAGTCACACAACCAACAACAGTGATTAGGAAGGAGCCATCGCGAAAATGAAAAAATTAACTGCAATCACTAAGGAGTATTTAAAGTCATTAGGTTTCCAGCTGAAACAAAACAAAAAAACATAAATCATAAGTCAAGTATTAAATGTCTTACAAAAGCCGGTCTATGATGAAAGTATCACAAAAAAAGAATATCATAGCTACACACCATATTTGCAATCATTTAAAAATAATGACGAAATAAGAATATCGATTCAGAATCAGGATCTCTATGTGCTACCTAGTGATTGTTACATTTATATGGACGGAATTGTAACACTGGAGGATAACAAAATATCACATAATATAAAAATGAAAAACAATTGGGTAGCATTCCTCTTTGATGAGATCCGATATGAAATTAATGGAATTGAAGTAGACCGTACACGATATCTAGGTGTTACGACAACGGTTAAAAATTATGTCTCCCTAAATACTAATGAGAGTCAAATGTTGAAAAATGCAGGATGGTTTATAAAAGATGGCAATGAACTAGAGAACGGATATTTCAATTTTTGTGTACCACTCAAAATGCTCATGGGTTTTGCCGAGGACTTTAATAAAATTGTTTTGAATTCTAAGCATGAGCTCATATTACTTCGTTCAAAATCTGATCTGAATTCCTTCTTTTCAACTGATGATAAAGAGAAAATACAATTAAACATAAATAATATTACATAGAAGATGCCTCATATACAACCGGCTGATTTTTCAAAACTGGAAGTTCTAAAAACCATAAACAGTGAACGACGCTTGACAATGGCATGTCGGAGCTGGGATTGCCATTACAATCTTGTAATATCACAAGGACTACACAATTTGGTGGAATGTTAAACTTTCTCCACAAAGCCAGAGACCACGGCTTATTTTAATAATCTTACAGTCTGCAAATCAATTTGAGCACTGTGATTTGAGTAATGTTAATGTGCATATTAACTCTGTTTCATATCCTTATGATGATCTCAATCTTAAATTTGATCGTAACCGGTATGCCATCTTGTATGATATGTATATAAAATTTCAGCAAAGCTATTACATGCGCGACAATCAACCTATTTTATTGCGTGAGGATTTCAAGAAAGTCGCACCAATCATTGTGGTCGATGTAACACATCAAAACGAAGCTATTAAAACAGGACCCATAGATATAAGAGTGGAATTTTATACAACAAAGAATATTCCAGATAAAACTTCTGCATACATGATCGTATAATTGAGTATACACCGCTTACAGGTGATGTCAAGCGAGTTATTTAAACAAATTTCATTAACAAATTTGTGTTCATTGGATACGCACGCTTTCTTTTTAAAAAGTTTAATCGTTAAAAAAATTAGTTTTTTTTTCACCAATATAAAAATGGTTGTGGTAGATTTTATAACATGGTTTCAAAATTGAAAACAACAATTTCGTAATAAAAGAACTGGCTGTAACTTTCAACTTTAACGAATATCAACATTTCTTAATCGAACCACCATTCCCTTTTGAGAGACTAACAATGAAATCTCGAAAACAAGCCATTTGGTTGGGATGCAACCATCATCATCTGGCTTGCAGTACTGGTTCCGTCAGCATTAAAAGTGTGCAGGAGTTTTTAAATGAAAACATTTCCATAGTTACAATGATCTATGTTAAGGGAACAGAGAAGACAAAGTGGATAGAAAAAATCCTTGATGACAACTGGTTCCAGGTGGTTAACGTTGAAGACTTTGGATGTCAGAATTTTAAATCTCTGCGACAGAACAACTCTTCATTTACAAAATGTCCAAATCATGATGCTGCTGGTTGCTGTGCCTTGGAAAACAGTTTGCTCATACGTAATTTCGTAAATTGCAACATAATCAAAAATGTAAATGAATCCAATTTTTTGTAACTCTATAAATTCCAAGAAAAATCAATAAATAAAAAACAACTAATTACATTATTTGTAAAAGAAAAACACAGTTTTTTTATTAATCTTTGTTTTTACAATTTCAATATGGGATGATCTACAAAATGGTCCAATATAGGTTAGCGTAAATGGTGTTTGGTTGATTGCCATTCTTGTCTCCTCTGTACAATTATTATACCGGTCCGGAAGAAATATCTATTTAAAGGAGAAAAAAAGTAGGTATATAGAATTATATATTATATTGTTTGTACTTACTTGAAAGTCTTTGAAGATACACAGCATCTTGTTCCCAAATTTGGTCGAACAAACTTTAATTTCTTCTATTTCTTACCGTTGTCCCTTTACTAGGGTATTGAGCTTTATTGTTTCCTTGAAGCTGCTCCTGCTCTCGATGTTATTTAATTCTTCCTGAACGTCCATGATGTTGTGAAAAATGTACAATGTGAAGATAAATAAGTTGTTCAGGAGGAAAGATCACAATGATATTCCTTGTGTTCGAATCTCCCAGACAGCAGAGAACAGACAGACAGTACTGACTGCTGGAATAAGTCCAGAAAGTGTCGCCTCAAACGACGATTTTTTCGTGGTCGAGGACCCACAGGAGAAAGTGGATTTGCTGTGCGCTTGTTTCGAGGCCGTGTATACGGTGAACAATCCTGTTCGCCGTAACCACGACATTGAGAATAGGGCTCTGGTGAGCCACTTCTATCTGCGCACCGAACTTGAGAATTGGCGATCTGAGAATAACGGATTCACCGTATTCACTGATGAAAACCATGCTAATGCAGTTGTCGCCAATGGCCGAGATGCATCGCACTTGTTCGTTTCGAAGGATGATCTTCTGTGCATCTTCGAGTCACTAAAGAATAAAAAGTCGGCGGGGATGGATGGTGTCCCAAACGTCGTATTGAGACACCTGCCTCTGGAGGCTGTAGATATTTTCACCACGCTGTTTAACAATGCGCTGAATAATGCACATTATCCGGCGCTTTGGAAGGTAGCTGTGGTACACCCTATCCCGAAAAAATGTAAGGATAGGACTAACCCTGCCAATCTCCGGTCAATTAGCATGCTTCCGAATATTAGCAAGGTCTTTGAAAAAGTTGTCAATAGAGCCCTGTTAAAGTGGGTCGAGGACAATAACATAATCCCGGACAACCAGTTTGGTTTCAGGGCGAGGCATGACACTATTCATGCCGCGTCGAAACTGGTTTCCGACATTCAGTGGAATAAATGCAACAACCAATGCACGGGTGCTTGTCTGGTTGATTTTGAGAAGGCTTTCGACACCGTATGGTTAGAGGGACTTTTCTACAAGTTGACCAGGCGGGGGATTCACAAACCTTTGCTATATGTAATTTATAATATGCATCTGATAGGTTCACTCAGACATGCTATAGCGTATGCCGATGATTTGGTGGCATACAGATCAGGTCCTAAAATCGAGGTCATTTATATCCTTTTGCAGCGTGACTTCGATCAAATTAAGCGATATTGCGACGACTGGAAGTTGAAAATCAACTTTCAGAAGACGGAAACAATCTTGTTCAGAACAGCATTGGCTGGGGCCTCTAGGGATACCAGAAAAAACTGGAAGAAATTGGCCATTATTGGACAAAATGGGCAGCAATTGGTGGTGAGAAGCGTAGTTAGATATCTAGGTATCTGGCTTGACCAGTATCTATATTTCGATAGACATATAGTTGCTTGTCTTGCTGGGGCCAAGAGGGCTTATGCTCTGACAAGGAGACTGTTTCATAGCAGTCAACTTGACTCCAGAGTGAAGGTCATTTGCTACGTGGCCCTTATAAGGCCGATCATCGCTTATGGTTGCCCATTGTGGTTTAATATAGCGCCTAGTTATATGGAAAAGATTCGGGTTTTGGAGAGACAATGTCTTAGGACCTGTCTCCGGTTGTTCCGAACGCCTGAATCCAACTATATAAAATACTATCCCAACAAGGTCCTATACGATGGGGCCCAGTTGAATAGGATTGACAATTTCCTCATTAAGGTGACTCGAAGGCACGTTGCAAGGGCGATGGCCAGCGACAATAGCCTGATCTTTGGGGCTTACTACCCCAATGAAATGAACATAGAGAGTACGCTCCGGTCTGGCTTTATCCCGCCGGAGGCATTTATCCATATTGATGCAAAAGGGCTGGTACAGACGAGGGATGGTATCCCGGTATTATACCACCGCTACCGCAGCGCGAGAGTTAAGCGGCTCATCCGCGGCGAGGGCATCGCCAATGCTCATGAGCTCCTCCGTTTTAGTACCGCAATATCGGAAAGGGATCAATTCGACACGGAAAAGCAATTCACCGAATTTTGGTGGCTTGTTGAGGGGGCAGGGGTCAACATGCCCTCCCAGGACGTTGCGTTACTCTAGGTAACATCCTCTTAGCTTATAAGTTAGATTAAGTTAGCTAGGGCGTTTTTTGGAGAGGCCGGGCTCGCCAACGTGTGGTGGTGCTTCCGGGAGTTGAATGACGCTGTAAGGCTTCAGTCGGCTCACGGCGGCGCGTGTGCACGTTGACGACTGCCAGGCACCCGGAAAGCAATTAGGATTTTGACCACTTGTTGCGCAAGGCAACGAGTGTTCAGAATCCTAATTATAGTTAGAATATGTTAAGTAGTTTAAGTATGTAGAATAGGTAGTTGGTAATTTGTTTTATATAAAAATATAAAATTTAAATAATGATGCCGAGTTTTATTTAATTTTCTCGAGGAACACATATGTAAGATTAGTTCGTAAAATAGTTTTTAGGCCGAAAGGCAATAATTATAAGATATAGTTAAGTTTAGGGCGTCCGCATAAGGATCAATAATATAGAATAAGTATCCTGTTAATTATACCCTATTCTAGGGGTATATTAATTTTGACGCATAGTTTGTAACATACCTTAATATTGCCCGTAGACCCCTAAAAGTTACTATATTTATGATCAGCATCGATAGTAATGTCGATCTAGCCATGTCCGTCCGTCCGTCCGTCCGTCCGTCGGCAAAAATTAGGCCTTTAAACTGGACCTAGAGAGCTGAAATTTTAACCATATACTCTCTAGGGTCCCGAAATAATCAAGTTTAAGAATTTTTGAAATCCGCCCACAGACACGCCCACAAACTCAAAAAAACAAAATTTTGGAAAAAATCGAATTTTGAGCTAGCGAGCTGAAATTTTTTATATATGATCTATGGCCCATAAAACTGATTGGGACATAAAATTTTCAAAATCCGCCCACTGACACGCCCACAATTAAATAAAACAAATTTTGGGAAAAATTGAATTTTGAGCTAGAAAGCTGAAATTTTTTATATATGATCTTTGGCCCATAAAACTGCTTGGGACATAAAATTTTCAAAATCCGCCCACTGACACGCCCACAATTAAATAAAATATTTTTTTTGAAAAACCAAAATTTGAGCTAGGGAGCTGAAATTTTTAATATATACTCTCTAGGGGCCCTTTATGCTCATGTGTAAATATTTTCAAAATCCGCCTACTGACACGCCCACAATTATTTTATTTTTATTTTTGAAAGTCCAAAGTTTGAGCTAGGTAGCTGAAATTTATAGTATATACTCTCTAGGTGCCCTTTATGCTCATACTTAAATTTTTTTTAAATCCGCCTACTGACACGCCCACAATTAAATAAAACAATTTTATTGAAAAACCAAAGTTTGAGCTAGGGAGCGTTTTTATTTACAAAAGCTTAGTTTTTTCGATAAAATCCTTTAAATTTTTGCCACGCCCACTTATGAGATATAGGAATAAGAATAGGGTATCCAACAGTTCGCCCAAGCGGACTGTAGCCCGCCCCTATGTTTTTAAGTTAGATTTAATCATTTTTGTCTAGTATGTAAGTTGATATAAGCTAATAATTAATAAAAATGAATTTAAAAGTAAAAAGTAATGTACAATGTGAAATAAGAATACGAATTAACACTATTTATACCATTTCAAATATATACTATAGTGAAACAAAATAATAATGTTATCATATCATTATGACCTCAACCGCAACATGTCATCAAAAATTGAAATTTCTTCGAGCCTGAATATGAAGTTCATTTACTAAACCTCTCTTTTTATTTGCATTCATTGTCTACTATGACTCTATTGATGAATGGATTTCCTTAAATTTTTGTAATAATTTTGGTTCTAAAATTTTTCTGAAAATATAATCTTCGACTCCGCTGAGCCTTTCTTCAATTAATTTATTAGTTTCTGTTAAATTCTTGTTTGTATTTTCATATAACGATTTGTTTGAGATTCGTTCATGTTCTATACTGCTCTCAATATATTCTTTAACATTTGTGAGATCTTTTCCGATCGTTTGTATAGCGTTATTAATGTTGACCTCCAACAATATGATATCTTTTTCAACTTTTAACGCTAACTGCTTTATGCTTTCCAAGACAATTTTTTTTGTAACCGCATCATTATCTTCAATAGGTAATCCTAAATTTTTTATACGTTTCCGATGTATGTTTATATTCTTATCACGATCAAGATTAAATCCTACGGTTTTTCTCCTTCCGCTTTCATTTTGAATGACCTCTTTGACAGTAAAATATTTTACTTCCGTTTTTTCTGTTGTTGTTGTTGTTGTTTGATTATTTTCATTTTGTTGTTGTACGTTCTCACTGATCTTCATCAATTGAAAGAACAAATCAATTTTCAAAGTATCATTACTAGGTAGCAATAAAGAAAATTCCAAATTTCCTTTATTATCATCTTGTGCTGTTAGATTTAATGGTATGGGGATAGCTTGTAATACACCCAGCGAAAGATAGATTATCAGCAATACAAATTTAGCATTTTGTTTGATTCTCTGAAAAGATGAGCACACCACCACACCTGCGAAAAGTTAAATTGAAACTAAAACAAATTTCTTTGAATTAACACCTTTTATTTATTCTGTTATATAATGATATTATTTTCTTTGTTTGCATTATTCTACTTTTCAACATGTAACAGCTGCAAGTGTTAGGTCCGACTTGACATGTATCTGATGACCAGCTGCATGTTGAAAACTGGCATCCATACTTAGATGTAATAAGAGAATCGTCGGTGTTTTCACATAATTTTATGTAGCAATTTTGAATCTCCTTGTAATGTTCATCCAACAAAATTTCCCTGTTATCTATTAAAAAATTAGAAATTTGCTTTATACGCTGATTAGAACTTGTGTCCACCATCCTTTCCGAACAATAAAAAAGCGGATACTATTCAGTTAATATCACTGTATATTGCTTTGAGTACTTAGTTTGTTCAACAATTTTATGTTCTCTTTTTCAATATCACATAGATCACTGTCAAAGTCATTAAATACACACAGCTCATTAAAATGGTTTATAATTCTCCGGGGATGAAAACCATCGTCTGTGAGCCCTACTAATGTAATTGTTCCACCGACCACATCAATTCTAAGATGTTCATTAGCATTAAATTGGTACAATATTGATGATAAATTTCCAGGTGACCTATGACCTGTGACCTGTGATCTATGACCTGTGACCTGTGACCTGTGACCTGTGACCTGTGACCTATGACCTGTGACCTGTGACCTGTGACCTATGACCTGTGACCTGTGACCTGTGACCTGTGACCTATGACCTGTGACCTATGACCTGTGACCTGTGACCTATGACCTGTGACCCTGTGACATATGACCTGCACCACCCTTTTTCACCACCTTGCTTGCACCAGTTCCAACCAAAACATACTAATGCTCGTTGTTAACTTATGTATATTGTGCTATAGTGCATTTACGATTTATCGTCAGGGTAATAAATCTCCTTTCCTTGCCATGATGCCAAAGTAAGTAATCGCAGCAAGAAAAATGTATTTATATAATTTTTGTTTTATTTTTAATCAAAAATATTTAATTAGCCTTACATGTTGTTCCATTTGACTTACAAAGTTTGCTACTTCTAGTAATATGCAAATTTCCTTGTACAGTGAGAAAGTGTACTTTGAATGAAATGGGGAACATTCAGGCTACCCTATTAGAGTGCCGAAAAGTCCTCCAGGCTTAGAGAGGGGGCCACCAAGGTTGTGTAAAGAGGTGATTGAATGAAAGAGAACCCAAACTTTCCAGTGGAAAACCCTTCCCTACAAGCTAAATTTCTATAAAATTGACCAAGTCACACACATTGCATTGCAAACAAGTATGTGTGACTTGATCGATTCACCACTTTTGCTCATAAATTCACCACCTTCGTCCCGCAAACACACCAAAACCATCCACTAAAATGGCGGATATAGTATCGAAGCCGAAGGAGGTTTGGACAATTCACCTCGAAATCAGCCGATAATTTGAAAAGGCACCACAGAAAGAGCGGAAATAGCTATTCCACTAGAAAGTAGGAACCGTTCAGCAAATATTATTATTCTAATCTAAAATAGTTTTCCATTGGACCACTGGGAGTACTCTTTTTGTCTTCTGGAAACAAAAGCATTCCCAAAATATATTCGGAACACAAAAAGAGTACTCCGAGGGGTCCAATGAAAACCGAGATAAATCATAAAAATTTTAAAAAGAATTCTCAAAATATTTAGGTTTGCTTTGAATTCCCGAAAAAAAATTTCAAACAACAGTAATACTTACAATTAAGTATTGTAAAGCTTAAGGTCAGTTCTATCATTCTGTTTTTAAATCAAGTGATTTCCTTGAATAGTTTTTGAAAAAACTAATTTCAAACTCAAAATATCGGAAAAAAAATTTTAAAAGACAAGTTTGTATTTTACTATTTTTTTGCTATTATTGGATTTTAATGGAATACTGAAAACTAGATTGTTTTAAGTCTACTAGTTTTCGAGAAAATTAAAAATTACTAAAAATACTTTTTATTAAATTTTTATTTATGGACTTTTTTTTACTTGACGTCAATGATTCCATGTTTTCCCAAGTATTATAAAATCTATGGGTTTTTCTAAAAACTTGTCGTAAGCTTTTATTTTTATTATTTTTACTTTCATTCAAAAAAAATATTAAAACGTTATGTTTATTACGCATTTTCTGGAGAAAATTGAACCGAAAGTCAAAAAATTAGCATGGGCAGGAAAAATGGAACAAGTTAAAAATTGGATATCTTAAGACTGAATTAAGATATAAAATTTATTTAAATGCAATTACAAAGGCTAATATTTCTTCTAAAAATAGAGGCCTAAACGAAATTTCTATCATTAGTACTAACAGCGCAATTACCGTTAACATGTGTCAGGGTACACCCAAGTAAGCATTTTCTTAAATCCTCAATAAATGATATAAAAGTTAGAGATAGGCCCTTACTGTAGAACAATTTTTTCCTTAGAATATACCCATAAATCATGCCCTAAAATATTGCCAACGAATTAAGGGACACCCTGTATTTTATTAAGAAGTACCTACTTACTTTTTTCTATCAAAACTATTGCAGGAAAGTAATTTGTTTTAATATCTTATAATTGAAGTGCCGTATGTGCATATTTTTCGACGAACGTGTATGAAGAAAAAAATAGATTTTGATGGCGAATGCGGCAAGCTCATTTTTGACAAAAATTTAATAATTTTAAAAAACTAATAAGCATTTGAGGATATTCTTTGTAATTAGGCTCCATTTTTGATGGTTGTAAATTGTTCCCAAAAACAGAGACTGGTCTGATGGTGCACAGCAAACGGGGGCATACTGTTGTAGAAAAAGAGCTTCCCAATAGGATACCTACCGTGTCAAAAAAATTAAATAATACTAGCTGTTGGTTTTTATGCAGAAGGCTTAAAATGTAATTTTCAAAAAAAAAACATGGAAATGACTTATACGGCAAAATAATATCAGGGCGACGAAATATGCAAATCCATTAAGGAATCGCGATGTGTTTCCATCATGATCCTTTGTACAATACTAATACACAATACTGTTGTGAAAAATCGTTAGGTGTTACAATAGGGATTTGAACCAGGGATCCCTCGCTCAGTAGTCCAACGCCCTAACCACTGAGCCACTATACCCTCTGTAGTCAAACTCAACAGCATAAGTATGATCGCAAAGTGAGGTTTTATCATTTCAAGAAATAACAAAATTCACTTTCAGAGTCTTCCATTTATTACATTAATGGTTAATAGCTTGTTCCGGAGCTATGCCGCGAAGGTATGCAACGGTATGAATATTTAATTCAAGGACTTCTCCATAAAGTTGATAAAAACCCAACAAAAATAAGTTCAACATCAACAACAAAATTGCAATTTAAGTTTCTGCTTTCGTATCACACAATACTTTCCGGTAAAAAACACAAGAGAAAATAATATTATTGTACCTTTTTTGGGTGTTGCTTGTCCACGGTGGCATACAAATTAGTCCCAGAGGACCCGTGCTGCACACCATCACGTAGCTTCTTGCATTGAATTCCTTAACAGTTAAAATTTTCCATGGCCAAAGAGCCAGCAACATTGAGGCAGTTTTTTTTTGGTGGTTCGAGTCCCATTGTAACTTCGGTTTTATGCAGAATACAGCTCTTGAGTTTACTCAAGATGCGTTACTGTAATGAGTTTTTCAACTTTTATGTGTGTGCCCAAAACTTAAAAGTGATGCAACAAAAACGCCTCGGAACCCTAGAAAATAAAGTGACAACCACGGCGGCCTACGTTTTTAGTTTTATACTTTACATGATTACAAGAATATACATACTTTCGTTCGCATCCATTATTTTGAACGAAAAAGTGTACATTCTTATCTTCTGAATAACAGTTTTGTTATTTAATTTGAATGCCCTTAATTCGAGTACAGAAGTAACGAAATGTAATACCCGCATTTATGCGGAAACCGGATAGAGCTTGCATAATTGCATTGCACCATGCTGCTGTATTGTGCTATAGTGCATTTTCGATTTATCGTTAGGGTAATAAATCTCCTTTCCTTGCCATGATGCCAAAGTGAGTAATCGCGGCAAGAAAAATGTATTTATATAATTTTCGTTTTATTTCTAATCAAAAATATTTAATTGGCTTAACATGTTGTTCCTTTTGACTTACAAAGTTTGCTACTTCTAGTAATATGCAAATTTCCTTGTACAGTGAGAAAGTGTACTTTGAATGAAGTGCGGTACATTCAGACTACCCTACTGGAGTGCCGAAAAGTGCGCTAGGCTGAGAGACGGGGCCTCCAAGGTTGTGTAAAGAGGTGATTGAATGAAAGAGAAACCAAACTTTCCAGTGGAAACCCTTGCCTACAAGCTAAATATCTATAAAATTGACCACTTCACACACCTTGCATTTGCAAACAAGTATGCGTGACTTGATCGATTCACCACTTTTGCTCATAAATTCACCACCTTCGTCCCGCAACCACACAGACCTCTCCCAAAACCATCCACTAAAATGGCGGATATAGCATGGAAGCCGAAAGAAGTTTGGACAATTCACCTCGAAATCAGCCGATAATTTGAAAAGGCACCGCAGAAAGAGCGGAAATAGCTATTCCACTAGAAAGTAGAAAAGTTCAGGAGAAATTATTAATCGAATCTGAAATCGTTTTCCATTGGACCACTTTTGTCTTCTGGAAAGAAAAGCATTCCCAAAATATATTCGGAGCACAAAAAGAGTACTCCGAGGGGTCCAATGGAAAACGAGATAAATCATAAAAATTTTAAAAAGAATTCTCAAAATATTTAGGCTTGCTTTGAATTCCCGAAAAATCAAAAGAAATCGTATGAAAGTGGTGAGAGAGAATAATAGGCGTGTTTTTTTTGCAATCCTTTATGGACTTAGCAAGTTGTCCATACAAATACGCAATCCTATATAGGATTCGTTAGTACGGATAATCATCGGTGCTTATGCCTTAACCCTCTACTGCATGAATTATTATTTAAAGAAAAAAAAAAATAAAATACTTTTTAAATAGCTTCTTTGGCCTGTTTTAAGACATCTTTTATTAAAAAATCGAAAAAAAATCATTTGTTTAAATAATAAGAATACAGGCCAAATATGGCTTCGTGTGCATTAACAGTTGTAAAACTAGAACATGCATTTTGATTTCAGTTTAAGTAAATAAAATATATAAAAAAGCAGCAAAATATAAAGAAAAAAATATTTATAAACACAACAGAACAATTCATTTAATAAAAAAATAAATGAAACAAAACATAACAATTCATTGTATCATAAAAAAGTAAAATAATGGTTGAAAGTTGTGTGTTTATACGCCATGAAATTTAGAAAAGCAATTTCTCTTTTACTTTTTTACTACGTTACTATTTTGTTGTTAAGCCAGGAAACCAAACTCAATTTTACTCCACTGCCACTTTGCCACTTTTTCCATTATACTTCCTCGTCTTTGCTTCATCAGTTGTTCCTTCGGAATTCTGGAGTTTGGCACTCGCTTGAGTCTTATAATCCCTAGTTTCAAAAGTCCACTTTTCAACGAATAAACCTGCAAATTTGGACTATTATACCAGTTGTCGAAGAAAATCTTGGGATTAGCATTTTCATGAACTGTTGACGTAAGCCTTGTGACAATGTTACCACTGATCCCCAGATCTGGCGCTCCGTCAGGATACTTATTGCTTTGGTGTCCGTTAAGTAAATCAAAATCCTAACTTAATCCCGAAATTCCACTAAGGACTTGATTTTTATAGCCCCATTTACGTGGCTTAGCTGGGTTATATTGCTTCAGTTCATGGCGGCATTTCGTCGGAATAATTTGTTCGCCTACGGCGAGGAACTCTTCTTTTGGAATCAACAGCAAACGTTCCGTTATTTTCTCCAAAAGGGGTCTTACTTTGAAGAGTTTGTCATGTCCTTCTGTTCCAAATGGTTTGAAGTTTTGATTGTCGTTGAAATGCATTGACCTTTTGATAGTTTCCCACCTATTGCACGTCATTGTTTCATATGTCATTTGTTGTCCTACCATCTTATTCCAGTAATGTCTGGACGATGGAAGTTGACAACAAGACACGAATATCACCATCCCGATGAGTTGTTCCATTTCGTTCTTTGTGATATTAACTGGCTTATTTATATCATCTTGGCGGGCTTTTTTATTAGATTCCTCTATAATGAAGGCCAACAAATCATCAGAATTTTTTTTTTTCAAAAAAAGTCTGATGGTGTCTCTAGTTTTTTTTTACATATTCTGGAAGCTCGGCCGATCCTGCAAATTTGAAAAGCTCTTAAAAGCTCTTCATCAATATCAGCAAGATTTCCCTTTCTCCATGCTACTTGTCCTTTTTTTGTCTTGCTTTTCACGGATTTTGATTTCAACGCAAGCGTGTCATCATCTGAATCTGATTCAGTTTCCTCAACCGTAACGTTGACACTTCGATCATTGATATGCAATTCTGTCTCCAACTCCACATCTGAATCTGCAGCCAATTCATCATCGCTTCGCCATCCGTCTCCAGGAATGGGATTAAGGAATGATGATCCTCCATAAAAATGACGACATTCCATTTTTCTAAGCAAAAAAGTAACAAAGTGTATTTCAATCTAAAAACTAAACGATAAAAAACGAAAATAACATGTGCACCACAACAAGAGTCAAGTGAACAAAATGTGTAGATTTACAACCCCTTGCTGCATACGAAGCCAAATATGGCTTCTGCAGTTTTACCTCTCAAACGAGCAAGATAATATTTGTTTTTTAATAAAATTTTATTTGTGGCAAAGAGAAATAAGTATCCAATCACAAATACATTTTTATGACCACTTAACTTACCGTACACCAAAGTTATAATTTTTTCAAATCAGACAACAAGCAAACCACTGACCTATAAGCAGGAATATCTTCCTTGTTTTTTGTCGCACTCGCGCGAAAAGTACCGCTATGTGTTCTCAGAAATGCATAGAAGAGAATTGTGTTGTATAAAGATTTTTTTGTGAGAATAAGGAGTAAAAAAGGAAAAAAAGTGAAAAGCCATATTTGGCTTTGTATGCAGTAGAGGGTTAATGTTTTATAACTTTATTACATTTGTTCATCAAACTTGTCTAATTGTAATTTTATGACCCACTGTACTCACAACAACCATCCACCTGCCATCGTGTTATGCCAAAGTCTTATAAATGACAGTTATCACCATCTGGCATACCGCACCTGAAACCCCTCGTTACCCTAAACCTGATCAGACACGCGCAAACATGTTCCCGCCGACTCAGCATGTTCCCACGATTGCAACAATGACGGATACCCGATACAGGCGGATGCACGCGCTGCATGCATTGGGCGACTCAGCAGATTGGGCATGAGAAGCAATACCACCTGAAGCAGGAATTGAACAGCGGTGGGACAATCTAAGTTTGGACGTGACAGAGTGCAGTCGTGATACTACGAGTATTGTTTTAAAGCAATTGAAGTGAAAGTAATTAAACAAAAAGAGAATTAATTTAATTAAAGCGCAAAGAGAAAAATTCTCAAAAATTAAAAAATAAAAGTTGTATTAAAGCAATTGAAGTGAAAATAATTAAACAAAAAGAGAAATAATCCGATAAATTGTGGATTTAAATAATAGTGAAATAGCTAATTTTAAATAAAATAAAAAGAGAACATTTGTGAGAAACCAGATTAAGGAGAAATAAGTAGCCGTAGTAAAGGTAAGGTGCATTGTTAATCATATAAAATACGAGTATAAATAAGTAGTGCATTTACACGCTCCCTTTTTTTTCACGCGTATTGCTCTTATATTTAAGTAAAGTAAAATTAATCATTGTTTAAACAATGGACGCGGTCGCTAAATCGATAACTGAGTTAACCGGGGCAGTAAACCTCATACTGGCCCAGTTAAAGGATCTTGACGGTCGTCTTAGATCAGTAGAGGCAGTTAATCACCCTGAGCTGGGAACCAACCGCGAAGACGCACCCCTTTGCGAGCCCAAGACGGAAGCTGACCTGAAGGAAATAAGTCGTCTTCCCGATTGTGTCAAAGAGCTGCAAATTTTTGAGGGTGAGCCTACGCAATACATATCGTGGGTACATAATGTAGAAGGAATACTGAGGGATTTCAGTATCATTAAAGATAAACCAATGTACCGAGCCATATTGCGGCACATTATACAGAAAATTAGGGGACAGGCCGACTCGGCACTGATCTCCTATAACATATTCGACGACGATTGGCTGGAGATCAAGAGGATTCTGTCCTTACGACGCTGGAGCACCAACTCAACCAACTCGCGCAGAGGGGGTCGAGGTTGGACGAATTCTATGCCAATGTAAACCATCAATTTTCTCTGATAATCAATAAAATAAAAACAGAATCTTACTCGCCGGAAACGGTGGGTGCACTAGTTGAGACATACCGCAATCGCGCTCTTGACGTATTTATACGAGGCCTCAATGGGGACTTGTCTCGAATGCTAATTATGCAAAAACCAAAAACGCTCCCGGAAGCGTACGGTTCTTGCCTCGAAATGCAAAACTTGAATTGCAGAAATCACTTGATTCATGTACCAAACACGAGAAATACCGTAACAGCTCCGATTAACCAATCTTTTAGGAGGGATAACAGGCCTTTCTTTCCTCCGCAGATATTTTCTCCCAACCCGCACTTTTCAAATAGTCAAAACTATTATCCCACAAATCTCGAAGCACCCCCCGACCAAATGGTCCAAAACCCCATGAAAAAATGGATGTAGATCGGTCTGTGCAAACTTAACAGGTCAATTATATGAATCACAAACGCAACAATCCTTTCAAGAGGAGAGCGTACTCTGATAACCTTCCCCGTAAACAGCAGAGGGTTTTCAATCTGCAAACAAGCGATGAAGTTTGCCCCGAAGTATACCGTCAGACAGCGGAGGAGGCTTGTGATGAGGAGGTAAATTTTATGACGGGCGCTTATCCAGCGTACCATACATAGAATATACCCTCAAGAACGGTACGACGTTGAGCTTTCTCGTGGACACTGGAGCTAATAAAACTTTTATTGCCTCACATGTTTCGCACGGGGCAAACCGCCTAGCTCAACCATTCATAGTAAATTCGGCGGCCGGCAATGTAAAGATCTCCCATAAAGTCACTGGACAGTTTTTCAAGGAAGTCGGAAACGACTCTATTATAACCTTTTATGTTCTCCCTGGCCTTAAGTCTTTCGACGGCATCATTGGCGACGACACTCTGAAGCATTTAGAAGCGATCATTGATCGCAAAGAGGGCACCCTTACATTATCAAAGAGGGTGAAAATTCCACTCAAGAATAAGTTGTCGTCAGAAGTCAATGCCCTTTGCGATAAAAACCTCCCCGGCGAGATACGGCACAGACTTTCCATGCTGGTAGAGAAATATAAAGACGTTTTCGGCCCCCTTAACGCAAGAGAACCGGTCAAGACATCGGTGAAGGCCGAGATTGGGAGTAGTACAGACGAACCCGTCTACACTAAGAGTTACCCATACCCTGGGAGTATGAGGAAAATAGTCGAGAAAGAGATTGAGAACTTGCTTGCAGAAGGCATCATTCGCCCTTCTAGAAGCCCTTATAACTCACCCATCTGGGTCGTGCCTAAAAAACCAAAGCCTACAGGCCAGCTTCAGTACATGCGTACCCCATTCCGGACATTAACTCCACGTTAGCTAGTCTGGGTAAAGCAAAATGGTTTGCTACATTGGATCTGACATCTGGATTCCACCAGATACCCATGAAGGAGTCCGATATACCAAAAACAGCGTTCTCTACCATGAACGGGAAGTACGAATGGCTTCGGCTACCATTCGGCTTAAAAAACCCACCAGCCATCTTCCAAAGGACGATAGATGACGTACTGAAAGAGTTCATCGGTAGAATATGCTATGTATATATTGATGACATTGTAATTTTTGGTAAAAGTATGAACGAGACCCTCGACAACATAGATACAATCCTTTCAAGGTTGCGGGCGGTAAATCTCAAGGTTAACTTGGAAAAAACCACCTTCTTAAAAACCGAGGTTGAATTTCTCGGGTATGTTATTACCCCTGATGGCATACGTGCAGATCCGAGCTGAAGAGCTTCTTGGGTCCCACTTCCTATTACAGGAAGTTTATTCGTGACTATGCCAAGGTGGCGAAACCTTTAACCAACCTGACAAGGGGAGAAAATGCCCAGATTAAGGCAAGTCAGTCGAAACGCATTCCAGTCAGGTTGGATGAGGGGGCATTGCGAGCATTTGAGGATCTTAAAGTTCTGCTCATATCATCTGAGGTTCTCGCTTTTCCTGATTTTGAAAAGCCATTCAATTTGACCACAGACGATTCAAACTACGCGATTGGGGCGGTGCTTTCACAGGACATATCTGGTAAGGATAGGCCGATTGCGTACATATCGCGGTCACTCAACAAGACCGAAGAAAATTACGCGACCAATGAGAAGGAAATGCTGGCAATCGTATGGGCCCTAGACAACCTTCGGTCCTACGTCTACGGAGCTAGGAAGATACGCATCCACACGGACCATCAACCACTTACATTCGCGTTAGGTAACCGAAATTTCAATGCGAAATTAAAAAGATGGAAAGCTCGTATAGAGGAGTACAACTATGAATTGATTTACAAACCTGGTAAATCGAACATAGTTGCTGACGCTCTATCGAGACTTAAAACCCAGGTCAATCACTTATCCGACTCGGCGGGCACTCAGGCAGCACACAACTCTAGGGCTTGCGATCAAGGTTCGGCAACGGACGATGCCAGCGAGGGTCGCGAGAGTGAAATAACCAAAACAGCGAGTGAGGGTCGCGAGGGCGAAAAAAATAGTTCAATGACCGAAACAGCGAGTGAGTTACGTTCGTCTATAGGTACAATGCACCGCGCTGATCAGGATAGCACTGACCTCATTCCCCATGTCGAACTGCCGCTGAATGTATTTCGCAACCAAATTGTCATAAAAATCGGAAAAGGATTTGAAGCTCATGAAGAACCTCATCCTGGTTACCTTCGCCACTATGTGGCAATAGAAAACCCAAGCAAAGAGGTTCTTTCACGAATCCTTAAAACCAAATTGAGGCCTAATATACTAAATGGCATCAAAATTTCGGAGTCACATCTGGCTCTGCTTCAGGAAACATACTTAGAAAACTTTGTAAATTATAAGCTCCGAATCACGCAAAGAATTGTTGAGGACGTCGGGGACCCAGATCGCGTGTTAACACTCATTATGAGTGAGCATAAAAGGGCTCACCGCAATGCTAAGGAGAGTAAGGACCAACTCCTGGAAAAATACTATTTCCCGAGGATGAATAGCTTGATCAAAAAATATACTAGCACTTGCGAGGCGTGTAAACTTAACAAATACGATAGGCATCCCATCAATCCGGAATATCAGACTACGCTTATACCTTCCTACCCTAGCGAAATTCTGCACCTAGACATTGTGGAAATCCATAACGAGAAGTTTATAAGTTGTATAGACAAGTTCTCGAAATTTGGTAAATCGTTTCACATAAAAAGTAGGGCTGTCCTCCACCTAAGGGACAAAATTACCAAAATACTGCACTATTTCACAGTCCCAAAAATACTGGTGACTGACAATGAGAGAAGCTTTCTCAGTCAAATAGTGCTCAATTTTATAAATTTACTCGGAATCGAGCTTTACCGCACCCCCGTTAACCGAAGTGAGGTGAACGGAGAGGTGGAGAGATTTCATTCTACGATACTGGAAATCTTCAGATGCCTCAGAGTCGAATACAAGGGTCTGCGACTCAAGGAGTTAAGAAATATATCCGTAGACAGGTACAATAACTCCATTCACTCTGTTACTGGGAAGAAACCATCAGATATCTTCTTTAACAGGTATCAAAGAATAAACTACCAACAACTAGTTGACTTCCGGAAAAGAGTGAATAGGGAGCTCAAGGGGGAAATTATGCGCAAACAAAAATCAACGAACGCGCGGTGAAACAGAAAAAGATCCAAGCCAAAAACTTACCGTAAAGGCGACATCGTTTTTGCAAGGGTCAAGGGCATTCAGGCAAAAAATAAGCCCATTTTTCGCAGAGAAATTGTCCAAAAGGACAACAAGGTAACGGTCACCACAACCAGTGTCCGAAAAATACACAAGACTCATTTTAAAAACATTTAAAATATGAAAACGAATAAGAAATGAATATATGAAAAAGAGAAAGGGGAGTGTATGCACAATATCATAACTACTTTAGCAATGCACCTACAACTACGCAGTAAGAATAATTACAAATCATTTAGTCTTAAGATAAAGGAATCATTTGCTTTTAAGCGCTTTCCTACTAATTTTTAATTTAAGAAAAATGTTAGTCTTAAGTTAGCCAAGTAAAATTTCTATAACAATGAAATAGATTCTTGTCGTTTTTACTGAAGGCGGAGATTCCACTCTACCATCACCTATCTTAGCGAAAACCTAGGGTTCCTAGGAGCATAAAAGAAAAGAAAAGAACATTTTATTTATTTCACAGACTCATGCTTCTGTCCGTCACTCAAGGATTCCAGATATTCGACTACAAGGCCCCCATAGTCTCTTTAAAGGAAAGTAGAGGATGGATTGTCGATGGAAGTTTTAAGCTTGTACATACTATTGACCTAGCGCAATTCCAAGGTCTCGTGGACGGAGTAACCAATGCCATAAGCGATAACATCAAGGATCAGGACAGAAAACGCATAATGGAATTTCATGTGCAGCAGATAAAGGACCGTCTCAGGTTGCTTAAAGGCAACTCACGAAGGAAGGCAAGGTCCATTGACTGGATTGGAACAGCCTGGAAGTGGGTAGCTGGCAGTCCTGTAGCTACCGACTGGAACAAAATCCTCCAAACCCAGGAAACAATTATCGAAAACAACAATCAGCAATACCAAATCAACGAGAAGCATCTTGACATTACGAAAGTTACTAGGAGAATTAACTCGGTGATAGACAGATACGAACAAGGGATTAAGGACACGGTTTCTGGAAGGTTCGAACAAGATGCACTGGACGAAATCACAGTGATAAAAGGCGAGATAAACGAAATAGTACAAGCCTGCCAAATGGCAAAGAGCGGCCTGAAAAAAAAACCTACTAAATACGGAGGAAATCAATAAGGTTATCAGCGAGTTGGAGACCCTTCCGTACGCTAACGAAATCGAGGCAGTAGAATGTGGGACGCCATCAATCTTCACAAATGGATTGATGCTGCTGTATGTTATCTCAATGCCAAAGGTTGGAAAAGAAGAATTTAACCTACTGATAACAAGGCCATCAGTTATCAAGGGAAACAGATCAGGCTAAAATCCAAAAAGATGCTCGTCAACCACAGGGCAACTTACGGCATCGTAGCAAGTTGCCTATCAATTAACAACTCAACAATCTGCGAGGACAAAGCGCTGGAGAAAATTCCAGAAGATGACTGCATCGCCCGGCTTCTGAAGGGGGGATCCGCGCCTTGTACCTTCCAAACAAGCAAAGAAGAGGTCATCGAACTCATCAAAGAAGATACAATTTTTGTCACTAACTTCAGGGGTGATTTAGTCGCTAACAATATTTCAAAGTCTCTTACAGGTACATACATCATCCAATTGAGAAATGAGAGTATCCAGCTGAAGGGCAGAACATTTTCAAGTTCTTTGGCTACAGCCTTACAAGCACTTCCCCCGGCGCTAATGAACATCACTTACCATGACCGAGATATTGATCCGGGATAGGTGCATGATCTCAGCGTTCGGAACATCGAACGGCTAGGTAATTTAACCCAAGAATTTAAAATATCTATATTTACAGAGGCTGCAATCCTAATTTTGGTGGCATCGGCAGTCTTTACGTTCGGGAAGAAGTTATACGCTAAGCCCGACATCCCAGCAATATCATCCTCTAACCTATCACAGGTAACAGCCTGACCCTGAGGTCACGCAAGAACTACGGGCGGTAGATTTTCAGAGGGCGAGGAGTTATCACCATCTGGCATACCGCACCTGAAACCCCTCGTCACCCTGAACCTGATCAGACACGCGCAAACATGTTCCCGCCGACTCAGCATGTTCCCATGATTGCAACAATGACGGATACCCGATACAGGCGGACGCACGCGCTGCATGCATTGGGCGACTCAGCAGATTGGGCATGAGAAGCAATACCACCTGAAGCAGGAATTGAACAGCGGTGGGACAATCTAAGTTTGGACGTGACAGAGTGCAGTCGTGATACTATTCAATCGTGTAGATAATAAAGATTTAATTATAACGTAGTCTAAACAGTAGTCTTTGATTTCTTGCGAACCGTTGGACCAACCTCAGGTTGGTGTTGGTTTTTTTTTTGAGAATCCTTGACAGGATTTCATAACTTGACCATCGTTGGTTCTGTTGTTGTGATTATCATACTTTTGATAGATACACATTTTTTCTGTGCGCGGTACATAGTATGTACGAGTACATTGGGAATCGAAATTAAACTCTTTTTCACTTTGAAAGCAGACTTAGCCGAATCAACACAAATCGGTAAATTGCAAATTTATTTATATTCGGATTAGCTGATTTTTTTATTGGAATTATTCACTCGACTTGTGTTCCTCTTTTACCGAATCTTATACACAAAGTATATAGATAAAGTCGTTTTGAACAATTACTTTACACAACGTTTTTTTTTGCCACGCCCACTTGGGACATTTTTCTTTGTATAACAAAATATGTTGAGCGTTCTTAACAATTAACCCCTACCTAGACTTTTGCCACGCCCACTTTCTGAGGGATAGGAATAGGAATACGGTATCCAACAGTTTTTTTATTTTTGTAAAAAAATATACTTTATCCATTGACAATAGAGGTGGATATACATATAAACAGCGGATTGGAAACTGTATTTCAAGTTTATTTTTTATTCTTTCAGTGGTATACAAATCAACGTTTTTGTGCATTGCAAGAAATAATTCATGAAACGAAAAAGGAGACTGAAGGGAGAAATCACATGTAGGCAATTTTATCATTCATTTGAGCCCAGCGAGCGACACGAAACTGTCCCGCAAGTACGTGGGTTGAGACATCTGGAGATCAGCAGTGCCATAAAAGAAAGAAAAATACCTTTAAAGTCTTGGATCACATAAATGAAACAACACCAGCATTTGTTTGGCCTCAGTGATGAAGTGATACCTTTACAACGAAGCGCCTGCGACTCCCTTGAACAATTTCTTACACCGGCAACAATTTTTTTTTTTTTTTTTTTTTTTTTAAATTCCGGCTTGCCAAGGCGATTTATAAAAAGGGGGGGGGGGGGGGTACTTCGACCTAAAAGATCTTTTGTACCGTATGGGCCAGTAAAAATTTTAAACTAGTAAAATTTCCACTTTCCGTGTAAAGCGGACAGTTTTACCAGTAGAAGAATTCTTTATGTCCTCGGGGCTCAATTGTTCCCTGAGAAAGATCTTCTTTGTAATTCCATTAAGGGCTGGGCATTCACATAAAATGTGTTCAGCTGACTCGTCCTCTTCAAGACAGAGTCGGCACTCAAGAGAATCTGCTATTCTCATTTTGTGTAGATGATATCTTAAACCGTGGTGACCAGTAAGGTAACCTACTAGGTTTTTGATATCATGCCTGCTTAGGTTTAGACATTTGCTGGCATTATGATTGAAGGGCCGAATGGCTCGTTTGGTCTGTCTTAGACCTGGGATGTTATCCCAAAGATAGGTACATTTTCTATGTTCCCAGCTTTTAATTTCTGCCGTTGCTCCTGATCTAGGAGTGCAGCAGAAAGGTTCGGGACCTATGAAAGGTGTTTCTGAACCTTTTCTGGCCAGTTCGTCGGCCTTTTCGTTACCTTCTACCCCGACATGACCCGGAACCCACCATAATTTGGTCTTGTTTCTTGTTCCGAGTATTTGTAGAGTATTGAAGCAGTACATGACTGATTTGGAGTCAATGGTATACGAGCTAAGGGCGTTTATAGCTGCTTGACTGTCCGTGAAAATATGGATGGTTGCACCTTTTATGCCAGATAAGATAATGTGGCTGGCGCATTCTTGAATGGCGTGGAGCTCCGCTTGAAATACGCTGGGACTTTTTCCCATGGGTATCGTAAAGCGTTTGTGTGGTCCGTATATTCCCGCTCCTACCCCCGTTTCCATTTTAGAACCATCCGTATACCACTTTATGCCGTTATGGCTGTTTGGTGGGTTATTGCTAACCCATGCTTCTCTCTTGGGTATCTCCGTGGAGAACCGTTTGTTGAAGCATAGTGTTTTTTGAATGCGGTCTGTGACCGCGCAGTTCATGTTAAGTTCTGGCAGTTCATCAAGAAGGGTCTTAAGTTCCGGATGATTTATGCCGTTATGGCTGTTTGGTGGGTTATTGCTAACCCATGCTTCTCTCTTGGGTATCTCCGTGGAGAACCGTTTGTTGAAGCATAGTGTTTTTTGAATGCGGTCTGTGACCGCGCAGTTCATGTTAAGTTCTGGCAGTTCATCAAGAAGGGTCTTAAGTTCCGGATGATCATTAAGACTTATCTCGTTTAGCTGTATTAGACTTATTGCACTGCGGATCGCCACTTTTTGGACGTATATGTGGAGGGGTATAATTCCTGTTATTGCCTCTATGGCAGCTGTTGGACAGGTACGCATGGCTCCGGAGATACCAAGGCACGCAAGCCGTTATACCTTTTTGAGCTTCTCTATTGCGACGTTTTGTGTGGATTTTGTCCACCATACTATGGAGGCGTATGTTATGATGGGTCTTATCATCACTGTGTAGATCCAGTGGACGATCTTTGGAGAGATTTCCCAGGTTCTACCATATGTGCGACGACAGGCCCATAAACCTCTATTAGCTTTACTGATTTTGTTGTTTATGTGAGAGTTCCAGTTAAGTCTCTTGTCTAGGATTACTCCAAGATACTTGACTTCGTCGGAATACTCTACAACCGTGTCGTTTATTGTGATTAGGCCTAGGTCTAATTACCTCCTTTTAGTGAAAGGAAGGATGACGGCTTTACTGGGATTTATGGAAAGATTTTCCTTGATGCACCAGTCTATGGCTGTCTTTAGAGCATTTTTCATTTTTGATGTGACTCCTATTGAGTCTTTGCCCCTAACTATGATGACAATATCATCGGCGTACCCAATTGTGGTGTAGCCCAAATTGCTTATCTTGTGTAGCAGGTCATCGATGGCCAATGACCACAAAAGGGGTGAGAATACTCCCCCTTGTGGGCAGCCCCTTACGGCTGTTACTGATACTGAGGTCGTTCCTGACGAGGAAGTTATTTTGCGACTTTCCAGCATCGCTTTGATCCATTTAATAGTTGGTTTATCTATGTTTCTATGGTACAAAGCATTTGATATGGATTCATATCCAGTGTTGTCGAAAGCACCCTCTATGTCCAGAAAGGCACAAGGTGCGATCTCTTTGCAACGGTAGGCGTTTTTTATCTCTGTAGTTAGTCTTAACAGAGCGCCTTCCGTGGATTTGCCCTTCTGGTACGCATATTGGTGAGGGTGCAGAGGCATGCTTTTTGATATGCATTCTCTAATGTGGACGTCAATAATCCTTTCCATTGTTTTCAGGAAAAACGATGTCAAGCTTATCGGACGATATGATTTAGGTAATTCGCTCGGCTTGTTTCCCGGTTTGGGTATAAATACTACGTTTACCTCCCTCCAGGTAACTGGTATATACCCCCAGTTGAAGCTGAACCTAAATAAGGCAATCATGGATGGTAGTAAAAATTCTATTCCATTTTGAATGAGGGCTGGAAAATACCGTCTGTACCTGATGCCTTGAATGGTTTAAATGAGTTAATTGCCCATTTAACCTTATCCGGAGTAAAAAGTGTTCAGGATAAACTATTAATTCTGCTGAGGTTTCTTGGAATTGAGACCTCCGCTGTATGGTCGTCTGTAATGACCATCGTGTGAGAACCTGGGAAGTGAGCCTGAAGCAAAGTTTTCAGCATTTCTTCCCGGTCGCGTGTGATTGAACCATCTGATTTGATTAACAATCCCATGCCTTTTTCTTGATCCGTTGACAGGGCCCTTTGGATGCGTGCCACCTCTGGAAGTTTTTCTATCTTCTCACAGTCTGCACGCCATGAGGCTTCTGGATCTGCGCAACTCTAAGTCGTATATGGTCAGCATGGATTTATATTGTTCCCATGTGCCGGTGCGTTTGGCTTTGTTTAAAAGCTTTCTCACCCTCTTTCGAATAGATTCAAGGTTATCGTTCCACCATAGTACGCACCTTTTAACCACGGTTCTTTTAACCTTGCA
This sequence comes from Portevinia maculata, assembly GCA_949715645.1. Lineage (NCBI taxonomy): Eukaryota > Metazoa > Arthropoda > Insecta > Diptera > Syrphidae > Portevinia > Portevinia maculata. The sequence goes on from OX454526.1 coordinate 225,852,298, forward strand.
ACTATTTTTGAATGAGGTAAGAATAATATCATTTATTTGACATTGCGCAGCATCTGCATCAATTGTATTTGATGGTGCTTCTGGCAGCATGTCAGATCTGACCGCAAGATTTTCGCGGTAAGTTCTCCAATTAGTCAGTCTGTTGTCATAATGGACTGACGCGTGTTCGGCATTGCATCTTATCTCGAAACGGATGTGCATATGATCCGATAGAGATGCCTCGCCAGACACGTGCCATCCCTCTATAATATCCTTCATAAAAGGAAATGATATAGTAAGGTCTAAAACTTCTTCTCTTATAGAATTTCTAAATGTAGGACTATTTCCCTTGTTTAGAAAAACGAGGTTATTGCTATATAAATATTCTAATAACGACTCACCTCTGTTGTTTGTATCTCGGCTGCCCCAGATGTTATTATGTGCGTTTGCGTCGCAGCCGATTAGTATATGTACTTTCTGGTCATCACAGTACCGGACAAGTTCCTGTACTGGTAAGGGAGGCACTGCATCCGTGTCTCCAGGAAAGTACGCCGATGCGCATAGAAATTTATGCAGCTCTCGGCCTTTGTGGCGCTCTATTAGAACCGCCACCAGGTCCCTAGTTGTGAAACCTGGAATGAGAGAAAATGTTATATGTTTCTTAATAGAGATAGCCGCCCTTGGTCTGAAAGGACCTTTGGCGAAAATTAGCTCTCTGTGTTTACAATTTAATCCGGATATCTTACCATTGGTTGCCCAAGGTTCCTGGATTAGTCCAATAGCAATGTTCCCTTCGGCACATCGCTGGCTAAAAGTGTCCGATGCACCCATAGCCCTGTGCAGGTTGGCCTGCAAAACGCTGAGACGGGTGGTCATTTGCGTCTGTATTCAGGGTTTCGTACTCTATTGGGCTTGTTATCACCTCTCCTACGTAAGATACTCTGTTGAGGAGGACCAATTTGTCTGCCTCTAGGACTTTTGTTTTTATGTCCTTCTTGTGCCAGTGCTTTCTTACGATCCATACCTAACTTAGGCCTAAATCGTGTTTGGCTTTCTCTGGCTGCGCTTGACTGCGCGCTTGTAGCTTCTTTTTCTGGCACAGTTGTTACCGTGCTTGAAGCTGCAGCCTTAGCGGCAGAGCTGGTGGTGGCCCCACTTGGGTCAGTTGCGGTGCTGCCGTGAGCTGTGACATCCTTCTTATCCAAAATGTGCTGTTTTTGATCTTTAGGGCCCTGTGTGGCCGTCTTTTCAGCACTTTTTAGGATAAGTTTGGTCTGTCCGAATCGGAAAGAGACCATACCCTTTAGCTCCACGAGTCTCCTCATGGTGCTGTCGTTTATGGCAAAGACCGTATGTGCGATGTCTCGCTCATCCGATCTTTGCAGAACCCTCCACGTTCTCGTGTTCAGTTCTTTGTTTTGGCCATCTAATAGGGCTAGGATCCTTTCGCTAGCTACGCCGGTACTCTGCGGGAAGAACCCTCTGATGACATGTGGTTTTGGAAAATTTTCCTCTCCCACAAGCATCACCTCTAACCCGCATTTCTCTTTTATCTTGGCGAAGGTTGCCTTCATCCACTCTGCAGTGGTGGCGTCCGCACATACGATCATGAGCCATCCGGCTTTGAACGTAGTACCGCGGAAGGCTGGTTTGACCTCCTCGTCACGCTGTTCGATCGTGATATCGATAATCCTCTCCTGTATCGAACCCATTTGTTCGTTGGAGAGAGGATTACGATCGATGTCCACCGGTACAACACCCAGTCTTACATAGCTCGTTATATTGCTATACGAGACTTTGTCGACGGTTGTCTTCCCAGTGCGACCTCGCTTCGCTTCGGATTGAGGCGGGGTATTATCCTCGGATCGCATTCGCTTCACCTCGGGACCCTTGTTTTCCATCTTTCGGATCGCATAAAGACGGGCCTGCTCAATGGTGCTCCCCTTCTTCTGCGGCAACAATACTACAACAAGCTACTGAACGCAATTATGCCATCCGGGTAGTTCTGGTAAAGGGGGAGAAGGCCGACGAGCCCATGATTGAATGTTCGTCAAGGCTTCTTAATATTCACCCACGGAACACGAAGCATTAGCCATAGTTTGGGCTGTGAACAAGTTCAGTTGCTACATTGAAGGAGGCGATGTCACCCTTATGACGGATCATCAATCACTTAAGTGGCCAATGGGAAGAAAGTCACCCCCTGGTAGACTCGCCCGAAGGGCACTGCAGCTCCAACCATATAGTTTCGCAATTGAATACACATCAGAAAAAACAAACGTTGCAGCCAACATCCTATCTAGATTCCCGTGTAACCAAGCAGATCACACTGAATCTGAATGTGAACTATACAGTTTTAAAATAGATGCGCCATCAAGAAGGCTAAGAAAAGTTCGTGAAGCTCAAGAGAAAAGAAGTTCGTGAAGCTCAAAGGTGATAAACTTCAAGTTGTATTGGAAGCATTTGGAAATCACGATGAAAGCCAATACACTCAAGTCAATTTGCGTATAGAAAGAGCAAATCTACCGAGGGTGCTCTTCACTGCCTTATTAAAAGGGTAGAGAAATCATTTCAATATAAGAAAATTGCCTTGGTGCCTTCTTAAACGTTTGAATTTTCAACTCCTTTGGTAACCTACCAAATACCATAACTCAACCTTTTTGCAGACGTTGATGGCCAAAGAAGACCTATTCCATTCCTGTCACATCATCGAAACGACCTCAGCTCCAGAGCACTCATAAATATTTTAAAACTTTCCGATGAATTTTAGTTTACATTGGTAGTTATAAGATATCATTGAATTTCGTTATTTTAATTTTTTTTACTTCAGTATTTATTTATTCAGTATATACATGAAACATTCCTTCTAAGATACTTAAGGCATAGACATGAGAAAAATATAAATTCTCAGCACCTACAAATTTAGCAAAAGGGAGAAATAATTAGGACAAATATTATTTGTTTTGAGAAAGATTTTTTATAAACAAAAAAAATTATACACTTTTTATTAAAATCTCGAAACTAACATAAAACAATTTTACTTATTAATTGCAAAATTTTTGAATTTTGGACGTGAAAAAAGTTATAAGGCTTTTCTTTTGACAGATTTATCATTTTTTTTGTAGTGCACTTTAGCGCAAGTGAGAAAAACTACTTTAGAAATTAGTAATTTTTTTTCAAAGCTAAGATGAGAGTTTTTATTCAAATATGGAACCAAAATTTTGATTAACAATTAAGTTTGCTTAATACTTTCTTAAACTTGGTTAAAATAAAGTCAAGCTTTTATCCATGGTAACACCCAAATATTTAATAGTTTTTTTCTCAACGAGTTGGAGCATTGCATACTAATCGATTTGTTTGAGGTAGATTACATTGCTTTCTTCTTTTTTTTAAAAAAAGAAACAAGCTTGAGTTCTTGCAGGGTTTATTTTAATTTTCCAGCAATACAAGTGGGAACTCAATAGTGTCGAGCGGCCTTTTAAGGTCAAATAAAATTTGCTGGCAATTTTCTGACATACTATAAATGTATGAATCGTCTGCAAAATAAAATCGTTTACTAAAGCTTAGTTCAGGAAAGTCTGACTCGTAGATGTTTTATAGAAGAGGAGAAAGAAGTGATCCTTGAGGAGCGCCGGCTTTTATAGAGTACAATGGAGCTGTAATTAATGAAATTTCAACAAAGAACTATCTTTGATGCAAAAAACGTTAAATACTTTTGACTAGATAAGTGGGGGACCATTTACTATGAGCTTATTAATGAACCCAACATGCCATACGCGATCAAAAGCAAAGCCTTTTCAATGGCAAAGGACACCATTCCAACATATTTTTGTGTTTTTTTAGCGCTTTTCGTATGTATCTAGTTAATCGCATAATCTGATGTGTCGTTTTTTGGTTAAAACCATTTCTGTCATTTGTAGACAGATTTATTTTTTCGAATACCTTCCATAAGCAGCTAAGCAAACTTATAGGGCAGTAAGAAGATATTTCTGTGAGTGGCTTATTCGGCTTTGGAATTGGCACAATCCTTGCACCTTTTCCCATTTTGGGAAAATAACCTTCCAAAAAGCAGTTTTGAAATAGATAACTTAAAGAGAAAACAATTTTCAGTGAGATTTTTTAGTTAGATATACTTATTATAATAACCTGAAGCTCTGTTTGTTTTAAGTTCCGTTTTAACATTTTTAACCCAGGAAGGTGATATGTCAGGAACGTTTTGAGGATCTTTAAGAACCTGATCGATGTCAAGGATACTTTTAGTAGCGATGGAACATGTGTGATAGAGTAGTTGTTTTCGAAAAAAAATCCTTTTCCAGACTTGTGATATTTTGTTTGCTATGCACTGTTAAATAAGGTATTTTCGCAATTTGTCATAATCGATCATCGTTACCTCATAACCCTTGCCAGTCACAATGCATACATCCGTAGGTAATCGTTGATTATTGTAATATCGTGACTCAGTGCATTGGATTGTGTGGCTAGTACTTGGGTACTTTAGATGGGTGTCGTATTAATTGCCGTAAATTATGAGCGCCAGCGAGTATTGACGCCGATGATTGATTTGATATGGCCGCCAATGTGTATGTGATAAAGATTGGTGTTTAGTTTCATAAAGCAATTTTATTTATTATTTACAATATACATCTATATGAACTGTACTATTTTGGCGATAAGTAGCGAATAGTTGTCTGTGGTAATCTTAATTGAAATGTAATTTTATTTAAAAGAATATGTGTGTGAAATGTATGGACGTCAGTCACCCAACTGCTTCTTAAGTTAAGTCGTTTATTCATGCAGTTTTTATGTTGATCAAGTAGCCAATATAACACCCTTTGAGTATTAATAAAAATATTGTATATATAAAAAAAAATTACAAATCACTCAGGTTTTGCATCCCACTTTGCGAATACTAAGCGTACAAAGGAAGGTACCGCACTTGCGTTTAGATTGAGCATGAATTTGCAGTTTCACCCTTCAAAGGTTATACTAACCGTCTTCGGAAAAACGTCGCATTTATTGCCTCTCAAATCTCCGCGCTATATTCAGAGGTGCGGATTCTTTTCTTTTCTTTTAAATAATTTTAGGTCAATAAACAACCACTTTTGGTAAAATGAAGACGCAGAGTTAATCTTAACTCAGCTTCTTTTCACCTTTTGCAGAGCCGCCTTATCAGCGTGTACTGTAGTCCCCGGTCGAAGAAAAAGCAATCGCGTCGCGACATTTGCTTTTTCAGACTAGTGAGGCTCTACGAACAATGAGTAGCTCGAACTCCGGTTGTGGGCAAAAGGCTACCTTACAATACATTTTTCCATTGTTCAATTTCATTGTTGCCAATATTGAATGCATGTCCCGAAAATTGTCATCGGGCGATAGAAACATTCGTTGCCTTTAGCTCAATAATTTTGTTTTCTTTCTTTCGAATCTGTCGATGATTTTTGAAATTAATAACAAATGAATTACATTATACTTAAAAAATACATAAATGAGATTTAATCGTCTTCGTCAAGCATCTAAGTTTAAAGTTTGCAATAATAAAATGAATTTTAAAGTAACTTCATAGTGCGTTTTTAATCCCTATTCTAAGGGAATATTAATTTTGACTCATAGTTTGTAACATACACTTCGCTTCAACTGAATAAGCACAACAATTTGTTAACATTCGTTGTCCACTTTTTCAAAACCTTGTCCCGTAATATATCATTTGATAATGCTAACTGTTTGCTTATGATGTTGAGAAAATAAATCAGAAAGAATAACTCAAAAAGTACCGCTATTTTTTCTCTGGCTCTCTTGCAAAGCATTCAATATGGAAAAATGCAGTTTTATTTTGCGTCAACTGAATAGACACAAGGTCATTATTTTCGCTTATGAGTATTCTGTGGAGATTGACACATTAGATCAGCTGTTGAAGTACTTTAAGTGAATTTTATGTGATTAAATATATTTCAGCGATAAATGGGTAGATCCAAATCTCTAAATAGTGTTGAAAGAGCTCAAATCGATTTACTAAAAGAACAAGGACTAACCGGGCGTTCTATAGCTGACGAAATTGGACGAGGTTTTAATGTGATCTATTCTTATTTAAGAGGCAAAGATTCGTACGGAGAAAACATGAAAACAGGTCAGAAAACGGAAATAACTGCTGTTGATCGAAGAGCAATTTTAAGATGTGCTTTCAACTCCTGCGACTCTGCGGAAAAAAAAACAGAAAGCCGGTGTTACTGCAAGCGTTTCAACAGTGCGAAGGGTTACCAATAGTGCCAAACATCTAAAACGGATGAAAATTCAAAAGAAACCACCACTTAACGAGAAACGGAAGTGTATGCGCTTAGAATTCTCTAGACTCCTTATGAGTTGAAAAATTAATGGCGTCACTTAGTTTTTTTCGGATGAGAAGAAGTTTAATTTTGATGGTCCTGATGGGTTTAATTATTACTTACACGATGTGAGGAAAGAAGACCGATTTTTAGCACCGCATCGTAGTCGAGAAGGTGGTGTTATGGTATGGTGAGCAGTTAGCTACTATGGCACTGTTGAGCTTGAGTTCCAAACTTCAAAAATGACTGAATTAAGTTATAAAGGAAATTTGAAAAGAAATTTCCCTAAATTTTCAGGCATTTTTGGACCCATAAACTGAAGTTTTCAGCAGGACAACGCTCCATCCCCACGGCGCGCATGGTAAAAAATTGGAAAGAGGAACAGAATGTGGAATTGCTTCAATGGCCGCCCTACTCACCGGACCTGAACTTTATAGAAAACGTTTGGGGATGGTTAGTACGAAAAGTTTATGAGTCCGGCCGTCAGTTTGAGGACAGAGAATTCCTTATTGTAGCCATTAAATTGGCCTGGAGGGAAATTTTGCTGGACTACATAAAGAGGCTGTGCGATTCCATGCCGGATCGAATTAACGAAACTATTACGAATAAAGGCGGCAGTACCCACTACTAAAATTAACCAATAAAAAACTATTTTAAGAAAAACTTATTTCATTTAATCCCAATAACTTTTATTTCCAATTTCAATATTTGTGTCTATTGAGTTGATGCAAAATAAGACTGCATTTTTCCATATTGAATGCTTTGCAAAGGAACGAGGGCAAAAATAGCGGTACTTTTTGAATTATTCTTTCCGATTTATTTTCTCAACATCATAAGCAAACAGTTAGCATCATCAAATGATATATTACGGCAGGTTTTGAAAAAATGAACGAAGTACTCGTAGATTAGAAAATGTTTGTGCTTATTCAGTTGAAGCGAAGTGTATCTCAATATTGCCCGTAGACCCCTAAAAGTTACCATATTTATGATCAGCATCGATAGTCATGTAGATCTAGCCATGTCCGTCCGTCCGTCCGTCTATCGGCAAAATTTAGGCCTTTCAACTGGACCTAGAGAGCTGAAATTTTAACCATATACTCTCTAGGGTCCCGAAATAGTCAAGTTTAAGACTTTTTGAAATCCGCCCGCTGATACGCCTAAAAACTAAAAAAAAAACAAATTTATCGAAAAACTCGAATTTTGAGCTAGAAAGCTGACGTTTTTTATATGATCTTTGACTCTCTTTGAAAACTGCTCGGGAGATAAAATTTCTAAAATCCGCCCACTAACACGCATACAATTAAATAACACAATTTTATTGAAAAGTCAAAGTTTGAGCTAGGAAACTCAAATTTATAATATACACTCTCTAGGTGTCCTTTATACTTATGATTACATATTTTTAAAATCCGCCTACTCCGCCCACAATTAAATAAAACAATTTTATTGAAAAACCAAAGTTTTAGCTAGGGAACTGAAATTTATAATATAGACTCTCTAGGTGTTTGATAGGAATAACAATAGGGTATCCAACAGTTCGCCCAAGCGGACTGTAGCCCGTCCCTTTGTTTTTATTTGTTATTTGGCCAAATAGTAAGCAATATTCGGCCGAATACAGAATACCAATTCCTGAACAAAAAAAAACGCATATGTTAGTAAACAATTTATCCATTGTATTCATAGCTTATAATTCGAATGCTTAAAATCTATCAGTGTTACATTTTGATGCATCAAAAACACTTTTTCAGCATTTATTGGTAGCAAACGATTGCGCTTCTCCTCATTCATAATGTCAGCTTCCAGACACCACTTACACAGTTTTTTCGGCGCTCCGGCCAAGAGGCTTTCAATGGTATTCGCTACAGAGACATGTCGGAACGTTATTTCTTTGAGCAATTGCATGAATTGCTCATCAGTGATAAGTGGTTCCAACAAGACGGTGCCACAGCCACAAAGCGGGTGCAACAATGAAGTGCAATGAAGATCGTGTGACTTAACGCCCCTAGACTTTTTTTTATGGTACTACATTAAATCATTGGTCTATGCCAACAAGCCGGACGTTGAGGAGCTCAAAGCCAATATTGAACGAGATATTTATATTAGTTTAGTTAATGTACCTTTGGCACATAGAACACACTTTACTCATTTTTATACATATACGGCTCCACATTTTTTTAATAAATTGCCCTTATTTATAAGAGACACACTTCGTTTTTCATGTTTCATCAAAAAGGTTAAAAACTGGTTGTTCACGTTAAGCTATGAAAGTATTGAATCCTTTGTTTAAATTATTATTTTTTCTCAACAACAGCACATTTACATAATATATTATTAATGATGAATTGTTATGTTTATGATCGAATATCACTAAATTTTTTAACTTTCTTTAGCCAATCTAAAAAAAATGAATTGAATAAATTAATACTGATTGTCACAGTACATCAGATATCAACTGAAATGCAAATCTAGATGTGTCATTCACCACTAACTTTTAAGTTAAGGAATGATAACTATTATTCCATTTATAATAATTGTTAAGTAATGTTTAAGTTATGATAAATGAATACAAATACAAATACAAAAAAAATAGCGGCTGTATCGGTCGAAATGTGCGGCCGAGTCATCAACAATTTGGTTCAGCGTATCTACCGCTACAAACGATCCCGTGGTGGACATATGAACGAAGTCCAATTCCATTCATAAATGTTTTGAAAGTAACTCCAGAAAATAATTATTTCTTTTCAAATATCTTAAGTACTTTGCATTTTATTTAAGAAAGAAGTTGTCAAGTCCTTATTGAAAGACCCTTTATAATGAACAGTCGCAAAATATATGGTGAACACATTGTCAGGTGTCATTTTATTTCAAATTTAATATTACGTAGGAATAAAACGGATTACAAAAGTTTGAAAAATGGGTTTAAACTGTTTTGCATCCACGATAAATCCAAAGCCTTAATTCATAATAATGAGTGAATAATTTGGACACACATGTTTAAATGGTCGTACAGATTTAATGGAATTAAAATGCACTTAAATCCGGCATAGACCTAGATTGAATAATATTGCCGTATGTAAATAGATAGGTCATAATATAAACTTATCCTTTTTTCTTATCTTATTCCATTTTCTACAGGTTAAAATCAAAACGTTATACTCTACCTATGAGCGACAAACTGCCACCAGTCGATTATATTTTGTACGGACGAAGCCTTTTTCTACCTATTTTGATCGCTATAGAAGTATAGAAGAAGGCACTTAATGTTAAGTAAAACATAAATGTTTCGACGAAAAAGATTTGAATAAAATTGAAACGTGCTATGAGAAGCATTACCAGTTATTTTGGGACAAACAACAGTATGTTGAATGCTATGTATATTGTCAAAGCCGTTGGGTTATAATTTAAAAAATATGTTAAGAAATACAAATTTTTGCTCACTCAAGTCATGTACATCGATGGTATCCAGCCGAAAGTATTTACTGAAGCATAAGTATCATTCCCACAGCTTCACATAGATACCGGAGAGGATAATGTGGAATCAAGCTAAATAATTCAAAGCATGTTCCTTTGCTAAGGGTTTGCTGTCAATTTCATCGATAACCTTATTCAATCTTACTGAAACCTTGATTCTTTCTGCAGTTAATAAAAAGGTCGCCATACGGTAACTTGCTATCAACTACACTCGTAAATGTCCATTTTAAATATCATTTAAAATCACCTTGACATTATTGCGTATGAATGCGATGCAAATATTTCGATTGCTCACATGAATTTCAATTACGTACTAAAGTCGCGTGGAGTGGAAAATTATACCCGATAGGGGCCCGAAATGATCAAGGGTATATATTTTTAAAATATTAAACCGTTTTATCGAAGAAGTCCACAGAAATAATGGTCGTTTGAATTAATCGCAAATTTAGTCGACAGAGTCTTTCTTAACAATTCGCCCATAATTATTTTTTTGCAACTCCTACTTTTTAGAAGCTTGTTTAAAAATAATCAGTCATTACCAAACAATATTAACAATATGCCCAAAACATTGTGTTTTTGATAAATTGCTTAAAAAATAAAAACAACAGTATGAATAAAATATATAGACAATATCCTTCTTAGTAAGTCAACTAAACCATTTATGCCACGCAGACTTTTGAGGCGCTTTTTTTTTAAAAAAATGTCTGTTATTTTGTTAAAAACAAAAAAATTTGCAAAACGGACAGGGACTGTCAACGCCCACTTAGAAGTTAGGAATATGGATAGAGTATCCAATAGCTGCCCCAAGTAGTTTTCGATAAAATTGCAGTGCAAAGCGATAGTAGTTGCAACTTATCGCCCCAAGCGAGAATATTAATTGATTTAACGCTGTCAAGTGTATCCCTCATATACTGCCCGTAGCTGTGAATATCGCTAATAGCGTAACGGAATTTTGAAATGTGAAGAAAGGATGAGGATGCTTTATATCAAGGATAACCCCGCTCGAAGAGTGAAGTTTCAAGTAACTCAGTCACAAACTGATTACACGGATAACAGAATCATATTTGGAGAACCAAAATATACCGCAAATGTAAGCAGATAAAGTCGGGTGCAGGGAAATATTTTCACGGGCAATAACTTCACCTCGAGTGGGCAATAATTTCACTTTTTTTGTGAACTTATTGCCCACCATAGGTGAGCTTTTTCCACTTTTTTGTTGGAAATAATTTCTCTTAACATTTTATGATAATTCAAGAACCGTACCCCGCACCTACTCCAAATCAAACACTGACCCCAAGCAGGGGGGTTGCGGGTGGGCAGCATGCCCACCCAAAGTCAATACACTGTTTATGGAATCTACTTGGGATTTCGCAACTAATCAAATAAACAGTGCAATGCATATGGGGGGGCATGTTGCCCCCTGCAACCCCCCCTGCTTGGCGTCACAGTTTGATTTGGAGTGGGTGCAAGGGTCTTTAGTTATAATAGACAAATTCTCAAACTATAGGTGGGAAATAAGTTCACAAAATTTACGGTGGAGTTATTGCTCACCTATGGCGGGCAATAAGTTCACAAGAAAAAGTGAAATTATTGCCCACTCGAGGTGAAGTTATTGCCCATGTGAAGTTATTGCCCGTGAAGTTATTTCCCCGTACCATAAAGTCGTGTTTATCAATTTAAATAGGTATGAACAAGTTTTTGGTTCCGAGAACATTACATCGAGCTAGACTCGATCTTATATCACTTTTAGGATGAGGCCAATCAAATGTACGAACAAAGTAAATGAGTTAATCAGACTTGCGAACTGGAGTACAATATTTAATAATTCAGATATTGAAATTTTTTATAACAACTTCGTAAAAACGATGAGCGAAATTTATAAAAATTGAACAACGACTGTAGAAAAAATTGTTTGGAGAAAAATTACACCATGCATTTCCTAGAGATATTGTAGAAAGCTGCAAAGAACGTCACCGACTATACAGGAGATGGAAAAATAATAGGAGAAACTTATCATACCAAAGCGCGTACCAGAAAATACGAAATATTGTAAACAAAAAAATACTGGCATGAAAGATAAGAACCAACACTACCAACACAAAATCGAAAATACAAAATGCGATCCGAAAAAAACATGGTCTTTAATCAATGAAGTATTAGGAAGAAATAAACCATCAATAGATACAACAATCACGAAAAACTTTTCATGTAGCACAAATACAATCTTTTGGCGGACGAATACTTCTCGCAGCAAGCGGCCCAAATAATTTACACGTGTAACACAACAGCTTATTCACAGCAGTGGAGTTTGATACGCCACTCAGTATATGTTGAAGATGTTGAGTGTTAGAAGTAGAAAACCTACTTCGTCGTCTAAATGCACAAAAGGGTCTATGGGTCGATTCTATAAGACCGAAGGATCTGACAGAAAACGCGGAAATATTTGCTCCTATAATGACTAAACTGATAAATATTAGCCTTCAAAAAATCTGTTGTGCCGTTAAAACTTAAAAAGGCGGTCGTTAGACCGATCTACAAAGGAGGTAAAAAGAATGAAATGTCTAATGATCGCCCTATAGCGATACTGTCAGTCGTTGATAATATTATGGAGCAAATTGTTGCAGACCGGATATGGAAATTGGTTGAAAAATATAACATAATATGTAAGCAAATCCCAATATGGATTCCAGAAAGGTAAAAGTAAAAATAGACTTCTTGGTGCCTTCGTGAATCTGATTAATACCAGGCTATGTAAAAACGTCCACGTAATAGTGCTTTTCTTGGATTTCAGTAAAGCATTTGATACTCTTGACCACAAAAAAACTGGTAGAAGCATTCGAAAAAGTTGGATTAAGAGGAAAAATATCATGATGGATGAAGGACTATCTTATACAAAACATTGTAGAGGACTGGCACGTGTCTGATGAAGCTTCTCTCTCTGATCATATGCATATTATGTTCAGGCTGCGATGCAACACCGAGTGCGCGCCGGTCAAATACAATAATAAATTAACAAACTGGAGAACCTATACCTACTGAAAATCGGGCAATCAGAACTGATCTGCTACCAGACTCACCACTAACACCGAGTGATGCGGACGCTGCACAATGTCAGCTTAACGACATCATTATCTCATCCTTTAAGACTAGTTGTAAGGTAAAGCGCACTGTGGTGAAAAGAAGCGTACCATGGTGGAACGAAAACCTCGAAACTATCCAGAAGAAGGTGAGAAAACAATTCAACAAATCGAAACGCACCGGCGTATGGGATCAATATCGATCCCTGTTAACCAAATACAACCAAGAGTTGCGAAGATCTAAAAGGGCCTCATGGCGCGCAAACTGCGAAAACCTTTAAAAACTTCCAGAAGTGGCGCGGCTTCAGAGCGCACTTTCAAAAGATCCTGCAAACTTAATGGGATTGCTCATCAAACCTGATGGAACAATCACAAGCGACCGGGAAGAAACTCTCACCACCTTGCTGGAAGTTCACTTCCATGGTTCCCTAATTGCCGATCACACTACTGAGGTTTCATATCCAACTAACCTCAGCAGAAATCATAGTTTATCTGGTAAATTATTTAGTCCAGATAAGGCAAAATGGGCCACAAGCTCATTTAAACCATTCAAGGCACCAGGAAATGACGGAATTTTTCCAGCCCTCATTCAAAAGGGTATGGAATTCTTCCTACCTAACATGATTTCCTTATTTAGGTTCAGTATTAACTGGGGCTATATACCACGCACTTGGCGGGAGGTCAATGTAGTATTTATCCCCAAGCCAGGTAACAAACCTAGTGAACTACCTAAATCCTATCGTCCCATAAGCTTGACATCGTTTTTCCTGAAAACAATTTAAAGAATAATTGACGTTCATATCAGAGAATGCGTAACTAGTAGCATGCCTCTACACCCCTGTCAATATGCGTATCAAAAAGGTAAATCAACGGAAGGTGCCCTGTTAAAACTAACAAATCACATAAACAACGCCTACCGTTGCAAAGAAACTGCACTATGCGCCTTTCTTGACATAGAGAGTGCTTTTGATAACACCGGTTATGATTCAATATCAAATGCTTTAATTCACCGAAAGGTAGACCTTCCCACCATAAACTGGATAAAAGCGATGCTCGAAAGTCGTAAAATTACTGCTTCGTCAGTACAGACTTCAGTACCAGTATCAGCTATAAAAGGCTGTCCATGAGTTTTATCACCCCTCCTGTGATCTTTGGTCATAGATGACCTACTTTAAAAACTAAGTAATTTAGGCTACGACATAATAGGGTACGCCGATGACTTGGTCATCATTATCAGGGGCAAAGAATCAAACGTACTTACCTCACGTATGCAAAACGCCGTTAAGATAGCTATAGACTGGTGCGTCAAGGAAAATCTCTCCATAAACCGCAGTAAAGCTATCATTGTTCCTTTCACAAAAAGTAGAAATCTCAGCTTAGCTCAGATTTCACTAAATGGCACGACCATTGAGTATTCCGACGAAGTCAAATATCTTGGAGTAATCCTGGACAAAAGACTAAACTGGAACTCTCACTTTAACAACAAAATCACTAAAGCTAACAGAGCTTTATGGGCCTGTCGACGCACATATGGCAGAACCTGGGGAATCTCTCCAAAGATTGTCCACTGGATCTACACAGTGATGATAAGACACATTATAACATACGCCTCCATTGTATGGGGGACAAAATCAACACAAAAGTTCGCAATAGAGAAGCTCAAAAAGGTACAACGGCTTGCGTGCCTTGGTATCTCCGGAGCCATGCGAACCTGTTCAACGACTGCCATAGAGGCAATAATAGGAATTACACCTCTCCACATATACATTCAAAAAGTGGCGATCCGCAGCGCAATAAGTCAAATACAGTTAAACGAGATAAGTCTTAATGATCATCTGGAACTTAAGACCCTTCTCGATGAACTGCCAGAACTCAACATGAACTGCGCGGTCACAGACCGCATTCATAAAACACTATTCTTTAATAAACGGTTCTCCACGGAGATCCCCAAGAGAGAAGCATGGGTTAGTAATAACCCACCAAACAGCCACAACGGCATAAAGTGTTATACGGATGGTTCTAAAATGGAAACGTGGGTAGGAGCGGGAATATACGGACCAAACAAACGCGTCACCATACTCATGGGAAAAAGTCCCAGCGTATTTCAAGCAGAGCTCCACGCCATTCAAGAATGCGCTAGCCACATAAATTTATCTGGTATAAAAGGTGCAACCATCCATATATTCACGGATAGTCAAGCCGCTATAAACGCCCTTAGCTCGCATACCATTGACTCCAAATCAGTCATGTACTGCTTCAACACCCTACAGGGACTCGGAACAAGTAATAAAACCAAGCTATGGTGGGTTCCGGGTCATATCGGGGTGGAAGGTAACGAAAAGGCCGACGGACTGGCCAGAAAAGGTTCGGTAACACCCTTCATAGGTCCCGAACCCTTCTGCTGCACTCCTAGATCAGCAGCAATGGCGGCAATAAAAAGCTGGGTACATAGAAAATGTATCCATCTTTGGGAAAGCATCCCAGTTTTAAGACAGACCAAACGAGCCATTCGGCATTTCGGCATGATATCAAAAACTTAGTAGGTTACCTTACTGGCCACCATGGTTTAAGATATCATCTACACAAAATGAAAATAGTAGACTCTCCTGAGTGCCGACTCTGTTTTGAAGAGGACGAGTCAGCTGAACACATTTTATGTGAATGTCCGGCCCTAAACGGAATTAGAAAGAAGATCTTTTTCAGGGAACAAATGAGCCCTGAGGACATAAAGAATTCTTCTACTAGTAGAATTGTCCGCTTCACACGGAAAGTGGAAACTCTTCTAGTCTAAATTTTTCTGGCCCATACGGTACAAAAGATATTTTCTTTTTAGGTCGAAGTGCCCCTATTTAATCGCCTTGGAGAGCCAGAATCTTAAAAAAAAAATCTGAACCAAAGGACCTTCAGTGTAAAAATAAATTATTGCTGCATAAAAAAGTCGTACATTATGAGGCACCACAAATTTCTAAACTTGGCCCGTTGGTGTATTTGCTATAGGTATACAAATGAATGGCATGCTGAAATGCCTTAAGGAAAGCGTTCCTTTTCCTTTTGCTGATGACACTGCAATTGTAGTCTATCACAGGTCATTAGATCAGGCAACTCAAAGGATGCAAGCAGAGCTCAACAAAGTCGGCAGTCCTTGCAAAGGATTAGTTATAAATGCAGCAAAGTCAAAAGCAATGAATATTCGTAGCCACCAATACTAGAAGGAGCTGTTTACGCTTAAAATGTTTAACTGTTTCAACCATTAGACTGCCGATACCATAGAAGTAGTTAACACGTTTAAATATCTTTGGATAACGATAGATAGCCATTTCATTTGGGAGGCGCATATCAATAATACGAGGAACAAGCTAAGAGGATCACTCTTTGCATTAGCGTGCCTTCAATACAAAACGAATAAAAGAGTGCAAAAGCAGATCTACTATGCTCTTGTCGAATCAAGATTGAGATTTGGTATACTGGCATGGGGAGGAGCTGCGGCAACACATATCGCTAAGCTTCAAAAAATTCAAGACAGAGCGGTAAAATTAATGACAAGAAATAGCGCATCAAATACAGGGACGGTGATGACAGCAGCAGTGGAATATTAAGATGACTTACGTTTTCGAACACCAATCAACCATAATTACGGTACAGGAAGACGTCAAGGGGGCTTCTACCATCTTCCATGTACATACACAAACACATACACTATACCCAACATCCTAAACAAACTTCCGCAGTTTTTCCTTGAAGCAATAACTTAGAATAAATTGACCTTAATGCTAAAACATAGAATATTAAATGATATAATATAAATGAATATGTAGGTACCTACAAAAAAAAATTATAGCATTATTGCATCCAGGATTCAGTAGTTCTTACGACTGCTTGTAAGATCTCTCCGACAATTTGCCATCAAACCGAATTATTATATTCCTATGAAAAAGCCAGCGTGTTTAGAATTGCTACAGGTTTCCAAGATCTTTTGTGAATCACGAAACTCCGGAAGACGATGTAAATAAGCCTTACCTAGCTATCTTCTGTGAATTTACAAACATAGAAATTTGTGTCAGAATTAAGGATATTTTTTCAATAATGTATAACGTGTATTGGAATACCGCAGACCGTTTCCTATACAGATATTCAACTTACTGCTGCAAGCACATCTGGAGAATGAAAAATGTGCAAAGAATAAGTTGTATTGATTCACAAATAGTTTCCAATGATCCCCTTAACCTTACCAAGGGATGCCAATACAAATGACACTCTTCAAGAAAATAAATAGAAAACAGTACCTACTCGTACACTTGTTTTGTGTTCAGGACGAACTAAAACAAGGACACTTGTGTGCACACCACAAAACTGTATAAAAATGAGTTTCACTGAATAACTAATTCGCAGCAATAAATCTTCGCCTCACCGAGAAGCGGTAGAAGGTATAAGTGTTTAAACGTTTTGCGTTCTGCTTGGAAATGGTTCGTTCTGCTAGGATACTTTTCACTTTTCAATGCTTCCGTTGTAAATTTTTGTGTGCCAATGTCATTGTTTGTGGCTGGCAAACATCCCTACCGACATTAGACTATAAATTTGGGCAAAAGTCTTGTTTTAGTTGTAATCCTCATAATAAATCAGCCGAACGACTAAATGATTCTAACGTGCAAATAGTTCTCAATGGTGGAGTTAGCGAGAATATAAAACACGGGCACAACTCAGCAGTGTGGTTGTAGAGGTTTGCTTTGCAATGTGTATTTGGTTTTATAATATTGAATAATTCACATTCATACATTTTTTTCACACTAAAAGATATGTGTCGTGAAGCGTTTTCTTCAAGCAGCGGGGTAAGGTTAGGTTTAAAAGGGGTATAGACTCAACCTCGTAAAAACAAAAACAAAAAAAAAAAATTATGGAATGATTCATGTTTCCTTGCCGATCAAATACTAACGTTATTTTAAATCTATCTCTCTTACGAGTTCCGCTTAATTGTAATATTTCATCGAAAAGTCATTTTGTGTTGAAAGAATAAATAGTCGCTGTTATTTATACAAACAGCGACTACTTATCCTTTCGGCGATTTAAAATTCTAGACAATTTCACTCAGTTATCATTGTATTCATGTTATCTTATATTTATGTACTCCCTTATTTATTCACGTGTTATTCATTACAATAGACTCTCGTTAGCGTGGACACCGGATAACGTGGACAGATTTTTTTAAACATTGACATCTATAAAACATGAACAAATCATGAACACTCTAAGTCGTGAACAAGAATTTTCGCTCCACCTTAATAGCAAAGTTCGAGCAAGGTTTTACTTGAAATTTGTTTTTCTTGGGAAAACATCGGTCTCGTATTGGTTTCAGTTAGGTTCAAGTCCGTTTGTATCGTCTTGGTCTGATCCTAGTTGTGATTTGCTATAATTGTTATTGATCGTCTTGTCTGCTCGATTTTTTTTGGTTTTTCTTTGTTTGTGTTGTCTGCCATTATGCCCTTGCAGGGCATGAAAAATTGTATGAAAAATCCAAATTTTTACTTTTAATAATTTAATTTTCTTTTTACAATATCACTAGGGGAAGCCGGGGCATAACGGGCCCCTTAAGGATTTCTTGTTATAAAAACTGCAAAAATGTGTTTATTTTCTCCAAAACAATTTTATTAGATAGAAAATTGATAAATACGTTAGTACACAAAAGAAAAATAAATAAAAAAAAATAATTCAGTATGTTAAATTAATTTTAGTAAATGATAGAATTTGCCCATTCTACCCCGGTACTGGGGCACAATGGACATATGTGGGGCATGACGGGCGCAAAGCTAAACTGGGTTGCAACGGGAGCAAATGTGGCTACATTCATCGTCAACATCATCCTCTCCAGCACAAGAACAATGTGCCCACTTACCACATGATCTGCAGGAAACCCATCCTTCTGTAGACTGGGAGTATAAATGCCCACAATAAAGACACTCTTCGTCCTCCTCGCTTTCTGAAGATTCTTCCTTCCTGGTAGTTTTCTTTTTTGTTGAGGCTTTTTTCTTTTGCATAACAAGAGGCTTGGACTTCGTGGACTCAGCCTCCAGCTGCGCCTTGTAAGGAGAGAATTGTAAAGAATTATACAAATAAATAACATGTGCAAAAACAGATGGGGCATAATGGGCATCCATGTCCATTATGCCTCGTCCATTCTGCCCCATATCATATTCTACAAAAAATCTGTAAAAAATTCTTTTCAATTTAACTCTAAAACGGAAATAATTTAATTAATACCAGCTTTATTTACTTACTTTGATATTAAAGGATGAAAATCTAGTATAAAATAGATATTTGTTACAAAAAAACACACTTTATTTCACTTGAAAATAACTTCAACTCAATGAAAAATCTTCTTTTAGCCAAAACAGAGAACACGTGGCAATTTTGTTCAGAGACGGGTTTTCCCCGAATTGCCACCGATGATTTAAGGAAGACATATTTAGTTTCGGAGTTGACACTTTACTCAACAGAGAAATAAAGAGGGGGCCCATTTTACCCCGGGTGCCTGTTATGCCCCGGGTTCCCCTACTTGTAAAAATTGCACTATAAAAAAAAATCACTTTTAAAATGATCTGCTTAATAATAAACATATAAGCGGCCAGCAAAGTTAAGGAATTCAACAGGTGTCAACAACTTAACGAAAGCATATGAGTTTGGCATTTCAATTTGTTTTGTTTACGTTTACTGAATAACAGAATTATTAGTTGTACGGTGTTCAGTATATCTTTTGTTAGTGCAAAGTTAATTTCAAAAAAATTTCTTCATAATGGGTAAGTTATAGATTTGTTGTTACATAGTAGTAAAATGCTCAAATTACAACTTCCAATAAGCTTTAGAAAAAAACACATCATAACACATAGCCAATTTTTTTTTTGACTAATAGATACTATAAACAAAAATTTGTGAATGTTTCAATTGCCTACGATTGCCTTGATCTGGGATATTTTATTTTTTCTTAACTTAGGCCATCAACTGAAAAATGCTGATTGTTTCGAGTATATTATACATATTGACTTTAGATTACCCCTAAAATGTTGGCAAGCACGAGGAGATAGTAATAAGCAAATATTTGAGGAGAATAAAAAGAGGATACAGAGGGAATTTAAAGAAAAATTGGGTCTACATGTTGATAAACCCAAGCCAGGATATGGATCATCAAATGATGAAAATACTTCCCGAATATTCTTTAGGCTCACAAAGCTCTGTGCGCAAATTACATGTGTAGATGAGAGCTTAATAGCAAAGTTTTCTGTAATTAATCGAGTAGTATCAAGCTGGATCAAACATTAATTTAGAGAAATTCAAAGAGTTATTGATCGAAACTAAGACTTTATACCTCAGTTTATATTCTTGGTTCTACATGCCGACATCTACATATTCAGAAAAACTTATTCACGGAGCAGATGTGATAGATTTTTTTTAATTACTTATTATACAATTATCTGAGAACGCTTTAGAAAGTGGACATAAAGATGCCAGGAATTTGAGAGAATCACACATGAAAATTTTCTCGATCCAACACAAATCACGATCTTATAACTATGATGCTGTTAACATTTCCTCATTAAGAACTCAAATGACATAATCGACGTAAACACACCTAAGGTTAAAGTTAGGAGAAACTCAAAGCCCATATGGTTTAATAAAAGATTAATCCATCTAAATAACCTGAAAAACAAGACTTATAAACAATTGCGCAAATCATCTTCTGATCGAGAATTACTTCTGAAATATAGGACTCTTCAAAAAGATTTTAAAGTTCTTAACAAATTTTTATATAAGCAATATGTCCTTTCAGTGGAATCAGACCTGAAAGTCAATAGTAAACGATTTTGGAGTTTCATCAATTGCAAAAAACAATCGACTGGAATTCCTAATAGTATGAAGTATAATGGCGAGTTGTCAACAGACCTCTCAGTTATTTG
This sequence comes from Portevinia maculata, assembly GCA_949715645.1. Classification (NCBI taxonomy): domain Eukaryota; kingdom Metazoa; phylum Arthropoda; class Insecta; order Diptera; family Syrphidae; genus Portevinia; species Portevinia maculata. The sequence continues at coordinate 225,873,082 of OX454526.1, forward strand.
CAACATGTTTGCTAGCCATTTCAAATCTGTTTATTCAAATAATACGCCTATCTTACGAGCAGGTACGATATCTGACTACTCCACGAATTCTATTAACGTTGGTAGCATATACTTATCTATTTCTGAAGTAGTAGTTGCGCTGTCCGATTTAGTATCCGACATGAGAGGAGACGTTGATGGTATTCCTCCCATTATTTTAAAAAGATGCGCGGATGAACTTTCAGTGCCACTTCATATGCTCTTCAATAGTTCCTTGGAGCAGGGAATTTTTTTAGATGCTTGGAAGAGCTCATTCATAACACCGATTTATAAATCTGGTCCCAAACAAGATGTTACTCACTATCGTCCAATATCGAAAATTCCCACTATCCCGAAATTGTTCGAAAAACTTGTTTGTGGTAAACTTACAGCTCTTCTTAAGTCCACAATTTCTTCGTATCAGCATGGTTTTATTGCTGGAAGATCCACAGAGACTAATCTGACAATTTTAACAAATTTTATAGCAAACAACATGGAAAATGGTATGCAGTGCGATGTCATCTACACAGATTTTGCAAAAGCATTTGATCGGGTAAACCACGATATTCTTCTTAATAAATTGCGTAACAATGGTTTTCACTCAAGTCTCTTAGAATGGTTCAATTCTTACTTAAGAGGACGCTCGCAGTTTGTTAGGATTAATGGTATTGTCTCAGATCGCATTGACGCTACTTCGGGAGTCCCTCAAGGCAGCCATCTTGGGCCTTTGTTGTTTCTTTTATTTGTTAATGATATTCCCAATGTCATCCTTAATTCTGAATGCTTAATGTTCGCTGATGACTTGAAAATTTTTCGATCTATTAAATCACCCCAGGACTGTTTATTGTTGCAGGATGACCTCAATAGATTATCAGATTGGTGTACACTTAACTGTTTAAATCTTAATGTTTCAAAGTGCAATAGCCTTACATTCTGCCGGAAACGGGAACAAATTCAGTTTACCTACAGCATTACAAATCTACCTTTGGAAAGCATCGCATCCAAAAAAGACTTAGGCGTATTATTTGACTATAAACTCAACTTCAATAGTCACATAGACTACCTCGTCACAAAATGCAGGTCAATGATGGGATTTATTTTGCGAAACTCTCAAGATTTTTCTGACCCGCATACCCTTAAATACCTATATTTTGCATATGTGAGGTCTTCCCTAGATTACTGCTCTGTTATCTGGAATCCATATTATATGGTTCACTCTAGAAGGATAGAGAAGATTCAAAAATGGTTTACTAGAGCTGCGATAAAAAAGCTTAATTGGAATATCGACTTGCCACCATATAATATCAGATGCCAGCTGATTGGAATTTTGCCTTTATGTATTCGGCGGAGGTATTTTTCGATCATGTTTGTGAGAGACCTAATAACTAAACATATAAATTGTCCTTACCTGCTTACACAGATCAGATATCGAAGACCCGTGATACCATTGAGAAATCAAAATATTTTTGTTGAGCCTATGCATAGAGTACAATACGGATATAATGAAACAATAACTAGATGCTTAAGAGAAGCTAATTCAATTGGGAATCTCATTGATCTTCACTCTAATATAAGTAGAAATACGTTCAAAAATCAATTGCTTATACTTTTAACAAACTTTGGTGAGGTTAATTAAGTATGTTAATAATTTGTCGAATTAAGTATGTATGTAATCCATTAGAGGACCAAGTGTACCTCAGTTGATGAAATGAGATCCGTACATCCGAAGCCATTAGACCCTGACATCACACAATACTTAAATCTAATTTGATTAGAATCTAGTTCATTTTAATATTAAAACCTGTTAAACATTCATATTTTTGTGATCTTTTGTAACAATAAATAAAATATTTCGAAAACATATAAAAAAAGTATTTATGATAACCATTTGTATGGACTCGCGACACTGTGAAGCGCCCCAAAAAACAGCGCTGGTCATAAAAGGCGGCTAAGGAGAGCATTCACATATAGGTCGTTTTACTATTTATGTGAACCGTGCGACACGTTCAACATCTTGAAACTGTCCGTGGTTGACGCGACTGTTTCGTAAAATGTAGATCCAAATTGTAGAAAAGGGGCAGGCCTTAAAAACTCCTGTATCACAAATAAAAATGCCAACAACAGCCTTCAAAAAACTCCAACTCATAATAAATGCATGCCGATATCTTCCACATGACCACATCATTGGTCATTGTAATACCCAGCAAGGTAAGCAAGGATTTATAAATAAACATTCCACAATACACCAAGTGCATCGAATCACGGATGCTAACGAAAAGGCACTGGAAGGAAAACAAGTATATTGCGGTCTATTTCTGGATGTTGCTCAAGCTTTTGACAAGGTTTGGCATTATGAGACTTGAGTACAAACAGCACCGGATTCGCCCACACCTAGATCCGATGAGGCATTAAACGTCTACACAGGTAATGCCAATATTCAAACTGATCTGAAAGAAATTAAAACATTACTGAAGTAATACTCTCAGTCGGTAGAATTTATTAATCAAAGATATGATAATTTTAACATTATTTTGGCAAAGAACAACGAGCTTATAGAAAATTTAACACAACAAGTAAATGAGTACAGTAGACAAAATGAAATGAAAGACGCACAAATAACACATTGCAAACAAGAGTAAACACACTGGAACAAAAGCAAATTGAAAAAATATTGAAATAAAAAATGTGCCAACTGCGAAAACAGATAATACTCTCAGTATTGTTAAAGTTATAGGAGACGCTATAAATGCACCCGTCAGCGGAAACGATATAGAAGAATTATGCGCCATACCGAACAAAAAGAATCGAACAATTTCAACTATTACTGTAAGTTTTGTAAGCAAATACAAAAAAAAGAATTTCATGAATAAAGCGAAAGAGAATCGTGAACTAAAATTCTCCGATATTTGCGAAAAACTTGGCGGCACACTGACAAATGAAGACAATGTAACAAGATCAAGATCCACACCAATTTACATTAACAACCAACTAGGTAACTGCTTTTTTTCGACATTTACTTTGGTCAGGCAAGACTATGGCAAAGGCGACTGGTTGGTCGTAGGTACGTTTGGATAAGTAACAACAGAGTTCTTGTAAGAAAATAAGATGTGGAGAAGGTTGTTCAAATTGTCTTAAACGACGATTTCGCATGAACACAACTGATCTTTTGCATAAGACATACGTACTGACATAACAGAAGAAATGTTAGAAGCAGAAAATATCTGCGACGTATGCTTTCAAGTAGTAAACTCTTTTAAAGACAAAAAAAAAAATTATACTTAAATATAAGGTCAATCAGGAAAAATTGGGATGCGTTTTTAGAGAGTATTAACGAATTACATGAATTTTTTGATATAATAATTACTTTGAATGAAATTAATATAAAGAAAGAAGAAAATTAATTTTACGCAATCGAAGGCTACAATGCTGAGTTTTACAATAGAGCAACAAAAAAAGGAGGTGGAATAGTTGTGTTCCTGAAAGAGGATTATCATATACGAAAGAGTAGACTTGATGAGTAGTACATCTTACGAAAGTATCACATTAAATATTAAATATAAAGATGTGCAAAGAACAATTATTTTAATATATAGGCCTTCCTGTCTCAGTGTAAATAGTTTTATCGAAGATATTCGCTTACCTAAATATAGATTATTTTGAGAAAAGCAAAGAGCTTATTATATTGGGAGATATGAATCAGAATATACAAGATACAAGTAGGGCTGATGTAAACAGGTACCTTGATACAATTTCATCGAAGGGACTTATTAATATAATAAAAATAAATACTCGTGTTGAACTTGCGAGAGCTACACAGACTCTTGTTGATCACTGCTTAATTCGATAAAGTAACACCCTCATAATATCAGCTGTAATAGAATCATGTTTATCCGATCATTATGCCTTATTTTGCGGCCTAAGAAAAATTTAAAAAAACAGTTTGAAGGAACAAAAAATCAAAAGGTGATTTCAAGTCACAAAGTCACACTAAAACTAACAAAATTTAATTGGGATGAATTAAATAAAATAACAGATGCAAACGAATACTATGAATATTTCAAAGAAACAATTTATAAAATATGCGACCTTTGAACCGCAACAAAACAGATCATAAGAAGGAAGCCGGAGAACCAATGGATCACGAATGATCCAATGCTTGTACGTATAGAGATGTGCTGTACAGAAGGTATAAAAATACCAGGAGAAATAAAAAATATGAAAACGAATACGAGGACTACCGAAACCATCTTAACAAGAGGATTCACAAGGCAAAATCTGAATTCTACAAGCAACAGTTTGGGCAAATAGAAACAATCCTAGATATACCTGGAAGATAGTGAGCTCTATACTGGGAAGAAAACAGAGTGATTTGGATGAAATCTTAGCAAAGAATTTTCGTATGGAACCGAGTCCCAATAACTTAGCAAACAAATTTGCAAAAAAGATCACCACAGAAATCTTTTAAATTATACACAACTGCGATATGCAAGTATTCTCGGGAAACGAATACACCGTGGAGCGATCGATGCTTATAATAGAATCAACCAATGTAGAAGTCTTCAATATATATTAAGAAATCTAAAAGATAATAAATCACCGGGAACAGATGGCATACGAACAAAAGATTTGAAAAGAAATGCAGGAATATTAACGCATTTTCTTTAAAAAACTTATAAATATGTCAATAGATCAATCTACGGTGGCTGAACGGGAAGAAGAGAGGAAAAAGAATGATGTAGCAAATTATAGGCCCATCTCCATATTATCAGTAGTAGACTATAACAGACTCAATTTTCAACGATAATATCAGATTTTTATTTTACTTCTAGTTCGCTCTTCTTTTTTAGTTAGTCCTCTTCCAAAAAAAACTCAAACTCTATTTTTCAATGATACACTGAACTCTCCTTAAAAACTAAAGGCGCATGCAGATGCATATATCTCTCACAATCTAAGGGCATATGCACATGCATATCGCTTACAACTCGGCCGTTCTGACAAGGAACTCGACTTCATTTTACGTTACAATCATTATCAAATTTTAGGATGCATAGGTGTTATATCTAATTTCAGAAGTGTTGCTTTAGGGGCCTCAGTCATATAATCAAGGGATGGTTTTAACCATAATTTTAATTTTGATGCTTCAAGTACACCGTCGTAAGGTAATTGAGTTATTTGACACCCATCAATGTCTCGAATGACATAACGATCATTGGGTAAACATTTATGAATGACATATGGACCTCGGAATCGCTGAATAAGTTTTTTGTTTGTGCCTATTGTAGTGTCTACATTCTTGATTACGACATAATTACCCACTGCAAAGGTCCTTGCAGGTCTATGATGCGATGCGAATTGTCTAGCGCTTGCTTCTTGTGCTTTACAAATGTTTTGATATGCTTCTTCCCTCACTTTCGGCAGGTCAATCTCAGACGTATCATCAATTTCATCAAGGTATTCCGTAAGTTCATCAACCATGGGGCCACGTTGCTCAACACCGAACAGAAGTACCGAAGGGCTCTTTTTCGTGGAAGATTGGACGGAATTATTTAGAGCATATTCTATTTTACGGAGCTGGCTTACCCAGTCTGAATGGCTAAGTGGTTCGGAAAGTTTACTTAGCATAGGGCTTAGGACACGATTAATGCGTTCAATTTGGCCATTTGCACGTGGCGAAGCCGTAGCATTTTTTACATGTTTGATATTATTGAAGTTTACAAATTCTTCAAATTCGGAGGAAGTGAAACAGGTTCCGCGGTCGCTAATTATTCGTCTCGGTCTACTATAAAATGGGAAATAATAATTTTTCAACGCTGAACACAATTCACGTGCATTTGTAGTTGCCGTCGGAAAAAGCTTAACGTGTTTGGTAAATGCGTCAATAACAGCCAACAGGTATTTTTTCTTTGAATTAATTGACGGAAGTGGACCCAAGTGGTCAACATGAATTGTATCAAAAGGTTCCGGTTTCTTAGGTATAGAATGAAGGTTCGCATTGTTTTCATAGGGTGATGCGGAATAATAAATGCACTTTAAACAATTGGACACGAAATTCTTAACACGCGCTTTTATATGCGGAAACCAGTAATGTTTTTTGATTTTGCTACAACACTTATCGGTCGCTAAATGGCCTATTTTTTCATGGGTTATGCGTATAACATTGTTAATCGTTTCAGAAGGGACACAAAGCTGAAGATGACCGGCAGGTGATTTGTGAAAGACTAATCCGTCTTTTAATTCGAAGTCTTTTAATGCAATCTCTTCTAATTTATCCCGTAAATTAAGAATGTAGGGGTCACGGTTTTGAGTGATTTGGAGATGAAAATCAAGATCCGCATTGTCGATATAACCTATGACCCCAGAACGACTAAGTGCATCAACATGAGCCATAGTGGCGCCTGGGCGATGAATGATAGTGTAATCATATTTTTCCAACATTAATGCCCACCTCGCTATTTTGGCCGAATAACTTTGATTTTGCAACGTAAGTGCTAAGGAATTGCAATCAGTTTCTAATTTAAATGGAATTCTAATCAAATAAGTGTGGAATCTCTTAAGCGCATAAACGATGGCCAATGTTTCAAGTTCATAACTATGTAATTTTGATTCAGAGGCTGAAGTGGTTTTCGAGAAAAATGACACTGGATGAAGTTTTCCGTCGGTTTGCTTTTGCATAAGTACTGAACCAAAGCCTAGGGAACTGGCATCACAATGAAGTTCGGTTTCGGCATAGGGGCTATAGATGGACAGGATAGGGGCTTCTAATAATTTTCCACGTAAGTTGCAAAAGGCTTGTTTGCATTCGGAATTAAAAACATAGGGGGTATCCTTTCTTAAGAGTTTACTCATTGGTGCTGCAATTGTGGAAAAATTAGGAACAAAACGTCGGAAGTAAGAAAAGAGCCCAAGACATCGCTCTAATTCCTTACGATTAGTTGGTTCAGGGTAATCCGAAATGGCTTTCATATGTGCTCGTTTAGGTGCGATGCCTGCTGAATTTGCTAAGTGGCCCAAATATTCCAATTCGGTATATGCGAATTTACATTTTTTGAGCTGAAGACGTAAACCATTTTGACGTAAGGTACATAAAACATCACGTAAGGTTTGTAAATGGCTTCGGTAATCTTCTGATGCAATTAATATGTCGTCCATATAAATGACTAATTGTCCAGCGTTAATGAGCTTCCTCAGAATTAAGTTAATGAAGCGTTGAAATTCAGGAGGCCCATTGCTTAAGCCGAAGGGCATAAACAGATATTCATATTGACCGTCAGGCGTAACAAAAGAAGTATACTTGATTGAATCAGGGTGCATTTTAACGTTATGAAAGCCATTTTTCAAATCAATTACCGAAAAGAAATGTTTGCCTCCCAAATGCTCAATACACTCTTCCATCAACGGCAGTGGATAATTGTCACGTATGGTAATTTTATTTAAAGGCCTATAATCTATGCATAGACGAATTTCACCGTTTTTCTTTTCAACCGGTACGATGGCAGAAGCGTAAGGTGAATTACTTTCTCGAATAATGTTCTCTTCAAGGAGGGACTGTATTATTTTTCTAATTTCTATTTTTTCATAGTGTGATAAGCGGCGAGGTCGGCAGAAAATCGGTGTGTCATGCGTTACGTTGATCCTCATATTATAATTTAAATTTTGCACTTTGTCTGAAGGAAGATTGTAATATGACTTTGCAATAATATTTTGAATCTCTGAAATACACTCAGCCGAAAGGGACGGATTGATGTCAAGTGAACCTTCCATAACACCAGAAAAGGGGTTTTCAATATTAATAGCACATAGTTCCAGAAACTCATCATTAGCATCATTGACCGCAAACGGATCAGAGGTACTTGCAAAAGGCAGTGTTTTTAACAATTTAAGCGATTTTTCATCTTGAACTGTGTTATGACTGAAGCAATGATTAATTAAACCAAGTGAGTGAAGAACATCAGTGAATTTCGAATCTAAACTTAAGTTTTTTACATTTTTATTTAATTCAATTAAACGATCTTTGCCATACTTATATTTCATTCTACACAGTTGGATCTTTGCTTTTTTAAAAAAATCTCGACCCAATAAGATTGCATAAGGCATATCTTCAGTTGGAAGTACTATTAATTCATGGTTGATATTTTGATCTAAGAATCTGATGTCACATTGAACTGATCCTAATTGCTTAAGTGGGTGATTCCCAATGCTGCGGTAACTGATGTTTGGCTTCAGTTTGGTGTAAGTGTAAGGTACCTCAGCACATCGAATGAAACTTCTAGGACTACCGGAATCGAAAAGGCAAAAAAACTCCTTAAACTCACTGTGTTCACACTCATTCCGAAAAGCAACACTTACCATTCTTAAAGATTCAATAGATTCAGCGAGAACGTCCTTCTCATCTGGTTCGACGGCGGAAACAATAGCAGCAGTGGCACGGTTGGGGCAATGACGGTACGCATGTTCTGTAGATGCGCATTTGAAGCACGAGTTCGGTGGTCGTTTTGGTTGTGGGCATTGGCTCTGGTAGTGGCCAAACTTTGAGCAGTTGTAACATCGGGGTAGCTCGGATTGATTGGTTGAAGAAGTGACACTTGTTGATCCAGTTTTGCCTGAAGTTGTGATGGCGGATCGTACAGCAGTTGACACATTTCGATTGGCCGCAGATACTGAAGGTCGCAAGCGTTTGCGTTCATAACGTTCCACGTTTTGCTTCAGTTCAGCAATGGTGGATGCTGAATACAATAAACTGGCATTCGCGGATGTATCCCCGATGCCTTCAATGATAAAATCGACAAGTTCGGCTTCGGGTATGTTCGACCGCATTGCAATTTCTTGCATTTCGATAATGTAGCGATGAATTTTCTCATCAGACTTCAAACGGCGTCTGCGCAACTGAGCATACACTTCTTGTACAGTGCGTCTTCTGCCAAACTCTCGCATAAGTGCAGATTTCAATTCGGAATATTGAAAAGCGGAAATCGTGCGTACCAAGGTTTATGCAGTTCCCTCAAGCATACGGCGGCAGGCGACAAAGCGTAAGCGTTCATCAAACTGAAGAATTGTGCAAGCATCTTCTAAATCCTCAAACCATTTTTGGACTTCGTAAAAGTTGTCGGCAGAAAATTTCGGCACCATGGATTCAATTGCACTGACGTCAGCTAATCGGTTTTGCTGCAGGTTTGGCTGAAGTGTTTGCCGTGAAAGTGCCTCAATTTCGTTTTGCAGCAACAAAAGATCACGTTGTTTGCGTAATCGCTGCAGTTGTTGATCAATGGTTTCATCGGTGGCCAACGTCGGTGGTACAGCGGTTGCATTAGCGGCATCTGTTTCAGAAGATATTGCATCAGTGGCGGTAGATGACACGTTGACCGCCTCCATTCGTTGGTTATGCACCTTTTCCTCAGTGTCGGATATATCAGACAGGTCGGCAGTGGCACCAGCTGACGGTAGCTGGAAATATAAGCCTTTAATTTGCTTTATTGTTGCAGTCGGTGGCACGATAATTTCTGCAGATTGTAATGCCATGAGCATCATTTCCTTTGTCACGATCACCATTTTGTATTTCGTCGAATTGTCCGCAATTTCGGCAGGAATCGATAAAATATCGGTTTGTTCACTTTCAATTTTAATTGTTTTATTGGTATATCCCACTTCTGAGTTATAACAGACTCAATTTTCAACGATAATATCAGATTTTTATTTTACTTCTAGTTCGCTCTTCTTTTTTAGTTAGTCCTCTTCCAAAAAAAACTCAAATTCTATTTTTCAATGATACACTGAACTCTCCTTAAAAACTAAAGGCGCATGCAGATGCATATTGTTGACGCCCCAACATAGGTCATCGCCCTTCAGGCCAACGATCTATTCACATTATATTTCATTATCATCTGTCATTTCTCATTCGTTCTATTTTCCTTTTTGCATTGTTTATTTGTCACACTGCCGTCGCCACAGTTTGCCCACCCTCTGTGAGCCAATTGTGCCGACGCTGCACATTCCAGTCTATTTTGTACGATCACTGCCAACCATCCACCAGCGAAACTTAATCTCCGCGGTGCCAATGTGTTTTGCCTAACATAACACGCGCTTATCGCCTGTCATTGATACCCATCCGTGGGACGGTATCATTGGCAACGATGACCTCGTTTAATTCGGTGAAATAGCCCGACCGATCGTTGGCGGTGCATAATTCCCAGAATGGTTCCGTGGCGTATCATTGTTATTATTTCCTTTTTTTATGTGGCTGGTTTCGTAGTGCACATTGTGTGCAAACTACATACGGCATATCGTTTGCTCAGCACCTTTCATGTGTGGGATTGGCTGAACTGACTGGGTGATGGACTTGTGGCAGTGATCGTCACATTTTGGGTTTGAGTTTCTTTTCAACCCTTGCGAGCGGTGGTCACTTTACGACAACTTACGTATTCTACCCATCTTTGTTACCCAAACGAGCGGTGGTCATTCCGAGATATAACATTATATTGTAGTTACAAATATTTGAAATCGTCATAAATTATACAACTTAAGAACAATAAAATCTTTGTAATTCAGTGAATAAAGTCTTTGAAATTATACAAGACGGATTCGGAAGCATTATTCCCCGAACACATATATCTCTCACAATCTAAGGGCATATGCACATGCATATCGCTTACAAGACAAAGTTTTCGAAGAAATCTTGTATAATCGGCTATATGAATATGTGAAAAAACAGCATTCTTAACAAAAACCAATTCGGATTCAGAAGAAACAAATCCGTAAACCGACTATTGTAAGATTTCACAGATAGAATAAACAGAAGCCGAAACAGAAATCACAACGTATTAGCTCTGTTCCTGGACTTCAAAAAGGCGTTTGACAAACTGTGCCACAGTAAAATTCTTTTAATGCTACAAAGAATTGGAGTACGAGGTCATCTGCTAGGCTGGTTCAAAAGTTAATTAGAAAGGCGCAGTTTGAAAGTTAAGATACAGTGAAAGTACAGCGAAGGGGAAGAAGTAAAATCCGGAGTTCCGCAAGGATCGAAATTATGCCCACTGATCTTCATATTATTTGCGAACAACTTACTATCCATCCCCAAAAATAGCACAGGTTTTGCATACGCAGGAGACCCTGCAGTTATCGTTAGCTACAGGGACTGGCCGGAAGCAGAATCAATTACACAACATGAATTCGATGGAGTGAATACAGGGTGCCATGATAATGGACTCATACTGAATGCGAACAAGACAAAAATTATGCATATAAGGCCACCGCATATCATGAAGACGAAGATAGCTATAAATATGCACGACACAAATTGTCTACATAACTCAGGGTCATTCCTAAGCCTACAGAAAGGTGACAGATGCAACACGGTAATTGACAGGGTATCGTCATATAAATATCTTAGAGTCACAGTGGACTACAACTTCAAATGGCATCAACATATTGGTTACCTCATAAAGAAACTGAGGAAAGTGATCTACCCGCTATTTCATCTAAGTCAATATTGTGAACTCGAAGTATTGACACAATGCTACTTTGGACTAGTTGAATCCCACTTGCGTTATGGTATACTTGCACGGAGCAATGCTCCAAGAATATCACCGCTACAAGCAGTACAAACGAGGATAGGTTAGGGTAGGTTAGGTTGACGTGGCTGTCAGCTAAGGCCGACACACTTAGACCAAGATTAGGTAAATTGTGGTACCACACAGATTTGAGCAGTGAGGGGCTCGTTGAACCAATGGGAGCTTCTTATGAAGCGCGAAAGACTTCTGACGCCAGTGTTGGCTAAGTCGTTTGTGTCGTTAAACAAGAAGTCCCCTAGATGGAGATTTATTTTGTGGGAGAGCGCAGGGCATGTGCAGAGAAGGTGAAGTACAGTCTCCTCCTCCTCCTTGTCCATGCAGCTTCTGCAGAAGTCGTTTGAGTGCACGCCAAGTCTGGAGGCGTGCCTGCCTATTAAGCAATGTCCTGTGATAACACCTATGGTCGAGCTAATATGCAGTCGGTTTAATGAGATTAGACACTTAGACCGTCGCAGATCCAGTTTTGGCCAGATTCGATTAGTCGCTAGACAAGTATTGCTACATGTCCACCTAAGGTTTGTTCTCTCGATTGCTGATAGCTTGAGCAAGAGTTTGCATATAGCGATTGGTATTCCTAAAGAACCTTTATCAGGTAAAAGAGGTAAAGTGGTTCCTTTTTTGGCGAGATCGTCTGCCCTACAGTTACCTGGAATGTCTCTATGTCCCGGCACCCAACAGAGGTGAATGTTGAACTGCTCAGCCATCTCCGAAAGAGATGAGTGGCAATCTTGGGCTACGATGGAATTTGAAGAGACTGAGCCAAGGGACTTAATCGCTGCCTGACTATCCGAGAAAATACGGATATCCTTTGAGGATATCACATTCCTCTTTAGCCACGACAGGGCTTCTTTTATCGCTAAAATTTCCGCCCGGAACACCCTACAATAATCTGGGAGACGGAAAGAGAGGCTAAGATTTAGCTTTTCTGAGAAAACACCCCCACCTACCCCATCGCTGGTTTTAGATCCGTCGGTGTAGAAGTGGATCGATTTATCTTCCGCAAATGCATCATCATCCCAGAATGATCTGGAAGGAATGGTGATTTGGAAGTTTTTTCCGAACTGCAGGCGGGGTATGGTGTAGTCAATGTTTCTGGGTAGAGACTTGAAGGAGTCCAAAATGATGGAGTGGCCGATCTTCTTGTTGGTCCACTGTGAGGTAGCTTTTAAACGGACAGCGGAACAAGCCGCTGTTTGCATGCTGAAAATGTCGAGGGGTATCAGGTGTAACAGAATGTCCAGTGCATCGGAGGGGGTAGTACGGAGTGCTCCGCTAATGCACAGACACGCTGAACGCTGGACTTTGCCCAGTTTATCGCGGTTTATAGCTATATCCAGGGCAGTCCACCAGACGACCACCCCGTAAGTAAAAATTGGTCTAACCACCGCTGTATATAGCCAATGCGTAATGCGGGGTTGTGTACCCCACTTGTTGCCAATGGCTTTTTTGCAAGAGAAAAGTGCTACTGTAGCTTTCTTGACTCTTTCTTGTATATTGGGTTTCCAGCTTAACTTCCTATCGAAGATTAGACCCAGAAATTTTGCTTCGTCAGAGAAAGTTAAGCTTGTACCACTAATAGAGGGAGGGTCAATATGTGGGATTTTATATTTCCTGGAAAAGAGGACCAACTCGGTTTTGTGGGGGTTAACGCCCAGTCCGCACCGATTAGCCCATCTCGTTAGCTTGTTAAGAGCGTTTTGCAGGAGTTACTTTATGGTGTTGAGGTGTTTTCCAGAGACGGCAATAGCAACATCATCCGCATAGGCAATAACCCTGCAGCCCTCCCCTTCCAGGTTTCTCAGTAGTTTATTCACCACTAAATTCCAGAGAAGGGGAGAAAGAACACCGCCTTGTGGCGTGCCTCTACTGACAGACCTCCTAGCAGATGTAACGAACAGTTTTGAATTAATAATCCGACTTTCAAGCAGTAGATTAATCAATTCACCAAACGAGCTATTCACCTTCAGTTCTGTCAGTGCATTTGCGATTGCAGATGTGTTAACGTTGTTAAAGGCGCCTTCTATGTCAAGGAAAGCCACCATGGTATACTCTTTGTGATGAAGAGAGTATTCGATAGTGCGTACTAAGGAGTGAAGAGCGGTTTCCACCGACTTTCCCTTACAGTATGCATGCTGAGCCGCAGGCAACAATTATGGATTTATATTCGTGCGAAGATGGATATCAATCAATCGCTCCAGCGTTTTGAGGAGGAATGAAGATAGACTAATGGGTCTGAGGTCTTTTGGACTGACGTGGGAATATTTACCAGCCTTGGGTATGAAAACCACTTTAACTTCTCTCCAAGCCCGGGGAATATGAACCAGGTCTAGACAGCTTTTCAGGATCATCTCCAGCACAGGCAGGATGATATCCGCTGACATTTGTAGTTCGGCAGGTGTTATGCCGTCTGGTCCTGCAGACTTGAAGGGTTAGAAGCTATGTAGCGCCCAAGTCAGCTTTTCCCTAGTAATCAGACCGTGAGAGTAAGTTACCTGTGCAAATGACCTCTCCAAGCCTACTTATTGCAAGCTTGTAGAGATCGGCCGATCTTTGATCATCACACGCGACCAATTTGATGTGACCTTGATGCCACCCTCCTTCATGTGTAAGCGGAGGAGGTCCGGGATGGTTTCTTATGAAGGAAAAGAAGGAGCGCGAAAGCGCTCTCTTAACCATATCCCACTTCTCATGGGTTATAGACCCGTCAATGTCATTGCGGTCGATGACTGCGACCACAATTTTGTCTTTCAGGATGTCACTGAAAGATCTGTGAGGTATGATAGTGGGAGAGATGCCGGTGTTATGCACTCTCTGCCTCTTGGGAACCGAGCTGGTTCCTTCCACTGACCTCTGGCGTTTGATCGACGGGTCGCAGGCGTTAAGGATCTGCTGAGCCCAGTCCAGTTTGGCGATTTGTACGCTGGATTCGGATGGCGTTGCGTCGGTGTTTGTATGACGCCGTGGACGGATTATGGTGACGCTTTGTGTTGATAGAGGGACCATGATGCACAGTCCCACCACCAACAGGTTTCCTAGGGGCAACGCTTTTGCCGACAGTGGAGGGACCATGATGCACAGTTCCACCACTATCAGGTTTTTTGGGGGCAACGCTTTTGCCGACCGTGGAAGGACCATGATGCACAGTCCCACCAACAGCAGGTTTTTCGGGGGCAACGCTATTGCCGACCGTGGAAGGACCATGAGTTGCCACAGTCCGTCCCACAGACAGCGTATTAGCATTGACCGAAGACATTGTTGACTTGGTGGGGCCGACAGAGGGGTGACCATGATTCACAGTCCTCTCTCTGTCGGAAAAGGATTTTTTAAGCTCCCATCCACTAGTGGAGGGACCATGTATGTCCACAGTTCCAACACTAACTGGTGCCATAGGAACTATGCCGGTAGACAGCTTGGTCGCCGTACTACCGTCCGGTTTGAAAGGGGAACCGGCCATAAACGAGGATACTCAAGTAACTTATGAAAAAAAACACGGAAGGAACCTGACGGCACAAAACACTTCAAATAATCTCAATATCATTGAACAATTGTATAAAGTAGCTATCGTTTCAGAATTCGCAAATGATGACACATACAAGACACCAACTCAAAGAGCAATTAATACCAGGCTCAGCACACAAGGGCGATTGAAAGTCCAACGATTCTGGAACGAATATGCACTCAGAAAAAAATACCATAATATCAATAGGAAAAGTAATTCATTCAATGCTTTTTTACTATTAAAATTGGTCAATGGTGTTCATCCGATTGATATAATAATTTCAAAACTATAATAGTAATGGTACGATTTTCCTTATATATTAATGTTCTCACCCTTTTGATTCAATACTTCGTCTTATTAATTAATAATAGTATGCACTTTTGTTTCCGAAAGTTTTTAATAGGATAAGACAATTAGCTATCAAAAGTAAATACCATTAAAAGTAATAGAAAATATGATAAAAATAATTACAACACACTATAATGTCAATAGTATTTAACTTTTTAAATTATAAGTATTTACTATTACCATAATAGGACTGTACTGTTAAAATAATAACCCAATACTACTGCTTCAATGGGGCCCCTATAGATGAACTTATGGTATTTACTGTAAAAGTAATAGGACTGTACTGTTAAAATTATAACCTTATACTTCTGTTTCAATGGGGCCCCCATAGATGTAAAGTTGCGTATCCTTTTGGATCTAATAGTATTTACTGTAACAGTAATAGGACTGTACTGTTAAAATTATAACGCAATACTACTGTTTCAATGGGACCCCTATTGATGTAAAGTTGCGTATCCTTTTGGAACTAATGGTATTTACTGTAACAGTAATATGACTGTACTGTTACTATTAATAGTATTTACTATTACCATAATAGGACTGTACTGTTAAAACTATAACCCAATACTACTGCTTCAATGGTGCCCCTATAGATGAACTTATGGTATTTACTGTAACAGTAATAGGACTGTACTGTTAAAATTATAACCTTATACTTCTGTTTCAATGGGGCCCCCATAGATGTAAAGTTGGGTATCCTTTTGGATCTAATAGTATTTACTGTAACAGTAATAGGACTGTACTGTTAAAATTATAACTCAATACTACTGTTTCAATGGAACCCCTATTGATGTAAAGTTGCGTATCCTTTTAGAACTAATGGTATTTACTGTTACAGTAATAGGACTGTACTGTTAATACGATAACCCAATACCATCGCTTTCATCAGGCTCCTATAAATTATAAATGGTGTATCATTTGGTAATTAATAGTATTTACTATTGTTGTCTTAGGACCGTATTGATGAAACAATAACCCAACACCGTTGTTGCAATGGGACTCCGGCAAGGCTAAAATGACACATCCTCTTGAAATCATCAGTACAATACAATAACACATTGCATTTATATTTATTAATAAATAATCGTTTGTAGCTTCAATATTTAAATCTTGTAGGTTCTCTTTCTGTAAATTAAATGAATAAATGATTAAAACAAGAAATTTTATATAGGTATCACATTTTATTAATTTATTTCTATTAGCAACTTATTTAAATATACTTATTTTATTTTAAAATTAATTCTTATAAACAAAAAAAAACAATCTTTTATTCTTTTCTATGAGTATTGTTTTGAATAGTATAACGATAGCAATTTACAGTTAAAAACTAAAATCTTAGATTATGTTCAGAAAATATTCGTGTCTCAAAAAATGGGTTTTACATTTTTTTTGGGCGAAAAACTATCAAGCTATTGGGTAAATAATGAATGTGAATTAGCGGGCTGTCAAAATCATGAATACTGTGCAAAGAAAAAGTTGTTTGGTGGTTGTCTATAACAAAAGCTTGTAGATGTTCATTGAAATACCTTATGGTCCACTCTTTACAAAGTAAATAAACTTTAGAGTCATGTCTGAGTATTTTTTGAATTTCAAAAAGTAACATAGCTTCTTTAGATTTAGTTAAAAAGAAATGTTCTTTGTATAGTTTCCCCCTAAATGTCAGTTTTGAAATACAATTCACATCTGAAAGATTTATGTTAGTTTTGTTATAATTAATTTCTTTATAGAGCAGGTTTAAATTACATGTTTGAACAAACTTCTCTTCGAAAATAAAGTCGCTTTCAAAAAAATTTTGTTTTATAAGCCTATCGGCAAATTTAAGTCCAGCTTTAAAAGCAAGGGTGTATGAAATATTAGTCCTACAATTCGTAGCTTTTGCAGCCTGCTTGTTTTGTCTATGCAAAGCCTCAAAACGCATGCACCACAAGATTCTAAGTGGCCCACACTTACGAATTGCAGATGGATAATGCACCAAGAAGTGAAACTTTGGTTTTAGTGGTTCTTTAAATAGCTTTTTAAATAAAGAGTTATGTTTGGTTATTAAATGTTCCAAGGAATTTAGTTTTGATTCGCTTATTTTTGACAAGAGTATTAAATCAATTATTTTAACCAATGTTATTAGAAGTTCCCATATCTTGTTATTTTCCGGTACAAGGTCTCCTATCATCAGAGGCAAAAAGTGTATCAGAGTTATTGTTTCGCGAGCTGTCATTTTTAAATTATTTACTTTTAATAACGATAATACAAACGGGGGAGAAATATTTCCTATCTCTGTTTCCCCATAATTAAACATCTGTTTACGGTTGTTAAGAACTTCAAGAGAAAAAAATTTCGAGATTTCAATAAAATCTACCAAAATTTTTGATATATCATACCTGCAAATACCTTCGAAAATATCGTGCATTATATCAAAATAAAAATTTTGCGAAACATGAAACGATTCGATATCGTTAAAAACGCAATTTTCTTTTATACCAGTAAGTTTTTCATTGCTTATCTCAAGATCAGCTTGATAATTCTCAAAACTACGTAAGGAAAAGGCATGCTCATTTACATCAGATTGCATTTCACTTCTGCTTCTTTTGCACACTCTACAATAAAAATTCGAATTAAAGCTGCTAGAAAATCCCAAATAAGTGTTGAGCCCCAGGTTATCCCCGACTACAAATGCTAAGATGAAATATATGTGGTAACTGTTTTCATTAACATTTATTTCCAAGCCATTGCTTTCAAGACTTTTTATACGATCAACAAATGGTTTCATTGAAAAGGAATTACCGTATGTTGATCTATCTTTAGTTTTAAAAAAACCAGCAGTAAAAATGTTTCTCAATTTCGAAAGATGGTGCTTAGGAATAGTTGGAAAAGTATAATATACACCACATACCGATTGATCTTTTGCATGTGAGCCCAGAGGGTTATCTATACAAAAGTCATCAAAAAATAATACAAAAGGTATTGTTAATTTGTTTTCGAGGCTCTGTGTCTTCTGTTTCCAAACTTTTCCATTTATAAGACTGTGGTATGTACCTGGTACACAACTGTTTAACATGTTTGTATTTTCCAATGTGTCATGTAAAACATTTTTAGATTGAAAAAATTGTTGTATTTGAAATTGCAAAGGCATAATTACTCCTGTTACCTTATTAGACTCTAATGTGGGAGCGTTATTAACAATTATTTCGCATACTTCTTCATTTATTGTATAGTACAGAGGTTTCCTAAACAAATGCTTTCTTTCTAGATCTTGAATTAATTTATATTCAGTATTGATAGACCTAAAAGGAAGCAAAAATGTATCTAGACAACGAAGAGCAGCAGTTTTGTTTGTTTCGGATTCAATTAAAGGAACGATTTTTGCAGCAACAGCCTTCAAAAGGGGATCAATAACAACCGTTTGTACTTTTTCAATTATATCTGAAACATTTTTTCTATTAAAATTGTCGTTTCTGTGTAGAGATAGAGCGAAGGTCACACCAGATAAATCGACTGAAACACTATCACATTCTGGTGTTATATTCTGTATAAAGTTTTTTGGAAGAGATTCCGAATTCGTTAAAGGAGTACAACAATTTGCTATAGTCGAATCGTTTTCCTAGGGATATAAAATACTTTGAATTGTTTCTTTGGAACTATGATTTGTTTTTGAATTATAAATTTTATTTTCGTGAACTCTTTTAATATGTCTTTTAAATGCGTATATATTTTGAAATTTTTGAAAGCAATTTTCTTCTGAGCATAGAAAAAAATCTAAGCCTTTTAAAATGTGATCGGATTTTAAATGCTTAATTAAACTTATTGACGAAAAATTTGACTCTGATGTAACACCGCACAAAAAACATTTAATTTTGACTGCAAATACTAACTAGCTACTATGTCGAAATACCTATTAACGCAAATAACTTAGAAGGGTGTTAATGTTTGGATTTGAATCCGTACAAAAGTTATAATAAAAAATTTCCACAAATAAATAAAAATGTTTACCCTCTTTGGGATAGTTGAAATTCATAACGTGGAAGAGTTTGAATGTAACATCCAAACATTTTAAAAATGAATTGAATTTGTAGAGTATACCATCATAATACGTATAAAAATGTTCAATATCTTTCTTGCTTTGCCCTATAGCAATTATAATGGGTTGCAATGTAAGCCCCTTACTCAAGTATTTTTGCCGTAATGATTCCACTTTTTCTCCATACTCTGATACTGAGGAACAATAAATGAAGCACGACTCTTGGGCGTCTTTAATTGAAGGTTTCCATTTCGACTTTTTTAGACCCTTTTTTCCAACGGATAGTAAAGGTGGCTTCAATAAAGCATGGATGCAATTTGAAATACAAAAATCCCGTGAATCTAAAAAAAAAACAACGAAATTTTACAAACTAATTTCTCAAATTATGTACCTGTCTTTATAAAAAAATTGTTTGTGAGAAAGAAATTCGTGTTAAGAAAACGTATTCGCAGTGGCATGTTGCATTTAGTAGAAGTTTAATATGAATGCGATTCAAACGTAAAACGTACTGTGTAGACCACTGCGAATAGTTTTGCCCAAAAAACAAATTAAATTTTTTCTGCTAGTATATAAAGAATAAAAGAATCAAAACATTTATCTTACTTGCGTTAATATCCTCTTCAAGTTCCTTAAGCAGGACTAATGTTGGCTTGTCTTTCACCTTCTGTTGTAAGATTTGTTCGATTTTAGGAACAAATGATGGCCAGAGTTGTAAAAGTTGAGATTTATTGTTTGGCTTGATAATATCGTAGTCAATTTCAACCTAAAAATATAAGTATTACAACAAACTGGAAATAAGCTTCTAAGAAAAGTGATTGAAAATGCTCTGGAAATGGCACGTCTGGTCAAAGCAATCATATATTGCAAACAATAATTTGAATTATAATAAAAATGTCAAAGTTTAATAAACACAGAAAGAAAAAAATTATTCATCAATTAAATAAATTAATCAGATATATGTAACATTACACCACCCTATACAATCCATTACATATAGACATAATCGAAAGCATAATGTGTCGACCTACCAGCGTATGTCCAAGCGAATGTTTAAAGAGTGGCCATTTTGTTAGGATATTTAAACCTCCAGTTTTAATATCAAAATGGCGTTGTTTTCCGACTTCAGTCCATTTTGCCTGAACTTCGCTCCATGGCTCAATGTTATGTGCTAGCCATATAATAGTTTGCTCGGCTCCTATATTATCTATAGGGCTTGCTTCATACGGCAAAGAATCAGAGATGGTAGTTTCTAGGACAATACACAATTACTCAACAAAACGTTAAAACTGATTTGATTTATTACCTTCGTCCTTATTACCACTAATTAGTGGCCTTTTCAAACATCTTAGTTTTAATCTGGCATTAACAGCCTTATCGTGCAGCTTTCCAGTTGGGTTGAGACCACGTCCTCTTTTACGCAAATAGTATTCCTAAAAATATTAAATAAAATGGAGTAGAAACAGCTATTTCCCTAGGCATAAAACCGAACGCTGTATTTTTAAGTTTGCGTTATGTTTCAATTACAGATCTAATTTAATAAATTCCATAATTTTGATCGATAATGGATTTACAATTACAAACAGGAATTATCGAACTACCGCATTCGTAAGCGAGCAATACGTCAATAAATTATATGGATGTTGCAAGACAATAACAATATCAAAAAATCTTACTTTGGTCTCAGATGGAAATATACTTTGAATAGCATTTGTGGCTGTTTCAATGTCTCTCATTGTCATCCTCTTATTGCTTAATGCATAACTGTCAACAATTATTGAGATCAAAATTTGTTTGTTCGATTCATCTAATGTTTGTTTTCTTTCGTAGTGCTCTAATACTCCCAGCCCCTTCTCTGTTTTTCTTAAGAGATCTTGCAGTGAAACATTGTTAAGGGCTGTGACCTCATTTCGAAAAGAAGCGTGTGAAGATGAGGGTGACGCTAAGGCACTGTATTCTTTATTCCAATTTGGACTGCTTGTTGCACAATTCGACTCAATCCATTCCCTGCAGGCATCTGAAACTTTCTTCGACGACTTATAATTAAAAAACAATAAAAAAAAACAAACTTTCGAAATTAGGACTGGAATGCAATAACGAATAAACTTTAAATAACCTACATCTTTTCTCCACACGTTTAAATTATAGACACTTTATTTTCTTTAATATACACTTTATTTTCTTTAATAGACACTTTATTTTTAGTTATTTACAGCTTTATTTTTGGTTTTTAATATATTCATTTACAAGATCTCTTCTTTTCCACGTTTTCCTTGTACTTAATCAACCATAAACCTCAACTGCTCGAAATACTTTTTACCGCAGTCGTATCTCTTACTTACGCCATCTATGGGCTCATGTTACAGTTTTATGTTATAGTTAATTGGTACACTTTTTACAAAAGGCTTGACTTGGCAATCACATTAATCTTATAATATTTTTGTTGATACTACATCTCGGTCAATCTGACAATTTGATCGACCTCGATCAACAATCTACCCGTCAACCCATGGACACCGCACGCTCAATCTTTCTTAACAAAACATATAGCTAGGTCTTATACTAAATATAAGGCTTGATAACTTAAAAATATACCACAAATGGTTTAGCTTAAAATGGTCCAGATGGATGGTATGAAACGGGACGGGTTCTTTAGGAATGTTGAATAAGTTACGCTCGTTCGAACGTGCGGGTGCCGAATACATTATACAACGGATACAATTCCTGGTGAAGCTCTCCACCTTTTTCTGGATATTTGGGAACCAATAGTGCATACGTATTTGGCCGGCACATTTTGTAACCCCTAAGTGTCCAATTTTCTCATGAATATCTCTGATAAGGTTAACTTCCATATCCGGAGGGACGTAAAACCTTAATTCGCCGGCCCGAGTTTTCCGGAAGACAATGCCATCCTGCAAGGCGAACCTCTTCAGGTTTTCAGAACACAACCTTTTTCTCAACTTTAAGATCTGAGGGTCACGACCCTGAGCTGCTCTTAGCTGAAAATCGATATCTTCCGAGCTAACAACGGAAACCACATGACATCGGCTAAGTGCATCAGCGTGGTTCATATTCGATCCACTACGATGCTTTACCTTGTAGTTGAAGTTCTCGAGTTCTAGGGCCCATCGCGCTATTCTTGGGTTCACGTTTTTCTTATGTAAAGTCATTGTAAGGGAGCTACAGTCGGTAATGACCGTAAACGGTATTCCCTGCAAATACACTCTGAAACGGCGGAGCGCTGAGATTATTGCTAAGGTTTCAAGTTCAAAGCTGTGATACCTTGATTCTTGAGCCGTCGTACTTTTAGAGAAGTAAGCTACTGGATGCAGTTTCCTATCATCTTGTCTCTGAAGAAGAATCGCTCCGTAACCTATAGAGCTAGCATCACAGTGCAGCTCGGTTTCTCGTCCAGGATTGTAGATCGCAAGCACTGGGGAGGACATCAGGCGTTTCTGAAGTTGACAGAAAGCGTCTAAACATTCCTGAGTAAAATTAAAGGGGACATCCTTTTTTAACAAATCGTACAAAGGTTTCGCTACTCGTGAAAAAGATTCGACAAATCGTCTAAAATATGAACACAACCCAAGGAATGAGTGTAATTTCTTGCTATTATCAGGGATAGGATAAGTGGCAATAGCACGGAGGTGTGAATCACTTGGTTGGATACCCTTCTGGGTTACTCTATACCCTAGGTATTCTATCGTGGAATACGCAATTCGACACTTAGATAGTTTTAGCTCTAATCCGTTTTCTGAAAGACATTGCAGTATTGAGGCAAGTAACTCAAGATGTTTAGTCATATCATCACTTGCGATAATTATGTCATCCATATAGACCATAATCTGATTGTCATCTAAAAATTTCCGAAATATTTTGTGAATAAATCGTTGAAATACACTTGGTGCATTCTTCAGTCCGAAAGGCATCCTTAAAAACTCGTATTGCCCATTTGGTGTAACGAAGGAGGTAAAATGAGTCGATGCGGGAGCAACTTTAACTTGATGGAAACCACTCCTAAGATCGAGCACGGTAAATATTTTCTTTCCTTCTAAATACTCTATGCAGTCCTCGATCAATGAAAGTGGGTAGTTATCACGAACTGTAAAGTTATTAAGGGCGCGATAGTCCACACACATACGAGTTTCTCCCGATTTCTTTTTCACCAAAACGATCGGCGAAGCATAAGGAGAGTCACTTGGCTTAATAATATGCCTTTCTAAAAGGTCTCTAATAATTTCGTTCACCTCCTGTTTTTCTGAAAAGGACAATCTCCGCGGTCGGAAGAAGAAAGGGGTATCTGTCGTAAGGTGAATGTGCATTTCGAAATCAACAGGCCTTATCATAGATTGATCAAAACATGTATAACTTTCAGCAATAATATATTTAATTTGTTTTAATGTCACTAAATCGATGTTTGGCACACATCAATCTCCTCGTTCGCCTCAGTTTCTATATTAAAGATTTCACAAGTACCCACATCAATCCCAGAAGCACAATCATCCTTGAACACATCTTCCTCCCTACAATCAGCCTCGGAACTCGCATCTATGTCACCATCGAACGATTTATCTATTTCACTACTAACACCATTTGAAGATACGCTTGTCCCACTCACCACACCAGTTGATTCATAAGTGCACAGGTGCAATTGGTTTGAAATTAATTTTTTATTAACGTAAGAAGAAGGTACACATATTTGCTCTGAAGATATTTCTTTTTTACAGTAATTCATTCGTAAACATATATTAAATAACTTAAGTATATCGCGGCCAATTAGCAGCGGCAGCGGGATGACCTTGTCTGAAATTACCATAAGGGAAACTTTTTTTATTTGTCCACATATTTTGATAAAACAATATATCGTACCGTAAGTGTAAATCTTAATTCCTCCTAATCCTTTGTAATTCGAATAAGTTGGTATTCTAACAGAAATATCTTCAGGCAAATAAGACCTATGTATGAAGCTAACGGGACTACCGGTGTCCAGAAGAGAAAAACAATTTATTAAATCTGAGCACTTATCACCACTTAACGGAAAAGCAACGCTTACCAATTGTACGGCGTCCAAGCCCTCTACTATTTCATCATCGCTAGAGTATTCCTCGGCAAAGTTATCCTTTTTGATGACTCCAACTCGTTTCGGTGCAACCGGACAGTTCTTGTAGGTGTGTCTTAAGTCTCCGCAGCTGAAGCAGGATCCGGCGGCCCGCTTTTCCTTCGGACAATTCACAGCAATGTGGCCATAGGCCGAACAGTTGAAACATCTGATCTGTCCACTAGCCACCGTTGTTGAATTTTTGCTAGTCGAAGTTGCCGCTGGAGGCAAAGGCAAATTTGAGCTTTTATTGATTGGTTTTAGCGCTCTTCTCTTTTCGTAGCGGGGCAGAAGTCGTTTAAGATCTGAAAGTGACTTGGCCGCATAGAGAATGGATACCGTTGATGAGCTGTCTGCAAGTCCATCAATGATGTATTCAATCAAGTCATCTTCGTCCACGTCAGCATATGCGGCAATTTCCTGCATCGAAAGAACATAGTGCAGTAACGTCTCATCTCTACGGCGGGCTCGACGACTAAGCTGTCGATAGACCTCCTGTCGAGTCAGGCGCTTCTCAAATTCGGATAAGAGAAGGTTCTTTAAGGCCTCCCAGGTATCAACCCGCACCGTTCTTAATAGCATCTTCGCAGTGCCTTTCAATAATCTTCGCGCGCAGACATATTGATATCGATCATCCCCTCCGAGGGATTGTGTCACATCCTCGAAGTCGTTGATCCACTTCTTAACACCGTAAGAGTCATCCCCGGAGAAGGAAGGTACTGCGTCCTCAATGTCACTGAAATCGACTCGCCTGCCTGGATTTGTAGTCGGCTCTGTTTCGGCGAGCTCCCGTCGAAGATCTGCAATACGTTTACGCCTTTCTAGACGAGCCAATTCCAGTTCCTCTTCGACATCAGAATTGGTCATCGTGTTGCTTTTGGTAGCGCCCGCAGTCCCACTATTTAGGGTTGCCTTAGGATCCACCGTTTGTTTTAAACCGGTGCGAGTTCCAGAAGTGGTTGCAACAGTTCCAGAAGTGTTTGCGGAAGTAACAGTAACAATCGCAGAAGTTCCAGAAGTGTTTGCGGAAGTAACAGAAACAATCGCAGAAGTTCCAGAAGTGTTTGCGGAAGTAGCAGAAGCAACAGAAGTAATCGCAGAAGTTCCAGAAGTGGACAAAGCAGGAGTCCCAGTCTCGAAAACTTTTTCAGTGTCTTTGCACTCACTTAATTCCACCTGAAGCATATTTGCACCCAATACTTGTTCATATAATGACCTTAGTTGCACCACAGTCGCAGAAGGTGACACATTGATTTGCGCAGCCTGAAGTGCCTCGTGCAATTGCGCCTTTGTCAGTTTCTTATTGCTCATATCTAATCGTATTGAATCTTATTGCGTCAGGGTCATCCACACAAAGTTTTTATTTTATTTTTGTGTGTTACCCCACATCTGACGTTATAGACACTTTATTTTCTTTAATAGACACTTTATTTTCTTTAATAGACACTTTATTTTTAGTTATTTACAGCTTTATTTTTGGTTTTTAATATATTCATTTACAAGATCTCTTCTTTTCCACGTTTTCCTTGTACTTAATCAACCATAAACCTCAACTGCTCGAAATACTTTTTACCGCAGTCGTATCTCTTACTTACGCCATCTATGGGCTCATGTTACAGTTTTATGTTATAGTTAATTGGTACACTTTTTACAAAAGGCTTGACTTGGCAATCACATTAATCTTATAATATTTTTTTTGATACTACAAAATGAAATTTGAATTTTGCCCTAGTACCCAAAAGGGGGGCCGGAAAGAGTTCATTTAATTCTGAGTCAGTAGCAACGAGAAGGCTTTCAATATCAAATCCGTTATCTATAATATATTACAGAACAACATAGTAGCTCCACATTCTTTATACATGCTATATAAATAATTTCTTACCAATAACACGCTTATAGACCATTTCATCAAACCCGAACCTCTTACAAATTAGTTCTTTTATTTCAGTTTGGACTTCGAAGTTCTCAACTAACACAGCATTTGGCTCACCTATTGTTCGATTTTCCGGTAAACCATCATTTTTTTTGTTAATGTTAATACCATTATCTACGACCACTGAATCCTCTGTTTCGACCAAAAATATTTCTTCGATTTCACAATTCATAACTGTTTGGGGCAAAAAATATTTCATTTACATCAGTTCGCAAAAAAAAAAAAAACACTATTATGATCAAATAAAATTAATTTGCATTGCCTAAGTTGCACGTGAGAATAAAATATTAAATGTATGTGTACAGACGGTATGTTTCCGAACGTCGACCAAGAGTTCTTGTAATTCCAAACGATATATTGGACAGAGGAACTCTGGTTGAAGCGATGACCGAATGCCAAAGTAGCAATTTGAACGACGAAAAGTTCTTAGCTTTAACCGCAAGGGGTTAATGACCGCGCTGCACTTGCAGTTCGACGACGAAAGAAGTTGAATTGGTTGACACTGCAACCGAGTGAAATTACAAGCTGCAAGGGACGAGAAAAACGATCGTATTACCACTGACGGCTTTAATGTACAAATGAGTTAACGTTTATTGTTTGGCAAAGTATTTATACACAATTCTTAAACTGTTAAAAAAATAATTCGTTATTTAAACAGCTTTTTTAACAAAATAATTTAACAATATGGGCGCATGCAATTTTTAGGCGCCAGATTTGAATTCTGCTCCAACAGTATATGCATAACATAAAAAATTGTAGGACGCACTATGTCAACAAAAATTAATTTCTTTATTATTCACAACAACGATAGCAATCTCAAAATTGGATCAGAAAAACTTTGTAATATACTATGACTACCGTCTTTTACCAATGGGATATACCTACTATTAATATAATTGAAGTTACGAGATGTACCATAAGAATTTTGGAAAACATATGTTTTATAATGGGATATACCATTAATTTGAATATGACTCCGTTTAAAGTAATGGGTTTTATACTATTAAAATCATTTTAACAGGATTGTGTACAGTTACTCTAACGGAACTTTTACTGAACGACGCGTATATTAATGTGATATACTATTCATTTTAAGGACGTATCCCATTGAATTAAAGCAATCTTTTTTGAAACGGCAAACTAGCTAAATTTGCTTTCCACAATTAATGCACTTCAAAAATTATTAAAAAAAGTTTTATTTAGTCCCAGAACACTATTATTATTATTAGAAATTCACTAAACCATACCTGAGTTGACCTCGTTTTTAATTACACAAAGTTGATTAAATATTGGGAGAATCTTTCTCACTATGACCTGCACTTATTCACGACAACAATAGTAATGGCGAAATTGGACCAGAAAAACTTTTTAATATACATTGTCCCTTACCAATGGGATATACTATTAATATAATTGAAGTTATGAGATGTACCATAAGAATTTTGGAAAACCTGTGCTTTATAATGGGATATATCATTACTTTGAATATGAATTCCTCTAAAATAATGGGTTTTATACTGTTAAAATCATTTTTACAGGATTGTGTACAGTTACTCTAACGGAACTATATTAATGTGAAATACTATTAAACTGAAGAATGTATCCCATTAAAATAAACCAAATATTTTTAGCGGCAAAAAGTACATTGTTTTTTGTTTATATTATGGATATATCAAAAGTGTTTTTAAACTATTTCCCTTAAACTAAATAAAAAATTATGTATTACATATATTTTTTTCATTTAATGATATCCAATCCAATTAATAATTTAATGAAACAAATGGGGAATATTAAATATTTCCGCGAAATAAACGCTTTAATTCCCAACTCAATTCTTTTCTTATGATAACAGAAATAATATTTCAAAATTTCAATTCCAAAATTGTTTTCCTCGCTGAAAAAAACATGCACAAAAATACTACAACATATTATTTTGCCAACACAACAACAGAAGTTCAAAAATACTTACCTATTCTCACAATGTTTGTTTCTTTTATCACTAGTTTTACTTT
Organism: Portevinia maculata; assembly: GCA_949715645.1. Taxonomy (NCBI): domain Eukaryota; kingdom Metazoa; phylum Arthropoda; class Insecta; order Diptera; family Syrphidae; genus Portevinia; species Portevinia maculata. The sequence goes on from OX454526.1 coordinate 225,901,563, forward strand.
TTGCACAATCACAGAACGCTACCGAATTGCTCCCATCGAATTCACATTCGTAAGGACTAAAAAATGTTACCTTCCACTTTAATTTCTTATAGAGTAGAAAAACAAAAAAACTCTCTTTTTTAGGTTTATAATTTGGGATCATAATATTTTTATATATTTATGGCATAAAGTTTCATTTCAGGTAGTTGTACAGTATTAAAGTTACTGAAACTTATAAATCCATTTTCTTTTTTTCCCTAACAAAATTTAAACAAAACAAAACCAAAACAAATATTTTTTTTTTTTTGGATGTACTTTGGATATGTACTTAGAAAATTGTACTTTAAAATATTTGCATAAAATCATTGTAACTAAACAACCTGCTTATCTGTATGAAAAATTTAATTCATCACGATCTCTGAGCTTAATTACTCCGCGCACTACCTGTGTAACTACTGATAGGCAATTTTTTATTCATGCTATTCGCTTATGGAATTTACTTCCTCTCTGTATTAGACGACTTTGTTTTGTGGGTGGTTTTTCTGATTCTCTCTTCACATATTTGGCTGGCAATAATAGGATAAATGGATCGTAGCGTTTAGGATAGGTTTATTTTCATAAATTTATAATATTCAATTGCACATTAAATTTAAACACCTTATAATCTTTATTTTTGTTCTTTGTTTTTATAATCAATTTATTTAAAATAATTTCATTTTGATCACATCTACACTTTACAGATACTTAATTGTAAACTTTTGTATATGGTTGTTTAATTAAATAAATAAAATATCTAAAATATCTAAATGTCAAAGTTACTCGAGCATCAATATTACTCCTTAGCATTTCAAAATTTTTGATGAACGCTGTGAAAACTCTGAAAGTTATGTCGTTTTGGATTTGGCACTTCAGATTTCTTTTGCTCAATCGAACATAAAATCCATATTTCCATATTGTCTTTTTAGATATATACAATATACATACCTATATATATCTGCCAAAAACGTTTTTTTTCGCTTCGACTCGTAGTCGAGATAGGGGATAGCGAGAATAAAAATTAAAGATAATGCTTTTGTAATTATCTCATTATGAATCAAATAAGGTAAAAGCGTAAACTTAATATCACACTTAGTTTTTATTTTTTGCACTATGTTCTTAAAACGAAATATTTTGGGTTACCCTGTTATTAAACTGCCAAATATAGAAAAACAATAGTGGGTACTATTATTGTACAAGGTAAAATATTATTGAATCGATATTACTATAGTATGGATACTATTAAATTAATATCTAGTATTACGTTACAGGTTTTCTTGTTGCAGGGTGTATCGCATTAAATTGGGCAATATGCTTGTTGAGTCAAAAACGAGATGCACGACTGGGTCACTGGGCTTTAAGTTTCAAGATCAATTAAAATAAAAATATTAAGATTAAATATAAAGAAGAATCATTACTACAAATGCCAATTTTCTCATTCAGAGAGGAAACTGAAATCAATGTTTGTTATAATAGCAAGTTATTTTATAAAAATCGTATTACAGTGTGTCTATCTACTCTTATCTTATGAAAAAAAATTATTTTGAAAAAATAACAAATCTTAAACTTTTTAAAATTAAATATGCACTACACTTTCGAGTAAGTGCTTTAATTTACACTATGGGCGGGGTTTACTGATATAATTGTATATGTAATAATAGTATTTATATTATTAAAATAAAATCCCGTGTTATTAATATTGAAGGTACAATAGCGTTGTAAAATTAATGGTATTTTTAACAAAATTTATGGGGTGTTCCATTATTGAAAAAATGGAACCAAGTATTCTAGACTAGTCACATTAAATGAATGGGATACGCTATTAATTATATATTGTTTTCTATTTATATTTATTTAACTACATGGAACTATTAAAATAAAAGTCCATGTGATTGATATTCGAGAAGTCATATCCTGTTAAATCAATAGTTTTATCTGGTTAAACTAGTGCTGGGTGCCTTTTTTTGAGCAATGGTGTCAATGTTATTAAAATAAAAACAAAAACTATTAAATTAATGGTCTGCCTATTGAAATAATAAGACGGCACAATTATTACGAAGATTTTTCAATGGTATTCCATCTATTAACAAATAATAGTATTTTTTAATGGGACTATAGTATGCGTTTTAAAATATTTATGGTGAAAGACTATTATTTCAATGGTTTTTCCCATTCTATTAATAGCTTATACCCTATTAATAATAATATTTTCAATACCATTGTATTAATAACCCGAAAACCTTTAATTTCATTAGAAAACTATTGTTTTAATAGGCAAATCTTATTAAAACACGTCTTATAAAACCAATGGTCGTACCATTGATGATTTAATGGGACATTTTTCTCTGAGTGTGGTCGAACACAGTATGCATTACAAGTGCCACGAATTTTCAATCAGTTTCCAATGGAGCTTCAAACTACTAACCGTCCTAAAATTCTAGCAAAAGAGTTGCACAACACTTTTGAAACAGTTATTAGATAGGTAAAACTTAAATTTAAATATACACTAGAGTAATTTTTATAAACTATAATTATTTTCAAACTTCTAAACTTCATATCTTAAATCAAAAATAATAAAAACCCTGTGAACAATCATCCGCAGACAAGCCTTAAGGTACAAACTGTAACCATTGTAAGTGTACACATTTGAAATAATTTGGAATAATAAAAAATAAATAAATAAATTCATTGCAAAGGCAACAGAAAAATTCCAAAGTGCAGTCGACAAAGTAAGAGGCTGGACGCAACACTGCCGTTTCAAACTAAATCAAGCAAAATCAACTTATATAAATTTTACAAACGAAAAGATTAATAAAGTGCCAACTTTACTGTTAAAGCTGTACCTTATGCAAATACGGCCAAATGCCTTGGATTAACTTTGGAGGCAAAGCTAAAATCGAAAGAGCACATCAAGAAGAAAAGAGAAGACCTTAACTTGATATATAGAAAATTGTACTGGCTTCTGGGAAAGAACTCTGACATTTCTATCCAGAACAAAATAATGTTATACAATCAAGTACTGAAACCAATTTGGACATAATACGGCATCCAATTATTTGATTGTAAAAAGAAAACGAATTCTGAAACCATCCAAACATTCCAGAACAAAGTCTTTCGTGGAATAATAAATACAACTTGGTATAGTATGTATAAATAGCGATTTACATCGTGACCTACACATAGAAATGGTTACAAAACTGGTTAGAAAACACGCTGTAAAATAAATAAATCATACTAACTCTGAAATGGAGAATGTCGTAAATGTACAAGACAATGATCGGAGACTTATAAGAACCAAGCTTCATGAACTGATGGTCTAAGAGCAATGGCAGAGTATTAAACTTTAAATTTTCTCCAATACGATTTTGAATTAAGAAAGAAAAATCATTTGTCGATCTTCCATTGATTGGCTCTGATTTTATGGTGGATTTAGAGGGTAAAATTCCCACACTACTTGGTACCGAATATTATAAAGTGTCTTTTGAAGATTTACCACCCGTAGACAGAGTTTTTTTTTTTGTGTGTAGCTAGAAAATCGTTGAAAGACATCGCTTGCGAGCTTTGCGATAGTGTGGGACTTGAATCATTCACTAAAAACACCCAGGGAAGGCATAATGTTACCATCCTTAGAGTAATCGCACCTAGTCTACAGACTAATCAGCAATTTTGTTTTAATATTTGCTTATGTACTTATGTACTGTTTTTAGGAACTAACTTTGGTTTGTCACCTTTTGTTTTTTAATTCATTATCACTTTGTTCGTGTGATTATGTTGTAACACATATATTTCTTTCCTTTTTACCTAACTAAGTAGTTGAACTACTTCTAAATTAGCATGGCTGCGAAGCCTAACTTCATGTCTTCTTGCGACTTTCCGAACCTCGTCCTCTACCATTTCAATTTTTCGATCCCTATGTAGATCAGCATTACGTATGTAATGCATTAACAATATTGCGTAATACTTTGTTTTGAAAGCATTGTATGCTTTGAAGATTTGTCTTTCTTGTGCACCCCCATAACTGGAGGCCATATGTCCAAATTGGTTTTAATTGTGCTTGTAGAGAAGCAGTTTGTTGTAGATTGAGAGGCATGAATTCCTCCCTATGAGCCAATACATTTTATTGTATCGTATATTTAGTTCATTTCGTTTTTTTGACATGTGTTTTCCAACGCAACTTTGCGTCCAAAGTCAAGCCTAAATACTACTAAGCTGAGTTCGAATACAGAACTACTTTATTATTTATGTACACAGGTATGTGTTTTATTCGTAAAGTTAATATGAACCGACTTCAGTTCATTTAATTTTATTTGCCATTTTTTGGTCCATTTGGATATATCATTTACTGTCCTTTGCAGTTTTTTTGTAACTTCCTTTGCGATTTTTCCTACCGCAAGTACTGCAGTATCGCCTGCAAAAGTGGCAACAGTAGTTTCGTAATTTTGTGGTAGGTCGTTCGTGTATAGGAGGAAGAGTACTGGTCCCAACACACTACCTTGCGGTACTCCAGCTTTGATGTGTTTCAATTCGGAGTACTCATTCTCTTGCTTAATTCTAAATAATCGTTGCAATATATACGACTCAAGTATTTCATGGTACTCTTTTGGAAGATATTTTTGTAGCTTACGGATTAATCCTTTGTGCCAGACTTTATCAAAACCCTGTGTTACATCAAGGAAAATGGCAGAGCATATTTGTTTTTCTTCTAAAGCTTTTTCTATTATATCAGTTATTCTGTGGACCTGATCTATTGTTGAGTATTTATTTCTAAATCCCAACTGATGGTTTGGGATGAGTGTCTTTTCTTCTAGAATCGGATGGAGTCGTTTTAGGAGCATTTTTTCGAATAGCTTAGACAGGATTGGCAGCAATGATATCGGCCGATATGATGTTACTTCAGTGGGCAATTTTCCCGGCTTAGGTACCATGATAACTTCCGCAACCTTTCACATGCGCGGAACATACGTCAGTCTAAACGCATCATTTATTATCTGTGCTATTTATACCCGATTCTAAGGGTATATTAATTTTGATGCATAGTTTGTAACATACCTTAATATTGCCCGTAGACCCCTATATTTGTCCATGTCCATGTCCGTCCGTCCGTTCGTCTGCCGGCAAAAATTAGGCATTTAAACTGGGCCTAGAAAGCTGAAATTTTAACTATATACTCCCTAGGGTCCCGAAATAATCAAGTTTACGAATTTTTGAAATCCGCCCACAGACACGCCCACAAACTCAAAAAAACAAATTTTTCGAAAAAATCGAATTTTGAGCTAGAAAGCTGAAATTTTTTATATATGATCCGTGACTCCTAAAACTGCTCGGGAGATAAAATTTTAAAAATCCGCCCACTGACACGCCCACAATTAAATAAAACAATTTTATTGAAAAACCAATATTTTGAAATTTATAATATATACTCTCTAGGCGCCTTTCAAGCTCATGTGTAAATATTTTCAAAATCCGCCTACTGACACGCCCACAATTTAAAAAAAACCTTTTTTCTGAAAATCCAATGTTTGAACTAGGGAGCTGAAATTTATAATATAGTCTCTCTAGGGGGCCCTTTATGCTCATGTGTAAATATTTTCAAAATCCGCCTACTGACGCGCCCACAATTTAAAAAAAAAAACTTTTTTTGGAAATCCAAAGTTTGAGCTAGGGAGCTCAAATTTATGTTATGTGTTATTTTTTTAAATCCGCCTACTGACACGCCCACAATTAAATAAAACAATTTTATTGAAAAACCAAAGTTTGAGCTAGGGAGCGTTTTTTTTACAAAAGCTTCGTTTTTTTTTATAAAATCCTTTAAATGTTATATAATAAAGTATGCAGAGCGTTCTGAACAATTCAACCATACTTAGACTTTTGTCACGCCTACTTATGAGTTATAGGAATAAGAATAGGGTATCCAACAGTTCGCCAAGCGGACTGTAGCCCGTCCCTATGTTTTTTCCATACCTTTCTTAGGGAGTTTTTTTTCGAATTTCACCCGTTATTAGATCCAATCCCGGCCCTTTTTTCGGGTTGTTCTTTTCTTTTATTTCTTTGGCTATTTCCCTAGAGGTTACTGCTGGGATCGATCTCTCGTCTTCGCACATTTCTTCCGTTTGTTGGGAAATATCATTCTCGTCGTACTGCTTGAAGACGTTTTCAAGATATTCCGCAAATAGATCCGCCTTTTGTTTGTTTGTTTTAGCCCAGTTACCACTGCTGTTTTTCACTGGCGGGATGATTGCCGTTGGTCTTTTAATTTTTTTTGTATCCTTCCACAGTGAGTATTCTGTACTAGCATCGTTTGTCAGATTTGTAAGGTATCTTTCCACCAGCATCCCAACCAACAAGAGAAAACTCTATGTTGGAAGCTTGCTACAAAAAAAGCCTGTGAAGAAAGAGACAATTTTAAGCAACTCAGTGAAAAACTCGCAAGCGGAATTGATAAACTAAAGCTTGAGCTGCAGCAGCTTAAAGAATAGGTCAGTAATAACAATAAAAATGAGCAGATACATACATAAAACTGTAGTGTACTCTACGGATGAAGAAGAACTGCAAAGAGAGACAGAACCACCATTTAAGGGAACAAAAAGGAACAAAAAAAGAAAAATGAGCAGGTCTCCAGAGCTTTCACCACCAAAAGTGACCCAGAAAAGCCCAGAAAAGATGAAAGGTAAAGAAACCAAACCACTCAAAACAATAAAGCCTCTACCAATTATAGTGAGTACGAAGTACGAAGTATTGCGGAGTACGAAGGATTATTGAATATTTTAGAGGAAAATAAAATAAAACTAATACAGCTCTCCTAAATAGCAATGATGTTAAAATTAATGTGGATAACGAAGAATCCTACAGGAACTAAACAAAGTTGCTAAACCAGAAAAAAATTCATTGGTCTCGTTTGAAAATAAACAAACAAGACCAATAAAGGTTGTTGCAAAGAAACTACATACATACACTACTCATGCACAGCTGAACGCATTGCAAATGACCTAATAAAGAAAAAGTTCAAAATACTTGAAGTTGTCAAAATGCTTAAGTATAAGAGTATAGCACCGCTCCCGATGTTCATACTTACTTTTGAGCAAGATGAAGACATCGAAAAAATTTATAAAATTAAAGATATCTTAGGAATGAAAGTTCAAATTCATCCTTTGCGGAAATCAAAGCTAGTTCCTCAATATAAGAACTGTCAAAAGCATGGTCACACTCACAAATACTGCAACTCAAACCCGAAATGCTTAAATGTGCAGAAAAAATAAATAAAAATATTTATTGAAGTTGAAGAAGTGAACATCACAAGTGGACTAGTAGTAGTGCAGTTAAGTGGCAGGGTTTTCAACCCTTTAATCCAGATCACATCCTCACCGCCATAAAGGAAGAAGACGTGTTGTCTATCATTGGTTTTACACGGTCTTTGCTTTTAGCTTAAGTTTTAGCGTCAACATGTCCTCCAAAAAACTGTTATTGTCACTCAAGGACAAATGTGGGATAGGTGAACGATTTCGCAGTCGTTACAGCAGCGTAACAAGTTTGGCCAACAAGTAGGACGCTAGGTTGTGAGCTTGTTACCCAAAAGGACATATGTAAGTGTCTTAGGGAAGACTTTTGGAGAACAACAAAACGCAAAAACAAAGCTTTTTCACTAATTTGCGAACCAATAATGTTGATTGCTATATTGATCATATTATATCATATTTTTTATATCAAAACTTTATGTTTATCTACTACTAACTTATTAGTCTGTAACAAGGGCATAACCCCAACTTTTGTCTTTCCGAGTACGGAAACATACAGGGGATGGGAAGAGGTACTAAATGTTACATTAAACATAGGGACGGGCTACAGTCCGCTTGGGCGAACTGTTGGATACCCTATTCTTATTCCTAACCCTTATAAGTGGGCGTGACAAAAGTCTAAGTATCGTTGAATTGTTAAGAACGCTCTACATATTTTGTTATATAACATTTAAAGGATTTTATCAAAAAAAAAAACGCTCCCTAGCTCAAACTTGGGTGTTTCAATAAAATTGTTTTATTTAATTGTGGGCGTGTCAGTAGACGGATTTACAAAAAATTAACACATGAGAATAAAGGGCCAATAGAGAGTACATATTATAAATTTCAGCTCCCTAGCTCAAACTTTGGATTTTCAAAAATTAATATACCCTTAGAATAGGGTATAAACAAATTCTTTTATTTATTTATGGGCGTGTCACTGGGCGGATTTTGAATTTTTTTTATCCCGAGCAGTTTTAGGAGTCATAGATCATATTTAAAAAATTTCAGCTTTCTAGCTCAAAATTCGATTTTTTCCAAAATTTTGTTTTTTTGAATTTGTGGGCGTGTCTGTGAGCGGATTTCAAAAATTCGTAAACTTGATTATTTCGGGACCCTAGAGAGTATATGGTTGAAATGTCAGCTCTCTAGGTCCAGTTTAAAGGCCTAATTTTTGCCGACAGACGGACGGACATGGCTAGATCGACATTACTATCGATGCTGATCATAAATATAGTAACTTTTAGGGGTCTACGGGCAATATTAAGGTATGTTACAAACTATGCGTCAAAATTAATATACCCTTAGAATAGGGTATACAAACAAACAATAATAACTTTAAGGTCGACAACTGGAGAGTTTCCAGTCTGGAGTCACTCTCAGACCACAGATGGATCCTCTACGACATGAGTCTCGAGGTCGAGACCACAAAACCTTATAGAAACCCCAAAAGAGTTAATTTGACCAAGTTTGGCCAAGTCCTTCTAACAAAACTCAAAAATATACCTGAAACAAACACAGCTGCAATTCAAGAACTGGAGGTACAGGTAAAGACTTTTGAGAAGGCTATGGATGTAGCATATAAAGTCTCGTGCCCAGTTAAAGCAGTAAAAAAACGCTTCCCCCATGGTGGAACGAAGATCTCTCCAGTCTCAGACAGATGAATAGAGCGATTTTCAACATCTGCCACAAACACAATTTTTGGCGGCCTTATAAGGACTGTCTAAGTCTTTATAAGAAAGCCAAAAAGGAGGCCTGGATGGACTACTGTCAGTCGATAGAAACCCTTAAGGACTCCGCTAGGCTAAGCAAAATGTTGTCCAAGGAACACTCCAACCCTTTATTTCTGAAAAGATCAGACGGAGGATGGACAGAATCCCCAGCGGAGACCATGGAACTCCTTATAAACACTCACTTCCCCGGATGCAGTGATATTAGTACGCAACCCGAGAGGCCTCGGCAAGTACAACCTGCTCCCAACAACAACATCACTTCAATAATTTCGGAGGAAAAGATTTCCTGGGCTATTAACAGCTTTTCTCCGTATAAGTCTCCGGGGCCTGACGGCATTATGCCTGTTATGCTACAGAAAACGCAAAACCTATCAATACTTTGGTTAGCATCGATCTTTCGAAGCTGTTTATTGCTAAACCACGTACCACACTCCAGGAGACGCGCCAGGGTAGTGTTTATACCGAAGGTGGGTTAACGCGGGCACGTGTCCGCAAAGGACTTCAGACCTATCAGTTTGACCTCCTTTATACTCAAAACCCTGGAGCATGTCCTAGACATCCATATGCGAAGTTCTCTGCCAGAATCATCGCTTTCCAAATCACAGCACGCCTATCTCAAGGGCAGATCCACGGAAACGGTTCTCCATGAGGTAGTGCGAACTATCGAAAAATCCGTACACTACAAAGAATACACCCTAGCCTCCTTCTTAGATATAGAGGGAGCCTTCAACAACGTACACACGGAAGCTATTCTTGAATCTCTGGTCGAACTGGGCATAGAGGAATCTATTAGGAAATGGATAGCTTCTATGCTCGGAACAAGAGTTATTCAAGCAACACTAGGCAACAGCCACTTAACCAAACTTGCCCATAGAGGAACGCAACAGGGTGGCGTCATTTCTCCGCTACTATGGCTAATGGTTATGAATAAAATTCTAGTAAAACTAGACAGGGAAAGGGTCAAAGCTGTCGCGTATGCGGATGACGTAGTGATACTAGTGTCAGGGAAGTTTCCCACCGTGGTAAGTGATATCATGGGGAATGCTCTAGACAAGGTAAGCAGCTGGGCTACAAGTTGTGGCCTCGGCGTTAACCCGAGCAAAACCGAACTGATGCTGTTCATCACCAAAACCAAAATACCCGACTTTACCCTACCCCGCCTAAACGGTCAAATACTTACATTATGGTCCAGCGCTAAGTATCTAGGTATCGCGCTGGATCCAAAACTTAATTGGAAACATAACATTGAACACAGAGTGAGGAACTATGCAGTGCGGTAAGACTCAGGGAATCGGGGTGCTGGACTGCGAGGCCATACGGCCACAGCAGCATTCTGTACTCGCTACCAGAAGGCATGGTCACGTTTCCAACCGACTTCATCACACCCAAAATAAACTTCAAAAAAGGCTTCCAAGTAAGCTTCCCTTCCAGATCTTGTTGGAAGAGGGACGAAGTAGTAAAAGATTTCGACACGGTCATATACACCGACGGTTCTAAGATGAACTGTGGTGTGGGGGCCGGTGTCTACTCGGAATCACTAAAAATATCAATATCCCTTCGCCTGCCGGATTTTGCCAGCGTTTTCCAGGCGGAACTACTGGCTATCCGAGAGACCTGCACGCAACTAGGGCGTGACACAGCGTACAAACAAAACATTGCTATCCTCATAAATAGCCAAGCCGCAATTAAAGCTATTGACTCGGCTACCATATCCTCCAAACTGGTGCAGGAGTGCCGGAACGAGCTTGCGCGACTGAACGAACGTTTCAGTGTTACACTTCTCTGGGTTCCAGGGTATAGTAACATAACAGGAAACGAGGGTGCAGATGAGCTGGCCAGGCAGGGCTCAGCTCTGGACAGCTCACTCGCTGCAAGGGTTCACATTCCGCTAGGTGCGGTCAAGACACAAATACACTCATACTTCCTGCAGAAAGCCAATCTTCAATGGAAAAGGTTAACTAACTGCATCATATCGAGGAAAATATGGCCTACTTATGACAAAAGAAGAACAGTGGATCTTCTAAACAGAACCCGCCCCGAAGTCTCCAGAATTACGGCGATTGGAAACCATGCGGCCAAACTAGGTATCCCATTTAACACCCACTGCCGAAGCTGCGGGAATGTAAATGAAAGAGAAACTCTCTTCCATTTCCTCTGCGAATGTCCGGCACTAGCAAGAGCCAGACTGCGGGCATTGAACCAACCATTCTTCGACGACCTTAGCGCTATATCGGGCAAAGGGATACAAGATCTTATCCGTTTTCTCAAATCCACAGGTTGGATATAGCCACACATCAAATGCTCTACAAACACTACAACGTAGGTCACACGAGTCGTGGTAACCAAAAGGCACAACAAGTGCTAATTGGGTTCAAGCCGAACCGCCACCTCTACCTACCTACCTACCTATGTAATAACTGTTAAAAAGTGAGAAAAAACATGAATTAAAAAGGCAGCTATTTATACCCTATTCTAAGGGTATATTAATTTTGACGCATAGTTTGTAACATAACTTAATATTGCCCGTAGACCCCTAAAAGTTACTATATTTATGATTAGCATCGATAGTAATGTCGATCTAGCCATGTCCGTCCGTCCGTCCGTCCGTCCGTCCGTCTGTCGGCAAAAATTAGGCCTTTAAACTGGACCTAGAGAGCTGAAATTTTAACCATATACTCTCTACGGTCCCGAAATAATCAAGTTACGAATTTTTGAAATCCGCCCACAGACACGCCCACAAACTCAAAAAAACAAAATTTTGGAAAAAATCGAATTTTGAGCTAGAAAGCTGAAATTTTTTATATATGATCTATGACTCCTAAAACTGCTCGGGATAAAAAATTTTCAAAATTCGCCCACTGACACGCCCACTAAGGGTACCTATATTATTTTTTGAAAATCCAAAGTTTGAGCTAGGGAGCTGGAATTTATAATATATTCTCTCTATGGACCCTTTATGCTCATATGTAAATATTTTCAAAATCTGCCCACTGACACGCCCACAATTATTATTTTTTTTTTTTTAAATTCAAAGTTTGAGCTAGGGAGCTGAAATTTATAATATATATACTCTCTAGGGACCCTTTATTCTCATGTGTTAACTTTTTTCTACTGACACGCCCACAATTAAATAAAACAATTTTATTGAAACACCCAAGTTTGAGCTAGGGAGCGTTTTCTTTTGATAAAATCCTTTAAATATTATATAACAAAATATGTAGAGCGTTCTTAACAATTCAACCATACTTAGATTTTTGTCACGCCCACTTATTAGGGATAGGAATAAGAATAGGGTATCCAACAGTTCGCCCAAGCGAACTGTAGCCCGTCCCTATGTTTTTTTTTTGTTTTATAATTTGTTTACGCTAAAGGGATTTTTTTTTTCTGTTGTTACAGTACCCTTATAATGCTAAGAACACAGTGTAAGCTACTTGGTATTAGAAAGAATAGAGAGATAGGAAAGAAGTGTTTGGGTGCAGTTGTAGGGTTTTTCTCCACGGGTGGTGTCTAAGATACTTAGGGAGATTACGATTTCATGTATTCGGTATAAAGTAATGGACTTGGCCGGGATTCGAACGCACGACCTTCCATTCCGTAAGCGAATACACTTACCTTACTTTACTTTTACTTTTAAATTCATTTTTTTAATTGATACTGAATATCAACTTACGTACTAGACAAAAATGATTAAATCTAACTTAAAATTAACAGGATACTTATTCTTATTTATTGGTCCTTATGCGGACGCCCTAAACTTAACTATATCTTATAATTATTGCCTTTCGGCCTAAAAACTATTTACGAACTAATCTTACATATGTATTCATCGAGAAAATCAATTAAAAATCGGTATCATTATTAAGATTTTATATTTTTTATATAAAACAAACTACAAACTACCTATTCTACTTACTTAAACTACCTAACATATTCTAACTATAATTAGGATTCTGAGCACTCGTTGCCTTGCGCAACAATTGGTCAAAATCCCAATTGCTTTCCGAGCGCCTGGCAGTCCTCAACGTGCACACGCGCTACCCTGAGCAAACTGAAGCACTACCACAAGTTGACGTGCCCGGCCTCTCCCAGAAACGCCCTAGCTAACTTAGTCTAACTTATAAACTAAGAGGATGTTACCTAGAGTAACGCACCGTCTTGGGAGGGCATGTTGACCCCTCCCCCCTCAGTAAGCGAATACACTACTATTGGACCATTGCCACCCGCTATGTTATAGTAAAACTAACTATTTTTAAATGAATATCTGCTGTAGGATTTTTATATTCTTTTGTTAAAAATCAACCTTTGCTAACGTGAACTGGTTTTTATTTTTAATTGTACATGTTATCGAGAGACTACTGAATGTTAATCTCTCCTCAATGTGTTCATAACCCAATTATAATATGCAACTGCAACTGTTTGTTCTTGAAGTATAAATTGTTAAAATAAATTTAAAAAGAGAGTTTTTTTAAGCTAACCGTAACATACAAAAACGTATTTCATTTCATTTGCTTTGCCATTTATAACTTTCGAAACAACTTAAATTACACAATGAGTTATTTTTAAGCATAAACGCAACCAGTTCAACAAAATATTTGAGTTTCCATGAATTCGAATTTTACCATCGGGGTGCTCGATACGGTTCAACAGATTATAACCTTTCTGTTAATAGTATAACACTCATGTTGACTTCATCCCTCAGTTGAAAATCAATACTTCCAGGAAAAACTGTACAAATTATGAAAATGTTTCCCCGATTATTGTTGTCCTACTTGGATCACTGCTGAGACGCCTAAATACAAAAAGGACAATAGCGTGTATCATTATCCTTGCAGTTGAAAAACTTGTCATAAAAGTGATTTGAAAATCCGAAAAAAAACCAACACGGTGCAGCAATTGCAGCAATTGTGAAAACACCATTAAAAGTTCACATCCAATCACTGAATTGGAGAAATCTGTCCGTGGAAGCATGCAGCTCGGAGTAGGTATTGTGATAAAAGGATGTCAGCTTTTTGAACTATGCTGAGCAGTACATCACTGGTTAGTGATGGTTGAAATTTTTGCATAATAATAGTAAAAAATGAATTTCAAGGCATATTTAAATTCGAAGTGGGTAAAACGTTTTTATTGCGATATGAGTTCGCACTAAGGTTCGATGACAATTGTTTTTAATTTATAAAGACTTAACTTATGTGGTTTTTAGTCGACCATCTTGGCACATAAAAAACAATAAAAGAATATTCGAAACTGCTAAAGCTAGCCATGGTCAGTACGGGACTTAGCGAACAAGTTTCGTTTATTTTTATCGGCTGTGTTTTCTATCTTCATTATGGTACTTACATTTAGCAATAAGTATTTTGGAAACACAGGTGTCATCGAGGTCCCTAAGTAACAAATACCGAAACCCAATAATTTCATGGAATTGTTCCTGCCAAACGGATTTGTATGTACTTTCAACCATTTGCAGCATCAGTCTAATATGAGCGTACGCCCACTACAAAAATCAAAAGATTTTCAAGTTGTGACTCAACACAATACATTCAAACCGCATAATGAAAAAGTTATTCATCATCATTAAGAGGGAAATATCAATTTGTTTTTTTTTTTGATAGAAAAAGGAAATTCAAATCCCAGAGCACTCAGACTCGGTAATGGACCATCGTACTACCAGGCAAAATCCTCTTTTTGGTGTGGAGGTTGGAGAAACAATGCGTTATTCGCTTCTCTTCTTTAATGGTTGGAGTCTATTGATGATCCCGATGGGGATTGAACCTGCACCGCACGGGTCACAAGCCAACGCACTACCTTATACACCATAGCCACCACCACTGTAGTGCCCGAACTCCGAACAGTTTATCATTAAATCTCACCTTCCTGTTTACTGCCTATACCCACAAGTTGTTGACCAAGTCTTCAGCATATCGTCGGCTTAATAAAAAAACCTCGTAACCCCAAAATTTGAAATTTTATAGGAGGAACGAAAGTTTCTTACCAAGCCCAGCTTTTTAGTTAACGATTATATTTTATATCCTTAATTAGTAAAAAAAATCGCAAGTTTTTGAAAAAAAAACTGTTTTTTTCAATACGACTAGGCACGTCTATTTATTTTACTGGAGCTACGAGGTTTTTGTCATTCTACCCTTGGAGTTATGAGGTTTGCTGCTAAACAATACTTTCTGACTTCTTAATAAATTTCATCGAAAATTAGTAGTAATTTAGTAGCTAGCAGGTAAAAATGCTTTATTTAGTAAATGTTCACATATTATAATAAACTGGTACAAGAATTTTATTAGTTCTGAAGCGGAATGTTGTCGTGAAACTCGTGAAAACCCTTGGGTAATGACATTTTTAAGTCTTGCAAATCATCATACCTCTTTTTCGTGATTTTGATTTTCCCGCTTTTTCATACCACTTTTATACCTTTGGATAGTGGAGTTACGAGTTTTGATTTTTATAAGCAGGAGTTACGAGGTTTGCTCTTTAGTAATTTGTCGGAATACGAGGTTTTTCAGGAACCTTGACTACATTGGATTTACAAGATATAAACAAAATGATTTTCATGCGATTTGAAGTTATTGAGGAGCTACGAGGTTTTCATAACAGTGCGCCTACCGAGTTTCTATAAGATAGCATCAAAAAGTAATTTCTACCAAAAATGGAGTTACGAGGTTTTCTTATTAAGGTGACGATATTGCCCTTCATATGTTGTTATTTCTGTTGTAAATATCACATTTGTGGGTCTCACACTCAATATTTTAAAAAGGGGTATTAAAAGAAGGAGCAAGAAGGAGCTGCAGGGAAACTTTATAAAAGCAAATTTGTTTAGTACCTAATTAACCAAAATGAAATTTCAAAATAATAAAATCGCATACAGCAATATAGCTTCCTTTTTTGAAATGACCGCTATCCAGACTGTTTCTGTTTTTACAGTTTCCTTCCAGGTCACTCGGCATCATGCGTTGGAACAGTGCATGATGTTCTCTGATCGTAACCCAGCGCGCCTTTCTAAATCACTTCTATGTACACCCCTGGGGCCCTATCCCGGACCGGAAAATAATTGATAAATATATCACTACGTTACGGCAAACCACGAGTGTGACAAGACGAAGAATTACAGTCCCTCTGCCCCTCAGATCTCCTGAGAACATTGAAGCATCGAGAGCGTTCTGCTTGCAAATATGCATCTACCCTTGGCATTTCCGATCGTTCACTGAGGCGAAATTCATCACCATGACCTTCATTACCACCCGTACAAGCGACTGTGCAGGAACTCTCCGAAAATGACTTCTCCGAAACAGGGCAACTAGTGGCCAGCCCGATCCCTCGCTTAGGCGCATTGCGATTTTTTTTTTGTGGGGTTCTTTAAAATCTCTCGTTTTTATCAACAATTTAAGGACCCCACAAAATCTGAGCCCAAAATAAGGGCAGAAATTTCCAACATACCAACCGCTATGCTGGTAAGGGTCATTCGTCATTCAGTATATGGACGGTGGGCCAAAAATGTGAACATCACCGTAAGATTCTCTTTAGCAGCGTCTTTGTCTGTTTCATAAACATTTTTTGCTCCCTTGGGAGTCAAAACCTTACCTCTTTTTGGCCAAAGGAGGAAGTTAGTTTCATCTCCATTAAATATCCGAATTGGAGGTTGCAAGATATCTATATTTCTGGTTCTTAAAAGATAGTCCACAATTTGTTAACACCATCCTCGGATATCGTTCTGAAACAGTGGAAGAAGCAAGCGTCACAGCACGTCACGAGCTATTTCTGGATGTCGTTTCGGAAAGTTCCTGCACTAAGTTTTTCCTGGTGTGTTGTTTTTGAAAGGGGTTTTTCGTAACGCATTTTTCAGAAATTCGCTCACACTGCTTTCAATATATTCTTTTCGACTTGGCAATCCTTGCTCGTGATTCTCAAAGATCCGATTAAGAAGTTGATGGTCAGTATGGTTTCCGGTTCATATGTTGACTTCTGCACCTTTCCAGTGGACCAGTTTATAAGAGTTGTGCGGGGAACTTTGAATTTAGTTGCAGTAATTTTTTTAACATCTTACTTCATTTCTCATTAACTTCGTTCTCTTAGTATGAGATCAATGCCAAAATAGTTCTTAGTTTTTCTAGTCTGAAAAGAAATGCAATCTACTCGGGAAATTTTCGATTTACTCCACTTTGTTTACAAATCTGCTCCTCAATTTTACTTCTGGGCTGCGAGCCCTAAATTACATTGTTCTCTGCTCCTTTTAAAGTAGTTGCAAGGTAAAGTGCATTGTGGTCAAAAGGTGCGTACCAAGGTGGAACGATAACGTAGAGACTATACGGCAGAAATTGAGAAAGCTTTATAACTAAGCCAAACGCACAGGCGCGGCACATGGGAACAATACAAATCCTTGCAGACCAAATATGATACGAAGATTTAAAAGGGTCTCCATGTGTGAAAAATGCGAGAAGCTTGAAAAACTGCATGGGGCTGTTATTTAAACCGGATGGTACAACCACATGCAACCGAGAAGAAACGCTGAACCTATACTATGGACATATTAAATAAGCGTATAGCGGGGATTTCAACTCCAAGAAACCTCAACTGAATTAACAGTTTATCCGGAAAACTATTCATTGCGAATAAGGTTAAGTGGGCCATTAAATCATTTAAACCATTCAAGGCACCGGATACAGACGGTATCTCCGCTTTTCAGTTTCAACTGGGGGCATATACCAAGCACTTGGAGGGAAGTAAGTGAATAGTACATCCCCAAACCAGGTAATAAGCCGAGTGTACTACCTAAAACAAACCGTTCCTTAAGCTTGACATGGTTTTTTCTGAGAACAATGGAAAGGATTATCGACGTTCACATCAGCGAATGCTTTGCAAAAAGAATGCCTCTACACCCATGGCAATTTGTATATCAGAAAGGGAAACCCACTAAAGGCGCTCTGTTTAAACTACCACCCGAGATCAGAAGCGCCAACTGGTGCAAAGATAACGCACTTTCCGCCTTTCTGGACATAGGCGGTGCTTTTGAAAACGCTGGATAAGATTCCATATCAAATGCTTTGCATCACAGATATATAGAACAACCCACTATAAAATGGATCAAAGCGGTGCTTGAAAGAAGGAAAATAACTGCTTCATCAGGACCGACTTCAGTATCAATATCAAACGCAAGGGGCTGCCCAGTGAAAGGAGTGCTATCACTCGTCTTGTAGTCATTGGTCATTGGTCATTGACGACCTGCTATATGGATTGAGCAATTTAGGCTTCAATACAATTGGATACGCCTGTGACATAGCCATCATTATTAGGAGCGACGATGCAAACGAAGTCTCAACACGTATGCAAAACGCCCTTAAGACTGCCCTAGACTGTTGCAACAGGGACATTTTTTCCTTCAATCTCAGCAAGGCTTTCATAGTTCCTTTTACCAAAAGTAGAAATGTAAACCTTCGTCGAATTTCAATTAACGACACGATCCTTGAGTATCCGGAAAAAGTCAAATATCTTGGAGTAATCTTAGACAGAAAGCAAAATTGGAACTCTCACAAAAACAACAAAATTATAAAAGCTATCAGAGCTTTGTGTGCCTGCCGCTACTTATTTACAACAATAACAACAGTTAAAATTTAGAAACATTGTTCATATTTATCATCAGTAAAAAAAGAAAAAGAAAAAAGAAGAAGTTCGCTTGGGCGAACTGTTGAATACCCTATTCTTATTCCTATCCCTCATAAGTGGGCGTGATTTTGTTATATAACATTTAAAGGATTTTATCGAAGAAAACGCTCCCTAGCTCAAACTTGGGTGTTTCAATAAAATTGTTTTATTTAATTGTGGGCGTGTCAGTAGGACGATTTAAAAAAAAATAACACATGAGCATAAAGGGCCCCTAGAGAGTATATATTATAAATTTCAACTCCCTAGCTCAAACTTTGGATTTCAAAAAAAAAAATTGTGGGTGTGTCAGTAGGCGGATTTTGAAAATATTTACACATGAGCTTAAAAGACCCCTAGAGAGTATATATTATAAATTTCAGCTCCCTAGCTCAAATTTTGGTTTTTCAATAAAATTGTTTTATTTATTTGTGGGCGGATTTTGAAAATTTTATATCCCGAGCAGTTTTAGGAGTCATAGATCATATATAAAAAATTTCAGCTTTCTAGCACAAAATTCGATTTTTTCCAAAATGTTGTTTTTTTTGAGTCCGTGGGCGGATTTCAAATATTCGTAAACTTGATTATTTCGGGACGCTAGAGAGTATATGGTTAAAATTTCAGCTCTCTAGGTCCAGTTTAAAGGCCTAATTTTTGCCGACGGACGGACGGACGGACGGACGGACGGACGGACGGGCATGGCTAGATCGACACTAGTATTGATGCTGATCAAAAATTTGTATAGTAACTTTTAGGGGTCTACGGGCAATATTAAGGTATGTTACAAACTATGCGTCAAAATTAATATACCCTTAGAATAGGGTATAAAAAGAGAAAAAAAGAGAAAAAAAAGAAAATAACAAATCATCATAATCAGAGTGTTTCTAATTATTGCTAAGGCTTCGTTTTGAACTGGGTTGTACAGCTTACCGTTCTGATAGATCGCGGGGAGTTCCACAGCCGAATCGCATGGGTGAAAAATTGACGTTCCGATACTATATAAGTGTACCGCATACGTAAGAGGTCACAGCTGCTGACAGATCCCGGGAAACTTAACTTATTATAGAGGTAAGAAGGTTGACGCGTTTGCATTATACCATGTAGTAATGTTAATGTTCTTAGCTTGAAGAGGCTTTCGATGGTAAGTCCGTATATTGATTTTGTGAAATTGGATATGTGGTCGAATATTCTAATCTCATAGATATAGCGCCCGATGATATTATAAGCAACCTTAAGCTTACGTTTATGCTCGTAATCACATTTCGGAACTAGTAAGGTTTTTGCAAGAATCCTTCTCGTTTTAATGGGATTGATTTTTTATGTAGCCCAAGGCATACGAGGGCCACCATATAATCTACCAGCAGTTAACCTTATGTGGACATTCCAAGTTACCGTTTTATTAAATATAAATACTAAGCCAGGGTTTTTCGCAAAATCTACATTACTCGAAGCACTTAAAGGCTTAAACCTCTCCACATAAGGTAGCGATTCGCAGTCCAACAAATTGAGTACAGCTCAAAAATAGTGGTATACAGATGGAAACGGGTGGGAGCTGGTGTATACGAACCAAATTTCAACACGACTATTCATATGGGAAAAAGTCCCAGCTTATTTCAAGCAGAGCTCCACACCATTTAAGAATGTTCCAGCCACATTCATGTGTCTTGTATTAAAGGCGCAAACATTCATATATTCATGAATAGTCAAGCAGCTTAAATGCCCTTCGATTGCACACCATTGACTCCAAATCAGTCATGCACTGTTTTAAGTAAGTAAGTAAGACAGAAGTAAGAAATTCATTTATTTAACATGTTCTTATTACATTTTACAAGTAAGAATAAATTTTAAAGCTATGGCTTAGGCGTGAGCTTGGTTAGAAAAATGCTTATACATGTACATTTGTAACTTAAACAATATAGTTATTTTTTTTTTTTTTAATAAACTAAATCAATCAAACTCTGCTATTAATAGCGACCTGTATTTGTAGATGGATTTAATATAATAAAATAACTTTATCCAATCACACTCTTTCAGAATTTGTATTGTCCCCTGCATGGTAAGGAATTTTTTTCCGAAGTAAGCTAGTCTTTGTGGTTTGTAGATTGGACAGACACTAATAATGTGAAAGCAGTCTTCTTTCGCTTTTAAGTTGCAAATATTACAAAACTGGTTGAAGCTTCCATTATATGGGCTGCCATTTAAACCAATCAACTCACATCTTGTTTTGAAAATAAGAGATATTTCACTATAGTTGAGTGAGTCATTGAAATAGTTCTTATCCTTTAGATTGAAGTTCAAGTGAGAATACAATACTCTGCTATCTGATTCACGAATTTTCTTTATAAATCGCACACGAATAGCATCTTCATTTTTATTTATTATTCGATAAAGTTGGTTCTTTAAGTTGTCCAGGTTGTTTAGATCGAATGAAATAGTTTCTCCACACGCGTTTCCAATTCTTAACCATCTTGACGCCCACCAGTCCTTGTTTCTTAATTCATAATATAGCATTTTTTTTGGTTATTCGGGAGTCTGGATACAAACCTAATTTAATGATGTAATCCGCTTGCGATTTGAGAGTGCTTGTAAAAAGCATTGGAAGACCTGTTTCCAAATAGATTGTGTAGTTCGGGGATTTCATCGGTAAGTTGAATAATTTTTTCAAGAAGTTCCTGTGGAATTTCTCGATTACTTCGTACTCGTCTGATACCCAAACTTGAGAGGCGTAACAAAGAGTTGATTTAACAACTGAATCGAATATTTTGTATTTCTTTGAAAGGAGAATCCGTTTGTTTGCAAAAACATTTTTCCATGATAGATTCACTAAGCTTTGGGAAGACTTGGCTTTATCCGTTAGATGATTACCAAATTCTAAGGTTGGGTTCAGTTTCACTCCTATATATTTGAGTTCCTTCACAATCTCTAATCGGTTTCCATTGTAAAACCATCTATTTCCACTTTGCACTCGTGGTGAACAATAAAAGACCATAATTTTAGATTTTTCGGTGTTGATGGTTAGTCCCCATTTTTTGCAGTAGCTGGCTAGACGATTTATCATCAATTGGAGATTTTCAGGAGATTCAGAGAGTAGAACAAGATCATCGGCATATAACAAGAAATCTTTTTCTATGTCGTTTATAAATAGAGAAAACAATAAGGCACTAAGAGGACATCCTTGCTTTACACCAGTCTGTGTTTTAAACCATTCTGAGAAATCCTTTCCATCCCAGACTGCTGCACTTGTTTCGGCATAAATTTTTTTAATGGTCTTAAGAAATTTTGTAGGGATACCCAACTGAGACAGTTAATATAAGAGTGCACTTCGGCTAACAAGATCAAAAGCTGCCTTGAAATCTACAAAAAAGCTATACATTTTCTTGTTTCTGGCTTGAAAGGCTCTTATAATCGAAGATAATGTGAATATTTGGTCAACGGTTGAAAAGTTTTTTCTGAATCCAGCTTGACGCTCTGCCAGAATATTTTTTTCATCTACCCATTTTTCTAATCGTCCTACAAGTATGCCACAAAATATCTTGGCTGACACATTCATGAATGAGATTCCCCTGTAGTTTTCTACGTTTTTCAGCGAACCCCTTTTGTGGATGGGGAATATTACAGACTTCTTAAACGATGAAGGGATGTCTGCACTCGTTTTAAATACCCTTCAAACATTCGGCTTAAGAAACAAGACCATTCACAGGTCCCGAACACTTCTGCTGCACTCCTTGATCGGCAGCAGAAATAACAAGCTGGGAACATATGAAATGTTGTTTTTATTGGGAGATCATCCCACGTCAAAGACAGGGCAAACGAGTCATTCGGCATTTCGATAACAATGCCAACAGATGTCTAAATCTAAGTATGTATGATATCAAAAAATCGGTTATTTAACTTAATGGTCGATACGGTATTAATATTAGTTAGGGTATAAGTATATTACACTGCGACCTATTGGTCTATTGTGTCCCCTGCTTGTACCTCGGAGAGGTTCATGCCCTCTTTTAAACCCTTCTCTATGTACTTCTTTTGTGAAGCGTATCGAGGTATTGCTCTGATTTTTTCTTGGCAGGTCACACTCCTTAGAGCACAGCGTCCAGTCCAGTTTCCTTGATGAATCTTAAGCTGTGTGTCCAAGTCCATGTCTGTTATTTGGTGCCTGCCTAAAGATCTTATCCTTTTGTGGGCCAGTGCCTAACAGGATTCCAGTTTGTGGTCTGGAGTTTCAGCGGTTTCACTGCAGAATCTGCAGAGCCCGTCCTCTGATATAGCCATTTTTTTCAGCGGCTATGTCTTAAAAAAGAACACATATTATGTGAATGTAAATTGAGGCTTGGAATAAGAAAGAAGATCTTCTTCAGGGAACAACTGAGTTCCGAAGACATAAAGAAGTCTTGTGCTGGTAAAACTGTCCTCTTTATACGGTAAGTAGAAATTCGACTAGCCTAAATATTATCTGGCCCCTACGGCACAAAAGATCTTATAGGTCGCCTTGGCAAGCCAGAATCTTAAAAAAAAAAAAAAAAAATGGTACGCCTACTTTTTGGAAGATAATAGGCATATATTAGCGATATTAACGATTTGATCCAACTATAAGTAAACTTTGCAATTTACGCTTATTGAATGATACTTAAGTATACACTATCCAACAAAAATTGTCAGTACAGGGAAGATAGGATGTTTGCCTCGCAGTCTGGTTGCAATGACTTACATAAGTCGGTCCCTCTTTAAAGCTCTCACAGGACACAGGAACGAAATAAATTCCGTTTATATCCTTCTTTTTTTTGTAAGATAATCATACGCCCGTTTTTTTAAGAGTATCTCCAGTAGACCAACAAAATATATAAATTTCGTAACACAAAAAAAAATCAAAACGAAAAATATATCACTGTAATACAATTTATTCATTATAGCTAAATATTGTAAAACATAAAATACTAATCCGATGAGTAATTACTGCTACTGCTCTCGTTATTTAGGTCTATTATTAACCTTTCAACTGCTTCCTCGGGAAAAACGTCAATTTCCCACATATTTGGCTCAACAACCTGTTCAAAGTGTTGGACACATCGATGCCATTTTTCCTTGTCAACCCTTGTTGATTTCAGCCATTTTAAATGGCTTGTTTTGGCTTGCTACAAACCCTTTCACTTGAGCCCAAACCAATTCTATTGGATTAAGGTCACAGTGATAAGGCGGCAAGCGAAGCACTTTATGTCCGGCATTTCATCCACGACGTATGTTTCATACTTGGCTTTGTAACGTTTAACGATTTCAAGCAACCCATTGTATGATTGCATCCCTACCTAACTTGAGATCTTCCTTTTGGGAATTTCCGTATTCATTGGCAAAACAGGCGTCATTCATCGGAAAAACAAAGGCATCATACAAACAGGTACATAATGAGATGAAAGGATGTATTTAGGTATGTTTTTTTTTATTTAAACAGTTTGCGACATAAACTCAATCAGCAAGATTTTCTAAAAACATTTCCCAGTCCTTTCCGGGCAATTGGAATATAAAAGTATATAACCACGACGCAATATCATATACCTAAACAGATGGTAAAAAGAACTGCACTTATGCAGCTGCACAATACAAATACAATCAAATTAAAGCCGAATGGCAATACCTCACGTAATAATTCGTTCTCAAAAGCACCAAAACCGAAAGTTCTTTGACAAAATTTATAGAAAAACATATCATTAAATGCTTCATAGTAGAGATGGTAATATTCTTCTGATGTGCTTCAGTCACAAACAATGCTTATTTTGGTGAATGATAATAGCAAGCGAACACAAGACGATCATGCTCATTCCCATTCGGCTGTGTGGGAGACTGGTTGTGGTGGGCTGTATGCGAATTTTAGGAAAACTACAACAACAATTCCTTGGTATGACAGTGGTTTGGTTTTTATTTCAGTGGCACTTCTTGCGTTTGAGTGCCGTGGGCACCACTAATAGAAAAAAGGTCCTCCATAAGGCCTGTACTGACAATTTTTGTTGGATAAAGTATAGTTGTATCTAATCGTGAATTATTTCGAAAAAAAATGGAATACAAACTTAAAACAAAATTATAATAAATTGCAATCCAATCAATGTCATACTTAAAAATAAATTTAGTTACATGGTTCTATTTGAAATGAATTATGAATTCCGATTAATTTAGTTTTTTTCATGAAAAAAGGTTCTATGTGGATTTTTAACCATCTTAAATCAAAAACATAGGGATGGGCTACAGTCCGCTTGGGCGAACTGTTGGATACCCTATTCTTATTCCTATCCCTCATAAGTGGGCGTGACAAAAGTCTAAGTATGGTTGAATTGTTAAGAACGGGTTGGGTACGATATCCCGCTTTTTATAATCCTGATTCTTAAAATCTCGCTATTATAATCCCGCTTTTTATAATCCCGCTTTTTATAATCCCGCTTTTTAAAAATCCCGTCTTTTAAAATCTCGCCTCTTATAATCCCGTTTTTTATAATCCCGTTTCTTATTATTCCGCTTTTACAATCAAAAGTAGTTGCTTTATTTTAAAAAATCGCGCGATAAAAGCGGGATAATAAGAAAATTAAAATAAATTAAGCAATGAGTGTTTTTTGAAATGCAGTTTATTTTAACATTTATCATTTTTAGAGGAAGTAACAAAATAAGAAATAAATAATATCAAAATAAATTTTTAAGTAATAAATATGACAATCTTTAATAATTTTAAAAAAAAATATAAAGTAATGTTATATGATATTCTGCAAAAGGGAACAAAAAAAAACCTCAAACCATTAACAACAATTTTTTTATTTTATTAGTTCAAGTGTATTATAATTATAAGCAATGCAACGCAAAAAACCTGTTTTACTCATTTTTTTCCTATTTCTCATTAATTTTTTTACAGCGCGTGACTTTATAACATTAGTTTTTTCATATAATTTTTCTTGTCCATTTCGTAAATTTTGTATTTCAGTTTGCACCACAATTGCTTCCTTTCTCAAATCTGCAATGAGTTTATACAAGCCAGCACTTTTTCGTCCAACCAAAACTTTCAGTATGCGATGCCACGCTTCAGCATTATTTTGTTTTCTCGGGAATTGTTATTCTGCACTGTCATAAACAGACCAAAAGTGAGGAGAGTACTGCACTTGTCTACTTATGTATATTACGAATGTTTTGTAAAAAAACGGGAATAGCGGGATTTCGCGGGATTTTAAAAAGCGGGATTATAATAGATCGGGATTTTGAACAAGCGGGATTTTAAAAAAGCAGTATTTTAGTAGACGGGATTTTAAAACTTTTTTTTCGGGATTTTTGAAAAGCGGGATTTTAAAAAGCGGGATTCCGATGCGCTCCCGATAAGAACGCTCTACATATTTTGTTATATAACATTTAAAGGATTTTATCGAAAAAAACGCTCTCTAGCTCAAACTTGGGTGTTTCAATAAAGTTGTTTTATTTAATTCTGGGCGTGTCAGTAGGCGGATTTAAAAAAAAATAACGCATGAGCATAAAGGGCCCCTAGAGAGTATATATTATAAATTTCCGCTCCCTAGCTCAAACTTTGAATTTTCAAAAAAACAAAATTTTTAAATTGTGGCCGTGTCGGTGGGCGGATTTTGAAAATATTTAGACATGAGCATAAAGGGCCCCCTAGAAAGTATATATTATAAATCTCAGCTCCCTAGCTTAAACTTTGGATTTTCAAAAAAGTTTTTTTTTAAATTGTGGGTGTGTCAGTAGGCGGATTTTGAAAATATTTACACATGAGCTTAAAGGGCCCCTAGAGAATATATATTATAAATTTCAGCTCCCTAGCTCAAATTTTGGTTTCTCAATAAAATTGTTTTATTTGTTTGTGGGCGTGTCAGTGGGCGGATTTTGAAAATTTTGTATCCCGAGCAGTTTTAGGTGTCATAGATCATATGAAAAAAAATTCAGCTTTCTAGCTCAAAATTCGATTTTTTCCAAAATTTAGTTTTTTTTTAGTTTGTGGGCCGTGTCCGTGGGCGGATTTCAAAAATTCGTTAACTTGATTATTTCGGGAGCCTAGAGAGTATATGGTTAAAATTTCAGATCTCTAGGCCCAGTTTAAAGGCCTAATTTTTGCCGACGGACGGACGGACGGACGGACGGACATGGCTAGATCGAAATTACTATCGATGCTGATCATAAATATAGTAACTTTTAGGGGTCTACGGGCAATATTAAGGTATGTTACAAACTATGCATCAAAATTAATATACCCTTAGAATAGGGTATAAATATGCAATTAGGACTTCGTATACCTGAATATCTTGGAGATTGAAAGGGATAGAGGGAAATGACTTACTGGTATCGAAAGAGCGCTATCGAATTACCATAATTTGACTTATAACTCTTTTTTTGAAAAATTGTCAGTTAGAAAGGTGTTGTTGTAGGGTCGGCAGTACCAATCAACAATTTATTTCCTCATTCCTCTAACTGTACTGAGTTCTGCGTTCACTGACAAATTAATACTTGTTGTGTATGGCAACGAGTGCTCAGAATCCTAATTATAGTTAGAATATGTTAAAAAATAAAAAGTTTAAGTAAGTAAATAGGTAGTTTTTAATTTGTTTTATAAAATATATAAAATTTAAATATTGATGCCGAGTTTTAAATTTTTTTTTCGATGAATACTTTTTTTTTTAATAATTTGCGTCAAGTATGTAACTAGATATCTAATAATGAATAAAAAATTAATTTCAAAGTCAAAAAAACTCAGTGGAGATTTGCTTTTGGCTTACAGATAAAATAACGAATGAGTTACTACCGAGTTGCAGGAAAAACGCAATTCATAAATACTGCCATATCAGTCAACAGCCTTCCTTATATGAAATAGACGTTACAGATAATTGCTAACCTATTTTTTTTTAATTCACGACTATAATCTGGTTGGTTATGGGCTGATGTTATTTTTTTTGTAGTAAAAGAGAGCAATGGGTCAGTTCAAACCTGTCCAAAATAACCAAAGGTAAAAATATTGACAACATGCGTAGTGATGCGTGATATCACATCTATTTCCAAACAAACAATCTCTATCATATGCCGTAGCCCATAAAAGTGGTCACCTTATACACTATACTCGTATGGGCTTTCCATAAAATTTTATCTATATTTTCTCTTAGATCCAGTAGCTTCTATGCTTCTGGATTGAGCATAATTTGCCGTATCCTACTACTTTTTCTCTGATTTTTACTTTTGTTTAGCTTTTATTTCGCTGCCCTTTATATTACATATATATGGCTTCATTTCTCCGGGCAGCCGATGAAAACGTAATAACTTAAACTGGAAACAACTCAACCGAATAGCACGCTGCCCGCATTTAATTCAAGTTCCTCATATTGCCGTCCTTGTCCTTGAGCAAGTCCTGGCTATTCCCCGTAAGATCATTATCCCTTGGGACACTCTACATAACTTTCCATTTCATCCGTGCCACGGCATTAGCGTTGGCAAACAACCACATAAGCTCTGCCACTACTTTTGTCCCGATGTATTATGGTGCCCAAAAATTCACCGTTCTCTCACAAACGACGTGTAAACTAAACGCTTCCATATTTGAGCCCCAGGAACCGACAATTTTTTATCTACCCAGCGGTAATAAATTTCACTTAATAGCTAACTATAGAGCCCAGTGAAACCGCAGATGCCTTTTATATTTTATATATCCCCCTGTCATTCAGTTGGTAGCGTGGCCTCTCCCGCTAGCGCCACCACCTCATTCGAATACGGCGTCGGTCAATGTCCAGTTAAGTCAGCCTGTTGGTTGACTGGCTACTTCTCAGTCCTCAGCAATAGTGTTTTCTCCTCCGGATATATAAACATACTCTCCCAGCTGTACAATTGTGGAGAGCGGTTTGCGTATGGAAACGTCCCTTTCTGGTTTGTGTTTTGTAAATTGAGGAGGCTAAGGTGGGGAGTGGCGCTTGGCAGGCCTATATGGGCCAAATAAATGAAACGAAAATTGTTTCATTACAATAAACGCTGACCACTTTATACAGGACACACGCACATCCATGCAGTATAAAGTATGTTTTAGCAGCATTGGGTGGAATGAGGTTGGCTATGGGGAAAGGCCACTTATTGTTGGCGGATGAATGAAGTACCTAGAAGATACAGACTCCCAAAGCCACATAGTGGTGAACTTGTGCGGCTTATTTTGCCGATATTAGCCATATGAATGTTTTTGTTTTTGCGGACGATATGTGTTTGGGTAGCTAAATGTGTTTTATAAAAACAAAATTCGGCCTCTGGGGACCGAGCAGTAGGTCTGTTATGGCATACATTTCGTCAATGTGTTTGAGAGATGTTGGAATATAATCTTGTATTCAATTTCAGTTGGATTAGAGGAATGGCACGAGGTAGAGAGTGCATCATTTGGTAGGGACTATAAAAACCTTATTTTTTTTGTTGGTAAACAATGTTCAGATGTATGTATATTTGATTAAGAAAAGGGATCGTAATGTTTTGCGGTTAAGCTCTTTTGCTCTTTATTTCAGGGAGAAACTTGCAAAAGTCGAAAAAAATCCTATAGTATAATTGTGTTAAGCATTTCAAACTATGAGTTCGAACTCATTGTAAGAGACGCACATTTCTCATTCACGTCAAAACTATACATATATAACCGTCAAAACTATATAATATAATCAAAAAAACATTTCCAGTTGAATATATTTTTTTTAGACAATACAACATTATGTGAACAAATATCGCACCTCCGGTGATACAATTGATGATACGAGTATCATCAGTCGATAACCACAACACATCTATTGAATACGCACTTTCTTCCTCGATTTTAACCAAGTAAATATACACTCCGTTCCAACTGAATAGGTACAAGCTTTTTCAAATCTATATGGCTCATTATTTCCACATAATGTACATGAATCTATAAATTGATGCTGCTAACTATTTGTCTATAATGTTGCCAAAAGAAATGAGAAAGAATAATTCAAAAAGCACCGTTACTTTTTCTCTGGCTCTCTCGCAAAGCATTTGATACGGAAAAATGGAGTTTTTTTTTGCGTCAACTGAATACGTACATAGCCATTATCTTCATTGTTCATGTGTGTTCCAAGAAGATTAACCCGTTTAAACAATTTTTAAAGTTTTCTGAGTGAATTAATTTATTTAATTGTCATTTGTTTGTAAATTTGGAGAACGATGGGTAGAAAAAAATCACTTAGCAGTGTTGAGAAGGCTAAGATCGATTTACTTAAGGAACAAGGATTAAGCGGGCGTGCTATAGCTACCAAAATTGGACGAAGGTTTAACTTGATCTATTCGTACTTGAGAAATAAAGAGTCGTACGGGAAAAATATGAAAGGAGGTTATAAAACGGCCATCTTCTTCGACTACTTACCTTGCCGTGGTGGAGATGGTTTAGTAAGAACCCGTTGATACCGGAGAGCGATTGCAGCAGGGCTTTCCAAGCTGTAAGGTCTCCGGAGGAGGGCTCCGAAGCTAAAGAGTAGTTAACCCAATTCCAGTGGTGAAGCGAGCGCAGCGTAAACCGTGACCAGAGATGAAAGGTTGAGGGTATTTTCAACCGATAACGAGCTCCTTCAGGTAGCCTGGTAGGGCCTGTCGTATTCAGCCTTACCCCAGTAGAACCGGCAATGCTGGGGTGGACGTTTTCTCACCGGCTTACTCGTGGACTCTAATTTAACAATGAACCAAAACCAAACAAAAACAAAACAAAAAACGAAAACACAGAAAAACAAAGCTCAGCAAAATCTTCAAAGGCTGACTTACGCACAGAAGACTTAGCAAAACAGGACGGGACCGACGACCGACTAAACTATAGAGTCAAAAACAGCTCGGAATCCGTGAATTACTCGGACTCCGGGACTGCTTCCATCAAAACAACACACTCCGATGCGGAGGGATCGACAAGTCGGAAACCCGCACATAAAAGAGGCGGACCTAGTTCGAATAAACATCGAATGACCCGCATAGCCAAGTTCCAACTAAACCGTATTCTCAGGAAACCAGAGAATACATGGGACGAAAAAGATAGGGACACGGTACGGTGGGCAAGGGACATTTTGGCGGAGAAGTCCGATCACCCTGAGACAGGGGGTCATCCTGCTCCAGCTACACATGGCTCGGCCGAAACCATGTTAGCGCTGGCACCATGAAAAGGGCAGCGAATCCTGAGCACGGGAGACCTACCACGGGAGAAACACGGGGCACAGACTAACAGAACGGGTAAGGCCCTTTCTGTAACAGGAGGACCACCCCAATCCGCACCGAAAAACAACAACAAAAAACAGAGCAGCATATCTGCTCGCAAAAAAGATTTCGCATCTAAGCGACCTAGATCGCAAGATGATACCTCCAAAACCCCGAATAAGGCAAAGAGCTCTGAATCAGCGCACAGACCCTTCAACGAGGTAGCGAAGGACAATCTGGTCTTCGGCATCTGTGACTGGAGCAATGATGAGGGGAGAATTAGTGGCGGGAACTGGCGCACGCTAAAGTCAAGACTGACCATCGACATTCTTGCCTTCAGCGATAGAGAACCCTCGGCACTACTTCCCACCTTCACAGACAACGGCTGGTACCTCAACGGCGCTAAATTAGTGAGGTGCTCCGATCAGATGTCGGTAGACTTTTTAAAGGCAGGGATCCCGAGAATAACGAATCTCTGGGTCAATGCCAAGCTGAGTGTCGCTCACTGGATCGACATTCCGGTCCGCCCAAGACCTCGCACTTGGGTACCCCCAGGACCAAATAAGCCGGATGAGATCCTCCGGCTTATTAAGAGACAAAACCGGGATCTTCCAACCGAGAATTGGAGGATCATAAAGGCCGATGGACCGGAAGAGAGGGGAAGACTAATATCTTTCCTCCTCAACCAAGAGTCAATTGAACTCCTTAACAAAAAGAGGTTCAAAATCTTCTACGGCATGGACACTCTGGTCCTAAAAATCCATGAGAACGACGAGAGACTACTCGCAGGCATGGTATGTAAAATATGAATTCACGCCACTTCTTGTTAATATAAATTTATTACCATCTGGTTCATGTGATCTCAAGCGACTGACACATAATCATTTATGCCGCCGTTGGGAGAGTATAAATATAATAGTCTAACATACAAGTAAATAGTAATCTGTAGTAAGCGTCTATGTAATACAGCTGAATTACTCTTACAATATAGCTGAATTACTCTTACACGCTTTGTTTTTTTTTTTTTTTTTTTTTTTTTTTCTTAATTCTATGTACAATGTATTTATGAAACTTATTTCTAATGCGTCACCGGATTGCCATAGCGCTCCGGGGCGATGACTACTCTTCCTGATCTGGTTACAATGTTTTGCTGGTCATTTGTATTAGCTCCGTGGTCGCCGATAATGCCCTCACCATGATCGTTTGACATATTGCACGATTCACTGTTGCTCAAATGACGATCATCGTTGGTAGCAAAATCTTTATTAATTGTTACATTTGTTGATGTAGTATTAAGTGCGTTATTTATATTAATTTCCTCCTCATTTAATACATTTGTTGGTGAACTATTTTCTTATGTATTGCCTATTCCTTCGAAATTGGTTACCCTCATTATCTTTTACAATATACGATCTATCATTAAAGTTTTTAACAATATTACCATACAACCAATCTTTTTCTGCTTTCCAAAACATTATGGTATCGTTCTCTTTCAAACTGGATAGGGGTTTGGATGTTCGATTATAATAATTAGATTGTAGCGTTCTTTTATCAGCGATCCTTTTTAAAATTTCCTGCGCGGGAAATGCATGTGGCTTTAAGTTGTACGACGTCGTTGGAACTTTGGTTTTGACTTCTCGCCCCATAAAGAGTTGAGCAGGTGACAGCAACATATTTGCCAATGGCGTAGCGTTATATTCTAAAATTCGATAACCGAATTCTTCTCTCCGACACTCATCATAACATTTCTTCAAAATTCACTTTCCTATTGCCACACCCTTTTCGGCCAAACCATTACTTCGCGGATAGCGCGGGCTAGCGAATGTTAGTTTGATATTGAATTGGTCTGCAAATTCTTTAAATTTACGGCAGTTAAATGGATTGTTATCGGAACGAATCTCAAAAGGAAAGCCAAATTTCGTAAAGAGTCTATCCA
Organism: Portevinia maculata; assembly: GCA_949715645.1. Taxonomy (NCBI): domain Eukaryota; kingdom Metazoa; phylum Arthropoda; class Insecta; order Diptera; family Syrphidae; genus Portevinia; species Portevinia maculata. The sequence continues at coordinate 225,934,340 of OX454526.1, forward strand.
TTAACACATTTATTATGTGACCTATCGATTTGTCTCTTAACCGTTCAACACATAACCAATTTGAATATGCGTCAATGACTGCCACATATGGAGACCCACCATGCTCAAAAATATCTATAGCGATTTTTTCCCATGCAAACTCGGGTGAATCATGATGTTTTAATGGTTATTTTTGGTTGTTATACCTGTGCTTTTCACATATACGGCACCGTTGAACTTTTGCCTCTATTTCCTTTGAGATACCTGGCCAATAGAATAACCTCCTTGCACGCAACCGAGTTTTTTCAACACCTAAGTGAGGAGCATGTAACATTTCAAGGACCTGAGTTCTAAGTTTTGTAGGAACAATTAACTTATTACCGAAAAACAGAATCCCATCATTAACACTTATTTCATTCTTAATTTTGTAAAATTTCTTGCACTCTGAACTTAATGCCTTGTAATTTGGCCATTCCGCCTCATGAAACTTTAGAATCTGACTCAAACAGTCATCTTTGAGAGTTGCTTCCTGATAAATGAATTTATTTCCCTCGGACATACAGACTTTGTTGACAAGACTATGTACGACATAATTCATTTCGGGTTTTTCTCGTTTCGCGGCACTAACGTAGGCCCTTGACAAACAATCAGCTAACAACAATTGCTTCCCGGGCACATATTTTATTTTAAGACCCGGATATTTTAACAAGAACATAAACATCCGTTGAAGCCTTACTGTTATTTTGTCTAGTTCCCTTTTCACTAACGTCTCAAGAGGCTTGTGATCGGAGTGAACTTCTACTTCACGACCATAAATGTAAAAATGAAATTTTTCACACGCGACCACAATGGCAAGCAACTCTTTCTCGATTTGAGCCCATTTTTGCTCACTGGTCGATAAGCTTCTTGAGGCAAAAGCTACTGGTTGACCTGCTTGTAGAAGGACACAGCCTACTCCGTCCTTAGACGCATCAGCCTGTATGACTAATGGCTGCTTAGGGTCGAACATTCTCAGCACCGGTGCTTGGCTTACTATGTTTCTAATGTTTTCAAATTCTTTTTGGTGTTCCGCTTGCCACTCCCATTTTTTTTCTATTCTCGTTAGTTCCCTTAGTTTTGTAGTAATTATGGCTAAATTAGGTATGTATTTTGCTAAATATTTGCATAACCCCAAGAGTCTTATAACACTGTTCCTGTCTTGGGGTGGGGGTAATTCAACTATAGCCCTTAGATACTTTCCGTCCGGTTTTATGCTCCCTTCTGAAATTGTTTGACCCATAAATTTGACCTGTGTCTGCCTGTACTGAAGCTTATCTTTATTAAATTTGATATTGTTTGCCCTTGCTCTTTCTATGACCTTTGTAAGCACACGATCGTGATCTTTGTAGTCTTTGCCTGAGACAAACAAATCGTCAAAATATATTTCAACTCCTGGTATATCTCCAAATAATTGGACCATCTTTCTCATAAATAGCTCAGGCGCACTACTTATACCAAACGGCTTCCTATGCCACTTAAATCGACCAAAAGGAGTGATGAAAGTTGTTAGATTTGAGCTCGCATCATCCAATTCTAACTGCCAGAATCCATTTTTTAAATCCATCACAGTGAACACTGATTTATTCGCAAGACGACTGGTAATAGATTCTGCAGTCGGAATCGAAAAATGTTCCCGACGAATGCAATCGTTCAACGGTTTCGGGTCTAAGCACAAGCGTAATGACCCATCTGATTTTTCGACAATCTGTAAATTATTCACCCAATCTGTTGGGTGCTCAACCGAACTAATAACACCATCATTGACCATCACGTCCTCTGGGCTTTAAGGCGATCAAGCAAACTGAACGGAATTTTCTTTTTGTTTGTGAGTACTGGTTTAGAATCGGCCTTTAATTGGATGTGACATTTACCTGGAATGCGCCCTAAGCCTTCAAAAATATCCATAAACTGACCAATGAAGTCTTCTTTGGACTGCGGTATTTTACTACTTGTGATAGCATGTATTCGCTTAATAAGATTCAAAGGTTCACAATCAGCACAACCCAAAATGGGCTGAAATTTGCTGTCAACTACCTCGAAGTCAATTGCAACAGTTTCATCCTTCAAATTCACAACACACGGCAATGTTATCTTTCCATAAGAATTGATTTTATTATTGTTATATGTAAACAAAATTTTATTTGATCTATTTATTAAACCCAAATAGGTCATTTCTTGTACGTACTTCCACCGTATACAACTGACATCTGCGCCCGTATCCAGTTTGAAATTGATCTTGACATTGTTGAATTTTAATTCTTTATACCAACCAAATAGCCCTACACGTCTACAATCATAAATATTTTTTAAAAGAAAATTGTTTTCTACTCGATATAAATTACCTTCATCAAAATATCTTAGATTAATTGAATGACCTCCGCGTCTCTCTGCTGTTTGTGACGATTCCGAAATGTTCCTACCATTTTCCTCGTTGTTGTACGCCTCATATTCAATAGCATTCACCCGATTTCTTGATTTTCGACCAAAGTTGTTTCTGCAAACTGCTGCAAAATGCCCAGCTTTACCGCAAACTCTACATGTGCGTCCATCCACTAGCGCCGGGCAATACTTGTCATGTTGTCCCGTTGCTGCCATTCCACAGCGCTCACATAATGAAACATTCCTGGAGCGATTCCCGTATGAATACTTAACAGGTTTTGTTGGCAACGCTTTTATCGCCTCCACCTTTGGCTCGTGCTCTTCCGCAGACAAGAGCTTGATGTTTTGTTCGGACAATTCAGCGATTTTACATTTTGCAATGACTTCATCCAACGTGTCCTGACTTGATTCTAGCAATTTTGAGCGTAATTTCTTGTTATCAATCCCCAGAATTATTTTATCTCTTATCATTCGATTGACGTACGATTGTCCACATCCATCTGCTGCACAAAGAAACTCACAGTATTTCGCTTGGTTCCGTATTTCGGTCTCAAATTCAACAAATGTTTGATCTTTTTTCTGTAGTATGCAACCAAATTTGTATGTTTCCATTACTACATTGCGACGCTGTATACAATACGTTTCAAACCGTGTCATGACTGTCGCCAATGTTCTTTCTGTTGCTGGAAGCGCGAGCGCATTATATATTTCTATACCCCTTTCACTTATGTGGTGTAGAAATAGTGCCACCTTTACTGACTCCTCAGCTCTAATCTTGTCCGCTGCAACCAGAAATATTTCAAACTTCTGCTTCCACATTGGCCAATTCTTCGCTGGCTCTTCGAAGTTCATCTCACTCGGGCCTTTAATACTTTGTTCGGCCATTCTCACGATCTTAAGTTTTGCTTAATTTTATTGGATTTTTTGCCACATCTGACACCATGTAAAATATGAATTCACGCCACTTCTTGTTAATATAAATTTATTACCATCTGGTTCATGTGATCTCAAGCGACTGACACATAATCATTTATGCCGCCGTTTGGAGAGTATAAATATAATAGTCTAACATACAAGTAAATAGTAATCTGTAGTAAGCGTCTATGTAATACAGCTGAATTACTCTTACAATATAGCTGAATTACTCTTACATGGTATCCTCGATAAGTAGTCTTGGCTTAGAGGCTATGCCCGAAAGTTCTTCTGTGGAAACAGACACGGCTGGAAACAAGACAGATGAACAACCCTCTGTATCGGGGGTTGCTCCAACACAAGAACCGCTCCCTAAAGAGCAAAATAGTATAGAACTGTCCTCTGAATCAGAGGATGGGGACACCACAATTACGGAGATGCCATTACTAGTCACCAATGATGCTCCGACTAGTCCAGATTAACCTCCACCATTCCAAAATAGCTTCGGCTAATCTACTTCTCCGCCTGGAAAAAGGTGGGGAAGATATCACCCTCATCCAGGAGCCATGGGTCACAAATAACGACCGCATATCAGGACTCAGGGCAAGAAACTACTCCTTGTTCTATGCAAGAAATTCAGGTAAACCCAGAACTTGCTTACTAGCAAAGAATAATATTAAAGCTTTCCTTCTTCCGAATTACAGCGACCCTGACTTCACTTGCGTGGGGTTAGATCGAGCCCATATGACGACACGGGAGAAGTTCCATCAAATACAATACGCAGGACGGTACAGATAGCGGCTGCTAGTAACACCCCACTGGTGGTAGGTGCTGACGCAAACGCGCACCACACCATATGGTTCAGCAGTGACATTAACAAAAGGGGTGAGTTACTCTTTGAATATATTATTGAAACTAACCTCGTAGTGTGTAACATAGGGTCTTAACTCATCTTTATAAACAGAATCAGGCAGGAAGTCATTGACATGACACTGACCACCTGTTCACCTGATATAGTTATAGAAAAATTTAAAGTATCTAGTGAAGTCTCATTCTCGGACCACCGCTACATACTTTTCAATCTAAAATTCTAAACCCATAGAGCTACAGAAGAGTATCGAGACTCTTACGCCCCGGCTACTGGTGATTTTCAAAACCTGCCTAAAACTCAGCTTTACGCCCACAGGTTGGAAAACGGTAAAAGTGGTCTTTATACCAAAATGCGGTAAAGCTTCACACTGTTCCCCAAAAGACTTCAGACCTATCAGTCTAACTTTATTCCTCCTGAAAACCTTGGAAAGACTTGTAGATTATTGCATACGCTCAAACCTGGAAAACAATTCCCTTTCGAGGTGTCAACACGCCTACCGAAAAGGCTTTTCAGTAGAAACAGCACTTCATTCGCTAGTCAGCACTATCGAAAAATCGCTGTATCACAAAGAATACACGATGGTATCCTTTCTGGATATAGAAGGGGCTTTCAACAATATCAATACAGAAGCCGTCACGAACGCACTCCTCAGACTAAACGTGGACAACTGCCTCTGCACCTGGATAAAGAACATGCTAGACAGCAGGCTGATCCAGGCGGAGCTTGGCAGCTGTCTGACCAGGAGGTCAGTGTACAGGGACACACCACAAGGAGGAGTGCTCTCACCGCTACTATGGATCTTAGTAGTCAACGAGGTAATCTCCACCCTAGAGGAGGATGGATGCAAAGTGACGGCCTACGCGGACGACATTGCCATTGCCATAACGGGGAAATTACCAAACACGATCAGAGACCTAATGCAATCGGCTCTCAGGAAACTATCCTCCTGGTCCATTAAGGTCGGCCTCAATGTTAACCCATCCAAAACCGAACTGGTTTTATTTACAGGGAAAACTAAGGTTCAGGAGATAATGCCACCTACGCTCAACAATGAACCACTCAAATTTTCCAGCCAAGCTAAATACCTGGGAACGATCCTAGATAGCAAATTCAGTTGTAAACCAAACATGCAAGACCGCATAAGGAAGGCTACGATTGGCATTTACATCTGTAAAAAGGCCTTAGGCTCCAGATGGGGTCTACAGCCTAAGATAACACACTGGCTGTACACGGCGGTCGTCAGGCCTATCCTCACTTATGGTATCATAGCATGGTGGTCTGCAATATCGAAGCAATGCCATGCAAGCGCCCTAGAACGAATCCAGAGGGCAGCCTGCATATGCATCAAAGGAGCCTTAAGATCCACACCAACGGCAGCCTTAACGACTTTTTTAAACCTCCTCCCCATTGATATCTATGGGAAGCTTTCGGCCAATAAGGCGGCCCTGAGATTAAGAGAATCCAATTCGTGGCAAAGTTCACACATCGCGCACAGCAACATCCTAACTGCCCACAAGATTCCCAACAATACGGATTACCTAATCCCAACACTAGATTTCAGTAATAAATACAAGACGGCCATCCCAGACCGAGCCAGCTGGGTCGTATTGTAAACAATAACGCCATAGAAATATACACCGACGGGTCAAAGACAGCCGACGGCACGGGGGCGGGAGTGTTTTCAGACAACCCTGCGCTCAAGGTCGTACTACGACTGCCTGACCATTGCAGTGTATTTCAGGCAGAAGTCACGCCTATCCGCAAAGCAGCACGCAGACCCTCTATGAGCCCGATTAATGGAAAAAACTATCGTTATCTACATAGACAGTCAGGCAGCGATTAAAGCCTTAGAATCACCAACAATAAGATCCAAGTTGGTAAAACAATGCCGCGAATCTCTTAACGAGATCGCGGTCAGATGTAACACTTCCCTGTGTTGGGTACCCGGTCACAGTGATATTCCAGGCAACTGCAAGGCGGACGAGTTAGCCAGACAGGGTTCCGCACAAGAACTCTCTGACAACAGAGAGACAGCGGCGGTACCCATTCAGACACTGAAACGCAAACTTCTAGATAACGCGTTAATAACAGCAAACAATAGGTGGAATAGCACCAGTACAAAAAGCAAATTTCGACCAAATACGATGCAAAAAGAACATACAAACTTCTCTCCATCAGCAGGAAAAATATCAGCTCTGTAATCGGAGCAATCACTGGTGACTGCCTTTTAGGCAGACATGCCACCAGATTGGGAGCTTCCTCAAACGACTTCTGCAGAAGCTGTAGAGACGTCGAAGAGGACGAAACCACCACACCTCTCCTGTGCAACTGCCCCGCACTAGCCAACTCAAGGAAACAAATTCTTGGCAATTATTTCCTCGATGATCTAAGCGATCTAGTGAGACAGATATTGGCTGTATCAGCAAATTCGTCACCAGGTCCAAATGGTTAAACTAAACTAGAGGACGGATTGGACGATAACTTGAGCCCCTCCCGCTCCCTCCCCGCAGATCACCCCAAACCAATTCCCCTGCAAAGGAAAAGAGATCTCACTGAAATTAGATTGTATCAGTCACTTCAGTCAGAACTCCACTCCGAGGGCGAGACAGTACCCCGGCGGATCGTCTGAAACAGTCTTCCCGGCCTTGCAGCCTTCCCGCTATGCAGACAAAACGGGAACAGAGTTGCGGTTAGATTGTAACAGTCAACCCACCCTATTTCTCTCCCATGCCTCAAAACCTGTACCACAAACCCCCGAACTCAGTCATCATAATCCAAATCGACTATCGAGGCCGCCCCTCCCTGCTCCCTTTCCACGGAATGGTGTAACTGGAGGCTCGTACTGCACCAGTCGCCACAACCCGCACCACCCCGCGATACGTGTGGCACTCAGGGTTGGACCACCTTCAGTCACCCCCTTCAGCACAGTCTTTCAACCAACTACTTGACTGTGCAGCCGGTACACCCCGACCCCCCCTCCAAGGAATGTAATAGCTTGCTCGGGATTCGACTGTATCAGACTCCCCGGCACGGTGTTGCCTGCAAAGAGAGTGAAGAGCAGTTTGAGGTTGATTCCTAGTAGCTTTACTGAGTTCGTAACTTTTAGATGCCATCGCAACATGTTGAAACACGGTACTATGACTTTTACAAATAAAACGCGTACGCTCTCGTAAATGACTTATTAGAACTGAAGTGCGGGGCGGGCTAAATCTCGACGCATCGGTACAGAAGAGTGGTCGAGGCGAGGGCTTTTTTGTAATTTGACAGCTGGTAGCGACCTCTAAATCTTAACAAAAAAAAAGTGCCCCCGGGGGGGGGGGGGGGGCACCCTAATAATTAGTGTTTACAGTGGTATACGTAAGAAAGCAGAAAAGGGAAAAGGATTTTTTTTTTATAATTGCGTGCGCTAAAGGGATTTCTTTTTTCTGTAGTGACACAGTACCCTTATAATGGTAAAACCACAGCGCAGGCATTTAGTTTGTTGCGCAAGTAGCTCCCAGCAATTCATTGCCTATTTTTGGGTGCTACTTACTGAAAGAATAGAAGGATAGGAAAGAAGTTTGGTACGATGGGATTTTTTTTTTCTCAACAGGTGGCGCCTAAATTTCTTTAGGGAGATCAGTTTTTGTTGTGTGTATTCAATTTATAAAAATCATGGCCCTGGTCGGGATTCGAACGCACGACCTGCCAATCACTTAGTGAATACACTACCATCGCACCATTGCCACCTGAAGGATTGGGAGAGGATTACGGTTGAATTGAGAGGGACGAAAAGTGGAGAAAGATATTCGTAGCATGTTTAAGCTGTTTGTAATTAACAAATAATTTGATTTGAGATGGGAGCGAGTTCCAGAGTCTAGGTTAGGTTAGGTTACAGCAATTGCTGGTGCACATCAGTTAGGATACGTATTTCTTGTTTGTTCATTCCCAGAATGTGTTTTGTTCTTTTCTCGTCGATTCTTGGCCATAGACTGCGAGATATAACACAGTCGTGGCTTTGGGACCAGGTAGTGTTAATTTGTTCCCTCAGTTTTTGGTCAATGTTTCTTTTTGCTGCACTAATTAGGATGTCTATTGACGTAATGGCGTCCATTGCGTCAAGTTCTGACCCTGTTTTTGCTAGCTCGTCTGCCTTTTCATTCCCCACGATGTCGCTATGACCAGCAGAGGGTGATCCTGTTCGCCTATTTCGTTAAGGGATTTTTGGCAGTTCCTGACTGTTTTTGACTTTATGGATTCGCTGTCTAGTGCTTTGATCGCCGCCTGACTGTCTACGAAGATTGTAATCTTGGAAGGATCCAGATTCTTCGCGGAGATTGTTTTTGCTGCCTTGTCTATGGCGACTATTTCGGCTTGAAAAACGCTGCATTCATTGTGGAGTCTGTACGAGTCCTTTATGTCCAGGGGCTCGCAGAAAACTCCTGCTCCTGTACCTACATCAATTTTAGACCCGTCTGTATAGATATGGATCTCTTGTGTGCTGGCGTGCGTGTTCCAGTTCTCTCTTTGGGGTACCTATGTATGTAGAGTAGTTTTTCTCAAAGTTTCCATTGGGAATTATGTAGTCCGTTTTCGCAAGTAATTGCGAATTATAGAGCCGTGCCCATAGGAGCTGTGTCTCCATATGTTTGCCTCCTTAAGGCGGATGGCTCCTTTGGCTGCCATACTGCGAATGTATTCACCGAGGGGGGGTAGGTTTAAAATGACTTCCAGCCCGGCTGGAGGTGTTGATCTCATTGCTCCTGTTGTAACGATACATGCTAATCTCTGTACCTTTGACAGGTTATGGAGATAGGTAGTCCTTTCTGTTGCCTTCCACCATACAATTGACCCGTATATAAGTATGGGTCGTATGATCGCTGTGTACATCCAATGGGTTATGTAAGGGCGCATATCCCAACGTTTGCCAAAGGTCTTCTTACATGCGTAGAAAGTGCATAGTGCTTTTTTTTGCTCTTTCTTCTATGTTACGTTTCCAAGTAAGCTTAGAGTCTAGGATGATGCCCAGATACTTCGCCTACGGGGAAAGTTTCAGCCGAATTCCGTTTAGCTTCGGCATATCGAATTTCTCGATTTTTCTTTTCCTACTAAACAGAACGCATTCGGTTTTGACTGGAATAACTCCAAGGCCGTTCGGTCTTGCCCACGAGGATAATTCTTTTAGGGCAGATTCCATGAGTTCACTAATAGTGGGGAGATACTTGCCACTTATTAGAATTACAATATCGTCTGCGTACGCTACTATTTTTGTCCTTTTGACCTTTAGAGTCGTGAGGATTTTGTTGACCAGTAGGAGCCACATGAGGGGATAAATAACGCCTCCCTGCGGGATGCCCCTGGTCACTATTTTCCTTATGTTACTCTCACCGATCTCTGAGTTAATTACTCTGCTGTTAAGCATTTCATAAACCCAGTTTCGTTATTTCTTTTTTCACTCCTAAGTCTTTGAGCGCTGTTTTTATGGCCGCTGTTTTAACATGGTTGAAAGCCCCCTCAATGTCCAAAAATGCTGCCATGGTGAATTCTTTATGGTGTAATCCTTTTTCTATTATTGACACAACTTCGTGCAGGGCTGTTTCAACGGACTTGATTTGAGGTAGGCGTGCTGAGTGCTGCATAGGTTGTTTTCGTTTAGAAGGTCCCTTGTGTATAAGTCGATTATTTTCTCCAGTGTCTTTAGGAGAAAAGAGGAGACTTATCGGCCTATAATCTTTTGCTTTGCAGTGTATATGTCTCCCTGCTTTGGGAATGAATATGACTTTAACTTCTTTCCGGCATTGCGGTATGTAGCAGAGTCTTATACAGTTTCTGAATATCGCTTTTAGCCATGGCAGTATTACATTAAGAGCCTGTTGTATCATTGCTGGTATGACATTATCTGGTCCCGCCGATTTATAGAGCTTGAATGATTTGACTGCCCAAGCAATTTTGTGCTCTGTTATAATACTTTCCATTGCTATTTCCGGTTGTGTGTCTGGCGGAACCGGAGTATAGCTGATCTCACACCCAGTGGTTTCACTAGACTCCGGAAAGTGGGTATCCATTAATATTTGTAGAGTTTCTTGGCTAGACTCTGTCCAAGAGTCGTCAGCACGTTTAATATAGCCTGGGCCCGTGGGGTCTTTGGATAATACTTTACGTAGTCTGGCGGCCTCGTTTGTACTCTCTATGGATTCGCAGAACGTATTCCAGGATTCGAGTTTTGCTCTCCTTATTTCTTTAGTGTAGGTATAGATTAAGTTCGGACCTATACTTAGTCCAGTCTTCATCTGCCTTACTCTGTCTTGCTTTGTTAAACAGTTGTATTACCAATGTTCGCCGCTTTTGAAGCTCGCTGGTTCACCAACTTGCCTTTTTGGGTTTGCGATTGCGAGAGATGGGACAGTGTTTAACAAAGGCCTTGTGCATATTTTTGGTAATATAGTAGACTGCGTTGTCGATTGAGTCAGTGTCGACAAACTTGTCCTCTTTTGGATGCTGTGTGTACTCACTGACCGTTTTCGCATAGTCTGCCCAATTTGGTTTCCTAGGGTTCCTAAAAATTAGTTGTGCCATATATTGTAAAGTGACTGTAAAGAGTATTCTACTATGGTCTGAGAATGAGTTCTCTCGACAAACTCTCCAGTCTTCTACCCTGACATGATCATTGTTGCTTTTGAGAGTTATGTCTAAAATTTCTGCCCTGTTTCTGTTTTGGAAAGTGGGCTGGTTTCCACAAAACTAGATTTGTGGAAATAATATATTCAAACAACGACTCACCTCTTTCATTTATTCCTGTACTACCCCACAGCGTGTGGTGTGCATTCGCATCGCAACCTGCCACCAAGGATGTGTTCCGTATGTTAGCGTGTTCCACTAGTTCCCGGCCTGTATCGGATGGTGGGTTTACCTCATCGTGTGCCATATAAATTGAAGCGAGGATAAGGTTCCTTCCCGGAGCTTCAATTTTTACAGTCACTGTGTCTCCATTGCTGTACCTGTGAAGAAAAAATGTGTGACTAATAGTTTTTTTGACTAGAATACAGCTTCGTAGTTTATCTACACTATCAGCTCTGTGTCGTGGAGTGCTTAAAGCCTTTACCTTCTTCTTTGGTGTGGAACAGATGTTAGTACGGCGATTTCAGTCCTTCGATTTTATTTTTAAAAATCCAGGGTTCCTGAATTAATGCCACGTCCACGCTTACCTCAGACATGAACAGCAGTAGGTCGTGTGTTGCTGCTTTACAGTGATGCAAATTAATTTGCACCACCAGCAGCTTTTGTAATCTTTGGCTCTTCATCTTCGTCCAGCCGTGCCCTTACGGCACCTAGCCCGAACTTCAGTTTGCTACCTGGGGTCTGTCTTATGCTTGCTGCGGAAGATTGGTTGATCGCAAAGCAGAGCTCCTTGCCGTTACCACTTCTTCTGGAGTATAACTTCACCCAATCCTTGATCGGGATGTTTTTGTTCTGCCCTGCGAGGATGACCACGATGTTCGTCCTCTTCTCTATCGAAGGAGTGTGGTATCCAGACCCCGGCTTTCTGTCTTAGTGGTAGTGCGGATCTTGGTATGACCTTGAGTTTGGCTCCCTCCCACAGTTCGCCAATGCTGGCGATGGTTTTGGAGAAAAACTCAAGGGTATGCCTGTCTCCACACCCCACTATCTTCACGCCCTTGTGCGATCCGGCTCCGTCAAACTCGTCGTCTGGTCCCCCATTTCGGATGTTGACCATCATAGCCTTGAGGATGACGTTTTCTGCTAGCAGCCAGTGTTCAGCTGTGATCTTCCCATCGGGATCTTGCTCGTCAATGACTGCTGCTATTAGGCTCGTCGGAGTGCTGTCTAGGCTTGTTGAAGCCTTGGGTCTTTTCGGGCGGGTTTTTTTTTTCTCTTCCCCTGACCGTTGCCTCTTCGAAGAGGTGCCAGAGGTTCCGGCCTTAGAACCTGTAGAGACCCTGCTTGAAGCCTGCGCCCTGTTCTTTGATTCCACAGGTCCGATGGTTTTAGACTGTTCCTTGTGAGCCAAAGGGGCACCTTTGGATTTGTCTGTCACCACTACTGTTTTTCCTTTTTGCAGTTCGGGAGCTGACGGTTCATTGGGTTTGTGAACCCTCAGATTTTCATAGCTCTTTATTGCCCTCTTATGCTTCCTGATCAAGGCCCTGTCTCTATCATTGATAGAGGTTGGGTCTTTCTCAGTCATTTTTTTAAGGAACCGTTTGAGGCCCTGTAGTTGCTCCGCTTTCTTGTCTCCTTGGAGACTGCGTGTGGTTTCAGAGTGTTTTCCTCAGATCAGATCCTATGTTAGCGGTGTTGAATGAGTATTGAGTTTTGAAAATGGGGAGGGTTGTTAGTAAGTAGGTCCGAATCGCTGGTTGTGAGTTGGTCGTCGCGTTTGTCCTGGTTTTGTTGGCTAGGTTCGTCTTGTCTGGTAAGTCTTGGTCGGTTAGGTCGGTTTTCATTCGCTGTATCGTCTTTGTTTTGCATGTTTTTATTTAGAAAGATTTGGTTCCCACTAGTAGGTCGGAAATAAAAGTCCATCGCGGCAGAGCCGATATACCGGGATAAGGCAACAGGGGTATGACAGACCTTGCCCGGGCGTCTGAAGGAGTCTAACAGCACGTATGAAAAATAGACATGACGAGTTCAAGTAATTACTGAGCTGAGGAATAATATTGATACTTCTGGCGGACCGATTGAAAGACAGTTTCGTAAACAAATATGATGGAGTTTTAAGATGAAATAATTTATGTAAAAATGTACAGTTTCTTGCATTGATGTGTTGCTGCAAAAACTAGATACATGTTCAATGAATTCGCCATCATTAAAAGAAATCGACAAGAAGTCTTAGACATCACTCTTGCCTCTGACACCATCAGCAATATGAAATGGACTTGGAGAGTTTCGCAGTCCATACTTTTTCTGACCACGAATATCTTCAATTCAATCTTAACATTGATCCCCCCTGCCAACCTCTTTTCGGAATCCTCGGAAAACAGATGAGCCAAAATACAGACAAATTCTTCGCAAATTGGTTACCTCGGAACTCTTAATTCCCCCTGCAATTCTTACGAGCTTGCCAGTAAAGCCTAGGACTTTACCTTGGCCCTGAATAAAGCGATGTCTGCCTAACAGGTCACATGCACAGGTAACTAATTCTCATAATCTGATTACTAGGGACAAGCCGCTTGCGCGCTACAAATCTTAAAGCCTTTCAAGTCTGCAGGACCAGACGGCATAATACCTGCCGAACTACATATGTCTTCGGATATCATCCTGCCAGCGCTGGACTTTTATATTCCTCAGGCTTGGAGAGAAGTGAAAGTAGTTTTCATACCCAGGCCTTGCAAATACAATGCAAGACCTCAGACCAATTAGTCTATCATCATTCTTCCTCAAAACGCTGCAGAGCTAACTAAGTATTTGCTTGGATTGAATAGAAAATACTTCAGATCCCTGGTTGGTCTCTTCTCTGGTTTCAGTCCTCTTAACGAACATCTAAAAATCATCGACGTAAAGAGCTCTGGCTTATGTGAGTGTTTGCTTGAGTCGGATGAACCGGCATCTCATTGCATCGATTAATGACCTGCTTTGGTCCAAGCAGATAGTAGATATAGAGATCGCTAATATCCTTCGCTTTGCCAAGGGCACTGGCAGACTATCCGAAACTGGCTCTAGTACTAATCGCTAGTAAGCAGCCACCGGGCAGCTATGCTGAACTACAATGGACCATTAACTCTAATTGCTACTACTGATGACCCCACTGCATAAACCATACTTTACTATTCTATCCTAATAATTTCAAATAAGATTTAATCATTTTTGTTTAGCATGTAAGTTGATATACCTAATTTTAAAATTGTGAAAAAATTAACTTGAAAGTCAAGCCCCTATATGTATATAAAAGTTAATATAAGATAAAGGAACAGTAAAACTGAATTTTAAATTTGAGTTATATAGCTGTTAAGTATTTTTAAAGAATATTAGCTTCGGTCTTTATTTTTATCTGAATAAATATCTAAATATTCTTTTGGAAAAAATGCGTCATTTGCGTTTTATTAACATTGATGTGTGAGTGTTTAGTGCATTGGGCTACAGACCGAGAAGTCACAGGTTCAAATCACCCTAGTAACACGGAAAGTTTTTATACTACCCAAAAGCCGTATAAGACTGCTACATACCGCAAAGCTGGAAAGAAGTAAAAGTGATATTCATTCCCAAAGCAGGGAGGCATATACACAGCAAAAGATCATAGGCCGATAAGTCTCCCCTCTTTTCTCCTAAAGACACTAGAGAGAATAAACGACTTACAATCTAAACGAAAACAACCTATGCAGCACTCAACACGCCTACCTCAAAGGAAAGTCCGTTGAAACAGCACTGCACGAAGTTGTGTCAATAATAGAAAAAGGACTACACCATAAAGAATTCACCATGGCAGCATTTTTGGACATTGAGGGAGCTTTCAACCATGTTAAAACAGCGGCCATAAAAACAGCGCTCAAAGAAGGAGTGAAAAAAGAAATAACGAAACTGGGTTTATGAAATGCTTAACAGCAGAGTAATTAACTCAGAGATCGGTGAGAGTAACATAAGGAAAATAGTGACCAGGGGCACCCCACAGGGAGGCGTTATTTATCCCCTCCTGTGGCTCCTACTGGTCAACAAAATCCTTATGACTCTAAAGGTTAAAAGGACGAAAATAGTAGCTCAGAAGATATTGTAATTCTAATAAGTGGCAAGTATCTCCCCACTATTAGTGAACTCATGGAATCTGCGCTAAAAGAATTATCCTCGTGGGCAAGACCGAACGGAATTGGAGTTAATCCCAAAACCGATTGTGTTCTGTTCGGCTCCGGGAAATAACCCCCCAATGAAATAACCCCCCAAATGAAAAATGAAATAACTTCCCAAAATTGGGGAATAATTTCACTGTAAAACGGATGGGCCATCAACAAGGCAGCAAAAACAGTCTTCGCGAAGAATCTAGATCCTTCCAATATTACAATTTTCGTAGACAGTCAGGCGGAGATCAAAGCACTAGACAGCGAAACCATAAAGTCAAAAACAGTCAGAAACTGCCAAAAATCCCTTAACGAAATAGGCGAACGGCACAGGATCACCCTCTGCTGGGTCCCCGGTCATAGCGACATTGTTGGGAATGAAAAGGCAGATGAGCTAGCAAGAATCGGATCAGAACTTGACGCAATGGACGCCATTACGTCAATAGACATCCCAATTAGTGCAGCAAAAAAACATTGACCAAAAACTGAGCGATCAAATTAACACTACCTGGTCCCAAATTCACGACTGTGTTATATCTCGTAGTCTATGACCAAGAATCGACGAAAAAAGAACAAAATACATTCTGGAAATGAACAAGCAAGAAATTTGTATCTTAACCGGCGTACTGACAGACCATTGCACCATAGATGTAATGGCAAACAGGCTGCGCATCAGCTCACCAGACTACTGCAGGAGCTGTCAAGATATAGAAGAAACCGAGACCATCAAACACCTGCTCTGCGAGTGTCCAAACCGCAAGACATCTCGGCTTCGCTATCTTTGCAACAGATTCTTCGAAGACCTAGCGGACGTAGCGCAGGTAAAATTGACGGACACAATCAGGTTTGTCAAGAAGACAGGTTGGTTCCAATAGGCCAACCAGCAAGAATAACTTAAACTGAGTATGGTAAGTGTTTTTATTGTAAGTGTAGTTTTTACCATGTAAAACAACAAGGGATTACAATGGACCAATGGGCCCCCGTGCAAGCACAGCATAGCCTTGCTGTGCACTTCCCTTCTAGCCTAACCTAACCTATACTACCCGATCTCTTGCGACAAACGGAAAATATTTCTCATTAGAAGCTTTGCAACTTCGTCATTCGAAAACAAATTACAATTGTACGAGGGCGGGTCAATAAGTCCGTGACTTTTTGAATTTCTGACCTCTTTACTGAAACAGCAACACTGCTCCTGTCAACAGACATCTGTCAGTTGACTCCTGTCAAAATTTAAACTTGCTGCGTCAGTTAGTTTGTGTTTGACAGCTATTTTTATCAGACTACTCACTAATTTGAGGATAAAATGGAAAAAAGTGAATTTCGTGTGCTTATTAAGCATTATTTCTTGCGAAAAAAAACCATTACCGAGACCAAGGCTAAGCTTGAAAAATACTATGGGGACTCTGCACCATTGATTTCAATGGTAAAAAAGTGGTTTACTGAATTTCGTTGTGGCCGTACAAGCACTGAAGATGCCGATCGTCCTGGACGCCCAGTTGAGGTCTCTACACCCGAAACAATCGAAAAAATTCACGATATGGTGTTGGCCGACCGAAAATTGAAAGTGCGAGAGATTGTGGAAGCCGTAGGGATTTCGCATGGCTCAGTGGTTTCAATTTTGAATGATCACTTGGGCATGAGAAAGCTTTCCGCAAGATGGGTGCCGCGTTTGCTCACAGTCGACCACAAACGCAATCGTGTAACAACTTCACAGGAAGGTTTGGCGTTGTTTAATCGCAATATGGAGGAGTTTTTGCGCCGTTTTGTAACCGTGGACGAAACATGGATCCATCACAACACACCAGAGACCAAACAACAGTCAAAACAGTGGGTTTCTAAGGGTGAATCGGCGCCAAAGAAGGCCAAGGTGGGTTTGTCAGCCAATAAAGTTATGGCGACTGTTTTTTGGGATGCACGCGGGATAATCCACATTGACTACCTTCAAAAGGGAAGAACAATCAATGGGGAATATTATGCCAACTTATTGGACCGATTCAATGACGATTTGAAAAAAACCGACCTCATTTGGCCAAGAAAAAAGTTCTTTTCCACCAAGCCAATGCAAGGGTGCACACATGTGCAGTTGCCATGGCAAAACACCATGAATTGGGCTATGAATTGCTCCCTCATCAACCCTATTCTCCAGATTTGGCTCCGAGCGACTACTTCTTGTTCCCAAACCTGAAGAAATGGCTTGGTGGAAAAAGATTTGACTCCAATGATGAAGTCATCTCGCAAACAAAGGCCTATTTTGAGGACCTCGACAAATCATTTTTTTTGGAAGGGATAAAAAAATTGGAGAAGCGTTGGACAAAGTGTATAGAGCTCAAGGGAGACTACGTTAAAAATAAAAAAAAAAAAAATTATCAAAAAATCTGTGTTTTATTCCAAAAATCACGGACTTATTGACCCGCCCTCGTAGATACCTTCCATTTGTTGCAAAAAATCAGATCTTCACACATAAAAATGGTGGGAAAAGCCAGGTTTAACGCACTCTATGTTTGGATTAGAATTTCCATGGAGATTGATTTGTCTGTGTCTTTGCGCACATCGGAATGCCATCGTCGTTTTTTTGTAAAGTAAATAAGTCGTTGTTCCCTTTTTTCAGCTGTCTTTTGAGGCGTTAATTCATGGATTCGAAATATAAATAATTAAGAAATCTTTAGCTAATCATCAAATGCAATGTACACGAATGTTCACTATTACTTTATAAACTTCTCAAAAATTAAATAGTGAACAAATCAAAATACTTCGTTACATTCTCAAGACTGAATGCTAAAAGTTAAAAGCATTCATTATTCTGTACAATTCTTGCTGCAGCTTTCATTATTGGGTTCTTTTTAGAAATCATTTCACTTCTCTTGTTTTTTTTTTTTTTAAATCTCTTATGTCGTCAAAGTCAATTAAAAGTGTATATCTAATATGCAAAACCCATTATTTAAATTCAAAATTAATCACTGCGAAACTAGGCGACTGACTTTTTGACTCTGTGAATGCATCCACAATAAGTTCTCAGTCCGATTTGAAATTATTTCAAGTACAGATTTTTTTTCCTTTTCCTTGTGGTCCTATTCAAAACAGTTAACGGACTGGAAATACTCGTACTTTCATTTATATGCGTAAGCCCATATATTGCTCCATCAGGAACAACCAACACATTTAATAAGTGTAATGCAAACTTGCATCCTGGTTTGCCACCAACGCTTTGTGTGCAATCCCACATGCACCAAAGTACAACACAGGTCGTTATTTGAAAATATGTATGTAGGTATTGCAGTAAAGTAATTAACGGAATCTCACTATCATACCGCGACTTGCCGCTCGCAAAAAGCATTAGATAGGTACTCGTACCTTTTGTGTTTGTGAAAGATGTGTGAGAAGCAAATAGGCTTCGTGATGCCGTTGCAAACAGATGTAGGTAGGTGCAAATTAAACGTATTATCCAGCTGGTTAGGCAAAGGGCATAGCAAAGCCTTTAGGGCCCATGAAAATGTATTGTTTTTTTTTGCGTTGTTGCCTATATGCATGTACTCAATTATTCTCAAAGGACCTAAAACAAGTAAGTTAAGCGGTTTTATTATTGTTTGGCGTACACCTTTATGTTCAAATTACAGTAGACGCTCGATAAGATGAACGCATTAAAAATAAAGCCCAGACATCTTTCGAAAGCGTTTATCTTTAACTTTCATCCCACCCTTGTGTAGAAAACTAAACATTAAGCTACCTCTTTTCTTTTTTTTTTAAATCACTAATTACATACTAATTTTCAGAATTTTCTGACTTTATTATAACCCTTATTTTACAAAAAAAAAAACGTATTTCCCCCCAAAAAAAAAAAGTTTATGACGGTTGTTATCTCTATATATTAATACGGAGTTGCCTACAACGTGTTTCCCTCCTTTTTTGCTACTATACGTCACATAGATATGCCAACACTATATATACTTGGGTAGGGGGCAAGACATAGAAGTGCACAATACAAATATTATCCACATATATAACACACATAATGAATTACAGCAGGTGAAATGAAGCGAATTGGATGGAATTACAACAACAACATTGCTGTGCGAGGTAATAATCTGCCAATCGGAACGGAAAAATTTTATATCATGAAGTTACTTGAAATGCTTGAAGTTACTTGAAAATGCTTGTAGTTACTTGAAAATGCTTGAAAATACTTGAAGTTACCTGAAGCTACCAACAACAACATTGCTGTGCATGTTATGCATTTGATAATGCTTGAACATACTTGAAGTTAATTGGACATGCTTGAAGTTACTTGAAAATGCTTGAAGTTACCTGAAAGTGCTTGAAGTTACTTGAAGTTACCTGAAAATGCTTGAAGTTGCTTTAAGTTACTTGAAAATGCTTGAAAACATGAAGTTACTTGATAATGCTTGAACATACTTGAAGTTACTTGGACATGCTTGAAGTTACTTGAAAATGCTTGAAGTTACTTGAAAATGCTTGAAGTTACTTGAAAATGCCGGAAAAATTTTATATCATGTGAAATCAGAGAATGCAATGTCGAAAAATTTAATTTTCCGATTAATATGTATAACAGTCGACTTTGTTTTTTGTTCAACTTATAGAATAAATTGGTCGAATTTCGACCATGGGGCGACCCCTAGTTGTTATAATTGCGTTAACTACCTACTTGTGCAGATTTCGACACATATGAATAATTATTTCATTTCATATAAAATGCCAGTTTCATTGAGTCTTTTCGGAAGTGAACATTGTGCGTATATATTCTGAATTTAATAATAATAATAAAAAAAAACTATGTCAAGACCAAGATATCGTACAGTTGAAGAAATGGAATCATTTTTGAATGAGAGTGATGGTAATGATAGTGATATTTCTGGAGACAGTGATGACGAATTTGTGCCAGGAGAAAATGTTTATGATGACGATGACTTGTATTCAGACGATAGCGATTCTGACGTTGAAGAGGAAGTGAGTGAATCAAATGAAACAAACGAATCAGTTCAAGGTGAAAATATTTATCCATTGCTTGTTTCAAAAGACGGTATTGTTTGGCAACCACAACTATTTCAACATCAAAGTGGTAGATCTCGGAAAGAAAATGTGATTTCTATTCGTCCTGGAACAACAAGATATGCACAAGTTCGTGTTAGTGATATCAAAAATGCATTTTTACTTTTTTTCCCATCACTATTGAAAGTATTATTTTGAAACATTCAAATGCGTATTCAAAATCTAAAAACGGTAAAGATTAAAACAAATCGATTCCAATACATTGCAAGCAAATATTGGCGTTTTGATTTATTGTTTTATATTTGATTTCGAATGATTATTGGCATACACACTTGTTTTTAGATCAAAAAACGAAACTACCATTGATTTATGTAGGAATTCCATTACACACAAAGTACTCGGGCACTAAGTATCTCTTTGTGTTTCTGTTTCTTCTATTAATTGTTTTCTTTTTAGATTGATTTTGGGTCACCGAACCTAAACAACACTCAGTGGATCTCAAGTAACTTTTAATTGTTTTAGTTTCAGATAGCTTGATGTCGTCGCTCGCTCGTTCGTCGGCCCCGTGCGACATTTATTTGATGGTGAAAGAGGTCGTCCAGTGTTTAGAGCAATAATGTAGAAGAAAACGTTTGAATACATGACTCAAGTTATTCGTGTTGATGATGTCTTAAGTAGAATACATCAGAGATCTTCAGATAAATTTGCACCAATTCGAGAAATATTCGATAAATGGTCTAATTTGTTGACAAATTACTATAATCCACATGAATGCCTTACAATTGACGCGCAATTAGTTGGTTTTCGTGGACAGTGTAAATTTCGTCAATACATGCCGTACTAATAAAAATGGTTGCTGATGTGTTCTTCCTTATATTATGTTTGAAAAATTCAATCATATTTGGGAAAAGCAATTGGTGCAATGGATAACTACTTTTCTTCGTATGATTTTTTTTTTTTTCAATTCAATTCTTGAATGCAAAAAAAAACGTTGTATCAATCCACACTTTCATTTACCGACAGCACAGCACAGCACAGCCATTGTATACAAACCTTATAGTAGTGCAACCGTGCGTAAATGACGATACGCCACCAGTGCGCATTCGCCCGCAACAAATCATGATAGGCTAGTTCTACACCATTCTCGTGATGAAAATATGAGTAGGAGGATGATGCAGGTAGTGGTGGTAGTTGGCAAAGCAGGTTTCGTGTAGATTTATGGTATATTTATACCCTATTCTAAGAGTATATTAATTTTGACGCATAGTTTGTAACATACCTTAATATTGCCCGTAGACCCCTAAAAGTTACTATATTTATGATCAGCATCGATAGTAATGTCGATCTAGCCATGTCCGTCCGTCCGTCCGTCCGTCCGTCCGTCTGTAGCCAAAAATTAGGCCTTTAAACTGGACCTAGAGAGCTGAAATTTTAACCATATACTCTCTAGGGTCCCGAAATAATCAAGTTTACGAATTTTTGAAATCCGCCCACAGACACGCCCACAAACTCAAAAAAACCAAATTTTGGAAAAAATCGAATTTTGAGCTTAAAAGCTGAAATTTTTTATATATGATCTATGACTCCTAAAACTGCTCGGGATAAAAAATTTTCAAAATCCGCCCACTGACACGCCCACAAATAAATAAAATAATTTTGTTTACCCTATTCTAAGGGTATATTAATTTTTGAAAATCCAAAGTTTCAGCTAGGGAGCTGAAATTTATAGTATATACTCTCTATGGGCCCTTTATGCTCATGTGTAAATATTTTCAAAATCCGCCCACTGACACGCCCACAATTATTTTTTTTTTTTTTGAAAATTCAAAGTTTGAGCTAGGGAGCTGAAATTTATAATATATACTCTCTAGTAGCCCTTTTTTCTCATGTGTTAATTTTTTTAAATCCGCCTACTGGCACGCCCACAATTAAATAAAACAATTTTATTGAAACACCCAAGTTTGAGCTAGGGAGCGTTTTTTTTTTGATAAAATCCTTTAAATGTTATATAACAAAATATGTAGAGCGTTCTTAACAATTCAACCATACTTAGACTTTTGTCACGCCCACTTATGAGGGATAGGAATAAGAATAGGGTATCCAACAGTTCGCCCAAGCGGACTGTAGCCCGTCCCTATGTTTTTTGTTTGCTTTGATGGAAGGGGTATGTTATGTTTTCTCGATTTTAACACAATTGGTATGTGTGTGTATGATCGTTGAAGGAGAGTTGCATTTCAGCAGTGAAGATTCTCAAATGTTTTTATACCCTATTCTAAGGGTATATTAATTTTGACGCATAGTTTGTAACATACCTTAATATTGCCCGTAGACCCCTAAAAGTTACTATATTTATGATCAGCATCGATAGTAATGTCGATCTAGCCATGTCCGTCCGTCCGTCTGTAGCCAAAAATTAGGCCTTTAAACTGGACCTAGAGAGCTGAAATTTTAACCATATACTCTCTAAGGTCCCGAAATAATCAAGTTTACGAATTTTTGAAATCCGCCCACAGACACGCCCACAAACTCAAAAAAACCAAATTTTGGAAAAAATCGAATTTTGAGCTAGAAAGCTGAAATTTTTTATATATGATCTATGACTCCTAAAACTGCTCGGGATAAAAAATTTTCAAAATCCGCCCACTGACACGCCCACAAATAAATAAAACAATATTTTTATAACCTATTCTAAGGGTATATTAATATTTGAAAATCCAAAGTTTGAGCTAGGGAGCTGAAATTTATAATATATACTCTCTAAGGGCCCTTTATGCTCATGTGTAAATATTTTTAAAATCCGCCCACTGACACGCCCACAATTTTTTTTTTTTTTTTTTTGAAAATTCAAAGTTTGAGCTAGGGAGCTGAAATTTATAATATATACTCTCTAGGGGCCCTTTATTCTCATGTGTTTTTTTTTTAAATCCGCCTACTGACACGTCCACAATTAAATAAAACAATTTTATTGAAACATCTAAGTTTGAGCTAGGGAGCGTTTTTTTTTGATAAAATCCTTTAAATGTTATATAACAAAATATGTAGAGCGTTCTTAACAATTCAACCATACTTAGACTTTTGTCGCGCCCACTTATGAGGGATAGAAATAAGAATAGGGTATCCAACAGTTCGCCCAAGCGGACTGTAGCCCGTCCCTATGTTTTTTTTTATAATTCATACGAGTATTTGCAAGTGAAAAGCAGATATTCATATTTAATGGTAGGGGCGATGGTGGATGAAGAGAGGTGGGATAATTGTAGTTGGGTAGATTGATGGTATATTATTTGTTTGCTCTGATCAAAGTTTTTGGGGTAGGTTATGGCATATTGCAATTAGAACAAAACCGTTACCTGGACCTTATTTTGTTGTATTTTATACAATTGGTGTGTATATGTTAAGATCGGCGAAGGAGATTCGCATTTCAGGCATATCATATTTGCATGTGAAAAAAATGAATTGAGGCAGAGATAAGATAAGACAAGTTAGAGTGTGTGTACGAGCGCGTGCCCTGCTTGTAATAATAGCTGCCGTAGGTTATTCATGAACAACTCAAATTGGTTTATTTATTGGTTCATCAAATAAAAAGGGCATTCATTCATAATCGGTATTCAAAATCATATTAGGTTCATATTTCGTTTGCATTATGTTACACAATCGAATCTCCGAATATAAACAGAATTTTTTCATTTGGTTTTGCACAAGCACCTGAGTGCCTCAGTTTGGGCAGCTAAATATCATTGATTTAGGTATTCTTTTTGATACCTACTTCTTTTGATACCGTCATACCGACCACTAGCGGCCGATATACTTAATACAAATTTCGGTTTCAGGATGTCCCAGTAGGTACTAAAGAAATGAAGTATAGTTTAAATTTATCTTTTGAAGTAGGTAGGTACAATTATGAAATTTTATAGGTAGGTACCCAAATGCATTAAAATATTGAACTCCATCAAACGCATGGTTAGACGTATCGCATTTCGAACTGTTTCGAACGATGCTGTACTAGTCGTATCTTCAATGCTACCTATCGACATACTTGCTGAAGAAACAAAAACTTTAAGAACCGAGCGAGTCCGAAATGGCCCGTTAGATTCCGAAACAAGGAAACTCGAAAGAAATCGCAGTATTGCAATCTGGCAAGAACGTTGGAACGAATCTTTAAAGGGAAGATGGACATATCGTCTCATACCAGTGATCGACGCATGGATTAAACGAAGTCATGGCGAAACAAACTTCTACCTGACTCAGTTCTTGACGGTTCATGGCTGTTACAGAGAATATCTCTTTAAACGCGGATATGAATCCATCCCAAACTGTCCACATTGTAAAACAGTTTCGGAAAACGCGGAACATGTGTTCTTTCATTGCCCACGATACGAAACCGAGAGGATCACCCTACGGGATCAATTTGGGGAGTGGCCCACTCCCGATAATGTCGTTAATCACATGCTTCAGAATGCTGAAAACTGGACCACTTTAAGTAACGTGGCGGTGCGCATACTTAGCGATCTAAGGCGCTTCGAGCGCCAACGTAAAGCGGATAATGCAAATTATAGAGTTAGACGAAGCTAAGGCTCCATACCGACCCCCGTGAAGTAATGCCTAACGGCGGTTCCGCGGGGGATATATAAAATCGGTCTGTTCAGGAAGGGAGGTGGTTTTAGCCGGTAAGAATCCGGCACTACCAGTGGACGCCGGACCATTGGTGCCTATGCAAGGTTTCCACCTTCCACCGCAAAAAAAAAAAAAAAAAAAAACCTATCGCATGTTATAGAAACCCACATTGTTTATTCTAGCCTCGTTAATACCTCAGCCAGAAAAAATATAAGTTTCATATGTATGTATATACATACAGTGAAATCTTCCTTGAGGGGACATTAATGGTGCACATTTTTGTCCGTTTAAGAGAGTTTACCGTTTAAGGAAAATTAAAACAACTTATCCATCTTTAAGCTAAAAAGAAAAGTCTTCATATTCACTTATGTATGTATATACAAAGATGGTATATTAATTGTTGGCTCTAATGGAAATTTGGGGTAGGTTATGGCATATTGCGAGGAGGCCGTAGGATGTTTGCTGGTATTTAATACAATTGGTATGTACCTCCGTCTCACCTGATTACGAACAGGTAGTTTCATCATCATGGAGACCGATGAAGACTACGCAAGGAACAACACTATAGAAACAGTACTAACGAAAGGATGTTCAGAGAAGCTACAGGAAGGAGCTTTGACGTTCTACGCAGGATTTGCAGCGTTTAAGTTACGGAACAAGATTAATTGCGAAGCCTGCACGCAATTTATGATCGATGAGACAAATTCTTATCGAGAACAAGCCTTGTTAATACGTCTCAAGACTTATGAGACCACACAAACTGTGTCAGAGTTTGGGAAGCTTACGGTGCCTACTATAAGCTTCGCAAATACTGCGAAAAGAATAAAGGAGATATTCGAAACAGTTTTTCCGGAGGACCGCAAACAAGCAAACTTGGTTGAAAACCTCATGTCTCAGATGATAAACCAGTTGGAAGTGACAGAAACCATGACGTGTAGCAATTATGGACACAACGAAGACATCGTTAAATTTATTTTAATCGGATTGATTAAATTTACAATAAAAAAAAAACAACAAGGATTTAAGGCTGCCAAACTTTAAGGATAAGCATCATGTAAATAAATATCTATAAATACAGTTATATTTTAATAAATGAATGGGTGTGTTTTTCTGATTTTCATATATAAATATTTATATGTACTCATATTTATTTTTTTTTTGTTTTTAGTTATGGTAATATTAATATATAGTTTATTTATTTTTTATATATACTTTAGGTATGCGCTTTTGGTTAAAGGACCCTATGCGTTGTTATGTTACGTAATATTTTATTTATTTATTTATGAACTATGCGCGAGGAGTAGGCCTAATGGGGATACCTCGGTGAAAAAAAACGCATCAAATGTTCCACCTCCTGGGTGATGCGGAAGAGAACAGACTTGTGTTTTTTTTAGTACCAACCACAGCATTAAGAAAAATTTAAATAAAATATTCGATGCTGTGATTGGTACCTATGCCTCGAATATCCAAATTGGTTAAATGAACATTTCTTTATCTTTAAACTACATACATAATATTCTCAGTATTTGTTTTTTTTTTCTTTTAAGAAAGCAATGAAAACATATATTTTTGCATGTCTAAATAGGTAGGTAGTTTGTTTGACATTCATTCAAATAATAAAAAAAAAATGTAAATCGACAGGTGAGCTGCCTCTAACAGATATACGTATCCAACAACGTGTTCGCTTATAAATATCTGATAAAAAACAAATCGAATATTTCTGAATCAATACAAAAGAAATGATAGAAATCGGTGAATTTTTGGACGAGATATACCCAAAATAGCAAGAGTCTAAAAAACCATAAACTCATAATTTCTTTACTTCTTACATGTTCAGTAGGTAAAGTAAAGGAACAAGACCAAACTGTGGTGGATTCCGGGCCACGAAGGTTTTGAAGGCAACGAAAAGGCCGACGACGGGTTGCGATATCACCTAAACATAATGAAAATAGTTGACTCTGCAGAATGCCGGCTATGTCTTGAGGAAGACGAAACAGCTGAACACATTCTAGGTGAATGTCCGGCCTCAGAGAACAACTGAGTTCCGAAGATATAAAGAAGTGGTCTGCTGGTAGCATTATCCGCTTTATACGGAAAGAAGAAATACTACTAGCTTAACATATTTCTGGCCCAGACGGTAGAGTAAGTTCGGGTATTGTGGTATAGGAGGGTAATGTGGTACGGGCAGTTTTTTCGAAAACTAAGCAGGATACCAGAATGTTTGTTACACACAAAACTGGCGATTTAGAAAAAACGACCAGCACGCGTTCTGGCAACTTCAAAGCTATTCACGTTTTTGGTAATTTGTGTCGAATATATAATTGGTTGCACTCGAGTTTTTTTTTTATGCTTCTGAAATTGTTTCTTGTGTTTTATTTTTTTGTGCATCACTTATACCTAAGTTACCTCACAATAAATGATTTATTAAACTTTATTAAATAATTATTAGTTATTCTGTCAGTATTTTTTTTGTTATTTTTTATAAATATTTTCTTATGTGCATACATCGTCGGCTAATGTGGTACAGCTGCCATCGGCCAATGTGGTATACTATACATAAGTGTTCAAAAGTGTTCTGTTGGCAAGAAATTGTAAAGCGGGTAATGTGGTATAGTGTACATACATAGTATACCACAATACCCGCCAATTTTTCAATCGCCACTTTTTGGGTTATGCAACATTTAAGGCAAACATCTTTTTTATTGTCTGCTCAACATACTTGTATGAATACCATTTTGAAGCCAATAATTTAGTCTTAATTTTTAGCTATATATGGCTCGATTCAGAGCGACACTTTTGCAATTATAGGCAAAATAGTAATATGTATACCACAATACCGGAA
This sequence comes from Portevinia maculata, assembly GCA_949715645.1. Taxonomy (NCBI): domain Eukaryota; kingdom Metazoa; phylum Arthropoda; class Insecta; order Diptera; family Syrphidae; genus Portevinia; species Portevinia maculata. The sequence goes on from OX454526.1 coordinate 225,961,743, forward strand.
GTTACTCTACAAACGACCTCATAGGTCGCAGTACCTTTTTCTTCGCCTTGGCGAACCAGAAGCTAAAAAAAAATGTATTGCAAATTTCAGCAGAACCATTTACCACAGGGCATGACAACTAATAATATAACGAAACGAGGAGTAGGCCGTCTGATTAAAGCTCGGTGATTAAAAACACGTATATCTAATGTTACAACATGGGTAATGCGAAAGAGAACCAATCAAGCAACCTTCATTAGAAGCAAAAAACACAAACAAGTGACCTTCCTCAATGCTTTATTGCAAAGGTGCAGGGACTTTAAAAAACGAAAATTCGTATTATCCATATAAATATTCATCGTGTAGGTACCTATTGACCAATAAGTGGTGGTGCAGCATGGCACAATACCGACACAAAATAAATTATGTCATTGCTTTATAAATTAGACTGAATATTTCTAAATCAATTACAAAAAGAATGATATAAATCGGTACATTTTTCGACAAGATATAGCCAAAATAGCGAGAATCTAAAATGCGATAAATTCATAATTTATCATTTGAAAGAAAAATACCCAAATCAAATTTTAATAAATTTTTCGTTTCAAACGAATCGCCCCTTCCATCCAGAGAGTCGATAATGCGAAATCCATTATCCATACAAATAATAACTTACTTGGTTTCCATCATCAACCTCTGCTACTTGCAAAGCATACGTACATGAACATGCTACCTGCGCTGCCTACGCCTATGCTCCTTCTTACAATGAAAAAAAAATGCATACACAATGGAATGAAACTCGTTCGGCGGAAAGATTCGAGAGAGACAAACCGGTTTATTTGGTCTTGCTTTCTTCGTTTTCAAAGTGTGTATTTAAAATGAAGATGACAGCAAAAGTTTAGACACAAACATTCTAGCTCAATTCATAACGCCATCTGCATTTAGTCGGCTAAAACAAAAAATTCGACATGATGGCACTACTATAAAGTTTATATACAATGGCACAGCACAGCACAGCACTTGTTTTGTACATTGGGAGGAAAAAAAAGTACTGTATTGCAAAGTACTATGCATAACTCTATTCAAATTGGATCTGGTGAAAAAAGTAACCATTAATTGCAGAGTATTACAATAAAACAAAAGGTTTGTTAATATACACTGCCTCTTTAAATTTCAAGTCCTGTAATGATTTTTGTTTTCATTCCATATAGCTAGGCCGTGTATATACAGTTGATAAAATGCTTTCTTGCTACAGCTGTAAAAGAAAAACAAAAAGAAGGCCAATGATTGTATTTGCAAATATGATTGATATTTCTGCTTTGAATTCATTAATAATTTTCAAAAAAGTGAATCCGTATTGGTAAGCAACACAAAAAACAAAAATATAAAGGAATTTTCTACGTGAATTTGGATTTTCACTTGCAAAACCATATATGTCAGCTAGAAGTGATTAACCGAGACCGGCATCATTAGCATCTTTGCTTGCAACTCTTTCAGGAGAAAGTTCAGCAGCACAATGTTTAGATGAAATTTCTGCATCATCTTCATCAAATCCACCAAAAAGGCCAAGAAGCGTCCCACTACAAATAAAAGGTAGAGCAAGATGTCACGTTTGCTATAAAGAAAAGTCTGCCCCCAAAAATAGTATATACGAGACAATTTATTGTTTTTGCACGAAAGCTGCTTGTAAAAATCAACATAATCGAAATGTTTGTGTAAAATGCATTCAAAAAAAATTAATTTAAATTTATATTCACTTGTTTCTTTAGCATACAATTATTATAGAAGTAATTTTTTTATTTATCTTAATTAAAAAATAAAAACATTCATGGAAAACACTAAAATCCCATCTATTCCCGCCGAGTTTAACGTCCGGAAATTTTTTATTTTATTCCAAAAATTATTGGTTTAGCAACGCCATATAACCTTGCAAGGTAAACTAGGAAGCAAAAAAAATTACTCAAAACCACAGTAAAACTAAGTCCCGTTACTTTTCCGACCTTGTTCCGATTTATACGATGTCCCGATTAAACGATGAGTGACCTTCACGTTCGTGAAGTGAATGTGAGGAGAAAGAGTTTGAAGCATGTGGGGGATAGACAAAGAAGGTCCACAAATTCCCGGCCGATTCTTGTAGGTATTCCTTTTTGTCTTCGTTTCGCAATTTTTGTGTTTGCTTCATTAGTTATGTTTTGCTCGGTCGTGTTTGGCGAATGAATTAGTGAACCCTGAAAGAATGACAAAGAACAAATAAAAAGAAAAGGAAGAATTAAAAAAGAATTAAAGTGTAAATTATCGCTGCGTACCCAAAAGAGAACTTGCATGTCGGGCAGTCCTCATAAAAATCGGAACCTACGGTAAATTGGGTAAGAAAACAAACTTAAAACGGACCCTATAATGATAAAAATATTTCCGTCATCTTTGTGAGATTCCATCTCTTCGAATAGTTAATCTCAGCAAGCTTTTAGTGTACATGGACGTATGGCATTACTGCCAGCTTAGTAGGCTATCGTGAATGAAAGCGTTGCCAGGAAACATTGAGAAGGAATGTGTATTTAATGTTACTTTTGGTATCATTTCAGTACGGAATCTGCATCATAAAAACACAACACGCAAATCGCTGAAATGTTGCAACTCTGCAATTTCTGGTTGTTTTTATGGTTCTATTCTCATTAAACTATGTAGGTATTTGACAGTAGAAAATTTGGGCACAATCATGCCTGCCTGCATGTTGTGTGGTTGTGTCATTTGATCATCCCTCGGCATTTAGCAATACTCGATTCAATTATTATCTGGGTGTAGAAAGAAGAGCCCTGTCATTCTGATATATATGTAATGCAATTTAGGATATAGGACATAATATATGGTGTCGTTGTGAGAGTTACATGCATAAAGCAAGTTGCTGACAATAACAGAAATGATTTAGGGCGCCCAATGGGTACGGAGTAGCAAAACGAGCACAACACTGAATTTATTACTGATGCTTTGGAGAATTCTTTACCGTTGGAGTAAAGATATTCCTTTTGGGCGAAGGATGGAGGCATACTTAAGCCAGAAAAGAACGAAAAAACCAAAAGAAAACGTTGAGCAGATGACAAAGCTCACTCGATATCACGTTGTCTATAAAAAGTTTCAAAACAAAAGATTTCGATTCAATTTTCAGCTCAGTGAACTTAAAACAAATCTAGTAACGTTTAACGCAATTGGCATCCTATCAAATTCTATTTGTTATAATTTGTTTGTTGCTTGTCTGGTTTTTGACTAGGCCAGCAGAAAGCTGTTAACCCTAGAAATATAAACTGCACCTCGGAGGCGCCCGCGAAATATATATATTGCTTTCTTCTTTTAACCGACACTCGAACTAGTTTTTTAAGCCAACTCAGTCGTCGATTTTTACTTGCGATTGACGGTCTTTCCGGTTCGGTAAGTACCACCGTTTTTCAGTTATGGTAATGCAGTTATGGTAATGCGCTATTATCAGCATATGAAAATTAAATACCGAAGATCTTTAATTTTGTGTTCCTTTTTGTTATGGATTTATAAAATCCTACTTCTCTTTAAAAAACAGAAAAATTAATAATATATGTTTATGTTTTACTTTATTGCTAATAACGTAACAATAAAATGAAACAATAAAAAAAAATATTTATTTAATTTTGTAAAAAAAACGTTTTTTAATTGTGCGCCTCCCAGGCGCATGTTTATCTTTTCAGTACTAAAAAATAAGATTATCTTTCTAGGGTTAATGACCTTTTCTTCTTTATTCAAAGTAAGTAGCTGAGGTTGTTGCGAATGGCAGTACATTGAAATTAATGGAGTTTCTCTTACCAAAGAAAGGAGTGAAAGAGAAATAAAAAAAAGAAAAAAAAATCAAATCCTTCCCGCTTTACGCAAGCATGAGCAGCATGGAACGAACAAATTCTTAAAGTAATTAAGACCAATCATCAAGCCGGTGAATAAAGTATATTAAAAATGTATAGTCGTCTAACTATAAAAAATGTTTAAAGGAAAGAGGAAAAATATGGGTCAAATTGACCAGAGTAACCCTTGTCCTGATTAGCGGCCGGCAGAAAGTATTTTTTTTTTTGCCGGGGTGTGTGAGACTTTCTGCACTGGAGCACTCAGACTCAATACTAGTCCATTGTACTACCAGGCAGACACACCACATTTTACTGTGGGAATTTACTCGTTTTTCTTAGAAGGCGCTTCAACGATAAGGAGCTTAGGTTTACAGCACTCACCATATCCGCACCAAATACCAGCCACCTGATACGAGCAAAAGCAGGACAATCACAGAGGAAATGTTCCGCCGTGTCGTCGCTTTCTCCACAGGCTTCGCAGTTGGTGGTGTCGCTTAGGCCTAGCACCTTAAGGTATTTGGCAAAAAAGTAGTGTTCCGTAAGAACGCCAGTGGTCTGCCTGCAGTTTTTTCTGTTGAGAAACAACAAGAATTTCGCAGATTTCCCACAGACGTCGGGGAGAATTAGCTTAGTCTGTCTGCACCCTGAAGAGTCATGCCAACGTCGATTGTATTCATAGGAAATCCAACCGTCAATGGAAGCCCTGACCGAGAACGCAGATAGACAGATCGCTGGTTCAGGTCCTGAGAAGTCCCCCTCTGAGCCTTGTCTAGCAAGTTCATCGGAGATCTCATTTCCCGTGATCCCGTTATGACCCGGGACCCAGACAAGTTTAAGTGAATTCAGCTTTCCGACCGAATTCAGAGATATCTTGCATTCACGTACTATTTTGGAGGTAGTTAAAGGATTGAGTAAGGCCTTAAGCGCAGCCTGACTGTCGCTACAGATGCAGATACTTCGCCCCCTCCACCTGTTCCGCATAACATAGTCCATGGCCATTAGGATAGCATAAGTCTCTGTTTGGAAGACTGACACATATTTGCCTAACGGAAAGATTCAACAGAAAGCACGGCAACATCATCCGCGTACGCCTGAGCGTATACATTAGAACTGTTGAGTGCGTTCAACAGAGAGTCGACCAGCATACACCACAGCAGTGGAGACAGAACATAGCGGCCACAATCCGCATCCGCGACCAACGTTCTATTCATTAGCATTGCTTTAATCCACAACACCAATGGTTCGTCTACGCCGTGTTGTCTGGCGGAGCTGCACAGGCTATCAAAAGTCGCATTGTCAAAAGCACCCTCAATATCGATGAAAATGCCCATCGGGTATTCTTTTCTGTCAAGCGCGCCCTCAATTCTACCAACTAGATTTTGGAGCGCAGTCTCGCAGGATTTTCCGCGTTGATAGGCATGTTGCATCTGAGATAGGAGATGCAATGGCAAAGCAGTTTTGCGCACGTAAAGCTCGACCAGTCTTTCCATGCTTTTCAGCAGGAAGGAAATCAGACTGATTGGTCTGAAGCTCTTGGCGAGCGAGTAGGCACTTCTGCCAATTTTTGGTATAAATGCCACTCTAACTGTACGCCAGGGTGTTGGAATGTATGCCAGTGATAGGACAGCGGTCAAGATTTTCTTCATAGTCGGTAGCAACTGGTTTGTACATTGTTGCAGCATGGCTGGGTATATTCCGTCCGTACCAGGTGACTTGAAGCCGTCAAAAGACGCAAAGGCGTATTTAATGGCCTTGTCCGTTACCACGGCCTTCGCAACATACCAGCTATGCCGAGTTGTTTGTCTTGGCTCATTCATTGTCTCGGTAATCGGGGCTGGTTGTGAACCAATTGTAATCTGGTTACCCGGAAAGTGAGACTCCAGCAGATAAGTAAGAGTTTCCGATTTCGTCTCAGTGAAGGTGCCATCAAGTTTTCTAAGTGAGTCCAGTTTGGCTGGCTTGCCCTTTTTCAGAACTTTAACCACCCTACTAGTTTCATCCAGTGTTTCAATCTTTTCGCAGAAATTCCTATAAGAAGCACTTTTCGATGCCCGAATTAGCCTCTTATATTCCTTCTAATTCGATCGGTAGAGATTCCAGTCTGTCTCCAAATCAGTCTTGAGTGACCTATTTAGAAGTTTTCTAGCTTCTCTTGGGATTCTTTGCAGTTCCGAGGTCTACCAGGGAACCGGCGTTCTGCCAGGGGGTTTACTTACTGGGCACGTCAGGTCGAAACAGCTGGTAATGGCACTATTCAGGTTTTGAACAGCTTCCTCTACCTTTTGTCTCGTCCTGAGTTGAGTTGGAGTTTTGAGAGTTTTTCCCATTTCCTCCCTGAAGCGTATCCAGTTGGTTTTTCTTCGATTCCTCCTCTCCTGCAAAGTTATGGCTTCGCATTCGATTTGGAATTCGATATACGAGTATCTATGATCTGAGAAGGACGCCTCCGAAGAGACCCTCCAGTTGGTAACCGCCTTAAAGTATCTATTTGATAGAGTCAGGTCGATCACCTTCTGTCTTCTTGACGTCACAAAAGTTGGCTGTGAACCAACATTGTTGATGGACGATCAGACGATAGAATGAAATCCAGGAGATGGTTTCCTCGCATGTTGCATTTGCTGCTGCCCCAAACAATGTTCTGAGCATTGGCATCGCAGCATATAACTAAGCCCTTCTTCCTGGCAATAGTCTATAAGTTCAGCAATTGCCCTTGGTGGTGGAGGCACTACCGAATCATAGGGGAGATAAGCTGACGCCACGACGAAGGTCTTCCAATCTCCGTTCGTTTCGTAGCTTATAACTGCAGCAACCAAATCTTGGCCGCAAAATTGTCCAAGCTTATTCGCTGAGAGAAGGTTCGACACAACAAGACAAGCCCTGGGCCTTTCGGATCGCTCGTCACAGAGTATCGTGGTGCCACGAACACCTCCAAGGCCACATATGCGATTTTTCCACACCCATGGCTCCTGTATGGATGTTATGTGGGGTTTTGTACTCAACCCAGAAAGCTTCTTGCTGATTAGAGCAGTAGCAGCCTTCGAATGTTGAAGGTTAATCTGGGTAAATATAATTACCGTGTTTTTCTTCGCGACAGCCAATTCCTGTCTACTGGTGCTGCAAGCATTGCTGGTTGCAGAAAATGTTTCATCCAGATTTTGTGCGCGGGGACCTCCATGAGTTGGAGGTATTACAGTGAAAGGTGCGTACGCAGATCCACCGGTAGGAGTGCTCGAAGCCTTCATCCTCCCTTTATTCCTGTTTGAGCTATTGGAAGAGGAGGCAGCGCTGGTTTCAATCCGCTGGTGCGTTTCGGTTGGGGTAACCTCTGCCCACCTGCATCTCTCAGCCGTCGCCGCCGAGGTAGTGCAGCTCTGAGCGCGTGCGCCTTCAACTGGTTCAGTTTCTGTGCGATGCGCCATTGCCGAATTCCTCTTTTTCCTCTTCCGCTGGCTCTTAGACAGAAGCCCAACGGTGCGTACCGCTTCTGCAGCCCGTTCAACCTGTCCGGTTTCCTGGGCCTCATCAGCAACAACGCAACAATCAGCTACCTGTCTATTGGAATGAAGATTAAGCGTATCAGTTTGAACCTCTCCGCTACTTTCTCCATTACTCCAAGAGTCTTCGGAAGCAAGCGTTCTTACAGCTCCTAAGTCAACGCCTGTACAGGCGGGGGGCGTTGGTAGTATGTTGGTTGGGGCCTACAGAATCCTTGCCCCGACCGCGGTCGTTAAGATCACGGGTAGATTTTCGCTGTTGCGAGTGCCACCTGAAGTAGACATAACGTTGTTCCTTCATACTTTTCCTTTTGGTTTGGTTCGCGGTAGGGCATTCACAGCGAGTAAAGCGCAGTCTGTATGGGCGCACACCGAAGTCTATTCACATACAGACATCGCTTACATCTCAGCTATAACCCTACAACCTCGGATAGCGAGCGTATCGCACCTACCCTATGAACCACCTGGGTTCGCGCCTGGTGGGGAACCACCCCTCAGTACGGATTTTAGTCGCCTCTTACGACAGGCATGCCTACCTCGGGTAAATTCTAACCCCTATCCCGAAGCGGGCGTTTGGATTTGAGTCGCCTCTTGCGACCAGCATGCCTACCTCGGGTAAATTCTGACCCCTATCCCGAAGGGGGTCGGCAGAACGTACTGTATAGCTCGAACGAAATCACTTGGCCAACGGTCGCTTGCGCAGAGAGAGGATTTTAGAGAACAAAAATATTGCAGAAGAGATTAAATGGATAAAGGCTATTTCCTAAATTTTACAATCCCTAACTCAACTTTGCTTTTCTTTAAGATTAAAATGTTATTTCGTGTATGAGTTTTATTTTTTCAATTCTAACCCATTAGACAAATTTCGGTAAAATTATAATAAAAAAAAATTAATCTTGCATAATGCAATGGGGTTAAATATTTAAAGCTGCCAATGACCTAGGACGTGATTAATAAGGAGTTTTTTTTATAATTTGCGTGCGCTAAAGGGATTTCTTTCTTCTATAGTACAAACTACCCTTATAGAGGAAACTACAGCGCAGGCATTTTTGTTTGTTGCTGTAAGTAGCTCCCAGCAAATGATTCATTGCCTATTTTTGGGTGCTAATTTCTGTATTAAAGAATAGAAGGAAAGGAAAGAAGTTTGGTGTGATGGGTTTTTTTCTCCACAGGTGGCGCCTAAATTGCTTTAGGGAGATCTGTTTTTGTTGTGTGTATTCAATTTATAAAAATTATGGTCATGGTCGGGATTCCAACGAACGACCTGCCAATCACTTAGTGAACTACCATCATCTCTACCAACGCACCATTGCCACCTGCAAAGTTGAAGGCTTTTGATTAGTGATGGGCGCATTCGAATGATATAATCGATTATAATCGATTCAGACAACATTTCGAGATATCTCGATTCTCCACTCAAATCATTCGAACGATTTCTCACATCTACTTACTCTATGCGAAATGAGAACTCGATATGTACTCGAGTTGCGATTCGAGACAGAGAAGAGAATATTGGGCGAAAGAACAAAAAAGAAGAAAAAATACAAAATCGAGAACTCGAGAAGTTGATTTTTTGTGTATCTCGAGACTTTGGGTTTATTTTTTTATATTCATTTTCGTAATCGATGCATCGTTGAGGGTTGGAGTTGAATATTGAATTGTAAACGAAAAGCGAGAAGCGAGAATCGTTGTGTTATGATTTTTTTTTTGTATTGGGTTTTTGTTCATTTATTTTTATTAACTGTTCTGTTCTCTGCTGAAGTCTGAAGAAGGTACGATAAGAATAATTTATGAATGTTTTGTCTATGTTTTATTTTTTTAGAAAGCAATAAAGGTAGGTAAATTCAATTATAATCAGTAGTTTGCTGTGGTTTATATTAGATATTTTGTGTAATCGGCAGTGATTTAAAATGAAACCTAGTGGAAAAAATTGTTTCGAAGATCATTCGATTGATCATTCGATTCTTTAAATCATTCGAATACTAATATCTCGATTCTTTAAATTATTCGATTATGCCCATCACTACTCTTGATTGTTTCTGTTTTTATGGTTTTAGAATTTGTTTTTTTTTTAGCTAAATCAGAAAAACTGAAGTCATAGGTCCCAAGTAACTTTATATAAATTTATATATTTAACCCCATTGCAGTGTACAAAGGATTTTTTTTTATTATAAGTGCGCCGAAATTTTTCAACCCAGAAAACCTGAAACCTAAAATTTTATGTTTTCGAAGTAAAGTTGACGGCTCCCTGAAACTACGCCGAAGGAAATTAGGCCAAAAAATGAATATGGAAAAAAAGCCCAAAAATCTCCATACAAAGTTGTGGTGTTTTTTCCTAGGAAAAAACGACGAGTTGAGTATGAAGAGAGGTACTGACTAGACGTGTTTTTCTGGCGGGCAGTTTCGCAGTGGTTTTGTACCATATAAAGTTCCCAAATTAATACCTTCTAATTGCATAAAGATCGCCTCATGAAATCGCTGTTTATAAGTGTTAAAATTAAGGTGATTCTCTTTTTATTTTAAACGTTTGCTATTTATTCGTGGCCTCTGAATTAATTCTTTGTCTAACTCATTCGGTTCGAACTTGCACAAATGTCAAAAAAAACACGCGGCAATACATCAAACCTTAAAGTGGACTCACCTCGAACTCCCTTGAGTTGTATCAAACCTAATTTCAGCAAATTGACAGCCGACGATATCACAATGTGGGATAAATTAGACGATAAACTAAAAAAACAAAGCGAGTTCATAATAACATTGTTATCTAAACAATTTAAAGAAGAAAGTGAGTCACTCGCGCATAAAATACAAATTCAGTTCGTCGAAGTCAATGAAAACATTACCGATGTCATAGCGCGAGTTTCACTGCTCGAGTCGTCTATCACGAATTCAGCCGTCGATATAGATGCGCTCAAATATGAAGTCGCACAGTTAAAATCATCTCTATCGGACGCCAATGTTAAACTTATTGACACCAAAACCCAATTCATCCACAATGATAACGAACTTTCAAAAATAAAAACCGAACTTGCCGCCGCTACAACGGCAGTTAACAATTTATCAAATTTTTAAGACGACCTAGATAATATACGTATTGCGGGTGATGCAGTACTGTTCGGAATCCCGCACACACCTGATGAGAACCTAAAGTCGCTCTTCAATCACTTATGCCACACCATTAACATGAAACCTCCAGTGTTGATGAATATTTTTCGCACTCGTCCGAAGACCACTAATAATCACAACGCCGCGATCATAGTTAAATTTCGATCAGCCTACGATAAAAACTTTATGCTAACGTCTATCGCCAAGTACCGAAAAGATAACAAAAACAACTTTGCCTGAACGACGTAGGTCTGAATTCGGCATCACAAATTTACTTCCGTGAATGCTTAACAAATAAAAACAACTTTTTGTTCCGAACCGCAATTCAATTAAAAAAACAACATAAAATTGCCACCGTGTTTACAATTCGTGGTCGTGTGTATGTCAAACGCCAGCAGTCAGATGTGCAAGGAGAATGCATTGATAACATCGAAACCCTATATGGAGCGGCCAGCCTCTTAGCATGATTAACTTGACTGGAACATCCTCATTTCTTACTATAGAACTTGTTCAATTTTTCTCTTCTTTTTTTTCATTATTATTATTTCAATTCTTTCATAATAATATTCCATTTTATAATCTGTATTCCTTACATATTCTTTTTTTTTGTATTCTTTAATTCTAACAATTTATTTATTATAATACATTGTACTACTTAATGTCTCCATTTTTTGTCTGTCTCTTTTCTTATTATTGCATTTTAATAATTCCTCTAGTCAAAATGATCGAAAGTAAGTATGGGCTTTTGAAATTTGTGGCGCCTCTCACTCGAATATACGTGCTATTCACAATCTGTCTGCTGTTGTTCGAGGAATCTAAGGTTGATATCATCTGTGTATCTGAAACGTGGTTCTCTGATAAAAATAATGATTCGATGTATCGATTGGGAGGCTATAGGCTTTTACGTGCGAATAGATACGGAAGGAGAGGCGGAGGAGTCGCCATTTATGTTCGTGAAGGTATAACCTGCAAAATCAACTGTAAATCGGCAGTGGGTAGTGAGATAGACTATTTATTCATCGATATTATCGATAACGATGGTACTCTTCTAATTGGGACTGTCTACAGACCCAATAGTGATACTGATTTCTCGCCATTGTTTACACTGATGGAAACAATCTCGTTGGGTCCTTCTAAGATCATTGTATGTGGGGACATGAATAGCAATCTCTTAGCCCAGACACTTCTCATTGAAGGTATGAGAACATATAACTTATTTCCGGTTAACACGAATAACGCTACACATTTCTCTCGCGAATCGCAATCACTTTTAGATGTCTTTTTCGTAAGCGATATCAATGATGTCTTACTATATGATCAGTTGTCAGCACCAGCTTTCTCTAAGCACGACCTCATATACCTGTCTCATAATTCTATGATCAAAAGATCTGTTACCTCTTATGAATACAGGGATTTTAGAGGTATAGATTATACTCGATTGGAGCATAGTGCTCGAAGCATTGAATGGGAACGTGTCTACTTTTTACCCTCTCCCGATGACCAAATCGAATTTCTGAACAATAATATTATCAACCTGTTTAATAGTAATGTTCCACTAAGATCTAAAACAGTTAAGCATGGTGAGCGTCCCTGGTTTTCCAATGAAATTCGGAGGCTTATATTTCAAAGGGATAAGGCCTATAAGGAATGGAAACGCTACAGATTAGACATTCACCATCAAATGTATCGTAGCTTGCGTAACCTAGTTGTATGCAAAATAAGAGCTGCAAAAGTTCAACTGTACAAACGCAAGTTTAGCCCTTCCATGAGCGGGCGTCAACTATGGAAGAACTTAAAGGAGTTAGGTATAGGGAAGCAAAACCAAGTTCTGGAAGCGAATTTTGACATCGATTCCTTAAATCACAACTTTGTTGCGTTAACTTTTCCCACCCTTTCTGGCATTTCCCCAGTCATTGAAGAGCTTCCTAATGGGTCTTCCTCACAAGTGATGTTCGACTTCAAAAGTGTTGTAAGTACCGATGTTGTAGAGAGTCTTCTGTCTATTAAGTCCAATGCAGTTGGCATCGACGGCATACAACCCATATTCCTTAAATCGTTACTTCCTATTACCTTGCCTTACATCACGCATACTTTCAATACGATTTTAATGACAGGTTTATTTCCTTCTCAGTGGAAGTTAGCGAAAATCCTTCCAATCCCGAAAAATCGAAATGGAACTGAATACAGACCTATTTCTGTGCTCCCTTTTTTATCCAAGGTATTTGAGAAGATCGTGCAAAAACAGATGCCCACCTTGATGCACATAATATTCTCTCATCCAAACAGTCTGGTTTCCGCCAAAAGCATAGTTGCACTACCGCCATCATTAATATAGTTGAAGATATCAGAAGTGCATTAGATGATGACCATGTCACGTTCCTTGTTCTTCTTGATTTCTCTAAAGCGTTCGACACTGTGGACCACGACAATCTGTGTTATAAACTCTCGACTCTTTACGGGTTTTCACTCTCGGCGGTTCGCTTACTGTCATCTTATCTTCGGGAAAGAAAACAAGCAGTTTCAGTTGGAAATAGGACTTCATGTTTTCTTCCGACCAGAAGAGGTGTCCCTCAGGGCTCGATACTAGGACCTCTTCTTTTTTCCCTGTTTATCAATGAGCTTCCCGCAATGATAACAACATCCTCAATCCAAATGTACGTTGATGATGTTCAACTTTACAAAAGTTGCCCTCTTGGGCTTATCGAAGATGGTGCATACACAATAAACGAAGAATTGGAAAAAATAGCGCGCTGGTCGAAACGTAATGGTCTGTTCCTAAATACCTTGAAGTCCAAATGCCTTATTATAAGCAGAAAAGTATTACAGTTAGAATATTTCCCAACCCTATTCTTAAATGGCTTACCCATTGCTTACGTTTCTACTGCAAGAAATCTTGGTATATTATTTAACAGTACACTGTCTTGGGATATGCATATCAACGCTGCGGTGGGTAAAGTTTATGGTGTTCTTCGCATGTTATGGTCCTCACAGTATTTTACCCCACTGAAAACACGTTTGCTATTGGCCAAAACGCTTGTCGTACCAATACTCACCTACGGGTGCGAAATTTTTTGCAGCTGTGATGCGTTCAGCAGAAGAAAGCTCAATGTGGCATTCAACAATATCGCGCGTTACATTTTCGGGTTGCGTCGGTTTGATCGTATCTCAAGCTTTTCAATGCAAATATATAATATTTCCCTCGATAACCTTATGCGCTATAGAACACTTTTATTACAGTTCAATATAATACAGACACAGCAACCCAGTAGTCTATTTCAGAGGCTGCAGTTTGCTTCCTCAAACAGATCCCATCATCTAATTCATCCTCGTTATTCTTGCCTGACCTCGGAGCGACAGTTCTTCGTCAACGCCATCCGATTGTGGAACTCCCTGCCACGGCACGTAATGAGAGTGAGGGGTCCAGCACAGTTTCGTAGAGAGCTTAGTATTTACTTTGGTAATTAATTTTGATTTATATTTTCTATTCTTTTTTGTTTTTTTTTTTTGTTTGTTTTGTATAAGATAAGTAATGGAGATATTATTATTATTATTATTATTATTATTATTGAGATATTTTTTTTTATATATATATATATATTATATTTACAATATTTTTCTATTTTTCTATTTTTCTTTTTTCTTTTTTAATTTTATTGTATCACACATAATTAGCCTTACACAGATTTATAAGAAGTATTTTCTTAATGTGTAGGCATGCATTGAATTGAATAAAACATTAAACAAACATTAAACAAACATTAAAATATTTTACCGCAAATGCCGCGAAATTTGGCATTTTTCCATTAAAGGAAAATGAAAAAAAGCCCAAAAAAAAATATTTTGGAAAATACGCCAAAAATGTTTTTTTTTTGTTTTAGGAAAAAGCTCTATAAAGTTGCATTCTTTGGCTTACTTTTTATGTTGTTTTGCCGTACTTTAAATGCTTTTACCTAATTTCAAGAGCACTGATGTAGTACGTGCGATCACGCGTAATCAGTATATATAAGTTAGTGGGTTTTCGCTTAGTCGCGTTTAAGTGAAATCTTAAAAGAGAAATAAAATGGAAAATTTCAATTATGAAGTGGAAAACAAAAAAAATAGTAAACTTTTGTACGTAACACTGCAGAAACAAATATATAAAAAAAATCTGTATCTAAGGGGAAAACGTTATTTTATGTGTAGTTTGTCAAGCGCTTCAGCCAAACATTGTAATGTTGCCATGCAAACACCTGAAGGTATATTCCGAGTGCAACATTAAATTACAAGCCCAGTCAGTGGCTGATGGAGAAGACCATTATAAATGCCCATGTTGTCGTGAAGTTGTCGCAGATATCGTTCAGGTGTTTATATAACTACATAAAATAATATTTTGTACAGTTCAATTGTTTTAAATTCACAAATAAAAAAACAAAAAAAAAGTGATCGCGCGGAATGGCGTGAGGCGACGCGGGGCGGGTCGGAGCGCGATGGCACGCAGCCTGACGCGACGGACCCCCCCCCCCCCCGCGTTTCATCAAGACTCTTTAGTTTTATTTCACAAGAACTATGGCTAAATAAGTCCACAATGACCTGACTGCACCAGTCTTTTTTATGGGGTAATGTCAAGCAAGAGGTGTACAAAACGAAATCAAGCAATTGAAGCAGTCCATTAAAAACAATAATTGAGGCGATCCCCATAAGTGAACAGGTGTCACATAAGCGTGGATGAGCATGGAGGTCATCTACGGTCTATCATCTTCAACAACAATTAGTTATCTAAAATAAAATAAAATTTTCTGTACAATAAAAAAAAAAATTTAAAAAAATTATTTGAATTTCTTATTGTAGCCCAGTTGGTTCGCCACTCTGAACCAGATAATTAATATTTGACAAGAACAAACCCATACTAAGTATTAACGTTTATAAAGGTATCCTAAGTAAACAAAAAGAGAAAATGCCAGTATTGGACTTATGACTAAACTTAACATTTTAGTACATAACCAATTTTCAGAAAAATTAATTTTTGAATACCAAATGTCGGCAGCATTTTGACCTTTCATTCAAAATATTGTTTTATACAGAGAGACGTCGTTAATATTCGGTACAAGGAAATAATATTTATGTTAATGAAGAAGAAATTTTATTAAAGAAAGGGTTGCAAGGACTCATGGTAATAGAAGCATTAAAAAAAATATTACACAAAACATTACCAATACAGGGCCTGAAACCCAGCTTCTCCAAGCATTTGAAGCCGAACCGCCATTTTGAGAAGCTACTTATGACAATTATTGATACTCTTGGATGTTTGGCAGACGTTCGCTAGAGTGGAGCAGTGAAAAAAACGTTTAGATCCGTTTAGACGTTAGTAGTCCAACACACTAACCCCTGCGCCACTGCGCCCTCAATAAATGCATTCGAAATATTTTAAAAGACTATATGACTTGTAGGTTGAAAATTTATAAATAGTAACTGTATAAAAAATAAGTATTATTATTATTGGCCCGGGACAAAACCGGACAAATTTATTAAACTTATTGCAAGTTACAAAAATGCTTATTCTACGCTTAAAAATTATCATTATTTATACTTAAAAATACAGGTGGGCCGGTGTATGAATTGTAACAAAGGGGGTAGGAGCGAAATGTGTTTACGAGGGTTTTTTTTGAGTGAGATCTGGGTACTGTTAAATCAAATACCTCGGCGTAATTGTTGATGATACACTGCATTCTGCATACTGGTTCGTAATGAGAATACTTGGGGCGGTGAGTTACAAGTCGAAATAGGGGTGCAGTCCTAAGGCTCCTTGGTTAGGGGAAAAGGAATTTTTTGAACTAGTTGTGGGCTATCAACGTGTCCGAGAAAAATTTGGTGGATGAATAGGATATCCACGATTTCCCGTGTTTTTTTTTGAAAGATTGCGTGTCAATTAATTTCAAACAGCTATCATAAGGGGGTAGTGTGAGGGGTTGGTCCAACCAAGACCGCTTAGGGCAAAACGAATGAATCTTCGTTCTACCGCTTGGATTCCTTGCATGTGGATTTGTTGTTAAGGACCAGTCAAGGAGCATATTACATTTCAGGACTATAAGTTGGTAAACAATTTTGTCAATTGCCTTGATGAAATCTGTGGTATCAACTTCATTTCCTGCTTCTATTGCATAGAGTGTCCTTGAGACGAACTCAGTCAAGTTGATAGGTTGATTTACCCTCTAGAAATCAGTGTTGATTGATAGAGAAAATGAGCTTGCAGCGAAGGAGCATTTCTTGATAAATGATGCTTTCAAAAAGCTTGGGAATACATGAAAGCTTTGAAATGGGCCTATAAGTGTACCCATCTTGTGAGTAAGATTGATGTATGAGTCCTTCCACAGAAAAGGGAAAACTCCAATTGTTAAAGATAGATGAAAGAAAGTAGTTAGGGGAGGCGCCTGATAACTAATACATTTTTTAAGCCTATTGCAGGCATTATACAAGTTAACACGGGAATCATGCTTCTCATTTTTCTCGTTTTATTTTTTGTAGTAAAAATAAACCGTGTAAATGCTTAACAATCACGGTTCCCATGCTTCGCATTTAAGTTTATATAATCCATCCCATGCTTCGCATTTCAGTTTATCTAATACTCGTAGATGCAAACCACTGTTCCCATGCTTCACATTTCAGTTTTGTAGATATCTGTTTAAATTGTATAAACGCTTAATAATCAATATTCACATAAGTTTCTCATATCAGGTTGTAGCTATCCATATTATCTATGTATTAAGATCCACACTTAAAAAAATGTAAAATAAGTATTCTCATGTTCAGGTTATTTTGTGGTGCAAGAAATAAAGTCAGTCTTCTGTTAGACGTCAAGTAATTACGTGTTTTATTTTGGACATAGTCCATATCAAGTAATACAAAAATAATTTACATCAGGGCCAGGAAAGAAGTCGTCTTTAAGTTTACTAATTTTTTCCGTTACTAATTAACATTAACGTCGTCTGTGGACAGTTATACATATATATGAAGTAGCTGGGATCCGGTTCTGAAGAGCTTTTGTTTTAGCGTCGGCGGAAGAAGATCTTCTTTTGACATTGACATTGGTTTAAACGTTTTGAGTCAGAGACTAGTTCGAATTGCATACGATTGCGATGTTTGAGGGACAGACATTCGCAGCAAAGTGATTGTATGCTAAACGATAATTAAGATAGTCGGAATCCAATTGACTACTTAAGAAGGTATGTCACAATCTATTTCTATGGTTGGGCAGTGAACGTAACTCTTTACTGGGCTTACAATCTTTGCGGATGGAGTACTGATTCAGCAAAACAAGAACATATTTGGGAATAGACTGTTGAAGCACTAAGTCTATATTAATATTATCAGCTATGAAATCGAAGTTAATATTAGTAATAACTAATAAGATAATTGAATTTGTTAAAATCAGCTCTACGGAAGTTAAAAGAGAATGCTTTTTCCAAGATGATTTAAATCTTAACATCTTGATGGAAAGGTTTAAGAAAGGGGACGGTGTAGAGGGTCAAGGTTCGAGAGAAGGTGATTACTCCTGGTTATAACAATGTTATCAGCATCAGATGAGAAGATTAGGTCGAGTTGCCAATTGTTGGAGATTCCACTACTTTGTTAATAGGCTAGAGTTAGATGGACAAACGATTAATAGCGTTTCTCTGTTAGACGAGTCGTTTAATGTGACGAAGTTAAACCCGTCTTCAGAAGGAGTCAATTTTAACCGCGGAAAGTTAAAATCTTCCATTAGGATTATATCGTCTTCTGCGTAACAACCTCGGTCAGAAAATCGACTCAATCTGTGTCAGGGCGATAAGACTCAATTGGTTGGGAAGGGTGTATTTAGCAACAAGGTAATAGTGTGTAGTTAAGGTTAAGTTAAGGTTAAGTTAGAAGAGAAATGTTGGATATAAATTATGAGCTAGCGGTGACTGTGGAAGTTGCAGTTTGATGTTTTATGCTGGATTAATTGGATTCACAGAGGGTGAGGAATAGCGCATCAGTGGAGAAGAACGATGAAAATTGGGAAATGTTCCCACTTTAAAACTCCAGTTATGGTCAGCGTGTGAAGGCTTGGTTTTTTGTCGTTACGAGTCTTAGGAGTAGAAACAAGTTTAGGCTAAGAAATTGGTTTTTCAAACTTAGTCTGAAGGCTATGGTTCATATTTTTGTTTAAGCTATTTGTACTACTTTTACTTTTGAAGTTAGAGCTAGGTGAGGTTTTCTATTCCAACATTATCATGTTGCTGTCGTCAAGTTCGAAGAAATCTCCGGATGGGTCCAGGAACAGCCAACCATATTTCTACAGAAATTTACACCGCAACGTACTGTGTAGGCTGCAGTTAACTGTAGAGATTTTCTGGCATCGATATTCCTTCGATTTATTTATGTTGTTAGAGTGCTCAGCAGCGTTGTTTAAATTTTGTACACTTCTTATAATGTCATCGCGCTTATTTTGAAGGGGACGTTTTTTTATAGCAGAGTTTGCGATCAGACGAAATAATTAAGGGTGCCACAGATACATTTAATCGCGAGCATAATGTGCGAGAGCGAAGTGTATTAGCAATCATCACAGGAGAAAGATACTTTTGCGCAGACTTATTAGTAAACAATGATTCAAACGGTGGCGACGGTGAAGTTGTTAGTGTGTTGGTCTGTTACTCATGGTAGTACAATGGACCATTATCGATAATGATTTGCGCATTCGAATGATTTAATCGATTATAATCGATTCTTGCAACATCTCGAGATATCTCGATTCTTCATTTCACATCATTCGAATGATCTCTTGCATGCGCTCAACTGAACACTAAAGCAAAATGTCTCACACAGAACTACTAAATAAAACTCAGAGAACGCACAAATGTGATAAAAACCTTGTGAGTGTGTGTTTTCATTCGAATGAAATGATGCGCAATTACCCCAAGTACCATAACTCGAATAAAAAAAAAATAGTAATATTCGGGAAAAAAATCAAGAACTTACTTTTGCTTTAATTTTAGAACAAAATGTTTCATCACAACTACATAAGTACTTAAACACCGAACACACTACCCACAATCACAAAGCTCGTGAGTGGTGACGGTGAGTTTGTGTGAGAAGAATACCTGTTTCTATATTATTTAAGTATGAAAGGATAATAGCTCATATTCTCATAGCTCGCTCTGTGTTTTTTGTCCATTCGAATGATGAGCTCTCGAATTAAAAAACAGTAGCATTACCATTTAATTTATAAATGGTTACCTACTATTCTTCGAAGGAATCGCCATTCGAGATTTTTTATATGTATTACTACTCCACTCACATAATGTTTGCGATAATTGCATTAGCCGTTTGCTCAACTGATTGAATTTTCGTTGGATACGTGTTAGTATTAGTAATTGCATCCTGTTGCTGTTTCCTTTTGCGAAACTTGTGTTGTTGTTTGTTTTTATATCTCGAGTGATCATTCGATTATTTAGATCGCTCGAATACTAATATATCGATTATTGGAATCATTCGATTATGCACATCACTAACTGCCGAGTTTGAAAGCTCTGAAGTTCGGTCTTCCTTTTATAACAAAAAAAAGAAAAAAAAATGGTACCTAACCCGACACATAAGGGGCGAAAAGGTTTTTCACAGAGGCCCCTGCAGATAATCAAAATCATCATTTACACTTATAACACACTTAATCATTATTCAACACAAGTTATTTATATAGGCAAAAAACGAAGGCGATGACCGGAAAATTAAAGAACAAATTGCATGATAACGAAATATGTAAATAAAGACGGAAAGTAACCGGGAAATTGCAAGTCGGGGCTTTTGTTTATGTTTTAAAAGCGAACGAAGTGGGAGTAAAAAATAAACACATACAAATACTTGGAAGGCAGAATGAGCAATTGAAAATAGCTTAAATAACTATACCAATAAGTTTATTATTCCAACTCTAAATTTAAGTCTTACAAAAATAATGAACAAGCTAACTTTGGAAAAATTACATACAAAAAATATGAATAAAAGGGAAACAAATTGAATACATAGACTACAAACAAAAAACACATACATAGTAAGTATTATTAAGTATTAAAGTTATTCTAAATGAGTTGAATACATGCACCATGCCTATACCTTACCTACAACTCCCATAAATCCCATAATGTTTCTATTAAATAGACGTAGAGTGTTCAAAAGCACATTAATGGTCAACAAGGGCAAGGCCACATTGACCAGAACCACATAATTAAATCAGAATTTCATTCTTATTTCTCCGGTTTTCTATTTCATTGAAACTTGAAACTCGTCAAGTTTAGTACGTAAGGCCACACATTGACGCGAGGTTTTTTCGAAGTATCAAACTCGCGTACCCTTCGGGGTATAACACCATTATTTCCCAGTGGCAAAATATGAATTGAATATGCCGCAATGGCATAGAAGCGTGCACTCTATTACAATGCTTAACACAAATTGAAACAGAAAAAAACGGAATGAAAATAATTTTTTTTGATCCGCAGTAAAACGAAAAAAAAAACATCAACCCGGGCGGTATCGAAAGCAAGGAAACAATAATTTCTCGTTTAAAGTTTAGCAAAGTTTTTTTTTTCAGTTTTGTCCATGTCTTCAATTGGTCTGCCACAGAGGCCAGCACAGATAGGAACAGTGCTAGTGCACCAGATGTCGGAGTACAAGTATGCACTTAAGAAGTTTCAAATTAGATTTTTAGTATAATTTTCCGAATTTTTTTGAACGTAGGTATTTCTTTACGTATTTCCTTGGATGACTGTTCAAAACCTTGGGCTGGGACCCACTTTCGGCAAAAGTGTGGTTAAGCAGTTTGGTTTCCTTTGTTTGATGCAAGTTTTCCGCTGAGCTAAAAACAAACTAAAGTTGAAAAATGGTCCCAAGTTGTGAAGTAACAAATTATTTTTCGTCGAATCGTGGATTGGGGCAAAGAAGGATAAGGCAAAAAATATGTACCAGATTGATTATGAGAGAGTGGCATGAGAAATGAATGAGCTTAGTTGGACCAAGAATGTTTATCACAGAAAAGAGTTTCGAAAGTTGGAACTCATCAGGAATCTCATGCACCTGATGGTTATCTGTGTCAAGAAGGATGACGTAAATTTGGTTTGAAGTGGGTTGCAGTGAGCTTGGATTTAAAATTACATCCGCTGCAGGTGGACCAGCATTTCAAGGAGAGGATTATGATGATTTATTTAGTGGCACACTTACATAGGTACACAATACAAGTAATTGTTTGTGAGTGCATGCAACAAGTTGTGCGTGGAATAATGAGAACACTCAACTTTGATTAACAGCATATTAAGGGAATTATATTTTATTCGGTCCGCGGAAAAACACTTGGTAGGACACTTTTGGTTGCATCAGGCACGTCAATTCAATTACTTATTAGAAAGAACTATCCAATTGGATATTTCTTTCCACTACAAATCACGCAGCTTATCAATATCTTAGTCATCGGAAATATTGCCAAGGAGGTTCTCTCATGTGATTTTGTACGTTTTGAAGCAATACTTTACAGTATAATGATTAATTTGACACGCATTATAATCAGGGTTCGTAAAATATCGCTCGCGAACGATAAAATAAGGATCTTTATCGTTCTTTATCGATGTTCTAATGAACCGTAAAAAATAAAGTAAGACGATAAAATGTTCGATCTTTAAAAATGTATAGTTCTCTCACGAACGAACTGTATCCTTTTTTTCTGTATCTCTCGTTCGTGAGAGATCGGAAAAAAGAAATTCAGTTAGAATATGGTTCGCTCGCGATAAGGATCTGTAAAGATCCATAAAACAAATTATTCTCTATCAAGTATCCGTTCAGTACGGTTGTGAAGCGATTTATATTTTCAATAGTTATTATTTTGAGTGAAATGGGGTCATTTATATTTACAATAGTTATTATTTTGGTTAAAATGCGAAAAATAAAGACATTTGAGTTAAATTAATATGTTTCTTATAATGAAGAAGCTGACGAATCAACTTGCTTCCTTTGTGAGAGAAAATTGAGCAGCAAAGAGGTTCTTCTAGGAAAACTGGCACAAGTAGTGCTGGCAGTGCCATCAATTTAAGTCTCTGTTGAACTGCATTTTAGTGCTCTCCAGTTTTTTTGACAAACAGCAAAAACAAATTATCCAAAGAAACAATAAATAATGTTTTGTTAGTTAAACTGAATGCAAATTTATTCCAAAATCTTAATATGTAATAAAAATCCTTTTTATTTATGTTCTTTCATAATGTAATATTATTTTCATTTAAAATTACTTTTTTTTCTATTGAGAATAGTTCGCACGTAATAAATTCGCGAACGAACTACATTTTACAGGTCGCAACAGATTTGATTAGATCGTGAAAACGAATTTTATTTTTAAACGAAACGAAAAATAAGGTTCGCGATCGAATCAGAAATCAAATTCCTTTGCGAACTTTTCATGACAGAACGAATCATATTTAATCGTTCTGCGAACATTGATTATAATGCAAGAAGTGATAATCTACAAAAATAGAGATATCTACATACAAAATAAATACCCCCATTTGTTTGCATGTACAATATATTGTTCAGCCCAATAGCCTCTGATTTGATTCCCTGGATGCTGAACCGTTTGAAGTACCTCTATCTCGTTAAGCTGAAGCACCGATCTGAAGAAACTGAATTTAAATCACATTAGTAGCTTTCGTGGGTAATAGTAGCAGATTCATCAACTGTAGGGCTTAAAGAGAAACTAGCGTATAATATATTAGTTTTTTTTTTACACTATCAGCTATGTGTCGTGGAGTGCTTAAAGCAAGCAACTATCACGAGCAGAAATTGCCGGCACAAAAAGTGCTCTCACAGGCTCATCATTTAGTGCAGGTGTTAGTAAGGACAAAACAATTAAAAATACAATAATTATGTACCTATAAAATACTAACACAGACACAAAATAATGCAAACAATTTAAGACATTAAAGCATTATTACGCAAAATATTTTTTAGCTTAATTTTACTAACATGCAAGTCAATCACATGATCATTTAGATTATAGATTCTACTCATGCGACTAATAGGCTCATGCCTCCCATAATTCGTAAGCCTTCGTTGAGAAAGGGGTAACATTTGAAGAAGCTTGATACGTTGACTGTAGGGAGGAAGGTTAAATGGATCATCCCATGGAAGTCCTCTAAGTGCAAATCGAATAAATTTACGTTGAATGGCCTCTATTCGATTTGAATGAAAGTTGTAGAACGGCGTCCAAACTTGTGAAGCATACTCTAGAATCGGAAAGGACAAAACAATTGTACAATGACATAGTAACGTATGGGTCATTAAATTCTTTCGCCCACCTTTTTACGAAGCCCAGCATAGAATTACATTTATTAACAATAAAATTGATATGCTTGGCAAAAACCAGTTTGGGATCGAAATAAACCTCAAGATCCTTAAAATTATCAACATTACAAAGAATATGTTGAGACAAAAGATATTGAAAGGTGGAAGGTATATTCTTTCTAGAGAATGTCATATGTTGACATTTAGTAGGGTTCAGGGATAAACCGTTTTTATCACACCAATTGGCGAAGCTATTAATGTCAGATTGAAGAAAAATTCTATCTTGCTGACTAGTGATAGATTTAAATATTTTCATATCATGAGCGTAGATCGGGATATTACTGTGATTTATACATGCTTTAACATCATTAATGGCTAGTATAAATAGAATTGGTCCGAGGTGACTACCTTTGGGAACTCCAGACTCAGCTGTAAAAGATACAGATAGCGATCCTCTAAATTTGACTTGATAAACCCTTGATCTAAGGTATGAATTAACCCATTTTATGAAACTTCGTGGGAAACCAAAAGCCTTGAGCTTAAACTCGATTATTTCATGGGACAGCTGGTCGAAAGCTTTAGAGAAGTCAGTGTATATGCAATCCATTTCGTACTTATTCTCTAAGGCATTAGAACAATCATGCAACAAACTTAACAGATTAGTGACAGTGGATCTGTTTCTTACAAGTCCATGCTGTTCATTGCAAATTAAATTGCGACAAAGAAATATTAACTTTTCGCAAACAATTTGTTCAAAAAGCTTAGGGATACACGAAAGCTTTGAAATAGGCCTATAATTAGTGATATCACCACGTTCGCCTTTTTTAAATACAGGTGTGATAAAAGCACTTTTCCATACATAAGGGAATTTACTACTACTAATGGACAATTCAAACAGATATTTAAGATATGGAGCAATTGCATGACTACATTTTTTAAGAACAATCGGTGCAATGCCATCAGGACCTGATGAATAATCATTCTTCAGAGAAGAAATAAATTTTAAAATTGTTTCCAAGTCAAATGAGAAGCTATTAAAACTTATTTGGGAACAGCTAGTTAGATAACTAAAATATTGCTCATCTATGTGAAGAGGGGCCACCCTAAAAGACTTCTGAAATAATCTGCAAACATCTAGCGAATCAGCAGTTGTAGAGCTATTGTAAGTAAGTTTCGATGGATAACCATCGGTTTTTTTCTTAGAATTAACAAATCCCCAAAAAAGTTTGGGGTCCAATTTTAGAGAGCATTCCATTTTATTTATATAGTCAATATATAAGTTGCAGGATAAAGATTTGAACTCATTGAATAATGTGAGATAGAGTTCAAGATCTGAATGGCAGAGACTTTTTAAATAGTTCTTCCAAGCCCTATTACGTCTGTTTCGTATCGATTTGAGCTCTTTAGTATACCAGGGATGGGACGTTTTCATATTCCTAGAGGATTTGACAGGAATCACTTTTTTCATGCAGTTATCCATCAAAGAATAAAAAGCACCGACTGCATCTTCAATATTAGATAACGCAGTAAGATTAAAATTAAGGCTATTAATTTCATCAGAAAGCCTTTGAAAATTTGCTTTCCGAAAGTCAAAAGATTGTGAACGGTCATACGAATTACTGTTTTCGTACAGATGTGCGCCCAGTTCAATAAATACATCCAAGAGTGGATGATTGTCATCTATGTTAGTTATACTGAAGTGGGATTCCAGAACAACAGTACGAGTACTAACAGAGTCAGAAGAGAAAACAAGATCGAGAGTTCGATTTTTGAAATTTTTTATACAGCTTGTTTGCTGTAAGTCAAGAGACAAAATGTTGTCTAATAAAGCGAGCTCTTGTTGGGCAGAGTCAAAGGATGGAATAAGATGAGAATCATCCTTAGAAGGTACCCATCCAATATGTGGCAGATTAAAGTCGCCTATAAGTAAAACAGTGCTGTCACAACAAGATATGTCAAAAATATGGTCAAGTGCCATAGAAAGTTCAGAATACAAAGAACATAGACGAGACGATGGAATGTACGCATTAACAACTTATAAATATTTTTTCGTAAGTGTAATTTTTACACAGATAATTTCGACATTTAGTGAAAATGGAAAGTCAATCAGTCAATAGTTTTTCAAATGAAAGATACTTCAGTACCTTGATAACAGGTTTCTGCAAATACCTTTTCCTAAAAAAAGACATGCTAAACCTTTTCCATCTTTTGTTGACGAAATTTGTTTCGAAGAATTGTTGTTGCGTCATTTAACTTTGACATATGCACAGGCTGCATCGAAAAAAGTAGATAATGTCGCAAAAACGAAAACTACAACCAAAACTAAATTAAATAATAATATGGAAACGTTCATGGAAAAAATCCTAAGTAGAATAGAAAGCATGGATAAAAGCAATAAAGCTATATTAGAAAGAATCTCGCTCCTCGAGAAAAAAAGCAGCAATAACAAGGCTGTACAAAAAAGAAGAACATGATGGATAGGTTAAAAATCCTGGAATGGAATGCTAATGGTATCGAGAACCGTAAGGATGAAATCCAAGTAGTCCTCGACATGAACCAAATAGATATATGTCTTGTCTCTGAGACGCACTTAAAATTCAATACAAACTTTAAACTGCAAGGGTACGAATTATATCACTCCCCACATCCCCATAATTCAGCAAAATGCGGGGCTGCAGTTATAGTAAAGAATACGATCGATCACCATATAGAAGCCAAGTTCCAATCATGCGCGATGCAAGGAATTTCTATTAACATTCGAACGAAAAGTGGACAAACTATATCAGTTGCATCAATTTACTGTTCTCCCAGTTACAATCTAAAGAAAAATGACTTTTTAGGCCTCTTCCGAATATTTAACAATAGATTTATTGCAGGGGGAGATTTTAATGCCAAAAACAAGTATTGGGGATCTAGATTGACAAATACAAGAGGAAGAGAACTTTATGAAGCAATAAACGAAATTAACGGCAAGTATCACTCAACGGGAAAACCTACGTATTGGCCAACAGATAGAAACAAAATCCCTGATCTTGTCGACTTCTTCGTAACAAAGAATATCTCGACTAACAATATGAAGGTAGAAGAAGGACCAGATCTTGACTCAGATCACTCCACAATACTTTTAACACTTGGCGATAAAATCACTGTTAAAGAAAATAGCGCAAGGCTAGGAAATAAGCTGACTGATTGGAGCTACTTCAGACAGCATCTAGAGGATAGTATTCAGCTCTTAGAAACAATAGAAACAGAAGATCAATTAGAAGATGCTGTTCAAATATTGACTGTCAATATCCAAAGAGCTACATGGGCTGCAACACCTAAAATGAAAACTAAAATCCAACAAAACTCGTATCCAAAAGTAATATGTGATATAATTACGGAAAAGAGACGAGCTAGAAAACGTTGGCAACAAACAAGAGCGCCCAGAGACAAAACAATACTAAATAATCTAGACAGCCAGCTTAAAAGATCGATAAGAGAATTTAAAAATGAGTCTCTTAAAAAATACCTTACCAATCTTACAAATGATGCTAATACCGAGTACTCACTCTGGAAGGCAACAAAGAAAATGAAAAGGCCAATTGCTCACATTCCACCAGTTAAAAACAGTGAAGGTAACTGGGCAAAAAACAACCAAGAAAAAGCTAATTTCTTTGCTGAATATCTTGAAGGCGTCTTTCAACCATATGAAGATAAAGACTGTCAAGAAAGCGTAGAATTGTGCGAAGAGGAAAGTCACATCCAACCGGTAACGGCTAAAGAAATTGCCAATGAAATAAAAAAAGGCATCAGTACTAAAAAAGCCCCGGGATTTGATTTAATATCAGGGGAAATCCTTAAACAATTCCCAAAAAAAGGCCTAAAGAAACTAGCACAGATCATAAATGCTGTATTCAGGATAAGGTATGTACCTAGCATGTGGAAAGTCGCGGAGGTGATTATGATACCAAAACCAGGCAAACCGCCTAGTGAAGTCACCTCCTATCGCCCCATATCTATACTACCTATGTTGTCCAAGTTATTCGAAAAGATGTTGATTAAACGTCTGAACAAAATAATCGAAGAAAAATCGCTAATCCCAAACCATCAATTTGGTTTTAGAAATGAACACTCCACGATCGATCAGGTGCATAGAATAACAGATAAAATCGAAAAAGCATTTGAAGAAAAAAAGATATGCTCTACTATATTTCTCGATATAGCACAAGTTTTCGACAAAGTATGGCACAAAGGACTGATCTACAAATTGCAAAAGCATCTGCCAAAACAATTTTCAGAAATTTTAGAGTCCTATATATTAGAGAGATTCTTTAGAATTAAGCAAGGAAATGACTACTCCACATTAAGAGAAATAAAAGCTGGTGTACCACAAGGAAGTGTGTTAGGTCCTGTATTATATCTCTTATTTACTAGCGACTTGCCGAACAGTGATGAAACAACTGTGGCAACATTTGCAGATGATACTGCTGTACTTGCTGTGGGAGAAACAGTTGAAGTAGCGACAAAAAAACTACAGAAGGCAGTGAACAATATAACAAAATGGACAAAAAATTGGCAAATTAAACTAAATGACCTAAAATCGGTCCATATAAATTTTACAAATAAAAATGTTCAGCACATACCAGTGTTCATAAATGATAAAGAAGTAGATTACGCAAACACAGCCAAATATCTAGGCATGACACTAGACGCAAAACTGCGCTGGAAAGCACATGTAAAGAAAAAAAGAGAAGAACTAAATATGCGCTACAGTAAAATGTATTGGCTTATAGGGAAATACTCTTGTTTGTCAAATTACAATAAATTACTGCTTTATAAGCAAATTCTAAAGCCAGTATGGACCTACGGGCTCCAGCTATGGGCATGCACATGCAAAACAAATCTACAGAAAATTCAAACATTTCAAAACAAAGTTCTACGGAATATAGTAAATGCACCATGGTACATAAGAAACGCTGATCTGCATAGAGATCTAGAAATAGAAATGATTGAAGATGAAGTCAAAAAAGTAGCTAATAGACATAAACTTAGGCTTTTCAATCACGTCAGCTCAGAAATGAAGGAACTATTAAATACTAGCAATATGACTAGGAGGTTAAGAAGAATTAAACCTTTTGAACTAGCTACATAGCTCGAAAAATAAAACAAAAACAGTATTAAATCCTCTATGGACAAATACTTAGAATATGAATTGTAAAATTAGAAAGACAAATTGCTGATTGGTTTAACTACTAGGTGCAATAATTGGAAAGCTGGCTAATCCCCGCCCTGCGGCAATGAAATACCAAGAAGGTTGTATCGCAGGGAAAACGGGAAGACGGGAGAAGGGGTTAGTGGGTAGAAATCACCACACTGTTACTGAGTACGGGCTCGGTTTCGTCTTTGGAAGATTACCACCTCCCAGCGTAAAAAAAAAAAAAAAAAAAAAAAAAAATTAACTAAACCAAGCACACCTTCGACTATTATCAGTAAACGTTTAAGTCGGTACAAATTTAGGTATGGTAAAGTTGGCTATCTTTGTCTGTAGGAAGTTTCTTTTGGTTATAAAGCGTTGGTTGAAAGTAAACTCTTTCCCAGTTGACATTTACAACTTCACTAAACAAGGCACCTAGGTTATTTGCTTTGAAATCCCCACATTGAATAGTTTATATTTCTACTGTTAGATAAACGCTGCGGTCATAAAAGAAATTAATCAGGGCCCTGATTAACCAAACAATAATCTACAATTCCAGAGGCAAAGGCTCCTTCCTATAAGGTTTAAACAATAATAACAAGCGTCGAACAAAAAACATTAAGAGAGCCTACCGAAACACTTAACATTAACACAAAATGCCGTTAGAATCCACACGGTATATTTGTGTTCAATGTTATTTGACTAAGAGGTCCTTGCAACAACAAAAAAGGTCCTTAAAAGTCGAAGAAAGGATATTTTTCCAAAATGCCGTTAGAATCCACACGGTATATCTGTGTTCAATGTTATTTGACTAAGAGGTCCTTGCAACAACAAAAAAGGTCCTTAAAAGTCGAAGAAAGGATATTTTTCCAAAATGCCATTAGAATCCACACGGTATATCAGTGTTCAATGTTATTTGACTAAGAGGTCCTTGCAACAACAAAACAAGGTCCTTAATAGTCGAAAACAGAATATTTTTCAAAAAAGTCATTAGAATCCGCACGTTATATCCCTGCTCAATGTTATTTGACTAAGAGGTCCTTGCAACAACAAAAAAGGTCCTAAAAAGTCGAAAAACGGATATTTTACCACAATGTTTGTTGTTCCTTGCACCCCTCATTCAAATAACATTGAACTCATATATACCGTGCCGTTTCTAAAGACATTTTGGGAAAATATCCTTTTTCGGGTTTAAATATTGTGGCTCTAAGGACCTTTTTGTAAAATAACCTGATGTAAAATAAAAGGGACATTCAATCAATTTTTATTTAAAACGCAATATGCATAATAAATCCCAATCAATTATCACCATTATAGCAAAATAAAAAAAAAATTAGTTATTAGTTATTACCTAGGCAGCTAAAAAGCTACAGCTAAAAACTAACCAACTTTTAGTTGCCATCCACAACTAACTTTGGTAACCTAACGAGCTTAGGTAGTTACACAACCTGCAACTAATAGCTAATAGCAAAAATTAGTTGTCATTGTAATAACTAACCACCAAATCGATTGCATTTTTAGCGCAGGTAATTTAACTACGTTAGTTACTTAGTTATGGCTTTAGATAGATAACAAATTAGGTAGCTAACGCACAACTGTGCCTACATATTTATACATGAACTATACCGTGAGTGCAGCGTGGCTCACACCTTTTTTTTAAAGTAAAACGTCTTTACGCACGCTTGACTTGGGGAGTAAGCTGGTGAATGCGACACGGAAGTGTAGACCAATGTAGACTTCCGGCGCAACGAAAGTGTAGACAAACGTAGGCTTCCGGCAATACAGAAGTGTAGAAAAACGTACTCTCTTTTGTTACAACCCATACAATTTAGTCGGCGAAAGGTTCGTGGAATAGGTAAACACCCTTGAATCAATACTAAGCTCATCATGTATCCAAACCGATCCAAAGGAGAAAGCTATATCTAAAACAGTTGCCAACTGATGGAATTTACCGGAAGTGAGTAAAGTCATTGTGTCTATGATTCGCAGTTCATTAGATGGAAATATAGAGCGTCACCGTCATCGTCAGATTTTCAGGTCGGACGGCAAAAAACCAAAGCTAGAGCTGGGAAGCTGAAATTTATAATATAGACTCTCCAGGGGCCCTTGATGCTCATGTATAAATATTTTCAAAATTTGCCCCCGAACACGCCCATAATTAAAAAAAAAAAAAACAAAGTTTGAGCTAGGGAGCTGAAATTTTTAACATAGACTCTCCAGGGGCCCTTGATGCTCATGTGTAAATATTTTCCATTCGCCCACTGACACGCCCACAATTTAAATTAGATGGAGCGAAAGAAGTTTTACTTCAGTCGTGTGGTCTTAAGCACACACAATTTGTTCTTATATAAATCAATGATCAATAATAGTTATAAGAACATTTTAAGTTTTAGTTACCGATTTCCGGAAAAATAAGTTCTTAAGTCCCTTTTAAACTTGTTTGTGCTTGTACCTTGAGTTATTCTTAAGTTCCGCGGTAATGAATTCCACAATCGGATAGCATTTACGAAAAATTGGCGCTTAGATGTAATGGATGCGTAGGGAGAGTGAATCAATTTCCAAGACCTGTGCGAAGTGGCTAATCGAATCCTTTCGTACAGTTCTCACTCTATTCAATAAAGTTCTTATAAGTAAATTGCTGCCTTTTGTAAATTTAAGTTCATATTTTCCTTTTCAACATGGATTTTCAATGTTCGGTGTGTACTTTGTTAACTTCTAAAAGTGATTTGATTCTATGCGGTTTTCATTTTCATTGCATTATGTAAGATATGTGAAACTCTACAAGCTGCGCTTGAATCAAATGAAAATATGTTTTCGAAGTGCAATTCATGCATAAACATTACGCTTCTTAATTGTATACCGAAAATCAAAGAGCTTTATCGCTTCTTTGTTGACAATAAATCTGTTTTCGATAAACTTTTGAAAGCACCACGTATAACACGCTCGCAAGCTAAGCCAACGCTATCGGCTATACCTACTGAACCAACCAACAACAATAAACAATTAAATCTCCTGAAAGACAAAACCAGTGCGGTTTCCCCTCGCTCACAATACTCGCCATTACTTAAAAACACATCCTCCTCGTCTCCTGCCCATAAAAGTAGTGATAAAAAACTTCCCATGGAGAACAAAAACCCGGTTTCCACGTCTAAGCAAAGTGCAAAAACAACAAGTAAGTCCTACTCTTCCACGCAGAGTGACGATCTTGCTAAGGCCGCTTCTATTGTGAAAGCCTCGACTTCCAAAAAGGTTGAAATGAGTGATTCTGGTGTGCTGCCAATGTTTTCATCGTCACTGTCCGCCGGTTCTGACAGAATTGTTGACCATGAAAGCTTAACTCTTAATAATAACAATAATAATAATAACAAAGTAATAAATGTTGTTTCTACTTCTACTGAAGAGGTTGTTGTTGTTGCCGATGATGATGCGGTCGATGTTGTGGCTGACAATGCTGTTGTCGCCAATACTGTTCCTGCTAAAATTGTTGTTGTTGCTGATGGTGCTGTTGACGCTGTGATTAATCATGCTCCTATACAGGAGGTAGTTGTTGTTCCCAATGACACTGTGGGTGATAACATACGTGTTGCCAATATTGATGCTGCTACTACGATAATGAAAAGCACTGAGAACGGTGGTTTTCCGCAAAATAAAAACACAAGAACTCATCGATCAAACAAGATATTGTCATTGTATATAAAGTGTATATACAATGATATTGTTCGGGACTGCTGCTATTAGCCGTGTTTCTTTGCACGCGGATATAGGGATAATTTGAAATTTGCATGTGAAATACAACAACAACTTATCCTATATACGCTAACTTTAGCGGGGATAGCTATCGCCGCTAAGTCAGTTAGCGGCGATAAACAGTGCTTCCAAAACCCATTTTCTTCGTTTCTGATGAACTCATGTGATGATTTTTTCAGGAAATGTCAAAGTTTGACATCCCTCCGACCACTAATACATCCAGCCGAATATTTTGTTCGTGATTTTATTATTATTATTTTTTAAACTTCATTATAAAAGTAATTGAATTTAGCAAATCTGTTAATGTGAAATTGTTTTTCATAATTTTAGAATATGCTTGGCATCAATTTCAATTGGCGGAAGTATATATTTTTCAATTTCAAGATTTTCAATAGAAATTTCTTAACTACAACTTACAGCTGTGTCACGGTGCATGTCATAGGTGCATATGTGCTGCCAAGTTTTTTTTGATGAATTCTTAAGCGGCGATAGTCGTTTTCTGATGCCATCCCTATATCAGCGTGCAAAGAAACACGGCTATTGTAGATGGTGAATTCGCATTGCAATCCGTACCACGCATACGATTTCTACATATTTCCCGTTTCCCCGAGTTTCGGCGGAAAACGTAATTGATTATGCTGCATTGAAGCTCAACATCTGTAAAAATACTTTGCGCTGTTCTAAGCTTATTAAAAAACATAGGGGCGGGCTACAGTCCGCTTGGGCGAACTGTTGGATACCCTATTCTTATTCCTATATCTCATAAGTGGGCGTGACAAAAATTTAAAGGATTTTATCGAAAAAACTAAGCTTTTGTAAATAAAAACGCTCCCTAGCTCAAACTTTGGTTTTTCAATAAAATTGTTTTATTTAATTGTGGGCGTGTCAGTAGGCGGATTTAAAAAAAATAAGTATGAGCATAAAGGGCACCTAGAGAGTATATACTATAAATTTCAGCTCCCTAGCTCAAACTTTGGACTTTCAAAAATAAAAAATAAATAATTGTGGGCGTGTCAGTAGGCGGATTTTGAAAATATTTACACATGAGCATAAAGGGCCCCTAGAGAGTATATATTAAAAATTTCAGCTCCCTAGCTCAAATTTTGGTTTTTCAAAAAAAAAAATTATTTAATTGTGGGCGTGTCAGTGGGCGGATTTTGAAAATTTTATGTCCCAAGCAGTTTTATGGGCCAAAGATCATATATAAAAAATTTCAGCTCTCTAGCTCAAAATTCGATTTTTTCCAAAATTTTGTTTTTTTTAGTTTGTGGGCGTGTCTGTGGGCGGATTTCAAAAATTCTTAAACTTGATTATTTCGGGACCCTAGAGAGTATATGGTTAAAATTTCAGCTCTCTAGGTCCAGTTTAAAGGCCTAATTTTTGCCGACGGACGGACGGACGGACGGACGGACGGACGGACGGACGGACGGACGGACGGACGGACGGACATGGCTAGATCGACATTACTATCGATGCTGATCATAAATATAGTAACTTTTAGGGGTCTACGGGCAATATTAAGGTATGTTACAAACTATGCGTCAAAATTAATATACCCCTAGAATAGGGTATAAAGATACAGATTCTTCTTCGCATCGGCTTTGTCAACTTTAAACTAGGGGTTCCTGTAAGCCATTTCGATGCCGCTTTAGATGCTTCAATATGGCCTGAACATGTTCAAATAAAAAAAAACGTAAATTTTCCAAAAAAGGAACACAGCTTCATGATGAAATGATTAATTCCAGGAGAGATATGTCTGAAACTCGAGTATATTTCCAAAATGCTGGAGGTTTGCGAACAAAAACAAATCAGCTATTTTTATCTTCATCACTGCATGAATTCGATGATATTGTTATTATTGTAACATGGCTTAATTCTCATTTTTTGTCATCAGAGCTTTTCGATTCTTCTTATATTGTATATCGTAAAGATCGTGCATCTACAACTGGATGGGATCGAGGCGGTGGTGTACTTATCGCTGTACGAACATCTTTAAACACCATCTTTGTATATAGACTTTATAGTATTATCATAGCAGCGAGTTTTTTATTTTGGCCTCACGTTGGTAGATGGCGTTTTGAAGGTTTCTGTCTTAAATTTTGCTATTACCATTTTTTTTACACACTTTGAAAACGAAGAAAGAAAACCGAAAAACTGCTTTATCTCTCTTTATCGAACCTTTCATAATTGCATTCCCATGTATGTTGTATTTTTTTTCTTTGTCAGAAGGAGCATAGGTATTTTTGTTGTTTAGCAGCACAGGTAGCATGTACGATTTGCAAGTAAGTCCCGATTTATACGCTGCGTGCTTTGTCGTAGGATACTTCTCAATTCTTTTTTGGGCACGCACCGCGCATTTATACGCTGCGTGCTTTCACTTTCCGTGCCCTGATTTTCAAATTATTTTTGTTTCCTTTATTTCTTATACGTCGTTCGCGGTGGTAGGTTTACTTTATTTTTATCGGAGCAAGCAAAGATTTTTTTTTGACGAAATGAGTAAACAGAATTACGAACTAGTTGCAATTCTCAATGAAGGAATGGGGAAATCCTTATTACCCGTAGGTACGTATAAATCTGAGCAGATAGGGAATGCACACAATTTCATTCAAATGTCTAGCGTGAACGTAACACGACAGAACCAAATTCGAAAATAAAGCAAACACAGAAAAATACGAAAGAGGGCCAAAAGAGAATACAGGAATCGGATGAGAATTCGCGGCCCATCCGTGTTTGGCTATCCCCTGCACTTTTCATCCCCTTTACCTACAAATTTAGGGCACATACGACAAAGCACGCAGCGTATAAATCGGGTCTAAGTTGTTGTATGGATAATGAATCTCGCATTATCGATTCTCTGATCATGCCATATGATTTTCATTTGTATGGAAGTGTAAGTATGTTTTTATTTTTCTGTGTAATTGATGATTTGCAATGTTGCCTTCGCTTCGGCAAGTAGTATGTTTGATGAGAGGGAGATGATGGAAAATAATAAATCTGACTTCTTCGTCTGCGAGTAGAAATGATGGAATAGGCGATTCGTTTGAAAGGAAAACTTGAATAAAATTTGATTTCGGTATTTTTCTTCAAATGAGATATTATGAGTTTGTCGCATTTTAGACTCTCACTGTTTCGGCTATATCTTGTCGCAAAAGGTACCGATTTCTATCATATTTGTTGTATAATTGATTTAGAAATATTCGATCTTGTTTATAAAGCAATGACATAATTTATTTTTTGTCAGTATTGTGCCATGCCGCACCACCACTTCTTGGTCAATAGGTATACCTATACGATGAATATTTATATGGATAGTAAGAATTTTAGTTGTTTTGCGTGGAGCTAGATTGCTTAATTCGATGAACGACATATTTTATAGGAGTATTGCACAAGTTTATTTATCTTTAATCAACATGTGAAATTGTTGGTATATATATTTTAAAGTCCATGTACCTTTTCAATGAAGCATTGAGGAAGGTTACTTGTTGGTATTTTTTTGTTTAATGGAGGCTGCTTGCTTGTTTCTCTTTTGCATTCAACATGTTCTAACAATAGATATGCTTCGAGCCATTAAGAACGTCACCACAAAGATTATGCTGGCTAACTGTAGAGCTTTTAGCTAAGCTCCTGCAGTTGTAAAGTGTTCTATTGTGTCTCTTGGCGGTTCAAGTTAAGTATGACTTTCATTAGTATAGTCCCGGTATATTCATAGTTTTAATTGTAATCCGCGTTGCGCCTATTGCATATCAGAAAGAGTTGAACTGCTTTTTGTATTCATATTGGTCTAATTTTATTCGTGAATGGATAAGTTGTGCATATGAATATTTTTATAATATATAAATCTTAATTCTTTTATAGTATAGTCCATTGTCTGGTAATTATTACACTAGACTATGTTGCTACTGTGTCGTCGAAGCAAAGAAATAAAGAAAAACGACGGTTTATCAGATGATTTCGATGCTTTATTCCTGATGGCTAAATGCTCACTAAATTACAACATCTCTACGTTAAAAAAATCTATTCTAATCTTAGGCAAATTCATTGAGTGTGATTTTATGTGAGTGTTTATAATATATGTATAACATGAATGAATGAATGAGTTATAATAAATGAATGAGTGAGTTCTATATAAATGATTAAAGTTAGTGTAATTCACAATAGTATAGTTTAAGTTTTAATACAATAGGTTAATAGAATATTTCTAGCGTAGGTAATATCGATGTGTAGAAGGTAGGTATAGGTATATATGTGGCTATCTGACTGAACATCCTCCACCCGTTGAAAGGCTTGTCTTTCAAATTTCTACGCTTGTAGGTAAAGGAGCCACTTTGTGTATCGGCCGACGAAATGTGCCCTTAGATGTTTGGAGATCGACAACTCGAACTCGTCCATCCGCGCCAGGAATAGCTTGAGTGATACGTGCGAGTATCCATTGCTGCGGTGGAATGTTGTCCTCGTGGACGATCACCATCTGTCCTATCTTGATGTTTGTTTCTGGCTTGGTCCATTTTGAACGTTGCTGTAGGGTAAAGATGTAGTCGCGTGACCATAACTGCCAAAACCGCTGCTTAAAGAACGTGATTTGCTGCCATCGTGTCATGTATGACCGACGACGGTGTGTAGCTCTTCGTATGTGAGGTTGGCGTGAGCGATGTTCTTTATTAAAAGGGTCTTTGTGGATTTCACGGCAGCTTCCCACAGTCCGCCAAAATGTGGAGCGCGGGGTGGGATGAAACTGAACTCAAATCCAATTTTGCTGCTGAGACTCATTATTTCGTTGACCTCGGGTTGATTGAAAAATCGTTGATGGAGTTCGTTCAACTTCGATTGAGCGCCGACAAAGTTTTTTGCGTTGTCGCAGTAAAAGCGTAAAGGTATTCCACGTCTACCTATAAATCTCCGAAGACATAAAAGAAAGTTATTAGTTGATAAGTCAGAAACTAATTCTACATGTATTGCTTTGGATGCGAAACATACGAATATCGCTAGGTAAGTTTTATAGGGGGGTTTTCCTCGAATGCGATAGGATGTAAGGAATGGCCCGCAGAAATCGACCCCGGTTATCAGGAAAGGCCGTTGACCCTTTAGGCGGTCTGCGGGTAAATTGCCCATAATTTGTCCCATTAGTTGTGGCTTGTAATGAAAGCAATGGACAAAATTGCGAACTACTTTTCGTACAAGTTCCCTGGCATTTACCACCCAAAGTTTTTGCCGAAGCAAGCTAATAAGAACCTTTGGGCCAGCGTGGAGATGCTTTCTATGCAGGAATTCGATGAAAAGTTTTGTGAATCGATGTTCTTTCGGCAGCAGTGCGGGAAACCTTGCGTCATACGGAATCGGAGCGTTCGATAATCTACCCCCGACTCTAATTAGACAAAATTCTGTGTTATCTAGCTGCACTTGTTGTAAAAACGGTGAAAGCGACTGTATAGATGATTTAAGTAATTTGTTGTGTCTGAGGCAATCGATTTCGGCTTCATAGTAAACTCTCTGTATATCTGCAATAATTTTCCAAAAAGTATTGTCTAATTCTCGGTGAGGTATATGAATGACCTTGTCGACCCTAAACGTGATATCGACAGGAACTTTGTTAAAAACCCGGTAAATGTAGGAAACGATGCGAAGGATACGATAATATGATGAATTATTGTTGACGATAGAGTTGATAATTCCCTCGTTGCCACTGTTGCTACATTTAAATGAGACCGTTACACTGTTGTCCGTTGGCCATTTAGATTGCTCCTCTTCAAGATAGTTGGGTCCAGAAAACCATATGGTATTTGAAAGCTCTGCGACGCTACACCCACGAGAAATGATATCGGCCGGATTGCTTTTTGATGGGACGTGTCTCCAAGCAATACCTTGTGTCTTGTCTTGAATTTCTGAGACTCGATTTGCGACGAAACAGGTTAATGTCGACGAATGCATTTTCAACCATTGCAACACAATTTTTGAATCCGTCCAAAAGTAAATTTTTTGTGTGTATTTAGATAATTTGTGGTTTATTTTGAGCCAGGCTCTGCTTAAAAGTAAAGCGGCGCACAGTTCCAGCCTGGGTAGTGATTGTGCCTTTATAGGTGCTACCTTCGACTTAGCAAAGAGTAGTGTGGTTTTGTATGACCCATTTTGCAATGTTCTGACGTATATACAGCATCCATAGGCACGCTGCGATGCATCTGCAAAGCCATGAACTTCACTTCTAAGGCTGCTAGATATCAGAACATATCGAGGTACTTCGAGATGATGAATGCTGTTTAAATCGTCCTTTAGTTGAAGCCATAAGTTATGAAGATTTTCGGGAAGGGGTTCATCCCATGCTAATTGTTGAATCCACATCTCTTGCATCAGAATCTTGCATCGAATAATGATGGGACTTAAAAGTCCAAGTAAATCAAAAATTCTGGCGATAACGGATAAAATTGAGCGTTTGGTGACACCTTGTATGTCGGGTAGATTATACTGAAAACAAAATAAATCTTTATTCGGTTTCCAGGACATACCAAGCGCCTTCGTAGTGTCTTCAATATTCTCGTTGATTATTGTTTGGTCTCCTGTTGATGTTT
This sequence comes from Portevinia maculata, assembly GCA_949715645.1. Taxonomy (NCBI): domain Eukaryota; kingdom Metazoa; phylum Arthropoda; class Insecta; order Diptera; family Syrphidae; genus Portevinia; species Portevinia maculata. The sequence continues at coordinate 226,000,969 of OX454526.1, forward strand.
CGCTTAGAAATTGCGGGCAATTACAATTCCACTTAGCTAATTTAAGTCCATGTAGTTCTAGTATTTTGGTGACTTCATTTTTCTTGCGTTGTAGATCTTCTAAATTATCCGCTCCTGTTAATACGTCATCAACATAAAGATCCTCCCGAAGCACTGAGGAACCTATAGGGAATGTGTCATGATGAATTTCGGCAATGTGAAATAGGCTTCTTATAGCGAGAAATGGAGCAGCTGACAATCCGTATGTCACAGTTTTAAGCTGAAAGATCTTAAGTTGTTCTTCAACGTTTTTTCTCCAGACGATGAGCTGAAATTGTTGATCGCGTTCATCTAGCCAGAACTGACGATACATCTTAGAAATGTCTGCTGTCAAGGCGTATTTATGTAGACGAAACGAAAGTAGTGTTGTGATCAAATCTTGCTGTATAGTTGGACCTACCATAAGTATATCGTTAAGAGAACGATTCGACGAAGTACGCGCTGATGCGTCAAAGACGACGCGCAGCTTTGTTGTGGAGCTCTGCGGTCTTAGCACGCAGTGATGCGGTATGAAATAGTGTGGTTTACTAAAATCCACACCTTTAGCTTCTACCATGTGACCTAATGTCAAATATTCATCCATGAAGTCAACGTACATCTTTTTTAGTATCTGGTCGCGTTCCAATCGTCGTTCAAGGGAAACGAATCTTCTCCGAGCAGATTCAAATGATTTCCCGAGAGCTGCAGGTGATTCCTTCAATGGTAGTCGAACTTGTAAGCGACCATCATTCTGAACGACAACGTTTTCTAAAAAATGTTTTTCGCACTTTAACTCTTCTTCTGAATAACTTGCCGCAGGCTCTTTTAGCTCTTCGATTTCACAAAATCTCTGAAGAATCGAGTCTAGATCTGAGCAGTGCGAGCTAATGGATAAATTACATGTCATAGCGCGAGGTTTAGTTGGTATATCGAGTTTGCCACCTACAATCCAACCTAATACAGTATTTACTAAGCAGGGCAAGCCTTCACCTAACGAAATCTTTCCGCCTAGTAACAGATTAAAGAATACTTCGATGCTGAGAAGCAAATCTACCCGTTGTGGAATAAAGAAATGAGGGTCTGCAAGCTGTATTCCTTCAGGTATCTTCCAGTTTGCGGGGTCCAGGTTCTCTCCAGGATGCTCGGATGATATCGTCTTAGTGATCGAAAAATGAGCTGACCACTCAAATTCGCAAACACGAGACTTGATCGTAGCGAAAACAGAATGCTTTAGTTTTGTGCGGATGTCGGAAATGCTAGAAACCTCTTGGTTGTTATGTATCCATTTAAGCTGCAGGCGTTTGGCTGCCTCTTCCGTTATAAAATTGAGTTCCGAGCAAGAATCAAGAAGGGCGCGCATAGGTTGAAATAAGCCATATTTGTCCTTGATGAGTATCAGGGCAGTTGGAATAATCGCTGTTTTATATGAGCGTGCTATCAATGATACCGGTATGTGTTGCAACGCAGATTGATGTTGGGAAGTGAAAGGCGATGGAGAAGCAAGATTCGAAGAATCGACATTCGAAGACTGAGCTGGACTGGCGTACACATGTAAATGAGTGTGATGAGCAAAGTTGCACACTTTGCACCGAGACTGAGATTGGCATTTGGAAACTGTATGGCCCTTACGCATGCAGTTTATACATAATGCAGATTTTTTTACGAAGTCGAAACGTTGAGAAACTGGAAGCGATAAAAAGGATGAACAGTTTCCCAATGAGTGATCCGCACCTTGGCAAAAGGCGCAGTTTGCCTTTGCGTTGATATATGAATGAGAGGATCTACTATGATTTGATTTCGGTTTTGGCTTAATTTCTCGTTTTTCATTCCTCTCGATAGTTTTGCCACTGCTTTCTAAGAATTGACAGCGGCGGTTGAAAATCGTATAACAGTCTTCCCATGATGGTAACTTTACTATATCTATTTTCTCGTTATAAGTCGACTTCGATTCATTATCAACTTTTGACAAGACCATATGAATTAAAATTGAATTCATCACGTCTATTTCAGACCCCAACGAAAGCAGCGAGCCTCGCAAGGCAGATACAGTGTCGATGATACTGCGTAGTGAAACGGGATCAGCTCTTGTCATGCCAGGAATTTCGAAGAGTGCGTTGATATAATCAAGAAAAATTAAGACATCATTGTCATAACGATCCTTTAAGCGCGCTAAAGCCTTTGGGTAATTTACTTCGGTCACTTGAAAAGGCTCGATAACAGCCAGCGCTGGACCAGACAAGCAATTCAACAGGTAGTTGAATTTATCAACAGTAGGGATTGTAGAATCATCATGGACAAGATTCGAAAACGTGCGAATAAACCTTTTGTTATCCGCGTACTTTCCATCAATCATCAAAGGCAAACGGTTATGTTGTAAAAGGCCCGAAGACAGAGACTGATTTAGACACATTGTAGTTTCTTGGTAGTTCGAACCACGTCTTCCTTTTAACAGGGCCATAAGTGTGGATTTGGCACTGATGAAGAGCTCTTCCAGGTCACTCCTAGCAAGATCGCTTGGATTAAGCCTTTCGATTTGTCCCTGTATGTGGCATAATTGCTTAAAATATGATTCTAAAATCTCAAGGCGGCATTCCAGAATCGTGGTGTCTACCTTATCTCCTTCTTTTTCTATTTTTGCTTTAATATTTGAAATATTTCGCTTCATAGTAGATCGCTGTTGTTTCAGAAGCGCTATATCTAATCCACTAACATGTGGTTCAACTGAAACCTCAGGCGTGTCTTCATTTTCATTTGCCATTGTTGTTGATTATGGGAGAAAAGAAACGAAAAATCTATATATTTCTGGCGTAGCAACAGTGGATCGTATGATCCAAGAAAAAAGTAACAATTCCTTTGTTAACCAAACGTAATTCGACAAAGTTTAACGGGTCTAAAACAACGGGCCAGCTACAAAGAGTTCAACTGTACTAAAGATGTATATTATATACTTGTAGGCTGTGAGTGAGCTAGATAACGTTTGTCTATTATGTACCGAGAAGTGCAAATACTGCTTGAGATTTGGTGCAGCAATATTTTCGTAAAACTATGATATTATATAGGTATATATGTGTAATGTATATATAATATGCATAAATAAAGTATGCTTACGGACAGTAATTAGAGTCGGGGGTCCAACGGCGAATGTGCGGAGCAGCGGCAATTTTTTTTTTTTTTTTCAGCTATATAAAGATGATAAAACGGGAGTATGTAACGATGAGCGGTGCAGCAGCGGCGTCCTTTGAGTTGAGCAAATGTTTGATGCTAACAGCAACGATGAAGGTAGATTCCAGCGGCAATGATGACCTTTGCACAAAAAAATCCAGCCACAAATCTAACAACGAAAATGGAGCAGCAAATCCAACAACGAAGATCCAGCAGCGGCAATGGGGTGTGCACCAAGAGTCCAGCAACAAATCCAACAACGAAAATCAAGCAGCAGCGACGAATACCAGCAAATCTCTCGCAAGAAATCAAAATTTAGAATTTCTTCTCAAGGCCGTGGACACAAATCGAATAATTTCTCTTTTTTCTTTACTTCTTGATAAAAAAATTAAACAATTTTCTAATTTTCTGTCCTGTCACGGTCGCCATTAAATGTGTCGTCGAAGCAAAGAAATAAAGAAAAACGACGGTTTATCAGATGATTTCGATGCTTTATTCCTGATGGCTAAATGCTCACTAAATTACAACATCTGTACGTTAAAAAAATCTATTCTAATCTTAGGCAAATTCATTGAGTGTGATTTTATGTGAGTGTTTATAATATATGTATAACATGAATGAATGAATGAGTTATAATAAATGAATGAGTGAGTTCTATATAAATGATTAAAGTTAGTGTAATTCACAATAGTATAGTTTAAGTTTTAATACAATAGGTTAATAGAATATTTCTAGCGTAGGTAATATCGATGTGTAGAAGGTAGGTATAGGTATATATGTGGCTATCTGACTGAACAGCTACTATGTTACCTATAGTTGCCAATTATATACAGTCTTGTTCGTATTGTGTGCATTGATTTGCACAGTCCGTCTGTTTACCCCAACTTGTGGTGGTGCTTCCGGGAGGTGATTGATTCTGTAAGGCATCAGTCAGCTCACGGCGGCGCATGTGCACGTTGACGACTGCCAGGCGCTCGGAAAGCAATTGGGATTTTGACCACTTGTTTCGTAATGCAACGAGTGCTCAGAATCCTAATTATAGTTAGAATATGTTAAGTAGTTTATGTAAGTAGAGTAGGTAGTTTGTAATTTGTTTTTTTTTATATAAAAATATAAAATTTGATAAAGATGCCGAGTTTTCTTAAAAATTTTCTCGATGAAAACATAATATGTAAGATTAGTTCGTAAAATAGTTTTTAGGCCGAAAGGCAATAATTATAAGATAGAGTTAAGTTTAAGGCGTCCGCATAAGGATCAATAATCTAGAATAAGTATCCTGCTAATTTTAAGTTAGATTTACTCATTTTTGTCTAGTATATAAGTTGATATAAGCTAATAATTAATAAAAATGAATTTAAAAGTAAAAGTAAAAGTCCGTCTGTTTACCAAGATAGATATCTTGCTCTTAAGCATATTGTATCTAGTCTTATCAAATTTAATATCTAATTTAATATCGAATTTAGCACCAACGGCGCTGACCCCAAATTATGCATGTATTAATTTTTTTTAATACAGATTTATTGAAAGATATTGAAAGTTAAAAGCTTTTGAAGTTTTATTTAAAATCCGAATTTTCCTATTATTATATTCCTATACACGATCTAGAGGAAGACCAAGTAATTTGAGAAATTTCCACTTTTCGAAATATAACTCCCCGTTCAGGAGCAATGGAATCCAGGCCAATAGTTAGTCGTACTCCACCTGGGGCTGGTGTAGGCTTAAGCCAGAATACGATTTTACCACAACTGGTAGATAACCCTCCTGCAGCAATGCAATCCGGTCAGGCAAGTAACCACAATAGTGATGATAATAATGAGCGACGAGATATTAAATGAATATCGTCCACCTGTTCAAGAAGAAGCCACAGACTCGAGGCAAACCAACGAGTTTTCATTCGTGAAATGCAGTCTATTAGAGATACCTTAGTTGGAAGATTTGACAATTTGAATTTAAATACTGCCAATGCGAATCCTACGAGACCTTCGAACGCTCGTTCTGACTCCGAACATTTTTTAAATAACGCTTCGTTTTCGACCCAACACACAGTGTGATGAATCGCTGATTTAGCGGAATTAAATTAAAATTAAATTTTATGTTTTTTTTTAATTGAAATTGTTAACAGAATAGAATAAAACAAATTTGTTTAACATATGACTACAAAACAATACTTACAAACCAGCTTATTTCAATTTATTTAATTATTTGGTACATCTAAAAGTTGCAAGACTTCATGTTCCATGACACTTTTCTTTTTTCTCGGAAAGTATCTTAGACTTGCTAAGAATGGATCTGAGGTTATAAGCAATCGATTTAAGAGGTCAGTAATTGTATCTACGCGTGATATTTTTCTGGTAAGAAGTTCCCTAAACCTTCTATTTTACTTGTTTCTTGCCTTTTGCGCTTCTTCTGAAAGTTCTCCGATTGGAAGTATACAAGTAGAAATTATTTGTTTTCCATGAAAGAAGACCTTATGCACACTTACATACTGGCTTAAAATACCAGGCATAATTTTTAAAATATAGTTCCCTTGTTTCCTTTGCATACTTCTCAAAAGCATCTGCATTTATTGGGAACAAAACCCCAAGAGCTTCTAAGATGATATGAAACTTTTTGATAATTTCTTTATCTATCCCTGTAATTTGGGCAGTCTTTTCCTCATCTCTAAAAAATCGTCTAGCCTTGTTCCCGTCATTAGAATTGCCAGACTGTTGAGTTGGCATATCTACCAATAACCCTGTTTCTCTTGTAAATTTTTCTTGGATTAGTTATTTTCTGGCTTTGACTTTTTCTTTACTGCCTGGTCTTTTACCTGCCGCACCTTGACATCTAATCTATAAGCTTTTTCTCGGTCTTCCTACTCTAGATGAAAAAGGTAGAATTTCAAGAAGAATTTGATTTTTCGAAGCGCTCTCTATGCCGACCACTTTTAGCCCATCTCTCGTCAAATCTTAAACATAAAGTTTTAAAGATTAATTTGATTGACTTTGTTGCAGCCTCAGAAAATAGTATATGGCTAAAGTAACCCACAACAAAAGCAAAAACAGCACTTAAGCGCTTGATTTTGACTTAAGAAATTCAAACATTAAAAATTTGCTTTTTTGTGATTTCCATGGGGATCGTAAAAAACGAAAAATTTAGTATGAGTGTCGCACCTGTGCCCAAGAAGTTGAAACACACTTTAGCAGTGCATATGCAAGGCTTTAAAACAAACACGGTCTCCAACTTGGACAACACTGAACAACTATACTTTTCGTCTAATGAATACAAAAAACACATATTTCATCTATAAATTTTACTTTCATTTACCCCTTATTTTAAATAAAATCAATAATTATTTAAGAAAAACTTACTTTTATATTAATTGACTGTTTACTTATTGAGAAAAGATAAAAAAAGCTATTAAATGTAGGCGAACCAATTAAAAACGGTATAAACACTTTCTCTTCAAATTGACCTTCTTATAAAAAAATTATACACAATTTGGAGTTTGAGATGATTTTTTTTTGTTGCACTAATCAACAACAAAAAAATTGCACTGTCATTACGTAGGAGGCTTAACCAGTTTTTGTTTAATTTTGTGCATGTCATTTTCCTTATAAAATCAAGCTAAATCAGCGATTCGTCGCTCTGTACAACGCAGACAAGCACCACCAATAAGTCAACAAACTTCTTCTTAAGGATCGTTCGCAATGTAGCTGGGAATACACTATAACTTGTCTTATCTTTTTTTATCTCTGCCTCAATTAATATTTTTTCACATGCAAATATGGTTTATAAACCATTTGGGTATCCTCATTGCTGAAATGCGAATCTCCTTTACCGATGTGAACATCGATAATTGCAATATGCCATAACCTACCCCAAACATCGATCAAAGCCACCAAATAATATACCATCAATCTACTCGATGACAATTATTTCACCTTTCTTTATCCACCATCGCCCCTACCTTTAAATATGAATATCCATTTTTCAATTGCAAATATTAATTATAAAGAAAATCATTTGAGAATCCTCACCGCGACTCTCCTTCAACGATCATACACACACATACCAATTGTATTAAATACCAGAAAACATAACCTACCCCAAACTTCCATCAGAGTTCAGAGCAAAGAAATAATATGGCATAAGTCTACCCGATAATAATTCCTTCACCTTTCCGCCCTACCATCAACCGCCAACGCTACCTGTGTCGTCTTCCTTCTCATATGCATAGTCACGAGCATGAAGGAGAACAAACAATCATCTGTTTGCGCAAAACCAAATAAAAATATTCTGCTGATACTTCCATGCATCAGAGCCAACAAATAAAATACGATAAAACTACCCGATGAGAATGTCCGCTACATCAAACATCAGCCACCATCGGTACTTCGGTAGTCGCTGCTACTCCTCCTCCTCATATTCCTCCTCCAATTCACGCGAATGGAAGATAATGGAAGACAACAAAGGTGTAGAAAAGGTTCTTCAATATGCTAGTATGGATATAGCTTTTTTTAATGTAGTATTTACGACGTATGGTGGCGTAGTCGTCGAATTCACGAAGTTATAATACTATAAAGTTTATATACGAGTACAAAGACAATGCACATTGCACATTCTGCAATACATTTATACTTCCGGATAGGTCATTTTCAGGCATGTTCCAATTGTATAATATTTTCTATATTTCTATCGCTACGACTTGATTTTTGCCTTATAATTTTCTTTTTCCTCAAATTGTAGTGTGGATAAAAGAAGTAGTGAATGTTGGAGGGAGGGGATGGAGCGCAAAAAATGTTGGTTTCATTGCTTTAGGTTTCGCTCCAGACTCCTGGATTTGACATATAAAACATGAATTTGGTATTACTCAGAGATTTTGCATATCAAATGGTATAGGTCCTTCCATCCATTCAAAAGAAAAAAACTCGCTCAAACGTATGGCTGAAAGCTTTATTTAATTTATTTTATTTGGGAACTTAATAAGAAAATAATATACATAGGTATCTGCTACTCTCCTGCACCTAATTAGCTTAGGTTATTGTCGGTCTCCTCAAGTATCCTGTGATTGTGGTTTTCGCACTTCCATTCCCCGAGTAATACGAGGATCCACTAATTCTGGTAAAAACCAGTTTTCGTAAAATGTGTTTAACTGTCCGATCATTTTTGTTTTCCAAAAATCGTGATCGACATCTATTACTTCTATATAAATGTTAAAAGCACTACCACCCCAAATTGCCAATATGCATTTTTCTCACTTACATATATGCAATTGGCCTTGAATTTGGTAGTAATAGTTGTGTCTTTTATTAAGACCTTTTATGATACCATCATCAGAAACAGTTATGTATTTGATGTTTTGGTTTTTGATAGCATCCGTAGGATCGCATCCCGCTATGCTTGATGGACATTTTAGCTATGTCCATATAGATGTTTAAACAGTTCAGAGATCTGCCCTTTAGAGTTAAACTTTACAGCTGCTGCAGTACACCTGGCTGAATATCCTTGCCCAAGTAAAAAGTTGATTCTTTTTCCTCCTACTAGTTTGGCTACAATAGAGTTGTAGTGCTCGGCAAGATTGTTAGTGAATCCAAGATATAGACTCTTGGCGTTCATAATAAGTCTTCTTGTAGGAATCATCACTCTATCATACAGACCATCTGATTTTATCATGGGAATTAAATTCACGTCATTCTCTTTACATTTTTCTTTTATGTAGGGTGGGCATTCGTTGTGATCTCCAAGAACATGATGAATAACATTGCTGATATCTGCTTTAATTAAAGGTATTACTTCTTCCTCGGATTGGCTTTGCTGTCGTCTGAACTTAATGGCACTCAAAATATCCTTCCGTATTCTTTCAAGTCTTATATTTAAGGCTCCTTTTTTTCAATTTGCTTACGATAAAGGGATTTTTTCTGTTGTTACAGTACCCTTATAATGCTAAGAACACAGTGTAAGCTAGTTGGTATTAGAAAGAATAGAGAGATAGGAAAGAAGTGTATTGGGTGCAGTTGTAGGGTTTTTCTCCACGGGTGGTGTCTAAGTTACTTAGGGAGATTACGATTTCATGTATTCTGTATAAAGTAATGGACTTGGCCGGGATTCGAACGCACGACCTTCCATTCCGTAAGCGAATACACTACTACTGCACCATTGCCACCCGCAATCCTGTTTTACAACCTCTGGATATGTTCTCCAATTTATTTCTAAAATTTCGCATTAAATGGTTGCAGCATTCAATTTTGGAGATTCTTCTTCCGCCGTAGGGATCGATTTGAATAATTTTTTGAAATGAACTGCTGTCTCCATCTGAAAGCATTGTCATATATCGTAGGCCGTTTTCAGCTACACTGGATTTAAATGCTTGTAGCAGTATTTCTGACTCCATCAGCGTTGAAGGCCCTTTGTGGTTAATATTGCACGCGTGGTCTTGTTGTTGTTCCGTATCACTTCTAGCGCATGTAACGCAGTACTTATTTCTTATTCCTAAAACAATTACTTTACCGGTATGCAACCCTACCACAACAGCAGCACCTGACAGAGCAGACAAATTGTTCCTGTAAGATCGTTTGCTCCAGAAAGCATCTGTCACCACAGTTATAAACGGAATTCCATCTACCGGATCAATATCACCACGCTGTCTGGCGGCCTCAGCCTCTTCGTTAGCAGCCTCAAACATATTTTTTGCTGCCACGGCTTTCCAGATATCCCCAGTTTGTTTTTCAATCTCACTATATACTATTTTAAATGATTGGCATGGAATATCTAATATAGATACGATTTCCTCTAACTGTGAGTATCCGCTACCGACACTGGTAATGGCCAAAACAGCAGCAGTGTTAACATCCATTGCATTTGGATTTTTCTTATTTAGGAACACTCGACTCTCATAATTGCCCCTTTCACATCTTGAAAAGATCGAACTTGCAAAACCCACTGGGACTTCATTAACAATTTTTATATTGTTTAAACTGCAGCCGAGTGCTGGGCAATGTTGGTCTATTGCTTTCAACTCATTAAAAAAGTATTGAGGGTCAATTATCCTTCTTCCTTCTATGAGAGCAACGGAATCGATCGCAGATGTCTCTCTTTCCATTATCAGACTTTCTAGGCTTTCCGATTCTGATATTAGGCCTTTCAACTCAAAATGTTCATTAGTTTTAAAACCACCTTCACCTTCTGAAACTTAATGCTGGCTTCCATTGACAATCTGAGTATCTTCAGGATTTTGTCTTGACTTCGTTAAACTAAATAAATACGAAGTACGTATGCAGTCAAAATGTCCTTATTGATTATTTTATTCTAATCGCTAGCTTAATAATAAAGCCAAAGGCAACGGCAACAGCGCAAAAAAATAATAATTTCCCACAAACGGTAACAGCGCAGTGCTACATTATCCCCCTTAGCCTAAACCACCATTCACCAGTCTTCCAATCAACCCAGACTCAATAATATTCACGGAGCGAAGGGTACCTATCTATGCACTTTTCAATAATCAACTTTTCTACAACGATTTAGCAATGAAACCTTACGGTATCTATCTGAAAATCCTGAGTAATATCATGATTTTGTTTTTGTAGTATTGTTTATTAGTTTAAATAATTTTCTGTAAACAAATTTTAAACTGAAAGTATAAGCTAGATCCACATCTTGAAAAGTGCCTTTATCAATCCCTCACTCATTTTTACTTTCAGTCAGCGAAACAAAAATGCAAAATCACTTCGAATCGCCACGCAAATAAATCTGCTTACACATACCCACATCCCCACATGATTTCTTTTATTGAAATCGCACTTCAGTCTTCACACCAAACTGGTTTCATTTAGAACACACCTCCGAGAGCAGTAAAACACAAGATAATCACTTTATGGTTGATTGCGTGCTGTTCTGATTGGCTGTTCAGATCAGGCCACACAACTACCGCCACCTTCACGGGAAATCCGGAATTATTTCTTGCTAAAGTTGATAAACTAAGCAACGTACAAAATAATTTTTTGAAAAAACATGTAATTTAAACTCGGTATTTTGTGACAAAATATACGTAAATAAATATATATTTTTATTGGATCTGTTAGCTGATATGATACTTTGTTGTTCTGAGTAAAAATTGAAACATACGTGCATCAATATTCACATGAAAAACGTAGTTCAATATTTCAAAATATTGTTTGTTTTTAAACACCTGTATTTTCCAAACCATTGCAAAATTTCAAGATCTGTCTCGACGATATTGCTGTTTTGGATATTACCTTTTAGCTGAGCTAGTGATCTCAGATGTATAGTACTCTGTCTTATCATGGTTTGGAAAATAGTAACCCGATTTTATGCAAATTTTCTTTAAATAAAATATAACTGAGATGTTTTTTTTTAAAAACTATTCCGATCATTTTCAAGAGGAAATTATGTTCTTTCAAGTGCATTAAGTTTCAATTCAGTAGCTCCAGTAATAATTTATCAGTTTGAGAAACAGAATGCCATTTTTTCCACTTTTGCTGGATTTCTGGGTAGAGGCCTCTTAAGTAAATTAAATTGGGTTGGTTCTATGGCTGACTATAATTCGAAATGTTCTCTGATCGATATGAAAACGTTTAAATCTCGTAGGCAAATTCAATGCGTTATGTTCATATCTATCGACCTTGTTTGTTTAATTCCTTTTCATGTGCCAAGATTGTTTCGTAATATTAAGGTTTATTTTTATGTTCCTCATCATAGGACAAACTAAGGTTTAAATGAACCAATTACGCGTTCCTTAAAGTTATTCAATGAAATGTGCAATAATATTGATGTTTCAATAAATATAGATGTTTTCAAAAAAAAACTATTAGACATTTGTATATAACTATTGAAGTATTTATTAATTTATTATTTTGAATGTATTGTAACTTTGTTTGTGTCATCAGCAGATCTTGAATCAATTGATGAAATAAATAAATAAATAAATAAATACTACAAGTAGTGTGGCTGCCGGGTTAGTAGAAAGTGCGAAAATTAAGATAACGCTCAAAAGGCATGTTAAGCAGACCAGGAAAAAAACTGCTTAACCTGTCATATTTACGTAGTCCGAATATATACCGTATTATACTATTAAAGTGAAATTGAGTTTCCGCTTACTGGTTGCGTCACAGCTGCAAACGATTTTACAACCGTATGTTAAGATAGGAATGACCAAAGATTTTGCTAATTTTTTGATTTTCCCAAGTTAGGCGACGAATAAAAATTACTCCAAGATTTGCAGTCTCAACATATTCTATTGGAGAGCTCCCTAGTAGAATGGGAGGAAAGTAGACAAGTAGGAAAGTACGACCAAGCACTGTGACTTTTTTACGTTGAAATGTAGTCCGTTTAATTCAGACCAACATTCAATTTTGCCCATATCTTCAATCACGCAATTAACTCAATAAGGACATGGTTGGCATACATATGCGACGAACAGTTTCCTATTGTAGATGGAAGCTCATTTACATATAATGAAAACAATTTTGGACCAAGTATAGAGCCTTGAGGAACACCACTTACAATTGGAAGAAAATCGGACAGATTATCATTTAGCTGAACTGCTTGCATTATTTGATAGATAAGAAAAAATCAGCTTTACGGCACCTGATGAAAAATTGTGTTGTCGGATCAGCTCCTTACATAAAATTGTGTGATGCCAAATGCCTTAGAAAAATCAAGGAGCACTAAAAACGTAACTTTGACGTAACGTTCTATAGAGCCGTAGTACAGCTGTGTTTTTCGCGAAAACCAGATTGTTTCGAAGTAAGAATTTTGTTATTTTTGAGATACGTGCTCATCTGTTTTTGAAGAGTACGTTCAAACACCTTTGACAGAAAGGGCAGAATTGAGATTGGCCTAAAACCATCAGTCTTAGCATTTTTAGGGATGGGTGTTATTTTAGCCAACTTCCACTGAGTGGGATATTCCCCGGACATTAAAATAGTATTGAAAATGAAAGTGAGTAAGTAAGAGTAACTTCAAAAATTGTTGGTGCATTTTATCCAACCTAATTGCATTCGACTTTATAAAGAGTATAGTCCAACCACATCAGCACTGTCTATCGATTTGAAACCGAAACTAGGCGTATTTAGGTAACTGTCAGAAGAACAAGCTATAAGGTCAGCCCCACCCAACGAAGTTGAAGAACTCAGGGACAATAATTCCCGGTTAAGGGAATTGCAGTCCATTTCAACACTATTATCAGCTGAAAAACAATTTCTCTTGCCAACGCCTATGCTGCGCAAATTCTTCCGCAGCTGTCGACCACTTAAACAGGTACTCGCATGCATTCGAGATTTCGCATTACTTATTTCAATTACAACTTTGTTGCGAATAGAACAGTATATTTGCCGAAGTGTCGGTAACCTATATCTCTTCCAACAGTTATAAGCTTTATCACGCTTCTGCATTAAGGAACGTATTAGGCTGGTGAACCACGGATTACTTTTGGCTTTTATGACTTTGGTTTTCAAGGCAACATGCCTATTATATAGGTCCAAGATATTCGCGTTTGGGAATTCTACTTGCAGACTGGATGATGGAAGGATGCTAATGGTATTCCAATCTACAAGGTGGGCCAAAAGAGATCACCCTATTCGAAGATGCTCTTATTTTTGCAAATGGCCGCCAATTTGTTGACTAGACAGATGTAGAATACAAGTGATCAAGCCATGGAGCGACGCACTCCCCAAGAATATGGAATAATCGTGTCTATTTTTTTGCGTAACAATTCGTCTGTAGTGTTGGCGCAGCGCGAAATCCGTCGCCGATTTCACGGCCGTCCGACACCGACTGCGCAAACACTGCGCCGTTTGGCCACCAACCTTGAAGAGTATTAGATTACACGAGACGTTGCCAAGAGTAGCCGGCCCCGAAGCGCCCGTTGTGCCGAGAATATCGCCGCTGTTGACGAGGATGTCGAGCTGTCGCCGGAAACATCGACCAGACGCCGTGCCTCGCAATTAGCCATCAGCCGGTCGTCCCTAAGGCGAATTTTGGTCAAAGACTTGCGCATGTTCCCGTACAAAGTCCGTGCATCAGCTGCTGCCTGTCGACCGCCAAACGCGCGTAACTTATGCCCAAGCCATCCTCAATTTCGAGGACGAAGTGGACGATTTTTCGACCAAAATCATAATGAGCGATGAGGCTCATTTCCACCCCAGCGGGTACGTAAACAAGCAAAACTATCGCTTCTGGGGCACCGAAAATCCACGAGTAATGCACGAGGAGCCATTACAACCGCTCAAAGTTACTGCATGGTGCGCTGTTCACGCTGCAGGAGTCATCGGGCCATTTTTTTTCGAGAACGCCGCTGGTCAAACGACAACAGTGGACGGTGCGCGCTATAGGGCCATGTTAACCGAGTTTTTTCTGCCGCAATTGGACGAATTAGGACTGGAGGACATGTGGTTCCAACAGGACGGAGCTACGGCACACACTGCGCGAGCCACAACCGATATTCTGAAGGCGGCGTTCCCGGGTCGATTCATCTCTCGTTTTGGCGATTTGCACTGGCCCGCAAGATCGCCCGATTGAACCGTTCCAGACTTTTTTGTGGATTTGTTTGAAGTCTAGTGTTTACATGAACAAGCCCGAGACCCTAGAAGGCCTCCAGGACAACATTCGACACGAGTGCGAGAATCTGTCACCCGAAGCCATGAAAAATGCCATAAAACGAGCCCGTATGGCAATCATTTGTGACGGCGCCCATTGGGCCGATATCATCTTCTCGACTTGACCAATAAAATTCTAAAGGTTCAAATAAACATAATCAAAAAACAGAATCGAAGTTTTTCATTTAGAAAAAAAATGAGAGCCAAACAACATCGGATCACTTCTTTTGGCCCACCGTATATGTCTACTGTTTTCTTCCAAAAGGGCATAATCTATTCCTCGAAAATTCCGAAATTCAAAATTTTTGATAACATGGTTGATGTTAAAATCGTAAGTTAAAAAAATCAAATCATGTTTTGAAAAACCAGGTGCCGAAAGTTTATCGTATAAGAGTACTTTGTTCAGAGATAGTTAAAAGGGGAGATAAGTTAATATTGCATGTTTTAATTGGAACAACATTTTCATTGATTTGTTTAATTCGTCATTTATTTCAGCACTATTGCCTTCTTTTTTTTTCTTTTGTTTTGATGTTTTTTTCCGATTTAAGCAGCTATAAAATAAGTAGGTGTCGCCAACATAATTATTCATCTTAGGTTTTTCTTTTCCTAATTATATGGTTAGTTTACCTAATTTCCTACGTTCAAGTAACCAAATAGTTAAGATGCCTTTATCTGTTTGGTCATTTTTTAAATTACCTTTCATTTCTTATACATTTAAAAATATTTAATTTTTTCTATTACTTTTTATAATAGATCCTTACTTACAATTCAACATTGCGTTGCATTTTTTAAGTAATTTGATTTTGTTGTCATTTTACGGTAATTCCTTTGGTATATTTTTTCCTGATTTACGTATCAAAAGCAAAAAGTATTCACCTTAAGTTTTTTTTCTTAATTATACGGTTATGTTAAGTACTTAATTTCTTACGTTCTTCCTTTTAACTTTTTCGCCAATAAAATGCCTAGAAAAATTACTCAGCTTTCTCGGCAGACTGCTACTGTAAAGCGGGTGCGACTTTTGCGCAGCAATGAAATAGCGGAAGAAAATATCCATAGGTTGGGGACTCAAGGAGTGATCAATGAACGAAACCGTGCTAAGGAATCGAGCGTTGAACGTTCTCAACGTTTGGCCTCACAGAATTTCAGAACTTTGGCGAACCGTGAACAGGAAACAGGCCCTGAACGTTCTCAACGTTTGGCCTCACAGAATTCTCAAACTTCGGCGAAACGACAACGGTAATCAAGCGCTAATCTCAGGAACTACTATTTTGAATTGAAAAATTGTTTTTGTGTTGGATAGTTCATTTATCGAGGAAGGGTTTAGGCTTTATAACATTACGCTGCGATCAAAGGAGGCGAAGCATCAATGAAAAATGTTGCAAAAACGGAAAACATTATTCCTTTTTGAAAGCTTCCGCTGCGTGCGCTGCTTAAACGGTTTAAGTCACGCAAAAGTCATGTAGAATGGAATTATTCCTCTTTAAAAGGGAGCTGTCCGGTCCGGCCGCCGGTAGCTCTGCAAGGTACCATGCCGCTCAGACGCCTGAACGGCTCCCTACGGAACGGTTGAACTCAGCGAACTAATTTTTTAAATTTGTTTTTGTGATATCTCATCGTAAAATTATACTTTTTAAAAACACTTTCATCATTGTAGTAGATTTCGATTGGGTATTGTTTTATGAATTCTTTTAAAGGCTGTTTTTTTCTAATCTTTTCACAACCGGACTTACTTACGGTTTGAATTTCGTCTTATATTTCAGCAACATTGCTTTTGTTTTCGCATGTTTATTTTAAGTTTTTGTTCTTATTAATAAAGACTCCGAGTAAAGACGGGGTGGTCAGCTAGTATTATAATAAAATTATGTTTTTTTATTTATGAACATTGTTCTTTATATTTCAGAAAGAACAGCCATCGGAGGCTTGAAAAAAATTTATATAGTTCGTCGATTCGGCGAATGATTAACTTATTAGGGGAAGTCAGCAACGTTAGCTTTCTAGGGTTAAGCATCACGTATCGATTACGATTTTCAATTGTACTAGGGTAATTCGAGTACACTTTCTAATTAGATGAAGAAATTGTAATATTCTTCTGGTATTAGTCTGTATTTATTAGAACTTATTTAAGTGTTTATATTTGGAAATACACTTTGAAATTGTGCACAGAAATGGATATTTATTGGTTTTATTAGGGAGTGGACCTTTTTTCTGTTATGATCTCTTTCCAAAGTTTAGCTCAAGTTTCTTTTTCCGATTGGAATTTGGCCAAACAATAATTTGACATAATATATTTGCACTAAATCCTACTTTTTTACGAATACTTTGAAGAAAAGCACTATCATTGACAAGAAACTGCCAAACAATCGCACTCGATACTCGAAATCATGTTCGATATCTGAAGCTATAATGCCAAACTACCATAATTCCGTGACGTATTGGTCGCCAGCCGATGCGGTAATTCGCCCCCGCTTTGTTTCTTGAGTTCGATGGAAGACAGTCTATACAATAGTATGTCGAAAGGTGTTTGCAATTCAAAATTCAAGGATGTCCAAGCTGATAAATCTACACGGAAAGAGGATAAAATAAATTCCAGCTTTCATTCCGACTGTTAAGGGGTCTCTACCGACATAGCGTTCCGACAGTTGTCGTCTCTTGAAAGTGAGTAAGAAGAAAATCAACAGCTGGAAGCTCAATAAGTATCTTTTCTAGTAGAAAACCAGTCATTATTGTATTGGACTCCCCCGCGAAGGTCAGTCACCTTGACGTGTGTACCATCATTGCCTTCGATGGTGCCGGTGCGGCGGCTTACGGCGCAAAGATTCAACGGGCTATGCTGTCGACGACTTCTGTCGTCAGAAGGGTCACCCATGGCAGACAGACCGACTGATGAGCGCTAACCAAGAGCTGGCCAGGACATTCCGTCCGATCCCATGCCCCTCGCCATTCCCAGTATCCTTACCCCCCCCCCCCCCCATTGCCCCCCTACCACTAGGGGAACTATCCGGCGCTTTTAGCTAGCGACAGTGAGGAGTCGGTAAAAACCCTCACTAGCGCCAGCGAAGTCACCGGTGAGCAGGCTGGAACTCTCATCGGTGACAAAGACATACAGGGCAAGAAGGCAGCCGAAGAGATGCCCGGGACAGCAGGATCATCCGCTGTTCCTGGGACCATCTTGGAAGCATCGTCAACAAAGACAGGAAAAGTGAAAGGAAAAGTAGACACAGCTGGCTCAGCCGCTGCATCTGCAGTTTCCGCTAATATAACAACGAAGAGTGCGAAACAGGGCGCACAAAAGAGGGCTAAGGCTTTACTACGTAATGCAAATCGTAAGGTAGCCAAGTATGGGAGCTGTGAATCCAGCAGCCTCAGTGACTGGGAAAAGGCAGCGTTTGCGAGGGCCAAGACTTTTCTGGCCGACATGAAAAAAGCAAAGGAGGGGAAAAAGCTGGCCAATGAGGAGGTGGAGGTTGAACTGACTGCACCCTCCACCTCCTACGCAGCAAAAGCTAAGGAAGGGAAAAATGACTCGGGAAGGAAGACGAGTTTCAACAGCAAGAGAGGCAGATCCGACGATGCCGCCGAGTCCAACGCAGCGAAAAAGGTGAACCACACCGGCAATGCGTCGCGGACACAGCGACCCGAAGGACGAGCATCTCGTTGCTGTGATAAACGAGCTGGAGCCTTGCGGTCGTCTCACAATCGACCAGTGGAAAAACGTCGAGGAGAGGTTCCAAGACGCCCTGTGGAAGGAACTATCCGCCGCAGGAAACGGGGAGCTTCGATTTGATGGCGCTGGTTGGGAAGGCGGGCGCAAGGTTGTGGAAACAAGCTTTCGGTAGTTTTCCTCAGACACTTCGTCACGGAGGTATCCGATGCATGGGAAGGTATTAAGCTAAAATGCTTAACGGTTACCGAGTTGGCAAAATACAATCCGCCAACAGCCTGGGTTTGGGTACCTAGTCCCTACACATACCCGGAGAAACTCCTAGGGCTCCTACATGTTCAAAATCGGGAACTTAAAGCCGATACATAGAGGGTCCTAAGGACGGGGCCTAGACGGCAATACGGCCAACACTTTCTACTGGCCCTAAACAAGGAATGTCTTCCATACCTGGAGAAATCCAACGGGATGGTAAGATATAGCATGGGGAGGTTGATGGTCAAAACATCGACCAAGGGCAGAGATGAGGAGGAGCCCCCATGATGATGATGGAAGTGCTGCAGATAAACCTGCACCACAGTAGGGCTGCGACGGCCTGTCTGATGGAGTACGTCATTAGGCAGGACATTGCAACCGTACTCATACAGGAGCCCTGGATCAATAAGAACTTGATTCAGGGGCTCCGGCAAAAGAACTATACATTGTTCTACAAGGCGGAAGGTAAAATCAGGACTAGTATCCTTATTAAAAACCACATAAAGGCATTTCTTTTGAATAATTACAGCTCTGGCGACTTGACGGCGGTCATCTGCGAGAGGGAAGATGGAAAATCTCTGTGTCTGACCTTAGCCTATCTTCCCTACGACTCTGCAGCCGTAATAACGGAAGAACTAAAGGACTTGGCTGGTCAAAACTGGATGCACGTACTGGGCTGCGATGCAAACGCCCATCATACGCAATGGGGTAGTGGAGACACAAATTCAAGCGGTGAGTGTCTTTATGATTTTATTATTATATATTATTATTCACCTACTTTTGTTTCACGTAATAGACAGGAGGTTTTATACGTTACACTTGTCTCCAACACAGACAAAATGGAAAACAGGAAGTGGAGGGTAGTTGATGAGGCATCTCTGTCTGACCACAGATGGATACGCTTCAAAATTAATTTTCAGCATAGGGCGTGTAATTTCTATAGAAACCCAAAAAAGGCAGACTGGGATAAGTACATAAATTTCATTAATCTACGCTTAGATACCCACCCGATCAGCGGCGAAAATATGGTGGACTTAGATAGGGCAGTAGAAGCCGTGAGCAGAACCCTAAACACAGCGTTCGAAAAGGCATTCCCGGCAAACAAAAAGCCAAAAAGGGCTGAACCGAAGTGGTGGAATAAGGAAATCGGCCTTAAAAGAAGGGAGGTAAGAAAACTTTATAATAGGGCAAAACTCATTAAAAACGATACCACATGGGATGAGTATAGCGAAAGCAAGAGGGAATTTAAATACTTAGTGAGGAAATCCAAAAGATCTTCATGCAAAAAGTTATGTGAATCTATTGAGTTAACTGAAAAGGCGTCGAGACTGCGTAAAATGATCTCAAAGGAGGCTAGCGTACCAAGTTACCTAAAAAATAACAACGGGACATGTTCCGTGAGTAGTCAGGAGGTTCTGGCAACCCTGGTGGAAACCCATTTCCCCGGTTTCACAACCCCAACGGACTTAGGCCTACAAGGACAGGAGGAAATCGACTGTCCCTCTTTCGAGTGGGAAGAAATTGACAATATCATCAACCGAAAAAAGTTACGGTGGGCCATGCATACATTCAAACCGTATAAATCTCCAGGGCCGGATGGTATTCTACCGACCATGCTCCAAAAAGCGCCATAGCATGCAAAGCAAAAGATTTTGGATATACTGAGATTCAGTCTAAGAACAGGGCATATTCCAACAGCCTGGAGAGAAGTCCGGGTTGTTTTTATACCCAAAGCCGGCAAACAGGGTCACACGACGGCGAAAGACTTCAGACCAATCAGTTTGTCGTCCTTTTTGCTCAAAACCCTTGAGCGTCTGGTGGAAGCTCACATTAGAAATAAATGTAGCAATGGTTTTTTATGCGAGTCACAGCACGGATACTTAAAGGGTAGATCAGTAGAAACTGCTCTACACAACGTAGTGGGTAAAATTGAAAATAGTCTACACTGCGGCGAATTTGCTTTGGCCGCTTTTCTCGATATAGGAGCCTTCAATTATGTTGAGTGTAGCGCTATAAAAAGCGCCTTAACAGGCGCTAACATAGAACAGGGAATCATAAATTGGGTATGCAACATGCTCGCCAACAGGAACATTAACTGCTCCCTTGGTCAAAGCTCCATAATGATGTCTGCAACCAGAGGAACACCGCAGGGGGGAGTCATATCGCCACTGCTGTGGGTACTGGTAATTGACAACGTCCTAAAGGAAATTAAGTCAATGGGTATAAGTGCCACAGCGTATGCGGACGACGTGGTCATAGTAGTGCAGGGAAAATATTTGAATACTTTAAGTGAGATCACAGAGACCGCCTTAAAGAAAATTAGTAATTGGGCCAAGGGCTGCGAACTAAATGTCAATCCCTCGAAAACGGAGTTAGTCCTGTTCACGAGAAGACACAAAATACCGCACTTCAATCTCGCGAAACTTGACGGAGAGGAACTGTTCCTCACGGACAGTGCGAAGTATCTGGGCGTAATCCTAGATAGAAAATTAAATTGGAATCTTAGCAAAAGGGAACGAATGAAGAAAGCGTATAATGCCCTCTTTATTTGTAAGAGAACAATAGGCAAAACATGGGGCCTGAAACCCGCCATGGTATACTGGATATATACAGTAGTGGTGATACCCATACTTACATATGGCTCACTTGTGTGGTGGAGGGCAACAAATAAAAGAACCATAATTGGAAAACTAGCAACGGTGCAGAGAACGGCAAGCATAGCCATCACTGGTGCCATCCGTACTACTCCTACGGCAGCACTGGACACCTTCCTGCACTTTATCCCGCTGGATTTAAAAATAAAGCAACTTGCTGGCAACAGCGCTTTGCGCCTCAAAAATTTCGGCCAGTTTAAGGACTGTAGTTTTGGGCACTGCACGATTTTAACTGATGTGCTACCCGGAAATCCTATACGGACTGATGAGATTTGCCCCTTGGTCGACCATGACATCCCCTATGAGGTGTCATATCCGCGAAGGGAGGAGTGGCAAAGATATGCAGTCATAATAGCAAACGAGGTTGCTATCTACACTGACGGCTCTAAGACGGGGGAGAGAACGGGTACTGGCATTTTTCTGCTGATCTAGACCTGAGAGAGTCTATACGACTCCCGGACACAAGCAGTGTCTTCCAATCGGAAGTTCTGGCTGTTCTAAGGGCGGCAGAGATAGTGCAGATGGTCGGGAAGAGACATTGCCATCTATATTGACAGTCAGGCGACACTTATGGCATTTGAATCTGCTAACATTAACTCTGAGATAGTCAGAAACTGTCGCACAATGCTAAAAGCAGTATGTAGACGGAATCGAGTAAGACTGTGCTGGGTACCGGGACACAGCGGTATAGAGGGAAATGAGCAAGCCGATGAGCTAGCAAGAAAGGGAGGGGAGCTGGAAAATAGCGGAGGTGTGAACATTAAACAAGCCCTGGGCGTCTTTAAGGGAAAAATCAATGAAAAGATCTTAAAATTGGCTGACCTCAGATGGCAGAACATAGAGGGACATAGGGTGTCTAGGGCCCTTTGGCCCCATTTGGATAAGAAACGATCTAAGGAAATTCTAAAATTGAGCAGGGAACAGCTTAGAACAGTAATTGGGATTATGTCAGGGCACTGTCTTCTAAGAAAGCATGCTAGGCGACTTGGTCTGGTGGATGTGGACACGTGCAGGTTCTGTGGTGATCTACAAGCCGAGGAAGAGGAATCGTAGGAGGATTCTAGAGGAATACTTCTTCGAGGAACTAGGGGAGCTGAGCGGCATAGACCATAGGAAGCTGGTTAAGTTCAGCAGGAAGATTGGGCTCTGTCTAGGAAAAGTTTTTTAGGTTTTTAGGTTTTTCTCCAATTGAAGTTTTTCAAGTGGTTCCCTAGGGATCGCGATGGGCCCTTCTGTTGCCTAGTGCTGTATGCGAATTGCATACCCCTTTTTAACCTATGACCTATGACCAATACAATAGGACTCTAGTTAAAGACCCAAATTAAGGTAAAACGCATTATGTACTATAAGCCGTATCAATATGTGGCTAGGTCGGGAAGCATTTTAAAAAAGGTTTGAGTTGTGTTTGAATCGTGTTGCTCAGCTTATTTCATTAAATGGAATTTTAATGATGGGTCCAACGAAACAGGACAATCTCTTTCACAAACATTGATGTGAACTCACTACGAACATCGTGAAGATGAAGTAGTCGTCTTGTATGGGTTGCATGATAAATGGCATTCTTAATTCCACTTTTCCCCCTGCCGGCTTTCAGCCTTCGAATTGACTCAACGACGCCACATTGGGGCAGAATGCCCTAAAATGTGGCATCAAATCAGCCGTTAGAACTAAGAACCTGAAATTTTGCACGATAGCTTCGGAGACCATTCCCAAAATAATTTCAAACCCGCCCACTCGACACGCCCACTAAAACGCCCACTTTTTAGAAATGTGCTTATTTTACAATATTTAAAACTTAAAAAAGATTTATTGAAGATCTAATTTTTGTCCACTACACTTACCTTCCACTCCCACTTTAAGGCCCCCTTTTTATCGTGAAAAAAAAACAAATAAATAAAACGAATCTTAAATTTTGCATTGGTATTTATTATTGAGACTTATACTATTAAAAAAATTGCCCATTAATTACAAAATTAAAACAAAAATTTGTACTGCATCCACTGTCATCATCATTGTCATCATCATTATCATCAGACTAATCGAAAAAATCGATTTTTTTAAAGTGACGTCACCAAGAAAAAAGTTTACTACACACCAAGTAGCAAAAGGTAGCAAAAAAAGATTACAGATTCTAAGACTAAACAAACCACTTATCACAAAGAGTTATAACACTCAACTCAGGTCACGGTCAACACATCTAAAACTCTTACGATTTCGGATAAAAACAAAAGACTTTTTTATCGCACATTTTAGCCACAGATTAAAAAAAACAAAAAAAGATTTTTTTAAATCAAAATAAGACATTAAAAGTACCTGCGCTTACTGATTCCATTGCAATTTTAACTTTTTCAATGCCAACAAACTGTAAGAAATAGCACACAGTTAACTGCAGTCACTCAATACAAAAAAACACGTCCGGCTTCGATGGAAAATATAATTTTTTATTCTCTATCCTGTTTAAAACAAAAACAAAACGGTAGTTTAAGACAAAGCTCAATTTCAAAATTCGATTAAATGCCAGCTTCAGAGGTATTGCGCCCCAGTGTGGACGATACGGTTTTATTTCATTATTGAGAGATGTATGAATTAATTGTTCCCGCTGAACCAAATCACTTGTCCAACGATCGGCTGCGCAGACGAATGTTACAATTTAAAGCGTTTTTACACTTAAATATATATATGTTTTATAATATGTATATATTTTTGTACCTGTGGGTTTTTGGAAAAGCATTGATGGATGAGTGTTCTGCAGGTTTTAAAAATGTTTACAATGTGATTTTTTAAGTATGAAATTTTCGCATCAGAGAGAATTTATTTTTTTATTTTTTACTTTTTAGAATTCTAAAAACTACTATCGGCTTCATAATCGGTTGAAAAATCATACTGGATAAATGACAATTGAATACGATATTTTGTCCCACATCAACTCGTGAGAAAAGTATTCTTTCTCCGTCCTTATAGCTTTTCCACAAACTTTTAACCAATCTTCAACCGTCATTTTTGAAAATTCTTCTTCGCCTAATGTTTGAGCAGTGAGCACCCAATAATTTGAATGTTGTGTTTCGTTTGCGGGCCTTGACAGTTTCCCAAATATTTCCCGTGCAGTGAATAATAACGTCAATCTCATGCTTTGGCTCTGTATAGATCGATGTTGCTTTATAGCCTCAACAAGTTTGAGTTTGAGCATCTGCAAAGTATGTGGTATATTGTTATCGGTCCGCCATTGTATCATCTCGGATTTTCGGCTTGCAGACGTGATTTGTTTGTCCTCCCATTTATTGAGGTTTGAGGCGTTGTCCATTACAATTATTAAAGGCTCCACCAGGTCATTCAAAAATTGTTCCTGCATCCATTTGCAGAAATTTTCAAAATTCACCTCATCGTGATAGTCTCTTATTTTCGTGCCAGATCTAAAAATCTAATTTGTGTTGTTGTATATAAGACGCATATATTATGACAATGAGTTTCCACCAAAGAAACATAAATACGTTTACCCAAATCGACCATAGAAACGAAAAGAAAAAAAAAATCGTAATCCAAAAGACACTTCACAAAAAAAGAAAATAAATACTATTTGTAGTCCAAATGAGTTCTTCTCCATTTTCTTTTAAGGCCCTTTTAGACGATCAGTTATCAGTTCAGTTATCAGTTTAGTTGTCAGTTCAGTTCAAAAAGACAGTGCATGTAGACGTCAGTCTGGTGTTCAGTTGAGCTTTCATTTTTCTTGTGAGCAGTGGAAGTCAGAAGAAATATATTGCGTAATGGACGACGAAAGCCGATAAATTTTAATGAAATCGACCAAATATGGGATTACTTTGCCCCAGCAGGGGTTACTTTACGCCACTGACGAAAAGAGTTGGTTTGTCGATTCACGTGCAGACATGTAACATTCTATTAACCGAACCTACCGTAGTGTCCACATACACACAAATACAACTGCCACATGTTGCAACGAACCGTCTACCGGCAGTTGGTAAGCAGCAATTGAAACGTGTAGTTCACGTAGTAAATGTGTTAAATTTTTTAAGTGGAAAATTTAGTATAAAGAAGGCTGTTTTGTTTTTTGTACAAAAAAAAAGTTTGGGTTTTCATTTTTGTTTCTTTTTTTACAGATATGATCTTTTGAATCAGCGGTATTGAAATACAATACTAACTTTGCTCCAGCTCTTTAGATAAAGGAAATATAGTTCAAAGTTTTTTAGATGGAGCAAAGTAACCCCGTCCCTTGGACAACTTTGCCCCATTTTTCAACAACAAAAAAAAAGATTTTAATTATTATTTAAACAGTTTTTATAGCATAAATGCATTATCTCACATCGTATTAATGAAACGGTGTTGAAAAAAAAAATAGATCAACACTTTTTGTCTACCATTTTTAAATGGTTCCTAAAAATAGTGCAAAAACGGAGCAAAGTAACCCCGTTTCGACATATTGAAAAAAAAACAGGAACTCTTAAATGTTGATTCACCGCCAAATGCAATTGAAATGACGGTTGAGCTGACAACTGAACTAAATGGGCCTTTAGACGCTTACAGTTTAACATCCACAAACAATTGAGGAAATAAATTAACAAAATGGAAACATTTCACAGAAGAATAGCTTTTTGCATCCCTAGTATTTTGCCGAGAAGTAGCACTCGGACCAAGGTACAAACGAACCAACGTACACCCTGTAGACATTTTTTGTCTATCTTTTGTAAGCACATTTACCTTTTTTAACTGTTTAAATTAGACATGATGCCAAATACTCGTATTAGGAACAATTATTCATTTTCCACAGAATAAGCAAAAATAATGTTATGTGAGATGAGCTAATTCTTAAGAAACGACCAAGTTGCGATATCAAATGCGTGACAGTTGTGTCAACAGTATGTTGCAAGGATGGTAGTGGTGGCGATGGTGTAGAGGTTAGTGTGTTGGCTTGTGACCCGTGCGGTGCAGGCTCAATCCCCATGGCGAACAACAACATACGCCACCTATTAAAGAAGAGAAACGAATAATACCATGTTTCTCCAACATCTACACCAAAAAGAGGATTTTTGCCTTGTAGTACAATGGACTGCTACCGAGTCTGAGTGCTCTGGGATTTGGATTTTATTTTTTTCTTATAAAAAATAAAGTTAAAGTTAAGTGGGTTAAAAGTTTAAGGCGTTATCTATCTGTACCGAAACATCCTGTTGTAATCCAATATTACATGATGATAAGTCATGTATCAAATCACAGCAATATTCTGATCTACTCTGATGATATGAAATTATATACATCGGTTGCTGAGACAGTAATAACTTAGCCACTTGGTGTGTTAAAAACGGGTTGTTCATAAACCCCACTAAATGTCAACATATGACTTTCTCTAGAAAGAATATCACATTCACCTTTCAGTATTCATTGTCTAAAGAAACCCTTTGTCATGTTGATAATTTTAAGGAAATTGGGGTTTATTTCGATCACAAACTGGATTATACAAAGCATATAAATTTTATTGTCAACAAGTCTAATTCTATGTTTTGCTTCGTCATAAGTAGAATATGCTTCACAAGTTCAGACACCATTCAACAACATTTATTCAAATCGAATCGAGGCCATTCAACGTAAATTTATTTGATTTGCCCTAAGAGGAATTCCATGGGATGATCCATTCAACCTTCCTCCTTACAGTCACGTATCGAGCTTCTTTAAATGTTACCCCTCTTTCAACGAAGGCTAAATAGCGGTAATTTTTTTTTTTAAAGCTGCTTAAATGCGGCCTTATTTTCTGTCGACTATTGGTTTTATTTTCCGTGGTAGCGCCCATAACTTATGTAGTGTGGTGTTATTGTTTAGCAGTCATCATAGAACCAATTATAGCAGGCATGAGGCATGAGAATGTACCTGAATGACTTTACCTGTGAGTCTCTGCAGTTCCTCTTTAGTTTCCGTATGAATTAGGATGTCGCCAAAAGCAACTTCAATATTTTCGCATTTTTCAAGCTTTTTTTGCATAAAGCTTTCGTAGACTTCTGGTGCACGTCTAAATGGAAGGTTATCTTTTCCAAAAATTGCTTGGATTATTTTTATCTCAGATATTGACAATTTAAATGAGTTAATAAGTTTGTCCATTGCCCACAGTAAAGCATATTCTATGTGTTTTGTTTCTTCTTTTATAGCATCTACTAAGTATTTAATTTTTACCTAGGATATAATAATTTTGAATTCTTTGGTCAGATTTGACAAGTTTCAATATACGATTGGTTACATTAGTTATCTCATTTATCCTATCTACATTTATTTATCCCTTATAAAGATATAAAATAAATATCTGTCTATTGTTGTTTCCTTAAGAATTATGCTTTTCTGCTTTCATGAGTTGGAAGTCGTCATTGTCCGCTTTACCGGTCTCAACGTACCTTCCTTCGGATGTTATTTGACCAGAATGTCGAATACAATTCTATTTGTGTATATTGAAATAAACCGCAATGACGATTTCAGTACGATAATGACGGGTCACAATTCTTGTGTCGGAATCAGACAGGGGATCAAACTCATTATAAGTTGGATGTCTGTGTAAATGTTTGCTTCAGTAAATAAATAAGTAGTATTTTAACCCATTTTAGGCCAGCAACTTTCGAATTTTGCCCAGGAAAGCCGGAGAGTGGTATCCCCTGTCACCGCAGCGAATATGTTGGCTTGGTCCTTTGTCAACTCACGTGGTAGTTCGCGCCTTGACGCAGGACAATTTTTGCGTTTTTTTATTTTTTTTCCCCCAAAAATTCGGTAAAAATATTTTCAATCATCTAAATAATAAATTCTCAAACAAACAAATTTCATGTTAAAAATACTACGGGCGCGATCCGCCATTTTTCCCGCGAGCCGTATGTCCGCGAAGGTAAGTGGTCGAATACTCGACCGGTGCCGGTGTCTGAAAATGCAAAACAACTTATTCCGCGTCATTTATGTCTTCTCATTGTTTAGGCACTATAATTGTGTCCGTGTTTTGTGCCCTTTCGAAAATGTATCGCCAAAAGTATTTGACCCAAGCTCAAATTGAGCATTTGATATATGAGAGCAGCGATGAAGAAGAAACGGCAACGCTTATTCGTCATGCGGAATACGTTGATTCCATATTATTGCCTTCGCTACAAGTGGACGAGCTAAGCGAGGTCGAAGGAATCGACGAAGATGCCCAAATATTGAACGATCCGAGTGCATTCATTGCCAAAAGTGGTCTTGCTGACCCAACTCGAATTCCGCGTGTTTGTCGCTGAGTGTCTATGCCGCCACACCAGAACTCCAAAGATCCCAAATCCTACCAAATTGACAGCAGGAATAGCGTGGATAGGGTGAGCCACACATTGGAGAAAATTCCAAAACCTCGTCGTTTCCGACATTGCCATAAACATGCCTCATTCAAATTCAAGAATTGCAACGTGGTTTTGCGCCGATAATGTTTCAATATGTTCCACAATATGTAAAAATGTAATCGCAATGGCATTTTCTATCAATAGTAAAGCAATCTCACACAATAAAAAAAAATTCTGGTTTATTTGTTCAATTTGCTTTTGCACCGGTATGGGCGGGTGGTCGATTACTCGACCACCGCGCAGAGCCCAAACCAGAGCAGGTAAAAAAAAATTAAAAAAGGGGGTGTTATAATTACCTAAATAGCATCTGGTAGAAGTTTCATCGATTTTGGCCCAGCGGTTCTATGTGCCGCCCAATATGGATTAATTGCCTGCTGAAATGTTAGCCAAATGAAACTAAATTCCGGATTGGAACATCAACCATGTTGAGGCTGAAGTTGGTAGGCGACGTCACTACGTATATAAATGGCGAAACCGCGATTGGGAAATAATAATGGCACTTAGTTGTAAGCAAATAGACTAAATCGGAGCCAACGCAATCTGTGCTTCACTCAATACCAATTCACTGTCAGCTGGTTTGCTGAGGGAGACATGGGCGTATAATGAAAAATAAAAATGTCCGTAGTCCACGGAAAATGCCCATATCCACTACAAAATTCTTACACAGTATAATGTGTCAAATTCTATTTCATCAGAAAGTTAACATATGGGTCGCGGAGACCAAATATGGTTTCTCATTTACACTCATAAAGCATAAAAGAAAAACTGGCAAGTTAATGAAACATGTACCCTAACACACCTTCAACGAACGAGGACGTCATGAATATAATACAACTTATAGGGCCAACTCTCTTTCAACATTCCTAAGACAACCCACCTGTATATGTGCCGACCACAACGGCCACTCCCTTGAAAAGTTATTTCGGACATGGATAAGAAAAAAAGAAAATGTAAATGCGAAACCTACACAGGTACTTTACTTGCGGTTCACCTAGTTTGCAATCAGTACAAGTTCAACTGGTTGGGCATGAGTGGGCCTTCACACTTTTAAAAGTCAAGTTTTCCAGAATTTCCTACAGAGATTCATCGCTCTCTTAAAAAGCATCTCTCTTTTATGGCAACAACTTATTCAGTAGATGGTCAGAAAAATGCATAATAACTGTACAATAACACAAGTTGATGGAACGTTCTTGAAAGTATCACCATGTGGCTGACGCTGTTCATTTTGCATGGAACCGGAATATTCAGATCCGAGGACAACAGTGCTCATGTGTGAATGGAAACCTGGAAATTAGTGTTTTATTCCATTCCGAAATTCCATTGGTATCAGTTTTCGCCGAAGCTTTTCTACTTCCAATGAAAGCGAACCGTTTCGGGAGCAATTCAACTCTCGCCTTGTGATTTAAAAATGCGAAAGATAAACACTGCGAGAGAGCAGAATTGTTCCATTTCTTTTTATCAATGTACGTGATAGTCCCTGTAATCACATCTGTAATGACGTCACATACATTATTAATATCTCCTTTCCTTTTCGAATACCATCCCGTTTTGGCAGGAGCTGAGAATCTTTGTACATACAGATACAGATAGGAGTATTTCTATGACCGATTCATTGTTTTTATCATTCGGTGATTTTAATTTTCTGTGACTTTTTTCTTTGGGAACGAGTTTTTTTTGCGGACACCAGAAGCTACTGGTGTAGATGGGTGGGTTAAAATGAACCTGTTGACAGTGTCATTAATGTTCATTCTTCGTGTAGTTCGAAGGCAGTCTAGTGGAAGTAATATCAAAGAAGAATTGAAGGATGTTTCTCTTTGATTTACAACTTTAGCTGCAACGCTTCATTCCGAATTTCACATGTTTCCTGAACATGGTTGTTGTGATTGTGAAATGTGACACTGCTGCTTGTGCAGAACAAGGGGAAAATGTATTTGCAGAAATAAACGCAGTGCCAACGAGTTTGATAAGTAATCCGGAAGCAGACGCGTAATCATTGCAGATGGGCGTCATTAAAAGTTGATTGAAATAACCCAATCGCTGTAAGCCATTACTGTGTGTGGTTCTTTCCGGAAGGTCACACACTACGTGCTATGACTATGACGCAAGTAATAGTTTTTTTTAAAGAGCTTTTAAACCGTAACGATCTGAGTCGATACACCTTCATTATCAAGAATGGTCCGTGACATTATGTTAAGAATACGATTTCAGGCATATGGCCCATGGCAGCTTCTGTCAGCCTATTTTTGGGATGCTCTTTCTAGCACTTGAGGAGCGGTATATCTGTGGCACGAAACGCCGTCGTCCGGATCTAGCTCTGTCTACAATTTTGAAGAAATAATAAATGATCATTGCCCGGCATCGTTGGCCATTAACTATACCGTTTTGAAAAAATAAGGACCGATGATGCCACCAACTTGAATCCCACACCAAATAATGATCTGTTTTGGGTGTAAGGCCCCAGTTATAGCCATACGTAAAATGGACCAGTTAAAATGAGAAGATCGACTCAATATTTGTCTTAAAATGTTGTTTTTGAATTATTGAACTAATACATTTGTGTCAAAAACAATTGAGAATTTGAACGAAAATTGCCTGGGAAACGAGATACGGAAAGCTTTTTCTGTTGAACTTTTTTGACTTTTACATTAATTTTTTATTTATAATTAAATATCAACTTACATAATACACAAAAATTATTAAATCTAACTTGAAATTAACAGGATACTTATTCTATATTATTGGTCCTTGTACAGACGCTCTAAACTTAACTATATCTTATAATTATTGCCTTTCGGCTTAAAAAATATCTTACTTAGTAATCTTACATAATGATTTCATCAAGAAAATTATAAAAAAAACTCTGCGTCTTTATTAAATTTTATATTTTTATACAAAAACCAATTACAAACTACCTATTCTTCTTCTCCAAGATGTGTTCGTTTCAATGTGTTTACGGTTCCAAATTTTATGTATTGCAATAACTGAGGCCTAATTGAGTCTTATGATTTGTCTCACTCCATGAACGGCAGTTTTTTTGTTCAACAAACCCAACAAACCTCATCACTTACCACGATTTTTTGATAAAATTAAAGTCCCATTTTCAAATGAGTTTGAATGACACGGAAACGTTTTCCTGGTGTAAGTCTATTCACGATGGTTGGTGATTTGACAACCAATACTGAATATATACCTATGTTAAAAAACTGTCAAAAATAAGAGTTTACGGTTTGTTATCCCTACTGGAAGGTCTCTCAGTATTAAAAATAACTCCACGAATAGAACCCTAGTGGATATCTGACGTTAGGAAACTTCTGCTGTTTCGATTTAGATAAAAACAAATGGGTTCGAAATTCCTGAATCCAATT
Organism: Portevinia maculata; assembly: GCA_949715645.1. Lineage (NCBI taxonomy): Eukaryota > Metazoa > Arthropoda > Insecta > Diptera > Syrphidae > Portevinia > Portevinia maculata. The sequence goes on from OX454526.1 coordinate 226,033,015, forward strand.
ACCTGAATCTACCGAACCATAACAGTGACAGGTACGAAGAATAGAGTTGATGTTGCTTTGGAAAAATAAGTTTTTTCGTCGAATATTTGGTCCTCTCTGGAAGGAGAAGAAAGGTGAGGTTAGGTATGTGGGTTGATGAGGCAGCGGTGTTGATGCTGCGTCATCGCACTCAGGTCAGTGTTGACCCATTGTGATGCCCATAGGGTGTCCACGTGTGTTGGGTTGTGGTGCCTTCTTTGTCTCGTCGGTGATGTCAATCACATCCTCTCCAGCCATCCGGTTTTTGCTGAGAACCTAAAAAGATTGGAAAGAGGGATTTCGGATAGTTCCGTCAGGCTGTGGAAAAAATTGTTTCCTAAAGTTCTTTTTCTCAATTGACTGAGGCCTGGGTAGTGGCACAGAAAGTGGAGAGTGTCCTCGCGTGCCTCCTCATCACCACAGCCCCTACAAAGGTCGTCGTCAGTAAGACGCATTTTCAGTCTGTGGCTCCCCAGAAGGTTGTGTCCAGTGAGTATTCCCACCAATATCGAAACAGATTTCCTGTCCGGAGAAGAAAGAGCCGTGAACTCTGTAAGCTTTACTAAGATGTGAATGTATTTCAGAAAGCTAAAACCTTATATGCTCGGTCATATCGAGCGAATGGATGGCTATTCTCCAGCCAAGAGAATCTTCGAATCCCAGCCTCCACGTTCGAGACGACAGGGAATACCGAACTTCCATTTTAAATACCAAACCATTACGGGTGCCAGAGTGCTTGGCATGGATAACTGTAAGCGAGTTGCCCTGGATTACAGAAAATTGAAGTCTGCAGTTCCTCAGACAGTTAACTAAGTAAGTAAGGAGGTTGCAGGCTTTATTTTCAGAATCCTACCTCCTTGCATCGATAAATAAATAAAAAGTGTACCTACCAGACTATTGGCTATTACTCGCAAAGCAGCGGCCGCCATCTCACTGTAGTCATATTTCACGTTTAACTTTCCACATTTAATAAAAAATGTTTTGTAATAAAATGTATTTTGTTGTACTGAAAAAAAAATGTTCCAGTTGTGGGACTTCCGATTCAATAACATTTTCTGACAGAATTAAACTTTTTTGGGATACTGCTTGCTCCTTGATTTGATATGGCCGGAACCTTTCCTCCGGAAGTTGGTCCCATCTGCAGTTTAAAACCAAATAAACTGCTTACTATTGGTTTATCAAAACTATAGTTCTCCGGATATTCATATGGACCATGAGCTTGATAAACATTTCGGGAAAATCAGTTTTTAGATAAAGCACCAGCACCAAGTTCATTTTCGGAATCTGCCGAGTTGTCCCAGTACTTAAATTCACCCCGTGCTCACCTGTTCATAACATGTTAGGTACGAGCAGTATCACAATAAAACATTTATTTTCTTCAATTTGTATATCAGTCCTTGCTAAATATCTATTGGTCTCTGTTATTGTCTTTTACTTCGTATACCTCATTAAAAAAAAAACATACCGAAATGCATTCTTCGTTACAATTCCCTTAACTTTGCTGTTCTAGAAGAATGATAATATCATTCAAGGTAAGAGGCCTGAAATAAAATTAACATTGCGACTTACACCAAATGTATCATTATAGAGTCACGAAAGATGACTTTGCCTTTGCGGCAAATGTTTAAATTATCTGTGTAAAAATTTCTCTTGCGAGTGAACATTTTTATCTTGTTAATGCCTACTTTTCATCGTATCGCTTTTGCTCTTTGTTATTTGAACTTTGTATGGCACTTGACAATATTTTTGACATATCTTGTTGTGACAGAATTTTTGACATACCTTGTTGTGACACTTGTTGTGTTTTACTTGTAGGCTGGCATAAAGTGGATGCGTATCTTCTGAGGATGATTCGTATTTGTTCATCCATTGGCTCTGCCCATTAATACCTTTTTAGCATTTGACTTACAGCAAGCGAGCTGTATAAGAAACTTCAACAATCGAACTCTCGTATAGTCTTTTCCTCAGGCTCTGAGGTTCTGGAATCCAACTCAATCCAAGTTTACTAATATAGCTAAAAATATTCCGTCCTTTGATGTATTCCTTGATTTAAGAGCGCATTTTCACGAAAATAGAAATTCGTATGACCGTTCGCACTCATTTGAGTTTCGGAAATCCGATTTTTAGGGGCGTTCTGATGAAATTGACAAACAGTATTTTAAATCTGAGTGTCTTATCTAATACTGATGATGCACCAGGTTCTTTTTACTCCTTGATGGATGACTGCATTAATAAGGTTATTCCTGTAGAATTATACAGGAATGAACATTCGTCCCACACCTTATATAAATTAAAACATTTGTTATTTAAAAATGTTTAAAAAAAAATTTATTCACTGGCAGAGTAACTGCCTTCACCAAATTTACAATACAATAGACAAAAAGAATTTTACTATCTTAAATACTAAAATACTGCTGACGACTGGACGATGCATGTGCTGGATGTGGGAGTGTTGCTGCCGTTGGTTTTCCAGGAAAAGCGGCGGCGATGGATATTGTGCTGCCTCTGCTGGGTCAGGTGGTGGCTCGTGTGCACTGTATGCGAAACGTGGGAAGATATTGTTTGCGTCGTCAGCGGATTCCATGACCATACCCGTTGGGAAGAGATGTTTGATGTCGCTTTACTTTATCGGTGTTAACTCTCCCGCCTTCAAATTCGAGTGTCCTCACTCATAACCTTATAGAATGGTGGGTATTGGCTTATGTCGATTCTTTTGATAGGAACTGGTTGTTCCGAAATTTCTGCAGATAATTCTGTTGGTGGTTCTACTGCTGCTTGCGTTTCTCCTGCCTCTACTGTTGTGGAGATTGTCAGATGGTTTTTCCTTTGCGCGAGAAACAGTATCAAAGATATTACCACGATGCCCGTGATGATGATGGTCGACAAGCTGTAAGTGGCTATCAGGTGGGCTTTATTTCCCTCTTTAAGTTGGCTTATGTAGTAGGTGTTGTTTAAGTGGAGTTCTTTCATTACTTCGAGGGTTAGAACTTCCTCGAAGGCTTTCGACGGTGAGTCTAATTGTACGATGGCCGGAAGAGGTCTTGAAGTAGGGACTTCATTGGAGGCAAAAGTTCGTCTATTTGCAACAATGGTTGCATTATGATATTGTACTATAAATGTTCCTGTTATACTGAGTGTATCGTTGTTGACTAATGTTGTCCCGTTGAATTGGTTAAGGAGTCGCGACCCAGGCAGAATTTCTTCTACCGTTGGCACGTGTTGGTTGTTGACATTTGTGCAATTTGCTGGTCGGCTTCGCAATAGATTTGGTATGCATTCCGCATCACTTAAATTTACAATTTCATTAATTTTACAAATAGTTAGGTCATTAAAGCTTGACAATTATTCTTAATTCCATAATAATCATTTTCGCATTGAAGTACGTTACTAAAGTCAATTTTGACTATAACAGATTTTCTTTTTATTGGCTTAACTAATAATTTCTTACAATCTTCTTTTTTTGTGGTTGGCACACTCACAATATAGATCATAGTTGTTTTATTAGAGGCTATTCTTACATTGGCGAATTCAAATGCCTCTTCTATGTTTACATAAGGTAAGTTGTTTTTTTCAAAATGTGCCTTAACTAAATTAATTTCGGTATTCGAAAGTATAAAAGAATTTACTATACCAGCTTTTGCCCACTCTAAGGCATGTTCTATATTTGTAATCTCTTCTTTAATTACATATAATCTATATTTAATGCCGGAAGAATATTCATTCTTAATTTCAGCATTAGTCTTTAAATTCTTAATTATGCTGTTGGTGATATCTGTAATATTATTTATCCTTTCTAGAGATAGTCTGTTTATAATTAATTGCTTATTGTTATTTTCTAGCAAGTTTTGTGTTCTAGCTTTTACAATTTGAAAGTCGTGGTGGTCCGGTGCACCGGCTATCCATTTCCACGCTGTTCCTAGACTGTTTATTGCCCTCTTCTTTTTGGTTATAGGTTTTATGCGGTGTAGTCGGTCAATGATTTGAGTGATCTCATGTGATAGGTAGGGATAAATAGGATTGGTTTTACTTACATTAGTTTGGATTCTGAGCTGTATCTCATCAATTATATTCTGGTATGCTGCAAGGTCGATTATGTGCACGAGTTTAAATGTACCTATTTGCAGTTTTGCTATTTTAGGGTAACCAGATTTGAGTTGGAATAGTCCAGTATTTGGACTCCTGCGAGGCTCAAAGATATGAGGGGCCTAGAAGAAGATGTCAGGTTTTAATATTGGCTTTGTGGACGATTTTGCCTGATTCGGTTGCAATTGTAGTTGTATTATTCTCCTTGACTATCTCTTTCCTGTATCTTGCAGAAAGCTTGGTACCTAATCGTTTATTGATTTTCACGAAGATAGCTTCGCCGGCAGAGTAATTCTTTAGGGGTTGCCTAGTTTTATTGTGATAATCCAGATCCTTATTTTGTTTTTCTTTTAACTTCGATATGTTTTCTTTCCTAGCCTTTTCGAACTGTTCAGGGTCGGTGCTAACATTTCTTCCAAAAAATACCTCGATGGGTTTTTTGTTGGTGGTTGAATGGACCGAGAAATTGTACTCATAGATAGCACGGTCTAGCAGCTCTTTGAACGATCTATCAACTCGGTCTGTCTTAAGGCAGCGCATGATTTCAGATAGTGTCGAGTGAAATCTCTCCACATGGCCATTGACAAAGCTTGAATACGGAGGAGTCTTATAGATTTCTATTCCCAACTGGTCCTGGAGCATGAAGCATATGGATGCAGAATTAAATGCTTTTTCGTTGTGTGCTTGGGCGTACTTGGAGAATTTATCGATAGCCGTTAAAACTAAATTTGTATTCGTGGAATAAATATTAGTGGGGCTCTTGATAATGCATCGGCAACAACATTAGTACTGCCGGGCTTATATTTTATTTTGTGGTTATACTCTTCGAGTATTGCCTTCCACCTTTTCATTTTGCTGTTATTATTTTTGTTGCTTAACGCAAACGTAAGGGGTTGATGGTCGGTAAAAATTCTGACTCGGGTGGGACCGTAAAGGTAATTTCGAAATGAGCCCAATGCCCATACAATGGCTAACATCTCCTTTTCGTTAGCTGCATAGCTTTCCTCCGTTTTGCTGAGCGTTCGGGAAATAAAGGCGATGGGTATGTTATCTTGCTCGAGAACAGCGCCGAGTGCGTAATTAGATGCATCTGTAGTGAGATTAAAGGATTTGCTGAAATCGGGGTATGAGAGAACTAGATCCTCGGAGATTAGAGAATTTTTTAATTTGTAAAAAGAGTTGATGGCTTCTTGGTTAAACTCTATTGGTGTTTTAGCGGATTGGGTTTTAGATACGCGTCCATGTCCCTCTTCTCCTCTTAAAATAGCTGTGAGGGGTTTCGCAATCTTTGCGTAATCCCGTATAAACCGGCGGTAATAGCCTGAGAGGCCTAGAAATGATCGCTGTTCCTTTAAAGTTGTCGGCTGGGGAAAATTTTGGATGACCTCGACTTTTGTCCGGCTCGTCCTTATTCCGGCGGAGGAAATGACGAATCTCAGGAATTCGACCTCTTGCTTGAAAAAATGATATTTGTCGAACTGTATTTTCATATTAGCGGCAAGGAGTGTGTGAAATACTTCACGAATGTGCTTGGCGTGGTCGGTTTCACTCTTGCTAAATATGACTATATCATCAATATAGACATAGCAGAATTTTCCGATCTGTCCGTGTAGGATGTCATCAAGTGCCCTCTGAAAAATTGACGGAGCGTTCTTGAGTCCGAATGGAAGTCGAGTGAATTCGACCGGTTGAGTCTGGTTTTTTCCCCGCAATCCAGACAGGTGAATTATATGGTGACTGTGAAGGTCGGATAATGCCATCTTCCAATAATTGTTGTGTCTGTTTCTTAACTTCTCCCTTAAGTGAAGCGGGAAAAGGATAATATCTGGTATAGACAGGTGAGTCGTTGGAGGTTCGGATTTTTCCAACAACTCTAGTTGTGTATGTGAGGCTTTCGTTAGGGTCAGAGAATAAATTTGGAAAATCTCTTACTATACCCTCTAGTAAAGATTTTTGCAATGTGGACATATGGTCTGTTTTTATATTTATTAAATTCACGGCCTGAGACGGTAACTGTTTTAATCTAATCTTTATGGAATCAAGTATCGACATATAGCTCTCTTCTGCATGGATAACCGCAGATAGCTTCCTAAGGCTGTCGTTACCTAGAATTCCATGCAAAGTTTCCAAGTTCGGGAGAAGGAAAAATTTCAGACTGATATCTTTAAGTCCAAATAGATTAAGTAGGGTATGGTGGCTAATTTTTACATTGCCGGCTACTGACTTAGCATGAAAACAGTTTTCGTTTGGGGTTGGTTTTGGTACTATTTCTGGTTGTATGTAGTTTCGGCTGGAGCCCGTATCTATTAAGAATTTGTATTTTCCGCCGCTCTTCGTTTCACCCTCGAAGTATGGTAGCGAAGAGGATGCTAATCTAAAAAATTCAGATTGCTGCTCTCGTAAATTGGTCCTCCGCCTCCATGTGTATCTCTTTCCGATATATCTAATGCCTGTATGTATTCATTTAGACTTTCGTCACCTCCGGTGTCTTCTGATGCCACAGCCTGCTCGTACTCGGCCTGGTTTGGTTCATCGGAATAAATATGGAAGTTTTGCTGCTGTCGGTTTTGATTGAAATATTGTGGTTTAGGGGTCTGTTGTTGTGGTCGAGGGGTTTGACCTCTTTGCTGGAAGTGATTCTGTTGAGTTCTCAATTGAGTACTTTGGCCCATAGGCTCTGCTTTAATATTACTAAAGTATCCCTGTCGCGGTGGAGGATAATTGCCTGGTTGGGCATTATTCCGGAATTGTAAGTTTGCTGGGATAGGTTGGGAGTAATTTTGGTATGGAGGTCTTGGTGGGGTAGGATTAGAGAACCTAATGTTACTAGGGTATTGTTGCCTTTTTTGTAAATATTGGTTCTGTGGCGGCGTTGAATAGAATCTAGAAAAAGTGTTTTGTTTTTGATAGAGGTTGGATGCTGGTAAGGTATATGGTCTCCTTGAATTATTCTGGACATTGTGTGCATAACTTGCCCTAAAATCCTGATTTTCTAATTTTAAGCACAGGTTAAGCGCTTGCGGTAAGTCTATTGGTTCCTTTATCGCGAGAAGTTTAGGTAAGTCACCCTTGAGGCCTCTGACAAATGTGTCTAGAGCTTTGTCTCTATAGGTATTGGTTAACGGGTTCATGGATTCCGTACCTATATCCATGCATGCGATCTTATTCAGAATAAGCGAGAGGTGTGAATATACCGTTTGGTAGAATGATTGATATTATTTGCGTCGTCAGCGGATTCCATGGCCATACCCGTTGGGAAGAGATGTTTGATGTCGCTTAACTTTATCAGTGTTAACTTATACAAGTGAGCTCAAATCGATAAAAAAAATTAACGTAATACGACTTGCAAGAAGGATTTTAAAAACATGTGTCATTTTTTAAAAACCCGATTAGCACTTAGTAAAGTTTTATAACCACAAACTCACATAAACCTGGGTATTAAATTTTGTTGATGAGAATTCTCTAGATCCAACCGGTGGAGTTTAAGAACATCATTGGTTCCTTAATACACCATTTAGACTTTGAAATTTATTTTGCATTGTTCAATGAATTCAAATCTTTATCCTGCAAGCTGGGTATATATTGACTTTATAAAACCTTTATGAACTAAAATGGATTGTGACCGTGTAAGTTGTCGAAAAGGCAATATAAGTCAACATTGATTTACAATTCCGAAAGACAGGCGGAACGTAATCACAGAAATGCAAGTACTCCAGCATTTAATTGGGCGCACTGGCGATATAATTCCAAATCGGGAGGGCTGTCAATGCGTTTTGAGGATAAACCGGCGGAACCCTCAGGCGGCCCACTAGGGGTGCTATGATGTTTGTTATGATCACTTGAGTCCAGATCATTACCTCGTCGTTAAAGAGAAAAACCTTCTACATCTCCAAATTCACCAGCTGCAACTTACACTGGCGATCACAAGGATGAGGACATACACTTTGCAATCGATTTTCAGTCTTTATACCTGTTGGAAATTTTATACCCTTACACTTTTACTACCTGAACAGGTATTTTCCCAACAGTAAGTCATAAAATTAATGGGTAAATAAGAAACGACCGCTGGAATTTCGCAAGATCAAACAATGAACTACTTGAAAAGCTTATAAAAAGATGCAACACTAGGATGAGGCCATGGCGAATAGAAGTAAGACTATTGTAAAAGTTATCTTGGGGATTCGCAACACAATGGGAAAAATCAAAAACGACGCACGGCAGACGCAACAACATTGCGATTATTCTACGACTTGCCTCAAATTCTACTCTACCAGGATAATACGAAATAGTATAGTACCACTATAAGAGAAGAAAACTAAAAAAGAAACCTGTTTTGAGGCAAGTAAGCAAGGAGCATCGAATGAATTTTTCAAGAGAACATGTCGCTTTTAGCAGTGAATGGAAACGTGTTGTCTTTTGTATTTGTATTTTTGTATTATTATATTAAGATTAACATCTTGTTTATAATTAAACTTAAAATTGAACATTATGCATATAATATTTATAACAAAAAAGAAGTAACGATTGTAAATAAAGTTAATTTAAATGAAAAAAGCTTAATATAAAGTACAAAGCTTACAATATTTAAAGAATATGTACAATGTTTAAATAAAACATAGGGACGGGCTACAGTCCGCTTGGGCGAACTGTTGGATACCCTATTCGTATTCCTATCCCTCATAAGTGGATGTGACAAAAGTCTTAGTATGGTTGAATTGTTAAGAACGCTCTACATATAATTATAATTATAATTAGGATATAATTTAAAGGATTTTATCAAAAAAAACGAAGCTTTTGTAAAAAAAACGCTCCCTAGCTCAAACTTTGGTTTTTCAATAAATTGTTTTATTTAATTGTGGGCGTGTCTGTTGGCGGATTTTGAAAATTTTATATCCCGAGCAGTTTTAGGAGTCATAGATCATATATTCAGCGATTTTTTCCAAAATTTTGTTTTGTTTTTGAGTTTGTGGGCGTGTCGTCGGCGGATTGCAAAAATTCGTAAACTTGATTATTTCGAGACCCTAGAGAGTATATGGTTAAAATTTCAGCTCTCTAGGCGCAGTTTAAAGGCCTAATGTTTGCCGATGGACGGACGGACGGACTAACGGACGGACATGGTTAGATCGACATTACTATCGATGCTGATCATAAATATTGTAACTTTTAGGGGCCTACGGGCATTACGGTATGTTACAAACTATGCGTCAATATTAATATCCTTATTCTCTTACCTTTATGAGAAAATAAGGAGGGTATAACAAGAAAAGAAAAGAAAAAAAAAAAAAGAGAAGTATAGAAAAGTATAGGAAAAATTAGCAAACCCAACAGAAAACAAAAGCCGCGAAAAAGGAATGTTATGTCATCAGATAGTGTGAGAAGACATTTTTCTTAAAAGTTATTAGATTATCTGAATTTCGCATATGGTGTGGCAAGGTATTCCATACCCGAGTTGCGTTAACAAAAAACTGTCGCTCTGAGGTAAGATTTTCATGTCATACTTCAGAGCGACGGGGAACTATAATTTGGTTAGATCTTCTAGACAACGAGAACTGGATTCTTTCCAGGATAAGCTGGTGCGTTTGGATAATATATATATAATAAGCTTAGACCAAATATAATAATATTATATAATATAATAGCTAATTGTATAAAAGTATTTAAAAAATTACATTTACAGGAAAAACTTGTACTTTTTTAGTTACAAAGAAAATGTTGAACATTTGCATGACTTGTATATTCAGTGGAGGGTATCAAAGCATCGGCCAGGCCGATGATAACACTTTTGTTTTATTATTATTCAGCAACAAATGTAATACCATTTTTTTTAAATAAAAAGCTTAAGTAAGAACTGGAAGTGATTTGGGTTTCTTATTATAGCTTAAATTGACATAAGCCCTAAAAATATAGAATTCAAATTTATTAAATTATCTTATGTCAATTAAGGTACTTAATTGACTTAAGAATATATTTTTGAAAAAGGCTTAAATTCTAAATTATGCTATTAGCCACTCTATTATGTTGTTTTTTTTATAGAACAATACATTTTGTACATTGTCAATATCACTATTCTGAAAATAAATTTGAATTACCTAGCACCAGTCCTTTTTCTGAAAACAATGAAATACACTTTAAAAACCAAATGCTAATTTATTTTTCTCGTACTGAAAAATGTCAAAAAATGACATAAGCTACTTTAACTTTTATTTTTTTAGATATAACGAGCCACACTGTTAAAGGCAACGCTGAGCTGCCTCTGACTTACGCTGTCGAGCTTGCAGAAGATTTCACAGCCATAAGTGAAGATCGGTGTTACAAGGGTTTTAGCTAGCATTTTCTTGGTATCCAAAGGGGTGAATTTCCTAGTTGGCCAAAGCTATCGAAGAGCCCCGTATGCCTTGCCTCCAGCCAGTGTGATATGGTTGTTCCAATTTAATGTTCTATTAAAACATATTCCCAGGTTCTTGACTTTATCCACAAACTCGACTTGGGTGTTTCCGAGTTCAATTGCAGGAAAACAGGAAATATCTAAGATTCTTTTCGATATTAAAAGGCATTTATTTTTTTGAGGGTTTAAGGTGAGGCCACATTTTATAGACCATCGTATTATAGATGAAAGGTCCTCATTAATCTTGATCACACAGTCCTCAATCATACCCAGCGGTCTGCTTTTCTTTATCTGAAGGTCGTCAGCAAAAAGATGTACATCGCAGTGGCGAATTACTTTCGGAACTTCGTTAACATAAATTGAGACGAAAGTTGCGCCCAATATTGATACTTGCGGGACTCCACAGAAAGTCGGAAATCTGATCTCCAACTACAACCGCTTGATGTCTTCCAGAAAGATAGGAGAAAATGAACTTCACTGCTTCAGGTGTAAAATTATACATTTGCAATAGCTTTCGAGACATTATGTTGTGGTCGATGGTGTCGAATGCCTTCGAATAATCTAAAAGTATTAAGAAGGTTACTTTTTGGATGAAAAAAAGTTTAACCTTGACGGCCCCGATAGTTACAACTCTTATTTCCATGATCTAAGAAAGGAGGAGCTTATTTTGGTAAGACATCACAGCCATACATCAGGTGTAATGGTGTGGGGGGCTATTTACTACTATGGCACAATCGAGTTGGAGTTTTTGTCCACAACCATGAACGGAAACAACTACAAATGTTTGCTGTAACGGTCATTTCCGGAACTGAAAAAACATTTTCTTACCCCTGTCTTGGATATTCCAACAGGACAGTGCCCCTATCTACACTTCCAGGGTTGTTAGAAGTTGGATTCAATCAGAAGACGTGGAACTTTTGGTATGGCCGCCCTATTCACCGGACATAAACATAATCGAAAATGTTTGGGCATGGTTATCTCGTAAAGTGTATGAAGGCGTCAGACAATTTGAAGCCAAGGACACTTATTACTAATGTAATACTTATTATTAATGTAGTAAAACATAATTAATAAATATTTTAAAACCATAAAATGTAAACATTTTATTAATTTTTTCCTTACTTTCGAAGATCTTGCATGTGGCCCCATCCTAGTGGCACATCTTTTATACGCTTTTCAATTCGTTCATTGTTTGATCTTGGGAAATTCCAGCCGTCGTTTCTTATTAACCCTTTAATTTTATGTCTTAGGCTGCGGCCACGCAGTGAGCGACGAGCGACTGAGCGATTGAGCGACGAGTCTGAGCGATGGCTGGCCATTTACTGAGCGACATCGCTGAGAGATTAGTTGCAAAAATGCCATTGTCTAATGAAGTTCGTCGTTGTCTTTTAATTGAAAGTCGCGTTCATATTTATAGAACTATTATAAGAAGGAAAAAACAAAGTGTTGGTATAACACCTCCTACATTTTGAAACAGATTTTTTTATCCATACAAATGGAACACAAAAAAATGGATATGGCACAAAGTTCTCATCCAAAATATCTGAAAGGCAAGAAAGCATGAAGTTGGCTGCTAAAATTTTAAAAGAAAAATCGATTTCATCTTTTTTATTGACAAAGTTTTTATTCAAAAAATACAATAAAATAAGAAAATTATTCAAAGTGAGTGAAAAATGTCAGATCAAATCAGATCAGAAAAGTATAGCTTCGAGTCATATGTTCTCATTGTATCGTCAATGTTTGGCCTGATGTCGATTTGATCACAATTTGAACTCGTTTCATGTTATTCTTTCGATTTTTGTTGCATATAATATGCGAATATTTGTAACATTAAACTAAAAAATACGATATCTCATGCCAAACAAATAAATCAGTTGGCATCAGTACAATTTGAATTTTCAAATTTGACACATTTTACTCAGTTACCCAATCTCTAAACTAGGTACAGAAAATCGTGTGCTAAACTGATGTGCACAGCTTCATGGAACACAAATTGACAGAATGCAGAACACTTTGCGGCAAGATTTTTACTCATGGAATATCAAATCTTGTAGTTTTCTGATTTTGTCTGTACTTATTTGTGCAGCTAAGGTTCATAACATACATTTATTGAAACCATATGAATTCAATGATTACTACTCGATGACTACTCGTACGTCTGCTCAAATGACTACTCGTATACGTCTGCAACTAGGTTTTGCGTTTGCAGCACTATTCATCACCGCACCGAATTCATATCTTCATCATATCGAATATCTACACAACTGTAATGGAGGTGGAACAAAATAACACTTAAATTTTGTTTGCGATCAGTGTCCCACATCCATAGCTTTTCTTTAACACAAGAACACTTAGGACAACCCAATTCTCAACTTTGTTAATATTTTCTGTATCTCTTGCCGCCGTGATATGCACGTGGAACAAAACAATTCTCTCAAAAAATTGCGAAAAATTATATGGAAAATTTGTCCCAAACGCCAAAAAATGGTTTATGGCACAAAACAATTCTACACACTGTTGATTTTGGTAGATATGGCACAAAGTCGATGGTCGATATCTCGGGATTGGAAAGACTTAGAGCAAATCGAATCACAGATTTAATAAGAGCTGACGAAATTACCATAGAATCCGTTCCTAACTCAAAAACGACAAAAGTGGCGTATGGAACAAAACAATTCTCAGGCGACGATACATCCAATAAACCGATTTTGGCAATACTGTCGTATATCAGTACCAACTTTTGATTTGCTGTTAGAAAAAGTTCGACTAAGATTAAAAAAACAATGGAAAAGAATTAGTGCGGAACAGCGGCTAGTTTTATTACCTACTAAGGTTTGTTTTTATTTATTATTCTTTATTTTTATTTTTTAGTTTTGACAAAATAATATTTTGAAAGTCGTTTCTTATCTCTATCCAAATCATCAAATTTTGTCATAAATGGCAAAAGACTTTTATAAAATTGAAGGTCATCGTTATCCTCTTCTTTTTTGTCTACCTCTTGCTTTAAAATATTAAGTTTTTCTTTTTCCAACTGTAAACAATCAGAGTCCAAATTGATTGTTGTCGCCCTCTTCTTTTTTTCTTTTTATCAAATTATGGGAGCGATCAATATGAGAAATGAGTTAACACGATATTTTTGGGAAATCGGACATTGAACAAAAAACACTACTGCTATTAAAAATTATTTAAATAAAAACTTACTTAAACAATTACAAATGTTTCCAAATGTTTTCCATTCCTTTTCAGTGATATTTTTACGAGTATTTTTGTAATCTTTGTGGCTGTCCTGCCATAGAACTGGGCGGTTTTGGACAGCTGAAATTGAACTTTCCGCATTTATTTTATACATCGACTTACTTCGTCGCTCAGCGATGAACTAAAAAATTAAAACAGATTTGATTGCGGAGCGACGTCGCTCAGTCGCTCAAAAAATTCGCTAGTCGCTCAGGGCTTGCGTGGTCACCCCCATACGATTTCATGTGTTTTAATTTTTTTCCGTCGCTCAGTCACTCACTGCGCGGCCGGGGCCTTACTCTTGGAAAATATGTACCCTGAAAAGTTTCTGGGTATAAAATTTCCAACAGGTATAAAGACAGAAAATCGATTGCAAAATGTATGGCCTAACCCTTGTGATCGCCAGTGTATGTGTTTGCTGATAATTTTAGTTAGCAATTTAGGAAATTCCCTTATCACATCGAGGAACAATATTTTAGGTAACCGAAAACTGTTTCCAAATAAACTTTATTAAATTTTCTTTTGGTTTGGAAACCATAGTATAAATTTTATTTCTTCTCTGAAGACCGACTATTAATCAGGCGCTGGTGGTATTTCACCGAATTTTCTTAAAAAATCCATCATCCATTGCTCGCTATCTTAAATGTCTGTTTTAATTGTCCATTAGTACTGTGAAAAGCGCTTATCTATGGAACAGTGCTTTGATCACAACTGTATTTAAAATAGGCGAGCGTGGTGATATTAGAAATTGGCAACGGTACGATAACTTTGGCGCCCCAAGAAATGAAAATGGAAAATGGAAAACGGTAACAATAAAAAATATAAACCAGGAACCGTTATTTTATATAATTTCCAAATCAAGTTATTTCTTAGAAAAGTTTTAGTAAAGAATTGCTTCAAACTCAAACTGATTTTTTATTGATTTTTTTCACAATCTTTTAAGTAAGTACTAAATTGGATTTTATTTTTGACTGTATCTATCCACTTTTTGTACAACGCGAAAAACCAGATATTTGTATACCTTCTAAATAAAATGCTAGGCCTAGGTATAAAACCTGCGGATATACATCGTACACTTCGTATACTCTCGTCTTTGTCTGCACGATCTTCTTTTACCTGTAGGGTCAAGCTAGACAATAGTAATAAAAAAAACACTTCTGGGGCCTCATTATTATACTTAAGCTCGCCGGACTTCTCTGATAATGTTAACGTTTTTTTCCTAAAATAAAACAAAATATTATGTTTCATTTGTATGGTCCTTCGCCCAGTGCTGTGTTTACACAACGCCAGTATATATTATGAGTTCAACTATGTTAAACCATTGCATTTATCTGCATTTATTTACTTTATTGTTATGTTTGATATGTTAACAAAACGGAGAAATAATGCTTGAACCATAGGTAATCAATGAAACCTATCACAAAGCGGAGTTCCGTTTCAACTTTAAATGAAACTCGTAAAAACGAACGTAATTCAAAACGTTGCTGTAAAGCGCCGTGTTTCAATGCGAAAGTAGGGAAAGTATGCACTGTCAACATGTTTCGTGACATAGCATACGAGTCATCGATAATATTTGAATTTTTGGTTTGAGTCTAAGGTCAAAACGAACGTAAAGCCTTGGATGTAACGAAAGCGCTTAAACCTGATTGTGGTTTAGGTATAAAGGGTATTAATATTTTCACCTGAACTTATGCTTGCCAATATGTTTTGAAAGGTGAATTCTGACCTTCGTTTAGCTAAATCCGATGTTATATTTAATGCGCCATTAGTTAATATAGGCAGACTTTAAATCCCTAATGGAGAGTGAATAAATCGAACTTATAGAAATATATTAATTCCCCATTTTAAATGGTGACTTTAAATTTAATGAAATAAAAAATTAATATTAGGCATTAACGGCCCATATAGGGCCTAAAACCTAGCTTCTCCGACCACTTTCGTGTGCGAAGTGGAAGGGACCTACAATTTTAAGCCGAATCTGAACGGCAAGTTTGAGAAGCTTCTCATGGCAATTGATACTCTTGGATTTTTGTCAGACGTTCGCAAGAGGGGGGCAGTGGAAAAAACTCTAGATCGTATTGAACCGGGGACCTTTCGATTAGTAGTCCGACACACTACCACTGAGCCGCTGCGCCCGACATTAAATTTAATGGAGAGTGAATAAGTCGGACCTTGATGTTTTAAATTATTTATATTCTGTGTACTTACACACAAATTTTGCTACGTACATAGTTATTATGGGTTTAGTTTTCTATGTTCTAACTATTTATATGTACTAACTAACGCCTCCACTGAATGATGAGCCTCTGGGACCGCTTTATGCTTGAAAAATGTCGGCTCGTCTGATAATTACTTGCTTTAAGCACTTCATGATACAGATCTGATAGTGCATGTCAAAGCTTTATTGAACTCGGTTACAATTAATAAGATTTCTCTTTAAACTTGCAGATAGCCATGTTGTATAGGGAAAATAAGAGACTTGCACTGTAAGCTTAAGGCTTTCTTTGAAGAGTTTGGGTAGGGAAGAATGGGTTGGTAGCAACATATTTCAGAAGCTGCGCTCTCACATTTTATGTATTGTATATTATGCAAAAAGAAGTTTCGCAAAGGGGTGTATCGAAATTGATCCAATTTTAAATTATTTAGGATTTGGCGAGTGTTACTTTCAACCTTAAGGCTGGGGTTTGTAACAACAAGAATCGAAGGTGATTGTATTCCATTGAATTTTTACTTCAAATTTCTGCACAGACCTTTAAGAAGTCAATACTCGGAGCAAATAAAGCAAAAATGATCGTCGACTTCGTCAGAGAGCTTGGTTTATGTTTTTTTAAGACTGAATTTTTTATTTTCACTTCGATTTTTGGTTTAATTTGAACATTTTAGTTTGTTCGCCTTCAGAAAGCACTGACTTTTCGCGGTTGTCCGTCAAGATGGCTGATTTTCTAGTTTCCCTATGTTTTCTGCAATTATTTAATATTCTTGGTGCAGCTTTTGGATACGTTCGGAAAAATGATGGGGAAAATCCAGTTGTCGCAACTGTGATTCCTTGATGATGACGGCAAGTTTGCAGTAGGGTCCCTCATTTTACATCGACAACATGTTTTACTATTCGAGGTTATTTCACACGAAGATTGGGACAAAAAAGTGCAATTCATGAAGGCTCTTTAATCTCTGAACCAGAAAGCCTACCTGCCATAAGGATTCTGGAAACATCGCTGTTGGTATTTGGATGATTTTCTTAATACCCTTATAAAGTTCATCTAAATTGAGTCAAAGCTGGCGAGCGGTTTTTTTGACATCGGGATTTAAAGATTTAGTGGGAGTAAAATAATAAGCCGTACTGTCTTTTGCCATGCCAAATGGCAAAAGACAGTCGGCATTAACTTTAAGCGAATTTCAAACTATTCCTTTTGCTATGTGGAATCTACTTCTTGGAATCACATCAATCTCACCACCACCATTTAAACCAAAGAAAAATACAAAAACTTAATCCAGCCATTTTTTTGTTTTTATTTTCAAATCATATCAATTTATTTCTAATTCGTGTTACATGAAATCTGTTTAGTAAAAAGAAGTAAGTTTTTCAGTGGATGGGTAATATCTTGTTCTTTCGATGTCGCTCTCTTTTACGAATTTTTCAAGAGTAAAGAACGACATTAAGTAAAAAGTTGTAACAATTCGTAGAAATTCGTACGAATGCGTATAAGTATAGGAACAGAACTAATTAAACCCCTTTCAATCAGATATCCTGTAGAATTATTTCTCTGATGTGATAGAAAAAGCAACAACAAAAATGCGTGTTAGAAGTCTATTCTTCACATGCCTTTTAAATGTGCCTGCTTTAAATTGCTTTAATAGATACTGACATCTTTGTGTGTTGATTTACTTAGCCTAAATCTATCTTTTTCTCTTTTCTATTTGTCTACTTCACGACCTCTACTAACGTATGCATGTAAGAACCATAACCCTACACTTATAGGGATGAAATATGATCAGAGTGATTGACATTTTCGGAAAGATATTTATATAGAAAGAACCCTCATAAAAATACAATTTCAATTTAATTTGGCAGGCAGGACATTAATTGTCATATCGTTACCCATTTCAATTAAGTGCATATTTTTTTTTGATTTTCGCAATTTCTACGTAATTGTGTTTGGGTGCTATAAAATTAATGATCAACCATAATAGAACAGTCACGTTCGTTATTCAATTATACAAGCTATTTATACGCAGTTAATCCGAGCTTGACATTTTTTTCATTTGTAAAAATCGAAGATTTTACAGAGAAACACTTTCAGATTGAATTTATGTTCGTGGTGATTATTTAAATGGGTTTAATTAGTTCTTTTTTTTGTATACAGGGTGGCGCACGAATCGTGCTACAAAAACAAAACGTATAACTTTTTTTCTTTCTGAGTAATCGGTTTTTTTTTTATTTGACAGGTTAATATTAAGATTTATTAAAATGAGTGCTTGGGATATCGAAAAGAGGATTTAGATAGTGCAGCGGTACCATGCTTTGCAGTCCTTCATTTCCGTCCAAAGAAATTTAGGAGGGAATAGATGGACTATTTGACGGTGGTAAACATGTTTGCCCAATCTGGAATCTGAACCGTCACATCAAGATCGCTATGTTCGGGTTCAAGACACAATCGCGACTGTAGCATCGTCAATTCAGTCAAATCCAAGCGTTTCGCCACGAAACTTATCGGCACATATTGGAGTTAGCAGACGGTCATTACAACGGATAATTATTAATGATTATTTAAACTTGTTTCCGTACAAAGTCCGAATTGCAAGCAAATTAAACTCTCTGGATTTGAATATTCGCCTGGAATTTTGCCAAAAAAAAGATTGTAATGGCCGAAGAAGACAACAGCTTGATAAATTGCTTGTTTATGTCTGATGAGGCATATTTTGATCCAAACGGTAATTTAATTAAGCAAAATTGCCGTAAATAGAGTGAATCTAATCAATAAATACTCCATGAGACGGTACTGCACCCAGAACGAGTTACTCTGTGGTGCGCAGATTCATCAAAGTGCATTGTGGGGCCATACCTCTTTGAAGAAAACGGTGTAACAGTAACTGTCAATGGGGACTGTTATTTAAAGATGTTGAAGAAGTTTTTGTTTACCCAGAACTGCGAAGGAGAAGTGTCCGTTTCAACAGCATTTAGTTTCAGCAAGATGGAGCCATTGCGCACATAGCCAGACCGGTTATGGCGGAGCTCCAACGAAAATTCCCAAACAAATTAATATCCAGAAATTCCACTTTCCGTTGGCCCCCAACGCCAGCTGACCTGACTACACCAGACTTTTTTTGGGCTTATCAAGCAAGAGATGTACAAAACGAAACCAAGGAATTTGACTGAACGGAAGCAGTCCCTTAAAACAATAATTGAAGAGATCGCGACTACCACTCTTCAGGCCGAGTACCACCCTTCAGGCCGCAATGAGCATTGAGGTCATTTATGGTCTAACATCTTGAAAAACAATTAGTTATCTATATATATAAAAATTAATGTTTGTCTGTATGTCCTTTATAGAATCGTAAAATATGCATTTGATCATGTAATGATCTTTAGCAAAGTTGTCGTGCATGAGCCCACGAAGGTTTCTGAGTTGGTACAACCAATTTTCGACAGATTGCGCCACTGTCATTCCAATGAATTTCATACATTACCGTGACAATTCATGCTGATTTAAATTGAAACGAAAACAGCGAACGAATGATGAAGCTTCGAGTTGTGGGTGACATAAGAATTTATGTAAATTGTAAAATGTCCGGCTCACATTGAACAGTAAATATTGTCGTTTTTCGAATAGTTTTGTGAATTTCATTGTGAGTTAAATTAATTTAGATAAATAATTCAATCGAATTGAATTTTCGTAGTTTTCGTGAGCTGATTTTATTGAATCTCTACAGTGAACTCACGAAGATCATTGAATGTGTATGTGAAGGATCTGACTGCTGATTGACGTTCCGAACGCATTTGCTGTGCAGTTTTTTTTTCGGAAAAAAACCGGTTCAATTGGTTTGGATACATTGAGAGATTCGGATTGCTGATTGACATCTAATAAATTCAAACGCATTTTTCATGTCGTTCCCGTACAATTACGCCTCCAAAGCGACATGCAATTGGACGATCTACGGAAGAAAAAAAGAAAAAGAAAGAGCATTACGAGCCTCAGAATCAGATGAGCAACGAGAATTAAGGCTGACAAATCTTCGAGTACATGACGCTGAGACCCGTTCGGCTGCCAGAATTACATCCACCACCGAACCACTATCAACGTTGCTATCAGGTGTTACACGTGAGTCGAAGCATTTCTTGGAAAACATCCGCAAATACAATTCATGTATCCAAATGACATCGTTCGGTGCAACGAACATCGTGCGCGAAAATTACATACCAACATTCAGAGTCCAAGGGCAAATTTATCATTGTGCCGGATCGCTTCTACCATTGCCGGACGCAGATCACAAATTTTTTTAAAATTTATTTCATGGCAAACAGTGATGCGGGCACTAGACGAGAAATCGTGGCTGCGTTACAAGCCCTTTTCGATCAACACAATGAATTAGTTCAGTTGTTTAAAACCGCCATTCAACGAATGCCAGGCGATGACTACGCAGTTGTAATTCGGGAACACAAAAAACCCGTTGGCCAACACGAAAGACAGTTTAATGCACCATCGCGCGACATAATTCTTCATCGCAGAAGTGGTGACGTTCAGAGAGTCTCCGAATCATCATCGCTCATACGACGGATTGCGTAAACAGACGAGGAAACGAATAAGAAAGTCAGTGCCATGAATTATTATTCGTATCGATTGATGATTCGTCAATACGCTGAGAACCACATTCTGAAATGTCGACAATTGTTCCATCAATACATCGTCGACATGTACGCGAAGATTGAAACTAAACGACTCCTATATATTCGATTGAATCAAACCGAGTTGCGTTCTGAAGAGTACATCCATTTACAAGATGCAATTGTTAATGATGGTAAAGTGAATCCAAACGAATTGGGAAGAATGGTCATATTACCGTCTACATTCACGGGGAGTCCACGACACATGCATGAACACGCACAAGATGCGATAACATACGTTCGCGCATATGGTCGCCCAGATTTGTTCATCACATTTACATTTAATCCAACATGGCATGAAATTAAAGAACTTCTGTTAGGTGGACAATCATCTTCGGACCGCAATGACATTACCGCACGCGTATTTAAACAAAAATGTAAATCTTTGATGGATTTTATTATCAAGCATCACGTTTTTGGAGAGACACGCTGCTGGATGTATTCCATTGAGTGGCAGAAAAGAGGATTGCCATATGTACGTATTTTGGTTTGGTTAATCAACAAAATTACTCCAGATCAAATTGACCAAATCATCTCAGTAGAAATACCAGATAAGGACATTGATCCAGACTTATTCGACGTCGTTACCAAAAATATGATTCATGGTTCACGTGGCGCATTTAACAACAATTCACCACGCATATCTGATGTTAAATGCACTAAACGATACCCAAGAAACTTGGTTTCTGATACCATCACTGGCAATGACGGATACCCACTGTATCGTCGACGATCAGTTGAGGATGGCGGCAAATCCATCGTTCTGAAAGTACGAAACGTTGATGTCAAAGTCGATAATCATTGGGTTGTGCCATACTCACCGTTGCTCTCAAATACATTCAAAGCACACATTAATGTTGAGTATTGCAATTCAGTGAAGTCGATCAAATATGTCAACAAAGGAAGCGACATGGCAGTCTTCGGAGTAGGGAATGTGGCCGCACCGCTCGATGAAATCAACCAATACCAACTTGGACGCTACATTAGCAGTAATGAAGCAGTATGGCGCATCTTATCATTTCCAATCCATGAACGACATCCAACATTAGTACACTTGGCGGTGCATATCGAGAATGGACAGCTCGTGTACTTCACAGCAGATAATGTACGAGCAAGAGCATTGGTTCCACCGGCAACAACTTTAACTGCATTTCAGTCATTGTGCCAAGATGATCTTTTTGCAAAGACTCTACTTTATTCTGAGGTACCGAAATTCTATACATGAAATGCATCGGCTAAAAAGTTTTAACGTCGCAAACAAGGTAAAGCAGTTGAGGAGCATGACTATTTTAATCCATCTCAATTCGGATTTCAAAAAGGAAAATCGACTGAAGATGCACTACTACAGTTTTTTAGTCAAATAATGTCTAGCCTCGATAAGCAAAAGTGTATTGCAGGTTTATTTATTGACATCACCAAAGCCTTCGACATGGTTAACCATACTTTATTGTTAAAGAAATTAGAAAGTGCTGGCTTTCGTGGATTTATGCTTAAATGGTTTGGGTCTTATCTTGAAAACAGGTCGCAAAGGGTGAAGTTGGACGACGTTAGGAGTGCAGTTCAGTTCATCAAAATGGGTGTACCGCAAGGCTCTGTTTTGGGACCAATTTTATTCTTAATTTATGTTAACTCACTGCTTTCACTCATTTTCAGGGGTAGACCTACGGCTTTTGCAGATGATATTGGTTTTTCGTATGACTGTGACAGTCCTTTGGATCTGATTTCAGGCATTAACTGGGATCTTAACTTATTAAGAAACTGGTTCGGTGAACACAGTTTAGTGATAAGCTCGAAAACTAAAATAATGTTTTTCAGTTTGTCTTCTTTAAACAATTTTGACGCAAATGTTTTTTTCCATGCTCCCGAATGTCAACGATATAAAATGTCAGTTTGTAATAATTGTGTGTTTAGTTGGTCTTCTCCCTCCTTTTGTAGCAGTCTAATCTGTAGTAATAATTGTTTTTTAATTGAAAAGGTCGTTGAATTTATATATCTGGGTCTAATTATTGATTCAAGAATGAGTTTTATGAATCACGCAGAAGCGTTGAAAAGCTATTTCCGACTCACTCTTAGACATTTCTTTTATTTGAAAAATATCTGCTCTAAAAAACTTCTTAAAACAATTTACTATGGAATCTTTCATTCCAAGTTGCAATACGGAATTGTTTGCTGGGGAGGTGCGTATTTTAATAAAATACAGCCTCTGTTAACTATGCAGAAGTATGTCTTAAGGAAAATATGTCAAAAGCCGTGTAGATATCCTAGTTTTCCTCTGTTCTGTGACATGAGTATTCTACCTGTTCGTCATTTATATTGTTTTAAGGTGTTGAAGACTTTCTTTATGAGGTCTGGCAATCGTAATTTTCGTTTAATCTCTACTCATAATTTACGTGGAAATTTTTCTAACTTGTTATCTGTACCCATTGCTCGTACCACTGCTTATCGTAATTTTTTTTCCGTTTCATCGTATCGCTTATTTAATAAACTTCCACATGCTATCAAAAGTCGCATTGTCCAAAGCACCCTCAATATCGATGAAAATGCCCATCGCCTATTCTTTTCTGTCAAGCGCGCCCTCAATTCTTCCAACTAGATTTTGGAGCGCAGTCTCGCAGGATTTTCCGCGTTGATAGGCATGTTGCATCTGAGATAGTGGGTGCAATCGCAAAGCAGTTTTGCGCACGTGAAGCTCGACCAGCCTTTCCATGCTTTTCAGCAAGAAGGAAGTCAGACTTATTGGTCTGAAGCTCTTGGCGAGTGAGTAGTCACTTCTGCCAATTTTAGGTATAAATGCCACTCTAACTGTACGCCAGGGTGTTGGAATGTATGCCAGTGCTAGGACAGCGATGAAGATTTTCTTCATAGTCGGTAGCAACTGGTTTGTACATTGCTGCAGCATGGCTGGGTATATTCCGTCCGTACCAGGTGACTTGAAGCCGTCAAAAGACGCAAAAGCATATTTAATGGCCTCGTCCGTCACCACGGCCTTGGCAATATACCAGCTATGCCGAGTTGTTTGTCTTGGCTCACTCATAGTCTCGGTAATCGGGGCTGGTTGTGAACCAATTGTAATCTGATTACCCGGAAAGTGAGACTCCAGCAGATAACTAAGAGTTTCCGCTTTCGTCTCAGTAAAGGTGCCATCAACTTTTCTAAGTGAGTCCAGTTTGGCTGGTTTGCCCTTTTTCAGAACTTTAACCAACCTACTAGTTTCACAAAGCGTTTCAATCTTTTCGCAGAAATTCTTATAAGAAGCACTTTTCGATACCCGAATTAGCCTCTTATATTCCTTCTGCTTCGATCGGTAGAGATTCCAGTCTATCTCCAAATCAGTCTTGAGTGACCTATTTAGAAGCTTTCTAGCTTCTCTCCGAATTTTTTGCAGTTCCGAGCTCCACCAGGGAACCGGTGTTCTGCCAGGAGGTTTGCTTACTGGGCACGTCAGTTCAAAACAGCTAGTAATGGCACTATTCATGTCTTGAACAGCTTCCTCTACCTTTTGTCTCGTCCTGAGTTTGGTTGGAGTTTTGAGAGTTTTTCCTATTTCCTCCCTGAAGCGTATCCAGTTAGTTCTTCTTGGATTCCTCCTCTCCTGCAAAGTTATGGCTTCGCATTCGATTTGGAATTCGATATATCTATGATCTGAGAGGGATGCATCCGAAGAGACCCTCCAGTTGGTAATCGCCTTAAAGTATCTATTTGATAAAGTCAGGTCGATCACCTCCTGTCTTCTTGACGTCACAAAAGTTGGTTGCGAGCCAACATTGTTGATAGTAAGATCAGATGATACTCGTAGAATGAAATACAGGAGATGGTTTCCTCGCATGTTGCATTTTCTACTGCCCCAAACAGTGTTTTGAGCGTAGCAGCATATAACTAGGCCCATCCTCCTGGTGTCGTAATAGTCTATGAGTTCAGCCATTGCCCTTGGTGGTGGAGGCACTACTGTATCATAGGGGAGATAAGCTGACGCCACGACGAAGGTCATCCAATCTCCATCCGTTTCGTAGCTAATGGCTGCAGCAACCAAATCTTGGCCACAAAATTGTCCAAGCTTAGTCGCTGAGAGAAGGTTCGACACAGCAAGACAAGCCCTTGGTCTCTCGGACCGCTCGTCACAGAGTATCGTGGTGCCACGGACACCTCCAAGGCCACAGATGCGATTTTTCCACACCCATGGCTCCTGTATGGATGTTATGTGGGCTTTTGTATTTAACACAGAAAGCTTCTTACTGATGAGTGCAGTAGCAGCCTTGGAGTGTTGAAGGGTAATCTGAGTAAATCCAATCATTGGAAATACATCAGCTGGAAGTGTTCTAGTGGAAGGGCACGCAGAAGGTGCGCGCGCAGTTCCACCGACAGGAATGCTTGAGGTCTTCTTCCTCCGTTTTTTCCTGTTCGAGCTATTGGAAGGGGAGGCAGCGTTGGTTTCAGTCAGCTGGCTGGTTTCGGCTGTGGTAACCTCTGCCGACCTGCATCTCTTTGCCGTCGCCTCCGGGGAAGTACCGTTCTTAGCGCTTGCGTCTTCAACTGGCAGTGCAGTTTCTTTGCGCCGCACGATAGCCGCCTTTCTATTTTTCCTCTTTCGCTGGCTCTTAGATGGACGCTGACCAGTTGACGCCGCCTCTGTGGCCCGTTTCACCTGTTCAGTTTCACAGGCCTCGTCGGCAGCATCGCACCTATCGGCTGTCTGTCTATTGGTCTGAAGATTAAGCGTATCAGGTTGAACCTCTCCGCCACTTTCTCCATTTTTCCAGCCCAGTCTACCGAACGTGTCGGAGATAGAGCTGCAGGAATCTTCGGAAGCAAACCTTTTCACAACTCGAAGGTCAACGCCTGTACAGGCGGGGGGTATAAGTATGTCGGTTGGGGCCTCCAGAATCCGTGCCCCGACCGTGGTCGAAAAGACCACGGGTGGATTTTTGCCCATGCGAGTACCACCTGGAGTAGTTATATCTTTTAGTTGTTCCTGCATACTTGTTTTTGGTTTGGTTCGCGATAGAGCTTTGACGGTGTATAAAACGCCGCTATAACTCTAAAACCTCGGATCACGAACGTATCGTACCGAGGTCCCCCTATCCACCACCGGGGGACGCGCCTGGTAGGTAACCAACCCGCAACTACCTGATGGGAGGTTATTATTTATTTTATGTTTATTCGTTGAAGTACAAAATTAATCATTTTCCAAATTCCGCTTTTTGGTTCGATAAGACTACGATAAGATGTAAAAAACATACCTTGGGTATAGTATTATAACCCCCTAACTCCTCAATCATTCTCGGTGCAGGAAGAAAATTATTCTTCAGTCTATCACACTTACGAGTCACAAACCAACTTGAACGCTTAAGAATTCTTAAGAAAGTTGTTCATTAACAATGCTAACGGTAAGCACCATGTGGATGACGAACAAATAATACACCGGTAGCAACAGAAGTGTGAAGGACTTTAAAACTAACGATTTTTTCCAGATAGATTTTCCACGGGCCATTTCTTCCAATCAAGTATTGCCCGCATACAGTCGAAGATGTTGGGAAGGCGATCAATGACAAAAAAAAACACAAATGCGTTTGGCCCTGACGAGATACCCTCTGAGTTTTAAAAAAAACCATGGGAGACATCCAGTCCAAAAACAATTTTTCGGAATCGGAAACTATGCATAGCTGTCTAAAAAAAACATATGGCTCTTGGACGGCATCTAGCGTAGAATCGCTTAATTTGTTACTTGCTTTGAATGCTATAGAGCTTGAAGCTATTAGAGGACATTAGGATTGATCTGACAAGCCCTGACATACTAAAAAGGCAAACAGCTGTCAGTTCGGCCAAAATCTTCCTCACAGTGGATCAATAAGGTAAATGGCCACTCCACTATTCTGAACTCAAGTCCAAAATCTTTTTTGCCTTCTGGAGCATAGTTGGAAAAATTCGGCCGCAAATGACGTGAAGTGGGAGAATGAGTCATAGTATCACTATGGAAAAATCTGACCAGACGTGAAAAGCATGGAATTTGTTAACACCAAAAACAATTGGTACGCTATTGTAGCTTAATACCCATTACGTTATATAACAGACATTTAAGTATTGAATCACATGTCCTGCTGAATGTGACCAGTTTTAAGTGTAAAATTTCACTCGCCTTTTCTTAGTTTGTATACTGTAATGAATTGTTGTGACCTCTATACATATATATTTGTAAGTAGGAGCAGTTTACTTTACAAAAATATATAAAATTTTTAAATATATAATTTTTTATTCAAATTTACAAATTTTACAAATATGCATCTTGCTCCGAGATTTGATATCAATATCTTAAAACTGTAAAATTACCTATTTAATTTTTTTTTCACTTATTGATTCAGATGAACTTTTAAAGGAAAACTATGATTAAAACCTTCATATATTCAGAATTATATAAAATTTAACCGATTAGATAAAAAAAAACTTAAAAACTATGGAAATTGCCAGGTTTGCTAATTGGTAAGTTTATAACTTATTTTTATTATGGTTCCGTATGGCAAAAAACGGAACCCTTATAGATTCGTCATGTCTTTCCGTCCATTTGTCACAGTCACTTTTTTCCGAAACTATAAGAACTATAATATTGAAACTTGGTATGTACGAGTAGATGTATTCTGTGAACCGCATTAAGATTTTCATACAAAAATAGAAAAAAAAAAAACTATAAATTTTGGGGGTTCCCCATACTTAGAACTGAAACCTTCAAAAATGATATTGAGGTTTCTAATATAATTTTTTTTCTAAACTGAATAGTTTGCGCGAGAGACACTTCCAGCGTGGTAAAATGTGTGTCCCAAAACTAAAAAAATATATGATGTACATTACCATGCAAAATTCCACCGAAAATTGCTTTGAACGAGATCTAGTAAGTATTTTTTTTTTAATACGTCATAAATCGTAAACCGCCAATTATCTATTATTAAAACATCGATCAAAGTTGCAACGAACTAAAAGAACTTTTTTATGATGTTACTTGCTGCTACGGAACCCTTCATGGGCGAGTCCGACTCGCACTTGGCCGCTTTTTTTAACAGGCTGCTAGAATCGATAGATCTTAAACTAAACCTTCGGTTGAGAACCTCAATCCTCTGTGCATCTTGTAGTATCCAAGTTTTTTTCATGTAGAAGTTGATGACTAATAATCATTTTTGTAGGACATGCTGCATTTTGTTTTCAATTAAATGACCAAAGTCATGCGAGCTATAAAAAGCACTATGATCTGCAAATAAATTGGGCATAACTAAATAAAATATATAAATTATTTAGCAACAAATATCACTAAATAAGGGGGGGGGTAGGGCCCCCTCCCGCCAAAAAAATATTGTTTCACTTTATTAGCTAAATACAAGCAAACACTAACATTAATTTATTATAATATGGAATTAATTATATACACTTAAGTCTTATTAGAAATAACAATCATTTACGTGAAATGTATTTATTTATAACAAGAATGGTGCATACAGTAAGATTACATATTTTATAGTACCTACTTAGATATTATGAAAATATATGTACATACTTCTTAGTGATTACAATTGTATACGGAAGAAAGCAGAATAGGAAAAAGGTTTGAAGGAGGTGTTAGATGAATTAATTTATGTAAAAATAAAAAATTTCTTGCATTGATGTGTTGCTGCCGAGTGCAACCAAGAAGATTCTTTAAAAAATTAGAAACGTGGTCATGGCGTCGGAACCCGTAGACATAGCAAACAGTGTCATTAAATGCTACTTACGCAGAGATAGGGAGACCAGGGGCCTGTAACAGAACGTGACAAGTAGTTGTAGGACAAGTGAATTTCGACAACTTGTCAAAGATTGTGTAACACAAAACGACAAGTCCGCGAGCACTGCGACAATTGTCGCGATAAGAGATGACAAGTGGGAAATTATATAATTTCCCTCTTTCTGTAACAGAACACGACAAGTGTCAAGACACATTTGTCAAACTGTGGTTTAATCCGGACAAGTGATCTGAATATTGTCAAAAACTTACAAGTGCATTTTTAATGTAATACCTAAGCAGAAAACAAATAGTGAAATACAATAGTATATAGTTAAAAATGTACTTTTTTGATTCCGACTTTGATAGTGATGGTGATAGTGAGAACAGTGAACCTCGGCACAGGTTGAAAGTTTTTAGGCCAAGAATTAATTTTGATGTCAGTGATCATCTGTATATTGAAAAATTTCGCATATCAAAATCAACTGCCCACAATCTTGCTGCAAGACTAAAAAGAAAAATACAGTGCACTACAAATAAAAGTTATTCATTGACCGTTTACCAAAAACTGTTGATTGCTCTACATTGGTTCGGTTCGGGTTCACAGTACCATATTATAGGTGACATGCACGGCGTTAGCAAAATGACAGTGTGTCGCTGCATTCGAGAGATTACTCAGGCAGTAATTGAAATCGAATTCGACAGCCAAGTATGTTGGCCAGATGATATGCTTCCAGTTATTCAGGATTTTTTTGAAAAAGGTGGGATGCCGGAGGTTTGTGGCGCAGTTGATGGCATACTAATCAAAATTGATGCCCCTTCTGATAACGAAGTTGCTTTCGTTGATCGCCATGGTGAGCACTCATTAAACTGTATGGCAGTGTGCGGGCCAGATCTACAGTTTTACTATGTAAGTGCCAACTGGCCAGGCAGTGTACATGATGCAAGAGTGTTGCGTAATAGTACTCTGTATCATAAAATGGAAAATGGATGGAGGCCTTTTGAAAACGCTGTTATTTTAGGTGATAGCGCATACCCACTAAAAACATGGCTTATGCCACCATTAACGTCTGTCCCCAATAACACGTCAGTCATTGGATACAACAGGGCTCATAAACGCACACGACGTTTCGTAGAATGTGCATTTGGAGTTCTGAAAGAAAAGTTCCCCTGTTTGAACCACTTACGGGTCAATCCTGTATATGCTGCGAATATATTTAAATGCTGTGTGACATTATGTAATCTTTCCCGGCGCGAGAGCTTAAATACACAAAATAGTGCTGCTGAACCAACTGAGGAAAACACTGGTGTACCAAGCGAAAATTTGTTTGCAGCCCCATCCAGAGAAGCGAAGTTGAGACAGCAGCAACTTGTTGACTTTTTCAACGCACAGTAATCATATACCAATTTATAAACTTAATTTATTTGTATTGAAATAAAGAACAAAAAATATATTTCATGATAATAAAAATAAATAAAAAGAAAATTAGAAGGCATTAATACTCCGTTCTTTCAAAGACTCTGTTGTTGTGAGACTTTTGTCAATTTCACTTTCATATTCATTTTCTGTTTCAGCACTCTCTTGGTCGCTGATATTGTGCTCGGTTATGGTCTCTCTTAAGCTTTTCGTGAAAGAGGAAGGAGGATAACCGAGCTTCTAGCAAAGCAATCTCCAACTTTCCTTTATAATTTGAAATCTCAAGGTTCTCGATTATGAGTTTTTTTTTTTTAAAGCATGTGGAGATTCTTCTTTTTGGGATTTTCTTTCTCCTAAAAATGATATAATGTTCAAATTGTATGATTACAGAATTAACGTATTAAATTGATTTCAACCTCTCTTTCTTTTACGTGATGGATGCACATTTTCCGTAGCAACACAGTTTACCGCTGCAAAGGCACCTGGAACTGTATTGGAACAACTAGGAGAATCTATCAAAATAAAAAAATGGTAATTAATGAGTAGATATGCGGTAATATTATTATATCACACAAACCATTAGTGGTACTCAAAGATTCCGCAACACCGAGTCCAATAACTGCTTCCGATTTTCGCCCAACGATATCGAGCACAATGTTGTCGCAAGTTGTTAAGATGTAGTTTTTTCCACCCGCAGAACCCGTTTTTTTTGAGTTGTCCACTTTTGCCTATCATTTGATTTGTGTAATTAACATATTAATTATTATGTTACTTATTTAGTTAGTACTTACAATTGTGCGTTTCTTAACGTTTTACCAAAATACGTCCCTCACATACGTCCAATTTTTATTTTGCGCAAAAACATTTAGGCTTTTTGCCAGGCTGTCTATTTCCTTCCATTTTGTACATTTATTTTCTTTTGTTAGGACATCACTGAAAGCACCAAATAGGATATCTTTTTCTTCCCTTATTTTTGTTAAAATTACACTTTTTTTGTCTTCCGTGATTTTTGCCATCTTCACATATGAAACACTTGTCGAAGAATGCCGACAAGTCAAGGGAATTTAATTCTTTTGACAAGTGCAACGGTTTACGTTCTGTTACAGAATAAATTTGTACTTGTCGGACAAGCATAAGTGGACAAGTGAATTTTGACTTGTCGACTTGTCGCGTTGTGTTACAGGCCCCAGATCGCTTTACACGATTTCAGCATACGAAATTAAGGGCACACCTAAAGAGAGTATCAGTTTGCGTCGGGTCTCAACAGGGGTAAAGCGAGCAGAAGGCGACAGTTTTCGTAGGCATCCATAAATGCGACCAATAACCACATTTGTATGTTTATAGCCAGACATATGACTGTCTATAGTAAAGCCAAGGCTAGTGCAGTGATCAACTGCTATAATTTTACTATCACGGAGCCATAATGTCATTTAAAAAGCTTAGATCGTATTTTTTTTTGATATTGCGATGACTTGAGATTTAGCTGGATTTAAAAGTAGGCCGTTAGCAATAGCCCAAGCATTTATTTGGTTGAGGTCCTCATTATTAGTAATGGACAGTTCATCAAGCTGATGGAATGGGTTGGCCAGATGAAGCTGAACATCATCTGCGTATAAGTGAACCGAAGCATGTAAGCAACATGATGGAAAATCATTAATAAACATGCAAAAGAGTATTGAACCGATAATCGACCAGTGAGAGACTCTTTGAACAACAGGTCTTGGAGCTGAGCGTTTCCCACTAGAAGTGACCCTTTGAAATATTTCCGGCAGAAAATAAGTTATGAGCTTACATAGGTTAGGTTAGGTTAGGTTTATGTGGCTTTCGGCAGAAGCCGACACACTTAGACCAATTAAGGTCCATTGTGATACCACGTATATTATCTACTTCAACTCTGTAGATGGGACTGGCCAACGACACGCGGTTGTTCTCAAACGGTCCCCCATCTACGTACTAACCGCGCCCAACGTCGTTTAATTACGGTGATCTGACGAGAACCGATTAACTCGACGTGGTATGGTCGTTGGTTCAGTTATGAGCTTACATGCCCGGTCACCGAAGCCAAAGAAGTTAAGCAGTTGGAACTTGCGCACATCGTGATTCACTTTGCCGACAGCTTTAGAAAACTCCAGCAGGCAGAGGAGATTGATATGACCCTTATTGTATTCAATTCTTATCATCAAGGAGATTTGTCATAGCAACAGAGCAGCTGTGATTCGCTCTAAAGCCCGATTGTTTCTCATATAGCAATTTGTTAAGATTTGCTTCTCGATTATCTTCTCAAGGACTTTAGAAAGGCAAGGCAGTATGCGTATTGGTATAAAATCCGATGGAGAGATTCGGTCACGTGTCTTAGCAATGGGAAGTACTCTGGCAATTTTCCAAGACTGGGGAAAAATAGTTGTAATAATGCACCAGTTGATTATATGAGTGAGATGGGTAATAATAAATGGCAAAATAAGTTTGACGAAACGGATATGTACTCAATCCTCACTAACAGAGTCTGACTTTATAGCCATCACACATTTTATAACTTCATCTTCATTGACTACTACTCCTAAGTCACCAACCAAGATAGGATCACCAAGAAAAAAATCGTTAAGTTCGTCAGGGTCGAGAGAACATTGAAGGCTTTTGTCTTTGCAGACACCAATTTTACTAAGATTGCTCCATAATTTGTTAGGGGGTAAAGAGGTATTAAGTTTGGATGGGTAATAATTTATTTTAGATATTCTAATTATGCAAGTGGCATGATTACGGGTTTCCTTGAAGGCACTCCAATTAGCAGCTGTTTGACTGTGCTTCCATCTACTATGCATTTTATTTCTATTTTTAATTGCAGTTAAGACAGCCGAAGAGAACCAAGGGCAACATGCGTTTTGCATTTTAACCGTCTTATTGGAAAATTTTTGGCTAAATAATTGGACAACCAAATGCTGAAAAGAGCTAACCGTATCATTAGCATTTGCATGCAGACGACACCTAATTCAGGGCCGACCCAGTTTCAAGATGCAGGTTATCAAGATCGATAGATTTAAAGTCATTGTAGGTATACGATTGACTACTATACTCAATCCAACAAAAATTGTCAATACAGGGAAGATAGGATGTTTGTCTCTCAGTCTGGTTGCAATGACTTACATAATACGGTCCCTCTTTAAAGCTCTCACAGGGTTGCCGTAGTGCGTATGATAATTCGCCATAACTCAGAGAGCAATTCTATTAGGGTTACCATCTTCCAATTTAAAATAAAAACATAGTGACGGGCTACAGTCCGCTTGGGCGAACTGTTGGATACACTATTCTTATTCCTATCCCTTATAAGTGGGCGTGACAAAAGTCTAAGTATGTTTGAATTGTTAAGAACGCTCTACATATTTTGTTATATAAAATTTAAAGGATTTTATCAAAAAAAACGCTCCCTAGCTCAAACTTGGGTGTTTCAATAAAATTGTTTTATTTAATTGTGGGCGTGTCAGTAGGCGGATTTAAAAAAAATTAACAGATGAGCATAAAGGGCCGCTAGAGAGTATATATTATAAATTTCAGCTCCCTAGCTCACTTTGAATTTTCAAAAAAAAAAAAAAAAAATTGTGGGCGTGCCAGTGGGCGGATTTTGAAAATATTTACACATAAGCATAAAGGGCCCATGGAGAGTATATATTATAAATTTCAGCTCCTAGCTCCTAGCTCAAACTTTGGATTTTCAAAAAAATTGTTTTATTTATTTGTGGGCGTGTCTGTGGGCGGATTTCAAAAATTCGTTAACTTGATTATTTCGGGACCCTAGAGAGTATATGTTTAAAATT
The DNA here is from genome assembly GCA_949715645.1 of Portevinia maculata. NCBI lineage: Eukaryota > Metazoa > Arthropoda > Insecta > Diptera > Syrphidae > Portevinia > Portevinia maculata. The sequence continues at coordinate 226,066,582 of OX454526.1, forward strand.
TCAGCTCTCTAGGTCCAGTTTAAAGGCCTAATTTTTGCCGACGTACGGACGGACATGGCTAGATCGAAATTACTATCGATGCTGATCATAAATATAGTAACTTTTAGGGGTCTACGGGCAATAAGGTATGTTACAAACTATGCGTCAAAATTAATATACCCCTAGAATAGGGTATAAATATTGCGGAACGAAATAAATCCCGTTTATCTTTTTCCTTTTCTGGTAAGATAATAATAGGCGCGTTTTTTTAAGAGTATCTCCAGTAGACCAACAAAATATATAAATTTCGTAACACAAAAAAAAATCAAAACGAAAAATATATCACTGTAATCCAATTTATTCATTATAAATATTGTAAAACATAAAATACTAATTTCTAATATCGCTACTCAACTAATCCGATGAGTAATTACTGCCACTGCTCTCGTTATTTAGGTCTAGTATTAACCTTTCAACAGCTTCCTCGGCAAAAACGTCCATTTCCAACATATTTGTCTTGTCAACCCTTGTAAGTGCTATCGCTAGTAAGTCTATTATTTCAGCCATTTCAAATGACTTGTTTTGGCTTGCTACAAACCCTTTCTCTTGAGCCCAAACCAATTCTATTGGATTAAGGTCACAGTGATAAGGCGGCAAGCGAAGCACTTTATGTCCCGCATTTCGACCCATTTCATCCACGACGTATATTTCATAATTAGCTTTCTAACGTTTAACGATTTCAAGCAACCCATTGTATGATTGCATCCCTACCTAACTTGAGATCCTTTTGGGAATTCCCGTATTCATTGGCAAAACAGGCGTCATTCATTGGAAAAACAAAGACATCATACAAACAGGTGCATAATGATATGAAAGGTTGTATTTATGTTTTTTTTTTATTTAAACAGTTTGCGACATAAACTCAATCAGCAAGATTTTCGAAAAATATTTCTCAGTCCTTTACAATATAAATACAATCAAAGTAAATCCGAATGGCAACACCCCACGTAATAATTCGTTCTCCAAAGCACCAAAACCTAAAGTTCGTTGACAAAATCCATAGAAAAACCCTTAATGATATGCTTCATTTTAGAGATTGTAATACTCTTCTGATGTGCTTCAGTCACACACACTGCTTATTTTGGTGGATGATAATAGCAAGCGAACACGAGACGATCATGCTCATTCCCATTCGGCTGTGTGGGAGACTGGTTGTGGTGGGTTGTATGCGAATTTTAGGAAAATTACAACAACAATTCCTTGGTATGACAGTGGTTTGGTTTTTATTTCAGTGGCAATTCTTGCGTTTGAGTGCCGTGAGAGTCTACAGGCACCACTTGTAGAAAAAAAAGCTCCTCCATAAGGTCTGTACTGACAATTTTTGTTGGATAAAGTATAGAAGACTGTGAGAAATTGATGTCGTATGAGCAAAAAACAAGAAAGTGATCAGCAAATCAAAGGATATCTGATCAAACAGAAGCACCGATGACGGACTAGAAACTATAAGCAGTATAGTAATGTGAATTTAATACTGAGTGTACACTTTATAAGAACTTAAGACAGTTTGTATATAGATAAATATAGGTGGTGTGCTAGGGTCTGTAAAGTGGAAGTCGAAATGGTTGTACCTACTATTTTCGTTCCTTCCATAACTTGTGCGCTAATAGTTGATTTTAAAGAGAGGAATCAATCGAAGGTTGTTGGAGTTGGTGTTGAGAGACATTTTTTGCGGAAGTACTGAGCAATCAATATTTGCGGATAGAAGCTGATGTATAAAAACAATATTAGACATTCGATGCCGTTGTTTAAGTGATTGCATCTCGATAAGCTGAAGGCGGTCATCATAGGGAGGGAGGTTATACCTATCAGACCAGGGAAGGACTCAGAGAGCAAAGCGAAGGAAACTGCGTTGGGCAGCTTCAATTCGCCAGGATTTGCCGTTATATTATTCCTCATACTCAGTTTGAGTTCGAAATTTCAGCACCACGATTGTAATATCTAAAGTATACGAAAAAGTTAAAAATAAAAAGAATACTCTTGGTGCAGAACAACAAGAACAACCGACATTGTCGAAATTTGGGGGTGTAATTTCATTTTTTATGACCTAATTTTATTTTATTATTAATGCATGGCAAACATCAAGGAAACATACTATGAAATTGCGGACAATTTTCATTGTTTTATGGTCATTGCATAGTTTTGGGTATACTTTCAATTATTGTAAAAAGCGAGGCGGGCCACGCAAACAATGTTTAATCCGAAAAAGTAAGCTGACATAGACGCCTGCCAGACAACAAGCACAACTGCTACTAGCCTTACCGGGTTAAGCAATGCAGTGAAAAGGGTTAAATCATTCTATCCCGTAAATCGGTCTGTACAAGCACTGTCTGATTCCTCAAAGTAAGCTGACATTGAAGCCTGCCAGACAACTAGCACCAACCCTTTTTTTTTTTTTTTTTTTATATATAGGTATATAATTTGCGTGCGCTAAAGGGATTTCTTTTTTCTGTAGTACACATACACAGTACCTTTATAATGGAAACCACAGCGCAGGCATTTTGTTTGTTGCTGCAAGTAGCTGCCAGCAAATGATTCATTGCCTATTTCTGGGGGCTACTTACTGTATGAAAGAATAGAAGGATAGGAAAGAAGTTTGGTGCGATGGGATTTTTTTTTTCTCAACAGGTGGCGCCTAAATTGCTTTAGGGAGATCTGTTTTTGTTGTGTGTATTCAATTTATAAAAATCATGGCATCAAGGAAAACCTGGTCGGGATTCGAACGCACGACCTGTCAATCACTTTAGTGAATACACTACCATCGCACCATTGCCACCTGCAACCCTTGGCTCAGCATCGACATTGCAACTAGCCTTAGCGGAGAAACGAAGTTGCGTGAGCGGGTTAAGCAATGCAGTGAAATCATTCTATCCCGTAAAGCGGTCTGTACAAGCACTGTCGGATTCCAAAAAGTAAGCTGACATTGAGGCCTGCCAGACAACTATCACCTACCCTTACCAGAGCAACGAAGTTGAGACAGCGGGTTAAACAATGCGGTGAAAATGATTAAATCCTTCAAAAAAGCGAAGGAGGCCATACAAGCACTGTTTAAATCCAAAAAGTAAGCTGACATGGATGTCTGCCAGACAACTAGCACCTTCCCTTAGCTCATCATTGACTTTGCGTGAGCAGGTTAAACTACCAGCGGGCCACACAAGCACTGTTCGATTCGAAAATGTTAGCTGAGAAAGGGGCCCAGGGTTTGGGTAATTTGGGATTTATATTGAGTTTGGGGCCATTTTGATTCTTTTGGCGTCAGATTTTATATAGCGAAAATTATTTCATTCCTTCATTCTTAGGAATGAAATTGTACGCTCTGAAAAATGGCCCAACAAAAATTAAAAAATGACTCATGGAGCACAAATGAGACTAGCGAGACGTTTAATAACATAAAACTGTCCTAGAAGTGTGTATGCAAATCCGTGGCTACTGGAGATCACCAATGTCGTAAGAATATGTTCAAACAGTTATCATTATTGAGAGCATGAACCTGTCGAAATCATAACTCCTCCATTTGATTGACCTCAGTTATGAAGTGATCCGAAACCGGGAGGACCAGTAGGAATGCAGTAAAGTGAGAGGGTTATGATCCATTAAATCCTGATCATAATCTCAGGTGTTATTTGGTCCGGTATATTTTAAACCTGAGACCCTTCGACCAGTAGTGCAACACACTAACCAATGAGCCACTGCGCCCACATCTATCAGCATCTATCTTACCGAAAACAGAATAACGGTCTTTCAATATTTGCCTTCCGTATTCACTTCAAATGCGTCTCCCAACTTGAACAAATTCAACCATTTTCGTATGATCAAATCCACGTCCTTTCAACAACTTAGTCTTGTACAGTCGAAAAGTACCCTCACAAACTTGTTTTTCTTCCTAAAAATCTACATTGTTGCAGTATCGTTGATGAAAATAAATTCGTTGTGATGACAAAGATGATGCCCTTAACGACAAAGCGAATCCTTTTTGCGAAACTTGTAAACATCTCTTATTTCGTTATGGTTAAATTATTGATAAATGTGATTCAAAGAATTGCAGACAAAGCTACCTCTTTGTTAAAACATAAGAAACTATGTTGCTTAATGAATATAAACGACAACTAGAACTAGTTCAGAACTATTGAGAGAAATGTATTTCCTTGGAATTTTTGATATTGTTATTCACAAAGGAGTTGGAATGTTTCAAATTAAATTACTTGCTGTTTAATGTAGGTACATCCGGATGATGTGCGTTGATTGTTTGTCGAACTCGTAGCAGCATTACCACTTCAAAGAAAGTAAATGGAAGTGGAAACAACGTAGAAGAATAGGTAACTAGATTGGAGAAATGTGAAGTAGATTTCAAAATAACAGTTTTGATAGCTCTTTTAATGAGAAGTTTGTTTTTGATATTGAAGAAGAAGTGAACATAGCTGCGCAGTGCGAATATGCAATAAAAATATTAATTTCAAATCCCTTTGCTATGTAAGTTTATTTCCGTTCTGCTATTGTGGTGACGCTTGATGTTTTAGAACTAATAGATAGTTTTTATAGTGACGGAACGCAACTTAACCTTCGCTTCAACTTTAATGTTATCCCTTAATCATATATTCGACATTACCAACTAAATCCTGCCCGCATTGAAACGATTTTTTTAAGTTCTGTTTTCTTAAAAACGCATCCGACGATTTAGATCAGTTTAGATATTTTGTATACGTGAAGTGGGTGTTAGAAGATGGATTACTCAGTTGTTCCCAAAAGTCTTGATTAATGGTACTTCAGTCGCCAAATTAAGGAATCGATTATTGTACATTTAAAATAGCATAGCTCAAATAAATAGTTCAATTTACAAAGGTATTTTAAGAAACTCATTACTCAATTCACAATGGTTATTCATACATAGGTACATGACAACTCGTATAACAAAACCTAAAGTTTTTGAACTCAAACTTACTTTAAAACTTACAGTAACGCACCGTCCTGAGAGGACGAGTTGACCCCGTCCCCATCAACAATCCACCAAAAATTGTCAAAATCCCTCGTCTGTCTGTCTCTAATTATGCATTGGGGTAGTCCGCCTTAAAGATCAGGCTGTTTTCGCTGCCCATCGCAATTACAATGTGCCTTCCAATCACCAATAAGAAAATTGTCAATCCTATTCAAGTGAGCCCCATTGTATTACGACTTCTTGGGATAGTATTTTATATAGTTGGAGCCAGGCGTTCGGAACAGCCGGAGACAAGTCGATAGACATTGCCTCCCCACAACCCAAATCTCTACCATTTAACCAGGCGCTATATTAAACCACAATGGACAGCCATTAGCGACCTCAAAAGGGCAACGAATCATTTGACCTTGACATTGTAAGAGTGCGTGCCTTATCGCCAATATCTGCAAATTTTGCCCAATGATGGCACTTTTTTTTAGCAGATATTTGTGCCTCTCTCGGCTATCTCTAACCATACCGTTGCGATGGCTTCCTCAGAGTCACCCAGGCAAACAACCGTGCATTGGTGCATGCATTTATTCTACTGAATATCGGAAACCAGTTTCGATGCGGGATGAATAGTATCATGCCCCACCCTAAAACCAAAGTGGTTGTACGGAATTATGTTATTGTTCTCGACCCACTTCAACCGGGCTGCGTATTGCCAAACTGTATACCAGCACAGACACCCATAGTCTGTGCTGAACTATTTTGTGCTCAACAATTTCACCATAATTGTAGAGCAAACTGTAGGTATGCTACCACAGAGCGGTCTGTGGTAGCATATAGTTTGCTTGTAATTTGAAGAAAAAACTGAAGCAAACTATATGCTACTACAGATCATTGCGTGGGCATACTACAACTATTCGTTGTTTATCAGGCTGTTTTGTGGTCATAGAGTTCTTCTATAGAATTGAAATAAAACAGCGTTTAGTAATGAAAAATGAAATTATTTCAATTTATTTTTTTAAATTCATATTAATTTCCGTTTTTGATATGTGACATAAACAACATTAAATTAATAAGGAATCGACATGAAAAAAGTGGTCTGGGTGCGACCCGAAAGTTCCACACGACTAACCAGTGGGATCAATATGATTTATGCGATTAGTGGGAAATGTTGAAATGTGGTTAACCACAAGATATGATTAAGAATTATTTAATATTAAAAAATGCTCTTTAATATTGTTCATGGAAATTAAATGTTGTTAATAACAGCAAAGTGTTATATACATACATATATATTTTTTTTTTTTGTTTTTTTTTTTTTGTTTTTAGAAAGAAAGAAAATTCAAATCCCAAAGCACTCAGACTCTGTAACGGTACATTGTACTACCAGGCAGAAATCCTTCTTTTTGGTGTAGAGGCATATGCTTGGGTGGCGTATGTTGTTGTTCCCCATGGGGATTGAACCTGCACCGCACGGGTCACATACATATATTAATGCAACCATTGTTATGAACACGGAGACCTGTAAATTTATATTTATGCGAAATAACGGAGCACAATGTAATAATGATTTGCTCCATAACAAGTGACAATAAATAGTACAAATAAAGGCAAATTATTTTAGTTATTTATTTACTAACAAAAAATGGCTGGACCGATTTCGCTGGAAACTTAATCAGTTCTGAGTTACGTAATTACGCTTCGATTAAACCTGGTCGCATGTCAATATCATCTTTGGTTCATGAGATAATCGCGGTGAAAGATAATTTCGAACGCACATACGAACATACGCACATACTTACATACACAAACAGAGACAAACAGAAACGGCTGGACCGATTTCGCTGAAAACTTAATCAGTTCTGAGTTACGTTATTACGCTTCGTTCCATGTCAATAGCATCATTGGTTCTCTATATAACCGTGGCGAAAGATAATTTCGAACGCAAATACGTACATACACACACCCAGCCATCTCTATAAAAACGTTGGATTTGGATTCTGGTGACCTTGAAACGTGAAGATACTCGTATGTTAAAATCTGCGATTCACAAAATCGGCCCCATTACAAGAACTTCCACTGGGAAGTTAATAATAAATAACCGAATGAAAATAAACGAAAGAAAATAAGCGAATGAGAAGATAGTTCGCAACTTATCCCATAAACAGTGCAACGCATATAGGTAACCCCCCTGATTGGGGTCACTGTTTGATTTGGAGTAGGTGCGAGGTTTTATTTAAGCTTTTGGCCTTTATGCATTTTGAGTAATATTGTGAAACTATGGCCCGAAATGTTGTGGCGCTTTCCTCCACTTACGCCATGTTCTTTCTTCCTCCTTGCTATTGCTGTTGGTTGCACACATACTTTTTCGATGAGCAAAACTTTACTCTGCTAACCGCAAAACTTCGTGCTTGTTCTATGTTTTGTACGTTGTTACAAGTTTTGTTCAATCGTTTAACAAGCATTATATTGGAAACTGATCTTTCTGTTTCCAACATATCAGCTAAGCGATCAAAGTACAAAAATAACAGTATAATAGCGACAAACGCAATGGAATAATACATACATATAGAAAACATAAATATAGAACGCGTGTGTAGATACGTGAAAATCTCTCGAATCTCACTGAGGTGTCTGTATTAACAGTACTTTGCTCTTGTAAATGTAGAGCAAAATGTATACCGTGTCAGAGCAAATGTAGTTTTCTCTGAGTCGGTTTACATTTTGCTCTACATTTGCATGAGCACATTGTTGTATGTTACAGAGTGCCCGATATCTGTGCTGGTATACAGTTTGACAATACGCAAGCGGGCTCTATTGACACCTTCTCAAAGACCATGCTATATGCGGAATCAAGCTTATCTACCTGAGGCTGGCAGGATTCGTGCTATCTTCACACGAAAATTCCTATTTGTCGTGATACCTATTACCGTAATTGTTTTGATTTTGCCAGAGGAAATCTTAGAAACGAATGGAAATTAGTGAACAGGTTACTTAATAAATCTTCTTCGTCAAAAAAACCTTCTTCTTTGCGTATCAGTAACAATTTAGTAAGTGATAATAATATGAAATCGCTAAAGCATTTAATGATTGTTTCACAAATATTGGCAGAAGTATACAACCCTATCCAGTCAATTTATCTTGTGCTCTATGTCTATGTGAACCTTTTCAAAGCAATAGCTTTGTTTATAAACCTATAACGTCTCTTAAAATATTGAAAGCTATTCGCAGCTTGTAAAATACTAATTCTAGTGGCGCAGATGGTATTTCAAGTCTTATTCTAAAAAAAATTGCTTGGTACATAGTGGATGTCTTAGCGGACATATTCAATCGCTACGTTTTTGAAGGGATTTTTCCTGAAGAACTCAAGTGTGCTGATGTTATACCTTTGTACAAAAAAGGTTTTGCTGTAGAACTGTTTAACTACAGGCCTATTTCTCTCCTCCCTGTCCTAAGTAAGATTTTTGAAAAGCTTATGAAGGATAGAATAGTAAATTTTTTAGACATCAACAATTTTTATTTATTTTTTGTCGGAGTGCGAGACTTTCTACACTGGAGCAGTCAGACTCAATACTGGCCCATTGTACTACCAGGCAGACACACCCCATTTTACTGTGAGAATTTACTCGTTTTCCTAAGAAAAACGAGATGGCGCTTCAATGATAAGGAGCTTAGGTTTACAGCACTCACCATATCCGCACCAAATACCTGCCACCTGATACGAGCAAAAGCAGGACAATCACGGAGGAAATGTTCCGCAGTGTCGTCGCTTTCTCCACAGTCTTCGCAGTTGGTGGTATCGCTTAGGCTTAGCACCTTAAGGTGTTTGGCAAAAGCGTAGTGTCCCGTAAGAACGCCAGTAATCTGTCCGCGGATTTCCTACAGACGTCGGGGAGAATTTGCTTACTCTGTCTGCACCCTGGAAAGTCATGCCAACGGCGATTGTGTTCATATTCTGTGATATCACCAAAGCCTTTGGCATGGTCAATCACAATATTTTGGTTGGAAAACTGGAAAAAGCTGGATTTCGTGGTTTAATGCTAGATTGGTTCAAGTCTTACTTAAAAAATAGGTTACAAAGAGTGAAAATTGATGTGATAAGGAGCGAATTAAAATTGTCTAACCTGGGTGTACCACAAGGCTCCATATTAGGTCAAATTCTATTTCTCATCTACGTTAATTCACTCTTTGCACTTGACTTTAAAGGCTCACTAACTGCTTTCGCGGATGACATAGAATTTTCTTATGGTCAGAACAGTCTCTTGGAACTCGTTGCTGATATAAATTGTGATTTGAATTTGTTGAGAACCTGGTTTGAGAATCACAAGCTAATAATTAGCTCTAAAACAAAAATAATGTATTTCACCTTATCATCTGTACACAGTTTAGGAGCAAATGTTCACTTTCATGCTCCTGAGTGTCAAAAATTTAGATTTACCTATTGTAATTGTACCTATTGTAGCACTCTTAGTTGTAGAGCTAACTGTTTTCTTATCGAGGAAGACGATGAGTATAAATACCTAGGGTTTATTATCGATTCCAAAATGAGCTTTTCGAATCACACGGAATCTTTGAGGAAGTATTTACGTTCCACTGTGGGACACTTCTACTATTTACGAAATGTCTGCTCTACAATGCTTCTTAAGAAAATCTACTACGGTATTTTGCACTCAAAGCTGCAATATGGAATTTCTTGTTGGGGTGGTGCTTATCTTAACAAAATACAACCTCTAGTAGTTATACAGAAGCATATATAAAGAAAATTATGTCGAAAACCTGTTAGATATCCTAGTTTTCCTTTGTTCTGTGACCTGAAAAGCCTTCCTGTTTGTCATCTGTATTGTTTTAAAGTATTGATGTCATTATTCATGAAATCTGGTAATCATAATTTTCGATTAATTTCTAATTACAATTTACGTAGAAACTTTTCTTACTTGATATGTGTTCCATTTGCTCGTACTACTGCATACCGAAATGTTTATTCTGTTTTGTCAGTTCGCCTATATAATAAACTCCCACAGTATGTCAGGGCAATAACAACACCTGGATAATTTTTAAAATGTGGGAAAAATTGGCTTTTCAACCTCTACTACGCTAGTTTAGAATCGGTTACTTTCGACATTCTGATTTAAGTCTACATTTAATTTCACTGTTTTCCTTATGTTTATTTATGAATTTGATTGAGTTTTTCCATCTTTTTTCCTTTTTCTTTGTTTGAATTTTACTTTGAAATGCCTTGCTGTTTATGGCCACCCCATCATAAACTTTTATTTAAATGTAATAACTAATTGAAGTGGCATTCAAAACTGTTTCACTACTTTTGTAAGTAAAATACAGAATGTCCCAACTTTCATGTAATTACAACTTGTTCGTTAAACTTGTAAATAGACATTATTAATGAATTGTACTTGTATTATACTTTGTAATACTATATGAAATAAAATTATTATCTATCTATCTATCTACTTTTTCGGGATAGAATGTACCACAGCAACCTTCCAATGTCTGATAGTGTGCATTACTCACCATGAAGTGAAACGCACATGTCACAAGATAATGGGAGAATTGCATTTATTGTCAGAGAGATAAGTTTAGTCTCTTACATCTATGGTTATGACAATATTACTAAATCGCTCTAAGAAAGCTTATCCAAAGCTAAGCATGGCATACAACTTTGTATGAGGCGTATCTTCTAATATATTGGACAAACTAGCAATAACTACTAAATGATAACAACAAGTAACAAACACACAGAGAGTTTAAGGCAACAATGGGCACAATATGCTTCGGACTTGAGCGCAGACTTTCATATATACATATTAAATACTAGCTGACCCATGCTCGCCTTGCTTCGCCAGTCTGCCACTTCTCAAATTTAAAACAAAATACTTGCTGATAAGAACTTATAAAGAAAACGTCGAGAGTGTCCCTTCTCATTATATGGATATACTCTCAGTGTGACTCCCTCTCAATCTCAATTACATTTCATACCCTATCTTCTCAATCCCATTCCCATGCGCCACAAAAAAAAACAACACAAACTAGAAAAGGTGCATAAAAAAAAGAAAGAAAAAGCACACAGCACAAAAGGTACAGAGAGAGAAACAGATTTGTGCAGCACACACACACACATTTGCCTCCACTCAACGCTGGTAAAATCCAACGATCTAACTTCAATCGAACATTTTACTTTTTTTTTAATTGTATACCTACAATTTATAGTCTAATGCTTATTGTTCAACTTTAGGATAACCTACAAAGATGATTTATATCTTAAAATCTTTGTACATAATTGAACTTTATATTAAAAAAATCCTATTTCATTCCAAAGCTAGGAGCTAGAAAGCATTCGAGAGCTACAACTTGTGTCTTTTGCCTATGTCCATTCTCAGGCTCTAGACTATCTGTGTACCAAATTTCATTTAAATCGGTTCAGTAGTTTTGGCGTTAAAGCGCGACAGACAGACAGACAGAGTTACTTTCGCATTCATAATATTAGTATGGATTGTGACGATCTTAATCTACATTTTTTAATCCCCTCTTCTCTTTGTTGTTTTCTCTTGGAATTATTTAATTTGATTAGTTCTTAAAACTTGTAAAAATGCAAAAATAAAGTTTCAGTGCGAAAAAAAGTAAAGCATATGAATACCTGTGTCGTAAATTGGGTATCATCCCCCAGTAAAATACTTTATATAACGAATAAAAAACACTAATACTACTCCATTTTGTTGTTTTTATTTGTCTTCTGTTGTGTGATGAAAGTTGTAAAATTTATAAAGTATGTATTAAATCCAAAAAGAAGATAAATAAATAAAGAGAAAATAAAAAACCTCTATTTAATAAAAATCTGTTACTTGCGTACTAATACTACTACCCTGCAAGGAATTCCTTTCTACCTATCTTAAAAATTAAAAAGAAGGGTTCACTCATCGGTTGAATAATATAAAATTGAATAAAAACACATATCCAAATAAACAGTCTCAAGTCTATACTAAAACTATCAAACTATAAACAAAAAAAGAAATACAAACAAAGAAAAAGGGGAAAAAAGAAATTTTCCAATGCAGCAGGTGACCACAATGATTTGTGTATATGTCTATCCCCAAACTAAATCCCTGTCGGTCACCTTTGACAATTTACTTTGATTCTTTTGTGCTGTTTTTAACCTCTTGACTCTTGGTCATAGTATACACCTGCTACAACATTAAGCTGCTGCTGTGTAGTGGGTGTGTTATCCCTGTGTTTGTATTTTATGATTTTGTGGCAATAAAATGTAAGCAAAAATTTGTTGAATCCAGAAAAACCATTCGTATGATTTAGGGTTATTTAATTTGGGTTAATCTTACCTAGGCTGATGGCAATAAATGCTTAACCAACAGTTACTGCACGTCACTAGTTCTGAGTTATACGAGTATAATTGAAAAGCTAATATACCTAATTTACCTGATGTCTTCTTCATTACATCATTCTTATTCTTTTGCAATTCCATTCCTAACTTCCTTTTTATAACTTGAACAAATTACACTGGATTATAAGCTGTTGAATCGCATTTTTTGATTTAATTTAGTCGATACGTTTAGAAGGTCTTGCTTCATCAGGTGATGGGCCCAGATGCACATAATCAATTTTATTTTTTTTAACCCTCGGATGAGCGGTAACTTTTTGTGGCATATTTTATTTTTATGGTCCCCCGGGACCATATAGTTTTTAGGCTGTAATTGTTTTGGCAATTTCTCATATGACCTACTCTGAGTATTTATATGTGCAATCTGTGATTGTGTTTTGATGTTTATTGTTTGTGAGGATGTTTAAAATATATTTTTAAAATATTATTAAGTAAAAAAAGATTTAATTACATATTTTTTTATTAGGAATTCAAAAAAATAACACTTCTGTTTATAAAAAATAATATAAGGAATAGCGCTTATTTAAATTATTGCTGTGCTGTTGTCTCAAGATCTCGATCATCTGCATCGGCAGCATCCTTACAGCATAATGTTGCATCTATGCAAGGTCTCCGTATGTGCCTTGCACACCGGCAGCTGACAAACAAAACACACTTGCCCGGTTTAAAGTTGCCTCGAATCCTCGATTTTGCAAAGATTGCAATTGGGACGATTGCTGCGCGGCGGAAGTTTAGGTGCTGCTATACGTTAGGCTAGTGGCGGATCGGGTCTGGCCTAGAAAAAGAAAAACAACGTAAGAATTAATTTGTTCTTGTCTGTAGTAAGGCTGTATTTAAAAAAAAAAATTAAAAACTTTGATTCTTCTTGTGGATTATTTTTATTTGGTCTTTTAATTTTTTTTACATCAAGTCGAGAATATGATGTCATGTAAATGGCCGCCGCCACAGTTGATTGTCATTTGAGCCTTTTTTATGGCATTTTCCATCACTTTGGCCAAAACTTCCGGCGATAGGTCCTCACATTGTTGACGGATATTGTCTTTAAGAGCTGCAAGAGTCTGAGGCTTGTTGACATAAACCCGCGACTTCAAAAAGAAGTCTGGAGCGGTCAAATCAGGCAATCTTGCTGGCCAGTGCAAATCGCCAAAACGGGAGATTAGGCGCCAGGGAAATGCACCCTTCAGCATATCGGTTGTGGCACGTGCAGTGTGTGCCGTTCCACCGTCCTGTTGGAACCACATGTTTTCCAATCCCATTTCATCAAGTTGCGGCAAAAAGAACTCGTTGATCATTGCTCTGTAGCGCTCACCATTCACAGTAACCGTTTGGCCCGCGACGTCTTCGAAGAAAAAAGGTCCGATGACTCCTCCAGCGAAAACAGCACACCATACAGTGACTTTGAGCGGGTGTAATGGCTCTTCGTGGGTTACACGCGGATTTTCAGTGCCCCAGAAGCGTAAATTTTGCTTATTTACGTACCCGCTAAGATGGAAATGGGCCTCATCACTCATGATTGTTTTTGATGAAAAATCATCTTCCTCTTGGTGGTGATTAAGGATGGCTTGAGCGTATGTTAGACGCGATTGGCGGTCAGCAGCTAACAGCTGATGCACCGTCTGGACTTTGTACGGAAACATCTTCAAATCTTGTACCAAAATTCGCTGTAAAGACCGTCGACTGATACCCATTTGCGTGGCACGTCGTCTGGTCGATGTCGACGGCGCTTCCATGACATCTTCGGCTACAGCAGCAATATTCTCTGCAGAACGGCTACTCCGGGGTCTGCCACGCCTGGCAGCATCTCGTGTTGTGCCAGTCTCTTCGAGGCGAGCGGCTAAACGTCGCAGTGTTTCACCAGTAGGCGTTGGACGGGTAGGGAATCTGCGACGAAATTCACGTTGTGCCAAAGTCACCGACCGATTATTGCTCAAATAAATAGTCACCAATACTCCGCGTTCTGGAACAGTGTAGCGTAACATTGTTTATTAACGTGTATTTCGCATGTGTTTACTACACAAATGTCAAAACAGAACTGTCATTAGGGGCCAATCGCAAAATTTATATCATTTTCTGATAGGAGGATTACTTTTGCGCCACCTTGTAGTATCCAAACAATGTTGAAAATTCTGTCCTGCTCTTGGCTACCAAAAATTGTGATGGTATGTAGGGCTTGTTGCTTCGAATCGTACCAACATATGCTAGGAGTTTGACCATCAAAAATGTAGCCAAATCCAGGGACGAAAAAAAATTGTCGGCGTAAATTGTGCGCCCAGAATTAAAGTATTTTTGCACCAACGCTAAAACGATGTTTTGTCCTTGGTTGACATCTCGAGGGGCTGCTACCCGGTCGTTTGTATGGGCAACTTGGGACGGTTTTGGTTTGCAGGTGTGAACGTGCCCATTAGAATGTGTGCTCAACGAGTAACGGGTAGCCGGTGCCGGTTAGCCTTCTGCCTGGCATGTGTGAAATCGGCCTTACGTGTGTATGGTCCCCCGGGACCATGTACACGCGGACCGTGTATAAGCGCCACAGCCGGCTTCAAACTTTTTTTTTGTTCAACGAATATGACTAGATTAAGGCGAGTGCTACTAAAATCTGACTATCACATCTTAGTTATGGAAATGAAAAAGTCTTGAGCAATTTTCCACACTCGTTCCCAAAAAAATTTATACGCAAAGTCCGTAATGGTCCCAGGTGACCATGTCGCTAATCCGAGGGTTAATATCGTGGATTAATTTTGATTAAAGTGGATTTGAAAGGATAACCCCAAATATTGTTTTTTTTTATTTCATAATGCGATTGCTTGTAAGATAACTTTTCGAACTCCAACTACTTTCTCCAGCAGCTTTAGATGACACCTTGCCACACTACCACACTGGGAGGGAAAACTATTGAACCTGGAAATTTTCCATAAATTATACACGGAACATGAGAACTTATGGGACACGTTTAAACATGCAATTGATAAAACTGTTAACTTGAAAAACGATGTAAAAGCCAAGTCCAAATTGATTCTGCTGATGATCCGACTATTTGGTTCACATTCATGAAGCAACCATTGCAAACGAAGTTCGTGATAATCTTCAGTAAGCTTTTGACAACTCCTTGCTAACAAGAAAGGAGGGTGTATTGCGTGACTTAATAACAACAAGCTTGGATAATTGCAGTAACGTGGAGGAATATGATACGAAAATCATATCCACAGCACACAAACTTCAAAACAAACTGCTACAGTAAAAGGAAAAATAATTTCAGTTGACACAGTTGACAATAGCCGTGTTTCTTTGCCCGCGGATATAGGCATGGCATTAAAAAACGGCACCATCACCGCTTAAGAATTCATCAAAAAAAAATTGGCAGCACACATGCACCTATGACGTTTATTAGTGACCCAGCTGTAAGTTGAGTTAAGAAATTTGTGTTGAAAATCGTGAAATTCAAAAATATTAATTTCCGACAGTTGAAATTAATGCCGAACATATTCTAAAATTATAAAAAAACAGTTTCACATTGACAGATTTATCTACTAAATTTTGAAAAAAAATAATAATAAAATCACGAACAAAATATTCGGCGGGATGTGTTAGTGGTCGGCGGGATGTCAAACTTTGACATTTCCTGAAAAATTCATCGCAACATTCATCAGAAACGAAGAAAATGTGTTTTGGAAGCACTGTTTATCACCGCTAAAGGAAGCGATAGCTATCCCCGCTAAAGTTAGCGTATATAGGACAAGTTGTTGTATTTTACATGCAAATTTCAAATTATCCCTATATCCGCGTGCAAAGAAACACGGCTAATAACAAGCCTAGCTGGTACTTGAGCTCGGTAGCATTAATGCATATGACTAGGCATGAAAACTGGTTCTACGATATGAGACAAATTGTGTGTTAGCGTAGTGTAGTGGTTACATCCGCCTAACACGCGGAAGGTACCGGTTCTACCCCGGCTGAAACAGACTTTTATATTTTTTTTACTGGTCATTTGAGTTAAAATCTTAAAATCCAACATATATTGAAGATAGAGTAAGTTCGGGTAATGTGAAGTACCCTTATTGTTTTAAGCAATATCGTTCAAACTAAAGTTTATTTTGAAAAGGTAAAAAGGTTTAATCGTTCTTTGAAACGTAAAAAACACCATCTACTTACCATTGTGCTTTATTTACCTCAAATGTATTAAATTTTTGCAAAAGTTTCAGAATAATGCAAAACTGACCTTTTTCAAAAGTGGTGGGTAATGTGGGCGTATAGAGCGTGTAATGTGGAGTAGTGCTCCGTGGTACAAGATTTGAAGATGTTTCTGTACAAATTCCAAACGGTTTATCAGCTGTTAGCTGCTGACCGCCAATCGCGTCTAACATACGCTCAAGCCATCCTTAATCACCACCAAGAGGAAGATGATTTTTCATCAAAAACAATCATGAGTGATGAGGCCCATTTCCATCTTAGCGGGTACGTAAATAAGCAAAATTTACGCTTCTGGGGCACTGAAAATCCGCGTGTAACCCACGAAGAGCCATTACACCCGCTCAAAGTCACTGTATGGTGTGCTGTTTTCGCTGGAGGAGTCATCGGACCTTTTTTCTTCGAAGATGTCGCGGGCCAAACGGTTACTGTGAATGGTGAGCGCTACAGAGCAATGATCAACGAGTTCTTTTTGCCGCAACTTGATGAATTGGGATTGGAAAACATGTGGTTCCAACAGGACGGTGCAACGGCACACACTGCACGTGTCACAACCGATATGCTGAAGGATGCATTTCCCGGGCGCCTAATCTCCCGTTTTGGCGATTTGCACTGGCCAGCAAGATCGCCTGATTTGACCGCTCCAGACTTCTTTTTGTGGGGCTTTTTGAAGTCGCGGGTTTATGTCAACAAGCCTCAGACTCTTGCAACTCTTAAAGACAATATCCGTCAACAATGTGAGGACCTATCGCCGGAAGTTTTGGCCAAAGTGATGGAAAATGCCATAAAAAGGGCTCAAATGACAATCAACTCTGGCGGCGGCCATTTACATGACATCATATAAAAATTAAAAGACCAAATAAAAATAATCCACAAGAAGAATCAAAGTTTTTCATTTTTTTTTTAAATTACAGCCAAAAAACATCGGAAGGTTATTTTTGCGCCACCTTGTATATGAATAAATAATATGCTATCAATTTTTGCTTGTGTTGTCACATGAACTGCAAATAGAAATAGCACTTCTTTTCGGGATGCATTTTTCGTGACCCCAAACAATATCGCATTGGAGACACTGAACCCATTTGTCCTCAGTCAAGTCAACACCCCAAGATAAATCGCAGAAGTAGCATTTAGTATCTCTGTAAGGCGGAAATTCACCAATATCATCTTCAGAATCAGCAAATAAAGTTTTATAACGCGCAAGGCTAGTTATCATCGGATGATGAAGACTGACGACGTCTAGAACTAGATGGTTTATTTGGCAGGATCTTAGTTTTGACTTACTTTTTCTCTTTATTCTTTACAGATTTTTCATTGTAGGCTGACTCTTTAATTATTATTGGGTTCTTACTGGTTTTAATCTTGCCAGACTTTCGAATTTTATTAATGCTTTCTTGCAACTGATTCTTATAAGGTGATACAGTCAAAATTGCGGCTTCAGTTTTTCTTCCCCTGTTTGTGGTGGCCACCCTTTTCAATTTCGGAGGAGGAGAAATTTCCCAAGGAGTAAAATGGGCTTCAGTTTGGCTCAAAATCGGAGTGGATGTTCTTTGGCTATTTACTTCTGCCACAATATTCCGCATTTCACTAACATTTGTTTCACTATCCAATTTAGTTTCCAAGCTAGGAGGCTGCATCAAATTGTGATTCATATCTACTATAAGAGCTCAACAAAAACAGATGGCAAATGTGGAGTACTACTCCACTGTACCCGCTTGTGCATACTCCACATTAGCCGACAGCTGTATGTCATAAGAGATTCTACATTGTTTATATTAAATTCATGCGAAACAGTAAAACTTACCTTATATATATATAAAATACAAAATATCAAACGCAAAATTGAAACACTTATATCAGTTGAGCCTTTAGTTTTAAAAATATAAACTTTTTAATGGAAGCAAAAATTAACATCGACCTCACACCAAAACAAGAATCATCGAACTGCGCAAAATCTATAGCTCGTGAACACGTGGCAATGAAAGATTTGGCTCTCTGATAACGGGAACTAACATATAGTAATAACAACAGATCTCTTACTCTCTCAGATAAATGAGAAATGCAGGTGTCCACATTACCCTCCTACTCCACATTACCCGAACTTACTCTAATAATTTTTTTTTTTTTTTTTTTTTTTTTTTTTAAAAAGGAAATCCAAATCCCAGAGCACTCAAACTCGGTAACGGTCCATTGTACTACCAGGCAGAAATCCTCCTTTATAATAGATAATAATAGTCCCCTTTTAATTCGTTGAGCCATCTGTTTGAATGGGTAAGGCCTCCAAATGTTGTTTTCTTTTAGTCTAAGACCCTTGGATCTTTGGCAATTTTTTCGCAGGGAGGATGGGTAATAATGTCATCAGACCTTGTCGCGGCATAGATTTCAGTGAATTAGTATAACCCAGGCAACCGATTCTCTGCACGGTGTTCGGAATATTTAGTTAGGATTTGCTGTTAACCGCCTTCCACTTGACAACTAAGCCAATGGTATGAGTTGGCCTCACAATCGCGGTGTCCAACCTATGCACTGTGTTTGGTTGGAACCCTCACTTCTTTCCAAAAAAAAAACCTTTCTGAAGGCCAAGAAGGCGTTAAGCCCTTTCTTCTTTCTCTCTTCCGTATTACCTCTCGAATTAAACTTTAAGTTGCATAGATGAATGAGACAGCCTTTCAGTTTCGCTGTGTCTCATTTTATGATCCTTTTTCTCCTAGTGAACAGGATGAGTTCCGTCATTTATGGGTTAAGCGCAATACCTTTGTCATAAGTTCATAAAATAGGTGCATTGGCTAAATTAAAAATGATTGTTCTCAACATCGTTTCGATCTGAATCAAAGTGCTTTTTGATATAACATTCGCTATTGTAATTATAGCACGGTTTGATAATAATTGAGTCCTGACTGCCTAAGCCGCAATTTAAAAAAAAATATTACATACTGTTCTTACCGAACCGAAATGTTAAAATTTAAAAGACACACGCGTATCCTGCTGGTCATCTTCTTCTTTATTAAATAATGAAAAATAAGACCGGCATATTCGTATGCCATGCTTGATTCTTATAAACTGGAACATGTCTTCCCGTATAGTAGGTTTAATTTTTTTTAAAAATTGTGGCTAAGGCCCTTTTGGCGCTTAGCGCCTCAATTTCGAACGAATTATATTCCTGTTAGAAGAAGACAGTCAGTCATCAAAAACGCTTACCCTTTCTTTCAAGCAACTTCCAATTATTCATTATACTCCCTAACAGAACTAAAAGGTTTCGCCTCATGTAAGATAACTTTAACCTAGATTGACAATAACACTCCAACGTTATCTATCGTCTTTTATGGACTAACGTTTTTTATTTATTGCGATGACAGTAATAATAACTGATATAGAGGGCTTCAGAATTAAGCCTTCTGTGCGAAGCTATGTATACTTTTAGCACGAAGGCACCGAACGGAACATGTGAGAAACATCTAATGAGAATGACATATATTTTATAGATAATCTTTCTCACTGTGTCAGGCTTTGCCAAGAGATTGGGCAATGAAAACATAATGTGAAGTGATAATGACAAGATTTAAACCAGTGCCCCCTAGGTCAGTAGTCAAATGCACTAACACCCACTGATTAGCACATAAATAGGTGTGCATTCAGATAACATAAAATTAAAACTTTAATTTCCCTTGTCGATAATCTCATACCCAATTCGAATAAAAATGTCTTCGTTTCGCCTTCGCACTGTAGATACCTATATAATCAAGCAGCGTGTCTTCTTTTTCTATTGTCATTCACTTAATATCTTCCTTATTGACATTGCCCGTGTCATTGTTCGGACTTTCTTCGGATTCTGGTTGCTTCTAAGATATTTTACATGAGAACCCGAAAATACAAATCATGCAGAAATATTACTCTGTGTTGTTTCGGCTTCACATGCAGCGCAAGCAGTGTTACGAGTTTTTTTGAAAAATAATAAACGATTTCGACTTTGAAACGGAGAAAGGTTGCCCTTTTGCAAGTCATACAATTTTTTTTTTAATTTGTGCGCAACTTTCAATACATACACTCAGCAAAAGACGGTGCGGTGATAAGTGACTAAAAAACAGAGGAACATGAAGAATCTAAGAAATGTGGATGACAGAATAAGGGGAAAAATCTTTGCATACCTATAGAAAGAGTGCATTAGTTCCCACCGCACGCACTTAAT
The DNA here is from genome assembly GCA_949715645.1 of Portevinia maculata. NCBI lineage: Eukaryota > Metazoa > Arthropoda > Insecta > Diptera > Syrphidae > Portevinia > Portevinia maculata. Next base: position 226,087,315 of record OX454526.1, read on the forward strand.
ATACGTGAGCTGTTCTGATACGCTTGCGATGTTTGTTTTGCGGTTATACTTCTTTTAGCTAACATTTTAATTGTAACGGAAGCATTAAAGCGGATGCAATGTAGCGGAAGCATTCAGATACCGGAACTCACCTCGCAATTATCGGATTTCGGAACCGAATTGCTTCGTCGCTATTTGCCGGATTTTGAATTTCCGCTGTTGCGATCTATCGGGGTTTGGAATCCAGTTGCTTTCGTTATCGAAATGAAATGAAGTGTGTTGTAAATTCACCGAGATTGAGAAAATAGTCCGCATATATGTATAGTATATTGCTTGGATTGGAAATGGAAATAAAATATATAGGTGGGCAAACTGTTGGGTACCCTATTCCTTTCCCTCAAAAAGTGGACGCGGCAAAAGTCTAAGTATGGGTGAACTGTTAGGAAACCCTAAATATTTTTTATACAACATTAAAGGGATTTTATGGAAAAAAAACAAAAAAATTCTTAAAATAACGCCCCTTAAAAGTGGGCGTGGCAAAAAACGTTGTATAAAGGAATTGTTCAAAACGACTCTATCTAAATAACTTAATTCACCTTTTTAATCGTTAATGTTATACCCAAGTTTGTGGTCAGATCAATTAATTGAAAGTTATTACACCTTATTTACCGCAAAAATCGTAATAAAAACAAGTAAAAACTAAAAACAAAACCGAAAAACTTTTAAGTTTGAAATTTTAAAATTCTTTTTTATTAGCACGTATGCATTTCGGTTCTCAGCTGCGGAACCATCATCAGCGATCGACAATTAAACAATTACAAAAGAGATTAGTTACATATACTATACATAATTGGTTAAATAAGTTAAGTTAAGTTAAACATAGTGAAGAGAGTGACAAAACAGTTTCTAATTTTTCTTCTTTAATAAGTTGAACAGAAGAGAATCAATTGGTCCAGCTTCCAAATTCATCAAGTTGTCGTTCAAGTGGATATGTATTGATTCATATGCGTCTAGTTTGTGTGGTTTGTTTACATTTTTGATGAGTCGAAAATTATTGTCAAATGATGTAATTGTATGTGGATCTGCATTACTTGGATCAAATATGTGTACCGCTATAGCTTTGTCGATCTCTTTCTTTTTCGCAGATCTAAGGTGTTCATTGAATCTAGTTTCGGCGGCTCTTCTCGTTGGTCCAATATATTTGTCTTTTGTGGAACCCAAGTGCAATTTAAGTTTGTTTTTGTTGGTGTGAATTATGTTTATTTGGGCTTTGGCAAAGACATGCATTAATTTGTTGCTGATGTTCGGGGTGAAGGGTAAAGTGACACGGTGTTTAGGTGTGGATATGTTCCGATTTTAAAGCATGGCAAGCCTCCTTATAGCCCAACCAGCTATAGACCGATTAGCTTACTAAGTTCCTGCAGCAAAATTTTAGAAAAAATAATTAAAAACAAACTGCAAATATTCCTCACGGACAATAATATACTACCCGAGCATCAATTTGGATTCCGCAATGGTCACAGAACTTCTCATCAAGTTCTTAGAATTTGTAGACACGTTGAGCAAAATCTAGCTGCAAAATCATCCACAGGCCTAGTACTGCTAGATATTCAAAAAGCATTCGACACCGTCTGGCACAACGGCTTAATTTATAAGCTTATTAAATGTGATTGTCCCCTCCACTTAAGAAAAATCATACAGAGTTTTCTATCCGACAGAAAGTTTACTATATCAATCAGAAATAGCATGTCCGCATTGAACTCAATCCCAGCTGGCGTTCCGCAAGGTTCTGTATTAGCCCCAACTCTTTTTAACATATATACTGCGGATTTTCCAAATTTTCCTAACTATAATATAGCAATGTATGCTGATGATATAGTTCTGTTTACATCTCATGATAACCCCGCTTTTATAGTTGATAACATTCAAAACGCACCCAATGAAATCTTTGAATACTACAAGCACTGGAAGATCAAAATTAATGCGGGCAAGAGTCAAGCTATCTTTTTCACTAGAAAAAGAATGATTTGTTTCCTGCCTCCAAATAGATTACGACTAACCGCTTGCGATATCCCTTGGGTTGACTCGGTCAAGTATTTAGGAATATACCTAGACAAAAAGTTAACCGTTGCCCTTTATATTGCGAATATTTGTAAAAAGATCAAAATCACAATAAAAACGTTGTATCCGCTTATAAACAGAGGTTCACTGCTGAGCAATCATAATAAAATGACCATCTACAAGGTGATATTTCAGGCACTTATGTATGGTTCGCCAGTATTGGGAAAGTGCGCCAATACTCACATTAAAAAGCTCCAAATCATGCAAAATAAAGTACTAAAAATGATTTTACGACATCCTTGGCACTTTTCAACAATGATATTGCATGAACAGGCCGGAATTCTGCAGGTCGCTAGGAAAATTGAAATACTCAATACAAACTTTTTTGAAAGATGTGTTCGTTCCGACAACACACTTATACAAAATTTAAGAAACTAAGATTGTATTTATTTATTTACGTTTTTGTTAATACATTTATTTATGCACGTTTTTGTTAATTTATTTATTCACTTTATCTGTAGCGGACTGTTATTATTTATTTATTTGTTTGCTTATTTATTTATTTATTTATTTGCTTATTTATTTATTTATTTATTTATTTGCTTATTTATTTATTTATCTATTAATATTTATATTTATTTATTTAACATATTATATAATACGCTTTCAGTAGTTATTTTTCTTTCCTCACTGTGATATTAGGTAAGACATAAAATAATCAAAATATTTATATGAAGGTTTTTTTTCCCATAATTTTTCCTTTAAAGCTTTCACAAAATAATGCATAATTCTTTTACAAAATATAAATTTTTCAGTTGTAAGATCAGACTTAACGATCAAAGCTGTGCAAATATTTCAAAAAATGCAATGTTATTTATGATGAAAACAATAAAATATCTATCTATCTATCTATATATAGTATATGTACCCAATCTCTTTTGTAATTGTTTAATTGTCGCTCGCTGATGATGGTTCCGCAGCTGAGAACCGAAATGCATACGTGCTAATAAAAAAGAATTTTAAAATTTCAAACATAAAAGTTTTTCGGTTTTGTTTTTAGTTTTTACTTCTTTTTATTACGATTTTTGCGGTCAATAAGGTAACTTTCAATTTATCTACATACTTTGCGAAGAATACTGATTTAATTTACAACGATTTCTCCAATAAAACGTTTATTTTTTAAATAATGTGAGTGTCAGTGGGCGATTTTACAAATATTTTAACATGACCGTGAAGGGCATCTAGAGAGTATATTCCAAATTTCAGCTTCTTTCGATTTTCCTATAAAACAGTTATGGTGGGTGTATCAATGGACGGATTTCAAAATGTATGTCCCGAGCATTTAGAGGGCCTAAAGACAATATATTAAAAATTTCAGCTCTCTAGCTCAAAATTTTATATTTCCGATAATTTTTATTTTTTTTTTGAGATTTTGGACGGACGGACATTGCTAGATCACATAACTATCGATGCTGATGACGAATACACTAACTTTAAGCGGTCTACGTGCAATATTAAGGTATGTTACAAACTATGAGTAAAGAAGGTCGGCGGTCAAACAAAACCAACAAATTCCGATGCCACCAAAAGGTCCTGAAAATAATTGATAAAACTTGAAAAAGTATTGAAAAATATATTAGTTAGTCGCTTAAAAAGTATGAAATCAAGTTTGCAAGGCCTTCACAAGGCTTATACAAGGGCTACACGCATTTCAATAAACCAATTAATATTGTTAAAAAAATCTATTTGTTTGAGTTTTCAAATTGAATTTTTGAAACTTCTTAGTCATTTGAAAATTAATTAATTAACAATAAATGTGGACCCCTATACATAAATCGGATAATACTAAAACATGTATTGTATACATGTGTGAATGAGTCTTTTTTTCATAATGGGCGGAATTGGACTTCATTCATCCATTCTTTTGCGAATTCCACCATCTTTGTTCATGAAAATAAAATAAAAACATAGGGGCGGGCTACAGTCCGCTTGGGCGAACTGTTGGATACCCTATTCTTATTCCTATATCTCATAAGTGGGCGTGACAAAAATTTAAAGGATTTTATCGAAAAAACTAAGCTTTTGTAAATAAAAAACGCTCCCTAGCTCAAACTTTGGTTTTTCAATAAAATTGTTTTATTTAATTGTGGGCGTGTCAGTAGGCGGATTTAAAAAAAATTTAAGTATGAGCATAAAGGGCACCTAGAGAGTATATACTATAAATTTCAGCTCCCTACCTCAAACTTTGGACTTTCAAAAATAAAAAATAAAAAATTGTGGGCGTGTCAGTAGGCGGATTTTGAAAATATTTACACATGAGCATAAAGGGCCCCTAGAGAGTATATATTAAAAATTTCAGCTCCCTAGCTCAAATTTTGGTTTTTCAAAAAAAATATTTTATTTAATTGTGGGCGTGTCAGTGGGCGGATTTTGAAAATTTTATGTCCCAATCAGTTTTATGGGCCGTAGATCATATATAAAAAATTTCAGCTCTCTAGCTCAAAATTCGATTTTTTTCAAAATTTTGTTTTTTTGAGTTTGTGGGCGTGTCTGTGGGCGGATTTCAAAAATTCTTAAACTTGATTATTTCGGGACCCTAGAGAGTATATGGTTAAAATTTCAGCTCTCTAGGTTCAGTTTAAAGGCCTAATTTTTGCCGACGGACGGACGGACGGACGGACATGGCTAGATCGACATTACTATCGATGCTGATCATAAATATAGTAACTTTTAGGGGTCTACGGGCAATATTAAGGTATGTTACAAACTATGCGTCAAAATTAATATACCCCTAGAATAGGGTATAAACATAGGGACGGGCTACAGTCCGCTGGGGCGAACTGTTCGATACCCCATTCTTATTCCTATCCCTCATAAGTGGGGGTGACGAAAGTCTAAGTATGGTTGAATTGTTAAGAACGCTCTACATATTTTGTTATATAACATTTAAAGGATTTTATTAAAAAAAACGCTCCCTTGCTCAAACTTGGGTGTTTCAATAAAATTATTTTATTTAATTGTGGGCGTGTCAGTAGGCGGATTTAAAAAAAATTAACACATGAGCATAAAGGGCCCATATAGAGTATATATTATAAATTTCAGTTCCTAGCTCAAACTTTGGATTTTCAAAAAAATTGTTTTATTTATTTGTGGGCGTGTCAGTGGGCGGATTTTGAACCCGAGCAGTTTTAGGAGTCACAGATCATATATAAAAAATTTCAGCTTTCTAGCTCAAAATTCGATTTTTTCCAAAATTTTGTTTTTTTGAGTTTGTGGGCTTGTCTGTGGGCGGATTTCAAAAATTCGTAAACTTGATTATTTCGGGACCCTAGAGAGTATATGGTTAAAATTTCAGCTCTCTAGGTCCAGTTTAAATGCCTAATTTTTGCCGACGGACGGACGGACGGACAGACATGGCTAGATCGACATTACTATCGATGCTGATCATAAATATAGTAACTTTTAGGGGTCTACGGGCAATATTAAGGTATGTTACAAACTATGCGTCAAAATTAATATACCCCTAGAATAGGGTATAAAAAAGATGGTCGACGGTCAAACAATGGGATACAGTATTATTTGCAGCGCGGAGGAAAAATTTAAATTTGTGTTGTTAAAACTGATAGCTAATTTGAGAATGTCGCCTTAATTTGACAATAGGTTATTTCACCAGGAGCACCTTGGAACCCAATAAAAAGAACTTTTTTCCGAAATGTCCTTAGATACCGCGAAGTATTCCTGTGTTCAAGGTTATTTTACAAGATGTCCTATTCAAGGTTAATTTTACTAAATTGAAGTTTAATCAATAATATTCATCTCACTACTTGGTATACGTATTTAGCAAGTATAAATTTGATGGTGATGTTTATCACGCCAAAGATGTATTCGCGCATACATAAGTACGAACACTTTTTTTAAACTATCTGCAGCAGGAATAAAAATCAATAGTTACTAGCTCCGTCACCTCCAAATGTATTTTTAATCAAAACTATGTATTAGACTGGTCCCTTAAGGTAATTAGATATGGTCACCTAAAAGACAAAATTTTTGGCGAGTTTTTTTTGTGTCGGAATCTTTTGCTCACCACTTTACTCCTTATCGCCGTAGTGTTAACATCGTGTTGCAAAAACATAAACAATCCACCGCAATTCAATTTTTCAACAAATCCACCCATATTATATTTATGAAAAAAAAAACATTTTTTAAGCGGGCAGTTCATTCTTTGCATAACCACCAAAGAAAGAGAAAACATGCACTTTGTATATTTTAATGACTTGGACAAATCAAAAAGTACAAGACAGAACCCTACGAAATTCGTTTGCTTTTATTAAAAGCGTTTTCGAATCACATTAGGTATATCTACAAGTTATTTATTATTGTGCACCGTAGGTATGCACATTTCTTCTAATTAAGGTTAGATTAGACTGATTGCCAATTGTGCATTCAAATGACTATAACCAAAAGACCAGATTTTCTGTCAAATGACCAAAAGTTCAGTGATGTCAAGGTGGTATATAAGACTACGTGACCACAATGACCGCTTTGGTCATGTTTGCCCTGCTGGTCATTTAACGCATTTGTTATTATATTTGCAGAGTGAACTGTGGTAATGTTGTATATGTCAAAGCCAAAGGTAATTTTTCGACCAAAATAAATAAATAAATAAGACAGTCATAATCGCAAACAGGAAAGGAATACCTAGGTATTATTTTATTTGATTTGTTTTTTTATTTTAATTCTATTGGTTTCCTGTAGTTAAAAACGGATGAAAAGATGTGTTTTATTGTTTTTTTTTTATAAGTTGCTAAAGGGGTTTTTCTGTTAATGTTACAGTACCCTTATAGCGCAAGCATTTGTGTTCAAGCAGCCCCTGGCAGTATCGCATTCCATTGAATGCTTTCTGGTGCTGCTTCCTAGTATAAAGAATAGAGAGAGAGAATAGAGAGATAGGAAAGGATTTGAACGCACGACCTTTCAATCAGTAAGCGAATACACTACTACTGCACCGTTGCCACCCGCAAGGTGTGAAGCGCATTTGTTGTAGCTGCGTATGTACTCGCTAAATCGAAACGAGAAGAAAAACACGCAAATAGCTCGAAATAAAATGCAACTACTTTATTTAGTCCATAACTAAGATTAGGTATGATTTTTTGTATCTATTTTTGAATTGACAATATATTTACAAGATACATCGATTTTTCATACTAATTGCGATTTCTTATGCTTTTGTGTTTGTTTTTTCTTCAACGTTGACTTTTAGTTGTAGATTCTTTTTCTGGTTCTGGTTCTTTTGGGCATCGACTGTTTCTCCTGGGTCATTCTTATTTTCCGCTGCTTGAACTTGAACTAGAATTTCAATTGATGCTACCTTCTCAAATTCCCTCCCCGCTGTGACAGATCCTTATTAGCGATATTGGTGTGCATTTCTTGTAAAAATGAAACCGCAGACGTGTTGTGTGTATTTTTTGTTTATTTATTTATTTATCATCAAATGAAAACATTTACGTTTCTTGCTGGATTACTTATAATCTAAGTTTACGTTAAGAGGAAAAAGTATGGACTCTTCGCAATCAAAAGACCAAATTAAATTAAGCAAGTTAAAGTCTCCAAGTAGGATGACATGCTAAAGATCATAATAAGAATAATTTCTGTACCCGGAATACATTTGATTTTAGCTGCTACTTGGTAAACGTCAAGAGCTATTGGAGATAACTACTTCGTCACTGCTCAATGATTTCAGCACGGAAACTACTACTCCTCCGCCCCTTTCACAGTTGGTAAGAACGGGACAACGGTTTTTGCGGTAAATTTCGTATTGGTCCTTGTTGAACATTTCTTCATTATGATCGTCACCAGTGAGCCAGGTCTCAGTAAAAACAATTACATCATATTGACTAGATTAGGAGAATAGTAAGACATCACGCAATTCAGTTGGAAGACCACCAGTATTTTGGTAGTAAATGTTGAAGTTTGAGGGAGTTACGTCAGTGGTTCTCAGTTTTTTGGAAGGTTTTTTTCTTTGGGCTTTCTTGATGCAAGGCCTGCTCACAAATTCCTTCACAAGCATATTCTTCGGCCAAAAACTTGGATTCAACAGCAAATTCCCAGTTGGTTGAGGCGATAACAGCTTAAAAGATGAGGACACCCTACCTGGCAGGTTATCCGCTTTCAAACAGTGGCATTTTATGTTACTGATATCGATGCCTTTGCTAGCAATATAATCAATAATATCGCTTCTTTTGGTACCATATTCCAGCCTTGACAAAAATGTCATAAAAGGCGGCGCTATTTTGGCGTGATTTTTGCGTTTCCTTACTGGTAGAAGGGTTATCTTTTCGAAATAAATCACTTCCACAGAGGATTTCACAGCTTCCTGACGGAGAAGAAGTACTATGCGATTTTACTGGCGCATTTGACCGAAGAGCCCTATTCGTCCGAGGAACTTGAAGTAGAGGGACACCTTGCTGAGCATCCGGAATCGGAGTGGATGAGTTTGATCCTTCATCAACATATCGATTGGTATCAGTCTGAGGATTCAGACTTTGACCGTTAGTATGAATTTGAAGTTGCAGAACTGGTTAAACTACCGGCAGAATTCTCCTTTTTGGCTGAACAGGTTGAGTCTCTGTAATTGGGCCAATTGTGAGATCGTTGCCCATCTCCAAAGAATACCACTGTTGGATTCTTTAGTATTTTCCTTTGGCAGGAGTTGATGACTTTAAGATAAGGTCGTTTGATTGAGGCAACTGTTGCAGTAAATCCTTCTCAATATTAGTAAAACTCTGCCGCATCCTTTGTGCATGCGCAGAATCAAAATCAAAAATTTGCTACAAATTGGCGAATAAAGCTGCAATATTTTTAAAATGTTTTTCCAGTGCAAACCACCAGCTCTGAAAGCTATTTTTCGGTTGCGTAATAGAAATAATACAAATGACCACGATATTATTCTTAAATTTGGCTCCACTCAGGAGAGAAACCTTGTTTTTAAAATGATAGCTGATCACCGCAAGAGAGAGAATAAGCAACTTTGCTTCGGGATGTTGGGTTGGACACTTGGACTCAAACCAACAGATATATCTAAATGGAAGCTTAACACCCAGAAATCGTTCTCTTCTTTAAATGGCCCCTCGTATGAAGCATCGCAGACATCTTTTCTCCGTTTTCACAAGAAATGGCTCCGTCGTCGTTAAAGAGAGTAGATCTGGAAGAAATATTCAAATAGACAACGGAGAGACCCTGAATGATATTTCCGCAAGACGCCAAACAGCAGCAAAACAAAACAAGACATCGAAACCGAAACAGTAGCAGAGGCAGCATTATAAACGTAATCAAAACAAAACAAAAATACCTTTTATTTTAACTTGGCTCTATTAAATTTTCTCTTAACTTATTTCTTTATTTTCTTAAAATGGATTCCATACTTTCTTTTCTCTTAATCTCTTATACTATCACTTTCTGGTTTCTCTTTCTTTCCTCCCTCTCCTTTAGCATCGGTGTATTTCGTCAACCTTCATGTCAAATTTAAATGTTATGAAACAAACTGTGTTGTTCATCGATTGTTTTTGTTGTTGTATGTAATATCAAATGAATCACAATTCTCAAACATGGGTTAGTTTCATGGACGATACTAAAACTTTAGTAAATATTTTATGTAAACTAAAAAACGGGCTGAATATTTGTCATCTTGACACACAAAGCCTTAAAAATAAAATAGATGACCTGCGACAAATCTTTAATGATAGCATGGTTGATATTATCATTTCATTTTCATTTATTTATTTCATTTATTTTATTTTATCTTGTAATGCCTATTGTTGAATACCAAAAATATTAAAATTCTTAATATTTTGTAACTTTTTTTATACCCTATTCTAGGGGTATATTAATTTTGACGCATAGTTTGTAACATACCTTAATATTGCCCGTAGACCCCTAAAAGTTACTATATTTATGATCAGCATCGATAGTAATGTCGATCTAGCCATGTCCGTCCGTCCGTCGGCAAAAATTAGGCCTTTAAACTGGACCTAGAGAGCTGAAATTTTAACCATATACTCTCTAGGGTCCCGAAATAATCAAGTTTACGAATTTTTGAAATCCGCCCACAGACACGCCCACAAACTCAAAAAAACAAAATTTTGGAAAAAATCGAATTTTGAGCTAGGAAGCTGAAATTTTTTATATATGATCTATGACTCCTAAAACTGCTCGGGATATAAAATTTTCAAAATCCGCCCACTGCCACGCCCACAAAAAAATAAAACAATTTTATTGAAAAACCAAAATTTGAGCTAGGGAGCTGAAATTTTTAATATATACTCTCTAGGGGCCCTTTAAGCTCATGTATAAATATTTTCAAAATCCGCCCACTGACACGCCCACAAATAAATAAAACAATTTTTTTGAAAATCCAAAGTTTGAGCTAGGGATCTGAAATTTATAATATATACTCTCTAGGGGCCCTTTAAGCTCATGTATAAATATTTTCAAAATCCGCCCACTGACACGCCCACAAATAAATAAAACAATTTTTTTGAAAATCCAAAGTTTGAGCTAGGGAGCTGAAATTTATAATATATACTCTCTAGGGGCCCTTTATGCTCATGTGTTAATTTTTTTTTAAATCCGCCTACTGACACGCCCACAATTAAATAAAACAATTTTATTGAAACACCCAAGTTTGAGCTAGGGAGCGTTTTTTTTGATAAAATCCTTTAAATGTTATATAACAAAATATGTAGAGCGTTCTTAACAATTTAACCATACTTAGACTTTTGTCACGCCCACTTATGAGGGATAGGAATAAGAATAGGGTATCCAACAGTTCGCCCAAGCGGACTGTAGCCCGTCCCTATGTTTTTTTTTTTTTTTTCTATTCATTTTTTAATAGTTAAAATTTCAGTAATTTCAAAAGGAAATTTATTTGATCATTATCAAGTGGCAAACATTTATGGTCCTTCGAGCCGGATTCAATTTAAAGTAAAAATTGTGAACTCAGAGCTATTGGATTAAGTGCCAATTCGTCGTTCTTTTTGTTGTTTTTACGGGAAGTTATAATTATTGCATGCATTTTTTTTGTGAAACTAGCAGTGAGATTAAAGATTGGTGCAATTCCAATTCTCAATTGTTTTTTAATTGAATTATTTTTTCTCAGAGTTGCATTAAATCAACGTGCTATTTTCATGAACTTAATTGCTTGCATGCAATATATATATTCATTTTGGAATACAGTGGTAAGTGTAAGTGATACCGTAATAACAGTTTAGCATCGCCTGTTGTTAGCTGTTATTTGCTAAACAGTTTTGTAACACAGTTATGAATTTACTCTTCACTTAAATTTTCCCTAAACTTTTGACAAGTTTTAGAATAGCCTATTTTACAGGCTTTTGATTGCGTTACTTCATTCTCTTTTTGAATACTTTCTTTGATTTTGTTTCATTTTCAAGTTTTTTCTCAGTTGCTTATTTTATATTTGCACACGTATTCAAAATGAGTAATAGTAATTTTGAAACAGTTCTTGCTCAGCAACTTTCGAATCAGGAAATGCTTACGAAACTAAAGGTAAATTTCAGTAAGATGGGTAAGGACAAGTTGTCAACCAACTATATCAAAGGTCAGTTAAGACTTTTAAATACATATTTTGATAATTTTATTCAAACTCATATAAATCTTTTTGGTGCTGCGGCATTAATTAAGATTCCTCTTAGTGAAATTGAATATTTCTCCACCGATTGCTTTTCCGATGTTGAAGAAATATATAGTGAATTATTCTCAAAAATGACAGATTTGCTTCCTGAGTCTACTGAAAGTTCTCACCATAACGATTCTGAGGCATATTTCAACCCAGTAAGGAATACTACTTCCTCAAATGTAAGTGAGGTAAAACTGCCAGTTATACATCTTCCGACGTTTTCTGGTTGCTATAAAGAATGGATGTCATTTCAAGATCTTTTCATATCTCTAATTCATAGCAACATTTCATTAAATAAGGTGGAAAAGATGCACTATCTTAAAAGTTCTCTCTCTGGCAGGGCTGAGAGCATCCTTGGGCACCTACCAATTGCCGAAGCCGATTATGATGAGGCTTGGAAAATTATTTGCGACCGTTATCACAATCCACGAATAATAGTGGACTCATATTTGGAACTTTTGCTTTCACAACCTACACTAAAGGTACCGTCTGCTGAAGGAATACGGGAACTTCTAGACACAACTCGTGAATGCTTGCATGCGTTCCACACGGTTAAAATTCCAGTTATTTATTGGGATATTATCATGATTCATCTCTTAGTGAAGTCTTTTGATACCGGTTCGCGTAGAATTTGGGAAGAAAACGTAGCTAAATCAGACACATTTCCGACTCTTGAAGAGTTTTATACATTTTTAGAAACTCGATTTTGAACACTTGAGACTTTGTCAGTATCCAATGCAAAACAACTCCGTGGTACCTCAAAGCCAGCTAGAAGCTTTATTGCTACAACACATTCGCTTTGCGCTGTTTGTTCACAACATTTTCTTTACCAGTGTTCTGCATTCAAAAACCTTTCTAGGGAAAGACAGAACGAGATCAAGGAAAGCAACAAAATTTGTTTAAATTGTTTGATGCCTGGTAATTTCTCGAATATTTGCAAATCAAAATCGCGTTGTCAGAAATGTAATCGTCATCATCATACCATTTTACATTTTAAATCAGCAACTGGAAATAGTTCAGCTGTTTCTGGAGTATCTAATACTGAGAATCCATCAGTACCATTAGTAAGTGCGTGTAGCACCTCGAGTTGTCCTTCATTAGAGAATACTTTAATAAAACCTGCTCTGCTGCCAACAGCTGTGGTTAAAGTTATAACACCGAAGGGTGAATTTCCAATTCGTGCGCTTATAGATCAAGGATCTCAAATTTCATTTATTAGTGAAAATGCAGTTGAAAAACTCGCACCTCACAAGCAAACATTTAATTTACCAATTGGGAGGTATAAATTCGAGTAGGTCTTCCAGCACAGGATTTGTAATCCTATATTCGACCAAAGTTTTATCTTTCCTGTCAATTAGTAATTCTTAAGACGATTACATCTTCTTTGCCTGAAATAAATATCTCTGCCGATCGTTTAAACTTTCATAACTACAAACCAGCAGACCAGAAATTCAACCAAATTGGGCCAATTGATATGTTGTTAGGTGCGGACCTGTACAGTAAACTTCTATTAAACCAGATTGTGAAGTTAGAAAATGGCGTGCTGCTTCAAAGTACAGAGTTTAGTTGGATAATCTCTGGTGTTTCAAATGAGTAACCTAAGTCACAACTGGTGTACTCTAACGTTAGCTATTTGCCTGATGATTCAGATGTGAACAAGCTCCTGAGAAGGTTTTGGGAGATAGAGTAGGGCACCGAAAGGTCTTGTACACTGGAAGAAAAGTCGCGTGAAGATTATTTTGTTCAAACTACTACACGTGAAACCTCTGGACGATATGTAGTGTCATTGCCTTTCAAAAAATCTTCTCTCTGTAATTCAACTCCCATCTATGGAAATTCATTGCCAAACGCTTTAGCTCGTCTAACTCAACTAGAAAAATCGTTTTTAAAGCATCCTCACCTTCGAACTAAATACGAAAAATTCATGAACGAGTATGAAATACTCAACCACATCTAATTCGTTTCAGATTTATCAAATCTTAAGAACAGTGATCATATCTACTTCTTGCCACATCATTCAGTGCTGAAAGAAAGTAGCAGCACAACAAAATTGCGTGTCGTTTTTGATGGTGCTTGTAAGACTTCCAATGGAATCTCTTTAAATGATTGTTTATCTGCAGGGCCCGCTCTTCAAAACGACCTATTTTCCATCTTGCTACGGTGGCGTACGCACAACATTTGCTTCTCTTCCGATATCGAAAAAATGTGTCGACAGATCAATGTTCGCGAGTCTGATAATCAACACATTTTGTGGAAGCGTTCAGCAGATGCACCCATCAGCGTTTTTTCACTGAATACAGTAACATACCGCACTACGTGTGCACCATATTTTGCGATTCGCGTTTTACGTCAGCTGGCAGAAGACGAAAGGATTGCATTCCCCAAGGCATCAACCATCTTATATCACGACACTTACGAGTATGTTGATGATATTATATCCGGCTATGACTCGATTGAAGAGGCCGCCGTTGTGCAAAAAGAGTTGTGTGATCTGCTTATTGCTGGTGGGTTTCTTCTACGAAAGTGGTCTTCAAACTCCGCCGAATTATTGAGACACATTCCTATTAACGATCAAGGGAAAATAGGAGAACTTCGATTTGATGAAGATGCAACAATTATGGGCTTATATTGGTATCCGACATCAGACCATTTTGTCTTTCACGTTGCATTGCCAGAAGATAGTGGGCGTCCTACCAAACGGATTCTTTTATCTGACATAGCGAAATTGTTTGATCCATTAGGATGGCTAGCTCCGGTTTTGATTGTCGCGAAACTCATGCTCCAAAAATCTTGGCTAGCAGACATTTCTTGGGATGATCATCTTCCGCCTCACATAGAAAAGGACCGAGGAAATCCGTATACCAGGATGGTTGAACACATTTCGCGATGATTCACTGTGTACAATTTAGGTACACGGATATTGTGACAGTTCCATTGTCACGTATCCAGCTGTTGTTTATAACCGAGTTATTTATCCGGGACGGCAATATAAAAGTTTCACTTTTAGCTGCGAAGACTACAGTGGCACCACTCAAACAAGTATCGTTGCCAAGATTAGAGTTATGTGGAGCGGTTTTGCTTGCTAAACTCATCTATAAAATAAAGAAGATACTTCGTATACCGATTGCACAAACCTATGCGTGGTGCGATTCCACAATTGTTTTAAGCTGGGTCCGGGGAGCTCCAATGCGCTGGAAGGTGTTTGTTGCAAACCGCAGAACATCTTAGCTCTCTTCAGTTATGGTGGAACGGCCCCTAAGCTTAAGAGGCCTGCTTCGGATTGGCCTTCTCCAACCAAACCCTGTTTGGAAACAACGTTAGAAGCTAAGCCAATAACATGCTTTCAAACTAACATCATCCATAATCCCATATTTTCATACTTGATCAGTCGTTACTCTTCCCTAAAACGATTAATAAATGTGACGCTTACTGCCTTCGTTATCTAAGTATACTTCGTGGTAAAAGACGTAATACAGTAGCTTTGAGTCTAAAGGAAAAGTTTTACGCTAGAAACTGGATAATAAAGGAATCTCAATGGCGTTATTTTGCTGAAGAAATAAAATATATTGATGGAGCCAAGCAGATTAAAATGTCTTCAAAAATATCCTCGCTTGCACCGTTTTTGGATAATGATGGTATCCTCCGAGTGGGAGGTAGACTAAAATTTGCTAAAAATCTACCGTTTGATTCGAAAAATCAGATATTGTTATCAAACAACTTCACTTTTACGCTGCTACTAATTGCAGAGGCACATGAACGGACGTTACATGGAGGCCCAAATATGATGATAGCATATTTGCGCCAGTCATATTGAATTTTTTTGTCTAAGATTTAATTCTAAAATGTTTTCACAGATCATGGGTACCTTCCCCTAGGGTAACCCCTTCTAAGCCATTTCGACACAGTGGAGTTGACTTTGCCGGACCTATTGCCCTGAGAACCGCTAAAGGAAGATACGCGAAGAAGCTTAAAGGATATATTTGTATCTTCATCTACCTGTGCACAAAAGCCATACATCTGGAACCTGTCTCGGAGTTAACAAGTGAAGCATTTTTGGCCGCGCTTCGGCGGTTCGTAAGTAGGCGTGGTGTTTGCAGCGATTGCGGTACCAATTTTGTTGGTGCGAATCGCCTGTAGTAGCGACTCTATCCGCTACTACATTATCTAGCCGAAAATCCTGAGGATATCCAATCAATGTTATCTAGAGACGGCATTCAATGGCACTTTAATCCCCCATCCTCACCAAATTTCGTTGGTTTATGGGAGGCGGGGGTTAAATCCACAAAATATCCCCTAAAAAGAGTTTTAAATAACCAAATACTAACGTTTGACGAAATTTATACATTGTTGTCACAAATTGAATCATGTCTTAATTCTAGGCCACTATGTGCGATGTCGGACAATCCAAACGACTGCGATGTGTTGACTCCAGCTCAATTTCTTATTGGGGAGCCAACCAATACTCTTCCGGAACCCAGTTTGTTAGACGCTAAAATTTCACCCTTGCATCGATAGCGGCTAGTCCAGACTGCAGCAGCGCCCAAAATGGACGTCCGTGAAGAAGAACTTTGAAGTCGGGGACTTAGTGATCGTAAAGGATGAACGATACCCTTCCAGACACACCCAGGAACCGATGGATATGTTAGAGTCGTCAGCGTTAAAATGCAGAACTCAGTTATAAAAAGACCGATTGTCAAACTGCGTATGCTTCCACAGCGCACACCATTTCACCCTAAAATTGATCACTAACAAGCGAGTTAGAGCGCTATATCTCTTTCAGTTTTTGTATACTAATCTAAATTGCACTAAAGTAGCGAGTCTGGGGCGCTATAACCTCAGTTAAGGTCAGTAGTCCTTGGTGTGGAGGAATGTTGAATACCAAAAATATTAAAATTCTTAATATTTTCTAACTATAGTTTTTCTTGTCTGCAACACTGTATAAATAGAGGTAATCTCTGGATTCAATATTAGCAGACAAGTATTATAATACATACATATTAAGTATGACTCTTCCGCTGGGTATTATCCGCTACACCAAAATACTGGTTTTTCTTCTTTGCTATGACAAATGTATAATTATGACTTTCAATCGTCACTTGCACACCAACCACTGTCCAGTAAGGTAATTAAATAAATTATTATTCAGAGAATGGCCCGTGTTCTCTTTTTTTCTATTCATTTTTTAATAGTTAAAATTTCAGCAAACACCTATACACTTTAAGATATAATATCTGCCTCTCAGAAACCTGGTTAAAACCGGAGATGTGTAGTGATCTTTTTATGCTTAACAATTATAGTCTTATCCGTTCTGATAGACAAAATAAATTGGATGGAGGCGTAGCCATTTACATAAAAAAATCCTACAAGTTTAAAATTATAAAAACATCGACAGCAAACGAATTACTGGAGTACGTTTTTGTGGAGGTGGCGGGCACTTGTGACAAATTTGTTATTGGCTGTGGGTATATATTATGGCGCCGAACATTGCTAATCCAAATTTGATAAGAATTGTGTTAGAAGAACTTGTCCCCTTAAATGCAAAAATTGTGCTTTGTGGTAATTTTAATTTAAATATTTTAGCTAAAAAGAACAAAATCTTTGTGGAAATGGTTGAAACTTTCAATTTAACTTTCACTAATAGTTCTCAACCAACACATTTTAGGCCCAACAGCCCGCCCTCTCTCTTAGACGTGTTTATTGTGTCAAATCCCAACATGGTATTACACTATGATCAACTACTTGCATCTGCCTTTTCACATCACGATTTGCACTTGATGCTTTTCCAGCCTTAACTGAGGAAAGTGTTATAAAATATAGAAGTTTTTCAAATATTGATGTAAATTCCTTATTTAATGATTGCCGTGGTATAAATTGGACACCAATATATACAACAAACAATGCAAGTAACCAAATTGAGTTTCTTCAAAACACCCTTCATTATCTTTTCGATAAATATGTTCCTATAAAGAAAAAAAAAATCAATAAGTCTACCACTCCTTGGTTCGCACAGGAAGTTCAAAATCTAATCAAAAAGCGTGATCTTCTATATTTTAGATGGAGACGATATAAATGTTCTGCTATTTATAAGGAATTCACTGTTGCTCGTAATGCCGCGACATCTGTTATTCGTAGAAACAAGAAGTCATTTTACGATGAACATTTTAATGCCAATGATTCGAGTTCAAGATTCTGGAGAAATATTCGTCAAGTTGGACTTAATTCTGGAAGAAAATCGTCCCCTTATAACATTGATATTGAGGATTTCAATAAGACATTTGTACAATCAGCTCCCAACATATCAGATTGACCTAGCATTTCCTTAATCAATGACCAAACAGATACATTTTCAATTTCCTGTGTGGATGAAGCGTGCGTAGGTGAAACCATTTTAAAAATTAAATCGAAAGCTGTTGGTTTAAATGATGTTCACCCAAATTTCATAAAAATACCTCTTCCTGTCATACCTCCCCAAATAACGCATATTTGTAATACTCTACCTCTGTTTTCGCCGACGTCTAGAAAGTTGCGAAAATTATACCCTTGCCCAAATCATCTTCAGCCAGCTGCTCTGAGTATCGACCTATTGCAATTCTGCCTTTTCTTAGTAAGGCCTTCGAAACAATTGTAAGCAACCAAATCAAAATGTTTCTTAAAAGTAAACATTTAATTTCAAAATATCAGTCAGGTTTTCGAGCACAACACAATTGCATCACGGCTTTATTAAAAGTATGTGAAGACATACGCGAAGGTCTAGATAAGGATATGATGGGAATAGTTGTATTTCTAGATTTCTGAAAGGCATTCGATTGTGTAAATCATTCAATATTGATAAAAAAAAATCGCAGTTCGCTTTCGATAGCACTCTATGTAGCCTTATGTCATCGTATCTGTCCGGTCGTTCCCAGTACGTTTTTTACAATAACCAGTGTACATCACGGCTCCACGTTCCTTCCGGAGTACATCAGGGTTCAGTGCTAGGTTCGCTCCTGTTTATGTGTTTTATAAATGACATATCAGAATGCTTTTCTTTCTGTAAGCACCACATATACGCCGATGACGTTCAAGTATACGAAATGTTTCCTAAACCAAATAAGAACCAAGCAGTTGACAGGATTAATACAGATCTGACAAACATTTATAATTGGACAACGTTGAATCAGCTAAACCTTAATCCAACAAAAACAAAAGCTATCTTCATTAACAGAAGTAGGAATAAAGAAAATGTTCCTCCGATTTTTTTTAACCATTCTCTGGTTGAATATGTTATGAACATAAAGAATCTCGGAATATACTTTAACCAAAGTTTTAGTTGGCATTCTCGCATAAATAGGATTGTTTCAAATGTATATGGTGCCCTTCGTGGATTAAGCCCTACATCCAAATATCTCCCAATACATGTCAAGTTAAAACTAGTAAAATCATATATTTTGCCCATAATTTTGTATGGATTTGAGTTTTTTGCAGACATGGATTACGAGTCCAAGCGGAAACTTGAAGTAGCTTATAACAGCTGTGCCAGTTTTATTGTTGGCATAAAAAGAGGCGAACACATCTCCGACTACACAAAACAAATAGCGAGTTGTTCTTTAAAGGCTTTACTGAGTTATCGGACCATCCTAGCAATAAATAAAATTATAATGACCAAAGAACCAAATTATTTATTTGAAAAAGTTAGATTCGCGAGTGGTCAACGATCATTACAAATGATTCCACCCAGACACAAGTATCTTGTTCCCAGCCGTCAATGTTTTGTTCATGCGATTCATCTTTGGAATTGTCTACCCCTGTATATTTAACGAATGAACAACACGGTAAATTTCAGTAAGGACATTTTTAAATATTTTGCAGAAAACTTTTGACGAATATACTTTAACGCCTCTCAAATGCTATATCTGTCTTTATCTATTTCTCTATCTTTGTTTTCCATTTCATCTACCTTTACTATTTTCGCACTACTCATATTTTTCCAATACCTTCTTCCGTTTTTCTTTCTTTTTATTTTTTTTTTAAATAAACAAAAGTCAGCATTGTAACATAAGTCTTAGTTTGTACAAATTAAAAGTATCTTTCTCTTACATGTACAAAATTATGAATTGAATAAAAAAAAAAAAAAAAAAAAATGTCCAGTGGAGGACATCAGGTGCGATGTTTCTCACAATAAAAACATAGACCGGGGGTACTAATAATTTTGTCCACATCCTTCCCTTTCAGGCCTTTACATTTTGCATGAGCAGTGTCAATGCAGATTCCGCTTGAAACACTGATATCATTCGTGTTTGTCATACAAACATAATAACCAGAGTTACTCATAATTTTAACGAAAGTCCAATTAAAATGTTTCCTCAAGATGAATTGGAAATCTCGCAACTCCGCAAAGAAGTCTAGTACAACAACCAGAAACCTGGGCGGATAGTGATGTTGGTGAAAATTATGAAATATGGTGCGTGTAGAAGATAAGATAATAGCGTGGTGAATATCAATCTTCTCCGAGTGTAAGAGAGGGATGGAACTAAAGTTTCCACTCAAATGCAGTTGTTGTCATTGAAGCAGTTACCAAAACATAAAACGAGAACCGTATGAAACATTCAGTGTAGGCCAGCAAAATTGCTTCAAATTCAGAACATCCACTAATAATTTAACTCATCGGAATTCGCAGCCGGTGCACAAAACTCTGCATGTGTAGAACAAACGTACGTCCCTAGATAGCAAACTTCAGTCCCAAACTATAGATCTCTTTTAAGAAAACCTTAACGAAATAGAAGCTCAAATATGCACGTGTTGCGATTTCTAAAGATTTGCGCGTACAGCACTTCGTAGATTTCCTTCGCAAGCGATGGATACAACATGCTTTAGGCTGTACCACATATCAGAGCCCAATCTCTGATTGCGATTTGATTCGAAGCAACGTGTCGACCAATGAACTCCTGCAAAAAAAGGACATATAACTGTCCTGCCCCATCTCCGTATCTCAGTCTACTTACGTCTTGATATTCTTCGAAAAGACTATGCAGAAGGCCAACTGGAGACTCTTCATTATGATCTCGGATGACATTTTCCATTTGTGAAGTCATGTTGAAATCTATTAGGTATACACTTTTTTAAATTGATGTTTATTTCATAAAAATGTATTTCCTTTTTTTTTCTATAGGTTATTTAATTATGAAATAAATAAGTCATACTTTCCCATTGTTTTAAGTTTTTATTTTTTCACAATAATTAAGATGATTACTTACATTTGTTTGCCAAAAAAAATACCTTTCCTTTATTTTTTTCAAAAACCAATTTAAAAAAATTTGATTTCAGAACTGAATTTTCTTTAAAGTTTATTTAAAAAGTCAAAATGTTAACAACAAATAAAAAACTTAACTCAAGGGTTTTTATATACGTAATTATTAATCTTCATTATAAATGTATTCACCAAAAGCTAAAGCCCCGAAATTCCAAAATCCCGAAATTCCAATATCCTGAAAATCCAAGATTCATGATAAAGAACAATAAATTGGTAGTTTTTCGTTCTCATGATTAAGTACTTACGTATTTTGATCGTAAAATAAAAAAAAGCTCGTTTTCCCTTCACGGCGAGCTATGATCATTATTAACGGAATCTTCACCTTACCACTAAACTGCATTACTACTGGTCCGCCTGTGGGGTTAGCCGTTTCGACCTCAATGCACATTGGCAGGCCTCCTGGTTTTGGACCACTTAATGACTTATGGTGTTACATTTGTGTGATCCAGGAGTTTTTAGACCCGCCTATGTTTTTCTCTGATTTCGACATGCTCCCGTTATTGATTAGATATAATCAACAATAGTTAGTGTTTGATCTTCTTTTTACAACACCGAGTCCATTCGAGTCAACCAACGGATTTGCATGCACTTCAGTGAGACCGTTTTAAGAAATTAAATGTGTCTCTAAACTCCCTTGAATGCTATAATTGCCTGAATGTGATTTCTCTCTTTATCATAAAATATTAAATACTGATTACGAAGCTAATACATGGATTTCTTCAAACATTTATTCATTACAAACAAACTATTTCAACCACGTTGGGTCTCTATAGCACAACGGTCGATTTTGTAAAAGTTTTTTTGTTCTTTGACAATATTCTTATATATACATAAAGCATCAAGTCTTTTTTTAGCCATCGTTGATCGAATCCAAGTTTTCACCTTTCGTAAAGTACTGAACGATCGCTTTGCGGTGCCAGTAGTGGCAGAATTGTAAGCCATGGCAAGAATGGCACCCAATGCAAAGAGCTGAGAAAACCGATGGATAAAACACTTATACTTGCTTCAAGGCATCATAGAAATTCGAAGATTCATTACATTTTGGATGCATTTTATTAAAAGTATACCACATACTACACTCAGCGAGGAAATTGTGGAAGTATCCGTTCTCTGCATAGTTTTTGGAATGAAGTTACAAAAACAATAATGTAAACAAGAGTTTTGGAGAGAGACCGACAGAAGTAAGACTAATTGCTCTCTCCTCCTTCCGTCTTTATGGCTAAGTCGTTAATTCACCTTGAACATTAGTTTTATGGGTTTGTTTGTTATTGTTGAGTGATTCATGCCTTCCATGTTAATCACTCCCTTTAGACTAGACCATACTTCATGCATGATTTTAACAGGACGATGTCATAGAAAGCAAGCGCTTACCATGTCGCTTCCTTTTTGAAGGCCTTTTTCGGGGGTTACCAGGAAGTTGTAACAGCAGGCCATCCTATACAACTTCCTGGGAAGGGGAATAGTAAGGACAGTATATTGCAATGGTAAAACAAACATTAAAAGCACACACCATATTTTGTGAAGCTTCTTAGAATGAAATAATGAAACATTTTTTGATGGTACTGGAGTGACCTGGGATCTCTCGTTTAGTAGTCCAACGCACTAACCAGTGAACCACTAGCCCGCCAGCGTATGTTTATATCCCATAAAAATATAATCGCTTAAGGCAAACAATCGTTTTCTATCTCGCTTCCTTATGCAGACCATCTTTCAGGTGTTACCAAGAAGGTGTATGTTCAGGCCTTACTTTCCCCCTTACAGAGAAGCGAAATGATGACAGATTTTAAAGTGGTTTGAATGTACTACAAAACTAGCCAATGCTCGTTGGAATGACCTTCTCTTCGATGGCCATTCTGCTATCAACTACTCGGTGGACAGATGTTTGTTTGCATGTTGAAAGAATGCGCAAGGACAATGTTTTGTCCTTGTTGCATTCAAGGTCAAGCAATTTTAAAAGCCGCACTCACGGCACATTGTACGGATCTGTTGAAGAAAGTGCATTCCGTGTTGACACATGCCCTGCACACTAACAGCTCCGGAACAAGTTTAATGAAGTCACACGATAGCGCATCTGCTCTTCGTAATCCGGTGCAGCTCATAGTTCAGAAGAGCTATATCTAAACTGAAAAATTGCCCCGTGTGTTTTCAACGTCGCGGAATACAATACATACAACTGAATCAGGGTTATCGGGTTCCCGACAGAGCTCCTGACGTCACATGCCGATTTGTGTGATGTAGAACGGCCTGACAAAGTACGTTGGAAAGTATATTTTGATGAATTTAATTAAGCAATAAGAATCACTGAGCACTAACACGATTTACAAGTCCCGATCGCTTCGACAAATGGGACAATGCACGTCAACTTAATCCGATTTCCAAGTAGTTTTAACTTTAGATGTAGAATAATGTATCACCTGAAGACATTTTAAAGCTAACTGAAGCTTAATAAATCAGTATGCTGACATCGCAAGCCCCCATGCAGGGCAATATTTCCTAAGCATTTTGTGAGAAAGCAAATAATTAAACACATTTTTCACTGGGAGACCAAATCTTTTTTTTTTGCTCGTAAAAATTGCCATAGTCCCAAATGATTTAAAAAGCAGGAGATACTTTTTCTGAGAATGTTCTTTAAGCATTTTGATTCCCTAAGTCAACATAAGAATAAAACGTGTCCATTACATTGATGGTGTTGCCCCAATTACATATGACACTTGCCATTCACGAAATTATTCATATTGCCAAAGGCGTCTGAAAACAATAATGGACTCAATCGATCTTTCTGGAAATAAGCAATCTAAACAGTCCCATATGCCTTGGGCTAACGGCTCCATTATTCCAAATGCATAATTTTTTTTTCTTTTCCCTTTTTATTGCTTGAACCACCATCTCAGGACTAAGAGCTCTCGGCGGGCATTTCTAACAAATGATATCTGACCAGAACCAGGTGTTGACAATAAAAAGAGGAAACGCAAAATGGAAATAAGAAAAAAAATCATCCCAAAATGAATTTCATGTTTGCCAAAAGTTCAAATTTCATTATCCTCTCGACTAGGCAAGAAATAAGTAGCTGTAATCATAGCCATTATGGTCATCTATAAAACAAATCATTTCACCATTTCACCAACCCTGGTGGAAGAAGTTATCCTTGTATTAAGCGCATATTGGATTTCATTGAATCCAATCAAATTCGACACCGAATATTTCCAAAGGCGTATTTTGAAAATCGTTCCATTCTGGTCCACACGCAAGTTCACTTTTAGATTCAAGTTTATGTGTATAGTTCGGGTTTAATGCGATTTTAATACTGCTCCTGTAAATATTCCTTGGCGTTAGGAATCGGGTTCCCGACAGAACGGAAGGGTGCATGCAGCAAAACGGACGAAGTTAAGCACCTGCCAAGTATTTACATAGGGTGAAATCAAAGCAAGTTCCTTGCTGCCGTTGCCGTCCGATATGGTCTATGCTGAAACCCTTTCTAGAAAGAAATGTGTTTTTAAAAGATGTGTGCTTGGACCAAAAGGAGTGAGATTACCCGGTTGGATTCACCCTCATCAAAAATGCAAAAATGTAGCAAGAACGTAGGTATGCATGGGTTTGAGTGTGTTTTTGTGTGTAGCTTTTCGAGAGATGAAGATGAACAGATTATAATAAACGGAAAGATCATGGGAAATTTTAATCAAAATGTACTTCCCATTTAAGGTCAAGGATCGGATTTGAGAAAAACACAATTTGATGGAGTACGGCAAAACTTTTTGGAGCAAATGTGGTGGTTTAGTTGACTTGAATTGCTAAACGAATAAGCGCTAGTGTTCGCAAGAACAATAAAGAAATACATAATAGAAAAGAGTGAAAGTTGAGTTTTATAAATCTAGCGTGAGTCATCTCCGCATATCCTGCTTTGTTGGTATAGACTGTCCAAAAACACAAGAAACTAAAAAAAAAACTTCCCTAGAGGACATTTTTTTCTATTAGCACATTTTTGATGAAAGGAAATCTTTAATGCTTGTCCCTACTTTATTGTTTTTGTCATTTGTATAAATAGAGAAAAATGAGTCATATTATTATATAGTGATTTTATTTGTCAATAGTCAAAGTCAATTAAATTAAAAAAGTTAAACCAACGACGTTAAATACATTAAAATATGAGATATTTATTTAAAAACACAACAGTTGACTTTTTATATACATTTTATGAAACAAGGCAAGTACAATATTTGTTATAAACAAATAAATTAATATATTTATAATAATAATGACTAGTAATAAGAAAAATCTTCTAGTTTTCATTCATACACATTTGAGATGTGAAGAAGAGAAACCCCACGTTTTTTAAAAGTGGGTAGGTAAACTTACATTTTTTGCATGCGCCATCGACGATGCTGTGTGGAAACAAGTCTTGCAAAACCCTTTTTTTTTGTCACAAAGAGAATACAAATTTCAATTGAGTTTGGACGGCCTATACCATTGTATATACTTTATAGTAGAGCCATCATGTCGAATTTTTTGTTTTAGCCGACTAAATGCAGATGGCGTTATGAATTGAGCTAGAATGTTTGTGTCTAAACTTTTGCTGTCATCTTCATTTTAAATACACACTTTGAAAACGAAGAAAGCAAGACCAAATAAACCGGTTTGTCTCTCTCGAATCTTTCCGCCGAACGAATTTCATTCCATTGTGTATGCATTTTTTTTTTCATTGTAAGAAGGAGCATAGGCGTAGGCAGCGCAGGTAGCATGTTCATGTACGTATGCTTTGCAAGTAGCAGAGGTTGATGATGGAAACCAAGTAAGTTATTATTTGTATGGATAATGGATTTCGCATTATCGACTCTCTGGATGGAAGGGGCGATTCGTTTGAAACGAAAAATTTAATAAATATTTATAAAATTTAAGAAATATGTTAAGCTAGTAGTATTTCTTCTTTCCGTATAAAGCGGATAATGCTACCAGCAGACCACTTCTTTATATCTTCGGAACTCAGTTGTTCTCTGAGGCCGGACATTCACCTTCCTCAAGACATAGCCGACATTCTGCAGAGTCAACTATTTTCATTATGTTTAGGTGATATCGCAACCCGTCGTCGGCCTTTTCGTTGCCTTCAAAACCTTCGTGGCCCGGAATCCACCACAGTTTGGTCTTGTTCCTTTACTTTACCTACTGAACATGTAAGAAGTAAAGAAATTATGAGTTTATGGTTTTTTAGACTCTTGCTATTTTGGGTATATCTCGTCCAAAAATTCACCGATTTCTATCAATTCTTTTGTAATTGATTCAGAAATATTCGATTTGTTTTTTATCAGATATTTATAAGCGAACACGTTGTTGGATACGTATATCTGTTAGAGGCAGCTCACCTGTCGATTTACATTTTTTTTTTTATTATTTGAATGAATGTCAAACAAACTACCTACCTATTTAGACATGCAAAAATATATGTTTTCATTGCTTTCTTAAAAGAAAAAAAATCAAATACTGAGAATATTATGTATGTAGTTTAAAGATAAAGAAATGTTAATTTAACCAATTTGGATATTCGAGGCATAGGTACCAATCACAGCATTGAATATTTTATTTAATTTTTTTTTAATGCTGTAATTGGTACTAAAAAAAACACAAGTCTGTTCTCTTCCGCATCACCCAGGAGGTGGAACATTTAATGCGTTTTTTTCACCGAGGTATCCCCATTAGGCCTACTCCTCGCGCATAGTTCATAAATAAATAAATAAAATATTACGTAACATAACAACGCATAGGGTCCTTTAACCAAAAGCGCATACCTAAAGTATATATAAAAAATAAATAAACTATATATTAATACTACCATAACTAAAAACAAATAAAAATAAATATGAACCTAATATGATTTTGAATACCGATTATGAATGAATGCCCTTTTTATTTGATGAACCAATAAATAAACCAATTTGAGTTGTTCATGAATAGCTTACGGCAGCTATTATTACAAGCAGGGCATGCGCTCGTACACACACTCTAACTTGTCTTATCTTATCTCTGCCTCAATTAATTTTTTTCACTTGCTCATGATATGCCTCACTGCTGAAATGCGAATCTCCTTCGCCGATCTTAACATATACACACCAATTGTATAAAATACAACAAAATAAGTTCCAGTTGACGGTTTTGTTCTAATTGCAATATGTCATAACCTACCCCAAAAACTTTGATCAGAGCAAACAAATAATATACCATCAATCTACCCAACTACAATTATCCCACCTCTCTTCATCCACCATCGCCCCTACCATTAAATATGAATATCTGCTTTTCACTTGCAAATACTCGTATAAATTGTAAAAAAAAATCATTTGAGAATCTTCACTGCTGAAATGCGACTCTCCTTCAACGATCATACACACACATACCAATTGTGTTAAAATCCAGAAAACATAACATACCCCTTCCATCAAAGCAAACAAAAAATATACCATAAATCTACACGAAACCTGCTTTGCCAACCACCACCACTACCTGCATCATCCTCCTACTCATATTCCCAGCACGAGAATGGTGTAGAACTAGATTATTATGATTTGTTGCGGGCGAATGCGCACTGGTGGCGTATCGTCGTTTACGCACGGTTGCACTACTATAAGGTTTATATACAATGCCTATGCCTGGTTGCTTTTTTGCCTCAAGTTTATGCGCAAGTGTATAGCGCACTTGTTGCTATTGTTCTCCAAGTGTGGTTAGCCTTCCGTCCTCACACATACTTTTTCTGGTGCAGGGAAATAACTTCACGGACAATAACTTCACCTCGAGTGGGCAATAATTTCACTTTTTTTTGTGAACTTATTGCCCACCATAGGTGAGCAGCATGCCCCCCCCCCCCCCCCCCCAAAGGCATTGCACTGTTTATGGAATCTACTTGGGATTTCGCAACTCACCAGTGATGGGCAATAAGTTCACAAAAAAAAGTGAAGTTATTGCCCACTCGCGGTGAAGTTATTGCCCATGTGAAGTTATAGCCCGTGAAGTTATTTCCCTGCACCATTTTTTCTAACGCGCTGCTCACTCACATAATATATAAAAACACTGAAAAAAAATTATTTCCAAATTAGGTTACAAAAAAAGTTATTATAAGTTGTCAACTAAATTCTGTCAAATTCATAAGAAAGTTTAAAACAATAGTTTTAAAAACTGTTGCATTACGCTTTCTAATACTCTTTCTTCAATGTTTACCCCAATGTATTGTTTTAATAGTGGGATAAATGTTTGCTTTTTAAAACACAAATTCAAATTTTTTTCACTGCATTGGAGTAAGTTATCTGTGATTATCCTCGCACATGGAAAGTCGGCATGTCACGTTTTCAGTTTTTTTTTTCGATTACAGAAGTTACACAGTTTTTAATGTTGATTTTCAAGATTTGAACCTGGTTCATTTTTGGCTTCAACGCTTCAGTATCAAGGAAAAGCCTTTCAATGGATTCGCCTCGAAGAAAAGCCATTTTTCTCTAAAACTATAATTAATATTGTCATCTACATTAACTTTCTTTATGGCTGAACAAACCTCACGCTTGTTTCGGCCAACCTAAACGCATCAGTGGATTGAAACCAACGCTGGCTCCTCCTCCAATAGCTCAAACAGGAATGAACGGAGTATGAAGGTTTCAAGCACTTCCACCGGTGTAACTGCGTACGCACCTTCTGCGTGCCCGTCAACTGAAACACCTCTTACTTATGGAGGTTCCCGTGCACAAAATCTAGGTGAAACAGTTTCTGCAACCAGCAATGTTGGCTGCAGCAGGTCGCCTGAGAATTGTTTTGTTCCATATGCCATTGGCACTTTTTCGAGAAAAACGCATTTAAAGGTTTGGGTACTTGGTACTCCGAAGCTGTGGGATAGGATTTTTTTTTATTTTTTTAACTTGAAGTTAATCTTATAAAGAGTTCACCTACCAATTTTCAAAGTGTTTTCCCAAACCGTTAACAAGCTACGTTAATTAAGGTAAAAGTCTCCTTTTTTGACTTGTGTCCCACCTCCTACATTTTGAAACAGATTTTTTTTTCCATACGCATGGAGATGGAACACAAAAAAATGGATAAGGCACAAAGCAATTCTCAGAAAAATCGATTTGTAAGGTCCCCGGTTCAATTCCCACCGAGGCCAAGTAACATCTTAAGTTTTTTTTCACTGCCCCACCTCTTGCGAACGTCTGACTATTGACAAACATCCAAGAGCATCAATTGTCATGAGAAGCTTCTCAAATTTGCCGTTCGGATTCGGCGTAAAATTTAGACCCCTTCCACTTCGCAAAGAAAGTGGTTGGAGAAGCTAGGTTTTAGGCCCTCTATGGGCCGTTAATGCCTTATATTTATATATTTATTTAAAGTTTTTATCCAAAAAATACAATAAAATAAGAAAATTATTCAAAGTGAGTGGAAAATGTCAGATCAAATCAGATCAGAAAAGTACAGCTTGTAGTCATATGTTCTCCTCTCAGCTGCGAAATTTCAAATAGATAATCCTCTTGGTTTTCTAGTAAATTTCGGGTTTTGAGTGACCATTGTACCGTCAGTGTTTGGCCTGATGTCAATTTGATCAGAATTTGAACTCGTTTCATGTTATTCTTTCGAATTTTGTTGCATATGCGAATATATGTAACATTAAACTAAGAAATACGATATCTCATGCCAAACAAATAAATCAGTTGGCATCAGTACAATTTGAATTTTCAAATTTGATACATTTTACTCACTTGCCATATTACTAAACTAGGTACAGAAAATCATGTGCTAAAATGATCTGCACAGCTTCATGGAACACAAATTGACAGAATGGAGAACACTTTGCGGCAAGATTTTTACTCATGGAACACCAAATCTGTACTTATCCGTGCAGCTAAGGTTCATTACACACATTGAAAGCATATGTATTCAATAATTGACTACTCGTACGTCTGCAACTAGGCTTTGCGTTTGCAGCGCTATTCATCACCGCACTGAATTCTTACCTTCATCATATCGAATATCTACACAACTGTTATGGAGTTTGAACAAAATAACACTAAAATTTGTTTGCGATCAGTGTCCCACATCCATAGCTTTTCTTTAACACAAGCACACGTAGGACAAACCCATTCTCAACTTTGTTAATATTTTCTGTATCTCTTGTCGCCGTGGACAAAACAATTCTCAAAAAAAAATTGTGAAAAATTATATGGAAAAATTGTCCCAAAGGTGACGTGAAATAAAACCAAACGAAATAAGGCCGAATTCCCAAAATTTGGCTTTATTTCGTTTTCCAAAGTGAAATTAAACCAAATTTTTAGTTTGGCTTTATTTCGTTACTGAAAACGAAACAACACCAATTTGGCATTATTTCGTCTACATTATTTAACAAAACTGTGACCCCAAATTCGGAAAGTATTGAACATTTTCTTTACGAAGTTGTATTGTTCATGAAAAGCTATGCTGAGAATTTTGTCACTTTCACTGTCACTGTATTATGTCACTTTCACAAAGCGTCATAAGGCCAAATCCGGAAAGTGACATAAAGCCAAATTTTCGAAACCGTACCTCGCACCTACTCCAAATCAAACAGTGACCCCAAGCAGGGGGGTTGCAGACATTGTACTGTTTATGCAATCTACTTTCGATTTCGCAACTAATCCCATAAACAGTGCCATGTCCCCCTGCAAATGGTTTATGCCACGAAACAATTCTACACACTGTTGATTTTGGTTGATATGGCACAAAATCGATGGTCGATATCTCGCGATTGGAAAGACTTAGAGCAAATCGAATCACAGATTTAAAAAGAGCTGACGAAATTACCATAGAATCCGTTCCTAACTCAAAAACGACAAAAGTGTCGTACGGAACAAAACAATTCTCAGGTGACGACCAGTGGACAGAAATTGGCTGTCGCGAGAACACATATCTCAAAGAAAAATACGGTAATTATATTATATATCATCAGCAAGAAGCTTTCCGTGTTGAGTACAAAACCCCATATAATATCCATACAGGTGCCATGGGTGTGAACAAATCGCATATGTGGCTTTAGAGGTGTTCGTGGCACCATGATACTCTGTGACGAGCGGTCCAAAAGGCACAGGGCTTGTCTTGCTGTGTCGAACCTTCCCTCTGCAACTAAGCTTGGACAATTTTGTTGCAAGATTTGTTTGCTGCAGCCATAAGCTACGAAATGAATGGAGATTTGAAGACATTTGTCGTGGCTTCAGCTTATCTCCCCTATGATTCAGTAGTGCCTCCACCACGAAGGTCAATTGCTGAACTCATAGACTATTCCGACACCAGGAAGATGGGCCTAGTTATATGTTGCGATACCAATGCTCAGAACAATGTGTGGGGCAGCAGCAAATGTAACATGCGAGGAAACCATCTCCTGGATTTCATTTCATCGTCGATCAACAATGTTCTCTCACAGCCAGCTTTTGTGATGTCAAGAAGACTATAGATAAGATTATAAAATGGGTTAATTCATACCTTAGATCAAGGGCTTACCCAAGTCAAATTTAGAGGATCACTATCTGTATCTTTCGCAGCTCAGTCTGGAGTTCCCCAAGGAGGTCACCTAGGACCGATTCTATTTATACTAGCCATCAATGATGTTAAGGCATGTATAAATCACAGTAATATCCTGATCTACGCGGATGATATGAAAATATATAAATCTATCACTAGTCAGCAAGACAGAATTTTACTTCAATCTGACATTAATAGCTTCGCCAATTGGTGTAATAAAAGCGGCTTATCCTTAAACCCTACTAAATGTCAACATATATGACATTCTCTAGGAAGAATATCCCTTCCACCTTTCAATATTCTTTGTCCAAACATATTCTTTGTAAAGTTGATAACTTTAAGGATCTTGGGGTTTATTTCGATCCCAAACTGGTTTTTGCTAAGCATATCAATTTTATTGTTAATAAATCTAATTTCATGGGCTTCGTAAAAAGGTGGGCCAAAGAATTTAATGACCCTTACGTTTCTATGTCATTGTACAATTGTTTTGTCCGTCCGATTCTAGAGTATGCCTCACAAGTTTGGACACCGTTCTAGGTTCTACAACATTCATTCAAATCGAATAGAGTCCATTCAACGTAAATTTACTCGATTTGCACTTAGAGGACTCGCAAGGGATGATACAATTAACCTCCCTCCTTACAGTCAACGCATCAAGCTTCTTCAAATGTTACCCCTTTCTCAACGAAGGCTTAATAGTGATATTATTTTCTTACAGCAGCGTATATCCAGTCAAATAGATGCACCTGACTTGCTGTCGTCTATTGGCTTTAATTTTCGTGGTGGTGCCCATAATTTACGCAGTGTTGAATTATTGTTTACCCCCAATCATAGAACGAATTATGGGAGGCATGAGCCTATTAGTCGCATGAGTAGAATCTATAATCTAAATGACCATGTGGTTGACTTGCATGTTAGTAAAACTAAGCTTAAAAATATTTTGCGTAATAATGCCTTAATGTTTTAAATTATTTGCATGATTTGTGTCTGTGTTAGTATTTTATGGGTACATAATTATTGTGTTTTTAATTGTTTTGTCCTTACTAACACCTGCACTTAATGATGAGCCTGTGAGAGCACTTTTATAGCCGGCTAATTTCTGCTCTTGATAGTTGCTTGCTTTAAGCACTCCACGACACAGAGCTGATAGTGTAATTTAAAATACAGGAGGTGATCGACCTAACTTTATCAAATAGACACTTTAAGGCGGTTACCAAGTGGAGGGTCTCCTCGGAGGTGTCCCTCTCAGATCATATTTATATCGAATTCCAAATGGAATGCGAAGCCCTAATTTTTAAGGAGAGGAGGAATCCAAGAAAAACCAACTGGTTACGCTACAGGGAGGGAGGAGGGAGGACTTAGGGAAAACTCTCAAAACTCCAACTCAACTCAGGATAAGACAAAAGGTAGAGGAAGCTGTTCAAGAACTGAACAGTGACATTACTAGCTGTTTTGAACTGATGTGCCCAGTAAGCCAAACCCCTGGCAGAACGCCGGTTCCCTGGTGGAACTCGGAACTGCAGAGAATCCGAAGAGAAGTTAGGAAACTTCTTAATAGGTCAGTCAAAACTGATTTGGAGGAAGACTGGAATCTGTACCAATCGAAGCAGAAAGAATATAAGAGGTTAATTCGGGTATCAAAAAGTGCTTCTTATAGGCCATGCTGCAACAAGGCACAAACCAGTTGCTACCGACTATCAAGAGAATCTTCACCGCTGTACTAGCATACATACCAACACCCAAGTATACGGTTAGAGTGGCATTTTTACCAAAAATTGGCAGAAGTGACTACTCACTCGCCAAGAGCTTCAGACCAATAAGTCTGACTTCCTTCTTGCCTGAAAGCATGGAAAGCTGGTCGAACTTCATTATCTCAGATGCAACATGCCTATCAACGCAGAAAGTCCTGCGACACTGCGCTCCGAAATCTTTTTGGTAGAATTAAGGGCGCGCTTGACATGAAAGAATACGCGATGGGCATTTTCATCGATATAGAGGGGGCTTTTGACAATTCAACTTTTGAGCATGTGCAGCTCTTCCAGACAACACGGCGTAGGCGATTAATTGGTGCTGTGGATTAAACCAAAGCCAGTGAATAGAACGTTGGTAGCGGATGCGGATTGTGGCCGTTATGTTATGGCGGGGGTAAACAGAGGCTGCCCGCAAGTCAGCGATCTGTCTCCACTGCTGTGGTGCATGCTGGTCGACAATCTGTTGAAAGCACTTAACAGTTCTAATGTATACGCTCAGGCGTACGCGGATGATGTTGCCGTGCTTTCTATTGGATCATGCCTAGCGACTAGTAGGAAGCTGATCGAGTTGCCTCAGCCTGTGCTAAAAAGCATCGCAATCCCCCCAATGAATTAAAGTATCTGGGAGTCATCCTTGGTAGCAAACTCCTTTGGTCCAAGCATGTTGAGTTGAAGACTGTCAATCCGCTCTCGGCTTTATAGCAGTGCAAGGCATTTTGGCAAGAGATGGGGCTTATCACCGAAAAAATAATCCTATGGATTTATACGGCTATGATAAGACCATTTCTAGCATACGCATCGGTTGATTGGTGAAATAAGCTTCCACGTAAATACAATACTGTTGCTTTCGCCAAACTCCAGAGAAAGGTATGACACGGCTGCACGGGGGCCTTCCCCAGCCGGGCTGAACAATCAAAGTTATCTCCTGTTTAAGAAGAGGTGGCTTTTGGTATAACTTGCACTGGAGGTTTGATGAGCTTGCGCAACGGTTGCCCTTCAATTCCTGTCTTATGGATAAGCCGTCCGAAGCAATGACACCAGAACTTCGGCTGAAGCGCAACTACGACGTCGACTTTCCTCGTGTTCAGGACTGGCTGTGCCCAGACTCTGAGCCTGGAAAGGGATGCAGTCGAATCTTCACGGATGGCTCCAAAACCGATCAAGGATCTGGTGCTGGTGTCTTCTTGGAGAGCGACAACAGGTGGAGCGGGCGAAGTATCTGCGTCTGTAGCGACTTTTAAGTTGCACTTAAGGCCTTGCTCAACCCCTTAACCACCTCCAAAATATTACGTGCATGCAAGATCTCTCTGAATTCGGTCGGAAAGCTGAATTCACTTAGACTTGTCTGGGTCCCGGGTCATAACAGGATCACGGGAAATGAGATCTCCGATGAACTTGATAGATAGGACTCAGAGGAGGACTTCTCAGGAACTGAACAAGCGATATGTCTGCCTGCGTCCTCGGCCATGGCTTCCATTGACGGTTGGGTTGGGTTGTACGTGGTGAGGAAGTAAAATTTGTCAAGGTTTATTAACCTAATTCGTTCATAATTCATTATTTTTCTTTGGGTCAATCTTCAAGTTCAAACGATCTAATCATTAATAACAGACAGTTGTTGTTGTGTACGCGACCAGTTGTCTCTACCTGCCATCGGCAGCTGACATGAGCTGTCATCTTTTAGCTTCTCTGTCATTCTCTTTTGTTTACACAGTTAAGGAACACGTGAATTTTATATCATACATTTTCTGTTCCGAATTATAATTTAATATAATAAAGTATTATATCTAAGCGTATTAATATACATATTTCATTTCAAATATATAGCATTTTGGCGACGAGGATGGGATATCAACTCCCTCATTGCCTGGAGGAATTGGGAAAATTGTGTGGCGTCCATTGGTTTCCTGTTTCAGCCTCGTCGATCATTTCACTGGTTACTTGCGCTGTAGATATGAAACTAAGCCTTTGGCACAAATATTTCATCATCATAGTAAACTTCCTCCTATGACAGCTGCTAGATTACTCAGATATGCATATTGATTATGCTGGTCCCAAAGACGGACAATTTTATTTTGTACTGGTGGATGCAAAATCGAAATGGTTCCAGATCAAAGTGATTCCGAAGGCCCCGGACACATCTATAACTCTGAAGTTGTTGGAAGAAATATTTTCCTTTCACGGATACCCACAGTTCCTAGTTTCTGACAAAGCAACTATATTCAAAAATCCAGTGTTTGAGAAATTCTGCAAAGAACGAGTGATTTTCAAAATCCTTACTGCACCAGGACACCCTTCGACTAATGGCCCTGCAGAGCGGTATGTGCAAACTCTCAATCTGAAGTTAGGGAAGATGCACAATGATCCAGGCCATATCGAAAAAGTTCATCAGATACTGCAATTGTTTAGAGCGACACCCTTGGCTTGCGGTAAGAGTCCAGCAGAGCTGTACCTACACTGTACCATACGTATTCGTTTGGATGCTATCCGGCCTACCAAGGAGTTACCAAAAGCTGTTCCACAACATGGTGTCCTACGAAGTCTCAAGGTGGGCGAACGTGTAACAGCTCGCGTTTACCGAAACAAAAACCCATCATGGGAATTCGGCTCAGTCATGGACAAATTGAATTTAATGTACTACTCTATGAAGTAAAGATACAGAAAATATCATTTCGGTGATATCGATTGACTTAGTTGGATTGGAAATATTTTTTTGACCAGGCGGAAAGTGTTGTGTACGCGACTAGTTGTCTCTACCTGTCATCGGCGGCTGACATGAACTGTCATCTTTTAGCTTCTCTGTCATTCTCTTTTGTTTACACAGTCAAGGAACAAGTAAATTTTATATCATACATTTTCTGTTCCCAATTATAACTTAATATTTTTTTATTATTTTTTATTTTTTTTATTATTTATTTATTTATTTATTTTCTTCATAACTTAAAGCTTATATACAAATTTTCTTCAGAATATAGCGGAAAATAATAGTAATCAATCCGTAACTTAAAAGTTAGTGTGGAATGACACAGCGAATTAATTAACAAATAGAAATACATATATCCGATGTGGGGGAAACATCGGTTTTTACAGAATTATTGTTTTCGGACTTCATAAAAAATTTCATAAAAAATTCAGGAAAACAAGAGCAACTAAAAAATGATAAAGAGAGATATGTACAATTCGAAAATAAATTATTAAAAATTTTAATTTAAAAACTATGACATTAATCTTAAACATCAAATTGTGCTTATGATTTCGATTGCAATTCACTTTAAAGTAACGATTCAAGGACGTCATAATTGATAGCGAATAACCAGTCTTTAACCTTTTTTAAAAACGAGTTAAAATGTGTGGCTGTCCGAACAGAAAATGGTAACTTATTGAACATTAAAGGAGCTATAACAGTGTAGAAGTGCGAAAAATGGGTTTTGTAAGCGATTGTGTGCTTCTACTAGGAATACTACCGCTTTTCTTATAAAATTCTTTTAGTACTTTAAAAACGTAAAGGTGTCTCATTGGTAGAATACTCAGGTCTCTAAATAAGGGCCAGCTTTGAGTGAAACGATTTTTGTTACAAATAATCCTAACTAAATGTTTCTGAGCTATTAACAACGGCCTGAAAGAGCTTCTGTAAGAACCGCCCCAACTTGATATACCATACTGCAACTTGGAGTGAGCAAGACCGTAATAAATTGACTTTAGAACTTTTGTGGAACAATATTGTTTGATTAGATAAATTTTGCGCGTTACTAGCAACATATGCGATTTAATTGTTTTAATATGATCTTTCCAATTTAAATGATGGTCAATTAATACACCAAGGTATTTATAATGATGCACTGATTCAATTTTAAAACAATTTTTTGAACAGGGTAAACTACGAACAAAATTACATTTTCCACAACTATGAACAGGTAAACTGAATTTTTTACAATCATAAGCATGAAAGTATAAATTAAAATCATTTAAAACGTTATTAGATATTTTAAAGGACATAAGTTTTGTCTTCTCGCTAATAATTAGTTTATGATTCGTAAACCAAAGTCTTAAAGTTTCTAGGTCTTCCGAGATCTTTGCAGGTCTTCCGAGATCTTTGCAATACATTCGTTTCCTGTATCAAACTGGTAAGTAAAGGCTATGTCATCTGCAAATGCAGTTGCCACTCCATTTAGTTTTAAGTAAAAGAAAGAGTTTATGTAAATTAAACATAGGGGCGGGCTACAGTCCGCTTGGGCGAACTGTTGGATACCCTATTCTTATTCCTATATCTCATAAGTGGGCGTGACAAAAATTTAAAGGATTTTATCGTAAAAACTAAGCTTTTGTAAATAAAAACGCTCCCTAGCTCAAACTTTGGTTTTTCAATAAAATTGTTTTATTTAATTGTGGGCGTGTCAGTAGGCGGATTAAAAAAAAAATTAAGTATGGGCATAAAGGGCACCTAGAGAGTATATACTATAAATTTCAGCTCCCTAGCTCAAACTTTGGACTTTCAAAAATAAAAAAAAAATAATTGTGGGCGTGTCAGTAGGCGGATTTTGAAAATATTTACACACGAGCATAAAGGGCCCCTAGAGAGTATATATTAAAAATTTCAGCTCCCTAGCTCAAATTTTGGTTTTTCAAAAAAAAATATTTTATTTAATTGTGGGCGTGTCAGTGGGCAGATTTTGAAAATTGTATGTCCCAAGCAGTTTTATGGGCCAAAGATCATATATAAAAAATTTCAGCTTTCTAGCTCAAAATTCAATTTTTCCCAAAATTTGTTTTATTTAATTGTGGGCGTGTCAGTGGGCGGATTTTGAAAATTTTATGTCCCAATCAGTTTTATGGGCCATAGATCATATATAAAAAATTTCAGCTCTCTACCTCAAAATTCGATTTTTTCCAAAATTTTGTTTTTTTGAGTTTGTGGGCGTGTCTGTGGGCGGATTTCAAAAATTCTTAAACTTGATTATTTCGGGACCCTAGAGAGTATATGGTTAAAATTTCAGCTCTCTAGGTCCAGTTTAAAGGCCTAATTTTTGCCGACGGACGGACGGACGGACGGACGGACGGACGGACGGACATAGATCGACATTACTATCGATGCTGATCATAAATATAGTAACTTTTAGGGGTCTACGGGCAATATTAAGGTATGTTACAAACTATGCGTCAAAATTAATATACCCCTAGAATAGGGTATAAAAACAGCACAGGAATAAGAACTGAGCCCTGTGGTACACCATTTTTTTAAAATACGAGAGTCACTAAAGCTCCCATATAAAGGGTGATTTTTTTAAGGTTAGGATTTTCATGCATTAGTATTTGACAGATCACGCGGGATTTCAGACATGGTGTCAAAGAGAAAGATGCTCAGTATGCTTTGACATTTCATCATAAATAGACTTACTAACGAGCAACGCTTGAATTTTCAGTGAATGGGCCCTAGAAAAGTTGGCAGAAAATCCGCTTTTTTATCGACAAATTTTGTTCAGCGATGAGGCTCATTTCTGGTTGAATGGCTACGTAAATAAGCACAATTGCCGCATTTGGAGTGAAGAGCAACCAGAAGCCGTTCAAGAACTGCCCATGCATCCCAAAAAATGCACTGTTTGGTGTGGTTTGTACGCTGGTGGAATCATTGGACCGTATTTTTTCAAAGATGCTGTTGGACGCAACGTTACGGTGAATGGCGATCGCTATCGTTCAATGCTAACAAACTTTTTGTTGCCAAAAATGGAAGAACTGAACTTGGTTGACATGTGGTTTCAACAAGATGGCGCTACATGCCACACAGCTCGCGATTCTATGGCCATTTTGAGGGAAAACTTCGGAGAACAATTCATCTCAAGGAATGGACCGGTAAGTTGGCCACCAAGATCATGCGATTTGACGCCTTTAGACTATTTTTTGTGGGGCTACGTCAAGTCTAAAGTCTACACAAATAAGCCAGCAACTATTCCAGCTTTGGAAGACAACATTTCCGAAGAAATTCGGGCTATTCCGGCCGAAATGCTCGAAAAAGTTACCCAAAATTGGACTTTCCGAATGGACCACCTAAGACGCAGCCGCGGTCAACATTTAAATGAAATTATCTTCAAAAAGTAAATGTCATGGACCAATCTAACGTTTCAAATAAAGAATCGATGAGATTTTGCAAATTTTATGCGTTTTTTTTTTAAAAAAAGTTCTCAAGCCCTTAAAAAATCACCCTTTACATTAACTTTTTGATTTCTGCCTTTTAGATAAGAAGTAAACCACTTGTGAATTACTCCTCTAAAACCAGCATTGTATAATTTTTTTAGTAGTAAGTCATGGTCAACCATGTCAAACGCCTTTGTCATATCACCAAAAGAGCCATGGTAGATTTGTTGCAGTTTATGCTTTCATACAACTGGCTACACACTCTAAGGATTGCATCCTCGGTTGACATTCCTCTTCTGAATCCAAATTGATTACTACTAAAATAACTGTTTCTGTCTAAAAAGGATAATATGCGTGATTTTATAAGTTTTTCAAAAATTTTAGAAAACGTTGGTAGTAGGGAAATTGGTCTGTAGTTGGACATATTTTTATACCCTATTCTAGGGGTATATTAATTTTGACGCATAGTTTGTAACATACCTTAATATTGCCCGTAGACCCCTAAAAGTTACTATATTTATGATCAGCATCGATAGTAATGTCGATCTAGCCATGTCCGTCCGTCCGTCCGTCCGTCCGTCGGCAAAAATTAGGCCTTTAAACTGGACCTAGAGAGCTGAAATTTTAACCATATACTCTCTAGGGTCCCGAAATAATCAAGTTTAAGAATTTTTGAAATCCGCCCACAGACACGCCCACAAACTCAAAAAAACAAAATTTTGGAAAAAATCGAATTTTGAGCTAGAGAGCTGAATTTTTTTAGATATGATCTATGGCCCATAAAACTGATTGGGACATAAAATTTTCAAAATCCGCCCACTGACACGCCCACAATTAAATAAAACAAATTTTGGGAAAAATTGAATTTTGAGCTAGAAAGCTGAAATTTTTTATATATGATCTTTGGCCCATAAAACTGCTTGGGACATAAAATTTTCTAAATCCGCCCACTGACACGCCCACAATTAAATAAAATATTTTTTTTGAAAAACCAAAATTTGATCTAGGGAGCTGAAATTTTTAATATATACTCTCTAGGGGCCCTTTATGCTCATGTGTAAATATTTTCAAAATCCGCCTACTGACACGCCCACAATTTTTTTTTTTTATTTTTGAAAGTCCAAAGTTTGAGCTAGGGAGCTGAAATTTATAGTATATACTCTCTAGGTGCCCTTTATGCTCATACCTAAATTTTTTTTTAATCCGCCTACTGACACGCTCACAATTAAATAAAACAATTTTATTGAAAAACCAAAGTTTGAGCTAGGGAGCGTTTTTATTTACAAAAGCTTAGTTTTTTCGATAAAATCCTTTAAATTTTTGTCACGCCCACTTATGAGATATAGGAATAAGAATAGGGTATCCAACAGTTCGCCCAAGCGGACTGTAGCCCGCCCCTATGTTTTTATTACCTTTTTTAAAAAGTGGTATAACTTCAGCGCCTTTTAGGTGTTGTGGGAAACAACTATTTTGAACACTATGATTAAACAAGTAACACAAAACGTCCATCCCATAGAAGCACTTTTTCTTCAACAATACACTCGATATGCCATCACTTGTACAAGAATTTTTGTTTTTTAACGACAATATTGCCTTATAAATTTCACATGCAGAAAATGGTTGGAAAACAAAACTGTTTGGTTGTGTGTTTTCAGCGGTTCTTATAGAACAATTGCAATCTATTTGAAGTTCAACAGATGGTTTCAGTTTTTCTGAAATATCGGTAAAGTACTCATTCAGCTTATTTGATATGCTGACTGAATCAGTGAAACTATTACCATCTATCTCCAAGCTGTTGATACCTATTGGATGTCTGCTTTTTCCCAAAATGCTATCAACTACCTTCCATTCCTCTCTTACATTACCCCTAGCTCGTTCAAACAAATCAGAATAAAATTTGTTACGCGTTACTTCAATATTCTTGTGCACGAATTTGCACAGATTATCATAATATATTTTAAGTTTAATGTTATGTGGATGACTTTTGCATTTTTTCGCAAGTTTGTTTTTTCTTTTTATCTGCTGCAAGAGGCTGTATGTCATCAAAAATTTATTTTTTCTTAAGATCTGAGGGGACAAGGTGGTACAATTTCTGATATGATTGTTTAAGATTTTAAGAAAGAGATCGAATGCATTTGATGGGTTAGGTTTATTATAAACTTTCTCCCAAAATTCATATTTTAAACATTCCTTCAAAAGAATATAGTTTGTGCAGTATTTATTTTTTACGGATGTGTTGTCACCAATTATTGCATTGGTACGGCAACACAAATTAAGTGCAATCATACAATGATCTGTTAATTTAAGATCATACACAACACCATTAAAGATATTCTTATTGTTTTTTTGAGTACGCATAAATATATGATCAATGCAGGATTTAGTCGAATCGGTTATACGGGTAGGTTCATTAATAAAACTCTTTAGACCATTTGCCGCCATAAGAAACAGATAATTTTCAGTATCTCTATCAAATTCATTTAAAATATCAATATTGATATCACCAATTACTATTAAATTCTTCTCTTTACAAGCACTCAGAACATCGCTTAATTCACCAATGAAAATACTAATACAGTTGAAACTCGATTATCCGGGATTCGATTAACCGGGACGCTCTATTAACCGTGATGAAAATATTTAACATAAAAAGTCTTATATCCGTAAAAAACTCTATTATCCCTAAAAAAAAACAAAAACATTTTCTTTATCGACAATAAAGACAATTTTTTATTTAAACTCTATTATCCGTAATAAACTCTACTATCCGTAACAAGAGAACAAGACCGAACAAGTTTTTTTCACATCTAAAAACCAACGGAATTTTGTATCTGTTGCATTGCATTTAAAAGACACGCAAGAAGGAGTAACGGGATAATACATTCTTCGGGTTGCGTTTTATTTTGTTTCTTATGTTTGTATGGATTTTGTTCAGTTTTGGTTGGAAAATCTGAAGTTACGCGTCGTGATAATGGCTTCTTCTTTGTTAAGTGAAAATAAAAGATCGCGTAAAGTTTTGTCAATTAAGAAAAAAGTTGATTTGATTAATGAACATTGTAAAAATAGTGTGCCTGTGAAAATGTTGGCTAAAAGATATAAAATCGGCACCCAAACAGTGTATGATATTCTAAAAAATAAAGACAAGATTTTCAAATTTTTCGCAGACAGCTTCACTATAAAAGGATTGGAGAGGCGCAAAACTCTCAAAAAAGCTGAAAATCCCAAAGTGGACGCAGCAACCAATTTCAGGGCAAATGATAATGGAGAAAGCAAAATTTTTTCATGAAAATCTTAACATAGCCTCTGACTGTGTATACTCTGAAGGATGGCTGGGAAAATTCAAAAACCGCCATGGAATTCATGGATTGAAAGCGATAGGGGAAAAAGAATCTGCTGACTACGAAGCTGCTACGCTTTTTGTAGAAGAATTGTCTGATCTCATTCAAACAGAGAATTTAAGCAATGAGCAAATTTACAATGCTGATGAAACCAGCCTTTTTTGGAAATGTTTGCCCCAAAACACTTTGGCAAGCAACGACGAGCGTTCAGTTGAAGGATATAAGGAATCGAAGGAACGACACACTGTACTGGTTTGTTCTAATGCTTCAGGAACTCATAAATGCAAGTTGATGGTTATTGGCAAAAGCGCTCGTCCAAGAGCTTTAAAAATGCTGGAGAGCTTCCAGTTATCTACAAAGCCAACAAGCGGGCTTGGGTAACCCAAAAATTGTTCCTTGATTGGTTTAATAAAAACTTTGTCCCGGAAGTTAAAGAGCACCGGGAAAAAAACCATCTTGACAGGAACTCCAAAATTGTATTGCTCTTGGATAATTGTCCAGCCCACCCAGACGTTAATGATTTTAAAGCCGCAAATATACTAGTGAGGTACTTTCCACCAAACTGCACTTCTCTGATCCAGCCAATGGACCAAGGCGTGATTCGAAGCCTAAAGTGCCATTATCGCAAAGAGATTATTCGAAAGCTAGTAAGCTCAGAAAACAGGATCAACTTTGTTAAGTCATTTAACATCAAGAATGCTTTATGGGGTGTTTCTAAGTCCTGGAATTTCGTTACCACCGAGGTTTTGAAAAATGTTCGGCACAATTTACTTTGTCCCGAAAATGAGGAAGAAGGTAAGTTTTATCGAAATCAAAAAGTTTTGCATAGTTTTTACATCATCGACATTTCTAAACTTCCTCAGAACAAGATGCCATTGACGAGGTTTCAACAATTATGGAAGTCGCAGAGGATTTTGATGTCAATGCAATAAGAAATTGGGTGGACTCAGATGCGAATGCTTCACCATTTGCTGTTTTATCAGAGAACGAAATTATGGAGATGATAAATAACCCTCTTGACAACGAGCCGGAAGTCCTTACTGATGAATCCGATGATGTAGAAATTTCAAAAATTCCAATTGTTTATGCGATTAAGGCAAGTTCTACACTTTTGAGATTTTTAGAAGAGTCAAATTGTCCTGGAATAGCACAACAGGATATAATGCAAGTTCACCGCATTAACGTTAATTTACTCAAAGAAAAACAACGAGTAAAATCACAACGGCAAACAACAATACAATAATTTTTTTAACTTTTTTAAAAAAGTTTTTCTTGAAGTTCCTAATAATCAATCTTGTGATTTTGTATTGTATGTACAAACAAAAATATGTACTGAATGAATTATTAAGTTTTATGAATTAATTTTATGTTTGTTTTCGTTTTTTTTTAAATAAAAATAAAAAATTAAAATATCAATTTCTGTTCTATTTTATTTGAGAAAAAAAAACTTCTATTATCCGGGATTTTCGATTATCCGTGATGGGCTCGGTCCCGACCATCCCGGTTAATCGAGTTTCAACTGTAATATATAATAAAGTATTATATCTAAGCGTATTAATATACATATTTCATTTCAAATATAGAAGTTATCTAACAACATTTTGAAAGGACAATTAAGAATGTCAGCTGATGTATGAATAATATATAAACAGGAGGACAACGCAGACCATCGCGCATATAGACAGCAGCATCTCCGCCAACTCAAAACGTCCTGTCTGAAAAACTTATAGCTATCCAAACTTTAAACATTATGAGTAATTTCTTTGTTCAACCAAGTTTCAGGTACAGAAATAAGAACAATTTTTGACTCCACGAACACATCGTCGCTTGAAAAGCAAACTGATATAAGTAAAAATTTTACGATTTTGAGTTAAC
This sequence comes from Portevinia maculata, assembly GCA_949715645.1. Lineage (NCBI taxonomy): Eukaryota > Metazoa > Arthropoda > Insecta > Diptera > Syrphidae > Portevinia > Portevinia maculata. The sequence goes on from OX454526.1 coordinate 226,131,934, forward strand.
TATACATAACGAATCGCAAAAAAAATACAATTTTTCTATCAAACCGTCATAACTATACTCTTAAACTGACAGAATAAGGGTACAAGTGTCGTTTTGAATTTAAGGAAACATCATTTGGAACACTTTGATTCTAAAAAAATATGAAATCGTGATAAATAAGTTTCTTGAAAAGTGACACTTTTCGAGTTGTGTCATTTTACCTTGGAACAAAACTAGTTGATGAATTTCAAAGTTCATTCGAATACTTCAAGAAGTGTCGTTTTACCATTAAGCTAGGTTTTATTTTATATAATATTATTATAATCGATCAAAACAAAACGACACTTCTTCACACTTTTTTCTAAATTAGTAGCAATTTGGATGTAAAACGACATAAGTCAACATTTTTTTTTTTGTAAAACGGCTTTTTGTAGTAACTTGAATATAGCACTTGAAAGAAGATAAAAAATTAATACTTTTTTACTTTTTGGTGTTCATTGAAATTCAAAACTAAATGGTGTTCATTGAAATTCAAAACTAAAATGATTTTTTTAAGTTATGAAAAACTTCAAATGGCTTTTCTGAAAATGCATGAATTTTGACTTATGTCAGTTTGCTTTTCAAGCGACGACATTTTTTTTTTTTTTTTTTATAATTTGCTTACGCTAAAGGGTTTTTTCTGTTGTTACAGTACCCTTATAATGCTAAGAACACAGTGTAAGCTTCTTGGTATTAGAAAGAATAGACAGATAGGAAAGAAGTGTTTGGGTGGAGTTGTAGGGTTTTTCTCCACGGGGTGTCTAAGTTACTTAGGGAGATTACGATTTCATGTATTCGGTATAAAGTAATGGACTTGGCCGGGACTCGAACGCACGACCTTCCATTCCGTAAGCGAATACATTACTACTGCACCATTGCCACCCGCATACCTAAGTTCCCCACAATTTTGTTGATCAGACTTTTTGGTGTTCATTGAAATTCAAAACTAAAATGATTTTTTTTAAGTTATGAAAAACTTCAAATGGCTTTTCTGAAAATGTATGAATTTTGACTTATGTCAGTTTGCTTTTGAAGCGACGACATATCTAAGTTCCCCACAATTTTGTTGAACAGACTTTGAGCATTAATTTAACAGACTTTCAATTCTTTTCTCTGTAAACATAGAAATTTAATCATATTAATCAAATAAGTGTTTCTGCTTCCGCCAATAAAACAACCACTATTGGGAGCAGTAGATATAGTTTGGCATACAACATATAGAAAACCATGATGGCGCATGAGACAGAATCAGAGATACAAAAATAACAAGTTACACCTATAAACGAAAATATTTGCCAAGAAACTACCACAAGTTACGAAATATTTTTTAAAAACTTAACAATTTAATACATACTATAAAATAGAAAAATACCAAAAAAACTATTTTACTCGTATGTTTGCTTTCAATTCTTCTGATAATTGCTTTCGACTGAATTTGGTGCAGCATCATTTAATGATTCGGTGTTTTTGATGACTCTTGTACACACAATACAGTTGATGATTTCGTCGCATGCTTATGGCCGGCAAAAGTGTCCGGGCGTTTTAAGTTAAACTTTCATTCGGTAAACATTCGTGATTTGATTGAAGTCCAAAATCATAAAGGCAGAATTGTTTTTGTGGTTGTCCTTTACGACAAGCCGCTACAGATTTGAGAAGAATGTTTCTCTCCTGGATGTTATTAAATTCAAGAATAATGGGCGTTGTTGCGTTTCTTCTACCATCTGTTCGCCGCTGGGAGCGAAAAATGTTCTTAAAGGGGGGCGGGCTGTAGTTAACAGTAAAGTACAATAGACATGGATAAAGGCTCAAAAATGCTTGCGCTGATATACTCATTCTACCACAATCAAGTGTGTGACTACAATGAGTTAACACAGATGCGCCTTGGTGACTGAGCTTTGGCGCAGTGAGTTGAGTTAAATACAATACACTGACTGAAAACGTATTGCCAAAAAACACATGTCTGTATGCGGCACTGCATGTACCAATGCACGCAAAATAAATATGTGCAAATTAAATCATCTTTATGTCAATTTTCTTATGAAAATATACAATACAAGAAAAAAAAGCTTGCTCCATTTACACGAAATAAAAAAACATGCATGGTTCAATAGTAAAAAAAAAAATTAATGCAAACCACCATAACATACATAACCCTGGAATACTATTTGGAATACACCTGTACCCCAGTCTTTTTTTAAATGATACTCACGGCCGGCGGAGTGTTTGTCATTGTGGTGATATTTAATATTGTGATACAGGTGTACCCCAGTGTAGCAGAATACGAATATTGTTTTAAGATTTTTTTCGGCGTTTTCTTTAATATAAGTACGTTAGTTCGTTTAACTATTTATTATAATTTGTTTGCTTTTGGCTTATAAAAGAAATGGCTTCTCAAAAAGATGTTTAACTTGCCAAAACCTAATGATATCTCGGAGATACATCAAATTTTCTTTGATTCTGACTCAGATGATTTGCATGACGAGGGCGATGAAGGCGATACCATCATACCAGATTTTAGAGATGATTTTGAAATAAGACATACGTATCAATTTTCCTAGCCTAGACCGAGAATGAATATCACTCAGTTTCTCCTACTCAAAACAGAAGAACAGAAGAAGTAAGACCACATATGGAACGTCGTTTAGAAACTCCGACTTTGAGACGTGAACTCCACCAGACAATATGCAATATACTAAAAATAACCCCAGCAACGGAAGAATCAACAAGGCCAGCTCCTACCACGGGAAGATGTGCATTTTGTCCAAGAAGCCTGGATAGAAAATCGAAGATCAACTGCGCCCTATGAAAAAAAATCATTTGTTTACTACACCAGAATAAAATATGTCCAACTTGTGCAAACTAATTTTTATACCCTATTCTAGGGGTATATTAATTTTGACGCATAGTTTGTAACATACCTTAATATTGCCCGTAGACCAGTAAAAGTTACTATATTTATGATCAGCATCGATAGTAATGTCGATCTAGCCATGTCCGTCCGTCCGTCCGTCCGTCCGTCGGCAAAAATTAGGCCTTTAAACTGGACCTAGAGAGCTGAAATTTTAACCATATACTCTCTAGGGTCCGAAATAATCAAGTTTACGAATTTTTGAAATCCGCCCACAGACACGCCCACAAACTCAAAAAAACAAAATTTTGGAAAAAATCGAATTTTGAGCTAGGAAGCTGAAATTTTTTATATATGATCTATGACTCCTAAAACTGCTCGGGATATAAAATTTTCAAAATCCGACCACTGTCACGCCCACAAAAAAATAAAACAATTTTATTGAAAAACCAAAATTTGAGCTAGGGAGCTGAAATTTTTAATATATACTCTCTATGGGCCCTTTAAGCTCATGTATAAATATTTTCAAAATCCGCCCACTGACACGCCCACAAATAAATAATTTTTTTTTTTTGAAAATCCAAAGTTTGAGCTAGGGAGCTGAAATTTATAATATATACTCTCTATGGGCCCTTTATGCTTATGTGTAAATATTTTCAAAATCCGCCCACTGCCACGCCCACAATTATTATTATTTATTTTTTTTTGAAAATTCAAAGTGAGCTAGGGAGCTGAAATTTATAATATATACTCTCTAGGGGCGCTTTATGCTCATGTGTTAATTTTTTTAAATCCGCCTACTGACACGCCCACAATTAAATAAAACAATTTTATTGAAACACCCAAGTTTGAGCTAGGGAGCGTTTTTTTTGATAAAATCCTTTAAATGTTATATAACAAAATATGTAAAGCGTTCTTAACAATTCAACCATACTTAGACTTTTGTCACGCCCACTTATGAGGGATAGGAATATGTTTTTTTTATTTTAGTTTCTAGGTCGGGAATCGTTGTTTTAAAACAAATTACTAATTGCTTAGCCATCATACCAATATAATTTGAGACTTTGCTCTCTTGACCTCTTTGATAGTGATGTCTGATTTTTCCATTTTTAATGTCTGCTTATGAAAGAGAAACGACTGGGAATGTATAAATGAAAACCATACCTTCGCCAAGGGGTTTCTAAAAAATTCAATTAATAAATTCGGGACATTTGTCTCATTCTCAAAGAACTCTTCCCACATCTTTAAAATCCTATCGATGGCTGGCATCAGGTAGAGCCACCTATGCAAATGAGATAATACTGTATAAAATCTGACTTCCACAAATTCGCAAAAAGTTTTAAGCCTCTTTGTCCTGACTGCATAGATTGAGAAATATTTAAAAATCTTAATGACAATTATTTTAGAATCAATCGCTAGTGTATCTGCAGCTAAAGATATTGAGTTGCGCAATATGTGGACAGGACAGCCCAGCCCTTCTATTTCTCTTTTAAGTCCTGTCTTTAATTTGTAAAACACATTGCACAGCCCACTTGTTTGAGCTCCACCAAAATTTGTATTATTATTATCACCACAGAAAGCCACTAACTTCTCAAAGGAAATATTTAGATCATTTAGCGATTTCAGACAATAATAAGTTATTATCCGGTAGAGCTCGCAATCTAAGTAATTTTGTTTTTATACCTTCTTTCGATTCAATTCTTAAGCACTATCGCAAATAGTTTTTTTGCTTTGTGGTTACTTAGCATCGGTGCTGATTCCATAAAATGAGACAGATTCCAAATGCAAAACAAACTGAGATAAAGAATAAGGTGTCAGAATATGCTTAATGATAGCAGTTGCTTTTGTTCGGGCCGTAGATTGTTTGGCTGCTATTTATACCCTATTCTAAGGGTATATTAACTTTGACTCATAGTTCATAACATACCTTAATATTGCCCGTAGACTCCTAAAAGTTACTATATTTATGATCAGCATCGATAGAAATGTCGATGTAGCCATTCCGTCCGTCCGTCCGTCCGTCTGTCGGCAAAAATTAGGCCTTTAAACTGTACCTAGAGAGCTGAAATTTTAACCATATACTCTCTAGGGGGCCGAAATAATCAAGTTTAAGAATTTTTGAAATCCGCCTACATAAATTAAAAGCGAAACAAGACCGATTCGGCTTTATTTCATTTTGGCAAAGTAAATAAGACCGAACATGAAAATTCGGCGTTATTTCGCTTTCATAGTTCGGCGTTATTTCACGGCACCTTATTTACTATTGGAATTTTTACAATTTTTTATAATGTTATTTTTTTTTGTTAAATATTGATTTGTTGTTGTTAATTTACCGAATAAAATAAATTGCTGAATAAACTAAATATGTAATGAATTTTCTTTAAGTTTAAACTCTTTAAATAGGTAGGTAAGAACAAAATCTCGAATTAATTTTTTTTTTCGAGATTTTTTTCCATTTGAAATTTTTGTGCATTCGAGATTTTTGAATTCTAGATTAAAAAATTGTTTGTTCGAGATTTTTTGCATTCGAGATTTTTGTCATTCGAGATTACGTCATGATCCCCCTTTAAATATTATATAACAAAATATGAAGAGCGTTCTTAACAATTCAACTATACTTGTCACGGCCACTTATGAGAGATAGGAATAATAATAGAGTATCCAACAGTTCTCCCAGCGGACTGTATAACATCCCTATATTTTTGAATATGCTCAAACAGTCCAGTGATTTAAACGATTGACTGATGGTTGATTACTTTGTATGCTGTTTTTTTTTGTATGCACATACTAACAAATTTAACTCGAATCAGTTTTTACACAGAAACTGTATTTTTTTTTTTTTTTTTTTTTTATAATTCGCTTACGCTAAAAGGGCTTTGTTTTCTCTGTATGTGTACAGTACCCTTAAAGTGTTAAACACAGCGTATGCATTTTTTGTTGAACAGTAAGCAGCACCTAGCAATGAAGTATTGTATTGCATGATTTTAGGTGCTATTTACTATTCGAAAGAATAGGAGGATAAGAAAGAAGTTTTGGTGCTTAGTATTTTTTTTCTCCACGGGTGGCGCCTTAATTGCTTAGGGAGATCTTTATTTATGTGAATTCAAATAAAAATCATGGCACTGGACGGGATTCGAACGCACGACCTGCCAATCAGTTAGTGAATACACTACCATCGCACCAATGCCACCCGCTATGTTGCAAACTGTGCAAAATACTTCTTCATTTCTCCTTCCCTTCTTTATAAAATAATTTCGAAGCTTTCGGAATTTGTCGGGACATTTAATAGATCATCGGGACACTGCTGGTAATAACGGTGCCATTTCCCGACATGTCGGGACGAATGGAGGGTTGCCATCGTACAACCATAATAGACGTGGTAGACTTAGTACATAAGTCTGCGATGTGATAAATATACTGTCAAAATTTTAATGGAAACTGTTCAACAACAAGTTGGTAAACGTACGACACGAATTTGGTGTGTAAGTTAAGATGGTATGAGGTAAACTTTTAATCTCTGTCGCACTGCAGAGACGAAACAAAGATGTGTATCCAACAGCGATTGGCTTACCATCGCTTACGCTTGCAGTTTTTTGTGGCGTTATGAAACGTGAGTAGTAAACTTACAGTTTTACGGAAATGGCAAACTTACCACGAAATAAACGTGCAACCCATGTAGAGAGGTGCTAAAACTATCACTTGCAAAAATATATTCAAGCTCTTAAATAAATCGGAGACTTAACAACAATGCAAGTTATTTTCAGTCCTTCGTAAAATTCTCGTAAACCAAACGGAACTTTCAACTAATGTTTCATTTATAGAATCCCAACCTTGGATCGGAATTCTACTTTACGCATATTGTAACCCTTCACTCTTGCACTAAAATCGTCATTGTGGGCACTTTTAATGTACACAACTGAAGTTGGCTTCGACATTCTGGTCCGAAAACAAGCGAGGTGAGAGAGATGACCTTTGATTTTCGCTGTGGTAAATAAGCTAGCCCAGCATGGGTCCACTTCCGCACTCATACAGTGCCAAGAGTTCTTCGATATCTTGACATACACAAATCTGCTGATGAGGGATTCTTATATGCTGGGAAAATCACTGCTTAAGCTTTTCTATATATATTATTCTTCGATTATGAAATATCTTGAATCCCGAAACTTTGAGTACGGTTCAGCAGTACGGTTTTTGCTGCAACAGGTCCCCTGGTTTTTTGATGACATATCTAAACAAAAGCGGAACCATGGTTGTAAAAGTAATATCGTTGCGCAGAGGAAAGGCAAAGAATTTGGCATCAAGTTTTTTTCGAATTTGCGTTCGCTTGCAGTCGATAATATTTTTCTTCTATACCAGGTTGATTATATGATAAAAGCAAATAACAAATAACAAATTTGAGTGTTGTCAAATGTCGGTGGAGACTGTGGCTACCGGCAGGGCTTGGTGCCCCTATCTAATATCAAACACGACATCACCAGGGAAACGGAACAAGAAATGTAAGGAGAACAGACTGCACCAGGTTACGATACAGGAAGATACGACTTCTTCTCCGGCGCTGAGTACTGATACTAGGTTTGGCTTGGAGCTCAAGCTGGCGGATGCAGCCAGCGTACTGGCCGGCTCTGGAGTGATGATAAGAGCGAACTCACCGAGGAGTCTGCTACAAAGAGCCCGGGTGCTGTGAATAAGGCCTTCAGTCTATCTGAGCGGCTGAACGGTTCTCCCTACCTAAGGATCACGCTGCTTCTGATTCATTGAATGACGTAGGAACGAAGGCCCTGACGAAGCTAGCACGATATTTCCAGTCTAGCACGTCCAGTAGTGCTCCCCTCTGCAGCCCTTCCATAAAGCCTTCAGTAAAAAGCCTGAAAAGCTCTCTCTTGAGGAAGTTGAGAAAGCTCCTTCCGGCTGCTCCTAGAGCTGGGTGGCAGCAAAAATGTTTGGGAGAAATTAAGCTCTGCTATTTAAATCAGTACTGCGCAACCGCGTTGATGGGCGTTCGCGTCCGTACCAGCGATCAAATGCTTGTTGCCTCGTCGAGCATGGTCGACCAGCCTTACCAGTTCCACCGTTGGCGGTGGGCCAGTGAGTCGAATGAAAGGTAGACCTAAGTTCTAACAATTTATACCAAATACTTTTTTCTTTACTAAATGTTCACTTTTATTTATTTGATGTGCGCTAAATATAGATTCCCCTGAAAAAGGTGGCAGCCCCCGTCGAAACGTTGGGAAAGTTAATGAAATAATCTTTTATTTTAGAAAAATTATATGAAAAAACAAAATAATAAAGGATTAGTTGTTATGCCAAGTTCAGTGTGGCACAAAGAATATGCATGGTGCTATTATGTTAAACAGGTTGGTCGTGGCCACTGATTTGAATCTGTGCTCGAAGTATGATTTTAAGAAATCCTTAGCAACAGCGATTCGCAAATTCGATTTGCTCTACCCAGATTCGGGCAAAGTAAAGAGTTCAAAATGTATTCGGTAAGAACTCAGCTTGCTTAGAAGAATCCTTAGCCAGATTCGTTTAGAACTTTCCAGATATCCAATACTAAAGCTCTTGATTCACTTACATCCATCCATCAGAACTGTAAAGTTGCAAGTACCGGTACAAGTTCAGTTCCCAGTGCCTAGTACTTATTCTTGTACTTGAAAAAATTAAGTACCTACATTTTATTTGGGACTTGAAAATCATCAAGTTCTTCTTTCTGAGTATATTTACTGTGTAATGAAATGTTCAAGTACTTTTTAAGTAGGTACCTCATTAATATTGCCCGTAGACCCCTAAAAGTTACTATATTCATGATCAGCGTCGATAGTAATGTCGTTCTAGCCATGTCCGTCCGTCCGTCCGTCTGTCGGCAAAAATTAAGCCTTCTAACTGTACCTAGAGAGCTGAAATTTTAACCATATATTCTGGAGGGTCCCGAAATAATCAAGTTTAAGAATTTTTGAAATCCGCCCACAGACACGCCCACAAACTCAAAAAAACAAATTTTTCGAAAAAATCGAATTTTGAGCTAGAAAGCTGAAATTTGTTATATATGATCTATGACCTCCAAAACTGCTCGGGATATAACATTTTCAAAATCCGCCCACTAATACGCCCACAATTAAATAAAACAATTTTATTGAAAAACCAAAATTTGAGCTAGAGAGCTAAAATTTATAACATATACTCTCTAGGGGCCCTTTATGCTCATGGGTTAATTTTTTTGAAATCTGCTTACTGACACGCCCAAAATTAAATAAAATAATTTTATTAAAAAAACAAAGTTTGAGCTAGGGAGCGTTTTTTTTACAAAAGCTTCGTTTTTTTTTTGATAAAATCTTTTAATGTTAACCATAACCAGACTTAGACTTTTGTCACGCCCACTTATTAGGTATAGGAATAAGAATAGGGTATCGAACAGTTCGCCCAAGCGGACTGTAGCCCGTCAATATGTTTTTAGTTTATTTTTGTAAAAAAAACCTATTTTTTGAATTATAACTGAAGTTTCTTTTAGGATTTTGCCAAATAATTTTTTGTTTTCTATAAAAATGTGTTTTTTTCTTTGGGGTTACCTACGGTTGTACCCCAATGTAGCATAATAAGTTTTACAAAAAAGTGTAGCATTCCAGGGTTAAAGTATCATCAGATCAACTCATTTCACAGGTAGAGTATAAACTTAACGAGATTGATGAAGCAAGCACATATAATTTCGAGAGGACAAGTCCCCAATACATATTACAGTTAGTCGACTTGGGATCATATCCATTTGGAGCCAATGTCGTTGAGCCGTGAGTATCCAACCTTATGTGCATGTGGCCTTGCTTTTTCTGACAAATATTGATTTTCCATGAAAGTAGAGAAATGGACTAGCGAGCGTGAGGTCAAAAACCGCCTCTATAATCCCATTTATGAAGGTTGGCTTAGAGCGCATATTTCAAATATCTACTTGACTACTTACAAGAAATTCCAAAAGACACTCACCTCTTCTGTTTTTATTACTATGAATGTCTGGACCCCTACCGGCAGGACTTCGCCATTGTCACCACGAAAGTACGCCGGAGCACACACGTTGTTTTAAGTACCTCTCATAGTCAGGACTTGTATTAATATGGTTACCAGGTCCTTGGTGATGAATTCTGGAATGGGAAGAAAAATGGGCATTTACGTCTTAGAAATAGGGTGCTCTGGGAATCTGCTCACCGCATTAATAACTAAGCATAAGCAACTACCTACTTACCATAGTCGCTTAGTTTATCCGCTGATAGTCCAAGGTTTCTGTATCAGACCTAAAGTTATCTTCTCCTCGAAGAACCCTTTACATTGGTCCTCGTGTGAGAATTTGGTTTCCGGGAGTAGTTGAGCCTTTTTATGTTCCTTCTTCTGAGGCAAGTAGCTGGCCCAGTGGGACCCTCGGTCCCCGCCTAGCCGACTCCCTTCTCGATTTTGCCACCCGCTTGTTTACATGCCCAGAGTCCTGAACAGCAGACACTTCTCGGGTAGTGTTCCGGGGTCAGTCGCTTGAACATGCTTGAACATGCTGCGCCGATGCCGATATTATCATTTGGCCTTATTTTTGTTGGTGTTATTTCACTCAAACTAGGGAAACCCCCGCCACGGAATTATTCCGGATTCCGGCCTTCCAATTCAGGGGACGAGTTAAAAAACTCGCCTTCATTCAGAAGAACCTTGTTCGACGAGCCTTCTAATACAGAGGACGAGTTAAGAAGCTCGACTTCACTCAGAAGAACTTTGTTAGGAATGTCATCAATCTCCATGTCTGAGTGAGTTGTAAGTCCCTCAGAAAGCTTGCAGTTGTCGTCCTCCAAGGAGAGGAATCTGACAAATGCACCTGCGTCACCTAATTCAGATTCAGAGGGAAGGGGGTTCGCTTGTCAGCGTCCAGCTCATCCCTCGTATATACTCTCGGCGTAATTTTTTATTTATTTATTTATTTATTAATTTGATTTTGTAGGCTTACACATTAAGATACATTATCTTTTAAAGAAGTGATTTAAGCTTATTATAAACATAACAGAATTGATGGGATTGATGAAAGCTACCATTAAACAACACACATACGACTTAAAATATAAATTAAAATGTATTAAAAAGTATTAATTAAAGGCAACGAGAAAACACAGTTTGAAAAAGTAAATTGAAATATATTAAAGTATAAACGGCAAATAAAATTAGACAATTCGGGAAAATGAACGTTATAACTACAATCTATATAAACAAAATTAACGGAATTTTATAAAATTTAATAAAATTTAATAAGCGGACAAGTAAGATTTTAATTCCGTTAGAAATTTATTTTTCAGTCTTATTTCTCTGATTTGGCGACGCAGGGAGTTCCAGAGTCGAGTGGCAGTTACGAAAAATTGACGTTCCGACGTCGGACAAAAAAATCGCGGGGGTAAAATTTGTATGGTCCTAGTAGATGCACCAAACGTTAATCTGTTAAAAAGGTTACAGGGTTGACGTGTATAGAATATATTATGCAGCATAGATACTGTCCGATACTGTAGGAGCCTATCAAACGTGATGTTACAGATCCGGTAAGAGAAGAGTGAAATGCGGTCGTGACGACGCAGACCGAAAATATATCGATCTGTATTATTATAGGCGACATTAAGTTTCTGGCTACTCATCGAATCACTCTTTCCGACGACTTCGCAACCATATGCTAATATTGGAGTAATTAGGGTCTTTGTTAACAAGATTCGTGTTTTTAAGTGAGTGAAGTGTTGGGTCGCCAACAAAGAACGAAGAATACCGTGAACTTTTCCCACTGTAAGGTTAATATAATGGTCATTCCAAGTTAACGTTTGATTGAATACCATACCCAGATTTGTTGCGCTATCCACATATTCGATAACACCATCATTAAGTAAGATAGGTGGAAATGAAGACGTGCTACGAGTTTTTCGGGATATAACAATACATTTCGACTTTTTAGGGTTTATTTGAAGCAAATTCTTTTCCGACCAATTTGAGATTTTTTTCAAGTCAGAATTTATACAGCTGACGCAGTCATCAATTGAGTCAGGTGAGCAGCTCATATATAGTTGCGTATCGTCGGCATACATTTCAACAGCGGGTGGCAATGGTGCAGTAGTAGTGTATTCGCTTACGGAATGGAAGGTCGTGCGTTCGAATCCCGGCCAAGTCCATTACTTTATACTGAATACATGAAATCGTAATCTCCCTAAGTAATTTAGACTCCACCCGTGGAGAAAAACCCTACAACTGCACCCAAACACTTCCTTCCTATCTCTCTATTCTTTCTAATACCAAGTAGGTTACACTGTGTTCTTAGCATTATAAGGGCACTGTAACAACAGACAAAAAAAAATCCCTTTAAGCAAATTATAAAAAAAAAAAAAAAAAAAAAAAACTTGTGAACATGTGGCGATGGGAAGGCAACTCATTAACGTACAGAGAGAACAATAGGGGTCCTACAATTGAACCGGAGGGAGGTGTTGCTGAATCGTTCGGAGGGGGATATCTTCCCTCGCAACAATATCATGCTAAGCACGTGGCCACATCTCACCGAGCCTGCTTATCGCAAGCTTGTAGAGATTCCATGATCTTTGGTCGCTACAAGCAATCAGTTTGATGCGGCTTTGATATCATCGAAGATCAATGGCAGTGGTCGGGGTTTATCCTTCAAGAATGCCACATAAATATCTGCCAGTATTATCAGATTCCACCATTCAGTCGAGATCGTGTCGTCAGTTCCGCTACGGTCTAAGACCGCGACCACAATCTTATTTTTGAGGACATTGCTGAATTAACAGTGAGACTTGACTGTAGATGCTCTAGAAGGATTTCTGGTGTTATGCATAGCCGGTCGCTTGGAAGCCGCAACGTCCTCCTCAGCCGATCTCTGACGCTTTGACGATAGGTCATCGCTGGTCTTGTCTTTTCCCTGTATAATTTTTTGAGCTCAGTTTTGACAAATTTGGGTCGGGGCTCTATCCATCTCAAGAAAAAAACCGAAAGAGTCAATGATACTGGTAGGGGACTTGTTTTTTGGCATCGCTTCGTTTGCCGCCAGTAGAAAGACCACGAGTTCTACAGTCCGTTCCCTGATTAGCGTTGCAAGAGCAATTCGGAGGACAGCTTCGTGGTACTGCCTGAAAGAATGCTGCCAGCAGAGGTGGGAACATGATGCACAGACCTGCCTATACTGAGAAGATTTTGGTTTATAAGGTGCTCGCAACCACTTGCAAAGAACCTGTTGTTCCACAGTTCCACCACAGGGTGGTGCCACAAGAGCATTGGCGGTTGACAGATTTTCTGCCTTACAATCGTCTAGTTTTAAATGGATACCGGCCTTTGGTTTTGTTTGTTCATGTTAAGTTCCTATGAGTAGCGGAGAAAGCAAGGTCCGTCTGCACTCAGATCTGCATTGTACAGATAAGGCTAGTTGATCCGGAGGTCGCCAGGTATCCGAATACTCCGTTAACGACTGAGCTATTTTTTAAAGTGGGTCCTCAGGTAGGCTGACCATCGGCACGAGGCGTCTGACGCCTTAAGTCCGGCCCAGGGGATAATGGAATTGGAGAAGGAGATGAGGAAAGAGAGTAGTTGACAACAACAGTCGACGACTGCATAGCTCATTGAGAATCATTGCGACGTAGGCCTCCGCACAGGTACTATCGAATGCAATGATGGTACGCACTGACCCTTTGCGGAAGCAGTCCACACATAGCCCTATTTCTTTTAAAACAAGACCTCTTCCACTCAGAAAATAGCCCATCACGATTAGAGATGTGACTCCAACCGTATGCCTCCAGTTGTTCGTTTCCAGCGAAATGTCAAAAACTACCTCTTGAACAAGTGGCATCTGCTGGGAAAAATGGGTTGATTGGTTAGTTTGGTCGGGATAACACCCAGTCTGACGACAGGTTTGTGTCCTGCCGTGACTCTTTCGTTTCGGATCTGGTGTTAAGGGCGGCTCGTGCTATAGCAAGCACATTTTCTCTACTTTCGTTCTAACGTAGAATTCTGTCACTTCCGCAATTTTTTCGCTGGCGCTTGACTTAACAAATCCGCTCTACTGGATCTGCAGCCCGACTAGCCGATTCCCTATGGAGTGAATGAACCAACTTTAATTAGCTTTAAAAGCCATTAAAAGTAAATAAAAAATAATAATTTTACAAGTTTAAGTTATCACATCTTTTATCATATTAATACTCATTAAATATCTTGCTTTAGCTTGTAACAAACCACCGCTCATCATCATCACCACTATTATTATTCTATTATTATTCTGTTATTATTCTATTATTATTCTATTGTTATCACTATTTTTATATTTTTCCAACATTTATGAATTCATTTATTCTTTCCTATAATTTACAATTATATATTTTTCTAAGAAATTTCAATGTGGCAACGCCCTACTTTTAAATAAGAAACTTAACATAATTTCGAAAGCTTTTGAATACTTCAATTTCGAAAAACTTTAAAATAAGAAACTAACTAATGTCAACAAGGAAATTAATTATGAAAGCTCCTTTCCATCTGGTATAAAAGGGCACGCACGCCCAGAACAATTTGCCGATTTTGTTTGCTCGCCAATTGACGAAGGTTGTCTACAATACCGTCTCCTTTGGGAAGTCAACACAATTTGCCTAGCGCGTCACGCTTATATTTCATAATCCATTTACCTTGGAACCATTTTGTCAATTATAAAATCTTTTAGTAAATAAAAAACGAATTGTTCTCTTTTAAAAAACTTTTCGCACTTTTTTTCTTCGAGAAATCAAAGTTTGGTGGTTCTTCCAATCAACCGTTACTGCGGTCTCCGGACAGTATAACCGTGGTAGAGGAATCCCCAAGCTCGCGTTGAAAAACACATGCATCACATTGTCACCGTTGCGGAGAACCATCGCCACAGGAATCACCACCCAACACAATCCCCGCTCCGAGCTCACCACGGCAAAGAAAAAACAACAACACTCGTTTCAAGCTTTATTTTAAATTCGCTTAAATTGTGTGTATTTTTAATACCTCTAGGAAGGGTGTTATAATCATGGAAACCTATTTAAAATGTGGTTCTCTCACCTGTAGCTGTTCTAGCTCTTTGTATTTGTAGGTCGCTGTGTTTTCCTAAGAGGTATTTTGACAACTCATTGGTACTTTCATCACACAAATAACCGGAATACATATTATTTTTATTTGTATTATACAAATATCATACATAATATAAAAAGGTTAGTATCATACGTCTTATTGGTGTTTATCTGTTGCACTTTAATATTAATCGGATTGCTTTATTTTGCAGTAACTGCAACCTATCTTTGTGGCTTTGCGGGCACATATATAACAAGCTGGAACGATAATCAAAATGAGGTTTAGTAACATATAATATACATTTACAGCAGTAGGTACTTAAAGAAATAAACTCTTTTAGATATTTTCTTACAAATATAATTAACATGTTCAGTAAAGTTCTATTAACTTTTTCAATTCGCTCACACCACAACTAGAATTGGGTTGACTACCCTTTGGCTTCAGAGCCCTCCTTCGGAGACTATATAGCATGGGAAGCCCTATTGAAATCGCCCTCCAGTATCAATAGGGTCCTACTGAGTATCTCCACCACGGCACGGTAGGTAGTCGAAGAAGATGGAAAAAATTTTAATTTAAGGTTAGCTTTCCATTTCATTATTTTAAATTATGTCGGTAGAAAAATATAATTTTTAAGGTTAGGAAAAGCAATATCATTTAGCATATACCTACAAATCAAAACCAAGTTACACTGGATGAATGACCACTAAGTGCTTTAAAATTAAATTTAAATTAGGTGATGGTGTAACTCGAATGGTTTGATGGACCGCTGAAAAGCTGTTGAACGGTTAAGTCTGGCAATTGCTAATTAGGGTTCTTTCTGGCGCAACGGGTTTTCGCGGGTGTTGGCTTTGACGTGTTCTTAGGCGCTTGTCATGTGCCTATTGCGTGTCGATTTTTTTGACGCCTTACCTCTTCGATCCGGACGAACTTTTTCTAATCCACAGATCACAATTTAAGGTGTACGGGTTACTTTTTCGTGCGGATGCCTTTCGTTTGGATAAATTGGACGAGTTTTGTTCATTTACAGTGCCCTGGTGGGTTCAGGATCGAACACTTTTTACAATCTATAGAACCTTCGGAGATGAGGAGACCCGTTAGGGCAGGTTATATTACCTAAGCTCTCGAAGATATAAGGACCTTCATCGCGAAGACAATGGCATCAGATAATTAAAGTTAGAGCTTTTGCTTTCACTTTTATTTTAGATAATTCTGGTGGATATATTTATTTTTTCATTTGTCATTATTTTCCTCAAAAAAACTATTTAAATACTTGCTAAGCACAATTACAATGTAATTTCACAGTAATCTACGATATTTACAACGGATCCACTAAAGTTCAAATATAATATATCTCAATAATTGTGAAGTTTGGCCAATATCCCATCCCCATTCATTATCATATCACAAAAGACAAACCTCTGAGCATAATCCTTTCCATCTTTGCTTCCTCACCTGGGTAATAATTTTCCAGAATTTTATAATTCGTTTTATTCTTATTTAATTTAATCCTCAAAATACGAAGAAAAGCACAGTGGAGAAAGATATCTACCTTAACAAAAACCCATAATAGTAAGGATTCTTAAAAGCTCCAAAAATCAACCACAGTAAAAGAATGAGTAGAGAGTATTCTGTTGTTAGGGTCGGTTTTTTATCATCTCCGTCCTCAACGCTTTGCAAAAACTCCGGTCCAAACAAATGTTGATCCCTTTTCTTTCTTCAGCTAAAATTCAATAAACCGTTGGGCTTAATATCCAGCAGAAGGATAAGTAATAAAAAACCTTTGGAAACCACAAAACTCCTCTGAAGCAAAGTATCTCAGGTGGTTGTCGCCCCTGCAATAATGAAGATGCTGTGGCTTGAGGAAAATTGTAAATTGATTGAAATACTTTGACCAAAAGTCATTTCAGTTTTTGCCCAGGTATTTTAAGTTAATCTGGCAAAGGACTTTACTTACTGGTTATCCGCATTTTCTTTCTAACTTTAACTTGGTCACCTACTCTGTACACCATACCACCCCGTGGCACTTCTATCCTTTTTCATTTTCATTTTCATTTATTTATTTTTGAGGTACCTATACACATTAAGATATAATATCTTATAAACTAGTGCTAGGCTATACATTTGAAAAAAAGAGCTTAAACCTAATATTATAAAAAGGAGAAGAGAAAAAAATATATTTACGATAAAAAATTCAGAAAAAATTCAAAAAGAAAAGAAAAGAAAAGAAAACAGAAAAAGAAGAGAAAATGGAGATAGAAGATAGAAGGGGTGGATATTGAGGTACTGAAAAAGAAAGAAGAGGAAAATTAAAGTACGACAGAGTATAGTGTTTAGGAGATTGAAAAATAATGTCTAAGTTCTTTTTGAAATCTTGTAGGATCACTGATTCTTTCAATGTGGCGCGGCAAAGAATTCCAACGACGAGTAGCGTTAATGAAAAACTGGCGCTCAGATGTCAGGGAGTCATACCGAGGCTGAATTAATTGGTTAGACCTAACTGAAGAGGCCCGCGTAAATCGTTCATAAAGGTATGATGGTTGGTGGGTAAGCAGTATATTAGAAAGCAAAGTTAAAGTTCGAAGCTCAAAGTAGCTCTCCAGCGGCATATTGATAAAACGAGTAGAAAAACTCGACATTCTATCGTATCTACGGAGCCCAAAAATATAGCGAATAATGCTATTAAAAACGACATTGAGCTTTCTTTTGCTCACGTAACTGCAACTACAAAAAATTTCACAGCCGTAGGCCAAGATCGGTAAAATTAAGGACTTCGCAAGCATAGCACGCGTTTTTAAAGGGGTATACCGCTGGGAGACCCAAAGAGTGCGTAGCACTCCATTTGCCTTTCCTACAGAAACGGAAATGTGATGGTCCCATGTGAGATTACGGTTCAAAACAACTCCGAGGTTCCTAGCCGATTCGACATATTCAATATATGCATTGTTTAATATAATGCAAGGGAAATAAGAAAGGTCGAGTTTGCTTTTCGATATAACCAAGCACTTAGATTTTGATGGGTTTATAGCGAGACCATTAAGTTGAGCCCAATAAGCTACTTTCTCAAGATCCTCATTCACGCAGCAAGCACCATTTTCGACGAGACCGAGATTACAGCTGTAGTACATCTGTAAATCATCAGCGTACATATGAGACGAACAGTTTTTGACGATAGATGGAATTTCATTAACATACAATGAAAACAATAAAGGACCTAGTATTGAACCCTGTGGGACACCATTACTAGTTGGAAGAAAGTCTGATAGGCTATCATCTAATTTTACAGCTTGCATTCTATTTGTAAGATAGGATAATATAAGCTTTACAGCTTCAGGCGAAAAATTGTAAGACCGATGAAGCTTATCTGCAAGTTTGCTATGTACCACTGTGTCAAATGCCTTCGAAAAATCGAGAAGAACAAGGAAGCTTACCTTATCCTCGTCGAGTGCTTGCCGAAGATCTTCTATAACATACAACAGAGCAGTAATACAGCTATGTTTTTCACGGAAGCCACTCTGCTTTAAGGTTAACAAATTGTATGCCATACGAAATTCGCTCATCTGCTTTTTTAAAATCCGTTCGAAAACTTTCGAAAGGAATGGTAAAATGGAAATTGGTCTAAACTCATTGCACTTAGCATTTTTGGGTATTGGCAAAATTTTAGCCAATTTCCAATCGTCAGGAAATTCTCCAGTTGTTAAAATGGTATTAAATAAATGAGTAACGTACGGAAGAACTACTGGAAGAAACAGTTTCAGAAAAGTAGGGTGCATTTCATCCAGCCCAATGGCGCCAGACTTAACCGAAAGTATACTTTCGACAACATCCTCACATCGAACCGAAACAAACCCAAAACTGGGATGATGAAACTCGTCTTCTAACAAAGCCGAAGAGGTCTCAGCGATATGTAGAGAAGGCTGCGGAGGTAGGGAAACAAATTTCCTGTTTAACAAATTACCATCAACATTTTCAATACGATTATGTTTGGCCTTTCCAAGCCCCAGGCTGCGTAAGTTATTCCACAACTGTTTACCATTTATTGAAGAAGTTCTAAGTTTGCTGGAAAAAATACGAGTCTTCGCAGCGCGAATTTCCGTAACGACTTTATTACGGAGCGATTGATACTGTTGCCTGAGCTCAGGCAGGCGATAGGATTTCCAAGAATTGTATGCTCGATCACGTTGCGTCATTAAGACGCGTATATGGTAGGTGAACCAGGGAGGATTATCCAAATCACAGGACTTAGTTCTAACAGCTATATGTTTATTAAAGACATAGGATATGTTTTCGTTAAGAAACCGTACCTGCTCACTGGACGAAGGCATACAAAAAATATTTTCCCAGGCTATGCTTCTAACATTTTCTTCAAGTAAGTAATGGTCAAAATGTTTAAAATCGCGATAGCTGTAAGTGGAAACTACATGAGTGAACTCAAAGCTAAAGATAATACAAATTAGGTCGTGTTTTGAGAAACCTGGTGCAGATAGCTGATCATAGAACAATACATTATTAGTATCGCTGATTAAGAACAAATCAAGAAGAGTCGGAACACCGTCGAAAAAGTGAGTAGAAGTTACTACGTTAACGGCACTTAAATTAAGTGTGCTCATGTGATCAGTAAGAGCATTTTCATACAGCAGATTGCTATTAAAATCACCACATAATATAATATTGGAACAGTTCAGTGTAATTTCTTCTAAGAGTTCAAAGAATGGAGATAAATTAATGTTTTTATTAGGCCTATAAATTACGCCAATAAGGATTTTATCATTGTCTCCAATTAAGTCAATAAAAACATATTGAATTCCGTTGCTGAAACCAGAAGAGCACCGCTGCTTGAACTTAATTGTTCTCTTGATATACAATGCCACCCCACTCCCCTGACGATTTCTGTCTGCACGAAAAACACGATAACCTCTCACGGAGCATGTCTCATCACTTAAATCATCCACAAGCCATGTTTCAGAAACACAAACAACGTCCACACAAGAGCCTTCAAACAGATCACGGAATTCATCAATTTTCGGCAGAAGGCTTTGAGCATTAATATGACAAACCCTAAGACCGGAGGTTTGATTGCTTAAAACTCTGATCATAGAACGCAAAGAATCATTAGCACCTGTCATCGTAAGAAGAAACAAAAATAGATGATTGAGCAAATAAAAATAATAATGTATAAGTATTACAACAAGATTTAAAAGAAGTGGTAATTAACAAAATTAAAAAGAAAGGAAGAGAGTAGTAAGGAAAACAGAGAAAAACAGAGAGAAAGATAAAAAGAAGTATTTTAAAAAATAAAGAAAAAGGAGTAAATAAGAGAAGTTTAGACAATTTATACAAATTTTAAAGAATTTAGAAAGAAACAAAAATAGTTTAGGAAGCACTGGTACATTGCTTGTCTTCTCCATCAGATGAACTAGAGATGAGCAAAAAATAGCAACCTGCTAATTTTTCACTGCTAATGAAAATTCGCATTCGCAACCTGCTATCAACTTATAAATAAATTGCTATTGCTAAATGCTATTGTCTCGCTTCTATCTCTGAGTCACATCACATTCACAAATCACAAGTCACAACTTAATTTGCTCATGCATTCCCGTTTCCCGCATTACACACACAAACGAAAAAGTATGTTTGGCTAATACGAAAAACGTAAAGAAGAATGAAGCAGAGGTGTATCGATCGCCCGTTTCAAGTCACTCTCTTACTCAACCCCATGCAAATGCAACCTAGCTTACCTACCCTTTTTGTAGGTAATGTGCGAAGTGCGGAACCTGCGAACGTCTCATAGCAATAGCATTTTGCATATCGAAATCGCAATCGCAGTCGCAGCTGGTAAGAAAGTTAAAGTTGGTTCGTTGGATGCTATTAGCAGTATAATATCTATAAGCATAAGGTGTTTACTTGCTAAGTTGCTACTGCGGGAGAAAGGGAGGCTATCGCATTCGCAATCGCAACAATGTGATATACCAGCAGTAGGTACCTACTCTACTGCACAAAGCCTATAATAATGACTCCATTTCGAAATCGCATTAGCAGTTTACATTAGCAGTTTACATTCACTGTGAATAAGAAATCGCATTGACAGTTATAACTGCGAATACAAAATAGCAACTTAGCTCATCTCTAAGATGAACTGGCAATTTCTTCTAAGTCTCCAATGCATTTAACTAACACAGCAGCAGCATTATTTTGACGTTTCACATACACAGTTCCACGTGCGGTGTGCACAGACGAAAGTTGTTTATTATTTTATATATACACACCTGTTGTATTGTGATAAGCTCTCACGCAAAAAAACTGGTTTCTGTGTAGAATTTGTGTCGAATCCGATATGATGCAAACAAAGTTGTTGGTGGTTTGATTTCCGAAAAAGCGCCATAGATTTAAGAATGAATCATACGGAGAGTTAAATTTGATCATAATCGCGGTGTTGTGCGAAACATTTTTAGGGCGAGTGCGATAAATATTATTTATGACGGGCGGTTTAACACCAATAGCGTGACATACCTATGTGGTTAAAGACAGTTTTTAAATTTTCATCAGGCAAATGCGGAATACCAAACAAAAAGGCATCGCATGCCACCATTCGATTGTCATTTGAATTGATAGACAATTTCAATTGTTCTAACTCGGCCGCGGTGTTATTAAATTCTGTGGCCACAAGGAAAAACAGCATAAGTCACTTTTTGAATTTTTTCAGGAGAGCGGTTTGAATGTTTACTTTACGATCGCAAAAAAAGTATAGAACTTATGTAAAAAGTGATGATGCAAATTTATAAGAGATAACTTTTAATTTATATGTCAAATCAAAAAAAAAAAACATTTTTGATTATTTACAGGTGATTTTGTGGAAAACAGGACTTATGCAGTTTTTCCTTTTTCCAATTTTTTTATAATTCTGAATTAAGTCGACTTACTTCTTTTTTCCCTGCTGGGTTCTATACAGTTATTTTTTTAAGTAAAGTTATGCTGTTTTTCCTAACAAGACTTCGAATAGTAAGCTGAATTAAGTCGATTTAAGTCCTTTTTCCAAAATATATTCATGGTATGTTAGGTATTAAGGTCGAGGCTTGGCGTTCATTCTAACGATTTCTGTAGAAGTTGCTTGGACGAGGAGGAGGAGGAGACTATACTTCACCTTCTCTGTACATGTCCAGCTCTCTCCCATAATAGAAATCTTCATCTGGGAGATTTCTTGCTTAACAATCTTAACGACTTGGCTAACGCTGACGTTAGAAGGCTATCGCGCTTCATAAGAAGCTCTAAATGGTTTAACTAGTAGTGGGGAAACCCCTCGATCCGTGTGGCATCACAATGGACCTAATCCTGGTCTAAGTGTGTCGGCCTTCTGTTGACAGCCACTTTAACCTAACCTAACCTAGGTATTAAGGTAAATACGCACAACACAAAAACTGTAACTTCTGTTCAATAGAAGATTTTAAATGAAATTCAATTTAATCAATATTAATAAAAATCACACATTAAATAAAAACTTCCCCTCGTGATAAGTAAAGAGAAACAAAAAAATTTAAAAACAGATAATTTATTTTTATTTTTAAAATTTACAGCACACTTTTATAGTAGAAGGTAAGAATTACTAGAGTTTTATTCATCGTAGTCGCCTTCATCGCTGTCATATACATCTGGGTGAACGTCAGAGTTTGTTATTGTGTGAACGACTGAACTTCTATAAAAACAGTGAAACTGGGGAACAATAAAATCCAGAAGAAAAAGGAGGTCCTGGGCTTTTTCCTTAGAAATGGGGGGAACATGTTGAATTTCTTTAAGGTCGGATTTCCTAATACAATTTACGCCACGTTTTTTCAAATTGATCATTTTGAAAGGTAAGTTGTTTTTATAGAACAATGAACCGAATTCATTTTTTTGTATCGAGGCCATCTAAATTCCCTTCACGAATATTTCTCCCCGTCGGTGTTCACTTTTCGCCAAGTAAATATTTCCTTTGAGGTTGCTGCAAAGTCTAGAAAACTCGATTGCTCCATTTCTATTACTTTGAAAGGATTTTTGTCCCTTATACTCGCAATCAAATTTTGCCAATCTCTAGGATGGTGGATTTTTGCTGAAATTTTCTTTTTCTTCCTTTCAATTACGGAATGGTCGACATCACATTCTATGTGAGTATGCCCCGGCTCGAGGAATTTGTGGTCAATAACTTCAAGTTGTTCACTGCTAACTAAGGCGGTTATGAACATACAACTCACATGTGAATTTTTGTTTTGACCCGGACAGGAATCACTATAAAAAATTATGCGTTTGTTGACAACAGGAACATTTTCGTCTATATGTTTTAAAAGGCAACATGCCATCTCATTGCCACCCCTCTTCACCACTCCTTCATGCCACATATAGCAAAATGGTTGATTGGTAGCCAAATCATGAACAGTTAAGTTGTAGGTCCACAATTGGCGCTTGTAAAATGCAATATTTGTTTTCAGAAATGGTGTAGGCAAGCATTGCTGAAGATCGAATGCATATGCTGCAACATTTGCTTTCACTATTGCCAAATTTTTGTCATTTCGTTTGCATAAGTAAGCAAAATCAGATTTTTCTTGGTGACTTCTAAGCTCATTTGTCAGCTTTAATTTGCCATCAGCATTTTCAATACCTGAAATCTTATGATGCGGCTTATCGCACGTTCCGCACGTATCAAGCTGCGGTGATTTTATCTTTAAGTTAAGCTCATGAAATACCTGTGAATATTTTGATACACTTACTGGATCTTTGATTTCCAAACAATAAAGACCATACATCTTAGATATTGTCGAACCCGGCTGCAAGTATTTTTGTGATGTATGCCGTCTCGTATAACGGTTCTTATGAAACCATTTGTTTCGCTGAAACAACAAAGAAAGCATTTTTTACATACTAGAATCCTTTCACCTGAAAGTTCAATGTAGTAGTCACAAGTAACTTGACGGTTTTTTTGCTTAATTCCGGAATTTTTGGTTTTTGATGTGGACTTTTCTTTCAAACAGATCAGTGAATTAATATAAAGAACTTTTGCATTGTAGCTTCCGAAAGCCCAGTAATTTTTGAATAACATTTGATGATTTTGAAGTGATATTTTTGTACAGCAATTGTGTCGGCATCGGGATAATGGTATTAAGTTTCTTGTCTGGACGTTTTTTCCCCTTTTTGTAATGTTAGGTAAACCCTTATTTCTTTGAATTTGTCGATACTTTTTAGCGTCTTTCATTTTTACATTTGATGGTCCAGCTTCGCTTACTTGAGTATGTTGAGTAATATTATTTTCCAAAGTATTCACATACCCTGGTGAATCATGATTGTGATTGATCACCTTTAAAGGCTGAGAAACGTTCTCAACTGAACTTTCGAGAACCTTACCCCAATGTTTTAAGCTTTCGTCATCACTTGAGCTGATTTGATAATCCGGATCTTTGGTTGAATCATCCGAGTTTTCCCAAATCGGAAGATCTAAACTATTCAAAAAATCTAAATGACTATCTCCTTTGACAATACCAGCTAAAGAAATCGAAATTTAAAAATAATAATCTTAGCGTTCCGATCATTTGAACTTACATCCTGAAGGTTCTTCGCACTGTTCAACGTTTTTCAATTGACTCGTTTGAGGATTAACGGATGTGCCTAAAACCAAAATATGGGGTTTTAAAAAAAATACTGGTTACCTATTGGTATTCCCATAGGGGAAACTATGTATGTAGGTATCTAATAATACAGACACGATACAAAATAAAGAAAGACACTTAAGTAGGTATTTAATGTGCGAGATTTACCTTCAATGTTTTCAAAATCAATATCTGATTCTTGAGGATTCTGTGGTTCAATTTCAACGGCAGCTCTGATAGCCATAGCTAAAATTCTGCTGGCGCGCGATGTCATTATTTATTTTGTTATTAAATTTCAGCTAATAGAGAAATTCACAATTTAAACTCACTTTTGACACAACTCACAATAAAAAACAGACAACAGTCGGAACAAAACTGCAACACAACAACCTTCCAACGCGGATTGTTTATACGAAAAGGCGACATAAGTCACACACTGGACTCCCATTTGTTCTGGGAATAACGGCACAAGTATATTTATTTTCAAGGATTTTCGTAACGGCTTTTGGAATAACAACATAAGTTTACTTGTGCTTTGTTCTCTCACAAAAAAGGAATAAGGAAAAACAGCACAAGTCTAGTTATTTCTGTATCACACGCAATTTAGTTTTGGAAAAACGACACAAGTCGACTTATGTTCTCAAAAAAAAATATTTTAATTCTGGAAAAAGAGCGTAGGTCTACTTTTGTGTGTTTTGAGTTGATATGCTGTTACAACATAACAGCATAAGTAAATATTAAAAAACGGAATTTTATACTTATGCTGTTTTTCCTTGTGCATGATGAACAGGAAATGACTTATGTTGTTTTTCTTTCTTCTATAATTCAAAAATCGTAACAGATAAAAATAAAAAAAAAAGTGGCAAAGAGAATCGAATATGGAGGTGGAGGTCTGCTAGCTTGGTTGTTTTTTCTTCAAGGATTATGTTGGTATTTGAACACTCGGCTGTGGCTTTAGAGAGTGTTGCCTTTATTTGATTTAAATCCGCTTTTAATAAGTCGATTTCAGTGTTCGCAGCTTGTTGTTGTGATTCCATTTGGACGACCCGGTTATTTATATCACAAATACTAGACTTGATTTTGGCTATATCGTGATCGATTTTTTTAGTGATCGTAGTTTCGGACTCGGACAATTTCTTCGGCAAGAGTGAAATTATGAATTCACTTTGTTTTGCTAAACGTTGATCCATCAAATCCCACATATTGCCCTCTATAACATTGGATGCTGCTTTGTTATTGTCCTCCATAACGTTGCGTGCAGTTTTGCGAAGGGGGGATGGGGAAAACAGATAGCTTTTCCGTGTTGCTGCTTTTCTTCGAGCGTGAAGTGGTGCGTTTCGGTATATTTGACATGTGGTGGTGATAGAGGTATTATAGAAGGTGTCGTGATAAACTCTTTGTGTTGGTGAGTATGCGGTTATATATACATATGTTGAGGCCAAGATGAAATTGGCACACAAATTTAGCAAAAATTATATTAGATATTAGAATAAAATGAAAATCCAACTTTAACACTGTAAAATGAAAATCCACACTTTAACACAATATGTGAAACGCACGAGATAGGGTTAAAATGTATGAAGACTGTTAGTTAAAAGGCGAGTTAATGACCGAAATTAGGGAAAGATTTGCCAGTACAATAAAAACACGTCTATCTAGAAGCTCTCATACTATATCTTACGATGAAGATATTTTTCTTATCTTTTCTTTTTTTTGTTATTTCGAGTCCTCAATTGTCCTACATCCCATGTCGTAGGTATAGCTTTAACCAAATCACTTGGCCAAGGTCGGTTGCGCAGAGAGAGGATTCAAGAGAACAAAAATGTTGCGGCAGGGATTTAATGTGTGCAGGTTATTTCCTAAATCTTACAATGCTTAACACAACTTTGTTTTTCGTTTAAATTAAAATGCTATTGCATGTATAAGTTTAATTTTTTTGTTATGGGATTGGCAAAAATCCGCACTTATAATAATGTTCAGTATTAAGTGCCTATGTCGCACAAACAAATATTATTTACCCTATTTTTTGTGTTTTTGTGTTTGTAAGTTAACTGAAACCTCTAACTTAATTCTGTATACCATTTTTTTTCTCTCTTGTAACTCGAACGCCAACCAGTAAGCACGCCTCAGATGATTATAATAAATTATAAACCAAATGAATCTTGATTTCATCTTCTTTTTTTTCTTGAAAATCAACGTTAGATCGGTAAAAATTGAATCAAAACATTTTCTGGTCCTTCGTAAGCCGAATTAACTGAACCATTCATAATTTCGTGTAAAAGATTATCAAAGTTTAATTTCCCCCACCCATGTGTTTCTCGTTTGATCAATTGCAGCCTACATACATTTGCAATCAACTCCATTTTCAATTCGTGTGTACCTAATCATTTATTTTCGTTTGGCGAACTACCTATTAATTAATTGAAAAGTGCTTAAAAATTGTTACTGTAATTTTGGTTGTGTGGATAAAATGAATTTCATCAAGGTAAAGCGTGGTCGCGCAAAGGGTATGATTTCTCGCGCTGCAACGTTTGCAGAATCGGTGGACATTAATACCACGCTATCAATGCTGGAGATTAGGTTAGCTAAATTAAATGAAGCGTGTGAAGAATTTATGGAACTTCAAAATGCTTTATACGAATTTTCTGCTGAGGCAGATTTCGTAGATCCGGAGCCTGAATTTGAAGAGTACGAAACAAAGTACTTTTTAGCTCATTCATTGCTGTCTAATTTTATTCAAATTAAGAAAGTAGCTAACCCGCCACAACGACAAAATGGATCAGTTTTAGAACAGTTAGCCAGTCAACAATCTTCATTTTTGGAAAAATTAAATAGCACTTCAAATATATCCGCCGCGGTAAAATTGCCAAATCTCTCGATACCAACTTTTTCGGGAGATTATAAAGATTGGCCTGAGTTTCGCGATTCATTCCTGGGCTCTATCGATTGTAATGCGTCACTTTCTCCCACACAGAAGCTTCAATATTTAAAATCATTTTTAAGTGGAAAAGCATGTGATCTTTTAAAGCATGTTAAAAATGCTGATACTAATTATTTGGAAGCCTGGGATCGTCTAGAAAGTCGTTTTGATCGAACTCATTTGATTGTTCAATCATTTGTAGAGTCGTTTGTGTTGCTCCCTACAACAAATACACCAAATGTAGTTTTGTTACGCAAAATCACCGATGGCGCAGATGAAGTAATTCGTGGTTTGAATGCGCTACATTCAAATGATCGCAATCCATGGCTCATTTATATTTTAGTTCAGAAACTCGATGTTGACACAAAACAAGCATGGGCTGAACTTATAGGATCTAGATCTGATGTCACAATCAATGAGCTGTTAGAGTTCCTACAGAATCGCTGTGTTTGCCTGGAATCAAATAACATAACTAAATCTTGCACAATGCAATGGGGATAAATATATTTATAAAGCTACATGTGACCTAGGAAGTGATTAATAAAAAGTTGAGGGATATTCTTTATTTCTATGGTTATACTCGTATAATTTGTGGTTTAATACTAGGTACCTGGGGCGTCGAGTTTTTATATATTTTACGACATTTGTTTTTAATACAAATACAATCTTTGTATATCCACTTTATAGTACCATCATCACAGCGCATTTTTTATTTTGGCGTCAACTTGTCAGATGGCATTTTAAATTGAGCTAGAAGGTTTGTGTCTTAACTTTTGCTGTCACCATTTTTTTACATACTTTGAAAACGAAAAAAGAAAACCAAACAAAAATGCTTTGTCTCTCTTTATTGAACGTTTCATAATTTCATTCCCATGTACGTATGTATTTTTTTTCTCTGTAAGGAGGAGCATAGGCATTTTTGTGGTTTCGCAGCATAGATAGCATGTAGGGTTTGCAAGTAGCAGAGGTAAATGATGGAATCCAAGTAAGTTAATTTAGACCAAGAGCCCACAGCATTTTTTGGGAGTGAAGATATAACCAAACTTAAGATATATCAAAGTTAAGTGCCTTAATAGCTTAAGTCTATCTCGCTAGTCTGGTAGCATTTGTTTGGGGCAAAGGTTAGTATTAGTAAAGTAAAAATACGTTTTTTTCCAAATCCTGGATCGAAGATATAACCACTTATGAATAGTATTAAATGAAAGAGGTTGAAGCCATCTACACAAATCTGTGGGTGCCAAACGTTTTGCTTGGGGCTATCCCCATGCCAGATGCACTAATAGTGCAAAAAAATAAGTTTTTGAAATAATTGGTGTAACCACATATTGTATATACATAAATAATGGTGGAAGTGTTCTGATACCGAAAATGTTGGTCCCAGACGTTTTTCATGGGGCAAACCACTTGCCAGACGTACTAATAGTTTGCAAAAAAAACTTTTTTGAAATAATTGGTATAACCGAATATTGTTTATACCAAAATAATAGTTAAAGTGTGCTGATTCCGAAAATGTGGGTGCCAGACGTTTTGCATACACCCTGTTGTCCAACCAAGCATGCATAGGTGCATATTTTTGTGAGATTAAACTGATAAGAGGATTGCTTCTATCCAAGCCAGCATTGTAGTCAAATGTCTATTTGCTACAGTTTCTGCAGATTTTTTCAAACCAATTGATTTAATTAGACAATTGAATAGTTGCAATTTGCTAATCAACGCGCCAACATGTGTGTTATTGGTGAAAAAGAAATGTTTGTAACCTACGACTGGAAGTGCTTTCATTTTCAAACTCGAAATGATAGAGTCATAAGAGAAGAAGTGGAGGCATTAAACAGTTCCCAGGAAGAAGCTGACACTCGTATGATGCTGCATGTGTCGTTCCTGCCAAACAACTTTTCTGTTGTCATAAGGTCCTCTGATAACGATGTCCTTATAATAGCGCTTTGCAATTTTGCATTGTTAAAAAACAGTGTCAAAGTGTGGCTCGAAGTAGGAATTGTGTCCAGAAATACAATGAGATTCATAGATGTAAGCTCTATTTACAACACACTTGGATTCAGTTTTTGTAAGACTACCAGGTTTTCACAGCTTCACTGGCTGTCATTATACTCCATCCTTCATTAAAAAGGGAAAAATAAAGCCTTTTAAGAGTTTGCAGAGCAGAACTAGGAAATACAATTGATGTTAATGAACTGGATATTAATCGGTTTGAAGATTTTGTTTGCTGTATGTACCAAACTACCTTCACGTGGGTCAGTCACCTTGACGTGCCTACTATCATTGCATTCGATGGTGCCGGTGCGAAGGCTTCTTGTCTAAGGGCCACCTATGACAGACAGGCTGTTGACGAGCGTTTACCAAGTACTGACCAGGACTCTACGTCCCCTCTCTCCCCCCTCTCTTTCTTAAGGCGCAAGTTCAGTACATGTACTACTTTGCGGCCTCTACAGGACAGTCCGTTCTTTTCCCTCTCCCCCTCCTTATCCCCTGGGCTGGACGTAAGGTGTCATACGATCCGTGCCGAGAGTCAACCTGGCTGAGGGCCCAGTCTATCAAATAGCTCAGTCGTGCACGGAGTATCCGGATACCTGGCGACCTCCGGATTAACCAGCCTTATCTGCACAATACGGATTTCTGTGCAGATGGACCTTTTTTCTCCGCGACTCGTGGGATCTTAATATGTATTCAAAAAAACAAAAACAAAAACTAACAAAAGCAAAAAAATTTATGGCCGATTCCCCTTTCAAACCGGATGGTAGTACGGCGACCAGGCTGTCTACCGGCATAGTTCTTATGGCACCAGATAGTCCTGGAACTGTGGACATACATGGTCCCTCCACTAGTGGATGCGAGTTCAAAAAATCCTTTTCCGACAGAGAGAGGACTGTGAATCATGGTCCCCCCTCTGCCGGACCCACCAAGTCAACAACGTCTTCGGTCAATGCTAATGCGCTGTCTGTAGGACGGACTGTGGCAACTCATGGTCCTTACATGGTCGGCAATAGCGTTGCCCCCAAAAAACCTGATGGTGGTGGGACTGTGCATCATGGTCCCTCAACGGTCGGCAAAAGCGTTGCTCCCAAGAAACCTGATGGTGGTGGGACTGTGCATCATGGTCCCTTCATCAACACAAAGCGTCACCGTAATCCGTCCACGGCGCCTTACAAACACCGACGCAACGCCATCCGAATCCAGCGTATGTGTGGCACCATTGCGGAGAAGGATAGGACGCCAGCACAAATCGCCAAACTGGACTGGGCTCAGCAGATCCTTAAGGCCTGCGACCCGTCAATAAAACGCCAGAGGTCAGTGGAAGGAACCAGTTCGGTTCCCAAGAGGCAGAGAGTGCATAACACCGGCATCTCTCCCACTATTACACAGATCTTTCAGCGACACCTTGAAAGACAAAATTGTGGTCCCAGTCATCGACCGCAATGACATTGATGGGTCTATAACCCTTGAGAAGTGGGATATGGTTGAGAGACCGCTTTCGCGTTCCTTCTCTTCCTTTGTAAGAAACCATCCCGGACCTCCTCCGGTTACGCATGAAGGCGGGTGACATCAAGGCCACATCAAACTGGTCGCGTGTGATGATTAAAGATCGACCGATCTTTACAAGCTTGCAATAAGTAGGCTTGGAGAGTTGTGGCCCGGTGCAAAACTCGAGGTTGTTGCGAGGGAGGACATCCCCTGCCGACCAAGATCTCGTATCTGGATCACTGTGGATCCATCCACCCCTGAGGGCATCCTGGAAGTCCTGAAATTGAGCAACCCTTCACTTCCGACCCACAACTGGAAGGTTGCCAAACTGGAAGAGCTGAAGGGCGATTAAAGATGTGTCGTGGTTGTAATCAACCAAGAAACCCTGGCTCCTCTGGCCAAGAACGACTACATGATCAGATTCGCATGGGACGATGTCAAAATGCGGGTCTATAAAAAGGACGAAATGGATGCGGGTAAACTACCCCCTCCTCCTCCTCCTCCCTCTGACTCTACGATCGTAGTCTCAGATCCTGGGGCTTCAATCTCCTTACCCTCTTTAGAGGACGATGAACCCTCGCCAACCAACGAATCACCATCCATAACCGACGCTTTGTCAGATATGGAGACTGAAGATCAAGATCAGGATAAGGCTCTTCTGACTGAAGACGAGCTTCTCAACTCGTCCTCGGAATTGGAAGGCCTGAATAACACCGTGGTGGAGGCATCTCTGCCTGATTGTAGCGAAAATGCTGCAGTTAGTTCAGATTAACCCCCAACACTCCATTAAGGTTTCGGCCGCACTTATTCTTCGTCTTACCAAAGGCGCAGAAGACATCGTCCTGATACAAGAACATTGGATTGTCAACATCCTGGTTCGAGGACTCAGGACTCCCGGATACTACTCACTGTATGTGACCGATAAAGGTAAACCTAGATCGTGCATACTAATGAAAAGTAATATTAATGCTTATTTACTCCCTAATTTCAGCGATCGAGATACAACTGTGGCAAGACTAGAGACCGCTGGTAGATCATTCTGGCTAGTATAAGCGTATCTCGCCCACGATCGAGTAGGGCCTCTCCCTGATGATAACCTAGAGAGGTTAATCGCAGAAGCAAGGAGGCAGAAAGTTGATCTCATAATGGGGTGCGATGCTAACGCTCATCACACCGTGTGGGGCAGCACAGACATCAATAACAGAGGTGAGTCACTTTTTGAATATGTCTTACGTACTAACCTCATTGTTTGAAACTCAGGTAATGAACCCACCTTCA
Source organism: Portevinia maculata (assembly GCA_949715645.1). Lineage (NCBI taxonomy): Eukaryota > Metazoa > Arthropoda > Insecta > Diptera > Syrphidae > Portevinia > Portevinia maculata. The sequence goes on from OX454526.1 coordinate 226,164,158, forward strand.
TTACCAAAAATCGACAAGAAGTCCTTGACATCACTCTTGTCTCTGATACCATCAACGACATGACTACGGGTTGGAAGGTTTCGGCTGATCACTCTTTTTCCGAAGGGTACTGTAACAACAGAAAAAATCCCTTTAGCGTAAGCAAATTATAAAAAAAAAAAAAAAAAAATCTTTTCAACCTTAACGTTGAGCCTCCATGTCAACCCACCTTCCGAAATCCTCGGAAAACCAATTGGCCCTTATACAGAGACACTCTACATAATCGTATTAACTCTGTAATTAGTCCACCCTGTGACTCCAATGAGCTCGACAATAAAGTCGATGAACTCACCCTGGCCCTTAACGAAGCAATGGCGGCATCCTGCCAACTCGTACAACACAGAGCAAAAAGAAGCCTCACTGGTGGGCCCCTGAGCTGGGACCACTCAGAAAGGAGTGCAGAAGACTCTTCAATCTTGCTAAAAGCTCAAAAGCAATAACCGATTGGGACTCCTATAAGGAATCCCTCACACTATGCAAAAAAGAACTAAGGAAAGCCAAAAGATCGTCATGGAGACTCTTCTGTGGCAAAATAGAAGAATCATCTGAGGCATCAAGGCTAAGAAAAATCCTCTCTTCTTATCCAACTATGCCCAGCTGCAGCTCCAATATTACCGGCAATTTACGCCCTAGCAGGTCTTATGCACAGGTAACTTACTCTCACGGTCTGATTACTAGGGAAAATCTGACTTGGGCGCTACATAGCTTCAAACCCTTCAAGTCTGCAGGACCAGACGGCATAATACCTGCCGAACTACAAATGTCAGCGGATATCATACTGCCTGTGCTGGAGATGATCCTGAAAAGCTGTCTAGACCTGGTTCATATTCCCCGGGCTTGGAGAGAAGTGAAAGTGGTTTTCATACCCAAGGCTGGCAAATATTACCACGTCAGTCCAAAGGACCTCAGACGCTGGAGCGATTGATTGATATCCATCTTCGTACGAATATAAATCCGCAATTGTTGCCTGCGGCTCAGCATGCATACTGTAAGGGAAAGGCGGTGGAAACCGCTCTTCACTCCTTAGTACGCACTATCGAATACTCTCTTCATCACAAAGAGTATACCATGGTGGCTTTCCTTGACATAGAAGGCGCCTTTAACAACGTTAACACAGCTGCAATGGCAAATGCACTGACAGAACTGAATGTGGATAGCTCGCTTGGTGAATTGATTAATCTACTGCTTGAAAGTCGGATTATTAATTCAAAACTGGGCGTTAAATCTGCTAGGAGGTCTGTCAGTAGAGGCACGCCACAAGGCGGTGTTCTTTCTCCCCGTCTCTGGAATTTGGTGGTTAATAAACTACTGATAAACCTGGAAGAGGAGGGCTGCAGGGTGATTGCCTATGCGGATGATGTTGCTATAGCCGTCTCAGGAAAACACCTCAATACCGTAAAGGAACTCCTGCAAAACGCTCTTAACAAGCTAACGAGATGGGCTAATCGGTGTGGACTGGGCGTTAACCCCCACATAACCGAGTTGGTCCTCTTTTCCAGGAAATATAAAATCCCACATATTGACCCTGCCTCTATTAGCGGTACAAGCTTAACCTTCTCTGACGAAGCAAAATTTTTAGGTCTAATCTTCGATAGGAAGTTAAGCTGGAAACCCAATATACAAGAAAGAGTCAAGAAAGCTACAGTAGCACTTTTCTCTTGCAAAAAAGCCATTGGCACCAAGTGGGGTATACAACCCCGCATTACGCATTGGCTATATAGAGCGGTGGTTAGACCAATTCTTACTTACGGGGTGGTCGTCTGGTGGACTGCCCTGGATATAGCTATAAACCGCGACAAAATGGGTAAACTGTGTGCATTAGCGGAGCACTCCGTACAACCTCCTCCGCTGCACTGGACATTCTGTTACATCTGATAACCCTCGACATCTTCAGCATGCAAACAGCGGCTTGTTCCGCTGTCCGCTTAAAAGCTACCTCACAGTGGACCAACAAGAAGATCGGCCACTCCATCATTTTGGACTCCTTTAAGTCTCTACCCAGAAACATTGACTACACCATACCCCGCCTGCAGTTCGGAAAAAACTTCCAAATCACCATTCCTTCCAGATCATTCTGGGATGATGATGCATTTGCGGAAGATAAATCGATCCACTTCTACACCGACGGATCTAAAACCAGCGATGGGGTAGGTGGGGGCGTTTTCTCAGAAAAGCTAAATCTTAGCCTCTCTTTCCGTCTTCCAGATTATTGTAGCGTGTTCCGGGCGGAAATTTTAGCGATAAAAGAAGCCCTGTCGTGGCTAAAGAGGAATGTGATAGCCTCAAAGGATATCCGTATTTTCTCGGAGAGTCAGGCAGCGATTAAGTCCCTGGACTCAGTCTCTTCAAATTCCATCGTAGCCCAAGATTGCCACTCATCTCTTTCGGAGATGGCAGAGCAGTTCAACATTCACCTCTGTTGGGTGCCGGGACATAGAGACATTCCAGGTAACTGTAGGGCAGACGATCTCGCCAAAAAAGGAACCACTTTACCTCTCTTACCTGATAAAGGTTCTTTAGGAATACCAATCGCTACATGCAAACTCTTGTTCAAGCTATCAGCAATCGAGAGAACAAACCTTAGGTGGACATGTAGCAATACTTGTCTAGCGACTAAGCGGATCTGGCCAAAGCTGGATCTGCGACGCTCTAGGTGTCTAATCTCATTAAACCGACTGCATATTAGCTCGACTATAGGTGTTATCACAGGACACTGCTTAATTGGCAGGCACGCATCCAGACTTGGCGTGCACTCAAACGACTGCTGCAGAAGCTGCATGGACGATGAGGAGGAGGAGACTATACTTCACCTTCTCTGCACATGTCCTGCGCTCTCCCACAAAAGAAATTTCCATCTAGGGGACTTCTTGTTTAATGATACAAACGACTTAGCCAAAACTGGCGTTAGAAGTCTTTCGCGCTTCATAAGAAGCTCCTATTGGTTCAACGAGCAGTGAGGGAATCCCCAGATCTGTGTGGTACCACAATGGACCTAATATTGGTCTAAGTGTGTTCGCCTTAGCTGACAGCCACGTCAACCTAACCTAACCTATGTACCAAACTAAAGCTAAAAATGGTAACAAAGCGCGGTACGAAATATTTTAAAATGCCTGCAAGCTCACTTCCAAAAACCTTTTCAAAAATATCAAGAGTAAGTAAAACTTACTACTAATTTAGTCATGAAAATAATAAATTTTGTTTATTTTGCGAAGGTTTTGAAGGAAGTCTCCTACCTCCAAATAAATCCGTGCTACTGCAGCAAATATATAGATGCAACTATATTTGTCCGGTGTGGAAAAATGCAATTTTGAATGAACCCATCCAAATATGGCCATTAGACAATGGTTGGATACTATGCGACTCAGGCTATCAAGTTAAATGGTTTGATGGCAAAACTGCACCTGACAATCTCGATGATATTCTTAGGACTAACTTGATACATCCGACGATGAAGACAATGTTGTATGCAACGATTCATCTGATGAATCAGGTTGTGATTAAAATCATTTTTGTAGCGTTAAACAAAATATTGTAGTGTATGTAATATGTAGATATTTAGTTGGATTTATTATTATTTATGTTTTTATTTTCTTAGAAATGTCATCGAACAGTTTTTTTTTATAAGTGTTCTTTTGAATTCATCCATTTAGTAAAAAAAAATTACTGAACTATGTTGGTGTATAAAGAACAAAGACGTTAATATAAATTAGTTTTTTAGTTTTATTTATCAGGGGTTTGCCCCATGCAAAAGGTCTGGGACCCACATTTTCTTTATCAGAACACTTCCACCATCATTGTGGTATATACAATGTGTGGTTATACCAATTATTTCAAAAACTGATTTTTTTGCATACTATTAGTACATACGTCTGGCATGGGGATAGCCCCAAGCGAAACGTCTGGCACCCACAGATTTGTGTAGATGGATTCAACCTCTTTCATTTAATATTATTCATAAGTGCATTTTTACTTTACTATTACTAACCTTTGCCCAAACAAATGCTGCCAGACTAGCGAAATAGACTTAGAGCCGTTTTATTCAGTCGAAGTTGAACTGAACTTGGGGATTTTTAATGTCAACTTGAGTAACTGCTTTTATTCACTCAAAGTTGACTCGCTCAACTTTAGATATTCCGAAGTTGAGAAAAGAGAGAGTTGATCAACTTTGATTTTGCTCAACTCCCCGAAATAGTGGAAGTTGTAGAGCAAACTTGGGATTTTACGTCAAATGTCAGATTTTTTTCTCATTTCTGTTTTTGATTGTACGAACTTCAAATCAAGTGGTGTAAATAATCAAATATTAATGTTTTAAAACTTAAACAATGTATCGTTCAAATTATTTCTGGGAAGGTTGGCCATCGTCTGATTCGGGCTGCGAAGAAGACGAGCGCAATTTGATCTGTGAAAGACGGCAATACAAGATGCTACTACCTACGTGTTGAGCTCTGAAAATGGGACGACCGTGACTTCATATATCGTTTTCGTCTCTCAAAGCGGACGACAATGATGGTGCTCCAACTTATAATGAATTCGTTGCCGTACGACGTGAGAAGGTATTTTACGCCGAATAAGTTGTAATTTTATGTACCTATATTCCATAGTGGTTTTCTTCTTCGATAGATCGCGTGAATTAAGACCAATAACCCAATTATTCATCGTATTACGGTACTATGCACTCGGATCAATTCAATTGGCGGTGGCCGATTTCATTGGAGTAAGCATTGCCACCGTGCATCATGTGCTGAAACGAGTGTCGAGAGCGATTGCCAATCTTTCGCCACAATTTATTCGTATGCCGGAAACCCAATTAGAACTACTGCAAGCAGCACGTGACTTTTTTGCAAAAGCAAAATTCACTCGAACTATTGGTGCGATTGATTGTGCGCATATCCGAATTCAATCACCAGGTGGAACTGACGCAGAGAATTTTAGAAATCGTAAGGGATGGTTTTCCCTAAACGTTCAAACGGTTTGTGCTGCGAATTTGAAGATAAACGATATTGTTGCTCGTTGGCAGGTATAGCTCACATGAAAAATATACATTTCAAATCGGTTTTTAATTTTTTATGTGCTCCTTAATAGGGCTCCACGCACGATCAGCGCATTTTCAATCTGTCTAGTTTGAAACAACGATTCGAAAGAGGCGAATTCAAGCAATTCATTCTTGTTAGTGATTCGGGTTACACTAATGTCACGAACCCCATCGAAAATTTATATAATGAATCGGAGATTCGCACTCGCAATTGCGTAGAACGTTCGTACGGCATTTGGAAAAGGCGTTTTCCAGTGTTGGCCACTGGCTTAAAGTGCAGAGTGGAGACTGTACAGTTAATTACAATTGCTTGTGCCGTTCTTCACAACGTAGCTATTGACGAGAATGAGGCGGAACCACCACCGGAAGTGTACGGATTTTCCGATATGTTAGCCGGCACATATGTTTCTTCGGGTACGACTTTGCAAACAACATCAATAGTCACTGACAATGTCCGCTCTCGATTGGTTCGCACATATTTTCAGCCGATTTTAGATCAAGCTTAAAAAAGTCCAATTAATGTAGAACAATTAATAAGAAAAGAAAAAATAAACAAACTTCAAAAATGTATGATTTTTTACTTATTATTATTGCAAAAATATGTAAAGCAAAGAAAAAGTTTTAAGAAAAGCGGTACTGTATAATGCTTATACACAAATGTAAATGAATTAAATTTTAAAGCATATTAATATATATTTTCAAAAAAATGTATAAACTTGTAGGTAACAGTAGAAAATATCACGGCTTTTTGTAACATTTAAAAGGAACATCATGAAAACAGAATCGTTTCCAGCACTCTGAATCTGTTTCCTATTTAGCTTTCTTCTTTTTGTCAGTAGGAGACTTTTTAGATCCGGAACACCTACATAGAACAGCAAATATAGTTGCGATGACAAAACCAATTACACCGAATTTTAGCAGCTGTGACCTATCCATGTTCTACAAATTGTCGTTTATAAAGTGGTTCCTGTAATAACAACATTAAAGAACACTTCTAATTACATAACTAGATTTAACCATATACTCATCTGTTGCTTTAAAGCAGCACCTATTTCTTCCGAAACAGCGTATAGTCTTTGGCAAATGATGCAGTCATTGGAAAACTTAAAAAATACTTTAATTTACAGAAACAACTGAAATATTTTCTAAACTTACACGAAAACAAACCAATCACCGGCTGGATCTCAGCAAATCCAAAGTTGAGACTGACATATTATGTGTCATCTGTCACAAATATCCCAGGGAATTTTTTCAAACAGCAAGTTGGTCAACTTGCGAATGTCAAATTCCAAACCGAAAGTTGTAATAGTGAAAAAAAACATTTTTCAACTTGCAGTTCAACTCTTGAGTTGATATCAACTCCGAAGTTAGCAAACTTGGGAGTTATCAGCAAGTTGAACAATAGTGAATAAAACGGACCTTATGCTATTTATTTGTTTGTTCAGATGGAAGTTTAAGGCATATTGCAATTAGACCATCACAGTCACCTGTAACTAACTTGTTTCTTTGCATTTAATACAATTGGTTTGTATGTTCAGAGCGGTGAAGGAAATTCGCATTTCAGCAGTGAGGATTCCCAAATGATTTATAAACCATATTTGCATGTGAAAAAATATTAATTGAAGCTGAGATAAAATAAGATATTATAAGACAAGTTATAGTGTGTGTACGAGCGGTGGTTCATCAAATAAAAGCGTCATCCATTCATAATCGGTATCATAATCACATTAAGTACATATTTCGTTTGAATTAGGTTACACAATCGAATCTCCGAATATAAGTAGAAGTTTTTCATATGGTTCTGCTCAAACAGCTGAGTTATGTTGATCAGTTTGGGCAGCTAAATGTCATTGATTTAGGTATTCTTTTTGATAACTACCTTAATTGGCATAAACTCTGTATAACTTATATGGATGCTGTTTTATGAATAAGGATTTATGCAACGTTGAATAAAAGACCGACCACTAGCGCCCGATATACTTAATTCAAATTTCAGTTTCAGGATGGCCGAGTAGGTACAAAGGAAATGAAGCATAGTTTAATTTTTTTTTTGAAGTAGGTAGGTACAATTAAGCAATTTTATAGTTGGGTACCCAAATGCATAGAATTTAAAGTACCTATGTATTGAACTTTATCAAGCGCATGGTTAGGCAATCACATGTTATAGAAGCCCACATTTGTTATCCTATCCCAGAAATTATAGAAGTTTTGTAGGGATATACAGTGAAAACTCACTTGACCGGATATTAATGGTGCATGATTTTGTCCGCCTAAGGGAAAATTATAACTAGTTATCCATGTTTAAGCTAAAGAGAAAAGTCTTCATTTTCACTGATATCCATACAGACAGATATGATATGGCATTGATGAAAGTTTGGGTTAGGTCATGCCATATTGCAAGGAGGTGTATGTCAGAATATATCTACTTACAGTAACTGGGGACACTCTGCAAGTGTTCCTCTTTTGTTTTTCAATTTTAAGTATCGCTTTTGTTTTACCAGGACAGGCGGAATTGGCAAAATAAAACAAAACCCTATAATTTCGCCGCTATTTCTACCTATTTACTTCCTGGAAGAATACAGACTTGCGCTTTTTTCATTTTTCCGATTCGCTCTCCGCTCCTCCTCGTCTGGTTAAACCACAGTGAATAAAAACACGTATATCTAGTGTTAGAACATGGGTAATTCAAAAGAAAAACAATCAGACAACCTTCATTAGGCAAACAAAATACTAACAAGTGACATTTCTCAATGCTTCACTGCAATGGTGCATGTACATGTACATGTACAATATGTATTTAGCAACAATTTCATATTTTGATAATAGATAAATAAACTTGCGGAATACTGCAATAAAATGTGCCGTTAATCAAATTTAGCAATTTAGCTCCACACAAAACAACGAAAATTCTAACTATCCATTAAATATTCATCGTATAGTACCTATTGAGCAAGAAGTGATGGTGCGGCATGGCACAATACTGACACAAAATAAATTATATCATTGCTTTATAAATTAGATGGAATATTTCTAAATCAACTAGGTGTAGATACAAACAAAAATTATAGAAATCGGTATCGATTCTACTTGCAGGCGACGAAGAGAGATTTCTTATTTTTCCATCATCTCATGCGACATACTCCCTGTGTTTCTTTACTCATTCTGAATATTCGGAATATTCCGAGTGAGACATTTACGTTTCTTTATTCAATGGAATATTCCGGATAATCCATTTCGGTGTTTCTTTATTCATTCTCGAATAAATGGAATGCATTCTTTTTATTCCTAGAGAAAGGTGGAATAAAAAGAATATTCCCTCGTTTGACAGATGCACTTGATCAAAAAAAAAAAAAAATAGAAGCAACAGCAAACAATCAAATGTGTGTTGTTTTAAGTTAATTATTTTTTTATTACATATTTTTAATTTCCTTCCAGAATCAAATATAGATTTTTAAAATGGTTTTCTGTGGGCATGAAATGCCGCATAGATGTTGGTAGTTGGTGACAAGATGATTTCATGAGCAGTGTTACCACTTATGCTACATAAAAAGGTGCATGTTTTTTGAACTTGTACTAAATCCTTACTCGAAAGGACAACATATTGTTGTTTTATTATATATTTAATGTTTTACTATTTTCCTTCGATTCAACATATTTAACATAATAACAACACGAGAATATAATGTTATTCATACAAAGAATAACAATATCTTAGTAATAAATAATATATTATGCTTTATCTGAGCGAAAGTTGTATATTACTGTATTGGGTACTTCGTTAAGAAACGCAGCTGGGGAGACTTAAATAGGGACAAGTCGTTTTCCGCTATATATTGTTTTGGTTGTCGAAAATATTGATAGCTTTAAAATGTTCAGTCAGTCACAAATTCGTCACTGACAAATAAATTTAGAGAATTCATTCGCTGTTTTTGTTTGTAAAATAACATTTTTAAAACGAAATGTGAGTAGAATTGCTTTTTTGGAAAATAAAATAATATGTATTGAATAGATACAATCACTGGAACTTCACTTCCATAAATCTTATGAACAAAAAGCAGTCACAAAAGCGTGAGCTTAAACAAAGCAACTAACAACAAAATAAAATTAAATTTTAATACGTTATAATCAAATTATTAATTGAATAATCAAATTATTTGCGATATAAAATTAAGAAGGAGTATCTAAACACTATTTTTGAACAGTAAAACGTAAAAAATATTGTAGAATTGTGTACGAGAAATAAAAATGGCAAAAATGTATTTTTTTGGAAACAAATTAGGTTGAACGAATTTGCTATATGTATACACATTTTTAATACTACTAAGTACAAACGAACAAAAACAATTAATTAATAACAAAATTGTACAAAAAAAAATGAAAATGCCTTTAAATTGCTGCATCAGGAGCTGCATAAGTCATTTTGGTCAACATGTTCACTGTTTTTATATATTTTTTTTGCCCTGACATACTTTCTCAGGTTTTTCCTCAATAAAGGAGAAAATTTCCCTTTGATTTCACCTAAATATACACTTTATTAACAATCGCAATAATTTTTCATACAATTTCTGCATATTACTGAAATTGTATGCTTCAATGTTTTCTTGACGTTTAAGAAAGAAATGCAGCACTTGAGAAAGAGATAGCTTTACGCATGTGCTTTATCGCATTTTTCTTGTCAATGTTCACAATGGATGAATAATTTGTTAATTGACATTCATAGTACCAAAATATCGATTGATTAATAAATTTTGTCGCTTATCAATAATTGATTTTTGACAACGATAATAAGGGTGTTTCACTATTACAACTTTCGGTTTGGAATTTGACATTCGCAATTTGACCAACTTGCTGTTTGAAAAAATTCCCTGGGATATTTGTGGCAGATGACACATAATATGTCAGTCTCAACTTTGGATTTGCTGAGATCCAGCCGGTGATTGGTTTGTTTTCGTGTAAGTTTAGAAAATATTTCAGTTGTTTCTGTAAATTAAAGTATTTTTTAAGTTTTCCAATGACTGCATCATTTGCCAAAGACTATACGCTGTTTCGGAAGAAATAGGTGCTGCTTTAAAGCAACAGATGAGTATATGGTTAAATCTAGTTATGTAATTAGAAGTGTTCTTTAATGTTGTTATTACAGGAACCACTTTATAAACGACAATTTGTAGAACATGGATAGGTCACAGCTGCTAAAATTCGGTGTAATTGGTTTTGTCATCGCAACTATATTTGCTGTTCTATGTAGGTGTTCCGGATCTAAAAAGTCTCCTACTGACAAAAAGAAGAAAGCTAAATAGGAAACAGATTCAGAGTGCTGGAAACGATTCTGTTTTCATGATGTTCCTTTTAAATGTTACAAAAAGCCGTGATATTTTCTACTGTTACCTACAAGTTTATACATTTTTTTGAAAATATATATTAATATGCTTTAAAATTTAATTCATTTACATTTGTGTATAAGCATTATACAGTACCGCTTTTCTTAAAACTTTTTCTTTGCTTTACATATTTTTGCAATAATAATAAGTAAAAAAGCATACATTTTTGAAGTTTGTTTATTTTTTCTTTTCTTATTAATTGTTCTACATTAATTGGACTTTTTTAAGCTTGATCTAAAATCGGCTGAAAATATGTGCGAACCAATCGAGAGCGGACATTGTCAGTGACTATTGATGTTGTTTGCAAAGTCGTACCCGAAGAAACATATGTGCCGGCTAACATATCGGAAAATCCGTACACTTCCGGTGGTGGTTCCGCCTCATTCTCGTCAATAGCTACGTTGTGAAGAACGGCACAAGCAATTGTAATTAACTGTACAGTCTCCACTCTGCACTTTAAGCCAGTGGCCAACACTGGAAAACGCCTTTTCCAAATGCCGTACGAACGTTCTACGCAATTGCGAGTGCGAATCTCCGATTCATTATATAAATTTTCGATGGGGTTCGTGACATTAGTGTAACCCGAATCACTAACAAGAATGAATTGCTTGAATTCGCCTCTTTCGAATCGTTGTTTCAAACTAGACAGATTGAAAATGCGCTGATCGTGCGTGGAGCCCTATTAAGGAGCACATAAAAAATTAAAAACCGATTTGAAATGTATATTTTTCATGTGAGCTATACCTGCCAACGAGCAACAATATCGTTTATCTTCAAATTCGCAGCACAAACCGTTTGAACGTTTAGGGAAAACCATCCCTTACGATTTCTAAAATTCTCTGCGTCAGTTCCACCTGGTGATTGAATTCGGATATGCGCACAATCAATCGCACCAATAGTTCGAGGGAATTTTGCTTTTGCAAAAAAGTCACGTGCTGCTTGCAGTAGTTCTAATTGGGTTTCCGGCATACGAATAAATTGTGGCGAAAGATTGGCAATCGCTCTCGACACTCGTTTCAGCACATGATGCACGGTGGCAATGCTTACTCCAATGAAATCGGCCACCGCCAATTGAATTGATCCGAGTGCATAGTACCGTAATACGATGAATAATTGGGTTATTGGTCTTAATTCACGCGATCTATCGAAGAAGAAAACCACTATGGAATATAGGTACATAAAATTACAACTTATTCGGCGTAAAATACCTTCTCACGTCGTACGGCAACGAATTCATTATAAGTTGGAGCACCATCATTGTCGTCCGCTTTGAGAGACGAAAACGATATATGAAGTCACGGTCGTCCCATTTTCAGAGCTCAACACGTAGGTAGTAGCATCTTGTATTGCCGTCTTTCACAGATCAAATTGCGCTCGTCTTCTTCGCTGCCCGAATCAGACGATGGCCAACCTTCCCAGAAATAATTTGAACGATACATTGTTTAAGTTTTAAAACATTAATATTTGATTATTTACACCACTTGATTTGAAGTTCGCACAATCAAAAACAGAAATGAGAAAAAAAAAATCTGACATTTGACGTAAAATCCCATGTTTGCTCTACAACTTCTACTATTTCGGGGAGTTGAGCAAACTCAAAGTTGAACAACTTTCTCTTTTCTCAACTTCGAAATATCTAAAGTTGAGCGAGTCAACTTTGAGTGAATAAAAGCAATTTCTCAAGTTGACATTAAAAATCCCCAAGTTGAGTTCAACTTCGACTGAATAAAACGAGCCTAAATCTACCCGATGATTATTCCTTCAACTTTCCGCCATACCGTCAACCAGCAGCTCTACCTGTATCATCTTTGCGCAAAACCAAATAAAAATATTCTGCTGATACTTCCATCAGAACCAATATTAAAGGAAAACAAAAATAAACCCATATAATGTGCACAAACTATTATCATTTGTTTTGGCCTCAAGTCGTCGGGTGGTGTATCGTCGTATATACGAAGTGAGAATACTATAAAGTCTGTATACAATGGTATTGCATCTACAGCATCAATTTGATTGGCCAGTTAAGAAGCATTTGTTCAGATACATTTAGTTTGGATTGGAAAATTTGCAAGTTAGATTCGCCTGTGTGGATTTATAATAAAAATAAAATACAAATTTCACAGTACTTTTATCGGACCGATATTCGCTTTATTGTAGCTAAATGAGAACTCAAACTTAGAAATAACTTACAGTGGTAGATATTTATTATATAGGGTGGCGGACCAATCGTGCTATAATAACAAATTCAAATAACTTTTTTTTAATCAATGTATTTCATTTTTTTTTATTGTATAGAAAATTCAATTTAATTTTATATAACTAAATGTTTTTGAAGATAATATACCGTAAATGACATCCATGCTCATCCACGCATTTGCGACACCTGATCAGTTGTCGCGATCGCCTCAATTATTGTTTTAATGGACTGTTTCAATTCAGTTAAATTCCTTGGTTTCGTTTTTTACATCTCTTGCTTGACATAACCCCATAAAAAAAAACATAGGGACGGGCTACAGTCCGCTTGGGCGAACTGTTGGATACCCTATTCTTATTCCTATCCCTCATAAGTGGGCGTGTCAAAAGTCTAAGTATGGTTGAATTGTTAAGAACGCTCTACATATTTTGTTATATAACATTTAAAGAATTTTATCGAAAAAAACGCTCCCTAGCTCAAACTTGGGTGTTTCAATAAAATTGTTTTATTTAATTGTGGGCGTGTCAGTAGACGGATTTAAAAAAAATTAACACATGAGCATAAAGGGCCCCTAGATAGTATATATTATAAATTTCCGCTCCCTAGCTCTAACTTTGAATTTTCAAAAAAAGTTTTTTTTTCAAATTGTGGACCTGTTAGTTTGCGGATTTTGAAAATATTTACACAAGTTAAATATAATGTCCAAGAAACTAAAATTAAAACACCAAAAGAGGCTGGTTGTTTATTTTAAACACTTTATTATCTCCCGGTCGGAACAGAACTGCCTTACTTAATAATATCTTACTTCTAACTTACAACCTATGTACAGCCAGAACTGCTGGCTCATCCACCATCGGTCATTCGCACAAACGGAAATCGGTTCATGTGAATGACCACCGAATGCAACCAAAGCACAAAATCACCATGCCATCGGTTTTGCGTTGGCCTTGATTTTGTATGCCGCTGGCAAGTCATCGTCGAATCTTGTTTGCGCAGCATTTCCTGTGGTTGTTGCCCTTTCTCTGCTGCAATACGTAACTCAGATGAGCATAAAGGGCCAATAAAGAGTGCATATTATAAATTTCAGCTCCCTAGCTCAAACTTTGGATTTTCAAAAAAATTGTTTTATTTATTTGTGGGCGTGTCAGTGGGCGGATTTTGAAAATATTTATACATGAGCTTAAAGGGCCCATAGAGAGTATATATTAAAAATTTCAGCTCCCTAGCTCAAATTTTGGTTTTTCAATAAAATTGTTTTATTTTTTTGTGGGCGTGGCAGTGGGCGGATTTTGAAAATTTTATATCCCGAGCAGTTTTAAGAGTCATAGATCATATATAAAAAATTTCAGCTTCCCAGCTCAAAATTCGATTTTTTCCAAAATTTTGTTTTTTTGAGTTTGTGGGCGTGTCTGTGGGCGGATTTCAAAAATTCGTAAACTTGATTATTTCGGGACCCTAGAGAGTATATGGTTAAAATTTCAGCTCTCTAGGCCCAGTTTAAAGTCCTAATTTTTGCCGACGGACGGACGGACGGACGGACGGACGGACAGACATGGCTAGATCGACATTACTATCGATGCTGATCATAAATATAGTAACTTTTAGGGGTCTATTTGCAATATTAAGGTATGTTACAAACTATGGGTCAAAATTAATATAGGTACCCTTAGAATAGGGTATAAAAAACAATGTGCTTTAGACCACACGACTGAAGTAAAACTTCCTTAGCTCCATCTATATGTATGTATATATATATGTTTATTATATGTATATATGTATAATATATACATGTATATACAAGGTGGCGCAAAAGTTGTCAGGTGGCGCAAAAGTTGTCACCCGATGTTCTTTCGCTGCAATTTTTTTTTATGAATGAAAAACTTTGGTTCTGCTTTTGGATTATGTTAATTGGTGTCTTAAGTTTTCTGTATAGTTAACTTCACAAATGTCAAAGTAGAATTTACATTTGCCGCCATTTGCAAAAATTATAGCTTCTTCCGATAGGATGATGACTTTTGCGCCACCTTGTACATACACATATAATAATTTTCTACAAATACTTAAATTTATTATGGGTTCTCATTGATAAATTAATATTTTCAAATATGTTATCACACACTTTTTATGCACAATTTCGGTACGTAATTTCTTCTTAGTTGATGGTCCTGGAGCACCGCTTTCTGACTTAGATATATATATATTTCATGCAGTGGCTAGAGGAAGAGAGAAAGAAAATGTGCGCGCGCACTGTTCTCTTGCTCCTACAGTGTGATACAGACCTGCACTGTTTCTAAGATATGCGAAACGTAACTAGCTATGAGAAAGAGAGAGAGAGAGAAAGAAAATGTGTGCTCGCACCTCTCTCTCTCTCTCTTGCGACTACAGTAGTATTCGAAACGTAACTCTCTCTCTCTTTCTATCTTCACTAACTTATATTTCCCTCTCAACTTCTGTTCAGGGATGGGACTTTTTGAAAAGATGTCCGCAGTAGATTTGCAAAAATAAACCCAGTACATTCAACTGTTTCGCAGTAGATTTTTATATTTTCAAAATATAAGTAAGATATAACATATCGCTCATTAAAAAGAAAACCGTCATAACTCAAAAAAGAAAATTTTTGACTTAATGATACAGTTCGAAGCCATTTTCTATAAAGATTTTCCTGGAACAACGTCATTTCTACAACTTAAAAGTAGGCGGCTAGAGAGCACTTGTGTCGTTATAGAGACTGTCACTTTTGAATTTTTGTTGTATGGAAATACTGTTTTATTTTCATTTACTCAGTGACCTTTGAAGTGGAAACTATTCTAGCCGTATTTAAAAAGTGTCATATTTCGTGATAAAACTGTTTTGTATTCCAGGTAAGTTTAATGTTTGTACTACTTTTAAAAGTTAAAAACGATTTATTTTGTGTTGTGACGATATAGAACAAAAAATATAATAGACTTACAAACGTAATATTTAGAAATGTGACAGTCTTCCATTAAATGTACAGCTTTTTAATCGTATTATTCTGTCTTGTGACGTTACCGATAGGAAATTATTCACGATTTAGAAATATATTTTTTGGACTATGTCACCATATGACGTTGTTGTAACAAAAATGTATAATGTAGTTCATAGATTCTCTAGTGTTATTTTAACTTATGCCATTTTTTCCACAAAAAGGTACACAATATTGCAATATATTAAAATGCATCCCCGTGGAAGGCAACTCGTTGAGCTTGCGAAAGCACAACAATCGAATAAAAAAATGTATCAAAAACTATCTCAAGAAGATTTTAATGATCCAGGTAGCAATGTTGATATATTTTAGATGTAATTCCTAATCTTAAAATGTCCCTTTTTAAAACTCTTTTCTTAGATAAGAACAAACTTTTAACATTCGATATTAGTAATATTCCATTACCTTTAAATGAGCCTGGTAAATTTAAATCATCTTTCAGCAAGATTTGCTCTTAATGATCTTATTTCTTATAGAATGCAATGTAAATCAAAATGCTTCGTCAACTTTTATTGACCACTCCATATCTCCACAATCAAGACCCTCCTCCTCTAGTTCCTCATCTTCTGATTCTTCTTCATCTGAGAGCAGTGGATCTTCAACTGAAGACTGCGAAGAAATCCTCAACGACAAAGCTTATAAGCCCTCCAAAAGTGATGAAATTGATACTGATACTTCGTTGGATAGTACTCCTGAGCCAAGAGCTTCTTTATCTATTCACAATTCCAATCCAAGGCCACAAATTGCGTCCTCATCAAATCAGGCAGATGTTTTAACATTGGTAAGTCCTCCCAAAAAAGGTATTAAAAGAAGAAAAAATGTCGAAAACTGGAAAAAAAATCTTTTTAAAAAAAATAGAAACCTAGGTGAGGAATACCTCTCAAAAAATAAAAATGTAAGGCCTAGAAGGGAATTAAAAGCTGCTTGTGGGGAAAAATGTAAAATTAAGTGTTCCTCTAAGTGAAGCCAAGATGACAGGCAGCGAATATTTTCTGATTATTGGTCCTTAGGTAACATAGAATGGCAAAGAGAATATATAAATATCTGTATGACAGTCATTGCTCCAAGATACAGATATATACGTGAAGGTGGAACGCGAGCTCCAAGAAGCAACAACAACGCTTTCTCTTTTTCTACATCTGAAGTTGAAAAGGTCCGAGTCTGTAAAGTTTTTTTCGAAAACACTTTAGACATCAATGATCGGACAATACGAACTGTTCAAGAAAAACGGAATAAGATTGTTGATGTCTTACTCGAGCCGGACTTGAGAGATAAGCATGGAAAGCATAAGACTCCAGATCCAGCTATTAGAGACGGTCTACGAAACCATATAAATGCTATCCCCAAAATTGAGAGCTATTACACCAGAGCGAATACAACCCGGACATACATTGACGGGAGTCGTTCACTTGCCAATATACACAGGGATTACGTCGCGGATTGTAAAGCAAAAAAAGAGGCCTTTGGAAGCTATGCAATATTTTATAAGGTGTTCACCGAATCTTTTAATATCTCCTTTTTCACGCCAAAAAAAGACTTGTGTGAAACTTGTGTTACTGATTTTTGGGTATAAAATAAATAACTCACAAATATTTGATAAAAGGGCATACCCAAAATGAAGGTGATTCAGCTCACTCCCTCATTGAAAGGCAGGTGAAGCGCCAGCTGAAGAGTGGGCCGATTTATTCGCCCGATGGCTTTATTTCAGCAATCAAATCAGCCAAGAAAGAGGGACAGCCTTTTAATGTGAACGAGCTTTGTCATGAAGATTTTTATGACATTAAAGATCTGGCGGCAAAAATGGGTCCAATGAACATGGCTAATTTAAAACTTCATGATGCGAAGGTTGTCAAGGCCAACAGGGAGCACCCTAATTCAATTTTTTACAAAACTTCGTATGCGAATGACTTTCAAGAGGTTGTGGTAATAAAAAAGAAGAAAATCGATGCGGTTACTCTTCAAAAAGCATTTAACAACAGGCCAGGACTTGCAGAAAAGAAAAAAAAAAAGATCTATTAGACCTTGTAAATAAAAACCATATTCCAAAGTATTACAACAACTTTTATAAAAGTCTTTAACATGTTTTCATACCATATTTTTAATAAAAAAGCTATTTTTTTTTTATTATTTATTAAATTAAATGAATACATACTATTATTCCACTTTTTCTAAAAAAAACCTTGTTTTGTTTAAATAAAAATAAATAAAAACAAAGCGGTTATTTTTTATTATGTCATGAGTATAGTCTGTAAACAGATCATTTAATTGTGGAAATAAAGTCATATTTTGACTTATGACACATTTCCGATGCGTCTCAATCCTAATAACGTCACAACTGAATCTCCTTGCTGTTAATATATTTTTCGTAAATATACAAAATTGTAGAGTTATAGCATTATTGCATTCCATGTAATCGCAATTAATAGCCCTACCAATAAAATAATAAACTGTTAATAAAAATTGGGATGATTGTGAAATACAACTATGCAAACTTTAAATTTCATTTTCTGAGAAATGATGTTTTTTGAGTTATGACGGTGTTCTTTTTAATGAGGGATATATACACATAAATAATTTAAAATAATAAAATAAACCTTTATTTTTCTTTAAAACATAACAAAAACAGAACAAAACAAAAATTCATATACAGTACGAACTCGGTTAACGCAAACCCTCGATTCGCGCAACTCATCGATTTTCGCAACACCAAAGTCGTCGCACTTCTTGACTCTATAAGTGCAACTTTTCAACACATTTACCTCGATTAGTGCAACTTCTTGCGTTTATTCATCTTTTTTTTATTTGCATGTTCTCCTTTTGGTTTTGTTTTGTTTGGACCTGGACCAATTTCTTTTGTAAATACAAGGTTACGCAAGAGATGTCACCCGGCTGTAATTTTTTTAAATAAAAAACTTCGATTCCGCTTTTAGATTCTGTTTATTGATGTCTTAAATTTTGGGATAGGCTTATGACTTTTGCGCCACCTAGTAAAATGGCTATGTCATCATTTTTTATTTAAAAAAATGTAACCCGGTAAGTGCAACAAACTCGGTTATTGCAACTGCCTCAATTTCTATTAGTTGCTATTCGTATCAGTCTTAATTTTTTTTTCTAAATTCTAATTTCGAATCTAATCTAAACAACAAGTTTGGATTTTTACAGCAAAAGTAATCAAATTCAGTCTTTAATATATTATACATTTTAATTTCAAAATTATTACAAAAGTACAAATTGGGAAAACGAGAAATAAATTGTTGCTCCAGCCTCTGTATCGCATCTAAAAACTCTTGAGAAAAGTTTCTTTGAAATCTATGAATATGGAGGAAACACTACGTTTCTGACTTAATTTCAGCTCACGCTTGTGTTTTTGACGTTTTTTTTAAATGTAGCCTGCAAAATAATAAAACGCATTTTCGCTACCGAAATCAACAGTTTTATAGTCAGATTGGGATTTGAAATGTTCTTCACATTGGCCTTCTCTTTGGATGATTGTAACTGCATTTCAACGTCGGGAAGCTCTAAATTCATAGTTGGCTGCAGTTTTCATTGGTTATATCCTCCGTGTACTTTGCTCAAAATGTTCCGTAAAATGAACAAATGAATTGAAAGGGAGTCAGTTACTTGTTATTTCCTCTTCGGTTGCGTAAAACCTCGAAGGTATTTTCCAGACAATTTGTTTTTCCTCTCGACCGCAGGCCAAACACTTTACATAAAGTATGTTACCCATTTGTTCTTACAATATTTTTAAATTAAAAACATAGGGACGGGCTACAGTCCGCTTGGGCGAACTGTTGGATACCCTATTCTTATTCCTATCCCTCATAAGTGGGCGTGACAAAAGTCTAAGTATGGTTAAATTGTTAAGAACGCTCTACATATTTTGTTATATAACATTTAAAGGATTTTATCAAAAAAAACGCTCCCTAGCTCAAACTTGGGTGTTTCAATAAAATTGTTTTATTTAATTGTGGGCGTGTCAGTAGCGGATTTAAAAAAAAATTAACACATGAGCATAAAGGGCCCCTAGAGAGTATTATAAATTTCAGCTCCCTAGCTCAAACTTTGGATTTTCAAAAAAATTGTTTTATTTATTTGTGGGCGTGTCAGTGGGCGGATTTTGAAAATATTTATACATGTGCTTAAAGGGCCCCTAGAGAGTATATATTATAAATTTCAGATCCCTAGCTCAAACTTTGGGTTTTCAAAAAAATTGTTTTATTTATTTGTGGGCGTGTCAGTGGGCGGATTTTGAAAATATTTATACATGAGCTTAAAGGGCCCATAGAGAGTATATATTAAAAATTTCAGCTCCCTAGCTCAAATTTTGGTTTTCCAATAAAATTGTTTTATTTTTTTGTGGGCGTGGCAGTTTGCGGATTTTGAAAATTTTATATCCCGAGCAGTTTTAGGAGTCATAGATCATATATAAAAAATTTCAGCTTCCTAGCTCAAAATTCGATTTTTGCCAAAATTTTGTTTTTTTGAGTTTGTGGGCGTGTCTGTGGGCGGATTTCAAAAATTCGTAAACTTGATTATTTCGGGACCCTAGAGAGTATATGGTTAAAATTTCAGCTCTCTAGGTCCAGTTTAAAGGCCTAATTTTTGCCGACGGACGGACGGACGGATGGACGGACGGACGGACGGACATGGCTAGATCGACATTACTATCGATGCTGATCATAAATATAGTATTTTTTAGGGGTCTACGGGCAATATTAAGGTATGTTACAAACTATGCGTCAAAATTAATATACCCCTAGAATAGGGTATAAAAAAAAGTTGAGCTTTATCTTTTAAAAAACACGTACACTCTTATTTGTTTGCTCTGAGTACTAAAACGCGACACCCCGTATTGTGTTTTCTTCACTTGTTTCGCACGAATGACAAGAATCTAGGTCAATACGCCTTTAAAAATACATTATGAAAAAACGCGAAGCACCGCCCACTCTTCCTAACCTAATTGCAAAACCAGTGTGACCACCAACCATAAAAACTAGCAAGTAATGATTCAAATCATTTTTATTGTTACTAGGCCGAACACCGGATTGCATTATTTTTAACGAAATCAAAGCAAAGAAGAAGCATTTATTTTCATATTTTTGACTGAGGGTAATTGTAGAGGTTCATAATTAGGTGTAATTAGTAAAAAAAAATAATCACAAAAACCAGCCATAAATCATTTAAAAAAAAAGCAAAACAGGTAGCACTGTACGAAGTGAAAAGGTACACACAACGAGGATCAAGTCGATACGCCTTTAAAAAAGCATTATGAAAAAACCCACAATCATTCGTTTTACGAAGCATGCCGCATGTAGTGGTACATGCAAAATATACTGTGTACCGTTTTTTCCACAGCGGTCTTTCCGTTCCATAAGCGTTAAAACACATGATTTTGACCTGCTTCCACATATTGTAGGTTTTTTCCTGCATTTTGCTTTGTAGTAGTAGGAAATGCATATGTAGAGAGAGTGTCCCTACTCATTATATGGATATACTCTGGTCACTTGTCATCAAAATATAGCCGATTGCCGAAAGCCGTATGAACATTATGATTAGGTAATAGGTGGTGTTGGGGTGAGTAAGTAGTATCCCCGGCTGGTTGCTCGTTGAATTCCGTTGAGGCCCAAGAAAATAAGAAGAATTTTCGTTCTGGTTATTGACAATTCTTTGTTCTCTGTCTGATGAAAGGTCTTACAACGACGAAGTTAAATTCAAGAAGAAAATTATGCATGAGGCAATTAAAGAAGATGGCTGAGCGGTTTCCGATCTCAAATAGATTGTATGAATTGACATCTACCAGTTCATGGCGAAATAACTACTAAAATTCTAGTAGTTACGTTCAATGATCTTTGCCATGAACATTGCCGGCCGCCTTGCAGCAATGATGGCTGCAAAGTTTGCAAATACCAGGTTTGCTATTTGAAGCTCGGAAATCATTCATGAAAAAAAGGATACATTTTATATATGTGAATTAAATTAAAAATTAAAAATACAAATTTGATTTTGAACACTATACAGTACCTAAGTAGCGACCATATTTGTAGATCCGTGCAATATCTTTAGCGTTAACATTTATATTTAATTAAGAAAGTATTACCCTTTTCCTGTCGGATGTATTGTACATGAATAAATAAATAATAATAGTTGATGAATAGATGTTGAGTCAAACAATTAAGAGTGAGGTAATATGCACAATTTAGCAATTGAACGCGTTATGACCCCATTCTGAGTCCTTATGTCGGCTACGCGGTCCGAACCCGGATAAACTTTTATAATACGTCCGAGCCGCCATTCATTTGGGGGGAGGTTTTCTTCCTTTATTACTACCAAATCATCAATAGATACATCTCTCTGTGGGAATTTCCATTTGCACCTTTTGTTAAGTTCCTGAAGATATTCATGCTTCCATCTACGGCAGAACTGGTGATGCAATATTTTTATCCTCTCCCATCTCTTGGCGCAACTCAGGGATTGACTTTCAAGCGCAGGCTCAAGAGGACTTAATAAGGGACCACCTCGTAGAAATTGCCCTGGAGTCAGTGGGAGAATATCGGACGCGTTTTCAGATATTGGTGAAATTGGGCTTCGATTTTTGCTGGAAGGGTAGCGAACTCCTCAAATGTAAATTTATTAGTTCCAGCTACCTTCTTAAAATGGAGTTTCAAGCTTTTAACTCCGGCTTCCCAGAGGCCACCCATGTGGGGGGCGCCGGGAGGAATAAATTTCCACTCGAGCCGTTGATCAACATAGCTTTTAGATACTTCCAGTTAGATATTTCGCATAAATTGCTTAAAATCGTTCGTAAAGTTGGTGCCGTTGTCCGAAAATATCGTTTTCGGTATACCACGCCGAGCTATGAACCGACTTAAGGCTGCTAAGAAAGACTGCGTAGATAAATCGCTAGTTGCCTCTAGGCGAATAGCCCTAGTGTAGCGAAACAAACAAAGATACAGGCATACGCCTTTGTTAGTCGGCAGTTGCGTCCCAAAGAGCTACGTATCATAAAGTGACCTGCAAAATCGATGCCCGTATTGGTAAACGGTGATGAAATTTGCGTCCTTTCTAATGGTAAGGCCCCCATGTTTGCACTTTCTTCTTCTGAATTATGCATGTTTTACATGAACGAATGTGCTTTTTTACCAAGTTCTTCACCTTTAGTATCCAAAATTCATGAATTGAGATGTCATGGATAAATTTTACATAAAGGGCAGTAATATGTGCCTGATACGGGAGAATAATTGGATATTTTTCGTTGTAAGTTAAAGTGGAACAGGTAAGCCTTCCATTTGACCGAAGGATTTGATTTTTGTCTATCATAGGATTTAAATTCGCCAATGAGCTTTTTTTGGAAATAGGCTCGTTTTCCAGAAGAGCTACGTAGTCATTCTGAAAATAAAACAGTTCAGTCAACCGGATAACATAGTTCTTGAAATAGTTCTGAGTAACGATATTGTAAGAGTACTTATTTTTAAGACGAGGACTGGTTCTATGGTAAAATTGCAAAATATAGCAAATAACATGCAAAAAACTAGACCAGGAAGAAAATCCTCCCACAATTGTTTCAATATTAGCCGACATCGTAGTAAGATTTACCTTTATTGGTTTCATTTCGAGATCTTTATCAGCAGGCTGCTTCATAATGGATTCCGGCCAAGAACATTGAGGTTAGCAAAGCCAGACAGGGCCGTGCCACCATAAGTCGACCACCTGAAGGTCTGTCGACGAAAGACCTCTAGTCGCTAAATCTGCTGGATTATCAGCAGATCTTACATGATTCCATTTTGTATTTGGCACATATGACTCTATTTGTGAAACTCTTTTAGATATAAAGGTTTTCCAAGAGCTAGAAGGCTTATTTAGCCATGCTAAAACAATTGAGCTATCGGTCCACAGAAGGAGCTCGTACTTTGAGCTCTGATATACGAGGGCGGGTCAATAAGTCCGTGACTTTTGGAATAAAACACAGATTTTTTGATAAAAAAATTTTTTTATTTTTGAACGTAGTCTCCCTTGAGCTCTATAAACTTTGTCCAACGCTTCTCCAATTTTTTTATCCCTTCCAAAAAAAATGATTTGTCGAGGTCCTCAAAATAGGCCTTTATTTGCGAGATGACTTCATCATTGGAGTCAAATCTTTTTCCACCAAGCCATTTCTTCAGGTTTGGGAACAAGAAGTAGTCGCTCGGAGCCAAATCTGGAGAAAAGGGTGGATGAGGGAGCAATTCATAGCCCAATTCATGGATTTTTGCCATGGCAACTGCACATGTGTGCACCCTTGCATTGTCTTGGTGGAAAAGAACTTTTTTCTTGGCCAAATGAGGTCGGTTTTTTTTCAAATCGTCATTGAATCGGTCCAATAAGTTGGCATAATATTCCCCATTGATTGTTCTTCCCTTTTGAAGGTAGTCGATGTGGATTATCCCGCGTGCATCCCAAAAAACAGTCGCCATAACTTTATTGGCTGACAAACCCACCTTGGCCATCTTTGGCGCCGATTCACCCTTAGAAACCCACTGTTTTGACTGTTGTTTGGTCTCTAGTGTGTTGTGATGGATCCATGTTTCATCCACGGTTACAAAACGGCGCAAAAACTCCTCCATATTGCGATTAAACAACGCCAAACCTTCCTGTGAAGTTGTTACACGATTGCGTTTGTGGTCGACTGTGAGCAAACGCGGCACCCATCTTGCGGAAAGCTTTCTCATGCCCAAGTGATCATTCAAAATTGAAACCACTGAGCCATGCGAGATCCCTACGGCTTCCACAATCTCTCGCACTTTCAATCTTCGGTCGGCCAACACCATATCGTGAATTTTTTCGATTGTTTCGGGTGTAGAGACCTCAACTGGGCGCCCAGGACGTTCGGCATCTTCAGTGCTTGTACGGCCACAACGAAATTCAGTAAACCACTTTTTTACCATTGAAATCGATGGTGCAGAGTCCCCATAGTATTTTTCAAGCTTAACCTTGGTCTCGGTAATGGTTTTTTTTTTCTCAAGAAATAATGCTTAATAAGCACACGAAATTCACTTTTTTCCATTTTCTCCTCAAATTAGTGAGTAGTCTGATAAAAATAGCTGTCAAACACAAACTAACTGACGCAGCAAGTTTAAATTTTGACAGGAGTCAACTGACAGATGCCTGTTGACAGGAGCAGTGTTGCCGTTTCAGTAAAGAGGTCAGAAATTCAAAAAGTCACGAACTTATTGACCCGCCCTCGTAACCTTGCGAAAAAAGTTTTGATAACAAAACAGCACTACAGAGTTCCAATCTTGGTAATGGAACTTGTTTGACTGGGGCAACTTTGCTTTTGGCGCATATAAGGTTAGAAGACCAGCTGCTAGAATTGTGTTGTATGCGCAAGTAAAACGTAGTAGCATAAGCTCGCTCAGAAGCATCACAAAATCCATGGATTTGGATAACCTCGTTCGGACTGTACTGGATCCAACGAGGAACTTGAACTCTGTGTATGTCTGGTAGCGCAGCCAAAAAAGGTTTTCCAGCGGTGACATGTGAGGGGCACAAGTGGTGTGTCCCAAGACGTCCCATCACGCCAGATTTGCTGCATAAGTATCTTCGCAGTAATTATTACAGGAGCCAACCATCCTGCGGGATCAAACAGTCTTGCTATCACTGAGAGCACAGCTCTTTTAGTTCAAATTTTATCTTCTTTTAGTATTGAGAAAAAGAAGTGAAAGCTATCAGATCTAGCATTCCATTAAATCCCGAGAGTTTTTGAGATACTATTATCTTCTAATTTAAGAAAATCTTGGTTATAGAGATGGGATACGGGAAATTGTTTAATCAAATCCAAGCTATTGGAGGTCCTTAAGGAAAAACCTGCCGAAGGAAAAACCTGCCGAACTTAGAGCAGCTATCAGCTCGTTTTGTGCTTGAAAGGCTGTTTCAAAATCATGGGCTCCTGTAAGCACATCGTCGACGTAAAAATCATTTTTGAGAACTGCCGACGCAATAGGAAACGTCGATTGCACATCCTCCGCAAGACGCAGCAATGTACGTATGGCTAAATATGAAATGAAAATGACTATCGCTATGGTCGGATTCCCAAAATAAAATTCGTTGAAACGATGTATGTTCAGGATGAACAATGATCTGCCGATACATCTTTTCGATGTCGGCGTTAAAGACGTACCGATAGAAATGCCACCTCAAAATTAGAGTTGTTAAATCGGTTTGTAATACCGGACCAGTGTACAACATATCATTTAAACTAACTCCATTGCTTGACAGACACGGGGCGTTAAAAACTACCCGAACCTTTGTTGTAGTACTATCTGGTTTTACAACCGCGTGATGTGGCATATAGTCCCTGCATACCTGATGGTTTTTAATAATTTCCTCAGATGAAACAGCCTCCATATGTCCCAGTTTGACATATTCTTGAAGCACCTCATTATATTTCAACCGAAGGTCCGGATTTTTTGCTAATGATTTGCCCATGCGATGAAGCTGTTTTAGAGCTTGGTTTCTTGAATGGCCCATCGAGGCGATCGGTCTTTTAAATGGCAGATGAACTATGTAAGGACCGTTGGCGTTGCGAGTAGTGGTATCTGTCTGAATAAAGTTGTTCGCAGAAGATATCTTTGCTTGATACCGTATTTCGTTCAAATATCTCCTCAACTTCCCAAAACTTTGCAATTTGTTGATCTACCGAAGTCTCGCAAAAATACGACACAAATGTGGAAAAGGAATTAACATCCGAATATGGTGTTCTGGGCTATCAGAGATCCTAAAACGTCTGACTTCAATCCTTGCAGGACAATTGAGGGATACAAGTCTGATCCAATCACCATATATATCTGCGAACTTTCATAGAAATGGAGATCTGCGAGCTCCAATCCAATTGGTACTGTAACTTCATCTCTATGTATCATGCATGAAGACAAATCCCCAGTGAGGCGTTTCAAAACATATGCGTCAGCGAAAATGGTAAAAGTTGGAACATATTTTGAGGCAATACAAAGCGAACACAATTTTGATGCCGTTGTTGTTATCATTGAACTCATTCCAGATATCTGAGCCTGTATCGGCTTCACGGGTAAATTTAATCTTCGTTGCGCATCTTCCGAGATAAATGTAACCTCTGATCCTGGATCCACCAGAGCTCGAAGCGTAAATTTACATCCTAGGTGGTGGATATCAATCAAAGCCGTTGCTAAAATTATTCGCTTGTTGTTACCAGCAAAGAAAGATTGAGCTCGATAGGGATTGGAGTTTTCAGTGGACTGTATTGTAGGAGATTGTGGGGATGCTTGTAATGGATTCCCCATTCCCGAAGTGGAAGGAATATTTTGAGACGAGTTCAGCGGAGTTGGATGCAAAAGTGTATGGTGCTTTTGTATCCTTGTGCAAATGCGTTGAGGATAGGTAATTTGTGCAACAGCCCAATGAATTTACCTTGGTGAAGCGATCCGTGATACTTAACTGCAGAAACGCTGGACATTGCCGAAGAGAATGTGAACCATTGCACAAAGTAAATTTATTTGCTTTGGAATGAAACGCTTTATGTTTTGCTTTATGGGGAGAAGGGAGTTGACCTCTAAATTCGCCTTTTGACTTAGAAGGAAATTTAATGTCGAATATAGTTTCTAGCACACGGAAACGGCTTGTTAAAAACGAATCCATTTCACTCTAGGGCGGTATGTCTCGGGGTTTCTGAAGGGATTGTTCCCACAATGCAAGAATATTTTCCGGTAACCGATTGGAACAAAAATATACGAGAATCGGATCCCAAGTGTTCGTAGATACATCATGGGCTTCGAGAATCGATAAACAATCATTGATCACCCGCTGGGGATCCTTAATGCTTTTGCCAGATTCGATTGCAATCGCATTTAAATTAAAAAGTTTCTTTAATTGGTTATTCACCAAGATTCTCCTATTCGCGTACTGATCGGAAAGCGCTTTCCACGATAATTCAAAACTATCTGCGGTGAGTGGGAACCTCGTTACAATATCATTTGCATGGTGGTTTCTTTTGAATTTTTTACCATTTCAGATGTTTGGTGCTATTGATAACCCTTCGCACTGTTGAAACGCTTGCAGTAACACCGGCTTTCTGCTTTATTTTTGCCGCAGAGTCGCAGGAATTGGAAGCACATCTTAAAATTGCTCTTCGATCAACCGCTGTTGTTGCCGTTTTTTGGCCTCCTTTCATGTTTTTTCCGTGCGAATCTTTGCTCCTTAACCCTAGAAAGATAATCTACGTCTGCGAGACGTATGACGCGTGGGAAAAATGTTATATCCCTTTAACTATAAACCGCATTGGGTTGGTTGCTTAAACTAACTCAGTCGGTGGTCGGAGCTAGCCCGTAACGGTCGTGGCGCGATGGTAAGTACCTGCGGTAACAAGTTATAGCTATGCCGGACTTCTGGGGGCGTATGTGACCTGTGCCATTCTTACATTTAATTTAATCGTATCGTATATAATTTAAAATTACTAATACTTATTAGTAGACTTATTTTAAACCGAAAAATGAAGATTTGGCAAACAATTATGACTTAATGTCAATTTTAAGGTTCCTTTAAAATATAAGTTGTTTTTTGATGATTTGTAATGGGGCTTAAGTTTTTTGTTTTCATTGTTTAAATTAACATTTATTTATATACACTATCAGCTCAGTGTCGTGGAGTGCTTAAAGCAAGCAACTATCACGAGCAGAAATTGCCGGCACTAAAAGTGCTCTCACTGGCTCATCATTTAGTGCAGGTTTTAGTAAGGACAAAACAATTAAAAATACAATAATTATGTACCTATAAAATACGAGTACTAACACAGACACAAAATAATGCAAACAATTAAGACATTAAAGCATTATTACGCAAAATATTTTTTAGCTTAATTTTACTAACATGCAAGTCAATCACATGATCATTTAGATTATAGATTCTACTCATGCGACAAATAGGCTCATGCTTCCCATAATTCGTTCTATGATGGGGGCTAAACAATAATTCAGCACTGCGCAAATTATGGGCACCACCACGAAAATTAAAGCCAATAGACGACAGCAAGTCAGGTGCATCTATTTGACCGGATATAAGCTGCTGTAAAAAAATGATATCGCTATTAAGCCTTCGTTGAGAAAGGGGTAACATTTGAAGAAGCTTGATACGTTGACTGTAGGGAGGAAGGTTAAATGGATCATCCCATGGAAGTCCTCTAAGTGCAAATCGAATAAATTTACGTTGAATGGCCTCTATTCGATTTGAATGAATGTTGTAGAACGGTGTCCAAACTTGAGAGGCATCCTCTAGAATCGGACGGACAAAACAATTGTACAATGACTTAGAAACATAAGGGTCATTAAATTCTTTGGCCCACCGTTTTACGAAGCCCAACATAGAATTAGATTTATTAATAATAGAATTAATATGCTTAGCAAAATCCAGTTTGGGGTCGAAATAAACCCCAAGATCCTTAAAATTATCAACACTACAAAGAATATGTTGAGACAGAGAGTATTGAAAGGTGGAAGGGATATTCTTTCTAGAGAATGTCATATGTTGACATTTAGTTGGGTTCAGGGATAAACCGTTTTTATCACACCAATTGGCGAAGCTATTAATGTCAGATTGAAGAAACATTCTGTCTTGCTGACTAGTGATAGATTTATATATTTTCATATCATCAGCGTACATAAGGATATTACTGTGATTTATACATGCCTTAACATCATTGACTTAACATCAGTGACTTCCTTGGGGAACTCCAGACTGCGCTGTGAAAGATACGGATAGCGATCCTCTAAATTTCACTTGATAAACCCTTGATCTAAGGTATGAATTAACCCATTTTATGAAACTTGGTGGGAAGCCAAAAGCCCTGAGCTTAAACTCGATTATTTCATAGGACAGCTGGTCGAAAGCTTTAGAGAAGTCAGTGTATATGCAATCCATTTCGTCCTTATTCTCTAAGGTATTAGAACAATCATGCAAGAAACTTAACAGATTAGTGACAGTGGATCTGTTTCATACAAATCCATGCTGTTCATTACAAATTAAATTGCGACAAAGAAATATTAACTTTTCGCAAACAATTTGTTCAAAAAGCTTAGGGATACACGAAAGCTTTGAAATAGGCCTATAATTAGTGATATCACCACGTTCGCCTTTTTTAAATACAGGTGTGATAAAAGCACTTTTCCATAGATTAGGGAATTTACCAGTACTGATGGACAATTCAAACAGATACTTAAGATATGGAGCAATTGCATGACTACATTTTTTAAGAACGATCGGTGCAATGCCATCAGGACCTGATGAATAATCATTCTTGAGAGAAGAAATACATTTTAAAATTGTTTCCAAATCGAATGAGATACTACTAAAACTTATTTGGGAACAGCTAGTTAGATAACTAAAATATTGATCATCAATGTGAAGAGGGGTCCCCCTAAATGATTTACTGAAATGATCTGCAAACATATTGCTTGCATCTACTGAATCAGCAGTTGTAGAACTATTGTAAGTAAGCTTCGATGGATAACCATCGGTTTTTTTCTTAGAATTGACAAAACCCCAAAAAAGTTTGGGGTTCGATTTTAAAGAGCATTCCATTTTACTTATATAGTCAATATATAAGTTGCAGGATAAAGATTTGAATTCATTGAATAATGTGAAATAGAGTTCAAGATCTGAATGGCAGAGACTTTTTAAATAGTTCTTCCAAGCCCTATTACGTCTGTTTCGTATCGATTTTAGCTCTTTAGTGTACCAGGGATGGGACGTTTTCAGATTCCTAGAGGATTTCACAGGAATCACTTTTTTCATGCAGTTATCCATCAGAGAATAAAAAGAACCTACTGCATCTTCAATATTAGATAAGGCAGTAAGGTTAAAATTAAAGCTGTTAATTTCATCAGAAAGCCTTTGAAAATTTGCTTTCCGAAAGTCAAAAGATTGCGAACGGTCATACGAATTACTGTTTTCGTACAGATGTGCGCCCAGTTCAATAAATACATCCAAGGGTGGATGATTGTCATCTATGTTAGTTATACTGAGATGGGATTCCAGAACCACAGTACTAACAGAGTCAGAAGAGAAAACAAGATCGAGAGTTCGATTTCTGAAATTTTTTATACAGCTTGTTTGCTGTAAGTCAAAAGACAAAATGTTGTCAAGTAAAGCGAGCTCTTGTTGGGCAGAGTCAAAGGATGGAATGAAATGAGAATCATCCTCAGAAGGTACCCATCCAATATGTGGCAGATTGAAGTCGCCTATAAGTAAGACAGTGCTGTCACAACAAGATATGTCAAAAATATGGTCTAGTGCCATAGAGAGTTCCGAATACAAAGAACATAGACGAGACGATGGAATGTACGCATTAACAACATATAAATGTTTGTTCTTAAATACTAAATCATTAATTTATTTAACTTAATATAAACTACATAAATAAATAAAACGTTAATATTTTTTTAAAAAGTTCATGGGTTTCTTTAAATACACTACCAAAGTTCCATACGTCTCTGAGACGTATGATTATCTTTTACGTCATAAAAAGTATGATTATCTTTCTAGGGTTAAATAAGAATAGACCATACTAGAACTTCAATCAAATTTTGTCAGCGATCGAAGGCCCGGTTGGTCCTTGGTCTTTTAGTAAATCGATTTGAGCTCTTTCAACACTATTTAGAGATTTTGATCTACCCATTTTTCTTTGAAATACAATTAATCAAACAAAATTCACTAAAAGTACTTCAACTGTTAATCTAATGTGTCAATCTCCACAGAAAACTCATAACCAGCGAAAATAATGACTTTGTGTCTATTCAGTTGACGCAAAATAAAACTGCATTTTTCCATATTGAATACTTTGCAAGGGAACCAGGGAAAAAATAGCGGTACTTTTTGAAATATTCTTTCCGATTTATTTTGTCAACATCATTTGCAAACAGTTTGCATCATCAAATGTTATATTACTGCACAAGGTTTTGAAAAAATGGACAACGTAGCTTAGAAAATGTTTGTGCTTATTCAGTTGAAGCGGAGTGTATGTGCTTCTAAAGCACTAAGAGTATGATCTGTCACCAGTATTTGTTGAAAATAAGAATAAAATTCTATAAGCTGATCCGCTGCAGCGATAAAATTCTCTAGCTGAGACATAATTTTGTAAGTAATTGAAAAAAACCTAGCCTCAAACAAATAATTGCTCAAACGCGTAACCAATGTTCAGACGGGAAGCAAATTCGCACTATTAAACACCCTTAACTTTATATTATAAGACGAATTAGAGATCCTTGAGGTATAAATTCATGTGCAACACATATCAAGTGAGGTTAGGGTGTATATAAATTGATATGTAAAGTAAAATAATATATTACACTTTTTTTTTTTTTTTTTTTTTTTTATAATTTGCGTGCGCTAAAGGGATTTCTTTTTTCTGTAGTGACACAGTACCCTTATAATGGTAAAACCACAGCGCAGGCATTTAGTTTGTTGCGCAAGTAGCTCCCAGCAATTCATTGCCTATTTTTGGGCGCTACTTACTGAAAGAATAGAAGGATAGGAAAGAAGTTTGGTGCGATGGGATTTTTTTTTCTCAACAGGTGGCGCCTAAATTGCTTTGGGGAGATCAGTTTTTGTTGTGTGTATTCAATTTATAAAAATCATGGCTCTGGTCGGGATTAGAACGCACGACCTGCCAATCACTTTAGTGAATACACTTTAACTTTTATTTTTAAATTCATTTTTATTAATTATTACCTTATATCAACTTAAATACTAGACAAAAATGATTAAATCTAACTTAAAATTAACAGGATAGTTATTCTAGATTATTGATCCTTATGCGGACGCCCTAAACTTAACTCTATCTTATAATTATTGCCTTTCGGCCTAAAAACTATTTTACGAACTAATCTTACATAATTATGTTTTCATCGAGAAAATTGTTAAGAAAACTCGGAATCTTTATCAAATTTAATATTTTTATATAAAAAAAAAAAAACAAATTACAAACTACCTACTCTACTTACTTAAACTACTTAGCATATTCTAACTATAATTAGGATTCTGAGCACTCGTTGCCTTGCGCAACAAGTGGTCAAAATCCCAATTGCTTTCCGAGCGCCTGGCAGTCGTCAACGTGCACACGCGCCGCCGTGAGCCGACTGAAGCCTTACAGCGTCAGTCAACTCCCGGAAGCACCACCACACGTTGGCGAGCCCGGCCTCTCCCAAAAACGCCCTAGCTGACTTAATCTAACTTATAAGGTAAGAGGATGTTACCTAGAGTAACGCACCGTCCTGGGAGGGCATGTTGACCCCTCCCCCCTCAACAAGCCGCCAAAATTCGGCGAATTGCTTTTCCGTGTCGAATTTATCCCTCTCCGATATTGCGGTACTAAAACGGAGGAGCTCATGAGCATTGGCGACGTCCCCGTCATGGAGGAGCCGCTTATCTCTCGCGCTGCGGTAGCGATGGTATAAGACCGGGATACCATCCCTCGTCTGTTCCAGCCCTTTTGAATCAATATGGATAAATGCCTCTGGCGGGATAAAGCCAGACCGGAGCGTACTCCTTATGTACATTTCATTGGGGTAGTAAGCCCCAAATATCAGACTATTGTCGCTGGCCATCGCCCTTGCAACGTGCCTTCGAGTGACCTTAATGAGGAAATTGTCAATCCTATTCAACTGAGCCCCATCCTATAGGACCTTGTTGGGATAGTATTTTATATAGTTGGATTCGGGCGTTCGGAACAACCGGAGACAGGTCCTAAGACATTGTCTCTCTAAAACCCGAATCTTTTCCATATAACTAGGCGCTATATTAAACCACAATGGACAACCATAAGCGATGATCGGCCTTATAAGGGCCACGTAGCAAATGACCTTCACTCTAGTCAAGTTGACTGCTATGAAACAGTCTCCTTGTCAGAGCATAAGCCTTCTTGGCCCCAGCAAGACAAGCAGCTATATGTCTATCGAAATACAGATACTGGTCAAGCCAGATACCCAGATATCTAACTACGCTTCTCACCGATAATGGCTGCCCATTTTGTCCAATAATGGCCAATTTCTTCCAGTTTTTTCTGGTATCCCTAGAGGCCCCAGCCAATGGAGTTCTGAACAAGATTGTTTCCGTCTTCTGAAAGTTGATTTTCAACTTCCAGTCGTCGCAATATCGCTTAATTTGATCGAAGTCACGCTGCAAAAGGATATTAATGACCTCGATTTTAGGACCTGATCTGTATGCCACCAAATCGTCGGCATACGCTATAGCATGTCTGAGTGAACCCACCAGATCACTCGTGTAAATGTTAAACAGGATCGGAGAATTGACCGCCCCCTGCTGTAAACCGTTTTTAATTTCAAAGACTCTGCTCGAAATCACGTTGCCACATTTGACAACGAACTTCTTTCCCATAAGCATATTATAAATTACATATAGCAAAGGTTTGTGCATCCCCCGCCTGGTCAACTTGTAGAAAAGTCCCTCTAACCATACGGTGTCGAAAGCCTTCTCAAAATCAACCAGACAAGCACCCGTGCATTGGTTCTTGCATTTATTCCACTGAATGTCGGAAACCAGTTTCGACGCGGCATGAATAGTGTCATGCCTCGCCCTGAAACCAAACTGGTTGTCCGGGATTATGTTATTGTCCTCGACCCACTTTAACAGGGCTCTATTGACAACTTTTTCAAAGACCTTGCTAATATTCGGAAGCAAGCTAATTGACCGGAGATTGGCAGGGTTAGTCCTATCTTTACATTTTTTCGGGATAGGGTGTACTACAGCTACCTTCCAATGCGCCGGATAATGTGCATTATTCAGCGCATTGTTAAACAGCGTGGTGAAAATATCTACAGCCTCCAGAGGCAGGTGTCTCAATACGACGTTTGGGACACCATCCATCCCCGCCGACTTTTTATTCTTTAGTGACTCGAAGATGCACAGAAGATCATCCTTCGAAACGAACAAGTGCGATGCATCTCGGCCATTGGCGACAACTGCATTAGCATGGTTTTCATCAGTGAATACGGTGAATCCGTTATTCTCAGATCGCCAATTCTCAAGTTCGGTGCGCAGATAGAAGTGGCTCACCAGAGCCCTATTCTCAATGTCGTGGTTACGGCGAACAGGATTGTTCACCGTATACACGGCCTCGAAACAAGCGCCCAGCAAATCCACTTTCTCCTGTGGGTCCTCGACCACGAAAAAATCGCCGTTTGAAGCGACACTTTCTGGACTTATTCCAGCAGTCAGTACTGTCTGTCTGTTCTCTGCTGTCTGGGAGATTCGAACACAAGGAATATCATTGTGATCTTTCCTCCTGAACAACTTATTTATCTGTGGGAAGATATTCGGACTACAGGTTTTAATAGCCCGAATTTTATTGCCCCAATACAGACTAACAGATTTTCTGTAATTTTCTTTTATCAGCTGTTTCAGTATTCGGATCTCTGACTTCAGCATCCTTACCTCCGGGTCGTCGCGATCAGTAAATTGCCTGTACAGCCGTTTAAGCCTCGAGAGCAGTCTACTTTTCTGTCGGTATAGTGCGTCGATTGTAGGGTTTCTGTACTTTTCTGTCTGGTCGTCGTTGGAACGTCCTACTCGAGGAATAGTTCGTTCCATAGTTCGTTTGATGGCGTCGTTCATTTGCAATAAATGCCGATCAATGTCATCATTTGTCATGTTACTGTTTGTCGGTGGGTCGATCCCACTCGAACGTATATCTCGCTTTAAAAATCTGGAGAAGCGCGACCATTGTGCCCTCCGATAATCGAATGAACACACTGCTTCGTACTCCTCCAGCAGCGTTTGCTCGTTCGGGATCCGTATTGCGGCGGCGAGTCCGTAGTGATCACTATCGTATTTAAACGCACGCAAACAGTTCCGCGTGTTTTGATCTATGTTCGTCAGTTGAAGTCTTGCGTCCGTTAAGGCCAAGTCCAGGAAAGCACCGCTTCTTGGGAAAGAAGGGATATCCGTCGCGTACAACTCGAGGTTGTACTCAATCATATTGAGGCGCCACCAGTCGTGAAACTGGTTGCCCCTGGGATTTGCAGTAACATTTCCCCATGCCGCATGTTTGGCATTAATATCTCCGGCCAAGAAGTAATAATTCTCCTCCGAGTTCAGCTGCAGACCACGAAAAAGTGTCTCGAGCTCTGTCATAAATTGGTTTGGTGGAGGTGCAGCAGGTGCGTAAAGCGACACCACATACATTCTCCTCCGGCTATGGAGAGGAATGCATATGATGCATGCCTCCAACAACTGGAACCTACGCACGTCCCCGCTATATATAACCCTATGGCGCAGGCCTTTTCGAATTAAGATTCCAACCCCACCTCCTTGAGTGGAGTGAGGCCGGTCTCTTCTTATTACATGATAGTCTTTGTATCCCAATTTGTGCTTCTGATTTAGCTTAGTTTCGCTAACCAAAAGCACATCCGGGTTTTCGGTTTTCAACAAATTGGCAAGTGACGTTCTTTTCTCGATCCTGACTAGATAATTAACATTCACAGCAAGGATCTTTAAGTTTCCCTCATCCAGCGCAGCCATTAGATTTATGGCACACCAGACCCCACAAACAGCTCCGAATAGATAAAGTCAATTCGGGCCGCTTGTTCATTTAATTGTTTCTGGAACTTATCGATCTTTCCGTGCAGAGACAGAAGGATCGATTTTAAGTCCAGATCCACCTCTGGTGCCTTTTGAGCTACCTTTGGTTGGTTTGATGTCATGTGGGCTTGACCCGGTCCAGCTGCCATTTGGGCAAAGGACACGTTGGGTGCCACAAAATTTGCGAACGAGCGACTCCTCTGACGCCTATCATCTTCAGACTGCTGTTTGCGGGCCTGGACTCTTTGGCGGGATGCCCAGAGTTCCTGCAGAGCACACAGGAGAGTACACTCCGGTCTTCGACTCTCTCCTTACCTAGAGAGCATTCACCATGTATGTGGTCCCTATCGCACTTGACACCTCTAAACTGCATGTTGCAGTTAGCTGCGGCGTGCCCGAACCTTTGGCAGCGCATACATTGAAGTATGCGATCTGACCGTTTTATTTTCTCCCATCTTACAGCATGATAGTACAGGAAGCGGATATTTTGCAGCCTGTCAATTTTGCTGTCGGGAGTAAGCTGAACCAGGAAGAATGGTAAGTGACGGTTACCACCCCTTGCCACAGCAGAGGAAAACGGCTTGACCCCCACGAACTTGAGGTCGTCGCTTTCAAAATGTTTGAGCTCTTTTTCTAGCTCCTCCGTTTTAATTGAGGGATCGATACCTTTCAACACAACGGTTTTAAGTTTTTGATCCCTTGAGGTGTACGTGAAGTACTCGGTTTTTACCTCTTCCAAGGCGGCGCGCACCCTCTGGTACTCGTCAATTTTCTCACATATAATTATGTGTTTGTTGGCAGAAAGCCTTTTCACATGGAAATTTTTCGTTATCAATTTACAGATTCTAATGCTATCTACAATATCGAAATTACTCACGTTGATGGGTGGTACTTTGTTCTTCCGTGGCTGTTTCGATTGCTGCTGATGCTGTTGCTGCGCCTCTATCTGATGCTTTGATTGCTGTTGTTGTTGTTGTTGTTGTTGTTGTTGTTGTTGTTGTTGTTTTTGTTGTTGTTGTTGTTGTTGTTGTTGTTGTTGTTGTTGTTGTTGTTGTTGTTGTTGTTGTTGTTGTTGTTGTTGTTGTTGTTGTTGTTGTTGTTGTTGTTGTTGTTGTTGTTGTTGTTGTTGTTGTTGTTGTTGTTGTTGTTGTTGTTGTTGTTGTTGTTGTTGTTGTTGTTGTTGTTGTTGTTGTTGTTGTTGTTGTTGTTGTTGTTGTTGTTGTTGTTGTTGTTGTTGTTGTTGTTGTTGTTGTTGTTGTTGTTGTTGTTGTTGTTGTTGTTGTTGTTGTTGTTGTTGTTGTTGTTGTTGTTGTTGTTGTTGTTGTTGTTGTTGTTGTTGTTGTTGTTGTTGTTGTTGTTGTTGTTGTTGTTGTTGTTGTTGTTGTTGTTGTTGTTGGTGTTGTTGTTGTTGTTGTTGTTGTTGTTGTTGTTGTTGTTGTTGTTGTTGTTGTTGTTGTTGTTGTTGTTGTTGTTGTTGTTGTTGTTGTTGTTGTTGGTGTTGGTGTTGGTGTTGGTGTTGTTGGTGTTGGTGTTGGTGTTGTTGGTGTTGTTGTTGTTGTTGTTGTTGTTGTTGTTGTTGTTGTTGTTGTTGTTGTTGTTGTTGTTGTTGTTGTTGTTGTTGTTGTTGTTGTTGTTGTTGTTGTTGTTGTTGTTGTTGTTGTTGTTGTTGTTGTTGTTGTTGTTGTTGTTGTTGTTGTTGTTGTTGTTGTTGTTGTTGTTGTTGTTGTTGTTGTTGTTGTTGTTGTTGTTGTTGTTGTTGTTGTTGTTGTTGTTGTTGTTGTTGTTGGTGTTGGTGTTGTTGTTGTTGGTGTTGTGGTTGTTGTTGCCGTTGTTGCTGCTTCACCTGCAGTTGTTGCTGAACTTGCTACTTGAGCACAGCTTGTTGTTGCTGTTGCTGCAGCTTCTTTCTGCGCAACTGGTCGCGCTTCTCCAGCAGCTCTTTTATGAGCTTGTCCAGCTGCGCCTCCTCATCATCCTCTTTTTCTTCGTCCATTTGAACGACTTCCTCGTCATCGACCGGTAAGTCCTTGAAGGAGTTTCCCTCTCCGACGTACCGGCCCTCTCCTCCGTCATACTCATAAGAGCTGGAGTGTGCTCCGTCATCATCGGATACAGCCACCGATGATGCCACACTATGGCCTGCCAAGTTTAACCTTCTTTTGACTGAAAGGTTCGGCTTCGGATTCAACTTCCGTCGCCGTTTTTCCACCGTCCTATACTCCTCGCTTACAGTTTCTTCTGGCGTTGTAGCGAGAGCTTTTATTGTTGGCGTTGTTGTTGTTGCTGTTGTTGTTGTTGCTGTTTTTATTGCTGGTGTTTCCTGCGAAGATTCCCGCCTGGGCAACGCGGAACACGCTGTTGGGCTTGGTGTCATGGCATTTAAAGCTGCCCTTGGCATACAAGCTGCCGCTGTTTTTGTGACTGCTGTTGCTGATTTCGTTACTGCTGTTGTTGCTGCTGTTGTTGCTGCTGATTTTTTTGCCGGCTCACGTGTTCGCACCACAAGTCGCAACGGCACACCCACACCCGTAAGCGGGACCACCGATTTTCCGGGGTCCATCGCCTGATAATGCGGCACTTTTTTTTTGTTTATTTTTGTGTCTCTATCACTATATTTCCGAAAAAAAAAAAAATTAAAAAATTGAAGACTGGCCGAGAATCGAACCCGAGTCTCCGGCGTCAAAGTCGGACGCGTAGCTTACTAAGCCAACTTTGGACTTAAAAACACTTGGCTAAATCGCTTTTATAATCGATCCACTTTCCTTTTTTCCCGCTGAACACTAACTAGCCGACCTATCTCGATGAGAGCTGCGGAACGACTGAGTGAATACACTACCATCGCACCATTGCCACTTATCATAAAATATGCACGCACCTATTAACAATATTTGAATCTCCTTAGCTGCTTCTGTTCTTCCTTCTGCTGGTTTTGTCTGGAATATAATTTCTCGTTGAACTACTCGTATCTTCATATTTTATTATGTGGAATTGGTGGGCTGCTGAGCGATGGCGATCTGAGCGTTGGTACTGCGACGATGTTGTCAGCGCAAGTGGTGGATTAATGGGCGCGTTCAATTTACAAGTCAACTACTAGTGACTACTATTTTACCTTTTCTCATTGATCAAATAACTCACGTGACCATCGTTTGGCAAGTGATAGACATTTAATTAGTAGTGAACTTGCAGTTAACTTGCAAATTGAACGCGCCAAATGACTGGCTTTCTTTTTATGCAATGTGCAGAAAGTGTGCTGGGAAGCATAATAAATCTTCTCGTGGCTTGTATAACTGGTGTATGACGTGGATCGGTGAGAATTTGGGAGAGCAAATGTAATACCCTTTGGATGATCTTCGACGGTCCCTGTGCTGGTACGGTTGGATATGCTGCTTTGAGTCGTCGATATTTTGGAACGGTTTTAGGATTACTCTAATTTCGGTTGATACGATCGTTGATCTTTTATGCTGATACGAACGTTGAGCGAGTGGGCAAGATTCAGGGATCTTCTTTACTGGGATCTTCTTTTCTGCTACAAAGAATTTTCATTCTGGTTATTGACAATTATTTATTCTCTATCTGATGAAAGGTCTTACCTCGACGAAGTTAAATTCAAGAAAAAAATTATACATGAGGCAATTAAAGAAGATGGCTGAGCGGTTTCGGATCTCAAATAGATTGTATGAAGTGACATCTACCAGTTCATGGCGAAATGACTACTAGAATTTTAAGTTACGTTCAATGGTCTTTGTCATGAACAGGTGGATTTCATCACGAAGAATGAGACTGACTGCATTCAGTGATAGATTTAAAAAAATTTTGTGGATTACATTTACATATTGCATGATTTTTTTTTCGTAAGACCAAAAGTGCAGTAGATTTTATTTAAAGGCAGTAGATTTATTTTTCGAAAAAAAGCAGTAGATCTACTGCAATTGCAGTAAAGTCACAACCCTGCTTCTGTTTGCCTCGCCCAATCACACTTCACCATTTTACTCCCACTTTACTCCCCAAGTCAAGCGTGCGTAGAGAAGTTTTACTTCAAAAAGTGTGGTGCAGTCAGGTCAGGTGGCCTTGGGGGCCAGCGGAAAGTGGAGTTTCTGGATATTATTTTGATTGGCAATTTTAGTTGGAACTCTTCCATAACCGGTCTGGCTATGTGTGCAGTTGCTAAAACCAAATGCTGTTGAAACGGATACTTCTTCGACGCAGTTTTGTGTAAAAACAACTCCTTCAACATCTTTAAATAACGGTTCCCATTGACAGTAACTGTAACACCGCTTTCTTCAAAAAATATGATCCCACAATGCACCTTGATGAAACTGCGCACCACACAGTGACTCGTTCTGGGTGCAGGACCGTCTCATGGAGTATTTCTGGATTAGATTCACTCCATAAACGGCAATATTACTTATTTGCATTGCCGCTTAGATCAAAATTGGCCTTTTTGGACATAAACAAGCAATTTATCAAGCTGTTGTCTTCTTCGGTCAATTCAATCATTTTTTAGCAAAATTCCAGGCGAATAGGCAAATTAAGAGGGTTTAACTTGCTCATCATGAATTATCCGTTTTAATGACCGTCTATTTACTCCAATTCGCGCCGATAAGTTTCGAGTCGAAACGCTTGGATTTAGCGGAATTGACGATGCTACAGCCGCGATTGTGTCTTGAACCCGAACATAGAGATCTCGATGGTACGGTGTTTTTGCGATGCTTCCAGATTCGGCAAACATGTTTACCGGCCCGACTCATAATGTTCCATCTACTCGGGGGAGTGCCGCCAAACTCCGGCCTAAATTTCCTTTGGATGGAAATGAGGTACCTCTGCACTATCCAAATCATCTTTTCGGTATCCCAAGCATTCCCTTTAATAAATCTAAAAAGTAACCTTTCAAATAAAAAATAAAAAAAAATAAGCCGATTACTCACACAGAAAAATAGGTTATTATGTTTTGTTTTTGTAGTACGATTCGTGCGACACCCTGTTTTTACATGCAGCGTCAGCGGCTAGGTGTAGACATGGGGTTATGTTCAGCGTCATGGTTGATGCCGGTGTCCGGTGGATGTAGTTCAGGATGTCTGTGTGACGTGTGAAATACTTGTGGAAGATGTGGTCGTATTACCTTACATTAAGAAATGCAACATATTATGTGTGTACTTACATAAATTGTAATTAGATACGTGCGATTGAATTTACAGCCATTATCTATGATGTTTGTCATATCCTTACCCTCGCACAGGGAATAGATTACTACTCATGTACCGTATATGTATACCTATTCGATTGGGAAAAAGGAATGGTATGGTGATTTTCTAGCATTTTATTTATGAGAATGCTGACAGGAATGAAAATGTGACTTATTACATTTGATGAGATTAATCATTTTTATTCCTTTCCATGAATATTTTGGGAAACTTCCTAATTTAATAGTACATTTTGATTGATATACATTTTATATAGAGAACTTTATGTGAATAAATTTGAATCTGATTAGGGCGACCAAAGTAAAAATTGATGGTAGGTATGATGAGAAATTTTGTATTCATAAAATTAACAAAATTCAACAATACCGATTTCGACGATTGAAGGTTAGTGATTATGATTAGCAAATTGCTGATTTTCTGATTATAATAATATAAATTGAATCACTTTGATGCTCAGTCAGATTTGATAGACATCCACATACATGTATTAGCATACTATAGCCCAGCGTTGTATAAAGTGGGTCACTAAGGAAATACTAGGGGTCGCGAGCTTCAACATAAGAAAGAAAAAATAAACAAAAAAGTTTGGATAAACAATTTTTCGGTGAAAACTGTCCCGGCTAGCGGTAGACATGGCGCACTTGCGATTGCTGAGCAGGTTGCTGTTCTCCCGATGAAATATCCTCAGGAGATCTTCAGCATCTCAGAGCTCACGGCACTAGAAGATGCCACTGTGGTGGAAATGGCCTTGGGATGGGAGCGAAAACTCAAATTATAACACCTTCTTCCACTGTCCAAGTGGCGGAGCAGGATCCGAGCCGATGAGTCTATGTCCATCTTGGAGAGCATGATCTCCGAAAGGGAAATGGACAACACGGTCATCGACGTTTTCTATGATACCCAGGAGGAGGAAGATTCGCTGCTGAAGGAGGATGGGGCAATGGCCCGCGCGAGCAATAGCTCGATGAACACCAAAAATAGAAAAATCAAACTAGCACAGGTAAACATTCACCATGCTATAGCCGCCTCGGCGACTATATTTAGGATGTTTACCTGCCAAAGCCTAGTGC
The DNA here is from genome assembly GCA_949715645.1 of Portevinia maculata. Lineage (NCBI taxonomy): Eukaryota > Metazoa > Arthropoda > Insecta > Diptera > Syrphidae > Portevinia > Portevinia maculata. Next base: position 226,206,671 of record OX454526.1, read on the forward strand.
TAGTACCTATCCAGGAGCCATGGATGAAAGGACAAGTCAAAGCATTGGCGAGTAAGGATGCAAAGGTAATATGGAACACTCGGGCCGAGAAACCGAGAGCTTGCATTCTAATAAACCATAAATATAAATTTATTTTACTTCCAGAATACGCGACACAGGATCTGGTGCATCGGCGTATTGTGCAGGGGATGAGCCGGTTGTATCATGAAAAATGCAGCGACTGGTGGAGCATTGCAACAAGCTCCGCATGCCATGCCAAAGCTAAAAGAAATAGCTTCAGGAAATTCTGTGAGACAATCACCAGCACCCCTACTGCGGCAAGGCTACATAAAACTCTTGCGAAGTCAGGAGGAGTGCCGATGTCTCTGAGGAAACCAGATGGTGAGTTCACGGAAGATGAGGATCAAAGGGCACTATTGCTACTATAAACTCACTTTCCTGGCAGCTCGCCTAGTTCTGAGCTAGGAATCAATACCACTTCAATCAGACCTCGGAGGGAAGACTGGGAAAGAATATCAACCATCTGTTCTGAGGGACGACTGATATGGGCAATAAATTCCTTTCAGCCTTTTAAATCTGCCGGAGTGGACGGCATTATACCCACCCTACTACAAGAAGGGCAAGGTGAACTAATACTACACCTGCTAAAAATAACCAGGAGCAGTATTGCCTTGGGCCACATACCGATGCAATTGAGACGAGCAAGAAAAAAAGACCCCACACAACCGAAATCGTACAGACCCATCAGCCTTACGTCCTTTCTTCTGAAGATGACAGAAAAGGTTGTGGACAACTATTTAAGGGAAGATGTATTGAACACATCCCCCATACATCATCCTCAGCATGCATACAGAGCGGGTAGATCAACAGAGACCGCCCTATATCAGCTGACGGAGATAATTCAAAGTGCCTTGGAAGCAAAAGAAATAGTACTGTGCGCTTTCCTAGACATAGAGGGAGCATTTGACAACACCTCACTTGAGGCGATTAAACGATCCCTGGATAGGAACGGAGTTAACAGTACACTATCCAACTGGATGTGTGAGCTGCTGAGCACTAGATCAACAGAGACTCAAATATCATTTGGAACCATCAGAGTGAACACAACAAGAGGATATCCACAAGGAGGGGTACTATCACCGTTAATGTGGAGCGTTGTTGTAGATGAACTGCTGGAAAAATTAACCAACCTTGGCATCAACTGTCAGGCGTACGCCGATGATATTGTACTGATTGCCAGGGGTAAATTTGAAGAAACCCTTGGGGACATCACACAAAGGGGGCTTAAAGTAACCAAGGAATGGTGCCATACTGTCGAACTCAACATCAATCCAGCGAAAACAAAGATAGTACCATTCACAAGGAAAAGACAACTTCAAAGACTTAGGGTAAAACTATACAATACGCCCCACTTTTTTAGTATCTTCAACAAAACAAAAAAATAAACAAAACAAATAATTCTTTTATTAAATAAAAAGTTAACAGTCTCTTTTTATAGGTTTGGCAATTTCATTTGTACAAAAATAAATAAGCATATATTATATATATATTTTTAAAAAAAGTTTAAGTGGGGCGTTTTGTAACTCAATCGTTGGGTAAAAAGCCCCGCATTAGTGACACAACGCCCCTAAGGAAAAAATAGGAACAAATATTATAAAGTATGAAAATTAAATTATTGGTTTTGTAATATGGCCTGTCGCTTCTCTTTGCGGCCGCAGCTGTTGCAATTTGGTATGTACATAGTACAAAACTCGTGCAATCACCCCTGGCAGGATATGCACTGAATCCAGTCTTCTGTAGAAACGGCCTTGTGGTAATTTTCAGTGTACTCAATAAATTACATTTCGAGAAACCATTGAGCCAAACATTACCAGCCGCCTTTGTGTCGTTTGAGAAATGGTGTGCTAATCCAAGACGTTCGCCGAACCGATATACGATTTCTTTAACGTCTTTTCGGTCAGGAGCAAACCCAACTTTTTCCAATATTTGTATGTGGGCAACCAATTTTTTTTTTGTTCCAACGAGAGAGCAGTTGCCCGACCAAGCGACTTATTTGCATTGCCGTTTAAAATGTATCTCCTCAGGGTCCTGGATGGTATGTTGAACTCCCTACTTGCTTCATTCACTCCCAAAGTTTTATTTTTTTCGTGGCTTTTTTATAAACAATTGAGAAAATAATCGCTCTGATGGTGTTAAATTTTATTATATTACTGGGGCGTATTACACTTACTTTGTTGGGGCGTTTTGTAAATTTCTGTGTGCAAAACGCCCCAGCAAAAATTAAGCAACCCATCCTTATTTAAAAAAATAAACAAACATAGGGACGGGCTACAGTCCGCTTGGGAGAACTGTTGGATACCCTATTCTTATTCCTATCCCTCATAAGTGGTCGTGACAAAAGTCTAAGTATGGTTGAATTGTTAAGAACGCTCTACATATTTTGTTATATTACATTTAAAGATTTTTTTCGAAAAAAAGCTCCCTAGCTCAAACATGGGTGTTTCAATAAAATTGTTTTATTTAATTGTGGGCGTGTCAGTAGGCGGATTTAAAAAGAATTACCACATGACCATAAAGGGCCCCTAGAGAGTATATATTATAAATTTCAGCTCCCTAGCTCAAATTTTGGTTTTTCAATAAAATTGTTTTATTTATTTGTGGGAGTGTCAGTAGGCGGATTTTGAAAATTTTATATCCTGAGCAGTTTTAGGAGCCATACATCATATATACAAAATTTCAGCTTTCTAGCTCAAAATTCGATTTTTTCCAAAATTTTGTCTGTGGGCGGATTTCACAAATTCGTAAACTTGATTATTTCGGGACCCTAGAGAGTATATGGTTAAAATTTCAGCTCTCTAGGCCCTGTTTAAAGGCCTAATTTTTGCCGACGGACGGACGGACATGGCTAGATCGACATTACTATCGATGCTGATCATAAATATAGTAACTTTTAGGGGTCTACGGGCAATATTAAGGTATGTTACAAACTATGCGTCAAAATTAATATACCCTTAGAATAGGCTATAAAAACGAGCTAAAAAGCCAATTTTATGTACTTTATAAATATATATTTCATTTTAACATAATGGGCATGGTTTCTGAAAAAATTAAATTATTACTGTACTCACCGCAATTGGCACCAAAATTATTTTTTGTAGTTTTTTTTCTCAACAGAGCACAGAGAACACTACCACTCAATAATACAATTGGCGAACGACTGAATCTAGTTTGAACAGGTTTGGTTATGACTGCATAACAACACCTGTGTGCGTGGTAGACTACTGGGGCGTTTTGTAAACTAGGGCGTTTTGTATAGTTTTACCCTAAGTACATTAGCCTATCAGGCACGACACTGATACCAGTCAAAGAAGTAAAGTATCTAGGACTTCATCTAGATAGTAAACTCTTCTGGCGAAAACATACGGAGGAGATATCCAAGAAGGCCACCCGCGCTCTCATGATATGTAGGAGCCTGGCGGGGAAGGCATGGGGATGCAGCCCATGCATCCTGCGATGGATGTACATCGCAATTGTGAGACCAATGATCACATACGGAGCGGTAGCATGGGCGAAACGAACCAGTCTAGCCACAACAAGAGAGACACTCGGCAAAGTGCAAAGACTGGCGTGCCTGTGCATTACCGGAGCAATGCGTAGTTGCCCAACCGCAGCCATGGAAGTGATATTGAAATTGACACCTCTACACATCATGGTGATGAACGCGGCAGACAAAACAATCCTAAGGATGGCAAAGGAGGGAATTGGAAGAGGGAAATGCATCGGTTCGAAAGAACACGGTGACTTACTAAAAAAAACTCCCATTTCTTGGCATACCTAGGGACGACAGCATCAGGAAATTCAACTTCGAGAAGAATTTTCAGATAAAGCTCAGCAATAAGGAGAACTGGAGCAATGAATCCACAACTTATGGTCTGTGCAACCACACAACAAAGTGGTACACGGACGGCTCGAGGACCAAGGAGGGAACTGGTGCAGGAGTGTTTGTGCCAGGAACTATGCACTACGAATCCATGCGCAAATGTACCAGCATCTTCCAGGCAGAAATATGTGCCATAGACAAGTGCGTTCGAATCAACCTCGAGAAAAACTACAGAAATTGCAACAAAGCAATGTCTGACAGCCAAGCAGCCATAAAGGCTCTTGACGCCTACGTCATCTAGTCTAAACTCGTGTGGGAATGCCTACACGGACTGAATAGAATAGGCAAGAAAAACAGAATTTTCATCTGCTGGATACCTGGCCATGTTGGCATTACAGGCAATGTGGCAGCGGACTCTCAGGCAAGAATGGGGGTAGAGGAACCCTTCATATGACCTAAACCGTTCTGCGGGATAGGAGAACACACTCTACGCGCAGAGTTCAGGAGACTGGAGGAAGAAACAAGCGCCAAAACCTTTCTTAACCTCCAAGGTCTGAGGCAAGCAAAGAAACTCTTAGAAAATTACAACGAAAAGAGATTCATAGCTTTAATAAAAACAACCTAAGAATCCTAACAGGCCTCCTCATGGGGCAGTGCAGACTCAAGGAGCACCTGAGGAAAATTGGTATATCAGAGGACGGGCTCTGCAGATTCTGCAGTGAAACCGCCGAAACTCCAGACCACATACTGGAATCCTGTGGGAACTGGCCCACAAAAGGATGAGATATTTGGGCAGGCACCAAATAACAGACAAGCACATACAAACCATGGACCCACAGCTCATTCTCAGATTCATCAAAGAAACTGGACTGGACGCTGTGCTCTAAGGAGTGTGACCTGAGCAATACCTCGACACGCTTCACAAAAGAAGTATCTAGAGAGGGCTCTGAAAGACTACATGAACCTCTCCGAGGCACAAGCAGGGGACACAATAGACTAATAGGTCGCAGTGTAATATACCCTAATAAAATATTATTATTATTATTATATACCACAACAGTTTAAGGATGCAATAAGTTCGTTCGCTGCTCATAAAAAGAGAAATATAGACTATCCGATAAACTACAGAGGAAGGTCGCTTCTAAACGCATGTCATTAGATGTTTAGCAATTCTGAAATAATCGATTGGCACAATGGATTGACAACAAAAAAAAATATTCAAGAAAATCAAACTGGTTTTCGCAATGACAATAAATTTACATTGCAGAACATCGCCGGCACATAATATTGAGCAAAAAAAGATATTTTTAGCCTTTTTCGTTGATTTCAAGGCAGCTTTTGACACCATCGCTCGTCGAGAGTATTATAATACAAACTATGTATATTATAACTCTGAAATAAGTTACAAGTTTGGGAAACTGCTAGAAAACATGTACGAGTATGGACTGGAACTGATGCTTCGGAATTTATTTATTTATAATAATGTTTATTATTTCCTTGAACTTTTTAACAAATAACTTTACAATATTCTCACTTTATTTATATGTTTGACTCTAACAAATTTCAGAAGGTAATAATAAATTATTACAGATAAACAGAATTGCTCTTCAGAAAATTTTTAAGTTTTCTTTTAAAAAATAAAAATCTTGATTCCGCTTTTAACTCATTTGGTAGATTGTTAAAGAAGTTCAGTTCTGCATACATCAATGAATCAACGGTCTTATAGACTTTTTTCCAGGAGGTGTAGATATGGCTGGAATGTTGATAGATGGTATTTTATCCGTAGATGACGTTGTCCTTTTTGCATATTGAACTAATGATTAACAGTTTTTAAGTGTTGATTTGGAAAAATCAAAAATGTTGATATTTAAAAAAAGGATCTGGAAAACTATGCAGAAATGAGAAATGACATTTTAATAGAGAAGCCTTTGAAGCAATATCTAAGCAATAAAAACATGGAACCACACTCAAAAGGTAAGCTAAAGTGAAATATGTGCCACCTGGGGCTTATTTCATAAAACTATTAGTCTAATAATTATTAGCAAATTTTCTAATATTTTGCGTTTATTAGTAAAATAGCGTTTCATAAATATTTTTCCTACACTAATAGGGTAAAACTATACAAAACGCCCCAGCAGTCTAGCACGCACACAGGTGTAGTTATGCAGTCATAACCAAACCTGTTCAAACTTGATTCAGTCGTTCGCCAATTGTGTTATTGAGTGGTAGTGTTCTGTGTGCTCTGTTGAGTGAAAAACTGGGTACAAAAAATAATTTTGGCGCCAAAACATAATGCGGTACAGTACAGTAATAATTTAATTTTTTCAGAAACTATGCGCATTATGTTAAAATGAAATATATATTTATTAAGTACATAAAATTGGCTTTTTAGTTCGTTTTTGTTTATTTTTTTTAAATCAGGATGGGTTGCTTTATTTTTGATGGGGCGTTTTACACTCGGACATTTACAAAACGCCCCAACAAAGTAAGTGTAATACGCCCCAGTAATGTATTGAAATATAACACTCATCAGAGCGTTTTTTTGTTCTTAATTGTTTACACAAATGCCACGAAATTACACAAGGACGACATTACGGGCATCATGGCCCGAAAAAGACCTGAAAAAAGCGGCCAAGTGCAAGTCGGACTCGCACATGAAGGGTTCCGCGCGGATTATAATTATTATTTACTTGTTACAGATTTATTATTAGAAAATAATGGTTCACGGCTTACGCATAAGGTTTATGTTTATGAAATTAAATGTTTTTTTTTATATTTGAGTTGATTGAATGAAAGGTAAATTGTGGTTTACGATTTATGACGTATTATAAAAAACTACGAGGGCGCGTCAATAAGTCCGTGACTTTTTGAATTTCTGACCTCTTTACTGAAACAGCAACACTGCTCCTGTCAACAGGCACCTGTCAGTTGACTCCTGTCAAAATTTAAACTTGCTGCGTCAGTTAGTTTGTGTTTGACAGCTATTTTTATCAGACTACTCACTAATTTGAGGAGAAAATGGAAAAAAAAGTGAATTTCGTGTGCTTATTAAGCATTATTTCTTGCGAAAAAAAACCATTACCGAGACCAAGGCTAAGCTTGATAAATACTATGGGGACTCTGCACCATCGATTTCAATGGTAAAAAAGTGGTTTACTGAATTTCGTTGTGGCCGTACAAGCACTGAAGATGCCGAACGTCCTGGACGCCCAGTTGAGGTCTCTACACCCGAAACAATCGAAAAAATTCACGATATGGTGTTGGCCGACCGAAGATTGAAAGTGCGAGAGATTGTGGAAGCCGTAGGGATCTCGCATGGCTCAGTGGTTTCAATTTTGAATGATCACTTGGGCATGAGAAAGCTTTCCGCAAGATGGGTGCCGCGTCAAGATGTTATTTGGCCCCGGAATTGAACCGGGGACCTTTAGATTAGTAGGCAGACATACTAACCATTGAGCCACTGCGCCCGACGATTTAATTTTAATACTTTATAATATTTGTTCCTAATTTTTCCTTAGGGGCGTTTTGTCACTAATGCGGGGCTTTTTACCCAACGATTAAGTTACAAAACGCCCAACTTTTTTTAAAAAATATATATATAATATATGCTAACATATTTTTGTACAAATGAAATTGCCAAACATATGAAAAGAGACTGTTAATTTTTTATTTAATAAAAGAATTATTATTTTTGTTTATTTTGTTGGTTTATTGAAGATTCTAAAAAAGTGCGGCGTACTGTATAGTTTTACCCTATCTTATTTCTACAGCGCCTATAAATAATAGTGGGAAATTATTACCGTAGCAAGATTATGTTTCAAAAAAACAATTTTATTAGTAACTATTTCTGCTGTTCTAATAACTTATTTTTTTTCTATTAGTCGAGAAACATGGGTAACAATTTTCTAGTAAGAAATGTGTGATTAGTCAAATACGATTCGCCGTCAAGAAAATTGCATAAACTTAATTTTTAGCCATCATATCATCGTGTATTTAAATTATTATCGTGTATTAATTTATTAAAAAAAATAACATGTTTTTGAGCAGTGATGATTAGTTTAATGAATGCGATTTTATAAGAGTACATCGCGGTCAGATATTCAAACAAAGAATCAATTATGTAATAAATACCAGTTAGGAATTCAATGTAAAATCCTGAATTAATAGTGAATCTCATGAATATTTGTTGCAATGAATAGGACCTTGAAACTCCAACAATACAAAATTGTGCTTTGTCCCCTAACCAAAGACTACTTACAGCACTTCACATGGCTTCTCCTGAAATACACCACTTGCAGCGGCTTCATGGTGAATTTTCTTCCAAGCATCACTTTTATCTTGCTTGCAAATTTTATTAGAAAATGCTCCATAGTACATATTTCTGTTTTAAAATTAAGTTTAACAAATGCGATTTTATTTCCTTGGAACACATCGCTATTTTTAATGGGCGTTTTCTCCTTTGATTGAGTATCACTTAATAATTTTAGACGAATGCGAATTTAAAAACAATAAAATTATAAATAAACCTGATTATTTACCCACAGCATACTTGAGAATTAATAGCGGGTATATATCGCAGGCTGAAACTTATTTGTCAGCAATGTTCTGCACTAATAATTCCTATATCAATCATAAGTTAATTATTAGAACCCGACAATACTTTTATGAAATACAATTTTATTAGCCCATACATTATTATACGAGTAGTAAAAAACTTGGAAATTATTAGTATAAGACTAATAGTTTTATGAAATAGGCCCCTGGAAGGGATGTTTGTCAAACAAACTAATTGATCATAGAGTATAATATAAAGTGTTTACTGGAGTCACATGATGATGTACGCAGCACAATCATTGGGGTATAATCAACATGAAACGGTAGAGAAACTCTCAAGGTTAAAAGATGTTTCGGTTTACCAATTAAAACTCGAAATTACGTGTTTATAATTAAGACAGGATTGTCAGCAATAATTGTGAAAACTCTAAAGCTTCATTTAGATTACATATTAAAAGTGCCTGAGATGCCAGAATAAAGACTCCCTTAAATAATTGCCATGAAAGTAATACTAAAAGGTATAGATAATTTGAGGAGCTTGTGAGCTATTGTGGGATGGAATTTAATCTTGTGGACATCGATGCTTTACGAAATCATTTCAAAAGTGGATACGCAATACAGATGGAATTGTATAAATACGGCTGCTTCCTTCGTACATCGTTCACTACAGAGTCCTTTGAACCACCATTTGTGTGAAAAAAAAACTTCAACTACATCAACCATGAAGATCAAATAGATATCAGCAGTATTTAAAATGAGAGGAGAGGTCACAAGACTTAACTATGTCCCACACCGTTCCGATCTATCAATTTACTGCAGTCTTTGCAACATCTTTAAGAGAGAAGGTGTCTAGCACTTTATTGCTTTCTGTTTTAAGGAAATTCGAAGATGCTATTTTGGCAGCAAAACCAATTGTGTCCATCGGTATGAACAAGGTGCTCCAAAGAGTTTATCAAACGATTTAGATAAGTCAGCTTGACAACTATGTCAGCTCTACAAGAGTTGTCGTATCGTATATCTACATGTCTGGCAGAATACTATTATATCCGCTTGTAAAGCTATCAAACTTGTGTAACAGTTTACTGAAATTTAGGAGATCACAGCATCAAAACGCAAAATTAATAAGAAGAAAATAGTTCTTCACATAGTGACAATGTGTCTAGTCTATGTCTGTCTATCCTGACACGGAATGAACCCCAAATTGACAGCTTTTCTCCTCTGAAATAATCTCCCCCAGTCATGCAAAAACATTGCAAAACTTTCGAGAAAACAATTATTTCCGTCTGTCGTCACAAAATTTTGACAAATTTACTCAACAAAACAAACTTTAAAGTGAAAATCATTTTGAAATCGCCTGCTTCTACTCTTCTCTTGACTTATTTAATTACTCATTTCCCTTTGTTTTGAACTGAATTATACCTTCAACCAATGCCGCAACGCGCCGCACAGTTCGGTCTTAATCAAGTTATTTTAATTCGCAGTAGGTACAATGTCCGTAATAAAGACCTCTGCACGACAACTGAACAACAAACAGGAAAAGTTGAAACAAGCACAGTCTAATCCCTTAATTGTTTCCATTTTCGTATCTTATTCGAGTCCCAGATTAAATTACCTTGCATACAGATACCGTATAATCTCTGTCGTTGATGCTGTCATTGTTCCTGGTCCTGATCCGACTGCTTCTCCACTTCTCTGGGAAAATTAAATTTTGAACTTTACAGTTGTGTAATCAGTGTCATAGTAGTGATTTTGGGGCGAAGGAAGGCGTTGCATAAACAGAGAATTGCATTACAGTTTCATAGTCAACTTCTCTGCGGATAGTCCCACCGATTGGACTTGAAAATGAAAAACCATATACAGGACCAAGAATCCAATTGTTGTTTCGCATTCAAAATCTGTAAGGGAAAACTTTCTTTGAAAGTTTATATAGGTATGTACATACTTTCCTCACTGTCTTCGCGGCTAAAAGGTTATTTCGCATATAGTGGCCGCTATTTTTGAGGATGTGGCTGCTACGGTGTTGTCAGCTTAACGGATAAACCATGTCGGCCAGCGATTTTCAGGATTTCCTGTTCCGCTCTTCTTTTCATATGGCGCAACTGTAGTTGCATCGTTTGTGTTGCCTTCAGTATCAGATGCGGGATGTTGTCACGCGACAGAAGTCCCCGGGATGGTAATCGAAAATGCAAGGCGGGGCCTATGCCTCTGGCGGCAAGTTCAGAGGGCGGTCAAATTCACACTTTAGAGAAGAATGGACAACTCATCATTTACCTCACTTTGACCACGGAATAAATAATAGTACAAGTACAGAAATTTCATGGCCATATCAACTCGACCGATATCCAGAGCGCGGAGTGAGACGTGCTGCACGAACATTTATTCTTCGCAAGGCGCGTAGGCCAAAATACGCGCCCGCTCGCCATCAGGAATCACAGATCGCAATGAAGATATGTAGATCCTGCTTATTGTTATGGATGCTGTATTGTATCTATCCACAAACTACCTTTCTTTTCGCGGGTCCCACGAAACTCCTAGCGATCATATCACACAATGTCCTCAGTCAACTTCTTGAACTTAATTTCCATGCTCGCCGCTTGGGCGAACTGTTGGATACCCTATTCTTATTCCTATCCCTCATAAGTGGGCGTAACAAAAGTCTAAGTATTGTTGAATTGTTAAGAACGCCCTACATATTTGGTTATATAACATTTAAAGGATTTTATCAAAAAAAAAAACGCTCCCTAGCTCAAACTTGGGTGTTTCAATAAAATTGTTTTATTTAATTGTGGGCGTGTCAGTAGGCGGATTTAAAAAAAATTAACACATGACAATAAAGGGCCCCTAGAGAGTATATATTATAAATTTCAGCTCCCTAGCTCAAACTTTAAATTTTCAAAAAAAAAAATTAATTGTGGTGGGCGGATTTTGAAAATATTTACACATGAGCATAAAGGGCCCATAGAGAGTATATACAAGGTGGCGCAAAAGTTGTCATCTGTTTACTTCACAAATGTCAAAGTAAAATTGACATTTGCCGCTATTTGCAAAAATTATAGCATCTTCCGATAGGGTGTGCCTTAGGCAATTCGTGTGCCAATGTTCTAAATGATCCACGACGTTTGACATCTATCCTATGTAGTTTTCAGTCGGATTGGTGAACGCCACTGGGTGATGACTTTTGCGCCACCTTGTATTATAAATTGCAGCTCCCTAGCTCAAACTTTGGATTTTCAAAAAAATTGTTTTATTTGTTTGTGGGCGGATTTTGAAAATTTGTTATCCCGAGCAGTTTTAGGAGTCATATATCATATATAAAAAATTTCAGCTTTCTAGCTCAAAATTCGATTTTTTCCAAAATTTTGTTTTTTTTTTTGAGTTTAAGAGAGTGTCTGTGGGCGGATTTCAAAAATTCGTAAACTTGATTATTTCGGGACACTAGAGAGTATATGGTTAAAGTTTCAGCTCTCTAGGTCAAGTTTTAAGGCCTAATTTTTGCCGACAGACGACGGACGGACGGACGGACGGACATGGCTAGATCGACATTACTATCGATGCTGATCATAAATATAGTAACTTTTAGGGGTCTACGGGCAATATTAAGGTATGTTACAAACTATGCGTCAAAATTAATATACCCCTAGAATAGGGTATAAAAAGGAAGTAGTCCGACGAGATGGTTGGCGAAACATGTTGCTGTGAATGCCTAATTAAATAATTTTCCAGAAATAGCGGAAGCCTTAAAAGAAATTAAGCAAACTTCTCATGCTCCAGAATCTAGGTACGAGGCAGGTCATCTTTTAACTGCTATAAAGGATTTTTAATTTATTCTTAATTTAACTATTTGGGCGAATATTCTCAGGGAAATCAATCGAGTGGGTATAGCAATTCAGAAAGAAAATATTATCCTTACCCGTTCCGTCGCACTAATGTATGGTCTGCTCAAAACTTTGCAAGAAATGAGAGAAATAAAAGAGGCTAGAGAAGTTGCTGTAAAAAGTGGTGTTGACCCTATTTTGCTAAACAAATGAATTCCGAAACGTAAAAAACATTTTGATGAGATGTGTGAAGACGAAATACAAACACCTGTTCAACTATTTTCTAAAGAAAAAATGATGGTACTCGTATTTGATCGAATCATATCAGAAATTAAAAAGAGGTTTGATTTTGCTATTTTGCTGAATTTGAATTTTGCTTTTCATAATGGTACTAATATTCTGAAAATGTCAATTGAAGAACTTCAAAAGTATGGAGCAGATCTGGCAGATCTGCAAAGGCAATGGAAACTGACCCACCGGGGTGCACGCAATCAATAACCGAAACACATGTTACGTATTCTTTGTAAACAAACTAGTGCAAGAATACGTAGCACAATTCGGATTACTTTGATTACCCATAGAATGTACAATGAGTAATAAGAATTAAGGAAGCATTGGGATTGGGAATGAATGGAATGAACAGGAGGGGTTGAAACGGATGCTGGTCCCCCGGAACATATATTTCCACGATCACAAGAACTCCGGTGGAAATCGATAGGTAGTTTGGTGGGTTGTTCAGTCGACGAAGTGCAGGTAGGCATGCTTGCTTATAGCACGAAACTTGCTCGTGGAAATTCGTTTGTTCTTGCTCACGCCGCTGAAATAACGTACATTTTTTTCATGCTTTAACATGATTTAACATTCAAAAATCTTATATCTAAACAGCGATAGAATTTGAAATCCAAAAATATAAGTTGGGAAATCGTAGGATTGAAAACCAACGACCATACCACGTCGAGTTAATCGGCTCTCGTCAGTCGTTCCGCAACTCTTTTAGAGATAGGTCGGCTTGTTAGATATCGAAAGAGAAAAAGTGCTAAGTAGTGGTAAATTAGTCAGCGAAATTTAATTATTTGTTTGGCTCAGTAGTCTGAGCATCTGACTTTGACGCGAGAAGCGTGGGTTCGATTCCCAGCAGAGTCCTAATTTTTATTTCCATTCAGTGTGATTGAGACAATTTATTAATATAGTGCAAAAAAAAAAAAAAAAAGTTCTGTACAGGCGATGGACCCCGGAAAAACGGTGGTCCCACGTACGGGTGTGGGTGTGCCGTTGCGACACGTGGTGCAAACACGTGAGCCGGCAAAAAAATCATCCTCAGTAACAACACCACCAACAACAAGAACGACAACAACAACAACAGCAGCAACACTAGCAGCAGCAACAATAACAGCAGCAGGGTGTATGCCAAGGGCAACAGCTGCAAGCAACCCAAAAATGCCAACAACAACAATGGGCCGGTCGTTGCCCAGGCGAGTTTTCGCGCAGGCAATACCAGCAACGACATCAAAAACAACATCATTAGCAACAGCTAAAATAGCAGCTGAAAAAGCTGCTACGATACCGCAACTGAAAGTTGCTACTGAAGCTGTGTCAGCAGTAGCTGTAGTCAGTGAGGAGTTCAGGAGGGTGGAGAAGAGGCGACGGAAATTAAAACCGAAGCCGAATCTTTCTGCCAAGAGAAGGGCGAACTTGGCAGGCACTAGCGTGGCTTCATCGGCCGCTGGAAGCGATGAAGACGCTGAGAACTCGAGCTCTTACGAGGCTGAAGGAGGAGGGGGCCGGTATGTCGGAGAGGGAAACTCCTTCAAGGACCTACCGGTCGATGATGAGGTCACCGTCCAAATGGACGAAGAAGAGGATGAGGAGGCGCAGCTGGACAAGCTTATAAAAGAGTTGCTGGAGAAGCGCAACCAGTTGCGCCTAAAGAAAACGCAGCAGCAGCAACAACAAGCTATGTTAAAGCAGCAGGTGCAGCAACAGCTGCATTTGAAGCAGCAACAAAGACAACAACAACAGCCACAACAACAACACCAACAGCAACAACATCAGCAGCAACAACAAAGACAACATCAGCAACAAAACCTGCAATCAGAGCAGCAACCGCAGCAACCGCAGATACAGGTGCAGCAACAACAGCAACAGCAACAAAAAAAACAGCGGAAGTCAAGGATTCCACCCATAAATGTGAGTAACTTTGATATTATAGATAGTATTAGGCTATGTAAGTTAATTACAAAAGACTTTCATGTCAAAAGGCTATCTGCCAACAACCACATAATTATATGTGATAAAATAGAGGAGTACCATAGGGTGCGCACCGCCCTGGGAGAGGTTAAGACCGAGTACTTCACGTACACCCCAAGGGAGCAAAAGCTAAAAACCGTGGTATTAAAGGGAATTGATCCCTCAATTAAAACGGAGGAACTTGAAAGAGAGCTTAAGAATTTTGAAAGCGATGACCTCAAGTTCGTGGGGGTCAAGCCGTTTTCTTCAGCTGTGGCAAGGGGTGGTAACCGTTACTTACCATTCTTTTTAGTGCAGCTCACTCCCGACAGCAAAATTGACAGGCTGCGAAATATCCGCTACCTGTACTATCATGCTGTAAGATGGGAGAAAATAAAAAGGTCGGATCGCATACTTCAATGTATGCGCTGCCAAAGGTTCGGGCACGCCGCAGCTAACTGCAACATGCAGTTCAGATGCGTAAAGTGCGACAAGGACCACAAACATGGTGAATGTTCTCTTGGCAAGGAGAGAGTTGAAGACCGGAGTGTCCTCTCTTGCGTGCTCTGCAGGGACTCTGGGCATCCCGCCAACTTCAGGGGTTGCCCAAAGTACCAGGAGCTGAAAAAGCGAGTCCAGGCCCGCAGACAGCAGTCGGAAGACGATAGGCGTCAAAAGAGTCGCTCGTTCTCGAATTTTGTGGCACCCAACGTGTCCTTTGCCCAAATGGCAGCTGGACCGGGTCAAGCCCACATGACATCAAACCAACCAAAGGTAGCCCAAAAGGCACCAGAGGTGGATCTGGACTTAAAATCGATCCTTCTGTCTCTGCACGGAAAGATCGATAAGTTCCAGAAACAATTAAACGAACAAGCGGCCCGAATTGACTTTATCTATTCGGAGCTGTTTGTGGGGTCTGGTGTGCCATAAATCTAATGGCTGCGCTGGATGAGGGAAACTTAAAGATCCTTGCTGTGAATGTTAATTCACTAGTCAGGATCGAGAAAAGAACGTCACTTGCCAATTTGTTGAAAACCGAAAACCCGGATGTGCTTTTGGTTAGCGAAACTAAGCTAAATCAGAAGCACAAATTGGGATACAAAAATTATCATGTAGTAAGAAGAGACCGGCCTCTCTCCACTCAAGGAGGTGGGGTTGGAATCTTAATTCGAAAAGGCCTGCGCCATAGGGTTATATATAGCGGGGACGTGCGTAGGTTCCAGTTGTTGGAAGCATGCATCATATGCATTCCTCTCCATAGCCGGAGGAGAGTGTATGTGGTGTCGCTTTACGCACCTGCAGCACCTCCACCCAACCAATTTATGACAGAGCTCGAGACACTTTTTCGTAGTCTACAGCTGAACTCGGAGGAGAATTATTACTTCTTGGCCGGAGATATTAATGCCAAACATGCGGCATGGGGAAATGTTACTACAAATCCCAGGGGCAACCAGTTTCACGACTGGTGGCGCCTCAATATGATTGAGTACAAACTCGAGTTGTACGCGACGGATATCCCTTCCTTCCCAAGAAGCGGTGCTTTCCTGGACTTGGCCTTAACGGACGCAAGACTTCAACTGACCAATATAGACCAATACACGCGGAACTGTTTGCGTGCGTTTGAGTACGATAGTGACCACTACGGACTCGCCGCCGCAATACGGATCCCGAACGAGCAAACGCTGCTGGAGGAGTACGAAGCAGTGTGTTCATTCGATTATCGGAGGGCACAATGGTCGCGCTTCTCCAGATTTTTAAAGCGAGATATACGTTCGAGTGGGATCGACCCACCGACAAACAGTAACATGACAAATGATGACATTGATCGGCATTTATTGCAAATGAACGACGCCATCAAACGAACTATGGAACGAACTATTCCTCGGGTAGGACGTTCCGACGACGACCAGACAGAAAAGTACAGAAACCCTACAATCGACGCACTATACCGACAGAAAAGTAGACTGCTCTCGAGGCTTAAACGGCTGTACAGGCAATTTACTGATCGCGACGACCCGGAGGTAAGGATGCTGAAGTCAGAGATCCGAATCCTGAAACAGCTGATAAAAGAAAATTACAGAAAATCTGTAAGTCTGTATTGGGGCAATAAAATTCGGGCTATTAAAACCTGTAGTCCGAATATGTTCCCACAGATAAATAAGTTGTTCAGGAGGAAAGATCACAATGATATTCCTTGTATTCGAATCTCCCAGACAGCAGAGAACAGACAGACAATACTGACTGCTGGAATAAGTCCAGAAAGTGTCGCTTCAAACGACGATTTTTTCGTGGTCGAGGACCCACAGGAGAAAGTGGATTTGCTGGGCGCTTGTTTCGAGGCCGTGTATACGGTGAACAATCCTGTTCGCCGTAACCACGACATTGAGAATAGGGCTCTGGTGAGCCACTTCTATCTGCGCACCGAACTTGAGAATTGGCGATCTGAGAATAACGGATTCACCGTATTCACTGATGAAAACCATGCTAATGCAGTTGTCGCCAATGGCCGAGATGCATCGCACTTGTTCGTTTCGAAGGATGATCTTCTGTGCATCTTCGAGTCACTAAAGAATAAAAAGTCGGCGGGGATGGATGGTGTCCCAAACGTCGTATTGAGACACCTGCCTCTGGAGGCTGTAGATATTTTCACCACGCTGTTTAACAATGCGCTGAATAATGCACATTATCCGGCGCATTGGAAGGTAGCTGTAGTACACCCTATCCCGAAAAAATGTAAAGATAGGACTAACCCTGCCAATCTCCGGTCAATTAGCTTGCTTCCGAATATTAGCAAGGTCTTTGAAAAAGTTGTCAATAGAGCCCTGTTAAAGTGGGTCGAGGACAATAACATAATCCCGGACAACCAGTTTGGTTTCAGGGCGAGGCATGACACTATTCATGCCGCGTCGAAACTGGTTTCCGACATTCAGTGGAATAAATGCAAGAACCAATGCACGGGTGCTTGTCTGGTTGATTTTGAGAAGGCTTTCGACACCGTATGGTTAGAGGGACTTTTCTACAAGTTGACCAGGCGGGGGATGCACAAACCTTTGCTATATGTAATTTATAATATGCTTATGGGAAAGAAGTTCGTTGTCAAATGTGGCAACGTGACTTCGAGCAGAGTCTTTGAAATTAAAAACGGATTACAGCAGGGGGCGGTCAATTCTCCGATCCTGTTTAACATTTACACGAGTGATCTGGTGGGTTCACTCAGACATGCTATAGCGTATGCCGACGATTTGGTGGCATACAGATCAGGTCCTAAAATCGAGGTCATTAATATCCTTTTGCAGCGTGACTTCGATCAAATTAAGCGATATTGCGACGACTGGAAGTTGAAAATCAACTTTCAGAAGACGGAAACAATCTTGTTCAGAACTCCATTGGCTGGGGCCTCTAGGGATACCAGAAAAAACTGGAAGAAATTGGCCATTATTGGACAAAATGGGCAGCCATTGGCGGTGAGAAGCGTAGTTAGATATCTGGGTATCTGGCTTGATCAGTATCTGTATTTCGATAGACATATAGCTGCTTGTCTTGCTGGGGCCAAGAAGGCTTATGCTCTGACAAGGAGACTGTTTCATAGCAGTCAACTTGACTCCAGAGTGAAGGTCATTTGCTACGTGGCCCTTATAAGGCCGATTATCGCTTATGGTTGTCCATTGTGGTTCAATATAGCGCCTAGCTATATGGAAAAGATTCGGGTTTTGGAGAGACAATGTCTTAGGACCTGTCTCCGGTTGTTCCGAACGCCTGAATCCAACTATATAAAATACTATCCCAACAAGGTCCTATACGATGGGGCTCAGTTGAATAGGATTGACAATTTCCTTATTAAGGTGACTCGAAGGCACGTTGCAAGGGCGATGGCCAGCGACAATAGCCTTATCTTTGGGGCTTACTACCCCAATGAAATGTACATAGAGAGTACGCTCCGGTCTGGCTTTATCCCGCCGGAGGCATTTATCCATATTGATGCAAAAGGGCTGTTACAGACGAGGGATGGTATCCCGGTATTATACCACCGCTACCGCAGCGCGAGAGATAAGCGGCTCATCCGCGGCGAGGGCATCGCCAATGCTCATGAGCTCCTCCGTTTTAGTACCGCAATATCGGAAAGGGATCAATTCGACACGGAAAAGCAATTCGCCGAGTTTTGGTGGCTTGTTGAGGGGGGAGGGGTCAACATGCCCTCCCAGGACGGTGCGTTACTCTAGGTAACATCCTTTTAGCTTATAAGTTAGATTAAGTTAGCTAGGGCGTTTTTGGGAGAGGCCGGGCTCGCCAACGTGTGGTGGTGCTTCCGGGAGTTGACTGACGCTGTAAGGCCTCAGTCGACTCACGGCGGCGCGTGTGCACGTTGACGACTGCCAGGCACCCGGAAAGCAATTAGGATTTTGACCACTTGTTGCGCAAGGCAACGAGTGTTCAGAATCCTAATTATAGTTAGAATATGTTAGGTAGTTTAAGTAAGTAGAATAGGTAGTTTGTAATTTGTTTTATATAAAAATATAAAATTTAAATAATGATGCCGAGTTTTATTTAATTTTCTCGAGGAACACATATGTAAGATTAGTTCGTAAAATAGTTTTTAGGCCCAAAGGCAATAATTATAAGATATAGTTAAGTTTAGGGCGTCCGCATAAGGATCAATAATCTAGAATAAGTATCCTGTTAATTTTAAGTTAGATTTAATCATTTTTGTCTAGTATGTAAGTTGATATAAGCTAATAATTAATAAAAATGAATTTAAAAGTCAAAAAAAAGTAATCGGCTCTCGTCAGATCACCGTAATTAAACGACGTTGGGCGCGGTTAGTACGTAGATGGGGGACCGTTTGAGAACAACCGCGTATCGTTGGCCAGTCCCATCTACAGAGTTGAGGTAGATAATATACGTGGTATCACAATGGACCTAAATTGGTCTAAGTGTGTCGGCTTGTGCCAACCGCCACATAAACCTAACCTAACCTGTAGGATTGAATTTAGTTGCACTGAGTGTGCCCGCCCACTGTCCGCTATCCTGTAAAGGATGGGACTTCCTAGGCTATCGATCTACTCTGATTTCTTTTTGCGATAGCCCCTTTTAGACTTGTTAAGGATGTATTAAATTTCTTTCACTAACGCACTAAAATATTAGGTCCTCAACATGATTTAAATCATTCAGCCCGAATCAGAAGTTAGGTAGGTATGTAAATGGATGCCCTTCTCACAGATGTCACGACTCACTTAGACCATCAGTTTGGGTCCATTGTGTACATTGTTAGGATTTTTCCAACATTTTTAAAAACCTGCAAAGAAACCAAAAATATACAGCCGTTTCACAGCTCAGTGATCCGCTGTATCAGAACCACCCGGATCTATATATAAATCTCAGGAGTTTCCTCAGCTCAATATCGGCCACATCCTCCAGCTTCTCAAAGAAATAGCTGCCAAGAGGCTTGAATCTGTTAGTTCTAAGGGCAGGGCATTTACATCGTAGTTGGCGAATAGATTCTATCTCTTCGCCGTCTCTATACAGCTCCTACAGTATTCGATTGAGTGAAAGCCCACTGAACAGTTTCCTGTGAGGACCCCCGTCAGAATGGCTTTGCGGTTTAGCCCGATCATGACCTTAGATTTCCTTTTGTTTACCGCTGGCCAAGTTCCCTTGAATGTGTCCATGTTTCGAGGTTGGTCCAACGCAGGATTGTTTTAGTCATGGATTCAACATCGTGTTGTGTGTGCACCCAATAAACCAAATCACGTGTGCACATGTAACCTACATTCATTCATTCATTGAATAATAATTATTATTTGATTTTGTTTTGATTATGACCACAGGTGAATGTGTCGCGGTGAACATGGAATCGGATTGAACTTGGATGGAGTGAACTAAGTATGGGTTAACTCAGTTCAAGTTGCAATTTGATTCTTGTGTATTGTCGCACGGGCCATAATTTGTGGGTCATGATGAATAAGAAAATATGAAACACTGATCGTAAAGAAATTGAACCAGATTGAATCAATTTCTGCTGTATATATAAGAGGAACATTTTGCCAATTAAAGTGAATCAGAAGTTCAGAATCATAGCGACGTCTAAATCCTAAATCCTGAATTTTGTATTACTACCGGCTGAAGAGCTAAGAAAATACTTAAAAATCGTGCACCTTAGGTGCTCGGACTCAAGCGGCTGGAGAGCTTAGTACAATAATCAAACATATGGCACAGGTACGAAGATAAACCCCACGATCGATTTTCGATGTCAGTGCAGCGAGCGGAGTTTGTATAGATTTTAGAGCCAGAGATGCATCCATTTCCGATCCATATCTTGCCAGCTTGTGTGCTTCTTCGTTGCCCGAGATGTGATTGTGCCCCGGTACCCAGCATAGGGTCAGTGAATTTCCGATTAATATCTCGTCTAGGTGTTTTCTGCACTGTAACAGCGCCATTGATTTGACAGCTACTGACACCATAGCCATTATGGCCGCTTGGCTGTCAGAGTATATATTTATCTGCTTGTTTGCCAATTCGCGACTCTTCAACTGAGTGATCGCAGCTATCTCTGCCTGAAACACGCTGCATTCTGTAGGACTCGCCCAGGACCAGAGTCTCGCAGAAGATGCCTGCACCTGTACTCACATCCATTTTGGATCCGTCGGTATAGATAGCTATTTCGCCTTCTTCCGTGACTGTTTTGTTGATCCATTCGCTTCTTTTTGGGATTCTGGTAGCGAACCTCCTTTTGAAGGCGAAGGTGTGTGGTAGATAGTCAGTAACTGCTTTTTCTTTCAAAGCACTCAATCGTGCCTCGACGGATGCGTGTACGTAGGGCCTGAAAGACCACAGTCCCGATTCTCTTAGTCTAACGGCCGCCTTAACGCCTTTGCTGCTGCAGTATATGCCCAGGGGTGTGAGGTTGAGTATTTTATCCATGGCTGCAGTGGGTGGAGTTCTTAATGACCCTATTATCCCAATGCAAGCCGTCCTTTGAATTTTGGCAAGGCTTGAGAGATAGCATTTCTTCTCAGTAGCCTTCCACCATACAGCTGCGCCATATGTTAAAATGGGTCTTACCACCGCTGTGTACAGCCAGTGTACCACATGCGGTTTGAATCCCCATGTATTGCCGAATGTCCTTCTACAGGCATATAGTGCTACGTATGAAAATCAGATGTTAAAATAACACAATAGAAATTTATCATCATATGATTATCAAAAAGAAAAGTACTAAATCTATCTGCAAAAAATGCTTAACCAAACAACGTAAAAAACAAGATAAAGTTGAATCAAAAAAAAAGGATTAAAATTATGTACTCAATTCTAACACTATGTATGTAGGGTCACAATGGACTAGAATCAGAAGAATGTATTTTTATCAATTTATTTTCAAAAATTCAACTTTAAAATTAAAATCACTTCTATTAACGAAAGACTGGTACGATTTGCGGATATTAGGGCAAAGCAGCAAAGAATATCAAAAAGGTACTCAAGAAAAGTTAACTCCAGTACCTTAGTTTAGTACTCAACAAAGAGATAAAAATATTTTCATGCATATCGACAAGCTGAGTGTCCAACTACTCTTATTCTTGTATTTATGGAGACTATGACTATGTATGATGCACATTTGCATGAACAAGACAAAAAATGCGCTGACCGGGTGTCTAGTTTATTCAATTTATTTATTTATTTATTTATTTATATATTTCAAAGAGTTGCTTAAATACTAAGATACATATCTTACAACAGAGTATTAAGCATAGAAAAAGAGGAACAAATTGATGGAAAAAACTGAAACCTATGAATGCAATTTGAATGTTGTGTTCGATGTCCCCAGATGTTGTGCACAGCATTTGGTTAATCTTGCTAGCTAAATGTAATGCTAATGGGAAAGAAATTAAGAAATTTTTAACAATTGAACATTATACTCGTACATGGAACATTAGGAATATATGTACATATTTCTTGATTTTTCTTTATACTTAACTTTTGTGTTTGTTTAGGTATACCTAAGCTGTCAATAACTTCTGGGTCAGGTGTGCTTGTGTGGGGAGAGAAATAAAGCTCAATCTCCAATACTTATCACTTGCGATCGATTTCTCAATTACACTCTGACAGGCTGGTGTTGATGCCCGAATCTGGTGTTTTCCGATTTGGTCGACTGCAACGGATGGCGGGGCTCGAAACAAATAACAGTTTCAATTTACCGATGGTGGCTAGGTGATTGGAGAGGTGATATTTTTTTAACGGTGCCCTCATGCACGTAATATAGGGACTACGTGCTTCAGTAGTTCTGTGCTAATTTAAATTACTTTCACACTTTTTCTGTAAACTTTATTTTTGTTTTATTTATTAAAGTTTGCTTGGTCACGTCAAAATGTTGATTGGAGAGTACCTCCAGCGGCGAGTATCAAAATAAAAAAGAAAGATGGATTCTTATAAGCGGACTTACGAGTAAGTATGCCATCGGACACTTAGTTCTGTGTGTGAAGATCGAAGTTTTTGACACCCTATTGCCCAATTTCTGAACAGCTGAAATAATTGTTTTTGTATGTGCAAGAAACTTTTTAATGGGCTAGATTCAACATAGAACTGATTTTTTTTTTAAATTAAGTTTCAACACAATAACTTCAATTTATAATTTATGCAACAAAGCGGCACGTTTAGAACCTATGCTTTTTTATGGGATGGAACACATTAGCACTTCAACCTCAACTTCGACTTCAACGTTAGACCTAAATACTTAATTCAAAGTTGAAGTGCAAATCCCACCAACCTTGAGGCGGTGTTTTCAGTTTTCCCAACATGCAAATGCTTATATTTTGAGCGAATTTTCTCCCATTGCTTGTATTTTGACATAGGTTTCTCTTTTTTTTTTTAAATACACTATCAGCTCTGTGTCGTGGAGTGCTTAAAGCAAGCAACTATCACCAGCAGAAATTGCCGGCACTAAAAGTGCACTCACAGGCTCATCATTTAGTGCAGGTGTTAGTAAGGACAAAACAATTAAAAATACAATAATTATGTACCTATAAAATACTAACACAAACACAAAATAATGCAAACAATTTAAGACATTAAAGCATTAATACGCAAAATATTTTTTAGCTTAATTTTACTAACATGCAAGTCAATCACATGATCATTTAGATTATAGATTCTACTCCTGCGACTAATAGGCTCATGCCTCCCATAATTCGTTCTATGATGGGGGCTAAACAATAATTCAACACTGCGTAAATTATGGGCACCACCACGAAAATTAAAGCCAATAGACGACAGCAAGTCAGGTGCATCTATTTGACCGGATATAAGCTGCTGTAAAAAAATGATATCGCTATTAAGGCTTCGTTGAGAAAGGGGTAACATTTGAAGAAGCTTGATACGTTAACTGTAGGGAGGAAGGCTAAATGGATCATCCCATGGAAGTCCTCTAAGTGCAAATCGAATAAATTTACGTTGAATTTCGATTTGAATGAATGTTGTAGAACGGCGTCCAAACTTGTGAGGCATACTCTAGAATCGGACGGACAAAACAATTGTACAATGACAAAGTAACGTATGGGTCATTAAATTCTTTCGCCCACCTTTTTACGAAACCCAGCATAGAATTAGATTTATTAACAATAAAATTGATATGCTTGGCAAAAACCAGTTTGGGATCGAAATAAACCCCAAGATCCTTAAAATTATCAACATTACAAAGAATATGTTGAGACAGAGAATATTGAAAGGTGGAAGGGATAGTCTTTCTAGAGAATGTCATATGTTGACATTTAGTTGGGTTCAGGGATAAAACATTTTTATCACACCAATTTGCGAAGCTATTAATGTCAGATTGAAGAAACATTCTGTCTTGCTGACTAGTGATAGATTTATATATTTTCATATCATCAGCGTAGATCAGGATATTACTGTGATTTATACATGCCTTAACATCATTAATGGCAAGTATAAATAAAATTGGTCCGAGGTGACTTCCTTGGGGAACTCCAGACTGAGCTGTGAAAGATACAGATAGCGATCCTCTAAATTTCACTTGATAAACCCATGATCTAAGGTATGAATTAACCCATTTTATGAAACATGGTTGGAAGCCAAAAGCCCTAAGCTTAAATTCGATTATTTCATTGGACAGCTGGTCGAAAGCCTTAGAGAAGTCAGTGTATATGCAATCCATTTCGCCCTTATTCTCCAAGGCATTAGAACAATCATGCAAGAAACTTAATAGATTAGTGACAGTGCATCTGTTTCTTACAAATCCATGCTGTTCATTACAAATTATATTGCGACCAAGAAATATTAACTTTTCGCAAATAATTTGTTCAAAAAGCTTAGGGATACACGAAATCTTTGAAATGGGCCTATAATTAGTGATATCACCACGTTCGCCTTTTTTAAATACAGGTGTGATAAAAGCACTTTTCCATAGATTAGGGAATTTACCGGTACTAATGGACAATTCAAACATATACTTAAGATATTGAGCAATTGCATGACTGCATTTTTTAAGAACAATCGGTGCAATGCCATCGGGACCTGATGAATAGCCATTCTTCAGAGAAGAAATACATTTTAAAATTGTGTCCAAGTCAAATGAGAAGCTACTAAAACTTATTTGGGAACAGCTAGTTAGATAACTAATATATTGCTCATCAATGTGAAGAGGGGTCTCCCTAAATGACTTACTGAAATGATCTGCAAACGTATTGCTTGCGTATAGTGAATCAGCAGTTGTAGAAGTATTGTAAGGAAGCTTCGATGGATAACCATCGGTTTTTTTCTTAGAATTGACAAAACCCCAGAAAAGTTTGGGGCTCGATTTTAAAGAGCATTTCATTTTAATTATATAGTCAATATATAAGTTACAGGATAACGATTTGAATTCGTTGAACAGAGTGAAATAGAGTTCAAGATCTGAATGGCAGAGACTTTTTAAATAGTTCTTCCAATCCCTATTTCGTCTGTTTCGTATCGATTTGAGCTCTTTAGTGTACCAGGGATGGGACGCTTTCAGATTCCTAGAGGATTTCACAGGAATCACTTTTTTCATGCAGTTATCCATCAAAGAATAAAAAGAACCTACTGCATCTTCAATATTAGATAACGCAGTAAGATTAAAATTAAGGCTATTAATTTCATCAGAAAGCCTTTGAAAATTTGTTTTCCGAAAGTCAAAAGATTGCGAACGGTCATACGAATTACTATTTTCGTACAAATGTGCGCCTAGTTCAATAAATACATCCAAGGGTGGATGATTGTCATCTATGTTAGTTATACTGAAGTTGGATTCCAGAACCACAGTACTAACAGAGTCAGAAGAGAAAACAAGATCGAGAGTTCGATTTCTGAAATTTTTTATACAGCTTGTTTGCTGTAAGTCAAAAGACAAAATGTTGTCAACCATTTTTTGTTTCGCTTTCGAAGTTGCATTTTTAATATGCTTGACTGGACTTTAAACGCTGAAGTTCTCGCTCTTCTCAAAGTCAAAGTCGAAGTTAAGGTGTTGATGTATTTCTACCATTACTCATAGTGTGCAGCCTGTCCTACCTGTTTTCTGAAAGGTAAAGTTTATCCGCCTTGCAGTTGCCTGAAATGTCGCTGTGATCGAGATCAGCACAGCGAGATGTCTTATCGGTCGGCAATCTCACTGAGAGATCACGATAGTTCTGTCGTCTGCTGTCGGACTCATAGATATAAATATTCTGCAGTGGTCTGGAAGCTAGTTGATGGGACCAGGATTTCAAGATGCTCATTTGATCAATATAAGAGCTATCCCCGCATGGAGTCTAAGTCTGAGGGCATATTTGGAGGCTAATAGCTTCCCAAAGATGGCAATGTAAAGGAGATAAAGTATAGTCTCCAAGGCAGACGTCGGAGTGAGTCTTAAGGCTTGTGCAATGTCCAGGTATTTGTATTGTATTGTATGTGCAGTGGGGTCATCAGTAGATGACAAGCAATTAGACCTATTGGTCCATTGTAGTTCAGCATAGCTGCCCGCTCGCTACTTATTGGCGATTAGTAAGAGTCAGTGAGGGAGAACCTGCCAGTAGCCTTGGCAAAGCGAAGGATACTAACAAGTTCAATGTCCCCCATCTCATTTTCGTTGACGAATTGTTTGCTTATAGTGTTGAGCCTGGTTCTGGCGAAAGCAGGACATTCACAGATGAAGTGAGATGTCGTTTCATCCGCCTCTAGGCAGCACTCACATAGGCCCGAGCTCCTAATGTGGATAGTTTTTAGTCCAGGTATGCACGAATATTCAGTATAAGAGTTCTGTCGCCGACGTGTCAACCGTACAGCCTTTCGATCAGTGCGAAGGTGTGGGTGACGTGGGGATGGTATTAAATAAGAGGATTAAGTGTTTTTCGTGGAGTCGAACGCAAGCTTGAAGTGGTCGAATTTGATAGCCTTCTGGGCATCTTTGTTATTTCAAAAATTATTCTCTTGGTAGACTTAATTCTATTGGAGTACAAAAGTATAGTCAGGGATAACGTAGAAATTTTGCTTTTTTCATGTTAAGCAGTGAATTTAATAAATGACATTATTTACAAGTGAAGCGTGAGAATAAGAATTCAATCTCCGAAACACTGAAACAAAGCCAGATTAGCAGATTTCCAACTACCCTCACCCGTAGAGCCACGAGTCAGAAGAACTTATCGAAAACGCCACAGGGTGTTGCCTTAAGGACGATTGCTAGTCACTATTTTTTTATAATTGTAGACTGAATGAAATTATGATGTCTCATCATAATCTTTTGGTATTTAGATTACGCAAAATAGCAACTGTTTAAAACAAGGATTTATTTGTCAAGAATGATCAATTTTTGATCACCTAAACCGTGCTTTATTTCACTCGAAGTTTTTTTTAAATTTTATTATTTATTTCTAAGGAGAACACAAGTGAATATTAGTATATCATACCTACATTTTTGAAGTTTAAATACATTTTTTTGATAGACGCATAAGATACATAGCTATGCACTTATTTTTTTCACTTAAGTATTGGTAATTAAAGAGAAAAATATTTTGATCTTTACATTAAATTAGAAGCAACAACTTTGTAACTTTTATATTGTTTTCCTTAAAAGTAGATTTTCGTTATTCAGAATCAGTTTTCTATCCCAATGCTTACCACTCAGCTATTGCGTTATCCCGAACAACGTGCACGCTAAAAAAGAGTCGTCATTAATCATCAAAGCGCAGAAAGGCACCAATAAAGGAAGAAATAAGGGTATGGGTTTCATGCTCATGATCTACAAGAATATTTGATTAGTTTCTGATTATGATCAGCAAAACCTATAATTGTAAACATTATTTGATAAAAGAAACATGCAGCTAGGTTCCACATTTCACTTTCACTCGAAATGAAATTGAAATCGATCGAAAATTTGATTTGGTGTTTCACATTTCATCATTATCGATTTCGATTTCAAAATTTTCGAAATAGAAACAAGTGAAATTGTTGTGTTCCACATTTCGATTTTCTCGATTTCAAGGTGATTTCAAATCGATCTTATCTTTTGATGTGAAATAGTGGAAGCAACTGATGTGATTGAAAATGTAAGTAAAAAACTCAATTTAAACAAATATATTAGATATATTAAACTACGAGTATAATAATATACAATTTAAATATATTATTTAAACAGGGGTAAACATAAAAATAATGCTCAAGAAGCAATATTTATTGCTTTTATGGAAAAACATAAAGATCTCGCAAGAGGTTTCACAAAAGGAGACCGTGTAGCTGCTGAAGCCCTATGGGAGGAGTTAAAAAATGACCTAAACAGCCATGGCCCACCAGAAAAGGATGCCAATGGGTGGAAAAAGGTAAATAATAATACAAATAATTTGTTCAACTAATAATATTCGACAAATTTTGTTGCTTCATTTTTATATTTTTTTCAAAGGTTTGGACGTTCTAATCAACAAGGCTGAGGACGTATCAACAGGCGGTGGACCGTTAACCAAATTTGTAATATCGGCTACGGAAGACACAGTGGCCAATATATGCGGAACATACACCGTTGTTGAAGGGATTCCAAACACGGTCGATTTTTGTTCAACAGAAGTAAGAAGACGAGAATGCTTCAAACAACACACAGATGTTTTGGAAGACATAGGTGAACCGTCGAATGCTCCCAGCAGGAAAAGAAAGAGGCAGGGTTCATTCAATGATACTCGTAATTTGAATGATTTTATGAATCAACAAAATGATTCTATTGCAAAAGTGGGAAAAGAAATGGAGGGTATTTTGGAAGCTCCAAATAAAAAAAATTCGCTTGTTAAAAGATGTCGAGCATGGGATAAGGAAACTCCAAAAATCAATGGACAATTGTGGAAATATTTTGGTTAATACAAATGAGGAAATGCAAAGGCATAATCTAGAAATAGAAAAATGCCGAAATGAAGAAATTCTTTTGAAACAAAAGAAACTTAAATTAAAGGAAATGAAACTCCAATTTTTACAAGGCAACTTTTAAATCTCACATTACTTTTTAATTTTGTTTGTGATACTGATTTTTTTTTGTTTTTATTGTTATTTTAATTGAAGTCTGATTTTGTTTTTGTTTTTTTTTCTTTTGTGATAACAAAAATAAATAATAAATTGAATTCTTAAATGAGAACTATTTAATATCGTAAGTGTATATTATTTGCAATACAGTCTCTTAATTGATTGGCTTCGTTGAAAGTTGCAGCTTCTGTAAATTCGTTCTCCGGTTCAATTTCATTTTATTCGTTTTCCACCTCCCCTTCATCTTGTACTTTATAGTATCTGCAAATGTTGTGCAACGCGCAACAAGCATTTATAATTTGGATTACTTTTCTTGGCTGGTACATAAGACAACGAGCCAAACACCTGAAACGGTTTTTCAGAACTCCGAATGTCCTCTCGATTACGTTCCGAGCCGAACAATGTTTCTTGTTAAATACATGCTGTAAGGTTCCTGCGTCGGGATCTCTATAGGGCGTCAGTAGAAAAGGCTCTAACGCATATTCAGCGTCTCCTAAAAGTCAGGACGAACGATCACCGTTTTCGTATCTTCTTTGGAGATAATCTTGAGCCTTACTCATGCTCCAGATAAGGGCATCATGGCTTGATCCTGGTCGTCGGGCATCGACAGCTTTTATTTCCATGTTGTAATCGCATATCTATTTGAATTAAAATACATAGGTACTTATTATTGGAAAAGATAGTAAAAGTGATACCCACTTACAATCATTGCATTGATTGGAAAGTATCCTTTTCTGTTAAAAAAAACAGCGTAGGATCTTGATGTGGTTGAGATATTCTTATGTGTGTGCCGTCTACACACCCTATGACACCAGGAATACTAAATTTGTCCAAGAAATGCCGTTTTGATATGCTTCGTTCGGCATCTGACACAGAAAGTTTGATCCATCTCGGGCAATTTTTTTTTCTCCAAAGCGTTCCGTACTCGTGTCAAAATCTTTGACACTGTGCTTCGGCCCATAGCAATATCAGCGTGTTTTCCAACAGATCGTTGAAAGTTTCCTTCTGCAAAAAAGCGTAAAATTGCAGCCAACTGCAATATGCACGGAATCGACGATTTTTTTAGATGCGGCGCAACAGTTTCTAACAACATTTTGAAGGCATCTTTGTTCACTCTATAATATGATACAAATCTGAAATAAATAATAAATACCTTAGATTCTTCGACTTACAGAAAAAAAAGTAATTTCTTACAGAGATTCTGGAATTTCTAACGGATTAGACAGGTCTCTCAGCGTACGATGTTTTATTTTTGCTTCTGCGTATCTTTGCTTTTCAATTTCCAACACGGCGGCAATAAAAACAGCATTCATTGTTTTTTTTTACTTTGATAATCACAATTTAACACAAAAAGTGCAAATAAAACAAATTACTGAAATCAAAATAATTGTGTAGTATCTCATTGACAGATATCAGCTGTTTTTAATTTCACTTGAAGTGATTTCGAATATTATGGAATGGGTGAAATGTAGAACACAGAAAACAAATTCACTCGATGTACAATTTCACTTTCGATTTCATTTCACTCGTTTTCTGGAACCTAGCTGATGAGCTATTAATTTATTTTGTCGGTGAGTGGTGAGAGGGGCTGACGTGTGTAGTGATGTGGTCGTAAAGGGAATGCATTCCTTTTTTCTCTTTGTTTTTAGATTTTGGGAGCTAAGTTCACATGGGCTAGGCCATGGTTCCGTCGTTATCCAGAAACCAGTTCGTTTTCTTTTTTCTATTATTTTCCTGCTATCACTTCTTATCTGTCCTCTCTGTATTTCGTTTCTTTTCTTCTTATAGGTTAGGTTAGGTTAAAACAGGGGTATGCAGTTCGCATACAGAACTAGGCACCAGAAGGGCCCATCGCGATCCCTGGGAAACCAATTGAAACCAAAACTTCACAACGCGAAAAACCTGAAACACTTTTAATAGACAAAACACTTTGCTTTGTCTTCCTCGGCTTGTAGATCACCACAGAACCTGCATGTATCCACATCTGCCAGTCTAAGCCGCCTAGCATGCTTCCTTAGGAGACAGTGCCCCGACATAATCCCAACTACTGTTCTAAGCTGTTCCCTGCTCAATTTGAGAATATCCTTAGATCTTTCCTTGTCCAAATGAGGCCAAAGTGCTCTAGACACCCTATGCTCCCTAAATTTTAGCCTCTAAGGTCAGCCATTTTTAAGATTTTCTCATTGATTATTCCCTTGATAACCCCCATTAGTGTACATATATCAGAGTATATCCATTAATGAGTAGGGACACTCTCTCTACATATGCATTTGCTACTACCGCAAAGCAAAATGCAGAAAAAATCGTACAATAAGTGGAAGCAGGTCGAAAGAATACTTTTTACCTGAATACAACGACTGCTTGAGAAGAAAAGGGTACAGAACACATTTTACCTGAACCACTACATGGGGCTTGCTGCGTACGACGAACGATTGTGGGTTTTTTCATAAAGCATTTTTAATGCGGGCCGGAATGACTGTCAGTAAATTAGTATTCTCTCTCAACCATTCAGGTATGAATTAATATGATCAGGTAACCAGCTTTGCTTTAGTAGAATTGGTAATATTTGTATGTTTTGCCATTGGTTATTGATTAAATGGTCTTTGTTATGGACATGAAAAAGAAATGTTTCATTCTATATCACGAAATTCAACCCTTTTGCTTTGCTACGACTTCGTTAATAACCATTTTTTACGATTTGAAGTTTTATTGCCAGCACTTTTTAGGTAATATATTTCATAGCAGATGGTCATACTAATTACTTAGGTTGGTTGTAGAGGGTGGAAGAGGGGATTGTTTACATATTTTGTCATTGGTCGCACGTATTTTTAAAGGCGGGCCGGAATTGGATTGTTATCAGTCGTTCATTACCATCAATTGACGAAAGAAAGGGTGTTCCGTGTCAATGCGTGTGGCAAACAATTAAAAGTAGTGAAATAGTGAAGTTGAAGTGTAAGTTTGCATAGTTTAAAAACTCTAAATAAAATAATGGGAAAACATTATTATAAATGTTTGGCATGTGGGCGAGAGGAGAAAGAAAATGGTGGAGTTAAATATTTCAAAATACCGGATAATAGTGAGAGGTAAGCAATATAAGTTATAGATCGGGCAAGAACGGATATAAATCTGTGTTGCATTTCTTAATTTTTTTTTTAGAAAAGCGAAGTGGTTGAACTGGAAAACACCTTTGCTGTTTTACGTAACCGAGGGGGAAATAATAAGTAGCTGACTCCATTTCAATTCATTTGTTCATTTAAAACAACTTTTTCGGCAAAGTATATGGAAGATATTACCCATGGAAACTGTGAGCCAACTGCTTGCTAACATGGAACTTCCAGACATTGAAGTGCAGATGGAACCACAAAAACAAAATAAGGAGAATTTGGTTTACGCTTTCAAAACTGAACCTGATTATAAAACGGTATTTATAATGCATTCTACTATTTCGCAGGTTATATTTTAAAAAAATACCGCCTAAGCCAAAAGTGTGAGTTAAAATTGAGTCCGCAACTTAACGTTTCCTCCCTTTTTACAGATTTTAAAGAATATGAAGATGCGAAATTGACACGGCCCAATCAAGTATTTTTAGACTCGTTTGAGAATCTTGAACAAAAATTTATTTCTTGTTTTCCAAATATGTACTACCTAAATAATTTTGAGGGGAATATTTTTAACTTTTTGAAAAATGAATTTCATTACAATTGTTGCAAAAATCAAAATAAGGAATTTCTTATCAAATTTTACGTCCGAGTACGGGTTTACTTTATTCTAAAACAGTTCTATAAAAATAACAAAAAAATTACCAACAAACAAAAATATTTAAGTGTAGCACACATGTGAATATATATTAGATATAAAATGTTCAATAAGAAATATTACAAATTGATTTCCTTTTTTTTACGTCACACCCTGTACCACATTTTGAAATAGTTCAACTACTCTTCCATCCCTCTTTTACTAGAGCACTTTTAGTGCCGTCTATTTCTCGTGTATGTGTACATACTGGAAATTGTAAACTGATAAGAAACACGTGGAGAGTGTCCCTACTCATTAATGGATATACTCTGGTGTAGACAGAAACCTCATTTTCTGCTGTAACTGCATATCTTTGCCACTCCCCTTCCTGGATATCACACATCATAGGGAATGTCAAAGTCGACCAAGGGGGAAATTTCATCTGTCCGTATAGGATTTCCGGGTAGTACATCAGTTAAGTTCGTGCGGTGCCCAAAACGAAAGCAGTGCTGCCGTGGGAGTAGTACGGAGTGCACATGTGATAGCAATGCTAGCCGTTCTGTGCACTGATAGTTTTCCAATTATGGTTCTTTTGTTATTTGCCCTCCACCACACAAGTGAGACATATGTAAGTATGGGTATCAGCACTACTGTATATATCCAGTGCACCATGGCGGGTTTCAGGCCCCATGTTTTGTCTATTGTTCTTTTACGAATAAAGAGGCCATTATACGCTTTCTTCACTCTTTCCCTTATGTTGAGATTCCAATTTCTTCTTATAAGTTATTGTCTTTCTTATTTTTGTAGACACGTACAATTGTACGGATGGGAAGGACAGCAAGAACTCACCCAGTCGGCGAGCTGAGCCATGCCCAACGGAAGACGTTCCCACCGCCTGCCACCTTATCCTTCCCCCTCTCACAACCCGAGCCGATATACCCAAGTGCTTAACACTCAGTTGGGTAGGCGTTCGCTTTTTGATAACGCCAGACAATAGGCTGCAGACCCTTTCTGTAACCAAAGACTTTGTTGCAGAAGTACATGGCGATTGTCGACTTTCTAATACGAATGTGGACATTTAGTTTCCAACTGAGTTTGCTATCTAGGAGTATTGCCAGCTATCTAGCTAGCTTTGAAAATTCAAGTGGATTATTGTAGCGAATGGGGGCGGTCATCGCAGTGACCTTAATTTTTCTAGCGCTATAACTAGTACGGTTTTCACTGGACTAATGTTGAGATCAGCGTTCTTAGGTCTTATGGATACTTTCCTGAGAGATGGTTCTAAATATAAGGGATCTTACTGTGTGGGGGAGTTTCCCCGAAATTGCTATAGATATGTCGCTCACATAGGCCGTCACACTGCAACCAATTTCCCCTAGATTGGTAATGATCCCGTTCAGTACTAAGACCCAAAACAGTGACGAGAGAACTCCCCCTTGTATTGTACCCCTGCACACTGACTTTCTAAGCACAGGCTACTTCTGCATTCACAAGTGATACCATCGTGTATTCTTTGTTGTTTAGTGATAGTAGTAGTTAGCGAGGGCAATGCTGTTTTCACTAAAAATCCCTTACGGTAAGTATACTGGCACTGGTTTGAGCGAGGGTAACTCAATAAGTAAACAAAAGTTACCTCACCCATCTGGCAAGTCGTAGTACATTGATCGGATATTAATGGTAATATATTAAATGGAAACTTCAAATGTGTAACTTTATAAAACGTGTCCGACTACCCAAACGGAGAATTATCAATTCAGCTGTATATCTACTATCCCCACTGACCAGACTACGTATTCCGGACCCACATTTTTGCCACAGCAATAATTTGTCCGGTTCGTTCATAGTTACTTATGGCAGTTTTTGATTGTGAATATTTCTCTCTACCCTCTTTTAACCACACAGCAATGCACACAACTATAGACAGAGGAATTGAAAAGGGATTTCCTCCAAACTTTCTGGACTCAGTAAAAACTTTTGTCTTCAAGTTCCGTTTCAGCTTATGAGTACGCTTTTCCTACGGGTTTTATCACATCCGTTCATGCATCTCAAATATGTAACGAAAATTTCTGTTTCCATAGTGCAAATCGATATGGTATGCTTCTACAATTGAAGTTGAGAACTAAAAAATAATAAAACAAATAAAAACAACAAATGAAAAAGCAAAATGAAATTCTCCCCTCTATTGTGTCCAAACACTGACTGTACTGGGTTTACGAAGGCGACAAATCCCATTCCTATTCCAGACTCTGGCTGGCTGGCACTTTTTTTTAAAGGAAAAAGGACCACACGAAGGTTACATAGCGGACGAACGTGATGGAAATGATTAAAGAGGTATTAGAAACGAGAAAAAATTTAGGAAAAGTACGCTAAGAAATATTAAGCACACCGACAGGACGAGCGGAAACTTTTTTCCTACGCTCATATCGATCGACGATGATGATTGGATGTAGGAGGTTGAATTTCGGCTAACAAAAGGCTTTCAAAAATGAAAGGGTTGTAGTTATCAACCTGTATATGTATTACCTATATATATATTTGATCGAATTTTCGAGCTCACGCACCCGCACCCAATCATTTATAAAGGCAACAGGACCGATAGGCGACAATTAAAATCATTGCCACGTACGAGAGGGAGAATCAACTTTCGAAAACAACAGTAAAGGAGCCTTTATATTCGATAGCACAACTAAGGCTCACCTAACCCCCGTGGGCATTGGGGGTGCGAAATGGCGAAAAGATTATCCCCATGCGGTCGTTTCGTTTACAGTTCAGCGATAAGCAAACATTAAACAGCGAAACGGTGTTGCTGCATGCTGACCGCACTCGTTGCTATCAGACATCAGAGGACAAGGACATCCTTTTAGCACTCGAAATGCGATAAGAACTGCTCGCTGGCGTGCTGTTTTCAAAGTGACATTCGATAAAACGATACACATACCAGCGACGTTGCGTTGCGTGCTGGTTTAGGAGTTCAGCAGTTCTGGTGTTCCGGTAACTAAATGACTGTTTCGTTTTATCGTTGGTTTTTATCGCCTTTAGCATGGGTTGTATATCTCTATGTACTTATATGATTGTATAAGGGATAGCATTTAAGATAACTTTGGTTGTCTATCATTTTCTTTTTAGCATTCTCCCGTAGCAATCGAGTGTATTTTCATGTTATTGGCTTAGTATGCAATCAGGGAGCGGAATAGGGATAACAAGGATTAAGAAACAGTGATATATGTATTATATACATGCATGGATAAGAGAGAGAGAAAGAGAGACAGAAATAGATGTGTGATTGTTGTATTTGCCCCCATTAATCACGAAAAGTCCTGTTGAGTTTTTGGCGTTCAAATTTATTACCGACACGGCTTTTATTAAATCCGAGCATGCAATGTATATTCCTCTGCAGAAGCCTGAGGCAAGGATAAGCTGATGCTAGTTAAGCTGCATTTATGGGCCTAAGATAAGATAGGAATCAATGGTAATAGCTCAAGAAGTCGTACTGTGTCACATGATTGTTTGAGATTATATTGTATCATGTAGCTATTGATAACTTTGTAGACATATCTGGTACTTTTTATTCGAGGAAGGCGAGGGAAATCTTGAAAGACATAATTTAAGCCGGCCCACTAAAACAAGCTCTTCTTCCGTTTACTGCTGATGAGAAACTCAGGAACTACTGGTTTGAATTGAAAAATTCTTTTTGTGTTGGATAAATGGAGAAAGGCTTTAGGCTTTATAACATCACGATCACGCTACGAGGAATAGGAGCGAAGCATCAATTGAAATGTTGCAAAAACGTGAAAAATTATTTCTTTTTGAGAGCTTCCGTTGCGTGCGCTGCGTAAACGGTTTAAGTTACGCAAAAATCATGTATGATGGAATTGTTCCTTTTTAAACGTTCTAAAAAGAAGTCCGCGACAGCATATGTCTATCTTTTAAGATTGACTCACTATAACCTTTTTTTATGGTAATCAAATTTGTTCGAAATTAATGCATTATTTGCGAAGGAGTTTCATCAACATAATATAACATTAATCCTTATCCAAATAAATATTTTATTAATCACAAATATTTAATTGTGAACAAAATTGCCCTTGACATTACTTAATTTCAATCAACATCTAAGGAAGTATCATAATTTTAAAATAACTCCGCAACAAAATAGGTATGTTCGGGTTCACGCGCATGACGTGCAAGACGCTGGCCGGCGGGCGATATATTAAATAGAATGCGTAATGACAATCGGGATAAAACATTAGAATATAATGATGATATATACCTACAATGAAGGACTTATAATGATTTAAGATAAGATTCATGCGATGTGTGATAAATCTTTAACAGATTTTGGGCTTCCAGCATTGAATAGGAGTAATTCAAATAATAATTGGGATCCATTAGAAGAAGCTTTACGGAAGCCGTATGAATTAAATAAATTAAAAATTAAGTGAATATAATATTACTGAAAATGAACCCAAATTAGTGATCAGCTTTCAGCGTACCATTGTATTTTGAATAGCGTTCGTGTTAACGAAGGAAATATATTTTTTTTAATGCTCCAGGTGGAACCGGCAAGACTTTCATTACTAATTTGATAGCAAAAGTTAGGTCTCGTGCAAAACTAGCTTTGGCGGTAGCGTCGTCGGGTATCGCTGCGACTCCATTAGCAGGTGGACGCACAACTCATTCAACTTTTAAACTGCCTCTAACTGTTTCTTTGCAGAAAGATAGCGTGTGCTCTATTCGTTAAAATGAACCTTTGGGAAAAGTCTTGCAAGACATCACTTCAATAATATGGGATGAATGCACCATGATTAATAGAGCTTATGTAGAGGCTCTAGATAGGACTCTTAGAGATATTAGAAGCTGTAATAACCGACAAACGTTAGCGGTGATAGTTAGGGGAACTAGAGCAGACATTTAGAAGTCTTGCTTAAAAACTTCAGAGTTATGGAAGTTTTTTCATACCCTATATAATATGAGAGCACATTTGGGTGCAGGCAGTACACATTTTCCTTCAAAGTTACTTTTAATAGGAGGCGGAAAGTAGGTACCTCATTTTGAAAACACAATTGAAATTGATCGCGATTTAGGTGAAAAAGTAACCAGCATTGAAGACTTAATATCGAAAGTCTACCCAGATATAGTCGAAGTAGAGAAAAAATATTATCAATGGATGTGTAAAAGGGCAATATTGGCGGCGAGATACAGTAGTGATGACGAAACTACACATCTGTTGATAATTTTATGGATCAAGAAGATGCGGTCCATTATCCACAGGAGTTTCTTAATTCCTTAAAATCGAGTGGCATTGCCCTGTATTCCCTCAAGTTAAAAATAGGTGACAAAATAATTTTACTTAGAAATCTTAAACCACCAAATTTGTGTAACGGGACCAGACTACCAGTTAAATTGTTGCGCAATAACGTGATCTTTGCAATAGTTTTGACTGGTCCAGCAGTTGGTCAAACAGTGCTAATACCTCGCATCCCAATGATTCCCAATTAATTACCTTTTAATTTTAAAGGAATTTAATTTCCCCTTAAGCTATTGTTTGCCGTAACAATTAATAACGCACAGGGGCAAACATTTAAACACGTTGGAATCGATTTAAGCCAAGACTGCTTTTCACATAGCCAACTATGTCGCGTTATCAAGATCAGGTTGCGGAGAAAACCACTATGTTCTTCTACCACAAGAATATATAACTAAAAATATCATTAACGCAAACGTACTTTAAAATACCTTCTCCAAAAATTATTATATAAATACCTACCTACATAATATTTATTATTACATACCCACATTTTATAAGATCCCCAGTACTTTTACCCAGCGTTCCTTTATTATTCCTGTTCCCGTGACATTTTTTACTATGGTTCCATTTTTTGTAGGTTTTTTTTCCACAAAACGCGGGCGAAATAAGGGTGCATAGCTTTGTTATAACAGTTTTTGAAGTAGCACTGCCTGTCTGTCTATCTGTAACGCTTTGACGGCTAAACTACTGAATCGATTTTGACGAAATTTAGTAAGGAGTAAACTTAAACCTCAATGAAGGACATACTTCACTCGCGGGCAACAGCTAGTAAAATATGTTATCAGAAGCCATACTTTTTGATCACTGAGTATAGAATTTGTTTAGCTCCAGTGAATGTCACGTAATTGGTTGTTTGACTCGGCACGTGTTTTGATTTCGGTGAAATATGGCACTCAGCAAAAAAGTAAGATAACTTATGTATATTATATGTTTTAAATCTGTGTTTTTTTGTGTGTTTTGTCTTTGTGTGATGGTAGTATCTAAATTTGATTAGTGAGTGTAACTGATAAAGTGATTTATGTGTATTTTTGTTCACTGTTACCATAATGGTAACGCTAGGATTATACAAGTGCATTTTTTCATATTTGCCGCCTCTGCAGTTTGAGTTAAGGGCCCAACCCATAGAATTCGTTGCATCCTTTGCTTTGATGGATCCATCGACTTTAACGTACTTGATGGAAGGATCCGTCGCATAAAATCCGTAGCCAACTTTGTCAGCCGAAAACATTGCTTCAATTTAAAATGCCTTTTGAATCACATAAAATTGGCTAATACTACGGAACAATCCAACTACCTTATATGACAGTACAATACGAGTATTCATTTCACACCTAACTCTCCCGTCCAGTGATAAAACTAACAAAAACAAATATCCACACATCAGCTAGGCGAAACATCCCAGAAATTTCAAATCTGTCACCAACTAATGCTAATACAATTTTAGGATTTAAGAAGCCAATTTCATATATAACATCAAACTAGTTCTGAAAGAAGTTTTACTGATATCTAACAAAAATAGTCAGTACAGGCAAGATAGGATGTTTGTCTCTCAGTCTGGTTGCAATGACTTACATAAATCGGTCCCCCTTTAAAGCTCTCACAGGGTTACCGTAGTGTGTATGATAATTCGCCATAACTCAGAGAGCAATTCTATTAGGGTTACCATCTTCCAATTTAAAATAAAAATATTGCTGAACGAAATAAATTCCGTTTATCTTTTTCCTTTTCTGGTACGATAATAATAGGCGCGTTTTTTTAAGGGTATCTCCAGTAGACCAACAAAATATATAAATTTCGTAAAACAAAAAAAAAAAAAAAAAAACAAAAATATATCTCTGTAATCCAATTATAATAATTTTAAAACATAAAATACAAATTTCTGTTATCACTACTCAACTAATCCGATAAGTAATTACTGCTACTGCTCTCGTTATTTAGGTCTATTATTAACCTTTCAACTGCTTCATCGGCAAAAACGTCCATTTCCCAAATATTAAGCTCAACAACCTGTTGAACGTGTTGGACACATCGATGCCATTTTTCCTTGTCAACCCTTGTAAGTGGTGTCGTTAATAAGTCTCTTATTTCAGCCATTTTAAATGGCTTGTTTTGGCTTTCTACAAACCCTTTCACTTGAGCCCAAACCAATTCTATTGGATAAGGGAATTCCCGTATTCATTGGCAAAACAGGCGTCATTCATCGAAAAAACAAAGACATCATACAAACAGGTACATAGTGAGATGAAAGGACGTATATATGTTTTTTTTTTTTTTTAACAGTTTTCGACATAAGCTCAATCAGCAAGATTTTCTAAAAACATTTCCCAGTCCTTTCCGCTATATGTAAATATATTGTGATAGGTAGACACAATCAGGCAATTAGAATACATAATTATATAACCACGACGCAATGTCATATACCTAAAGAGATGGTAAAAAAACTGCACTATACAATATAAATACCATCAAATTAAAACCGAATGGCAACATCCCACGTAATAATTCGTTTACTGCTGATGAGAAACTCAGGAACTACTGGTTTGAATTGAAAAATTCTTTTTGTGTTGGATAAATGGAGAAAGGCTTTAGGCTTTATAACATCACGATCACGCTACGAGGAATAGGAGCGAAGCATCAATTGAAATGTTGCAAAAACGTGAAAAATTATTTCTTTTTGAGAGCTTCCGTTGCGTGCGCTGCGTAAACGGTTTAAGTTACGCAAAAATCATGTATGATGGAATTGTTCCTTTTTAAACGTTCTAAAAAGAAGTCCGCGACAGCATATGTCTATCTTTTAAGATTGACTCACTATAACCTTTTTTTATGGTAATCAAATTTGTTCGAAATTAATGCATTATTTGCGAAGGAGTTTCATCAACATAATATAACATTAATCCTTATCCAAATAAATATTTTATTAATCACAAATATTTAATTGTGAACAAAATTGCCCTTGACATTACTTAATTTCAATCAACATCTAAGGAAGTATCATAATTTTAAAATAACTCCGCAACAAAATAGGTATGTTCGGGTTCACGCGCATGACGTGCAAGACGCTGGCCGGCGGGCGATATATTAAATAGAATGCGTAATGACAATCGGGATAA
Organism: Portevinia maculata; assembly: GCA_949715645.1. Lineage (NCBI taxonomy): Eukaryota > Metazoa > Arthropoda > Insecta > Diptera > Syrphidae > Portevinia > Portevinia maculata. The sequence goes on from OX454526.1 coordinate 226,247,798, forward strand.
AACATTAGAATATAATGATGATATATACCTACAATGAAGGACTTATAATGATTTAAGATAAGATTCATGCGATGTGTGATAAATCTTTAACAGATTTTGGGCTTCCAGCATTGAATAGGAGTAATTCAAATAATAATTGGGATCCATTAGAAGAAGCTTTACGGAAGCCGTATGAATTAAATAAATTAAAAATTAAGTGAATATAATATTACTGAAAATGAACCCAAATTAGTGATCAGCTTTCAGCGTACCATTGTATTTTGAATAGCGTTCGTGTTAACGAAGGAAATATATTTTTTTTAATGCTCCAGGTGGAACCGGCAAGACTTTCATTACTAATTTGATAGCAAAAGTTAGGTCTCGTGCAAAACTAGCTTTGGCGGTAGCGTCGTCGGGTATCGCTGCGACTCCATTAGCAGGTGGACGCACAACTCATTCAACTTTTAAACTGCCTCTAACTGTTTCTTTGCAGAAAGATAGCGTGTGCTCTATTCGTTAAAATGAACCTTTGGGAAAAGTCTTGCAAGACATCACTTCAATAATATGGGATGAATGCACCATGATTAATAGAGCTTATGTAGAGGCTCTAGATAGGACTCTTAGAGATATTAGAAGCTGTAATAACCGACAAACGTTAGCGGTGATAGTTAGGGGAACTAGAGCAGACATTTAGAAGTCTTGCTTAAAAACTTCAGAGTTATGGAAGTTTTTTCATACCCTATATAATATGAGAGCACATTTGGGTGCAGGCAGTACACATTTTCCTTCAAAGTTACTTTTAATAGGAGGCGGAAAGTAGGTACCTCATTTTGAAAACACAATTGAAATTGATCGCGATTTAGGTGAAAAAGTAACCAGCATTGAAGACTTAATATCGAAAGTCTACCCAGATATAGTCGAAGTAGAGAAAAAATATTATCAATGGATGTGTAAAAGGGCAATATTGGCGGCGAGATACAGTAGTGATGACGAAACTACACATCTGTTGATAATTTTATGGATCAAGAAGATGCGGTCCATTATCCACAGGAGTTTCTTAATTCCTTAAAATCGAGTGGCATTGCCCTGTATTCCCTCAAGTTAAAAATAGGTGACAAAATAATTTTACTTAGAAATCTTAAACCACCAAATTTGTGTAACGGGACCAGACTACCAGTTAAATTGTTGCGCAATAACGTGATCTTTGCAATAGTTTTGACTGGTCCAGCAGTTGGTCAAACAGTGCTAATACCTCGCATCCCAATGATTCCCAATTAATTACCTTTTAATTTTAAAGGAATTTAATTTCCCCTTAAGCTATTGTTTGCCGTAACAATTAATAACGCACAGGGGCAAACATTTAAACACGTTGGAATCGATTTAAGCCAAGACTGCTTTTCACATAGCCAACTATGTCGCGTTATCAAGATCAGGTTGCGGAGAAAACCACTATGTTCTTCTACCACAAGAATATATAACTAAAAATATCATTAACGCAAACGTACTTTAAAATACCTTCTCCAAAAATTATTATATAAATACCTACCTACATAATATTTATTATTACATACCCACATTTTATAAGATCCCCAGTACTTTTACCCAGCGTTCCTTTATTATTCCTGTTCCCGTGACATTTTTTACTATGGTTCCATTTTTTGTAGGTTTTTTTTCCACAAAACGCGGGCGAAATAAGGGTGCATAGCTTTGTTATAACAGTTTTTGAAGTAGCACTGCCTGTCTGTCTATCTGTAACGCTTTGACGGCTAAACTACTGAATCGATTTTGACGAAATTTAGTAAGGAGTAAACTTAAACCTCAATGAAGGACATACTTCACTCGCGGGCAACAGCTAGTAAAATATGTTATCAGAAGCCATACTTTTTGATCACTGAGTATAGAATTTGTTTAGCTCCAGTGAATGTCACGTAATTGGTTGTTTGACTCGGCACGTGTTTTGATTTCGGTGAAATATGGCACTCAGCAAAAAAGTAAGATAACTTATGTATATTATATGTTTTAAATCTGTGTTTTTTTGTGTGTTTTGTCTTTGTGTGATGGTAGTATCTAAATTTGATTAGTGAGTGTAACTGATAAAGTGATTTATGTGTATTTTTGTTCACTGTTACCATAATGGTAACGCTAGGATTATACAAGTGCATTTTTTCATATTTGCCGCCTCTGCAGTTTGAGTTAAGGGCCCAACCCATAGAATTCGTTGCATCCTTTGCTTTGATGGATCCATCGACTTTAACGTACTTGATGGAAGGATCCGTCGCATAAAATCCGTAGCCAACTTTGTCAGCCGAAAACATTGCTTCAATTTAAAATGCCTTTTGAATCACATAAAATTGGCTAATACTACGGAACAATCCAACTACCTTATATGACAGTACAATACGAGTATTCATTTCACACCTAACTCTCCCGTCCAGTGATAAAACTAACAAAAACAAATATCCACACATCAGCTAGGCGAAACATCCCAGAAATTTCAAATCTGTCACCAACTAATGCTAATACAATTTTAGGATTTAAGAAGCCAATTTCATATATAACATCAAACTAGTTCTGAAAGAAGTTTTACTGATATCTAACAAAAATAGTCAGTACAGGCAAGATAGGATGTTTGTCTCTCAGTCTGGTTGCAATGACTTACATAAATCGGTCCCCCTTTAAAGCTCTCACAGGGTTACCGTAGTGTGTATGATAATTCGCCATAACTCAGAGAGCAATTCTATTAGGGTTACCATCTTCCAATTTAAAATAAAAATATTGCTGAACGAAATAAATTCCGTTTATCTTTTTCCTTTTCTGGTACGATAATAATAGGCGCGTTTTTTTAAGGGTATCTCCAGTAGACCAACAAAATATATAAATTTCGTAAAACAAAAAAAAAAAAAAAAAAACAAAAATATATCTCTGTAATCCAATTATAATAATTTTAAAACATAAAATACAAATTTCTGTTATCACTACTCAACTAATCCGATAAGTAATTACTGCTACTGCTCTCGTTATTTAGGTCTATTATTAACCTTTCAACTGCTTCATCGGCAAAAACGTCCATTTCCCAAATATTAAGCTCAACAACCTGTTGAACGTGTTGGACACATCGATGCCATTTTTCCTTGTCAACCCTTGTAAGTGGTGTCGTTAATAAGTCTCTTATTTCAGCCATTTTAAATGGCTTGTTTTGGCTTTCTACAAACCCTTTCACTTGAGCCCAAACCAATTCTATTGGATAAGGGAATTCCCGTATTCATTGGCAAAACAGGCGTCATTCATCGAAAAAACAAAGACATCATACAAACAGGTACATAGTGAGATGAAAGGACGTATATATGTTTTTTTTTTTTTTAACAGTTTTCGACATAAGCTCAATCAGCAAGATTTTCTAAAAACATTTCCCAGTCCTTTCCGCTATATGTAAATATATTGTGATAGGTAGACACAATCAGGCAATTAGAATACATAATTATATAACCACGACGCAATGTCATATACCTAAAGAGATGGTAAAAAAACTGCACTATACAATATAAATACCATCAAATTAAAACCGAATGGCAACATCCCACGTAATAATTCGTTCTCAAAAGCACCAAATCCGAAAGTTCTTTGACAAAATCCATAAAAAACCCTTAATGATATGCTTCATTGTAGAGATGGTAATACTCTTCTGATGTGCTTCAGTCACACACACTGCTTATTTTGGTGGATGATAATAGCAAGCGAACACAAAACGATCATGCTCATTCCCATTCGGGCTGTGTGGGAGACTGGTTGTGGTGGGTAGTATGCGAATTTTAGGAAAATTACATCAACAATTCCTTGGTATGACAGTGGTTTGGTTTTTATTTCAGTGGCAATTCTTGCGTTTGGGTGCCGTGAGAGTATCTACAGGCACTACTGCTAGAAAAAAAGTTCCTCCATAAGGCCTGCACTGACAATTTTTGTTGGATAAAGTATAGGGACTTTTTGAAAATAAAATCTTTAAAGTACCTAAATTCTGGTTGATTTTAAGAGTGTATCCTTTGTTCCCTTCGGCTTCATTTTTGAGCTGAAATTCACTACAAGTAGTGGTAGTTGAATGTGAAAAACATCGCTTCAATTTTAAGCAATTTGAACCAACCAGCGGTCGAGCTGCAGTTTCGCTGTGGTATACTGAAGAGTCTGTCAATCGGCAATGTCAGAAAGTACAGTAGTGTCTAATTTTCCAATGATTTCTGTAATTTTCCAATATTTCGATCGATGTGTCTGCCTGTTAATTTTGTTATACGTTTTTTTAGTTATGGAAAGGAAATCCAAATCTCCAAATCCCAGAGCACTCAGTAACGGTCCACTGTACTACCGGGCAGAAATCCTTTTTTTTTGGTTTAGAGGTTGAAGAAACAAGGTGTTATTCCTTTCTCTTCTTGAATGGGTGGCGTATATGTTGTTGGTTCCCATGGGGATTGAACCTGCACCGCACGGGTCACAAGCCAACACACTAACCTCTACACAATCGCCACCACTAGTATACGTAAACCTCAATCCCAGAATGTGTGAAGTACAATTTTTGTATGTTGCACACGTCAGCTGACAGAAAAGTAGAAAGCAGGGCTACTTTATCCTTCGAAGTTCATAGATCGGTTGGTTATGGGCGACATTCCCTAAAAATACGTGTATTCTATATTTCTATATTGCTCTACTTGGAATCAACGGATCCGGTGGATTGACGTATTCTATGGGTTGGTCAATTTTATCTGATATACATACTTGATCAACTGGACAATGATGAGGAAGGCGGACATGCAGTATGCATAAAGCTTCTTTACTGGAAGGCAACTTTGTGCTTAAGCTCATTTCGTCTCAACTTAAATGAATCAGCAGTTGGAAAATGTTCATAGTTAAGGAAAAGAACTTGAGCGTTCATAAAGCTAAAGGCAAAAAATATCTCATTGTAAATGCGTTTTTGAAATTTTCTTTCATATTGAAATATGGCATTTTATGCTCATCGAAAACACAAAATATTTATGATTCATTTTTGAACAAACCTGATCCAAAAATCCCCTTGGACCTTCCTTCCCAATGTTTTTGGGAATTTCTATCGTGTCTGGTTACAACAATTTACAAAGTAAAAGATCGTATTGGGATTCTGGTGAAGACATGCGAAACATGTTGGTGCACACAGCCGTTGTATATATACAGTTTATAGTAGTCTCACTTCGTGTATACGACGACTACGCCACCATACGACACAAGTGAGTCATTAAAAAAAGCTATATATAAACTAGCATATTGTAGAACCTTTTCTACAAAATGCTAGTATGCCATTGAATATGCGTATTCGTAGTTATTTTTGTTGTCTTCCATTCTCCTCATTTATCGAATTTATTTTGTTTACTTCTCATAATGGGGATATGATGTGTGGGTGAGAGGGGTGCGGGATATGGTTGGTAAATTATTTGTTGTATTTAATGGAAGTTTGGGGTAGGTTATGGCATATTGCAAGGAGGCCGTAGCATTCATCAAAGAATAGGGGTATTCCTATTCATTCATAATCGATATCAAAAATCATATTATGTGCATATTGCGATTGCATTATGGTACACAATTAAATCTCCGAATACAAGCTGAATTTTTTCATTTGGTTTTTCACAAACAACTGGTTTGGGCAGTTAAATGTAATTGATTAATGTATTCTTTTTGATAATTTAATCGACTGTAGCGCGAATTCGCTTACACCGCAATTAAAAATTATTCATGTTACGCATTCCAATCCCACGGGTAACTAGGCTGCTGGTCATTGGAAACCATGCTGCTGCGTCAGCTCATTCCAATCGACCATGAGTAGCTTATTTGCTCGTCATTGGAAACCACGCTCACCTGAGCGTGGGATACGACAAGATTCTATTGTATACATTACGTTAGCGGCATAGTCGCATAAGATTATTTTATTATTCTTCAAGAAATTCAATAAAGAACCACTAGTGAAACAAGTTGACTTTTTATTATCATTACATGGCGATCCTGCCAAACTTAGAATTAAAGAAGTTCGGAAAAGCAAAATAATGTGGAAACGTTAAAACTAAGAAACTTAAAATTAAAGAAGTTCGGAAAAGCAAAATAATGTGAAAACGCTAAAACTAAGAAACTTAGAATTAAAGAAGTTCGGAAAAGCAAAATAATGTGAAAACGCTAAAACTAAGAAACTGAGAATTAGAGAAGTTCAGACAAGCCAAAAAGGAAAACGACACAGCCACCAAAAGACGCGGAGGTAAAAAGGCAAGAGACAAGAAGACAGCGACAACGAGCGGTAATGGTAAATAGAAGTAAGTAGAATGATGATGTAAATTGCTTTAAAATTGTAAACACATGCAAGTAACAAAAAAAAACAAAAAAAAATTTGTAAATATAACAAATAAATGTACAGAACATTTAATTTAAAATGGGGAAAGAAAAATCAAAAATAGAGAAGCCAAATGCCAATGTGATTAATGAGGTTGAAATAACCGAAAAACAATCAAATAACGAAATGTACTTAGTCTTAATCATTGCATTTTTAGCTGCTCATCTAGCACTAAAACTGTATACAATGCACAAAAAATCCCTAAAAAAAAACATACAAGGCAAGAGCGCAGTCTCTTGCACAAATTTAATCAAAATTTTTTTGAGTTCAATATATCAATATTTAATAAATTACATAAAGCATATACGACTTTAGTTACATGTACGATTATACGATAACGACATAAAGTGCATTATAAAATCTTTTTTTTCTCTTTCTCCGATTTAATAATTTGAAAATGTTCTTCAGTTTACTCATTCAAAGGAATTTCTTATATTTATGCCATAGCCAATTAAATGGAATGGTTAAGGATTGTCGAAAAATTGCGACAATCAAAAGAAGTACTGGACAAATCCTATAAGTCAATCAATCAAGATAGACCTATAGGTAAGGAAACTTTAAACAGGCACTTAGAGGTATTGGTAACCAGCTTAGAAAATATTAGAGTAATACTAAACGTTAACTACTCAAAGCTAACCAATCTACATAAAGACAATGCTCACAAGTTCTTTAACGAATGCAGAGACAAAGTCTCTAGAGCAGCTTCTCTTCACTCAGTAGACCTCAAATTACCTGTCTCACTCCACGAGAAAGTTTTCATAGATACCGACGAGAACCAAGAAATTAATAGTAACAAAACCAGTACTTCAAATACAAACAAAATGCCACAAACACCTGTGGAATTTCTAAACATAGCATCTAAAATCCTCCCGGATTTTTATGGTAGCGCGGACGAACTGCAAAGCTTCTTAGCTGCATTAGAGTTAATAAATAGCATAAACGATGACAATAACATCGTTGCTATTAACCTAATAAAAACAAAGCTGAAAGGAACCGCTATAAACCTAATATCTGGTTCGGAAATAACATTAGCAGAAGTAGTAGAAAAACTAAAAGCCACAGTAAAAGGGGAGTCTGTAGACGTCATCACTGTAAAGTTGATGAACGTCCGCCAAAGCGCAAAACCGGCAAATGAATATGCAAAAGAGGTTGAAGACCTCACCAAAAAATTGCAAAGCGCATATATTTCGGATGGACTAATGCCCCAATTGGCTGAGACATACGCGACCAAGTCTGCCATAAAGGCCATGATAAAGAACTCCAACAATGATAAGGTTAAACTTATTATGGAGTCCGGTCAATTCAACAACATGAATGAAGCAGTAGCTAAATTCGTGAACTGCTGTACAGAATCTTATGGCCAGGCAAATGCAATACTGCATTTTAGAAATAATAGAGGTAGGAGTAATAGTTATTATCACAACAATAATCGAACTAACAAAAACTTTCGCGAACGCGGACGCGGCGGAGGTCGTGGACGTGGACGCGGAAGTAATAATGAACGCGGCAATAGAAATAATTATAACCAGTACAGAAATAACTACAACAATGCAAGTAGAAACGTCAGAATGACACAACAGGTTACGGAAAACGAACCAACCCCAAGTACTCACTAGGAAATAATAATATAAGTAGTAAAATCTATAATATACGACTAAACTTAACATCATTCATAGCATTAAAGACTTCACTAAATAATGATATAACATCGTTCATTATCGACACAGGCGCGGACATTTCTATAGTAAAGAAAAAGCAAGTAGATCAATTCCATACTTTCGACAAATACGAAACAACAAGCCTACACGGCATAGGTCAGGGAATAACTAACACACTAGGTAAAGTTTACACTGATATAAAGATTGCAAATATACTATTAGCTCATGAATTTCATGTCGTTAGCGATGATTTTCCAATTCCATCCGATGGAATAATTGGGCTTGACTTTGTCAAGAAATATAATTGTACACTTAACTATGACAGAAATCAAGATTGGCTAGTAATAAGACCAGATGGTTTTAACGAAATTCAATTACCAATGTCTTGCTCACCAGCTAATAATGCAATAGCAATACCTGCAAGATCAGAAGTTATCAGACAGGTCAACCTCCAATGTCAGGAAAAAGAAGTGCTTATCCCACAACAGCAACTTAAAGATGGAATATATGTGGCAAATACAATCGCAAAAAGTGCAAGAGCATTGGTCCGTGTAATAAACACAACAAATGAAAATGTATTGATACACAATGTTACATTAAAAACAGAAAGTCTAAACGACTATGAAAACATATCAATAGAAAATGTCAATCCCAGTGACGTTAAGCTACAAAAATTGTCCAAACATTTTCCCGACTTCATAAAGTCTGACCTGCATAAACTCTGCTCAGAGTATATTGACATATTTGCGCTCGAAACAGATAAAATAACGGTTAACAACTTTTATAAACAAAAGCTTCGTTTAAAAACCGACGATCCAACATATATTAAAAACTATAGAATACCGCACGTTCATAAAAGTGAAATAACAAAACAAGTTGACAAGTTAATAAGAGACGATATAGTGGAATCATCCCCATCAGAGTATAACAGTCCAATACTGTTGGTACCGAAAAAATCTTTGCCGGGTAATCATCAAAAACGATGGAGATTAGTAGTGGATTATAGGAGTATAAACAAAAAGCTAATTGCGGACAAATTTCCGTTGCCAAGAATAGATGATATTCTCGACCAACTAGGAAAAACTAGGTATTTCTCTTGCTTAGACTTGACGTCAGGATTTCATCAAATTGAATTAGATGAAAACTCAAGGGACATCACGTCATTTTCAACTGATAAAGGTTCATATCGATTCAAGCGTCTACCCTATGGCCTAAAGATAGCACCAAACTCATTTCAAAGAATGATGACAATTGCGTTTTCTGGTTTATCACCAACGCAAGCATTCTTATATATGGATGATTTAGTCGTGTTGGGCCGTTCAGAATCACACATGTTAAAAAAATTTAACCGATGTATTCAAACGTGTCGAAAATACAACCTAAAATTACATCCTGACAAGTGCACATTTTTCAGACACGAAGTGACATACTTAGGTCATAAATGCACGGACCAAGGCATTCTCCCAGATGATACCAAATTTCAGATTATCTTAGATTATCCAATACCCAAAAATGCAGATGAAGTCAAGCGATTCGGCGCATTCTGCAATTATTACAGACGATTTGTTCCAAATTTCGCTGAACATTCAAGGCTCTTAACGAGACTCTGTAAGAAAAACACCCCCTTTGAATGAACCATAGAATGTAGCAATGCATTCCAATACTTAAAACAAATGCTATTAAGCCCTCAAATCTTGCAGTATCCAGACTTCCGGAAGCAATTTTGCATAACCCCCGATGCAAGCAAATACGCATGCGGTGCCGTACTTAGTCAAGAGTACAATGGATACCAACTTCCAGTTGCATATGCCTCCAGATCATTCACAAAAGGTGAAAGTAATAAATCCACTATTGAACAAGAACTAGCTGCTATTCATTGGGCATCAATCAATTCAGACCCTACATATATGGGACTAAGTTCTTGATTAGCAGCGACCATAGACCACTATCGTATCTCTTTGCTATGAAAAACCCGTCCTCTAAATTAACACGAATGAGACTAGACCTCGAGGAATACGATTTTACTATAGAGTACTTGAGGGGAAAAGATAATCATGCAGCAGACGCATTGTCGCGCATAGATTTTAACGAAATTCAAAATATAAGAAATTCAGCCAACAAACTATTTAAAGTCACAACCAGGCTGCAATCCAATAAAATTAACGTAGAATCAACTGCCGACAAAATAGAAAGTTCATCTAATAAGATAAATATATATGAAGCGTTCAGTAGTAGAAGTAAAAGAAACAGCGCCCGGCTACCTATTAATGGCGACTGCATAAAAATTACTTAGAATAAAAAAGTGATCACTATAGAAATAAATAACCTTATTACTAATGGAAAAATTGACTTGGATCAATTATTTCTACTGCTTGAAAAAATAGCGAGTGATAACTGATTAATAAAGCTGCAGCAGTCACTAGGTGACGATATTTTTGAGAAGATCCTTATCAATGAATATAAAGAAATAGGAAATAGAGCTCTAACAAACCTTCGAATTACACAGACGCCTATAATTATAAAAATAAGAAATGATGACAAAAAAAAAATGATGAAAGTACCATGATGATCCAATCTGTGGTGGCCACGCAGGGATCACACGTACATTAAAAAAGATACGACAAAAATATTATTGGAAAAATATGACTAGGGATATTATAAAATACGTTAAGAGATGTGACAAATGTCAAAGAAATAAGCCACTGAAAAACGTAAAAGAACCAATGATTATAACTGATACCCCAACAACCGCATTTGATGTAGTACTGATAGATACCATTGGACCATTACCAAGATCAGAAAATGGCAATGCGTATGCAGTCACAGTAATATGTGATTTAACCAAATATCTGGTATCGGTACCCATCGCTGATAAAAGTGCAAAGACAATTGCGAAAGCAATCTTTGACCATTTCATACTAGTTTACGGTCCAATGAGGAAAATAATCACAGATATGGGCACCGAATATAAAAACCAAATATTTGACGAAATATGTAAACTATTGAAAGTGGAAAATGTCACCTCTACGGCATACCATCACCAAACGTTAGGAACTGTGGAAAGAAACCACAGAACATTTAATGAGTATGTTCGCTCATACATTTCAATAGAAAAAACTGACTGGGACGAGTGGCTGAAATACATACTTCACGTATTGCTACAATACTACGCCATCAGTGGTACATAACTATTGCCCATTTGAATTAGTATTTGGTAAATCCCCAGGTAATTATGACTTTCTTTGTGATGCAAAAGTAGACCCCATTTATAATGTGGACGCGTATGAGAAGGAAGTCAAATTTCGACTTCAAACGGCTCATAAAAGGGCCGTAAAAATTATAAAAGGCAAAAAGCATAATGAAAACGCCTTATACGACAGGTATAGAATTAGCATAGATATTGCAGTAGGAGATCTCGTTCTAATGAAACAAATAGGACATAAGTTGGACAATATCTATAAGGGAACATTTAAGGTAGTAAGCATAGACAATAGGAACAATGTAGCCTTAAAAACCGACAACGACAAGACGACAATTGTGCACAAAGACCGACTTACACGTTACAAAACAAAAGAATATTGAAAATAATGAATACTGTCAACTTAAACTTTTTTTATAATTAAGAATAAATTCATTTGAAATTAAATTAAAATAAATTAATCAAAATAACTTAAGAGTAAATTTATATAGAATTAATTCATTTGCTTTGAGAAATAAAATTTAGAATTTAAGATTAAACTTATATTGAATAAATTCACTCTTCTAAAAAAGGGAGGTGTAGCGCGAATTCGCTTACACCGCAATTAAAAATTATTCATGTTACGCATTCCAATCCCACGGGTAACTAGGCTGCTGGTCATTGGAAACTATGCTGCTGCGTCAGCTCATTCCAATCGACCATGAGTAGCTTATTTGCTCGTCATTGGAAACCACGCTCACCTGAGCGTGGGATACGACAAGATTCTATTGTATACATTATGTTAGCGGCATAGCCGCATAAGATTATTTTATTATTCTTCAAGAAATTCAATAAAGAACCACTAGTGAAACAAGTTGACTTTTTATTATCATTACACGACACAAACTCTGCATAACTTGCATGTTTTGGATACTTGAATACGGATTTTTGCATAAAGGCTGGATAAGAAGATATGCAATCATTTCGAGATGTTAAAGCGAATTCTATTGAAGAATATCTAAGTTGTTTGCGTTGATGGGTGTGTGGAGTAGGTAGGGAACCAGCACTAGCGGTTGGCCACTTCTACTCCAAAAATTAGTAATAATTACTGTAGTTTATATTCTTTTTTATAATATCCACGGTTAAAATATCCCACCTTCAGAATATCCTTTTTTGTGAGTCGAAGAGGTGTCCAGAATTTTAATTTTTGTGAGCCTATCCCAGGAAAATATCATCCTGCAAAATTTTCTCTGCAAAAAATCTCCCCTGATCCCATGATAGTACCTGGGTGGATCGCTTAGCTGGTTAAAGGGCTTAAAACTCTGATAGTAAGGTTATAGGTACAATAAAGAATGCTTATAGGTAGGCACCCATATGCACAAAATTTGAAGTATTGAACTTCATCAAGCGCATGGCTAGGCATATATTCGGCCACGAACAGAACTAAACAAACAAAAGTGTTTGTGAGAATCAAATGGTACATTCTGGACCAAAAAAAAGTCAAGCAATTATTGCAACTATTTGCAACACATTGATTCCATCTGAAGATACTTCTGCAAGCTGTTATAGGAATTACCTTGAAGGTTTTTTTCACTTTAAGAACATAAGAAAACCTTTTACAGTATTTAAATAATTAGTCTCCAAAACTGATCCACTTCGTATCCATAAAGGAACACAACCATTTTCACAATTTGCCGCTGAGAGAAGGAGGAATGCCCAGGAAATCCGTTCTCCAAAATTCATCAACAATGCTCAAGGGCTGCTTCTTGTGGATAACGAAAAACTACTAATTGAACCATTTCCTCATATATATTTTCCGAGAGCCGTTTCTAAAACTGAAGACGTACACGACATTACTGTTGAAAACCAGTTGGGCCGGACAAGATACCCTCTGAGTTTTGGGAAAAGATGGCAGACATCGGGTTCAAATGGCTCATGATTCTTATCTCCAAACTGATGAGTGGCGATCCAATGCCTAACCCGTGGAGGGAGAGTTTTCTTCGTATTTTGTACAAAGAAAAAGGCGAAACGCGAGACTGATAAATACCGTTCAATCAAGCTGATGTCACACACCACGAAGATCGTTCAGCGGGTATTAAATAGCCGAATGCAGAAAATAGTACGGTTATCTGAAGACCAGTGCGGGTTTGTCGCAGGTAAATCAACCACAGATGCAATCCAAAGCATAAGGATCGTGGTGGAAAAACATCGTGATTCTTTGAATGATTTGCATATGGTGTTGGTTGATTTTAGAAAGGCCTGTAATAGACAACCAACGGATCTGTTATGGGTAGCGCTAAGACAACGAGGAGTTCCAGAAATCTACGTACGGATGGTCATGGACATGTATGAGGGAGTTAAGACAAGAGTAAGATATATCGTTGGCGTCACCGAGGATTTCGCAATCAAAGAGGTTTTTTTTTATAATTTGCTTACGCTAAAGGGATTTTTTCTGTTGTTACAGCATTTGTGTTTAACAGCAAGCAGCACCTGGCACTATCGTATTTCATTGCATGCTTTTCGGTGCTACTTACTATTAAAATAATAATAATAATAAAATATAAATAAATAAAATAAAAAATAAATAAATAAAAAAGAATAGAGAGATAGGAAAGAAGGGTTTGGGTGCAGTTGTAGGGTTTTTCTCCACGGGTGGTGTCTAAGATGCTTGTATTCGATATAAAGTAATGGACTTGGCCGGGATTCGAACGCACGACCTTCCATTCAGTAAGCGAATTCACTACTAATGCATCCGTTGCCACCCGCAAAGAGGTGTATACCAGGGAAGCGTCTTAAGCCCAATCATATTGCCCTTGATTATCTGCTTGAAGGAAAAGTGACGGACCCTAATTGGTATCAGTTATTCTTGGCGATGGATTAGCAAGGTTCCAACGTCCCTGCAACGAGCAAGATGTTAAATGTGTCGCTGGGCTCACCTGGATGTTTAAATTGCATGGATATGATTTCCCCCTTAGTACCTATACTTTTACGATAAACGCTAGTTGGAGGGCGCTGTAGTGATTTTCTAAGCTGGTCCCTGCATGGGCAGATGTACTCCCCCGCCTATTTCTGGCATTTCTATTCTCTCAGAAGGAACTCGGATTTCTTGTTCTTCATTCAACGTGCTATTAGGCTTCGAGCTATTTCAACTTCAAATTCTTTAGGGACGGCAGAAGTGTTTCTTTGGCATTTTAAATAAATATTGATCTTATAGGTAGAAACCTATTAACCCATAAGTGGTGGTGCAGCATGGCGCAATAGTGACAAAAAGTAACATGCCATTTCTTTATAAATTAGATTGAATATTTCTGAATTCATTACCTACGAAAGAAATGATACAAATCGGAAAGACTGAAATTAGATTTTATTAAATTTTTCGTCCCTTCCATCATCCACTTCTCATCATATATGCTACTTGCAGAGGGGACGATGCGATGTTAACCCCCACAGCATTTTGGGCGCCTTAAGACAATATATTCAACATTTCAGCTTTCTAGCTCACAAATTTGGTCTTTTGAAATTGTGAGCGTGTCAGTGGGCGGATTTTAAAAATTCTTAAAATTTATTATTTCGGGCACCTAGAGAGTATACCTATGGTTTAAATTTCGGATTTCTAGCTCCAGTGTAAAGGCCTTAATTTTTGCCGACGGGTGGACGGACGGACGGACGGACATAGTAGATGCACATAACTATCGATGCTGACCACGAATGTATTACAAAAAAATGCAAAACGACAGGTTACCTGCCTCAATATTAATGTAGGTCATCAATTCGCTAATACATAAATATACCTATCCAACAACTATTTCTTTGAATAACGGCTAATACAGCGAAAATAGCAAAAGTCTAAAAATTAAAAAATTCATAATTCCTTATTTGATGGAAAATACCGACATTAGCTTTTATTCAATTTTTCCTTTCAAACGAATCGCCTCTTTCATCATACATTCTACTCGCAGACGACAAAGCCAGATTTCTAATTTGTCCATCATATCCGTCTCATCCTACATACTATTTGCCGAAGCGACGCAACAATACCATCAAAAGTATTCGGCTGTTACACAGAAAAATAAATACTAACATAATATCAGAATGATTCGATAAAGAGAGACAACTAAATTTAAGACACAAACCTTCAAACGCCACCACTTTTTCTCCCGCCTCTGTCGAGTTAAACGTTTTCAAATTCGTGTTGATGAGACTACTATAGAACTGTATATATAACTGTTAATTCAAATAATGCGCTTTGTAAATGCTTCCGATAACAACAGTCAAGAGGACCAAACTACGGCCTCTTATATGTCATCTCAAAACTCAATGTATCCATCATATTCCTTTGAGCAACAACTAAACTACGATGAAAGTATGATAGAATACTTTGCTCGGCGCAGGGACATAAGTGATAAGTTCCCGGGACATAAGTCCCAACTCTTTCTCCTTTACCTTTTTTCTTTGTATTCAATACACTTGGTGTCGTTATTCACATCGGTGAAGGAGATTCGCAATGAGGATAACCAAATGGTTTATAAACCATATTTGCATGTGAAAAAATATTAATTGAGGCAGAGATAAAAAAAAGATAAGGCAAGTTATAGTGTATTCCCAGCTACATTGCGAACGATCCTTAAGAAGAAGTTTGTTGACTTATTGGTGGTGATTGTCTGCGTTGTACAGAGTGACGAATCGCTGATTTAGCTTGATTAAATAAGGAAAATGACATACACAAAATTAAACAAAAACTGGTTAGGCCTCCTACGTAATGACAGTGCAATTTTTTTTTGTTGTTGATTAGTGCAACAAAAAAAAATCATCTCAAACTCCAAATTGTGTATAATTTTTTTATAAGAAGGTCAATTTGAAGAGAAAGTGTTTATACTGTTGCGGTATAATTTCCCACAACAAGGTCCACTCTTCGTCCCTTTACCCACCCTACCAATTCCCTCTTCACATTGGGTGGCGTACCTGGGATCTATAGAAGTGGAGGGGCAGCCGTGGTACCATCAGCCATTGGCCCACTTCTCTCGAGCCTGAGGACAAAACCCCCACAGGTACACTCGGGCATGGACGAAGCGGTCCAAAGCGGAAGAACCACTCAGGCAAGGGCTAACGCGCGGTGCAGAAGGCTCCCCACGAACCGACGGACGGTCAATGGTTCAGGACAACCCAATGAGTGGGAATATCCCAACAGACGGACGGTCTGCAACGGCGGAGTAGTGTACGACATCCAAACACACTCCAAACAGACGGACTGTCTGCAACGGCGGAGTTGTGTTATCACATACCACCACGGCCCCTTCTGTTAACAATTGCCCCGAACTACCAAAGTCACGGTAGGGTGTCACGATCGATGGGGGAAGGGATGACGCTCCCTTTTGATCCAACCCCGTCGATGGAGCAACGTAGGAGCACCTGGGGAATGCGGGCGGACGGCCACGTATACGCACCCCAAACCACCATGTCAAACTCACTGCGCACAGTAAAACACTTGGCCATATAACATCCACAATTAAAAGTAATGGTACGAGGACGAAAATGAAAGTGGCCAAAACAAACGATCGCAACTACCACGGAAAACTTTGTGGTTAACAAGCATCACGGGACAGATACAGAGGGCTCGTGCACAACAACAAATAAACAAAAAAACTACCTGTACGATCTGGCGCAAGAATAGCACTTCCCCATTTCCCCAAACCTGCGCGCGATTCGACCGAGATAGCTAGATTTTAATTCACTTTGATTTTACTTTTAATAAGATTGGTTTCATTTACCGCCTTCCTGCGCGATTGTCCTTCCGACTATTCCATTGGTGCCTGGTCCTAGGGATTGTAGTATCCTACCCATTCAGGTATGTTCTTCTTTGGGAGTATAAAAGGGAGGGAACATGTCCAAAACAATATAAATTTACTTTAATACTGCACTTTGGGCATTTTTTTCACAAAAGATTTATTAATTTAATGTCCTCCTCGAAAGATTCTTTTCGTTTACAATCGTGAAATGTCAAGCTTTTAATATCGGGTCGGCCGGCGAAGTAAGTGCAAAAAAATTGATTTTCTGAGTTAGGGCGTTCAATATATTCTCGGTATCGGGGTGAAGCTGTGGTTGTATATATAAATTATTTATCAAGTAATACTATTATTTTAGTGCATTCATGTAAAATTTCATATAAATGTAATTATTAATTCGCGTTTTTACAGAATCATAATGGCAACTGAGACGATGATGGTGAAAATTACGCATCGCGCTGTAATTAAATTTCTCACTAAGCAAAGAAAAAGTCAAAAAACTATTCATGAAGAGATGGTGCCTGTTTACCAGGGTTCCGCACCTTCATTATCAACTGTGCAAAAGTGGTCAAGTGAGTTCAAGAGAGGCAGAGAGAGCATTGAAGATGACCCCCGCTCCGGCGCCCCGGCTACTGCTTGTACGGGAGAAAGCATCAAAGAAGTCGAAAAACTTGTTCTTAAGGATGCCCGAATAAAGGTGAAAACGATGGCAGAAATCACCAAGCTTTCAATTGGTACCATTCACACCATTCTTCATGACCATCTTAACCTTTCAAAGGTCAGTGCAAGGTGGGTGCCACGAATGCTCACAGCGCCTCAGAAAAAAGTGAGAATCGCATGCTGTAGAGAGCTTTTGGAGATGTGTAGTGAGAACGCGGACGGAGTTGTGGATCGAATTGTTACTGGGGACGAAACATGGGTCCACCACTATGACCCTGAAAGCAAACAAGAGTCCATGCAGTGGCATAAAAAAGGAACAGACCACCCGAAGAAGTTCAAAGTCATTCCGTCTGCCGGGAAGCTCATGGCCACAGTTTTTTGGGACTCAAAGGGAATCTTGCTCATTGAGTACAAAAAAAAAGGTGAAACCATCAACGCCACATCCTACGCTTCCACTTTGCATAATTTGCGGGAGGAAATTAAAAAGAAAAGACGGGGTAAACTCGCAGCGGGTGTGTTGCTTCTTCATGACAACGCTCCTGTTTCCAAGGCTGCTGCGCGAGATTGTGGTTTCGAAGAAATCCAACACCCACCCTATAGTCCAGACCTTGCCCCTAGTGATTATTTCCTGTTTTCGGATTTGAAAATGTGTCTTCGTGGAAAAAGATTTTCGGATGATGAAGAACTCAAGTCGGCAATAAATGGGTATTTTGCAGAGAAAGAGGAAATTTATTTTTTTGAGGGTTTAAAAAAGCTTATCTCAAGATGTAACAAATGCATTGATGTTAGGGGAAATTATATTGAAAAATAAAGACAATATAAATTGAA
This sequence comes from Portevinia maculata, assembly GCA_949715645.1. NCBI lineage: Eukaryota > Metazoa > Arthropoda > Insecta > Diptera > Syrphidae > Portevinia > Portevinia maculata. The sequence continues at coordinate 226,266,278 of OX454526.1, forward strand.
TTCGCATATTCCTTAATATCGATACCGAGAATATATTGAACGCCCGACGATATTGCTGTTTTGGATATTACCTTTTAGCTGAGCTAGTGATCTCAGATGTATAGTACTCTGTCTTATCATGGTTTGGAAAATAGTAAATAGATTTTATGCAAATTTTTCCAAACACCTTTGGGAATTCTTTAAATAAAATATAACTGAGATGTTTTTTTAAAAAACTATTCCCATCATTTTCAAGAGGAAATTATGTTCTTTCAAGTGCATTAAGTTTCAATTCAGTAGCTCCAGTAATAATTTATCAGTTTGAGAAACAGAATGCGATTTTTCCACTTTTGCTCGATTTCTGGGTAGAGGCCTCTTAATATATCCACACAGACGTACTTGCTGATAAAAAACTGATAAAGAAAACGTCGAGAGTGTCCCCACTGGATGTACTCTGCACGCGACAAACTTTCGCCGAAAAAAAACCCTTCTCGTTCAAAAGGGATTTGAACGAAATGGTCGATACAAAACAGCATTTTTTTGCTTGTGCGTTCCTGACTTTCAATTGTATCATTTCGTTGCAGAATCGTTTGCACGAGTTGGATAGATTGATGCATACACAAGATCAGATGGTTTGAACAAAATGGTTGTTACAGCGCTCGATCTATATGTTTTGTCTTGTTTCTGTATTCGTTTCACACATCATACCAAGCTCGCCTCATTCAAAAGCGGCTTGAATGAAGTCGTCCATACAACACGTGAAATTCTTTTTTTCTTTGTACCTATACTTTCCATGGTATAGTCTATCCCAAAGTAAAAGAAAGATCCCAACATGCGCAGTAGCAATTTATTTAAGGGATATTTTCTCTTTTAAAGTATTTTTCATCGCAAGAAATTGTTAATGCTTTTCTCTACTTTATCTTTTTTGCAGCGATATTGGAAAACGTAATTGTTTTATTATTGATACTTGTTTTGACTGTAATCGAGTTTCACCAATTTATTATTGTAGTAACTCATGAAAAAAGTTTCATGCACGAAGTAAAACATTACAATCAAGAAATTAAGGAAACCATGAAAAATAGCACAATTGACATAAAATAATGTAAAGCAAAGAAAATGAATACGTATCAATAAAAGATATTGTTTCGAAAAATAAATAGCTGAGATATTATTTGTAGTAAAAATATACCTATTATGCACTTGAAAAAATGGGTTATTAAATGTGGGTAGACAATTGGACACTTAGGCCTTTCCATGAAAGTCGTAGCCAGGTCAATTTTAAGTGAGTAGAAAAGTGACCCATATTTTCTCAACTAACCTAAAAATCTACCTGTCTACCTCCGTGCCCATGCACAAAGTATAACGGAAATTCCATTTTAACCCTTTTTAATAGTTACTCAAAACTCTGGCTTTCATTACTAAACACATATTTGAGAAGTGCAACGCCCAGCAAATTTCCCTTTTCCCTGGGGTGGTAAATGTGTATCTTTTGCATGCGCCAATGAAGGTTCTGTGTGGACAATCACTCATGTCTCGATCGTTGATCGACAGAGATGTTTTCGCAAGCAGGGGTATATTTGTTGTATTAAATGCGTACATATTTTTTTAGCTGTAGTTCTGGTTTTAAAAGTAGTTTTGTTGTCGCTAAGAGAATAAAATCCCTGATGTGAAGTGACCTGCGCAAGAAATTTTCACTTAAGTTGGGACGGGCTATATCATTTCGTTGCCAAATCGTTTGAACGAGTTGGAAAAAATCTACGGTTGATTGCCAGGTGGTTTACTTCTGTTTGGAAATGTTCAAATAGGAAATGTACGAGTTGGAATATGAAAAATTACAACATTGGGAAGAAGAGTATAAATATGTTGTATGTAGTTTAGCGAACGCAAAAATTGACATAACTTCTTGTGAATGTTAGTCGTTCATGAACGACTTGAACTATATGAGGCGTCGCCACTGCAACCAATAATGCATGGTTGTACAAAATATCAGGCTGTACAATGCATCAGCTAGACTTTCGTCTCAAAAAAGCCCAGACATATTTAAAGCAATTCGAAAATCCACCAAAAGGTGACGGTCGTCCATCGACATCAAAATCTGGTGATAGGGTTCATGAATCTATTCGTTTTGATAGTATGGGTTTTTTTGTAAAACCTATCGGGAATAGGAGAGGAAGTGCTGGCGGAAATTGTAAGTCAAGCTGTAGAACAGAATGCAAGAAATTTAATTGGATTGTGTATGTGTATCTCTTGCTTTGAAATTTGTCATACCCGAAAATAAATCTCTTAAAAGAATAAAATCTGTTTGCCAATTTGATTGTGAGTTTTTATAATGATGCAGCATTTATTTGGAACGTTAATAATTAGGTAAGGTATTTATAATATTGAAAGACGTTATGTGATATATCGTGAGCGGAGAGAATGTGGAATTTAAACGGAAAGTAAGCAATGATTACTCAATCAGCGTCAGTCTTCTACGCCCTTACAACGTTTTCCGTTATTCGTTTGTTTATGGACAACTAAATAAGACAAAATTTTTAATAGCATAGGTCTATGCATTTCATTTTCAGAAACGAAAAAGGGCGTATTTGGCATTATGTTGTGCTTAAGCAAACACGAGACATTGTCAAAAATCTAATGGAATTATAAAAAAAAATGACTACAGTCAAATCGGTCGAATCTTCCCGGGAACTCAAAATCAGTTCGAGTTAATTCATGTTAGAGGACTGCGAAATTGCGCCGCAGGAAATAGCACGCAAAGTTCAAGATGAAATAAGTCTCCAAAAATGTGAAAATTTTTGAAAAGAAATAAGCCCCCATTATTAGAATGAAATTAGGCAAAAAAAAAGAAATTACAACCCGAATCTCGACAGATTTGAGCTAGAAAGCTGAAATTTTGTATATATAATTTTTGACTCCTAGAACTGCGCGGGAGATAAAATTTCTAAAATCCGCCCACTGTCACACACATCCGATTTTGATTTAGTTTTTTTTGTTGGTTAATAGACCATGCAGAGAAGGTTGTTATAAAGGGTTTTTCAATAAGAGCGCTACAAAAGTTTTTTTTAAATAAAACAAAAACGGTTTTGGATATCAATGAAATTCTTTATTCCTCTGAAAGTACGTTCGATGCCATTATGTATGGAACTCGATTTCTTTTCCATGGCCACCACGGGCACGCGTGCAGAAGTCCAGACGCTGAACCCAATTTTCGACGGTTTTCAAGCATCAATCGGCCGATACTGCTGCAATTTCACGTTCGATATTCGTACGAAGTTCATCAATCGTCGCTGACTTGTTGGCATAGACCATAGACTTGACGTAGCCCCACAGGAATCAGTCTAACAGCGTCAAATCGCACGACCGAGGCGGCCAAGCGACTGGACCATTTCGTGAGATAACACGGTTTCCAAACTTGGTTTCCAATAAATTAATTGTGGCATTCGCTGTGTGGCTTGTGGCGCCGTCCTGTTGGAACCACATGTCCTCCAAGTCCATATCATCCAATTGGGGCCAAAAATATTCGGTTATCATTGAACGGTAGCCAAAAAATTCGCCACAACGACGTCACAGAGATGCCCAACGCTTGAGAACGACGTGTGAGAGACACATTTGGGCTTCCTTCAACTGAAGCCTCAGCGGCAGCAATATTCTCGACACTACGGGCACTTCTTTGTCTCACTAGCACGGGAACATTTTGTACTGTGCTTGTGGATTCAAATTTTGTTCACTAGACGCTCAATTGTTGATCTGCTAGGACGATTATGACGACCATAAATTGGACGTAGCGCTCTTTACGTTGAGGCCACTGACTCCGAATTTCGGTAGTAAATTTTAATAATATCGACTCGTTGTTGGCTCGTATATCTTTCCACCATAAAATGGCAAACCTTACTGAAGAGAAATGTCAAAAGAGCGGCAAGAAATTCGGCGTCGTTTGCTGTCCCTGTCGCTCTACTTTTGTAGCGTTCCTGTTGAAAAACCCTTTAAAAGTATGATAAATTTTTGAAAGAAGGCGGAACCGCCATTCCAATAAATTCATTTAATGCACTTTGAAAAAAAATAAACTGGGTAGAAATCGAGTAGTAACACTTCAAATACAAAAAAAATATTTAAAATTTTAAAAGCAATTGTTGTTGTCAATTATTTTAATTATTTGCCAAGCAAATTGTTGTTGTCAACAATTTTGAAATTTTTTTTTAAATATATCTAATAAGTTTGTTTATGTTTATTATGTTACACAAAGTAACTTTTTGAAACGGAGTCGATACTTTGATGATATTTGAATCTTTCATGGAATGCGTCATCGAATAAGTTCCAGCGGCGGAAACAAGGTGACGTAGTTCCCGGATTCCGTGGTCTTTATGCAAGTGATGCACTTGGTAGAATATACACAGTTCACCCGAAAAACGACGAATGCTTCTATTTGAGAATGCTTTTGGTAAATGTTTGTGGCCCTACTTCGTTCGAAGCGCTGCGGACTGTTGGCGGTGTGTTGTGTGCTACATATCGAGAAGCCTGCCAACGCAGGCAATTGCTTGATAATGACAATCATTGGGACATGACGCTTGCCGATGCCACTATCACTGCGCCTGCGAATCAACTCAGGACACTCTTCGCAATCATAATTTCGACATGTTTTCCATCAAATCCTAAAGATTTGTGGAATAAATACAAGGATGATTTGGCCGCTGATATTTTGCATCGAATTCGCACTGTGACATCAGATAATGTACTGGAAATGTCAGATGAAATGCGCAACAAAGCTTTGATTTTGTTCGAGGATATGTGTCTGCTCATGACTCATGAGTGGCAACTTGTTGTGCAATTTTGGATGCCACAGCCAATTCGCGCAATGCAAGACGCATTTAATCGAGAATTGGGGCGAGAAATGGATTTCGTTCAAATCGCATTGAGTCAAGCTGTTCGAACAAATGTGTCAATGTTGAATCAAGAACAAAAGAAAGTGTAAGATGAATTAATGCAAGCAGTCGATAACGAAAATGGCGGAATATTCTTCCTTGATGCCCCCGATGGAACTGGAAAAATATTCCTGATTTCACTGATTTTAACTACGATTCGTTCGAGATCTACGATTGCCTTGGCACTCGCCTCTTCTGGGATAGCGGCTACTTTGTTAGAAGGCGGTCAGCTCATTCTGCATTGAAATTGCAACTGAATCTGCAAGTGGATGAAGAACCTACATGCAACATTTCAAAGAACACTGTGATGGCGAAAGTACTACAGCAATGTAAGATTATCATATGGGACGAATGCACAATGGCTCACAAACGCGCATTGGAGGCCCTGAATCGAATTTTAAAAGATTTACGTAATGATAACCGACATTTCGGTAGCGCAATGATCTTGCTATCAGGCGATTTTCGTCAAACGCTGCCTGTCATTCCGAGATCAACTCCGGCAGATGAATTGAATGCTTGCTTGAAGGCGTCTGCTTTATAGCAATACGTAAAGAAATTGCATTTGAAAACGAACATGCGAGTTGCTTTACAAAATGACCAGTCCACTGCAGAGTTCTCCAGGCAATTATTGGCGATGGGCAATGGCGAGATTCCAGCAGACTTAAACGCCGGCCTGATTGAGTTTCCACAAAATGTTTGCAACTTTACAACGACACCGGAAGAACTAATCATAAATGTTTTCCCGAATATCTCTCAGAATTATGTTGACCATGATTGGCTGAGTGTAAGAGCGATTTTGGCTACGAAAAACAAGAATGTCGATCATTTTAATTTCGTCACTCAAAATCAAATAGCTGGTGAGTTACATTCATATAAATTAGTCGACTCCGTGATGGATGAAAACGAAGCCACCAACTATCCCACGGAATTTTTGAATTCTTTGGATGTTTCAGGCTTGCCTCCACACAATTTGAAATTAAAAGTCAGCACAGTTATAATTTTATTGCGCAACCTAAATGCACCAAAACTTTGTAACGGTACGCCTTTGATTGTGAAGAATCTAAAATGAAATATTATTCAGGCAACGATTTTGATTGGAAAATTTGAAGGCGAAGTTGTTCTTATTCCGCGGATTCCACTTATTCGGAACGATTTGCTTTCGTATTTAAGCGTCTTCAATTTCCCGTACGTCCCGCTTTTGCTATGACAATTAATAAGTCCCAAGGATAATCGCTGGATGTGTGTGGCATAAATCTTGAATTTTCATGTTTCTCACATGGTCAATTGTATGTGGCGTGCTCACGTGTCGGCAAACCTCGCGCTTTGTACGTGTACGCACCCGATAATGGAACGAAAAATGTTGTTTACCATAAAGCACTTCAGTGAAAAAGCGGTAGGTTGGCCGACAAGTAAATCGCTACGGTTTTTGGAATCGTATTTAATTTTAATATAACTTTTGAATAAAGAATTTTAATTGACCGGATTACATGAAGCGAAAGCTCGGAATTATTAATTTCGTTACCTACCTATGTACTGTACATTAACGAGTTTAGGCGGAACGAAGTTCGCCGTGTCAGCTAGTTACATATATATACTTTTTTGGGGCCCTTTATGCTCATGTGTAAATATTTCAAAATCCGCCCATTGACACGCCCACAATTAAATAAAACAATTTTATTGAAAAACCAAAGTTTGAGCTAGGGAGCATTTTTTTACAAAATCTTCGTTTTTTCGATTAAATCCTTTAAATGTTAAACAAAATATGTAATTTGAACAATTCAACCATACTTAGACTTTTGTCACGCCCCCATATGTGGGGATAGGAATAAGAAGAGGGTATCCAATGTAGCCCGTCCTATTTTTTTTTTATTTTATTATGTCTTATTTCCTGTGGCGTCATTTCGCAGGGCCGTATATAATTGTTAACGAAAACTTTTTGCATTATTTCGTTTTTGAATTGGAAATAAGGCCACATATTTCTAATTTTTGGTTTGCATTCACGGATGGTTTAGACAATAGAGGTTAAGTTTGTATCTTTTCCTTCTTTGGCCCTCCTGACACAGGACCAAATATTCGACGGAAATTTTCTAAGAGTCAAGAATCATCCCTCCACTCGGCGATGCCGAACTGACACGATCAGTGTAGCTACAAAATTTGACCCCATTGCTTTGACAAGTCGCAGCGGTTTCATATGGAGACGGTGCTGGTTTGGAAAAGTTCCGAGTACATTGCACATTGAATCAGTTTAGTTGGAATCTTGAATTCGACCACCGTCTCTTAGACCACCGGATGCTCAATGGTATCATATAAGAGACAAGATACTCGTACATCGATAGATAAAATACTTCCATTTAAATTTATAATTTTTACAAAGCCGTGATTTATGCTGTTGTTTATTATGTGACTATAAAGTCAACAAAAACTCCGCCAAGGAAGCTTAAACGCAAATACTCGTAAGAATATATCCAAAAAGAAAAAAGTAAATAGAGAATTATGCCTCTAAAGTTGCATCAGCAGGGATGTTTAAGAACGTGCTGTCGATGACGACATGACATCTGCCAATGGGGCAGAGTCATCAATCACTGACTCTGAAATGGGTTAACTTGAAGAGAACTTGTCTTTTCTCACTGGCTCTATCTCAGAATCTAGTCATCGCTATATGCAACAGCATACTAACGGACGAAAGGCATCCGATATAACAGGCGGACCTAAAACGTTCGGCCATTTTGCACGGCTGCTTGAGTCTGATTTAGTGAGATTCACGCCATCAGAGCAATGCCGATTTAAGCATTCGATGAAAGAGGAAGGCACCATGGAGCAGGCCCAAGTTTATGTGCAAGCAACAATTAAAATGGTCCCGAGGTGAAGGGTATGCGATCGGAGAATAATACCCTGCCCCAATCCGAAGCGAAACGAGGTATAACTGGGAAGACAACAGTCGACAAAGTCTCGTTTAGCAATATAGCGAGGCTCGTAATCGGTAGTAATCGATCGTAATCCTCTCTCCAATGAACAAATAGTTCGCATACAAAAGAGGATTATGGACATCGCGTGACGAAGAAGTCAAACAGCGGTACTACGTTGAAGGCCAGTTGGTCGTATATGCGGACGCTACTACTGCAGAGTGGAGTGAAAGCAATATTAGCCAAGCTTAAAGAAAAATGTGGGTTGTAGATGATGCTTGCGGGGGGGGAGCTTTTCCAAAGCTCCATGCCATCAGAGGGTTCTCCCGCAGAGTACTGCTATAGCTAGCGAAAGAATTCTGGCTATGCACGATGGTCAAAATAAAGAGCTTTAAAACAGAACATAGAGAGTTTGCAAAGATCGGATGAGAGCGAAATCGCTCATTTGGTCTTTGCAATCAACGCAAGCACCATAAGACGGCTTATGAAGCTAAAGGCGAAGGTTCCGCTTCGGAAAGACCAAAGTCATCTTTAAAAGTGCTGATAAGTCAGCTTATCAGGTATCAAAAGCAGCTGAAAAGCACGGGTTGAGCAAAACAGCAGATGCAGCTGGCGGTTGTACCGATACTAGACCAACTCGGGCTAGCGCCGGTGGTGCCGCTGTGCAGCAGTTTCAAGCGCAGCTTAAGTGCGAGCAGCACCAACAGTAGCCAAAACGAATTCAGGCTAAAGCTGGCCGTGGATTGGAAAAAAGCACGGGCGCAACACAGACGCATAAACAAAAGTCCGAGAGGCAGACAAGATGGTCTTCCTAAATAGGGTGTCGTACGCTGAAGGAGTTGCCAAAAGCCTCACAGAGTACGAAACACTGAATACGCACGCCAATAATAACTTAAACTAGCGTGTATAGCCAACCTGCACCGGGCTATGGGTGCCTCGGACACCCATTAATTATTAATTAATCCGGGTTTTCACGACTACGGACCTGGTGGCAGCACAAATTGAGCGCCACGATGGCCGAGAGCTCCTTAATTTGTACGCGCATCAAACAAAAGAGGTAAGTCACTTTCAGTAAGCCCCCGTTATACTAATTAAGGGGGTAAACCCACATTTAAAAACTCCATAAGAGAAGGATGGAGGACTGGCATGTGTCCGATGAGGCATCTTTTTGGGATCATAGGTACATCAGATTCAAATTAACGGGCTAGCCGAACACGCGCTAGCCTGATATGATAACAGACTAACTAGCTGCAGAACAAATATCGAAAACTATCACACGCGACCGGGAACGCTGAAAATATTGCTTCAGGCTCACTTTCACACTTTCACTATGGACATATAAAATTTTCATATAGCGGAGGTTTTAATTCAAAGAAACTATAGCAGAACTAACAGTTCATCCGGAAAGCTTTTTAATCTAGATATGGTTATATGAGCAAAAAAAAATCTTTCCAGCCCTCATCCAAAATGGAATGGAGTATTTAGTACCTTCCATGATCACCTTATTTAGGTTCAGATTCAACTCCGACTACATACCAAGTACATGAAGGGAGTTAAAGTGGTATTCAGCCTTAAACCTAACAACAAGCCGAGCGAATTACCTAAATCATATCGCCCTACAAGCTCGACATCGTTTTTTCTGCGTACAATGGAAAAGATTACCGATATTCACTTCAGAGAATGCTTACCAAATAGCATGCCTCTACACCCATGTCACTATGCATACCGGAAAGGCAAATCAACAAAAGGCGATTTGCAAAAGTGGCAAAACAGAGATCAAAAACGCCTACTGGTGCAAAGAGGTCGCACTCTGCGCCTTTCTGGATTTAGAGGGTACTTTTGGCAATACTGAAAATGACTCCATATCAAATGCTTTGCATCACAGAAATAAAGACAAACGAGCTACAAAATTGATTACAGCGATGGTAGAAAGTCCTAGAATAACTGCTTCGTCAGAACTGACTTCAGTATCAGTATCAGCCGTAAGCGGCTGCCCACAGGCAGGAAGGTGTACTGTCACCCCTCCTGTGGGCATTGGTCCACATGGTTTAATGACCTGCACCATTAATTGAGCCATTTAGGCTACAACACAATTGCGTCCGCCGATGACAAAGTCACATATATAAGGGGCAACTTGGTAAACGAAGTCACATTACGTATGCAAAAGGCTCTTACGACAGCTCTAGACCGGTGCACCAGGGAAAATCTTTCTATAAATTGCAGTAAGGCTGTCATTGTTCGTTTTACTAAAAGAAGAAATTTAGACCGAGGTCAATTATCACTTATCGATACGGTCGTAGAGCATTCCGAGGAAATGAAATATCTTGGAGTTTTCCTAGAAAAGTCTGAATTATAACTCCCCTGTGCGACCAATTGAACAAGGGGGGGGGGCCCCCTGCACCAAATCGAAGGACAACAAAAAATTTGTACAATTGTGAAAATCCACTCGCGAAGACAGCAGGGACACGGAGTCTGGAGGACCCAACTTCTATTCAAGATCATACTGATAGCCAAGACTAAGAAGGCAGATTGCTACTTGACAGGCCAGACAGGATGCATCAGGTGACCCACTAGAAGTTACTGCTCCGTCGGAGATTCCCTGGCCTAAAGCCATTCTACCCCTCAATGTTCCATTGCTGTCGTTCAGGAAATAAGACCCGAAACCGGCGCTCAAAATGTTTTGATTCCAAACGCTCGCAAAGACTTGGTAAATTACTGCCACTGATGATAATACATACATCATCAGCATACCCAATAACAGGGTGCCCTTCCGTATTAATGCTTCTTAGCAAGGAGTCAACCGAAAGGTTCCACAATGTGGTTTTCAGGTTTCTAGCACTCATATTTTATGATTACAGGAGGAGTTTATTCGGTTTCACAGTTAACCATAAAAGCGTGTAACGCCCATTTTAACAAGTAGGTGGTACATACATACTTATATATTTCAGAAAAACAAATTAGTAAGTGAATTCAGTTAACAGTTATATCGGTTATTCGCTCTCAAAAATGTAGTACCTCTTCAGTTGAACGGGAGTGTTGTAATTCGAAGCCCATTTATTCTTATAAAAGCAAGAACGTTTCGTGCGACTCTGTCGTGCAGTTTATATTTTTTTATGTATTGTGCAACTTCCTGGGACATTGTACAAATCGGCAACAGTACGTAGGTACATAAATGCGAGGCGAAAATTACTTGGAAATTTGCTGATTAAGCAATCACCAAGGAACCATTAACCATGAATAATTAATTTGTAAACTTTTAATTGAGTTCGAGCTATTTTTTTGTATTCAAATAAATACTTTGGGCATTCCTTGCGTCAGGATAGGTATCATCCCTTCCGCTTTCCAAAACGAAAGTGAAACTGTCAAAAGTGAAAAACTTCCACTGAAAAAGAAAAATTTGAAATTTAAGTTTTCCACCGTTGATGGGGCCCGAACTTGGAGCTTGATGGATGTCGACAGTGAAGATACAATAAAACTTTTAGAAACCCTTTATATAGAAATTTGTCGTTTACAGGAGACCTTGCTTCTGCCAATTTTCGTTAGAAAATTCGCGATTGACAGTGAGTCAAATGCAAGATGATATTGTCGTCCTTTGGAGATTGGCCAAGAGTGAAATTTGTCATTAGAATTAATGTATTGAATTATGAATTGTAATGTTTTCGAACGCGTATAGTTGGGGTGGGTTGCGTAAGTGCTTGTAAATTTAATTAGATATCGGAGTTTTGTTGTGAGTTCAGTACGCATAAATAATAAAATAATGGAAAACATCTAGGCTGGTATTCACCGAACACTCATAAAACGATTTTAAAACTAAGACGCTCATAGATTTAAATTTATGCTAGATACCTATTCAATAATAGATATAGTGGCCAGAATTTGTGAATGCAGGACATTTTTTTTTAAGAAGACAAAGGGTTGATTTAAAAGTCCACATGTATGTATGTAGACATTTTTATTTATGGAAAAAATGTTTCATTTAGTTGTGTACATCTAGCTAAAACTAGCATTATGTAGTAGGTAGAAATATTTATATACTTATTTGGGCATATTTTTCGATTACCATTAATAATATTTTTATACCCTATTCTAAGGGTATATTAATTTTGACGCATAGTTTGTAACATACCTTAATATTGCCCGTAGACCCATAAAAGTTACTATATTTATGATCAGCATTGATAGTAATGTCGATCTAGCCATGTCCGTCCGTCCGTCGGCAAAAATTAGGCCTTTAAACTGGACCTATAGAGCTGAAATTTTAACCATATACTCTCTAGGGTCCCGAAATAATCAAGTTTACGAATTTTTGAAATCCGCCCACAGACACACCCACAAACTCAAAAAAACAAAATTTTGGAAAAAATCGAATTTCGAGCTAGAAAGCTGAAATTTTTTTATATATGATCTATGACTCCTAAAACTGCTCGGGATAAAAAATTTTCAAAATCCACCCACTTACATATTACTCTACATATTTTGTTATATAACATTTAAAGGATTTTATCAAAAAAAACGGTCCCTAGCTCAAACTTGGGTGTTTCAATAAAATTGTTTTATTTAATTGTGGGCGTGTCAGTAGGCGGATTTAAAATAAAACTAACACATGAGCATAAAGGGCCCATAAAGAGTATATATTATAAATTTCAGCTCCCTAGCTCAAACTTTGGATTTTCAAAAAAATTGTTTTATTTATTGTGGGCGTGTCAGTGGGCGGATTTTGAAAATTTTTTATCCCGAGCAGTTTTAGGAGTCATAGATCGTATATAAAAAATTTCAGCTTTCTAGCTCAAAATTCGATTTTTTCCAAAATTTTGTTTTTTTGAGTTTGTGGGCGTGTCTCTGGGCGGATTTCAAAAATTCGTAAAGTTGATTATTTCGGGACCCTAGAGAGTATATGGTTAAAATTTCAACTCTCTAGGTCCAGTTTAAATGCCTAATTTTTGCCGACGGACGGACGGACGGACATGGCTAGATCGACATTACTATCGATGCTGATCATAAACATAGTAACTTTTAGGAGTCTACGGGCAATATTAAGGTATGTTACAAACTATGCGTCAAAATTAATATACCCCTAGAATAGGGTATAAAAACTGAACAAATGATTGCGCATGTTGATTTCAAAAGCATATTTTTCTGAGGTGTAAAATTTCAAAATGTTGTTGTTTTTTTATAGGTTCATAAATTGGTATCGCAAGAATTATTAAACAATGTTTCAGTAAATTTGTTTGTTCTTGCATCTGAGTTTTTTCATCACTCCATAATTTATTAATCAAATAATTAAAAATGAAGGTCTGTGGATGCATTTGTACCAGGAGGACTTAGTATAGCTTCCACAATCTGCAGACCATTTTTGTAGGCGATTTAGATAGATAGATAGATAGTAGTACTTTATTTTTTCTCATAATTATTTTGCAATAGTTTTACAAAAAGTACATTTTAACCATCGCTTTGCCGTCTGCCATAGATTGACAAATTATAACTATTAATTATAAAATTAAGGTTTTGTTAGTTCAATAAACTCATATAATATACAAATATAAAAAGTATAGGTAAAAGTTCCATTTCAGATTCTTGGTCTATAGTCAAAGCTTTTCTACTGTACATTGCCATGGTTTTCCAGTCATGGCCGTTTAGAAGATCCAAAACTGTTCCCTTCTTTAGGAAGTTTGCACAGAGATGATTTCGATATCTCCTTTTTCTATTGTATTACTTACAATATCTTTTTTTTTCTCTTGTATTACTTACAATATCTTTTTTTCTCTTGTATTACAAATAGAACACAGAGAGGTTAAAATAAGTCCGATGTGTCATAGAATTAAGACCCAAAAGTTCTCCTCTCACTCACAAAACTATCGAAAAATTTTTAATTACTTTATTTTTACAAGCCTCCTATCATCCTCACAAATCGAATTATTTAACACATAATCAACATTCAGCTTAAGCGTAAATATAAAAAGTTGGATATATACGAGTATCCTCTTTCCACATAGAGCATATAATTCGGTGTGTTCGACGGAAGTCGTAAAAGTTTTTTCTAGAAAAATGTCAAGAGTTTTCCGACGCCATCATGTGATTTATTTCCCAAGCTTTCGCCCAGTAGCATGTCACCAAACGCATCACAGGTCGAAGACCTTAAGCTTAGCAGCAGTTGAAACGTTTGAGTTGGATAGATGGTTTTTCCACGTACTGTTTATTGTTTGTTTGCCTTCTGACACCTCTACTCCCATGTATTTGTAGGTATTAACAAATTCCAAGTTTCCCCACAGTAACTGCAATGTTCATTTCTAGCCAAAAGACCATTTCCCTTTCTGGAAACTAATATTTTTTGTTGTCGGTGTTAATTTTGAGACTGTTTCATTCACTTTTATGTTTGTTGCAGTTTGCTTATCAAAAGCTGTAGCAAAGGTGGTGATTCAGCTAATAGGACGAACTCGTCTCTGTATTGTAGTGCTTTAACTTCCAGCCCCTTAACTGTTATTCCACATGGTAAAGGAGTTATTGTCTAATTATATATCAAACAGAAAAGGACTTAAAATACTTGAGTGCTTAACTCCGATGTCCAGGTTGAACCAAAGACCTTTTCCGAACCATACTGCAGATGTATCATCATTGCACAGACTCTTTAGTATATTTATGTATTTGGCAAAAACACCGATTTGGGACAATTAGTAGAAAAGACAGTTTCTATTTACTGTATTTACAAAGAATGTATATAATTTCCTTCCACTATCCAAGTAATTTCCAGAAATAGAGCTCAACGTGAAAATTTGATCCACAGTAGAGAAACCTTTCCTAAATCCCGCTTGAATTTGACTCTACATTTGATTTTCATTCACTTCGCTAACGCAATTTTACAAGGCCGGTAAATATGCTTGCAATGCTATTCATAAACATTATAATATCTATTGAATTTAACGCCTTGATGATCAATAATTAATTTCTCATTCACAATGTTCTTTTTTATAGTTCGCTTTTTTCGAAGAATGTTTTTGCGCAATTCCCCTTCATTCTCATTAACAATTGGGAACGATTCAAGACGATCTTTAAACGTTGACTTTATTTGGTAAATGTTCTCCTTGTAAAACGTTTGTACCTTGAATTTATAAATTGCTTCTATGGTGATTTATCATGGGTTTTCTTTCCACATCAATATTGCAAATGCCGCAATTTACTTTTGAAGATGATGATGTTGATGCTACCGATGTTGAGGGAAGTGATTACGGATAAAGCAGGTCTGATAGCTTTTTATAATAATTATAATTTCCAAATTAGTTCAATAAATAAATAATATAATTACCTTCTTTCTTTAATAGTTGACTTTTGTAGTTTTTTCTTTAGATTGATTAAATGATTTACCACAACTGATACAATGGTTTATGGTCTTGGTATTTACACTTTTAATGTGACGATTCGAAGCGCTCTTGAATGTAAATAACTTTTTATAGATATAGCAATTCATTTTTATTTATTATTTTTTTTTTAACTTAATACTAATTATAAATTCATGCGATGAAATATATAAAAAATAAGACCGATGATGGTTGTTTATTGAATATGTCTATTTATATTATTTTGTAGTAGCCTTCCCATCCATATGATCTTAATAATATTACTGCAAACAGAGTAACTGCAAAACATGTAATTTCATGAATTATTCTATTTTTTGACATCATACAATTTTTTACTCACCACACTGACTATGACCATTTGCATTCATTTTTCCCATCATATAAGCTGCATGCATGCAAAGAATTTTTTGTTTACTATGGACTATCTAACCACAGTGACTGTGGTTGACTATGATGGGCATGAGTAATATTTTCCCATCATATAAGCTAGCTGCATCCAAGCAAAAAATTTCACTTAAGACGATCTTATCACAAGCCTGTGAGAATTTGCAAACATACAAAATTGAAAAACAACCATCTGCCTTTTGTCTTTAATAGTTTCAGGATAGCTTTTGTATTTCACAACAGAATTTATACTATAAAATACGCCTTGAATATGTATTTAGGCTCGGTTGCTTGGTTGAGTATTCTTTCTGGTCTGCATCTTAAAGAAGTCTATGATACATTTGTATGTATATTAGACTATGGTTTTTCTCAGTTCGTGCCTCTCATGAGAAAAAGACAATCTTTCAAATTACCTTGGCATAACCAAAGACTAGTTAATTTGAAGAATGCTAAAAACAAAGCGTTAAAATTATTTAAAAAGTCAACATCAGATTTGCACAAGCGACGTTTTAGCCAATTGCGTCGGGAATATGAATTTTTGAATAAATTTCTGTATAAACAATATGTAATGAACACTGAGTCTCAAATTTCAAAGAATCCGAAACGTTTTTGGACATTTTTAAACAATAAAAGAAAGCTTAGTGGTATTCTGCAAAATATGGAATTCGAAGGTGCTGTTTCTTGTAGCTTGGATTAAAGTTGTGAGCTTTTTGCAAATTTTTTTGAATCAGTTTTTGTTGATCACACGAATCTTAGTTCATCACTTCAGATAGATAGATAGATAGATAAATAATTTTATTTCTTATAAGTTCATTACAAATTCATTATACTTAGAACATAAAATTACATTATTACTATAAGTTTTGAATATAAGAAATATTAGCGACAATCTTTATTTTTATATACTAAGTATTAAAAATAGTGTTGAATGCCACTTCAATGGGCTTATACAAAATTCAATATTAGTTTTGGGTGGGGTGCCCCTAAAAAAGCAATTTGCGTTATCAAAAAAAAAATTGTATTTCACAAAAATGTATTAGAATAGAAAAGAGACTGAACAATTTAAGTTGTTTCAAGAATAAATAATTACTCATTCAAATTTAATTTACTTAAGCATAATATGACGATTAAACCAGAATATTAGACAGAATGGATTCTAAATCACCATAATTCAAATTAAGAAGCCAATGTTTAACACGTTTTAAAAACATTCCAGACATTGATACAGTTCTGATAGAGTAAGGAAGCTTACAATGGTTGGATTTTATTCAAATAAACACCTCCCCAACAAACAATTCCATATTGCAGTTTAGAATGGAATATTCCGTAATAAATTGTTTTTAAGATCATTGCTGAGCAGATATTTCGCGAATAGAAAAAATGTCTAAGTGTGCAACGAAAATGCTTCCTCAGACTTTCTACGAAGCTCATTTTATAATCAATTGTAAGCCCCAAATATTTATATTCATTAACTGCTTCAATTAAAAAACAATTGTCATTGCAACTTAAACTATCACAAAAAGAGGAAGAATGCGTACAATTACAATTAGAAAATTTGTATTTTTGGCACTCAGGTGAGTGATAAAAAACATTCGCACCCAACTTGTTGACGGATGACAGATTGAAAAACATTATTTTGGTTTTAGAGCTGATAATCAAATTGTGTTCGGCAAACCAGTTTCTCAGTAAGTTTAGATTCCAATTTATGTCAGCAACTAGATCCAAGGGACTGTTCAAACCATAAGAAAAACCTATATCATCCGCAAAAGCAGTAGGTGCACCTTTAAAATTAAGTTCCAGAAGTGAATTAATATAAATTAGAAACAAAATTGGTCCCAAAACAGAGCCTTGGGGTACACCCAAATTGGAGAACTTAATTCCGCTCCTAATCTCATCTATCTTCACTCCTTGTGACCTATTCTTAAGGTATGACCTAAACCAATCTAGTACGAAACCACGAAATCCAGCTTTTTCCAATTTTCTTAACAAAATAAAAATATATGACAAGACATCCACAAGGAAACAAGCAACTTTTTTTAAAAACAGATTCGAGATATCATCTGGTTCACACAAGTTGGACTTGTTTAAAGTGCCAATAACTTCTAATATCTCAAGAGAAGTTATGGGCTTATAAACAAAACTATTTCTCTGCAAATGTTCAGCAGAGCTATAAATTGATGAACAGGAGTTGCAATGCAATATAACTGGACATGGTTGAATGCTAGTGGCTATATTTGCGAAATAGCAATTAAATGCATTGGCAATGCCATTTTTGTCTGAAACGTCCTCATTATCAATACGTAAAATAGTAGGTTTATTAGAAGAGGAAGATTTATTAAGCAAGCTATTTACTATTTTCCATTCATTTTTTAAGTTTCCCTGGGCAGTAGCAAATTGAGTACGGTAATATGTATCCCGACATATCGGAATCTCCTTTTTAAGTTCATCGCACAATTTTTTATATTTTCTTTTTAGACTCAGATTATGAGGGTACTTTCTGCACTTTATTCCAATTTTGTTTTTATATCTTACTTTATACAACAGGTTAATGGAGATCCAAGGTTTTAACCTTTTTACACACCTTTTTGAAGGCAAAACTGAGGAACAGCTAGAAATGTGTTTTTGAAGGCAGTCAATAAATATATTATAGGCCTTAGAAGCATCTCTGCACGAATAAACATCTTCCCAAAACTCATAAAAAAGATTATTTTTAAGTTTATTGAAATTAATTTTGATCACTCTGTCAGCAGATTTTGAATTTTTTCTGATCATGTTATCAATGTTTACTATAAGCCCTGTCATACAGTGATCAGAATAATAATGTGAATGATTCTAATGCCTGTTTAGGATCAATCTATCTTTCTCTTGATGATGTTTTGCTAGGCATACAACATATAAACTCTTCCCAAAGTGCTGGCCCTGATCGTATTCCTTTTGAAGTTCTTAAACAATGTAATTTGTCTTTGTCTTTTCCTTTAAAACTAATTTTTAATTTATCCTTAGCTTCTGGTGTGTTTTTAAATGAATGGAAATATTCATTCGTAACACCCATATTAAAAGCCGGACCCCGACAGAAAATTGAAAACTATCGTGGAATATCCAAGCTCTCAGCTATTCCGAAACTTTTCGAGTCAATTGTTACAAAAAAACTTTATTTTACAATTAAGGAACAAATATCACTGCAACAACATGCATTTGTAACCGGTAGATCCACATTAACCAACTTGACACTGTTTACTATTATGTCAACAACTTTATTTTATTTCATTTATGTTTTATTTAATCCATTTAATATAATTCTTAAATATATAGAATAATGCGTCTTACTCTTAGACGGTCGGAGAGAGAATCCATTCTTCTGTCAAACTGATTAAGCTGCATGCATGCAAAGAATTTTTTGTTTACTATGGACTATCTAACCACAGTGACTGTGGTTGACTGTGATGGGCATGAATAATATTTTCCCATCATATAAGCTAGCTGCATCCAAGCAAAAAATTTCACTTAAGACGATCTTATCACACGCCTGTGAGAATTTGCAAACATACAAAATTGAAAAACAACCATCTGCTTTTTGTAGTTTAATAGTTTCAGGATAGCTTTTGTATTTCACAAAAAAATTTATAAATACTATAAATTAGACATCTATCAGTTGTTGTTTCATATTTATTAATTGCAATTTTCAAATCCTGCATTTAGGATCATTCCTCCAATATGAAAAAAGACCAATTTAATTCTTTCCAGAATGTTCTAGGATGTTTTAGAAGATTAAAGGATTCTAACATCTTCTAAAGTATCAATCTGTAGAATGTTCTGGAATGTTCCAGAAGTTTCGTGTGAGAATGTATCAATCTGTAGAATGTTCTAGAAGGTGCCTTTGCCTTATCCTTGACTTCTAGATTCTTGAAAACTAAGATCTTCATCCTTAAATTCTTAATAATATTTTTGAATTATCTCGAATCATATAGAAAAATATCTTTAATTTGTAATAATATCCTTGTGTGAAGGGACCACACCAGTGGCCACTTAACTAATTGCTTACCCAGTTCTCTGCTAGAACATCAAACCCGGGAGACACGCGGCTATTGCCTTCCCCTTGAATTCAGGCCACAACCCAGTAAGATATCGGGTAGCACAGAGTAGAACTAATAATTAATTAAAATACCTCGCCTGCTCACCGATATCTACTGTTGACGGTCGGCACAAAGCAGACCAAGGGAAAGATCGCTCAGGTTACAACTTCATACAAGCCATTATACATGTGCGCGCGGCGCACATGATGTACTATCAAGCGGTGGATAATACATCATGTGCTGAGTACGCAATTCTGGATGAATGTGTGAAGCGGGCATGGGACTTTGTACCAAGGTAATAGTCAGCATTAAATAATAATACTAAAAACAAATATTCGATGATGGGTTCGATATTTTTAGTATATGCAGCAATAAAACTTGTATATAAACTCCTAATTGTAATTAATAAAGTGGACTCTTATCCCAGAGTTCTTAGAACGACGACCATAGTTTCATTGTTGCTATTCGCAGCGCCTACTAGGTTCGATTCGTTAGAAAGTCCCTCCCGTACGTAGCAGGTCACTGCTGCCAGGAATCTGCTGACTGGCGCAATAGCCGACGCAAGGTCAATCCTTACAAAGATTTTTTTCCGTTTCCAGATCCAGCTTGCCCGACTGAACCCAGCCTCGTAGCACAGCGTCGCGAGACATTACACTTGAATTATAAAAAAAAGTCCTTAAATGTTTAATAATATCCTTGGTCTAAAAAAGGTCCCTATATTTTATAAAATGTCCTTAAATCATTCAAAATGTCCTTAATTTCTCAATAATGTCCTTAAATCATAAAAAAGGTCCTTGAAAACCTACCAAAATAATCTTAATCCGTAAAACAAAGTTCCTGGAAGGTTAGAGACTTGCAGGATTTGGAAATGTATAAATCTATAGAATGTTCTAGAATACCTCTATGGCAAATTTCCAGGTTGAATACATTTCTCTCCCAAGAAGTTTGTCGATGTTCGCAGTGTGGGTATAACTCAGAACTAGTGATGTGCAGTTATTGTTAGGTCATCATTTATTGCTCCATGGTATCAGTCACCCGACACGGAACTATCTGCCAAGAGAATAAAGAGGATTTTGAGGTTCGATTAATACAGTCATCTCAAAAGGCTCTTGTGACTTGGATCAGGAAGCAGTAGCTCTCCCTCCACGGCGCACTAAAATGTAATCAGTACAAGGTTCGATTGCATCAATCACCTCATCCTGATCCAAACCCATGGTTTGGGAATCGGGCAGATACCGCGACTGCATTAGTCACTCTCAATATATCGCAACCGCTGTGCGTATTATAGACGCGCTGCACCTTCATGAGCACCTCCCCCACAACTACTACCTCGCAGTAGGTAGCCACAGAGCTCTCAGTAGGTTAGCAACAACCACCCCCCCTCCTCCACCAACCATACCTCACTTTTCTTGATGCCACCCAACTAACAATAATGAAGGACATTCCTACGCCCATCTATAGTTCAATATTTGGATTATTCTTTACCTTTTTTTATATAGCAGTGCGTTAAACGTATATGAAATTTCGCAATATGGATTGAAATATTTTACCACAGGGATATACAGCTGAACTTTTATACCACATAAAAAAAGAGGATGATAACCGGAGCATGTGTTTGGCAACAAAAGGTATTGTCCCATCACCGGGTACAAAAATCATTTGACAAGGCTTGTAGCGGTTTATGCTGGTCGAAAAAAAATTGGAAAACATTTTTCAAAGGAATCAATTTAGGACTTGCAGCGACAGCGTTGAAGTGAAGCCCTTGCCTGCCTAACTTGTTTCGGAATCCACCATCCTCTCGCATGTCGCATCGTCAATAGTCGATCACATATTTTCGTTCATCATTCTCCCATCAACTTATTTCCCTGGTATGCGTGTTTGCTTTATCTTTATTTGACATATTGTTATAAGCCAAAACACTACGCCAAAGAAAAGACACAGGTCCAAACCTATTTTTCAGCATCCTTTAGCCGCCGGCTACGTCGCATCGATATGTGTTGGATGGCAGGATAAAATTCTGATGAAACTTCTACTGACGATTGTATTTCCATGTCGCTGTTTGGTGATGTTTTTTGTTGATGACAGAATAACTGAGGCTAAAATGAAGACTGCGAAAGTATATTCATAGTGTGAGAATAATATATCGTTTTTCTTTAGTATTATTTGAAAAGATGTGATGTGGTGGTGGCGTAAACAGTCCTGGAAAGAGGTGAACATAATTTGCGGCATAAAAATAAATTGATTGCGGTTAGCTGTTGGCTGTGTGCGGTTATTTTTTGCGGTTATGTGGTTGTTGCCGCATGGGCAAGATGATTGGTGTTATATTTCGGTATTACTTCGACGAACGTGGTTAAGGAGTATATTGTGATGTAAGGTTGACAGAAACATTATAATTTCCTGATTTATATTTTATTCAGCTCCTATAATTTGTAATTTCTATGAGTTTCTTGAATTATGGCAACTATATTCGAATCACAACATCGTCATTGACGTAATAACTTCTTTATTTAAAAAAGTGGTCTGGGTGCGACCCGCAAGGTCCACACGACTAACTTCCTAGTGGGATCAAAATGATTTATGCGATTAGTGGGAAATTTTGAAATGTGGTTAACCCTAAGATATGGTTAAGAATTATTTAATATTAAAAAATCTGTTCATGGAAATTAAATGTTGTTAATAACAGCGAAGTGTGATATATATTAATGCAATTATTGTTATGAACAGGAGACCTGTAAATGTACATATATACGAAATAACGGAGCACAATGTAATAATGATTTGCTCAATGACAAATGATAATAAATAGTACAAATAAAGGCAAATTATTAACTTCCCAGTGGAAGTTCTTGTAATGGGGCCGATTTTGAGAATCGCGGATTTTGAAATATCTCCACATTTCAAGGTCACCAGAATCCAAATCCAACGTTTTTATAGAGATGTCTGTGTGTGTGTATGTACGTATGTGCGTATGTACGTATGTGCGTTCGGATTTATCTTTCGCCATGATTATCTCGAGAACCAACGATGATATTGACATGGAACCGGATTACGGATCGGACCGGAAGCGTAATTGCGTAACTCAGAACTGATTAAGTTTCCAGCGAAATCGGTCCAGCCGTTTTTTGTTAGTAAATAAATAACTAAAAAAGTGGTCTGGGTGCGAACCAACTATGTCAATATCATCTTTGATTCTCCAGATAATCGTGGCGAAAGATAATTCCGAACGCACATACGTACATACGTACATAAACAAGGACAGACATCTCTATAAAAACGTTGAATTTGGATTCTGGTGACCTTGAAACGTGGAGATATGTCAAAATTCGCGATTCACAAAATCGGCCCCATTACAAGAACTTCCACTGGGAAGTTAATAAAATAAAATACACTCCAACTTGGACCAGAGAAATCAAACTGTGACTCTTAGAAAATATTTTTAGAACTTTTTATGGTTCCGTAGCCAAATCGCAAAAAACGTAACCCTTATAGATTCGTCATGTCTGTCTGTCTGTCCGGGAATGTCACAGCCACTTTTTTCGGAAACTATAATAGCTATACTGTTGAAACTTGGTAAGTAGATGTATTTTTTGAACCGTATTAAGATTTTCACACAAAAATAGAAAAAAACAATAAATTTTGGGGGTTCCCCATACTTAGAACTGAAACTCAAACATTTTTTTTTTCATTAAACCCATACGTGTGGGGTATCTATGGATAGGTATTCAAAAATGATATGGAGGTTTTTAATATAATTTTTTTCTTAACTGTGCGAGAGAGACACTTCCATAGTGGTAAAATGTGTGTCCCCCCCCCCCCCCCCCCCCCCCCCATGCAACTTCTAAAATAAGGGAATGATAAAACTAAAAAAAATATATGATGTACATTACCATGTTCCACAGAAAATTGATTTGAACCAGATCTAGTAAGTAGTTTTTTTTTAATACGTCATAAATCGTAAACCGCAATTTACCTTTCATTCAATCAACTCAAATATAAAAATAAAAACATTTAATTTCATAAACATAAACCTTATGCGTAAACCGTGAACCATTATTTTCTAATAATAAATCTGTAATAGATGCCTAAGCAAATAATAATTATAATTCGCGCGGAACCATTCATGGGCGAGTCCGACTCGCACTTACCCGTTTTTTTTTGTGCGGTATTACCGTCTAATGTAGCGTCTTATGGTGTTTTTCATTGAAGACAAGATTTGCCCTTTTGCTCAAAAGATGAAATCTTTTTCGATTTTGCATATTTCATTGAAGAAAAAGATCAATATTATTGATTTGCCTCTAACACGAAACATGAGATATCAAGTTTGTGAGAGATTTGCTCTTTATTTTACCAATACATACAAATAGCCTTGCGACAATCGTCAAAGTGAGGAAAACGTGGTTGTGATTTATTGTGAAATAATTGCAGTTGGTAGCTAGGACAGATATTGTGTGTGATACCTCCCCCACCCCTAAGAATATGAGACTAGTCAACTGATCAGAACCAAAATAAGTTTCATTGAAAACAGCAATTCGAAATGTTGAGATCAATTTTCAATGAAAAATGCTATTGGTTTTCTCCAGGTACAAGACAAGGACAAAGTAGACTAGGATCAAATTTTGTGTTTATTTTCTTTGTTTACTTTTGTTTATTTAATTTTTGTTTTAAGAAACAATATTATATCATAGTTATGTATTATTTTAACGTCAGTTCAATACGTCTAGTCTTTTTGACAAACGTTTCTAAAACCTCATCATTGAAACTGTTCTTGCTTTTTATTTCCTTTAGCAATGTTTTTCCTATGAAAATCAAAGCTAGCTCCGATAATCTTTCTTCAAGCATAATGTTTCTAAAACAAGATTTTATTCACTTAACTTCAGAAAACGATACGTCATGTGAACTGTTTGTTTTCGGTAACGTTAGCAATAAAGATCTGATTTTACAAAAATCTGGAAAAAAAATCCATATTCTGAAGATACACCTCTTTGTATTATATTATTCTCTCTGGTAGTAGTAAGTGATAGAAGACAATCGGACAAAATCCTACCAAATAAATGTTTCCATGCTCATTTGACTTCTTGTTCGGATAATAAAATAAATTGACAACTCAAATAAGTTAACATTATAGCTAAATGCCTTATGAGAGATTTATTCATAAAGAAAAAAAAATCAAAATATAAAACTATCAATTAATCATCTTTATTCTTATTTTAAGTTCTAAAATTTTATATAGCGTTTTTATTTAATCTATTACTCAATTCTTTTAATTATCGGCTCACCTTTTATTTTATTCTATTATGGTAATTAAATTCAATATTTATAGTGCCTATTTTCAGGCCCGTTCAGTGAATTGGGGAAGGTAGTGTACCTCGGTCCGGGTTTCAGTTTTTTGCCAATATTTTATGTGTCGTTTTTTCATTAGTTTTTCTTTTTTTTGTAACTACCAGAAGTCTTTTCTATGATATGGCGAAACTACCAAAAGGATATTGCTAACCATTCCTTAGAAAACTTTACTTTTATATGCTAACCTCAAACGGTCCAAGGTACAAGTCGTGATTGTACCTTGGTCCACGGAGTATTGTACCTTGGACCGAAAATATAATTGAAAGTTTTCCTTTAGTTTAAAGGTGAAAACTTTAATTTATTTCAATAAAAAGTAAAAATAGTGAGCCTTATTGCGAAGATCAATTGACAGTTGATAATTGACTATTTTCAATGTGTGCTATTGTGAACGAACGAATCTATAGGATTTTGTCAATCGCAGTCTATTAAAAAAATGCGATTGACAAAAATACCAAATGAATCGTTCGTTCACAATAGCACACATTGAAAATAGTCAATTATCAATTGTCGATTGATCTTCGCAATAATGCTGAGTACCATTCTTTAGTTATTTCAAAAAAAAAAGCAAACCAACAAACCATTATCTTAAAGTTTTTGTGCTTGATTAAAAAAAATTTATTTCAAATAATAGTATTAAATAAAAAAAACTTTTTTACTAAAAAAAACTTAACAAAGGACTTCAATACTATTTAACAACTTACTTTAAGGGAACAACATAAAAGAAAAACAAATTTATCACTTCAATATTATTTAAAAATTTTCATTAAAGGACAAACCTATGGTCCAAGGTACACGGGCTATGATAGGTCCAAGGTACACTTACACCACTTTAGCCAAACAAATTAGATTTTAACGTAGTATTCAAACCACATACGAACGACAATGTGTTACTACCAAAAGATTATTAATACCCTTACCGAAATCGATTAAAGTAGCGGAAAAGAGACAGAAAACTAAGCACTACATAACTTCAGAAAAGAGACACAAAAATTACTTTTTTCACTGAAAACAATGTTTATTTATTTTTCTGCCGACTCGTACAGCTGCACTTTCAAAAACTAACTGAAAAGAGAAATCCACAGTAGAGCTACATTTCACAGAAGAACCGGGTTTTGCGTGCTTTGTATTTTTCTGGATATGGGCACTCGGACCAAGGTACACAACCTTCCCCTACACTGAAACAAAAATGATTATAAATATTTAATTTTTAATAAGGATCGATAACAAACTAGATCGTTCATTAAAAAAAGGAAGAAACAACTGACTCACCGGTGATCGTGTACCTTTTGCACATTACTGAAGTACCGAGATTAAACCGATGAGACTCCAATGAGTGATGTGCACAGCCTTCATGGGCGGTCTTGAAAGTTTCTAGTTCTGTATCAAAGAAAATAAAGGGCAAATATTTGGAACTGAACAAACCTTACATTACTTCGGAACAATACTTAGCTTTTAGTTCACAACATCTACACTTAATCTAGGAAACAGAATAAGAATCTAATTATCAGGTGCACATTTGTAACTGTTTGTTGACGCTATTTTCCGAATCGTTGACTACGGCTACCTGGTGGTGCTGATTAATGAAGGGTGCCACCGGTGCTGATGACTTCGTTGCTTGCGGTGGTAGGGGGCAGTGGAGTATAGATATTCGCACAGCCGCTGGTAGAAACGATGGTAGGGGATGGTTGGCGTTTTCTGCCGCTACTTTTTGCTGAATTGAAGGTTCAACAGGGTGTTGGAAGGTGTAGGGAATAATTTTTTAGTTTATATGTTTATACCCTATTCTAAGGGTATATTACTTTTGACGCATAGTTTGTAACATACCTTAATATTGCCCGTAGACCCCTAAAAGTTACTATATTTATGATCAGCACCGATAGTAATGTCGATCTAGCCATGTCCGTCCGTCCGTCTGTCGCCAAAAATTAGGCCTTTAAACTGGACCTAGAGAGCTGAAATTTTAACCATATACTCTCTAGGGTCCCGAAATAATCAAGTTTACGAATTTTTGAAATCCACCCACAGACACGCCCACAAACTCAAAAAAACCAAATTTTGGAAAAAATCGAATTTTGAGCTAGAAAGCTGAAATTTTTATATATGATCTATGACTCCTAAAACTGCTCGGGATAAAAAATTTACAAAATCCGCCCACTGACACGCCCACAAATAAATAAAATAATTTTTTTATACCCTATTCTAAGGGTAGGAAATCCAAAGTTTCAGCTAGGGAGCTGAAATTTATAGTATATACTCTCTATGAGCCCTTTATGCTCATGTATAAATATTTTCAAAATCCGCCCACTGACACGCCCACAATTAATTTTTTTTTTTGAAAATTCAGAGTTTGAGCTAGGGAGCTGAAATTTATAATATATACTCTCTAGGGGCCCTTTATTCTCATGTGTTAATTTTTTTTAAATCTGCCTACTGACACGCCCACAATTAAATAAAACAATTTTATTGAAACACCCAAGTTTGAGCTAGGGAGCGTTTTTTTTTTTTTGATAAAATCCTTTAAATGTTATATAACAAAATATGTAGAGCGTTCTTAACAATTCAACCATACTTAGACTTTTTTCACGCCCACTTATGAGGGATAGGAATAAGAATAGGGTATCCAACAGTTCGCCCAAGCGGACTGTAGCCCGTCCCTATGTTTTTTTTTGTGTAAGGTTCATTCAACTTTTTTTTTCTGAAGAAGTCCCCAACCAATATTACATGTGCTTATCGTCAAAATTCTTTATATAAGAAATTTTAGATTTTATGTAAAACAAATAACAAACTACCTATTAACTTACTTAAGTTAACTTGTACTATACTTGTACGAACGATACGTTAAACTATAAGAAGTCAAAAGCTCAATTACTTTCCGAGTGTCTTGCAGTCGTCAACGAGTGCCCCGACGGCGCGGTAGAGAGTTGAGTGAAGGCAGTGACCTAACAGAAACACCACCACAAGCTGGTGAACCCAGTCTCACCCAGAAACGCACTAACTAACTTAAGAAGTAAGAGGAGCGGGTGATGAAGTTTACGTCCACGGTGAACCAGCTTCTTGCTTTCTCGGATTCGATACGGAAAAGCAGTTCGCCGAATTTTGGTGGCTTTTTGAGTCAAAACATGCCCTCCCAAGACGGTGCGTTACTCTAGGTAACATCCTCATAGTTTTAAGTTAGACAAAGTTAGCTTAGCGCGTTTCTGGGAGAAGCCGGAGTCGTCAACTTGTGTTGGTGTTTTAGGGAGGGGACTGACGCTGTAAGGTTCCAGTCAGCTCACGGTGTGTAAGTTGACGACTGCCAGGCGCTCGGAAAACAATTACGATTTTGACCACTTGTTGCGGAAGGCAACGTTTGCTCAGAATCCTAATTATAGTTAGAATACGTTTACTAGTTTAAGTAGGCAGAGTAGGTACTCGTAGTTGTAATTTGTTTTTATATAAAAATATAAAATCTGATAAAGATGCCGAGTTTTGTTAACAATTTTCTCGATGAAAACATAATTTATATAAAATTACATAGTTCGTAAATTAGTTTTCAGGCCGAAAGGCAATAATTATAAGATATAGTTAAATTTAGGGCGTCCGCATAAGTAACAATAATCTAGAATAAGTATCCTGTTAATTTTAAGTGAGATTTATCCGTGTTTGTCCAGTATGTAAGTTGATATTCAATAAACATTTAAAAATGAATTTAAAAGTAAAAAAAAATCTTGCTTTCTCGCTTACCAGCTTTGCGGCTTGATTCAAAATAAAACCGGCGATCAATGGACGCTTCCATAGTGAATTCGTTTCTTGCTAAGTTTTAACCAGCTTTTACCGATATTTACCAGAATTAAATTTTAATTTTTGTTGACGTCGGTTGCCAGCTCTCAAGCGTGTTATTTCAGGTTTTAGTGAATTGTTATCATTCATTGGATAAAAACAAATTACATAATGCTTACTATGACCATCATCAGCTAGAATCACGCTGGCTCTGATTATCGGTGTGAATTCTGTCAGAAAATCAGTCATCCTTTATAGGATTTAGCAAGCCAAGCATTAAATATTAACAAAGGATAACTTCCTCCTAAAATGAGCCTATTTGTTTGAAACAACTATAGAACCAGTGCTTTCAATAAACTAGTAGACAACGACGTCTTGATTAAATGTTCGTATAAAAACACTTTTCCAATACATGAAGTACGAGTATCGTGCCTAACTTACACATAAAGTTACGGCCGGGTCGTGAACTTTATTTAAAATGGAAATATACAGTACCTTAACGAAATGTTCAGCTCATAAATAATTCATAAGAAAGTTTATATCCTCTTTATAAAGGATTACGAGACAAAGTTTTTATCATTTTTCATTTTACTTTGGAATGTCGAGGATATAGAACGAAACAATTTTACGGGTACAAAATGCGTACGGGTAAAAATGCGGCTCTCGCCGGTTTGTCATCAATTTTCCTTGGCTAAACTTTGACTAAGGCTTTCTGTAATAAATTAAATTGGGATATTTATGTATTTCGTGTGCATAATCCTTTCATTTTGATTATAAAAAATAAAAATAGATGACAGTGTAGCTTTAACAAAAACGACGACTGCGACGGGAAAATGAAAAATGATTGACTAGAATTATGGTTTGGAGGCTAGCGAATAAGAAAATCACGGATACGACATATTAAGAAGAAAAAAAGTTAAGCTATGTGACACTATAGGTTCTAGGTTAGGTGATGGATTAAGGTGGAAAAGCCCTTTTTGTTGTGTACTTAGCTTCTTATTTCTTTATGTTTTTATTAAGAAAGTAAATTTATATCATTTGGACAATTTTCTTGTCTTTAAACATTTCACAAGCATATGAGGAAATTTTAATGCCCAATACCTAATTTGACAATATATGAGTTATTTATTAAAACTCTCCCAATTTGTTTTTCCTTTTTTTATTAATTTTGAGAACTTATAATAGCATAGTTTTTGGTAGTGGTGTGTTTGGAACTTAAAATCTACGTAGATGCGAATAATTTGATAGTGCCTTTCATTACTGGTAGTAAGACTAGTAAGTATTCAAGCTTTATGTTTTTATGTTATTCTATGAGTAAACATTCTCGAGTAGGTTAACGGCTAACTTGCATTTTAGTCTAAGAGCCCACCGTATGATGTTCTAAGGCATCGAAACCAAGGGTGAGTTGAATATGAAATGAAAGTTTAGTCGAGAAGTATGCTAAATTACCAAAGGTTGTCGGGAATTTTTGCCCTTGACTTAAAAAACGAAGCTACTTCCGGTACGTTATTTTTGTAACTTTTCATAGGGATAAAGGAAACGAATAAATAAGTACCCATTCGGAAGACCACATTTAATAGTTCTTGAAGACATTGGGTTGGCAGTTCCAATCCGCCCATTTACCCCTGACAACCAAACTTTTAACTACGCATATTTTTCGATTGACTATAGGCATAAAGACCAATGTTGGTATGGGTATCAAATTAAAGCTGAGATCTTACCATTTACAAATACTAGGGGTCGCACCGTGGTCGAAATTCGACCAATTTTTTCTATAAGTTCATTCCCTCACTCTCTCTCTCTCTCTCCCACTCTCTCTCCCACATACCCTCAAGCACAAAACTTAAACTGAGCGCATACAAAGTCGTTGCTCGTGGTTGTTACTGCTCTGTGAACGGAGTTACTACAACAAATGCATGCACATAATGAAAACGCCCTCGCGGCTAAGTCGCCTGTTCGCGCGTTTATTGACGTTTATTGACAAAGTCGCCTGTTTGTTTTTATACCCTATTCTAAGGGTGTATTAATTTTGAAACATAGTTTGTAACATACCTTAATAATATTGCCCGTAGACCCTTAGGTTAGGTTAGGTTAGGTTGACGTGGCTGTCAGCAAGGCCGACACACTTAGACCAGGATTAGGTCCAATGTGGTACCACACAGATCTGGGGATTCCCTCACTGCTCGTTGAACCAATGAGAGCTTCTTATGAAGCGCGAAAGACTTCTGACGCCAGTGTTGGCTAAGTCGTTTGTGTCGTTAAACAAGAAGTCCCCTAGATGGAGATTTCTTTTGTGGGAGAGTGCAGGGCATGTGCAGAGAAGGTGAAGTACAGTCTCCTCCTCCTCCTCGTCCATGCAGCTTCTGCAGAAGTCGTTTGAGTGCACGCCAAGTCTGGAGGCGTGCCTGCCTATTAAGCAGTGTCCTGTGATAACACCTATGGTCGAGCTAATATGCAGTCGGTTTAATGAGATTAGACACTTAGAGCGTCGCAGATCCAGCTTTGGCCAGATTCGCTTAGTCGCTAGACAAGTATTGCTACATGTCCACCTAAGGTTTGTTCTCTCGATTGCTGATAGCTTGAGCAAGAGTTTGCATGTAGCGATTGGTATTCCTAAAGAACCTTTATCAGGTAAAAGAGGTAAAGTTGTTCCTTTTTTGGCGAGATCGTCTGCCTTACAGTTACCTGGAATGTCTCTATGTCCCGGCACCCAACAGAGGTGAATGTTGAACTGCTCTGCCATCTCCGAGAGAGATGAGCGGCAATCTTGGGCTACGATGGAATTTGAAGAGACTGAGTCCAGGGACTTAATCGCTGCCTGACTATCCGAGAAGATACGGATATCCTTTGAGGATATCACATTCCTCTTCAGCCACGACAGGGCTTCTTTTATCGCTAAAATTTCCGCCTGGAACACGCTACAGTAATCTGGAAGACGGAAAGAGAGGCTAAGATTTAGCTTTCCTGAGAAAACGCCCCCACCTACCCCATCGCTGGTTTTAGATCCGTCGGTGTAGAAGTGGATCGATTTATCTTCTGCAAATGCATCATCATCCCAGAATGATCTGGAAGGAATGGTGATTTGGAAGTTTTTTCCGAACTGCAGATGGGGTATGGTGTAGTCTATGTTTCTGGGTAGAGACTTAAAGGAGTCCAAAATGATGGAGTGGCCAATCTTCTTGTTGGTCCACTGTGAGGTAGCTTTTAAGCGGACAGCGGAGCAAGCCGCTGTTTGCATGCTGAAAATGTCAAGGGGTATCAGGTGCAACGGAATGTTTAGTGCAGCGGAGGGGGTAGTACGGAGTGCTCCGCTAATGCACAGACACGCTGATCGCTGGACTTTGCCCAGTTTGTCGCGGTTTATAGCTTTATCCAGGGCAGTCCACCAGACGACCACCCCGTAAGTAAGAATAGGTCTAACCACCGCTGTATATAGCCAATGCGTAATACGGGGTTGTATACCCCACTTATTGCCAATGGCTTTTTTGCAAGAGAAAAGTGCTACTGTAGCTTTCTTGACTCTTTCTTGTATATTGGGTTTCCAACTTAACTTCCTATCGAAGATTAGACTCAAAAATTTTGCTTCCTCAGAGAAGGTTAAGCTTGTACCGCTAATAGAGGGAGGGTCAATATATGGGATTTTATATTTCCTGGAAAAGAGGACCAACTCGGTTTTGTGGGGGTTAACGCACAGTCCACACCGATTAGCCCATCTCGTTAGCTTGTTAAGAGCGTTTTGCAGGAGTTCCCTAATGGTATTGAGGTGTTTTCCTGAGACGGCTATAGCAACGTCATCCGCATAGGCAATCACCCTGCAGCCCTCCCCTTCCAGGTTTATCAGTAGTTTATTCACCACCAAATTCCAGAGAAGGGGAGAAAACAGCGCCTTGTGGCGTGCCTCTACTGACAGACCTCCTAGCAGAAGCAACGGCCAGTTTTGAATTAATAATCCGACTTTCAAGCAGTAGATTAATCAATTCACTAAGCGAGCTATCCACCTTCAGTTCTGTCAGTGCATTTGCGATTGCAGATGTGTTGACGTTGTTAAAGGCGCCTTCTATGTCAAGGAAGGCCACCATGGTATACTCTTTGTGATGAAGAGAGTATTCGATAGTGCGTACTAAGGAGTGAAGAGCGGTTTCCACCGACTTTCCCTTACAGTATGCATGCTGAGCCGCAGACAATAATTGCGGATTTATGTTCGTGCGAAGATGGATATCAATCAATCGCTCCAGCGTTTTGAGGAGGAATGAAGATAGACTAATGGGTCTGAGGTCCTTTGGACTGACGTGGGAATATTTGCCAGCCTTGGGTATGAAAACCACTTTAACTTCTCTCCAAGCCCGGGGGATATGAACCAGGTCTAGACAGCTTTTCAGGATCATCTCCAGCACAGGCAGGATGATATCCGCTGACATTTGTAGTTCGGCAGGTATTATGCCGTCTGGTCCTGCCGACTTGAAGGGTTTGAAGCTATGTAGCGCCCAAGTTAGCTTGTCCCTAGTAATCAGACCGTGAGAGTAAGTTACCTGTGCAAATGACCTGCGAGGGCGTAAATTGCCGGTAATATTAGAGCTGCCTGGGAAATGAGTGTCAAGTAGCAGATTGAGCGATTCCTCGCTAGATGTCGTCCAAGAGCCGTCTGCCTTCTTAAGGCAGCTAGGCATAATTGGATTAGAAGAGAGGATTTTTCTTAGCCTTGATGCCTCAGATGATTCTTCTATTTTGCCACAGAAGAGTCTCCATGAGGATCTTTTGGCTTTCCTTAGTTCTTTTTTGTATAGTATGAGGGATTCCTTATAGGAGTCCCAATCGGTTATTGCTTTTGAGCTTTTAGCACGATTGAAGAGTCTTCTGCACTCCTTTCTGAGTGGTCCTAGCTCAGGGGTCCACCAGTGAGGCTTCTTCTTACCCCTGGGTTGTACGAGCGGGCAGGATTCCGCCATTGCTTCGTTAAGGGCCAGGGTGAGTTCATCGACTTTATTGTCGAGCTCATTGGAGTCGCAGGGTGGACTTAAGTGTACAGATTTAATACGATTTTGTAATGTGTCTCTGTATAAGGGCCAATTGGTTTTCCGAGGATTTCGGAAAATGGGTTGACATGGAGGCTCAACGCTTAGGTTGAAAAGAAGATAGCGGTGATCCGAAAAAGAGTGATCAGCCGAAACCTTCCAACCCGTATTCATGTCGTTGATGGTATCGGAGACAAGAGTGATGTCAAGGACTTCTTGTCGGTTTTTGGTAATGAAGGTGGGTTCATTACCTGAGTTACAAACAATGAGGTTAGTACGTAAGAGATATTCAAAAAGTGACTCACCTCTGTTGTTGATGTCTGTGCTGCCCCATACGGTGTGATGAGCGTTGGCATCACACCCCAATATGAGGTCAGCTTTCTGCTTCCTTGCTTCTTCTTCTCCTTGCTAGGTTTACCTTTATCGGTCACATACAGTGAGTAGTATCCAGGAGTCCTGAGTCCTCGAACCAGGTTGTTGACAATCCAAGGTTCTTGTATCAGGACGATGTCTTCTGCGCCTTTGGTAAGACGAAGAATAAGTGCGGCCGAAGCCTTTATGGAGTGTTGGAGGTTAATCTGAACTAACTGCAGCATTTTCGCTACAATCAGGCAGAGATGCCTCCACCACGGTGTTATTCAGGCCTTCCAATTCCGAGGACGAGTTGAGAAGCTCGTCTTCACTCAGAAGAGCCTTATCCTGATCTTGATCATCAGTCTCCATATCTGACAAAGCGTCGGTTATGGATGGTGATTCGTTGGTTAGCGAGGGTACATCGTCCTCTAAAGAGGGGAAGGAGATTGAAGCCCCAGGATCTGAGACTACGATCGTAGAGTCAGAGGGAGAAGGAGGAGGAGGGGGAAGTTTACCCGCATCCATTTCATCCTTTTTGTAGACCCGCATTTTGACGTCGTCCCATGCGAATCTTATGATGTAGTCGTTCTTGGCCAGAGGAGCCAGGGTTTCTTGGTTGAGTACAACCACGACACATCTGTAGTCGCCCTTCAGCTCTTCCAGTTTGGCAACCTTCCAGTTGTGGGTCGGAAGTGAAGGGTTGCTGAATTTCAGGACTTCCAGGATGTCCTCAGGGGTGGATGGATCCGCAGTGATCCAAATACGAGATCTTGGTCGGCAGGGGATGTCCTCCCTTGCAACAACCTCGAGCTTAGCATCGGGCCACACCTCTCCAAGCCTACTTATTGCAAGCTTGTAGAGATCGGCCGATCTTTGATCATCACACGCGACCAATTTGATGTGGCCTTGATGCCACCCTCCTTCATGTGTAAGCGGAGGAGGTCCGGGATGGTTTTTTATGAAGGAGAAGAAGGAGCGCGAAAGCGCTCTCTTGACCATATCCCACTTCTCATGGGTTATAGACCCATCGATGTCATTGCGGTCGATGACTGCGACCACAATTTTGTCTTTCAAGATGTCACTGAAAGATCTGTGAGGTGTGACAGTGGGAGAGATGCCGGTGTTATGCACTCTCTGCCTCTTAGGAACCGAGCTGGTTCCTTCCACTGACCTCTGACGTTTGATTGACGGGTCGCAGGCCTTAAGGATCTGCTGAGCCCAGTCCAGTTTGGCGATTTGTGCTAGCGTCCTATCCTTCTCCGCGATGGTGCCACACATACGCTGGATTCGGATGGCGTTACGTCGGTGTTTGTATGACGCCGTGGACGGATTATGGTGACGCTTTGTGTTGGTGGAGGGACCATGATGCACAGTCCCACCACCTTCAGGTTTCTTAGGGGCAGCTCTTATGCCGACAGTGGAGGGACCATGATGCACAGTCCCACCACCATCAGGTTTTTTGGGGGCAGCGCTTTTGCCAACCGTGGGGGGACCATGATGCACAGTCCCACCACCAACAGGTTTTTTGGGGGCAACGCTATTGCCGACCGTAGAAGGACCATGAGTTGCCACAGTCCGTTTTGCAGACAGCGTATTAGCAATGAGCGAAGTTGTTGACTTGGTGGGGCCGGCAGAGGGGGGACCATGATTCACAGTCCTCTCTCTGTCGGAAAAGGATTTTTTTAGCTCGCAACCACTAGTGGAGGGACCATGAATGTCCACAGTTCCAACACTATCTGGTGCCATAAGAGCTAAGCCCCCGTAGACCCTTAAAGTTACTATATTTATGATCAGCATCGATAGTAATGTCGATCTAGCCATGTCCGTCCGTCCGTCCGTCGGCAAAAATTAGGCCTTTAAACTGGATCTAGAAATAATCAAGTTAACGAATTTTTGAAATCCGTCCACAGACACTCCCACAAACTGAAAAAAACAAAATTTTCGAAAAAATCGAATTTTGAGCTAGAAAGCTGAAATTTTTTATATATGATGTATGAGTCCTAAAACTGATCGGTAAATAAAATTTTCCAAATTCGCCGACTGACACGCCCACAATTAAATAAAACAATTTTATTGAAAAACCAAAATTTGAGCTAGGGAGGTGAAATTTATAATATACGAGTATACTCTCTAAGCGCCTTTCAAGCTCATGTCTAAATATTTTCAAAATCCGCCTACTGACAAGCCCACAATTTAAAATATTTTTTTTAAATCCGCCTACTGACACGCCAACAATTAAATAAAACAATTTTATTGAAAAACCAAAGTTTGAGTTAGGGAGCGTTTTTTTACAAAAGCTTCGTTTTTTTTAATAAAATCCTCTAAATGTTATATAACAAAATATGTAGAGCGTTCCGCATAATTCAACCATACTTAGACTTTTGTCACGCCCACTTATGCGGGATAGGAATAAGAATAGGGTATCCAACAGTGCGCCCAAGCGGACTGTAGCCCGTCCTTATGTTTTTTGTTTGGCAGATCACTATCTACCTAATACCTTTCAAATCCAGTTTGTTTGTGTTTTCTTCCTCACACACTAACAATTGACAATTGAGTGAGAATAAGGCAATAATAACCAAAATAGTTTACAATTTGTATTTGTTTTTTTTATTTTTTATACATAAAACTTTTAATTAACAATAAGTGTTTCTATATGATATCCGATTCGTTACTACTAATTTAACTTAAAAAATCTAAATAACAATTCAAACATTTTTTTTGATCTTACTAATTGTAAAGTGATCAATGAACATTTAAAATTTCTCTATATACCTACTATGTTTTTTGTAAAAACTCTGTCATCTTTATAAAGTTTTCCCTGCCCATTTTCTTCATTAACGTAAAATGTTAAACCATTAAAAGACCTTACTCTACTACACGCAACATATAGCTGACCGTGTGAAAATACTGGTCGCCTCAACATTATTCCAATTTTATTAAAAGTTTGTCCTTGCGATTTGTTTATCGTCATGGCAAATGCAGGTATAATAGGGAATTGTGTTCTTTGAAATTGAAAACGTAACACAGTTCCCGAAAAAGTCAAATTAATTCTTGGTATCAAAATTCGTTTTTTCACTGCTGTTCCCGTTAATACCTCACAATCTAAAGTATTGTGGTGCATGTGCTTAACCCTCAACCTTGTTCCATTAACTAAACATTGAGCTGTATTTAAATTACGTATTAGCATAACAACGCAATTTTCTTTCAAAGTTAACTTATGTGGTGGCATCCCGCTTATTGTTACTAAATTTAAAAATTTTATTGGAAAATCATTTGTATTTATACCTTCGTTTTCCATTATTTTATCGTAACTGTTGTACGTTTTTTTTTGTCCATCGATACGGTTCAAAATATCACCATTAATGAGAGAGCATTCTTCATTCGTTGGTGCTAAAATTGCTCGTTTAAGTACTTCATCCGACAAAATTGTCTCTCTTATATCACCGTAAATGTCTTCAATGATATTATTCATATTTCCGATTGCACTCTGTGGTATCTCAATGATATCTTCTCCAAATAAATCATAAGTAGTCAAATGTCCATCTCCCATTTTTTTTAAAAGTTTTATAAAATCCACTTCTTCGGGAAGAGCTCGCATATTTTGATTCAACTTACTTTTATGGAATTTATGAAATTCCTCCCAACTTATAATACAATTTTCTATCAAAACTGATCTTGATGCATGAGGTACAACGGGTAGAATTTGGAGTAAATCACCACATAATAAGACAGATTTGCCTCCAAATAATTAATTTTTTTCTTCACCTGAAGCTAAATCTCTCAATAACTTGTCTATTACTTTAAGTGCAATTTTCGGACACATTGAATATTCATCTATCAATATCAAAGATGCTGCACTTATAAAACGCCCTTGACTACTATTTGGTCGGACATTGGCTGAAGAATTTTCTAAAATAGGTATGGGCAATTTAAAAACATTGTGTAACGTACGACCATTTGTAAGTAAAGTTGATGCAATTCCACTGTAAGCGGTAGCTATGCAACGTAAATTTAACGCATTCATTCTACGGATGATTGCAGTTTGCACAAATGTCTTTCCACATCCAGCATGCGCTGACAGACAAAAAACATTTGATGCAGTATCTTTGTATTGTACTTCATACAAAACTTGATCAATTATATGTTTCTGTTCGTTATTTGCATCATCATACATTTGCTCATAAATGAACTGTTCGTCAAATACGTCCACAGTATCTATATCATTGACTGACAAATTTCTTGGCACAGGTAAATTAAATGCTTCACAATTTAAGTTATGAATAATTAAAACCTCCTCAATCTCAAATAAAGTAAGGCCACTGTATAATATGAACGCAGTCAAACTCCAAATGTAGCGGTTCGAATGTGGCCACGGTTCTAAAAATCTAATGATGATAATTGAGATGACTGAATTTAAAAAAAAAAACATTTGTTTCTATTTATGCACTTACAATCTGAAATGTATTCACAATGAACAATAAATCAAAGCACTTGTTGTTGTTTACACTTCTTTTCACAATTTTAGGCCACTGTATAATATGAACGCAGTCAAACTCCCAATGTACCGGTGCAAATGTGAATTTGTTATTTTTCACTTAAAAAAATAAAAAAAGTTAGCAAAATGCATTTATTTGACCGTTTTTGGAGTAGAGAGCAGATTATTGCCCCATACAGCAATGTTGTTGTTTTGGTAATTTCATCCAATTCGCTTTATTTTACCTGCTGTATTTCATAATGTGTGTTATATATGTTTTTTTTTTTTTTTTTTTTTTTTTTTTGGCTGTGCCAATGGATGTGGTAATCTTCAAAAGATGGCATGCACGATTCGCAAACCCGAATAATCGATGCCAGGAATGCGCCTACGTACTAATCCACACCCAGCAGACGTCAACCACTCTCCCCGCGGGACTGCCGTTAGGTATTACTTCGCGGGGCTGGTAAGCAATTCATGCTATGCGTCTTGTCTTGTGTCAGTTGCTTCTGACGCTTCTGCTGCTTCTGATGCTCTCCTTAGCCTTTCTACTCTCCGCAGTTCATTTTGGATAGTTGTTACCAGATTACAAACTGTCGTCCAATTGTCCTCCGACTGCAACATATGATCTATTACGAAAGATGGATTGGGAAGATTCGTTCTCCATGATACGAATCGCCTACAATGAAAAACTGCGTGCTCCGTGTCTTCCTCCTGGTCTGGACAATCTGGGCAAAATGGCGAGCTATCGTGTCCAAATCGATGTAGGTATTTGCGGTAGCCGCCGTGGCCAGTCAGGAACTGCGTAAGGTGGTAGTTGCTGTTTCCATGTGCTCGTTTTGTCCAGGTCTCGATTGACGGGATCAGCTTGTATGTCCATCTGCCTTTTGTAGTGTTGTTCCACCTGGTTTGCCATATAGCAATTGAAGCTGCTCTTTCTTCTGCTTTAATTCTTGGCATTTCACTTGCATCTAGTCCGCCCGGCGTTTTTCTGTTGTAGATCCTCAACATCTCGTTTTTTTTTTGTCCATCGATACGGTTCAAAATATCACCATTAATGAGAGAGCATTCTTCATTCGTTGGTGCTAAAATTGCTCGCTTAAGTACTTCATCCGACAAAATTGTCTCTCTTATATCACCGTAAATGTCTTCAATGATATTATTCATATTTCCGATTGCACTCTGTGGTATCTCAATGATATCTTCACCAAATAAATCATAAGTAGTCAAATGTCCATCTCCCATTTTTTTTAAAAGTTTTATAAAATCCACTTCTTCGGGAAGAGCTCGCATATTTTGATTCAACTTACTTTTATGGAATTTATGAAATTTCTCCCAACTTATAATACAATTTTCTATCAAAACTGATCTTGATGCATGAGGTACAACGGGTAGAATTTGGAGTAAATCACCACATAATAAGACAGATTTGCCTCCAAATAATTAATTTTTTTCTTCACCTGAAGCTAAATCTCTCAATAACTTGTCTATTACTTTAAGTGCAATTTTCGGACACATTGAATATTCATCTATCAATATCAAAGATGCTGCACTTATAAAACGCCCTTGACTACTATTTGGTCGGACATTGGCTGAAGAATTTTCTAAAATAGGTATGGGCAATTTAAAAACATTGTGTAACGTACGACCATTTGTAAGTAAAGTTGATGCAATTCCACTGTAAGCGGTAGCTATGCAACGTAAATTTAACGCATTCATTCTACGGATG
Organism: Portevinia maculata; assembly: GCA_949715645.1. Classification (NCBI taxonomy): domain Eukaryota; kingdom Metazoa; phylum Arthropoda; class Insecta; order Diptera; family Syrphidae; genus Portevinia; species Portevinia maculata. The sequence goes on from OX454526.1 coordinate 226,306,553, forward strand.
ATTGCAGTTTGCACAAATGTCTTTCCACATCCAGCATGCGCTGACAGACAAAAAACATTTGATGCAGTATCTTTGTATTGTACTTCATACAAAACTTGATCAATTATATGTTTCTGTTCGTTATTTGCATCATCATACATTTGCTCATAAATGAACTGTTCGTCAAATACGTCCACAGTATCTATATCATTGACTGACAAATTTCTTGGCACAGGTAAATTAAATGCTTCACAATTTAAGTTATGAATAATTAAAACCTCCTCAATCTCAAATAAAGTAAGGCCACTGTATAATATGAACGCAGTCAAACTCCAAATGTAGCGGTTCGAATGTGGCCACGGTTCTAAAAATCTAATGATGATAATTGAGATGACTGAATTTAAAAAAAAAAACATTTGTTTCTATTTATGCACTTACAATCTGAAATGTATTCACAATGAACAATAAATCAAAGCACTTGTTGTTGTTTACACTTCTTTTCACAATTTTAGGCCACTGTATAATATGAACGCAGTCAAACTCCCAATGTACCGGTGCAAATGTGAATTTGTTATTTTTCACTTAAAAAAATAAAAAAAGTTAGCAAAATGCATTTATTTGACCGTTTTTGGAGTAGAGAGCAGATTATTGCCCCATACAGCAATGTTGTTGTTTTGGTAATTTCATCCAATTCGCTTTATTTTACCTGCTGTATTTCATAATGTGTGTTATATATGTTTTTTTTTTTTTTTTTTTTTTTTTTTGGCTGTGCCAATGGATGTGGTAATCTTCAAAAGATGGCATGCACGATTCGCAAACCCGAATAATCGATGCCAGGAATGCGCCTACGTACTAATCCACACCCAGCAGACGTCAACCACTCTCCCCGCGGGACTGCCGTTAGGTATTACTTCGCGGGGCTGGTAAGCAATTCATGCTATGCGTCTTGTCTTGTGTCAGTTGCTTCTGACGCTTCTGCTGCTTCTGATGCTCTCCTTAGCCTTTCTACTCTCCGCAGTTCATTTTGGATAGTTGTTACCAGATTACAAACTGTCGTCCAATTGTCCTCCGACTGCAACATATGATCTATTACGAAAGATGGATTGGGAAGATTCGTTCTCCATGATACGAATCGCCTACAATGAAAAACTGCGTGCTCCGTGTCTTCCTCCTGGTCTGGACAATCTGGGCAAAATGGCGAGCTATCGTGTCCAAATCGATGTAGGTATTTGCGGTAGCCGCCGTGGCCAGTCAGGAACTGCGTAAGGTGGTAGTTGCTGTTTCCATGTGCTCGTTTTGTCCAGGTCTCGATTGACGGGATCAGCTTGTATGTCCATCTGCCTTTTGTAGTGTTGTTCCACATGGTTTGCCATATAGCAATTGAAGCTGCTCTTTCTTCTGCTTTAATTCTTGGCATTTCACTTGCATCTAGTCCGCCCGGCGTTTTTCTGTTGTAGATCCTCAACATCTCGTTTTTTTTTTGTCCATCGATACGGTTCAAAATATCACCATTAATGAGAGAGCATTCTTCATTCGTTGGTGCTAAAATTGCTCGCTTAAGTACTTCATCCGACAAAATTGTCTCTCTTATATCACCGTAAATGTCTTCAATGATATTATTCATATTTCCGATTGCACTCTGTGGTATCTCAATGATATCTTCACCAAATAAATCATAAGTAGTCAAATGTCCATCTCCCATTTTTTTTAAAAGTTTTATAAAATCCACTTCTTCGGGAAGAGCTCGCATATTTTGATTCAACTTACTTTTATGGAATTTATGAAATTTCTCCCAACTTATAATACAATTTTCTATCAAAACTGATCTTGATGCATGAGGTACAACGGGTAGAATTTGGAGTAAATCACCACATAATAAGACAGATTTGCCTCCAAATAATGTCTATGGGTATCATTCCAGCAATGACGAAGGCCGCTTCGTCCGAGATGGTTTGAAAACCACAGATTGTCCTTAACGCGCTAAGCCTGTATGCGGATGATAGTTTCCTTCTTATTTCTTTCGTCGCTAGTGCCCCCGCCCAAACCGGGGCGGCGTAAAGAAGGACTGAACTGACTACTTTTGATAAAACGTTCCTCCTAGCGTATCCAGGTCCACCGATGTTAGGAAGTATGCGTGAGAGAGTTCCCTGTATTTGCGATGCTTTCGTTGTAATGTACTCCACGTGCGTCTTGAACTGCAGTCTGTTGTCTAGCATGACTCCAAGATATTTGACTGCTTCTTTGGATCTGATGATCTGGTTCCCCACCTGGAAATTGGCGAATTCAATGGTTTTTCGACTTACGAATAATAGCAAAAATGGGTGGAAACACGTTATAGGCAACTCCGTATTAACATATAGATAGATTTTCAAGTAACTTCAAGTAAATTCAAGCATTTTTAAGTACCTTCAAGCATTTTCAAGTAACTTCATCACATGATATAAAAATTTTCCGTTCAGATTGGCAGATTATTGCCTCACACAGCAATGTTGTTGTTGTTGTAAATGTAATTTGATCCAACTCGCTACTTTTCACCTGCTGTAATTCATAATGTGTGTTATATATGTGGATAATTTTTTTTTGTGCACTTCTATGTACTGTCCCCTACCCAAATATATATAGTGTTGGCATATCTATGTGAAGTATTATAGCAAAAAAGGGGGGAAACACGTTATAGGCAACTCCGTATTAATATATAGATATAGGGCTGTCTTTGATAATTGGGCCACATGTATATACAACCCATAATTTTAGCGCGTAAATTGCATGCACTTTCTGTATAAAAAGTATTTCCGCATAAAGCTGAGAGACCACATGGACATGATATTTTAAGAACATTTCGTTTATTACAACAAACCGTTACTGTGCATGTTGTTGTATTCATTGCCAATGACGTCAGTAACCAAGCAATAATTAAAATGGACCGAAATATTTTTAAGCGCCTTTTAGCGAATGCCCTTGAAAAAAAATTTAATTTAGAACTTTGCCTTTCTTATCCTTTAGCTCCTGTATTAGTATTACCAGCTCTCTGTCAAACCACAGGAGAGATGCATTAGACTGATAAATCTGTTCTTGCTAGAACCTTGAAATCTTATATTGAACCCTCGAAGCCTGTATTGGCAGATGTAGAGATCATTCATGGTTTTTGCTTTTTATATATTTTGGGACCATCCGTGCCGCAAACTTTCGGAAAAATTGCTGAAGCAATTTTAATAAAAATTTGCGCTACAAGTTCTTCTGAGATACATTTGATTTTCGATAGATATATATCACCTTCAATAAAAGACTCTGAGCACTTCAGTAGACATAAACAGGATGTTCACTATACGCATTATGGGATGGGATTATGGGATCCCATAAACAGTGCAATACGTATGGGGGGCATGCTGCCCCCTCCCCTCAACCACCCTGCTTGGGGTCACTGCTTTATTTGGAGTAGGTGCGAGGTTTTATTTTAGCACTTAGCCTTACTGCACTTTGGGTAAATGAATTCGTATGGCCTTATTTCACTTTCAGAAAGCCATAGTGAGTCATAACACCTTGAAGACTTGAAATCCATTTTGGGGAATTATTTCATACTTATTTGGGGACTTATTAACTTCCCAGTGGCAGTTCTTGTAATGGGGACGATTTTGTGAATCGCGGATTTTGACATATCTCCACGTTTCAAGGTCACCAGAATCCAAATTCAATGTTTTTAGAGAAATGTCTGACCGTGTGTATGTACGTATGTGCGTATGTGCGTTCGGAATTTTCTTTCGCCACGATTATCTGGAGAACTAAAGATGATATTGACATGGGACCGGGTTTATTCGAAGCGTAATTACGTAACTCAAAACTGGTTAAGTTTCCAGCGAAATCGATCCAGCCGTTTTTTGTTAGTAAATAGATTACTAAAATAATTTGGCTAGTTAGCACATTCCAACATCCATCCAGCGCGTGTAAGAGTGCAACCGAAGCAGTTATCATATTCGGGCATTCACCCAACATTCACCCAGCGCATGCAAAAGTGCAACCGAAGCACGAGCGCATCCGGTGCACCTCAGAAGGCTATTCCCACCGTGACATACGATCCGGCTGGATAAAGTGGATCTGCATGGGAACTGCAGATCAGCAGATATTATAGGCTAGGGATTGAAATTAGGAATTTAACTTTGGGCATTGTTAGTTTGGCGGTCCGAGAGTGCTGTCGTGATCTCGTTCCGTAAAATCGGATATATGTAAAAACATATTATCGCTTGATTATTACCTTGAAAATCGTACACATGTAAAAACATATTATCGCTTTGATTATTACCTTGAAATTTATACATATAAAAGAATTTATAATTGTCTAGTCGAAAGTATTGATCAATAAAAACATACCAATGTACAACTAAATGAATGTGTTTCTATGCGAACCAGTGGGAGGTTCCGGAGTAATCTATTTTTTTCTGATCAACCAAGGTAAAATCCGTAACTGGCGCCCGAGCAGTGAGAATTTTAAAACATTAAAATTCAGTGACCCATGAGAATAGTGAACATAACGAAATTAGAAGAATCAAAAAGTGGAAGTGAATATAACGGAATTAAAAACCGAAAATTGATTGTGAATATAACAAAATTAGAAAAATCAAAATTTGGAAGTGAACAAAACGGAATTAGAAACCGAAAACTAGTGAAGAAGTAAACTAAAGACATTACCAAAAGAGAAGCCTGAACAACATAGCAAACAAGAAGGAAGTCCAACAGAAACAGAAGAAAATGCTCCTGGGAATATTGTAAGAGTATTTATCGAATTAGTTTAAATCTATTTAAATCACATATATAATTCTTGAAACACAAAAGTTTCAGAGTAAGAGCATTTAAAAATTCTTATCTTGTACAAATACATAAACACATATTACTGCCTAGACGTTTCTTCCATCCATTGAATTAATTATCTAAAATAAGAAATAAGACTGCTTTTGAAAAAAAAATAATAATAATTCCCTAAATATACAGAGGGTGTTAACAATTATATAGTTTAGAAAGAAAGAACCAATCGAACTCTCGCGAATATACAACGAAAACAATCTTTGGTACCACTCTATTAGGATGGAAGAAATTAAAAACTCAGTCACTCAGCTGACAGGGGCGGTCAACGCTGTCCTTGAGCAGTTGAGGGGATTCGAGGGCCGGCTCGCACGTATGGAGCAAGCTGATTCCCCGCATGCTATCCAGAATTTGATAGAGAGGCTGAGCTCCTTCGAAAATAGGGTTATAACAATAGAAAATATGGGTTCGAGAGAGTCAGACAGACAAAGAATCCCACAAAGAGAGGTGCTGCGAGGCCCGGTCAATGAGGCCGAGCTACGCGAAATCTCGAAGCTACCAGACTCTGTAAAAGAGCTCCAGGTCTTCGAGGGTAACCCAGTACATTACGTATCCTGGGTGCACAGCGTAGAAACTGTGCTAAAGGATTACGAGATAGTTAGGGACAAGCCCATTTATAGGGCCATTCTGCAGAACATAAGGCAGAAGATTAGGGGTAAGGCCGACTCCGCTCTAGTATCCTACAATGTACTGGATGGTGAGTGGACGGAGGTCAAAAGGGTCCTATCTCTCCATTACGCGGACAAGAGGGACATTAGGACACTGGAGCATCAGCTAAGTCAGCTGAAGCAAGGTAGTTCCAAAGTAGACGACTTCTACGCCACTGTGAACCACCAGTTCTCATTGATCATAAGCAAGATCCGGTCCGAAACATATTCCCCCGAGACCATAGATGCTCTGGTGGAAGCCTACCGAAATCGGGCATTGGACGTTTTCGTGCGGGGGCTAGACGAAGATCTCTCAAGGCTTCTCATAATCCAGAAGCCAAGAACTCTCCCCGAGGCATACTCCGCTTGCCTCGAGATGCAAAATTTAAGTTTCAGAAACAACTCTGTGCACGTACGGGCACAGAACACTATATCCTCTCCAGTCCATTATAACTTCAAAACCGAGAATAGACCCTCACTGCCCTCAAGAAACCCAAATAGGTTTCAGAATAACGGATTCGGGCACCGGTCGTATTCCACCTGGAATAGAGGGTATCAAAATAACCAATACCCGCCGCCGAAGGGTCCGAAGCCTGCAATAAAAATGGAGGTGGACCGTTCATTCCAATCGAGAAATGTTAATTACATGAATCGACCCAACAACCCAGTTAAACGGGAGGCCGACTCAGACAGTAGTCGCAGGAAGCAACAACGACTCCACCATATGGTGACAGATGCTCCCGAAACGAACGAGGAGCCAAACGCCTCCTGTTCAGGGGTTCAACTAAATGGGGAAAATTTTATGGAAGGCGCCTCGTTTCCAGCGTACCATATATAGAGTACGCTACACGGGACGGGAAAACATTAGATTTTCTTGTCGATACTGGTGCAAATAAAAACTTCATTAAACCAACCCTGGCACCAGAATCTTTCCCCGTCCGAAAACCTTTTTATATTAACAGCCCTGCTGGAAAGATCCTAGTGGAAAATAAAATTTGCGGCAAATTCTTCTCTTTTGCTGGCTGCGATTTAGATGTTACCTTTTTCATTCTCCCCCGGCTAGATTCGTTCGATGGAATAATCGGCGACGATACCTTAAAGGAATTGAGAGCCGTCATCGATAGGGAAAATAATGAACTAATCATTAAACCAAATATAAGAATTCCCCTTAAAAATAAATCTTCGGACGTCGTAAATAGTCTGGTTATACTCAATAAAAATGTTTCTGAATCAGCTAAGCTCAGATTGGAATCTCTCTGTAACAGATTCAGTGATCTATTCGGTCCAGTTAACAACGATAAGGTCAAAACCAACGTGAGGGCCGAAATACGTACTATGACAGACGAACCAATTTACACAAAAAGTTACCCATACCCGGCTTGTATGCGAGAGGAGGTAGAAAGGCAGGTTAACGAACTTCTGGCGGAGAAGATCATCCGACCATCGAGCAGCCCATATAACTCACCCCTATGGATTGTCCCTAAGAAACCTAAGCCAAATGGGGAAAAACAGTACAGAATGGTTATAGATTACAAACGTCTTAACTCTGTAACAATTTCTGACACTTACCCTATTCCAGATATAAATAACACACTTGCAAGCCTTGGGGATGCCAAATTCTTCACCACATTGGATTTGACCTCTGGCTTTCACCAAATAGCCATGAGGGAAAAGGACATCCCTAAGACCGCGTTCTCTACGATGAACGGTAAATTCGAATATGTTAGACTACCCTTTGGACTCAAGAACGCCCCGGCGATATTTCAAAGAATGATAGATGACGTCCTAAAGGAGTTGATCGGGAAAAATTGTTATGTCTATATAGATGATATTATTATCTATAGTAGGACTGAAGACGATCACTTAAGAGACATAGAGATAGTCTTCTCCAAAATTCATGAAGCCGGATTAAAAATCAACCTAGAAAAAACACACTTTTTAGACACAAGCGTGGAATTTTTGGGATATCTCGTGACCTGTGAAGGCATTCTTCCCAATCCAGAGAAGGTAAAAGCCATTGAAGCAATTCTTCCTCCGAACACCCTAAAGGAGTTGAAGAGTTTTCTAGGACTTACCTCATATTACCGAAGATTTATCAGAGATTATGCTAAAGTTGCAAAACCTCTAACAAACATGACTCGTGGTGAGCTATCACAGGTAAGGGCCAACCAATCTAAGAAAGTTCCCATTCAACTCGATGAAGCCGGACTTAAGGCATTCGCAACTCTAAAGCAACTCCTTACATCGGCAGACGTATTGGCTTTCCCCGACTTTGACAAACCCTTTAACTTAACAACAGATGCTTCAGATTATGCCATTGGCGCTGTACTGTCCCAAGGCGAGCCCGGTAAGGACAAACCAATTTCATTTATCTCCCGTTCACTAAGCAAGACGGAAGAGGGCTACGCAACAAATGAGAAGGAGCTTCTTGCCATAGTTTGGGCGCTTGATAACTTGAGGAACTACCTATATGGTGCAAAGAAGATCAGAATATTCACTGATCACCAGCCATTGACTTTCGCACTCAGTAATAGAAATTACAATGCAAAGCTTAAGCGCTGGAAATCCAGAATTGAAGAGTACAACTACGAGTTGATTTACACACCTGGCAAATCAAACTTTGTGGCAGATGCTCTCTCGCGACTCCGAACGGAGATCAATCACCTTTCAGGTCCTGGTTCCTCTTCCTCTCGAACAGATACAGCGAGCATACCTGCAGAGACAATCACAGACAGTGCGGACGAAGGACGAACACAGACAAATACGAATACTGCTGACGAGGGACGAAGCGTAAGGACAGACGAGGTCGAAACAGGCACGGCCGAAGAAGGACTGTGTGAGCATACTCTTACCGACAGTGAAGATTCCGGCACCATGCACAGCGCCGACCAAGATAGCTCAGACCTTATACCACATATAGAGGCTCCGATTAATGTTTTTCGCAACCAGATAATCTTCAAGATCGGCATTGACCTTTGCTCCCATGAGGAGCCACACCCCGGCTATCACCGCCACTATATTTCCACAAGGCAGTTAGACAAGGTTAAACTTACCGATGCCTTGAAAACAAACCTTAACCCGAATGTAATCAATGGGGTAAAAATTCCTGAAGACTTCCTTGGAATGCTCCAAGATGTGTACCTCGGGAGCTTCCAAAAATATAAAATCAGGGTAACACAGAGGGTAGTGGAGGATGTAGCCAGCGCAGAACGCAGGTTCTCTATTATTGAGAAACAACATAGAAGAGCTCACCGCGCTCCCAGAGAAAACAAAGAACAGATCCTTGAGCAATTCTACTTCCCACGAATGATGTCCAGTATAAAAAGATTCGTTTCCTCTTGTGAAGTTTGTAATCTGAATAAATACGACAGGCATCCCGCAAACCCTGAATTACAGGCTACACCTGTTCCCAAATATCCATGCGAGGTAATACACATGGACATTATGGAAATTCAAAATGAGAAATTCCTGACTGTAGTGGATAAGTTCTCCAAGTTTTCAAAATTCTTTCACATTAAAGACAAATCAGCTATTTACATAAGATCCAAAATCATTAAGATATTGCACTACTTTACAGTCCCTCTAGTTTTGGTCACAGACAACGAAAGGGGTTTCCTCAGCCCAATTGTCTTAAATTTGATTAGAAATTTAGGGGTTAAACTGTACCTTACGCCATCCCACAGAAGTGAGGTTAATGGCCAAATAGAGAGGGTACATTCAACAGTTATAGAGATATACAGGTGCCTTAGAGCAGAACACTCAGACTTAAAAGTCAAGGAACTCGTTTACGTGGCTGTTGACCGGTATAACAACACCGTACACTCGGTGACCAACAGGAAACCCTGCGATGTATTCTACAATAGGTCACAGAGAGTTAATTACCAAAATCTGTTGAACATCCGTTCTAAAATTAACAAAGATCTTAGGGGGCTTATCAAAAGAAATATGGAGGCTAGGAACAAAAGGCTAAACCTAAAAAGAGTGGTCCCGAGAAAATACTGTCCAGGGGATGAAGTATACACAGCCATTAAGGGCAGGAAAAGTAAAAACAAGCCTCTGTATAGGAGGGAAATCGTAGCAAAAAATAATCGGGTAACTATAATGACAGTGAGCGGGAAAAAAATTCATAAGGCTCACCTAAAAAATATTAAATAACTCAAATAAAAAAATATGAATTACACAATGTATGAAGAAGAAACTGATATGCCTCGGAGTGTAGCTCTCACGAAACAAGGGGCCGGTTCACTAAATAATTATCTAACCATAATTACGGTGGTGTTGTTCTTCGTACCCTAGTAGGTTGTTTGCAAATTATAACCTTACAAACCAAAGCGGACCAATACGAACCTTCCGATCCGGAGTGACTACCCCGAAAATTTAATGGAGGGCTACCTCATCGAGCATCTAAAAAGAAAAAAAAGAGGAAAAAAAAAAAAGGGAAAAAAATCCTAAGTAATAAATGAGATAGAAAGAATAAAGAGACACACAAAAGGCACACAAATTAAATAAAAAAAAAAAAAAAAAAAAAAACATTAGAGCAAGAATGTCCTTGCAAATACCTTGAACCGACATAAATGTCATAGTTGTATTACTTAGATTTTAAGATAAAGTTGTAACTTCATTTTTAATAAACTTTGATTATATTGCAGATTAGTAGCTCTTTTCACTCCCATGCAGACTCTACATATTTTCGCCTACGAATCCCCGATTGTCACGGTTAAAGAGGGAAATGCTTGGGTGACAAATGGGTTCTTTAAACTCGTACATGTAATTGACCTAACGAAATATGACGGACTTGTCCAAGACACCGAAAAACTGATGCTCAAATACATTGAGGACAAAGAAATGCGACTTGTTCTAAATTATCATTTAAATCAAATCAAAGATCGTCTTGGCGAATTGAGAGACGCCAGGACGAGAAGGGCTAGGTCAATAAATTGGCTGGGAACAGCCTGGAAATGGATAGGCGGTTCACCTGACGCAACTGACTGGGACAACCTTTTGGAAAAACAGACAGACATGGTAGAAAACAATAACCGACAATACATTATTAACGAAAAACTGTTGGACAAGACTCGAGAAATAACAGGACGAATTAACGACGTAATTGAACACTATAACAACGTTATACAAAAAGGAGAGACGGACAAACTTAAGCACGACTTATTAAACAAGATACTTATATTAAAAGAGGGGGTGAACGAAATAGTCAGAGCCTGCCAAATGGCTAAGAATGATATAGTCAACAGCAACCTTTTGGACTTAGAAGAGATAAATACTATCATAAACGAACTCGAAACCTTACCGTATCAAAACGTTGTAGAAGCCGTTGAATACGGTCAACCTTCAGTGTACTGTAATGGAACATTGATGCTATATGTTATATCCATGCCTAAAATCGACCCGAAGGCATACCATCTAATAACCGCTCGCGCAGCGATAAGAAACAAGAGACAAATTGACATAGACTTTTCAAGACTTCTTATTAGCCACGACAGGACGTACGGACTTAAAGGTAAATGTCTAAATATAGGTAACACATCCGTGTGCGAAGAAGGCAATCTCAGGGAAATACCAGAGGACTCTTGCTTGCCCGAAATCCTTAAGGGTGGTAACGCACTTTGCGACTACAGGACAACGAACGAGGAGATAGTCGAACTCATCGGGGAAAATACGATCTTCCTCACGAACTTCAACGGGACGATTCTAAATAAAAATTCCTCTATTCCTTTAGACGGTACTTACCTGATCCAGCTGGACAATGACACAGTCCACATTAAGGAGAAGACATATTACAGCAGAATGGTTTTCAGTCCGCAGGCACTTCCCCCCGTCTTGGCTAAGGTTACGGGCAAAAAAATCAAACCTAACCTGGAATACGTGCATGACCTCAGCGCAAAAAACATTGAACTCATTAGCACCTTAAGAAAAAACCTTAACTCTTCTATTCTTGCAGAAATTTCCATTATCACAGCAGTCTTTGTCATCATCTGCCTATTCTGGAAGAAGATTTACGGAAGGGCCAACCTCCCAGAGCTCCGACTATCCTTTCATCGAAGACCAGTCCCACGTCCTTTGCCGCGACCTCCTCTAGAGGCCAACCGAACCAACGAAAACCAAAGTTCATCCACCTGCTCATCGGGTGATCTGCGGGACGCAGACATTTAGAAGGGGGGCAGTTAGCACATTCCAACATCCATCCAGCGCGTGTAAGAGTGCAACCGAAGCAGTTATCATATTCGGGCATTCACCCAACATTCACCCAGCGCATGCAAAAGTGCAACCGAAGCACGAGCGCATCCGGTGCACCTCAGAAGGCTATTCCCACCGTGACATACGATCCGGCTGGATAAAGTGGATCTGCATGGGAACTGCAGATCAGCAGATATTATAGGCTAGGGATTGAAATTAGGAATTTAACTTTGGGCATTGTTAGTTTGGCGGTCCGAGAGTGCTGTCGTGATCTCGTTCCGTAAAATCGGATATATGTAAAAACATATTATCGCTTGATTATTACCTTGAAAATCGTACACATGTAAAAACATATTATCGCTTTGATTATTACCTTGAAATTTATACATATAAAAGAATTTATAATTGTCTAGTCGAAAGTATTGATCAATAAAAACATACCAATGTACAACTAAATGAATGTGTTTCTATGCGAACCAGTGGGAGGTTCCGGAGTAATCTATTTTTTTCTGATCAACCAAGGTAAAATCCGTAACTGGCTTTATTTGTACTATTTATTGTCATTTGCTATTGAGCAAATCATTATTACGAGTACATTGTGCTCCGTTATTTCGCATAAATATAAATTTACAGGTCTCCGTGTTCATAACAATGGTTGCATACAATATTAAAGATCATTTTTTCATGTTAAATAACTTTTAACCATATCTTATGGTTAACCACATTTCAAAATTTCCCACTAATCGCATAAATCATATTGATCCCACTGGGAAGTTAGTCGTGTGGACCTTGCGGGTCGCACCCAGACCACTTTTTATACCCTATTCTTGGGGTATATTAATTTTGACGCATAGTTTGTAACATACGTTAATATTGCCCGTAGACCCCTAAAAGTTACTATATTTATGATCAGCATCGATAGTAATGTCGATCTAGCCATGTCCGTCCGTCCGTCCGTCCGTCGGCAAAAATTAGGCCTTTAAACTGGACCTAGAGAGCTGAAATTTTAACCATATACTCTCTAGGGTCCCGAAATAATCAAGTTTACGAATTTTTGAAATCCGCCCACAGACACGCCCAAAAACTCAAAAAAAACAAAATTTTGGAAAAAATCTAATTTTGAGCTAGAATGCTTTTATATATGATCTATGACTCCTAAAACTGCTCGGGATAAATTTTTTTCAAAATCCGCCCACTGACACGCCCACAAATAAATAAAACAATTTTTTTGAAAATCCAAAGTTTGAGCTAGGGAGCTGAAATTTATAATATATATTCTCTAGGGGCCCTTTATGCTCATGTGTTAATTTTTTTTAAATCCGCCGACTGACACGCCCACAATTAAATAATACAATTTTATTGAAACACCCAAGTTTGAGCTAGGGAGCGTTTTTTTTGATAAAATCCTTTAAATGTTATATAACAAAATATGTAGAGAGTTCTTAACAATTCAACCATACTTAGACTTTTGTCACGCCCACTTATGAGGGATAGGAATAAGAATAGACTGTAGCCCGTCCCTATGTTTTCATACCATTTTGGGGACTTATTTCATCATTGATTTGGGGAGTTATTTCATTATTCATTTGGGGGGTTATCTTTCATATAAGTAAATGTTTTGAAAATTTAAAAATCGTAGTAAAGGTTTCAAAAACAGGAATTTTAGTAATATTGTTAGGTAGTATGTATAAATTTCCCAGTAAAGAAGTTTGGATGGTAAATGCTTCTTCAAAAAACAAAGGATATGATTGTACTAACTGGGTTGCCTTAGCAGCAATTCTTGGCCCAAATTTATGTGGCTCGTTACCTGCTTTTCACTCTTATACTGGTTGTGACTATACAGCAAGTTTCGTTCGTAAAGGCAAAGCAAAGCCGTTTCTACTGCTTCAGGAAAATAAACGATTTCAGGATGTGTTTGCTTCACTGAATGATATGAGGAATATTGATGACGATGCAAAAATGAATCTATTACAAGAGTATATCTCACTGATGTATGGAGTTAAAAGCTGCAATAGTGTTAATGTTGCAAGGTATGTTATATTTCAAAAACTATATCCGAACAAATCCAGCAATTAGAAATTATTCAAAAAGAACATTAAAGGTTTTAATTGCAGGCTCATTCCTCCATGCTAGAATTCTTTCAAACAAAACATTTTGCGTACTGTTTATGTAAACGTAATGTGGCAGAATGCTACAAATTCCACCTGCAGCATAATGAACACGGACGAATGTAGATAGGTATTAAAAGACCGGCTTGAACCGCTATGGTTTTTAGGAAACCCAACACCATTAAATGTAGATGATATTCTGCAAATAGACACATATATGATAACGAGTAAAACGATGACCTATTAAATGAGCCTCTTGGCGATTCAGATTCTGACTCAGACATACAAATGTAAATGTATACATTGTTGTGTGTTAAACTACTCGTACTTTGTTAAAAATTAAGTTAGATTTAAGTATTTCCTTGTTTAAACTTGAGAGTTTACTGATTTCTGGCAATAAAAATGAAATATTCATTGAAATTATTTTGTAAAATCATTCACGTCTTGAAAATAAATATTATTTTAATGTATGCCAAATGCATACTCAATCGTGCCTTCTTTTAAAAACGAGAAATATACACACATAATTGCCATTTGCGGTATCAATTAGGACGAAAATACCCATGACCTAGTACTGCACTTTATACGTTAATTGCGCTAAAATCATGGTTGATCGTGGGTTGGGCCAAATTATCAAAGACAACCCTATATATTTGTAAATGGTAAGATCTCAGCTTTAATTTGATACCCATACCAACATTGGTCTTTATACCTATAGTCAATTGAAAAATATGCGTAGTTAAAAGTTGGATTGTCAGGGGAAAATGTGCGGATTGGAACTGCCAACCCAATGTCTTCAAGAACTATTTAATGTGGTCTTTCAAATGGTTACTCATTTATTTTTTTCATTTATCCCTATGAAAAGTTACAAAAATAACGTACCGGAAGTAGCTTCGTTTTTTAAGTCATGGGCAAAAATTCCCGACAACCTTTGGTAATTTTGCATACTCGTACTTCTCGACTAAACTTTCATTTCATATGCAACTCATCTTTGGTTTCATTCCTTAGGGCATCATACGGTGGGCTCTTTATTATTTGTTGCAGTTACCAGTGGTCGCAGCTAAAAAATATTGTTAAGTCTTTGTTTTAGTGATTAGTACAGAACAATTATAAAGCGCGATGAGTTCTATTGCGGAATAAGTCCAACAATAGTGGACTGTTAAGCTTATCATCTTGAAAAACAAGTGGGTGAAATTTTCCGATATAGTTGCTCGGAGAAAAAAAACAAATTTTGCAATGGAAGAGTAAATACAACTTGTAGGAGGGGGCAGGTTGGCTAAAAAAAATACTCTGTATGTAGCATTGGCACGTTCATGGTTGCTCGGCGACAGCTCGTCGGACGGGGGGGATCTTTGCTACGGACCTACTACAAAAAATAATTATCGTGCCGGTTGTAATAAAACATATATACATCATGATTACCTTGCTCAATAAAGGAGGTGAAAACAGAAATAAATTTAAGAGAAGATACTCAGATGAAGAGAGTTTGTATGAGATTGTAATTGGGTTGGAGGGAGGAGATATGAAAGTTGTTTTAAGAAAGCACTTGTAAAGAAGGGGTGAAAATAGAGAGAAGAAAGAGGTGTCAGATGTTGATGACATATTGGGCCGACCCACCCTTTTGTATGACCTCTGGTCATAGCTCCGCGATCGTCCATTACCTATCAATATGTTTTGGACGATCCCTAAAATAAAATGGCATCCACAGATGCTTTCACACGACACGTCACATTTCGCAGTGCTTACGGGCACCACCCCTTTCCCGCCATTGAAAACTTGTTTAGACTGCCATAATCAAAGAAATCTCTTGTTTCGTGGTATATACATTGTAACAATGGATTTTTATTGTTTGGAACATTAGAAAATTTTTATCAAAACTAAGTAATTCATATGGAATTGTGAACGTATATACAAAATGAAAATAGGGTTCATAGCTACGACCAATGTAGTTTTAAATTTGTTCATCTTATGCATGTATCAAATTTAGGTAGGTTTACTTATACTTGATTAGATAATTTTAAATTCATTTTGGGGTAGATACTTTTTAATTTAATCGTAAACTAGTAAATTTTGAATTAACTTTGCGTTTTACTGTAGTTATGGCTTTATGTTCTATATATGTATATCACACTTCATGCACCTTCATATATATATATAAATACATTTGTGGAAAAGTTACCACAGATAATAAACTTCAAACAATTTACGGCAATAAAAAAAATTTAGGTATGTTGTCAAAAGATCACTTACAATCTTGTGGATTCACGCTAACACTTCTTCTTCTCTGCAGCCAAGCTGTGCGCACACCTGGGATGAAGAGCACTATATAACTGTATAAAAAGAATGTTGGATTGTTAACTTTACAACATAAAAGATAATAAGAGCAATCTCTCGACAATCTTACCTTCACAAAATGTCAATGTAATTATAGTGATACCTACTTCTTAAATTTATTGATATACATATATAAACGTCTGTTCAGTATATGTACAAGAACTACCAATTCGTCAATTAAGTATTGATATCAAAAAAAAATCGTCCGGCAGCATGGAGGGGGGAACCCGATGTTCTGGTAATGTCGTAAATGCCCGATGTGGTGATTCAGTACTTGATGATGGACTTTGATGTTACACTCCTATTTCAACAAACCGAATTGCCTTGTAGTCCGCTAAACCGGTTCAAAGGCGCCTACACTCAGTTCGCAATTTGGTTCAGAACTCCACGTGCAATTGGATTCAGAACTCCACGTTAAACTTGGGACTATGCGCATGCGAAACTCTTAGCCAGGTCACATAGATGGCTGTATAATTGTCGTATATTTGACACAATGGCGCCACGGTGGTATATATGTATGTAACTAATTGGATTAGAGATTCTCGCATGCGCTGGTCTATTTCAAAAAAAAATAAGGAGGAGCTAATTGCGATACCTTTTTTTTATGTGGTTTCTAATAAAAATAATATGTAGGTAGGTATAGCGTTATACTTAGCAGCACTTATTTGCTAAACCGACAATTTTATTTTCTGTTAGTAGGTATATGCACCTATAAATCGCCTTTTAACTACGGTATTCAGAACTCTCCTTAAAGAATAATATTCTGAACTACTATCCGTAAGCGATGTATGTGATAATTCTGCTCGATTTGCACACGTTGAGTTTTGGTGGAGAAAAGAAGATTCGCTTCGAGTGGTTAACAGGCTATATACTGATTTGTCAATTGCCGAAGGCCATGCGGCAGTGGTGAGTTTTGGCTGAACGAATTCAGGCAAGTTTGGGGCGTTTTTTATTTTGGGTGCATTTGAAATGTCGTTGCCATCAATTAGGTTCTTGCGTTATAGGAAGTACTGATTTTGGATTTCGAACTAACCTTTTAATTTGTTTATTTATATTATTTATTTATATATTTTTTTTCGGAAGGTGTATGCTACAAAATCTATAAGACGGGAAACATTCAATTAAAAAAGGAAAAAAGAATATTGCCTTAATCCTGATTCGTTTAGTGTACAAATTTGCAAAACAAATACAAAGATTAAGAAATATGCGGATTCGGTTTCTTTAAGCCTATTGTAAATTATACTTGAGGGTGTAGTGGACTGTGAACCAGCAATCAGACCATGCTTACCATCTTATTCTGCCGAAAAACGAAAGATTTCTCGTGTTCGAGTTTCATCGGTAAAACAAACTCAAAACATAGACGACATCAATACCCGAAGATTTGAAGCATCTTGATGGTGCTTTATTTATTTTATCCGAAAAGGAATACGAAGGAAACAAAATGATTATGCTGGGAACAATGTCTAATAGCTAGGGAGCTGGTGGCCGTAATTTTTATATGATTTCATCGTCCGAAAGAGGTTGATAATATTCCAGTACTAGGTAAAATAATAATTTTAAACAATTTCTGCCATTCATTAATTGCTAAAATATCAAATAGGAGCTTGCAAACAATTTTAATAAAAAGAAGTGTTTGCATCTATGCGACTAGACGTGCGTGTCAGTGTTTGAAAATTTTAATAGTTTCTTGTGTTTTTCGTGAAAAATGCCAAAATTATATGAAATTATAGCCAGATATGAAATTTTCTTAAAACGTACGACGCTAATAATATTAACCAACGTTTTGAAAATACAATATATAACTTTGATGCCTCTAACTTGCCACCATGCAAAATTGAATTTAAATCAATTGATGGTATATTATTTGTTGGCTTCGATGAAAGTTTGGGGTAGGTTATGGCATTTTGCAATTAGATCATCACAGTCACCTGTAACTTGTTTCTTTGTATTCAATACAACTGGTGTGTGTGTTCACATAGGTGAAGGAGATTCGCATTTCAGCAATGAGGATTCCCAAATGCAATGTAAACCGTATTTTCATGTGAAAAAATATTAATTAAAGCAGAGATCAAATAAGATCAGACAAGTTATAGTGTGTGTACTAGCGGGTGCTCAGCTTGTTATAAGAGCTGCGTGTATTCATGAACAACTGAAATTGGTTGATCAAATAAAAGCGGCATTCATTCATAATCGGTATTAAAAATCATATTAGGTACATATTTCGTTTGAATTAGGTTACACAATCGAATCTCCGAATATAAGCAGAATTTTTTAATTTGGTTTTGCACAGACAGCTTAGTTAGGTTGATCAGTTTGGGGAGCTAAATGTCATTGATTTAGGTATTCTTTTTGATAGCTACTTCAATTGACATAAACTCTGTATAATTTATATGGATGCTGCTTTATGAATAAGGATTTATGCAACGACGAATAAAGGCCCGGCCACTAGCGCCCGATATACTTAATGCAAATTTCAGTTTCAGGATGGCCAAGTAGGTAATGAAGTATTTTTTTTTTAAGTAGGTAGGTACAATTATGTAATTTAACAAGTAGGTACCCAAATCATTGCATTAAAATATTGAACCTATATAGTATATATTCGCCGCTATTTCTATTGAAATGAAGATAAGTTTTCAAAGAAATTGACGTTCTACGCAGGATTTGCAGCGTTTAAGTTACGGAACAAGATTAATTGCGAAACCTCCACGCAATTTATGATCGATGAGACAAGCCTCGCTAATACGTCTCAAGGATTAAGAGACCACACAAACTCTGTCAGAGTCTGGGAAGCTTATGGTGCCAACTATAAGCTTCGAAAATGTCGTAAATAGAATAAAGGAAATATTCGAAAAAAAATTTCCAGAGGACGGCAAACAAGAAAACTTGGTTGAAAACCTCTGGAGTCAGATGGTAAACCAGTTGGAAGTGACAAACACTATGACGTGTGGCAATTATGGACACAATGAAGACATTGTTAAATTTATTTTAATCGGACTGATAAAATTTCTGCCACCGCATAAGTAAAGGGTTTCTCAATAAGAGCGCTACAAAAGTTTTTTTTTAAATAAAACAAAAACGGTTTTAGATATCAATGAAATTCTTTATTACTGTGAAAGTACGTTCGATGCCATTATGTATATAACTCGATTTCTTTTGCATGGCCCCTACGGGTACGCTTGCAGAAGTCCAGACGCTGAACCCAATTTTCGACGGTTTTCAAGCATATATCGGCCGATACTGCTGCAATTTCACGTTCGATATTCCTACGAAGTTCATCAATCGTCGCTGGATTGTTGGCATAGACCATAGACTTGACGTAGCCCCACAGGAAATAATCTAACGGTGTCAAATCGCACGACCGAGGCGGCCAAGCGACTGGACCATTTCGTGAGATAACACGGTTTCCAAACTTGGTTTCCAATAAATTGATTGTGGCATTCGCTGTGTGGCTTGTGGTGCCGTCCTGTTGAAACCACATGTCCTCCAAGTCCATATCAAGGATGTAGGCCAAGATCTCTTTGCAAAATTCGCCACAACGACGTCACAGAGATGCTTAACGCTTGAGAACGACGTGTGAGAGACACATTTGGGCTTTCTTCAACTGAAGCCTCAGCGGCAGCAATATTCTCGACACTACGGGCACTTCTTTGTCTCACTGGCACGGGAACATTTTGTACTGTGCTTGTGGATTCAAATTTTTCCACTAGACGCTCAATTATTGATCTGCTAGCGCTCTTAACGTTGAGGCCACTGACTCCGAATTTCGGTAGTAAATTTTAATAATTTCGACTAGTTATTGGCTCGTATATCTTTCCATCATGAAGTGGCAAACCTTACTGAAGAGAAATGTCGAAAGAGCGGCAAGAAATTCGGCGTCGTTTGCTGTCCCTGTCGCTCTACTTTTGTAGCGTCCCTGTTGAAAAACCCTTTATAAGCATTATGTAAATAAATTTCTATAAATAAAGTTATATTTTTATAAATTAATGGGTGTGTTTTTCTGATCTTTTTTACACATAACTATTTATATTCGTAGGTATTTATTTTTATTTGTTTTTAATTATGGTAGATAACGCTATAGCTATGCGTTGTTATATAAGGTAATATTTTTTTTTTATTTAAGAGTTATGTGCGAGGAGTACGCCTAATGGGGATACCTCGGTGGAAAAAAACGAATATAATATCCCACCTCTAAGGTGATGCGGAAGAGAACAGATTTTTTTTTTAATTTTTCCGATTCGCTCTCCGCTCCTCCCCGTCTGGGAAAAGCACGTTGAATGAAAACCATAAAATACCAAAAATACTAACAAGTGACCTTCCTTGAAAAGGTACATGGACTTTAAAATATATACCAACAATTTCACATGTTGATTAAAGATATATAAACTTTCGCAATACTCCTATAAAATATGTCATGTTCATCGAATTTAGCAATTTAGCTCCAAGCAAAACAACGAAAATTCTTACTATCCAAGGAGTGGTAGTGCAGCATGGCACAATACTGACACAAAATAAATTATGTCATTGCTTTAAAAATTAGACCGAATATTTCTAAATCAATTACAAAAAAAAATTATGGAAACCGGTACCTTTTTCGACAAGATATAGCCGAAACAGTGAGAGACTAAAATGCGATAAACTCATAATATCTCATTTGATAAAAAATACCGAAATCAAATTTTAATCAATTTTTCCTTTCAAACGAATCGCCTCTTCCATCATACATTCTACTCGCGGACGAAGAAGCCAGATTTCTTATTTTCCCATCATCTCCCTATTATCAAACATACTACTTGCCGAAGCGAAGGCAACACTGCAAATCATTAAAAGTATTCGGCTGTTACACAGAAAAATAAATACATACTTACACTTCCATAAGAATGAAAATCATATGGCATGACCAGAGAGTCGATAATGCGAGATCCATTATCCATACAAATTAACTTACTTGCAAATCCTACATGCTACCTGTGCTGCGAAACAACAAAAATGCATATGCTCCTTCTCACAAAGAAAAAAAATACAACATTATGGGAATGCAATTATTATTTGGTTTTCTTTCTTCGTTTTCAAAGTGTGTAAAAAAAATGGTGACATCAAAATTTAATACACAAACCTTCAAAACGCCATCTAGAAACTTGAGTCCAAAATAAAAAAACTCGTTGTTATGATAATACTATAAAGTCTATATACAATGATGTAAAGTACATATACCTACCCATAAAAAAAACTAAAGGCGTCAAATCGTATTTTGTAAGGTTTTTTTTTTAAATCTGACGACCGTAAAATAGTGGAAGTGCGCGAAAAACGTTTTTCATAGATGACTAGTTTTGATATTAAAATTCAATAATTTGTAAGCGTTGTTCGGGTGCAAGTCTTTCCATGATAAAATGGCAATGCTAACTGAGCATGCTTAACTTTGACACATGTCACAAATAAAGCGTGCGCTGTCAAAAATAGAACAGTGTAAAGGAAAGCAGAAAAAATCACCTTTTATTATATAGGTATACCTACATAGATTTATTAATTGCTGAACACCAATTTTATTTTATTTGATCCTTTGACGCTTTAGTTATTTGGGGCTTTACAGATTGGGTAATCAAAAGAGGAAAATAAATTGCGAGTAGACATAATGGCCTTGAGATGCCAAATTCTACTTAAGATAAGTTTAATGCGCGTTTTATCCAGATCTTGGTTAAGAGAGATGATCTGCTCGCGGAAATGGCGGCGCCCATGAATGTGTGCGTAAGTTTCCCATTTGATTGCATACACAAACAGTTAAAAGTCGTTAAACTGCTCTATTTTCGAACAGTCCCATCAAATTTCCTGAAAAACTTAGACAGCTGACGAAAAATGACAGCAGACGGTTCATGGCGACTTATTTCCAAAAGTGTTTTCTGTTGCAGCAAGTTCAAGTTCAAAGTGAAAGGTTAATAAAAAAAATAAGTATGTAGGATGATATTTGCCATTAAAATTTGCATGTTTGTCTTTGGGATGTCGGTCAATCGGCAATAACAGTTTCCTCTCACTTTTCCAATGGTTCCACCAATGTGTAGGTATGATTGATCTCAATTGTAGTGCGTGAACTTCAATGCGAGATTATGTAAACTTCAATATGTGAATGTGTGCAGATCTTAGGGGACAAACAAGTAGAAAGTTAACCTACTCTGTCCGTTAGCTTTCAGCGAATGCGTTGCTTGTGGGCTTCCTTCCTTAAGAAAGCTTTTTATTATATTCAGCTGTCAGCTGAAAACGTCGAAGCAACGGACGTGAAGAATTGTATGGGCTGGGTCCTTCCTTAATAGTCATTCGAAACTCAAATTCGTTTATTTAATGAGCGCATCTATTTCTTTTTCTGAAGAGAGGGCGCTACTATGTTCACTGAACATGAGTGCTGTGCTGATATTCACATTTTTTTTAAAAATTGTTTTATCACAATCGGCACATCGCCAATCCTATAACCTAACCGTGATTGGATTAGCTACGGCTGCATGCACCAAGCATTTATTGATTTATTGTAACAGCCACCCCCACTTCCAAAAATTACCACACTGATCCTTCGTAGACATCTCAACATTGTCATGTCGGTAGAGTGTACTTCAATTTATCTCCCAAAACATCTAAAGATTAGAGGACAATCGCCTCGACATCATGTGATTAACAATATCCAATTTTCTCCTTCAATAATTTTAGTTTTCTAATCTTGTCTAATCTAAGGTAAGTGATGCCCACTTGCAAGTCCTTCAAATGAATTCCAACACAATGGGAGTAAATAAATAGGTACAGAGGGTCTATATAGAATTTTTCTGGTAAAACTTAAGATAAAATTAGATTTCCTACGAGAACTGTACCATAAAATCCTTTTACGAGTAGTGTATTCAGTCTCACTGATGCTTGATGCATCTTCTGAATCTCAGGAGTTTGCATAAACTTAATAATATATAAATGTAGATTTCACACATTACGTCCATCAGCCGTCTCCTTCGTTTCGAAAATCTATTCAAGTTTAGTTTATGGTGTGTTTTTTGGGGGGTGGCATACGTAGTGTAGTTTCCTGAGACTCGAAAGTTTTCGGCTTATCATATGAAAACGTCGCGTCTTCGTTCAATAAAAATTAACAATATAATTTGCGTGTACATAATGTATGCATAAATGTTCCGTATATTCAACTTGTAATTAGTATGGTAATCGGCTTATTGCCTCTAAAAATGTAAGGCCAGAATGGTGAATAAGGATGCTTTAGGTTAACAACATGTAAACTGAGCAATAACGCACAAGGTACACTTCATTCGTCAGGTAATTGACTTGCTGGCTGAAGGGTTATTTTTAAGGAGCATCATGTTGAGATCATCATTTTGAAAAGAAAGCTGTATAAGAATCTGTAACATGGAAAAAAAGAGAATATGTTTAAGGGAATTTGAAGTACAAAATGGGTAGTTAAAATAATATTAAGTTGAAACATACTTTTCTAAAGTTAATAAGCATTTAAAAAAACTTATATCAAATATTTAGGCATTCATCCACCTTCCGGCTAACTTTGCAAAGACGTTTGAGGGAGGAAAAATGTTGAGAAATAATTTTTAATGTTTCAAATGACATACAAATTTTAATCTCTCAAAATAATTCCAATATTTATCGAAGGAAGGTTTGATTTTGTTTATAAATAGATTTGATTCGTTTTTATCATTTATAGCTGAGTTTAAAGTACAGCGTTGCGTTTTCGGAGCGCTCGCTTGTTGTTGTGTCATATATGCGTTTTTAAGAAACACTACGCCTGCGTTCCGTTTTGAATCAGTCTAACCGTTTATAAATATGTGGTGTACGCTGTGTTTTAATTTATCTTCATTGACCTTTCTATGGATTGTTGTGTGTTAATCTGTGATCAGCTATTTTTAGCAAAACTAAATAATTTGCATCGTCAGAAGTTTTTATCAATTCAAGAACTCACAACATTCTGAACGCAAGTTCTGGCGAAGAACAAGAATAAAATAGTATAAACTTTTGATGAATCAACCAATTAATGAGAGAAGCCGTTTGATTGAAAACAAAAAAGAAACACATGGATATGCCAATGCCCAATTACATTCAGGGTGAATTTATTTTGTTTGATAATGATAATGGATTCGAAGCGGCGTTGATTGCTTACTGACTTACTTAGGGTGGCGCTACAGTCCGGGGTGGACCTGGGCCTCAACCAACAAGCGTCTCCAGCCGGCACGATCTTTTGCTAGCTGTCTCCAGTTTCGCACCCTGCGTGCGCCACCTGAGTCGCGGTCTTCCTCTACTGCGCCGTCTCTCGGGTGTGGATTCGAAGATCTTCCGGGCCGGAGCATTCACATCCATTCGCCCTACATGACCCAGCCACCTCAGTCGTTGGATCTTCGTTTCTGGCTAAGACGATGTCGCTGTACACTCCTCCTCCATTCGCCATCTATGCAGACGGGACCAAAAATTATTCGAAGAATTTTCCTCTCAAAACAACCAAGAGTGCCCTCATCCGCTTTTGCTAGAGTCCATGCCTCTGCACCATAGAGAAGGACTGGGATTATTAGGTTCTTATAAAGGGTCACTTTAGTTGTTCGAGAGAGGGCTTTGCTACTCAATTGCTTTCTTAGCCCACGAACGCGCCAGTGACATCCCGCTGCTTTGTGCCGATTATGTCGATGTCATCGGCGCAGGGCAAGTAGATGGACGGACTTTTGAAAGATAGTGCCCCTGATGTTAACATTTGAGTTTTGCACTATTCTTTCAAGAACAATGTTGAAGAAGTCACATGACAGCGCATCGTCTTGCCTAAATTTCATTACCGCGTTGAAAATGCATTGCTTTTGTATATAAATTGCGAGAGAAATAAAAATGTCGCAATTAGACTTTTGAATTTGTGTCGTAGATTCGATGCTGTGTTCGCAAAATAAGCCTATGTTGCAAACAGGCAGATACCCCAGATTAAATATATTTATGTTTATATGAATGTTTTGCATTATTCAATTAATTTAATATAAAAACGAAAAATTCTGCGTCTCTTTACGTCTCGCAACTTCAGGCCATCGGCGTATAGTGAATGAAACATTTGCCATTTTTATTTCAAAACAATGATGAACCGTTCTACTATGCAACGCATACCCATAATATGACTTTATTGTGAAATTGCATTAGCAGTTTTCATTAGCAGTAAATATTTGAATAAGAAGAAGAATGCAAAGTTGTAAATTCGAGTGCAAATTCACGACTTGGCTCATCTCTAATGCTTTATATCATGATCCTTAACTTCGGATTGCATCTGTTGCTGATTTCCCCACATATTGAAGAGCCTATTATGTATATAAGGCAGCTATCCCTATCTTAAATATCTGTTTGATATTTACTGGAAAATGTCATATTCCTTGAAAGATAGCCTCTATCACACACATGGTGATATCACCATTCATTATAGAGTATTTCAAAACTTTTATGTATACCTAAAATCTTTGAGCAACATGTTTGTAAGAAGTGAAGAAGTTTTGGGCATTATGTGATCTGCAATTAACAGCTTGGGTTTGAAAACAAAAGATCCACCGTCACAAATATATTATGCTACTTGCATGCGTACCCTAATGCCTGAAAAAATAGAGAGAAAATTGACTGCATATACAGGGACTTCTTACCAGCTGTTTCATCAATTAACGCTGTCATGCCCAAATTAATTTGGGCGTTGCTAAAATTTGTTTGAGGGCGTTTAGTTGTTGATCGAGCCTTAAATATGCACTGAAGTCATATTCAAATTATCTTTGATCCCTGTTTGACTGTTATGAGATGCTGCCAATGTCATTCAAACTATAGGATCGTTTACTTGAAATTGATGAATAGGATGATGATGGAGTTGATGAAATATCTAGTGGTGATGGAGCTTGAGAAGAAGACGCTGCTATTTATGGACTTGATTGCATGATTGTAAGAAGTGACGCTTGATGGCGGTCCTCTTTTGCGGGAAACTGTTGATACACTTTAAGATGCGTTAAGTAGCTTGTTTGCCACATTTGAAAATTTAGCAATGGTATTTGATTCTTTTATCTGCTTTCACCATCAACGTAGTTGTTGAAATAGTTGATGGGTT
The DNA here is from genome assembly GCA_949715645.1 of Portevinia maculata. Lineage (NCBI taxonomy): Eukaryota > Metazoa > Arthropoda > Insecta > Diptera > Syrphidae > Portevinia > Portevinia maculata. The sequence goes on from OX454526.1 coordinate 226,332,757, forward strand.
CTTTGATTTCTACGCAAACCATTTAACTTTGCCAAGTATGTAGTGCCGAAATCAGGCATGTGGTCCTCTACATCAACCTGTCAAAATTGATTTTTTCGGCTTTCAGCACAGTTTGTTCTGCTACTCTCTTATCTTTAACCTCTTCTTCGACAACAGCTCTTTTCAGTACATTTATATCAATTTCATCGCCTTTTTCAATTACATTTGAATGGTTTCTCCGATAACATTCTCCAAATTAACACCGTCGTTCGACACGGTCATATACACCGACGGATCTAAGATGAGCGTTTTCCAGGCGGAACTACTGGCTATCCGAGAAGCCCGCACGCAACTAGGGCGTGACACAACGTACAAATAAAACATTGCTATCCTCATATAGATAGCTAAGCCGCCATCAAAGCTATTGACTCGGCTACCATATCCTCCAGACTGGTGCAGGAGTGCCGGAACGAGCTTGCCCGACTGGGCGAACGTTTCAGGGTTACACTACTCTGGGTTCCAGGGCATAGTAACATAATAGGAAACGAGCGTGCAGATGAGCTCGCCAGGCGGGCTCAGCTCTAGACGGCTCACTCGCGGCAAGGCTTCACATTCCGCGTGTGGATAAGACACAAATACACTCATTCTTCCTGCAGAAAGCCAATCTTCAATGGAGAAGGTTAACTAAGTGCATCATATCAAGGAAGATATGCCAGACTTATGACAAAGGAAGAACAAAAGATCTTCTAAACAGAACCCGCCCCGATGTCGCCAGAATTACGGCGATAATCACCGGGCATTGGGCAAATGGAGACCATGCGGCAAAACTAGGTATCCCATTTAACCTCCACTGCCGAAGTTGCGTGAATGTAAATGAAAGAGAAACTCTGTTCTATTTCCTCTGCGAATGTCCGGCACTAGCAAGAGACAGACTGCGGGCACTGAACCAACCATTCTACGACGACCTTAGCGCTATATCGGGCAAAGGGATACAAGATCTTATCCGTTTTCTCAACTCCACAGGTTGAATATAGCCACACATCAAATCCTCTACAACCACTACAACATAGGTCACACGAGTCGCGGTAACAAAAAGGCACAACATTGGGCTAATTGGGTTCAGGCCGAATCGCCACCTCTACCTACCTATCTAACACCGTCGCTCTCTTTTATTCTTGCCCAGAATCATTCCATTAGAATTATATTATTATATTAATTTCCAAATGGGTCAAACCATTTGGACGCATTTCTAATACAAAAAAAACCTAGTACCTACCCGCGAAGAGTCTCTGCTTGATACGCTGCAGCCTTCCATCCTCCGCCATCCCGAAACGCTATTTCCAGTTTCCAGACAAAGCGCTCCGGCATCTGCGATTTCTTGGTCTTTCAAATGGAGGTTCGGTGTTTATTGCCTTATCGAAGCTGGGGCTGGGAGTCGAAAATCCTCTTAGCTGGAGCATTCCCATTTGCTTGATGTAACCAAGCCAATATAGTCGGCGTGTTTTAGCTTTTTGGACTATATTCACATCTTGGAACACCTCATAGAGTTCGCGGTCGTACCCTCTATCGTCCTTCTTTCGAAATAACCGAATATAAGCTCCCCTTTCCTACTCGGCGCCATGTTTATATCTTATCTACTTCAAAAAAAGCTGTAGATAAGATATGAACATTATCAGCATAGGCAACATTGTCTTTGGAAAATCATTGTCTTCAATAACCTTAAAGTAGGTTATTTTCACTTCTATTTTGTCCACTCGTTTTCTTACCTGTTTTTCAAAGAAAATTCAATTGTTATCAAAAATGTAATAATTTTTGATTGTGTTGACCAAAGCACATAAACCTTGACAACGTTAGAACTTCTGGTACATGAACCAGATACTCTTTATGGCGGATGAGGTGATCGTCGCGTTGTAGCTCTCTTGCTCTTCTTGTTTCTTGTACATGCCTCCTTACCTCGGGTGGGGGGCAGTCGTGCTTAGGTGGTTGCTAATGAAAACAACGATAGGTTTGCTGCTATAAAAAGACTGTAATCATTTTATTGATTTGGTGGCTTATATACTAACATATTGCTTACTTGACTAAAAGAATAATTAAGTATAAAGTGCTGAAAGTGCGAGTAAATACAATTAATTGCTGAGATCGCTGAAGGTGCAGAAAATATACTTAATTGCTAAGAGTGCTGATGTGACAACCTTACATACTACGAGTACCATGTTGTTTACAATTGTTACAATTGTGTGCAAAAAGTGCTGATGCGACAAAAGAACAAATAAGTGTGTGTAGGGTGAATGAATTGGAAAATAAAAATGCATAGCTGCAGAGAGAATATGAGGAAGCAAAAAATGTGTAGTGAAATTTACGTTATTTTGTGTTATGTTGTTCTGTGGGGTGATAACCTACATAGGTAGACCAGTGTTATGTGTAAACACATGTAGTCACAACACAAAAAGAAGCTGCACGGTTATTTGCAATCTAAATGTCACCCTAACAACATGTAGTGTGAACAATTCCTAAGCAAACAAAAATAAAATTGCGGGACTTCGAAGCTAAAATGTACAATGTTGCCTAAAGGCAACATCGGGTATGAAAGGGTAAATCGTATTTAAACTAATGCTTATGGTCCAGCTTTCATAAAATGGGTAAACTCATTCCTAAGATGTTGTGTGAAGTGTTTATCGAGTCAAATTTAATAGGTTCACTGTGAGAATCGCTCACATTAGGAGTTCCTCAAGGCAGTCGCTTAGATCCAATTCTTTTTATACTAGTAATGATAAAGTAATTAATAATGAGGCAAGAAACATTCTAATCTACGCTGATGATCTGAAAGCATATAAATAACTTATCAGCAAAGCAGACTTGTTCTTCAAACCGAAATTAATTACTTCGCACTTCATTAAAATGTTGTGTTCCTGAACCCTACTAAATGTCAACGTATAAAATTTTCTAGAAATAATATTCCTTTGTTGATAAGTTCAATTGATAAAGGCAAGTCCAAATACATGCAAAAACAAACAAAGAAATTTCTATCCATCGGCTAGAACAAGGCGTCCTTGTTGGTAGCAATAACTTTGTGGTAGTTAAGGAGTTCATCTACCTTGGAGTATACATGAAATCCACGAATGACGGGAAAATACCCGAGTAAACCGCTGCCACTCCGGGTTGTCATAACTAATTGGTACGAAACTCCCGACTCGCAAGACAAAATGCATGTTCTGCGGAATCTTGATCCTGCCAGTTTTTCTTTAAGGCTCCTAGTGCTTGACCGTAAGCAGGGAAGGATAATAGATATTAAGCTTCTTTGACAGGCAAATTCTTCTTCTTATATTTGGTTCTGTTTGCGAGGAGGTTGAATGGAGTAGAAGATACAACCGCGGACTCCGTGAGCTGCACAAAGATGTGGATATGGGCCAAAAAGCAAAAGTATGACGAATACATTGGCTCGGCCAAATCGATCGAGTGGTCAATAATACTCCAGGCAAGAATATCTTCCACACCCAGCCCCCGGTTAGTTCACCTTTCAACAGCGTCCATTCGAATTAAATCGAGACAATCCACATAAGTTTATTTGATTTGCCCTTAGAAAACTACAATGGAGATGTCCTTGACTTATAGTCAACGTATCAAGCCTTTTGAAATGATTCCGTTTCTATGATTGATATCGCTATTAACCCTTGTGTCAAAGTACCTTGATAGCTTCTCAACATAATTTTTAAAAGAAAGTTCGACCGGAACCATTGACCCTTATTGCGAAGATCAATCGACAGTTGATAATTGACTATTTTCAATGTGTGCTATTGTGAACGAACGATTCTAAAGGATTTTGTCAATCGCAGTTAATTAAAAAAATGCGATTGACAAAAATACCAAATGAATCGTTCGTTCACAATAGCACACATTGAAAATAGTCAATTATCAATTGCCGATTGATCTTCGCAATAAGGGTCAATGGTTCCGGTCGAACTTTCTTTTAAAAATTATGTTGAGAAGCTATCAAGGTACTTTGACACAAGGGTTAATAGCGATATCAATCATAGAAACGGAATCATTTCAAAAGGCTTGATACGTTGACTATAAGTCAAGGACATCTCCATTGTAGTTTTCTAAGGGCAAATCAAATCAAATAAACTTGATCTTCGCAATAAGGCACATTATCTTAGTATTTTCAGTAACTTTCTAAAAAACGCAGGTTTTTTCTCACCAACATGGCTAAACAACTCTTGCTATCAGGCATAGAAGAGCGGTCAAAAATCTCGAGAGTGATGGCCAACTTCGTTCACGGGTACGACAGCACACTTAGTGTTATTTGTTGTTGCCACTCACACAGGGGTTAATAGCGACATCAAAATAATTTTTTTACAGCAGCTTATATCCGGTTATATTGATCCACCTGATTTGCTGTCTTCTATTGACTTTATTTTCTGTAATTGCGCCCATAACGTGTGTAGTGTTGGCTTTTTGTTTAGCCCTCATCATAAAACGAATTATGGCACGAACGAGCATATAAGTCGGTTGAGCAGAATAGTTTATTTAAATGATTGTATTGCATGTTAGTTAATTTAAGCTTACAAATATTTTCCGTAATAATGCGTTAGTGACTTAAATTATTTGAATTTTTATCCTTTTGTTAGTTTTGTATAGGTGCTATGTGTTTTATTTATGATTTCAGAGTATGGACTAACACCTGTACTGAATGATGAGACCGTGCGAGCACTTTATATGTGCCGGCAAATTTCTGCTCGTGATAGCTGCCTGAATCTGATAGTGTAATTAACACACAACCATGCAAAATGGTACTTTATCAATAGTCAAGTTGTGTGTAGCATCTGCGTAACTTAGGTGTATGTAAATGTCAATGACGATGCTCGTAGCAGACATTTAATTCGACGTGAAAAGCTTTTAAATTAGATTAAAATTATTGCCACAACCACTGTTGCACTTAAGTTTAAACATATCCAACATGAACTTATGTTTAAAGAGTGCACACGAGCACACAAGAAAATGCGTGTAGAGAGAGAGAAGCAAACTTAATTTTTGTTCATTTAATTATCCTAAGAGGGGTTGGTGTTCAGGTTACTGCAAGTGCTTCTTAACTTGCCATAACGGTCAATTAACAACACTTGAGCACTTGCAAGTTCATCCACCTCCATAGCTCACCGATGCAATAGCACTCTGGCGAAGCATTATAATCCAACCTACATACGTACCGATATATATCTGCGATGACTAAAGGTAGGAGCTGCTAGAAGGGGTCAAACAATGTTAAGAGTGTTCCCATTAGAGGTGCCTCGATAGTGCACAATGGTATTTCCACTACGATGGGATTCCCTCAGCAAGAATAAAATTGTATCAACGGGTAGAGGTTGACGCATCAAAAGGGGGATGTAGTTATGGCATTGAGGATAGCGGTATGCAGACTACAGGTGCCTGAAGGGATGTTAAATGGCGAGAAATTTAAGTCCAATAATTAACAATTTCAGTTTTGTGGTTGACTAAAAGGAGCTTCATCTATATGAAATGTGAGGTTAAATGTATGTTGTTACAGATAAGCAAATAGCTGTCCAGTGAAAGCAAATAAAACTTTTTTTATGATTGCCCCATGCAGGAAGTATTGATAAAGTTGCATGCTTTCAGAAATTAAATCTTGTGGGGCTAATGTTGGGAAATATTTCGTCGTCGATAGCTTCCGCTACTTTTTCTAAATACATATATATAAATGAATTGGTGTCGGTTTGTACGCGCAAAACTCGGCTGAAAATCATCCGATTTCCATGGGGAAATTCGTATTGAACCAGATAAACACACTGTGGAACAGAAAATGCAAAATTTCGACCAAAAAAGTAGGAAACTCATGAAAAATCAAAATTGCATACTTTGAGGGGTGGATGGTGGAGATATCTGCAAAATTCAATTTTGTATGAGAAGGAGAAACTATTGACTCTAAGTAATGACAAACAGGTTCAATCCCCATGGGGAACAACAACATACGCCACCCATTCACATGCCTCTACACCAAAAGGAGGAATTCTGCCTGGTAGTACAATGGACCGTTACCGAGTCTGAGTGCTCTATTATTTAGAATTCCTTTTTTAAAAAAAAAAAAAAAAATAAAAAAAAAAATGACAAACATTATCTACGTAATTGACAATCGGCTAATTTTGTCGCTCACGAAAATGAGATCGCCAACAGATGGCGTTACGATCTCAGACTCACGTCTGAAAACTGAGTAGTATATTCGATATTTCCACATAGCAAGCCGTTGTATCTCGCTAAAGTAAGCATTCTTTAGTATTTTAAGGTTAGGTATATTGATTTTGACTCAAAGTTTGCAACACGCCTTCATATTGCCCATAAACCCTGTTGACTTTCAATAAAAAGAAAAGAAACGATTCAACTTCAGATTGTTTTTATTAAGGATAAATAAGATTAAATTTTAGATTAAATAAAGAACAAGTGTATCGGATGACGAGTAGAAGAAGAATGAATCACTGATATACGTATACAGATTGCTAAACTATATATGATTGTATTAGTGTTTTACATAATTCATATAAATATATAAGTCTAGTTGATACATCCCAAATGGTACACATTTCTAACACTCTTCCTATCAACTAAGTCTCAACAAAATGTACCAAATGATTCCAAAAAAAAAATGAACTGCAAAAAAAAATTCAAATAATTTTTAACATTTGCATTTTTATTTTTCGGCAATCCCTTCGTTAAAATATCAGCTGCTATATCACCGGTTTCCTTATATTGAATTTTGATATCGCCTCTTTCTTGTGCCTTTCGAGAAAAATGGTAGCGGATGTGTACGTGTTTGCTTTTACCGTGGTGACTGATGCTGTTTGATAGTTGAATAGTACGAGTACTTTGATTATCGCAGTAAATAACTGTAGGCTTCGTCACAAATTCACCCAATCCAATATTTGAAAATAGTTTTCTCAAAAATAAAGTTTCTTTAGTTATTTCTGAAAGCGCCAAATATTCTGCTTCCATGGTCGAAAGAGCAATCGATTTTTGTTTTTTCGACTGGCAACTGATCGGTCCGCCGGTTGATCGAGTTTTATTTCCTTTATAGATCTATTAAGTGTGACGTTTATTCATGTTGAACTTATCTTTCATAAATTGTTTGACACGTTTCAGTTCATTTACATCAGCGGCTGCAATTAATAAAACGTGAACATACTCGTATATTCCAACAATTACATGCGCTTTATTTCCGCCTGATATGTAAATACACGGCTATACCTCCGATTTGTTCGAGTGCATTGATTTCAGATGGTTTGTTAGCTTTCGGTATGATTGTCTGCCGGATTTTTTAAGACCATAAAGAGGTTTTAAGAGCTTACATACCTTGTTGACATTACTTTTGAACAAATTCGGCTGTTCCATATATACAAGGTGGCGCAAAAGTTGTCAGGTGGCGCAAAAGTTGTCAGGTGGCGCAAAAGTTGTCACCCGATGTTCTTTCGCTGTAATTTTTTTATGAATGAAAAACTTTGGTTCTGCTTTTGGATTATGTTAATTGGTGTCTTAAGTTTTTTCTGTATCAGTTAACTTCACAAATATCAAATTAGAATTTACATTTGCCGCCATTTACAAAAATTATGCTTCTTCCGATAGGAAGATGACTTTTGCGCCACCTTGTATAATCGCGTTCAGATCTCCTTGGACATAAGCGGATACCACGTCCATTTGATGAGCGTAAAGCTGTTTTTCAGCACACGTTACAAAGAATGCACGAATAGCTTCATAACGAGCAACAGATGCAAACACTCCCTCGTAATCAATGCCGTGGTGTTGTTTGCAACCCCTTGCCACTAACCGCGCTTTGTATTTGGCAATTGATCGATCGTTGTTACGCTTTCGTCTGAATACCCTCTTACAACTGATTATATTATCATGCACTGAATGCCCCACTAACTCCCACGCTCCATTTCCCATCAATGAACTGCACTCGCTCTCCATTGCAGTTAACCATTCCTGTTTTTATACCCTATTCTAAGGGTATATTAATTTTGACGCATAGTTTGTAACATACCTTAATATTGCCCGTAGACCCCTAACAGTTCCTATATTTATGATCAGCATCGATAGTAATGTCGATCTAGCCATGTCCGTCCGTCCGTCTGTCGGCAAAAATTAGGCCTTTAAACTGGACCTAAAGAGCTGAAATTTTAACCGTATACTCTCTAGGGTCCCGAAATAATCAAGTTTACTCAAAAAAACGAAATTTTGGAAAAAATCGAATTTTGAGCTAGAAAGCTGAAATTTTTTATATATGATCTATGACTCCTAAAACTGCTCGGGATAAAAATTTTTCAAAATCCGCCCACTGACACGCCCACAAATAAATAAAACAATTTTTTTGAAAATCCAAAGTTTGAGCTAGGGAGCTGAAATCTATAATATATACTCTCTATGAGCCCTTTATGCTCATGTGTAAATATTTTCAAAATCCGCCCACTGACACGCCCATAAATATTTTTTTTTTTTTGAAAATTCAAAGTTTGAGCTAGGGAGCTGAAATTTATAATATATACTCTCTAGGGGCCCTTTATTCTCATGTGTTAATTTTTTTAAAATCCGCCTACTGACACGCCCACAATTAAATAAAACAATTTTATTGAAACACCCAAGATTGAGCTAGGGAGCGTTTTTTTTTTTTTGATAAAATCCTTTAAATGTTATATAACAAAATATGGAGAGCGTTCTTAACAATTCAACCATACTTAGACTTTTGACACGCCCACTTATGAGGGATAGGAATAAGAATAGGGTATCCAACAGTTCGCCCAAGCGGACTGTAGCCCGTCCCTATGTTTCTAGTCCATTTAGAGATTCTGACACATCCCGAACGCCAAGGCAGCCCAATCTTCAGTATTTATCTTCCGTGCTCTAAGCTTGATACCATCTCGAACAATTTGAGGTTTTCCTATCTTGTGTTTCATCATAGATCTTGGAGTCTCTTCATTAGCTCCAGCCAAATTTCTGTTAGCAACAGAAAGTTTTTCTTCCTGCTTAGCATTGTTTAAACAACGTCTTTCACTGTGATGGGATATTCCACGTCGTTTTGCTGTTCACGTACTAATTTATCGATTTCTTCCTGTTTGGCTGTTACTTCGATGTTTTTATTAAGCTTGTCGTGATTTTCTGTCTCAATGGTTATAAATTCATCAGGGGAGTCATTAGCAGCATCAATTTTCTCAAACATTTTCACATCTCGACTTTCAATAATGTTATTCGTTTGTCGATTCCACAGTCGATATGCTTTAGATTCATCGCAATGACCGACGAAAGTAAATTCTTTACCTTTGGCCTCGAATTTTTCTCTACCTGGCCTTTTGTCAAGGGCTATAGCTTTTGACCCAACTATTTCCATGTACGCAATGATTGGCTTTCTACCATGCCATGCTTCGAAAGGTGTTCGACCCACTAGTGACTTTGTTGGACATCGGTTTCTTATATGTACAGCGGTATTGGTTGCTTCAGCCCACAGGCTCTGAGGTAAATTTACTCTGAGGTAAATTTGCTTGTACGCTCTACGAGCGTCTGATTAGCCCGCTCAGCGGCGCCATTTTGTTGCGGAGTATATTCAGCCGCCAGCTGCCGGCTTATTCCAGATGCATCTAACAAGTTTTGAAAATCTTTCGACAAATACTCTTTTGCAGTTTCATTTTCTAATTTAAGTTTGTATATCTGGAAAAATGACAAAGCTTCTGACTTTTGTTTGAGATAGTAAACGTGCATATATCTGGTGTGGTCATCAATAAAAGTGATAAAATATTTGGCACCTCCAAGCTACTGGTCCACATATATCGCTATGAACCAATTCAAGTAACTCCGTATCTCTGCTTCCATAATTCTGAAAAGGCAACCTCTTAATTTTTGCTTTTTGGCAAGTAACACAATCTACTTTCATTTTATTAATATTACATTTCATACCCAATACCATAATTGACATTTTTCCTAAATCACTCAGATTTAAATGTCCCAATCTTTGATGCCACTGCGACGACAATTGGTCTGTCCCATCTGCCACTGCTACTAGCTGAATGTTCTGCTTCTTCATTTTGACGATATACAAATTTCCTCGTTTTTCTGCGGAAAATATTAAAGACCCGTCGTATCTTAAAACGTTTGCATGTTTATTTCCAAATTTTATAACATGACCAGATTCAGTAATTTTCGGCACAGAAATTAAATTTTGCCTTCACATCGGAGCATAGACCACGTTTTCAAGTGTCAAAATAATTAAATTGGTAGTTGAAATATTACCTAAACCAACACCTACGCCGTGTACGCTGGTATGACCGGCTAGTGTTAATAATATCAAATGCTTTTCTATCTGCACATATGTGCAGTAGCACCATACTATCCAAACACCATTCACCTGATTGTATTACATCATCATTCTATTACCATCGACACTCAAAGTTGTTACCAACACTGTATTTGTCAATTGAGTTGCAGAATTCGCTGAGCTTGTGTTTGTGTAGATTTTACTTCTGCCAACTGATGCTCGATTACCATACTTTAAACATTTGAAGCACTTTCCTTCAAATTTCTTAAATCTCACTTTGGTATTTAACGAATGATATGTTTTACTTCTAGATTTAGAGAACAATGCGTTTTGGGGATCAACCTCTTCTCTAATGTTTTTCTCCTCTCTCCTCGCTTCTTCTTCTAACAATTTTGCTCGTAGCTCTTCTGGGTTAGGAATCTCATCACGTGAATCGATAGCATAGGGTAAAGTCGGTGATATGGCACCACGGGAGATATGGCACCCTTTCAATATCTCCCGCTTAATGACTTTTTTCAAAACAAAGAGAATAATAATATATTTACTCTTACGTGAGCTCTCGACGAATTAAGTCAAAATCGAGGTGAGCCGTGACATTTCTCATTTACAACCGGAAGAAAAAAAAGTGAGTGTATAAGTTAATGATTTACTTGTTGCAAATCATAAAAAAAACAACTTTTAACTTTTTGACAACCGGTACACTTTATTTGAAATGAAATGGCTTAGCCTATTGACATTATAACTACGACTCAACTCTAAAATTAATTCTCCTTGTCTTTTATACCGTAAGTTGCCTTGCTTGCTTTGGTGGTATTTGCTTGGTCAGCGGCTTGCGGTCGTTGCTTGGAACTCTGTCTGCAGTTAATCCTTTCCTGGAATTCGGTTGCAACGCGGGTAGTATTGCACGTGCCGGATGAATGTGTCTGGAAGATATGTTACCATGCACTGGATGGTTGATTTGGAGCGTGGGAGCGAGTCATTTGAATAAGTGTCGCGTTAACACCTCCCCCTTTAAGACCGAGTGTCCTCACTTGGTTCCATGAAGAGTATAGGGATTTTCTTCTCGTTGTGGCCTGCTGGAGTAACTTCTGTTTGGTCCTTTGATTTTGGTAATTCTTCTTTTGATGTTTTCTCAGGTTTGTTAGTGACTACTTCAGCTAGGAGTCTTATCTGTTTTTTTCGGGTGATGAGTATTTTAATTGTCAGGATTGTAAGCGCTAATACAGTGATGCATATCAGGCTGGAGTTGGTGACGAGTTGTTTGTGTTCGTTATCCTGTAACTGGTTTATTTGTTGGGTGTTCTCCAGGTGTAATTCTTTCATCATCTCAAGAGTTAGGAACTCCTCATAGGTTTTTTCTGATTGTCCTGGTTGTACTATTGCCGGTAGTGGCTTGGATGTTGAAATTACGCTTGAGCTATAGTTTTGGCCAGCGACGTGGACTGAAGCATTGTGATATTGCACTATGAATGTGCCGGTGAGATTGACTGGGTCATCATTGATAAGAATAGATCCGTTGAATTGGTTTAGGAGAAGTGTTCCAGGGAATATTTCTTCGATGTTAGCTACATGTTGATTGTTGGTGACGAGACAACTTGACGGTTTGCTATTTAACAAGTTAGGTATACAATATTCTTTTCTTAAATCTATAATATCGGATCTTTTACATACAGTAAGTCCATTATAATTGTTACAGTTTCCTTTTATACCATAAATAGTATTTTTACATTTCAATATATTTTCAAATGATAGTTTTATAATATTGGTGCCAGTTTTTACGGCTTTTATGTGCAAGTTATCGCATATTTCGGATTCTGTTGTGGGTAAACTTATAATATATAGGATTGTAGAAATGTTTGAAGCAATCTTGACATCGGCAAAGACAAGTGCTTCCTCTAAGTTGATATATGGTAAATTATCTTTTTCGAAAATTTCTTCTATTACTTTAAGTTCCGAATTTGATAATATAAAGGAATTTACGATTTTTGCTTTTGCCCATAGTAAGGCATATTCTATATTTGTTACTTCTTCTCTTATAATGTCTAGTTTGTATTTAATATTCATTAAGTATTTATTTTCTATATGTTCGTTTGTGCGAATAAGTTTCATTATGGTATTTGTAACATTAGTGAGCTCGTTAATTTTTTAAATAGAGGATTTGTTAATTACTACTTGTCTATTATTATTCTCGAGAATGTTATGCATTTTCGATTTCAGGATTTGGAAGTCATCATAGTCCGGAGTTCCGGCTATCCATTTCCAGGCAGTTCCCACAAAATTTAGTGATCTACGGTTTCTTGATTTAGGTTTTAGGTAATTTAGTTGGTTGAGGATTTGGTTTGTTTGATGATGAAGGAAGATGGAGTTAGGATCAGGATTGCTAACGTTACTTTGAAGTTTGGATTGAAGATCTTTGACAAAGTTTTCATAGCTCTCTAGGTCAATAACATGAATGATTTTGAATGTTCCCGTTTGTAGTTTCGCCGTTCCGACCTTAAGTGATATTATTTTTGAATTTGAGTAATTCAATATTTGGACTTCGGCGGTAATGAGCGGCAGAAGGAATCTGAAAAAGGCATTAGTTCCTAATGTTACTTTTATGCACAATTTTACCTGACTCGGTTAGTATGGTAGTAGATTTGTCTTGCTTTACAATTTCTTTCCTAAATCTGGATGATAATTTTGTACCTAGCCTTTTATTTACTCTAACGTAAACAATTTGGCCTGGAGAAAATGTTTTTATTGCTTGTCTTCTTTTGTTATGCCAATCATGGTCCTTAGTTTGTTTTTCTCTTAATTTTTGGATATTCGCGTTTCTAGCTTGCTCATAGAAATCTGGGTCGGTACTTACTGTCCTACCGAAAAACATTTCTATTGGCCTTTTGCCGGTTGATGAATGTATTGAGTAGTTATACTCATAAACAGCTCGGTCTAGAAGTTCCGTAAAGGATCGATGGGTGCGTTCTGTTTTTAGACAACGCATTATTTCTGCGAGGGTGGAATGGAATCGTTCCACCTGGCCATTTACTGCACTAGTGTACGGCGGAGTTTTATAAATTTCTATGTTCAATTGGTCTTTGAGCATGAAACAAATGGAGGCCGAGTTAAATGTTTTTTCGTTATCGAAAATAACCATTTTAGGAACTCCAAAAGCGAATATAAGCTGACGTAATGGTTCTCTAACATCCTCAATAGCTTTTGAGTTTAATATGCGAACGTGCGCGAACTTTGAGAACTTATCAATTCCTGTCAGTACTAGGTTTTTGTCTGTCGAGTATATGTCAAGATGTATTATTTCTCCTGAGAATTGGGGTATGGGGGTTGCTTTCAACTCCGGTTTACTCGGGTGGCGGTCATATTTTTGCTCCTTACAGACTGTGCATTGTTTTACAATTTCTTGTACTCTGGCTCTCATCTTAGGGAAATAGAATTTTTCGAGAAGTTGGGTTTTATTCTCAATGCTATTGCGATGGGCTCGTTTGTGCACTTTTAAAATTTCTTCGTCCTGTTTATTCCTATCTATTAAGTCTTCCACTTGAGATTGCGTAAATCTTACTTTATATGATAGGAAGTGGTGGGGGTAAATTTCCTGTATTTGTCCCATGATTGCTTCTGATGTGAGCAGTCCGTTAATGACGCTTGGGTTAAGATATTGTTTAAGGATTAATATTATTTCAGCCTGTGTATATTCTTTACGTATTATAACATGTCTATGGTATGTGGGGAAAGGGATATTGAATTTATAACTGTTCTCGTTTCCGGTATACAGTAATACTTGGTTCTTAAAAACGTTGATTGGGGATTCGACTGTGGGGATGAGAAGATGTGACGAACTTAAAGCACTATGTTGGGTCATGGTTGAATTTATCTGTGTTTTTTGTGGGATACGTGACAACGCGTCTGCAACCACATTGCTTTTTCCAGGTTTGTAGTGCAGTTCGTAATTGTATTCTTCGAGAATTGCTTTCCAGCGCTTCATCTTAGATTTGTTGTTTTTGCAACTGAGTGCATAAGTTAATGACTGATGATCCGTATATATTTTAACATGCGCGGTACCATATAAATAGTTTCTCAAGGAATTGAGTGCCCATATAATGGCCAACATTTCCTTCTCGTTTGCCGCGTAATTTTCTTCGGCTCTATTTAATGCTCTGGAGATGAACATGATTGGTCTATCTTCTTGCGATAGTACGGCTCCTAATGCAAAGTTTGATGCATCAGTTGTAAGCTCGAAGGATTTATTAAAATTTGGATAGGCTAAAATAAGATCTTCGGAAGTGAGTGAGTTCTTGATTTTGTTAAACGCTTGAATTGCGTCATTGGAAAGAGAAATAGGGGTTATTTTAGACTTGGATTTTGACATACGTCCTTCTTCTCCTCTTAAAAGAGAAGTGAGAGGTTTCGCTAATTTAGCGTAGTCCTTGACAAAGCGTCTGTAGTATCCTGATAGTCCGAGGAAAGACCTAAGTTCCTTGATGGTGGTTGGAGCGGGGAAATTTATTATCGAACTAACTTTTTCGGGATTAGTTGTTATGCCTGATGATGATATGACAAAGCCTAAAAATTCAACTTTTTCCTTGAAAAAATTGCATTTTTCTAGCTGTATCTTCATATTTGCCTCGTTAAGTGTTTGTAAAATCTGTTGTATATGTTTAATGTGTTTGCTTTCGTCTTCACTGAAGATGATAATATCATCAATGTAAACGTAGCATGATTTTCCCAAATGGGTACGAAGGATGTCATCGAGCGCGCGTTGGAAAATCGATGGTGCATTTTTTAACCCGAATGGGAGTCGAGTAAACTCGTATTTCCCATTATTGATAGAAAATGCAGTCTTTTCCCAATCGGATTGTTTGAGAGGGATTTGGTGAAAACCGCTTTTCAAATCGATGACTGTAAAATATTTGCTATTACCTAACTGTGCCAGAACTTCGCTTATATCGGGAATCGGATAGCGATCGGCAATGGTTTCTGTGTTAAGCTTCCTGTAATCGACAACCATTCTATATTGCTTGTTCCCGTTAGAATCCGGTTTCTTGGGAACTATCCAAATAGGAGAGTTGTATGGTGATCTTGATTTTTGGATTATGTTGTCTTCTAGCAATTTTTGGATTTGGTTTTCAACTTCGTTTTTGAGGGATGCAGGGTATGGGTAAAACTTGGAATAGACTGGGCAATCTGTTTTGGTGCGTATTTGGGCAACTACTTTTGTAGTGTATGTCAGTTTCTCGTTAGGTTCCAGAAATAGGGAATGGTGGTTTCTTATTATCGTTTTTATGGCAGATTTTTGTGAACACGTCAAGTGGTCTAGTTTTGCGGTTATTGAGTTTACGGATTGAGACTTCATTTGTTTTACCTTAATTCTTACTTTATTGAGGATAGTCATAAAGCTAAGTTTTGTGTGAATAACGGCAGATAATTGCTTAAGACTGTCGTTTCCTAAAATACCATGGAAAGATTTGAGATTTGGAAGAATAAAAAATTTTAAATTTATCTCTTTTTGTCCAAAGAGGTTTAAAAGTGTGTGGTGGGTGATTTGAACGTCACCTGCTATTGATGTGGCAAAAAAAGGTTCGTCATTTAACAGTGGTTTTTCGACTAATTGAGGCTGAATATAGTTTTTGCTTGATCCTGTGTCGATTAGGAAATTCAGGATCTCTCCACTCTTTGATTTGCACTGAAAGTATGGCAATGACGAGTCTGTTAGCCTAAAAAATGTAGGTCGCTGTATTACTGTTGCGGGAGTTCCTGGTCGTCTCCTATGTCTTCTTGAGGGAATGATTCGGCTTGGTGTCGCATATACTCCATGAGGTCGGGGTCATGCGCTGCTTCTGGGACGTCCGTTTGCTGGTAAAATGCAAAGACATCGTTTGGTGAGATGTATCCGGTTGGTTGTGGATTGTAGTGTGGTGCTTCTTCCTTTACCGGTGTGGGATTCATTGCGTTAATATGGAAATTTCTTTGGAACTTTGGTGGAATTTGAGCTTGAGCGGATGGGTTATGGGGACGTTTTCCAGCATACTTAAATGGAGGTGATCTGTTTTGGTAGTTTACTGCTTCTGATCTAATTGTAGAGCACTCCATAGGTTCGGGCCTGGGAAGTGGTTTTGGTGCAAGTGGTCTGGGTGGTGGGAAATTCTGGTTGGGATAGGTGTTATCTCTGGCTGGCTGATACTGTGGATTCTGCTGAGAGAAGTATCTGGGTGGATATCTAAGATTTTGCTGTACTTGGGGAAGATAAGCTATACCGGGGTAAAAGGTTTGTCTATGAGAGATATTCCTGTGTGGTAGAGGTGGTGGCATGGTTTGCCTCCTTGAATGGTATTGTCTGCTACTTGCGTAGTTCGATCGGAACTGTTGGTTTTCCAACTTACAGCACAGGTTAAGAGCCTGGGGTAAATCGGTTGGTTCTTTTATTCCCAATAACATTGGTAAGTCTCCGTTAAGGCCTCGGACAAATGTGTCCAGAGCCTTGTCTCTGTATGTGCGTGTGAGCAATGTCAGAGATTCTGGGCTTAAATCCATGCTAGAGATTTTATTTAGGATGAGCGAAAGGTGATTATATACTGATTGGTAGAATTCTTGAACCGTGGAATTCTTTTGAGCGAGAGACGTCATCTGGTACTCTAATGTACCAATATCTCTTTGGTCTGCATAGTGCAGCGACAAGCATCTGGAAATTGCTTTCCAGTCTAGAGGTGTGTTGTAGGATTCTAATGCCATATCGGCATCGCCTACAACTTTGTTGCGGATGACATTGAGGATACCGTAGTATCGGGGTGTACCTCTAATTGGTTCATATATTCTGAGAATTCTTTCGATACTCTTTCGCCAAGAGCTAAATTCTCCGGGTTTTCCCGAGAATTCTCGAAGACATCTTACGACGTCTGGAATTTTATCCAGTTCGCTAAGATCATCTAAGAGATCAGGGTTTATTGCCTGGTCTTGTGCACCTTGAAGGTCTGAATCGGGATTTATTATGGAGTTAATCATTCTACGACCTTCGTTATTGAAGAGCTCGGTTACTACGTTCGTTATCATGTGGATGAGATCGGCGGAAGGGATTATAGGGCGGGGTTGACCTTGAGGTTGGCCTTGAGGACCGTTGGCCTCTGCCATGTTAAGGACTGGAGGTCGAATGAGGTTGTTTGGGTTTGCCATTTTGTTTAGAAATTAGTTCACTTGTGGATACTGCTTGGTTTATTTTATTTTATTATGTGATGTTTGAGGAACTTTGTTTTGTATTCTTACAAAAGGTATTTTACTTAAATATATATTTTTTTTTTTTTTTTTTTAGCTAACTTACAAAGGATAAGTACCTTTTAATAGTTATTCTTCCTTTAAGAAAATAATATTTTTGATTGACTTAAAAAGATGTTTATTTGCCTTTAATAACTATTTTTTCTTTAAGAAAATAATATTTTTGATTGACTTAAAAAGATATTTGTTTGTTTTTAATAATTATCTTTATATTTATAAATATTTATTTTAATATTACTCTTATACATACGTTAAGTACATTAAGTACATTATACTGTGAATCGGCTGGCAGCAACAGAGCTGTCTCCTTTTCCTCTGCGTTGGCAGCTACTAAGGGGCCTTGACAATTTCTTCACAGGGAGCGAGCGTTGGTTCCGGTTGCCGTTTTAAAGTCACAAAAGAAGGATTTTACGTTTTTTTTTTTTTTTTTTTTTAAAGTAATTAACACTGCTTGAGGGCTTTTTTATTACTTTTTATTCGCTTGGAAATACTTTTGCACTGCTTGAGGGCTTATTTTTTCTTTCACTGCTTGGGGGCTTTTTATTATATATTTTTAATACTTTTGCACTGCTTGAGGGCTTATTACTATATATTTTTAATTCGCTTAGAAATACTTTTGCACTGCTTGAGGGCTTATTCACTTAGAAATACTTTTGCACTGCTTGAGGGCTTATTATTATATATTTTTAATTCACTTAGAAATACTTTTGCACTGCTTGAGGGCTTATTCACTTAGAAATACTTTTGCACTGCTTGAGGGCTTATTATTATATATTTTTAAATTATTTTAATTATTCAGAATTGGACTTTTCCGACTGCTCGGGCGCCAGTTAATGATTTACTTGTTGCAAATCATAAAAAAAACAACTTTTAACTTTTTGACAACCGGTACACTTTATTTGAAATGAAATGGCTTAGCCTATTGACATTATAACTACGACTCAACTCTAAAATTAATTCTCCTTGTCTTTTATACCGTAAGTTGCCTTGCTTGCTTTGGTGGTATTTGCTTGGTCAGCGGCTTGCGGTCGTTGCTTGGAACTCTGTCTGCAGTTAATCCTTTCCTGGAATTCGGTTGCAACGCGGGTAGTATTGCACGTGCCGGATGAATGTGTCTGGAAGATATGTTACCATGAACTGGATGGTTGATTTGGAGCGTGGGAGCGAGTCATTTGAATAAGTGTCGCGTTAACATATATATGAAGCAAAAAGTTTTTTTTTGTGAATTAGTAAAGTAGGTGCAGAAACGAAAGTATTTGACGCCAGGTGTTCGTTTCAAAAAAAAAAAAAAAAGGAATAGTCGCGTGTGTTTGTGTTTGCCTACCGTTATAACTGAGTTATATGGAATAGCAAAGGTATATAATGTCAAAAGGGGGAAATGGCACCTCAGAAGCTCGGGAGATATGGCACCGGTGCCATTTCCCCCGATCTTAATTTTTTGTACTTAATTTTCATTTTAACTATTCAATGGTTTTATTATTTTTTCGTTACTTTTATAAATTTATTTTATAAAAAAAAACTATCTGCAAGTCGGGCCAAATGGACCATGGAAATAGTTCATAATCACTTGTGCGTTGTGACTACTCATATATGTAGGTACCCCTGGTATAAACTTTCAAAATGGACTCGAGCCCGACTCACAGCAGCAATGAAAGCTCACTTGGCACTGTAATTCCAGCTTCATCCAATTGCTCAGCTTTGTTTATGAAATCATTCACAAGCTGAGCCATAGACTGATCAGGTTTCTTCTTCATGTGGTACAGTTGCTTGTACAACATCGCTTTTCTTATTTGACCCATAGATTTGAATGTATAGATTCCAGAATTTTCCATGCTTCTCTCGATATCTCAGCCTTCTTTACCTGCCCAAGATGACATGGTTTTATGCTTAGTAGGATCAATGCCAATGCTTTCGCATCTTTCAATAACCATTCATCAATTTTCGCAGCTTCCGTTTTTGGCTTTTCTTTTCCACCGCTTGTATAGGACCACAAATCGCTGCAAATTAACACGCTCTTCATCTGCACTTTCCAAGTCTCGAAATTTTCATTGCCAAGTTTCTCGATATTATTCACGTTGTTCATGTTCATGTTCTTTCCCACGTGCTCAAGAAAATAACCTTAATTTTTTACCGAAAATATTATCTTTATAAGTTAAACACTGATTTTTAGTTTTGTTTCTTTTAAGAATAAGCACTGGGCCCATAACCTGTTGACTTTCAATAAAAAGAAAAGAAACGATTCAACTTCAGATTTGTTTTATTAAGTATAAATAAGATTAAATAAAGAACATTTGTATTGATGACGAGTATACATACTGCTAAACTATATATGATTGTATTAGTGTTTTATATAATTCATATAAATATGTATATAAGGTTAGTTGATACATCCCAAATGGTACACATTTCTAACAGACCCATAAAGGTTACAATAGCCGTGTTTCGGTGCTAAGTGTATACCCAGCTCAGCATAATTTTACAATTAAACAATAACAAAAAGAAGTGCTGAAGATAAAGAGGTCAGTAATCGAGGACTGAGACGAAGTGAACATAGAGTGTTGATGCCATGAAGCGACTAGATGGCGGTAAAATAAGTTGGGAGCAAAAATATTCCGATTGTTATGCAGAGATAGTAGATGTGTTCGTCGATTAAACAAAAAAATCCTCATTTCAAGAAATTTATGCGAAGAAAATTAGAAATTTAAAAAAAAAATTGGCAAAAATAAGCATCCGTTCTTTTCCTTGCTGTCAAACACGAAGGATTTTATGATGTTCAAAAATCTTTACAAAACTACTTTCGGATTTTCATTCTGGCTTTAATAATAATCCAAATCGCACTCTTTTAAAGTACAAACACTGCGAACACATCCTTAAAAATGAAAAGTGAATATAGAATACGATCTAGGCGTTTTATTTGTAAAATTATGCTGAGCTGGGTATACACTAGCACCGAAACACGGCTGATATTGTGATCAGCATCGATAGTAATTTTGATCTAACCATTTCCGTCCATCCGTCCGTCCAGCCGTCGGTAAAAATTAGGACCTTAAACTCGAGCTGGAAAACTGAAATTTGCATCATATGCTTTCAAATTTATCGCAAAAATCGAATTTTGAGCTAGAGAGCTGAAAAAATATATAACTTTGTTTGTCGATAGGAATAGGGACTGTAGCCCTTCCATTTGTTTCTTTTTTTTCTTGAATTAAAATCCAATAACTTTTGTACACTTGTTTATTTTTCTTCTTCTATAGTGTACATACATTGGCATTGCTGCATTATTGGTTTACTAGATTTGTTTTTGAATGAATGTCTGAGCAATTTTCCGAGCTTTTTGGCATGGAGTGAATTTTGGTTATGATGATGTTCTATCAGATAATGTTGAAGGATTCCGTGTATAGGCAGATTAGCTTTGTTATTTCGGTTTTTTGTTCGTAAACTCTTGTGTTGATGTTATTTGTGTATAAATCTCCAACTGCAACTTATTTAGGAATGTTTATGTAACATTGACAACTGGTGGTGGTGTTGCTATTTATTTTAGATCTACTTTGACTTGCAAACTTGTGGTAAAATCATTAGGATCAATGGTTGAGTACGTAATTGAGGAAATATCTGAAAATTACATAAAATGCTTAGTTTCCTGTGTGAATTGTCCGAACCGTAGTAATTCTGAAACACTTTTTTCTCAGCTCCCTAATTTTCAGCTTTATATGAGCACATTATTGACTGTGGGGACTTATATGCTGATTTTAGAAAGCGCGATTCTCAGGCATATCAGATTTGTGATTAATGTTCCTCGTTTGGGCTTTCGATAGTTAATTCCAATCGAACGCATTTCTCCCCCATTTTTGAATCTAGACTTTTAGATCTTGTTATTATTGCTGATATGATAACTCATAAGTCATAAGTTCTACTCTTTGACCAATTGTCACTCGATGGCATCTCAAATCATAATTTACTTTTTCTTACGTATGGTATCAGTTTTGCGCATAGAAATGTACCTATCGAGTTTGCCTACAAAGTTTTAATTCAATTGATGCTCATACCCCTGAAAGAGGCATATCCTTATCACGGTGGGTGAATTGTATGCTTGCTGTTGATCCTTATGACACAAGTAATTGTTTCCAGTTCATAGTTTCGCACTTGTTTGAAAACTTTGTTCCTACAAAAACTGTTTCTGCCAGAGATAAGAACTTTCCATGGTTTACAACAGATGATGTTAATGCGATAAAATACAGAAACTGGTTCTACAGCGTGTGGAAGAGATCGCCGAATGTGTGTAATAAGGATATCACACGTGCTTCTAAATGCAACTTCTTCAGTTCTTAATTAAAAAGGACGCTTCCATTTAAGACACTTTGGAGAAATTTGCGGGAAGTAGGTATCAAAAGTGATAAAAGCGGTGTCTGTGAAATTGAACCTGATGTGTTGAATGATCAGTTTCTCTATGGTGATGACCAAGCATGGCATTTTAATATCCCTTGTGCCAGCATAAGGAGTCCATCACCAGAGTTACAGTTTAATTCTGTTGCAGAATTAGAAATAATAGATATTATATTCTGCTTATATTCTTAAATTGGTCATCTTACTGAAGATATTAATTTTTGTTTAACGATCGCAACATTTCCTCAAGGTTGGAAATTGGCCAGGGTTATATTTGTTGCTAAAAAGTGCAATGCTAAACCTGTTTCTGACCTTAGGCCATTAATTTAACTAACATCGAAGATACTTGAAAAAGTATTCCTATCATCTTCAAAGTAACTCCCTAATCCATCATCCTCAGTCTGGTTTTAGAGCTGGCCACAGTTGTTCAACAGCCTTGGTTACTATTATGAATGATATAGGAACGCCATGTTAACTTTCCTCTTGATTTTTCAAGGCCTTTGATTCGGTTAATTATAAACTTTTGTGCTGGAAGTTAATACATTACTCTAGTGGAGATGGCGAAGCATTTTAACATCCACCTATGCTGGGTGCCAGGACATGCAGACATTCCAGGGAACTGTAGGGCGGATGAACTCGCCAGGAAAGGAACCACACTGCCCCTTTTACCTGATAAAGGTTCACTAGGCAACCCAATCGCTACATGCAAACTCATGTTTATGAGACAGACCATTGAGAACTGTAACCTTAGGTGGACAAGTGGCAACACTTGTCTAGCGACAAAGCAGATTTGGCCAAAGCTGGATCTGAAACGCTCTAAGTGTTTGATATCTCTAAACAGACTTCACATTGGTGATATAATTGGTGTGATCACCGGACCTTGTCTCATAGGCAGACATGCAACAAGGCTTGGCGTCCACGCAAATGACTTCTGCAGAAGCTGTATGGACGAGGAGGAGGAGGAGACAGTTCTCCACCTTCTCTGCACGTGCCCTGCTCTTTCTCAAAGGCGTAAACTCCATTTAGGATCCTTCTTTTACAATGATCTTAACGATCTCATTAACACCGGCATAAAAAGTCTGTCAAGCTTCATCAGAAGCTCCAACAGGTTCAACGAGTAGGAGGATGATACATCCGTGTGGTATCACAATGGGCCTATCACTGGCCTAAGTGTGTCGGCCTCAGCCGA
Organism: Portevinia maculata; assembly: GCA_949715645.1. NCBI lineage: Eukaryota > Metazoa > Arthropoda > Insecta > Diptera > Syrphidae > Portevinia > Portevinia maculata. Next base: position 226,355,871 of record OX454526.1, read on the forward strand.
CTGCCACTACAACCTAACCTAACCTAACCTAATACATTACTTCAATTTTAGCCGTTGTAAAACTACCCTACAGTTTATATTTTTTTTTTTTTCATTAATGATCTACCGTTTATCTTTCAATATGTTACTTACTCTATGTCGATGATGTCCAATTGAGCTTAATTCGCCCTCATAGCGATGTTCATGATCTTGCAAACATAAGTAATGAAGACTTATCTGCAATTTCAAGATGGTCTATTGCTAACGTACTTATTTTGAATCCGAACAAATCCCAGATTATAGCAATTTCAAATAAGCCAATAGATCTTTACCTCTATCTTAGGAGTCAAAATTACCCGTACGCTATGGTACGAGTATTAACCACAACCAGGCATTTGGAACTTTTGCAGAGAAAAGACCGAAGAACGCAACAATTTCTCGGGCAATCATCATCGAATAACCAAAATCAAAACGATGCATTTGCAGAGGACTTATGTTGTGCTTTCATTGCAGCTGATTCCATTGTATAAAATTCGCAATGTAAGCTTGAAATCGTTTTTGGAAAAATATACGGAAGACAACTCTCGGAAGATACATAGACAAACGGTATGAGGAAACCATGGTAAAAAAAAATAACGGCAAACGTGTGAAACCGGAAGTTTTGGGTTGCTATAGACGCAACAACAGATGCAGCAAACAGGTATATTCAAACGTTCAAATTTGAATTTAATTTTAGTGGTCCAGTAAAATATAAACAAAATGAATCATTGTTTTTCTTCTTCCTCCTTTTTTACAAACAGGTATGTTGCCAATGTTATAATTGGCATTTTAGATCCTGACGACACAGATGCAAAGGAGCAGTTTTTGATTTATACTGCTTGATTATTACTGCTTTAACATTCAACAATATCCAGGCTCTTCGATAACTCAGTAAATATGTTGGATGACCAGTTTGAAAAAGACTCCATACTGCTGTGTTTGAAGGATACTGATCCATATATGGTTAAGGCAGCTGAAGCAATTCAGGTATTTTACCCAAAAATAACTCATTTGACGACGTGTTTAGCACATGGACTTCACAGAGTTTGCGAAACTATAAGAGGGCAAATTCCTGAGGTTAATCTTCTTATTGCCAGTATAAAGTATTTTTAAAACCTCCTTCAAGAGTAGGTAAGAACTTTTAAGGAAGTTGAATTCTGCTGCTGCCAAAACTGCCAAAGAATAATTACTTGAACGAGGTTGTTAAAAAACTGACTTGGTGTTTTTGGCAGCAAACTGCGCCTTTTTATACCCTATTCTAAGGGTACCTATATTAGTTTTGACACGCAGTTTGTAACATACCTTAATATTGCCCGTAGGCCCCTAAAAGTTACTATATTTATGATCAGCATCGATAGTAAAGTCGAACTAGCCATGTCCGTCCGTCCGTCATTCCGTCCGTCCGTCTGTCGGCAAAAATTAGGGCTTTAAAATGGACCTGGAGAGCTGAAATCTTAACCATATGCGCTCTAGGGGCCTGAAATAATCAACTTTAAGAATTTTTGAAATCCGCTCACAGGCATGCCCACAAACACAAAAAAAATTAATTTATCGAAAAAATCAAATTTTTATCTAGAAAGCTGAAATTTTTTATATTATGATCTTTGGCTCCTAAAACTGCTAGGGAGATAACATTTCTAAAATCCGCCCACAGACACGCCCACAATTAAATAAAACAATTTTATTGAAAAGTCAAAGTTTGAGCTAGAAAACTGAAATGTATAATATAGATTCTCTAGGTGCCCTTTATACTTATGTTTAAATATTATTTAAATCCGCCTACTGACAGGCCCACAATTAAATAAAACAATTTTATTGAAAAACCAAAGTTTGAGCTAGGGAGCTGAAATCTATAATATATATACTCTGGTGGCCCTTTATGCTCATGTGTAAATATTTTTAAAATCCGCCCACTGACACGTCCACAATTTTTTTTAAACCAAAGTTTGAGCTAGGGTGCTGTGTCTGATAGGAATAAAAATAGGGAATCCAACAGTTCGCCCAAGCGGACTGTAGCCAGTACCTATGTTTTTTTTTCCGCACTATGTTTTCTTTGCCGCATATATCGACATTGTCAACGATGCGGAAATTAAAATTTAGCTCCATTGACTGCAAAATAGGGAGACAAATGAAGACCAAATGCTTGAGAAAAAAAACGTGGTTCCAGTATTGTCTGTTAGGACAAAATTCAACAATGAATGAATACACGATCTCTGAGGTAATGGTATTTAAATTTGAGCCTATTACATCCGTTAAGGTAGAAAAAAAAATTCTATGTACAAAAATGTCTTTAGAACAAATAGGCAAAGTTTTCTTTTTGACAATTTAAGCAAAATTATTTGCATTTATTGCAACAAGAATTTAAATTAATTATAATTCAAGAAGGGTTTTTAAATGTTAAGTTATTAAATCAAGTTGTTTAATTTTCAATTGTGTTTCCTCAAATAAAAATTATTTAAAAATAATATTATTTGTTTAATTTTTCGTGATTTTTCCAGGTTTCAATAGTTTTTAGAGCATATTTTAAGAGCATATAACGTCTTTTTTAGAGCATATTCAAAGCGAAATACACGGTTTTTTAAAAGCATATTTCCGCCTGCCCTAAATATAAACAAACTTAAAATTAACGTCAATAAAACATTATGTATGTTAATAAACTCCTATTATTCAACAAATATACGGATAAATAACAATCAAATTGAAGAAATGCAATCTAGAAAGCACCTGAGACTCATCATTGATAAATATCTAAACTTCAATAGCCACCTTGACTATACTGTAAACAAAATATCAAAAAAGTGATCTAGGTGCGACCCACAAGGTCCACACGACTAACTTCCCAGCGGGATCAATATGATTTATGCGATTAGTGGAAAATTGTGAAATGTTGTGAACCATAAGATATGGTTAAGAATTATTCAATATTAAAAAATGCTCTTTAATATTGTTCATGGAAATTAAATATTGTTAATAACAGCGAAGTGTGATATATATTAATGCAACCTTACTGTTCATAATCTAATAATGATTTGCTCAATAGCAAATGACAATAAATAGTACAAATAAAAACAAATTATTTTAGTTATTTATTTACTCGTACTAACAAAAGACGCCTGGATCGATTTTGCTGAAAACCTAATCAGTTCTGAATTACGTAATTACGCTATAAAATAAATAAAATAATAATAAACCCCCCATGTCAATATCATCTTTGGTTCTCGAGATAATGGTAGTGAAAATAATTCCGAACGCACATACGAACATACGCACATACGTACATACACATACACACAGACATCTCTATAAAAACGTTGGATTTGGATTCTGGTGACCTTGAAACGTGGAAATATGTCAAAATTCGCGATTCACAAAATCGGGCCCATTACAACAACTTCCACTGGGAAGTTAATAAAGGCAAACTAGCTGACTTTTTTTAGTTATTTATTTACTTACAAAAAACGGGTGGACCGATTTCGCTGAAAACTTAATCAATTCTGAGTAACGTTATTACGCTTCGAATAAACCCGGTCCCAAGTCAAAATCATCTTTGGTTCTCCAGATAATCGTGGCGAAAGATAATTCCGAACGCACATACGTACATACGCACATACGTACATACACACGGACAGACATCTCTATAAAAACGTTGAATCTGGATTTTGGTGACCTTTAAACGTGGAGATATGTCAAAATCCGCGATTCACAAAATCCGCCCCATTACAAGAACTTCCACTGGGAAGTTAAAAAAGTCGGATTCTTAAAATGAATACGAAAAATAATATCAACAACTTGTACAATAAATATATACAACACGATTATAAAACCACACTTTGAATTCTGTTCAACAATCTTGTACATGGGCAACTTCACGGAATTCAACAGACTTCAAAAACTCCAAAATAAAGCGATGAGGATAATCCTGAAATGCAGTTTTTACACACCGATCAATATTATGCTCTCATGCCTAAACTGGCTTAACATCAAACAAAGGATAACTAATTAAAAGCAAAATAGTTAATAATTACCTTTCTCTTAATTTAAACCTAACTCATCTGCACGCGCAAAGTAACATCTTATTGCTTAACAAAACAGAACGTCAATGTACACAAACACAGCATACCAATATTTGTTTTCTTATTTGCTAGGCTGCAAACGACTAAATAGATACATGCTGTATTTAACGGCATTTACACTGGCGATCACAAGGATGAGACCATACATTTTGCAATCGATTTTCAGACTTATACATTTATACTGGTACATATTTTCCCAACAGTAAGTCATACAATTAAAGGGTAAATAAGAAACCCATAAGCTTGACATCGTTTTTCCTGAAAACTATGGAAAGAATAATTGACGTTCATATCAGAGAATGCGTAACTATTAGCATGCCTCTACACCCCTGTCAATATGCGTATCAAAAAGGCAAATCAACGGAAGGCGCGCTGTTAAAACTAACAAATCACATAAACAACGCCTACCGTTGCAAAGAAATTGCACTATGTGCTTTTCTTGACATAGAGGGTGCTTTTGATAACACCGGTTATGATTCAATATCAAATGCTTTAATTCACCGAAAGGTAGACTTTCCCACCATAAACTAGATAAAAGCGATGCTCGAAAGTCGGAAAATCACTGCTTCGTCAGGACAGACTTTAGTATCAGTATCAGCTATGAAAGGCTGTCCACAAGGAGGAGTTTTATCACCCCTCCTGTGGTCTTTGGTCATAGATGACCTACTTCAAAAACTAAGTAATTTAGGCTATGACATAATAGGGTATGCCGATGACTTGGTCATCATTATTAAGGGCAAAGAATCAAACGTAGTTACTTCACGTATGCAAAACGCCCTTAAGATACTCGTAGCTATAGACTGGTGCGTCAAGGAAAATCTCTCCATAAACCCCAGTAAAGCTATCATAGTTCCTTTCACAAAAAGAAGAAATCTCAGCTTAGCCCAGATTTCACTAAATGGCACGACCATTGAGTATTCCGACGAAGTCAAATATCTTAGAGTAATCCTGGACATAAGACTAAACTGGAACTCTCACATCAACAACAAAATCACTAAAGCTAACAGAGGTTTATGGGCCTGTCGGCGCACATATGGCAGAACCTGGGGAATCTCTCCAAAGATTGTCCACTGGATCTACACAGTGATGATAAGACCCATAATAACATACGCCTCCATTGTATGGTGGAAGGTCGCAATAGAGAAGCTCAAAAAGGTACAACGGCTTGCGTGCCTTGGTATCTCCGGAGCCATGCGAACCTGTCCAACGGCTGCCATAGAGGCAATAACAGGTATTACACCTCTCCACATATACATTCAAAAAGTGACGATCCGCAGTGCAATAAGTCAAATACAGTTAAACGAGATAAGTCTTAACGATCATCCGGAACTTAAGACCCTTCTTGATGAACTGCCAGAACTCAACATGAACTGCGCGGTCACAGACCGCATTCATAAAACACTATGCTTCAATAAGCGGTTCTACACGGAGATCCCCAAGAGAGAAGCATGGTTTAGTAATAACCCACCTAACAGCCACGACGGCATAAAGTGGTATACTGATGGCTTTAAAATGGAAGCAGGGGTAGGAGCGGGAATATACGGACCAACCAAACGCTTTACGATACACATGGGAAAAAGTCCCAGCGTATTTCAAGCAGAGCTCCACGCCATTCAAGAATGCGCTAGCCACATAAATCTATCTGGTATAAAAGGTGCAACCATCCATATATTCACGGATAGTCAAGCAGCTATAAACGCCCTTAGCTCGCATACGATTGACTCCAAATCAGTCATGTACTGCTTCAACACCCTACAGGCACTCGGAACAAGTAACAAGACCAAGCTATGGTGGGTTCCGGGTCATGTCGGAGTGGAAGGTAACGAAAAGGCCGACGAACTGGCCAGAAAAGGTTCGGAAACACCCTTCATAGGTCCCGAAGCCTTCTGCTGCACTCCTAGATCAGCAGCAACGGCAGCAATAAAAAGCTGGGAATACAGAAAATGTATCCATCTTTGGGAAAGCATCCCAGGTTTAAGACAGACCAAACGAGCCATTCGGCCTTTCAATAAAAATGCCAGCAAATGCCTAAACCTAAGCAGGCATGATATCAAAAACTTAGTAGGTTACTTTACTGGCCACCATGGTTTAAGATATCATCTACACAAAGTGAAAATAGTAGACTCTCCTGACTGCCGACTCTGTCTTGAAGAGGACGAGTCAGCTGAACACATTTTATGTGAATGTCCGGCCCTAAACGGAATTAGAAAGAAGATCTTTTTCAGGGAACAAATGTGCCCCGAGAACATAAAGAATTCATCTACTAGTAGAATTGTCCCCTTTACACGGAAAGTGGAAACTCTACTAGTCTAAATTTTTCTGGCCCACACGGCACAAAAGATCTTTTTAGGTCGAAGTGCCCGCATATTTAATCGCCTTGGCGAGACAGAATTAAAAAAAAAAAAAAAAAAAAAAAAAAAAAACCACCGCTGGAATTTCTTAACGTTAAACAATGAACTATTTGAAAAGCGTATAAAAAGATGCACACTAGGATGAGGTCATTCCGAATATTTCGTTGCAGGACTTCACATCAGCGATTTTTTTTTCAAAGTTTTGATAAGAATATTTAAAAAAGTGTTGAAAAGAACAGTTTTTATTTATTTAAAAAAAAAGGGTTCCGGAAAGTCTTTGACAGCTTCAGAAAGGGGAAAAGTAGATGCTTTCAAGGAGTTAGGACTCTCAGGCCGAGAAATTGCAAGGAGGCTCAATGGAAGTAAACCTGTTGTAAATAGTTATCTTGCGGATCCACAACACTATAGGAAAAATCAAAAAGGAGGAACGGCAGAAGCAACAACATCGCGAGAAAAGCGGGTTATTCTATGGCTTGCCCCAAATTCTACTCTACCAGTGACTAAAATATCGGCCAACATCGGAGTATCAGCCGGCATAGGAACGATCCGAAGGATAATACGAAAAAGTATTACTATACAGAGAAGAAAACTTAAAAAGAAACCTGGCTTGAGGCAAGTACACAAGGAATGAATTTTGCAAGAAAACATGTCGCTTGGAGCAGTGAATGGAAACGCGTTGTCTTTTCGGATGAAAAAAGTTTAACCTTGACGGCCCCGTTGGTAACAACTTTTATTTCTATGATCTAAGAAAGGAGGAGATTATTTTGGCAAGACTTCACACAGGTAGATCAGGTGTAATGTTGTGGGGAGCAATTACTTACTATGGCACAATCGAGTTGGAGTTTTTGTCCACAACAAATGTTTGCTGCAACGGTCATTTCCAAAAAAGTGAAAAATATTTTCGGACCCATGTCTTTTATATTCCAACAAGACAATGCCCCAATCCACACTTCCAGGGTTGTTACAAGTTGGATTCAATCAGAAGACAATTGAAGCCAAGGACACTTTAATCGAAGCTATTCGTGATGCCTGGTCCCAAATTTCTCTTGATTATTTAAAAAAAAAAATCTCTATGATTTTACAAACCGTCTTAAAGAGGTCATATCGAAAAATGGTGGGCATACTCATTATTAATGAAACATAATAAATAAATGTTTTAAAACCATAAAATATAAATATTTTATTGATTTTATTTTTCTTTCGAAGATTTTGCATGTGGCATCCTAGTGGCGCATCTTTAATACGCTTTTCAAGTATAGCCGTCGTTTCTTATTAACCCTTTAATTTTGTGTCTTAATGCTAAACTACATTCGGCAAAAAGTAAAGTGTGTGCACGAAAATGTTTTTTTCTTTTTTCACACAATTTGGGATCTGTAGTTTTCTCCTAACTTTTCAAAAAGGAACTTACTTGAAAGTTAGGTATACCTTTTACTGTTAGGAAAATATGTACCTATTCCCGGGAAGTAAAAGTTTCTGGGTATAAAATTTCCAACAGGTATAAAGACGGAAAATCGATTGCAAAATGTATGACCTCATCCTTGTGATCGCCTGTGTATATCGACATCGAAGCACTACAATATTTTCTCCCGTTCCGCTTCAAAGGGGAAAGCGATACATACACAGCCGAATTAATAAAAATTACTTAATTGCTAAATTAACTACAATGTGGATTAAAAGTTAATTCACGGCTCATTAAGTAATAAATAGTATGGAAATTGGAAATCGTTAGTAATAACTTGTGTGGAGATACCACATCCAACATACCATTTGGTTCAAAGATTCGCTGTCAGTTGTCGAAAATGCCGTCAGTTATATTTTATGTTATTTGTTAATTCATCTACTACGGTGAATTAGTTGATTGCATGTTAATCAACGCCAATTAACTTTTAAAAAAAGATTTCACATTTAATTCATTGATTAAAGATAATTCACCCTTGGTTTGCGTTTATTAATTCGGCTGGCAGTGTTTATGACTTCAATGTGCGTGTTCCCACCACGCTAAAGCAAACTACTTTCAGAAGCAATTGTTTTGAACAAATTCAGTTTGAGGAACATTTTCAAATGGATTTTAAAACCTCCATAAAATGATCCATTGTGTTCATATATAGATAATAAATCCTGAAATATGTATCCAATTATTTTATTTTCTTTATCACCATGTTTGATTTAACATTTATGTGTTAATCGGTTTTTTAGTTATGGCTCTTGAAAAAAGTACTTATTTTTCATATGTATTTAATCTGCTTAAAAGGGCTAGGAGAACATTTTTGAACAATGGCGTAATATCTGTTCAACCATATTTAATTTTCTACCACCATGCAAAGTTTCAAATCAATACGACTAATGTATATGAAATTTTCAGTCTCAGATCCAAAAGTCATTTCTTAGTGTGTGTCATGTCATCCTACGATTAACTGCGTTAATGAAAAGTCAGGACAAACTCTTTAATAGATAAAGAAAGATTGAAAGACATTCGCATTTAATCCACATGCACTTAAATGTGTCTACTTGTTATCAGTATATGAAACCCATATATCCCTTTGGATAGGATCTAACAAAAAATACCATAAATAAACTGAAAACAAGATAACAGCGATTCAACAAAATAAAAACGAAGACACTTCATTCCATCTAATGGTTCATTCATTATTATTCGTGTTCAATACGTCATGGTTACCTCCCATCTCGAAACAAAATGGAAAATATTTCAATTTGAGAACAAGACAATCTTTCTTCCGTCCGTAAATTGATTGTCAACGCTCTGATAGTCATCATTCATACAATTTTACCATATTTTCGATGATGTCCTTGTTCTCTCTATCAATCAAAGCATTTATCTTCATCAGAAATTGAAAAACGCCATTCAAGGGATAAAAAAGCTACGAGTATAAGCAGAAAGTATGCAGTGCAGACAAATCCAAGTGAATTGTAAATAGATCCGATATTGTTGGAAAGGATAATAAGAACAATGCCTAAATCCGAACAAATGCAGCGATTGCCTCCTCAAATAACAATTGACATGACACCGCATAGCTTAACGCTGAATGGTAGAAATAGATCAACGCAGCCAGTCCGACTTGAATTTGACAGTAATGCGAACTTCGGTGTTCAAAGTCGAGTAAAGCACATTGAAAATGGCAACTTCGGGCAAAATATTACACAAGAGAGATAATCCTTTGCATATAAATATAAAGCAGAGGGAAAATTAGCTCAAATATACTAAGCATTTGTATGTTGGGACACCTGAAAACATCGTCGCAAAGTTGGTAAGATTTACACTTCAACTTCGAATTGAGGATTTAGGTCTAACGTTGAAGTCGATGATGAGGTTGAGGTTAAGAAGAATTGGTTGTTAAACGTGCGGAGTGGTTATCAAAGTCGAAGTCAGTGGCTCTGTATTTCGTCATTGTATACATACTTTATAGTATTCTCACTTCGTGTATACGACGATACGCCACCCGACGACTTGAGGACAAAACAAATGATGAGTGAGGATAGTTTATGCACATGTGGGCTTATTTTTGTTTTCCTAAAATCTCCTAAATTTGAATATGAAAATGAAGATCATTCAGGTAGCGAGTCCGAGTACCGATGGTGGCTGATGTAGCAGGACATTCTCATCGGGCAGATTTTTCGTATTTTATTTGTTTTCTCTGATGGAAGTATCAGCAGAATATTTATTTTAGGTTTTGCGCAAACAGCTGATTTTTGTTCTCCTTCATGCTTATATGAGAAGGAAGATGATACAGGTAGCGCCGCTGGTTAACGGTAGGGCGGAAGTTGACGGAATTATCATCGGGTAGATTTATGCCATATTATTGTTTGCTCTGATGGAAGTTTCTGGTAGGTTATGTTTTCTGGTATTTAATACAATTGGTATGGATGTGTATGATCGTTGAAGGAGAGTCGCATTTCAGCGGTTAGGATTCTCAAATGATTTTTTTTGTAATTCATGATGAAAGATTCATGTGAAAAATGGATATTCATATTTTAAGGTAGGGACGATGGTGGTTAAAGAAAGATGGGAGAATTGTCGTCGATTAGATTGATGGTACGAGTACTAACAAAAGACGCCTGGACCGATTTTGCTGAAAACCTAATCAGTTCTGAATTACGTAATTACGCTATAAAATAAATAACATAAAAATAAACCCCCCATGTCAATATCATCTTTGGTTCTCGAGATAATGGTAGTGAAAATAATTCCTAACGCACATACGAACATACGCACATACGTACATACACATACACACAGACATCTCTATAAAAACGTTGGATTTGGATTCTGGTGACCTTGAAACGTGGAAATATGTCAAAATTCGCGATTCACAAAATCGGGCCCATTACAAGAACTTCCACTTGAAAATACAATATATAACTTTGATGCCTCTAACTTGCCACCATGCAAAATTGAATTTAAACATCAATTTTTCGAATTGTCATCGAATAGATTAATCAATTGATGGTATATTATTTATTGGCTTTGATGGAAGTTTGTGGTGGGTTAAGGGATATTACAATTAGACCATCACAGTCACCTGTAACTAACTTGTTTCTTTGCATTTAATACAATTGGTTTGTATGTTCAGAGCGGTGAAGGAAATTCGCATTTCAGCGGTGAGGATTCCCAAATGATTTATAAACCATATTTGCATGTGAAAAAATATTAATTGAAGCAGAGATAAAATAAGATATTATAAGACAAGTTATAGTGTGTGTACGAGCGGTGGTTCATCAAATAAAAGCGTCATCCATTCATAATCGGTATCATAATCACATTAAGTACATATTTCTTTTGAATTAGGTTACACAATCGAATCTCCGAATATAAGTAGAATTTTTTCATATGGTTCTGCTCAAACAGCTGAGTTATGTTGATCAGTTTCGGCAGCTTAATGTCATTGATTTAGGTATTCTTTTTGATAACTACCTTAATTGACATAAACTCTGTATAACTTACATGGATGCTGTTTTATGAATAACGATTTATGCAACGTTGAATAAAAGCCCGACCACTAGCGTCCGATATACCTACTTAATTCAAATTTCAGTTTTAGGATGGCCGAGTAGGTACTAAGGAAATGAAGCATAGTTATTTTTTTTTTTCAAGTGGGTAGGTACAATTAAACAATTTTATAGGTGGGTACCCAAATGCATAGAATTTAAAGTAGCTATGTATTGAACTTTATCGAGCGCATGGTTAGGCGTATCACATGTTGTAGAAGCCCACATTTGTTATTATATCCCAGAAATTATAAAAGTTTTGTAGGAATATACAGTGAAATCTCACTTGACCGGATATTAATGATGCATGATTTTGTCCGCCTAAGGGAAAATTATAACAAGTTATCCATGTTTAAGCTAATATCCATACATACAAATATGGTATGGTTTTGATGGAAGTTTGGGTTAGGTCCCAACTGGGGACTGGGGACACTCTGCAATTGTTCCTCTTTTGTTTTTCAATTTTAAGTAACGCTTTTGTTTTACCGGAACAGGCAGAGTTGACAAAATAATACCACACCCTATATTTTCGCCACTATTTCTATCTATTTACCTCCTGGAAGAAAACAGACTTGCGTTTTTTTCATTTTTCCGATTCGCTCTCCGCTCCTCCTCGTCTGGTTAAACCACAATGAATAAAAACACGTATATCTAATGTTAGAACATGGGTAATTCAAAAAAAAAAAAACAATCAGGCAACCTTCATTAAGCAAACAAAATACTAACAATTGACCTTTCTCAATGCTTCATTGCAATGGTACATGGACAATATACACTCCACTTCAACTGAATAAGCACAAACATTTTCTATGCTACGTTGTCCATTTTTTCAAAACCTTATGCCGTAATATATAATATATTTGATGTTGCAAACTGTTTGCGTATGATGTTGACAAAATAAATCGGAAAGAATAATTCAAAAAGTACCGCTATTTTTTCCCTGGTTCCCTTGCAAAGCATTCAATATGGAAAAATGCAGTTTTGCGTCAACTGAATAGACACAAGGTCATTATTTTCACTGCTTATGAATATTCTATGGAGATTGGAACATTAGATCAACAGTTGAAGTACTTTAAGTGAATTTTATTTAATTAATTGTATTTCAAAGGAAAACAGGTAGATCAAAATTTCTAAATAGACCAAGGACTAACCGGGCGTTCTATCGCTGACAAAATTGGACGAAGTTCTAGTGTGGTCTATTCTTATTTAAGAAGCAAAAATTCGCACTGAAAAAACATAAAAGGAGGTCAAAAAACGGCAACAACAGCGGTTGATCGAAGAGCAATTTTAAGATGTGCTTCCAATTCCTGCGACTCTGCGGCAAAAATAAAGCAGAAAACCGGTGTTACTGCAAGCGTTTCAACAGTGCGAAGGGTTACCAATAGTGCCAAACATCTAAAACGGATGAAAATTCAAAAGAAACCACCACTTAACGAGAAACGGAAGTGTATGCGCTTAGAATTCTCTAGACTCCATATTAGTTTTAAAAATGAATGGCGTCACGTAGCTTTTTCGGATGAGATGAAGTTTAATTTTGATGGCCCTGATGGGTTTAATTATTATTTCCACGATGTGAGGAAAGAAGAACGATTTTTACCGTGGCATCATAGTCGAGAAGGTGGTGTTATGGTATGGGGAGCAGTTAGCTACGATGGCACTGTTGAGCTTGAATTGACAACCTCAAAAATGACTGCATTAAGTTATAAAGGAAATTTGAAATGAAATTTTCCTAAATTTTCAGGCATTTTTGGACCCATAAACTGAACTTTCAGTAGGCAACGCCCCCATCCACACGGCGCGCATAGTATTGGATATATGTAGAGGAGCAGAATGTGGAATTATAGACCAAGAGCCCACAGCATTTTTTGGGATTGAAGATATAACCAAAATTATGATATATCAAAGTTAAGTGCCTAAATAGCTTAAGTCTATTTGGCTAGTCTGGCAGCATTTGTTTGGGGCAAATGTTAGTAATAGTAAAGTAAAAATACGTTTTTTTCCAAATCCTGGATCGAAGATATAACCACTTATGAATAGTATTAAATGAAAGAGGTTGAAGCCATCTACACAAATCTGTGGGTGCCAGACGTTTTGCATGGGGCAAAACCCTTGCCAGACGTACTAATAGTATGCAAAAAAATCAGTTTTTGAAATAATTGGTATAACCACACATTGAATATACCAAAATAATGGTGGAGGTGTCCTGATACCGTAAATGTGGGTGCCAGACGTTTTGTATGGGGCAAAACCCTTGCCAGACGTACTAATAGTATGCAAAAAAATTAGTTTTTGAAATAATTGGTATAACCACACATTAAATATACCAAAATAATGGTGGAAGTATCCTGATACCGAAAATGTGGGTGCCAGACGTTTTGTATGGAACAAAACCCTTGCCAGACTTACTAATAGTATGCAAAAAAATCAGTTTTTGAAATAATTGGTATAACCACACATTGAATATACCAAAATAATGGTGGAAGTATCCTGATACCGAAAATGTGGGTGCCAGACGTATTGGATGGGGCAAACCCCTTGCCAGACGTACTTATAGTATGCAAAAAAAATTAAACTAAAAAACAAATTTATGTGGTTGGTATTATTGCAACTATTTATAAATTAGATGTATTAACAAAAATATTCTTATTCCAATATATTAAATTAACGTCTTTGCTCCTTATACACCAAGTTCAGTAATGTTTTTTTACTAAATGGATGAATTCAAATATAAATACTTAAAAAAAAAATTGTTCGATGACATTTCTAAGAAAATAAAAACATAAATAATAATAAATCCAACTTAATAACTACAGATTACTTTCACTTCAATATTTTGTTAAGGCTACAAAAATGATTTTAGTTACAATCTGATCCATCAGATGAATCGTTGCATAAACATTTTCTTCATCGTCGGATGCATCCAAGTTAGTCCTAAGAATGTCATCGAGATTGTCAGGTGCAGTTTTGCCATCAAACCATTTAACTTGATACCCTGTGTCGTCTAGTATCCAACCATTGTCTACCTTCGCAAAATAAACAACATTTTTTATTTTCATGACTAAATTAATAGTTAGTTTTACTTACTCTTGATATTTTTGAAACCGAGCATTTTCCAAATGGTCGGAAAGTGAATATTGCTCTGTTATTGGTGAAAAAGAAATTTTTGTAACCTACGACTCGAAGTGCTTTCACTTTCAAACTCGAAATGATAAAGTCATAAGAGAAGAAGTGGAGGCATTAAACAGATAAACAGTTCATGGGAAGAAGCTGATACTCGTATGATGCTGCATGTGTCGTTCCTGCCAAAAAACTTTTCCGTTGTCATAAGGTCCTCTGATACCGATGTCCTCATAATAGCGCTTCGCAATTTTGCATTGCAAAAAAATAGCGTCAAAAATAGTGGCTTGAGGTGGGAGTTGTGTCCAGAAATACACTGAGATTCATAGATGTAAGCTCTATTTACAACAAACTTAGATCCAGTTTTTGTAAGGCTCTACCAGGTTTTCACAGCTTCACTGGCTGTGACTATACTCCATCCTTTAAAAAGGGAAAAATAAAGCCTTTTAAGAGTTTACAGAGTCGACACGATTTTCAGCTAGCTTTTGCAGAACTAGGAAATACAATTGGTGTTAATGAACTGGATATTAATCGGTTTGAAGATTTTGCTTGCCGTATGTTGTATGTACCAAACTAAAGCTAAAAATGTTAACGAAGCGCGGTACGAACTATTTTACAAAGCCTGCAAGCCCACTTCCAAAAATATCAAGAGTAAGTAAAACTTACTATTAATTTAGTCATGAAAATAAAAAATGTTGTTTATTTTGCGAAGGTAGACAATGGTTGGATACTAGACGACACAGCGTATCAAGTTAAATGGTTTGATGGCAAAACTGCACCTGACAATCTCGATGACATTCTTAGGACTAACTTGGATGCATCCGACGATGGAGAAAATGTTTATGCAACGATTCATCTGATGGATCAGATTGTAACTAAAATCATTTTTGTATCCTTAACAAAATATTGTAATGTATGTAATCTGTAGTTATTAAGTTGGATTTATTATTATTTATGTTTTTATTTTCTTAGAAATGTCATCGAACAATTTTTTTTTTAAGTATTTATATTTGATTTCATTCATTTAGTAAAAAAACATTACTGAACTTGGTGTATAAGGAGCAAAGACGTTAATTTAATATATTGGAATAAGAATATTTTTGTTAATACATCTATTTTATAAATAGTTGCAATAATACCAACCACATAAATTTGTTTTTTAGTTTAATTTTTTTTGCATACTATAAGTACGTCTGGCAAGGGGTTTGCCCCATGCAAAACGTCTGGCACCCACATTTTCGGTATCAGGATACTTCCACCATTATTTTGGTATATTCAATGTATGGTTATACCAATTATTTCAAAAACTGATTTTTTTGCATACTATTAGTACGTCTGGCAAGGGTTTTGCCCCATACAAAACGTCTGGCACCCACATTTACGGTATCAGGACACCTCTACCATTATTTTGGTATATTCAATGTGTGGTTATACCAATTATTTCAAAAACTGATTTTTTTGCATACTATTAGTACGTAGGGCAAGGGTTTTGCCCCATACAAAACGTCTGGCACCCATATTTACGGTATCAGGACACCTCCACCATTATTTTGGTATATTCAATGTGTGGTTATAATAATTATTTAAAAAAACTGATTTTTTTTGCATACTATTAGTACGTCTGGCAAGGGTTTTGCCCCATACAAAACGTCTGGCACCCACATTTACGGTATCAGGACACCTGCACCATTATTTTGGTATATTCAATGTGTGGTTATACCAATTATTTCAAAAACTGATTTTTTTGCATACTATTAGTACGTCTGGCAAGGGTTTTGCCCCATACAAAACGTCTGGCACTCACATTTACGGTATCAGGACACCTCTACCATTATTTTGGTATATTCAATGTGTGGTTATACCAATTATTTCAAAAACTGTTTTTTTTGCATACTATTAGTACGTCTGGCAAGGGTTTTGCCCCATGCAAAACGTCTGGCACCCACAGATTTGTGTAGATGGCTTCAACCTCTTTCATTTAATACTATTCATAAGTGGTTATATCTTCGATCCAGGATTTGGAAAAAACATATTTTTACTTTACTATTACTAACATTTGCCCCAAACAAATGCTGCCAGACTAGCCAAATAGACTTAAGCTATTTAGGCACTTAACTTTGATATATCATAATTTTGATTATATCTGCACTCCCAAAAAATGCTCTGGGCTCTTAGACTATTACTTCAATGGCCGCCATACTCACCGGACCTGAACCTTATAGACAACGTTTGGGGATGGCTAGTAGGTACGAAAAGTTTATGAGTCTGGCCGTCAGTTTGAGGACAGAGAATCCCTTATTGCAGCCATGAAATTGGTCTAGAGGGAAATGTCGCTAAACTACATAAAGAGGCTGTACGATTCCATGCCGGATCGAATTTACGAAACTATTACGAATAAGGGCGGCAGTACCCACTACTAAAATTAACCAATAAAAAACTATTTTAAGAAAAACTTGTTCCATTTAATCCCAATAACTTTTATTTCCAATTTCAATATTTGTGTCTATTCAGTTGATGCAAAATAAAACTGCATTTTTCCATATTGAATGCCTTGCAAGGGAACCAGGAAAAAAATAGCGGTACTTTTTCAAATATTCTTTCCGATTTATTTTGTCAATATCATACGCAAACAGTGTGCATCATCAAATGATATATTACGGCACAAGGTTTTGAAAAAAATGGACAACGTAACTTAGAAAATGTTTGTGCTTATTCAGTTGAAGCGAAGTGTATATATCGTCGCCTGAGAATTGTTTTGTTCCATACGCCATTGGCACTTTTTCGAGAAAAACGCATTTAAAGGTTTGCGTACTTGGTACTCCGAAACTGTGTGATGCGATTTTTTTTTTATTTTTCTAATTTGAAGTTAGTCTTATAAAGAGTTCACCTACCAATTTCCAAAGTGTTTTCCCAAACCGTTAAGAAGCCACGTTAATTAACGTAAAAGTCTCCTTTTTTGACTTGTGTCCCACCTCCTACATTTTGAAATTGATTTTTTTTTCATACACGTGGAACACAAAAAAAAGGATATGGCACAAAGCAATTCTCATCCAAAATATGTGAAAAGCAAGAAAGCATGGAGTTGGATGCTACAATTTAAAAAGAAAAATCGATTTCATCTTTTTTGTTAACAAAGTTTTTATTCAAAAAATACAATAAAATAAGAAAATTATTTAAAGTGTTTAGCATTAAACCAGTGAGTGAAAAATGTCAGATCAAATCAGATCAGAAAAGTACAGCTTCGAGTCATAATGTTCTCCTCTCAGCTGCGAAATTTCAAATAGATAATCCTCTCTGTTTTCTAGTGAATTTCGGGTTTTGAGTGAGCATTGTACCGCCAATGTTTGGGCTGAAGTCGATTTGATCACAATTTGAACTCGGTCCATGTTATTCTTTTGGATTTTTTTTTCATATTATATTCGAATATTTGTAACATTAAACTAAGAAATACGATATCTCATGCCAAACTAATAAATCAATTGGCATCAGTACAATTTGAATTTTCAAATTTGACACATTTCACTCACTTGCCCCACCTCAAAACTAAGTACAGAAAAACTTGTGCTAAACTGATCTGCACAGCTTCATGGAATACAAATTGACAGAATGTAGAACACTTTGCGGCAAGTTTTTTACTCATGGATCACCAAATCTTGTACTTTTCTGAATTTTTCTGTACTTATCTGTGCAGCTAAAGCGGCCCTTACACGGTCAATCGGTTGACATCATGCATCGTGTATGTGTGGATTGACGCTACCCCTTACACAGTTCAATCGATTGACGTGAAATTTTTAGTTTTTGTGAGTTTTCGTGGTGTACGGATGTGGGATGAGTGAAACGGACGATTGTATTGCATTTATTGCTCTTGCAATATATTCTTGAATTGTACTGCGAGATGAATACGGAGATTCGCTTTTGTTTAATTCATTTAAACGTTTTAGCTCGCGCCGAAAATTCGTTCTCAACATATTTATTTTTCTGGTGACATCCGTTTTATGTGCATCAGGATACTTTTCTTTATACTTTTGCAGTAAAACTTAATATTGTTGCATTTTTTTGTTTCGGTCGCTATAACCTTTCTCTTTGACATCCCATAAACTCGGTAATGACCGATACGTTTCAATTAATTCCGATACAAATGCTCGATCTTCATCCTCCTTCAATTTTCCGCTGGCGCCAGACATGCTTTCGCTTCCGTAACACAAAGCACAATGAAGTAATTACGTCAATCCAACCCTTACACGTATCAATCAGCATGACGTTCATCATGCAAAATCAAACTTGCTTTGATTTTCGTCAATCAGACTTCACCAAATGTACGTGACTCATACATATACATTTTCACAAACACATGCTAGTGATTGATGTCATTCGATTGACCGTGTAAGGGTCGCTTAAGGTTCATTAAACACATCTGTTGAAACCATATGCATTCAATGATTGACTGCTCGACGCTCGTACGTCTGCAACTAGGTTTTTGCGTTTGCAGCACTATTCATCACCGCACCGAATTCATATCTTCATAATATCGAATATTATCTTCACAACTGTAATGGAGGTGGAACAAACCAAAACTAAAATTTTGTTTGCGATCAGTGTTCCACATACATAGCTTTTCTTTAACACGAGTGCACGTAGGACAAACCAATTCTCAACTTTGTTAATATTTTCTGTATCTCTTGTCGCAGTGATATGCACGTGGAACAAAACAATTCTCACAAAAAAATTGGGATAAATTATATGGAAAATTTGTCCCAAACGTCAAAAAATGGTTTATGGCACAAAACAATTCTACAAACTGGTGGATATGGGACAAAGTCGATGTTCGATATCTCGGGATTGGAAAGACTAAGAGCAAATCGAATTACGGATTTAAAAAGAGCATACAAAATTACCATAGAATCCGTTCCTAACTCAAAAAAGACAAAAGTGGCGTATGGAACAAAACAATTCTCAGGCGACGATATAGCAACGGTTTCATATTTTGATAAAAGATAAATAAACTTGCGGAATACTCCTATAAAATGTGTCATTAATCAAATTAAGCAATTTAGCTCCACGCAAAACAACGAAAATTCTTACTATCCATTAAATATTCATCGTATAGTACCTATTGACCAAAGTGATGGCGAGGCATGGCACAATACTAACACAAAATAAATTATATCATTGCTTTATAAATTAGATGAAATATTTCTAAATCAACTAGGTACAAAAAAAAATTATAGAAATCGGTATCGATTCTACTTGCAGGCGACGAAGAGAGATTTCTTATTTTTCCCTCGACTCCCTCTCATAGGACATACTACTTGCCGAAGCGAAGGCAACTATGTAAATCATCAAAAAGTATTCGTTGCACAGAAAAATAAATACTAACACTTCCATAAGAATGAAATTCATATGGCATGACCAGATTCGATAATTCGAGATCCATTATCCATACAAATTAACTTACTTGGATTCCATCATCAACCTCTGCTACTTGAAAACTATGCTGCGAAACCACAAAAATGCCTATGCTCCTTTTAAAAAGAAAAAAAATACGTACATACATGGGAATGAAATTATGAAAGGTTCGATAAAGAGAAACAAACCAGTTTATTTGGTTTTCTTTCTTCGTTTTCAAAGTATGTATTTAAAATAAAGGTGACAGCAAAAGTTAAGACACAAACCTTCTAGCTCAATTCAAAACGCCATCTGACAAGTTGAGGCCAAAATAAAAAATTCGCTAAAATACTATAAAGTCTATGTATATACAAAGATTTCGTTCAATAATAGCCAATTTCTTCCAGTCTTTTCTGGAATCCCTAGAGGCTCCAGCCAATGTTGTTCTGAACAATATTGGTTCCGTCTTCTGAAAATTTCAACTTCCGGTCGTCGCAATATCCCGTAATTTGATCGAAGTCACGCTGCAACAGAATGTTAAGGTCCTTAATCTTAGGACCTGTTTGCAAACAAATGATCGGCATGATACGCTAAAGCAAGTCTGAGTGAACCCACCAGATCACTCGTGTAAATGTTAAACAGGATCGGAGAATTCACCGCCCCCTGCTGTAAACCGTTTTTAATTTCAAAGACTCTGCTCGAAGTCACGTTTCCACATTTGACAACGAACTTCTTTCCCATAAGCATATTATAAAATACTTATAGCAAAAGTTTGTACATCTGCATAAAGTTATGCATATGCAGTTCGGCTTTTCAAGAAGATATGGCGCGTAGCTGTGCAATAAAAGGCAGCTTATGAAGAATGAGCTTGAATTTTGATAAAGGCCTGTGGAGTTTTATCTGTTTAAATATGTAAACACGAAATTTCGTTAAATTTTGTTTGAGCTTAGGACAATTGTTGTCGCTATGGGTAATGTCTTGCCATTTTTTTAATCTTTTACTCTATGTTTCTTTGTTTGCATTAATATTTATCCTCTGATGTATAATATGTATATATTTCATATTTATGATTGTTTGTACAGGGGCGGGCTAAGAATATTACCGCAACGCCACCCAAAAACCAGCTCTGGTCGTAAAAGGCGACTAAGGGGACAAACCGCAATCTAGGCAATTTCAGCATACATTTAGCCTAGCGACAAATGTAACATGTGCAAATTGTCCCACAAATGTCTATGCAAATCCGTGGACTTACACGACTGGAGATAACTGGGGTCGTTAGATAAAGTTCAGATAGTAGTCGATAATAAGAGCATGTCCACTAGGAAATCAATGCCGGGACATGTGGCCACTTGACATAACGCCATATTTGGAAATACGGCCTAATGACGCTTTCGCAAGGCGTTAAGTCGCTTTGCGAAAGCGTCATAATTCCATATTTTTTTGCGTCATAACGCTATTTTTCAAAATACTATGGTTCCGGTGGGTTGATATAATCCAAATCTAACAGTGACCCCAAGCAGGAGGGCAGCTTGCTCCTTGTTTATGGGGTCTACTGTAAATATCGCAAGTAGATCCCATAAAAGTACCAGGGTGGCCCGCTTTGCTGGTAATAGGTATCGGGCCACGCGGGAACTGTCCGCTGTTGAAGTTACTCATATCCTATGAGCTGTGAAGCACGTAGCGTAGCGGCTCTTTGAGCACCTGCATGTGGGGCCGAAGGCCGGCCAGTGTATGCGTCAAAGAGGTGTCCAGAGTTTTAAACCATATTTATGGACTACATGTCTTGAATAATAGCCTTATGACGCTTTCGCAAAGCGACATAAGGCCATACGCTAAAATATGGCCTTATGTCACATGACCTTAAGTCATGGCGCCGTGGAAATCGTTAAAAGAAGGCAGGCTTAAAAAACTCCTCGATCATAAAAATGCAACACCACCAGCAATCATTGGGGAATGAAGTAATCCGAAACTGGAAGGCTTGTCAATAGCTTCGCCTTTCAGGAAAAAAAAAGAAGCACAAACCAACAAAAAAGTTGTAAAGAATACCTGAATTATGATAATTTGCTTTTGGAATATTCCTTGATGCATACTGGGACACCCGCGCCACTTTTAAAATGTTCTCAAACAATACACTTTTGGGCAAACAAAACGAGATCTGATAAATTATAATGAAAATTCTACTAACCAAAGAATACAGTACACCCCGCAACCGCCTTCGTCGTTTTTCGTAAAAATATATTTCTTCTTTAAATTTGGGCGCACTTCCTCTTCGCCAGTTTCTTGCTCAATCTGCTTTCGGGTTCTACGAGAGATATTTCGTATTCATTATTAGCGGCAAACTTTGACCAAGCTTCGAATGCAGTTTTGGTCTCAATTATCAGTGATTTAGCTTTATCTGTCCCGCACCATGCTTCTTATAAGTGTTAATAGTGCCCTTTTTAAGACCGAAGTAGTATCCTAGCAAGGTTGTTGTAGGGAATTTTCCATTTCTTGTCCAGATTGTTCTATTTAATTGTTGCAGACACTTTTGTTTGTTTGTGGGTGCAGTGGTACAGAGGTTAGTACGTTGAACTACTAATCTTAAGGTCTCAGGTTCAAATCCCACCGGTGCCAAGTACATCTAAAAGTCTTTTCCACTGCCGTATCTCTTGCGAATGTCTAAGAAATATTCGGCCTTTGCATGAAGAGAAGATTGTTTCTGCTTTGATCGCCACTTTCTTAGCATATAGAGCTGCCAGAATTTCCTCCTTCACACTCCTACTTCGAAGCTGCACAATCACTGTGCCAGATGGTGCCCCCTTGATCTTCTTTCTGTAACACATCTCCACATCATCGACCGTCAGTTGCATATCAACTCCCTTGTTTAGGATTTCGATCACCGTTGCACACACATTTTCGTTCTCAAAAAAGGGAACCCCACGCAGTTCAATGTGTTTAGAGTGATATATACATGTACTCTACATTATCAAGTCTCTCTCTTGTTGTTTTTAGTTCAGCTTTAATCATTTCGTTTTCTTTTTGTATTTCTGAGAGCAATCGTGTTGTTTCCTCAAGAGTAGAAATTTGTGCTTGCATTAAACCCAATGAGTGTAGAGTACTAGCAAGTTTATTTTTTATTTCCATGACCTTGAGATGAATGCCCTCTAGAGTTAAGTCATCTGCACTCAGACTAACATTGTTAGTGGCAAAAGAGGATGATAGCGATAATCGGTTCGGGTTGTTCTTTTTTTGTTGGACACAAACTTTACAATTCCATGTTTTTTTCGATTTGGTTATTTGTTCTACATCTAAAGGTTTAAGTGTGGCACATTTTGCGTGAAATAATAAACCGCACTCACTGCAATTAATCTTACAGATATCTCTTCCGATTTTTAATGAACAGATTTTGCAACTCATTATACCCTATTCTAAGGGTATATTAATTTTGACGCATAGTTTGTAACATACCTTAATATTGCCCGTAGACCCCTAAAAGTTACTATATTTATGATCAGCATCGATAGTAATGTCGATCTAGCCATGTCCGTCCGTCCGTCCGTCCGTCCGTCCGTCTGTAGCCAAAAATTAGGCCTTTAAACTGGACCTAGAGAGCTGAAATTTTAAACATATACTCTCTAGGGTCCCCAAATAATCAAGTTTACGAATTTTTGAAATCCGCCCACAGACACGCCCACAAACTCAAAAAAACAAAATTTTGGAAAAAATCGAATTTTGAGCTAGAAAGCTGAAATTTTGTATATAGGATCTATGACTCCTATAACTGCTCGGGATAAAAAATTTTCAAAATCCGCCCACTGACACGCCCACAAATAAATAAAACAATTTTTTTAAGGGTATATTATTTTTTTAAAATCCTAAGTTTGAGCTAGGGAGCTGAAATTTATAATATATACTCTCTATGGGCCCTTTATGCTCATGTGTAAATATTTTTAAAATCCGCCCACTGACACGCCCACAATTTTTTATTTTTTTTTGAAAATTCAAAGTTTGAGCTAGGGAACTGAAATTTATAATATATACTCTCTAGGGGCCCTTTATTCTCATGTGTTATTTTTTTTTTAAATCCGCCTACTGACACGCCCACAATTAAATAAAACAATTTTATTGAAACACCTAAGTTTGAGCTAGGGAGCGTTTTTTTTTTGATAAAATCCTTTAAATGTTATATAACAAAATATGTAGAGCGTTCTTAACAATTCAACCATACTTAGACTTTTGTCACGCCCACTTATGAGGGATAGGAATAAGAATAGGGTATCCAACAGTTCGCCCAAGCGGACTGTAGCCCGTCCCTATGTTTTTATTTTGTTTTACTTTTGTCTTTTTACTTCACTTAAGCTCTCTCACACACGTCTTCACTCGACAACGTTCTCTCTCTTGTCATCAGAAGCTTCTCAAATTTGCCGTTCCAAATAGGCTTCACAGTCTAAGAGCCCACAGCATTTTTTTGGAGTGAAGATATAACCAAATTTAGGATATATCAAAGTTAAGTGCCTAAGCCACCAAGGTGAAATATAGATGAAATAGCTTAAGTCTATTTCGCTAGTCTGGCAGCATTTGCTTGGGGCAAAGGTTAGTAATAGTAAAGTAAAAATAACTTCTGCAACCATTTTGCTTGTGCGAAGTGGAAGGGATCTATAATTAGACCAAGAGCCAGACCATTTTTTGGGAGTGAAGATATAACCAAAATTAGGATATATCAAAGTTAAGTGCCTTAATAGCTTAAGTCTATTTCGCTAGTCTGGCAGCATTTGTTTGAGGCAAAGATTAGTAATAGTAAAGTAAAAATAAGTTTTTTTCCAAATCCTGGATCGAAGATTTAATCACTTATGAATAGTATTAAATGAAAGAGATTGAAGCCATTTACTATCCCCATGCCAGAAGTACTAATAGTATGCACAAAAATCAGTTTTTGAAATAATTGATATAACCGAATATTGTTTATACCAAAATAATAGTTGAAGTGTGCTGATTCCGAAAATGTGGGTCCCAGACGTTTTGCATACACCCCTGTTGTCCAACCAAGCATGCATAGGTGCATATTTTTGTGAGATTAAACTGATAAGAGCATTGCTTCTATCTAAGCCAGCATTGGTAGTCAAGTGTCTATTTGCTACAGTTTCTGCAGATTTTTTCAAACCAATTGATTTAATTAGACAATTGAATAGTTGCAATTTGCTAATCAAGGCGCCAACATTGTGTGTTATTGGTGAAACCTACGACTCGAAGTGCTTTCACTTTCAAACTCGAAATGATAGAGTCATAAGAGAAGAAGTGGAGGCATTAAACAGTTCCCAGGAAGAAGCTGACACTCGTATGATGCTGCATGTGTCGTTCCTGCCAAACAACTTTTCCGCTGTCATAAGGTCCTCTGATACCGATGTCCTCATAACAGCGCTTTACAATTTTGCATTGTTAAAAAACAGTGTCAAAATGTGGGTTGAAGTGGGAGTAATGTCCAGAAATATAATGAGATTCATAGATGTAAACTCTATTTACAACACACTTGGATCCAGTTTTTGTAAGGCTCTACCAGGTTTTCACAGCTTCACTGGCTGTGATTATAATCCAAACCTCTTTAAAAATTGAAAAATAAAGCCTTTTAAGAGCTTACAGAGTCGACACGATTTTCAGTTAGCTTTTGCAGAATTAGGAAATACAATTGATGTTAAGGAACTGGATATTGATCGGTTTGAAGATTTTGCTTGCTGTATCTTGTATGTACCAAACTAAAGCTAAAAATGTTAACTAAGCGCGGTACGAAATATTTTACAAAGCCTGCAAGCCCATTTCAAAAAACCTTTTCAAAAATATCAAGAGTAAGTAAAACTTACTATTAATTTAGTCATGAATATAATAAATTTTGTTTATTTTGCGAAGGTTTTGAAGGAAGTCTCCTACCTCCAAATAAATCCGTGCTACTGCAGCAAATATATAGATGCAACTATATTTGTCCGGTGTGGAAAAATGCAATTTTGAATGAACCCATCCAAATATGACCATTAGACAATGGTTGGATACTATACGACTCAGGGTATCAAGTTAAATGGTTTGATAGCAAAACTGCACCTGGCAATGTCGATGATATTCTTAGGACTAACTTGGATGCATCCGACGATGAAGACAATGTTGTATGCAACGATTCATCTGATGAATCAGGTTGTGATTAAAATCATTTTTGTAGGGTTGAACAAAATATTGTAGTGTATGTAATCTGTAGATATTTAGTTGGATTTATTATTATTTATGTTTTTATTTTCCTAGAAATGTCATCGAACAGATTTTTTTTATAAGTGTTCTTTTGAATTCATCCATTTAGTAAAAAAAAATTATTGAAGTATGTTGGTGTATAAAGAACAATGACGTTAATATAAATTAGTTTTTTAGTCTTATTTATCAGGCTATTAGTACGTCTGGCAAGGGGTTTGCCCTATGCAAAAGGTCTGGGACCCACATTTTCTTTATCCATTACTTTGGTATATGCAATATGTGGATGCAATATGTGGTTATACCAATTATTTCAAAAACTGATTTTTTTGCAAACTATTAGTGCGTCTGGCATGGCGATAGTAGGTGGCTTCATCCTCTTTCATTTAATACTATTTATAAGTGGTTATATCTTCGATCCAGGATTTGAAAAAAACGCATTTTTACTTTACTATTACTAATCTTTGCCTCAAACAAATGCTGCCAGACTAGCGAAATAGACTTAAGCTATTAAGGCACTTAACTTTGATATATCCTAATTTTGGTTATATCTTCACTCCCAAAAAATGGTCTGGCTCTTGGTCTAATTATAGATCCCTTCCACTTCGCACAAGCAAAATGGTTGCAGAAGCTAGGTTTTATGTCCTGTATGGTTAATGCCTATTTTTTTATTTTTTTTATTTGTGTTCGTCTCCATCTGCACAAAATGTGTGCCAGGACGAGACAGTGTTGCTGGGCTATTGCCTCTCCCAGGTTCACTTTGCAGAGAACATGCTACCAAAGGGCAGTCAATCTGGGCTTCATTTCCGCCAATGCTGTAAATGATCATGTGCAGGCTTTGTTTGACGAGCACGTTATAAGGAACAATATGACGGTATGACTTGCACATGCTTAAAATATCTTCACTCGGAAAGGTCCTGATGCTGTATCCCAGTCCATGGCACATTTCACTTGATATGTCCGTTTAAATCTCTGCCAACAAACAAAAGTTCTTTCTTGCGGATGTTTTTGATGAGGTTGTGAAAATGTAGTAGGAACCCATTTTTTTCTCTCTGTTCGTAGACTTTGGGAGCCTATGCAATGACCATATTCCATACCTCACCTTGCACCACCAGTTTGAGAGACATTAAATGATCCACGGACTTTGAAATCTCACCTGTTCTGTCCCGTAGTAGAACATCTACGCAGCTTTTGTCTCAAAGTCAAAGAAGCGCGCCCTATTTCCGATCGCCATTTCATTTTTTGAACACTCAAGATGTCCACTCGCCTTCAAACCATCATCTTTTCAAGCTTGTAGCTTCAGCCACTCATACTTCCAACTTTCCACCACGCGACCCTTAGGTTTTGCCTATAAGCTCTGACCTCTCACGAATGGCGTGGTACTGCCTTTTATAAAAGCTTTCATTTCCACAATGATTGCGCTTAAATGATTTCGACACGTGCACGTGCATGCTCCTATTAATTTTCTTTTGATCTTCTTTTTACGATACCAGTCATGCCACGTATTTGCATGAAAACTTGCGAGATAGCTTTAAGATGGTGAGTGGGTCGTTAGGCTTTCCTGTATATTAAAATTGCCTTGATGTCAGTAAAATGACAGTTAACTTCAGTTTAACGAATCTATTGAATGTTCCACATTTTTCTCTGGGTGGACTTTTATTTCAACGTCGATTTGACGTACCGGCTCGATTGGTGTGCTCAAGAATGGCTTGAGAGTGCGTTCGACTACTGACCTGGTGGTCCCATCAGTTTCACCTCACATTGCTCCACATAAATATAAAATTTCAATATTATGGGTAAACCTCCCACACAGGTCCTAAAACCTTGCATCTCCAACCGTTTCCGTGAACAAAGTGAAATGGTTCTTGACATTATTACGCCGACTACAAATGGGAATTTGAGAAACTTCGAAGAGTTTCAATTATCATGAGAAGCTTTTCAAATTTGACGTTCGGAGTCGGCTAGAAATTGTAGGCCCGTGTCAAGAATATAACTTCGTTTACACAAGTGTTTGGGGAAGGTAGGTTTAAGGCCCTGCATGGGCCTTAATTCATAATATTTATTTATTCCTTAAGGTAAATACTTCTACATTCCAGTGGCATAAATTAAATGTTCGGTCTTTGTTGTTGCTCGCGAATGACAACGTCCACCGAAGAGCAACATAACGAAAGCAAAAACGTCTAAACATTTGGAATCCACTTTAACGTTCAGCAAAAACTAATAATTATAAAGCTTATACTCACAGCCACAGGATATAGTCAACCCAGAGAACATGTTGACGAATAATTGTGGCACACAGATCGACCCAACCTTCTGAAGCGGCTTTTCTTTTTCGACCATACGAAGTCGTTTGAAAACAACAACAACGTAGGTACAACATATCAAACTTATGTACAAAGTTGGACAGATGTTGTTCTACTACTGCCCTATCCATAGGAGGGCGAAGACCACTTATCCTTACCTATGGCATATGCTACGTGCGAGAGCACAAGTAATGGGATTGCGTGCTGGGAATACAGAAATAGACTGCCACAATATCGTTTGCCACCGATATGAATTGTGGAGGCATTTCGTTTTTGTTTCAATAAGAATATGTAGATAGCTTTGGGTCGAATGGGAGCAGCAGAGCATTGGACCATCGGACCAAAAACATTACCATTGTTCGGCTCACAATTCAAAAGATTATTCGTTGACAACTTTCATGGAGGACATTTTAGGGATTTGTCTGAGATTCCCCGGCATAAGGACAAGTGATGTTTAAAACAAAATTCTACACTGTATAAGTGTATATTCCTCTGGAGAAGATACCAGATTGAGTGAGTGTCTCATGAGAAGCATGTTGCGACTACTGCTTTGCTATTTAATTTCAGGGTGGCGTACATTACAGTTTACAATAAGCTTCATAGAAGCCAATCCACCCGACATCTCACAGTTTAGGATTTATTAACACGCCCATATCAAGTGTAATGGGTAATATCTGATGCGGAATTTCTTGCGAGGGAAAAAAATTTAGATATGTATTGTTTCGCCTTGACAATGCGGCAGAGGGTGCCAGTGGTGTACCCAAGTTTCTTCTTTGTGTTTGCAGAAGGGTTAATTAGTAAATTGATAACCCTTGTTTTGTTTTGCAAACTTTGACAGAGGATGAACTTTACAGCTGCTGGCACATTTTTGCGAATTAGATAATCCCATCATCGAATTATGATTACGATTTGGGTATGGGATTTCACTGGTATGACAATGTAATTTAGCACTTAGCTAATCATTTGCAATTAACTAAATTGATGTCAGGTAGCGAAGTTAATAGGAAGTGAGAGAAGAATAACAAACCAAATGCAAAGGATATTTGAGGTAAAAATGTGTTGCAAAGCGAAATAAATAACGAACCGGAAGTAATTTAATCAGGTTAAGAGCATATCCATCAAATATTATTTTTTTAATTTGAGTAACAATCTCAAATCGGCCTGCCAGCGGTATGATTGCGTTTGATTTTGTTTAACACTTTGCCCTGAGGTATTGATTCAAAGTAGTGGCCTGCATCATATCTTAACCAAACGATGTTGATCGAATCTGGGGGTTTTGATAAGAAATTATTCCCAATGTTTGCATGGCGGCCCAACAACTGGATTGGTGAAGAGGACAGTCTTCACTTTCGGTTGGTATCAATATTAATCATTTCACGTTAAAGATAGCAAACAAAAGCCTTATATGAGATGGTCGGGCAATCATTTATTTCCAGATCTTTTTTGTCTGAATAAAACTCCTCCTACGACTACAAGCAATAAGTGTTTTCGTTGCACTGGTGGAATAACCGCAGATCAAAAAACGGTACCGGAAATGACATTTTCTCTTCCCTGAAAAAATTGGCCTGCCCAACGGTTATCTATATGTTTCCACAAACACAATCTCCGAATGAGATATGTAACCCCAGGGATCCCATAGACCTTGGAAAACAAGGGAACGCAAGGGAATCCAAATCTAACTTAAAGTAATTAACAGTACTTGTCTAGAGAAAAAGAAAAGAAAAAACTTAAAACTAACTAATTTTATCGCTATTCTACAATTAACTAAATTTATTCACTATCGTGATACCTACTACTTTAAAACGAACGGTGAACCTGGAGGTGCAGGGAAATAACTTCACGGGCAATAACTTCACATGGGCAATAACTTCACCTCGAGTGGGGAATAACTTCACTTTTTTTTGTGAACTTAATGCCTACTGATGGTGAGCAATAACTACACTTTTTAGTGGGAAATAAATTCTCTTAACATTTTATGATAATTCAAGAACCGTACCTCGCACCTACTCCAAATCAAACAGTGACCCCAAGCAGTGGGGTTGAAGGGGGGCAGCATGCCCCCCCATAGGTATTGAACTGTTTATGGAATCTACTTACGGTTTCGCAACTAATCCCATAAACAGTGCAATGCATATGGGGGGGGGGGTTGTCCCCCCCTGCAACCCCCCTGCATGGGGTCAATGTTTGATTATAGGTGGGAAATAACTTCACAAAATTTACGGTGAAGTTATTGCCCACTCGAGGTGAAGTTATTGTCCATGTGAAGTTATTGCCCGTGAAGTTATTTCCCTGCACCAACCTGGAGCCTTATTGGTGGTGATTTTTCTTGTAATAGGCATTGTTTCGCTCTCAATCAGCGAATTCCAATCCAACAGGCAATCACGAAAATCATCTTTCCCGAGTTCAACGTGCATTGCCGACTCGGACAGCCGCATCGTGTTCCTGATTTTTTCTGTTTGTATGACGTACTTAAGTAGTTTTGTTTAGCGGGTTTGATTTTTTTTTTTTGAATTTTGTAGATTTATGTGTAAATTAGTTTTAAGTGACAGACAAAATTTAGTTTTTTTTTTTTTTTATGTGCCTGAAGGTAAAGGAATCTTTCAAAGATACCAATCGCCCTTAGATACTACAGCCATCCATTCATCCATCCTCTGCAATACCGAGGCCGCCTATTCCAGTTTATTTTTTTTTTAATTATTTATTTATTTATTTTTGTTCATCAAACGGAGGTACACTTGGTCCTCTAATGGATTACATACTTAATTCGACAAATTATTAACATACTTAAGTAACCTCAAAGTTTGTTAAAAGCATAAGCAATTGATTTTTGAACGTATTTCTACTTATAATAGAGTGAAGATCAATGAGATTTACAACTGAATTAGTTTCTCTTAAGCATCTAGCTATTGTTTCATTATATCAATATTGTACTCTATGAATTGGCTCAACAAAAATATTTTGATTTCTCAATGGTATCACGGGTCTTCGATATCTGATCTGACTTTATACGGTTAGTTATTAGGTCTCTGAAAAACATGATCGAAAAATACCTCCGCCGAATACATAAAGGCAAGATTCCAATCAATTGGCATCTAATAAAGGAACAAAATATCGGCCAAATGGCCGCCGCGACCTCGGCGGCACACCTCCATCCGATGGTCCAAATCTTCGATGACGCTGAGGCGTAATTGAGATTCTATGCCGTTAATGTGCCGAATTATCTCATCCTTTAGCTCTTGAATTGTTGCTGGCTTATCAACGTACACCTTTTCTTTCAAATAACCCCAAAGAAAGAAGTCCAACGGTGTCAAATCACATGATCTTGGCGGCGAATTGACATCGCCACCACATGAGATAATACGGCCATTGAATTTGTCGCGCAAAAGAGCCATTGTTTCGTTAGCTGTGTGGCAAGTGGCACCGTCCTGTTGAAATCACATATCGTCCACATCCATATCTTCCAATTCGGGCCATAAAAAGTTCGTTATCATCTCACGATAGCGAACACCATTCACAGTAACTGCCTGACCGGCCTCATTTTGGAAAAAAATACGGCCCGATGATGCCGCCAGCCCATAAACCGCACCAAACAGTCACTCTTTGTGGTTGCATTGGTTTTTCGACAATCGCTCTTGGATTATCATTCGCCCAAATGCGGCAATTCTGCTTATTGACGAATCCACTGAGGTGAAAATGTGCCTCATCACTGAAGATGATTTTCTTCGAAAATTGATGAACCACTGTTGCCATTTCTTGCCACCATTCTGACCATTGACGACGCTTGAAATGGTCAAGAGGCTTTAGCTCTTGAGCCAATTGCACCTTGTAAGCGCGTAAATGCAAGTCTTTATGCATAATGTTCATCAACGACGACCGTGAGAGGTGCAATTGTTGGGCACGACGACGAGTTGAGGTGGACGGCTCTTCAGCCACACTATCGCGAACAGCAGCAATATTTTCTGCAGTACGAGCTGTACGAGCATACATGCACTGGTGTTTTCACATCTCCTACAGACCCGGTTTGCTCAAATTTTTGCACGATTTTTCCGATTGTACGCACATTTGGACGATTAAATTGACCGAAAAAATCACGAAGAGCACGATATGCATTTTGATTTGAACGCCCATTTTCATAATAAGCCTGAATAACTTTAAGCGTTGCTCGATTGTGTATCTTTCCATGGTTCAAATTGAGTTAGTCTGAAATTGAGAAATGTCAACTTGACGTTTAGGTGTGGTTCACATTCAACATCGGCTCTTACAATTTAACCACCCTTTATTATATGGTGGCAAGTGGATATTCCCATTAAGATTTTTTATCGCAGCTCTGGTAAACCATTTTTGAATGTTCTCAATCCTTGAAGAGTGAACCATATAAAATGGATTCCAGATAACAGAGCAGTAATCTAAGGAAGACCTCACATATGCAAAATATAAGTATTTAAGGGTACAGAAGGGTCAGAAAAATCTTGAGAGTTTCGCAAGATTAATCCCATCATTGACCTGCATTTTGTGACGAGGTAGTCTATGTGACTATTGAAATTGAGCTTATAGTCGAATAATACGCCTAAGTCTTTTTTGGATGAGATGCTTTCCAAGGGTAGATTTGTTATACTGTAGGTAAACTGGATTTGTGCCCGTTTCCGGTAGAATGTGAGGCTATTGTACTTTAAAATATTAAGATTTAAACAGTTAATTGTACACCAATCTGATAATCTATTGAAGTCTTCCTGCAACAATAAACAGAAGTGATTTAATAGACCGAATTTCCAGTCATCGGCGAATATTAAGCATTCAGAATTAAGGATGACATTGGGAATATCACTAACAAATAAAAGAAATAATAAAGGCCCAAGATGGCTGCCTTAGGGGACTCCCGAAGTAGCGTCAATGCGATCAGAGACAATACCATTAATCCTAACAAACTGCGAGCGTCCTCTTAAGTAAGAATTGAACCATTCTAAGAGACTTGAGTGAAAACCAATGTTACGCAATTTGTTAAGAAGAATATCGTTTTTTACCCGATCAAATGCTTTTGCAAAATCTGTGTAGATGACATCGCACTGCATCTCATTCACCATGTTGTTTTTCCAGACCAAGCGCTCTGGCATTCCTGAATTTTCTTTAAAACGGAAATTTGGTCTTCCTTGCCTTCTCGACGTGATTTAGCTTATTAGACCGCATCCACAATCCACATCTTGTTTACAGCTCATAAAGTTTGCGGTTGTACCTATCTTCTCCTCCATTCGCCATCCGCGCACACGGGACCAAATATTCGACAGATTATTTTCTTTCAAAAGAACCGAATATTAGCCCTCCTTTCCTACTTATTGTGCAGCACTCGCCACCGTAAAGCAGGGCTGGCAGGATTAAGGTTCGATAGAGCATGCATTTTGTTCTTCGAGTGAAGAGTTTCGCACCAATTTGTTTGGCCAAACCAAAGTACTCGTACCAGCGGTTTCCTAAGGGAATTCTCCCTCCGATCTCCACTAAGGCGTCATTTGTGAAGTTGTGGAAATTTGGTCTATTGGCGATCTACCGGGCCGGAAGCCACACTATTATGTGCCAATTATTGTGTGCAGAACAGCTTGAGACTTTAACGCAGTACGTTGGACAGGATCTTATATTCAATATTTATCAGGGATATGCCTCGATAGTTCTTGCAAGGCATAGAATCGCCTTTCTTTTAGATGAGCCATATGGAGCTGATATTTCAGTCATCGGACATGCTTTCTTCCACCCATAATTGGTTGATGATTTGGTGCATGCGCCCAACCAAAACATTACCTCCGTATTTTAAAAGCTCAGAGCCAGCGGCCCTATTGTTCTTAAGCTTTCTTATAGCTAAGCCAACCTCTTCTATAATGGGTGGTGAAATCCGTTCATCATTTACAGGACATGGGTTCTCTTCTTGCCCTATAACTGTCTCTACATGATGACATTAAGCAGGTATATATTGGATATGCTGCTTAAGTACATCATTCGTCGCTGCTTCGATGAGCATGCATCCCGGTCTTTAAGCCAGCAGCCAATTGCTTCGGTTTCTTGTAAAGTCTTCGGATGTTGGATCGAAACTATTCTCTCGCTGCCCTTGTTTTGCGCTGCACCGTTTTTAAATGTTCATCTTCCGTCACCTTCTTCCGGTAAATGCAAACGCACACATCACCATGGGATATGCCCGATTCACATACCTGATCTTGACAGGTCAATCGATATATGCCTACGTGCTTAACAGTAAAATGCACAAAGGTTTAAGTTGAAACAAAAATAAAAATCTTTATTTATTTTGTTTGGTACAATCACTTAATAAGAACGAATAACGCGCACCCAGACGAACAGAGTAGAACTGAAGAAGTTATAAGCTTCTTTCTTTTGCGAAGCGGAGAAAGAATGCACAAAATGTGCAGAGTACGCAAAATACGCAAACTGCCTATTTTGCGATTATGTTTATTGTTTCTTGGACAATAAATTATCATTGTGAAACAGAACATGCAGAGTGCACAGAAATATATTATTTCTTGTGCAATGATAAGTATAAAAATGATTAAATGATTAGGGTTTGTGGGGATATTGCTGATGCTATAACTCTTAACCTCACCCCTCAGAGATGCAGTATGAGAACCACAAAGCGTGCTTATAGTAGTAGAAGATAACAATCTCTCTTTTTTTAATGTTATGACTACAACTTAGCTACAAGTAGTTTACGCTTCTGTAGTTCATCGTGCAGGCTGCATTCCACTGAAAGCACCTGCAACCGCCATTTCATGCACTTTGCCCTAATGTTCTACATCGAACGGTCTGGTTTTTTGTAGTCAGCGCAGAAGGACCGTCTCGTCCAAAGATCAGGCAATTTTATGTTTAAAATGCATTTGAAGACAAGAACGAAGTTTATAAGCAAGTTTGTTACCTCGTCCCTCACATCAGCAATTCCTAGATCTCTGTGAATATTACTTACCATTCTTTATGTTACCTACATGTAGCATTCCCAATTGCTCTTAATGTTTTGTTTCGAAATGCCTATAATAATGATGTATTGCTTGGTTTGGTACAACCCCAAAGTAGTAAATCGTACGTCCAAGACGGCTTCAGCACTTGCTTATAAAAGCAGCATCTCTCTGAGCCTGATTTCGAGCTCGTCGCGCTTCTTTTCAACGTGTGACTTCCACTTAAGTTTTGCGTCTAGATTAATTCCCAGATATTTTGCCTCGTTTTTTTTATAATAAGCGCGCACTAAAGGGATTTGTTGGGACCCTTATAATGTATTAGCTACACACGGAAATTAGGGTGAGACGAAAAGGAGAGATGCCGATGCACGTTGGTTTTGAATGTTTGTAGGTTATAATGTGTAGGAAAAATGGAGCGGGGAAGAGCATTCCACATTCGTGTTGTACGGCTGAGGAAAGATTCTTTGAACTTCACTGTACGTCCGAACACAGGCTTGAGGCTGAACTGATAAGCATTCCTTGCATGACGGGTATTGCGGCTGAAATGTTCAAGGGGAGGAATGCAACTGGCTATTTCGTTTGAGCACTTATGGTGGAAATAACGATAAAACAACGAAAGGCAGGAGACATTACGACGATGACTAAGAGAGTCAATCGATCTCGCGATGTCTCGGTCGCCAATGAGTTTTATCGTGCGTTGTTGGATCCTGTCAAGTAACTCCAAATAAGTTATCGGTGCAGCGGACCAGATATGAGTGTTGAACTCGAGTTTCGGGCGAATTAACGCATTATAAATTGTAGCCAGATCAGAAGGGGTGAAATATTTCTTACAACGCTTAAGGAAGCCTAGACATTTCGCGGCATTCTTGGCGACACCGAATATGTGGTCATTCCAACGAAGGTTGTCATTAACACACATACCGAGAATGGAAAGTCTTTCGGCTTCAGCGATGCAAGTGCCATTCATAGATAATGGCAGTGTGTGTGGGTTTTGCTTTAATGACAGGAGACAGCATTGTGTTTTGGAAGCATTAAATTCCACTCTATTGGTTTTACCCCACTGAGTTATGCTGTTAAGATCGGAATTTAATGAGCTTAACATACGTTTCCGTTCCAGTTCCACACTCGCAGATGAGGGGCGTGACCCAAGAAACGAATATGAGAAGCTGAGGGTACTGTCATCAGCAAAGGAATAGATTGGAATAGAAGTAACAGACAGGAGATCATTTATGAAAATGAGAAAGAGAGTCGGGGACAGAACAGAGCCTTGGGGGACACCAGCATTTATTTGGTGAGTTGCAGACTTGAAGCCGTCCAAAACAACTTGAATTGAACGGTCCGAAAGGTAATTTCTAATCCATTGAAGAAGAGTATCATCGATTCCAAATGCACGCATTTTCGACAAGAGAGCTTGATGCCAAACTCTGTCAAATGCTTTGAAATATCAAGCGCAACAATCTTACTTTCACCACCCTGATGAAGAGATTGGTTCCACTTTTCGGTTCGATATGTCATCAAATCACCAGTAAACCTGTTGCTGCGAAAACCATACTGCCGGTCATTGAGAAGTTTTCGCGATTCAAGATATTTCATTAGCCGACGGTTTATCAGCGTTTCCATGACCTTAGAAAGAAGGGACGTAAGTGCAGTTGGTCGGTAGAAGGAGGGAGAAGAAGATTCGCCTTTTTTTGGTACAGGCTGGACAAATGCTGTTTTCCATCTTCCAGGGAAGAGTCCTGAAGAATATGACAGATGGAAAAGCTTACGCAATGGTTTTGCCAGCGAAGAAGAACACCTCTTCAGAACGATAGGGGAAATACCATCTGGACCAGCGGATTTGTGAACGTCAAGATATTGAAGTACTCTAGCCAGTGTACGAGTGCCAAAGTGGATTGGTCCCATAGAGAATGCTACGCGCTCGAGTACAGGGGGAGACAAAGCACAATCTGGGAGCGTTGAGCTGACTGCAAAGTGAGCAGCAAGCAGATTGACCCTATCTGTAGAGCTGACAGCTGGAACGTCGTTGTAAATGAGTGTCGGGATAGATGACGAGGCCGAATTCTTGATGTTTTTAACAAATGACCAAAAGTTTTAACTACCAGTGGGACTTTGTAGTATTTTTTGCCTCAACTTTTGGTCATAGGAGAATTTGACACGATTAATCTGGGCATTGCAGTCATTTCTGACTTGTTTAAACTTTTTACTGCTTTCCTCAGATGGGTTGGCTTTGAATAGCCGAAAACTTACCTCTTTTAAGGCTTACCTCTTGTTAGCCTCTTTGCAGCTCGAGTCACACCACGCGTTAACCTTGGGTTTAATACTTTCAATCCTGTTAGGGATAAAAGACTTCATACCCAGGTGAATTAAGTTTGTGATCATATTTGCAGATGGCAATGGTGCGATGGTAGTGTATTCACTAAGTGATTGGTAGGTCGTGCGTTCGAAACCCGACCAGGGCCATGATTTTTATAAATTGAATACACACAACAAAAACTGATCTCCCTAAAGCAATTTAGGCGCCACCTGTTGAGAAAAAAAAATCCCATAGCACCAAACTTCTTTCCTATCCTTCTATTCTTTTAGTAAGTAACACCCAAAAATAGGCAATGAAGTGCTGGGAGCTACTTGCGCAACAAACTAAATGCCTGCGCTGTGGTTTTACCATTATAAGGGTACTGTGTCACTACAGAAAAAAAGAAATCCCTTTAGCGCACGCAAATTATAAAAAAAGCATCCACGTCGCTGTCGAGGAAGCACAGCGACCAGTTAAAACTCTTAAAGAAACCGTTTAGTTTTTCCCAATTGGCTTTCTCGTACTGCCATACGGTTCTTTTAGGAGTTTGTTCTTTAACTATGTGGTTGGAGTACGAGAAATTTGCTGATATGGTACAATGGTCTGACGAACCTAGAGGCGATAATACGTTCAAAGTGTATTTATCGGGGTGAGAGGTAAGAAACAAGTCCAATGTGTTGGCGGTTTGGCTGCTAATGTCCGGTATTCGTGGCGGCTCATTTACAAGCTGAGTCAGGTTATTTACCTCAGCGAACCTTCCTTCGGGTGTTGTCTGACCAGAATGTCGAAGCCAGCTTGAATTGTGTATCGCCCGCAATAACGATTTCAGAACGAGGATGAAGGGTCACAATTCTTGTAATAGAATCAGACAGGGCATCAAACTCATTATAAGTTGAATGTCTGTCCAAGTTGGGGCTTCTGTAAATAAACAGTACCTAGTGGATTAATTGAATACGGACATGAAATTTTAGCCAAATGAAATTAAATTCTTTGCTGGCACATTGGCGATATTGAGGCTGAAGTTGGTAGGCTAAGTCACTACGTATATAAACGGCGATACCGCGATGGGAAAAGAATAATGGCACTAAGTTGTACCCAGGTAGACTAAACTCTGTAAAATCAGAGCCAACGCTAACCTGGGTTTCACTTAGTGCCAAATCAGCTGGTTTGTTGTGAAAAACATGGGCGTATAATGAAAAAAAAAAATTTCTCAACCCAGGAATGTTGCTAACAGCCACAACGAAATTCCTACACATTACAAAAAACAAACATAAAAAAAACACAACTCCGACGATAACTAAGCATAGGCCGTGAATTGAAAATATACTGTTGCATCCAGGCTAGGATTCGAAAAAAAAAAACGTAATTCTATTTAATTAATCTTTATTAGTTCTCTTTCAATGTCTTTTACTTCTTGATTATTATTCTAATAATTCACTTATTTAATCCAACAATTCACTTTCACAATTAATCACTTTAAATAAACAATCACCTCTCTTATTCAATATTCTCTATACTTTTCACTACTGTCATCTATCGCCCTTCTTTAT
The DNA here is from genome assembly GCA_949715645.1 of Portevinia maculata. NCBI lineage: Eukaryota > Metazoa > Arthropoda > Insecta > Diptera > Syrphidae > Portevinia > Portevinia maculata. Next base: position 226,395,116 of record OX454526.1, read on the forward strand.
CGCGGTTCACAACTAGAATGTCTTGGGTGCTCCTGCGACATCTATTTATATCTCCTAGTGACACCTCTCGAAATTTCCAGATTCGTTGAGAAGGTTCGTTAAGTTCAGAAGGTTCGAGAACAACATACCAAGTTATACCACAGCTACTCAAACTGCTATTCCAATGCTGCCAAAATCGGTAATATGGCCACTTTCTACTAGATGGCGTAGTTGACTAATTAATGACACAGTTCAAGCAAACATGCAACAATATCCCCCTCTTAAACTTGTTCGTCCCGAACAAGCACGTCAATATTTTCCCCATGGTAGCGATGGAGACGATCCACATGGACAACTTTTAGCTTGCCTCTTCCTCGCTGGATCCGGTAGACAACATCGTTGATGCGCTTCACTATCTTATAGGGTCCTTCCCAATCCTGCTGTAGTTTAGGTGACATACCTTTTCGGCGATGAGGGTTGTAAAGCCATGCCAGATCTCCTTCCTGGAATCCTGTGGTGGTCGCTTTTGTATCGTACCTCGTCTTCATGCGGCCGCTGGATATCCGAATCTTATCTCTAGTTTTCCGATGAATGTTTCTGATGATTTCTCTGAGATCCGCCACATAATCATCTTCATTCGTTGCTTCATCAGTCGGAGATCCAAACATCAATTCACTAGGTAACCGGATGGTTCGACCAAAAAGGATTTCGGATGGAGTATGTCCTGTTGTGTTATGAACTGCGCTTCGATAAGCTAATAGGAACATGGGGATGTGCTTGTCCCAGTCCCGCTGGCAGTCGCCAACCACCTTAGAAAGGTGTTCGTTTAAGGTTCTATTGAAGCGTTCCACCATTCCGTCCGATTGTGGATGAAGCGGGGTTGTTCTTGTCTTCTTAATCCCTAGTAGCTGGCATACTCCTTGAAAGATCTTCGACTCGAAGTTGCGACCTTGGTCCGAGTGCAATTCCATTGGTACGCCAAATCTGCTTACCCAGTTGTGGACAATCTGCTCTACCACGGTTTTAGCTTCTTGGTTAGGTATAGCTAAGGCTTCAGGCCATTTAGTGAAGTAGTCCATCACTACGAGGATATAGCGGTTTCCACTGTTGGTTTCCGGAAACGGTCCTGCGATGTCAACTGCAATCCTTTCAAAGGGCGCTCCAACGTTGTATTGATGCATCTTGCCTTGCATTTTTACTCTCGGGCCTTTACTGGCTGCGCAAGCGGCGCATTTTCGGCACCAGTTTTCGACATCGTCTCTTGCGTGGATCCAGTAAAAGTGTTCTCGCACTTTTTCGAGTGTCTTATTTACTCCCAAGTGACCTCCGGACACTCCATCATGTAGTTCCCTAAGTACTTCGTTGACTTTCGATCTGGGTACCACAAGTTGCATCACGGCTGATGTTCCATCCGAACTTTCCCATTTTCTTTTCAAAATGCCATCCTGGACATGAAGTGAGTCCCATTGTGCCAAGTATGCCTTCAATTCCGGACTCCTATTGGAGTTCTGCTGCCAGTCCGGCTTGCCCTCATGTTCCTTCCAGGCGAGAATCGGCTCGATATCCGGATCTTCCTGTTGAGCATTCCGGATCTCCCGTGCACTCCAGCCACTAATGGGCTCAGCTCTCAACCGTTGGACTGATAATTTATCTTTTTCCTCCTGGCGTACGCAATGTTTACAATCAGCCTTGCAGGGTCGCCGGGAGAGGGCATCTGCGTTGGAGTGAAGAGTTCCCTTTCGGTGCTGTATCTCGTAGTCATACATCTGCAGCCGCTCAATCCACCTCGCGACTTGTCCTTCAGGGTTCTTAAACTGCAGCAGCCACTTTAGAGACGCATGATCTGTTCGCAGGATGAATTTCTGCCCATATAAGTACTTGTGGAAGTGCTTTGTTGCCAGGATCAAAGCCAGGAGTGCCCGCCTGGTTACGCAATAGTTCCTCTCCGGCTTGGATAGCACTTTACTGAAGTAGGAAACTACTCTCTCTTGGCCATCATGGATCTGCGAAAGAACGGCCCCGATCCCAACATTACTAGCGTCGGCATCTACAATAAATGTCTTTCCTGGAGTAGGGTACGCTAGAATTGAAGCATCACACAGTTGGTGTTTGAGACTCTTGAAACTCGCTTCGCATTCACCTGACCATTTAAATGGTTTTCCCTTTTCCGTCAGTTGATGCAAGCTCTTTGCGATCCTTGCGAAATCCTTCACAAACCGTCTGTAGTAAGTTGCAAGTCCCAGGAAGCTTCTCAGTTGGTGTTTGTCTTTGGGAACGGGCCAATTTTTCACCGCATCGACCTTCTCTGGGTCAGTCCTTACTCCTTCGGACGAGATGATGTGCCCCAGATATTTTACCTCAGATCTAAAGAGATCACACTTTTTCGGGTTAAGCTTTAATTGTGCACTTCGTAGTCTCTGGAACACTTCCTTCAAGTTATCTCGATGTTCTTCAAACGTTTTTCCAACCACGATGACATCGTCCAAGTAGACCAAACACGTTTTCCATGTAAGCCCCAACAAAACACGTTCCATTAGTCGCTCAAAGGTTGCCGGCGCGTTACACAGTCCAAATGGCATTACTGTGAATTGCCAGAGCCCGTTTCCTGCTGTGAAAGCTGTTTTCTCACGGTCTTTCGGATGTATCTGCACTTGCCAGTAGCCACTCTTCAGATCTAGAGTGGAAAACCATCGAGCTCCGGACAGTGTATCCAGCGTATCGTCAATCCTTGGTAGAGGGTAGCTATCCTTTTTGGTGACATTATTCAGTTGGCGATAGTCTACACAGAACCGAGTGCTGCCATCTTTCTTTTTGACTAGGACAATTGGAGATGCCCATGGGCTTTTAGAGCATTCGATTACTCCTTCCTTCTCCATCGTCGACACCATCTCTGCAACCTCCGTCTGCTTAGCCAATGGTAATCGTCTGGGAGGCTGACGAATCGGTCTCGCATCTCCAGTGTCTATCCGGTGTTGTACAAGGTGTGTTCGGCCATACTCGCAGTCCCGCGAAGCGAATATATCAGCAAACTCGTTGATGAGGTTCCCTGCCAAGGCTTGCTGCTCCTGATTCAGATCGCAGTGCTGGAATAAAGTTCTTTTGACCTCAGTCATTCCCATTGGTGAACGAGGCTTCGCAACACCTTCCTGTGATAGTTTCGTGATGGCCGTAACCGGTACACACTTTCCAACCACCTCACCTTGCTTCAATTTGACGCTTTTGTGTTCCGCATTAAGAACTCGTACGGGAACCATATTGTTCTTCGGCTCGACAAGCATTTTTCCAACCACGCAATTTCGGCAGTGGTTGTCTTCTGGCTCGACTAGAAAGAATCGGTGGGCCCCAGGATCACCTTCCAGCTTTGTCCAAATCAGTGTCTCTGAGGAAGGTGGTAGGACCTCGTCCTTACTAATGACTGTCCTCAGGGATGCGACGTTCTCGTTCCCGTACACCATCGGAATTTCTACGTTTCGATACTTGAGTACTTGCATACCAATGTCCAATACTACATCATGCGCCTTCATGAAATCGATTCCAATGATGCATTCGTCACATATATCGGCTACTAGGAAAGCGTGGGAGAATACTAATCCTGCCAAATTTATTGTTAGTATGACCTCTCCATACACTTTCGCTGTCGCTCCTGTTGCTGTTTTCAGACAGTAATTGCTGGTGTTGTGCAGCCAAGACTGACGGACGATGTCCCTCCTTATGATGGAAGCGGTGGCACCGGTGTCGATGGTTGCCCACACTTATTTTGTCCGATATAGGCTTCCACTGTTAGACTCTGGTTTCCTCGTTTGGTTTGGGAGACTTGAATTGTGGTCCTGGGGTCGTCGATTCCGGAAACCCACTTCTGCTCCGAGAAGCTGCCCCTTACACGTTTCCCGACTGCTGGTTCTGCGAAGCTATATCTGCCAGATGCTTCTTCGTTGCGTCTCCTAGGCCCGCAATGTGGACAACTGCCTTGTCTGGATGGAGCTCTACACTGTTTCTGCAGGTGCCCTATTTTGTTGCAGTTCCAACAGCGCATTTGACCTCTGTTATCTCTGTTCCGGTCTACTATGTCTGTTCTTTGACATGAGCATTCAACGGCAGTCATTTCCCTTACGCGGTGGAACACATGCGATGCCTGATCAGCAGCTTGCATTGTCAAGGCAAATGCTAGGGCCTCAGCGAGAGTTCTCTTTCCAGCCATTCTTACGGCCATTTGCAGTTGTCTATCTTCAATGGCTTGGATAAACGCCTCCACAGCCATTTCATTGATGAGAACCTCACCAGCATTAGGATATGACAAATGTGCCAGACGTTCGATATCTGCTTGCAGCTGTTGAAGTGTTTCTCCCCGCTTCTGGACTCTACTGCGTAGCTGGACCCTGTACACTTGCTGCATATGCTCATCACCGAAGCGCATCTCTATAGCCTTGACCAGGGCGTCGTAGTCGTGTTGCTTCTCTTCTGAGACGGTTTGGAGTAACTCCGCAGCTGTACCTCTTAGTGCGAGCGTTAGCGCAATCGACTTTTCCTCGTTGTCCCAGCTGTTCGCCATTGCAGCTGCTTCAAACTGTTTCTTATAAATTGGCCATGATGTTTGACCGTCGAAAACAGGAGGCTGCATCTCTTTCCTTCTCGGGCAGTCCGCAGAATTTTCTCGAGCCTTCTGCTTCTTCACTTTCTCCAGCTCTCTAGCCAAGTTCTCGAAGTTTGTTTCATGCTTGCAAAACGTCTGATGGATTTCGTCGAATTTGGTTTCAACCTTCTCGAACTTGTGGTCAATTTCTTCGAGTTTTCCTTCGAGAACATTTTTAAAATCTTCCACAGCGCTCTTTTGGGCGGCAACTATGGAATTCTTTTGTTCTTCGAATTTAGAGTCCATTGACTCCAATTTCGAATCCAGAGAATTCTTCTGTTCATTGAACTGAGAGTCTATAGAATTCTTTTGTTCATCAAATTTAGAGTCCATTGATTCCAATTTGGAATCTAGAGAATTCTTTTGTTCATCAAATTTAGAGTCCATACAGTCGAATTTCTGATCGAACTTGGCCAGAAGTAGTTCCATCATAGCAGTCATATCAACGGCTGTACTTAGTTGTTCTTCTGCTACGTCGAACAAAACGGACTTGGGATTTTCTCCTTCGTTTTCAACAGCTTCCTGCAGTCGAAGCACCAGATCACTTTTTCCTCCAGCTGTGGAGAGATTCCGCTTTTCTAGCTCAGCTTTTAACTGCGGTATACTGAGCTGTAGTAATTTCAATGTGCGGCCCATTTTTCTTTCCTTTTTTTTTTCACTAAATACGTTTTTTTTTTTTTTTTTTAAACTAATTCACTTCACTTTAATTTCACCCTGAATACGTTTTATCCCACTTCTGACACCAATGTTGCATCCAGGCTAGGATTCGAAAAGATAAAACGTAATTCTATTTAATTAATCTTTATTAGTTCTCTTTCAATGCCTTTTACTTCTTGATTATTATTCTAATAATTCACTTATTTAGTCCAACAATTCACTTTCACAATTAATCACTTTAAATAAACAATCACCTCTCTTATTCAATATTCTCTATACTTTTCACTACTGTCATCTATCGCCCTTCTTTATCGCGGTTCACAACTAGAATGTCTTGGGTGCTCCTGCGACATCTATTTATATCTCCTAGTGACACCTCTCGAAATTTCCAGATTCGTTGAGAAGGTTCGTTAAGTTCAGAAGGTTCGAGAACAACATACCAAGTTATACCACAGCTACTCAAACTGCTATTCCAATGCTGCCAAAATCGGTAATATGGCCACTTTCTACTAGATGGCGTAGTTGACTAATTAATGACACAGTTCAAGCAAACATGCAACAATACGTTAGATTTCCAAAACAATTTACCGCAGGTGTTATACCCGTACGGTAATTTGTTTTGGTCCACCAACAAGATCAACAACTCACGACCCGCTATTCGCCCGATGCCTTTGTATATAAACTTTATAGTATTATCATTGTAGTATATACACTCTATAGTATTCTCACTTTGTTTATACGACGATACGCCACTATACGACGTAAGGCCAAAACAAATTATATTAGTTTATGCACATTATGTGGGTTTATTTTTGTTTTCCTCCAATCTCCTGAATGGGAATATGATATATGAGAATGAAAATCATTCAGGTAGCGACTACCGATGCCGATGGTGGCTGATGTTTGACGTAGCGGACATTCTCATCGGGTAGATTTATCGTATTTTATTTTATTTTATTTGTTGGCTCTGATGGAAGTATCAGCAGAATATTTTTATTTGGTTTTGCGCAAACAGCTGATTTTTTGTTCTCCTTCATGCTCGTGAGTAGGTATATGAGAAGTAAGAAGACACAGGTAGCGTTGGGGGTGGACGGTAGGGCGGAAAGCTGAAGGAATTATTATCGGGTAGACTTATGCCATATTATTTGTTTGCTCTGATGGAAGTTTGGGGTAGGTTATGTTTTCTGGTATTTAATACAATTGGAATGTGTGTGTATGATCGTTGAAGGAGAGTCGCATTTCAGGATTGAGGTTTCTCGTATGATTTTCTTTATAATCCATATTTGCAAGTGGAAAATGGATATGCATATTTAAAGGTAGGGGCGATGGTGGATAAAGGAAGGTGGGAGAATTGTCGTCGAGTAGTTGATGGTATATTATTTGTTGGCTTTGATGAATGTTTGGGGTAGGTTATGGCATACTGCAATTAGACCATCACAGTCACCTGTAACTTGTTTCTTTGCATTCAATACAATTGGTGTGTATGTTCACATCGGTGAAGGAGATTCGCATTTCAGCAATGAGGATTCCCAAATGGTTTATAAACCATATTTGCATGTGAAAAAATATTAATTGAGGCAGAGATAAAAAAAGATAAGATAAGTTATAGTGTATTCCCAGCTACATTGCGAACGATCCTTATGGGTTTCCACTTTAAAAAGAAAATCGTGGATATTTTCGGACCCGTCAAATGCAATTTGCCACTTTTCAATTTTAAAAACTGAACTTACTGAAGAAGTTTGTTGACTTATTGGTGGTGCTTGTCTACGTTGCACAGTGTGACGAATCGCTGATTTAGCTTGATTTAATAAGGAAAATGACATGCACAAAATTAAACAATAACTGGTTAAGCCTCCTACGTAATGACAGTGCAATTTGTCAATTTGAAGAGAAAGTGTTTATATCGTTTTTAATTGGTTCGCGTACATTTTATAGCTTTTTTTATCTTTTCTCAATAAGTAAACAGTCAGTTGATATAAAAGTAAGTTTTTCTTAAATAATTAAAGATTTTGTTTAATATAAGGGGTAAATGAAAGAAAATTTATAGATAAAATATGTGTTTTTTGTATACATTAGACGAAAAGTATAGTTGTTCAGTATTGTCCAAGTTGGAGACCGTGTTTGTTCTAAAGCCTTGCATATGCACTGCTAAAATGTGTTTCAACTTCTTATTCACAGGTGCGACACTCATACTAAATTTCTCGGTTTTCAGGATGCCCATGGAAATCACGAAAAAGCAAATTTTTGATGTTTCGATTTCTTAAGTCATAATTAAGCGCTTAGATGCTGTTTTTGCTTTTGTTATGGGTTACTTTAGCCATATACTATTTTCGAGGCTGCAACAAAGTTAATCAAATTAACCTTTAAAACTTTATGTTTAAGATTTGACGAGAGATGGGTTAAAAGTGGTCGGCATAGAGAGCGCTTCGAAAATTCAAATTCTCAGTGGCTAAATGAAAATGTAGCATTAACACAACATATCTTAGATGAAATACCTTCTTCATCTAGAGTAGGAAGACCAGGAAAAAGCTTGTAGATTAGATGTCAAGGTGCGGCAGGTAAAAGATCAAGGCAGTAAAGAAAAAGTCAAAGTCAGAAAAAAACTAATAAAAAGAAAAATTTACGAGAGAAACAGGGTTATTGGTAGATATGCCAACTCAACAGTCTGGCAATCCTAATGACTGGAACAAGGCTAGAAGATTTTTTAGAGATGCGGAAAAGACCGCCCAAATTACAGGGATAGATAAAAAAAATATCAAAAAGTTTCATATCATCTAGATTTAGATTAGATTTTATTCATTCCATTGAAATATAATACATTATTTATTACAATTTGTTAAATTTGTAAAAGTAACATTTAAAGATACAAAATTAAATAAAAAAAAGTAATAACGAGTACTTCAAAGAATAAGTAAATTGTAAGTGTTTTTCATCAGGAAATGAATAGTTAGATACATTCTATAGTTATAAAAAACTAGTTCCGAATGTATCGAGTTACAGTACAACAAGATATAATTCAATATATTTATATAATTCAAAAAAGAAAATTGGTGTATAGGGATGATTTGCAATGCATGGTGACCATTTGTGACTATATAATTACGTTAGATAAATTATAAATCTCCTTCAAGTCGTAGTTAAAGAGCCACTGTTTTACTTTTCTGTTAAACGACAAGATATTCTGAGAGCGCCTTAATTCAATGGGTAATTTATTAAAAATACGCGGAGCTACAGAGGAGTAATAACTCAAGAATAGTTGAGTATTGTGCGGGGGAACACAAGCAAGACTCCTTACAGAGCTACGAAGACCGTAGAGATACGGATCATGGTTTAAAGAATAACCGCTTCTTGAGAAAAATATTTTTAAGACTTTGTAAAAGTAAAGATGCTTTAAAGGTAGTATTAAGGAATGCAAAAAAAGTGGAAAACTGCGTTCATGGCGTCTTCTGTTCCAGATAATTCTGAGCAAATGCTTTTGTATTACCACCAAAGGTTGTATTTTGTTTTTATGTGTGCCTCCCCAACAAGTCAACCCGTACTGTGGTTTGGATTGGACCAGTCCATAATAAACTGTTTCTAAAAGTTTTCTAGTGCAATATAGCCTCAAATGGTACAGTATTTTAGTGGTTTTTAGAAGGTATTTCCTTAGGGAAGAAGTGTGAGAGCTCCAGTTTAACCTACAGTCGATTTCAAGACCCAGATACTTGAAGACCTCTACATTTTCTACAACAAAACAATTTGTCGAGCAGCTATTGTTGGTATTATACGTAACTTCAAAATGAGGGTTACAGCAAGTATCAGAACTTATAAAGGTGTTGTTGCAGTTCGCACTATGAAAAGTGAAAACTGGAAATTGTAAGTTCAAAATCTTAGAAGCTCTTGGGTCTGGGTTCCCAATAGATGCAGATGCATTTGAGAAAAATGCAAAGGAAACAAGGGAACTATATTTTAAAAATTATGCCTGGTATTTTAAGCCAGTAAGTGTGCATAAGGTCTTCTTTCATGGAAAATAAATAATTTCTACTTGTATACTTCCAATCGGACAACTTTCAGAAGAAGCGCAAGAGGCAAGAAACAAGGAAAATAGAAGGTTTAGTGAACATCTTACCAGAAAAATATCACGTGTAGATACAAAAACTGACCTCTTAAATAGATTGCTTATAACCTCATTTAGATTGCTCATTTGCAATGTTGCCTTCGCTTCGGCAAGTAGTATGTTTGATGAGAGGTAGAATATGGATAAATAATAAATCTGACTTCTTCGCCTGCGAGTAGAATGTATGATGGACGAGGCGATTCGTTTGAAAGGAAAAATTGAATAAAATTTGATTTCGGTATTTTTCATCAAATGAGATATTATGAGTTTGTGGCATTTTAGACTCTCACTGTTTCGGCTATATTTTGTCGCAAAACGTACCGATTTCTATAAATTTTTTTTGTAATTGATTTAGAAATATTCGATCTAATTTATAAAGCAATGACATAATTTTTTTTTGTCAGTATTGTGCCATCACCACCACTTCTTGTTCAATAGGTACCTATGAGATGAATATTTATATGGATACTAAGAATTTTCGTTGTTTTGCGTGGAGCTAGATTACTAAATTCGATGAACGACATATTTTATAGGAGTATTGCGCAAGTTTATTTATCTTTAATCAACATGTGAAATTGCTGGTACCTATATATTTTAAAGTCCATGTACCTTTTCAATGAAGCATTGAGGAAGGTCACTTGTTGCTATTTTTTGCTTAATGGAGGTTGCTTGATTGTTTCTCTTCTGCATTAAACATGTTCTATCATTAGATATACTTCGAGGCATTAAGAACGTCACTACAAAGATTATGCTGGCTAACTCTAGAGCTAAGCTGCAGCAATTGAAGAGTGTTGTATTGTGTCTCTTGGCGGTTCAAGTTGAGTATGGCTTTCATTAGTATAGTCCCGGTATATTCATAGTTTTAATTGTAATCCGCGTTGCAACTATTGAATATCAGAAAGAGTTGAACTGTTTTGTGTATTTTTTCTGTATGTTGTGCAAATTACCACAAACGCATGAAATCAAATGATACACTTCGTTATTTTATTTTAAATGTAAGTTTTATATTTAGTATCAATATTAATAATTATAATAATGACAAAGTTAATTAGAACGCAAAACGCCGACAACCTCCAGCCAGAGAGAATAAAAAAGGAATGAAAAGATAGTCGCAGAAAAATAATGCCTCGACGAAAAGGCCGGAAACCGCGAGAGAGAAAAAATGACACTTCGCATTTTCTATTTCGTTGCACTTCGGTGTGCTCGTGGGACGTGTTCGGAATGCAATGATCAGTGGGTGCGTTCAGCAATTCGCGTTTATGAATGCGCAAATTATAACTGCTTCATCACCCTTCCCCAGTGAAAACTTCCTCGCGAAAGCAGTATTAATTCGTTGCTTTCTAAGCACTTTCTATTTTTCAAAATTCTCAATAACATAAGCAGGCTTTAATCTGTCAATTGAAACAGAAACGTTTTTATTTTTGATTTTCAAAACAAAAAACTTCCTCGTCCGTCGTACAACGTTGTAAGGTCCTTCATACGGAGACATGAGACCAGTCTTGACCTTGTCTACTCTGACAAAAACTGAATCGCAATCCTGCAAGGTGGATGGTATGAAGATGTCCCTACTGGGTTTCCGCGTATCTGTTGGAATTAAATTTCTCATTGAGGTACGTAATTTGTCAATAAAAGTTTCTCCAGACATGTTCTTATTAGATTCTTTTACGAAAATTTCTCCTGGAAGCTTTAGGCTCTGGCCGTAAACAAGTTCTGCTGGGGAACATTTCAGATCCTCCTTGATCGCGGACCGTATTCCAAGTAAAACTATCGGCACCTCGGTACTCCAATCAGCTGTGTTGCCTCTTGCTTTCAATGAAGCTTTCAATTGTCTGTGGAAACGTTCTACCATCCCATTCGATTGCGGATGGTGCGACGTGGTATTGAAAGCCTCATTAAGCTCATCGGTCCACTCCAGAGTTTTCCCGGATTTTCGAGATGTACCTGCTTTAGCCAATTGGGAGTGTAGCGGAGAGACGATCTTCGCTAAATTTGGAATGAAGCGATGATAATAATTTATCATTCCCAAAAAGCGTTGCATCTGCTTGATGGAGGTAGGCTTTGGGAACTGCATAATAGATTCAATGCGATCCTTTGATGGAAAGATGCCATCAGCATCGATTCTGTGCCCTAAAAAATCTAGCTCGGATGCTCCAAAAATGCATTTGGAAGTGTTTATTGTGATTTGGTACTCTGACAAACGGTTGAATAATGCTCTCAGATGCTCTTGTGCTCCTCCTCGCTTTTGCTCGATACCAGAATATCATCCACATAGATGAAAGTGAACTCAACCCTTGGCAGACAGAGTTTATGAAACGTTGAAAAGTTTGCGCGGCGTTCCTTAAGCCAAAAGGCATTCGCCTAAACTCGAACAACCCGAAAGGAGTTGTGTTGGCTGTTTTGTGGATGTCTTCCGTGGCGACGGGAATCAAATTATAAGCCCTGACAAGGTAGATTTTTGAAAAAAATTTACATCCGTAAATATTCATGGCGAAATTCTGGATGTAGGTGATGGGATAACGATTTGGAACCGTGATCGCGTTTATTCTGCGATAATCCCCGCACGGTCTCCAATCCTGATTGCCTTTCTTCCCCCCTTAGTTAAAATATGGTGAACGATGGGATGCTTAACTGGGGCAAAGTAGTTTGGAGTTTGCGTGAGTAAGTCCGTATTGTTTATCGAGAGTATAGAAAATAGGTGAAGGGGTAATCCCAGTTCTGATGATTCCTTGAGAATGCATTTTGGTTTCAGGGTCTATGATGCGTTTATTGTGCATATCTACTAACAAACCGAATTTCTCTAAAAAGTCAGCGCCTATGATAGGGCGGTTAACAGATGCTAAGATGAAAGTGTGTGTAAAATTTCGACGAAGGCCAATGTTGAGTCATAAGAGTTTTGTACCATTTGCGGCTGAGAGTAGACCTATTGACTTGTGTCCGATGTTCGACTCTTTCATTGGGATTACCGAAACATCCGCACCTGTGTCGACGAGAAAGTTCAAGTTGTTGTTTTTGTCTTTAATGAAAAGGCGGCGATGTGAGAACTGACTGTTTGCCGCCATAACAGTAGTTCGATTTAGTTTGGGGAGTTCGATGACTGAAAACCTGATGAGTGTGGTCGCGAATTTGGAACAAAGTCGCAGGGTGGATCGCATTTTTGGGCCCTAGCTCCAAATTTCCTATGAAACCAGCATCTGCCATTTCTGTTGTTAGGATTGGCTCTGCTGGGAGTGCGATTGCGAAAGCTCCTTGAGCCTGATCTGGACCTGGACCTGTTTTGAAAATGGGGCCGAAGATTGATGGACTGGATCATGGATTCGATTTTTGCTAATCGCTGTTCCGAATTCGAACCCTGTTCCGTGTTCTCCTCTCCGTGTTCGACGTGCGTTGCTGGTTCACTGGTGAGACGGGCGTATGATCGAAGTTACGAACCGTCTGAGTGGATGCTTCTGTCGATGAAGGCGTATTTGTGGATGACGCTTGGTGGTGTCGAACAGCACGTCGACTCGGAACTGGTGAACACTCTTCGGCGGTGGTGGTGGTGTGTTTTTCTTTTTTTTTGTTTTTTTTTTCGAGAGGTTGTTGGCGTTTTAGTGCACACAGCCTTTATATTTTTGTTGCTTTTGGCGTGCGATGCTGGTTGGTTGTCGGCAGAGAATGGTATTGGCGGCGTTTTCTTTATATGTCCTTTGTTTTTTTTTGTTTTTTATGAATGTAGTTTAGTTGGAGGTTTATGCGGCTGCGGCGTTGGATGCCTTTTCTTAGTGTGTCGCGCCACGTGTTAGTCCCGTGACTATCACGTCGGGGTCACCACTTTTCTGCACGTTGTGCAAATTACCACACACGCATGAAATCAAATGATACACTTCGTTATTTTATTTTAAATGTAAGTTTTATATTTAGTATCAATATTAATAATTATAATAATGACAAAGTTAATTAGAACGCAAAACGCCGACAACCTCCAGCCAGAGAGAATAAAAAAGGAATGAAAAGATGGTCGCGGAAAAATAATGCCTCGACGAAAAGGCCGGAAACCGCGAGAGAGAAAGAATGACACTTCGCATTTTCTATTTCGCTGCACTTCTTTGTGCTCGTGGGACGTGTTCGGAATGCAATGATCAGTGGGTGCGTTCAGCAATTCGCGTTTATGAATGCGCAAGTTATAACTGCTTCATATTCATATTGGTCTAATTTTATTCGTTTATTCAAATTGTAATGGTCTGCAGCAGTAAGCAGTAGTGTTTTTTTTGCTCCCGGTCTTTTTTGAAATTTAACAAAGTAAACCACTAAGTAAATCCAGAAATATTATTCTTATCTTTTCTCCTATAAAGTGTGCGCATACTAAGTGATAGATCGCGTTTCATAGTTGAATTGCAAACAATCAAACTAAAATAAAATTAGTGAAAATGTCAACTGCAACCAGACTTAAATCCTCTCAGAATATTCAGCAGAGCAAAACACCGGTTGGAACTAACACACCATCGAAAACAAACATCGTCAATGTAGATGAGCTGTGGGCACGTATTGATAGACGTTTCACTCAGCTGGAAGAGAAAATTAATAACGATATCTCCCTTTTGAAAGCTACAGAGGAGCGCATTCTTCAAAAAGTAAATGCCATTGAATCTTCTACGATTGGAAAGTTAAAAGAGTTACAACAACATTGCACTGATCTGGAATCGCGCATAGATTCTCTCGAAAGAATACAAATTGCCTCTGATGCTGTTTTGGTCGGCGTCCCAGCCACACAAAATGAAAACCTAAATGTTGTCTTCGAAAATATATGCACGGCAGTGAACGTTTGCCCACCGCCTCTCAAATCAATATTCAGGGTTAAACATCAAACGTTGAGAGGGAAAAATTCTTCGTATGATGGTACAATAATAATTAAATTCACTGACCCTCGTGACAAAAATCGTGTACTGAGAGGCTGTTTAACGAGATATAAACAAACTAAATGTGCGTTATCTCTTCGTGATTTAAATATACCATCCGACAACAAAATCTATTTAAATGAGAGCTTGACCAAAAACAACTATCTCTTGCAACGAAACGCGCTGAAAATGAAACAATCGAAATTGATCTCGGCAGTCCATACCAACAACGGACAAGTGTATGCTCGGACACTAAGAGGAGAATCCATACTAATCACCGGCGACGAAGACCTGGAAAAGCTGAAAACGAATCACAATGAGAATGGACCATCGTAAGCAGAGAATCTTCAAAAATATATTAGTAAACTACAATATTCCTATTTCTGTTTTCTTTATTGCTATCTATTTCCTCTTTTCTTATAATTCTTTTTTTCTTTCTTTGAATCTTTTTCTGAAGTACACATTCTGTAAAGTCATTGTCATGTATAACATAAAGCTAACTATTGATGTGTTCTTTCTTTTTATTGTCCCAACCGTGTTCTTCTATACGTTTAAATGTCAATAATAGATCGAAATAATTTGGGAGGGAATTCTCAACCAGTGGGAAATTGCATTGACAAATCTAAAATGCTGGTTGACATCGTATGCAAAGATAAGATCGGCATTCGGTTTTGCCACTTAAATGCACAGAGCATAGTAAATAAAATCGATGAAATGCGTTACTTGTTTGATAATGGTTGTATGGATATAATTGGGATTTCTGAAACTTGGACCAAAAATGAAATGTGTAATGAATTATTTAAAATTAAAGGCTACGACTTATTTCGAGGAGATCGACTTCTTAAACGGGGCGGGGGTGCAGCCATCTATATAAAACGCTGTTATAAGAGCAAAATAGTGAAACGTTCTAATGAAAGAGATAAATCGGAGTTTATTTTTGTAGAGATGACAGCTGGTCAACATAAATTATTGGTAGGCTCAATATATTCTGCGCCTGATGTAGCATGCTACTCTGAAATAAGAGATATTCTCGAAGAGTTGAGCTCAAGTTATCAAAAAATAATTGTAAGTGGAGATCTAAATATGGACATCTTAGGAAATAAAAACAAACAGTTCTCAGATTCAATTGAAACTCTTGGATTAAAATTTGTCAACACGTCGAATCCCACACATTTTCTTCCTAATAAAACCCCATCGCTTATAGATGTGTTTTTAGTACCTAGGACTGATTTAATAACTCACTATGATCAGATCATCTGTCCGGGGTTCTCACATCACGACATGATCATACTAATTTTAAACGTATTTCCTATTCGCGTAACGGATGTATGTAAGCAATTTCGTCATTTTCCGTCTGTTGATATGTCTTCTCTTTTTAATGATTGCCTTAGTCTTGACTGGTCCCCTATTTACGCTTCATCTGACGTTAATATCCAAGTTTCAGTACTAAATAAAAACATTGAGTATTTGTTTGATAAACATGTTCCCCTGAAAACCAAGAGAATACAAAATTCCGATATACCTTGGTTCAGCCAGCAAATTCAGAACAAGATCAATGAACGGGACTTACTTTTTTATAGATGGCGAAGATATCAATGCCCGTTTATTCATGATGAGTTCAGGCGTGTCCGAAATGAGGTAACGAACCTAATACGTAAGAACAAAAGCACTTACTATCAAAACAAGTTCAATGCCAACAAATCAAGTGCAGCTTTTTGGAAAACAATACGGCAAGCTGGTATCTGTCCTGCAAAAACATCTGGAAATATAAATATTAATCTTGATGAGCTAAACCACAAATTTATCGGCCCAGTTCGGACATCTCAGGATCAAGTTGACTCCTTTGCCTTTATTAATTCGCAGCGGTCATTTTCCCTGCAATGTGTGGACGCAATTAATGTGGGAAAGGTTATACTTTCTATTAAGTCTACGGCAATAGGATTGGATGGAATTCACCCTAATCTCATAAAAATACTCCTCCCTCTAATAGGTAAGCACGTAACCCACATTTATAATACAATAATCACAACTAGTGTCTTCCCTGAAGGATGGAAAAGTGCCAAAGTATTGCCTATTCCGAAATCACTTTCACCTAATAATAATGAATATAGGCCAATTGCTATTCTTCCTTTCTTAAGTAAAGGTTTTGAAAAAGTTATCAGTCGTCAAATAAAATCCTACCTCGAAGAACATAAGCTTCTGACGGAGTATCAATCTGGATTTAGATCCAATCATAGTTGTATAACTGCGCTCTTGAAAGTAAGTGATGGTATTCGTTCAGGGTTTGATGATGACTTGATGTCATTAATGGTGCTCCTGGATTTCTCTAAGGCATTTGACTCGGTAAATCATTCTATTCTAATCCACAAACTAAAGAGTCAATTTGCTTTCGAAGACACTGCTTGCAATCTTATGGCATCATATTTGTTTAATCGAACACAGGCGGTCTATCATGATAATAAAAACTCAGCACTGCTTCATGTACCAAGTGGGGTGCCTCAAGGTTCTATTTTAGGTCCCCTATTATTTACACTCTATTTAAATGACCTTTCAAGATGTATTGAACATTGCGAGTTTCATTTTTTCGCTGATGACGCACAATTGACAATAAAATTTAACAAGTCCAGCCACCCTATCGCCATTGAACGTATGAATAGCGATTTAAACAACATTTTTGTTTGGTCCCAACGCAATAAAATTGAGCTAAACGCATCCAAAACCAAAGCTATTACTTTATGCAGGTCACCACTCAAAAACATTACGCTTTCACCGGTGAAAATAAATAACTCAACTATAGAGTTCGTCAGCAAAGCAAAGAACCTCGGAATATACTTCAATCAGAACCTTAATTGGAAAGATCATATTAATCATTTGGTTTCAAAGATTTATTGCATTCTTCGTGGCTTGAGCCCTACTAAAATGTACCTACCTGCGAGTGTTAAACTTAAGTTGATCAAGTCCTATGTGTTGCCTATTATCATATATGGCTGTGAAATGTTCTCAAACTTAGACTCTGAATCGTTCAGAAAATTAAGTGTTGCATATAATAATTGTGCAAGATATGCTTTTAATCTCAGTCGATATGACCATGTTTCAACATATGCTAAACAAATATATGGCTGTTCCCTTAATGCCTTACTAAAATACCGAACAGTCCTTGCATTGCATAAAATTATTACGACTAAGTTACCAAATTATCTTTATACTAAAATTAAATTTAATAGTTCCCAAAGAACATTAAAAATAGTCCCACCAATTTATCGTTCTTTGATCAGCAGTCGACAGTTCTTTGTTCATGCAGTTTTCCTCTGGAATAATCTCCCTCAAAATCTAAGAAAAATAAACACGGATAGAACATATAAGAAAAAATTATTTGAACACTTTGCATGCAACTTTTAACACTACAATGACTCGAGTACATTCTTTTTCTGCTTCATTTTTCATTTTTCAGTTTTCATTTACTATACTATCTTAATTGCTTTAATTTCTCTTCTTTATGGTTTCTCTGTATAAACGTTAAATGTAACTATCTTTAAGTATGAATCTTGTAATCCTCTTGTTACCTGTACAAGAACAAAAAGAATTTAATTCTTAATTATGTACAGCGTTTTTAATTGAATAAATAAATAAATAAATAAATAAATAAATAAAGGATAAGTTGTGCATATGAAGTTTTTTATAATATATAAATCCTAGTTCTTTTATAGTATAGTCCATTGTCTGGTAGTTCTTACACTGGACTATGTTGCTACTATGTTACATATAGTTGCCAATTAAATACAGTCTTGTTCGTATTGTGTGCATTGATTTGCACAGTCCGTCTGTTTACCAAGATAGATATCTGGCTCTTAAGCATATTGTGTCTAATCTTATCTAATTTAATATCGAATTTTGCACCGACCGCGCTGACCCCAAATTATGCATGTATTAATTTTTTGTAACACAGATTAATTAAAAGATATGGAAGCTAAAAACTTTTAAGTTTTATTTAACCCTATTACTGCCATTTGACTAACGTTAGCTGCCAGGGAGTGAGTTTTAGACACTAATACAAAATACATAGAGAATTCATTTATTTTATTGGAAAAAAGGAAATTAAATACAAATAATTTAGGGATCTATTATTTAACTTATTTAACTATTTATTTTGACATGTAAGGCAAACAAAAGTTTTCTGTGAATGCTCATTACACACGGGTTTCTGACAAATACCACAGTATTGTTTAGAAGATCGTCCTTTTTCATAAGGGCAGCAGTAACAGTAAAATGGACTTCCGATTCCAAAATTCTTCATAGGACGTGCCACCTTGCCTGCGTAATCCAGCATCGATCAATATTCCTATGAAAGCTCGAGTTTCCACCATATCGGTCATCTTCCATTTGTTGCTTACTGTGGTCATTCCGTTTAAGTTAGTGTATTTTACAATAAGTTCTACTACGTCAGTAAAAAACAGCGTAAATGCATCCACAGGATGATCAATGTGTTTTAAAGGGAGTAACACAACTTCATTTACTTTGCCTCGGATGATTTTACGAGCTGAAGGTCGGCCTTGCTAGTTTGGTGGTATTGAAGTTCCATCTTGTCCTATGAATAATTCAGCAGTTTTGTTACCACTTTCACGACCTTCACAATTTTCTTACAGTAAATATTATATTTTGCAAGAGATCAAGTTCTTACATGAATAAACAATATACAGTTCCATTTATTTAGCTGTAAACGAACTATAAATTTAAAGTCGTTGAAGTGTCTTAGAGTCACTACGTAGCAGTTTATGTTATTTTTAAATATTTACAAAGTATTACAAACAATATCGAAACATAAAAAAACAAAAATTGTATATAACAGTAACGTTGTGACCAATAATAAAATACATTACACTGATTTTGTGTTAAAAAATTTAAAAAAAAATTATATTAGTTTAAAATAAAATAGTGACTTACAGTCACAGCGTGGCAGGAATGGGGTTAAAAGTCCGAAATTTCATATTATGGATAATAGAGTTGCAAATATCTACACGTTCTATCTAGAGGAAGCTCAAGTAATTTGAGAAATTCGTCCACTTTTGGAAATATAACTCCCCGTTCAGGAGCAATGGAATACAGGCCAATAGTTAGTCGTAATCTACCTGGGGCTTGTGTAGGCTTAAGCCAGGATGAGATTTTACCACAACTGGTAGATAACCCTGGAATCGGGGCAGGCAAGTAACCACAATAGTGATAACAATAATGAGCGACGAGATATTAATGAACATCCTCCACCTGTTCACGAATAATCGAGGCAAACCAACGAGTTTTCATTTGTGAAATGCAGTCTATTAGAGATACCTTAGTTGGAAGATTGGACAATTTGAATTTAAATACTCCCAATGTGAATCCTACGAGACCTTCGAACGCTCGTTCTGTCTTCGAACATTTTTTTAAATAACGCTTCGTTTTCGTTCCAACGCAGACAAGCAACACCCATAAGTGAACAAACTTCTTCAGTAAGTTCAGTTTGTAAAATTGAAAAGTGGCAAATTGCATTAGACGCGTCAAAAAATATCCACGATTTTCTTTTTAAAATGGAAACCCTTAAGGATCGTTCGCAATGTAGCTGGGAATACACTATAACTCGTCTTATCTTTTTTATCTCTGCCTCAATTAATATTTGTTCACATGCAAATATGGTTTATAAATAATTTGGGAATCGTCAGTGCTGAAATGCGAATCTCCTTCACCGATGTGAACACAGACACCAATTATATTGAATACAAAGAAACAAGTTACGGGTGACTGTGATGGTCTAATTGCAATATGCCATAACCTACCCCAAACTTTCATCGAAGCCAACAAATAATATACCATCAATCTACTCAATGACAATTCTCCCACCTTTCTTTACCCACCATCGCCCCTGCCTTTAAATATGAATATCCATTTTTCACTTGCAAATATGAACTATAAAGAAAATCATTTGAGAATCCTCCCAGTAGCTGAAATGCGCCTCTCCTTCAACGATCATACACACACTTACCAATTGTATTAAATACCAGAAAACATAACCTACCCCAAACTTCCATTAGAGCAAACAAATAATCACGTCTATCACAGAATCCGTCGTAGGGGAAATGTTTGCTACGAATTTCGAAATTCGTAGAAAGTGGTATCACTGAATCCGAATGAATCGGAATTTTGACATTTAATTCTACGAACTATTTGATTTTTCGTATTGCGCAGACAAAAAGGAATAAAAATGCAAAAACCGTAAGTTTGTTAAAGAATTATGGAAAAATAATCAATTATTTCATTAAAGGTCGAAAATTTCAACAAACAGATTGCAGCAGGAGAGTATGGTGGAGTTGCTTTTGCAGAATCCTGGAATTGCTCAAGGATTTACAAAGAGCCCAAAGGAAGAGGTAAACGCTTTCTGGGAACAACTCAAAACTGAACTTAACAGTTTCGGACCTCCTTCAAAAGACACCAGTAGTTGGAAAAAAGTAAGTTAGAGAATGAGAATGTTCTGTTTTGGGGTTTCAAGAACGCAAGTATAGTTGAAAAACGAATACAAAAACAGAATAACGATAAAGTTTGGCAGGTCACCTGTCGTTTTGCAGTTTTTTATTAAATAATTACATTCTTAGGTTTGGTTGGATTGGAAGGCCTATATAAAAAGAAAATTATCCGAAAATAAAAAAGAGTGCAAAGGTACCGGAGGCGGCCCTTTTCGAATGCATTCTTTTTCCAGCCTTGAAGAAACCGTTATAAAATTGACAGGATTGGAAACCTCCACAGCCGGAATCAAAGGAACTTCCACATTCGGACTTAAAAACGCATCCACAGTGGCGGACCACACAGAAGAACCTGGGCTGGGTGAAAATTCAGAGCAAGCTGATGATCCACAGGATGTTTCCATGAGTTCCAATCCAGGGATCAGTATGCGGCGGAATTCCTCTTCAACCACACAGCGAACAGATACTGCCAGCCTTTTGAAGGAGCAAATAAAACTCCAGAAAGACTTTTACACCAAAACTGAGGCATTCCGTCTAAATATAATAAAAAAACATGAGGAAATCTCTACCAGCTTAAGACGGATAAATAATGGCATAGAAAAACTGTGTGAACTAAAAAAAAAAGTATTGAGGAAACTCAACGGCACAACAAAGCTCAAGAGGAATTGATGCAGCGCAAAATTGAGATCAAACTAAAAATGATGGAACTTGAAGAGATAAGGCTCAATTAAAAAAACAAACAAACCTGTAACTGGTTATTAACTTGTCTTTCTTTTTTTTTACTTATGCAATACAATGAAGTCTGAAGTATATGTTAATTTTTTTTATAAACGGTTCTCATTTTTTTAAATAAACTGCAAAAAAATTTTAGTATGTGAAGTTCATTTATTTAAAATTACGTTAATGTACTCAAGATGTTGTCCCTTATTCGAGATGCTACATTACGGTAAGTAGATGTAGTGACTACGGAGTTCTCATCGGCTTCTTCTTCTTCTTCCTCTTCTTCTTCAATTTCAGCTTGAAAAATGTTGGTATCATCGCGAAAGTGTAGGCATATATTATGCAAAGCACACGCCACATTGATAATTTGTGCGACCTTATAGGGTGAGTAATGCAGTTGACGTGCACCCAATATGCACCTAAATCGGTTTTTCAAGACACCAATAGTCCTCTCTACAATATTGCGAGTTCTGCTGTGGCGTTTGTTGAACGCACTTTGATAACTACCACTTGCGGGCGAACGATATGGAGTAATAAGCCATGGCTCCAGAGGATATCCGGAATCACCTGGAAAAACATTCAGTGTTTCTTAATTTACCATAAAAGTTGAGATTTGTTTTATATACATTGTACATACGACATACCTAAAATCCAAGTGTTTCTTTCTCCTTCGCGGTATTTGCTTTCAAAAAAAGTCCTTGCACAACTCAAATTCCATATATGAGAATCGTGGTTTGATCCGGGATACCGTGCATCGATGAAGCGTATACTCATTTTGCTATCGCAAATCTAAAAAAAATGATTTAGGAGCATTTGAAAGTAGTGCTTAGCTAAATATACCTACCAACATGGCATTTATACTGTAAAATCCTTTTCTGTTGTAGTACAAATATTTTTCTTCAGCCGATGGGATAATTTTGATATGAGTTCCATCGATGCACATGACAACACCCGGAAATCTGTTCTTTGAGTAGAAGTCTAATTTTGCCTGTCTTTTGTCCGCATCATTCATATCTAATTTTATCCAGACTGGGCAGAGACTTCTTTCCAAAATATCCAGCAGCATTTTTAACGTGCCTGAAAATGATGACTGTGCCATTCCAACTGAGTGGTCTTTACCACCGCCGTGTTGGTATCCGCCTTCGCCCATAAACCTTAATACAGCTACAAGCCGACTTAAAGGAGTGATTGAAGAGGATAAAAAAGTATGACCAAGTTCCTGTTCTAGTTCCTCCAATACATACTTGAATGCTCGTTTGTTGAGGCGAACATTTTTTTTAAATCTGTAAACTTGAATTTAGTTTGAAATAAAACAAAATGTTCTGCAACAACTCACACTTGATCCTCGAGGTCAAACGGATTACATGCATCCCTCAGTATCTTACGTTGTATTTTTATTTCTTTTTTGCACCTAATATTCTCCTCCTCACTAGCAACAATTGCAAATGCAACAGAATCCATTTGTAACCCTTTTTTTGTTCAAAAATACACAAAACAACGATTTGTTATTTATTTATTTCTTTAACCTCGCATACTTTGACGTTAAGCAGCTGATTTCGAAATTTCGAATATGACTTAATAGTGCGGCAATGCCTTCTGTGGTTACGTTCGGATTCTATGATATATATTTTTTCGTATTCGTAACGTAGACCCGAATTCGTAACTTTATTACGAGGGATTCTGTGATAGCCGTGAATATGGCCTAAGTCTACCCGATAATAATTCCTTTACCTTTCCGACCTACAGTCAACCACCAACGCTACCTGTATCATCTTACTTCTCATATACCTAGTCACGAGCATGAAGGAGAACAAAAAATCAGCTATTTGCGCAAAACCAAATAAAAATATTCTGCTGATACTTCAATCAGAGCCAACAAATAAAATAAAATAAAATAAAATAAAATACGATAAATCTACCCGATGAAAATGTCCGCTACGTCAAACATCAGCCACCATCGGCATCGGTTGCAGCGCTGCCACTTTGCTACGATCGTAGCAAAACTGCTACGCGATTTTCAATTTGCTACGCTGCTACGCACTCTCCCTAAAAACGTCTATTTTGCTACTTTTTTTAAAGCACGAAATGTCAACATAAATCTTGGAATTTTTCTTGAAAAAAAAAATAAACGAAAGTATATTCAATCTTTACACACTTTCCCACACCAACTTATATTCTTTTCTACCATACTTAACAAGTACCCATTTCTTCGGATGTGTTAGTGTTTGAATTTGACTGGAATCGGTCCGGAATTTTTTCAGATTTGAGCTTGACAAAGTGACAAAGACTATGAAGACGAACTCATTTAAAATAGAGACAGTAGATAAAATAATGGCTGCAAAATGTTTGATTTCAAACAAACAAAATATGGGTGTCGAATCTTTAATTTTTTCTAAAAGGTACTTAAAAACTTAATTTTTGAACTTTGAAAAAACTGTATTAATCTAAAAGACTTGCCGGAATTTCGATGTGATATTAATTCTGCTATTGGTACAAAGAAGCTACATTTATAATTTTGTGATAGCTATGAACTATTTTTTTTTCTAAGGCAATGCAAAATATATAGTTTACCAACTATACTTGTACTAGTCCTTAAAAACATATTCAGGGCTATCGTGAACAAAATTCCCCCTGGAATATTTCCCATTTTTCAAAAATAGGTATCGGAATGAATTTAAAAAATAGGAAAAAAATTCACCCGGAATAAATTGGTATCGTAGACGAAATTCCCCCGGATTTTCTCAAAATTCCCTCTGCAATATTTCCTTCGCAAGTATGCTGATGGAAATTCAAAATCTAAGCAGTTTGTATGTGGATAAGTAGTTGGTTGCTTTTAAGTTTGTATTTTAAATCAAAAAAGTGAAATAAGAGTTGCATAGGTTTGTTGTGTTTCAAATAAAAAGAAACTGGAGCTTATTTAGAAAAGAGGAGACATTTTTTTCTTTATGCAAGTATTTTTCATTTAAGTTTTATTTCGATAATTTTATATAAAAACAAACATATAGGTCTAACTCAACTAATCAAAGGCAGTTGGAGATGATGATAAATTTATGTGATAGAAGCCGCGACATTGCCAATGGCTTCACTACGAATAGGAGCAAAGATGGATGTGAAGAAATTTTGAAAGCTTCTAGAGAAGGAACAGAACAGCGTAGGACCTCCAATGAAATCGATATGTGAGTGGAAAAATTTACCTTTTTTATAGCTTTATAATTAAAGTCATTTTGAATCTAGTTCATTAGGTATGGGGAGACAAAAAAAAATATATAAAAAAGAAACTGTCCGAAAATAAAAATTGAATTAATTGCGATTGACAACTGTCAACGCCTTCGAACATAACTTCGAAAATTCAGGGGGAAATAATTCCGATGGAGATTCACGATACTAGGAATATTTTCCAAGGAACAAAAAAATTTCTTGGCAATTTTTTTCCCTCGGAATCGCCGATAGTCTTGATTTACTTTGAATAAAGAATTAAGTGTTTTCTTGTGTTTTCGAAAAAAAATGATATTTTGGACTTTTGAGTTTTGCTACGCAAATTAAGTTGTGCTACACAAAATTGCTACGCAAATTGTTTCCCTTGTGGCAGCACTGATCGGTAGTCGCTACCTGAATGATCTTCATTCTCAGTTATCCATTCAGGAGATTGGACGAAAACAAAAATAAACCCACATAATGTGCATAAACTTTCACCATTTGTTTTGGCCCGGAGGGCACAGATGGCGTATCGTCGTATACACGAAGTGAGAATACTATAGAGTCTGTATACAATGATAATACTATAGAGTGTATATACAAAGCCGATGCTGCCTTTACCCAAGCATTGTAAGTGCACAAACGATAAACGAACGACACATGCAATAGTCAAGAAAGAGCAACAGTGATGAACTGGGATGGGGGACGGAAGGAAAACCCTACGCTGTTGCTTTTTTACGCTTTTTTTGTTAACAGCACTGACACCGGCCACCGGCACTGGCTCTATGTGGATTTTTTTCCTTTTTTCACACACGCACACACGCGATTTTTTATTTTTTTTGGCGAAACGTATTGGCGAGCAGGTAGGTATATGTTTGTCGGCTTAGTGACACACGAAATTGCAAAGGCAACGCGTCCGCACGCGACGGGGAGCAATCTGCAACTGACACGTGTTTGGACACGGTATTTGCAGTGGTGCCATATTAGCATTATTAATGTTAGATCTAGCATTATCGACGAAAGAATTGCATTCAGAAATCTGAAAACAAAGCCAAATGCTTTTTCAGCATTATTGTTTATTTTTTGGCATTGCTAAATCCTTTGAACAAATTCCTATTTAACACCTTTTCGAAAAAAAAATATTTCCATTTTTTGCTAAATCGAAGCCGAAGGAGCTGTGACTAGGATTAGCGACCAATGGCTGGAGTTGAAAACACATTTTGGCATAGCCAGCAATAATGAAAAATGCTACACAGCGGAGGTTCTTTGTAATATGTACAAAGACGAGAAGAATTATATGTATTTCATTTTTTTAAAAGCTATCTTGCGGGACATTCAAAAGATCAACTTAATAATGCAGTCTAATTCTGCCGATCCCACTAAAGTTCTGAAAGATATTATTTTTCTGGTTAAGTCCTTTACCAAAAAAATATGTGTTAGCGAAGACTACTTATCTTGGCTACGAATTTGAATCAGAAATGGTCAAAATGAAAAATGAGGCCAAGATATCGAAAGCGGAAGATGTCAAGATGCGGCAATCCTGCGTAACTTATCTAAAATCACTGATCTTAAAATTGCGACAGCGTCTTCCAAGGAATATAGTAATTTTAGAAAAAATATCAATTTTTTCAGTAGAAAACTGTTTGAACCATGTCAAAAAAAACATTGGTGATTTTTTAAAATTATTTGGATTAAGCACTCAAGCAATAAGTGTGATTGAAAGTCAGTGGCAAAATTTGAGTCTTCAGGCATGGGACGGCAAACAAACCACCAGTGCATTTTGGATTACAGTGCTAAATTTCCAAAATTCTGCTGGAAAAAATACATTTAATGAACTTGCTCGTTTTGTGATTGGCTTACTTTGACTACCAATTTCGAACGCGGAAGTCGAACGTCTATTTAGTCTTACGAACAACATCAAGACAAAAGTACGCAAGAAGATCGGGATCAGTCTACTAAACAGTATCATTCATATTAGAGAAGGTCTGAAGACTCTGAAGCTGGATGGAAAGTGTTGCTTTTCTTGTGAAATACCCCCAAATATAGTAGATGAAGTTCGTAGCTCAGCCAAATACGAAAAAACAAATGGCGAAGAAGAGCTTTACGACGAGATATGGCTTGAACCACTTCGAGAATAGCTAAGTCAAACACTAAACTGTTTTACCAAACTCAAAAATGACTAGTCTTTCAACTCAATGCTACAAAAGTCGAACTGAATTTTTATGTTGTTTTAGTTTATTAGAAATTAATATTTATTTTTTGTACCTAATAAAGCCCAGGTTTATTTTTTCATTGGTTTCATGTTTTTTTTTTTTTGTATAAAATCTAGCATTCTGTTTTTTGACCTTCCATACGATTTAGCATTGGAAAATTGTAAATCTAGCATTGTGAAATTTAGAATCATGGCAACACTGGGTATTTGCCCCGAGTTGTTGAGAAGGGGTAAGTTATTCACTTTTCTGTAAGTAAAATTAGCATGACTTAACATAGTCTCATTAAGAACGGTTCGCCAGGTCTTTGTCCACTCGCATACTTAGTCCAAAGCTCGTTGCGAGCTGCTGCGAGGATAATCGTATAGTCCGCGGACTAGTCTGCGACTGTCTCTTCGTCTTGAGGTATGTCTCTTGTATAAAGCAAAACAGGATTCGACCGAGAACGCTGCCTTTCGGTACAACGACGTCAACTTTTTTAAACTCCAAGTACTCAGTCCATATACATAAGAACATAATAAATTATTTATTTTATTTTCTTATTTTATTTTATTCATTTCTTTCGAGAATGCTTAATAACAGTAAGATACAATATCTTATAAACTGGTCATAAGCTAATTTTACAAATAGAGCGAGCAATGTATAATAAAGTAATAAAATAAAAAAAATCCAAGTTAGTACTTCAAAAACAATCATGATGGATGAATTAATTAATGAGATCGATGTGAGGATGCAAATCTAATTTTGCCGAAACAGTATTGCGGTTGGTATGTCAACAGTATATTGGAGAACAATAACAAACTGCGAAACTTAATATAATTATCAAAAGACATATCGAGCATCAGTGTATCAAGACCAGCCAGTCTGTCGAACCTTCGTAGGCCAAAGACGTAACTCACTACACTATTAAACGCGACATTCAGCTTACGTTTGCTGACATAGTTACAATTACAATAAATTTCGCAGCCGTAGACCAAGATTGGTATTATCAAAGTCTTTACAAGCAATAGACGTGTTTTAACAGGTGTAAGCGATGGAGTTACCCATAATGTACGTAGCGCCCCATATGCCCTGCCAACAAATGAATTTATATGAATATCCCATGTTAGGTAGCGATTGAAAGTAACTCCGAGATTTTTAGCAGTTTCCGCGTACTCAATGGGAGCATTTCCCAAAACAAGCGAAGGAAAGTAATCAAGATCTAGGTTTTTCCTTCGATATTACCAGGCACACCATTTAGCTGGAACCAGTTCACAATTTTCTCTATGTCTTTGTTAATACAAAAAGCTGCATGCTCAATCAGTCTAAGAGGGCGGCTCATATACATTTAGACGTCATCCGCGTACATATGAATAGAGCAGTTGTCAATAATTGATAGAAGTTCATTGACGTATACCGAAAACAATAGAGGACCTAGTATTGAGCCCTGAGGAACACCAGAGACATTAGGCTGAAAATCGGATAAGCAATCACTAAGTTGGACCGCCTGTTTTCTATTACTCAAATAAGAAAAGATTAGCCTAGTAGCACTGGGTGAAAAATTAATGTTTCTCACACAGATTAACGTGATTGACTGTGTCAAAAGCTTTTGACAAATCAAGCAGCACCAAAAACGTAACTTCGTCCTTATCCAACGCTTGCCTTATATCGCCAGTGACGCTCAATAGTGCCGTAATACAACTGTGCTTTTCACGAAAACCGGATTGTTTGCGAGTGAGCAACGAGTTTGCCGAAAAATAAGCGCTATCTGTTTTTGCAGAATCCTTTCAAAGACCTTAGACAAAAGGTGTAAGACTGAGATAGGCATAAATTTGTCATATTTGGCATTTTTGGGGAGAGGAATAATTTTAGCTAACTTTCAAAGGCGCGGGTACACACCAGACATAAGGATAGTATTGAAGATGAAAGTAAGGCAAGGCAGGACAATCGGCAGAATCATTTTCAAAAATTTGGGGTGTATTCCATCCAACACAACTGCATTCGACTTTACAGAGAGTACACTTTCGACAACACCAGCACTATCTACTGAACAAAAAGCAAAACCGGATTCGTCCGACTGATCCATAAGAGCAAAAGAAGGATTCATGCTCACGGAAGGCAAATGCTGTGACAGTGCAGAGACAATAGTCTTGTTTTAGGGATGTTCATTCAAAAAATACATCGATGTTTAATTCGATGTAATGCATCGAAACGGTACATCGATTATTATCGATGCATCGATTAAAAACATCGATGGTTTCGATGCATCGATTAAGAACATCGACGTATTGTATTATATGAGCTCAAAATAAGAAATCAAAAAAAAAGACATTATACAAGGTTTTTAATTTAGCTGAGTTTTATTAAAATTGCAAATCCCAATACTTCCGCTCCAAACTTTGCATAAACAATATTTTGTTTACCCGCTTTCCTTGGATTCTATTCCTTTGCTGACTCAATACCTGGGGAGCTTTCGAAAAAAGCCTTGTTTTAGGGATGTTCATTCAAAAAATACATCGATGTTTAATTCGATGTAATGCATCGAAACGGTACATCGATTATTATCGATGCATCGATTAAAAACATCGATGGTTTCGATGCATCGATTAAGAACATCGACGTATTGTATTATATGAGCTCAAAATAAGAAATCAAAAAAAAAAGACATTATACAAGGTTTTTAATTTAGCTGAGTTTTATTAAAATTGCAAATCCCAATACTTCCGCTCCAAACTTTGCATAAACAATATTTTGTTTACCCGCTTTCCTTGGATTCTATTCCTTTGCTGACTCAATACCTGGGGAGCTTTCGAAAAAAGCCTTTCCGAAGGAACTGAGCTGGCTACCATTGCGTCTGAGGCTCTTATACGTAAAGATGATAATGGATTTTTCTTGCAGCTATACCTGGGCATATGTGTTCTGTGCATATACTAGCTGACCCATGCTACAGAGTAGAAACAGATTTGTGCCGCACACCACACACAAATTTTCCTCCAATCAACGCTGGGAAAATCCAACGATCTAGCTCCAATCGAACATTTTAATTTTTTTGAATTTTATAAAATTTATATTAATGCTTATTGTTCAACTTCAGAAAAACCTACAAAGATGATTTATATCTTAAAATCTTTGTTCATAATTGCTAGGAGCTCGAAAGCATTCGAGAGTTACAACTTTCCTTAGATAGTGGATAGTTAGCAGATAATGGTAAAATATATCCTATCTTGTAATCTCAACAATTTTCAATGCAACTGTGAAACCCGTAATCAATTTCGTGCAGAACTTTTTTAATCAAATCCGGTCAAACACCTTAGAGCCAGAAAAAAGATACCGTTTTATTATAGTAAGGATATCTTAATGAATGCTAATATAACGGTCACAACCCTACCTGATGCCTATGTTTATCAGGGATAATGTCGGCTTCTAATGGTAAAACAGTTTTCAAATCGGTCCAGTAGTTTCGGAGCCTATTCAAAACAAACAAACAATCAAATCTTTCCTCTTTATAATAGTATAGACATCTGTTGTCTTATCAAAATCCCTTTGTTTACACAGCTGCCGTTTTTATTTGCACAGCTGTTGTCTGAGGATCCTATACTTAAAGATTATAATGGCCTAAACACCGGCATTTGTTCGCTTAACATTTCGTATATGTAATAATTATTCTTTGTAGGAATCGGCCCTTTTTCTCTTGCTCTTCCTTAGTAGACATGAAAGTATAGTCTGTCTGTGTGTCTGTGGCTGTGGTGCGAACGTCGGTCTCGGTCGTCGCGTCGTGTTTCCTCGTCTTACACGGCCTCTCCACGAGCAATATTTTATAGAATGCAATATAGCGTTCTATGAAAAATTGAAAATTGCTCGTGGAGAGTACGAGTATTCTATGAAAAATTGCATTCATATGGATAGTATTCTATGAGCTGTCATTTTTATGAAGTGCTTCGCTCTATAACAACACCACCATTGAAATAGTAAGCTATGAAATGCTCACCGTACATTTTATGGTATTCTTTATTTCTTTCTTTCTATGAAAAGTGAAATATTGGTCGTGGAGACGCGGTATTACATGTGTTCTTGTTTATGTGCTTGGTTAGCGAAAATAGCTTATTACAAATTACGTTATAATTTCTCATATCCTTCATCAAAGAGAAAAGAGCATATAGAACCTATTAAATTTGAAATTCGTTACTGTGTGCATTGTTAAACATCGGATACATCGGATTGATTCGATGCAATCGAATACTAAACATCGATGTTTTCGATGCATCGATGTATTATGAGCAACCCTATATTGTTTAAAGCATTACCATCCACATCTACAGTTGGGCAGCTACGTGACTTTCCAATGCCAATATTCCTTAGATTTGTCCACAATTGACGCCCATTTAAAGAAGTACTTAGCTTGTGGGAGGTCCTTTAGAGATATGGCCATACGTATATCTTATACAACTTTATTACGAAGTGAACAATATGTGCGCCGTAGCTCATTACCTGTAACGTTTCCAATTTTTGTAAGCATCATCCCGCTTCTGCATTAAAACACGAATATTATGGGAGAACCAAGGTTTATTTCGAGAATTAACGAACTTAGCCTTTAAGGGTCATTCAGACCAATCAGTCTGACTTCCTTCTTGCTGAAAAGTATGGAAAGACTGGTCGAGCTTCACGTGCCCAAAACTGCTTTGCGATTGCATCCACTATCACAGATGCAACATGCCTATCAACGCAGAAAATCCTGCGAGACTGCGCTCCAAAATCTAGTTGCTTTTGGCAATGCGACTTTTGACAGTATGTGCAGCTCTGCCAGACAACACGGCGTAGACGAACCATTGGTGTTGTGGATTAAAGCTCTGCTAGTGAATAGGCGCAGGCGGCCCTTGACGTAATCGACGAATGGTGCACTAGGAATAAGCTCTCGGTCAATCCTCTTAAAACTTAGGTTGTTTTTTTTACGAGAAGGAGGAAGCTGATCGGGTTGACTCAGCCAGTACTAAAAGGCGTCACAATCCAACTCTCCAATGAAGCAAAGTATCTGGGTGTCATCCTGGATAGCAAACTTCTTTCCAAGCATGTTGAGCTGAGGACTGCCAAGGCGCTGTCGGTTTTCTGGCAGTGCAAGGGCATTTTCGGCAAGACATGGGGCTTATCACCAAAAAGAGTCCTATGGACCATTTATAGAATACGCATCGGTTGTTTGGTGGAATAAGTTTTCGCGTAAATACGTTACTACTGCTTTCGACAAACTCCAAAGGAAGGTATGTCTCGGCTGCACGGGGGCCTTCTCCAGCACGCCTGGCTCCAGCCTGGATGCATTATTAAATCTCCCGCCCCCTGATGTTTACATTATGGGTTGCACAATCAAAGCTATCTTACGTTTAAAAAGATTTGGCTTTTGGTATAACTCGCGCTGGAGTTTTGCTGAACTTGCGCAACAGCTGTCCTTCGACTCCTGTCTTATGGATATGCCGTCTGATTCAATGACACCGGAACTTCGGCTGAAGCGCAACTATGAAGTCGACTTTTCTCGTGTTCAGGACTGGCTCTGGCCAGACTCTGAGGCTTTTTTTTTTTTTTTTTTTTTTTTTTTTTTTTTTTTTTTTTTATAAAAAAAGGAATTCCAAATCCTAGAGCACTCAGACTCGGTAACGTTCCATTGTACTACTAGGCAGAAATCCTCCTTTTGGTGTAGAGGCATGTGAATGGGTGGCGTATGTTGTTGTTCCCCATGGGGATTGAACCTGCACCGCACGGGTCACAAGCCAACACACTAACCTCTACACCATCGCCACCCACTCTGAGGCTGGAAAGGAATGCAGTCGAATCTTCACGGATGGCTCCAAAACCGATCAAGGATCTGGTGCTGGTGTTTTCATGGAGAGCGACAACATTTGACCTCTTCTCGTTAGGCTAACATGCGTCAGTCTTCCAAACGGAGACTTATGCTATCTCAATCGCCATGGACTTAATTGCGAGGAACAGGTGGAGGGGGCGAAGTATCTGCGTCTGTAGCGACAGTCAGGCTGTGCTTAACCTTCCGTCCTCACACAAATTTTTTCTAACGCGCTCCTCACACTGGGGTATCACATACCCCACCCCAAAAGTATTAAAAAAAAGATGTCATTTTATATATATATATGTATAGCTATATGTATATATTTTTTTTTAATTCATATTTTTATTTCATCAAAACAAAATTCAATACGATGAATTATGTATAATATAAAAATACTTAAAAAAAATAATTTCCAAATTAGGTTACAAAAAAAAGTTAATATATAGCTGTCAACTAAAATCAGTCAGATTCATAAAAAAGTTTAAAATAATAGTTTTAAAAACTGTCGCATTACGCTTTCTAATACCCATTCTTCAATGTTTTAACAGTGGGATAAATGTTTGCTTTTTTAAACACAAAAATTCAATTTTTTTCACTGCATTCTATGCATTGCAATGATTGATCAGTGATGATCTTCCCACATGGGAAGTCGGCATGACACGTTTTCAGTTTTTTTTTTTCGATTACAGAAGTTACGTTGATTTTCAAAATTCGAAGCTGGTTCATCTTTGGCTTCATCCCTTCAGAATCAAGGAAAAGCTTTTCAATGGATTCGTCTTGAAGAAAAGCCATTTCGCTGTAAAACTATAATTAATATTGTCATCTACAGTAACTTCCTTTATGGCTGAACAAACCTCACACTTGTTTTATTATTTTTTGGTCAAAAATAACTAAAATAGAAAACATTTCACTTAAATAATGTATTCACAAATTCTAAAAAATACTAACACGCACTGCACACTGGGGTATATGTTACCCAAGCTAAAACTTCGAAGCACGACTAAACACGTTAAAAAAATCTAAGAACTGAACACCCTCGCCTACTACTGCAGAGAGTTTAAAATTAAATATACATAGGTATGGCAATTAGGAAAATTTTTTAACGGGACCTGCACACTTGAAATCTATGTGGGGTATCTCATACCCCAGTGTGTGGTTGGAAGGCTAAGGCCTTGCTCAACCCCTTAACCACCTCCAAAATAGTCCGTGAATGCAAGATCTCTCAGAATTCGGTCGGAAGGCTGAGATCTCCGATGAACTTGCTAGGCAGGGCTCAGAGGAGGACTTCTCAGGACTTGAACCAGCGATTTGTCTGCCTGCGTCCTCGGTCAGGGCTTCTTTTGACGGTTGGGTTTCATAAGAACACAATCGCCGTTGGCATAACTCTCCAGGCTGCAGACAGACTAAGCAAATTCTCCCCGACGTCTGTAGGAAATCCGCGGCATTCTTGTGTCTCTCAACAGGAAAGACTGCAGACAGACTACTGGCTTTCTTACGAAACACTAGGGGAAGGTAGTGTACCTTGGTCCGGATTTCAGTTTTTTGCCAATATTTTATGTGTCGTTTTTTCATTAGTTTTTCTTCTCTTTTTTTTTGTTACTACCTAAAGTCTTTTCTATGATATGGCGAAACTACCAAAAGGATATTGCTAACCATTCCTTAGAAAACTTTACTTTTATATGCTAACCTCAAACGGTCCAAGGTACAAGACGTGATTTTACCTTGGTCCACGGAGTATTGTACCTTGGACCGAAAATATTATTGAAAGTTTTCCTATAGTTTAAAGGTGAAAACTTTGATTTATTTCAATAAAAAGTAAAAATGGTATCAATCTTTATTTATTTCAAAAAAGCAGCAAAAAAACAAACCATTATCTTAAAGTTTTGTGCTTGATTAAAAAAAAAATTATTTCAAATAATATTATTAAATAAAAAAACCTCTTTTACTAAAAAAAAAACTTAACAAAGGACTTCAATATTATTTGAAAACTTACTTTAAAGGAACAACATAAAAGAAAAATAAATTTATCACTTCAATATTATTTAAAAACTTACATTAAAGGTCAAACCAAAGGTCCAAGGTACACGCGCTATGATAGGTTCAAGGTACACTAACACCACTTTAGCCAAACAAATAAGATTTTAACGTAGTATTCAAACCAAATACGAACGACAATGTGTTCCTACCAAAAGATTATTAATACACTTACCGAAATGGATTAAAGTAGCGGAAAAGAGACAGAAAACTAAGCACTACATAACTTCAGAAAAGAGATAAAAAAAATATTTTTTTCACTGAAAACTATGTTTATTTTTTTTTTCTGCCGACTCGTGCAGCTATGCCTTCAAAAAGAAACTGAGAAGACAAATGAACAGAAGATCAACATTTCACAGAAGGACCGGTTTTTGCATGCTTTGTATTTTTCTGAAAATTGGCAGTCGGACACTACCTACTACCTTCCCCTACCCTTTTGCCAAACACCTTAAGGTGCTAAGCGATACCACCAACTGCGAAGCCTGTGGAGAAAGCGATGCCACTGCAGAACATTTCCTCTGTGATTGTCCTGCTTTTGCTCGTATCAGGTGGCAGATATTTGGTGCGAATATGGTGAGTGCTGTAAACCTAAGCTCAGCGTTGCCGAAACTACTCCCATAGAGGTATTGTACTACTTTCAACACCTCCGTACTCCCGTACTCCTCCTTTCACATTCATACTTCTATTTTTTTTAAAGAACTAAAATATCTTACACTTGCAGCAAAATGTAATATTAACCTAAATAAATTTAATTCGCTTAAAATTTAATGCACTTTTATCTTCCAAACTATCGTCAAAAAGGGAATTTCCCTCTTTCTTATTTATTTTTGTGTGTCGTTGGTTTCATCTTTCATGCAATTTTCATCTGTCAGTTCGGTATTTACTTTATTGTTACCTGAGATTGTATTTTGTTGGTGGTTTTTAAACCCTATTCTAAGGGTATATTAATTTTGACGCATAGTTTGTAACATACCTTAATAGTGCCCATAGACCCCTAAAAGATACTATATTTATGATCAGCATCGATAGTAATGTCGATCTAGCCATGTCCGTCCGTCCATCCATCCGTCTGTCGGCAAAATTAGGCATTTAAACTAGACCTAGAGAGCTGAAATTTTAACCATATACTCTCTAGGGTCCCGAAATAATCAAGTTTACGAATTTTTGAAATCCGCCCACAGACACGCCCACAATTTAATTAATTATAAATTCATTAATTTTAAAATCCGCTCACTGACACGCCCACAATTAAATAAAACAATTTTATTGAACAACCAAATTTTGAGTGTCGGGCGCACTGGCTCAATGGTTAGTGTGTCTGCCTACTAATCGAAAGGTCCCCGGTTCAATTCCGGGGGCAAATAACATCTTGAGATTTTTTCCACTGCCCCACCTCTTGCGAACGTCTGACAGGGTCATAGGTCATAGATTAAAAAGGGGTATGCAATTTGCATACAGCACTAGGCACCAGAAGGGCCCATCGCGATCCCTAGGGAACCACTTGAAAAAACTTCAATTGGAGAAAAACCTAAAAACCTAAAAAACTTTTCCTAGACAGAGCCCAATCCTCCTGCAGAACTTAACCAGCTTCCTATTGTCAATGCCGCTCAGCTCCCCTAGTTCCGCGAAGAAGTATTCCCCTAGAATCCTCCTACGATTCCGTGCTATACCCTCGCACTCACACAATATGTGTGTTATGTCTTCCTCGGCTTGTAGATCACCACAGAACCTGCACGTGTCCACATCCACCAGACCAAGTCGCCTAGCATGCTTTCTTAGAAGACAGTGCCCTGACATAATCCCAATTACTGTTCTAAGCTGTTCCCTGCTCAATTTTAGAATTTCCTTAGATCTTTTCTTATCCAAATGGGGCCAATGGGCTCTAGACACCCTATGTCCCACTATGTTTTGCCATCTGAGGTCAGCCATTTTTAAAATCTTTTCATTGATTTTTCCCTTAAAGACGCCCAGGGGTGGTTTAATGTTCACACCTCCGCTGTTTTCCAGCTCCCCTCCCTTTCTTGCTAGCTCATCGGCTTGCTCATTTCCCTCTATACCGCTGTGTCCCGGTACCCAGCACAGTCTTACTCGATTCCGTCTACATACTGCTTTTAGCATTGTGCGACAGTTTCTGACTATCTCAGAGTTAATGTTAGCAGATTCAAATGCCATAAGTGTCGCCTGACTGCCAATATAGATGGCAATGTCTCTTCCCGACAATGATCTCATCTGCACTATCTCTGCCGCCCTTAGAACAGCCAGAACTTCCGATTGGAAGACACTGCTTGTGGCCGGGAGTCGTATAGACTCTCTCAGGTCTGGATCAGCAGAAAAAATGCCAGAACCCGTTCTCTCCCCCATCTTAGAGCCGTCAGTGTAGATAGCAACCTCGTTTGCTATTATGACTGCATCTCTTTGCCACTCCTCCCTTCGCGGGTATGACACCTCATAGGGGATGTCATGGTCGACCAAGGAGCAAATCTCATCAGTCCGTATAGGATTTCCGGGTAGCGCATCAGCTAAGATCGTGCAATGCCCAAAACTACAGTCCTTAAACTGGCCTAAATTTTTTAGGCGCAAAGCGCTGTTGCCAGCAAGTTGCTTTATTTTTAAATCTAGCGGGATAAAGTGCAGGAAGGCGTCCAGTGCTGCCGTAGGAGTAGTACGGATTGCACCACTGATGGCTATGCTTGCCGTTCTCTGCACCGTTGCTAGTTTTCCAATTATGGTTATTTTATTTGTTGCCCTCCACCACACAAGTGAGCTATATGTAAGTATGGGTATCACCACTACTGTATATATCCAGTGTACCATGGCGGGTTTCAGGCCCCATGTTTTGCCTATTGTTCTCTTGCAAAAAAAGAGGGCATTATACGCTTTCTTCATTCGTTCCCTTATGTTAAGATTCCAATTTAATTTTCTATCTAGGATTACGTCCAAATACTTCGCACTGTCCTTGAGGAGCAGTTCCTCTCCGTCAAGTTTCGGGAGATTGAAGTGCGGTATCTTGTGTCGTCTCGTGAACAGGACTAACTCCGTTTTCGAGGGATTGACATTTTGTCCGCAGCCCTTGGCCCAATTACTAATTTTCCTTCAGTCGGTCTCTGTGATCTCACTTAAGGTATTCAAAATTTTTCCCTGCACTACTATGACCACGTCGTCCGCACGTCTGACAAACATCCAAGAGTATCAATTGTCATGGAAGCTTCTCAAATTTGCCGTTCGGATTCGGCTTAAAATTGTAGGTCCCTTCCACTTCGCAAAGAAAGTCGTTGTAGAAGCCAGGTTTTAGGCCCTCTATGGGCCGTTAATGCCTAATATTTATTTTATTTTTTTAAAGTTTGAGCTAGGGAGCATCTTTTTTACAAAAGCTTCGTTTTTTCGATAAAATCCTATAAATGTTATATAACAAAATATGTAGAGCGTTCTTAACAATTCAACCATACTTAGACTTTTGTCAGGAATAAGAATAGGGTATCCATTAATTCGCCCAGGCGGACTGTAGCCCGTCCCTATGTTTTTGTTTGAACTCTGTGAATTTGTATGTATAGATCAATAAAATGAAAACGATTGTTAAATTAATACTTGAAATATTGTAATTCTTGTTGGAATAATTCAGAGTAAACTTGTATTATACATATTAAGTAAATAGGATTCCTTTGATTAGGTAAAGGCGAAAAAGCTGTGAATGTGTCTTGTGTTGCTGGAGGTTCTAAGACAAATGAGTCTGCTGCTGTTCCTAACAATTTAGCACCAAAATCACTTTCTACAAGAACGATATTGAGTTTTCAAATGCTGAAAAAGTATTTGCTGTTGAAGTTGATACACCGACAAATCAAAATTGGTAAAGGCAAAAAAAGTTCCACCAGCCAATGTCAATGTGTCTTCTGTTGCTGGTAAAAATAAAAGGAGTCTGTTGCTGTTACTTTAAATTTGGTTCCTGAACCCCCTGCTGAAAGATCTGACGATATTGAGATTTTTGATGCTGATGAAGTTGATGCACCTACCACAGCTTCTTTAGAAATATCAGAGCTTTGGTCAGAGATATTTGCCTTAAAAAATGCTCTAAGTGAAACACTTTTCACCCTGACAAGGGATTTTGTAAGTGCTTTGTTCAGTATTCCACACAGCAGCGCAGCGGCAGAACGAACTTTTTCCCAACTGTTTCTAATTAAAGATAAAAAACGGAACAGAATGGAGGTAAATACATTGAATGCAAATCAATAAAGCATTTTTAAATAAAGTTGCAAACAAATTTTGTACACCTTTATTTTTAAAGACTAAAAATTGTTTGTACTACCTTATAATATTTCTCTCCGGCAACACTGCCTAAGCTCCTTATCATTGCAGCGCCTTCTCGTTTTTCTTAGGAAAACGAGTAAATTCTCACAGTAAAATGTGGTGAGTCTGAGTGCTTCAGTGTAGAAAGTCTCGCACCCAGACAAAAAAATGGGGGAAAAAAAGTCTCCGTAACACAAACTACATCAACATCCGATTCTACAAAAAGATCACGAAACTCATCAATTTTCGACAATAAGCTTTGCGCATTGATGTGACAAATGCGGGAACCACAATTCTGTTTACTCAAAACTCTGACCATAGAGTGCAAAGTATTGTTATTTGTATATCATTACAATTGGAACTCTAACAGAACAAGAAAAGATTAAAAAAGAAATAAAGTAAAATAGAGAAAAAAGAAAAATTAGAGAGATGAGTGGAAAAGAAAGAAAAAGAAAAGAGACAAGTTTGCTAAAGATATTATAGGAATTTTATTTTGAATATTTGAAAAAAAAGATTGAATTAATTCTAATTTAAAACTACTGATCTGGCAACGTCTTCGAGTCCAACGATGCATTCAACTGGCACAGCTGTGTCCTCAGTATGACGTTTGGGTTTGACCAGAGTATATCCATTAATGAGTAGGGACACTCTCTCTACATATGCATTTGCTACTACCGCAAAGCAAAATGCAGAAAAAATCGTACAATAAGTGGAAGCAGGTCGAAAGAATACTTTTTACCTGAATACAACGACTGCTTGAGAAGAAAAGGGTACACAACACATTTAACCTGAACCACTACATGGGGCTAGCTGCGTACGACGAACGATTGTGGGTTTTTTCATACAGCATTTTTAAAGGCGGGCCGGAATGACTGTCAGTAAATTAGTATTCTCTCTCAACCATGCAGGTATGAATTAATATGATCAGGTAACCAGCTTTGGTAGAATTGGTAATATTTGTATTTGTTGCCATTGGTTATTGATTAAATGGTCTTTGTTATGGACATGAAAAAGAAATGTTTCATTCTATATCACGAAATTCAACCCGTTTGCTTTGCTACGACTTCCTTAATCACCATTTTTTACGATTTGAAGTTTTGTTGCCAGCACTTTTTAGGTAATATATTTCATAGCAGATGGTCATAATAATTACTTAGGTTGGTTGTAGAGGGTGGTAGAGGGGATTGTTTACATTTTTTCGCACGTATTTTTAAAGGCGGGCCGGAATTGGATTGTTATCAGTCGTTCATTAACATCAATTGACGAAAGAAAGGGTGTTCAGTGTCAGTGCGTGTGGCAAACAATTAAAAGTAGTGAAATAGTGAAGTTGAAGTGCAAGTTTGCATAGTTTAAAAACTTTAAATAAAATAATGGGAAAACATTATTTTAAATGTTTGGCCTGTGGCATTTAAAAGAACTTTTTCGGCAAAGAATATGGAAGATATTACCCATGGAAACTGTGAGCCAACTGCTAACATGGAACTTCCATCTGAAGTGTAGATGGAACCACAAAAACAAAATAAGGACAATTTGGTTTACGCTTTCAAAACTGAACCTGATTATAAAACTGTGAACTTTGGTATTGATAATGCATTCTACTATTTCGCAGGTTATATTTTAAAAAAATACCGCCTAAACCACAAGTGTGAGTTAAAATTGAGTCCGCAACTTAACGTTTCCTCCCTTTTTACAGATTTTAAAGAATATGAAGATGCGAAATTGACACGGCCCAATCAAGAATTTTTAGACTCGTTAGAGAATCTTGAACAAAAATTTATTTCTTGTTTTCCAAATATGTACTACCTAAATAATTTTCAGGGGAATATTTTTAACCTTTTGAAAAATTAATTTCATTACAATTGTTGCAAAAATCAAAATAAGGAATTTCTTATCAAATTTAACGTCTGAGTACGGGTTTACTTTATTCTAAAATAGTTCAATAAAAATCACAAAAAATGTACCAATAAACAAAAATATTTAAGTGTAGCACACATGTGAATATATATTAGATATAAAATGTTCAATAAGAAATATTACAAATTGATTTTGCTTTTTTTACGTCACAGCCTGTACCACATTTTGAAATAGTTCAACTACTCTTCCATCCCCCTTTGACTAGAGCACTTTTAGTGCCGTCTATTTCTCGTGTATGTGTATATACTGCAAATTGACTGATAAGAAATACGTGGAGAGTGTCCCTACTCATTAATGGATATACCTATACTCTGGGTTTGACATACACAACTCCTCGTGCAGTGTATACGGAAGAAAGTTGTTTACTTTTTTTCAGTTATGCTATGCTAGTTGGATATCATTTAAGCAGAGCTGTTTATTGTTTATTTTCCGATAGTTCGCAATGGAAGTTAAAACATAATTTTTGTCATACGGTGAATTGAATTTTATCATTATCGCGGAATAACGTGACTTGAGTTTCGGACGAGTGCGGTAAATATTAGCTATTGTTGGTGGTTTAATATTAATTATGTTGCAAATTAAGTTGAAGATCGATTTTAGATTTTCGTTAGGCAAGCACGGAATACCAAACATGAAGACGTCTCTAGCGACGATACGGTTTTCATAAGTGGCAACTGCCAATTGAATGCTTTATTTTTATTAATTCATCGGCGGTGTGATAAATTGATTGTTTATGCTTGTGAATTCAACTGTATTATCAGCAAATAAAGATTTGTTTTTTGTGCACTCAGAAGTTAAATTAGAAAGTGAACATTTAAGATTGTTTACTTCAGTGGTACAATTTGAAACAATTTGAGTTTGCATTTTAGTTTGTGAAGATTCTAATTGGACCACTCTTTTATTCATGTCACTAATACTATTTTAAAGATCCTTTATCTCGCGCCTTAGTTCTTCGGTAATTTTTTTTCAGATTCATCCATTTTCTTAGATAAAAGTGAAACAATAAACTCACTTTGTTGACGTAGCTTTTCATCCATCCAGGTTTTATTGTTGTTATCCATGAGATTTTGTGATGATTTTTGTAAAGGGGATATAGAGGAAAGGGGCGAGTCAACTAGGTACAGAGTTCTTGAACCGAGATACCTATATGGGCCGCTTCGTTGAGTTGGATGACATGCGTGTGTTAAATTATGTCGAATAGATATATGACAGCGAGTATAAGCATGAGTGCAAACAAGGTTGTGTTAGTGAAAAGTTTTAGTTTATATTTTTGCATTAGAAAACAAAGCAGACAAAAAATTAACAAAGAACTTTCACTTTTATTTTTGCTCTATAGAGCTGAAACTTGAACACTGTAACTGGCAAATCATGAGAAACAATACAAGATAATCAACTGAAGATTTAAAACCGTTTTTAAGTTTAATTTGAATGAGTTTTCGGTCGATTACTAATGAACAATATCATCAGAATCAGTAACACGTCCACTTAGCAGCTCTTCATTATCGCGTATTATTTTGAGCTAAAGGAAATTCTGGAAAAATATAGAAATATATTTTTCTTGGGTTATACCATACGACAACCTTAGAAAAGCATTGCTAGGCGTGCATACCGCATCTGCTTCCAAATTCTTGCAAGTTTTATTATGAAATGTAACTTAATTTATAGATCATCAAATCGCAACTCTGCCGTGCCTAAGGAATGTCTCCAAGCCTAATTTCTTACTGCTTCTTAAATTATCATTTTTCTTAGATGTCATAAGAAAGGCTTCATCCGACCATCAATTGTGGTTATCCGAGTGTTTTATCCTGCGAGATGTAGATAACTAAAATTTTCTCCTGAGTGGCTTCTTTCAGGAAAACACAATTTGCTTCAGAATGCAGTAGCAGAACTTATTATTCAAGGTCATCTTCCATTCCCTGATGGAATAATAATAGAAAAAAATACGGTAACAAATTTCGTCCGAAGCTATAGAAGTCAGAGTTCAGTGATCCTGTTTGTCATCTGGAATTGTTTGTATTCATTCATAAAGTATATAAAGTGACCACAGCCATCTTTACGTTCCCGACAATAGAATCCTTTGCCTGTGCAGATAAGCAATCCATCTCGAAACAAATCTTTTTTCCAACAAACTGGGATTTAACAATCTGCTGATAAGGGTACGATTTGGAACCACTAATTGAGCTCGTTATTGCCAAATCAACACTGTCAAATGGAGTGCATGCACAAATGAATGGCAAATACCTTGTGCCCGTATTTGCATACGTTAATTAACGCATAGTGCTTGTATAAAGAGAATCGCACAGTCATTCGCATAACTTGCCTTATGCAGCTTCATGCTAAAAGCTTTGCACACCCACCGACACGTGTTAATTTCATAAATTAAATTGCAAAATCCACGGCAAAAGTTTAATGCGATCATATTTTAGTTCAAAACTTCCAAATCTGAATATTGTCGGCTCTATTCATTGGTAAAAATCCGAAAAGCAGTGGCAGAAGGGGTGCAAGTATGTGCCGACACGATAACAGGAAATTCGGATTCAAACTGTTTCATTGCAAAGATGAAGAGGCTTTGAAAATTTACCAAAATTAATTAGCTTGTGATGATGATGGTGACGATGATAAATCGCTTTGATTAGCAAATATAAGGCGTTTATGATGAGGCAGGGGATAACACAGTTTCCGCCTGGAGATAGTATAT
This sequence comes from Portevinia maculata, assembly GCA_949715645.1. Classification (NCBI taxonomy): domain Eukaryota; kingdom Metazoa; phylum Arthropoda; class Insecta; order Diptera; family Syrphidae; genus Portevinia; species Portevinia maculata. The sequence continues at coordinate 226,438,701 of OX454526.1, forward strand.
GTGTTCAGTCAGATAGCCACATATATACCTATACCTACCTTCTACATATCGATATTACCTACGCTAGAAATATTCTATTAACCTATTGTATTAAAACTTAAACTATACTATTGTGAATTACACTAACTTTAATCATTTATATAGAACTCACTCATTCATTTATTATAACTCATTCATTCATTCATGTTATACATATATTATAAACACTCACATAAAATCACACTCAATGAATTTGCCTAAGATTAGAATAGATTCTTTTAACGTAGAGATGTTGTAATTTAGTGAGCATTTAGCCATCAGGAATAAAGCATCGAAATCATCTGATAAACCGTCGTTTTTCTTTATTTCTTTGCTTCGACGACACAATATGAATGAATGTCGGACATCGGGATAACATGAACGTTGTGATTAACTAAAAACTTGGCTTGTGACCTGTGCGGTTAAGGTTCAATCCCCATAGGGAACAAAAAACAACCCGCCACCCATTTATGGGGAGAAACGAATGGCATCTTGTTTTCCCCATTTAAGGTACATTTAGTATGCAATAACATTCCAATAAAATGAATTCAATAAGTTAAACAAACAAACATTTTAAAGAAAAAAATGTTCTGCACGATATATATTAAAGCATAAAATGGAAACATTCTTAATTCCAGCTAATGCCAGGACTAGTAGCGAATGATCCACACACAATATATGTGTTTTTTTTGTTAAGTTATTATTCAGTAAAAATAAAAGTCAACCAGTTATATACACACTCCTAGTCCTTTCATCGAACCCCTTTTGTTGTCTTTTTATAAGATGAGGCTGCATACATAACTTCTTTCCGAGTTCTTTGAGTTTAAGTAAAATTATTTCTATAGAATTTGTAATAGTTGCATGTTTTCGGAATAGATAGTTTTTACTTATTAATATCGCTTATGTAAGTAATGTACAGCCTTATTAATAAAAAAAAACTTTATTTGCCACTAATTAACAAATTAACTACATACGAGTATAATGTGGATTAAAATTTAATTCACGAATTAAAATGTGTTATCAATAAAAAATGAATGCCCATGATGTTGTCAGCAAGTAAGCAAAGTTACTAGATGTTTTGATATTAGTTTTGTCGTCCGATAAAATCCTTAATTTTTAGGTTAAATCGCAGCTTACGCGCACCTCAAACATTTCTCTCAGCGCTCTATCTTTGGCATCTCGAACATCTAGATTTGTCTTTTCGGTATTATTGTGATCATAGGCTTAATTTTTCGTTTTTCACGATAATATTATTTTATTCTAATACTCGAAATTGCCGTCCACAACAACAAGGCAGTGTTTAGCTCTCCGAGAGATGCTAGTGCGCATAATTCAGCTGTCTTAGCTGATAAACTGTGGTCTGTGGAGCCGCATTGAAGAAAAACTGTAGAAGTGGATGAAGGCATTTTCTCTCTCGCTGGATGCTAAACTCTTAGCCCTGGAAGATCGTCTGAATGCACAGGTTAGAGAAACAAAAACCCTTGTTGAACAATAACTATAAAAAGCGTCTCAAGATATTAAAGGGCTCAAAAGGAGAGGTCTCTTATACCGTCGTTGGAAACGTTTCGGCTGTGCAGAAATGCTTAGAGTTTTTAAAGCATCCCATCAACATCATGTTACTATACTCATTCGATCAGCTAAACTTTATAATTATAATAATAAATTCATGTCTGATTGTTCTTCTAAGTTTTTGTGGAATAAAGTTCACAATATTGAATTAAATAAGCCGGTAATGAATATATTGACCTAGACTCATTGAATCTGAAGTTCTCCACTCCGACAACATCAATAACCACTCGCCAGTCTTCACAACAGCGTGATAGAGAAAACTAATTTTCCTTGGCTGCAGTTGATGCAAACAAAGTAGGAAACGCAGTCTTCTCTATTAAATCCCAGTCTGTTGGATTAGATAACATTCATCCTGACTTTCTAAAAATTCTCCTTCCAATTTTACTTCTCTACATCGCCCACATCTTCAACACTATTGTAATAGCATCATTTTAAATAAATTTGCTGGTGGTAATGTTTAAAAATTTATTTATTATATTGTCAAGTAATCACTAAAGTACCTATTGTAACTTTATTTGATGAATAAACTAAACTAAACTAAACTAAACTAAACTACTTACCGCTCTATCTGGAAAAAATCAAAAATCCAACCCATTCCTAAAAAAGGTACAAAATCTGACTTTCCACCTATCTTCATCTCTCTCTCACCAAGTCGAATACGTCACAAGTGCAAAAAATTTCAAAATAATTTTTAACAATAAATTAACGTGGGATGCTCAGATAAATTCTGTAATAAATAAAATGTATGCATCTTAACGTGCACTATCCATTACTAAAACAATTTTACCCACACACGTCAAGCTTAAATTGGTCAAAGCTTTAATTATTCCCATAAACTCAAATGGATGTGAGTTGTTTACTGATCCCGATTATCTCACGCTTCAAAAACTAAAGGTTGTGTTTAACTCAATTGCTCGGTTCGTGTTCAATCTTCGAAGGTTTCATCAACCATATACCTATATTGATATATATTGAAAATTAACTTCTGTTCATCAATCGCTATATTATACTGCGACGATATTTTACTTGCTTAACATCACGCAGGCAATTTTTCGTTTATGTTGTCAAACTCTGGAATGATCTACCCAATTATGTGAGGTCTATAGTAGAAAACAAACAATTTCTTAGAGCCTGTTTTGAACATATTTCCAGTTTGAACTGATGTAGCTTAGGTTTTTATGTTCTTTTCTTTTTTGTCTCTACTTTAAATTTGTATTTGGTTGCGCTTTTCTCTGTTTAATTTAATTTTTAACTTCTTTTGTTTAACTTGAAATTTGCTTTCTTTTTATATCCTTCTTTTTTTTAAAAAATATTCTGCAACTTACCTGCCTTTTGTTTGTTGATTAATCAATAAATATCAATAGCCAATTGACGTTTAGTAAGAAATTATATGGAAATCCATTACTGAATCTTTTGCAATCAGTAAAAATGTGCTGTCATCTGTTGGCAACAGAGTCCTTTGTGACTACCTACATCTGTGCCAAATGAAAAAAAAAACATCGGCTCATTTAATTGAAGAATCAAATGGGTTAATTTCTATGGAGGGAGACGAGATTTGCGTGAAAACTTTGGCTGGTTCCTTGACGAACTACAGATATCCACCTGGAACTATTTCCTTATCGATTGTCCCAGTCAAGTGCAACTGTACAGTGTACACTCACCACAAGTCCATATCAAACATATTCCCGACGCTGGAACGACTCGGATACCACATGTATGCACCTTGTGAATCTAATCAACTCGCACTACTGCTTCACTCCGGGTCCTCAATCTGAATTCTGAACAAAAATGAAAATATGAGTGTTGTGAAAATATTTATGCAGCAGAAATTGTTTTTTTTAAGAGAAATGAATGTGAAATCTTTGGTGAAATAGAAATAATTGAGGATTACATTACTTCTTCGTCATTTCGGATAAAAATCACACTGAATTGTGATGTCTGGGGTATATAGGGCCGCTTGCCAAAATGTCAACAAAGATGTTTCAATGAACTTTGCCTACGACTCCCACAGCCCTACAATCTACTTAACAAAACTGTGCGTTAAAACTTTCACTACTATGGTCAAATATATTTTCCTTTACAATACCGATGCAATTCTTCAGCTCTATAGCCAACAACAAGAAATATGCAAACTGACCAAGATCCCGGTGGTTTTGTAGGCTTTATAATTTTCTCGTTTTGGTTTAATAGAACAAAAAATAAATCAGATGATAGACTTGCAATCCTTTCCTTTTTCCACATCTTCTCAATTGTCGACTACAAGCCATTTCGAGACAATGGCATTGTAAATACAAACACTACACGCAGTTGGAGGTTTATAAATTCTGAAGGTAAGGGAAGGTGCTACTGACTAAAAGCATTTCAGCAAGCAAAGGGTCGGCCAATATATCACTCGATAAGTTCCTTTGGCTGATTGTCATGATGGTTCTCTTGTTTTTAATAACAAAGCCTGGTAATGATCTAATTTAAGTATTCCACTTAAGAAATATTTTCTCTGGTGGAGGTTTATTTATAAATGTATCTGTTTCAGTTTGTTATTCTGCAATTAAGACATCGAAGTACGATCTGATTGAAGCTGGTTCATTCGAATAATTTCTTTTTAGATTGTTATATTTATCACATAGATCTGTGGGCTTTATTCTTAGGTGAGCCGTTGCAATAAAAAAAGAAAGAGCACATTCACTCCGAGCAGTTCGTGAATGTCCTTAGCAAAGCTGACCTTTTGAAGAAGAATAAATCCAAGTTGCACTCAGTTTTGATTTCTATACAGTCGTCTTATACTTGCAGTACCTTCTCTAGGCGCTCGACCACGTGCAAGCAATACGAAAATATGTCAAGCAGAATGCAGCGATAGTGTCCATGGTAGAGGACTAAAGTCTGATGTTGTTTCAGCCACTGGACGTGAAGACGTGCAAGAGTTTGGTGAGGCTGAGGAATTTAATTCACAAGGCCAATAGTTATGGTACAAAACGGGCAAGGAAAAGTCGCTTATGGCGTGCGCGTGAAACAGAAAGCTTTAGGAGCTCCATGGACATTGATTCGTATCCTTAGGGGTTTCGTTGTTTGTTAAAGGAATAAAACTAATTTTTAACAAAGTTTTCTTCTTATGTAAATTGCTTTCGAATTAAACAATACTTTGCTTAAAAGATTATAAGTCACGAAAGACATGTTTAAACCTGGAATGCTACACTTCTTTGCAAAACTTATTATGCTATTATGCTACATTGGGGTACAACCGTACCCCAAAGAAAAAAAACACATTCTTATAGAAACAACAAATTTATTGGGCAAAATCTCAAAAGAAACTTCAATTATAATTCAATAATAGGTTTTTTTCACAAAAATAAAATAAAGTAAAATTATTTTGCAGAAGTTGGAAATATTTTATTCTGGTACATTAAACAAAGGAATTTTTTGCATAGAGCGCAGTTTATCCTCGATTTTCTATACCGGCTTCTTGGACAAAATGCACAACTTCCCGTGCTAGGAGCTGGCCTTGTTGATTTTTCCGTTGGTGGGTTTTTTTTTTAAAGTATATTGCATATTGTCAGGCGGAGTTCACGCCTCACAGTTGGAGTTTCTAAACGACGTTCCATATGTGGTCTTACTGAATCTAGCGCAAGTTTATTTAGGTACGTTCTTCTGTTTTCTAATTTTTCTTTGTTTGGTGCGTAAGAACCACATGTCTTATGTATGCCTTCAAAATCACATGCCTCGATTATTTCAAAATCATGTCTAAAATCTGGTATGATGGCATCGTCTTCATCGCTCTCGTCATGCAAATCAGCTGAGTCAGAAACAAATTATAATAAAAAGTTTAACAACCTAACATACTTAAAGAAAACGCCGAAATAATGCTTTGAACAATATTCGTATTCTGCTACACTGGGGTACACCTGTATCCCAATAGTAAATATCAGCACAATGACAAACCCTCCGCCGGAGTATCATATTCGAACTAATGCAATGCGTCTTGAAACTACTTAGACTACTTTTCCAAGGTTAAACGATTAAAAAAAAAACAATAAATCGAATCCAATCTAATCAAAGAGCAACTCATTGTTGTTTTAAAATAGTGAAGAAAATCAATACTTATAAAGAAGGAAGAAATGAATCGAAAAATATTGATTTTATTGAGTTTTCGTTACTCTATTTATAGTTTTTTATTTATATTATTGCCAGCAAACTCGCTAAAAAAGCATAACTATTTTGCAAATGATGAATCGGGATTGATTTTCCGAATCCGATTTCCCAGTGGTTTCATTGGAGCCAGCGTATATTGCTGTGTTTATGGCGTTAATAGGTAATTTATTTTTTCACGATAATGTTTAACCGATTTCCTAACTGTTCGTCTGGTGGCTAATAGCTTATTTTGTGCCATAGTGCAATTTTTTTCATCTCCGAATTGAACCTAACTGGACTTGAACGGGACTATAGTTCAAGGCAGGACTCGTCTTTATTCAGCCCTATCGCCAAAGAAATTTCGCTGGAGTTTTTTTCCCATTTTGGGAAAATTGGTATCGTGAATCATGTTCGAAATGAGAAAAGAATTTTCCCCTAGAAAAATAGATATCGCGAATAAGTTTTTCTGGGGAACTTTGTTATTATTTTAGGTTGAATTTTTCCGTAGGTAGTTTGTCGGGGAACAAAAGTTTTGAGAATGTAAGTATTTGTTTATAAATTATTAAAAGAAATATTTATGAAAAAACAAACTTATTTTAAGGTCTAATGCAACAAAAAAGAGAAAATGGGAGATCCTTGTAGATTTAATGGAAAAATATCCATATTGATACGGGGCATTCTGAAAAAACAAAAGATGAAGTGCAGAGCATTTGAAAGGCGATCGGCCCCCATCGAAATCTGCATTTGAGTGGAAAAGGGTACATTTTTATTTTTTTGTTATTTTTATAATTTATTGACTAAAATGTGTTAAATTTCATTTATGCCAGGTTTGGAATGATAAGAAGAAATAAATAAAAAAAATGTCAGTTCAGTTCAGATTAATCATGTACGAGTAGGTATCTAAAATACTTACGAGTAGGGCATTTAAACTAAAGTATCCCTTTTTATTGTAGTGTAAATGCTTATTTTCCGGAGGAGAAATTATCCGAACGTGAGTTCCGTCAATGCATCCTATTACACCTGGAATTACATCTAAAAGTAGGCAATACGTTTAAAAATTACTACTAAAAATGGTTGTTTCATATAATAAAAAAAATGTATTTAGTTGTTTCAAAGTTGAGTTGTATAAGATACAACTCAGTTGATTTGTAATTGTTAAAAGTGTTGCCTACTTTTAAATGTCAATTCGAATATTACTTCGAAAGTGATTTTTAGCTATTGTATGTTGGTACGACACGTGTCGTGGGAAAATGGATATCGTGGGGATTCACGATGGGAAACTTTTGTTCCCTGGTAACATTTTATTTCCGGGGAAAAGAAGTTCCCATGAAATTGGCGATAGGGCTGATTATGTCCAAGAAAGTTCCATATTTATTCTTTACAAAAAGAGATCATTGTGTTCACGCATGCGATGAATTTAATCAATTCACTCAGTGTGCCACTGGAATTGGTTACGATATTAAATACTGTTCTTTCGGGTTGCGGACTTTCCGCTGGAGCACTCAGACTCAAAACTGGAGCACTCACGCTCAAAGCAGGTAAATTGCACTGCCAGGAAGACACACCACTTTTACTGAAATTTTCTAGGTTAACAGCACTCGCCACATCAGCACCAAATATGTACCTGACAACTGATGGGAGCAAAAGCAGAATAATCACAAAGGAAATGTTTCGCATTTTCATCGCTTCTCCACAGGCTTCGCAGTTGATTGTATCGCTTAAGCCTAGCACCTTAAGATGCTTCGCAAAAGCGTAATGGCCCGTAAGAACGCCTGAGTTCGTCTTCCTTTTGGAAGACAATAAGAATGCCGCAGATTTTTTTACAGACTACAAAAAGAGTTTGTTAAGTCTGTCTGCACCCTTGAGAGTCATGCTAAGTGCGATCGTGTTCATATGAAATCCAACCACCAATGGAGCACCGAGTGAGCACCCAGGCAGACATAACGCCGGTCCAGCTCCTGAAAAATCTTCCTCTAAACCTTGTATGACACGTTCATAGGAGATCTCATTTCATATGCTGCCGTTATGACCCGGGACCCGGGTCCCAGACAAGTCTTAGTGAATTCAACTTTACGACCGAATTTAGAGAGATGTTGCGTTCATAAACTCTTTTTGGATGTGGTAAGAAGGTTGACAAAGGCCTAAAGCTGACTGTCGTAACAGACGTAGACGCCCCTCTCCCTGTTCCTCACAGCATAATCTATAGCAATTACTTACCTTAACTTAACGGGCTCCCGACACGTGAAGAGTCTCTGCTTGAGGCACTGCAGTCTTCCATCTTCTGCGATCCCGGGCAAAACGCTTTTACTTGCGTAGACCAAGCATCCGTAAAACGGAGGTTCGGTCTTCCTTGCCTTCTTGAACCTGGGTGCTGGGAGTCGAAGATACTCTTAGCTGTAGCATCATTGTCCATTCGCTTAATGTGGCCAAGCGAATGTAGTCGACATGATTTAGCTTTCGGAGCCAGGCATGCCGGGGAAGGCCCCCGTGCAGCAGAGACATACCTTCTTTTGGAGTTTGGCGAAAGCAGCAGTATTACATGGACCGAGCGAATTACCTGAATCATATCGTCCGATAAGCTTGACCTCACTATTTCTGAAAACAATGGCAGCGATTATCAACATTCATATCAGACAATGCTTATTGAATAGCAAGCCTCTGCACCCATACCATTATTTTAACCAAAAGGGCAAATCCACTGAGAGATCGCACTACGTTCCTTTCTGGATAAAGAGGGTATTTTTGGCAACACTGGATATGAGTAGATATCAAATGCTTTGCACCATAGAAATATAGATAAACCCACTATAAAATGGATCAAAGCGGTTCTAGAAAGTCGAAGTACAACGGCTTCGGCAGGAATGGCTTCAGAATTCGTATCAGCCGTAAGGGGTTGCCCTAAGGGAGGTATACTTTCACCTCTCCTGTGGTCTTCGGTCATTGGTGACCTGCTCCACAAAATGAGCAACTCAGGCTTCAACATAATTGGGTCCGCTAAAAAAGATCGTCCACTGAATCTACACAGTGATCATACGACCCATCATTACATACGCCACCATAGTACGCCTGCCCAATAGCTACCATAGAAGTAATAATAGGACTTACACCTCTCGACATACGCACTCAAAAAGTAGCGATCCGCAGTGCAACAAGTTTAATGCAGTTAAATTAGAAAAGGCTTAACGACCACCCCTAATGACCCCTCTCGATGAACTCCCTGAACTTGATAGGAACTTTGCGGTCACAGAACGCCTTCGCAAAACACCTCGCTTTATTGACCGATTCTCCACAGAGATTCCGAAAAGAATACGATACCCATTGGAAAAAGTCCCAGCGTATTTCAAGCGGATCTCCACGCCATCCGAGAATGTACCAGCCACATCAATATATCTGGTATTAAAGACGCCACCAACCATATATTCACGGATAGTCAAGCAGCTTTAAATGCCCTTAGCTCGCATACCATTGAATCCAAATCAGTCATGCACTGTTTTAGGACTGTTTAAATACTCTGCTCAAGGAACAAGACCAAACTGTGGTGGATTCCGGACCAAGGGGGTTTTTGAAGGCAAGGAAAAGGATGACGATCTGGCAAGAAAGGACTCAGAAACTCCTTTCAAAGGTCCCGAACCCTTCTGCTACAATCCTAGATCAGCAGTTATGATAGCTATAAAATCCTGAGAACATACGAAATTTACCACCTATTTGGACTTAGACAGGCCAAACAAGCCATCCAGCCTTTTACTACAAATGCCACCAAATATCTTAATTTGAGTCGGCCTGATATCAAAAACCGAGTAGGGTATCTAACATGTCACAACGGGTTACGATACGACCTGAACAAACTACGAACAGCTGAACACATTCAAGGTTAATATCCAGCCCTCAATGAAACAGGAATTAAGATTTTCTTCAGAGAACAATTATTGAGTTCGGAAGATACAAAGAAGTCCTCTCCTGGCAGCATAATCCGATTTTTACGGAAAAATAGAAATACTACTAGTCTTAACAATTTCTTGCCCTGACGGTAGGTACAATAAATCTTATAGGTCGCAGTGCCTTTTTTTTCGCCTAGTCGAGCCGGAGGCTAGAAAAAAAACGACACTTGACAATTGTTCAAGAAACCTTTAACAATTGGGAAATTTTGAATTCCCTACATTCTGTAAATTGTTTGAAAAACTCAACGTGGAAATGGAAAATTGTTAAGTCAAAACAAGGAATATTTTTAAAGGTTTAAAATTGTTAATTTGGGTTTATTTATGTACCAATTTACAAAAAAAAATAATTTCACTTGAAAATCCGAGCATGATAGAGCGATTTGCAGCTTTATTGATAAACGTATATTAAGGTATTCATAAAGTTACAGAGGGTTTAATAAACCTCTGAACGCAAAATCTTTACTCATACAACTTACGCAACGTTAATTGGATGATGCATAAGCTAAACGCGTTTTAAGGTTGATTAGTGCCTCTATAAGGATGCTTTGGTATCGTAATGTCATATTCAACTTCTGTCTTTTGCTCATGCGAAATAGACTTAAGCTATTTAGGCACTTAACTTTGATATATCCTAATTTTGGTTATATCTTCACTCCCAAAAAATGCTGTGGCCTCTTAGACTATACGTGGCGATGGTCGAATTCGGGATCCCGACAAAACTAAGTGAAGAGTTTTTAATTTAGTTTCGGAAGTAATGTATAAAAAACACAGATTCAGTTGTTAATAGCTATGCAATTTTAATAATATCATTGTCTGATTATAGTTGAGAGAAATGTTTCGAGTATCAAGAGTCAATTTATTAGAAAATTAAATATACCCTTATAAATTTATTAAACGATCGATGCAAAAACTCAAATCTTATCATTTTTATAGGTTTGCCAGAAACAAAACAACTTATCGTTAAGTTTCAAACGCATAGGCAGCTGAATTCTGTTTTGGATATCTCTAAACGATATTTGCTTTCCTGGATCTGAGTTTAAAAAAAAAATGCAGTCGCGAGTAAATTTGCACAATTAAGATTCCATTGTGATCATCTATTTTACTTTTTAATCCTGTTTCAAGTTTTTTTTAGAAATGAAATACTCCAAACATTATTAGATGCATAGACGGTTGGTACATTTACTTCAGAAACCAGCAAACAAAATCCTTTCCACATATGTGAATCATCACGATCTGCTACTAATCAGTGTGCTTCTTTATTTTTCCCGGATAAGAAATAGAAAAGACAGAATTTCCGAATTATGTATCCGGAATATCCAGAATGTAATGAATAAAGAAACAAAAATAGACTGAATAGAATGACAGCCATTTGTCTCATGACCAGCGTTGCCACTTAGTTGAATAACAAGTACAAAATTTAGTACTTACTAAACCATTTAAATGAAAACATAAATATAATAATATAAATATAAGAAACATTACGAAAATATAATTTTAGTTCACAAAAACAATAATAATAACGATATCTTAGTAATACAAATTACATTAAACTTTTTCTAAGCGGAAATCTCGCAACCTTATTATGGTTGTCAAAAATCAATTATTTATAAAGGACAAAATTTATTAAGCGAACTACAGTTTGGTAATATGAATGTCAATTGACAAATTATACATCTATTGTGAATACTGACACGCAAAATGCGATAGAGCACTTCGTGAAGCTATATCTTTCTGAAGTACCGAATTTCTTTCTTAACCCTTCGTAGCGCAATAACTCAGTTTTTGTTCAAATTTACAAAAAAGACGTAAGTCATAAAAACAAATAGATTAAAAATAATAAAAAAAATACATTTAAATTTTTTTATATGTTTAATAACAATAATCAAATGTTGCAGATTTGCAACACTGCGCCCAGGCTTTAACATTTTTAGGACATTATGAGTTGTGAAAATTTTTAAAGCAGTTGTTTGTTTTATTATTGCAAAGGCCTACACCACACTTTTCACATAACGTTTGTGTAAAACCAGTGCAATTGGGCATTTTGCATCGTATTCTTTTGTCACCCCATATTGGCCAATGGCTAGTCCATTAGGTCTACCCCTCCCATATGGCGGTTGTACTCGGCTACCACATACGGTCGTTCATCTGACACATGCACATTATTGGCCTTATCATAGCGTTGAACAATGGATATAGGTATTTTACATAAAAAATTTGAAAAAATGAAACGATACGATCTGCCATAGCACTGACAATAAATGTAAAATGCTTACCTGCAAAATTTGAGGCAAGTGATACGATTTTATTGTCTTTCCAAGCAGTTGTTGAAATTTGAATACCGTTGTGGTCCCCAACATATCTCTCCAGTGTTACATTTGAAAAACGTTTATTGAGCATTTCAACAAGCGATCTTATTTTGAAAAGCCTATCACTTCCCGGCTCCGTATAGGGCAACATATTTGAGTTGTCGTTAAAGTGTAAGGTTTGCCGCAAACGCTCAAACTTTTTCAATGGCATAATGTCTCTAATTATCGATATTCCAAGCTTATCGGACCAGTAATTCCTTACATTTAATATGCGTACAATTGACGTATATAAAACAACGCCAATAAATTGACGAATATCTGCGCTTTCAATATTTATCGGCTTACTCGGATCTTTTTAAACGATATAGATATTTGTTTGATCACGTATATGGTCTACAATTTCTTCAGTAAACAAGTAAGAGAAAAACTGGTATGGGGTTTCCAATTGCAAAAGCTCATTAGGTAGATCCTCGTTTCCAAGAAACTGTAATTGCTCTTCATTGAGTTCAATGTTTTTTTTTTTCCACATTACATTAACTTTTAGTGGCTTTGCTTCCGAAGCATTTACAATTCCACGGGACGTTGTTGGTTGGGTTGGAAGAGGCTGAACAGAAGGTGTTGGCTGCAATAGAATTTCTGGTTGTTGATCGTCAGAATTATTATCTGATGAGCTTTCTTCAAGGGGAACAAATGTTGGATCCTCATCACATTCATCCGCTGAAAAATCAAGCTCATCTTCACTTTCGAACCATGAAATGACTAGTTCGACAAGCTCCTGGTCATTTAGAAACATATTCCGATGTGGGCGCATTCTACAAGTCGAAAACAATTTGAGGTTATCGTCGCCATACCGGGCTAAGTATACATGGATTTTGGGTTAGTTTACGCGCAATGTTGCAGAAATGCAACAATACGACTTTTACTCACTACGACACTTTTTGATTGTAAAACGAGAACGGAACGCTAAATCTGAATAGAAAATATGCTTACCTTAGATATCAAATAGTTTTTGTTCCAATAAACTAGTTTTTTATATATATTTTTTCAACTTTGGAAATCAGACCCAGTACACACTTCGACTTTGCCGAAAAAATCACTTTGACAGATGAGAGCAAGAAGCACATATAACGTAAATTACTCAAAAAGCGCTCATACGTAAGAGAGGAATGTTTCAAATCTGCAACATTGCTCCAATTTACAAAAAAATCAAAACATTTAATTTGTATAAGGCCAAATGTGGTATGTTGCAGAATGGCAACACAGTGCAATGAAGGGTTAAACTTCAAGAAGAAATTGAAGCATACAATATCAGTAGTTTGCAGAAATTGTATAAAAAATTATTGTGATTGTTAATAAAGTGTATATTTAGGTGAAATCAAAAGAGAAAATCTACCAATTTATTGATAAAAACCTGAGGAGGTATGTTAAAGCAAAAAAAAAATTATATAAAAACAGTGAACATGTTGACCAAAAGGGCTTGTGCAGCTCCTGATTCAGCAATTTAAAGGTATTTTTACTTTTCTTTTGTATAATTTTTTTATTATTTAATTGTTTTTGTTCGTTTGTACTTAGTAGTATTAAAAATATGAATGTATGCAATTTGTTCAACCTAATTTGTTTCAAAACAAAAATATATTTTTGCCAAAAGTTAATTTTTATTTCTCGTAATAACATTTCTATAATATTTTTTACGTTTGATTATTTAAAATCGGTGTTTAGATACATAGAAATTCACTAATTTGTTTATACAATTAATCAGCCGTTTTGCTTTTGTTTTCACTTGACACTAAGGTTGTCGCGAACTACTATTGTGAAAACGTATTTCATCTGACGTTTATGTTATTCAAATCTGTTATCACGGGTTCATTCATTTTGCTTAATTTAAAATTTTATTTTAATTTTGTTGTTAATAAGTTAATGAAACGAAAGTAGTTTATGAACTTTTTGAGTTGTTTTGTTTAAGCCCATATATTTTGTGACTGCTTTTTGTTCATAAGATTTATGGAAGTTGTAATGTATAATGCTTAAACGCACCCCTAAGTCAGCACTGTAAAGCTGTTAGTTAGTAAGACTTAGAGTTAGTACATAGATTTAAGTTGTAATGTAAAGCCAGTCTATTAAGTGAACTCACGAAATAAAGTACATTATATCGTTCGATGGTTGATTTTTTTTGCAAGTACATACACACAGCATTAACGGTCGCGAGTTGCGGCATTATATTTAACGCCCTTAAAGTTGCGACCAAGGACTCGGAATCGGAATTTCGTCAGTGAATTTTAATTATGTATTTGTAAACGTTGTTCGTTTGTGTACTTTACCATAATGAAAATGTTGATTTGTTGATGTTCGGTAATCGATTTAAGTGTGCGTTTACACTGAAAGTTTGAAGTTGTCAAGTCGCTAATGAAAGACCCTTTATATTATAAATATGTACATACAAATCCACTAAATCATCATAAGGAATAAGCACAATAAGGAAAGTATTGGGAAAAACAAAATGGTTTCTTTAAGTTTTTTAAGTGGATGCTGCGGCTGATATGATCACAAACATAGTTCACCGTGGCTTGAAGTCTTTCATCCTTAACAGGATAAAAAGTATCAAACCCAAGGTAAACGTGTGGCGTGACTCGAGCTGCAAAGAGGCTATCAGTTTAAAAGAGATAAGCTTTCGCTTATTCAAAGCAAACCCTTCTGAGGAAAGCCGAAAAAAGTTTAAACTAGCCATAAATGACTGCAATACCCACATTAATTGTGTCAAATTCTCCTATGACCAAAAGTTGAGGCATAAAATACTACAAAGTCCCACGGGAGTAAAAACTTTTGGTCATTTGTTAAAAACATCAAAAATTGTGCCTCATCATCTATCTCGACAGTCATTTACAATGACATTAAGGCTGTCAGCTCTATAGATAAGGCCAATCTGCTTGCTGCTCACTTTATTGTCAGCTCAACGCTCCCAGATTGTGCTTTGTCTCCGACTGTACTCGAGCGCGTAGAATACTCCATGGGACCAATCGACTTCCGCACTCATACATTGGATAGAGTACTTCGAGATCTTGACATACATAAATCCGCTGGTTCACATGGTATTTTCCCTATCATTCTAAGGAGGTGTTCTTCTAATGTGGCAAAACCACTGCGTAAGCTTTTCTGTCTGTTTTATTATTCAGCAGTCTTTCCGAGAAGATGGAAAGCAGCATTTGTCCAGCCTGTACCAAAAAGGCGAATCTTCTTCTCCCTCCTCATACCGACCAATTGCACTTACGTCCTTCTTTCTAAGGTCATGGAAACGCTGATCAACCGTCAGTTAATGAAATATCTTGAATCGCGAAAACTTCTTAATGACGGCCAGTATCGTTTTCGCAGCAGTAGGTCCACCTGTGATTTGATGACTTATCTAACCGAAAAGTGGAACCAATCTCTTCCCAAGGTGGTGAAAGTGAGATAAATCACTGCAATACTGACTGACTGACTGACTGCGCTTGATATTTCAAAGGCATTTGACAGAGTTTGGCATCAAGCTCTCTTGTCGAAAATGCGTGCATTTGGAATCGATGGTAATCTTTTTCAATGGATTAGAAATTACCTTTCGGACCGTTTAATTTAAGTGGCTTTAGACTGTTTCAAGTCTGCAACTCACCAAATAAGCGATCACATTTCAATATAATTCGCATTGCCTTATTCTGGAGCCTCTGAAGCCGAGCTATATCACCTTTAGATGATAGGAATAAAATAGTCGAGCAGTATTGAAAATGAGGCTTGATAATCGCGTTATACAATTTGATAGCTACAGCAACCGATAATTTTTTTCTAATTCGTCCAAGGAAGAATATTTTTTTTGACACTTTCTTACACACAAAATCTGTATTAGCTTTTAAGCTTAGTTTATTATCAATCACAACACCCAGATACCTAAATTCATTCACACGCTCAATACTCTCTCCATCAATTTGCACCACATTATCATCTATACCATTGATACACATATACTTGGTTTTCTTTATATTTAACTTTAGTTTATTAACTACCAGCCACTCACTTATTGATTGTAGGTCCACATTTATTTTCGCATTACAATCTTTAATATCCTTACCCGATATAAAGAGGAGGGCATCATCAGCAAACATACACAGTTTGCAGTACCTAACAGCCAAATTAATATCATTAATGTACAACAAAAACAAAAACACACCCAACACCGACCCTTGTGGGACGCCGGTGTTAACTTCCTGTTGATCTGTAACTTCATTGTTGACTGAGGTACGCTGAGTACGAGAATTTAAGTATGATTTAAACCACTTCAATTCATTATTTTGTATTCCATATTTTGAAAGCTTTTTTAAAAGTATTTCTCGATCAACAGTTTCAAATGCCCTTTTGAAATCCAGAAAAACCGCAATGGTTATATTTTTATCGTCCATTTCATTTTTCCATCCTTCAATCACCCAATTCAACGCGGTTTCACACGAGTATCCCTTTCGGAAACCGGATTGTTGTTCCGGATTATTAAATTGTTTTCTTCCATATAACACCTAAATTGTTTTTCTATAAGTTTTTCGAACACCTTTTCATACGTAGGAAGCATATTGACTGGTCTGTACTCTTCACATAATTTAGTATTTTGAACTTTTTGAATTGGTACAACCATTGACTCTTTCCATTTGCTTGGAAAACAACCCGTTAACATCGATTTATTAAAAATTGCCTTTAACAACAGACCAAGAATCTCAAAACCGTCCAAGAACATATCCGCACTCAAAAATTTGTAGTCTTTCTTTTTACCCATCGATTTTAAAACTTCAATTATATCCTTAGAGCAAATAGCTTTAAAAGTGAACACCGTGCTAGCATTATGTATTCTGTCATTATAATTTTTTTTAGGGATATCTGCGATAATATCTTCCACACTTTTTATAAAGTACTTATTAAATTCACTTGCTATTTCTTTACTGCAAGATATCATATCTCCGTTGAATGACACGTGTTTTATTTCACTGTGTTGAGTTTTTAAGACGAATTTTTTAATATTTTTCCATAATTTTTGGGGGTTTGATGATAAGTCAATTTTTTTTTGTACGAAATTATCTTTTGCTGCTCGAAGTTCTTTTTTATATACGTTTTAGCTGCAATATACTCATTCCACTCTGATCTCCGGGTATCAAATTTATATTGTTCATACTTTAAAATTTTTGTGTCTCTTAACTTTGCAAGTTTTCTATTAAACCACTCACACTTATTTAATTTCACGCTCCTTTCAATAACCATACATTCAACAATTTCATTCAATTCATCGCATAACAAATCGGCAAGTTCATCTACACTATTATTAACCACATCCACTCCAACAAGTTTACTTTCTAAGAGTTTTGAGAAAAATGTTTCTTTATAATAGTTAAGTACTTTATATTTTGTGTCACTAGGTGGTTGCGCCTTGTTTTTTAAAGGAACATTAAATCGAATGGTCTCGTGATCACTTATTTTCAATTTAGTGTCAGTTTTTGCATTAATTTGTCTAGCATTTGATACTACATAGTCTATGAGTGTAGAAGAACTGTCAGTTATCCTCGTTGGTTGATCGTTGATAACAGACAAGTTATTATCAACACACATAGACTTTATTCTGTTTTTATAAGTCCCGTCACTCAACCAGTCGATATTAAAATCACCAACAATAATGAAATCCCTATCAACAATTACGTTTTCTAGTAAATTATCAAACATTTCGAAAAAATTGGCCCTGGAATAACTAGGCGATCTATACACTAGAAGTATTTTTATTGTAGAACTACGATCACCGACATTCAGCTCCAGGCAATCCGATCCCATCGTGTTTTTGACCTCGTTAATAATTTCAAAATTTAATTCTTTTTTTAAATAAATTAAAACTCCGCCGGTATGTGAAGAAACACTTTTAACTTGAGCTATGTTGTAATCACTTAACATTATTTCAGAATCATTTACATTATCCGTCACATGCGTTTCACTCAAACATATTAAATGTGGTTCTTCTTCATTAGCCAACAGTTCAATTTCAGCAAAATTATTAACAAGGCCTTGAACATTTAGGTACAGACACTTCATAATACTTAGCTGCTAGTATGAGATTTTTTCCCTTTCAATCTTCAGTTTTCTTTGAAAAACTGGACAAGTGGCATCTCTGGCATCGTGGTTAACGTCTATGTCGTTCTCGATCTTGTTTAATCGCTCTTTCATTAAAACACAGTTTATGCAACGTAAGCTTTCACTCACACATTCTTTCGTTATGTGATCATCTTCGCCGCATTTTGCACAAATGTCTCTCGCACTCTTACATTTAGCCGCACTATGATTAAAACCGCAACATTTGAAGCATCTCTTAACATTTATATATTCATAGCATATGCATTCATCCCACTCTATATACACATTTTTTCCTTTCATGACATTTGCAAAAGCTTCACCGTCAATATCCACAATTGCATTATAAACACTCTTGTTTTTTATTGATTGGAACACTTTTATACACTTAATTTCTTTAAAATTAATAGATTTATTTTGGGCTTTTAAGGCCACTTCCACCTGTTCTTCCTTAAGTTGGACTCTCATGCCGTGAATCAAAACTTTAGGATTTCTCTTATCACTCACTTTTATGTCGTAATTATTGTTTAACTTTTCTATAATTTCTTTTGAAATAACGCTTCTTTCATTTTCATTTTCGCATTGAATTGTAACCGCTCCATCTTTTTTATTAGAAATTTTGTTAATTTTAACTGCTAATTTTGATGGATTAATTTTTTCCTTCACTTCTTTTATTGTTTTTTCACTTCCTTGTTGATTTTTAGGCTTAATGTAAATAGGTGCTCTCAGCATTGAAGCATAAGAGGTTTTTTGGTCTTTTTTGCTCTCTTCTTTTGCCTCACTTACTGCTTCTTTCACACACTTTTTTAAACTGCTTTTGTTAACGTTATCTATTATTTCACTAACCGTCTCCTTTACTGTCTCTTTAACACTCTTTTCCATTTTTTCTACACTTTTTTGAAAAACTGAAACCGAAAGACTTTGCATTCTCGGTATGTGTGTTAATGACAACTTGCGTTGGAATGACCAAATATTCGATGTCGCCAAGAACGCTGCGAATTATCTAGGCTTTCTTAAGCGATGTAAGAAATATTTCACCCCTTCTGATCTGGCTACAATAAATAAGGTGTTTATCCGTCTGAAACTCGACTACAATGCTCATATCTAGACTGGTGCCACAATAACTTATTTTGAGCTACTTGACAGGATCCCAAATCGCGCGATAAAACTCATTAACGACCGAGACATGGCGAGATCGATAAACTCTTTTAGTCAACGTCGTAATGTCTCCGGCCTTTCGTTATAAAGGGTGATTTTTTTAAGGTTAGGATTTTCATGCATTAGTATTTGACAGATCACGCGGGATTTCTGACATGGTGTCAAAGAGAAAGATGCTCAGTATGCTTTGACATTTCATCATGAATAGACTTACTAACGAGCAACGCTTGCAAATCATAGAATTTTATTACCAAAATCAGTGTTCGGTTCGAAATGTGTTTCGCGCTTTACGTCCGATTTATGGTCTACATAATCGACCAAGTGAGCAAACAATTAATGCGATTGTGACCAAGTTTCGCACTCAGTTTACTTTATTGGACATTAAACCAACCACACGAATGCGTACAGTGCGTACAGAAGAGAATATTGCGTCTGTTTCTGAGAGTGTTGCTGAAGACCGTGAAATGTCGATTCGTCGCCGTTCGCAGCAATTGGGTTTGTGTTATTCGACCACATGGAAGATTTTACGCAAAGATCTTGGTGTAAAACCGTATAAAATACAGCTCGTGCAAGAACTGAAGCCGAACGATCTGCCACAACGTCGAATTTTCAGTGAATGGGCCCTAGAAAAGTTGGCAGAAAATCCGCTTTTTTATCGACAAATTTTGTTCAGCGATGAGGCTCATTTCTGGTTGAATGGCTACGTAAATAAGCACAATTGCCGCATTTGGAGTGAAGAGCAACCAGAAGCCGTTCAAGAACTGCCCATGCATCCCAAAAAATGCACTGTTTGGTGTGGTTTGTACGCTGGTGGAATCATTGGACCGTATTTTTTCAAAGATGCTGTTGGACGCAACGTTACGGTGAATGGCGATCGCTATCGTTCAATGCTAACAAACTTTTTGTTGCCAAAAATGGAAGAACTGAACTTGGTTGACATGTGGTTTCAACAAGATGGCGCTACATGCCACACAGCTCGCGATTCTATGGCCATTTTGAGGGAAAACTTCGGAGAACAATTCATCTCAAGGAATGGACCGGTAAGTTGGCCACCAAGATCATGCGATTTGACGCCTTTAGACTATTTTTTGTGGGGCTACGTCAAGTCTAAAGTCTACACAAATAAGCCAGCAACTATTCCAGCTTTGGAAGACAACATTTCCGAAGAAATTCATGCTATTCCGGCCGAAATGCTCGAAAAAGTTACCCAAAATTGGACTTTCCCAATGGACCACCTAAGACGCAGCCGCGGTCAACATTTAAATGAAATTATCTTCAAAAAGTAAATGTCATGGTACAATCTAACGTTTCAAATAAAGAATCGATGAGATTTTGCAAATTTTATGCATTTTTTTTTTAAAAAAAGTTCTCAAGCTCTTAAAAAATCACCCTTTATTATCGCTATTTCCACCATAAGTGCTCAAACGAAATAGCCAGTTGCATTCCTCCCCTTGAGAATTTCAACCGCAATACCCGCCAGGAAAGGAATGCTCAGCAGTTCACCCTCAAACCTGTGTTCAGACGTATAGTGAAGTTCAAAGAATCTTTCCTCAGCCGCACAATACGAATGTGGAGTACTCTTCCACGCATTGTTTTTCCTTCACATTATAACCTACAAACATTCGTGCATCGGCATCTCTGCTTTTCTTCTCACCCTAATTTCCTAAACGCCCGCGCTGTGTAGCTGTTACATTATAAGGGTCCTTATAAATCCCTTTAGAGCGTGTATATTAGAATAATATTCCATCAAGTGGATCGTTTGACTGCAGCGGAGCATACATGCCCATAATCATATGTACGTAGCTTTCTGAAACTTCCTGTTGTCTGCTAAGATAACATTTGAATATTTAAGCTACTCGTATATCCCCACTAAAGATTCCTTTCTATGGAGTGAGTAAGATGAATGTACTCGTATAATTTGCGTTGCAGTGATGGCGGCCGGTATGCAGTAAAAGAGGTATACCTCTTTTATTTCCCATAATTCCATTTATATGTAATCCGATTGAAGTAACATTAAGGCCCAACTTATTGATTCTTAATTAAAAACTGCATAATTTATATAGCTAAATCCATTAGTCAAAATTATTATCTGTATAAATAATTTTGTTATGTGAAAGACCCTTAGCTTGTTTGCTATTTTAAAAACTTGTTATTTTATTCTCAATTTTTCGAAGTTTCATAATAGCTGCAAAGTACTCACATCGGCACGATAGAATCGGTAGGGGCCCCAGTGATGTAACAGATGAATGATTACGAAAACACCCAAACATAAAAACAGTTATATATATACAGCACTATATAACTACTCCCTCTATAAATAGTATTGATTGACTTTCTCTAAACTGAACTATCTTCTCAAAGATACATACATCTAAAGTATGCAAAAAATCCTTTTGCATTTTACTAACTACCATTCAGAGTATCGTTTTAATACACTTTAACGAATTGAATGACCAGCATTGGAAACCCAAGGAAGTTGTTGGTATTCGATCGCTTATCCATTTGAACCTCTTTCAATTCGTTTACCAATTTCAACTGAATTTTGGAGTGAATGCTCTTCTGCATTCAAAAACGCTTACCCCATCACCTTTCAGGATAAACTATCTTCAAGTGTCTTACGTCTTCAACAACGTCTGCACTCTCTTACTCAATGTGTGCGGAGCGGGCCGGATAAATATATCGATGAAAAGAAAGCACAACGAGCTGAATTCAAATCCAGAAAATAATTATGTATTTCAATATCTCTATGCATCTATCTACGAGTATAGCAGGGTTAGCATATCTTAGATCTCAAATGCATTAATATACACGAAGCGCTCAACGTTCGTCCTCCTTCGTCGTCCTAGAATAATATTGTTGGTTGAGTGGGAAATTAAGAAACCTTGCAAAACCAGACAGAGTTACAAAATAAATCTCGTCCTTTCTCAGCCCAGTTTGTTTATTGCAAGCTCACCTTAGCTGACGGTGTTTAATGTAGATACTCAGGCATACTGCTTTGAATTATAGGAGGTTCCGCTCATTTATATTCAAGGAATAATATAAACCACCTACTAACGAATTCATTAAGGAGAGAGCATTTTCGTTTCAAAAGGCTTTGCTGCTCGAACTTACCTTCGCTGGATGGATAACAAAAGTTTATCTAATTAAATGGATAGTTGATGGTCTGGTAAAGGCGGAAACATAATATCTACACAGGGTGCATGTGTGTGCACTAAGTTTCGATTTGATATGTCTAAGGACTTGAGATTAATGAAGTGCTTATTGCAAATGGTGTGGTTGCATACCTGTTACATATTTATGTACAAGAGTTAGGTGTCACTAGAATTTCCAGTGTTTAAAGCAAGTACTTATCAATGCAATGTTCGGAAATGAAGGCATTCATGTAAAATTAATGGGTTCGGTCGAATCTATATTTATCGGCCTCACTCACCTAAGATATGTTTTTTTTTTATTAATTAACAAGTATGGAATATGTTCTATCTGGCCCCTTGAGTAAAGTAAGCATCTTGTGTAGTATTCTCTGAGCGGTTTGGCAACCACAAAAGTTAGAAAACGCCATAGAATCGATACTGAATAAAGTGATACCAGCATTGTGACACTTAATACGAAAGAGGGAAGGGAACGATCAACCTCAAACCCCTTTAATAAAATGCATGCGAGATAGAAAGAACATTTAACATTGCGAGGGTAAAAATCCAAAATTCCTACTAACCCTGCAAGCCTCATTAGGCAAGGAGAACATTGGGTGCGTTCAATTTGCAAGGCAACTGCGAGTTCCCTAGTAGTTAAACCACTATCACTTGCCAACCGATGGTCACGTGAATTATTCGATCAATGATCAAGGGTAAAATTGTAGGGACTAGCAGTTGATTTGCAAATTGAACGAGCCTATTATAATTTACTACAATTCAAATATGTTTATTACTAATATTTCAGTCATAGCCATACAATAGGCTGAACTAACATTTCTTTTGTTATTCTTCAAATCTGAAGGAACATTTGAATTGAAAATAAGTTCACACTCATCCGTGAGTGGTGACAACACATATACCCCTGGTATAAAACTTTTTATTACTAATATGTACCAATTCGCAACAAACACCTTAAGCATTTTCGACTGCTTTACCTTTTGTATCAATTGTCATGTATCAATTGTCATGGGAAGTCATACATTCCGCCTCACTTGATTACTAATAGGTAGTTTTTTTTTTCTTTAAAAACCAAATGCAATATGAAAGAAGGATTATTATGTTAACAATTTTAGATTAAGTAGACAAATTCAATTTTTTTATGCTTTTCCCAATAATATCATAAAATTAGTCATTTGTTTCCTCTGACTTGATTACGAACAGTAGTTAAATCGGTGCAGGGAATAAGTCCCTCAGTGGACTTAGTTCCCACATAGTGGCAAATAAAATCACTTTCGCGAAGTGGGAAATAAATTCCCAAAACTCTGAGTGGTTTTAGTTTCCTTTTAATAATGTGAAGTAAATTCTCACTGTCGACTAAGAATTTTTATTAACAAAAGAGAAATTAACTTTTAACTGAGACAGAGTAATATAGGTACCGTGACCTTGCACCTACTCCAAATCAATCAAACAGTGACCCCAAGCAGGGGGAGAGGGGCAACATGCCCCCCATATGCATTGCACTGTTTATGGGATTAGTTACGAAATCGCAAGTAGATTCCATAAACAGTGTAATGCATATCGGGGGGCATGCTGCCCCCTGCAACCCCCCTACTTAGGGTCACTGTTTGATTTGGAGTTACGGTTTGGCTTTATGTTACCATGATAAGGTTAAGATTTTGCTTAAAGAATGTGATAACTAACTGCACTTTAAAGTTTTTTGTCCAATTCTAAACATTGGATGTTAGTTCCCTCTTCTTATTTTTGAATGTGTACTAAGTTCCCATAAAAAATGAACTTAGTTCTCACTTTACATGGGAACTAAGTCCACTTCGCGATAAAATTTCACACTATGTGTGAACTTAATCCCTCAGTGGACTTAGTTCCCGTGGACTTATATCCCTGCACCAGTTAAATCTACCTTTTTTCATATTTTAAATCAATTATAAATGTATTTAGATTATTAGGGACCTTTGTTTTAGTTCGAAACATATTTTCATAGAACCAACAACTATAGGTAAACGAAATTCAAAAACCGATGAGGAAATATGCAAAATTCGAGCTTTCAAGGAACAAGGCAAATCTATACGTTTCATAGCCGGTAAGATTGAAAGAGGACCGACTGTTTTTCAAAGCTATGTATCTTACAGACACTGATAACTATATACATAACAAACCGCAAAGGAAGAGTAGGCAAAGCAACAAGAAGTCCGGAACGACGGGCGATACCGAGAGCTGCTTCAAATTCAAGAATTTCCGTAAGTAAAATGAAGGCAGAAACTGGAGTTAAACCAATATTGAACGCAGCACGCCAAAGTCAGCGACGAACAAAGATCGAACAAAAAATGACTTTCTGGAAACTATATTTCGTTCAATTCCTCCAAATTTCTTAGTTCGTATCTGTAAAATATTAAAAAGAGATGTCAATTCTGATATACTCGTATAAATTAAAGTACTCCAGATGTGAAAGTAATACTCAATAAAAAGCCTTCGGATTAGAGTACCTCCTTGCTCTGAAAAGCTAGCTCAATTTAACAGAGGCAGACTTAGCAATATTCGATCAGTGGTTATGCCAAGTTACCCTCGAGTTAACTGGTACACTAACAACATGCATGGTCTGTCTAGAAATAAAAGGATGGCCATTCATTAGATTCAAAGCAATAGTCAAAGTATTCTATTGACAAAAAGTCATTTCATTTCATTTAATTATTAGGAAGAGCATATACACATTAAGATGTAACACCTTACAAACTAGTGATAACCTATAAAAATTTACAAAAGATAGCTTGTTACATCCGTAGGTTTTTTTGATATTTAGATATAAAAAGGAAATCCAAATCACAGAACACTCAGACTCAAATCCTCCTTTTGGTGTAGAGGTTGGAGAAACAATGTGTTATTCGTTTGTCTCCTTTAATGTGTGGCGTATATTGTTGTTCCCTATGGGGATTGAACTTGCACCGCATGGGCCACAAGCCAACACAGTAAAATCTACACCACCGCCACCTCAACAGCAGTAGGTACTTAAATGTAGAAAAAAAGGATAATTAAAATACACAAAGAAAAAATAGTATTATTTCACTGTTATTATTCCATTGGAACATACGTTGGAAAGCTACTGTCATTGTACGTCATTTCAGTATATGTCATTCATTTGAAGCGTAAACAACACTAATTTTTTTCACTCAAATATGTCGAACTTTTGTCGAAAAAGTGTTTTTGCGGGGAGTTCTTCTTCATTACTTTAATATGAAGAAAACTGCTGCCGAAAGTCATCGTATTTTGGTGGAAGTTTATGGTGAACATGCTCTAGCTGAGCGAACGTGCCAAAAGTGGTTTGCACGATTTAAAAGTGGTGATTTTGGCTTGGAAGACGACGAACGTCTTGGGCAGCCAAAAAAGTTTGAAGATGAAGAACTGTAAGCATTACTCTATGAAGATTATTGCCAAACACAAGAAGAGCTCGCAGAATCTTTGGGTGTCACTCAAGTAACCATTTCAAAACGTTTAAAAACGGCTGGATATATTCAAAAGCAAGAATATTGGGTTCCACATGAACTCAAGCCGAGAGACGTCGAAAGGCGGTTTTGCATGTCCGAAATGCTGCTGGAACGCCACAAAACGAAGTCATTTTTGCATCGGATTGTTACTGGTGATGAAAAATGGATCCATTACGACAACCCCAAGCGCAAAAAATCATATGTGAAACCCGGCCAACCATCCAAATCAACGGCAAAGTCGAATATCCATGGCGCGAAGGTAATGCTCTGTATTTGCTGGGATCAGAAGGGTGTGCTATATTATGAGCTGCTAAAACCGGGTGAAACCATCAATGAACAACGCTACTGAACACAATTAATCCGTTTGAAGAGAGCAGTAGCCGAAAAACGCCCGGAATATTCGACCGAGGCAATAATTTTCCATCATGACAACGCTCGGCCCCACGTTTGGAAAACAGTGGATGGGAAGTTTTACCCCACCCGCCTTATAGCCCAGACCTTGCCTCTTCTGACAACCATTTGTTCCGGTGCAGATCGACCTCACTGAAATACGGTTCACATCAGAGCAGAACATCAAAAATTGGCTTGATTCATTCTTGGCTGCCAAGCCGGCGCAGTTCTTTTGGGATGGGATCCACAAATTGCCAGAAAGATGGGAAAAAGTCATAGCTTCACATGGGCAATACTTTGAATAATACTATTGTACATGTTTTTCTAATATAAACGTTCAAATTTAAAAAAAAAGCGCTCGAATTAAGTTATAGACCAATAAGAGAGAAAGAAAAAGGAAACAAGAAAGATGAGGAAGATTGAAAGTATATGGGGCTGAAAAGGAATGTCCGCAAGGGAGAGGAGACATACTTTAGGTATTAGAAAAAAAAGTTTATTAATTATAAATAGTAGCCAGATCAGAGCGAGTTAAATATTTCTTGCAGCGCTTGAGGAAGCCTAGGCATTTCGCAGCGTTCTTGGTGACATCGAATATGTGGTCATTCCAACGAAAGTTGTCATTAACATACATACCGAGAATGGAAAGCAGTTCGGTTTCAGCGATGCCAGTGCCATTCATGGACAATAGCATGGTGTTAGGGTTGTGCTTTAATGACAGAACACAGCATTGCGTTTTGGCAGCATTAAATGTCTATGAGTTACACCCCACTGAGTTATGCTGTTGAGATCGGAATTCAATGAGCTTAACATACACTACGCTTCAACTGAATAAGCACAAACATTTTCTAAGCTACGTTGTCCATTTTTTCAAAACCTTGTGCCGTTATATATCATTTGATGATGCAAACTGTTTGCGTATGATGTTGACAAAATAAATCGGAAAGAATATTTCAAAAAGTACGGCTATTTTTTTCCTGGTTCCCTTGCAAAGCTTTCAATATGGAAAAATGCAGTTTTATTTTGCGTCAACTGAATAGACACAAATATTGAAATTGGAAATAAAAGTTATTGGGATGAAATGAAACAAGTTTTTCTTAAAATAGTTTTTTATTGGTTAATTTTAGTAGTGGGTACTGCCGCCTTTTTTCGTAATAGTTTCGTAAATTCGATCCGGCATGGAATCGTACAGCCTCTTTATGTAGTCCACCGAAATTTCCCTCCAGGCCAATTTAATGGCTGCAATAAGGGAGTCTCATATGGAGTCTAGAGAATTCTAAGCGCATACAATTTCGTTTCTCGTTAAGTGCTGGTTTCTTTTGAATTTTTAACCGTTTTAGATGTTTGATACTATTGATAACCCTTCGCACTGTTGAAACGCTTGTAGTAACACCGACTTTCTGCTTTATTTTTGCCGCAGAGTCGCAGGAATTGGAAGCACATCTTAAAATTGCTCTTCGATCAACCGCTGTTGTTGCCGTTTTTTGACCTCCTTTCATGTTTTTTCCGTGCAAATTTTTGCTTCCTAAATAAGAATAGACCACAATAGAACTTCGTCCAATTTTGTCAGCGATAGAACGCCCGGTTAGTCCTTGGTCTTTTAGTAAATCGATTTGAGCTCTTTCAACACTATTTAGAGATTTTGATCTACCCATTTTTCTTTGAAATACAATTAATCAAACAAAATTCACTGAAAGCACTTCAACTGTTGATCTAATGTGTCAATCCCCACAGAAAACTCATAACCAGCGAAAATAATGACTTTGTGGCTATTCAGTTGACGCAAAATAAAACTGCATTTTTCCACATTGAATGCTTTGCATGAGAACCAGAGAAAATATACCGGTACTTTTTGAATTATTCTTTTCGATTTATTTTGTCAACATCATACGCAAACAGATTGCATAATCAAATGATATATTACGGCACAAGGTTTTGAAAAAATGGACAACGTAGCTTAGAAAATGTTTGTGCTTATTCAGTTGAAGCAGAGTGTACGTTGCCGTTCCAGTTCCACACCCGAATGAGGGGAGTTAACCATGAAACGAATATGAGAAGCTGAGCGCTGAGGGTACTGTCATCGGCAAAGGAAGGAGTGAAGGAAGATTGCAGGATTTTTTTTTTTTTTTTTAAATTCTGGCTCACCAAAGGCGATTTAATAGGGGCACTTCGACCTAAAAAAAGATCTTTTGTACCGTATGGGCCAGAAAAATTTTAGACTAGTAGAATTTCCTCTTTCCGTTTAAAGCGGACAATCTTACCAGTAGAAGAATTCTTTATGTCCTCGGGGCTCATTTGTTCCCTGAAAAAGATCTTCTTTCTAATTCCATTAAGGGCTGGAACTCGCCCTCTTCAAGGCAGAGTCGGCAATCTAGTCTACTATTCTCATTTTGTGTAGATGAAAGCTTAAACCATGTTGACCAGTAAGGTAACCTACTAAGTTTTTGATATCATGCCTGCTTATACTCGTAGGTTTAGGCATTTGCTGGCATTATGATTGAAGGGCCGAATGGCTCGTTTGGCCTGGCTTAGACCTGGGATGCTTTCCCAAAGGTGGATACATTTTCTATGTTCCCAGAATTTTATTGCTGCCGTTGCTGCTGATCTAGGAGTGCAGCAGAAAGGTTCGGCACCTATGAAAGGTGTTTCCGTATTTTTTAGAGGAAATAGACAGGACATTATTTATAAAAAATATGAGAAAGAGGGTCGGAGACAAAACAGACCCTTGGGGAACACCAGCTTTTATTTGGCGAGTTGCAGACTTGAAACCGTCCAAAACAACTTGAATTGAACCGTCCGAAATGTAATATCCTAATCCATTAAAAAAGGCTATCATCGATTCCAAATGCACGCATTTTCGACAAGGGAGCTTGATGACAAACTCTGTCAAACGCCTTTGAAATATCACTGATGGACCTGTTGCTGCGAAAACCGTACTGCCGATCATTGAGAAGCTTTCGAATTGTATTTGGACTACACTTTGTAGGAACATGGAGACAATTTCACGGGCAACAACTTCAAAGAAGCTAATGTTCTGTTGGCGCACTTTTTGCTACACTGGGCCATATTTCAAAATGCATTGGTAGCTGTTTAAGGGGGGGTCTGAAATAAGGCCTCAACGCAAAATGGCCGCAAATCGTTGGCGATCCAAATTAAAAATTACCCCAAGAAAATGAAAAATGTTCCTAACATAATGCATGGTAAAGGGCAACAAAAATCATTATCAAAATGGGGCTTATTTTATTTTTTTTTACGGGCCGCCCAGGTACTGTTCATTATAAGTCGAAAACGTTGGAAAGAGGCAAGTCTAAAAACTCGAGGATCACACAAATGCAACAACACCGGCATTTGATCGGCCTCAGTGATGAATTGATCTGAAACCAGGAAACCTGCCAATGTCGATTGAGGTTGAACCAGCGAACCACACAATCGGACCAGTAGGGATGTAGTAAAGTGGAAGGGTTATGATCCCCTAATCCTGGTCAAAACCTCGTCTTAAAAGAAGAAGAAGCTCAGTTTAATTTTATATCCAAATATATATATCCAATCATTATCAATATTGATCGAAAAACTTTCAAATTATAGGTGGGAAATAACTTCACAAAATGTTTGTTTTCTCTGCATAAAAAGGGAAATTATTTCCCTTCCGGGGTGAAGTTATTGCCATGTAAAGTTTGCCCGTGCAGTAATTCTCCTGTTCCCCTTATTTACGTTGATAGACGATCGCTCCCAGCAATAAAAAAAACTCCAAACTGACTGTCAATTTCCAACAAACTGAAAATGGCAAACCACTCAATAAAATAATGTCTAACAGAATAAAGCGGAAAGAAAACTACATAAATTCAACTTCCAGTTGCAGCTGATATTTGGAATGAAATAAAAACGAAAAGGTTTATTATACGCTTAAGATATAACACTCCCATTGGTAGTTAGAGCTGTGGTCATTGATGAAATTTAACTCGCTCCTCTTTTTCTTTTTAGTGAAATAAGCTATGGAAGAATTTGATTGTTCGTCCAACCATATTGCATCCGTAAACAAGGCTATTTTACAGTTTACTACAACTAAAGCAAGTTCACCATACTCTCAAATGTTCCATATTTAAGTGGTCAATATACGCACAGCATGCTGCAGGCAATCGGGTTCTGCCGGAGAGTCCTTATAGCGTCAAAGTCAACAACAATTCGGAGAGATGTGGTGCAGCAGTGGTTCCAGAATTTATAGTCAATAACAACAATTGCAAGTGAAATGAAAGCTAAGCAAATTACATCCTGTGGATTGTCAATGTGGCTGGCTAGTGGTTAATGCAGCTCTGCCCAGATTTGTTATAGGTACATGTTGTGTGCAGTACGAGTGGATAAAGCATGTGGGTATTAAATCAGAATAAATGGTAAAGAATAACGAAAGCAAAATTAATCACTCACAGTGTACCTAGCTTGGTGTGATGCAAGCTAAGACCAGCAGCATAGCAGTCGCTAACACTTGCCTGCTCAATTTGATATTTTAATTGAATATTGTTGTGACAGGAAAATCGTCATGAGATTTTAAGGCTTAAGCAGGCTCATACATATTAAAAGCCTCAGGGAATTGTAGATAGTTAGAAATTTGATAGATTTAAATAAATAATAGTTTGTTTACTTTAGGATGTATTTTGATCGACATCGTATTTCACACATAATATTAAACACCAAATCAATCAACAAAATATAAATTTCAAAATTGTGCGTTTTAAAGTTATTCAAAAAAAATCTATCTGCAACATAAAACGCACCCTGCTGTGTTTTTGATACATCAGTTCTTAACTGTTATTCTTGAACCGACGGGATCGGTTTTGGTGTGGAGTCTAGAGTTGGAGTTATTGGTGGACTCTAGACTATTTTCTGGTATTATCTCTTACAGGTGAATGCCCCAGCTCAGCACGAGAGACTTTAAGTAGTATTTAAAAAATAAATAGGTATTAGGTATTAACGGCCCATACAGGGCTTTTAACCTAGCTACTTCAGTCATGCAAAGTCTTTTGATACAAACGAAACCGACCTACAATTTTACACCGACTCCAAACGGCAAATTTGAAAAGCTTTTCACGACAATTGATACTCTTGGATGTTTGTAAGCCTTTTGCCAAAGGTGGGCAGTGGAAAAAAAAACTTTAGTTGTTAGTGGCACCGGAGTGTTTTGAATCTGAGACCCCTTTTTTTTAAGCGTACAACACATGACCACTAAGCCACTGATCTAAGCCTTTGATCTTTCCTTGTTTTATTTTTTTTTCTTTTTTGGATAATATCATGATCTTTCAGCAGTGGTGGACTAAACCTGACGGAGGTTCGGGCAGCACCAAAAAATGAGTCACATTAAGTTAATCCACGAACAAGCAGAGTCCAAAGAAAACAAAGAAAAACTCCAATCATTAGTTATTATTAATTTTAAAATTACTGGGAAAGTAATTGAAATTGATATCTACTATAATAAAAATCGTGATTTACAACATCCTTTTTTTAAATTTGAAGGTTCACAATATGTTGTTTTTAAATCTATATATTAATATGGAGTTGCCACCCATTTTTGCTATTATACGTCACATAGATATGCTAACACTATTTATATTTGGGTAGGGGACAAAACATAGAAGTGCACAATACAAAAATTATCCACATATATAACACACATTATTATTTTTTATTAAATTTTATATCATGAAGTTTTTTTTTTTTTTTTTTTTTTTTTTTTTTTTTTTTTTTTTTTTTTTTTAATTTCTCACTCGCCAAGGCGATTTATAAGGGGGGGTACTTCGACCTAAAAGATCTTTTGTACCGTATGGGCCAGAAAAGTTTAAACTAGTAGAATTTCCACTTTCCGTGTAAAGCGGACAATTTTACCAGTAGAAGAATTCTTTATGTCCTCGGGGCTCATTTGCTCCCTGAAAAAGATCTTCTTTCTAATTCCATTAAGGGCTGGACATTCACATAAAATGTGTTCAGCTGACTCGTCCTCTTCAAGACAGAGTCGGCACTCAGGAGAGACTGATATCATGAAGTTACTTGAAAATGCTTGAAGTTACTTGAAAATGCTTGAAGTTACTTGAAAATGCTTGAAGTTACTTGAAAATGCTTGAAAATTCTTTAAGTTATTTGAAGTTACCAACATCAACATTGCTGTGCATGTTATGCATTTAACATACTTGAAGTTACTTGAAAATGCTTGAAGTTACTCGAAGTTACCTGAAAATGCTTGAAGTTACTTTAACTTGTTTGAAAATACTTGAAGTTACTTGAAAATGCTTGAAAACTTGAAGTTACTAGGACATGGTTGGTTGGTTGGTTGAAAACGGCCCTCGATGAGGATGCACTTAGACCAGAAGTAGGTCCATTGTGCTGCCTTACTCAGGGAACCATTTGCTCCACTGAATGAAGGAGCTAATCCTTGCTCTGTAGGCGTTGTTAAGATCGTTTAGATTGTTGGCGAGTGCAGGACACGTGCAAAGGAAGTGGCTGATGGTCTCCTCTTCTTCCTCGTCCCTACAGCTTCTACAGAAGTCATTGTAGGGAATGCCCAACCTTTGGGCATGTCTTCCAATAGCACAGTCCCGGTGAGGGCGTTTACTAATTTGGAGAGGGTTCCCCTCTTATGCCTTAGTAGTCCGATGGACCTGGATTTATTTAGTGTCGGCCAGAGTAGCCTTGCGGTGTTGCACTGGTCGAGTTGGTGCCAACGATGGTTGGATTCGCTCACCGCATCGGTGTCTATGAGGTTTTTAACATAAGACGTTGGCTTATGCTGTTTAAACCAGAAGAGCCTCGTCGGGCCAGTTCGTCAGCTTCACAATTCCCTGGTATGTCACAGTGACCCGGCACCCAGCAAAGGGTGAGGCTATACTGACCGGCTACCTCGTTAAGAGATGCACGGCAGTCTTTCACTGCCTTGGATCTTGTAGTGCTGGATGCAAGAGATTTGATGGCCGCCTGACTGTCGATGTATATTACAATATCTGATTTCGATATCGTATTAACCGACAGCCAGGCAGAGGCTTGGCGGACGGCGGTGACTTCGGCCTGAAAAACGCTGCAGTGTTCTGGAAGGTTAAAGGAGAGGTGAATGTCCAGGTCTTCAGAGAAGACTCCGGCACCGACTCCGTCCTCCGTTTCGGACCCATACGTAAAAATTGACAGCGATTCGCGGTGTAGGACATGACGTTGTGTCCACTCGGTTCTGTCTGGGATTAGATGTTTGTAGCCCAGGTTGAAGTTGTATTCAGTGGGCAGGTGGTCGGTGTTAGGGAGATGTCGATACATCGATAGTACATTGGCATGTCCAGTGTGTTGCTCTTTCCATTGTTTGGAGCTTCTCAGACTTATTGCTGAGCTGGCAGCCAACTGTTTGCCGACGATGTCGGTCAGGAGAAGGTGGAGCATGGCTTGGAGCGCCGCAGTGGGAGAGGTTCTCAGCGCACCGGTGATGCTGAGGCATGCAACTCGTTGAGTTTTGTCCAGCAAGGTTAGGTTTGACTTCTTCTCCAAGGCGGGCCACCAGACCAGTACTCCATAGAAGAGAATCGGTTTAACTACCGACATGTATAACCAGTGCATAATTTTTGGTTGTAGGCCCCACGTGGAGCCTACCGCCTTTTTGCAAATGTAAAGAGCCACTAGGGATTTCCTGGGACGTTCGACTACATTTTCCCTCCAAAGTAGTTTGCGATCAAGCTTCAGGCCTAAATAGCTAGCGCTATTTGAGAGTGCCAGAGGAGTGACTTCGTGTGAATAGGACCAGCTCAGTCTTTGTTGGATTGACGGACAGGCCGCATCTTTCGGTCCAACCTGTCAGTATGTTGATAGCAGATTGCATGACATCGGCCAGCTTCTGCGGGTATTTGCCTGTTACAAGTATCGCGACATCGTCTGCATAGGCAATAACCTTACATCCAGTGTGTTCAATGTTCAGAAGGGCTTCGTTGAGTACTAGGTTCCACAGTAGCGGAGACAATACTCCCCCTTGGGGAGTGCCCCTGTGTGCACGTCGTTTGACAGTGCTAATTCCGAAAGATGCGGTTATTACAATGCTTTTGAGCATGTATTCCACAAAGCAGCAGATTGAGTCGTCGATGTTGAGCCCGCGTAGGGCGTTGGTAATCGAATAGGTGTCAACGTTGTTGAAAGCTCCCTCTATGTCGAGAAATGTCACTAAGGCAAGTTATTTGATAGATAGGGATTTTTCGACGTGGTAGACGATAGAGTGCAGGGCCGTTCCAACAGATTTACCTTTTGGTAAGCGTGTTGTGATGTGGATAGCAAGTTGCTATCAATGGTGACCTTGATGTGAAGATCTAGAATTCTTGAGGAGGAAGGATGTTAGGCTTATGGGTCTAAGGTCCTTCGGGGAAGAGTGCGATGTTTTTCCTGCCTTGGCTATGAATACCACTCTTACTTCAGTACAGGCGGCCGGCATTGTTCCTAGCATCAAGCAGCCCCTCATAATACGGGACAGGTGCTGCCCCGTTATGCTGAGGCCCGCCTGAATTTGTACCGGAAAGATAACGTCTGGCCCCGGGGACTTGAATTGCTCAAAGCTGTTCACTGCCCATTTCAGTTTTTCCTCCGTTATGAGGTCCGGAGGTGACGGTAGGCATGCAGCGTTTACCAGGGCAGGGTTTTCGCTAGGTATAGGCGTGCAGCCGGGGAAGTCGGTGTCCATAAGCAGACCAAGCGATGCTTCATCTGATTCTGTCCATGATCCGTTGGGATTCATGAGGACACTTGATATGGTTGGGTTTTTGGAAAGGACTTTGCGTAGCCTAGAGGATTGAGACGTATTGTCAATACTCTGGCAGAAACTGCGCCAGGATCTACGCCTGGACTTACGAACTTCCGCTTTGAAGCTCATAAGGCTTGCTTTGTAGATATCCCAGTCCAGAGGTAGCCTCGTTGTTTTGGCTTTGTTGAATTGCTTCCTGCTAGTGTGGCGAAGCTTGTTAAGTGCTGCATTCCACCACGGTGGTCGATTGTCTGCCTTCCTCGTAGTAATTGGACAGGATTCGTCGAATGCTACGTTTAAGGCGGAAGTTAGAACAGCGTTAAGCTCATCTAGTTCCAATTGTGTTTCTGGAGTCTTAGGCACACGATTGGACAGTTCAGCAGAGAGGATTTCATTGTGTTTAAACCAGTCAGTTCTTCGACGATTGCGAAAAATTGCTGGTGAGGTGTTATGGCGTATTTCTAGTTCATATTCCAGATAGCGGTGGTCGGAAAAGGAGTGGCTGTCAGATACAGTCCACTTAGAAATCGCAGGGTACAAGTTAATAGAGGCGAAGGTAACATCTAGTACCTCTTGTCGGGTTCTGGTTATAAAGGTGGGACTATTTCCCCTATTGCTCACTATTAGGTCGGTGCCTACTAAGAATTCTAATAGGGACTTACCTCGGGGGTTAGTGTCGGTACTACCCAATAGTTCGTGATGCGCATTTCAGCAAAATTTCTTCTCCTCTCTTCCTGGCTTCTTCTACCTATACTCTCACCCCCTCTGATGGAGCTGAGTTGGGGTCCTCGTAGGGTAGGTATCCTGAAGCTAGCCAGATGTGGGCTTCTGCAGATTTTAGCAGTCTTACTGCCAGGTCATTCGTGCTGCGGTGAGGAAGAAAGGTTAAGTTTAGTGTAGATTTAGCGAGAATGCAAGCTCGAATGTTACCTGCGTTCTTGGTGTGGTATAGCGTGTAGTGTGGGTCCCTCAGTCCCATGACGGTGTCACTTCCAATCCAAGGTTCTTGGGGGAGGGCGATGTCGAAGCCTCCTTCATTGAGGCGGAGTAGTAGGTTAGCGGATGCTACGGTGGAGTGATGGAGGTTAATCTGTATCAGTTTCAGCATCATTGCTAACTGATGCAGACCTCTCCACAACGGTAGCGTCCAGGTTCTCTGGCGATGATGGATCATCATCGGGGAACTGGTCGCGGGGGAGGCGGGTGTCGCCGATTTAGAGGGGCCAGCAACGCTGTTGCGGTCCGAAGCAAAGAGTCTTACTTCCACCTCTTTAAGACCGCATCGGATCTTAAAGTCCTTAGCCCGGAGCAAGGGGAGGGACTCACTGGTGAGCGAAGGACATGCTTGAAGTTATTTGAAAATGCTTGAAGTTACCTGAAAATGCTTGAAGTTACTTGAAAATGCCGGAAAAATTTTATATCATGTTAAATCAGAGAAATGTCGAAAAATTTAATTTTCCGATTAATATGTATAACAATCGACTTTGTTTTTTTTCAACTTATAGAATTAATTGGTCGAATTTCGACCATGGGGCGACCCCTAGTTGTTTTAAAGACGATGTACAGTACAAGTATGTGTGAACGTAAGAAATTGTAATTAATTCGGTTCAGTCGCTTTTTACGAACAACACAGAATAATTTCGCAGCATTGGGGATAATATTTTAATTGATCCAAAAATTAAAATCGTTATAAACACATTTACAATTTAAACAAATTATAATATGTACTTTTTAGGGGCCCTTAATGCTAACTTTTAAATATTTTTGTAAACTTAAACACGCCCACTATTTAAAAAAAACTGTTTTACTGAAGAAATCATTGTAAACGAAAGTCCTATTCTTTGCAAAGTATGTAGATAAAGTCGTTTTGAACAATTCCTTTAAAGTTTTCTGCCATGCCCACTTTTAAGGGGCGTTTTTTTGAGCAACAACTTTGTTTTTCGATAAATTCACGTAAATGTTGTATAATAGATCGATAAGATATTTTATTTCGTTTATAATTTACAATTTACATAAGTTAAATACAGAGATACGACAAATGTACCTATGTCTTTCTACTGAAAAAGTTTACAAGTGACAAATGTTGTATAACAAAATATGTAGAGCATTCTTATCGATTCGCCCACACTAAGACTTTTGTCACGCCCACTTTATGAGGGATAGGAAAAGGGTATCCAACAGTTTGCCCAAGCGTGTTTGCCGTTTATTTTTAAGCATTTTTTACACTGTAGAGAAAAAGCGGTAGAGCTCTCTCGAAAATAAAATCACTACGGTAGAGCTCCACAATGAATTTTCTCTACCGGGCGTCTTCGCTCACTCTTTTTTTGCCTTCAGTACATGCGATAGAGTGCTTTATCGAAAGGAGTTTTCGACAAAAAACTTGGCGACTAATCTTGTTTGCGTCCTAGAAAATGAAAAAAAAAAAAGAATGCAAATATTGGGTGCACAACTGGATAATGCATATCATTATTTGACAACCTGCATGTTATTATTGCAGATGATGCTTTCGCATTGCGTACATATAAGTTAAGCCATAATTTGTTGTATTTCCTAATGTCAGGTAATGCCCCACTTCCCCACAATTATTTAACACGCCAGAGAAAAATTCACCTTAACTGGATCCACAACACCAAGCCGCTGACACTGCATGTAGATACAATAAATACCATTGTTTTTCATTTCGAAGTTAAAGTTCTCCATTCGCCACAATAAAGCGGACATCGGTCCGACGAAAATACCGTAAATATTGTTTTTTTTTATAAATCCGCACACGCGAATCTAACTGGCGGCCGGTATAAGAACACGGATAGTAATTAGGTCATAAAAGTGAATTAAGTAAAAGCCAGAGCATTTCCATAGTAAGGAACCTGCGGTAATTAATTAATAGTGAATTAAGAAAAATCCGGATTATTCACATTGTATAAAGAACCTGAGCAAATAAAATAAGAAGAAACGCGTGTGTGTGATAGTGCAGGAAATCTCCCCTGGAGAAACCTCAGGATCCTAGTAGCTGCCATCAATAAGCAGAGGAAAAGGAGACAGCTGACGCTGCCAGTGGCTCCAGTGCCCCAGTGTACGTGCCACGATTCAATAAAAATATCCTTACTGAAGTTAAGACATTATTTAGATAAAGAAACCTTAACAGAAGAACTTAGGAATCTAAGTAAGCAAGGAAGAATTAGCACGAAATTAGAACAAAATTAAATCTTTGAATATTAAATGTAGAATTTTCTTTCTCCTTTTCCAAAACAAAATAGGTTTGAAATATTTAGTAAGTAAGTATTTATTTCTCAACAATGTTATAATAATACATCTTAGCCTAGGAATGCGTATTCTATACTATTAAAAGCATAGAGAAATTATAGTGGCAGTTGATATTTTTAATTAAAAAAATAAAAATAGTATTAACTGTCACCTCAACAAAAACGGGCTCAACAAAATTTAAATAAAGGTGGGGTGACTAAAGACTATTAAATCAAGGAAATTACACAATATAACAATAAAAAAGTAATAATTTAACAAAGATAAAATACCATATAAATATGTACAAAGAAAATATCGTAAAAATACAAATTTGCAGCAAGAGAAAGACGAATGGATTGAACCCGAATAGAAAAATTAAGATAATTTAAAACTACCCCGATATAATAAATAGTTTAAATATTTAGGACTGTACATTTAAGAGAGCTTCTATATCATCAAATTTGAACCTATATAGCCATTTTTTTAGTTGTGTCAAAAACATATTTAGTGAGCGTATTTCTCTAAGGAACTGAGGCAAATTATTAAATAGGAGACAAACAAGCACTGAATAAAAATTACGAAAAGATGTAGTACGAAATGCATTCATAGACACTAGATTCAAGGAATTACCACGAAGATTATGATTGTTAAGGACTCTATAATTAAGGTTACCGGATCTTACAAAAAATATTTTTAACACTTTAAAACAATATAAATGACGAATTGGAAAAATTTTCAAATGAGAAAACAGTGGAAAACTATGCTGAATGCGATTTTTTAAGCAGATTTTTCTTATGATATATTTTTGCAGAGTAAGAAGGGTTGGATTTTATTAAAATAGGTTCCACACCAGCAACTAATACCGTACTGCAATTTTGAATGGAATAACCCATAGTATATTGAAGTCAATAATTTCGTAGAACGCACACTTCTCAAATAAAAAAAATATCTCAGTATCAGGCGAAAATATTTTCTCAACGCCTCGGCATGGTTATGAAAAGACATTTTGGAATCTAAGATTAAACCGAAATATTTGAACTCATCTACTTTTTCAACAGGAAAAGAATTATCACTACATTTAAGGTCGCTACAGAAAGTAGTTGAGGAATACACAGCACAATTGAGTCTAAATTTGGGACACTCCGGTGCATGAAAAAAAATATCGGTATCGAAATTGCTTTGCCCAGTATTTACATTAGTAAGATTGAGTAAAAGCATTTAAAAGAACCTACTGCTAAATTCTCCCAATGGCAAATCCCAATAACTTAACCCCCCCCCCCCCCCCCCCTTATTAGTCTATTTATTTGGGTTCTATGACAAGTAAAACGGATCAGGAATACGGATCGGGACTAAGGTCCTTTTTAAGACTTTTACGGATATTTTTAGTGTAAACATAAAAATTGTCCAAAGACAAGGATAATAATCTGTATTTAAGGACCTTTTTGGGGGTGTTTTCAAGGACCTTATTGAGAATTTAAGGACATTTGT
Organism: Portevinia maculata; assembly: GCA_949715645.1. Lineage (NCBI taxonomy): Eukaryota > Metazoa > Arthropoda > Insecta > Diptera > Syrphidae > Portevinia > Portevinia maculata. The sequence goes on from OX454526.1 coordinate 226,478,421, forward strand.
TTGGGCTTTTTAAGGACATAATAAAAGGTTTTAACGATGAAAATCGTATGGTCAATAATTTTGGTTAATAATTTTGGTTAAAGGAAAAAATTAATGGAATTGATGAAAGTTCAATTTATTTAGATAAAGAAGAACATTTTAGAAGGAATTGAAATGATCTTCTCATCTTAAATTAAAAGGGGGGGCTTTTTAATGACATTATGAAGAATTAATTGATCTTTTTGGGATTTTCAAGGACATTTCTAAGGACTTTTAAAGTATGAATTGTATTGTTAAACACTAGGCGACCATGAAATAGGCAAAGGCAGAAAGCATAATTGGATTGTTTTATATCTAGTACGATAAGATATTCGAAAGTAAAAAAAATTATAGTCATGTGGCCTGGGAAAGAATTTCCTATCAGCTATTATGATTTATATGAATGGTACACACATTGCGATTATGTGAGGTAGTATTTCTTATCAGCAAATGTTTTTAAGTAAATTATAACACTGAATTATCATCATAGCTTCTTTGAACCAGACAATTTTGGTTTCAATTGCGGAGCGGTAGGGCTCCATGGGACACAGTTTATGGATGTTTATTATAGAACATTCTTCATATAAAAATTGTCTAAAGACAACACTCAATAACATAACATCAATAACATAACGTCAATAACACTCAAAATAATAAAATATTAACTTGTTAACATAACCGAGCGATCAAAAATATAAATTTGAATTGCATCTATACCATAAGCATCGTAGAACGAAAACTCTGAAAACAACTATACAAACAACGACTCCAGAGAAATGTGAGAAAAAGTATTTAAAATTCAACACCAAGTAAACATCATATTTAAAAAAACATTGTTGCATCAATTTTTAAAAATCCATACTAATATTATAAATGCGAAAGTAACTCTGTCTGTCTGTCTGTCTGTATCGCTTTAACGCCAAAACTACTAAACCGATTTAAATGAAATTTGGTACACAGATAGTCTAGACTCTAGAGCCTGAGAATGGACATAGGCTACTTTTTACCGCGGGAAAATGCTTCATCCGCTGTCCAGAAGCGGAGATCTAAGCTGATATCTAAGAAAAGTTGTAACTCTCGAATGCTTTCTAGCTCCTAGCTTTGGAATGACTCATCCAAATGAAATAGGATTTTTTTAAATATAAAGTTCAATTATGCACAAAGATTTTAAGATATAAATCATCTTTGTAGGTTATCCTGAAGTTGAACAATAAGCATTAAACTATAAATTTTGTACAATTCAAAAAAGTAAAATGTTTGATTGAAACTAGATCGTTCGATTCCTAGCGTTCAGTGGAGGAAAATGTGTGTGTGTGTGCGGCACAAATCTGTTTCTCTACCTGTACCTTTTGTGCAATGTGCTTTTTCTTTCTTTTTTTATGCACCTTTTGCAGTTTGTGTTGTTTTTTTATGGCGCATGGCCATGGGATTGAGAAAGATGGGGTATGAAATGTAAATGAGATTGAGAGGGAGTCACACTCAGAGTATATCCATATAATGAGTAGGGACACTCTCGACGTTTTCTTTATCAGTTCTTATCAGCAAGTATTTTGTTTTAAATTTGAGAAGTGGCAGACTGGCGCAGCAAGGCGAGCACGGGCCAGCTAGTAAACTTCTAATTTACATTATATTGAGAATAAATGAAAGGAGAAGCCTTCTACGGAGAAGATTGAGAAATATACACTCCTTTTCACTTGATTATGAACAGGTAGTTGCTTGATTTAATTTTACAATTTTTTTTAAAATCCCTCTATGATCAGGGAAGAACCAAATGGAATATGAAAGAAGGTTATATTATGTTAATGTTGTAAAAAAAACATAAGCAGATAAGTTCAATTTTTATTATGCTTTTCCCAGTAAGGTCATAAAATTAGTCCTTTACTTCTTTTCACTTGATTACGAACAGTAACTAAATCTATGCATATTTCAAATCAAATATAAAGGCATTAAGAGTACCAGAGACCTTAGTTCAAAACATAATTTTATAAAAACAACAACTATTGGTAAACAAAATTCATTATCTCAAGAGGAATCAGAAAGAAGAAAATAGTATGATTAATGGTTTTTATGTGATACCACACAATTTTTCCTGGTTTTAATTTTTGTTTTCCGTCAATTCCTTTATTTATTTTGAATGAATAGCCTTACATTCCTTACCACGTAAAGTGGGCGGCTGGAGTTACAGCGCTGTTTCACGGTCAGCCACAACCGATCATCAGACTCCTTATGTGGTGCTGGTCTGTCTTTTTCCTTCATTTATCCCGAAATTCCATTTTTTCTTCCACTGGGATTCGAACCTAGACCAGCGTCTTCTCAGGCAAGCACTCTTGCACTGTGCCATTGAAGCCACGAGTTTATCCAGTTTTTATTTGCAATTTCTTGGACAAACTTTTGCTCCTGTAAGTATACTATGTTATTCATTCAGGTTGTTTCTTTCTGTGTTTTCTCTAATTCAATTCCATTTCGACAAGCATAGTTGGACTGAAATGGGTGATAGAGAGGGTGAAAGACTTTTTGACATTGTTTTTTGTCGAGAATTTTATGATTAATGGTTTTTATCAGTTCTGGATTTACGCCTAGGCCCGTAAGGCCCGGGCCTGGGGCGGCATGATTTTAGGGGCGGCAAAATTTTGATAACCCTGAAAATCAAGAACCGTAAAATGTTAGAATACAGTCAAAATTCGATAACTCAAACTACTATTATCCACAATAAAAGCTCGACTTATCAAGACTTCGATTTATCCAAATTGTTCCTCAAAATTAAAATAATGAAACAATTCAATATGTATCTGAAATACATATGCACACACATTTTGTGCTTTTATTAAGTCTAACACATTTTACATTAATGTAGTACATAAGTATTTACAACATACATAAAATTATTGCCTGTATGTACATATATGTATGTACTTACAACTTCCAACCAGCAACGAAACATGTCGGTAATAAAAAAGTCAAATTTCTTAAACCTACATAATTATTTTTGTGTGTATGTAGGTAAGTATCTCGTTTTATTTTCAAATGAAAATTCGCTTCAAAAATTCGAATTTAAAATGCATACGTGATGCTGTTATTTCTTCTCACTAAATGGGAATTCCCCTAAAAAAGTTCGACTTGCTTGATGCATATGCGATTTCTTTATTCGAGTTATCAGGGAAAAAAATGTATGGGATTTGAACTCTAAACGTTGTTGCCACATAATTTTGTTCGAGTTATAAAAAAATAAGGTTGTCCAAGTTTGACTGTAATTTGAAATTGATAATTTTTGTGGATTAATTTACCTTTATATCTATGAAAAATTTTGAATATAGGTAATTCCGACTTTACCCTTTAATTTGCCGGTGCAATACAATTTTTTTTAGATCAATATTATTGGCCGTTGAAAATAATACACTAAAAAATCGGCAGTGAATTTCTCAGTTTTTTTCAGTGAAGTGATTGCGGAATGCAAAATTTTTGTTCATCAGTTTAAAACAAATTCAAATTTACAAGTAAAATTGTCGCAATTCTGATATAAATTTATAATCAAATATGAGTGCATATCGAAATAAACTCAGTGGTGCTGAATATCGTAAAAGAAAGGCAGAAGAATCTACGAAAAAATGTAATTTACTAAAGAAAATCCCAAAAATATCTAATTTTTTAACAAGTTCGTCAAAAACTTCTAATAATGATCAACAGCCATTATGTTCATCTACTGTAAGTATTTTACTATAATTATCAACATTTTTTTTAAATTGAATGTAACGTTGTTCTTAATCTAAGGGCGGAATCACATTTGTAACGTGTGGTTTGTTGCTATCACTCCAATGAATTTCATATCCGTAGAAACATGTTTTTGTCGTGTGGTGCAGTGTGGCGCGTTGAGTCGATATCGCTCCTATTACGACTGCGCCACACCACAACGATCTATGGAGCAATAAAACGAGACAAATATACTATCTGAAATTGGGTATGTGAAAGATCTAGAAATCAGAATTCATTTAAATAAAAACCACAGCACACAATCCAAGTGTGCACAGAACGCGACAGGACACACCACACGTTACCTTTCAAGCGTGGTTCCGGCTTAAGAAAATAAGAGAATAAGAAAAAGAGTTATCAGTTGTTTAAAAATAATGTATTTTTCTTCAGCAGAAAATAGACGAGATTTCAACACCAAATATCGAAGAGAGACAGTTAAGCCCTACTTCACCAAAAGATACTGAAGAAATACAGTCAAGTTCTCCTTCAACTAATTTATTAGGTGACAGTTCAATTGCAGGTAATGTTTTAGGAATCAGTAGTGATCCCTTCTTATGGAATTTAAACGAAAAAACTCAAGAATATATCATTTTAAACGGTGCACCACAAAATAATATTCATATTATTGATTTTAAAAATTCTAAAAATGTTTATAGTGATAAAACAAGATATTGCTCGAAAAATTTATTTCAACGAACTTTGAAGAATGGAGAGATTCAACGCCGTGAGTGGTTGATGTATTCAGAAACTAAAGGATCCGTATTTTGTATTCCATGCTTACTATTTAGTAGATGTGGTGAAACAAATGCTTTCACCTGCGAAGGGTTCCGAGACTGGAAAAACTCAAAAGCACGCGTTGAAGGTCACGAAAACTCTGACGTTCATAAAACTAATGTTAGTAACTTAAAAGCTCGAGCGGTAGCTCAAGGACGTGTTGATCAACATTTATTAAAACAGCTCGACGAAGAAATTTCGTACTGGAAAAAAATATTGTATCGGATAATTGCAATCGTTAAATCACTTGCAATAAGAGGACTGCCGTTTCGAGGGCATTCAGAGAGAATTGGAGATCCCCGTAATGGAAACTTCTTAGCATCAGTAGAACTTGTTGCTGAATTCGATCCATTTCTATCTCAACATTTAAAGTCGTGTGCGCATCCTGGTAGTGGCAACATATCGTACTTATCAAAAACAATCTACGAAGAAATTATATTACTGATTCAAAGTCAAGTATTAAAGCACATTTCTACTGAAGTGCAATCCGCTAAGTACTTTGGTATTATTGTAGATTCTACGCCTGATATTGCTCATGTCGACCAGCTAACTATAATTATTAGATATGTACGTGCAAATGGTGAACCCGTTGAAAGATTTTTAGAATTTATACCTAGTACTGGTCATAAAGCAAAGGATATTGAAGATGCTGTATTAAACTCATTAAAAAAAATGGTTTGGACATTATGAACTGTCGTGGTCAATCGTACGACAATGCAAGTAATATGTCAGGGATATATTCAGGAGTTCAAGCACGAATGAAAACAATCAATCCATTAGCAGATTACGTTCCTTGCGCTGTCCATTCGCTAAATTTAGTAGGCATTTGTGCAGCTGAATCTGTACCTGAAGCAGTTGATTTTTTTTTCTACTTTGCAAGAACTGTATATTTTTTTTACGATATCTACACATCGTTGGGAGGTCCTGGCGCAACAGACAAATTTAAGACTCAAAAGCCTTTCTCAAACTCGATGGTCTGCTCGACATGATGCATGCTATGCTTTAGAAAAAGAGTGGTGTGCAATAATTGAAGCATTGGACTTTATTGGAGAAAACAATGACGAGAAACCGAGTACACGATCTGAAGCTATTGGATTAAAACTGAAATTACAGCATTTAGAAACAGTAATACTAGTCATAGTTTGGAATGTAATTTTAGATCGTTTTAATGCTGTTAGTAAGAAACTTCAGGGTTCCCAAATTGATTTATCATCCGTAGTCCGACTTTACGGTTCGTTGGCCTCTTTTCTTCAGGATATGAGACATAAACAATTTTTAGAATATGAAGAAAAAGCTAAAGCGCTGTCTGGAGTTCAAGATTATTATCGCTATGGTACTCGCCGCAGAAAAATCAGAAAACTTCAGCCAGACGAGTCACGGGTAAATGAAAGAGCACCTATTTCTGGCGAAGAAAATTTTCGTACAAATATTTACTACCCTATTTTGGATACTCTAAGTACACAATTAGCTGAACGTAAAAATTTATATGATAAGCTTTATGCACAGTTCAATTTATTTGATAATCTATCTGAAATTGATACGAATGAGTTGAAAAATGAATCAAATAAACTAGTCAATAAGTATCCTGACGATTTAGAAGAAACATTAGGAAATGAATGTATTCACTTTCATTATCAACTTAAAGATTGATTGGCAAATTCTGAAAATGTAAGTTCTGCGAAAAATATATGCAATATATTGCATTCACAAAATCTTTGTGATGTTTACCCTAATTTAGATATTGCTCTACGAATTTTTTTGAGCATCCCAGCAACAAATTGTTCTGGAGAAAGATCTTTTTCAACTCTGAAAAGGGTAAAAAATTATTTACGTGCAAGTATAGCCCAAGACCGACTTAATGCCCTTGCATTATTATCTATTGAAGCTCAGTTGGTACAATAACTGGATTACGATGATATAATTGACGTTTTCGCACGAACTAAAGCCAGAAAGAAGAAAATGTGAACTCAAAAAAGCTATATTCAAATTAATAATTTATATTTAAGACTTTATACGAAAAGTTGTACCTATGTTAACTAATTAAATGTTGTATTGAAGTTAATAAATTTGAATTCATAATAATTTAAATATTTAAAAATTTTATATTTATTGTTAATAATTTGTTCTCCATACAGCAAAAAGGGCGGCATATCTCACGGGGCCTAGGGCGACATCGAACATAAATCCGCCACTGGTTTTTATGTGATACCACACAATTTTTCCTGGTTTTAATTTTTGTTTTCCGTCAATTCCTTTATTTGTTTTGAATGAATAAATAAATAAAACCAGGAAAAATTGTGTGGTATCACATAAAAACCATTAATCATAAAATTCTCGACAAAAAACAATGTCAAAAAGTCTTTCACCCTCTCTATCACCCATTTCAGTCCAACTATGCTTGTCGAAATGGAATAGAATTAGAGAAAACACAGAAAGAAACAACCTGAATGAATAACATAGTATACTTACAGGAGCAAAGTTTGTCCAAGAAATTGCAAATAAAAACTGGATAAACTCGTGGCTTCAATGGCATAGTGCAAGAGTGCTTGCCTGAGAAGACGCTGGTCTAGGTTCGAATCCCAGTGGAAGAAAAAATGGAATTTCGGGATAAATGAAGGAAAAAGACAGACCAGCACCACATAAGGAGTTTGATGATCGGTTGTGGCTGACCGTGAAACAGCGCTGTAACTCCAGCCGTCCACTTTACGTGGTAAGGAATGTAAGGCTATTCATTCAAAACAAATAGAAGAAAATAGATCGAATAACTTTTTAATTGTTTGGTGTCTAATATCGTTGGCCTGCAGTATCAAGTGATGATGAGTTGATCTACTAGCTTCAATTTCAGTTTTTGCATGAATTTCGCTTCCAAAAAGTTTTGAAATTGAAGCAGTTCACGTGATCACCCGTCGATGACTTGTTGTTGCTTTGCTAGCCCTTCGTGTCCAGTTTTGTCCATATAGTTCTTAGGGTCCTATGAACAACAGTTAGTCCTCTTCCAATCTTAACTGCTACAAAACGGATAGATTTGCCTTTTTCCTGGCAAGCTCGAATTTCGCTATTTCCTCCTTAGCTAATGATTTTTCTTTTACCCATAGTTGTTGTTTCTATAAAATGTTATTTTGAACTAAGATCGCTGGTACTTTCAATGCCTTTATATTTGTTTTGAAATATAATAAATAGATTAAGTTACTGTTCGTTATCAAGTAAAAAGAAAAAAAGGACTAATTTTATGACCCCGAATTTATCCACTTAATCCCATTTTTTTTTACCACATGAACACAATGTATCCTTCCTTCATATTGCATTTTGTTTTTCCCAGATTATCGAAGGATTTAAAAAACATCGTAAAATTAAACCAAGAAAATACATGTTCGTAATCAAGTGAAAAGGAGTGTAGATTATAAATAAAAAACAAAGAAGTTTTATTTATGAAGAAATTTTAAACATAAATGACCACAGGTTTATTATTTTATGTTAAAATTTCGTTTTCGATCATAATTGTATTGGATGTTCTTTCCAAGTATTTCATAATTTTCTAAAGTTGGAGATTTCCAAAACTGTCAAATATTCTTTATATGTCCCAGCACCAGAAGATGAATACAGATTGACAATACCGCAAATAGATTTGATGGGGTTTTTTGGTAAAGTGTTTCTCATAAATACTCCTCGAAAATATGGTAGGTATAGGTTTTGTATAATTGATCAAATCTATATCTGTGAGAGAACGTCTGGGTAGATTTTATAAAAATTGTTTGACTGCGATGAATTATAAAATAGACCATAACTCGTTGTATAGGGTTTCAAAAATAAACCTTTTCCCATTGCAATAGCCTCAAATACACTATCAGCTCAGTGTCGTGGAGTGCTTAAAGCAAGCAACTATCACGAGCAGAAATTGCCGGCACTAAAAGTGCTCTCACAGGCTCATCATTTAGTGCAGGTGTTAGTAAGGACAAAACAATTAAAAATACAATAATTATGTACCTATAAAATACGAGTACTAACACAGACACAAAATAATGCAAACAATTAAGACATTAAAGCATTATTACGCAAAATATTTTTTAGCTTAATTTTACTAACATGCAAGTCAATCACATGATCATTTAGATTATAGATTCTACTCTTGCGACTAATAGGCTCATGCCTTCCATAATTCGTTCTATGATGGGGGCTGAACAATAATTCAACACTGCGTAAATTATGGGCACCACTACGAAAATTAAAGCCAATAGACGACAGCAAGTCAGGTGCATCTATTTGACCGGATATAAGCTGCTGTAAAAAAATGATATCGCTATTAAGCCTTCGTTGAGAAAGGGGTAACATTTGAAGAAGCTTGTAACGTTGACTGTAGGGAGGAAGGTTAAATGGATCATCTCATGGAAGTCCTCTAAGTGCAAATCGAATAAATTTACGTTGAATGGCCTCTATTCGATTCGAATGAATGTTGTAGAACGGTGTCCAAACTTGAGAGGCATACTCTAGAATCGGACGGACAAAACAATTGTACAATGACATAGAAACATAAGGGTCATTAAATTCTTTGGCCCACCGTTTTACGAAGCCCAACATAGAATTAGATTTATTAATAATAGAATTAATATGCTTAGCAAAATCCAGTTTGGGGTCGAAATAAACCCCAAGATCCTTAAAATTATCAACACTACAAAGAATATGTTGAGACAGAGCGTATTGAAAGGTGGAAGGGATATTGTTTCTAGAGAATGTCATATGTTGACATTTAGTTGGGTTCAGGGATAAACCGTTTTTATCACACCAATTGGCGAAGCTATTAATGTCAGATTGAAGAAAAATTCTATCTTGCTGACTAGTGATAGATTTAAATATTTTCATATCATCAGCGTAGATGAGGATATTACTGTGATTTATACATGCCTTAACATCATTAATGGCAAGTATAAATAATATTGGTCCGAGGTGACTTCCTTGGGGAACTCCAGACTGCGCTGTGCAAGATACGGATAGCGATCCTCTAAATTTCACTTGATAAACCCTTGATCTAAGGTATGAATTAACCCATTTTATTTTTATGATAGGGTGGCGACGGTGCAGAGGTTAGTGTGTTGGCTTGTGACCCGTGCGGTGCAGGTTCAATCCCCATGGGGAACAACAACATACGCCACCCAATCACATGCCTCTACACCAAAAGAAGGATTTCTGCCTGGTAGTACAATGGACCGTTACCGAGTCTGAGTGCTCTGGGATTTGGATTTCCTTTTTAAAAAAAAAAAAAAAAAAAAAAAAAAAAAAAAAAAAAAAAACATTTTATGAAACTTGGTGGGAAGCCAAAAGCCCTGAGCTTAAACTCGATTATTTCATGGGACAGCTGGTCGAAAGCTTTAGAGAAGTCAATGTATATGCAATCCATTTTGTCCTTATTCTCTAAGGTATTAGAACAATCATGCAAGAAACTTAACAGATTAGTGACAGTGGATCTGTTTCTTACAAATCCATGCTGTTCATTACAAATTAAATTGCGACAAAGAAATATTAACTTTTCGCAAACAATTTGTCCAAAAAGCTTAGGGATACACGAAAGCTTTGAAATAGGCCTATAATTAGTGATATCACCACGTTCGCCTTTTTAAATACAGGTGTGATAAAAGCACTTTTCCATAGATTAGGGAATTTACCAGTACTGATGGACAATTCAAACAGATACTTAAGATATGGAGCAATTGCATGACTACATTTTTTAAGAACGATCGGTGCAATGCCATCAGGACCTGATGAATAATCATTCTTGAGAGAAGAAATACATTTTAAAATTGTTTCCAAATCGAATGAGATACTACTAAAACTTATTTGGGAACAGCTAGTTAGATAACTAAAATATTGATCATCAATGTGAAGAGGGGTCCCCCTAAATGATTTACTGAAATGATCTGCAAACATATTGCTTGCATCTACTGAATCAGCAGTTGTAGAACTATTGTAAGTAAGCTTCGATGGATAACCATCGGATTTTTTCTTAGAATTGACAAAACCCCAAAAAAGTTTGGGGTTCGATTTTAAAGAGCATTCCATTTTACTTATATAGTCAATATATAAGTTGCAGGATAAAGATTTGAATTCATTGAATAATGTGAAATAGAGTTCAAGATCTGAAAGGCAGAGACTTTTTAAATAGTTCTTCCAAGCCCTATTACGTCTGTTTCGTATCGATTTTAACTCTTTAGTGTACCAGGGATGGGACGTTTTCAGATTCCTAGAGGATTTCACAGGAATCACTTTTTTCATGCAGTTATCCATCAAAGAATAAAAAGCACCGACTGCATCTTCAATATTAGATAAGGCAGTAAGGTTAAAATTAAAGCTGTTAATTTCATCAGAAAGCCTTTGAAAATTTGCTTTCCGAAAGTCAAAAGATTGCGAACGGTCATACGAATTACTGTTTTCGTACAGATGTGCGCCCAGTTCAATAAATACATCCAAGGGTGGATGATTGTCATCTATGTTAGTTATACTGAGATGGGATTCCAGAACCACAGTACTAACAGAGTCAGAAGAGAAGACAAGATCGAGAGTTCGATTTCTGAAATTTTTTATACAGCTTGTTTGCTGTAAGTCAAAAGACAAAATGTTGTCAAGTAAAGCGAGCTCTTGTTGGGCAGAGTCAAAGGATGGCATGAAATGAGAATCATCCTCAGAAGGTACCCATCCAATATGTGGCAGATTGAAGTCGCCTATAAGTAAGACAGTGCTGTCACAACAAGATATGTCAAAAATATGGTCTAGTGCCATAGAAAGTTCCGAATACAAGGAACACAGACGATACGATGGAATGTACGCATTAACAACATATAAATGTTTGTTCTTAAGTGTAATTTTTACACAGATAACTTCGACATTAAGTTGAAATGGAAAGTCAATCTTGCGTGACTCAAGGTTGGAACGAACAGCGATCAGAACACCTCCTCCAAGCGCTTTCAGGTCATTGTTATGACGGCCGTTTCTGAATACGGAGAACTCATGATTGAAGAGTTCCGTGTCTAGAATTCCGGCATTTAGCCATGTTTCCGTCAAGGAGAAGATATCATGAGAGAGGGCTTGCGAGTTTATATATAATTCAGCGGTTTTTGTGCGGAGTCCCCTTACATTTTGATAGTAGAGGGACAGCCTACTTGGTTTTTTAACTTGGACGGACAATCTTTCCTGCGACTTTTTGTCGAACGGGGTGTAAATTCTTTAACTAACGTGTTTTCAGGCCATGCAGTGCTATTGCACAGCTTTTCGAAATATACTGAAGGGGCGACAATTTTGAAAGACGCAACAAACCCTTCAGCCTTGCTGATTTTGGTGCATTTGATTGAGTCATCTTTTGGGATCAAGTTTCTCGAGACCAAATGGTTCAAGACATCGTCTGAAGAAGTGTTTGGTTTAAGTCGAGAAATGAAAATAGATTTCGGCCTGGGAATCGATTCAATAGTTCCAGATTCTGTACCTAAGGAATGATTTATGTATGTAGGGCTAACATTAAGAGTGGGCGCCTCGTTAGAGTTTTTTCGCTGACTCCTAAGGTTAAACCGCTTTGCCTTTGGATTCAACACAGAGAAAGTTATATCGCGTTTTCGTTTGCCTGCGGGTGGATTAGATGAGGGCGATGCTAAATTAACAATGGGCTCAGGGGTAGCTTCAACAGTTGGGGAACCTGTTGTGTCAAATGAAGTCAGCCTCCATAGTTTTATTACGTCTATTTTCTTCTTCTAATTGTTTTCGTTCTGATTTTGCTTGACTTACTGCCTTTGCAATAGCAGATGCCAAGATGCCTTCTTGGCCCGAAGAAACAGCGATTGGCAAGAGTGATTCTTCGCTTGATCTCTGCGCCGATGTCATTTAAGAAATGATAGTGCAGCCCAGGTAGACAAAGTCTTTAACTACTTTGAAGTTGCATCTGTCCATTGTGATGTTTTGTCCTAGTCGCCGATGTTGAGAGTCCTTTCTCGTAGACAGCATATACTTCATTTTGTCCTCATAATCAGCCAGTCCCATTTTCCCTGCCTGCGTTTCTATGCTTGCAAATACGCCACTGACAGCTCGCCGCGTTCTCCCAATAATGTCAATATCATCAGCATAGGCAAGTATTTAGTTGAACGGACTTTTGAAAAATGTACCTCTGGTGTTGGCTTGTGAGTTCCGTACAATTGCTTCAAGAACGATGTTAAAGAAAGTGCATGATAGTGATAGCGCGTCGCCTTGTTTCAATTTTGTTTCCACATCAAATGGCTCGATGGTGTTCATGCCAGCTTTAACGGAGTGATAGATTTCTAGATCGTCATTCTGCACAAACGGACGAATTTGGCGGGGATGCCAAAACTTGACATGGCTTTGTATAATTCGTCCCTATATACGCTATCATAGGCGACTTTAAAGTCTATAAATAGATGGTGTGTATCGATCTGAAATTTCTGGGTTTTGTTCCAAGATCTGTCGGAGTGTGAAAATTTGGTCGATGGTTGACTTTCCTGGCCTAAAACCACACTGATATGGGCCGATCAGGTTGTTGGCGAAAGGTTTAGGGCGTTCACAAAATACAGCCGACAAGATCTTATACGCGACATTCAGGATACTTATTCCTCCGTAGTTGGCGCAGTTCAGAGTATCTCCTTTCTTGTGGATGGGGCCCCCGATGCTGAGGTTCCATTCGTTGGGCATGCTTTCATCCGACCAAATTTTACAGATGAGTTGGTGCATGCTCCTTCTCAAGCCATCTCCCGCTGCTTTGAAAAGCTTGGCCGGAAGGCCATCCGATCCAGCAGCTTTGTTGGGCTTAAGTTTTGATATCGCTATCCTTATGTTTGTGAATAAGCAATATCGTGTTCTCTACAATCCAATCGATTAATTTCATTTATAACTCCAGCCAGACGTTAACTAAGTTTAGTGCCTGGGTTTCAATATTGATAACCCAGCAAATAAAGTTCCACTGGCAGAGAATAGATACTCTATCAGTTGATCATATTGAATAGATCTGCTCTAATCAGCTTGTTGTTAAGCTGTTGAACAGTCAATATCATCAGCCACATGGAATGAATGTGAAAATAGTAAAAGATATTAAAGAGACTAAAAAGATTTTGAGGATAAAATTTAATGGCATCAAAAATCAAAATGAAGCTAAAGATAATCTTTTAGAACCGGCCATTAAGTATATCGCTGGTCCTCTTAAAAACCAAAAAAAAAATTCAAAGTTTGAAGATGATGAAATAAACAATGAACTAAGTCCTTTTTGAACAAGTGTTGTGAGTGCGACCCAGGAGGTCCAGACGATGAACTTTCCAGCGTGATATGAACATGAAAATCAATAAAAAAACATAGGGACGGGCTACAGTCCGCTTGGGCGAACTGTTGGATACCCTATTCTTATTCCTATCCCTCATAAGTGGGCGTGACAAAAGTCTAAGTATGGTGGAATTGTTAAGAACGCTCTACATATTTTGTTATATAACATTTAAAGGATTTTATCAAAAAAAAAAAACGCTCCCTAGCTCAAACTTGGGTGTTTCAATAAAATTGTTTTATTTAATTGTGGGCGTGTCAGTAGGCGGATTTAAAAAAAATTATCACATGAGAATAAAGGGCCCCTAGAGAGTATAATATTATAAATTTCAGCTCCCTAGCTCAAACTTTGAATTTTCAAAAAAAAAAAATAATAATAATTGTGGGCGGATTTTGAAAATATTTACACATGAGTATAAAGGGCCCATAGAGAGTATATATTATAAATTTCAGCTCCCTAGCTCAAACTTTGGATTTTCAAAAATTAATATACCCTTAGAATAGGGTATACAAAAATTGTTTTATTTATTTGTGGGCGTGTCAGTGGGCGGATTTTGAAAATTTTTTATCCCGAGCAGTTTTAGGAGTCATAGATCATATATAAAATTTCAGCTTTCTAGCTCAAAATTCGATTTTTTCCAAAATTTGGTTTTTTTGAGTTTGTGGGCGTGTCTGTGGGCGCATTTCAAAAATTCGTGAACTTGATTATTTCTGAACCCTAGAGAGTATATGGTTAAAATTTCAGCTCTCTAGGTCCAGTTTAAAGGCCTAATTTTTGCCGACAGACGGACGGACGGACGGACATGGCTATATCGACATTACTATCGATGCTGATCATAAATATAATAACTTTTAGGGGTCTACGGGCAATATTAAGGTATGTTACAAACTATGCGTCAAAATTAATATACCCTTAGAATAGGGTATACAAATTAGGAGTTAAAGGATGAATAGGTTTGAAAACGAAAATATGTATGCATTTTTAGCGGGTCTGCTATTAAAATTATAAATAATAATAAAGGAGAGTACGCGAAAACTAAATAAAATCAATATTTCTTATTCTTCTCCTCATTCATTATTTACATCGGTTATTTAGTGGCATGTTTACATGTTTTTACTGTTATAAAAAAAAAACTGTTAGCTGCTCTTTGATAAAATCTCAATGAAAATATTTGATATTTTGAAGTAAATGCATTGTGACCAGAACAAATTAGATTAGATAAATCTTTCTCAAGAAATTTTTTTTTTATTTTTTAATCTCTTTGTTTAAACAAAAAAAAAACGGCTTGACCGAATTCAGTGTAATTTTGTTCAATTCATATTTAGGTAAATGCGCATCGTTAAGACTAGAACGAAGACAATATTTTTATTTTATACGTGAGACAGGTAATATGAACGAAAACCTTGTTCACCAAAGTACTTACTTAAGTACGTACATATACACATACATCTCCTAAAAAAACATTTGAAAAAAATATTGTGACCAAATCAAATAATAAAATATGTTATAAATGAAGGTTTTCTTTTTTGGACCAATTAAAATAACATCACCAATGCTGGGAAGTTATTCAGTCTTTTTATTATCACAAAAACGGCTGGACTAAATTCAGTACCATCATTTCATAGTTCATTAAATTAATACACGTCGATTAGAGCCATTACGAAGTCGATAACATTTTGTATACGCAAACAAATGTGAACGTTAATGTTCACGAATATGCGAAGAAAATATTGCATATTGAATTTATCAAAATTGGAAGAGAAGAAAAGATTAGATAATTTAGATAATCAAATGGAAATTTGGCATTAAGGATTTTGTGTTGAGACCAATTAAGACACTTTTTCTGTTTCCTAAAGTATGTCTCCTCTCCCTTATGGACCTTTTAATTCAGTCCCATACTTTCAATCAAAAGAGGCCACCACTTCATTATTGTTGTATTCAAAAACTAGTCCAAATAAATTACAGAAAGGGGCAAGGGCTGTGCTTCAACTGCGGAGAAAAGGGCCACAAGAAGATTGACTGCAAGAATTCACCAAAGTGCTGTCTATGCGCAAACCTCGAAGTTCCACCACCCGCTCTGGACCATGCCCCGGGGTCAGGTAAGTGCCAAGTCTTCCGAGAGGCACTCGAAAATGAGGAGAAGAAAAGGGCCCCACAATGACCAGAATTCTACAGGGAAATATCCACAGGAGTCAAACCGCGGACAACCTGCTAATTAAACTACTGGAGGAAATGAAAGTAGATGTTGCCATCATCAGCGAGCAGTATAGAAATAAAGAGAAAAACTGGATATCGGACTCGCTTGGAACAGCTGCAGTCTGGGTCTTGGATGCAAGAAAATTCCCCATGAAAAGTTGGGGCACACAAAGAGGCTTCACGTGGGTAAAGTGCGACGGACTCACAATTGTAAGCGTCTATCTGAGCCCAAACGACAGTATTGCCGCGTTTCGGCAAAAATTGGGCGATCTGGAGGATTTCCTGGTCGACACCACAGGAGAGATCCTGGTTGCAGGTGATCTCAACGCCAGAGCACAGGAGTGGGGAATGCCAGCTACCGACTCTCGAGGAAGGCAAATACTCGAGATGGCCGCGAGGCGTGAACTTCACGTAGTCAACACAGGAGACACCCCCACTTTCAGGAGACATGGACACAGAGGAACTATCCCAGACGTAACCTTCGCGACCAACACCACATTCGCAAAAATCAAAAACTGGAGAGTAATCGAGGATTACACAGGTAGTGACCACCAGTACATCGTCTTCGATCTGGAAAGTAACCAACGAGTTCCGAATCATCGTCACCAACCACGGGCTCCGAGGTGGAACTTGAACAGGTTTAACGCAGACCTTTTTAAGGGCGTGATCGAGGAAGGTGCAGACGCCGTGATCCAAATACAAGGACCTGCTGAAAGGAAAGCGGACGCCACGATGAAACTAATTCGGCTCGCTTGCGACTCCTCAATGCCCCGAACGAGCGGTGCCAACAGAAACAGAGACCCAGTGTACTGGTGGACCGAGGAGATAGCTGCGCTACGCCGGAGATGCCTACAACTACGACGCATAGTCACTAGGGGGAGAAGAAGAACAAATGCTGAACCCATGGAAGATGCTCTAGCAGAGTTCAGAGTCCAAAGATCGGAGCTCAAGAGGGCCATCAATTCGAGCAAGAAACAGAAATGGGAGGATCTCCGCCGTGACGTCAACAGCGACCCCTGGGGACTAGGCTATAAGATCGTAACGCGGAAACTCGGAGCACAGATGACACCCCCTGTCCTCAGTGAAGGAAAGATGGAGCGCATCGTGGACACACTCTTCCCAACGCATCCGGTCAGGCCACCCGACACCACATTGGCCCAACGACAGGAAATTTCAGCTTTTAGCGAAGAAGAGTTGAGCATAGCGGTGCAGTCCCTGCAAAATAGAAGAGCCCCCGGCCCCGACGGAATTCCCACAGAAGCCCTCAAAGTGACCGCCCAAACACGTCCGCTTTTACTGCTGAACATGTTTAACAGTCTGCTCGAGGAAGGCATCTTCCCCAAGAGCTGGAAGAAACAACGGTTGGTGCTTATCAGCAAAGGCAAGGGAGATCCGGATTCCCCATCGGCATACAGGCCTCTGTGCATGCTAGACACCGCGGGGAAACTCCTGGAAAAGCTACTTAAGCCACGACTAGTAGCGGCAGTGCAAGCGTCAGGCGATCTGTCAGAGAGGCAGTACGACTTCCGGAGAGGCCGCTCTACGATTGGAGCAGTAAAAGAAGTAGTGAACGCCGCACAAATCGCCCAACAGGGAAGTCACTACTCTAGGAAGATCGTCTTGCTGGCAACCCTGGACGTACGTAACGCCTTCAACTCAGCCAGGTGGACCGATATATTGAACGCGCTCGAACGGAGGTTCCACGCCCCGGCATATATCCTGCGGATGGTGAAGGACTATCTCAGGGATCGAGAGCTGATCTACGAGACTACAGAAGGCCCGCGAAGAAGGCAAGTGACAGCAGGCGCAGCGCAGGGATCAATCTTAGGTCCAGATCTCTGGAACATCTCCTACGATAGCATCCTTTGCATGGAGATGCCGGAGGATGCCAGACTGGTCGGGTACGCAGATGACATCGCCGCGGTGATCACTGCACGAGACACCGTTAACGCGCAACAAAAGCTCAACCAGGTAATGCGACGAGTCAATTCGTGGATGGAAGAGCACGGACTCAGCCTAGCAACGGAGAAAACTGAGATAGTCCTTCTCACGAAAAAGAGAATCCCCACACAAATCGACTTCCGAATTGGGGCAGAAGAAATAAGAAGCAGCGCCGCGGTGATGTACTTGGGAGTGAGGCTTGACACAAAGCTAACCTACTGGCAACAAATAAAGGCAGCAGCTGAAAGAGCCTCAAAAACATCTGCATCACTGAGCAGACTGATGTCAAACGTAGGTGGTCCAACGGCCAGTAAGCGAAGGTTGCTGATGGCGACAACGCACTCCATCCTTCTGTACGGCAGCGAAATCTGGGCAGACGCACTCAAACAAGAGAAGTACCGGAAACAGATGGCGGCAGTACAAAGATGCGGAGCTCTACGTATAGCTAGCTCTTACCGAACGGTTTCGGAACCAGCCGTCCTTGTAGTCGCAGGAGTGACTCCCATAGATCTCCTAGCGGCAGAAAGGAAGTACGTCTACGACAAAAAGGGGGAAATGGGAATGCAAGCGGCATCCGATGAGGCTAAGGAGCTCACGAACCAGAAGTGGCAAGAGCGTTGGAGCTCGGAAAGTAGAGGACGATGGACAGCGAGGCTGATTAGGAACGTGGCTGAGTGGAATGACCGGAAACACGGTGAGGTCAACTACTACGTCACCCAGTTACTCACCGGACACGGATATTTCAACGCCTTCCTCCACAAAATCGGCAAAACAAACAGTCCAGCCTGCCAGTACGGAGACTCGCTAGAAGATGACGCGGAACATACCTTCTTCGCTTGCAGCAGATGGAAAAGCCTTCGCCAAGACCTGCAAATAAGTATTGGCGCCATCACACCGGAGAACATAGTAGAGAAGATGCTACAGAGTTACGACAACTGGCAAAAAGTCTGTAGCTACGCAGAACATGTTCTCAGAAGAAAAAAAAGAGAAGAAGACCACCAAGGGTCACAGTAGGCACAGACGTCTTAGGCCACAGAAGACTAATCAAGACGGCGTCCTTTTACGGACTTAAAAACGGCGCCACCCTGATGTAATGCCAAGAGCGGTTCCAGGGTGGCTTGTAGGCCGTAAGCGGGGAGAGTTTAGTCCGTGCGAGTCGGACACACCAAGTGGTGATGGCCTACCACTTGACGGTACATCACGTATTCTCTCCTCCAAAAAAAAAAAAAAAAAAAAAAAAAAAAAAAAAAAAAAAAAAAATACAAAGAATTAAATTAAATAAAAATTATTATTATTATAATTATTATATTTTTTAAAGTTATTCAATATTCACATACCGACATACAAGATGGCACACCCGTTACATTGTTCATGGACTTTGGTTACTAGTTGTATTGGGCGACAACCATAAACTGTGTTACCTATTAATGCAAGTTTGACTACCTAAGCCTTCAACTTTTAAATGTTCATTTGCATTAAACTGAAATATTATTTTAACCTGGTTTTGTATGTGGTATCTCACAATTTTCCGGTTTTTGGTTTGTGAAATATTATTGATGGTAAAAAGCTTGGTACCAGTGCCCATGTTCTGTAACTCAAGCGATAACTCTTCGCATCGAAAACTTTGGAACACAAAATTCCACCGCTTATCGCATGTGGAAAGAATTGGTGCTCTGTAACTCTATGCGATAAAATATACCTTGGTAACTTTTAATATCATGGGAAATTGGAAGGATTGTCAAAATACTGGAAATCGAAGGGTAGTTTGGCGAGGAAATTCAGTATGTATTTACATGTTGTTGGGATGGAAGTGGTGTAGCTCGACTTTTTAGCGGATTATCGGAAAATTACGTGTTTCTGTTGAATTTTCAAAAATACGATGATCGCTCGTTTTGCTAGACTCAGGCGAATATTTTTGAAATTAATCTGATCCTAACGCCGATTTAAGACAACATTATGTTGATGAATTTAATGAACTTAAAATTTTGCATTTATTTTGCCTGTCTATGAAAAAAATAAATGAAATAATTTTTTTTTAAACAAGAACCTTTTGCTCTATCATGTTGGATGTACCAAGCTGTTTATTTTTGTAGCAACACAGTTCCAAGAATGTTCAAAATGGATCTTATTTAAGTGCTTGCTGAATTCTTTCGACATAATGTAGATACCTACATTCTTCTCCACTAATTCTGACTGTTTTTATTATTTATTTTTTATTTCATTTGCATTTTGTATACCCTATTCTAAGGCTATATTAATTTTGGCGCATAGTTTGTAAGATACCTTAATATTGCCCGTAGACCCCTAAAATCGGTTAATATCTTCCGGTCGCGCGTGAGCTTTAAAATTAGCTGAAATTTGAAAAAAATTGTATGTTTAAGATATTTTGTTTTATTACTAAACTTGGTAACATTTGAATGTAATAGCTATATTCGACTCTTACTCGAACCGACAATGATTTTGAAAAAAAATGGTTCTAATCGGTCAAGGTCTTCCGCTCGCGCAACTACTCTCAAATTTTATAAATTTTCGAACAAAATCACATAAAATACCTGCTACTGATCTAAGGTTTGTTTACTTATTACGAGTACATGGAATAGGAAAAATTGGAGGGTTGAACTTGATTGAAACAAAGAAACTTAATAAATCATTGGAAAGGAAATGGCGTGCCATCCATTTAACTCTGGATGATATTTCAAAAACCTCGTTCTCACAATCATTTGTAAATGTTGTCGAAACTGAAAATGAAGATCAATATTCTTCTTTTTTTTTTTTTTTTTTTTAAAGTTCTGGCTCGCTAAAGCGATTTAATATGGGGCACTTCGACCTAAAAAGATCTTTTGTGCCGTGTGGGCCAGAAAAATTTAGACTAGTAGAGTTTCCACTTTCCGTGTAAAGCGGACAATTCTACTAGTAGAAGAATTCTTTATGTCCTCAGGGCACATCTGTTCCCTGAAAAAGATCTTCTTTCTAATTCCGTTTAGGGCCGGACATTCACATAAAATGTGTTCAGCTGACTCGTCCTCTTCAAGACAGAGTCGGCACTCAGGAGAGTCTACTATTTTCATTTTGTGTAGGTGATATCTTAAACCATGGTGACCAGTAAGGTAACCTACTAAGTTTTTGATATCATGCCTGCTTAGGTTTAGGCATTTGCTGGCATTTTTATTGAAAGGCCGAACGGCTTGTTTGGTCTGTCTTAAACCTGGGATGCTTTCCCATAGATGGATACATTTTCTGTATTCCCAGCTTTTTATTGCTGCCGTTGCTGCTGATCTAGGAGTGCAGCAGAAGGGTTCGGGACCTATGAAGGGTGTTTCCGAACCTTTTCTGGCCAGTTCGTCGGCCTTTTCGTTACCTTCCACCCCGACATGACCCGGAACCCACCATAGCTTGGTCTTGTTACTTGTTCCGAGTGCCTGTAGGGTGTTGAAGCAGTACATTACTGATTTGGAGTCAATCGTATGCGAGCTAAGGGCGTTTATAGCTGCTTGACTATCCGTGAATATATGGATGGTTGCACCTTTTATACCAGATAAATTTATGTGGCTAGCGCATTCTTGAATGGCGTGGAGCTCTGCTTGAAATACGCTGGGACTTTTTCCCATGGGTATCGTAAAGCGTTTGTTTGGTCCGTAAATTCCCGCTCCTACCCCCGCTTCCATTTTAGAACCATCCGTATACCACTTTATGCCGTTGTGGCTGTTAGGTGGGTTATTACTAACCCATGCTTCTCTCTTGGGAATCTCCGTGGAGAACCGCTTATTGAAGCATAGTGTTTTATGGATGCGGTCTGTGACCGCGCAGTTCATGTTGAGTTCTGGCAGTTCACCAAGAAGGGTCTTAAGTTCCGGATGATCGTTAAGACTTATCTCGTTTAACTGTATTTGACTTATTGCACTGCGGATTGCCACTTTTTGAATGTATATGTGGAGAGGTGTAATACCTGTTATTGCCTCTATGGCAGCCGTTGGGCAGGTTCGCATGGCTCCGGAGATACCAAGGCACGCAAGCCGTTGTACCTTTTTGAGCTTCTCTTTTGCGACCTTTTGTGTGGATTTTGTCCACCATACAATGGAGGCGTATGTTATAATGGGTCTTATCATCACTGTGTAGATCCAGTGGACAATCTTTGGAGAGATTCCCCAGGTTCTGCCATATGTGCGTCGACAGGCCCATAAAGCTCTGTTAGCTTTGGTGATTTTGTTGTTGATGTGAGAGTTCCAGTTTAGTCTTTTGTCCAGAATTACTCCAAGATATTTGACTTCGTCGGAATACTTAATGGTCGTGCCATTTAGTGAAATCTGAGCTAAGCTGAGATTTCTTCTTTTTGTGAAAGGAACTATGATAGCTTTACTGGGGTTTATGGAGAGATTTTCCTTGACGCACCAGTCTATAGCTATCTTAAGGGCGTTTTGCATACGTGAAGTAACTACGTTTGATTCTTTGCCCCTAATAATGATGACCAAGTCATCGGCATACCCTATTATGTCGTAGCCTAAATTACTTAATTTTTGAAGTAGGTCATCTATGACCAAAGACCACAGGAGGGGTGATAAAACTCCTCCTTGTGGACAGCCTTTTATAGCTGAAACTGATACTGAAGTCTGTCCTGACGAAGCAGTGATTTTCCGACTTTCGAGCATCGCTTTTATCCAGTTTATGGTGGGAAAGTCTACCTTTCGGTGAATTAAAGCGTTTGATATTGAATCATAACCGGTGTTATCAAAAGCACCCTCTATGTCAAGAAAAGCGCATAGTGCAATTTCTTTACAACGGTAGGCGTTGTTTATGTGATTTGTTAGTTTTAACAGGGCGCCTTCCGTTGATTTGCCTTTTTGATACGCATATTGACAGGGGTGTAGAGGCATGCTAAAAGTAACGCATTCTCTGATATGAACGTCAATTATTCTTTCCATTGTTTTCAGGAAAAACGATGTCAAGCTTATGGGACGATAGGATTTAGGTAGTTCACTAGGTTTGTTACCTGGTTTGGGGATAAATACTACATTGACCTCCCGCCAAGTGCGTGGTATGTAGCCCCAGTTGAAACTGAACCTAAATAAGGCAATCATGTTAGGTAGGAAGAATTCCATACCCTTTTGAATGAGGGCTGGAAAAATTCCGTCATTTCCTGGTGCCTTGAATGGTTTAAATGAGTTTATTGCCCATTTTACCTTATCTGGACTAAATAGTCTACCAGATAAACTATTATTTCTGCTGAGGTTAGTTGGATATGAAACCTCAGTAGTTTGATCAGTTGTGTGATCGACAGTTAGGGAACCAGGGAAGTGAACTTGCAGCAAGGTTATTAGAGTTTCTTCCCGGTCGCTTGTGATTGTTCCATCAGGTTTGATGAGCAATCCCATGCAGTTTGAAGGATCTGTTGAAAGCGCTCTCTGGAGCCG
The DNA here is from genome assembly GCA_949715645.1 of Portevinia maculata. Classification (NCBI taxonomy): domain Eukaryota; kingdom Metazoa; phylum Arthropoda; class Insecta; order Diptera; family Syrphidae; genus Portevinia; species Portevinia maculata. The sequence goes on from OX454526.1 coordinate 226,501,803, forward strand.
CGCTACTGCTGGGAGTTTTTCCAGCTTTTCGCAGTTTGCGTGCCATGAGGCCCTTTTAGATCTTCGCAACTCTTGGTTGTATTTGGTTAACATGGATCGATATTGATCCCATACGCCGGTGCGTTTCGATTTATTGAATTGTTTTCTCACCTTCTTGCGGATAGTTTCCAGGTTTTCATTCCACCATGGTACGCTTCTTTTTACCACGGTGCGCTTTACCTTACAACTATTCCTAAAGGATGAGATAATGATGTCGTTAAGCTGACATTGTGCAGCGTCCGCATCACTCGGTGTTAGTGGTGAATCTGGTAGCAGATCAGTTCTGATTGCCAGATTTTCACTATAGGTTCTCCAGTTAGTTAATTTATTATTGTATTTGACCGGCGCGCACTCGGTGTTGCATCGCAGCCTGAACATAATATGCATATGATCAGACAGAGAAGCTTCATCAGACACGTGCCAGTCCTCTACAATGTTTTGTATAAAAGGAGACGAGAGAGTAAGGTCTAAAACTTCTTCTCGTATACTGTTCCTAAAAGTGGGCTTATCACCCTTATTTAGAATAACTAGGTCTTTACTATATAGGTAATCTAAAAGTAACTCACCTCTTTTGTTTGTGTCTCGGCTGCCCCAAATCTGGTGATGTGCATTCGCGTCGCAGCCGATAACAAGATGTACTTGCTGAGTTTGGCAGTACTGGACAAGTTCCTGTACTGGTGTAGGTGGTACCTCCTCTATGTCCCCAGCAAAATACGCCGATGCGCATACAAACTTGTGTATCACATGGCCATTGTGGCGTTCAATTAAAACGGCCACCAGGTCCCTAGTATTGAAACCTGGAATGAGAGAGAATTTTATATCTTTCGCAATGGAAAGAGCTGCCCTAGGTCTGAAGTTACCTTTGGCAAAAATTAGCTCTCTATTTCTGCTGTTAAGACCAAAGATCTTACCTGTAGTTGCCCATGGTTCCTGGATTAAACCAAGAGCGACGTTCCTTTCGGCACATCTTTGGCTATAGGTGTCCGATGCACCCATAGCGCGGTGCAGGTTTGCCTGCAGCACAGTTAGAGACGTCATTTCTTCTTCACGTACTCGGGATTACGCACTCTATGAGGTTTGTTATCACCCCTGCGTCGTACGTAACCCTGTTGAGAGAGACCACTTTGTCTCCCCCTTGGACTTCTGGTGTTCTGTCCATCTTTCCCGCTTATATGTGCCTGTTCGGCCGCCAGTTTTGGCCTAAAGCGGTTACGGTGCGCGTTTGTGCTGTCCGTTTTCTTAGCCTTTGCTTTAGCATCCAGCACCACAGTTGTTTTAGCAACTGAGTTACCCTTGGCAGCACTAATGCCAGCCACTGGTGGTGTGGCGCTACTGTTGGCGCTTGTGGAAGGCTTTTCTGAAGCATCAGTGGCAGTACTAATACTAGCCCCTGGTGTTGTAGCCTTTTGTTGGTTTTCTCTTGACGCCTGATTCGTCGATTTGTCCGCGCTCTTGAGGATTATTTTGATCTGTCCAAATCTGAACGAGACCATCCCCTTTAGCTCAACAAGTCGCTTCATCGTGCTTTCGTTTACAGCAAGGACCATATGGGCGACATCTCTGTCGTCAGATCTTTGCAGAACTCTCCACGTTCTGGTGTTGAGTTCTTTATTCTGGCCATCTAGAATTGCCAGTATTCTTTCATTCGCTACTCCGGTACTATGTGGGAAGAAGGCTCTGACGATATGTGGTTTCGGGAACAGTTCTTCCCCCACAAGCGTCACTTCCATCCCGCATTTCTCTTTGAGCTTCGCGAAGTTTGTGCTCATCCACTCTGCAGTGGTAGCATCCGCACATACTATCATTAGCCATCCGGCTTTGAAAGTTGTACCGCGGAAGGCTGGTTTGGTCCCCTCATCACGTTGTTCGATGGTGATGTCCATAATCCTCTCCTGAATCTGAGTCATTTGCTCATTACTGAGAGGATTGCGATCCAGATCGACAGGTACTACACCCAGTCTTACAAAGCTCGCTATGTCTCTATAGGAGACTTTGTCGACGGCTGTATTTCCTGTGCGAGCTCGTTTCGCTTCGGATTGGGGCGGCGTATTGTCCTCGGACCTTATACGCTTCACCTCGGAGCCTGTGTCGACCTCTGTCGACAGAGCAAGTGCTCTGGCCTGCTCTACGTTTTTTCCCTTTTTCAGCGCGCGCTTAAAACGGCGCTGTTCGGATGGTGTGAATTTGACGCGCTTAGACTCAGTCTGTGCAGTTATGCCAGAGGTCTCCGGCGCGCCTGTATTCAAGGGATTCACTTCATCCGAGAGTATGCTAACATTGCATAGCGTACTGGACTCAGAGATATCTTCACTAAGGAGGGACAAGTTCTCTTCTAAGCTCATCATCTCCGAATCTGTGGTTTGTGACCCTTCCCGATTGGCAGGTGTCGCGTCATTTACGCCAGGGTGTTCTAAAACATCCCCAGTTGGTAAAGCAGGGTGTTCTGAAACATCCCTAGTTGATGATGCAGTTGTAGAGGCATCATTCTCTATTTGTTTTTTATTAAACGGATCTATTTTGATTCCCACGAGTGAACGGGAGAGGAAGGTCGCCCGTGGTCTACCCGTATAACCACAGGAAGGCTATCTTGAAATCGGAGGTCGCCTGGTATCCGAAGTTCGCTGCTATCGACTAAGAACCCCTTAGCCATTCATCTCTCGGCGCTAGCTGTTCCACCTTAGATTTGGGGATTTGTTGTTGGGGTTGTCTCCCCGGGCATTGCCGAAAAGTTGTAAGTAAGGAGGGGGGGGGGGGGGTGGGGGGTGGTAAGCAAAAAGGGAGAGGGGCAGATGGGGTATGTAAGGGCGGGGTAGGAGCGGACGTGAAGTCCTGGTCAGTTCTTGGTTGACGCTCATCGGACGGCCTGGCCCTTGCAAGCCCGATGACTCTTTACGTCGTAAGCCTCCGCACCGGCACCATCGAATTTGTTTGCGGTGATGGTGCGCACGTCAAGGTGACTGACCCCGCTAAGAGGTTGATTATAATCAAAAGAAACGCTTTGATCACTTTTGAAAACTGTACATTAGAAATAAATAATCAAACGTTTTCTAACAAATATGCAATTGTTAATCAACCCATCCCTATAGATATAGAACATCCATATGATATAACGAATGTAAAATTAAAAAATACTGATTTAAATATAAATAATATAAACGAAATAGAAGAAAAATTCCATTCACACAAAAACATAAACCTTAGTATGCATGGAATTACTTTAATTATAGTTGTAATAATTTAAATTTTTTTAATATACTTGTTTCGGGAGAAACAAAAGACAAAGGAGGGAGGAGTTATGTTAGAGATAACAACCAACAGCCAACACACATGTCAACCAGATGGCGACGAAATACCCTCACTATCAACAGACCGAACAAACATCCCAAGTATCTTTCTGAAACAACAAGGAATGACCCAAGCAACAAGATAACACTCGTTATCTATTTTTAGGTATCATAAAGCAGTATCGATACCTCATATCGACGAAGCATATACATATATAGGAACATTTTTGTTCCTTAAGTTAGTTATAATTGTATCGTAGACAAATACCACATGTTAGCTCCTAAGGTACTTTAATAAATAAAAGTATATTGTTTATCCAATAAAAAGGCCCTTAGTAATTTATTTCGCGAGATAGGCATCTTTTCATGTGCCCACGTTTCGCCTTCAATGAATTCATATTAAATTATATTAGTGTAAATGCAGGGGAAATGTCGATGAACTACCGTACTTTAATTTGATGAATAGGAACGAATTGTGTAAATGGCTTATGAAAAATATCACCTTGGATAAAAAAATGCGTACATATGATTAAAATATGAGATTCGCTTATCACGTTTTCAGGTAAATCCACACTGTAACATATTAATTCGGCTAACGAAGGACCAGATTGTTTGATGTAAAAGAATCAACGACGAAGATGAGGAATCGAAATAACAAAACCTGCAATTTTGAACACGTTATAAATTTTTATTGGTTACCGTACTAAAGAGTTCCAGAGAAGGCAACTGCACTCGTGGATGGTCAAAAGCAAAGAGAACAAAAATCATACAAAGTTACAGCTATCTAACATGAATGATGAATGTGAGCAAAACATAGAATAGAAATGATTTAGAATTAGAATAGGGCAAATGTACATTAATGAATAAATATTAACAATGAATAGGTACTAATAATGATAAATATGAAAAGTAGTAGGTAGAATAAGTTTAATAATTATAAGCACACGTTACGAAACACTTTGTTTATAATCCATTTAATTGTAAATTGCAATCCATCAACTCGAAGAAGTAAATTTTTAGTAAAAACTAAATTCCTTAAGCAATATTTAAATGTAAAACGTATTACGAGTATAATCACGTTTCAAATAGCAATGCTACGCTTGTTTAAAATCAAAATTTCCTTATGGGTGACAACTACTGTATCCCTTACGCTAGGATTTACTCTGCCTCTATTATACCTATTTGGAATAAGGAGAACTTGAATCGAACTTGTTTGAAGCCAGTTTTTCGAGTAGAGTTTGCAAAACAAATAAATAAAAGGTATATATTGCACAGAATCCGTTCCCTGCTTACCTATAAGCCACTCGACATTTGTTCATTTAATATATTTTTTTAATTTAATTTATTCTGCATCATTTTATTGTGTGCGCATAAATTGCATATTCATATAAGTTAAATGCCATTTTGTATGGCACTCGCATCAGTTTTCCATTTGCCATCAGCGGTAATGCTCCAGCAATTTCACACGCAAACGAACAATAGTAGAAAATAAAAGTTCTCTAGCCATCGAATGAGAAGGAGTTCAACCTTTGGTAAACTTTTTACGTTCCGTCGTTACAACAATGCCATAGAGGCAATTTGTCTACCAACTAGGATACACCAACCAAGCACAAACTGCCCTCATATTCGACATTTTACAGATCGATAAGCCAATAACAGAGAGTCCACAAATTTTACAGCTTCATGCGCTCGTTCATTGAAAAATGATGCTTTGTTTTTCAATTCGTCTACTAAAAAGTCAGCTTGCGAAGGTAACCTGATAAAATGCTTGGTTTTTTTTTTCGGTCAACGAGATGAGGCAGGCCCCACTCCGCAATGCTATTGTTTCTACTTCGCTGTGGATTGGAGTGTAAAATTCAATTTTTCTGTCAAGCAAATTACACTTTTCTACAGATAGCAGTGGCAAGGTATTCCCCGATTTTCTGCATCTGTTTCTCATCCTGATGATATGGGGTTGCTGCAATTCAATATTCTCTCAACGATAGTATTTTGTATCGCTTTTATTTTGTAGCATTGCTTAGTCGCATTTGTTGGTGAAATGAAATTGAATTTTTAATGCGCATTCTTTGCGGATGAGTGCCCAAGGGTAAGATCGGTTTTATGTGCTCTTTTGATTGGACCTCCACCACCGTTACAGATTTGGAATAGTGAATTTTGTCAATAGATGATGGCGTTGCATTGGGGTGAACCTTGATATGATTATAGTCAGATATGGAAATAAATATGTTGTCAATTGTCAATTGATTATCAAACGCCCAAAACGAATCCTTAAACTCTAGTTCTTTCCTATTTACAATGAAAGCATCTACATATGTATTTAGATGTTGAGGTATTAACATAAATCTTTAAATGTGACAGCTCTTTCAGAAAACCGAAAACTTTTGTCCATTCAAAGAGGGAAAACTATAAATTCCCCAAGAATTTAATCTGAAGGGCTTGTTTATTACATGTATTGTGAAGCGATGACCATTCGGAAGCATAACATTGATAGCAGAAGTGTAGGAGTGTCATTATGCAGGCAGTCTTGTATGGCTTACATGTTTTTGGCATTTTCTATTGAAATTCAAAAAGGACTTACTTACTGATTACGGTAACTGGGAGAAGTCGACAGCTAGACAAAAGGAACGCAGCTGGAATGCACAATTTCTGGGAAGTTGTGTTTCCTGTAGGAAAGATAAAACAAGTTTAAATGCACACAATGACAGATAGGGCACGCTATTGCTTGGTTAAGTAGCCTAGAACAATAAGAACCATCCTCGTTTCTTATGAACAACCTTAGTTTTCATCAACCCAGCTGTGATATGATGCTCGGATATATGCTCTGTTCTAGAGTTTGTGCAGCAGTTTAGGTATTTTCGTGTTTTGGTAGATACACTTCTCTTCAACTGAATAAGCTCAAACATTTTCTAAGCTACGTTGTCCATTTTTTCAAAATCTTGTGCCGTAATATACGAGTATCATTTGATGATGCAAACTGTTTGCGTATGATGTTGACAAAATAAATCGGAAAGAATAATTCAAAAAGTACCGCTATTTTTTCTCTGGTTCCCTTGCAATGCATATCAATATGGAAAAATGCAGTTTTATTTTGCGTCAACTGAATAGACAAAAATATTGAAATTGGAAATAAAAGTTATTGGGATTAAATGAAACATGTTTTTCTTAAAATAGGTTTTCATTGAATAATTTTAGTAGTGGGTACTGCCGAATTTATTCATAATAGTTTCGTAAATTCCATATGGCATGGAATCGTACAGCCTCTTTATGAAGTCCATGCTAAATTTCCCCCAGGCCAATTTAATGGCTGCAATAAGGGATTCTCTGTCTTCAAACAGACGGCCAGACTCATAAATTTTTGATTAACCATCCCCATACGTTTTCTATAAGGTTCAGGTCCGGTGAGTATGGCGGCCATTAAAGAAATTCCACATTCTGCTCCTCTATCCAATTTTTTAATATGCGCGCCGTGTGGATGGGGGCGTTGCCTTACTGAAAAGTTCAGTTTATGGGTCCAAAAATGCCTGAAAATTTAGGAAAATTTCTTTTCAAATTTATAGCTATTTACAGCTATAGAACGCCCGGTTAGTCCTTGTTTTTTATTAAATCGATTTGAGCTCTTTCAACACTATTTAGAGATTTTGACCTATCCGTTTTTCTTTGAAATACAAGAAATCAAATAAAATTCACTTAAAGCACTTCAACTGTTGATCTTATGTGTCAATTTCCACAGAATACTCATAAGCAGTGAAAATAATGACCTTGTGTCTATTCAGTTAACGCAAAATAAAACTGCATTTTTCCATATTGAATGCTTTGCAAGGGAACCATGAAAAAATAGAGGTACTTTTGCAAATATTCTTTCCGATTTATTTTGTCAACATCATACGCAAACAGTTTGCATCATCAAATAATATATTATGGCACAAGGTTTTGAAAAAATGGACAACGTAGCTTAGAAAATGTTTGTGCTTATTCAGTTGAAGCAGAGTGTACCTAATAAGTTGAACTGGACGGCACATACATGCATAATGTCGCTAAAAAAATATTTTATATTGCAATGAATTAAATTTGCCATATACGTTAGCTTGTGCCTCTTAGCTTACTCTAAACAACTTTATATGCATGCGGCTCGATTATGCCTAGGATGTTGGGGTAGTGCGAATGTTTGTAGATGAAGCCTATCATTATAGCGTAGAAAAAGATATTCCGTGTAAAATAAAACAACAATTTATTCGAGCACTCACTGCCCCTATTTCAATCAGCGAAAATACTTCCAGTCGTTATCTGTTTATATTATAAATCACTAAAGGTTTTCTTTATCGGAAGTCGTAATATCGTGGTGAGAATAAATTAAGTGTCTTCGCTGAGAAATAGACATACGGTGGCATTCCCAGCGCTTAATAAAGAGCACAGTAGACGTTCTATTAATTAATTGTTTGTATGCTTTCACTTGCTACTGGCCCTTTATGACCACAGATTGTCTTATTGTCATTTCAATTTCATGATAATGATACCCAGAAATTAATAGACATTATATACATATTTGTAACATTCATCAAACATGTAAAAAATATAAAAAGCCAACAAGATAATTTAAGAGAAACGAAAGAAATTTTGTAATTTTAGATTTAAATAAAATAAAACATAAGTATATTATTATTTAGTAAATTTTACAGATTTTAAGAATAATTAAACCAATTAATATTTATGAATAGAAATAAACTTCACTTAATTACTTACGTAGGTACCTACTTACTTTCTTCATAGTGTGATGGGTCAGCTTCGTCAAATACGATCCATTGGTGGTAGCTCGCTCAGGGTTGAACTTATGAACTTACCTAAATCATGTACATTAAATCTAGTTCAGCCTACGCGGGTATAACTTAGTGCCATCATTTTTTTCTCATCGCGGTCTCACCGTCTATGCCCTGTTAGACTTTTAGTTATTCACGAGCAAGGTACTTTTTTTGATAGACCAAAGCAAAACAACGAAAAACAAAAGAAAAATTGGGCACCACTGTAGAGAATTTAATCGAACTGTCATTAGTGTAATGGTTGAAACATAAGTGCAACAAGAACCGTGTAGCAAGATGATTTTGTACGTAAGATGACACCTTGCTTACTGCATGTCAATTCTGCTGCAAGTTGTCTCTTTTTCTAATCTTGCTGCACCGAATGTAATAGAACAGCACAAATTAGTACAACATTTCCGACTTCACTTTTCGTCCTGTGATATTTAGGTCAAGCACAAAGCATATTAAACGAAGGCAATTTCTTGTAGCACATGATTTTATTGAACGGTGTTTTCGTTTGGTACAAGAAGAAACAAACGAAATGCTGTTGGAATCGCACAAGATCGCGTAATTCCCGAAAAATAAAATATTTAATTAATAATGATTCCGAAAAACTACCCTACCGAAATCCACTTCTGAAAACCCGAAACGAGCACGAATATAGCCACTCTACTTAGCTATTTTTCTTCCGTTCCTCCTGAACCCGTGCCTTCTGCTGGATTCCTCTTGTATGTGGGTCCCGCTTGATCAGAATTAGTCTCGTCCAGACTAGATCTACTTTTCAAGATTCTAGGTCCCTTTTTTCACTCTATTCTCGCTTTCTTTTTTCGATCGTTTTCTTTTAATTATTCCGTTCTACTAAATTCCGCTTGTTTTCAAACTCAAGCTAAAGGCGTAGGATAAACTTGCTGGTCCACAAAGAAGTTATTTGAAAAACCTTTTGTCCACGCGCCGGCCAGGATTCCCACTCACACATTCATACAAACCTGGATAAGCAGAGCCAACAACAGTTCTACTCGACAATTAAGCTGTGGCGCTGAAACTGTCAACAGTTTCGTAGATCGACGCACCAACAAGAAAAGTTTAAACCAATGGACCAGGAGGAGTTTGCTGGTTGTTTATTTATTCACGCGAATTTATCTCGATGGAGTCATGCGCAGACTTTGGGAATAAATAAAATGCCGATGATGTGCTATTCCTAATAAGGATCTTTAGTTATGTTGTGCGTACCAGTTTGCGAGAATTTGTCTGTCCTCGTCCTCTGGCCGTAGGATGTATGTAACTCGCCGCGGGTTCCTGTTCCCAACAAGAGTGCACATAGCAAGATAAACCAATCTCCCTGAGATTTTGCCAAAGCTTGTGCTTAGCCAGCAAGGGGTCAAGTCGTGGTGCAAAATAACGTTTCTTGCCTTCCCGAATTTCACACATTATTTCTCGAAAGACGATTGGCATTTTGGCATTGAGGAGCATGTATAACAGGAAACCCTTTCGCTTGTGGATTAAATCCTTAATGTTGTTGGTAAACCAGGGATGGGTTCTTATTCTAGGTGATATAGTTGCCAGTGGAATTATTATTGAATGATTATTAAAAATATTGCTTAAAGTATTCTGAATAAAGGTTACTTTGGTTAGGCGCAGGGAAATAACTTCACGGGCAATAACTTCACCTGGGCAATAACTTCACCTCGTGGGCAATAATTCCACTTTTTTTTGTGAACTTAATGCCCACTGATGGTAAGCAATAACTACACTTTTTAGTGGGAAATAAATTCTCTTAACATTTTATGATAATTCAAGAAACGTACCTCGCAGCTACCCCAAATCAAACAGTGACCCCAAGCAGGGGGGTTGCAGGGGGGCAGCATATCCCCCCATATGCATTGCACTGTTTATGGAATCTACTTGCGATTTCGCAACTAATCCCATAAACAGTGCAATGCATATGGGGGGGCATGCTGCCCCCTGCAACCCCCCTGCTTGGGGTCACTGTTTGATTTGGAGTGGGTGCAAGGGTCTTTAGTAATAATAGACAAATTCTCAAATTATAGGTGGGAAATAACTTCACAAAATTTTGGGTGAAGTTATTGCTCACCATCAGTGGGCAATAACTTCACAAAAAAAGTGAAGGTATTGCCCACTCGAGGTGAAGTTATTGCCCAGGTGAAGTTATTGCCCGTGAAGTTATTTTCCTGCACCCATTTCATAGACATTTCTCTTCAAGTCGGCACAAGATAATCTTTCTGAAATCTCTAAACTGATTGCTTGTGTTAAAAATGACGTGTTCACATTAAAAAGGAACATCAATGAGATCATGATGGGAAAAACAGGCAGCGGACAAATGTTTATAGTGGAGAACTTTATGCAAATGGCTAAAAAGAAATACATACATCTAGAAGTGTACTCTTGGTAAAGTGTGGAGGAGTAGATGAATTTAATAGTTCCAGATGTAAATTTATTTATTCGCATCAGATGCTTTTTCACAACTCGCCCATTTGTACATTGTTTTTTGCCACGCCCACTTTTGAAAACAACTTTTTTTTCAATCATATAGCTTCGGTTATATAAGCCAGGGCTATGACACTACTGTCATAGGACGCTAGGCACCATAATGGGTCCATCGCTATCCCTGGGGGAACCAACTAATTATTAAGTCGTCATCCTAAACCTCTTCCTCAAAGCATTTTATTTCCCTACCGAAACTGACTTATTTGTTGCAGTCAATGCTACCTCTACTACCAAAGAAAAAGTTGCATAGGCGTCTTCATCTATGTCGAACGATACCCTCGCATTCACAAAGTATGTGCATAGTGTCTTCCGTGACGCAAATATCATTGCAGTATCGGCACGCGTCCGCTTTTGGCGTGTTCCTCAGAAGACAATGTAGGGAAGGGATGCCGATTGTTATTCTAAGCTGACATCTCTTAGTTTCAGAATAGTCCCAGTTTTCTTTTTGTACAAGTTGGGCCCTAGGGACTTGGATACCTTGTGCCCAACTTTGTGACTCCATAATTGACCAGCCATTCTTATGGCCGTCTAAGACATGTTTTTATGTCTACTACCGCGATTTGCCGACGCATTTATCCCCCTTTTTCTTCTAGTTCATCTGATTGTCCTCTATGCCATCATTGCCCCGAGCACCCCACACACGGTGCTGGTCGCATTATGGCTTAATCGTTGATCATGACACATGATTCCAGCGCCTTTAGGGCGGCTTGATGGTGATACTCCGGTCGGATACAGACTTCATAAACAGTAATTCCGCAGCCTTAAGTACTGCTACAACTGTTTGGAAACCGCAGCGATTCCCTCCAACCTGTTTCCGCAGAATAAATTCCGGATTCTGTGCCATCATCGGTTTTTGATCCATCCGTGAATATTGCAATGTCATAAGAATTTAGAACAGCCAACATGAATTAAAGACTTGACTAAATGTCAAGAGACTCTTACTGCACGACGCCTCGTCAGCTCCTTTTTCTGCGGCTGATTTGCCTACTTCCAGCATTTAACGAAGAGCTTCGTCAGGTAGAGTCACGTCCCTAAAGTTGCGGAATCTCGCGGCTTGCATTCTGCAAGATGAGTCTTGCTCTTTGATAAGCACTTTGCCTTACCTAACGATAGGTGCCGCCGCGGAGTATTTGAAATCGGCAGAGTTCCACCCTACTGCCTTTTTCTCCTGCCTCCTCACTGTCGCAAGACTGAAGCTTGCGCTCCTCTTTAAATATTGGACATGAACGACTGAAATGACTATAGTTTGTCCACCTGTTTTAAATAACAACGAACTCTGCGATCCTTCGTTGACACACAACAACATTGATATAGATCTTATAGACGGATTTTACTTTCTGTCAGGGATCGTAAAATATCGCTCGCGAACGAAAAAAAAGGATCTTTATCGTTCTTTATCGATCTTCTTACGAACCATAAAAAATAAAGTTAGCGAACGAGAAAATGTTCTATCTTTAAAAATGTATAGTTCTCTCACGAACGAACTGTGTTCTTTTTTTGTCTATATCTCTCGTTCGTGAGAGATCGGAAAAAAGGAATTCAGGTAGAATATGGTTCGTTCGCGATAAGGATCCGTAAAGATCCATAAAAAAAATCATTCTCGATTCGCGATTTATATTTTCAATATTTATTATTTTGGTTGAAAAAAGGAAAAATACGAGTACTTCCAATAGCTAAGTCAAAGAGGGCAAGCGATGTAAAAGACTTTCGCTCAATATCCATGCTATCCAATATAAGAAAGCTATTTGAGAGGTGTATAGCAGAGAAGTTAAATAACTTTTGCGAGGAGTCTCAAATAATTCCAAATAACCAATTTGGCTTTAAGAAGGGCCATTCGACGGAGCATGCATCATTGGTACTACATAACAAAATTGTTCAGAACCTAAGAGTTGTGTGCGATGTGTCACAAAGAATAGACGCAAATTTAAATCGTCCGTATTCGGTACTCTTTTAAACAGTATTTCGCTAACATAAAACACTTAAGTGCGTGAATCTGAATCAACTAAGTTAAAAGCTAACCACAATTTTAAAAATATCGCCACATTTACCAGCGAGTAATTAAGAATTCAGTGATTATAATTTCTAAATAAAATCCAATCGAATCAATTATCGCATATCTCCCCTCTACAAATACAATGTCAACACGTTCCAAAACACAACTACAAGCCCTCTATCATCACCAACATCAACTTACATGAATTCTCCAGCAAAAACTGCTCCAAAACAGAATAAATTTAAAACAACACAGCCACAAATACCCCTTTCTACACCACCAACATCGCGTTTCAATACTCCAGGAGTAACGGCCCTAAAAGCGAATAAATTCAGCGGAGATTGTGAATCATATCTCACGCTTGCTACTCTGGAAGAGCCCTTAAATAAGCATGCTGACATGATCATTGATCGCATCACGAATGAACTCTCCAAAATACGCCGCGAACTCCTCGAAAGACTAGAGCAAACTGAACAAGATTGGTCTCAGAAGTTTAACAAAGTGAATAACACTATCACAGAAATTGTTAATCGTGTTCAATGCATTGAAACCAACTCTGTAGATACTTCCACCTTTGACAGCAAGTTGGTCATTGCAAACACCGCGATTGCAGACGTTGTGCGGAGAGTGGATACCATCGAAGGAAACTCAGCTGAAGTGCGTGAACTCAATTCTAAGGTTTTGTCATTGCAACAACGTATTGATGAATCAGAAAAAAAAGATATTGCAGCGGACGCTGTCTTGTTTGGAGTACCTTGTTTGCCAGAGGAAAATTTAACTATGCTCTTCCATCGTCTGTGTTTAACAGCCAAATGCAAACCTCCCACTCTGACGAATATCTTCCGCTCACGCTCTCGAAACAGTAAGAGTCCAGTTCCGCCACCTGTAATACTAAAATTTATTAGTGTGCGAGAGAGGAACTCAATACTAAAGGGCATCACTATTTATCGAAAGCAACAACAACACCAACAACTATCGCTTCGTGACCTGGGTATAGAGTCCGATTGCTCTTGTTTTCTGAATGAAAGCTTATCCAAAAAAAAACTCGTAATTTTCTCCACCTTGCTATTCGCATGAGGAATAACCACCAACTGTTCAGCGCGTACACAAAACATGGCTCTGTTTTCATCAAACTAACAGCTGAAGGAGAAAGCTTAGCTGTTTACAACGTTGAAGGTTTAGAAGCTGCCGTAATGACGTCAACCTAATTCTGCCGTAAGCAATGACCAACACAACAAATTATTTTGTAATCCTGGTTCATTCTACTACTCTACTTTATCTTAATTTTCCCTTTAATGTAACAATTTTTTGCCAAATTATCCTTTCAAATATTATTCTTCTCATGACTTCTTCCGTCGCTTCGAGCTACTTCTCATACTTCTGCCCTATACACAACTACAATGCTTGCGAGTGCAAGCGCAGCTAACGACACCAGGAGTTATGGATTTAATGAAATCCCGTCAGTAGCCGCACACTGAGCTATGTACACAAATGAAATAAAAACGTCGCTTTCTATTTTATGGTTCTTTATTGTATGAACGCTAAGATCAGAATGAATATCAATTATACAATGTCTACTTAATATAATAGATAACAGTAATCACAGCAAGAGCGATGAAAGACCTGTACAGTGTCTAGTAAATAGCGACCCGTTAATAGCCGGTCATGTACTCATATGTGTTATGATTTTGATCATCTTTGGAGATTTTCCCAAGGTCAACGGAAATTGTGAGAAAGAAAATGTATACTCTCGTTGTTTCCATGCAGGCTGTACGGTATGGTTCAGTATACATGACTCAGGGGGTTCACTGGCAGTAGCATGAATACGAATTTGTACAATATGATTCGAATTTTACAGACTCAACATAATGGATTAAAGATATGTCATTTAAACGCGCAAAGTCTGACCAATAAATTAGGGGAGTGTAGATACCTGTTCGTTTCTGTGTCCGAAACCTGGTTTCAGCCAGACATAGGTGACGATTTCTATAGTTTGAAAGGTTTCAAGCTTTTTCAAGCGGATAGGAAGTTTACTTCTGGTGGTGGCGCCGCTCTTTATGTGCGTGAGGGGATTAGTTGTAGGTTGGTATGTAAATCCGATAACGATTGTTGACAACAACAACATATTGAAAAAGTCGAAAGTTTAAATTTTTTAAATCCGCCCACTGACACGTCCGCTGTTAAAAACAATGGTTTTATCGTCGCACAAGAATGTGGTTGGAGAAGCTAGGTTTTGGGCCCACTATGGGCCGTTAATGCCTAATATTATTTTTTTACTCTCTATGGGCGCTTAATGCTCATGTGTAAATATTTTGAAAATCCGTCCAGTGACACGCCCACTATTTTAAAAAAAACAACGTTTTATTGAAGAAAGCATTGAATTAATCTTCAAAAAGTATCTAGATAAAGTCGTTTTGCACCATTAGGTTAGGTTAGGTAGACGTGGCTGTCAGCTAAAGCCAACACACTTAGACCAATGATAGATCCATTGTGGTACCACACAGATCTCGGGATTACCCTCACTGCTCGTTGAACCAATAGGAGCTTCTTATGAAGCGCGAAAGACTCCAAGCGCCAGCGCTGGCTAAGTCGCTTGTGTCATTGAACAAGAAGCCCCCTAGATGGAGATTTCTTCTATGGGAGAACGCAGGACACGTGCAGAGAAGGTGAAGTACAGTCTCCTCCTCCTCCTCGTCCATGCAGCTTCTGCAGAAGACGTTTGGGTACACACCGAGTCTGGATGCGTGCCTGCCTATTAAGCAGTGTCCTGTGATAACACATATAGTGGAGCTAATATGCAGTCGGTTTAAAGAGATTAGACACTTAGAGCGTCGCAGATCCAGCTTTGGCCAGATCCGCTTAGTCGCTAGACATGTATTGCTACTTGTCCACCCAAGGTTTGTTCTCTGGATTGCAGATAGCCCAAACAAGAGCTTGCAAGTAGCGATTGGTATACCTAGGGAACCTTTATCAGGTGAGAGAGGTAATGTGGTTCCTTTTTTGTCGAGATCGTCTGCCCTACAGTTACCTGGAATGTCCCTATGTCCCGGCACCCAACAGAGGTGAATATTAAACTGCTCTGCCATCTCCGAAAGAGATGAGCGGCAATCTTGGGCTATGATGGAATTTGACGAGACTGAGTCCAGGGACTTAATCGCGGCCTGACTATCTGAGAAGATACGGATATCTCTAAAGGATATCACAATTCTCTTTAGCCACGTCAGGGCTTCTTTTATCGCCAAAATGTCCGCCTGGAATACGCTACAGTAATCAGGAAGACGGAAAGAGAGGCTAAGATTTAGCTTTTCTGAGAAAACGCCACCACCTACCCCGTCGCTAGTTTTTGATCCATCGGTATAAAAGTGGATCGATTTATCATCCGCAAATGCATCATCATACCAGAATGATCTGGAAGGAATGGTGATTTGGAAGTTTTTTCCGAACTTCAAACGGGGTATGGTGTAGTCTATGTTTTTGGGTAGAGACTTAAAGGAGTGTAGAATAATGGATTGGCCAATATTCTTATTGGTCCACTGCGAGGTAGCTTTTAAGCGGACAGCGGAACATGCCGCTGTTTGCATGCTAAATATGTCAAGGGGTATCAGGTGTAGTCGAATGTCCAGAGCAGCGGAGGGGGTAGTACGAAGTGCTCCGCTTATGCCCAGACACGCTGAACGCTGGACTTTTTCCAGCTTGTCGCGGTTTATAGCTTTTTCTAGAGCAGTCCACCAGACAACCACCCCGTAAGTAAGAATTGGTCTTACCACCGATGTATATAGCCAATGCGTAATGTGGGGTTGTATACCCCAATTGTTGCCAATGGCTTTTTTGCAAGAGAAAAGTGCTACTGTAGCTTTCTTGACTCTTTCTTGTATATTGGGTTTCCAGCTTAACTTTCTATCGAAGATTAGGCCCAAAAATTTTGCTTCGTCAGAGAAAGTTAAGCTTGTACCGTTAAGACAATATATGGGATTTTATATTTCCTGGAAAAGACGACAAGCTCGGTTTTGTGGGGGTTAACTCCCAGTCCGCACCGATTAGCACATCTCGTTAGCTTGTTCAGAGCGTTTTGCAGGAGTTCCTTTATTGTGTTGAGGTGTTTTCCAGAGACGGCAATAGCAACATCATCCGCATAGGCAATCACTCTGCAGCCCTCCCCTTCCAGGTTTATCAGTAGTTTATTCACCACCAAGTTCCAGAGAAGGGGAGAAAGAACACCGCCTTGCGGCGTCCCTCGACTGACAGACCTTCTAGCAGTTTACGCCCAGTTTTGAATTGATAATCCGACTAGTTAGCAGTAGATTGATCAATTCAACAAGCGAGTTATCCACATTCAGTTCTGTCAGTGCATTTGCGATTGCGGATGTGTGAACGTTGTTAAAGGCGCCTTCTATGTCGAGGAAAGCAACCATGGTATACTCCTTGTGATGGAGAGAGTATTCGATTGTGCGCACTAAGGAATGAAAAGCGGTTTCCACCGACTTTCCCTTACAGTACGCATGTTGAGCTGTAGACAGCAATTGCGGGTTTATATGCGTACGAAGGTGGATATCAATCAATCGCTCCAGCGTTTTGAGGAGGAATGAAGATAGACTAATAGGTCTGAGGTCCTTTGGACTGACATGGGAATATTTGCCAGCCTTGGGTATAAAAACCACTTTTACTTCTCTCCAAGCCCTGGGGATATAAGCCAGATTTAGACAGCTTTTCATGATCATCTCCAGCACAGGCAGGATGATATCCGCTGACATTTGTAATTCGGCAGGTATTATGCCGTCTGGTCCTGCGGACTTGAAGGGTTTGAAGCTTTGTAGCGCCCTAGTCAGCTTGTTCCTAGATATCAGACCGTGAGGGTAAGTCAGCTGTGCATGTGACCTGTTAAGGCTATAATTGCCGGTAATATTAGAGCTACCTGGAAAGTGAGTATCAAGTAGCAGATTGAGCGATTCTTTTCCAGATGTCGTCCAAGAGCCGTCTGCCTTCTTAAGGCAGCTAGGCATAGTTGGATTTGAAGCCAGGATTTTTCTTAGCCTTGATGCCTTAGAGGATTCTTCTATTTTGCCACCGAAGAGTCTCCAAGACGTTCTTTTGGCTCCCCTTAATTCTTTTTTGTATAATTTGAGGGATTCCTTGTAGGAGTCCCAAGCGTTTATTGCTTTTGAGCTTTTAGCAAGGTTGAAGAGTCTCCTGCACTTTCTAAGTGGTCCCATTTCAGCGGTCCACCAGCGAGGCTTCTTTTGCCCCTAGGTTGTACGAGGGGACACGATGCAGACATTGCTTCGTTAAAGGCCAGGGTAAGCTCAACGACTTTATTGTCGAGCTCGTTAGAGTTACAGGGGGGACTTAAAAGTTCAGAGTTGATACGTTTTTGTAAAGTTTCTCTGTATATAGGCCAATTGGTTTTCCGAGGATTGCGGAAGGAGGGTAGGCATGGAGGATCAACGTTAAGGTTGAAAAGAAGACATCGATGATCGGAGAACGAGTGATCAGCCGATACTTTCCAACCCGTTATCATGTCGTTGATGGTGTCGGAGACAAGAGTAATATCAAGGACTTCTTGTCGATTTTTGGTAATGAAGGTGGGTTCATTACCTAGGTTACAGACAATGAGGTTAGTACTTAAAAGATATTTAAAAAGTGGCTCACCTCTGTTGTTAATATCTGAGCTGCCCCATACGGTGTGATGAGCGTTAGCATCGCAACCGATTACGAGTTCAGCTTTCTGCCTCCTTGCATCTTCGAGCAGCCTCTCTAGGTTATCACCAGGGAGAGGTCCCACGTGATCATGGGCGAGATAAGCTGATGCCAATCAGAATGATCTGCCTGCAGTCTCCAGTCTTGCCACAGTCAAATCTCGATCGCTGAAATTAGGGAGTAAATAAGCATTAATGTTACTTTCCACTAGTATGCACGATCTGGGTTTACCTTTATCAGTCACATACAGTGGATAGTATCCAGGAGTCCTGAGTCCTCGAACCTGGTTGTGTACATCCAGGTTTCTTGGATCAAGACGATGTCTTCTGCGACTTTGGTTAGACGAAGAATGAGTGCGGCCGAAGCCTTAATGGAGTGTTGGAGGTTAATCTGTACTAACTGCTGCATTTTCGCTACAATAAGGCAGAGATGCCTACGCCACGGTGTTGTTCAGGCCTTCCAATTCCGAGGATGAGCTGAGAAGCTCGTCTTCACTCAGAAGAACCTTGCCTAGAAAATCAGTCTCCATATCTGACATTACGTCGGGAGTGGATGGTGATTTTTTGGGTGAGGAAGGTTCATCATCCTCCAGCGAAGGGAAGGAGATTGAAGCTCCAGGGTCTGAGACTACGACCATAGAGTCAGAGAGATGCCGGTGTTATGCACTCTCTGTCTCTTGGAAACCGAGCTGGTTTCCTCCGCTGACCTCTGGCGTTTTATTGACGGGTCGCAGGACTTAAGGATCTGCTGAGCCCAGTCCAGTTTAACGATTTGTGCGGGCGTCCTGTCCTTCTCCGCGATGGTGCCACACATCTGCTGGATCCGGATGGCATTGCGTCGTTGTTTGTAAGACGCCTTGGATTTGTTAATGCGGGGACGCTTGGTGTTGGAAGGGAGGGACCATGATTCACAGTCCCAACTCCATCAAGCTTTTTATTGTCAATGCTTTTACCGACTTTTGCGGGAGGACCATGAGTTGCCACAGTCCGTCCTGCAGTCAGCTTATTAGCGTTGACAGCAGACGTTGTTGACTTGTTAGGGCCGGCAGAGGGGAGACCATGAGTCACAGTCCCCTCCCTGTCGGAAAGGGGTTTATTTAGCTCGCATCCACTAGTTGAGGGACCATGTGTATCCACATTCCCAGCACTAACTGGTGCCAGGTGAGCTTTGCCGGTAGACAGCATGGTCGCCGTGCTACCGTCCGGTGTAAAAGGAGAACCGGCCATAAAGTTTTTTTGTTTTAGTTTGTTTTGTTTTGTTTTTCATGATAGAACCCACGAGTAGCGGAGAAAAGAGGTCCATCTGCACAGAGATCCGCATTGTGCAGATAAGGCTAATTAATCCGGAGGGCGCCAGGTATCCGGATACTCCGTGCGCGACTGAGCTATTTGATGACTGGGCCCTCAGCCAGGTTGACTCTGGGCACGGGTCGTATGACACCTTACGTCCAGCCCAGGTGGTAAAGGAGGGGGAAAGGGGAAGGACGTACTGTCCTGTAAAGGCCGCATAGTAGTACACATACTTAACTTGCGCCTTGAGGAAGAAAAAGGGGAGAGGGGACGTAGAGTCCGGGTCAGTACTTGGTTGACGCTCGTCAGCAGCCTGTCTGTCATGGGTGGCCCTTAGACAGCATAGCCCGTTGAACCTGCGCCGTAAGCCTTCGCACCGGCACCATCGAATGCAATGATGGTACACACGGCAAGGTGACTGACCCCCGCGAAGGCTTTTGCACCATTCCTATATATAAAGTTTTCTGCTAGGCCACTCTTAAGGGGTGTTTTTTAACAATACCTTTGATTTTTCCATAAAATCCTTTCAATGTTGTACAACAACATATGTAGATGGTTCTTAACAATTCATCCAAACTTGGATTTTTGCCACGCCCACTTAATAAGGGAACGAAGTAGGAAAAGTGTATCCAGCAGTTTGCCCAAGTCGACTGTAGCCTTTCCCTTTGTTTTAAATCAATTTTTTTAACCGTTCATGATGATGATTTATTTTTATTTAGGAATAAAAGTAAACATATGTATTTTATAGAAAGCATAAAGAAAAGGCTTATAGTACAGGGGTGGAATCGGCTAAGGTGATAGTTGATAGTTGACAGTCAAAATCATACCTTTATCAAAGTGACAATCACCTTTTTGCCATCAATTTCATGTCACAGCTATTTAGGTGTCGCTTTCATACATTTTTGTTATTTTTATAGGTATGCACCTCGGCTTCAACTCCAAATAAATTAAATACTTCAGTGAAAAAAGAATATATATTAATTAAATTCAAATGCAATGTTTACTTCATTAGAACTTTTCTACACAAATGAAGAAAATAATTACACAAATGTCCAACTATTAAGAAGAAAAATGAGAAATAAAGCAAATATCTTGGAACTTTCAAACCCGATGAAAGAATTCATAGAATTATAAATATTCATTGTTGATTGCTATCATTTATTATTGTGTATTTTAGATTTTTAAAAAAACTTTCGCTTATCAAAAGAAGCGTTTGTGTTTGTTTTGGGACTGCTTGATTTACCAACTGGAATAAGGTCAACGCATGTTCCACCCATCCTTCAATTGGTTGCAACTTAAAATCCTGGGGGTGGTGGCTATCAAAGACAAGTTGGGGCTGACTGGGCTGTACCAATGGGTCAAAGTACGGTGGCTGAAATTACTGCTGCAGTCATTAAAAAAATGCAGTCAATACTTTGTCCATTTATGATAAAGTTTTTGCCTAAGGACTCAACAAAATCATATTTGAAATATAAATCATGAAAAATAAACACACATCAGCTCCTCGGAATGACAGCGTCGGCAAGGAAGTGACGTTTAAAACTCTAAGTGCTGCCAATAATCAATAGTTTTTTAGTGATCGCTTTACGCAGAGCAAAGAGGAGTTGATAATCAAAAAACTACAATCAAAAAGCGACAATCAACTATCACCTTAGCCGATTTCAGCCCAGTTCGTCGATTCGACGAATGATTAGCTTATTATTGGAAGTTAACAACATTACCTTGCTAGGGTTAAATAAACAATTTGAACAAAAGAAATGACGCACTAGGTTGTTTAGACCTGTGAAAATGGAGCCAAAGTGGTCAATGCATTCATGGAACGAATCGTAGCCATGAGTCGCTTGGTGCAGGGAAATTATCACATGGGCAAATAACATCACCTCTAGTGGAACATGAAAGTTACTTGCCTCGCATAATTAATTTAGCACGGTCGGTAGGGGGCTCTCATCTGGTGGTACTATATTTGTGTGATGCCTCACCTGTGATCGCTAGTCGTGTCGACCCACGGATTTGCATGCACTCTTGCGGGAGAGTTTGAAGATTGTATATGCTTCACTAGGTTCTCCTAGATGTTAAAATTGTCTGCATGTTGTTTGTGCCGTAAAGGGAAAATAAGAAGAAGTCGTACGAGTATATATGGACCTTTAATTTAATAAGTTCAATTTACCCAGTAGGTAATTTAAATAAAAACAATTTGATGCGAGACGGGTGCTCCTCCTAGATGGTCTGTCGAAGACCTGCCAATAGTTTCTTTCCTTTCTTCACGTCACCTCACCCAACCCACTTAAAAAATGAAATATTTCCCTCAGAAAAGTAATGTTAGGTCCCCCTAGAGATGAATTTGTTAACCATAATGATATTATTTCACTGAATCTTGTCAATGCAAATGGAAACACATAATAATCCAAAATTCGAACCCGACGTACTCTGTCGAGCAATTATTGGTACCTAGCACAAAGTAAATCTCATATCAAGGACACGTTGTAAGCTTGTATGACGATTCTTACCTCCATATACTTCCCCAAAGTGATTGAAGGGGTTACACTAAAATAATAACACATTTCCTCGAGTTATAAATTGATAGAAAAAAAAAATATCAAATAAAAAAACACTTCAAAGCGTGTGCTAAATATGCTTCTCAGCCGTCTCTTATCCCTCATCAACTAGACCAACATAAGCTTCAATATTCCAGAGTATTAACAAAACTAAGACCATAAAATCAAGCGCCATATCGCAGCGAACAAATTTTCGGATTTTACTTTATGGCCCCTAATTCTTGACTTTGTTGTCTAGGGAAACTCCACACTTTTCGTGTAAGGGCGAGATTTTGGATGGCAACATTTCTCCAGGCAGCGTAGGTACGTACTCTGGGTTTGCAGGATTTAGTATTTTGCTCCGACCCACTCTACCATCTCTGTATTGGACATTTTTACGATCGCAAAGGTAATTTCAATTTGCCGATTTTATGAAACCAAACTCTCTATGGGGTGGCTTAAGGTAACCGTTGAACTTAGCAGAGTGACGATGGGGAGGCATGATTGTGCGGCGATAATAAAGAGAATTCATTTGGACGTCATTGGATTTGAATTCCTTACTTACCTTCGATTCGTTTATTTGCTTCGTTGATTGGAAGGGAAAGTGAGGCTTAAAATGCTACCGAACCGCAATAGAAAAAAGACATAAAAAATATGGCCGTACAATGGGAATAAATCCGAGGGATTAACTTTTTGGTCTGAAACTTTGGAAATGTTTCTTTTATATTCCAATTTGATGTGATACGGCAAATTTTCCTACAGTTTAAATGACATTGTTCATTCGCAAGATTTTGATGGTGAACAATTTGAAAATTTCTAATACTTTATTCTCTTCATTAAGTACTTAAGCTCACGAGATTCAAAGGTATGAATTCGGATTTTAGAGAAATGGTGACGAGAGAAAAGGACAGGTATTGGTTTTAAGCAGTTGTGGATAGAACGATAAGGTGAAACAGAGTGGTGCATTCTGCAAGTTTGTGGAGGGAAATTGTTTGCGTCGGGCACTAACTAGTGACGGAACTGTGGATAAACATGGTCCTTCCACTAGTGGTTGCGAGGTTAGTAAACCCCTTCCCAGTAGAGAAAGGATTGGGCATCATGGTCCTCCCTCTGCTTTCCTTATCGAGAAAAGCAGCACAAAGCAGTCTTCGGGAACTGCCTCTGCAAAGCTGACTAGAGGATGTACTCTGCCTGTAGTTACTCATGGTACTTCTGTTGTCGGCAAAAGAAGTAGACAAAAACCTTCCTAGTGGAAGCACTAGCACTTCTTGCAGAGAAGGATCGCGTCACCGCAATCCGTCTACGGCAAATTACGAGGACCTTAGTATGTGATTTGTTGACCAATTAAAATGTTAATACTTTATTGTTTTGTTCGCTTCAATTCAAATTTTTTTTTGTTTTGTTTAATTCAATTCAATTATTGTATATTATCTTTGTATATACATTCCTATAGTAGCACCAATCCAGTAGTACCAGTATCCTAATAGGTGTCGCTACTCATACCAAATCGAGAATTAGTTGGCTGAGAGCTTGTGTGCCTTTGATAATTTTAAATAATAAAAAAGCATTCGTTGAGATTTTTGTTCGTTCAATCAATCAATATTATAGTTCGTCGTTCGTCGAAGAGAAAAGAGAAAGAAAGAAGAAAGAAGCGAAGAAATAAACTGCTTTGTCTCTCCTTATCGAATCATTCTGGTATTATGTATGTAAGTATTTATTTTTCTTTGTAAAAGCGAAATACTTTTTGAAGATTTGCGTTGTTGCGTCGCTTCGGCAAATAGTATGTAGGATGGATAGAGGGAGATCATGGACAAATTAGAAATCTGGCTTTGTCGTCTGCGAGTAGAATTTACGACGGAAGAGGCGATTCCTTTGAAAAGAAAAATTGAATAAAAGCTGATTTCGGTAGGTATTTGAATTATGAATTTATGGATTTTTAGACTTTAACTATTTTCGCTGTATCTCGTCCAAAAATGTACCGATTTATATCAATTCTTCATTATTTGATTCGGAAATATTCAATTTGTGTTGCATCAGCCATTATTCAAGGAAATAGTTGTTGGATAGGTGTATATATCTAATTGATGACCTACATTAATATTGAGGCAGGTCGCTTGTCGTTTTGCAGTTTTTTGTAATAAGCCCTATTGTGAGTTTCACGTGAACAAGATTCCACCCGAAAAAAAAACCTTTTTTTCTTTTCGCCTATTGTGAATTTCGGGCGAAAAAAAATTTCATGTTCGAAAGATTCCCCTTATTGGCAGCTCTCAATTCGGGCGGAATTAAACGTCATTCATAGGAATGTATATACAAAGATATTTATTAATTCAATTCACAGTAGGAGTACACTTTTGAATTTGTGAAATGTAAATAATTTGTATAAAAATGAGATGAGTTAAGGAAAAACGGAATGATTTAAAATAAATACGAAAAAAGTTAACAATCAAAGAAAGCTAAGTAATAAATTATCAGTCTTTCCACTTAAATCTTTGCAACTTTCAAGTTTTAAATAAGGTACGAAAAAAAGTAAAAAAAAGGTAAATTAATTGAGTTTGCTTGATCAAAGGGTTTGGGGGAGGGGGGGGTTGGTTTGGATTAATTGGTTTAATCGAAATTAGTTGCTTTGGTTTGTGAAGAAGAGTTTCAACTCATTCTCGAATCGTAGTTCCAAAGGCGAATAGCAGAAATAAAAATATTGCCTCTCAGATGTTAGGCAAGTAAAAAGAAGTAAAATCAAACAGGCAGATCTACTGGATGCCGAAAACCGAATTTTATTGTATAGATATATCGGTTGTATTGTTGTTATGAGTGAAAACAATTAAAGAAGGGTACTTAACTTTATATAATTTAGAAAGGATATATCTATCCAAAAAGTTTTTTGTCAAATGTGATACATGGTCGAATCTTCTGAGACTATATACATAGCGAATGATAGTATTAAATGCTACTTGAAGCTTTCTTTTAGAATCCGCATCACAGTTCTTCAATGTTTCGGAACCATAGACGAGTATTGGAATAACCAAAGTTTTAGCAAGAATTAACATTGTTTTAGGTGGTGTAAACTTTTGAGCAGTCCAAAAAGTTCGAAGAACTCCATATGCCTTTCTACCACCAGATTAATGTGGTTTTTCCATGTGAGTGTTCTATTGAAAACCATTCCCAGATTTTTTGAGCTACTCGTATCTATGTATTCTATTAGCGAACAATCACGCTTAATTGTGGGAAAAAAGAAAGCTCTAGCTTCTTCTTTGAAATTACCGAACATTTACATTTTGTTGGGTTAAGTGACAGATTATTTTTAAACGACCACCTCGAGATCTTTTCAAGGCCTTCTTTCAAAACATCGGCACAGTTTTCGATAAGTCCAAGAGGACAGCTTTTATAAATTTGAATGTCGTCAGCATAAAAATGCCCCCTTGAATTCAAGATTATGCTTTGTAAGTCGTTGATGTAAAGCGAAAATAAGAGGGGTCCCAGGATCGAGCCTTACAGAACACCCTGCACCAAAGGAAGAAATTCTGATAGAACGTTCCCCAAAGACACAGCCTGATATCTTTCAGTAAGATATGATGAAATTAACTTTACAACAGAAGAAGACATGTTGAAGAACTGACGTAATTTATCAATAAGGATAAAGTGATCAGCCTTTGAGAAGTCCAGAAGCATAAGAAAGGTAACATGCCCTTTATCCATCTCCTCTCAAGCCAGAGTGAACGAAAAATAGGAGATTGTGAAGTACAAGATACTCATTTAACTGCTTATACATAATGCGTTCGCAAATTTTTGATAGATATGGTAGAAGCGAGATGGGTCTAAATTCTTCACCTGTCGAGTTCTTAGGGATCCATCTACTCCTACAGCATTAGACTTTATTCTTAATAGGCTTTTCACTACATCCGTGCATTCTATTCTTGAAAAAGAAAACGGTGATTCTGTGAAGACTACAGGACTGCGGGATATTCTATAGCCAGCGGGAATTCTAGTGCCTGGAGTCGATACAAAATTACGATTTAGTTCGTTGCAATCAATATCTTGTGCGCAGTTCAGCTTCTGTTTACCTATCCCTAATTCCCGAAGTTAATTCCACATTTTTCGGCCATCTACATTATTACTTAGCCGATTGGAATAAAACTGTGTTTTGGAAATTCTTATTTCAAGGACGACGCTGTTTCTTAAATGCTTGTTCACCTGGTGGTACTCTTCTATCCGGAAACGTTATGATATTAATAAACGAATCTCATTGGTAAACCAAGCACTTGCTTTTGGCCTTACCCTACCGGTTGCTATGGGAACGTATGTATCAAAGAGACAACTAATGTTTCTGTGAAGAAAATCAGTTTGATCATCCGTTTAAAGAGATTCCTCTGTCTTTTTAATCTTTTTCTTTAGCTCAGTTTTGTTTTGACGGATTTCTAACTTTTTAAGAGCAGCATCTACATCCTTTGTGTGTGTAGCTAAACGGTCTTCTATAAGTGCGATTCGATTTATTATGTTATCACGCAAAAGATTTATTTCCCTTGATATTTGGTTGGGTATTTGTTGGGTCAGCAAAGAAAACCTTTCCTCTAAATCTATTACTGATACAGCTGGGACAGGTTTACAAGATCCTAAAGTGGAAGTACTTGCGTTTTCTAGTTTTCAACGGGTGTTAATGTTGTATATTGCTTTGGTGTGTGTGCAGATTCTTTGGTATGGCTTTGTGCAGCTCGAACCCCTTTTGCCCCTGGTGTAGGCGTATACTGCTTCTCTTTCACCACATTCGTAGAACGCGTTTTACCCGTCATCGAACTTATTTTAATTATTTATTAATTCAGTTCAACAATTAACAGAAAAAAAGTCTATGAAATTGAGTAAGAGAAACGCAACACAATGGTGCTATAAGTTATTGAATTTTAAATCAGAGTTAAAGGCAGAACTGCGACAGAATTTTGAAAATTTTAGCCAGACGAGATTATCAACACGTCTATTCGCTTTTACTCATACTTGCTAAGTTTTAGTTATATTTTTTTTTGTAAAATGAAAGATTATTTCGGCGGGCGGTGCCATCTTCTTCAGGATAATCTTTATTTAACGCACATCAAATAAATGAAAGTGAGCATGCAGTAAACAAACAATTTTTTTTAGTATGATTTGTTAAAACTTACAAATTAAGTTTGAAAGGAAAATGAGGAGACCGGGACGCTTAGCCAACGTGAAAAAAGCAAAACAAGAGAAATAAATAAAAAATAGATAAATCATCTGAAACAGCTTAGCACTTCGACGTCTTAAAGTTTTGTCCTTAACTGTTCGTCTATTATTTTGAGGATATGAGGGAACAGTGGACAGCGAAAATGTTCTGTGTGTCCTGCTTCCAATTTATGTTGTTTTTGTTGTTTAAAATGGGCAGGGTTTCCAGGGTGAGGCGTTTGGATTTCTGTTTGTAAACTTTTTGTATTGTCGAAGTCTGGTCTTTGTTTGTTTCAATGGTCTGGCTGGGTAGTGCTGTTCTATTTGGGTTGATTGACTTTATGTCAGATTTATGGTTTCAAATCCGTGGTTTAAGGAATTGTTGTTCTATATTAATGTAGTATAGATTGCAAGGTTCGTAGTCTTTTTCTTTGTAGGTAATTCAGACAATACGTCAGTAAATTTTCCTTTTCCCATTTTTACCTTTAAGTTTGGAGAACAGTGTCGCAAGTGTATGATTAGATTTGTATCAACGATTGATGTCCTTGGTGGGGTTGGCGATGATATTTTTGAAACTTTCATCAAGTCTTGGGACATAGACTACATCTCTGTACGTCCCTGTTTTCCTCACTGACTCCAAGGCCTCTGTGACGCGTACAAAATAGTCACTTTCTATAACCGATGCTCAGTCAGATATGGAGACTGACGATTTCCTAGACAATGTTCTTCTGAGGGAAAACGAGCTTATTGGCTTTTCTTCGAAATTGAAAGGCCTGACTGAATAATAAAGTGGTGGAAGTTTCTTTCTCTGATTGTAGCTACAGTCGCATTTAGTTCAGATTAACCTCCAACACTATAAAAATTCTTCTGCGCATTCATTCTTCGTCTTTCTAAAGGCGGAAAAGACATCCTCTTGGTCCAAGAACCTTGGATTGTCAACAACCTAACTGGAGGACTAAAGACTCCTGAATAATACTTTCTGTATGCGACCGATAAAGGTAAACCTAGATCGATTTGCTTCCTAATTTCAGCGATCGAGATATCACTGCTGCAAAACTGAAGATTGCTTGCAGAACATTCTGGTTGGCATTGGCGTATCTCGCCCACTATGGGACCTCTCCCTGGTGAAAACCTAGAGACGCTGATCGAAGAAGCAGAGAGGCAGAAAGTTGGACTCATAGTCTGTTGCATAACAACGTATGGGGCAGATCGGACATCAACAAAAGAGGTGAGCCACATTTGCAATATATTTTAAGTAGGTACTAACCATATTGTCTGCAACATAGGTAATGAACCCACGGTCATTACCAAAAATTGACAACGCGTCTTAGATATTATTCTTGTCTCCGACACCATCAACGATATGATAACGGGTTGGAAGGTTTCGACTGATCACTCATTTTCTGACCACCGATATCTTCAATTCAACCTAAAAGTTGATCCCCCCTGTCATCCTATATTCCGAAGTCCTGGGAAAACAAAATGGATTAAATACAGAGGAACACTTCGCATACTAACGCGCTTGACAGCAAAGTCAAATACCTTACCTTGGCCCTTAACGAAGCGATGTCTGCTTCCTTTCGCCGCTTATGACCAAGAGGGAAAAAGGAGCCATACTGGTGGACCCCAGAATTAGGACTACTTAGAAATAATTGCAGTAGAGGTTTTAAACTTGGCTAAAGCTTAAGATAGATAACCGACTGGGACCCGTACAAGGAATCTGGATCATCTGGAGACTCAGAAGAATCCTCGGAGGCATCAAGGCTTAAAAAAAGCATCGCTTCAAACCCAATAATGCCTAGCTGTCTAAAGAAAGCTGATGGCTCTTGGATGATATCTAGCGAAGAATCGCATAATCTGCTGCTTCAATTGGAGGTAGCTCCAATTTTGAGAATTGATCAATCTACTGCTCACAAGAGCTCAAAATTGGGCGAAACATCTGCCAGTTCAGCTTCATCTGACACCCCTTGATATATTTAGCATGCGAACAGCTGCGTGCTTTACTGTCCGCTGAATAGCTTCCTCCCAGTGGATCGATAAGAATATTGGCCACTCCAAGATTCTGGACTCATTTGGGTCAAGAATATTGGAGTGACTACACTAGACTACACTTTACCTATACTCCAATTACAGTTTGGAAAGAACTTCCAAATGACTATCCCCACCAGATTCTGGGTGGACGGTGTATTTAGAGAGAATAAATCGATCCACTTCTACACCGATGGATCAAAACCTAGTGATGAGGTGGAGGCGTTTTCTCAGAAAAACTCCCTAGACTCAGTATTTTCAAAGTCCATTGTAGTCCAACTGTTGGGCAGATGATCTCACCAAAAAAGGGACCACATTACCTCTTTTAGCTCACTAAACCGACTGCACATTAGTTCTACTATAGGTGACATTAGTGACTATAGGCACTGTCTAATAGGCAAACACACATCAAAGCTTGGCGTTTATTCAAACGACTTCTGTAGAAGCTGCGTGGAAGACGAGGAGGAGGAGACTACACTTCACCTGCTTTGTAGATGTCCTGCTCTCTTCCACAAAACAAATCTCGATCTAGGAACCTTCTTGCTTAATGATCTAAGTGACTTGGCTAACACCACCGTTAGAAGTCTATGGCATGGAGTTTCATAAGAAACTCCAAATGGTTTAACGAGTAGAGGGCGAAGTTCCCTCTATTCACATGGTATCACAATGGACCTCTTATTGGTCTAAGTAAGTTGGCTGTAGCTGACAACCGCCTCAAGCTAACATAACGTACCCATTCACTATGGATTACCGTTTCTTCATCCACATCGAAAGAGTCAAATATTTCGAAGCAATCAGCTCCTATGTGGTGGAGCAACAATGATTTTTTTCTTATGTCTGTTGCATCCAAGAGATCACTCGCTGCAAAAAAAAATTTAAATTGTTTTTTTCAGGTTCTCCACGCGCCCGCTAAATTTATCGCTTTTAAATCAAGGGCACGTAGGGATCCACTGTCTACGGCAATTTGTTTGAAATTATTGTTAATAACTTGCAGTTTCTCGTCGTCAGGCATTTTTCTTTTTTTTCACAATTTTACATCTGACACCATGTGATTTAATTAGTTACCGGACCGACAAGTGAAAGAGACGATTGACAAGAGATGACTGACTCTTTATTAACTTCATAAGCATAGTTCTTTTTATGTACAAATACGAGATGGTATACTTAAATCTAACATGTGTGTATGTATAAGAGATTATATACTTAAATCCTATGACAAATATATATTAACTCCAACAAAATACAGTTCAGATAAATCAAGGTAGCTACCTACATGTAATTGAGATTGTTATGATTCTTTTTTCCTGATTTTACGAGTATTGAAAATGGCTAATGCAAAAATATGATTTGAAACCAATTCTTATAACAGCGAGAAAGTTATCGTACGGCACAGTCGTACACTTTATTTTGATCTGATCATGCTGCTTGCGCGTAGAGACGTGCAGGTGAAAAAACAAGCATAGTAATTGAAAAGAATTGACTTTCAAAGTTTCTGGTTCATGGGTTATCATCCGAATGACCGTTTTAAAAATGCCGTCCCTTATGTACAAAAAATAAGCACTTACAGGGTTAAATGCCGTTAACCTTATACTTAAAATTTTTGTTTCTTATTTCATTTTATTTATTTACTAGCTGCAACCGCCCGGCTTTGCCGATGCCCGAGAATTCTATTGGCCAATATGTTCGAGTAGACTTCCTTATTATTATCTATATTATGTGGGCGTATGTTGCTGAAAAGAAGACCGATTTTGGCCAAACTTCACAGAATCACTCTCAGGCCAATACCGAAGATTGCCTGATTTGAGCTCAACCCGTGAAAGGGACTGCACGTTTTTCTCCGCATGGCTTAGGCCGCTCACACACCTTTGTTGTTCCGCTTAGGGTAGGTGCTTGTTGTCTGGCAGGCGCCTATGTCAGCTTACTTTGCGAATCAAACAAAAAAGCGAAACTAAAAAACTTCGATAGAATCACTTTTCATTTACTTTCACACCGATTGTTATCAATGTGGGAAAAGCAACTTTCCGATGTCCGATTCAAAAAAAAAAGCAAAAAAATTCAATAAGAGTTATTTGAATACAACTTTGAACAAACGATATTTCAAGAATGAAAGAGCGCACAAACACCACAATAGGCTTGA
The DNA here is from genome assembly GCA_949715645.1 of Portevinia maculata. NCBI lineage: Eukaryota > Metazoa > Arthropoda > Insecta > Diptera > Syrphidae > Portevinia > Portevinia maculata. Next base: position 226,533,265 of record OX454526.1, read on the forward strand.
AACGTTCGTGTGGTCTCCCTCTTTCATATGCGCGTCCGGATAACAAGGTGACGTCTGTACGATGGTTTTTTATATGTGCGGTCTCTGTATCTGCATCGGAATTTACACGCATACGCACATATGCATGTGTACTCACTCAAATGCCCATAATTCACACGCCGATGCAGATACAGACATCGCACATAGAAAACATCCTTTGTACAGACGTCATTTCATTGCAATCGGTTAACGCGTTTGGCCAAACACCGGTAACAAACTCAAAAATGGATTGATTTTTATATATATAGATTTACCATCAAAAAATAACAGTTATTTACATACCTTTCTCGCAAAGCTTATGGCTTATCAACAGGAGGTTACTTTGCTAATAGTGTAAAAATCCTATGAGTTGAGATACATTGTGTTGAGGTTTTTTTTTTCAAATAACTGATATTAGGAATTTTCCTTTTATTTAATTGTCATTTTTGTAATTTTTTAATTTTATAAACATTTTTTCAAGGTAAGCAGAAATAAAATTTTATTTCTTTAGAATTTAATTCTTCTTCTTCTTCTTAAGTGGCGCTACAGTCCAGGGTGGACCTGGGCCTCAACCAACACACCTCTCCAGCTAGCCCGATCTTTTGCTAACCGCCTCCTGTTGCGCACTCCAAGTTGGTTGAGATCCCCTTCCACTTGTGCGCGCCACCTGATGCGAGGTCTTCCTCTACTGCGTTGTCCCTGCGGGTTGGAATCGAAGACTCTTTGGGCCAGAGCGTTGATGTCCATTGGCTCTACATGTCCTAGCCATCTTAGTCGACTGATACGTACTTTTTTGACCAGGTCGATGTCGCTGTACAGCTCGTAGAGTTCGCTGTTAAATCTCCTCCTCCAAAGCCCGTCAACGCAAACGGGAGAGAAACGATCAAGAAGATCTTCATCCGCCTTTGTTAACGTCCACTCTTCTGCGCCATATTGCAGAAATGCGATGATGAGGGTCATATACAAAGTCTCCTTAGTGTTTCTTGACAAGGCCTTACTAGTCAATTGCTTTCCTAGGACAAAGAAACTGCGGTTGGCAAGTGGAATTCTTCGTTTGATTTCTGATGTGATGGCGTTTTCAGAATTTATAGCGGAGCCAAGGTAGACAAAGTCAATAACTACGAGTACCTCAAAGTTGTAGCTGTCTATCGTAACGTACTGTCCGATTCGTCGATGTTGTGCTTCCCTTCTTGTGTGCCAAAACTAGGCATGGCTCTATATAGCTCGTCTCTATAAAAATTTTGTCATATGCGGCCTTAAAATCGATGAAAAGATGGTGAGTATCGATTTCAGGAGCGTAGCGGCCATATGATTCAGCTAAAGTTTTCCATACACGTTATATGTTTGTGAAATGTCTATGGACGTTGCCTTCTTGTGTTGACATCATGTTGTAGTATGGTTTGAAAACGATTGTCTTCGTAATATTCTAGTACAACTGTATCCCTATTCTATGGGTATATTAATTTTGACTCATAGTTTGTAACATACCTTAATATTGCCCATAGACCCCTAAAAGTTAATTATATTTATGATCAGCTTCGATAGTAATGTCGATCTAGCCATGTCCGTCCGTCGGCAAAACTTAGGCCTTTAAACTGGACCTAGAGAGCTGAAATTTCCCCCACAGACACGCCCACAAACTCAAAAAAAAACAATTTTTTTGAAAAAATCAAATTTTGACCTAAAAAGCTGAAATATTTTATTATGATCTTTGACTCATAAAACTGCTCGGGAGATAAAATTTCTAAAATAAGCCCACTGACACGCCCACAATTAAATAAAACAATTTCATTGAAAAGTCAAAGTTTGAGCTAGAAAACTGAAATTTATGATATAGAATAGACTCTCTAGTTGCCCTTTATACGTACGTTGAAATATTTTTTAAATCCGCCTACTGACACGCCCACAATTGAATAAAACAATTTTATTGAAAAACCAAAGTTTGAGCTAGGGAGCTGAAATTTATAATATAGACTCTCTAGATCAACGTTTCCCAAAGTGTGCTCCGCGTAAAAATAAAAAAAAAATAACAAAATTCCATTACACTAGTGACTAGTTAATTAAATTTTGTGCTTCTGAACTTGTCATTTTGATCGCAGCAATCGAATTTGAAGTACTCAAGAAATCAATGCATACAAACAAACTAAAAAATAATTCGTGTAAAAAGTTGTGGTATGGATGAAAGTATCAACATTATGGGAATCCCCGACAAATGATAATTATGAAAGAGACGTTTCCAGAGACAACCTTATCCGCTAACGCCAACTGAAATTCGTACTGGGATGACGTTTCTCTGGTTAGCGGAAATTTCGTGTTTTAAACGCGCCCGATAGATACGGTTTTTGTTCGGTCGGTATTCATACAGGTCAAAACGAATCGTAGTGCGGTGTATTTAATCTATATTTTGCTTTTATTTCGTGATTATTCCTTTTTTTTTTAGTTTTTTGTACATTAATGTGACTTTGTGGATCTATCGACTTAAAAATCAAAAGATCGTGAGCGATTAAAAATAATACTATGGATCGCTGACTAAAGTCTGGGTCGTTAAAAATAACCGCTGAAAGCTTTTTAACAGCACCCCCAGTAGTTGCTAAAGAGTCAGCAACTGGCAGGTAGGTACATAATATGTCCAAGCAAAACCATATGTTTATATAATAATGAGAACGTTTTCTATCGCTAGAACCGCATTTGTATTAGATGCGTTTTGTTGGCTTTATATTATTATTTTTTTTTTGTTATCCTCAATTCAGAATTGTGGATTTGCTCGTTTTCTATATAACTATTATATTCTAGAGCGAAGGAAAATGACCCAATAGAGACAGCGGCGTCAGAACTTTCTGAAGATTTTGAGGCAGACAATGTGGCTAGTACTAGTTCTATGGTGATCAGTGCTGCAGAAAAAAAAAACAGTAAAAAGGAAGTACCACGATTCATATTTAAATCTTGGATTTGCTGAGACAAGTGACAACAAATCCCAATGCGTAATTTGCGGCAAAATGTTGCCGCATAGTCCGATGTTTCCAGCAAAAATGAAACGTCATTTTGAGGGGATTCATCCAGATTGCAAAAGCAAACCGACTGATTTCTTTAAAAGGAGGTATGGTGAACTTACAAAATCTCAAACAATTGTTACTAACCGCTCAAAGACAGTGAACGAAAATGCGTTGATGGCGTCCTACTTAGTGAGTTTCCGAGTTGCGCAAACTGGCGAAGCCCATACAATCGCTGAAAACTTAATCAAGCCATGCGTTAAGGACATTGCTGAGTGTATGTTGGGTGAAAAGGTCAAAAAATTAGTTGACACCGTTATTTTGTCAAATAACACAATATCACGAAGAATCGATGACTTAGCAGAGAATGTCAAAGCTACTTTACTTTCGTGAATAAAAGTCACAAAATTTGCCCTGCAAATGGATGAATCTAATAAAAAGCCCGTTGTGTTATTTAGCACAATTCAGATTTATTTAGTTAAAGATAAAATTATAAAAGAAGAATGACAGCAAAACTAAACTAATACAATTATTTGCTAGGTGGCGGTGCAAGCTAAATAATGGTAGCAGGGATGGCGTAAGAATATATAAATAATATTTTGATATAATTTCAACACCCCCACTATAGCAAAATGTTACAATTCGGAGATTCCCAACATCTCTATGAAATAGTAATGCTTGACACGACTTAAACTCTTTGTCAACAAATCAGCAGGCATATCAGCTGTCCCCAAATATTCAATTTTGATTATTTTATTTGACACAGCTTCTCTAATAAAATGATGCTGAACATCTATGTATTATGTATTAAATATTAAGGAGGTTCTTTATTTTCTAATTCATTTATCTTTATTCTTTTTTAATTCAATCTTACTTAGCACATGGGATTCGCAGGAAATGACAGACGAGCGAGTAGCCGTCAGAAAGGTTGGCCGCTTGTCAACGCTAAGTGTTGCCAATATACAACATTCCTCCCTTTTCAGATGCTGTTAATACCCCCATCGATCGGGTTGTTTCACTACTCGTCCATATCTAGTTGATGGCGTGTTAACGCATCTGGATGATTGTCCCTGCACGTCTGGTGTTGGTGACGATGTTGTAGAGGTAGATGAGGTGTCGGTTGTTGGGTTATCCGAACTTGATGTGTCGGCAATGGTCGGCTCCTGCTGGGCCGGACTGGTGATTGATCCACCTGTACTAGAGGATCGGGAACCTTCTAAATCCGTGTTTTTCTCTGCTGGGTAGGTAGAGGGTACTACTTCGGGGCAATTTGTTGAACTTTCTTCTAATCGTTTCTTAATTTGGTCTACATGCCTTCTTACAATCTGGTTTTCCGTTGTCTGTATAACATACGACACTGGTCCAGTTATTTCGAGAACTGTTCCTCTCATCCATTTTGGTCCATGAGAATAATTTCGAAGGAACACCGTATCTCCAATATTAAAACTGCGAACACTCGTACCCTTCTCTTCCATTTGTGTGTCAATGGTCTCATTGATGTTATCTGGATGTAAGACATCTAATGCTGTTCTTAATCGTCGTCCCATTAATAGTTCCGCTGGACTTCTGCCTGTCGACGTGTGGGGTGTGGTATGTTGTTTGAATAAGAACCTTTGAAGTTTTAGATGCATATCTCCTTCGGTTAGTTTAGCTAAGGATGATTTTGTGTATCCCACCATTCTCTCAGCCTGGCCATTACTGGATGGATGATATGGAGCTGTTGTATTAAACTTTACTCCATTCGTTATATAGAAAGTCCTAAGCTCCTCAGAGACAAAAGCAGTCCCGTTGTCCGAGATAACTCTCCTTGGTAGTCCATGTACCGCAAATATTTCCCGAAGCTTTCTAATTACTTCGGCGGCGGATTGATTAGATACCAGTTTAACTTCGAGCCATTTCGACATTGCATCAACCACAATCAAAAATAAATTACCCTTGTACGGGCCCGCAAAATCAAGATGAATCGTTGCCCAAGGATTGGGTTCCAAATTAATGGACTGGCGGGGCGCGGTTGGTGGTCTTGAATTATTTTGTTGACACTGATCACACATTCGTACAGTTTGTTCAATTTGTTGATTCATTTGGGGCCACCATACATAACTGCGGGCTACGGCTTTCATAAGGCTCATCCCTGGATGATTGGCGTGTAGTAAGCGTAGAATCCGATTTTGAAAGACTGGTGGTATTACGACTCGGCTGCCCCAGAGAATACAGCTCTTATGTGTCGACAATTCGGTTCTTCTTTGGAAAAAAGGTTGGAAATGTTTTTCAATTTTTGATGGCCACCCATGAAGAACCCAACGCATTATCATCGAATAATTCGCATCCTGCGCCGTCTCATATGCGATCTCTTCGGCGCGAATCGCAGGAACGTTACTTCTTTCTAGGAGTAGCACATCTGTAGGTTCACTTTTCACTTCCACGCCGGCCTCCAATGGTAGTCTACTCAGACAATCTGCGTTTGCGTGCAATTTCCCAGGTCGATGTTCAATATCATAATCATAAGCCGCAAGCAATAAGCACCATCTCAACATTCGTGGTGAAATCATTGCTGGAATGGGTTTCTGCTTGTTGAAAATACCCAGTAATGGCTTATGGTCGGTTACAATAGTAACCATTCTGCCTGCTATGTACTGATGAAAGTGCTTTATGCCAAAAATTACAGCTAAAGCCTCTTTGTCAATTTGAGCGTAATTGCGTTCGCTAGGGCCCAGAGTACGGGACGCATATGCAATTGGCCGTTCGTTTTGGTTGCTATCTCGGTGAGCCAACACAGCGCCAACACCATATGGCGAGGCATCGCATGAGAGGACTATCGGCTTGCTTTCATCATAGTGCGTTAGTATGCTATCCGACCTTAAAAGCATCTTTAGTTCATTAAATACTACCGTGTGCTCTTCTGTCCAACACCATTTGACGTTCTTGTCCAATAGCCGATGAAGTTTTTCCGCCTTAGATGCCTTGTTTGGCAGAAACTTGTTATAGAAGTTTAACATCCCCAAGAATGACTGAAGCATTTCTTTATTCTGGGGAATTGGTGCATTTTGGATGGCTTCGACCTTGGTTTTATTCGGTGAAATACCAGCGCCTGAAATATGAAACCCCAAAAATTCGATTTCGGTTTTTCCATAAGTGCATTTGTCTTTTCGCACCGTAACGTTCGCTTGAGCTAACTTGTCCAGAACTTTCTCCAAATTTTTGTAATGTGTTGCCTCATCTTGGCCCGAAATGATTATATCATCTAGATAAACTTTAACCCCCGGTATTCCACACAACAGATTATCCATGAATCTTTGGAAGATCCCTGGGGCAGCAGAAATACCGAAAGGAAGCCTTGTCACTTTAAATAAACCCTTATGAGTGTTTAACGTGAGCAGATCAGAGGACACTTCATCCAGAATCAACTGCTGATAGGCTTGTTGCAAGTCCAATTTTGTAAATATTTTCCCCGATGATATCGCTGCCATCACTTCCGAGTACAGCGGTAAGGGGTACGCATTCGTCTTTGTAATCGAATTGACGGTACTGCGATAATCTCCACAAATCCGCATTGTACCATCTTTCTTAAGGACGGGAACAATAGGAGTCGCCCAACGCGAGAATTCAACTGGTTGAAGAATCTGTTGCTCTACTAATTTTTCAATTTCGTCCTCGACCAGTTTCCTTAAGGCAAAAGGTACTTGACGGTGTTTGATGAAAATCGGTACCGCATCCGGTAATATCTCGATGCTAACAGGTGGACCAACATGAGCGCCCAATTCTTCCTTAAAAACTTGTGGATATTTTCTCTTAATTGATTCCCAATCCCTATTAGCAGTAGAAGGTTCCCTATTTCTTTCTAATATGTGCACTCCTTTAACGGCTATTCCTAATGGTTCAAACCAGTCACGGCCCAACAAGCTCCGTCCACCACCTGCAACAACAATAACCGGAAGATTATGCTCATTATATTTATACTTAACGTTCACCTGTGTCGTTCCTAGGACCCTCAATTTCTCCTTAGACCAAGTTTGTAAGATAAGTGGTGAAGTAGTCAGCTCTTGGCTAACCTTCTTTATTCGCTTCCACGTTGTATCAGCTATGACGGTGCAAGATGCACCCGAATCAACTTCAAATTCCTCATCGGACCCATTGATACTCACTTTGGTTATTATTTTGGGTGCATATGTATCGACTACATTGTTTATCTCGTAAAAGCAATTAATTGACTCAGCCTCTTTTCCCCCATTGTTGAATTCGTTCTGCAGTACGTGAACCTCATGACCTTGGTCCTTCTGCCAACTTGCTGCTTTCTTCCTATAGCATGCGCGACTGGAGTGTCCTCGCAGATGACAAAAATCACAGGTTTTATCCTTGAAGAAACACTTGTCCGGCCCATGGTTCCCTTCGCAGCGGAAACATTTGTTAAAACCCCTTGTTCTTTTGCCTTGCCGCAGGTGCTGGTTTGTTGATGACATTGTCATTACTTCGTTACTACCGCGTACATCGAGTACATTCTTGTATGCTGCTTCATGAGCCAATGCCAGTTCATATGCTCTTTGAAAGTTTAAGTTTGGCTCACCAAACAATCGCTTTTGCAAGGCCTCATCGGAGACCCCACACACCATTTGATCACGTAGCATATTATTTAATTCTACAAAATTACAGTGTTCCGATAGTTTTCGTAGGTCTTTTACGAAGTCAGCAATTGACTCGCCACTTTTTTGATTCCTTTTATGAAATGTATATCGCTGCACAATTTCATTGGGTTTTGGATGAAAATGCCCATCTAACTTCTCTAGAATTTCTTGAAACGTGACATCCTTTGGTCCCAGTGGTGTTAGCAATGACCGAATTATCTCGTAGGTAGTCTCTCCAACGCACGCGAGGAATATGGCTTTCTGTTGTACCTCATTCCTTATCCCATTAGCTTCGAAGTAAAATTCCATTCTCTCCTTATAGTTGTTCCACGACATAGATGGCTCAAACTGGTCCAATCGTCCGAAAACTGAAGATGGACCACTTTCGGTATTGAGGTTAGCCATTCCGGTGTCGTTCATAATTGAGTTCTTCTTTTATTTGCCTTTTTATTTTATTTATTTGATTTTATTTTATTTATTTTTCTTAATATCCTCGTCGCCAGTATTATGTATTAAATATTAAGGAGGTTCTTTATTTTCTAATTCATTTATCTTTATTCTTTTTTAATTCAATCTTACTTAGCACATGGGATTCGCAGGAAATGACAGACGAGCGAGTAGCCGTCAGAAAGGTTGGCCGCTTGTCAACGCTAAGTGTTGCCAATATACAACACTATGTGTTTCGACCGTTTATGTAACACAGGATTTGCAGACAGCTTTTGTGCACTCTGATTGTCATTGTATAATTTAACAGTGTATATGCATCCTGTAATCTCCCTATTTAAATTTCTTAAATATATAGCTTCCTTACAGGCTTCAGAAATAGCCATATATTCGGCCTCGGTACTAGACAGAGCTACTGTTTTTTTGTTTTTTACTTTCCCATGAGATAGCAGAACCGGCCATTTTAAAACAAAATCCAGTATATGATTTTCTATCTCTGGCATTACTTGCCCAATCGGCATCAACAAAACCCTCCAGTTCTGCATTCCCATTCACATATTTCAACCCATAATTTTTTGTAGCTTTTAAATATCTTAAAATTCTTTTAGCACATTTCCAATGATCATTAGTATAACAATTATTGAATTGACTTAAAAAACTAACAGAGAATGCAATATCCGGTCTTGTTAAGACTGCTAGATACATCAGGCTGCCAATGAGTTGTTGGTATGGAAGTTGAGATTCACAAACATCTCCTTTAACAAAATCAGCTTTAACCTCCATAGGAGTTTCAGCGTTATTACACTCTGACATATTAAATTTATCTAACAATTCATTGACATACTGTTCTTGGTTCAGAGTAACAACACCTCGCTTTTTATCAATATTAACTTTCATACCAAGGCATTGCTTTACCTGACCTAAATCTTTAATCTTAAATTTGGAACTTAAAATACTTTTTAAATTCTTCGTTTCAGTATCAGTATTAGAAAAAATAAAAAAAATCATCTACATATAATGCTACTATAGTTTTAATTTTTCCATTAGTTTCAGTAAACAAATAAGGCTCTAATTGAGATTTTGTATAGCCTAATTCTGTCAAACAATCATCTACCCTTTTGTACCATGCTCTTGAAGATTGTTTTAGCCCATATACTGCCTTTTTTAATTTTAAAACTTTAGAATTGTTACAAGCATCAAATTCAAGACCTTCAGGGTTGGACATAAAAACATCTTCTTCAAGAAAACCGTTCAAAAAAGCAATTGTGACATCTAAATGAGTCATATCTAAATTAATTTTAACTGACAATGCAAATAACAGTCTTAAGGTAGAATGCCTTACCACCGGCGAAAAAGTTTCATCATAATCGATACCTGGTTTCTGCGTAAAGCCCTTGGCTACTAATCTTGCGCGGTAACGTATGTTGTTTTTATCGTCATATTTCTTCTTGAAAACCCATTTGCTCTGAACTATAGTTGCATTTTCTGGAGCGTCCACAAGCTCCCACGCCTCATTTTCCTCAAATGATTTCAGCTCTTCCTTCATTGCACGATTCCAGTTTTCTTTTTCAGGCCCATTCATTGCTTCACTTAATGTAATCAAAACCCATAGTCACAGTGGTGTTGGTGACACACAAGTTTGATGTACCGTATCGGTTGGGTTTTTGTATCTGCCTAACGGGCCTTGATGACTTCTTTGTTGGTTCAGGAAGTATTGGCGAATCATCTGAAACATCAACATCAACACTGTCTGGAGATTCATAATCGCTGGAACTTCCCAATGACATATTTTCATCCTTCACATCATCCATACTCTCTTCGTGCATGCAGTCGTTCACACACTGGTCGATGCCCACTTGCTCAACCATATCCATGCTCTTTTTTTCCCCCCACTGAATCCAAAGTCTCCTTCTCCTCCTTGTTGTTATCGATGACGACATTTATCTCTGTACAGCTAGGCTTTTCCATCTTTAGGTTTTCGATCACGATAACATCTCTACTCGTTGTGACTGTATTGTTGTCCGTATTATAAACTCTATATCCTTTCACGTTTTCTGAGTAACCAAGTATCTGTCTTTTAGATTTTTTGTCCCATTTTAATCTTTTTTCTTTAGGTACGTGCACCATTACCGAACTACCGAATATCCGAAAATTACTAACGTCCGGCTTACGCCCTGTCCACAGTTCATATGGAGTTTTAACTCCTAGCCCAGATGCAACGGATATGTTCCTTAAGTAGACCGACGTGTTTACGGCTTCTGCCCAAAATCTCTTTTCTAGATTTGCATCAAATAACAAACACCTTGCTTTTTCAACTATGGTACGATTAAGTCTTTCACACAGGCCGTTTTGTTCTGGCGTATAAGGATTGGTCATCTGCGAAAAGAAGAAAATATCTTGACCCATTGATCGATTTAGCCTCCATGGGCCCGCAAACATCTGCATGTACAACTTGTAGGAGGTCGATGCTTCTTTTACCAATGTGTGAAAAAGGTAATCGCGATTGCTTTCCCTCGCAGCATACTGTACAAGTCGCTTTTCCAATGTCAACATTATCTGTATATGACAAACCTTCCACCGAACCATTCCTCATCTTTTTCATGTCATGACTGTTGATGTGTCCCAACCTTCTGTGCCATACATCGCCAGAGACAACTGACCCAGTCAGCAGACAATTATTTTTGGTAATATTTAATCGGTAAACACCATCAAGTAAAACAGCTGAGGCCACTAATTCATTCTGCCGATTATATATATAACAACCATTTTTCTTAAATGAAACTTTGTTTCCATTATATATCAGTTGGCTAACAGACAATAAATTTGTGGTTAATTCTGGCACACATAGCACATCTTTTACGGTGATATCATAGGAGCATCCATTGATTGCTGTTTCAATTTGTACATCACCTGCACATGCAACTGGTATCTTGCACTTGTTTGCTACTACGATCTCTTTTGTAGTCTGCTGATAAGAAACATTGCTGACCCAGTTCTCGTTGGCCGTCATGTGTACGCTTGCGCCTGAATCGATATACCAGTCATTTTTATTGAAATTCCCGTTTATGAAGACTGCACTGAAGGCATTTGACTGTTTTCCTTTTTCCTGGTGTACGGTGCTGCGGCATTGGTTTTTGTAATGACCGGGTTGCTTGCACTTGTAGCATTTAATATTCTTTGCATTTCTATTAACCGATTCATAATTACTTGGATCTCTGATGCTATTTCTGCCCTTGGTGTTTCGCTGCCAATGTTTAGTGGCAAACGCGCTATTTGTACCAACACTGCAGGCTTCTGGTTCCATATCTAATAATTTTGTCTTAATTGTGTCCGCGGTTATGTTGATTCCAGAGTGCTCGATTGCCATTATCATCGGCTCAAATTTCTCGGGCAAACCGGCTAGCAATAATGAGCCAGTCCATTCATCGCTGATGTTGAAACCCGTGCCAGTCAGCTTTTGTCCAGTTTCTACTATTTGTGTCACGTAATTTATCATCGAATCGCAATTTTCAAGCCGAATTGAAATCAAGTTGCGAAGCAATGATATTTTTCTTGAAAAACCGGAGTCATCGAACAATGTTGATAATTTATTCCATAATTCCTGTGAAGTTTTTAATGTTTTAATATGTACTCGTACATATAAGGATTGATCAATTGTTAAAACTAATTTGGCCTTAGCTTTTGCGTCCTCTGCAGGTTCTACATCCTTTGCTGGACTAGGTTTGATACAATAAAGCATTCCCTCCAGAATGAGAAAATTCTCTGCAGCAAAAGCCCACTCGCTGTAATTTTCCCGCCCTTTCAACTTGGGAACGTTTATAGCGTAATTTGCAGACATCTTGTGCAACACAACACAGTAGTTTAAATTTATTTCTTCTTAAAAAAAACACTTTATCTGGTTATTTTCTGCCTGGGCCCATAACCTAATAAAAAGCACGTTGTGTTATTCAGCACAATTCAGATTTATTTAGTTAAAGATAAAATTATAAAAGAAGAATGACAGCAAAACTAAACTAATACAATTATTTGCTAGGTGGCGGTGCAAGCTAAATAATGGTAGCAGGGATGGCCTAAGAATATATAAATAATATTTTGATATAATTTCAACAGAATCAACGGATGTTGAAGGGTTGGCCATTTAAATAGTATTTGGGCGCTACCAATACCTACAGTCCTTTCAAGAAGATCTGCTTTTCTGCAAGCCGTTGAAAACTTCAACAACTGGTGCTGAAATTTTTAAATTAATAGACAATTTCTTCATTGTCAATGATATCCCATGGGTTAACTGCGTGGATGTGTGCACAGACGGTGGCAAGGCCATGACTGGAAACACGTCCGGTGCCGTCTCAAGAATAAAACAAAATGCCAAGGAATGCAGCAGTAGTCACTGCGTTCTACGCCGCCATTCCCTTGCAATGAAAATGCCACTCTCCTTAAAAGAGGTTTTAGACGAAAGCGTACAAATAATTAACTTTATTAAATCACGACCTAAGAATACAAGGCTATTCAAAGTATTATGCGATGAAATTGGTAGTCTACATACGTCTTTCCTTCTTCACGCAGAAGTAAGGTGGCTTTCTCGCGGCAAAACACTGACGCGGCTTTTCGAAATGAGGGCTGAAGTCAGAACCTTCCTTATATGGACAGCTTTGAATTGGGCGACAGATTGTGTAATGAGCGTTGGCACTTGAAATTATCGTATCTAGTCGATATTTAAAAAAAAAAAATGATTTGAGTGTATCACTTCAAGGAAAGACAATAACTGTTTTCGATGACAGTGATAAGGTAGAAGCATTTAAAAAGAAAATCAAGTTTTGGGCAAAATCTTTAAAAAATCGAAACCTAGACAGCTTCCCAATGGTCAGCGAATGTAAAGAGGAAATAGATTTGGGTATTCCTGACGACATTTTAAATGAGTTTCATGTTCACCTGTTAAGTTTGCTTGAAAGCTTCAACAGCTATTTTCCGGAAGAATACCACTCATATATTAAAGAAAATGTGTGGGTTGCAGACCCATACTCTGCCGCGTTGGAAAAGCCAGCTTCTCTGACATCGTTGCAGTTTGAGTGCTTGATTGATTTGACATCAGATTCTTCTATAAAGCCAAATTTTGAAACGAAGAAGTCTTTATCAGAATTCTGGTGCATGTTGAAGGACGAATTCAAAATTTTGTCAGATAAAGCCAAAATAATTCTTCTGCCGTTTGCAACAACATACATGTGCGAATCAGGATTCTCCGCATACGTTGGAACCAAAACAAAATATAGATCCCGTCTCGATGCAGAGCCAGATATTCGGTTGCAGTTGTCCCAAATTCAACCAGATATACAAAACAGGAACATTATTCGCACTAGAAGAAACTTTCTGAGCTTTATATTGAAATACCATTATGTATATATAATTTTATAATATTATTGAATTCCTTATGTTCTTAAATTAACATTGTTCTTGCTTTTTTCGTTGAAGTTAATTGTTTTGCTTGAATTTAATAAAATATAAAATAAGAACAGTAGTTGCATTTTCTACGCATATACAAGGTGGCGCAAAAGTTGTCAGGTGGCGCAAAAGTTGTCTCCCGATGTTCTTTCGCTGTAATTTTTTTTATGAATGAAAAACTTTGGTTCTGCTTTTGGATTATGTTAATTGGAGTCTTAAGTTTTTTCTGTATAGTTAACTTCACAAATGTCAAAGTAGAATTTACATTTGCCGCCATTTGCAAAAATTATAGCTTCTTCCGATAGGATGATGACTTTTGCGCCACCTTGTACATAGCTGCGAAAAATAGTATAAGTGTAACGAAGTGCTCCGCGAGGAAATTTTACCCAAAAAGTGCTCCGCGACTAAAAAAGATTGGGAACCGCTGCTCTAGATGTCTGATAGGAATAAGAATAGGGTATCCAACAGTTCGCCAAAGCGGACTGTAGCCCGTCCCTATGTTTTTTGAAACGCTGAGAGTTCTGAAATCGTCGTTACCTATTATTTTCAAGGCTCTGTTTTGAAATTTCTTAAGTGATTGCATGTGTGTTTTTGCTGTGCCACCCAGCGCTAAAATGCCATAGCGAAGCTTTGATTCTATCAAATAAAAGTACGCTTGTTGTAATATCGTCGGGCTCAATGGTTAGTGTGTCGGCTTGCTAATCGAAAGGTCCCCGGTTCAATTCCCGCCGGGGCCAAGTAACATCTATAGTTTTTTCTACTGCCCCACCTCTTGCGAACGTCTGACAAACATCCAAGAGTATCAAATTGTCATGGAAAAGCTTCTCAAATTTGCCGTTCGGATTCGGCGTAAAACTGTAGGTCCCCTCCACTTCGCATGAAAGTGGTTGGAGAACCTAGGTTCTGGACCCTTTATGGGCCTGTTAATACCAGATAGATAGATAGATAGATAGATAGTTTTGATTTATTATTTCATTCATTCATTTGTTACATTATATTTCTATACATAAATCTTTGTAGCATGGCTTTTGCCGTCTGCCCGATTGACATTGAATGTTTTCGACAACTAAATAAATAGTTTGATTTGTATAGTTAATTTGCTTAATAAAGAATTATAAAAATTATAAGTAAGTAAAGATTAATTTGTGTAAAGATTAATTTGTGTATTCAATTGTTTCTAAATTAAAATTCTTCATTTATAATTTGATTTCTATAAGTTATTGCTGTTTTATAGAAGTTAAAAAGTTGATTTGTATCTCTTTCGCAGTTGAGGAGTGCTATGACTTCAACTTCGGATAGAACGTTGCTGCCAAAATAGCTTCTTCGAATTTCCTTAAGAACAGGACACCTACCAATAAAGTGCATGACATCTTCTCTTTCCGACAAGTTGCAAAGACTGCAGTAAATCGGTAGATCGGAACGGTGTGGGACATAATTTAGTCTGATGAGCTCTCCTCTCATTTTAAATATTATTGATATTTGCTCTTGATTGTTAGCGTTAATGAAGTAATTTTTTTCACATAAATTATGGTTCAGACGATTATATATCGCACGATGTACTGAGGAAGCAGCCTTATTAATACAATCTTCTCTGTATTGCGTATCCACTTTTGAGATGAGTTCGTAAAGCGTTTCCTTTGAAACCCTGCCATCGATTTCTACAAGATTAAATTCTATTCCATAGTAGCTCGCAAGATCCTCCAATTTTATATACCAAAGAATTTTGTTGTCTATTATTTTCATGGCAATTCTTTTAGGGAGTCTTTGTTCAGGCAGCTCTAGTACTTTCAATATGTAATCTACATGAAGCTTTAGTGTTTTCACATATAATGGTGACAATCCTGTCTCAATTATTAGCATGTAATCTAGCGTTGTACTTGGTAACCGGAAACATCTTTTAATGTAGTACCTTAAGAGTTTTTCTACCGTTTCGTGTTGATTATACCCCCAGGATTGGGCTGCATACATCATAATGGATTCTGCGACTCCCGTAAACACTTTATATTTCACGTTATGATTAATTAGTTTATTTGAAAATCATCTCTTCCACGTAGCACATATTGCAGTTTTTGCTTTTAATAGCCTGTCTTTCAAGTGGGTTTCCATATTTAGATTACTGGTAAATGTCACAGCAAGATATCTATAGATAGAATGCGCGAAGAGGACAACGTCATCTGCGAATAAAAGACCCTTTATCAACATCCCGGCTATATCTATGCCTCCTGGAAGAAAGTCTATAAGGTCGTTGATATAAATAGAGAAAAGATTTTGACTTAACGCCCATCCTTGTCTCACTCCCATTTTAATTTCGAACCATTCCGAAGCTTCAGTTCCACTCCATACTGCCGACTGGTTGCCCTCGTACATGTTTGCTAGCAGTTTCCCAAATTTGTAACTTATTCCAGAGTTATAAAGTTTATAAAATAGTGTTCTTCGATCGATAGTGTCAAAAGCTGCCTTGAAATCAACGAAAAAAATAAACAATTTCTTTTTTTTGCTCAATATATGTGCCAGCAATGTTTTGCAATATAAAGATATTGTCTATTGTGGAATAACCAATGCGAAAACCAGCTTGATTTTTATGAATAAGTTTTTTGTTTTCCATCCATTGCGTCAAGCGATTATTTAAAAGTTTAGTGAACACCTTATAGCACGAGTTTAGAAGGGATATTCCTCTGTAGTTCGTCGGATCATCTATATTCCCTTTTTTATGAACAGGTAATAGCAATGCCTCCTTGAACTGTTGTGGTATATTACCTGTGTCGAATATTTCGTTAAAGGATATGGTTAATTTAGCCTTGAGGCTAGCTGACGAGTATTTGAATAGTTCTATAGGGATTCCATCTGGACCTGGTGATTTTCTGTTTTTGAGACTTTCGAGTACTCTCAAAACTTCATCATGAGTGAAAGGCGAATCCAAAATATCATTCGACGTAGATGGAATTGCATAGTGCATTGGAAATGAGTTCGGTATTGGATTTAGTATGGCTTTAAAATGGTCCATTAATAAACTCATACTCAATTGTACACTTATTTGTGGTTCTTTGCCGTTGAATTTGGTTATCGCAATCCAAAATTCTTTTGTATTTTTGCAGCATGTAAGCTTAAGAGCCTCATTTTCAAGAAATACTCGCTTTTTTGCTCTACAGATCCTCTTGACTCCGCATTTGTTAGGATATAAAGCCTTTTAAAATAGCTATTTTCAGTCTTGCGAAAAACCTTAAGCCATCCGAAGGATTTTCGCCGTGCTTTTTCGCATTCGTCGTCGAACCATTTCTCTTTGAATACCAACCTTTTTTTATGGGTCTGTCTGCTTGACGGGTATGATCTTCTGACTACATTTTCAATTTCGGAAATACTTAGTTGTTCATCTGTGATTAAAATACGATCCAGATTAGTTTGATATTCGATTGCGTTTGAGTTTTTCCACCTTACTTTACGGGGGGCCTGGATAGATCTTGTTTCTACTTGTTCAATTGGTACAGTTCCAAAATCTGTTATGATTGGCAAGTGGTCTGAGTATTGTTCATATAAAACTTCAAAGTCGTCTATCATGGAGATCCATTTACCCCTTATCAAACAGTAGTCAACGACTGAGCAACCTTGTTGCCCTACAAATGTGTATTCTCCATGTTTATCCGAGCAGCTAACGCCATTCATAATTCGGAATCCAAATGTATCACACATATCTAACAGTTTTACACCCCTTGAGTTTTTAGTGGAGTCTTTGGAATCTCTTACTTTTCCTGCAAATCGATTCTCTCTTCCCTCTACCTTTCCAATTCTGGCATTGAGATCACCAATAACCATTATGTTATCGTAGTTGCAATGCTCAATAACTCTGTTTAGTTTATCAAAGTCCGTTTCCCAATGGTTACAATTAATATATGTTGGCAGTATAGCAAATTTCGTTGAGTCCACAATTATTTTCAACACTTTGGCCTCATCTATATCTTCAAATTCGCAGAATATGTTGCTTAGTTTTTTTTAAAAGCCGAAAAAACATCCTCCACTTGCTCTTCCTCTCGTATAATGTCTTACAGCAGGAATCCAAACAAATTTGAAATTCGTAAAACGTTTTTGATAAAGTTTATGTTCTTCATTTTCTAAAAATGTTTCATAAAGGAATACAATATCATACTTATTTATAAATTCAAAAAAATTAACGTAAATTGACTTATTTTTAAGCCCTGATATATTATATCTTAAAATTTTAATTTTATTTGATTTTAGTATTTTTGATTTAGTATTTAGTATTTCTGGCCTATGCCCTATAAGAACGGTTGATGTCCCCGGTAGATTGCTTCTGAGGTGGCGGGTAGATGTCTCTCCTTGCTTGGAAACATTGGATTCATCTGGCATCTCCACATTAAAACACAACTGATTGCTCAGATCGGTGTTGTAAATATTATTAAGCACTAGAATCGCATTGTTGTTGTTATGTAGAATTCCCTGAGTTGGGCTCCACCGAAAATCTTTTTTTTCAACAAACATCATGTCATCACGCACTAAAACTTTTACTTGGGGATTAACTTCAATAAGACTACTTCGTATCTTTTAAAGAGTTTATTTCGTTTCTGGCGTATTGACCGCGGGAGATCCTTTGCGATGGTGACACCCGTGCCACGCAATGTCGATGATGCCTTGAGTGCTGCAATAACTTGTTGTTTACATTTAAGTTTCACGATGAAATTCTTAACAGTGTGATTATTGGATCGAATTTTTTCGATCTATAGGTTGTCAGTGTGTGGTGCTGGGTGAATTAAGCTTGAGCAGATATTTTTGATGATATCCCTTTCTTCTTTGCCTTCTTGAGGTTTAACTCGTAGTATGAGATTATTTTCAGTGCTTTTTCTTTGAATTTCTTCAAATTGGCTCTCTAGCAGTTCGTACTTTCTTTCTAACGTTGTGACTTTCGTAGATAGTTGGGAATTGAGTTCCATGATTTGTTTGTTTACGTTTGTGATTGCTTCAAAATCGACTTTCTTGGCAGTATCTTTCATTTTTTCATCGAGCATATCAGAAAACAGCTGGAAAAGATCAGACTTTTTCATGGAACCAACCAATTCTTCTGCCATCGTTGGAAGGGGTTGAGTTTTTTTTCTGGACGTTGAATGTTTCGGGGGATGTTTCGAAGAGGGAATGAGTGAGGGAATGTATGCTCACAGGCTTTACGCTAATTGTAGATCTAATTGCGATAAGAACTCACTTTAATTTATATACGATGACTTTATCTGTGCTTATGATAATCTTTTTTCGACTTTCAACGTTCTTTAACTTATAGAAATTGACAAATTACGCACTTTTTTAGGAGTAGCTTTAAAACAAACTTTAACAAAATTTGACAGAAACGTCAATCCACTGTTAATACCATGCATTTGTTTTTTTTTGTTGTAATATCGGTTTTAGTGTGTATAATTTCAAGCAGAATAGTGCAAACAAGGCACTCTTTAGTTTACGGAGAAGATTTGTTATGTGTCCCATCTGAAGTTGCAGTCAATAGTGATCTATATGTATTTATAGGACCTTACTTCCTCGATACATAAAGCTGTTGATACGGCTTATATTTACCGGTTGACAATGAGTTCCACGGATGTGCATCAACTTTGTTTTTGAAACATTTATAACAAGGCCATTGTCGTCATCTTATAGCTTTGTTCAATTCGGATTGCATTATTTGTTTCGCGGTATCCAGCAACCGATGTCTTAATACAATGTCTGTATTATCAACGTACGCAAATCGAATGCTTTGTACAGAAAGAATAGTAATGGACCCAGTTTTGACCCCTGTGGTACGCCGTATTCAGTCAACTTCGGTTCAGTGTGTTTGTGTTATAAGTTTGATTTTGAACAAAAAAAATGAAATTCCATTAAATAGCTATAAATTTGTTTATTTGAGTGTTATGAATACATTCTGCAATTAGTAAATTGGTTTTCTAACACACTTTTTGTGCGAAAAAGGTCAACAATACGGCGAATAGCGGTTTCAGATAGTGATGTCGGGTGTAATATGGTAATAGTATTTCGCACCGACCATAATTTTGAAATCGAATTCCCTAACTTTGGTTGCTGACGAATATTCACAAAATGTGAACTTTTAAATGAATTTGCAAATTTATTCTATTTAAACGTAGAATATTTAATGTATTTAATATTGAACAAAATATTAATTTATAACATTGTTCAAGAACGAAATGAAACTACAAAATAATCACTCGCAAACGAACTACTGACTGAGATATATATATTTGATGTAATGGCTATGAGAGGAAGAGAGAAAGAAAATGTGCGCGAGCTCTCTCTCTCTTGCTCCTACAGTGTGATACAGACAATAGGCCTGTACTTGTTGTCTTAGATATACGAAATGTAAATGTCTATGAGAGAAAGAGAGAAAGAAAATGTGTGCTCGCACCTCTCTCTCTCTTGCCCCTACAGTCATATACGAAACGTAACTCTCTCTCTTTCTATCTTCACTAACTTATATCTCCCTCTCAACTTCCGTTCGCCTCGCCCAATCACACTTTTCGGAACGCTCTCGTCACTCATTCACCAGTGTTGCTTCTGAACAAAATCAACGCGCACCAGGGACAATGATGACATTGCGCGTTTGCATAAAGCTAATTACTTGGATGTAATAAAAAATTAATCATTCCGAGTAATTAGCAATTAATGCACACCACACATGAAAGGGTTACGAAATCAAAACAAACGACTTAAAATTCACCGCACAACACAACACGATTCCAAAAGAAATTACAGAGAACTGTCAAACCAACCAACATGCCTAGCACAGAAGACACGTCGGTCTCGCTTCAATTCATGGCGACAACATGGAAGGAATGTGGTCATCACCTCTGACCAACAGACAACAATTTTCATGATGGCCGAATAAAATGTGTGAGAGACCCATATCACTACTAAAATGCACTCTAACACCCACTCCGAAGATGTGGGGCATTGTTGCAAGAGCCGAAGGAACACACAGAACCGCGCATTGTCCTGGTGTTAGTGCGACATTATTGGTTACAACTTTACACAAAATGAAAAGGAGCAACATCTTGGGGGTTCAACAACCTCTGCAGAAACAGCAGGAGCTGTACATAAGCAATCAACAGCTTCAAGGAAAGCAAATGGAATATATTTTCTTTACTCGTCAGCCAACTGCCAATAAAAAGAGTTTAATATTTAAAAGGTTAAGAGTTTATATTTCAATGTTGCCTCCATTCGATTTCAGTTCAACTAACTGAAATATTTTGTGTGTAATCGCTTGCAAATCGCCTATTTGCCGGCTTAACAATAAATTTCCGTACAATTTCCGACCAGCTTACTCCCCAAATCAAGCGTGCGTAAAGAGGTTTTATTTCAAAAAACATAAATAACTTCGTAACAAAACCTTACAAACAAAATTAATTTAGTTTTTACTATACTAAACATGTGTTTATAGCAGACGTAGTTAACTTATGTCATGTGTAGTTTTGCAGTTGTGAATTTAATATCTTAACGTCAATGACATTGACAGGATAATCAATTTGATAGACAATTAGTAGACGTAGTTAAAGGTAGGTTATGGTGGAAAGTAGTTAGCCTATAAACTACGCGTTAAGCATGAAGATTTCGTGAGGTAGTTTACGCTGTCATCCTGCTTTTCAAGTTTTTTTTTTTTTGGGCTGTGCCAATGGATGTGGTAATCTTTGAAAGATGGCAAGCACGATTCGCAGACCCGAATAATCGATGCCAGGAATGCGCCTACGTACTAATCCACACCCAGGAGACTTCTACCACTCTCCCCGCAGGACTGCCGTTAGGTATTACTTCGCGGGGCTGGTAAGCATATCATGCTATTCGTCTTGTGGAGCTATTGTTGCTTCTCCCGTTACAGCTTGATCTGTTTCTACTGCTTCTGCGGCTTTGCGAATTTTCTCAATTCTTCGCAGCTCACTTTGCACATTCGTTACATATGCGCCAATCTCTTCCCAAGTCACTTCTGATGACAGCATATGTTCGATTATAGACGATGGGCTATGTAATTCTATTCTTCCGTGTGCAAACCGCCCGCAGTGGAATATTGCGTGCTCCGTTGTTTCTTCTTCTTCTGGGCGTTCAGGGCAAAGTGGTGAGGTATCGTGTCCAAATCTGCACAGGTACTTGCGATATCCTCCATGACCGGATAGGCACTGTGTAAGATAGTAATTACAGACTCCGTGTTTGCGACATATCCAATCTTTTATAGAAGTCTGTACGTCCATCCATTGGTCCAACGAGTTTGCCAAGTAGCTGCTGACGCTGCTTTTTCTTCGACCTTTATCCTCTGAATGGTAGTAGCATCGCGTTGGTTTAGAGATATTCTGTTATATATCCTGGACATCTCATCTGCGAGAATGTCGACAGACACCATTCCAGCTATAATAAATGCGGCCTCGTCTGAGATGGTACGAAAACCGCTAATTGTCCTTAACGCGCAGAGTCGATGTATAGATGATAATCGTTTTCTAGTCACCTTTGTCCTTAGTGCCTGCACCCAGACTGAGGCGGCATATAACAATACGGAGGTGACTACTCTGGAGAGGAACATCCTTTTAGCGTAACCAGCTCCACCGATGTTAGGCAGCATGCGCGAAAGAGCTCCCTGTAGTTGCGCTGCCTTTTTGGCTAGAAAGTCAACATGATTTTTAAAGTGCCGCTGCTTTGTGCACATTTGTGTTCCAAATATGCCAAAATATCCATCTGGAAATGGAGACTGGTATAATGCCTTGTAAAAAGTAAAATCCAGTCAATTCGCTTCTCTATTTTATTGAAAAATACAGACTGCATTAGAACTCAAAAGATTCAGATTGATAAATTGTATCGAATAAAAGCAAAATGTATTTTTGTACTTGAGCAAATTCATTAGTATTGAATTCGATACAATTGCATAGACTTTTCCATCCCTGGCCCCAATGTCGAGAGTAGAATGCCGCGTTTTAGTCTTGCTCCAACAGTGTGATACAGACAATAGGCCTGCACTGTGTCTTAGATATACGAAAGTAACTGGCTATGAGCGAAAGAGAGAGAGAGAGAGAATGAAAAGAAAATGTGTACTCGCACCTCTCTCTCTTACCCCTACAGTAATATACGAAACGTAACTATCTCCCTTTCTATCTTCACTAACTTATATCTCCCTATCAACTTCCGTTCGCGTCGCCCGATCACACTTTTCGTAACACTTTCGTCACGCATTCACCAGCTTACTCCTCAAGTCAAGCGTGCGTAAAGAAGTTGTATACCCTTTCGATGGCATACCCTGAAGAATTCTAGTTCCTAATACGAGTACTTTACACTGGTGTCATGTATGTATCTTATAAAGGGAATGTTAGGCTGTGAATAAAAACAGAGTGTTGAAATTTTGTGTTTTTTTTCAGTTTTATTATCCAATATAAAAACAATATTATTGACTTCTGAAATATAACCAAAATGATTTTGCTATGGAAGTTACTCTACATAAATTAAAATTTAACATGAAATAAAAGAAATTGTATGCAGTTAATGAACTTTTCTTAAACGTGGATATAAATAAATATGTGTGTGTATGTAGGTGTCGAATTTAAAAAAAAAGGAAGGCAACATTCCATTACGAATGATAATAAGAAATTTTCCATTATCTGAAAAATGTACTCATTCGCTTTCTAAGTGGCATAGCTATTGCGATTGTTTCTCTAATTTCATATGTACTTCGATCGATCTTTCTTTTGGGGAAAAGAAGGAGATAGTTGTATGAATGGATAATAAAAGGTTTTATTTATAAAAGCGTTATGCTATGGTGTAACTAACTCTAACCTAATTCGCATGTATAGCTTTATCATCTTTTCAACAAAAACAATTTCACACTTGATATTTTTTTGACACTTTAAATAAATAATAAAAAAAACATATCAACAACATATTAATTTTTAGTAACTATCCGTCTGATGTACATTTCAGTAAATTAAAAAAAAAAAGAATTAAATAAATATATATGTATTTAGGATGTTTATGATATAATTTTATAGTAGTTTAGAAAACTTGAATTCTATGATTTTCACGATCGCAAACCAAAATATTTCCATTTGACATGATGGCAACTCCTTCGAGTCCTTTGAATTCACAGTCTCCCGAACCCCAAGAACCGTATGTCTTCAAGAAGCTTCCATCTGGATTGAATATTTGAATGCGGTTGTTGCCAGAATCGGCAACGAAAATATAACCTTGATCATCGACGGCGACACCCCTGTGGAAATTCCAATTTAATTTTAAAACAAAATTCAAAGAAAGACATTAAAATGTTACCTTGGGAATTTGAATTGCCCATCATCAGAACCCTCTCCGCCAAATGTAGATAGTACCTTCCCATTGACGTCAAATATCTATTTCAGGAGATAAGTTAAACAAAAGTTTGCATAATAAGTTGTGGACACTGATATACGGATGCTTCTCTTAGATACACAAGCTCCATACATGTGAAGACTGTAGATATGTTTTAATCAAGTATGGATTCGTTTTGGGATTTTCTTACCTGAATTCTGTGGTTGTTAGAGTCGGAAACAATTACTCGGTTTGTATTCGATACGGCTATATAGTGTGGATGTTCTAGTTGTCCTTCGCCACGGCCACAAGAACCGAATTTACCAACGAAGGAGCCATCCGATTGGAAAACCTGTAAAACAACAAAGACGATGTTTTCAAAATAAGATTTTAATATGGGAGAGGAGCATCATCGGTTTTGTGTAATATTGATTGACAAATACGAGTACGAGTGTCTGTTTGAAATGAGGACATCCAATGAACTGCATTCTGTAATTGGTTTCAATAAAGATGCTGAGCGAAATGATGCATTTGAACAAGGAAGGGTTGTGTTTTGGTCCGTGTT
Source organism: Portevinia maculata (assembly GCA_949715645.1). Lineage (NCBI taxonomy): Eukaryota > Metazoa > Arthropoda > Insecta > Diptera > Syrphidae > Portevinia > Portevinia maculata. The sequence goes on from OX454526.1 coordinate 226,557,654, forward strand.
TGAACAATTTGATGACTAATGTATTTGCGGTTCAGTATTTACTTAAACTAAATAACGATTCTATCTAGATTTTCATACATTCAAAGAACTTTACAAACTTTTGGAGAAAGTATGTAGTTGGTTAGCCAGAACATCGTCTAATGATGTAGTTTTGGCTCGGAGGCGGATTGCAAAGTGATAATGAGAGAGGCGACAGCCGAGCAACACCGTGTTCTCCTGAAAGACATTTTTTTAGGGAGATGTCGATGAAAAAAAAACATAGGGACGGGCTACAGTCCGCTTCGGCGAACTGTTGGATACCCTATTCTTATTCCTTTCCCTCATAAGTGGGCGTGACAAAAGTCTAAGTGTTTTTGAATTGTTAAGAACGCTCTACATATCTTGTTGTATAATATTTAAAGGATTTAATCGAAAAAAAAACGAAACTTTTGTAAACAATAACGCTCCCTAGCTCAAACTTTGGTTTTTCAATAAAATTGTTTTATTTAATTGTGGGCGTGTCAGTGCGCAGAGTTTAGAAATTGTATCTCATGAGCAGTTTTAGGAGTCAGAGATCATATATAAAAAATTTCAGCTTTCTAGCTGAAAATTCATTTTTTTCGATTCTTAAACTTGATAATTTCGGGCCTATGGTTAAAATTTCAGCTCTCTAGGGCCAGTTTAAAGGCCACATTTTTGCCTACAGACGGACGGGCATGGCTAGATCGAAATCACTATCGATGCTGATCATAAATATAGTAACTTTAATATTAAGGTATGTTACAAATTTCGCGTCAAAATTAATATACACTTAGAATAGGGTATACCAAGAAAAACTAGTTGATAAGTGCAGAGCACAGCCATGCGAGATTCCCTAGAGCTACCTTGCTAAGATAGAGCAAGACTGTTACGGACTTTAAGAGGAAATGGAAAATAAACATGGTGATGGGCAGATAAATTTTGCGCAACGATACATGAATTTGTACCAATTATTGCAATCCTTTCGTTTTTTTTTATAATGTCCTCGCACTAAAGGGATGTTTGGATACGCTTTTAATGTAATAGCTACACAGCGCGGGCGTTAAGGAAATGAGGGTTGGAAGATAGTGAGAGATGCCGATGCACGTTGGTTTTAATTGTTTGTAGATTATAATGTGTAGGAAAAATGGAGCGGGGAAGAGCATTCCACATTCGTGTTGTACGGCTAAGGAAAGATTCCTTGTATTTCACTGTACGCCAGAATACAGGCTTAAGGGTAAACTGATGCGCATTCCTTGCATAGCGCGGGTATTGCGGTTGAAATGTACTAGGGGTGGAATGCAACTGGCTTTTTCATTTGAGCACTTATGGTGGAAATATCGATAAAATAACGAGAGATAGGAGACATTGCGACGATGACTAAGAGAGTCAAGCGATCTCGCGATGTTACAGTCAACAATGAGTTTTATCGCGCGTTTTTGAATCCTGTCTAGTACCTCCAAATAAGTAATTGGTGCACCAGACCAGAAATGCGCACTGTACTCAAGTTTTGGGCGGATAAACGCCTTATAAATAGTAGCAAGATCAGAGGGAGTGAAATAGTTCTTGCTTAAGGATGCCAAGGCATTTCGCAGCGTTCTTGGCGACATCGAATATTTGGTCATTTCAACGTAAGTTGTCATTAACACACATACCGAGAATGGAAATCCGTTCGGTTTCACCGATGCAAGTTCCATTCATGGACAATGGCATGGTATTAGGGTTTGGCTTTAATGACAGAAGACAGCATTTCGTTTTTGAAGCATTAAATTCCACTTTATTAGTTGCATCCCCTGAGTTATGCTGTCGAGGTCGGAATTTAATGAGCTTAACATACGTTGCCGTTCCAGTTCCAAACCCGAAGATGAGGGGCATGAACCAAGAAACGAATATGAGAAGCTGAGGGTACTGTCATTATTACGTAAACGCTTTAAATTTTAGAAATTCGGTTTTAAATTTATGATTCTGTGCCCCAAACTTCACTTGCACTTTATTACACCCCAGACAATCGACCATCTGAGACCGCTATTTGCAGTGTGGTTGACCGTTTTCGCACAATAATTTTGTTTTCAAGATGTAGTGGCAACGAGATGCATAAGAAGAGTGCGTACTGAAGAGAATATTGCATCAGTTCAGGGGAATGTTGCAGAAGGTCCAAATGTATCGATTCGACGGTGTTACTTTATGGAAAACTACGCACGCAAAGGTTTTGGTTTGAAGGCTTACAAGATACAGCTCGTGCAAGAATTGAAGCCAAATAATCATCATTACGAAATTTATCGATTCGACGTTGTTCCTTTATGGAAAATTGCATAAGCATTTGCTTTGAAAGCTTTCAACAACAGCTAGTGCAAGAATTGAAGCCAAATGATCATCTAAATTTACGATTCGACGTTGTTCTACTACGCTACTAAGCTACGCTACTACGGGAAATATTTTTTTTTTGTTAGGGTGTTGACAAAGATTCGCAAACACTGCAATGCAACCTGAAAAATTATTTCAAACTTCTCTGGTGATTCATTTTAACTTGTGATTGATTTGATCATGCGCTATATAGCTGGCTGTACTTTAGACGGCTGCTTGCGTTACTTGTTTTGAAGCAATAGCCCCAACAGATAGCCTTGCAGGTCCTTGACTGGGTACTCCTTCCAGATCGTGAATCAAAGATCTCACGACTCGTTCATGCTTCCATTATTGATAAATATTTCCTTTCCGACACTTGTGATCTCCAGCCGTGTCAACCCACGGACTGGCATGCGCATTTGCTGCACAGTTTTATGATGTTTAACGTGTCTCTAGGATGACAGCAATGGTTTAATTGCCTAGATGTGATTTCTCCCGAAGCGAAAAGCTGAAATTGACCTTCTAAATAACAAATTCAAGGGAGTTTTTCAGTGGGAATGAGAGGAACTACAAATTTAAGCCTCACACTAAATTTTTTATTTATACTGGCCAATTTGAACAAGCTACAACAATTCTTGTGTGATTATTCATTTTTCTGGTTTTGGGCGATTGCTCGCCATGGAGTGACCTTATTATCCTTGAAGCCGATCATTTTATATCCTGTTGGTTTATTTGGTAGGTATTGTATACTTCTTTGAGCAATGGCGAGGCATTAGCAGAGGATGCACAAATTAATTAAGAAGTAGTTTTTTTCATTGAAACATCATCACGTTGAAAATAGCCGATGTAACAAAGAACTATTTTCCTGAAAGTCATCTGCGATTCAATTTGATCAACAAATCTTCATCAGTAACAAAGTGCCTAAAGTCATTATGCTATCGCCTAGCTAAAGTTGAGCACCCACAGAATGCACTCGAAATCCTTAAATCACCACAACGCTTAAACTGGCAATTCAGTCAAAACCACTTTTCTTCGAAAAACAAATCTATTTACCGAAAGCACAAACCCTTAAACTATTTCCCATAAACAAGAGCAAATAATTAACTTTCTCAAAGTAATATACCGAAAAAAGTATTAAAAAAAAAAACAGAAAAACAATTTCAAACTCATAAGCAAAGAATTCTTCCCCTATTCGTCCAACTACACTCGACAGCAAATAAACCGGGCCACCCGCTCGTTCAAACTCTGATTCGATTTTCTTTTAAAGTATAAAACATACAACTAAAAAAGTAGTACCAACAGAAAGTGCGTTACATGTTGAATAAAATGAATGGAAACTCATTGGGATTATTCAATTAATTCAGTGTTTATTTAAGGTTATACAAAATAGAGTAATTTTCTAGTTGTGTTAATTAATGTAATCATAAAATGAAAAAAAAAATGTAATCCAACAACAAAGAAAATATTAAAAAAAATAAATATTGGTCAATATCTGGTATTGCCTCCTCTTGCTTGGATAACTGCCAGCATCCTTGCATTCATCGACCTCATGAGCCTGATGATGAAATCTTGAGAAAGAGTGCGATTCGCAGCTCTGGAAGCCTTGTTCGAGCAGGTATCCGGGCTCGAACCCGACGTTTCAGTTCATCCCATAAATGTTCTATCGGATTTAAGTCCGGGCTTCGAGCTGGCCAGTCCATCGTACGAATGCCGACGTCCCGTAGATACTGGGGCACAGCATATCCTGCCCGATATATCCTGCCCGATATATCCTGCCTGATATATCCTGCCCGATATATCCTGCGAAAGGTAACACATGGTCTGCGAGGATTTCAGAAATGAAGCAATGAGAAATCAATCCACGTGTACGGCCCATTTGTTCGATGAAAACTAAAGCTGTAAGTGCGGTTAAGGACATACCGCCTCAGACCATTACAGACATCCACAAGCAGCAGTTTCCTCGATGCAACATTGAGAATATCGTTCACCAACGCGACGATATACTCTCTGACGTCGATCACTTATATGTAGACTCACCCTGGACTCATCAGTATAGAGTACATTACCCCACTGCTCCAACGTCCAATCCCTATGCTCTCGAGCTACGGTTAATGCTGGGCCTGTTGCAGCTCTCTTTGTAGTCAGTTTCTGTTCAAAAAGTCTACTTCTGACGGTATCTGAACTTATGAACACTTATTGTTCATCCCGCAGACTTTGTTGGACTTGAACTGTTTAATAACCGATCATCTGCTGCTGATGAAGCCCTAGGTCTGCCCGTACCTGGACGTCGATCGAATGCCCCAGTCTCTAGGTATCTTCTGTAAACTCGTTGCACCGAAGATCTGCTAATTTGAAGTCTTCGAGCGACCTTACGTTGCGCAACGCCTGCTTGAAGGAGTGCTACATACGGCTTTAACTGCTTCCTGAGGTGTCGTATCCATTATTAACAACGTAAAAAAATGCAAAAATACACGCGGCTGTGCAAGCCACTGACACTGACTAACCTCATTGTAGAAAAAAGAACGGTAATCGCGAAATCTAGACAAAACTAAGCAAATCGTTAGCATTGTGTTTCGTGCTTGATTACAATGTGAGTTAACGGTACTTAAGAATAAATTTAAAATCATTTTTATTGACATGAAAAGCACTTTCTGTAGGCACCACTTTTTTAGTTGTATGTGTTATACTTTTAAAGAAAATCGAATCAGAGCTTGAACGCTCGGCTGGCCCGGTTTATTTGCTGTCGAGTGTATTTGCAGATAATTTTTCAACGACGAGTAAAACTTTTCTAAATTCTACGGAAGTAATTTCAAATGAAAAGCAAAATACGCTTTGACCTTCTCCCACTATTTGCTCTGCATAAATACTTATCAAATAAAATACGACTTGGACATTGCACATTATACTTTTTTTATAATTATTTTGTAACTTTTGCTAATGGGAAACTGTCGCAAATTTCAAAATTCATTAGCTACACACAACAGAAAATTATTTGAAAAATAGTTGTTGCTATAAAAATAGAATAGATAAATAATATCCAAAACCATAATGTTCCTGTGTATCTGTATAGCAAATAACATACCTGAACTCTGTGGTTTTCTTTGTCACAAACATAGATAAACCCTAAGGCGTCTGTGGTAACACCCCATGGATAATTGAATTTACCATCCGCAGTACCTTGAGAACCAAATGCTCTTAGGAATCTGCCTTGCGGATCAAGGACTTGAATACGATGATTATATCTACAAGTACAAAGCACAAAATGGAAAATAATTAGATTAGTATAGTGCTTCGTGCAGCGCATACACGTTACTCACCTATCGGCTATGATGTATTGACCGATGCGATTGACAGCAACACCGGCTAGGCAGTCGAACTCACCCTCACCGCTACCGTACTCGCCGAATTCCTTAACAAAAATGCCATTGGAATCGAAAACTTGTACGCGATGATTTGATGAATCCGCCACCACGATGCTATTGTCCGGGCCGACGGCTAGGCCGCGCGGCCACGTAAAGGATCCGGGCTCGCTCCCCCGGCCCCCCAATTGGAACAGCTGTTGACGTTTGCGTAGGTATAACTGTTTAGGGGAAGTACCTGCTACTCCTGTTATACCGGCTGTTACCGTAGGGGACGTAGGGGAGCCTAGCCCGTTTTTTGAATCATCGTCCGATGATGCAATTTCATTTGCCTGACGCAATGGCAGGCCTAGGCTCAATCGGCGCGATGCCGCCGACGATGTGGCCGATGTACTACTCGATGATGGTAGGTGACTGCTAGTTGGTGGTGCGTCACGTGTCTCCTTGGACGTCTTGTTGCCATATTTGTTCTTGAGGTATCGCGCCCATGAGCTTAGTGCCTCACCATCTTTATTTGCAGCTGATGTTGCGCTGCGATCTGGCGAGCTGTCACGTGACTTAAGTGCGTGCGATGAGCGGCTACGACCAAGATCAGATCCACCGTAGGATGATCCAGCGTACCTAAAAGGATAAAGGTTAATTAATTAATTATGATGCAAATCTTAAAAGCGAACACTTTTCTACGGCACTCAGATTTTTCACTTAATTTAAAACAATTACAAAAAAAATGTATTCACAAATAAAAAACGAATCCGAACGAATTAACATTAAATAAAATTTAACAACGAATTACTACAAAAAAAAAAAAAACATTACGGAACAAAGTGACTGAGTTTCAATATTAATGTTTAACTTTAAATCAAAAAAAAATTAAAAGAAATAAAAATTACAAACAAAACAACTAAAGCGGTGAATGAAAAAAATGTTATAATTCTATATTGAAATTCTAGTGAAAATGATATTCTAACTTCTATCACTGGTTTGAACTATCTTCTTTGGTTAAAATGGTTATTTTTTTCTTTTTTCCTTTTTCATTATTGTTTAGTATAAATGTGACCGAATAAGGTAGTGACAAAAGTGAGAAAAGTAGTAGAACTAAGATGTAGTGGTAGTAGTAGTAGTAGTCTGGGTTCGCACCTTGAAGCTAAATAAGCAGATGGTGAAGCTGCTGTTGGCGAAACAGCATCATCAAGATCGTCGTCATCGTTGGCCAATGCGTGCGATGATCGACTGCGTGCCAATCGATTGCGGCGCTCCTTCATAGCCAGATAACGTGAACGACCTGTACCGTAGCGGCTATCCGAATCATCTCCAGTTCCGTTGGCATCCTCGTCTGGCTGAACGACGGCACTGCTCTTGCTCTTATTTAAAAAGCGGCTTGTATAGCTGCAAATTATTTTTTCTTTTGATTTTTTTTTATGGTTATGAGATTTTTTATTTAATTAGTTTAAAGTTCCCTTTTAATTTTGATTTGAAAAAAATTCCGGTCCAATTTGATGGTTGTCATTTGATAAGCTTTGTTAATTAAACCTTACCAATCTATCCACAGCCGGCAAAAAGTAAAATTAACAAAACGAGATTAGTTGAAACGGAAGAACGAAAAGGCATAAATGGAAGTATACAGTGAGTTTGGCTTTTATTTTTTAGTGGAGGGAGTGAAGGATTTACTTGTTTTGAAGCGTTTTTGGAAAATAAATGTAATGTAATTTTGAATTCCTTACACTGGCCACATGGGCACGAATATTTATTTCAGATGTGAGTTGGTATTGTGGCATATCAACATACACATTACCATAGTTTACTCTTTCATCACAAACCTAAATAGGCGCTTTTGTGCCGAATTTGTACATATTAATTGTTGTAGTTTATTGACAAGGAATCAGTTACGTAGCGCTTATACATAGATTTCAAGATAAGCAGTATTTCCTTATCAATTGTTGCTTTTTGCATCGCTTTTGCTCGGCCGCAGTGCAGGTGCCATGTGCTGATCATCGCCTTGGTAGCACTTGAGGATATTACAGCTATGCCCCTAGTCCAAATGCTCCCAACTAGTAAAGTTCGTGTTCTTGATTATCATTGACATATAATCTCCAAGAAATAGTGCATCTAATAATAAACTTATAATTGACCTTAATGCCAATTCTAGATATATTCCCCTGGAATGTGTTCAGAGGAATTAAATTAGACCGATGCTACACATGGATGATTTCGATGTTGTATCATCTGACGATACCCTTGATATTTGTTTATTTAAAGGTCTTTTCTGGCTTAACACCTTTTTAACATAACAAAGAGTTTTAAAACGTCGCCTTTCCTATGAAAAATGTATGTAAAAACATAGGGACGGGCTACAGTCCGCTTGGGCGAACTGTTGGATACCCTATTCTTATTCCTATCCCTCATAAGTGGGCGTGACAAAAATCTTAGTATGGTTGAATTGTTAAGAACGCTCTACATATTTTGTTACATAATATTTAAAGGATTTTATCGAAAAAAAAGGAAGCTTTTGTAAAAAAAACGCTCCCTAGCTCAAACTTTGATTTTTCAATAAAATTATTTTATTTAATTGTGGGCGTGTCAGTAAGCGGATTTAAAAAAAATTAACACATGAGCATAAAGGGCCCCTAGAGAGTATATACTATAAATTTCAGCTCCCTAGCTCAAACTTTGGATTTTCAAAAAAGTTTTTTTTTTTAATTGTGGGCGTGTCAGTAGGCGGATTTTGAAAATATTTACACATGAGCTTAAAGGGCCCCTAGAGAGTATATATTATAAATTTCAGCTCCCTAGCTCAAATTTTGGTTTTTCAATAAAATTGTTTTATATAATTGTGGGCGTGTCAGTGGGCGGATTCTGAAAATTTTATCTCCCGAGCAGTTTTAGGCGTCATAGATCATATATTAAAAAAATTCAGCTGTCTAGCTCAAAATTCGATTTTTTCGAAAAATTTGTTTTTTTTTAATTTGTGGGCGTGTCTGTGGGCGGATTTAAAAAATTCGTAATCTTGATTATTTCGGGACCCTAGAGAGTATATGGTTAAAATTTAAGCTCTCTAGGCCCAGTTTAAAGGCCTAATTTTTGCCAACAGACGGACGGACGGACGGACGGACATGGCTAGATCGACTATCGATATTACTATCGATGTTGATCATAAATATAGTAACTTTTAGGGGCCTACGGGCAATATTAAGGTATGTTACAAACTATGCTTCAAAATTAATATACACTTAGAATATGGTATAAAAACGTTATGCTTAAGCTTTCTTTGCCTGCTGCAGCACCGAGACTTGCATCCCCTTTAACCGTTGTACAAATATCATATTTTACTGCGACTTACTTTATAAGAGCGACCAAAAGGTGATTTAGTGTAGTGTTAAAAGTAGTATCAAGAAAAAGTAAACATTTTCCAAAGAAGTGTCCTGCGGTTTTGTCGATCTGTCCCGAGGCATCGCAGATAATTGCGCAACTTTGACCTTAAATTTTAAAGAGTTTCGTAACTGTTTGCTCCTCTATAGAGAGCCTACAGTCTACAGCTAAAATGCAGCAGACTATCTATGAACATATGGATAATCTAATTTGGTTCTGCAATCTAATATTGTGTCATCATATCATTTACAAGATATACAGGCACACATAACAAAGTTTGTTGAAAATTTCATCTGCCACGATTTCGTAGACAAGAGTTAATGTGTAAAGCCGGACTTGCAAATTCAAAGAGTTTTTAGGTTAAAACACTATTTAAGAGGCCTTAAACGCAACTTGGTGGATGCTAGAGAAGACTAGATACATCATCATGTAAGATCACAATCGTCTGACGATGTTGCTTCGGCTATAGCTGTGCACGGCAGCATTAGGTAAAATAAAGCCCTAATCGATTTAGAAATAGCGCCCAAGGAAATTTTATCGTATATGACGCTCCGCGCGAGACAAAAATACATTAAAAAAAATAATGGACAGATCGTCGACTCACGATCGGAAGGAATGCCCGGACCTTTATTCCTTAAACTGGTCGAATAAAATTAAAAAGGAGAAGGTCGAGCAATCAACCAAAGTAAAAATGAACAATCGCTCACATTTTTTCGGCCGATTTTTGCGGTTTTGATACAATTTATCGCATATGTTGCCCTTATATTTGGGCGTTATTTCACTATTTTGCAAATTGTTTTTTTTTAAACCTTGGACCTTGTTTCAAATTACACTTATTCAATTTATTTATTTGGGCGTTAGTTCCTATCAATATAATGAACCGAAACAAGCAAATAACACCAACCCGAGTGGGTCATAAATCCACAAACCAATTGTGAAAATATAACCCATCCAAGTAGGACAAAAATCCACATCATTTTAGGTCATAATTACACAACATTGTCTCACTTCAAAAAATTAATATACCGAACAAAGCGCCTTCTGCAACATCGCACCTACTGCCAATCCAACTGTGACCCCAAGCAGTACGGCAGTATTTATGCAGCACTGGAAAAAGGAGCTCATTCACTCACTCTATACTCAGCTGGAACTGGAGAAAGTGCACATCAAGCAAAAGGGTTTTGGTATATGGTGTTATCTCCCGTGAAGCCTTGCTAAGTCCAAAGCATTATATGGGATATTTATTTCTTCAACTCTTTCCTACACTCAAAAGTATACGAGTACTTATTGCAACCGTGCTAAAATTTCGAATTTAAATTGAGTATCTCTCTCTTCTTTACCGGCGAGTTTATGATCAGGATTTAGGACATCATAGCCCTCCCACTTCTGCATTCCTTCTGGTCCACCTTGTGGGGTTCGCTGGTTCAACCTCAATAAACATAGGCATTCTTTCCTGTTTCGGTTTTAATCAGTTGCTGGACGTTTTTAGACCTGTCTAAATTCCAACTCTTGCACACTCCTATAATTGACTATTATTTGATTATCCTTTTACGACAACGGTGATATCCAGCCGTGTCAACTCACGGATTTGAATGCACACTTCCGAGACAGTTCCAAGTTCTTAATTGTGTCTCTAGGGTGACCTGAGTATTGAAATTGCTTAGATGTGATTTGTCCCTTTAGTCCCCTTCTACCATATGCGCTGGGTGATATTCTCAGCCCGTCGCTGCACGGGAAAATTGAAACGAGTGTAAAGGGATGGTGTTACGGTTATAGGGTATTTACGTCTGTCCGTTCGCCTGCTTAAGCTAAGCGTTTAGGGTTTTTAGAGTAGTATCTCGCGACCATAAAATACAACTCGTTGGGTGGGCGTAGTAGCTCAGTAGTTATTCGTTTTACAACTTAGTAAGTGGTCTAAGGTTAAAATCACGCCGAGACCAGCTCCACCTTAAGTTTGTTTTCACCGTCCCACATTTTGTCGGCGTAAAATTGTAGGTTCTTCCGTTCTTGCCTAAAATAAAACTTCGCATACACAAAAACGGATAAAGTGATATCTTAAAGACCATTCATATGAGAGCGATACGCGTCCGAATGATAATTCTTAAAAGTTGTCACTTCATTCAAGGGACACAATTGTTTGGTGGCGGACCGCCGCGAGTTCCAACTCGAAAAGTACAAGCAAATCCTAACAACATTCTGATTTTTGGGCTAAGTTCAAGCGATTTTTTTAATCGTCGGTGTGTGGTATGCCACCAAATGTTGTGGATTTGACAAAACCGTGTGCTGCCACCAATGGAGATCACCGGCAGGCGCATACATACCTCAAAATCGTAAAACTGAGGCAATCCGGGATACTACAAATGCAATGTCACAAGCATTTGATTGGCCACAATGCCGAAGTGATTCGAAATCGGGAAGCCTTCCGATACTTTTTATGGTCAAACCGACGAACTCTACTGGCGGGCCAGAAGGGATGCAGTGCAGTCCATTCCTGCAGATCATAGCCTCGTCGGTAACGAAAAGAATAATGAATACTATTACATCAAATTTGCATACTTATGTAATACATTTTTATTGTATAGCACAATTCGAAAACGTTTCTAATTAAAGCGAGACCCACTTGTGCACTTTATTTACATTCTTCTCTCAAAAAGGGCGAACCTACATACATATGTATAAGGCAAAAACCTGCTCCCGAGATATTTGAAGATTCCCGAAAGATCTCACCCCGTAACGACTTCCACAGTTTGTTTTTGCTTTATAATGAATAAGTTTGTTCTTTTCTTGAATAGAGATGTAATGGTGTTGCTTCATCAGATATAAGGTATTAAACGGACTGCATGTCTCGAATGATGGCTAGTATTTTTGAAGTATGTTTGGAGGCTGAAGTCCAGATGTGGGAGCAATACTTAATCAACGCTCTAACGAAGAGAAACAGAGCTTCGTGAAAAAGTACCTTTATTTGTAGAGGGATTATATAAAGTTATACCTGCAATAACTTAGACCCCAAGAAATACTAGTGGTCTCATTAGGATTAATAGGCTGTTGAATTTGTGTAACCTTCGAAGTATTATTTCGATGTCAATGTTTTTTTTTATACAAATCTTGAATGAGATTTGCTTCACAGGTCCGTCATTCGAGACATTAGCATATTTGGTTTTGTGTTGTTTATAGGTTCCGAAAAGAAATCAATATGGAGTATAAGTAAGATTGAAGAAAGTATTGAACGTTGACGCACACCTGCGGTAAGAAATCCGCAGGCACTCCACCTTCACAAGTGTTGAAAAAATCGCGAATGAATTTCACTATCATACAAATGAATTTTCCGAGGTTAATGTTCCTCAGACGTTTTCTTCGTATTATATAAAAAAGAATCTTTAGAAGCATTATGCTAATAACTTTCCATCATAAATATATTATCGCCTTTGACCGTGTGACCGTATCTGGGTCATAGATAACTTCTCCTTTCAACACCCAGAGCAGAAAACAAATTTATTATAAATTATGTAGGTATTTACACGCATACACAAATAACAAATTCATATCAAGCCAACAAGGAGATTTGCCTCTCTGCCACTAAAAATAAACAAATAAATATTCTCTTCCAATTCCACCTCCACTAAATGAACTCGAAATAATTTGCTATTCTCTACTGCACTTGGGCAAGCAAACAAATTTTGAAAATATAAACGAGTATATACTTGCGTTACCAAAAAAATATCTACAAAAATAAAAGTGACAAACAAAATTAAAAAAATAAATTAAAATAAATCTGTTATTGTGTCTTGGGAGTGGTGTGAATAGTTATTCTCATTTTGCTGGTAGGCAGTGATATACAAGAAAATATAAAATCATTTTAAAAAAGGAACAAAATAACGTTGAACATAAATTAAAAACAATTTTAAGTAATTCACATCAAACAATTTATTAGTGTATTGGTAATGTTTAATTAAATGAACTTAAAATATTGGTTAGTAACGTATATAGCCTCCAAAATTATGAATTATCATGATTTTCAATTTGCTACATATGAGTGGTGTTCAATTCAATTAGCATCGATGCATGAAAAAAAAACTTCGAATACATGTAATACTTTATTTATTAAATTTGTATTCCTTCCCTCTTAATTTACTAAAACCGAATAATAACGCACGATTTCTTTTTTATATAAACACCCAAAGTTAATTGCGAAAAGTTTTCGAAGAAATCCCTTCCTTACGTTTCTTGTTGGTTAGAAGGCTTATGGAGAATTGGTTCATGAAAGTCACACAACCGGAAACTAATAAAAGGATTGTCCTTCAGATAAATCCTTCTAGGAAGCAAGAACAATAAACTTTTTCTTTACAAGCTCTGCCGCAGGACCTAAATACCTGGATTTTCCGAACGGCAAATAAATAACAAGACCGATGCCCTAATAACAATGAATATTTTCGTTACGACATTAAATTTTGGATTTTTATTTATTATTAAGGTCAACTTGGGGAGAATTTCATTAAAAATATATCGACAAAAAAAATGCTTGTAGGTTCTCGTATATCAACGAAAGGATAGGGACAGGATTCTATATTTAATTGAACAGTAGCTATGGGGATGAATGCTTAGCATTAGGATAAGCAGTGGAAGTAGTATATTACGAAAAAATCAACGAAAACATATTTATTAGGAAACGAACATCAAATTAAAATCTTTACAAAAGTACTATTTTTATAGGTTATTGGTTTTATATCAAATTTTATTTGTGTTTTTCACTATCCCTGTTGAGTAAAAATATAAAATTAAGTTCAACATTGTCATGGATCAAATGGTAACAGTGTTTTACCCGTTTTCATGCTACTGGTGTTGCTTTAAATTGCAAAAGCCGATTAAATATTCGAATGACAAGAGCTATGGCCAATATAAAAAGTCCTATATCGCGAATAACCCGGACACTACAAAAACATGAAAAGTGAACATTTGAGGAATACATTAAAAGTGAGATGAAACTTATGAAAAATTTAATCGCTCCGAAGCAGCACATTGGGAAAGTCGGAAAAAAATTGGTCGGGAATTAAAAAAAAATAGCGTTGTTTAAATTGCCTATTGCGAACTTTTGAAGAACAGAAAAGGCCTAGGCATGGCGACTCAGGACCAATCAGCTGGTCTATTTTACGGGACTTACAGGGCCAGAGCCTTAAATTATAGGGTGGTCTACAAATTATAAAAGTCTACAACTATGGAACGAACTAATATTTTACGATACTTATTTTTCTTATTGATTTTGAATAATGAACCTCACATTCGGTATAACTTCTCGATTCCAAGATCCTACTAACATTATAAATGTGAGTGTTTGTGCTCAATTACGGTTTTGAATGAACGTTTTTTTTGACGTTTCTTCTGATGATAAAATCGGCTTTACTTTTCAAATCCGCCAACTGACACGCCCATATTTTAGAAAATATAGTTTGATTGACAAATTTGATGGAAATGATGGATGTGTTCTTTACAAAAAGTGAAAACAATATCCTTCTTAGCATTCGCTCAAACTTAGTTGTTTACCCCACCATCATTTAAGTGACGTTTTTGAATAAAATTCCGTTTGTTTTCGATACACTCGTTTTATTTGAAACATATCAATTCTTCAACTCCTACTCCAACTTTGACAACCATGCCGCACGTTTTAAAACAAATGCTATTTTATGGGATGGAACACATTAGTACCTCAACCTCAACTTCAACGTTACACCTAAATCCTAAATTCAATGTTGACGTGCAATTCCCACCAACCTCAAAATGCAAATGTTGTCTCTTGCTTGTATTTTGGCATAGTTTTTTTCCTTTGCTTACAACCATTTTTTATTTCGCTTTCAAAGTTGCAAGTGTTTGACTCGACTTCCATCGCTGAAGCTGAAAATTATTGCAACGAGACTTAAATATGATTTATGGTTTATCAAAGCTCCAAAAAATATTAAATGCACAATAGAACAACCAGAACCTACCCTTGAATCTTAAAAGTTTTGTGAACGAGCTAAGTCATGCGGAGAGAAGGTTTGTTCCTTTCAAACTGCGAAGCGTCCCACCTTAACACTGTTTGATTCGCAGAAAATATCTGAAATAGGATCCTGCTTCCTGCTATACAACTAGCAACTATCATTAGCCGAGAACTAAGGTGTTTGAGCGGGCTAAGCCATGCGGAGAAAAGGGTTCAATGCCTTCAACCCGAAGTGGGCCACCCAATTTGATTCGAAGAAGTAAGCTGACAAAGGCGACTACTGGACAATTAGCAACCAGCTTCACTGGAGCAACGAAAGATATCATTTTAACACGCGAAGCGTCCACCCGAACACTATTTGATTCCAGAAAGTAACCAATTTTCTGGGTAAAGAATAAAATTGTTGTTTTTTGTATTTTTACTTTTTGTTTTAGAGTTTGAATTTGTGAAAAGAAAAAGTCAATAGCCAATAACAGTCGACATTTAGAAAATCGATATTTTAAAAAACCGTTTTTTTTTCTTAATTTTGATTCCACCTTTTCGTTCTATTGATCAATCGCCATTAATTTTTCGGAGATTTTTAAAATCGACTTTTTAGAATCGGGATTTATAAAGACGACATATCGGACCTAATCCCTTAAGTACCTACCTACCTCTGCAAATGAATTTGCATTTCCCCGTTTTAATAAACTTTAATTTTAAGATAAGAACAAATTTATAGTAAGAGTAACTGGTGAAACTCGTGTCTTAGAAAATATTAGGGATAGATTAAATGGGTGCCTATTGTTTCGCCATTTTTATTTCACAAACTGTCATTTCGTTTTGGTCACAGTAATTGTTGTTCACTTCGCAAAAGTTGTGAATGTTTTTTTTGATCTTCTTTCGTTCCAGAATTACATCGTTATCGTAATTTCTTTTGCTTTTACTTGTTTGCCATTTTAGATATTTGGGATGCGCTTTACTTGCGTACTGTAAATTTATTTCCAGAATGGTTGTTTCGCGATCTCTCTCTATTTATATCTATTGTTTGGCAATTAGTTTGTCATCAGTTTACTATTATTGCTTAAACGTTGGCACTCAAATGCAATATAATTGTTAGGAGGAAGTAAAATGCGGGCCACCGAAGTATCTTTTGATTTGCTGTGATATATGTATGGAAGTGCTTATGCATTGGTATCTTTCAATTGCCGCGAATCAAATATGACACAAGTGACCCTTTAACTGATTTTTGGAGTTTATTGCACTTTTAAAAGTCCATTTAAGTTCAACCTCGAATTGGACCTAACTTCACATTCAAAACTGCAATAAAATTCAAATCTTAAATGCAATATTATCTAAACAACATTATTTTTAATTTCTGGCATTTTCCATAAGTGAATGTAATTCTGTCCAAGGAAACAAGGCCCAATTCCAGTTTGAACTTCAATGCACTTTGAAAAGTACTGATACAATAATTTGAAAAAAAAATAACAAAAACAAAATGGAGGAAGATATCACCATTTTATCAAAATTAAAATGAAATGATCTAACGAAACTGTAAAAAAAAAATGAAACAAAGACGAACTAATTACATAATGAAGTAAAAATTATTGAAACAATCCAAAATGAAATGAACTCAAGACGAACAAATAACAAATACGGAATACTTTGCGAAAAAGTCAAAAACGGAATGAGCACAATATTTGTTGTTGTTGTTTTGTGAAATGTGAACGATTCGAAACAACGAAAATCCTTATGAAAAAGTCGAGTTGTTCCAAATGTACCACAGATGAGCTATCTGTGTACCATACCAAGTTTAATTCTATTGTGTATGTAGTCTCAGTTTAATGCCTTGAAACGTTTTGAAAATTAAATTCAACCGCCTGGAAGTAAAAATAGTTTTTATCATTACTCGCGCATTAAAAGACAGTAACAGTAATTTACAAAACTTTCATTATGGCCACACTCGATAGGAAAAATGAAGGACATGGGGGAAAATCACTTCTAGGCAATTTGAACATCCAGGTGAGCCTATCGACTCATTTAACATCTTAAGGCTGTATCGCAAGTGTGCATGCAAATTCGTGGGTTGAAACCACTGGATATCACCGGAGTCGTAAAAGAAATGTCAAACAAGAAATAATAGTAAATGCTCACGTCGAACTCGGTTAAACTAAAGCACTATGAAAATGTACGCTGATAAAGATGCACTACCATACCAGGCCCTACTTATCATGGTACTACTCCTGTACGGCAGAAGTGCTCGGGTCAGAGCTATTAGGTTTCCGGGGGATAGCAAAGTAATGCTAAAGCTTAGGCCACACCTAAGCGTCGTAAGTTGAACCGTTGGAAGTATGAGTGGTGGTAGTGGTGGCTGGCTAGATTTTCACAACCTCATCAAGAACATTCCAAAAGAAAACTAAAAACTTCTGGATCACACAAATGCATCAACGCCAGCATTTAAGGAAGAAGAAGATTAGAACTCGAAGTAAATTTGTCAGCTCTCTAAGCTAAGACGTGAGGTTGACTCTATAAGATAAAAACGACTTTTACGGGAATATTGTAGTAGTTTAAAAAAAAAATGCAAGCTATAGTTTCTAAGAGGTTAAATTGCGTAATGGTAGAATTCTGTTAAAGCTCGGTACAACATAACTCTAACATCACCGTCAATTAAAAACAAAAATCTGTAGCTGATAATTGAAGCCCAATTACTGGCAAGTCTATAACTTGCTTCGCAAAAGTTTTAAAAACATAAAATTAATGGAACTACCACCCGATCCTATTTTCTGGATCAAGATATAGCATTCTACAGTACGGTGCGAGAATTTATAATCCAGATCATAACCTTGTCTTTCAAAAAGAAGAACAAATTAAGCGTAAAGCTGTCGTTTCAAATGAGGAACTTATGTGAGTGAAGGCACTAATACCGTATTTGAAAATTATGGCAAGGAAGATGAAGGATATTCAGATAAAACAATTAGAGAAAAAAATATTTTCGCAAGATCTCCACCGATCAGGTTACGGATCCCAGAAAAAAAAAACAGATAGGGTTTGGAATAGAAAACGCTTTACGATACCCATGGGAAAAAGTCCCAGCGTATTTCAAGCAGAGCTCCACGCCATTCAAGAATGCGCCAGCCACATTATTTTATCTGGCATAAAAGGTGCAACCATCCATATTTTCACGGATAGTCAAGCAGCTATAAACGCCCTTAGCTCGTATACCATGGGCTCCAAATCAGTCATGTACTGCTTCAATACCTTACAAATACTCGGAATAAGAAACAAGACCAAATTATGGTGGGTTCCGGGTCATGCCGGGGTAGAAGGTAACGAAAAGGCCGACGAACTGGCCAGAAAAGGTTCAGAAACACCTTTCATAGGTACCGAACCTTTCTGCTGCACTCCTAGATCAGCAGCAACGGTAGCACTTAAAAGCTGGGAACATAGAAAATGTATATATCTTTGGGAAAGCATCCCAGGTCTAAGACAGGCCAAACGAGCCATTCGGCCCTTCAATCAAAATGCCAGCAAATGTCTAAACCTAAGCAGGCATGATATCAAAAACCTAGTAGGTTAATTTACTGGTCACCATGGTTTAAAATATCATCTACACAAAATGAGAATATCAGACTCTCCTGAGTGCCGACTCTGTCTTGAAGAGGACGAGTCAGCTGAACACATTTTATGTAAATGTCCAGCCCTTAATGGAATTAGAAAGAAAATATTTTTCAGGGAGCAAATGAGCCCCGAGGACATAGAGAATTCTTCTACTGGTAAAATTGTCCGCTTTACACGGAAAGTGGAAATTCTACTAGTTTAAACTTTTCTGGCCCATACGGTACAAAAGATCTTTTAGGTCGAAGTACCCCCCCTTATAAATCGCCTTGGCGAGCCAGAATTTAAAAAAAAAAAAAAAGTTAGAGGGTCACACATTTTACCACTTTGGAAGTGTCTCTCGCGCAAACTATTCAGTTTAGAAAAAAATTATATTAGAAACCTCAATATCATTTTAAAAGACCTATCCATAGATACTCCACACGTATGGGTTTGATGAAAAAAAAAATTATTGTTTTTTTTCTATTTTTGTGTGAAAATCTCAATGCGGTTCACAGAAGACATCTACTTACCAAGTTTCAACAGTATAGTTCTTATAGTTTCGGAAAAAAGTGGGTGTGACATGCCCGGACAGACAGACAGACATGACGAATATATAAGGGTTTCGTTTTTTGCCATTTGGCTACGGAACCCTAAAAATGTGTCTTTTATTTTTAAACATTAATGTTTGTGAATAAAAGTCATTCAACAAATAAAAAACTCTGGGGCTACCAACGTGACGGCGGCGTGCGCTACAACACAAACCCGCCCCGCTGGCCGCTACCGTGTGGGCACACGCTGGAACTTCGCGTAAGGCGGCGTTTTTTATTGGTTTAATGACTTTAACACTCACAAACTGTCATGTTCTAGAAAAACCCTATTTTTGGTCTTTCCGTACGTCTATGAAACTGTTTAATTATAAAACTACTAAATTTTTCATTAACATTCGTCTTTTTATTTGTAATTTTAACAATGTGTAACATACAATTATGTTAAATGTAAACTTGAAGTGTGGCTGCTACGTATACAAACTTACTACTTTGTTGCTTGCCACTAATAATTTCATATAGACAATTTTCCAATTTGTAGTTATTTTATTTTTACAAAAAAAAAATAATAAAAAACATTAGGCACATAGGTCTAGGCTTCTCTAACCAGTTTCTTGTGCGAGGTGGAACTACAATTATAGCCGAATCCGAACGGTAAATTTGACACGCTTCTCATGACTATTGATATTCTTGGATGTTTGTCTGATGTTCGCAAGATATGGGGCAGTGAAAAAAACTCTAGATGTTACTTGTATTTTTACAATAGTGAACAAAATTACCGCCAACAAGAATTACTATTATAATTGTTAGTTTGTTATACAAATTTATATAAAGTTCAGTTTTCTGGCTCTTTTTCCAAAATAAGAAATCGAAAAAAACGCTATAATTTTTTTTTGCAAAAAAGAACAGACATTTCGGATAGATTGCCAGAAAAGTCAGGCCTTTTTTCCTAGGAAAAATCAGATCCGAATTATGGATGAAGATTTTTCTATCGTTTTTAAAAAAAAAATCTGGCGTTATTTCCGAAAGCCTTAGATAAGTTAGATAGTCCAACTACCCTCTGAACTAAATGGATGATGGTGGGATAAATGATTGACAGATATTCAATAAAGGCATACGGATGTTATCTTATTCTCTGTTTTTTTTTTATCAATAAAGACTCTCCAATTTCGCTATTCATATATTTGTATGTGCTTCGAAGCGATATTTACACAAAAATGAACCAATAAAGCATTACGTTTCTGTGCATTTAGTTCCATAAAACAGCGTGCAATTGAATTGAACTCAAATAACAAGAAAAACAAATACAAAAAGTTGTTGTTGTTAGTAATATTTGTATCCAATGTCAAATGTATCGTATGTGTTTGCTTAGTAGAAAAAATAATAATAAAAAAGACAAAACATAATTAACAATAAGAAAAATTGTTTGGAAGTTATTTTAATTTACCTGCTTCCAGTGGCTCCGTAGCGATCGTCATTGTCGTGATGCGCTGGTGGCACTGGACGAGTGCGACTGGTCGAAGAACCACTATAACTGCTGCTGGAAGGATTGTAGGATGATGGTCTGTTGTTTTCATCCCGCGAGTTACGTCTCGCTTCAAGACGTTCCCTGTAATTGCTAGTACTGCTGGCTGCTGGTACGGGAGTCGTCTTTGCTGCAGGCTTCTTCTCAGGCTCATCTTCAGACTCTTCTGAGGAGGTTTCCTCCTCTGTGCTGGACTCAGTTTCGGGCTTCTTTTTCTCAGGTGTAGTATGTTGTGGTAAGAAACGACTTACGAATGGCTTTTTCTCGGTCAATGATGATTTGGCTGGAGTCCGAGAGGTAGATGTCTCAGGGACTGTTGATTCCCTGGGTGTATACCTGGATTTTTCTGCGGGAGCTGCCCCATTTGCTGTCGTTTTCGCTGCCACTGATGGTGCAGCAGCGGAACTAGAGCTCTCAGTTGATGCTGTTGAATCACTGCTGGCTGAACGGGTTGGTTTCTTAGCTGCGGTCACTACTGCTGGTGTTTTCGGTTTTGACTGTTGAGGAGATGTAATTGATCCATCAGATTCTTCTTCAGAATCGCTGTCAGCCTGAACAGAGAGAGATAATAGATGGACGCATATGATGATGTGGATATGATAACATAACATTTAAATTGCTTGTGGTTTTGGTGGGTGGTTACGTGAGGACAACATTACAACGTGACAACAATCAGGCGCACAGTGACGACATTGACAACAGACGAACAGCACGAGCACAGCAAGTTTCCCATACATATATACATACATTGAAGGCTGTTTTTACTGTTGACAAACTAGGAGCACATTAAATCAAAACACATGAAGGACACAAAAGGCATACAGATACCACAATGGGCGGGGGAAGGGACTCTTACCAAAATGGAAGAATGACAAATGGGGTTGGCTGCGATGTGTCAAAAGTGATTTTGGATGATTGGATGTGTTTTCTCATCGAATATGCCGCTGCTTTATGGCATTCGATTTATGTCTCTTGTGTGTGTCTGGATCATTGTTTTTACTTTGTACGGATATCAGATATTCCATATGACAAGTTGGTAATTTGATGAGTTTTTTATTTTGAGTATATGTTAACAAAATTATATTCGCAAAGACAATATTTTCCCCAAGGAAATCTTTCTATAAAGATTTATGTACTCGTATATACAATACATTAATCTAAGTGCAAGTTGTATAATGCATCTTCCTCCAATTTATTGTGGACTTTGCAGTAGCTCTATGTTTATTCAAAAATTTAAGGGTTGATAAAACATTTTTGCCAAGCAACAAAAGTTTCTCGTGAATTTATTTTATTTTTAAATTTTAAAAGCCAACTACATTCACCAAACGGCTTTTTGAATTTCCATTATGGAAGTGCAAAATATTTTACAATTGTTCACAGAAAAAATATAGTGTCCGCCTTTGTGACACACACGCGACCTCTGCTTATGCCGCTGATTTATTTGTTAATTTATTTGTTCAGATCAATTAGTTTCACGCTGATGTAAGTTGGATATAATACCTACCACTTTCACCGAATATAGACTATCCGCCTCAAAGCGGAAAAAAAGCTGGAACAAAGAGTGAGAAATCTAACTAACGCCAAAAATCGGGGGTTTCTTGCGTGTTAACGACGTGCGTGTAGACCAAAAACGAACCGCATCTGGCCGATTATAAATGAATCTGTACCAAATCAAGAAGCTATTTCAAATTAAAAGGTAATGCAAGTTATTGTAACAATCAACAACGAAATGGTTGGGGTTTACGCTGTAGCCAACGTTTTAAGGGACAAGTTCAGGCTGAACTCAATGCATTAGATTCGCGGATCTCACTCGGAAGGCGCTTATTTTGCATACACTCAGCATTGTAACATATTCCTAAAAGTCCAAGCAAATCCAGAGTGAGCTGATTCCGAGGGAACTATTAAAGGACAATTTTAACGCACTACACATTTAATTTTCTAAATTTGTACACCAGCAAGCCTTTCTTCACCCTACAAATAGTAAAGGTAAACGTTAAAGCAAATCTATACCTACACTGAAAATAATTCCTTTAAAACGGAACACAGCGTTTTTCCAATGTTAATGTTTTTGCACTCATTTCTCTTAGCCCTTATAAAAAACTATTATTTATTTAAAAGTCTACTCCTTGGATATTCGGGAAATTGCTTATTTAGGCAACAAAGGAAAAAAAGGAAGCTTACACCGGGCGCTAATTGAGACTGGACCGGGCCTGCTCATCGCAATCCTTTGTTCCCATTTTTTTTTTGCGATTGGTATTACTATGTTCATTAGCATAGAATGTTATGAATGGAACATTACACACGATAAACTATTTGTGTGAAACAAAGTGGAAGTGCATCCAACTGATTGCTTCAGTTAAGATGCACAAATATGAAATTGCGTATTACATAAGTAAATATATAACTGAAATAGGGATAAAATCAAACATTTTTGTAATACATTTTAAGTATAAACAGTTGCAGCATTTGAAGATTGTTTACCAACTATACTCAAACCTAGAGTCGAGATTAGTAAAATACTCAAGGGCATTTTAATGGCCTAACACAACATTAGTAAAAATTCAAAACCTCGAAGACCACATCACACGCTAAGCTCACTGATCGAATTGTTTCTCTAACGAACAGATTTACATAATAATCAATATATTTTTTGGTTTCATTACAGAGGTAATAAAAGTGTAATGGTAATAAAACTAATATTTGCAATCGATAGCCACCTACAAATTAATGAAATTTCTTTCTAAAGTAATTATTGAGAAGAAGTCTAGCTATCGAATCTTAATTATGTGGCCAATGCAAATTATGTTCGTTACATCGGTAATTGAAAAATTCCATATACCGTATAAATAATGTTTGCAATTCAGAAACTTGTTACAAAGTAATTAATGGTATTCGAATTTCCGTATAGTCTGGTGAAAACATTTTTTATTATAACAACTAAAATAAGTGTTTTGTCTACGAAAGTTGGAAAGCAGATTTATCAATTCATTTACATATTATGTCATCAATGATACGGTAAACCTGACGACTTCATTTAAAATTAAAAGCAGCAAGACGAACCGGTTTTAATTTTCATTAACTGAATTTATCATTACCGTAAAATCAGCAAACTTTGACGCTACAAATTATTCTATGTCGTTTTCGTGTTTCGAAATAAATGTAGGTACTAAGTCAGGACTGACTTCAGTATCAATATCGGTTGTAAGGGGCTGAACATAGGGAGGAGGACTTTCAACTCTTATGTGATCACTCAACACGTAAGCAAAACCCCCATAAGACAGTTTTGGACTGGTGCCTCAGAGAAAATCTACTCATCAATCCCGGTAAGGCTGCCAGAGTTCATTTTACAAAAAGAAAAAATTTAAACCTAGTTCGAATTTCACTTAAAGAGGCGGTTGTCGAGTACTCCGAGAGAGTCAAATATCTTGGAAAAATCCTAGATAAAAAAATTAAGCGGAACTCTCACATAAGCAACAAAATTACAAAAGCAACCAGAGCTTTATGAGCCTGCCGCCGCATGTATGGTATAACCTGGCGAAAGATCACCCACCGGATCTATACTATAATGATCAATTGATCAATCAATCAAAAAATACATATTTTCTATCATAATATGGTGTACTAAAGCCTCACAAAATATCGCAATAGATAAACTCAATAGGCTAAAACGGCTTGCAAGCCTAGGTATTTCCGTGCGAACCTGTCCAATTGCAACCATAACGGCAGTAACAGGATTAACACCTATCCATACGCAAAGTGGCAATTCGTAGTGCAGCAACTTTAGTTTTAGTACCCGGTGCTAATGAAACTTTTCGTTGACGAATCTGCAAAACTTGATATGAATTCCGCGGTCACAGACCGCCTTCACAAGACATTATGCTTCAATAAACGTAAGTCCACGGATATCCCAAGGAGAAGCATTGCTTTGAAATAACCCAACAAATAGCCACAACGGCATAAAGTGGTATGCGGAAAGTGGAATCAGTTCTCGGAGTCGGAATTTATGGACCAAATACTTACATTACAATAGCCCCAGTGTATTTCAAGCAGAGCTTAACATCTTATATTGAAAACACCCCCAGCCAATCTAGTCAAGCAGCTATAAATGCCTTAACTCGCATACATTGACTCCAAAAAGGTCCTGCACTGCTTGTACATCCTTCAAGCTCTCGGCTCAAGGAATAAGGCCAAACTTTGGTGGGTTCCGCGCCATGAGGCTTTTGAAGATAATGAAAAGGCCAACTCGGAAACACCGTTCAAAGTTCCCGAGCCCTTCTGCTGCACCCCTAAATCGGCAGCAAATGCTGCTATACAAAGCTGGAACAATATGAAATGTATCACTTATTGGAATAATATCCCAGGTCTTAAACAGGTCAAACTAGTTATCCGGCGCTTTAAAAACCATGCCAATGTCTAAAGTTGAGGCGAAATGATATCAAAAAGTTATGAGGTTATCTAACTGGTTACCACGGTGTAGAACACCACCTGAACAACATTAAACTTGTCAATTCTACAGAACGCCGGCTATCTCTTGAAGAAGAAGAAACAGCAGAACACATTTCATGTGAATTTTCAGTCCTAAATGAAACTAGAGTTCCGAAAATAGAAAGAAATCTTCTGCTACACGGAAAGCAGGAACGCTAGTATACTCTATCCAACAAAAATTCACAGTACAGGCCTTATGGAGGAGCTTTTTTCTACCAGTGGTGCCTGTAGATACTCTCACGCCACTCAAGCGCAAGAATTGCCAATGAAATAAAAACCAAACCACTATCACTGTTGTTGTAATTTTCCTAAAATTCGCATACAACCCACCACAACCAGTCTCCCAGCCATTTCGAATGGGAATAAGCATGATCGCCTTGTGTTCGCTTGCTATTATCATCCACCAAAATAAGCAATGTGTGTGACTGAAGCACATCAGAAGAGTATTACCATCTCTACAATGAAGCATATCATTAAGGGTTTTTCTATCTATTTTGTCAAAGAACTTTCGGTTTTGGTGCTTTTGAGAGCGAATTAATACGTGGGGTGTTGCCATTCGGTTTTAATTTGATTGTATTTGTATTGTACAGCTACAGCTGCACAAGTGCAGTTTTTTTTACCATCTGTTTAGGTATATGACATTGCGTTGTGGTTATATAATTTTGTATTCTAATTGCCTGATTGTATCTACCTTTCACAATATACATATAGCGGAAAGGACTGGGAAATGTTTTTAGAAAATATTGCTGATTGAGTTTATGTCGCAAACTGTTTAAATAAAAAAAAAATATATATATCCTTTCATCTCATTATGTACCTGTTTGTATGATGTCTTTGTTTTTCCGATGAATGACGCCTGTTTTGCCAATGAATACGGGAATTCCCAAAAGGATCTCAAGCTAGGTAGGGATGCAA
The DNA here is from genome assembly GCA_949715645.1 of Portevinia maculata. Taxonomy (NCBI): domain Eukaryota; kingdom Metazoa; phylum Arthropoda; class Insecta; order Diptera; family Syrphidae; genus Portevinia; species Portevinia maculata. The sequence continues at coordinate 226,583,739 of OX454526.1, forward strand.
TCATACAATGGGTTGCTTGAAATCGTTAAACGTTAGAAAGCCAATTATGAAATATACGTCGTGGATCAAATGGCTCAAAATGCGGGACATAAAGGACTTCGCTTTCCGCCTTATCACTGTGACCTTAATCCAATAGAATTGGTTTGGACTCAAGTGAAAGGGTTTGTAGCAAGCCAAAACAACTCATTTAAAATGGCTGAAATAAGAGAGTTACTAGGGTTGACAAGGAAAAATGGTATCGATGTGTCCAACACGTTGAACAGGTGCCAAATTGAGCCAAATATGTGGGAAATGGACGTTTTTGCCGAGGAAGCAGTTGAAAGGTTAATAATAGACCTAAATAACGAGAGCAGTAGCAGTAATTACTCATCGGATTAGTTGAGTAGTGATATTAGAAATTAGTATTTTATGGTTTACAATATTTATAATGAATAAATTGGATTGGATATATTTTTCTTTCTGATTTTTTTTTTGTATTGCGAAATTTATATATTTTGTTGGTCTACTGGAGATACCCTTAAAAAAACGCGCCTATTATTATCTTACCATAAAGGGAAAAAGATAAACGGAATTTATTTCGTTCCGCAATATTTTTATTTTAAATTGGAAGATGGTAACCCTAATAGAATTGCTCTCTGATTTATGGCGAATTATCACACACTACGGCAACCCTGTGAGAGTTTTAAAGAGGGACCGATATATGTAAGTTGTTGCAACCAGGCTGAGAGACAAACATCCTATCTTCCCTGTACTTTTTTGTTGGATAACGTATAGCCTTTACTATTTAGATCTGATAGGTCGCTGTGCATTCTCTTCGTCTTGGCTAGTCAGAAGATTTTAAAAAAGGAATACAAAGCCTAATTCGGTGCAAAATGTAGAAATTCTACCCATTTTAATATTTAAATAAAGGCAACATTCACTTAGTGTACCGATATAAATCAGCCGCTCTGATTGACACTTTAAAACAACATTCAAGTTAAGGGTTTACATGTCCCACCACCTGTCCATAAACAGGTGTTCGAGAAGAGATAAAATAATTTTACTGACTTCGCAAAATGGTTGTTAGGACGGATTCAATTGATTTTCGGTAAATGTGTGTACTAACCGCGAAGTAATTAAACACCACAGATAGACCAGTATGGAGGCGTTTAAGAGTGGGAAGGTTAGGCGCCCTTTGATTTCGATCATAATCGCGCTTTTAAAAAAGAAATTAATAAATAAATATTGCTACACAGTGAACATTTATTATGTAGATATATCTATTTTGACAGTATAAGTTGTAATAAGTCTTTTTATTTTTCAATATAAAACTTGTTTTACAGAGGTAACAACAAAATAATTCTTGGGCAGTAACTAAATTGTTAAAAAAGATCTTGGAACAAGATTTTACCAAAGACATACCACATTCGATTACCTCCTTAACATAGCAATCACCATCAATATTCCAAACCAATACAAAATTTAGGTAAAAAGAAAGAAGTGCAAAGATTATTTATGCTTAGAAACAGTAAACATTTATTAAAATTTGACAAATTTTACATTCAATGGCATTAGTGTTGGTTAGATCTACGACTATGAACAAACTTTGAAAGAAAAAGTGCCAGGATATACTGAATTTGATTAGTTAAGTGGGTTAGTTTAATAGTTTGCTTATACCCGAAAGAGTTTTAAGGGGCAACAAAATCTTCGATTTAAAATCAAATTAAAATACTAATGAGGTTCGTTTTCGCTTGGGCATCAATCAAATTGTCAAATGGATTTTCTGATGTCCTTTTCGTTTCGTGTGCACTTTTTGTTTGTATGTATATCAAATGCAAAACTTAATTTCAACAGAGGTACTGTTCTGAAAGGAGACAAAATCTACGAAATATGTTCATCTCTACATAGTGTAATGTAGCCGTTCCTGGGTGGTTGTGTCACAGTGTTGTGTTTTTTTTTATGAGAGAGACAGAGAGACTGTAATCATCTGCGCCAAAGCTAATCATCATCAAAACTCACCTCAGCCCTTGATGGGGTCCGACGGGCAGGAGAAGCACGGTGCGAGCTGTCACTCTCCTCGCTCGTCGCCGAAGTTGTGCTCGAGGCGGTTGGGTTGCGTTTTAAGGCCGCTACACGGTCGGCAGTTGGACGGTCTGGCTCAGCCATGGTTGAAGCTGCTGAAGCTGCGGCAATAGCTGCAGTCGATGTGGCTCCCTTATTCTGTCGCTTGATTCTGCTGATTTCATCCTCTTCGGAGATCTGTCTGGCGGCTGCTGGTGCGGCGGGTTTTGGCCGACTTGCAACTGGCTTAGGTGTTGGAGGTACTACTGGTGTGTCCTTCTTGTCCTTTTTTTCCTTGCCTTGTTCGTTGAGGCGCTTTATGACTCTTGGGCAATCAGTCAAGCGGATAATGCCACTTAATTGGCCCCGTGATACATCCTCGGTGTCCAAGACACGATCGCGGTCTTTAGGGTCCTTTTCGTTACGTACGGCCTTGTGTGGCTCGGTATCAGAGTCTTCATTCTGATGGCTTCGCACGAACCTCGATCGGAAGCGAGACTTTGTCGGGCGTGATTGGTCACTTTCGTGGTCGTAGTCGTGGTCGCCACCGGTGCGTCCATATCTGGAACTACCGGTATCGCCATATCGCTCTTTGCGTTCACCGAACTTTCTACCTGCGAGCGCTGGTTCATCGTCGAAACTACGCTCCTCCTGCTGACGAAATTGGGTAGCCAAACGATGGTCACTCTTCGATCTCATCAGCCCTGGTTGCAGAGAGCTGGGTGGAGCTAGATGCGAGGTGCTGGCACTGTTACTGTGTGCATGAGGAGTTATATTCAAATCACCAAAAGTGGCCAAATTCATGACCAACTGGTTGGGATCAATGGATACAAGGAATCGGACTCGTCGGCTGTAATCAGCGTTTTCGTATTCAAAATTCCTAAGAAATTCGACGGTCTTCAAGAAAATCTCTTTCGTATCCATCAGCTCGCAATCGTCCCATTCAACAGTCTCGTTCATGTACTTATCAGCGACGTCACAATTGCTGGCGATGTTATTAATCTCGGAATCGAGATTTTCTTTCAACGACGTCAAATTTCTAAGTTCTGTCATTAGGTAGCGATCAATCTCACCCTTGAGCTGTTCGGAACGATCTTTAATTGCTTTAGTGACCCGTCGATAGATCTCATCAATCTCTTCCGAGACACTAATGCAATTTGTCTGAAGACTAAGGGTATTCTTTTCAATCACTGCCAGCGAATCCTGCAAACGATGAAGACTGCGACGAATCTGCAAAAATTGAATAATGATGGTGAATTCCGTTCGAATTGAAAGAGTTTAACATTCGCTCACTCACCTGACTATTGATCCGGTTTATTTCACGTCTCATGATGTCCATATGAGCACTCTTGCAATCTTCGCAAATCTTCTTGTCACAGTGTGCACATGGGGATAGGTAAGACTTCTCTGAGCAAACATTACACCGCTCCATGACTTGACCTTTGAAAATAGAAGACGTAAAAGGGATGAAAAGGAGGAGCTTAAATATTTATTTAAATGCAAAGTTGCTGGATGGAGGATGGATTCTTTTGAGTTTTTTTTATTTTATTTTATTTTTCTGCCCAAGGGGATTGTATAAATTTCATTGTTATGCATGAAATGAATTTCAATGTCAGCGCTGGAGTTAGCCGGAAAGAAGAGGTTCCCGGGCATATGAAGGAGAATGGTAAAAAAGTTGAGTATAGGACGTGGAATGTTCGCCCTTATGGCATAGTTTAGTAGCCAGAAAATGTTTTAAAAATATTTATGTATCTGATATTAGTGTATATGGGATTGGGAGTTTGTGTGGTAGACGACCCATTCGGGGACAGAGTAATTGCATTGTGCAGTGGAGAATTTTTTATTTTTTTACTTATTTTGTTTCGAATTTCTGTGAAGTGTAGCTTTTGTCGCAATAAGTTAAGCCCAGTCATATATAATCATAACAACGCGGCTAACACTCCCACCGAAGGGTATTACAATGGCTCCTCCGATGTAGCAGAGTCGCTCTGTTCAAACAACCAAAAAATCTTACCTAATTATAGAATCCTATCAAAGATCTACTGATCTGCATTCCCAACTGTCCAGATTTCAATTGAAAACGCTGTTATAATCCGAGGTACCGCAGTCTGTTATGAGTTTAGGTTGGCCACAGGGGTACCTTCAGAGTAGTGGAGGAGAACGGTTGCACGCTCGCTGTTGCACGGCTATCGTTGGTCGGATAAGGTAGTCCTTGTCACACCTCGCACCTAACCCCCTGATCAGAAGGAACTTCTGTCAACACAACGGACAAAAAAAAGAAAGAAAGAGAAGGGAAGAGAATAACAGGAAAGTGGAAACAACCTTTAACCTACCAAAGAGAGGACGGAAAGTCAGATGCAGTTGAATCTACCCTTACTGCGGTAAACTAACCCTATGCTTATCTTTAACGAACGGCTTAAGCTTCAAACAATGGAGATGATGTTGGTTCTGGTCTCAGCAACAACAAGCCGTATTGGTGAAGGCCTTGGAGTTCTTCGTCGCTCAAATCAGCAAAGCGAGTTGGGTGAAAAGCCTTCCTGGTCTCTAGCTGGAGGACTTTCTCTCCGAACTTGGCACCGCTTTGTCTTCAGAATGGGATAAACTTCCCTCAATTTTAAAAGGCTAAGTTTCTCCAGCAGTTTTTATTCTCCCATTTGATTTACCTTCTTCAGGAATGCCATGATGTATTTGTATAGGTACATGGTTCTTTAAAAAAAGAATAAAAAAAACTTAAGGTAACCTTAGAAATAATCACTTTAGCGAAAATTGAGTCCTTAGTATTGGTGGGAGGAAGTCTGTTGCTTTCACTGGCTCTTATACTTTTCTCAACTCCTCTTGTGATTCAACTCAGTTTTATAGCAACATTTTGTTAATAAAGAATTCAGGGTGTCCCGCAATCGAATTGTAGCTATGTCATTCGAATGCATGTTGTGTGAATAAAAACAATACTACTAATTAACAGTTCTTGCGATCGCATCAAATTTGAATCCGGTGTAACCGCTAAGGTAAACAAACATCTAAAGACCGTTGGCGCAAGCAACAAAGTTGTCACCCAGAATCCACAACCAGTCATGCACCCATCGATTTACTAAAATGCAATACTACATCCACAATTCATTGAAGATAATGGATACCTTCATTATAGCCGCACAACTCATAACACATTAGCGATAACGCTGGCGCAAGCAACAAAGTTGTCACCCCAATCAGAGTCGACGGTTGATTTCATATTCCTCTTCATTTTCGTTAAGAATATGTGAGGTTAGATTAAAACTCGTTACGCAAGCTTTTATTATGTTGCAGGCGTAACTAAGATTAATTCTCAAGTTTTGTAGACAAATGATTTTCCCTTCAATACACCAATTGTGTTTTCAATTATCCGTCTTGTTGATTTATGTGAGCCTTTGAACCACCTCAAAAAAAGTTCGTGAATGCAAGATCTCTCTGAATTCGGTCGGAAGGCTAAATTCACACTTATCTGGGTCCCGGCTCATAAGGCGATCATTGGAAATGAGATCTTCCAAGAACTTGCAAGACAGGCCTCAGAAGAGTACTTCTCAGGACCTGAATCGGCGTTATGTCTGAAAAATTGCCGCATTCTTGTTGTCTCTCAATAGAAAAGACTGCATACAAAGTACTGACGTTCTTTCAGGCCATTACGCTTTTGCCAAGCAACTAGGCTTAAGCATCTAGCGATACCGCCAACTGCGAAGCCTGTGGAGAAAGCGCTGACATTGCGAAACATTTCCTCTGTGATTGTCCTGCTTTGCTCGTATCAGGTGGCAGGTATTTGGTGCTGATGTGGTGAGTGCTGTAAACCTAAGCTCCTTATAATTGAAGCGCCTATTCGTCTTTCTTAGAAAAACTTTAAATAGTAAAACTGGTGTGTCTTCCTGGTAGTATAATGGACCCGTATTGTGTCTGAGTGCTCCAGTTCTGAACCTCAAAAGTCCAGTCTTTTAACTTGCTAAATGTTTGTTTTAACTTGGCGTACAAACGATATTGTTGTTTCTTATTTGGTTAGCTACAGAGGACACTTAGAAAGATGCTTGCTCGCGTGATTTCACTGAGAGTGAGTAAATTAAAGCTCTACTCGTACAACGCCGTAAGTTCCAATAAATCGTTTTATTGTTGAGTATCTCGGGGAAAAAATCAACGTAAATGTATTTTGCACTTTTATATAGGTACCTACCATTTAACCTTGATTCCTTAGCATTTGAAAAGTAGCATTTACGACGACGTTAAACCGGATAATGTGTTATATGTGAGCGGTCAATGTCAAAGTCAATGTTTCATGTAGCTTCAAACAAACTGACTGTCAAATTTATTTACGGAAAGTGCAAATAAAATCGCCGCTGTTGTCTTCTTTTCATCGTCCTATTTTACGGCGAGGCTATGACCTGTATAAGAAGGATCATTACCCTCCCACTCTATTGCTTTGCTTGTGGTGTCGCCGTTTTAAATACTGACGACAAACAATAAATTTTGTTTAAACGCTGGGCGTGTCAATGGACGGATTTTAGAAATCTTGACGATGGGTGACGGATGGTCGGACTGACGGACATGGCTAGATCGACACAACTTTCAATTCTGATAACATAAAAGTGGTCTGGGTGCGACCCGCAAGGTCCACACGACTTCCCAGTGAGATCAATATGATTTATGAGAATAGTGGGAAATTTTGAAATGTGGTTATCCATAAGATAATGGTTAAGAATTATTTAATATTAAAAAAGCTCTTTAATATTGTTCATGGAAATTAAATGTTGTTAATAACAGTAAAGTGTTATACACATACATATATTAATGCAACCATTGTTATGAACACGGAAACCTGTAAATTTACATGTATACGAAATAACGGAGCACAATGTAATAATGATTTGCTCAATAACAAATGACAATAAATAGTACAAATAAAGGCAAATTATTTTAGTTATTTATTTACTAACAAAAAACGGCTGGACCGATTTCACTGGAAACTTAATCAGTTCTGAGCTGCATAATTACGCTTCGAATAAACCCATGTCCCATGTCAATATCATCTTTGGTTCTCGAGATAATCGCTACGAAAGATAATTCCGATCGCACATACGAACATACACACACAGAGACATCTCTATAAAAACGTTGGATTTGAATTCTGCTGACCTTGAAACGTGGAGATATGTCAAAATCCGCGATTCACAAAATCGGCCCCATTACAGGAACTTCCAGTGGGAAGTTAAAAATAGTACAAATCATCAATTTCAAAATTCAGCTAGTTTGCCTTTATTTTTTAGTTATTTATTTATTAACAAAAAACTGCTGGACCGATTTCGCTGAAAACTTAATCAGTTCTGAGTTACGTAACTACGCTTCACACGGACAGACATCTCTCTAAAAACGTTGAATTTAGATTCTGGTGACCTTGAAAAGTGGAGATATGTCAAAATCCGCGATTCACAAAATCGGGCCCATTACAAGAACTTCCACTGGGAAGATAATAAAGTAACTTACATCCATCCGTAGACACTACGAACAATATTAAGACATGTTACAAGCTATGAGTCAAAATGAGTATACCCTTAGGATAGAGTATACAAATATCAAGGCTCCAGGGGTCGATAGCATTACAGTTCTTTAGAAACTCTATGAACCAATAAAAACAATAGTTATTGCAATAATAATTAACTCTATAGCAAAGCGTCAACCTGTCTGCTTTAACAAAGCACTCATATTTGCCAATTTCAAGAATGGTTGCTTGAAATTCCTGAAAATATCAGAGATATGTATCTCCAACCTAAGTTCGGTCAGGAAGATTTTTACGTTAAATCCCTACCACTTACAAAGTGCAAAGAGGAAAGCAATTGCTGGTTTTAGACCCTTTATGGGCCGATAATGCGTAATTTTTTATTAAGACATTTTTCTGTGGACGACTAACCCTGCAAATATCAATTCTTGGACTCTCATGGCAAAGATCTAAGAACTGCCAGCCAAGGCAATGAAATATATATGAATGTTTGTGCAACAAATATTCTTCTTTTTGGTGAACAATATGCTATTTATTTGTACCCCGACCTAATTCCAAAAATCGAGAGGTTCCTACTATCGTGATTTCTGGTTGTTTCTCGAAGTAAGAAATAAACTAAAATTTAAAGGAAGCGGTGTCTTTCAATGTTCAACGATACAACTTAAAACTTCGGCAATGAAATTTCCATTACGTTTTCTTACAGCCAACAAATTCTAATTAAAGTTATCAAATCTGATAACTAACTTAATGCATCTTTCAAGATGTTTATCGTCAAAACTCGATAGTCATCTTGGCACATAGAATAAATCCTGGGTACACAAGGAAATTATATACACAAAGCATGTAAGACAGTTTTCATTACACTTAAATTTTTGCCAAACTATTTTAGGAGGGAAAAATAAAATTTAAAGTCCATTAAAGAATTAATAGAAGTGGTGACGTTAACTATACATATGTTGCATTTATGCTGCCAAAGAAACTATTAACTCTTCACCTACTCTCATGTTCAATTGAATCGAATCACATACATTGATTCCAAGATCCAACTATCAATGTACTCCAAGCTTACTGCAAAACCAGCAGAAAGTTATCTTTCTCCAGAGTGCAGTCAAGTAAGTAAGTTTCAGATATTGTAGATATCTGTTCCTTTATTTCTTTTTTTACGAAGAAATTCAATTTTATACGGCAAACGATATATCCTTAAATTGGATAGTTGACTGCATATGCATACTCGTTTCAATGTATTGCACTCTCAAGTATGCGATTGTATGTAGTTACGAGATACAATTTCAGTACTTTAAACATTTTCAAATTTACTATTTGCCAACTTCCTACAAGTGTTAGGTTGAGTTTTTGCAGCTTTTTGAATTGAGTTATGAATAGTGATTAAGCTCTTACTTTTGTTTGTTAAAGGATAAGTTCATACGAAAATGATGGAAGGAAATAAAATTCAAAGATATGGATTTTCTGTATTGTCATTGGATACAATTTCAATTGTAGTATGCACTGCATTTTAGCATTACCTATTTTTGTTTAAAGCTACGAACAGATTGGTTCTGATGTCTTAAGGGGAATATTTTGATTTGCTTTGAATATTGCTGCATGACACATCTAACGCTAATTGAATTTGAAATCGAATTAAAGCCAACGCAAAACATGCTACTACGAGGCATTGTCCTAAATCTCGAAATCACAATACTGAGTCAAAAATAAAACAAATAAAATATTTACTCCTCTCCGCTATATGCTGAATCGTAACCTGAATCCTGAAACCCTATTGATCATTATTAAATCATTTATGGTAGAGTGCATTTGCAAAGGCTTTATCCAGTCAGTCATGCATTGTTAAGCAGACATATTCACTGTACCCTGTCCGTTGATATCTTTATATTGATGAAGAAAATTTAATCAGGATGAAAAGGCCAAAGTGGCAGTTTCAATTAATTTTAATAAGACAACTAATTTACCAGATGTCGGGTCCGGCAGCTCCCCAGTAATTTCGATATGCAGTTCCAGGAAGCGTTGTAAGGTGACATTTGTGGGAAACGCCTGCACGCCTTGGTATGGTATACGATGTTCTGCTCGACATTCTGGACATTTGACCTATAGGAAGACAAGAGAAATGTTAAAGATTTAAGATAGATACCTTTTGTTTAAATTTACAAAAAGCAAAAAGATCTCTTTATAAATGTGGGACAGTAAATCATTTTACAAAATGCACAAAAATAATAATAAGCCACTAATTTATTAGCTGAGTAATTACGGTTGAAAAGTTTTTTGGAGAAAAAAAAAGATAATGAGAACCAAAACAAATAGTCACAAACAGCGTGGCAGAACTATTTCATTTTTTTTGTAAGTAAAACTTCTTTACGCACGTTTGACTTGGGGAGTAAGCTGGTGAATGCGTCACGGAAGTGTAGACAAACGTACACTTCCGGCAATACGGAAGTTGAGAGGGAAATATAAGTTAGTAAAGATAGAAAGAGAGAGAGTTACGTTTCGTATCATACACTCTTTTGTTACAACCCATAAAATTTACTCGGCGGAAAGGTTCGTGGAATGGGTAAGCACCCTTGAATCTCCTCAATAGAGGGCAATACTAAGCTCTTATTAACTATCCAAAATGATCCAAAGGAGAAAGCTATATCTGAAACAGTTGCCGACAGATGGAATTTACCGGAAGTGAGTAAAGTCATTGTGTCCATTAATCGCGGTTCATTAGTTCGTCTTTTTTTGTACAGATGGCCCTCGAATTAAACAAACATAATGGTAGTTGTTTACATTTCGCCCAATAACGCAGTTAATAATATTATAAAGTTTTTGATGTCTAAACATCTTTGCTCTCGGTAGGGGCTAGATGGAAATATCGAGCGTCACCATCATCGTCAGATTTTCAGGTCGTACGGCAAAAAACCAAAGTTTGAGCTAGGTAGCTGAAATTTATAAAATAGTCTCCAGGGGGCTTAATGCTCATGTGTAAATATTTTCAAAACAACGCTGACGCTACATGTTTACACATCAACTATACCGTGAGTGCAGCGTGGTTCACACCTTTTTTATATAAAAGACTTATGATTTACGTTCGAGTAGGCTCTGAAGAATTAGGAGAAAACTATCATACGTTGCCACTAATTTCACCAGGGGATTTCAGTATTAATTTCGCGTCCGAAGATGGACAACTCTTGGTAAACTGTCTACAAGATAAATTAGAACTACAAATGAATAATAACCGAAATGCACAAGACATGGAACAACAATCGATGCAGTTATCTTTCTAATTTTCATTCGAAAACATATGTATCTTATTTCTCATACCATAAGCCTATTGTCTCGGTATTACAATCAACCACAGTAATTACTTATGTACCCGACAATGAAAATAATGAAAATAATGAATAAAAGTAAAAAATCTATTCAGAAGTTTTACTTCAGTCGTGTCTTAAGCACACTCATTTTTTGGTTATAATTTACTAAAGGGATTTTAGCCCTTATCATGTATTGGCTACACAGCGCGGGTTAGGGAAATTAGGATTAGAAGAAAAGGAGAATTGCCGATGCACGTTGGTTTTAATTTGTAGGTTATAATGTAAATTAAAAATAGAGCGTGGAAGAGTATTCCACATTCGTGTTGTACGGCTGAGGAAAGACTCTTTGTACTTCACTGTACGACCGAATACAGGCTTGAGGGTGAACTGATGGGCATTCATTGCATGGCGGGTATTGCGGTTGAAATGTTCAAGGGGTGGAATGCAACTGGCTATTTCGTTAGAGCACTTATGGTGGAAGTACCGATAAAATAACGAAAGACAGGAGACATTGCACGATTACTAAGAGATTCAATCGATCTAGCAATGTCTCACTAATAGCGATCCAGTTCATTTCGTATTAACGAAAATATCAGTTTTTTCGTTTATACTCTAAATTTAGGCCAGGGAAGGACAAAAAAAATGTGTGCAATGTGCGTAAATGCAGACACAAAAATAATCGTAAGGCACTACACATTTTGTCTCGCTAAAAATATCACTGCAGCGCCCCAGAATGTTGCGCTTGTCATAAAAATGGACTACGGGGAGAAATCACTTCTACGAAAATATTAACCATCGGTTGAACCTAGCGACATATTTAACTCTCCCACGGGTGTATAAGCAACTCCGTAGGTTGAAACAACTGGAGATCACCGGTGTCGAAAAAGCTCAATCGAACAATAATCAACAAAAGGAGTACGCACGTGTCGAAATCGCAAAAAAGAGCCAGGCCTAAAAACTTGGGTCCCACAAATGCAATAACACCAGCATTTGATTGGCATCAGTAAAAAATGCTACGAAACTAAAAGGCCTGTTAAAGTTTATCAAGGTCAAACCGGCAAACCCCACACGCGGACCAGAGAGTCCAGAGAGCATGGGAGAGTTATAGTTTCCTTCAAATTTCAAAAAAATTGTTAAAATAAGACTGTTATCTTTTTTAAGAAAAACAAGTTTTTCAGCCCTGTGCATTTTGCTTTTCCGCATGGAAAGTCTACTGAAGATGCCCTACTAAATTTTTGCTCCAATGTTTTCTCCAACCTTGATGCAAAAAAGTTCACTGCAGGTTTATTTGTGGATATTACGAAAGCCTTCCATATGGTTAACGACACCATCTTGTTGAATAAACTAGAAAAAGCTGGAATTCGTGGTTTTCGAGTGGTTCAGATCCTATCTTTCAAGTAGATCTCAAAGAGTTAAGATTGGTGAAATCAAGAGTGATGTACATGTTTCTAAATTTGGGAGTACCGCAAGGCTCGGTGTTGGGACCTATTTTCTTCCTCATATAAATTAATTCTCTTTTTGAGCTTGATTTTAAGGGTACACTTAATGCCTTCGCAGATGATCTGGGCTGTTCCTGCTGCAGATAGTGCTTTAAATTTAGTTTCTGATATCAACTGGGATTTAAATTTATTGAGGATCTGGTTTGCTGAACATAGACTGAGAATTAGTTTTAAACTAAAATAATGTTTTTTAACCTATCGAACACAACTGACCCTTTTGCGGAGTTTTACTTTCATTCTACGGGTTGCAAAAAGTCAAACTGATTGGCTGTGCTCATGTGTCCCAGCTTCATATTGTCCCACGCTTAGTAACATGCTACATTGTAGTGATGATTGTGTTTTTAGTTGAGAGGGTAGAAGAGTTTAAATACTGGGACTCATTACTGACTATAAAATTAACTTTATAAACCATATGCAGTCATTGAAAAGATATTTTCGTTGCACACTCTGAAATTTTTTTTAATTAAAAAATGTTTGCTCTGAGAAAATATTCAAAATTATTTAGTATGGCATTTTTCACTCGAAACTCCAATATGGTATTGCCTGTTGGGCGGGACATATCGGCATAAGATACAGCCCCTTTAAGTTCTACAAAAAAAATGTTTTGAAAAAAATTAGCCGAAAACACCGTCGACATCCTAATTTTCCATTGTTCCGTGCTATGAAAATTCTTAAAGTCCGTCATTTGTATTTTATTGTGGTATTAAGGACTTTTTTTATTAGATAGGCAAATAGGAATTTTAGATTAATATCTGATTATAATTTACGCCGTAATTTGTTGAACGTTGTAACTGTACCGTTTTCCCGTACCACTGATTTTTGTAACTTTTATTTGGTTTCATAGTGCCGCCTTTTTAACAAACCACCCCTTTAAATCAGGTCATAAACCGTTTCTAGAAAGTTTGAGAAATGTTTAAAACATTGGCTCTTCCAATTCAATTACATTAATATGGAAGCTATTCTTTCTGACATTTTGGCGTAACTATAGTCTTTTTTCTCTATTTTCTCTTTTTATTTTAAAATGAATATTTAAATTAAAATTGTTTAAATGCATTTTATATAATCCCGTATATTTTTTGGAAATCTCTTAAGGGTCACCCCACGAATATTTCAACTATTTGTAATGAAGCCCTTTGAATTGGCATTTGACACTATGGTAATACGTATAGTATAAAAAATACAAAATGTCAAAAACAATTTTAAATCTATACTTATAATATTATAAAGAGGAAAGATTTGATTGTTTGTTTGTTTGTTTGCTTTGAATAGGCTCCGAAACTACTAGACCGATTTGAAATTTTTTTTACCATAAGAAGCCGACATTATCCCTGATGAACATAGGCTACTTTTTACGGCGGGAAAATGCTTCATCCGCTGTCCGGAAGCGGAGATCTAAGAAAAGTTGTAACTCTCGAATGCTTTCTAGCTCCTAGCTTTGGAATGACTCATCCAAATGAAATAGGATTTCTTTTAATATAAAGTTCAATTATGTACAAGGATTTTAAGATATAAATCATCTATGTAGGTTATCCTGAAGTTGAACAATAAGCATTAAACTATAAATTGTATACATTTAAAAAGAAGTAAAATGTTCGATTGAAGCTAGATCGTTGGATTTTCCCGCGTTGAGTGGAGGGCAATTTGTGTGTGTGAGCGGCACAAACCTGCTTCTCTCTCTCTGTATCTTTTGTGCTGTGTGCTTTTTCTTTCTTTTTTTGTATGCACCTTTTGTAGTTTGTGTTGTTTTTTTTTTGTGGCGAATGGGATTGAGAAAGATAGAGTATGAAATGTAATTGAGATTGAGAAGGAGTCACACTGAGAGTATATCCATATAATGAGCAGGGACACTGTCGCCGTTTTCTTTATCAGTTCTTATCAGCAAGTATTTTGTTTTAAATTTGAAAAGTGGCAGCCTGGCGAAGCAAGGCGAGCATGGTCAGCTGGTAAATAAATAAAATAAATAAATAAGGTATTCAGTTTCGATGTTTGTTTGTTTGTTTCGAGTCCTTTTTTTGCAGATGCTACCTATAGTTTTTCTCTCGGAATCTGTAGAATGATCTACCGACTGGAAAGCTTTTGTACGTTTTGGAGAAGTCTAAGATGATGGTCTTCAGAAATTGGGGCTGTAGATATTCACGCAACGAAAAGTTGAACTACAGAGCCAAAAGTGTCTCATTACAACGGGAATTTGAATACTTAGGCGCAAATCTCAACATTGAAAATCATTTCCACAACTAATTATCTGAGGTGAAAAGAGCTGTATCTGCAGTCTGGAGTCGATTCACTGATAATTCATTGAAAATAGTTCTTAAATAAAACTATTTCGTGCGACTTCGGCATCAATAATGCTTTACATATCCACGTCAATTCGAAGAAGTGGAAAGATTCCAGAGATATTTTTTGAAGCGAATTTTCCCGCTACCATCTTGCACTCCCAATTATATGCTTCATATGAAACAACAGTGCCACCATTGTTCTTATAAACACAGAAGCTTCTTAGAAACACTTAAGCTCCACTTTGAGTATGTCATGAAAGTGTTGGAGATGCAAGGCGAAAGGCTCTTCAAGCAAGTGCTGAGAGAATTATAACCACACCTGGTTAAAAAGTGGGAGGAGCTGGGGATTGGTCTAGCCGAAAACATGCTCATTTCGCACCGACTTAAGGAACAAGTTTAATTTATTATTAGACAGAGTCAGCCAATGCACTTAGTAGGAATATTAAATAGAAGGCCAATCTTCATAATATAGAGCGATGTATAGTGTATAGCCAACTTAATTCTGGGCTTATAGAGCGTACGTACTTACTTACAAAATCGATTTTCACTTAACATATTGAGTGTAATATTTAAAGTAAGAGGAGAACTAATTAAATTAAATTACATTCCGCATAGGCCGGACCTGCCGAACCTCAAGGTTCCAAAGATCTCATTCGCCCATGGGCTCATTATTAATCAAATTAACCTCCTTTATTAAACATTGTAAATACTGCTAACCGTTGGAAGTCATTAAATTTTGTATATATACATCAACAATGTTAGCTACCGGATGGGTAAATGTACACAATTCTCATATGTATGTAGGTAATCCACACAAGTGCCAATTTAAGGTGGACTAATGACAAGTGTAAGAAAATTCTTTTTAAGCAATGATATTAATTTTAGTCTTCGAAAAAAAACAGAAGAAGATTAATTTAAGACTTCTCTCTGACAAACAAAAATAATGGCAAGATACAGATTTCATGTAACCAAATGTATTTCAGCATAAACGATACTCCAAGCCCTTCAAGAACTAAATCCTAATTCATTCATCAAAAACGTAGGAAGTGTACGGGTATACCTACATACCTCCTTTGACATGCAGGTGCAATAAATTGTATAAGAGCCGTGCTAAGGAGCTTCTATTACCATCATCTGAAGCAGGTTGTCCTGACATTTGAAAGATTAAATACACCAGTGCATTAGACAATTTATTTTCCACACTCAGTTAGATTGCATAAGGCTAGTTTAGAGCTCTAGAATTTGTCAGGTGATATCGTTATACTATACCATTAAAGGAATATAACCTAACCTAAAGTATAACATTGAATGTTTACAATTGCAGAAGGAATGGGAGCGAGTAATAATACTCGTATTCGGTGCTAACGAAACCAGCAAGGATAATGGCATTTGATATGACATTAAATGTTGATGTTAGAGCAATACTTCAATGAAACGCAACTTGTGTTGCCGCGTCAAAGGAAAGTTATACTTGAAAGTGTTTTATTCTTGCGTGGAAGGGGATCCAATTAGTAAAATTGAGTACGGTCCACTTACTTTGTTCACTTTGTTTTCAAAGGAGGATCAAATTGCGAGTGTGGAATAGTTCAGCAAGTTAAGACCCACTGCATTGACTTAAGTGCATAAAGTCTTTACTTAAGCCAAGCTGATGTTTGAGATTCATAGATACTGGAAAGCTCTGTAATGCCAGCATACATGCCCAGCTTGATTTAAAACTGAGACCTCTTGATCAGTAGCCCAATGCACTTTTTACTTTTAAATTCATTTCTATTAATCATTCGATAATGCTAAGAGGCTAGACAAAAATTACTTAATCTGCTTTAAAACTAACATTCAACTTATTCTAGCTTAGTGGCTCTTAGGCGAGCACTCTAAGATAAACTACAAGGCATGTCCTGAAAATAAATGTATTAGATTTTCGTACTTTTCAAAAACTTTTACATGGTTACATCAGTACATATGTTTGTGAACTATTTTTCCATATCGATCGTCGCCATCCTTCTCGATGCACGAAGTGAGACGGGGTATCAATTTGTTTATGCCTTGGTCAAAGAACTCTGCCGCCACCCCCTTCGCCCACTTGTTCAACTCTCCCCCGCACTTCCTCATCAGTTGAATTTCCACCGATGTGAAACTTTAGGGAGGTAAACAGATGATAATATGAAGGCAACAGGTCCGGGGAGAACGCTTGGTGCTTCAAAACGTCCCATCCGAAGGACTCCAAAAGCTGTCTGTCATTGTCTGGTATTGTACTGCTATATCAAGTGTTTTGGGACCCACCTTGAACAAAATTTATGAAATCCGTGTGTTTCTGTGATGAGCGAAGATCTTGAGATGAAACATCACCGACATTTCATCCAAAGTCAATATGCTGTCGCTAAGAACAGCTCATCAATTTTTTCAATAAGCGAAGCAGTCAAAATAGACGGTCTTCCACTCATTTGCTCGTCGTGCACATCAGAACGACCGTTTTTAAATTCACGACACCATTTAATCATACTCGTACAATTTACAACTGCATCTGCTTTTATCGACATGGTTCACGGGAAACGTTGCTGTGACCACAGGTGTGGTCGTTCTACCGCTCCCTAGTACGCTTTCTTTCTGGAAATGCCTCGCATATAATTTAAAACAATTTGTCTTTTCAAGTTGTCGGGCGCAGTGGCTCAGTGATTAGTGTTTTGGACTACACAGATAAATAAGTTGTTCAGGAGGAAGGATCACAATGATATTCCCTTTCGAATCTCCCAGACAGTACAGAACAGACAGACAGTACTGACTGCTGGAATAACTCCGGAAATTGTCGCTTCAAACGACGGTTTTTTCGAGTCGAGGACCCACAGGAGAAACTGGATTTGCTGAGCGCTTCTTTCGAGGCCGTGCATACGGTAAGCAATCCTGTTCGCCGTGACCACGACATTGAGAATAGGCCTCTGCTGAGCCACTTCTATCTGCACACCGAACTTGAGAATTGGCGATCTGAGAATAACGGATTCACCCTATTAATTGATGAAAACCTTTATAATGCAGTTGTCGCCCATTGCCGAGATGCATCGCACTTGTTCGTGTCGAAGAATAATCTTCTGTGCATCTTCGAGTCACTAAAGAATAAAAAGTCGGCGGGGATGGCTGGTGTCACAAACGTCGTATTGAGACACCTGTCTCTGGAGGCTGTAGATATTTTCACCACGCTGTTTAACAATGCGCTGAATAATACACATTATCCGGCGCATTGGAAGGTAGCTGTACTACACCCTATCCCGAAAAAAAATAAAATAAGGACGAACCCTGACAATCTCCGGTTGATAAGTTTACTTCTGAATACTAGCAAAGGTCATTAAAAAGGTTGTCAATAGAGCCCTGTTGAAGTGGGTCGAGGACAATAACATCATTCCGGACAACCAGTTTGTTTTCAGGGCGGGGCATGATACTATTTATGCCGCGCCGAAACTGGTTTCCTACATTCAGTGGAATAAATGCAAGAACCAATGCACGGGTGTTTCTCTGGTTCATTTTGAGAGGGCTTTCGACAACGAATAGTTAGAGGGACTTTTCTACAAGTTGACCAGGCGGGGGATGCACAAACCTTTGCTATATGTAATTTATAATATGCTTATGGGAGAGAAGTTCGTTGTGGCAGAAGTTCAAATGTGGCAACGTGACTTCGATCAGAGTCTTTGAAATTAAAAACGGTTAACAGCAGGGGGCGGTGAATTCTCCGATCCTGTTTAACATTTACACGAGTGATCTAGTGGGTTCACTCAGACATGCTACGGCGTATGCCGATTTGGTGGCATACAGATCAGGTCCTAAACTCGAGGTCATTAACATTCTTTTGCAGCGTGACTTCGATAAAATTCAGGGATATTGCCACGACTGGAAGTTGAAAATCAACTTTCAGAAGACGGAAACAATCTTGTTCAGAACTCCATTGGCTGGGACCTCTAGCGATACAGGAAAAAACTGCAAGAAATTGGCCATTATTGGACAAAATGGGCAGAAATTGGGGTGAGAAGCGTAGTGAGATATCTAAGTATCAGGCTTGACCAGTATCTATATTTCTTGCTGGGACCAAGAAGGCTTATGCTCTGACAAGGAGACTGTTTCATAGCAGTCAACTTGACTCCAAAGTGAAGGTCATTTGCTACGTGGCCCTTATAAGGGCGATCATCGCTTATGGTTGTCCATTGTAGTTTAATATAGCGCCAAGTTATATGGAAAAGATTCGGGCTTTTTGGTCGTGTCTCCGGTTGTTCCAAACGCCTGAATCCAACTATATCAAATACTATCCCAACAAGGTCCTATACGATGGGGCTCAGTTGAATAAGACTGACAATTTCCTCATTAAGGTGACTCGAAGGCACGTTGCAAGGGCGATGGCCAGCGACAATAGTCTGATATTTGGGGCTTACTAACCCAATGAAATGTACAAAGAGAGTACGCTCCGGTTTGACTTTATCCCCCCAGAGGCATTTAACCATATTTATGCAAAAGGGCTGGTACATACGAGGAATTGTATCCAGGTCCTATACCATCGCTACCGCAGCGCGAGAGATAAGCGGCTCATCCACGGCGGGGACGTCGCCAATGCTCATGAGCTCTACCGTTCTAGTACCGCCATAGCGGAGTGGGTAAATTCGACAAGGAAAAGCAATTCGCCGAATTTTGTTGGCTTGTTGAGGGGGGAGGGGTCAACATGCCCTCCCAGGATGGTGGGTTATTCTAGGTAACATCGTCTTAGTTTATAAGTTAGATAAAGTTAGCTTAGGCTTTTCTGGAGAGGCCGAGCTCGCCAGCATGTGGTGGTTCTTCCGGGAGGTGAGTGACGCTTTATGGCTTTAGTCGGCTCACGGCGCGGCGGCGCGTGTGCACATTGATGACTGTTGCGCAAGGCAACGAGTGCTCAGAATCTAAATTATAGTAAGAATACGTTAAGTAGTTTAAAAGTAGAGTAGCTAGTTTGTAATTTGTTTTTATAAAAAATTTTAAAATTTGATAAAGATGCCGAGTTTAAAAATAAAAATTCTCCATATAAGAAAAATTACTCCGTAATTTTACGTTAAGTTGAGAACCTCCGCATAAGGACAATTAATTTAGAATAAGTATTCTGTAAATTTAAAGTTAGAGTTAATCATTTTTGTCTAGTTTGTAATTTGATATTTAATAAGCAATAAACAGTCAAAAGTAGTGTGTTGGACTACTAATCGAAAGGTCCAGCCAGGGCCAAGTAACATCTAGTGTGTTTCCACTGTCCCAGCTCTTGCGAACCTATGGCAAATATCCTAGAGTATCAATTGTTATGAGAAGCTTCTCAAACTTGCCTTTCGGATTCAGCTTGAAATTGTAGGTCCCTTTCACTTCGCATAAGCAAAGGGTTGGGGAAGCAAAGGGTTTTAGGCCCTGTAATTTTTGTTTTAAGTAAATACGCACTAAAGGGATTTATTAGGACCCTTATAATGTAATAGCTACACAGCGTGGTCGGGGGTGAGAAGAAAAAGATGGGCCGTTACTGGCTAATGTGTATTTTTTCTTTGTCTTTCAACCTACAAACTATCTTAGCTTATATGTATAATATTTCTTAAGCCAATATAAGGCAATTTGGTAAAGATAATTTTTGTTTGTATATTTTACATAAAACACTTAAACCTACCTGAGCTACTTAATCTTCATTAACTATAATCAGGATGGTAAGAACTCTCCAACGAACTTGCAACTAAGCCACTGCCCACCTGACTGTTAAACAGAAACTAAATGACATATGTGTTCAACAGTTGCTCATATCATAAGTCATGGTTTCAAGAATGTTATAACACGAAACATAAGAGAACGTCAATTTAAGGGTTGCGCCGCCACCTATCGAGATGGAATTATCGAACGCCCTTCGTTAAAACGGCAGCGTTTTTCAACCCTGAAAACCACACCAACTTCAAATCCCATAACCAATCACAAAACCCCAACTATGACACCATTAACCTTGAGCATCCCTTCAATTCTATCAGTCAGAATTATTCTTATATTTATTAAATTTGTATAAAGCTCCTTTACTTTGTATATGTTTAGCAATTCCCAAGTCCAATTTATTTAAAGCGGTTACCATTGAAAACGTTAACAAGAAATTTTATATCCGATTTGTGCGATTTCTTTCGAATATAACGGATTTATTTGCCATTAAAAATACCTTCTTGTAGTCGGTTCCAATAAACAATTTAAGAGGCGCACACGGATGCGTACATTCGACTTGAAATCATAAAGGTAACTTTGCGGACCATTCACATTCTCTCACTCTCGTTGCCAATTAATGTCTTTCTGACGATGAGACCGTAATTTTTTGTGGCAATTTAAAAGGTTTGGTGCGTTGTAAAATATATAGGTATGTAGCGTAGAAACCAGGTGAAAGGTATAGTAAAGGAAACCCATAGCTTTGCTTTGTACAGTGTGGCTGGCATGTCGCTGCAAAATTCGAATTATGAGAATTTCACGAAAGATAGCTACAGAAACGTTTACCTTCTTTATGTGAGTATTTCTCAAGCAAATGCAAGTAGGTAAGATTAGCTTAGTTTAAGAGGACAAGTGAGCAATTTAAACCACAGGCTAAAGAGACTTCTTGTGAGTATCCTATTGTAACATGGTTGATCATGTGACTGACAAAACCATTTGGTTCTGGTGATGAATCTTTTTAGGTCTGATAGGGCCACGTCGTTCAGGCTGTCGAGAACCGTGCTCCTTGGGCAGTGACATAGGATAATTGCGCCAGATTCTATTTTGCTATGTAGTCATTCGTTAAAATGCCCAGCTTTCTAGCCATCTTTCCAATTATGCAATATCTGGTTAATACCCCGACGATCATATGGATTTGATTTCAATCAATGGATACTACAGTTTTGAATCTTCCGACATTGATTTTTGATTAATTTTTCCTTAGCCAAATTAATTGTGACCTCATTAAAAAACTCTTGGCTGTCTTGAAGACTCTACCTCCTAGCTAAAAGCAAGTCCAATTCAGACACAGTCGGGTCAGTATTCGTCTTCTCGTTCCCTTCCACTCCAACGTGTTCAGGAACCCAATAAGCGTGATGATTTATTGCCCTTGCAGGATTGAGGTTAATCACTTTAAGTGCAGTTCCACGCAAAAGGTTGTTTGCATTGCTGCTGGTTACATACATACTCGTAGCACTGACGGTCTGGGCTGCTTTATTAACTGGGCAGATTTAAGCATGCAAATCGCTGCAGTAAGCTGTTAGGCTGTATGACTGTTTGATATGCAGTGCTCTGAGAAGACTCCTCGTCCTCTTTCCTTCTCCGTCTTTGAGTAATCTGTGAAGATGGGTATAGCTTTGATGAGTTTGATAAGAGTGTTAGAAGAAGTTCAATCTTGTGTGCCCGGTATATAGACCTTAAAGTTCTTGTCGAAGAAATACCTGTAGGCCAATCCAATGCTGGTGTTGATACATTGTTGTGATGCAGAAGTTTCTATGGTTGTCTCTTTTCTACGATTTTAACACGTACCGTACATGTTTCCATTATGAATATTGTTCGATTCATCTTTTACGACACCGGTGATCTGAAGTTGTGTCGACTCACGGGTTTGCATGGATAGCTTTAAGGTGTTAAATGTTTCGTTAAGCTCAAGTGGATGTAAAAATTGCCTGGATGTGATTCCTTCCCTTAGAAAGTAAGTAAGTGTTTCCCGATGAACCCTTTTGTGTGTTAGTAGGTCTGGCCAGACGTTTTCCATTTTCAAAACCATTTTTCTTAGTGAATTGTGTAGCCATCTTTACCAAGTTTCATGACTTTGTCGGTGTACATGTTATCCATGCATACTTAAGATCTTACCAGACTTACCTGTAACGTGTTAATTTCAATTTTCTCCCTAAAAAAAAATCTTTATTGGCTACCTATCAGTAAAAAAAAACATTTTTTTTTGAAAAAACCAAAGTTTGAGCTAGGGAGCTGAAATTTATAATACAGACTCTCTAGATGCCATTTATGCTTATAATTTAATATTTTTTTTTAAATCCGCCGACTGACACGCCCACAATTAAATAAAACAATTTTATTGAAAAACCAAAGTTTGAGCTAGGGAGCGTTTTTTTTTACAAAAGCTTCGTTTTTTCGATGAAATCCAACCATAATTAGACTTTTGTCACACCCACTTATGAGGGATTGGAATAAGAATAGGGTATCCAACAGTTCGCCCAAGCGGACTGTAGCCCGTCCCTATGTTTTTTATTCAGTAATCGTTTTTTGAACAGAACAGAAACAAATTGGAAACATCATGCAAATAATTATGAGTGGCGAAATAAATGCACAGGAACGAAGGAGGAAGGGACCAATACGTCATATTGGATGTCGCAGTACTGGCATCTTTCATAATTTACAAAAAAGAAAAATTATAGGTATGATTGCAATGAACAAAACCAATGATTAAGCAGTTAGTGACCCCTTAGATCGAAGCAACGATGAACAATCCAAAGGTAATACAGTGTCGCAACACCATTGCAACATTGGATTCCACAGAGCAGCATCGATGGGACAGAAAAAGTCATGCAGAATTTGCCGAATAAACGACAAAACACAAACGAAATCGAGATTTGCATGCACTGTCTGTTTACAGCACAGTATTCCACTACATAAATGTGTAAATGAAAAAAAAATACTTTGCAATATTACTATAATTGGAAAATAAAAACTATTTTATTGGGTTTTCATCGATTTCCCTGACAAATATATGAAGGTCCAGCGGGACCTTTTCCATTCATGGGAAGGTCTTAAAACATTCGTCAACAGAAGGTTTCAATATAATATACATGCTTGAATGTCCGAATAAGCAAGGCCTAAAAAATATTTTCCCTTTTAGTTAAAGAACACCTGGCATGTTCTCCGTAAACAGCTCGATCGGTTTCAGGTTCAAAGAACAAGTTTTACCTATACAAAATCGAATGCAAATAAATGAAATTTTTTGCAAAGATGCATATACCTTTCTTGCATGCCACAGTGTATCTCATATTACTTGCAAGCGATTGCAATGTACCTGAACTAGTATCTCTGCTGCCTTGGACATTCTTTCCACTTCTTTCCGTGCACCACACTCACGTTTCAGTGTGGCGTTCACGTCTACGTTCGTCCTTGAGTTTACCCTATACCTTCGTCGGTTTCATTGTAATCTATAGCAAGCATCCGACGGGTTAACTCCCTTTAACTTGTTTTCTCTTCGTGCGAAATTCCGCTTTGCTATTTATTGCTCCATAATTTACATAAAAATTGTATCTTACTCGTAACTAGCGACCCCTCCAACAAAATTAAAAAAACAAAAAAAACTTTAAAATCCAAATTTTTCTTCCGAATGATAGAATACCATTAGGAGGACATATGAAAAGGATTATGTTACACATAACAGGCAAATAATTATGATTTAAAGAACTACGAATTTCAAAGGAGTTTGGGCGGAACTAAAGCCTCTCCTGCCACCGTCAAAGAATATGAGCCTGAGCCTGAATCCGTGCACTTTGACAATGTCAGCAAAATAAAACAGAGACAACACAGAAAAAAGCCACAGTGTGCAATTCTATAGCGAAAATGTTAAAGGCAAATGACCATCAGGATATGGAAGTTTCTCCGAGGCAGTTATGAAGACTTCCTTGAATACTTAATTAGTGCTGAACAGAAATACATGAGACCCGGGTGACAACTGTCTGGTAGTGATACTACTGTTTGTGTTTTAAAAGAGAAAGAGATAGAGAGAAGATGCATACACAGGCCTCTGGAAAAATAAAATGGCAAAGTTCAAGAGCACATGATAAGAAGTGGTAGGTCTGTTCAGCAGTGAGTGAAACTGGAAATTACGTTATTTAATTACGATCAATGTGCTCATGCAGCATATATTATACACAAGCCCGGGAGCCTACAAAATATTATATTCGTTCCTGGAAGTACGCTCCTCCTTATTGTTGAAATAGAGATGCCATTCGGATTTAAATATTTAACCCACTCGTATGCTGCCACATGATATTGGACGAACTCGTATGTTCTCGTAATTTGGTTATTTAATTGGGTTTTCTGTCATATCTCGGGGACAGGAATATTGTACAAAAAGATAAGGAAGGGTTAGGTTAGGTTAGGTTTATGTGGCTGTCGCCGACACACTTAGACCAATTTAGGTCCATTGCGATACCACGTATATTATCTACCCTCAGCTCTGTAGATGGGACTGGCCAACGACACGCGGTTGTTCTCAAACGGTCCCCCATTCTAGGTAGTAACCGCGCCCAACGTCGTTTGATTACGGCGATCTGACGAGAACCGATTAACTGGACGTGGTATGGTCGTTGGTTAAAAAAAAAAAAAAAAAAAAACAAGGACTATTTTATTATTTCCTTGCAGATCGGTCAATTTTTGTCACACTTTTTGCGGACTACATAATACAAGGCTTGAACTTTATGCCAGTTATTCAATTTTGATGAACGACTTATATCTGTTGAACTGGTTTAGATCTATCAAAGCACGCAATTTAGATTAATACTGTGGAAGCGCCCGAACTCGAAACTCTTACAAATACTAAACAACTTTTTTAATTATAACTTCAAGTTTTTGTTGAAATAGTTCAGGGAAAATCTGTGGTTAAAAACGCTGCAGCGCACGACGAGTATCGATCTAAGCGAATGAAGGAAAAGAAGCTACTCCATAGAAAGGAGACGGCGCTCCCAGCTCAAGGAAATCGAAGAGTCTCGCGAATTAAATAGCATCCGAAGATTTTACAAGAAAGCGAAGCAACTGGCTGCTGGCCTTAGGACCGGAAAGCTGGCTCTTCGAAACAGCGACGGAAACCTAGTCAACGAAGCGCAGGGAATAGCAGCATTTCCAACAGCTACAAAATGGCAGAGAGTGATAGGGCAAGAAGAGAACTGCTCAGAGGAGGAGAAATACTCAGGGAATCTGTTCCACAAGGTTCATCAACAATCCTCGAGGGCTGCTTCTTGTCTATGACGCAAAAATAATACACATTTGGCAACAGTATTATGAAGGACGTTGTAGAGGCCCGCGTATAGATGGCGTCACGTCCGATAAAAGGTTAAATAGATAGAAGAGGTAAGAGCTATTGTCATTGATAGATGGATTGTGAAACTGGCAGGGTGATCAGAAGTTAAGTTAAGTCAAATATGTATACATTTTGTGAATAAAGTATAATAAATATAAATTGAACGGCGCAGGGACATAAGTCCCGAATTAATTTTTCGGGACTTATGTCCCACTTAAGTGGGTCATAAAGCCCGAATTGATTTCGGGAGAAATGAATTCGGGACTTATGTCCCTGCGTCAAATTGAACTCTACGCTCGTGTAGGTACATCTAATTTCAACGTCACACGAGGAGAACAATAGACATCTTAATAAAAAATTGTCTCGTATATATTTTCCGAGAGCTGTTCCGAACAATGAAGAAGTGGAAGACATCATTGTCGAAGAAGTTAGGAAAGCAGTCAAAGACTCCGAAAAACGCAAAGCAGTTGGACCGAAATAAGGATCATGATGGTAAAACATCGTGATTTCTTAAAGGATTTGCATATGGTGTTGGTTGATTTTGAAAATGCCTTTGATAAACAACCAAGGTTTCTGTTATGGGTGGCACTAAGCCAGCGAACAGTTTTTAGAAACCTAGGTACAGATGATCATGGACATGTATGAGGGAGTAAAGACAAGAGTAAGATGCCCCGCTGGCGTCACCGAGGAGTTCGGAATCAAATCGGTATACACCAGAGAAGCGTATTAAATACCTTGATATTCATTACAGTCCTTGATTATCTGCTTGAAGGAAAAGTGACCACCTCCAAAGTGCATCAGTTATACTTTGCTTATGAATGAGACATCATTAGCGAGGCTCAAACGTCTCTGCAACGAGATATGGCTTTTTTTATCATTTGCGCGTGCAAAAAGAATTTTAAGCACCCTTTTGATGTACATAACTACACAGCACGGGCATTAAGGAACAGAGGAAGAAGTAAGGACGAGAAACCGATGCACGTTGGTTCTGAATGTTTGTAAGTCATAATGTGTAGGAAAAACAGACCGTGATAGAGCATTCCACATTCTTGTTGTACGGCTAAGGATCGATTCTTTGTATTTCACTGTACGTCCGGAAGAAGACTTAAGAGTGAAGTGATGCGAATTCCCGGCATGGCGGTTGAAATATGCTAGGGGTGGTAAAATTATGTTTGTTATCAAATCAGCAGCAGCATCCACGTCGCTGTCGATAAATCACAGCGAACAGTTAAAACTCTTAAAGAAACCGTTCAGATTTTCCCAACTAGCTTTCTTGTATTGCCATAGGGTTCTTTTGAGAGTTTGTTCTTTAACTATGTGTTTGCAATACGAGAAAGTCGCTGACTTGACACAATGGTCTGACCTAGGTTTGTTGTGGCGATTATATGTTTATAACGTATTTTTCAGGGTCCAGTGTGTTGGCGGTTTGACTGCTAATGCCTGGTATTCGTTTCGGCTCATTTACAAGGTGTGTTAAATTGTTTACCTTAGCAAAGATTTCAACATACATTCCTTCGGTCCAAATTTGGGCTTCTGTAAGTGAAACAGTAGTGAATAAAACGGACAGAGAACTTTAGCCAAATTAAAATAAATTCAGGACTGGAACATTGGCCATATTGTGGTTGAAGTTGGTAGGATATATCACTACGTACATAAACGACGAGACCGCGATGCGGAAAGAATAATGGCGCGAGCTTGTACCGAGGTAGACTAAATTCTGTTATACCAACGGTAACCTAGGTTTAGCTAAATGCCAGAACAGCTGGTTCATTTTGAGAGACGTGGGCATACAACGAGTAAAGATTCGCCCTCAAGCCACGGATGTTACTCACATCTACTCCTAAATTTCTACACATCATGACAGACAAACATATAAAAACAAACCACTACGCTACCTTAGCGAGGCCATGCAGAAAGGATTTTTGCCCCAGTTTTCCACAACAAGTTACCGCAGGTGTTATGCCCGTACCGTAATTTGCAGTGGTCCACCAACAAAATCTAAAGTGTCACGACCCGCTATTCGCCAGATGTTACCTTTGTTTAGTATGTGTGTAAGCTGAAAGGAAGGTTCCACACCGCAATTGTAGACTGAAAGTATGAGGGCAAATTAACGGCGGCTGAGATGAAGATGCTTCATATGACAGCATAGGAGTATAAATATGATCAATTTTATTCAGTCGAAATTTCCCGCAACTGTATGAATACCTGAAGGAACTTCTTGGTTCAGCTGAGACTGAAGCGGTTTAGGGGTAATAGTAACGAGTTACTGACAATTTAAAGGTAAATCCAAATTTGTCTTGAAGCCAATTTTATATGTGCACGCTGTATTAATGAATTGCCATACAAGAGCAAAGCTGGTCGCATTAAAGATTCCAACTCGCTTTTGCCTCTGAACGTATACATTCAAGAAGACGTATAAGGTTTTTGCTTTTGACAACTGAAGGACTGTAATTGTACCCATATCGGTGCCCAAATTTCATGTTATATTTCCGGTTAATTCTTAATTCTCGAATTGTGGTGTTGTTAACAATATTCATCAGTGTCGGATACAAGCAAAAACATCTCCATTTTAATAAAGATATCCCCACATTCGACATTAAAAGGTAGAATTCGTGAGTATTTCCTTCCATTTATAACTGTATTATCCGCTTGGTCTTTTATTGCTTTTGTCTGTTTTCAACAATTTACGAGATCTGCGAGTAAGTTTTCCATCGCATCCTTTTATTGGCCTGCCTAGGGTTGAACAAAACTTTCTTATGAACAATAAAGATGCTTCCAAATGGCGACATTGATATTGGTATCCTCATTCCTCTCTAATTTAAATATAATTCGCCGTAATTAAGGATTAAGCTCTACCTACTTCTAATTTCCTATTTGGAAGTAGCTAACAAAGTTTAATAGATGTGAATAATGCTTATAATTCCACAGCTAACAAATCCCAAAGCAGGAATATCAAAAATACCTTCCAATTGAAGGCAAACTTCTTTTTGGACACCACAAGATGACTCCCTCTATAATTAAATTCAGCAATTAGTTTACCGTAGACCGTAACCGATGCGGACAGCTTAGCGTATTTTAAAGGAAGTTCCCTTAATTTATTTAATCGTTCCAGCAATATATTCGCATCCTTTTCACAAAGTGAAATTATATTTTCATTGCCATCATCAATTACAATTAAATTCAAATATTTTTAATTAAGAAAATGCGAAAAGACCTCTGATGTCGTAAATGAGTCAAAAAAAGACAAGGAGTGAATTCACGTGACAAACAATACACAAATGGAGGTTTATTCAGAAAGTAAGTGGATACCTGGAAGTACAATTTTCCAGTATTGAGTCTGAGTTCTGAGTGCTCCAGTGTAGGAAGTTTCGGCCACGATAACAATAAAAAGCATAACAAAGAGTTTTAAAACTTCGCCTTTCCTATGAAAAATGTATGTAAAAACATAGGGACGGGCTACAGTCCGCTTGGGCGAACTGTTGGATACCCTATTCTTATTCCTATCCCTCATAAGTCGACGTGACAAAGATCTAAGTATGGTTGAATTGTTAAGAACGCTCTACATATTTTCTTACATAATATTTAAAGGATTTTATCAAAAAAAAACGAAACTTTTGTAAAAAAAACGCTACCTAGCTCAAACTTTGATTTTTCAATAAAATTATTTTATTTAATTGTGAGCGTGTCAGTAAGCGGATTTAAAAAACATAGGGACGGGCTACAGTCCGTTTGGGCGAACTGTTGGATACCCTATTCTTATTCCTATCCCTCATAAGTATGTGTGACAAAAGTCTTAGTATGGTTGAATTGTTGAGAACGCTCTACATATTTTGTTATATAACATTTAAAGAATTTTGTCAAAAAAAAAAAGCTTTTGTAAAAAAACGCTCCCCAGCTCAAACTTTGGTTTTTCAATAAAATGTTTTATTTAATTGTGGGCGTGTCAGTAGGCGGATTTAAGAAAAAATAACACATGAGTATAAAGGGCCCCTAGAGAGTATCTTTATATTTATATACGAGTATAATTCTACTGTACGCGTGTATGTCATTGAACTCCTCCTAAACGGCTGGACCGATTTTAATGATTTTTTTGTATGCGTTTGGGTGGCGCCCTGGATTGTTTAGATTCACAAATCAGCCCGGCAGATGGCGCTGCAGTTTAAGAAAATTCCGGAAAATCGATTTATTCGCATTTTTCGCACTTTGAAAAAAAAAACTAGGTAGAAATCGAGTAGTGACATTTCAAAAAAAAAAATATTTAAAATTTTAAAAGCAATTGTTGTTGTCAATTATTTTAATTATTTGCCAAGCAAATTGTTGTTGTCAACAATTTTGAATTTTTTTTTTAAATATACCTAATAAGTTTGTTTATATTTATTATGTTACACAAAGTAACTTTTTGAAACGGAGTCGATACTTTGATTTGTTGGATGGTGTTTGAATCCTTCATTTTTGTTTGTCAAGTATTTTCAGGATCGATGCAGTCATTTAATATTTTACAATGTTAAAAATTGTACCTATGTGTGAGTAAGTTGAAATGTAGGGGTGATTGAGATGACGTGGACAATGATGACAGGCAACAGCAGTTGTTGAGCGTTTTCAGTTTTCATGCGCATAACTCGAGACAGAATGGTTAGTTTTTAACGATTTTGAGCTTGACGGTTTCGTTTGGGTCGAATGCTACTTTTTATCTCGAAAGCAAAACTTTGACAGGATAAAATAGGGGGTGTCGGAACTTCGGGAAAGAATATCGCAAGAACAACGTGCAGTCGTCCGAACTGGAGACCGAGATAGACAACAACATAATCGTCATCAGCATAGCGTTCAAATAAATGAAAACCAACGAAGAAGAAGAAACGTCGTGAATGTAGAATTGCGGCGAGTAGCATTCCAATACCAATGCACGGTTGAATACAAACTCCTGTAGGACAACATGCGAGACGTTTCAGTGCACCAACAATCGATGAAGTTGTTATTGTAATGGTTGAAGAAAATTTGGAAGCAGGAGATATAGTTTTACATCACCAAAATGATCAGTTGCAGCATGTGTATGAAGCACACAAAATATCGTGTTCACTAATGGGAGCTAATATTATAAAATTCGAGATACATATTTATAATTAAGTTGCATTCTTATAGGTAGCGCTATATTCCCAGTTTTGTATATGTTGGTCGATTTCGTTGTTGACATTAAATTAGAATTGCTGCATGTTGTTAAACCATGCGCATAACATATTGATTGAAAGAAAATAAAAATCGAAGTTTCTTTCTTTTGTGTTGTTGTTCGATTCAAAAAAGTCAGGTGACATAGGCTAGCACCTACCCCTAGCGGAGCAATGAAGTAGCGTAATCGGGCTAAGCAAAGCGCAGAAAAATGTGCAGTCCCTTTAACCACGGAACCGATTGAGCTCAAATCAGGCAAGCTTTGGTATTGACTTGAATATGTTTCTGTGAAGTTTGGTCAAAATCGGTCCACCAAGTTTGACTTGCAATTTTGTTTCTCATCAAAAAAAGACAAGTATTTCTTTTTGTTAGGCGCAGAGAACACCGAGTATTTAGACTCTTGAGCACGGGCAACGCCGGGCGGGTACAGCTAATATATTATAAATTTCAGCTCCCTACCTCAAACTTTGAATTAAAAAAAAAACATAGGGACGGGCTACAGTCCGCTTGGGCGAACTGTTGGATACCCTATTCTTATTCCTATCCCTCATAAGTGGGCGTGACAAAAGTCTAAGTTTGGTTGAATTGTTAAGAACGCTCTACATATTTTGTTATATAACATTTAAAGGATTTTATCAAAAAAAAACGCTCCCTAGCTCAAACTTGGGTGTTTCAATAAAGTTGTTTTATTTAATTGTGGGTGTGTCAGTAGGCGGATTTAAAAAAAATTAACACATGAGCATAAAGGGCCCCTAGAAAGTATATATTTTAAATTTCAGCTCCCTAGCTCACTTTGAATTTAAAAAAAAAAAAAAAATAATTGTGGGCCCACTGGCACGGATTTTGAAAATATTTACGCATGAGCATAAAGGGCCCATAGAGAGTATATATTATAAATTTCAGCTCCCTAGCCCAAACTTTGGATTTTCAAAAAAATGTGGGTGTCAGTGGGCGGATTTTGAAAATTTTTTATCCCGAGCAGTTTTAGGAGTCATAGATCATACATACAAAATTTCAGCTTTCCAGCTCAAAATTCGATTTTTTCCAAAATTTTGTTTTTTTTTTGAGTTTGTGGGCGTGTTTGTGGGCGGATTTCAAAAATTCGTAAACTTGATTATTTCGGGACCCTAGAGAGTGTATGGTTAAAATTTCAGCTCTCTAGGACCATTTTAAAGGCCTAATTTTTGCCGACGGACGGACGGACGGATGGACGGACATGGCTAGATCGACATTACTATCGATGCTGATCATAAATATAGTAACTTTTAGGGGTCTACGGGCAATATTAATGTATGTTACAAACTATGCGTCAAAATTAATATACCCTTAGAATAGGGTATAAAAAGTGGATACCTATATTATTACTCATTACCCTTGTACTGGGCAACAGTGTTATCGCTGGAAAATTTCTAAAGGTCGCAAAAAGTTGCTTTATTAAAAAATTCATCACTATTTAAAAAAAAAATTAAAAATCGGGTGAAAAGGTGGCGCCGACTCTGATTGCGAGAAAATGTTTTTTTCGGGGTGCGAGGATTTCTGCCCTGGAGTATAAGGTTAGTATGTTGAGCAGAGAATTTTCTAAGAACAACTTGTACTACAAAATAAATAAAGGGTGTCTCAAAATTAACGCAAGAATTGAATTTGACGACATTTGCGAAAGAAAGTGTTGGCAACCCTAAAAAAGAACAATTTGACAGCTGATAGTTTAGAGTTAGAAAATATTGAACATAACACGAGAGAACAACGTGTTTTCGCTGTTGAAAAATAATGAGATTTTGGCGGCCATAGTTCGAAAATTTCTTTCAAATTATGTTCGGAATATTGATTTAACTTCGTCAACTGTGAAGTGAAAAATTCAGTGAGACTGGATCAATTAGTGATGCTAAACACAGTGGTTGTCCAAAAACAAGCCGTTCAAATGTCAATAATCGAAGCAGAGCGTGAGAGTGTTGGTGAAAGTTCAGGAACATCGATTCGGTGATATATATAGCTCTATACAGCGAATATTTACCGAAGATCTACGTCTCCATGCTTACAAAGTTCAATTGACACCAAAACTGAAAGCATTGAACATCAACAAAATTTTCGAGCAAAATCGACCTTGGCGATGAAGCACAATTTCACCTTGATGGCTTTGTTAATCTTACCTCTTCGAAAATGAGTCTGGTCGAGCAGTGACTGTTAGTATTTCGCGACATGATTACAGAGTTCTTTCAGCCTAAATTATATGATATTGATGTGGACGAAATGTGGTGTCAACAAGACGGTGCTACATAACATACCGTGCAACAATTCAATTACAGCATTAGACATTTCCTCGTCGTGTACTTTCTCGTTTCGGTCATCGGAATCGGCCCCCTAAATCGATTGATTAAACCCCCAGGTGTTTTTTTTTACTCAGGCATAAGGATATATGCTTATTCGCATTTGCAACATAACAATAACTTACCCTATGTAGGCTAACCTTAGCGGGGATAGCTACCGCCGCTATGTGCTTAAGTAGATCAGTGCTTCCAAACACCGTTTTCTACGTATACCGATAACTTTTGTTATCGAATGTCAAAACTTTGACATTTCTCACCTACTGAACTGACACATACCCCAAAATTTTACTTGCGTGTAAATTTTATTTTTAACAAACAATTTTTGAGCCGCTACCAAACCACTCGTCTCAGGGTCAACTTTATACTTTTAAGTTGCAATTTTCTTGCCCTACACGGTGGTAGTGACGAGCGTTTTTTTTCATACGCTGATCTAAGCCTACAAACGCACCTGCTTTTGGATAGGATTTCTTTCTATGGGGTTGTTTGAAGTCAAAGGTCTATGCCAAGAAACCCTCAACCACCCGTGCATTGAAAGAGAGAATTCAACGCTGCATCAACGAAATTCAGCCACATTTATGCACAATGGTGATGGAAATTTTCGACAAAAGGGTGCGTATGTGCCACCTAAGCCGTGGAAGACATTTTCGCTATGTGCTATTCCAAATTTTACCCTATTTTATGTACTTTATGATTCAGTAAAAAAAAATATTCTAAAGAAGAAAAAAACTGTGTTTTCTATTTAACTCAAATCTAGCGTAAATGTTGGGACACCCTCTATAGGGCAGAGCGCCCCATATAGTACCATTTATATATTGGACATATTTGTGCATGCTGCATACGAGTACAGTTCCTCTTCTGTGGTATCGCTTCCTTAGGTACTTTCGTGTCCTCAGCATATAAGTGCACACTGTAGCTGTAACCTTTAAGTTTCATTTTAACCTATACGCAGCTCTCACAAATGTATGCCTAACTATCTTTTTAATAACTATCTTTTTCTGCTATCTTTGATAGTTATTTCCATCGTTTTACTTGCATTTTTAATTGTGTAATCGTTCAATGTCGATTCTGGCTTTAAGGAAAAAAAAAATCATAATGACGCATCGTTCAACAGATCTGCTAGTAGAGTACTTTTTTTTCTTTCATTGTGAGGCCACCTGGATCTTTTTCCAGGCTACTCATTGAAACGTTAAAGGCTTTTTATGTAGCGTAAGACACTTTTAATGTGTTGGTTAGATCGCTGAGCTCATTATAGAAGACATAGCCCGAATCGAGTTTTCGTCGTTGAAGGAGACCTGCACCACAATACAACAAGTCTTGTTAAATAAGTAAACTTCTATATAAAATTGGGTTTAAGTATACTTCAAGCCTTGTTGAATGCTTGCCTATGGAGACAGTGCCCAGTGATGACACCAATTGAAGTACCAATGTAGAAATCCGTTAAGAGATACCAAACAGTTTCAGCTTAGCCCAATTCTGTTTTGTGCCAAGATAAGTTGTACCACTTGTCCACCTTAGGTTTGATTTCTTAAACATGAGTTTACTTAAATGGTATGTCTTAGAATTCTTAGGTACGAGTAAAATAGGCAGTTTAGTTGCGTGATTGTCCAGTTCATCAGCCTCACAGTTGTGTCCATTGAAAGATAATAATAACGATTGATGAAATTGTGTGAAAAGTAGAAACCAACGCACAATATTAGATAGGATGAGTTCGAAAAGCCGGCTGTTGCTTATAAAAATAAAAAATATGTTGATATTTGAAAAAGGTCGTCGGTTGGTCGCTATTGGCAGTCGAGGGTGCGAGGATGTGAGGGTAATTATTGCATTTTTGTTTTGTACTTACTTGTCTCCGAACGTAATCAACCAAGCCCTCCATACATGGTTCCATGCAAAATGAATGCTGACATGGTAGTAATTTCGGATTACGATATCTGTCCAGACACACGCAACACGTTAATAGCTGCTCAAATTGTTCCATTTTTTACTAAAAAGAAAAAAAAATGAAAATAACATTATTTTAGGGTTTTATTTTCAAATGACTTAATTAAAAAATTAAGTTAACGTAAATCGTGTAATTAGGTACGAGAAATGATGATGATTTTCATTCAATTAGCAGCCACCCACATCTAGGACTAATTTTTTATCCAACAGGTTCATTAACATCAGCCTGTTCCCATTCATTTCGAATTCATAAGCCTTTGTGTTCGAAATCCCTGATCCGCCTACAAAGCATTCCTTTGTTCGCAGTTTCGATAAAGATACATAAATACCACAATTTCATTGGAAATCATTTAGTTTTGTTTAGAAAATCATTAAGGATTTCGTTCATAACACCACAAGCGGATAACATCATTTGCACTCACCTAGACAACGTTTCGACTCCACACAACTCGCCCAAGTCATCAATCAGATACGAGTAGATTGGGGATTATGCATGAGAAACATTTATTCAATACATCCATTCAACATTTAGCTACTGTCTGACAAAAAGGATATCCCCCTTTAAAGACTATGATGCTTGCCTTGCCAGATAAGAACAAACAGAGTGTGTAACCATTTTGAATTGAATATTCTCCACTAACAACGACGTAACAGGCTTTGCACCAGTATATCTAAATTAATTTCAAGTTTTACTGCGAATGGCTATTTTCCATCATAATAAGACGGAATGGGCCATTCTATTCCATTTCCAACTTCAATCGCCATTGCCAGCATATTGTTTGAATATCCCTTATACAATCATTACCAGAGGCTTAAGCATGAAGAAAATTCCATTTTAATGATGGTTACACGTTTCTCTAGAGAAGCTTTTCAACGATGTCGGTCGATCCGGGATTTACCACCGAAAGGGCGGAAACTGTGCCGTCAGATGGAGGTCGGATTTGAGGATGTAATAATCTTTTGAAGTTCTAATACAGTCAACTAAGGTGAACTTCTTCTTGTTAATCTTATTTAACCTTATGGCAAAAATACAATCAGAATTAATGGGATCGTAACCTACCCACTTTATGGCATCCCTAATCGTCCGCCTAAGGAGTTCGGCGGTTCGACTCAGATAACCGGCCTTCCTGGTTGCAGATCACGTCTTTACCGATGCCAATCAATTGCGGTGTTATTACGGCTCCCGGAAATTATGGCAGACATTTTTTTTTGGAAAGAACGCCAGAAAATGTTTGTTAAGTCAAAATTGAAAAAAACAGTAGAATTTTTTTTTGAAAATACGCCAGAAACGTTTAAATTTATGAAAAAGAGCCATTGGGCTAAAAAATTATTATAGCCAGAAAACTAGCAACTACCTTAAGCAGAGCAGCGAAGATGCGTGAGTGGGCGGAGAAAAGGGTGTGTTCACTAACTGATTGACAGGTCGTGCGTTCGAATCCCGGCCAGGGCCATGATTTTTAATTGAATTCACATAAATAGAGATCTCCCTAACCAATAGAAGACCGTTTAGCTACACACACAAAGGATGTTGATGCTGCTCTTAAAAAGTTAGAAAGCCGTCAAAACAAAACTGAGCTTAAGATTAAAGAGACAGAGGAAACTCTTCAAATTTTACGATCAACCGAGACACACTTTGATGACGTGCATACACTCGAGGCAGAAGTAAGCGATTTAGAAAAACGATGCGATGCATTTGAGGGACGGGAAATTGGATCCGATGCCATTATCTTTGGTATACCGCAGTTACAAGACGAAAACCTGAAGACAACCTTTCATCATATTTGTCACATCATTGAATGCATTCCGCCAACACCAAAATCTGTTTTTCGCTGCCAGAGACCGCAACGATTCGGACAGACTAACAGAGACAGGGCAGAAGTCAAATTTCACTCTCCCCACGAAAGGAACACCGTTCTGCGAGCAGTTGCTCTCTTTTGCAAAAACGTAAGGCAACTCTAGCCGTGTTTCTTTGCACGCGGATATAGAAAACGACCATCGCCGCTTAAGAATTCATCAAAAAAAACTTGGCAGCACACATGCACCTATGACATGCACCGTGACACTGCTGTAAGTTGTAGTTAAGAAATTTGTATTGAAAATCCTGAAATTGAAAAATATTTACTTCCGCCAATTGAAATTGATGCCAAGCATATTCTAAAATTATGAAAAACAATTTCACATTAACAGATTTGCTAAATTCAATTACCTTTATAATGAAGTTTGAAAAAAAATAATAATAAAATCACGAACAAAATATTCGGCGGGATGTGTGTTAGTGGTCGGAGGGATGTCAAACTTTGACATTTCCTGAAAAATTCATCGCATCGGTTCATCAGAAACGAAGAAAATGGGTTTTGGAAGCACTGTTTATCCCCGCTAACTGACTTAGCGGCGATAGCTATCCCCGCTAAAGTTAGCGTATATAGGATAAGTTGTTGTTGTATTTTACATGCAAATTTCGAATTATCCCTATATCCGCGTGCAAAGAAACACGGCTTCTGTATCGAAGACGTAGGCATCAAAGCAGAAAATAACAGAAACATTCATATGTACGGCAGCATGACCAGCAAAAATCGCTCACTTTACCACAGGGCTTCACGTCTTAAGTATAACAAGCAGCTGTTTTCTGTTTTCCCACATCTTGGTTCCGTCTATGTAAAGACGAGTGCAGACGCAAAGGGCATTTTGGTGGTAAACGATAGAATGCTGAATAGTATAGCCGCGAGAAGTCAAACTGAACAAGGAGAAGATCAACAACAATTATGATGAAAGCCAACACCGAACAAGTACTCTTAGTATATTTTTGTTTTGATTACATTATTTCTTCTTCCTCTCTTTTTCCTGTTGTAATGTTTTTGCTTGATTTCTTTTTTAATACCTGTCCCCTTGTGTCAATATTATTGCTTTGGATGATAGA
Source organism: Portevinia maculata (assembly GCA_949715645.1). NCBI lineage: Eukaryota > Metazoa > Arthropoda > Insecta > Diptera > Syrphidae > Portevinia > Portevinia maculata. Next base: position 226,621,748 of record OX454526.1, read on the forward strand.
TCTTGTTGTCGATCTATGTGTGTCGCTTGGTTCTCTTATAAATAATATTACTAATAACAATGGAATTAAATGAAAGCGCAGTGAACTCCACGGGCGATGGTAGTGATAATATACTGCGATGTATGATAAGGGTTTTTTGTCGCCGTAGGCAAGGTCTTAAGGTATGTCATCTTAATGCACAAAGTTTGCTACCAAAAATAGATGAGTTTAGAAAAATATTTGTAAACTCTCAAGTTGACACGATCTGTGTGTCGGAAACTTGGTTCTCTCAAGATATAAAGGATGCTGTTTATACCTTAAATGGCTATAAACTCTATCGTTCAGATAGGAGCAACCGCACTGGTGGAGGTGTAGCTATTTATGTAAGAGAAGGTCTTAATTGTAAACCGAAATGTTGTTCGCCCGATGGATGTCCTATTGAATATCTTTTTGTAGACATAATTTGTGGAGAAAATGCTGTTCGATTAGGAAGCATTTATAGGCCGAACAGGAATGTTGATTTGGCACCCGTGTATTCTTTAATGGAAGAATTCTCAACAACAGCAAGTAATGTTATCGTATGCAGTGACTTTAATAGTAATATTTTGGTTGAGAGTGACCTTACCGAAAGCATGATGGCGTTTGAGCTACACTCTGTAAATACACAGATACCTACTCATTTTACGAACTCCTCAAATACCCTCCTAGATACTCGTATGTTGTTCGTTAATACCAAAGACAGGGTACTTCTTTATGATCAAATTTCTGCGCCCGCCTTTTCAAAGCATGACCTTATATTTTTTACCTTTGATTTTGACATTACCAATGCGACAACTTATAGTTTCCGAAACTTTAAGAATATAGATAGTGCTGCTCTTCAAAATCATTTTCCTACCATTCCTTGGTATCTTGTTTACGGTATGACCTCGGCGGATGATCAAACTGATTTTCTTTACAGAAACATTAGTTATCTCTTTGATACATACATTCCCATAGCAACCGGTAGGGTAAGGCCAAAAGCAAGTGCTTGGTTTACCAATGAGATTCGTTTATTAATATCACAACGAGATTACGCTTACTGCCAATGGAAGCGTTTCCGGATAGAAGAGTACCACCAAGTTTACAAGCAATTAAGAAACAGCGTCGTTCGTGAAATAAGAATTGCCAAAACACAATCCAAGGTTCTTGGACCAAGACGATGTCTTTTCCGCCTTTAGAAAGACGAAGAATGAATGCGCAGAAGAATTTTTGTAGTGTTGGAGGTTAATCTGAACTAAATGCGACTGTAGCTATAATCAGAGAAAGAAACTTCCACCACTTTATTATTCAGTCAGGCCTTTCAATTTCGAAGAAAAGCCAGTAAGCTCGTTTTCCCTCAGAAGAACATTGTCTAGGAAATCGTCAGTCTCCATATCTGACTGAGCATCGGTTATAGAAAGTGACTATTTTGTACGCGTCACAGAGGCCTTGGAGTCAGTGAGGAAAACAGGGACGTACAGAGATGTAGTATATGTCCCAAGACTTGATGAAAGTTTCAAAAATATCATCGCCAACCCCACCAAGGACATCAATCGTTGATACAAATCTAATCATACACTTGCGACACTGTTCTCCAAACTTAAAGGTAAAAATGGAAAAAGGAAAATTTACTGACGTATTGTCTGAATTACCTACAAAGAAAAAGACTACGAACCTTGCAATCTATACTACATTAATATAGAACAACAATTCCTTAAACCACGGATTTTAAACCATAAATCTGACATAAAGTCAATCAACCCAAATAAAACAGCACTACCCAGCCAGACCATTGAAACAAACCATAGACCAGACTTCGACAACACAAAAAGTTTACAAACAGAAATCCAAACGCCTCACCCTGGAAACCCTGCACATTTTAAACAACAAAAACAACATAAATTGGAAGCAGGACACACAGAACATTTCCGCTGTCCACTGTTCACTCATACCCTCAAAATAATAGACGAACAGTTAAGGACAAAACTTTAAGACGTCGAAGTGCTAAGCTGTTTCAGATGATTTATCTATTTTTTATTTATTTCTCTTGTTTTGCTTTTTTCACGTTGGCTAAGCGTCCCGGTCTCCTCATTTTCCTTTCAAACTTAATTTGTAAGTTTTAAGAAATCATACTAAAAAAAATTGTTTGTTTACTGCATGCTCACTTTTATTTATTTGATGTGCGTTAAATAAAGATTATCCTGAAGAAGATGGCACCGCCCGCCGAAATAATCGTTCATTTTACAAAAAAAAAATATAACTAAAACTTAGCAAGTATGAGTAAAAGCGAATAGACGTGTTGATAATCTCGTCTGGCTAAAATTTTCAAAATTCTGTCGCAGTTCTGCCTTTAACTCTGATTTAAAATTCAATAACTTATAGCACCATTGTGTTGCGTTTCTCTTACTCAATTTCATAGACTTTTTTTCTGTTAATTGTTGAACTGAATTAATAAATAATTAAAATAAGTTCGATGACGGGTAAAACGCGTTCTACGAATGTGGTGAAAGAGAAGCAGTATACGCCTACACCAGGGGCAAAAGGGGTTCGAGCTGCACAAAGCCATGCCAAAGAATCTGCACACACACCAAAGCAATATACAACATTAACACCCGTTGAAAACTAGAAAACGCAAGTACTTCCACTTTAGGATCTTGTAAACCTGTCCCAGCTGTATCAGTAATAGATTTAGATGAAAGGTTTTCTTTGCCGACCCAACAAATACCCAACCAAATATCAAGGGAAATAAATCTTTTGCGTGATAACATAATAAATCGAATAGCACTTATAGAAGACCGTTTAGCTACACACACACAAAGGATGTTGATGCTGCTCTTAAAAAGTTAGAAAGCCGTCAAAACAAAACTGAGCTAAAGAAAAAGATTAAAAAGACAGAGGAATCTCTTTAAACGGATGATCAAACTGATTTTCTTCACAGAAACATTAGTTATTTCTTTGATACATACGTTCCCATAGCAATCGGTAGGGTAAGGCCAAAAGCAAGTGCTTGGTTTACCAATGAGATTCGTTTATTAATATCACAACGTTTTGTACAAGCATTTAAGAAACAGCGTCGTCCGTGAAATAAGAATTTCCAAAACACAGTTTTATTCCAATCGGCTAAGTAATAATGTAGATGGCCGAAAAATGTGGAATTAACTTCGGGAATTAGGGATAGGCAAACAGAAGCTGAACTGCGCACAAGATATTGATTGCAACGAACTAAATTGTAATTCTGTATCGACTCCAGGCACTAGAATTCCCGCTGGCTATAGAATATCCCGCAGTCCTGTAGTCTTCACAGAATCACAGTTTTCTTTTTCAAGAATAGAATGCACGGATGTAGTGAAAAGCCTGTTAACAATAAAGTCTAATGCTGTAGGAGTAGATGGATCCCTAAGAACTCGACAGGTGAAGAATTTAGACCCATCTCGATTCTACCATATCTATCAAAAATTTGCGAACGCATTATGTATAAGCAGTTAAATGAGTATCTTGTACTTCACAATCTCCTATTTTCCGTTCAATCTGGCTTGAGAGGAATTGGATAAAGGGCATGTTACCTTTCTTATGCTTCTGGACTTCTCAAAGGCTGATCACTTTATCCTTATTGATAAATTACGTCAGTTCTTCAACATGTCTTCTTCTGCTGTAAAATTAATTTCATCATATCTTACTGAAAGATATCAGGCTGTGTCTTTGGGGAACGTTCTATCAGAATTTCTTCCTTCGGTGCAGGGTGTTCTGTAAGGCTCGATCCTGGGACCCCTCTTATTTTCGCTTTACATCAACGACTTACAAAGCATAATCTTGAATTCAATGAGGCATTTTTATGCTGACGACATTCAAATTTATAAAAGCTGTCCTCTTTGCCTTATCGAAAACTGTGCCGATGTTTTGAACGAAGACCTTGAAAGGATCTTGCAGTGGTCCTTTACGAATAATCTCTCACTTAACCCAACAAAATGTAAATGTTTGGTAATTTCAAAGAAGAAGCTAGAGCTTTCTTATTTTCCAGCAATTATGCTTGATTGTTCGCCAATAGAATACGCAGATAGCTCAAAAAATCTGGGAATGGTTTCCAATAGACTCACATGGAATAGCCACATTAATCTGATTGTGGGCAAGGCATATGGAGTTCTTCGAACTTTATGGACTGCTCAAAAGTTTACACCACCTGAAACAAGATTAATTCTTGCTAAAACTTCGGTTATTCCAATACTCGGGTATGGTTTCGAAATATTTAATAACTGTGATGCGGATTCTAAAAGGAAGCTTTAAGTAGCATTTAATAGTACCATTCGCTATGTATATAGTCTCAGAAGATTCGACCATGTATCACATCTGACAAAAAACTTATTGGATATATCCTTTCTAAATTATATAAAGTTACGAACCCTAATTTTATTATTTTCAATCATAAAAACAAGACAACCGATATATCATCTATATAATAAAATTCGGTTTTCGGCATCCAGTAGATCTGCCTGTTTGATTCTACCACAATTTACTTGCCTAACATCTGAGAGGCAATTTTTTATTTCTGCTATTCGCCTTTGGAACTCACTTCCGAGAAACATTAGAGATTAGAGAACGAACTAGGCGACACACATCGATTCGAGAATGAGTTAAAACTCTTCTTCACAAACCAAAGCAACTAATTTCGCTTAAACCCCCCCCCCCCCCACCCTTTGATCAAGCAAACTCAATTAATTAATTCATTTACCTTTTTTTTTCTTTTTGTACCTTATTTAAAACTTGAAAGTTTCAAAGATTTAAGTGGAAAGATATATAATTTATTTAGCTTTCTTTGATTGTTAACTTTTTTCTTATTTATTTAAAATCATTCCGTTTTTCCTTAACTCATCTCATTTTTATACAAATTATTTACATTTCAGAAACTTAAAAGTGTGCTCTTACTGTGAATTGAATTAATAAATATACAATTGAATTTAGGCGCCGCCCGTGTAGATACTACAAAAGCACCATAACTTTTTTCCTATCCTCCAATTCTTTCGAATAGTATGTAGCACCTAAAATCATGCAATACAATACTTCATTGCTAGGTGCTGCCTTCTGTTAAAAAAAAAAAAATACGTGCTCTGTGTTTTAACACTATAAGGGTACTGTACATATACAGAAAAAACGAAGCCCCTTTAGCGTAAGCAAACTATAAAAAAAAAACGAAGCGGGCCACCCAACACTGATTGATTCGAAAAAGTATGCAATGTTGTGTCTTTTTTTCCTAATCACTTTTTCTGGTATTTTTTTTCATTTCTTAAAATGAAAAACAGGCTAAAAACTTTTGGATAGAGAACCGAACATTTTGGTTATGTTAGCAGATAAATTCGGGACTTTTTTTTATGAAAAGGGGCCAGATTTTGAATGCACAACTTTTTGGAGTTTTTTTCAACAAAAAAAAAATGCTCGCCCAATTTCCGGGAGCCTGCTGTTTGCAATTGTATAATCTCGGCCTGCATCTTTCGAGAATGCCCTTGCCGAGTACTGTTTTAATCTTTTGGTGTAACGGTTTCGGCAAAACTACATATTCATCACCACAGTATCATTTTGCCTAAAAATGGTTTGAAAGGAAGAAGGAAGGCTTTTGGAGAAAAACAAGACACCAAAACAGATAACCGACTTTTACTACCAAATTCAATACCAGTAATGTTCTCGCTTCATGTGGAATTATATTTGTAATGTCAAAAATGTTTAAAATTAAAAAAAAAGAAGAATTAAAAACACAATTTTGTAATAGTTTAAACTTAATAGTTTTAATTTGTTAAACAAAAATGGTTGTTAAATAAACACCTACTGGGGGTTGTTCTATTCTCTTAGGTATGAAAATTCAACCTTCGCAAATGTGAAATTGATTTGTTTTTAATTGTTCACGTTATCGAGAGTTTAACGATTACAGGAAGGCGTTTAATAAATATAGTCCTTCATAGCAAACTATGCCGATCTCTTCTTGTAGATCGTACAGGAACTCTCCTTCAACAGTGCCACTTGCAGGTGGCAATGGTGCGATGGTAGTGTATTCAATAAGTGATTGGTAGGTCGTGCGTTCGAATCCCGTCCAGGGCCATGATTTTTATAAATTCAATACACACAACAAAAACAGAAATCGCTAAAGCAATTTAGGCGCCACCTGTGGAGAGAAAAAAAATCCCATCGCTTCAAACTTCTTTCCCATCCTTCTATTCTTTCATTAAGTGGCACCCAAAAACAATGAATCTTTTGCTGGGAGCTACTTGCAGCAATAAACAAAATACCTGCGCTGTGGTTTTACCATTATAAGGGTACTGTGTCACAACAGAAAAAAGAAATCCCTTTAGCGCACGCAAATTATATAAAAAAAAAAGGTTTGGTGGTGGGACCGGTAGCTGGACGAATCTATTGAAGATAGTTCTTTCCGTGCTTACACTTGTCCTGCGTACTATTTTCTTCTAAACAAAATTGGAAAAGTCGCATCACAGCGCTCCTTGTTAAAATCCAGTGCAAGTTTGGAATAGTTCAGAAGAGCTGATTTTAAGCTTCCCATAACACCGTGTGTTTTCAATTGTCACGTCAAACAACTGGATCAATTTCAACCGAGATCGTAGATTAAAGTCGTTGAAACGATCAAGAGTGTCAACTTAAAATCCGTTGAAAGATTCATTAACTAAACAAACCATCTGTACAACAGTTTGTTGCACTAAATTAAATGTCTTCTTTTTGATTTATGTTTTTTTAAGTGATATTTTGCATCATCTAAAGGCATGTCGAAAGTGTCCCACTCAGATAGGGCATTTCATTTCATTTATTTTAACAAGTAGTAACAATAAATTAAGCATTATGTTTGGGAAAAAAATAATGTTGGGAGACGTTATACGTGACATGACGACACAACCGCATCATCCTTTCTTCAAATGCCTAAACATTTTGAAAATGAATTCTTTTTGTTTTCCATTTTAACAGCCGTTTGATGGATATGAAAATACGTATAAAGTTAATTTTTCAAAAGCATGGTAATACTTTAAGATAAAACTAATAGTCAACAAAATGCGAACCTGGTGCGTGGTGAACTATGGTAGGTACTTAAGGCACCTGTCGTATGTGTATAATGCACCAGGTGGGTACTTAGTGTTGCTTTCATTTGGTCCTTTGTATGAATCCTTTTGATCCGCTACACTTAGATGGCATCTTGAACATAAACCGAAAAGCTTTTGCATAAGGCGTTTATTTCTTTTAGCTCAGAGCAGAGCCCGAGTTAAGAAAGTTCGTGACTCTTTTGTAGCTCGGACACATCAGAGCATTCAAGCTGTATTTATACGTTCCTCTGTATGAGCTGAGAATAAATAGACTGTGAAATCTGAGTAAAGACCTGAACTTAGATAAAGACACTAGCAGAATACACCATACGTGCATTTAACGCTGGTGCACCATACACCCCTAGCCCATTTTACTCGAAATTTGCGGATAAAGTACCTAGATTATAAAATCTATCTTAAAACATCAAAAAATTCCAAATAACCATTTTATTAAGGTTAAATAAAAAAAAGCCACTTCCACTGAAAATTTAAAAAAAAAACATATAGTTGCGGGCTACAGTACGCTTTGGCGAACTGTTGGATACCCTATTCTTATTCCTATCCCTCATAAGTGGGCGTGACAAAAGTCTAAGCATGGTTGAATTGTTAAGAACGCTCAACATATTTTGTTATATAACATTTAAAGGATTTTATCAAACAAAAACGAAGCTTTTGTAAAAAAAAACGCTCCCTAGCTCAAACTTTGGTTTTTCAATAAAATTATTTTATTTAATTGTCAGTAAGCGGAATTAAAAAAAAAATAAACCCATGAGCATAGAGGGCCCCTAGAGAGTATATATTATAAGTTTCAACTCCATAGCTCAATCTTTGGATTTTCAAAAAAAGTTTTTTTTGTAAATTGTGGGCGTGTCAGTAGGCGGATTTTGAAAATATTTACACATGAGCATAAAGGGCCCACTAGAGAGTATATATTATAAATTTCAGCTCCCTAGCTCAAATTTTGGTTTTTCAATAAAATTGTTTTATTTAATTGTAGGCGTGTCAGTGGGCGGATTTTAAAAATTTTATCTCCCGAGCAGTTTTAGGAGTCATAGATCATACATAAAAAATTTCAGCTTTCTAGCTCAAAATTCGATTTTTTCGAATATTTTGTTTTATTGAGTTTGTGGGCATGTTGTGGGCAGATTTCAAAAATTTGTAAACTTGATTATTTCGGGACCCTAGAGAGTATATGGTTAAAATTTCAGCTCTCTAGGCCCAGTTTAAAGGCCTAATTGTTGCCGACGGACGGACGGACGGACTTGGCTAGATCGACATTACTATCGATGCTGATCATAAATATAGTAACTTTTAGGGGTCTACGGGCAATATTAAGGTATGTTACCTTACAAATTATGCGTCAAAATTAATATACCCTTAGAAAAAGGTATAAAACCAATTCGCACACGCCCATAAAGAAACCAGACTAAAATCCATTGTGTCTACTCAAAAAACCTGATGTTATGGGGGAAGTAGACAAAAATAAAACTCCCGGTTAGGTAGATTTAGTTATGGTGCACGGAGTCGTGCATTTATAACCACGTCATCCTTTATGGTTAACAAGAATCAAATTAGTAAAAGAATAGGAATAGGAAAGTAAAGAGTAGGGAGAAGAAAAATGAATGAAGATAGGAGAGGAAAGTAAAGAATAACTAGACAAATAATTAAGCAAATCTTATAATCAAAATAAGAAAATAATCAAAGGAAAGACATTTTTTTTTAATGCAGCAAATCAAAGTGTTAAGCTTGTTAATTTGCTACTTTTACACTGGAAGTGAGCTCCACAAAATGACAACTTAAACAGAGAACATCCGTTTCCTATTGAGAAAATTAAATTGAGAAATAATAAAAAAAAAAAAAAAGTTCTGTCAAGAGCACATTTACGAATCTTGGTGTATAACTACTGCGGCTTTTTAAGTAGTAAGAGTTTTTTTTTAGAAAAAAAGAGTTACGCATGACGATCATTAATAAAGAGCAAAATAGCAACGGACTCGGAATGGACCCCTGTGAAATGCCTGCAGGTATCGGGATGAATCCATCTTTTGTTTTGACTTCTTGTGCCCTATCAGTGAAAAAGTTAAGTATTAAGAATACCGCGGATGAGCTTAACCCATATTGACTGATAAGGTTGAGTATTATGAAGGATCTTAGAATCGAATAACCTGAACGCCTTTGAGAAGTCTAAAAGACACAATAAAGTAACATCATTCTCCTAGAATCGTTCAGGAATGTCGTCTGTTACCTTCAACAACTCTGAATGCAGCTGCGATGTTTACAAAATCCTGATTGATGAGGCATGATAAGATTTTGGTTGTCTATGTAAGATACAATTTGCATCTTTATGCTATTTCAGCTTTCTTTGAGAGGTATGGTAAAATACTCATAGCTCGGAAGTCTCCAAACTTCAAAACGGTTCGTACTTTTCTAGGAAAGGGTGAATTGTTACCGACTTCCAATTTAAGGGCTGATGTGGTAAAAATATGGTTTATAATAATGTATTAGAGATTTAACTACAGAAAGAAGAACAGATTTTACAATTTTTAAAGAAATTTCAGCGGTGCCGACGGAAAAACATTAAGCTTCTCTCAGAGTAAAGGTAACATACGCTTCAGTGACTTGGACAAAATTTAATTGACTGGCAGGCTGGGCTGGGTATCGGTTAGCGACAACTGATTGCCAGAGTTATTCGAACAAATATTGACAAAGTATTTATTGAGTTCGTCTGTGATTGTAGTCCTGCAATCACAGGCGGGGTCGACTCTGGAGGTTACATTAATTTGTTAAGGTTTCTCTATAGTTTAGACAAAGGGAGCCTAAAGTTTGATTTTTCCTTTCTTATGGCAGAAGTGATAATATTTATATATTTATAAATACTAGAGTCCAACCGAACATTCGGCTTTGGCTTCAGCAGCATTCCGCAACACAAATGCTGAAGATTTAGCCGAAGCCGAATATTTAATGCACTTACCATTTTTCGTAAAAATATCATTATCACACACACACCGTATTTTGGAGTAGATTTTGAGCAAGTCATTTCATGTTTGTTTCGTTTCCGTAGTAGGTAGAAGTAAAATTACCACACTCAGAGAAAAAAATAGTCATTAATGACTATTTTTTGACTATTTTCATAGTCCGAATCGTGACCACTATTTTTATTAGTTAAAAATAGTTACTTATGATTATTTTATTGTAAATTTATTATTTATAATAGTCATGGTTGAACTTTTGACGTACGCTTTTATTATTCAATAACTAAGCAATAGTAATTTTTGACAATTTATATTACTATTTCTAACTATTTTCAACTTATTTTTGTTCTTTAATAGTCATTCCGTAAATTTCGTAGAATATTATCTAATTACTAAGACAATAGTTACAAAAATAACTATTTTTTTCTCTGAGTGCAGGCTGTTGTATTTCTATTTGATTTTTACTGAAACAGTTTGCATTTGCAGTTCTTCGCTTATCACTCAGACGTATAGATTTTAAGGCTTCGGATTCTTCCAAAAAAAAATCACCTTCGGTCGAATTCTAGTAACTACCACTGGAGGACTATGAATGCGTTGGATAAGTTGAGTTGACGATGGCGCGGCCAATAGATCCTACATTTTTGAGAAATAATAAGCTTACCCTGTCCTGTTATCAACAAGCAGGTTATTATTAAAGTCCCCACAAACTATGATGTCAGAATATTGCGTGCAAATTTTGTTGAGCTCAGTAAACAATTAACTCAAATCATATCCCAGATTTATAAAAACGGCCTATCCACAATCTATACCTATACACTTAGGAAATGAGATTTTTAAATAACTTTTTTAAAACAGTTAGGGTACTGTAACCACTATACATTTTTTGTAGAAAATATATCAACGTTTGAAATAAAAAGAAAAATTCTCTTCAATATTCTTTTGCAAAAAATGTATTCCGAAAAAGTATCGAATCGGCCCACCCTACTTACTTGCAAATTCTTTCAGAGGGCAGTTAAACTTCGGCAAGTGTAACATAACACATAAGAAAAATATTTTGTATCATCCTATCTGCTCCCAATTGGCCTCACTGTGTTTTTTATCCTACTATGAATCAATTACTAAGAAATATGCTGTTCAGCTTGTCAGATAAGCTAAAATGGTCTACAAATAGATCAAAATGTCTTCCCATTCTTCGAAATGTTCCACTCGTCAAAACACACATTTAAGCCCACACAAAATGACTTTAATATCAGTGACAAGTATCTGTATATCGAATCTTTCTTCTGGCGATGGCCTTTTGAATCTTTATATAGAGAGCTTGATTACAACAAAATTATACCATGTTTCCAACAAAAATCACCCAATACCATTAAACAAAGTTTTAGCGAGATTTTAATCATCTCTTGATTGCTGTTCGAAAATTTCATTTTGCTTTCTTCGCTCCCCAATATGTTGGTGTGGGAACAACATCCTTTAATTTGTGATACGTGCGCTGAATTCTGAGAATGTCTACCCTGATATTCATTTGCAAACTTTCGGAGCGCTGGCAGAAGCGCGCTGCTACATCGCCTCGTAGCCGCCCTAAGGTAGTTTAACACAACATTCAAGAAGAAAAGTTTGCCTCCAGTTTCACAAATTTTTGATTCCCTCCACTCAGTAATGAAGAAGGTTTGAATATTCCAGGAAGAGACAAGGGCGAGTGGAAAACATCAATTTCACGAAATTTGTTTGTCGAGCAAATCGACAGTGGCAACGTCTAACACTGTCGCTTAAGTCGCAATAACTCACAACGAGTTGCATGCAAATATTTGCTTGGCGCGCCAAGTCAGTGTGAGTGAGTGTGTTGTATGTTTTCTTGATGAAAATTTAACTACACCATGGACGAAGTTGAGCTATAGCTAACTGCGAGGAGCGTCACACCATTGAGCAGGGTCGTGTAGAGATAAAGAAGACAGCCAGTTGACATGTTGATGCTATCGATATTGTTGCGTGACATTAACCTGCTATGAAAGAAAGTTGTTCTCTTAAGAAAACCCGATTCAGTGAATGAAGGAGAGCGATGCATAATAAAAAACCCTGACACCATCAAATTAGTTTGACGTAAGCACGGCCTTGCTGGGTGTAACGGCCTACTCTTGAATTTTCTGCTGGCGATGATTTAAACACTGTGAGGAGACTTCAAGAAGCGAACAACATAGTAATTTTGAGGGTGAAATTACTAGCTTGAATGGTATCAAAGTTGTTGAAAAAGTTTGTTGGCATATGACGTGTACATTATGCTTAGCTAGGAGAAGCTAGTTAAAGCCTTGAAAAAGTTTGGCCTTTGAGTTTTGGATGGCCATGATCGAAGATATGTTATACTGCGATCAATTTGACTTTAATTAACAGTCACGCAGTGGAAAAAAAATCTAGTATTAATAGTAACTACTTGAATATAGGAATGTGTGCTACTGTGTTCCAGATATAAATCCACGCCATTGAGATCTGCGCCAGAATTAAACTTGAAAAGGTATAAGGGCGCCATAATACACATATTTTTGGAAAGTCAAGGAACACTCCTATCACTGCCATTTGCGGGTGGCAATGGTGTAGTAGTAGTGTATTCGCTTACGGAATACATGAAATCGTAATCTCCACAAGACACCACCCGTGGAGAAAAACCCTACAACTGCACCCAAACACTTCTTTTCTATCTCTCTATTCTGTCTAATACCAAGTAGCTTACACGGTGTTCTTAGCATTATAAGGGTACTGTAACAACAGAAAAAAAAATCCCTTTAGCGTAAGCAAAATAAAAAAAAAAAAATTCTATGTAATAGACTCTATGACAGCCAAATGTTCCTACGATGCGTTGCAATCCCTTAAAGGTTAAACTTGGGTGCTTAGCCACCGGAGTATTGAAGACAACAAATCTGAGCATGAGCTAGCTAGGGCTGGATCAGAACCCGCGTTCTTTTTAACAGAACTTTATTGCAGAATCCAATACTGCTCTTGTACTGGTTGCTGATTGAAAACAGCAACTACGTCTAGCCCAATGTCAAAGAACGCAGAAAATCCAAATGATTCATTAGGCCCTATAAGTAGATTCTTATATTGGATAAGACAAGTCTTAGGAAGCTGGTGAGCTTCCTATCAGACAATTGTGGCTTGAGATATCTTCTTTTCACAACTCACCTGTGCCCAGAGACAGAATGTAGTTTCTGTCTGGAGGAGGATAAATGATCTGAAGGCATTCTCTGTGAATGCCCGCCATAGTTAAAAAGACGTATCTTCCATATAGAAATACGTTCGCCGGTGAAACTAAGAAAGTCTGCCGCTCAGGATGTGCTGGCCTTCATAAGGACGGCGGTACGTCTCTTGGAATGGTAAACCCCTGTTGATCAATAGATCTTTCATGTCACAGTGTCGGCCATGTGAACAGGAGTATTAATTAAAAGGAAAACAACACTTGTTGAAATTATCTTAACATCCTGAATCTCATTTTCCTTTTTTTTTATACGAAACTATGAGAAATGCTCTTTCGCCAAGTAATTGAAATCATTTAGCTTGTATTAGGTGGAGTATTCCTAAAATGCTGCCAAGGGAAACAAACTGAATGGTCAAATTTAAAAACATAAATATACATTTTTTTTTTGAATTAACGCGCGCTACCTATCTTTTTTTTCTTTTTTTTATATAATTTGCGTGCGCTAGGATTTATTAAGGGATTTCTTTTTTCTGTAGTGACACAGTCCCTTATAGTATATATACCACAGCGCAGGTATTTTTGTTTGTTGCTGTAAGTAGCTCGCAGCAAATGATTCATTACCTATTTTTCGGTGCTACATATTGTATGAAAGAATAGAAGGATTACCATCGCACCATTGCCATCTAATGAAGTTTCATAGCATGGATTTGAAGAAGCGAGGGATAAGGGAACAGTCTGGGATGCCGGTGCGATTTGGTTTTGAATGTTTTTAAATTATAATGCCGATGAAAAAAAAAAGCTTGGAAGGGCATTCCACATTCGTGTGGTTCGGTAAGAAAAAGACTCCTTGTTCTTCGCTCTACGTTCGAATACTGATGCGCATTCATGGCATGCCGGGTATTGCAGCTGTCTATTTTGTTCACGCACTTATGTTGAAAATACAGATAAAGCAACGCTGGGCAGGAGACATTGCAACGATGACTTTGGGTGTCAAGCGACTTCGCGGTGTACCAATAACGTTGCCCGCTCATTTTTGAATCATGTCAAGTACCTCAAAATACGTTGTTGGTTCACCGGATAAACGCCTATTAGATTATGGCCATATCAAAAGGGGTTAGATTTTTCGTGCATCGCTTTAGGAAGCCTAGACATTTCGCTTAGACATTGGTGACATCGAATATGTTTTCATTCCCACGTGCCATTATCATATATACTCGTACATTAGGGTGGGTCATCGATGTATGAACATTTTTTTTTTATTTTTTTTTGCATTGGAATAGTGATCAAAGTTTGACCCCTATCCAAGGGATAGTAAAAACCAAAAAAAATATTTTTTAAGAACCTTCCTTTTACTCGCGCATTGATTTTGAAAATTTGTGTTTTCGCCAATTTTTCGATATTTTTCAACACTTTATTCTGAAAAGATTTTTAATTTTTTTTTTGTTGGAAAATAAAATAAGAAAATAAGAATCAATGAACAGAAATATTTTTTTTTATTAAAAACATGCAAAAGTTGATAAAAAAAAACATTAATAAACTAGTCAGTGGAAACTTTAAAATCTTGCTTGCTTTCGAATTTTGGCATAGATGTTCTGGAACTTATTTTTGCTTTGATGAGACCATATCTGGAGCTTTTCTGGCACAACTGCATCGAAGCCTCTGTTACCATTTTAACTGATCGTTCTACAGATTGCGTGTGACATGGTAGCCTAAAAAAAGGTATTATGTCATCACCTCCTGATTCCACTAGCGAAAGCAGTGTTTCATCTGTTATATCGCGAAGAAGAGGAGGTTGTTGATATTCTTGTTGCCAGTCTATGAGCTCAACGTACGACTTTGCATTAAAATTTATGTCCGGTACATTGAAAACACGAAGATGTTGTTCGAAATTAATCTTACGCCTGGCTTTTAAAATTCTCCTGCCAGCAAGCTCTCGAATGTGTTTCTGGGGATCTGCCAGCATTGATATTAAAATATTTTCAGGATGAGCAAAGAAACTATTACGCTTAATAACTGGATCTATTACCATTTTAAGTTGAGTTGGAAGATATCGTGAACTAGAAACTAGCTTCCAAAAAGGCGTAGATCCATCCTTACACGATGGATGGACTTTTATCTCGAACCAAACAGGCGCATATACTGTAACAACGAATGTGGAAAACATACAGGCGTAATATTCTGTTAGCTTTCGTTAACCAACGAGCGTGAGACATCTTTCCTGGAGATCTGTTCGCTAGATCAGAAGAGCATTCACCACTCACAACAGCCGACGATATCTGGTAAAGGTAGCTTTGATCACCGCTTAGGTCTTTGACGTCACCAATATCCGGCAAAACACCCCCCTCTAACTTTTCAAATGGCACAATAGGTTTTTTTTCACAGTCTTCCAGAAGCTTTCCGATACTACCTGCATAAGAATTTGGAACAGTGGTTGTGCCATCTAAGTGCAAAAACAGGTGTCTCAGGGGAAGTTCATTCATATGTAACAAACAAATGATCCATTGTAAGGGTTGCTCTAGACGCTTTTCCATAAGTCTTATTATACCGCCTTTCTTTCCAGTATTTGTCGCTGTTCCATCACATCCAACAGCTTTTGTGTCCTTTAAGGAAATATTTTGCGAAGAAAGCAACTGAAAATAGCAAGTTCGATAGCCTTAGACGTCCCGTCACTTGGGACAGCGTAACCGATGTAAACAGAGTTTGGTTCCTTGATGACGGATATATGCTCCTCGACGATAACTTGGCAGTATTTTTGTGCACTTTGACTGCTTTCTGAGTCATCGGATGAAATGGAACATTCCTCAGTTAAGTCAACTACTGCAACTTTTTTGGTAATACTATTTTCGTTATAGTATAGTTGTAGTTTTTCGCTCCTATGACGATGTTTTTCATTTTTGGTTGTTGCTAAAGAGTCTATGCCACCTATTATCATTTTTCTCTCCGATCTATGATCAATAACAAAATTATGTTCTGCTTTCGGAATTTTTTTTTCTTTTGAGCAATTACATCTATTCAAATCTTTGCATTTGCATGAGGAAATATTAAAAAGCTTGTTAGAACTTATATCAAATTCTGCCTTTTTAGGACTTGAAAGTCGCCTCCAAGATTTGATCAACTTCTTACATTACATTACATACTTGCAACAATTGTATCACGCGCTTTAGGGTAACGGTTGGAATAGAAGCCTTGCACCATATACTTATCATTCTGACCGCAACAATTTCCGCGATATCGTTAATGGCTGGTTCCTTTCGGATACCTGTTTTAAGCTTAATTTGATACCTCGTAAAGTTATAAAACTTCATGACCTCTTTATAAGAAGGCAGAACATTATCTTTCATATCTTCAATATTACCAAAAATGCAACAACTAGATGCTTGTCTTGTTTTTTCTATATTGTATTGCTCTTGCTATCACAACCGTTTATTGATATAAAATCGACTGAAAGTAACACTTCACGCACTTAATTATTGCAACTTCAAACTTCAACTTCAAGTTGTTTACAAAACTTGGCGTTTTGATTGGAAACTTTTGAAGTAAAGACAGAACGGCAGAAAAAATATATAAGCTCCTACGTTGCTTTCGCCGCCTACTTGTTTTTGTTAACCATTTTAATCAAATTAGAATATTTAACGTAAGGTACTTATTTTAATTCCTTTGCCAAACAAATCACGGATACCAATAAAATCAACCTATTTTTGTCAGATTTTCCAAAATTTCTTCATATTCAAATGAAATGCGCGGGTAGACCGACTAGAAAAATAAAATTTAAAAAATATCTGCACGCATTTTAAAGCTTCGGGTCACATTTTAGTTGCTATTCCAAAACGATCGGACAAAATTTAATTTTTCGACCCACCATAATATACATATCTACCGAGAGTTGAAAGTATTTTGGTCTCAGAGATGCAAGCTGCAATATGAAAAGCTTTTCATGGATAAAAGCAGACTGTTGGAGTTTTGCTGTACTGACAGAAGGCAGCAATGTGTTTTGGAAGCATTGAATTGCACTATTTTGAATCTACCCCAATTATAAGTACGCTGTCAGGACTGAAATTCAATGAACTTAACATTGGTTTCCAGTTGCATCTACGAAGAAGGGGGCGTCAACAAGGAAAGCAGACTGGAAATCATTAAAAATAAAGTGCACGCCTAAAGATAACTTTGACTTTTTGATTGTGAGCTTATGAACGTAATAATGGCTTTTGATCTTAATGTGTCTATTTAAGGCAAATACAGTTCTGAAATTTAATGTGTCTGTAGTAAAAAATATATATGTACATTTATTTCGAAAATTTGAGTATGCAAATTTGTCCTTAATCTTTGTGTCAGTTCAAATGTCAAACTTCTTTAAAATCTCCTAACAAATTTTGAAGAGGTGTTTCAAAAGTACCGTTGCTTAAGTCTTTTGGTAAAAATTGAGTATGCCATATTTTTACCTTCACTCCAAGTATTTAAAACGCTAATACAGATTAATATCGTTAAAGCCGTTTTAGAGAAAAGTAAGATTTTCAAAAATTTAAGATGCTGCTATTTAAGTATACAAAGCCGTTCCAAATGTTATTATTAGTCAATGTGTAAGTTTTCTTTTAAGATATAAGCATTTTTGTAAAATACCGTTATTCTACTGTATTTGCTAAAACTGAGCACGCAATTTTCTTAAGCTCACCTCAATTATTTCGCCTTTCAAAAATGATCAAAATAGTAAAGCTATTTTTCCGGAAAATCGCTGTTAAAAAAACAATTTGTTTGGTAGTTACCGTTATTTAGAAAGATAGGAAAAATAATAACAGCGATTTATAATCCTAGAAAACCCAATTACAAAATTTGACAGATGCAGAGGCTGACAGACGGAAAACCGAAAGACGGAAAGACGGACAGACGACCCACGGACGCAAATTTCGAGACAGACTTTGTTGGACTTCTCTATGGTCGTTACATCATGCTACATACTCAGTTTGGGTTCGCAATTTAAGCACGATTGCAATATCTTTCGCTTTAGTATACTTAAGTATACGAGAAAGTTAAAAAGGAACATAGGGACGGACTACAGTAAGCTTGGGCGAACTTTTGGATACCCTATTCTTATTCCTATCCCTCTTAAGTGGGCGTTACAAAAGTCTAAGTATGGTTGAATTGTTAAGAACGCTCTACATATTTTGTTATACAACATTTAACCCTTTCGATCCTTTAACCCTTTCGATCCGGATGGGACATCCAAGGTATAAAAACACCTTTGTTCTATGTCCCATCCGGATCGAAAGGGTTAAAGGATTTTCAATAAAATTGTTTTATTTAATTGTGGGCTTTATTTAAAAGTAGCCGGATTAAAAAAATATTTAAACATAAGTATAAAGGGCACCTAGAGAGTCCATATTATAAATTTCAACTCCCTAGCTCAAACTTTGGTTTTTCAAAAAAGGTTTTTTTTGGGCGGATTTACACATGAGCATAAAGAGCCTTTAGAGTGTATATATTCTAAATTTCAGCTCCCTAGCTCAAACTTTTGTTTTTTTAAAATAAAATTGTTTTATTTAATTATGGGTCTGTGGACGGATTTAAAAAAATATTTATTTTGGGCTCCTAGTGAGTATATGGCTAAAATTTCAGCTCTCCAGTTTAAAGGCCTAAATTTTGCCGACAGACGGACAGACATGGCTAGATCGACATTACTATCGATGCTGATCATAAAAAATATAAACTTTTAGCGGTCTACGGGCAATATTAAGGTATGTTACAAACTATGAGTCGAAATTAATATACCCTTAGAATAGGATATAAAAATGAGTTTCGAAAACAGATTCAGAGCTTTGGTTAATTCCAGAATTGTCATCCCTAATTATGTGCACCACTGTATATATCTTAACGAAGTACCTAATATAATCTTTAACATCTGCGAGGAGCGGCTAACCGGTGGGTTGCTGAGCGGCAAAACATACAATGGAACGTACGAAGTCATTAAGAGGTGGCCACGCAAACACTGACAGTAGAGTGGTGCGCTCAGCAACCCCAAACTATTCAATACAATTGAGAGAATTCGATCAACAAAAAAATATTGTTATCCCTATGGTCTTTTATTTGTATACCCTACTGTTAGACTATTATAGTGACTCGTAGTTTGTAACATGCCATAATATTATATATGTGACCAATCAGCATCGATTTATGTCGATCCTGGCATGCCCTTCCGTCAGTCTGTTGTCAATTGTTATGCCCTAAAATTCGAGCTAGAAAGCTGAAATTCGAAAACCGAAATGTTCAAGAGTCGCTCGTTTGTCGACGAAAACAATAGAAAAGAAAGTCCTGTTCTTCACAAAGTACTTAGCGAAAATTTAACAATTCGCATATACAAAGTTTTGAGGGCGATTTTGAAATAAACATTGTTTTTTTTTTAAATAATCCTTAGAAAAAACAGCAAACAAAAAATTGAATACAATTTCTGATCGGAGACGATCAACCTGTATCCGTAAAAAACATAATTTCACTCTTCCTCTCCTTTCGATTTAAATATAGTTTCAAATTTGCAGGCTTACATTAAAAAGTGCATTTTTGTCACAAACATAACTAATGCATTTTTGTTCGAATTCAGTGTTTCAAACACATCATTGTCTACTGGTGAACGGGACAAATAGTGAGCTTTATTACCTTTCGAATTAACGTGCTCACACTCAAATTGGCTGCAAACGATTAGCTGACATTGGTGGAACTCTTTTTTGTGAACCAAAAACAGACATTAGGGGTTTGCTGACCGAAATCAATACAAGTTGTCGACCAAAATCATATTGGAGAAATTTCTCAACACCGAACATTATCGCTAATGCTTCCTTCTCAATTTATGAGTACCTAGTTTCTAACTCTGACAACCGTTGAAAAGCAAATGATAAAGCTGGCTGAACCCCATTATTATATTCGTCTGCTAAAATTGCAGCCACTCCGTTTTAACTACCATCAGAAATTAATTTTATGGCTATGTAAGGGTCATAGTGTGGAAGTACTTGATTTAATGTAAGAAACTTTTTCACTTGGCATAAACATTCATCTTCCTCACTACTCCTCTTTTTTTATGCTAGCAAGTCATACAGCTTTCCTGCAGCCGATACAAAATTAAGAATGCAGTTTCTATAAAAAATAATTTTACCTAAACAGGATTGCAATTCAAAAAGTGACTTTGGAGCTCTCAACTTTCAATCACGTAACATGAAATTCAAATTTAGGTTTAAAAACCCTTAAATCTGCTTCAGCTAATCTTTTAAAAACTTCTTTAAGTATCTTCAAATGCTCATTTCGCGTTTTAGCACTTATTAATAAAGCGTCCATGAATACTATAACCCCTTTAATCCCTTATAGCAATCGTTCAATTTTTTCCTGAAATAACGCCAGGGTTGGGGCTAAGCTATAAACAAATCGGGTACATCTAAATACCATTTAGCTGTAGAAATTGTTGTGAAATCTCTTGACTCTTCGTCTAAAACTGTTTGCTTGTATGCCATGCTTAAATCTTATTTCGAGAATTCCTTCATGCCGTAAACTTCAGCAAATAATTCTTCAATCGTTGGAAGAGAGTATTGATTCTGAACAGCTAAAGGGTTCATGTATGCATAAGTCCACCGGCTTAGCTATTTCGCGCTCTACTTTGTTTTCAATAGCGAAAGGTAATGTTAAAAAACAATGCTGTTCCGAAGTTTTTTAAACGCTCCTGCACTTAAGATTAACTTTACATTTATTGAACGTTTCAAGTTTGTCATGGAATACAGACGAAAATATTTTCAATTTCTACTAATCCTTGGTCCAGATATTAAATCGCATTAAGCCCCTACAACTGAATACTAAAAAAATCTATAAAATCACCACCTAGAAGTTGAGGACCATCATCAACTGCGAATACGTCAAGTAACACACTTTTTTCTTTATACCCAATTGTTACCTTAATTACACCAATGGACGATATAGCACTTCCACTGTAACTTTTAAAACGTTATTCTGCTGAAAAGAGCATGCAATTATTCCGAATATAAACAAAGAAATCGCAGAAACTGGAGATCCATTATCAAGCTCCATGCGCATCATCATTCCATTAATTATAACATTTACCACAATTATATTGCTTCTTTCATCATCACTACAGTTATTGTTTAACATAAAATTGAAACTATTTTGATTTTGGTTGTTTGCTACTGAATTATACTTCTTACACATCTTGTGTAAATGCCCTTTCGTATTGCATTTTTTTAATGCTGTGATGCATGTAACGTAAGTCGTATATTCATCACTTATTAGCTTTGGTTGAATTAGACTGCTCCTCCGTACGAAGTAAAACACCATCCTCCAATCAAATTGGCTTTTTGGTTTTTTTTTTCGAATTGTACACCATCGTCCATGTCATTTCCGTTAAAGTGTTGCTCTTCCCACACTTTGAACATCGTCCAGTCATTCTTATCATGGTTGAAAGTCGGTACTTTATATAAATTCGTCATTTAGCTTGTTCTTACTGGAAATCCTGGCCCCCAATGTGATGTTCCAAATTAAACACGTCTTAAGTTCGAATGCAATTTATTGTTCATTCATTGACAAGAGCTTACTACTAATGCTGTCATACTCTCTATTACATGCTGTGTAGGCTAAGGGCTGGGAGAGGTGCGGAAAGAGGAGAACTGGAGAGAAATATCGGTATACTCGTATTTTGTTATACTCGTATAACATTTAAAGGATTTTATCAAAAAAAACGCTCCCTAGCTCAAACTTAGGTGTTTCAATAAAATTGTTTTATTTAATTGTGGGCGTGTCAGTAGGCGGATTTAAAAAAAAAAAAAAACACATGAGAATAAAGGGCCCCTGGAGAGTATATTTATTATAAATTTCAGCTCCCTAGCTCAAACTTTGAATATTCAAAAAAAAAAAAAAAAAAAAAAAATGTGGGCGTGTCAGTGGGCGGATTTTAAAAATATTTACACATGAGCATAAAGGGCCCATAGAGAGTATATATTATAAATTTCAGCTCCCTAGCTCAAACTTTGGATTTTCGAAAATTAATATACCCTTAGAATAGGTTATAAAAAAATTGTTTTATTTATTTGTGGGCGTGTCAGTGGGCGGATTTTGAAATTTTTTTATTCTGAGCAGTTTTAGGAGTCATATATCATATATACAAAATTTCAGCTTTCTAGCTCAAAATTCGATTTTTTCCAAAATTTTGTTTTTTTGAGTTTGTGGGCGTGTCTGTGGGCGGATTTCAAAAATTCGTAAACTTGATTATTTCGGGACCCTAGAGAGTATATGTTTAAAATTTCAGCTCTCTAGGTCCAGTTTAAAGGCCTAATTTTTGGCTACAGACGGACGGACGGACGGACGGACGGACATGGCTAGATCGACATTACTATCGATGGTGATCATAAATATAGTAACTTTTAGGGGTCTACGGGCAATATTAAGGTATGTTACAAACTATGCGTCAAAATTAATATACCCTTAGAATAGGGTATAAATATACAGGGTGTCCCAGTTAAGCAGTATAATCCTGAAGTTCCGCCAAACGAAAAATTGCATGGCAGGGGGTGTCTATGCTCGGTGCAGGGAAATAAGTCCACGGGAACTAAGTCCACTAAGGGACTTAGCTCCCACATAGTGGGAAATAAAACCACATTCGTAAAGTGGACTTAGTTCCCATGTAAAGTGGGAAACATATTTCCCTGCACCTGAGAAATAAATTCCGAAAACTCTGAGTGGTTTTAGTTCCCTTTTAATGTGAAGGGAATTATCACTGTCGACTAGGAACAAAATAAAAATTAAAGAGTCAAGTAGACACTTTGCAATTTTTATTAACAAAAGAGAAATTAACTTTTAACTGAGACAGAGTAATATAAGTACCGTGACATAAGCCCAAGCGTCATAAGGCCAAATCTCGAAATTTGGCCTTATGTCGCATTGTGAAAGTGACATAGGGCCAAATTCTAGCATTTGGTATTATGACACCTTAAAAAAGCGTCATAAGGCCAAGTTGGCTTTATTGCATTGCCCTGTTTATGGGATTAGTTACGAAATCGCAAGTAGATAGAAACTAGCTGTCATACTAATAAAGTGCGTTTGACTTTTTTTCAGTATACTTTGCAAATCATCATGGAAAGACTTACACCAGGACAACATTTACTAATATTGGAAATTTATTTCCAAAATTCGCGCCAAACTTAACAAACAGCGCTTGAGTTATGTTAGTGGCACACAACGCTACAAAAGACGACCACACAGTTAATAACATCTGGTGGCCAGACGCACAATGTTACTTGAGATCGGTCATCTCATCCCAGCTTCAAGCAATAAAGATTATCCCTGTAACCTGATAACGAACATCAAACCTTACCTGAGATCGATCCCATATCACAGCTGCAAGCAATAAAGATTATCCCTGTATCCTGATAACGGACATCAAACCTTACTTGAGATCGATCCCATATCACAGCTGCAAGCAATAAAGATTATCCCTGTAACCTGATAACGGTCATCAAACTTGAGATCGATCCCTACATCACAGCTGCAACACATTAATATTAAGATTTATGATGGACGCCGTCCTATTTTGTAGTATATAAAACCCAGTTATTGTAAGAGGTTTTTAGTTTAGATCTATCAACGCAAATGAGCAGATCAGCTCATTAGAATAAAGATATTGTTTTTTTTTTATTAAACAAACTTTGTTTTAATTTAATTCGTGCAACCATGACTTTGTTGAGCCAAACGTTTGGTGAGCGAATCATCTCAAGAAATGATTGATCACTTAGAAGCCCACATTCGACGCACCTTTGACGAAATAAGATCTGGTATGCTTGAAAAAGTGGTGCAAAATTGGACCGACAGGATGGCGTTCATAAGGCGCAGTCCGTGAGGCCATATGCCAAAAATTATTTTCAAACATTAAATGTCTCTCAACAGAAAAGACTGCAGACAGACTACTGGCGTTCTTACGGGACACTACGCTTTTGCCAAACACCTTAAGGTGCTAGGCCTAAGCGATACCACCAACTTCGAAGCTTGTGGAGAGAGCGACGACACTGCGGAACATTTCCTCTGTGATTGTCCTGCTTTTGCTCGTATCAGGTGGCAGGTATTTGGTGCGGATATGGTGAGTGCTGTAAACCTAAGCTCCTTACCACTGAAGCGCCTTCTCGAGTAAATTCTCACAGTAAAATGTGGTGTGTCTGCCTGGGAGTACAATGGACCATTATTGAGTCTGAGTGCTCCAGTGCAGAAAGTCTCACACACCCCGACAAAAAAAAAAAAAAAAAAAAAAAAACATTAAATACCATGAAATTTATGAGCTAATAAAACCAAAATTTAGTCATTCAATTAAATTTGTTGTGTTTTATTTTTAAAAAAAGTTGTATGCCTCTATAAAAAACATCTATACATGAACAAATTTTCTGTTTTTTTTTTGTATAAACGATCTTATAGATCTTAAATTTTGTAACTTTTTCAGCATTTCCTTAAAAACAAAACCCATATTTTATGAACTCCCATTATAGATGTTTAAATATAAAAAAAATCCATCCGTAGGCAGAATCACGAATTCGAGCGTCTCGTCGGTCGCTTGGGTGCTATAGCTATTGAATACATAGGTTTCTTATCGGAACGTGTAGTTAATTATCAATTTGAGTTGGTAACAAAAAACCATAGCATTGGAAATGCTTTAAATCCGGAGCACCTTATTCGTTTGCTGAATTTGAAATGCAATCAGATACTTTTTTTGGACGAGAACGAGATGGATTCGGTACTTTTGTTGACATAAATGGTATACAAATTGATTTATTTCTTTCACAGGCGGGGTGGAAAACGTTTTGAAATACGAGGAGAAAGTCTTTTAACTAAATTCATACTAAAAGGGTATTAGCTTTTTAGAGTGTCACTTTGTAATAAATACATACTGAGGAGTATACTAATTAAGTGATGTGGAGGGCGAACTTAGCAATGAGAAAGATAACTTAAAAAAATTATTTTCCTTCAAATGTAGCCAAGGTGATAGGGAGGAAGGTAACAGTCAAGTAGGTATCAATAGTTATGGCTATTGACTCGAACTCAAAGCACTCCTGCAACAGTAAAAACTCACTTCTCAGTTAGCTGCAGAGGTTAGCATATCAATCACAAGTAGTCATTGAATTAAGTAAGGACCTTACAAAAAGGACATCAGGTCAATTTATTATTTTTGGAAAAATAATTTCGACATCATCTTGTTAATTCCTTATACATGCAACGTGATGCGAAAATGATCGCGAATTTAAAACACAGGAAGAAAGAAGTCTGGCGATCTTGCAGGCCAGTGAAAAAAGTCAAAACATGAGATTAGGCGGCCACAATAGAGATGCAGTAAAATGTAAGGGTTATGATCCGTTTAATATTGATCATAGCTTCACCGCCATTGAGAAAAAAGAAGGAAACATGGCGAATTGAAACTAAATCGACACTCAACCCAAGTGTTTACTTATTTAACGGGCTCCTGACTCTGCCTGAGACACTGCAGCCTTCCATCCTCCGCGATCCCGAGCACGCCGCTTATAGTTATCCAGACCAAGCGCTCTGGCATCCGCGATGGCCTGGTCTTTTAAATGGAGTTTCGGTCTTCCTTGTCTTCTCGAACCTCTTCCAGCTTTCTAGATCACATTTAAAGATCTATATAATGTTGGATGTACGGACATAGCTAGATTGGCATAACGTTCGATGCAGATAACAAAGACATATACGTTATGACTTTTCAGGGGTCAACAACCAATTTTAACAAAATAACTGCAATACCGCTCTGTTACAGCTTAAAAAGCTTATCTCTCTAACAATCTCATCTTTTAATTTCATTATCTACTTACCCTATGATTAAGAAAAAAACACAGACAAAAGACTGGAAGCTTAGCGATTTTTTTAAGCCAATAAAACTACTGTGAATCTGCTGCATAATTTTGCCCCCATAAAAGACAGATTTATATCTTCATTTGTACAGTAACGACAAATGCGAGTATTTCGCCTGCAGGAGTTCACCATACAGCTCCTTAGTTGTGACAATCATTAAAATGTCTGACTTTAGGTCGCTACGTCGAGGCCAAGGCCAACAAATGATTTTAACTTATTTACGGATATAATGAGACTTTATTTTATGAGTGGGTACCTCTTTTGTTTACCTTGAGAGTAGCTTTATTAAGAAAGAGCCATTCTCCTCTTTTCATTCACTCTAAAGAGAACGATTTCGGGAAAACCTTTGTAAAATGTCTGAGATACTCGCACTCTCGTTATAATTAAATTAAACGACTGAAAGTGCGTTCAGCTTAAGGCTGCAATTAAAGTGTAGACCGCAGAATAATATGAAGTTTTTAAAACTATTTCACTTGAATTCTAATTGTTATGGGAGAATATCGCCAGAAGAAATGATAATTACATATTTAATGGTATATAATAAAAGTGAGATATGAATGGTAAACGGGGATACATCGCCGGACAAAGCTTTGAGATAGGATAAATTTATTTAAGTTGATGGTACTAAAGTTCATGCAAATTAATATAATTAAGGACTTATCTGCACGATTAAAAACTTCATATTATATATATTTAGGGGTGCTGGAATGGTGAGACACATTTCAAACGCAAGGAATCGTAGATGAAGTGACTTTTGTAGTTCTCTTCCCTCTCAATAGGTCAAACCGAAATAAGTAGTTATCACCAAGATGTTTAGTTTATTTGCCGTTGTGCTGTGGTAATGTGGTTACTTGTTAAATGATAGATTATCATCAATTGAATAATTCATCTGAAAGTTGGTACTACTATAGATAAGTCCATATCAGTTTACATTATTTAAAGACGATTTGATAGACTTGGTGGAATAGAATATACCGGGATCTTGTTGTAAGGGTACAGTACTTGCTTATACCTTGGTGAGGTTTGTTCCCTCGTCCAGACCCCTTCGAAATACATATACTTATTATTTTAACTGCATTGAAATCTTGGCAGGTCACGCACCTTGGAGCACAGCCTCCAGTTCCTTTGATAATACTGAGAATAAACTTATTTGTTTGCTAAGTATTTTTATTTAATTTTTATAATGTACTCGCGCACTAAAGGGATTTTTGAATACCCTTATAATGTAATAGCTACACAGTGCGATCGTTACGGAAATTAGGGTTAGAAGATAGAGAGAGATGCCGATGCCCGTTGGTTTTGAATGTTTGTAGATTATAATGTGTAGGAAAATTTGATCACCTTCTGAGCCAATGCCCTACAGGATTCCAGACTGTGTGCTGAAGTTTCAGCGGTCTCGCTGCCGAACCTGCAGAGACCTTACTCTGATATACCAATTTTCCTTTTGTATTCTCTGAGCAATACCCTGTTATATTGTGTAGGTTGTTCTTGCTTAGGCTGATGCAAGTTTTGAATCTCTAGAGGTTGTAGTTTCCTATGTGTTTATTTGCTTATCTCAGAACTTGGGAGTTGTAATGAGAGCCTGGACATACTACGCGTAAGCGTAATGGTGGTAAGTCCTGTGGAATTAGCAGCTGGTTGGCACGCAGGCGTACGCTCGGCTTAGCTCGCCGTACTGGTCGGGGATCTTGCTGCCTACTTCTCCCATTTTAAACAATATAATTTCGTGCCAGGACAAAAAAAGGATGCCTTAGAGATGCGTAATAAAATTAAATGTGAAACTAATGAGTATTCTGTATGCCTTTTTAAACCCGCGCAAGATGCCGGTTAAGTATAAAATCCTAACATTGGTCGCCTAGGTTCTAGCCACTATATTCTATCGTCGTGATGGCGCCGGCGTAGTGTCCAACACTTCGGGATACCCTCCCTGTATAACTCCTCCAATAGGGTCACACCATGACATCAACTTCCCGATAAACTTACAAAAAAAAACTCATGTCGATGTCCCCTTAATCATCGCCGCGTTTCACCCTATCTCACTTCTCACCGATCTCACCCGTCCACTTGATTCACTTAGAACATTTTAACTTCCGCCAATAATCCAAAATAAAATGAAAAGATCAATTTTTAACTTCATCTTGATACACGCAATATCATTTAATCGCTATTCAACTATATGTATTCTAGGTTGCCAATTCTTTATGATAAGTTTAAGATTAGCATTCCCTTTTACTTACACTCTAACACAATTATCAATATTACCTTATTCCACGATGTTGATGTGCACATTAACCTCCTAGGATTACACTTAATAAATTCAAATTTCAAACTAATCTTTAGAATGAGTAGAGGAATACTAATTGGAAGTTCTAGTTTTGACTTATTTATTTTTTAGGTGTATATCTTAATCCTAGAGCTCATATATATATATATTGTAGTCATTTAAGATTTCATTTTGTTTCTACTTTACTTCAGTTATAGGCCGTAATATACTTTAAGTTTTTCTTAGCTATTCTCCTAACTCTTTCACTTTTCCTTTTTAATAATTTAAAAGCAATTTAACCTTGCTTTGAAGCAACAGCATAATATCACAAGATAAAAGAAAATCACTTTTGACATACAGTGGCCGAAATAAGTATAAAGACAGTAATTCTCAAACTCTTCAATTTGGCTTGTAGGCTTAGCGCCTAAATATATGCAACAAAATTGTTCAATAAATGTTTGGAGAATTAATTTTCTCTTAACTCCAAAAAAAAATTGTACCGTTATCGGTCATATCGTGTTAGAAAGAGACTGATTTGTCTTTTCTAATAAAAAAATTGTGAAAAAGTTGCGAAATAAGTATAAAGACACTTCGGTTATCCAAAAGTATTCCAATTTTATAGCAATTTTGTTTAAATAAAAAGAGTGAAAAACAATAAAAGGTAAATTGTTTCGCTTGTTGGCACAAAAATTGTTATCAATAAATTGTTATCATTAAACTATTAAGCCATGCCTCGCGGAACTCATTTGACGACAGTAGAAAGGGCAATTATTACGACTCATAAGGAGCACGGCTTATCCAACCGATCCATTGCCAGGAAAATTGGACGATCTCTTTCCGTCGTATGTAATTTTTTAAATTTGGGCCAAAATTATAGCACTGCAAGAAGATCTGGTCGACCAAGCCTCTTGACCTCACGCAACAAAAAAACGATTTACCACGAAGCAAGGCGTAATAAGCTGAATGCTGGCCAGATAAAGCGCAAGTTGGATCTCCCAGTGACGGTAAGAAGAGTGGAGCAAGTGTTGAAGGCAAATCATAACCTTCGTTACACGAAAATGACGAAAAAACCCAACCTGCAACAGCATCATAAAGAAGCAAGGTTAAGATTTGCAAGAAGTCACATGGCTTGGACCAGGGAGTGGGAATCCGTTATTTTTAGTGATGAAAAGAAATTTAATTTGGATGGTCCGGACGGTTTTAGCTTTTATTGGCGTGATTTGAGGGACGAAAAAGCAATAAAAATGAGTCGGCACTCTGGAGGCGGAAGTTTGATGGTTTGGGGTGCCTTTGGTTTTCATGGTAAAATCCCCTTGATGTTCGTTCAACCTAGAATGAATGGTGAAAAATACAGGGAGATGTTGGAATATGCTTTGGATGCATTTGGAGACATTCCAGCGGGTGAAAATTTTATTTTTCAACAGGACAATGCTCCTATTCATAATGCTAGTACGGTCCGCGAATGGTTTGAAAGGAGTCAAATTCAGTGTTTACCATGGCCTTCGTGTAGTCCTGACCTTAACCCAATCGAAAATTTGTGGGGTATTATGGCAAGAAACCTTTATTCAAATGGGAAGCAGTACAGAAATCTGGAAGAGCTTAAAAGAGGAATAACACAGACATGGTCTGAGATCACCGAAGAAGTCCTACAAAACTTGATAAATTCTATGCCTAATAGAATTTTCCAAGTTATTGAAAATCAAGGAGGTTGTACAAAGTACTAACTTTCAGGTTGATAGGTACAACCAAAAAATTCGGTGTTTAAATGCTTTTAAATATTGACTGTCTTTATACTTATTTCGCAGGAAAATTAAACGTTTTTGGAATTCCCTAAAGGTGAACCTCAAAAACTAGCCTTTGTGGTGATAAATATTTTCTTTTTTCGTTTCATTATTTACTGAATAAAATAAACTTACTATCTACGATAAAATAAATTTATAATTTCTATTATTTTTGTACTTAAATCCAACCGAGCATTGAAGTTGAGTGTGTCTTTATACTTATTTCGGTCACTGTACATACATGTGGTCGCAGGTAGACTGGCGAGTAGTCTCGGTGCGTGTGATTTGCCGAAATCGGCGAGTGTCTGGTGGGGTTTCGTCTCGCCTAGGCGATATGCAGGGCCGAGATGAGCTGGGATGTTGCTTGATGTTGTCACCATGCCGGGTGGGAGATATATGCTGAGCTGAGCTGGGAACTCGTACAAAAGATGTGTTTTCTGTCGTGTTTGACCGTTGTTCGGTAGCGGGGCTGCGCCGGCGAATATTGGAGGATAATGAGTACCGCTCCTCGGATTTCTTCCTCGGTAGCCTGTATTGCGTGTGGCTTGCGTGCTGCTCACTGATTTGTATAGCTCGATTAGTTACTGGGGCGATCGTCACCTCTTGAGCGGCACAAAGGGGGCCGGATATTAGATTCCGATCATAAGTAGATCAGGAGACCGGAACCTTTTTTTTTTTTGTTACCCTATGCAGTCTATCACAGCAGCCGCTTGCGAGGTAGATAATAATGTCTGTAATCCAGAAATTGTGCGTGATCAGCCATGATCATTTATATACATTTATATCGAACTTAAAGCAAAATTACCTTATTTACGCAATTCTTTGCATGGGGACACGATGCGTGATGCTTTTCCCTTATGCACGAGCATGGATATCACGAATGCCTAATGGCATTTAATAAAATGGCAATTATTGAGTGGTAAAAAAAAATGTATGCACGAGAGAATCTTTAAGTTTTACCTTGTAGAGAGATCGCACTCCTCGAAGTTTAGAGAAAGAAAGGGAGCAAAATAAAGCGGAAATGGCTTATACAGAGAAGGTGTTCGCGATTTGGGTACGAACACTATGGCGACCTCTGCCCATTGACGAAATAACTACCTGAAACATTTGACGACAAGCTTGTCTTTGAACGCGTTCAAATGAACAGGGTGGTACTGCAACATTTATTATTGTCTTTATTTTCTTTTTTCTATATGCAGGTGCAGAATCTCCTTCAATCGTTCTTCACAGGGAAATCACTGAACTTTTCTATCAATCCAGATGAAGCAGTTGCCTACGGAGCGGCTATTCCAGCAGCGATTCTGAGCGGTGATAAAAGCAGTCAAATACATCACGTCATTTTAGTCGATGTAGCTCCTTTGTCACTGGGAATCGAGCCAACTGGAGGTGTTATGACGAAAGTGATTGAACGCAACTCTAGAATTCCATGCCGTCAGACAGAGACCATGTACTTCATCGCTGCTATGAAACCATCATTTGGTTAGCCAACAACACAAATGCTGAGAAACACGAGTTCGAACACAAGTTGGATGAACTTACAACGTTCTACAGTTATATTCTGACCACGATACACACAGGAGGCGGTGGTTATGGCCCACAAGATATGATTTGCGGTCAACAGGCGGAAGGTGGAAGGTCATCTGTTGGGGAAGTTGACTAAATTAAATGAGTTTTTGTCAATGTTCAGTTGAGATCTCTATTAATTCATTGAACTTGTTTTGAGAACTTACCTAAGGCATAGCTTAGGTTGTTTTTAACGGATTAAGCATTTAAATCAACTTATATCTATAGCTGCACGTTACAGAGTTTAGAAAGGTTCTAGCGCTTGTTCTGTTTTCTGCAGTTTCCTTAACTCTTCGCGTAGGATGTAATCTTCTATTTCGCAGAATGATTCAGGCCCAATAAAGCGTTCCGCTGTCCATTTTCTGGGCAGAGATTCCGCTGCCTAGTTAACTTTAATGCCAATGTGGCCAGGTACCCAGCACAGCAGATGGTTACTCTAAAACTCTTGTTCGGTCTGTGTAGGCATTCCCACAAGAGTAGAAATCAAGTGCCTTGATGGCTGCTTGATTGTCAGAAATTATTTCCAGTCTATGACACATATTTCTTTTTGAAAAATGCTGACAGATTTGCCCATGGATTCATTTCCATGGATTCGTAAAGTTTATTTCCTAACCCAGGCACTCCTACCCCATTTCCTTCATCGGTTCTCGATCCATCTGTGTGCTTTTTATCGTGTGGTTGCTCAATCTATAAGATGTGGATTCATTGCTCCTTATTGCTGAGCCTTGTTTGGAAACTCTTCTCGAAATTAAATTTTCCGTAATTTCTTGCCTGCGGTATAGGCAGAAGTGGACGTTTTTTGAGTAATACCTCCGCAATTTTTCGTAAGATGAGCTTACTATATAGACTGCATATAGTTTATTTTGGAACTTGACGGTAAATCTGAGTAAGTCGAAAGAAATGATTATAAGGAATGGGTCTGGTTGAATGCCAAGAAGAGAGAAATGACACTTTAACGGCGAACCAATTGAGATAGTGCCAGCATATACATGTAAGTTCATTGGTGTAACGATAACCAGTAATCTAAATTATGAAAAGCCATGTGAAATATTAAATGAGGAAACCTAAGACTCCGATAAGTGAAACTTAGAAAAAGTACTACTCAAATAAACTGGTGTAAAATACACAGTGCAGCATACAAAGTTTCTGGAGCACTGGCCGCGTCTGTGCTAATGTACGCAGCTCATGCTTGGGAAAATGTGAAGTATGCAACAGTAGAAAAATTGACGTCTTTTCTCCAAAGATTAGTGCACGGAAACCAAGAACTTGGGATTCTTCAAGTTTGGCACAGTAAATTTACCACTTTCCTTAGGTTTATGACAAGCCTTTGCAATAATCCTCCGATAAACTAAAGGAAAGTGAGCGCGCAGAGCCGCTTTAAAGAAAAGCTTTTAATATTAACGACTTGTTGGATTCAAATTAAGAATACTACGTTTTTGTTGCTATTAAATTTTCCCTATTTCTATTTTTATTTTTTTATGCTGAGTATGAGGTCTAAGAAAGTTGGTCCCGCATTTTCATCCGTCGGTCCGCCTGTAGCCGAGGCTCCAGCCACAATCGGTGGATGGATTAACTTCAAACTATTTTATCCTTTAAGTGAGAACGGTTCCTACCATTCAACTAGTTTTTACAACACTGATTTTCTCAAAAGCTGCATTTTTGAAATACCTATAAAATAATCGAGATGAGCGTTAGAAATTGGAGCGGTCAGTTTTCACCAAAATAGTCCAGTAATGGAACTTTACAAAAATGCTTATATCTCTAAAACAGTTCAAGTTATTTCAAAAAATTACACAACAACTTACTACTATTTTGAACAAACTTGCAAATTAATTTTTTTTAAATATTTATCTTTATTTTTTTTATTCTTATAACAGTTTTATTTTTAAAAATTTCACTTTTCTCAAAAACAGCTCTAAATATTTTGATCAATTTTGATGTTTTGATTACTTGGGGTAAGTGTCAGAAGATGGCGTACCCATTTTTTCCAGACTCGATAAAGCATACTTTAGAAAACCAACAATATCTCAAAAATTTCAAAGAAATTTGATAGATAGGTATGCAAGTTTTTTGAAAATATTAGTTTTAGTTGGTGTGGAAGTAATCTGCATTCCAGATTTTCAAAACATTTTGTTCTGGTCTTTTTGTAAAACAGTTGCTTAAATTTTGAAAAGAATCACATTTCTTAAAAACAGCTCTCATGATTTTTATTATTTTTTTGGGTTTACAAAACTTAGAGTAAAAGTAAGAATATAGCATAATGAGATTATGGCAAAAGACTTGGCTATATCTCAAATCAAAAACCAATAAAGTGATATCAAAGTAATATGACATTCCAGCTTGTACTACTAAATTGAACAAGTTTGCTTACTCAGATTCTTAAAAGATTTTTGTATAAAGTTTTAATTCATACAATAGTAGTTTCTAAAAACTTTATAAATTTCACTTTTCACGGTTTTAATGATTTCGATCTGCGTTTAAAATACTTGGAGTGATGATGAGAAAACGGAATACTTTTTTTACCAACAAACCTTAACAACGCCAACGGAACTTCTAAACACGGCAATATCTCAAAAACGGGTAAATATATTTTAAAGAAGTTTTAAATTTTTATATTTTTTCCACTTCTCATGACATTTCTTAATTTTATTTGCTTCTTTTTTTAAAATTTTCGAACTCTGAGGGGGTTTTTCTATAAATGTTACCTACCCTTATAGTGTAAGAAACACAAGCAGGCGGTATTTTTTCGTTGCTGCAAGCAGCACCTACCAATGGTACACTGCATGTTTTTAGGTGCTGCTTACTTTCATGTTTGAAACAATAGGAGGGTAGGATAGGAGTTTGATGCTTTTGTAAGATTATTTCTCCACGGCTGGCGCCTTGATTACTTAGGGAGATCTCTATTCTTGTCTGTTAATTTAAAATCATGGTCCTGGTCGGGATTTGAACGCGCGACCTGCCAATCAGTTATGAATACACTACTATCGCACCATTGCCTCCTGCTTCAAGATAACCCATAAAGGTCGAAAGCCACTGTGACAAATAAAAACTGTCTTTAAGTTCACAATCACAAAGTCAATGGCCCTTGAGCTTTACGTCACCGCGCCTTATTTTGGTCAGTTTAAAAAAAATAATCTTTGCCTTTACATAAAACATCATTATGTATATTGTGTATACTATGCCATACCCCTATAAAATGCGACTATGATTGTATTACCCATTTTCGGCATCTCTGAACGGAAAAACATTAAACTTCAAAGTGCTTTTTAATTTACCCATTAACAAATGTTTACTTATGGTTTGTAGAAACATAATTATATTACACCTATACTCTATAGGTTTAATTGCTGCAATAATAAAGCAATTAACTATGTTTTATAATTTTTATAAGTACATTTACTCAAAAAAAAACAACGACTAGGTCGTTTCAACACAGAAATTCACCAGCTGCATTTGAAAGTGAAAATTAAATACTTTTTTATTCAAACTGAACTTTTAAATGCAATAAAGACAAATCAAATATGTACACGGGTCATTCTTTTACAAACCGAACACCATTCTGACCGACACATTTTTGATTTGCCTGAAATTTTTTTACGGGTTATATATCGGAAAAAAAGAGACACGTGTTCGAGGTTTTTTTTTGAAGATAGAAGGGGTTTAAAGTTTGAGATTTTCGTGATTTTTAGCTTGGAGACTCATTTTCAAAAATTTATAACTCCGGTTCTTTTTAAGCTAAAGAAAACTTTGTTTTTTCATTGTCAAGATAAAAGAGTGAATTTTAAGAAAAAAATATTTCCAACAAAATTTATAAAAAAATTTATATTGTTATAAACAATTTAATTGTTTAAATCAATTTTTAACAATGTTACCCACCACTTAGCCTGTTTTAAGTATAACCATCGTATTCTACTTCAAATTTTACATCTAAAATGATCAAATGTATACATATAGCTGCCTTCCTATTATAATCTATTATACTACGATTCTAACTATACGGTTTCCTGATTTTACAAGTAGATACGAGTACTATAGAAAACGGCTAACGAAAAGTTGTAATTCGAAACCAATTCTTATAAAAGCAAAAAAATGTTCGTACGACACGCGAAAACAGATACGTACACGGCTATCTGTTTTCGCGTGTCTGAACAAATTTTGATGTTTCCAAATTTGTAGGAAGGACAAAGGTCTGAGCTGCATACTGTAAATAAGGGTGTAGTGCCAAATTGCTAGAGAACTTAACTTAGCACTACCGTGACCCTTGATTCACTACTCGTACAACAGTTTATTAGAAGTCGAAGCAACACTTAATTGAAAGTATTTCGTGGCACTAGCTAAGCGTTATGGGTTCGCCTTTTGTGAGAGATAAATTAAAAAAAGGTAAGAAAATAGAAAAAGTCTTGGTAGAAAAATGTTGAAGAAGAATTTTCAAAAATATCCATCTATTTAAGAGTCAGTCTTGTGATGGAATAAAATTAATTTTAAAGTATCTCGACCAAAGTACATAAAAGCATACATTTATTATGACATTTTGTCATAAGACGCTTTCTTTATCTTAAATTCAATAACTTGTTGTTTAACTCTATTGTAGGGTACTATGGCGCAAGTTTTAATGGACGAACCGATTAGTATGTTCTTCATTCTTGACGTCTTCAATCATGGTTTGTGTAGTAAGTTGTGTTTCATTTCATAAAACCAACTTGTAAGTTAAATGCAATGGAACGCTGAAATCAGCCACAACAGAACAAAGAAATATAATTACTATTGATGTGGAAAATTGTGAACACTCAGCATTGTTAAACCTGGTATGTATATGACTCCCACCATACCTACCTCAATTTGAATTCAATTGTATTTTTGAAGTGATTCAATTGTTCTGCCCCAAGAAGCAAAGTTCTAAGGGGAGACTCTGCACAATACAGTTTTAAGGTAGAAAAATTATGATTTCAATCGTTGTATTTGCAAAGTTTTGTAACGTTTCATTCAAATATGACAAAAGCATCAGTTTGCTTCCGACTATTATTGTTGGGCCTTTGGACATTCCCTCAAGAATTCAGTATAATCTGTTGGGAGGAACTATGAATAGTAAGTCAACATTTCAATTCAATCCCAAAACATTCGACGGTACTTTACCACTAGAGGACTTAAATATGTTACCTCCTCCCCAAGTGAAGCCGACAAACCAAATAGTTTGGCCTCGTTGTTGCTTTTAGATCCAATATTTGTGCAAGTGCCCATGGTTGTACTTTGTCAATAAGTCAACGAATGGCTCATTTCATTTGCATGTCCTTCATTTTATTCAAATCAAACTTTGAGCAGAATGAAGGAAGACATTCTCTGAAACTCATTTAACAACGCGTGTACCTATATATTTGTGTTTATACATGAAGGGCATCCCCTCGCCGCTAAGTCTTTGCCAGCTAAAGTGTTTTCTAAATGTATATAATGCTGCCGAGTTAATGCCGGCTGACGTCTGCTGCCAACAAATTGCGATTTTTTTGCATAAAATGAGGAAGTCGAGGAAAATCTGGGTGATTTTCCGCTTTCTTTTTTCGACCATCATACATGCACGACAGGCGACTACACCAATACTGGCACGGGGAGCTGAGCTGAAGGTGAGCACAGAAAAAAAAACGAATTTTCCTGAGAGGAGAATGAGTAGTCTACTGTTGCTGCAGCTGCTGCTACTGATGATGGCGGGGTGAAACTGGTACCGACACTGCCATAGTGTGCAGACATTTTGTGGCGACACATTATAAACTTTCATAATTCATCAGGCAAATTGTATATTTTTGGCATCCGAGACGACGACTGAGGGTGTTTCCATCGCACTTCAACCACATATTAAGTGTACATAGTTTATGTGTGAAAAGGAGCATGCATAGCTACCTGCATACAGAACACATGCCGGCACTAGTTGCAAGTTATGCACTTTAATTGGGGCATGCACCTGAAGCATAGATACATGTAGAATATTTAAATTTGTGAGTATATTTTTCAATATGAAAATGAGAATCTGTTAGCAGTGATTTCCTGGTTGATGTGAGAGAAATGTTGGATATTTAATTTTGCTTGTTGTCTGATAGAAATTTAAATATTTTCACAGATCCAAAGGGATAGGGCTCACGAATGAGTCTATTTTCGAAGATATCCGCTGGTAAGTTTATGTAAACAAATTGAAATTGATGAGAGCAAGTTAGGTGTGCATAGCAGCACACGCGTGGGTGCAATTATCAATTTCATTTTCAATTTATTTTATTCACATAAGTAGCATTGTAAGACTAATAGTCTTTTAAGTTAATACTATATTACATAATTTACAATTAATTAAATTTATTATTATTATTAAATATATGAATTTAATTTTAAGCTAAACCCTAAAATCCTACTGAAGTTAAAGAACATGATTGCTTAAAGAAAGCATAGTTATTTACACTTTTTATCTATTCAAATGCCGTATTAGTGCCTTCCCGAAACCGCGCCTGCTGTCCAATCCCCTAACGCTGAGGGGAAGTGAGTTCCATAGCCTTACAGAATATACAAAAAAATGTTTTTGAGTTGATCTGAATTTAAAACTTGGCAATATAAGAATTTTATTTCTATCTGAATTAGCAAATTGGAGTCTCTCAAAAAGGTATTGGGGACTTTTTTTGAACTTTAAGTCGAAAAGAAACATTATTATTTTATAGTTAAGATATTTTTGCATTCGTATTTTGAATACACTGTTTGTGTATCCAGATACATGATCATATCTTTGTAGGCTATAAACAAATCGCACCATGTTATTAAATGCAACTTCAAACTTTCGCTTACTTCGCTATCCAGGTCGCAGAAAACGGGTTGCGCGTAAAACAGAATTGGTACCAAAAGTGACTTTATCAGCATCATCTTAATATTTAACGAAAGACATGACCCTGAGAGATAAAGGACCCGAAGTCCACCATAAACCTTCCCTACAGTTTGTGTTATGTGGTCATTCCAAGTAAGCGTTTGATTCAAAATCACCCCTAGATTTTTAACAGATCTGCAGTAATCCAAATCCATTTACCTCAATTGTTGGGAAGTACGATGTGTCAACAGCGCTGCGGGATATAACAATTGCTTGGCTTTTTTTGAGTTTAGCCTAAGTCCATTTTTTTTTACCATTGGGATACCGCTATTAAATCCTCATTAATTCGCGCTGTTGCATCTTCGACTAGGCCTAAAGGATAGCTAAGATGAATTTGCACATCGTCCGCATACATTTGGATATTGCAGATCTTGTGGTAGATCGTTGTTGAACATTGTGAAAAACAATGGTCCAAGGATAGACCCCTGAGGAACTCCTGCATTAGTCGCTAGGAAGTTGGACATATTTTCATTAACAGAGACTGCCTGGGTTCTACAGGTAAGATAGCTTTCTATCAATTTAAGTGCCGTCTACTCAAAATTAAAATAGTTCTTTAGCTTATATAAAAATATCTTGTGGGGAACTGTGTTAAATGCCTTCGAAAAATCCAATAGCACTAACGACGATACGCATACTTTGTCCATCTCCACACGCAATTCCTCTACTAAATTTAATACTGCAGTTGTACAGCTATGGTGTGCTCTAAATCCTGATTGACAAGCAGTGAGTAATTTTTGCTCATTCAAGTAGTTTACGATTTGCCAGTTAATTAATTTTTCGAATACCTTCGATAGAAATGGAAGGATTTCGATAGGCCGATACTCTTTAATGTTACTATTAGCATTTTTTAAGAGTGGAACTATTTTTGAAATTTTCCACTTTGTAGGGTAGGTTGCAGTGGCGAGGCGCCCGGGTTCGATTCACGCCGGGTTACCTTTTAAAATTCTACCTTTCAACAATGTTTCAATCCAACAAGCAACATGCATCTTAATGTGTGCATATAAACATAAGATTTGTATGTTTCGTCATTGTATATAAACCTGTGTATATACAATGGTTTCGTACACCTGCACTTGCAAGCAACAAATTCTACCAAACCTCCACCTTCTATCATTGTATATACACTTTATATACAGGTTTATATACAATGCTTCTATTCACCTGCTCTCATATCGGTCTACTGCTTCCACTCACACCATTGCATGCCTATTCTCCAACATCACATACTCCTCTCCATACGCCATAAGAAACACATACGCAAAGCGATAGCAAAACAAAGCATAGTAACCGGGAAATTTTCGCGTTATGAAATATGTGGCTGGTTAGAACAAATTGGCTTTCTTTCCTTGTTTTCTCCTTATCGTTCACCGCGTTTGACTCCTCTCTGTTTGATACGCGCTTCCTTATGCAAAAATATAACCCGCTTTTCAGCGACTTATTTGGCGAGTTTTGTATGTAGCTGAGGTGAGTTCTGTTTGAAAAATTCAGTTGTGAAGCAGACTGCGATGTGTAACTTAAAGTAATATTGAGTGGAATTATTGTTGTGCAATATATAATAATTTAAAGTGATCGAAAACATTGAGAAGTGTGAAAAGTTTAAATTGTTTTGTTTTCAGTTAGATTCAGCAGAGGAGAAAATGGCATTATTAACAGTAAATTGTTGTTTAGTAGATTTGCTGGAAGAAGAAAATTATTTTTGTAAGTTGAGTTTTCTTAAAAAAAAAAGATATAGAGATAGGACGCTCTACTCCTTCTATGAAAATAGATTATAAGCGCAAGGATGGTTTTGTTTCGCATTTCAACGCATCCATATATCAAAAATATACTTGGTTGACTGGTAGTTGTAAGCTCAATAAAATGTTTTGTTTTCCTTGCCTCCTTTTTTCTAATTCTCCTAGTGTTTGGAGTCGCACGGGCTACGCTGACATAAACAATTGAATTAATTCGGCAAATAAACATGTCAAGACGGAAAAACACATTCGTAGCTGTTTATCTTTGCACGAATTCGGTACTGATCGTGTTGAAACCTCGTTAGGTAATTCCTTTGTAGCTCACATCAAAAAAGTTGATAGAAACCGTAAACTAATGGAACGTTTTATAGATACGCTAGTTCTTTTAGGCAAACAGGAACAAGCATTTCGGGGTCATAATGAAAAGCCAGATTCTAATAATCGTGGCAATTATGTCGAAACACTTTTATACTTATCTAAGTATGACTAGTTAATGGACTCTCATTTGGAACAGTGTTCAAGTGCACGTAATCCGGTTTTTTCGGGTCTATCATGACATCCAAAACGATTTAATACAAATTATAGCCACAGTGATCAAATGCGAAATTAAAGTAGAAATAAGTGAAACGCGATTTGTTTCCATAATGATTGATGAAACACCAGACATGAGCCATTGGGAGCAACTTAGTGCCGTTTTGCGTTACTTATCGGAGGAAGGAGTAGAGGAAAGGTTTCTTGGGTTTTTTGACATGAGTGAGAGTCGAAATGCCGATGAGCTCTCAAAACACATTTTCAATATACTTGATGTATACGGTTGCAAGGAGAAATTAGTTGGGCAATCTTACGATGGGGCCGCGGTTATGTCAGGGGAAGTAGGTGGTGTTAAAAAAAAGTCCTGGATGCTTGTCCAATGGCTTATTTTATTCCTTGCTACGCACATGTTTTAAATTTGGTGTTATCTCAATCACTGGAAAATATACCTGAATTGAAAGTTTTTTTTGGCAATATAAACACAATAGTACGCTTCTTTAATAGATCAACTAAACGTTCAAATATTTTAAAACAAATAGCAAACAGACGCATGCCGGGAGTATCAGAAACTCGCTGGCATTCCCGAATAGTTAACGTTATTTTTAACTGTAGAATAGATATTATTGAAACTTTTAAGCAAATATTAGACCATCCAAAAGAATGGGACACTGACGCACTTTCAATGGCCGAAAGTTTATTGCTTAAGTTAGAAGGGAAAGATTTTTGCTTTTTACTGCACGCGGTTTCCGAAATATTTGCTAAAACCGATGTATTGTTTAATTTAATACAAAATAAACAAACAGATGTTGAAGTTGCTAAGCGAGAAATCGAGTGTTTTAAGTAATTTTTGAAAGTATAAATGATTGTGCTGAACCTCCACGGAAACGCCGATTACTTGATTTTGATTTAAAGACTCACTATAAGCGCCTTTTTGTAAAGGACAATATTATATCTCAAATTAAGACACGATATAAATCTTTCACGGATTTAATTTTTTTGGATTTACTCAATAAATCAAAATACAGTCGTTTTGCTCAGTCAAGCCCAGATGATAAAATATCTTCGGTGAATAACTTTTTCACTGGAATTTTCGATTTTGCAGGTTTAAAAAATGAGCGGAAAGTTCTCTATACTAGGTCTTCACTTCAACCACTTGACGTTTTATCCCTCTATAAATATTTTAGAAGTGAAATATTGTGTGAAACAATTCCCCAATTCTTAAAATTAAGTGGACTATTTTTAACACTACCAATGACTGTTGCTTCCGTGGAGAGATCTTTTTCCACTCTGAAAAGATTTCATACATATTTGAGAAATTCTCAAGGAGAAGACAGGCTTTCTGATTTAGTACTTTTATCCATAGAAAAGCAACTCCTTTTAAAAATAAAAAGTAGGCCTAACTTTTATGAAAGAGTTCTTGCAGAATACGTGAAAAAAGGTAGAAGAATAGACTTAGAGTACAAATAAAAAAAAATATTTAACAAAACTTTTCACATTTTTTTCCAAATTCTACTGTTTTTGATTTTAAAAAATATTAATCATTAATATTTTCTCTTTTTAACTTTGTACAAACACTATTTTTAAAATATTTTTATATATTAAAATATTTTTATATATTATAGATATAAAATCTATACATTTTTGTAAATATTATGGGTGAAGTTTTTAATTTAAATTTTTATTTATGTATTTATTTATTTAACAAACCGTGATTTATGAAGTTCAATTTTCTTTAAGGTGCAGAATTTGCATCTGCCAAAAAGGTTTCTTTCGAAGCCACTTTTATTATACTTTAGGTTCATTGTAAATTTAAGCTTAAATGACTTGAAGTATAAAAAATTGGCTTGAATTGCTTTACTTCTATGCGATTTGCAGTACACAATATAATTTCAGAAAGCGTTTGCAGGTGCATATTTTTTCCGACTTACCATTTAACATTTTCCACGCCACGCCACTGGTAGGTTGACTTAGTAAGAATGCTATTATAGATATAAGTACGAGTAATATGCGGTAATATATGTGCGATAATAGTTCTTAAAAATTTAGTGTATATTAGATCCAAGCCAATCGCATCGGATTTGATTGCGGAAACAGCTGTCCATACTTCACCCATATTTACGCTATTAAAGCTAAAATTGGTACCGTGCCTAAAACTGATTGCAGGCAATTCTACGCAAGGCGCCACAGATATAATGGAGGCACTTGCAAACATTTGATTCAATTCGTTAAAATCAGAA
This sequence comes from Portevinia maculata, assembly GCA_949715645.1. Taxonomy (NCBI): domain Eukaryota; kingdom Metazoa; phylum Arthropoda; class Insecta; order Diptera; family Syrphidae; genus Portevinia; species Portevinia maculata. Next base: position 226,664,850 of record OX454526.1, read on the forward strand.
TCTATGGGATCAATCGGTTGATTTTTGCTTGCTGATGCCAATGCTCTTCATGTTATTCCAAATCTTTTTCGTAGAAAGACCAGGTTTGAATTTTCTAGCAAAGAATTTCGACTTCGACTTTTTTATTTCTAAGTTAACCAAATTGCGTAGTTTTTTAAAATATAGCTGAAAGACAGGTAGTCTAAATCTTTTCCACCTTTTATAAGCAGCATCTCTTTTTAAACATAGGAATTGTATTTTATCGTTGAACCACTCGCATTTTTTATTATTAATAACAATATATTTTATAGGAACGTGTGATTCAAACAGATTATTTATCGAAAGTGTAAGAAATTGTACTTGTTCATCAACAGATGCCATGTAATAAATACTCTGACATTCGGTTGAAAGTACATCATTTAGCAAAGCATTTTGATCAATCCCTTTGAAATCTCGAAAAAATACGAACAGATCATGTTTAGAAAACCCAGGCACGCTCAACTGATTGTAAGAATTTACACAACTCTTCCTATTAACCAAAAACACATCCAATAGCGTTGAATTGGTTGCACTAAAATGTGTAAAAGATGTGTATGGACTTTAATGCATCTACAAAATTCCGAACATTGGCATTAGTTACATCAAGCAGATTTATATTGAGGTCGCCAGCGATTATGATATGATTGTAATTATATCCAATGTTTGAGCATTTATATGGCAAACATAAAGTCCCGAATACCTTCTACAAAATATATTCAACAATATGCGCGTAATATTATATGTTGGTTCTGTATTTGAATACTCACTTACCCCTTCTACATGTTCTTCATTCATATATCACAAGTACAATAAAAATATAAGAGGGAAACTTTAAATAGGAAAAAGGACACAGCAGCAGCAATAACGATAATGGCTCTAGTAAAATCAGTAACAAAGTCAAAGCCGAGAATTTTCGATTATTGGGAGTATTTTGTATTATGACGATGTATAATGGCGGTAAAGGATGGATGTCAGATGGCCGATTGTAAAAAGTAATACGGTTATCTTATGACCCGACCAGTACGGGCTTGTCACAACTAAATCAACCTCACACACAATTCAAAGTCCATATAAGAAACAGCATGGAAAAACACTGTGATTTTTTAAATGATTTGATATGCAGCACAACAGACGATTATGGATTTATTTGAGAGAGCAAAGACAAGCGTGAGATGCTCCTCTATAATCCTCGAGGAGCTCCCAATCAAAGTCGGGGTACACCAGCGAGGCATCCTAAATCCCTCCACATTCATTATATTCATTTATTATTAGCTTGAAGAAAAATTGATGGACTTCAAAGCAAGGTTCGCAGAACGATAAAATATGATTCATTCTCTCATGAAAAGTTCGCAAATGAATTTGATTTCTGAATTTTGAATCGATCTCGAACCTTATTTTTTGGTTCGTTTAAAAATAAAATTCGTTTTCACGATCGAATCAAATCTGTTGCGATCTGTAAAATATAGTTCGTTCGCGAATTTATCACGTGCGAACTATTGGAGATCCGTTCGCGAACTATTCGAATAAGAAAAAAAAATCATTTTACATGAAAATTATATTACATATTTTACTATTGAAAGAACATAAGTGAAAAGTATTTTTATTACATATTAAGATTTTGGAATAAATTTGCATTTAGTTTAACTAACAAAACATTATTTATTGTTTCTTTGGATAATTTGTTCCTGTTTTTTGTCAAAAAAAAAACTGGTAGAGCGCTAAAAGCCCGTTCAACAGAGACTTGAGTTAATGGCACTGTCAGCACTACTTGTGCAAGTTTTCTTAGAAGAACCTCTTTGCTGCTCAATGTTTTCCAATGCTCAATTTTCTCTCACAAAGTAAGCAAGTTTATTCGTCAGCTTTTTCATTATAAGAAACATATTAATTTAACTCAAATGTCTTTATTTTACCCATTTCAACCAAAACAATAACTATTGAAAATATAAATCGCTTCACAACCGTACTGAATGGATACCTGATAGAGAATGATTTGTATTATGGATCTTTACGGATCCTTATCGCGAGCGAATCATATTCTACCTGTATTTCTTTTTTCCGATCTCTCACGAACGAGAGATGCAGTAAAAAAGGATACGGTTCGTTCGTGAGAGAACTATACATTTTTAATGATCGAACATTTTATCGTTCGCGAACTTTAATTTGTATGGCTCATGTGAACATCGATAAAGAACGATAAAGATGCTTATTTTATCGTTCGCGAGCGATGTTTTACGAACCCTGCTTCAAATTGAATAATTTGTTATTTACTGCCGATGGAGCCATCAGAAGCGAGGATCAAACGTCCCGACAATGAGCATTTGATGTATGGGTGCATGTTTGGAAAAAGAATGAGTATCGTAGAGCCCGTTTTCTGGTCCACTCCAACCAATTCTAGACATTTATATGAAGTGATTCCCAAGTACGAACAATTTAAATATCTTGGAGTTATGATCAAAAAATCAATCTTTAATGGATACAAATGCGTAAGCGCATTGTGGATTAAGTTGCGGGAAAACTCTGCCTGTGAAAGGAATACTTTAACGGCAGCACTCGGCGCTTACCTACAGTTCACAATGTCGGACACTGCACATAAAGTATAAGGGAATTAATGATAGCTGAGATGAAGATGCTTGGCATGGGGTAAAAAAGCTTGTTCGAGTATGAAACTTCAATATCCGAGAAAAATTTCACATCAAAGAACCTACCTCGACCGCCTCAGTTGGTACTGTCATGTCTGAAGGAGAGATCCTAAGAACTCGTCGAAAAAGCAATATCAATCAACGTTGCTAAGCAATCGTAAACCTTAAAATTCTGGATCACACAAATGCAGCACCGCCAGCATGGGATTAGCCTTAGTGACGAAGTTATCCAAAACCGGAAGACCGGCCGGTAATGCCGCTTCTTTTCATTCCATAAATTAAATTATATATTTAACGAACCATAATGTTTAAATTGCCTTCTGTTCTTATACTCTCCTTCTCTTTAACACACATCTTATGGTTTTTCGGATGTGTGCACAACAAAAATGCCTGTTCAAATACTTAAAACAGATGTGCAGCAAAACAGGTGCAGTAAGATGATCTTGTATATAAAATGACACATTGGTTACTGCATGTCCACTGGAAGTGCAAGTTGTTTCTATTTCTGATATTACCGCACCTCCAGCAGTAGAACAGCACAAATTGGTACAATTTTTCCGGTTGGACGTTTTGTGCTGAGATATTCTCTGCCATAACCTAGCATTTTAGTCTGTTTGGTCGTTCAGTAATATTTAAACCAGACAAAAGACATGCCGAATGAGGGCAATTTATTACTGCACATCTGTTTCAAATACGTTACCGCATGCACTATTGTGTGCAGTCTTGCTGAACATCTGTTGATTGTTGGAAGACAAGCAGGAAAGGAAAACTGATCCTGGGCTCCTTTGAGAAAACGTCTTTTTTGGATATTTCATCCGAAGAAGGAAACAAATGATGAAGAAGATTTGACCGCGTACTCTATTAGCGTTTGGTACCAAAATTTCGATGTAATGCAAAAAGTCTTAACACGTCGACTCGAATTGGTTCAACCACATTGAGAAGATGGGCAATATTGCTCCAGTAAAGATAATCTTCGATGACCTATTGCTGAAGGTCAACTAAACGTAAGGTCAAAGCTCGTAATTCGTATTGCCCTTTCAAGAGAGTCAACACTCCGACACCATGTTTGAAGTGTATTGAAATATGAAATTTACCAACGAATGCAAAAAGAAATATATTTTAGGAAATGAACTGCGGCAATGTTTTGAAAAGGAGAACTTTTTCGAATCGAGGACACAAGTTCACGTTTCTTATTTTTGTCTGTTTTGCATTGGTTTTTCGTACAGCGCTAGGTGTGTTATGCTGCTGGTGTTAAAATTTTTAAAAATCTGTGACCAAATACCAAATGAACTATGGCTGCGAAAATTGCATTTTGAAGTAAAATGTTATAAAAAAATATGTTTATTGTTTTCTGTATGCAGAAAGAAATAAGTAATTTAAAACAATCTACTTTCAAAGTTGTTGCTGCAATGTTCATCTCTCGCTTGAAGCAAGGAGTTTTGCTTATGGGTTATATGTGGTTATAAAAAAAGGGGGATCCCCGTCAAACTGTAGAAGTGTCGAGACACAAATAAAATCTTCCGCAGGCGACGATGTTCAGAGCCAGGCGACCAAATGGTTGTCTGTCTATTGGGGAGCGGTTGCAAATGTCGGAAAACTCGTCTCTTGATGACTGGTTGACGGCGATGTCCAGGGCTAGGCGACCAAGTAATTGATCAGCTTGTCTACTGGAGAGCGGGTGGAAGTTTCATAAACGACTTCTTCCCTTTGTAATATCGAAAACTTCGAGGGTCAGAGCCGGGAGGTTGATGATCCCTTTAATCCTGAATACAGCCCCACGGCCATTAAAAACGAAGAATATTAAACATTTATTTATTTAAAAGCATCCCGGAAGCAAGTCAACAATTTTCAATCGGCTGTCAATTAAAATTAAACCAACAGTAGTCTGTCTTGTCTTGCATAATTTAGAAATTTGTTTGTTTGCATTCATACAATTCATTTGTACTGAATTTGGTTGTCAAGAACTAGGCAGCTTAACAACATAAAATTAAGCAAACAAAACTACGTTATTTTTCTTGAAAAAACATACTTTGCTTGGCGCCTAAGTGCCGCTGGTAAAACATAAAGATGCGATTTTCATTAGAAGAAATAGAAAATGCCAAATGCAATTAGTAGCAAATGGCGAGTAAAAAAATGAATTCATGGATATAACATACTCGAAGAGCATTTAAATGACTAAAACGTTATGTTCCACGCAATACATTTTTTTTCGTTTTAATCTCATAAAAGCAAAGTACCATCTGCATATTATTTTTAATGCGAATACTTATATCCTTTCGTTTAAAAAGAAAATGAAAACATTAACTGCAACAAAATACTGAGGATGTTTTAATAAACGTAGGAGTAGATGATCGCTGGCCGGTCCGACCTAATCAATTTCGAAAGCAAAAATTGAAAAAGCTCGTACATTATCGACACCCCCGTTCTGTTCCAGACACCCACACAGTTTGGTTAGAAAGAACGATTGGTGAAACACAATCTTGAATGAACGATTTTTGTTTAAATAAAATATTTTTTTTAGACAAAACCGATGAATGTTATAGTAAATTTGGAGCCCGCGTCAGAATCTCTGGTCTGTTCATCTTGTCGACAAAATTTTGAATATCTTTTTTTTGAAGTGGGTGAACCGACTTATTCGATCTACTTAACTAATTGCAAGACATATCTTGTATGTATCTTATATATGGTATGAATTTCTTAATATTGAAGGCAATAATAAATGAAAATATTTTCAGGTCAACGCTTCGAGGGAGCAGAATTAAATATGGCAAAATAAGTTTAAGAGAGCAAAACAGTTTTATTTATTGTTTTTTTGTTGTATTTCGCAATTGTTCTTTTTTTATATTTTTTATAAGAAACTAGTTCTAGGAAATGTTATGGTTTTTTTTTAAACAAAAATAGGTATTTAATGCGGCGGATGGTTTGGATTCGTTTTATCTAATTAAATCAACTTTGCCGGGCTTATTATAATACTGATTTAGGTATCATTCACGTGAATCACAACGATCATAAAATGTATAAATATTTTTAAAAACGGCTCAAGCAAGGTCCATGACACAGTTTCCAATCAACCATTGTGTGTACGAATTTGTATTTTTTACAACATCTGGCGGGATCTACAGTTCAACGCCAGTCAGCAGAACTCAGGCGGCGCTCGTCCCAGATAAATACCCCACCGACGATTGTGTATATAATTTTAAAAAGCAATTTGAATTATTTTCCAAATAACAGAGACGAAATCATATTTTTTACTATTGGCCAGCACACTGTTTCTAGTATGACACAGATGTCAGACGAAGCCTATGTATTTCCACCTGAATCGCTTCCGTATAAACAAATTGACATCTATGCATCCACTTACAGTCACGTTTTTGCATGTTATTTCAAAATATTTTTTTGAATACTTAAATGGGGATCAACAGTAATTAGGGACTATGTATGGAGAGATATTTAAAAATTGTATGAGTGGAGAGACTGATGTTAGAATGCGTAAACTCCACAAGAATGTATTTACAAACTAATATCATACGGCAGTCATTTTATTATACAGATACATTCGTAAATATTTTTTTTTGTTCTGAATCATGGCAATTGAATTTAAATTAGATTGGGGCACTCTAAAGATATATCGCAAAACAATTTACATTATGGTGTGAATTTGGACTCCATCGGTCTATTGGTATGGAAGATATTTTATGACGCCACCAACCTGGACCAAACCTAACTATATAAACAATTCTCGCAACAAAACAAAAGTTGTTAATAAATCTGCCGAGTGGGTTGGATGTTATGATGCCTCTTACGCACCAAGGATTTCATGTGGGCATCCTTCGAAGGAAAAGCTAATGTGATAGGTTTTGCCGACGACATAGCCATAGTAGTAGTTGCGAAAATACTCTTTTTTTTAATATTAACTCGCACTAAAGCGATTTTTACTACCCTTATTATGCAGATACGTTTAACGTTACATAGTACGTCATTAAGGAAATGTAGATAATGATGCCAGATGAGAAACCGATGCACGTTGGTCATAAATGTTTGTAATTTACAATGGATAGGAAGAACAGAGCGGGGTAAAGCATTCCAAATTCGTGTTGTACGGAAAAGGAAGGATTCTTTGTATTTCACTGTACGTCCGAAAACTGAATTAAGGGTAAACTGCTGCGCATTTCTGGCATGGCCGGTATTGCGGTGCAAATTTGCTAAGGGTGGAATGCAGCTGGCTATTTCGTTTGAGAACTGCTGATGAAACTATCAATAAAACAGCGATAGACAGGATGACTTAGAGAGTCAAACGTTTTCGCGATATATCGATCGCCAATAAGTTTTAACGCGCGTTTTTGTATTCTGTCGAGTAGCTCCAAACATGTTATTGGGGTACCGGCCCAGATATGGGCGTTGTACGACAGTGTAAGTCGGGCGCAGTGGCTCAATGGTTAAGTAACATCTCGAGTTTTTGTCCACCGCCTCACCTCTTGCGAACGTCTGACAAACATCCAAGAGTACAATTATCATGAGAAGCAGATCAGAGGGGTAAATTATTTCTTACACCGCCCAAGGAAGCCTAGACATTTCGCAGCGTTGTTGGCGACATCGAATATGAGGTCATTCCAACGAAACACACTTACCGAGAATGGAAAGTCGTTCGGTTTCAGCGATGCAAGTGTCATTCACGGATAATGGCAAAGTATTAGGATTTTGCTTTAATGATAGAAGACAGTTTTGCGTTTTGGAAGCATTAAATTCCACTCTATTCGTTGTATCCCACTGAGTTATGCTGCCTAGATCGGAATTTAATGAGCTTGGCAAGTATTAGGATTTTGCTTTAATGATAGAAGACAGTTTTGCGTTTTTGAAGCATTAAATTCCACTCTATTTGTTGTACCCCACTGAGTTATGCTGCCTAGATTGGAATTTAATGAGCTTAACATACATACGTTGCCGTTTCAGTTTTACACCCGAAGATAAAGAGCGTGACCCAAGAAACGAATATGAGAAGCTTAGGGTACTGTTATCAGCGAAGGAATGGATTGGATAAGAAGTAGCAGACAGGAGATCATTTTTTTAAATTAAAAAGAGTTTCGGAAACATAACGAATCCTAGGGGAACACCAGCATTTATTTTCTAATCCTCTGAAGACGAGTACCATTACAATATTATCGCTGGAAGCTCAATTCATTTAAGAAACAATTTATGTGAAAAACTTTTAAAATTAATACTTGAAAACAATCTAACTACAAATCGCAATTTAATGGAAGTTTCATAGCATGACACGACATGCCGCATACAAATTGTTCGTATTAATCATAGTTTATTCAAGTTCGCCGATACAAAAACTAAGTACCTAAGTCTTTCTCGTGGCAAAAGTCTGTTCTGCTTTTAAAATAGTCTAAACAGGCTATAAATAGAACAAATGCTTCCTCTGCAAGATAATTTGAAACAAGGAACCCCAAACAAAGCTCGATACAATGAACTATAACAAAAAAACACATCAGCGGCGTAATCTAGCTATCACATTGTAGACCTGATATAATTTCGCAAATATATTAATTCCAAAATCTGATTTGCTGTCTAATTTAAATTACCCAACTGTCCTGTGTGTGATAACAACGAAAAGCCATTCCAACTTCCATCCTAATTACATTTCATTTATATCCTTTCACCTAAAATTCTAACATCAAACTTAATACTTCTAGACAAAAAGCTAACTTCACCGCCTTTTGTTTTCTAGAATAATAACACTAAATGATTATTCCTGCGTCAAACTATAATGCTCTACAAATTACTTAAGCAACGTTCCTTTTGGATACCGAAATGCCCATCCAATTTTCAAAACAAATTGTCTACTTCCCTTCCCAATCCCGTCCTTGGAAAATGAATTGCGAATTTTTCATTGTTTGCCAGTCGAAACCAACTCCCCGTCGTTCGTGTGGTTCGGTTTCATTTCAGAAAATGCGAAGCTGGTACATACACTGCGCAATAACATCCATTTTCCACTGAAAAATACATCTCCTGTCTCAAACTCAGAACAAAGAACCTTTGTCAAGAACATTGTCGCACAACTTTGATTTTTGGAAAATTGGTAAGAAATAATATACGGAAAAAAACACTCACCCTCTTTTGTTTTATTTTCGTTTAAGTGTAAAATAAAATCAAAAGTAGCAAAATGAAATCAGGATATGTATTTCTTTAATCCTTTTTCTCTCGATTATTATATTTGTGTACTTAATTATTGTAAAGAACTATTTAATTGATTTTTCAATAATTTTTTCGATTTTATTTTTTTTTTTTTTAAAAAAATGTTCGAGCTCAATTTGGAAACTTTTTTTTAAAAAACTTTTCGCACTAAATTTCTAAGGGAATACTCCATTTCAAAAACTGTTCCACATAAAATTTTAACACATTCCAGGGGCATTTTCAAGATTCATTTATTACAAAAAATATATTAAGCATTTGTGTAAGGAATAACATTAATCGATTTTATTTTCAATAAAATTTAAATTCAATATATATATTTTTAGCAAATTAACAGTGGGAATGATAAAATAAAAATTGTTTTCGCGAGAGCAATTAGCACAGCACTAGCAAAAGTAACACACTAACTTTATAAAAATCCAATTTTTGCCGCACATCCAAGAAGGGGAAATTATATTTCCTTGCTTCGTCTCTTACGTTTCCGCCACGTCGAATCTTTTCTGTTAGCAAAGTGTGTGGCGAAAAAAAAGTTATTCTTGGCCAGAGAAAAACGAGTCGACGAAAACGGTATTTATACAAAAGAAATAGCCAATATGTAGCAATGTGCGTTTCAGAAAAAGAAAACGATCAGCGTCGCAGCTCAATGCTACAAAGAAGAAGAGCGCGAGTGATACATGTGAGTGCGTTGAAAATAATTTCCTTATACAAGTTCAATGCACATATACCAAGGCAAGAATTTTTCGTAGAAATCGTATTTCCGAAACAGAACAGCCATGGAAAACACTTTGATCTTTGGGTACGAAAAGAGTAATAAGCAAACAAGAAATAGTTAAATTTTAGCAAAACAAACACTTTAAAAGGAAGTGGTAGATGTTGGACTAGAGCAAATTTTCCAAAAACAAACAAAGCGAATTAAATGAAACGTGGATAGGGTAATGTTTTTCAAAAAAAGTATATGAAAAAATCCAGTCAAGTGATGTATGTAGGTTCGCTTTGTTTACCGAAATAATTTGAAAGCTAAAGAACGGCCTGAACCCATCTGAGGAAACCGGAAAAATTTCAAACGAGCCAGGTCGCAATAATCGTGTCAAATTCTCGTTCGAACAAAAGTTGAGGCAATAAATACTACAAAGACCCCTGGTAGGTAGCAAAAACGTTTGGTCTTTTGTTAAAAACATAAAGAATTCGGCTTCGTCATCTACCCCGACATTCCCATAGAATGACACTCCAACTGCCAGCTCTCTGCGGGTAGCTAGACGCTCTTAGATGGCTCCCAGTGGCAAGAGTACTTTAAGATCTTAACATATCTACACAAATCCGCTGGTGCAGATTATATTTCCGCTACCGTTCTGAAGAGGTATTCTGGCAACCTGCCAAAACCACTTCGTAAGCTTTTCTATCTGTTCTTTTCTTCAGGGCTCTTTTCGAGATGGAAAACAGCATTTACCCGGCGAATCTATTCCTTCCTCCTCTTACTGACCGATTGCATTAATGTCCCTTCTTTTCGGTTATGGAAACGCTGATAAATATATTGAATCATGAAAACTGCTGTTAATGGATGATAATACGATTTTTGCAGCAACAGGTCCAGTGGTGATTTGATGACATATCTGACCGTGGTGGGAAAATGAAAGATCATTGCGCTTGATATTTCAAAAGCATTTGACTGAGAGTTTTAGCAAACTCTTTTGTCGTTGCGTACAAATGATGATACTTCTCTTCTGTGTATGGAAATTACCTGTCAGACCGTTCAATCCAAGATGTTGGACGGCTTCAAGTCTGCAACCAAATAATTACTGGTGTTCCCAAGGCGATGTTTAGTCGCCAACTTTTCCTCTTATTTTTATTAATGATCTCCTCTCTGTTACTTCTAATCCAATCCATTCCTTCGCTCATGACAGTACCCTCAGATTTTCTTTATTTATTTACGTCTAACAAATACAATTTCATAGACTACATTAACAAGAAATTATCTATATATAAGTACAATTACATTTAGTCAAAAAATTTATATTACATAATACTGTTATAACATTACACTAAGTTCATAATAAGGTTTTTATAGTACGTTCTGTTCATGTTAAAATAAATTAAATTATCATACGAATTGTAGTAAAGACATGCTGACGATATTGGTTCATTTTGGCCATAATTTGTATAATGTCTGGAAACATAAAAGAAGTCTTGGTCTCTGGGACGTAAAGTGCGAGATGGAGCATAAACATAAAACAAGGATAGCAGGTAAGGACAATCAATGTGGCCTGTTAATACATCCTGCGCAAATAAAACCACGTAATAAATCCGTCTTTTTTGTAATGGCTTTAAGCCTAATAAGAGGCATCTAGCTTCATAATTTGGCAAGTCACCTTTCCAAGCCATCTTACGAAGAGCAAATTTGGTAAACCGTCTTTGCACACTTTCAATGCGAATACCATTACTTTGACAGTGGGGATTCCATACAATGCAGCAATATTCTAGTCTTGATCGTATCAAGGAATTGTACAATGATTTTAATGTGTATGGGTCTTTAAACTCCTTGGTATTTCGACACATAAAACCAAATAAACAATTAGATCGTGAGATAATATAATCATAGTGCATAGCAAAATTTAGCTTGTAATCGAAGATTACATCAAGATCCTTATGACTGTCCACTCTTTTCAGGAACGCGCTTTGAACAGAATATTGGAAATGGATAGGCGAAGCACTTTTCGAAAATGTAAGAACTGAGCACTTGCTAATATTTAAATGCAAACCATTAAGTAAACACCAGTTCGCTATATTATTTACATCTTCTTGAAGATCGTGAGCATCTGATAAAGAACTTATTGATTTAAATAACTTTAAATCATCAGCATACAACAGACATTTAGAGTGTTGAACAAAAGAAGGTAAGTCATTTATGAAAAGCAAGAAAAGAAGGGGGCCGAGATGACTGCCCTGAGGAACACCAGAAAAGTTATGAATGACTTTTGACACGGAAGAACCAATCTTAACGTACTCTTTGCGATCGATCAAATAGCCACGAATCCATTTTAAAATATTCGAAAGAAATCCGAACCTTTCAAGTTTGCTCAATAAAACTGAATGTTGCACACGATCAAAAGCCTTCGCGAAATCAGTGTAGCAGTAGACCTTCCATTAACAAAACCGTGTTGATATTCAGAGATATGATTGCGTAAAATTGCGTACAGTTTATTTTTTTAATAATAGCTTCAAATATTTTTGGAATAAGCTGAAGCTTAGCAATGGGTCTGTAGTTATCTACCTGGTTTTTACTACCAGCTTTATGTATGGGAGTTATAAAAGATGTTTTACAACACTCTAAGAACTCACCACTCGCCAACGATTTATTGAAGATTATGCATAAATGTTTAGCTAAACTAACCTTGCACGATTTGAGAAGTATTGGTGGCAAATTATCAAGAGCGATTTTCGGGCTTGGTTCCAAAGTCGATAGAAACGAAAGAATTTCATCTTCTGTTACAGAGAAAAAACCTAAGTCTATACATGACGCATTTGAAGTAGTTGCGACATAACCAGGACAGTCATTCACAAAGTTTGACTGAAAATAAGAAGCAAACATATTACATATTTACTCCAAACTATCAGCAGTAACCCCATCATATACCATACTAATGGGAATTCCAAAAGATTTTCTCTTGTCATTGATAAAGGACCAAAAGGGTTTTGAATTTTGTTTTATTTTTTATTCGAGTGTCCAAATATATTGCCTGTAAATGAACTTCTTTAGAAATTCATCATACAGATGGATCAGACTTGCTCTTCTTACACGTTTTAAGCATTGCATTCTTTAGTCTCGACAAACTTTTATTAAACCAGATGGGTTTATTGTTCAACTTTTTTAACAATTTAACTGGCACATACCTAGAGATCGCATTATCTAATATGCTTCTAAACACCGAAAAAGCCGATTTTAAGCTAGAAGAGCCTAGGCACATATTCCAATCAAACGCATTAAGAAAATCACATATCGATTCAAAATCAGCATTCATAAAATCTAATTTATATTTTACATTTTGAATATCAGAATTCCATGAACTTAGAACATGTAACTTAAGAGAAATTTGTAAAGCCGTGTGATGTATACTATTATTTAACATTGGGAAATCAGATTCTACGACAGAAGTATCAATCTCATTGTCAACAAAAATCAAATCGAGTATTCTACCAATTGAGTTTTTAACAAGATTTCTTTTAAAATAAATCCATTGAAGACATATCATCAACTACTTCAAATTCTAAATTGCTAGTGACATTAAACGACATTACACACTTAAAAAAAACTTTCAAATTCATTTCCAAATTCAAGTCCCTCATCTTCAGGCGTGAAGCTGGAACATTAACGTATGTTATTCTCATTGGAATCCGACCTTGATAGCATACTTAAGTGCGGTACAACCAATAGAGTCGAATTTAATGCTTCCAAACACAATGCTGTCTTCTATCATTAAAGCAAAGCCCGAATAGTCTGCCATTATTCATGAATGCTACTAGCATTGCTGAAACCGAAATATTTTAAATTCTGGGTATGTGTGTTAATGACAACCTCCGTTGGAATGATTACATATTCCATGTCACCAGAATGTTGAAAAATGTCTATACTTCACCCCTTTGGATCGGCTAAAATTTAAAAGGCGTTTATTCATCCCAGAACTTTAATTTTCTATCATATATGGGCTGGTGCCCCAATCACATAATTGGAGCTATTCGGCAGAATTCAAAAACGCAAAATAAAACTAATTGGTGATCGAGACATTGCGAAATCGCTAGACTCTCTTAGTTGTTGTCAAAATGTCTCTTGCCTTTGGTTGATTTATCGGTATCTCCACCATTAGTGTCCAAACGAAGAAGCCAGTTGTATTGCTCCCTTAGAACAATTCAACTGCAATACCCGCCATGATAGGAAAGATCACCAGTTCATTCGACTAGCAGTTTAAAAAGTACAATTCGTTGTCTGGAATTTCAAGTGTAGTGATATATCCGTCCTTAATTTTACGTACTCAGTTGTTTGTGCTGTTTCCAGAAATCCAAGGTCATATCGCATAAACAGATACGTTAAAGAATATGATCATATATTTAGGGTTTAGAACACCCTTAAATGTAGTTTCTATGAAGGCCCGACAATGACAATTATATCAATGATTATTGTCTGACTTCTTTTTCTTCCTTCTTGCCGAGGTTATCTATGATATAAATAAGAGGCTATGTTTGATACTAAGGACATTATTGGCCTGCTACCAAGATCCTTTCCGCCTGTGAGGTTCACCGGTTCAAGCTAAATGAGAACCGAAAGCCCTCCTGGTCTCGGATTACTTCGTCACTGAAAGCAGTCTAACGCTAGTGTTGTTGCGTTATTGTAAGCCGGACGTTTTTAATGCCTGCTTTTAAAGAATAGTTCATTAGAATTGCATTCTTGACGGTGATCATAGTATCTCCTTTTGGAAATTAACAATAACAAGTGAAGCGGTCTTTTTTGATGGGTACTATTGTCTTCGCTTCTTCTTATATGTGCATAATCATCTATATGTAGGTTTCTGGAAGGCTTTATTGTCTTGGCGCTACCGAATGTTCGCCCCAATTAGAGAATTATGAAGAGAAAATCCTTATGAACCAATGGTCGTTTTCAAAATGTTTGCCCGAATGTCAGATCATCGTTGCGTACTCAGTCGAAATAGTTCAATTCTACCATGTTTTCTATGCGTTCATTGGAAGTACCTTCTTCCTTCTCTTTTACGACGAGGTTATGATCTAGACTAAGGGGATCACAACCCTCCCTTTTCACTGCATCCCTACTAGTTTGTAGGTGGAATTCGCCGGTTTAACCTCAAAAGCTGTCTGCCCGTCCTAGGACCCATAATGAGTACTGCAATTTCTGTAAGCGAATGTTTCCATAATGTTTGACTAAAAACGAATTCAACAAGTCCTTGCAACTATTATTTTTTGTTTGATCTTTCTTTTACGAAAACCGTGATCTCCAATGGATTTGCATACACACATGGCAGGCACCTTTAAGATCTTAAGCTAGGCTCACCTGGAAGGTAAACTTGTCTTAATTTGATTTTTACCTTAGTGGCCTTTAACGACAAGCGCATTTTATCGGAATGCGCTAGTGATATCCTTAACCCGTCCTATGTACTTTATATATTTCGATTTCCTTGATTTTCTTGGGTGAAAAATTTACTTTTATGATCAGTTTCCCCAAATAGGAATTTTTAAGTAATTGATGATATAAGGAGGTGTCCTAACGACGGCTATATCTATAGTTCGCATATATTCAATATATATGTATGTGTGGTGGCTGCATTTTCAACAGCTGTTAAAGAGCTAGAGAAAATAATAAGGCAAGAAGAGAATCCATATGGACAAGTCCGACAAGGTAGTCTTAGAAATTCGTATTATATACTATGCCCAACTTTATTAGTGGGAAATATATTTTAAGAAGGTAAGTTTAGTAAATGGAGTTCCAAAAATATCCAATAAATTCTGATCTGTTTTACTGATGGATCGAAGATAAAATCTGTAGTGGGTTCACTCAACACCAAAGTCACGGCACCAATGGTAATGTGTCTTTCTGATATGAGCCAGGACAAACATCAAAAATAATATCAGATAAATAAATATTAGGCATTTACGGCCCATACAGGGCCTAAGTGCTAGCTTATTTGAGAAGCTTCTCATGACAATTGATACTCTTTAATGTTTGTCAGACGTTCGCAAGAGGTGGGACAGAGGAAACGACTTTTTTTTAGATGTTACTTGGCCACGGCGAGATTTGAACCTGGGACCTTTAGATAAGAAGTCCAGAACACTTAATTCTGCACCACTGCGCGCAACAAAGGATATCAGCGAATTAATATTCTCACATAATATCTCTCTGCTCTTTCGTCCAACTAAGTTTTCGAATGCGTTCATTTCAATGGCTAAAAGTCTCATTTTGAGCATCCGTTGATTCCTTATTGATACTTAGAAAACGGCAATTCGACACTAACCAATTTTTGGCTGCATCAGTACATAACCGTTCCATTGTCTCTTTCTGTGATTGACATCAGTTAATTGTCCGTGTAGCAGTCGAATCGCAGGCGGATTTTAATGATAATGTTTCAACGTATTTTATAACGAACCTCATTTGTTTGCTCAGCCTACAGTGGGGCCCTGAGGTATGATGGCATATTTACTGTGCAGTTATAGTGGGCAGATGAGGGAGATATGTTCAGTACACACCTTGTCGTTGCTACAGGTGACCGATGCAATCGAATCCCAAGCTTCGCTCCTTTGTCATCTAAATGGACGAAGAGTAGAATAAGATGACTGCTACAATCGAACCCCATAACCCACTTCTCGTGTCCTTAGAAAGGAGCGCAGAGTGAGGTGAATGATACAATCGAACCTCAAACTGCCCTCTAGAGGAGAACCATAACGAACGGGTTTTTGGCGATTCATCATATTTAATCAATTTATTATAGTAAATATATTATTAACTGATTGGTCTGCCATTGGCATTATAGAGTCCTTCATTTGCTTGCTTTCAATACGAAGAAATCGGTCTATATGACTATCCCGAGGCTAACCATAAAACCCTTTACAAAGCTCTTAGTTCCATACCATCATAGATACATAAAGTACTTAAACTCATAAAAAAGTAAGATAAGCCACCAAATAACTCACTGTAATCCCTTAACATTCAATTTTACTTTCTAGAGTTTATCGAAATACGAGGACACTTCACGGCGCACAAGACATGAGTATAATCTTAGAGTATGTATAATAAAACAAAACAAATCGAATCCTTTAAGAAAACATTTTCGAACTCCTTCATTATTTTGTTCATGAATTTCATCGGAATCACAAAAAAAATTATCTTAAACAAAACAAGGGAAACAATACGTATTAGCATCTTACAGCCGTCATCGCCACTGATACCAATGTAGAGTACGTAGAAGAATCTCTACGGGACTCGCATCTACACATATGCAAATCCACTGATTATATCGAATAAAAATTTCCCACCTCTGTGAGTGAAGTATATCTAAAAATAGCTAATTCACATGTACTCGTACGTTACACGAGTTGTTCAGATTTATTTGGGAAATTCTAAATTTAAATTGGAACACGAATCTCTCTCTTATTCTTTTAGATATTCGGATGATGCTATGCTAATGACACGTTTAAGAGAACGATGAGAACGTTTCATAAAGTGATAAAGAGTGATATATACCGAGTTTAAACTTTATTCAGCGACAACTGAAATGGAAAAAATGCGCAACTTAATGTTATGTGATGTGGATATATCAAAGGAGATCAATAATGATTTTTAATATGATTTAAGTTGCTAGTATTAGTTGGAAATGGCTTCAGCAAGGAATGGATTGCCCTTAATGACGAGGTATACCTGTCTTTCGAACACCGTTCTTTACTATTCTTTCGGATTTTATATTGAGGTGAAATAGTGCGTACATTTTAATGAACTCTTGATCTGGAAAACTAGGTCAAGGATGATATAAGACTGCAACTTTAGGACAAATTGTAAGCTTTAAATAAAAAACTAACAATTGCCTCTTTTTGCTTCACAACTTATCCTGAACTTTATGTTAACAAAAAGATATAATTTTTGTACAAAAAATTACGTATACGCCCTGCGTCCGATTGCAATCATTTTATCGTTACAATTTGTTTTCGTATTCCTCCAGCAGATACATTTTGCATTAAATTCAAAAAAATAGACAGTATTAACTGCTGGAAAAAATAAGTTGACATAGCTTTAGTGCATTTCAACTCGTTTAATTGAAAATAAAAAAGAATACGCAACTATCTATCCGCTGGGTTTGCCATCAAATTGTTTTATAATTTCATTCCGGTTTTTATTTGTGTAAATCCATTTTATCGCAGAATTTCAATGGAAACTGAAAATACAATGCACCTCAACTTGGGTATTTCAAACATTTTTATTTTCCGTAAATGTCAATATCGATTATAAATTTTCAGCCACTTCGTTCCTATATACGAGTAAATAAAATCAGTTACGAATATTTGTTCAGAAGCACAAAACATGTCGCTGATAAAAATCAAGTAAATCTGATTTTAACACGGATTTTAACACGACATTGTTTCCTCCATCCGTGCGTCGATCATGTGTCATGTTTCCAGGTATGGTGCTGCCAATTTGATGCAACTTATGAAATAAAAAATAAATGTGAATTCGGATAATTGAAGTTAGCTTTTATAGCCACATTATTTTTGGGGTAACGTTACCACTCAGATGAGGTATTAAAGCCCAACAGCAATAGACCATGTTATTTTGCCTCTTCAGTGATCCGTCCAGAATGCAGCGACTGTATGTAGCTGCCATCTAGGCAGTTTAAGGAGTTGCTTTGTTCTTTTAGTGGAAGGGGTGGTAGGAATTTGTAGGCCTGTCTGTTACAATCAGTTTCTTTCCAGTAATGAAATGCTTTTTTCCAACCATTTGATGATGCAGCTTTTCGCAGAGCTAGGCACACCACAGAATGGTCTCGGCATCATAAATAACATTGCAGATCCTTTTCTGGCTAGCTCGTCTGCTTTTCATTGCCGTCAAAGCCGCTATGGCCTGGCAGCAAGATCAGATGAACTCTGTTGGTGCTAATGTAATGTTATGAGTTATATGAAGTCCCAGACTATTTTCGATGTGATTTCAAATGCGTTAATAGGAAGCAGAGCCGCTCTGCTATCAGAGGGAATGTATATAAATATGTTGGTGGTGTTTCTATTAAGATTCTCCCGGGTACAGAGTTCTTTTGCAGAGTTCTATTGCATATTTCTCATTCAACTCCTTCATCTGTCATGGATACATCCGTGTACCGATCTAGTTAAGTTTTAACAAATGCATTGTTATTTCGCTCCCAGTTCTTTGATTCTGGGAGGGTTATGTTGAAGTTGGGATTGAAGTTGTACCTTTTCGGACAGTTGCCGGTAGTATAATTCCTAGTAATTCATTCCTACCGAGTTTGTTGCCAGGTCTGTTCGGATAAGTTTGAAGTTGCTTTCATTTATTGAGATGAGCGGGTAGGCGTTTGCCATTTTTTTTTTTTTTTTTTTTTTGAATAGGGAAGGTTCAGTAAACGATGCGGTAGGTGTTGTTCTTATTGCTGTGTACATCCACCGTGTCATTCTGGGGTTTAGATCCCAGTTTTTGACAAGTAGACTCTTGCAGATTCTAAGTGAGTTTTTGGTCAACGATTGCACCCATTTTTTTCTCATTTAGCACCAGTCAGCAGAGATGTTAAGAGCTCTTTAGAGGCGATATAAAGTGTTTCTTCGAATTTGTAGGAAAAACGATATCGACGACATATTCTTGAACAAAATAACCATCCTTGCTAAGTTAACTACGATGGATCTCGCCTTTTCAGCAGCCTTTCACAGTGACTTTGAGTTGGATGCTACCTTTTTATTTCCTATCTTTAAGCATGTACATTATGCAATATCAATATATGTTGCGGTCCATGTTTCTCTGGAGGAATTTAAAATTCTTGGGAAAGCGGAGTGGCCAATTTCCTTCTCGGTGCACTGGAAGGTTGGTTATAGCAAAGAGCCGTGCTAGCAGACATTTGCATACTAAAAATATCAGTCAAGGAGAATGTCTATTGCAGCCTAGAGGGCGAAGCGAATATAAGTATTGACCTTACCACTGATATATAACCCAATACGGCTCCATTTGTTGGCAATGGATTTTTTTCAAAAGAGAGGAGTTCTACCCTAACTTTCCAAACTCTTTCTTGTATGTTTGGTTTCCAGCCTAGCTTTTTATCTGAAATGAGACCCAAATACTTAGCTTCATCAGAAAATGTTAAGCGTATGCTGCCCTTAACACAGGAAGGTCGATTTTTGGGATTTTGTATTCCCGGGTGAAGAGGACAAGTTTAGTTTTGTGGGGAAATTGACAGTGAAGTTGCGATCGCAGATGTTTTTTAAGGCACTATTTATATCCAGGTATATCACCATTGTTTACTGCTTATGGTGAAGGAAATGTTCAATAGAATGTTCTTAAATATGTACAGCTGTGTCCACAGATTTGACTTTGCAATACGCATCTTAAGCCAACCAAGTCTCGTATCAATTTAAGTGTTTGGATCAATATCAACCAATAATTGTAGCGTTTTTAAGCGGAATGATGAGAGACTAAGTCCTGGGCTGAGATCTTTTGGTTTTAAATGAGAGCATCAAGCGGCTTGCGTATGAAATCCCCTTTTACTTCAATCCATAACAGTGTAGACCCCTTAAAACTACTTTATTTGTGATGTTTTTTTTACCAAAGCTCCGTTTTTTTTTTATAAAATCCTTTAAATGTTATACATACGAGTATAACAAAATATGTAGAGCGTTCTTAACAATTCAACCATACTAAGACTTTTGTCACACCCACTTATGAGGGATAGGAATAAGAATAGGATATCCAACAGTTCGCCCAAGCGGACTGTAGCCCGTCCCTATGTTTTATTTTCGAAACGCTAGTATGTACCAGTCGAAACTTCAATAGGATTAAGCTCGAGTAAAAGTCAATTATTCAAATATTTGGAATCAAATTCAATTAGCATGCCTTCATGCAACATGCATTTTTAACTTTTCCTCTTGTTACCCATTTTGATACAGAATTTCGGAATACACCCTGTCCATGACGGTTTTTTGCTTCGCTTATTTTGTGCATACACGAGAAATAAAATATCCTGACAGGCGGGCAAAAACTTAACACAAAATGTATAATTTTCGTAAAGGAAATCAAATTGAACTCGACTCGCAGGACCATTTCTATGAAGCCCATTCTCACACAGGAGTGACAAAAATTAGCCAATTTCTTGTTACAGCTGCGTTCAATTAAGGCTCACATTGGCTTCAAACAAATTTATTTAATGCAGTGCAAACAAAAAGGAAACGATGATGCAACGAACGAAACAAATTGACAGAATGTAGAATATTTACACAGGATCGGGAAGAAATACTTCGATGCGATGATAAATGGGACGAGACCAAAGAGGTCAATTGGAAAATTTTATTTATTGTTATTGGAAATTGCATGGTCAAAAATATATTTTGAGGATGACAGTGATTAACGTCGAACAATTTAACACTGAATTGATATGCATAATTGCGGACGGCAAATTGTAAAACAAAAATCCTTTATCGATACCAGTTTTGTTGGACGCAGTTTTTTATTCGTTTTATTCCTTGGGTTTTAAATATGTCATCCGAATACGGGACTTTTTATGTAAAAGTAACTATCGCAAATTATATGCTTTTACTTTAGCATATTAATTGAGTAATCCGTTTAAGGAATATACATAGAGTATATAGACGAGAACATTGGTTTGTAAAAACTCATAGCGTTTGTGACGTGGGATTCCCTATACGATCCTGTTACAAACTCTGAAACGCCTTCATAAAACTTGGGCAAAAAAAATCACCACAAAAGTGTGCCACAGTTCAAAAATGTTTTGTTATTGTTGCTGTTGCAATGTACATTTTTTGGGTCATTTGTATGCCCCTACTTTGACTCATTTTTTGTAACATACCTTAATATTGCTCGTAGACCTCTAAAAGTTACTGGATTTGCGATAAGCATCGCAAGTTATGTCGATCTAGCGATGCCCGTCCGTGGTCAAATTTGAAGCCCTAAAATTCGAGCTAGAAAGCTGACATTTTGAATTGAGTAAATGTATAGGGGCCAAAATGGTCAACTGTAAAGATTCATTAAACCCGCATACTGCTACTATTTGATAAAAAGGTTTAATCGAAGAAATCAAAATTCGAACAAAGAAGTTGACATTTGGAATATATAGGTACTCTCTAGGGGCCCGTTTTATTCTCCGTAGTTCCTTTCCTTTATAAAAAGTTGTTTGCCACATCCAGATTTTAGAGGCGTTTTTTTTTAAAAAAACATTGCTTTTTCGATTGATTTCCTAAAAAGCAGTAAAAGACAGTCACAATATCCTTCGTAAAAATTCACCCATACAAAGATTTTTGCAACGCAAAATTCCATGTAGCAGTCTAGGGCCCTTAAGTCAATCGTATATAGTTTAATCCACGAGACAGGGTTTAGGATGGTTTTGATTATTTCATAAGATCAATAGTAGTTAATCGTCCATCGGGCGTTTAAACTGTCGATTAGTTTAAATGTTCCCGAAGGTATGCTTAAACTCTCATTGCTTAAATTAAGTTCTAATATAGATGTTCACTACCTGTCAATTGTTTCTTTTTCATCACAATAGTGTCATGTTGCACTATCAATGATAACTTAACCTTTACACCATATTATTTGTTTAAGGTTTGTTTTGAAGCTCGTTACGTTTAACCACCTCTTGGCAAGAAATCAGTTCCACATGCAGAATAATTGGGCACTCTTTTCATAAATGTGTCAATCATGGTTTTTTTCTATTAAGCTATTTAAGTTATCAAGTAGTAGAAAAACTTGCTTTCAACAAACAAACAAACATCTGTCCATCGACTAGGACAAAATGTCGCAATTGATAGCAACTCTGAGGTAGTAAGCTGTCAACTCCACGAATGACACCTTAGTGAAGATGCGAAGAAGAATTACCCCAAGGAAACTGTTGCTACTTCGGTTTGGCAAAACAAATGGGTTCGAAACTCCTACTCGGAAAACAAAGTGTAAACTCTACAAAACACTGAATCTGCCAGTTCTTTTAAATGGCGCCGAGTGCCGGAAAAATTTCGAAAAAAAAATACTCCTTCGGATATTTGGTCCTTCGTGCGAGAAAGGCAAAAGGAGGAGAAGATACAGCAGCGAACTCTATAAGCTGTAACAAGATGTGGATGTCCTCCGTACTGTTAAGATAAAATATCGATCGAACAGGAACAGCGTGACAGAGATCGAGGAGGGTTGGCTGGGGTACCTCAATCATTGACTCTGCATGGGTCGGTAGCCGGGTAAGTAGGTAAGTAAGTAAGTTTCTTAAGGTGCTCACACACCAGCGGGGTTCGCAATACTGGTAGCGGCACAGTGGTTCTTAAAGGAGATCACAGATTAGAGCGATACATGATACCGTCAGCGGTGCAGCGGTACATAATCATTTTGCGGTAAACAAAGAATACTGTACTGGAGTATTGCAACGATTCAATTTTGTATCGCATTGTTTTGAATGCGAACAAATTAGAATACCTCATAAAAATACAGCTTCAGTGTGAGCGTATAATCAGATACCAATGGCAGTGCTACTGCCCAAACTATAGGATCAACAATGAATGACTAATATTAAGGTGGTACAATCTTTTTGGCAGGTCATGTTCTGCATAAGTAGACTTTTGGGATAAGAGGCATAATATATGCAGGTAATAAATACACCCCCTAACCATGACTTCAACCATATATAGAAAACAGCAAAGTAAGTGATAGGTAATACTCACAGTGTAGTTCTCTCAGTAGCTATTCTGGAAATTTTTTTTAAAGAAAAACTTTAAGTGCACTTCCTATATTACTTGTTGCTCTGAGTGAATTATCCCCTAAGCTGTACAGAAAACGTTTGTACAAGTATATTGTACTATCCTTAATGCTGGCAAATTTAAATTATATTAAATTTGTATGCGTTTTAAGCATACTATTATCGTATATAAGAAATTAAATAAACCTCTTCCTCTTTCTGTTCTTTTATCTGCAACATCTTCCGAAAGAAATAAAAATAAAATTGGCTCTCATGTAAGTTTCTGCTTTGTTTTTATTGTTAGTTATTTTTATATTAACGTTCGTTTATTAACGAAGAAATAAAGTATTCGCCAATGCCAATATAAACGAATTTTCTTTATCATATTTACGAATTCTAATAAAATTGAGAACACATTCGTGCATCTGAATATATTATTACAAAGTGTATACGCGTCACTCGCTCAGAAGATATTCCTTCATAGAGTTTTTTGTTTTTAATGGTTTTTAACTTTCCCTTATACTTAAATACTTAAGAGAAACATATTGCAATCGTGCTGACATTTTAATCTCAAACTGGGCAAGATATTACATACAACTATAGGAAAGTCTAATAAAGGAAATTCCGAAATTCCATCCGTGAACTGGTCCGTCCGCCACCGGCCCTCCTGCCCTGAGCTTATATCTTGCTCAATCATTATTGTAACTACTGTGGATCAGTGGTACGTACGTTGGAATACTGACCGAGTCCCATGTTCTCATGCCACCAGCAACAAGAAAACGTTTTTCCCATTCAGAAATTTTTAGAAAAGACAAACATCCAGATCACCATGAAATCGGCGTAATTTTTTTATTTATTTTGGGTCACTTCCCTATGTGACAAAAATATAGCTTCGTACACACAAATTCCGTCAGAAACTATGTTTAAGGCCCTACTTTATATGGTTTTTCTCAATTATTAAAAAAAACGGTACAACCGGCTTATAGCGCAGTTCTCAAAAACGGCTCTTGAAGTTGTTTGTAGTCGAGATAAGTCTAAGAAAATGTCATACTCAGCATTTCCAAATAAAGCCAAATAACAAACATATCCATATCTCAAAAACGGGTAAAGTGATTTCAACAAATGCTAACTAATAGTTACTATTATTTTGAACAAATTTGCGTACTAAGTTTTTCGGAATATGTATTTTTTTGTAGTTTGTTAATTGACATAACATTTTCTAAGCAGTTCATAAACGGGTCTAAAGAATTTAATACGTTTCGATATTTTAAATGCATGGATTTAAAATAACAAAATGTCATTGTCAGTCTTTCTAAGAGAATCGAATGACGGTCTTCTTCTACTTCTTGCTTAAAGGCAAAGTTGTGATCAGGAGTTAAAGGGACCACATTTTCCTGCATTACTTCCCCCGTACTAATCCACCTTGTGGGGTTTGCAGTTCGCCGGACTCGCATATTAGTAAATAATTTAGAAAAGTGGAAATTCTTCAATAACGGACGAAATGGTTTTAAAAAATCAGATAATAACTTTGCACAAAAGTTTCCTACGACCCAATCGTGCACTTTTTTTATATTATTTTTTTATTTTTCGTGTAATTCATCCGAAGACGGACAACATTTTTGACACACTGCCAATACCTAAAGTTTGATGAGTCTTTTTTTGATTTTTTTAATGTTGTTTTATGCTTTTCTTTTTCTTTTTCGGAATTTCGTTGGTAGAGTGCAATTTATTTTAATGTTTTGCTATTTAGTGCGACAAATTTTAGAAAATATTAATTCCATATAGTACCATTGGAAAATGAATGTATTGAATTGTAATTATTTTGAGTTATGCAGTTTTGAAATTAAAGTAGGTAAGGCATAAACTATGGAAGGTTAACTTTCAATATTAGTTGTGGGTCGGAACAGGACGTAATAACAACAATCATAAAACCTGATTTTCTGTCAACTTATGGTTGTCCAATGACCAATTATTGATAAATTATAAAATTTACAAATCGACATTTTGGTATTATGAGTTGCAATTGACAATAAGGTACATCTGTTGTAAACACTGACAAGCAAAATGCAATTATGAAAATTTTTGACTTTTAAATTATTAAATTCTTTTTCCTCTGATTCGAAGCAAAAGTAAAAATTTCTTTTTTTAATTATTGTTGTCAATGAAGCTTATGATTACCTTTATTTATGTTTATCACTCCAAAAACATGTATATAAAAAAAATGCCAAGTTCTCCTATGCTGACTCTGCTTGACAAGTTTTCCATTCGTTACCCACAAGCATTAGTTTTCAAGAACATGCCAAGTATACCACTCAAAACAAGGTACGTGAAATTATTGATAGCGATAGATTATTGCATAAATTTTGATACACTTAAAATATTAAATAAGTCCACGGAAAAGAAGAATTTGCGTTCCTTATTCCTTTAGATATCACTTCTTTTCATGAGTGTCTTGTCAGGAATAAAAAGCTTCTGTAAGCACTTGGCTCTTTTTTCCATGTTTGCTTTTATTACTTTTTGTAAGGAAAACTTTTATATAGTAAGCATGCAGTACCCAGTTGGCTCATACCTATCTTCATGACCCGATTCAAAAAGCCTGTTTTCAAAACCGCTATATATAATTTTTATGGAAAATGGGGATGCCCACTCAAGGCACCATTTCAAAAGCAACAGAAAGGGAACCAGATTCCAGTATGTCGTGACAGAACAGAAGTCTTTTTCACCAGAACACCGTCAATTATCATACTGATATCTGTTTTTTTTTTTTTTTTTTTTGGTATAGAGGCATGTGAATGGGTGGCGTATGTTGTTGTTCCCCATGGGGATTGAACCTGCACCGCACGGGTAACAAGCCAACACACTAACCTCTGTTTCTGTTAAAGTTGTTTTTCATTTTGCGCTATTATTAAAATTTCACTTCTTTTCATGCGATTTCGGCTGAGTTAGATATGGGGATTGGGGATGGTTCCCATGCTCTTTTTTTGAAAAACACTATATCTTACATTGCTTTTGTTTTTTGTTCTACTGCTACTACTATTACCTTCATGTAAGATTTCATAATTATTATTGGTCTTTTGGGGATTGAGATGGCGTCGATTCGAAAGTTCCGTTTTTTAAAATTTCGAAACGAATAAAGACACTGTGGGCACCCTTAATTCCTTAAGTTACAACTTTAATTAACCACAAGTGTTTCTAATTTTTAGAGTAATGAGAATCTGAAGCATATCTGATTATAATTTAATCAATTCTGCTTTGATTAGTTGTACAAATAAATGTTATTATTTAAATAATGCTTTAATAACATATTTAAAAAAGCTTACCAAAACCTACAATTATTAGCGCCCTGATATAATTATTGGCACCTTTTAAAACCAGAAAAAAATAAGAAAGTTTATTAAACGGTACATTAGGTACTGCAGTTAGGCTTTTAAGAACTTTCTTTTTATAAAAAAAAGAAATAAATATACACACCTATATTTTGTAAAAATAAATAAAAAAACAAAGTTGAACAAGTGGGGTGAGTGCGACCCAGCAGGTCCACACGATCATGCGTAATGAGAATATGATACTCGTATCTATAAAAAAAATAAGAATAAAGGGATGAATAGGTTTGAAATAGTAATACGCATGCACATTTTCAGCGGGTCTGCCGGTAATAATATAAGTAATAATAAGGGAGAGTACGCAAAAACTCAAAAAAATTAATATTATTTAACTCTACTCCTCATTCATTATTAATATGTTTTATTTATTGTTGTTATTTTTACAGTTTTTTTTAATATTATAATAAAAAACGGTTAGTTGCTACTTGATAAAAAAAACTCAAAGAAAATATCTGATCTATTAAAGTACATATATGGAGTGCCAGAATTATTAGTGGGTAGGATTGGATAAATCTTTCTCAAAACATTCTGGAAATATACAAAAAAAAGCAGCCAAGTGCGAGTCGGACTCGCCCATGAAGGGTTCCGCGCGAATTATAATTATTATTTACTTAGGCACCTATTACAGATTTATTATTAGAAAATAATTGTTTACGGTTTACCTATAAGCTTTATGTTTATGAAATTAAATGTTTTTTTTTATATATATGAGTTGATTGAATGAAAGGTAAATTGCGGTTTACGATTTATGACGTATTAGAAAAAATGTACTTACTAGATCTCGTTCAAACCAATTTTCGGTGGAAGTTTGCATGGTATTGTACATCATATATTTTTTTTAGTTTTATCAATTCCTTATTTTATAAGTTATGGGGTGGGGGCACACATTTATCCACTTTGAAGGTGTCTCTCACGCAAACTATTCAGTTTAGAAAAAAATGATAGAAATGAATACTTATCCATAGATACCCCACACGTATGGGTTTGATGAAAAACAAATTTTGAGTTTCAGTTCTAAGTATGGGGAACCCCCAAAATTTATTGTTTTTTTCTATTTTTCTATGAAAATCTTAATGCGGTTCACAAAATACATCTACTTACAAAGTTTCAACAGTATACCTCTTATAATTTCGGAAAAAAGTGGCTGTGACATTCCCGGGCAGACAGACAGACATGACGAATCTATAAGGGTTCCGTTTTTTGCCATTTGGCTACGGAACCCTAAAAACGACCGCACCGTATTTAGTGTAATTGCGTTCAGATTATATTTTAATTCAATACGCTACGATTGGGAAAGGAACGAAGACGATATCATTTTTGTACGCGAGATAACGTGAACGATCGATATTTCACGAACATACACACGCACATTGTATGTATGTTCGACTTCTCCTTAAAAACATTTGAAACACATATTGTGCACCTTCAAATTTAATAATATGTTGTAAGTCACGATTTTCATTTTCGGATCAATAACGATAACTTACCCAGTATTTATAAGTTAATAAAAGATTATTTAAGGAAGACAAACAAAAATTAATGTCTATGTCTTGCAAGAACTATCGAGGCATATCCCTGCTAAATGTCGCATATAAGATCCTATCAGACGTACTGTGTGAACGTCTCAAGCCGTTCTGAAGCATATTAATCGTAACTTACAAGTGTGACTTCCGGCCCGGCAGATCGACAATAGTCTAAATCTTCACACTATATGTAATATTGGATCCCGGCAAAACTGATCCAGTTACGTCCGCTAACACTTGAAAACACGAGGTGTAATGTGCAGTTTGGAAGCAGCTCTTTCGAATTATTAACCTTCACTGGATTTTGGCAAGGGGATTTTCTATCATGTGATTTCTTCAATCTTGTTTTAGAGAAAATAGAATGCAGGGCGATGTGAACACAGAAGGCACTATTTTCAATAGATCCGTCCAACGCCGTTTCCAGTATACCGTGTTAGAGGCTTATACGTCGATTGAAGAACAGGCGAAATTGGTTAGTCTTGAAGTAAACTAGGACATGCTATCAACAAACAAACAAACAGCTGTCCAACCCTAGCGACAAAACATCACTTATATAGCAACAACATCGAGGTCGTTAAGGAGTTCACCTACCTTGGAGGAGATATCAACTCCAGAGAAGGCACCCTAGCGGAGATCCGATGGAGAACTACTTTAGGAAACCGCTGCTACTGTGGATTAGCCAAACAAATGAGTTCAAAATTCCTCACTTGAAGACAAAATTTATGATCCATCGAACCTAACCTTAATCCTATCACTATCACCCCTGCTTAATGGTGCCGAGTGCTGGACGATAAGTGGAAAAGAGCTAATATTGGGTTATTTTGAAAGAAAAATAATCCGTCGGATATTTGGTCCTGTGTGCCATAGAGCTTAATTACGTCGACTAAATTAGCTCGACCCCATCGAGCAATAATGCTCCAGCCAAGAGGATCTTCGGCTCCCAGCCCCCAGGTTCGAGAAGGCAAGGAAGACCGAACCACCGTTTTAATGACCAATCCATCTTCTACGCCAGAGCGCATGGTCTCGACAACTGGAAGCAGCGTGCCTGGAATCGCAGAGGATGGAAGGCGGCAGTGTCTCAGGTAGAGACTCTTCACGGGTCGGGAGTCAGTTAAGTAAGTAAGTAAATAAAAATTAATATTTAATTCATTGTTAATATGTTGTTTAATTTAATTTGTTTAATAATTGTTTCAAACTGAGACTAATAACGGTTGAATGATACAAATATTGATAATCTAAAAAGCATATTTATTAGCAGGGACAGTAATTGTAGCTACATAGGATGTATTATTGGCACACTTTGTTTTCGAAACAAAAAACGGTTAAATGAATCCTCAAATCTAACTTGTCAATGACGAGGTTGTGATTGATAAAAATTTGGATGCCAACAATATTTTTGCTATCAATATTTTTGACAACGATAATACCAAGATTATCAACAGGAATGTTCACAATAGGTTAATCAAACTGCCATGGGAAGCTTCTCAAAATGTACGGTTCGGAGTCGACATAAAATTATAGATCTGTTCCACTTCGCACACACAAATGGTTGGAGAATCTAGTTTTAGGCCCTGAATTAGTTAATGCCTTATATTAATTTATTTGATGGCTCTAAATGTGTTTAGTAAAAGTAATTATCAGTTTTATTTCAAAGAATAAATCAGTTTTGCAAAAATTGAATTCATAATGCACTTTTTTTTAAATAGACATTGGAGTACGGAGGACAGAATCAGCGAATAACACTGAATGGCATTTTCTTCAAAAGTAAAGTTTTGTCTTTTGTGGAAGGAGAAGAAAGAAGATCCTACGTGGTGAGTTTGTTAATCCAGATTCTAAGACGGCTTGAAAAAATTAAGGTTGATATTCTTTGTAAAAAATTTCAAAAAGTTTTCTTAATTTTTTCTAGGGAATTTGTACGGTTCTGCGGTGCAGGTTCAATCAAATGGGGAATAACAACATGCGGCCCCCATTTATGGAGAGAAACGAATGACACCTTGTTTTCTCCAACCTCTACACTAAAAGAGGATTTCTGGATTTCATATTAGACAAATAATTGGTTATACATATCGAGTTTCGTATGGGTCCTTAAGGTTATGCATCCAAAGGACCAATGACTCAAAAAAGTTTAACGCGCAGCTTTGACAACTAAAATACACGATTGTGTCGTATGAAGAGGGTTATGATCTGAACTTAAGGGATCATAACCCTCCTACTTCAATGCTCCCCTAATGGTTCGCTGCGTTTTCGGATCACTCATTTACTAAGGCCAATCAAATGCTAGTGTTATTGCATTTGAATGATCTCGGGCTGCCTTTTTGAACGATTTTGACTTATACATGCTCCTATTATTCAAATGCGGGAAACATTTTTTTGGACTGATATGTATATTCGTAATATCATTCCTCACACTCAGTTTTAGTTTGAAACTTCAGAAGTATTGCAGTTTTGACTACAATACTATACGAGAAAGCTACAAATTGACCGAAGCACTCCACTTTCTAAACTCACATACATTTGCTAGCAACTGTCAAACAATAAACGAAAGTTTTGTAAAACTTCAATATTTTTCACCCAACCTTTTTTCTGCACAAAAATTAGTGAAAGAAGTTCTGACGATGACAACTACATACGGATCGTACTTCCGCAGCGAAGAGATGAGTCTGTGTCAGATTTACATAAAGAAAGACTCTGCCTTTTCATGCATTAGTGAACTAGGTGAAGTTGGTCTTGTTCACTTCAACAATCTTAATAAAAGCGAAAATGTTCTTCGTTTGAAATACGTGCAAGAGCTGTCACATTGCGCTGAAATGCAGCGAATTATACGTTACATTCGTCAAGAAGTTACGGACGCTGGCATCACGATTCCCGAAATTCAAGATAAGAGCCTGGCCACAGTTCCACAAGGCAAGGATATGGTTGAACTGCGAACATTGCTAGAGAATATGGAATCGGAAATTCTGGAAATCACAAGCAACTATCAGACACTCAGGGTGAAATATTATAACTTGTTGGAAATCAACGAAGTTCTGCAGAAGGCTGATGAATTCTTCCTGGACATATCAACCCTTGCATGGAATGATTCAGTCACAAAAACCCTTCTGCTCGACACAAATGACCTGAGAGGTGTCCAAACGAAGAAAGAGCAAGGCATGAAGCTGGGCTATTTGACTGGAACTATTCCATTTGAGAACTTTTTCGCGTTCGAACGAGTCCTGTGGAGAGTTTGTCGGGGAAATTTTTTTATTCGCTACGCTGAGATCGAAGAAGTTTACCTGGAGGAAGCGGAGAAGAAGTTTGTATTTATGGTTTTCTTTCAGGGCGATTTGATGGAAAACAAAGTTCGAAGGATATGCCAGGGGTTCCGAACTGCTCTGTATCAGTGTCCAGAGTCGTCGAGGGAACGGCTGAAGCAGTTGGAGGCGATGGAGAATATGATTCAGGACCTTCAAATTGTACTGGAACAGACTAACTATCATCGGCGTAGGGTATTATCCGTTGCGGCTGCTGATCTTTCGCTGTGGCATGTGAGGGTTAGAAAGGTGATGGCGGTGTTCTACATCATGAATCAAATGGGCATGGATGAAGCTGACAAGTATTTGATTGCAGAATGCTGGATACCGACGGTGGATGTGTCACTGATTCAGCAGGCGCTGTACCGTGGTGCAATGAACGCTGGTTCTTCAGTGGCACCGATTTTGACTGAAATGAATAAGCGGTCTAGATCCCCACCTACTTTCTATCGTACTAATCGTATAACCTGCGGCTTCCAGAAACTAGTTGATGCCTATGGGATTGCCGATTATCTTGAATTGAACCCCGCTCCGTATACAATTGTGACGTTCCCCTTCCTATTTGCTGTGATGTTTGGAGACATGGGTCATGCCACGTTAATTGCTTGCTTGGCCACATGGATGGTGCTGAAAGAAAAGGAGCTTTCCAAGAAGAAGATCGACAATGAGATTTGGAACATCATATTCGGAGGGCGTTACATTATCTTGGCTATGGGGTTTTTCGCGATATACACCGGAATTATCTACAATGATATCTTCTCTAAGTCATTTAGCATCTTCGGCACTGCCTGGAAGGTAGGATTCAACGAATCAACGGTTCTTTCGAATGGTGCGCTGCAGCTGAATCCGACCACCGCATTTCAGCGTAGCCCCTACGTTTTCGGTATCGATCCAGTGTGGGATGTTAGTGGGGAGAGCGCTATAGTGACCTTGAACTCGTTTAAAATGAAATTTGCCATCATTCTGGGAGTCCTGCATATGTTTTTTGGAATGGCGCTTGCCATTTGGAACAACGTCTACTTCGGCAACTATATCGATCTGATAGGGATGTGCATCCCGCAGATGGTCTTCTTCAGTTTGTTCCTCTACCTGGGGTTCCTCATTTTTCTAAAGTGGATATTGTACTCAGCGGATAACCCGATGCCTTACAACACACATTGTGCACCATCAATCTTGATCATCTTTATCGAAATGGTTCTCTTCAAGGAGTCCGGACCAATACCAGAAGGTTGTCGTCGTTACATGTTCGAGTCTCAGGGCATTTTTCAAAAGTTTTTGCTATCTCTTTGCCTGTCGTGTATCCCGATAATGCTCTTTGCTAAACCGCTGTACATCGCGTGGAAAAAAATTAAGATAATGCCCAGAGTCAAGCACGATCTCATTCGAAAACATCAAGAAAAAAAAGTCACCTTCGCCACTAACACGCAACACAATGGCAGCGAAGACGGGCTAATTGTGCGAATTGAGTCAACGGAAATAGACGATCATTCAAGTGGCTCTTCGTACAGCAATAAGAGCGAACATTTTACATCCAAAGAAGAGTGGCAAGACCAAGATATTTCAGAGGTATTCATCATTCAAGGCATACACGCGGTAGAATCGGTTCTGGGATCAGTTTCACATACCGCTTCGTACCTAAGGCTGTGGGCTCTATCCCTAGCTCATGAGCAACTGTCGTGTGTACTATGGAATATGGTGTTGGCCAAGGGCTTCAAACAAGACAACTGGAAGGGAGGTATTCTTCTAGCTCTAACCTTTTTGCCGTGGTCTGTGCTAACGGTGTCGATTCTAGTGGTGATGGAAGGTCTGTCGGCATTTTTACATACACTTCGGTTACATTGGGTGGAGTTTCAATCAAAGTTTTATGCCGGGACTGGGATTCTGTTTCAGCCATTTGATTTCAAGAATTTGCTTGCTGTTGAGGAGGATGAGGAGTGAGGCATTTAAAGGGCTTATTGATTGTGTTTGTATTGCTTAACTTCACTTTAAATAAAGGAGGATATTTTTTCAGTTAAAGTGCCAACAATTTATTGATTCTGACAGCCTTTTGTTCACAGATATTTCCGGTATCAACCCTGCGATCAGCGATGTTTTCGATAGCGTTATACAAGCTACAAAGTCCCTAGGAACCAAGAGTCATTTGTGTACAATTTTTCAAGAAATGTACTGCATACAATTAATGCAGTTGTGTCTTTATGGTTTTGTTTGTTAACTTTGGTTATATTAAGGCCGTAAATGTATATTGTAGAGATAAATAAGAGTGGAAAAAGAAAAAAGTTAATATAATCCTTATTAATATTATAAATGCGAAAGTAACTCTGTTTGTCTGTCTGTTTGTCTTGATTTAACGCCAAAACTACTGAACCGATTTAAATGAAATTTGGTACACAGATAGTCTAGAGCCTGAGAATTGGCATAGGCTACTTTTTACCGCGGGAAAATGTTTCATCCGCTGTCTAGAAGCGGAGATCTAAGTTGATATCTAAGAAAAGTTGTAACTCTCGAATGCTTTGTAGCTCCTAGCTTTGGAATGACTCATCCAAATGAAATAGGTTTTTTATAAAGGTTTTTTAATATAAAGTTCAATTATGCACAAAGATTTTAAGATATAAATCATCTTTGCAGGTTATCCTGAAGTTGAACAATAAGCATTAAACTATAAATTTTATACAATTCAAAAAAGTAAAATGTTCGATTGAAGCTAGATCGTTGGATTTTCCCAGCGTTCAGTGGAGGAAATTTTGTGTGTGTGTGCGGCACAAATCTGTTTCTCTACCTGTACCTTTTGTGCAATGTGCTTTTTCTTTCTTTTTTGTATGCACCTTTTGCAGTTTGTGTTGTTTTTTTTTTGTGGCGCATGATTAAGAAAGATATGGTATGAAATGTAATTGAAATTGAGAGGGAGTCACACTCAGAGTATATCCATATAATGAGTAGGGACACTCTCGACGTTTTCTTTATCAGTTCTTATCAGCAAGTATTTTGTTTTAAATTTGAGAAGTGTCAGACTGGCGAAGCAATTCGAGCTCGGGTCAGCTAGTTTAATTATAATGCTTATTTTGGCTGTCCAGCTAATTCTACAGTGCAGGTTTGGCACCGATGCAATAGTGCTGGTGAGTAACCTCTCCGGCCGTGTTATGGCGGTTTCCAAGCGAATGAATTTTGTAATAAGTACCTATGAAGCGGTTATACGATAATAGTTCCTTAGCGGACTCGCTGTTGGACTAACACATCCCAGCATACGAAATGATAGCCAAAAAAGTATCTTACTCTTTCAGAGTCAACAGTTTCAATTGTTTCTGCTAGTTTTTATTCGCTTAACTCCATGAAGCTGTTGTCCACTTGGTTTTGCGATTGGTTTCACGTATGATGTGCGCCATATCTTCGGTGACTAGAGATCGAAATATTGTAAATGGATCATGAATCATGTTGTTCAATGGCTCATGCTTCTGGTATAATCAACAATGTAATAAGGACAAATGCCCTCACTCATTGGTGGATATTTGAACCATTTCGTTTAATTTTTTAAATAAAATGGACAGAATCATTCTCAACCCGATGACGGGCAGTGTTACGAACAAGCCCTGGATACAGAGTGTAAACAGGGTATAGAAATTTGTAAAACCGCCCTTACGACTAAAAGCTTAAGAACATCATGTGTCAAAACTTCTTGGTTAGGACTTTCTTTTCCTTTCATGATCTCTTGCCAGTGAGGCAAAGTGTTCCGCCACTTAAATTTAAGTAATTTAGCTAGTAACTTAAACTTATCTAACTAAACCTAACTTACAGATAAAGTAAAGCATTTAATATAGCCGCCACTAATTAAAAATAAGTGACATTGTGAGTTCATACATTATCCCCTCATGTACATATAACTAATGAATTAATAAACTTAATGCATAGGTTTTTGTAACCATCCGCAACGGCAATTCGAGTTTTTATACTCTGAGGTTCAAGAACAGTCACGTTGCGGCCAAATGCAACATGCAGCACTCGCATTAGCAGTAGCAGCTCCTTAATCGCCGACTTAACCGAATTCATCATCATACATTTCCACATGCACTTCGCTTTCGAGTTTCGACATCAGACACATCAAAAGCAACTGCTGGATGATTTGTCAAGTCAGCGTCATCATCACATTCAAATAGATCAACATTATTTTGATTATCGCTCTCCTCTTTCATAAATGCAGTATATCCTTCATCCACTGCACGACTTTCCTCCTCGACAACTAGTTACTACGCAACATCCTGTTCGTAAACAGGTGGAACGAAAAAAAGGACTAACTTCATGAGCTATGGGAAAAGCATCATACAAATTGAATCTGCCTAATACCAAGTTTTTTTAACAACATAAACATAGTATAGCCCTCTTTCATATTGCATTTAGTTTTTCCCATGTTATCGAAGCATTTAAAAATTTCGTAAAATTAAATCAAAAAACTACCTTTCCATAAACACTTGGAACGGAGTGTACTTTACGAATGATTTCTTCCATAAAAAGTTTTTTTTTTGTGAAAGGTGGGCGTGTCAGTCCGCAGATTTTATGCATATTTACACGCGTAAGCGTTAAGATCCCCTAGAGAGTATACATTCCAAATTTCAGCTTCCTAGGTCCAAATTGTATTGTTCGAATATTAAAATTTTCTATTCCCAAGCATTTTAGGCGCATAAAGAACATAATTCGAAACTAGATTTTTTGGATACATTTTTTTTTTTTAAGTTTGTGTGCGGATTAAACAATTTTTAAGCTTTATTTTTTCGGGCCCCTATAAAGTTTATGGTTAAAATTAGCTTCTTAGCTTCAGTTTAAAAGCCAAAATTTTGCCGACGGACCAACGGACATTACTATTCATTCTGATTACGAATATATAAACTTTAAGAGGTCTATGTGGAATATTAAGGTAAACTTCGTCTCACTTGATAAGGTAGTTTCTTGATTTAAGTTTACGATATGCAATATCAAAGAAATCTATATTATGTTTATGTTGCAAAAGAAAAATTGGGATTAAGTAAATAAATTTAATATTTATCATGCTTTTCCAATAAGGTCATACAATTTGTCCTTTTTTCGTCTCACTTGATAAGGAACAGTAACTACATCTACTTGTTATCATATTTTTAATCAAATATAAAGGCATTAAGAGCACCCAGGACCCTGACAACTGAAAAGCAACTACAAGTCAGGATCGACAGCCGATTCTGAGAGCTGTTTCAAATTCAATACTGTCCGTAAGTAAAATCAAGGCAGAATGTGGAGTTGAAGCTAGTCACTGTTCACCGCGTGATACAGCAGGCCAACCATATTAGACACCAAAAAATTAAAAAGAAACAACCATTGAACGCGAAACGCAAAAATTACAAACTATGAGTCAAAATCAATATACGAGTACCATTAGAGTAGAGTATAGACTATAGAGACTGGAATATGGAGAATTTCACAATTTACACCATTCGTTGATTAAATATGGAAGATGAGCGAAATTCAGTACACAACTAAGTACAAATCCTTTAAAACTCAAATAAATTATCCTGAATTCGCATTACTCGCGCGCCTTAGTTTCGCTTAGCTCGCGCGAGTAAATTTTATGCAACCGAACCACAACATAGGATATGCTTAATTTTGAAGGAGTTTAGGGAACCTTGCAAATTCAACCGAGTAAAATTCACTAACATTCGCTTGCAGCGGAACCACAGCCAAATGGTGAATCAAGACAAGCAGAAGGTACGAGTATGTATGTGTTATTGCCGAGTTGATGTTCAAGGGATGTTTGCAGAAAGATAAAGAACATTGCAAGTTGCCAAAGCATGAAAATATAATTCCTATTAACATCTTTAAACCGCGCGCCGATAGACTTATAT
The DNA here is from genome assembly GCA_949715645.1 of Portevinia maculata. Lineage (NCBI taxonomy): Eukaryota > Metazoa > Arthropoda > Insecta > Diptera > Syrphidae > Portevinia > Portevinia maculata. The sequence continues at coordinate 226,702,188 of OX454526.1, forward strand.
AAATAGAAATAAATTTGAAATTGCGCGTGCTCCAAATAGCCGGCGCGTATCTATTTTCAGATGAAAGATTTTTCTCATTTCATCTAATTTTTACACTCGTTTTTTTTTCATTCATTCTCTTCTCAGCTCGATTGAAATAAACAAAAACTTTAGAAATATATTTGTCGCGAACGCATGCTAATCAAATTTCAGAGGCAAACGTGAATATATTGGTAATGTGTACGGCAGCAGGAGTAAATAGGATTACATTCGTTTATTAATAGCAGTGGTGTATTTGGGAGAAGGAGGGAGACCCAGCTGAAAACTTAGTACGTGCGTAGAACTTTAAATGCCTGTGAAACATGTTCATATTTGATTTTATATATAATTTTATATTTATGGAAACAGACGGGAGAAGCTGCATTTAAGAATGAGGGCCGACGGTACAGGGAAGCAACACACATGTTGCTGTTTGAAGGGCATAGGCATTATCATGTTTCAATTTGTGAAATTCCAAGAAATTCATTAAGAACAATTTATTTCATTGCAGATCATACCGCTACGGAAAATCTGGTTATATTCCAAATGGAGATCTATTCCAAGGTCAGAAACATTACCCAAAACTTATAGTTGAATAGTATGTTCAGTAGTAAGATATCTAACTATCGTATCTCTATGCAAGCTGTGTCTTAATCTTGTTAAATGAAATGTCGTTCTATGAATAAAGTAAATATCTTTATATTTATCTCTTTTTGAAGCTAATCGTAAGGGTTAAGATCTTCCAGAAAAACGTTCACTACACGCCGGAGGAGGGAATACGTATGGTGAAATCTCTCATTAGCGGACACCCTGTTTTGTGTATATAGCAGAAAAACTTATCGAAAAATTGCAATAAACAGCAAAAAGACTCGTTTCCACACAAAATATAGGCGATATTGATAGAGAAGCTTGGGGTAGTCCCCTTTTATCATCCACATCCTGCACGGGTAAACAAAGAAATACAAAGTCTCTTGTAAGCACAGGTCGACGACGACAGTGCTGTCGTTTAAATAAGTCTAAGGGTAGCAATTTTCGAAGATTTTGTGGAGCATTTTTGGAAGTTGAGGAACCCCTCAAAGAAAAATCAAATGTGTCGAAAGATTAAAAATAGAATCAGCGGCAATATGCGAAAAACGGATGTTTTTATTAATATACCTATTAATTTTTATTTTATTTTAACAAAACGGAAACTTCAGATAATACAGTAATTATATAGCACAATATTTTAAAATAACCCTTTTCCATCTTCAAAAAATTACAAAAAAAAAATAAGAAAATAGTATTACCAACATTTTTATCAAATTTTCTTTGGTTTTAGAAAAATATTTAAAAAAAATTAAACTTAAACTCCTTAAACTGAACTTACATACATATTTCCAAAAAAGTATGTTAAGAAATTGAACAAAGTTTGTAATATACCTTAATATTGCCCCTAAAAGTTACTATATTCGTGATCAGCATCGATAGTATTGTTGATATAACCATGTCCGTCGGCAAGAATCAGGGCTTTAAGCTAGAGCTAAAATTTTCACCTTACACTCTCTAGAGACCCAAAATAATCAAGTTTAGGAATTTTCAAAATCCGCCCAGTCACGGGCACAATCTCAAAAAACACATATGCATAAAAAAAAAACGAATTTTGAGGCAGAAAGCTGACATTTTCAATATATGGTCTCTAAGGGCAAAAAATGCTCGCGAGTTCCAATTCTTAAAATCCGCCAACGCGTGTCGGTCAAAAAAAATCAAAAATAATATCGACAAGTCAAGTTTGACCTAGGAAGCTGAAATGTATAATATATACTCCCTCGAGGTCCCTAAGATCCTTTCCAACGTGCTGTGTGAACGTCTCAAGCCGTTCTGCAACACACTAATTGGCACGTAATAGTGTGGCTTAGATAGACAATAAATCAAATTTTCACACTAACGCATATCCTGGAAAAGACCAATAAATTTCAAATCGAAACCCACCACCTTTTCATCGACTTTAAGGCTGCATATGATAGCATTCATCATCATGAAAAAAGTCAAATCTACAGACAACGCAAGTTTGCTACCATCTCCTATACTAGAACTGATTAAGATAAGAAATATTCTTAGGTCAAACTGGATTAGAACTAGAAACTATATTTACCTCTACGAAATGAAAAGCCTCAATGATCGCATCAAAATTTTAATACTGACTTTCAGAAACCAGTCCTGGAACTATAAGCTCCAGGGTTTAAAGAAAGGGAGTAAACCATTCTGGAACATCGTTAAGATAATTAAAAAGAAAAACGGTCACATTCCTGCGTTCAGGGACGGGAATTCTATTTTGCTCACAAATGCAGAAAAAGCAAATGCATTAGCCCACGAATTTTTTTTAAATCATCATATAACAAACAACATTTCTAGCAGTAATAACACAAATTCTGCAGTTGAGCGTTCTATGGAACTTCTGTATTCAAGTCCAGTAAATGCTGGGGACAACTTTATATCTACTACTGAGATGGAGACGGTATTGTCAAGATTGAAAACCAATAAAGCTGCTGGTCTAGATCAAATAAAGAACTTGTACCTAAAGAAACTACCAATTATAGGTATACAATTTCTTCAGTGTCTGTTCAATGGTTGCATCAAACTGGGATACTTTCCTAAAGAATGGAAATCAGCAAAAGTTATCCCAATTTTAAAGTCGGGCAAAAGTGCTACCATAGCTTCTAGCTATAGACCGATAAGCTTGCTAAGTAGCCTGAGCAAATGCTTTGAAAAAATTATAAAATGTCAATTGCTAGCTCATGTATATTCCCGTAATATCCTTCCACCAGAACAGTTTGGTTTTAGGACTCACCACAACACGAGTCAGCAGGTTCATCGGATTACGAGTCTCATTAAAAGTAACTTGGACTCGGGAAGTAGTACAGGTATGGTTTTACTTGATGTTGAGAAAGCCTTTGACACCGTATGGCACAATGGTTTGCTGCACAAACTTATGAGTTTTAATTTCCCGATTTACCTTATCAAAATTGTCGAGTCCTTTTTAACTGGGCGTACTTTTAAAGTGTCTGTTAACAATGGGTTTTCAGAAAACCACTCCATTGTTGCTGGCGTACCCCAAGGCTCGGTGATTGGTCCCATATTGTTTATCATCTACACCGCTGACTTTCCACAACTTAGAAATTGTGATACCGCTATGTTTGCAGACGATACGTGTATTCTGTCATCAGATGCAATCGGTTCCAACATTGAAACCAATTTGCAATCTGCCTTGAATGCAATAGAAATATATTTCAGTAATTGGAAAATAAAAATAAATGCTTTAAAGACTCAGGCTGTCTTTTTTACCAGAAAAAGAAAAACCTGTTTATTACCAAGCAACAGACTGCAAATAGATGGTATTCAGACAGAATGGAAGCAGAGTGCAAAGTACCTAGGGGTACATCTCGATAAAACTTTGACCTTCGGGCCACATATACAGCAAATAAAAACGAAGGTAAACATAGCAATAAAGACGCTTTATCCGTTCATTAGTCGTAAGACACAATTGAGCCTTGAAAACAAATTAATCATATTCAAGGTTATCTTCCAGGCGATAATGTTTTATGGATCCCCTGCTTGGGGGAAGTGTGCAAAAAGCCATATTCGTCAGTTGCAAATAACCCAAAACAAACTTCTAAAAATGATTTTTGATCTTCCCTGGCATTTTTCCACCGACGAGCTGCATGCATTGGCAAATATTGAAAAAGTATCAGAAAGAATTTTAAAATTACATGATCGATACAATGTTGCATGTTCCGACAACATCCTGGTTTCAAATCTAGCTATTTGATTAAGAAAATGTGATAATTTATTTGCTTATTTATTTATTTATTATTTATTTATTTATTTATTTATTATTTATTTATTTATTATTTATTTATTTATTTATTTTATTTTATTTTATTTTATTTATTTATTTATTTATTTATTTATTTATTTATTTATATATTTATTTATTTGTTCAATTATTTATTTATTTTATTTATTTATATATTATTTATTTATTTGGTAACCAAATTCTTTACTTACTTATTTTTGTTTACATATTTATATATTCATTTGTTAATTTATTTATCTGTTGATCGGTTCATTTGTTTACTGTTTAGTCCTTAAATTTTGTTAAATTATTAATCAATTGTTACTTTAATTGTTGCCGCAATAGTTTGTAAACATTTTCTTATGAAATCAAGATGTCCTTGCGTTATTCACCGCCTCTCCTTCTCTCTAGCCTACGTTCCTAGGATCTTAAATTGATTAGAAGGTTTTTATAGTAGCTTTTCCTTTTTACATAGTTTAAATAAAAATTCTTTAAAACATTTATAATTAATATTTCAGTAGTAAGGTAGAGTATACCACATCTCTGTAAATTGTGCAATATAGTCTTAAGAACAATGTAATATTTCCGCTAAAATAAAAATACAATACAAATAAAAAAATCATGAACTCTACGATGCGATGGCCGGAAAGCACTATTTTCAATATATCCGTTCAACTATTGGGGTATGCGGACGATAACGACATCATGGGCCGTTGCCAGCGTGAAGTGTTAGAGGCTTTTTCGGCGATTGAAGAATGGAGGAAATTTGTTGGTCTTGAAGTAAATGAGGACAAGACCGAGTACATGCTATCAAGAAACAAGTAAACATGTCCAGCGCCTAGGACAAAACGTCACTGTTGACAGCAATAACTTTAATGTACTTAAAGAGTTCATCTACCTAGTAGTAATTATCAACTCTACGAATGACACCTTAGTTTAGATCCGGCGGATAATTACCTTACGAAACTTAACTACTTCGGTTTAGCAAAACAAAGGTGTTCCAGACTCCTCACTCGAAGGACAAAATGTATGCTCTATTGAACCTTAATCCTGCCAGTCCTGCTTTATGATGCCGAGTGATGGACGATAAGCTTATAGTAGGTATTGGGACCCTTGGGACTGGGAATTCTGAGCTAGAGCGAGAGGGAAGATATGAGGTTGGAGCTAGAGCGAGAGGTAAGATCTGACCTTGGAGTGACGCGCCGGCCGCCGGTGGTGGTTGTTAGTTTTTGTTATCAGTTTTGTGTGTTTAGAGTGAATAGCTTGGAGATATTGACTTCCATAGTAATTAAACGGTTGATGCGATAAAGAAACCCCATGGATATTGGAAGCAACGGTGAATAGTGAGTTCAAGATCGTCTTTGTTTATACGACTAAATTGTGTATTGTAGCGATCTTGAGCTCATTTGTTTGTTTAGGACATTGCATTGTATATGGTTTCTTAGTTTGATTAATGTTAGACATTACATTGTGTATGGTTTCTTAGTTTGATTATTTAATGTTTTATTTGTTCAGGACATTACATTGTGGGGCGAAATAATATAATATTATCGGCGTCAGATATGGCTCGCTCCCCCTTAAGATTCGCTGACCATATTGCTCTGTGTTACTTTTATCTTACTGACCACATTGTTTGAGAAGAAATTGTGATATTTTCGGAGGTATTTTCATGTATAAAAGGCGAGTGTTGAAGGTACTAAGTAACAGTTTATTTCAAATTAGACATGCAAAGAACATGAATTCTGATATGGTGGGTATAACATTTACAGGGAAGAATTTCGAACACCATGGTCCTGGTTGGATGAGCTATAGAAAGGCATCCGATTTAAAGTGGAGCGAGGTATGGGATTTAATCACTAAAATTTTCCAAAGCAATTCCGAGGGCTTACGAATGTAAGGGCGATTATTAAATCTTTGAAATAATACACTAACTTGAATTTAAACGAATGGTTTTTATTAAAACAAGAGCGATATTTAAATATATTGGGCTTTAGACAGGGCAGTGGTGGGCAGTTTCTAAATGTATTGTTGGCGTGCGTTCTCTGCTGCAATTAATCGAAGAATGTCCTTTTACTTGTTGCAAATGTCAAAACTGTGGTTGTATATGTGCGTCTCCCTTTAACCACTCGAACACACTCTAACACTCCTCCCCCCGTGAATCACCAGGAGATTCACCATCGATGGTCAGGACAGCAAGCTTCGTAGCTGGACGGCGAATCAATCCGTTGGACGTTCTCACTTCGGCAAAGCGTACTTGCCCATCGTCGGCAGGAAACACTTTCGAAATACGTCCCCTTTTCCACTGGCTTCGTGGCTGGTTGGAGTCACAAATGATGACAAGGTCATTCAACTGCAGCGGGCGAACTTTATCATGCCATTTGGGTCTACGTAAGAGTTGCGGAAGATACTCTACAGTCCATTGCTTCCACAGTCGGTCTTTTAGATTTTGAGCAATTCTCCATTGCTTCCGTAGGCATATTTTTTCATCAACGGAATGTGGCGTTTGTGTGGAGTTAACGCAACCCATCAGGAAATGGTTCGGTGTAAGCGGTTCTTCGTCCTCCGCTGTTAGGGCAATATCTGTAAGTGGTCTAGAATTTATAATATTCTCGGCTTCGATGAGAACACTCCGCAGAGTTTCCACTCTTGGTGCCACTTCAAACAGTGTTTTTTTTTTTTAGCAAGCGTTTAACAATTCGAATGAGGCGTTCCCAACAACCACCTGAGCTAGGATTCGAAGGACAGTTGAATGTCCATTCGATGCGGCGACTAGTAGCTTCATCATTTATGCGGTCGACGTCCAACAAGCGCTCGGATTCCTTGAGCTCCCGTTGTGCACCAATAAAATTTGTGCCGTTGTCGCTCCTAATCCTGACTGGAGTACCTCGACGATTAATGAAGTTGCGTAAACAAAGAATGAACGCGTCAGTTGACAAGTTTTCGGCTAACTCCAGATGCGCTGCTCTCACCGTGAGGCATGTGAAGATGACTGCCCATCTCTTCTCTCGACGACGGCCTATGGCAACGTTAAACGGGCCGAAGAGATCCACGCCAGTGTATGTAAATGGACGGACATATGGTGTTACTCGGTCAGGTGGCACCTGTCCCATAAGTGGCGGTACTGGCTTGGCTCTCTCAATTTTGCATTCCATGCATTTACGTTGTATGGCTTTAAGAAGAGTTCTAGCATGAGGAAGCCAAAACTTCTGACGTACCTCATTAAGAATAACGGCTGTATTCTGATGGTGAAACTTCTCATGGAAATGTCGCAGGATGAGATCCGAGACGATATGGTTTTGAGGCATCAGGATTGGACGTCGGGCATCTAGTGGCAAGAAAACGGCTTCGTTTATGCGACCATCAATTCTCAAAAGGCCAACCTCGTCTAGGTAAGGCCGCAGTGTGTAGATGGAACTTGTTTTCATTATTGGCTTTGAAGACTTCAGAGCGGCTATTTCCTTTGAATACAACTCTTGTTGAACCATCCGGCATAATAGACTTTCAGCGGCATTGATTTCGGATGCTGTGAGCAGACCCTTTGCAGTAGCCGGAGTGCTCACCTTCGCCAGGCACAGGAACTTGTTGGCAGCACGTAGCGTCCAGGCAATGGCTCGTTTTAGCTTTAAATAAGAAGAAAATCGATTACATTGAATTAATGGATTACCTGCCTGCGACTGCAGGATAAGACAAGGCTTGACTTCTTCCATCAAATCTGGTGGCGGCTCGATTACTACGGCGGGCCAACGCTCTTCCGGCAGCTTTAAAAATACTGGCCCAGAGAGCCACATATTTTCGACCTTTAGTTTTGGAGGCCAACTCACACGGGTGGCAACATCAGCGCTGTTTTCTCCTGTTGGTGTCCATCGCCATTGAGCTGGCTGCGTTGTGGCGAGTATTTCTGCGATGCGATGACCAACGAATGACTTATACTTTCGCTCGGCAGAATTAATCCAGTATAAAAGTGTCCTTGAGTCTGTCCAGAAAGTTATGTTGGACATTTTAACATCGTGACTGCGGACTATGATCTTGCTGATACGCGTACCCAAAACGGCAGCTTGAAGTTCCAGTCTGGGAATGGACATCAATTTTTGAGGTGCGCCACGGGTCTTTCCATAAACAAATATAACCTCAACTCTTTGGGAATGGATGATTCGGAAATAACCGACGGCAGCAAAGGCGACTTGACTAGCGTCTACAAAAATGTGCATTTGGACATCGTATGCATCGTGAAAATGTGGCGAGTATCAGCGCTGGAACTTCAAACTGTCAATTTTCTTGAATTCCTTCCACCAGGCAGCCCATTTCTTCTGTAAATAGGGAGTAATTGAGTCGTCCCAACCGATTTTACTTCTCCATGTGTCTTGAACCAATACTTTAAGGTAGAGAAGGTAGTCAGCTTGTAGTCCATAGGGATCGAAGATCGCCATTGCAATTCCTAGCAGCTCCCTTTTTGTTGGCGCTCGTAGACCTGCTAGGACTTCTTTTGGAATACGATGAAACTTGGTCTTGAACTCAAAAGTATCGCTGGCGGTGTTCCAATGCATTCCGAGTACTTTTTCGGAATTGGCTTGACGTTCCATGCTGACTGTATTGACTACGGCTTCTAAACTGTTGTTCATGGTCGACTGTAGATTGCTGAAATTCGATGCAAAGTTTCTTAAGTCGAAATTGGCTCTGGCGTTGACTATCACTACTTCTCTACAAACCGTATGGCTTCTTCTTCGCTCCGAAAGCTGGCTACAAAATCATCAACATAGTGCTTGTTAATTATTGCTGCAGCGGCATCGGGATATTGGCTTCGAAGTTCTTCTGCGTTCAGGTTTTTTATAAATTCAGCACTACATGGTGAACAAATGGCTCCGAAAATCATAGAAACCATGGAGTAATGTTGAAGTGAGCTTCCGTTTCTCCACAGGAATCGTTGAGCATTCTGATCCTGGGGTCGTATGTGAACTTGGGAAAACATTTCACGAATGTCGGCAGCTACTCCTATTACACCTTCCCGAAACTTAAAAAGAATTCCCATCAGAGGTTTGGCTTGTTCTGGACCTTTAACCAGGGCTGAATTCAGAGAGATCCCATCCACAGTAGCTGCAGCGTCAAACACTATCCTCAACTTCTCCGGTTTATGTGGACTCTGGACGCCAAAATGTGGCAGATACCATACAGGATGATCAGTCTTTGACACTTCTTCCTTGGAGAGCTTCTTGGCGTATCCTTTCTCCAAGTAGTTGGAGATCTCCCTCTTATACCTGCTGGCGAAAACTGGATCGAGGTTCATCTTTCTTTCTATACCCGAGAGACGTTTCTCTGCCATCTTTAAGCTGTTCGGCAATACAGGGGCATCACTTTTCCAAAGTAGACCGGTCTCAAATCGATTCCCTATACGTTGTGTAGTCTCCTTCAAGATCTGGCGAGCTCTCTTGTTGTCTTCGGACTCCAGTGTCGTTGGCGAGTTGTTAACACCGAAATTGTCAGCTGCAAAGTACTCCACAACCATATTATGTAACTCATCAAACTGTTGCTTCTCTCGTGTATAGAGCACAATGGGCTTTGATATTGTTGAGTGGCTGGTTGGCCCGTAGGCAACCCAACCTAGCTTAGTTTGGACAGCTACAGGGCTCTTGTTATTGGACTGAACGGTTGTCAACGATACTCCCAACTGAACATTGTCTAGACCGAGCAATATAACTGGCTTAACTCTTTCATAGTCTTTGAGTGGCAAATACTCGAAATGTTTAAAGTCTGACCTTTTAAATGACTGCACAGGCAAGTTCAAGTTGCTAATTGTTCTTACGTTTCTTAAGACAAAGTTGGTTGACTCACCGTGACCTCTGATCTCCAAACTCACTAATGACGAAAACAGCCTCGACGTGTTATGCATGTCAACGACGAAGTTCACGCCCATCAACAGCAACAGCAAGCCAGACAACAAACACTTAGTTGCTATGAATGTGGTGCAGCACATTCCATTTCTGATTGTGTCATCTTTAATCAGTCTCTTGATACACAAGCCCGTTGGCAAAAGGTGAAGGATCAGCGTTTATGTTTCTCGTGCTTGCGTAAAGGGCATAACACTACGAACTGTCGCTCCAAAAAAGTATGTGGTATCCAGGGATGTCGTCGTTTTCATCACCCTAGCCTACACGAGGAGCCGTCTATGGCTGCATCATCAGAAGCTACTTCCCACGGAGTATATTTAAGTTGCCAAAGATCACCGCCAGTAAGCCATTTATTCAAGGTTTTGCCAGTCACTTTGTTTGGGCCAAACGGAAAGTGCGACGTATTTGCCATGTTCGACGAAGGTTCAGCCATAACAATTTTGGAGGAAGACATAGCCAAGGAACTAGGACTTAAAGGTCAGTCAAAGCCGTTAACTCTACAATGGTACGGACAAAAGGTCACCACGGAGCCTTCGTCATTAGTGAGTTTGGAGATCAGAGGTCACGGTGAGTCAACCAACTTTGTCTTAAGAAACGTAAGAACAATTAGCAACTTGAACTTGCCTGTGCAGTCATTTAAAAGGTCAGACTTTAAACATTTCGAGTATTTGCCACTCAAAGACTATGAAAGAGTTAAGCCAGTTATATTGCTCGGTCTAGACAATGTTCAGTTGGGAGTATCGTTGACAACCGTTCAGTCCAATAACAAGAGCCCTGTAGCTGTCCAAACTAAGCTAGGTTGGGTTGCCTACGGGCCAACCAGCCACTCAACAATATCAAAGCCCATTGTGCTCTATACACGAGAGAAGCAACAGTTTGATGAGTTACATAATATGGTTGTGGAGTACTTTGCAGCTGACAATTTCGGTGTTAACAACTCGCCAACGACACTGGAGTCCGAAGACAACAAGAGAGCTCGCCAGATCTTGAAGGAGACTACACAACGTATAGGGAATCGATTTGAGACCGGTCTACTTTGGAAAAGTGATGCCCCTGTATTGCCGAACAGCTTAAAGATGGCAGAGAAACGTCTCTCGGGTATAGAAAGAAAGATGAACCTCGATCCAGTTTTCGCCAGCAGGTATAAGAGGGAGATCTCCAACTACTTGGAGAAAGGATACGCCAAGAAGCTCTCCAAGGAAGAAGTGTCAAAGACTGATCATCCTGTATGGTATCTGCCACATTTTGGCGTCCAGAGTCCACATAAACCGGAGAAGTTGAGGATAGTGTTTGACGCTGCAGCTACTGTGGATGGGATCTCTCTGAATTCAGCCCTGGTTAAAGGTCCAGAACAAGCCAAACCTCTGATGGGAATTCTTTTTAAGTTTCGGGAAGGTGTAATAGGAGTAGCTGCCGACATTCGTGAAATGTTTTCCCAAGTTCACATACGACCCCAGGATCAGAATGCTCAACGATTCCTGTGGAGAAACGGAAGCTCACTTCAACATTACTCCATGGTTTCTATGATTTTCGGAGCCATTTGTTCACCATGTAGTGCTGAATTTATAAAAAACCTGAACGCAGAAGAACTTCGAAGCCAATATCCCGATGCCGCTGCAGCAATAATTAACAAGCACTATGTTGATGATTTTGTAGCCAGCTTTCGGAGCGAAGAAGAAGCCATACGGTTTGTAGAGAAGTAGTGATAGTCAACGCCAGAGCCAATTTCGACTTAAGAAACTTTGCATCGAATTTCAGCAATCTACAGTCGACCATGAACAACAGTTTAGAAGCCGTAGTCAATACAGTCAGCATGGAACGTCAAGCCAATTCCGAAAAAGTACTCGGAATGCATTGGAACACCGCCAGCGATACTTTTGAGTTCAAGACCAAGTTTCATCGTATTCCAAAAGAAGTCCTAGCAGGTCTACGAGCGCCAACAAAAAGGGAGCTGCTAGGAATTGCAATGGCGATCTTCGATCCCTATGGACTACAAGCTGACTACCTTCTCTACCTTAAAGTATTGGTTCAAGACACATGGAGAAGTAAAATCGGTTGGGACGACTCAATTACTCCCTATTTACAGAAGAAATGGGCTGCCTGGTGGAAGGAATTCAAGAAAATTGACAGTTTGAAGTTCCAGCGCTGATACTCGCCACATTTTCACGATGCATACGATGTCCAAATGCACATTTTTGTAGACGCTAGTCAAGTCGCCTTTGCTGCCGTCGGTTATTTCCGAATCATCCATTCCCAAAGAGTTGAGGTTATATTTGTTTATGGAAAGACCCGTGGCGCACCTCAAAAATTGATGTCCATTCCCAGACTGGAACTTCAAGCTGCCGTTTTGGGTACGCGTATCAGCAAGATCATAGTCCGCAGTCACGATGTTAAAATGTCCAACATAACTTTCTGGACAGACTCAAGGACACTTTTATACTGGATTAATTCTGCCGAGCGAAAGTATAAGTCATTCGTTGGTCATCGCATCGCAGAAATACTCGCCACAACGCAGCCAGCTCAATGGCGATGGACACCAACAGGAGAAAACAGCGCTGATGTTGCCACCCGTGTGAGTTGGCCTCCAAAACTAAAGGTCGAAAATATGTGGCTCTCTGGGCCAGTATTTTTAAAGCTGCCGGAAGAGCGTTGGCCCGCCGTAGTAATCGAGCCGCCACCAGATTTGATGGAAGAAGTCAAGCCTTGTCTTATCCTGCAGTCGCAGGCAGGTAATCCATTAATTCAATGTAATCGATTTTCTTCTTATTTAAAGCTAAAACGAGCCATTGCCTGGACGCTACGTGCTGCCAACAAGTTCCTGTGCCTGGCGAAGGTGAGCACTCCGGCTACTGCAAAGGGTCTGCTCACAGCATCCGAAATCAATGCCGCTGAAAGTCTATTATGCCGGATGGTTCAACAAGAGTTGTATTCAAAGGAAATAGCCGCTCTGAAGTCTTCAAAGCCAATAATGAAAACAAGTTCCATCTACACACTGCGGCCTTACCTAGACGAGGTTGGCCTTTTGAGAATTGATGGTCGCATAAACGAAGCCGTTTTCTTGCCACTAGATGCCCGACGTCCAATCCTGATGCCTCAAAACCATATCGTCTCGGATCTCATCCTGCGACATTTCCATGAGAAGTTTCACCATCAGAATACAGCCGTTATTCTTAATGAGGTACGTCAGAAGTTTTGGCTTCCTCATGCTAGAACTCTTCTTAAAGCCATACAACGTAAATGCATGGAATGCAAAATCGAGAGAGCCAAGCCAGTACCGCCACTTATGGGACAGGTGCCACCTGACCGAGTAACACCATATGTCCGTCCATTTACATACACTGGCGTGGATCTCTTCGGCCCGTTTAACGTTGCCATAGGCCGTCGTCGAGAGAAGAGATGGGCAGTCATCTTCACATGCCTCACGGTGAGAGCAGCGCATCTGGAGTTAGCCGAAAACTTGTCAACTGACGCGTTCATTCTTTGTTTACGCAACTTCATTAATCGTCGAGGTACTCCAGTCAGGATTAGGAGCGACAACGGCACAAATTTTATTGGTGCACAACGGGAGCTCAAGGAATCCGAGCGCTTGTTGGACGTCGACCGCATAAATGATGAAGCTACTAGTCGCCGCATCGAATGGACATTCAACTGTCCTTCGAATCCTAGCTCAGGTGGTTGTTGGGAACGCCTCATTCGAATTGTTAAACGCTTGCTAAAAAAAAAAAAACACTGTTTGAAGTGGCACCAAGAGTGGAAACTCTGCGGAGTGTTCTCATCGAAGCCGAGAATATTATAAATTCTAGACCACTTACAGATATTGCCCTAACAGCGGAGGACGAAGAACCGCTTACACCGAACCATTTCCTGATGGGTTGCGTTAACTCCACACAAACGCCACATTCCGTTGATGAAAAAATATGCCTACGGAAGCAATGGAGAATTGCTCAAAATCTAAAAGACCGACTGTGGAAGCAATGGACTGTAGAGTATCTTCCGCAACTCTTACGTAGACCCAAATGGCATGATAAAGTTCGCCCGCTGCAGTTGAATGACCTTGTCATCATTTGTGACTCCAACCAGCCACGAAGCCAGTGGAAAAGGGGACGTATTTCGAAAGTGTTTCCTGCCGACGATGGGCAAGTACGCTTTGCCGAAGTGAGAACGTCCAACGGATTGATTCGCCGTCCAGCTACGAAGCTTGCTGTCCTGACCATCGATGGTGAATCTCCTGGTGATTCACGGGGGGAGGAGTGTTAGAGTGTGTTCGAGTGGTTAAAGGGAGACGCACATATACAACCACAGTTTTGACATTTGCAACAAGTAAAAGGACATTCTTCGATTAATTGCAGCAGAGAACGCACGCCAACAATACATTTAGAAACTGCCCACCACTGCCCTGTCTAAAGCCCAATATATTTAAATATCGCTCTTGTTTTAATAAAAACCATTCGTTTAAATTCAAGTTAGTGTATTATTTCAAAGATTTAATAATCGCCCTTACATTCGTAAGCCCTCGGAATTGCTTTGGAAAATTTTAGTGATTAAATCCCATACCTCGCTCCACTTTAAATCGGATGCCTTTCTATAGCTCATCCAACCAGGACCATGGTGTTCGAAATTCTTCCCTGTAAATGTTATACCCACCATATCAGAATTCATGTTCTTTGCATGTCTAATTTGAAATAAACTGTTACTTAGTACCTTCAACACTCGCCTTTTATACATGAAAATACCTCCGAAAATATCACAATTTCTTCTCAAACAATGTGGTCAGTAAGATAAAAGTAACACAGAGCAATATGGTCAGCGAATCTTAAGGGGGAGCGAGCCATATCTGACGCCGATAATATTATATTATTTCGCCCCACAATGTAATGTCCTGAACAAATAAAACATTAAATAATCAAACTAAGAAACCATACACAATGTAATGTCTAACATTAATCAAACTAAGAAACCATATACAATGCAATGTCCTAAACAAACAAATGAGCTCAAGATCGCTACAATACACAATTTAGTCGTATAAACAAAGACGATCTTGAACTCACTATTCACCGTTGCTTCCAATATCCATGGGGTTTCTTTATCGCATCAACCGTTTAATTACTATGGAAGTCAATATCTCCAAGCTATTCACTCTAAACACACAAAACTGATAACAAAAACTAACAACCACCACCGGCGGCCGGCGCGTCACTCCAAGGTCAGATCTTACCTCTCGCTCTAGCTCCAACCTCATATCTTCCCTCTCGCTCTAGCTCAGAATTCCCAGTCCCAAGGGTCCCAATACCTACTGCTTATATTGGGTTATTTTGAAAGAAAGTGCGAGGAGGACGAATGGAGGAGAAGATACAACCGATGTGGAC
Source organism: Portevinia maculata (assembly GCA_949715645.1). Classification (NCBI taxonomy): domain Eukaryota; kingdom Metazoa; phylum Arthropoda; class Insecta; order Diptera; family Syrphidae; genus Portevinia; species Portevinia maculata. Next base: position 226,717,289 of record OX454526.1, read on the forward strand.
GTAGTCGAACAAAACTAAATAACTTCGCCTACATTGACTCGGCCATATTGAGCAAATGGAAAATAATGATCCAGCCAAGAGGATCTTCGACTCTCAGCCCCCAAGTTGGAGAAGGCAAGGAAGACCGAACCTCCGTTTTAAAGACCAAGCCATCGCGGATGCCAGAGAGCTTGGTCTGTAGAACTGGAAGCAGTATGCCCGGGATCGCAGAGGATGGAAGGCGGCAGAGACTCAGGCAGAGACTCTTCACGGGTCGGGAGCCCGTTAAGTAAGTAAGTAGATGCCCTTTGTACTCATATTTCAAGATTTTTCAGATCCGCCCACTGACACGTCCATAATTTTTTCAAATTAACGTTTGAGCTGGAAGGCTGAAATTTGGAATATATACTCTCTTGGGCGGCCCCTTAATGCTCATGTGTAAATAATTTTAATAAAAAAACGTTTTTAATAAAACCCCTTAAATGTTGTGTAACAAAATATGTTGATCCTTCTCCCATACTTAGATTTTTGTAATGCCCGCCTAATGAGGAATAGGTATAGGAATAGGATATCCATTAGTTCGCCCAAGCGGACTGTAGCATTTCTCTTTGTTTTTATCCTTAATTAAGCTGACATCATACAATTTCTTTCAGCAGTTGCACTACGGTGTGGAAAACCGTTTTCTTAAGGAAACACTGTCATATATTCCTGTAACAAATTTCAAAGTCTAAGTCCATTGATACAAAATATTGCTTAAGAAATAACAGTCATTCCTCGTCTAGATTTTCAGCCTCAGACTCAATTACTTTAGTATTTAAAAATAGTGTCATACAAATAACCTTGCATTGCAACTTAAACTTTATCCTCAAATTTTGTTCTGAGCATCACATCCTTACATATTTAAATATAATACTCGCGGCAAATAATTTTTACTTTTCTACCGTCCGCTTGTTTTATTTTTGCCGCTATTGCCCCAATATAAGCTTGAAGAATGATTTTGAAATAAGCACGTATTGATAGTTTACAGCAAGGTATCTATTATTTGGGTTTCCCGTTGAAATTCGATATTAAATGTGTTCGTTATATTTAAAACGTATCTCAAGAAATTGAATAGGTTTTATTTTTTTCCAGTTAGCTCTATATTTGCTTAAAGCTGTGGTGCAAATTCACATTGCTTTCTAACTCAAAAGTGTTGCAGAGGAACCCACTGCACAATTATTTGTGAGACAACGTTTTCCAACGAAAGAGACCTAGTAAGCTACATCGTACATACTTAATCCAGCAACAACACTTTGTAGGATACTCTTTTTATCGGTTGAATAGCGTTCGCAACATATCTAGTTCCCTTCTAAACTAAGCATATATGCAATCTTCCATTGATACAGGGATGTGAAGGAAGGAGCCAAATCCTTCTATAGTAGCCACTTCGACAGCATTGGTCGACGATCGCTTGCCGTTTTGCTGTGATTACGGCTACAATTTCGTAATGCTCACCCATATAACGGGAGGGACTAGGCGTTGTAACAATACAGAAATGGATTGGTGTTGAAGTTTATTACAGTGCTTCGCAATATTCTGGAACACAGACTTTGCTTTCTCGCACTCTTGGCTTTACTCCTGTTCGGTTCCGCCGTCAGTAAGAACAGTATTACCTATCAAAATATATTAAAACACTCAGCCAACGGTTTATCGACGCGGCCGCTCACTCCGTACATATCTACTGGCAATTTGTGGGGTTCAGCGACAGAGTAAGTAGTTATCGTCAACAAAGTCAAGTGTTTGTGTTAAGATAAAGGACTCTATTGAATTCAAGAGTTTCCCATTGTAAGGCAAAATGAAGGCACAAAGCTGTTTAACAAAACAATGCTGGTGGCAGAATGTAGCCCATACAATTAATTCCTTTCATTTGAATTCCTTGGGCAACCTTCCTGTATGCAACACGTGAAATTTAGCCTATCATATTGGTTTCTACTACTTTATCTGATATCATACAGGAAAACTTCCAAGATCCGAGGTAGGAATCAAGTCCAAGAACCTACTCCTATCTCAACAAAATTGAGCGCGATCGGCTCATTTGGTACTGTCATATTCCCAGGAGATATTCTACGAACTTCGTCAAAAAGGCAACAGCAATTAATGTTGCTTAAAACGACTGGATCACACAAATGCAACAACAGCAGCATTTGATTGGAATTAGTGACGAAATGATTCGAAACTGTTAAGCCCGCCAATATTCGTTGAGGTTGAACCGGCTAACTCCTTCGTAGGCTTTACAAGACCAGAATGAAAGTTCTGGTATAAACTCATGGTAGCGGAATAAATTCGGCATCACTATCTTGCAGGGACAAATATGGTTCCACCCGTCCACCGAGAATCATTTGCATTGAGAGACAACAGCGTCTTTAAAAAGTTGCCCTGCATACGAAATTGCGAATAGGTGAGATGTCGACACCAATCTTCACCAATAACCCGGCTACCTTTTTAGACATACAAGATTTTTTTTTTTCATTTCATTTCATTTATTGAACATCATGCTTTCAATAATATCCTTACCGAATATATCCCAAACAAAGTTAGGTGCTTAGCATTGTGTCAGTAGATGGATCGTATCCTGCTTACTATAAAGTTATTCAGGTAAAGCTAGGTAACAGCCATTCTTTCAAATCTGTAAACAGATTTCGACTCTCTTATGGATTATGAATCTAGGGGAAATCTTCTGGAGAATCTACAATGGCGGAATTAAGCTGGTTCCTTATGTGGATGAAGTAGTGGTACTAAAGTCGGAAATGTTTCCTAACCTGGTAAGTGAAATAAGGGAGGAAGGAAGGAGCTTTGGGTAAGATAAGTGCTTGGGCTACAAGATGTGGCCTAAGCGTTAACCTGGCAAAACTGAAGTGATGCTTTTCACCAACAAAATCAAAATACCAACCTTCAATATTTCCTCTCTGAAGAATCAAGAACTATCTCTATCCTCTTCGGCCGCATATTTAGGAGACACGTTAGACTCCAAACTCAAATTCAAACAAAATATTAAACACAGACTGAGAAAGGTCAGCATAAGCTTTTACGATGTAAAACTTTCAGAAAAAAGTGACGTCTAAGGCCAAAAATGGTTCTCTGGATGTACCCAGCCATGGTTCGTCCGTTCCTCGCATCTGGGTCTCTTGTATGGCGGCCAACCTTATTCAAAGCCTACAACTTCACTAAATTGAGCTAGGTTCAAAGATTTGCTTGCTACTACGGGAGCTGTACACTGTACAGTCAAGCCCGACCGAAGCGCTGGACGTGATTCTCAACATTCTGCCCATTGACCTGCAAATCAAAGCCAAAGTATCGTGCAGCGCGGTGAGATTGAAAGAACCTGGCTCTTGGTTCATTGGGCTGGGTTTCGGAAAGAGAAAAATAGCCTTGCACTTCACCTCGAAGGCGGAGTCTAGGTGGTCGAAAGTGTCATTTCTAGGAATATGTGACCCAAATACAATATAATATATAGAAAACAGTGAATCATTAACAGATCCCGTGCAGATCTCTCTAGATTGGTTGCTATTAATACGGGTCATTGATCTTTCGGCACGTTCGCAGTCAAGCTTGGCATACCACACAATACTCACTGCCGAAACACTGCTGAGAGTGAAACCCTGCTAAGAGTGAGACCCTTCTTCATTTTTCTATTTTATGGATGTCTAACTTTGCTTATCTAGACATCGCATACTAGGCATACCATTATTTTATAACCTCTCGTACATCTCATGAATAGGTTTCAAAAACGTCATTGACATCACAGGATGGTTTTGAGTCTCATGAGCTTTACTTTCTTTCTTCTTTCACAGCTCTCGTGAGAGGTGGTCTCAAAACGCCACTTTATTATTTAGTACAGCTTTGAAGCCTTTACGCATATACATAATGTAAATCTACCTCTAGTAAATTGGAATCAAATAGATAACAAAGAATTTGGAGCGTTTAACTGCACTTGCAGCTGACATTTAACCCATATTCAATTCAATTCAATTCAATTCAATTTATTAATCTAAAATGTAAGCGGGCTGTACAATGAGACTTAGGTCTCTGGTAGTACTTACTGTACAATATATATAAAATAAATTTACAATATTATAAACAAAAACTTAAAACTAAACATAGGGACGGGCTACAGTCCGCTTGTGCGAAATGTTGGATACCCTATTCTTATTCCTATCCCTCATAAGTGGGCGTGACAAAAGTCTAAGTATGGTGGAATTGTTAAGAACGCTCTACATATTTTGTTATATAACATTTAAAGGATTTTATCAAAAAAAAACGCTCCCTAGCTCAAACTTGGGTGTTTCAATAAAATTGTTTTATTTAATTGTGGGCGTGTCAGTAGGCGGATTTAAAAAAAATTAACACATGAGAATAAAGGGCCCCTAGAGAGTATATATTATAAATTTCAGCTCCCTAGCTCAAACTTTGAATTTTCAAAAAAAAAAAAATAATAATAATTGTGGGCGTGTCAGAGGGCGGATTTTGAAAATATTTAATGAAGGGCCCATAGAGAGTATATATTATAAATTTCAGCTCCCTAGCTCAAACTTTGGATTTTCAAAAAATAATATACCCTTAGAATAGGGTATAAAAAAATTGTTTTATTTATTTGTGGGCGTGTCAGTGGGCGGATTTTGAAAATTGTTTATCCCGAGCAGTTTTAGGAGTCATAGATCATATATATAAAAAATTTCAGCTTTCTAGCTCAAAATTCGATTTTTTCCAAAAATTAGTTTTTTTGAGTTTGTGGGCGTGTCTGTGGGCGGATTTCAAAAATTCGTAAACCTGATTATTTCGGGACCCTATAGAGTATATGGTTAAAATTTCAGCTCTCTAGGTCCAGTTTAAAGGCCTAATTTTTGCCGACAGACGGACGGGCGGACGGACATGGCTAGATCGACATTACTATCGATGCTGATCATAAATATAGTAACTTTTAGGGGTCTACGGGCAATATTAAGGTATGTCACAAACTATGAGTCAAAATTAATATACTCTTAGAATAGGGTATAAAAAAGTGGGAAATATAAGACTAGATATGGGGGAGGTAGTAGGATTTATTTAATATTTTTTTCCTTTTCTTTCTTTATTTTTCCTTTTTTATTGCTGCGACGAAAAATTAACAAAAACTGTTCCCTTGAAATGGTCACTCCTTGATAGGCTTTTAATAGGTGAAGGCAGTGAATTCAATAGCCTAATCGGATGAATGAAAAACAATCGGGAGGAATTCAAATAGCGAAAAATATTGTTCTACGAGAGCGAGAGAAACTCAATTTAGCGGCATTTCAGGTGGCATTTTCATATTTATAATATTATGCAAGAATATGCAATTCCTCGTATTCACGTATTGCGTCAATGTGCAACCAAGAAAGTTACGAGAGTAGAGAGATATCCTGTCATATCTTCGCAGCCCATGAATGTACCTAATGGCATCATTAAAAGCTACCTCTAGATCCCGTTGCGATAAAGAATTCGGATGGCCGTGCACAACTTCAGCATATGATACTCGTATAATCGGCATTATGAGTGTACGCACTAGTCATTCCCGAGTTTCGGATGGAGTAAAACTAGCTGTAAGCCATAGTTTACGCAGACATCCATAGAGGCGAGCAACAACGAATTTAACGTGGTTGTAACATGATAGGCTACGATTAATGACAAATCCAAGACTGTTGTCATGTTCAACCACCTTAATTTTTGAGCTTGACAGCCATATATCAGGTAAAAGGTAATTTTCATCTGCCCAGCTATTTATTGCTGAAAACTCCTGATTAAGAAGTGTAACAAGCTGTCCAATGTTTTTAATGGGCAGGGAAAGATGAAGTTGGACATCGTCTGCATATAGATGGATTTTGGAGTGACGGCATACCAAAGGTAGGTCGTTGATAAAAATACAAAACAAAATGGGCCCTAAGATTGGCCCTAGAGGTACACCTTGCTTGATAGGCTTAAACGCGGAATATCTTTCACCAATAACTACTCTTTGAAATCGATTAGATAAGAAATCTTTCAACAGCCTAACACTACTATCATTGAAACCAAACAAATGCTTTAGTTTCCAGCAAAGAATACCATGATGAACTTTGTCAAAGGCCTTTGAGAAATCGAGCAAGCAAAGCGAAGTCACAAAACCCTTGTCAAACTCTTGTCTGATGTTGTCAAGGATATTAACCATTGCTGAGGAGCAACTATGACCAGCTCAGAAGCCTGATTGGTGAAGGTTAAGCAATGAGTTTTGTGAGAGGTGGAAAAAGTATTTGCTTTGCTAGCACCCTCTCAAACACCTTTGACAAGCATGATAAGATTATTATTTGCCTAAAATCACTAAAAGAGGCAGGATTAGCCTTCCTAGCGCTGGTATAACTTTTCCATACTTCCAGGACTGGGGAAAGGTTGATAAGGTTATACCGAAATTTATTATATGTGTTAGGTGCCCAATGATTTCTGGTAGGATTAGTTTAACGAAACTTATTGGAATACCATCTGTTGCAGTCGCATTAGACCTTATTGAAGCTATGACGGAAAGAACTTCATTCTCTGTCACTACTTCAAACTCAGCCTGACCTCCAATGCCTGCATCTATTTCTTGAAAGTTAGAGACACTAGTTACTGAGTAATTTTCCAAAAAATAGTCGTTTAGTTCATCAGTGTCCAAAACGCAGTCTTCAATGGACCTACTACAAATACCAATTTGTCTCGGGTTCCTCCATAGCACTTTTTGGGGCAACGAACAATTTGAGTCGCAAAATTGCGTGCAATTTTGTAAGCATTCGAATTCATAGAACATCGATTTAATCTCCATTTGCTATAAAGCCTGTTTCCCTTTTTCAGCGTATTGAGGACATCGGTTGTGAACCAAGGGCAAGTTTTATTTCGGACAGAGATAGTTTTAGAGGGAACTTGGTCATTATTAAGCTGATAAATGAAGAATTCTAAGAATTTAAGCTTTTCGTTTGCATCCGCACTTAGTTTGCAGGTATTTGTGATGCAGTTTGATGAAGATAAAAGCGGTTCATTGATCCAAAGTTTCAAAATGTTCCAGTTGGATCTTAGTTACATTTTAGCATCTTAAGCGAGGAATCTTAGTTCAACTTATGCAATGTCTGCAATACTCTTTTGGTTGATATCTAAGAAGGAGCCCATTCTGGTAGAACTATCTGCAACACTAATCCAGTGTTTAGGACCCAGAAAAAGAACACTTTTGAAGTCCACCTTGAAATCGATGAAAAATACGATTACATCACACTTGATTCCGAAATCCAGGTTTCTTCGTTCCACCTGCCTTTTCATGTCAAAATGTGTTTGAAAAAACAAATTAATAATTAAAAAAAATTCAATATTGTTGGATTTAACGCACCCAAAGTATAAGAGTACGGAAAGAGAGGTTATCATATGAAAATCTAGAGCAGAGGTTACAGGAACATAAGTACTAAATATAAAAGAATGCGAATACCGCATAAAAATAACGCGTCGCTTCGGGGTGAACGAATAAACAGTATGTCGCCATCGCTCTTCTAACGTACCTGTACCGTTACGCGAACCGCTCTGTGTGTAAGAACTTTTACCAACGCATAGTCAAACTGCGGAAAAGGCACTTTAAATGCAATATTGCAAATGAAAATAAAAAAATAAATATTAGGGATTAACACAGGGCCTAAAACCTAGCTTCTCCAACAATTTGCTTGTCCTTTGGAATTTGCGGGCATCTGCGACCGAAAATTGTGTCATGGGAATGAGTTGTCAAAGTTCGTGAATATTCTTTCGGGAAATTGGCAGCGGTCGTATAAAGATTTCTTCTTCATAGTTTAGTATTGCGAGGCTTGTTCGACAACAGGCAAGTTGGACCACGCGAATTAATCAAGAAAAGCATCACGACACGAATGAAGACTGCAAACAAACCAAGACGTTAAAACCCAGTCCCACATGCATTGTATCAGCAGTAGAAGAACCACGTGCAAGTTTCTGTTTTTAAAGTGAATAAGTAAAAAAAAACCTTTTATATTTTTTTTATTCATCATACATTAAAGTAAAGTATTTTCATGAGCCACTTTAATGTTTTCTAGTATTCCGCATGAAAAATTGGAATTTTTGAGCACTTTGAGCATACATATTTATGAAGCAATATGTTCAATTCTTTAAACTGGGTGTGGGTAGCGATACCAGATTGAGGGAGTTTTTGGGATTTCGGGACCCTAAAGGTAAGCAGGGGTCGGGCGCAGTCGCTCAATGGTTAGTGTGTCAGACTAATAATCGAGAGATCCCCGGCTCAAATCCCGCCGGGGCCAATTAACATCTAGAGTTTTTCCCACTGCCCCACATCTTGCGAACGTCTGACAAACATCCAAGGGTATCAATTGTCATGAGAAGCTTCTCAAATATGCCGTTTGGATTCAGCTTAAAATTGTAGGTCCCTTCGCACAAGAAAGTGGTTGGAAAAGCTAGGTTTTAGTACGTGTATGGGCCGTTAATGCCTAATATTTATTTTATTTATTTAAAGGTAAAAAGGGACAACCAATTCAGAAAATGGGAAAAATAATCTGCTCAAAATCTCAGTTTTAATGCAGTTAGTGCTTTCCTAACGTTCAGAAACCACAGTTATATTTTTTATTCACTTTCTCAAAAAGTTCTTTCAGAAAGCCAGCACTCCGAAAACAACTGTCAGTCTTGTAATGCGCTTCCGACTTTTTAACATTTCTTACATGGGAAACCTTCAGCTTAATCCATCAAAATCGCAGGTAATCTTAATATCCAAAAAACCTCATGACATTAAAGAACTACCTCCAATTGTTCTTAACAGTGTACATTTAAAATTCATGGAAGTTGTAACTAATCTGTGTTTTCGCATCAATCGTTCGTTATCCCCAGTTAACCATATTAACTGCACAGTAGGGCGAGTTTACGGTGGGTTACGTAAACCGTGATTATTTGCGAGCTTTACTCCAGTTGAGAAGAAGCTCAGGCTCATAAAATCCCTTCTTGTGCCTTACATTGAGTATGCTTCCGCTGTTTATTGCAAGCTTGATTCTTTATCGCTGCATAAACTTACCGTTGCTTTCGACAATATGGTTAGGTATGTTTATGGCCTTCGACGATATGATCATATATCAAACTATAACAAACGAGTACTCGGTTGTACACTTCAGCAGTTTCTAGATGTTAGATGCTGTGTCTTTCTGCACAAAGTAATTCACAATCAATCGCCACAATATCTATTTGAAAAGCTTCAATTTGCCCGCTCTTCCAGAACTTTTAATATAATTACACCCCCATCCAATTATTTAATCACGTCTAGCCATTTCTTCGTTCATGCCACTAGACTTTGGAACTCTTTGCCCAATGCAACAAAACAATTAACTGGAGCTACTCAATTCAAAAAATCTGCACTGGAGTACTTTTCTTTAAAAAAAAAGCAACAACTCTCAAATTTCTTTAAATTTATTCTACTCTTTTTCTTCTACTCCTTTTCCCCTTTCTACCTTCCTGCAATAGTGTTTTCACTATTTTTATACCCTATTCTAGGGGTATATTAATTTTGACGCATAGTTTGTAACATACCTTAATATTGCCCGTAGACCCCTAAAAGTTACTATATTTATGATCAGCATCGATAGTAATGTCGATCTAGCCATGTCTGTCCGTCCGTCCGTCCGTCCGTCCGTCCGTCGGCAAAAATTTGGCCTTTAAACTGGACCTAGAGAGCTGAAATTTTAACCATATACTCTCTAGGGTCCCGAAATAATCAAGTTTAAGAATTTTTGAAATCCGCCCACAGACACGCCCACAAACTCAAAAAAACAAAATTTTGGAAAAAATCGAATTTTGAGCTAGAGAGCTGAAATTTTGTATATATGATCTTTGGCCCATAAAACTGCTTGTGACACAAAATTTTCAAAATCCGCCCACTGACACGCCCACAATTAAATAAAATATTTTTTTTGAAAAACCAAAATTTGAGCTAGGGAGCTGAAATTTTTAATATATACTCTCTAGGGGCCCTTTATGCTCATGTGTAAATATTTTCAAAATCCGCCTACTGACACGCCCACAATTTTTTTTTTTTATTTTTGAAAGTCCAAAGTTTGAGCTAGGGAGCTGAAATTTATAGTATATACTCTCTAGGTGCCCTTTATGCTCATACTTAAATTTTTTTTAAATCCGCCCACTGACACGCCCACAATTAAATAAAACAATTTTATTGAAAAACCAAAGTTTGAGCTAGGGAGCGTTTTTATTTACAAAAGCATAGTTTTTTCGATAAAATCCTTTAAATTTTTGTCACGCCCACTTATGAGATATAGGAATAAGAATAGGGTATCCAACAGTTCGCCCAAGCGGACTGTAGCCCGCCCCTATGTTTTTGTATATTTTTAATACAATTACTAATTACACTAATTGTTATAGTGTAGTTCTAACCATCAAATGTTATCCTCTATTGTGAAAGTACTATAAAAGACTAAGTCTTACTTGTACATTGAAAAAAAAACAAACCTCTGCATTTTTTAAAAAATAATTCCAGTCCGTTTGCAAAGCCCATCTGATTTGGAATTGAAACTGCAATATTTCTGTATGCAAAGGTGGCGCTCTAATTTTATGTTTCGCGGAAACGTTCAAAAATTTTGAAATGATATTTACTGAAAGAAAAAAAATTGTTTCATATATTTTTTGTCTTCCTCATAGTGGAGCGAGCGCTGAGAGAAATTTTTCAGCAATCAATTTAAATAAAAGCACGATATCTCGATATTGGAATACTGTGGAATTCTTCATACTAACATTTCGATAAAAGACAACAATTTTGTGGAACTAGAAATATATAAGAATTGTTTGCGTTTACGCATAAGCAGTATGTTCAAAGACGAACTAGTCTTCGATTAGGTTTTTTTAGTCGGTACAGCCGAAGAGTTCATTCAAAGTGCTCACCTCGACTTGGGGTCGTCTTTTTAATTTTAATAGCGACTACGATTTTAATATATTATTTACTTGTTATATTTTGAATAAAATTATGTTATAAATCTTATTTTTTGCCCTTTATGGAGTTCACTTTTCCAACGATTACATATTTGCTTTTTTTTTAATTTCATAAAAGAAGTCAATTCTTTCTATTGATCCCAGTTTCATAGTTGTATTATGAATAGCTTGAAATTTATGAGACTTAGAATTATAGAATTATATTCTAAACTTACCTTTCTTTAAAAAAAAAAAACTGCCTTTGTGTAAAATAAATCCGAGGCACCCGTTGAGGGCCCTTCTCTGATGATGTTATCTAATTGCCCTGAAACGAGAGAAGACAAAAAGGAATTTAAAACAGAAGCAAAATTCAAATGACGAATGCTGATGATTGTTCTTATATGACAAACAATAAGAAAAACATATGTCAAACAAAACTACTGTAGGTAGCAGCAAATAATATTAGTTTCGTAACTTCCTTGCTTTGGTGGTTGGGTGTGTGTGAATCGGGTAGGCGCTGATTGGCATCAACCTGGCGGTGCCCAGCTGTTGTAACTTTGCATGCGCATCAATTGTGCTTATTTTACCTCCTAGTGGTAACCACCGGGTCTGCCCATCCGGGCGTGACTTACTGAACTTATAAGCGCGAGTGTTGAACGCGAAGAAAATAGCAACATTATTGTGTGGAAAGACTGACTGAACGACTACTAGACTGAATCAACATTGTCGTCAACAGTCAAGATGACAGTTACCTTACTTGAGCTACTTCGACATGTTTGGAGCTGAGGTCAGTGAGGAGTTTTTCAGGACTAGTCAGGGTCCTGAAACAGAGATGGTGGCGGATGAACTCTCACATCCCCGAAGTGGGTTACTGACACCGGAGGAATCCGGCCCCCTTAGTCCAAGGGGTCCAACAATGGGCCTGGCCCTCCAGGTTGGGGTTTGTACGCCGGGGTAACTACCTGACTGCGTAAAACATATATAGTTACGAAGCAACAACAAGTCTCGGATACGGATAATTTTTGACGAACCTGGCAAAAGAAAAAAGGACAACGAATTTCAGATCTGTATGTGGAATGTTAGGTCCCTTAACAGACAACGTGCGGCCGAACAGCTAGCGGAGGCCCTGAACTGCTATAAAGTAGACCTTACAGCCATCCAAGAAGTGCGATGGGATGGACCGGGCAAAAAGAGGATGAAAAACTGCGACTGCTAACGGCAACAAAAACAGCGCTTATTTGGATGTGGATTCGTCGTTGACGGCAGACTTAGGCAAGAAGTCTCAAGTTTCAGCTGTGTGAAAGAGCGCCTCACGACAATCCGTATCAAGGCTAAATTCGCCAACATAAGCCTAATATGCGCGCATGCCCCCACGGAGGAGAAAGACGACGACACCAAAGAGAGGTTCTACGAGCTCTTAGACCAGACATACGAGCAGTGCCCTAACTACGACATTAAAATTGTCCTAGGTGATTTTAATGCAAAGATAGGAAGAGAGGGTACCTTTGGTAGTACTGTCGAAAGGTACAGCCTACACGACACCACCTCCGATAACTTACTTAGGCTGATCGACTTCGCGGCAGGGCGAAATGTTGTCATAGCAAGTACGCGGTTCCCGCATCTCGATATTCATAAAGGTACATGGAGATGTCCCGATCAATCAACCATCAACCAGATTGGCCACATTGCGATCGACACAAGGCACTCCTCCAGTATTATGGATGTCCGAACGTTCTGAGGGGCCAATATTGGCTCGGACCACTACCTTATTTTAGCCAAGGTACGCCTTCGGATATCCCGAACATCGCCAAGACAAGTGAATACTGTGAGGAAGTTTGACGTCGGACGGCTAAAATCGCAAGAGATCACCAGATCCTTCTCCGATCGAGTCTCTCTCGTGAATGCTCCGGCCCGGAAGATCTTCGAATCCACACCCGAGAGACGGCGCAGTAGAGGAAGACCGCGACTCAGGTAGCGCACTCAAGTAGAAGGGGACCTTAACCAACTTAGCGTGCAAAACTGGAGACAGCTGGCCAAAGATCGTACTGGCTGGAGACGCTTGTTGGCCACCTAAGTAAGTAAGTAACTTTCTTAAGAATGCGTGCGAATTTGTACGAATACTTACCAAATTTTACTCATTGCCGCTCTTTAACTTATCGAATCAGGTTCCCCTACACTGAGAATCTCTCAACTTTTTACTCAACAAATTTCTGTAGCCAGATTTGAAAAACTGTCATGTCTTTTGTTTGACATAATATGATTTCAAAATCAAATCATTTTGACATTTTCTCAAAATGATTTGAAGCCACCTCGATTAGATTTTTTTTTTTTTTGTTTTTTTTAAAAAAAAAAAAAGGAAATCCAAATCCCAGAGCACTCAGACTCGGTAACGTTCCATTGTACTACCAGGCATAAATCCTCCTTTTTGGGTGTAGAGGCATGTGATTGGGTGGCGTATGTTGTTGTTCCCCATGGGGATTGAACCTGCACCGCACGGGTCACAAGCCAACACACTAACCTCTACACCGTCGCCACCCATCCTCGATTAGATTAGGGGCGGGTCTGCTCACAGCTGGTTAAATCTATGGTTAGGTTACTACAGGTTTTCCCATGGTTTAGAAAAGTTGTCAAGTTGCTAATGAAAGACCCTTTACAATGCGATGTAATGTATTTAACGTATCTTGACGCTTCATATGCCTATTATTTGATATTTTTACCATAAAAAAATACAAATAGAATTAATTGAATCGAAACATTAACGAAACTTACATGATTTTGAATGTCCTACGTTCACTTATTCCTCATCGACAAAAACTGGCGTTGAACTAGAAGTTTTGTCCACACTTGAACGACAACCAGAATAATAATAGAGAAACTTTAAAGCCCACTGTTGAAGAAGAATTACGTTCCACAAAACATTAAATGACTATTGTTGCAAATAACGTAAAACGACTGGCGTAACGCCGCCGAGGTTGAACTGCCATTGTTTTTTGATTGAAGAGGCCAGCCGTAATAAGGGTGCTTTAAAGTGTTGAAAGAAAAACACATTTTTGAAAACAAAACAAAATTAACGCTTTACATCGAAGTAAAAGAACGCAGCCTGGAGAAATTTGGCCCAACATTTTCATGTATAGTCATGATAACAACGTGAATATGTTTTTGTTTATTTTTGTCAGTTTTATATGTTGACATACAGATAATTTCTATCTTCCCCTTCTCACAAAATATTAATAATGCTCTATCCGCTTGGCCAATAGGTACACGAATGCTACCACCACTATCTACTTTCACTCGATATAGGTAGGGGAACCCGGGGCATAACAGGCACCCGGGGTAAAATGGGCCCCCTCTTTATTTCTCTGTTGAGTAAAGTGTCAACTCCGAAACTAAATATGTCTTCCTTAAATCATCGGTGGCAATTCGGGGAAAACCCGTCTCTGAACAAAATTGCCACGTGTTCTCTGTTTTGGCTAAAAGAAGATTTTTCATTGAGTTGAAGTTATTTTCAAGTGAAATTAAGTGTGTTTTTTTGTAACAAATATCTATTTTATACTAGATTTTCATCCTTTAATATCAAAGTAAGTAAATAAAGCTGGTATTAATTAAATTATTTCCGTTTTAGAGTTAAATTGAAAAGAATTTTTTACAGATTTTTTGTAGAATATGATATGGGGCAGAATGGACGAGGCATAATGGACATGGATGCCCATTATGCCCCATCTGTTTTTGCACATGTTAATTATTTGTATAATTCTTTTAGTATCAATTTGCACTAATGAATGGAACACCTCCTAATTCTTGGGGCGAGTGTAACCAAAATGGTTGGATCACAAAAGATTTGTTTTTAAAGTGGTTGAAACGATTCATTGAATGGTCGAGGGCAACTAAAGATCAACCCGTTTTGTTGCTGTTAGATGGGCATGCAAGCCACGTTAAGAGCCTTGAAGTGATAGATGTAGCAAGAGCCAATGGTGTGGTCATGCTTTGTTTTCCACCACATTGCACTCATCGGTTACAGCCCTTGGATGTCACTTTTATGAAGCCCTTGAGTTCTTACTATGGAGATGAAGTAAGGAAATGGCTCAGACAACACCCTGGCAGAACAGTTACACATTACCAGGTGGGACAGTTGTTCGGTAGAGCATATTTAAGAGCAGCCACAATGTCAGTCGCAATAAATGGTTTTCAAACGACTGGAATATGGCCGGTTAATTCAAATGTTTTCGAAGACCATGATTTCTTGCCTTGCCAAACCACAGACATGCCAAATAGGGAAGAGCGTCTACTCTTAGATGAAACAATTTGTGTCGACCCATATTCGGTACCACCAGGCTCATCAACGACCGCCGCCGATCCACTGGTGTTGTCCCCAAATCCCGTTTCGGAAACGAATCACTCCACAATGTCTACACCACATTCTGTTAATCCGATACCAATGGATGCACTGTTATCCTCTCCAGAGCCCGATTTGACAAACAATGATGCACCAACGTCATCAACTTCATTCCAAAAGTTTTCTCCATCTCATATTGCAGCTGTTCCCAAAGCACCAGCTAAAAAAAGAGTTTCTAAGCGCAGGGGAAAGACTGCAATAATTACAAGCTCTCCTTACAAGGCGCAGCTGGAGGCTGAGTCCACGAAGTCCAAGCCTCTTGTTATGCAAAAGAAAAAAGCCTCAACAAAAAAGAAAACTTTCAGGAAGGAAGAATCTTCAGAAAGCGAGGAGGACGAAGAGTGTCTTTATTGTGGGCATTTATACTCCCAGTCTACAGAAGGATGGGTTTCCTGCAGATCATGTGGTAAGTGGGCACATTGTTCTTGTGCTGGAGAGGATGATGTTGACGATGAATGTAGCCACATTTGCTCCCGTTGCAACCCAGTTTAGTTTTTCGCCCGTCATGCCCCACATATGTCCATTGTGCCCCAGTACCGGGGTAGAATGGGCAAATTCTATCATTTACTAAAATTAATTTAACATACTGAATTATTTTTTTTTATTTATTTTTCTTTTGTGTACTAAAGTATTTATCAATTTTCTATCTAATAAAATTGTTTTGGAGAAAATAAACACATTTTTGCAGTTTTTATAACAAGAAATCCTTAAGGGGCCCGTTATGCCCCGGCTTCCCCTACATCGATTGCTTCATCGGGTGCAAGTAAGCGCTTCGAGCTCATAATGTGGAATCACTTCGTTTAAGTTGATAGCTATATTATGGCGAATTGCCGTTGCAACAATAATTTCTTGGAGTGATTCTGTTTAAATTCTCATTTGAAGTGATAAAACTCAAAAATATATTTTCCAGACACCGTATTGCAACTCGATAATATTCGTTAAAATGGCTTAAAATTGTAGTGTTTTTTTTTTCTTATTTCGGCCAGAGGACTGCCTTCGAATGTTATGTGGGCGTCGAATTCAGCTGAGAAATGTATGTAAAAAGTTGTTCTATACTGACTTTTCCCAAGACCGAGGCACAGATTTCACACAATTTATGTCTTTGATTCAAAATTTAAAATGATACCTCAAATTTGAACACCCTTTATAACCACGTATTTGTTGTTTTATCGCACAAAATGTTGCTGCGTAGCAGAATTTTAGATGCATAGCAATACGCACTACACAGTATCAAAACCAAATTCGAGAAAATCGTTGGTTAAATGTCGCAACCGATCAGAATCGGCTGGTTATCAATTTCCCAGGTTGAGTAACCAAGCCTTGGTTAAAATATTGGTGATGAACAATCGATGGTTTTCTGCTGGAATAACTCTTAATTAAGTTACACCGAGAGTGCACAGATTGTCCCTTAAAGATTTATTCAAAGCTAAAGAAAAGATCATTTGTTATTTTGGTTTTAAGGGGGGGTAGTGTCCTTGGAATTCAAAATTTAACGCACTTGATTCGTATGTATCAAAAAAACGTACAGCCGACGCACGGTATGCAAATACTTGTTTTAAAATAAGTATAAAGAGCTTTCTTCGTGTCATATTGCTTATTTCTTTGACAATTTACTACCTACTTTCGACTAAAAAGCTTTCCCTATCTTTTTCGTAAGTGTCTTTCCTTGTGAGAAAATGACAGTCATAACTTTCATTACTTTCAACAAAAGTTAGAGAACTGGCTTAACTTGTTGGCAAATACTCAATTGTGTGTGAAGTTAATGAACAAACTCAATTAAAACACGTAAATCAAAGTCAATGGGTACATAATGTCGTTGCGTTGCCTAAATGTGATTAATTGTTGAGGTGATTAATTTGAGGTCGTCATCTCATTTGGCTGGCGAACTTCTTTCGCAGGCTATAAATCGGTAATGAAGTGTATTGTTCGTTAAACAAATAATTTTTGTTTTTAAAATTCAGTCAGCCTTTAAAAATAATGTCAAGTCAGAGAAAATGTCACATCGCTTCCGCAGTCGGAGACTAAATTCATTGAACCTGCTGCGTAATATATGTTCATACAAAGCCGACATTTCAATAACAGAAAAATATCACCTAAATGGTGAAATAAGTCCACGTCGACGATTCCCAAAATAAAAGTGACACTTTCACAACAACTTGTTGTTCTCAAAAGCACAAATAACGAAGAAAGTTGTACGAGAGTCCACTGTGTGGGTGATTTGAAATTATTGTTCCACATAAGTTGTAGAAAAATATATTCTTAGCAGATTTTTAGGCGAATTTGAGCTTTTCATAGTGACATTTCGAATTTTTAATTTTTCGAAATGACGTTTACACACTAGAACTTCGAAAAGCTTTCTTTTTTTGGCAGATATTTTAATTAGGATCCCAAAAATAAACGAAACGGATATAATTAAAAAAAAATAAAGATAAAAAGGCGGATAAAACAAATACAAATCTGTACATACTCGAACGTCTGCTCCGACTCTGACACACATCAAAATGTCAAAACTGCTTGTTTATTTATGGGGGTAAAATTGTTTCTTGCAATTTTATTTCTTTTTCCACCCAGGTGCGAACGCTTTAATGAAGATGTATCTTTGAAAATAAGATCTTGACACGAAGAAAACTTCTAAAAATACAACGCCTACGGTAAATGTCATAAAATATTTTTAGAAATGAAGAAATAACAGCGACTTTGAGGTTACAATAAATTTTTCCCAAATTGGAAATTGATTTAAGAAAATTTGCAACTTTCGTAAGCCCGTTGATTGGGTCCTCGCTAAGACTCAACTATGAGTGAATTAGACTAGTCCCTTTCAGGGATTATGCTAATGATATCACCTCATTTGAATGTTAGAATTGGTACTCCATCGCCCACATTTGTTGTATGTAAAGTATACACCAAAATGCAGTTGTATGTCCTTACGTGTGCTCTTTACAAATATGTTATCTATTTGGTCATTATATGTTATCAATCATTTTATACGGTATTTTTACGTTTGACGTAAGCCCCATTTGTAGATTTACGTCAAATTTCTCATACATTTTATATTTTGTATACCCTATTGTAAGGGTATTACAATGTTGACTCATAGTTTGCATGATACCTTCATATTTCTCGTAGACCCCTAAAAGTTACTATGTTTGTGATCAGCATCAAAAGTTATGTGATCAAGCCATGTACGTCCGTCTGTCCGCCCATTGTCTATCTTGAAGCTCTAAAATGCCTGCTAAAAAGCTCAAATCATATACGCTCGGAATGATCAAGTGAAAAGATTTTCCAAATCCGCCAACAATTGAAAAAAAACACTTTGGGAAAAATCTAAATTCAAAGTTGACATTTTGAATATTATATCTACTCTCTAGCGGCCCGAAATGCTTAAGTGGAAATGTTTTATAATCCGCCCACTAAAAAAAGTGAGTTATTGAAATAAGTAATCAATGGAAATGAAATCGCAAAGTATACAGATAAAGTCGTCCTTAACAATTCCTCCATACAAAGTTGTTTGCCACGCCCACTCTTTATGGCGTTGTTATTTCAGTAGCATTGCTTTTTTAATGAAATTGTTGAAAAATGTTATGTGTAACAAAAATGTAGGTAATATCCTTCCACACAATTCGACCAGATTTTTACCACATCCACGATTGTAGGGTATCCAACAGTTCATCCAAGATCATCCAAGTGTAGGTTATTCTAATGTTGTTTTTATACCCTATTCTAAGGGTATATTAATTTTGACGCAAAATTTGTAACATACCTTAATATTGCCCGTAGGCCCCTAAAAGTTACTATATTTATGATCAGCATCGATAGTAATGTCGATCTAGCCATGTCCGTCCGTCCGTCTGTCGGCAAAAATTAGGCCTTTAAACTGGGCCTAGAGAGCTGAAATTTTAACCATATACTCTCTAGGGCACCGAAATAATCAAGTTTACGAATTTTTCAAATCCCCCGACAGACACGCCCACAAACTCAAAAAAAAAAACAATTTTTCGAAAAAATCGATTTTTGAGCTAGTAAGTAAAAATAAGTGCGTTTAATTTACAAGGCGACTACGAGTTCCCACTAGTTAACCCTCTGTGATTAGACAAACAGCTCATGGCTGTTCACTAAAAATGTTCCCTTTCAGCAAGTTAAAGAAATCAGCCTTAATTCGTCCGAAAAGTACAGATGTCAAACAGATCTGAATAATTTTTTTCCTGCACACGAAGTTTTCTCATTCTAGACGCATATTGGACGCAATGTACGGAAGGCAGTCGATTGTGTCATGCTTGTATTTTTTCCATAGGCAACTGCACGCCAAATTATTTATACCCTATTCTAGGGGTATATTAATTTTGACGCGAAGTTTGTAACATACCTTAATATTGCCCGTAGACCCCTAAAAGTTAATATATTTATGATCAGCATCGATAGTAATGTCTAAGTTTAAGGCTTTAAACTGGACCTAGAGGGATGAAATTTTAACCATATACATGTAGGGGTATTATATAGGGCAGTCTTCAGCGATCCACGGCGCGAGATAGACATGTAATATTTTCCCTCTCTTCTAAATAAATTCATTAAAAGAAAGCGGTGTCGAGTTTTTCTTTTGCTAGTTCCTACAAATTTGGGGGCTCAACCGGGATTCGGGGTTTTCCGCTTAAGTAGAGAAAAAGGAATCATAGGCGCCTGCGAAAGTTTCATACGGTGGCAACGACGATAACACATGCAATAATAACGATATTGAAAGAAAAGGCGACGAAGAACAACAGCAACGGCAAAGAAGCAGCATATACCAGCAACGGCAGCAACGGTATCAACGCAAAAAACAACAACGCTTACGGCAACGGAGGTTCACCAAGAAAAAATAATCGCGCCACAAGGAACGAAAAATAATAGAAAAAAAATAACGTCAGTTTTCATCACGATATAGTCACAAAGCAACAGCAAAGAAGCAGCATATACCAGCAACGGCAGCAACGATATCAACGCAAATAACAACAACGCTAATACGGTAACGTTCAAGTAACAGAGGTACCTACACAAAAAAAAATCGCGCGACTAGAAACGAAGAAAAAATGTAACATCAGTCTTCCTAAAATACATTGTCAGCAGCAGACATCATCATAGAGCGATTCACATCGCGGGTTATTTTACATGATACCTGCGTCAAGAAACGATTTCGACAAAATCAAAAAGTGAGTATTGAATAATTCGGTACAGTCACGAATTGTCTTATCGAATGGAACAATTGTTGAAAGATTTGACGACAGTTCGGTTACGCGCACTGTGTAAGGTACGAGGTCTTTCTATTCATTACAGAGTCAAACGTGAACTAGTAGAACGATTGATTAAAGATAATATCAAAGAACAGGATATTACCAAACTAATCGAAGAAGTCGTTGAGGAAGATTCTTCTGCAAGGGACAGCGGCGACAGTGACGGACATTTGTGTGGACAGGAGTGGAATACCGTGAGCAAAGACGTGATGAACAAATCTGAACATTCACAGGCGACAATGGCGAATAATAGTATTAACTTCAGGGACATCGAAGACGCGTTGGAAATATTCGAAGGTACGCCGGCTCAGTGCATTGTGCAATGGGCGAATAATTTTGAGGACATTGCAACCACATGTGTGTGGAACGATGTGGAAAGATTTATTTATGCCCGGAAATTGGTGAAAGGTGTTGCGAAACTCTTCGTTGAGGCTACACCGGAAATAAAGGACTACAAAACATTGATTGACCAACTGAAGTCTGAGTATTCTACACCAGTCACCAGCATTGAAATACACGACATGCTTAGGAAGCGGACGAAAACAAGTAACGAAACCTATCTGGAGTACTTATATAAGATGATGCAGATAGCTAACAAAGGCTCCGTTGATGAAAAATCGCTCGTTGGGTATGTGGTAGCGGGTATAGAAGACGATCCGCATCATAAGACGATCTTATTCGAGGCACAGTCGATAAAACAACTTAAGGAAAAGCTAAAAGTCTACGAATCCATCCAAGTAAGTGTCCGTGCAAGGAACGAACTCCCAATTCCATCATCTCGAGGTGAAAACACCCGGCAACGGGAACAACAACGGTGTCAAAACTGTGGTGCCCGTTCACACAAGGTGGATGTCTGTCCACACAAGGAAAAGGGTACTAGATGCTTTCGCTGCAATGATTTTGGGCACATCGGCAGAAACTGTCCAAGCAATGTCATCCCAAGTAGACCATCTCAAACCAACTGTATTGAAGTTTCTAATATTGCAGAACGTAATCTTTGTCCTCAGCCCCACACCACAGAAATGCATACGACAGTGAAGATAAGCAACGTCGAGATTTCAGCGCTCGTTGATACAGGTAGTGACGTCACCATCTTGAAGCGGTCGGTATATGACCGCCTTCGGGCTGCTTCGCAACTGACTCGTCCAGGAGTAGTCCTGCAGGGATTTGGCCACAACCCTAAACAGACGCTAGGTACGTTTCCCACGACCATATCAATCGACTCCAACTGTTTCAAAGTAAACTGTCACGTCGTACCAAACTCCTGGATGTCATCGGATATGATTATCGGCAAAGATGTTCTGTCACTCACTAATCTCTCCGTTGTAAGAGGGGAGGTAAAAATCGAGTGCATCGAACCGTCATTCAGTCGGGAATTGCCTTGCTTCAATGAAGTCACCATCACCGAACCCGTGGAAGCACCATATGATATTGATCGAGAAGTAAGTTCCGAAATACGAAACGAGATTAACCTTTTGATTTCCGATTACAGACCTATCGTGCCGCCAACTTCCGCCATAGAAATGCGCATCGATTTGCTAGACGATATCCCAGTGTATCAACCACCACGACGTTTGTCTCCATTAGAAAAAGGTGTTGTGCGAAAGCAAGTTGACGAATGGCTGCAAGCGCAGATAATACGTCCCAGTAAATCGGATTATGCCAGTCCTGTTGTGCTAACAGAAAAGAAGGATGGGAGTTATCGTTTATGCATCGACTACAGGAAGTTAAACGCCAAGGTGATTCGAGATCGATACCCTTTGCCTTTGATAGAAGACGTTATAGACACGTTAAGCAATGCAAAGATCTTTACAAGCCTTGATCTACATAACGGCTTCTTTCACGTTGATATCGCTCCTTCTAGTCGCCGCTACACATCTTTTGTTACTCCGGAGGGTCAGTTTGAGTTCTTAAAAGCACCGTTTGGCCTTTGTAACTCGCCATCCGTATTTCAGCGGTACGTGAATGTTGTATTCGAAGAGCTTATTCGTTCGAAACTCATAAGTATCTACGTCGATGACATAATCATACCGTCAGAGGATGAAATAAAAAATTTCGAAACGATACGCAGGGTGTTCGAGATTGCTGGCAAGAATGGAATTCAATTCAAGTGGAACAAATGTAAGTTCCTTCAACGAACGATAACATACTTGGGACATATCATTAGCGAAGGGTGCGTAAGACCATCGGAGGAAAAGACAAAATCAATTCGACACTTTCCAGAACCACGAACCGTCAAGGAGGTACAACGATTTTTGGGGCTAACCAGCTATTTTCGTAAGTTTGTCAAAGACTTTTCCTCGATTGCCAAGCCGCTTCGAGAACTTACAAAACAAAATGCCAAATTCGAATTTGGGCCCGATCAACGTAACGCCTTCCATATCCTAAAAGATATTATGTGCAGTGAACCCGTGCTGAGAATTTTCAATACTCGCTTCGAGACTGAGCTTCACGCGGATGCAAGCAAGAACGGCGGTGGAGCTATTCTTTTACAGCGGTGTCCAGACGACCAACAGTTTCACCCTGTGTTTTATTACAGTTTTCAAACAGATGAGGCTGAGCAACGATACTCCAGCTACGAACTGGAGATGCTAGCTGTGGTTCGGGCATTGAAGAGGTTACGGCACTATCTCCTGGGCATCAAGTTTACAATTTTCACCGACTGCCAAGCCTTCGAGATGACGATGAAAAAGCGTGACATAAACGCCCGAGTTGCGCGCTGGGCGATGGTTATCGATGAGTTCCAGTGCCCAGTGAAACATCGAAAAGGAGCGGCTATGCAGCACGTCGATGCGTTAAGTCGCGGTCCAGTTGTGTTTTTGGTGGAAGATGGCTTACTGGAGAGAATCCGGAACGCACAACGAGAAGACAGCCGGTGCAGTATTCTACTAGATGTCTTAGCCAAGGAGGAAAGCTTTCGAAACTACGTTCTTAGAAGTGGTGTGCTCTACAAGTACAGTGAAGGCGATTATTATCTCGTACTCCCTAAGGCTATGCAAAGGGAACTTATTCTGAAGACCCATGTCAATGGTCATATGAGTGCAAAACAGGTTGAGAAGATAATCAGCAGGGATTATTACGTTCCGAAGTTAGCCGAAAAGGTAATTGCTGTCATTAAAAACTGCATACATTGTATTCTCGCAGCTCGAAAAGCCGGTAAGCAGGAAGGACTTTTGAACCCGATAGACAAGCCAGACGTGCCGCTCCATACTTTCCACGTCGACCACCTGGGTCCATTACCGTCTACTTCGAAAAATTACAAATACTTGTTCGTGCTGGTGGATGCCTTCACGAAGTTTGTATGGATCTACCCGGTAAAGACGACCAACGCCGAAGAAGTGATCACAAAACTGGATCAGCATAAAGGCACATTCGGAAGCCCTCTAAGGATCATCAGTGATCGAGGAGCAGCTTTTACCTCCAACAGCTTCAACGAGTACTGTCAGCAATACCATATACAACACGTTAAGATAACCACTGGTATTCCCCGAGGAAATGGTCAGGTGGAAAGGACCAATCGGACTATTATTACGGTCCTCTCGAAACTATCAGTGGACGATCCAAAAAAATGGTTCAAGCATGTGCCTAAAGTACAACAAGCGCTTAATTCGAGGGTGGTCAGGAGTACAAAGAGGACACCTTTTGAACTTCTGGTTGGTGTTCAAATGCGGGGCGATATTTGTTCTAATTTGGTGGCTATGATTGAGGAGGAAATGATCCAGATGTTCGACGAAAGGAGGGATGAGCTTCGGGAGTGTGCCAAGGCCCAGATCATCCGTCTACAAGAAGAAAATCGTAAACATTACAATCTACGCAGGAAAAGGCCGACTCTGTATCGCGTAAAGGACTTGGTTGCGATAAGGCGAACGCAATTTGCTCCTGGGTTAAAGGTTTTTCCAAATACTTAGGCCCATATGAAGTGGTTCGGGTGAAGGGTAAAGATCGCTACGACTTGCTGAAGGTAGGTAACCACGAAGGTCCCCAAAGAACGTCATCTGCAGCAGATTCGATAAAACCATGGGCTGGCATTATCTCCGAATTTGAATCATCGGAGTCCGATGATGAAGTCAGGACGGCCGAAATGTAGGGGTATTATATAGGGCAGTCTTCAGCGATCCACGGCGCGAGATAGACATGTAATATTTTCCCTCTCTTCTAAATAAATTCATTAAAAGAAAGCGGTGTCGAGTTTTTCTTTTGCTAGTTCCTACATACATTCTAGGGGCCCGAAGTAATCTAGTTTAAGAATATTTGAAATCCGCCCACAGACACGCCCCCAAACTGAAAAAAACAAATTTATCGAAAAAATCGAATTTTGAGCTAGAAAGCTGAAATTTTTTATATATGATCTTTGACTCCTAGGACTGCTCGGGAGATAAAATTTCCAAAATCCGCCCACTGACACGCCCACAATTAAATAAAATAATTTTATTGAAAAGTCAAAGTCTGAGCTAGGAAACTGAAATTTATAATATAGACTCTCCAGGTGCCCTTTATACTTATGTTTAAATATTTTTTAAATCCGCCTAGTGACACGCCCACAATTAAATAAAAGAATTTTATTGAAAAACCAAAGTTTGAGATGGAGAGCGTTTTTTTGTTTATATAGAGCGTTCTCAACAATTCAACTATACTTAGACTTTTGTCACGCCCACCTATGAGGGATAGGAATAAGAATAGCAACAGTTCGCCCAAGCGGACTGTAGCCCGTCCCTATGCTTTTTTATTACAAATTGCAATTGGAATTTTGAGACTTTATGTGGCAACTTTTAATGCAACGGAGAATTTGACTACTTTAGTGAAGTATTTCACACTCCACTTTGGATCAGCATGATGAAACTAACTGCTGGTCCAAAAACACGTCTTATTGAGTGGTCATGACTCATTGAGTTCTCAAGACGATTTTTAACATAATTTAAAGAAATTATGTATCCTCTTATTCAAAGGAATACATTCTTTGACCACCTAGAAAACTTGTGCTATGCTTTGTGATGAACGGACTCACATAACAGAACTAGAATTAAGACGAATTGTCGCTGTTATGAAGAGGAATTCCGGGCCTAGAAAAAGAGTTTTTGAACTTGCTAAGTTGAACTTTGAAGGCATGATAACTTGCGCTGAATCGAAAGAAACATCTCCTGCAATTATTCAATTGATAAATGTGATTCCTCAAAACCTCGTGTATTCGGAAATCAATATGTATTTACCGGAACACCAATGTCACTATCTTGCTTACTAAATGATCTAAGCGACTTATCAAACACTGAAGATTCCTAACACTTCAACCTAACCTTACCTAATCCATGTCACACTCAAGCAGTAGAGTGCTGTGTGCAGATGTGGCCGAAGATTCAGCAATGGTGGTCGGTGAATATGCAAGAGATGGTTCAATACGCTATAAAACATTATCGCGGGCAGTTCTTCCTCGTTTTCATACCAAAGCAATAAGTTGGAATAAAATTTGAATTTAAAAAAAAAATCTTTTCGCACAATTTATCATTTACAACAATTACTTTAAGCGATACAGTATGTACCATTTTTTAACAAACAAAAATTATAGCTCAGATTGTTATGTTCGTTAGGTTAAGAGAGCCCAAACCTATACTTTAAAAGAAAATTTGTGCTCACTCTTCCTATTCCACTATGGTCACACTGATGGAGAGCATGCTGCCAATTGTTGAGCTTAGGGGTATGCTCCGGAAGGTGAAACGATAAATCCTAGCAGTAATAAGAAATACATTACAACGTGCTACCAGGAACTGATTTGGCTTGTCTTAGAAAAGAGTTGATGGAGATAGATGCTCTCGACTTCATACAGTCAAAGCTGATTATGCAAGGATCCAATAAATTTGTATGGGGTGGCGACGGTGTAGAGGTTAGTGTGTTGGCTTGTGACCCGTGCGGTGCAGGTTCAATCCCCATGGGGAACACCAACATACGCCACCCATTCACATGCCTCTACACTAAAAAGGAGGATTTCTGCCTGGTAGTACAATGGACCGTTACCGAGTCTGAGTGCTCTGGGATTTGGATTTCCTTTTTTAAAAAAAAGAAAAAAAAAAAAAAAAAATGCTATCCTTGCCGTTTCCCAAACAACAATCAGCCAGCCAGTTTATTTACGCATATCCGACAGAGTTGACTGAATTCAGTCTAATCATACGACCGCTGATATTATTATTCTTAGCGACTTAATATTCAAAAATCCATTTGGCTACGATATTCCAAGAAAACTAATGAAGCCAGCAGGTCGCAGCAGTCACGCCGAATCGTTTGGTCTCGGAAACCCATATTCTTGATCTCTTTCTTTCTCCGAAACAACTGATGTTCCATTTAAATTTCGGCCCCTTGGGAAACTCTGACCATTTTCTAATGAGAGCAGCACACTATCTTCCTTCTCCGGTAAGAAGAGATCAGCATCAAAGGATTTGGAATTATAAGAACTGTTTGAAATTTATTTTCGCATCCCTGCCATGGCCTTATCTTTGCTTAAGAAATACAAGCCGTGTTTAATTACCGCATATGATCTGTACGGATCATCAATTTCTATGCTTTTCAACAAATACATAATTATGATCTTGCTATTCATCAGGATCACGTTTTAGAATCTATAAATTAATTCTCACTATTTCCCACTAGGTGACAATTTTTTATTCCATGAAATGATCAAATCGAACTTTTTGCATAGTTCCTTAAGACCGCGAACCATTACCAAATAAAATAAGAAAGGTTTGGCAGTCAAGTTCAATCCATGTAGGTACTGCAGCTGCTCGAAAAAATGTTTAAAGGCCGAAAGCGTATAATTTTAATTTGATAGAAATTTTTCATTGTCCAATAACTCCGGCTAAATTTCCAATTGGACATTTAGCTGTGTAAGTATTCGTTGATTTATTATCGTCGGCATATTTGTCCAGATCATAAGTCATAATAGAACACGGTTACAAATTTTAACACTTGAGTCGAAAGTATTACGGAAATGATTATTCTCGTTATGGAACTCTACATTCCAAATTTGAACACAAATTCAGAATCGACTAAACCATGGTTCAACAAACAATGCAGGCAAGCAACAGCTGCAAAGATCAGAGCATTCAAGGCCTAGCGTTCAAATTTAGCTGACGAAATAAGAAATACTGTTGTCTTGTCTCCGTAAGGAAAAATGAAGCGTTCCCAACGAACCACCAGGTAGTAAAATTAAGTACGGAGTCGACATGGAACTGAACATATCCAAATCACTATCATATCCCGGATTCCTCTATTGTAATCCAGGGGGAAAGACAAGTTATCAGGGAGGCCACTCCCTCTTTTCCCAATAACCAAAAGAGATGTTGCCTCCATTATAAATAAGTATTAGGCATTAACAGGGCCTAAAACCTAGGTTCTCCAACCACTTTCTTTGCGAAGTGAAAGGGACTTACAATTTTAAGCCGAATCCGAACGGCAAATTTGAGAAGCTTCTCATGGCAATTGATGCTCTTGGATGTTTGATAAACAAGTAGCTATAAAAGTTCTCGACTCACACTCCATAATATCATCTCAATTAGTCAACATCACTGTCCTCTGGGTTCTCGGTAATAGTAACAGAAAAATACAAAGCGCTAGCAACGCACGGCTCTACCCTTGACAGCTCTCTTGCAAAGACAGTTTCTACCATAGGAACTGTCAAAGGAAAAATATCCCATTACTACCTTTCACGTGGGCGCAGTGGTGCAGACGTTAGTGTCTTGGACTATTAATCTAAAGGTCTCAGGTTCAAATCCCGCCGGGTACAAGTGACATTTAAAAAGTTTTTTTCCACTGCCCCACCTCTTGCGAACGTCTCACAAACATCCAAGAGTGTCAAATGTCATGAGCAGCTTCTCAAATTTGCCGTTCGGATTCGACTTAAAATTGTAGGTCCCTTGCACTTCGCACAAGCAATTGGTTGGAGAAGCTGGGTTTAGGCCCTGTATGAGCCGTTGATGCCTTATTTTTAATTTTATTTTAGCTTTTACGGGCGACATCCAGATGGAGCAACCTAAACAGCTATCATGTAAAGGAAGATATGGCGCTGCTTCAACGCAAAAAAAACCCACGATGTAACAAGTAACAAACAGAACCCAACAGGAGATTGCCAGAATTGTGGCTTTTTAAGTATTACTATAACTGAGCCCTAACTTCTGAGTTTTGTGAGTATGTGTTATTTTGCTTAAAAGAATAAATACAAAGAGGTCTTATGGAAATGGTAATCTTATACCTGGTTATGTTTTCCGAAGTGATGACGGTCTAACTTCCAATTCCGATAGTGAATATGTTACTCGTTTTCAATTTCGACATCATACAACATCAGCGACAGAGAGTGATTTTTCCGATAAAACTAACCCTACCAAAACGACAAAAATTACATCAAAAAAAATAAAGCCTATGAAAGTAAATTGGGTAACGGAATATTTAGTTAATTGTACACCACCAAAATAACATAATATTATGTACTAAAATATGTTTTTTTTATAATTTGCGTGCGCTAAAGGGAAACAGGTAACACAACAACCGGAGTTTATTGAAAAACTTGAATCAACAAAAAATGTTGTTTATTGAATTTTCTAAAGACCTAATTGAAACAGTAGTAGAACAATTCAATCTAAAAGCTGTACAGTTATAGAAATAATCCAGAAACACAATATGGATTAACGTCCAGCCGTAGCCGAACACCTATGCAAATCTCGCAATGCTTGCCTTGCTCGAAAAAACACTGCTCTACATATAGATGTAACGCCACTAAGGTGTGTGAGTGACGCAAGTTACAAAGGTCCTGCCCCATCCAATCCTGAAACCTGAACTCAGCAAAATAAAGAACCAGAGCGTAACGGGATAGGAATAGGGATTTTCCGTCAAACTCTATGAAAACGGACAATGTTGATCATTATGCCAAAATGACGAAAACAAATATAAAAAAAGAAAATAGTTTTAAGTTGCAACATCTGCGGAGGGTAAATTTTTCATAAGCTTATTTTATTTCATTTTTTTTTAATTTTAAATAATAAAAAGTTTGCAGGGGGGTATATGATTGTTCGATTTTATTTGTTTTCTCTACAAGAGCGCTGCGGCGTAATGCCCGTATTGAAAACAACATAGGTAAGGCACTAGATTGAATTTATGTAAGTTTGAGAATAACCGTACCAATGAACTGAGTAACGTCTTTTGGAATAACGACAGATTTCAACTTGTGTTGCGATGCCTCGCAATAAACAAGTTTGCAAAAATAACACATATGACATGACACAAATTCACTTAAGTTTCTATGCATAAATCTTATGCATAGGAGCATAATAAGGTAAATGATTTATAAGGAATTTTAATATATATTTGCGGGAAAATGACTCATGCTGATTTTTCCTGATCGATAACTCAGCAACTACAAAAGATTATGAAACGAAAAATTATGACGTTATAGAATCGAGCATCCAATAGTATCGATAACTCAACTTTGACATAAGTCGACTGTTGTTACAGATACATTATGCAAAAAAATCTATTTGCATTTTTTTAACGCAAAGTAAAGCTTTATAAATAATCCAACAAAATTTATTTCATTTCGTTCATGAGTCATGCGAAGGCTAAGTTGAGGCTTCGTTATGAAAATTAAAGTAAAATGCTGTTAAAAAACCTTAAGAACAGTCATACTGCATTGAGATGGTAATTTATGGACCCTGAAATATCGCATCACTTAACCCTAAATTTACATTAACAAGTCCATTCAAAATGTGCAAAATGAAATAATTCGTTACTCTTACTTTAACCACAATTATTTGCATGCTATTACTATTAACTCATTCATGTGGATAAATTCTACAATATTGAATACATTTCTCTGCTCTTCAAATCTATTTCAATTCCATGTGTATACATTAGTAGACCATGTTACTCATAATAACAATACCTATGCCTACTTAAAATAATTAAAATGAATTGCTCTTCAATGTTTATTCATTCCAGATACATTATGTTGAATACCAACATTGAGGTCTAGAAGCCACACATAGCACAAGTGGTTGCTTGTTTTTATTCGCCCAAAATGTGTGTGTACTTGCAAACATAATTTAACTAAAATGTTTACATTCAAAATTCATTTAAGATGACTTTATTGACTGAAGAAATAAAGAAATCTATGAAAATATGTTTTCGTTTCGAGACAATCAATATTTGTTTCATCCTTTAGCAATTGAATATTGCATCGTTAAATTAAAAATTACCTACAGATACTCGTACCTAGTACATATATGTTCAAAGCAAGGAATTTAGAAACCATATCGGGCTTAAGAATGGGAATCAGTTTCAAATGTTTGATTGTAAAACGAGTTTTGAAAAATGTTCAACGAAAGTAAATGTAAATTTATATGTTGATATCTATATAAATACGGAGTTGAAAATGCTTGAAGGTACTTGAAAATGCTTGAAGTTACTTGAAGTTAGGTACTTGAAAATGCTTGAAGTTACTTGAAGTTACCTGAAAATGTTTGAAGTTACTTTAAGTTACATGAAAATGCTTAAAGTTACTTGAAAATGCTTGAAAACTTGAAGTTACTTGAAAATACAGGACAAATTTTATATCATGTGAAATCGGAAAATGCAATGTCGAAAAATTTCATATTCCGATTAATATGTATAACAGTCGAGTTTGTTTTTTTTTCAACTTTTAGAATAAATTGGTCGAATTTAGACCATGGGGCGACCCCTAGTCTAATTTAATTTAGCACTTTTGTTTTGTTACTTTTGTTGGAATTACCTGCCATATTAGGTTATAAGATATCCTGTATTACATTTCGATAGGAAAAACTATGATAAACTCGCAAAATTTGTAAAGGATTAAATAAATCCGAGAATGAAAATTAAATAGATCAATATCAACAAGGACACACATCTGTTGGAAAACCTACGAAAAGTATAGCTGTTGCGAAACAACTTAGAACCTTCAGGAGTATAAATTTCCCACTGACAAAAATAGTAGATAGTTAAATTTATTTCATTTGAATCATTTACATTTTATTTGGTACCGCGCATTTAACATTGTGTCCTTCTGAATCATTATTTATATTTTTTTGTAGGAAATTTTGTTAGAAATATACATCAGTTTGAAAAGAAATACGAACAAAAACCTTCAACATAATTGAGGAGAAAAATAGCAGTGTATAATAAATATTAAATAAATAAATGTGCTTATACAATAAATAAATAAATACATATATATAAAGAACTAAGTAAATAACTAAATAATTATAATAAATAATAAAATAACACAGAAATAATAAATAAATAATACATAAATAATAAAAAAATTAAAAACATAAAATAAATAAAAAATAAATTATACATAATTAATGAATAGATAATAAATAAATATTAAAAATATCTATATAAAATAAATAAATAATAAATAAATAAAAAAATAAATAATAAATAAATAATTAATAAATAAACAATAAATAATTAAATAAAAAAGAAATATTAACTAAGTAATAAATAAATAAATGGATATTACTTAAATTTAAACTCTTACAAATAAATGACTAGATTGTGTAAACATAAAAACCAGGATAGAGAGAAATAGAGGAATAAATAGTTATAAACAAGGCTATTTACTATAGGTCCAAAAACGTATGTACGTACATAAACCGATAAGTTAATAATTCAACATGTAAATAACACCTAACATAACATTATATAAAAAGCGAAAAATAAGTTCATTGGAGTAACGAAGTGTTTAACTTGATGTATTCAAATTACTTACTGTCAGACTGTCAGAAATGATGCATCTTGTTTTCAACGTATCATTTAGTTTATCGATTGTATTACCTATCAATTCAACATTCGCTCTTTCATAAATATCAATGGTTGAGTGGTGCCAAAGTAAGTTTAGCATAATTTTTAACAATTTGTTTTGGTATAGTTGGAATTTTTGTATATGACATATTGCAGAGTCACCTCAGCAGGATTGCTTGGAAGATTACTTTGTGCAAGGTAATTTTGTTCTCGCTGGTTGCTATGCCTAGTTTTTATTGTCTTGTTTATGTGGTCCTTAAATATAAGTTTGGAGTTAAAATAAATTCCGAGGGCTCCCAATCTATACAATTTCCATTCTAAAACTGTAACGGGTTGCTGGGGATAAAGCAAGACTTTGGTTTTCGCGTGATAAAAATGGCTTGCATTTTCCCTACATTAAGTTTTATTTGCATCTGTGATAAAATTTGATCAACACTACATTTTGAAGGTTCCTCTCAATATTGAGAGCGAATTCATGCGATGGAAATATTCCGGTATCATCTGCAAATGCAGCCAGATCATAGTTGTTTATTTTTCGCAGGTCAGATATATGAATGTTATACAACACTGTGCCCAAAACTGAGCCTTCTGGAAAACCTGAATGGAAAAATATAAAATCTAAAACACCACTGTTAACATGGACCTTAATTCCTTGACTGAACAAAAAAAACTTTGAATTTGAAGATTTGTTCTTATAAAACTTGTTCATATATTTTGCTAAGTTACTTAGATGGCTGTTACTTTCCGGTCGTACTTACTGCTGGGTTACCCCAGCATATTGGCAGCACTTTGGCCAGTTTCCAGCATCAGGAAAGTGTTGTACTATTAGACAAGCGTTTATTATGAATGCAATAAATTTAATACCAGCTTTAGGTAATTGCTTTAGATAAACGTTTCTAATCATGTTTCCCATTTTTTTTAATTCGCAGCTTGTTTATTAATATAAATGGTAGAGGATGAACGACTATCACTGCCCTCCATAAATGCCTCGATTATGTTATTTCCCAAAGCGTTTGTATAAGTATCACAGTGTTGAGACACAGTGTGATTATTTAAGAAGTTTCCGACAAGTACATTAGCTTTTATATAATATAGTATGTGCCTGAATAGTTTGTAAGAAGCGGGAACTGTCTGTTTATGTCAAGTATACAGTATAAACTAGATTTACGCAACTAATAGAAATTGAGGCAGTTGCAATAACCGAGGTTGTTGCACTTACCGGGTTACATTTTTATACCCTATTCTAAGGGTATATTAATTTTTACCAATATTAAGGTATGTTACAAACTATGCTGTAACATACCTTAATATTGCCCGTAGACCCCTAAAAGTTACTATATTTATGATCAGCATCGATAGTAATGTCGATCTAGCCATGTCCGTCCGTCCGTCCGTCCGTCCGTCTGTCGCAAAAATTAGGCCTTTAAACAGGACCTAGAGAGCTGAAATTTTAACCATATACTCTCTAGGTTCCCGAAATAATCAAGTTTACGAATTTTTGAAATCCGCCCACAGACACGCCCACAAACTCAAAAAAAAACAAAATTTTGGAAAAAATCGAATTTTGAGCTAGAAAGCTGATTTATATATGATCTATGACTCCTAAAACTGCCCGGGATAAAAAAATTTCAAAATCCGGCCACTGAAACGCCCACAAATAAATAAAACAATTTTTTGAAAATCCAAAGTTTGAGCTAGGGACCTGAAATTTATAATATATACTCTCTAGGGGCCCTTTATGCTCATGTGTTAATTTTTTTTAAATCCGCCTACTGACATGCCCACAATTAAATAAAACAATTTTATTGAAACACCCAAGTTTGAGCTAGGGAGCGTTTTTTTTTGATAAAATCCTTTAAATGTTATATAACAAAATATGTAGAGCGTTCATAACAATTCAACCATACTTAGACTTTTGCCACGCCCACTTATGAGGGATAGGAATAAGAATAGGATATCCAACAGTTCGCCCAAGCGGACTGTAGCCCGTCCCTATGTTTTTGTTTTGCTTTGTCCCGAAAATCTGATATTTTTCCAGTGTGAAATTTATACTCTTAGAGGTTCTAAGTAGTTTCGCAAGAGCAGGGCGAGGTTTTTCAATGGAACTATTGGACAGGTGGGTGTCCTTGTTGCTAGATCTATTGAAGTTTCACTCTCGGGTTTATTTAATGCTTTACAAAGACTTTGTTGAAATAAGATATCCATTCATCAACACGTGAATTTAAGTGCTACCAGAGTGATAGGGACGAAAGGGCTGGTTACGGTGTTGCGATTCTTATCAGAAGATCAATTCAGCTTTCTGTCTTGCCTGTTGTAAGAATGCGTTATGTGGACAATGTATGAATTGAACTAAAATAAAAACAGCTGACATTAAAAGTGTGTTTATTTCACGGGTAAAGCCGCTTCAAATGAACAAAATTGGTTCAAAAATGATTTAGGAAGGCTCTTTTCAATAAATGGGGAGTTTGTCATTGGAGAGGATCTTAATTTCCGACATAGGGGTTATGTAAGAGCGAATGCATGGGGAAATTTATTTTCAGATCTCCTTGCCAATAACTGTATTATTTCCTGCTAGTTCTCGTGGTAGCCCTTCTGTCCTAGATTTGTTTGTTACGAATGTCCCCTGTTATCCAATACGAACTTAGCTCTGACCATAATCCGTTTTATTGCCGTCTTTTACGGTCAGGGGAAAAAATGCAATACATTTCAGACTTAGAAAATGCTAACTGGACACGCTTTAGTTCAGAAATTAATAAATAACACATCGCCCACCTAGAAAATGATTTTTCAGAACACATCTTTACTTCGGTCGTTGCCATTCGGTTTTCAAAGTTTGTAAACTTGCTTTTGATCAAACTAAGAAACGTTTCTAGACAAAATTGGCAAAGGTATCGCAATCCTATATTCCGGCCTCAAGTGAAGTGCAAACTTAGCAAACAGATAAACAAGCTCATTTCATAGCACCGTAATAAAGAATTGAATTACAGTACGAACTCGGTAGTCGTGGCACTTCTTGACTCTATAAGTGCAACTCTTCAACACATTTAACTGGATTAGTGCAACTTCTTGCGTTTATTCATCTATTTTTTATGTGCATGTTTTCGTTTTGGTTCATTATTTATGCCATTATCTCACAGTTATGTAGTTTTGCTTGGACCTGGACCAATTTCTTTGTAAATACAAGTTGGCGCAAAAGTTGTCACCCGGCTGTAAATTTTTTTTTAATGAAAAACTTCGATTCTGCTTTTGGATTCTGTTTATTGATGTCTTAAATTTTAGTCGTTTGCGCCACCTAGTACATCCATGTCATTATCTCTATAGAAGCATAGTAAAAGGGCTGTCATAATTTTTTATTTAAAACAAGAATTTCAACAACCTGCAGAAAAGCAGTAAGCTTCGCGGGTAAATTAAATTGTAAAGTATTCTATTTTTGAAAGACAATAAAAAAACATAGGGACGGGCTACGGTCCGCTTTGGCGAACTGTTGGATACCCTATTCTTATTCCTATCCCTCACTTACGTGACAAAAGTCTAAGTATGGTTGAATTGTTAAGAACGCTCTACATATTTTGTTATATAACATTTAAAGGATTTTATCAAAAAAAACGCTCCCTAGCTCAAACTTGGGTGTTTCAATAAAATTGTTTTATTTAATTGTGGGCGTGTCAGTAGGCGCATTTAAAAAAAAATAACACATGAGCATAAAGGGCCCATAGAGAGTATATATTATAAATTTCAGCTCCCTAGTTCAAACTTTGGATTTTCAAAAAAATTGTTTTATTTATTTGTGGGCGTGTCAGTAGGCGGATTTTGAAATTTTTTTATCTCGAGCAGTTTTAGGAGTCATAGATCATATATAAAAAATTTCAGCTTTCTAGCTAAAAATTCGATTTTTTCCAAAATTTTGTTTTTTTGAGTTTGTGGGCGTGTCTGTGGGCGGATTTCAAAAATTCGTAAACTTGATTATTTCGGGACCCTAGAGAGTATATGGTTAAAATTTCAGCTCTCTAGGTCCAGTTTAAAGGCCTAATTTTTTCCGACGGACGGACAGACGGACGGACGGACATTTCTAGATCCACATTACTATCGATGCTGATCATAAATATAGTAACTTTTAGGGGTCTACGGGCAATATTAAGGTATGTTACAAACTATGCGTCAAAATTAATATACCCCTAGAATAGGGTATAAAAACACCTACAGGGGTATTGGTCTAGTCAATTGCATCAACTTATTTCAGGCAGATAAATTCTATCCTGAAATTGCGTCTTGGTTTGTCAACAACACACAACCGTGTTTTAGTTTGTAAATATAAATACAACTGCTGGCGTGCGATGCCTTTTATGCCACCCGAGTCAAATTGTCAAATTGCCGATCCAAAATGTTTGCATTTAAATACTTACAAAATTTATCAATACTCCGTATAATCTGTTTTAATTCATTTTGTTTATACAAATTCTACTATTATCAAACAGATAGTAGGAGTTGAAATAAAAAAGTGTGTGTGCACTCATGTACGTGAGATACACGTTAAACTTTTTTGGAGTGATATTTATGTAAATTCATACGTGTCGAAAATTAGAAGACTTAAATTTAGTGACAATAACCTTAAATACAGAAATTGTGCACGGTTTCAAATGATATCTTGGGTAAATATCATTTTCCCGGACTCGGTGACCTTTTTTAGGGTTTTCTTGGTAAAGTAACCCTGAATACAGAAATACTGGGCGTTTTCTAAGGATATTTCAAAAATGTATCTTATATTCGAATTTTAATGACCTTTTTTAGGGTTGAAAGGATCTCTTGGTAACATAACCTTATGTCAAATTAAAGTGACATACTCAAATTGGCCATCAGGTACTGATATCACGGTACAAATCGAAATTTTTTTCTCCGCTCTTCAACTGATGTACAACAAACTTCATTTCATTTGCGCTGTCAAGTATTCTTTTAAACTTTCTCGTATATAAAGAGCACAATATTGAAATGTTATGGTGCTGATATTTCAAACTGAAATTGAGGACTATAGAGAGGATCGAAAAAGTGTGACCCGAATTTACATCCGTCTGTGTGTGTGTTACCGAGGCTCCAGTCACAATGGGTGGACGGATTTACTTCAAGCCTCATATGTGGGGAGCTTGAATAGAGGATGTTTAGAAGGCTAGTTGGCATTTTATGTGTTATGACCGACTCCAAAGTACATCAGTTATTCACTGCTGACCATGGGATGATCAAACGTCTTTGCAACGAGCACTTGATGTATAGTTGGAAGTTTTGGAGGAAGAACTTCCAACTATACAACTATATACTGCCCGTTCTCTGATCCAGTCCGACCTATTCCAGACATTTGCATGATTGGAAGAGTGATTCCCAAGTGCGAAAAGTTCAAATATCTGGGATCTTTGATCAATAGGGAAGCAAGCTGTGATGACGACATTAAACATCGTGTAATCATAGGCTGCCATCTTGGCATGGTAGCTGGAGTAACAAAGATTGATCGAATAAGAAGTTTCAATGATCCGAGGAAACGTTCACGTCAAATAACCTATTTCGAAGAAAATAGAGCGCGAGCAGCCAAATTTGAAGAAAATATCAATCAAGGTTTCCATATGATCGCAAAAGAGAGGCAGGCCTAAAAACTCCTCAAACGCACAAATGCAGCACCACCAGCATTCGATTGGCCTCAGTGACGAAGTGAATAAAAGTCGGGAGGCCTGCTTTTATTTCCTGAGGTCGATCCGCTGATCCGCCCAGGCGGACCAGTAGGGATGTAGTTAAGCGGGAGGGTTAAGATCCCTTTAGTGCTGGTAATAGCCTCACCGCCATTAAGGAAGAAGAAGAAGATTTTAAGTAACGGTACCTCCCTTACAAATGGTTTTTTTTCAAAACCGACTTTCTCAAAAATGGCTCTAACGCTTTTGATAAAAATAATTGAGATGAGAGTAAGATAATTGCGTTCTCAGATTTTTTGGAATTAGTCGAATTACGGTTCTGTGCACAAATGCTAATATCTCAAAAACGGGTCAAATTATTTCGAAGAAAGTATACTGCTATTTGGAACAGATTTGTATCTTCCCTTCATATAACCGTTTTTTGACATTTTGAAAACTTGGGTTGAGTGCCACTTTTAATCCAAAACGGGTAATGCAATTTAATAGTATAGATACAAACATGTAGAAAAATTCTGCATACTCAAATTATAGAAATATTTTTTTTAATTTCTTTTTTATAATTCTTTTATTCCTTAATAACAGTCGTTAAAATTTTGAAAAACATAATTTTCTTAAAAACCGTTCTAATTGGTTAATAATACTTGGAGTAAATGTAAGAACATGGCATGTTCAGATTTTTGGAAAAGACTCGAATAACATTAGAAAAATTGCTATTGGTAGAAACACATCAACATTTCAAGTTCGACTTTGACTTTGAGAAGAGCTAAAATTTTAAAGTCGAGTCAAACATATTGGAAAAATGCAAAGCGAAACAAAAAATGGTTGTAAACAAAATACAAGCAAGGGAGAAAATTCGGTCAAACTATAAGCATTTGCATGTTGGGAAAAGTGAAAACATTGCCTCAAGGTTGGTGGGATTTGCACTTCAACTTTGAATTTAGGATTTAGGTCTACCGTTGAAGTCGAAATTAAGGTTGAAGTGCTAATATGCTCCATCCCATTAAAAAAAATTGGTTCTAGAAAGTGCGGCGTGGTTGTCAAAGTTGAACTGTTGATGTATTTCTACCATATAACTCAAAAACCGGTGGATTGATTTAAAAAAAATTGAAAATAAAGCTTATTCTATAATTTGGAACGAATTTGCATATTTATTAAATTCTCAAAGTATACAAAATCATAAAGTAGTATTAGGCGTGTTTTATTATTTAGTGTATACCCAGCTCAGCAAAATTTTACATCTTAAGCAACAACAAACCAAAAGATACATAAATTGGTCAGCACATGACTGAACATAAAAAGTGAAGATAAAGGTTTTGGAGCCTCTGGAATGGAAAGACACATAAGCAGGTGTCCGAACCTTGATTAACATTTTCAATGTCTAAGCAAAATTGCGAATTAAATATTTAACCATCCACACTCATTTGCGTACAGTGGATAAATAGCAGAAGGAAAAATTTATTTGGAAACTAAAAAATAGATTAAATATACAGGAATAATAAATTTGAGACTTGCTTTCGTGAATACACAACTAAAAACACATTCAAATTACAGTGAAATAAAACGCACCTATTGTTTCGAAAAAAAATATTTAAATTTGCGGTTTCTCATAAACGGCTAAATCAAAAATTATAAAGTATATATATTCATATAAATCCTTCTTAAAAAAATGTCTGCCAGAGTTACCACTTCCATAAAGGGTAAATGCCCACAAAGAAAGGAAACGATTTTCTCAGACCGCAAAAGTAGGAACGTAGCTAAATAGTTCCGTCTCAAGAGGAATAAGCCAAATAAGAGAAGCAGCCGTTCGCTTGTACCTTAGGTGGTACAGAACCAAAGAGATGAGGTGATGGAGAGTTGAAGGTGTAACCTCGGTATCGAAATACTTTGGTCATTCCAGTCGGAGGATAGTGTCTTCAGACCCAGCTAAGGATCAGAATCCGAAGGCTGTGCTTATGATAATTGTATTCACTGAAGACATGACGAGTACCCATTCGTCGGGCAAGGTAGGACAGTCAGACTAAATACCAGCAGGAGTCTCTGAGGCTTGGACGCTAGGGACTGAAGAGGCTGGCTCGACAATAGTCAACTATCGTACGGTCATTGCTCGTCGCCTCGATTAGATATTCTCGACAGCATGGATGAGTTCAAAGCTGTTAGGACTGTGGAAGATAGCAGTCTAAGGAACACCATACAAGGACCGCCACAGAAGTCAGATGTTCAAAAACGCACTCAGGCTTTTAGAATCAAGATCCGAATTCCTTCACTAAACAGGACACGAAAGCTCTATCATTATAGATATGAAGCCCTCCTCTAAAAGAAAAACCAAGGATGGACTCGTGGAAAGGAAGAAGAGCGCCTCTTCACCTTATCAGAAGAGAACAAGGATAGTGATCGGGAAAGAAGACTATCTAATGATCAATGGCAACTCATTGAAATGCGAATCCTGAACGGTGTGAGACATGCTTTTAAGGAGGCTGGGAATGTCCCGCTTTTCGAACAGCTTACTACGTTTAAAGCTCTAAGATTATTCAATGCGATAACGAGAACCCAATTCGTTGGCTGAAGAAGTTCATCGGTGATACTAATGCGAACCCCCGTGTCGCCGAGAAGAAAGAACTTCTTAATATAACCTTAAGGTCGCATCCTTATCCCTTGACCGTGCATTCCCAGAAACAGGATAGAGCGTACGCTTAAAATCCCTAACCCAGAATTCCATTCTGTGGTTTAAGTATCGAAGTATTGAAGTATTCTTGTCTCTCAGCAATTAGTAAAGTGGTCACTAGTGCATTCCCTTCACAAGGACGATTAGATCATTCGTGAAAGGGTACAGTGGCTTTGAGTTTAAACCGAGTTTGTACCGCAATCAAAGTATATGTCACCACATATATCAATGTGCCACAAAAGGAATCTGCGGCGAAATAATCTAATAATCTATAAAGTTTTATGTAGCCGTTATAAAGTCAATCCCAGTAGATGCAAATGCCCTTGATGGACCAACACGCTGAGCTGATAAGACAACCATCGATTGGCTTTGGGTGCAAGGTTTTGGCTAGTTCTCGTAGCAAATAATGCATTGGTTAATTCCGGAACGCACGATGTTGCAGAGTGCTCACATGACTAAATTCGACGATAAAATTTTGTAAGATGAAGCTTTGCAGGTAAGATGAACGGAAGTTTTTGATTCATGATTCATCTACCCGCAGGTCGTGTGATAATTTCCTCTTTGTCAAAGAATAGGCAACTAATACTTACCCAATACCCAATATATAGAATCTGCTAATTTTAATTTCAACATGCCATGGATATACCGGTGTTAAAAGGGGATATTGTCCAACAGAAAGCGATAACTATTTGCCTACTTTCGTAATTCGAAATATGCGCTCAGTACCATGGCCACTACTTGCTTTTATTTCTTCAAAGCCACCTCATTCGAATCAGCGCCAGATAAAATATCTTCCACGTACATTTCGCGCTCTATTCCCATTCGTCTAGTGGATAACGATTCAGGAGCAGTTCCAAACATGACTGAAATGATGACACTGCGCGCACATATATCTAAAAACCTGGTTTTGTTGTATTATTTTGATGTACTCGTAATTGCTTCATGTTTTGGATCCAATTATTTTTGTTGGTGCAAAGAAGATGAACAAGCTTATGTTAGCCTAGGGGTCACCAAAACTTAAATCATTTCCTGACCACATACTCATTTGCTCAACGAGCTAATAGTTATGTAACTTCCTCAACAAGGTTGAAGTAAGCATACGGATATCTTCGCATGTCCCGAGTTTTCCGCAGAATGCGCTATATTGCGCAAACCTAAAAAATGCACCTTTTATAAAAACATATAGGTAGCTATAGCACGCGATACAATTTATTTTTAAAGCATGCCTTTGAACTTAAGTTTGCATAAAAACTTTAGGTGGCCTCAAAACAAAATATCTGCTCTCGTTAGCTGTCAAATGAGGCGCATTATCGCTGCTTCGATATGGAACGTACAAGAAACGGTTGGGCTGATTTGCTTTATGAATGAATGCATTTTCAGCAAAATAAATTTGTGAGCATAACAACCGCCTTCATTCACAGTATGCCCATATGGCTTAGTCACGGTATCTATACATAAATTTCCTTAAACAAAAAAAACTTCCACTGTTCACTTTATGATATTTCTGTCGTCAATCTCTGTTGATAAATTTGTTTATATTTAGAAATAGCATCACATCATTTTAATTTATATCATAGCCAACATTTCAAATTTATTTAACTTTTTCCATGACAATAATATTTGGTTGATTTGCTAAAATGATTTTGTTTACGAAAAAAACAAAACATATTTTAAATAGCCACTTCATAACTCATAAATGACATCATGGTCAAATAAATTAATCCAAAATATTGTTTCTTATTATTAAACAGCAAAAAAACAAAAAACTCAAAGGCGTCCAAGAATACATGAGTTTTGAGAGCATTTTCAAAGAGGAAAAAAATATAATTTTTATCCACCTATGTGCGAGAATCACATTTTGGCATCGTGACAACCCGTAAATGAACTTTTTCCCCGACCAGCTAAATATAACCAAAATTATATCGCACTGAAGCATCTGAGTAATCGGTAAGCGCGGTGGCGTTGGATACCCACTGCAGTAGGCAATTTTCTTAAAAACAACAACGAAACACCTTACATAATTAAATTTGAAAAATGGGCGTTTTTAACTCACTTTTTGTATAGTTTTGTATTTTCCGATGCTATTGAACTTGCTAAGTATGCTAGCGTGATGATTGGCATTTGATGACTGAGGGTCAGCACGCCGAATTGGAAATTTTTACTTGTAAACTTGCACAGATATGCTTTTGAATTTATTTTTCAAATCTGAAAACAATAATTTTGAAGGCACGGTTCCCGCACTCGAAATTTGATTGACTTCTATTTTTGAAACTTATTGAATTTCACTAAAACTTTTCTTGTTGAAAAATAGGTGGACAAAAAAAATATACGACCGAAGGTGTGTATGTTTAGGGGTGGAGAACTGCCGAATAACTGGGTTGATTTCCACTAGGTGATTTGAATGGCCCGAAGGCCTAAGTTGTACTAATGAATATTTTATTTTTTTAATTCAAACAGTCAAACTGTCTCAAACTACAACAACAAGAATAGAAAAAGAATAAACGAGTCACAAACACCTTATTACTGGCAAATTAAAAATACAATGTTTGCCTGAGAGGCAACCGGTAGATGCGAGGATGAGAGAATTATTGGTGAAAGTGCTACGTTGTTTTGAGATTTTCTATTTGAGTGTATTTAAATTGATTTTGCGGTAACAATCTGATTGAGTGAATAATTTTTATAAGGTCTTCCAATCAGGTGTTTGAGCAGGAACTGTTGAATGTCAAACTAAGGATCTTCTACCGCAATTAGAAGTAAGTGCTTGAAAATGCTATCGTCTCTCGCAAGTCATGATCATAGTATATATATGTTTTATGATTGCTTATCGTACCAAAGTTGCATTCCTATTCTGAGTTCCACAACGATGTGGCCTTTCTTTACTACCTACTCACCTAACGGGCTCCCGACCATGAGGAATCTCTGCCTGAGACACTGCAGCCTTCCATCGTCTGCGATTCCAGGCACGCTGCTTCCAGTTCTCCAGACCAAGCGCTCTAGCCTGTCTAAGCCGTGGTATGCTCTCCCAATAGGTGGTAAATTTCGTATGTTCTTAGCATTTTACAGCTGTGATTATTGCTGATATAGGAGTGCAGTAGAAGGGTTTGGGCCTTTGAAAGGAGTTTCTAAGCCCTTTCTTGACAGTTTGTCGGCTTGTTCCGTTGTCTTCAAAACCCTTGTTGCCCGGAAGCCACCACAGTTTGGTCTTGTTCCTTAAGCCGAGTGTTTGAAGTGCCTTGAATCAGCGCATCACTGATTTAGATTCAATGGTGTGCGAGCTGAGGCCATTTATAGCTGCTTGACTATCCGTGAATATATGGATGATGGCGCCTTTTATACCGGATGTATTGATTTGGCTGGCACGTTCTTGAATGGCGTGGAGCTTTGCTTGAAATACACTGGGACTAGGTATCTTTATGCATGTATTTCCGGCTCCTACCCCCGATTCCATTTTAGAACCATACATATAGCACTTTTTGCCATTTTGGCTGTTTGATGGGTTAGTACTTACCCATTCTTCTCTCTTGGGAATCTCTATGAAGAATCGTTTATTGAAGCATAGTGTTTTGTGAAGGCGGTCTGTGATCACGCAGTTCATATCAAGTTCAGGGAGTTCAGCGGAAAGGGTCATAAGTTCCGGATGATCGTTAAGCCTTCTCTCATTTAACTGTATTAAACTTGTTGTGCTGCTGTGAGGCAGATTCACATGGCTCCGGAGATACCTAGGCACGCTAGCCGTTGCATTTTTTGAGCTTCTCTAGTGCGATCTTTTGTATGGAATTTGTCCACCGTACTATTGAGGCGTGTGGTTAGTGTGTTGGCTTGTGCCCGTGCGGTGCAGGTTCAATACCCATGAG
This sequence comes from Portevinia maculata, assembly GCA_949715645.1. NCBI lineage: Eukaryota > Metazoa > Arthropoda > Insecta > Diptera > Syrphidae > Portevinia > Portevinia maculata. The sequence goes on from OX454526.1 coordinate 226,761,874, forward strand.
GAACAACAACATACGCCACCCATTAATGGAGAGGAACGCATGACACCTTGTTTTCTCCAACCTCGACACCAAAAAGAGGTTCTTTGCCAGGTAGTATAATGGACCGTTATCGAGTCTGAGTGCTCCGGGATTTGGATTTCCTGTTCTAAAAAAATGCGTATGTTATTATTGGTTCAGTGGACGATCTTTGGAGAGATTCCCCATGTTCAACTATACGTGCAGCGACAGGTCCATAAAGAGAGACCTGTCGCTGAGTTCCAGTTCAGTCTTTTGTCTAGGATTACTCCACGATACTTGACTTCTTCGGAGTACTCTACGGCCGTGTTTTCAGGGAGATTTGAAATTGGTCTAAAATTCTTCTTTTTGTAAAAGGAACAAAGACAGCCTTACTGGGATTTAGGGAAAGTTTTTCCCTGATGCACCAGTCTAGGGCCGTCCTAATGGCGTTTTGCATTAGTCAGCAGCTAAAAAGGTTGTCCCTATAACGGAATTTTCAATCAATTTTGTAACACACTGTGACTTATAAGTATATGTTAAATTTTTTAATCAACAAAAGCTGTTATGTTTTGGTGAATAAAAGAACACTATCAGAGCGAGATACTTTTCAAATTATAAACGAGTGCGACTGCAAACGTTTAAGCTACTATGTAAAATCCTTCTATAAGTATAGAATGTTACTAGTAACATAAGATGCTTGATTTTTAAGTTTATTTATTTATTTTATAGCGATGAACGAAGTGCTATCGTTGTTAAAGAGAAACATGCTATCCGTTTAGAGCAACCGTATATTCTCGGATAGTCATACTGCGATAAAATCTCTAGAACCAGTCTCTATAAATTCCATTGTAGTCCAAGACTGTCGATCATTTAGTATGGAGATAGCGAAGCAGTTTAATATTCATCTCTGTTGGGTGCCAGTGCATAGAGATATTTCAGAGAATTGTAGCGCTGATGAGCTCGCCAAACATGGAACTATACTGCCATTTCTAATTGATAAAGGTTCAATAGGCATGCCATCGGGGAAATCAACCTTAGCTGGGCAAGTGGTACAATTTATCTAGTGAAAAAACAAATAGGCCAAAGTTCAAATTTGAATCTAATCCGCTCTAAATGTTTGGTCTCCCAAAACAGACTGCACGTAGGTGCTATAATTGGTATCATCACTGGTCACCATCTCATAGGCAAGCTTTTTTTTTAATAGAAAAGGAAATCCAAATCCCAGAGCAGTCAGACTCGGTAACGGTCCATTAAACTACCAGGCAGAAATCCTCTTTTTGGTGGAGAGGTTGGAGAAAACAAGGTGTCATTCGTTTCTCTCCATTAATGGGTGGCCTATGTTGGGGATTGAACCTGCACCACACGTATCACAAGCCAACACAGAACTTGCCACTATAACGGTCTTTGTGATCTTATTAACATTGACATCTAAAGTCTCTCAGCAAGTAGAACACTAACTGGTTCAAGGAGAAGGTTGGAGATAGGTCCACCTGGTATCACATTGGACCTGATATTAGCCTTAGTATGGCGGTCTCGGGCGACTGCCGCTTCAACGTAACCTAACCTACACTTCATCATTTCGGGCTACTACCTCGAATTAGACCTTAAAATTGGTGATGGGCGGACGGACGGGCATAGTTATTTCGGCATAACTTTTAATGCTGATCACAAATAAAGTAGGTATCAACCTTTCAGTGGTCAAGTGGTCTAATATGAACACACAGAAAAATTTACCAATGTATTTGATTGATATTGATATGAAGAATTGTTGATTCTAAATAATGCGATTTCATCTTAGTTCATTCATTTCATTATAATTTTAAATGATTTTCGTTTTGAATTAATATTTTAAAACGTTGGCTTTAAAAGAAAGAGGTTAATTCAACAATGAAGAAGAGATAGAATAAGTCACAATTGAGTTCTTGTTAAAATATAATTTGACACATTCAACTCAACATTGAATACTTTTTAAATAACATTGATTTTTATAATAACAGTTTTTTGCGTGTAATTAACATTGAATCGATTTAAAACAAAATTGGTCATTGTAAAATCAACACTAAATCGTATGCATCAACCCTCTGTACGAACTCATTTTTCATATATTCAGTATTGACGTCAAAGATTCAATTTTTGTCTGGTGAAATCTATAAATACATCATCTATACATTCACTCCAGGTGTTTAACTGTACACCCAGACTACAGCCGAGTGTAATGACCAGGATCCATACACCTCACCGGATATACCACCACGGTTGCCACTTGCAGAAACAATTAGCGAGTAAAATTAAAAAAAAGTTTCCAAGCAAGTTTCAACACATGGAAACGTTGATAAAGCACAAAGAGAACAAATAACATAAACAGCGTAAGCCAATATGAATTTGCCCTAAAAATATCCTTAGACTTTACCCTGGTTTACGAAACTTATTATAAAAAATGGCACGGCCTGAATTCCCAAATCCATCTCATCGTTTAAATTATTATTTGAATATCATTACATCTTCCAATTCGTTACTACATTTTCAGAATCGCCATCTACCAAATTTTCAAAAGAATCTATTAATGGTAAAATGGATACTTCGGAAACCGAAAGCACGCTTTTAGGTGAAATAAAGAACACATTTTTAAGTCACTGTTATTGTTACGTTAGCATTAAGTTACATCTAAGTTTAAACAATTTGGCAGCATTATGCTAGCAGATTCAGCTGCACAAATAAAAGTGAACGAAGAACGCCACGGGCATTTTGAAGTATCCACCGATCGTCGGCCTTTTTCGTTTCCAACTATCCACGACCCACGAGGCAAGAACTGAATTTGAATTTAATAAAGTTAAGATTAAGAACATTACATTTTACACTCTTTTTATTTTAACATACATTCACACATTCGGTTTATACATTCAATTACGTACACAACAAATTCGCGACGAGGATGGGATATTATTCCCCACAAGTATAATTAATCTAACATTAAATTCAGTAATTGAACAATACACTACACAAATAACCTACAAATTGGATGCCTCTAAAGAAATCTGCTGGAGACGACCAAGAAAAAATTCGCAAAGTGAAGGAAGATTCAGAGATCCCACTACACGACGACTCAGTTTCCCGTAACTCCGCTAAACTCCGCTCCAATATCATGACTTCCGTACAAGCCAGTTTCACCATAGAGATGTTTGATCCTGCGGCATTCAATTGGGACCACTGGGTACAGCGCCTAGAGGGCTCTTTCAAGGTATTCCAAGTTAGCGATGAGTTAAAAATCCATTACCTTCTACATTTTATGGGTGCCTCATCTTACGATATACTTTGCGACAAACTTTCCCCGGAGCTACCAACGTCAAAGTCATACAAATTCCTTTGCGACACGATGAAAACTTTCTACGTACCGGAACCTTTGAAAATCGCCTAGAGCTTCAGATTTCACCAAAGGAAGCAACGTGATGGAGAGAGTATTCAAGAGTACATAACCTCTCTGCAAAAACACAGCATACATTGCAAATTTGGTTCTTACCACCAGACTGCTTAAGTAACCAGTTTGTCTTTGGACTCGCAAGCAAGCGCACACAATCTCGGCTTCTTGAGTGCAAAGACCTCACGCTGGATGATGCAGTCAAAACAGCTATTGGGATTGAACTTTCTGAAAAGGACGCAAATCAATTATATGGTGACCTGCGCTGCGCACGTCCCGTACTACAGTCAATTCCATTTCATCGCACAAGAACTTCAATAGCAGCAGCAGCAGCACGCGTGTTAACAACGGCAATTCAAGATATAAAAAAGATAATACGAGTACTCTTCCTAAAGGTACGATCAGACGGTCATCCAATCTTGTCATCCGGATGACATCCTGACGTCACTATGACATAGAATTTGTCCTAAAGTGGTCATCCCGTGTGATCGCCTGTCATCCGGCATGTCATTGAACGTGTCCACCGGATCGCGTACCAGATGACACGATTTTTATGTCATCCAGATGACTGATTTCATTGACCGTGTGATCGCTTGTCATCGCTATTGGGACTGGATGACCAAATATTTTTGACAGCGTGTCATCCGAGTGACAAGGTGCAATGGATGGCATTACTTGATTTTCCACATTGTCATCTAACAACGGATGACACGTTTGTATCGCTGAAAAGGTAAAAAGTTAATTTTGTTTCTGTGTTATAAAATGAGTGACAACGACGGTGAAGCCGATATTGAGGTCAAAAATAAAACACCCACGGTGTCAGAAAAAAAAGGAGCAGAAAAATATTATTTTCCTGCGACCGTCAAATAGAGCCTGCTTTAATTGCAGCTGTTCAGTATAATTCTGTCCTTTGGGATAGTGGGCGGAAGGATTATAAAATTCCGAATTCCAAAATTGATCCCTGGAAACAGGTGGCGGTCAATATAAATATTGAGGGTGTTGACGATGTCGAGGCGCGTCTTAAATGGCAATCACTGCGGAGCCATTTTAAAGCCCATTTGGGCAAATTGCGAGCCAGAAAATCAGGCCAAGGGACAGGCAAAATTGCGTAAGCATCGTGGCCTCATTGAAGCGAAATAATGTTTTTGGAGTCTTCCGAAGTGACACAATCGTGTCCATCAACGTCCACATTAGAATTGGTAGGTACTTTGTTTTGAATAATTCAGGTTGTATAGCTTGAAGTTTGTTGTACATCAGTGGAAGGTAAGAGGAATAATATGGATTTGTACTTCGGTAACCGATGGCCGATTTAAAAATGTCACTTTTAGTTGTAATAAGGTTATTTACCAAGTGGTCCTTGGAGAACAAAATAAGGTCCTTAGGCCAAAAAAAACACATTTTTCAAAAACTCCTAGAAAACCGCGCAGTATATTGTGTTCAATGTTATTTGACTAACAGATCCTTGAAACAACAATAAGGTTCTTAAAAGTAGAAAAAAGGATATTTTTCCTAAATGTCATTAGATGTCTCATTAATTTGACTAAGAGGTCTTTGGAACAACCAAAAGGTCCTTAAAAGTCGAAAAAAGGATATTTTTCCAAAATGCCGTTAGAATACACACGGTGTGTTCAATGTTATTTGACTAAGAGGCCCTTGCAACAACGAAAAAGGTCCTTAAAAGTCGAAGAAAGGATATTTTTCCAAAAATGCAGTTAGAATCCGCACGGTATATCTGTGTTCAATGTTATTTGACTAATAGGTCTTTGGAACAACCAAAAGGTCCTTAAAAGTCGAAAAAATGATATTTTACCAAAATGTTTGTTGTTCCTAGCATCCCTCATTCAAATAACATTGAACTCATATATACCGTGCCGTTTCTAAAGACATTTTGGGAAAATATACTTTTTCGGGTTTAAAGGACCTTTATTGTGGCTCCAAGGACCTCTTTGTAAAATAACCTCATGTAAAATAAAAGGGACATTCAATCAATTTGTATTTTAAACGAAATTTGCATAATAAATCCCAATAAATTATCAACACTATAGCAAAATAAAAAATTTTGATTTAATTATTAGTTATTACCCAGACAGCTAAAAAGTTACAGCTAAAAACTAACTAACTTTTAGTTGTCATCCGCAACTAACTTTGGCAACCTAACGAGCTTAGTTACACAACCTGCAACTAATAGCTAATAGCAAAAATTAGTTGTCATTATGATAGATAAGCACCAAATCGATTGCATTTTTAGCGCAGCTAATTTAACTACGTTAGTTACTTAGCGTTAGCTAGATAACAAATTAGGTATCTAACGCGCAACTGTGCCTACATGTTTACACATCAACTATACCGTGAATGCAGCGTGGCTCACACCTTTTTTTCTATAATTTTGTTATTAATTAATTGTCTTGTTCAATTGTATTTAGTAGTATAAATGAATGTTAAGAAAATTGTTGATTTTAATTTGTTTCCAAATAAAAGTACTTTTTTGCCACAACGCGATTTTCACAGTTTCATTTTTATTTTTTGCACACAATCTCAATATATTGACAACTTTTTAGTATTCCAAAACTCCTCTTAGGCCAGACTCTTTTTTTTTGTTAAAATTGGCTTAGTTATAAACTTTTTATGAAATATTCGCGCGAAACGTATTTCCCGCCATAGAAATTCGAGAATGTTATCCTTCATTGATTCGCTGTCAGTTTTTTTCATTTGACACTGACGTTTATTACAAATTGTCATCGGTGCCATTAGTTTCATCTCGTGTGATCGGCTGTCATCCGGCTATGTCATCCAGTCATGTCAACCGGATGACAAAGCAAGCGTCATTTTGGGACAAAATGACACTCGGATGACCGAACGGATGACACTGTGTGATCGGGTGTCATCTAGCGGATGACACGCTCGCAGATGACATGCAGATGACAACCGAATTACAAAAGTTCTCTGACGTCAGCATGTCATCCGAATGACAAGTTTGGATGACCATCTGATCGTACCTTAACTCAAATTACAGTGTTAGTAAAAACAGTTCTCTCATATGTTTCAGGTGCGGTAGTCCAAATCATTTTGCAAACAAATGTACAAAAAGAGATATTTTCTGTAATTTTTGTAAACGGTCGGGGCATGTGCTTGTGCAGTCCGTTTGCAAAAAAAGAAAAGAAACACCGTATCAACTAATGCCATCCAGATCGAAGAAATTTTGGTGATCGACTCCACCAGGGACAATCGAAGCAAATTCATTACACATGTTCAGTTGAGAACAAGATTTTCAATATGGAAACTGATAGTGGTGCTGCAGTTTCAATAATGGGTAAGTCTCAATTTGATCAATTGTTTCAAGTGCCAATACGTTCTACAAAATTGGGTTCGTATCATACTGCCAAACAAAATTACACGTGATAGGGTATGCCAAAGTCAATGTTAGATACAAGAAAAAAAATATGCAACGCGATCTTTACATTGTTGATTCCGATCGACAACCTTTGTTAGGTAGGGAATGGATTCGAACATTGGAAATAACCTTACATTGTCAAGATGAAATTGACATTCAGAACCTCGATGTCTTAAATTTACCAAAGGAGGTTCTTCCGCTAGTGAAACAATATAGTGAAATATTTTCTGTGGTATCGGAAAGATATCCGGGGTACAGGCTAAATTATATTTCAAGCCAAATACTAAACCAGTGTTCCTTAAATCAAGAATGGTTCCTTTTGCAATACAGCCTAAAATAGAAGTAGAACTAGACAACCTGGTCAAAGAGGGCGTTTTAGAAAAGGTAGACCAGTCCGAATGGGCAACACCAATTGTCCCAGTTGTCAAAGCTTCAAGAAAAATTAGAATTTGCGGCTCCTACAACCTAACAGTAAATTCAAATCTAATAGTGGATGATTTTCATTTACCAACCACTGAAGAGCTAACTTTTACAATGGCCGGTGGAGATACATTTTCAAAAATTGACATTAGTCAAGCGTATTTACATCTTGAAGTTCGCGATGAAGATAGGGACTGTCTGTCACTGAACACTTATCAAGGGTTGTACAGGTGTTTTAGAATGATGTACGGTATAGCCCCTCGTCCTGCTATATGGCAAAGAGAGATGGAGAAGCTCTTAAAATGCATTCCTGGTACAAGCATTTTTAAAATTTTCCGAAAGCACAACCTTCACATAAATTTGAATAAAAGTTCTTTTCTGGCCGATCAAATAGAGTATTGTGGTTGTTAAGTAACACATCGAGTGCAACAAACTCCGCACCTTGTGACCTACTCAGTCACAAACAGAAACAACCAACAAAAAAGAAACCTCAGCAAACCAGAAACAACAATCGCGTGCTGTGCTGACGCACCATATATAGTTAAGCAAGTAGCATTAAGAACTATGTCGTCTAGGTTAGCACTTTTCAATTATAACATTTAGCAATATAATGTCACTAAGAACTATGTCACTAAGTTAGCAGTTAAGCAATTAATTTTAAGTATAAAAAGAGGCGCTTGGCCCACCAATAAATACAATCAATCACCACTCATTGATCGTCGCTTTTCTTTTTACGTCCTACACTTCAATTTCAGCGTGAACAAGTTCAAGTGCTTGGCTCACAATTCGCAACAAGACTAACAAGTGCAATCGCTTGTTATCTACCCTTACCATCAAGTGCAATCGCTTGGTATCTGCCTTCGCAATCAAGTGCAATCGCTTGTTATTGCCCCAATAAAGGCACATCTAACTCAACATTTTTGGTGACCCCGACGTGATCTTCAGCGTGGAACTTCTACACATCGTTTGAGGACCCGACAAGGAAGATATACACAACATGGAGCAATTGACTTCGAGTCAAAGGGGACTGGGTGAAGAGATCCAGCAGATCATCCGGAACTTCACGAAGGATTCCCCTACCCGAAAAACCACGGAAGAATATTTCACCTCCAGACTAAACCGACTGGATGCCATATGGGAAACATTCGAAACCACTGACACCAGTATTCGTTCTCTCACGACGGTTCCACTAGAGGATGAATATTTCTCCTCCGATTACTACACCAAGATCAAGCAGCTATACACCAAGTATAGACAGATCTTGAGTGATTCTCTGGCACAGATTAGGTCCAGCACCAACGAAAAGGCTGTGCTCGGACAAAAACCGACAGTAAGGCCAGACGAGACACAATCGTCAACCAGCAACCCACGATCATCATCTCCTATCATCAAGAAACTTCCTCTAGTCCCTAATCAAGAGGACAATAAAGACTGGGAGGTTCTTCAAAGACGACAGAAGACAATGATGAGTTCTTTGGCCCGTATCATCCACGGAACGGCCAAGGAAGAAGCACCATCCCAATGCCTACAGGCCATGAATAAACTGTGGAGTCAAATTGAAGAGATCCACTACTCAATTTGTGAAACAGATGACGATCCAGTAGCCAAGGGGTATAATATCGATTTATACATCGAATTAGAAGCCGAGGTTCTAAGGAATCAAGCTCTATTAAGAAGAGCAACGGCAAACAATCAAAACGAAAAGACGTCAAGACAAGCAGCGGACCATCCGGCAATTCAACTGCCCAAGATGACGATACCCAAATTTGACGGAGATCATTTGAAATGGCAGACATTTTCTGACATCTTCCAGAAAATGATTCATGATCAGCCATTACCATCAATCCAAAAAATGTGGTATCTGAAGGCAAACGTATCAGGTGATGCAGAGCGGTTATTGCGACACCTTGAGTTAACCGAGGATAATTACCAGATAGCTTGGAAAACGCTACAGGACCGATTCAGCAACAAAAGGGCCCTCACATCAGCACTGATCCAACGACTTACCGGTTTACCAAATATAAACTCAGAGATGAAGGCAATCCGAGAGTTTCATGACGCCATTCATGAATGCCTAGCAGCACTCAAAACGCTGGGCATCGAGACAGACTCCTGGGACCCACTCCTCATACACCTACTAATCAAAAAATTAGATCGATCTACCCATCTTCTATACGAACAATCTCTGCGAAACCCACGAGAACTGCAAACAATAGATGAGTTCTTAAGGTTTTTGAAATCCCGGTTCGAAGCCTTAGAAGCGGTGGGAGGAAAGGACAAGGCCAGAGCAATAACAACCGTAGCCACCTCCAATATCGAAGGATGCAAGGTATGTGGAACCAAGGGCCACCCTATGTACTACTGCGAAAAATTCCTCAGGATGTCAGCAGCAGAACGGCTCAAATGGACCCAAAAACGACGTCGTTGCGTCAACTGCTTCAAAACCGACCACACAGCTAAAACATGCTCTGCACGATGTTGCACCAAATGCTCAGGGAAGCACAATACCCTGTTGCATCTTGAACGGGCAACCACAACACCTCCTAACGAAGGACTACCTCCGACAACTGTAGCCACGATCCAGCAAGTAAATAACAAACAAGGTTACGTACTTCTAGCCACTGCAAGGGTGGCCATCATCGCAAACAACGGACAACGATGTGAGGTACGAGCTATGCTGGATTCCGGCTCACAGATAAATCTAATAACGGAGAGACTCATCAAACGTCTCTCTCTATCACCAACACCATCTTCACTCTGCATCGAAGGCATTGGCAGGAGAACACGAAGCTCAAATCAGCGAGTAAATATTGGACTACGATCAACAAGCGGAAACTTTGAATGCAGGGTAGAAGCATTCATACTTCCAAGCATTGTTTCACCTCAACCCACTCAAAATCTGGATACTACCACCTGGAGCCTACCGGATAATATCAAGCTAGCTGATCCAAACTTCCACCGATCGGATAAGATCGATATTCTACTGGGAGCAGAATTTTACCATCAGCTGATGCGACCAGAGAGGATACAAATTGGAGACAGGATGCCTATCCTCCAAAACACCGTTTTAGGTTGGATCGTAGCTGGGAAAATTGGAGACGTCACACCCAACACAGCAACATGTGGGATATTCTGCGAAGACGACTCTACAAATGAATTAATCGAAAAATTCTGGAGGATCGACGATTTCGAAACCACTTCGCGACCATTGACGGCAACAGAAAGGTACTGCGAAACACACTTCACCCAAACTGTGTCGAAATCTGAAACCAACCGTTTCATCGTACGGCTACCCTTTCGAGAAAATGGAACAACGTTGGGTGACTCCAAAAGGACAGCCTTCAATCGATTCCTAGCACTTGAAAGACGACTCAGCAAAAACCAAAAATTAAAGGAGGAGTACGTTAAGTTTATGGATGAATATGAATCCCTGAAGCATATGGAAGAGGTCAAGCAGGAAGTCATCCAAGGATCCCACTTCTTCATACCACACCATTGCGTCTTGAAACCAGACAGCAGCACAACCAAACTACGGGTGGTGTTCGACGCATCCGCAAAAACGTCATCTGGGTTATCGCTTAATGACATTCTTCATACAGGGCCCACAATATAAAGTGAACTATTCTCCATACTCCTTCGATTCCGACTCCACAAGTACGTTTTTACAGCCGACATCGAGAAGATGTACAGGCAGATCCTCATCCAGGAAGATGATCAAATGTACCAGCTCATTATTTGGAGAAGGCAACCAACTGATGAGATCAAGTATTACAAACTAAAAACCGTAACATACGGAACATCATCAGCACCCTACCTGGCCACCAAATGCTTACAATATCTAGCATTCCAAAATAAGATTACACATCCAGCTGGAGCACGACTACTTCAAGATGATTTTTATGTCGACGACTGCATCAGCGGAGCAGATAGTATCCCACTGGCAAAGGAAGCCCAAGCTCAAGTCACTGCACTACTTCACAGCGCCGGATTCAAACTACGCAAATGGTGTGCAAACCATCCAGCATTACTTCAGGATCTCCCAGCGGAGGACCACGAAATCAGCCTTGACTTCAGCGAATCAATTCACTGCGCAATAAAAACACTGGGTCTAATTTGGCAGCCAAAGTCGGACCAATTGTGCGGAAGAGCCCAGTTATCCGACATTTCCATACTCACGAAGCGATCAGTCAGCTCCGACATTGCACGCATCTTCGATCCACTAGGACTCTTTGGCCCTGTGGTTGTTAAAGCAAAAATATTTATGGAGCAACTGTGGCACTTGAAACTGTCGTGGGACGACGAGTTGCCCGAACACCTAAGACAAGAATGGATAGCGTTTAGAAACAACCTTTCAACACTCAATCAGGTCAAGGTTTCAAGGCACATGTTTAATCAAGGGACTCCAACATCCGTACAAATACATACATTTGTGGATGCATCAGAGCAAGCCTATGGAGCAGCAGTTTATTTGCGGTCAACCTATAAAGATCGAACAAGTCTCGTTAGACTACTCTGCGCAAAATCACGTATAGCTCCGGTAAAACAACAAACCCTACCCCGACTTGAATTGTGTGCTGCGGTACTAGGGGCTGAACTCACAAATAGAGTCCGAGAAGACTTAAGATTCCAAGACACTCCAATTGTCTTCTGGACCGATTCACAAATTGTATTATCGTGGATTAATTCAACCTCCTCATCGCTCCACACCTTTGTGGCAAATCGAGTGGCAAAAATTCAGGAATTATCCGTTCCACCCCAATGGCGCCACATGCCATCAAATGAAAATCCAGCAGATCTACTATCTCGCGGAATATCAGCAGCCAGCTTTATGTCATGCAGTATGTGGCTTTACGGACCAATCTTCTTGCACGGGAACGAATCAACATGGCCCCAACCTTTCGTAAAGGAACAAGACCCACATTCCGACCTGGAAAGAAAGAGAAAGCATACAGTTGCGGTAGCATTGACACAAAACAGCACAGATCAAATGATTTACCACATCAATCATCGAAATTCCTTCAAGTTCCTTCAGCACACTATTGGCTACGTTCTTCGGTTCATCAAGAGATCCAGAAAAATAGACACAAATAAGGTAACCCATACAGCACTATCACCTATGGAACTCACCGACGCTCTCACGGCTATCATAAGGCAAGTACAAGGATCTGAATTCGGGAAGGAAATCCAAGACCTCAAGAGCCACAAGGGATTATGCAGATCTAATACATTAATCACCCTAGCACCAATTTTAGACGAAAGGGGTATTTTACGAGTCGGAGGTCGACTAGAAGCCGCTCCCATTTCCTTCGATGCCAAACATCCCATACTGATGCCATACAATGAATCAGTAACAAAAATGCTGTTCAAAATGAAACATGACGAGCACAACCATTGTGGACCACAGACGCTCCTGTCGATCCTGAGACAACAATTCTGGCCTATCAAGGGAAAGATCATGGCTCGTCACACAGTTCACAACTGCGTCAAGTGCACCAAAACTAATCCACAACTAATGAATCAAGTAATGGGAAACCTCCCAGCGGATCGCGTCTCACCAAACAGACCATTCATGATTTCCGGTGTTGACTTTTGTGGACCGCTGTGGGTGCACTACAAAATCCGAGGGAAAAAGCCGCACAAGGTGTACCTAGCAGTCTTTTGTTGCTTTACAACCAAGGCCGTACACTTAGAGATTGTCACTGACCTAACAACAGAAGCCTTTATTGGAGCCCTTCGAAGGTTTATTAGCCGACGCGGACGCATTCAAACACTTTACTGTGACAATGCAACCAACTTTGTGGGAGCAAGAAATCAGCTGCTCGACGTTCTCCATGTCCCAGAAGCAAAAGAGGCCATAATCAAGGCCAGCAGCGACAAAGGCATAACATTCAAGTTCATTCCACCTCGAGCTCCTCATTTTGGCGGCCTATGGGAAGCGGCAGTGAAATCCGCAAAACACCTCCTGGTAAAAACAGTTTCACCGGCCTCATTGACACACGAAGAATTGGAAACAATAGTCGTCGAAATTGAAGGCATTTTGAATTCAAGACCACTCACCCCACTGTCATCAAATCCAAACGACCTATCTGCACTAACACCTGGGCACTTTCTTATTGGCGAGCCTTTGGTTGCTCAAGTCGATAGTGATACCGCACCAGCAAAGGCATCTCTGCTAACCCACTGGAAGGCGATTAGTCATTTAAAATACGAATTCTGGAAACGATGGTCAACGGAGTACTTGAATGAACTACAATATAGGCACAAATGGAATCAGGAAAAGAACAATATCAAGGTTGGCGACATGGTCATAATCAAGGAAGACAACACGCCAACCCTGCAATGGCCGCTCGGAAGAGTGATTCAAATCTTCAAGGGGGATGACAGTATGGTACGAGTAGTCAACGTCAGAACCAAATCTGGAATATGGAAGCGACCAATCCACCGTCTAGCCCCACTATTTAATGAACCAGATGATAGCAACACGAGTACAGCTGAAGCGCCAGGGACATCCACACAAACCACGTCAACGACAATTGACTCAACGGAAACGCCCACAAAACGAAGCAAAACATCATACAGCTCTCTAATGACCACCATAATGTTGTCCTTATTATTATTGCCGATAGTTTGCGCTTCACCAGTACACATTACAAGATTCGCTAACAATCCAGGAATCTATTTCGAAACTCTTGGATCTACCAATCTCGTTGCAACTGAATGGAAAATCATTGTCTACTATGACTTAGCACCCATTCAGTCGGAATTAGAAGCATTTGACAATGGAACAATGGCACTTCAACACCTATGCAAGCAGTTACAACAAAAGGCAGCATGCTCTTCACTAGTAGCTCACTTCATTTGCGTCAACAAAAGAGCAAAACACCACGCTGGTTCCCAAGCATATACTTGTGAATTCAATCTCTTCAACAACAATACAGTACCATCATGCAACCTGATGCAACCAACCACCAACATGATATGGACACAGTTGAGCAACAGTAACCAGTGGATTTTCGGCACGCTCCAAGACGTTCAACTCACTGCCGTATGTAAAACAGAAGCCAATCAATTCAAACTTAGTGGCTCTGGACTACTCTCACTCGAAGACAACTGCGTAATGAGGAACAATCTAATCACCATCCAAGGCCGTCAGATGAAGACCAACACTCTACATTCCTCCTACATCAGTTCTGGAAACCTCTCTTCAATTGCCAAACAGAACGAGGTGCATGCCGCACTGAAATTCTCCTCTCCAGCAGCTACCAACACCACGTCAGAAGCCTTGAACAATCTTCAAGAGCAACTCGCAGACTTAAAAACCCAAGAATTCCCAGACCTACACGACACCGTACTCTCAAACAGTATTCATCACCATGCAATTAGTTACTTGGCCTTGCTACTGTCAGTTTCCGTCGGATTCTTAATCATCTACAACCTGCGCAGCCGAATGACGTCAGCTACAGGATCCACACCTGTTCCCAAAACTCGAACGCAATACAACGTCAGCGAAACATGAGAGTTTAATTGAATGCAACGCAGTTCAACGCGGGGAGAATGTTAAGTAACACATCGAGTGCAACAAACTCCGCACCTTGTGACCTACTCAGTCACAAACAGAAACAACCAACAAAAAAGAAACCTCAGCAAACCAGAAACAACAATCGCGTGCTGTGCTGACGCACCATATATAGTTAAGCAAGTAGCATTAAGAACTATGTCGTCTAGGTTAGCACTTTTCAATTATAACATTTAGCAATATAATGTCACTAAGAACTATGTCACTAAGTTAGCAGTTAAGCAATTAATTTTAAGTATAAAAAGAGGCGCTTGGCCCACCAATAAATACAATCAATCACCACTCATTGATCGTCGCTTTTCTTTTTACGTCCTACACTTCAATTTCAGCGTGAACAAGTTCAAGTGCTTGGCTCACAATTCGCAACAAGACTAACAAGTGCAATCGCTTGTTATCTACCCTTACCATCAAGTGCAATCGCTTGGTATCTGCCTTCGCAATCAAGTGCAATCGCTTGTTATTGCCCCAATAAAGGCACATCTAACTCAACAGTGGTCACATTATTTCAAAACATGGATTACAAGAATCAAAAAGTAAAATTGAAGCGATTTATAACGCGCCGATCCCTAAAAACAAAACGGAAGTGCGCTCCTTCATTGGTCTTGTAAACTATTATCGGCGGTTCATTGCGAACATAAGTACTTTATTAAAACCATTGTATGGGATTCTTACTTAGGATGCACCTTTCATTTGGACACCAGATTGTCAAAAGTCTTTTAATTTTGTGAAACAGTCGGATAGAGTTTTAGCTCACTTCGACCCAAAATTGCCTGTCATTCTCGCGACAGATGCATCTCCTTACGGGGTCGGCGCGGTTCTATCTCATGTGTATACTGACGGATCAGAGCGTCCAATACAGTTCGCATCACAGTGCTTAACACTTACACAGCAAAAATATTCACAGATTGATAAGGAGGCATACGCTTTAATTTTCGGAATACGTAAATTCCACCAGTATCTCTGGGGTCATAGGTTTACCATTTATATTGACCATAAACCACTCCTACAAATTTGTTCGCCGTCAAAAGCATTACCGACTTTGTGTGCAACCAGAATGCAACATTATGCTGTCTTCTTGCAATCGTATCAATACGAGATTAAAATATAAAAATACAGAATCACATTTCAATGCTGATTTTTTATCTCGACTAGCAGTGAGCAGTGAATCTCTTTACGATTATGATGAACCGGAAATGGTAGACATCAAACAAATAGAATCAAAACAATACAACGTGAAACTAAAAACGATACAGAACTATGTACACTTTTATCATATTTAAGGGAGGGCAAGACAGCTCCGCGTTTAAACCGATTTAACATCGACCAAAATGAGTTTTCAACTCAACGCGGATGCCTTATCAGAGGGCCAAGAGTGGTAGTTCCACGTTCCTTACGAACATTAACCTTGAAGGAACTGCATTCAACTCATTTCGGAGTTGTTAAAATGAAACAACTGGCCAGAGGCTTTTGTTGGTGGCCTAAAATGGACTGGGACATAGAAAACGAATGTAAGAACTGTTTCATTTGTAATTTAAATAAAAGCAACGTTACAAAAGAGTCCTTCCACCATTGGGAGCCAGCAAAAGGCCCATTTTCAAGGGTACATGCTGATTTTTGTGGACCCTTGCATGGTGGTTACTATCTTATTTTAGTAGATGCATTTTCACGTTGGCCGGAAATACACTTTCTTCAAAATATAACAGTAGAATCTACAATTAAAATTTGTAGAACCATATTTGCTACGTTTGGAATACCCGAAGTACTTGTAACAGATAATGGTACCCACTTCCCAGGACACAAGTTCCAAGAATTTTTGAAGCTTAATATGATCAAACATAAGCGATCAGCTCCATACCATCCAGCCACAAATGGGTTGGCGGAAAGGTATGTTCAAACATTAAAAAAGGCACTTCGTGCGTTACAGTTCAATAATTCGAACAGAGATGTAAATCTCTCAAAATTTTTACTTCGTTACAGAATAACTCCTCATTCAACAACCAATCAGTCACCTTTCAAACTTATGTTCGGTCGAGAAATAAGGTCACGATTGAATCTAATGGTTCCTCCAATACCCAATATAAGTACTAACGTTGTTCCTTATGCTGAGAAAGCTGAAAGAACCTTTCGCAGGGGGACGAGAGTTGCTGTTAGGGGCTATTTTGATAAGAATACGAAATGGAGGTTTGGCAAGATTGTAGAACAAAAGGGCTTACTGCACTATCGCGTTCGAATGTCACAACTGGAAGTCCGATCCAAATTTCACCGACATCGAAAAGTTCAGAGGATGTAGTTAAAGAGTTATCAACTAATTCAAATACAGAACGTGCCCCGACCGTACATACAGATCAAATCGAATTACGCAGATCAACACGTATTAAAAAAAACACCTACGTTTTTAAGGTACGATAATTAGCTAAGTTGATTGTTGATAAAACTATAGACCTAAGTATCTGAATTACATAAGGAAGGGAGGAAATGTAACAATAGCATTAAGTTACATCTAAGTTTAAACTTGGCAGTATTATGCTAGCAGATTCAGCTGCACAAATAAAAGTGAACGAAGAACGCCACGAGCATTTTGAAGTATCCACCTTTTTCGTTTCCAACTATCCACGAGGCAAGAACTGTATTTGAATTTAATAAAGTTAAGATTAAGAACAATACATTTTACACTCTTTTTATTTTAACATACATTCACACATTCGGTTCATACATTCAATTACGTACACAACAACAGTTACATTTGATTTAAAAGTTCTAAGTAACAAATTAATTAATTTAAATTTATTTCACATTTATTAAAAAATTATTGAGCACAATCACACATCATCTTGATTTGGTAAAAAATGAGTTTTGTCCTATTAATTAAATTCTGCCCAAGAACTAATGTTTGTAATCTTATTTTTATGTAATACTAGCTGACCCGGCAAACGTTGTTTTGCCATATAAATTATTTCTAGTGAATATTTTGGTAGGGAAATAAAAAATAAATAACTTATTGTAAGTGTGTGGGGATGTGGTCTATGACTGAAAGAGGAATTTATCGCTGTGGACGTTTTGTCGCTTTCAGAACATTAGCGGATATTGGAGAGCGTCGTATGAACGGTGTGTATCAGCAATGAACTCAAGATTATTATTTCTTCTTCAAATCACGATTTGTCGCGTCGCTGTACGGTCGCCAACCATGATTCCAGCAACGTCGTCAACAACAGGTGCATGAAATCCTCGCATGTGCTCTCCAGCTGGTGTTTTATCAGGATTGATGACAATAGCGTGATTGTCAGTTTGTAATTTGTGCGTGTGTGATGTGAATAATTTCAATAATTCATTGTGCTCATTCAATAGAGCGTCCAGCTCGTGGACACGATGCGTCTGGCGTATGGTAAATTGAGGTTATTGTAGCCGCAACGTGCATCAACGCGATTGGCGAGTGCGCTTTCGGAGCCCTCATCGCCCATAAAGTAATTTTGTAAAAATGTATGTTGTTCATTTGGCATTGGCAGCAATGAGCCCACTTTGTGATAAACTTGGCCTTTGGTTTTGAATGTTGAATGGAATTGTTGACCATTAGCAGCATTATTTTCCGTTGCTCCGAACGATATCATTTCGAAACATGAATTGGATGTTCGAATTGACTTCAAGAACAGGTCTGGATCCGAACTGATAAGTAAGCCGTTCAATGGTTCAGGTGGTGTTTCAATTTCCGGTAGTTGCACTTTTCCTGACGCGCAACACTTTGAATTTAGTGCATTACAATGAGGGCATTCCTTGTCCATAGCAACAAACCCCACTTTCGAATGAGCATTTTATTGAATATCGGGCTCATACTCAAATGCTAGACGAAGGAATGAATCGTATGTAAATACTCGATGTACCTGTTGGCGTTGTTGGTCATTTGCTCTGCGCGTGTTAACTACGAACCGGCGCGTTGGTCATTGTTCCAATCGTCTTGGTTGATTTCGTTCAGGTCGTGGCTCTTGTGATTGTGATTTACGCAATTGCGCTATGATCACACGTGCATCTGCATTATCTTGTTGGATTTGTTCGTCTGTTCTTTGGGCTCTTCTATTTCGTATGTCTGTCGTTCTATTCGTTCGACGGCCTAAATTGGTCCCTTTGCCTTTTATTATCTTACCTTCCTTTCACAATCATAAAATGATTCCCATAAAATTTTGCACGCGCTGAGTATAATAGTCATATTATTTGTCGTTTAATAATAAACAAACTAATAAATGATAAATCAGTTATCGACCAGTGAGAGTTGAAGATTATTACAGTACTAATATCGCTATTAAAAAATGGGGGTTGGTGGTAGAAGTTTGAAAATTAGGGGTTATATGTATTTTTGAATGGCAAATCATAAAAAATTGTCCAAAAAATAAAAAAAAATGTTTGTGGTAGACCACCCTTATAGGCCAAGAGCCCACAGCATTTTTTGGGAGTGAAGATATAACCAAAATTAGGATATATCAAATTTAAGTGCCAAAATAGCTTAATTCTATTTCGCTAGTCTGGCAGCATTTGTTTGGGGCAAAGGTTAGTAATAGTAAAGTAAAAATGCGTTTTTTTCCAAATCCTGGATCGAAGATATAACCACTTATGAATAGTATTAAATGAAAGAGGTTGAAGCCATCTACACAAATCTGTGGGTGCCAGACGTTTTGCTTGAGGCTCTCCCCATGCCAGACGTATCTACTAATAGTATGCAAAAAAAACTTTTTTTGAAATAATTGGTATAACCTAATATTGTTTATACCAAAATCATGGTTGAGGAGTACTGATTCCGAAAATGTGGGTCCCAGACGTTTTGCATGGGGCAAACCCCTTGCCAGACGTACTAGTAGTATGGAAAAAAAACTTTTTTTGAAATAATTGGTATAACCGAATATTGTTTATACCAAAATAATGGTTGAAGTGTGGTGATTCCGAAAATGTGGGTCCCAGACTTTTTGCATGGGGCTAACCCCTTGCCAGACATACTAATAGTATGCAAAAATAACTTTTTTTAAATAATTGGTATAACCGAATATTGTTTATACCAAAATAATGGTTGAAGTGTGCTGATTCCGAAAATGTGGGTCCCAGACAAAAAAAAACTTTTTTTGAAATAATTGGTATAACCGAATATTGTTTATACCAAAGTAATGGTTGAAGTGTGGTGATTCCGAAAATGTGGGTCCCAGACGTTTTGCATGGGGCAAACCCCTTGCCAGACGTACTAATAATATGCAAAAAAAAAAAATTTTTAAATAATTGGTATAACCGAATATTGTTTATACCAAAATAATGGTTGAGGTGTGCTGATTCCGAAAATATGGGTCCCAGACTTTTTGCATGGAGCTAACCCCTTGCCAGACATACTAATAGTATGCAAAAATAACTTTTTCTTAAATAATTGGTATAACCGAATATTGTTTATACCAAAATAATGGTTGAAGTGTGCTGATTCCGAAAATGTGGGTCCCAGACAAAAAAAAACTTTTTTTGAAATAATTGGTATAACCGAATATTGTTTATATCAAAATAATGGTTGAAGTGTGCCGATTCCGAAAATGTGGGTCCCAGACGTTTTGCATGGGGCAAACCCCTTGCCAGACGTACTAGTAGTATGGAAAAAAAACTTTTTTTGAAATAATTGGTATAACCGAATATTGTTTATACCAAAATAATGGTTGAAGTGTGGTGATTCCGAAAATGTGGGTCCCAGACTTTTTGCATGGGGCTAAACCCTTGCCAGACATACTAATAGTATGCAAAAATAACTTTTTTTTAAATAATTGGTATAACCGAATATTGTTTATACCAAAATAATGGTTGAAGTGTGCTGATTCCGAAAATGTGGGTCCCAGACAAAAAAAACTTTTTTTGAAATAATTGGTATAACCGAATATTGTTTATACCAAAGTAATGGTTGAAGTGTGGTGATTCCGAAAATGTGGGTCCCAGACGTTTTGCATGGGGCAAACCCCTTGCCAGACGTACTAATAATATGCAAAAAAAAATTTTTTGAAATAATTGGTATAACCGAATATTGTTTATACCAAAATAATGGTTGAAGTGTGCCGATTCCGAAAATGTGGGTCCCAGACGTTTTGCATGGGGCAAACCCCTTGCCAGACGTACTTATAGCCTGATAAATAAAACTAAAAAAACAAATTTATGTGGTTGGTATTATTGCACCTATTTATAAAATAAATATATTAACAAAAATATTATTATTCTAATATATTAAATTAACGTCTTTGGTTTTTATACGCCAACATAGTTCAGTAATTTTTTTACTGAATAGATGAATTCAAAAGAAAACTTATAAAAAACACGTGAATTTTATATTTACATATATAGATTGACTTCATATTTTTGGTGTGTCTGCTCAAAAAGTCACCTAAGCCAGATATAAATTAACCTTTTACCAAAAATCCTACCAGGCAAAAAAAAGCAAATTTTGTCAAATGTTACCAAAGTGGCAACCTGCATACCAGACTATAGTGCATACACGGTTGAAAACAAAACTGTCTCCTTTAAATTCAACATCAAAACGTATTAAAAACATAGGGGCGGGCTACAGTCCGCTTGGGCGAACTGTTGGATACCCTATTCTTATTCCTATATCTCATAAGTGGGCGTGGCAAAAATTTAAAGGATTTTATCGAAAAAACTAAGCTTTTGTAAATAAAAACGCTCCCTAGCTCAAACTTTGGTTTTTCAATAAAATTGTTTTATTTAATTGTGGGCGTGTCAGTAGGCGGATTTAAAAAAAATTTAAGTATGAGCATAAAGGGCACCTAGAGAGTATATACTATAAATTTCAGCTCCCTAGCTCAAACTTTGGACTTTCAAAAATAAAAATAAAATAATTGTGGGCGTGTCAGTAGGCGGATTTTGAAAATATTTACACATGAGCATAAAGGGCCCCTAGAGAGTATATATTAAGCTCTCAGCTCCGTAGCTCAAATTTTGGTTTTCCAAAAAAAATATTTTATTTAATTGTGGGCGTGTCAGGGGGCGGATTTTGAAAATTTTATGTCCCAAGCAGTTTTATGGGCCAAAGATCATATATAAAAAATTTCAGCTTTCTAGCTCAAAATTCAATTTTTCCCAAAATTTGTTTTATTTAATTGTGGGCGTGTCAGTGGGCGGATTTTGAAAATTGTATGTCCCAATCAGTTTTATGGGCCATAGATCATATTTAAAAAATTTCAGCTCTCTAGCTCAAAATTCGATTTTTTCCAAAATTTTGTTTTTTTGAGTTTGTGGGCGTGTCTGTGGGCGGATTTCAAAAATTCTTAAACTTGATTATTTCGGGACCCTAGAGAGTATATGGTTAAAATTTCAGCTCTCTAGGTCCAGTTTAAAGGCCTAATTTTTGCCGACGGACGGACGGACGGACGGACGGACGGACATGGCTAGATCGACATTACTATCGATGCTGATCATAAATATAGTAACTTTTAGGGGTCTACGGGCAATATTAAGGTATGTTACAAACTATGCGTCAAAATTAATATACCCCTAGAATAGGGTATAATGAAATTGGATATTGTAAATTCAATAAAAATATTTTTCGTTTTACCGTTATTTTCTGAATTCCGACTAAGCATCTGTGTGTTTACATTTATTTACAGATAAAACAACATTGATTCCTTTAAAATACCTGTAAGTGGGTAGGTATTACTCCTCCAATACTTTAATTTATTCATTTCGTCGCATCGATCGGTACGAGTAGAACAAAGTCGAAAAAGTTAAAAGTGCAAAGTGAAAAAGAAGCGTGTTTTAAATAATATATCGAAACAATGGCAGAGCAAAACAATAACAACGCAGATTTGTTTAGTGCGGTGCAACCACAGCCTTCAACAAGTGCCTGTATAAACTTAGAAAGTGACGAACACATGTCCAGAAACATCATATTCAACATACCAGTTCTTGCAAGCAATGACAGTGAGTGACTTTTGCAAAAGTTTGATTCAATGGAAGCTACGATTGAGTTTTGCAAAAATTTTAGTAGATTAAAAAAATGGAATTCCGGATAAACTGTTTGTTCACCTGAAAATAAATGTTGAAAGCATTGTATTTTATGATGAATTCAATTTTTAAGGAAAATTATGTAAAAAAGACAGTTACATAACTATGGACAACGGAAACTTAAAATTGTATGAAATTTGTTATTTTTCTAAAGTATGTACTAAAATATATGTTTTATGTTGTGAAGTTGAACTTCTTTATTTTGTTGCGGTAAATTTTACCACAACAAGGCCTGCTCTTAGTCCCTAATCTTTTCCTTTCCTGGTCCCTCTTTTATTCGGCTGCGAGTTCACGGTCTCGGAAAGTGATAGAGGCACCCATGGCACCATCAGCCATTGAATCACTTTCGGCGACTCATGGATGAGCAACCACTACAGGGTAACGAGCTTGGAGGTTCCAGTTACCTCAGCCTGACGGGCGTTCAGGAGAGTGATACCCAGAAGGAATACGCGGACGAGCGTAAATATACCTCAGCCTGACGGACGGTCAGGAGAGTGAGGTGGAAAGGCGGACCGCCTTTGACAATCGAACACCACAGCACACCAGACTTTGCCGGAAGGGCAACTTGCCAGAAGGCAACCAAAAAGCAACTGAGCGGTGGGCGGACGGCCCAAGTCAAACAACTCCCATGAGTCAGTTGCGTGAACTACCACCGTAAAGGTAGGGAGTAATGTTCGATGGGGGAAAGATGACGCTCTCTTCTTCTACTCCGTCGTGGTAGCACCGGAGGAGCAGCAGAGGAGTGTAAGCGGACGGCATAGTAATTAAACACCTTGCAACAACAAATAACCGTGGACAGCTTACCACGAGCACATTAGCACCCAATTAGCCGATATGAGATGGCAGATGTCCAGCCCAGATGACACCAGCCCAACAAACTTTCGAACCAGAATGGCCGAGAGGACAACGTAAATGATCCCATTTTGTAAGGTATGACACGCTATCGTCAGATCCTCATGCCCCAAATCTGCGCAGAAATCCACCAGACTCAGGTAGTTCCTTGTCTGACCTCAAAGCTTAGGTTTAACTCGCCACAATGGGAGAGACGTTTGTAATAGTCCCGATGTTTATCTTTCTCTTTTCAACGTTTCCTTCGTTTTCTTTATCGGTTGCACTGTTAATTTTATGTAGTGGGTTTAGCTACGTTTGAACGGCGTTCACCAAAATAACCTTAGCGATCTTTTGTATGGACGAGAAAACACCAATCAGACTGGATTGAAATGTTGTCCCAGGTCGGTCAGAGAATTTATCGCAAGCTGGTTTTCCAGTCGCGCTGAATTCGGAGCTCGGAGAGAGAATGGAAAGTAAGAGCGAAAGGGTAATGGCAGGCATGCGCACAACATTGCAAGATAGCTTTGGATTGGCTGAAAAATGCCGCTCGTTGGTTCGACTTACTGTATGTGTGTGGACAGTGGGATGGCGGATAGCCACCAACACAAGTGGATATCCATTGCACGCCATCAGTGGGATTGCACTGTCAATGTGTTTGTGTGAGAGATTGAGCTCAACACTGACCGAATTTTGGCAATAGAAAAAGTTGGAAATCACTTCTTGGTTGACCACCGGTTTAGCTAGTTGTGAGAAGTTTGTAAAGGCGATTTTGTTGGAAATAGACAAAAGAAAATAGAGGAAAAGACAAAAAAAGTTGAGTAAATTGTTAAAGAGGAATAAAGGACAATAAGGAGACAGGAATTTGAAAGATAGGCGAAAGGACGAATAGGATGAAAATAAGGAAGCTTGAGGACAAAGCAGGAAACAAAGGAATTGAGGTTTTTCAAAGATAAGTATAGTGATTTTTTTCGGTTGATTATTTGTGCGAGTGATAGTCTGGTAGGATTTTGTTCCGTTTTAAGAAAAATCCAGAGAAAAGGCGGGACACGCAACCCATTAATTCTTATATTTTTTTCTTCGGGGCAAGTGATAGCGGGTTATTCCAACGGTCCATATCGACACGTTGTACAAACCATAAAGACCATCCTCCAACGGAGCATTATAACGTTGTTGACAATTTTGTTCTTTTCATTCTTTTCGAAATTACATTTTAATTAAATTTTCAGTAGTTCTGTAGCAAGTTTTCACAATTTCCCATAAAATTGCGGGGCGTCCACTTTATTTCGTTACATTTTCCTGGTTCCATTTATGGAGCGAACATTTTTTTCTTTTTCCTTCATATCAGCGATCGTTGTCGTTGAACCCACCCCATCCCACTCAGCTACCGGGAAGTAGCAGCGACCTGTTACTCGTTGTGTTATATTTAATGGTCTGTGGCTGTTTGACAGCTCATATTCGATATTTTTTCTTCGGGCGGTGGCGGCCGCAAATTTTCTTTTCGTTTATCCCTCCGATTTAGCGATAAATAAGTAAAGGGTTTTTCAATAAGAGCGCTACAAAAGTTTTTTTTAAATAAATCAAAAACGGTTTTGGATATCAATGAAATTCTTCATTCCTGTGAAAGTACGTTCGATGCCATTATGTATGGAACTCGATTTCTTTTGCATGGCCACCACGGGCACGCTTGCAGAAGTCCAGACGCTGAACCCAATTTTCGACGGTTTTCAAGCATAAATCGGCCGATACTGATGCAATTTCACGTTCGATATTCGTACGAAGTTCATCAATCGTCGCTGGCTTGTTGGCATAGACCATAGACTTGACGTAGCCCCACAGGAAATAGTCTAACGGCGTCAAATCGCACGACCGAGGCGGCCAAGCGACTGGACCATTTCCTGAGATAATAAATTGATTGTGGCATTCGCTGTGTGGCTTGTGGCACCGTCCTGTTGGAACCACATGTCCTCCGATTTGACGCCGTTAGACTATACAAAGTATGAGCCAAAATGAATATACCCTTAGAATAGGGTACAACGATGTGTTTTCTTCAAAAGCAAAGTTAGTACTGGCTTAAAAAACACCCACATTTCGCGTAATTAGTGCCTCGTGGCAAGGTAAACATAAAATGAAAGAAGGGTAACATATCGTTGCAATGGCTTTCAAGCAGGTATTACAAAATGATATCTCCGCATATCTCCAAATAGGTATATAGGGGAAGGTAGTGTACCTTGGCCCGGATTTCAGTTTTTTGCCAATATTTTACGTGTCGTTTTTTTCATTAGTTTTTCTTTCTTTTTTTTGTTACTACCTGAAGTCTTTTCTATGATATGGCGAAACTACCCAAAAGAATATTGCTAACCATTAAAAAAAGTCTAACGGCGTCAAATTGCACGACCGAGGCGGCCAAGCGACTGGACCATTTCGTGAGATAACACGGTTTCCATACTTGGTCTCCAATAAATTGATTGTGGCATTCGCTGTGTGGCTTGTGGCGCCGTCCTGTTGGAACCACATGTCCTCCGATTTGACGCCGTTAGACTATTTCCTGTGGGGCTACGTCAAGTCTATGGTATATGCCAACAAGCCAGCGACGATTGATGAACTTCGTACGAATATCGAACGTGAAATTGCAGCAGTATCGGCCGATTTATGCTTGAAAACCGTCAAAAATTGGGTTCAGCGTCTGGACTTCTGCAAGCGTGCCCATGGTGGCCATGCAAAGAAATCGAGTTCCATACATAATGGCATCGAACGTACTTTCACAGGAATAAAGAATTTCATTGATATCCAAAACCGTTTTTCTTTTATTTAAAAAACTTTTGTAGCGCTCATATTGAAAAACTCTTTAGTTTGTTTTTGCGTTTTCTGAATTATATAATTACAAAACAATTTTGACAATCATTTTCAACTGTATGAAGTGGGTAAATTAAATGAGAAAATGGAATTGAAAGAAATTGAAAGAACTCCAAGAATTTACAAGCCCTCCTCTGCATCCTTTCCCAAATTATAATGGAAAAATATATTTAAGAAATAAATTTTTGTAACTCACTTATTTAGGAATACTTTTGATCTTTGGATAGTTTTTTTTTATAGTAATTGATAGTTTATTATTTTAAATAAACAGCTATATGAAAAATAAAATAAAATTTTGTGAAACAAACCTGAAGTTTTTATTAAAATAGATTTTCATGTTATATCAACATGTGCACCATTATGATTTAATAGTAATCGTCATGCGATTTTCACACGAGAATCATTTTGATTCAACAGGAATCGTCATGCTGTTTTAACATGAAGATCGATATGATTTAACTGGAATCACCGTGTTGTTTTAAAATGAGGATATGTTTAATTGAAATACATTTCTTGTTATTTTGTCATGATAACTCCTTACGCCTGAGATACAGAAAAACCCTTTTAAAATAACAAGAAACAACTAAGAAGCAACATTGGTAAAAAGTGTTAAATTATGTTTATTATTGTTGATTTTACATGTTTTTTTTCTGTGTGAAGGCATGTTACGAGTACAAATTATGATTCAAAATTAATATATCCTTATAATGAATATCCGTGGAACCTAGAATTTCTCTGTGTTTTTAAATTCATAAGTGAATTGACTTTTTTCACTGTGCCTATTACTTATGTGCAACAATCCTTAACAGTTCGAAATGTTTAAAAAAAATAGGAAAGGTCGACTTGCTATGTATCCACAATCGGTAGCCTTATCCTTTGATTATATTCAAATAAAACTATGACGCCTTTAAGGTGTTATATATTGTCACTATTCGAGTTCAATTAGAGACTTAGCTTAGTGGGGACTTGAAATAATAATACGGCTACGTGTGTAAGCTTGTTAACAAGGTTAACAGATTCAACATGAGAGCTCAACAGAGAGAAGAGCATCCCTAACGAGAGTAAGGCAATTCATTTAATCGCATTAAGATGCTATCGGCCATAACAGATTGACAGTATTCAATAATGCTGGTACTTTGAACATTATATAAGGAGATCCCACTATCATATGCCAGCATTAATTGGAAGCATTGCTTCAATAATTCGAATAGTAGCTATTCCTCACTTGAGAATTGAGATAAGCTGATACATTTGAACGGAACGGAGTTGACTGGAAATTCACTTTGGTATTGCATTTAGCAAAGCAAAATCAAATTGAGTTGGGCTTAATGTTTGATATCAATTTGTAACTTCAGAATTACCCAATAAGTTGCATTATGGGTGAAATAATGGGTGGGAATTTAGCTTTAGAATTTAATGCCTCATCCTCTACATAGCAGCAATTTTGCATAACTTAAATTGGAAGACGATGTTGCTAAGGATTATTTTTACTATGTATTTGTTTTAAGGAGAGCATACAAAAAGTTAAATGAATGCCGGATAGATGAAGTGCTATGACCGAAAATAAATAAAATAAAGTATACAGGAGTTGGCCGTACGAAGCTTTCTTGCTTTTATAAGAAGTGTATTCGAATCATATTTTCTCATCAGCCATTCCCTAAACTCATTAAATCAGGAAACAAATACCATAAAAATGATTAAACAAAACCTTCGGCAAAAAGTGGGGCCTGTAACCAAAATTGAACCTATGGATGTGCACAGCCGTGGTAAGACTAATCCTCATGATCCTCACATATGTGTCTCACTGCACCTATAACCTCTAGACCGTGCATAACGAACATTACAGCACATGACGACGTCAGACTGAGGGAATTTTCTGAATCCATAAACATCTCCAAGCCCTAAACATTTCCGAAAACCTGCCGCTCGATCAAACTACAAACAAACTTAACGCCGATGCAAAATAATGGCAAACGTATTGATAGCCAGTCTGCTATTTTAGACTTCGCCTCGGTCACTATATCCTCTAAAGCAATACTGAAATGCTGTCCTGGCATAGTAACGTTTATGCAAAGGAACATACCGACGAACTGCTAGGCAATGTTCAGCCCTCCGCTCGGAGCGGCCAAGCTAACATCTCCTCAGAATAACTCACGAAAGCTAACTGGAGAAGGCTGATAGCATGCGTCATATGGCCAAACTACAACAAGACAAAACCACCTATGTAGAATGCGGAAAGGTATCGCCAGGAAAAACTTCACTTATCACATCACACTGGCTTGAAGGAGACCATACGGACTTGGTTAGGTAAATGGGTTGACGAGACAGAAGAAACCTGCACTCGTCACATTTAAATCAGTGTAGATCCATTGTGATGCCCTTGCGGTTTCAACCCCCACACTAGGAAACTAATGAGAGTCTATGAATGAGCAAGCCATCCTGAGGCATTTACAAACTTAAGTAGGTCAAAAATAATTTTCCCATTGTTGTAGAGCGGCCACATTTTCCTGGTTGTGGCACAGGATTGAAATGTGCTCCACCTTTTATTAGTTGCCTCAAGTATACGGATTAAGATGCGGAGAAACTAGGCATCCAAAACAAAACTTACCGCCGCAGTTGCAATAGTTAATACTACCGAAAAAGAACTCTAATCTACTCGTATTATGTATGCGCCTGCCCGACCAGACAACGAGCATTGGGAAAATAATTTTTCGACACACTTGAGGAAGTCTCTGAGAAAAGTATTAAGGAACTTATAACTTTCTTAAACTCTCCTGGTTGGATCTAGAGGCTCCTCATCAATAAACACTAACACCCAGATTTAGGTGAATTTGTGGTAACAAAACGGCGCTTAGTGCTTGTTGGGTTTTAAATAAACCACCACACCTACCTACCTACCGAGTCTAGCCCACCGTTGGAGGCAGATTGTACCAATTTCAACCATGTATATAATCTGTATGTATATTTTTATGTAAGGATCACATCGGCATATAGACATTTGCTTTGATTTAATTTATTTATGCTATGTTATCAGTCATTTTCAAGTGACCCAAGAGGGACTTTAAACGCATTTTTTAAGACTGTTATATGATTTAAAACTTTATAAAAATAATCGTTAGAGAATCTAAGTCTACATTTTTTTTTCAAAAAAGTAGGATTAGCGCGACAGAGCATATTCTTTTATTGACAATTAACCAACATGATGAGCTCTATTTTTTAAATAAAACGGGAACCCCTTAATTATGTCCTATTCCGCCCAGAACTTCCTTTTCTCTAATATATGTGCAAAAAAGCCTGAGGATGTCAACAAGTTTTAAGAAAAGTGATGTTTTTTTTTTGATTATAAAGGGTCTTTCATTAGCTACTTGACTCCTTCAAACTTTCAGTGTGAACGCACCCTTAAACCGATTACCAAACTGTCAATGTCGAAATATTCAGTAAAAACAATATCTTCATCATGGTGAAATACACGAAAGAATAACGTTAACAAATAATTAAAATTTACTTCCGAAATTCCGAGTCGGTGGTCGCAACTTTAAAAGCGTTAACGCCAATTTTTGCCCGTAATTCTCGTCACAGTAGACAGGCAAT
Organism: Portevinia maculata; assembly: GCA_949715645.1. Lineage (NCBI taxonomy): Eukaryota > Metazoa > Arthropoda > Insecta > Diptera > Syrphidae > Portevinia > Portevinia maculata. The sequence continues at coordinate 226,791,970 of OX454526.1, forward strand.
TCATATTCAATTCAATTCAATTCAATTCAATTCAATTTTGTCTTTATTCAAATATGTACATAGTATAGAAATTAGTTTACAAATTATTCAAACAATTTTACATGGAGGTAATGCTCGTACACACAGAATAGTTAGTGGCATCTATATTTTTAGAAAACAAATAGAGATGATGCCACATTTGGAAATTGGTACTTTGTGTGGGGTGTACAAAGTCAGATACAAAGAAAAGGATGGCGTGAAAAGGAAGTTAAAAAAAAAATAAAATTTAAAAAAAATAAAAATTGCAGCAATTTAGTAAGAAAAGCAATCTATAACAAAAAGAAAAAAGGATAAGCAAAAAAGAATAAATTCAAATATTTAATAATTACGTCTAAAATAGATAAATAGAAGTGGGCAAATCTTTTTTTTTTTTTTTTTTTTTTTTTTTTTTTTTTTTTTGTATTATTATGCAGTATAGCGCAAAAGGGACTCGATTTCAGTATGGTCAAAAGCAAGAAGCCAAGACCTCGTTACTTTTGTAAAAATGCGTAAATTTCTTATGGAACGAATTTCTAATGGCAGTGTGTTATAAAGTTTACATGATATAATGGAGTAAGAGTTTCTGTAACTTGTAGTGCGAAAAGCAGGAATATTTACAACAAAGTTTGAATGGCTCCGTAAGCTGCGAGTGCCCGAAATCGGACTTTCCCAATAGCCGCATCTCATAAAAAAGACCTTCAGAACTTTGAAGTAAAATAGATGACGCAAAGGAAGTATTTTCAAGGACCTGAACAGGTCCATAGTGTGAGCTGAACGGTGGGAGCCACAAACTTTTCGTATAGCAGATTTCTGAATGATAGTTAATTTCTGCAACTTACTTAAATAAGCACCACCCCAACTGCAGAGTCCATATTGCAATCTTGAATGGAATAAGCCATAGTAGACCATTTTCAATGTATTCGAAGAGCAATACTTTCTAAGACGAAAAAAGCAACGAGTGGAAGAAAGAAGATATTTTTTCAAAAGAGAAATGTGCTTGGACCAGTTCAAATTATGGTCAATAGTAACACCAAGATATTTAAAACTATCAACACCTTCAATTTTGAAGCAGTTACTACTGCAATCAGCGTTTCCATTAAAAGATGGTTCATTTTGGAAACTGCATATGTTTTTCAACAGCTCATGACTTGCACAATCATGGGAATGAAATACTATATCTGAATCTGGGTACTCATGTCCAGTAAGACTGAAATACATCAGTTTGGTTTTATTACTAACAATAAGCCTGTTTTGTGCAAACCAGCATCTTAGTAAAAAAACGTCATGGTTTATGTTAGCTATTAAATCTAATGGACTGACTGAACAGTAAGCAATACCAAGGTCGTCGGCAAAGGCTTTAGTATTACCCAAGAAAGGAAGTGAAAATAAGGAATTTATATATATAAGGAATAAAATTGGACCAAGTACAGAACCTTGGGGCACTCCCAAGTTATTTGTTTTAGAACTGCTTATATTGTTTCCAATTTTTACACGTTGAGTTCTATCTTTAAGATATGACTCAAACCATTTGTAAATGAAACCTCTGAAGCCGGCCTTATACAATTTATCTAGGAGGATCGCGTGGTCAACCATATCAAACGCCTTAGTTATGTCGACAAAAAGACCAGCGCAAAAAAGTTTGTCATCTAAACCCTTATTCAAAATAGAGCAGAAGTCCAAAAGAGCATCCTCCGTGGAATGGCCAGTCCTAAAACCAAACTGTATGGGACTAAAAAAATTTAGATGATCAAGATAGGCTAAGATTCTCTTTTTAACAACTTTTTCAAAAACTTTGGAAATTGACGACAACAACGAAATTGGTCTATAATTGGATATGTCTGTCTTATTACCCTTTTTAAATAGAGGAATCACAATGGCACTTTTTAGTTCAGTTGGAAAAGTTCCACTCATAATGCTGAGATTAAAAAGGTAAGATAAAATGTCTACTAAATTGGGACCAATATTCTTAAGAGTCAGATTCGAGATCTCATCACTACCATACGAATTAGAGTTAGGTAGCGAATTAATCGTTTTAAGCAATTCCAATCCTGTTATAGGCTCAAAAGCGAAGCTGTTGCTGTAGCCAATGCCTGCAGTTAAAGGCTGGGTGCAGCAATAACATGAAGTATGCGAACAACCTGACATAGAGGATTCACCAATGGATGCGAAGTAGTTGCTGAATAAATTAGATATTTCTAAGGGATTAGAAATGTTAATACCAGCGTCTGTAATTACGATAGGATCTGTGTTAGCAATAACTTTTCGACTAATAATACTGTTAACGACTTGCCACTCCTTCTTAAGATTCCCACTTGCCGTTAGTAAGGCCGTTAGGCTTAAGGCGATACTCCGATTTTTTTCGCGTTAAAGTTAAAGTAGAGGAACCAATATAATTTTTCAAAATCCTGAGAAATGTATCGTATGCTATAGAAGCGTTTTGTTCAACATAAACACTGTCCCAGTTTTCATAACGAAGTCTAAGATTCAATTCCTGAAAATTTATTTTACAATATGTATTTGATGAAGATTTGCATGGCTGACTACCTTTTAAGTTTTCAAAAATGATTCCCGTCATACAGTGGTCAGTTATGTTAAGATCCATCTTAATTCCAGCAAGGAGATCAGCAGCAAAATTTACAAGACGAACAAAAACATGGTCAAGGCAGGTGCCTGCAGTTGGTCTGGTAGGTTCTTCAACCAAGGAAAAAAGACCGTGTTCAGCCATAAGTGCTTGGTAAGAATCAGAAACTGGGTTAGAAACCAAAATATCTAAATTAAAGTCACCTAAGATGACAAGATTTCCAGATCGTTCACTAGCCAAAAATACAGAAAATTCATCTAAAAAATAGTTAGGAGATGAAGAATGGAGTCTATATACACAAACAAAATTAAAAAGTTCATTGTGTATATTGCAAATAACTTTGATGACATACGCGCTTCTTAGCTTAAGAACTTTAATATCAGGCTCATACAAGTTCGAAACAAAAACTCCCACTCCACCGGCAGCGTACGTATCATTAGGATTTGGAAAAAAATTATAGTTAGGAATATTATAATCGTTAACTTCGCATGAATAAATCCAAATTTCAGAGACAAAAATTATTTCTGGCAGGTTTACAAAAGCATCAAGATGCCCAATTAGTAAATCAAAGTTTTGTCGCAAACTGCGAATATTTTGATGTAAAACGAAAAAAGATTTGCCACCTGATTTACAACTAAATATGCTATCAGAATTAGATCGAATGGTTCTTATAGTGAGGCTGTCGTGCACAAGATCAAAGAAATCGTTCATATTATTGCCCTTGGAGAGCAGATAGATCATCAAAAGATCTTATGACAACAACCTCACTATTATCAAATTTTCTCATTAGAATATGAGAATTCCTGAACCACATATATTTGAATTTATTCTCCTTTTTACATTTTTTAGCTGCCATAAATAAAGCTTTAGAATATTTAGTTATGCCATCATTAATAAAAATAGAAGAGTTACCACCAACACTAAAGATCGACGAGTTCAGCTTCCTCCTTGCATTTTTTTTACTTTCCATCACTTTCTGCTTGACGTTGTGTGAAGAGAAATGCACACAAAGAATACCACCGTGCTCTTTAGATTTGGATGTTGTACTCGTATGTTTTACTCTGTTAATATGCTTAACGTAACATTTCTGTATATCATCAGTCGAGACAGATATATTTAACGCTTTTTCAAAGATCACATTTGCTTTCTCTATTGCGTTTGAACTGTTTAAGTCAGGAACACCAACGATTTCAACTACATTCTCCAGTTGCTTCTGCTCTCTCCAGTTCACCCTGCTCTCCAAATTTGCCACCTTCATACGCAATGTTTTGTTTTCCTCTTTCAGCTGCTGGATTGCGCCGAGAAAATCACTATTGATTTTTTTCAAGTCGAGAATTTCAGAGTAAAGCAGTTGCAGTGTTAATGAACTTTCGGCCAAAGTAGAGAGAACCGTTGACATACTCGTTCTGTCGTCCACTGTACCTGGTATAGATTCTGCTTCACATTTAGACGAAAGTACTGCATGATCGTGCGTCGGCGGTTTACTCGTAGTTGTTGTTGTTATGTTTGGATGTAGTTTTTCATGTTGAGAAGAAAGTAAGGAAGATTTTACTGGGACTGCTGTTGATTTTGATGAAGATGGTTTTTGCTGCTTATTTAAGGGCTGTATTTTTTGTTGTGAGACTGATGCTACAGGTAATGATTTTTGGAGCGATTTACGACGCAAAACAGAGCACTTCTCGCAACGGTGAGCCAGATTATTGGTTATAAGGTATTCCAAGTCTGCCGGTTGAATATTAGCACACGAACCATGGAACAGACTTTTACAATCACCGCACTGTATTTTTGTTGTATCGTTGCGATCTATTTTGTCATTGCAAACCGGAAAATTCATTTTAAATGATTTATTTTAGGACTTTGGGAGAATAGAATGGAATTAAAGCTTCGCACCCCACGACACTTTAAGAAACACGTCTGCTCTTGACAACAGTCACTTGACACTTATGTACATATAATGAAAAAATTTGAGTCAGAATATTCTTTGCTTGATGTTACCGGACCACTGAGACTACGTTATGCCCGAAGTGTGCAGAATATTGCTGCCGTAGAGACGTCCGTCACAAACCAGCCAAATCAGTCAATCTCCCAGACCACATTATGGCGAATTTTGCGTAGGGATCTTGGCCACCTAAAGGCACTTCATCATATGAAGCGACGTACGTTCTCGTCTTGGGCTCTGGACATGCTGGAAATAAATGAAGAATTTCATCGCAAAATCGTCTTCAGCGATAAGGAGCATTTTTGGTAACGGCTTCGTCAATAGCAAAATATGCGTAACTGGACAGGTGAGAACCCTCATGTGCTTCATGAATCATCCGCAAAAAGTCACTGTTTGGGGCGGATTTCATGCCGGTGGCGTCATTATTGGGCCATTTTTTTTCGCCGATGAAAATGACCGTCACGTTACGGTAAATGGGTATGTGCGGCCAAGTCATCGAAAAGTCCTTAATGAAAGACCCTTTATAACGAACAGTGTAATTCCAATCAATACAATAATGCAGACTTTATCTATCAATTTCCATATTATACAATCCCGGTTGATTAACAACAAACTTCATTTCATTTCGATAACGGAAGCAAGTGGGTTCCGATATCCGTTAATGGTGAAGTAAGTTCCGATGTCCAATACAATGCTTTCGTTAAAATTAAAATTTTACCCTCAATTCGCAAAAGATGTATAACTTCAAAAAAAACCTTCTACTAACCAGCAGGGAATCTTTTTCGCAGGCTGTGCCTTGCGTGCGTACTGGCTCAGTGGTTAGGTTAGGTTAGCGCGTTGATGTACCCTTTTCTGGAGCGTTAGGCTCGTTGTTTCGGTTTTTCCTCTGCTTTTGTTCGTCACTCCTTACTCAACGTTGTTCAGCCATCCTGATGTCTTTATAAACCTGTAAAGATTAGACAGTGAGGCATCAGACAGGTCTTGAATATCGTAGAAGAAATATCTTCCAAGTGTTCTCCTCAGGTGACAGAGACGCGGGCAGTGGCTACAGATGTCATCATCTTTGAGATTTAATTTCGTTGATGTGCCATATGAACCCTGAGCTATACAGCGTCGAACTAAAATGAATTTAATTTCAGTAGCGAAAATTGCTTTTATGGCTGTATGTTGTATTGCCATCGTTGACTCCATGAAGGCAGCTTCTAAAAGTACTTCAGCTTGGAAAACACTGCTATGGTCAGGCAGCCTGATTGGGAATTGTATGTTTCGTTCCTCTGAGTACAATCCCGCACCCGTTCCGCAGCCCATTTTCGATCCATCAATGTAGATAGGTAAAAATTTCCTTTTTCCAGGTTCCTTTCTGTCCCATTTCTGCCTGCTCAGAGAGGAGCAAGCAAATGGTTTGTCAAAATCCAGGCAGGAGGACGTATATTGAGAACTAAGGTCGTTCCGTACTTACATTTTTTTTAAAGTTCTGTTATCCCTCAACTGAAATATTATTTTCTCATACTAAATCGTAATCCAGTCGGTGCATATTTTTTAATTATCACTGAAAGGTTCAATTCGTTTGGCAATATACGAACTAAGTTCAGACAAATAAAATACTATTTTATCTCCGCCTGACTGAAATAATATAATAGCGCTGCCTATTACCACTTTATTTATGTAATTGATTCATTTTTTTATTGAGACTTTTTCAATAAAGTATTTTACATATTTAGAAATACTTGTGCTGTAATTGGTATTCCTCGGGTATCCAGGTTTGTTAATTGAAGTTGTTTTTTCAGTAACAATATGGTCTCCGGTTACGTGAACTTTTATTTCAGCTATTGCCGTTTTAGTTAAGCGGTTTCGACTGCAATTCAATTCGAACAAAGTGCACGACTGAGTCGTACGAAACTTGTTTGCTTTTATAAGAATTTCCTTCGATTCATATTTTCTCCAAATGAAAAAAAAATCAGTTTGAATGAAAAAAGGATTTTTATTTTCACTTTTAAATGTACCTGGTGAATGTCTGTGTTGAAATGGCATCGTCGCCCCATTTTGGTAAATATTTATACACTATTTAAAAGATCGCTACCTAATTGTTGTTGGTCCATCTAGTGTTTCATCTTGGTTGGCTTGTTTATACACTATGCAGTATAGGTATAGTATAATTATTATTTTACGCATCATAAGCAAACAATTATGAATGGGTAAGTTAAAAAACATCATGAAATTTAATTATAATCCTCATCTAAGGTTTGTTACAAAAGTGTGGCCTTTTGTAGGTGTTTGACTTATGAGTACGTTACGAAAATAAACCTTTAATTCTATTCTACCTTTATTTCTCGTTTTCTTTACAAATAAGTCACTAAAACTCCAATTCTTCTTCAGCCACAGTTCACGCGTTCTCGTCTGCTAAACTTTTTCTGTCAGTCCAACCTCTTTTTTTGCGCGCTGCCATCTCCCATATTTCTGTTGCCTGGAGCGAAGATTGTCGTTGGTGCTGTTTGACGTCATATTGGTTTTGCCCGCCATTACAGTATCTACATACCTACATAATGGATGTTTATTATATGTAAATGTTTTTCTGAAAAGATATGTGCTCGACACTGATCCATATATTATAACAGCAAATGCAAAATATATAGGTATTCTCGTTTGAAATTTCTTGCACGTAATACCTCGATGTCACATTTTTGACGAGGGAATATTTCGTTACAAAAAATAACGCAATATCTACCTCTTGGTCATGGGTAATTAGAAAATAACTACTTGACCAGGAATAAGGACGCAAATGTGGTTCCCGCCGGCGCTGCTCGTATTTCAACAATATTTAAACTCGTACTCTCGAAATGCGCTCTGGTAATATTTTTCGTGTATTTTGAACGTGTATTACCAATCAAATCCCCCCCCCCCCCCAGCCCGTGGAACTTGTTTTAAAAATAAACAACAAAAGCAATTGCAAAGGTCAAATTAAAAATATCCCCGGAACGAAGAGAACATTTGCAATTTCAAGACCACACAAACTCACGCTCTTCGCCAATTAAAAAGGTTTGTTGATTTAGGTATCTGTACCACACCACTACATCAATATGCTCAGTCTTGTGGGAGTTACTTATTCGTCTCCTTCCTCAATACTACCTCTTCCCAGCATCTGATGGTCAAAAGCACGTGTATGTGTGGCACTGAAATGCTAGTAGACGATTCGCCCTAATTATCCAAAAGTGTTTGAATGGAAAATCATTAGGATCAGAAAATAAAAGGACGACGAAGAAAACAAATCGCACCATCTTTTTACACCCTATTCTAAGGGTATATTAATTTTGACGCATAGTTTGTAACATACCTTAATATTGCCCGTAGACCCCTAAAAGTTACTATATTTATGATCAGCATCGATAGTAATGTCGATCTAGCCATGTCCGTCCGTCCGTCCATCGGCAAAAATTAGGCCTTTAAACTGGGCCTAGAGAGCTGAAATTTTAACCATATACTCTCTAGGGTCCCGAAATAATCAAGTTTACGAATTTTTGAAATCCGCCCACAAACTCAAAAAAAAACAAAATTTTGGAAAATATCGAATTTTGAGCAAGAAAGCTGAATTTTTTTATATATAATCTATGACTCCTAAAACTGCTCGGGATAATAAATTTTCAAAATCCGCCCACTGACACGCCCACAAATAAATAAAACAATTTTTTTGAAAATCCAAAGTTTGAGCTAGGGAGCTGAAATTTATAATATATACTCTCTATGGGCCCTTTATTCTCATGTGTTAATTTTTTTTTAAATCCGCCTACTGACACGCCCACAATTAAATAAAACAATTTTATTGAAACACCCAAGTTTGAGCTAGGGAGCGTTTTTTTGATAAAATCCTTTAAATGTTATATAACAAAATATGTAGAGCGTTCAAACATACTTAGACTTTTGTCACGCCCACTTATGAGGGATAGGAATAAGAATAGGGTATCCAACAGTTCGCCCAAGCGGACTGTAGCCCGTCCCTATGTTTTATCCAAATGCGGATCTTGAAATTTTCTTTGCCGCTCGTACATACATGTTTACTTTATACAAGATAATAAATTACTTTAGCATCTGTGAAGTAGTTTTGGCCATTTGTCTCCCATCATGCCGCACCATGACTGCCTGGTGTGAACGTAAGAGTCCTTCTTATCGAAATTGTATCTCCCACAGTCCACAGAGAAGTTCCTTAAGTCCTAGCAGTCAATCAGTAATTTTGTGTATAATTTTTCAAATGGTTTCGGTTTTATTCACAATGATAGAATAGAGGGCCATAAGCACTGGTAAATTCCAATGTTTGAGGTTAGATTTAAAACAATTGAATAAAGTATTTTATTGTTATGGAGGAGCAGCGAGTGGATATGAGGTAAATCTGCTTCAGTGAAATTCAATTTTCGAATGCTGCGAGGTGAATAATGAATTACTGGTCTAGATCCTGGTCAAAGCCGGTCGTTATTTAACAAAGCCTCTGGTTCAGGGATATATTCGGTCCGAAGTTAATGGGCGGTGTATTAGTAGTCAGGGAAATGTATATTAATATGTATGTAGATGACAATAAATCAATCACTTAGATTGGAAAGAGACACTCATTCTTATGGAAATAGTTTAAAATAAACGAAATGTTTCTGACCTAAGAGATCAATCTAAACTAAATATTCCTTGTGGCAAAGTTCAAAAAAAAATCTACGACCTGTATTTGGAAAATACTCGGAAATTGAAAACTTTGCTGAGTTTGTTTTGATGGGAAATTAAACAAATTGTATTAAAATTCAAGTTCGATTTTACACAACCAACGACCATGCCACGTCAAGTTAATCGGTTCTCGTCAGATCATGAGGTAGATAATACATACGTGGTATCCCAACGGATCTAAATTGGTCTTAGTGTGTCGGCTTCTGCCGACAGCCACAAAAACCTAACCTAACCTAACCTTGATTTTACACGAAGAGCAACACTTCTTGTAGATCCACCGCCGCTTAAAAATTCATAAAAAAAAAACTTGGCAGCACAGATGCGACTTTGACGTTAAGTGACACATGAGATGTAAGTTGTAATTAAGAAATAAGTATTGAAGATCCTAAAATTCAAAAATATTAACTTCCGCCAATGGAAATTGATGCCAAACATATTCTACAATTATGTTCACATTAACAGATTTGCTAAATTCAGTAAAGTGTGAAAAATACAAACAAAATATTCGGCGGGATGTGTCAGTGGTCGGCGAGATGTCAAACTTTGACATTTCCCGAAAAATCCTTCGCAACAATTCATCAGAAACCAAAAAAAAATGATTTTGAAAGCACTGTCTTATCCCCGCTAAGTTAATTAGCAGCGATAGATAGGTATCCCCGCTAAAGTTAGCATATATAGGATAAGTTGTTGTTGTATTTTACATGCACATTTCAAAATGAGCGTATATGCGCGTGCATAACAACACCACTGATATCAATTGAGAATTATTCATAGGAAGTGCAGCTCACATGAGATCTGCTTAGCAGACGAGACAGGGAACTCTAGGAGATATAAATGCACATGGGAACTAATTTATCTACTCAAATAAGCTAAGTGACCGATTTTTATACCCTATTCTAGGGGTATATTAATTTTGACGCATAGTTTGTAACATACCTTAATATTGCCCGTAGACCCCTAAAAGTTACTATATTTATGATCAGCATCGATAGTAATGTCGATCTAGCCATGTCCGTCCGTCCGTCCGTCCGTCCGTCGGCAAAAATTAGGCCTTTAAACTGGACCTAGAGAGCTGAAATTTTAACCATATACTCTCTAGGGTCCCGAAATTGAAATCCGCCCACAGACACAGACACGCCCACAAACTCAAAAAAACAAAATTTTGGAAAAAATCGAATTTTGAGCTAGAGAGCTGAAATTTTTTATATATGATCTTTGGCCCATAAAACTGCTTGGGACATAAAATTTTCAAAATCCGCCCACTGACACGCCCACAATTAAATAAAATATTTTTTTTGAAAAACCAAAATTTGAGCTAGGAAGCTGAAATTTTTAATATATACTCTCTAGGGGCCCTTTATGCTCATGTGTAAATATTTTCAAAATCCGCCTACTGACACGCCCACAATTATTTTTTTTTTAATTTTGAAAGTCCAAAGTTTGAGCTAGGGAGCTGAAATTTATAGTATATACTCTCTAGGTGCCCTTTATGCTCATACTTAAATTTTTTTTAAATCCGCCTACTGACACGCCCACAATTAAATAAAACAATTTTATTGAAAAACCAAAGTTTGAGCTAGGGAGCGTTTTTATTTACACAAGCTTAGTTTTTTCGATAAAATCCTTTAAATTTTTGTCACGCCCACTTATGAGATATAGGAATAAGAATAGGGTATCCAACAGTTCGCCCAAGCGGACTGTAGCCCGCCCCTATGTTTAAAGCTCATTTTGCCAATCCCCTTCCCGTTCATTGCGCACATGTTTAATTCGATGTTAACATCTGGCTAACACCCATCAAACTGGAAAACCAAAGTAGTAGGTACCTATTCCAAAAAAATGCAAAGGGTAATGCATTTAGGCTCATTTCAATATTGCCCTCTCTTTCGAAATCGTTTGCAAGAATCTTACAAACGCAACTGAGCCTATTTCTTTACACAAACAATTAGATGACTGCAAATCAATTGGTTTTAAGAATGGGTCACAGCTGTATATATTCCTTCATGAACATCGTCGAAGATTTACGTCAAAGTATGGATAAGATGATTTTTTTAGCATTACTTGATATTTCGAAATTCGAAAACATTTGACACTGTGAATTATGAAATCTTAGCTGCGACAATTATTTTATTTGTCACATGATGCAGTACTTGCTTTATACCTATCAAAGTAGGAAGTAAATTGTTTAAGTTGGTGACGTTAAATCGCATGTAATTTTGATCCCAAATGGTGTGCCACAGGGATCTATTTTAGGTCCACTGCTATTCTCGATGTAGGTCAGCGATCTGACATCTATTACCAACCACAATCCGTCCAAACATTGCGACTGAAGAAATGCGAGATACACACATTTTTGGACTTCTGTATAGTGGGTTTGAGTTCGAAATTTCAGCACGATTGCAATATCTTTCTCCTAACTATACTGAAGTATACGAGGAAATTAAAAATGAATCATAAAATTAAATAGATAGGTATCTGCACTTTTCCCGACCGAAGCCAGGCTAGTAGCTTATAAAATCGAAATTAGTTCCCCAAATAAGAAAGCAAAAGCATTTCATATTCCCCTTGTCTCACATTGCGTACAGTTGTAAGTTCTAGTGTGATTATTTGCTTGTTGTATTGTTTTCCTGGTGAAGCCTATAACTTTCCATTCCTATCAATTGGTTTTAAGAATGCAGAGACTTCATTTGATGTTTATTTGCATGATAAATAAATACAGAATGAACATTTTGTTTGTTAATGGTTTGTTTTAGCCTGAATATTTTGTAGCTGAAAACACATAATGCTTCAGGGCATTCAATGAATTTGTCTTTTCAAGTATTGCCGCTATTTCAGCTTGGCGACGTCTTCTATTGATTCCACCACTTGCTTTATATCAAATACTGATCGTGAGTATACTGATTGAAACAAAAACAGGGTGGCGCACCAATTGTGCTACAATAAGAAATTCAAATAACTTTTTTTTAATCAATTTATTTCATTTATTTATTTTTATTGTATAGAAAATTCAATTTTATTTTACATTATGACAACTAAAAGTGACATTCTTAAATCGGTTACCGAAGTACAAATCGATATTTTTCCTCTTACCTTCAACTGATGTACAACAAACCTCAATTATTCACAACAAATCTACTTCCACACAATTTCCCGGTGTTTCGTAAGCAAATAATAATCTCTAAAATTGAACATACATAATTAAAACTGGAAAATGTATAACGAAATAAAAGAATTGCTCCTGTGCCTTTTTTCGTTAAATTGTTGGAAAAAAATTATTAATTATGTTTATTCGATAGCTAAAAAGCTAAAACTAAAGCTAATTATTGTTAGTTACACTCTGGCAACTAATTTTTTACAACTAAACACGCTTAGTAGCACTTCGCAACTTATAACTAATTTGGATCCAAAATTTGTGGCAACTACAACTAAAATTATGGTTTAGCTACAAGTATGTACGTTCAAAGAAACTACAGCTAATTTAGTTGTAGCTTTTTAGTTATTAGTTAAGCTATCTGTTGTGCAACTCTGATATGTACCTAGCTTATTTGTAAAGTGACACTTCACAAAGTAATCAAAAGAACTTTGAAGTTCATCAACTAGTTTCGTTCCAAGGTAAAATGACTTATCGCAAATTGAAACGTTTTACTACAAAAATAATTTACTGAAATTTGGCAGTAAAATTACACAAAACGAAAAGTGTCACTTTTCAAGAAAATTATTTATCACGATTTCACAATTTTTTTAGAAGCAAAGTGTTACAAATGAAAAGTGTCGAAAAAAGAATACTTACCGGTTTTTTCGGTGCAGTTGACATTTTTTTTGCGACTTTTTTAACACAATGAACATAACCACTCACAGTGATGAATGACACAAAAATAAAAAAAAAGTCATTTAGCTGGGAAAACAAGAGGGATGTTTTCTTAAAAATTCAAAAAGACACTCTTATGCCCTCATGCTGTCAGTTTAAGAGTTATAGTTATGACGGTTTGGTACAAAATTTGTATGTTTGTTTGCGATTCGTTCTGTATAGATAACTCAAAATCGTCAAATTTTGACTTATGTCAGTTTGCTTTTCAAGCGACGATATATTACAATTTCTAGCTTCCTATCTCAAACTTTGACAAAACTGTTTTTTGAGAGCCCAATACATTAAATTTAAGCTCACTAGCTGATTTTTAAAATTGTCGGCGTGTCAGTGGGCGGATCTTAAAAATTCTTACACTTGATTATTTCGGGACCCTGAAGCTCCAGTTTAAAGGCCTGATTTTTGCCGACAGTCGGACGGTCGGACGGACATGGCTAAATCCAAATTACTATCGATGCTGATCAGGATCACTAATATAGTATCTTTTAGGGGTCTACGAGCAATATTATACCCTTAGAATAGGGTATATAAAGAGGAATAGCCTTTTACTACTGGTGGTAGAAACAGCAAGTGGATCAGACTTCTTACATTTTAATAAAATCGTATCAATCAATGAACATATTGCGATAGTTTATGTCATGTAAGATGAATCGATGAAATATAAGAAAAATAGCTCGAAGATTTGTTGGTGTTATCAAATTTTATCGATCATCAAATTAAAATTGCACAAACAATCACGCCTTAAGCGTCGTTTTCAATTGGGCAAAACAATCGATTTTTTTATACTCTATTCTAGGGGTATATTAATTTTGACGCTTAGTTTGTAACATACCTTAATATTGCCCGTAGATCCCTAAAAGTTACTATATTTATAATCAGCATCGATAGTAATGTCGATCTAGCCATGTCCGTCCGTCCGTCCGTCGGCAAAAATTAGGCCTTTAAACTAGACCTAGAGAGCTGAGATTTTAACCATATACTCTCTAGGGTCCCGAAATAGTCAAGTTTACGAATTTTTGAAATCCGCCCACAGACACGCCCACAAACTCAAAAAAACAAAATTTTGGAAAAAATCGAGTTTTGAGCAAGAAAGCTGAAATTTTTTATATATGATCTATGAGTTCTAAAACTGCTCGGGATAATAATTTTTCAAAATCCGCCCACTGACACGCCCACAAATATATAATTTTTTTTTTTTGAAAATCCAAAGTTTGAGCTAGGGGGCTGAAATTTATAATATATACTCTCTATGGGCCCTTTATGCTCATGTGTTAATTTTTTTCAAATCCGCCTACTGACACGCCCACAATTAAATAAAACAATTTTATTGAAACACCCAAGTTTGAGCTAGGGAGCGTTTTTTTTTATAAAATCCTTTAAATGTTATATAACAAAATATGTAGAGCGTTCTTAACAATTCAACCATACTTAGACTTTTGTCACGCCCACTTATGAGGGATAGGAATAAGTATAGGGTATCCAACAGTTCGCCCAAGCGGACTGTAGCCCGTCCCTATGTTTTTACTTAGATTACTTTTTTTGAGACGCAAGATTAACACCTACTCGCACTAACTTTAAAATATTAGGCATTTGTCACTTTGAAGTTTCTCGATAAACAATTCGACGCGTTTTGTTTTTTTTGTTTTTGTTAAAAAAAAATCTTTTTAAAAATAAATACCAGTGCTATACATTGTTCTGCGGAAAATTTAAATAGTAAACAATAATATACACTCGACAGCAAATAAACCGGGCCACTCGCTACGTTCAAGCTCTGATTCGGTTTTCTTTAAAAGTATAACACATTCAAGTAAAAAAGTGGTGCCTACAGAAAGTGATTTTCATTTCAATTAAAATGATTTTAGATTGATTCTTAACCTTCCTATACCCGGGCCAAAAAAAATAACACATATACCCGCGCGCCATTCCTGGGACCGAAATTTCTAGAGTGTATTTGGCATATTTTTATACGAAAGTCTTAGTCAAAATAAATTTGTAGAATACTAATGGATGTGCTTAAAAGTATTAAATAAAATAAAGGGAAAATATTTGTTTTAATTAGTGACTAACAGCTTTTTATTACAGCCTCTGAAAATACAGTTTTTCTGACGAATAATGCAAATTTTATAAAATCTTAATTTTTCAAAACAAACTGAAAATATATCAAAAACCTTAAGGATTACAACATTAGACAAAAAGTTATATAAACTAATTTTCCACAGACGTCTCACAACAGCAGTCGGAGCATTCCGTAGTTACATGTTCAAAAAGAAACGACCGATTGATGCCGTGTACTGACCCACGAGATTTTGGCATAAGTGCTCGCGCCATACTGAATTGAAATAAGCGACGAATCATGAAGCTACCAGTAAGTTCATTGTAGCATTCTCCTTTATTGAAAAAATTACAAAAAATTAAATTAGTGGTCTGACAGACCAACGCGCGGGTATTGGAAGGTTAAGTACCGTTAACCCACATTGTAATCAAGCAAAAAACACAATGCTAACGATTTGCTTTGTTTTGTGTAGATTTCGCGATTACCGTTCTTTTTTCTATAATGAGGTTAGTCAGTGTCTGTTATAATTTTTTTAGATTTAGTCCAGTGTTTACACAACCGCATGTACTTTTGCGTTTTTTTACGTTGTTAATAATGGATACGACACCTCAGGAAGCAGCTCAAGCTGAAGCACTCCTTTAAGCAGGCGCTGCGCAACGTGAGGTCGCTCGAAGACTTCAAATTAGCAGATCTTCGGTGCAAGGAACTTCAAAGAGAGCTGCAACAGGCCCAGCATTAACCGTAACCCACCGTGGAGCACGCCTTGAATTCGCTCGAGAGCATAGGGATTGGACGTTGTAGCAGTGGGGTAATGTACTCTTTACTGATGAGTCCAGGGTGAGTCTACATGTAAGTGATCGACGTCAGAGAGTTTATCGTCGCGTTGGTGAACGATATTCTCAATGTTGCATCGAGGAAACTTTTGATTATGGAGGAGGATCTGTAATGGTCTGGGGCGGCATCTCCTTAACCGCACATACAGCTTTAGTTTTGTCGAACCACGTGGATTGACTTCTCATCGGTACATTTCTGAAATCCTCGCAGACCATGTGTTACCTTCCGCAGGATATATCGGGCAGGATATGCTGTTAATGCAAGGTAACGCACGGCCTCATGCTGCATATGTGGTGACCCGGTATCTACGTGACGTCGGCATTCGTACTAAGGAATGGCCAGCTCGAAGCCCGGACTTGAAGCCGATAGAACATTTATGGGATGAACTGAAACGTCGGGTTCTAGCCCGGATACCTGCTCCAACAAGGCTTCCAGAGCTGCGTATCGCACTTAAAGAGAAGTAGAATGCCATTCCTCAAGATTTCATCGTCAGGCTCGTGAGGTCGATGAATTTAAGGATGCTGGCAGCTATCCAAGCAAGAGGAGGCAATGCCAGATATTGACCAACATTTTTTTTAAAATTTTTTCTTTGTTATTGGATTACATTTTTTTATACCTTATTCTAAGGGTATATTAATTTTGACGCTTAGTTTGTAACATACCTTAATATTGCCCGTAGATCCCTAAAAGTTACTATATTTATAATCAGCATCGATAGTAATGTCGATCTAGCCATGTCCGTCCGTCCGTCCGTCGGCAAAAATTAGGCCTTTAAACTAGACCTAGAGAGCGGAGATTTTAACCATATACTCTCTAGGGTCCCGAAATAATTAAGTTTAAGAATTTTTGAGATCCGCCCACAGCCACACCCATAAACTCAAAAAAACAATTTTTTCGAAAAAATCGAATTTTGAGCTAGAAAGCTGAATTTTTTTATATATGATCTATGACTCCTAAAACTGCTCAGGAGATAAAATTTTTCAAAATCCGCCCACTGACACGCCCACAATTAAATAAAACAATTTTATTGAAAAACCAAAATTTGAGCTAGGGACCTGAAATTTATAATACATACTCTCTAGGGGCCCTTTATACTCATGTCTAAAAAAAATGTTAAATCCGCCCACAATTTAAAAAAAAAAAAACTTTTTTTGAAAAAGTTTGAGCTAGGGAGCTGAAATTTATAATATGTACTCTCTAGGGGCCCTTTATGCTCATGTGTTAATTTTTTTTAAATCCGCTTAGTGACACGCCCACAATTAAATAAAATAATTTTATTGAAAAACCAAAGTTTGAGCCTTTAGGGAGCGTTTTTTTACAAAAGCTTAGTTTTTTTTTTTGATAAAATCCTTTAAATGTTATATAACAAAATATGTAGAGCGTTCTTAACAATTCAACCATACTTAGACTTTTGTCACGCCCACTTATGATGGATAGGAATAAGAATAGGGTATCCAACAGTTCGCCCAAGCGGACTGTAGCCCGTCCCTATGTTTTTATTTTATGATCACATTAATTAACACAACTGGAAAACGACTCTTTTTTGTATAACCTTAAATAATATTGGGAAATGAAATTTGTAACAATAAATTTCTGGGTTTTATATTGTTCTATAGAAAATAAAGTGAACAATTAAATACGTGTAGTTTTGCTGCCTTCGGAAAGAACAAAACAATAACATGCTCTTGTTTCTGCTTGCTTCAGCGGAAAATAAATATCAAGACAAGTAATATGTTATGGTTTCTACTTCCTTCTAAGGAAAATAAAACAACTGAAGAATAATAAATGTTAAATTTTGGTGGTGGAACAGATGGGGAGGAGAGAGTCACCGAGTCGAAACAGGCAGTTTGGCAGAATTAATTTTCCTAATTGCTGAAAAAAAAATCAAGAAAATAAAAATAATTTTATCTTAATGAACTTTCTATTTGTTTATTTCAAATTATTTAACAACAATGAATACGGACATATTAGCTGTTATTTTGTTTGTGGACAAGAAGCGGGCTGTCAATTATCACACTAATACCTTCCTTTACAAAAAAAAAGATCTGGTTGTCTAAGAGCAAATTGCGAAAAGCCCAATCGAAAACAACATTATTCAGTCGCTACATTCATAAGTAAGTTCTGTGTTCACCGAACAGTGGGTTAATTGAAAAGAAGCTAATTGGTCACCTCGTAGCTGCGATTTAACTCCGTTAGACTTTTTTTTTGTGGGGTGCCCTTAAAGATTGATATTATTCGGACAATCCAGCATTTTTTTTTTACATTTCGCACCCAGCCTTTGTTTTTTTCTATTATTTTTTTTATTATGACTATTTGTTTTTACAGATAAATCACCTAAGAAAGTACCTAGTAAGGTGCTCAAAGACTGGTTGGGAAAATATTGCCGAATACTAATTTAAAGAAGCAAAATAAATACTTATCTATATATGTTTCTCCGTCGCCGACGACCGATAGTTTCTTCCACATGGCATCTTGGAACTTCTCTTCTAATTGTTCCCACTGACCGAGGACCAGTTTACCGCAAGATCCTCCTTGTTTATAACAGCAACAATAAGCTCGTATTTCCTGTCTCTTTCCTTGCGATGCATTGCAGATGAAGTTCCAGCCTTCATCGGAATGTATAGTTAGGCTCCACGGCGTCGTCAGCTCTCGGTCTTCAGCTTCTGAGACGATCCTTCTTTCGCAAGACGCTTGGCTTCGCCTGTATCAATGCCTCGTAAGACTTGGGCATTCGCCCTCACCAGCGCAGCTTCTGTCACCGAATTAAAGTCCATCCTGATCACTGATGAGTTTCGTTGGAGCGTAAGTGAAAGTTTTATCACACTTCTCATGACCGCTAGCTAAAAGTTAATGTTCCTTCAATTTCTCTGCCAGGAAGCAGGTGGGTTAAGACCATAGCTCATCTACACTTAACTCCATATCGTTTGTTTATTATACCCTATTCGGAGGGTATATTGAACTTGATTAATAGTTTGTAACATGGCTTCATACTGATCGTTGAACCCAATATACTCTCAAATCCGCCTACCAGGTTTGCTTAGGTAAGGTATGGTGGCTGCCTGGGCACGAAGCCCAAGATCACGTATACCGTTACATCGGCCCATAGTGGTACCACAGGAGGGTGCGGTGGGTCTGCCGGCATGCGCTCGGCTTACCGGGATACCTTGTTTGCTTTTGGGAGGTGGTGATTTCGTGGATGAAACTACAAATAGAGAGCAGAGCAAATGTAGTCCACACATCGATCAATGTACCATTGAGGACGTTCAGTTCAGGTGTCATTTTTCTGCTCAGCGGAAGGATAACATAAGGAGGGTTAATGCTTCAGTCGAACCCTCGGTCTCTTATCTAACCCTCAGAGTAAAGTGGTGATTGAATTGAGTGTCGCAGTCTAACCTAAGGCATTCCTCTGTTCTTTGGCAGAACTGCAGAGCCATGGGCTAGGATCCGAATGGGGTGAATATAATCCGCGGAAATGAGAGTGTCTTGAGGTGGCTATTTCAGTCGAACCACAAAACTACTCTTTATTCTCTTGCAGTCGGGTGACTGATTCAGTCCAACTCCGAACACGTTATTTGAATCGGGTTGTCAGAATGGAACGGCTGCAGAGTCGATTTTTTCCTTCGAAAAACGGTTGTTGAGGGGAGTGACTGAATACATGCGAACCTCTGTATGCTACGCGGGTCGTGGAGGGAGTGCAGCTTGGGGTCACTGTTGCAGTTTCGAACCTCAAGCCACACTGATCCACGGAAATGGAGCATGGATGGATGATTGCCACAGTTGAGGATAGGTTTATCGCATTTGTCCAATCATTTGGATTTTGTGACAAATTTGCTTATGCCACAAACATCTCTCTCGCTGATATCGCTTAGATCTGCAAAGAAACAGTCACCAAGAATTTGTTTTCTTCTATTTGCTAGTGCGGTTAAGTTACACAGGAAGTGTGTGATGGTTTTCTCTTCCTCGAGGGCCCTGCAGCATCTGCAGAAGTCGTTAGAGGGTACTCTTATTATGGTGGCGTGTCTGCCCAGAAGGAAGGGCCCGTGGTAACTCCGACTACCGAACTTATATTATTCTTGACTATATGGGAAGGATAACGGATTCGATTTTGGATCATATTTTGTCCACATCTCTTTTAAGGATTTAAGGATTGAATGGAAACAATCCGCCCACTAACAATGATGCTTCTATCGAAAAATTTCATGGAAGTTGGTTTTGTTCTACACAAAGTGTGTAGACAATGTGTTTCCCTACAATGCATCCATACTTACATTTTTCATAAACTCCCTAAAAATGTAAAAAGAATACTTCTCAAAATTTGGCGTTCCGCAACGACGCAAAATTGCAAAATGTTTGTGCCAAAAATACAGCTTCTCCCACAGAAACAGCTACAAAATTTATAAAGGTCTTAAGCCGTAATACATGAACTATTAATGCCTAAGGTTTATTTTATTTTTGTCTCGTAAATACCTTATAACAAATGCATATAGGACGTCCTTTGTAACTGAAATGACCCTTGGCGATCAAAAGTAAAAACGCATACGATTACCTCATCCACAAGGCAAGATTTTACAATTTAATTTCGTTACCCTTGAGGAAACTTAACTATCATTACAAACATTTGACAACAAAGCTGATTTAAAAGTTATACTTTCTGCCGAAAGTCATTTGAACAAACTTCGGCATATTCAACTTTTTCAACTCGTGTGCATTATTCATCCTCATTCCAAGAGGAACCCGCACCTATACTTGACGTTGACTGTAGAGATACCAATCATGTGGTTTCAAACTTATATTCGCCTGAAATTTCATTTACTGAGAACGTCAAACAAAAAGGAGTAGGGGCTCAGGAAAGCTTGGCCTTGAAAAACTGGAGTTGGGTGTAGGATTTAAGGACGTCCAGGATTAATATTTATACCCTCACATTAAAATCTCAACGGTACAAGACCTCTATGTGCAATATGATACTTGATACTTAGACCAGCACCCAAAACATTTCACACATATCCACTTTGAACTTAAATTGCAGATATTTGTGGTGATGTTGCTCCGTTCCAGTGCCTCTTTTCATTGTTTCAACTTGTCTTCTTGTGTCCCTTACCTATAAGAGCCAGTTAAAGTTTTTCTTGACTTCTAAGCGGATAAGCAAATTGTACGGAGAATTTCTCTGACAAAAGCAACAAAAAACAAAACAACCAAAACTTTGTTCAAATAAGTCTGCTAGTTAATATGTCTCTAAAAGGATCACAGTTTGAAAGTTTGAATTCATCTATCAGACACCTAGGGGCGAAAAAGAGTTTTTGCGTTGTATAATATCGCTATTGCGGTCCGGATTGGGGGTTAATTTGTGTGTGCTTGCAAGTCAGAGTTGTTGCAACTTGCAAGAGACTTAAGGAAGCACGCCAGATAAAATATCCATTTGCGCTGGAGAAAAGTGGTTACTGACGAACATATTCATACAAGAGAGGACCTTACGTAGTTTTGCAGGTATACCTGCATATTATAAAAAAAATGTTTTTGCTGTATGTTACACTGAATTTCATTAAGTAAGCTATTTCTTGAGCAGAGTCGAGGATTTAGCTTGTTCGCTATCAATAATGCCGCTACACGATGGCTGAGATACATTTTTTTAACTTTCTCTTTTTCGAATACTTAGATTTATGTACTTAAGAGAAAGATATATGTAACAATAGTGCTGAAATTTCGATCATTAACTGAGTATGAGCTATGGTATTCCGACTAAAGAGAAGTCTGCACGTATATGATCAGGGCTTATGCCACAATGCGTGGATGGATTTTCTCCATAGTTCGTATTTTGGGATTTTACGGCTTATATCTCGCGGCGATTTTTTAATCTTTAATTTTAGATAACGGCACCTACCATATGGCTCGTTTTAACAACACTGATTTCCGCAAAAACGGCTATAACTATTTTGATCGCTTTTGAAGTTTAATAAAAAAACATAGGGACGGGCTACAGTCCGCTTGGGCGAGCATAAAGTGCCCCTAGAGAGTATATATTATTCAGCTCCCTAGCTCATACTTTTATTTTCAAAAAAAGTTTTTTTTTTAATTGTGGGCGTGTCAGTAGGCGGATTTTAAAAATATTTACGCATGAGCTTAAAGAGCCCCTAGAGAGTATATATTATAAATTTCAGCTCCCTAGCTCAAATTTTGGTTTTTCAATAAAATTGTTTTATTTATTTGTGGGCGTGTCTGTGGGCGGATTTTGAAAATTTTATATCCCGGGTAGTTTTAGGAGTCATAGATCATATATAAAAAAATTCAGCTTTCTAGCTCAAAACTCGATTTTTTCCAAAATTTTGTTTTTTTGAGTTTGTGGGCGTGTCTGTGGGCGGATTTCAAAAATTCGTAAACTTGATTATTTCGGGACCCTAGAGAGTATATGGTTAAAATTTCAGCTCTCTAGGCCCAGTTTAAAGGCCTAATTTTTGCCGACGGACGGACGGACGTACGGACGGACATGGCTAGATCGACATTACAATCAATGCTGATCATAAATATAGTAACTTTTAGGGGTCTAGCAATAGCATTTGTCCGATAATGTAGCAATTCCGTAGTGGCTCCAATGTAACAAGTTTGGCAAAAAAATACGACGTTGCAAAGTCTACTATTAGTGCCGGTAACAAAAAGAGTGAACACATTTTAAAGTGTGTAAACAACACATTTTCGGGGCCAGGGAGCTGAAAGTGAGCAGGTTAGCCAAAATGACATTAGTAAGACACAAATGACATTAGTAAGGCGCCTTAGGGAAAAAGCAGTGAGAATGCTTTTGGAGAAGAAGAAGATGCAAAAATAAATGACGGATTTTTTCCATTTTTCGTATCGGTAATGCCCGTGCTCAGTCAATATTTAATGTTACTTTTTATGCCATAACCTTTTATTTTACATGTTCCAATGCAATAACTTTTTATTTAAAATTAAATAAATGAACGGAATGTAATAGTAAAATCGCATTATTTTTAATTTGTTAAACATAAGACGTTTTAAAATGAAAATCTACCGTGGGATTGCAATATTCTTTTATTAAAATTTGACCTTCGCAAACGTGAACTCTCACGCAAACGTGAACTCCCTTGGTTTTTAATTGTTCACGTTATCGAGAGTCTACTGTACTCTGATATACACCTACTTGACATAACCTACCCCAAGGTTAGGTTAGGTCTATGTGGCTGTCGGCAGAAGCCGACACACTTAGACCAATTTAGGTCCATTGTGATACAACTTATAATTATGTACCTTAACTCTGTAGATGGGACTGGCCAACGACACGCGGTTGTTCTCAAACGGTCCCCCATCTACGTACTAACCGCGCCCAACGTCGTTTAATTACGGTGATCTGACAAGAACCGATTAACTCGACGTGGTATGGTCGTTGGTTTAACCTACCCCAAACTTCCATAAAAACAAACAAATAATAAACCATCTTGGTATGTTTATAAATAAGTGAAAATGAAGACTTATTCTTAGCTTAAAGATGGATAATTTCTTTTAATTTTCCTGAAACGGAGAACTCTCTTCGGCGGACCAACAATAGTTTTCTTATTTTATTCTAGGATAGGATAAAAAATGTGGGCTTCTTTAAAATGTGATATGCTTAACCATGCGCTTGATGAAGTTCAATACTTTAAATTGGGTGCGTACCTCTAACTTTCATTATTGGGCGGTGGTGGCACCGGTGCAGTAGTAATGTATTCGCTTAGTGATTGGAAGGTCGTGGGTTCAATCCCGTCCTAATCCATAACTGCGGTGCTCGGTCTTCCTGAAATTGAAATTTGCTTTATATCAGGCGCTAGTGGTCAGCCACCCCATTTCTTGCACTGATATTATTTTTTCTAATCGATGAATCACTAAAAAATATCCTTACTATCAGAGTTTTAAGCCCTTTTACCAGCTAAGCGATCCACCCAGGTACCTACTATCGTGGGATCAGGGGAGATTTTTTTGCAGAGAAAAATTTTGCGGGATGATATTTTCCGGGGAGAAATTAAAACTCTGGACACCTGTTCGACTCGCAAAAAAGGATATTTTGAAGGTGGAATGTTTTGACCCTGGATATTCTAAAAAGAATGTAAACTGAAGTAATTATTCCTAATTTCTGTTCTTATTACATAAAGAAAGGGTTAAAGCGGCCAACCACTAGTTCCGGTTCCCTACCTACTGAACACACCCATCAACGCAAACAACTTAGAGCCTTCTTCAATAGAATTCGCTTTAACATCTCTAAACGGTTGCATATCTACTTATGCAGTGTTTAAATATTGCTCCAGCCTTTATGCAAAAATCCGTATTCATAAAACAGCATCCAAAACATGTAAGTTATGCAGAGATTGTATCGATTACAGTATCAAAATAAATACATTAATCAATTACATTTAGCTGCCCAAACTGCACAAGCCAGTTGTTTGTGAAAAACCAAATGAAAAAATTATATTCGGAGATTTAATTGTGTAACATAATGCAATCGCAATATATGTACGTAATATGATTTTTGATACCGATTATGAATGAATGCCCCTTTTCTTCAATGAATGCTACGGCCTCCTTGCAATAGCCATAACCTACCCCAAACTTCCATCGAAGCCATGAATATCCATTTTTCACTTGCAAATATGAATTATAAAAAAAATCATTTGAGAATCCTCACCGCAGAATGCGACTCTCCTTCAACGATCATACACATACATACCAATTAGCAATTGTATTAAATACCAGAAAACATAACCTACCCCAAACCTAGCTCAAACTTTGGATTTTCAAAAATTAATATACCCTTAGAACAGGGTATACAAAAATTGTTTTATTTATTTGTGGGCGTGTCAGTGAGCGGATTTTGAAAATTTTTTATCCCGAGCTGTTTTAGGAGTCATAGATCATATATACAAAATTTCAGCTTTCTAGCTCAAAATTCGATTTTTTCAAAAATTCGTAAACTTGATTATTTCGGGGCCCTAGAGAGTATATGGTTAAAATTTCAGCTCTCTAGGTCCAGTTTAAAGGCCTAATTTTTGGCGACAGACGGACGGACGTACGGACGGACGGACGGACGGACATGGCTAGATCGACATTACTATCGATGCTGATCATAAATATAGTAAATTTTAGGGGTCTGCGGGCAATATTAAGGTATGTTACAAACTATGCGTCAAAATTAATATACCCTTAGAATATATACCTACAGAGCTGAAATTTTAACTATATACTCTCTAGGGTCCCGAAATAATCAAGTTTTTTTTTTTTTTTTTGTCGGGGTGTGTGAGACTTTCTGCACTGGAGCACTCAGACTCAATACTGGTCCATTGTACTACCAGGCAGACACACCACATTTTACTGTGGGAATTTACTCGTTTTTCTAAGAAAAAAGAGAAGGCGCTTCAATGATAAAGAGCTTAGGTTTACAGCACTCACCATATCCGCGCCAAATACCTGCCACCTGAGCAAAAGCGAGCAAAAGCAGGACAATCACAGAGGAAATGTTCCGCAGTGTCGTCGCTTTCTCCACAGGCTTCGCAGTTGGTGGTATCGCTTAGGCCTAGCACCTTAAGGTGTTTG
Organism: Portevinia maculata; assembly: GCA_949715645.1. Taxonomy (NCBI): domain Eukaryota; kingdom Metazoa; phylum Arthropoda; class Insecta; order Diptera; family Syrphidae; genus Portevinia; species Portevinia maculata. The sequence continues at coordinate 226,817,528 of OX454526.1, forward strand.
GCAAAAGCGTAGTGTCCCGTAAGAACGCCAGTAGTCTGTCTGCAGTCTTTTCTGTTGAGAGACAACAAGAATGCCGCGGATTTCCCACAGACGTCCGGGGAGCATTTGCTTAGTCTGTCTGCACCCTGGAGAGTCATGCCAACGGCGATTGTGTTCATAGGAAACCCAACCGTAAATGGAAGCCCTGACCGAGGACGCAGGCAGACAGATCGCTGGTTCAGGTCCTGAGAGGTCCCCCTCTGAGCCTTGTCTAGCAAGTTCATCGGCGATCTCATTTCCCGTGATCCCGTTATGACCCGGGAGCCAGACAAGTTTAAGTGAATTCAGCCTTCCGACCGAATTCAGAGATATCTTGCATTGACGTACTATTTTGGAGGTAGTTAAGGGTTTGAGTAAGGCCTTAAGCGCAGCCTGACTGTCGCTAAAGACGCAGATACTTCGCCCCCTCCTCCTGTTCCTCGTAACATAGTCCATGGCCATTAGGATAGCATAAGTCTCTGTTTGGAAGACTGACGCATGTTTGCCTAAGGAGAAGAAAAGTATAATGTTGTCGCTCTTCATGAAAACACCAGCACCAGATCCTTGATCGGTTTTGGAGCCATCCGTGAAGATTCGACTGCATTCCTTTCCAGGCTCAGAGTCTGGCCAGAGCCAGTCCTGAATACGAGAAAAGTCGACTTCGAGTCGAAGGACAACCGTTGCGCAAGTTCATCAAAACTCCAGTGCGAGTTATACCAAAAACCACCTCTTCTTAGCCGTGAGATAGCTTTGAGTATACAGCCTATGATGTAAACATCAAGAAGCGGGAGGTTCAATAGTGCATCTAGGCCGGAGCCAGGCGTGCTGGGGAAGGCCCACGTGCAGCCGAGACATACCTGCCTTTGAAGTTTGGCAAAAGCAGCAGTAACGTATTTACGTGAAAGTTTATTCCACCAAACAACCGATGCGTATACTATAAATGGTCTTATCATAGCCGTATAAATCCATAGGACTCTTTTCGGTGATAAGCCCCATGTCTTGCCGAAAATGCCTTTGCACTGCCAGAAAACAGACAGCGCCTTGGCAGTCGTCAGCTGTTTGGGTCAACCCGACCAGTTTCCTCCTTCTAGTAAAGAGAACAACCTTAGTTTTACGAGGATTGACCGAGAGCCCATTCCTAGTGCACCATTCGTCGATCACGTCAAGGGCCGCCTGCGCCTTGGCGTACACAGTCGCTAGGCATGATCCAACAGAAAGCGTACGCCTGAGCGTAAATATTAGAACTGTTGTGTACGTTCAACAGAGAGTCGACCAGCATACACCACAGCAGTGGAGACAGGACGCCGCCTTGCGGGCAGCCTCTGTTTACCCCCGCTATAACATAGCGGCCACAATCCGCATCCGCAACCAACGTTCTATTCATTAGCATTGCTTTAATCCACAAAACCAATGGTTCGTCTACGCCGTGTTATCTGGCGGAGCTGCACATGCTATCAAAAGTCGCATTGTCAAAAGCACCCTCAATATCGATGAAAATGCCCATCGCGTATTCTTTTCCGTTAAGCGCGCCCTCAATTCTACCAACTAGATTTTGGAGCGCAGTCTCGCAGGATATTTCGCGTTGATAGGCATGTTGCATCTGAGATAGTGGGTGCAATCGCAAAGCAGTTTTGCGCACGTGAAGCTCGACCAACCGTTCCATGCTTTTCAGCAAGAAGGAAGTCAGACTGATTGGTCTGAAGCTCTTGGCGAGGGAGTAGTCACTTCTGTCAATTTTTGGTATAAATGCCACTCTAACTGTACGCCAGGGTGTTGGAATGTATGCCAGTGCTAGGACAGTGGTGAAGATTTTCTTCGTAGTCGGTAACAACTGGTTTGTACACTGTTGCAGCATGGCTGGGTATATTCCGTCCGTACCAGGCGACTTGAAGCCGTCAAAAGACGCAAAGGCGTATTTAATGGCCTCGTCCGTCACCACGGCCTTCGCAATATACCAGCTACGCCGAGTTGTTTGTCTTGGCTCACTCATAGTCTCGGTAATCGGGGCTGGTTGTGAGCCAATTGTAATCTGGTTACCCGGAAAGTGAGACTCCAGCAGATAACTAAGAGTTTCCGCTTTCGTCTCTGTGAAGGTGCCATCAAGTTTTCTAAGTGAGTCCAGTTTGGCTGGTTTGCCCTTTTTCAGAACTTTAACCAACCTACTAGTTTCACCCAGTGTTTCAATCTTTTCGCAAAAATTCCTATAAGAAGCACTTTTCCATACCCGAATTAGCCTCTTATATTCCTTCTGCTTCGATCGGTAGAAATTCCAGTCTGCTCTCCAAATCAGTCTTGAGTGACCTATTTAGAAGCTTTCTAGCTTCCCTTCGGATTCTTTGCAGTTCCGAGCTCCACCAGGGAACCGGCGTACTGCCAGCGGGTTTACTTACTGGGCACGTCAGTTCGAAACAGCTAGTAATGGCACTATTCAGGTTTTGAACAGCATCCTCTATCTTTTGTCTCGTCCTGAGTTTGGTTGGAGTTTTGAGAGTTTTTCCTATTTCCTCCCTGAAGCGTATCCAGTTAGTTCTTCTTGGATTCCTTCTCTCCTGGAAAGTTATGGCTTCGCATTCGATTTGGAATTCGATATATCTATGATCTGAGAGGGATGCCTCCGAAAAGACCCTCCAGTTGGTAATCGCCTTAAAGTATCTATTTGATAAAGTCAGGTCGATCACCTCCTGTCTTCTTGACGTCACAAAAGTTGGTTGCGAGCCAACATTGTTGATAGTAAGATCAGATGATAGAATGAAATCCAGGAGATGGTTTCCTCGCATGTTGCATTTTCTACTGCCCCAAACAGTGTTTTGAGCGTTGGCATCGCAGCATATAACTAGGCCCATCTTCCTGGTGTCGTAATAGTCTATGAGTTCAGCAATTGCCCTTGGTGGTGGAGGCACTACTGAATCATAGGGGAGATAAGCTGACGCCACGACGAAGGTCATCCAATCTCCATTCGTTTCGTAGCTAATGGCTGCAGCAATCAAATCTTGGCCACAAAATTGTCCTAGGTTAGTCACTGAGAGAAGGTTCGACACAGCAAGACAAGTCCTTGGTCTCTCGGACCGCTCGTCACAGAGTATCGTGGTGCCACGGACACCTTCAAGGCCACAGAAGCGATTTTTCCACACCCATGGCTCCTGTATGGATGTTATGTGGGCTTTTATGTTCAACACGGAAAGATTCTTACTGATGAGTGCAGTAGCAGCCTTGGAGTGTTGAAGGTTAATCTGAGTAAACTCAATCATTGGAAATACATCAGCTGGAAGTGTTCTAGTGGAAGGGCACGCAGAAGGTGCGCGAAATAAATTACTAAGGGCCTTTTTATTAGATAAACAATATACTTTTATTTATTAAAGTACCTTAGGAGCTAACATGTGGTATTTGTCTACGATACAATTATAACTGACTTAAGGTACAAAAATGTTCCTATATATATGCTTCGTCGATATGAGGTATCGATACTGCTTTATGATACCTAAAAATAGATAACGAGTGTTATCTTGTTGCTTGGGTCATTCCTTGTTGTTTCAGAAAGATACTTGGGATGTTTGTTCGGTCTGTTGATAGTGAGGGTATTTCGTCGCCATCTGGTTGTCATGTGTGTTGGCTGTTGGTTGTTATCTCTAACATAACTCCTCCCTCCTTATTTATTATTATTTATTTATTTCTAATGTACAGTTTTCAAAAGTGATCAAAGCGTTTCTTTTGATTATAATCAATTTTCTTTCGTCACAGTTATTATTTATTTTAATATCGCTATTTATTGCAAGTACTGCTCCTTTCATTAATTCTACGATTACATTTTTATTATTATTTTTTTTCTTAGTACAATTTCCTATTTTATTGAGACAATTTATAAGTGGTTTTAGATGTTTTATTTCTTTATTTTCTTTATACACGTAATTACTTCTATTCATTTTTATAAAAAATTCACTTTCAATATCTAATTCTTCGTTGTCTTTATTAGGTATTGAAGTAAAGAAATATTTATCAAGCGTTAACATTTGATCAGGAACTTGGATTACAAATATTAATACATTTTCGTGAAATTTCCCAACTGATAATTTAATTTGTTTTAGTTTAAACAGATCAACATCATACTTGTTAATTTCCTCAGGTGTTAGAAGACTTTCTACCATTATTTGTAATCTACTAGCTAGTACTATATTTTGGATTTTCTCAATAAGTTCTTTTAATGAGTCTAGTCTTCTCTGATATTCTAGAATATTAAGTCTTTGCTCGATAAAATTTAATTTTCCTTTAAGTCCTAACTCTATGTTGACGTCCATTGTTCGGCTAGTGTATTACATATAGAGTTTATTTCGGTTAAATTTATGATATGTATTATCGAGTTAAATTTATTCACTATTTGTATTTTTCCTAATTTGATCATAGCGTAGCCATCACTATTATGAATCTCTTCAACTTGAATTTTACTATGTACTAAACAGGTAATCACTAAAATTATAACGATCTTCATTTCCTGACTTGTTTGATTGGCGTTCACTATTCGACTGATGAATTCTTTTATCTTTTATAATCGTATTTTCGAAGTTGCAGGGCAATTTTCAGTGGTTTGTTTTCTAGTTTGAGTGTATGTGCTATTGGAGTTTGCTTTGATTATATTGTCGTTATTTTTAAATTTTCATTTTCTTTCTTTCTGTATGTTGTTGTGGTGTTGTTTATCTAATCTAGTAAATTTATATCGTGGTTCAGTTTTATGTCGTTCTGTTCTACAGTTTTTAACAAAGCCTTGGCATCTCTGTTCTTCGTAATTTTCACGGTTCTCATTCCTTTTATTGATAATTTTTTGTTTGTTTGTATGAACGTGTTGGTATATTTTTTCTTTAGAAAAATTACCCTTCTGAATTTCGTATGGGGTATGTTTTGTTGTTGAGTGAACCGAGTTATTATAATAAAGTGTTGCTTTGTGTACAGCCATGCGAATTTTGTGTATGTTGGGTGTAGTTTTTCCATTTAAAATAGTACGTACTTTTTCAGCAAGTGTTGTATGAAATACCTCTATATCAGAGTTCCCTGTATGGCTATTGGGCTTAGAAAAATGAATTTCAATACCTAATTCTTCTAACATTTTTGCTATTCTGGGGAAGTTGAATTCATTATCCATAACGTATCATTTGGGCTTACCATGCGAAGCTATTAGTTGTAAAATTGTTTCCTCTAAAGTTTCGTGTGAAACATTGGGTACATATGTGGGGTTGGTTAGTTTAGAAAATTTATCTATGCTAGTCAAATATTTTGTCTTAGCTATACAGAAGATATCCAAATGAATTATTTCGTTAATATCTTTTGGTGTGTCTGATAAGCAGAATTTCTTTTTAATGGGGTGCCTATCGTATTTGCTTTGTTTGCAAATATTGCATGAATTTATCACGTCGTTAATTAGTTCTCTCAGATTTTTGAAATAGATTTTTGTTTTTAATCCTTGGTAATTCTCTTCGATTCCAGAATGTCCGGTTTCTTTCTCGTGGTATAATTTAATCTGTTGAACAGCTTCTTCTTCTGAGTTAATGTCTTTTGCGTAAGACATGCATTTTATAAATTTTATCCTATTTCCGTATAATCTAATTAATTGTTGTTGTAGTAAATTGAAATCACTTTCATTTACCACAGGGTTTACATAAATTCCGGTTATTTTGTTTTCTATCAGAGGTATTAACCTACCTTCTATATCTTTTTGTTTTAAAGAATCTATACCTAAGAATATTCTTGGTTTTTTATTTAATATTTTAACGTTCGTTTGATAACCTAGTGTCAGTATTATTTGCTGACTATATATGTTTACGATAGTATCTTTAATCGGAAAATGGTCATTTGCTTCTTCGTGTTGAAAATGGATCGTTGGTTCTACAGAGTCTAAAGCGTTTATTTCTTCGTTATTCGTGATTCCTCTACTGAGAAAGTCTGCAACTGTATTGCTTGTTCCTTTGAGATACTCGATTCTCATGTCATACTCACCTAGTTGAAGTACCCATCTCTGTCGAGGTGAAATATCTTTGCCGAGGTTTTTGGTTTGAAGCCATTTTAACGGTTGGTGATCCGATTTTAGCTCAAAACGTCTACCATATAAGTAAGGTCGCAGATGTCTTACTGACCAAACAATTGCAAGTAATTCTTTCTCGGTCGTACTGTAGTTTCTCTCATGTTCATTGAGTGTTCTACTAATGTACGTTATTGGGTGACCTTTTTGAGATAATACTGCACCAATTGCATAGTTGGATGCATCTGTCGTTAATACGAATATTTCATTAAAATCAGGATATGCAAGTACAGGTTCTGTTTGGAGTGCATTTTTGAGCTCCTGATGTGCTTTTACATAGCTTATATCAGATTTATCAATTTTCGTATCTTTTTTAAGATATTTAGTTATAGGTTGGGCAATTTTTGCATAATCTTTTATAAATTTTCTGTAATACCCTGTTATACCCAGAAAAGATTTAATTTCTTTTTGTGTAGTAGGCAGTGGTATTCTTTCGATAACTGTAGTTTTGTCAGAATTAGGTTTAATACCCTTGTCAGTAATAATATGACCTAAAAATGTGGTTTCTCTTTTAAGAAAATTGCATTTATCGATTTGAATTTTTAGGTTATATATCTTTAGTCTCTGGAATACCAAATTCAAATTAATCATGTGTTCTTCGAGAGAAGTACTGAAGATTAGAATATCGTCTAAATAAACTACACAGATTTTATTAATCAGTTCGTCTAAGACTTCGTTCATCATTCTTTGGAAGGTGGCTGGGGCGTTTTTTAATCCAAATGCCATACGTAACCATTCGTAATGTCCATATGGAGTTGAGAAAGCAGTTTTCTCAATATCTGACGGATCCATTTTAATCTGATGGAATCCTTTCGCAAGATCTAACGTCGAAAAATATTGGGCTCTTCCAAGTTTGTCCAATATCTCGCCGATATTAGGTATAGGGTGTTTGAACTCGATTGTTTTCTCGTTCAATTTGCGATAGTCGATCACCATACGCCACTTCTGTTTTCCAGAGTTGTCTTCTTTCTTTGGGACTACCCAAATAGGTGCATTATAGGGTGAGGTACTTTTCTTAATAACTCCCTGAGCTAATAAATCCTTAACTTGTTTTTCGATCTCTTGTTCGTGTATTTTAGGATAACGATAGATTTTGCTAAATATTGGACTATCATGTTCGGTCCTAATATTGTGCGTGATTTGAGTGGTAGATGTTAATTTATCTCCTTCTTTAAAAAATACGTGTTTATTTTTTTCAATAAATTTATTTAAAATGTTTTTCTCTTCTAAATTCAAATCCTCACTAATTAATTGACTCATTTCAGTTGATTTACAATAGTTAAGTGTATGGATTTCTTCGAATTCATACGGACATTTGTTTTTATTCGTATAGTTTTCGAAATAAGTTTTTCTATTATTTATTTCTACAAATCCTTCTCCTAGGTCTACATTTGCTTTGATGGGCTTTAACAGGTTTTGACCTATTATTCCATCGAATTTTTTATTTTTTATTTTCATCAACTTCCATGCCATTGTTGCTTCATGTTCGTTGAATGCAACAGGCACTTTAGTTATGATTTCTTCTTTAATGGTACTAATTGTATTGTTGGGGACTTTTACTTGAGTTGGTATCCGTACAGGATTCCGTAGTATTTCTAATAGTTCAGATTCATCCAGTATACTTGTAGTCGAACCTGTGTTTATTAGAATTTTTAGTTTTTTATTATTAATGGTTGCAATTATTATGGGAAGTGCTTCGGTTTCCCTATCAGAGTAAAATTTACAACATGATGTTCTACGTCTACGTTATTAACATCCATGGGCTCTTGTCTTGAATTACCAGTTCTAAGATTATTATAGTTATTTTGCCTATGATGATTATAAGGTGGCCTATATTGGTAATTATTTCTAAGTATATTATGTATTATTATTTGCCCTATTCTGATTACTATTCATTTCTATATTCCTTCCTTGATGAAATTGTTGATTGTTCTGTATAAACTGAGGTATTTGATTATAATTATTATTTTGATATTGCCTCTTTGGTTGATTTGAATTATTTGGTTTGGGGTTAGGGTTTGATTTTTCACTAAGGTTTTTATACCTAATTAATAATTCATAAGCTTCCCTTATATTTTTAATTCTTTGAGCAATAATAATAGATGCTTAGCGTTTAAATTATTTATAAATTTGTTCATAACTAAATTTTCATTAGTGGTAGGGTTATATATAGGACTTACGTCTAAAGTACTATTTTTGTTAAGTTTAAGGAGGATGTCTTCAGTCTGTCTGTATGGTTGATGGACGTCTCTGCTTTGGATGGCATGTAAATCTTGCAGGATCTCTTCGTAAGTCTCATGTACACCATAATCCTGGATGAGGGCTGCTTTAATTAATGGCCATGTGGGCTGCAATATCCTTCGCAGTGTGTTTATTGCGTTTCCTTGTATTCGATTTCTAATGATGAGCGTAGCTATTGCTTTGTTTGGATCCGTAATGTGAGAGTACACATAATCAATGTACTCTATGAACGCGATGACATCTTCTTCGGGTTTTCCTGTGTATATAGGGACTTTCTGTAGTCTTTCTAGAGTCACTTTCTGGTCTGCTATTACTCCTGCTGGTTGAACCATTTTCGTTGGCTTTCTGGAGAACGAGTAAAGTTGGTGAATTGATATATCGAGTTGTTTGAATATTTCTTCAAACAGTTGCGATTCTCTGTATCAATTTCCTCTGCGGATTTCGTGTATTGGGCTATTATAATTTGCTCCTGAACACTTTAACACATTCACTGATTTTACTTCGTACGTTGTAAGTTAATTTTCAAATTTTAACTTTATCACTGGATATTTTCTCTCACTATAATATGCGGGTATAGCTCTGAGAAATATCCTACCGACTGCGCCAAATAAATTACTAAGGGCCTTTTTATTAGATAAACAATATACTTTTATTTATTAAAGTACCTTAGGAGCAAACATGTTGTATTTGTCTACGATACAATTATAACTGACTTAAGGAACAAAAATGTTCCTATATATATGCTTCGTCGATCAGAGCTATCGATACTGCTTTATGATACCTAAAAATAGATAACGAGTGTTATCTTGTTGCTTGGGTCATTCCTTGTTGTTTGAGAAAGATACTTGGGATGTTTGTTCGGTCTGTTGATAGTGAGGGTATTTCGTCGCCATCTGGTTGACATGTGTGTTGGCTGTTGGTTGTTATCTCTAACATAACTCGCGCGCAGTTCCACCGACAGGAGTGCTTGAGGTCTTCTTCCTCCGTTTTTTCCTGTTCGAGCTATTGGAAGGTTAGGCAGCGTTGGTTTCAGTCAGCTGGCTGGTTTCGGTTGGGGTAACCTCTGCCGACCTGCATCTCTTTGCCGTCGCCGCCGGGGAAGGGCAGTTCTCAGCGCTTGCGCCTTCAACTGGCGGTGCAGTTTCTTTGCGCCGCACGGTAGCCGCCTTTCTCCTTTTCCTCTTTCGCTGGCTCTTAGATGGACGCTGACCAGTGGAAGCCGCCTCTGTGGCCCGTTTTACCTGTTCGGTTTCACAGGCCTCGTCGGCAGCATCGCACCTATCGGCTGTCTGTCTATTGGTCTGAAGATTAAGCGTATCAGGTTGAACCTCTCCGCCACTTTCTCCATTTTTCCAGCCCAGTCTACCGAAATTCTATTGAAATTTTTTATATATGATCAATGACTTCTAAAACTGCTCGGGATATACAATTTTCAAAATCCGCCCACTGACACGCCCACAAGTAAATAAAACAATTTTATTAAAAAACCAAAATTTGAGCAAGGGAGCTGAAATTTATAATATATACTCTCTAGGGGGCCCTTTATGCTCATGTGTTAATTTTTTTTTAAATCCGCTTACTGACACGCCCACAATTAAATAAAACATTTTGAAAAACCAAAGTTTGAGCTAGGGAGCGTTATTTTACAAAAGCTTTGTTTTTTTTTTGATAAAATCCTTTAAATAATTATACTCTAATTATAATTATATGTAGAGCGTTTTTAATAATTCAACCATACTAAGACTTTTGTCACACCCACTTATGAGGGATAGGAATAAGAATAGGGTATCCAACAGTTCGCCCAAGCGGACTGTAGCCCGTCCCTATGTTTTTCTTTGCTTTTCAATGATATGTATGTATGTGCAGTTTATTTGTCTTTACTTTCTTATTTCTAAAATTTGTCCTCATTTATTACTGACCCCTTTGGTGCAGCTGGCTAATTTGTCGTGCAGTGCGATAAGGACCACATACATGGTGAATGCTCTCTGGGTAAGGAGAGAGTCGAAGACCGGAGTGTGCTCTCCTGTGTGCTCTGCAGAAACTCTGGGCATCCCGCCAACTTCAGGGGTTGCCCAAAGTACCAAGAACTGAAAAAGCGAGTTCATTCTCGCAAACAGCAGTCTGAAGATGATAGGCGTCGGAAGAGTCGCTCGTTCGCAAATTTTGTGGCACCCAACGTGTCCTTTGCCCAAATGGCAGCTGGACCGGGTCAAGCCCAAATGACATTAAACCAACCAAAGGTAGCCCAAAAGGCACCAGAGGTGGATCTGGACTTAAAATCGATCCTTCTGTCTCTGCACGGAAAGGTCGATAAGTTCCAGAAACAGTTAAATGAACAAGCGGCCCGAATTGACTTTATCTATTCGGAGCTGTTTGTGGGGTCTGGTGTGCCATAAATCTAATGGCTGCGCTGGATGAGGGAAACTTAAAGATCCTTGCTGTGAATGTTAATTCACTAGTCAGGATCGAGAAAAGAACGTCACTTGCCAATTTGTTAAAAACCGAAAACCCGGATGTGCTTTTGGTTAGCGAAACTAAGCTTAATCAGAAGCACAAATTGGGATACAAAAACTATCATGTAATAAGAAGAGACCGGCCTCACTCCACTCAAGGAGGTGGGGTTGGAATCTTAATTCGAAAAGGCCTGCGCCATAGGGTTATATATAGCAGTTCCGTGCGTAGGTTCCAGTTGTTGGAAGCTTGCATCATATGCATTCCTCTCCATAGCCGGAGGAGAATGTATGTGGTGTCGCTTTAGGCACCTGCTGCACCTCCACCAAACCAATTTATGACAGAGCTCGAGACACTTTTTCGTGGTCTGCAGCTTCTTGGCCGGAGATATTAATGCCAAACATGCGGCGTGGGAAAATGTTACTGCAAATCCCAGGGGCAACCAGTTTCACGACTGGTGGCGCCTCAATATGATGGAGTACAAACTCGAGTTGTACGCGACGGATATCCCTTCTTTCCCAAGAAGCGGTGGTTTCCTGGACTTGGCCTTAACGGACGCAAGACTTCAACTGACGAACATAGATCAAAACACGCGGAACTGTTTGTGTGCGTTTGAGTTCGATAGTGACCACTACGGACTCGCCGCCGCAATGCGGATCCCGAACGAGCAAACGCTGCTGGAGGAGTATGAAGCAGTGTGTTCATTCGATTATCGAAGGGCACAATGGTCGCGCTTCTCCAGATTGTTAAAGCGAGATATACGTTCGAGTGGGATCGACCCACCGACAAACAGCAACATGACAAATGATGACATTGATCGGCATTTATTGCAAATGAACGACGCCATCAAACGAACTATGGAACGAACTATTCCTCGAGTAGGACGTTCCGACGACGACCAGACAGAAAAGTACAGAAACCCTACAATCGACGCACTATACCGACAGAAAAGTAGACTGCTCTCGAGGCTTAAACGGCTGTACAGCCAATTTACTTATCGCAACGACCCGGAGGTAAGGATGCTGAATTCAGAGATCCGAATCCTGAAACAGCTGATAAAAGAAAATTACAGAAAATCTGTAAGTCTGTATTGGGGCAATAAAATTCGGGCTATTAAAACCTGTAGCCCGAATATGTTCCCACAGATAAATAAGTTCTTCAGGAGGAAAGATCACAATGATATTCCTTGTGTTCGAATCTCCCAGACTGCAGAGAACAGACAGACAGTACTGACTGCTGGAATAAGTCCAGAAAGTGTCGCTTCAAACGATTTTTTCGTGGTCGAGGACCCACAGGAGAAAGTGGATTTGCTGGGCGCTTGTTTCGAGGCCGTGTATACGGTGAACAATCTTGTTCGCCGTAACCACGACATTGAGAATAGGGCTCTGGTGAGCCACTTCTACCTACGCAACGAACTTGAGAATTGGCGATCTGAGAATAACGGATTCACCGTATTCACTGATGAAAACCATGCTAATGCAGTTGTCGCCAATGGCCGCGATGCGTCGCACATGTTCGTGTCGAAGGATGATCTTCTGTGCATCTTCGAGTCACTAAAGAATAAAAAGTCGGCGGGGATGGATGGTGTCCCAAACGTCGTATTGAGACACCTGCCTCCGGAGGCTATAGATATTTTCACCACGCTGTTTAACAATGCGCTGAATAATGCACATTATCCGGCGCATTGGAAGGTAGCTGTGGTACACCCTATCCCGAAAAAAGGTAAAGATAGGACGAACCCTGCCAATCTCCGGTCAATTAGCCTGCTTCCGAATATTAGCAAGGTCTTTGAAAATGTTGTCAATAGAGCCCTGTTAAAGTGAGTCGAGGACAATAACATAATTCCGGACAACCAGTTTGGTTTCAGGGCGAGGCATGACACTATTCATGCCGCGTCGAAACTGGTTTCCGACATTCAGTGGAATAAATGCAAGAACCAATGCACGGGTGCTTGTCTGGTTGATTTTGAGAAGGCTTTCGACACCGTATGGTTAGAGGGACTTTTCTACAAGTTGACCAGGCGGGGGATGCACAAACCTTTGCTATATGTAATTTATAATATGCTTATGGGAAAGAAGTTCGTTGTCAAATGTGGCAACGTGACTGCGAGCAGAGTCTTTGAAATTAAAAACGGTTTACAGCAGGGGGCGGTTAATTCTCCGATCCTGTTTAACATTTACACGAGTGATCTGGTAGGTTCACTTAGACATGCTATAGCGTATGCCGATGATTTGGTGGCATACAGATCAGGTCCTAAAATCGAGGTCATTAATATCCTTTTGCAGCGTGACTTCGATCAAATTAAGCGATATTGCGACGACTGGAAGTTGAAAATCAACTTTCAGAAGACGGAAACAATCTTGTTCAGAACTCCATTGGCTGGGGCCTCTAGGGATACCAGAAAAAAAATGAAAGAAACTGGCCATTATTGGACAAAATGGGCAGCCATTGGCGGTGAGAAGCGTAGTGAGATATCTAGGTATCTGGCTTGACCAGTATCTTTATTTCGATAGACATATAGGTGCTTGTATGGCTGGGGCCAAGAAGGCTTATGCTCTGACAAGGAGACTGTTTCGTAGCAGTCAACTTGACTCCAGAGTGAAGGTCATTTGCTACGTGGCCCTTATAAGGCCGATCATAGCTTATGGTTGCCCATTGTTCGGCGTTCGGGGCTCAGTTGAATAGGATTGACAATTTCCTCATTAAGGTGACTCGAAGGCACGTTGCAAGGGCGATGGCCAGCGACAATAGTCTGATCTTTGGGGCTTACTACCCCAATGAAATGTACATAGGGAGTACGCTCCGGTCTGGCTTTGTCCCGCCAGAGGCATTTATCCATATTGATGCAAAAGGGCTGGTACATACGAGGGATGGTGTTCCGGTCTTATACCATCGCTACCGCAGCGCGAGAGATAAGCGGCTCCTCCATGACGGGGACGTCGCCAATGCTCATGAGCTCCTCCGTTTTAGTACCGCAATATCGGAGAGGGATAAATTCGACACGGAAAAGCAATTCGCCGAATTTTTGTGGCTTGTTGAGGGGGGAGGGGTCAACATGCCCTCCCAGGACGGTGCGTTACTTTAGGTAACATCCTCTTAGCTAATAAGTTTCATTAGCTAGGTCGTTTTTGGGAGAGGCCGGGCTCGCCAACGTGTGGTGGTGCTTCCGGTAGTTGACTGACTCTGTAACGCTTCACTCGGCTCACGGCGGCGCGTGTGCACGTTGACGACTGCCAGGCACCCGGAAAGCAATTAGGATTTTGACCACTTGTTGCGCAAGGCAATGAGTGCTCAGAACCCTAATTATAGTTAGAATACGTTAAGTAGTTTAAGTAAGTAGAATAGGTAGTTTGTAGTTTGATTTATATAAAAAATATAAAATCTTAATAATGATACCGAGTTTTATTTGATTTTCTCGACGAATACATATTATGTAAGATTAGTTCGTAAATAGTTTTTAGGCCGAAAGGCAATAATTATAAGATATAGTTAAGTTTAGGACCAATAAATAAGAATAAGTATCCTGTTAATTTTAAGTTAGATTTAATCATTTTTGTGTAGTACGTAAGTCAATATTCAGTAACAATTAAAAAATGAATTTAAAAGTAAAGTAAAGCTAATTTGTCGTGCTTGGAATCCATATTGCGCGAGTTCAATACTGGCAATAACATTACTTTCTTTTTTCTGTTTCTATTGTTTTCGTTTTTTTTTCTCTTTATAATCCCAGTTTTAAAATGGATTGCAGCGCGGATAAATGCTTGGAATCTAAACATTCCTCCAGTCCTCTTTTTGCCTGTTATGGCCCTTGTGGCATGATGTTCCATGCTAAATGTGTTGGTTCAACCAATGCATTTATGGATAAAATTAAAGCTTCGGGGATCGCCTTATGGTATTGCTCCCCGTGTCGAAAATTGTCATTGTCCACCCTTGCTTTCAAGATGTCAGTCTTCAAGGCTGACATACTGAAATCATCTAAGGGGTTTAAAGACTTACTCGACAATTTCAATACAACTGTCTCCAACGTATCAACACTGTCTGATCCTCATCTTTCGGCAGACGCCTCAACGTCTACTGACCTTGAGTTGCCGACTAACGTAGTAAAGTAGTGTACCCAACGGGCCATGGATACATTGACTCTGGTTGACACAACAGGTTCCCCAACTGTTGAATCTACCCCTGAGCCCATTTTTAGTTTAGCACCGTCTTCATCTACTCTACCCGCAGGCAAAAGGAAACGTGATACGCCTTCCTCTGCGCTAAATCCAAACGCTAAAAGGTTTAATCTCAGGAGTCAACGAAAAAACTTAAACGATGCCGCCACCCTTAATTTTAGTCCCACAGGCATCAATCATTCCTTAGGTACAGAATCTGGAACTATTGAATCGATTCCCAGGCCAAAATCTATTTTCATTTCTCGGCTAAAACCAAATACTTCTTCAGACGATGTCTTGAACCACTTGGTCTCGAGAAACTTGATTCCAAAAAATGACTCAATTAAATGCACCAAAATCAGCAAGGCTGATGGGTTTGTTGCGTCATTCAAAATTGTTGCCCCTTCAGAATATTTTGAAATACTGTGCAATAACACTGCACGGCCTCAAAATACGCTAGTTAAAGAACTTACTAAACTCGACTAAAAGTCGTAGGAAAGACTGTCCGTCCGTGTTAAAAAAAACCCAATAGGCTGTCCCTCTACTATCAAAATGTAAGGGGACTCCGCACAAAAACCGCTGAAATATATTTAAACTCCCAAGCCCTCTCTCATGATATCTTCTCCTTGACGGAAACACGGCTTAATGCCGAAATTTTAGACACGGAACTCTTCAATCATGAGTTATCCGTATTCAGAAACGACCATCATAAAAATGACCTGAAAGCGCTTGGAGGAGGTGTCCTGATTGCTGTTCGTTCCAACTTTAAGTCACGAAAGATAGACTTTCCATTTCCACTAAATGTAAAAATTACACTTAACAACAAATATTTATATGTTGTTAATGCGTACATTCCATCGTCTCGTCTATGTTCATTGTATTCTGAACTTTCTATGGCACTTGACCATATTTTTGACATATCTTGTTGTGACAGAACTGTTTTACTTATAGGCGACTTCAATCTGCCACATATTGGATGGGTACCTTCTGATGATGATTCTCATCTCATTCCATCCTTTGACTCTGCCCAACAAGAGCTCGCTTTATTAGACAACATTTTGTCTCTTGACTTACAGCAAACAAGCTGTGTAAAAAATTTCAAAAATCGAACTCTCGATCTTGTTTTCTCTTCTGACTCTGTTAGTACTGTTGTTCTGGAATCCCACTTCAGTATAACTAATATAGGTAGATGACAATCATCCACCCTTGGATGTATTTATTGAACTGGGCGGACATCTGTACGAAAACAGTAATTCGTATGACCGTACGGAAAGCAAATTTTCAAAGGCTTTCTGATGAAATTAATAGCCTTAATTTTATTATACCCTATTCTAGGGGTATATTAATTTTGACGTATAGTTTGTAACATACCTTAATATTGCCCGTAGACCCCTAAAAGTTACTATATTTATGATCAGCATCGATAGTAATGTCGATCTAGCCATGTCCTTCCGTCCGTCCGTCCGTCGGCAAAAATTAGGCCTTTAAACTGGACCTAGAGAGCTGAAATTTTAAACATATACTCTCTAGGGTCCCGAAATAATCAAGTTTACGAATTTTTGAAATCCGCCCACAGACACGCCCACAAACTCAAAAAAACAAAATTTTGGAAAAAATCGAATTTTGCGCTAGAAAGCTGAAATTTTTTATATACGATCTATGACTCCTAAAACTGCTTGGGATAAAAAATTTTCAAAATCCGCCCACTGACACGCCCACAAATAAATAAAACAATTTTTTTGAAAATCCAAAGTTTGAGCTAGGGAGCTGAAATTTATTACTTTATGCTCATGTGTTAATTTTTTTTAAATCCGCCTACTGACACGCCCACAAAAAAATAAAACAATTTTATTGAAAAACCAAAATTTGAGGTAGGGAGCTGAAATTTATAGTATATACTCTCTAGGGGCCCTTTAAGCTCATGTGTAAATATTTTCAAAATCCGCCCACAATTTAAAAAAAAATTTTTTTTTGAAAATCCAAAGTTTAAGCTAGGGAGCTGAAATTTATAATACTCTCTAGGGGACCCTTTATGCTCATGTGTAAATATTTTCAAAATCCGCCTACTGACAGGCCCACAATTTATATCCTCCATTTAGAGCTCGTCCGTAATGCCGCAATTTTTTAGGAAGGCGGCTAGTTCTTTGGGAGAGCTGGCAGCTATGTCTGCTGCTTCAAGGTAGAATTTACCTAGATAACGATGACGCGTATGATCGTTGCATAATCTGCAGGTATTTTCCTGTGTTATGCCCATAGTCATCAGGTGTTTTTTGAAATGGCAATGCCCTGTAAGGAAGCCTGTGACTAGCCGAATCTGACTCCTACTTAGTTGTAGTAGTTGTTTCGTTTTTTTGTGGGAGCTGTTTGGCATAAAGTTTTTAGCTTGAATGGCCTTGGCATCATGAATGGGGATGCGGATCCTGTTCTGGCTAGTTCGTCTGCTTTTTCATTGCCTTCATATCCACTGTGTGCAGGCACCCAGATTAATTGAACTTTATTTGTGGTGCCCAGTAGTTGTAGGAGTTGAAGACAATCCCTGACCAGTTTTGATGTAATTTCAAAGGCGTTAATCGCGAGTACGCTCTGCTGTCGGAGAGAATGTAGATGTTTTTATTTTTAACAAGCCTGTTTAGATTCTCCCGAATGCATAGCTCTATCGCGTAGATTTCCGCCTGGAATACGGTGCTGCTAGTGTCCATACTAGCGTATAGGCACGTTTGGGTGCAGGGGCCGTATACTCCTGCTCCAACTCCTTCTTTAGTTTTTGACCCATCTGTGTACCATACATGAGAGTCTTTATCAAAAGTGGGTTTATTCTGTTCCCAGTTTAGACGGTCTGGGAAGGTAACCCTGAAGTTGTGTCTGAAGTCGTATCTTGGTAGACATTTGTCTGTTAGGTGTATTCCAAGTAGTTCGTGTTCTCTGAGTTCCCTTAGTACCGCAGAGTGAGCTATATTGGAATTTGATTCATCTTCTGTGATGAGCGTATAGGCGTTAACCATTGCTTCTTTCATGAGTCCTAGGTGAAGTGGGGGGATGTTTAATATAATTTTAATCTTACTGCGTTATCTCATATTGAAGATGCAGTCGGTGCTTTTTATTCTTTGATGGATAACTGCATGAAAAAAGTGATTCCTGTCAAATCCTCTAGGAATATGAAAACGTCCCATCCCTGGTATACTAAAGAGCTCAAATCGATACGAAACAGACGTTATAGGGCTTGGAAGAACTATTTAAAAAGTCTCTGCCATTCAGATCTTGAACTCTATCTCACATTATTCAATGAGTTCAAATCTTTTCAAATCTTTATCCTGCAACTTATATATTGACTACATAAATAAAATGGAATGCTCTCTAAAATTGGACCCCAAACTTTTTTGGGGATTTCTTAATTCAAAGAAAAAAACCAATGATTATCTATCGAAACTTACTTACAATAGCTCTACAACTGCTGATTCGCTAGATGCAAGCAATATGTTTGCAGATTATTTCAGTAAGTCGTTTAGGGTGACCCCTCTTCACATAGATGAGCAATATTTTAGTTATCTAACTAGCTGTTCCCAAATAAGTTTTAGTAGCTTCTCATTTGACTTGGAAACAAATTTAAAATTTATTTCTTCTCTGAAGAATGATTATTCATCCGGTCCTTATGGCATTGCACCGATCGTTCTTAAAAAATGCAGTCATGCAATTGATCCATATCTTAAATATCTGTTGGAATTGTCCATTAGTACTGGTAAATTCCCTTATCTATGGAAAAGTGCTTTCATCACACCTGTATTTAAAAAAGGCGAACGTGGTGATATCACTAATTATAGGCCTATTTCAAAGCTTTCGTGTATCCCTAAGCTTTTTGAACAAATTGTTTGCGAAAAGTTAATATTTCTTTGTCGCAATTTAATTTGTAATGCACAGCATGGATCTGTAAGAAACAGATCCACTGTCACTAATATGTTTTTTTTTTTTTTTTTTTTATAATAAGCGCGCACTTAAGGGATTTGTTGGGACCCTTATAATGTATTAGCTACACAGCGCGGGCGTTAAGGAAATTAGGGTGAGAGGAAAAGGAGAGATGCCGATGCACGTTGGTTTTGAATGTCTGTAGGTTATAATGTGTAGGAAAAATGGAGCGGGGAAGAGCATTCCACATTCGTGTTGTACGGCTGAGGAAAGATTCTTTGAACTTCACTGTACGTCCGAACACAGGCTTAAGGGTGAACTGATGAGTATTCCCTGCATGGCGGGTATTGCGGTTGAAATGTTCAAGGGGAGGAATGCAACTGGCTATTTCGTTTGAGCACTTATGGTGGAAATAACGATAAAATAACGACAGGCAGGAGACATTACGACGATGACTAAGAGAGTCAATCGATCTCGCGATGTCTCGGTCGCCAATGAGTTTTATCGCGCGTTTTTGGATCCTGTCAAGTAGCTCCAAATAAGTTATTGGTGCACCGGACCAGATATGAGCGTTGTACTCCAGTTTCGGGCGAATAAACGCCTTATAAATTGTAGCCAGATCAGAAGGGGTGAAATATTTCTTACAACGCTTAAGGAAGCCTAGACATTTCGCGGCGTTCTTGGCGACATCGAATATGTGGTCATTCCAAGGAAGGTTGTCATTAACACACATACCGAGAATGGAAAGTCTTTCGGTTTCAGCGATGTAAGTGCCATTCATAGATAATGGCAGTGTGTGTGGGTTTTGCTTTAATGACAGGAGACAGCATTGAGTTTTGGAAGCATTAAATTCCACTCTATTGGGTTTACCCCACTGAGTTATGCTGTTAAGATCGGAATTTAATGAGCTTAACATACGTTGCCGTTCCAGTTCCACACCCGAAGATGAGGGGCGTGACCCAAGAAACGAATATGAGAAGCTGAGGGTACTGTCATCAGCAAGGGAATGGATTGGATTAGAAGAAACAGATAGTAGATCATTTATAAAAATGAGAAAGAGAGTCGGGGACAGAACAGAGCCTTGGGGGACACCAGCATTTATTTGGTGAGTTGCAGACTTGAAGCCGTCCAAAACAACCGAAAGGTAATTTCTAATCCATTGAAGAAGAGTATCATCGATTCCAAATGCACGCATTTTCGACAAGAGAGCTTGGTGCCAAACTCTGTCAAATGCTTTTGAAATATCAAGCGCAACGATCTTACTTTCACCACCTTGGTGAAGAGATTGGTTCCACTTTTCGGTTAGATATGTCATCAAATCACCAGTGGACCTTTTTTTTTTTTTTTTTTTTTGGAAGAGGGTAGGTGAAGATCTTCCAAAGACACTATGAGAATAGTGCTCATAGTAGTGTCAGATTTTTACTGACTAAAAACACCTCCCTTCGATAGATTGATGGGTACTGGAACTAAGATATAACTTATCAAGCAATTTTTCTATCACGAAATAATAACTTTTGACAGGTTACTTTCCAATGAAAGATCCTGCATGTTCCGCAATTTAGGCGCGGTTAATCTTATCTTGCCAAGTCGAACGGTTTCGTTCTTTGTAGTCGGCGCAATAAATTGCTCTCATCCAAGATTTGTCGGACTGTATTGTTGGTATGTCCGATTAGTCGGTTTCTATGCTTTCTCGCGAAGCTTCTAGTTTCAGCTTCGATTGTTGGAATTCCGAGATCCCTGTGGATATCGTCGTTTCTAATATACCATGGTGCTTGTACAACTTCTCTAAGCACTTTATTTTGAAAAGTTTGTAAAATATTGGCATTTGTTTTCTTGGTACAACCCCAAAGTTGTATACCGTAGGTCCACACCGGCTTTAGCACTTGCTTGTATAAAAGCAGTTTGTTCTCGGTACTGAGCTGGGAATGTTTTCCGAGTAACCAGTACATTTCTCTATATTTGATATCGAGTTCTTTACGTTTCATTTTCACGTGCGAACTCCATTTTAGCTTTGCGTCGAGAGTCATTCCCAGGTATTTGGCCTCGTTTGCAAAGGGTATTCGGGACATGTTTAGGAAAATTGGCAAGTCTTTATTTTTTTTATACGTGAAATTCACGTGAACAGATTTAGTTTCGTTGAGAGCGATCCGCCAGTCCCTCGTCCATTCATTTACCTTATTCAGTGCGATTTGTAGTTTTGCAGTCGTTTCTTCAATTGTATTACCTACTGCAAGGATAGCGGTGTCGTCGGCGAACGTAGCAAGGGTAGTTTCATCTTCTCTTGGTATATCGCGTGTATATAAGAGATAGAGAAGCGGCCCGAGGACGCTACCTTGCGGTACGCCGGCCGAAATTTCTTTGAGCTCCGAGTATTCGTTCCCATTTCTAACACGGAAGAGTCTATTCCCGAGATATGATTCTAGAATATCATATAGGCATACGGGAAGAACTTGTCGTAATTTAAATTTTAAGCCGTCGTGCCACACCTTATCAAAGGCTTGTGAGACGTCAAGGAATACGCTTGAGCATATCTTTTTTTCTTCAAATGCTTTCTCGATTACGTCAGTAATTCTATGCACTTGGTCAATCGTCGAATGCTTGGTTCTGAACCCAAACTGGTGGTCAGGGATAAGATTATTTTCTTCTATACCCGGTTGCATTCGCCTTAATAGTATTCTCTCGAAAACTTTGGATATCACTGGAAGGAGGGAAATTGGTCTATATGATTTTACTTCATTTGGCGGTTTTCCTGGTTTTAAAACCATTATGACCTCCGCAACTTTCCATTGGCTCGGCACGTGTTTTAGTCTGAGTGCGGCATTTATAATCTGAAGAAGCTTAATTAATGCTTTTCTTGGTAGGACTTTGAGAACTTCTCCAGTGATCAAATCATAACCAGGAGCTTTCTTAGGTTTTAGAGATTCGATTTCAAGTTTTAGTTCCCTTAGCGTTGCACTTGTGAGTGTTAAATTGTCAGGTAGTAATTCCGTCCTATTAATATTGTCGTGAACCGCTTGACCATCGTACGGTTTAAAGGTTTCTTCTAGATGGGCGGCAAAAACGTCCGCTTTTTCCTTATCTTCCCTTGCCCATTCATTTTGATTTATTTTAATTGGCGGCGCGGGGATTTTAGGCCTTTTGGTGCCTTTTATAGCTTTCCAAAGTGAATAATTGGAATCTTTTTTCGCTGTTAAATTTTCAAGGTAGGAACCTAACGCCCGATTTTTAAAATCCTTAATAGCTGTCTTCAACAAATTGCACAAATAATTCAAATGTGCTTTATGTTGCGGAGCGCGACTCTGTTGCCATTTTTTATGCGCCTTCCTTTTTTCGTTGACCAATTCTTTTATTTCTTGAGGATATCGTAAGCCGTATTTAGCCGGCGTTTTTCTTGGATTAGGCGTATTATTCCAGGAGGCGAGCTGTACGATCTCAACGAAGCGATCAACTTCAGCCTCAAGTTCATAGGGTGTCGTAAGTGGAACGCTGAGTTCAACATTCTCTTCAATTTCGTTCCTAAGGCCTTCCCAGTTAGTTGATCTACCAGTTAATCTCGCTGGCTCTAGGTTATTGGCTAGTTTTACGCTCAATGTTAAAATAACCGGTAAATGATCAGATGACAGATCAAAGCTCTCTTCTATTTTAATGTGGTTGGTAGTTATTCCTTTCACGACGAAAAAATCTATCAGATCAGGTATTTTTGAAGTATCAGTTGGCCAGTAGGTCGGTTTGCCCGTCGAGTGGAAATCGCAACTGTACTCCATACCTGCCCCATAGAGCATTCTACCTTTTCGCGAGATGTATCTAGAACCCCAGAACGTGTGTTTCGCATTAAAATCGCCGCCAATAATGAAATTTGGTTTGAGCGATTTAAGCAAGTTCGTGTAATCACTTTTTTCAAGCGCGGAACGCGGTGGACAGTAGATAGATGAAATTCTAAGAGTACGCTGACTATTTTTTACTCGAATCGTGCACAGTTGCATAGTTTCAAGCTCTATCTTCAGGTCTTCGTATTGTTCAATGCAGTCTTTAATAAACAATGATGATCCACCTCTCGCGTTTCCCGAAGGGTGACAAGCGTGGAAATCATTATATCCTTTTATTTTTAAATTCGATCCCTTTTTTGCGTGAGTTTCAGATATCAAGCAAATGTCAAGATCTTTCTCACGTATGAATATTTCCAATACGTCAAGTTTTTGCAAAAGTCCGTTTGCATTCCAAGTGCATATTTTTAACATTGGTTTTTCATTCATGTTGTATTTGAAGTGCGCGTTTTCCATGAATTATTTTCGAGCTTAACCAGCCGATCGAGAATAATTTTATTTATTTTACTTTGTTCTTCAAGTTTCTCGAGAATAACTGAGAAAACGAGAGAAACAGGGTCCGGCGAAGTTTCAACGTTTTTTGCTCCTTCGAATGCCGCGGCCTGAGCGTAGGTCTGCACTCTGGCTGTCCGAGGGCCACTATTCGATGGCTTTCCTGATGGTAACTTTTCAATAGCGTTTCTTTTGACAACAGAGGTTGAGGGCTTTTCTGTTGTCTCTCTTTCTCTGACATTTTTGCGCTCTTGAAGCGGAGGTTTTGTATTGCCTACTACCTCCTGGGCAGTCTTAGACTTCGGCTTTTGCAACTCCTTAGCTACTTCACAACCTCTATAATTTGTCGGGTGCTTTCCCTTACAATTAGCACAGGTAGCGGAGGATTGTTTATTTCCTCTACAGTCTTGGGAAAAGTGATTTCCGGCGCATTTCACACATCGCGGCTCTTTTTTGCAATACATTTGCGTATGAATAAATTCTTGGCAACGTTTGCACTGTGGAATTATTTTCGAATTTCTACGCATAGGCTCGATTTTTACCACAATATTTACTATAGATTTAATTCGGTATATATCTTCGATGTTATCAGACCTATCGAAGGTAAGCATAAAGAGCGGAAGTCCACGCCTTACCAGGATATCCCTATCTTCTTCCGTTTGTTGCTTCTCCTTCTTGATGATATTAACAGCATCAAGAATTTTAAACCCTTTGGCTTGGAGGTCGTTAATAACCTCTTCTTTGGTGCATGAGGGGTGGAGTCCCCTTGCTACAACACGATGTGGCCTTTCAGACTTTATTTCGAAAGTATACCACTGGAACTTCTCGGCATTTAACTTGTGAGAAATTGCCCGGTAGTCTTCGTGGTTATCAACGTTAATTTTCCACGCGTTATTCCTCAAAGATGTGACCTTAAATTTCGATTTTAACGTTCCTTTAAGGAGGCTGTGCAACTTATTATACTCCGTTACACCAACGACATTTATTGGAGGCGGTGCGCGAATTTGCGCTTTGAGTTGTTTTTCTTGCGGTACTTTACGCTTTTGTTCTTTTGGGGACTCGACTTCGGGCGAAGAACCAGCTCTCCTTTTTTTAGTAGGTCTTTTCTTAGGGACCCGATTCGTTTCGCGTGCTAGCTCTTCTTCGTCGGTGTGGTATTCCGGACTAGCTAGGCGTGGAGGAGTACATTCGCGTTCTTTCTGCAAATAAGTGTTCCTTAGGACCTTATTTTCTTCTTTTAACAGATCTATCTCTTTCTTAAGATCTTGATAGAGTAGATCCATTTCCTTAAGCTTGATTCGGAGTGCTTTATTTTCTTCCTCAAAACTTGTATTTTTCACTGAGTCCTGTTTTTCACGCGCTGGCGCTCCCGGCGGACTTCTTTTCCCGGGGTTATTCGATCTTGATGGAGGTGATCGAGATACCCTTGAACTTTTAATAAAAGGGTCAATGGATTGCAATAAGCGGCTCTCCCCAGAATCCGTAGAGCCGACCTCCGAAGAGGGTGGATTTTCCAGTAAAGCTGGACTGCCACCTGGGGTAATTAATCGTTTCGTTTTGTTCATTGCATTTTTTGTATACACTATACGCTCGGTATACGGAGGTTGGATTTTAGTCGCCTCTTACGACAGGCATGCCTACCTCGGGTAAATTCTAGCCCCTACCCGAAGGGGGTAGTGGACCTGTTGCTGCGAAAACCATACTGCCGGTCATTAAGAAGTTTTCGCGATTCAAGATATTTCATTAGCTGACGGTTTATCAGCGTTTCCATGACCTTAGAAAGAAGGGACGTAAGTGCAATTGGTCGGTAGGAGGAGGGAGAAGAAGATTCGCCTTTTTTTTGGTACAGGCTGGACAAATGCTGTTTTCCATCTTCCCGGGAAGAGTCCTGAAGAATACGACAGATGGAAAAGCTTACGCAATGGTTTTGCCAGCGAAGAAGAACACCTCTTCAGAACGATAGGGGAAATACCTAATTAAGTTTCTTGCATGATTGTTCTAATGCCTTAGAGAATAAGGACGAAATGGATTGCATATACACTAACTTCTCTAAAGCTTTCGACCAGCTGTCCAATGAAATAATCGAGTTTAAGCTCAGGGCTTTTGGTTTCCCACCATTCATACCTTAGACCAAGGGTTTATCGAGTCAAATTTAGAGGATCGCTATCTGTATCTTTTACAGCTCAGTCCGGAGTTCCCCAAGGTAGTCACCTCGGACCAATTCTATTTATACTAGCCATTAATGATGTTAAAGCATGTATAAATCACAGTAATATCCTGATCTACGCTGATGATATGAAAATATTTAAATCTATCACTAGTCAGCAAGACAGAATGTTTCTTCAATCTGACATTAATAGCTTCGCCAATTGGTGTGATAAAAACGGTTTATCCCTGAACCCTACTAAATGTCAACATATGACATTCTCTAGAAATAATATACCTTCCACCTTTCAATATTCTTTGTCTCAACATATTCTTTGTAATGTTGATAATTTTAAGGATCTTGGGTTTTTTTCG
This sequence comes from Portevinia maculata, assembly GCA_949715645.1. Lineage (NCBI taxonomy): Eukaryota > Metazoa > Arthropoda > Insecta > Diptera > Syrphidae > Portevinia > Portevinia maculata. The sequence continues at coordinate 226,843,189 of OX454526.1, forward strand.
ATCCCAAACTGGTTTTTGCCAAGCATATCAATTTTATTATTAATAAATCTAATTTTATGCTGGGCTTCGTAAAAAGGTGGGCGAAAGAATTTAATGACCCATACGTTACTATGTCATTGTACAATTGTTTTGTCCGTCCGATTCTAGAGTATGCTTCACAAGTTTGGACGCCGTTCTACAACATTCATTCAAATCGAATAGAGGCCATTCAACGTAAATTTATTCGATTTGCACTTAGAGGACTTCCATGGGATGATCCATTTAACCTTCCTCCCTACAGTCAACGTATCAAGCTTCTTCAAATGTTACCCCTTTCTCAACGAAGGCTTAATAGCGATATAATTTTTTTACAGCAGCTTATATCCGCTCAAATAGATGCACCTGACTTGCTGTCGTCTATTGGCTTTAATTTTCGTGGTGGTGCCCATAATTTACGCAGTGTTGAATTATTGTTCAGCCCCCATCATAGAACGAATTATGGGAGGCATGAGCCTATTAGTCGCATGAGTAGAATCTATAATCTAAATGATCATGTGATTGACTTGCATGTTAGTAAAATTAAGCTAAAAAATATTTTGCGTATTAATGCTTTAATGTCTTAAATTGTTTGCATTATTTTGTGTTTGTGTTAGTATTTTATAGGCACATAATTATTGTATTTTTAATTGTTTTGTCCTTACTAACACCTGCACTAAATGATGAGCCTGTGGGAGCACTTTTAGTGCCGGCAAATTTCTGCTCGTGATAGTTGCTTGCTTTAAGCACTCCACGACACATAACTGATAGTGAATTAAAAAAAAAAAAAAAAATTATCGCCAAAATAACAAAGCAAAGGAGAACATGCTAATAGAAAAACAATGAGTTTAATAAACAAAAATTAAATTAAATAGATTGATTATTTCTTTTAATGTCTTTGTTTTCCTTTTTGACGGCATTTCAGAAATTTGTTTTTGATAAAAAGAAAATATTATAAACAGAAGGCGATCCTACAGTCCTCTTCTTCAGGCTGGTAAGATTAAAAGAAGGTACCTACAAGTTCAGTAAAGTAAATGCTAAGATCGAATTTCCAAACTCACTTTAGAAATGAAAGACTTCGTTCATACCGTACTAAAGCAATTTGTAAATGCTTTTACATACTAAACTGCTGCCTTTTACTCCAAGGAACTGATAGTTCGTATTCATACGAACCATTGGCCTAAGCATTTTAAAATAAATAAATATAATAAAATTTGAATAACATAAATATAAATCGTATAGGTAGGAACCTATTGACCCATAATTGGTTGTTCAGCATGGCGCAATACTGACATAAAGTAACATAATTATTTCTTAATTAATTAGATTGAATATTTCTGATTAAAAAGAAATGATACAAATCGGAACATTTTTCGACAAGATATAGCCAAAATAGCGACAGTCTTAAAAGCGATAAACTCATAATTTCTTATTTGAGGAAAAAGACTGAAATCAGATTTTATTAAATTTTTCATTTCAAAACTATTCGTCCCTTCCATCATCCCCCTCTCAACAGTCATCATACATGCTACTTGCCAACGCGACGATGCGAATCTCCTTGCTCATGCTCCTTCTGGCAAAGAAACATAGGGACGGGCTACAGTCCGCTTGGGCGAACTGTAGGATACCCTTTTTTTAAATTGTGGGCGTGTCAGTGGGCGGATTTTGAAAATATTTACACATGAGCTTAAAGAGCCCCTAGAGAGTATATATTATAAATTCCAGCTCCCTAGCTCAAATTTTGGTTTTTCAATAAAATTGTTTTATTTATTTGTGGGCGTGTCTGTGGGCGGATTTTGAAAATTGTATATCCCGAGCGGTTTTAGGAGCCATAGATCATATATAAAAAAAATCTGCTTTCTAGCTCAAAATTCGATTTTTTCCAAAATTTTGTTTTTTTGAGTTTGTGGGCGTGTCTGTGGGCGGATTTCAAAAATTCGTAAACTTGATTATTTCGGGACCCTAGAGAGAATATGGTTAAAATTTCAGCTCTCTAGGCCCAGTTTAAAGGCCTAATTTTTGCCGACGGACGGACGGACGGAAGGACATGGCTAGATCGACCCTACTATCGATACTGATCATAAATATAGTAACTTTTAGGGGTCTACGGGCAATATTAGGATATGTTACAAACAATGCGTCAAAATTAATATACCCTTAGAATAGGGTATACAAATAATTACTTACATAATATCAAAATGATTCGATAAAGAGAAACAAACCAGTTTATTTGGTTTTCATTCTTCGTTTTCCTTTACCTGTATCCTCATACCATCATCAAATTTTAGACACAAACCTTTAATCGCTTTTGTTTTGTTGCCATTTTCGTGGAGGTCGACGTTTTCAAATTCGTGTTGATGATATTACTATAGAAGTCTATGTAAAAAGATGGCATACACAAATGCTGCACAAATTCGTACACAAATGCGATTTGTGTCTGCCTTAAATATTTGTGTATTATATCAAAAGAACACAAAATAAATATTATGGCCAAAATAAAATATTACATATACTTTTGAAGAAAACATGTCTCGTAAGTGAGGAGGAAGATGAAAACCAACAAAACGTCGTCAAGCGCCGTACTTGTTAGAGAAAATCTTGGCTTGGCAACCGTGAGACTTTTGCGAAAAAACTACTGTTGGAATTGCGTGCCGAAAACCCAAAATTGTCTCGCAATTTGTCCGAATGTCTGTCGCTTAGTTCGATCATTTGCTTGCTTTGGTAACGCCATACATTCAGAAAGCCGATACAGTTATGCGCTCTAGTATTTCAGCATCTGTGCGGCTGGTTTTGACGCTGCGCTTTCTGGCCTCTTGCGATTGGCCGTTGTATCTTTTCCGTATTCTACAAAAACCATCTCCACCATGATTCCGTAAGAACTGAATGCAATCTACAAGGTTCTTGTAGACGACTTCCTGAAGGTATGTGTTTACACCACAGGGGCTTTTTTTAGTACCCTTATTATGTAATGCCTACACAAGTTAAGGAAATTAGGATTAGAAGAAAGGGAGAGATGCCGATGCACGTGGGTTTTAAATGTTTGTAGCTTATAATGTAAAGGAAAAAAAGAGCGCGGAAGAGTATTCCACATTCGTGTTGTACGGCTGAGGTAAGATTCTTTGAACTTCACTGTTCGTCCGATTACAAGCTTGAGGGTGAAATGATGAGCGTTCCTTGCATGGTGGGTATTGCGGTTGAAATGTTCAAGGGGTGGAATGCAACTGCTTATTTCGATTGAGCACTTATGTTACGAGTTTCTTCTTGCGGGGTCAGTCACCTTGACGTGTGCACCATCACCGCAAACAAACTCGATGGTGCCGGTGCGGAGGCTTACGACGCAAAGAGTCATCGGGCTTGTTAAGGGCCAGGCCGTCTGATGAGCGTCAACCAAGAACTGACCAGGACTTCACGTCCGCTCCCACCTCACCCTTACATACCCCCCCCCCCCCTCTGTCGCCCCGTCCGCTATCACCCCCCCCCCCCACCCCCCATACTCCTTACTTAAAACTTTTCGGCAATGCCCGGGAGACAACCCCGACAACAAATCCCCAAATCTAAGGTGGAACAGCTAGCGCCGAGAGATGAATGGCTAAGGGGTTCTTAGTCGTTAGCAGCGAACTTCGGATACCAGGCGACCTCCGATTTCAAGATAACCTTCCTGTGGTTATACGGGTAGACCACGGGCGACCTTTCTATCCCGTTTACTCGTGGGATTCAAAATATATCCAAAAAATAAAAACCAAATAGAGAATAATGCCTCTACAACTGCATCATCAACTAGGGATGTTTCAGAACACCCTGCATTACCAACTGAGGATGTTTTAGAACACCCTGTCGTAAATGACGTGACACCTGCCAATCGGGAAGGGTCACAAACCACGGATTCGGAGATGATGAGCTTAGAAGAGAATTCGTCTCTTCTTAGTGACGATATCTCTGAAGCCAGCACGCTATGCAATGTAAGCATACTCTCGGATGAAGTGCATCCCATGAATACTGACGCGCCGGAGACCTCTGGCATAACTGCACAGACTGAGTCTAAGCGCGTCAAATTCACACCATCCGAACAGCGCCGTTTTAGGCGTGTGCTGAAAAAGGGGAAAAACGTAGAGCAGGCCAGAGCACTTGCTCTGTCGACAGAGGTCGACACAGGCTCCGAGGTGAAGCGTACAAGGTCCGAGGACAATACGCCGCCCCAATCCGAAGCGAAACGAGCTCGCACAGGAAATACAGCCGTCGACAAAGTCTCCTATAGAGATATAGCGAGCTTTGTAAGACTGGGTGTAGTACCTGTCGATCTGGATCGCAATCCTCTCAGTAACGAGCAAATGGCTCAGATTCAGGAGAGGATTATGGACATCACCATCGAACAACGTGATGAGGGGACCAAACCAGCCTTCCGCGGTACAACCTTCAAAGCCGGATGGCTAATGATCGTATGTGCGGACGCTACCACTGCAGAGTGGATGAAAACAAACTTCGCGAAGCTCAAAGAGAAATGCGGCATGGAAGTGACGCTTGTGGGGGAAGAACTGTTCCCGAAACCACATATCGTCAGAGCCTTCTTCCCACATAGTACCGGAGTAGCGAATGAAAGAATACTGGCAATTCTAGATGGCCAGAATAAAGAACTCAACACCAGAACGTGGAGAGTTCTGCAAAGATCTGACGACAGAGATGTCGCCCATATGGTCCTTGCTGTAAACGAAAGCACGATGAAGCGACTTGTTGAGCTAAAGGGGATGGTCTCGTTCAGATTTGGACAGATCAAAATAATCCTCAAGAGCGCGGACAAATCGACGAATCAAGCGTCAAGAGAAAACCAACAAAAGGCTACAACACCAGGGGCTAGTATTAGTACTGCCACTGATGCTTCAGAAAAGCCTTCCACAAGCGCCAACAGTAGCGCCACACCACCAGTGGCTGGCATTAGTGCTGCCACGGGTAACTCAGTTGCTAAAACAACTGTGGTGCTGGATGCTAAAGCAAAGGCTAAGAAAACGGACAGCACAAACGCGCACCGTAACCGCTTTAGGCCAAAACTGGCGGCCGAACAGGCACATATAAGCGGGAAAGATGGACAGAACACCAGAAGGCCAAGGGGGAGACAAAGTGGTCTCTCTCAACAGGGTTACGTACGACGCAGGGGTGATAACAAACCTCATAGAGTGCGTAATCCCGAGTACGTGAAGAAGAAATGACGTCTCTAACTGTGCTGCAGGCAAACCTGCACCGCGCTATGGGTGCATCGGACACCTATAGCCAAAGATGTGCCGAAAGGAACGTCGCTCTTGGTTTAATCCAGGAACCATGGGCAACTACAGGTAAGATATTTGGTCTTAACAGCAGAAATAGAGAGCTAATTTTTGCCAAAGGTAATTTCAGACCTAGGGCAGCTCTTTCCATTGCGAAAGATATAAAATTCTCTCTCATTCCAGGTTTCAATACTAGGGACCTGGTGGCCGTTTTAATTGAACGCCACAATGGCCATGTGATACACAAGTTTGTATGCGCATCGGCGTATTTTGCTGGGGACATAGAGGAGGTACCACCTACACCAGTACAGGAACTTGTCCAGTACTGCCAAACTCAGCAAGTACTTCTTGTTATCGGCTGCGACGCGAATGCACATCACCAGATTTGGGGCAGCCGAGACACAAACAAAAGAGGTGAGTTACTTTTAGATTACCTATATAGTAAAGACCTAGTTATTCTAAATAAGGGTGATAAGCCCACTTTTAGGAACAGTATACGAGAAGAAGTTTTAGACCTTACTCTCTCGTCTCCTTTTATACAAAACATTGTAGAGGACTGGCACGTGTCTGATGAAGCTTCTCTGTCTGATCATATGCATATTATGTTCAGGCTGCGATGCAACACCGAGTGCGCGCCGGTCAAATACAATAATAAATTAACTAACTGGAGAACCTATAGTGAAAATCTGGCAATCAGAACTGATCTGCTACCAGATTCACCACTTACACCGAGTGATGCGGACGCTGCACAATGTCAGCTTAACGACATCATTATCTCATCCTTTAGGAATAGTTGTAAGGTAAAGCGCACCGTGGTAAAAAGAAGCGTACCATGGTGGAATGAAAACCTGGAAACTATCCGCAAGAAGGTGAGAAAACAATTCAATAAATCGAAACGCACCGGCGTATGGGATCAATATCGATCCATGTTAACCAAATACAACCAAGAGTTGCGAAGATCTAAAAGGGCCTCATGGCGCGCAAGCTGCGAAAAGCTGGAAAAACTCCCAGCAGTGGCGCGGCTCCAGAGAGCGCTTTCAATAGATCCTTCAAACTGCATGGGATTGCTCATCAAACCTGATGGAACAATCACAAGCGACCGGGAAGAAACTCTCATAACCTTGCTGCAAGTTCACTTCCCTGGTTCCCTAATTGTCGATCACACAACTGATCACACTACTGAGGTTTCATATCCAACTAACCTCAGCAGAAATAATAGTTTATCTGGTAAATTATTTAGTCCAGATAAGGTAAAATGGGCCATAAACTCATTTAAACCATTCAAGGCACCAGGAAGTGACGGAATTTTTCCAGCCCTCATTCAAAAGGGTATGGAATTCTTCCTACCTAACATGATTGCCTTATTTAGGTTCAGTTTCAACTGGGGCTACATACCACGCACTTGGCGGGAGGTCAATGTAGTATTTATCCCCAAACCAGGTAACAAACCTAGTGAACTACCTAAATCCTATCGTCCCATAAGCTTGACATCGTTTTTCCTGAAAACAATGGAAAGAATAATTGACGTTCATATCAGAGAATGCGTTACTTTTAGCATGCCTCTACACCCCTGTCAATATGCGTATCAAAAAGGCAAATCAACGGAAGGCGCCCTGTTAAAACTAACAAATCACATAAACAACGCCTACCGTTGCAAAGAAATTGCACTATGCGCTTTTCTTGACATAGAGGGTGCTTTTGATAACACCGGTTATGATTCAATATCAAATGCTTTAATTCACCGAAAGGTAGACTTTCCCACCATAAACTGGATAAAAGCGATGCTCGAAAGTCGGAAAATCACTGCTTCGTCAGGACAGACTTCAGTATCAGTTTTAGCTATAAAAGGCTGTCCACAAGGAGGAGTTTTATCACCCCTCCTGTGGTCTTTGGTCATAGATGACCTACTTCAAAAATTAAGTAATTTAGGCTACGACATAATAGGGTATGCCGATGACTTGGTCATCATTATTAGGGGCAAAGAATCAAACGTAGTTACTTCACGTATGCAAAACGCCCTTAAGATAGCTATAGACTGGTGCGTCAAGGAAAATCTCTCCATAAACCCCAGTAAAGCTATCATAGTTCCTTTCACAAAAAGAAGAAATCTCAGCTTAGCTCAGATTTCACTAAATGGCACGACCATTGAGTATTCCGACGAAGTCAAATATCTTGGAGTAATCCTGGACAAAAGACTAAACTGGAACTCTCACATCAACAACAAAATCACTAAAGCTAACAGAGCTTTATGGGCCTGTCGACGCACATATGGCAGAACCTGGGGAATCTCTCCAAAGATTGTCCACTGGATCTACACAGTGATGATAAGACCCATTATAACATACGCCTCCATTGTATTGTGGACAAAATCCACACAAAAGGTCGCAAAAGAGAAACTCAAAAAGGTACAACGGCTTGCGTGCCTTGGTATCTCCGGAGCCATGCGAACCTGCCCAACGGCTGCCATAGAGGCAATAACAGGTATTACACCTCTCCACATATACATTCAAAAAGTGGCGATCCGCAGTGCAATAAGTCAAATACAGTTAAACGAGATAAGTCTTAACGATCATCCGGAACTTAAGACCCTTCTTGGTGAACTGCCAGAACTCAACATGAACTGCGCGGTCACAGACCGCATCCATAAAACACTATGCTTCAATAAGCGGTTCTCCACGGAGATTCCAAAGAGAGAAGCATGGGTTAGTAATAACCCACCTAACAGCCATAACGGCATAAAGTGGTATACGGATGGTTCTAAAATGGAAGCGGGGGTAGGAGCGGGACTATACGGACCAAACAAACGCTTTACGATACCCATGGGAAAAAGTCCCAGCGTATTTCAAGCAGAGCTCCACGCCATTCAAGAATGCGCTAGCCACATAAATTTATCTGGTATAAAAGGTGCAACCATCCATATATTCACGGATAGTCAAGCAGCTATAAACGCCCTTAGCTCGCATACGATTGACTCAAAATCAGTCATGTACTGCTTCAACACCCTACAGGCACTCGGAACAAGTAACAAGACCAAGCTATGGTGGGTTCCGGGTCATGTCGGGGTGGAAGGTAACGAAAAGGCCGACGAACTGGCCAGAAAAGGTTCGGAAACACCCTTCATAGGTCCCGAACCCTTCTGCTGCACTCCTAGATCAGCAGCAACGGCAGCAATAAAAAGCTGGGAATACAGAAAATGTATCCATCTATGGGAAAGCATCCCAGGTTTAAGACAGACCAAACAAGCCGTTCGGCCTTTCAATAAAAATGCCAGCAAATGCCTAAACCTAAGCAGGCATGATATCAAAAACTTAGTGGGTTACCTTACTGGCCACCATGGTTTAAGATATCATCTACACAAAATGAAAATAGTAGACTCTCCTGAGTGCCGACTCTGTCTTGAAGAGGACGAGTCAGCGGAACACATTTTATGTGAATGTCCGGCCCTAAACGGAATTAGAAAGAAGATCTTTTTCAGGGAACTGATGTGCCCTGAGGACATAAAGAATTCTTCTACTAGTAGAATTGTCCGCTTTACACGGAAAGTGGAAACTCTACTAGTCTAAATTTTTCTGGCCCACACGGCACAAAAGATCTTTTTTTAGGTCGAAGTGCCCTATATTAAATCGCCTTAGCGAGCCAGAACTTAAAAAAAAAAAAAAAAAAAATGTTACGAGTATAAATAACGATAAAATATCGAAAGACAGGAGGCATTACGACGATGACTTAAAGAGTAAAACGATTATTGAAGATTGTCATTAACACACATACCGAGAATGGAAAGCCTTTCGTTTTCCGCGATGCAAGTGCCGTTTATGGATAATGGCAGTGTGTGAGGGTTTTGCTGTAATAACAGAAGACAGCGTTGCGTTTTAGAAGCGTTAAAAACCCCTCTATTGGTTGTACCTGAGGGTGAGGGTTCTGTCATCAGTGAAGGAATGGATTGGATTAGAAGTAACAGATTTATTTGGTGAGTTGCAGACTTGAAACCATCCAAAACTTGAAGCAAACGGTCTGAAAGGTAATTTCAAATTAATTGCAGAAGATTATCATCGATTCCAAATTCACGCATTTTCGACAAGGAAGCTTGATGCCAAACTCTGTCAAACGCATTTGAAATATCAAGCGCAACGATCTAACTTTCACCATGTTCCTGAAAAGATTGGTTTCACTTTTCGGTTAGATATGTCATCAAATCACCGGTGGACCTGTTGCTGCGAAAACCGTACTGCCGATCATTGAGAAATTTTCGGGATTCAAGATATTTCATTAGCTGACGGTTGATCAGCGTTTCCATGACCTTAGAAACAAGGGACGTAAATGCAATTGGTCGGTAGGAGGAAGTAGAAGAAGATTCGCCCTTTTTTGGTACAGGCTGGACAAATGCTGTTTTCCATCTCCTCTGAAAGAGCCCTGAAAAAAATTACAAATGGGAAAGTTTTTATTGTTTTTAACAAATGAATACAAGTTTTTACTACCCGAGAGACTTTGTAGATTTTTTGCCATAGCTTTTGATTGTAGGGAAATTGCACAAGATTAGTAAAGGCATTGCAATCGTTTCTGGCTCGTTTAAACTTTTTCCGGTTTTCGTCAGATGGGTTGGCCTTATAAGTCCGAAAGCTTACCTCTTTTAATCTGATAGCCTCTTTGCAGCTCGAGTCCCACCACGCGATTACCTTGGGTTCAATACTTTTTATCCGGTTTGGGATAAAGCGTTTCATACCCAATAAAATCATGTTTGTTATCATATCAGCAGCAGCATCCACGTCGCTGTCGAGGAAGCACAGCGACCAGTTAATACTCTTAAAGAAACCGTTTAGTTTTTTAAACGCTTTAGATGTATCTTATTGTATAAGTCTATATGAATAAATATGAATATAAATATGAATATGAACATTTAGTTTTTCCCAATTGGCTTTCTCGTATTGCCATACGGTTCTTTTAGGAGTTTGTTCTTTAACTATGTGGCCGGAGTACGAGAAATTCGCTGATATGACACAATGGTCTGATGAACCTAGAGGCGGTAATATACGTTTATATCGTACTTTTCAGGGTGAGTGGTGAGAAACAAGTCCCGTGTGTTGGCAGTTTGGCTGCTTATGTCCGGTATTCATGTTGGCTCATTTACAAGCTGAGTGAGATTGTTTACCTCAGCAAAAATCTCAACATACCTTCCTTCGGGTGTTGTCTGTCCAAAATATCGAGGCCAATGTGAATTGTGTATATTGAAATCACCCGCAATGACGATTTCAGTAGTTTATTGTTATTTAATTTCGGATTGGAACATATTGAGGCTGGAGTTGGTAGGCTACGTCACTACGTTTATAAACGGCGAGACCGCGCTGGAGAAAGAATACGGCAATAAACCTAGGTCGACTAAACTCTATTAAATTTGGGTTTCATTAAGTGCCAAAAAAGCTGGTTACTGACATCCACCACAAAGTTTCTACACGTTACAAAATACAAACATAGTTGAAAACACAAACTCCGACGCTACCTAAGCAAAAGCTGTGAATTGAAGATCTTGTTTAGGTTTCCAAAACAATTTACCGCAGGTGTTATGCCCGTACGGTCATTTTGTTTTGTCTACTAACAAAATCAGCAGCTCATGACCAGCTATCCGTCCGATGCTGAATCTACCCAACCATTAAAAGTGTCCAAACGAAAATCGTACGGCACCTGCAATAACCAAGCAACTGCAGCAGCGATGGAGTGGCCCCATCCCGAAGGGATACCCAGCGCTGTAGCTTTTTTTTGCTTTTGTTATTTGTTGGCACTGAAACCGGCACTGGCACTATGTTTATACCCTATTCTAAGGGTATATTAATTTTGACGCATAGTTTGTAACATACCTTAATACTGCCCGTAGACCCCTTAAAGTAACTACATTTATGATCAGCATCGATAGTAATGTCGATGTAGCCATGTCCGTCCGTCCGTCCGTCCGTCTGTCGGCAAAAATTAGGCCTTTAAACTGGGCCTAAAGAGCTGAAATTTTAACCATATACTCTCCAGGGTCTTTTTATATATGATCTATGACTCCTAAAACTGCTCGGGAGATACAATTTTCAAAATCCGCCATACATATACCTACTCTCTAGGCGCCTTTCAAGCTCATGTGTAAATATTTTCAAAATCCGCCTACTGACACGCCCCCAATTTTAAAAAAAAAACTTTTTTGAAAATCCAAAGTTTGAGCTAGGGAGCTGAAATTTATAATACATATATACTCTCTAGAGGCCCTTTATGCTCATGTGTTAATTTTTTTTAAGTCCGCCTACTGACACGCCCACAATTACATAAAACAATTTCATTCAAAAACCAAAGTTTGAGTAGGTAGTGCGTAGGGCAGATGGCAAGACGGAATTCACTGTCGTCAATAGATCCGTTCAACTACTGGGATACCCAGACGAAATCGATATGATAAAACAAAACGAAGCTTTTGTAAAAAAACGCTCCCTACCTCAAACTTTGGTTTTTGAATGAAATTGTTTTATGTTATGTATATAACAAAATTATGTACTTTTGTCACGCCCACTTATGAGGGATAGGAATAAGAATATGGTATCCAACAGTTCGCCAAAGCGGACTGTAGCCCGTCCCTATGTTTCTTTTTATTATTTATGCTTTTTTTTGTCACACGGTTGATGTTGGGAGACCGAAAAAGCAACACATGCGCTTCCGTCACTGCATCAGAGCTGTCGACAGCAAGCACATCGTGATTTTTGCCCCACCAAGCGGGAAGCGCTTTTCAAAACTATAAGACAAATCATGGAAAAGATCGATGAATTTCAAGTCAAGACCCACCATCTTTTCATCGACTTTAAAGCCGCATATGATAGCATCCATCGCCAGGAGGTCTACTTGGCGATGGCCGAATCCGGAATCCCGGCGACAGTGATTCAGTTGTGTTGCGTGACGCTGGAAAACACGTGTTGCAATGAGCAGTATGGAAACAGTTCTGCCGAACTATTACAAGCCTGTACCAGATTACGGCAAGGAGATGCGGTGTCATGTGAATTCTTCGACCTTGTTCTGGAGCAGATAGTGCGTAGGGCAGATGGCAAGACGGAATTCACTGTCGTCAATAGATCCGTTCAACTACTGGGATACCCAGACGAAATCGACACCATCGGCCGATCTCAGCGTGCCGTGTCAGAGGCTTTCATGGCGATTGAAGAACAGGCAAAATTGTTTGGCCTTCAAGTCAACGACAGCAAAACGAAGTTCTTGCTTTAACAAACAAACAAACAAACGGTGGCTACCGACTACGACAAAACGTCACTTTTCAAAGCAGCAATTTTGAGGTACTACGGGAGTTCACCTCTCTGAGTTAACATCAACCCCACAAGGACACCTTAGTGGAGTTCCAAGAAAGACTTACCCTAGGAAACCTCTGTTACTTCGGCTTGGCGAAACAAATTTTTTCAAAACTCTTAACTCGGAAGACCAAGTGTAAACTCTACAAAACACTGATACTGCCAGTTCTGCTTTACGGCGCCGAATGCTGGACGATAAGCAGGAAAGGAGAGCTAATTTTGGGTTCTTTCGAAAAAAAAATATTCCGTCGGGTAGGGTATTTGGTCCTGTGTGCAGGGAAGACGAATGGAGGAGAAGATACAACCGCGAACTCTATGAGCTGTACCAAGATGTGGATGCAGCCCCAAAAGCTAAAATAAGTATATTGGCTCGGACATATCGAGCGAATAGACAATAATGCTCCAGCGAAAAGGATCTTCGACTCCCAGCCCCAAGGTTCGAGACGATAAGGAAGACCGATCCCTCGTTTTAAAGACCAAGCCATCTCGGATGCCAGAGCGCTTGATCTGGAAAACTGGAAGCAGTGTGCCGGGGATAAAGGAGGATGGAAGGCCGCAGTGTCTCTAGCAGAGGCTCTCCACGGCTCGGAAACCCGTTAAGTAAGTAAGTTTTATGTTTCGAATATCTGGGGTGAGTGTCAGAAGATGGATTTATAAGAGTTTCTAAAAATTTTAAAATAGCATCACTTTTCTGAAAAAGGAGAGCTCTAATGATTTTGAATGTTTTGGGGGTTTTTAGTAAATGCAAGACTATAGCATCCTCAGTTATTCGAAAAACAGCACATTAGAAAAATGGCTTTATCTCAAAAGGCGGTAGCAATTTCATAATTTAGCTTTTATTTTGAATAAATTTGCATATTCAGATTCTCGAAAGGTTTTTTTTGTAAAGTTCTAATTTATATATGTCTCTAAAGGAGCACGTTTACTGTCTACCGCTACGACTACTCGTAATATCTATAGAATTGCTTTTTAAAAAGATTGTTCTTTTAAGCGAGTAGGCACTAACTTTGATTTCGAACAAAACACATGCAATTTCATTAAATAGCAATTTATTTGTGTTGTTGTGCGAAAACGATCAACAATACGATGAATAGCGGTCTCACATGGTCGACTATGTCCTGTGTAATGTGGTGCAAGTTCTCGGGTTTGGCACACAGAACTATCGTTTTGAAACCAAGTTTCTAAAGTTTGATAACGATGTTGATAGTAAAATTGATCACGATAAAGTGACAAAAACTACTGGCATTATACCCATGAGTGTACAGTGTACGCACTTTCGAGGTTTGTTAGTTGTGAAGTTATCCCAACGGCACCCGCAGAGGCCGGAGCCCGAGTCCAATGTCAAAAAAATCATTCAGTGCGAAATATGAAAAAGATTATTGCGTACCTACAAGTTTTAAATTGAAAAATTAGCAAAATATCATTTGACTTAATATTTGGTTGTTTTTTTGTAACTTTATCAGTTCCACACAATTACAAAAAGCATGCATTTCATATCTAACTCCATTCCTTACTACACCCTCTGATATTCACGTCCATATTATCAATGCATATTAGTCTCAATGTTAATTGCAACAAAAATAATATTAAATTATTGTACGTACACAATTGTCAGACTGGATTCTTTTAAGTAAATTTAAATTGCTCCTCCCAACTTTTAATTAGCAATTTTCAAAACTTAACGCTTACCAAAGGAAAGATATTAATGGTCACTGTTTCCTTGTTTATGTCAGAGAGAAAAGCCAATTAAATCATTCGCAACCCACCTGCGATATTAATGTCTTCAATCTGCAACGCACAGGAATGAAAATTGTGAAAGGGGTTCCGTCCCAAATAAGCGCGGAAAATATAAATAAAAATGTTAAATTAGCATAATTTAAGAGGAAGCCAGCTCCGGGCAAAAAACTTTCTTGTTTGCCATTCTTTTTTGACATTTTTTTCATCTTTTTGTTTATAACAAATATCACCCTTGATGTATATCAGTAGATTTTGAACTCTTTTCCACCATTTCACTTCTTGAAAAGGGCGAACAAAAAAACAAATAAAAATTAAGAAATCGTAGAACAGGTGAGTGTTACTGCTGTATTTTTCGTTGCCCATTTTTTGATGAAACAATTTTAACTTTAAAGAGCTGGCATAAAACAGAAAAGAAACCATTGGATAAGTTTTTTTTAGGAATTTTTTTTTTAATCATAATCGGATAGTGTCGAGAATTATACGCAAATATTTATACACACTGAGGGAAAAAATGGAATATAAAACATAATACGATCATATTCGATTTTAAATTGTATTAAATTCTCTGAAGCATATTTAATTTCCCGTTGAAAAATATTTGATTTAAATTGGCAACGTAATCTATATATATAAAAGAAAGTGTCCGAAGCGATGTCATCCCATAACTCGAGATTTTTTTTCGATTTTTTTAAATTTTTAATTTCCCAGTGGAAGTTCTTGTAATGGGGCCGATTTTGTGAATCGCGGATTTTGACATACAAGGTGGCGCAAAAGTTGTCATCTGTTTACTTCACAAATGTCAAAGTAAAATTGAAATTTGCCGCTATTTGCAAAAATTATAGCATCTTCCGATAGGGTTTTCAGCCCTTGGGTGTGCCTTGGCAATTCTGTGTGCCAATGTTCTAAATGATCCACGACGTTTGACATCTATCCTATGCAGTTTCAGTCGGATTGGTGAACGCCACTGGGTGACGACTTTTGCGCAACCTTGTATCTCCACGTTTCAAGGTCACCAGAATCCAAATCCAACATTTTTATAGAGATGGCTGGGTGTGTGTATGTACGTACGTGCGTATGTGCGTTCGGAATTATCTTTCGCCACGAGTATCTCGAGAACCAAAGATGATATTGACATGGGACCGGGTTTATTCGAAGCGTTATTACGTAACTCAGAACTGATTAAGTTTCCAGCGAAATCGGTTCCGCTGTTTTCTGTAAGTAAATAAATAACTAAAATAATTTGGCTTTGTTTGTACTATTTATTGTCATTTTTCATTGAGCAAATCACTATTACATTGGGCTCCGTTATTTCGTATACATGTAAATTTACAGGCCTCCGTGTTGATAACAATTTTTGCATTAATATATATCACACTTCGCTGTTATTAACAACATTTAATTTCCATGAACAATATTAAAGAGCATTTTTTAATATTACATAATTCTTAACCATATCTTATGGTTAACTACATTTCAAAATTTACCACTAATCGCATTAATCATATTGATGCCACTGGGAAGTTAGTCGTGTGGACCTTGCGGGTCGCACCCAGACCACTTTTTTTTTCATTTTGTATTTATTTATTTTGGCAACAACCAAAAAAAGAACAGTATACTGTTCTCCATCATTAAGTACTGAAATTGTTTATATATGATCTAACTCCTCCTAAGACTGCACGGGAGATAAAATTTCCAAAATCCGCCCACTGACACGCCCACAATTAAATAAAACAATTTTATCGGAAAACCAAAATTTGAGCTAGGGATCTGAAATTTATAATACAAGGTGGCGCAAAAGTTGTCATCTGTTTACTTCACAAATGTCAAAGTAAAATTGACATTTGCCGCTATTTGCAAAAATTATAGCATCTTCCGATAGGGTTTTCAGCCCTTGGGGTGCCTTAGGCAATTCTGTGTGCCAATGTTCTAAATGATCCACGACGTTTGACATCTATCCTATGTAGTTTTCAGTCGGATTGGTGAACGCCACTGGGTGATGACTTTTGCGCCACCTTATGTATGCTCTCTAGGGGCCCTTTATGCTCATGTGTTAATTTTTTTTAAATCCGCTTACTGACACGCCCACAATTAAATAAAATAATTTTATTGAAAAACCAAAGTTTGAGCTAGGGAGCGTTTTTCTTACAAAAGCTTCGGTTTTTTTTTGATAAAATCCTTAAAATGTTATATAACAAAATATGTAGAGCGTTCTTAACAATTCAATACTTAGACTTTTGTCACGCCCACTTATGAGGGATAGGAATAAGAATAGAGTATCCAACAGTTCGCCCAAGCGGACTGTAGCCTGTTTATAATTGTATTCAGATTGCCGCCGAAGCCATGCTAAGATATTAAATAAATGTCAATAATGTTTGCTGATGATGATGCTCTCAGCTCAGTTCTTAAAACTGCATGCATTTCCTTTATAAAAAAATATATTTTTTTTAATAAATAGAGTTTTAGCTCATGGGTATCACGGTTCTTGTACCGTGTCTATATTGGATATTGCTGGTACATAAACCAGAATATCAATGACAAGTAATGCGGCTAGAGAGAATGAAACTCTTTGATGACTGTATAACAAGTGAAAAATATAATTTATTGAAAGTCAATATATACTTAAACTTAGCTTAGCCTAGCAATAATACAATTGATAACAAAGTCAACAAAGTGCTGACATCGGTAACGTGTGCATGAAAAAGAATAAGTCAACAAGTGCTGACATCATGAATTTGTGAATAATGCAATAAGTGCGGACATAGGTAAATTGTGAATAATGCAATAAGTGCTGACATAGGTAAATGGATATTACAGTGCGAAAGTGAATAATAATAATAATAATAAACATAGGGACGGGCTACAGTCCGCTTGGGCGAACTGTTGGATACCCTATTCTTATTCCTATCCCTCATAAGTGGGCGTGACAAAAGTCTAAGTATGGTTGAATTGTTAAGAACGCTTCACATATTTTGTTATATAACATTTAAAGGATTTTATAAAAAAAACCGAAGCTTTTGTAAGAAAAACGCTCCCTAGCTCAAACTTTGGTTTTTCAATAAAATTGTTTTATTTAATTGTGGGCGTGTCAGTAGGCGGATTTAAAAAAATTAACACATGAGCATAAAGCGCCCCTAGAGAGTATATATTATAAATTTCAGCCCCCTAGCTCACTTTGAATTTTCAAAAAAAAAAAAATAATAATAATTGTGGGCGTGCCAGTGGGCGGATTTTGAAAATATTTACACATAAGCATAAAGGGCCCATAGAGAGTATATATTATAAATTTCAGCTCCCTAGCTCAAACTTTGGATTTTCAAAAAAATTGTTTTATTTATTTGTGGGCGTGTCAGTGGGCGGATTTTGAAAATATTTATACATGAGCTTAAAGGGCCCATAGAGAGTATATATTAAAAATTTCAGCTCACTAGCTCAAATTTTGGTTTTTCAATAAAATTGTTTTATTTTTTGTGGGCATGGCAGTGGGCGGATTTTGAAAATTTTATATCCCGAGCAGTTTTAGGAGTCATAGATCATATATAAAAAATTTCAGCTTCCTAGCTCAAAATTCGATTTTTTCCAAAATTTTGTTTTTTGAGTTTGTGGGCGTGTCTGTGGGCGGATTTCAAAAATTCGTAAACTTGATTATTTCGGGACCCTAGAGAGTATATGGTTAAAATTTCAGCTCTCTAGGTCCAGTTTAAAGGCCTAATTTTTGCCGACGGACGGACGGACGGACGGACGGACGGACGGACGGACGGACGGACATGGCTAGATCGACATTACTATCGATGCTGATCATAAATATAGTAACTTTTAGGGGTCTACGGGCAATATTAAGGTATGTTACAAACTATGCGTCAAAATTAATATACCCCTAGAATAGGGTATAAAAAGATCATGGATACGAGTATTAAAGACCACAGTACAAACATAGGGGCGGGCTACAGTCCGCTTGGGCGAACTGTTGGATACCCTATTCTTAGGGCGTGTCAGTAGGCGGATTTAAAAAAAATTTAAGTATGAGCATAAAGGGCACCTAGAGAGTATATACTATAAATTTCAGCTCCCTAGCTCAAACTTTGGACTTTCAAAAATAAAAAAATAATAATTGTGGGCGTGTCAGTAGGCGGATTTTGAAAATATTTACACATGAGCATAAAGGGCCCCTAGAGAGTATATATTACAAATTTAAGCTCCCTAGCTCAAATTTTGGTTTTTCAAAAAAAATATTTTATTTAATTGTGGGCGTGTCAGTGGGCGGATTTTGAAAATTTTATGTCCCAAGCAGTTTTATGGGCCAAAGATCATATATAAAAAATTTCAGCTTTCTAGCTCAAAATTCAATTTTTCCCAAAATTTGTTTTATTTAATTGTGGGCGTGTCAGTGGGCGGATTTTGAAAATTTTATGTCCCAATCAGTTTTATGGGCCATAGATCATATATAAAAAATTTCAGCTCTCTAGCTCAAAATTCGATTTTTTCCAAAATTTTGTTTTTTTGAGTTTGTGGGCGTGTCTGTGGGCGGATTTCAAAAATTCTTAAACTTGATTATTTCGGGACCCTAGAGAGTATATGGTTAAAATTTCAGCTCTCTAGGTCCAGTTTAAAGGCCTAATTTTTGCCGACGGACGGACGGACGGACGGACGGACGGACATGGCTATATCGACATTACTATCGATGCTGATCATAAATATAGTAACTTTTAGGGGTCTACGGGCAATATTAAGGTATGTTACAAACTATGCGTCAAAATTAATATACCCCTAGAATAGGGTATAAAAAATAAAAACTGTGTCTGAAGTGAGGTCGTTGCCTCAGTGTTGGTTGCTGCAGCGCTGACATAGCAGAAATAGCATGCCTTAACATCCTGCCCCCGTTGAACTATATGAGTTCAATCCGCTCGATAACAGGTTGGTCGACGTTGGATACTTCTTGAATTGTGCTTGGAGCTGCAATGGGGTTGTTTGTCACCTTATGGCAGCCGAAATTGCATAATCGAAATTTTCAGACGAGAAATATTATTGTAGCGATTATCATAAGTAGTCCTGATGAGCTTATTATGGTGTGAGGTATTGTATGACGATGCACGATGTTTGGTAGCTCTAGGTGACTGGAATCCAACTGCACCTCTAGTCTTTTTAATCTCTTGTCATGGTTCTCAAATCGAATTGGTCCTTGATGTGCTGCGTCTATGTGCTCGTACAATGTTATATTTTCTATCGTACTGAATCTTGTAATAGATGAATGAATTATTTGGGAGTGATTACTGTGTGCTCGAAGAGTTATGAGGTCCCCCTTGGCGACGCAACTAGGTTGTAGTTTCAAAATTCCAGATCCTTCAAGTGTCAGTAATGTTGCCTTATCCTTGCACACTACGTTCAACGAGTTGTGGATGTTGCAGCGTAGATCCATTGATTGGTGTGTAAGTATTGCGTCCATAGTGGATTATTGCGTATTACCTTGATTTGACATGAAGACATATTGTTAAGGTTGTTTAAAATGTGGATTTCGCATTGACTTATTGCCGCTCCTCGATGGTAAATCGGCTGCATTTGAGTACAAATATGCCTTGTTTTTTCTACTACAATGCATGATGACAACTCCGGTTCCGTTAGTGGATAGTAATGGTCATGGTGCCGATTGACAGCTAAGAATGTCGATGATGGTTTTATGAGTACTATTGTTTTGTTTAGTACTACAGGAATTGGAATGAGTCTGTATAACTCAAAATCTTCAGAACTTATTAGTGGTATTTTTATTTGAAAGATACGAGTAACATGATTGTATGTGATCCTGCCAGCTGTTACTAGAATTCTGTACAGCTCCATAATGTTGTCTGTACTCGTTGGAAGACGGTATGATGGTGGTAGATTGTTCTTTATAATGATGGCTTGTTGTTTCATTTGGTGCGGAGAAATGAGCAGATGCCTTATCTTTCCGTGATGTATGTCTGATAGAGCGTTTGTTATTGCTGATTGTGTGCGTTGAATATTTGTAAGGAGCAATGTGGTAAACAGAGACCAGGACGAAAAAAGTTGTTGAGTCTTAAGTTGGTATGATGCATTCGTGTTGTTGTTGATCCGGTTGATCACTTCTTTCAGCTGTTTTTGAAGTGATGCATGCTGTTGATCCAAAGTTTCTTGATTTTGTTTGATTATGTTGACGGTGGATTCTACTATTGAGGTATGGTTTTTTGAAAGGTCTAGCAAATAATCTTCATTGTCTTGTATTTTGTCTATTGTTCTGGATATCTCCTCTGCATACTGCGAGTCAAGAACTCCGAACAAGCTGTTCGCCATATTTCCAATTAAGTTAAATGCCCCTCTTTTGGATCGTCTTGAGTTTGTTTTAACAAGGGCCAAGATGTCTTCATAAACGTCTTGGTATGTGTGGTAAATAAGATTGGTAACTTGCGTGCATAACGTCTTCTGCTGTATCTTTTCACAGAGGTGCTGGAGTGTTTTACTGCTATTAGCAACCGCCTCCAATTGGTTCCAGTATGGTCCTAGATCATAGTATATGACCAAATTCCATGTATGGGTTACTAGGTTAGATGTTCCAACATTATTAAAATATATCCCAGGTTGAGCGTCAAATATGCTGGTTTCTACGTCCATTGCTGTTGTTGTAGACATCATTGTGCAGGAGATGAACAAGGTTACGAGTGATGATACAAGGGAGAGTCCTCCCTTCCGTTTGCGTGGTGCGGGAGAATTGTCTTCGCGAGGGTCACTGTTGTGACGTTTCAGCGGGACATGGGATGTGTCACTTATAGGTTGTGGTTGTTGTATTGGAAGTTGTGCTAATCTGTGTATAGCGCGGCAAAAAACGCCTGATGCGGTTTCCACATCCGCTACCCTTACTAATCCGTCATGCCCCTTAATGGCATTAATTATTCCGCCTAATGGCCAATTGAGTCTTGGCTGGTTGTCCTCCTTGAGTATGACCATCATTCCCGGTTCTACGTTATGACATCGTTCCTTCCACTTATATCTGGATTGTAGTTGACTCAGGTATTCAGTTGACCAACGCTGCCAGAACTCGTTTTTCACATGCGTGACGAGTTTCCACCTCGTGAGAAGTGAAGATTTTTCAGGTTTTGCAATTCGGTCAATGGTGCTGGTGATTGGCTCTCCGATGAGAAAGTGACCTGGAGTCAGGGCAGCATAGTCGTTCGGAGAAGATGACATAGGTGTTATTGCTCGAGAATTCAATATAGCCTCTATTTCGAGTTCCTCGTAAGTCAGTGAGGCGGTGGCCAGTGTGTGTTGCAAGAGGTGTTTGGTAGACTTAACAGCTGCCTCCCAAAGCCCTCCGAAGTAGGGTGATCGCGGGGGTATAAAATTAAAGTCGCATCCCCTTTTCGTACACGAAGCTATGATCCTTTCTTTGTCCTTTGTTGAGTCAATGAATTGATTTAGTTCTGTCAGTTTATTTTTTGCTCCCACAAAATTCTTAGCGTTGTCACAGTAGATGGTACTGCAGTGGCCTCGTCTTGCCATGAACCTTTTAAGGGCACCAATAAACTCTTCTGAAGTTAGATCGGTGACCAGTTCCAAGTGGCATGCCTTTGTTGCAAAGCAGCAGAACACCGCTATGTATGATTTTTGGGGATGTTTTCCTCTGAGTTTGTAGTGGGTATAGACTGAACCACAAAAGTCAATGCCCGTGTTCAAAAATGGGCGAGCAGGCTGCACCCTATCCGCTGGAAGGTTTCCCATCATTTGTGATAACAGCTTTGGTCTTGATCTTGCACAGAAGACACAGCTGTGAATAATGGATCGAGCGAGCGTTTTGCCCTTGATTGGCCAGTACCCTTGTCTGGCAATTGCTAATATGGTCTGTGGACCAGCATGTTTGTTATCCCGATGAATCTCCATCAGTAATAGTTTTGTAAATGGATGAGAGTAGGGCATTAGAATGGGGTGTTTTGCATCATATTGAAGTACAGATGATTCTATCCGTCCACCAACTCGAATGATTCCCTCTTGGTCGAGGAATGGTGCAAGAGTTGTTAATAATCTCTTCTTGGAAACCTCGTTGTGCCTTTGGATATGAGCAATATCGTCTTTGAATCCAGATTTCTGTATAAGTTTGATCAGCGTTTTACGAGCTTGGTCGAGTTCAAAACTGTCGAGAAAAGCGCTATGTGTGGTTGCCTTACTGGGATCGCACTGTTTTTTCGCAGGTTGTCTGAACCGAAGCATATATGCGATAATACGTACTGTTCTTTGAAAGGAGTTTTTGTGATTGATTGTATCCAAAATGCTGCCTTCCGATGACGGATTATCTTCAATAGTTGCTGATAGCGAGATGTCCTTCCTTTGTTGGTCTGTGGCATTCTTGAATTCAGGTGGCCATATGCTTTCCGCACCATGCCGGAATCGTGTTCCATAAAACCATAGGAGATTCCCTTCAAATCGTGTGGGTGAAAGCCCTCGTGACAAGATGTCCGCGGGATTGTCCTTAGAACATACATGTCGCCATTGTTGTGGTATAGTTAATTATTGTATAGCTGCCACCCGTTTTGCAATGAAGGTCGGAAGTGTGGCTGATGAAATCAAATTAATCCAGTTTAGTACTATCTCTGAATCCGTCCATAGAAACACATCTTTATTTTGAATTTTAAGGTCAGTTTGGAGACGTGACATCAGTTGGGCTGCAAGTTTAGCTGCGCATAACTCTAATCTAGGAATTGTTGTTTGAGATGATAACTTGGTTTGTTTGGATGGAGCTACCCTCAATTTGGCGCAAAGTAGATGAACTATAGTCTGTTTTTGCATGGTTATGGCTCTGGCGTATGCTGCTGCTCCATATGCCCTTTCTGAGGCGTCAGCGAATATGTGGTATTGTACGCTTTTCGGAACCTGGCTGGAAAACACATGTCTTGGTATCTTGATGTCATGAAGTGCCTTCAAGTCTTCTCGGTATTTCAGCCACGTTGTTTGCATGTGCTGAGGTATTGCGGCATCCCAATCAAGCTTTAGTTCCCAAAGTTGTTGCAGAAATAGCTTGGCGGTTACTACTACCGGAGCCATGATTCCCAGTGGATCGAATAAATGGGCAATATCTGAGTACGCACTTCTTTTCGTTACCTCCTTACGATCAGTCCAAGCAGTTTTTTATACAGAAAGTGTCCGATTTTGGAAGCCACGTCATTCCAACCGTTTTTACGTGCTCCTCGATATTGTTGCTAAAGTCCAGTTGTGTTTCTCTGTCCCTGGGGGAATGTTTTTAATGAGTGATTCATGATTGGCACACCATTTTCTAAGTTTAAAGCCAGCAGATGTCAACAGTGTTTGTAGTTCCGATTGCATCGCTTGGGTCGTAGCTAAACTGTTTGACCCCGTCATAACGTCATCAACGTAGAAATCCATCGACAGAACCCGTGATCCTAACGGAAATTGTTGCTGGTTTTCTTCTGCTAGACTTTGAAGACATTTGATTGCAAGATATTGTGCTGACCTTGTTCCGTATGTAACTGTGTTCAGCCTATAGCATTTTAATGGTTCGCTAAAGCTATCTCTCCACCAAATGAGTTGGTAATTTTTATCGTTTTCGTTCACGAGTATTTGCCAATACATTTTTTCTATATCGGCGGTGAAGACAAACCTAGGCATCCGGAATCTCACCAAATTAGAGAAAACATCATCTTGAATAGTTGGGCCTGTTGCTAATATGTCGTTTAAGGACAGGTTTGTAGAAGTTTTAGATCCATCGAAGACAACCCTAAGTTTGGTAGTGCTGCTATCATTTTTTTTGACAGAATGATGTGGCAAAAAGTAGTAGGGTTTGTCCAACTGCTTATAATTCACCTCTTCCATATGTCCAAGTCTTCGATACTCCTGCATGAATTCTACGTACTGCTTCTTCAGATCCTCTGAGTTAGCAAGTCTTCGTTCAAGTGAGATGAATCTTTGGAAGGCTATATCCTTTGATTCTCCCAAGTTAACAGGTTGATCCACAAACGGCAAGCTTACTACATATCTTCCCTCAGAATTTCTTGCTACAGTTTGGCTGAAGTGATTCTCGCAACGTCTTTCTGCAACAGTCATGTCTCTGTCTTGCGGTTCTGGTTCCTCTAACTTCCAAAACCTTTCGATTTGTTGGTCCAATGTCTCATCAGCGCTGCAGATTCCACACACAGCGTAATTGGTTTCTGCATTCTTTACCTACCCAGCAACTGTCCAGCCCAGGACTGTGTTTTGCAGTATTGGTAGTGAATCTCCCATCTTAATCTGGCCGACTGATAGAAGCGAGTGAAATATTTCAGCTCCAATTAAAACGTCTATTGAACTTGGAATGGTGAATTCTGGCGCGTTCTTGTCGAGTTTTTTGATAAGCATGTGCACTAACAAGGGATCCCAGCTCGTTACGTCTATTCCAAGATTAGTTAATCCTTGCATGCATTCGGTAGTTGTGTCGTGAAGATTCTTCAATGCTGCAGCAGTATCAACCGTACACTGAGACTGAGACATCAATTTTTCCAGAAATGATCCCACCAGAAGTCTCTTGTTCTCGTATCGATTCCTCAAAAGATTCCATGATGACTCGTAGTTATTGTCACTTATAGCTAAGTGGCTAATTAGTCTAAGTGCTTCGCCAGATAAATTAATTTTTAAATACCACATCTTTTGTGCAGATCCAATTGGTTGTGAATGAACCATCTGCTCGAAGAGGTCATTGAATTGCCTCCAATTGGAATATGTACCATCAAACTTGGGTAGCGTAATTTTTGGTAGCTGAATACCAGCCATTGTGTTGATTGTAGGAGTGGGATCAGAGAATGAGCAAATGATCTCTTGTAGTTTAGGCAATCCCCTCTGTGCTTCGTCTTCAATGTTAATAAACTGAGCCATGTCATAATTTGTTTGACAGAGGTCGTCGTGGTTCTCAGATATTGCGTGGTGTATGCTGTCTACCTCACGCCAATGCCCTTCCAATGTGGAAAGCTGTACCTGGTAGTACTGTTTGGATTGTCTATCCGTTAATGAATCCAGATTCGACATTACTCTCTGGATTGTGGCTATCAAGGCCTGCTGTCTCCGTAGTTGCCTTTGGAGGCTAGTGACTTCGGAGATATTATTGTTGGTGGTTGAGGGTTGCGCTTGGATCCTCGTAGTAGGCTCAGGCCTTTTTTGACTTGTGGTGCCAGATGTGGGATCGGATGATTCCTCGTCCTCAATCAATGGCGATGATAGGAGAAGCGACCTCAACTCTTCATACTTGGTTTTAGTGTTCCCAAGCATATCTCCCTGTATGTAAGGAGTATCTTGTTTAATATGGCTCTTGAGGCGATCATGGTTTTAGACAAATTCCTGCCATATCGTTTCAAGTGTTTGCAGCTTATTTGATATGTATTGCCTCGTCCTTCTTGAAGGGCCATCCTTCTTTGTGTTAACGAGTAGCTTCGCTAGCTGCTCCGCTAGAAGCTTCTGTGCGAATGTCTCTAATTCGTCCATTCCTCAGCGCCAATAAATTCAAATTGTTGCGATCAGTATATGGCTCTGTCGACGCCTCGCCAATGTTTAGCCCTGGCGAACGCTATTTAATTTGTTGTAAATCGCCTCTCGTACTGTGAGAAGCGAATACTGTATTTAGGCAATTGTTTGCCCTGACGATACTTGTAGTATATGTTTGTGATTTGCCCCTTACCACTGGTGGGGGGAAGCAATCATGTCGGGGTCACCAAAATGTTACAGTGCTTTTACTGTAATTTGTTTAATGCTGGATAGATCACGGTTCTTGTACCGTGTCTATCTTGGATATTTCTGGTGCATAAACCAGAATATCAATGACAAGTAATGCAGCTAGAGAGAATGAAACTCTTTGATGACTGTATAACAAGTGAAAAATACGAGTATAATTTATTGAAAGTCAATATATACTTAAAATTAGCTTAGCCTAGCAATAATACAATTGACAACAAAGTCAACAAAGTGCTGACATCGGTAACGTGTGCATGAAAAAGAATAAGTCAACAAGTGCTGACATCATGAAATTGTGAATAATGCAATAAGTGCGGACATAGGTAAATTGTGAATAATGCAATAAGTGCTGACATAGGTAAATGGATATTACAGTGCGAAAGTGAATAATAATAGTAATAATAAAAAGATCATGGATATTAAAGACCACAGTACAAAAAATAAAAACTGTGTCTGAAGTGAGGTCGTTGCCTCAGTGTTGTTTGCTGCAGCGCTGACATAGCAGAAATAGCATGCCTTAAATTAATGAGTCCTGCTCCGCGGATAACAAAAAATTAAAATTTCCGGGCTACCACTGCCCGATCAAAACACAGTTTACTTTTACTACTTAATATTTATTCCCGATTTATTTCTACAATCTTAATTCCCGATTTATTTCTACAATCTTATAACCGTTCCGTCTGGTGTCTTACTTAGAACTAACTTAATCATAAAACCCATTCCCACGACGCTGGCTATCTGGAGACGACATTTATCCTTGGTCAGCAAATGCAACGGATGCGCGTGCATTTGAGTCAGCTCAAATGCACGAGCCAGACGACGACCGTGGGAAAGCTGCAACCAATGCAATACCACGGATCATGTATCCGGCACAATGCTAACGTGTTTATTCACGTATCATGTATCCGGCATATGCTCTGAATGTATGTAGGTATGTATGTCTCGCCCACGCTGGATGGTGTTAACTCCTCCCCGTTCGAAAGTCTACGTCTCGTAGACCCGTTCAAAAAAGAGAGGGTGGTTGCTAAGCGGATATCTGGTGATGGCCGGATGTACTGTCAGCCGGACTTCCCTGCAGATGCAGGTTGAGGGATGGAATGTTGAGCTTACCCTTTGTCTTGCGCCATATGTTCCAGGCAAGGAGAATGATCATCAGGAAAAGTCCTCCGTCGGTTATGGTTGAAAAGTTAAACTTTGTATACAGGTCCCCGAGGTGGTGTATGTTTTCCATGCTAAGGGAGTGCACGTACTCAACGTCAATTAGGTGTCCCTTGGATGAAACGTTCGCCATAACCGGCGGAAGTGCCTGGAGGTGTGTGGAAACAAAGCTGGAGAATGTTCTGTTCCTTAACTGGATCGTCTCGTTGATAAGCCGGATGATGTATGTACCCTCTAAGTTCATTGATTCGTTACCGCACGTAAGTTGTCCCTTAAAGTTGCTCAAAAAGACGGTATCCTCTTTGATAAGGTCCACGGTTTCATTACTGTTTGAACGGTAAGTACATGCTGCAGGTCCTCCCCTCAGCAATCGAGCAACGCAGCCGTCTTCCGCTAACTTCTCTAGTACCGATTCCTTGCAAACCGTCGTATTCTCTATAGAAAGGCATTCGCCGAGTATACCATAAGCCTCGCGGTGATTGATCAGAACCTTATTGTGTCGTAAGTCGATCTGCTTTCCATCACGTATTGATGACCTCGTAAGCAGGACGTTGAAGTCCTCGTTTTTTACCTTTGGCATCGATAGGATATACAAAAGGGCCGAACCATTCGTATATATGGAGGGTGTCCCATGTTCGATAGCTTCTACCTCGTTCCCATATGGAAGTGTCTCGAACTCGTTGGTGATCTCGGTTACCTCCCCTTTGTCTAACAGGTTCGTGTTGATTATACCGCCCTTTGCCATCTGACATGCCCGTATTATTTCGTTGACTCTTTCTTTAAAGATCAGGACTTCGTTTAATACGTCTTGTTCGAATCTTCCTGCGAGAGTGTCCTTTATTCCACTGTTGGCTCTTTCGATGACCCAGTTGACTTTTTGTGTAACTTCCTCCATGCCTTTGAGCACTGCGTCATTTATCTTGTACTGATGGTTATTGTTCTCGATGATTTCCTGTTCGCTTTGGAGAACCTTACTCCAATCGTCTGCGTCGGGACTACCAGCTATCCATTTCCAAGCTGTGCCAATCCAGTCAATTGATCTACGCCTCCTTGATGGTGAGCTCGTTTTAAGCAAGCTTATGCGCTCACTAGTTTGTTGTAAATAATACCCGATTAGGGATCGTCTTTCTTTGTCCTTAATGCTGCTGGCCGTTACATTTGCTAACACACTTAATTGCTCCTCGATTTGACTTAGGTTGATGATGTGAACCAATTTGAAGCTGCCGTCGACGATGAAACCTCTTCCATCCTTGATGGTAACGATTGGTCCCTCGTAGTTATAGATCTGGAAACTTTGCACCGAAATAATGCAAACAAATCTGCAAAATGTTCTCTTAGATGTTGGTTAGGGTTCCTAAAAAAAACTTATAATTCTAACAATTACTTTGCTACTTCCATAATAGTAACAGAAAGCTTTAGCTTAAGTATCTTATAATCTAATGTACATTCAAATTAAAATATTTATTTAATTAATTAGTTTTTATATTTAACTATAAATTAGCTAGGGTGTGCCTCTTCCCCCTTTTTTTTGAAGTGCTCATATACATATGCATGTGTGTATGTGCACTGATATCAGTTTAGCTTATGATTTTCATGCCAATTGTAATTTTGTGAGTGCTTTGTGCTTTAGTTGTGCATGCAATTACTATTGTGCTTTACCGTGGAACATTCTTAATGTGGGCTTTATGGACCTTTCGTCCTGTGGACGTAGTCACCGTTACCCTGTTGTTCCTTTCGACGATTTCCTTGCGGAATAAAGGCTTGTTCTTGCCCTGGATTCGTTTGAAAGCGGTGAAAATCACATCACCTTTTTTATATTTTTTTGGTGATGAACGCTTGGCATTTCGCCGTTCGTTATCAGCCTTTTGCTTTCTTTCAATAATACCCCTCAGATCATTGTTGATCTTAACCCGGAAGTTCCTCAGTTGTTGGTAGTTTATCCTGGATGCTCTGTTAAAGAATATATCCGAGGGCTTCCTCTGCGTAACTGAGTGGACTGAGTTATTATACCTGTCCACGGCTATACCTAAAAGTTCTTTAACCCGAAGGCCCTTTAGTTCGGCTTTAAGGCATCGATAAATCTCTAAAATGGTGGAATGTACCCTTTCCACTTGTCCATTCACTTCACTTCGGTGAACAGGCGTCAAATATAATTTGATATTCAACATTTTAATGAAATTTTGAATTATGGGGCTCAGGAAACTGCGTTCGTTGTCAGTAACCAAAACCCTAGGAACTGTAAAATAGTGTAATATTTTTATAATCTTTTCCCTCAGATGGAGTGAAGATTTATTTTTTATGTGGAAAAGCTTAGTGAATTTAGAAAACTTATCGATACAGCTTATGAATTTTTCGCCCTGTACCTCGACGATGTCCATGTGAAGTATCTCACATGGATATGAGGGTACTGGCGTTGGCTGTAGCTCGGGGCTTACGGGATGCCTATCATACTTGTTAGCCAAGCAAACTTCACAAGACCTGGTATACAGGGTAATAAAATGATTCATCCTAGGGAAATAGAATTTTTCCAACAACTGTTCTCTATTTTCCCTGGCATTCCGATGAGCCCTCCTATGCTCCTCGTCAATGAGTGCCCATATCCGATCCTCATTTCTTACGTCCTCAACGATTCGCTGCGTAATTCGGATTTTGTAGCTAACAAAGTTATCTAAATATACGCTTTGGAGCAGTCCGATGTGCGACTCTGGAATCTTTACTCCATTAAGGACATTGGGCCTCAACTTTTTCTTAAGGATGGCTACGAGCGTATTCCTATCTAGGTTTTCTGAAGCGACGTAATGGCGCGCATATCCTGGATGGGGTTCCTCGAAAATTTCCAGTCCCTTTCCAACCTTGATTATGATTTGGTTCCTAAAAACATTAAGTGGGGCCTCTATATGAGGAATAAGATCAGTACCATCTTGTTCCGCGCTGTGTACTGTCTCAGCAGTGTCTGTTGATCCAGATACCTCTGAGGCAGTGTTAGTTGAGGAACCATGGTCACTAGCTGTGTCTGTTACGGAACCATCAATTGCCCTATTTGAACTTGGTGCTGGTTCAGCTCTAGCTGAATCAGACAAGTGGTTGACCTGGCTTTTCAATCTTGACAGAGCATCTGCTACCAGATTTGACTTACCTGGTTTGTAGATGAGTTCACAGTTATATTCCTCGATGCGGGCTTTCCATCGCTTAAGTTTCGCGTTGTAGTTTCTGTTGCCTAACGCGAATGTTAACGGCTGGTGATCCGTATATATACGGATTTTCTTGGCGCCGTACACATATGATCGAAGGTTGTCTAATGCCCATACTATGGCCAACATCTCCTTCTCGTTGGTCGCATAGTTCTCCTCGGTCTTGTTGAGGGTTCGGGAAATATAAGAGATTGGCCTGTCTTTCCCAAACTCACCCTGTGATAGGACTGCTCCTAATGCGAGGTTGGATGCATCCGTGGTGAGATTAAAGGGAAGCGAAAAGTCGGGAAAGGCCAATATCTCGGACGATACTAAAAGCTCTTTTAGGTCGTTAAATGCCTTGAGAGATTCCTCATTAAGTACCACTGGAACTCGACTCGACTGGTTTGCCCTAATTTGCGCATTTTCGCCTCTAGTGATATTAGTTAGGGGCTTCGCGACCTTCGCGTAATCGCTAATGAATTTCCTATAATAGGATGTGAGCCCCAGGAAGGACTTAAGATCTTTTAAGTTTTCAGGTGGCAGGAGACCTTGAATAGCAGAGACCTTCTTTGCGTCTGGTTTGATACCCTCGGCCGTGATAACATACCCCAAAAAGTCAACTTCTGGTTGAGCAAATTGCGTTTTCTCGAGGTTAACCCTCAGGTTCGCGCTAAGCAGCTTACCAAGAACGGTATCCAGGTTCCGAAGGTGATTTTCTTGACTGTCTCCAAATACGATAATATCGTCTATGTAAACATAGCAGATCTTACCTATATAAGGTTTTAAGACGTCGTCAATCATTCTTTGGAATATGGCTGGTCCGTTCTTCAGACCAAAGGGTAACCTCAAAAACTCAAACTTTCCATTCATGGTTGAGAATGCGGTTTTGGGTATGTCTGAAGCCTTCATCGGAATCTGGTGGAATCCAGAAGTAAGGTCAATGGTCGTAAAGACTTTGGCTTTGCCTAGTCTGGCTAGCGTCGAATTTATATCGGGTATCGGGTATGCATCTGATACAGTGACATGATTTAGCCGCTTAAAGTCTATGACCATTCGATATTGTTTTTCGCCCGATGGCTTAGGTTTTTTATCTACTATCCATATGGGGGAGTTGAAAGGACTTTTGGACGGGCGAATGATACCCTCTTCCAGCAACTTACTTATTTCCTTTTCAACAACTTCCCTCATGTTGGCAGGATAGGGGTAGCTTTTGGAGTAGACCGGTTCCGCGGTGGTTGTTCTAATTTCCGCTTTGACAGTGGTGTCCACGATTTGACTATTGTCAATAGGACCAAAGAGGGGTTCATATTTGCGTATGAGACTCTGAATTTCTAACTTGACGTTAGATGGAAGGCGCTCATCCAACACCACATTGACCTGCGTTGATATTTTTTCCTTGAGCGGTATAGTGATCGAGGGTTTAAGTTGCAGTACGTTTGTCCTCCTATCTATGACCGCCTCAAGTTCTTTAAGGGTGTCGTCCCCAATGATCCCATCAAAGGACGTCAACCCAGGAAGCACGTAAAAGGTAAGAAGGGTGTCGTTCCCTGAATTTTTAAAGAAACATCCCTCTACACATTCTGTAACATGGATTTTAGCGGCTGCGCTGTGCACTGGAAATGATTTGGGGACAGGTTTGGCCCCCTGGGAAATCGACGGACTTATGAAGTTCTTGTTAGCCCCGGTATCAACAAGAAACTTCAGCACTCGCCCGTCGGTGGTTACGTACTCTAAATATGGTACGCTGGACTGCCGTCCGTCATAAAATTTACCTCTTCCATGACGCGCTCCTCACCGCCGTAGCGATTGTCAGGTGCCAGTTCATCTTCGCTGTCAGCCTGGAGGTGGAATAGTCTTTGTTGCTTATTGGGGTAATTTTCCGACCTGGCCCTTCGATTAAAAGGGTTATTACCCTTTGGACGATTCATATAATTTACATGGCGCGACTGCACCGAGTTGTCGACCTCCATCCTTTCACTTGGTTTGGGCACGTTAGGTCTCGGCGGTGTGTGATAGTCGCGGACAGGGGTATACTGCTTTGGTTGTCTGGGGTTCTCGCTCAAACTATGGTGGAACCTTTTCCTCGGTAGAGAAGGTCTTGGATCGGACCTAAACGATTGGTTCACTGGCGCAGTAATAAGGTTTTTGGCCGATGGGTCGTGGATGACGTTGCTGCGGTAATTCAGATTTTGAATTTCCAAGCAGGCCGAATAAGCCTCTGGCAGATTTTTCGGCTTCTGGATGATCAGCATCCGGGAAAGGTCGCCGTTAAGGCCTCGAATAAACACGTCAAGTGCTCTATTCCGGTAGGTTTCCACAAGAGCATTAACGGTCTCTTGCGAAAAGCTTTCCGTCTTAATCTTATTTATCATAAGAGAAAGTTGATGGTTTACCGCCGCGTAAAACTCATCCATTTTGGAATTCTTCTGCGATAGTTGACTGAGCTGATGCTCCAACGTTCGCATGTCCCTCTTATCGGCATAGTGTAGGGATAAGCATTGTTTGATGGCACCCCAGTCATCATCAAAAATGTTGTATGAGATGAGGGCGGCATCTGCACTGCCCCGCACCTTCTGTCGTATGTGCTGAAGAATAGCACGATATAGGGGCTTATTCCTGACTATCGAAAAGTCTTTAAGGATCCCCTCGACAATATGCACCCAGGATACGTATTGCGTTGGGTTTCCGTCGAAAACTTGTAACTCCTTCACGCAGTCAGGGAGGCGACATATGTCCCTCAATTCATCCTCGTTGGATGGACCACGGAGTTCAAAAACTTGGGGGGCACTGCCGCCGGTAGGAGTCTCAATAAATTGGCCCTCCTCCACGCGTTTAACGCGTACGTCAATCTCCTTTAGCTGTTGTAAAATGGCATTGACTGCCCCGGTTAGTTCGGTCAAGGATTTCGTGATTGAATCCATGTCAGGGAACATTTATATGTGAAGCAAGGGTTTTTTTTTTATCTAGTAGGATAAAATGTGGGTACTTATCTTTGGTTCCTTTGGCTTACGGTTGGGCTGAGTCTCTGTATGCTGAGTCTCACAGCCTGTGGGAGTTTCACTCGCTTATATTGCACAACACTTTCGATGTATATATTTTTTCGCACATGCACTTCTTGTACACAGAATCACAATTTTTAATTTTTGGCGTATGCTCTTTATATATTTATATTTTAAGCTTAATATTGCACATGCATATGTAGCACACGATTCGTATTACAAATTATTTCTATTATTTTCGCACAGGCTTTAGCACTTAATGGGAAATACAAAACTTGTATAATTATTATTCTTTTATATTTCTTTTCGCACTTTGCTTCGTTCACAATTTATTTCTAGTTTTTATTGCTTTAATATTTTCTTTCTTTATTTTTGCTGTAAGCTTAGTTGGATCTGCGAAAGAATTTTCTTACGTTAGACATGGGAGTTTCATCGTTGCGCGATGGACTCGGTATTCTCTGCGGAGCAGACACGGGTTTCTATATCGAGACCGGTTTTGGAAGTGCCGTGTGAGTCCTCTTTAGTCGCTGGCGTTTGTGGTTTTCTTTTAAGATTTTAACCAGCAACCTACTAGGGCACGAACAATCTTCACTATCGCAGCTCTTAACCAATCAGATCTCCGCTTGCGGAATTTGAAGAAGTCAGAATGGGTGCTGTCTTGGATATCTTTTAAGGTTCACTGCACCGTTCACTCGATAGAGCGTACTGATCTTCTCGTCCTTTTTTAAGGACTTTAAATCTTGCGGTTTAAGAGGTAGCGATTTTTAACCGGTCCCTGCTCGGGCGCCAATTAATGAGTCCTGCTCCACGGATAACAAAAAATTAAAATTTCCGGGCTACCACTGCCCGATCAAAACACAGTTTACTTTTACTACTTAATATTTATTCCCGATTTATTTCTACAATCTTAATTCCCGATTTATTTCTACAATCTTATAACCGTTCCGTCTGGTGTCTTACTTAGAACTAACTTAATCATAAAACCCATTCCCACGACGCTGGCTATCTGGAGACGACATTTATCCTTGGTCAGCAAATGCAACGGATGCGCGTGCATTTGAGTCAGCTCAAATGCACGAGCCAGACGACGACCGGTGGGAAAGCTGCAACCAATGCAATACCACGGATCAAGTATCCGGCACAATGCTAACGTGTTTATTCACGTATCATGTATCCGGCATATGCTCTGAATGTATGTAGGTATGTATGTCTCGCCCACGCTGGATGGTGTTAACTCTTAACAATAATGTTATATAAGACATAAATAAAACAAAGCAAAAAAATAAATCCAAAGTGCAATTATTTAGGTATGTACAAAATTTGGTTTTAGACTAAATCTACTTTATTTCAGACAGCAACATGGGTCATGTTCACTACATGCACCACCAGAACTAAAAAAGTAGCAAATAGAAGTCAGAAACCCCTTACAAATGCCACAATTTGTACAAGTAAATCCATAAAAATATATATATAGTGACGCTGTACATTAAAAATAGTCGTTCTGTTGTGTCAACTCAACGTGCATATCGTCGAAAATATCGTAGCCAACAAGCACCATCTGACAACACTATTCGTCATTTGGATGATTTGCATTTGTTTCCGTATAAAGGGCAATTGACTCAAAGAATAATTTTGACCGACCGTCACGTCGCTTGGAATACGGCCAAACAGTCGCTCGGATGATTGACACTGAACCTGATTTTTGGAAGCAAATTTTAATGACCGACGAGTGATATTTCACTTTCTCTGGTACCATTAACAAGCAAAATTGCCGCATCTGGGGAACGGAGAATGCATACGAGATCCATTAAACAGCATAATATGATCAAAAAGTGACTGTTTGGGCCGGCGATTGCGCTAAACCATCATTGGGCCATTTGTTAGGGTTCCGTAGCCAAATGGCAAAAAACGGAACCCTTATAGATTCGTCATGTCTGTCTGTCTGTCCCTCTGTCTGTCTGTCTGTCTGGCTGTCTGTCTGTCTGTCTGTCCGGGAATGTCACAGCCACTTTTTTCCGAAACTGTAAGAGCTATACTGTTGAAACTTATTAAGATTTTCACATAAAAATAGAAAAAAAAACAATAAATTTTGGAGGTTGCCCATACTTAGAACAGGGTCTTAGGAAAAGAAACCCGCATGTAGAAAAGTCAATTGTAGAAAGGTCCCCCTAACCATGCGTTGTCGAAAACCTTCCCTAAATCAACCAGAGAAGCAGCCGTGCATTGGTTCTTGCATTTGTTCCACTG
The DNA here is from genome assembly GCA_949715645.1 of Portevinia maculata. Taxonomy (NCBI): domain Eukaryota; kingdom Metazoa; phylum Arthropoda; class Insecta; order Diptera; family Syrphidae; genus Portevinia; species Portevinia maculata. The sequence continues at coordinate 226,878,798 of OX454526.1, forward strand.
AATGTCGGAAACCAACTTCGACGCGGCATGAATAGTCATACCCTGCCCTGAAACCAAACTGGTTGTCCAGAGTTATGTTTTTGTCCTCGACCCAGTTCAACAGGGCTCTATGGACAATATTCGGAAGGAAACTAATCGACAGGAGCTTGGCAGGGTTCGTCCTATCTTTTGGAAGGTTGCGATTATCACTTTGACGTGGACATCTTAATATAATATAAACACGAATTTTGGATTCATCGCGTATGTAAAGGGAATTTCAGAAAAACTGACAAGCGGAATCGCATATGCTGAGACCGCGTATGTAGGGGGGTTGAGTGTATATGAAATTCTAATAAGGAAATGACTGAATATCTTACTCTTTTCATTTAATTTCTAATTATAGAATTAATGTTAATTTTTTAACATTTATATATTAATTTTTTAATACAAAAAATATTTAAGAAAAAAACATATATCACGTTGTGAAAAATTAGAAGCGAATATTCTTGTGAAACAGCGATAAATTACCTGATATATGAATGGAGGAAAAACATCGATAAAGGCAAAGGAATCATAGCTATAATTCTCGACTTTAAGCGAGCGTTCGAAACTATAGATAGACAAATATGTACTATACTACAAACTAAATTAAGTTTTGGAGTCAAAGGCACCGATTTAAAATGGTTTCAATCCTATTTGCGTAGCAGAAGCCAAAAAACAAAGTTTGATGATTACATATCAGACTCTATGGATGTCAAGTTGGGAGTATCGCAAGGTGCTATCTTGGGGGTTGTTTTGTTCTTGTTGAATATAAATTATGTAAAAAGTGTTTTGAAGTTCTGTAAACTTGTCTTATTTCCGGATGACATTTTAATATACATTACTCGAAGTGACGTAAATGACATGTGTACAAAAATAAATACAGATTTAGAAAATATCACTGTGTGGCTAAGAGCAAACAAACTGAGTCTAAATGTAAATAAAACGATGTGTATGAAATTAAAAGTATGTGATCCCATTTCAGTTAAATATATGGTTGCCGAATAGAATGTGTTGGGAAAATTAAGTACTTAGGGGTTGTTATAGACACTGATCTTAGCTTTAAACGTATTAAACCTGTTTTAATTATGGGAAATGCGATTATCCTGTACTATGTCTTGGTGTTACCGCACTTTTTGTATTGAGCAAAAATATTATATGGATGCCAAAATCAAATAAAACGGCGTGTTCAGCTACTACAAAACAAAGCGATGTGATCGATCCTTAAGTGCAGCCGATATACCCCAATATAACAAATGCTAGAAGCATTAAAATGGATGAATGTTGAGCAACAACTTACCTACAATGCAATGATATTTATATTTGAAATGAAATAGAATGCTAGCATCATATTTGAAAGACAACATTATTATGGTTTCTGAAGTACAGTCGTACAACTTGAGAAACAACGAAAACCTCAGACCAGTCCGAACAGAAGCAGTACCAGGGAATCATTGATGTATGCATGAGTTAAAAGCGGAATCAAGATTTTTATTTTTTAAAAGAAAACCTTAGGATTTTCTGTAGAGCAATCTGCAATAGTTATTACCTTCTGAAATTTGTTAGAGTCAAACATATAAAAAAAGAAAGAAAATTGTAAAGTTATTTGTTAAAAAGTTCAAGCAACTAATACACATTATTATTATTAAAAAAGGAAAAAAATATTTTCCAATGAAAAAACCGCCAACATACAAACGTATAGGCCGAATTTGAGCCTTTTCGCTTTCGATTAGGTAACTTGCTTTGGCAAAGTTCTTTAATTGATGAACAAAGTCTTGAACTTTCTATTATTTCACTTTTTGCATCCTTTTATGTATTTTTTGGTGCTCCCATACTGGTTTTCAATCAATTCAAAATTGGTCAAAGTGCCTTACAACTAACAATTATTTACCTATATTCAAAATTCTTCCTGAAATTTCATACCCATATTACACCCAATAAATTCCATACTTTTGTTCTTCCTAATTATTTAAAGTTACGAAGGATTCGACTGACTGCGTCTCATATATCCGCTTTCCCTTAAATGTTTTTTACCAGAATATTGAATGGTCCTAAAGGTATTGAACCATTTCCAAAAACTGCGCACACTATCTTATCTCTCAATCTTTATCAGCATATGAGCACTGTTATAATGAAACAGCCATAGCCCGTACAACGTCATAATGGTAAAGTATGAACTTCACAGAAGCACTAAATCAAATGTGGATTTCAAATGAAACACCTGCCTGATAAGGGAAACTTGATTTTACTTGATTTATAGAAGCAACTACATAAGGCGTATGCAGTTCCTGCAAAACGATAACAGCTATACTTTATGCAACAAAAATTGTCAGTACAGGCCTTATGGAGAGCTTTTTTCTACCAGTAGTGCCTGTAAATAGATACTCTCACCTCTCACGGCACTCAAACGCAAGAATTGCCACTGAAATAAAAACCAAACCACTGTCATACCAATGAATTGTTGTTGTAATTTTCCTAAAATCCGCATACAACCCACAACAACCAGTCTCCCACCCATTTCGAATGGGAATAAGCATGATCGTCTTGTGGTCGCTTGCTATTATCATCCACCAAAATAAGCAGTGTGTGTGACTGAAGCACATCAGAAGAGTATTACCATCTCTACAATGAAGCATATCATTAAGGGTTTTTCTATGGATTTTGTCAAAGAACTTTCGGTTTTGGTGCTTTTGAGAATGAATTATTACGTGGGGTGTTGCCATTCGGTTTTAATTTGATTGTATTTGTATTGTACAGCTGCACATGTGCAGTTTTTTTTTACCATCTGTTTAGGGATATGACATTGCGTTGTGGTTATATAATTTTGTATTTTAATTGCCTGATTGTGTCTACCTTTCACAATATACATATAGCGGAAAGGACTGGGAAATGTTTTTAGAAAATCTTGCTGATTGAGAGTATGTCGCAAACTGTTTAAATAAAAAAAACATAAATACATCCTTTCATCTCATTATGTACCTGTTTGTATGATATCTTTGTTTTTCCGATGAATGACGCCTGTTTTGCCAATGAATACGGGAATTCCCAAAAGGAAGATCTCAAGTTACATAGGTAGGGATGCAATCATACAATGGAATGAAATCGTTAAACGTTAGAAAGGCAAGTATGAAACATAAGTCGTGGATGAAATGGCTCAAAATGCGGGACATAAAGTGCCTTATCAATGTGACCTTAATCCAATAGAATTGGTTTGGGCTCAAGTGAAAGGGCTTGTAGCAAGCCAAAATAAGTCATTTAAAATGGCTGAACTAAGAGACTTACTAACGGCAGCACTTACAAGGGTTGACAAGGAAAAATGGCATCGATGTGACCAACACGTTGAACAGGTTGTTGAGCCAAATATGTGGGAAATTGACGTTTTTGCCGAGGAAGCAGTTAAAAGGTTAATAACAGACCTAAATAAAGACAGCAGTAGCAGTAATTACTCATCGGATTAAATGAGTAGTGATATTAGAAATTAGTATTTTATGTTTTACAATATTTATTTTGTGTTACGAAATTTATATATTTTGTTGGTCTACTGGAGATACCCTTAAAAAAACGCGTCTATTATTATCTTACCAGAAAAGGAAGAAGATAAACGGAATTTATTTCGTTCCGTAATATTTTTATTTCAAATTGGAAGATGGTAACCCTAATAGAATTGCGCTCTGAGTTATGGCGAATTATTATACACACTACGTCAACCCTGTGAGAGATTTAAAGATGGATTGATTTATGTAAGTCATTGCAACCAGACTGAGAGACAAACATCCTATCTTGCCTGTACTGACAATTTTTGTTGGATAAAGTATAGATGATAACATAAACCGCAGGTTATACTAAATTATTCCAGGCAAAGATAAAATAATTTATCCTGCACACATATTTTCGCACAGGTCTTATCTTCACAGAGGCTCAACTCGTAGTTGTATCACTGCAAGCACTAACATTTCAATTATAATATTTTACCGATCTCAGTGGCTGGTACTGTGTCTTACAGAGTGAAAATCCACACATAAAGGAGAAAGTTCCGATTCGTATATCCTTAGCAATATAATAATCATATCCTTTAAGTTTAAGGTAACGATCTAAATGTACTCCGAGCTTAAGGGAGGAAAAGAAGAACAAAATAATAAAGGCCATGTACTTGTACACACATGAACTCTCAGGAGTCTTTTATTGTTCATTTGTTTGAGCCCTAAGCAGTCAGGAGGTGTGTGATAACATAACTTTCCCAAGCGCCAAATTATAATAAAATACCCATAAACCACTGGGAGTGTAGGTGCCTGTATTCCTTTATTGTGTATCAGTATCGGGATAATTTTTTGCTTTTGTGGAGTAACATCGAAAGTTGCTTGTTGAAAATTTGCTGAAAATGTATTATCTTACACGTATGAACGGGCACACATAATGACATGCATAGTGAAGAGCAAAAGTGGTATTAGGAGCAATTAAGGGTGTCGAGTGATGGGAAGAGGAATTGCAATGGTAACTGTACATTTTCATAAATTCAGCTCCGAGACGGAAGTAGTTTAAGCTCACAAACCTCTTAGGACAAGCTGTTTTTGTTCAACTGACTCGTCGGATGATATAATTCTAAAATTGTTTTGCCAGTCCTTTAAATTGGCTGCTGCTGGAATATAAATCGACGAAAAAGGTCGAGTCGAATTTCAAAACCAACAAAAACAAAAATATGCGCCTGTAGGCCAACTAGCGCCTACCTCGACGTAGCAACGAGCACGTTTTATTGCGAATTTTTGATCGCTTGGAATTTTGAATTTACGGGATTACTTTTTTTTAAAATTCTCGACCACTACTCCGACCTTGCTAGGCTGAACCTTTGTTGATAAGAAAAAGTCTTAAAAAAATAGGCGGTCCTTTGTCATGCGGAAATATTAAGGAATACCGCAGCTTCATGTCGCATACGTGAAACGTATTATGAGAACGTTTGAATCTGGCAATTAAACATAGGGACGGGCTACAGTCCGCTTGGGCGAACAGTTCTATTCGTATCCCTTTCGCTCATAAGTGGGTGTGACAAAAGTCTTGGTATGGTTAAATTGTTAAGAACGCTCTACATATTTTGTTATACAACATTTAAAGGATTTTATCAAAAAAACGAAGCTTTTGTAAAAAAACGCTCCATAGCTCAAACTTTGGTTTTTCAATAAAATTGTTTTATTTAATTGTGGGCGTGTCAGTAGGCGGATTTTAAAAAAATTAACACATGAGCATAAAGGGCCCCTAGAGAGTTTTTATTATAAATTTCAGCTGCCTAGCTCAAACTTTGAATTTGCAAAAAAAGTTGATTTTAAATTGTGGGCGTGTCAGTGGGCGGATTTAGAAAATATTTACACATGAGGGCCCCTAGAGAGTATATATTATAAATTTCAGCTCCCTAGCTCAAATTTTGGTTTTTCAATAAAATTGTTTTATTTAATTGTGGGCGTGTCCGTGGGCGGATTTTGTAAATTTTATATCCCGAGCAGTTTTAGGAGTCATAGATCATATATAAAAAAATGTCAGCTTTCTAGCTCAACATTAGATTTTTTCGAAAAATTTGTTTTTTTGAGTTTGTGGGCGTGTCTGTGGGCGGATTTCAAAAATTCGTAAACTAGATTATTTCGGGACCCTAGAGAGTATATGGTTAAAATTTCAGCTCTCTAGGCCCAGTTTAAAGGCCTAATTTTGACGACAGACGGACGGACGGACGGACATGGCTAGATCGACATTACTATCGATGCTGATCATAAATATAGTAACTTTTAGGGGTCTACGGGCAATATTAAGGTATGTTAGAAACTATGCGTCAAAATTAATATACCCTTAGAATAGGGTATAAAAAGGCATAATTTTCACACTTAACCAAATGCTGAAAGAGGCCCTTACTTTATATCGATACTAACATTTTAATTTACCTTGGAGCCAGAATTAATAGATATTTTTATACTATCCCCAACCTGTTTTTAGGTAAGGAAGTGTGCAACAAGTTGATTTCAAAGGTCTGAGAAGTTAGGCTCTGTATGGGTGGTTAACGCCAGAACCAGAATGGTAGTTAAAGGTTTTCCAAAAAAAAAATGGCTTGTAATTGTAAACAATATTTAAAAAGCATTTTCCAATCAGATTTTGAATTTTACATATTTAATCTTACTTAAGTTATTGAAAATCATGCAGCCTATATTCACCATATATAAATAAAATGGAATGCTCTCTTGAAAAAGAATCTTAACCATTTTTGCGAAGTTGTTAATTCGAAAATGAAATCTTTTGTACAACTTCTGATTAGTTAGCTGCACCTATAATATGTAAAATGTTCATTTGAGTTAGTCAGGTCAATCAGCGATATTCGTCTCCAACATGATAAGCAATATTTCAGCTATCTAAATAAAGATATGTTATGCATTTACGGCCCCATACAGGCCCTTAAACCTAGCTTCTCCAACCTTTTGCCGGTGCGAAGTTAATTTGACCTTCAGTTTTAAGCCGACTCCAAACGGCAAATTTGAGAAGCTTTTCATGACAATTGATATTTTCCTAAGACTTTCGCAAGAGGATGGAAAAAACTTTTGATGTTACAGGATCTACCGTGATTTGAACCTGAGACTGCTTGATTTTTAGCCCAACGCACTAACCACTAAGCTACTGCAACCACATCTAAATGACTTTTGGATTGCACCGATTGTTCCTAAAAAATGTAGTCATGCCAATGCACCCTATCTAAAATATCTGTTTGAATTGTCCATTTGTACTGAAAGATTCCCCAATATTTAGAAAATTCGCACCTATTTTTTAAAACAAAAACCGATTTCAAAGCTTTTATTTGTTTTTAAGCTCTTTGATCTTTGTCGAAATGTGATTTGCAAGAAACAGATCCACTCTCAGAAATCTGTTTTGTTTCTGGTATGCACATTCTAATTATTTAGATAATGGGAAGGACATGGACTATATACCCACTGACTTTTCGAAGGCTTTCGACCAGCTGTCCCGTGAATTAATCGTATTTAAGCTCATTTCATTTGGTTTCCCCGCAGGCATCATAAAACGAGTTGATTCATACATTTAGAGGTTCGCTTTTAGAATCTCTTACTGCTCAGTCTGGAGTTCCTTAAAGAAGTCACTTATGCTCAATTTTCTTGATACGATTACTGGAAATGGCAACAATGCTTTAGCAGTTACAAAACAATGCGGCGCAAGACAAGGGCATCGGTGGAAGAGTATCGAGATAGATGAAGGGTAAATAAGAAGATCTTCTAGTTCGAAGGTTGTCGCGATCGAAACAGCATTTGAAGGTTTTGTTAAAAAGTTGAGAAATTTATCACCGAAGCACACGTACAGTTGATGGGTTAAGGATGTGTAGGGAGAATAAAATCGGCTTCCAATGAATAAACAACCCGTACCACCATACATTATAGAAGAGGTATGCTTATAAGTAAAGGGTGTTTTTTTAAGGTATACAAATTCAATCCATACTAATATTATAATTTAATTTAATTATCTGTCTGTCTGTCTCGCTTTAACGCCAAAACTACTCAGCAGATTTAAATGAAATTTGGTACACAGATAGTCTAGAGCCTGAGAATGGACATAGGCTACTGTATACCGCGGGAAAAAAAATTCATCCGCTGTCCGGAAGCGGAGATATAAGCTGATATCTAAGAAAAGTTGTAACTCTCGAATGCTTTCTGGCTCCTAGCTTTGGAATGACTTATCCAAATGAAATAGGATTTTTTTTAATATAAAGCTCAATTATGTACGAAGATTTTAAGATATAAATCATGTTTGTAGGTTATCCTGAAGTTGAACAATAAGCATTAAACTATAAATTGTATACAATTCAAAAAAAAAGTAAAATGTTCGATTGCAGCTAGATCGTTGGATTTTCCCAGCGTTGAGTGGAGGAAAATTTTTGTGTCTGTGCGGCACAAATCTTTTTCTCTCTCTGTACCTTTCGTGCTGTGTGCTTTTTCTTTCTTTTTTTATGCACCTTTTGTAGTTTGTGTTTTTTTTTTGTGGCGCATGGGATTGAGAAAGATAGGGTATGAAATGTAATTGAGATTGAGAGGGAGTCACACTCAGAGTATATCCATATAATGAGTAGGGACACTCTCGACGTTTTCTTTATCAGTTCTTATCATCAAGTATTTTGTTTTAAATTTGAGAAGTGGCAGACTGGCGAAGCAAGGCGAGCATGGGTCAGCTAGTATGAAATAAAACACTTGAAGCTTATATTAATGTCTATGATGTTAGCTTTATTTAATAGATAATTGTATGTCATAACCTAATCTCTAAAAAACACCCTTAACATAATTAAAAGTACAAGGCTGTCGCCCGGTTTAGATGTTGTAAGCCATCAGAATCGACTTTCAACTTTTCTCTTCAAATATGGAGGTGATGTTCGGATAAGGCGAATAAATCAATAATTTTGGCGGTATTTAAGGAATTTATCTGTTTCAGAGTAAACAGAAACTCCACGCTACGCTATTGAAGATTGGATAAAGAATTACTCTGGGAAACCGCTAAATGGCAAAGCAAATGGGTTCGTGGAATGTAGTTAACAAAAAAAATATTTGTTCGTTCTCTTTTTAGAGAACGCCACCAATTTTAAATGAAAACACAAGTTTATATTTTAGTTTAAACTATTTCTTTGAATAAGCTTCCAATCCCTTACCCTTGGTGGGGAGAAATCTTCAGCTGAACGTAGAACTAGAACTAAAATTGATCTCAGAAAGATATCCTTTATATAGTTAAATATCTGCTAGGTCAGCAGTTTGATTGATGATCATTTATTTCATTTTTACTACTGCTGATTCGAGACATAGTAGTTAATTAGTTTTCTATGCAAGAAAGATCTTGCTATTGTGATACAGTGCTCCCCGGATAACTACCTCTTAGGTTTTGCTGACTTTCTTGAGCAATTAACGAACCCGCTTTAATGCTTGAAAGGCGCTCGTAACCTGGGTTAGTCATAAAAAAAAACACAATACTTGAATACATAGTTTATGAACGTAGAATTATTATTAATAAAAACAAAACAAATTCATTTTACATTGCACAAAATAGCTAACGTATCTAAGCAAGAAAATAGTCAGTTATTTTCTTTTGAATCATGTTTTTTACTTCTGCTTTAAAAACGATTTCTTCAAAGTTTTCCAATTCTTCACGGCCAATATTTTTATGGAGCACAAAATGCCGACAAACGTCTAAGGCATTAATGACATCCCTAAAAGAAGGTGCAATAGGTTGCGTATTTTCTTCCTCACCGTTTTCAGGATCATCATCAATAATAACCGGATTTATTTCATCCAGTACATCCCTTACTATTTCCTCATCTGATAACTAACCAAAACATTGAAGTTCTGCATCGCACAATACATATTCGACGAAATGCTCTCTATTAATTGGCACATCCAAAGCTTGTTCCTCAAAGGTTACATCTTCTTCGTCATTACTACCAACGACAATGTTGGCCTTAAAAAAAAAACAACGACATGAAGGTAATTTTTTTTTAAAGAACAATCCCGATTAACCTACCTTTCGAAAACAATTTCGTATAGTCTCACATGAAACGAGCCACCAAGCTCTTTTTACGTAATAAAGTGCATCTAATAACGTAATGTTTTTTAAGTATTCTTTTAAAGTTAGCCCTTTCTCTAAAGCGAAAATTTGTTTCCTTATTATGATGTTCCTGTAATGTGCCTTAAAGCTATGGATGATGCCTTGATCAAGAGGTTGGATGAGGGCAGTGGTGTTCGGTGGAAGGAACTGCAGATTCACATTTTTCAAGATGATAGAAACCTTGTGACATGCTGCATTGTCAATAAGCAACAAAATCTTTCGGTTTTCTTTTATCATTTCCTCATCAAGATTTTTCAATATTAGATTCCATAAGTTAGATGTCATCCAAGCATTCTTATTAGCGTAGTAAGGAAGTGGAACGGTTTTATTCTTGAAGCAACGGGGGTTCAGCGTCTTTCCTACAACGTACACTTTTTTGTGCGACCCCCTAGCATTGCACAAAAATAATAAAGTTATGCGAGTTTTTTCGTGCTTCCCCCCACTTATATTGCTTCCTGTGCGAGCTAGAGTTCCTTTAGTTAAGGCTCTAAAAAGCAATCCACTCTCGTCAGCATTAAAAACATTATCGAAAGAATAATTTTGCAATAGTGAGGGCAAAATATTTTCAATAAATCCATCAGCCCCATAAGTATCTGCAGCACTACTCTCGCCGTGAATTGTTTTGAATTGGATGTTTTCTCTCTTTTGCCGCCGCCATAACCACCCATTACTGGGTTCAATGTCAGAATTAAGTTTTAACGCAATTCTTTTGCCTTATTTAAAATGATTGCACTCGATATTATGGCATTTTTTAATCGCGCTTGGTCAAACCACTTAGTCAAAGCGCTCTCGACGTCTTTATGTGCACTATTTCGGATGCGTTTGCGCTTAGCATTTTTTGTCGCGGCAAGTTCACGAAGTTTTTTTTCATTTCTAAGAAATCTATTGATTGTGGAGACGTCGCATTTATACCTGTCAATTAACTCCTTTTTTGTTTTAGTTTTATTTTTTAGATGATTCAGAATTTCAAGCTTTTGCTTTATGGTTAATGCTGTTACCTTTCTTCTTTTATTATCCATTGCGTTTTCCCACGTTAAGAGCAAGTTGAGGTGAAGAATGGTATGTATGTAAATCAAACAAATTTGATTAGAAATCGAAAATCACCAGCGTAATCAAAATTGTTTATATTTTTTGCATCTTTTTGCGAGCTATTAATGGCAGTTCAAGTGTGGCTGTCTGATTTAAAATGCAAAGCAAGATATGTTCGATTTTTGTTTTCTGCAGGTAAAGTAGTTATCCGAAAGAAAATGCATTCATTTTGGGTAAAGGTGTTGAAAAACGGAGGGCGTTAAACGGGTTGGGTAATTATGCGATAGGCATTTAACAGGGTGAATTTGTTTGTGATTTGAAACAAAAGATTCATAGTACAAAATAATACGCAATTAAACGGGTTATGCATTAAAGCGGGGGGGTACATAAACGGGGATTACTGTACATTGAAGATGTACACTTGTGTCAACAAATGAAGTTGGCACTGCCATTATTTATGTCTTGTATCAGATTACATTTTATATCTTTGTTTATGAAGACTTTGTCTTCAGTGGATTATTGTGTGGGTTATTACATTTTATACAATATCTATGAAGATTTTGTCTTCAGTGGATTTATAATTCCATGTGTGGGAATGTAACCAAATTGGTTCACAAAACTTGACTTAATATCCTTGCTGGATATCGTTTGTAAAAAAGGTTTGATCGGTGAGGTACAAAAGGCAAAAGTAGTATTTTGTGAGAATAAATTTAATCTGTTTGCAGCAGGGGAAAAAAGCCTCTAGAAAAACTTGCTACAAATAAAAGTTAATAAGCAAAAGCATAAGATTCCAGGTGACTTGGATTGCAATGCACTTAATAAAATATTTTCATCCTGACCCTCGTCCACCTCTTCTCATGTAAATTTGGTCTTTGAGGATGTAACATTGGAGGGGTGAAGGAATTTGCCCGAAAGGCAAATGCAAACGAAGATCGGCTGTTATGATTTCAGCACGAAGGAGCTCTTGGCACGCTTGCGGTTGCACGGCGTTTGCTCGACGTTGGGGTGGGATCTTGCTGCTTGCTACCCATTGTTAACAAAATTATCGTTCCAGAACAAGAGAAATATAACAATAGGGAATAATTTGGAGAATATATAGCTATAAATTGCCGAAAGAGGGGAACAAAATGTCCTTGCACATCGGAGGAGTAGTTAAGTTCACATCCAAATGAAACGCGAATAGGAATAAATATATAAGTCAAGAAAACGAAAGTGGAAAAAAATAAAAATGGAAATAAAATATTATCAGCAATGGTGAGGGGTTCGCTGTTAGTTTACACCGAGGAGCCCTCCCCATGCAAATGGCCCCTCCCAATGCTTCATAGCGGATCCCTCCTCAACATCTGTTGGGATCGTCCCTTACTCATTCCGCGCACACTTCAATAAAGACCCATCTCAATAATTTTGGGTTATCTAATACATGATTCTTTTATTAACTTCCCAGTGGAAGTTCTTGTAATGGGCCCGATTTTGTGAATCGCGGATTTTGACATATCTACACGTTTCAAGGTCACCAGAATCCAAATCCAACGTTTTTATAGAGATGTCTGGGTGTGTGTATGTACGTATGTGCGTATGTGCGTTCGGAATTATCTTTCGCCACGATTATCTGGAGAACCAATGATGCTATTGACATGGAACCGGGTTTATTCGAAACGTAATAACATAACTCAGAACTGATTTCCAGCGAAATCGGCCCAGCCGTTTTTTGTTAGTAAATAAATAACTAAAATAATTTCCCTTTATTTGTACTATTTATTGTCATTTGTTATTCAGCAAATCATTATTACATTGTGCTCCGCTATTTCGCATAAATATAAATTTACAGGTCCCCGTGTTCATAACAATGGTTGCATTAATGTATGTATATAACACTTTGCTGTTATTAACAACATTTAATTTCCATGAACAATATTAAAGAGCATTTTTTAATATTAAATAATTCTTAACCATATGTTATGGTTAACCACATTTCAAAATTTCCCACTAATCGCATAAATCATATTGATCACACTGGGAAGTTAGTCATGTGGACCTTTCGGGTCGCACCCAGACCACTTTTTGAATTAATCAATTTTGCTTCGATTTTAACTGAGAAATTCGTATACACATATATCATTCAAATTATTAGGTAGGTATTTCTCAACATTTCAATTTAATTTTAAGAATTTATACATTTTATTTTTATGACTATAAGGTTGTTTACGCGAGTGCAGGATAATTCATTAGTATACGAGTAAATAAAGTGTAAATTTAGAATTTAGGTAAAACAATAATAAAAACATAGGGGCGGGCTACAGTCCGCTTGGGCGAACTGTTGGATACCCTATTCTTATTCGTATCCCTCATAAGTGGGCGTGACAAAAGTCTAAGTATGGTTGAATTGTTAAGAACCCTCTACATATTTTGTTATATAACATTTAAAGGATTTTATCAAAAAAACGCTCCCTAGCTCAAACTTGGGTGTTTCAATAAAATTGTTTTATTTAATTGGGGGCGTATCAGTAGGCGGATTCTAAAAAAATTAACACATGAGAATAAAGGGCCCCTAGAGAGTATATATTATAAATTTCAGCTCCCTAGCTCAAACTTTGAAATTTCAAAAAAAAAAAAAAATTATTGTGGGCGTGTCAGTGGGCGGATTTTGAAAATATTTACACATGAGCATAAAATGCCCATAGAGAGTATATATTATAAATTTCAGCTCCCTAGCTCAAACTTTGGATTTTCAAAAATTAATATACCGTTAGAATAGGGTATAAAAAAATTATTTTATTTATTTGTGGGCGTGTCAGTGGGCGGATTTTGAAATTTTTTTATCCCGAGCAGTTTTAGGAGTCATAGATCATATATAAGAAATTTCAGCTTTCTAGCTCAAAATTCGATTTTTTTCAAAATTTTGTTTTTTTGAGTTTGTGGGCGTGTTCTGTGGGCAGATTTCAAAAATTCGTAAACTTGATTATTTCGGGACCCTAGAGAGTATATGGTTAATATTTCAGCTCTCTAGGTCCAGTGTAAAGGCCCAATTTTTGCCGACAGACGGACGGACGGACGGACGGACATGGCTAGATCGACATTACTATCGATGCTGATCATAAATATAGTAACTTTTAGGGGTCTACGGGCAATATTAAGGTATGTTACAAACTATGCGTCAAAATTAATATACCCTTAGAATAGGGTATAAATATGTGATAGGCCAAAGAAATGATGGAGAAAATGATTGTTTTGTTTGTACTCACTTAATAATCCAGCGTTGGAATTTGTGCTCAAAGTTCCGCTTCTGTGTTTGTTTTTGTTTTCTAGTAATTGTTTAGTTCATAGAATCACTTCTAAGGCTTTTTATAGGTTATTTGTGTAGGTATTACGGTTGGCCAAAAATTATAATTTGGTTTTGAAAGGCAAGAATTTTAATATTTACTTAATAGCGAAAAGAATTAACGGAGAATATGAGAGTATAGCAAAATGATTTAGACTTTAGGTAGAATGTTTTAAACTTTACCAAAATGGACTGAGAATTTATCTAGAACCTTTAGCAAAATAGCTTCAGATTTTTTGGTTGAACATGTACATTGATTGTTTTATATAATATATGTATATATATTTTTTTTGGTGTAAAAACTTAAGGTTTAGGCGACCTCGAAATAAAAGATTCGGAAGCACAAATCACTTATATAACTTTTTCACTTGTTGGTTGTTATTGGAAGAGATGGATAGATTATTGGTGATCTGGATGCTTGCAGAGATTTTCGTGGTTATATCAATAAATTTGTCGGTGTATGAAGTTTACGAAATTGCTGGTGATACCTACTGATGGTAACGAAATGATATCTTAGGGTATGATGGGTTGAATATTGAACGAATGGAGGTTATGGTTTTTATGCTGACTTGTTCTATTTGGGATTTAAAGACAATCGGATTTCCAAAGCATTCCAAAAAGATCCGTACGGATGTCGTGATAACGGCCAACGTGTCTGCCGATCAGGTTGAAATAATGTACTGCATTCCCCTGACGTAGATTTAGTGAAGCAGCTGTGGGACGTTATCAACAGCTCATCCGTCGGTTCAATTTAAAGCGAATATAATTCTCTTGGAAAATACAGTTTAGGTTTCTTGAAATCAAATTTCACTTGCAGGAGCTTATTCAGGCGTAAGGTATTAATCAATTTAAAGTTTGAGTATTTCTGATGCCTAGTTCTTAGCTTGTTGGAGGGTGAAAATGAAAGAGAACGCTGGCCAGAATTGCACTAGCATAAATAGCTATTGGCGTATATGACGTTTCGTTCAATCTCCTCATTTAAATATGGCGAACTTGCTCGTTAAGAGAAGTTTTCCGTTCCAAAAAAGGAACATGTTTGACTGGAAATTTGATAACCGATTTATCGGTAAGGTAGTGTTGGTCACCTCACTATAAAAGACAATTATATTTTTGAGTAGGTACGCCACAAGGAACCCACGGCTATCACTAACAACTCAGAGAGATTTTCTTTTCGCAGTTTTTCAGATCTTGATGTCATAGAAGCGTGTTTTCCGTAAAGTCAAATGCAACTGCATTATATGGGATGCACGCTAAATTTATTGAACTGTCATTGCCGTTTATTTTACCATATATCACTCACATTTTTTATACCATTGGAACTACCACTGTATACCCCAACAAATGGAAAAAAGCTAATATCATGCTTAACAAAAAAAGTCTAATAGTAACTTATTTGAATTGAGACCAGTCGCATTTCGGCCTGATCTTTCTAGAATTTTTGTAAAAGCTATACTTGCACAATTTCTTCAACACCTCGCGGAAAATTAAATTAAACTAAAATGTTCTCTTATTTATTGCTGATAAGATTCGTAAAGGTATTCAACAAAAAAAAACTTAATCTATTAACCCTTCTCGATTTTGCAAAAGCTTCCATACGGTAAACCACACACTCTTGGGCTCTAAATTGAAAAGATATTTATTATTTCCTACCTAACTGACAGGCAACAATCCGTAGTCGTTGGAGATCGAGCATCTGAAATGGTATCGATGACAACTGGTGTACCGCAAGGGTCTATACTCGGCCCCATTCTTTTTTCTATTTATGTGCGCAGATGATCCGTAATTACTCATACAATACCCCACTAGCCAGGTTGAATCAAAGGTAAAAAAAATTAATGAAGATCTCCGTAATATTCTGATCCTTTGTCTAAGCATAAGCAAATCAAAAGCCATCGCCATTCATCGGAATATTATAAATCTTACCTTTTTTTTGCAACCGCTGCGAGTATGTTGTCTGTTCGAAATCTGGGTATAACCTTTAATAGTACCTTATAGTGTACATATATATACCAAATAAAACAAAACTGATCCTGGGAAAAATCCTACTATTGCCGATTTGATTTATGTAACTGTTGCGAGCTATTCGGTAAACTTTACAGCACGCCTAAGAGGAAGTGAATGGTCACCTCACCGTAGGAACAATCCATTATCGCTCTCAGTTGGTTGTTCGGTTCTCGCGGTTGTGAATGTGACTCACTGTGATAACAACAACTTTAATGGGAATATTGAAGTTATAAAAGAAGAAGAAGAATTCTGTAAAAGCTCGGTACTTAATCTTAACTTTGCCACAAACTAATAGGCGGTATTTTCTAAATAAATAAATAATTATTATTAATGTCGGGGAGGTGCGAACCCCATTGTAGCCAATATTTTGTAAGGTCCTATGGCAATTACCATACATACTGTAAACTCTTTGATGCTACCCTTCAGGGTTCCCACGAGCATAATTTAAAGTTCCACTTCTTTGATAATAAAAAGAACAGCTATCCTTGCGTATCGCTGTACTTATAGAATGAAAGAAATGTTTCCATTTGTTCATCCATCTTACTTTTTGAGCTTGCTTTTCCGCCTTGAAATAAATCGTGCCTCATAGATTTCGGCAGGCACAAAAGAAGGAACCTCAAAGTTTAGGACTACACGACTGCCACTGCCACCATCACCCCACTGGAAATGTTTTTGTCTATTTGTTATTTTCAGCAAAGATATATGATCCTGATATCCTGTTCCTTATATGTCGCTAGGGTGCGATTTTCCAGTGGCATGCTTTCTTCCAATGCGAGGCTAATGTCGGTCGGTTAATAGTGATTCACTGATACACATAACTGAAGGACCAAAGAGAATATCGTTTCGCATTGCCAATATGTATATCATAATGTATGTATGTGGTCAATTGATATTGCAGGTTCCTGGTCCTTAAATTTCTTTCTTTAACTTAAGAGACGTGTTATTAGCTTTATCCGCTCAGAGGACCTTTATTTCCTTCATGGAAAATATCACACATTGCTTGTGCAAGCGTGATAGAGACGGTCATATAAATCTTATTTAAATAGTCATTAGCGCCAGTTGTGTTGGAAAATACCCGCATTACAGCTGTGTCACTACACCATAAGCCGTGTGCTTTGTATATATGAAGCTTTTGTTAAACGATTGTATGTTTTTTGTGAGTTTGTGGGCCAGTAATGATGACAATGGTAATGGTTAACTAATATGCCGTTTGGTTGACAAATGACCTGCTGAAAGAGGTTTTTTTTTGGATCGGAGGTGTGTTTAATGGATACAATTAGGAATTGGATAGTACAAAAGATTTTCGTTGGAGGACTTAGGAAGCTCTATGGTAAATGGGACGTACATATGACTAACGATATGCCATACGCAATGCTGCTTGTTTATTGGGACAAAATGTTAAGTTCTTAGTTCATTTATGCAAGGAGTATATTTACATCGGACAAGTGATAATGGTCAAATAATATATGTATTTCTAATTCAGTAACATTTGTAAATATTAAAAACAGTTCTGGTACTAATGACTGCAAAGAAATTGAAGTATACTTCCCTACTCGGATGTTGCGTATTATTTTTCACGCTCCTCACCAGTATCCACAGACTATGCAGCCAGTGAACTATCCAAGCAGCCAGTACGGATGGCAAAGTGTAATTGCGATGCACAAGAGCTTTGGCATCGGCGATGGTCTTTGATGGTGCAAATCATGTCATCCTTTCCCGAAAATTAAGTGCTTATTTTGGATTTGGATCTGTGCGTTTTATTTCAAAGGGTTGAGGTTGGCGACAAATCTTCTCACAGTAAAGAGATACTTGCCGGAGTACCACATGGGTCAATCGTAGGCCCTATTTTGTTTTGCATTTTTATTAATGACTTGCCGGTGTATGTTTAAACACTAATGTTAATTTTTATGCAGCTGATGCTCAAAGTTTATTGTCCAGACCAATAGGACTAGTAGACGACCTGGTTTTTAGGATGAATGAAAATCTTTCAAAAATCGATGAATGGTCGATGTGTAATGGTCTTCAGCTCAAACTATAAAAATCGCAGGTAATCTTAATATCCAATAAACCTCATGACACTAAAGAACTACCTCCTATTGTTCTTAACAGTGTACATTTAAAATTCATGGAAGTTGTAACTAATGTGGGTTTTCGCATCAATCGTTCGCTATTCCCAGTTGACTATATTAACTGCAAAATAGGGTGAATTTACGGTGGGTTATGTAAACTGTGGTTATTTTCAAGCTTTACTCCAGTTGAGACAAAGCTCAGGCTTATAAAATCCCTTCTTGTCTCTAACATTGAGTATGCTTCCGCTGTTTATTGCAAGCTTGATCGCTGCATAAACTTACCGTTGCTTTCAACGATATGGATAGGTATGTTTATGGCCTTCGACGATATGATCATATATCAAACTATAGCTGTTCAAATCACACGCTATGTAAACCACCGGTCACATATGGCTAATAGCCAGTAGATGGCGAGCCGACCGCTCGTATTCTGTGTTTAACACATCTCGCTCCTTTGCGGCATCTCCGAGCTTTCTCCCTCTTGTTTTCACCATTTTCCTTTCCACCAACTAGCCCAATGGGCAGTTATCACATTACCTTCGACCGCGCCAGTTGACTTTTCTTGTTCAACTTATTTTTATATATATAAGAGTTTTTTGTTCTACAAATAATAAGACAGAGAAAAATAAAATAATACATACAAATAAAGATACAAAACCGAATACATTCCTTTATTTATGGTGTTTTAATCGAGAACCTAAAAGTCGCGCAAAGGATAGAGACATATCACGAAGACATTATCTCTGGTGTGTTAATTGGTCTCAAACCGTCGTGGAAACAAATTCGACAAAGAACATTTACATTAAATACATTAGACAATAGCAAAAGAGTGCTCGGTTGTACACTTCAGCAGTTTCTAGATGTTAGATGTTGTGTCTTTCTGCACAAAATAATTCACAATCAATCGCCACCATATCTATTTGAATATCTTCAATTTGCCCGCTCTTACAGAACTCTTAATATAATTACACCCCCATCCAATTATTTAATCACGTCTCGCCATTTCTTCGTTCATGCCACTAGACTTTGTAACTCTTTGTCCAATGCAACAAAACAAATAACTGGAGCTACTCAATTCAAAAAATCTGCGTTGGAGTACTTTTCTTTAAAAAAAAGCAACAACTCTCAAATTTCTTTAAATTTCTTCTACTCTTTTCCTTCTACTCCTTTTCCCCTTTCTACCTTCCTGCAATAGTGTTTTCATCATTATTTTTCTCCCCCTTCGGGATAGAGGTCAGAATTTACCCGAGGTAGGCATGCCGGTCATAAGAGGCGACTCAAATCCAAACCCCCCTTTCGGGTAGGGGTCAGAATTTACCCGAGGTAGGCATGCCTGTCGTAAAATTTAAATTTTTAAACTTTTTCTAAAAAAGTTACACAAAAAAAACATGCACTGTGTAATGATCAGGTGTGTCCTTTAGCCTGTTTTCGATGAGGAGATGGCTGATCCTCGACACGACACAAGCAGCAGCTGGCACGCTTGCGGTTGCACGGCGTTAACTCGACGGAGGGTGCGTCTTTGCTGCTATCCTGACTCAAGAAAAATATTTATCGTGCCAAAAAAAAATTAAAAATGAAAGAAAGGAAAAGGGAAGTGCAACAGCCCATTACCTCGCACACCTTAGGTCATCGATGGCGGATGCCATTGAGTCTGAAAAAAAATGAAATCAGTACGGGAACGGAAACAGATGGAATTATATGGACTTTTTTCAGCTGTGGTGTCGTAGCTGTATTGACACCTGGAAGAACCCTTCCCTTTAAACGGTAATTATCGTTTAACCATGACAGCTCTCGCCTCGATGCTTTGAGAACAGCCCCTAAATGAAGATTCAATTGCACTCAGAATTCACCAACACATCTCAACAATTCTGATTTTTAATTAACACATTTTATTTATCTCTACTATGATCGTTTCATAAATTCAACCTGCCAATCCTTGAAGCAGAATATAAGGATACAATTACTAATGAGTAAGGCAACTTAGAGGTAATAAGGATCCGTATTATACCTATAAATATTTATTTGCTTAAAAATACTCGTATGATATGAAAATGAAATCCCAATTAAGCAGGTAAGTCATATATGTAGATATGTATAGGTAAGAATACTAATATGTTACATCAAGTATACTTAAGGGTAAATGAACATTAACGAAAGCCATTGAAAAAAAACGTTATATATTTTTATATGCGTATGTACTCACTTATTGTCCGTGGATCTTGATGCGTCGAAGCTTGTGCATAGGTTTCTCGCTGCTAGATCTGTCGCTGTATTTAGGTATTGTGATATAAAAAAAACACGGTATGTACTCCGTATTATTACATAAGACGCGGATTCTTTTCGGTGGCTTTGTAAAATATAAAGATTCTTTTTGCACTAATTTACTTAATATAATTGTAGGGTTAGGAAACTGACTAATACCAAAATTTCGCGAACTCCATATATGCACGCGCATATGTGGGGACATCTATACATAGTTACACATGTGTTCGTGTACATCTATCTTATTATGTCCTCTGTATGGATCTTTACTTATTTAGTCACTACTTTTAGCATTAAATGTGGATTAATTAATGGGGTGCCCTAATACGGCTTTGTTCAAATGATTTTGATGATTGTGATATAATTTGTTGTTGGGTCTTGTTGGATGCCTGGTTGTACAGTCATGCGATGGTGGTGCATGTGGTTTTGCGTGTCTAAGCGAGGTCTTCAGTATAACCATGTGCTTGATGTAAGCAGAGCTTAAGTTGACGCTAGGAATCTTCAATCCTGAGTAGTTTCGGATCTCTGACGAGCACTTGAAACCTAGCAGTTGAATTTGTCTGCTGCGGGTGCCAATTTTGGTGTTCCGCCGGTCAAAAGCAAAGACCGCAGATGAATCTTTTATTTTTTCTACAGACGCTTTCTGTTTGAGTCGGTCGGGCGCGCTCTGTCCACTAATACCGTGCCGTGGATGGATATTTTATCCGGGGCACTGGAACACTTTTCACCTTCAAACAGAAAGGCTATCTGCTAAAAAAGCTACAAAAAAATTGTTTTATTTAGCGGCAGAAATCTTTTCACGATTGAAAGTTTACTTCAAGAATTAGGAACTATACATATATATTATATATATATGAATATCTCTGTATATATATGCTAAGGCCCGCGTGGCTGGTGGATATGACGGAATTTTTACTTTTTTTGTAGATTTTCTGCAGCTATTATTTGGCTCTCTCACCGAAGATCTGCTACGCAAAGTTAAACCGTGTGAAAAACTTACATTTATTTGCTTTCACATGCAAGAAAAAGGGAAAACTTACATTGCGTTAAATTCACGGACGATCCAGCCTGGTGAGACTGCCGTAAAGTAAAAAGGTGGGCGTCAGCTTAACAACTAACCTAAATAGTAACCGCGTGTGCCTTAGTGTATCGTGTAAAAAAAAATGGTTATTTTAGAATTTTGTGTCGCAGCTGATTGAAATGGTCGAAAAGGCAGTGTTCACCAAAAGATCCGGTTCGTTTATAGGAACTAACAGTCGGCAGTTAATTTTGAACGATAGTAACTAAATTGTTGTAAAATATTTTTATCTTGGTGGATTACACCATTACAAACGAACAAAACAACAGGAAGTAATGCCCCAGGTGGCAGTCCAGGTCTACTAGAAAATCCACACTCTATCGAGTTCGGTCCTACGGATTCTGGGGAAGACCAATTATTGCATTTAATTGACCCGTTCAGAAAAAAATTGTTATTTTTTGTATTTTTTCTTATTTACTAATTGTTATAGTGTAGGTCTAACCATCAAATGTTATCCTCTATTGTTAAAGTACTATAAAAGACTAAATCTTACTTGTACATGATGCTCAATAAATGAATGAAATTAAATGAAGGTTCGGTGTTTCTTGTCGTTTCGAACCTGACGGGGGCTGGAAGGCGAATATCACTTTTCTTAGGAGCTGATGTGGCACACAATATCGGATTTAATTATCATTAATCCAGGTGATAATACTTCAACCGATTATGAAACCGATAGAAGTTCTCAAAATTCTATGCTATATTAATGTATAATTATTATATGACAAAATAAAATAAATTAATGTAAATTATTAACTACAATTATTTTTCAATTTTACCATAGTATTGAAAAAAAATATTGTTAAAACACGTTGAGTGCATAAAATAATTTCTATCTGATGCAAAAATTTCATTCTTAAAACTGATAGGTAAAAAAAATATTAAAACCTGTAAACACTCCTCCATTAATGTTTTTTCCAAAATCCCACAGGTAAAAGAATATATTAAAAAAAGAAGCATTAAATCTCTTACGCACCATTTTTGTTCTCTGAATCCTCTGACTTCAAATGTTTGCATCTATGTGTGTTTTTCTCCTTGAGCTCCGTGACAAATGTTTGTTTTATATTCTACCAATATAAATACAGAGTTGCATGGACAGCAACCAACCAAATTAAGAAAAAAAACAGTCCGTGTACATAAAACAAAATGTAGTCACTGCATCGGATAACGAGCGGCACGCAATAATTAATAAATGAATATACATTAGGTATTGTAAAATTAATATTGTTTCATCTCCTGCCGTTGACATGAATAAATCCAATGAATAAATATCACTAGATATTATCGCAGAGATGCGAATTTATGACCATGCGTTATGTAGAAATCCGAAAAAAAAATAATTGTTCAAAAAAAACATTTTAAAATTAATTTTCAATTCAATTTATTTTTTTATTATGAGAGCCTTGAGGTGGGAGTCTCATTTGTAGCTCTTATAAATTTTAAATGAATATTCAAGTGAATAATATGTCCAAATGGACCAAAAAATGGCATAAGGTCGGTCCATATAAATAAGCAATGCCCATTACATCCCAGTATTCATAAATAATAATGAAGTAGAATACCCAAACATAGCCAAATATCTACGTTTGATTCTGGAAACCTCATGTAAAATAAAGAAAAGAACTAAACATGTGCAATAGTTAAATGTCCTGGCTTATATGGGGATACTTTCGTTTATCTAACAACAGTAAACTATTGCTTTATAAACAAGTTGTTAAACCATTATGAACCAACGAGCCCCAACTGTGGGCATGCCCGTGCGAAACAAATATATACAGAGCGAAAGCCAACCACATAAAATAGTTGTTCTATATAGTTGTTATCCATTAAGAAAGCCATATCGAAACGAGAAAATCGTATTGATATTTTGATAAGCATTGTAAAGGGTTATCAAATTTGACGTATCGTTTTAAATAGGCCGCTACTTTTTGTACAACTATTAGATTAAACCGAAGTTTTTTCAGGTATGCAGTAAATACATTACTGTTAGCTAAAATGGATCATTGAGCAACGTGTTGTTATCATCAAAACTTATTTAAAATATGGTGAAAGTTTTGCAGAATTTCGTTCAAAATACGGTAGAGAAAATGGCAAGAGTACGATAACTAGGGCGATATGAATTGATAACGGTTTTTTATAAGGCTCAAAAAAAGCATTTTATACAATCTGAGGGGTGCGTCTATCTTGCAATTGTAGAAAATATTAAAAAACGACACTTACAATAAAGTACGAGTACTATACCGGTTTTGAAAGCCAGAAATCTGTTCTATAATCCTAAATTTAAATTAAATTATTTATGTGAATAGTTTTTGATAAATTCGCATGCAAACTCAAAATTTTTCAAAATTGTGAAATGAAGTGCTAGATGGGCTTCTTGTGGTCAATGTTTAAATCAATTCTGAATCGAACATAGAAACCGAATGGTTTTATGTCTTCTAGTTTTTGAGAAAATTGAAAACTACTAAAACTACTTTTTTATGAGATTTTTGTTTTTTGCTTGCTTACACAAATACATCAGTGATGTACTCTTTCCAACAAAAATTGTCAGTACAGGGAAGATAAGATGTTTGTCTCTCAGTCTGGTTGTAATGACTTACATAAATCGGTCCCTCTTTAAAGCTCTCACAGGGTTGACGTAGTGTGTATGATAATTCGCCATAACTCAGAGAGCAATTCTATATTTTTATTTTAAATTGGAAGATGGTAACCCCACATCTTCCAATTTAAATTAAAAATATTGCGGAACGAAATAAATTCCGTTTATCTTTTTCCTTTTCTGGTAAGATAATAATAGGCGCGTTTTTTAAGGGTATCTCCAGTAGTCCAACAAAATATATGCATTTCGTAACACAAAAAAAAATCAAAACGAAAAATATATCACTGAAATCCAATTTATTCATTATAAATATTGTAAAACATAAAATACTAATTTCTAATTTCACTACTCAACTAATCCGATGAGTAACTACTGCTACTGCTCTCGTTATTTAGGTCTACTATTAACCTTTCAACTGCTTCCTCGGCAAAAACGTCCATTTCCCACATATTTGGCTCAACAACCTGTTCAACGTGTTGGACACATCGATGCCATTTTTCCTTGTCAACCCTTGTAAGTGCTGTCGTTAGTAGCTCTCTTATTTCAGCCATTTTAAATGACTTGTTTTGGCTTGCTACAAACCCTTTCACTTGAGCCCAAACCAATTCTATTGGATTAAGGTCACAGTGATAAGGCGGCAAGCGAAGCACTTTATGTCCCGCATTTTGAGCCATTTCATCCACGACTTATGTTTCATACTTGCTTTTCTTTCCATTGCCTTTCATTCCATTGTATGATTGCATCCTTACCTATGTAACTTGAGATCTTCCTTTTGGGAATTCCCGTATTCATTGGCAAAACAGGCGTCATTCATCGGAAAAACAAAGACATCATACAAACAGGTACATAATGAGATGAAAGGATGTATTTATGTTTTTTTTTATTTAAACAGTTTGCGACATAAACTCAATCAGCAAGATTTTCTAAAAACATTTCCCAGTCCTTTCCGCTATATGTATATTGTGAAAGGTAGACACAATCAGGCAATTAGAATACAAAATTATATAACCACAACGCAATGTCATATACCTAAACAGATGGTAAAAAAAACTGCACTTGTGCAGCTGTAACTGTACAATACAAATACAATCAAATTAAAACCGAATGGCAACACCCCACGTATTAATGCGCTCTCAAAAGCACCAAAACCGAAAGTTCTTTGACAAAATCCATAGAAAAACCCTTAATTATATTCTTCATTGTAGATATGGTAATACTCTTCTGATGTGCTTCAGTCACACACGCTGCTTATTTTGGTGGATGATAATAGCAGGCAAACACAAGACGATCATGCTCATTCCCGTTCGGCTGTGTGGGAGACTGGTTGGGGTGGGTTGTATGCGAATTTTAGGAAAATTACAACAACAATTCCTTGGTATGACAGTGGTTTGGTTTTTATTTCAGTGGCAATTCTTGCGTTTGAGTGCCGTGAGAGTATCTACAGGCACCACTGGTAGAAAAAAAGCTATCCAATAGGCCTGTACTGACAATTTTTGTTGGATAAAGTATAGCACCCAGCATTGCGGCGTATAAAAAGTCAGGTATGTATGCAGCGCCTTGCTTGGGCACACTATAGGATTTGGGGTAGATGCGAGGTTGGGTGAATACAAAATTTCTTTTGCATTGACCGAATCTGGATTCAAAAACTTTGAATTTATCCTATATATCCAATGTCAACTAAATATATGTACATTTAAACGTATTCCAAAGTTGCACATTTACAATTTTCAGACATGAAAATGTAATGCATTATGAAATTATTTACAAGAAATTGGTCTAATTCCAACTAAAACTTCAACTCCCTCACTGTGTTGCAACTTTACGATGAAAGTGGAAAAATATAATAATTTCAAGTTCGGCTGGAGGTGGTGCTCAGAAAAAAACCTCTAAAAAAAAGGTGACAAAAATTGTATAAATACAATCAACCCATCTATCGTCGCATTTTTCCATGGGCCTCAATGTCGGGTAGAGATTCGCGAGGTGCTTGGGCTTGCTACATATAATTATCTCTTTTGTGATCAAAATGCCTGTAAACACGGTTTTTCAGGTAAATTAATTACATCTTAAGCTGCAACTTCAGAATTTTTTTTAAATATTGTTGTACATCTTTATTTTAAAATTAGCATTTAATCGCTTGGCGCCATCACGACAATAAAAGTGAACTAAGTAAATCTACTATAATAGATTACTTTACTTATTGTCGTGAAATAGCCGAAATAATAACGTCTCATATTGATATTATCATTGGCGGCGATGAAAAACTGTTCAAATCGGCGAGACGTTTCTTACAAAAAGGAAATACCACAGAGGCCGTTTAATCGAACAGATGACCTTCGTAGAATTTGGATTGTTTTGCAAAGAAGATAAGGTGGGGCGCGTCCTTAAAATTAACTAAAAATGTAAGGAAGATTTGTGGACTTATATCCACAAATACGTTAACCCGACTACCAGTCGTATTTGTACCGACAGCGCACGCTAGTACATAGGTGTTGAGAAAATGTTCCCTAGTTCTACGACTCATGAAGTTACGAACCATACCAAAGAGATTTACATAACTTTTTAATACATTGAAATTTGAAAAATTGACGTGACTATTTTTAACCAACTCCTGACTTACTCACAAACTAACTGACTGAGACGCGTAATGCCATGCAATTCTACCTATTCCTGCTGTATTCTGGGTAACGCTACATGAATTGCTGTACTTTACTTACAAAGATGAACCACATCAACATTAATCCTCAAAATAAAATCAACGTAAATACCAAAAATCAAAAAACCTCATAAAAACGTAGTTTTAGTAATTTTAAATTTTCTCAAAAACTAGAAGACCAATTTAGCACTTCATTTCATAGTTTTGAAAAAAATTGGTCTAAACCTTTTTTTCATAGTTTTTATTAAAATTTTAAGTTGGCATGCGAATTTTTCAAAAACTATTCACATAAATAATTTATTTTAAATTTAGGATTATAGGACAGATTTCTGGCTTTCAAAACCGGTATAGTACTTTATTGTAACTGTTGTTTTTTTTATATTTTTTTTTCAATTTAAGTAATTTTTTTCTAAAATTGCCCCTACCTTCTAAACGGGCAAGATAGACCCCCCCCCCCCCCGCGCCATTTTTTCAAGCTAATCATCTTCACCGATGAGGCAAATTTTGGAAAAGAAGCTGACAAATTTTATTAATAGTAAGTTTCCTTTCCCTGAATGAAGGGTTTTCGAAATTTAATGCGAAAAACAAATCATTGACTTTAAGAACATACCAGCTCGAATCCATTGGCATCATTACCCCGAAATTCTTAAACCCCAGCAAGAAAAAATTGCTCGCGTTTCTTGAATCTCCTCATTATTCCATATAAGGTAGAGTACCTACACTTTTTATTTCGTCGTTTTTTCCGCTTTCTGATTTATTTCCATTTTTAGATGTAATTATAAATCAAATTTATGGTAAAAATAGATCAACACTTCAACTTCGACTTCGACTTTGACAACCACGCCGCAAGTCTTAGAACCAATGCTTTTTAATGCGATGGAACACATTAGATCCTCAATCTCAACTTCGACTTCAACGTTAGAACTAAATCCTAAATTCAAAGTTAAAGTGCAAATATCACCATCCTTGCGGCGATGTTTTCTGTTTTTCCAACATGCAAATGCTTACACTTTGAGATAATTTTCTCTCTTGTTTGTATTTTGACATCATTATACCCTATTCTAAGGGTATATTAATTTTGACCCATAGTTTGTAAAATACCTTAAAAGTTACTATATTCATTTATGATCAGCATCGATAGTAATGTCGATCTAGCCAATCCCGTCCGTCCATCTCTCGGCAAAAATTAGGCCTTTAAACTGGACCAAGAGAGCTGAAATTTTAACCATATACTATCTAGGGTCCCGAAATAAAAGAATTTTTGAAATCCGCCCACAGACACGCCCACAAACTAAAAAAAACAAATTTTTCGAAAAAATCGAATTTCGAGCTAGAAAGCTGAAATTTTTTATATACTCGTATGATCTATGACTCCTAAAACTGCTCAATTTTTTTATTTTTTTTGAAAATCCAAAGTTTTTTTTTTATAATTTACGCGCACTAAAGGGATTTTTTTAGTACCCTTATCATGTATTGGCTACACAGCGCGGGCGTTAGGGAAATTAGGATTAGAAGAAAAGGAGAGTTGCCGATGCATGTTGGTTTTGAATGTTTGTATGTTATAATGTAAAGGAAAAATAGAGCGTGGAAGAGTATTCCACATTCGTGTTGTACGGCTGAGGAAAGACTCTTTGTACTTCACTGTACGTCCGAATACAGGCTTGAGGGTGAACTGATGGGCATTCATTGCATGGCGGGTATTGCGGTTGAAATGTTCAGGGGGTGGAATGCAACTGGCTATTTCGTTAGAGCACTTATGGTGGAAGTACCGATAAAATAACGAAAGACAGGAGACATTACGATGATGACTAAGAGAGTCAATCGATCTCGCGATGTCTCGGTCCCCAATGAGTTTTATCGCGCGTTTTTGGATCCTGTCAAGTAGCTCCAAATAAGTTATTGGTGCACCAGACCAGATATGAGCGTTGTACTCGAGTTTTGGGCGAATAAACGCCTTATAAATTGTAGCCAGATCAGAAGGGGTGAAATATTTCTTACATCGCTTAAGGAAGCCTAGACATTTCGCAGCGTTCTTGGCGACATCGGATATGTGGTCGTTCCAACGAAGGTTGTCATTGACAAACAAACCGAGAATGGAAAGTCTTTCGGTTTCAGCGAT
This sequence comes from Portevinia maculata, assembly GCA_949715645.1. Lineage (NCBI taxonomy): Eukaryota > Metazoa > Arthropoda > Insecta > Diptera > Syrphidae > Portevinia > Portevinia maculata. The sequence goes on from OX454526.1 coordinate 226,907,560, forward strand.
GCAAGTGCCATTCATGGATAATGGCAGTGTATGTGGGTTTTGCTTTAATGACAGGAGACAGCATTGTGTTTTGGAAGCATTAAATTCCACTCTATTGGTTATACCCCACTGAGTTATGCTGTTAAGATCGGAATTCAATCAGCTTAACATACGTTGCCGTTCCAGTTCCACACCCGAAGAAGTGAGACGTGACCCAGGAAACGAGTATGAAAAGCTGAGGGTACTGTCATCAGCAAAGGAATGGATTGGATTAGAAGTAACAGACAGGAGATCCTTTATAAAAATGAGAAAGAGAGTCGGGGACAGAACGGAGCCTTGGGGGACACCAGCATTTATTTGGTGAGTTGCAGACTTGAAACCGTCCAAAACAATTTGAATTAAACGGTCCGAAAGGTAATTTCTAATCCATTGAAGACGAGTATCATCGATTCCAAATGCACGCATTTTCGACAAGAGAGCTTGATGCCAAACTCTGTCAAATGCCTTTGAAATATCAAGCGCAACAATTTTACTTTTACCACCTTGGTGAAGAGATTGGTTAAACTTTCCGGTTAGATATGCCATCAAATCACCAGTAGACCTGTTGCTGCGAAAACCATACTCCCGGTCATTAAGAAGTTTTCGCGATTCAAGATATTTCATTAGCTGACGGTTTATCAGCATTTCCATGACCTTAGAAAGAAGGGACGTAAGTGCAATTGGTCGGTAGTAGGAGGGAGAAGAAGACTCGCCTTTTTTGGTACAGGATGGACAAATGCTGTTTTCCATCTTCCCAGGAAGAGCCCAGAAGAATAGGACAGATAGAAAAGCTTACGCAGTGGTTTTGCCAGCGTAGAAGAACACCTCTTCAGAACGATGGGGGAAATACCATCTGGACCAGGGGATTTGTGTATGTCAAGATCTCGAAGTACTCTAGCCACTGTACGAGTGCGAAACTGGATTGGTATCATGGAGTATTCTACGCGCTCGAGTACAGGGGGAGATAAAGCACAATCTGGTAGCGTTGAGCTAGCTGCAAAGTGAGCAGCAAGCAGATTGGCTTTGTCCAAAGAGCTGACGGCTGGAATGTCATCGTAAGTGAGTGTCGGGATAGATGACGAGGCCGAATTCTTGATGTTTTTGACAAACGACCAAAAGTGGGACTTTGTAGTATTTTTTGCCTTAGCTTTTGGTCGTGCGAGAATTTTACACCGATTAATAAGGGCATTGCAGTCATTTCTGGCTCGTTTGAATTTGTTCCGGTTTTCCTCAGATGGGTTGGCTTTATAAGCCCGAAAGCTTACCTCTTTTAACCTGATAGCCTCTTTGCAGCTCGAATCACACCACGCGTTTGCCTTGGGTTTGATACTTTTTATACGGTTAGGGATAAAGCGTTTCATAAAGTTTGAGCTAGGGAGCTGAAATTTATAGTATATACTCTCTATGGGCCCTTTATGCTCATGCTTAAATTTTTTTTAAATCCGAATACTGACACGCCCACAATTAAATAAAACAATTTTATTGAAAAACCAAAGTTTGAGCTAGGGAGCGTTTTTATTTTGTTGTTTTCGATAAAATCCTTTAAATGTTATATAACAAAATATGTAGAGCGTTCTTAACAATTCAACCATACTAAGACTATGGTCACGCCCACTTATGAGGGATATGAATAAGAATAGGGTATCCAACAGTTCGCCCAAGCGGACTGTAGCACGTCCCTATGTTTTTCTCTTCTTTTTAAGAAAATTTTCGCTTTTAAAGTTGCATTTCTCAATATGTTTGACTCGACTTTGAGCGCTAAAGTTCTCGCTCCTGTCAAAGTCGAAGTGGTGGTTGAAGTGTCGATTTGTTTCTACCATTATTTTTTTTATTTTTAAAAGGTTTTTCTTCACTTCAAATGCGTTCGCTATTATACAAAGAAATTAAGATGTAGAAAACTGTCAGTCTTAAGAAGAAATACTTATTGATTTAAGAAGATTTTCTTAAAAACAAACAAATTTAAAAGCTTTGACTTTTGAAAACATATTGATTTCAAGTAGCATTTTTTTGCTCTGTGTACAAAAAATACAAACATTCCAAAATAAAGTACTACGAAACTTAGTGAATGCACCATTGAAGGGGAAGGTGTTGTACCTTGGTCCGTTTGTACCTAGGTCCGAGTGCTAATTCTTAGGGTAATACTAAGCATGAAAAAATATGTTCTTCTATGAAATGTTCCCCTTTTGGTCATTTCTTTTCTCAATTTGTTTCTGAATGGCAAGCTGTACGTGTCTAATATAAAATTGACAAAAGCCCACAACAGTATTTTTTTTTATTTTTTGTGAAGTGTCTAGGTGATAACAGTTGTTTTTAACCGTTTCTATGGTCAATTGGGGTAAAAGTATTAATGTTTTTTGGCGGGAACACATTGTCATATACGTCTTAATTCCGCTTTGGCGAACTGTTGGCCGTTGGATACCCTATTCCTGTCCCTAAAAAAGTGGGTGCGGAAAAATCTAAGTATGGTTGCATTTTTTTTTTTTTACATTTTATTCTAGTCTACATATTTTGTCATACATAACAGTTTTGAACGTTTTTCTTAAGGATTTTATCGAAAAAAAAACAAAGTTTTCGTAAAAAATGCCTGCAAGAAGTGGACATGGCAGAAAACTTTGTATGAAGGAATTGTTGAAAACGACATTAAATACATACTTTGCAAGGAAAATGATTTTCATTTCCAATGCTTTTAATGCTTTTAAAAATCTTTACCCATAAGCATTTCCGGCGGTTTTTATTAAATTGTGGGCGTGAACGTGGGCAAATTTTAAAAATCTTTACACTTGAGAAATTCGGGCCCCTATAGAGTATAATGTCTAAACACATCTTCCTAGCTCAAACTTTTCATTGTCTATAGATCTATTTATTTGAATTGTGGGCGTATCAGTGGGCGGATTTTAACTATTTTTAAACATTAGCATTAAAGTTCCCTAGAGATGATTTACTCCAAATTTCAGCTTTCTAACTCAGCTTTTTGTGCGAAAACGGTCAGCAAAACGGAAACAAGCGGTCTCACATGGTCGATTCTGTCGGGTATATCTAATATGCAGGTGCTCAAGTTTGGCGGAAAAAAAAATAATAATAATTTTGAAACCGAATTTTAATATTCACTTTAAAAATGCCAAGACGCCTGAATAAAAATTATAATGACAGTCTGTAATCTGACAATTGGATTCGCAGCTATAATTGTCTGAAGTTAGTACTGGCTTTGCATATAGACTTTATAGTATTATCACTTCGTGTATACGACAATACGCCACCTAACGACTTGAAAACGATATGATGTGATAGGTAGAGGGGTGGCGTATATGGTTGATGTATTATTTGTTGGTTTTGATGGAAGTTTGGGGTAGGTTATGTCATATTGCAAGGAGTTTTAATTTCGGGGTGTGTGAGACTTTCTGCACTGGAGCACTCAGACTCAATACTGGTCCATTGTACTACCAGGCAGACACACCACATTTTACTGTGGGAATTTACTCGTTTTTCTAAGAAAAACGAGAAGGCGCTTCAATGATAAATAGCTTAGGTTTACAGCACTCACCATATCCGCACCAAATTCCTGCCACCTGATACGAGCAAAAGCAGCACAATCACAGAGGAAATGTTCCGCAGTGTCGTCGCTTTCTCCACAGGCTTCGCAGTTGGTGGTATCGCTTAGGCCTAGCACCTTAAGGTGCTTGGCAAAAACGTAGTGTCCCGTAAGAACGCCAGTTGTCTGTCTGCAGTCTTTTCTGTTGAGAGACAACAATGCCAACGGCGATTGTGTTCATAGGAAACCCAACCGTCAATGGAAGCCCTGACCGAGGACGCAGGCAGACAAATCGCTGGTTCAGGTCCTGAGAAGTCCCCCTCTGAGCCCTGTCCAGCAAGTTCATCGGAGATCTCATTTTCCGTGATCCCGTTATGACCCGGGACCCAGACCAGTCTAAGTGAATTCAGGGAGATCTTGCATTCACGGACTATTTTGGAGGTGGTTAAGGGGTTGAGCAAGGCCTTAAGCGCAGCCTGACTGTCGCTACAGACGCAGATACTTCGCCCCCTCCATCTGTTCCTCGCAACATATTCCATGGCCATTAGGATAGCATAAGTCTCCGTTTGGAAGACTGACGCATGTTTGCCTAAGGAGAAGAAAAGTCTAATGTTGTCGCTCTCCATGAAAACACCAGCACCAGATCCTTGATCGGTTTTGGAGCCATCCGTGAAGATTCGACTGCATTCCTTTCCAGGCTCAGAGTCTGGCCAGAGCCAGTCCTGAACACGTTAAAAGTCGACTTCATAGTTGCGAAGTTCCGGTGTCATTGCATCAGACGGCATATCCATAAGATAGGAGTCGAACGACAGCCGTTGCGCCAGTTCATCAAAACTCCAGTGCGAGTTATACCAAAAGCCACCTCTTTTTAAGCGTGAGATAGCTTTGATTGTGCAACCTATAATGTAAACATCAAGGGGCGGGAGATTCAACAGTGCATCTAGGCCGGAGCCATTCGTGCTGGGGAAGGCCCCCGTGCAGCCGAGACATACCTGCCTTTGGAGTTTGGCAAAAGCAGCAGTAACGTATTTACGTGAAAGCTTATTCCACCAAACAACCGATGTGTATGCTATAAATGGTCTTATCAAAGCCGTATAAATCCATAGGACTCTTTTCGGTGATAAGCCCCATGTCTTGCCGAAAATGCCTTTTACACTGCCAGAAAACAGACAGCGCCTTGGCAGTCTTCAGCTCAACATGTTTGGACCAAAGAAGTTTGCTATCCAGGATGACTCCCAGATACTTTGCTTCATTGGAGAGTTGGATTGTGATGCCTTTTAGCACTGGCTGAGTCAACACGACCAGCTTCCTCCTTCTCGTAAAGAGAACAACCTCAGTTTTAAGAGGACTGACCGAGAGCCCATTCCTAGTGCACCATTCGTCGATCACGTCAAGGTCCGCCTGTGCCTTGGCGTACTCAGTCGCTAGGCATGATCCAACAGAAAGCACGGCAACATCATCCGCGTACGCCTGAGCGTAAATATTAGAACTGTTGAGTGCGTTCAACAGAGAGTCGACCAGCATACACCACAGCAGTGGAGACAGGACGCCGCCTTGCGGGCAACCTCTGTTTACCCCCGCCATAACATAGCGGCCACAATTCGCATCCGCAACCGCAACCAACGTTCTATTCATTAGCATTGCTTTAATCCACAACACCAATGGTTCGTCTACGCCGTGTTGTCTGGCGGAGCTGCACATGCTATCAAAAGTCGCATTGTCAAAAGCACCCTCAATATCGATGAAAATGCCCATCGCGTATTCTTTTCTGTTAAGCGCGCCCTCAATTCTACCAACTAGATTTTGCAGCGCAGTCTCGCAGGATTTTTCTCGTTGATAGGCATGTTGCATCTGAGATAGTGGGTGCAATCGCAAAGCAGTTTTGCGTACATGAAGCTCGACCAGCCGTTCCATGCTTTTCAGCAAGAAGGAAGTCAGACTGATTGGTCTGAAGCTCTTGGCGAGCGAGTAGTCACTTCTGCCAATTTTTGGTATAAATGCCACTCTAACTGTACGCCAGGGTGTTGGAATATATGCCAGTGCTAGGACAGCAGTGAAGATTTTCTTCATAGTCGGTAGCAACTGGTTTGTACATTGTTGCAGCATGGCTGGGTATATTCCGTCCGTACCAGGTGACTTGAAGCCGTCAAAAGACGCAAAGGCGTATTTAATGGCCTCGTCCGTTACCACGGCCTTCGCAATATACCAGCTATGCCGAGTTGTTTGTCTTGGCTCACTCATAGTCTCGGTAATCGGGGCTGGTTGTGAACCAATTGTAATCTGATTACCCGGAAATTGAGACTCCAGCAGATAACTAAGAGTTTCCGCTTTCGTCTCAGTAAAGGTGCCATCAAATTTTCCAAGTGAGTCCAGTTTGGCTGGTTTGCCCTTTTTCAGAACTTTTACCAACCTACTAGTTTCACCCAGTGTTTCAATCTTTTCGCACAAATTCCTATAAGAAGCACTTTTCGATACCCGAATTAGCCTCTTATATTCCTTCTGCTTCGATCGGTAGAGATTAAAGTCTGTCTCCAAATCAGTCTTGAGTGACCTATTTAGAAGCTTTCTAGCTTCTCTTCGGATTCTTTGCAGTTCCGAGCTCCACCAGGGAACCGGCGTTCTGCGGCGTTTACTTACTGGGCACGTCAGTTCGAAACAGCTAGTAATGGCACTATTCAGGTTTTGAACAGCATCCTCTACCTTTTGTTTCGTCCTGAGTTTGGTTGGAGTTTTGAGAGTTTTTCCCATTTCCTCCATGAAGCGTATCCAGTTGGTTTTTCTTGGATTCCTCCTCTCCTGCAAAGTTATGGCTTCGCATTCGATTTGGAATTCGATATATCTATGATCTGAGAGGGATGCCTCCGAAGAGACCTTCCAGTTGGTAACCGCCTTAAAGTATCTATTTGATAAAGTCAGGTCGATCACCTCCTGTCTTCTTGACGTCACAAAAGTTAGCTGCGAGCCAACATTGTTGATAGTAAGATCACATGATAGAATGAAATCCAGGAGATGGTTTCTTCGCATGTTGCATTTGCTGCTGCCCCAAACAATGTTCTGAGCATTGGCATCGCAACATATAACTAGGCCCATCTTCCTGGTGTCGCAATAGTCTATGAGTTCAGCAATTGCCCTTGGTGGTGGAGGTACTACCGAATCATAGGGGAGATAAGCTGACGCCACGACGAAGGTCTTCCAATCACCATTCGTTTTGTAGCTTATGACTGCAGCAACCAAATCTTGGCCACAAAATTGTCCAAGCTTAGTCGCTGAGAGGTTCGACACATTAAGACACGCCCTGGGCCTTTCGGACCGCTCGTCACAGAGTATCGTGGTGCCACGAATACCTCCAAGGCCACAGATGCGATTTTTCCACAGCCATGGCTCCTGTATGGATGTTATGTGGGGTTTTATACTCAACCCGGAAAGCTTCTTGCTGATTAGAGCAGTAGCAGCCTTCGAATGTTGAAGGTTAATCTGGGTAAATATAATTACCGTGTTTTTCTTCGCGACAGCGAATTTCTGTCCACTGGTGCTGCAAGCATTGCTGGTTGCAGAAAATGTTTCATCCAGATTGTGCGCGGGGACCTCCTTGAGTTAGAGGTATTACAGTGGAAGGGAACGCAGAAGGTGCGTACGCAGTTCCACCGGTAGGAGTGCTCGAAGCCTTCATCCTCCGTTTATTCCTGTTCGAGCTATTGGAAGAGGAGGCAGCGTTGGTCTCAATCCGCTGGTGCGTTTCGGTTGGGGTAAACTCTGCCCACCTGCATCTCTCAGCCGTCGCCGCCGAGGTAGTGCAGCTCTCAGCGCTTGCGCCTTCAACTGTTTCAGTTTCCTTGCGCCGCGCGATTGCCGCCTTCCTCTGTTTCCTCTTCCGCTGGCTCTTAGACAGAAGCCCACCGGTGCGTACCGCTTCTGCAGCCCGTTCAACCTCTCCGGTTTCCTGGGCCTCATCAGCAACAACGCAACAATCAGCTACCTGTCTATTGGAATGAAGATTAAGCGTATCAGGTTGAACCTCTCCGCTAATTTCTCCATTTTCCAAGGAGTCTTTGGAAGCAAGCGTTCTTACAGCTTCTAATTCAACGCCTGTACAGGCGTGGGGAGTTGGTAGTATGTTAGTTGGGGCCTCCAGAATCCTTGCCCTGACCGCGGTCGTTAAGACCACGGGTGGATTTTCGCTGTTGCGAGTGCCACCTGGAGTAGACATAACCTTAGGTTGTTCCTTCATACTTTTGCTTTTGGTTTGGTTCGCGGTAGGGCATTCACAGCGAGTAAGGCGCAGCCTGCATGGGCGCAGACCGTAGTCTATTCCCATACAGACATCGCTTACATCTCTGCTATAACCCTACAACCTCGGATAACGAGCGTATCGTACCGAGGCTCCCCTATGAACCACCTGGGGTCGCGCCTGGTGGGGAACCACCCCCCAGTATGGATTTTAGTCGCCTCTTACGACCGGCATGCCTACCTCAGGTAAATTCTAACCCCTATCCCGAAGGCGGGTTTGGATTTCAGACGCCTCTTACGACCGGCATGCCTACCTCGGGTAAATTCTGACCCCTATCCCGAAGGGGGTTTGCAAGGAGGTAATGTAAATAAATGTCTATAAATAAAGATATATTTGAATAAATTAGTGTATTTTGTTTAACTGTTGGCTCTGTTTCCTAGACAACAGTTTATCTGGTTCTCTTTTTTTCGTTTTCCCTTACTTTAAAGTTTATACACATATTTTTGACGGTGGCAAATGCTTAAGTTTATAAACAATGATGCCAACATTTATGTTGCCAACTCTGTCGACTAAGGTCGACGTTTTCAAATTCGTGTTGATGATAATACATACTATAAAGTATATACATATACAATGGCCGTAGTGATCACGTTGAGAGTTATGCAAATACAATACATACATACATAGTTTCTCTTCGTATTCACATAACTCAACAGGTGCAACGAATGAAGCTTGGCATGCGCATAAATCAGCGAAGGAACTCTCGGTAACTCATCTTTCAAAGTTTTCTTTGAAAACGTGTTCCCTTACGAGTGTGCAACTGAACATTTGTTATGTATTTTTCTTTAATATCTACACCAATTGTGCTACAATAAGAAATTCAATTAACTTATTTTTTAATCAATGTATCTCATTTTTATACCCTATTCTAGGGGTATATTAATTTTGACGCATAGTTTGTAAGATACCTTAATATTGCCCGTAGACCCCTAAAAGTTACTATATTTATGATCAGCATCGATAGTAATGTCGATCTAGCCATGTCCGTCCGTCCGTCCGTCCGTCCGTCCGTCGGCAAAAATTAGGCCTTTAAACTGGACCTAAAGAGCTGAAATTTTAACCATATACTCTCTAGGGTCCCGAAATAATCAAGTTTACGAATTTTTGAAATCCGCCCACAGACACGCCCACAAACTCAAAAAAACAAAATTTTGGAAAAAATCGAATTTTGAGCTAGGAAGCTGAAATTTTTTATATATGATCTATGACTCCTAAAACTGCTCGGGATATAAAATTTTCAAAATCCGCCCACTGCCACGCCCACAAAAAAATAAAACAATTTTATTGAAAAACCAAAATTTGAGCTAGGGAGCTGAAATTTTTAATATATACTCTCTAGGGGCCCTTTAAGCTCATGTATAAATATTTTCAAAATCCGCCCACTGACACGCCCACAAATAAATAAAACAATTTTTTTGAAAATCCAAAGTTTGAGCTAGGGAGCTGAAATTTATAATATATACTCTCTATGGGCCCTTTATGCTCATGTGTAAACATTTTCAAAATCCGCCCACTGGCACGCCCACAATTATTATTTTTTTTTTTTTTTGAAAATTCAAAGTGAGCTAGGGAGCTGAAATTTATAATATATACTCTCTAGGGGCGCTTTATGCTCATGTGTTAATTTTTTTTAAATCCGCCTACTGACACGCCCACAATTAAATAAAACAATTTTATTGAAACACCCAAGTTTGAGCTAGGGAGCGTTTTTTGTGATAAAATCCTTTAAATGTTATATAACAAAATATGTAGAGCGTTCTTAACAATTCAACCATACTTAGACTTTTGTCACGCCCACTTATGAGGGATAGGAATAAGAATAGGGTATGCAACAGTTCGCCCAAGCGGACTGTAGCCCGTCCCTATGTTTTTTTATGAGGTCAAGCAAGAGGTGTACCTGTACACAACAAAACCAAGGAATTTGATTGAATTGAAGCAGTCCATTAAAACAATAATTGAGACGATCCCGACTTCAACCCTTTTATGATCAGGTGTCGCATATGCGTGGATAAGCATGGAGATCATTCACGGTCTATCATCATCAAAAACAATTGGTTGTATAAAATAAAATTGAATTTTCTATACAATAAAAGGAAAAAACATAGGGACGGGCTACAGTCCGCTTGGGCGAACTGTTGGATACCCTATTCTTATTCCTATCCCTCATAAGTGGGCGTGACAAAAGTCTAAGTATGGTTGAATTGTTAAGAACGCTCTACATATTTTGTTATATAACATTTAAAGGATTTTATCACAAAAAACGCTCCCTAGCTCAAACTTGGGTGTTTCAATAAAATTGTTTTGTTTAATTGTGGGCGTGTCAGTAGGCGGATTTAAAAAAAATTAACACATGAGCATAAAGCGCCCCTAGAGAGTATATATTATAAATTTCAGCTCCCCAGCTCACTTTGAATTTTCAAAACAAAAAAAAAAAAAATAATTGTGGGCGTGCCAGTGGGCGGATTTTGAAAATATTTACACATGAGCATAAAGGGCCCATAGAGAGTATATATTATAAATTTCAGCTCCCTAGCTCAAACTTTGGATTTTCAAAAAAATTGTTTTATTTATTTGTGGGCGTGTCAGTGGGCGGATTTTGAAAATATTTATACATGAGCTTCAAGGGCCCCTAGAGAGTATATATTATAAATTTCAGCTCCCTAGCTCAAATTTTGGTTTTTCAATAAAATTGTTTTATTTTTTTGTGGGCGTGGCAGTGGGCGGATTTTGAAAATTTTATATCCCGAGCAGTTTTAGGAGTCATAGATCATATATAAAAAATTTCAGCTTCCTAGCTCAAAATTCGAGTTTTTCCAAAATTTTGTTTTTTTGAGTTTGTGGGCGTGTCTGTGGGCGGATTTCAAAAATTCGTAAACTTGATTATTTCGGGACCCTAGAGAGTATATGGTTAAAATTTCAGCTCTCTAGGTCCAGTTTAAAGGCCTAATTTTTGCCGACGGACGGACGGACGGACGGACGGACGGACTTACGGACGGACATGGCTAGATCGACATTACTATCGATGCTGATCATAAATATAGTAACTTTTAGTGGTCTTCGGGCAATATTAAGGTATGTTACAAGCTATGCGTCAAAATTAATATACCCCTAGAATAGGGTATAAACAGTCTGGTGCAGTCTGGTCAGGTAACCTTGGGGGCCAGCGGAAAGTGGTGTTTCTGGATATTAATTTGTTTGGGAATTTTCGTTGAAGCTCCGCCGCCGTAACCGATCTGGCTACGTGTGCAGTTGGTCCATCTTGCTGGAACCAAATGCTGTTGAAACCAATACTTCTTCGGCGCAGTTCTGTTTAAAAAAAACTCCTTCAACATCCTTTAAAAACGGTCCACATTGACAGTTACTGTTACACCGTTTTCTTTAAAGAAGTATGGCCCCAAAATACACCTTGATGAGACTGCGCACCACGCAGTGACTCCTTCTGGGTGCAGCATCGTCTCATGGAGTATTTCTGGATTAGATTCACTCCATATACGGCAATTTGGTTATTTCCATTGTCGTTTAGATCAAAATGGGACTTATCAGACATAAGCAAGCATTTTATCAAGCTGTTGTCTTCTTCGGTCATTTCAATCATTTTTTGGCAAAAATCCAGAGGGTTTAACTTGCTGACAATTGTTACTTTGTACGGAAACAAGTTTGAGTCATCCGCTGTAATGACCGTCTGCTGACTCCAATTTGCGCCGATAAGTTTCGAATCGAAACGCTTGGATTTGCAATTGCCTGAATTGACTATGCTACAGCCGCGATTGTGTCTTGAACCCGATTATAGGGATATCGATGGTACGGTGTTCGTGCGATGCTCCCAAATTCGGCAAACATCTTTACCAGCCTCATTATGGTCCATTTACTCGGGGGAGTCCCACCAAACTCCCGCCTAAATTCCCTGAAATGAAGGACTGGAAAGCATGGCACAGCTGCACTATCCAAGTTGTTACACTCTTTCGCGGTCAACAGAAAAAAGGTGAATCGGAATAATTCGATTCCCACTAATTAATTTAAATACCGAAATACAAAAAAAATATACGTCAAACCACGATTTGAGATAACAAAATAACCACAAAAGGCTATTTCCCGGTAACTCAATCTGGGGTGGGTTCGTTTAGAAAATCACAAAAAAATCTGAATAACTAGCTTACGCTGTTGAACGATGAATTCACAAAAAGATGGGCGCCACATAATTTTACGGAAAATTGTGAAACCTTGTTACAGAAGCACTGGAAAATAGAAAATCCAAAGAAGAGAAAACACAAAGGTTTTAAACCACGTTATAAATCTCCGTCGGAGCTTGGCCACTTATTTCTTGGACGTTAGTTAGAAAAGAAATAATGACGGTAAACTCAATGACGAAAAGGTCAAACAAGGTATTATGGCCTGAAGGGCAAATGAAAGTGAAGTGACCGGCGTGACCCGCTATGGCGTCGCCCGGAATACCAAAAATGGTTGAAAGGGTTTCAGAATCCTACCAGACTTTTGCACTACAAACTCCTACCCAAACGAACTACGATAATATTCACAAGTTATTAAATCACTCTACTTAGCTTTGTTTTTGGGATCCACTCCTTCGTTCTTTTGTCTCTATCAACTGTCCTAATATTTATCCTCCTCCTTTGTCCTTTGTCTTTCTCTCCAAATCCTTCTTCCACTTTAATTCCTGTCTCAACTCTTAAACTTGTTCTTTTTTGTACGATAATTTTATCACTTTACTTTTAAGCGTTTACTTCGCACTTTGACAAAACTCCTGTTTAAAAACCTGACTAACTCGTTAGCTGGTCAAACAAGAAGTGATCTTCCAGAACTTTCATTGTTCCAGTTCGGCCAACTCTCATTTCACACACACTCGTTCAAACATTAGTAGAGGAATCCCACTCATGGCGTGCAATGGACGTCCGCCTATGTGTTGGTGGTTGTCCGCCATATTCCCCTACCTTCATTCGCTCAAGCGACCCAACGGCAGACCACATTCAGCGGCACTAGGGCGTTTTCCAGTCACTCAATCCATTCTCTCTTACCCCAACGATCCACCACTGGAAAGTCAGATTATTGGGTTGTTTGACCGACCTGGAACAATATTATCTTCAATTCACGATCCAATCTCTGTTTGACATTTCTCGTATGAGTTCTGCCAAAGTGCAAGGTAAACACAACAGTATGCATTACGCATTATTAAAATACCCTTAAATCGGTAGAAAAATGAAAAAAAAAAATGACTGGGTTCCCACCAATATGACCCACATCCGGAGGAGAAGAAATTCCAGGATTACGTTGCCATTATGCCCGCCCAGTGCGTGGAGTAAATTCAAAAATCCCCTTGGACCCCAAAACAAAGCAAAGTAAGTTATTATTAATTTAGAAAACCGCGGATTTTAAACTTGTCTGGTGGAATCCTGTTCAAAAAGGGTGTAAGGGTCTTGCCAATCGAGGGTCATTCCTTACAATCTAGTTTGCTGGACAGGATTTCTCCTTTTTATTGGCTGGTACGTTGTTTCAGTGTATCGTGTCAACCAGTCTTCTGTGTCTCGTGTTTATCTTCAGTGTTCGCCCGTATTGTCCTGTCTTCTACGGGAGTGTCTTTCGTCTTGGCCGTCCGCCTACCCTCTTCTGTTGCTCTTCCGGTGCTCCCACGACGGAGTTGAAGGATAGAGCGTCATCTGCCCCCCATCGAACCTAACACCCCACCGTGGCAGTGGTGGTTCTTTGGCAGATTTTTACTGGTGGACCGTCCGCCCACACTGATCTGCTGCACCTTCCTGAAGCGTTTATGGGGTCTCCGTGGTACAGACCGTCCGCGTACGACCCCGCGATGTGGCTAGTTTGTCGGTCTCGCCCCTTTCTTTGGGTGTGACCTCGTTGGGCCCATTTTGCACGGCTAGTGTGGTACAATGGAGTGGGGCACTTTTAACCGGCTGACGTTGTGCCGTGGCGTTGGGGTTTTCGTCCTCATCTACCTATTTCTGCTTCCTCTTGGGACCTTCTCTCTCACACTCTGTTTGCTCTGTTACATCGGGGTTGGGTACCTGTGGGGGTGGTACCTTCGAGGTTCGGGGAAAGTGGCCCAAAGGCTGATGGGACCTTGGTTGCCCTCCACTTTCCTATTACCTCGCAGATGCCACCCAATAGAAGAAGGGTACGGGGAGGGAAGAGAGGGAAATAAGGTGAAACTTGTTACATATAAATATTCCGCAACAAAGCCTTCCTTTCGGTATTCCAAGCATTTATTTTAATAAATCTAAATTGAATAAAAAAAATAAGCCGATTACTCACACAGAAAAGAAGTTATAACTGCATGTGTACGTTTCAAATAAGGACCACACTCCGGACCCCAGCTCTGACGTTCTACATATACATATTCTGTCGACACGGTAGTCCTCTACAGGAATCTGACCCAAATCTCGGTCCGGCCAGCACAGACTATCCGCTACGGATCATTTGGTTGTTTTTTCTTCGTTTCGCTTTCGTTAAATAATTCATAAAGTATCGGGATTTTTTTTGTTTTGTTGATTCTATTCCCGCAAGTAATGTTTTTCTTTTGTGACCGTGTCCATTGGGATCCGATAAGATTCTATCCATCGACAGTCATCATTCTGGTTTAGCCCGGCCATAGAGCCGTATCTTTAGAAGGGACGGCGAACTTTTAAAAAGTAGTGCCTTTTAGCACGCTTCCCGCCCAAGGTCAGTAAAAGATTGTAAAGAAGTTCACGTTGAAACTGGATGTCCGCATCTAACATAATAGTCGGCGTCGTATAGAACAAGTTAAATTTAAAACATTTTAGATCTAAGACATTTTGTCTCGTTCTCTTTAAGTAGATTAGATAGATTAGATAGATTCTTTATTTTTTCCATCATAAAGTTTACAAATTGGTATACTTAAGAAGGAGGACATGGCAATACTGCCGTCTGCCTTCTCTTTAAGTATCTGACGGATTTATTCCTAGTTTTAAATTAAATAATGTAACCCTGAATAAAAAACCCTTTTAAATTGATCATCTTTCATCAGTCTGAGATTGAGCACTACCTCGTTGAGAGGAAGTACCGGGGGTAGGTAAACCCTGAGGAATTTAGTGGCATCACTTACCAAGCGGCGCGTTGGCCATCGGAGTCCATGCTTAGGCTTAGCGGAGTGGGCCAATTCAAGGGAGATTAATATCTTTCATCTCACTCTACACCACTTTTCCGTGTGGTTTTCCGTTCGGGCGGTGGTAGTGCAGCCCCCCCCCCCCCCCCCCCCCCCCCCCCACCCTGTAGCGTGTGTACGTTACAAATTCAATAAATAGAGACAAAGATATATTAAATTTTGTTTGGTTTATATACTACATCTGCTCTTGATTTAAGTGGCAAATGTTTGCCATTCTATTCGTTTCGGTTCTATGTATTATTTCTTTATTCATTTCATTCTGGATATTCCGGATACAAAATTCGAAAATTCTGTCTTTTATATTCCTTATCCGGAAAACATAAAGAAACGTACTTAGTACAAGTTTGATATCGATAAAACGTGGCCAACGCAATAGTTAAAACAAACTTGCCTAATTATAATGAATTAATAACACAACTAATTTCCAAGCATTAACGACAGTTTGGAAAACACTTGAAATAAAATACAAGCGCCTTAGCATATGCCGGGAATGAATTTGGGCCCCGTCATTTACCCTTTATATTGCATAGTTTTAGAAGTTTACAAAGAATAAAAATTGAATTGCAATCGATACAAAATGGAAGCCGGAAGCTTAAACATTAAATTCTTGCAGTCAATTGTAGAACCCAAATAAAAATGTAATGGAACATAAAATTTTCTTAGGAAAAACTTTAGGAACTATGACATTGGATATAACACTTTATATTAGGTCCGTTCGCGAACTAATATGCAAACGTAAATTTATATAAACTTTCGTGCAAAACTACACAAACGCGTTCGCGTACTGAGAAAATGGTAAAAAGATGAACGAAAGAAAAATTTACTTTCGGTAATTTTTCTTTACACAGAATTTCGGCTGGTAAGAAAATGAAAACTGTCAAATGATGAAATCCTATGAATTTGCCAGCAAAAAAAACAGCGGTTGCTTCTTTTCAAGCCAAACTTAGACGTTTTTCATTTTTTTACACAAAAGCGTTCGCGTACTTTTCTTTGAAATGAGAGGATTCTCTCTCGATTTTGGATATTTGGCAGTTTTCATTTTTCTACACGTAAAGTACTCGAACGGACCTATTATTACAATGGTTGAATACATCTCCTAAATTCAATCATTTAAAACGTATGGATCGACTCTCTCCATACAAACTGGGGAATACGATACGAATACGAAAAAATGTGTATTATGCATTCCGAATGTAACCCAAAATAGCATTTGCCTCATTTAACATTCAAATAATAAGAACTTTCGAAATCGGGTATTTCGCGTCTAAGTGCTAATGGTGCGATGATAGCGTATTCACTCAAATTCCGACCAGGGCCATGATTTTGAATTGACAACATAAAATAATACTTGACGTCCCTTAGCAATATATTCACCGCCCGTGGAGAAAAACTTTAGAAAAGCACCAAACTTCTATTCTATCCCCTCTATTATTTTAAATATGTAGTAAATAGCACTTAAAAATAAGCCATAAACCATTGCTAGGTACTGTTTCCGATAGCAACAAAAAAAAACCTGTGCTGTTTCTTACCCCGTAATCACAGACAAATTAACTTAAATAAGTCCATTAATCCATGCCATAAGCATCTATATTCACCTCGATTACCGTTGTCGTTTTCGACTCCAAAATACACGACCCTTCCAAATGTGTATTATGCTTGACGTTTCAAATGTCTTTTTGTACTAGATTTGAAGTCGTCTCACGACTTTACTTTAATTACCTAAGAAAACTCAACACCACAAATGACCTTAAAACGACCTTTTTTGTCGTTTGCAATTTTGCTCCCGACAGGTAGTCGTGTGATTCAATTAGACTGTATTTCAGCGTTTGTAATGGATTTTTTTAAGCAGAATTCATTTCTTCTGAATGGAAATACCCACTCCATTCACGCTTTCGTTTTTAAGTGGAAAATATTCAGTTTATTTGTGTTTGTCCGTTGGTCAACTTCAACAGTTACAAATACCTAAAAAATGGAAAAGAAATTGAAAATTACAAACAAAAGACAGTCAGAAGTTCTTACTTCATTAATGGAGAAGAATTTACATTTGGCAAAAGGATTCAGCAGAGGGTTAAAAAAAATCGATTTCGAAAAATCTTGGACCTGTATTGCTACAAAAATAACAGTTATGTCCCTCCAACAAGAGATGGAAAAGGTTGGCAAAAGGTATGTACCGACTTACAAATATTTGAGTAGGTAATAAATGTTGTAAACTGATTTTTTTTGTTAGGGTTTGGGCAGATTTAAAATACAAAGTAAAAAAAAATTAGTGCACAACAAAGAGGAATCACGTGCAACTGTAGGAGGTAACATTCAATCCGCTCACTGGTCACATGAGGCTGAAATGAGTCCAACTCCAACTAAATCAAGGATTCGAAGTGGTTTAAGGAATCGTACTAAAAGTCACCGCTTTAAGGAAAATAGAGAAAATTTGTTAATAACAAACCAAAGCGCAGGAAAATTTGTACTCAAAAGTCAAAAACAGTTTAAAAAAACATTGAAAAAGTGTTAAAGGAGAGCAAAAGATATAATAGGAAGCGGTTCAAAATAGAAGAGGAGCGCCTTAGAATTTACAAGGAGGAAGTACAAATGAATGATTAATATAAAATGGAGGACACCAAATGGAAAATAAAGGACCTTGAGTTACATGCGAAGCGAGCTTTTCAAAAAAAGACACACTTTTTGACAGTTCCAGAAGAGAGATACCCAGTGATACCAATCTTTCTCAAAGATTTTACTACATTCTAGTCTGGTACAAATCTGCTACGAATTTGACGGGGCGTGTGCGTTAGGTAATAAGGATTGAAAATCAACACGACTCGGGAAACGACAAGACGTTTTCGACAAATGACAACGGTAATCGAGGTGATTATATAAGTACTGTAACATTTCCAAAAACCCCTTTTAGCGAACGCAAATTATAAAAAAAAAAGTTGTGCAAACTATTTACTTTTGTTGAAACTCGTTCGGAATATTTAGTTTCTTGCAAAATATATATATTAAAATAGATTCAAATGCGTTTGTAATCGTTGCAAATAACCCTCCACTTTTTTGAGAATAGTGAGTGGAAAATATACCAGCACCACAGAAAACAGAGTCGGATGATCGGTTGTTGCAAGCCGTGAAACGGAGCTGAAACAACAGTCCCCTCTTCCAGTGTTAGCAATCACAAGGTACTATTATTCATTCAACCATTTGAAAATAACTACTTTCCGCAACGTGTATTAAACACTGACAGTTTTTGCTATATTGCTCCTGCATTTGAAAACAGTTTTTTTTAACAAATCGTTGATCATTTCACTTTATATATATTGGTTTATTTGTCAGGCCTATTCTACTATTCACGTGAATCGTAGATTCGATTCCCTTTCGCTCTGGCTTTCCATTCTGCTATCCATCGGGTGAACTATATTATCCAACCCAATTTGACATTCAAGTTGACAGCTTTTCATGTGAAAATAATACGAGGTTCGTTGTTTGCAAATTGAAATTAATGTAATCGATTTGATCCCTGTTTACGAAAATCTTTGGAAAGTTGGATATGTTGTTTTGATTAATTATTTTCAATAAAATTAAAAATATAAACAAACAGGTATGAATAGTATTGGACTTTTTTTTTCATTTCTAAACAGTGGAATAAGAGAATCATCAAATAGAAAACTTCGCAGAACCAAATGTGGTGTGCCTGGGGTTGTTATGTGTGTTGACGGTACGCACATTTCTCTTAAGCCACCTTATCAAAATCCACATCTGTTCTACAACAGAAAAGGCTACCACAGCCTAAACACAATGCTGGTAAGTGCAATAAAATGTGTTTTAAATTTTACTTTGAAAAAATTTCCTTTCAGATATGCAATCATAAGCAGTGGATTAATTACGTTGACGCAAGTTATCCCGGAAGTAGTCACGACCGTGCTTACTGACTACTTTTCGAAATGTAGAAGCAGGTTCCAAACAATCCAAATTCAATACACAACACTGCAAAGGACGAAATATTATAGAGCGACCTATTGATGCATTGAAAAGTAGATTTCGATGTTTGGATTTGTCCAAAGTATTACAGTATTCACATCAAAAGCGACACAAATTATAAACGTGTGCTGTGTTCTACACAATATAATATGTAGACATTTTCAAGTATCTCTTATCAAAAAATAAGAAATTATTGTTTTAAATTGGTCTCGGTTTATTGCTCTGCTTCTAAAAATGTTAATAATCTTTATTTATACAAATAATCAAGCAATAAACTTACATTTTATTGACCACCAACCAGACAGACGATCCATTAAATGAAAAACCAGCGACATTTTATATGCGGATTTGAATTGTATAGAACGAATGCGTTCACGTGAATAAGAGAATACCGCGCAGTATTATTGATGTTACCACGACATTAACGAGGTGAATCCAGATTCAATTCGAATGAATAGTAGAATAGTGTTCAGTGAAAATTGAAGAAAAATCCCCCCGATGAATAGCAGAATAGGGGTGTGTGACATTTGTCATTAAACTTGAAGGTTCTATGGGCCCGAAATGATCGCATGCAAAAATTTCAAGATAAGCCCACAATTTAAAAAATCCTCTTATCGAAGAAATAAATGGAAATGAAAGTCCTGCTCTGCCCAAAGTATGAAAAAAAAGTCCTTAACAATTCGCCCATACAAAGTTCTTTGCCACGCCCACTGTATCTTGTCCGTCCCGACCGCTTTTCGTATTTTGGAACCTTTATCCCAACTTCTTCAACTGTAATGCCGGGCACTTTCTCATTGTTAGGAACAGCGCTTGGAGATCCGGGCAAACTGTTTGTTTAAAGAAAAAGAAACGTCAGTGGATGGATTATCTTCTTTTGAATTTTGAAACTTCTCAACTCAACCAACTTCCAAGTAAAATTCAATTGATAGGTAGTCGACCAACCTGTCGACTCACACTCACAGAGAAAAATTTAAAGACCAAAGTCGTTAGGTTATTTACATAAAATTGAACCGTTTATTTTGGAGTTTTACTTAAGACTAATCTATATTCCAAAAATTATCCCGAAGCAAGGGATGAAAAATTACCAACCCTATGGTACGAGGGCGGGTCAATAAGTCCGTGACTTTTTGAATTTCTGACTTCTTTACTGAAACGGCAACACTGCTCCTGTCAACAGGCATCTGTCAGTTGACTCCTGTCAAAATTTAAACTTGCTGCGTCAGTTAGTTTGTGTTTGACAGCTATTTTTATCAGACTACTCACTAATTTGAGGAGAAAATGGAAAAAAAAGTGAATTTCGTGTGCTTATTAAGCATTATTTCTTGCGAAAAAAAACCATTACCGAGACCAAGGCTAAGCTTGATAAATACTATGGGGACTCTGCACCATCGATTTCAATGGTAAAAAAGTGGTTTACTGAATTTCGTTGTGGCCGTACAAGCACTGAAGATGCCGAACGTCCTGGACGCCCAGTTGAGGTCTCTACACTCGAAACAATCGAAAAAATTCACGATATGGTGTTGGCCGACCGAAGATTGAAAGTGCGAGAGATTGTGGAAGCCGTAGGGATCTCGCATGGCTCAGTGGTTTCAATTTTGAATGATCACTTGGGCATGAGAAAGCTTTCCGCAAGATGGGTGCCGCGTTTGCTCACAGTCGACCACAAACGCAATCGTGTAACAACTTCACAGGAAGGTTTGGCGTTGTTTAATCGCAATATGGAGGAGTTTTTGCCCCGTTTTGTAACCGTGGACGAAACATGGATCCATCACAACACACCAGAGACCAAACAACAGTCAAAACAGTGGGTTTCTAAGGGTGAATCGGCGCCAAAGAAGGCCAAGGTGGGTTTGTCAGCCAATAAAGTAAACCTTCAAAAGGGAAGAACAATCAATGGGGAATATTATGCCAAATTATTGGACCGATTCAATGACGATTTGAAAAAAAACCGACCTCATTTGGCCAAGAAAAAAGTTCTTTTCCACCAAGACAATGCAAGGGTGCACACATGTGCAGTTGCCATGGCAAAAAACCATGAATTGGGCTATGAATTGCTCCCTCATCCACCCTATTCTCCAGATTTGGCTCCGAGCGACTACTTCTTGTTCCCAAACCTGAAGAAATGGCTTGGTGGAAAAAGATTTGACTCCAATGATAAAGTCATCTCGCAAATAAAGGCCTATTTTGAGGACCTCGACAAATCATTTTTTTTGGAAGGGATAAAAAAATTGGAGAAGCGTTGGACAAACTTTATAGAGCTCAAGGGAGACTACGTTGAAAAATAAAAAAAAAATTTTATCAAAAAATCTGTGTTTTATTCCAAAAGTCACGGACTTATTGACCCGCCCTCGTATATACATACACATGGGTGTTTGACGTAAATAGATATCACAAAGAAATGCGATATCTTTCAGATAGAGAAAGTGGCATGCATAAACATTCAGCGACGTTTTCTCTAGAATTTATCCATTAGCTGTTACAAATATTCTTGCGAGATCGTTTGGTCTCCACTTGAGAAAATAAACACTTTATGAACAACACTTGAAGAGTATTGGATTACAATAATGCAAGTCCCAAACTGATGCAATGTGGGAACAAAAGAATTTAATATTTGAAGTGGACAGACAGGAAATACTGGACATGGTTATGCATAACACAAGCGTAATGCCGATTTGGAAGAGTCGGATACGACAACGATAATCAGGGTGATTATCTGTGGTTACATGATGAGAGACCTGGGCTCTTTCCGCATCATATAACTAACTGTTCATACAAAATTTATTCGTTGAGGTTAAAAACTATCAGTTACTGAATAACTTGTAATAATAACAGTTTAGGGCATCACTACCCTTGGATAAATGAAACACCTGAAGACGTTCTAATTTTTCATAGTTTCAGTATTGTATTTACGAATATATTTCTTGCATATCGAACATCGTTTTGTTTTCCTAACATATGAGTTTTCTTTTAAGTGTATATATATTTTTTTGCCTTTGTTTCGTTTACTTTCAAAAAATCTAAAACTTAAATTAGAACAATACGTGGAGAATAAATTAGGAAAAATAATTAAAAAAAAGTATGAAACAAATACATGAAGAGAATTATACAATCTTACGTTATACACAAAGTTTCTATCCTAAAATATACCAGTTATTACATATAAAATAAATTTATAAATATTTAATACATACATAGTCCTGCAAAATAAAGATACGATTATACTCGTATCTTGAATACTAACAGAAGGAAAAAGAAAAATATTGAAAAAAAATTATCGGTTATGCGAAGCAATGCAGTAAACTCTAAGTACGGATTATTTCTGTTTTCGTTTAGAAATTAAAGTGTGCGCACGATGATGATAAATATGATGTCATGTTCAGTGTACACAAATTAATAAGCGGTTAATTGCCGCATCAAAGACAGAAGTTTTTTATTTATTTTTTTATTTTTTCTATTTTAAGTCTTCTTTTGCTTGTATGCTTGTAGATTATTGTTCTCGTGTAAAACAAAAGGAAAGTAAAAAAAATACTGTCAAGTAAAATCTCTAAAAAGTTTGTACAACAATTTTCATTTATCTGTTACTTGTGTGGTTGTGTGAGTATGAACTAAAATTATTAGGAAAACAATTGTTTGTGTAGCGTAGCATCCAGCTTAAAACAAAAATCAAACAACTAAGAGTAAAACTTATATACGTTCAAACTAAAAGTATAAACTATTTACAAAATGAAAATTGGTTAATAAGAATTTCAATAAAAAGTACCTATTTATAAATTTAAGACTAAATCTGTTGTTCTTCCATACGACTTGGAATACGTTATCTTTTCTTGATTTTATTGTTTTTTTTTTATAATTTGTTTGCTTTGCTTTACATTGTAACTGTAATTTATTTTTATTAATAACTAAGCTTCTTTTTAAATTCTATTACTAAATCATTGTTTTTATCTTTCATTTTTTTTGTGTGTGTTGTTTTATAAATACTATTTAAGTTTTCTAATCATTCGAATACTTTAGGTGATGCATTTGATATCATGAATGTTTGTTATCAGTCAGTTCAGCCCATCGGACTTCGAAGAATTTTCTCATACCGTGTCCTGCTTTGCCGACCGGTGAGTCGTCCTCGTTAAACATTTCGCAGTTGTCGAAGATTTGTCGTACATCCACACAGAAATCTTCGCGGGTTTTATAACTGAAAAGATAATGAAATGTGTATTTTGATAAAAAAATGTTAATGGAAAAGTTATGAAAAAGAGAACAAGGAAGCCTAAGCTGACTTACTCCCTGGCAAATAACAACACATATAAAAGGTTTAAAACTCAGAGCAATCGAGAGCAGTGACGTTATACCCTCTTAAATGTTGGTATCTGAACAAGTGCAAGAACAAAATCGATAAAAAAGCCTAATGTTACAGAGTTTAATGTGTTCATTGTAAACATACATTATGTATGTATGCTAACAGGTTCACTATTGACGACAGCTTCCACGAGTTTATTGCAGAAATGTTAGGAAGGTTCACCAAAAGGAAAACTACATACCAAAAGAGATGCAACTTTCCATTATAAATCAGGATAAACATTACACATAGAATCTCGTCAACCCGACAAAGAAAAGTGAGAAACAGCTACATTTGTGAGCTTTTCATGGTAAGGAAATTTATTTCAAACAGCCGTAAAATTGAATTGAAAAAAACGTATGGCTAATAAAAACCATTAAAGATTTTCAAGACTGAGCCCTTAATGGGTTAACGGCAGCGCTCAAATTTCCGAAGTGGATTGCTGACAACCCTTCCAGAAGGAATTTCGGATCTGGCCCTCAAAGTTGCGGGTTGTGCCGTTGTGAGAGATACCAGCCTCAAATGTAAACAGCCCTCATGTAAGATCAGGACCCGTAACGTCAACGGACTATGAATTGAGAGTATGGACCTGGAACGTACTAACACTGTACGCCCCTGGTACTGCTCAAAAACTTGAATTTGTCGCCGGCAGATATTGCCGCGACAACTGTTTTACAGCCGATAGTCACAAAATAATCCACACGTAAGGCAGCGGATTCGTCGTGGGAAATCGGCTAAGATCAAAAGTTAATGATTTCAGGCCGATAACTGATTGACCCTATGAAGGAGGAGTTCTATGGCCTCCTAGACGAAGCCTGTCCGGAGTACGATGTTAAGATCGTGCTCGGGCACTTCAACGTCAAAATCGGTGAGGAAAAAATCTTTGGCGTATTATTCGGCTAGCGACCCACGACTCGACAACGAATTCTGACTAATCGACATTGCGGCAGCCTGTAATACGGTGACAAGTTGCACTAGGTAGACTGCGCATCTAAAAGCAACCTGACGCTAATCAATTTGAGGCACGCATCCAACATCTTTAACGTGCACACACTCCGAGTGGCAAACGTTGACTCTGAGTATTTTCTTGTTGCGTCTAAGTTCAGAGCTCAACTGCTCAACGAAAAGAAGCTGCGAATAATGGAGTAGATAGAGTCCACAGAGAGTGCCAGAGCGAGATTTTCCGCTGTGCATTCATCTTCCACAGTTGCAAACAATCAGGGCTATGGTGAACAAAATTCCCTCCGGAATATTTCCCATTTTTCAAAAATAGGTATCGGCATGAATTTCGAAAAAAGAGAAAAAATTCCTTCCGGAATAAATTGGTATCGTAGACAAAAATTCCCCCCGGAATATTTCCTTAGCAAGTATGTTGGTGGAAATTCAAATATCTAAGCAATTTGTATGTGGAGTGGATAAGTAGACATTTTAAGTTTGTATTTTAAATCAAAAAAAGTGAAATAAGAGTTGCATTGGTTTGTTGTGGCTCAAATAAAAAGAAACTTTAGCTTAAGAAAAGAAGAAGAATTTTGTCCTTATGCAAGTATTTTTTTGTTCAAGTTTTATTTTGATAATTTTATAGAAAAATAAACATATAGAAAAATAAACATAATGTCTAATGAAGTTTCATTAAAATATTTTTTAACTCAAGCATTAACTTCTTCAATTGTCAATGGCCTCACTACGAATAGGAGCATAGACTGTGAATAAAGAATGTAAATAAATTTTAGAAGCTTCCAAGTAAGGAATTGAGCAGCGTAAAACCTCCAATGTCACTTATTTATGTCACTTCACTAAATCGAACGCGAGTGTAATAAAATATTTAATAACATTAACACAATTTTCTATTAAAAAACATACATTACCGAAATCTTCTCAAATATGAGCTTAAATTATAATTGAATTAATTGCGATTGACAACTGTCAACGCCTTCGAACATAACTTCGAAAATTCCGGGGGAATTAAATTCCGATGGAGATTCACGATACTAGGAATAATTTCCAAGGAACAAAAAATGTTCGGGGGGAATTTTTTTCCATCTGCAAACGATGCAATGCCAAACTAGGGCAGCAAGTGAAGAGTATCGAGCCAGGAGAAGGGAGGAGAAAATCCTGCGTAGAAAGAAAAGGGCATACGCAGTCGCCCAGCTCAAGCAGATCGAAAGGTCCCGCGATCAAAACAGCATCCACAGGTTTTCTAAAAAGACCAAGCAAGTGGCTGCTGACTTTAAGACCGGAACGGAACGCTGGCTCTTTGAAACAGCGAAAGAAACATAGTCACCAAAGTACAGGGACTAGTAGATGTATTTAAGCCGCATTTCGAGCAACTGTTAAATGGGCATCATGTAGAGAGAGTGATAGGGCAGGAAGCGAACCCTCCAGTCAACCAAGACCCGGTTCCACCTCCCAGTATTGAAGAGCTAATCATAGCTGTAAAAAAGATAAAGAACAACAAAGCTGCTAGTTCTGATGGTTTACCAACGGAGCTTTTCAAATACTGAGGTGATATTTTGCTAGGGCGCGTGCATCAAATCATCAACCAAGATAGCATGCATTACAAGAAAGGCGATCCAATGTCTTGCAAAAGTTATTGAGGTATATCGCTGCTTAATGTCGCATATGAGATTATATCCATCGTACTGTAACCTGTGAACGTCTGAAACCGTTTCGCAACACACTAACCTGGCACCTAACAGGTTTGCTTCCAGCCCGGCAGATCTACAACAGAGCAAATCTTCACACTTAGGTGAATTCTGGAAAAGACCAACGAATTTTAAATCGAGACCCACCATCTTTTCATCGACTTTAAACCCGCATATGATAGCGTCAGGAGTTCTACGTGGCGATGGCCGAATTCAGGACCCAGGCAAACTGATCCAGTTGTGTTGCCTGACGTTGGAAAACTCGCGCTGCAATGTTCAGTGTTTGTTATTTCTTCTTGTTTGCTCTTAATTAAGGAACGAGGTCAACGTTTGACGTGTGGGATTCCGAATAATAGCATAAACAATGCATACAATAACCATTTTGTTCTTGATGTTCTTTAGTTCAAACAACTGAATGTGTTTCCTTTTTATTATAACAAATTGTTTGTACTTCCATATATTTGAAGATAAAATCATTTTATTTAAAATCGAGGTAACTTAAAGCATTAAAAAAAAATGTTTCTTTTCGTCACTCGCCTTTCGGTTTTACATAGCGACAGTTGAAATGGTGTGGTTCGGCTAACGACACCTGTGACCGACGATCTAATAACTTGTTATCCTGTTGGCTTTTTTACGTAATCGAAGTAAATTCGTGCGACGACTACAAAACTAGTAGACAAAGACATTCGACGTTTTTATGCTTTTTCTAAACGAAAGTCTTATATTAGTGTAACTGCAATGCCCACATTAATCGTGTCAAATTCTCCTATGACCAAAAGTTGAGGCAAAAAAATACTACAAAGTCCCACTGGTAGTGAAAACTTTTGGTCATTTGTAAAAAACATCAAGAATTCGGCCTCATCATCTATCCCGACACTCATTTACAATGACATTCCAGCTATCAGCTCTATAGATAAGGCCAATCTGCTTGCTGCTCACTTTGCAGTCAGCTTAACGCTCCCAGATTGTGCTTTGTCTCCCCCTGTACTCGAGCGCGTAGAATACTCCATGGGACCAATCCACTTCCGCACTCGTACAGTGGCTAGAGTACTTCAAGATCTTGACGTTCACAAATCCGCTGGTCCAGATGGTATTTCCCCTATCGTTCTGAAGAGGTGTTCTTCTTCGCTGGCAAAACCATTGCGTAAGCTTTTCCATCTGTCCTATTCTTCAGGACTCTTTCCGGGAAGATGGAAAACAGCATTTGTTCAGCCTGTACCAAAAAAAGGCGAATCTTCTTCTCCCTCCTCCTACCGACCAATTGCACTTACGTCCCTTCTTTCTAAGGTCATGGAAACGCTGATAAACCGTCAGCTAATGAAATATCTTGAATCGCGAAAACTTCTTAATGACCGGCAGTATGGTTTTCGTAGCAACAGGTCCACTGGTGATTTGATGACATATCTAACCGAAAAGTGGAACCAATCTCTTCATCAAGGTGGTGAAAGTAAGATCGTTGCGCTTGATATTTCAAAGGCATTTGACAGAGTTTGGCATCAAGCTCTCTTGTCGAAAATGCGTGCATTTGGAATCGATGATACTCTTCTTCAATGGATTAGAAATTACCTTTCGGACCGTTCAATTCAAGTTGTTTTGGACGGTTTCAAGTCTGCAACTCACCAAATAAATGCTGGTGTCCCCCAAGGCTCTGTTCTGTCCCCGACTCTCTCATTTTTATAAATGATCTCCTGTCTGTTACTTCTAATCCAATCCATTCCTTTGCTGATGACAGTACCCTCAGCTTCTCATATTCGTTTCTTGGGTCACGCCCCTCATCTTCGGGTGTGGAAGTGGAACGGCAACGTATGTTAAGCTCATTAAATTCCGATCTGAACAGCATAACTCAGTGGGGTAAAACCAATAGAGTGGAATTTAATGCTTCCAGAACACAATGCTGTGTCCTGTCATTAAAGCAAAACCCACACACACGCGCGATAAAACTCATTGGCGACCGAGACATCGCGAGATCGATTGACTCTCTTAGTCATCGTCGTAATGTCTCCTGCCTTTCGTTATTTTATCGTTATTTCCACCATAAGTGCTCAAACGAAATAGCCAGTTGCATTCCTCCCCTTGAACATTTCAACCGCAATACCCGCCATGCAAGGAATGCTCATCAGTTCACCCTCAAGCCTGTGTTCGGACGTACAGTGAAGTTCAAAGAATCTTTCCTCAGCCGTACAACACGAATGTGGAACACTCTTCCACGCATTGTTTTTCTTTCACATTATAACCTACAAACATTCAAAACCAACGTGCATCAGCATCTCTCCTTTTCTTTTCACCCTAATTTCCTAAACGCCCGCGCTGTGTAGCTAATACATTATAAGGGTCCCAACCCCTTTAGTGCGTGTTCATTATATATATATAAAAAAAAAATAGGTACGTCGTTAAGAAATACAGCAGTGGGCACTTAAATAGGGACAATTGTGACCACCTGTGCATCAGATCAATATAGAATTGCTCACCTGTTGAACTAGTATAGTATCGTTGTTAAAATTTTTGTTAGCTATCAAATGTTCAGTCAATCACAAATTTGTCGCTAGCAAATAAATTTTGAGGATTCATTCGCTGTTTTTTTTTTTCTTAAACAACATTTTTAAACGAAATGTCGTCAGTAGAACTGTTTTTGATATTTATTGATTCAGAAACGCTGTACATCAAGATTAACTTATAATTAGTACAGGATATAAATGAAGAATATAACATTTAATGGCAAGAATGCTTTGTTGAAATTAATGGAAATAAAAGAAAATACATGTATATAAGTAAAATAGATTAAATTTAGAGTACAACAAATAGAAGCGCAACCAAAGAAGAGAAAGATCAAAAAGACATATAAAACAAGAAAGTTAAATCAGTTCAAAATGGAGAGGTGTTCGAAACAAACTGTTAGGAATTTACGGCGTTCGATTAAGGACTTCACAGGAATGGGTAGACCATTCCAGAGTTTGACAGCATAAATGAAAAATTGCCTGCGTGATGTCAAGCAGGTAAATGTAGCAGGACGTAAGACTTTGTAACGATTTGATGAGCAGAAATTAATTTTATCAAACAAATAGTTTGGTTCCTTCACGTGAATTGTTTTGAAGAGTAAAGCACAGCAACGATATTTGAAAAAAGTCTCTAAATTACATCCAAGGAGTTGACGAGCTTCAGATGATATATGATCGAATCTTCGAAGATTGAAAACATACCGGGCAATTGAGTTGAAAGCAACCTTCAGTTTTTGAAGCGAATATGAGCCAGGATCGGCAAACAGCTCACAGCCATATGAAATTATGGGTATTATTAGTGCCTTTACCAATTTCAGTTTGACTTGGGTAGGTAAGATTGTTTTTGTAACAGATAAACCACGTAGCGATGCATATATTTTATTAATAATTGAATTTATGTGAACATCCCATGTCAACTTATTGTTAAAGAAAATTCCCAGATTTTTTGCTTGGTTAACATATTCAACTTGGCAGGAATTTAAAAAGATAGGAGGAAAATCTGAAAGATGTGGTTGTTGTTTGGATATTGGTATGGCTTTTGTTTTGCCGGGGTTCAGCTTTAGCCTATTGCGAGTTGACCACTCGAAAACAGAACACAGATCGTCGTTTATTTTTGAAACAGCATCTTCAATCATACCAATAGGAAAGCTTATGTACAGTTGAACATCGTCAGCGTATATATGATACTGACAATGCAATAAAACGGGAGGTAAATCATTAATAAATAGAGAGAACAATAATTGACCAAGAATAGATCCTTGAGGAACACCACAATTAACAGGAAGAAACGAAGACAGTTTACTATTACATGAAACAGCTTGCAAGCGATTAGTCATATATGAATAAATTAATTTGTTAGAAGTGTCAGAAAAGTTAAAGTATGTCATAAGTTTATCATAGAGAATATTTGGATTAACACAGTCAAATGCTTTAGAAAAGTCAAGTAATGTTATCACAGTTGTATAATTAGTGTCAATTGCTTGTCTAACATCGTCAGAGACTTTAAGTAAAGCAGATGTACAGCTATGTCCGGACCGGAAACCTGACTGCATAGAATTAAGAAGCTGCTTGTCTTTGATAAACACTTTTATTTGGGAGCTTACAATTGATTCAAAAACTTTGGACAAGAAAGGGAGGATGGCTATAGGTCTGTATTCAGAGTTTGTTCCTTTTTTAGGAATCGGGCTGATTTTAGATTTTTTCCAGGCGGACGGGAAGGTAGATGTCATAATGATGGTGTTAAATATATGGGTGATGTAAGGAAGTATAAGAGGAAGGAGCATTTTTATGAAGTCGGTGAATTTTATCTAAGCCAACAGACTTGCATTTGATAGAGAAGATTGCGTTTCCGACATTGTATATGTCAACAGCAGTCAAGGAAAATTCATTTTCTCTATTTTCTTGTTGTCGCGGTAGGCTTGTGGCAAGAGGTGAGCCTGGAGTAGAGAATCTTCGATTGAGCTCTTCCAAATCAATTTTGTCTTCCGAGGCTATGGATTTTTCCTTATTCAAACCAATATTCCGAACTTCACTCCACAGAAACTTAGAGGATCGATTAGAATCAAATCGATTACTATAGTAGCTAAGCTTAGCGGATTTAATAAGGTTAGTGACAATATTACGATTTGATTTAAAACATCTAAGCATCTCATCACAGCCGACGCGTTTCCAACGGCGATATGCGGAATCTCTTGTTTTGATTGCCCTGAGAATGTCATTCGAAAGCCAAGGGCAGCTGTGCGACTTAATAACACGGGTCTTAAGTGGAACATGTTTGTTAAAGAGGTAGTCAATAGTGGTGGTCAGGAAATCAGTTTGTTTATTAACGTCAGGTGTCAAACAGATTGGATACCAATCAATGGACGAACATTCACTAAAAATACTTTCAACGTTGACATTGCGAAAATCACGATATTGGATGGACTGAGACAGGTATTTAGGAAAATGTAAGTCAAGAGTAACAAAAACGAGATCATGATACGAAAAAACGGGAACTGATAATTGACTGAAACATTTAACAAGACTCATGTCACTAACAAGAAATAAGTCTAACAAAGACGGCATACAATTTGGTTTAAAGTGCGTTGGTTCAGCAAGGTTTACAAAAGAAAGGCCAAGTGAATTCATAGAGGTTTTCAAACTAATATATGAGGAGTGGAAAAGATTTATATTTAAATCGCCACAAAGAATGAATTTAGGTGCTAGATGACAAATTTCTTCAACAATTGGGGATATAACACGCGAGCTTGCAATATGTGGAGGCATATAAAAAGTTACGATAATACATTTATTTTCGCCGTTAAGGATATTGATGAAATAGTAGTCACAAGACTGGGTGCCGTCAGAGCATTTGATGAAGCTAGGTCTTATGTATTTTCTAACATAAATAGCAACACCTCCACCAGTAGAGTGAGTTCGATCAGCTCGGTAAGGCTTTTTGAATCCGTTTAGGTGAAATAGGTTACTTTTTAAATTGGGGTGAAACCAGGTCTCGGATACGCAAACAATATCAATTAAACTGTTTTCAAATATCAATCTGAACTCATCAAATTTATTCACAAGGCTTTGTGCATTTATGTGACAAATATGCAAGCCATTATGACTTTTGCATAGAGTGTTTAACAAAAAATTATTTTTTTCATTTATGCTGCCAAAACTAGTGTCATTGCTGCTGGTCATGATCACTATAAAAGCTCACAACGAAGTCGCAATCGAACGCAGATAATTTTTCAGCATCTATTTCACATGCCGATGAGAAAAGCGACAGGGAACATAAAAAACCAAAATGAATTGAAATAACTTGAACAATAATAAAATAAGTTAAAGGAAATAAACTAAATCTTCTGGTGTGAAAAGAGAAAGAAGTTAAGAATTTACAAAGAAATATAAAAAGTTTGTGCATGCAATAATTAATTATGATTATCATAATGAATAACATTGTTGACGTCAGTTCCGACAGCATTCCTCAGATCTCCAATGTTATGCATGACAAAAGAAGTTCGACTGGTTGCGGTGCGGATGTAAATTTGCCCATTGTACGTATGCACTGACGACAGTAGAGATTTCTGTTTTAGTCTCAAAGCATGCCGCTGCAGTTGGTAATTGCTTTTCGTAAGACTATCATTAATGAAAAAGCTTTTCGAAGAATCGATGCCGACGTCACAGAGTTTTAGTGGAGCTTTTTTGTTTTTGCAAAAGCTCGAAACAGCTCACATTAAGTTTTGCTTCTCCCGCTTCTCAGCAAACTTCAGTATGATACAAGCATCGGCAGGGGAGCGATCGTTGTCACTGCGAGAGTTGGTTTTGGCGCGAAAGATGTTGTGTAGTCGAGGGGGTTGAATATTTACAGCAGCGCAAACTTTGTTGTAAAAAGTCTCCAAGTTTTCCCCATGAGACTCTGGCACACCAAAGACTACAGCATCACAGCTGATTTTCTCACGCTCTATTTTGTCAGCAAAGAGCTCGAGTCGCTTAATGTCTTGAGATGCTTTTTGCAGTTGTTGTTCAAAAAGCATTTTGTTTTCTCTCACCTGTGCGTTAAATCGATCCTCTAGGGCAGAGAGTTTAGCATCCAGCGAGAGGGAAAAAGTCTCCATCCATTTCTCCAGTTTAACTTCAATACGGCTCCACAGTTTATCAGCTATGCCAGCTGAATTTTGGGCACCAACATCTCTCGGAGAGCTTACACTGCCTTGTACACGAGTCCCTCTAGTATTAGCTGGCTTTATATGTATAATATTTTTGTCGAGAAATATACAAAAAATATCGAGTGAGACAACAATTCAAACAAAGCAACGATGCACTCCAGATGAAAAGATGATGACAGAGAGATGTGCTTAATTTTGTGCACTTAAACTGGAATTTAACTTTAAAATAAAGGATTTAGTCGGACGACGAAATAAACACGTTTAGCAACTCTGCATTCTCAAGTAATACTGTTTTTTGGGTAAAATTGATTTGAAAGTAAAAATAAGATTAAATGTACGGGAGTAATAAATTTGAGACCTGCTTTAGTGAACGCACAACTAAAAACACATTTAAAATTGACTGAAAATCAGCTGTTTCACAAAAGAGTAGAAATAACGCCACCTATAGTAAGGTATTTCACAAGTATTTCAAAATTTGATATTGAAACTAAAAAACATAATAGTGAATATAGCGTTTTATTGCCATTTCCATTGCTGAGCATAAGTTCCCAATAAAACGTGCCCTATTATTGTTTTTGTGAACTAAAATCATATTTCGTTGTTATTTTTATGTGTTTTTTTGTTATTTCTTAAATGGAATATGACCTTACCTGTTCAATAAATAACATAAAAAAAACATTAATTGTGGGTACTACATTTTGTTGGATTATGTTTTATATATGCAGAATTAATCGTTACAAGGAGATCGCACGATCTTCGCTTAGAGCTCGGAAAAAATCTCATCTGAGCTATCTGCCAAATTGTCGGTGACTCAGTGAAAAATAATTTCTTCAGAACCGTTAGAAGAAGACTTAAGAAATCTGGACGTAGAGGATGCAAGGCGATAAAGAAGCCATGGCCTGCACAGTCTTCGGACCTGAACCCAATGGAACATTAATGACGTATTCTGAAGCGAAGGATCAAGCAAGCAGCACTCGATTGCATCGAAAGAAAAACTTAAAAATGTGTTACAGCAAGAGTTGAGTGATATATCTTCGAAAGAGTGCCGCAGACTAGTTAGCTCTATGCCTAAGAGGATCGCTGCTTCCATGGCCAAAGGCGACCCAACCGAATATTAATTATGTTTAATAAAACTATTGATTTATCCATCCATGTTCTGCATTTCGATCGAAATCGAATTTAATTCACTTTTCAATTTCACTCGGAATGAAATTTGGTGTTATGCATTTCGATCGTTTTAGATTTTTTCGAATTCACTTTCGAACTGTCACAATCCTAAACAAATACAATGTTTGCTTTTAAGTCAACATGGATGCAATAGTTTTAGCAATTTTCAATGAAAAAATGCTGGATTTGCACTTGAACCATTCGTAATAACTCCCTACAGATTTGCTCCAATTCACAATATTCATTTCGATCGAAATGCAGAACACACACTTCACTTTCACCTTGCAAATTCACAAAAAGTGGAATGCAGAACATGGGCCATCATATCCGCTTTCTTTTGTTTCATTTAAACTATTGCATTTTAAAGATAATAATGCCTAATAATTTGCCCAAGGCTGTATGTAGCTTACCTTAAATCCTGAAGACGTTTTTTGATTGTAGATAGATCCATTGGGTTCTTAATAATTTTACGATACGTTGGGAATTGCTTTGTATTCACAGGTAATAAAAATGGCCAGGAGTCTTCATGTAACTAGAATGGAAGAATGTGATTTTTGAGTAACTTGAGTGCATTATCATTTCAAGGTTACAACTTACCTCCATTTCCCCCAAAACTGTTTTGCAAACAGCTAAATCTTTCATAAGCTTCTTAGTGGCGTGTTTCTCTTTCTTTTCTTGCTTCAATTTCTCCTTAGCCTCATTCATAATCTGCTGTTGATTTGTCTGTTGAGGTTGTTGTTGTAGTTGCGGAATTAGCGGTGTTATTTGCGATTGTTGGGGTGGTGATGACACCATCTGTTGTGGGGGCTGTATTAAAGGTGGTGGGAGTGGGGGTGTTTGTAGTTGCTGCGGCTGCTGTGGCGCCAGCTGCTGTTGTTGTTGTTGTATTTGTTGTAGCTGTAGAAGTTGTTGTTGTGGCTGCGGCAACATTACTGGTTGTTGGGAAATAATCATAGGAAGTTGATTGCTCTGATTGCCCATATGTTGCGGAGATGATGGATGCACCATATGTTGCTGCATCGGTGACATATTTGATACAGGATTCGGTTGAGAACATAGATCCATTCCTAATTGCGTTGAATCCATGCTAATATCAACGTAGTCATTATTAATGGCCATCGGTGTTGATGGACGTGTCATTTGTGTTTGAAAACGGATAGCATCTACAGAGTTATTGTGATGTTCATCGAAAGACGTCGATGCTACTGAATGTGCGGGGCTACAAGAGATGTTCAAATGTTTAGTTGAGACAGATGCATAATGTATTTATTTTTGTCAACAGTATGAAGAGTTTTAAAAGAATTTGATGAACATCATCAAATTGTCAAATTCATCTCAATGTGGAGTCGCTATTGTAAAGAAAACAGCAGCTTACAGAAAGCCATGGTTTGATATAGACTGCTATAAAGACAGAAAACGTGAACTTTCATTTCTTCACCTATTTAAAAGATTCAACGCTACCGCAAGCAAGAAGCTACACCAAAAAGCTTATACACAATACAAACAGTTATGCTTACAAAAAAATATCGGAATATTTTGAAAACCAGGCTATGAGCCTCGCGCATTGTAAAAATTCGTCCGATTTCTGGAAAACAGCTAAAAAAAACTCTTTTCAGTTTTAAAAGCTTTTTGAGCCCCCCTAATAGTGAAAATTCAATTCAATATGCAAAGCCACACCTTACTAACGAAATACTGGATAGTTCAATCACATCTCAGGAGGTTAGGGAAGCCTAAGCTAAGTCAAACGACTTTAAGGCTCCCGAGAGAGACTAGTAAAAGAAAAAAACTAGATCTCTCATTACGTGCCTTGGGAGTTCCACAATCGGATGGCGTTGACGAAAAATTGTCGTCAAACAAGAATAAAGAAGATGAATTAGTTGTTGGGATCTGGTTGAGGACACAAATTTAAAAACGCTGCACCGCAAAACAAGGGAAACTAGGGAAGAGTATCGAGCCAAGAGAAGGGAGGAGAAAAAGATCCTGCGAGAAAGAAGAAGGCGTGCGCCAGTCTCAATGAAATCAAAGTCTCGCGATCGAAACAACATCCGAAGATTTGAAGCAATTTGAAGCAACTGGCTGCTGATTTTAAGACCGGGACGCAGGCTGTTAGAAACAGCGACGGAAACCTAGTCACCGAAGGGCACGGAATAGTAGATGTATTAAAGCAACGTTTTCAACAGCACCAAATCTTCATCCAAGCATGGGTGATAAAAAGCATGCCCGATGACTGGACTATCAGATCCATATGCCCCGTCTACAAGAAATGCGATCCTATGTCTTGCAAGAACTATCGAGGCATGTCCCTGATAAAAGTAGCATATAAAATCCCATCAAGCGTACTGCATGGACGTCTCAACCCGTTCTGCAACACACTAATCGGCACATACCAGTGAGGTTTGCTGCCCGGCAAATCGGCAATAGACCAAATTATCATACTGAGGCAAATCCTGGAAAAGACCAACGAATTTCAAGTCGAGACTTAGCATCTTTTCATTGACTTTAAAGCCGCATATGATAGCATTCATCGTCAGAAGCTCTACATGGCAATGGCCGAATATGGGATCCCGGAAAAACTAATCCAGGAATGTCGCGTGACACTTGAAAGCACGCGGTGTAATGTGCAATTTGGAAGCAGCTCTTCCGAATTATTTCAAACCTGTACCGGATTTCGGCAAAAAGATGCCCTATCATGTGCCTTTTTCAATCTTGTTCTGAAGAAAAAATTGCGCAGCTGTCAAACCACTAGGAGGCACTATTTTAAATAGATCCGTCCAAATACTGGGATATGCGGACGATATCGACATCATCGGCCGTTCCCAGCGTGCCGTGTAAGAGGCTTTTTCGGTTATTGAAGAACAGTCGAAATTGGTTGGTCTTGAAGTTAATGAGGACAAGACTAAATACATGCTGTAAACAAACAAACATCTGTCCACCGCCTAGGACAAAACGTCACTGTTTATAGCAATAACTTCCAGGTAGTTAAGGAGTTCACTTACCTTGGAGAAAAACATCAACTCCACGAATCTCCACCTTAGTGGAGATCCAACGGAGAATTACCTTAGCAAACCGCTGCAACTTCGGTTTGGCCAAACAAATTGGTTCAAAACTCCTCACCCGAAGAACAAAATGCATGCTCAATCGAACCCTTATCCTGCCAGTCCTGATTTATGGTGCCGAGTGCTATACGATAAGTAGGAAAGGGGAGCTTATATTGGGTTCTTTTGAATAAAAAATACTCAGTCGGATATTCGGTACTGTGTGAGAGGAGGGCGAATGGAGGAGAAGATACAACCGCGAACTCTAAAAGCTGCAGCAATGTGTGGATGTAGTCCAAAAAGCTAAATCATGTCAACTACATTGGCTTGGCCACGTTGATCGAATGGACATTAATGCTCCAGATAAGAGGATTTTCGACTCCTAGCTCCCAGGTTCGAGAAGAAAGGACGACCGAACCTCCGATTTAATGACCAATCCATCTGGGACGCCAGAGCGCATGGTCTCGATAACTGGAAGGGATCGCAGAGGATGGTAGGCTGCAATGTCTCAGGCAGAGATCACGGGTCGGGAGCCAGTTAATTAAGTAATAATAAGAATTGAAATTGGACTGGATACTAGAAATAACTGGAAAGATAAGCTTTTGACTTCCTATGTCATGTAGATACAAGCATTCGCGAAAAGTTTATTGAGGAAGCAGAAGCGTCAACCCATAGAGAATTCTACATACAAGCACCTTGAATTTTAATCTAGGATCATCAAACAACTTTCCTGATTCAAACAAAACAAGGTTCATCTCTAAAAATGTTCGTGCAAGAGGTGAGTTACTAACTCTCAACTTCGTGCCACACAGACAAGATCTTTTAATTCAATTTTTTTTTAATTTAATTAAAAAATCGCAAAGAGAAAACGTGGAAAACTTCTTAGGCGTTTACCCAATATTCCGTGATATTAGGGGTTATCAACTGCAGAAGTCCAAATACAACAAAATTTGTTTAATTGGAAACCGCTTGTTTCGTATTGGGAAACAACTTTATCTTATCATCGACGAATTGTAGAAAAAGATTTTCAAAATGAAAGTTAAACAAAAACTAATCAAGCTTTATGCATAATACAACTTAAAACATGGTCTTTGCCAGATGGCTTTAAGCCATGCCATTTAATTTAGATTGTGATACCCTGGGTGTTATGACTATTTCATTGTAGAACTTATGAAAGATATGAACTTGTGCAAGTCATTAACAGACTTGTCAGAAAGTTCCTCTTAATCTTGGAAGTATGGAGCATTCTCATGCACATCCTCGTCACCGCATCATCTATATATAACTCAGCATGGTGTGGCTGGTGATAACAACCACAAGAGATGACAACGATATTTTATTAATTTGCAGGATTCTCAGTTTTTGTTGCTTGCTGTAAAGCGGTCACATTTTTCTGTTTATAAATCGGAGTCGAGCGCACTTCATCTTTTATTTGCTATCAGTATTTTGTTCCCCATTACCTGTTTAAGACTACAGGATGGATTTTTTACTAATTCAAGAAAAAACTAGCAGACAAACGAATAAATTAGTTCTCCAATAAGTCTCTGGAAACCGAAATATATTTAAAAACGGTTAATTTAAATTGCTACTGATCGAACCTTTCGATGATTTTTGACGATTGCGTTCCGTTAATGCTGCCATTGCTGTTATAATAGCAATACAATGAAAGCGATCCGAACGAGGTTCAAACGCCACAGGGAAACAAAATCGGTCATAAGAACGTTTGTGCATACTGATTTTCAGACACACACATGTTTCTTCTTTTAAGGCGCTTTTAAAGATTTAATCTGTTTCAAGTAAACGATTTCTAAGCGGCCTTACAACAATGACCTAACTAAATTCCATAAAACCATATCAAGGAAACTCCAGTTTTATATCATTGTAGGTACAGAAATGAATCTTATATACTAATCCTCATATAAAATGATATTAAATATAAAAACTCACCTTAACGGCGCTGCAATGGAATTCATTGACTCATCATGCGATGAGTTTAGCGATTGTGATGAATTATGCTGCTTGAGATCCTTGGTAGAAGGTTTTTTACTGGGACGCTTCTTCGGTGGTGGAGCCTTCGATATACACCCGTGACAGTACCATTTACCCCGTGGCACTTTCAACAAAGGCGGTATATAGCAGTCGTGATGATATGCACGTGGACACAATTCACAGTAAATCATTTTACCTACCGGAGGAGGACGGTGACCGCCACAAACGATGCACTTGCGCTCATTTGTCGCCTTGTTTACGCACTCATAACAGTACCTGTAATCGAAAGAAAACAACGGAAGACAAATTCCATCTGAAACATTACAAATACAAAGAACATAAGGTTGAATGAATATTACCAATCTCCCTCGGGGATATTTTCCATTTTCGGCTTAAAGCAATATGTATGATAGCCCTTATCGCAACCATCACATAACAGCAGTTTATCCTCATTCTCGCCAGATGTGCAGAACTGGCAATTCTGTAAGTAATTGTTTTGGGAAATTGTAGTACGTTTCGTGGTTGGTGTGCTTGTTGTTGTAGTAGAAGTTGGTGTGCTAGTTTCAGTAAATAACATCGTCATATTATGGTGGTTAGTAGTAGAAGTACTAGATGAGGTAGGAGTAGTAGTAGTACACAACATTATTCCCAAGGTTTTTTCTTCTGTACGACCGATCACGCTCAATTTATTTGGAGTAACCATTATCGTTTGTCCATGATTATTGCTGTTCTTGTTTGCCTTCGATGATGATGGTGATTTTGCTTTGGATTTACTTTTCGAAGATTTTTTCGACTTCTTGGATGAAGACGAGGACTTTTTCTCTGCTTTTGGCGTTGTTGTCGTACTACTCTCCTTATTGTTTGGGAAGCTAGTGGTATTAGGCTTACAACGTTCACCATTTTTACTCGATTTTGATTTGGATTTTTTCTTTTTACTCTTATTAGGCTAACATTTTATTATTTTTTGTAATCAGATAGTAAAATGTGTTTTTGTATTTTTTTTTTTTGTTATTCAAAGCCACAAGAAGCGTTAACAGAAACAGAAAAGAAGTACCAGATACACCAAAGATATAGAAAAAAAATAAAACACCATTTACGTAAATAGTAATAGAAAACAAATTTTGTTGTTTTTTGTTCGAATTTTGTTATTTTAGTTTTCGTGTTTTGTGTGTGTTTTAAGTTTGTTTTTTTTTTTTTTAATATTGGTTGTAATTAGCGTGCAGGAAATACATTTGTATGTTTCATTTAACACGTATTTCGTTTAAGGATATCAGCAGGCAGGCACGTTAACATTTATAATTATATTTTTTCCAAATAAATTTACATTAAATGCGGAAAAGAAAGAAAATAAAAAAGAAAAAATTTAATTAGTTAAAACATAGGTTTCAGTATTAATTAAATTAAAGTAAAATACGTAAAAAACAATTAAAATTATAGGTGCAGATAGGCAACAGCAAGTAGCACACAAAATAAACGGGGAATGTGAGTTGGTATAAATTGTGTTTGTGCTTTGGATAGTTAAAAACAAGTGATCTGCTTAAAAAAATGATTCTTTCCGAAAAAAAAACTATTTAAAAAAAAACAAACTGAGCAGTTGTTGTTGCTTAATGGTGTAGTCATCGCAAGCGACAACAAATTCAACTCTCAATCAAATACAGTGTAGTAGAACTAAGACGAAGTACTAAATGCGACAAAAGTAAGCGACTAGATGAATTCGGATCGTGACTTGGAAGTAATATTCAGATATCGACGGGTGTTTGGCTGAGCAATACAAGGTATTGCCGTTTAAATGTAACCCATACTTGTAAAGCAATGCTCTATGGGCGATTGCGCCTAATATTTCGTATTGTCAGCTCTTTATAGGCAGTGGAATCAACACTGTCCGAGCATCAGTATGGCTTCCGAATTGCTGGTGCTGCATAAGACTATTAACACTGTTGTGCAGTATTTGTGTGTACAAAATTTAGCGCATCTATTGCAGTTTGTATTGAGTCATATTAATATCAATTTGAATCTGGATTAAACATATGGATTCGGCTTTTTTTAATTTCCCTTTACAGACAAACTTAAGCTCAGAATAACTTAGTTTTTTTTTATAACTAGCACGCGCTAAAGGGTTTTGGGTACCCATATAATGAAGTAACACAGAATGTATAAGGCTGGGCGACTTGAGGGTGAACTCATTCGCATTCCCATCATTTCTTGTTTTGCGTTTGAAATATTCTTGGGTAGCAATGCATTTGGACATTTCGTTTAAGCACTGGTGGATATGCCGATAAACCAAGAAAGAAGTGAGCTTGGGTGTTTTCATAAACGCGGAAAATCTGCGCGAGTAGGTACAATCGCATTTCTGTCCTTATGCATTGTTGAACGCACTCACGATGCAAAATGTCTGCAGTTAGTTCAATGTCTGAATTAGTTCAATTTTAATGTAAATCGTAAATGGTGTTCATAAACGTCAAAGAAAAATGGCAGGCAAACAAATTTTTTTGAACATTATTGATTTGCTACAGAAAAAGTAAATAAAATCTTAATCGGCACAAATTGTTTGCAAAGAAAAAACAAATTATAACCAGACAAATTTTAAGCTTAAAAAAATATCGCTTATTGCCAAAAAATCCATTCTTTATGATGCGATTTCAGAGTAACCTGACGACTCATAGTCATTTAAGGATGTCGAGATCCAAATTCAATGTAAGCTTGATCTTGTAAGGGTAAAGGCCAGGATCCTTACGCAAAATTCGGCATAATGTGGTCTGGGAGAGACCCAATTCTTGAGAACGATGTGAAATTGACTTATTTGGCTGGTTTGTGACGGACGCCTCTACGGCAGCAATATTCTCCACACTTCGGGCAAAACGTAGTCTCACTGGCACGGCAATAGCAAACAGCACATATTCTGACTGAAGCGTTAACGATCTCGGAATTTCGGTAGTAAATTTTAATTATTTGTAAACGTTGTTCCTTCGTGTACTTCACCGTGAAAATGTTGATTTCACTGAATATTTTGACATTGACAGTTCGGTAATCAGTTTAAGGGTGCGTTCACTGTGAAAGTTTGAAATTGTCAAGTCGCTAATGAAATACCCTTTATATGGTTTGAAATGCATATTTTCCATTTTAAGGTGCATATTTTAAGGCCATTATTCGAGGTTTTGGTGCATATAACTCCGAGTCCTATTGATCACAAATGGCTCCAGGAAATAACCCCCCAAATGAAAAATTAAATAACTCCCCAAAATTTGTATGGAGGTGGGGACTATGAAATAAGTCAACTCAATTTTGCAATAAGGCCAAGTGTTAAAATAAAACCTCGCACCTACTCCAAGTCAAACACTGACCCCAAGTAGGGGGTTGCAGGGGGGGCATCATGCCACCCCATATGCATTGCACTGTTTATGGGATTAGTTGCGAAATCGCAAGTAGATTTGCCATTCCAGTTCCACTTTCGAAGAAGTGGGGGCGTTAACCAAAAAACTAATATGAGAAGCCAAGAGTATTATCATCAGCAAAGGAATGGATTAGATTAGAAGACATGAAATCCTTTATAAAAAGGAGAATTTTGGTAAGTTGCAGACTTGAAATTGTCCGAAACACCTTGAATTGAACGGTGTTTGACGCCCCTATATTAACTCACTCTATCGCCATCTTTTAGTCAGTAACTCTATCAATTTACTGAAATTAAATATCACTCTGATGATCAATTCAACTTGAAGCATCTTAAGATCGTCTCTCACTTTTTTATCAATTTTTTTACTGAATGGTTAAGAAAATTAATGAACACCAGCCAAAAGAAAAAATACAAGAATTACCGATGGATTTTTTTTTATCATAAAAGGAAATCCAAATCCTAAAGAACTCAGACTCGGTAAAGGTCCAGGCCAACCACGCCAACCAGACAGAAATCCTATTTTTGCTATTTATATTAACGGCAAGCGTATGTTATTGTTTAACCTGTACTACCGATAGATAGTGTAAGGACTCAAAAAGCAAATACATGAACAAGCAGTTCCTCACTGTCTATGAAATGAGTTCCCATATACCAGTAATTCGTGGTTGAGCGGTGGACAAAATAATATTTGATAATAATAATATCAAAGCTTTCTATAAGCCACATACCTGCCTTTTTTCTTTATTCATTTCTTATAGAACAAGGAGCTTTTTAATGCAATCAAAAGGTACAGCGATTAAATATCGCGCCGAAGTCAGTTTAAGATGTATATGAGCCTACCTAAAACAGGAAGCGATGAAGCCGAATTCCTGACAGAGAAATGTAAAGTGAACCCCTTTAGAAAATCATAAAATTCTCTTGTAAAAAGGAACTTCTAACTCCCAAATTTACTACGTTTGAATCTTTAATTTAATCATTAAACAAATACTAGAAGAACCAGTACGATACGATGGTAAAAAAACATAAATCCATCAAACCAATTAAAACAGTTTTCCGTGTTATTTAGAAACAAAATCAACTCAATTTGATTAATCTTAGCCCTATCACCACTTTAACTTCTTCAACGAAAAGGACAATACAATATGTTAACGTTCCAAAGGCCAATATCCAATTTAATTATTTGTATATTTTTCATTTTAAAATGGAGCTTAAAGAAAGAAAAAATGCTTAAAATCCACACGCATACGAATAAACAAAAAGCAGCTACTACACAAAAAGCATATTAAAGCGTTATATTCTCGCAATTAATTCATTGTAGCACCCGGAACAAAAACATTAATGAAAAAAAAGATTCTATGCAATTTGTTCGTTTAGGGTGTAAGGGACACGTAAAGTAATCATCACTTACCGCTTTCATGATGCTCTTGTCCCAAGCAACACACGATTCTAGCACATACAATGCCATTGCCAATTGAGCGGTGGTATGCGAACGTGACACTGCTTCACGCCAAGACATCAGGCCTTTTGGAATGTTCTCCATTGGCATATCCCTCTCACTGTCACACACGCTGGCAGGTGATGCTGCTGCGGAATTAATTTCTCCTGATGTACTGCCAGAGCAGGTTTGCTGTGGTCCGCAGCCAGTATCGCTATTATTTCCCGATAAATTGCCACCGGAACTGCTGTTTTGCGTTAGCGGCTGTACATGCTGTTGATGGACAATGGATGTGCTGTTATTTTCTGAAGACGAAGACGTTGATGATGAAGATTTCTGATTTTGTTGATTTTGTGCGATCACGGCCAAGTGGGTATCTCCTGTTTGACTGCCTAGTGGCGGCTTAAGATATCGCCTCTCGATGGCAGCTTCCAGGCTGGAGATGCGTTCGCGGATCATTGGGATTATTGTTACGAAATCCTCCTCGGTGATGTCCTCCTGATCGAGAGAGATTTCATTTTCGATTCGTGATGGTAGTACCCAGTTTTTCACCTGCATCGACGCACTGGCTATCTTGTCTTCTAGAGCTTCTAGCTGCTCGAGGAGAGCCATTTCCACACGCTTCGCGACTTTGGGATTCCAACTGTTTACCCCATCAGGTGGAAATATCTTCTCCTCTTCGCTATCATTACCGCCAGTAGTTGTCGTCAGGGCATAGGGTGTTTCTAGTTCGATCTCCTCAGTAAGAATGCGATTTAAACTCTGTTTTAACTCGCGCTCCCGTACGCCCTTTTGGTTCAGATTGTCTATGACGTCTTGTATCATTTCGACAGTGTCCACCTTCCACCAGCCATGACGATATTTGCGCGGAACAAAGTTCTTCTCTAGCTTTTTGGGAAACCCCTTGTTTTTAATCTGCTCAAGCAAGCGGTGCTCGTCCGGTGTCATTGAGAGAGGGGTTGGAATGTCACACGTGATATAAGCGCTAATGTTTCCCAATGACATGTTGGCTAAATTTGGAAACGAAATCCCAGTT
The DNA here is from genome assembly GCA_949715645.1 of Portevinia maculata. Classification (NCBI taxonomy): domain Eukaryota; kingdom Metazoa; phylum Arthropoda; class Insecta; order Diptera; family Syrphidae; genus Portevinia; species Portevinia maculata. The sequence continues at coordinate 226,952,185 of OX454526.1, forward strand.
GCTTCATCCAGTTTAAGTTCGATGCGGCCAGCCTTTAGATCGATACCTGCGCCGCTAACATTACCGCCTCCTCCTCCACCGCCGCAGGTATCATCAAGAAAGGGAAAAAACTTCTGCTCTTTTAAGTCGTAGCTGTTTTCATGAGAAGGAACGACGTCCTCGCCGACTTCTTTCAAAGCATGCGCCCTTAATTTGCGTTCCAGCATGGCCTCATCCAGGCCCGATAAAGTAAGAATACTTTCATTGTCGAAGTGCAAGTCAACTTTTCCGTTCTCCACAGACACTGTGAAGTACTGCGCATTGTTGGCAATGTCCCACCGATGGCCCTGGATTTGTAGGGCACTTCCGCAGTGGATGTTCGAATAGAGCTTCTGAAAATCACTAAGTTCAGCTTGAAGCTCAGTTGTGGTGAGTGGCATTTCACGATTTACAATCGAGAACCACCTGTCGTTGGCCATTGAGCCAGCTGGCTTTAACATTGGGTCGTCGTTAGCTTGACCAGGAATAACGGCAGAGATGACGATATCGTCTTCCTTCTTTATGCTGACATCAGCTTCGCATTTAACCTCTCGGTTGCTTATATCACAGACATTCTCTTCGTTTTCTTCGATTCTTGTCGATTCAGTTTTGTCCATGACGATCTCTGTTGATTCGCCGATGGCATTTTGTGCGAGTGGTGGAGGCGGTGGTGGTGGAAGCAATTCAGAATCGTTTTTGGAACAATTCGTTGTATTTGGTGGGTTCGAAGGGAAAACATCTCCCGCTGTCTCATTATGAATTTCGTCCACTTGCATAGAATCGCTTTCAAAGACCTGTTCAGTATCAGCTTTCATCAGCTCACTGTTGCCTGGATGGCAGTCAACCTTTTCGGCCTCGTCCATTTTTTCTTGATCATCATCTTTATCGTCATTTTGCGGAATTACTTGCTCATCTTTCACTTCATGGAAGGTTTCCAATTTGACTTCGCTCTCTAAAACTGCATTATACTCGAAGATTTCATTCTGAGCAGACTCCAATGCCTCGATAAATATGCCCCCGGCTTTTGGCAATTTCCAATACCGTCGCCAGAAACGATCCTGGCCAAAACAAGATGCTCGAAGCTGATTAGTACTCTTCTCTAGGGCCTCTTTGCAATGAATCGAAGATTTTAATATCTTTTCAAGCTTCTTCAGAACTTCATCGGCTGACATACGATTGTCTTCATCTTCTTCAATGTTTGTCATCTCACTCTCTACATCGCTGAGGTCATCATCCATGCCAACGTCCGTAGAAGCGTCGTCACATCGCGAGTTGTTTTTCTTATTGATCAACTGACTCAGATCGGAAGGAACAGTTGCTCCATTCTGATAGGTTACACATTCCTCCATCTTCGACTTAACTGGTGTGTCCACACCGCTCTTTGACGGACTATCGTAGCAGTTCTTTTCCCCAGGTGTTGATGGCGGCATTAACAGGTCTGCTTTCACTGCTTCCAACGTATCAACCGCTAACAACTCTGGGTCCAGTTCCTTAACCACACTTGCTTCAATTGGTGGTGAAACAATTTGGCAATCGTCCACTTCCATTTTGTCTGTCTCATCCTTATTGATGCTGCTGTTGTTGTTTGTTTCACCATCCTCAGGGACAGTGACGATAGTGGCAGGAGTCGAATTATCCTCCGGCGCTGCAGCTGATTCCTCCTGTTTTCGTGTCAATTCTGCCTGTTGCTGTTGTTGTTGCTCTTCTAATAGCTGTTGCAGCTGCAACTGCTGTTGTTGCTGTTGCTGAGCAGCTAGAGCGGCCATTGCTGCCTCCCTCTCGATTTGAGCCTTTTCGTAAGCTTCCAAGCGGGTCTTCCTTATGTGCAACGACTTGTACTTCCGGATTTTCATATCAGTCATGTATTTCTCTTTCTTGATTTGTGCGCACGATTCCAAACTGCCTTCGATTTGTTTAAGCACAGCTTTGTTCATCAACAAGTCGTTGCAAAGGTGAGCCAAGATTTGGGTTTTCTTCGTTGGATTTAACGCCACGAATGGTCGGTCTTTTAAGCACACCGACAGCCTCCACGTTTCGTTCTCGTGGAGTAGCTCATAATACTGCTGATTCTTGCCGGTTGTTGTGTTCAGACAATCGCTATCCATCTGATGATGATCTGGTATGCGTTTCTCCTTCTCCCTATCTAGTGTTATTCCAAACATTTGACGGATTTCAGCCGTCGATGTGGCATACAAATATATTCGCAAAATCTCCGAAACATTCGAATTCGTAATGTCAGCATTGCGGAGCGATTGCCCCAGGAGAGTGGTATGACGACCTGGATTCGGAATGCCAGGATCCTCAATGGCACACACGAGTAAATGCGTCATCACGGAGAGTAGTTCTTCTTCGGCCTCAGCATTACTGTCGGCAACTAGGGCATCGTGAAGGTTCTGAAGTGTTGGCAGGGATTCCATATCTGAAAAAGGAAATCGAACAAACGTTACCGATTTCCCTTAAGAAGATTCTTTTGATCGTAACACATACCAAAACCAAGGGTTTCACCGAAATTATGGAGAAATTCGAAGACCATCAAGAGATCGGCCATCGCCTGACCAGGTAGACGACAACCGGCGATTCTTTTCAACTCGGGCAGATCGGGTTGATCGAGTATTTCAGAGTCCTCTTGAGGTTTTCTGTAAAGAGAAAGTAATGATGGTTGTTTAATATGTAACGTACAATTAAAAATCCAGCAGTTGATGTGAGCTGCCGTTCAAATTCTTTACGAAACTCGTTCCCTTATTCGCTGTGTATACAGATGAGTATGTATGTATGTAGTTGACAGACGAAAAAGTGCAATATGCTCACCTGATTTGATTTAGGATTTCTGCGTCTCGTTTTCGTGCAGCTACCCTCTTTTCACGCAAAATCAGTCTGTCCAATACCAATTGATGTTTCTTCTTTTCGCGATCTTCGAACTTTCGTCTTATCTCTAGCTGTCGAATGAGAGTCATATGCTGTCGCCGTCGCTCTCGTTCCTTTTAACGATAAAACAAATCGCTATTTAGAAATATAAAATGGAATACGGCGATCGCTGAATACATACTCTCAAATTCAAAGCATCTAAGTGGGTTAGTAAGTTTAATGTGTATAAGGTGTTTATAGACAAATCAATGCATGCACACTAAGAGTCATTTACAAATTAAAAGGACATACTGGACATGTTACGGAAACTTCGACAAATGTATTGTGAGTGTTTTTGCTTATGCGTCTGTGTGTTTGTGTGTGTATGTGAATAGTGAAATTGTGTACATTAGTGAGGTATGAAAGCGATCAATTTTATTATTATTATTTTTTTTGTTTAATATTTGTTTCCATACCAGTTCGACAGCGTAGAGCAATTCCTTCTGCTTGTTGAGTTCCTGCAGATAAATCTGCGTGTCAGTTTGATTTATTTAATTTTTAAAACAATTAAAAAGATAGTAAAGAAACTAAGAGCAAAGTGATGGAGTAAACACGAAGACTTCCTAAAATCATCCTAAATATATAAACATATTGTTCGAAATTGGAATTTCAATTTAAAAATTGTAACAATTATATATTTTTGTTACCAGCTATGTACACATGAATCTATTACTTTAGCCCTTACAGAATGTAAGGCATTTAGGTAATTTTATACTTGCCGCCACCCATTTTGTGTGCGCAATCTTTATTTTAATTTTATATTTTCTATCAAAATGTAAATTAATTCTCGTGCAGCGAAGGGCTAAGCGCCTCCCAAAAAACAGAGCATGTCGTCAGAGTCGACTAAGTGGACATATCACATCTAGGCAGGCAGTTTTGAAACCCTCCGGAAGGTGTGCATGTAAACCCGTGGGTTGATATTACTACTGAGGATAAAAATACCCATGTTAATCGTGTCAAATTCTTTTATTATTATTTAATTTTTGAAGTTGATTCAAAAAATATTACAAGTCCCACGGGTAGTAAAATCTTTTGCACATTTGTTAAAAACTTTAAGAATTCGTTGTCGTTATCTTTCCCAACATTAATTTAAAATGATACTCCAGCAAGTGCTTGCTGCTCACTTTGCAGGAGATCAGCGATTCAAATTTGTGATTTATCTCTCACAAATTAACTTTCGCGCTCGTACAGTGGGGAGAGTACTTCGAGATCTGGACATACACAAATCCAATGGTCCAGACGGTTTTTCATTCCATTTAACACAGTTTGGCATCAAGCTCTCTTGTCGTGAAACAGATGATTTTCAACCTAGAGGAGCTTGGGTTCAGAGTGACGGCCTAAGCGGACGACATTGTCATAGCCATATCGTAAAAATTCCCCCACACTATCAGAGACCTTATCGAATTAGCCCTCAGGAAACTATCCTCATGGTCGAATACGGTTGATCTCAGCGTTAACTTATCACAACCATTATTTACTAGGAAGATAAGATTCAGCTCATAACGCCACTTACGGTTACAGGCCACTCAAATTTTCCAACCAAACTAAATACCTGGGAATAATCCTAGACAGTAAACACTGTTAGAAACTAAACATACAAGATCGTATAAGGAAGGCGACGACTGCCATCTACTCCTGTAAAAAAAACTCTAGGCTCCAGCCTTAAATAGTCTATTGGCTGTACATGGCGGTCGTCAGGCCTATCATTACATACGGTATAGTAACCTGGTGGTCAGCGTTATCAAAAATATGTCACGCAAGCGCACTGGAACGAGTACGAAGGTCAGCCTGCATCTTCATTACACGAGTCTTAAGATCCACAACGGCGGCAGCCTTAGGGACTATCCTAAACCTCCTCCCGATTGACATCTATGTGAAGCTGGTGGCCACTAAGGCAGCCCTCAGAGTGAGAAAATAGAATTTGTGACAAATCTCACACATTGGGCACATGAGCATTCTAATTGCCCACATGATTCCCAATAATACGGACTACTTAGTCCCAACAATTGATTTCAGCAAGAAATATAGGACAGCCATCTCAGACCGAAGCCGGTTGGGGCAGATAGTCAAATCGTAAACAAAGACTCCTTAGAAATATACAATGACGGGTCAAAGACAGCGGACTGCACGGGGGCAGGCGGCCCTGCTCCCAATGTCGCACTATCAGCGAAGAAGCATGCATACTCTTTATGAACCCGATAGACGGCAAAACTATCGTGATTTACATAGACAGTCAGGCAGCGTTAAAAGCCCTTGAATCTACAACAATAAGAGCCAAGTTGGGAAAATTATGCCGCAAATGTCTTAACGAGATCACCGACAGATGTAACATTTCCCTGTGTTTGGTCCCGGGTCATACGATAAGGCTCAGTTAAATAGGAGTGACGATTTCCTCATTAAGGTGACTCGAAGGCCTGTTGCAAAGGCGATGGCCAGCGACAATATTCTGATCTTTGGGGGCTAACTACCCCAATGAGAGTCCGGTCTGGCTTTATCCCGTATTGATACAAAAGGGCTGGCCCACACGGGGGATGGTATCCCGGTATTATACCGCCGCTACCGCAGCGCGAGAGATAAGCGGCTCATCCACAGCGGGAACGTCGCCAATGCATGAGCTGCTCGGTTTTAGTACCACAATAGCGGAGACGGATAAATTCGATACGGAAAACAATTCGCTAAATTTTGGTGGCTTGTTGAGGGGAGACAGATGAACATGCCCTCCCAGGCCATTGCGTTACTCTAGGTAACATCCTCTTAGTTTTTTTAGGGTAATTTAGCTAGGGCGTTTCTGGGAGAGGCCGGGCTCGGCAACTTGTGATGGTGCTTCCGAGAGGTGACTGACACTGTAAGGTTTCAGTCGCCTTCCGGCGGTGCGAACGTAACGATTGCCAGGCGCTTGGAAAGCAATTGGAATTTGAAACCACTAACAACGCAACAGCGTAAGGAAACGAGTGCTCCTTATTGTAGTAAGTATACGTTAAGTATTTTAAGTTAATTAAGGAGAGTAAGTAGTTTGTAGTTTGTTTGACATAAAATATAAAATTTTAATAATGATGCTGAGTTTTAAAAAATCTTTAGTTTCATCATTTCTCGATGTAAGACTAGTTCGTAAAATATTTTTTAGACCGAAAGGCATATATATTATAATTTAGAGCGTCCGCATAAGGACCAATAATCTATAAAAAGTGTACTGTTAATTTTAAGTAAAATTTAATCATTTTTGTCTAGTATGTAAGCTAATATTTAATAATCAATAAAAACTAAATTTAAAAGTAAAGTACGTAAGTGTGTTGGCTTGTGACCCGTGCGGTGCAGGTTCAATCCCCATGGGGAACAACAACATACGCCACCCATTCACATGCCTCTACACCAAAAGAAGCGGATGAGCAGGTGGCAATGGTGCGATGGTAGTGTATTCACCAAGTGATTGGCAGGTCGTGCGTTCGAATCCCGACCATTGCCATGATTTTTATAAATTGAATACACACAACAAAAACAGATCTCCCTAAAACAATTTAGACGCCACCTGTTGTGAGAAAAAATCCCATCGCACCAAACTTCTTTCCTATCCTTCTATTCTTTCATACAGTAAGTAGCACCCAGAAATAGGCAATGAATCATTTGCTGGTAGCTACTTACAGCAACAAAACAAAAAATGCCTGCGCTGTGGTTTCCACTATAAGGGTACTGTGTACTACAGAAAAAAGAAATCCCTTTAGCCCACGCAAATTAAAAAAAAAAAAAAAAAACAAGCTAGTCAGACGGCGTACTTTCTGATAATAGAGACGCCGGCTGTACCCATTCAGACGTAGTTCAATCTATAAGAAAACGCACTAACAGAAGCGAACAACAGGTGGATTAGCATCAGTACATGTGCGTCCTCAAAACAAATATGGACTAAATATAATGCGAAAAAAACATCCAATATCTTCCCCGTGAGCAGAAAAATATTAGCTCAGTAGTCTGGAATCTAATAAAGTGTTCGCGGCTCGATTGTATCAGTCAACCGACTCGGAATTAACTGCAAGAGACTAGACAGCAATTTGAGGTTCGATTGAAATGTTCATCTTAAAAGGCTCTCCTTTCCGTGGATCAGGAAGCAGTAGCTCTCCCTCCGCTGCGCAGCTAATTGGGATAAGCTTAAGGTTTGATTGCATCTGTCCCCTCACCCTGATCCTAACGCGTCATTTGCGACGGATTGGGGCTCGATTGATTTCAGTCATCCCAGCCTGTACTCCTGCCAAAGAAAATAGGCCTGACTGAGGTTAGATTGTAACAGTCACTTTAGTCAGCACTACACTCCGAGGGCTAGACAGAAAACCCGGGGTTTGATTGATAGTCACCCCCGGTTTTGCTACCTTCCCCAGACAAAGTGGGACCAAAGTTGGGGTTGGTTCGGTCACCTCACTATGCTCCTCTCCCATCGTTCTTTGAGGTTGATACGTGTATTAACACCTGCACATTTCCCATGAATTCATTCAGTATAAGTGTCACCCTTTAATCCAAACGGTTCAACTAACTTAAGATGGACTTGGGGTTCGACTGCTTCAGCCACTCCCTCGAGCACAGTTTTCAACCACTACTCGACTTTCTAGTCGATTCACCCGGTCCATGGTATTTAATAACATCCTCGGGATTCGATTGTATCAATCACCCGACTCGGAATTACCTGCGAAGAAAATAAAGATCAGTTTAGTCAGGAAGCAGTAGGTCACCCGGGTTTGGGAGTCGGGCTGAAATATCGACTGGACTAGTCACTCTCAACATATCACCAAAGCTATGTGTGCCGCGCTTCACTCCCCGACTCTTTATGAGTACCTCCCCGACAACCACTACCTCACAGTTGTCCGAGCGATGATTAGCGAATGTTGTTGCCAACATACAGCAAACATATACATAACCGTTAGTTACACAGGGCTAGTGTTAGAAATAGCACAAAAAAGGAATCAATTATATTAAGCTGCCCAAACTGATATACACAACTTAGCTGTTTGTAAAAAAAACAATTCGAATATCTTGCTGATGTTTGGAGATTTCAATTTTGTAACATAATGTCAACGTAATACTAGGGGGGTTTTTAGTAGCAATTATGAATAAATGTCCCCCTATCTTCAGAAACTAAAACACTCGCACACACTCTCTTGTCTCTGCCACTATTAATTATTATCTCATCAGTCTCAATTAATTATTCACATGCTTATTTGATTTATACTATTCCTCAGAATACAACTTCAAAGCTCCCTTGAATCGAAATACATAATTTTGTTATTTCTCAGAGCAAATGAGAGAAGGAGAAAATGGTTCGTTAAAATAAATATTAGGCGTTAACGGCCCATACAGGGTCTAAAACCTAGCTTTTTCAACCATTTGCTTGTGCGAAGCAGAAGGGACCGAACGGCAAATTTGAGAAGCTTCTCATGTGGTAGTGGAAAAAAACCTCGTGTGTTACTTGGATTTGAATCTGAGACCCTTGGATTACATTCCAACACACTGCGCCACTGCGGCCTATATACAACGTTGCATAATTTTTATAAAAAAGGTTTTTGAGATTGAACTGCTCCAAGAAGTTGATCTTGGATTATAGTTCGGAATTTTCAGATTGTAGTCTGGCACTTCTTCATTTCTTTAAAAAAGAGGTGATCGGAACTAAAGCGATCATAACCCTCCTACTTCACTGCGTCACTAGTGGCGACCATCTGTAGCGTTCGCTGGTTACGAATCAGGAGTTTTAAGGCCTGCAAATGTTCTTTGACTTGAAGGTTTCCTCGGATCTTGGAACTTATTATTCGATCTAGTTTTGTTACTCCTGTATCTTCATCTCAGCTGCTTTTAATTTGTCTTATGCTTTGTGTACGCTGTCCAACATTGTGAACCGCTCACAAACGCCAGGCGCACACTGTGGTGTAGAGCCTTCCTTTCAGATTATGCGGCATTTTTTGATCACAGAAGATGGCTGAGTTTTCCCGCCCTGCACTTGTACTTTTCGCACATGGATCACTCTTGCATTCATATAAATAGGTCGGAGGGGGTCAGAGAAAGGGCAGCCCATGTATTCTGTTTTTTTTTTTCGGACTAATACGATACTCATTCCCCTCCAAAACATCCATCAATACATCAAGTGTTCGTTGCAGGGACGTTTGAATCTCGCTTCATGGTCAGCAAAAAAGAACTGTACACTTTGGAATACGTCACTTTTCCTTCAACCAGATAATCAAGGACTGTAATAAATATTAAGGTACTTAAGACGCTTCCCTGATGTACAACCACTTAGATTGCGAACTCCTTGGGTGACTGCAATGACTCCCTCATACTTGTCCAGGCACATCTGTGCGTAGGTTTGTGGAAAAATACACAAACCACTCGTTCCTATCGTTCTATTTCTTCCTTGTTTTAGCACCTAATAGTAGGCAATGGAAAACGTCAACAATGGCATTGCATAATGTAGATGCCGAATTGAAAATGCCTGAGTTGTGCCCGTAAGTTTATCTTCTTAAAAGTGGAAGTTTATGACGAACGTTTTATGATCACCCCTAAAACCGGCTTGCGTAAATGATGTTAAATCAATCAGCTGTGTTAGATACGAAAGGGCATTCGGTATGACAAAGTCTAACTGCAACCAAATTCGTGTCGAAAGTTTGCCACCTTGTTGTAAAAGATTTCCCATACAAATTTTGACAGTTTATTTATAAAGAAGGTTTTACGACGTTGGATAAATATCTATTTTATAAGAGTACTGTATCAATTACAGAAAAGGAAACCCTTCAGCGCACACTAGTTATACGTATAAAAAAAATATATGGAGCCTGGTAATTCCAATTGGACAATTACAGCAAATGCTCATGGCTCTCGGTATGTAAAACCAAAATGTTGGATTGTGATTCAACTTTTAATATCCGCGGCAAAGGTGTAATTGTTCCCTAGAAATTTTAAATTCGAAAGCCCGGTTTTCTTATATATAGATAAACTAAACTATTTTTCCGCCTTGATTGCATGGCAATATTAAATAGATGAAGGGAATATTTCTTCTTTTTTCGGGGCAATTATCTGGATTTGTTCTTCGTCATAAGCATAAGCAATGGAGTTACAAAAATCTGCATATTGATAAATAGATAAATACGTAAGCTTTCTTAAAAACAGACAAGGAAACCAAATATATTGTAGTCAATTGTTTTTAAAAAAAAGGAACTAACGGCTTACGCTAAAGGGGTAAAATGTTTTACAAAGGCTGAAATCAAGTTTAGCCTCTCCAAGCTGTTTTTTGATCAGCCAACTAGCGTCCTTCGCACACAAAGTCACAGGTGCCGTATCATTTATGTGCGCCACATTTGGAAAAGTCTTACTTTACTTTTTTTTTGTCGGGGTGTGTGACTTTCTGCAGTGGAGCACTCAGACTCAATACTGGTCCATTGTACTACCAGGCAGACACACCACATTTTACTGTGGGAATTTACTCGTTTTTCTAATGATAAGGAGCTTAGGTTTACAGCACTCACCATATCCGCACCAAATACCTGCCACCTGGTACGAGCAAAAGCAGGACAATCACAGAGGAAATGTTCCGCAGTGTCGTCGCTTTCTCACAGGCTTCGCAGTTGGTGGTATCGCTTAGGCCTAGCACCTTAAGGTGCTTGGCAAAAACGTAGTGTCCCGTAAGAACACCAGTGGTCTTTCTGCAGTCTTTTCTGTTGAGAGACAACAAGAATGCCGCGGATTTCCCACAGACGTTGGGGAGAATTAGCTTAGTCTGTCTGCACCCTGGAGAGTCATGCCAACGGCGATTGTGTTCATAGGAAACCCAACCGTCAATGGAAACCCTGACCGAGGACGCAGACAGACAAATCGCTGGTTCAGGTCCTGAGAAGCCCCCCTCTGAGCCTTGTCTAGCAAGTTCATCGGAGATCTCATTTCCCGTGATCCTGTTATCACCCGGGACCCAGACAAGTTTAAGTGAATTCAGACTTCCGACCGAATTCAGAGATATCTTGCATTCACGTACTATTTTGGAGGTAATTAAGAGTTTGAGTAAGGCCTTAAGCGCAGCCTGACTGTCGCTACAGACGCAGATACATCGCCCCCTCCACCTGTTCCTCGTAACATAGTCCATGGCCATTAGGATAGCATATTTGCCTAACGGAAAAAGAAGTCTAACGTTTTCGCTCTCCAGACACCAGCACCAGATCCTTGATCAGTTTTGGAGCCATCCGTGAAGATTCAACTGCATTCCCTTCCAGGTTCAGAGTCCGGCCAGAGCCAGTCCTGAACGCGAGGAAAGTCGACCTCGTAGTTGCGCTTTAGCCGAAGTTCCAGTGTCATCGCATCAGACGGCATTTCCATAAGACAGGAGTCGAAGGACAACCGTTGCGCAAGTTCATCAAAACTCCAGTGCGAATTATACCAAAAGCCACCTCTTCTTAGACGTGAGATAGCTTTGATTGTACAGCCCATGATGTAAACATGGGACGGGAGGTTCAATAGTGCATCTAGACCGGAGCCAGGCGTACTGGGGAAGGCCCCCGTGCAGCCGAGACGTATTTACGTGAAAGCTTATTCCACCAAACAACCGATGCGTATGCTATAAATGGTCTTATAATAGCCGTATAAATCCATAGGACTCTTTTCGGTGATAAGCCCCATGTCTTGCCGAAAATGCCTTTGCACTGCCAGAAAACAGACAGCGCCTTGGCAGTCTTCAGCTCAACATGTTTGGACCTATCCAGGATGACTCCCAGATACTTTGCTTCATTGGAGAGTTGGATTGTGATGCCTTTTAGCACTGGCTGAGTCAACCCGACCAGCTTCCTTCTTCTCGTAAAGAGAACAACCTCAGTTTTCAGAGGATTGAATTGACCGAGAGCCCATTCCTAGTGCACCATTCGTCGATAACGTCAAGGGCCGCCTGCGCCTTGGCGCATACAGTCGCAAGGCATGATCCAACACTTACTTTACTTCCTGTTTGACTTAAAAGTTTTTTATTTGTAAGACCAAATTGAGGTCATGTGCAAAATAAGTCTTTGTGTAAGTGTGCGTAAAACAGTTCTGTATTTCTACACTTGAAAAGTTCACCGCAAAGAATGAACAGAGTGAAAGGGTGATACATTGGAACAAAGCTTTATGCTTTGATTGTGGGCCAAACCACCGCTGTTTGAAATTTAAAACTGTTGTTTGTTGGATTTTTGCTCAAAACATTTTACACCTTACTATTGGAGAAGCTGTCACTAGAGTTAGATCTGAAAACACGTTTCCCGCCGAAGTTGAAGCCCGGTTTTTTGATTGGTCGGACTCGAACTGGTTTTAGACACACCACTTAGAAACTATCACCTTAAACACTAATTCCTTGAATTTTGTAAATGGCAGACACTCCCAATATAATTGGTCAAGCCTACCTTGGTAGTATCTACTTTACTAGTAATAGACAAAGATTATGTCCAAATGGATCACCAAATATACGGAATCGTCGCCTCTGAGATTGCTGTCGATTATATTTAGAGAATGTTTAAAAGCCGAACGCTAGATGTAGGAATAATGTGTACTTAAAAGACCAAATATGTTTCGTTCTCTTGTACTTCATCGAACCACCCAAACTTGTTTCGGACAGAACATGTCATCAGAAAAAAATGTTTTGATCACCGAAAGCACAAGGACAGTTTCAGCAAACCGAATTGTACCTCATCAAACCAACCAACCAAATCTGTTTTGGACAGTACATGCACGATTTTCCTTTGGACACTTTCACAGAATGTGGTCCGTTTTCGGATAAGCATACTGGTGTTTTTAAAGTATTGCTGGACGGTGGTCCGTCTATACCATACTGTAAGCTAATTTAAACTCAACCGGACAATGATACAAGTAGTGCTTTGAACCTCACACAATACATCAACAACAACAAAAAAGACAAAATGAAACAAAAATCCAGGAAAACATTAATGCTTTTTACTTTTCTACACACTCGTTGCCAGTAGGCCTTGAATTTAGAAAAACTAACCTCCTCGCGTTAGACGATTTACATATATTCACAACACTAATCTAAATGAAACTAAGCGAGAGCACAAAGGTAGGAGAAACATACATCAATGGACTCTGATTGAAAACACAATGAACAAGGCCAGTTGCAATAAGCTTCCAAGTCTCAATTGCAACCAACTAATGAACACTATTATTACAGATATGGTCTACTACTAAGTATGATACTAGAATAATTGACATAAAGTATGCAATACCTGTTCTTTAGCTAAAATAGCTTCTTGTCTTTTCTTTTCTTTTTCCTATAAAACAATAATAAACAGTACAGAATTAGAATTGTTTAAAATGAAACAACTAAAATCAAAGAGATATGTAAAAGTGAACAAGAAAGCACCCACCTGCTGTTTTTTTAGAATTTCTTCTTGCTTGATACGTTCGAGTTCTTCTTGGCGTTTTTTGCGAGCCTGTGGATAGAGATATTATCAATAAGCATGTTCAAGTGGATAAGGATGGATATTTTATGACGAATATGTAAGAAAAAGAGCCACACCGCTCACCTCAATCGCCTGCTGATTCTTCAGCTCTTTCTCTTTTCTTTGCTGTTCTATCTTCTCGTTCTTCTCTAGGCGGGCCTTCTCTTTGTTCCTTGCCATTTCTTCTTTGGCGAGCTTTTTTGCTTCGCGCATTGCTTGCTGCTGTTTGGCAATCTCAATTCGCTGTTCAACGTTTAGAGTTTGCCGCGTGAACATCTTTAAATCTTCTAAGCGTTTGGCTACATCAGCGTCTGACATGCGAATGTACTCTCCGTCATTGGCGTATGGCGGAGGTGCGGGTTGAAGAAAGGATCCCACTATGGCTCGGGACGAAAAACTAAAATTATCCCTACTCAGCTTGGACGGGTTCTTCTCCAGGTACTGCAAATAAATACAATAAATTTAAAATTAAAACACCACTACTTGCAACATACGGCAAAGATTTGTCCAATTGTCTTGAGCTTTGCTGAGCTTCCAGGGGCGTAGTAGCACACATCACCACGAATCTGTCCAGCTTTAGTAAGACCTTTGATGATAGTTTCGCGTTTCCAGCCCAATTCTAGGGGTGCGCGCAGTTCGGTGATGTTGATTATTTGCGAGTCTTCTCCTTCAGATTCAGAGAGACCGCTCTCGGCAGCCACACTTTCCGAATCGGTCGATACGTCCAATTGAGCATTAGCTTCGGTAAGAGCTTGACGGATTTTCTCCTGCGAATGAAAATAACATTATAACATAAATCAGAGGGGTTAACGCTCACATTACTTACAAAATCAGCACCCTGTTGCATCAGCTGTTGAGTGGAGAGCATTGGCTTTATTCCCACTGCTCGACTCTGGGCCAACAAAGACGCAACCGTATTCTTTTTCGGTTTAGATACCCCACGACCCAAGTTCCTGGGACGTCCTTCTTTGTATTGTGGCTGAGAACGATCGCTGCCACCACTGCCACTTGAGCTGCCAGATCCCAATGCTGCAGTGATCGAACTCAAACTTTGCAAACTGTTGGAAGCACCACCGACTGATACGCCACCACCTCCTCCACTGTTACCACCACCACTACTTACAGTGTTGAGATTCAAGTTGTTACCTGTACCCATACCACTGCCTCCAATACTGCTGTAGTCGTTACCTGACGATTTATTGTCTGGCTTCATTGATAGATTAAGTGGTGCATCAAAGTCATCAACGCTGGACATCGAGGGGGCAGTTTTCATGCTGAGATTCACTCCGGCACTAGACATGCCCAAGTGATCCGAGTCACGAGAATCCTTGCTTTTGCTGGACAAATTGTAGGCTCCATTCGAAGTTATGGTCGGGGGTAACTTAATTACTTCGACACGATCGGCGTTGCCAGATAGATCTGTTGCCATTCCACTATTACCACGGTTAGAAGACAGTGAGGACGCTGATAATGATGAACCTCCTCCGCTCCCCAGTCCGGAATTCATTGTCGCGGATGGCGCACTCAAATGGCCTCCCAGTGATGATGACGATGAACCAGAGTTTGTTGATAACTGAGTTTGACCGGTATGAGATAGCATCCCTCCAGCACCGCCACTTCCACCGCCAGATGTCTGCTGCTGTTGTTGTTGCTGTTGGGCTGCATTGGCGGCCGCTGCCATGGCTGCATACTCCATCTCGAGACGTGCCCGCTTTGCTGGACTTAAGCCTGGAAATGCAAGGAGAGGATTTGATGGATCGAGAGATATTGTTTTTTTGCGACCACGATTTGTTGTACCAGGAATTTTGGGGCCAACTATAGATGAGGTGTACTTAATGATTTCAGTATCGGGTGGCAATCGGACTCCCAGCAAGGATGGGTGTTCACTGGAAACGATATTCAGGAAAGAGAAACAAAATTTTTCCGGAATTAGTTCCACCAAAGTTCACCGTACACAACAACAAGACACACAAAGAAAGAAAGAAATGCATTAAATACAGATACAGAGACTACTAAAATTAACATCAATGTGAACATCAAGGAAGCTTACTTTCCTTCCAGTGCAGCACTTTGTTTATTTCAACAATGGCAAAGAAAAGTATACAAAAAAATCACATAATGAACAATGAATAAAACAAATATTATGTGCTATTCATACTCCGCCGATGTATCCTTGTGTTGGATAAAATTTCACTTGTACTCACCTCAATATTCCGGACGGCATGTATTCCTTCACTTTGCCGCTGTTGGCGGCTAAACAGGCATTCATAGCGGCTTGTACACTTTGCTGCGGATTGAGGCCGAGATTTCCAAGCTGCGACAGTGAGTTGAGGGCATTAAGGGAGTTATTCTTGTCACGATCCTTTGATGAACTTCCCCCGCCCAGACCGCTAGAATGTGAAGACATCATGGAGCTATGATGACCACCTGAAGAGCCAGTATTTGTTGAACCACCGCCCATGTGATGATGTGACATAGATCCACCAGATGATAACTTATTACCTGACAACGATTGATGAGACTGGGACGAGTGATGTGATAAAGAAGACTTTTTCGAGGACGATGAAGCTCCCTGTGAGGAAGCTGCTGCCGAAGCGGCTACAGCTTGCATTGCCAAAAGTTCTTTGTGCAATGTAACTGGATCGTAAGCTGATGATGAGGCCGGTTGCATATTCGATGACATTGATGATTTGCCATAGCCAGAGGACTTAAATAAAATAGAAACAAAAACAAATTAATTCCTGATGCAGCAGAAAAAACACATCATATGGTAGTTTAGTTGTATGCTAGCAGCTTACCACCCCAACTGAAATATAAACAACGTCCAATGCCTTAAGACAATATCAGAACTTAACAATAATGTCCGCCCTGAGTGTACGAAAAGAACTAAACTAAACTAATATATCATCTACATAACACTCAAAATGTTTAGGCCAAAAACATGTTCGCAACACAACAACGTTTGGAACTCAGCTCCCATAGCATTCAATACGACTCTTCAATGCAAACGTTAACAATGACAAATTGGTACCGGCCATAGCAAGCTGATAGCTTATAGAGTAAGCAACAAGATGTCCTATAAGAAATTGAATTTTTGTCTTCCTTAACGGCTAGGTTATGCTTAAGATCTGGATTAGAGGGATGATTACAATGCAACTTTACTACGGATCGACCTTAAAACGTAGCGGCAAGGCTACCTGGCTTAAGGCCTACCTCTCTTCGATTCGATCCTATGAATGACAATACCAACTGAGTTGATGTCGTTTTAAATCGGGCAACAGCAATCTTTTCAGGTCTGGTAGGTAGGTGAAGTGGCGAGTTTCCGGTGTCTTGCCAGGAACACACTTTAACCATCCTGTAGTCTTAAGGAATGCCATGTTTTTGAATCCGTATGCCTAAGATGGCCGATAGGTCAACAAAGAATTGTTTACCTAGAATGCTGTCTAGTTTTGGTTCAACCGAGTAATCCGCAAAGAAAATGAAACACAGTTTCACTGTCTTTTCCGCGTCCCCGCAGCTTCGATAGTGGGTGTTATGGGAAGGGCCCCTCCTAGCTTGGCTAATTGCGAGTCAATAGCAGTGCAAAGTCTGCATGTGTTCTGTGAATGAGGTTCTGTGTTTTATGTTCATTGTTTGTGGATCACATATTCCTGCAAACGACACAATTCGTTAGGTTCGACCACCTACGCTGCATCGAGGTAAAGTGTAAGAACATTTTTGTCTTCACGAGACTTAGCGGCGGAAAGACTACCTCCGCAGATGATTCTTAAAGAGTGGAGGCATGTCTGGCCAGTTCGCCGGCTCTCATATCCCTGCATGTTTCTACGGCCGGGAGCCCAGAGAAGAGCGATCTTCAAAGGCCGGCTAGCCCAGATCAATATTTTCCTACAGTTCTCAACTAACGTGGACGTAGTTGTGGCTAATTCAAGAGCATAAATCGCAGTCCACAAGAATGGCTATATTTGGCTTCGCAACGCTATATTTTGAAGTTGAGTTAAGGGTAGTCACAACTGTAAGGATCACGTAGTTCTAACTACAGCTGTGCTTTGTATTCTGCTCATTTTGGTAATGTTGCTTATGGCAGGCCACCCTAAACGGGACCCATATGTGAGGATAATACGTACCACGGCTGTGTAGCTCAGAGAACCATTTTTTTCCAAAGTTCCCACTTTCCTACCGAAAGATTTGCTAAATATCGTAGAAAGCTTGCTAGCTTTTCTTAATCGGTGTTCAATATTTAACTTACAATTGAGTATGGGGTAAAGCTCGACGCATAAGTATTCGACAATGGAGGATAGAGATAGTTGTTGCTTATGTAGGCAGGGAAGTCTAAAGTTGGCATTTTGGTTATGACGGTGAAAAGCATCAGCTCAGTTTTGCTCGGGTTAACGCTGAGACCACACATTATAGCCCAAGCGGCTGTCTTACAAAGAACCCCTTCCATGGTTTCACCTAACATGTTAGGAAACATTCCAGAAACTAGATGTGACTTTTTTTACCTACAATTAGGGATGCGGTAAAATGGGAAAGTTATAATCTCTTAAATCCAGATAAAAATCTCGTCGTCAAAGAAAATGAAGAATCAATTTTCGTTCTCCATTGAGCAGAAAAAGTAGTCTTTTTCAAATTTAAAGTCCTTTCTGCGAGTGTCGATTTGAAAGCAAGATTGCCGCCCACTTGCACAACACACCAAGTGTTAGACATAGCTCATTATATTTGTTTCTTTGGATAATAAAATAATTTAACAATGTAATATTTGCATTTTTGCTTGTCACTGTGAAAATTAAATTTATTGAGCAATAAAATATGTTTGTATGTGATGCTTCTGTGGAAAAGAAAAAAATCGTTGTGGATCTTTAAACTTTTTATTCGATCAAGCTTTGTTACTGATGTTATTTTAAGACTGCGAAGCATCTTCATATTAGCCAAGTTCTTATCAGAAAGTGCATACAAGATAATTCTAGAAACATAACCCAATTTTATAAAGTATTGCGTCGAAACTGCGACCAAAAGACTTTTCAATCTATAGCCACATCACAATCGAAGAAATAAGGACTGCGTGAAAATAAACCTCGACAAACGAACAGGTTTTTGTTTGTCGACGAAATGCTTCAGTTCTCTCCAAAGGGCTATTACCAAACTACACATCTATGTTTACTGCAGAAGCATTTAGAAAGCAATAAAATACTCGTACAAGAAAAAGACTGTCATATTTTCTGATATCTACCATATCTGCTGTGAAAAACATCTGAAATATCACTGCAGCACCCCCAAAAAACGTTTTTCGTAAAAGGCGACTTAGGGAAAAATGTACATCTACGCAATTTTAACATCCAGGTGAGCCTAGCAACACACTTAACATCTTGAAACTGTCCCACAAATGTGCATGCAAATCTGTGTGTTGACACGACTAGAGATCATCGGTGTCGTAAAAGGAATATAAAATAATAATCAATAATGGGAGCATGCATACGAACACTAATTTAAACTGCCACGTGTAGGAACGGGTTAAGAATATCACTTCAGCGCGCCCTGATAAACAGCGGTTGGGGATTAAGGGGAAAATCACATCTCGGCAATTGTAACATCCATGTGAGCCTAGTAACACATTTAGCATCTTAAAGCTACCCAGCAACTTTGCATGCAAATCCGTGGGTTGATACCACTGGAGATTACCGGTGTCTTAAAAGCAAGGTTAAACAAGATATAATAGCAGCATGCACATATCGAACTCGTTTAAACTAAAGCACTATGGAAATATACGCTAGTAGAAAACGGACTACGCCGCCAGCCACTACTTATCATGGTAATAATTCTGTGACGGACAGAAATGCTATACAAATAGATACACAGCGCGGGCGTTAAGGAAATTAGGGTGAGAAGAAAAGGAGAGATGCCGATGCACGTTGGTTCTGAATGTTTGTAGTTATAATGCGAAAGAAAAAGAATACGTGGAGGAGCTTTCCTCATTCGCGTTGTACGGCTGAGGAAAGATTCTTTGAACTTCACTGTACGTCCGAACACAGGCTTGAGGGTGAACTGATGAGCATTCCTTACATTGCGGGTATTGTGGTTGAAATGTTCAAGTGGAGGAATGCAACAGGCTATTTCGTTTGAGCACTTATGGTGGAAATAACGATTTAATAATTAAAGGCAGGAGACATTACGACGATGACTGAGAGTCAATCGATCTCGCGATGGTTTTTGGATCCTGTCAAGTAACTCCAAATAAGTTATTGGTGCACCAGACCACATATGAGCGTTGTACCGAGTTTCGGGCGAATAAACGCCTTACAAATTATGGCCAGATCAGAAGGGGTAAAATATTTCTTAAAACGCTTATGGAAGCCTAGACATTTCGCGGCGTTCTTGGCGACATCGAATATGTGGTCAGTCCAACGAAAGTTGTCATTAAAACACATACCGAGAATGGAAAGTCTTTCGGTTTCAGCGATGCAAGTTCCATTCGTGGATAATGGCAGTGTGTGTGGGTTTTGCTTTAATGTCAGGAGACAGCATTGTGATTTGGAAGCATCAAATTCCACTCTATTGTTTTTACCCCACTGAGTGATGCTGTTAAGATCGGAATTTATGAGCTTAACATACGTTCCCGTTTCAGTTTCACACCCGAAGATGAGGGGCGTGAACCAAGAAACTAATATGAGAAGCTGAGGGTACTGTCATCAGGAAATGAATGGATTAGATTAGAAGTAACAGACAGGAAATAATTTATAAAAATGAGAAAGAGAATCGGGGACAAAACAGAGCCTTGGGGAACATTATTTGGTGAGTTGCGGACTTGAAACCGTCCAAAACAACTTGAATTGAACGGCCCGAAAGGTAATTTCTAATTCATTGAAGAAGAGTATTATGGATTCCAAATGCACGCATTTTCGACAAGACAGCTTGATGCCACCCGACGAAACTGTCTGTCGCTGAAGAAATCGCATGTATGTTCGCGACCTTGAGCTTACAACTAAATTACGACTGTACAAATTAACGAAAAAACCAAATATTTGTATGTGTATGTATGTTTTATATGTACATACATGAATATAGAAATATGTTTTTCATAACGAGGCTCCTGTAAAAAAAATTCTTCTTCGAAAGTAGCCCGACATTTCAGTAAATACATATTATCAAAATCAATAGATGTATTAATAAATAAAGACATTTTCCAAGCATGCATTTGAAATATATAATTTCACTTATCCTCCTCATTTTTGGGAAACTACATACCAATATAATTCGTTGGCATAACCAATTTAACCCTTTAACGGGCAAACTCGTAAAATTGGTCAGATCGAACTGAAATTTTTTTTCCAAGTAAATATAGGTAAAAGAAGCTTAAGTTTAAATTTTCAGGCACAAGTTTTGTGTGAAACGACCGCTAGGTGAGAAATAGTGAAGACCGTCTTGAGACGGTCTTGCCGGTTTGTATGTAAATAATAATACATAAATAACATAAGAAAATATTTATGTATCAAGTAAGTTTGATTCATAAAAGGGGTTGGATAAGGTATAAAATATATTATTTTCTATGGTGGTAGTCCCAGAAACAATTTGTATCGACTGTTCCACATAAATGAATGTTGCATTTGGAACAAATTACTTGTGTATCCGACTTTTTACAATGTTTGTACTTTTTTAGAAAAAAAAAGAAGACAAAATCTTCACCGATCGATGGCAATGTTGATTTTCTTAATTCGGATAATAATTGACCGATAAGCCAAACCTTACTTTGATTTCTACTAGCTCTACTGAGTCCGTTACTTTTAGATGCCATTGCAACAAGTTGAAACACGTTACTATGACTTATACAAATAAAACGCGTACGCTTTCGTAAATGACTTATTACAACTGAAGTGCTGGGCGGGCTAAATCTCAACGCATCGGTACAAAAGAGGGGTCGAGGCGAGGGCTTTTTGTAAAAATTTTGACAGCTGGTAGCGACCTCTAAATCTTAACAAAAAAAAAACAAAAAAAAAACGTATTTCATATTTAGAGGTATATAATCAAATGGGAAAGTGCCCCGGGGATAATTCAAAAGTAAGGACCACCCTAATGTATACGTTTGTATAAAATTAACACATTTGTATCGGCCATGTCCACAAAATGGTAGAGGAGTCTAATCATAATGTCACGACACTTAGTTCGAATGTGATACCGACCCATAGGGCTGCCCATAAGATTTGATGATTAGCGGGTAGTTTATTTCAGTGAATTTTTCCTGCTTTCTATTATACCGAGGGTGATTCGCTATTTGTTGATCAAAATGTATCCCTGCGAAAGGTTCAATACCAACTTATGTAGTTGCCAGGCGCACACACTTGTTATCTTGCCACAAAACAGTGTTCACATCGATTCCTTGGATTGAGGTCATGTATTCTGTGGAAAATCCTCTATTCTCTTTGCTCACTTCTCTGTCAGTCGGCAGCTTACACGCTGTTATACGATTGGCTATGAATAAAATAATGTAATTTTGATCAACAAAATAAATAAATAAATCGCCACAAAAAGCTTCTTCGTTTACGCATGGAGCGTTTGCTCCACATCAGTTTGGATAGCTCTTTCGAGTCCTTCTTAATTTCGTTTAGAGCTTCGAAAAAAAGGTATACCTTCTCCAGTGAAGCCACCAGCAGTAGGTTGAACTGATGGTCCAGTAGCTTCGAATGTTGGCAAGGGAGATCGGGCTCTTTTGGGTGGTTTGAGGCGTGAGTTTGTTATAATCGCAGTTGATGTGGATGGTTCTTGTTCAGTTTCGTCCGCCGCAATACCAAGAACAAATGTTGAAGAAGCTGCTGAATTCTCGATTTCACTAATATTTATAGACAATTGTATGGCCTCTACATATGCATCTGTTGTATCAGCTTCATTCATTTCCTGGATGCATTCTTCAATTGCCTGTCCATCGTTCTTGGCAGCTCATCTGAGCTATCAGACTCAAATTGTCGACAACATAGCCTTTATCAACGACACTGACATCACTGCTACAAATTTCATATTGGCTTTCCACGGAATCGATGAACTCGATCAATTGATCATACGACAATTTTTCCAAGTTGATTTTTTTATTATAATTTCGCTTACAAGAATCCATCTACCACACAAAAATTTCAATAAAAGGGGGAAAATGATAAAATAATAGGTATACAATGGTGTTTCTCAGCATCAAAGACGTGAACACCAATGACACAGAGGTGGACATTTTTTACGCATAAACCGGCAAGGCCGTCTTGAGACGGTCTTTCCTTTTTCGTTTCTAAAGCACCCTTTACATTATTTTTTCATTTCAACTATAACATATAACCCAAATATAATATAATATCTACTTACTGTAAAATTATAGATTCGATCACTTGTTTTAAAATATGTTTATTTAATAATTTAAAACAACATTTTTTGCGAAACAATTTTTGGTGCTATTTTGTTGGCTGTTTGCACTTGAAGGATGATAACACCTTAACACGTGGTCGAATTGCAATCATATGTTGTCACAATGCCAATCAGACTACACTAACAAGATTTTCACCACTTTCAGCAAAAAAAAATAATTGATTTGAACTCTGGAGGCCAAAAATTAAAGGCCGTCTGGAGACGGTCTTACCCGATAGAGGGTTAAATTAAACAAGCCAGTAATTAAATACCAAACATTTCTAGCCGAGCGCAACTATACCCTTTACAAACCCAAAATATTATACCGCAAAGAATTGGATTCGATATATTCGCCGCTGCTGTGTGAACCAGTCAAAAAATGGGAGCATCGCTCACCCTGCCACCCATTTGTATTGTCCGTATTACGAAAACACGCCATTTGTATTGCTCTACCGCTGCATCAAAAAGAATAGATAATTATTGCTGATAATTGGCGTGTTTGGTGGTGTAAGTTGTTGAGTGGTCGATCAGGCGCCAGACAAATTCGTCAAAACCAACGAAACGTTTCTGATATTTCGGCAGATGTATGTATGTGTGTGAGTGTTAATAGAGGTGCATTCTCAATGTTGCAAATTACGCATTTGGATATCAATGGTCAAGTATGTTTGTATGTGTATGGATTGTTTTGCGTGACTTGCGAATGAAAAACTATATTGAGAAACTTAACATTTTTCATTACAATAGAAGCAATTTCCTACTGGGGCCCTGTGATTACCTACTGCCGAACCATGGGTTAGGATCAGGTTGAGGTGATTGATGCAATCGAACCTTGATTGATCCCATTTTACAGCGCAGTGGAGGAAGAGCTACTGCTTCTTTCCTGATCCACGGAAAGAAGAGCCTTTTGAGATGACTGTTTCAATCGAAGCTCAAACTGCTCTTTATTCTCTTTGCAGGTAATTCCGAGTTGGGTGACTGATACAATCGAATCCCTAGCAAGTTATTATATACATCGGAGGGCGGATCGGGGTGAATCGGCTGCACAGTCGAGTAGTATGTTCCAAACTGTTCTTGAGGGAGTGACTGAAATAGTCGAACCCTGAATGCTACGCGCATCGCGAGAGTGTAGCTTGCAGTGACTGTTGCAATACGAACCACAAGCTACAATGGTCCGCGGTAAGGAGGCAGGGATGATACTTATGGTGAATGCATTCAGGGGGGCATGTAATGGAGGTTTTAAGACACACGTCAACCTCAAGAATCTTGGGAGAGGAGAAAGTGGAGTGACTGTTACAATCGAACCCCAACCCCGATCCCATTTTGTCTGCGGTATGGCAGCAAAACCGGGGATGACTGTATCAATCAAACATTTCGATGTCCTGTTTCGCCCTCGGAGTGGAGTGCTGATTGTTACAATCTAACCTCAGTTCGACCTCTTATCCTTGGCAGCAGTACAGGGTGAGATGACTGAACTCAATCGAACCCCAATCCCGTCTCTCAAATCCCTGGTGGGTATCAGTATGGTTACAGTGGTTGCAATATGCTGAGAGTGACTATTGTAATCGAGCTCAGGCCGACCCCCGAAACCATGGGTTAGGATCAGGGTGAAGTGACTGATACAATCGAACCTTAGTTCGATCCCAATTCACTGCACAGCGGAGAGATAGCCACTGCTTCATGACTTCCTTAGATGATGTTAATGATACAGTCGAGCCTCGAGCACGTCATTAATTTTCATATGAATGGGGGCGCCGGAAAGAGTCGGCCGCACAGTCGAGTTATTGGTTGAGAACTGTGCTTGAGCGGGTGACTGAAGCAAGTGCACCCTGAATGCTACAAAGGAGGGAATACAGCTTGGAGTGACTGTTTCAATACGAATCACAAGCTTACACTGGTCCGCGGGAAGGGAGCAGATAGGGGTTCTTGCCGCAGTCAAACATCGGAGGGGTTTCCAAAGTCCATCCTCAAGATGAGTTCATCGACTTGGATTTTGTGATGAATTTGCTGATGCAACAAACGTCTGTCTCGCTAAGATCGCTTAGATCTTCAAAGAAATAGTCACCAAGAACTTGTTGCCTTGAGTTGGCTAGTGCGGAGCAGTTACGCAGGAGGTGTGCTGATATTTTTCCTGCTAATGGAGAGGGGTTTGAATGCTCTTTTTGCATCGTATTTTGTCCATATTAGTTTTGAGGACGCACATGTACTGATGCCAATCCACCTATTGTTCGCTTCTATTAATGCGTTGTCTGATAGATTGAGCTTCAACGTCTGAATAGGTACAGCTGGTGTCGCCTGTTGTTAGAGAAGTCTAGTGTGGAACGCAAACTGTTTCAGTAAAAAACAAAAATAAATACCACAGCTTGCAATTTTACTTTTACTAGTATCTACTCCAGAAAGGAAACAAACATCAAATGACTTGCTATAAATCTACACCAAAATACGGTATGTGTGTATAATAATTTTATTTTTGCGAAAAATGGTGGGTAAGTTCAATATTCGGCTGCGGCTAAATCTTCGGACTTTTTCGCCGAAGCCGAATGTTTTGCCAAACGTGCAAATTTTGGCCCAGTTTGGCAGCAGCCGAATGTTCGAACGGACTCTAGTCATATCTATAAAGATAGACAGGTTGAACGATGTCGTTTGAGCCCTTTCTGAAAGTTTAAAGTCACGCCCATAAAGTGAAGAACACTACTAACCATAAATATTCATGAATGGCGTTGTGTTGGGTTAAAGCGACGGAAACAGAAGAACTGCTGATTTCGTGAAGAATAAAGCCTGCTTAAAGGAGGAATATCCCGCAAGGACAAGTGACATCTAGAGTTTTTTCCCACTGACCCTCCTCTTGCGAACGTCTACCAAACATACAATGGTATTGTCAAGAGGAGCTTCTCAAATTTGCGTTTCGGATTCGGTTTAAAATTGTAGGTCCTTCCTTCACTTCACATAGCAAATGGTTGGAGAAGCAAGGTTTTAGGCCCTGTATGGGCCGCCGTTAATGTTTAATATATTTATTTATTTTACAAAATCAGGAATTTAAGCGGCATACAAAGCGGAGCTGCCCGGGATGATTTTGATTTTGTAATAAAAGAAGTGCATTGTATTCTTTAAAAGGAAAAAACCGGACCAAATGGCAGCCCAGTTAATTGAGGGACGCTTTTTCAGTGATGACATAATTAAAGTTTTAAAATATTAATATATAAGGACAATGTTCTAACAGAAATATGCATAGCGAAAAGGATCAAAACGTGTCAGGCAAAATAACAATAATCAGCCAGCGGAATGACATTTGGCGCGTTTAATTTGCAAGGTAACACCTTCTTATTAATCGAATAACTCGCGTGACCATCGTTTGGCAAGTAATAGAGGTAGTGAACTCGCAGTTGCCTTGCAATTTGAACGCGCTTATTGCAAATAGAATGTTCCCTGCTCTTTCTGTATATGACGTATAGCAACAAAATAATGCACCTCATCTTACAATATATAAACTTAACAACAGTAATGCCATTTTCACAGATTAAATGGTCTTAACAAAGCTCAAAAGAGACAATATTTCTAAACAAATGCATTTTTAATGTTTCTGTACTGTTTTGCATTGCTAGCTCGGTTTTCTTGAGAACATCTATTCATCATAATCGCTGCAATGTTGTTTCGAGATGTTTGCAATAGATGTTGCTTCTGCACTATGAAAATAAATATCTTTAAAAAAAATGTCGGCTTAAAATTGACTACATTCTATAAACTGTCTGCAAAGATTGAATTTTTTTTTCCTCCTTGCGGGGTCAGTCACCTTGACGTGTGTACCATCATGGAACGCAAATTCGATGGTGCCGGTGCGGAGGCTTACGGCGCAAAGAGTCATCGGGCCTTTCTGATAAGGGACAGACCGTCTGATGAGCGTCAACTAAGAACTGACCAGGACTACACGTCCGCTACCCTTCTCCTCTTTCCTTTCAATTTTCAATTACCCATATCCCCCCTCCATCAAATCCTTAAATCCTATTTCCCCAATAAACCCCTAATCTAAGGTGGCAAGCGCCGAGAGATGCATGGCTAAGAGGGTGCTTAGTCGTTAGTTTGCAAACTTCGGATACCAGGCGACCTCCGATTTTAAGATAGCCTTCCTGTGGTTAGACGGGTAGACCACGGGCGACACCATATCCCGAATACTCGTGGGTTTCAAAATAAACCAAATAACAAAACAAACAATAGAGAATGATGCCTCTAAAATTGCATCATCAAATAGGGATGTTTTAGAACACCCTGTCGATGACGACACGACATCTGTCAAAGGGATAGAGTCGGTAATCATCGACTCTGAAATGGGGGAACCTGAAGAGAACTTGTCTCAACTCAGTGACTCTATTTCAGAATCCAGCACCATATGCAACAGCATATTATCGGATGAAAGACATCCCGATATAGAGGACGTACCTAAGATAGTCGGCAATGTGGCACGGACAGAGTCTGAGTACGTTAGGTTCACACCATCTGAACAGCGCAGATTTAAGCGCGCGCAGAAGAAGGGGAGCACCATTGAGCAGGCCCGTCTCTATGCGATCCAAAAGATGGAAAACAAGGGTCCCGAGGTGAAGCGAATGCGATCCGAGGATAATACCCCGCCTCAATCCGAAGCGAAGCGAGGTCGCACTGGGAAGACAACCGTCGACAAAGCCTCGTATAGCAATATAACGAGCTATGTAAGACTGGGTGTTGTACCGGTGGACATCGATCGTAATCCTCTCTCCAACGAACAAATGGGTTCGATACAGGAGAGGATTATGGATATCACGATCGAACAGCGTGACGAGCAGGTCAAACCAGCCTTCCGCGGTACTACGTTCAAAGCCGGATGGCTCATGATCGTATGTGCAGACGCCACCACTGCAGAGTGGATGAAGGCAACCTTCGCCAAGCTAAAAGAGAAATGCGGGTTAGAGGTGATGCTTGTGGGAGAGGAAAATTTTCCAAAACCACATGTCATCAGAGGGTTCTTCCCGCAGAGTACCGGCGTAGCTAGCGAAAGGATCCTAGCCCTATTAGATGGCCAAAACAAAGAACTGAACACGAGAACGTGGAGGGTTCTGCAAAGATCGGATGAGCGAGACATCGCACATATGGTCTTTGCCATAAACGACAGCACCATGAGGAGACTCGTGGAGCTAAAGGGTATGGTCTCTTTCCGATTCGGACAGACCAAACTTATCCTAAAAAGTGCTGACAAGACGGCCACACAGGGCCCTAAAGATCAAAAACAGCACGTTTTGGATAAGAAGAATGTCACAGCTCACGGCAGCACCGCAACTGACCCAAGTGGGGCCAGCACCAGCGCTGCCGCTAAGGCTGCAGCTTCAAGTATGGTAACAACTGTGCCAGAAAAAGAAGCTACCAGCGCGAAGTCAAGCGCAGCCAGAGAAAGCCAAACACGATTCAGGCCTAAGTTAGGTATGGATCGTAAGAAAGCACTGGCACAAGAAGGACACAAAAACAAAAGTCCTAGAGGCAGACAAAGTGGTCCTCCTCAACAGGGTATCGTACGTAAGAGAGGTGATAACAAGCCCAATAGAGTACGAAACCCTGAATACAGACGCAAATGACCACCCGTCTTAGCGTTTTGCAGGCCAACCTGCACAGGGCTATGGGTGCATCGGACACCTTTAGCCAGCGATGTGCCGAAGGGAACATTGCTATTGGACTAATCCAGGAACCTTGGGCAACCAATGGTAAGATATCCGGATTAAATTGTAAACACAGAGAGCTAATTTTCGCCAAAGGTCCTTTCAGACCAAGGGCGGCTATCTCTATTAAGAAAGATATAAAATTTTCTCTCATTCCAGGTTTCACAACTAGGGACCTGGTGGCGGTTCTAATAGAGCGCCACAAAGGCCGAGAGCTGCATAAATTTGTATGCGCATCGGCGTACTTTCCTGGAGACACGGATGCAGTGCCTCCCTTACCAGTACAGGAACTTGTCCGGTACTGTGAGGACCAGAAAGTACATATACTAATCGGCTGCGACGCAAACGCACATAACACCATCTGGGGCAGCCGAGATACAAATAACAGAGGTGAGTCGTTATTAGAATATCTATATAGCAATAACCTCGTTTTTCTAAACAAGGGAAATAGTCCTACATTTAGAAATTCTATAAGAGAAGAAGTTTTAGACCTTACTATATCATCTCCTTTTATGAAGGATATTATAGAGGGATGGCACGTGTCTGGCGAGGCATCTCTATCGGATCATATGCACATCCGTTTCGAGATAAGATGCAATGCCGAACACGCGTCAGTCCGTTATGACAACAGACTGACTAATTGGAGAACTTACCGCGAAAATCTTGCGGTACCTCATTCAAAAATAGTTGCAAGGTTAAAAGAACCGTGGTTAAAAGGTGCGTACCATGGTGGAACGATAACCTTGAGTCTATTCGAAAGAGGGTGAGAAAGCTTTTTAACAAAGCCAAACGCACCGGCACATGGGAACAATATAAATCCATGCTGACCATATACAACTTAGAGTTGCGCAGATCCAAAAGAGCCTCATGGCGTGCAAACTGTGAGAAGATAGAAAAACTTCCAGAGGTGGCACGCCTTCAAAGGGCCCTGTCAACGGATCAAGAAAAAGGCATGGGATTGTTAATTAAATCAGATGGTTCAATCACACGCGACCGGGAAGAAACGCTGAAAACTTTGCTTCAGGCTCACTTCCCAGGTTCTCACACGATGGTCATTACAGACGACCATACAGCGGAGGTCTCAATTCCAAGAAACCTCAGCAGAATTCATAGTTTATCCGGAACACTTTTTACTCCGGATAAGGTTAAATGGGCAATTAACTCATTTAAACCATTCAAGGCATCAGGTACAGACGGTATTTTTCCAGCCCTCATTCAAAATGGAATAGAATTTTTACTACCATCCATGATTGCCTTATTTAGGTTCAGCTTCAACTGGGGGTATATACCAGTTACCTGGAGGGAGGTAAACGTAGTATTTATACCTAAACCGGGAAACAAGCCGAGAGAATTACCTAAATCATATCGTCCGATAAGCCTGACATCGTTTTTTTTTTAAAACAATGGAAAGGATTATTGACATTCACATTAGAGAATGCATATCAAAAAGCATGCCTCTGCACCCTCACCAATATGCGTACCAAAAAGGCAAATCCACGGAAGGCGCTCTGTTAAGACTAACTACAGAGATAAAAAACGCCTACCGTTGCAAAGAGATCGCACTTTGTGCCTTTCTGGACATAGAGGGTGCTTTCGACAACACTGGATATGAATCCATATCAAATGCTTTGTACCATAGAAATATTGATAAACCAACTATTAAATGGATCAAAGCGATGCTGGAAAGTCGCAAAATAACTTCCTCGTCAGGAACGACCTCAGTATTAGTAACAGCCGTAAGGGGCTGCCCACAAGGGGGAGTACTCTCACCCCTTCTTTGGTCATTGGTCATCGATGACCTGCTACACAAGATGAGCAGTTTGGGCTACACCACAATTGGGTACGCCGATGATATTGTCATCATAGTTAGGGGCAAAGACTCAATAGGAGTCACATCAAAAATGAAAAATGCTCTAAAGACAGCCATAGACTGGTGCATTAAGGAAAATCTTTCCATAAATCCCAGTAAAGCCGTCATCGTTCCTTTCACTAAAAGGAGAAAATTAGACTTAGGCCTAATCACAATAAACGACACGGTCGTAGAGTATTCCGACGAAGTCAAGTATCTTGGAGTAATCCTGGACAAGAGACTTAACTGGAACTCTCACATAAACAACAAAATAAGTAAAGCTAATAGAGCTTTATGGGCCTGTCGTCGCACATATGGTAGAACCTGGGGAATCTCTCCAAAGATCGTCCACTGGATCTACACAGTTATGATAAGACCCATCATTACATATGCCTCCATAGTATGGTGGACAAAATCCACACAAAAGGTCGCAATAGAGAAGCTCAAAAAGGTACAACGGCTTGCGTGCCTTGGTATCTCCGGAGCCATGCGTACCTGTCCAACAGCTGCCATAGAGGCAATAACAGGAATTATACCCCTCCACATATACGTCCAAAAAGTGGCGATCCGCAGTGCAATAAGTCTAATACAGCTAAACGAGATAAGTCTTAATGATCATCCGGAACTTAAGACCCTTCTCGATGAACTGCCAGAACTTAACATGAACTGCGCGGTCACAGACCGCATTCAAAAAACACTATGCTTCAACAAACGGTTCTCCACGGAGATACCCAAAAGAGAAGCATGGGTTAGCAATAACCCACCAAACAGCCATAACGGCATAAAGTGGTATACGGATGGTTCTAAAATGGAAACGGGGGTAGGAGCGGGAATATACGAACCACACAAACGCTTTACGATACCCATGGGAAAAAGTCCCAGCGTATTTCAAGCGGAGCTCCACGCCATTCAAGAATGCGCCAGCCACATTATCTTATCTGGCATAAAAGGTGCAACCATTCATATTTTCACGGACAGTCAAGCAGCTATAAACGCCCTTAGCTCGTATACCATTGACTCCAAATCAGTCATGTACTGCTTCAATACCCTACAAATACTCGGAGCAAGAAACAAGACCAAATTATGGTGGGTTCCGGGTCATGTCGGGGTAGAAGGTAACGAAAAGGCCGACGAACTGGCCAGAAAAGGTTCAGAAACACCTTTCATAGGTCCCGAACCTTTCTGCTGCACTCCTAGATCAGCAGCAACGGCAGCAATAAAAAGCTGGGAACATAGAAAATGTATCCATATTTGGGAAAGCATCCCAGGTCTAAGACAGTCCAAACGAGCAATTCGGCCTTTCAATCAAAATGCCAGCAAATGCCTAAACCTAAGCAGGCATGATATCAAAAATTTAGTAGGTTACCTTACTGGCCACCATGGTTTAAGATACTCGTATCATCTACACAAAATGAGAATAGCAGATTCTCCTGAGTGCCGACTCTGTCTTGAAGAGGACGAGTCAGCTGAACACATTTTATGTGAATGCCCAGCCCTTAATGGAATTAGAAAGAAGATATTTCTCAGGGAACAATTGAGCCCCGAGGACATAAAGAATTCTTCTACTGGTAAAATTGTCCGCTTTACACGGAAAGTGGAAATTTTACTAGTTTAAAATTTTTCTGGCCCATACGGTACAAAAGATCTTTTAGGTCGAAGTACCCCCCCCTTTTATAAATCGCCTTGGCGAGCCAGAATTTAAAAAAAAAAAAAAAAAAAGATTGAATTTTCATATAAACTCACCTTATATGACGAACTAGATCCTGATGCTGATGTTGGAGTAATTGTGGTGCCTGATCCAAGGCCATGCAACCCCGATACCGACGAACCTCCAGCATTGTTCATATTGCTGGACATGTTTTGTTGTTGCTGTTGTTGTTGCTGCTGTTGTTGCTGCTGTTGTTGTTGCTGCTGTTGTTGCTGTTGGCGTTTTTCCTTGCGACTCTTGCTTGAACTGGATTTATTGTTTGAAGAGGAAGAACCACCACCACCCGATGCTCCTGCGGAATTACCATTATTCCCACTACCACCGGATCCACCCAAACCCAATGCTGATGGAAAAGCAGATGCCAAATCTGGATGAGGAAATGCTGACAACCCCGACGCCTGTAAACGACTGAAGTAATCTTGGGCTGCCAGTTGTGCTACAGACCACCAACCTATATAACACAAGGAGAATTTTTCATTAAAGTTGATAACAGAAAACTTTCAATAGAAAAAAACAAAAAAAAAAATACAAAAACAATATCTAGATATCAAAAACGTCCATTCGTTGTGATTTAATTCTTTTTAATATTTTTTTTTGTTTATTTCGATTAAATCACACAGACAGTTTAAACTCACTTGCTGGATGCAGACCTGCTAAACTTGCTGCTTGTGACGCAGCAACTGCCATTGTATTCTGATGATGATGTCCAGCAGCAGCTGCTGCTGCTGCCGCCATCGAATAACGATCATTAGTTGAGCTAGGACTTGGTAGTAGCCCAAGACCCGCGGCTGCAGCCGCATTAAATTGTGAGCTAAAGAGTGGATTAGATGCTGCTGCTGCAGCTGCAGCCGGATCTCGCCCCCAATATGCTATTAATCACAAAGGTTTCCTATTAGAAATGGACTGGATGTGTTTAAATATTTTGCTTAAACATACCAAATAATGAGGCAGCGTCAAGAAGAGACTGATCGTGACCAGCACTTCCACCTCCTCCGCCACTAGATGAGCCGGACTTGCCACCGCCGGATTTTCCGTCTCCTCCATCGTTATTTTTATCCATGTTCTTCATTTGAAATCGGTTGCGATTTGTCTATTTTGTGTGCTTGATCTTTTTAATCTTTGAATCTTTTAAATAAAAAATAATTGTGCGTGGTTTCACTACAAGTTTTGTGTTCCTCGTATATTTGTCTCCATATTGAGAATTGAGTTTACATGCTGACGAGTTTTTACTGTTTTTTTTTTCTTTGAAAATCGTACCAGCTGTGATGTCATTTAATCATCTGTAAAGAAAAAACGGATGTCATTAAATTTTGTTTGTGGGTTTTAGATAATGCATTCTCCCAAAATCCCAATCAATAAAAACTATTAAAAAAGAATATACTAAAAACCTGCCTGTGAGTGAAATCCTTGTTGAATGATTGGCATGGGTACGAGTGGGATGACATGATACACTTTGCCTCACATAAGAGTATGTAATGAATAAAAGAGATAAAACACACACATTGCCACATTTGGCGCCTATGAATTTTTTTTTGTTTTGTATGCGTAAAGCGGGATAGCTCTCTTCTGTTCCGATAACCAGTCGGTTCCTCTTAAGTAAAGAGTAGAAAGTGAGAGTGTCGTCTCTTTGCGAGGTATGTTGCAGACTACGCTCTCTTCTATGCTGATTTGCAATTTCCCCACATTGTGCCTACAAATTTTTCATTCATACTTTTTGCACTATAACCACATACACATACTCCCAACGTATTTTATTATGTAAATGTAGAGGAGGACGGAGGAGTGACTGACTTGACTTTGTGGTGGATGACTGAGCGAAAACGTAAAACACACGATTGTTTTTATATTTTTTTATTATTGTTATTATTATTAAGTGTGATTGATTTTTACACTTGTAAATTGTTATTTTTATGAGAGGTTGGGGGCGAAATGATGCTAATTAAGCCAACAAGTTGATACATTATTATGCTCTTCATCGGGGTTAAACGAGTAATTATATAAAATATTTACAATCGGCACCAGCCGACGAATCGGCACTTACTTACAATTGAGATCACCCGCTGAGTAGTTAACGTGAGAACGTTTTACAGCTCAGCCCCCACAGTGGGACCTATCTTATGCAAATTTGATTCCCGGTCCGCGGCAACTGTTCTCACAATTTGAGGACCTCGAAAACCGCTCAAAAAGCAATGTTTCAAAATCTAGAGTTGAGAATTATTTTGTTCTTCTAGCTGTTGAAAGTCATCGATCTTAATTGCATTGTGAATCTGTTGATTTGTGTGAAAAATCCCACTGCTATATAATTAATATTTCCGTTTATACAGGCAAAACGCGAATGTGCGCAATTCGAATGTTTACAAAACAAACATAAAACATAAGGAAAATCATGTCTACACACTAAATGATAGTTTAAGACGCATTTATTTAGTCAATTTGACTTATTACACGCAATACTAAAATAATCGTCCAATTTTGTCTGTTTAAATTTTGATATATAATGTTCATTTTAACGGCAAAATTTTGTAAAAGGGAGATTTCTTGAAAACTTCTGCTATTTTCTTCAGCCCATCTTAGAGTGCCGTTAAACATCATAATAGCATCTTGATGGGAAACTAACGGAACATTAAAGGATTTTTTTTAATAGTATGAATGCTCAAAGAAATCTCGCATTTACAGTAAGGGCTCTATTTTCGCACAATTGTGTGCGGAAATCGAGCGGTCGTGCAAATATTTTACTTTGTGCGGAATTCGAGCATTTGCGTAAATCGAGCATTGCGTAAATCGGGCTTTGCCTGTATTGTGTACAAAGTTTTTTTGTTATTTAGGAGTCAACGGCCAGTGTGTACTTTATTTATGATTATTGGAGCTTTTATTGAATTAGATATTATATTTATTTGAATTATGTGCAAATGGCCCATTGGATATTATAATTCGGTGTTATGCGGCAACTTTTCTGGTATTAGCTTATAGAGAAAGATGCTAAGAAGCGACGAGCAAGCTGCTGGATGGATGAATACGTTCTCAGTGTGGCTACAGAACAAACCGAGATAGTCCTTCAAAAGGATGCCGACTCTAATCGACTTCCAAATCGACCAGGAGGTAATAACAAGGAAAGACGCCGTTAAATATTTAGGTATCACCATCAACACCAAACTTACTTTCTGGCACCAGATAGAGAACGCGTTGGAACGGGCGGAACGAGCGTCACTGAGTAGGCTGATGGTCCAACGGCCAGAAGGCTCCTGATGTCGACAGCGCATGCCATCCTCCTTTACAGATGTGAGATTTGGGCAGACGCGCTTCGACAGGAAAAGTGCAGAAAGCAGAAACAGCTGTGCAGAGACGCGGAGCTCTACGTGTGGCAAGTTCCTATCGAGCGGTATCGGAACCAGCCGTCCTTGTTGTCGCAGGAGTTACCCCAATAGACCTCCTATCGGCAGAAAGGAAGTACGTCTAAGACAAAAAGACGAAAGTTCGATTGGAAACGGTAACGGAAGAGGCCAAAGAGCTCACGAAACAAAAGTGGTAACAACACTGAATCTCGGAAAGCAGAGGGCGATGGACAGCGAGGCTGATCAGGAACGTGGCTGAGTGGAATGCCCGGAAACACTGTGAGGTTAACTATTACGTCACCCAGATACTCACCGGACACGGATACTTTCTCCACAAGATCGGCAAAACGAACAGTCCAGCCTGCCAGTACGGGACTCCAAAGAAGACGACGCGCAACATACCTTCTTCGCACCGAAAAAGAAGAGTTGGAGAGAAATACTGGTAACATCACTCCAAACAACATAAGCCGTGTTTCTTTGCACGCGGATATAGGGATGGCATCAGAAAACGACTATCGCCGCTTAAGAATTCATCAAAAAAAAAACTTGGCAGCACACATGCACCGTGACACAGCTGTAAGTTGTAGTTAAGAAATTTGTATTGAAAATCCTGAAATTGAAAAATATTTACTTCCGCCAATTGAAATTGATGCCAAGCATATTCTAATATTATGAAAAACATTTTCACATTAACAGATTTGCTAAATTCAATTACCCTTAAAATGAAGTTCGAAAAATAATAATAATAAAATCACGAATAAAATATTCGGCGGGATGTGTGAGTGGTCGGTGGGTTGTCAAACTTTGACATTTCCTGAAAAATTCATCGAAAGGATTCATCAGAAACCATGAAAATGGATTTTGGAAGCACTGTTTATTCCGGCTAAAGGACTTAGCGGCGATAGCTATCCCCGCTAAAGTTAGCGTATATAGGATAAGTTGTTGTTGTATTTTACATGCAAATTTCAAATTATACCTATATCCGCGTGCAAAGAAACACGGCTATAGTCGAAAAGAAACTGGCTAGTGAGGATAACTGGATCCAAATTTGCACTTATCCCAAACATACTCTCAGAAGAAAGAAAATAAAAGAAGAGTAAACCCGTGAGACAGAGTGAACCCGAAAGAGCGTATGATTACAGCCCCCCTGAAGTTATGCGAACAGTGGTCCCGGGGGTCATCAGCAGGCCCAGACGTCTTAGGCCACAGAAGACTAACGGCACCACCCTGATGTAATGCAACTACTGGTTCCAGGGTGGATTGTTGGCCGTAAGTGGGGAGAGTTTAGTCCGCGGGAGTCGGACACATTAAGTGGTGATGGCCTGCCACTTGAAGGTACAAGAGGTATTCTCTCCTTCAAAAAAAAAAAAATATTGTCCCAGGTTAAATAATTGTTGAAAAACTGACCTAAATTTTTGTGAGAATGGCGTAAATTTACTCTACCTAACTTAATAAGAGGGAAGTAGAGTGTGTCTATGTTTGCTTGACTAATGACGATAGCCTGGCTTTTTCTTGAGTTCAGTCTTACCATATTTTCAGACCAGCGCTTGTTGCGCTTCAACTAGCCCAAGTGGGTAGCTGAGATGCAATTGAATACCATCTGCGTACATTTGAACTCTGCAATTATTAAAGACTGACGGTAAATCATTAATAAATAGAGTAAAGAGAAGCGCCCCAATTATGGAACCCTTAGGTACACCTGCCTTGCATTCAAGAAAATCAGACATTCTGCCAATAGCATATACTGAGTGTGTGCGATTTGTTAGATATCTGTTTACTAGCTTTAGTGCGGTAGCATTAAAGTAAAAGCAGCTAATTTCGGAGTGAACCATTCACATATTTTATTGTGC
This sequence comes from Portevinia maculata, assembly GCA_949715645.1. Taxonomy (NCBI): domain Eukaryota; kingdom Metazoa; phylum Arthropoda; class Insecta; order Diptera; family Syrphidae; genus Portevinia; species Portevinia maculata. Next base: position 226,989,329 of record OX454526.1, read on the forward strand.
AGTACAACGCTTTTTATTGGAACAGGAGACTCGCATAAGCGATTAACTGTGGAAGTGAAGAAAGTGACTCTATCATCAATGGAAGGAATTCGGTAGAGACAACTGCAATCGAGAAATATGGCCTGAGTTTTCAAAAGGGGTTCATGTTGATAGAACAGTAGTCCCTGCAGTTTATAGTTTTCCTTACAGATCTCTTCGTTGGAAAGGTGTCGAAAAAGATAATAATGAGGTCATGGTAAGAAAAACCAGGTACATCCAACTGATCATAGAAACTAACTTCATCGGGATTTTTTACCAGAACTATATCAACAAGAGAGGGAGTGGGTTAACCAAAGTGTGTTGGGCTAGATGTATTTACTGAAATGGATGAGGCGATTTTTTTTTAAATTTAATTTCTCATTATCTAAGAGGTTAATGTTGAAGTCCCCGGTAATGCATAAAGGATTTTAATTTAATCGAAATTTATTTAAGAATTATTTTTTAACACGCACTTAACAAGAAAATATTCAGTCTTGTCGTTGTTGCCATTCGATTTAAAAATGATCATACTGCGAAAACTATTGGTAACATACATCGCTACGCCACCGCGACCTAAGGGGTCATCCCTGTGGGCTCTGTACCCGCTTAACGCTATAATTACATCTATTTTATTTTATTTACCCATATCTCAGATATGCAAATAACATCCACTGTCTCATTATCGAAAATAAGTTTAAATTCATTGAGAGACATGAGAACCTTTTCCGATAGACATTAAGCATCGCACGAGTCTTGTGGAATCTAGATGAGAACCAGACTGAGAGAAACTACTTCCCCTAGCAATAATTTCATCATTAATTGACAGAAAAGTGAGCAAAATAAAAGGTAATAGGAAAGGTAGGAAGGTAATAGCGGCAAGACAGGAAGAAGAGCAATAAGAAGAACAAGTGCATTAATTTTACAGGAACATATATTTTCAAGTTAAATAAGAGGAGGCTAACGGAACAAAAAATAAAAAAAAAAAACATCTATCTAAACCTTAAATGAGATAAAACGTTATATGACATAAAAACATAATAAGAAAACATCTAGAGAATTTAAGCAAATTATACTTGGAAAGCTCTGAATAGCGACTAGTAGCGTTTATCACTTTGAGAGGCTTCGGGTCCAGTATAAAAAGTTGTGCAGTTGTCACGCTTTTCGTTATTGTCAATATCACGGCACGTGAATATCGTTGAAGTTTAACGTTAACAAAGTCGCGTAACGTGTGAGCCAAGAAAATATTTCATTCGCGCTTGTATTTTAATGCTTTTCTTAGAACATCTCGGTTTTGCGGTGGTAGACATAAGTATCGAGTAAATGTTCCGAGATTTGCGCTGTTTTTTGACAAAAATGTCATTTTAAATTCAACAAAAAGTTAAATATGTACTTCATTTTTGATTAATATTCGTTGATAATTGAATTGATAGATGAAATCAATGTCGCCTACACTTTGACGACAGTCTTTATTTCTCAGCTTCAGGACACCCTGCAATACCATTTCCATATCATTAGTGTAGAAGGATTTCACAATGATAATAGAATTAGTGTTCGGTTTATTCTGTAAATTGGTGCTGGTTGTGCTTCAATGGAATGACTAAGCGTATTAAAGATGTCAGTTAGCAAAAAAAATGAAATATTAGGCATTAACGGTACATACAGGGCCTAAAACCTAGCTTCTCCAACCACTTGCTTGTGCAAAGTGGAAGGGACCTACAATTTTAATCCGAATCCGAACGGCAAATTGAGAAGCTTTTCATGACAAATGATACTCTTGGATGTTTGTCAGACGTTCGCAAGAGAACCTCATTTGAAATGGATCCCAACGAGAAAAACATCAGTTGACATTTGCAATCAATATCAATAAGATTTTTTTTTTATTTGAGAGACTTCACCATCAGCGATCTGTAGCGGTATTTTATCCTGCTTGCAGTCTTGTTGAAGTTGTTGTTTAATGCTCTCAACCTCCAACTATAAAAGGCTGATGCTGCCTTAACACTCATCAAAGCTGGACATTCTGATTTGCAATGCATTAACATCCTCGTTCATTTGTTAAAATTTTTTGTGGAGGTGATTTCCAATTTGTGTAATTCTCGATGATATGTTGTCCATTGTGGTAAGTCGGCATAAGATAGCTTCAAAAATCTCTGATTCAATTGTGTGTGAGTGCTTTTAGCCTGAGACACTTAGTAGTCCATCGTTGTTTTCACTTAAGAGGGATATTGATAATGGTGCGTAAAAAACACTGACAAAAGTAGACAAGAAATAAACGCGGAAAAGTCAATCAGAAGCTGTCGAAGTTATTAGCTAAGAGCAACCAAATGTTCAAATTAGTCAACCACAACCTCTGCGCTGTAGCGCTATATTTAATAGGCAGTTTTACATGCGATTAAAGCTTTTTAAATTAGAGTCAATTGGGCTGCTGCTGCTTTATGTGCGCTCCGAAATCATTTTTTGTAATTTTTTGTGATCGCGGAATCATAGAACATTTCTAGGAGATACTTTTTTGAACAGTTAGAAAAATTGGGCTGCACGAACTACAGGGGCCTAATCTGTTATTCGATTCGAAAGTAAAAACTGTTCAGGTTGTTTCCGATTCTAATTCTAAATGTTACTCTGTATAACTTTCGAATCTAAAGAAAATGTTGCAAAGCTTTCCAAGTTTGGAGTAAATGTTCCGAGATTTGCGCTGTTTTTTGACAAAAATGTCATTTTAATTCAACAAAAAGTTGCATTGCGGCTTGATGAAGAATTTGTGCTGAAGAAAGGATTCAAAGAAAGATAATAAGAGACAATTCCAACATAATTGGCTTAACCAGTAAAAGGCAATGTGATATGAAACTAAATTTAGTGACGAAATAATTTATTTATACTAAATATTACTTCTAGTTTTGTTCGCCTTTCAAAAGATGCATTTGTGTATGGTTTGAACAGCATAATTGATGATCTGAGGGAAAGAAAAAGATTTTCTTCAATACCCATAATGATAAAACTAGGTGGATACTAGCAGCAAAAAGGCCGAGTTCGCTTCAGTGGGCTGGCACAGCAGACGGTTTTAACAGTTATTTCTGAAGTCTGTAAAGCTATAGAAAAAAAGCTGTGTCTATTTGAAATCTGACATACCGGGAATTGTTGCAGTCGTGGATAGGACACACATTCAAATGATTAGCCCGAGGAACAATGAGCATTTTTTTTCAATCGCAAATTGAAGCACAGCATAAATGCAATGTTGGTAAGTTCACTTTAAAATCGAGTTCTTGATTTCTTTTAATTAATTTATGGAGCTTTGTTTCTTGTAGATATGTAATCACCGGATGGTTATCCGAGCTGTTAATGTATCATCGGTGGAGCATCCCACCACTCACATTTTTTTAAATTTTCATATCATCATATTAATATTTATTATGTTTTCTTCAATTAATTTATAACATTTTATCAAAAAATATTATTTCTGCCTTTTTTTTAAATAAAAACTTACATTTTAGCTTTCAGCTAAACTTTTCCGTATGGTTAATATATATCGAATGAAATTTCCGAAATTCGAATGTATTTAGCAACGAAAATAGAGTTGTGAAGTACGATATTTCCAACTTTCGAGCAAATGTTTCTAGATAAATGAAATTCGGATTTCAATTTCCGATTTTCGAATTACACAGTACATATTTTTCGAATTTGAACGATTTGACTTCAGTATTACAGAGTTAGGCCCAGGGAGGCTGATCAAATTCTGCATGGAAATAAGTGAATTTTAGTAGAAAAGGGTTGATTTTTTTCCATTTGATGTTTAGACTCCATTACCCCGGGGATAGCGATGTCCCCACTCTAGTGGCTAGTGTTTTGTGGGAGTCTACACATCTTATTACCTAAATTATAAATTGTCATGAGAGGCTTCTCAAATTTACCGATCCCAGTCGGCGTAAAATTGTAGGTTCCTTTGTTTGTATAGGGTGTTTTTCATAGAGGTATAAAAGTGCTGAAAGATAAGTTTGACCTTAAATTAGCTGTCATACTAAAAAAGTGTGTTTGACTTTTTTTTTAGTATACTTTGACAAATCACCATGGAAAGACTTACACCAAAACAACGTTAGTAATCGTGGAAATTGATTTCCAAAATTCGCGCTCTGTTCGCCAAACTTATAGAGCACTTCGTCAAGTTCGCATAATCGTCCATCTGAGCAGCTAATACGCAATACTATGGATCGATTCATGACCACATTTACTCTTTGTGATAATATTTATTCAAATCGAGTACCGTGCGTACAGAAGAAGCCATCGTCGCTGTAGACGTCAGTGTGAGAGAGGACCCGAATTTATCGATCCGACGCCGTTCTCAGCAACTTGGTCTCTGACCGTCCACTACTTGGAAAATTGTAAGGAAAAATCTTGGCCTACATCCATATAAGATCGAACTTCTGCAAGAATTAAAGCCAGTGGACCATCAACTGCGTCGTTTGTTCTGTGAATGGGCTGAGAATCAACTGGAAGTTGAACCAGATTTTTATCGTCAAATCATCTTCAGTGATGAGGCACATTTCTGGCTTCAGGGGTTTGTAAACATTTTTGGAGTAAGCACAATCCTCATGAGACACTTGAGACTCAAATGAGTCGCGATTTTTTTATTTCTCATATTAACAACATTTTGGTTTGAATTCATTTATAAATTTATTAAAGCTTAAAACTATTTCAATTAACTTAAAATGATCTACTACCTACTTTTATATTTATAAATCTAATACTTTTTCATATTTATACTTTTGTTATACTTAACCTTTTTTGACACATTGTTCTTTTTTTTACTTCTTCGTTTTTCTTCTTGTATTAAACTGAGTTAAAAGCAAGTTGGACTTTTATTTTTAATCTCTAAATTTTTTATTAGCATCGCTTAAATTTTGAACAGGTTATGGGCCCAGACCCTTCGGAATATAATAGAATTTAAAGTAAAGTATATATTTATGCGTTTGCATTTAATGCAATGACTACTTTTACCGGAAAAATCCCACTCTTTAATGGGGAAAATTTCCTCACATGGAAACCTCAAATGGAGGCAGTTTTGCACAAGAATCGTTTGCTGAAAATTGTGCAAGGGCTGGAGGTAAGACCTACAACAGATGCTGATAAAATTGAGGAATGGAACATCAAGGATATGGATGCCAGGGCTGAACTTATAATTGCTATGGAACCTGTCCAAGTGTCGCTCGTCAGATCATTCACTTCGTCTAAGGAGCTTTGGGATTTTCTGAAGACCACGTTCGAACGAAAGGGAACTAGACAAAAGGTAGAGGAATTCCGTAAGCTAATTAATTTCAAAATGCTTGAAGATGAACATATGGAACAATATCTTATTCATTTTAATTCAATTGTTACTCGGTTGCGGGAGATGGATGCCAAGCTGGATGACGAACTGCTGGTGATGCTGTTGCTGGATGGATTGCCTGCGAGCTATAAGGACATACAAGCTGCTTTTGATGCCTGTAATGAGTTCCCCAAAATGGACGTATTACGTACGAGACTTTTAGAGGTGAGCGATAAAAGGAAACCAACAACGGATGGAAAGCATGATGCACTCAAAGTCAAATTTCATAGAAAGAAGCCACTCGAACTGCAATCAGGTATGTCAAAACCTAGTTTTAATTACAATTGTCATCGATGTGGGCGCAAGGGGCATATGAAACGAGATTGTCGAGTCAATATTCAAAGAGGAAAATTACGATTTATGGAAAATGTTTCGCATGAGGAAGGTTTCATTGCAACCGAGATTGAACAAAGTAAAAAATTAAAGGAAATTTCGCACAAAGTTGATTCAATAGATAATAGCTTAGATAAAACAAATTGGTTCATAGATAGTGGAGCCACCTCGCACATGTGCTGCGAAAAAAAATTCTTCATACATCATTTAGACACTGACTACTCTGGTCAGGTGCAGGTTGCGAATAAAAAATCGGCAAATGTTGAGGGCATAGGAACTGTTCAGTTAGCTATATTGGTACGCGGAGAACAGAGAATCATATGCTTTTATCGTACTCTCTATGTTCCAAGTTTGAGAAGTAATCTCATTTCAACAAGTAATGCAACTGACAATGGATGTAAGGTGTTGATAGAAGGAGGACGTGCACATATTTTTTCGAGGTGATAGGCTTTTGGTTGAGGCTGTGAAAAGTAAGGGACTCTACTCAGTTGTACTAGCATCGGAACAAAATCGATGTAACAAAGTTGAGCTGGAAAATAATATTCTTGAATGCTGGCATAAAAGATATGGTCATCTTAACTGTGCATCACTTCGTAAATTAAAAAACCAATCAATGGTTAAAGGGCTGCCGAAGTTTGGAAATAATAAAATAGATTGCGTTGCATGCATTCAAGGAAAACAATCTAGGCTTCCATTCCCTACAAAAACAGAAAAGTCTTCAAAGCGGATGTTAGAAATTATACACACGGACCTATGCGGTCCCATGAATGTGGAATCAATCAGCAGGAGCCTTTATTTCGCAACATTTATTGACGATTATTCCCGTAAGGTATTTGTTTACTTTTTGCGACAAAAGAGTCAGTATTTAAGTGTTTTTAAGAATTTTTAACAGCTAGTTGAGAATGAGACTAATTTCAAGATTAAGACACTTCGAAGCGATAATGCGCGAGAGCTGCTGAGTGAAGAATTTTCCAATTTTTTGAGCGAAAATGGTATTAAGCGGCAATTGACCGTTGAGTACACCCCACAACAAAACGGTGTCGCTGAACGCATGAACCGCACATTGGTTGAGATGGCTCGTTGCTTCATGATAGAAGCGAACCTCCCAAAATTTTTGTGGGCTGAGTTGATTCACACTGCGGCCTATATACGGAATCATTGTCCTACAATGCTTAACAAACAAAAAACACCTCAACAAATTTGGACAGGTAGGATACCCGTCGTAAGTCACTTTCGCCAAATTGGTTGTCGTGCTTTTGTACTTAACAAGGCCACAGGTAGATCCAAACTGGATCCGAAAAGCATTGAATTTGTCCTTGTTGGATACTCCGCAGAATCCAAAGCATACCGCTTGTGGAAAAAAGGATCATATCGATGCAGGTCAAACTGAACATGAAAATAATGATTTCTATGAATTTGAATTTAGCAAAGGAAACATAATAGAGAAGTCAAAAGTTCCGGAAACTTCAAAGAAAATCACAAAAGAAGAAAGAGATGATGATAATGAAGATGAATATGAAAGCTCCGATGATGTACATGATAATTTTGGCGAAGACCAACTCAATGGAAAAGAAGGCGTAGACAAAAACAAAAATCAAACCGAAGAGGACGACATAAGGAAGAGATTAAGGCCACGTTATAAATCAAAAAATGTAGTTGAGTTAGCTCTGACTACGAGTTTTCTCGAAGACCCAACAAATTTCAAAGAAGCTATGAACTCTCCTTATGCTAGTGAGTGGACTGTGGCTATGAAGGAAGAGTACCATTGCCTTATGAAAAATAAAACCTGGACTTTAAGCGAACTTCCAATGAATCGGAAGGTTATAGGTTCTCGGTGGGTCTTCAAGTCAAAATACAAGCCAGATGGAACAATTGAGAGACGAAAAGCGAGACTCGTCGCGAAGGGCTATAGTCAGAAGTTCGGCATCTTGAAACTTATTCGCCGGTTATACGACAAAGTTCACTTCGACTTATTTATGCTATGTCTGTCGAATATGACATGGAACTTCATCACTTGGATGTTTCAACTGCCTTTTTAAATGGCAAGCTTAGTGAAGAGATTTTCATGACTCAACCTGAAGGTTTTGTAGACTGTGACCACCCGCAAAAGGTATGTCGCTTAAATAAGGCGCTTTACGGGCTTAAGCAGGCGAGTAGGCAGTGGCACGCAACTTTAAACGAAAAGCTCGAGAGTTTGACCTTATTACAATCGAACTACGATCATTGTGTATATTTTAAAATCGATGAGGAAGAAAAGACTATTATCGGAATATATGTGGATGACATAATAATTGCTTCCAATTTTAAATCAAGAATTAAATTGATAAAGCAACAACTTTCTGAGAGTTTTGATATAAGAGATCTTGGACATCCTTCTCTTTGCATAGGACTTGAGATAATAAAAAGAAATCAGACTTTATCAATTTCTCAATCGCGTTATATCAATAATCTTTGCATCAAATACAATTTACAAAACGCTAAACCAAATTTTATTCCAATGCAGGTCAAGCTCAAGCTGGAAAAGGAACCGACCATCACTGGAGAATGTGTTGCTGTTGACAGACAGAAGTATCAGGAGTTAATTGGATCCTTGATGCACCTTGCAGTGTTCAGCCGACCTGACATTGCATACAGTGTGAGCAGCCTAGCACAATTTGCTCAAGATCCTAAAAAACAACACTGGAATGTTGCTCTTCGACTAATGCGGTATCTTTGCTTCACAAAACATGCGAGATTAGTTTTTCGAAAAACTGGTTTACATTTGATAGGCTATGTTGACGCGAGCTGGGCGGAGAATATAAATGATAGGAAGTCTCAAACTGGCTTCTGTTTTATATTTGCAGGTGCTGCTATTAGCTGGGAGTCTAAAAAACAGCGAACTGTGGCAACGTCAAGTGCAGAAGCGGAATATATTGCTCTGTCCGAAGCTGCAAAAGAAGCCTATTCACTACGTTTTTTGATGAAAGAACTAAAGGTTACTCCAGCTGATCCTACGTTGATTTATTGCGACAATCAAAGTGCACAACAAATTGCAAATTATGGGGGCAAGCATTCGCGAACCAAGCATATGGATTATAAGTACCATTTTATCAGAGAGGCAATTGAGAATGGTGCAGTTAACATCGATTATATTCAAACTGAACTGATGGCAGCAGATGGGCTGACGAAAGCACTCCCGAGAGACAAACATATATTCTGTTTCCAAAAGCTTGGAATGGATCTCGAATACAAATGTTGACGAGGGGTGTTGGAATTAACAACATTTTGGTTTGAATTTATTTATAAATTTATTAAAGCTTAAAACTATTTCAATTAACTTAAAATGATCTACTACCTACTTTTATATTTATAAATCTAATACTTTTTCATATTTATACTTTTGTTATACTTAACCTTTTTTGACACATTGTTCTTTTTTTTACTTCTTCGTTTTTCTTCTTGTATTAAACTGAGTTAAAAGCAAGTTGGACTTTTATTTTTAATCTCTAAATTTTTTATTAGCATCGCTTAAATTTTGAACACTCATGTCATTGGAAATCATTTGGAGGAAAAATGTTCGCGTGATTTGACACCTTTGCACTTTTTTTTGGGGGGGTACGTCAAATCTCTGGTCTATGCTGAAAAACCAGCAACGATTAGTCACTCAGAAGCCAACATTCGACGCACTATTGACGAAATAAGACCTGGTATGCTCGAAAAAATGGTGCAAAATTGGACCGACCGGATGGCGTTCATAAGGTGCAGTCGCGGAGGCCATATGCCACAAATTATTTTAAAACATTAAATGCCATGAAATTTGTGAGCTAATAAAGCCAAAATTTTGTCATTCCATTAAATTTGTTGTTTTATTTTTAACAAAAGTTGTATGCCTCTATAATAAACACCCTGTAGAATATAATTTCGCAAATATTTGCAGAAGTTAGGTTTCAGGTCTACGAGTATATATGCTTTAACGGCTTATATTTATTTATTTTTAATGGAAAAACGTAAGAAAGGAAAAATGTTGATTTTTTACATCGCAATGATGCGACTAGGTATGTACATATAAACCTTGCGATTTCTGGTTGTTTAAAGAAATCTGAAAGCAGCTGGAAAACAGTTCGAAAACATGATTTCGACGAGACCAGAGAGACGAAGCAGCAGAAGTTATAAAAAGTGTTATATAGACCTAACATAAATGGTAACTCTCACATCAAAACCATAAGTGGAAAATTGTTTACTTTTAAAATAATGTTCTCCAACTGTGTTAGTTGGCTCATTATTATCGTTCATTATTTCATTATGAAAAAAGATGCCAAACTTTTTCAAATTGCATAACTAGGTACATATAGCCATGGACAGAGAAATAGCACTCTTATGAGACAAATCACGCGACTTAAATTTCCGTTATGTCGAATGTTTGTGATAGTTTGTTTCTTTATCCATGTTGTCTACATTAATTGATGTGAACAAAAAAGTCTCAATAGTCCCATTATCTTTGATAGGTTATTGCATTTGAATTCTTATTATATTCTCTACTCTTTTACTCCTGGACACAGAAATATCACATTTTTTTGTTACCGTTAAGTTTTTATTTCCCGATCGAAACTAATTAGAGGTGGTGGTTATTTTGTGTTGTTTTTTGTTTGATAAACAAGTGTTTTTAATAAAATGGGGAGATTAGTGCATTGTAATCCGGAAAAAAGGAAAATTATTTTCGATCTTCATACACAAGGTAAAAATCCTTCCCAAATAGCCAAAACATTGAATTGTTCCCCTAAATTGGTTTATAACGCCATTGGTTTAGTGAGAGCAAATCGAGATATGAATCCAGAAAATAAAATTCGTAAGCCTCCACCTCGCAAAACTTTGATACGAGTTGACAGAGCCATCACTAGAAAATGCAAGTGTGGCCCTTTTAAGTCATCTCGCAGCATTATGGCGGAAGTTAACGAAGAATTTGGTGTTGATGTCTCAAGCAGACTGGTGAGAAAAAGAATCAATGATGCTGAGCTGTATGGACGTGTGAGCAGGAAAAAACCGTTGCTTTCAAAAAAAAAAATGTTAAAGCTCGTTTAACTTTTGCTAAGACTCACCATAGCAAAAACGTGCAGTTTTGGAAGAGAGTGCTTTGGAGTGACGAAACCAAAGTCGATCACATTGGTCCAGATGGGTAAACATTGCCCAAACTGCCAGGCATACAACGCTAGGTACACTCTGGGGGGTCTGGGGAGCATTTTAATGGCATGGAGTGGGCCCACTGTTAAGAATTGATTACAGAATGGATAAATTCTCGTATCTCAATATTCTTAAGAACAACATGGAACCATATTCGTTTGAGTCTATGCCAGTAAATTGGATATTCATGCATGACAATGATCCAAAACATGCATCAAATATTGTCAAAGATTGGCTTTCGGACCAACAAATCGATATACTGACCTGGCCAGCTCAAAGCTCCTATCTTAACCCCATAGAACATCTATGGAATGATGTTAAGGTTAAGATTCGGCAGAAAAAAATTCAAAAATTCGAACGATCTTTGGGTCGGTATCAAAGAAGCGTGGTATTCTATCCCACAAAGCAGATGCCAAAAATTTGTTGAAAGTTTACCAAGAAGGTGCCAGGCAACTTTGAAAAATCGTGGTCAGCCAACAATGTACTAACTTGGTAATACTGAAATGATTTAAAATTGTAAGAATTTATTGCTAAAAACATGAATTTTTTACAATTCTAGGAATGTGTGCTATTTCTTTGTCCACAAGAAATAACGACATCACAAATTAAAATAATTTAAAAAAATCAAATTTTAAGCTTATACATAATTTAAAATTACTACTTGAATGAATCCTTATTAGTTGAAAAAGGTCCCAAAATAAAACAAAAAATTTTTAGTTCGTAAGTCAAAAATAAAACTATTTTTTATAAAAAAAACATCATAAGTGTGCTATTTCTTTATCCATAGCTGTATATGGCACACAGTATCGGTGTTTGGAATCACATAAGGCATTCGCACGGATATACGCAGCTGCAGATAGAGTTTTTGCTAGACACCATCAACAACTTTCATTGAAATCTCATGCTACCAAAGTGTAAGTATTTTCTTCATTTCATTAAGTATCTAATCGAAATAAAAAAATATAAAAATGCATTTCAAAGACGCCTGCGTGAGATAAACTATGTCCACTTGATTTGCTAGCAAATAATTTTGTTCGACTTTTTCATTTTTATTCATTTTTAACTTCTCGTCAGCATATGCTTTAATTGGCCCGTGGGCGTGGAATCAGTTGTAACTTCTACATAAGTCATGATTCATGCAAAAAACAGAAGAAAAAACAATGTGGAAGATGGAAGTTATGAATACAAATTAGGATTTTCGAGTGAATTTATTTGTAGTCGATTTTGGTGACGAGTGTTTAATGTAAATATATGTTATATTCGCGAACACAAAAAATGTGGGCGATTTTAAATGGGACTTCGAGATTCCCACAAAACAAATACTGATTGATTCGGTTTCTTGAATGATTTCAAATTGGATGGCCAACTACAAAAGATGACCTCCAAGTAAAAAAAATGGTTTTGATAGGTAGATCCATACAAGTATACGTATGTTTCTTGCAGAAAAATCCTGAAAAAACCGAGCAATTTTGCCCAAAAGCCTGTATTTATCGTGTAATTTGCCAACTAAATTTTGAACGTGTTGCAAGTTTCAAATTTTTTGTTTGAGGAAAATTATGAAATGATACAGGCAGTGAATCTCACGCGTGGTTAGTCACCTTGTCGAGTTGTCATCCTGGATGGAAGCTTAAGTCGCGAAGATTCAACGAGCTATGCTGTCGACGACTATGGTCTTCAGAAGGGTCACCCGAGCCAGACAGACTGTATGAAGAGCGATGACCAAGAACTAAACAAAGGAAATTCCCTCCAACCCCTCATTCCAACCTCACCCTCCTGTACTCCCACTTTCTAGACTCCTCCTTTTTCCTAGTTCCACAATACCCTGGGCTGGACTCAAGGTGTCATACGTCCCTTGTCGATGGTCAACATGGCTAAGGGCCCAGTTTCAAAAATAGCTCAGTTGTTACCGGAGTACTGGGATACCAGGCGACTTCCGGAATAGCTAGCCTTGCCTGCATATTGCGGATTTCTGCGCAGGCGTACCTTCTTTATCCGCTACTCGTAGATTGTGGAATGAACTCTAAACAAACAAAAAAACAAATCAAGCCTAAAAACAACAAAAAATAAGACCGGTACTTCCTTCAAAAGCGAACGGTAGCACGGCGACCATGCTGTCTTCTAGTACAGCTTCTGCAACGCAGAGCAGCACTAAGACTGAGATAATTCGTGGTCAAGATGCAGCCAGAAATCGCAGTGAGCCTAAAAAAAGCAAACCTCTTCTTAGCAGTGGTGGGATTGTAACACTACATGTCACTTACGCTGCTAGTCATCCGAAAGGAAATTCCCCTAAACCAACTACAAACCACGTCTCGACACGGATGACCGCGACTAGATTACCTTCTAGTGTACAAGGACCATTTGGACGCAAGTAAGCGTCCTCACCTAGTGGTGGCGATGCTGTAGAGGTTAGTGTGTTCGCTTGTTACCCGTGCGGTGCAGGTTCAATCCCCATGGGGAACAACAACATACTCTATTATGTGAAGAGAAACGAATAACACTTTGTTTCTTTAACGTCTTCACCAAAAAGAGGATTTCTGCCTGGTAGTACAATCGACCGTTACAGTCTGAAGAAAGAAAAAAAAAAGTTTCCTCACCTCCTCAGACTCAGGACTTGACACCGATGACCCCCAATGAACAACAATCTCCCTTAAATCTATAGATGATAACTCCAATACGCCTGATCCTACTCCGCCTTCTGCCTCCATTGATAACACCTTCTCAAAAGTGTACACGGAAGACTTCCTCAACAGGGTTCTTCTGTAAGCAACAGAAAAAGGTAAATCTATAACTAACATATTGGTAAAAAGTAGTTTAAATGTATTTGTACTCCCTAATTTCAGATACACAGTGGCGAGACAAGAGACTGCCTGCGGCACCTATTGACTAAGCTAGTATGATCTCATTATTGGATGTAATTTAACGCTCGCGCTGTGTAGCTATTACATTATAAGGGTACTAAAAAATCCCTTTGGTGAAAAAGTCGATCCATTGAGTGTGTGGGCAGTTCCGATATGAACGATAGAGGTGACTCTCTTTTTGATTACATTCTAAGTACTAATCTCACCGTGTGTAACACAGGTAGCGAATCTACCTGCATTACTAAAAATAGACAAGAAGTTTTAGATATACCATACCAACACCATCGCAGAAAACACGCTCTTTCTAGAAGAACAAAACGAAACCGAAGTAATGTCGATAATAAATACACTGAATGTAAGTAAAGCTGCCGGCTGCGATAATATCAGAGCTTTAGACATTAAGACAAATTCCGACGTTTTTGCTCCTATGCTTACGAAACTCATAAATCTTAGTCTTAAACAAGGAATAATACCGGACACCTTAAAAACCGACATTGAAAGGACTATATCTAAAGGTGGGATAAAAGATTGTACCAATATCAATCTTACCGGTTATCAAAAAGTGCCTCGAAGATGTAGTAGTGAATCGAATGAGAAAATTTATTAACAAATACGATCTTATACACAAAAATCAATACGGATTTCAAAAAAGCTAAAAGCACAAACAAGCTATTAGGAGAGTTTACGAATGTAGTAAATAGCAGTTTAAATAAAAACCATCATGTGCTGGTGCTTTTTATCGACTTTAGTAAGGCATTCGATACCCTGAATCACGACAAATTAATGGAGACCTTAGATCGAGCTGGAATGAGGGGACCAATTGCAAGATGGCTTAAAAATTATAACAGCCACAGGAGATTCCTTGTGAAGATAAATAATAATCTAACCAATAAAGAAGAAGTGCGTTACGGTGTACCACAGGGATAAAAGCTTGGGCCACTTCTGTATAACATATATACAAACGAACTTTTGAGAGCTTTTGAGAACAATTTTACTTTTGCATTTGCTGGACGGTACTGCCATTGAGTGTCCGATCAAAGTTTACAAATTGCAATACAGAAGATGCAAGCAGAATTTAATAAAACAGTTAAATGGTGCCATGTTATGGGGCTAATAATAAATGCCTCAAAAACTAAAGTTATGCACATACGCCAACCCTGTTACCAAGATACGGAGATTAAAATATGTTTTGAAAATCAGGCATGTCCTGGAAGCTTAAAACTTGAAATTGAACTGGTAAAAGAGTTTAAATATTTAGGGGTAGTAATTGATTGCCATTTAAAATGGAACGAACTTAAAAAAAGGCAATGTTTGCCATTGTCTGCCTCAAACGAAAGACTAACTTCCAGGTGCTTAGACAGGTATATTGTACTGGTAGAATCTAAGCTTCGTTATGTGATTGTTGCTTGGGGAAACGCAGCGAAAACGCAGGCGATACAAATTTCAATGTTCTTCCGGCAGAAAATATCTTTCGGGCGACGCTTGCGTTGGAGTATTATCAAGATGCTTGCTTTAATGTACCAATTGAGCATAACGTAAACATACGAAGACAGGCACAAGGCTTACTTCATATACCTCCTTTCAACAATATCTACGGCAGAAGGCAACTACAATATGCAGTTCCGGAAGTTATCAATAACTTACCACATGAGTTAAAAAAGATTGTTACGAGTAGCTTTAAAAAGCGTAAAAGAAAATAAAGAATCATTACCTTCGTAACACTAATCCACCTAATATTAATGGACAAATCTTTTTGATATTCGATTTTTAATGTTTTTATTATGTACCGGGAAATGAACTAGTGCTAATAGTATCTATTATAAGTAAACTACAGCATCATTTTGTATATTTCGTTTTAATGAATAACCGCCTGCAGACAAATCTACTGGTGTTGCGGGCAGTTTAAAATATGTATTGAAAATATTTTTTTTTATTTGTATAGGTTTTAACCTGCTTGTACATCAGTGCCTAGCCCCTTATGGACAGGTGAATTGTATCCTACAACAAATATAACTCTTCCCTCCGATTCATTCAGTCAGGTATTGAAATGGAAAGTCTCGGCGGAACACTCTTAGTAACCATCGTTACCTTCAATTCAGTTTAACTGATGATTCTCCCTGCAAACCAGCTTTAATAAATTATAGAAAAACAGATTGGCACAGAGAAATAATAAAAAGTTCAGTGTATCCCCCCCCCCCCCCCCCCCTTTCTTCTTTTAATACAGTTTTATTTATTTTTATTTCGCGCAATTAAAATCGAAAGAGGAATTAAATACATAGTTAACTAAAAATTATAAAAAAAAATCAATAGTCTGACCGGCATGTTTGATGGGATACCGTTTTGTGCTAACTTGAACGATCTAGCGACGGTACGTAGTGTGTGGTTTTGGTTGATTTTGATAAGGAAGTATCTTCAGCTTCGCATGACAGCAGGAGTAACAAAGATTGATTGACTAAGAAGTTCCAAGGTCCGAGGAAGTCTTCACGCCAAAGAACCTATCTCGAAAAAATGGAGAGCGTCCGGCTCGTTGGTATTGTCATGTTCAAAGCAGAGATATTACGAACCCTGCCAAAAAGGCAATATCAATCAACGAGAGGCAGGCCTAAAAACTCCTGGATCACACAAACGCAGCAACACCAGCATTTGATTGGTCGTCACTGAATATGAAGTGATTCAAATAGGAAGATCTGACGTCATATTCTGAGGTCGAAACGTCGAACCCCTCAGGCGGACAAGTAGGGATGCAGTTAAGTGGAAGGGTTATGATCCCTTTAATCCTGATCATAGCCTCACCGCCAAGAAGAAAGAAGAAGTAGATAGTATGTCATTTAACAGGAAACCCCAAATTTGTATTTATTGTTGTTTTTTTTTAACAGACGGAAAAATGCACATAATGTATTTTACTGTTTAAAAAAATACATAGGTATATAGGTATGGTAGGTGTACCAGTAACCGGCCAGTCACTAATATCCAATCACTTTACATTAAAAGATGAATAATACAAAATGCATTAATATTTACATTGTGGCTTTAAATCGAGGCCCACCTAATGTGCTAGTAACCCTACACATCACAAACAGTGTCATAAAAATATCATACTGTGAAGTTCGTTGAAGTTGAAGAGAATGATAGAGCATTCCACATTCGTGTGGTACGGCTAAGGAACGATTTATTGTAATTAATTGCACGCCCGAATAGAGGCTTAAGGGTGAACTGATGTGCATTCCTCGCATGGCGGGTGTTGGACGAATACGATTAGTTATTTCGTTTGAGCACTTATGGTAGAAATAATTGTACATTCGCTCAATGTGGCCGAGCCACAGTAGTCGATGTGATTAACCTTTTCGGACTACATCTACATCTTGATACAGCCTACAGAGTTTGCGGTTGTATCATCTTCTCCATTCGCCCTCCCAGCACACAGGACCAAATACCCGACAGAGTATTTTTCTTTCGAAAGAACCCAATATAAGCTCCCCTTTTCTACCTATCGTCCAGCGGAAATGGACAATAATGCTCCTGCCAAGAGAATCTTCTACTGCCAGCCCCCAGGATCGAGAAGGCAACGAAGGCCGAACCTCCGTTTTAAAGACCAAGCCATCGCAGATGCCAGAGCGCTTGGTCTGGAGAACTGGAAGCAGCAGCGTGCCCGGGATCGCAGAGGATGGAAGGCTACAGTGTCTGAGGCAGAGACTCTTCACGGGTCGGGAGGCTGTTAAGTAAGTAAGTAATTATGGACTAAGGGAGTCAAACCATGTCGGGATTTCTCTATTACCAATGAGTTTAATCGCGCGTCGAGTTCTGTCGAGTAGCTCCCAACATGTAATCGGTGCACCGCACCAGACATGAGCCTTTTACCTAACCTTTGGGCGGACCAGCGCACTATAAATTGAAGCCAAATCAGAAGAAGTGAACTATTTCTTCTTTTTTTCAATAATATACACGCACTAAAGGGATTTGTTGGGACCCTTATAATGTAATAGCTACACAGCTCGGGCGTTAAGGAAATTAGGGTGAGAAGAAAAGGAGAGATGCCGATGCACGTTGGTTTTGAATGTTTGTAGGTTATAATGTGAAGAAAAAACAATGCGTGATGGAAGAGTATTCCACATTCGTGTTGTACGGCTGAGGAAAGATTCTTTGAACTTCACTGTACGTCCGAACACAGGCTTTAGGGTGAACTGATGAGCATTCCTTGCATGGCGGGTATTGCGGTTTAAATGTTCAAGGGGAGGAATGCAACCGGCTATTTCGTTTGAGCAGTTATGGTGGAAATAAAGATAAAATAACGAATTACCTCGCTTAAGGAAGCCTAGATGTTTCGCAGCGTATTTAGCGACTTCGAACATATTGTTGCAAACGAATGTTATAATTAACGCACATACCGGGAATGGAAAATCGTTCGGTTTCAGCGATGCAGGTATCATCCATGGATAATGCTAGAATTTTCTGATTTCGCTTAATTGACAGAAGACAGCATTGCGTGTTGGAGGCATTCAGTTAGTTATCAAGGTCGGAATTCAATGAGCTTAACATACCTTGACGTTCCATTTCCACACCTGAAGATAAGGGACTTGAACCTCGAAACGCATACGGAAAGCTGAGTGAGTGTACTGTCATCATCGGAGGAATGAATTGGATTAAAGTAACAGATACGAGATAATTAATAAAAATGAGAAAGTGAGACGGAGAAAAAACAGAGCATTGGGGAACATCCGTTGCAGAATAGTTTCATTGATCCAAATGCACGTACTTTCGACAAGAGCTTGATGCCAAACTCTATCAAATGCTTTTGAAATATCAAGCACAACGTAAACTTTTCGCGACCATGGTGAAGAGATTGGTTGTACTTTTCGGTTAGATAAGTCATCAACTCACCAATGAACCCGTTGATACTGCAAGATATTTCATAAGGTTTATCAGCGTTTTCACTGGGAAGAAGGGACAATTGGTTGGTAGGAGGGAGAAACAAATTGGCCTTCTTTAGGTTCGGGCTGGAGAAATGCTATTTTCCATCTTCTCGGAAAGAGCTCTGGAGAATAGGAAGAAAAGCCCACGCAGTGGTTATGCCAGCGGGGAAGAACCCATTTTTAGAACTAAGCAAGGATAACTTTAAAAGACCGTATGAATCAAATGGTCCTGTTACAGTTTTATATGCTGCAGATGATAAAGCAATTCCGAATGGTACGAATATGGCTAGGGAAAGATTTCTATTATGAAAAATCTGATCTACTGAGCACGGTCTAAAGAAACTTTAAAACCGAAAAGCGAGAGAATCCGGTTACAGATTATCGCCCAGGGAGAAAGTCGACTAGGTCTTCTTTTTCATAAGGAATCCAAGCTTAAGCTTAAGAGACTGAAACCATATCTTATAGCGGAGCAGTGGTTACAATGAATAGCAATAAGAAGTGGTTTCCAGATCTCAAGATATTCTTGAAAGAAAATGGCCAAAAATACTTTTGAATGGAGATGAAATCAGTTTCTCAAATCATTGTCCAATGGGATACGAAAATGTCTTAGAAAAGCACAATATTAAAGTGTGGGCTATGATGATGTCAATGATAGCTGGTAGAGCTTTCGCCACCTAAAGTAGTGTTTCCATACATTCAATCACCTCAAGATATCATCATAAGCACAAACAAACAAATCAGGATGGATGAGGAGTGAGACCCTTTTTGAGTATATGTAAGTATTGCTTATTGTAGGCGCAGTGGCGCAGAGGTTAGTATATTGGACTACTAAACTGAAGGTCTCAGGTTCAAGTCCCGTCGGGGCCAAGTTACATCTAAAAGTTTTCACTGCCACACCTCTTGCGAACGTCTGACAAACATCCAAGAGTATTGTCATCCGAAGCTTCTCAAATTTGCCCTTCGGATTCGGCTTAAAACTGTAGGTCCCTTCCACTTCGCACTAGCCAATGGTTGGAAAATCTAAGGTTTATGCCCGTTAATGCCTAATATTTTTATATATTTTTATTTATGAATTGCTTAATTTGTCACAAAATGGATTGAAGATAATGAAGTCCAATATCAGTTTTGCTATTTGTTTACATGCACAACAGCTTTCCTGAAGATAAGAGACCTGGCCGGATACTGGATCAAAGTCCCGGTCACAAAATTTTGGTACACTACTTGTAAAAATGCAATTTAAAAAAAAAGAAAACACATTTTGCCTATGTATAGAGCATTAAGATGCTTGCATTTTTGTCTGCACCTTAACAAGCCACTTCATAAATAAAAACATAAAAATTAAATGTTTCAGGTGAGTTTGTTATTCACGAGCAAATTAGGAAAATGTGTTATGTGGCCGAGTAGGTACTGGTAAACTTACACTAGAAGGAACATTATCTTATCACGGTTATCGGGAATAAATTCCCAAACGAATTTGTTTTTTTGTCAGCAGTTGAAATCTAATTGCTGAAGAAAAAGTTACCCACGATAGCCGGAATAAGTAGGTGAGAATTTCCCTTCGAAATCGAGATTTGCTAAAAATGCTCCAGATCTACGAAAGATTTCTTTTTTGCCGGATGGAAAGTAAATACTATTTAGCACTTCCCAGTAGAATGGGAGCATTTTTCTACCTAAAGCAAATGAAACGTTTACTTCAATCTCAATGATCACATACAAAATAAATACATATTTTAATCACTATCGAGTTGATAAAAAACAATATAACACTATAAAAATAAATTTATGACCACAATATTTTTCTACTTCTCGCCGGGAAAAATTGTAGGTAGGTACCTATATATTAGGAAAAAAATCTTTCGGCAGTTTCATTAAGTACCCAGATCATAGAGCTTAAGTAGTTGAATGCAGCCAGAAGTAGCAGTAGATACGAAAACCCAATTAAATTCGCCATGTTTTTATTTAACGGCAATGAACTGGACTAGAGGCATCATTACCCACCCACTTCACTGCAGCAATAATGTCTGTGGGGCTCGTCAGATTGGCTCCAAAAAGAATCGGAAGGTCATCCGGTGTTCAACCGTTTCGTCACTGAGAGGCCAATCAAATGCTGGGGTGAAATTGCCTAAGGTGATAAATGGTAGTTGATAGTCACTTTCACAATTTTTGCTCACTTTGTCATCAATGTAAAGGGTCTTTCATTAGGGATTTGACAACTTCTTTTTTAAATAAAATGCAAACTGCTAGAGATATCTCAAAAAAAAATTAGTGGCTTCAAAACATTTATGAATGGAATTCGATTTCGTTTATTTGTCCACCACGAGAACTCATGCAGCGGTCGATACGTTGAACCCAATTTTCGATGACTCAGCCGCACATTTCGACAGATACGGCCGCTATTTCTCGTTCAATATTGGTTCTGACGTCGCCGGCTTGTTGGCATAGACCAATAATTTAATGTAGCCCCATAAAAAGTCTAGAGGCGTTAAATCACACGATCTCGGGGGCCAATAGACGGGTCCTTTTCTCGAGATAACACGTTCACCGAACTGAGACTTCAATCACTCGATTGTTGCACCCGCTGTGTGGCACCGCCTTGTTGGAACCACATATCACTCATGTCCAATGCATGCAATTGCTTAAAGAAATAACGTTTAAACATGTCTCTGTAGCGAATACCATTTACCGTAACGTGACGGTCGTTTTCATCGACAAAAAAAGGCCCAATGATGTCGCCGGCATGAGTACTGCACCAAGCAATGACTTTCGGGTGAAGAGCTGTTTCATGAAGCACATGAGGGTTGTCACCTGTCCAGTAACGCATATTTTGCTTATTGACGAAGCCGTTTAACCAAACATGCTCTTCATCGCTGAAGATGATTTTGCGATGAAATTCTTAATTTTCTTCCATCTTGTCCAGAGACCAACTCGATAACATACGTCGCTTCATATGATCAAGTGCCTTTAGTTCTTGAGTCAGCTTGATCTTGTTAGGGTGAAGGGCAAGATCCTTACGAAAAATTCGACATAATCTGGTCTGGGAGAGGCCCAATTCTTGAGAACACCGTGAAATTTACCGATTTGGCTGGTTTGCACGGACGACTCTACGGCAGCAATATTCTCCAAACCTCAGGCAAAACGTAGTCTCACTGGCACGGCAACATTAGTCAGCAAATATTCTGACTCAAATTTGTATACCCTATTCTATGGGTATATTAATTTTGACGCATAGTTTGTAACATACCTTAATATTGCCCGTAGACCCCTAAAAGTTACTATACCTATTTATGATCAGCATCGATAGTAATGTCGATCTAGCCATGTCCATCCGTCCGTCGGCAAAAATTAGGCCTTTAAACTGGACCTAGAGAGCTGAAATTTTAACCATATACTCTCTAGGGTCCCGAAATAATCAAGTTTAAGAATTTTTGAAATCCGCCCACAAACTCAAAAAAACAATTTTTTCGAAAAAAATCGAATTTTGAGCTAGAAAGCTGAAATTAATTTTTATATATGATCTATGACTCCTAAAACTGCTCGGGAGATACAATTTTTAAAATCCGCCCACTGACACGCCCACAATTAAATAAAACAATTTTATTGAAAAACCAAAGTTTGAGCTAGTTAGCTAAAATTAATAATATATACTCTTTAGGCCCCCTTTATGCTCATGTGTAAATATTTTCAAAATCCGCCTACTGACATGCCCACAATTTAAAAAAAAAAAAAACTTTTTTTGAAGATCCATAGTTTGAGCTAGGGAGCTGAAATTTATAATATATACTCTCCAGCGGCCCTCTATGCTCATGCGTAGATACATTTTTTTTAAATCCGCTTACTGACACGCCCACAATTAAATAAAACAATTTTATTGAAAAACCAAAGTTTGAGCTAGGGAGCGTTTTTATTTACAAAAGCTTCGTTTTTTCGATAAAATCCTTTAAATGTTGTAGGTATAACAAAATATGTATAGAGCGTTCCTAACAATTCAACAATGCTAAGACTTTTGTCACGCCCACTTATGAGCGATAGGAATAAGAATAGGGTATCCAACAGTTCGCCCAAGCGGACTGTAGCCCGTTCCTATGTTTTCACTAGACTATGAATTGCTTATCTAGTGGGACGAGAATTGTGGCCGAAAATTGACGTTAACGCTCTTAAAGTTGCGACTCGGAATTTCGGTACTAAATTTTAGTTATTTGTTAACGTTATTCCTTCGTGTACTTCACCATGATGAAAATGGGATTTTACTGAACATTTTGACATTGACAGTGCGGTAATCGGTTTAAGGGTGGGTTCCACTGAAAGTTTGAAGTTGTCAAGTCGGTAATGAAAGACCCTTTAGAAAAAGAAATACAAATATCAAACGAAAAACACAAAAAATTAAAGAAAACAAATTTGGGTTGTTGTCCTGTCTGAATTATTACGTAACCAAGATGAAATGGCCAAGCCATACAGAGTTCTAGACATTATTTGCTCATCACTTTCCACAGAGCAAACAATCGCTGATAGTCAAAAGTGACTACTTCTTGTGGTAGGAATGCCATATTTTCTCAAAAACACCATATATATAGTGGAGTGTCTGGGGGTTTTGACCTCAGACTTTTGTTACTGTGAATGAATTTAAATGGTCGAGGGGGTTTTTCTTTCGACCTACTATAAAGTGTAAAGTTTACCAAAATTTTTTGTGCTTTTGATTTTTTTATTATTCAAACAAAAACTATAAAAAATTAATACTTAAGCATATAATTTTATTTAAAATATACGTTGAATAAATAGACATAAAAGAATATTTTCTTAAAATGTTGGAGCGTATGAAGGGTCATAACGACCTTGGACAGGTAGTAGAACGTGGAGAGGAGAGAACGGCAACAGCAGCTGCCGTAATGTAATAAATTAAACATTTAATGTATTTAATTGTTTTCGATCACAGTTTTCTAACAATGAATGACCAGTAGTATAACTAATGAGTACAGCTGCATTATCTGTGAAAAATTGGGTTCATCTTCCGCAACGCAAATCCAGGCGGAGACTCAACTTACGTCCATAGTATCCGTTTTCCGAAGGTTTGACATATCTAGCAAACTGACACAGGCTTCGAATAACTACGATACTAAGCCGACGGACTGGAAAATGCATCGAGGACTTGTCCTCTCAAAAGTCAAGTGAGTCCACGTGAGACCTGGATGAAGCAGCGTTCTAGCTCAACAA
Source organism: Portevinia maculata (assembly GCA_949715645.1). Lineage (NCBI taxonomy): Eukaryota > Metazoa > Arthropoda > Insecta > Diptera > Syrphidae > Portevinia > Portevinia maculata. The sequence continues at coordinate 227,013,166 of OX454526.1, forward strand.
AAGTGCTGCTAACCTTCTACGATAGTAGTTGTGTCAATAAAATCAGTATGAAGAAACGTAAGGTTTCCTGGTGGAAGGACCAACTTGCTAAGCTTGGGAAGAATGTTATGAAACTCTTCATCGAGCCAAATAAAAAAAATTGTGGGACCATTACAGTATCGCTCTCACAGAATATAACTCTGAATTATTTTTGTATAAAAAAAAAACCTAGTTTCTCCAACCGCTTTCTTTGCGAAGTGGAAGGGACCTACAATTTTAAGCCGAATCCGAACGGCAAATGTGAAGCTTCTCATGACAATTGATACTCTTGGATGTTTGTCAGACGTTCGCAAGAGGTGGGGCAGTGGAAAAAAACTCAAGATGTTACTTGGACCGGCGGGAATTGAACCGGGGACCTTTTGATTAGTAGGCAGACACGCTAACCATTGAGCCACTCCGTCCGACATAGCAGCTACATGGACTAAATGCACCGAAGACATAGCAGACATGCCAGTCGCAACGCGTATTTATAAAGCTCTGGGTAAATAGCATAGAAACTGTGTAGGTTTGCACAAGAAACATATGGTACCTACACGACGTAACCCGAGGAGGATACTATAAGAAACTTATTTCAGGTTCACTTTCCAGGCTCATCTATCCGTGCTACACACGATAACTAAAACGCCACAGACCCCAAGGCCTTTGTAGCCAGTAAAGTCAACAGTTTCTTCTTTTCTCGTAAATTAAAGATTTGAACTTATTGAAGTTCAATTTCTTTGTAAAAGGAACAGCCAAAAAAACAAGTGTTCTTTTGTCATCATTACCTCCTACAGCTGATGCAGCGTTTGAACACCTAAAAAGAGTATATCTACAAATCCAGTTATGGTTAGGATATGTAGATATTGAAAATTAGGGCTGGAAGTATTTTAATAACATGATTATTAGGGTGGAGTGAAAAATGTTTTCTTTGAATTTCAAAAACATACCCCCCGCAAAAGATGCATATAGTTGAATAATACATTTTATGATTTTTATTTTTTTTTTTTTTTCACCGCTAGGGGTCGCGCAGCGCAGGGGAAAAAAATCATTTTTTTTTAATTTTTATTTTTTTTTTTCAGTGTATGAGGCGTCCTTAAAATTTAAAATGTATCAACAAGTTGAAGAAGGCTCTTTTTATATAATACTGATATTTTGTATCTTAGTGTACGGTGTTATTTCACCAACATTTTCTTCTTAGATACTAACATTTCCAAGTTTTTGAAAATATTTAAATTCATACCAAAATTTTTTTATTTTGATGATTTTTTTTCATTATAAATGTTTCTGAAAGATGTCTGTCGTTTTCGTTAGTAAACAAATATTTATCAATTTGATTTCAGTAGAATTACAAAATTCAAACATCTGAAAAAGAATTATAGTAACGTTTTTTTTTAAATTACATTCAAACCCAAAAACATAGAAAAAAAAACGCGGCTAGGCAATGAGGTTCTGTGCAACGCAAATCGAAAACATCTCCCTAAAGTTGCAAAGGTGGCCGATAGACTTTGGATGTCTGATAGAGCAACAGCAACAGTTATAACAGCAGTTTTAAAACTTTCCGGTATTATCCATGAAATGGATCAATCAAATATTGCTGATAGAAGCAAGGTAAGGAGAGAACGATCGAAATCAAGGAAGCAATTGACAAATGTATCTATCCGGGAACCGTTAGGGCTATATTTTGACAGTCCCAAGGATTAACAAAAACGGCCAGTGGTAATGTTATTGAAGAGCATATCGTATTGATTGCAGAACCAGACTCCCAGTACCATGGTCATATTTCGCCACAAAATGGAAAAGCCGAAACTGTTACAAATAGAATAATTGAGTTTTTTGAACAAACTGGTATCTCAATGCATAATATTAAACTTATTGGGTGCGACGGAACCAATGTTAATACCGGGCTAAGAGGTGGAATTATTCGGCAAATTGAATTAAAAATGCAACGACCATTGCAATGGTCTATTTGCATGCTCCATGCAAATGAATTACCTTTAAGGCATCTTATGGAGACATCTGGACCAAAGGCTTACGCCGGCGATATTGGAAAAGATCTAAAGAATTGTCAAAATGTATGCGTTGCTCATTATCAGCCAGTTCAAATAAACTTACCCGATCTCCCATTGCCTTGTCTGAACTCGGATCAGAAATATTTTTATGAAATATGCAAAGCTATCAGCAATGGTGATCGTGAAGGATCAATTTTTGAAAAGAATCCTGGAACAATGGTGCATTCAAGATGGCTTACGACAGCTAACCGCATTCTTCGCGTTTACGTGTCAAAAGAATCCCCAGAAGAGACATTAAAGCACATAGTCGAGTACATTGCTAAAGTTTATGCTGTAATGTGGTTTGACATAAAATCTCAGCCTTCTTTCGTTTATGGCGCAAAGCATTTTTTTAAGACCAACAAGCTGGTAAGGTATTTGCCAGACGATTTAAAAAAGGTAGTAAAGGGTGATTTTTTAAGAGCTTGAGAACTTTTTTTAAAAAAAAACGCATAAAATTTGCAAAATCTCATCGATTCTTTATTTGAAACGTTAGATTGGTCCATGACATTTACTTTTTGAAGATAATTTCATTTAAATGTTGACCGCGGCTGCGTCTTAGGTGGTCCATTCGGAAAGTCCAATTTTGGGTAACTTTTTCGAGCATTTCGGCCGGAATAGCCCGAATTTCTTCGGAAATGTTGTCTTCCAAAGCTGGAATAGTTGCTGGCTTATTTGTGTAGACTTTAGACTTGACGTAGCCCCACAAAAAATAGTCTAAAGGCGTCAAATCGCATGATCTTGGTGGCCAACTTACCGGTCCATTCCTTGAGATGAATTGTTCTCCGAAGTTTTCCCTCAAAATGGCCATAGAATCGCGAGCTGTGTGGCATGTAGCGCCATCTTGTTGAAACCACATGTCAACCAAGTTCAGTTCTTCCATTTTTGGCAACAAAAAGTTTGTTAGCATTGAACGATAGCGATCGCCATTCACCGTAACGTTGCGTCCAACAGCATCTTTGAAAAAATACGGTTCAATGATTCCACCAGCGTACAAACCACACCAAACAGTGCATTTTTTGGGATGCATGGGCAGTTCTTGAACGGCTTCTGGTTGCTCTTCACTCCAAATGCGGCAATTGTGCTTATTTACGTAGCCATTCAACCAGAAATGAGCCTCATCGCTGAACAAAATTTGTCGATAAAAAAGCGGATTTTCTGCCAACTTTTCTAGGGCCCATTCACTAAAAAATTCGACGTTGTGGCAGATCGTTCGGCTTCAGTTCTTGCACGAGCTGTATTTTATACGGTTTTACACCAAGATCTTTGCGTAAAATCTTCCATGTGGTCGAATAACACAAACCCAATTGCTGCGAACGGCGACGAATCGACATTTCACGGTCTTCAGCAACACTCTCAGAAACAGACGCAATATTCTCTTCTGTACGCACTGTACGCATTCGTGTGGTTGGTTTAATGTCCAATAAAGTAAACTGAGTGCGAAACTTGGTCACAATCGCATTAATTGTTTGCTCACTTGGTCGATTATGTAGACCATAAATCGAACGTAAAGCGCGAAACACATTTCGAACCGAACACTGATTTTGGTAATAAAATTCTATGATTTGCAAGCGTTGCTCGTTAGTAAGTCTATTCATGATGAAATGTTAAAGCATACTGAGCATCTTTCTCTTTGACACCATGTCTGAAATCCCGCGTGATCTGTCAAATACTAATGCATGAAAATCCTAACCTTAAAAAAATCACCCTTTACATGCTGTATTCGCTCGTAACGGATATTTTGGACATTGCGAAAACATTTTGGTAGCCCTGTTGTTTGATGATCGCCGAAATATTCGAGAGCTGGCTTAATACTCCGCCAATCATTGAAATAAGTGAAGTTGAAGAAAATACCTAAATAGATAAAAATGTAAATTGTTTAAATAAACAAATGAATTCTTGCTAATTTTTTTTCTTTCATTTGCCTTCATTTATTTCTTTTTCCTAATTACTATCTCTATATGAATATATAAATTAACTTAATTTTGGTGAGGAAAAATGTTCTATAGCCTAATATTATGAGGTAGTGTATCATTTAAACTATCTATCAAAATTATAAACATTTCATTATTTTTTTTTTTAATCGAGATCACAATTTTTTAATAGGTAAACTTTTTTGTATATATTATAAGCTAAACATTCCACTTTGAATTATAAAATTTTATTCACTGTAACGGAAATCCGAGGTTTTCATGTTTTAAACGCCCCAGACACTCCACTAATATGTATGCACGTCGTTAGTCCTATGCGTTTTTAATCACTAGAAAAGCGAGATACGGCTTTTATCCCATAAAAATAAAATAATATCTTTCTCGCTAAGACGTTGAAAACCCATTGAATTGTAATTAAGGCTAAATTCCTACATGTCAACGAAAAAATGGCCATCGTAGGTACTCGTAGGTACGGTGCTTTTTTACTGCAATGCAAAATATCATTGCATCAATTCTGTTTGTGATGCAAAAGTTACTGTAATTTGCGCAGCACATGCGTTTACTGCGATTTACCTTACATCACACCAGAAACGTTGCGTAAAGGTTTGCTAATGGATCCAATGGGAAAATAGAAAGAAACCGAATGTGTGTAAATGTACAAGCGCTGTTCATTAAAAGCAATCGGTAAACAATAAACTCTCATTCGGGCAGAGCTTAACCATTCGCTTCGATGGTAATGTGTGTAATAAGCTTGCTTTAAGAGGCGCTGGTATAGGTTCGAATCGCAGTGAATGAATAAAATAGACCATGGGCCTATTTCTCAGATCATACAACACAGCAACTCTGTTGTAGCTTGAAGTAGCTTGTGCTGTCGCTGTCACACAGCAATGTATACACGGACATACAGCAATGTATTAACGACTGAAATTTTCGAAAAAAATATGGTTCTACTTCAAGAGCATTCCAAATCCAAATGTGAGGTTAAACGAAGGTGATTATCGACATCGGGTGCATCGAGTTATCGCCTCAGGTACGGGTATCACTACAGCGCACCGCGATCGAACAGCGTTTGTAGTACAACGCGACTAAGGGGAAAAATCACATCTAGGCAATTTAAAGGCCCAAGTGAGCCCAGCAACACCAACCGACTGGAGATCACCGGTTCCGTAAAAGCAAGATCAAACAAGAAATAATAGGAGCATGTATGTGTCGAAAGAGATGCAGGCCTAAAAACTCCTGGATCACACAAATGCAAACACGGTGAACCCCACAGGCGGACCAGTAGGGATGCAGTTTGGTGGGAGGGTTATGATCGCTTTAATCCTGATCATAGCCCCGCCGCCATTAAGGAAGAAGGAGGTACATCGAGTTATCGGCTCAGACTACCCATAGTTAGTTCTATGTGGCAGGGATTTAAAAAAAATGTGTATCTCTAAGTGCTCTGCTGGGTGCATAGAATGGTAAACTAAAAAGAAATGCACTGCAATGAAATCTATTTAAACAATATCCTTAAAGTCTGCAATTTTCGCCTGACGACGAGTATTCAGACCTTACAATAAGTTTACAATGAGTTTCATCGCGCGTTTTTGGATCTTGTCAAGTAGCTCCAAATAAGTTATTGGTGCACCAGACCAGATTTGTGCGTTGTAGTTGAGTTTAGGGCGAATAAACGCCTTTAAAATTGTAGCCAGATCAGAAGGGATAAAATATTTACTACATCGCTTAAGGAGACATTTCGCAGCGTTCTCGGCGACATCGAATATGTGGTCATTCCAACGGAGGTTGTCACTAACAAACATACCGGGAATGAAAAGCCTTTCGGTTTCAGCGATGCAGGCGCCATTTATTAAAAATGGCAGTGTGTGATGGTTTTGCTTTAATGACAGAAGACAGTATTGCGTATTAGAACCATTAAATTCCACTCAATTGGTTGTACCCACCTAAGTTTGAGCGAGTAATGAGATTAACATACGTTGCCGTTCCAGTTCCATAGCCGAAGAAGAGGAGTGTGATCCAAGAAACGAATATGAGAATCTGAGGGTACTGTCATCAGCTAAGGCATGGATTGGATTAGAATTAACAGACATGAGATCATTTATAAAAATGAGAAAGACAGAGCCTTGGGGAACACCGCATTTATTTGGTGAGACTTGAAACCGTCCAAAAAAATTTGAATTCAACGGTGCGAAAGGTAATTTCTAATTCATTGAAGAAGATTATCATCCATTCCAAATGCACGCATTTTCGACAAGAGAGCTTGACGCCAAACTCTGTCAAATGCCTTTGAAATATCAAGCGCAACGATCTTACTTTCACCACCTTGGTAAAGAGATTGGTTCCACTTTACGATTAGATATGTCATCAAATCACCGGCGGACCTGTTTGCGCGAAAACCGTACTGGCGGTGATTTAGAAGTTTGCGGGATTTAAGATATTTCATTAGCTGACGGTTGATCAGAGTTTCCATGACCTGTAATAGGAGCGAGAAGAAGATTCGCCTTTTTTGGTACAGGCTGGAAAAATGCTGTTTTCCATCTCCTCGGAAAGAGCCCTGAAGAATAGGATAGATAGAAAAGCTTACGCAGTGGTTTTGCCAGCGTAGAAGAACAACTCTTCAGAACGATAGGGGAAATACCATCTGGACCAGCGGATTTGTGTATGTCAAGGTCTCAAAGTACTCTAGCCATTGTACGAGTCCGAAAGTGGATTGATCCCATGGAGTATTATACGCGCTCGAGTACTAAGGAGATAAAGCACAATCTGGGAGCGTTGAGCTAGCTGCAAAGTGGGCAGCAAGCAGATTGCCTTTATCCAGAGAGCTAACAGCTGGATTGTCGTTGTAAATGAGTTTCGTGATAGATGACGTTTTTGAAAAACGACCAGAAGCTTTTACTACCCGTGGGACTTTGTATAATTTTTTGCTTCAGCTTTTGCTCGTAGGAGAATTTTACACGATTAATAAGGGCATTGTAGTCATTTCTGGCTCGTTTGAACTTTTTCCGGTTTTCCTCAGATGGGTTGGCCTTATAAGACCGATAGTTTACCTCTGGGTTGGGTTTGATACTTTTTATCCGGTTAGGGATAAAGCATTTCATACCCAATAAAATCATGTTTGTTATCATATCAGCAGCAGTATCCACGTCGCTGTCGAGGAAGCACAGCGACTAATTAAAACTCTTAAAGAAACCGTTTAGTTTTTTCCCAATTGGCTTTCTCGTTTTGCCAAACGGTTCTTTGAGTTTGTTCTTGAACTATGTGGCCGGATTACGAGAAATCCGCTGATATGACACAATGGTCTGGCAAACCTAGAGGCGGTAATACGTTTATATCGTGTTTTTCAGGGTGAGAAGTGAGAAACAAGTCGAGTGTATTGGCGGTTTGACTGCTTATGTCCGGTATTCGTGTTCGCTCATTTTCAAGCTGAGTGAGATTATTTACGTCAGCAAAAATCTCAACATACCTTCCCTCGGGTGTTGTCTGTCCAGAATGCCGAAGCCAATGTGAATTGTGTATACTGAAATCACCCGCAATGACGATTTCAGTACGAGGATGAAGGATCACAATTCTTTTGATGAAATCAGACAGCGGATCCAGGGTAGGTAGGTAGGTAGAGGTGGCGGTTCGGCCTGAACCCAATTAGCACTTGTTGTGCCTTTTTGTTACTATATCCAACCTGTTTAGTTGAGAAAACGGATAAGATCTTGTATCCCTTTGCCCGATATAGCGCTAAGGTCGTCGAAGAATGGTTGACTCAGTGCCCGCAGTCTGGCTCTTGCTAGTGCCGGACATACGCAGAGGAAATAGAAGAGAGTTTCTCTTTCATTTACATTCCCGCAACTTCGGCAGTGGAGATTAAATGGGATACCTAGATTTGCCGGTGATTATGTTTAGAAGATCCTCTGTTCTTCTTTTGTCATAAGTAGGCCATATCTTCCTTGATATGATGCAGTTAGTTAACCTTCTCCATTAAAGATTGGCTTTCTGCAGGAAGTATGAGTGTATTTGTGTCTTGACCGCACCTACACGGAGAAAAAAGGGTCACCTCAAAATAACTTGAAGCTCATCTTAACACCAACCTTCTTAAAACAACGAGATTTCATCACAAAATAAATAGATTCTATTCAAATTCTACAGAATTTAAAATGAACTTCATTTTATTTTCAAAAGAAATTTCTCTTTAAATTTATCTGACTTTATCAGCTTAGAACAAACTGATTTCTCATCAGTGTTGGAAAAAGGCTTACTATTGTACTGAATTCAGTACAATTTGATTTTCTCAGTACACAAGTACATCTTTGCCTATCTCAGTACAATTTTTTGTTGATTTTCTCTTATCTCCCTTGACTAAACAAAATGTATGTGCGATGCGAACATTCCCAAAGCCCAATTACCCAATATCAAAATCTACCCTACATGAAATGAATGCGCCCATTTGATTTTAAATACTGACATCTGAACGTCATTCGATGACATTTGTTTTTTCCCTTAAATTTGAAAACGAAAGACGGAAACTTGTCGGTTGTTGCGTTCGTCTGCCGTGGTTCTGATGTTTTGTTTTGGTGTCGAGTCGAGGATAATTCTGTGCAATAATGGAAAGGTAGTTTACATAATCTTACATTACTAAGAGATACATATTACATATTTTAGATAAAAACAAAAGAAGAAGATTGGATTTCGATGACGTTTTCTTAAACGCACTTCAAAATTGCTCACAAAGTGCAGTGCTGGATGGTCAAGTTAACTCTATTGTTCAATTTGTATTAAAGTTTTTTCCTAATGAACACAAAAACATTGAAGTTGTAATCAACGAATATAGAGCTCTAGCTGACTGTGAATATATAAAACAACTGAGAAATCTTTCCATATCAGAATTTTGGTCAAAAATTGGTCTTTTAAAAAATGAATGCAATGAGTTTATGTTTCAAAATATTCATCGAATAGTTCAGGGTGCCTTTTGTGTTCCTCACGCGTCAGCAAACGTTGAAAGATGTTTTTCGTATCAAAATATAATTAAATCTAAATTAAGAAATCGGTTACAAGTTCCAACGTGTTCTGCAATTATAGAAACCAAAAATTTTATAAAGAATGAATGTTGTCACAGTTTTAAAATTAATAAAGATCTTTTAAATAAAAATGTTACAAACAACCCTCTTCAAAAAGAAGAACTCTTAGATTAGAGTAAAACTCATATAATGTTGATTAATGATCCTACCTAACTGTGTTACGGAGATCCTTCTGTTATTTATTAAACTTTTTTTTTATCTCAATATTTATAATAAATGAATTTTTTTTTTGTTTTTCTTCTAATAAATAAATTTTATTTTTGAATTTGTGTGTTTGTTTACATTAATCCATAAGAGCCCAGTACAATTTGGTCTTTTTCAGTACAATTTTGTTTCAGCGTTCAGTACAATCGAAAAAAGTCGATTTCCATCACTGTTTCTCATAGTTTTAAAACGAAGTCTCTTTGTTCTCAACAGTGTCTCTTTAAGTCAGGAACTGAGAACAGAATTAAGCAGATAATCACGTTGATTCAAAGAGAATCTCTTCGTTAAGCTTGGTTCGCTTGCGCAGTAGACAAAACATTGCATAATACAAAATTTCAATCGTTGATCGCAGTCGTTAGTGAAATGTTGTATCGAGTCAAAGGGTTTTCTTTGTGAAAATTTTAAGAAAGTCTATTTAAAGTTCAAAGTGTAAGTTAAGTTGCGTAAGTCGTGTCAAAGTGCGTGTGTCGCTACAAAGGGTTTTATTTCTGTGAAAAGCTGTAGCAGAGAGTTCATCTTTAACCTCATCCTCTGAGACACTTACTAGTTTTGACCGTGACATAGTAAACATCAAAAGTGTCTTAGAAAAGACGATAAAGAGACAAATGGTCATCGATTTTTATAAGAGGAATAACATTTTGGACAATAGATCTCAAAAAGATCTGGTGCAGTGTATAGTCTAAGAATACCTTAAGAAAAAAGTTATTTTGAGCTACAATTTAATGCAGCAGAAAATATTGTTAAATATTTTCCAGCTGAGAAAAAGGTATTGTTCTTATTTTCACCTACATCCAAACACGGTAATGCAAATCGAACTTTAAAAACTAGGAAACTTATTATATGAAAATGAAAAAAGGAGCTAAGAACCCAACAGGAAAGCTGCACTCAAAATGGTGCAATAGTAAACTATGGCTGCAAATTAACACACGTTCTGGATGCAACAAATCTTATGACAGTCAAATATCAGAGTCGGAGAGAATTAGCTATTATGAAGAAGTTACTTTGTATGCATGTACTCGTATTTACGTTAGATACGCATTATTTGTTTATTTTGTTTATCACCTAACAGACCTAAGACAATACATTGTTTGGTTGGCAAATAACGCTTCTCCATGGGAAACAGTTTTAGAGTACTGGAAAATACAAGTAAACTGCGTATTGAAAGCGTTAAAAACCAGGAAAAAACTTTAAGCGAGCTGTTAAAGGACGACCTATGATACGCATTGGTAATTGTTTTTTATCGTAATAAGTATTTATAAAAGATTGAGAGTTGTTCGTTTTTGTGTACAGGTTGACGTCGACTTTGAAAACATTTATCCAAACAAATTGAATAGTTTGTTGGGACATTACGAATGTTTTTTGAGAGATGGAAATTAATTAAATATTCTTCTAATTTTTTGTCATATGATATTGTAGATGTAGATTCACATGTTCATGTGAAATCGCATCACTAGTAGTGCAAAACATTGTAATAGATTTTAAGTTAGCTTCACATTTAAATGCTTCACATATCTGATGTATGGTGGCGCTCTCAGTCCATCTAAAATAGGCACTATCATCTTTCTAATAACCACCAATCCTTCTTCTTGAAATAACCCTCGTCGAGGTAAGACACTTTACATGAAAAATAAATAAATATACAAGTATTCTAATCCCACGTTTTGTAATTTTCATTCCGCCTCATCAAACGACGAGAAATCGAATCTCGGTTTCAACCAGCGACTAGGAGCTACCCGAACGCATCCTAACACTGTGCAATGAACATTAAAAATGTTGATGGCCCACCTATTCATTTTTATATCTTAAATAATGGCCTGAAAGGTATTCGACCAAAAATTTTTTTTAAATAAATAAAAATATTGGACCAATAACAAATTTAATGTGGAACTTAAATTAGTGGTCCCGTTCATTTGAATTTCCTTGTGCATATGAGTGAAAGGGACTACAAATTTAAGCTGCACACTTATTTTGTTATTGGTACCGGTTATTGTAACCAAAAAATGTTAAAATAAAAAAAAACGGAATGTAAAGACTGAATACATAAACACGCTAATTAAAACAAAAACCATTTTTTTTTATTATTTTAAAATATTTCACCTGGCAAGAGACTTTACCTACCTACTGTTGAATTTTAATCAGAACTTTCGCAGTTCTAAGTATAAATTGGAAACTAAGGACGGTAAGATAATATACCACAATAACGCATTTATGTGTCTATATTTCAGCGCATGTGTGCTATAGGTACTTAAGTGCTTCAAGCAAAAATCATAGGTAGTATCGCCTTAATTTGACACGCTTCACCATTTTTATTTAAAGATGCTGAGCAATTTAATTTTATGAGAAAGTACACTTAAATCAACACAATTAATTTTATTAGTTGGGAAGTATTAAATTTAAATGTGTCAAGTACAAATTATGAGAAGTTCATCTTTATTTTAAACGTGTCATCATTTTCTTATAAACAGATACTTGCGATTTTAAGTTGCTTAGCATCTTAATTTTATACGAATGCATATTTTAATCAATAGGGACCCATCTTAGTACTAACTGCTGGTAAGTCTAAAAAGAAAATGAACTCCTTTTAAAATGAAACGGAATTTCTTAAAAACAAACTTAAGGCACATACAATAATTAAAACAGATGTTCCTACTTGTTTTAAACCGATAGTCGGCTTGGAAAAAAACCATGCAGAAATCTATTTGAATTCATGCAGATTCTACGAACTGATTTCCCAAATAGGATTTCGCTTTTCAAAGTGAAATTTTGTTTGTAGGTAGAGGAAGGCCTAAAAACAACGTTTGCACAAATTTTAGCTTAAGGAAACGCGTAAAAATCCGAAAAAAAAATGTTTAAAGTATTCGTTTTTAACCTCAATCTGTCAATAAAATCGTGTTTCTTTTGGGTTTTCCTCTTCTAGATTGGGAATGCGTTTAGTTACGTTGTGGAATCACAAGTAGATCCCATAAACAGTACAATGTGTATGTGGGGCATGTTCCCCCTGCAACCCCCCTGCTTGGGTTTACTGTTAGCTTTGGGAGGTCCATTGTGAAATTACAAATAGATGCCATAGTACAATGTGTATCAAAAACATAATAATCAATAACAAACCCTATTTACATTTTTGTTATCAATTTTATATATATGTATTATATGTATATATAGATATAATATATATATGTATAAATATATGTACCAACATAACATTTTCATGCTCAAGTGTGAACTCTTCCACTCAAGTATTTTGTTATCAACTCCTATCATGTACACCCACCCATGCAACCATTTTGACATTTATCAGTGATGAATTAAATAAATTTTTATGGAAAAACCTTAAATTTGCAAATATTAGTTTCCTTAAGTAAAAATTGATGCAGAACATATTCTAAAATTATAACAAACATTTCCACATCAATAGTTTTTCGAAATTCGAGATCCTATTTGCGAAACCATAACCTTTAGTGATTCCGAGTAGACCCCGTCCCCCACACCACAGTTCATCTTAGATCCGTCCGTCGGTGTATATGACAGTGTCGAACTCTTTCACTACTTAGTCCCTCTTCCAACAAGCTCTGGAAGGGAAACTTACTTGGAAGCAGCGGATTCAACTCATTATAATTTTAATGTCTGTCCAAATTGGGTCCACTATAAATAAAACAGTAGTTTATTAATTGCCTACGGGCCATCCGTTGCAGATGATACTCTATTTGATTTCCCTGTACACTTTTATGTCTCTTTTTGGCGCATCATCATAATCACTAACAAATAATCAAATTAAAACAAATCCATAACAATAAACTTATGAAAACAATTATGGGATTACGGAAGCTAAAATTGGTATAGGCTTACGTCTTGTATCTTGTAAAGAGATTATGCAAACACGTACAAAAACTTTAAATCGTTAAAAAAATCTTTGCAAAAACATAGCATAGCACATGAAAAAGTATGACTACGCCACTTTTTTGTAACTAAGTTCAGGTATTGAAAAGATAATTCTTTATGGAAAAAAAAACCATCTACAATGGTTGGTTGGTTGGTTGAAACCGGCCCTCGATGAGGATGCACTTAGACCAGAAGTAGGTCCATTGTGCTGCCGATGTGTAAGGTTGGTGGGTCACCCTCTTACTCAGGGAACCATTTGCTCCTCTGAATAAAGGAGCTAATCCTTGCTGTGCAAGCGTTGTTAAGATCGTTTAGATCATTGAAAAGGTATTCACACATTGTAGCCTTCCTAATGTTGGCGAGTGCAGGACACGTGCAAAGGAAGTGACTGATGGTCTCCTCTTCTTCCTCATCCCTACAGCTTCTGCAGAAGTCATTGTAGGGAATGCCCAACCTTTGGGCATGTCTTCCTATAGCACAGTGACCGGTGAGATCGTTTACTAATTTGGAGAGGGTTCCTCTCTTATGCCTCAGAAGTCCGATGGACCTGGATTTATTTAATGTCGGCCAGAGTAGCCTTGCGGTGTTGCACTGGTCGAGTTGGTGCCAACGACGGTTGGCTTCGTTCACCGCATTGGTGTCTATGAGGTTTTTAACATAAGACGTTGGCGCCTCGATGTCGGTGACGCTTATGCTGTTTAAGCCAGAAGAGCCTCGTCGGGCCAGTTCGTCAGCTTCACAATTTCCTGGTATGTCACAGTGACCCGGCATCCAGCAAAGGGTGAGACTATACTGACCGTCTATCTCGTTAAGAGATGCACGGCAGTCTTTCACTGCCTTGGATCTTGTAGTGCTGGATGCAAGGGATTTGATGGCCGCCTGACTGTCGATGTATATTACAATATCTGATTTCGATATCGTATTAACCGCCAGCCAGGCAGAGGCTTGGCAGACGGCGGTGACTTCGGTCTGAAAAACGCTGCAGTGTTCTGGAAGGTTAAAGGAGAGGTGAATGTCCAAGTCTTCAGAGAAGACTCCGGCACCGACTCCGTCCTCCGTTTTGGACCCAAGACCCATCCGTAAAAATTGACAGCGATTCGTGGTGTAGGACATGACGTTGTGTCCACTCGGTTCTGTCTGGGATTAGATGTTTGTAGCCCAGGTCGAAATTGTATTCAGTGGGCAGGTGGTCGGTGACCTAAGGGAGATGTCGATACATCGATAGTATATTGGCATGTCCAGTGTGTTGCTCTTTCCAATGTTTGGAGCTTCTCAGTCTTATTGCTGAGCTGGCAGCCAACTGTTTGCCGACGATGTCGGTCGGGAGAAGGTGGAGCATGGCTTGGAGCGCCGCAGTGGGAGATCATCTACAATAGTCAGCCACTATAAACCGAATTTATATTGTTTATTTTTAGTTTTGTAAACGAATTATAAATAAATCAATAAAATGACCATTCAGTTGAAAAATACTCAAAAATGTGGAATAACACGTCGTCGTTTCAAGTTAACACGACACTATTAAGAGCTGATACTTATTTAAGAATTTCAGATTTCAGCAATGTTTTCAATTAAATAAAAATATTTATATTAAATATTCAAGTTTTACTGGTCACTTTTAGCACCTGTTTTCGAAAAAAAATACATGGTCTAATCATGAATATTCACATATACATACATTATATGTACATTGATTATTTGTTTTTTATACCCTATTCTAAGGGTATATTAATTTTGACGCATAGTTTGTAACATACCTTAATATTGCCCGTAGACCCCTAAAAGTTACTATATTTATGATCAGCATCGACAGTAATGTCAATCTAGCCATGTACGTTCGTCTGTCGGCAAAAATTAGGCCTTTAAACTGGACCTAGAGAGCGAATTTTTGAAATCCGCCTACAGACACGCCCACAAACTCAAAAAAACAAAATTTTGGAAAAAATCGAATTTTGAGCTAGAAAGCTGAAATTTTGTATATATGATCTATGACTCCTAAAACTGCTCGGGATAAATTTTTTTCAAAATCACATTATGCTAATGTGTAAATATTTTCAAAATCCGCCCACTGGCACGCCCACAATTATTATTTTTTTTTTTTTTTTGAAAATTCAAAGTTTGAGCTAGGGAGCTGAAATTTATAATATATACTCTCTAGGGGCCCTTTATGATCATATGTTAATTTTTTTTAAATCCGCCTACTGACCTGACACGCCCACAATTAAATAAAACAATTTTATTGAAACACCCAAGTTTGAGCTAGGGAGCGTTTTTTTTTTTTGATAAAATCCTTTAAAATGTTATATAACAAAATATGTAGAGCGTTCTTAACAATTCAACCATACTTGGACTTTTGTCACGCCCACTTATGAGGGATAGGAATAAGCATAGGGTATCCAACAGTTCGCTCAAGCGGACTGTAGCCCGTCCCTATGTTTTTTCATTTAATTGTTTTTTTTTGATTAATCACAAACTGAATTCAAAACTGTTTCCTTTAATGGAATTTTTAGATTTATTGAAATGGATAAAGGGGGATTTCATAATTGCTTTTCGAGAAAAATTATCTGGGATCACTTTTCCTTTCATATCCATAGGCAGATATTTCACCCATTTTGTAAGCCAATTAGGCACAAACAATTCGCTATTACACCCACCAAACATAAAACCGTGAATATCTATAAAAAAAAAAAAAATAAGTATTGTAGGTAGTCGACCGGCAATGAATAAATTGTAATCTTGTCTCTTTGTTTTCTGTTTATAACTAAACAATAAACCCGTTTGATGTATGCTATTATTGTTAACCTACAATTAACATTAATTGTATTCATCAAAGAGTAACAACAACAATGAACAAAATGAGATAATGTTAAACTCATTTAACAACGCGCTATTACATTATTACTCACAATAATGTAACAAGGAAAACCCCATAGAAGGTCATTCGAAATCGAAAACAACAACAAAACAACACAAGTGTCAACCAACTTACCCTACTCTCCAGAGTTACGAAGAATGGGGTAACAAAAATCAATTTATGTGACATTTTCTTTTATTCTTGTTTTATTCGTTTGCTCTTTTTTGTTGTGTTTGTTTTTTGCTTGTTTGTTTGTTTTATTTTACGATTTTCTGTAGCCTCCTCTTTCATACATGTGCTCTTTTGAAAGAGCAAACAAAACTAATAAGAGAATTTATAGACAGTTAAGAGAACAGAGATGGGAACGACACGGCAATGTCAAATTTACTTGTTTTCTTTACCCATCGAGTTTAGAAAAAGAAAAACAAACTGACACTTGCTCAAACCCACACACCCATACACTTCCCTTCTTCGGATCGCATTTATTCACGCATATTATCACTCCCATATATTTTCAACACACCCATACACACGAATTCCCAGTCATATATTTTTTTTTTCATTCATTTTGGAAGAATTTTTACTCCTTTATTGGTTTTACCATTGAACACATTTTTTGCATCTCCAGTTGTTTTGTTTTTATAGGTATTTCAAAAAGAAAATTTAAAAAAAAACACTTTCAGGGAAATCAAATAATTTGACATTCACGCTTTGAAGAATTTATCGAATTTATCACTGACACGGATGATGGTGTGGCCCCGTCGTCGCGACACATACCGTAATTCATTCTTTTATGCACTTTTCTAATACTTTTCGGTTAAATAAAACACACTTTCTCGAGGCGATAGCAGCTGGTAACAATTTTCTTATGTTACCCAATTAAATTTGTCAACATTTATTGATAATTTAATAAATTTTCATGCCGCGGAATTGATTTGCAGACCGTCTTTCAAGATGGCGACGAAGTTGCTGGCGAACAGCAGCAGCGCGAGAGTGGTGGATTTGTAGTTTTCGTTTTCGCACAGAATTGTTTTATTTTTCTTCTTCTCTCTGATGGTTTCTCGTTATTCTTTTTTTATTTGCCTCGTTTTCTTGGTTTTTGTCGTCCCATGTTGTTGTTGTTGTAGGGAGAGTGCATGAAGGTGGTGGTTTTGGTATTATTGGGAGTTTTTTGTTACAAAAAAAAAATAATTGTTGTTTTGTTAATGTAACATGTTGAGGTAATTGATGTCTTACCTATTATTTATATAATATTTGAATATGGCGAGATGGTCTACATTTTAGTGGTGCCAAAGCCCATTGTCAAACGTCACTCGTCAGCCACACATCATGAACCTACATAAAACGCTGGGGGAGATACCAATTGAAATTATGTACATAAACCCATGCTGTATCTATTTTAACTTCATCATTTGGGATGACGATAAAATTTGTTCAATTCTTTAGCCGCATTTCATCTGGGTTTGTATTTTATGTACGTTTGTACGAGCGAGAGGACGGATGTGTGCTATGTCAGGGAAAAATTGGAAAATCGAAAACTTCTGGCCGAAGTAATATTCTGGGAAACAACACACGGTAATATGGGTGTCATTATGATTGCAGAGGTAAAGGACACAAACGACGAAAGAATCTCCTTAGGAGAGGGATTCAAAATGTGTATGTATCTATATTGCGGAGCAGCATCCACAGCCAAAGCGAAGGCACCCGTCGGCATTTCAATTGTTGCGGTGGGGCTAAGGAGAACACTGCCAACACACATACAGATAGTGTTCCTCTCTTTGGGGGGCACCCCTTAAGGAAAGGTACTACGTCAACATGCTACAAATGGCAAAGAGAGAGAAACACTACATGAAAGTATCTAGCGGATGACTTCCACTACCTACGCCGATGATGGAATGCTATTGCTATACCTACATATCGTCTGAATTTGAAAAGGATTGAGATTTAATTTATGCAGGGCTGTCTCATATAATTTATATCTACCTATGTATTAATGCGGAGCAAATTTTGAATCTCCGATAAACCAAACGAAAGGGCAATGTTTAGAGCAAACTGCCAAGTTTAATAGGACTTAGATGGCTAAATAAGGTCTTACAGCAAGAATTTTGCGTAAATGAGGTGTTTTTTCTACTTAAAAGCCCTTTCTGCACTTAACTGGCAAAAACAAAAACAAATGAGACAAAGGTAGGTTACCTATGATAAAGCAGTTCATAAAATGTCTGACTAGGTAGGTACTATCTTGCAATCATCCATATATTCACGGATAGTCAAGCAGCTATAAATGCGCTTAGCTCGCATACCATTGACTCCAAATCAGTCATGTACTGCTTCAATACCCTTCAAACACTCGAATTAAGAAACAAGACCAAATTATGGTGGGTTCCGGGTCATGTCGGGGTAGAAGGCAACGAAAAGACCGACGAACTGGCCAGAAAAGGTTCAGAAACACCTTTCATAGGTCCCGAACCTTTCTGCTGCACTCCTAAATTAGCAGCAACGGCAGCAATAAAAAGCTGGGAACATAGAAAATGTATCTATCTTTGGGAAAGCATCCCAGGTCTAAGACAGGCCAAACGAGACATTCGGCCCTTCAATGAAAATGCCAGCAAATGCTTAAACCTAAGCAGGCATGATACCTCAAACTTAGTGGGTACCTACCTTACTGGTCACCATGGTTAAAGATATCATCAATACAAAATGAGAATATAGCAGACTCTCCTCAGTGACGACTTTGTCTTGAAGAGGACGAGTCAGCTGAACACATTTTATGTGAATGTCCGGCCCTTAATGGAATTAGAAAGAAGATCTTTTACAGTGAACATATGAGTCCCGAGGACATAAAGAATTCTTCTACTGGTAAAATTGTACGCTTTACACGGAAAGTAGAAATTCTACTAGTTTAAGCTTTTTCTGGCCCATACGGTACAAAAGATCTTTTAGGTCGAAGTACCCGCCCATTTAAAAAGGTAGGTCACGAGTGAAATTAAATAAAAACCAAATTTGCAAATCAAGCGGATTCGTTTTTAATGTTCCATGTTTCGATCGATTGACTAAAATATTCAAAGTTCTTCGAAATCACTTCCTGTGAAATTAGAAATGGCTGATATACGGTACCCTACCCAGTAGTCAGCCTTATAGTGCAATTCTAACGTTTGAAGCCCTATACATAACCTATTTCAGTCCCTTAACCACCTACGGAGACCGATCACAGATTAACCTTGAATTCGGGATTTACGGTATTAGTATTAATAAAGGGAACATGAAATAAAAATAATTTGTAAAATAAATTATGTTTAATGATGATGATGATTTAATGAACTTTAACGTAAGACCACAAGAAAAACAAAAACAGTACTCTATTAGTTATAGGTAACAAATAAAAAATAAAAATTATTCACATTTGCCCAGTACTCAGCCGCAAAAATCCAGTAGTCAGCTGTTCAAGCTAGTAGTCAGCCCCTACATTTTCAATGCAAAATGCAATTACGTGCAGTGAAAACATATAAAATTAAGTTTTTGGACTTCTTCATACAATCGGAGCAATAAAATCGGAGCAGTTAAGGTGAAACCATAAGGCACATTCGTCGCAGCCTGTGTTTTTGAGGTTGTTGTCGTCTTATAAGGTTTTCATCAAATTCGAAACATGTTATACATGTTTTAGCCTTTTCGCTAGTCATGAAGCGTTTTCTTTTTTTCCGGCTTAAGAAGCTTAAAGCCATTTACGACAGAAGGTTGCATTATATGGGTAGTGTTCGGTGGAAGAGCATATTTTTTTTTTTTTTTTTTTTTTAAATAAGGAAATCCAAATCCCAGAGCACTCAGACTCGGTAACGTTCCATTGTACTACCAGGCAGAAATCCTCCTCTGGTGGAAGAGCATACATCATGCCGAAATTGACTTAAATTCATTGTCAAATGATTCCGTGGTCGTCAAGCGACAACTGTAGAGTAGGGATGTTACGGAGGTGCTTTTACCGGAGTCGGAGTCGGAGTCGGAAGCCCCATACCGACCTCCGCGGAGTCGGAGTTGAATCGGATTCGGAGGCGAGGGTCGTATGCAGACACAAATTATTAAAATATACAATTTGAAAAAAAAACATTTTTATTAGAAAATTAACAAAAAAAATACAAAATTGTTTGTATTGTCACTTAATAGAATTACAAACTATTTAATAGTCAATGGTCATTGTGGAAATGTGCATTTTATGATTATTGCTTATTAATAATTCTAAGAATTACATAGGTCGGCTTACGGCTGGAGATATGCTGACATGTAGGTATAAGGTATCTATTGGTGGACATCCGTTGATTGGGTGCTTGGTGATCGTGGGAATGTAACTCACGCACTCTCAACTTCAATGCAAATCTCGCATACTCATGTAAAATAAATAAGAGAGTTAAAAGACAATCGTATTGTAACATGTCGCAACTCGATAATTCTTTGTCGATCATGTTCATCGATCGTCACTCGTCACCGTTACCGATGCAGGTCCGAAAAACCTGAGATGTAATTATATCGGAACCGAAGCCGGATTCGGAGGTCAATTTAAACCGGAGGTTCTGACAGGCGAAGCTCCGTATCATCCCTAGTGTAGAGGCTGCGGTGATGAGGAAACCCATGAGGATACACCTCACTTTCTCTGTCACTGTCCAAGCCTATGTCAACTGAGGAACAGAACACTTGGAAGATACTTCTTCCAAGACATTCAAGAACTTTCTGATGCCTCACTCTCGAATCTTTACAGGTTTATAAGGACATCCAAGTGGCTGGACAACCTGGAGTAGGGAAGAAAACCAAGGACGAAGGACCAAGGCCAGAACAGCGAGGCCAACACTCCCAACAAAGGGTATCACAATGGGACCACATGGACCTAAGTGTGGTGTAACAGATTCGCTATGTTCCATCAACCTGGAAACAACCTATCCTAACCTTAACTTGTCTTAAACTTTAGCAATATATTCAAAAAACATATATGACTTTTTCCAGCTGTCGTCAGATTTTCCTTAAAATAGCCAGTCATCTGGCATGCTATTAAAAACATCCTTTTGAGGTATATCTCTTTTCTTAACGGCGAAGCTATGATCAGGATTAAAGGAATCATAAAACTGCCACTTGACTCAATCCCTACTGGTCCACCTGTGGGGTTTGCCGGTTTGCGCTTTATGGGCATGGCAGGTTTCGCATCGCTGTGGTCAATCAAATGCTGGGGTGTCGCATGCTCCAGCAGTTTTAAGGCCAGCCTTTTTCTCAATTTCGACACGTACATGTTCCCATGATTGATTGTTCATTGATCTTCCATTTACGACACCGGTGACCTGCAGTCGTACCAACCGACGGATGTGCAGAAAAGTTTAAGACAAAACACTGTTTTATGGAAGGCGCTGTTTCGCGAAGGGACCATTATGGTGCCTTGTGTTTCTATGGCAGTAATTTCATAGCCCTGATTAAGCTTGGGAGGCGCTGCAGTAATATTGCTAGCACCTACGGTGTCCTTAGGTAGGAGAAAACTAGGCAGGGAGACAACGTTTATCCAGTTGCGAAGAAAACGGAAAGACCCGTCATAGCCTTTTATTCATTTCCCTGTGCGATCTTACGTTCACATTGTTCTTTCTTATATCCACCAGGTGCTTTAACCTTCCCACTTTTTGGACACTGACTAAAATTTGTCTCATCTCCATTAAAAATCAAATCCAGATCCTCCAAAACGTCGCCTGTCATCTATTGTGTCTAAGCAGTTTTTTTAAATGAGCAAACCATTTTTGAATGCTTTCTTTTGTTATCACGTTTCGACCCTTCGACATATTTTGAGCTCTGTGACACAAAATTGAGGTAAGTTTCAAAAAGGACTTCTTCCACTTACTATACTTGATCAATTATTAATAAAAAAGTAAGATCTTTCATCTTCCAAAATAATAGTTTGAACAGTATTTAAAAGATCATCCGATTTTAAGTGAAATCCGCATTTTGTCAGATTGATGTACCAGCTAGCAATTGCTGTTTCCTCCACTTTAGAGAGGATATTATCTTGTCTCATCTTTTACGGTTAAGGTACACGAAGCTTTAAGTGCAGTCTCTATCTTCAAGGTACGCCATACTCTCGACTAGCTTATTTTATGAATATTTGTGAATTGGCCGCTTTGACATAATGTTTTATAAATTAAGTGAGTTTCTTTAAGCTTGAAATACCAATATTTAGACCAAAATGCATCATAGGTTGAGTACTGGAACAAGGATTATCACATCTTCGTCCTGTACCAAATTGTAACTTTTTTAAGGGACTGCCTACTGGTTTAAATGCATCTTAAATGAGTGTTATACAATTCAGTATTGTCGAATTTACATGAATTCACGAAAAGACCAGTATTCGGTCACATGGGGCTGAGAACTGAACCAAACAGTTCCATACGGAAAAGGAATTCACCGAATTTCTGTGGCTTGTTGATTGGTCAACATGTCCTCCCAGGACGGTGCGTTACTTTTTTTTCATTAATTTTTTTATTTTCATTTTTAAGAGGGTTACTCTAGGTAACATCCTCTCGGTTTATAAATTAGATTAAGTTAGCTAGGGCGTTTCTAAGAGAGGCCGGGCTTGAGGTTGCGCTTGCGGGAGGTGATTGACGCTGTACGGCTTCAGTAGGGTCACGGCGGCGCGTTTGCACGTTGACGACTACCATGCGCTCGGAAAACAATTGGGATTTTCACCACTTGTTGCGTAAGGTAACGAGTGCCCACAATCCTAATTATAGTTAGAATACGTTAAATAGTTTAAGTAAGTAAAATAAGTAGTTTTCAATTTTTTCACTTGTTTTATATAAAATAAAAAATATAAACAATGATGGCGAGTTTTTTTTTTAATTTTCTCGATGAATACAGGGCCCATTCATAAATGCAAGGTTTGCAAAGCAATAGCAATGCAAAGCAGGAAGTATTGCGCAATTTGAAATTCAGAGTTTCCTTCAAATCATGCGCTTGCAAAGCACATTTCAGATGTTTATGAACGAACAACTGCGTAAAAATGGAATTTACGTCGATCGCTGTCATTTTAATAAGTAATATGATAGATTGTTCTCAGCCATTACTTATCTGTAGTATTTTCGGGGCAGGGACATAAGTCCCAACTTTTTTATTTGGGACTTATGTCTCACTTAAGTGGGGCATAATTCCTAAAAGTAAAAGTTGGGACTTATATACGAGTATCACCAATCACATCACATCTATGCATTTAAACATACAGGTGAGCCCAGCGACACATTTAACATCTTGCTCGTTGCAGGGACGTTTGAACCTCGCTAATCCATCGCCAGCAAAGAATAACTGATTTTCAGTCCTTATACCTGTTGGAAATCGTATACCCGGAAACTTTTACTATTTGGGATTTCCCAAGATCAAATAATGAACTACTTGAAAAGCATATAAAAAGATGCGCCACTAGGATGAGGTCATTGCAAATATTTCGTTGCAGGAGTTCACATCAGCGATTTTTCTCAAAGTTTTGTTACGAAAATTAAAAAAAGCGTTGAAAATAACTGTTTTTATTTAGTTAAAAAAATGGGTTCCCGAAAGACTTTGACAGCGACAGAAAGAGGAAAAAAAATGCTTTCAATGAGTTAGGAGCGCTCTCAATCCGAGAAATTACAAGCAGACTAAATAGAAGTAAGACTGTTGTAAACAGTTATCTTGCGGATCCACAACGCTATGGGAAAAATCAAAACGGACGCACGGCAGAAGCAACAGCATTGCTAAAAACCCGGGTTATTCTACGGCTTGGTTCAAATTCTACTCTACCAGTGACGGAAATAAGTGCAAACAGCGGAGTATCAGCCAGCATAGCAACGGTCCGAAGGATTATACGAAAAAGTGGTACTATACACAGAAGAAAACTTTAAAAGAACCCTGTTTTGAGGCAAGTACACAAGGAGCATCGAATGAATTTTGCAAGAGAACATCTCGCTTGGGGCAGTGAATGGAAACGCGTTTTCGGATGAAAAAAAGTTAAACCTTGGAGGCCCCGATGGTTCCAACTTTTATATTTATTATCTAAGAAAGGAGGAGCTTATTTTATCAAGACATCACAGCCGTACATCAGGTGTAATGGTGTGGGGGGCTATTACCCATTATGGTGCAATCGAGTTGGAGTTTTTGTCCACAACAATGAACGGAAACAACTACAAACGTTTGCTGGAACGATCATTCCCAAAAGTGAAAAATATTTTCGGGCCCCTGTCTTGGATATTTCAACAAGACAATGCCCCTATCCACACTTCCAGGGTTGTTAGAAGTTGGATTCAATCAGAAGACGTAAAACTTTTGCCATGACCGCCCTATTCACCGGACTTAAACATAAACGCGAATGTTTGGGCATGGTTATCTCGTAAAGTTTATGAAGGCAGCAGACAATTTGAAGACAAGGACGCTTTAATCGAAGCTATTCGTGATGCCTGGGCCCAAATTTCTCTTAATTAATTAAAAAAAAAAACTGTATGATTCTATTCCAAACCGTCTTATAGAGCTCATATCGAAAAATGGCGGGCATACTCATTATTAATGTAGAAAAACATAATAAATAAATGTAACCATAAAATATAAACAGTTATTAATTTTTTCTTCTTTCCAAGATTTTGTATGTGGCCTCATACTAGTGGTGCATCTTTTTATACGATTTTCAAGTAGTTCATTGTTTGATCTTGGGAAATTCCAGCGGTCGTTTCGTATTTACTATAGAATAAGTATCCTGTTAATTTTAAGTTAGATTAAATCATTTTTGTCTAGTATGTAAGCTGATATTCAATAACCAATAAAAAATGAATTTAAAAGTCAAAAGTCAAAAACTAAATCAAACAGTTTGAAATGGTATTTTATTTGTCGAATTTAGATATAAAAAAGCGGCCAAGTGCGAGTCGGACTCGCTCATGAAGGGTTCCGCGCGAATTATAATTATTATTTACTTAGGCACCTATTACAGATTTATTATTAGAAAATAATGGTTCACGGTTTACGCATAAGGTTTATGTTTATGAAATTAAATGTTTTTTTTTTTATATTTGAGTTGATTTAATGAAAGGTAAATTGCGGTTTACGATTTATGACGTATTAAAAAAAAAACTACTTGCTGGATCTCGTTCAAACCAATTTTCGTTGGAAGTTTGCATGGTAATGTACATCATATATTTTTTTTTTGTTACCACTTTTTAAGTGTCTCTCGCGCATACTATTCAGTTTAGAAAAAAAAATGATATTAGAAACCTCGATATCATTTTTGAAGACCTATCCATAGATTAGATACCCAACACTTATGGGTTTGATGAAAAAAAAAAAATTGAGTTTCAGTTCTTAGTATGGGGAACCCCCAAAATTCATTGTTCTTTTCTATTTTTATGTGAACATCTTAATGCGGTTCACAGAATACATCTACTTACCAAGTTTCAACAGTATAGCTCTTATAGTTTCGGAAAAAAGTGGCTGTGACATTTCCGGACAGACAGACAGACAGACATGACGAATCTATAAGGGTTCCATATTTTGCCATTTGGCTACGGAACCCTAAAAAGGTAGTTTTGTTATTACATATCAAAGAAAAGTTATTGTTGATAAAGAAAATCCACAGTACCGTATCAAAATAGTAAACGAAAACAAAAAAAGTACCTGCAATTCGAGAACTACATCTTTGTATTGTATTGTATTGCATGGTTGCCACTATTATTAAAAAAAAAATTCCCTGACTTTTCCCTGACTTTCCCTGACCAGTTTTAAAAATTTCCCTGACCAAATTTTGCAAATATAGCAAACAAAATGACGCATTTAAACACTAGTCCCAAATATTTAAAGAACAGACAAATTGTATACTTCTAAACATTCCCTTTAAAAAATATCAATGAAACAATCAGCTGTGAACAGGATATACCTTTTTTTTTTAAAAGGGAGAGTTGATAATTTATTTTCTCTTCTTCTTGAATGCGAATTTTTGCTTTTTCCTTATAATTTTTTTTTTATTTCTTCCTCCCTTTTTCTTTTTAATTCGTTTACTCCATCTTTTTTTTTTTAATTTAAGTTTTTCTTCTAACTGCTGTGTATAGCGGCTATGAGAGGATCGAACATTAAATATTAATTTTCAATTTATTTCCACTTTCGATACAATAATAGCTACAGCTGATTTTAATATTAATAAAGCAATTTGTGTAATTAATAAAATTATAATAATTATTGAAGATAAAGAAGGTCCTGTATTTCCTAATAATGTTAATAATAAATGACCAGCAATTATATTAGCAGTTAAACGAACAGCTAATGTACCTGGTCGAATAACTCTGAGCGACTAGTGACTCCTCAAGGAGGTTTTCGACCAAAAGAGTCTTGTTAATTGAGAAGCCACTCTCAACTGAGGCGTTTCCGTGCGATAAAATGCAACACATTTTTATAACATGCCAAAGATCTATAAAATTTTCATTTTTGCCATAAAGCTGAAAGTAGAACTTTGCAACTGTACATGCATTATGTACTGCAATTTTGCCCTTTCCGCGCATGTATCAAACAATCTGTTGGCATTATATAAAATTTGAAGCAAATTTTTGAATCTTTTACTGTAGAGACCGTTGTTTTGCAAAATATTTCTAGGATTAAGACTGCTCGATTTTTGATATTATGCTTATAATAATTTTGCGGCAATCCAGTTTAAATTTTAAAATATCTTTTTTTTTCGAAAAATTGTCTTTTGATTTTATTGCATTGATGATTTTCGTTGCCTTGAAGCAACGTCAACGTTTTTTATTTCCAGAAGATTGGATTGACTTGAAAGATCGATTGAGATCCTATGGAGCATTCGCTGATATACTTTTTTTTGACGATACGATGCAATAAGTTTTTAACCAATATGAGGAGATCTCCATAAAGGTAAAATATCAATGGTTTCTCGCCTTGAAATTTTGATAAAAATGGTTCACAATCAGATGTAATTGTATGGAAAAATGCAAGTTTGCAGTCTAACAATTTGTCTTGGAAGTATTTTTTGGTAAATCTGAATTTGTCATAGAAAAAAAGTGCTTCAACTCTCTAAACAGATTTTGTTTTCTAGTCAATGTACACCGCAATATTTCAGGGGAAATCGAGTACAATTAGTTTTGGAGGTAAATAAGCTTCTTCTTGCAGGACCTTCTTTGAAAACGTATGCCTTAAAAGAATGTACAGGTCCCATGAAAAATTTGTAAGTCCGGTTTTCGTGGCTCCATGTATTACATGTAGACCACACACACCACATTCTAGTAGCTGCGTACCATTCGGATCAAATTCATTTCGCTGTTGTTTAAATTTCTTTAAAAAAGATAAATTTACGTTTGG
This sequence comes from Portevinia maculata, assembly GCA_949715645.1. Lineage (NCBI taxonomy): Eukaryota > Metazoa > Arthropoda > Insecta > Diptera > Syrphidae > Portevinia > Portevinia maculata. The sequence goes on from OX454526.1 coordinate 227,040,491, forward strand.
GCCATCCATAGATACTTGAAGAAGTTTCTCTTTTTTCAGAAATCGGATTCCATTGTCAAAATGTTTTAAAATGTCATCTGACTTTGAAGATCCCATGAACTCGCTTTCTTAGTACCTATTGCAAACAAATCCTTTTGACTCATCAAAAAACGGACAACTAAACCCATTTGTCCTTTCTGAGCTATTTTGTTCAGTGCTTCGTCAAAACATACGAGTATAACAAAGTCGTCACATTTGTTTACTTTATCCAAAAGATTGTTATGGAAATATGGGGAGATACCGTGGTTGATAACGTAGGAACTCTTAGTTTTTCCTAACTTAACATTTTCAGCAATTTGGCTGTCTGGGAACATCAATCGAAAAAGATCACTAATTTCCACAGCCGAGTTCAAGGACGCTCTGGTGGAAATAATATACAGACACCACCTTATCTCTGCGACAATGGAACCGGTCTTGTCGAAAGTAAAATATTTTGTTTGTGTATTTTGAGCGTTAATATTTTCTGGTGTATTTTGAGATGTTTTTGACTACTAGAGGCGACCAATGAATAAAACGCAGTGAAGAAAGTATCATTTTTTTGTGACGTCAAAGCTTTAGAATTTGACTTATGCGCTAGTCCATTTTGATGCGACACCAAAGCCCTTTGGCCCATGTTGCTTAACTCAAATTCTTGTTTGCATAATTTGCATCTTGCTTTGCCGTTATTGCCTTAAAATAAAAACTATACTATACAAAATCTTCCTTAGCAAAGGGAACAAATTTCGCTAAACAAAGTCAATCGAAATAGACTATTTTGATTTTTGATGTATAAGTTTGCATATCTTTTTTTTCGGAAAGAATGAAGATGTGGTTTTCCATTTAAGCATTATCTCAGACTTTTCGTAGCGCATGGATCGAAAAATAGGATTGATATGCTTTTCAATGCTACTTGGCATCTCCATTAGCTGTTTAGCAATTAATACAACTGCGTGCAAACGCTATACTTTCTCGAAACCAAAATCGTCTCAATCACTTAAATTAAAAATGTCCAAGGTATATACATTATTAGATAATAATGGTGGATTAGTGAAATGGTGCGTAGGTATATCTCGAAAGATATCGAGATCTGCGAAATGTGATCCCAAAATAAGAAAAAATGTGGATTCATGAAAAGTAACATTTTTGCTCCCAATGGAAAACCACATAAATTTTATTCAAAAATATTGCACAGAACAGAAAAGATATAAAGTTGTGTTCCTTTTCACAAATAAAATTTTGTGTGGGTAAACTTCAGAGCTCGACATACAAATTTTGTTTAATATTATAAAAAAAATACACACTACGGGAATTTTCCCTGACTGTTTTCGAAATTCCCTGACTTTCCCTGACATTCCCTGACCAAATGTTCGTTCCCTGACTTTCCCTGATTTTCCAGTCCAGTGGCAACCATGTATTGTATGTGCAGTGGGGTCATCAGTAGATGACCAGCACTTAGACCTAGTGGTCCATTGTACTTCAGCATAGCTGCCCGCTCGCTGCTTATTGGCGATTAGTGATACGAGTCAGTGAGAGAGAACCTGCCAGTGGCCTTGGCAAAGCGAAGGATATTATCAAGTTCTAAATCCCCCACCTCATATTCGTTGACGAATTGTTTACCTATAGTGTTGAGCCTGGTTCTGGCGAAAGCAGGACAGTCACATTTGTAGTGAGATGCCGTTTCATCCGCCTAAAGGCAGCACTCACATAGGCCCGAGCTCCTAATGTGAATGGTCTTTAGGTGCTCGTTAAGAGGGCTGAAACCAGTGACGAGACCAACCAAGGATCTCAAGTCTTTCCTATTTAGTCCAAGCAAAAATTTAGCTCTGCTGGTTTTTGGACAGTCCACTAGCTTCTTCGAATACCTGCATGAGACCAGGTCATGCCAGCATTCGGAATGTTGTTGGCGTAGAGCCTCAGCCATTTCAAGTTTGTGGACGGATGAGCAGCATTATATGGATGGTTGTGGGCCAATGAAGGCTGTTAAAGAGCCCTTCCTGGCCAGAGCATCCGCTCTTTCATTACCCTGGTTACCTGTGTGCCCAGGAACCCAGGCAAGTGATACCGAACTACATCTTACATTGAAGGAGAAGATACAACCGCGACCTCTATTAGCTGTACCAAGAAGTGGATGTAGTCCAAAAAGCTAAATCACGTCGACTACATTGGCATGGCCACATTGAAGAAATGGACAATAATGCTCCAGCAAAGAGCACGTCTGCAACAGTTAACGTTAGCACAGTATTTGAATTGATTTTTCTGCCAAAGTTTAAGGAATCTATACTAAGAATGAATATGTGACTTTAAAAAAAATGTTAATGGCATGACTCTGTTTTGATTGTGGCTCTAATTTTTGCATATGCAACTATTCAGAGGCAGAAAAGCATGTAATAGCCGACTACTGGTTGAGAGTGGGGTGGTTTACTGGGTGTTTTACCCTACCTAACTAATACCTACTCGTTGCACAATTATTTTCATTTTGGTAAACTGTCGAGTTTTTCAAATTTCGTCTTGTTGGCGCGGCATATACTACAATGTGTTAAATGCTGTGTTACAGAAGGCAAAATAAAAAGTCGTACACTAAGAGAAATTTCTAATCCGTTGGAAAATGCATATGGATATGCTGCGTACGTTACCAAATAAAACTGAAAAATTAATAAACGCAATTATAATTTTATACACACATTTTCATTCGCATCCGCTTATTTTATTTTTTTTACATCGACTGAACATGATTGATTTGAAATCACCTGCGAATCGATAAAATTGAATTGCGGAATCCCCCAATTTCACTGGGTTCCAACTTTGAAAAATTTCAAATCGATATCGATAAAAGTAAAACACCAGATGTCTCTTTAGATTGATTTTAAATTCATTTCGAGTGAAAGTGAAATCTAGAACGAAGGGGTAAAAACGCAGATAGTTTTTGATCATATATTTATAAGACCTGATATTATTAATATACCTATTGCTAAAAATAGAACGATTTGACAATGGAATTTACTGTCCGGACACAGAAGATTTGTGCGAAATTCTAGGCTCTTGTGTTAAAAACAAAGCATTTTTGAATTAATACAATTTTCATAATCAATCAATAAATATTAGGATAAGGATAGGATTAGATAACTGTATCAAAATATTAGGAGAAGTGAAAAAAGAACCGTTTTAACAACGAAATTACGAATTCCAAACTTTTGGCCACGTTAATTGCAAATAAAGGAGTTTGAAGTCGCGCGTATTTGCAACCAACAAATTAAATTAAAAGAGGTCACAATTCACAAATATTCGTTTGTTCGCAGGAAGATATATCACAATGGACCTCACATTGGTCAAAGTTTGTTGGGTTTTGATGTCAGCAACTTGAACATAAGCTCTTAGATCTCTTAGAAAGCCCGTCCCCAGCACCACAATGAAGGTTTAGAGGTACAAAATATGTGACACTTTCTAAGCCAGGCCTTAAGACTCTTGGATCATACAAATGGAACAACACCAATGTTGTATATTGGGTTCGAAGCGGCAAACACCATGGCCGTACCAGTAGGGATGCAGTAAGTGGAAGAGCTTGGATCCCATATTGCTTTCAAAAGTGGAATCTGATAAAAAAAAAAAACCTAAACAAATATCTTTTAAATAAAACGTCTTAAAAACACCAGATTTTCTTTCGATTGCATTACCTCAGAACCTAAATTAAAGGAAAAAGAACACTCAAGTGTTGTATTCCGCAAGCGGAGAAGCCAAAAAGGAAGGAAAATCAAAATGACCGACAAGCAGTTTTGCGTTCGAACCCCGGCCAATTCCATTATTAAAAACGTTTATCCTATCTCTCTATTCTTTCCAATAGTAAGTAGGACTAGCAATTCAACAAAGCCAAAGCAACAAGGCTACCTCTGCACTGGGATATCTACAAAGCAAGCCTGAAGAGCTTCAAAGCAGAAGCTCGAAAGGCCAGACGTAGATCCTGGCGCAGTTTTTGTCAGAGTATTGACAATACGTCTCAATCCTTTAGTCTACGCAAAGTCCTTTCCAAAAACCCCACCATACCAGGTGTCCTCATGAATTCCAACGGATCATGGACAGAATCAGATGAAGCATCCCCTGATCTGCTTATGGACACTCACTTCCCTGACTGCACGCCTATACTTAGCGAAAACCCTGCCCTGGTAAACACTGCACGCCCACCGTTACCTTCTGACCTCATAAATGAGGATAAACTGAAATGAGCAGTGACCAGCTTTGAGCAATTCAAGTCCACAGGGCCAGACGGCATTTTTATGACACAAATTCAGGCGGCCCTCAGCATAATAGGTCAGGATCTGTCCCGTATTATGAGGGGCTGCTTGGTGCTAGGAACAATGCCGGCCGCCTGAACTAAGGTAAGAGTGGTATTCATACCCAAGGCAGGAAAAACATCGCACACTTTCCGAAGGACCTTAGACCAATAAGCCTAACATCCTTCCTTCTTAAGATCTAACCTAGAAAGAATTCTAGATCTTCACAAAAGGGCCACCATTGATAGCAACTTGCTATCCACGTCACAACACGCCTACCAAAAAGGCAAATCTGTTGAAACGACCTTGCACTCTATCGTCTATCACGTCGAAAAATCCCTATATACGAGGGGCGTTCAATATATTCTTGGTATCAATATGAAGGAAAATGCGAATTCAATTTAAATTGTCTTTATTTTTCAATATAATTTCCCCTCTCTACAGCATGCGATTCTCACTTTTTTCTGAGGCGCTGTGAGCATTCGTGGCACCCACCTTGCACTGACCTTTGAAAGGTTAAGATGGTGTGAATGGTACCAATTGAAAGCTTGGTGATCTCTGCCATCATTTTCACCTTTATTCGGGCATCCTCAAGAACAAGTTTTTCGACTTCTTTGATGCTTTCTCCCGTACAAGCAGTAGCCGGGGCGCCGGAGCGGGGGGTCGTCTTCAATGCTCTCTCTGCCTCTATTAACCACTTTTGCACAGTTAATAATGAAGGTGCGGAACCCTGGTAAACAGCCACCATCTCTTCAGAAATTTAATTACAGCGCGATGCTCAATTTTCACCATCATCGTCTCAGTTGCCATTATGATTCTGTTTAACTAGAGATAAAACGCGAATTAAAAATCACATTTATATGAAATTTTACATGAATGCACTAAAATAATAGTATTACTTGATAAATAAGTCAATTTATATATACAACCACAGCTTCACCCCGATACCGAGAATATATTGAACGCCCCTCGTATTAAAGAACTTGCTTTAGTGACATTTATCGACATAGAGGGAGCTTTCAACAACGTTGAAACCAATTCGATTACCAGCGCCTTACGCAGGCTCAACATCGACGACTCGATCAGGTGCTTTGTGGAATACATGCTCAAAAGCAGGTTAGTAACTGCATCCTTCAGATGTAGCACTGTCAAACGACGTGCACACAGAGGCACCCCGCAAGGGGGAGTATTGTCTCCGCTACAGTGGAATATAGTGCTCAAAGAAGCCCTTCTGAACTTTGAATACACTGGATGCAAAGTTATCGCCTATGCGAACGATGTCGCTAAACTTGTCACAGGTAAATACCCGCAGACGCTGGCCGATGTCATGCAAACTGCTATTATTAACAAGTTGGACCAAAAGATGCGACCTGTCCGTTAATCCAACAAAGTCTGAGTTGGTCCTATTCACATGAAGACATAAACTCCCTGAGTTCATACCCCCGAACATAAGAGGCATTCCTCTGGCACTCTCAATAGCGCTATTTAGGCCTGAAGCTTGATCACAAACACTTTGGAGGGAAAAGTAGTCGAAACTGCCAGGTAATCCTTAGGTGCTCTGAATATATGCAAAAAGGCGGTAGGCTCCACGTGGGGGCTACAAACAAAAATTATGCAATGGATATACATGTCGGTAGTTAAACCGATTCTCCTCTATGGAGTACTGGTGTGGTGGCCTGCCTAACCTTGCTAACTCAACGATTTGCATGCCTCAGTAGCGTTGCCAGACGTCCCGGTTTGCCCGGGACGTCCCGGATTTAAAACATAATTTCGATTGTCCCGCCGGCACAGCTTTAGTCCCGGGTTTTGACTCAAATTCTTTTATTTTATTATAAATACGAGTATATAAAGAGTTTTTCATTAAGGACTTGACAACTTCTTTTTATAAATAAAATGCAAACTGCTTGAGATATCTGAAAAAAAAGAATTACTATCATAACATTTATGAATGGAATTCGATCATATGTCCACAACGGACCGTTTGCAGCGGTCGATACGTTGAACCCAATTTTCGTTGACTCGACCGCACATTTCGACCGATACGGCCGCTATTTCTCCTTCAATGTTGGCTCCTCTAACGTCCCCAGCTTATTGGCAGAGACCAATGATACAATGTTGTCCCATTAAAAAAGTCGAGAGGCGTTAAATCAGACGATCTCGGTGGACAATAGACGGGTTCGCTTCTCGAGATAACACGTTCACCGAACTGAGACTTCAATTACTCTATTGTTGCACCCGCTGCGTGGCTTGTGGCACCGTCTTGTTCGAAACACATATCACTGATGTCCAGTTCGTGCAATTGCTCAAAGAAATAACGTTCCAACATGTCTCTGTAGCGAATACCATTTACCGTAATTTAATCGAAGAAAAAAAACGACCCAATTACGCCACCGCACCGGCATGAAAACCTCACGAAACTGTGACTTTTTGCGGATGAAGTGCTGTTTCATGAATTACATGAGGGTTCTCACCTGTCCAGTAACGCATATTACGCTTATTGACAAAGCCATTTAACCCAAAATGCGCTTCAACGCTTCATCATCTTTATTTTCTTCATTGTCCAGAGCCCAATTCGAGAACATACGTCGCTTCATATGATCAAGTGGCTTTAGTTCTTGAGTCAGCTTGATCTTGGTAGGGTGTAGGCCAAGATCCTTACGCAAAATTTGTCATAATGTGGTCTGGGAGATGCCCCATTCTTGAGAACGCCATGAAATTGACTGATTCGACGACTCTACGGCAGCAATATTCTCCACATTTCAGGCAAAACGTAGTTTCACTCGCACGGCAACATCAAGCAGCGTATATTCTGACTCAAATTTTTTCACTAGACTAAGAATTGCTTGTCTACTGGGACGAGAATAACGGCCGAAAATTGACGTTAACGCTCTTAAAGTGGCGACCAGCGACTCGAAATTTCGACTGACATCGTCGGCAAACAGTTGGCTGCAAGCTCAGCAATAAGACTGAGAAGCTCCAAACAATGGAAAGAGCAACACACTGGACATACCAATATACTATCGATGTACCGACACCTTCCTAAGGTCACCGACCACCTGCCCTCTGAATACAATTTCAACCTGGGCTACCAATATCTAATCCCAGACAGAACCGACTGGACACAACGTCACGTCCTACACCCAGAATCGCTGTCAATTTTTACGGATGGGTCCAAAACGGAGGACCTTCCAGAACACTGCAGCGTTTTTCTGGATGTCGGTTTATCGTATTAACCGACATCCAGAAAAACGAAAAACGAAATCAGATATTGTAATATACATCGACAGTCAGGCGGCCATCAAATCCCTTGCATCCAGCACTACGAGATCCAAGGCAGTAAAAAACTGCCGCGCATCTATTAACGAGATAGGCGTTCAGTATAGCCTCACGTTTGCTGGGTGCCGGGTCACTGTGACATACCAGGGAATTGTGAAGCTGACGAAGGGGCCTTTACGAGGCTCTTCTGATTTAAACAGCATAAGCGTCACCGACATCGACATCGAGGCGCCAACGTCTTATGTTAAAAACCTCATAGACACCAATGCGGTGAGCGAATCCAACCGTCGTTGGCACCAACTTGACCAGTGCAGCACCGCAATACTACTCTGGCCGACATTAAACTAACCCAGGTCCATCGGACTTCGGAGGCATAAGAGAGGAACCCTCCCCAAATTAGTAAACGCCCTCCCCGGGCACTGTGCTATAAGAAGACATGTTCAAAGGCTGGGCATTCCCTACAATGACTTTTTTTAGGCTCATCATTTAGTGCAGGTGTTAGTAAGGACAAAACAATTAAAAATACAATAATTATGTACCTATAAAATACGAGTACTAACACAGACACAAAATAATGCAAACAATTTAAGACATTAAAGCATTATTACGCAAAATATTTTTTAGCTTAATTTTACTAACATGCAAGTCAATCACATGATCATTTATATTATAGATTCTATTCATGCGACTAATAGGCTCATGCCTCCCATAATTCGTTCTATTATGTGGGCTAAACAATAAGTCAACACTACGTAAATTATGGGCACCACACCGAAAATTAAAGCCAATAGATGACAGCAAGTCAGGTGCATCTATTTGACCGGATATAAGCTGCTGTAAAAAAATGATATCGCTATTAAGCCTTTGTTGAGAAAGGGGTAACATTTGACGAAGCTTAATACGCTGACTGTAAGGAGGAAGGTTAAAAGGATCATCCCATTGAATTCCTCTAAGTGCAAATCGAATAAATTTACGTTGAATGGCCTCTATTCGATTTGAATGAATGTTGTAGAACGGCGTCCAAACTTGTGAAGCATACTCTATAATCGGACGGACAAAACAATTGTACAATGACATAGTAACGTATGGGTCATTAAATTCTTTCGCCCACCTTTTTACGAAGCATAGAATTAGATTTATTAACAATAAAATTGATATGCTTGGCAAAAACCAGTTTGGGATCGAAATAAACCCCAAGATCCTTAAAATTATCAACATTACCAAGAATATGTTGAGACAAAGAATATTGAAAGGTGGAAGGTATATTCTTTCTAGAGAATGTCATATGTTGGCATTTAGTAGGGTTCAGGGATAAACCGTTTTTATCACACCAATTGGCGAAGCTATTAATGTCAGATTGAAGAAAAATTCTATCTTGCTGACTAGTGATAGATTTAAATATTTTCATATCATCAGCGTAGATCAGGATATTACTGTGATTTATACATGATTTAACATCATTAATCGCTAGTATAAATAGAATTGGTCCGAGGTGACTACCTTGGGGAACTCCAGACTCAGCTGTAAAAGATACAGATTGCGATCCTCTAAATTTGACTCGATAAACCCTTGATCTAAGGTATGAATTAACCCATTTTATGAAAGTAGGTGGGAAACCAAAAGCCCTGAGCTTAAACTCAATTATTTCATGGGACAGCTGGTCGAAAGCTTTAGAGAAGTCAGTGTATATGCAATCCATTTCGTCCTTATTCTCTAAGGCATTAGAACAATCATGCAAGAAACTTAACAGTTTAGTGACAGTGGATCTGTTTCTTACAAATCCATGCTGTTCATTACAAATTAAATTGCGACAAAGAAATATTAACTTTTCGCAAACAATTTGTTCAAAAAGCTTAGGGATACACGAAAGCTTTGAAATAGGCCTATAATTAGTGATATCACCACGTTCGCCTTTTTTAAATACAGGTGTGATAAAAGCACTTTTCCATAGATAAGGGAATTTACCAGTACTAATGGACAATTCCAACAGATATTTAAGATATGGATCAATTGCATGACTGCATTTTTTAAGAACGATCGGTGCAATGCCATAAGGACCGGATGAATAATCATTCTTCAGAGAAGAAATAAATTTTAAATTTGTTTCCAAGTCAAATGAGAAGCTACTAAAACTTATTTGGGAACAGCTAGTTAGATAACTAAAATATTGATCATCAATGTGAAGAGGGGTCCCCCTAAATGATTTACTGAAATAATCTGCAAACATATTGCTTGCATCTAGCGAATCAGCAGTTGTAGAGCTATTGTAAGTAAGTTTCGATAGATAACCATCGGTTTTTTTCTTAGAATTAACAAATCCCCAAAAAAGTTTGGGGTCCAATTTTAGAGAGCATTCCATTTTACTTATGTAGTCAATCTATAAGTTGCAGGATAAAGATTTGAACTCATTGAATAATGTGAGATAGAGTTCAAGATCTGAATGGCAGAGACTTTTTAAATAGTTCTTCCAAGCCCTATTACGTCTGTTTCGTATTGATTTGAGCTCTTTAGTGTACCAAGGATGGGATGTTTTCAGATTCCTAGAGGATTTCACAGGAATCACTTTTTTCATGCAGTTATCCATCAAAGAATAAAAGGAAACTACTGCATCTTCAATATTAGAAAACGCAGTAAGTTTAAAATTAAAGCTGGAAATTTCATCAGAAAGCCTTTGAAAATTTGCTTTCCGAAAGTCAAAAGATTGCGAACGATCATACGAATTACTATTTTCGTACAAATGTGGGCCTAATTCAATAAATACATCCAATTCCAGAACCACAGTACTAACAGAGTCAGAAGAAAAAAACAAGATCGAGAGTTCGATTTTTGAAATTTTGTATACAGCTAGTTTGGTGTAAGTCAAAAGACAAGATGTTGTCCAGTAAAGCGAGCTCTTGTTGGGCAGAGTCAAAGGATGGGATGAGATGAGAATCATCCTCAGAAGGTACCCATCCAATATGTGGCAGATTGAAGTCGCCTATAAGTAAGACAGTGCAGTCACAACAAGATAAGTCAAAAATATGGTCTAGTGCCATAGAAAGTTCCGAATACAAGGAACACAGACGATACGATGGAATGTACGCATTAACAACATATAAATGCTTGTTCTTAAGTGTAATTTTTACACAGATAATTTCGACGGTTAGTGGAATTGGAAAGTCAATCTTTCGTGACTCAAGGTTGGGACGAACAGCAATCACGACACCTCCTCCAAGTGCTTTCAGGTCATTTTGATGACGATCATTTCTGAATACGGAGAACTCATGATTAAAGAGTTCCGTGTCTAAGATTCCGGCATTAAGCCATGTTTCCGTCAAGGAGAAGATATCATGAGAGAGGGCTTGGGAGTTTAAATATACTTCAGCGGTTTTTGTGCGGAGTCCCCTTACATTTTGATAGTAGAGGGACAGCCTACTTGGTTTAACTTGGACGGACAATCTTTCCTGCGACTTTTTGTCGAACGGGGTGGGACTTCTGCAGAAGCTGTAGGGACGAGGAGAAAGAGGAGACTATCAGTCACTTCCTTTGCACGTGTCCTGCACTCGCCAACATTAGGAAGGCTACACTGGGTGAATACCTTTTCAATGATCTAAACAATCTCAACAACGCCTGCACAGCAAAGATTAGCTCCTTAATTCAGAGGAGCAAATGGTTTCCTGAGTAAGAGGGTGACCCACCCACCTTACACATCGGCAGCACAATGGACCTACCTCTGGTATAAGTGCATCCTCATCAACGGCCGGTTCCAAACAAGCAACCCAGTAGCACCTAAAAAACATGCAATGAATTATGCCATTGCTACGTGTTGCTTCCTGTTAGCAACGAATGCGCTGTGCTGAACAAAATAAGGGTATTGTAACATTTACAGAAGAAACCCCTTCACGTAAGCAAATTATAACAAGAAAAAATAGTTTTAACAAAATTATAAAAATGTCAGAATGCGATAGCGATTATACTTTTAAAACGAATGAAGAGAAAGTAAGTGACTGCTTCATAAAAAGTAACGTACCACCGCTTTCTAGATCATATCATCGATAACGATCAATCAAAGTAACAGCAAGTGTATGTAAAGGGGCCCTTACACGGTCAATCGGCCGACATCATGCATCGTGTATGTGTGGATTGATTGACGCTACCCCTTACACAGTTCAATCGATTGACGTCAAATTTTTATTCTTTGTGGGTTTTCGTGGTGTACGGATGTGCGATGAGTGGAACGGACGATTGTATTGCATATATTGCTCGTGCAATATATTCTTGAATTGTACTGCGAGATGCACATTGCACGCGGACATTCGCTGTCTTTAATGAAACTAATTTCATTAAAATACCAAAGAGTTGGTTCACTGAAATTATCAACACCGGATCCGCTTTTGTTTAATTCATTTAAACGTTTTAGCTCGCGCCGGAAATTCGTTCTCAACCTTTTTTTTCTGGTGACATCCGCTTTTTGTACATCAGAATACTTTTCTTTATACTTTTGCAGTAAAACTTCATTATGTTGCATTTTTTTGTTTCGGTCGCAATAATCTTTTCCTTTGACATCCTATAAACTCGGTAATGACCGATAGGTTTCAATTAATTCCGATATAAATGCTCGGTCTTCATCGTCCTTCAATTTTCCGCTGGCGCCAGATATGTTTTCGCTTTCGTGACACGAGACACAATGAAGTAATTACGTCAATCCAAACCAATCAATCAGCATGACGTTCATCATGCAAAATCAAACTTGCTTTGATTTTCGTCAATCAGACTTCACCAAATGTGTGTGACTCATACACATACATTTTCACAAACCCATGCTAGTGATTGATGTCATTCGATTGACCGTGTAAGGGCCCCTTAACAGCTTCAAAAAATTCATTCCTTGCACAAATCAAGAAACAAACAAGAACAAGTGGAGGAAAGACCTAATAATAAAACCAAACCTAAGCAAAACACTGACGGCGAAAAAGCATCAAATGGAAGAACAGAAAAAGTGTTGATAAGAAACCACCACCAATCAAAATTTGTAAGGTACAGTCAGGTACTATCTCAACTATTGGAAAGTGGACTTGTCAAATATGACTATCCTCACACCTAGGGCACCCCGCCTGACCATCATATGGAGTAAGGCGATAAGATGTCCTTAAAATTAAGAGACATAATTGCAATAAATTTAAAGACCTGCTAAATATAGGGGGTATTTTTAATTTCTGAATGTGGTGGGCGATAGTCACGGTCCTGGCGCAATACAACCTGATGCCTGTCATCCTGGATAGCAAATTTCTTTCAAAGAGCTTCTGAGCTGAAGACTGACAACGTTCTGTCGGTTTTCTAACAGTGCAAGGGCATTTGCGGCACGATATGGGCCTCTTGATTTAAAACAGTCCTATGGTAAGCCCATTTGATAAGACAATTTCTTTTATATGCATCGGTTGCTTGGCGAAATAAGCTTTTACGTTAAAACTTTACTGCTGCTTTCATTAAGAATTTGGTGCTGGTGTTTTCATGAAGAGCGACAACATCAGTATTCTGAACATTGTCTGTAAAAAATCTGCGGCATTCTTCATTCTGTCTCTCAGCAGAAAAGACTGCAGACGACTTACTGGCTTTCTTACGGGCCATAACGCTTTTGCCAAGCATCTTAATGTGCTAGGCTTAGGCGATACTACCTAGTGAAAAGCCTGTGGAGAGAGCGACGACACTGTGATTATCCTGCTTATGCTGGCATTGGTAGCAGATATTCGGTGCAGACGTGATGAATGCTGAAAATCCAAGCTCCGCGTCGTTAAAGTGCCTATGCCTACTCGTTTTCTTAGAAAGACTAAAAAACTAAATAAAATGACCTTTTTTAGGGTTCCAAGGACCTCTTGGTAAAATAGGGGAGAGTACCTACGATAACTCAGGCGACAAAGTTTAACGACAGATTTGTGTAGAACAGTTATTTACAAGCATTTTTTACTATGGGGTGCGGGGTCTATCTCACCCCATTTGGGCGGCAGTTTCTAAAAAAAAAAAAAACACTTCAAAGGGGAAAAAAATATTTAAAAATAACGGTAATACTTACAATTAAGTATTGCACCAAGTGATTTCGATGAATAGTTTCTAAAAAAAAAACTAATTTCAAACTCAAAGTTTATTTAAATCCAGATTCATTAAATGCCAAAGAAACTTTGCATGCACCCAACCTTTTACCTAACCCAAATCCTATAGTGAGCCCAAGCGGGAGGATTGCATACATAACCTCACTGTTTATACGCCGTACCGTAATGCTTGCATTCTAGGTAACGCTAAATAATTTACTGTTCTCTACTTATTAGAAGGATATCATTATTTATTCATTGACGTCAAAGAAAAAAAAGTTCATAAATAAAAAATTAATAAAAAGTAGGTTTGGGAATTTTCAATTGCAATGAGGGAAAAACAAAATATGTGCTGTCAACAAGAAGGGACACACAACATCGATGAATCGAACAGGACGTCACGATAACAGCTATAATTTTAGGGACTTTGTCTACCTCGGCTCACCTATTAATGCTGATAATGACACCACAGCTGAAATCAAACGAAGAATTTCACCTGCCAACCGCTGTTTTTTTTGGCCTAAGACGGCAATTGATTAGTAAGACCTTGTCAAGAAAAACTAAAGTGACTCTATATAAGACCCTCATCATCCCAGTCGGTCCCGCTTGCGTTGACGGGCTTTGGAGGAGGAGATTTAACAGCTAACTCTTCAAGCTGTACAGCGACATCGACTTGGTCAAAAAAATACGTATCAGTCGACTAAGATGGCTAGGACATGTAGAGCGAATGACACTTACGCTCCGGACCGAAGAGTCTTCGATTCCAACCCGGAAGTGGAAGGGGACCTCAAGCAACTTGGAGTGCGCAAGTGGAGGCGGTTAGCAAAAGATCGTGCTAACTGGAGAGGCGTATTGGTTGAGGCCCAGGTCCACCTCGGACTGCAGCGCCACCTAAGCAAGTAAGTAAGTAAGTAAAAACAAATCGAACATTTTCCTCCGCTCTTCAACAGATGTATACAAAAAACCTCATTTCATTTCCGCTGTCGGAATTTGCCGGTTGTTTCGTCGTTCGGCTCTCTCAATTTGCCAGATTTCGCAATCCACTTGATTTTATTGGTGAACTTATGTCAAATTAGAGCGACATTTTATTTTCAAATTGGCCATACTGATACCAAACGAAATTTTTCTTCCGTTTTTTTTGGGTTCCAAAATCTGATAAATTGAGATGTTAATTGTTGATAACTTTTCAATGAATAAGATTTTTGAGATTTCAATATGGTTTCTCGAAATCATTATGTTAACCAATATTTATTGGTTAATTTAATAATGTGTAGGCTCTTGTGTCAACCCTTGTTATGGCCTTACTTTACTTAATCCTATATACTATTTTTCATGCTACTAGTCAATACTTTTACCACTTTTTTCCAGTATTTTTCCTGATAATAATTTTTCAACGTCGTCTTTTGTAGCAAATGTGTTTGGGTGTGTGGTAGAGTCATTGTTTGACCGTATTTTTATTATTTTTGATGCATTAACATGTTGAAATTGATAAAAAAAAATTAATGAAAACTACGGTTTATGACGTATGTAGCAGTACATTTTAAAAATGATCAATGTAGTCGGTTTTTGTGTTTTTTTTTATTAATTGTGTGCTACAGTTCGGTTTAATAAACGTAACCCACTTTCCAATTTGTCGGACTTCGGAATTTCCCTTATCGAAATGTTTGTTCCAGAATCCGATAATTTGGGCTCCGATACCCGACTGCTTCTGTTAAGCTTTCGTTTCAATTTAAAATTTACCCCCAATGCACCAAAAGATGTTTAACTTCAAAAAAATAAAAATAAAATGTAGATGCAAGTGAATAACCTTACGAGGACTGCTGCCGATTTTTTCGCTAAGTGTTTCTGAACCTTGTAAGCCGTTTAAATGACTAGACCGCGTAAACTCAATCATCCTCCATATTATGCGAAGTGATCTTTTGCGTCGTATCTTTTCTTTGCAAGGCAAAGCCCAATGACCGACATCACATAGTGTTTAAGGAATACAAGACAGTGCAAACAGACAGACCGAACTCTATTCGGGGTGGTGCTGTGGCGATTCTGGCCCGGAAGCCACAAAAAGAACTACTTCGTCAGTGGCTGTTACGAAACTGGTATCAGATATTAACTGGAATATTAACGCTTAAAGATATACCGCTGCATGTCTAATTGATATCGAAAAGGCTTTCGAAACGGTTTGGATCGATGAGTTAAAATTTAAATTAATTAACTGCCATTTCATCTTGTAAATGTGGTTACATAACTAGAAGAAAATTGAGGTAACAGATAGAAACTTGAAACAGCTTCGTTTTTTTATTTCATAAATGGTTTGCCACAGGGCACAGTAGCGACACCACTTCTATTAATTATCCACGTTTCGGAAATGCTTACGGGTATGGGTGAATCGATAGCTTTTGCTGACGACGTCGTGTTGTATGTTATTAGCTTAAAGATACAAGATATCGAAAATGAGCTCCAAAACAAATTTGATCAGCTTCAGTTGTTCTGCTCAGAATGGATGTTGAAAATTAACTTTGCAAAATTGGCATTGAAAAACAGCAAATTTGGTTGGCCTTAAAATCAACGAGGGTAAAACGAAGTACATGCCTTCAACAAACAAACAAACAACTGTCAACTGACTAGGATAAAACGTCACTGTTGATAGCAGCAACTTAGAGGTGTTTAGGGATTTAATTTACCTCGGAGTAAACATCCGAGCAAACCGTTGCTAATTCGGAAATGCGTTCAAAACTTCTAACCGGACGACCAAGTGTAAGATCTACAAAACACTCATACTGTCCGTTTTGCTTTATGGCGCCGAGTGCTGGACGAAAAGCAGGAAAGGAGAGCTAATATTAACTTCTTTTGAAAGAGTTTTATTCCGTCGGATATTTGGTACTGTGTGCGAGGAGGGCGAATTGAGCAGAAGATATAACCACGAACTGAATGACATGTACCAAGGTGTGAATGTTGTCCAAAGTCACATTGAGCGAATGAACAATAATGCTCCAACGAAGAGGATCTTCGAATCCCAACCCCCATGTTCGAGACAACAATGTACTTTCAAACTGAACTTTTTCATTGTCAAGTGACACAGCTGGCAGATTTGGCTAGATCCCATATTCGGCAATCGTATTATAGAGCACCTTCCGATGAATGCTCTCAATGTCGGTTTAAAGTCAACGAAAAAGTGGTAGGTCTCGACTTGAATTTCTTTAGTATTTTCTAGGGTTTGACAAGTGTTCCTTCGCACCGACAAATGGGATAGGCTAGGTTTAGGGCCCTATATTAGCCGATAATACCTAATGAATAATGATGTGTATGTAGAGTAGATAGATATTATTGATCTGGCTGGTCGGAAATCATGGTGCGTCTCGACTACTGTATTGCAGAACTGCTTGTGACGTTCACAAGTTTCGTTAAATAGGATCCTTTTAAAGGTATGAACGCCTTAAATATGGCACATTAACCTACATACCAAGAGCGGAAGCATATTTCGTGGTTATGGATAGTGTTAGAGAGGCTGTTGAAAGTTTTATTCAATGGCTTAAGCTTTGAGTTTTTTTATTTTGTATGTGTCTTGTGTGTCTCAGTACAACGTCAGGGGCATGAATTAGAAAATAAATACAAAAAGCTACAAGGTAGCAGCGGAGAAATGAATTCGACCAGAAGTAATAGATAAGGTACTTGTAAATGCATGTATCTATCTGGAGAGTCGTAACAAATTAAGCCTTCCTAAACTGATTGACAAACGCGAGGACATTTTTGTAAATTTTGGCATTCGATTTCGAAAATCATCTTTTCGGAGAAAGCCGAACACCTAACTAGTATGTACCTAAAGGGTGGCTGATAACTTTTTCTATAAACTGTGCCCGGGAGGAGGATGGCAGGCTGCAGTTTCCAGGCAGATACTCATCACGGGTCGGGACCCCGTTAAATAAGTAAGCAAGTAAGTAAGTAAGTAAGTATTTGAGCCGGAATTAGAAAAAGAACAGTAATGACGGAAATACTCAGTTACAAAATTACAGGGCATTTATGACTCTCAAACGCCTTTTCTATACCAATTATCTGAGATCCGATGTGAAAGTTGCTTTATACGTCGAATTCTGACTTATGCGAGTAAAGTAAGGTGGAACTTATGTCTTCGAGTCTGCATGCAGATGTACAGAAACGTACATTCCTAGTTTCTAAGACACTAAAAAACGAGTTTATTTCGGGGTTGTTTTGTCCTAACCCTGGGTATCATCTTATTGGTGTTTCTAGCCCTTTAGCTTGTGGTTGTTTTTCTTCTGGTTTCTCAACATCATTTGTCAATCTGGCAGATGGCATTTAGACCATTGTCTTATTCAATATTGTAAAATATATCTAAAATAAATATTTGAGGTCATAACAAAATTAAAATTAAGTGTACATAACTTTGATTATCCTTACCCTAGATATTTCGGAAAATCATTGGAGAATGGATACATTAGTTGCACATACGGCTAGAAAGGCGACGGATACGCGGCTCTTTGAGCCATACAACTCGGGAGAAGAAGATGCTTACCTTAGATACTCCTTAAACGTGCCTGAAAAAGATAAAAACAATGTTGATAGATATTTGATAGATACGGTAAAAAACATAATAATATTGATGGCTAGACTGAAATGTAGTTATTTCCTAAATTAAGTTAGACTGGGCCCTGATATGTGATTTGTGCTCTGTCCATGGATGAACTAACCAAAAGAGTAACATTCATGACTGCTACTTGTCGACGAACTAGATATCACATATCAGAACTCCGTCAGTCTCAGGATTAGATTAACTTAAGTTAGATTAAGTTTTGTAATCATTTTTATTTATTAGTAGGTTAACCAGCTGACGTTTTCCTGCCCTTCCTGTATCTATCCCCAGCCCAATACACAACCCCATTCCCATAGGCCAATACCAAAGATTACCTGATTTGGTCTCAATCGGTTTGGTGGTTAAAAAGACTGCACCTTTTTCTCCGCATGGCTTAGCTCGCACAGCAGCTGGCAAGCGCCATTATAAAAATGAAAAATATTATAAATAAGTTTTATGTAAACTAATACATGTAAACATATTAACTAAATCAAATAAACAATAAAAAAGTGGGAGAGTTACGAGTATGATCCCTTTAATCCTGATCATAACCTCACGGTTTGGTCTTTTAATGTATGCAAGTCGAATTTGAAGTCATTGGAGTCTGTAATTTCCATCCAAAAAGAGGTTCGGCGCGTATTTGACTGCACTCTCCGAACAAATGGACTATAATGAGGATGGTATACACATTTACCGAGAGTGAGACTGCTTTAGCTGCCGCCGACCGCCGTTCAAATCAATCGTTCCGTTTCGATATGAAGCTCATCTGCTCATCTGCTAATACCTATTAGCAGATAGTCAATGCAGACAATTCTGCCCAAAGATTTCAACTTCTCTCCAAACAAAGTTCAAATAACATTTGATTAAAATTTTCCCAGAAAATCCTGCACATGGTGGGAGAACACGAAACCATGTTGAACTGCATTTTATATCTGACGATGCACATTTTGACATAAACGGTTATGTCAACAAACAGAATTGTCGAAAATGAAGTGACAGAATCCCATTGATGCTCCATGAGACGGAGTTGCATCTCACTCGAGTCACAGTGTGGGGGTGCATTTTCATCAAGCTGCATTGTCGAGCCTAACTTATTCGAGAAAAAAAAAGGTCAATGGACACCATTACTTAAAGATGCTGAAAGACTTTTAGAGCTACGCCGAAAGAGTAAGCCATTCAACTCTGTGTTGTCTCATCAAGATGGTGCAACCTGTCAAATAGCCAGGGCCATTAGGACAGAATTGCAAACATTCCGTTTGCCCTAAGTTCAACCTTTGTACCTTATATTTTCCTTGTGGGGTAATTGCCGATAGAAAGTCTGTAAAACAAAACCAACGAACTAAAATGGTTTAAAGCAATCGATTCGTACAATAATTAAGGCGATTCCCACTGCAACCCTCCATGCAGTTATGAATAACTTTTGGATAAGATGTCGCAACGTAGAGGCCATTAAACTCAATTACATAGTTCAAAAAATTAGTTCAATTTAGACAAAGAGAAAGGCTGAGCATTTATTTCAAATATTCAAATTATTCCCATCACATCATTAACGAAGTTAAGGATGCAGAGTGCAGAGCACAAGATATGTGGAATTCCCTTCAACGACCTTGCTTGGATAGAGATAGAGTCAAATCACTGCTAGGGGCTTCAAAAAGACACCATCAGCACGGCAAAGAAACATGGTGGTGGGCAGGTGAAGCTAAAGCAGTGCTAAATGACAAGAAAACGGCACTCAAAGCTTGGTCGAAGTGCCCCACTAATAATGGAGATGAAAAAGCACGACTCGAATTTGAATACAAATTCAAAAGACTCCAAAAAACGAAAAGCAGTTGCTGATTTCTGGAAAAAGATGCGAGTCATCGGTTCCAATTGGGTTATGATTCTCATCTCCAAACTGATGAGAGGCGATTTAATACCTTACAAGTGAAGAACAAATTTTCTTCTTCCTTTGTACAAAGGAAAAGGCGATGCGCAAGACTGTGGCAATAACCGTTCAATCAAGCTGGTGTCCCACACCATGAAGATCGTTGAGCGGGTATTAGATAGCCGAATGCGGAAAATAATACGGCTATCTAAAGACTAGTGCGGGTTTGTCGAGTATAAGAATAATAACGGCAAAACATCGTGTTTCTTTAAAGGATTTGCATATGTGGTTGGTTGATTTTGAAAAGGCGTTTGACAGAGAACTGACGGGTCTGCTATGGGCAAAAAAAAAATACTACAAAGTCCCACGGGTACTAAAAACTTTTGGTCGTTTGTGAAAAACATAAAGAATTCGGCTTCGTGATCTATCCCGGCACTCATTTACAATGACATTCCAGCTGTTAACTCTTAAGATAAACCCAATCTGCTTGCTGCTCACTTTCCAGCTAACTCAACAATCCACTTTTGCAATCGTACAGTGGGTAGAGCACTTCAAGATCTTGACATACACAAATCCGCTGTGTAAGCTTTTCTATGTGTCCTATTCTTCAGGGCTCTTTCTGAGAAGATGAAAAACAGCATTTGTCAAGCCTGTCCCAAAAAAGGCGAATCTTCTTTTCCCTCCTCCTACGGACCAATTGCACTTACGTCCCTTCTACACAAGATCATGGAAACGCTGATCAACCGTCAGCTAATGCAATATCTTGAATCGCGAAAACTTCTTAATGACCGGCAGTATGGTTTTCGCGCAACAGGTCCACCGGTGATTTGATGACTTATCTAACCCAAAAGTGGAACGAATCTGTTCAGCAAGGTGGTGAAAGTAAGATCGTTGCGCTTGATATTTCAAAAGCATTTGCTCATCAAGGCCTTGTGGTAAATGCGTGCATTTGGAATCGATGATACTCTTTTCGGACCAGACCATTCAATTCAAGTTGTTTTGAAAAAAAATGCTGGTATTTCCCAATTGTTTATTTCCGACTCTCTCATTTTTTTAAATGATCTGTTGTCTGTTACTTCTAATCCGATTCATTGCTTCGCAGATGACTCAGCTTCTCATATTCGTTTCGTGGTTCACGCCCCTCATCTGCGGGCGTGGAACTGGAACAGCAACGTATGTTAAGTGCATTAAATTCCGATCTTAGCAGAATAATTTAATGGGGTACAACCAATGGAGTGGAATTTAATGCTTCTAAAACGCAATGCTATCTTCCCTGATTAAAGCAAAACCCACACACACTGCCATTATCCATAAATGGCGCAGTTGCATCGCTGAAACCGAAAGACTTTCCATTCTCGGTGTGTGTGTTTATGACAACCTTCGTTGGGTCATTCCAGCATATTCGGTGTTGCCAAGAACTCTGCGAAATCTCGTACTACCTTAAGCGATGCAAGAAATATTTCATCCCTTCTGAACTGGGTAAAATGTTTTAGGCGTCTCCGCCCGAAACTCTAGTATAACGCTCATATCTGGTCTGGTGCACCAATAGCTTATTTGGAGCTGTTTGACAAGATTCAAAAACGCGCGATAAAACTGATTGACGACCGAGAAATCGCGAACCGATTGACTCGTTATTTTATAGTTATTTCCAAGATAAGTGCTCAACCGAAATAAACAGTTGCATTCCACTCCTAGAACATTTCAACTGCAACACCCGTCATGCAAGAAATGCTCATTAGTTCACCATCAAGCCTGTATTCGGACGTAGAGCGAAGTTCAAAGAATCTTTCCTCAGCCGTACAAAACGAATGTGGAATATTTTCCCACGCTGTGTTTCCTTCATATTACAACTACAAACATTCAAAACCAAAACCAGATCTATTGGAGTGAGTGGAAAAATAATCCGTGCATTTCAATACATTTACTCAAAAACCAGGATTTGCTATTAAAACAAAAAAATGGCCTAACTGAAAAGACAAACATCACAACAGGTGTTCTACAGGGTGACCCATCAAGTGCTCTGCTTTTTAATTTATACGTAAATGACCTTGAAGAATTTCTTATGAGCGAAGGTCTCACAGGAATGGACATTTCAACGAGCGTGAATGTAATTTTGATAGCATACGCTGATGATATTGCTGGTTTTGCAAAATCTGATCTAGAGCTGAAAAAAGCATTACGAGCACTATAGATAAATACTTTGCAGAAAAGGATATGACATTAAATGCAAATAAATCAAAAATTATGAATTTTGCCAGAGGAAAAACGCATCTTGTCCAGAAAGGTTGTCATACCAAGAAGATTGGATTGAAGTTGTTGATAATTTTGATTATCTGGGAGTAAACTTGAATCGCACTGGTTCTTGGAATGAATCCATTAATATCTTCGAAACCAAAGCAAGAACAGCAACAGCGATGGCTGATAAAACTTTAAAGAGTTTTTACATGGAGAACTGGAATGGGCGAATAAGTGTTCGAATCAACTATTAAATCGACCGCATGTGTTGAAATATGGAGACTGGAAGCTGGAGATAAAATTGAAGTAATTCAAAAGACAGTTTTGAAAAAACTACTTGGACTAGCCAACAACACACAAACCAACGTAGTTCGTGTAGAGACTGGAACTATCCCATTAACATTCGAAATAGCGAAAAGAACCTTGAATTTCTGGATGAAGCTGTAAAATGTCCCCGATGACCGCCTGTTAAAGAAGTGTTATACTGAAGTTTTAAGAATCCATCTTACCAATCAGCGACCAAACTGGACATCACATGCTAAGGAACTTTTAATGAATAATTTTACTGATGTATGGGAACAACAAAACTTAGCAGTCGTAAGACGATCTAACGAAAACATTTTAGAGGACAAGAAGAGAGCATTAATAGAACAAGATTTCAGGAAAGCAACTAGCTCAACTTCCTGCTTATACTATGCTTCTTGCTTGGAAAATATACAGGAGCCTCACTATAAGCTGGCCTCATATTTGAATTTGGCCTCTAAACCGTTCATCCATAGTCATTGCGCAAATAAGGAGTGCCAATAGGTATGCCCATTGGATAATTCTGCACGGTGACAGACATAATTTCGATCCAACCTACATTTGTACGATTTGTAACACGCATGAAGATGACACTATTGAGCACTTCCTCCTAAGATGCCCAATTTTTAATTCAGTGAGAAACCATTTCCTGTTTTCTAATGGATTGACTGACCTAGGAAGCATAATGAATGTCGAAGACAAAAACATTGCAACTAATATTTACAAATCGCTTAAACTAAGAGCTTTTATACTAAATGAATGATCCAGGTTTATTATTATGTCTCTTAATAAGTACTGAACATATATTGTTAATGTTTCTGGAAACTAATTACCAATCTTTTGTGTAAGATATTATGCCTTATATTAACTCTATTTTATATGAAATAAAAATCATCACACATTTTGTAAAATTATATACATTATTGTCAATCAATTTATCGATGACTTTGAAGTTGCACTAGTCAACTACTCAGCTCATTTTCCAATTGTAAT
Organism: Portevinia maculata; assembly: GCA_949715645.1. Taxonomy (NCBI): domain Eukaryota; kingdom Metazoa; phylum Arthropoda; class Insecta; order Diptera; family Syrphidae; genus Portevinia; species Portevinia maculata. Next base: position 227,064,092 of record OX454526.1, read on the forward strand.
TAAAATTCACCTAAAGCAGTTAAACCAGCAAGCTACACCTTCTAGTTTTAATAAGCTGAAGTGGTCGGAGAACAATGCCACCCTCTATAGAAGCCTCCTTTCTCGGCACTTACTATCTCTGCCCCAACAATCCGCGGTCTCGTCTGAAGTGGTATGTGAAAGTATAGAACGGGTTATAAAGACCGCAGCCCCTTTTGCGTTGAAGAGTACACACACTTTTGTAGCTAAAAATGTATGGTTTGATAAGGATTGCAGAAATCTCCGTAAACTTTCGTTCGTTTACTTAAAACTGTTTAGAACGACCAATTCTCAATTTTTCAAAAACATCTATCTTCGCGTTAATAATGATTTTAAAAAAATGTGTTCAGTTAAGAAAATCACCTATTTAAGAAACGTGGCTAAGAAATTGGAAAACTGCACAAACTCAAAGATATTTTGGGAGACAGTGCGCAATCTTGGTGGGCGCAATCAGGGTATGAAGTTCTCTTTAGAAGCTGAGACGTTAGCAGCTCATTTTAAAACTCTACTCTCAGCTGATGAAGACCTTCATACCTTTGATTACGCGCTACCTGATACTAGAGTCAACGAGCTGGATTTAGAATTCTCATTGCCCGAATTGGAAGTAACGCTCCAAAGATTGAAAAACAGCAAGGCTCCTGGCCTAGACGGCATACCAGTCGAGTTTTATAAAAACAGCACTATTGATTTTAAAAACTACCTCGTGTCTTTTTATAACAAAGTGTACAATGATGGATGTGTCCCTAACAGTTTCAACGAATCTGTAATTTTTGCCATTTTTAAAAAAGGTGATGCTAACGCTGCGGAAAATTATAGAGGTATTTCAATTTTAAATTCAATAAGAAAAACTTTCACTGCAATCCTATATGAAAGGCTCTCAAAATCGATTGAGGATAACAGTCTTTTGAGCATCTTTCAAGCCGGTTTCCGCCCAGGTTTTTCAACCATGGATCATATCTTGGCCATTTCAAGCATTGCTCAACAATTTATAGATAGAAAAAAGAAACTATACACTTGCTTTGTTGATTTTAAAGCTGCATTCGATAAAGTCAATAGACAAGCTTTAATATACAAACTTTCTTGCATTGGTTTGTCAAGAAAGTTTCTCGAAGTATATGCAAGTCTTATTTCGTCAACAAATGCAAGGGTATGGGACGGTTTCACATTTTCAAATCGATTTGATACAATTACAGGTGTTCCTCAGGGTTGTATCCTCAGCCCATTATTATTTGCCCTGTTCATAGATGATGTCTGCGAGCTTCTTCCGGGTGGAGTTAATTTTGCTAACATTATAATCAAAGTCCTGTTGTACGCGGACGATCTAGTTATGCTTGCTGATTATCCTTTCACGCTTCAATTGCAAATAAACCGTCTAAGTTCATTTTGCGAGTCTTGGGGCTTGCAAATTAATACCCAAAAAACTAAGATTGTTATATTTGAAAAGAGACAATCAAGAAGGCGAGCGGAAGAAAAATGGTCTCTAAACAATACACACATTGAGGTTTTACAAGAGTTTAAATATTTGGGTGTCCTCTTGACCTACAATTTAAGCTATCTAAAGCACTCCAAAGAAAAAAGCAACGAAGCTAAATTGGCTCTTAATATAATGTGGCCAAAGTTTTTTTCGAACCAAAATGTTGATTTAACGTCCAAGTACAAAGTTTTCAACGCGACAGTAAATGCATGCATGGCATATGGCGTCCAACCCGTCGGATACACAGACTTCGAAGCTTTTGAAACTGTACAAAGGAACTTTTTTAAGAGGATATTTCGTTTGCCTAACTCAACACCCAACTACGCCATATATGTAGAGTCAGGAATAGTCCCTATATATATACAAAATTTGAAGGCAAATGCGAACTTCATTACTAGAGTGATGAAAAGAAATGAAACTTGTCTTCACAAAATCATCTTAAGAAAATTACTTCGAGTGAATGTTTCCCCGTTTAAAAACTGGAACGAACTAGCTTTATCTTACGAAACAAGTTTAAACTTAACAGAAACTAATGTGACCGATTGGCAGGCTCAGTTTTCTGATGTGATTGCTAAGGTGGATCACAAAATGTTTCTGGATAACCTTTCCATAGCATCTTCATCTACTTCAAGAGCTATTTATAGTCATTTAAACCATGAACTGCCCTCGGAAGTCTCTTACTTTAGTAATGAATTTTCAGCCTCGGTTATAAGTATTATTTTTAGAGCAAGAGTTGAAATTTTAAATTTGAACTTTATACCTCATCGATCAGACTTGCCCCAGCTATGTGATCTATGTAACGGAAGAGTGAATGAAGATATATACCATTTCGTTGCTGCTTGTCCTATTCTACAAGAAATTCGCCGGTTGCATTTTCGGGAAAGTTTTATATCTTTGGACAAACTTTTTGAAATTTTAAATGGAGCAATGGGCTGGCTCAGCCTCTTTAACTATTGCCAACATGCTCTTTCTTACCGTAACAGTTTCACATATTAAACTTAGTCGATTACCCACTTATTGCAGTTTTGACCAAATTTTATACCTAACTATTTATTGTTTTGTTGCTGATCATACTAAATTTGATAATATCTCTTTTGTGTTTCAAATCACGTTAAAATTGATAATATTGTATAAACAGCTATTTCTAACCAAATTGTGTATTATCTTGGGTTTCAAATCATGTTAAAATTGATAAAATTTTGTATAAACAGCTAATCAAATTAACCAAATTGTATAATATTTTGTGTTTCAAATCACGTTAAAATTGATAGCATTGTTTTATATAATAATATTTCTCATATCTTTTGTTAAACATTTTTTTTTTTTTTTTCCTTTTCTTTATATTTTAAAATTTTTGCTTTTTATTATTTCTTTTATTTTTAAATCATATTATGAAATGTCATCTCAGGCAGACGGCAGTATTGCCATGTCCTTATTCTTAAGTATACCAATTTGTAAACTTTATGATGACAAAATAAAGAATCTATCTATCTCTATCTATCTATCTCTCAATCAATTTGTAAAAGCAAAGCTTATAGCAAATAAATATATCTATTTATATCTATCTATCTATCTACATTCAAAACCAAAGTGCTTCGGCATCTATACTTTTTTCTAATCCTAATTTCCTTTACTACTTAGGTGTTGTTTTCCAGAAAGATGTTTCTCGCGAGATCGAATGCCAAAGTTTGCACAAACCCACCTTTTATTACCTACAAAAATGTGTTCGCATTTGTTAATCACTTGAAAAGCTTAATTCGTTGCGACTCAACAGATAGATAAATGCATTTACAGGGCTCTTATCTGTTACTTCTAGTCGAATTCATTTCTCAGCTGCTACCTCCTAGCTTTTCGTATTAATTTTCTGAATCATGCCCCTGATTTTTGGCGTAGTACCGAAAGATACAAGATACACACACAAACAAGAAACTCAACGTTTAAGCCATTAAATAAAAGTTTCAACAGTCTGTCTAACATTATCCATAACCATGAATGATGCTTTCAAGCATAAACGACTCTCCGCTCTTGGTATGTAGGTTAATGACAAGCTCCGTTGGAATGAGCCATATTTAAGGCGTTCATACTTTTAAACGGGTCCTAGCAATTCTGCAATACAGTAATCGACACGCACCATGACTTCCGATCAGACAAATCAATAGACGGATTGTTCATGCATACATACACATTATGCATTAGGTTTTAATGGCTAATATAGGGCCCTTAATCTATAGGTTATCCAGGCATTTGTCGGTGCAAAGGTATATTGTTGGCACGAATGGGAAGGACCTATAATTTTATGTCGACTACGGACGGCAAATTCCTTCTATGACAAATTTTAGTTTTGCATGTTTGCCACGGTGCAGGGAAATAAGTCCACGGGAACTAAGTCCACTGAGGGACTTAGTTCCCACATAGTGGGAAATAAAACCACTTTCGCGAAGTGGACTTAGTTCCCATGTAAGGTGGGAAATAAATTCCCAAAACTCTGAGTGGTTTTAGTTCCCTTTTAATGTGAAGTAAATTCTCACTGTCGACTAAGAACAAAATAAAATTAAAGAGTCAAGTAGGATTTGCAATTTTTATTAACAAAATAGAAATTAACTTCTAACTGAGACAGAGTAATATAGGTACCGTGACCTCGCACCTACTCCAAATCAAACAGGGACCCCAAACAGGGGGGTTGCAGGGGGGCAGCATGCCCCCCCCCATATGCATTGCACTGTTTATGAGATTAGTTACGAAATCGCAAGTAGATTCCATAAATAGTGTAATGCATAAGGGCCCCCTGCAACCCCCCTGCATGGGGTCACTGTTTGATTTGGAGTAGGTGCGAGGAGCGGTTTTGAAACTTTGGCTTTATGTCACCATGATAAGCTTAAGATTTTGCTTAAAGATTGTAATAACTAACTGCACTTTACAGTTTTTTGTCTAATTCTAAATGTTGGATGATAGTTCCCTCTTCTTATTTTTGAATGTGTACTAAGTTCCCATAAAAACATGGGTTCCCACTTTACATGGGAACTAGATCCACTTCGCGAAAGTGGTTTTATTACCCGCTTAATGGGAACTAAGTCCCTCAGTGGACGTAGTTCCCGTGGACTTATTTCCCTGCACCGTTTACCACAGATGTAGCAGTGACAAAAACTTCAGGTTGAACTTACGGATATTAACCTCTACCCTACTGCAACCGTACCAAATGTTCACACTTGGCGAATCCTGGAAAAGACAAAAGAAGTTCAAGTCGAGACCTACCGCCTTTTCATTGACTTTAAACCGACATTGAGAGCATCCATCGGCAGGTGCTATATAACTATGCGACTGCCGAATACGAGATCCAGCTAAACTGCCAGTTGTGTCATTTGACAATGGAAAAGTGCAGTTTGAAAGTAGCTCATCCAAGAAGGAGTACCTCAAACGTGTTCCGGACCTTGGCGAAGAGATAAGTTATAGTGCGACTTTTTATAACCTTTTCTTATAGTACCTATATTAATGTTGACAGAAGTTACTATAATCATGATCAGAATCGATAGTAAATTAGGCCTCAAGCTACAAAACTGATATGTATTTGAGCCATATCCTCTCTAGTAGCCCGAGATAATCAAGTGTAAGAATTTGTAAAATCCGTCCACTGTCCCACAATCGAAATTTGAGCTTGAAGCTGAGATTGGGAATATATTGTCTTTAGGGGTCAAAAATGATCGTGTGTTAAGATTAAAATCTCCCCACTGACACGCCCACAATCACAAAAAAAAAACAGTTTTATCGAAAAGTCAAAGTGTGAGCTAGGAAGCTGTCATTTGGAATAAACTCTCTAGCGGCCCTTCATGCTCATCTTTAGAGATAAAATCCGCCCACAATTAAAGAAAAAACCCCCCGTTTTATTGAAAGTTTGGGAAGACGGTAGGAGAGACTAAGGTTTAGTCTGTCTGAGAAAACAACAATATCAACCCTGTCGTTGGTTTTGAATCTGTTAGTGTAAGAATGTATCCACTGATCTTCCAAGAGTGCATCGTCCTCCAAGAAATACCACGTGATGATGACTTGGAAATCTTTCCCAAATGTAGCAGGCGTAGGGTGTAGTCTATATGTTTCTTGCAATAGTCCTGAATGTTTTAAGGATAGTGGCGTGGCTTATTTGTTTATTGATCAACTGTGAGGAAGGTTTAAGGCAAACAGCCGCACCAGCCGCCGTTTGTACCTATGCTTAAAATTTTGAGTACGTTCAGATGAAACCGGGTGTCTAGTAATATGGAGGGAGGTGCTCCGCTGATGTATTGACATGCTGATCTGATCGTTAGTCGCTTTATGAAAGGCACTTCACCAGACATACGGGGGTGTAAATATCAGTCTCACGACCGAGGCATACAGCCGATGAGTAATGCGGGGGTGTAAGACCCCATTATACGAAATAGTATAAAAGAAGTAGAAACGAAACTGAATGGATTCCCTCCGCCATTCAGTCTTACACAGTCGATGCCCTACAAAACGACGTCACTACTACAACCGAAATGATCATAAGCAGTTTTATAAACGCTGGTTAATGGTGGTGTTCTCTTCAAATCGCCATCCGTTCCGCTTAAACTCAAAATCTCTACTTGACAAGCTATCATCAACATTAAAAATATACTCAAGCCATATGTATGTATGTGCACAGTATCTGTTTAGCCTAAATGATTAGTATGTATGTATCACCATTTCATCGAACATGTTACTGACCCAAAAGTGTATATATTGTCTGTTGACGTTCTGTGTCATTTGACATTGTCTCTCGAAATTACACTTTGCTGTGACGATAACAACTCAACCTTTAACCTAAAGAGGGAGCACCATTAGTCCAATGTACACAGAAAAACATATATGCACATATAAATTACGTTTACGCACACATATATACAACAAAATTAATAACAAAGCATATCGATGATGTAAGACAGCAACAAAAATAAAAACTTTGAAGAAGTGTCAAACAGAACTAAAAACGTTTCTCTTTACTGTACAAAAGTAGACAGATATTTCTTTGAAAATCCAAATTGGTTTGCATGCATAAAAATAACCCCATAACACGGTCATGTATAAGTCATAAAACAGAGAACAAATTAATCACATAAATAAATAAAAACTCATTAACGAACAATTAATCTTGCTCAATTGTAAAATGTCTTGAAAAAGGCAAAAGATACTCGTCGTAGCTCGTTGGTACCTGATCTCAATAGTTATGATGTATCCAAACATGCTGTTGTTATATTTATATAATGTTTCCCTACGTGAATCGATTAACATATAAGAACTAACTTCACAAGTGTGATCATACAGATATGACGCAGAGGTTAACGACCTAACTCCCCCCATTCGAATGGGATAAGAAAGACCAGCAATTGTAGAAAATATGGGAGAAGACGCCAACTAGAGTGTGAAATTATGTGATTGCTTCACTTAATTATCATAACGAAAGGTCGGATGGACGGACGACTGACTAAATACAACGCTGTGGATTGTTGTATCTGTAAGTGAGTAGCGGACGTATGTACTCGTAGCTTTGTCACCAGACAAAGTTGGACTGGATCAAATGGGTTTTCAAAGAAAACCCAGCTATATCAAACACTTCAAACACTTTCAATGAGGTTTATCCCCAGCAAAAAATCGGATACAATTTATACGGCTAAGAGATAAATAAGCCAAAGGAAAAATATAAACTTTATTTCAAAACTCTTAAATAAACAATTTAATAAGGTTTTGATAAGCCCTGTAAGGTATACAGGAGATTGCAAGTACATATATGTTTATATTGTTTCTTGTTGATGTCTTATTTCAAGAATTAAATAATCGTTTCCTTCCTTAAGTTTTATAAAAAAGATATAAAATAAGATTTGGGATCGAGTTACACGTACATGCCGCAAAACTAACTCTTTTCTGTAGCTTCCTTTTTTTCGGGGTGCGAGACTTTCTAGACTGGAGCACTCAGACTCAATACTGCTCCATTGTACTACCAGGAAGACACACCACTTTTACTGTGTAAATTTACTCGTTTTCATAAGAAAGACGAGTAGGAGCTCCAATGATAGGGAGCTTACGTTTACAGCACTCACAACATCAGCACCAAATACCTGCCACATAATACGAGCAAAAGCAGGACAATCACAGAGGAAATGTTCCGCAGTGTCGTCGTCGCACCTTAAGATGCTTGGCAAAAGCGAAATAGCCCGGAAGAATGCCAGTAGTCTGTCTGTAGTCTTTTCTGTTGAGGGACAACAAGAATAAAGCACATTTTTTACAGACGTCGGGGAGAAATCCTTTAGTCTGTCTGCACCCTGGAGAGTCATGCCATCTGCGATGTGAACACTCATGAAACCCAACCGTCTATTGAACCCCTGATCGAGGGCGCAGGCAGATACGAGGGCGGGTCAATAAGTCCGTGACTTTTTGAATTTCTGACCTCTTTACTGAAACGGCAACACTGCTCCTGTCAACAGGCATCTGTCAGTTGACTCCTGTCAAAATTTAAACTTGCTGCGTCAGTTAGTTTGTGTTTGACAGCTATTTTTATCAGACTACTCACTAATTTGAGGAGAAAATGGAAAAAAGTGAATTTCGTGTGCTTATTAAGCATTATTTCTTGCGAAAAAAAACCATTACCGAGACCAAGGCTAAGCTTGAAAAATGCTATGGGGACTCTGCACCATCGATTTCAATGGTAAAAAAGTGGTTTACTGAATTTCGTTGTGGCCGTACAAGCACTGAAGATGCCGAACGTCCTGGACGCCCAGTTGAGGTCTCTACACCCGAAACAATCGAAAAAATTCACGATATGGTGTTGGCCGACCGAAGATTGAAAGTGCGAGAGATTGTGGAAGCCGTAGGGATCTCGCATGGCTCAGTGGTTTCAATTTTGAATGATCACTTGGGCATGAGAAAGCTTTCCGCAAGATGGGTGCCGCGTTTGCTCACAGTCGACCACAAACGCAATCGTGTAACAACTTCACAGGAAAGTTTGGCGTTGTTTAATCGCAATATGGAGGAGTTTTTGCGCCGTTTTGTAACCGTGGACGAAACATGGATCCATCACAACACACCAGAGACCAAACAACAGTCAAAACAGTGGGTTTCTAAGGGTGAATCGGCGCCAAAGAAGGCCAAGGTGGGTTTGTCAGCCAATAAAGTTATGGCAACTGTTTTTTGGGATGCACGCGGGATAATCCACATTGACTACCTTCAAAAGGGAAGAACAATCAATGGGGAATATTATGCCAACTTATTGGACCGATTCAATGACGATTTGAAAAAAAACCGACCTCATTTGGCCAAGAAAAAAGTTCTTTTCCACCAAGACAATGCAAGGGTGCACACTTGTGCAGTTGCCATGGCAAAAAACCATGAATTGGGCTATGAATTGCTCCCTCATCCACCCTATTCTCCAGATTTGGCTCCGAGCGACTACTTCTTGTTCCCAAACCTGAAGAAATGGCTTGGTGGAAAAAGATTTGACTCCAATGATGAAGTCATCTCGCAAATAAAGGCCTATTTTGAGGACCTCGACAAATCATTTTTTTTGGAAGGGATACAAAAATTGGAGAAGCGTTGGACAAAGTTTATAGAGCTCAAGGGAGACTACGGTGAAAAATAAAATTTTTTTTTATCAAAAAATCTGTGTTTTATTCCAAAAGTCACGGACTTATTGACCCGCCCTCGTATATCGCCGGTTCAGGTCCTGAAAAGACCTTCGCTGGGCCCTGTCTAGCAAGTTCTTCGGAGACCTCATTTCCCTTGATCCCGTTATGACCCCGGACCCAAACAAGTCTAAGTGAATTCAGCCTTCCGACCGAATTTAGAGATATCTTGCATTTACGAACTATTTTGGAGGTGGTTAAGGGGTTGAGCAAGGCCTTAAGCGCAGCCTGACTGTCGCTACAGACGCAGATACATCGCCCCCTCCACCTGCCCTTCGCAACATAGTCCATGGCCATTAGGATAGCGTAAGTCTCTGTTGGGAAGACTGACGCGTGTTTACCTAACGAGAAGAAAAGTCAAATGTTGTCGCCATGAAAACACCAGCACCAGATCCTTGATCTGTTTTGGAGCCATCAAGACGGCATATCCCTAAGACAGAAGTGGAAGGACAACCGTCGCGCAAGTTCAGAAAAACTCCAGTGTGAGTAATACCAAAAGCCACCTCTTCTTAAACGTGAGATAGCTTTAATTGTGCGAGGTTCAATAATGCATTTAGGCCGGAGCCAGACGTTTGGGGAACGCCCTCGTGCAGCCGAGACATACCTTTCTTTGGAGTTTGGCGAAGGTAGCAGTAACGTATTAAAGTTATTCCACCAAACAACCGATGAGTATGCTAGAAAGAGAAAGGAAGTCAGACTGATTGGTCTGAAGATCTTGTTGAGTGAGTAGTCACTTCTTTTTGGTACAAATGTCAGTGCTAGGACAGCGGTGAAGATTCCCTTCATAGTCGGTAGCAACTGGTTTGTAGCTTGTTGCAGCATGGCTGGGTATATTCCGTACGTGCCAGGTGACTTGAAGCCTTCAAAAGACGCAAAAGCGTATTTGATGAACTCGTCCGTTACCACAGCCTTCGCAATATACCAGCTACGCCGAGCTGGTTGTGATCCAATTGTTATCTGGTTGGCCGGAAAGTGAGACTCCAGCAGATGACTTAGAGTTTCCACTTTCGTCTCAGTGAAGCTTCCTTACTTAAGCCTTAGAATATGTAATAGAGGTCTGCATGATTGGCTTCAAACTAGCTTTGAGACATTCAATATTATTTGGTGTACTCAACTTATTAGACTCATAGCTCACAACTCGAGATCACCCGTGTCGCAAAAGGTCAATCAAACAATAATGAATTAAGGGAGCATGCACTTGTCGAAATCGTAGAGAGGCGGTCTAAAATTTCCTAGATCACACAAATGCAACAACACCAGCTTTTGATTATCCTCAGTGATCAAGTGAACCGAAACCATGAGGCCTGCTGGAACGCAGTAAAGTTGGAGGGTTATGATCGCTCTAATCCTGATCATAACCTCATCGTAAAGGAGGAAGAAGACCCAGTACACAGTGCACCCACCACCCACAAAGAATTGGTTCTAATTTATGAATAATCTGAATTTAAACTATTTGTTGGTATGTCGCTGATTTTTACAAAAGTCCAAAGCTTGTATGAGAATTGCGTTTTTTCCCCGGTTTATTACATTATAAGTTTATACTCGAATTAAATCTTCAACACAAAAATACACCTTTTGGAAAAATACCCTTTTTCGGGTTTTGAGACATTTTTTGTGGTTCCAAGGACTTCTTAGTTTAATAATATTGAACACAGAAATTCTGCGCGGTTTCTAAGGACATTTTGGGAAAATATAATTTTTTCGTGTTTTAAGGACCTAGGTTCCAAGAATGGTAAAATAACCTTGAAAAGAGAAATACAGCGCGGTTTCTAGAGTCTAAAACACATGTGCAGAATATTTCTTGCAGAGAATGTAGAACATACACGTTTAGATAGGCGAGAACAAAAAACCTAGTTTTCGGATATGTCCGTCATATGTCAAAGTATAATATCACACTTTTTGTAAAATGAAATTTTAATATTACAAAATAAATTCTAGATATTTAAGAAAAATGACATTTTGAAAAAGTTCGGTATAGTGTCAGTTTTTGTTTAATAATTTACAATAAAGAGATTTCTAAACGTAACATGCTAAACTAAACGTTTCATTATCGCGATATAAAGAAAGTAATATTTTATCATTATAACAATGGCACTATACAACAAATTACTGTTATGAACCTTTTTTTTTATTAAAAGAGTGGCACTAAACAAATTATGACATTTATGAATTCACTTATCCGTATTATAATAACTCTAAGCTTAAATTGAAATCGGCATTATGCGAAAAGTGTCACATTATCACTTACCAAACGAGTGATTTACGTCAAAGTCAAAAGTGATACTAGTGACTTCTTCGGGAAATTAGACCAGGTATCAGGACGAGTATCTTTTCAAAGGATGCGTGGCATATATCGGAACCTAAGTGTCGCTATAACTCAAAAGTGGAAGATTTTGTATAGTGACACTTGTGTTTTCAACGTTCTGCAAGTAGTCTCCTATTCTAAATCCACTGCATGAGAGTGTAGTCGCCGGCCTTACCACACTTCAAAAGAGAAAACCAGACCACAAAAGAGAAAAGAAGAAAATTTGATTTCCTGTTTTCCTTTGTTTTTTTATGGTAGAAACACATCAAGACTTTAATAACTTCGACTTTGACGGGAGCGAGAACTTCAGCGTTTGTAGTCGAGTCAAACACATTGAAAAATGCAACTTCGACAGCGAAACAAAAAACTGTTTGTAAACAAAAGAGAAAATGATGTCAAAATACAAGCAAGAGAGAAAAATCGCTCAAAATATATGTAAGCCATGTCGCCGCAATGTTGGTGGGATTTGGACTTCAACTTTGAATTTAGGTCTAACGTTGTAGTCGCATTTGAGGTTGAGGTGATAATGTGCTCCATCCCATTGAAAAGCATTGGTTCTAAAACGTGCAGCGTGGTTGTCAAGAAGCCGAAGTTGAAGTTTTGATTTGTTTCTACCATTTGGGGCAAACATGCAAAACCGGAAAAGACTTGCTCTTTAAGCAAGATAGTTTATCTTTGGGGCTTAAGAGCAAATCCTTTCTTCAATGAAAACGCCATAAATATCCACAAATACGCTGCCTCCTATGTCAATCAAAACTCTTTTGAAATGGCCTTTGTTTTGGTTTTCATAGCACTCGCAATTAAAACAAGCACATTATGAATATTCCTGTTTTACTCTTCAAGCACCCACGATGAGTGAATAGGTACCATGTTTTGCTTTTTTTGTTAGGTCACTTCAAGAACACCTGTCTTGCTGAAATATCTGTTACGAATTGAGTTGGTATGCTGAAGTAGTGCACACCTATGAATCTATCAAATGAATACATTCATCCAGACCTCTAATATTTTATCTCTCACGCACAGGTGTGTTTCGTACATTTCGAAGACATAACGTATCCCGTTTACATGAGAGATTCAATCAATCAATTAAATTCCATAAACGCAGATTGAAAGATTCACTCAATCTGATCACAAAATGTTTTGTGATTGGATTGAAAATCAGCATGTAAACGCGAATTGGAAAGACCGAGATAGACAATAGGTGTGCGTACTCTTTGTTTTCCTTTGTTATGCTCATTTGAATGGGATTTGTGTCGCCACTAACACAAGGCTATACAAATCACGTATTTATTAGAGGTGTGAACTGTATTCTACTTCAATTCAATCTCTTGATTCGGTGAGAGCGAAACCCGCCTCGAAATCCAATTAAATTTCGTTTCGGATTTTTTGACTATTGACTTGCAGTTAAGTAACATCGTTGGTGCATGGCATGCAGTCGATGCTTATGGTAAGCTCATCCTCTTTACTTAGTTAAATCTTAACCTAAGTTTGGTTATCAATTATATTTATTCTTACTCTGCTTAAGTTCCGTACACTAACCATATGCAAACAAAAAGCGAGGAATAAACTAGACCAAAGAAAACACCAACGAGGTTTAAAAAATTAACTTAAGTTAATGAAAATCAAAATTGTATTAGATACATAAAATCAAATTAATTACAATGGTTGTCTATACCATATTCTAACTATGTATAGGTATATTAAATTTAACGCGAAATTTGCTACATACCTTAATATTGCCCATCATAGACAAACAAAAATTACTCCTTTAAACTGGAGCTAGAAAGCTAAAATCTTAACCATATACTCTCTGGGGGCCCGAAACAATCAAGTTTAAGTATTTTTAAAATCTGCCCACAATCTCAAAAAAAAAACCTTTCTTCGAAAAAATCGAATTTTGAGCTAGAAAGAAGAATATGGTCTTTGGGGGCAAAAAATGCTTGGGAGTCAAATTTTTTTTAATCCGCCCACAATTAAATAAAACAATTTTATTGAAAAGGCAGAGTTTGAGCCAGGCAGCTGAAATGTTTAATATAATATACTCTCTAGGGGCCCTTTATACTCATGATCTTAAAATCCGTCCACTGAAACGCCCACAATTAAAAAAATCGAAAAATCAAAGTTTGAGCTAGGAAGCTGAAATTTGAAATATATTATAATCTCTAGCGGCCCATAATGCCCTTGTGTAATTGTTTTTTTAAATCCGCCTACTGAAGCGCCCAGGAAAAACAACCATTTTATTGAAGAAATCATTCGCAAAGTATGTAGTTAAAGTCGTTTTGAACAATTCTTCATATAAAATGTAACACCATGCCCTTTTTTAGGGGGCGTTTTTTAACAAAAAAAATAGTTTTTTCAATAAAATCGTTTAAATATTATATATAAAAAAAACTCTACAAATTTTAATGGATACCCACTTTGGTGAAATCAACTACACTCCGGTTCCGCCAGACACACAACCGGACATAGCAATGGAAAGCATTATAACAGAGCACAAAATTGCTTGGGCAGTCAAATCATTCAAGCCCTACAAATCGGCGGGACCAGATAACGTCATACCAGCAATGATACTCGTACAACAGGCTCTTAATGTAATACTGCCATGGCTAAAAGTCATTTTTAAAAGCTGTATAACACTCTGCTACATACCGCAAAGCTGGAAAGAAGTCAAAGTGATACTCATTCCCAAAGCAGGGAGACATATACACTGCACAGCAAAAGATTATAGGCCGATAAGTCTCTCCTCTTTTCCCCTAAAGACAATGGAGAGAATAATCGACTTATATACAAGGGACCTTCTAAACGAAAACAACCTATGCAGCACTCAACACGCATACCTCAAAGGCAAGTCCGTTGAAACAGCCCTGCACTAAGTTGTGTCAATAATAGAAAAAGGATTACACCACAAAGAATTTACCATGGCTGCATTTTTGGACATTGAGGGAGCTTTCAACAATGTTAAAACAGCGGCCATAAAAACAGCGCTCGAAGACTTGGGAGCGAAAAAAGAAACAACGATCTGGGTTTACGAAATGCTCAACAGCAGAGTAATTAACTCAGAGATCGGTGAGAGTTACATAAGGAAAACAGTGACCAGGGGCACCCCACAGGGAGGCGTCATATCTCCCCTCCTGTGGCTCATAGTGACTCTAAAGGTCAAAAGGACGATAATAGTAGCATAAGCAGACGATATTGTAATTCTAATAAGTGGTAAGTATCTCCCTACTATTAGTGAACTCATGGAATCTGCCCTAAAAGAACTATCCTCGTGGGCCGAATGGCCTAATCCAGTCAAAACCGAATGTGTACTGTTCACTAGAAAAAGAAAAATCGAGAAATTCGATATGCCGAAGCTAAACGGAATTCGTCTGGAACTTTCCCCGAAGGCAAACTATCCATTGCACTACCAGGCAGAAATCCTTCTTTTGGTGTAGAGACATGTAAATGGGTGGCGTATGTTGTTATTCCCAATGGGGATTGAACCTGCACCGCACGGGTCACAAGCCAACACACTAACCTCTACACCGTCGCCACCCTCAGACTCTAAGCTTACTTGGAAACGTAACACAGAAGAAAGAGCAAAAGAAGCACTATGCGCCTTCTACGCATGCAAAAAGACCTTTGGCAAACGTTGGGGTATGCGCCCTTACATAACCCATTGGATGTACACAGCGATCATACGACCCATACTTACATACGGGTCAATTGTATGGTGGAAGGCAACAGAAAGGACTACCTATCTCCAAAACCTCTCAAAGGTACAGAGATTAGCATGTATCGATACAACCGGAGCAATGAGATCAACACCCCAAGCCGGGCTGGAAGTCATTTTAAACCTACCCCCGCTTGGTGAATATATTCGCAGCATGGCATCCAAAGGAGCCCTCCGCCTCAAGGAGGCAAACATCTGGAGGCACAGCTTCTATGGACACGGCTCTATAATTCACAATTACTTGGGTATCGATCTATCCAGAAAAACGGACTACTTAATCCCCAAACGAAACTTTGAGAAAAACTACTCCACATACATACCCCAAAGAGAGAACTGGAACACGCACGCCAGCATGCAAGAAATCCATATCTATACGGACGGGTCAAAAATGAATGTAGGTACAGGAGCAGGAGTTTTTTGCGAGCCCCTAGACATAAAGGGCTCGTACAGACTTCCCAATGAATGCAGCGTCTTTCAAGCTGAGATTGTCGCCATCGACAAGGCAGCAGAAACTATCTCCGCGAAGAATCTGTATCCCTCCACGATCACAATCTTCGTAGACAGTCAGGCGGCTATCAAAGCACTAGACAGCGAAACCATAAAGTCAAAAACAGTCAGGAACTGCCAAAAATCCCTCAACAAAATAGGCGAACGACACAGGATCATTCTCTGTTGGGTCCCCGGTCATAGCGACATTGTTGGAAATGAAAAGGCAGACGAGCTAGCAAGAATCGGGTCAGAACTTGACACAATAGACGCCATTACGTCAATAGACATCCCAATTAGTGCAGCAAAAAGAAACATTGACCAAAAACTGAGGGAACAAATTAACACTGCCTGGTCCCAAAGGCACGACTGTGTTATATCTCGTAGTCTATGGCCAAGAATCGACGAGAAAAGAACAAAACACATTCTGGGAATGAATAAACAAGAAATACGTATCCTAACCGGCGAACTGACAGGCCACTGCACCACAGGCTGGGCATTAGCTCACCAGACTATTGCAGGAGCTGTCAGGATATAGAAGAAACCGAGGCCATCAAACACCTGCTCTGCGAGTGTCCAAACCTCCAGACATCTCGACTTCGATATCTGGGCAACAGATTTTTCGAAGATCTAGAGGACGTAGCGCAGGTACCACTGACGGACACAATCAGGTTTGTCAAGAAGACAGGTTGGTTCCAATAGGCCAACCACCAAGAATAATTTAAACGGAATATGGTTAGTATTTTTATTGTAAGGGAAGCTTTCTAATACAATAAACAACAAGAGATCACAATGGACCAATGGGCCCCCGTGCAAGAACAGCATTTGCTGTGCACCTCCCTTCTAACCTAACCTAACCTATATATAAAATATAAAGCTCCTTCTGAACAATTCTCCCATAATTGGATTGTTTTCAGGGGGTTGGGTTCGATATCCCGCTTTTTATAATCCCGATTCTTAAAATCCCGCTATTATAATCCCGATATTTATAATCCCGCGTTTTAAAAATCCCGTCTTTTAAAATCCCGTTTTTTTATAATCCCGTTTCTTATTCGCTTTTACAATCAAAAGTAGTTAAAAATCGCGCGATTTTTTAAAATAAAGCAACTACTTTTGATTGTAAAAGAGGGATAATAAGAAAATGAAAATAAATTAAGCAATGAGTGTTTTTTGAAATGCAGTTTAGTTTAACATTTATCATTTTTAGAGGAAGTAACAAAATAAGAAATAAATAATTACAAAATAAATTTTTAAGTAATAAATACTCGTATGACAATCTTCAATAATTAAAAAAAAAAAAAAGTAATGTTATATGATATTCTGCAAAAGGGAACAAAAAAAACTTCAAGCCATTAACAACATTTTTGATTTTATTAGTTCCAGTGTATTATAAGCAATGCAACGCAAAAAACCTGTTTTACTCATTTTTTTCTATTTCTCATTACTTTTTTTTACAGCGCGTGACTTTATAACATTAGTTTTTTTATATAATTTTTCTTGTCCATTTCGTGATTTTTGTATTTCAGTTGCACCACAATTGCTTCATTTCTCAAATCTGCAATGAGTTTATACACGCCAACACTTTTGCGTCCAACCAAAACTTTCAGTCTGCGATGCCACGCTTCAGCATTATTTTGTTTTCTCGGGGATTGTTTTTCTGCACATACACAGACCAAAAGTTAGGAGATTACTGCACTTGTCTACTCCCATTACGATTAGCGGGATTTGGCGGGATTTTAAAAAGCGGAATTATAATACATCGGGATTTTGAACAAGCGGGATTTTAAAAAAGCAGTATTTTAGTAGACGGGATTTTAAAACTTTTTTTCGGGATTTTTGAAAAGCGGGATTCCGATACGCTCCCGTTTTCACGCAAACTTAATGAGGAATAGGGTACGCAAGAGTTCGCCTAAGCGGACTGTAGCCTTTCCTTATATTTTTTATTTAATTCCTGTTACAATATTCCATATAGGTCCCTTAAAGTCATAACAAGATCTACATAAGAAAACTTTTAGCTTATATTAAGACTAATAATAAGGTCTTAATAAGGTACCTTAAGCTTTTGAATAAGGTGTATGTAAGGTAGCTTAATTTATGCTTTATAAGATGGTCAACATGAGGTACTTAAGGCTTATTTCATGCTTAATAATAAACTTAAAGTAAGGAGCCTGTTTTTGTTCCTTAGGCAAAATGACATTTTGGCTTGGTTAAAAAAAAGAATAAGAAAGGAACCACAATTATACCTCGATCCGGAATGGGAAATTTCAGAATCTTCTGTCGACAAGTTTACTCTTGGATGTTTGTTAGGCTTTCCCAATAGCTGAACCAGTGAAACAACTTTCAGATGTTCCTTGGTGGGATTCGAACTTCATACCCCTCGCTCAGTATTCCAATGCAAAGAGCCTAGGTATAAACGTAGTGTACATAATGTATATCGGGTAGAGAAAACTATAGTTAAAAATAAATCTTACGGATCTAACTTAAACCAACAAAAAAAAAGTGGTGTGGGTGCGACCCGCAAGGTCCACACGACTAACTTCCCAGTGGGATCAATATGATTTATGCGATTAGTGGGAAATTTTGAAATGTGGTTAACCATAAGATTTGGTTAAGAATTATTTAATATTAAAAAATGCTCTTTAATATTGTTCATGGAAATTAAATGCTGTTAATAACAGCAAAGAGTGATATTAATGCAACCTTTGTTATGAACACGGAGACCTGTAAATTTACATGTATACGAAATAACAGAGCACAATGTCATAATGTTTGGCTTAATGACAAATGACAATAAATAGTACAAATAAACCAAATTATTTTAGTTATTTATTTACTAACAAAAAACGGCTGGTCCGATTTTGCTGAAAACTTAATAAGTTCTGGGTTACGTACGAATAAACTTGGTCCCATGTCAATATCATCTTTGGTTTCGAGATAAGCGTGGCGCAAGATAATTCCGAACGCACATACGTACATACACACAGACAGGAATCTCTATAAAAAGATTGGATTTGGATTCTGGTGACCTTGAAACGTGGAGATATGTCAAAATCCGCGATACACAAAATCGGCCCCATTACAAGAAGTTAAAAATTAATGAATCAACCTACGATTAAAAAGTTCTTCATAAAGTTGGAATGCACATTTCCCTCAATACTTTGAGGAGTTGACTGTTTATGAATATACAGTAAAAGCTTTTAAAGAAAACATGTTACCTCGAAAAAATTACCATCATATTTTTATCATTAAAAAAATAAAAAATAAAATATTAGCCATTAACGGCCCATAAAGGGCCTAAAACCTAGCTTCTCCAACCATTTGATTGTACGAAATGAAGGCACCTGCTGCAATTTAAAGCCGAATCCGAACGGCAAATTTGAGCAGCTTCTCCTGACAATTGATACTCATGAATGTTTGCCAGACGTTCGCAAGAGGTATGGTCGGGCCAAATTCAAGGGTTCCAAATATGAAAGCTTTTTATTGTTGTGCTTTCAATACATTTCGTTTTCAACACATTTTCGCACTTTAGATCGAAACATAGATCGAAAAAATGGGACTTAGTTTGACATTTTCGTTCGGAAAAGATGCCGCCGGTCAAAGGCAAACTTTAAATTTTAATCCTAAAAGATGTATAAATTTTCGGAGGAACTTAAAAAATGTCGCATCGTATCAATGCTTCGCGAAAAAGTGAGGCATTGCAAAATCAACGATTTTTTGAACTTATATTAGAAAAACACTATAAAAAGGCGGATAACAGCAATGATGTCTGCTTTATAGTTTATACAGGTGGTTCTTGGGGCATAAAGACCAACATGCTCCAACATAGGGGAACATGATAAGAGCGGAAATGTCCTATAAAAAAAAATCATAGAGATGAGAGTTTTCGAAAAGATAACTCGGCCTCGTTTTGAATGCGTTCATCTTATCGAGCTTCTTCTGTAAATAAACATAGATACTCGTACATGTTTTTTTTGTGTCTTTGCAATTTCTTGAATCCTATCGTTGAGAAATGCCAGGAAAGATTACCTATAAATATTTACAAAGATTTAGGAATAACAGGGTAGCAAGATAACGTGGCTTGTTTTCATAGCTCAGATAAGAATTCATTCTCGAAAGTGGTTAAAGCAGAAATAAAATAAGCCTATGGGAGAGGGGACACTTAAGCGCGGGGTACCTTTAATAATTTTCTATTAAACAAATTAATAGTTCAGTGAGTATACCAAAATTCAAACTTGGCAATACCGTGTTCTATCATCGTCAACAACTTTCGGCCACTGAGAGAATATTTGCCACCTAGATTAGGTTTTATGCTTAAATGCATTTTTTATAATGTAAGCGTGCAAACAGTTGTTGGTGATCTTTTTTGTGTTGGTGAGCTTTTTTGTGGTTATATTTTGGAGGCTCAGCATTATTTTGAACCGTATTAATGTAAGTTTTTTGAAAAATATGTAAAATATAATTATTTACGATAAATTTTCTGTCGGTTTTCCTGTCGAGTGAAATTTGAACTGCCTGCGGTTTGTTAAAACATTTTTCAACGTGTAAGTTTGCATTTGAATTTGTACTTTAAACAATATGTGTATGTTCATAAGTTGGCGTTCTTCACTTAAAGTTCAATTTAACTTGTGGTTAAATACAATGGCGCGTACTACAAAAAATGAAGATCTACTGAACTTAAGGAATATGACATCAAGAGAGCCATCACAGCAGGAAAATAATAACCCTTAGAGTGCCTATGGTACTCTGCCGTCTACATTATTTTATAGAAAAAAACAACTCTACAAATAATAAAACGCTCTAAAGTCAAGCCTATTCAAAACAATTTTCTATAGAAGAAACTATGTTTGAGAATTTTTTACATCGAAGCTCAAGAATGAATTATGGTATGACATACTTTTGTCGGGTGCAGTGGCTCAGTGATTAGTGTGTTGGACTACTAGTCGAAAGGTCACCGGTTCAAATCCCGGCGGGACCAAGTAACATCTAGAGTTACCTCTTGCGAACGTCTGACAAACATCCAAGAGTATCAATTATTGTCATGAGAAGCTTCTCAATTTTGCCGCTCGGATTCGGCTTAAAATTGTAGGTCCCATCCACTTCTCGAACAAACAAACTGGGTGGAGAAGCTAGGTTTAGGGCCTAAAACTAAAAAAAAGTTCGGTTTAGTTTATTAATTTTTAAAGTCAAGACTATTCAAACCAGTTTTCTATAAGGCAAATTTGTACCACACTGTACACAAGAAACTATGCTTGACAATTATTTACTTCGAAGCTCAAGACTGAATTATGGTATGACATACTTTTAAGGTCGAAAATTAGCATTTCAATGTGCCAGTTTACTGAACAAATATCCCGTGATGTCTCTTATTTTCAAGTCGAAACTGCTGTTTTTTGTTAATGCGCTAATGCTAATGTTCAAAAGTGTTCCAGCCTAGTTCAAAACTGACCCGCATGTACCTTTGAAGATAATGACCTGCTTCGTTTTAAAACAAAAATAAAATATATCTAAACCTTTATTAAATTTACACTGGTTATATTGATATCTGTAGCTTTTCCATCGAGCGCAGAAAATCGGAAACCAAACTTAAGCCCTGGATGAACAAATCTCTTCTCAAAAAAATTAAACTTAAGCACAAGCTACGTAATAAATGTTGCAAACACCCACAAAACCTTGTTTTGAAAAGACGTTATAATCACATGTGCAACAAAATTAATATCGAAATTAAGGGCTACCGTGATAGTTACTATCAAAGCAGAATAAGAAATTCACAAGGAAATCTTAAAAAAGTATGGGAGGTTGGAAATAGCAAAACTATTAACCATAATAAATCAATTGTTCTTAAAAATGAGAATGTTGAAATCACCGATCCCATAGCAGTTGTTAACGAGTTTAATGACTACTTTGCTTCAGTGCGACAAATACCTTTTCCATCAGACCTTCCAAACGTCTGCAGTTGTTCCTCTGCTTGTGGCCTTCGGGATCACACGCCTGTAAGGAACAGCTTTTTCTTTGAACCCATTACAGGGTTTGAGCTGTTAAAAACAATAAACAGTCTCAAAAATTCAAATTCTTGTGGTAACGATGGTATTTCTAACATTGTAATGAAACAAATTGCCCTAAATGTCGTTGATATCCTGGCTCATATTTTCAATTTGAGTATCTTTTCTGGAAATTTTCCAGATTTGTTAAAATGTGATAATATAATTCCTATTTATAAAAAGGGCAACAGACAAGAGAAAAACAACTACAGACCCATTTCCTTACTCCCTACAATATCGAAGGTATTCGAGAAAACCGTTAAAAGCAGAGTTCTGAAATATCTTAATGATATAAAATTCTTCAGCGAAAGGCAGTTTGGGTTTAGAGAAAGCCTCTCTACGGAAGATGCTCTCCTAGACTTTTGTGCAGTTGTTTACAAAGAACTTGATGTTAAAAAATGTTGCGCCGGACTCTTTGTCGATATTACAAAAGCCTTCGACATGGTTAACCAGAACATTCTCTTGGAAAAATTGCATTACGCGGGGCTTCGCGGTTTTATCTTAGATTGGTTTGCATCTTATTTAAAAAAACCACAAAAGGTAAAAATGGGGAATAATTTAAGTAGTTCAAAGACAATAAATGTAAGTGTACCCCAAGGATCCGTTTTTGGCCCTATTTTGTTCCTAATATATGTCAACTCTATTTTTGCTATCCCATTTATTGGGAATTTAAAAGCTTTTGCCGACGATTTTGTATTTGCATATGGATCAACCAACCTCCTAAATCTAGTTGCTGACATAAACTACGACGTTCACTTGCTGGGACTCTGGTTCACCAAACACAAGTTAGTAGTAAGCAATAAGACTAAATTGATGTTTTTCAGTTTAAAAGTGAAAGATTCCCCAGACTTTGACATTATATTTCATGCATCGACCTGTTATAGACATAGCTTGCTAAATTGTGTATGTGATGCCCAAAATTCAAATGTCCTATATGACGAAAATATTAGCTGCAACTCGAATTGCTTCAAAATAGAATTAGTTGAGCAATATAAATATCTAGGTGTTATTATTGATAGAAATATGTGTTGGAACCAACACATCTCAAGCTTGAAAAAGTATCTGCAATCTTCTCTACGCATCTTTTATCGTCTTAGAAATTACTGCTCCTCACGGACCCTGAAAACAATATACTCTGGGATTTTTCACTCCAGACTCCAGTACGGAATAAGCGCATGGGGAGGTACATATCTTAATAAACTTCAACAGCTGACTGTCCTACAAAAGTCCGCGATAAGAAAAGTATGCAAATCAGCCCGCCTAACCCACACCATAGAATTATTTAGAAGAATGAATTCTCTGCCGGTAAGATATTTATACTTTTTTAAAGTCCTCAAAATATTCTTCATAAGAGGTGGAGAGAGCCCTATATCTGGCACTCATAGTCTACGAAGCAATAATGGTACCGCCTTACATATTCCGCCTTTCACACATCAAGGTTTAGGAACTTTTTCTCAATTGTTTCCTACAAGATATTTAATAGTCTACCCGAGGATATACGAATAATTATTAGACCTTATTAGACCTAGTATATAAATACTTAAAAATGCCTGTCCACCCCACAGTGTTAATTTTGAAGTGGCATTTATCTCTATTTGCTTTTATAAACTAAATAAAAAATGTCACTAACTATTCTCCAAATTAAGATATAAATGAAAAGTTTATTTACGTTTCTCAAAGTGAGAATATGAGACAATGGCCTGTAAGTGCTATTTTATGAGACTCAAAAGCAGCAAGTGCTCTAAGATACCCCCTCTCCCTACAACATTTGTAACAATCGTGCCGCATGTGCCTTTGAAAATGGCAATTAGCATAGTGATGGCAAAATATAGCGGTTTTTTTCCATTTTAGTCTAAGCCTATATATAATATGAACAAAAACACGGCTTTTGATATCAGGATGGAATAAACTACTTCGTTGCTGATATATGGGTAAAAATGCTTCGTCGGAATTTTCGAGTTGTTTTAAATTTCATCATCACGTTGTCTCACAAAATAATAGAGAAAGCAAGAATCCCATAAGGGCCCTGCACACGATAATGTTAATTGACATATAGTTTTGACGATTTTTCTAGTCAAGTATCTTTGACAAAAAATAGCCACCACACTTATCAATGAAAATTGATAAATGATAATATTTTTGCCTGAATCCCTTTCGGTCGATTAATAACCATGTAAGGCCCTTTACGGTACTTTCACAAAAATCAATTTTGGTGTCTCGGGTCGGTGTATTATCCCCACTTATTGGCTATAATGAGTTGCTTTTACTCAGACTAAATGTCAAAATCGAAGCAATTGCTAAGTTTCGTATGAATAAAAACTGATTTGAGTTAACTCCAACTTTTGACATCTTCGAAAAGCGGCGCCACCGACCTTTTACTCAGATTGGTATGAATAAAACGTGGAAGTCAAATCAATTGCTACGAAAATTCCGAGTCTGCTATTTTGTTGACTCAGAGCATTTGCTAAATATTTTGCGCGCGCCTTTCTTTACAAAAACATTCTAGCCTTGTGAGTTGCAGTGTTTTTTTTATTATAAATACATAGTTAAAATATTTTTTGTTTGTGAAAGAAACCATTAAGCCCTTCCAAATACTCTTCTTCATCATTCATCTCCCAGGCCATAGTTTTGACTTTTTTTTTGTATTAATGTGAATTTTTTTTTAAATTACTTTAGCTAAGTTAAATAACTTTCTAATTTCAAATTCAAAATAAAAAAAAAAATAAAAAAATAAACCACATGACAGTTGTCACTTGCAAATGTTGACAGGAACTGCCATGGAAGGACACATACAGTGAAGTAAATGCTTTGTTCGTGGGTGGCGACGGTGTAGAGGTTAGTGTGTTGGCTTGTGACCCGTGCGGTGCAGGTTCAATCCCCACGGGGAACAACAACATACGCCACCCATTCACATGCCTCTACACCAAAAGAAGGATTTCTGCCTGGTAGTACAATGGACCGTTACCGAGTCTGAGTGCTCTGGGATTTGGATTTCCTTTTAAAAAAAAAAAAATGCTTTGTTCAAATTTTCGAACTTATTTTAGCAAAGTTAGATTTTATTCATACCGATTTAAAGCATTTGCTAAGTGCTTTTACTTTGCTACCACCTTTTAGTCAAAGCAAATGCTAGTTTTTATTCATACGACCCAATGTCAAATGCTCACTGCACCATCTTGCGAGCTCTACAAAGGTTTTCTTTGAATAATGCCTTGAAGCATGTTCTGAATCATAGAAATTCTTCTTAGTCAACAAAAACGTAATTTAAATTGTCCCGGAATGTTAAAATATTTTTTTGTGAAAGTTGTTTCCAAAAAAATAATTTTTGGTTTTATTAAACTTAACAAAAAAAATGCATGCAGTTGCTATACTATACCGATATGAAATCCATTTTTCTTTTGAAAACTTTCCCGATTTGTGAATCGTTCATGCGAGCATGCGCGCGGCACTTCAATAAATCGGTCGGTCTAATCTGGCGATAGCAAAATCGGTATTGCGCGCCTAGCCTTACTGAAAATACACATGTTCCGAGATGTGGACTGAATAGAAAGGCTGGTACCTCTTTGCTCTGAGGAAGTAACTCAATAACGCAGAAGGAAACTGTTAATGCGAATTAAGGGAATGTAAATAATTGCATATTGGCATTCACGCCATCTATTCGAAACGGATAAAGATATCTAAAAAAATCTAGAACGTTCGCGACACAACCGTCCGAACACCCCTTCATGCACATATGCATGCCTGAGAACGACTCCTCAAATGCCTCAGAGACGACGCTTCAGGTGTGTCAGCATATGTGGCCAAGTAAGCGCGTCATCACAAACCCTGCTTCGTTGTTATCGTCGAGCACACTGTAACACCAAGAAGATGGTATCATTAGAATTAATAGGCAGGTCATCTTTTTAAATCTGAGGAACAGTCAAAGTATTTATTATTTCCAGAAAAGATTGTATTTGCGCTTTCATTTCATCCAAATCTTTGGTAGAGAAGAGAATAAAGTGATCCACTTCTACACCAACGGATTATGGTGTATTCTGCTACAGACTAAATCTTAATCTCTCCTTCCGCCGTCCCAACCACTGTGAAGTGTGAACCGTGTTACAGGCAGAAATCATGGCGATCAAAGAAGACTTATCTTGGGTTATCAGCTAAAGATATCCGCATCTTCTCCGATAGCCCAGCTGACATCAAGTCACTGGAATCAGTCTTTAAATATTACATCACAGTCCTAGACTGCCGCACATTTCTTGAGGAGATGGCACAGCAGTTTAAAATTCACCTTTGTTGGGTGCTTAGGCATAAGGACATCCCGGGGACTGTAAGGCTTATAATGAAAGCCATTTTGCCGATTAATTATTATAAGGCGGTGACTTTTTAAATTTCTTTTGATCAACTCTAAACCTTTTCTATTATTTTGACATCATGCTATTAAACGATAGTTCCTTTTTTAGAACCGCTCAAAGCAGGCGGTTTTCCAGCAAGGAGAAAACATCATCTGAGAGTACGACATTTTCAAAAGCTTGAATAAGGTAGGTAGATAGGTGGCAAGGCATTGCCTTAGATTACTCGCGGTTGAACCAGTTTATTTCTCATTGATGATTTCGCTCGCTGATTATTGGGCATTATCCCGGATTCAAGAGTTTTATTTCCTGAAAACATATTTGCAAAAAGTGGTCTGAGTGCGACCCGCTAGGTTCACACGACTAACTTCCCAGTGGGATCAATATGATTTATGTTATAAGTGGGAAATTTTGAAATGTGGCTAACCATAAGATATGGTTAAGAATTATTTAATATTAAAAAATGTTCTTTAATATTGTTCATGGAAATTAAATGTTATTATACTCTATCCAACAAAAAATTGTCAGTACAGGCCTTATGGAGAAGTTTTTTTTCTACCAGTGGTGCCTGTAGATACTCTCACGGCACTCAAATGCAAGAATTGCCACTGAAATAAAAACCAAACCACTCTCATACCAAGGAATTGTTGTTGTAATTTTCCTAAAATTCGCATACAGCCCACCACAACCAGTCTCCCACACAGCCGAATGGCAATGAGCATGATCGTCTTGTGTTCGCTTGCTATTATCATTCATCAAAATAAGCAGTGTGTATGACTGAAGCACATCAGAAGAGTATTACCATCTCTCTACAATGAAGCATATCATTAAGGGTTTTTCTATGGATTTTGTCAAAGAACCTTGGGCTTTTGGTGATTTTGAGAACGAATTATTAGGTGGGGTGTTGCCATTCGGTTTTAATTTGATTTTATTTGTATTGTACAGCTGCACAAGTGCAGTTTTGTTTACCATCTGTTTAGGTATATGACATTGCGTCGTGGTTATATAATTTTGTATTCTAATTGCCTGATTGTGTCTACCTTTGACAATATACACATAGCGGAAAGGACTGGGAAATGCTTTTAGAAAACCTTGCTGATTGAGTTCATGTCGCAAACTGTTTAAATAAAAAAAAAATACATCCTTTCATCTCATTATGTACCTGTTTGTGTGATGTCTTTGTTTTTCCGATGAATGACGCCTGTTTTGCCAATGAATATGGGTATTCCCAAAAGGAAGATCTCAAGTTAGGTAGGGATGCAATCATACAATGGGTTGCTTGAAATCGTTAAACGTTACAAAGCCAAGTATGAAACATGCGTCGTGGATGAAATGGCTCAAGATGCGGGACATAAAGTGCTTCGCTTGCCGCCTTATCACTGTGACCTTAATCCAATAGAATTGGTTTGGGCTCAAGTGAAAGGGGTTGTAGCAAGCCAAAACAAGTCATTTAAAATGGCTGAAATAAGGGATTTACTAAAGACTTAATTACTCATCGGATTAGTTGAGTAGTGATATTAGAAATTAGTATTTTATGTTTTACAATATTTATAATGAATAAATTGGATTACAGTGATATATTTTTCGTTTTGATTTTTTGTTTGTGTTACGAAATTTATATATTTTGTTGATTTACTGGAGATACCCTTAAAAAAACGCGCCTATTATTACCTTACCAGAAAGGGAAAAAGATAAACGGAATTTATTTCGTTACGCAATATTTTTATTTTAAATTGGAAGATGGTAACCCTAATAGAATTGCTATCTGAGTTATGGCGAATTATCATACACACTACCGTAACCCTGTGAGAGCTTTAAAGAGGGACCGATTTATGTAAGTCATTGCAACCAGACTGAGAGACAAACATCCTATCTTCCCTGTACTGACAATTTTTGTTGGATAGAGTATAATAACAGCGAAGTGTGATATACATATATTAATGCAACCATTGTTATGAACACGGAGACCTGTAAATTTACATGTATACGAAATAACGGAGCAGGTAAAAGCGATTCCAATCTATTCTGTGTTCATAAGTATTTTGTTTTAATAATATTTTTTTTTTTAATATACGCTACGACATTCATAATAATTATAATGTTAACAAAAAAAATCACTACGAAGGTATTTAGAATCTGCACGAATAAATAGTACAAAACATCAATTTCAAAATTCAGCTAGTTTGCCTTTATTAACTTCCCAGTGGAAGTTGTTGTAATGAGGCCGATTTTGTGAATCGCGGATTTTAATATATCTCGACGTTTCAAGGTCACCAGAATCTAAATCCAAAGTTTTTATAGAGATGTCTGTGTGTGTGTGTACGTATGTGCGTATGTTCGTATATGCGTTCGGAATTATCTTTCGCCACGATTATCTCCAGAACCAAAGATGATATTAATATGGGACCGGGTTTATTCGAAGCTCCATTCGAAGCATCCATTGAAGAAATGTATCATCGATTCCAAATGCACGTATTTCCGACAAGAGAGCTTGATGCCAAACTCTGTCCAATGCCTTTGAAATATCAAGCGCAACGATCTTACTTTCACCACCTTGGTGAAGAGATTTGTTCCACTTTTCGGTTAGATATGTCATCAAATCACCAGTGGACCTGTTGCTGCGAAAACCATACTGCCGGTCATTAAGAAGTTTTCGCGATTCAAGATATTTCATTAGCTGACGGTTTATCAGCGTTTCCATGACCTTAGAAAGAAGGGACGTAAGTGTAATTGGTCGGTAGGAGGAGGGAGAAGAAGATTAACCTTTTTTTTTGGTACAGGCTGGACAAATGCTGTTTTCCATCTTCCCTGGAAGAATCCTGAAGAGTAGAACAGTTAGAAAAGCTTACGCAGTGGATTTTCCAGAGTAGAAGAACACCTCTTCAGAACGATCGGGGAAATACCATCTGGACCAGCGGATTTGTGTATGTCAAGATCTCGAACTTCTCTAGTCACTGTAAGAAGTAGACATGGAGTATTCTACGAGCTCGAGTACAGGTGGAGACAAAGTACAATCTGGGAGCGTTGAACTGACTGCAAAGTGAGCAGCAAGCAGATTGGCCTTATCTATAGAACTGACAGCTGGAATGTCATTGTAAATGAATATAGGGATAGATTCTTGATGTTTTTAACAAATTACCAAAAGTTTTTACTACCTGACTTTGTAGTATTTTTTGCCCCAACTTTTGGTCATATGAGAATTTGCAGATGGGTTGGCTTTGATTAGCCGAAAGCTTAATTATTTTAACCTGATGGCCTCTTTGCAGCTCGAGTCACACCACGCGTTAACCTTGGGTTTGATTTTTTATCCTGTTAGGGAGAAAAGACTTTATGCCCAGGTGAATTATGTTTGTGGCCATATCAGCAGCAGCATCCACTTCGCTGTCGAGGAAGCACAGCGACCAGTTAAAACTCTTAACCGTTTAGTTTTTCCAAATTGGCTTTCTCGTATTGCCATACGGTGGAGTTTCTTATCCTAAAGATAGTGGTGGACACAGTTAACATAAACATTAACGAATCCTAAATTTTGCATTGTCTCAGATTGTGTTTGATATAAGTTGAAATTTGTATGAGTATTTTGAGTTATTGTACGCTCTGAGATAGTCCCCTAGAGATCTGAATGAGGAACATGATTTTTTAATAATTATTTTTGAGATTGCGTTGATTAATAATGCCTTTTAACTTTAACGCCCGGCACTAGCGTGGGTTTCGAGGGCGTATGTTTCTTAAAAAAAAAAAGTTCGTCAGCCGAATTGAAGAAATCGTCTATACTAACGATAAACAAGCATTTATACGGGAGATGGTACCAACTCCTCTAAGAAAACTCTGACAATTTCTTTTACCAGTGCGGAATTCCGGCTTAAAAGCATCCCTGTCGTGATTTCATAGAAATAATGCCCTTTTTTTTGTAAAATGTATCCACAGCAATGTTCAAATTTACACGATAAACAAAAACAGACGAACAATGTATGTATCAATATTACTAGACGGGAACATTGAAGAGCATACAAACGATCAATGTTACTTGAAGGATGACTCATTCAAGTAACATTGAAAAGTAGTGTAGTGTGTAGGGCTCTTATACCTACCAATAATAAATTTGAATATAGGTACAATAAAACGCTGACTTTTATTGTTGACCTAAAGTACACCACTTCGTACTTCGTGTCTGGAGTCTCAAATTGGGACCGCTTTCCCAAATAAAAGGCACGCACATCTAATGGACTGTTGTAGGTAGGTTTTTAACCTCACTCTGCTAACAAATTCAATTGAAAATTCGAAAGAAAAAAAAGAGGCAGAACGTATTCTAAAATTACAAACAAAAATTTCACATCAACAGTTTTGCCGAGTTCGTGCTCCTATCTGGGAAAGTTAAGCCCTCAAATTGTATACTCGGTAGTCTTAATGTTAAAAATATAAAAATTTTAAAATTGCTCTAGTGAAAAGTGTACAAAATTGACAAAAGATTTTTTAGCTTTTCCGCACAGAAGTATTGCCAACTAATAAGGACGCGTTGCATCCCAGCAAAATATGCATCTCCTTTGCTCTAAATACGCCCTATGTAGTTCAACAGCTCTATCCCAACCCATTTAAGTGAAATATTGAATTCAATAGCATGCTACAGTAACGGCAGAAGGTAATGCATTTAATTTTACATACCACGATACCTGGCCGTATATATTAGTGAAAGCAGGTACCTATTATACCGAAAAAGGTGGTATGACATTTTAGTGAAATAGGTATTTAAATATGGAATCGCTCACCTGATCTAAATTTTGTCATCAATAGCTAATAAGAGGGTGAATTTCAACAATGTGCAAAACAACATTCACGAAAAGGGATATTTAAAATTCGCTTATTAATTAAACTCACTCCCACGGTATTCCTATCGAATTAGGTACTCTCTTTATTTAGGGCTGTTCCCGCCCAGTGATAAAGCACAAAATATACATTATTCTGATACAGAAATTTAATAAATTGTGAAAACGCAGGAGCACTAATACAAGCCAGAGAGACACTTCTATACCAATTTAGGAATTCGCCGCATATACAGCATTATTCCGCTGTAACAATGAATTGTGTACAGGAACAGGGACACGAACACGACAAACGAATTCGAATCGATTCCAAATGCGGATCCTTTTTCCTGTTTTTTTTTTTTTTGTTTGCTCTGTAAATTTTGGTGTCTCATATTTTCCTACTATTCTCTCGCTCAGTATGTACACAAATACAAACAAACAAGAAAACTATACAACCGCAGGGGAAAACACACCGTACAGCCTAAGCCACCAACAAAATACGGGGCCGTGAGGTGGTAAGGTAATCGCATAAACACAGAATAGGGAAACAAAAGGGAAACCAAGTAGAAAAAAAAATAAACGATTTGACTACATCTGCTAGTTGGACTTGGACACGTTCCACAAAGCAACGAAATGGCAGCAGTAAAACCATTCCATGAAATATTATTACATATGCAGCAGGAATAGTGTGCTCTGTGTCCATATCCATACCCAGCACAAAAAAAAAGAAAAAAATAATAAAGTGTACAATGTGTGTAAACCGGGTGAACGGGTATATACTGCACAGTGCCGAATCTATTCGGGCATGTGGAATGCATGTGGGTAGCGTGCAGACACTATACAGTCAATGTTGTGTCATAGACTGATGGGCAGATGGATTATTACAGATCACCACAAATTCATCGGCATCAAATACAAACTGACATGTTTTTGGCGCCCTGTGCCCTACCTACCAAAGAATTGTCAAATTCTATAGAAGCACACGGAGACGGACAGCAATTGATGTCGAAGGACTGTTGTTCTCCTCATGCAGAATACATGCGATTTGGAATTGTATTAAAAAACGAAACAACGACACGTTCATTGCCGGAACTGGATTATAATATTTACGAATGAACTTATGAGGATGCTGTGTTGAATATTTTGAAATTGAATTTATTCATTTTTGCAAAAAAGCGATAAGAATATTTTGTTCCAAATTTTAACTCTGATAATGGACATGTCATTTTTAGCAACAGACAATTTGCCCACTCCGATAGCTGCTTTGGGGACAGGACAATGCTTTGCATTTTACTCCCATTGATAGATATCTTTGAAAAACGTGGACTCGAAAAGTTGCCCTTGGATTTACAGCGCTCAGAAGTCATACAGCTCACATATCGGACACATTGGCATTGTCGATTGTCCCATCAGTTGACTTCGGAATGATACGCCAGATAAATATCCCAGGCCATTCTGGCTGGGAATAAAGTCAGGTTTCGAACTAACCCGCTATGGAAATATAAAAAGACGAGTCCAATGCAGCGGACGGTACGCCTCAACGTCTCCCTGCAACTTCCAGACTACTGCAGTCTTTTCAGGCAGAAGTTATACCTATCCGGGAGGCAGCATGAAGGTAGGCTACGAGTCCAAAAGACGCTCAAAATGTCATAATCTAAATAGACAGCCAGGCAGGGTCCAAACCGCGAAACCACCAACAGTAAGATCCAAGCTTTTAACGATATCGATAGAAGGCGACATCTCGTGATAGAAGCTTTCACGGCGATTGAAGAACGGGCGAAATTGGTTGGTCTGGAAATAAATGAGGATAATACCAAGTAAATACATGCTATCAACAAACAAACAAACATCTGTCCGCCGCCAAGGGCAAAACGTCACTATTGATAGCAACAATTTCGAGGTAGTTAAGGAGTTCATCTACCTCGGAGAAAACATGAACTCCACGAATGACACCTTAGTGGAGATCCGGCGAAGAATTACCCTAGGAAACCACTGCTACTTCGGCTTGGCAAAACAGCTGGGTTCAAAATTCCTAACTCGGAGGACGAAATGTATGCTTTAAAAAACCCTTATCCTGCCAGTTCTGCTTTATGGCGCCGAGTGCTGGACGATAAGCAGGAAGGGAGAGCTGATACTGGCCTCCTTCGAAAGAAAAATTCTTCGGCGGATTTGTGGTCCTGTGTGCGAGGAGGGCGAATGGAATAGAAGATACAACCGCAAACTCTATGAGCTGTACCAAGAGGTGGATGTAGTCCAAAAAGCCAAAATACGTCGACTACATTGGCTCGGCCACATCGAGCGAATGGACAATAATGCTCCAGCTAAGAGGATCTTCGAATCCCAGCTCCCAGTTACGAGAAGGCAAGGAAGACCGAACCTCCGTTTCAAAGACCCAGCCATCGCGGATGCCAGAGCGCTTGGTCTGGACAACTGGAAGCAGCGCGCCCGGGATCGTAGAGGATGGAAGGCTGCTGTGTCTCAGGCAGAGACTCTTCACGGGTCGGGAGCCCGTTAAATAAGTAAGTACAAATGATGACATTCAACATATTTGAGATAATAACGAGGAAAACTATCAGTAGACGGAATAGCATCAGCACTTGTACATTTTGCAGGCTAATTTGGACTTCTCTATAAGAAGGAAAGTACATATTATCAGCTTATGCTGGGACCTGGGAATAACCCATGGGTCCCATACTCGAAACAAAGATAGCCACAATATCTCCAGGGATTGGGAATGGTAGGAGAAGTACCCCACACTACTCCCAATAGATTGTGTAGCAGTAACGACGCGTAGCGTCCCGCTGAGGCCGAATGTCATCCGAGGTAAGAGGAAAAGATCTGCAATAGTTTCTTTAACCGCCTAGGTAGCGGGTCACCCAATTA
The DNA here is from genome assembly GCA_949715645.1 of Portevinia maculata. Taxonomy (NCBI): domain Eukaryota; kingdom Metazoa; phylum Arthropoda; class Insecta; order Diptera; family Syrphidae; genus Portevinia; species Portevinia maculata. Next base: position 227,097,808 of record OX454526.1, read on the forward strand.
CTATTCAATTCGTCTCAAAATCAAAATAGATTTTGAAGAATCAAACACGAATTGGGTGATCCAATTTTAGATGGCGCTAAAAAAACAATGTGACACCTCTTCTACTTACCCCGGTAGGCTTTCAGCATCACATGTAGGTTCTCAGGACGCTCCACTTATATATCCCAACCTCCGGGAGTGTGTGGCTACATATATTCGTTTTGAGTATGAGATGGCCCTCCTCTACCAACCCATTCAGTTCCAGGGCGCCTTAACGCGGGGCGAGAGACCATCCAAGGATGAGGTTATTTTCTTTACATTAACCGAACGAATTTTTAATTGCCCGTACAGGGACAAGCCAAAAAAAAAACAGTGATAATCGTAAAAGGCGACTAAGTGGCAACTTAGGGGATCACCGGTGTAGTAAAAGGAAGATCTAAAAATAATACATGTGTCGAGATCTTAAGAAAAAAAATACTCCTGGATCACAGAGATGCAACGTAAAGCCTCATTTACGAAGTGATCCGAAAACGGGAGGCCTGCCAATATTGAGGTCGAACCGGCAAACCCCACAGGTAAACTAGGAGGGTTATGATCCCTTTTATCTTGATCTAGGCTTCGCCGTTAAGGAGGAACTAGAACCGACACAACTTTAAACTTCTTAGACGATCTGAGTGATCAAAACAATGTAGATAGTTGCTGCAAATGATTTAACTAGCATAAGATGATTGGGGTATTGTATTGACTATAACAAAAGACTTTTCCTGATACCCTATCCTGAGGGCATATTAATGTATAAATATAAACTTTTTGCCTTCCCCTAATATTGGTCGTAGACCCTAAAAAGTATACAGATACAGCCGTATATATAAAGATAATTCAAACGTGAAAGGTAAGCATTACTTACCTGCAAAATCAGTATTTATGATCGATTTTCACATTTAAACAACGTTGTTTAAAGGCAGCTAACCTTAAACGCCATTAAACGCGTTGCGAGATTGTAAAGGCTTGTTTAAAATGGCCGGTGACAGTTTTCTCTCTTTTTCTAGTCGTTTTCAGCTATGTATCTCTATTTTGTAATACGTAAACTTCAATGTGAGTTTGTGCAGACGTCAATGTGTGAGTGTGTGAAAACTTTCGACCAACGAAAATTCGTTATTTCAAAAACAATCTGTCTGTAAGATACCTAGCTTGAGTACATCTGTGAATTAATTTGCATTTTCCTTAGCTACGTTACAGAGTTTTTTTAATCTTAATTTAATGCGAAAGAGGAAATTAGTCCTAAATTGATTCACCGAAGACAAAAGATCTTATTTCGATATAACATTTTGTTTCGCAATTGAGATCCAAACAAATTACCAGCAGCGTCCTGATGCTTTCCTCATTTGTACCGTATTGAGCTGCGCGTGGTGAGTTAATGTAAACTGTGTTCCCTAACTTTCTTAACTTCAGTTCAAATACCTACTTATTACATTCATTTATTTATGGCATTCAATCGCAGATATATAATACTAAGGTTAACTGGTCACTCTCGTGTCTTAGAAACGATTTCGGGTGGTTTGATTAGTAATTAACGAAACTTTTATCACACTCATAATCGATATGAAAAATGCTATAGATTAATATATAAAGCATAATTAAAACGGGAGTGTGATTCTGTGAGATAACAACACAACAACAATAATGGGAATATTGTAATAGATTTGACAGAAAGTATCAGGGTTAGTTATCAAAGAGGTTAAATTGTTTATTTGTAGAATTCTGTTAAAACTCTTTACTAAATCTTAACTTTACGATTTACTAATAGAAGGCAATTGTAGCTGATAATTAGTAAGGCCCAGAAGAGAAGGAAACTAATGGCGTTTTTCATTGAAGAAAAGAGTTGCTCTTTGCTCTTTTGTTCTTTTGCCCGTAACACGTAAGGAGGCTTGTAATAAACCCAGCAAACATGTCCTACGGTTAGCTATAGATGTACCATCTACAAAAAATTTGATCCTTTTTCATTCAAAAACTATCGAGGCAAATCCCTGCTTTATGTCGCCTATCACATTTTATTCATCAGATTTTTTTCAACTTACTGTGCGAATGTCTCAAATCGTTCACACACACGTTCGCAGCACACTATCGTCATCAATCAATTGGCCGTATTGTCCAATGCAATGTACAATGCAATTGTGAAACTAATAATTTATTTTTTTTTATAATTAGCGTGCGCTAAAGGGATTTTTTTCTTTTTCTGTAATTGATACAGTGCCTACCCTTATAATGTTGCCACAGCGCAGGCGTTTTCGTTGCTGCAACCAGCACCCAGCAAATGATTCATTGCCTGTTTTTGGGTGCTGCTTATTACAGAAAGAATAGGAGGATAGGAAAGAAGTTTTTTTTTGATGCGATAGGGTTTTTTTTCTCCACAGGTGGCGCCTTAATTGCTTAAGGGAGATTTTTGTATTTAATTTTACAAAGCATGGCCTGGTCGGGATTCGAATACACGGCCTGCCAATCTTACGAATACACTACCATCGCACCATTGCCACCTGCATTACAAACGGACCGGTAGCATGGGCGAAACGATCTAGTCTCGCCACAACAAGAGAGATTATCAACAAAGTTCAAAGACTAACGTGCCTGTGCGGTACCGGGGAAATGAGTTGTTGTCCAGCCGCAACTATAGAGGTGTTCTTGGAGCTGACTCATCTACACCTCATGGTAATGCACGCGTCAGATAAGACAATCCTAAATGTGGCAAAAAAAAGGAATCGGAAGAGAGATATGCATTGGGCGGTGAAAAGAACTTTTTGCATTATCATCCTGAAATTTAACTTTAAAAAGAACTTTCAGGCAAGGCTGATCAATTAACACTTGACGCTAGCGAGGCTGAGCAATCATCACTTGACGCTAATGTCATTACGTCAAAGCTGGCGTAGGAATGCCTTATACACAGACTAAACAACTAAGGCAAGACTAACAGAGTAACCATAGCTGTCGACATAAGCATTCTAGGAAACGAGGCAACAGAGTTAAGGAAACTGGAGAACAGGGGCTTAAACCTTTTTGAAGCTCGAAGGTCTGGGACAGGTTAAGAAACTCATAGGGAACTATAGCCAAACCGACATTCAGGGCATTAATCAGCCTAAACAAGAATTATCTACAAATCCTGGCAGGTCTCCAAACGGGGCAGTGCAGACTCAAGGGCCACCTAAGGAAAATAGGTATATCCGAAGAAGGTCCATGCAGATTCTGTACCGATTCCGCTGAAACTTTAGACCACATTCTGTAATTTTGTAGGCCGTTAACTTACAAGTGCAGCAAATATTTGGGAACATACTAAATAACATATAAATATATATGTATGTAAATGCTAAACCATGGTTTCGTAGCTCATTCCCGGATTCATCGAAGAAACTAGACAGGAGGCTGTGGTCTAAGAAGAGTGACCTTGCCATGGCTAAGTCTGATCAAGACTCTCAAATAGAATTAATAAAACATTGCATTTGGAGGAGGCCCTAAAAGAACGAACCAACCTCTCCAAGGGATAAGCAGGGGACACAATAGACCTTAAAGTCGCAGTGTACTATACGCCCAATTATTATTATTACTAAGACTTTAACCAGTTTTCGGCAAAGGTATGCCTCAGGGTAGGTTTAAACTTGCCATATATAAACGGAAAACTATCCACAATAGATATTGGAGCGGAAGTTGAACGCGGAAAAAGTTATTTCCCTATTTGGACCATGTTATTTATTGTACTTCAAAAGGCTTTTCTTATCTTGCAGTAACCTTTATAAATGGAAACACCTTATTACTACATACGGGACCTGGCAAAGCAACTCTGCTCAAGCTCATTCGTTTTGAATCAAAGCGATTGCTTTGATAACAATTCAAATGAGATTGAAAGTCCCGCAAATCAATTAGAAGATGCAGGTAGTAAAGGGTTTTTCAACAGGGACGCTACAAAAATAGAGCGACAGGGACAGCAAACGACGCCGAATTTCTTGCCCCTCTTTTGACATTTCTCTTCAGTAAGGTTTGCCATTTTATGATGGAAAGATACGAGTATACGAGCCAACAACGAGTCGAAATTATTAAAATTTACTACCGAAATTCGGAGTCAGTGGCCTCAACGTTAAGAGCGCTACGTCCAATTTATGGTGGTCATAATCGTCCTAGCAGATCAACAATTGAGCGTCTAGTAGACAAATTTAAATCCACAAGCACAGTACAAAATGTTCCCGTGCCAGTGAGACAAAGAACTGCCCGTAGTGTCGAGAATATTGCTGCCGCTGAGGCTTCAGTTGAAGAAAGCCCAAATGTGTCTCTCACACGTCGTTCTCAAGCGTTGGGCATCTCTGTGACGTCGTTGTGGCGAATTTTGCGAAAAGATCGGATGATATGGACTTGGAGGACATGTGGTTCCAACAGGAGGGCGCCACAAACCACACAGCGAATGCCACAATCAATTTATTGGAAACCAAGTTTGGAAACCGTGTTATCTCACGAAATGGTCCAGTCGCTTGGCCGCCTCGGTCGTGCGATTTGACGCCGTTAGACTATTTCCTGTGGGGCTACGTCAAGTGTATGGTCTATGCCAACAAGCCAGCGATGATTGATGAACTTCGTACGAATATCGAACGTGAAATTGCAGCAGTATCGGCCGATTTATGCTTGAAAACCGTCGAAATTTGGGTTCAGCGTCTGGACTTCTGCAAGCGTGCCCGTGGTTGCCATGCAAAAGAAATCGAGTTCCGTACATAATGGCATCGAACGTACTTTTACAGGAATAAAGAATTTCATTGATATCCAAAACCGTTTTTGTTTTATTTAAAAAAAAACTTTTGTAGCGCTCTTATTGAAAAACCCTTTATTAACTAAGTAACCAAGAATGCAAAAAGTCGACTTAACTAGTTAACTGAATTCTATAAGGGTCCTTTAATCAATTGAATTACAAAAATCAAGTTCAAAAAATAAAAACAAATAACTTGCTTGGACACAAAATTAAGACCTAATCGTCAAGTTTCGGAAGTTTAATTGATAACAGAAGAAAGCCATGTTTGTATACACCAATTCATTACCTTATCAATAAACCTATTTAAATGAAAATAATACTGCCAGTCAGCCTACGGTCTATTTCGTTTTTTGAAAATAAAGATAACAACAACGCACCGCGATATGTTTTTTTAAGTCACCAGAATGCCAATTTAATTTAAATTAATTTAAATTTATTTGACTTTTTTTTTGTAGCGCAAGTCGCGATAAGTGGCCGGCATCGGCACTAACATGAAAACCATACATATTATCGCCTTTTTATAAACAAAATAATTGCCTGGTGGAAGGAAAGGTGTTGTGACACTTGTGAACTAGTTGTTCTGAGAAAGATAATAGATACAAGAACTGTAAAATAAGTGATAAGAAAGAATTGAAAAAAACAAGTGGCCATATACATTTTTTTAGAGGTACACAGGTTTTAGGAAATGTACATTGAAAAGTGAATACCACGTGGTAAGTGCAGGACACAGAAGAAGTACATTTACGCATCGACTTGGGCGTGTTTTGGGTTTTTGGGGTTATTATCCTTTTTGTCCAGATCATAACTTCGTCGTTAAAGAAAAAAAGAAGAAGAAAAAGAAGAAGAAGAAGAAGAAGAAGAAGAAGAAGAAGAAGAAGAAGAAAAATAAGGAGAAGCAGAAGATAATTTAAATGCAATCTTACTTCAATATTGAAAAAGGAGAAAAATATTCTTTAAGCACTTGGTTCAAACTATGTTGTTTATGTCACCACTTACACGCCGAAATAAACATAAAAATAAATCGAAAATAAAACGACCCCCATTTGACGAAGCTTCTTAGATAAGCTCTACGTCAATTTATTTATATACAATATGAACTAGGCTTATCTAAACATCAAAATGTAAACAAAAATTTGGAGGTTGTCATGATGTTTTGGAACTTAATTCCAATTAGATTTCGTCGTTTGAGAATTGTTTTGTTCCATACGCCACTTTTGTCGTTTTTGAGTTAGGAACAGATTCTATGGTAATTTTATATGCTCTTTTTAAATCTGTGATTCGATTTGCTCGTAGTCTTTCCAATATCGAGATATCGAACATCGATTTTGTTGTGAAAACGTTTGGCAATACTGACTATGGTTCATCCGGTTCACCACGACAAGAAAGGGTAGGTTGCTTTTTTGTAATTATGTCCGTTAGTGGAAAATTTTTTATTTAAGAAGCAAGTGGATAGCTGAATGATCAAGCATAATCATGTAGCGGAGGAGCAAAAAAGCATGGTTAATATTATGGTGGGAGAATCGGCGGGAAAACTAATTTTCAAATGTACCTTTATCTGACAATCTCACCCTAATTTCCTTAACTGTGTAGCTAATACATTATAAGGGTCCCAACCCCTTTAGTGCGTGTTTATTATAAAAAAAAATGTATACTGAGTAAACCAGACGGTTTAAATAAATAAAAATGATAGCTCCAATGCTTGAAACAAAACAAAAATTAATTTGATTTGATTTGAGCAACAGTATTAGATGAGGATACATACCGATTTGCCCTCCCGACGAGTACAGACGCATTTTTTTAAATCGCTCCACGGGCTGTTCAAAAACGAACTGGGCGAACTGTTGGATACCCTATTCTCATTCCTATCCCTCATAAGTGGGCGTGACAAAAGTCTAAGTATGTTTGAATTGTTAAGAACGCTCTACATATTTTGTTATATAACATTGCTATTTATTGCTCTTTAATTTAATTTATAAAACACTTATGCAGTAAGATACAATATATTATAAATTAGCATAAGCTTCAGTATAACAATACTTTTGCTTTAATAGAGAGAGTACTAAGTCAAAAGGATTTAATCGAAAAAAACGAAGCTTTTGTAAAAAAACGCTCCCTAACTCAAACTTTGGTTTTTCAATAAAAATTATTTTATTTAATTGTGGGAGTGTCAGTAGGCGGATTTAAAAAATATTTAAACATAAGTATAAAGGGCACCTAGAGTCTATATTATAAATTTCAGCTCCCGAGCTCAAACATTGGTTTTTCAAAAACAGTTTTTTTTAAATTGTGGGACACGCCCAGTGGGCGGATTTTGAAAATATTTACACATGAGCATAAAGGGCCCCTAGAGAGTATACATATATTATAAATTTTATTTAAAAAATATTTGAACATAGGTATAAAGCACCTGGAGAAGTCTATATTATAAATTTCAGTTTCCTAGCTGAAACTTTGGCTTTTCAATAAAATTGTTTTATTTAATTGTGGGCGTGTCAGTGGGCGGATTTTAGAAATTATATCTCCCGAGCAGTTTAAGGAGTCAAAGATCATATATAAACAATCAGAACTCAATTTTTTCGAGTTTGTGGGCGTGTCTGTGGGCGGATTTAAAAAATTCTTAAACTTGATTATTTCGGGTTCCTAGAGAGAATGTTGATAAAATTTTAGCTCTCTAGGTCCAGTTTAAAAGCCGAATTTTTACCGACAGACGGACGGACGGACGGACATGGCTAGATCGACATTACTATCGATGCTGATCATAAATATAGTAACTTTTACAAGTGGCGTATTTTACAAACTATGAGTCAAAATTAATATAGCCTTAGAATAGGGAATAAAAAACAGAAACAAGGAAAAATAATAATCCGTGTATGCTGTGCTGTGGAAAAAAGAGTGCAAAGTGTTAGGGCAATTCCTCCTGTCCCATTCCTTTTCGTTTGCTGCTGCTTTTCTTGATTAAAGCAAGTGTCGTATGTTCATGCCTGCACTTTTTATGGTCGGGTAGCGACAGCGTCTGGTGAATAGCGGGTCGTGTTGCAGTGGATTTTGTTAGTGGGCCAAAAAACATAAAACCTTCGGTAATCTGTTTTGGAAAACTGTGCAGATCTTCGCTTCACTTCATAGTTTAGGTAGCGTCTGAGTTTGTGTTTTTCATGTTTGTCTTTATTAATGCGTAGGAAGTGTGGATGTGAGAAACATATGTGGGATAAGGAAGAATTTTTTCTCAACAAACTATATATGTAGTTGTTTTGGCACTTAGTGAAAAACAGGTTAGTAACAGCTCCGATTTAAATGAGTTTAGCCTACCTAGGTATAACATACTGCCATTATCCTTTCACCACCGCGGTCTCGTCGTGTATGTAAGTAGTGACGTAGCCTACCAATTTCAATCTCAATACGGCTAAGGTTCCAATTCGAAATTCAATTTTAACTGGCGTAAATTCCATTTCCGTTGGCAATTAATCCAGTACTGTTTCCTTTATAGAAGCCCAAATCTGGACACGCACTGAACTTTTAATGAGTTCGATACATTGTCCGATTCCATCACAAGAATTGTTATCTACTCTTTACTCTAGTACTGAAATCGTCATGATTGCACGACGTTCACGATTGATTTCAATACAATTGAAGTTCATCGGTTTCTCGTCCTTTCTTCTTCCTCTTTTTCTTAAGACCCGTGCTGTGTAACTATGTACATTATATGGGTGCTTAAAATTAGTTTGGCACGCGCATATTTAAAAACAAAAAAAAGTTGGCTCCCGAAAGGAGGCAAGACGAGATCTTTGCTAATTTAACTCAGCTTGTAAATGAGCCAACTCGAATATAGGACATTAGTAGTCAAAACCCCAACACAATTGACTTGATTCTTACCTCATCCTGAAAAAAAGCTATAGACGCATTATCGCCTCTAGGTTCGTCAGGCCACTGTGTCATATCAGCAAATTTCTAGTACTCCACTCACATAGATAAGGAACGAACTCCTAAAAGAACTACATATATGGCAACAATATAAAGTATCAAACACAAGGTAAACGCGTGGTGCCACTTGACCTGCAAAGAGGCTATAGGTTAAACCAGTTAAACTTTCGGGCATATAAGACCGACACATCTGAAGAACATCAAATAAAGTTTGAAAGAGCCAGAAATGACTACAATGCCCACATGAATTGTGTTAAATTATTCTACGACCAAAAGCTGAGGCAAAAAATACTACAAGTCCGTTGGGTAGTTCGTTTGTTAAAAACATCAAGAATTCGGTTTCGTCATCTATCCCGGCACTCATTCACAATGACATTCCAGCTATTAGCTCTCTAGATAAAGTCAATCTGCTTACTGTTTACTTCAGAGCTAGCTCAACACTCCCAGATTGTGCTTTATCTCCCCTTGTACTGAGAGCGTGGAATACTCCATGTAGAAAACAGTATTTGTCCAGCCTTTCTAAAAAAAAGGTAAATCTTCTTCTCCCTCCTCCTACCGACGAATTACAATTACGCCGCTCCTTCGAAGGTCATGGAAACGCTGATTAAAAGTCAGCTTATGAAATATCTTGAATCCCGAAAACTTTTTAATGAACGGTAGTACGGTTTTCGCAGCAACAGTACACTGGTGATTTGATGACATATCTTACCGAAAAGTCGAACCAATCTCTTCACCATGGTGATGAAAGTACAATCGTTGCGCTTGATATTTCACAGGTATTTGACATTTTGAATCGATGATACTCCTCTTCAATGGATTAGAAACTTCCTTTCGGACCGTTCAACTCAAACGGACGGATTCAAGTTGTCAACTCTAAATGCTGGTGTTCCCCAAAGTTCCGTCAGTACACTCAGCTTTTCAGGTGTAGAACTGGAACGGAAACGTATGTTAAGCTCATTAAATTCCGATCTTTACAGCATAGTTCAGGGGGTTCACCAGTAGGGTGGAATTTAATGCTTCCAAAACACAATGCTGTCCTCTGCCATTAAAGCGACACCTCAACTTTCCGCCAATTTCCATGAAACCGAAAAACTTTTCTATTCTCGGTATGTGTGTAAATGACAATTTTCGTTCCAATGAACATTGGAATGAACGTTGCGAAATGTTTAGGCATCCTCAAGCGATGTAAGAAATTTTGCACCCGTTCTGATCTGGCTACAATTTAGAAGGCATTTATTTGGTCTTAGCTTGAGTACAACGCTCATAAATGGTCATAATGGTCATTTCATATATTGTTGTTAACAAAACAGTATCTCATTTACCATAGTCGTTTTTTTCTAATCCATCATGTAACCGGAGAAATATCGATTTTACTTTTCAAAAATGCCTGCTTCTAATCTTATAACTTGCAGTGTACCTATGTTGGGCATCCCATTCAACCCACATTGCCGCAGTTGCAATGATCCAGTGGAAAAGGTAACCCTTCACCTCTTCCTCTGCGAATATCCGGCCCTAACTTGAACTTGACATCGCGCACTCGGCAAAACATTCTTCGACGGTCTATCAGAATCAGCAACATAAAATTCTGCAATATTATCGAATTTATCAATTCCACGGGCTGCATTTGAAGCACAAATTGGGCGCCTCTGCGCTAATTGCGTCCTGAAGTACACACCAGGCAGCCACTCCTACCTAACTACAACTTCTCCGAATGGCGTAAAAATTAGCAGTTACAATTTTGCAAACGTTTTAACAAATAGTTATGTCAAATATCCTGGTAATTTTTTTGTAACAAAAAAGTTGTTTTTTTATTTCATTTATCAAAAATATGAGGTAATTTTTTTACGTTTATTTACGAACAAAACAACTAAGTGATAATCAAGAAAAATACAAATTTTATCGAAATATGCCATAATTGCCAAAAGAGAAAATAAAGAGGTCTATTTTTTGTTTGATTATTTTTTAATCTAGAACAAAATGAATGAAACTTTGAAGAGCTCTATAAACCAAACGAAATGGCAGACAATTATTTTGTTTGCTGTTTTTTGAAGCTATGTTTATATTCCTACCTATTAGAAATTAAACTTTTAGCATTCCGGACCACAGTGCGCCGTGATAAAATACTAAACCTGTAAGTGTGCCGCGAACTAACACTTGACTTGGGCAATAATTTGTATTTCAGTCATTTTTGACTGAAATTTTATAAAAAAATATATATATACATATGTATAAACGTCTTTCGAAACTTAGATTCTTAAAAAGTAATTTGATTGTTCCTTCTCAAAAGAAAGAAAAATTAAAAATATTAAGGTAAAGGATAAACCACTACTCCATCAATCAAAAAAGTTTAAGAACAACAGGGCCGCCAGCTCTGATGTTTATCCTTCAAATACGGAGATGATATTTTGGTAGGGCGCAGGCACCAAATCATTAACCAAGAATGAGTGGAAGAAAGCATATCCGATGACTGGATTATCAGCTCCATAGGTATGACCCATGTACAAGAAAGACGATCCAATGTCCTGCAATTTGCAAGTAATATCGGTGCATATTCCAGCTAAATGCCGCATATAAGATCTTATTCAACGTACTGTGTGAGCCTCTCAAGCCATTCTAAATTCCCTTATCAAGTCGTTCTACTAATCGGGACGTAGGTACCAGTGTGGCTTTCGGCCCGTCAGATCGACAAGACACTAAATTTCCACACTGGTGCAAATCCTGGAAAAGAACAACGAATTTTAAGTCGAGACTCGCCACCTTTTCGTCAACTTTTAAAGCCGCTTACGATAGCATTCATCGTCAGCTCTACATGGGAATGGCCGTATACGGGATCCCGGAAAAATTGATCCAGCTGTGTCGCGTGATACTTGAAAACATGCCCTTCAGTGTACAATTTAAAGGCAGCTCTTTCCTATTATTCCAACATTACACCGAATTTCAGGAAGGCGGAAACGCTGTTATGTGAGCTCCTCCATCTTGGACAGGACAAGATAGTGCGCATAGCAGGTGTCAACACAAAAGTTACTACATATCTTCAAAAGATCCGTCAAGCTACTGCGGTATGTGAACGACTTCGACATCATCAGCAGTTTGAAGAACGAACGAAATCGGTTTATCTTGAAGTTATGCAGTTTACCTACAGCATAACAAATCTACCTTTGGAAAGCATCGCATCCAAAAAAGACTTAGGCGTATTATTTGACTATAAACTCAACTTCAATAGTCACATAGACTACCTCGTCACAAAATGCAGGTCAATGATGGGATTTATTTTGCGAAACTCTCAAGATTTTTCTGACCCGCATACCCTTAAATACCTATATTTTGCATATGTGAGGTCTTCCCTAGATTACTGCTCTGTTATCTGGAATCCATATTATATGGTTCACTCTAGAAGGATAGAGAAGATTCAAAAATGGTTTACTAGAGCTGCGATAAAAAAGCTTAATTGGAATATCGACTTGCCACCATATAATATCAGATGCCAGCTGATTGGAATTTTGCCTTTATGTATTCGGCGGAGGTATTTTTCGATCATGTTTGTGAGAGACCTAATAACTAAACATATAAATTGTCCTTACCTGCTTACACAGATCAGATATCGAAGACCCGTGATACCATTGAGAAATCAAAATATTTTTGTTGAGCCTATGCATAGAGTACAATACGGATATAATGAAACAATAACTAGATGCTTAAGAGAAGCTAATTCAATTGGGAATCTCATTGATCTTCACTCTAATATAAGTAGAAATACGTTCAAAAATCAATTGCTTATACTTTTAACAAACTTTGGTGAGGTTAATTAAGTATGTTAATAATTTGTCGAATTAAGTATGTATGTAATCCATTAGAGGACCAAGTGTACCTCAGTTGATGAAATGAAATAAATAAATAATAAATAGACCAGCCAGTGGCGGATGGATCCAGGGGGGTTATCGGGTCCGGACCCCCCCACCCAGGGAGGTCCGAACCGACCTGAATCTGAATTGCTGGTATTCTGTCGCCGAAAATTTGCATTATTCTATTTTCCGATTGTAATGTGCAAATAAATGATTTCTCGTATTTTGTTATGCATAATATTATTATTCAATTCATGTTACTACAACATATTAGCAATAGTGCGAAATTTAGAGAAAATCTCAATCGTTTTTAAAATTCCGCGGTTTTTTGAAGAATTCTTGCAGAATTTCGACTTCGTTAGTCCAATTTCAGGACTATTGTACTTCTAAGATAGTTTTTGATTCTTCTTAGGGTCGAAAACGATCGTTCTGGAGCACTGCCAATACTCGTTAGATCGTGTTCACGTCTTTGAAACATTTTTCATTGATAACCTAAAAAATAACGTAACCATTGAAAGTTAAGTATTCGATGAGTTATAGAAACTGATTTTGGAAGTAAAAATTCCGATCTGAAGTTACTCACTGATAGTGCATCGAGCGCATTTTGAATATCTTGATCAAAGATCCGTTGCCTCCACATTCTGATCTCTGAGATAAAATTCCTTTCTGAACAGTCCAATAAAACTTGTAAAGATCTGCGCATTTTTCCTCATCAAATTCCTGCTTAGAAGGAAATAGTTGTCCGAAACTATCGAAGATCGATTTGTGTTTTTCGAACCGATTTTGGAGATGAAAAATGTAAGTATCAAGGAATGGAATGTAGTAGGCAATTCTGTAATAATCTTCGACATTTTGTGTTTCAACGTTGCAACGGTTTTTCCGTTGACTGCAACGACGAGGCAATTTCATATTAAGAACAGATTTCAGCTACATTGTCGTAAATGATACAAAAATTTGAATCAACGTTTTCCCGCTTTTCCTTGATATCATTCGTAGCATCATCAGCTAACTTTGTGGCTTCTCGTAGATCTTGATTTTTCGTCTGCAATTCCCGACTCAGAGGCAAGACGATAGAATTGATCGATTCCATTATATGACAGAAGATTTGAAATTCGATTGTCAAAATCGCGGTCAAAAGCTGAGATGCCTTTTGTGAAGTCTCTCGATCTTTCCACTTTTTTATTTCTTCCAAAGCTTCTATAACGGCCGGTTGAAGTTCGAGGTAAGTTGTTGAAACTGCTTCATGATACTGAGCCCATCTTGAAACAGCGAAAGAATTCAATTTTTCTTTTCTCCGGTCACTCTTTTTTGGCATTTTCAAAATGTCTTCCTTTAAAATGCTTTGTGTCTTCGGCCAGTGGAAGAATGCTTCTATTGCTCCGATAGTTCCTAGCGCATTTTTAATACCCGAAACTCCGCAAGCGGCATTGATGACCAAACTGAAGCCATGCGCGGCACAATGAAAGTAGATTGCAAGAGGAAAATGAGACCTGATATGGGCTTGTACTCCGTTTACTTCGCTACTCATAACTGGTGCATATATATATCTGTGTATCAAAAAATTATCGACACTGTGTCGCGAAGTAGATGTTCCGAATTAAAATTGTTTGTATTGGTAATCGTGTGTCCACACAAGCGGCACTATCGTAGTTTTATGCAAAATGTATCAAAAGAATGAGAAAATGAGGTTAAGTTAGGTCATGACAGTATAAATTGTATCGACCCCCCACCCCCCAGGCAAGATCATAGATCCACCATTGAGACCAACCATACATGTTGCAAAGTCCCCACGATTTAAATCCTATACCATAATTTAACTGAATGACTAACAGCTTGATAAGTTGTCAGTAATCTAAATTTATAATCCACAACAAGCGTAAAATAAAAATTACCGAAAAACAACCAGATACAAGAACCAAAAATATACTTCAAATGATAATAATCAAAAAACTAAATTCAGAAAGAGGTCACAGATGAATGAGTAATTTTTAACTAATAAAATTGTCACTCAATTTTTAAGTATGTAGCTACGTACTATTAGAAGTAAGAACAATAAATTCCCAGAAACTAAATGATTCATAACATAAAATTACTTAAACGCAATGCAAGACTAAGAACACATACCCTCGGTCATTGCGTTTTCGTATCCAATTACAATACAATCCAGTAATCCACTTTATGCTCTTTTTTTATTTTACTGTATCTCTCTTTAAATACATAGATACATGTATTTATGTACATATGTAATATCAGCACACCTCCAGATTAATATCTCGTTTAATATGTTTTACAATTCACATGTAAAAAAACAACACCTACAGATCAACCAGATACATTACAATATTACATTATCTATATCGCGCACACAATATTATTTCATCACAATTAAAAGCGCACAGCAAATAAAAAGCGAACTAACAAAAAACAACTTCAATTGAGTTTCTACCTTTTCCATTTAAACCTAAGAAAAAAAGCATTAAAATAAAAAAAAATTTAAACCGACGACGCACATTTTAGAGATATGTATGTACATTTTTATATCTTTTATCATTTCACATCCATCCATCGAGGGCATACACATAATTTCCAATTCATTCCAATTCGGGGGAAGCAGTCCGAAGATGAATTCACAACAAAAGACACAAACACGACTAAATAAATAAATAGAATATTTGTCCTCTTCAAGCGTTCATAAGAGCCATATCCGTACCGACCGAACGCTCGCGAAATATAACAAACTAAAAACATATAAAAAATAAGACTTAAAAAGAAAGAAATTTATACATACAATAAATTATTGTACGTACGAATGAAGGTACTCGCATTGCGCGTCTAAGAAGTACAAACTCTATAAAAGATTTCCACTTCAAGTGTATGTATGTGACATCGACGAGAGTGCGATGAATATGTCTCTCACTCGCTCTTTATGTCATTTGATTGCTTCTCCTTAATTTTGGTTTTCTTTTGCATTCGCACACACGATTACGATTATGAGACAATTTTTTTTTTAATTATCGATTCCAAAGTGCAAAAGATACAGAGATACTTTGTCCGCCTTGGAAAAAATGGAACTAAAAAACCGGAAATACTAATTCACTATTCGGATTAAAGCCGCCAGCGGACTCAGATTTGTTCCTTTGTTTCCCGGGGCAATGATAATGAATGATGCTAAAGAACTTCATGAGCAACGAATACTCGTAGGTTCTTCCATTCGTCTGGAATTATCGAACTTAACTACCCAACGATATGTCAGCCATGGCACAGGCAGCCCGCCGAATACAAGCAATGGAACAGTGCCACTATCATCGCGCCAGGAGAGCCCTGTCCCTGTGTCGCAACTTCCAAATTATATGTACGAGTACCGTTCTCTCTTTCTCACACGCGCGCACTCCTCCTAAGCAAACCACTTTTATATTATCATTTTTTTTTCTGTTATTGTTCCGATTCCAATTCGATGGTGGTGACTCTGTACTCTGAACACACAACACACTAAATGACGACGACTTCACAGATACAAAACTCACAAAAGGTACAAAAACGCCACCATCAGCAACAGCACCCCGAATCCGATGAACGAGTACATATGCCTCTCCACCCTATTCAACGAATATCATCATTTCATTGGGTTTTCCTTCATAGACCATGCAATGCACCGAATGTGGTGCTCTTTCTCCCTGTGCTGCTGCTATCCTTTCAACCCGTTCAACACCCGCTCTACTAATGCTATATAGCAGAGCTGAGTTGCGGGCCCAGTCTCTGGATGATGCATGCATAAAAGTACCTATGTTTCATTTGTACTTTATGCTCAGCTCATGTAAGGACAGTGACGGTGTTGGAGGAGGACGGCTGACCGGGTGGTGACTGGTGAGTCTGAGCTGCACAGCTAAAGCATAAAGTGTTCAAAGTGCAAGACTGTAGATATTTATGCTCTTAAATTGTTTTCTTGACTTTTTGTTCTGTTTTAAGGTTGCTTTTTATTTTATTTTATTTTTCCAATTCATGTGTACATTTGTTGCCGTTCTTCTTCCGCCACAGTCAATCAGACATCAGTTTTGCCTCTTCTCAGTATGTCAGGCGTAGGGAGAAAGAGCTATCCTAATTTGCATTCATTTCTGCAGAATCTGAGCTAGCGAACACTGAATTTCAGAGAAGCAACACCAAACAGCAGCGATTCGTTCGAACTGCGTTGCGACAGCAATTACAGGAACTTGTTGGTCGATGACTTGAAATGACCTAACTCGATTTATTCGTCAAATTGTTTAAAGAATTTATGGAATGGCGTGTTTTTGGCAAGACACAAGCAACAAGCGGTGATCAAGAAAAAAACATTTAGACAAATCTAGGACTATCTTGAATAGACGATTGCCGCAAATGAATGTATGTAACACGTTAGATACGTTGGAAACTTTTGGATAGCTATGTCCTTAATGTTTGCACCAGTTGGGGCTTATTTAATTTGTTTGCCCGTAACTCCATTCCGCGAGGGTATGCGAAGCTCTTTGATCAATCACGCTTTTATCAGTCAAATAAAATGAGATACGTTTTCATGGTCTTATACGACGAGGAGAACGATTCTATGAAAGAAAAGTTGTTATGAGATCCTCGAAGGAATCTGTCCGGAGTACAATGTCAAAATTGTATTGCTGGACTAGCAATCTATAAAGAAACCGGTCGCAATCTAGATGGAGCCGTGAACTCGACCACGTGCTAATACATGCGTTCACGCATTCAATAACTGCCTTAACACAATGGTGTAGGTGAAGCTTTGCATGCAAAGTAGCTGCAGTACAAGGTTAGTCAACTTTTTCTTCTGAACGTGCTGCACTACATACTTTCCAAAACGAAACAAAAACGAAAATGGCGGTGCAGTCCATTCAACAAATTATAGATATTGTTCAAATTAATAATATTTTATGTGACTTGTTTGTTTGGTTGGTTGGATGTACTTAGACCAGAAATAGGTTCATTGTGCTGACGATGTGTAAGGTGGGTGGGTCACCCACTTACTTAGAGAATCATTTTCTCCTCCGAATGAAGGAGCTAATCTTAGCCGTGCAGGCGTTGTTGAGATCCTTATTTTGGCGAGTGCAGAAGTGCAAAGGAGGTGACTGATAGTCTTTTCTTCGCCTTCGTCCACATAGCTTTTACAGAAGTCATTGTAGGGAATGCCCAGCCTTTGAGCATGTCTTCCTTAAGCACAGTGCCTGGTGAGTGTGTTTACTAATTTGGAGAGGGTTTCTCTCTTAAGACTCAGAAGTCCGATGGACCTGGATTTATTGTTTGTCGGCCAAAGCAGCCTTGCGGTGTTGCATTGGTCGAGTTGGTGCCAACGATGGGTGACTTCACTCACCGGATTGTTGTCGATTACGTATTTAACATAAGACGTTGGCGCTTCGATGTCGGTGACGATTATGCTGTTTGAACCAGAAGAGCCTCATGGAACCAGTTCGCCAGCTTCACAATTCCCTGGTACGTCACAGCGACCCGGCACCCAGCAAAGGATGAGACCATACTGACCAGCTATTTCGTTTAGAGATGTGCGGCAGTCTTTCACTGCACTGGATCTCGTTGTGCTGGATGCAAGGGATTTGATGGCCGCCTGACCGTATTAACCCGACCGTATTAACCGACAGCCAGTCAGCGGCTTGCCCGACGGCGGTGACTTCGGCCTGAAAAACTCTGTATTGATCTGGAAGGTTAAAGTAGAGGTGAATGTCCACATCTTCCGAGAAAACTCCCACTCCGTCCTTGGTTTCGGACCCATCCGTAAAAATTTACAGCGATTCGTGGTATCGGACATGACGTTGTGTCCACTCGGTTAGATGTAACTTAACTGATCCAAATTCTAAAAATGTGAAAAAATCTCGGAATCTTTTGGAATACTAAGCATGCATGTATAAAGTTGTTCCTTTCATGCATCTTCTTATAAAATTGTCAGTCGATGGGTGCCAGAAAAAAATTGAACAATCTAAGAGGAAGACACCTGTGCTGAACTGCGCCACTGTGGACGTGCATGCTTCTTCAAGTGAACGACTTACTTAATAGTTTGTACAACAACGATTTCCTCTGCTGCGGCGACTTTCCATTGTGTTCGGGGAGTAAACCGAAAGTGACCACATTAGAGGAGCAATTGTCAGCTTTGGCCATATTCGTCGTGCAACAAAGAGAGAGAGAGAGAGCGAAACAAGGGCAAGGGCTTAAAACCTAGGAAATTTATTTTTGGCGCAAATAGAAGGGACCTACTACTCGTACCTACAATTTTAAGCCGACCGAACGGCAAATTCGAGAAGTTTCTCAGGACAAGTGATGCTCCTCTTGGATGTTTGTCAGACTTTCGCAAGATGTGGGACATTGAAAAAAGGGCCCCGGGGTGATTTAACCCTGAGACGGAGACAAATCGCTCAGAAGTCCAACGCAAAATCACTGAGCCGCTGCGCACAGCTTGAGTTAAACAACACATTAAGGAGATGAATTCCTACGATGGCAAAGGCGTGTTCAAAAACCAAGTCATCAGATGTACACCACAAGAACATCTGAAGGCTGTTTTTATGAAGTATGTTGTTTTGGCGAAGTATCTGCGTCTGTAGCGACAGTCAGGCTGCGCTTAAGGCCCTACTCAAACCCTTAACTACCTCCAAAATAGTACGTGAATGCAAGATATCTCTGAATTCGGTCGGAAGGCTGAATTCACTTAAACTTGTCTGGGTCCCGGGTCATAACGGGATCCCGGGAAATGAGATCTCCGCTGAACTTGCTAGACAAGGCTCAGAGGGTGGCTTCTCAGGACCTGAAACAGCGATTTGTCTGCCTGCGTCCTCGGTCAGGGCTTCCATTGACGGTTGGGTTTCCTATGAACACAATCGCCGTTGGCATGACTCTCCAGGGTGCAGACAGACTAAGCTAATTCTCCCCGACGTCTGTAGGAAATCCGCGGCATTCTTGTTGTCTCTCAACAGAAAAGACTGCAGACAGACCACTGGCGTTCTTACGGGACACTACGTTTTTGCCAAGCACCTTAAGGTGCTAGACCTAAGCGATACCACCAACTGCGAAGCCTGTGGAGAAAGCGACGACACTGCGGAACATTTCCTCTGTGATTGTCCTGCTTTTGCTCGTATCAGGTGGCAGGTATTTGGTGCGGACATGGTGAGTGCTTTAAACCTAAGCTCCTTATCATTGAAGCGCCTTCTCGTTTTTCTTAGCAAAACGAGTAAATTCCCACAGTAAAATGTGATGTGTCTGCCTGGTTGTACAATGGACCGACATTGAGTCTGAGTGCTCCAGTGCAGAAAGTCTCACAAACCCCGACAAAAAAAAAAAATGTTGTTTTGTTTCTGTCCAATGAAAGGTGCAAAGCGACTTAAGGCCTTATGTTACGGCATCGTAAAATGTATTGTGCTGTTGGGAGATACTCATTCATGTCCAACAACAATAAGTAATTGCTATATAAGCCACTTTTAAAAGCAGTTTGGACCTACGCGCTACACTTGTTGGCATGTACTGTACAATGCACTGCACATGCAACAAAAAATTACAAAAATTCCAAACCTTCCAAAACGCAGTACCACGGCAGCATAGTTACTGGACTTTGGCACATACAAAACGCTGATCTAAATATGTATAGATCTAAATATTGAAATGGTTTAAGATGAGATGATCAAAGACATAAAGTAATGCCTCTCAAACTCAACCACTTTAATTCAGAAATAACACAACTACTAAATGCTGACAGCATAATCAAGGAAATAGTTTCATTGATTTTGTCAAAGTAAGTCAGCAAATATGTGTATAAACAATAATATATGTTAGATATTAGCTATGTACCTATTAAATAATAAAAACATAGGGACGGGCTACAGTCCGCTTGGGCGAACTGTTGGATACCCTATTCTTATTCCTATCCCTCATAAGTGGGCGTGACAAAGGTCTAAGTATGGTTGAATTGTTAAGAACGCTCTACATATTTTGTTATATAACATTTAAAGGATTTTATCAGAAAAAAAGCTCCCTAGCTCAAACTTGGGTGTTTCAATAAAATTGTTTTATTTAATTGTGGGCGTGTCAGTAGGCGGATTTAAAAAAAATCAACACATGAGAATAAAGGGCCCCTAGAGAGTATATATTATAAATTTCAGCTCCGTAGCTCAAACTTTGAATTTTCAAAAAAAAAAAAAAAAAATAATTGTGGGCGTGTCAGTGGGCGGATTTCGAAAATATTTACACATGAGCATAAAGGGCCCATAGAGAGTATATATTATAAATTTCAGCTCCCTAGCTCAAACTTTGGATTTTCAAAAATTAATATACGAGGGCGGGTCAATAAGTCCGTGACTTTTGGAATAAAACACAGATTTTTTGATAAAAATTTTTTTTATTTTTAACGTAGTCTCCCTTGAGGTCTATACACTTTGTCCAACGCTTCTCCAATTTTTTTATCCCTTCCAAAAAAAATGATTTGTCGAGGTCCTCAAAATAGGCCTTTATTTGCGAGATGACTTCATCATTGGAGTCAAATCTTTTTCCACCAAGCCATTTCTTCAGGTTTGGGAACAAGAAGTAGTCGCTCGGAGCCAAATCTGGAGAATAGGGTGGATGAGGGAGCAATTCATAGCCCAATTCATGGTTTTTTGCCATGGCAACTGCACATGTGTGCACCCTTGCATTGTCTTGGTGGAAAAGAACTTTTTTCTTGGCCAAATGAGGTCGGTTTTTTTTCAAATCGTCATTGAATCGGTCCAATAAGTTGGCATAATATTCCCCATTGATTGTTCTTCCCTTTTGAAGGTAGTCAATGTGGATTATCCCGCGTGCATCCCAAAAAACAGTCGCCACAACTTTATTGGCTGACAAACCCACCTTGGCCTTCTTTGGCGCCGATTCACCCTTAGAAACCCACTGTTTTGACTGTTGTTTGGTCTCTGGTGTGTTGTGATGGATCCATGTTTCGTGCACGGTTACAAAACGGCGCAAAACCTCCTCCATATTGCGATTAAACAACGCCAAACCTTCCTGTGAAGTTGTTACACGATTGCGTTTGTGGTCGACTGTGAGCAAACGCGGCACCCATCTTGCGGAAAGCTTTCTCATGCCCAAGTGATCATTCAAAATTGAAACCACTGAGCCATGCGAGATCCCTACGGCTTCCACAATCTCTCGCACTTTCAATCTTCGGTCGGCCAACACCATATCGTGAATTTTTTCGATTGTTTCGGGTGTAGAGACCTCAACTGGGCGTCCAGGACGTTCGGCATCTTCAGTGCTTGTACGGCCACAACGAAATTCAGTAAGCCACTTTTTTACCATTGAAATCGATGGTGCAGAGTCCCCATAGTCTTTTTCAAGCTTAGCCTTGGTCTCGGTAATGGTTTTTTTCGCAAGAAATAATGCTTAATAAGCACACGAAATTCACTTTTTTCCATTTTCTCCTCAAATTAGTGAGTAGTCGATAAAAATAGCTGTCAAACACAAACTAACTGACGCAGCAAGTTTAAATTTTGACAGGAGTCAACTGACAGATGCCTGTTGACAGGAGCAGTGTTACTGTTTCAGTAAAGAGGTCAGAAATTCAAAAAGTCACGGACTTATTGACCCGCCCTCGTACCCTTAGAATAGGGTATAAAAAAATTATTTAATTTATTTGTGGGCGTGTCAGTAGGCGGATTTTGAAAATTGTTTATCCCGAGCAGTTTTAGGAGTCATAGATCATATATAAAAAATTTCAGCTTTCTAGCTCAAAATTCGATTTTTTCCAAAATTTTGTTTTTTTGAGTTTGTGGGCGTGTCTGTGGGCGGATTTCAAAAATTCGTAAACTTGATTATTTCGGGACCATAGAGAGTATATGGTTAAAATTTCAGCTCTCTAGGTCCAGTTTAAAGGCCTAATTTTTGCCGACAGACGGACGGACGAACGGACATGGCTAGATCGACATTACTATCGATGCTGATCATAAATATAGTAACTTTTAGGGGTCTACGGGCAATATTAAGGTATGTTACAAACTATGCGTCAAAATTAATATACCCTTAGAATAGGGTATAAAAATGGATTCCTTGAGGTACTCCAGAAGTGACATGTTTTTTTAGACAGGCCTAAGTCAGTCTTTGGTAGGTCTTTTCTTGGATCGGGTTAGATTCCCTCACTATTGCAGTTCTCTCGCGAGTGTAGGCCTCTGCAATGTCCTTCGATAATTTTTAATTTAAGTGAACCTCAAAAACCGAAACATAAAAAAAGCGGCCAAGTGCGAGTCGGACTCGCCCGTGAAGGGTTCCGCGCGAATTATAATTATTATTTACTTAGGCACCTATTACAGATTTATTATTAGAAAATAATGGTACACGGTTTACGCATAAGGTTTATGTTTATGAAATTAAATGTTTTTTTTTAATATTTGAGTTGATTGAATGAAAGGTTAATTGCGGTTTACGATTTATGACGTATTAAAAAAAACTACTTGCTGGATCTCGTTCAAACCAATTTTCGGTGGAAGTTTGCATGGTAATGTACATCATATATTTTTTTTAGTTTCATCATTCTCTTATTTTAGAAGTTAGGGGGGGGGGGGCACATTCTACCACTTTGGAAGAATGTAAACTATTCAGTTTAGAAAAAAATGAGATTAGAAACCTCAATATCACTTTTTGAAGACCTATCCATAGATACCCCACACGTATGGGTTTGATGAAAAAAAAAATGAGTTTCAGTTCTAAGTACCTACATATGGGGAACCCCCAAAATTTATTGTTTTTTTTTTATTTTTATGTGAAAATCTTAATGCGGTTCACAGAATACATCTACTTACCAAGTTTCAACAGTATAGCTCTTATAGTTTCGGAAAAAAGTGGCTGTGACATCCCCGGACAGACAGACAGACAGACAGACATGACGAATCTATAAGGGTTCCGTTTTTTGCCATTTGGCTACGGAACCCTAAAAATGCTTTGCAGTAAAAAATATCAATTTTCTTGTTCTCTTTTCTTGAGTTATGATAAAAATTTAAGGGGCCATAACTCTCCCCGTTTATAGCATTCACAGTGGTCCGCCTGTGGGGTTCGCCGGTTTGATCTCAAAAAGTGTCAGCAATCCTTCCGATTTCGGATCACTTCGTTACTGAGGCCGCCAATGCTGTTGTTGTTGAATTTGTGGGATCCAACCTTTAAGCTTGCCTCTCTTTCGCGATTGAATAGGAATGTCGATTGATATTCGTCGCGTTTCTTTGAGAAACGTATCCACGGTTGCTCATTAAAACGATTGCAACAATTATAGCCAGCAGCCATATATTTTTGTTTGCAACACAAATTATTGTATTTATTTGCAGCATGTATCCAAAACAGTTCCCAGTATCGATGGCGATACATTGTTGTTGTTAAATGTGTAAATTCGAGCACTACTGTGTATACATTTCTCAAAGAAACACACATATTACCTTCTTGACAGGGTTTGTAGGATATCTCCTTTGAATATGACAGTAATAACTGAGCCGGAGATAGGTTCTTAGACGTGAAGGCCCTCTGCGAATGGTCAGTCACCTTATCGTGTGTGCCATTCTGGATTGTATGGTACCGGTGCGGAGGCTTACGTCGCAATGATTTCACGGGCTATGCTGTCGACGACTGTTATCATCAGAAAAGGTCACCCATGGCGCCCAGGATGTTCAAAGAGCGACAAACTAAAAACTGCCCATAACCCGAGTCAAGGTGGTATGGAATACGTGCCGAGGACTGAATGGTGCGATATTAACAAACATGTGTATCTTGAACGCAATGCCCCTACAAGATACCAGGCGCCCTGTAATAGTAACCACCCTAACACATGTACGGAGCTCTGCAGATGCGGAAAACTTTTTTGGCATAACTCGTGGGTGGAAAAAAAGAACAACAACAATAAATAACAAACAATGTACGGAGTCAGAAAAACAATCTCTACTCCCCAGTATCTCAAATTGAGACGGTGACAGAGGAGGTAACCCCACCAAGCCACGGCTGTCCACAGAAGAGAGAAAAAACAGTAAAAAAAAATACCAAGTGAAACCGAGCACCGAGGCTAAAGCAGCAACCGGCTCGAGCGCTAACCAGATGAAGCACGAGTATTTCACTGGGACGCTAAACGCCGGACTGCCGCCGAAAATACGCAAAAGTTCTTGCTGAGAGGCCCACCCTGGCTGAAACCCCATCATCTGGAAAAGATCAAGGTCGACGGATAACCATCCAAAAGACCCACCGAAAAACAAAAAAAAAAACACAAACCCCACTCAGAGCCAACAAAATAACTAAGTGAGGGGGAATCTTAGAGGCTAAAAACTCAAGCCGAGATCAGAAGATAGGTAAAAGTCCATCGATACTACCCACCGAAAGGGCTTAAGCCCAAACACAGCAACCTTGTACATGGGTTCTACCCAATAGGGATACTACTGCCCAATGTTAGCTTGCTATCAGGCACATCATGCATCCAGAAGAGACCCTGACTGACCATCAAATCAAACTGGTAAATAAAAACCTTTTAGAGCGCTTCGGTGAATCACGACGTAGACATAGAGTGGTCTCCCTTAAATTTGTTCCTCTATCAGCAAGAGATGGCTGGCTAAGGCTATCCATTACAACCCAAAAAAGTCTTATGTCAGCGGTGATTACCATTAAGCCCTGGAAACTGTCCATGGAACTGTAATTAAGGCGATAACTTACCCATACTATATCCCTGTGCAGTTTTTCTTCCCAACGATGATCTTACGCCAAAGGAAGTCTTCCTTAGCATGATAGCCAGACAAAATCCTACATTTCTACGAAGGGTTGACGAATCCTTAAGGTAGAAATAGAACAAATTGGGACACAAACAATTGCCTTCTCAATATACTACAAGTCTAAAGTTCAGATTCTCTCAAATGCTGTTTTTAAATTCCTCACAAATTCTGGTAAAAATTAAGGCACAACACCCTAACCAGAAGAGAGAAGTCCCCAGCAGAGACTTAAGAAGGCGCATAAGAAATCAAACCAGACGCAGAGTAGTGCCGCTAGCTAAGAGAGATTCACCGAAACGCTATCCCTAATGACTCGGACGTTAAGAAATCCATTGCAAACCCGTGTAGACGTCCAAGTCTAAGGCATCAAAGTCACATCACTAAACGAAAAGACCGGTAACCCAACCAGTAGTTCCCAATAAACCTAGACATGGGAATTATGTGTATCCAAATAAATTAACAGCACGTTGAATTAGTGTTTTATAGTCAAAGAATTAATAAGGATCAATAATACAAGGCACTTATCCAGGAGTCATATATTTACAAGGACCACCCTGGCCATTGCTATCAGGTCATTGCTATCAGGTCTAATGTTGAGCTCAAGAAACTCCTCAAGGCAATCTGTGCTTTTTTCAGAAACACTTATTGAAATTTCTCTATCTGGTTAAGCTGTTATCGCCTCAACCAACTGGAAATTTACTGGTGAATCCAAGTTTTTGGCCGAAGGATATGCTTGTGAAGGAATTTGTGAGCAGGCCTAACATCAAGAAAGCTCAACCAAAAAACTTTCCAAAAAACTGAGAACCACTGACGTAACTCCCTCAACCTTCAACCTTTATTACCAAAATACTGGGGGTCTTCGTACTAAATTGCGTGATGTCTTACTTTTCTCCTCATCTTGTCAATATGATGTAATTGTTTTTACCGAGACCTGGCTCACTGGTGACCATCATAATGAAGAAATGTTCAACAAGGACCTCTACGAAGTTTATCGCAAAAACCGTTGTCCCATTCTTACCAACTGTGAAAGGGGTGGAGGAGTAATAGTTTCCGTGCGAAAATCATTGAGCAGTGACGAAGTAGTTATACCTCCAATTGATTTTGATGTGGACCAAGTAGCAGTTAAGATCAAATGTATTCCGGGTAAAGAAATTATTCTTATTGTAAGTTATATACCACCAAGGAGTTCTTATTTATTATATAAAGCGCATATCCATAATTGTTCTTTAATTTTAAATAATTTAGATGATCATCAGCATGTCATCCTACTTGGAGACTTTAACTTGCCTAATTTAATTTCGTCTTTTGATTACGAAGAGTCCATACTTTTTCCTCTTAACGTAAACTTTGATTATGAGCGTGAAGTTGTTGATACGCTTGCCCAGTTAGATCTTAGGCAGATAAATCATTTTGCCAATGAGTTTAATAATGTTCTAGATTTGGTTTTTGTAGATTCTGAGCTAAGTATTAATATCAGTAACTCTATGATTCCACTTTTTCCTAATTCTGTTTTTCATGTAGCTTTATCTATCCAATTGGAATTTTACGACTATTTTCGACCGGGTCCTTCTGTCAATATCTATAAGTATAATTATGCTAAAGCTAATTTCAATAGCATCTCTAACTATTTAGATAGTATTGATTGGTTGGTTCTTTTAAATAATGACAATATAAATAATTCTTTTTATTTATTTATTTATTGAAACAGTTAAACTGGCAATCGATATGTTTACACCTAAAGTAAGGGTTGTATCGGGTGCTAAACCTATCTGGTTCAATAATAGAATCGTGAATTTAAATAATAGGAAAAATAAAGTCTATAAGCAGTTCCGAAAAAGAAGCAATGATCCTGATCTTTTGTTAGTTTATCGGAGGCTACAAAAAGAATTTGATGTTTTAAACAAGTTTCTTTACAGACAGTATGTTCTTTCTGTAGAATCTAATTTAAAGACTAATAGTAATCGTTTTTGGAGCTTTATCAATAGCAAAAAGCAATCTAGCGGTATTCCTTACTGTATGCGTCATAATGATGTATCATCTTCCGACCTTTTAACTATTTGTAATATGTTTGGTAACCACTTTCAGTCTGTATATTCAAGAGGTATTACTCCACATATAAATTCAAGTGATAGCTTAGTGTCAGGTAATTATTTAAATGTTGGTAATCTAGAGTGTTCAATACACGAAGTTCAAATTGCTCTTTCTTTATTAAAACTAGATAAAAATCCTGGTTTCGAGGGCATCCCGCCAATTTTACTTCAAAAGTGTTCTTATGCGTTTTCCGTGCATTTATGTTTAGTGTTTAACTTGTCTCTGCAGACTGATCATTTTTTGGGAGTTTGGAAGAACTCGTTTATAACACCAATTTATAAATCTGGATCAAAGCAGGATATTACTAATTATCGTCCAATATGCAAAATTTCGACCATACCCAAGTTATTTGAAAAACTTATTTATGAGAAACTTACACCTCTCTTAAAGAGATTTATCTCTCCGTTTCAACATGGTTTTGTGGCTGGTAGATCTACCACTACAAATCTCTCAGTCTTTTGTCACACTGTCTTGAAAGACCTTGAGAAAGGGTTACCGTGTGATGTGATTTATACTGACTTTGCTAAGACGTTTGACAGCGTTAATCACAATACATTGATGCCCAAACTAAACAGGTTTGGTTTTCACTCCAATTTTCTAGAGTGGATTCGCTCATATCTTACAGATCGTATTCAGTATGTTCGTATTAAGGACGTTCTTTCATCACCAGTGTATGTAACGTCTGGAGTACCTCAGGGAAGTCATTTGGGTCCTTTGCTTTTCCTCCTATTTATTAATGAAATTCCTGATTTGTTTCTGCATTCCCAATGTTTAATGTTTGCCGACGATTTAAAATTGTTCCGACCTATTAAGTCTGAGCATGATTGCATTCTTTTGCAGGAAGACCTTGAGAGACTTTCTATGTGGTGTCATAACAATGTCCTTCGACTCAATGTCTCCAAATGTCAAAGCCTATCCTTTTGTCGTAACCTCTCCCCAGTTTCATTTACGTACGTGATCGATAATTCCTCATTGTCCATTATCTCCTCTAAGAAAGACCTAGGAGTCATATTTGACAAAAAACTAAATTTCTCCCAGCATATTGACTTCTTGGTTGCTAAAGGCAATTCAATGTTGGGTTTTATATTGCGGAATTCCAAAGACTTTCATGATCCACTTACTCTCAAATGTCTATTCTTTGGATTTGTCAGGTCTAATCTCGAATACTGTAGTATAGTATGGAATCCATGTTATGAAGTACATTCCAATAGAATTGAGAAGATCCAAAAACGTTTAACTAGGGTTACTATGCGTAAATTACGCTGGAATATTGAAATGCCTTCGTATGAGACAAGATGCAAATTATTTGGTATTTTGCCTCTTTTCAGGCGTAGGCAATATTTTTCACTTATGTTTATTCGCGATTTAATAAACAACCATATCGATTGCCCTTTTCTTTTATCATTAATTGGTTTCTATGCTCCATCAAGAGTACTTAGGAATCGTTTATTGTTTTATATTCCATATCATAGAGTTAATTACGGTTGAAATGAACCAATTACCAGATGCCTTAAAGAATGCAATAAGCATAGCAGTCTATTCGAGTTTGATTTGAGTAGAGACTCGTTTAAAAATAAATTAATCTTGGCGTTAGGCTTTGGTGGTAGAATTTAAGAATTTAAGTATTGAAATTGTATTAAGTAATCTAGTAGATGTTTTCAGTTGATGAAATAAATGAAATAAAATAAATAAATATTTTTGTTTTTATTTTCTTTTTTCTCCTTCTTCTTTTTGCAACTTTAAATTATTGTTAATTTTTCCGATTTCTTTCTCTTCTTAATTTATTATATCCGCAAGTGCAAGTTGTAAAATATCTATCTCTTTGTCTTTATAATATTACCAGGATAAAACCTGTATGTAAACTATAAGAATTCTTTATATTCTTAAATGTACAGCGATTTAAATAAATAAATAAATACTAAATACCAGGTAAAACGGCATGTCAGGTGAACTATTGCATGACTCATGAAATGAGGGCAGACGAAGAGCCTGCATTCTTTATAAAAAAAATATTAAAATTATTCCCATTCCAGGAGTACACTAGCAAATGTCTGGGAGCGGCCATCGTCGAACGCAACCATACGCAAAAAAGGTATGACAGAGGCAATCGCCTGGTGATTCCACCGAACATACAGCTCATCATTGGATGTGATGCAAACGCTCACCATACAATGTGGGGGAGTTCCAATGTTAACAACAGGGGTGAGTCGCTCTTAGAATTCATTCATTTCAATAACCTTGAAATTATCAATTACGGAAATAGTTTCTCTTTTATAAACAGAATCAGAGAAGAAAACATAGACCTAACTCTCTGCACCCCATTATGAATACGAATGTCAGATCTTCGTCATATCATCGTCTACGTTAATTCAGGTAGCAATAACCGCAAATCATTCAGACAGGCAAAATCTACCGACTGGTTCGCATTCGCATACAGCCTCACTATTGCCGAAAACTTGACTAGCTGTAACAGAATCGTCAGACATATTGACAGCCTAGAACTTGCCATTGATAAGCTTAACCACGCTATCACAAACGCATACCACTAATCTTGCCCAGAGAAAAGAAAATGAGGCAATAGAATTACACTCTGGGGGCCTGTTACACAAAGCTACAAGTGTACAACTTGTAGGATTATATTAGTTTGACAAGTACAGATTATTGATGAAGAAGCTGTGATTCGGCAAGACCTTGTGAAATCGCCAAGGACTCGCCACTGGGAAGCAACTCCCAAAACTACCCACGGGACAGATACAACGTGGATCTATGGAGTCTCTCCCTCTAGCCGTGAAACCATTTAGAGCTTCTAATGTAGCGCAAAAGACTTCTAACGTCAGCGTTAGCCAAGTCGTTGGGATCACTAAGCAAGAAGGCTTGTGGATAGAGGTTTCTTTTATGATATAGAGCAGGGCATGTACAAAGAAGGTGAAGTGTATTCTCCCCCTACTCTTTGTCCATGCAGCTTCAAAGCTAGAGGTGTCCTTGCCTGATATATTTAAATAAATAAATAAATATCATAAATAAGCACTTTAGAACTTACACTTTGTGGAAAATTGTTCCATAGGGCAAGTGTTTAGAAACTTTTAGCAAATTAGATATTCAAAGACTTCAAACGTCGAGATGCCGAAAGAGGAAAAGAAAAAGAACAAAGCACGCTGTTAAATTAGGAAAAGGTGGACAAAAGTCTTGGTTTTCTTTTCATTAAACTGTTTATCATGGTGAGAATGAAACGAACTTTATTTTACGAAAGAGAGTAATGAAGATCGCAATAAAAACATAAAAACATAACTGGCTTATGTTACCACTTGCAGGTGAAATTCCACTTCTGCTCTAATAATATTTAATAGGCAAACAGCTGCCTGCTCCGCGTCCTTAATTGCCCTGTAACGACACCTACAATAGAGCTAATGTACAGTCGGTTTAAAGAAATTAAACACTTAGAGCGGGTCCAGCTTTGGCCAGATCTGCTTTGTCGCAAGACTTATTGTGCATCTAGTACACCTAAGATTTGCTCCCTCGATTGCATATAGCTCAAACATAAGTTAGCATACCTAGAGAGCCTTTGTCAGGTAAAAGAGGTAATTCGGTTCCTTTTTTGGCTGCAATATCTCCATGCCCCGGCACCCATCTCATTAGGACACGATCGGCAGTCTAGGGCTACGATGAAGTTTGAAGAGACTGACTGCAGCGACTTAATCGTGGCTGGGCTATCCGAGAAAATACGGATGTCCTTAATGGATATCACATTTCTCTTTTGCCTACGCAACAATGACTATGAGAGATATCTAATGCATAGACAAGCTGTACGTTTGACTTTACCCAGCTTGTCAAGATTTATCGCTTTATCAGACCATTCCGTATGTAAGAATTGGTCTCACCACCGAAACATATAGCCAATGAGCGGGGTTGTAAGGCCCACTTGTTGCCAATGGGGTTTTTGCATAAGAAAAGTGATAGGTACTATAGCTTTTTTTACTCTTTCTTGTATGTTGGGTTTTCATATTTTTTTTTATAATGTACTCGCACTAAAGGGACTTTTGAATACCCTTATAATGTAATAGCTACACAGAGCGGGCGTCAAGGAAATTAGGGTTAGAAGATAGGGAGATATGTCGATGCACGTTGGTTTTGAATGTTTGTAGATTATAATGTGTATTAAAAATGAGGCGGGGAAGAGCATTCCACATTCGTGTTGTACGGCTAAGGAAAGATTCCTTGTATTTTACTGTACGTCCGAATACAGGCTTAATGGTATACTGATGCGCATTCCTTGCTCAGCGGGTATTGTGGTTGAAATGTTCTAGATGGAATGCAACTGGCTATTTCGTTTTAGCACTTATAGCAGAAAAATAACGAACGACAAGAGACATTGCGACGATGACTAAGAGAACCAAGCGATCTTCCGATGTTACAGTCACCGATGAGTCTTATCGCGCGTTTTTAGATCCTGTCAAATAATTGGTGCACCAGACCAGATATACGCATTGTACTCAATTTTTGGGCGGATAAATGCCCTATAATTTAATTTAATTTTAATTTTAATTTATTCAGCTTAATACAAGCTATTTGTCTTTAAACTACAAAACTAAGACTTAAAAACTAATACTTACAAGCTAGAGATAAAGTTAGGGTTTATGGAGACGGAGGCTAAGTTTAATGGAGTGCTGCGGTTGAAATCAAAAATATAAATGTTTGAATTTTCCTTCCGTAGCATTTCCCGTATGCTATCGGTTCGTTGGAGCCATAGAACGTGGGGTGGGTTGGTAGATAGAAGAGACGGTGTTGTCTTAAATTACGAGGGTTAGTATTAAAGGAGATGGAGTTGTAAAGGGACGGGCAAACGATAGAGCCTGAGAGGAGGTGATGAATGAAGAGAATGTCTGCTGCATCTCTGCGGTCTTCAAGGCTATTCAAGTTAATGAGTTTGAGGCGGTCTTGATAGGGAGGCAGAATTAGGGGATCGTTCCAAGAAGGTCCGCGGAGGGCAAATCGAAGAAAACGTCGTTGTATGTTTTCGATTCTGGTTACATGAACTTGCTGAAAGGGTGACCACGTTTGGCTGGCGTATTCGAGGAGGGGGCGGACAAAAGTAATGTAGAGAGATCTGGTCACGTATGGATCAGAGAATTCCTTTGACCACCGTTTAATGAACCTTCGTCAATGTGCGAACGGAAATTAAGCTGGCGGTCGTACAATATGCCAAGGTCACGGAGAGACTGTACGAAAGGTATAGGTTGATCATGAAGAAGGTAAAGACGGGGAGGGAACTTGTTGTATTTAAGTGATAAGATTATGGATTGGCATTTCGCAACATTGAGCTCTAGGCAGTTTTTGAGACACCAAATAGAAAAACTATCTAGATCTTGTTGTAGCAAGCAGGAGTCTTGTGATGAAGATATGTGTTTGAAAAATTTGGTGTCGTCGGCATAGAGAGATAGAGGAGTGTTTAATAACCCTTTCCAGATCGTTTATAGTTAAGATGAAGAGGAGTTGACCTAGGTGGCTGCCTTGTGGTACACCAGAGGTTGCCAGGAATGGGGCAGATAGGACGGACCTGAAGCGAACATTATATAAACGGTTTTACAGATAAGACGATATCCATTTCAGCAGTATTGGCTCGAAACCAAGGGTGTACAAATTGAAGAGAATTAATTTATGGGATATCTTATCAAAAGCTTTACTAAAATCAGTCGAAATAACATCGACTTCTTTACCACTTTCGAAGGCCGTTAGCGCAGAGGACGCGAATTCAACGAGGTTAGTGGTGGTTGATCTACCTTTTAGAAAGCCATGTTGGTTTTGGGAAATTAAAGACTTGCATTGAAAGCTTAAGGATTCGTACAAAATGCTTTCCAGGAGTTTGGGTATATGCGAAAGTTTGGCTATCGGGCGATAATTAGTAACTTCACTTTTTAATCCCTTTTTATGAATCGGCGTTATGACGGAGGACTTCTATATCTGAGGAAAGTCGCCTTGAGATAGTGAGAGCTTAAAGAGGTGCGAAAGGGGGTAGGAGAGCACTAGGGAACACTTCTTAAGAAAAATAGCGGGAATACCATCAGGGCCAGATGAATATTCATCATTAAGTTTTTGCAACTTATTTTCAATTACAGAAGGTTCAAAAGTTTGAGAGAGAAAGGGACCAGTGGAGTACTCGAGTAGGTAGTTGAAATAAGAATGATCTGGTATAAAGGAGTTGTCGGCAAAAGATTTTGTAAAAAAGGAGGCAAAAAATTAGCAGGTTTGTGGATCACTTGAAGATATGGTTTCGTAAGAGAGGGATGGGGAGTAGCCGTCGGATTTTTTCTTGTAGTTAACGAATCGGAAAAAAGATTCAGGGTCGCTTATAAGAATGGCTTGCGCATTGTTAACACGTCTTTGATAGAGGGAGTTATAAGCCTGGGTGAATCGAAAGTATGAGCCAAGATAGTTGGAATAGTCAGAAAAAGACTTGTTTCGAAGGAAAACTGACCATAATTTGTTTCTCTTGTTGCGTAACGATCGGCGTCTTCGATTATACCAAGAGGGAGATGTAGAGAAGGGTTTTGGCCGAGAAATAGGGACAAAAAGGAAGATAGAAAAGAATAATTCTCTGTAAAACAAGGAGAGGGCATCATTTACAGGGAGATTGGCAAATTCAAATGAGACTTTGCTGAGTTGTTCACTAATTTTACGGAAATTGGCTTTATGAAAATCATAGCACTGGGGGCCGGCGGGCGGTGTGGACTGTAGAGGAGGGTCGTGGAAAAATGAAAGACGAAGTGGGGGTTGAAGGTTGTTAATAGTCGAGAGAAGAAGAGGGGAAAGCGAGACAAAGGAGTTAAGTGGGTCAGTAGTGAAGCTTAGGTCTAACTGCCCATCCATATAATTAGAGATGCCGCTTACTTGGCATAGACTTGAGTCGGTTAGTCGATCGATGAAGAGACATTCTTTAGTTGAGTTGGGATTTGAAGCAATGAAAAATTCGTCATCGGATAAAGCCCAGTGCAGTTAAGGCAGGTTAAAGTCGCCGAAAATGATGACGTCGTCAGAGGAATCAGATATCTCTATAACTTGATCAATTGCGTTAACAGCAAGTTGATAGCATTCGATGGGTTGGGCCGGCAGGATGTAGAAACACATTACGTATAGGGACTTGTGGGGGAGTGTTATTTTTATTGCAACAAAGTCTAGTTCTGAAGACGAGGAAGTAGCAATCGGAGAAGAGTCAAGGTCGTTGTGAATAGCCAGAAGAACACATCGACATGGGGAGTTATCCGTTTGGCGGCTGATATCGTCCCGAAAGACATTAAATATGGGTGGGAATAATCCCGGGTTCTTTATATTGGGAATCAGATTGGTTTCAGTTATAGCGTAGATATCGAATGGAAGAGCATGAGATTGACGGAGAAGAGCTTGTATTTTTGAGCGCACATCAAATATGTGGACATTCCAACGAAAGTTGTCATTAACACACATACCGAGAATGGAAAGCCGTTCGATTTCAACGATGCAAGTGCCATTCATGGACAATGGCATGTTATTAGGGTTTGCTTTAATCACTCTTATTGCGAAGATCAACTATCAATTAATGATTGTTATTTATCAATCCATTTTATTAATTGGTATTTTGACAGTTGACAATATTGATGATACAATGTGAACTTTTTATTTTGAATAAAAAAATACGGTATTGTGAAGAACAATTTTCATCGATTTTCTTGTCAGCTGTCAATTTATCTTTCAATCTTAAATTTGCAGTCGATGTGTTTGTGCTGGTGAAAAAAAAATAAGAAATGTGAGTTTTGAATTAAAAAAGTGATAAAATGTTTAATTTTTTTATATTCCAAACGTCTCAAAAAGTAGTAAGCAACAAAAAACAGTTATGCAGATTGGTCCAGTTGATGGAAGAGAACGAGGAACTCGCCAAGGGATTTTGTTCCAAAGCTGTGGCAAATACAAAGTGGGAAGTCATTGCTGTGGAGTTGAATAGCTTAGGGCCTCCAGAACGAACTTCAGAAAAGTGGCAGAGAGTAGTATGCATAGATCTAAAATGCAAAACAAAAAAGAAGAAAACAGAAAACAAAATAGAAGTAACAGCCAGTGGTGGTGGACCCGTTGACCAAACAGGCTTCACCAATTTAGAAGAAGCTGTTGTAAATTTGTTAGGATTCAATACATGCGTTAATCCACTTCGAAGAGAATTTGGTTTGGAAAATGTTACCGTCTCCAATGAAAATGATATGTCAACTGAAACGGCGCACATGAACAATCTACAAATCAGATTGACGGCATTCACAATAGCACAATTTTTATCAATTCATTTTCACAATACCGATTTTTATTTGAATTGATAAATTCTATCAATCGTCAATCGGTTGTAAGTTGATATTCGCAATAAGGCTCAATGACAGAAGACAGCATTGCGTTTTGGAAGCATTAAATTGCACTCTATTAGTTACACCGCAATGAGTTATGTCGAGATCGGAATTCAATAAGCTTAACATACGTTGCCGGTCCAGTTCCACACCCGAAGATGAGGGGCGTGAACCAAGAAACGAATATGAGAAGCTGATTGTACTGTCGTCGGGAAAGGATTGAATTGGATTAGAGGTAATAGACAGGTAATCATTTATAAACATAGGGACGGGCTACAGTCCGCTTGGGCGAACTGTTCGATACCCTATTCTTATTCCTATCCCTCATAAGTGGGTGTGACAAAAGTCTTAGTATGGTTGAATTGTTAGGAACGCTCTACATATTTTGTTATATAACATTTAAAGGATTTTATCAAAATTAACACATGAGCATAAAGTGCCCCTAGAGAGTATATATTATAAATTTCAGCTCCCTAGCTCAAACTTTAAATTTAAAAAAAAAAAAAAAAAAATTGTGGGCGTGTCAGTAGGCGGATTTTGAAAATATTAACACATAAGCATAAAGGGCCCCCTAGAGAGTAGGTACATATATATTATAAATTTCAGCTCCCTAGCTCAAACTTTGGATTTGCAAAAAAGTTGATTTTAAATTGTGGGCGTGTCAGTGGGCGGATTTTGAAAATATTTACACATGAGCTTAAAGGGCCCCTAGAGAGTATATATTATAAATTTCAGCTCCCTAGCTCAAATTTTGGTTTTTCAATAAAATGGTTTTATTTAATTGTGGGCGGATTTTGAAGGAGTCATAGATCATATATAAAAAATTTCAGCTTTCTAGCTCAAAATTCGATTTTTTCCAAAATTTTGTTTTTTTGAGCTTGTGGGCGTGTCTGTGGGCGGATTTCAAAAATTCGTAAACTTGATTATTTCGGGACCCTAGAGAGTATATGGTTAAAGTTTCAGCTCTCTAGGCCCAGTTTAAAGGCCTAATTTTTGCCGACGGACGGACGGATGGACGGACATGGCTAGATCCACATTACTATCGATGCTGATCATAAATATAGTAACTTTTAGGGGTCTACGGGCAATATTAAGGTATGTTACAAACTATGCGTCAAAATTAATATAGGTACCCTTAGAATAGGGTATAAAAATGAGAAAGAGAGTCGGAGCAGCATTTATTTGGTGAATTGCAGACTAGGGGAAATACCATCTGGACCAGCGGATTTGTGAACGTCAAGATCTTGAAGTACGCTAGCCACTGTATACGAGTGCGGAAGTGGATTGGTCCCATGGAGTATTCTACGCGCTCGAGTACAGGGGGAGACAAAGCACAATCTTGAAGCGTTGAGCTGACTGCAAAGTGAGCAGTATGCAGATTGGCCTTATCTATAGAGCTGACAGTTTTAATGTCATTGTAAATGAGTGTCGGGATAGATGATGAGGTCGAATTCTTGAAGATTTTATCAAATGACCAAAAGTTTTTGTAGTATTTTTTGCCTTAACGTTTGGTCATAGGAGAATTGGACACTAATTAATGTGGGCATTGCAGTCTTTTCTGGCTCGTTTAACCTTTTGCAGCTCGAGTCACACCACGCGTTTACCTTGGGTTTGATACTTTTTATCATGTTAGGGATGAAAGACTTCATGGATTATGTTTGTGACCATATAAGCAGCAGCATCCACGTCGCTGTCGACGAAGCACGCGACGAGAGGCAATCAGCAACAGTTAACTTCGTGGCGAAGATGAGACCCAAGAAGTTAGCTTCATCGAAAAAAGTTAAACTTGTACCATTAATAGAGGGTGGGTCAATATGTGGGATTTTGTATTTCCTGGAAAAAGAGTACAAGTTCGGTTTAGTGGGGATTTACACCCAGGCCACAACGATCTGCCCATCTCGTTCGCTTGTTAAGAGCGTTTTGCAGGAGTTCCTTTAAAGTAATGAGCTGCATTCCACAGACTGCAATAGCAAGTCCATAAAAAGAATGCACGGAATTACGTTCTATTTGAAAACGTGAAATATTTTAATAATGTACTTATGATATTTATGGCG
Source organism: Portevinia maculata (assembly GCA_949715645.1). Taxonomy (NCBI): domain Eukaryota; kingdom Metazoa; phylum Arthropoda; class Insecta; order Diptera; family Syrphidae; genus Portevinia; species Portevinia maculata. The sequence continues at coordinate 227,135,563 of OX454526.1, forward strand.
ACGACGTAGAGTTCTGAATTCAAAAGTAGATCCCAGAAACAATGCAATGTGTATGCCAGGCATGCCGCCCCCTGCAACCCCCCTGCTTGTGGTCACTGTTAGATTTTGGAGGAGGTTGGGGAACGTGCTATGTTGGGTATACTATTGAAATAGCTGAATGTTGTACAAGATACAATGAGTGTTGTTAAAAAAAAAATTTGGCTGTAACGGCCCATACAAGGACTAAAACCTAGCTTCTCCACCCAATTGCTTGTGTGAAATGGAAGTGGACCTACATTATTGAGCCAAATCCAAACGTGCAATTTAAGAAACTTCTCATGACAAATGATACTGTTGGATATTTTTCAGACGCTCGCAAGAGGTGGAGCAATAATGGAAAGAACTTTTAGATGCAACTTGGCCCCGGCCGGATTTGAACCTGAGACTTTTAGATCAGTAGTCCAACACAATAAACTCTGTGCTTTTTATTACTACTAATTTGTCTCACCTTTGAAAAATAAATCATAGACGTCCCACTGAAGTGGTTCATAATGGACTTATGCCCCTGCGCCGTTTAACACACTAACCACTGATACACTGCGCCCACCCATTGAACTTTTTATATTAATTAAGGATTACTTTTGAATTAAACAATTAATAAACTGAATGTACTTTCAATTTTAGCCTTAGTAAAAACATATAGGTAGGTACATATTTTTATATTTAAACCAAGCACACAAAATGAAGATAAATATGTAGTATCATTTCAAATCGATACATACGAACACAATTCCACAAAATCCTAAAACGATAAATGTGCATAGGTGCATACCTATTCTCTACTTCAACATCGTGGACAGTGTAGTTGTGCTACTACAAGTTTATTGGCATATGCATGCAAAATCCATGAGTACACCCAGATGTGATGCTGCATTTACAGATGCAGCAGCTAAGTAGGTAGGTTCCTACTATCTGTAGTTTTCCACTGCACTGGTATATTTCTGCGAATAGGTACGTATTTGCATTTCTCATTTTCTCCATATTGCTGTAATCAGACAAGATACACTCGTTGTATCTATGAGTGTGTAGGTATCGCATTTAATATTGATAGACTTTAACTTTTCATTACACCACATCGAGACCAAGAAGAACGCCATCTATCGGTGTAGCTATTCATATTCTTTGCTCGCGATTTTCTAGTTATTGATTGAAGTGTTTTTGCTGGTGTACAGCTGTGTACAGTCATTTCGTTTGGGGTGCGTTTGTCGCTTATAATCACCAACAACTAGTCGTACCACCATTTTCATCTTAAACAGCAGATCCACTACCATCGTCATGTTCATGTCATCTCATCACCATTCAGCTAAGCAACTACATATAACCCAATCGACCGAAACCGACAGTGACAACGACGACGACGACGACAAAACAACCAAAAGACCCACCATCAAGGAGGCCAGACGTATACCATCGCGCATTCTTCATTTCGTCTTCGACATTACCATCTCCGTCGTTATGTAGTATTGTTGTCGTCATTTTCAATTTTATCTCCATGACAGGAACGGTAGAATGAAACATATACAGTGCGCCCTGTGCCAACAATAAAAGAGGAAAATCAAGATGAAGACCGAACACCGAGTATGAACAGCAACTATCAAGAGGAGGAGGGGGCGGGCAGCGGAAAAAAAATAATGTGTTTTTTTTTATTCGGTTTCGATTTTACGCTCTCTTTCTCTCTCTCTTGGTCGTTTTGTGTGAGTGCCCCTAGTTGGTGTTGCGCGCGCTATATGCTTGTTCGTGAACCGCTGCCTCGAGATGTCCATAACCTCGAAGATTTGTTTTATATATCACAATCTCGACGATAGTGAGACACTTTTAAAGAGTATTATACCATATTTTAGGGTAAAATTTTACAAGCAATTCAGCGGTGAGGCTAATTTCGGAATATTGCATAGATGGCTGAGAGTATCTATAGGTATCTGTTTTGTAGGTAATGAATCTAATTGGAAGTGGTTTTATTATGTTTGAATGGTTTAACCTCTGACGCCACACACGTAAAAACAAAAAAAATGTCATTCAAACACGATGTAGGTAGCTATCCTATTGCAATAAATCTGAATCATATTTATAATATCAAAAACTTGGACGGGTGTAATGGTCTCCCTCGGTATCTTTGATTTACTGTACCCACTATCTCACTCATGCATTTACGAAATCGTGAATCGTCATTGGATCTGATAGCAATAGCCATTTAAAGATTTTTTTTTTGTTCATTATTCATCGTTCATCAAACTGTGTGTAAAGTAGAGTATCGATGGCGAGGCAGCGGCGGCAATTGTGTGTGCACACCAAGAGGAATATAAATGAAAACCATGCACAGCAGGACAGCCAGATACAAGAAAAACAGCAGCACGAAGACCAAACACACAAAAAACAGTTGACAATCACATCCAATCCGTATGTAATCCACTTCCATTGCATGTATACCTATCCAATTTATACCCAACCCACCAGTATCGTCGAATACAGATAGATCTTTTCCATTTCAATTCTCGTGAAATACAATTTCAAGTATAATATTTGACTTACCGAATTTTTAAATAAATACAAATAGTACTGGTTCAGCCCGAGGTAATCCCATCATCTGCATTTTTTAATGAATTAATCCACTTTTATGTATGTATGTACGTAGGTACCTCAGATGTATCTTTTAACTGAATTGCGTTTTAAAACACTAACTGAACTAACTTACTGCTGACAACCAGAATCATTGGGACAACAAAAAAAAAACGCGGCGAAGGCGAATCAATCGACCGACCGACCAACCGATGATGATGGCGAACAAACACACTACACACAATCTATCAAACAAAAAAAAAACATTGTATATCTATGGAGCGCTACTTTTCACCCGTCTTCCACCACTTTTCGCTTTTGTATCTAAATCTGAATCACAAGAAACAACACAAAATATTTCCACTGTACTTTTTTCCCATAAAATTAACCAGAAAAATAAAATAAAACAAGAAACACTTTATCCGGCGTCACACTGAACACAATGATCGAAATGTGTGTAATTTTCGTCTCTGTCGCGTTATGAGAGCAGCAAATTGTATCTATAACTGTATTTCATAAAGATATAATGGATTCGATTAGGTTTATTGGTTTTTCTTTGAATTAAAATCACTTTGAATGCATATAGATACTTTGTTTTGTTGCAATTGATTGCAAAATTAACCGACAATATAAAATCGTGTGTGGATTAGTAATGTAGATATAGGTGCATACATAATTATGTGGATTAATTCAAAGCGATCCTAAAACAATTAAACACCTGACCGTAAGCCCAAATCAACTCCTCACCACTACGAGATAAAATATCAACTGAATTGACGAGAGGTCGCTTCAATTCGAACTCAAACTCAAAGTACTATACTCGCACTCTTCTCTGCTACTGCGGCAAAACCATATAAATGAGAACGACACAAACGGAACAAACGAACCCAACACGAACACGACAAATAAAATGCGGTGCGGCCAGAGAGAATATTTTACAACGCACACCGCCGCAAACTCACACAAAGCTAAATGAACGAATTTTTAAACAAAAGAAATTCAATCGGCCTCTGTGGATGCGGTGCGACAACGCTTGTAGCAAAGATACATGGGCTTATGCTTTGCGTCCGTTTAGCCGATAATATATATTTTATTATTCACTGTATAATTGTGTGCATATTAAACTTGAGGACTGTCACATAATCATGACTGAATGGACAGCAGTCAATATTCTACGCAATTGCTTATGCTTCAACTGAAAGTATCTGCCTTAAGAGTTTAGACCGTTACATGGCTTTGAGTGCGCAATGCAAATGTTACTATCATTGGTATGTACCCTAGAGCATAGGTACATTTAAATATAATGGAGCAATCATACCTGCCGACGTTTAAATTGCTAAATGTACACGCAAGGAGGCGTAAGTTTTGGTCTTTGAAATTTATAATAGCTATAAAAGCAGAAGAATCAAAATATTCTGAATACCTATACCTACCTACTATAGATTATGTAGGTACCACACCTGACTCTGATAAAAGCAGCATTATTTTCCCAATAATTCCGATTATAAAATAGAAGAGAGAATCAACATCGTCTTCTTGAATTATCTTCGCTATCCTGGCAACGAGCTGTGTATTTACTTTGTCTGCAAAGCGTGTATGAAGCCAGATAATCTACTCTCAATTAAACTCAAGAGCTTTACAACAAATGGTGGGAGGACACGCTAATTTGAGATTTTCTTATTAAGTTACAAACGTATTGTTATATAAATATGCGACGTCGCCAAGAACGCTGAGAAATGTGTAGGCTTCCTTAAGCGATGCAAAAAATATTTCACCTCTTCTGTTCTGGCTACAATTTATAAGGCGTTTATTCGCCCCAGACTTGAGTAAAACGGATATATCTGGGCTGGTGCTCCAATCACATATTTGGAGCTGATCCACAGAATACAAATATTCTAAAAATAAGGCGTTTATTCGCCCCAGACTTGAGTAAAACGGATATATCTGGGCTGGTGCTCCAATCACATATTTGGAGCTGATCCACAGAATACAAAAACGCGCGATAAAACTCATTGCGGGTGGCAATAATGCGATGGTAGTGTATTCACAAAGTGATTGACAGGATCGTGTGTTGGAATCCCGACCAGGGCCATGCTTTGTAAAATTGAATACACACAACAATTCAAAATCTCCCTTAAGCAATTAAAGCGCCACTTGTGGAGAAAAAAAACCCAATCGCAAAAAAAACTTCTTTCCTATCCTCCTATTCTTTCAAGTAGTAAGCAGCACCTAAAAACAGGCAATGAATCATTTGCTGGGTGCTGCTTGCAGCAACAAAAAATGCCTGCGCTGTGGTGACATTATAAGGGTAGGTACTGTATCCATTACAGAAAAATAAAAAAATCCCACGCTATAAAAAAAAAAATATCACGAAACCGCTTGACTCTTTGAGCCATGGTTGTAGTGTCTCCTGCCTATCGCTGTTTTATTGATATTTCCACCGAAAGTGCTCTAATGAAACAGCCAGCTGCATTCCACCCCTAAAACATTTCATCCGCTATACCCGCCATGCCAGGAATGCACATCAGTTCACTCCTAAGTCTACTTTCGGACGTATAGTGAAATACAGGGAATCGTTTCTTAGCCGTGCAATACGAATGTGGAATGCTGTATTGCGCTCTGTTTTTTCTACACATTATGAATTACAAACATTCAAAACCAACGTGCGTCGGTTTCTCGCCCTTCCTACTTCCTCTTTTCCTTAATGCCCGTGCTGTGTCACTATCTAAATTATAGGGGTTCTAAAAATCCCTTTTGCACGTGCAAATTATAAAAAAAAAACCTATAGGAACATTAATCAAATACATTTTTAACATTTAAAGTTGGATATAAGTTTCATTACTTACTGAAGAAGATGATAGTCGGTACTGCTGCACTTGTGGAAAATATTTACGCAAAGTCATTTGAATAGCCGACTTTTTGTTCTGCTTATATAAGACCTTTTCTATATGCCTCCGGACTTTCGATGGTCTTTCCACAACAGGAACACATTTTTCGAAAATTTCCTTCAAATTGATGATCCAGAGCGTTTCTTAAATCGCTCAACTTAAAGTCCAATTGAAGATCTTTTGCCACTTCATTGTCATTTTAGCGTGCTTATCATCAGATTACACGCTCTTCTTCCGACAATTCTTCACCGCGTGATGTCACTAGTTTATGTGTTATTTCATCTGCTCAGGTTTAGGCTCCCCAAGCCTTCCGGTGTTGGGACGAACTTCTGGGTACAGTTGTTTCCAGGATGCTTACAAACATTTTGTTGATTTGTTCCCCCAGCTTTTTCTATCGATTAAATCCTGTGCAAAATGTTGAATTCGTTCCAAAACAATTTTAAGCTCATATCACCACCGTATGTTTCATGTAATGCTTTCGAAAATGCAAGTTTTGTGTAGGTATTGATGCTTTAAATTAGCAATTGGATATTGGTCCTTTGGTTGCAGAAGTAAAATCGTATTTGAAGCTTTCTAAATCAGTCGGATGTCCAGGGACATCTGAGAGTCACGATTAACAGATTTGTAAACCAATATAGGTCTGATTTTAAAAGTTCCTATTGCGTTTCCACCTAGTAATAATGGTAGTCTGTGTTTTGCAGACATTGACTTTTCAGCCTGCGCAATATATTTGTTGTTTGGCATTTTTTCCAGAAAAGTGCGCTTCGTCTACGTTAAATATTTGTGCCGGGCTGTAGCCGCCATTTGCTACCTTATCTTGAAAGGTTTCTGAAATGTTTGATAGATTCCACGTTAGAATTAGCTGCCTCTCCCGATTGTAAATGCCAGTTCCATTCGAATCCATCAAACCAACCACGACTCTCACCAAAAGTTTCTTTAGTTGAGGACTCACCTATTGTCACCTTTACTTTGGCTTACTCGAACGGTCTAAGCGCCTTCTGTTTTGTTAATCATTGACTAAGTGGAATATAATATATGAAATTGGTTCGCGATCTATATCAGTAAGATGACAGTTTTTCCATTCGGGTCATGACAACGACTCTGGGCTTAGCAAATTTTGTATCGAAATTGCATCTGTGATGTATTTTTTAAACTTTTTTATATCTTTTATAACTGTCCTTGCTAAGCTTGGTGGTACATCTTCTGTATACATCTACAGCTCGTTCACCAGATTCGGAACGCTTTATTATGTATAGCTTTGTTTTTAAATTTAAGTGTTTCCATTGCTGTTTAGGTGTAAGAGCGTTTTCTTTTAAAAGCATCTCACAAACAATATAAATTGAAATTTTAAATGTACAGAACAAAATTAAGAACGACTTACGGCTATATCCTTACATCGCCATTTGAATTTGGAGATACACTGCCACTTACCTGAGCTATATATGCAGGTGCATACCTGCACAGAACTTATACATACATTCTTATGTACAATGCCACAATTTTATCAACCGTTAGAAAATTGGCGACATCTTGGAGGCAATTTTATTTTACTGTTGCAGTTTTTTTTTCAAATGACGTTAATTGTACCTGCACTATTAAAATAATCCGAATAGGGCTTACAAATTATAAAAAAAAACCTGCCCACTTACTTAAATAGGTACATAAAAAACATTTGTTGTTCTCACAAGGCTCTTCAAGAGCCTACCTACCAAAGAGTTTACCTCTCGTAATTTCACTTTCGAAAGGTGCTCGTATCTGTAGATAGCCTTATGAGGTTTAAATGGCCAGTCTATAGAAGTTATTTCTCATCTTATAAAGATACTACAACCTGGGTTGCAAAAGTCGATACGATTGTACTTTTTTCGATACACTTGACTTTGCTCAACTACTCCAATACACTTTTATACAATTCGATACAATTTTGCGCTGCCAATAAATATAACAGGATAGGTATGTTCTTTATAAAATATTATTTTCTATCAAAAATCAAATGTAATTCAATGCAAAAACCTATTTCTGGTTTAATTGGTAGCACTTGGAAATGTCACATTTCTTTTAATCAACGTAAGTGACCGATGAGCTGAGCTATAAGTCGGCTGCCATATTTGTTATTTGTTTTATTTTTTTGATTCCGTTGGTTTGGTGAAGAGTATATCCATGATGAGTAGGGACTCTCTCTATATATGCATTTCCCACTACTACAAAGCAAAATGCAGAAAAAAGCTTATAATATGTGGAAGCCGGTCAAAAGGATGTTTTTTAACCCTTAACCGCTGTAGAAAAAAGGGTACAAAATATATTTTGCCGGTACCACTACATGCGGCGTGCTTCGTAAGACGAATGATTGTGGGTTTTTTCATAATGCTTTTTTAAAGGCGTATCGACTTGATCCTCGTTGTGTGTATCTTTTCACTTCGTGCAGTATTACCGGTTTTGCTTTTTTTTTAAATGGTTTATGGATTGTTCTTCTGATTTTTTTCTTTACTATTTACACCAAATTATGAACCTCTAAAATTACCCTTCAGTCAAAAATATGGAAATAAATGCTTCTTCTTTGCTTTGATTTCGCTAAAAATATTGCAATCCGGTGTTCGGCCTAGTAACAATAAAAATGATTTGATTCTTTATTTGCTAGTTTTTATGGTGGTTGGCCTCACTGGTTTTGGAATAAGGTTTGGTCGGTGGTGCTTACGTTTTTTAACTTCCCAGTGGAAGTTCTTGTAATGGGGCCGATTTTGTGAATCGCGGATTTTAACATATTTTCACGTTTCAAGGTCACCAGAATCCAAATCCAACGTTTTTATAGAGATTTCTGTATGTACGTATGTGCGTATGTACGTATGTGCGTATGTGCGTTCGGAATTATCTTTCGCCACGATTATCTGGAGAACCAATGATGCTATTGACATGGAACCGGGTTTATTCGAAACGTAATAACGTAACTCAGAACTGATTTCCAGCGAAATCGGCCCAGCCGATTTTTGTTAGTAAATAAATAACTAAAATAATTTGCCTTTATTTGTACTATTTATTGTCATTTGTTATTGAGCAAATCATTATTACATTGTGCTCCGTTATTTCGCATAAATATAAATTTACAGGTCTCCCTGTTCATAACAATGGTTGCATTAATATATGTATGTATATAACACTTTGCTGTTATTAACAACATTTAATTTCCATGAACAACATTAAAGAGCATTTTTTTAATATTATATAATTCTTAACCATATCTTATGGTTAACCACACAAAATGTCCCACTAATCTCATAAATCATATTGATCCCACTGGAAGAAGAGCAAGTCAATTTCTTAAATGAAATTAATATATTTTTTCAAAACATTCCTTTTTTTATCAGTCTGCCAATGTAACTAAAAAGATGCGAGTTTTCAAAGGATGGCAGTAGAATATAAATGCTCTCATTGGCATTTCAAGCGATTTAAGGGTAGATGGTATTCAGTTCCTTTTAACGAGAAATCTCAATCCAGATTGTCTGGGAAATACCTTCACGGTTTTACGCAACCGAGGAGGAAATAACAAGTTACTGACTCCATTTCAATTCATTTGTTCATTTATAAGATCATTTTCTGCAAAGTACATGGAGGATATAACCAATGGAAACTGCGAGCCAACTGGGAATTTAGAGCTTCCCGACGTTGAAATGAAGTTACATCACAAACAAAGAAGGACAGTTTGAAAAACATTTTCAAAACCGAATCTGACTATAGAACTGTTGATTTCGGTGGCGAAAATGCGTTTTATTGTTTTGCAGGCTACATTTAAAAAAAAAACATCAAAAACGCAAGTATGAGCTGAAATCAAGTCAGAAACCTAGTATTTCCTCCATATTCAAAGATTTGAAAGAATATGAGGGTTCGCATTCTACACGCCCTTATCAAGAGTTTTTAGATGCTATAGAGAGCGTGGAGCAACAATGTATCTCTCGTTTTTCCAATTTGTACTTCTGGAATAATTTTTTTTTTAATAACTTATTATATTTTTGTTAAAATTAGCTTGAATCAGAATCGTTTACGTTTTCCTATGAACTTAAGAAGGTTTATATATCATTATTCATAATTTTTCTTACTTAATATGATACATAAACATAATTTTTTCTTATTTTTAAACATGTTATTTTTGAATTATTCTTGCTTACAAATTAAAAATAAAAAGATTACAATTCAATACACTTTTTTTAAACTTTTGCTACAATTCTAAAAAACGATTTTTCATCCTTGACTACAACTCTACTTATACAACTTCCGAAAACCTCATAAGAAAACTGTTAGTGTGTTATCAGATTAAAAAGAGAGAAACATGTGTAATGTGTATCATATTTTGGCGCAATTATTTATTTCGTAGCAAAGGGTATGCAGTCGAGGACGCATAAATGTAATGAAGGTAATAAAGGGCTTTGCAAATATGTTTTTTCTTCGCAATGAAGCTACAAATCTGATTGCGATTGAAAATGTACCTACTTAAGTAAACATTTTACTTCATAAAAATCTGAGCGCATCAGAAATACTAAAACTTTAACATACATTATTAATTATTATTTAATATAAGTGTTTTTTTTATAATTCGCTTACGCTAAAGGGGCTTTGTTGTTTCTGTATATGTACAGTACCCTTATAGTGTTAAACACAGCGCATACATTTTTTGTTGAACGTAAGCTGCACCTAGCAATGTAGTATTGTATTGCATGATTTAAGGTGCTACTTACTATTCGAAAGAATAGGAGGATAGGAAAGAAGTTTTTGGTGCTTAGTATTTTTTTTCTCCACGGGTGGCGGCTAAATTGCTTAGGGAGATATCTATTTATGTAAATTCAATTAAAAATCATGGGCCTAGCCGGGATTCGAACGCACGACCTGCCAATCAATTAGTTAATACATTACTATCGCACCAATGCCACCCGCAAGTCATACCAGTCATACTCTTTTAAATCCTATTCTAATGTATTATATTATATTATTTTGACTCATATAAGTGTGTAAACATAACCTTCATATTACTCTTAGACCCCTAAAAGCTTTACTATATTTGTTATAAGCATCGATTGTGATGTCGATCTAGCCATGTCTCCGTCCGTCTCAAAAACAAATTTATTGAAGAATTGAAATTCGAAATAGAAGGCTGACATTGGGAATATATACTCTCTAGAGCCCAGAGATATATAAAAAAAGTATAAAATATTTTTCAAATCAAATACCTTTTAACGGAAAATCAAACTTTGGGCTTGGAAGCTGATATTTGATATACACTGGCGATTACAAGGATGAGGCCATACATTTTGCAATCGATTTTCAGTCTTTATACCTGTTGGAAATTTTATACACAGAAACTTTTACTACCTGTGAACAGATACATATTTTCCCAACAGTAAGTCATAAAATTAAAGGGTAAATAAGAAACGACCGGTGGCATTTCAGAAGATCGAACAATGAACTACTTGAAATTCGTATAGAAAGATGCGCCACCAGGATGAGGCCACATGAAAAATCTTCGAAAGAAAGGAAACAATTAATAAAATGTTTACATTTTATGTTTTTTAAACATTTATTTATTATGTTTTTCTACATTAATAATGAGTATGCAAGTCATTTTTCGATATGACCTCTATAAGACGGTTTGGAATAAAATTACAGTTTTTTTTTAAATAATTAAGAGAAATTTGGGAGCAGGTATCACGAATAGCTTCGATTAAAGTGTCCTTGTCTTCAAATTGGCTGCCGACTACATACACTTTACGAGATAACCATGCAGAAACATGTTCGATTATGTTTGAAACCGGTGAATATGGCGGGCAGGCGGCCATGGCAAAAGTTTCACGTCTTTGATTCAATACAACTTCTAACAACCCTGGAAGTGTAGATAGGGGCATTGTCTTGTTGGAATTTCCAAGACAGGGGTTCGAATATGTTTTTTGATCAAACATTTGTATTTGTTTCCGTTCATTGTTGTTGACTAAAACTCCAACTCGATTGTGCCATAGTGGGTAATAGCTCCCCACACCATTACACCTGGCATACTACTGTGATGTCTTGCCAAAATAAGCTCCTCCTTTCTTAGATCATGAAAATAAAAGTTGTTACAATCGGGGCCGTCAAGGTTAAACTTTTGTTTCATCCGAAAAGACAACGCGTTTCCATTCACTGCTCCAAGCGACATATTCTCTTGCAAAATTCATTCCATGCTCCCTGTGTACTTACCTCAAAACAGGGTTATTTTTAAGTTTTCTCTTGTGTATAGTACCACTTTTTCGTATAATCCTTCGGACCGTTGCTATGCTGTCTGATACTCCGCTGTTGTCCCTTATTTTAGTCACCGGTAGAGTAGAATTTGAGGCAAGCCGTAGAATAACCCGCTTTTCTCGCAATGTGGTTGCTTCTGCCCTGCTTCCTTTTTGATTTTTCCCATAGTGTTGTGGATCCGCAAGATAACTGTTTACAACAGTCTTACTTCTATTTAGCCTCCTTACAATATCTCGGCCTGTGAGTCCTAACTCCTTGAAAGCATCTATTTTTCCTCTTTCTTTCGCTGTCTTTCCGTCTTTCCGGAACCCATTTTTAGGGTTCCGTAGCCAAATGGCAAAAAACCCTTACAGATTCGTGATGTCTGTCTGTCCGGGAATGTCACAGCCACTTTTTTCCGAAAATATAAGTAGATGTATTCTGTGAACCGCATTAAGATTTTCACATAAAAATAGAAAAAAAAACAATAAATTTTGGGGGTTCCCCATACTTATGTAAAACTGAAACCCAAATTTTTTTTTAATCAAACCCATACGTGTGGGGTATCTATGTATAGATCTTCAAAAATGATATTGAGGTTTTTAATATCATTTTTTTTCTAAACTGAATAGTTTGCGCGAGAGACACTTCCAAAGTGGTAAAATGTGCCCCCCCCCCTTGTAACTTCTAAAATAAGAGAATGATAAAACTAAAAAAATATATGATGGACATTACCATGCAAACTTCCACCGAAAATTGGTTTGAACGAGATCTAGTAAGTAGTTTTTTTTTAATACCTACGTCATCAACTTAAATATAAAAAAAAAACATTTAATTTCATAAAAATAAGCCTTATGCGTAAACCGTGAACCATTATTTTCTAATATAAAAGTAATAGGTGCCTAAGTAAATAATAACTATAATTCGCGCGGAACCCTTCATGGGCGACTCCGACTCGAACTTGGTCGCTTTTTTTAATTACATAAAAACAGTTCTTTTCACCGCTTTTTTAAATATTCTTAACAGCAACGAAATATTCGCAATGGCCTCATCCTAGTGGCGCATCTTTTTATGCGCTTTTCAAGTCTTAGGGAATTCCACGGGTCGGTTTTTATTTACCCTTTAATTTTATGACTTACTGTTGGGAAAATATGCACCTGCTCATAAAAGTTTCCGGGAATAAAATTTCCAACAGGTATAAAGACTAAAAATCGATAGCAGAATGTATGGCCTCATCCTTGTGATCGCCAGTGTATATACTCTCTAGGGACTCGAAATGTTTAAGTTCAACAAATTTCAAAACAGATAAAGTCGTTTTTAGACAATTTCTCCATGCTGCGTTTTTGTGCATTGCTCACTTTTTAGGGGCGTTTTTTACAAAAACATATTATATACGAAGTTTTGCGCCATGCCCACTTTTTAGGGGCGTATACTGCTCTCCTAGCTACAGAGTAAAGAACAATGATTTATAAGTCTTTTTTTTAATGCCATCCTCTACCTTTTGTCTCGTCCTGAGTTTGTTTGGTTTGGAGTTTTAAGAGTTTTCCCTATCTCCTCCCTGAAGCGTATCCAGATGTTTTTTCTGGGATTCCTTCTCTCCTGCCAAGTAATGGATTTGCATTCGATTTGGAATTCGATATATCTATGGTCTAAGATGGACACCTCCGAAGAGACCCTGTAGTTGGTAATCGCCTTAAAGTACCTACATATTAGATAAAGTTAATGCGATTACCTCTAAGGGCTTAATGTCCGTTTGAAGAATACTTAATGTACACTTACTTAAAACGGCGGAATGAAATAAGGCGCCATGGACAATATGTCGCCGCACCTCTGGGAAAAATATAGTCTGCTTAAGGTGGTACGAGTTCTATCGAAAGAGAATCAAGAATATTACGATGGCCATACGCTTTTCAACACCCGAACTCGCTGAGTCTGATCGCGCTATATGCTGTGAAAGAAAAATCGATTCACTTTCACTCTTGAGTCATGGAACAACATATGCTCGTTGTATAACGAGAACAAAATCGTATATGCTGTGATATTTCTAATGCGAAGCGAAGGTCTAGAAGTAAGAGGTGCGGTAAAACTGTTAGAGCATCTAACGGTGTTGACCGTAGAGCGCCGGTGGTGCCCATGCATGCCGTTCTTTGTACCTTGACTTTTAATTCATATTCCATCCATCTAAAATGAGGGAGGTTCATATCTGGGTTTCTTGATCATAACTTAATTCTTCTGTGGTAAGGAAGTTACCCTAACATCACAACCCTCATCCGGAAGGCCAGTGCTAAACTGTCGGCTGGAAGAAATTTCAGTAATGCACTTTAAGAAATAGACGTTGACCCATTAAGGGGTCAACCGCCACCAACTATATTTAAACAGCCTGCTTAGTCTTTTAAATCCTGTATGTCCTCACCTTCAAATGAGCAAGTCAACTCTCGGCGACATGAAGTTTTGAAAAGATTATGCCCAAGTAGTTTCATTCGGTTTCCATAGTAATATAAGGTCTGATCATGTTTAAGGTTTAGTTGTCCCACTGTGGCTTAACAAGTCAAATAATGAATATTGCACAAATCCTCGTCCATCATATGTTCATGTTTGCCGACCTTTTATTTTCCAATATGCAAATGAAATTGCAGAACTCATACAAAGCTAAGTCATTGACATCAAAAGTCAAATTTTTGAATAAAAAGTTACTGCCAAAATAAAGATTAATGGAAAAGTTTTGAATCAAATTACTGGCACAAAGTCAACGGGGTTATGTTCCACATGCAAAAAAAAAAACTTCAATAACTAAGATGAATCAACTAATGAGGAATACAAGTACGAATTTGGAATCTCTTCGTGACATATCCAAACATTTCAACAAAAGGGAGAAGGTATTGAGAAAAATAAATAAATTAAAAAGGCTTCCGGTGAAGAGACGGGCGAAAGATATTACTGCAGTGCCCCAAAAAAAAAATGCTTGTCGTAAAGGTACTTTTAACAACTCTCCGGCAATTGTGAATGCAAATCCGATTGGACATCACTGATATCGTAAAAGGACGATAAACACAAATTCATAACAGGAGCATGCAGGTGGCAAAATCGTAAAAAGAAGCAGACCGAGATCATACATACATAGAGTGGCGTGGCGTGGAAAATGTTAAATGGTAAGTCGGAAAAAATATGCACCTGCAAACGCTTTCTGAAATTATATTGTGTACTGCAAATCGTATAGAAGTAAAGCAATTCAAGCCAATTTTTTATACTTCAAGTCATTTAAGCTTAAATTTACAATGAACCTAAAGTATAATAAAAGTGGCTTCGAAAGAAACCTTTTTGGCAGATGCAAATTCTGTACCTTAAAGAAAATTGATAGTAAGTAATAAAAAAAAAAGAACTTCATAAATCACGGTTTGTTAAATAAATAAATACATAAATAAAAATTTAAATTAAAAACTTCACGCATAATATTTACAAAAATGTATAGATTTTATATCTATAACATATAAAAATATTTTAAAAATAGTGTTTGTACAAAGTTAAAAAGAGAAAATATTAATGATTAATATTTTTTAAAATATAAATAAGAATTTGGAAAAAAATGTGAAAAGTTTTGTTAAATATTTTTTTTTATTTGTACTCTAAGTCTATTCTTCTACCTTTTTTCACGTATTCTGCAAGAACTCTTTCATAAAAGTTAGGCCTACTTTTTATTTTTAAAATGAGTCGCTTTTCTATGGATAAAAGTGCTAAATCAGAAAGCCTGTCTTCTCCTTGAGAATTTCTCAAATATGTATGAACTCTTTTCAGAGTGGAAAAAGATCTCTCCACGGAAGCAACAGTCATTGGTAGTGTTAAAAATAGTCCACTTACATAATTTTAAGATTAGGGGAAATGTTTCGCACAATATTTCACTTCTTAAATGTTTATAGAGGGATAAAACGTCAAGTGGTTGAAGTGAAGACGTAGTATAGAGAACTTTCAGCTCATTTTTTAAATCTGCAAAATTGAAAATTCCAGGCAAAAAGTTAATCACCGAAGATATTTTATCATCTGGGCTTGACTGAGCAAAACGACTGTATTTTGATTTATTGAGTAAATCCAAAAAAATTAAATCCGTGAAAGATTTATATCGTGTCATAATTTGAGATATACTATTGTCCTTTATTTCTACAAAAAGGCGCTTATAGTGAGTCTTTAAATCAAAATCAAGTAATCGGCGTTTCCGTAGAGGTTCAGCACAATCGTTTATACTTTCAAAAATTAAATCAAATTTGTTTAGAAACTCAGTAGAAAGCCAAGACTCAAAACACTCGATTTCTCGCTTAGCAACTTCAACATCTGTTTGTTTATTTTGTATTAAATTAAACAATACATCAGTTTTAGCAAATATTTCGGAAACCGCGTGCAGTAAAAAGCAAAAATCTTTCCCTTCTAACTTAAGCAATAAACTCTCGGCCATTGAAAGTGCGTCAGTGTCCCATTCTTTTGGATGGTCTAATATTTGCTTAAAAGTTTCAATAATATCTAATCTACAGTTAAAAATAACGTTAACTATTCGCCAGCGAGTTTCTGATACTCCCGGCATGCGTCTGTTTGCTATTTGTTTTAAAATATTTGAACGTTAGATTTATTAAAGAAGCGTACTATTGTGTTTATATTGCCAAAAAAACTTTCAATTCAGGTATATTTTCCAGTGATTGAGATAACACCAAATTTAAAACATGTGCGTAGCAAGGAATAAAATAAGCCATTGGACAAGCATCCAGGACTTTTTTTTAACACCACCTACTTCCCCTGACATAACCGCGGCCCCATCGTAAGATTGCCCAACTAATTTCTCCTTGCAACCGTAACATACATATTAGGCCTTAACGGCCCATAGAGGGCCTGAACCTAGCTTCTCCAACCCCTTTCATGCGAAGTGGACGGGACCTACAGTTTTACGCAGAATCAGAACGGCAAATTTGAGATGCTTTCTCATGACAATTTGATACTCTTGGATGTTTGTCAGACGTTCGCAAGAGGTGACAACAACACGTGTTATTCCCAAGTGGTCCCCCAACTAAGTACTAACGACGCCCTACGTCGTTCATTTGCGGTGATCGAACGAGAACCGATTGATTCGACGTGTCAAGCTCGTTGGCCGAGATCATACAAATGCAAAATCACCATCATTTCATTGGCCTCAATAAAGATGTGATCCGGAAATCCTGTCATTGTTTATTGAGGTGAACCAGCGAACCCCAAAGGCGGATCGGTAGGGATAGCAATAAGTGGGAGGGTTACGATCGCTTCAACTCTGATCATAAACTCGCCGTAAAGGAAAACAAGTAGATTTTTCATTAAAGAGATACAAAAAGGAAGAAAACAAGACATCCGACATCAAGACATTTGGGCAAACTAAAGGCAAAATTATAAAAGTCAGAGCGGTGCGTACGGCGCCGTCGTCCGAAACTAAGAATTTGTATTGTGTGCCCATAATAGCAGATTGCTGCATTTCGTTGAGTTTTATTCCCCTCCGTTTACATCCGAAAACACTGATCCAATTCCCACTTTACGCACCCAAATTTGACAACCAGTTTTTTGTGCCAGAAAACACAGGTAAATAGTTGCTTCGTTCACATACTTTTATTACGGGTTTCTTAAGTAATTGATAGATCGGAAGGGAACGGTTCGTTTAATTATGGCACTAGCTTCAGTTTTCGTCCGTCTGTTAAAGTTGGGCCTTAAAACAAGGAACAAGACAAATAATAAAATGTATAGTTTTTCTGATGAAAGCACTCTTAAATCTTCGTTCTGAAACGACGAGCCTGTAAATGCAAGCCCTGCTTATGGTCAAATTTGTGAACAGAACATCTCTCTCACTTCTCAAAGATCATGACAGAATACGCGAGTGGGGTAAAACAATATGCTTGTATTCAATGCGAAGTAAACGCAATTAACGAATAACGACTTCTTCTCAAACGAATACTTCGACTGTTTCTCTGAATTAAATGGATGCCGCCCATCCATGATGCATTTTATTCCAAATGACACCATGCATCTTCTAGGGTGGCGACTCGTTCGGCGCAGGTTCAATCCCCATGGGAAACAACAACATACGCCACCAAAAGGAGGATTTTCGCCTGATAGTACATTGGACCGTTACCGAGTCTGCGTGCTCTGGGATTTGGAAAAAAAATCATCTTTTTGGTGTCACAGTGACCTTGGTCATGACTTGGTATAACCATACTTATCTAATATTGCAAAGACTGCTTTAGTTAAATTGGCCGCCTTTTCAGAACAAAGATGTACTTTACCCCCGAGCAGCTCTAGCTCCTTTAGAAAACATAAGTCAGGCCAGGGTTTGAATATGCTCTTGTATTTGGAGTCTGGCTTCCAAAAGTCTTTGCACTTAATCAGGCCTCAAACTTGGTGACGGACGATAAGCTAAAAAAAAATAACTTTCGATGCCGATAACAAATAAATATATTTTACAGGAAATGTATGAAATGGCGGCATTCTTTAGAATGCATAAGCAGAGAGGCTAAATTAAGGCAATGTATGAAATAATGATTTTGCGTCACCTACCCGACTGAGTTGAGTTAATTGTGTCACTTTGTCTAAATAGTTAGTTAGTAATTGTGATTTTATTTAATCATATTTAATTTATACATAATTCACAATATTGCAGCCGGAAAAAGAGAGACATTTTGACATAATTATTATTAACAAAAGTTAAAACCTTTTTAAAATTAAATTTTAATGATATTTTTATAAGAGTTTACACAAATATTTTTTTTTAAATGCTTCATCTACAATTTGTTGTCGATATTTTATGGCACATTGAAAGCACATTCCAATCCTGACCATTCAAGCACAGAACAACTTCGTCTTCCGTAAGTGTAGATTTACCCCAATGAGCTCTTCTGATACTTCTTAAGACAGGACAAACACCAATGAAATGCTAGACATCTGCTTTCACGTGTAGATTGCATAAATTGCATTCTGGATTGATGGCCGATCTATGCGGCATATAATGTAAACGAAGAAGTTCCCATCTGAGCTTAAAAATTAACGAAATCATATCTATACTATTTTGGTCATGGAAATAGTTTTGCTCCATAAGATCATGGTTGATTATTCAATACGTACACCTGCTTTCACTCTGCTGTGCTTTGATCCTACATTCCGCACGGTAAGCTTCATCAATACTCCTTAACAGCTCCTGTATATATCCTTTCCGCAATTCTGCATTATATAAGCTGTCCACGCACTGCTTGTTTTGCCACTATATGCGGAAGGCGGTGGCTGGGAAGCGCCATTACTTTCAATATGTACTCCATATGCAACCGAATTGTAAAGATGTATAGAGCGGGCAATCCTGCTTCCAGATGCAACATATAATTTGGAGAGTTTTTTTTAAAAGTTTTTCTACTTCGTCATACCGATACGAGAGTCATAGATACGAGATACCCCAAACTTGTGCAGCATAACACATAATAGGTCGAACGGCCGCCTCAAAAACTTTAAATTTTATACTCGATGGTATTTTTTTGCCAAGTATCCCCTTCCAATTGCAGTTGATTACTCTCTTCGCTTCTTTTAGTTTTTCGTGAAGGTGGTACTTGAAAGACATTATGGGTGTTAAGGTTACCCCAAGATACTTATAAGACTTAAAAATCTCATCTTCCTCATTTTATTTTGTTTTGAATGAATAACCTTACATTCCGTACCACGTTAAGTGGACGGCTGGAGTTACAGCGCTGTTTCACGGTTAGCCACAACCGATCATCAGACTCCTCCTATGGTCTGTCTTTTTCCTTCATTTTATCCCGAAATTCCATTTCTTCCACTGGGATTCGAACCTAGACCAGCGTCTTCTCAGGCAAGCACTCATGCACTTCCTCAATTTGCCAAAACCATTTTTAGTGCCTTGAGTACCTACCTCCCAGGTCCATTTCGAATAATCGTTATTTTAGAGTTTTACATGAATTCCTTCAAATACATACTATTCCGCCCTGTTGGTATGTTGTAAGGTCATCAAGGAAAATTGAGGGCTCAATAGACAGCCTTGCTTAACCTCCATCTCTGATTCAAAACAGTTGGATATTTGTTTTCCATTCCATACCGCAGCCGTGTTATATTTTTACAGGTTTTGTATGATGCTAAGAACTTTCGTAGACCCTGCTAGATTGCTTAACTTGTAAAATAAAGCATTTCTGTCGATAGTATCGAAAGCTGCCTTAAAATCGACAAAGAATGCATACAACTTTTTGCCGCTATCAAGGTAAGTTCGTGCTTTGCTTGTCAGAGAGAATATGTGATCCACTGTTGAGTATTCTTTTCTGAAACCCGCCTGGAAATCGCTTAGTAAGTCATTCACCCGTATCCAATCTGTTAGGCGTTGTAGTATGATTCCGGTGAATATTTTCATAACGGAGTTCATGAAAGAAATACCTCTATAACTGTTCGGATCATTTGGATCACCTTTTTTGAACAACGGATAAATTAAACTTCTTCTACAGCTGTCTGGTACCTCACCCACGTCGAAAATGTGATTGTTTGCTATCGTTATTTTTTCAGCGAACCCATTTGTCGCAAATTTAAAAAATACATTAAAAAATAGTATTATCTAAATACATTCAGGTAAATGACTTGCTTCGCACAAAATTAAGGAAAAATAGAGTCCACGACGAATCACATTTTTTCACTAGCCTAAAATTAACCTAAATAAAATTTTTAAAGAGAATGGGTAAGTTAAAAAAAATATTTGTTATCGTTTCAGCAGAGGCCAGAAATGGGTAATATAAGTACCGTCGGACTTTATAGGAGTATGCCGTATGAGTATGCATAACATATCTACATAGTCATGTGATTGTATGTAAGTGATTTTATGAAAGATGTGTGCTCGACACTGATCCAAATTTTACGACTGCGAAATACACCTGATGGTATTCCTGTTTGAAATTGCTTGTACTTAATATGTAGGTGTCATGTTTTTGATTTACACGAGTATTGACGTGAAGCCAAAGATTATTGTTTTAAACTGACCACAATTAGGCGCGATGACATAAAATTCATAGAACTATAATTTCCGGTCGAAGCAGACTTGTCCTTGTGATTGTGATCTTATGAATGGATTTGTGATTTGTCATAATCGCTTTTCATCTAAATGGGTCTATTTGAAGTTAATAAAATTACAATAAAGAATGACAAACGGAAAAAATTACAAAGTATTTAAAAAACACATTGAAACAAAACAGATCAAAATCGTTAAAAACGTTTTTGAGAAGAATGAAGTTTTTTCGCGTTTTTTAAAAAAGTCTCAGTATTATATATTCTTAAATTTACTCAACAAAATTTAAGTCACTATTAGAAAAAAAATTAAAACAAAACTATAATTTCTTTTTGGAGATCTAAATGTGCAGATTTCTTTTATATATTTTTATCAGGTATAAAAATATCAAATTTTGTTAAAATTATGGTACCCGGTGTTGAGATATCTTCTAAAACTCAAACCAAGTATTAAAGACATCAAAAAAATTAAAATCGTTGTAGTCTTTTTTAATAAAAGTGAGATTTAAAAAATTCAAAAAACTGATGAAAAAAATGATTTGAAAATATTTCAAAAATTTTAATATACAAATTCTTTTTATGTGATAGTATTAGTCGGTATATATATATATTCTAATGTCTGTACATAAGCGGAGCACTCCGAACCACCTCCTCCGCAGCACTAGACATTCTGCTACATCGGATACCCCGCGACATTTTTAGCAGGCAAACAGCGGCATGTTCCGCTGTCCGCTTAAAGTGGGTCAGTAAAAATATTGATCACTCCATCATTCTGGACTCATTCGAGTGTCTACCAAGAAACGTAAATTACACCATACCCCAATTACAGTTCGGAAAGAGCTTCCAAATCACTATTCCTTCCAGATCATTCTTGGATGACGAAGCATTTGCAGAAGATAAATCCATCCAGTATGTAAATTTTCATCGAAATAACTTGAACCGAGTACGCAATGTGCGGCTGGAGCCTCGGCTACAGAGGGACAGACGGACCGACGCGATGAAAGGACCCACTTTTTTGGACTTCTCTGTATTCTTAATATCATAGTTCATATTCAGTTTGATTTCGAAATTTCAGCACGATTGCACTATCTTTATCTTAAGTGTAATAGTAAATACATGCTATCAACAAACAAACAAACATCTGCTTGACCACCGCCTGGGACAAAACGTCGATTTGGATGGCAATAACTTCGAGGTAGTTAAGGAGTTCACGTTCACCTATCTTGGAGTAAATATCAACTCCACAAATGACACCTTAGTGGATGTCCAATGGAGGATAACCTTAGGAAACCGCTGCTACATACTTCGGTTTGGCCAAACAAATGTGCTCAAAACTCCTCACTCGAAGAACAAAATGCATGCTCTATCGAACCTTAATCCTGCCAGTCCTGCTTTATGGTGCCGACTGCTGGAGGATAAGTAGGAAAGGGGAGCTATTATTGGGTTCTTTTGAAAGAAAAATAATACGTCGGATATTTGGTCCTATGTGCGGGGAGGGCGAATGGAGGAGAAGATACAACCGCTACTCTATGTGCTGTACGAGGATGTGGATGTAGTCCAAAAAGTTGAATCGCGTCGACTACATTGGCTCGGCCACATTGAGCGAATGGACAATAATGTTGCAGCCAATAGGATCTTCGACTCCCAGCCCCCAGGTTCAAGAAGGCAAGGAAGACCGAACCTCCGTTTTAAGGACCCAGTGGATGGAAGGCTTCAGTATCTCAGGAAGAGCCCGTTGTTAAGTAAGTAAGTATCTTTAGTGTACTAAGGTATTCGAGAAAGTTAAAAACAGTGTACAGATCTTCGACATACGAACTGGAAAAGGTACCCGGGCACTGCGGGGCTATCGCTTTTACTCGTTTAATCTATCCTCTTTCTACAAATAGTACTATACAAGAAAATCCCAAAAAGGCGTCCGTTTTCGCTATTCTCGAGAAGCAAAGGACGGATTTGGATTAGGTTTCCATCAATATGATCTGCATTTATCAGGGAAGGTTTACGCGTTTTAAAGCTTCTTTGGGGATATTTGTATAATTATTTCATAAATTTCCCAGCCGTTGTCTGAATTCTATATAACGATGGATTTCATATACCTACGAGGGCGGGTCAATAAGTCCGTGACTTTTGGAATGAAACACAGATTTTTTGATAAAAAAAAAATTTTATTTTTCAACGTAGTCTCCCTTGAGCTCTATAAACTTTGTCCAACGCTTCTCCAATTTTTTTATCCCTTCCAAAAAAAATGATTTGTCGAGGTCCTCAAAATAGGCCTTTATTTGCGAGATGACTTCATCATTGGAGTCAAATCTTTTTCCACCAAGCCATTTCTTCAGGTTTGGGAACAAGAAGTAGTCGCTCGGAGCCAAATCTGGAGAATAGGGTGGATGAGGGAGCAATTCATAGCCCAATTCATGGTTTTTTGCCATGGCAACTGCACATGTGTGCACCCTTGCATTGTCTTGGTGGAAAAGAACTTTTTTCTTGGCCAAATGAGGTCGGTTTTTTTTCAAATCGTCATTGAATCGGTCCAATAAGTTGGCATAATATTCCCCATTGATTGTTCTTCCCTTTTGAAGGTAGTCAATGTGGATTATCCCGCGTGCATCCCAAAAAACAGTCGCCACAACTTTATTGGCTGACAAACCCACCTTGGCCTTCTTTGGCGCCGATTCACCCTTAGAAACCCACTGTTTTGACTGTTGTTTGGTCTCTGGTGTGTTGTGATGGATCCATGTTTCGTGCACGGTTACAAAACGGCGCAAAACCTCCTCCATATTGCGATTAAACAACGCCAAACCTTCCTGTGAAGTTGTTACACGATTGCGTTTGTGGTCGACTGTGAGCAAACGCGGCACCCATCTTGCGGAAAGCTTTCTCATGCCCAAGTGATCATTCAAAATTGAAACCACTGAGCCATGCGAGATCCCTACGGCTTCCACAATCTCTCGCACTTTCAATCTTCGGTCGGCCAACACCATATCGTGAATTTTTTCGATTGTTTCGGGTGTAGAGACCTCAACTGGGCGTCCAGGACGTTCGGCATCTTCAGTGCTTGTACGGCCACAACGAAATTCAGTAAACCACTTTTTTACCATTGAAATCGATGGTGCAGAGTCCCCATAGTCTTTTTCAAGCTTAGCCTTGGTCTCGGTAATGGTTTTTTTTCGCAAGAAATAATGCTTAATAAGCACACGAAATTCACTTTTTTCCATTTTCTCCTCAAATTAGTGAGTAGTCTGATAAAAATAGCTGTCAAACACAAACTAATAAAATTAAATTTTGACAGGAGTCAACTGACAGATGCCTGTTGACAGGAGCAGTGTTGCCGTTTCAGTAAAGAGGTCAGAAATTCAAAAAGTCACGGACTTATTGACCCGCCCTCGTACATATTATTATAATAACTTGTATCTAAGCCCAATATTAAGGTATGTTACATGTTACAAACTTTATACTAAAGTATTGAAATGAATTTAAAAGTCGATTCAACAAAAAAGTGTAAGGTTTAATCCCCCTTTAACAGCACCAAAAGAAAAAACCTATCTCTAAATGAATAGAATTTTGTCCTCTTTATTGAGTTTGAATTGCTTTAATATTTGGGTGTGCTGCCTATAAAAAAAACTAAGAAACCAGCTGTTTTAAAAGAATTGCTTAACAATTGACAGCTAAAACGGTAGTTAGCCATCGAAGCTCTTTGTATAGTAGATGTGTATCTCAGCAGAATTTTCAACATTTAGAAAAGAGAAGAAGGGAAAAGACAGAACCTGCCATAACCAAAAGACATTGACTTAAAAAAAAAAAGATTACAAATAACTAGGCAAACGGCCCTGCCTGGCAGGTTATAATTTATTTTAAATAACGGGTTCGAGTCACGAGTATTAAAATTATTTGCTTCGCCAGACGAAGTGCCAGTGGTTGAATCTCGAAGTTATTCTTAACAACAGTAGCGTTTTGTACCTGACGTTGAATATACACTTCGCTTCTGAATAACCACACAAATTTGTTAAAATTCGTTGTCCACTTGTCCACTTGTTTGCTTATGATGTTGAGAAAATAAATCAGAAAGAATAACTCAAAAAGTACCGCTATTTTTTCTATGGAACTCTTGCAAAGCATTCAATATGGAAAAATGCGGTTTTATTTTGCGTCAACTGAATAGACACAAGGCCATTATTTTCACTGCTTATGAGTATTCTGTGGAGATTGATACTTTAGATCAATAGTTGAAGTGCTGCAAGTGAATTTGATTTGACTAATTGTATTTCAAAGAAAAGTAGATCAAAATCTCTAAATAGTGTTGAAACAGCTAAAATCGATTTACTAAAAGAACAAGTACTAACCGGGCGTTCTATAGCTGACAAAATTTTACGAAGTTTTAGTGTGGTCTATTCTTATTTCAGAAGTCAAAAAACGGCAACAACAGCAGTTGATCGAAGAGCATTTTTAAGATGTACTTCCAATTTTTGCGACTCTGCGGCAAAAATAAAGCAGAAAGCCGGTGTTACTGCAAGCGTTTCAACAGTGGGAAGGGTTATCAATATTGCCAAACATTTAAAACGGATGAAAATTCAAAAGAAACCACCAATTAACGAGAAACGGAAGTGTATGCGCTTAGAATTCTCTAGACTCCATATGAGTTGGAAAAATGAATGGCGTCACGTAGTTTTTTCGGATGAGAAGAAGTTTAATTTTGATGACCCTGATGGGTTTAATTATTACTTCCACGATGTGAGGAAAGAAGAACGATTTTTAGCACGGCATCATAGTCGCGAAGGTGGTGTTATGGTATGGAGAGCAGTTAGCTACTATGGCACTGTTGAGTTTGAGTTCCAAACCTCAAAAATGACTGCATTAAGTTATAAAGGAATTTTGGAAAGAAATTTCCCGAAATTTTCAGTCATTTTTGGACCCATATACTAGACTTTTCAGCAGGAAAACGCACCAATCCACACGGCGCGCATAGTAAAAAATTGGATAATTGAGCGGAATGTGGAATTGCTTCAATGGCCGCCGTACTCACCGGACCTGAACCTTATAGAAAACGTTTGGGGATGGTTAGTACGAAAAGTTTATGAGTCTGGCCGTCAGTTTGAGGACAGAGAATCCTTTATTGCAGCCATTAAATTGGCCTGGAGGGAAATTGGTCTGGACTACTTAAAGAAGCTGTACGATTCCATGCCATATCGAATTTACGAAACTATTAGGAATAAAGGCGGCTCTACCCACTACTGAAATAAACCAATAAAAAACTATTTTAAGAAAAACTTGTTTCATTTAATCCCAAAAACTTTTTTTTTTAAATTTCAATATTTGTGTCTATTCAGTTGACGCAAAATAAAACTGCATTTTTCCATATTGAATGCTTTGATCCAGAGAAAAAATAGCGGTACTTTCTGAGTTATTCTTTCTGATTTATTTTCTCAACATCATAAGCAAACAGTTAGAATCATCAAATGATACGAGTATATTACGGTACAAGGTTTTGAAAAAATGGACAACGTAGCTTAGAAAATGTATGTGCTTATTCAGATGAAGCAGAGTGTATGTTTGTTTGTTTTTTTACAGTAAACTTAAATTAATACCAACCAATTTCGTCTCTTCGTCAATAGCCGTGAAAGTCTTTACAATGACACACTTTTAGCGGCCAATGATACAAAATCAGTTTATCGGAAGCCGATAAACATGTTCACACAGTAGGTACATTTGATAGGATCTTGTATGCGACATTAAGCATGGACATGCCTCGATAGTTTTTGCGTTTTAGTTTATGGGCGCATGCGCCAAGTCATCAGCAATAAGTCCACAGGGCCCGGAAACTGAGAAGGTTATTAAGTACCTTCAACAGATCTGTTGTTTTGGCGCAGTGGCGCAGACGTTAGTGTGTTGTACTACTAATGTTAAGGTGTCGGGTTCGAATCCCGCAGGGGCCATTTAACATCTAGTGTTTTTTTCTGACAAACATCGAAGAGTATCAATTGTTATGAGAAGCTTCTCAAATTCGGCGTTTGGATTCGGCTTAAAACTGTAGATTTCTTCCACTTCGCACAAGTGAATTATTGGAGGACCTAGGTCTTAGGCCCAGTATGGGCCATTAATGCCTCCAGCTACTTTATGGAGTATATTGATAGATATTATCAGTCCGGTCTTTTACGGCGGTTGAATATCAGGCGAAATGAGCTTTCATCGTATTCATTAATTCTAATATGGACATATGGAGGGGATCCTATACTAGAGCGATCGAAAGGGGAAGATCGGAAGTGATAAAACCCCGAATTCTATGACCAGTACCGAGATGTGGATGAAGTTCAAAATATGCTAAAACCAAACCAAACAAATAGATAATTATACATCCCAGCCGCCAGGTTAGATACCTCATGTCACATCGAACATCTGTTTCAAAATCCAAGCCATCGAAAATGTCAGAGCGCTTGACTTAAAAGCAGCATATGCCCGGGATGGAAGGCTTCTCTCGATATAACGAAATACTCGAAAAAATATCCAACTACCTATAGTACCCCCTTATTACCCACTCTGATTTATTTGTTTATTATGATTGGAGGAGTGATTCCCAAGTGCGAAAAGTTCAAATATTTGGGATGCAACCTGTGTAGACGACATTAATCATCGCGTAAGCGTAGGGTGGATGAAGTGGCGGGAAAACTCAACCATCTTCTGTGACCGAAAAATACCTCTTATCTGAAAGGATCGCTGTTCACAATCTAGCACAGCGTGCAAAAGATATGAGCAGAAGTATAATAGCTCCATCCAATAAGAAGCTCCAAGATCCAAGGAAGCCTTCACGTTAAAGAACATGTCCCAAGGAAAATGGAGCGTGGCTGACTAAGTTGCTACTGTCATTTTCAAAATAGAGCTTCTACTGTCGATATCGCGAAAGGGAGGCAGACCTAAGAACTACCTAATCACAAAACTGCAACAACACCAGCATTTGATTGGCCTCTGTGACGAAGTGATTCGAAATCGGAAGGCCGGCCGATATTTATTGAGGCCAAACATGTTAACACTACAGGTGGACTAGTAGGGATGCAGTGAAGTGGGAGGCTAATGATCCCTTTAGTCAAGATCATAACCCTAAAGGAAAAAAGAAAGCTGTTATCCAATTACCCGAAACTTTTATGGACAATATCTCCAACTAAACAAACTCTTTTGCCAAAACCCCCACGAAATTTCCAATTCTTTAATATCCATGTATGTACATAATGAATACATGAATCTTTGTTAAATAATAACTCAGGCTGAACGTTTTTTAATTGTTCATGTCAGAATAATTGTGTAATCAAATTCAGTCTGCAATAAATAGTCATATTAATAATTTGTTTGTAAGTTTTTCCTTTTTGTTAAAGACTTTAGTAGAGTAATTGTTCTGTTCCAATACTTGTTTCATGTCAATATTTTTTTATGTGTTATTATTGAAAGTGTGTAATTATTTTAATAAAAATTCCAAACGAGAATTAAGTCACATTTGTTTGTGTGTAATATTTCATGAAGCATGAAACTTAGTTCAATTTATGCTTCATTAAATAAATCGACGCAATTTAGTCGCTTGATTTACTACTTGAACATCTTTCTTTTAGAGATTTTAGGTAGGGGAGTAAGCCCCGGGCATTCTCCCTTTATAGATTTTTCTATTGCGGCTTCGATAATGGGATTTTGGGGTGCGCGATTTTGTATTGGACATTATACACTGGCGATCACAAGGATGAGGACATACATTTTGCAATCGATTTTCAGTCTTTATACCTGTTGGAAATTTTATACCCGGAAACTTTTACTACCTGGAACAGGTACATACTTTTCCAACAGTAAGTAATAAAATTAAAGGTTAAATAAGAAACGACCGCTAGAATTTCCCAAGATCAAACAATGAACTACTTTAAAAGCGTATCAAAAGATGAGCCACTAATACGAGTATGAGACCATTGCGAGTATTTCGTTGTAGGAGTTCACATCAGCGATTTTTTTCAAAGTTAAGAATATTTAAAAAAGCGTTGAAAAGAACTGCTTTTATTTAGTTAAAAAAATGGGTTCCGGGAAGTCTTTGACAGCGACGGAAAGAACAAATTTGATGCTTTCAAGGAGTTAGGACTGTCAGGCCGAGAAATTGCAAGGAGGCTAAATAGAAGTAAGATTTCCAAAAGTGAACAAACATTTT
Organism: Portevinia maculata; assembly: GCA_949715645.1. Classification (NCBI taxonomy): domain Eukaryota; kingdom Metazoa; phylum Arthropoda; class Insecta; order Diptera; family Syrphidae; genus Portevinia; species Portevinia maculata. The sequence goes on from OX454526.1 coordinate 227,164,489, forward strand.
CGGACCCCTCTCGTGGATATTCCAACAAGACAATGCCCCTATCCACACTTCCAGGGTTTTTAGAAGTTGGACTCAATGAGAACTTTTGCCATGGCTGCCCTATTCACCGGACTTAAACATAATCGAAAATGTTTGGGCATGGTTATCTCGTAAAGTGTGTGAAGGCGGCAGACAATTTGAAGACAAGGACACTTTCATCGAAGCTATTCGTGATGCCTGGGCCCAAATTTCTCTTAATTATATAAAAATATGCCTGATTCTTTTATATTGTTTTGAGAACAACCATATCTCTTACAATCGCTACCACGTGAAGTGGACGGCTGGAGTTACAGCGCTGTTTCCGGTTCCAGTTTTTTTTTTATTTTGATTTTCTTGGATGAACTGAAAACTCGTTGCTTCAATGGCACAGTGCATGAGTTCTTGCTGGAGAAGACGCTGGTCTAAGTTCGAATCCCAGTGGAAGTAACGGATTTTCGGGATAAAGGAAAAAACAGACCAGCACCATAGGAAGAAGGAGTCTGATGATCTCCAGCCGTCCACTTCACGTGGTGGCGATTGTAAGGAAATTGACGGAAAACAAAAACAAGAAAACCGGGAAAAATTGTGTGCCATCAAATAATACAAAACCATTTAAACTGTATGATTCTATTCCAAACCGTCTTATAGAGGTCATATCGAAAAATGGCGGGCATACTCATTATTAATGTAGAAAAACATAATAATTAAATGTTTTAAAACCAATAAATGTTAACATTTTATTATTTTGTTCCTTTCTTTCGAAGATTTTGCATGTGGCCTCATCCTAGTGGCGCATCTTTTTATCCGATTTTCAAGTAGTTCATTGTTTGATCTTCTGAAATTCCACCGGTCGTTTCTTATTTACCCTTTAATTTTATGACTTACTGTTGGGAAAATATGTACCTGTTCACAGGTAGTAAAAGTGTCTGGGTATAAAGACTGAAAATCGATCGCAAAGTATATGGCCTCATCCTTGTGATCGAAGCAGAAGGAATATAAAAGCTTGATTCGGTTATTGGGAAAATGCTTCTTATATTAATTTCTACAAAAAGATTGAAACACTGGGTGAAACTAGTATGGTGGTTAAAGTTCTGAAAAAGGGCAAACCAGCCAAATAGGAAATCACTTAGAAAACTAGATGGCACCTTCACTGAGACGAAATCGGAAACTCTTAGTCATCTGCTGGAGTCTCACTTTTCGGGTAACTAGATAACAATTGGCTCACAACCAGCCCCGACTACCGAGACTGTGAGTAAGCGGAGACAAACAACTCGGCTCGGAAAGGCTGTGGTAAAGGACGAGGCCATCAAATACGCTTTTGCGTCTTTTGACAGCTTCAAGTCACCTGGCACAGACGGAATATACCCAGCCATGCTGTAACAAGCTACAAGAAGTTCTTGCTGAAAAGCACAGAAAGGCTGGTCGAACTTCACGTACTCATCCACTATCTAAGATGCAACGCGGAAAATCCTTCGAGCCTGCGCTCCAAAATCTAGTTGGTAGAATTGAGAGCGCGCTTGACATGAAAGAATACGCGATGGGCATTTTCGTCGATATTGAGGGTGCTTTCGACAATGCTACTTTTGACAGCATGTGCAGCTCTGACAGACAACACGTTTAAGGGTAGCAATTCCCGCGAAGGTCAGTCACCTTGACGTGTGTACCACCATTGCCTTCGATGGTGCCGGTGCGGCGGCTTACGGCGCAAAGATTCAACGGGCTATGCTGTCGACGACTTCTGTCGTCAGAAGGGTCACCCATGGCAGACAGACCGACTGATGAGCGCTAACCAAGAGCTGGCCAGGACATTCCGTCCGATCCCATGCCCCCCCCCCCCCCCTCGTCATTCCCAGTATCCTTACCCCCCCCCCCCCCCAATGCCCCCGTACCCCTGTTCCTATCCCTATCCAAACCTAACTCCAGTGGTGGTGTGAGCGAATTAGTAAACCGTGCCCAGGGATGAAAGGTTGGGGGTTAAACCAACCGTTAACTGAGCTCCCTCAGGCGCCTTGGCGCAAGCCTGTTGTATATAGCCTTACCCAGGTATGGCGGCGCTGCCTGGGCTGACCTTGTTTTTTCCGGCCTTACTCGTGGGAATCTAAATTAAAAACTAAAAATGGAACAAACAAAACAAAATCAAAATCAAAAAAAAACAAAAAAAAATTATAAAAAAACAAAATGCAATTCCTGTCAAGGGGGAGAAGGAGATGTGTGAGGACGATTTATCATCTTCATCCATCTCTCTTCTAGCACAGGAATTGGATGAAACGGCGCTTTTGGCTAGCGACAGTGAGGAGTCGGTAAAAACCCTCACTAGCGACAGCGAAGTCACCGGTGAGCAGTCTGGAACTCTCATCGGTGAAATAGACATACAGGGAAAGAAGGCAGCCGAAGAGATGCCCGGGACAGCAGGATCATCCGCTGTTCCTGGGACCATCTTGGAAGCAGCGTCAACAAAGACAGGAAGAATAGAGGGAAAAGTAGACACAGCTGGCTCAGCCGCTGCATCTGCAGTTTCCTCTAATATAACAACGAAGAGTGCGAAACAGAGCGCACAAAAGAGGGCTAAGGCTTTGCTACGTAATGCAAATCGCAAGGTAGCCAAGTATGGGAGCTGTGAACCCAGCACCCTCAGTGACTGGGAAAAGGCAGCGTTTGCGAGGGCCAAGACTTTTCTGGCTGACCTGAAAAAAGCAAAGGAGGGGAAAAAGCTGGCCAATGAGGAGGTGGAGGTTGAACTGACTGCACCCTCCACCTCCTACGCAGCAAAAGCCAAGGAAGGGAAAAATGACTCGGGAAGAAAGACGAGTTTCAACAGCAAGAGAGGCAGATCCGACGATGCCGCCGAGTCCAACGCAGCGAAAAAGGTGAAGGCTGTGACCACACCGGCAATGCGTCGCGGACACAGCGATCCGAAGGACGAGCATCTCGTTGCTGTGATAAACGAGCTGGAGCCTTGCGGTCGTCTCACAATCGACCAGTGGAAAAACGTCGAGGAGAGGTTCCAAGACGCCCTGTGGAAGGAACTATCCGCCGCAGGAAACGGGGAGTTTCAATTTGATGGCGCTGGTTGGGAAGGCGGGCGCAAGGTTGTTGCTTGTGGAAACAAGCTTTCGGTAGTTTTCCTCAGACACTTCGTCACGGAGGTATCCGATGCATGGGAAGGTATTAAGCTAAAATGCTTAACGGTTGCCGAGTTGGCAAAATACAATCCGCCAACAACCTGGGTTTGGGTACCTAGTCCCTACACATACCCGGAGAAGCTCCTAGGGCTCCTACATGTTCAAAATCGGGAACTTAAAGCCGATACATGGAGGGTCCTAAAGACGGGGCCTAGACGGCAATACGGCCAACACTTCCTACTAAGGAATGTCTTCCATACCTGGAGAAATCCAATGGGATGGTAAGATATAGCATGGGGAGGTTGATGGTCAAAACATCGACCAAGGGCAGAGATGAGGAGGAGCCCCCCCATGATGATGATGGAAGTGCTGCAGATAAACCTGCACCACAGTAGGGCTGCGACGGCTGATGGAGTACGTCATTAGGCAGGACATTGCAGCCGTACTCATACAGGAGCCCTGGATCAATAAGAACCTGATTCAGGGGCTCCGGCAAAAGAACTATACATTGTTCTACAAGGCGGAAGGTAAAATCAGGACTTGTATCCTTATTAAAAATCACATAAAGGCATTTCTTTTGAATAATTACAGCTCTGGCGACTTGACGGCGGTCATCTGCAAGAGGGAAGATGGAAAATCTCTGTGTCTGACCTCAGCCTATCTTCCCTACGACTCTGCGGTCGTAATAGCGGAAGATCTAAAGGACTTGGCTGGTCAAAACTGGATGCACGTACTGGGCTGTGATGCAAACGCCCATCATACGCAATGGGGTAGTGGAGACACAAATTCAAGGGGTGAGTGTCTTTATGATTTTATTATATTGTCCAACCTTACGGTATGTAATAGAGGGAATTCACCTACTTTTGTTACACGTAACAGACATGAGGTTTTAGACGTTACACTTGTCTCCAACACAGACAAAATGGAAATCAGGGAGTGGAGGGTAGTTGATGAGGCATCTCTGTCTGACCACAGATGGATACGCTTCAAAATTAATTTTCAGCATAGGGCGTGTAATTTCTATAGAAACCCAAGAAAGGCAGACTGGGATAAATACATAGATTTCATTAATTTACGTTTAGATACCCAGCCGATCACCGGCGAAAATATGGTGGACTTAGATAGGGCAGTAGAAGCCGTGAGCAGAACCCTAAACACAGCGTTCGAAAAGGCATGCCCGGCAAACAAAAAGCCAAAAAGGGCTCAACCGAAGTGGTGGAATAAGGAAATCGGCCTTAAAAGAAGGGAGGTAAGAAAACTTTATAATAGGGCAAAACTCATTAAAAACGATACCACATGGGACGAGTATAGCGAAAGCAAGAGGGAATTTAAATACGTAGTGAGGAAATCCAAGAGATCTTCATGGAAAAAGTTCTGTGAATCTATTGAGTTAACTGAAGAGGCGTCGAGACTGCGTAAAATGCTCTCAAAGGAGGCTAGCGTACCTAGCTACCTAAAAAATAGCAACGGGACATGAGCCGTGAGTAGTCAGGAGGTTCTGGCTACCCTGGTGGAAAACCATTTCCCCGGTTCCACAACCACAACGGACCTAGGCCTACAAGGGCAGGAGGAAGTCGACTGTCCCTCTTTCGAGTGGGAAGAAATTGACAATATCATCAACCGAAAAAAGTTACGGTGAGCCATGCATACATTCAAACCGTATAAATCTCCAGGGCCGGATGGTATTCTACCGATCATGCTCCAAAAAGCGCCAGAGCATGCAAAACAAAAGATTTTGGATATACTGAGATTCAGCCTAAGAACAGGGCATATTCCAACAGCCTGGAGAGAAGTCCGGGTTGTTTTTATACCCAAAGCCGGCAAGCAGGGTCACACGACGGCGAAGGACTTCAGACCAATCAGTTTGACGTTCTTTTTGCTCAAAACCCTTGAGCGTCTGGTGGAAGCTCACATTAGAAATAAATGTAGCAATGGTTTCTTATGCGAGTCACAGCACGCATACTTAAAGGGTAGATCAGTAGAAACTGCTCTACACAACGTAGTGGGTAAAATTGAAATTTGCTTTGGCCTCTTTTCTCGATATAGAAGGAGCCTTCAATAACGTTGAGTGTAGAGCTATAAAAAGCGCATTAACAGGCGCTAACATAGAACAGGGAATCATAAATTGGGTATGCAACATGCTCGCCAACAGGAACATAAACTGCTCCCTTGGTCAAAGCTCCATAAGGATGTCTGCAACCAGAGGAACCCCGCAGGGGGGAGTCATATCGCCACTGCTGTGGGTACTGGTCATTGACAACGTCCTAAAGGAAATTAAGTCAATGGGTATAAGTGCCACAGCGTGTGCGGACGACGTGGTCATAGTAGTGCAGGGAAAATATTTGAATACCTTAAGTGAGATCACAGAGACCGCCTTAAGGAAAATTAGTAATTGGGCCAAGGGCTGCGGACTAAATGTCAATCCCTCGAAAACAGAGTTAGTCCTGTTCACGAGACGACACAAAATACCGCACTTCAATCTCCTGAAACTTGACGGAGAGGAACTGCTCCTCAAGGACAGTGCGAAGTATCTGGGCGTAATCCTAGATAGAGAATTAAATTGGAATCTTAACATAAGGGAACGAATGAAGAAAGCGTATAATGCCCTCTTTATTTGTAAGAGAACAATAGGCAAAACATGGGGCCTGAAACCCGCCATGGTACACTGGATATATACAGTAGTGGTGATACCCATACTTACATATGGCTCACTTGTGTGGTGGAGGGCAACAAATAAAAGAACCATAATTGGAAAACTAGCAACGGTGCAGAGAACGGCAAGCATAGCCATCACTGGTGCAATCCGTACCACTCCTACGGCAGCACTGGACGCCTTCCTGCACCTTATCCCGCTAGATTTAAAAATAAAGCAACTTGCTGGCAACAGCGCTTTACGCCTAAAAAATGTAGGCCAGTTTAAGGACTGTAGTTTTGGGCATTGCACGATCTTAGCTGATGTGCTACCCGGAAATCCTATACGGACTGATGAGATTTGTCCCTTGGTCGACCATGACATCCCCTATGAGATGTCATACCCGCGAAGGGAGGAGTGGCAAAGAGATGCAGTCATAATAGCAAACGAGGTTGCTATCTACACTGACGGCTCTAAGACGGGGGAGAGAACGGGTTCTGGCATTTTTTCTGCTGATCCAAACCTGAGAGAGTCTATACGACTCCCGGACACTAGCAGTGTCTTCCAATCGGAAGTTCTGGCTGTTCTAAGGGCGGCAGAGATAGTGCAGATGAGATCATTGTCGGGAAGAGACATTGCCATCTATATTGACAGTCAGGCGACACTTATGGCACTTGAATCTGCTAACATTAACTCTGAGATAGTCAGAAACTGTCGCACAATGCTAAAAGCAGTATGTAGACGGAATCGAGTAAGACTGCGCTGGGTACCGGGACACAGCGGTATAGAGGGAAATGAGCAAGCCGATGAGCTAGCAAGAAAGGGAGGGGAACTGGAAAACAGCGGAGGTGTGAACATTAAACCACCCCTGGGCGTCTTTAAGGGAAAAATCAATGAAAAGATTTTAAAAATGGCTGACCTCAGATGGCAGAACATAGTGGGACATAGGGTGTCTAGAGCCCTTTGGCCCCATTTGGATAAGAAAAGATCTAAGGAAATTCTAAAATTGAGCAGGGAACAGCTTAGAACAGTAATTGGGATTATGTCAGGGCACTGTCTTCTAAGAAAGCATGCTAGGCGACTTGGTCTGGTGGATGTGGACACGTGCAGTTTCTGTGGTGATCTACAAGCCGAGGAAGACATAACCCACATATTGTGTGAGTGCGAGCGTATAACACGGAATCGTAGGAGGATTCTAGGGGAATACTTCTTCGAGGAACTAGGGGAGCTGAGCGGCATAGACCATAGGAAGCTGGTTAAGTTCTGCAGGAGGATTGGGCTCTGTCTAGGAAAAGTTTTTTAGGTTTTTAGGTTTTTCTCCAATTGAAGTTTTTTCAAGTGGTTCAATAGGGATCGCGATGGGCCCTTCTGGTGCCTAGTGCTGTATGCAAATTGCATACCCCTTTTTAACCTATGACCTATGACCTAAGGGTGGCAATGGTGCAGTAGTAGTGTATTCGCTTACGGAATGGAAGGTCGTGCGTTCAAATCCCGGCTAAGTCCATTACTTTATACCGAATACATGAAATCGTAATCTCCCTAAGTAACTTAGACACCACTCGTGGAGAAAAACCCTACAACTGCACCCAAACACTTCTTTCCTATCTCTCTATTCTTTCTAAAACCAAGTAGCTTACACTGTGTTCTTAGCATTATAAGGGTACTGTAACAACAGAAAAAATCCCTTTAGCGTAAGCTAATTATAAAAAAAAAAAAAAAGAAAAGAAGAGGTAGCTTTTGGTATAACTCGCACTGAAGTTTTGATGAACGTGCGCAACGGTTGTCTACTCTTGTCTTATGGATATGCAGTCCGATGAAATGACACCGAAACTTCCCCTGAAGCGCAACTATACGAAGTCGACTTTCCTCGTGTTCAAGACTGGCTCTTCACGGATGGCTCCAAAACCGATCAAGGATCTGGTGCTGGTATTTTCATGGGGAGCGAAAACATTAGATTTTTCTTCTCGTTAGGCAAACATGCGTCAGTCTCCCAAACAGAGACTTATGCTATCCTAATTGCCTTGGACTATGTTGCGAGGAACAGCTGGAGGGGGCGAAGTATCTGCGTCTGTATCGACAGTTAGGCTGCGCTTAAGGCATTAATCAACCCCTTAACCACCTCCAAAATAGTTCTTGAATGTAAGATCTCTCTGAATTCGGTCAGAAGGTTCAATTCACTTAGACTTGTCTGGGTCCCGGGTCATAACGGGATCACAGGAAATAAGATCTCCGATGAACTTGCTAGAAAGGGCTCAAATGAGGACTTCTCCAGACCTGAACCAGCGATATGTCTGCCTACCTCCTTCATCAGGGCTTCCATTGACGGTTGGGTTCCATATGAACACAATCGCAGATGGCATGACTCTCCAGGGTGCAGATAGACTCAACGAATTCTCCCCGACGTCTGTAAAAAATGTGCGGCATTCTTGTTGTCTCTCAACATAAAAGACTGCAGACAGACTACCGGCGTTCTTAAGGGCCATTACGCCTTTGCCAAGCATCTTAAGGTGCCAGGCCTAAGCGATACCACCAACTGCGAAGCCTATGGAGAAAGCGATGGCACTGCTGAACGTTTCTCTGTGATTTTCCTGCTTTTCCTCGTATCGCAGGTGGCAGATATTTGTTGCTGAGGTGGTGAGTGCCGTAAACCTAAGCTTCTTATGATTGAAGCGCCTACTCGTCTTTCTTAGGAAAACGAGTAAATTCCCACAGTAAAAGTGGTGTGTCCTCCTGGTAGTACAATGGACCAGTATTGAGTCTGAGTGCTCCAGTGTAGAAAGTCTCACACCCCGACAAAAAAAAATATCTTAAGTAAAACGTCATTAACTCTCAAAAAACTCAGATATCGGAAAGTGTGGAAGGGAAACCAGAATGTGTAGGTTCCTTAAGAATCGAAAATGTAATCGGGGTTATATTCACCCGGAAAATTCTTTCCATTCAGCATTCTGGACTCATTGCAGGAAAAGGAAATTCCATCTGAATTTATTCAAGACCGAATCCCTAAGAGTTACGGAAATGCCAAACCATCCCCCCCTTTTACGAAAATCTGACAACCATCCAAGAGTATCTATCAATTGTCATGAGAAGCTTCTCAAATTTCGGCCGCTCGGGGTCGGCCTAACAAGCAAATGGTTGGAGAAGCTTAGTTTTAGACACCGTCCCGTTAATATCTTATATTTATTTTTTTTCTTTTAAACCATACCGTGAAGAATAATAACTTTTATAATCGTGACTTTCGAATAGAATAGAATTGATGCTAATTTCTAACCTTCAATTCGGCCATTTTAAGTGCGACGTATTAATGTATTTTCTGATTGGAAGTAGCCACAAGCCCTAACATCAACCCGAACGTTTGGAAAAAGCATTCATTCATCATTGATTGATCAATGTGTTTGGACTTAAGTAGGTCAACTCCAAGATATCGACACAATAGACACTTTAATGAAAGAATAGACACTCTTTAACCAAAATCGATATTTTGGCTAAACTTTTTTATGTTACAAGAACGATATGTATTTGGAAATTAACGCTAATTTAGTAGAAATTATGGGCGGCAGGCGTGCTGGTTATTATTATTCGTCATTTACCTATTAATGATGAAACTTTTCATTTCCTTGTTTGTTCAATTAATCATTTAGGTAGGTATCTGCTTTTTATATATTAAAAAAAAAAACGGGGAGGAATGTACATCTGTTTATATGTAAATAGCGCTGAACATAGAACTCGCGAACTCGCACACTTAATTCGATTTATAGCTAATGCTTGCTTACCTCTTTATTATTAAAAACAATTCCAAGCAACAATGTCAGGCCATCGCCATCGTCACTGTTTATGCTCCACAACGTTGGCTGCTTTGGTGATAATTATTCCTCTCCTTTGTATGAATTCTGCGTTGCCGCGGTGTATCGTTTTTCTTTAATCGCTAAAAGCAGTCACACCAACACCTCTCTGCGACAACCAGACATAATCCAATAAATTAAACAAAAACAAAGTGGAAAATCAACTTTTTCACTTTTTAATTCATGTTTTTACGGCCGAACTATTCGTAGGTACCCTCCACTACTAGAGACTTGGTAATTGGTAGCGCAATAAGAGATAAAACAAAAAAAATAACGACACCGATTGGCGATACAAAGACAAAACTCGAATTGGAACTAGATACACTCAACAACCGGAACTACATACAATCCCACCACCAAGAATTACACTCAAACAAATAATACAAAAGCACCGAAAACAGAGCGAAGCACTAATATCGATTTTTCCAAAGGCATCCCTAACACCAATACACCACCGAAAGCAAAGGCCTTCTTCACTCGAATCCTCCAAACTCCACTAAACTCAAAGTATCTATCGGATCAATGTAATTCAACCACCAAATCAGTGTAATTCGAAATACTTTTCACGGCGAAAACAATTAAAATGTTCGATTTTAGTTTATTTTAAAAAAATATCCAATTGTGGGCAACCTAATCTAGTACGACGTACTGCTTCTTTGCGCTCTCTCGATTTCCAGTTTTTGGCTTCATCGACTGGCTTCTTCTGCTCTGTAACTGTGGTGTCGGCGTGCTATCTCAGTGCTACTTGGTGATGGCTACACTCCTCAAAGCAATGCAGCAGAGGGAGACCGTAGACCATAGACTGGAGATTGTTCGAATGGAGACGGCGACAACTACACGACGATGTCGACGAAACGAAAGAGCGCACACACAGCAAATAATAATAAAAATAATAATAAAAAAAAACAAACAAAAATAAAACGAAGAAATCTTGCACACGGTTCGAATCAAACAATTACAAAAGTTGAAATAAGAGACCCGTACTCGCTTTTATGCACGTTCTCGTTCAGTCACTTGGCTCGTTGTGGACGGGCCTCTCTTTCCGACCACGAAGGCGGTCGACTCCCTCCAAGAGAAATATTGAAATGAAACTGTCGCTTCGCTATTACTATGTGTTGCTGGTTGTTGTATGGCTAAGCTAAGGCTGACTGGGGCTGTTTATGTACCTACAAACATATATTTTGCTACATGCGGTGTACTTCGTACTTGTAATTGTAACAAGGAATGTGAACAGAGTGCAACACACATTTCTCTGCCGGGTCTCCTGTTTGCTGCACTCCTGAGAGTGACAACAACTGTGACCATTATAGTAGAAAACATCAATTCCATTGCGCTGACGAAGAACTATCTTTAGAAGTGCGGAAACTTCATGTTTAATTGGCGTCTTCTTTGGAATGATAATTCATAAATTCACAGCATTAAAACAAACAAGTTTGAAATCGGCAGAACTAGAAAGTCGATTGGGATGTTTTGTGGCTATAAAAAGATTTAGTTATAGCAGAATCACTGAAATATTGAACTGAAGGCATCAGAGTAAGCTGGGAAAAGCAGAGATTTTAAATAAAAATACAACAACTTAAGCATATATCATTAGTTGCTTGAATACTATCACACCGGACACAATATGCTGGGGTATCAAGCAAAGAAATTGAAACTCAGCACAGGAGGATTTGTTTTTTTATACAGATACCCTTGCCCTATTAGCTGACACTGCGCCCTCAAAGATCTTTTATGTCAAAAAGGCTCATTTAACCTAAAAGACGAGTGACCTCCCTAGTAAAGGCCACTATGTCCTTAATGGCAGAGTTTCTTAGCTCCGCATGTGAACGTATCTCCCTGTTTAAGATACGTCGTCTGAACCAAGGTATAATGCCGGACATTCACAGAGAATGTGTTCAGATGCTTTCTGTCTTTGGGCACAAATTCATTTTGTTAATATGATATCTTAATGCGCACTGGCGAACTGGATGGTCTCAGATTTAAATTCTCGTTTTGATTGTCTTAAACCAGGAGCACCACTGCCAAGGTTAAGACGAAGCTACTGTTCCCAATCTTTAACTATCCTTAAAGCAGCATCCCAATTTACTCTGCAATAGGATTTTGGTCCTAAGAACGCAGATTCCGATGTAGATCTGCCTAGTTCGTCTGCAGATTCATTGCCTTGCTGGTCAGGTACCCATCTTTGATTGACCTTGTTGTGTTTTGGCTAGATTTTGCAAAGTTTTGTAGCAGTTCTCTACAGTCATAGAGTCCATTGTATTGGGCGACAGTACCGGTAGTGCTGATTGACTATCTGAAAGATATGGATTCAGGGCGCTGCGGCTACGCAGTGAGCGACGAGCGACTGAGCGATTGAGCGACGAGTCTGAGCGATGGGTGGCCATTTACTGAGCGACATCGCTGAGCGATTAGTTGCAAAAATGCCATTGTCAAGTGAAGTTCGTCGTTGTCTTTTAATTGAAAGTCGCGTTCATATTTATAGAACTATTACAAGAAGGAGAAAACGAAGTGATGGTATACATCCAATAAACCGATTTTGGCAATACTGTCGTATGTCAGTACCAACTTTTGATTTGCTGTTAGAAAAAGTTCGACAAAGATTAAAAAAAAACAATGGAAAGGAATTAGTGCGGAACAGCCGCTAGTTTTATTACTAAGGTTTGTTTTTATTTATTATTCTTCTTTTTTATTTTTTAGTTTTGACAAAATAATATTTTGAAAGTCGTTTCTTATCTCTATCGAAATCGTCAAATTTTGTTATAAATGGCAAAAGACTTTTAAAAAATTGAAGGTCATTGTTATCCTCTTCTTTTTTATCTATCTCTTGCTTTAAAATATTATTTTTTTTTCTTTTTCCAACTTGAAAAATTCAGAGTCCAAATTGATTGTTGCCGCCCTCTTCTTTTTATTTTTTGTCAAATTATGGGAGCGATCAATATGAAAAATGAGTTAACACGATTTTTTTGGGAAATCGGACATTAAACAAAAAACACTACCTACTGTTATTAAAAATTATTTAAATAAAAACTTACTTAAACAATTACAAATGTTTCCAACTTTTTTCCATTCCTTTTCAGTGACATTTTTATTTTTGTAATCTTTGTGGCTGTCCTGCCATAGAACTTGGCGGTTTTGGACAGCTGAAATTAAACTTTCCGCATTTATTTTATACATCGACTTACTTCGTCGCTCAGCGATGAACTAAAAAATTAAAACAGATTTGATTGCGGAGCGACGTGTCGCTCAGTCAAAAAATTCGCTAGTCGCTCAGAGCTTGCGTGGCCACCACCATACGATTTCATGTGTTTTAATTTGTTTGCGCCGCTCAGCGACGTGTCGCTCAGTCGCTCACTGCGTGGCCGGGGCCTAAGGGTATATTAACTTTGACTCATAGTTTGTAACATGCCTTAATATTGCCCGTATATCCCTAAAAGTTACTATATTCGTGATCAGCATCGATAGTAATGTCGATTTAGCCATGTCCTGTCCATCCGTCCGTCGGCAAAAATTAAACCATAAAACTCGAGCTAGAAAGCTGAAATTTGAACCATAGGTATACTCTTTGGGGGCCCGAAAAAATCAAGTTAAGGATTTTAAATTTATCGACAAAATCTAACTTTGAGCTAGAAATCTGAAATTTTTAATAAATTGTCTTTAGAGTCCCAAAATCGCCGGGAGGTAAAATTTTAAAAGTTATTAAGTATTTAAAAAAAAGTGAGTTATCGAAAAATCAAAGTTTGAGCAATGAAGCTGAAATTTATATTCAATACTCTCTAGAGGCTCTTAATACTTATGTATAAATGTTTTTTTAAATCCTCCCACTGCAACGCCCACTATTTAAAAAAAAAAAAACGTTTTCTTGAATAAATCTATTCTTTGCAAAATATAGCTATAGATAAAGTTGTTTTGAACAATTCCTTTTTTTAAGTTATCTGCCATGTCCACCTCTAAGGGTCGTTTTTTTACAAAATCTTTGTTTACTCGATAAAATCCTGTATTTTTTGTGTAACGAAATATGTAGATCTTTCCGAAAAATTCACCCATACTTATCACCCCGACTTTATGAGGGATAGAAATAGGAATAGGGATTCCAACAGTACGCCCAAGCGGACAGTAGCCTTTTCATATGTTTTAAATTTAAATCGTCACAGATCTCAATGGCATGGACTTCTGCCCGGTATACCGTGGGTCACATTCACATAATTATCGAGACTTTGGTGCTAGGTTCAAAAATACCAGCTCCAACTGCAGATTCCATGGTCGACCTGTCGGTGTCCCAAACCAGACATGTCGGGTCCAGTGGCGGATCACCATGGTCTCATTTGTCGAATATTTCTACCTCAAATAATTTCCCAAAACTGTATATCCTAACCATAGAGTCAGGGATGATGCAAAACATGTCCAAGTTTGGGATTGAGTTAAGTTTTTTTTTGGTGGCAGAAGATTTGTTTAGGTTAAAGCCTAATAACGGATTCAAGTGATATTGTTGATCAGTTGCGCATAGCACCTGTTGTATGGAGACAGGCCATACGTTGAAGCCACTTGAGCTGAAAAGTCTTTCAAACTTTATCAAAAGCTCCGACTGGTTCAACGAGTAGAAAGAAAGTAGAAAGAAGATACCGTGTGGTATCACAATGGACTAAGTGTGTCGGCTCTACTATAACATAACCTTACCTAACCTTGTTAAAGACATTTGGTGCTATAACAGTGCTGAAAAGTCTAAGATGTTCTGTTCTAGCCCTTTGAACTGTTACAGTGTTAGCAGATCTTCGTGGATGAATCATATTGTTTCATCTGATACAATTGTAACCCCCTCTTAGATAGAACACTCTCGTTACCTTGTAAACGTATAATTGATACAATAGATATAGGGAGTGGCAATATATTTATCGATTTAAAGAGAATACAGATAGCTCCCATCTTGGTTTATGATTCTAAACGAGAGTTGACTAATGCATAATTGAGGGAGGTTAGTAAATTAGCCTCCACGAAGGGTCAGCCGCCTTGTCGAGTGTACCATCCTTGTTTGGATGGTACCGGTGTGTGTGTAACAGCATAATGTTGTCTACTGTCACCGCTTCTGCAAAGGTGACTGGAAGAGGGACTGTGGTGACTCATGGTCCTTTCTTTGTCGGCAAAAGCAGTGGCCCCAAAAACCCCAGCTCTGGTGGTGGTGGGACTGTGCATCATGTCCTACCTCTACTAAGACTTTCTGTATCGCTGGATGGCGTCACCGCAATCCGTCCACGGTGCTATATAAGGATCGTCGTAACGCTATCCGGATTCAGCGTATTTTTGACAACATCGCAGTGAAGGACAGGACTCCTGACCACATTGCGACACTTGATTGGGCCCAACAAATCCAATAAGACCTGCAGCGACCCGTCGAGAAAACGCCAGAGATCGGTGGAGTGAACCATTTCTGTTCCCAAGCGACAGAGGGTGCAAAACACCGGCAACTCTCCCACCATCAGATCTCACAGGTCATTCAGCAAGATCCTCAAAAACAAGATAGTGGTCGCGGTTATTGACCGTAGTGACACCGACGGCACTATCTCCCCTGAGAGGTGGGATGATGTCATGCTAGCGCTTTCGGGCAGGTACGCGTCTTTTGTAAGAGAAAATCCGGGACCACCTCCGCTAACACATGGAGGCGGATGCCATCAGGGCCACATCAAACTAGTCGGCGATCAAAAATCGGCTGACCTCTACAGCTTGCGATAAGTAGGGTTGGAGAATTGTGGCCCGGCGCAAAGCTCGAGGTCGTTGCGAGGGAGGATAGGCCCTGCCGACCTAGAACTCGCATATGGATCCCTGCAAATCCTTCCACCTCTGAGCGCATCTTAGACATTCTAAGACTGAGTAATCATTCACTTCCGACACACAACTGGAAGGTGGCGAAACTGGTGGAGCAGAAGGGTTCCCACAGATGTGGCTTGATTGTCATAAATCAAGAAACCCTGGCTCCTCTGGCAAAAACGAATGGCCTCATCAGATTTAGATGGGATGAAGTCACAATGAGAGTCTACAAGAAAGACGAACTGGAGGCGGGAAAACTTCCTCCTCCCCCTCCCCCTGACTTCTAGAACGCTGAGCCATTCATCTCGAAGGACGATGACTCCGAGGAGCGTGTGGCACCAACTAAATCGTCTCCTTTAAATTAGCGATGTCCAGTCGGATATGAAAAGTGACGATTTCCGAGACAAGGTTCTTCTGAGCGAAGCTGAACTTCTTGACCACTACTTACCTATTTTCCGTAATCCTCGGAAAACTTTTAAGTCCGCCCTGCAACTCTAACGAACTTCACTGCAAAGTCAATGAGCTTACCTTGGGTTTTAACAAAGCCATGTCTGCTTCCTGTCCCCTCATACGACCCAGGGGGAAAAAAGCCACACTGGTGGACCCCAGAATTGGGACCACTTAGAAAAAAATGCAGGAGACTTTTCAATCTTGCTAAAAGCTCAAGATCAATAACTGACTGGGACTTCTATAAGGAATCCCTCAAATTATATGAAAAAGAACTAAGGAAAGCTTAAAAATCATCTTAGATACTCTTCTGTGGCAAAATAGAAGAATCCTCTGAGGCATCAATGCTAAGAAAAATTCTCGCTTCGAATCCAACTATGCCTAGTTGTCTAAAGAAAGCTGATGGCTCTTGGACGGCATCTTTTGCTCAAATTGCTCAAATTGTTTTATACTTTAAAATATTTTTCCTGCAAAGCCTAAGTGGCTTGTCTGCAGAAGATTGAATATTTTGTTTATCTTTGAGTTCTATTTGCATGAATTCATTAATTTAGTTTACTTCATTAAATTAAAGAAAGAATATTAAAATAACAGTAAAAATAATAAAATGTTGAAAAATTTATATAAATTGTTAAACATTGACATTAAGGTACATTTTTTTGATTTTTTTCAAAAATTCTGATTTAGGTAGATCCAGAAAATGTGTTGGCACTTCATTGAATGTAGCTGGCACAGTTACTGCGTAGCGTCTACGTCCATACTCGTTCCAGAACATCGGGACCATATATTTGTTTTGTTGTCGACTTCTTGTATTTACTGTTTGTTGGGTTGGTGTTTTATACGTGCTGTCATCTTTGAATGTTGAGAGTATCTCTAATTTATACAGTTGGTTGACGGAAAGATACGATTTAATGTTACCACCTTGTTGTCGCTGCGCTCTCAGCATCATCTTCTGAATGCTCCTGTGCAGCATATTGAGTTTTTGGAGCTGCGGCGCATTTCCCCAACCCATAATGACATATCTCAAATGCGACTCCACCAAGCCGAAGTAGCAGTGCCGAAGAACTTCGGGTGGGCATCTACTGCTTAGATGAAATAGAGCATATGCGGATTGCCTAAGGTTTTTCGTCAGCGCGGTTATGTGATAGCTCCATTTAAAGTTATAATCAACCATGATTCTCAAGTATCTATACGTTGATACGTTTTCAAGTACGGTCTAGCATTCGTCATCGTCTTGAAGTAGTACGTGGTCACGGACCTTGTGCAGGCATTCCGAATTATGTATTTTGATTTCTATTTTCTGCTTAAGAATATGCGGTGGACGGATATGCATGACTTTGTTTTTTTTGGCGTTAATGATGAGTCCATTGTCATGACACCTGACGATACTGCATTGAATTCTTTTTGCATAATTCTTTCCGCAACTTCAAAGTGTTTGTGATTAACCACAATTGCCGTATCATCTGCATAAGCATACACAGCGCTTTGTCTGAGAGCTAGTAACAAGTCGTTCATATAAATGGTGAAAAGTAGAGGACCCAGCTTTGACCCTTGCGGCACGCCATGGCTTGACAACTTTTCTACGGTCACACTATTTTTGATTTTAACTCGGAATCTTCCATCTTTTAAATAACTTTTGAACCATGCAAGTAAAAATCCTCTTACGCCTACTTTTTCCAGCTGATTTAAAATGTTTTAATGACATAATGTATCGAAAGCTTTTTTAAAATCAATGAAAAATACAATTGTATGATGTTTTTTTCTTGATTTGTGTTTATTCTATTTGAGAAGTCTCCGAGTAGTCGATTCATACTTTTATTTGGCCTAAAACCAAATTGGTTGCTTGCCAGAATATCATATTTCTCAAGGTATTGGTGTAGTCTTTTGGCAACAATATCTTCTAATACCTTGTCCGTTACCGAAAGTATAGATATCGGCCGATAGTTTCCGATATCGTTTTTTATTCCATCTTTATATATAGAACGGACAATTGATGCTTTAAGACCTTCAGGGACGGTTGATTGCTCAAAGCTCATATTAGCAGGTTTTGCTACTACTGAAGCCAAAACGTTCGTATTATTTTTAAGGTCTTTCGGCCGTATGGCATCTTCACCAGCTGATTTATTTTCTTTCAGTGAGAGGATAGTCTTAAAGATTTCGTCCGTACTGACTTCACCGAAAAACATTGAACGCTGGACATTGCTTGACGGACCGGAATAGGACTTATAATTATTTACATACATGTACTGTGTTTGTGATATCAGTAACTAATTTTCCAGCACACTGGTTGGCTAAACCATCATAATTGTCGGTTTTAAAGTTTTTCGCTAGGACATCGTCAAATTTTACCACCTTTTTGCCAAGAATACTGTTTACAATTTTCCAGGTTTCCCTGGGATTGTTCTTTACTTTTGAAAATTGTTCCATGAAATAACTTGATTTTGCGTTGTTTATTTGTTTATTTAGATTAATTCGATACCGTTTATATTCGTTTTTGTATTCTTCGTTCCTGCGGTTGTTCTTATATCGCCGGTACAGTCGATCTCTCTCTAAACATGCATTTCGCAACTCGTTGGTAATCCAATTGTGCTCCTTTGACCTTCTTTTTCTCATTCTTGTTGTGGTTTAGGATTTGACAAATTGATTGAAGCGAGATTTGAAATTTTCATAGAATTCATTTACCTCAGTAAACTCTTTTAAGAGTTCCCAATTGAATAGATTGACTTTTCTTGATAGATCGTAACTGCGGATACATTCATCTTTTTGGTTTCCCTTAACTTCACTCTTTTCATTTGTAATAATAGCGCAGTGGGTATATTGCGTAATGATCCGAAAAGTTGAACTCGATTACTGCTGATTTGACTTCAGTGTATTTTGTTCGAACCAGACAGTGATCTAAATATAAGTGTTTCTGTATCTCTCGATGCATCAACACGCGTAGCTGACTTGATCGTATTAACAAGTCCTCTCGATGCTATCATTGATAAGTAGTTATTTACTGTTGGGTTATACACATCCTCAGTATTTATATTAATATCACCAATAATTATTAGTGCTCTTTTTTTGTTAAATTTGTCTATATTTTGGCTTAATTCATTAACAAAATCGTTTGTATTACTTCTTAGCGGTCGGTATACTGCGAAAATGGTGGTATCAAATGCTCTACTGTTGGTATTTAATGTAATACATTCGTAGGATTCGTAAATGTCAACCGTTCTTGTATACTCGATATCATTTTTTAATAAACCATTATACCACCTCCTCTTTTTTTTATTCTGTTGAAAGGTTCAGGATGAAAACCATCAATAGTATAATACTTATTCTCCTCCTCCTTAATATTTATTTCGGACAGTACAATAACATCGATGTTATGTAAAAATTGATTAACACTTAACATAAAATTATTCCAGTTTGTCCGTAAAGAACGAATGTTTAAAAACAGAAACGATACTCCATTCAGTTATTCTATATATTTTTCAATTTTCTCTTGGGTTTTTAAATTTTCAAAGTCTATTTGTAATATTTCATTTTCTTCTTCAGCTATATTTTCCATCATGTGTACACGTTATTTTTTGTTCGCGAGTGTGTACATGCAGACATTGAGATTAGCGAGGAATCGCTCAATGTGCTACTTGATACCCACTTCCCAGGTAGCTCCAACATAAATGGATATAGTAACCTGAACAGGTCACTGGCACAGGTAACTAATTCTCAAAGTCTGATTAATAGGGACAAGCTGCTTTGGGCTCTACAAAGCTTCAAGCCCTTCAAGTCTGTCAGACCAGACGACATAATACCTGTCGAACTACAAATTTCTTCGGATATCATCGTGCCAGCGCATGAAATGATTCTGAATAGCTGTTTGAATCTGGCTTATATTATTTCCGTGATTTGGGGAAGGGTGATATATCCTTGGATATAAGACACAGATAGGGAGGCGTTTTCAAGATATGGGGGCAATTGGATTTTCATAGCTCACAAATGAATCGCTAACTTTTCGTGCCGGGGGGTTTTTTTGTCGGGGTGCCAGACTTTCTACACTGGAGCACTCAGACTCAATACTGGTCCATTGTACTACCAGGCAGACACACCACATTTACTGTTAGAATTTAATCGTTTTCCTAAGAAAAACGAGAAGGGGCTTCAATGATAAAGGAGCTTAGGTTTACAGCACTCACCATATCCGCACCAAATACCTGCCACCTGATACGAGCAAAAGCAGGACAATCACAGAGAAAATGTTCCGCAGTGTCGTCGCTTTCTCCACAGGCTTCGCAGTTGGTGGTATCGCTAAGGCCTAGCACATTAAGGTGTTTGGCGTAAGAACGCCAGTAGTCTGTCTGCAGTCTTTTCTGTTGCGAGACAACAAGAATGCCTCGGATTTCCTACAGATGTCGGGGAGAATTTGCTTAGTCTGTCTGCACCCTGGAGAGTCATGCCAACGGCGAATGTGTTCATATGAAACCCAACCGTCAATGGAAGCCCTGACCGAGGACGCAGGCAGACATATCGCTGGTTCAGGTCCTGAGAAGTCCCCCTCTGAGCCCTCCATGAAAACACCAGCACCAGATCCTTGATCGGTTTTGGAGCCATCCGTGAAGATTCGACTGCATTTCTTTCCAGGCTCAGAGTCTGGCCAGAGCAAGTCCTGAACACGAGGAAAGTCGACTTCATAGTTGCGCTTCAGCCGAAGTTCCGGTGTCATTGCATCAGACGGCATATCCATAAGATAGGAGTCGAAGTACAGCCGTTGCCCAAGTTCATCAAAAATTCAGTGCGAGTTATACCAAAAGCCACCTCTTTATACCCTATTCTAGGGGTATATTAATTTTGACGCATAGTTTGTAACATACCTTAATATTGCCCGTAGACCCCTAAAAGTTACTATATTTATGATCAGCATCGATAGTAATGTCGATCTAGCCATGTCCGTCCGTCCGTCCGTCCGTCCGTCCGTCCGTCGGCAAAAATTAGGCCTTTAAACTGGACCTAGAGAGCTGAAATTTTAACCATATACTCTCTAGGGTCCCGAAATAATCAAGTTTAAGAATTTTTGAAATCCGCCCACAGACACGCCCACAAACTCAAAAAAACAAAATTTTGGAAAAAATCGAATTTTGAGCTAGAGAGCTGAAATTTTTTATATATGATCTATGGCCCATAAAACTGATTGGGACATAAAATTTTCAAAATCCGCCCACTGACACGCCCACAATTAAATAAAACAAATTTTGGGAAAAATTGAATTGTGAGCTAGAAAGCTGAAATTTTTTATATATGATCTATGGCCCATAAAACAGATTGGGACATAAAATTTTCAAAATCCGCCCACTGACACGCCCACAATTAAATAAAATATTTTTTTTGAAAAACCAAAATTTGAGCTAGGGAGCTGAAATTTTAAATATATACTCTCTAGGGGCCCTTTATGCTAATGTGGAAATATTTTCAAAATCCGCCTACTGACACGCCCACAATTATTTTTTTTTTATTTTTGAAAGTCCAAAGTTTGAGCTAGTGAGCTGAAATTTATAGTATATACTCTCTAGGTGCCCTTTATGCTCATACTTAAATTTTTTTTAAATCCGCCTACTGACACGCCCACAATTAAATAAAACAATTTTATTGAAAAACCAAAGTTTGAGCTAGGGAGCGTTTTTATTTACAAAAGCTTAGTTTTTTCGATAAAATCCTTTAAATTTTTGTCACGCCCACTTATGAGATATAGGAATAAGAATAGGGTATCCAACAGTTCGCCCAAGCGGACTGTAGCCCGCCCCTATGTTTTTAAACGTGAGATAGCTTTGATTGAGCAACCCATAATGTAAACATCAAGGGGCGGGATGTTCAATAATGCATCCAGGCTGGAGCCAGGAGTGCTGGGGAAGGCCCCCGTGCAGCCGCAACATACCTTCCTTTGGAGTTTGGCGAAAGCAACAGTAACGTATTTACGCGAAAGCTTAATCCACCAACCGATGCGTATGCTATAAATGGTCTTACCATAGCCTTATAAATCCATAGGACTCTTTTCGGTGATAAGCAAAATGTCTTGCCGAAAATGCCCTTGCACTGTCAGAAAACCGACAGCGCCTTGGCAGTCTTCAACTCAACATGCTTGGACCAAAGAAGTTTGCTATCCAGGACGACTCCCAGATACTTTGCTTCATTGGAGAGTTGGATTGTGACGCCTTTTAGCACTGGCTGAGTCAACCCGATCAGCTTCCTCCTTCTCGTAAAGAACAAGTTTTAAGAGGATTGACCGAGAGCCCATTCCTAGTGCACCATTCGTCGATCACGTCAAGGGCCGCCTGCGCGTTGGCGCATACAGTCGCTAAGCACGATCCAACAGAAAGCATGAGCGTATACATTAGAACTGTTGAATGCGTTTAACAGAGAGTCGACCAGCATACACCACAGTAGTGGAGACAGAAGGCCGCCTTGCGGGCAGCCTCTATGCTATCATGCTATCAAAAGTCGCATTGTCAAAAGCACCCTCAATATCGATGAAAATGCCCATCGCGTATTCTTTTATTTCAAGCGCGCCCTCAATTCTACCAACCGGTTTAATAATTGTATCTTTTTAATTTGTTAATGTCTAATGGTTGGCCTGCTGTATTACGTGATGTACAGTTGTTCTAGTAGCTTCAAATTCAGTTTTTGCTTACGGAAACTCCTGAATTTGAAGCAGCTCTCAGTATCACCCGTCGATCCTGAATTGTTGTTGCTTAGCTTTTCCTTCCTTTGCGGTTGTTTAAATAGTACTCAGGGTCCTTAAGATAGCTATGAACTTAGCGGCCAAAAAACGGATAGATTTGCCTTGTTCCTGATAAGCTCTGATTTACCCTATTTCCCCTTGAGATAATGAATATTTTTTACCCATAGTTGTTGTTTCTATGAAATTATGTTTTGAACTAAGGTCCCTGGTACTCTAAATGCCTTCATAGTTGATTTAAAAAATGACAACATGTAGATTTAGAAACTGTTCGTAAACAGGTGGAACGAAAAAAGGACTAATTTTATGACCTTATTGGGAAAATCATTATAAAAATTGAATTTACCTGCCTAATCTCAATGTTTTTTTACATCATAAACATTAAATAGCCTTCTTTCATATTGCATTATTGGTTTTTCAAATATTATCGAAGGTTTTAAAAAATTTCGTAAAATTAAATCAAGAAACTACCTGTTCGTAAACACGTGGAACGGAGTGTATCAATGAGAATGATTTCCAGCTGTTTTCTTATCAATATGAACGCTAACAGAAAACCGCCATACACAAACAAGCTCAAATGCTCGGGTCAGAACTATTCGAATTCAGGGGGATAGCAAAATAATGCATGAGCTCAGGCAAAACCTTAGGGTCGCGAGTTGGAAGGACGGAAGTATGAGTGGTTGTAGCTACGAGCTTGAAGAGATGAAGGTTAAAAGGCGAGTGGACATTTTGGAACGTTTCTTGGACGTTTGCAAGAACTTCTACTAAGGGACGGAACCGGGTAGGTACGGAATCGGTATCATCCTTGCGTCAAAGCTAGTTTGCGGCGGCGTGTTGGCCCATTTTTGAAGTTCAGTGATTTATATTTTTTAACGTCTCTGAAGCTGATAATACTAGGTGAGGTGTGGAATATTGTTAGTGCATATGCTTCACAAGTCGGATGCGAGCAGAGAGAAAAAAATGCATTCTGGAAAGATTTTCACAGCCTCATCAAGACCATTCCAGAAGAAGCGCTTTTGTTTCTTGGTGGAGATATGAAGGGTTATGTTAGGTTAGGTTCATGTGGCTGTCGGCAGAAGCCGACACACTTAGACCAATGTAGGTCCATTGTGATACCACGTATATTATCTACCTCAACTCTGTAGATGGGACTGGCCAGATATGAAATGACATGTCGGAAATTCTAACGAAGACTGTGAAGACTTTCATGGAGGACTAGGATACGGAACTCTCTGGGTGAAATTATCTTCTTCATCCGGTCTTATCATTCCAAATACCATGTTAGTCAAACAAAGCCGGCCACTGTGCACTTGCAGTAGTTGCGGAAGTGAAACGCAGATTTACTACCATTTGGTAACATGTTTCATGATGTCGCAGGTTAAAGATTGCGAAGTGATTTTGTGAGAGGCAATCGCCCAGCAACACCGTCTCCACCTGAGAGAAATTTTTATGCGGGTCGGGACGAACTACAATAAACAAACAAAGAGAAAAACGAGACATTTATTGCCAATATGATAAAATATCTCTATCACATCATTAACGAACTTGAGGATGAAGAGTGCAGAGCACAAGTCACATGGAATTACCTACAACGACCTTTCTTACATAGAGCCACATCACTGCTTTGACACCCATAAGAAGACGCCATGTTGATGGCCAAGAAACACAGTGATAAGTAACAGAAAGCAGCATTCAAAGCTTTGTCAAAATGCCCCACAATAATGGAGATTAAGAAGCTTGCCTCGGAATTGAATACCGACAAATTCAACCAAAGTGTGTTGAGGGCCTGTTTCGGAGGTTAGAAAAAAAATTCTTCTTCGGTCACTGATTGAAATTTGGATGTGGATATTCGTAAACTCCGGCACAACCATTTTCAAAATAGCCCCCATAGAAGGAGAAACGCTCAGTAGTTCGCCAAGGCTCAAAGACTCAAACAAATGAAAATCGGTTGGTTCTGAATGAAAAAAGGTGAAAGACATCGGATCCAGGTTGCCAAGAAAACAAAGAGTGGCAGAAACCTACGTACAGATCATCATCCGCATATACACTTCGCTTCAACTGAATAAGCACAAAAATTTGTTAACATTCGTTGTACACTTTTTCAAAACCTTGTGCCGTAATATACTCGTATCATTTGATGATGCTAACTGTTTGCTTATGATGTTGAGAAAATAAATCAGAAAGAATAACTCAGAAAGTACCGCTATTTTTTCTCCGAATCTCTTGCGAAGCATTCGATATGGAAAAATGCAGTTTTATTTTGCATCAACTGAATAGACACAAGGTCATTTTTTTCACTGCTTATGAGTATTCTGTGGAGATTGACACATTAGATCAACAGTTGAAGTGCTTTAAGTGAATTTTATTTGATTAATTGTATTTCAAAGAAAAATGGGTAGATCAAAATCTCTAAACTTTACTAAAAGAACAAGGACTAACCGGGCGTTCTATAGCTGACAAAATTTGACGAAGTTTTAGTGTGGTCTATTCTTATTTAAGAAGCAAAGATTCGTATGGAAAAAACATGAAAGGAGGTCAAAAACAAAAAAGGAGGTGTGCTTCCAATACCTGCGACTCTGCGGCAAAAATACAGCGGAAAGCCGGTGTTACTGAAAGCTTTTTAACAGTGGGAAGGGTTATCAATATTGCCAAACATCTAAAACGGTTCAAAATTCAAAAGAAACCACAACTTAACGAGAAACGGAAGTGTATGCGCTTAGAATTCTCTAGACTCCATATGAGTTGGAAAAATGAATGGCGTCACGTAGTTTTTTCGGATGAGAAGAAGTTTAATTTTGATGACCCTGATGGGTTTGATTATTACTTCCACGATGTGAGGAAAGAAGAACGATTTTTAGCAAGGCATCATAGTCGCGAAGGTGGTGTTATGGTATGGAGAGCAGTTAGCTACTATGGCACTGTTGAGTTTGAGGTCCAAACCTCAAAAATGACTGCATTAAGTTATAAAGGAATTTTGGAAAGAAATTTCTCGAAATTTTCAGGCATTTTTGAACCCATAAACCGAACTTTTCAGCAGCACAACGCCCCCATCCACACGCCGCGCATAGTAAAAATTTGGATACAGGAGCGGAATGTGGAATTGCTTCAATGGCCGCCGTACTCACCGGACCTGAACCTTATAGAAAACGTTTGGGGATGGTTAGTACGAAAAGTTTATGAGTCTGGCCGTCAGTTTGAGGACAGAGAATCCCTTATTGCAGCCATTAAATTGGCCTGGAGGGAAGTTTCGCTAAACCACATAAAGGAAGTCCTTACGACACAAATACGCCAGGACTCTCTTCAAAATTTATAAAGGGCAAACTAACGGCACCAGAGATGAAGATGCTCCCCATGAAGGCAAGATAAAAAAAAGCTTTATCGAAAAAAGTTCAAAGATTCCAGGAAACTTTCAAGTTAAGAAACCTATGACAAAGAAAATGAAGCACGACTGGCACATTTGGTACTGTCATGTTCAAATGAGAGATCCAACGATCCCGTCTAATATCAAATACCACTCAAATTTCCTGGAGAATCGCAAAAGAGAGACAGGCCTTAAAACGCCTGGATCACACCAGCATTTGATTAGCTTGACGAAGCGATTCGAAACCTGGAGGACACTTTTTGAGGTTAAACCAGTTTAATCCCACAGGCATTTTTACGTAAGCTGATCTGGAGATTTTGACCTTGTTTTGCCAAATCACTCGAATAACGGTATATAAATATAAAATATATTATTAATGGAAAATTGTATTGCCCAAAGAAGTGGAAGATTTTCTTTCAAATCAAATGTTTATAATATTACATAATCTGGTTGCAGTAGCAACTTCCAAATCTAAAAGTTATTAAGTTAATAACAAATTAACATGGATCCACAATTCCACATACATATATGTCGACACTGGGGTAGGTAACTACAAACATTTTAGATTATTTTTACTTCATGTGTGGGGAATGCACTTAAAAGAAGGGCTGAGAATCCCCCCCCCCCCCCCCCCCCTTGCTGTTTCGACTCGTATGCACTATGTATGCATGGGCATGACATTAAATGAAAAAAGTTACTGTGTATGGTATACATATATGTCGAGTTACATTATGTCAGCTTCTCCCTTCAATTTGTCACCCTTATGGTAGCCTAGAAACGAATTTACGTTAACTTCTGACGCAATATTAAAGAGATTGCTTACGACTTTTCCATAACCTAGTTTGCATCTGCACAATGTTTCTAGGCACGTATTTTTTTTTGTATGACCCGCATACATTTTTTCTGATTGATAGCTGAATGCAACAATTTATTAGTGTTTGTTTGTTAGATACTCTTGCAAATGCAGCATTCTATCTAAAAAAAAAAAAACAACAAACAATAATTCAATAACCCTTCAGACACATACCGATTATTGGTTCCCTGAAAATCGGCTTTGTATAGGTGTTTGGTATTGAACCAGCATTGTGCCCCTTGGTGCGCTCCTTTAATATGCACATTCCCGTAATTTGTGATGATTGTATTAGCAATTGTGAATTCCAATTCCAACCGGACGGACAGAGAATTATTGAAAATACACATACAAATCGTTCATCATCTCGATGGAAAAAAAGCATCAGCTATGAGTTCTCCTGAAATTTATGAGCCCCACTCAGCTGGGAGGTGGTGTAAAGGCCATCACTTGACGGTCTAAAGCATAAAGCACCCCACCATGATGATGATGGGACTTCGGCAGCTCCGCCAAGCCAACGCTACCGATGTCTCCGTGTGTCGAGCCCGCACGAGACTCCATAAATTCGGAAAATGCTGAAAATGAGTGAGTGCACGAATGTATGGGGGTAGGAAGGACCGTTCTGTAGTGCTGCGCTAATTCCGCACGGCAGTGTCGCGGGAGTGTGTTTTCTCTTCCGATGTCCCTAACATGTACATTTGTACAACTCTAACTACCTCCTGCGCACTTTACGCTATGGGAATCGTATTTAAATTTGGGTTGGTCCACATTGTCATTTGTCCTTTTGTCGTGTTCCATTTGCTTTTTTCTCGGTTTATTTATTTTTTATTTTTTTTATTTTATTTCGTTCCTCTTCATTTATGTATGTACTCGTATGTACGAGTATGTTTTGTAAACGCTTCGGTTTGTGTATTGATTTTTCACATTTATCCGAAGGTGGAAGAACTTTTGATGCAGAGTTGATTCGGAATTGAAGTTCCTTTGAGGGATAAAAGCGTTTTCTTCGGTATTCATCCCTTAAATCAAAATTTTGAGCGCCTGTCTGATGAATATTGTAGGAAAAATGGAATAACCCTCAATATCGTTTGAAATGACGGGTTAATTTATGTACGAGTTTCTGAACTCATTTAACAAAACGGGTTGTTGTGGTAGAACGATAAAATGATTATTTTGAAAATATAATATTGTATGGTATACTTTAAATAGTGTTAAATGTAAATAATGGACTGCAGCGGGTGACTTTTCGAGGGGGAATGCTTACAAACACCTGTGCGTACTTGGATTTTTTTTTTAAATCGTTACTATGCTCATTTATGAGTAGGTATCTATAACACATAAAATGGACCTCTCTCGCAAATTATATTGTGTTTAATTGTTTTGTATAAAAATTGGGGTCATTCGCAGACAACAAGTACTTATACGTTATGGTCAATTGTACTTTAGCATAGCTGTCCATAAGTCAGTATAAGCCAACCTGCCAGTAGGCTTAACAAAGCAGAGTAGAGAAGTGAGCCTGATCTAAAGCTTTGTTGTTAAATGCGTTTGTTGTTAAATACGTTATGGTAAATTGTACTTTAGCATAGCTGTCCGTTTGCCAGTTACTAGCGATTAGCATAACAGTCAGTACCAGAGAACCTGCCGGTAGGCTTAACAAAGCAGAGCAGAGAAGTCAGCCTGATCTAAGGCTAGGGTATTTTTATATTTATTTATTTATATTGATTTAACTTACACAGTAAGATACAATATCTTTTAAGGTAGTGTAAGCTTCAATATTAAAAACTTTATGTAGTGAGTGAAAACTAAGTTACAGCATATTATTATTGATAAAGTTCAAAAAATGATAAAATATAGAAAATAAAGAAATTCAATCCAAACTTAAATTTTACAAAGAGCAAGCTTTAAAGCCGGCTAAAATATAGACAATCTGGGAGTAGGTGCGAGGGGGGGGGGGGGGTTTAAAGTCTATCATCGAAGCGCCACATCCTACCATCCTTATTGTTTGGGGGAGGGAATTTCACAACCGAATCGCATGTACAAAAAATTGACGAGTCGAAACGAGGTAAGAGTAGCGTACTGGTGTTAGATTACAATTTCTACCTGATGAGGAAAACTGGATTTTGCTATATAGATACGGTGGTTTTCGTGTTTGCAGAATATTGTTGAGCATTCTTGAGGTCCTTAGAGCAAATAAGTCTCCCAGAGCGAAACCATATATCTGTCTAGAATATGTAGAAATATGTTCAAATCTCCGCAGACCAAAAACCTACCTTGCCACGCTGTTGAATACAACATTCAGTTTCCTCCTATGCCTGCTATCATACTCGTAGTTGCAAACAATTTCACACCCAAATAATAATAGGGGGATGAGTAGTGAATTTGCAAGTATCATTCTTGCTTTAATTGGAGTAATTCTTTGGGTGGCCCATAACATACGTAAGCCACCATACACTCTTCCGATTGCCAATTGTATATGGTTGGTCCAGGTAAGGGTTTTGTTAAAGACTAATCCTAGATTTCTTGCTGACTCAACAAACTGAATGGGTGTACTGTTGGGTTGTATTTGTGGAAAGTATGAAGTGTCTGATAGTTTTCTAGAGATAATCAAACATTTGGTCTTGGATGGATTCAAACGGAGTCCATTTGATCGGGACCAGAGCAAAATTTTACTTAAATCTTCATTTAACTCGCAAGCTCCATTTTCAATTAAACCCAGAGGACAGCTATACCGAAGCTGCACATCGTCAGCATACATATGTAAGGATGAGTTGAAACCAAGCGAGGGTAGGTCATTAATGTACATACTGAATAGTAAAGGTCCCAGTATAGATCCCTGAGGGACACCTCTGCTTAGCGGAAGAAAGGAGGACGTTTGGTTATCAGCAAACCACTGCTTGGTATCTAAGGGATAAGTACGAGAAAACAAGTTTCACTGAGGATGACATGAACTGGTATTTCTCCCTTAGTTTGCCGCATAAAATATGGTGGTTGACAGTGTCAAAAGCTTTTGAGAAATCTAAGAGTGTAAGAAAAGTTACATGGTCCTTATCCACACTCTGCCTTATTTCTTCGACTACATTTATTAAAGCTGTCGTGCAGCTGTGGTTAGGACGAAAGCCAGATTGACTTTGACATAACATGTCATTGTGATCCAAGTATAGCCTTATCAGCGTGTTCATGACCTTTCCAAAAACTTTGGATAAGAATGGTAGAATTGCTATTGGGCGATACTCATTACGGCTTTTTGGAACGGGGATGATTTTTGCTCGACGCTAGGAAAAACTCCAGTCATGATTATAATATTAAAGACATGGGTTATGTATTTTAAAGTATAGAGAATAGTAGCCTTCAGAAATACTGGGTAAATGCCGTCGAATCCAACGGAATTAGATTTTATGGATAAACAGAATTTTAATACATCTTCTTCATTAACGGAGGCAAAGCTAAATCTCCCAGAGGTAAAGCTGTCCGCTTCCGAATTGAACCTGCTTCTGGTCAAAAGCCGGACATTCGCTGATTAAATGCGATGCCGTTTCGTCCGCCACCAGGCAGCACTCACATATGTCCGTGCTTCTTGCTTTGAAAGTTTTTTTTTAATCTCTTTGTTTTTAAAAAAAGGATATCCAAATCACAGAGATTGCAGACACGGTAGCGGTCCATTGTACTACCAGCAGAAATCAACTTTGAAAGGTAGCGACGATACAAACTAAGGATTTCAAGTCTGCATGACGCAAGACCATGCCCTTGATACGCTGTAGACCTCAGTCAAAGGGGCGTTTTTTTTAACAAAAAACATTGTTTTTTTCGATAAAATCCTTTTAAAAACGTAAAAACAGTTATGTGTAACAAAATATGTAAACAATATTCTTCTTAACAATTCATACGTACTTAGTTTTTCGCCAGGCCCAATTTTTCGGGAAAAGAAATAGGGTATCCAACAGTTCACCCAAGCGGACTGTAGACTTTCCTAATGTTTAACTAGCTGACCATGCTCGCCTTGCTTTGCCAGTCTGCCACTTCTCAAATTTGAAACAGAATATTTGCTAGAACCAATAAAGAAAACGTTGAGAGTGTCCCTTCTCATTTTATGGATATACTCTCAGTGTGACTCCCTCTCAATCTCAATTACATTTCATACCCTTTCTTTCTCAATCCCATGCGCCACAAAAAAAACAAAATAAACTACAAAAGGTGCATAAAAAAAGAAAGAAAAAGCACACAGCATGACAGCACAAAAGGTACAGAGAGAGAGAAACTTATTTGTGCAGCACACACACACACAAATTTTCCTCCACTCAACGCTGGGAAAATCCAACGATCTAGCTTCAATCGAACATTTTGCTTTTTTTAATTGTATAAAATTTATAGTTTAATGCTTATTGTTCAACTTCAGGACAACCTACAAAGATGATTTATATCCTTAAATCTTTGTAGATAATTGAACTTTATATTAAAAAACAACCCTATTTCATTTGGATGAGTCATTCCAAAGCTAGGAGCTAGAAAGCATTCGAGAATTACAACTTTTCTTAGATATCAGCCTAGATCTCCGCTTCCGGACAGCGGATGAAGCATTTGCCCGCCATAGAAAGTAGCCTATGTTCATCAGGGATAATGTCGACTTCTAATGGTAAAACAATTTTTCAAATAGGTCCAGTAGTTTCGGAGCCTATGCAAAACAAACAAACAAACGAACAATAAAATCGTTCCTCTTTATAATATTAGAAGGTATAGAATAATATAGATAAAGATATGTGGTTGCAGTGTGAGAAAATGCCTGATGTGACACAATAGTCTGACGAACCAAGAGGCGTTTAAGGAGTACGTTTCAGGGTTTGGCGGTTTGACTGCTAATGTCCGGTATTCGTGTCGTCCCATTTACAAGGTGAATTAGATTATTAACTTCAGAAAAGATTTTGACGTACCATCAGGTTGCTGTCTGTCCAGAGTGTCGAAGCCAACTTACGAGAATGAATGAAAATACCTCTTCTTATACACTGGCGATCACAAGGAAATTGTATACCCGGAAACTTTTACTACCTGTGAACAGGTACATATTTTCCCAACAGTAAGTCATAAAATTAAAGGCTAAATAAGGAACTACCGCTGGAATTTCCCAGGATCAAACAATTAACTTCTTGAAAAGCGCATAAAAAGATGCGCCAGTAGGATGAGGCCATTGCGCATATTTCGTTGCAGGAGTTCACATCAGCGATTTTTTTCAAAGTTTTGTTAAGACAATTTAAAAAATCGTTAAAAAGAACTGTTTTTATACAGTTAAAAAAAAATGGGTTCCGGTATTCTTTGACAGCGACAGAAAGAGGAAAAATAGATGCTTTCAAGGAGTTAGGACTCTCAGGCCGAGAAATTGCAAGGAGACTAAATAGAAGTAAGACTTTTGTAAACAGTTATCTTGCGGATCCAAAATACTATGGGAAAAATCAAAAAGGACGCACGGCAGAAGCAACAACATTGCGAGAAATGCAGGTTATTCTACGGCTTGCCTCAAATCCTACTCTACCAGTGACTAAAATAAGGGTCAACAGCGGAATATCAGCCAGCATAGCAACGGTCCGAAGGTACTATACAGAGAAGAAAACTTAAAAAGAATCCTGTTTTGAGTCAAGTACACAAGGAGCATCGAATGAACATGTCGCTTTGAGCAGTGAGTGGAAACGCGTTGTCTTTTCGGATGAAAAAAAGTTTAACTTTGACGGCCCCGATGGTTACAACTTATATTTCCATGATCTTAGAAAGGAGAAGCTTATTTTGGCAAGCCATCACAGCCGTACATCTGGTGTAATGGTGTTGGGAGCTATTACCCACTATGGCACAACCGAGTTGGAGTTTTTGTCCACAACAATGAACGGAAACAACTACAAATGTTTGCTCTAACGGTCAATTACAATAGAAAAAAATATTTTTGGATATTCCAACAAGACAATGCCCCTATCCACACTTCCAGGGTTGTTAGAAGTTGGATTCAATCAGAAGACATAAAACTTTTGCCATGACCGCCCTATTCACCGGACTTAAACATAAACGCGAATGTTTGGGCATGGTTATCTCGTAAAGTGTATGAAGGCAGCAGACAATTTGAGGAATAGGACACTTTAATCGAAGCTATTCGTGATGCCTGGGCCCAAATTTTCCTTAATTATTTTAAAAACTGTATGATTCTATTCCAAACCGTCTAACAGAGGTCCTATCGAAAAATGGCGGGCATACTCATTATTAGGAATCGGATTTCCATGCAAATGCATATTTTTTTAGGAACACCTTGGAGGCAAGACAACGAATTATCTATACGAATCAGGAAATTTCCTTTAAAATGGCATTCAATCGTTAGTGCATATTTTTGCTACAAATGCATATTTTGCATATATTTGTGCATATTTTACAATAAATGCATATTTTGCATAATTTTTATAGTAAATACATATTTATTCAAAGTTTGTAACAAAAGCATTCGCTTTGAAAAAAAATATCAAGTGGATCAACATTTGAAAAGTGTTAACCACTTCGTCGCTACAATGCAGAACTAGACTAAGTCACACTTTTAAAAAATATCAGTACAGCGATTTTCAAATTTGAAAATGTATTTGCACCCAAACTATTTTATGAAACAGCTTGGCGTAAAAAAACATATCCATTATTTTTTTGAGCTGTATTTGAACGGCACTAGATTTTTAAAAAAACATTATTATTTTAGTGGATTTTGGGACATAGGATTATTGTGCATATAGATTTTGAGTGTAGAAGGAGCCTATCTTATCAAAGTGGATTAACTATTTAAACATTTTTTTGTTTTTGACAATGGATATAGGATTAATGATTAAGTATGGGAAAAAGTTGAGTAAAGTATATAAATGCAATATATTTTCTGTTTTAAACAATTTTATTTTTAATAAAATATTTTAAAGGTATTATTATATTGTTTTACATTATATTCAGTCTAAAGAATTTATGTTTTGAATACAAAAAAAATTAACACAGTTATCATCATTAAAAAAAATAAAAAAATATATTTATTCTTTGCATTAAAAGTAATTATTATTAAGAGTAAAATTTTAGTAATTATAAACTATAAAATTAAATATTATCAGGTCATAGAGTTCAAGAATTCATCATCAGGTCATTTTCTTAAAAAAAATAGTATAATCTATATAAAAAAAATAGTAATATAGTAAATAATACACTCGCATTTTCCTTAAAAAAGGTTAAAAACATAGGGGCGGGCTACAGTCCGCTTGGGCGAACTGTTGGATACCCTATTCTTATTCCTATATCTCATAAGTGGGCGTGGCAAAAATTTAAAGGATTTTATCGAAAAAACTAAGCTTTTGTAAATAAAAACGCTCCCTAGCTCAAACTTTGGTTTTTCAATAAAATTGTTTTATTTAATTGTGGGCGTGTCAGTAGGCGGATTTAAAAAAAATTTAAGTATGAGCATAAAGGGCACCTAGAGAGTATATACTATAAATTTCAGCTCCCTAGCTCAAACTTTGGACTTTCAAAAATAAAAATAAAATAATTGTGGGCGTGTCAGTAGGCGGATTTTGAAAATATTTACACATGAGCATAAAGGGCCCCTAGAGAGTATATATTAAAAATTTCAGCTCCCTAGCTCAAATTTTGGTTTTCCAAAAAAAATATTTTATTTAATTGTGGGCGTGTCAGGGGGCGGATTTTGAAAATTTTATGTCCCAAGCAGTTTTATGGGCCAAAGATCATATATAAAAAATTTCAGCTTTCTAGCTCAAAATTCAATTTTTCCCAAAACTTGTTTTATTTAATTGTGGGCGTGTCAGTGGGCGGATTTTGAAAATTTTATGTCCCAATCAGTTTTATGGGCCATAGATCATATATAAAAAATTTCAGCTCTCTAGCTCAAAATTCGATTTTTTCCAAAATTTTGTTTTTTTGAGTTTGTGGGCGTGTCTGTGGGCGGATTTCAAAAATTCTTAAACTTGATTATTTCGGGACCCTAGAGAGTATATGGTTAAAATTTCAGCTCTCTAGGTCCAGTTTAAAGGCCTAATTTTTGCCGACGGACGGACGGACGGACGGACGGACGGACGGACGGACGGACGGACGGACATGGCTAGATCGACATTACTATCGATGCTGATCATAAATATAGTAACTTTTAGGGGTCTACGGGCAATATTAAGGTATGTTACAAACTATGCGTCAAAATTAATATACCCCTAGAATAGGGTATAAAAATAAGTGATAAGTAATTAATCAGACTCGCTGTTATCCATCTCCAAGACATCTTCGGATGTGGACCCTTCTTTAAGATGCTTGTAGAATGGATGATATATTTGAGGAATTACTTTTTCCCGGCAAAGATGCATAAGATCCTTATGTTTTAATTTTTGGATTGGAATTTGGTTTGTTCTAAGCTGCACAAGATTGTAAGTGTCCAGATTTTGCACAGTCCCTCTTTTTTTCTCCATTGTGTTAATAATTTTCGTTTCACCATCAAAGGCATACTTAATTTGTACTAAATTTGGAGTTTCTGGGAATGTTTGAACAACTTTTACCTTTGTCCATTTTACGACGTTTCCTTCTTCGTCTTTTTTCCAGTTTTTGCTGTGTCTGTAAGCATTTTTTTTAAGTCGCTTGCA
The DNA here is from genome assembly GCA_949715645.1 of Portevinia maculata. Classification (NCBI taxonomy): domain Eukaryota; kingdom Metazoa; phylum Arthropoda; class Insecta; order Diptera; family Syrphidae; genus Portevinia; species Portevinia maculata. The sequence continues at coordinate 227,199,896 of OX454526.1, forward strand.
TACATTTCTTTGACAACATATGGCTTAGTTTTACAAGCAGTCCGAGCAACACTGTACCACTGGTCTGGACAGTAAATAGGAATATTTTTGGTGGCTCTTTCGATGACACTATGCATCGAGTCGCCCTCGTTTTGTGTGTGGCCAGGCTCTAGAAAACTGTGCCTGATTTTAACCTTAAATTTAGCTGAGCAATGCTGGTACAAGCAAAACAAGTATCGGTTTCGATTTTGTCCGCTGCAATTGTCGGAATAAAAACTAAAACTTTTTTTCCCTTCAGCAACTTTGGCTCTTATAAAAGAGAACACACAGCTTCCTATTTCACACGCCCCTCGCGATGCTATAGCTTCATGCCACATAAAGCAAAAACCTTGACGGGAGCCGATGTCATACACTGTCAAATTATAAGTCGACAGCTTACGTCTGTAATATAATTGGGAGATTTCAGCTTTTGGGGATAAAAGTGCTTTTTGCAGGTCAAAAGCAGCAACGCAGAAATCAGGAGAGCTTTCAGATCGGAGTTTGTCATTGTTTTTTTCTTTTCTTGTAAGTTCTTTTGCCTTAATATGATTTGCCATAATTTCTTTCATGCTGTCTTTTTCAAGATCACAGGAATTTCTAAATTTGTTGCACAGATCGCATTGGTCTTTTTTCGGTATATGGAATGACAAATTAAACTCGTTTAGAAAAACCTGCCGATACACAGAGAAGGATGCTTTTTGAGTGATTTTTGCATTCTCTTTATACATTTCATATAATCTTGTCATGTTCAGTCCAGGTGGCAGATACTCTCTTTTTGAGTTGGACCTGCAGTAATGGCTTTCTACTCTTTGAAGGCTATTTATGTGTTCTCGAACTGAGTTTTTTACGGAACTTGGAAGAAGAGAATTCAGACTTGTGCGCCCACGGTGATCGTCCTCTACTACAGTGATTCCTTTTTTATATGACTTGTTAACCACGGTTTTAACCATTTGATGGCTTATGGATAGCGTATTTATAAAAAAAGTCTGGCACACTTTAATTTTGTTATTAGGTTGTACGGTCGGCATGTAGTAATAATACGAGAGATTTCTTCTACTTTCCACGTTCTCTTCGTTACCATAAGAAATAATATTAATCGTTGGTCTTACCCGTACTCGCTTTTTTTGCTGAACTTCAACATATTTCGAAATGTAATCTCTCTGTCGATTTATGTCTCCCAGTTTCCAAAATTCTTCGAAAACGAGTTTTCTAGAAGCTTCGTCAATTTTAGAGTTGCATTTGAGCCTGCATTTTTCTGGCAAGGAGGTTTCATTGTTCGTTCGCAAATCGTTTTATTTTTAGAATTGACGTACTCCTGCCCACTATATGAAGAAATGTTTTAATTAGTAAAAATTATTCAATATTTGTTATTAGTTATAGGCTGTACGTACCATTTTCATCAGTTACGTTTTCAAACTTGGACTGATTAATTGAATTTTCTTCTAATGTTAGTGGCTCTGTCTGAACATCGAATGAATCTTTAAAGTTATAATAAATTAAAATTGATATTGTTTTTACCAAAAGTTATTTTTAAAAATAAAAACTGTTTTATTTTTCCATAATATCAAGAAAATATTATATAATTATTTAAACATAATACTAACCTGTATTACCCCGTCGTTTTAAGACAAGGCTGAGCATCTTCTGGCCTCTTGACATATTGTTAAACATCTTATAACTAAAGAGGGACAAACTAAACCGTTTCACTTTCCTTAGTAGCAAAACTATCCTAAGTCAACACATATACAATAAAAAAGGGAGCAAAAATTATTTACTTTGTTTTGCAGAACTAAGTTATGTCCATACTGAGGACTTAGGCTATTGGTTTTGTAGAGAAAAAAAAAACCTAAGTCCGTGTAGTGGACATAGGTTAGTTCTGCGCTAAAAAAAAAATTACTAAGGACATAGGATTTTTTTGTATGATTAAAACTGTGTACATACTATTGCGCGTAGGAATACGGTCATCACACGGGCACGCGCAGAATGCGACTGGTTATTTTCTCATGTAAAATTCGTAAATTTCGATATTTTGGACTTAGACTAGTTCTGCATTGTAGCGACGACTTAGAACTTGAAGTAAGATCTGAAGTTTGCCAGAAATTTCAACAACTACTGTCCTTTACCAATGCATCTAACACCTTTTCAATGTATTTATATGAGGCATTTGTTTCAGCCGATATACCTTTAAGACAGCTTAGTAACCCTGAATTAAAAATTTTTTTTAAAAATATGCAAAAGCAATTATACAGGATCCATTTTGCGGAAAAATTACATTGAAAAAATGTATATTTCGCTATTTGAACAAATGAAAATTGATCTAAAAAATAAGTATTTGTTGGTTTCTATTGATGAAACCACCGATATCCAAGAATGTTTTGTTGCTAACGTAATTGTTGTTGTGTTGGACCAAAATGAAGAAGAAAGTAAAAAGAAATTTTTAAGTCCAATTAGAAAAAACGCACCATGGCACCATCGCTCGCGCATTTGATGAATCCATGAATTCACTTGAAATTGATAAAAGCAAAATACTCCTTTTTTGTCCGATACTGCGCCATATATGGTAATGGCAGCTCGTGGATTAGCACTGTTTTATCCAAATTGTTGCCCTTCACTTGCTTAGCACATACAATGCACCGAGTTGCAGAAGAAATAAGGGCTAATTTTCGGAACGTCGATGGATTAATTTCAAACGGCAAAAAATATTTTTAAAGGCACCTCAAGCGTCGAAATTTTAAAAGAAAAATATTCTTTGACTCCTCTTCCGCCTCAGCCTATTGTTACAAGATGGGGAACTTGGTTGAAGGCTGTTGAGTATTATGCAAAACATTATGAAGCATTTGAAAGCATTGCCAATGTGTTCGATGACTCCGATGCAGTTACGATAAAAAATGCAAAAGAAGTAATGAGCCAACCAGCCGTTATTAAAAAGCCAAATAATATTTATAAGTTCAAACTTCAGTTTCCTATGTGATACCATCACAAAGCTAGAAGGCAGGACAACCTTAAAAAATCAAATTGATTTAGTTGAAGATGTTGTTGCAAAGATAATTGCGGTTGAAATAGTTATGTGAAAAGTCATTAAAAAAAACTTCAGTGCGTTCTGGCAAAAAATGAAGGATTTTCAATAATGCAAACAAAACTTTTCAAAATCAGAACAATTAAGGAAACATGATTGTATGTTATTTTGAATTATTTATTTTAATTAAACAAATGAAGATGTTTATGTTTATGTTGAATTAACTGAAGAAAATTTGTTTTTAAATTGAACCGAAATTAAGTTAAATTGGTTTTAAGTGCAAATTTTAAATGCATATTTTGCATTTTTAAGCGCATATTTTAAGCGCATATTTTCAGATTTTAAGTGCATGAAAATCCGAACCCTACTCATTATTAATGTAGAAAAGCATAATACATAAATAAATTTTTTAAAACCATAAAATGTATTATTAATTTGTTCCTTTCTTTCGAAGATTTTTCATAAGGCCTCATCTTAGTGTCACATCTTTATACCCTATTCTAAGGATATATTAATTTTGGCGCATAGTTTGTAACATACCTTAATATTGCCCGTAGACCCCAAAAATTACTATATTTATGATCAGCATCGATAGTAATGTCGATCTAGCCATGTCCGTCCGCCCGTCCGTCGGCAAAAATTAGGCCTTAAACTGGGCCTAGAGAGCTGAAATTTTAACCATATACTCTCTAGGGTCCCGAAATAATCAAGTTTACGAATTTTTGAAATCCGCCCACAGACCACAAACTCAAAAAAACAAAATTTTGGAAAAAATCGAATTTTGAGCTAGAAAGCTGAAATTTTTGTTCTATGATCTATGACTCCTAAAACTGCTCGGGATATAAAATTTTCAAAATCCGCCCACTGACACGCTCATAAATAAATAAAACAATTTTATTGAAAAACCAAAATTTGAGCTAGGGAGCTGAAATTTATAATATATACTCTAGGGGCCCTTTATGCTCATATGTTAATTGTTTTTAAATCCGCCTACTGACACGCCCACGATTAAATAAAACAATTTTATTGAAACACCCAAGTTTGAGCTAGGGAGCGTTTTTTTCGATAAAATCCTTTAAATGTTATAAAAAATCATGAATTTTAGCTAAGATTTTTATTTATAACAAAATATGTAGTGTTCTTAACAATTCAACCATACTTTGACTTTTGTCACGCCCACTTATGATGGATAGGAATAAGAATAGGGTATCCAACAGTTCGCCCAAGCGGACTGTAGCCCGTCCCTATGTTTTTATACGCTTTTCAAGTAGTTCATTGAATGATCTTGGAAAATTCCAGCGGTCGTTTCTTATTTACCCTTTAATTTTATGACTTACTGTTGGGAAAATATGTACCTGATATGTAGTAAAAGTTTATGGGTATAGAATTTCCAACAGGTATGAAGACTAAAAATGTATGGCGTCATCTTTGTGATCGCCAGTGTATAATATGAAAGTGCATCGAACTCATTATAAGTTGAGTGCCTGACCAATTTGGGCTTCTATAAATGAAAAAGAAGTGGATTAATTGCCTACGGACATGGAATTTAAGCCAGACGAAATTGAATTCCGAATGAGAAGATTTGCCGTATTGAGGTTGAAGTTGGATGGAAGATGGCGAGACCGCAGTGGGGAAAAAATGATGACACTTAGTTGCACCCAGGTAGGCTGAACTCCGTTAGATCAGAGCTGAAGCTAACCTTTGTTTCACGAAGTGGCAAAACAGCTGGTTTGTAACGGAATACATGTACAATGTTAAAACCGATGCTATACTCACATCCATTCTGAATTCGCTACACATTACAAACGACAAACATAAAAAAAACACAAACTTCGACGCTACCTTATCGAAGTCGAGAAGTGATAAGTGACAATCTGCGACGGTTTTCCAAAAGAAATTACGGGAGGTGTTAAGCCCATACGAAAACTTGTTTGTTTGTGGTTTATTTTTACACCACAGCGCCCGGAGCGGTATGAAAAATGCTTTCGCACTCTTCGGGAGGCAAATCAGTACTGAAACTGATAGTGATGAAGATGATCTCCTCTTATGCTCTGAAGAATCTCTATAGTAGCATTGACAATCGCAGTCGACCAGCTGCGGTGCTGGCTGGAAAAGGGCGCTGGATTTCACAACACCACCCTGTGAATTTGCTCAGGCTAACGTGGACTAAGTAATTGCAGGAAGGAACTATAACTTCTCTGCTTTTTTTTATTTATTTATTTACCCCTGTGTAATTCATAAATTGGCAGTACAAGAAGAATGTTAATTATTGTTTCAAGTACTTAACTTGGAAAATAATTTAAATAAGATGTCAAGAGTAGAAAGAAAGACATTTAGAAGAAGAGACGTCCAATGATAATAATAATTCAAATAAAATATAATAGATAAGAGTAATTTATTGAATGATTCAGTAGCGATTACTCTTATGAAAATACATAATAGCTTTTTCCAATTTTTGATGAATTCAAATAAGTCCCTTTTAAAGCCTTGAGATGTTCTACTACAAGGTGGCGCAAAAATAACCTTCCGATGTTTTTTGTCTGTAATTTAAAAAAAAAATGAAAAAAATAGTCACCAATATTCCGCGTTCTGGAGCAGTGTAGCGTAACATTGTTTATTAACGTGTATTTCGCATGTGTTTACTACACAAATGTCAAAACAGAACTGACATTAGGGGCCAATCGCAAAAATTTATAGCATTTTCTGATAGGAGGATTACTTTTGCGCCACCTTGTATAACGAATAGATAAGGACAATGAGTTCCACAGTTTAATGGAAAAGAAAACCAATCCACTACTTTAAAGATACATAGATGAGGGCATATTGTTTGTTCTGTGAGATGCGGCAAATGTTACCTTTTGCTAAAGATATGAAGGCTTTTTATTGCGGATTAAATTTAAAAGGAACATGATCAAACAGACTCAGACCAAAGATTTTTCTAAATATCGCATTGTAAAATATTTTCAATTTCCTCATCGACGATCGAATCAAGAAAACTATAAATAATTGCACTGTAGTTAATTATTGCCATTAACAAACTCTTTGCTTTTCTAATCCTAGTTCTCTTTTCTCTTCTACGTAAGATATGTTTAGCTGTCTAAATCCATTATAAATCGACCTCACAATGTAATTAATATTATCAGTGGCAGTAAGATTTGAAAACAGAAATTGAGTGGTTATAAAGGAGGATACAACCAATGACTTGCAACATGCTGTCAACGAAAAACATAAGTTTAACACTGGCGGCATGGTCAAAACGTATCAACGGGCAGCTATACGCTTTCGAAGGAGTACGAAATGGTACTAACTTAACCTACGTTATGGTATGCATTCTGCCAACGAAAACAATCAATCGAACGTCAATCAGAAAATGAACCTGGCTAGCTGCGATATCTTTGGTCGGAGCGAAAATGTATACGATGGGCCATGCCAAAAGTAATCAAGAAGACTTTTTTTATTATAAAAAGGAAATTTAATTCCCAGAGCACTCAGACTCGCCAAGGGTCTATTGTACTACCAGGCAGGAATCCTGTCTGTGCTGTTGGAGAAAACAAGGTGTCATTCGTTTCTCTCCGTTAGTGGGTGGCGTGCGTTGTTGTTCCCCATGGGGAGTCAACTTACACCTCACGAGTCACAAGCCAACACACAAACCTCTACATCGTGTTGCCACCCTTACTCTCTATACCATACATATACGGGGGTGATCCCCGTCCCGATATGTGGGATGTGGCACATTGACTCTTTTAATTTCGAATGAAATTATTATTGGAGTCTTCGAAAAAATAGTTCTTCCTTTAATTTATGGTCCATTATCAGTTGATGCTGCATAAACGAGAAGATTCAACTACGAAAGCTGATAAGTCCAAAGTAAACGAGGACAGAACACAATCTAAGACATATTAATTTTTCCCGAATAGCTAAACGGATCTCTTGAAGGTAGTGCTTTCTATGTTAACACCTGCTCTGCGAACTATCTGCTCAAGGCCAAGATAGAAGCAGTGAAGCCCATTTCGTTGCCAAAATCTTGTTCAAGCCTGGAATAAATCAGAAGAGCTTAAACAACATCAGCTTTATTAATAATAAATCCCTATCCAGTCGTTAACTCATGTGTTAGCTAGCACGTAGTTAAGAATTTTATTCATTTGCTAAATTTTCTTATTAATGATAAAAAGTTTTTCATATAATAAATATGTAACGGATTTTTATTAAGAAAAATTAACTTGCATTTCTTCAACAAAAACGGATTATTAGCGCTATGTACTCTTTACTTAATGAGAATCACATTTTTGCTTGGATTTAATGTGAAAAGTCGCCGAAATACTCGTAGTCTGTTTTTTGAAATCTATTCTTGTTGATTGGAAATCAGTTTTTGCCGTAGCCTTAAGCATACCTAATCTTAATTGAGCTACAGTTTTCTAATACCAATTTAAAAGCTTTTAGTATTTTCTTCAAACAAATATTGGCAAACATAATACATAAGATACAAAAATTGTATAGCTGTTTGAATTTTAATTAGTTTAGTTAATAAACAAACAACAATGATAGTTTTGCAAATTGTTAACACGTTCATCACAAAAACAATACAAAACACGTCATTTCGAAAACCTTAGAAATCTGTGAGTTAGTTTTTTGACAGTTTAAAACCAGCGGATAAATTCCAAAAATCATTATCAATAAGGATTTGAGTTTAACTACTGAAAAACCAGTAAGCTAGGGTTAACTACTAGTTAAATGTTGATTATTAATAAGGCTTTATATTGAAAATAACCAATTCCTCGGGATCAAAATGCTTCATAATTTTAATATGGAGCCTCAACTTACCCAAAATTAGGAGAAAGCTAAAGATATGCTAGAACTGATCACATATTTTTTAACAACTGCCGTTAAAAAGTTTTTCAGTCAACTGCACTGTCAAAAATGTTTTATGGTGCGCAGTTTTGGGGCCACAGGAAATACAACGCAGTCAAACAACTCCTCCGATTTTTTTTTAAAAAATGTTTAAGCTGCCTTGCATCTCCAAACTACTCCATGTTCTTAGAGACTGGAGTACCCCCTTTGTTCCTTTGTACCTTGAAACTGCACGTCGACGTCATACTAAGGGTATAGCTGACATAAGGCTTCCAAAGAAAACAATGAGTTATGAGCTAGAGGCAAAGTCTTTGTGGTTTAATGATTGGATACGATTTGCCACTGAATGCGTGTCTAATCTCGACCTAAGCGGAGTCAATATAAATACGTGGAGGCGTCAGCTTTTCGGCTTGAAGTGCAAGGATATGAACCCACCGACTATAATATGGGGAATTAAATCACAATTTAAGAGAACAGCTTTATTTTCATGCCGATAACAGCATAAAAGTAATTTCAAGCATATACAGATTCCGAACAGGAAAGACTTGCCACAATTTTGACCACTGCGTAATCTTGCACAGAGGGAAGACATCATCCATTTTTTTTGGAAGATGCCCAGTTCTGCAAGAATATCGGAGAATATCAATCTATTTGAAACAAATTTGGACTTTCTCATTCAATCATAACATTAAAGAAAATAAGATTAATCCAACATTGTAACATTCTTCTTCTCTACACATGTACCTTGTATTGTATTGTATTGTATGTGCAGTGGGGTCATCAGTAGATGACAAGCACTTAGACCTTATATTTGTTGTATTATTTTTTTGTAATTAATTAATTTGTTCCCTCCGTTCTTTAACGCTCCCAACCCCATCAACACTAGATATTTGCTTCTTTTACTTAATGGCCTGTTGTCCTTCTGACAATAGAATGCACCCAACTATTTCATAATAAAAACAAATGTAACCTCAATATCAAATCAATTACATAATTGTAAGTTGTAACTTGTTTTTATTTGAAATTAAGCATTATTATTATTATTATTCTAAGTTCCGAAGAACTGACAGATATTCTCAATAGTCGTGCAAATTGATAATCTTTAATAAATTGAAACATAACAAAAACTTACATACTCTTCTTCTTCTTTCTTAATGGCGGTGAGGCTATGATTATGGATTAATGGGATCATAACCCTCCAACTTAACTGGTCCGCGTTTGGGGTTCGCGGGTTCGACATATGCGGGATGTAGCTTTAAACTCTGTGAAAAGATGCTGGGTCTTGACTTGTAATTAATTGGTCTTTTCCAGGATTTGATTCAGTGCTCAGATTTTGGTTATTGTCGGTTAGTGTGTTGCAGAACGGCTGGAGACGTTCAAAGAGTTGGTATGAAAAGGAGTTTAGCTAAAGGGCGCGTGGAATTAAAATCATGTTGTTTCTTTTTAAAACTGTTTATTAATAAATTAATTTGTTTTGAAAAGATAATTTAATAAATTAAAATAACTATATGCTATCTTCTGCACATAAACATAAACTTTCTTATTAGAACGACATGATTCAAATTCACATACCCACTTCTTGGGAGCTTATTTCACAGTTGGGTGGCCAAAAATTGGTGAAAAATCGAGTGTTCTAGTATATCGCGAAAAATGGATCCTATTAACTATGTACTTACTTTCATTGAATAAGTGCCGAGCTAACCTTAATTTGCTGATCGTGTTTGTTAAAGTATCACACAAGCCTCTTAATGATATTATATAATGTATAACCGCAACGGGTTGCCTACGTAAGTAAAATAACTAATAAAATAAATAATAATAGATACTAGGGGTCGCCCCGTGGTTGAAATTCGACCAATTTATTCTATAAGTTGAAAAAAAACAAACGTTAAGTAACTTCAAGCATTTTCAAGTACCTTCAAGCATTTTCAAGTAACTTCAAGCATGTCCAAGTAACTTCAAGTATTATCAAATGCATAACATGCATAGCAATGTTGTTGTTGGTAACTTCAAGTAACTTCAAGTATTTTCAAGCATTTTCAAGTAACTTCTTGATATAAAATTTGTCCGTTCCGATTGGCAGATTATTGCCTCACACAGCAATGTTGTTGTTGTTGTAATTTCATCCAATTCGCTTCATTTTACCTGCTGTAATTCATAATGTGTGTTATATATGTGGATAATTTTTGTATTGTGCACATCTATGTATTGTCCCCTACCCAAATATATATAGTGTTGGCATATCTATGTGACGTATAATAGCAAAAATGGGTGGAAGCACGTTATAGTCAACTCCGTATTAATATATAGATAATAGATACATATCTACTTCTCAAAAGTACAACACCGCAAATCTTCAAACAATTCTTTTCGTTTTGATATGCAGATACACTAATTAAACAGAACCCGTTAAAAGATAAATTCGTCGTGTTGTGTTTTATTTTGGGGCTTTTTTTTTTTTTAAAAAAAAAGCAACGACAGGCCATTTATCTTTAAGTGACGAAGCAAGAGAAGTCAAAGCACAGATTATTCACATCACATGTGCATTTTGTATATATACCTCTATATACATATCGATTCATACATTTATACATGCACAGATACTCGTTGAAATAACTAAGAACTGGTTCACGGGTTCTCGCAAAGCCGCAGTTAATGCAACTGAAATGCTAAATGCCGCGATGAAGAACTAAACCTCTTATGGTTATCGCATATAAAATTGTAAAGAGAAGCCCTCAGAGGAAATCAAGAAGAAAGAACAACTGCCGATGCACATTTTGGTTTGGTCCCGATATTATCAGCATCTTTTTGAATCATGCGATATAAAAAAACTGATTTTTGAACGAATTTTTACTGCAATTGTATAAGCAATAACATTGTGCCTACCGCTAATATGTATGTTAACAAATATAATACACCATGAATGCACGACATAACTAGTCTAACGAATCGGAAAGTCTTGGATAGGTTATTATGCTAAATGCCGTAAAAAAGGATCTCATTGAGCTTATAGAGCTTGTGTATAATTAAGCAATGCAAAGCGTGTGTGGCTTACAATGTTTATGTACGAGAGTGTTGAACTGCGAGGAATTCAAAAGAGTTTTAACTTACTCAACGGGCTTTCAACCCGTGGAGAGTCTCTGCCTGAGACGCTGCAACCTTTCATCCTCCCCAATCCATAGCACGCTGCCTCCAGGTGCGTAGATTAAGCTTTCTGGCGTCAGTGGTAACTTGGTTTTCAAAACGGAGGTTCGATCCTTGTCATCTGGAACCTGGGAGTCGAAGATTCTCTTCGCTGGAACATTATTATCCATTCGCTTGATGTGGCCGAGCCAATGTAGTCTACCTGTTTTATCCTTTTGGACTACATCCACATCTTGGTACGGCTCAGAGTTCGCGGTTGTTTCTTCTCCTCTATTCGCCCTCCTCGCACACAGGACCAAATATCCGAACAAATATTTTTCTTTCGAAAAAAAACCAATATTAGCTCTCCTTTCCTTCTTATCTTCCAGCACTCGGCGCCAACTGACAGTATCAGTGTTTTAGAGAGCATTCACTTGGTCTTCCGAATTAGGATCTTCTGCCGGGCCGGAAGCTACACTGGTATACGTGCCGCTCGCTTAGTGTGCTGCAGAACGGCTTCATACGATCACACAGTACGGTGAATATAGGATCTTATATTCCACATTTAGAGGGGATATGCCTCGCGATAGGGCTTATGGAGCTGACAGAGTCCTGTCATCGTACGGTCGATTTGGTTGGCGGGTTAACCATCTGGAGAGCCTAGTACTACCAATCACCGTATTAAGGGCTGCTGCAAAGTCAATTATTCGGAAGCCATTATCTGTTGTCCTGTCGTGAAGGCTGTCGACTATTTTTGTCGACTTACTGATTTTGGCATGGAAGTCCCCCAGCACGATCTTGACATCGTACTCCGGACAGGCTCCATCTAGGAGGTCATAGAACTCCCCATTTATAGGGTTTTCTACTTCGTCCGTAGGGGCATTTACACGTATTAGACTGATGTTGTAAAATGTGCCTATCATATTAATCTTATCTCCTATATCTCGGTCATATCTGCTTTATACCGCACGAGGACAGATTCAAGTTTTTGAGCAGCACCAGGGGTGTACAGTGGATGTACGTCCCATGCGTGTAATCTCATTTCATAGTCGGTAGACTTTCCGGGTCGTGATCTTAAATGAGGGGTGTCCATATCCAAGGCTGGTATCTCTCTCATAACTATCTTAATTACGTGGTAGGGAAGTTACCCCGACGGCACAACCCACAACCTGGTGGGCCAGTTCCAGAATACATTCTGGAAGAAATGTCGGTACTTTACGTCGGGTATGTGAGCGCTGCCGTTGACCCATTACGGGCTCATCCGCCACCATCTCTTTTTCAACACCCTGACTTGGTGTTGAAAATCCTTAATGACATTATCTCCAAATATGTCAAAATAGCTTATGTAACTTATCTGCCAAACTGACTGTCGACTACACCGTTGATTCAATTAAGTGAATTCTTCCGCCGTACGTTCTCTTTCTGAAAAGCTCATGTAACTTCTGAAACTCATAACCCAGTATTTTCGACATAGCATTTAAGTGTTGTTATTTTCTTTCTGTTTGGAATAATTCGGAAGAGCTGCTTCCAACCTGCGCATTACACGGAGTGTTTTCAAGTGTCACGCGACATAACTAAATCAGTTTTGCCGGGATCTCATATTCGGCCATTGCAACGTAGAGCTCCTGACGATGAATGCTATCATATGCGGCTTTAAGGTCGATGAAAAGTTGGTGAGTCTCGACTTGAAATTCATTGGTATTTTCCAGGATTTGCCTTAGTGTGAAGATTTAGTGCCGTGCCGGGAGCCAAACTGGTACGTGCCGATTAGTGTGTTGCAGAATGGCTTTAGACGTTGTTTTAAAATTCTTTACATATAAAATAATTGTTTTAAAATGGGAAATTTACTAGTTTATCCAAAATTGTATCAGATTCGTTTATTTCATATTACTATTCATTTATATTATTAAGATGAGGTGCACTAAATAACAAACTTTGAGGTTCACATCTTTGGAAAAAAATTTAATGATTCGTGAATGCTTAATTCGTTTCAACTATTGTTTACTACCCCTAATAGCATTTTTTAAATCACTATTAATATCGTAAAACTTAAATGTAGACTGCAACCAGCTTGATGTCCTGAATATAATTATGTCTTATTGATGAAGATGGCCGCTGGTTCAGCGAGGTCAAAAGGGTCATTCTGTAAGTTGAGTCCTTGTGGGTAGCGACGATGTAAGTGTGTTAGATTGTGACCCGTGTGTAGGTTCAATCCCCATAGGGAACAACATACGCCACCCATTTATGCAGAGAATGGAACGACTCCCTGTTTTCTCCAACCTCTACACAAAAAAGAGGATTTCTGTCTGGTAGTACAATGGACCTTTACCGAGCTCTGTAATTTGGATATCCTTTATATATAAAAGAAAAAGAAAAGTTGCTTCCTTCCATTATTTTAATGAAAAAGTAATATTGTGTGTGAAAAGTTTTACTTACCAGCTTACATCTGGAACTTGAATAGCTGCAGTTAGTGGCGGATCCAGGAGGGGGGGGGGGGGGGGGGGGGGGGGGGTATCGGGTCCGGACCCCCCAGGGAGGTATGATTTCTCGTATTTTGGAGAAAATCTCGACCGTTTTTAAAATTCCGCGGTTTTTTGAAGAATCCTTGCAGAATTTCGTCTTTCGTTAGTCCAATTACAGGATGGATACTCAAAGAAGCGAGTTCATTCAGGCGCTCCCGTCCCATTGTACTTCTAAGCTAGTTTTTTATTCTTCTTAGGGTCGAAAATGATCGTTCTGGAGTTGCTGTTGTTACGGGTAACACTGCCAATGCCTCTTGCGGGGTCAGTCACCTTGACGTGTGCACCATCACCGCAAACAAACTCGATGGTGCCGGTGCGGAGGCTTACGACGCAAAGAGTCATCGGGCTTGTTAAGGGCCAGGCCGTCTGATGAGCGTCAACCAAGAACTGACCAGGACTTCACGTCCGCTCCCACCCCAGCCTTACATACCCCCCTCTGTCGCCCCGTCCGCTTACCCCCCCCCCCCCCCCACCTACCATACTCCTTACTTAAAACTTTTCGGCAATGCCCGGGGAGACAACCCCGACAACAAATCCCCAAATCTAAGGTGGAACAGCTAGCGCCGAGAGATGAATGGCTAAGGGGTTCTTAGTCGTTAGCAGCGAACTTCGGATACCAGGCGACCTCCGATTTCAACTGGGGATGTTTTAGAACACCCTGTCGTAAATGACGTGACACCTGCCAATCGGGAAGGGTCACAAACCACGGATTCGGAGATGATGAGCTTAGAAGAGAACTCGTCTCTTCTTAGTGACGATATCTCTGAAGCCAGCACGCTATGCAATGTAAGCATACCCTCGGATGAAGTGCATCCCATGAATACTGACGCGCCGAAGACCTCTGGCATAACTGCACAGACTGAATCTAAGCGCGTCAAATTCACACCATCCGAACAGCGCCGTTTTATGTGTGCGCTGAAAAAGGGGAAAAACGTAGAGCAGGCCAGAGCACTTGCTCTGTCGACAGAGGTCGACACAAGCTCCGAGGTGAAGCGTACAAGGTCCGAGGACAATACGCCGCCCCAATCCAAAGCGAAACGAGCTCGCACAGGAAATACAGCCGTCGACAAAGTCTCCTATAGAGATATAGCGAGCTTTGTAAGACTGGGTGAAGTACCTGTCGATCTGGATCGCAATCCTCTCAGTAATGAGCAAATGGCTCAGATTAAGGAGAGGATTATGGACATCACCATCGAACAACGTGATGAGGGGACCAAACCAGCCTTCCGCGGTACAACCTTCAAAGCCGGATGGCTAATGATCGTATGTGCGGACGCTACCACTGCAGAGTGGATGAAAACAAACTTCGCGAAGCTCAAAGAGAAATGCGGGATGGAAGTGACGCTTGTGGGGGAAGAACTTTTCCCGAAACCACATATCGTCAGAGCCTTCTTTCCTCATAGTACCGGAGTAGCGAATGAGAGAATACTGGCAATTCTAGATGGCCAGAATAAAGAACTCAACACCAGAACGTGGAGAGTTCTGCAGAGATCTGAAGACAGAGATGTCGCGCATATGGTCCTTGCTGTCAACGAAAGCACGATGAAGCGACTTGTTGAGCTAAAGGGGATGGTCTCGTTCAGGTTTGGACAGATCAAAATAATCCTCAAGAGCGCGGACAAATCGACGAATCTGGCATCAAGAGACAACCAAAGGAAGGCTACAACATCAGGGGCTAGTATTAGTACTGCCACTGATGCTACAGAAAATAATAAGCCATCCACAAGCGCCAACAATAGCGCCACACCACCAGTGGCTGGCATTAGTGCTGCCACGGGTAACTCAGTTGCTAAAACAACTGTGGTGCTGGATGCTACTACAAAGGCGAAAAAAACGGACAGAACAAACGCGCACCGTAACCGCTTTAGGCCAAAACTGGCGGCCGAACAGGCACATACAAGCGGGAAAGATGGACAGAACACCAGAAGTCCAAGGGGGAGACAAAGTGGTCTCTCTCAACAGGGTTACGTACGACGCAGGGGTGATAACAAACCTCATAGAGTGCGTAATCCAGAGTACGTGAAGAAGAAATGACGTCTCTAACTGTGCTGCAGGCAAACCTGCACCGCGCTATGGGTGCATCGGACACCTATAGCCAAAGATGTGCCGAAAGGAACGTCGCTCTTGGTTTAATCCAGGAACCATGGGCAACTACAGGTAAGATCTTTGGTCTTAACAGCAGAAATAGAGAGCTAATTTTTGCCAAAGGTAATTTCAGACCTAGGGCAGGTCTTTCCATTGCGAAAGATATAAAATTTTCTCTCATTCCAGGTTTTAATACTAGGGACCTGGTGGCCGTTTTAATTGAACGCCACAATGGCCATGTGATACACAAGTTCGTATGCGCATCGGCGTATTTCGCTGGGGACATAGAGGAGGTACCACCTGCACCAGTACAGGAACTTGTCCAGTACTGCCAAACTCAGCAAGTACATCTCGTTATCGGCTGCGACGCGAATGCACATCACCAGATTTGGGGCAGCCGAGACACAAACAAAAGAGGTGAGTTACTTTTAGATTACCTATATAGTAAAGACCTAGTTATTCTAAATAAGGGAGCTCACTTTTAGGAACAGTATACGAGAAGAAGTTTTAGACCTTACTCTCTCGTCTCCTTTTATACAAAACATTGTAGAGGACTGGCACGTGTCTGATGAAGCCTCTCTGTCTGATCATATGCATATTATGTTCAGGCTGCGATGCAACACCGAGTGCGCGCCGGTCAAATACAATAATAAATTAACTAACTGGAGAACCTATAGTGAAAATCTGGCAATCAGAACTGATCTGCTACCAGATTCACCACTAACACCGAGTGATGCGGACGCTGCACAATGTCAGCTTAACGACATCATTATCTCATCCTTTAGGAGTAGTTGTAAGGTAAAGCGCACCGTGGTAAAAAGAAGCGTACCATGGTGGAATGAAAACCTGGAAACTATCCGCAAGAAGGTGAGAAAACAATTCAATAAATCGAAACGCACCGGCGTAGGGGATCAATATCGATCCCTGTTAACCAAATACAACCAAGAGTTGCGAAGATCTAAAAGGGCCTCATGGCGCGCAAACTGCGAAAAGCTGGAAAAACTCCCAGCAGTGGCGCGGCTCCAGAGAGCACTTTCAATAGATCCTTCAAACTGCATGGGATTGCTCATCAAACCTGATGGAACAATCACAAGCGACCGGGAAGAAACTCTCACAACCTTGCTGCAAGTTCACTTCCCTGGTTCCCTAATTGTCGATCACACAACTGATCAAACTACTGAGGTTTCACATCCAACTAACCTCAGCAGAAATAATAGTTTATCTGGTAAACTATTTAGTCTAGATAAGGTAAAATGGGCCATAAACTCATTTAAACCATTCAAGGCACCAGGAAATGACGGAATTTTTCCAGCCCTCATTCAAAAGGGTATGGAATTCTTCCTACCTAACATGATTGCCTTATTTAGGTTCAGTTTCAACTGGGGCTACATACCACGCACTTGGCGGAAGGTCAATGTAGTATTTATCCCCAAACCAGGTAACAAACCTAGTGAACTACCTAAATCATATCGTCCCATAAGCTTGACATCGTTTTTCCTGAAAACAATGGAAAGAATAATTGACGTTCATATCAGAGAATGCGTAACTATTAGCATGCCTCTACACCCCTGTCAATATGCGTATCAAAAAGGCAAATCAACGGAAGGTGCCCTGTTAAAACTAACGAATCACATAAACAACGCCTACCGTTGTAAAGAAATTGCACTATGCGCTTTTCTTGACATAGAGGGTGCTTTTGATAACACTGGTTATGATTCAATATCAAATGCTTTAATTCACCGGAAGGTAGACCTTCCCACCATAAACTGGGTAAAAGCGATGCTCGAAAGTCGGAAAATTACTGCTTCGTCAGGACAGACTTCAGTATCAGTATCAGCTATAAAAGGCTGTCCACAAGGAGGAGTTCTATCACCCCTCCTGTGGTCTTTGGTCATAGATGACCTACTTCAAAAACTAAGTAATTTAGGCTACGACATAATAGGATACGCCGATGACTTGGTCATCATTATTAGGGGCAAAGAATCAAACGTAGTTACTTCACGTATGCAAAACGCCCTTAAGATAGCTATAGACTGGTGCGTCAAGGAAAATCTCTCCATAAACCCCAGTAAAGCTATCATAGTTCCTTTCACAAAAAGAAGAAATCTCAGCTTAGCTCTGATTTCACTAAATGGCACGACCATTGAGTATTCCGACGAAGTCAAATATCTTGGAGTAATCCTGGACAAAAGACTAAACTGGAACTCTCACATCAACAACAAAATCACTAAAGCTAACAGAGCTTTATGGGCCTGTCGACGCACATATGGCAGAATCTGGGGAATCTCTCCAAAGATTGTCCACTGGATCTACACAGTGATGATAAGACCCATTATAACATACGCCTCCATTGTATGGTGGACAAAAGAGAAGCTCAAAAAGGTACAACGGCTTGCGTGCCTTGGTATCTCCGGAGCCATGCGAACCTGTCCAACGGCTGCCATAGAGGCAATAACAGGTATTACACCTCTCCACATATACATTCAAAAAGTGGCGATCCGCAGTGCAATAAGTCAAATACAGTTAAACGAGATAAGTCTTAACGATCATCCGGAACTTAAGACCCTTCTTGATGAACTGCCAGAACTCAACATGAACTGCGCGGTCACAGACCGCATCCATAAAACACTATGCTTCAATAAGCGGTTCCCCACGGAGATTCCCAAGAGAAAAGCATGGGTTAGTAATAACCCACCTAACAGCCACAACGGCATAAAGTGGTATACGGATGGTTCTAAAATGGAAGCGGGGGTAGGAGCGGGAATATACGGACCAAACAAACGCTTTACGATACCCATGGGAAAAAGTCCCAGCGTATTTCAAGCAGACCTCCACGCCATTCAAGAATGCGCTAGCCACATAAATTTATCTGGTATAAAAGGTGCAACCATCCATATATTCACGGATAGTCAAGCAGCTATAAACGCCCTTAGCTCGCATACGATTGACTCCAAATCAGTCATGTACTGCTTCAACACCCTACAGGTACTCGGAACAAGTAGCAAGACCACGCTATGGTGGGTTCCGGGTCATGTCGGGGTGGAAGGTAACGAAAATCCGACGAACTGGCCAGAAAAGGTTAGGAAACACCCTTCATAGGTCCCGAACCCTTCTGCTGCACTCCTAGATCAGCAGCAACGGCAGCAATAAAAAGCTGGGAATACAGAAAATGTATCCATCTTTGGGAAAGCATCCCAGGTTTAAGACAGACCAAACAAGCCATTCGGTCTTTCAATAAAAATGCCAGCAAATGCCTAAACCTAAGCAGGCATGATATCAAAAACTTAGTAGGTTACCTTACTGGTCACCATGGTTTAAGATATCATCTACACAAAATGAAAATAGTAGACTCTCCTGAATGCCGACTCTGTCTTGAAGAGGACGAGTCAGCTGAACACATTTTATGTGAATGTCCGGCCCTAAACGGAATTAGAAAGAAGATCTTTTTCAGGGAACAAATGTGCCCCGAGGACATAAAGAATTCTTCGACTAGTAGAATTGTCCGCTTTACACGGAAAGTGGAAACTCTACTAGTCTAAACTTTTCTGGCCCACACGGCACAAAAGATCTTTTTTTAGGTCGAAGTGCCCCATATTTAATCGCCTTGACGAGCCAGAATTTAAAAAAAAAAAAAAAAAAAAAAAAAAAAAAAAAAAAAAAACACTGCCAATACTCGTAAGATCGTGTTCACGATTTTGAAACATTGTTCATTGATAACCTAAAAAATAACGTTACCATTGAAAGTTAAGTATTCGATTTCGACGGGTTATAGAAACTGAATCTGGAAATAAAAATTCCGATCTGAAGTTACTCACTGATAGTGCATCGAGCGCATTTTGAATATCTTGATCGGCGATCCGTTGCCTCCACATTCTGATCTCTGAGATGAAATTCCTTTCTGAACAGTCCAATATTTCGTCATAAAACTTGTAAGGATCTGCGCATTTTTCCTCATCAAATTCCTGCTTGGAAGGAAATAGTTGTCCGAAACTGTGGAAGATCGATTTGTGTTTTTCGAACCGAATTTGGAGATGAAAAATGTAAGTATCAAATAATGGAATGTAGAAGGCAATTCTGTAATAACGGTTTTTCTGTTGACTGCAACGACGAGGCAATTTCATATTAATTTCGTATTCGGAACAGATTTCAGCAACATTGTCGTAAATGATACGAAAATTTAAATCAACGTTTTCCCGCTTTTCCTTGATATCATTCGTAGCATCATCAGCTAACTTTGTGGCTTCTCCTAGATCTTGATTTTTCGCCTGCAATTCCCGACTCAGAGGCAAGACGATAGAATTGATCGATTCCATTATATGGCAGGAGATTTGAAATTCGATTGTCAAAAGCTGAGAAGCCTTTTGTGAATTCTCTCGATCTTTCCACTTTTTTATTTCTTCCAAAGCTTCTATAAAAGCCGGTTGAAGTTCTAGGTAAGTTGAAACTGCTTCATGAGACTGAGCCCATCTTGTAATAGCGAAAGAATTAAATTTTTCTTTTCTCCGGCTTTGTCTCTTCGGCCAGTGGGAAAATGCTTCGATTGCTCCGATAGTTCCTAACGCATTTTTTATACCCGATACTCCGCAAGCGCCATTGATAACCAAACTGAAGCTTTGCGCGGCACAATGAACGTAGATTGCAAGAGGAAAATGAGACCTGATATGGGCTTGTACTCCGTTTACTTCGCCTCTCATAACTGGTGCATATATATATCTGTGTATGAAAAAATTATGGACACTGTCGCGAAGTAGATGTTCCGAATTAAAATTGTTTGCAGTGCTAACCGTGTGTCCACACAAGCGGCACTATCGTAGTTTCATGCAAAATGTATCAAAAGAATGAGAAAATGAGGTAAGTTAGGTCATGACAGCATACATTTTTTTTACCCCCCCCCCCCCCCCCCCCCTATGCCACCAAGCAGGGAGGTTGCTGGGCGACAGCATGTCCCCCCATATGCATTGCACTATTTATGGAATTAGTTGCGAAATCGCAAGTAGATTCCATAAACAGTGCAATATATATATATAGGGTGGGGCACTGCAACCCCCAGCTTGGGGTCACAGTTTGACTCTCGTCGTTATATCGAGTTTTTCAATAGGGACGCTCGGACTTGTTTTCGATAGGAACGGTAAACCACGCCATATTTTTCATGTTTTTTGGACATTTATACTCGTATTTAGTTGGCAAATCATCATGTAGAAGTACACACTTGAACAACGTTTGCAAGTTATTCAAATTTATTGCCAAAATTCGAGTTCGATCACCGCAACTTTAAGAGCATTACGACCATTTTATCGACGCCATCATCATCTTTAGCGATGAGGCTCATTTTTGGCTCAATGGATTTGTCAACAAGCAAAATATGCATTATTGGTCAGGCAGCAATCCACACGTGATTCACGAGGCACCATTACATCCAGAAAAAATCACTGTTTGGTGCGGTTTACATGCTGGTGGTGTCATTGGGCCATATTTTTTCGTTGATGATGCAAATCGCCACATTACTGTGAATGGAAATCGCTATCGCACCATGCTAACTGATAGTTTTTGCACGAATTGGACGGAATAGACCAGGACGATATGTGATTTCAACAAGACGGTGCCACTAGTCGCACAGCACACGTCACAATCGATTTATTGAAAAGCAAATTCAGTGAACGTGTTATTTCAAGAAATGGACCAGTCGATTGGCGCCTCGATCGTGCGATTTAACGCCTTTAGACTATTTTCTTTGGGGCTATGTGAAGTCATTAGTCTCTCTATACCAATAAACCGGCGACGTTACAAGAGCTAAGAGCAAATATTGAACGTGAAATTGCTGTTATTCCGGTCAATTTATGTGAAAAAGTCGTGGAAAATTGGATTCAACGATTGGACTTTTGCAAACGTGCCCGTGGTGGTCATGCGAAGGAAATTGAATTTCATACATAATTGCCACTAAATGTACTTGAACGCATAATAAATTTTTTGGATATCTTAATCCGTTTTTGTTTTATTTAAAAAAAAAGTCCGAGCGCCCTTAATGAAAAACCCTTTATAATTAAATAAATAAATATTAGTCATTAAATGCTTATACAGGGGCTTAAACCTAGCTTATCCAACTAAACGTGTATGCGAATTTATACTTTTGCCAGAAATGGAAGGAACCAAAAATGTTATGAGCACACTACCCGCGCAGGGCCCAGCACGAACTACAAGGTGGCGCAAAAGTAATCCTCCTATCAGAAAATGCTATAAATTTTGCGATTGGCCCCTAATGTCAGTTCTGTTTTGACATTTGTGTAGTAAACATGCGAAATACACGTTAATAAACAATGTTACGCTACACTGCTCCAGAACGCGGAATATTGGTGACTATTTATTTGAGCAATAATCGGTCGGTGACCAAAAAACATGGGAAGGTTATTTTTGCGCCACCTTGTATATAAAATACTAACCCAACAAGGTCCTATACAATGGGGCTCAGTTGAATAGGATTGCCAATTTCCTTATTAAGGTGACTCGAAGGCACGTTGCAAGGGCGATGGCCAGCGACAATAGCCTGATCTTTGGGGCTTACTACCCCAATGAAATGTACATAGAGAGTACGCTCCGGTCTGGCTTTATCCCGCCAGAGGCATTTATCCATCCATATTGATGCAAAAGGGCTGGTACAGACGAGGGATGGTATCCCGGTATTATACCACCGCTACCGCAGCGCGAGAGATAAGCGGGTAATCCGCGGCGAGGACGTCATTAGTTTATAAGTTAGATTTAGTTAGCTAGGGCGTTTCTGGGAGAGGCCGGGCTTGTCAACTTGTGGTAGTGGTTCAGGGAGAAGATTGACGCTGTAAGGCTTCAGTTAGCTCTTAGCTCAGGGCAGCGCGTGTGCACGTTGACCACTGCCAGGCGCTCGGAAAGCAATTGGGATTTTGACCACTTGTTGCGCAAGGCAAGGAGTGCTCAGAATCCTAATTATAGTTAGAATACGTTAAGTAGTTTAAGTAAGTAGAATAAGTAGTTTATTTGTTTTAGGTACCTACCTATATAAAAAAAATAAAATCTCAATAATGATACCGAGTTTTATTAAATTTTCTCGAGGAATATATATTTAATGATTAGTTTGTAAAATAATTTTTAGCCCGAAAGGCAATAATTATAAGGCTATAGATAGTTAAGTTTAGAGCGTCCGCATAAGGACCAGTAAATAAGAATAAGTATCCTGTTAATTTAAAGTTAGATTTAATCATTTTTGTCTAGTATGTATGTAGGTATGTAAGTAGATATTTAACAATGAATAAAAAAATGAATTTCAAAGTCAAGAGCCCAGCACGAATTTCAACATTTATCAACGTAAAGCAAGTGTACATTCGAATCAATAGGTTAAAGGCTGGATGTCCTACCTGCAGCCCATTTACAACTAAGCGGTTCGCCGTTTTCGAAAGCGTCAATTTGATAGTCAAATGATTTTCTTTTATTCACTACACATTAAGGCTGTAGTACTACCTATCTTTTTAACTCGATTATGGAAATTCTAATGTAGGTACATAGGTACAAATGTGAGCGCTATGATCTTTTTAATCCGGATCATAATTTCGTCGTAAAAGTAGTTAAAGAAGAAAACAGTGAACAGTGACACAGTCAAAAGTACTACACCAATTGTTATTTTTTCCCCCTTTGGGCGCCATTTTGCTATTTGAAATGTAGTAATAATGCTTCCTCCTCACCTCACGGAAACATAAATTGTATCTTTTGGGCAAAACCAATATTTTTTTTGTTCTTTATTTCCGTTAAAAATATTAAAAAACCATCAACCCTTAAGAAAAACATTTACAAAAAATACGTTGTAGTATGTAAATGTCATATTATGTAGGTATGAGCTTGACAATTTTTTGAAAAAGCCATTTGCAGTAAATTTTAAATGCAATCCCTCACGTTGTTCCATTCCATCTTTCTTTTTTTGTAGCAGTTCTCTACCCCTTCACAATCACTTAAGCGAGTGTGGCATCTCCTCCACAGTGTAACTTTGCAAACGAATAAAGGAACTGCCGCCGATGCGGTCAAGTGGAATGAAAGAACATGAATAATAAAAGCAACACAAACCTCACTAAAAGGGGAACAACGGTAGAAGAATAAAAAAAAAAACAGCAGAGCAGAGAAAGGTTACACAAATCAGCGCCACAATCCACAAACCACCTTTTCCGATTAATCGTGCTAAAGAGCGCGAATTTCATAACCACGGCGCGATGCGTTGCATTCTACATGTACGATGTACCTACCTATACCGTAGAATATATTGTATCTCTCGATAAACAACGGAACGAAAAACATTAGAATAAATCAAACAAAAAAAAATAGACAGACAAAAATTTCAAAGTACATAGGTACCTACTTATATTATAATATGTCGAAAACCATATCTGAAATGGAATCTTTTTTTGTATCATTTACGAACAATAATAAATAATATGTAATTTAATTGGCTCTTATTTTACACGGCGTGCTTGTCAAGAGAGCGAAGGTACACAGCAGACGGCCACGGCAGACGCAGACTGCACAACTCTGTACAATGAAGAGCGCGTCTAACAAAGAGAATGTGTCTGTGTCCAATGTCCATGCTTGTAATAAAAATCCATTCCTTGGATTATGGAGCAAAATATGTGTGTTTTGCCTGCGACTGCGACACGAAATGGATTCAACACTGCCGACCGCCCCAACCCATGGTTGAGTAAAAGTAAAGTTCAACTTCAGCAATCATTGAGATTGAAGGCGCGCGGTGATTGTGTGGTGATATTAAGTAAGTTGGTTTTGCCCATATTCATTCCGCGCGATTCGATTACTCTCTGAAGTGGATTAGCGAACGTGTATCTTATACACTGGGGGTTTATTGAACCGCCTTGGCGAACTGAAACGGTTGGATATGGAGTGTGGTGTTAGTGATAGATGTATACACAGATGCCTCACTGTTCCGATGATGATCATCTTAAATTAAACTGCAAGTGCAAGTGCGTTCGGAGAGATTTGTTCATTTAATTGACTACTTTTTAGTTTATTTTTTCGAGGAATACCTATGCTACCATGGAGCCATTCATTCAGGAGTTCAAACAAAACAAAGGCATAAGCAAGTTTTGATCTAGCAGTCATTATTCACGCTGTTTACCAATTTTATTGAGTCATTCATTATTATATTTGTGAAGCAACGATCCGTTATATCTTGTACAAGTCATCATAAATCTTTGAATTTAAAGTTCTGAAACCCAATTCATCAACCATTACCTTTTGAGTTCTCATAAAAGCACCAGTCCACCTACTCAATTGAGGAACCAAAGCCTTATGTAGGCTCAGATTCAGATTCATATCCGCGAGTCCCTGAAATGGCAGACATTGTGGCGGGTAATTTGTATTAAATCTTAAAAAACTTTCAGCTCATTTTATTTGGCTCGCAGTTCTGCTAAAATAAACGTCAGAACAGAACGCACCATTGTCAAAAATCAACATTTCTATTCATAAACGTATATTAGGAAGTGCATAAAGTTACTCAGATTCTAATATGCCTCTAAACGCAAAAACCTTATTGATAAAACTTATGCAACGTTGATGAGAGGATGCTTAGCTAAACACCGTTTGGAGGTTGATAAGTGCCTGTATAAAGATGTTTTTCATATACAGGACTTTCAAGATATTAGAACATTATTTATTAATTTCGATTTTCTTTATTATGTTCCTCTTCCCAAACAATAAGAGTAGCGCCACCTATTGTTCGTTGATGGCACTATGTCAGAATTCCGGACAACCAGTTTGGTTTCAGGACGGGGCATGACAATATTCATTCCGCGTCGAAACTGGTTTCCGACATTCAGTGGAATAAATACAAGAACGGGTGCTTGTCTGGTTGATTTTGAGAAGGCTTTCGACACCGTATTCTAAAAGTTGATCAGGCGGGGGATGCACAAACATTTGCTATGTATAATTTACAATATGCTTATTGGAAAGAAGTTCGTTTTCAAATGCGGTGACGTGATTTCGAGCACAGTCTTTGAAATTAAAAACGGTTTACAGCAGGATCGGTGATCCTCCGATCCTGTTTAACACTTACACGAGCGACCTGGTGGGTTCACTCAGACATGCTATATGATTTGGTGGCATACAGATCAGGTCCTTAAATCGAGGTCATTACCATTCTTTTGCAGCGTGATTTCGATCAAATTAAGGGATATTGCGACGACTGGATGTTGAAAATCAACTTTCAGAAGACGGAAACAATCTTGTTCTGAACAACATTGGCTAAGGCCTCTAGGGATAACAGAAAAAACTGGAAGCAATTGGCCATTATTGGACAAAATTTGCAGCCATTGGCGGTGAGAAGCGTAGTTAGGTATCTCGGTATCTGGCTTGACCAGTATCTATATTTCGATAGACATATAGTTTTTTGTCTTGCTGGGGCCAAGAAGGCTTTTGCTCTGAGCAAGAAGACTCTTTCATACCAGTCAAATTGACTCCAGAGTGAATGTAATTTCCTATGTGGCCCTTATAAGGCCGATCATCGCTAATGGTTGTCTATTGTGGTTTAATATAGCGCCTTGTTACCTATATGGAAAAGATTCGGGTTTTAGAGAGACAATGTCTTAGGACCTGTCTCCGTTTGTTCCGAACGCCTGAATCCAACTTTATAAAATACTATCCCAACAAGGTCCTATACGATGGGGCACAGTTGAATAGGATTGACAATTTCCTTATTAAGGTAACTCGAAGTAACGTTGCAAGGGCTATGACCAGCGACAATAGCCTGACCTTTGGGGCTGACTACCCCAATGAAATGTACATAGAGAGTACTCTCCGATCTGGCTTTATCCCCCCCGGAGGCATTAGTCCATATTTTTGCTAAAGGGCTGGTCCAGACGAGGGATGGTATTCCGGTATTATACTATCGCTACCGCAGCGCGAGAGATAAGCGGGGACGTCGCCAATGATCATGAGCTCCTCCGGTTTAGTACCGCAATAGCTGAGAGGGATAAATTCGATACGGAAAAGCAATTTGCCGAATTTTGGTGGCTTTTTGAGGGGGGCGGGGTCAACATGCCCTCCCAGGACGGTGCGTTACTCTAGGTACCATCCTCTTAGTTCATAAGTGAGCTAGGGCGTTTCTGGGAGAGGCCGGGCTAATCAACTTGTGGTAGTGCTTCCGGGAGAAGATTGACGCTGTAAGGCTCCTGTCAGCTCACGGAGGCGGGTGTGCACGTTGACGACTGCCAGGCGCTCGGACAGCAATAGGGATTTTGACCACTTGTTGCGTAAGGCAACGAGTTCTCAGAATCCTAATTATAGTTAGTACGTTTAGTAGTTTAAGAAAGTAGAGCCGGTAGTTTGTAATTTCTTTTTATATTAAATATAAAATTGTATAAAGATGCCGAATTTTTTGTTAACAATTTTCTCGATGAAAACATACCGAATATGTAAGATTAGTTCGTAAAACAGTGTTTTAGGCCGAAAGGCAATAATTATAAGATAATGTTAAGTTTATGGCTTCCGCATAAGGAACAATAATCTGAAATAAGTATCCTGTTAATTTTAAGTTAGATTTAATCATTTTTGTCTAGTTTGAAAGTTGATATTCAATAACCATTAAAAAATTAATTTAAAAGTAAAAGTAAAGCACTATGTCAGAAACTTTCGGGCGAATGCCAACAACAACTGTACTAAGTTTTAACGTAATCGGATGAACGATACGCGAACGCATAGAAGACGAACAATTATCCAGGAAATTTGGGGCGCCACGTATTGCACGTTGCTGGTTGCATTACAAATTAAATTACAAATTGAAAAAAGCGAATGGGCCAGTTATGATGATCTCCTCTCCACTTGAATAGGACACCCCTTACGTCTGTTTTCTATCCTTCATTGCTCCCAAACCAAGCATAGACTTGATTTTTTTTTTTTGTAAATTAAAGTTAATTTAATTGCTGTAATTTGATCATAAGGAAGTTTCAATGCTAAAGCTTTAAGTTTTAACAAAATATTAGGTCTGTTCGCGAACTAATATGCAAACGTAAATTTATATAAACTTTCGTGCAAAACTACACAAACGCATTCGCGTATTGAGAAAATGGTAAAAAGATGAACGAAAGAAAAATATACTTTCGTTAATTTTTCTTCGCACAGAATTTCAGCTGATAAAAAAATAAAAACTGTCAAATGATGAAATCCTATGAGTTGCAAGGAAAAAAGAAGCGGTTGCTTCTTTTCAAGCCAAACTTAGACTTTTTTCATCTTTTTACACAAAAGCGTTCGCGTACTTTTTTTTGAAATGAGAGGATTCTCTCTCGATTTTACAGATTTGACATTTTTAATTTTTCTACACATAAAGTACGCGAAAAAAAACCAAAAACCGGCAAAATGCGGGGTCGAAAATTTGCGCCACATTTTAGAGATTACTGATTCATTTTATTACAAAAGTAACTTAAATTTAAGATAATTGGAGTATTTTACATTCAAAAAAATATTTAATAGTGTGTTGAGCCACCTTTCTGTTCCAAAATTTCATACATCCGGTTTGAAGGATGTATACAAATTAGCCAAATAATTCAGTGAAATCGAGCTCCAAGCTAATTCGATGGCTTGGGTTAAGTTAGGTTAGGTTTAGGTGGCTGTCGGCAGAAGCCGACACACTTAGACCAATTTAGGTCCATTGTGATACCACGTAAATTATCTACCTCAACTCTGTAGATGGGACTGCCCAAGGACACGCGGTTGTTCTCAAACGGTCCCCCATCTACGTACTAACCGCGCCCAACGTCGTTTAATTGCGGTGACCTGACGAGAACCGATTAACTCGACGTGGTTTGGTCGTTGGTTATGGCTTGGGTTAGTTCGGGTATACTCGAATATTGTTGTCCTGATCCGTATAATTGACGTGTCAACCATCCCCAAATATTTTCATTATTAAATCCGGAGAAAAGGGCGGCCAGCTTAATAGCTCCACATTTTGGCTCTGTTTATAGGTTTTAACTACCGGAGCTGTATGTATTGGCGCATAATCATGTTGATAAATCCACGGCAGGGGTCCAAAAAAGGTATGCAAGTATGGAAAGGCCTTTTTTAATATGCCATTGTAAGACAACGCATTCATTGTGGTTGACATAAATTGTAGTTGGCAGGTTCCATAATAGGAAATGGCCCCACACACCATCACACATCCAACTCTGCTATACAGCCGGTCCAAATATTGCGGAGGTCACGGAAATAGTAGCTATAGCCATCGGGGCCTTCCAAATTAATTTTTTTTTCATCGGAGAAGACTACTCTATCCCACTCCGAAGTCCAGGTCACATGTGCGCGACAAAAACTGAGCCGTTGCTCTTTTCGAACCGGCTTGAGAGGTGGCTTCTTCTTGATTTTCAGTCTGTTTAGATGTTTAGCTTTCGAAATAACACGACGCATAGTTGTAAGACTTGCCTTGACACCGCATTTATCCCTGATTTTTGCCAAAGAGTCGTGAGAATTTGACGCTTTTCTTACAATAAGTCGCCTTTCCGCATAAGGAAGCACGCTGTGTGTCCGGCCTTTTATATTTCTTACATATTCATACTCATTACTTAAAAATGTGGATATAACGTGTCGGATCCTCTCGATTTTTTAGCTATTTTGGCAATAGATAAACCAGCGTCCTTGTAAGCTTTGATTTGTCTTTTTTCCCCCTCGGTTAATGCTTTTCCTCAACCCATTTTACGTTTTTTTTTAATTTAAATATGTAGTCAAAATTAACAAAAAAAATCGATCAACGATGCAAAATGCATGATTCAAGTGGAGCAAAAATGTTGTTTTAATTCAAACGAATGTTAACATAAAGTGGAAAAAACATATAACGGCTCTTTTCCAGAACTTGCAATTTTGTCACAGAGAAAGAAGAAGAGTTGGACAAAGATAACGGGCATAAGAAATTTCTCCTAATAATTCTTTTATATTTTTATATTTTTTATACTTTTATATTTTTCTTTGTGCAACTCGTTGGTTTTATGTGCATCTTTCAATGCTTTCTTGAATGTCGCTTCCGGTTTGGGGGTCACCTGTGCTTTGTTCTCCTCTTTCAATTAAGGTGATGAATGGAGAGTGGAGAGACGAGTGAAACCGAAAGCGTTTTCGCTTCCTATTATGGTGGTATCAAGCCCTCACTAAATACTCGGCTTATGCTGAATATTTTTTGTAACAGATACCCTGGAATTTCTGCTTGACATATAAATGCTCAGAGCTTAGTTAAACATTCTGACGAGTTTCAAATAGTTTGCGGTGGTGGGAAGGTCGATATTGTATCCGAAACGTGGCAATGTCCTGCTATTAACAGTGAAATCGTTAATGTAAATGGTTATATGAGGTAGCGGGCCGACAGAATTGTTAGAAGGGGCGGTGGGGTAGCGATTTTTATTAAAATTTACATCCAAAGTAGACCGTTGATTGCTTCTGAGGCGAACGATGTCATTGAATACATCTTTATTGAAATTAATTGCGGATTTGATAAATGCTTGGTAGGAGTTATTTATAAGCCACCTTATGTTTCCGACACCACTCATGTTACCAAACAGCTTGAAGACATATCATTGCGTTATAATCGCATATTACTCTGTGGTGACTCAAACATAGACCTTAGATGAAAATAACCAAAGTGTTGATCGATTTGTAAATAATCTGAAATCCCTGCAACTGTACTCGGTTAATAACGCTTTCCCTACTCACTGCAGTCATAGCTATTCTACATTACTAGATTTGTTTATTGTGAATAATATGGAACGAGTGAATTATTACGGCCAATTGGATGTGCCAGGATTCTCGTAGCATGATCTACTTATTCTTTTTTATGATCTATGTAGATCTTAACATCTCTGGCAGTGAAACTAATACAATAACTTTTAGGGACTTTAGGGCTGTTGATAACGACTCCTTGTTGCGTGATATTTTTAGTATTGAGTGGGAGAGACTTCATCAGATGGCGTCCGCTGATGAACAGATAGATTTTTTTACATTGCAAATTAATAATCTTTTTGAGTCGCATGTTCCTTTAAAAACGTTTACCCCTCGAAATAAAAATTGTGTGAACTAAGAAACAAGGCGTATAAAAGATGGAAAAGGTTCAAAATTCCTGAACTTTTCAATGCTTTCAAAATTGCAAGGAACAATGTAAAAAAAGAAATAAGAAGGGCGAAAATGAATTCTCTCCTTTCAAAGTTCCATCCAGATCTCAACCGAACCAAAACGTGGAGGTACGTTAAGGAGTTAGTTATTGGTAAACAAAGAACTTCTGCTTGTGTAAGTGAAGTCAGTCCAGATTACTTAAACGCCGAATTCGCCGAAGCCTCAAATACATAATGCAATGATAGCGAAGCTCAATGTTTATTAACACCAAACAATTCTATTACGTCAGGAAATTTCTCCTTTCATAGAGTGTACGAATGCGATGTACTAAGCGCCGTTAACTCTATCAAGTCGAATGCTATTGGTATGGATGGCATGCATCCGCGATTCCTTAAATTAATAATCCATGGAGTACTGCCAGAACTAACGTATATTTTTAACAGTGTCCTTACCTATTCCACCTACCTTAAATCCTGGAAATCCTCTAAGATTATTCCTATTCCTAGGTTAGGTTGACGTGGCTGTCAGCTAAGGCCGACACACTTAGACCAAGATTAGGTCCATTGTGGTACCACACAGATCTGGGGATTCCCTCACTGCTCGTTGAACCAATGGGAGCTTCTTATGAAACGCGAAAGACTTCTGACGCCAGTGTTGGCTAAGTCGTTTGTGTCGTTAAACAAGAAGTCCCCTAGATGGAGATTTCTTTTGTGGGAGAGTGCAGGGCATGTGCAGAGAAGGTGAAGTACAGTCTCCTCCTCCTCCTCGTCCATGCAGCTTCTGCAGAAGTCGTTTGAGTGCACGCCAAGTCTGGAGGCGTGCCTGCCTATTAAGCAGTGTCCTGTGATAACACCTATGGTCGAGCTAATATGCAGTCGGTTTAATGAGGTTAGACACTTAGAGCGTCGCAGATCCAGCTTTGGCCAGATTCGCTTAGTCGCTAGACAAGTATTGCTACATGTCCACCTAAGGTTTGTTCTCTCGATTGCTGATAGCTTGAGCAAGAGTTTGCATGTAGCGATTGGTATTCCTAAAGAACCTTTATCAGGTAAAAGAGGTAAAGTGGTTCCTTTTTTGGCGAGATCGTCTGTCTTACAGTTACCTGGAATGTCTCTATGTCCCGGCACCAAACAGAGGTGAATGTTGAACTGCTCTGCCATCTCCGAAAGAGATGAGCGGCAATCTTGGGCTACGATGGAATTTGAAGAGACTGAGTCCAGGGACTTAATCGCTGCCTGACTATCCGAGAAGATACGGATATCCTTTGAGGATATCACATTCCTCTTTAGCCACGACAGGGCTTCTTTTATCTCTAAAATTTCCGCCTGGAACACGCTACAATAATCTGGAAGACGGAAAGAGAGGCTAAGATTTAGCTTTTCTGAGAAAACGCCCCCACCTACCCCATCGCTGGTTTTAGATCCGTCGGTGTAGAAGTGGATCGATTTATCTTCCGCAAATGCATCATCATCCCAGAATGATCTGGAAGGAATGGTGATTTGGAAGTTTTTTCCGAACTGCAGATGGGGTATGGTGTAGTCTATGTTTCTGGGTAGAGACTTAAAGGAGTCCAAAATGATGGAGTGGCCAATCTTCTTGTTGGTCCACTGTGAGGTAGCTTTTAAGCGGACAGCGGAACAAGCCGCTGTTTGCATGCTGAAAATGTCAAGGGGTATCAGGTGTAACAGAATGTCCAGTGCAGCGGAGGGGGTAGTACGGAGTGCTCCGCTAATGCACAGACACGCTGATCGCTGGACTTTGCCCAGTTTGTCGCGGTTTATAGCTTTATCCAGGGCAGTCCACCAGACGACCACCCCGTAAGTAAGAATTGGTCTAACCACCGCTGTATATAGCCAATGCGTAATACGGGGTTGTATACCCCACTTATTGCCAATGGCTTTTTTGCAAGAGAAAAGTGCTACTGCAGCTTTCTTGACTCTTTCTTGTACATTGGGTTTCCAACTTAACTTCCTATCGAAGATTAGACCCAAAAATTTTGCTTCCTCAGAGAAGGTTAAGCTTGTACCGCTAATAGAGGGAGGGTCAATATGTGGGATTTTATATTTCCTGGAAAAGAGGACCAACTCGGTTTTGTGGGGGTAAACGCCCAGTCCACACCGATTAGCCCATCTCGTTAGCTTGTTAAGAGCGTTTTGCAGAAGTTCCTTTATGGTATTGAGGTGTTTTCCTGAGACGGTTATAGCAACGTCAGCCGCATAGGCAATCACCCTGCAGCCCTCCCCTTCCAGGTTTATCAGTAGTTTATTCACCACCAAATTCCAGAGAAGGGGAGAAAGAACACCGCCTTGTGGCGTGCCTCTACTGACACACCTCCTAGCAGATGCAACGGCCAGTTTTGAATTAATAATCCGACTTTCAAGCAGTAGATTAATCAATTCACCAAGCGAGCTATCCACCTTCAGTTCTGTCAGTGCATTTGCGATTGCAGATGTGTTAACGTTGTTAATGGCGCCTTCTATGTCAAGGAAAGTCACCATGGTATACTCTTTGTGATGAAGAGAGTATTCGATAGTGCGTACTAAGGAGTGAAGAGCGGTTTCCACCGACTTTCCCTTACAGTATGTATGCTGAGCCGCAGACAATAATTGCGGATTTATGTTCGTGCGAAGATGGATATCAATCAATGGCTCCAGCGTTTTAAGGAGGAATGAAGATAGACTAATGGGTCTGAGGTCCTTTGGACTGACGTGGGAATATTTGCCAGCCTTGGGTATGAAAACCACTTTAACTTCTCTCCAAGCCCGGGGAATATGAACCAGGTCTAGACAGTTTTTTAGGATCATCTCCAGCACAGGCAGGATGATATCCGCTGACATTTGTAGTTCGGCAGGTATTATGCCGTCTGGTCCTGCAGACTTGAAGGGTTTGAAGCTATGTAGCGCCCAAGTCAGCTTTTCCCTAGTAATCAGACCGCGAGAGTAAGTTACCTGTGCAAATGACCTGCAAGGGCGTAAATTGCCGGTAATATTAGAGCTGCCTGGGAAATGAGTGTCAAGTAACAGATTGAGCGATTCCTCGCTAGATGTCGTCCAAGAGCCGTCTGCCTTCTTAAGGCAGCTAGGCATAATTGGATTAGAAGAGAGGATTTTTCTTAGCCTTGATGCCTCAGATGATTCTTCTATTTTGCCACAGAAGAGTCTCCATGAGGATCTTTTGGCTTTCCTTAGTTCTTTTTTGTATAGTATGAGGGATTCCTTATAGGAGTCCCAGTCGGTTATTGCTTTTGAGCTTTTAGCAAGATTGAAGAGTCTTCTGCACTCCTTTCTGAGTGGTCCTAGCTCAGGGGTCCACCAGTGAGGCTTCTTCTTACCCCTGGGTTGTACGAGCGGGCAGGATGCCGCCATTGCTTCGTTAAGGACCAGGGTGAGTTCATCGACTTTATTGTCGAGCTCATTGGAGTCGCA
The DNA here is from genome assembly GCA_949715645.1 of Portevinia maculata. Taxonomy (NCBI): domain Eukaryota; kingdom Metazoa; phylum Arthropoda; class Insecta; order Diptera; family Syrphidae; genus Portevinia; species Portevinia maculata. The sequence continues at coordinate 227,234,035 of OX454526.1, forward strand.
GGGTGGACTTAAGTGTACAGATTTAATACGATTATGTAATGTGTCTCTGTATAAGGGCCAATTGGTTTTCCGAGGATTTCGGAAAATGGGTTGACATGGAGGCTCAACGCTTAGGTTGAAAAGAAGATAGCGGTGATCCGAAAAAGAGTGATCAGCCGAAACATTCCAGCCCGTAATCATGTCGTTGATGGTATCGGAGACAAGAGTGATGTCAAGGACTTCTTGTCGATTTTTGGTAATGAAGGTGGGTTCATTACCTGAGTTGCAAACAATGAGGTTAGTACGTAAGAGATATTCAAAAAGTGACTCACCTCTGTTATTGATGTCTGTGCTGCCCCATACGGTGTGATGAGCGTTAGCATCGCACCCCAATATGGATCAGCTTTCTGCCTCCTTGCTTCTTCGATCAACCTCTGTAGGTTATCACCAGGGAGAGGTCCCACTTGATCGTGGGCGAGATACGCTGATACTAGCCAGAATGATCTACTAGCGGTCTCTATTCTTGCCACAGTTGTATCTCGATCGCTGAAATTAGGGAGTAAATAAGCATTAATATTACTTTTCACTAGTATGCACGATCTAGGTTTACCTTTATCGGTCACATACAGTGAGTAGTATCCAGGAGTCCTGAGTCCTCGAAGTAGGTTGTTGACAATCCAAGGTTCTTGTATCAGGACGATGTCTTCTGCGCCTTTGGTAAGACGAAGAATAAGTGCGGCCGAAGCCTTTATGGAGTGTTGGAGGTTAATCTGAACTAACTGCAGCATTTTCGCTACAATCAGGCAGAGATGCCTCCACCACGGTGTTATTCAGGCCTTCCAATTCCGAGGACGAGTTGAGAAGCTCGTCTTCACTCAGAAGAGCCTTATCCTGATCTTGATCATCAGTCTCCATATCTGACAAAGCGTCGGTTATGGATTGTGATTCGTTGGTTAGCGAGGGTTCATCGTCCTCTAAAGAGGGGAAGGAGATTGAAGCCCCAGGATCTGAGATTACGATCGTAGAGTCAGAGGGAGGAGGAGGAGGAGGAGGAGGGGGAAGTTTACCCGCATCCATTTCATCCTTTTTATAGACCCGCATTTTGACGTCGTCCCATGCGAATCTTATGATGTAGTCGTTCTTGACCAGAGGAGGCAGGGTTTCTTGGTTGATTACAACCACGATACATCTGTAATCGCCCTTCAGCTCTTCCAGTTTGGCAACCTTCCAGTTGTGGGTCGGAAGTGAAGGGTTGCTGAATTTCAGGACTTCCAGGGTGTCATCAGGGCTGGATGGATCCGCAGTGATCCAAATACGAGATCTTGGTCGGCAGGGGATGTCCTCCCTTGCAACAACCTCGAGCTTTGCATCGGGCCACACCTCTCCAAGCCTACTTATTGCAAGCTTGTAGAGATCGGCCGATCTTTGATCATCACACGCGACCAATTTGATGTGACCTTGATGCCACCCTCCTTCATGTGATGTGTAAGCGGAGGAGGTCCGGGATGGTTTTTTATGAAGGAAAAGAAGGAGCGCGAAAGCGCTCTCTTGACCATATCCCACTTCTCATGGGTTATAGACCCGTCGATGTCATTGCGGTCGATGACTGCGACCACAATTTTGTCTTTCAAGATGTCACTGAAAGACCTGTGAGGTGTGACAGTGGGAGAGATGCCGGTGTTATGCACTCTCTGCCTCTTGGGAACCGAGCTGGTTCCTTCCACTGACCTCTGGCGTTTGATCGACGGGTCGCAGGCCTTAAGGATCTGCTGAGCCCAGTCCAGTTTGGCGATTTGTGCTGGCGTCCTATCCTTCTCCGCGATGGTGCCACACATACGCTGGATTCGGATGGCGTTACGTCGGTGTTTGTATGACGCCGTGGACGGATTATGGTGACGCTTTGTGTTGGTAGAGGGACCATGATGCACAGTCCCACCACCATCAGGTTTCTTAGGGGCAACTCTTTTGCCGACCGTGGAGGGACCATGATGCACAGTCCCACCACCATCAGGTTTTTTGGGGGCAGCGCTTTTGCCGACCGTGGAGGGACCATGATGCACAGTCCCACCACCAACAGGTTTTTTGGGGGCAACGCTATTGCCGACCGTAGAAGGACCATGAGTTGCCACAGTCCGTTCTACAGACAGCGTATTAGCATTGAGCGAAGTTGTTGACTTGGAGGGGCCGGCAGAGGGGGGATCATGATTCACAGTCCTCTCTCTGTCGGAAAAGGATTTTTTGAGCTCGCAACCACTAGTGGAGGGACCATGAATGTCCACAGTTCCAACACTATCTGGTGCCATAAGAGCTATGCCGGTAGACAGCTTGGTCGCCGTACTACCGTCCGGTTTGAAAAGGGAACCGGCCATAAAATTTTTTGTTTTTGTTTGTTTATGTTTTTTAGAGTTCATGTTGAGATCCCACGAGTCGCGGAGAAAAAAGGTCAATCTGCACAGAGATCCGCATTGTGCAGATAAGGCTGGTTAATCCAGAGGTCGCCAAGTATCCGGATACTCCGTGCACGACTGAGCTATTTGATAGACTGGGCCCTCAGCCAGGTTGACTCTCGGCACGGGTCGTATGACACCTTACGTCCAGCCCAGGGGATAAGGAGGGGGAGAGGGAAAAGAACGGGCTGTCCTGTAGAGGCCGCAAAGTAGTACATGTACCACACTTACGCCTCAAGAAAGAGAGGGGGGAGAGAGGGGACGTAGAGTCCTGGTCAGTACTCGGTAAACGCTCGTCAACAGCCTGTCTGTCATGGGTGGCCCTTAGACAGCATAGCCCGTTGAACCTACGCCTCAAGCCTTCGCACCGGCACCATCGAATGCAATGATGGTACGCACGTCAAGGTGACTGACCCACGCGAAGGTTCCTATTACTAAGAACTCAGCGAATCGCAATCCAGCGTCCAATTTTCGTCCAATTTCAACTCTACCTTTTATTTCAAAAGCCTTCCAAAAGCTTTTAAGTCAACATGTTAATGCATACCTTAACGAAACCTATCTTCTCTCACCACATCAGTCCGGCTTTAGACCGCATTATAGCTGTACTACTGCACTTGCGAATTTAGTTGAAAACTTTCGTGTTGAAATGGACAAGGACAATGTAACATCACTGGTATTATTAGATTTCTCGAAAGCTTTCGATACAGTACCCCACGAAATACTGTTGCATAAATTAAAATAATTTTTTATTTTTATTTATTTATTTCAACGAGTTGCTTAAATACCGTAAGATACATATCTTATAAAAGAGTATTAAGCATAGAAAAAGAGGAACAAAAATTACAAAAATTCAATTAATGAAAGCTACATGAGCAACATAAGAATGGGGGATAAAAATTGATAATTATTTTACAAATAAAAATGAATAATACCAAGAGAGTAATAACAAAGTTAAAAATGAAAAATATGACTTATACAATGAAAAAATTAAACAGAAAAACTAAGTTTCTAAGAATTAGTGAAAGATATTTCCTAAGTTTGCTTCTGAATTCTGTTGTGCTGTCTATCCTCCTAAATTCACGTGGCAAAGAGTTCCACAACCGAATCGAAGTTACAAGAAACTGACGTTCCGAAGTAAAGCAAGAACATAGAGGAGGAACCAGCTGAGCTGATCTGTTTGAAAAATTAAATCTAATTTTATCATAAATATATTCAGGTTTGCGAGTCAAAAGAATGTCCGAGAACATACTTAAAGTACGAAACTTAAGAAGGTCATTAAATGTCATATTATACAAGTACTTTGAATAGTTAGAAATACGGGCAAAACGTCGTAGTCCAAATACATAGTGCACTATACTGTTAAAGGCGATACTAAGTCTCGGTTTTTTTTTTTTTTTTTTTATAATTTGCGTGCGCTAAAGGGATTTCTTTTTTCTGTAGTGACACAGTACCCTTATAATGGTAAAACCACAGCGCAGGCATTTAGTTGGTTGCGCAAGTAGCCCCCAGCAATTCATTGCCTATTTTTGGGTGCTACTTACTGAAAGAATAGAAGGATAGGAAAGAAGTTTCCGCTTAGAATCATAGCTACAATTATAAAAAAAAACTAACTGCACCCGCCCGGCTTTGCCCGTGGCCGAGAATTCTATTGGCCAATATGTTCGAGTAGACTTCCTTAATATTGTCTATATATGTTGGCGTATGTTGCTGCGCCTAAAAAAAGAATACCGATTTTAGCCAAACTTCACAGAAACACTCTCAGGCCAATACCGAACATTGCCTGATTTGAGCTCAACCGGTGAAAGGGACTGCACGTTTTTCTCCGCATGGCTTAGGCCGCTCACATACCTTCGTTGTTCCGCTTGGGGTAGGTGCTTGTTGTCTGGCAGGCGCCCATGTCAGCTTACTTGTGCGAATCAAAAAAAAAAAAGCGAAAGTGAAAAACTTCGATTGAATCACTTTTCATTCACTTTCACACCGATTGTTATCAATGTGGGAAAAGCAACTTCCGATGTCCGATTCACAAAAAAAAAATGCAAGCAAATTCAATAAGAGTTACTTGAATAAAACTTTGAACAAACGATATCTCAAGAATGAAAGTGCGCACAAACACCACAATAGGCTTGAAACGTTCGTGTGGTCTCCCTCTTTCATATGCGCGTTCGGATAACAAAATAGGTGACGTCTGCACAATGGTTTTTTATATGTGCGGTCTCTGTATCTGCATCGGAATTTATACGCATACGCACATATGCATGTGTAGTGTACTCACTCAAATGCTTATAATTCACACAAAGATGCAGATACAGACATCGCACATAGAAAACATCCTTTGTACAGACGTCACCTTTCATGGAAAAAAAATCATTGGAATCGGTTAACTTGTTTGGCCAAACACCGGCAACAAACTCAAATATGGATTGATTATTATATATATAGATTTCACAACCATAGGTCAAGATTGGCATCACAAGTGTTTTTGCGAGTAGGCATCGGGTTTTAAATAGAGTGAAGGATTGAGCGGCCCACAGCATACGGAGTATACCATAGGTCTTCCCAATAGCGACATTAATATGATTGTCCCAAGTTAAGTTCCTATTAAATGTCATACCAAGATTTTTGACAGTTTGCACATAGTTGATTGGTTCTCTATTAAGAACAATGGAGGGAAAGTATAAAAGATCTAATGTCCTTCCTGATATAACTCTACAGTTGCATTTCTTGGAATTCAAAACCAGACAATTTTGCTTTGACCAACGTACGATATCAACAAGATCTTGATTAATACAAGTAGAATCGTGCTCGATTAATCCAAGTGGGCAGCTAAAGAGGAGCTGAACATCATAGGCATACATACTTATCGAACTATGCTTAATGATAGTCGGAAGCTCATTAATATACAGTGAGAATAGAAGAGGTCCCAAGATAGACCCTGAGGCACACCACTGGTTATCGAAAGAAAGTCAGATAAATTATTGTTTACGGCAACTGCTTGTGTCCTTTCAGCTAGTTAAGACGATATTAGTCTCACGGCACATGAAGAGAAATTGTAGAGCTTGGACAGCTTGTGGCATAAAATAGAGTGGTCCGCCATATCAAATGCCTTAGAAAAATCTAGGAGGACCAAGAAAGATACCTGTCCTTATGTCCGTATGTCTTCAGCCACTCCTATCACAGCAGTCGTACGGCTATGTTTTTTTTGAAAGCGAGATTGCCGGGAAGACAGAAGCTTGTTAGTAGAAAGGTGGCTATTCACTTGCTTTTGTAAAATCTTTTCTAGTACCTTTGATAAAAGTGGAAGGATGGATATAGGTCTGAAGTCATCACACTTAGATGTTTTAGGAACAGGTATAACTTCGGCCGATTTCCACTGCGAAGGGAAAATCCCTGTAGCTAATATGGAGTTAAAGACACGTTTCATGTACGGAAGTAATATCGGCAAAATTATCTTTAAAAACAATGGGTGTAAATTATCAAGTCCAACTGCTTTAGATTTTATAGCAAGTGTACTTTCAAGCACATCGGCAGAATCTACCGCCTCAAAATGGAAAATTTGACAACGAGCAGAGGATGAACGGTTCTCAGATATAAGGGATGTTTGATTAATGTCACTAGTTGCCTGCGAGGATATAAACTGACGATTCAATGCATTAGGGTTCAAACCGTCAGTGTTTACACATGTACTTTTACCAATGCTAATATTACGCAGGTTATGCCATATGAGCTTACCGCCAAGGGACGTATTGAGACGATTTGAATACGTTTGTGCTTTAGCTGCACGTATTTCAGCAACAACTTTATTGCGAAGTGAGCAGTAAATTCGTCGATGGTCTACCAAACGGTAGTGCTTCGAACGGTTATAAGTTAAATCTCGTTCCCGCAAGAGGGAACGAATTTGACTAGTGAGCCACGGTGTATTTTGTGGTACAATAGTTTTAGTTCTAGTGAGCACATGGGAATTATAAAGGAGAGCCATTGCAGCAGAGCTTCCCAAGCTGTAAGGTTTCCGGAGAAGGGCTCCGAAGCTAAAGAGTAGTTAACCCAATTCCAGTGGTGGAGCGAGCGCAGCGTAAACCCGTGCCCAGGGATGAAAGGTTGAGGGTATTTTCAACCGATATCGAGCTCCTTCAGGTGCCCTGGCAGGACCTGTCGTATTCGGCCTTACCCCAGTAGAACCGGCATTGCATGGGTGGACGTTTTCTCACCGGCTTACTCGTGGGACTCTAATTTAACAATAAACCAAAACCAAACAAAAACAAAACAAAAAAACGAAAACACAGAAAAACAAAGCTCAGCAAAATCTTCAAAGGCTGATTTACGCACAGAAGACTTAGCAAAACAGGACGGGACCGACGACCGACTAAACTATAGAGTCAAAAACAGCTCGGAATCTGTGAATTACTCGGACTCTGAGACTGCTTCCGTCAAAACAACACACTCCGATGCGGAGGGATCCACAAGCGCCGAAACGGAAAGCTGCAGTCGGAAGCCCGCACATAAAAGAGGTGGACCTAGTTCGAATAAACATCGAATGACCCGCATAGTCAAGTTAAAACTAAACCATATTCTCAGTAAACCAGAGAATACATGGGACGAAAAAGATAGGGACACTGCACGGTTGGCAAGGGACATGTTGGCGGAGAAGTCCGATCACCCTGAAACAGGGGGTCGTCCTGCTCCAGCTGCACATGGCTCGGGCGAAACCACATTAGCGCTGGGCACCGTGAAAAGGGCAGCGACTACTGAGCACGGGAGACCTACCCTCAAACACGGGGCACAGACTAACAGAACGGGGAAGGCCCTTTCTGTAACAGGAGGACCACCCCAATCCGCACCGAAAAACAACAACAAAAAACAGAGCAGCATATCTGCTAGCAAAAAAGATTTCGCATCTAAGCGACCTAGATCGCAAGACGATACCTCCAAAACCCCGAAGAAGGCAAAGAGCGCTGAATCAGCGTACAGACCCTTCAACGAGGTAGCGAAGGACAATCTGGTCTTCGGCATCTGTGACTGGAGCAATGATGAGGGGAGAATTAGTGGCGAGAACTGGCGCACGCTAAAGTCGAGACTGACCATCGACATTCTTACCTTCAGCGATAGAGAACCCTCGGCCTTCACAGACAACGGCGGGTACCTCAACGGCGCCAAATTAGTGAGGTGCTCCGATCAGATGTCGGTAGACTTTTTAAAGGCAGCGATCCCGAGACTAACGAATCTCTGGGTTAATGCCAAGCTGAGTGTCACTAGATCGACATTCCGGTCCGCCCAAGAGCTCGCACTTGGGTACCCCCAGGACCAAATAAGCCGGATGAGACTTATTAAGACACAAAACCGGAATCTTCCAACCGAGAATTGGAGGATCATAAAGGCCGATGAACCGGAAGAGAGGGGAAGACTAATATCTGGAGCCATGGGTCACAAATAACGACCGCATATCTGGACTCAGGGCAAGAAACTACTCCTTGTTCTATGCAAGAAATTCAGGTAAACCCAGAACTTGCATACTAGCAAAGAATAATATTAAAGCTTTCCTTCTTCCGAATTACAGCGACCCTGACTTCACTTGCGTGGGGTTAGATCGAGCCGGAAAGGGACCGCTGTGGATATCGTCAGCGTACCTCCCATATGACGACACGGGAGAAGTTCCATCTAATACGATACGCAGGACGGTACAGACAGCGGCTGCTAGTAACACCCCACTGGTGGTAGGTGCTGACGCAAACGCGCACCACACCATATGGGTCTGCAGTGACATTAACAAAAGGGGTGACTTACTCTTTGAATATATTATCGAAACTAACCTCGTAGTGTGTAACATAGGGTCTGAACCCACCTTTATAAACAGAATCAGGCAGGAAGTCATTGACCTGACACTGACCACCTGTTCACCTGATATAGTTATAGAAAATTGGAAAGTATCTAGTGAAGTCTCATTCTCGGACCACCGCTACATACTTTTCAATCTAAAATTCGAGACCCCCCAACGAAAGTGTTTAAGAACCCAAAAAACACAAATTGGCAGGTCTATAATTCTTTACTCAAAAAGAAACTAGACAGCCTCCAAACCAGACAGCCTAATTCACCGGAAGAATTAGATGAAATGGTGAACGCAGTAACGTCTGCCATGAACAAGGCCTTTAATAAGGCCTGCCCCACCAGCAGATATAAAGAAGGAGGTAAACCCCCGTGGTGGACCTCCACTGTAGCTTCTCTGCGTAGAGATAGCAGGAGTAAGTTTAACAAGGCCAAGTCTTCAAGAAACCCAGCTGACTGGGATAGTTATAAAGACAGTCTTAAAAACTACAAAAAGGAAGTAAAGAGAGCACAGCGAGAGTCGTGGAAATCTTTCTGTGAGAACATAAAAAAAACAAGCGACTCCAGTCGGCTGCGTAAGATCCTCTCAAAATCTCCACAAATACCTAGCGTCATTCAAAGCCAAGGAGGAGTGTGGACCTCAACCAGTGAGGAGACCTTAGGCCTACTACTGGATACCCACTTCCCAGGCAACAAAGTAGAGGTAAATCACCCTACACAGCACCATCACAGGGTCCAAATGGTTCCGGAGCATATTGCTGACAATCGCAAACTGGCGTGGGCGATTAACAGCTTCCTCCCATATAAATCACCTGGACTAGATGGAATCACACCCATAGAGCTACAGAAGAGTATCGAGACTCTCACACCCTGGCTACTGGTGATTTTCAATATGCCTAAAACTCAGCTTTACGCCCACAGGTTGGAAAACGGTAAAAGTGGTCTTTATACCAAAATGCGGTAAAGCTTCACACTGTTCTCCAAAAGACTTCAGACCAATCAGTCTAACTTCATTCCTCCTGAAAACGTTGGAAAGACTTGTAGATTACTACATACGCTCTAACCTGGAAAACAATTCCCTTTCGAGGTGTCAACACGCCTACCGAAAAGGCTTTTCAGTAGAAACAGCACATCATTCGCTAGTCATCGCTATCGAAAAATCGCTGTATCACAAAGAATACACGATGGTATCCTTTCTGGATATAGAAGGGGCTTTCAACAATGTCAATACAGAAGCCGTCACGAACGCACTCCTTAGACTAAACGTGGACAACTGCCTCTGCACCTGGATAAAGAACATGCTAGACAGCAGGCTGATCCAGGCGGAGCTTGGCAGCTGTCTAACCAGGAGGTCAGTGTACAGGGGCACACCACAAGGAGGAGTGCTCTCACCGCTACTATGGATCTTAGTAGTCAACGAGATCATCTCCAACTTAGAGGAGGACGGATGCAAAGTAACGGTCTTCGCGGACGACATTGCCATTGCCATAATGGGGAAATTCGCCCACACGATCAGAGACCTAATGGAATCGGCTCTCAGGAAACTATCCTCCTGGTCCATTAAGGTCGGGCTCAATGTTAACCCATCCAAAACCGAACTGGTTTTATTTACAGGGAAAATTAAGGTTCAGGAGATAACGCCACCTACGCTCAACAACGAACCACTAAAATTGTCCAGCCAAGCTAAATACCTGGGAACGATCCTAGATAGCAAACTCAGTTGGAAACCAAACATCCAAGACCGCATAAGGAAGGCTACGATTGCCATTTACACCTGTAAAAAGGCCTTAGGCTCCAGATGTGGTCTACAGCCTAAGATAACACACTGGCTGTACACGGCGGTCGCCAGGCCTATCCTCACTTACGGTATCATAGCATGGTGGCCTGCAATATCGAAGCAATGCCACGCAAGCGCCCTAGAACGAATTCAGAGGGCAGCCTGCATCACAGGAGCCTTAAGATCCACACCAACGGCAGCCTTAACGACTATTTTAAACCTCCTCCCCATTGATATCTATGGGAAGCTGGTGGCCACTAAGGCGGCCCTGAGATTAAGAGAATCCAATTCGTGGCAAAGTTCACACATCGGGCACAGTAACATCCTAACTGGCCACAAGATTCCCAACAATATGGATTACCTAATCCCAACACTAGATTTCAGTAATAAATACAAGACGGCCATCCCAGACCGAGCCAGCTGGGAAGACGGTCGTATTGTAAACAATAACGCCATAGAAATATACACCGACGGGTCAAAGACAGTCGACGGCAGGGGGGCGGGCGTGTTTTCAGACAACCCTGCGCTCAACGTCGTACTACGACTACCTGACTATTGAAGTGTATTTCAGGCAGAAGTCACGGCTATCCGCGAAGTAGCACGCAGACTCCCTATGAGCCCGATAGATGGGAAAACTATCGTGATCTACATAGACAGTCAGGCAGCGATTAAAGCCTTAGAATCACCAACAATAAGATCCAAGTTGACAAAACAATGCCGCGAATCTCTTAACGAGATCGCGGTCAGATGTAACACTTCCCTGTGTTGGGTACCCGCAGTACCCGGTCACAGTAATATTCCAGGCAACTGCAAGGCGGACGAGTTAGCCAGACAGGGTTCCGCACAAGAACTTTCTGACAACAGAGAGACACCGGCAGTACCCATTCAGACAGAAGCAAATAATAGGTGGAATAGCATCAGTACATGTGTGTCCTCAAAGCAAATTTGGACCAAATACGATGCAAGAAGAACATCCAAACTTCTCTCCATCAGCAGGAAAAATATCAGCTCTGTAATCGGAGAAATCACTGGTGACTGCCTTTTAGGCAGACATGCCACCAGATTGGGAGCTCCCTCCAACGACTACCACCACACATCTCCTGTGCAACTGCCCCGCACTACCCAATTCAAGGAAACAAATCCTCGGCAACTATTTCCTCGATGATCTAAGTGATCTCAGTGAGACAGATATCGGCTGCATCAGCAGATTCGTCACTAGGTCCAAATGGTGGAACTGAAATGGAGGACGGATTGGACGATGACTTGAGCCCCTCCCCCCCCCCCCCCCCCCCCCACACAGATCACCCCAAACCGATTCCCCTGCAAAGGAAAAGAGATCTCACTGTAGTAAGATTGTATCAGTCACTTCAGTCAGAACTCCACTCCGAGGGCGAGACAGTAACCCGGCGGATCGACTGAAATGGTCTCCCCCGGCCTTGCTGACTTCCCGATATGCAGACAAAACGAGAACAGAGTTGAGGTTAGATTGTAACAGTCACCACACTCTGTCTCTCTCCCATGCCTCAAAACCCGTACCACAAACCCCCGAACTCAGTCACCATAATCGAAATCGACTATCAAGGCCGCCCCTCCCTGCTTCCTTTCCGCGGAATGGTGTAACTTGAGGCTCGTACTGCAACAGTCGCCATAAGCCGCACAACCCCGCGATGCGTGTGGCACTCAGGGTTGGACCACCTTCGGCCACTCCCTCCAGCACAGTCTTTCAACCAACTACTTGACTGTGCAGCCGGTACACCCCGACCCCCCCTCCAAGGAATCTAATAGCTTGCTCGGGATTCGACTGTATCAGTCACCCCGGCACGTTGTTGCCTGCAAAGAGAGTGAAGAGCAGTTTGAGGTTCGATTGTAACAGTCATCTCAAAAGGCTCTTCCCTCCCTAGGTGATCAGGTAGCAATAGCTGCCACTCCGCGGCGCAGAATTTGGGATCGACCTGTGGTTTGGTTGCATCAATCACCTCATCTCGATCCCAACCCTTGGTTCGGATGTCGGGTCTCGGGTGAGAGTCGCCACTGCACTAGTCACTACAATACATCGCAACCCATGCGAAATACAGCCAGGCTGCACACCCTGACCCCTTCAGGATTATCTCCCCCCATAAAACCACTACCTCGCAGGAGGCAATCACAGGGAACCCAGTAGGCCGAGCGACGACCGGCAGAACACCCCCCCCCCCCCCTTTTGTGGTATCACAACGGGCCGAAACTGCGGCCTAAGTGTGCCTGGGGTCACGCCCTCGCAGCCACCTTACCTTACCTTACCTTAGAGTTAAGAAATTGAACTTGTTCATTAGGAGAAGGAAAATTGTAAACACTACTCCAATTTATGTGTCTAACGTGTTCATCAAGGAGAACATAGTTTATGTTTTTAAAATCTCTGTACTCGAAAGTACGAGTTGAGAATGAAGTTTCAAAGTCGAAAGCGAGATATATCAGATCATGTCTGGAGCCGTTAGCTGGTCATAGAAAAGAACTTTGCTTTTGGGGCTCACAAGGAACAAATCCAGTAACGATGAAGAATGCTCAGAGAAATGAATAGGAACAGTAGTATTGACTGAAAATAAATTGAAGTAACCCATTTCATCTGCAAGACTATTATCATCTAAAAGATTGCTGTTAAAGTCTCCGCAAAGAATTATGTAAGGACATGTGATGGAGATAAGTTCAAGCTGAGAGGTGAATGGCAACAAATTTGTGTTCCTATTTGGCCGGTAAGCAGTACCAACAAGAATTTTAGGTTCCTCATTAACCATTTCAACGAATAAGTATTCTATTTCAGAGCCCGCACTTGATACAAAATGCAGTTTACATGTAATACCATCCCTTACATAAATTGTAACACCACCACCGACGCGTCCAACCCTGTCACAACGAAAAACCCGGTTCCCACTGAGGCAACACATTGTGTCATTGAAATCGCCCCTGAACCACGTTTCAGACGCACAAACAACATCAACCGAAGATTTGACAAACAAATCACGAAACTCGTCAATTTTCGGCAGGAGACTTTGAGCGTTAATATGACATACATGAAGGCCCGAGCATTGGGCTTTGAATACTTTAATCATAGTACTTAAGCATACCGCCATTTGTGAACAATTTAAGTTTGCTATGCACTCGAGAAAGAGAGAGAAAAAAGAAAATAAAAAGCTAGCACAACAAAATTTTACAAAAAGAAGCAAAAATGAAAAGTAATAAGAAAAGATAGAAATACTAAAAGAAGTACTGAAAAATAAGGAGAAATTAAAATAAGGTTGTATAATGTTGTTAAATCAAGAAATGAAGCAAAGTATTATAAAAAGGAATTTGTTTAATGATAGAGAAAAAATAAAAAATAATAAAGAAAATATGGAAGTTAAAATATACTAATTTAGTTTTCATCATTTAAGCTGGCAATGCTGCCAAGATCCTCAATGCTTTCGACTATTACTGCAGTTTCGCCCAATTTGCGTTTGACGTATACAATACCACGTGAGGTATAAACAGATGCTAGTTGTTTATATTTTTTTAGCTTCAATGCGGCATGCAAAGTTCGTTGGTTGTTTCGAGTTAAACATTCATGTAGGTGTATAATACGGGTGGAATTTATACCGACGTGTTGTAAACACAACTCCTTTTTAGCTTGTTTGCGATAAAGACCAATAGGGATTCTCATGTGACTGTCATTTTTTTTTTTTTTGTTTTTCCCCTGAACGTCAGAACACCAATGGAGGGTAAACAAACCAAATCATTTAGCAGTAATAGGCGGGAAAATACTAGGAATCAGCAAACAGAAGTAATTTTTTTTATTAATAATCAATAGTTTCTCGATATATTTTTAGGAAAATGGATTCATTAAAATATGCAAAGAAGTTGGAAGCAGTAAAGAGAAAGAACTGATCTGCAAAGTTGTCTTTATTTGCCAACTTTCAGGTGATGGCGAAGACGGAGCTGTGGTTTCGTGTGAATAAAGTGTTAAAGGCAGTCTTCTTGAAGATAAATTTAATCCAAATACCAAAACAGAGAGAAAATTCTCATCATTTTTCAAACGGTTGGTCAATGAACTTGACAAAGACCTATATGGACCCGATAATCATCTCGTACATTGACATCGAAGGTATTTTACTCAAGAAACTGATGCCGTCCAAGTGAAACAACCTGGTGATATAAACGTTCATTGTATAATTCGCTTTCTATATGCCATTGCATTTCAATTTGGACCCAAGTTTGGCGCGTTTGCTGGGAGTGCATACTCAGACTCGTCCAGTAATCACATCAGGCCTTTGACAATTTATTAAGACACATAAATTATAAGATGCAGAACACGGTTGCGTTCAAATGGTGATTTAAATTTGATTATTATGCCGGTGTCCTTAGAATTACCCTTCGGTCTAGTGCGAAAAATATTGACCAGATGAGGTGGTTCAAATTTCAGTGAAGCGCAGTGTGCTAAAAATTGTTGTTAGATTTTCATCTACCGAGTGCGGGATTCCAAAAAGCAGGGCATCGGAGGCCACCAAACGGTTTTCCTGTGTGAAAAGTATTTTTTTTAACAGCAGTCAGTTCGTCGGTGACAAGCACAAGATTGTTTTTCAGGCCGGACAGCTCGGACGTCTTTTCGGTTATGAGTGCTTTAGAGACACTACATTTATTATTTACGTGTGTGACTGACGTTTTTACTGTAGATATTTCCGATTTTAGTTTAGCGATATCCGAATTTGTCTTTAGAAGTGACGACTCAAAATTAACAACTTTGGTGTTTATTTGTTAAATTTTTCCACTTAATTCACTGATTTGCATATCGAGCTTCTTAGAAATATTATCCTCTGTTTCAGACAATTTCGTAGAGAGTCTGGCAATTTCTTTAGTTAAGAGACTTATAACTGGCTCACTTTGTTTACGCAGCATGTCGTTCATTATTTTGGATGTAATTTGATCACCTTCAGAGCATGTTATTTTGAGTTTGGAGCACTGTCGCGATAATGGAGCGGGGCTAGAGGAGTCTGTTTTATTTCCTCTCAAGCGAGAACTGGCACGAATTGGTAAAGGAGACATATTTGAGTGGAAAAACAAGTGAGATTGGCACAGACAGAACTCGAAGTTGCACAATAATTTAATATAATTTAAGGTTTTAACTCGCACTTCTAACTTTGTTAAAGAGCAGTAGGGAAAGGAAAATTGTTTTGTAAACTTGGTAAAACTTGACTAGATAAAATTACGGCTTTATAATTTGAAGAAATCAAGAACAGAATTGCCAAGCGAAAACACGCTACTCAGTAGCTGTCATTAAAGATTTTTCTACTTCTTCCACTTTAACTCAACGGCACTTAAACTTATGGAAAGCTACCTTAAAGGCCGCAATCAAGCTGTGTATATCAACGAAACACTATCTGCTTTCCTTGAAACCAAAGCTGGTGTCCCACAAGGGTCAATAATGGGTCCGCTGTTGTTCAGCGAATGACATTCCATCAGTTCTGAAGCACTGCAAGATCCAAATGTATGCAGATGACGTGCAGCTGCATTTAAGCTATCCTTTTGTACTGGTGGAAGATGCAACGGAACGATTCAATGAGGATCTGAATTCTATTGTTTTGTGGTCCCGCAGAAACAAATTGACGCTTAATTCCGGCAAAAGTCAGGCATAGCCCGATCACGTATGGATACCCTAACCATACCCAAATTATAATTGATGGCTCACCCTTAATTTACGCCTCCAGCGTCAAAAATCTGGGAGTAGCATTTAATCGAACTCTTACGTGGGAGGACCATATCACAAAAACAGTTGGTAAAATTTACGGCTAGCTGCGAGCTCTTTATCAAGCGGGAAACTGTCTGCACCTCAATATTAAAACCATGTTAGTGAAGTCACTTCTGTTACCTATCCTTTTTTACGCCCATCCAGTTTTCTGTGATTTAGACAGCCACAATTTCCATAAGTTTATGGTCGCCTTAAATAGTTCAGTGCGATTCGTCTACAATTTAAGTAGAGGAGAACACATTTCCAGGTGTATGAAAGAATTTCTGGGAATGGACCTGCAACGTTATATGGATCACAGAATATTGACTTTCCTGTTTAATCTGAAAGACAGCCAGGCACCAGATTATCTGTTCCAAAGATTACAATTTGCTTCTTCAGCTAGAAGCAGAATTCTAATTTTGCCAACCTATAAATATAATACAACGAAAAAACTATTTTTTGTGTACGCCATTCGACTGTGGAATACGAGTACTCTTCCAGTTAACATTTAGGAGATCATCAGTCTTCAGCGACTTCCAGAGAAAATTGAAAGAATATTTTTGCACATAATTCCAAACCTCTTTTAGGGTTTTTAGGGGTTTTGTTTTCATTTCATTTCATTCTTTTTTTCTTTCCTTTTTTGTTCAACTTTTTTTATAAGTATGTAGTTTTAATTTTGTTCTAAATCATTGTTTTAATTTGAAATTACAGTGGACGTCCAGTATAACGAATGACGATATAGCGAATTTTCGATATAACGAACGCTTACTAATTTTACATTGACATCTCTATATAGCGAACGTCGGCACAAATTTGCTATCCGATATAACGAACGTTTTTACAACTGCTCATTATTTTCACGTCTATTTTTGTTCCACGTTGTCCGTATTGTTGTTCTTGGTCCCAAAGAATCCGGATATGTATCTAATATCCATACATAAATTTGAACATGTTTCGTCCTGTTTTGATCGTATTCTAGCAGCTAATTGTTTCTTTTTTTCATTTAAGAAAGCGTGCCAGTCGCGTGCGGTGGATTTTAATTTCTTTGGTGTTTCTTGTTTGTTTTACTTCTAATAAGAATTCCAAAACTCAACGTAAGCGACTTGCATTAAAAGAAAAGGTCAAAATCTCTGACGGTTGTAATAAAGGTCTTAAGCACACTTGGAATAATGCTGAAACAAATTTATGATGCTGTTGAAATAAGCTCAACAAGTGAGGATGAGCTTGGTGATGAAACCAACATAATCGAAGCTCCAGACATGCTGAAGCTGTCACCTCTTTAGCAAATGTGCTTACTTGGGTCAAACAGGTGGATCTTGATATGCCTGACATATTTATGCTACGCAGGCTTCAAGAAAAAGCATTAAACTTAAAGTCTCAAGTTGACTGAAGCAGAGTTACATCAGCGATTTTTTTTCTCGTATGTAATTAAATTTAAAAAAAAGAAGCTGTACATATGTATATAAAATACACACACATTTTTCAATTACCCTAATATGTATAAAAAAGTAAAAAAAACGTTCGATATAACGAACACATTCGTTTTAGCGAACGACCTCAAACATTATATCATTCGTTATACTGGACGTCTACTGTATGTACTTTTGAAATTAACCTTTTATAACTGTTACACAATTATTGGATGTATCTACGTGTTAACACAATAGTAAATAAATAAACAACAAACAAACATTAATATCATTATTTTATCATTCCGCTTTCGAGTTATGAGCAATTGCAAATAGAGTGTACAGGGTGTCCTATTTAAGTGGCGACGAGTGTATACATACAAAGTTGAAGGCCGTTTTCGCTCAAAATTGACTTCAAATATTGATCGGCTTAGTGTGTAGAACTCTTTGAGTTTGATAAGGCTCTCCTCAGCCCTTTGCTGGCTGAAAACGTTTAAATGCTTATGGTTCTACAGTGTTAATGCTTGAATATACCTTCTTATAAATGCCTTGACTGATAATTCGAACGAACAAAAGAGGATATGCTATATCGTCTAGACGGCTATAACTATTTTTGTGTCAGTTGAGAGAAGATGATAGACTGTGCGGGTTTTTTTTTAAATCAATTTATTAAAATGTCCTAGATCCACCATAAGCGGTTGATGAAAGTACTCCAAACCATGAGTTCAGCTTTGCGGAGAGGCGTTTGAGCTTTTGCTGAGTAACTTCCATTTTTTTTTAAATTTCGAATTAAATCGAAAAATACGCTCGAAGACAAGTGTTTGCAACGTGGCTCCCATTTAGACCTAATTACGTCATGTTGGGCTCAATTTGAACATGTAGACTCCTCGCAAGCGTTACACTAGTCGTCATTCAAAATTAAGAAACATATACATATATATTTTTATCTGAAAAATAAGTTAACATTGCGCAACGAATATAAAAGACAGTCGTGGGAAAGTTCTGAAATAATCTTGAGTTAAGACGAAAGTCTCATCAAGAAAAGCTTTTCCCAATAATCATATAATTTGTTCCACCTCATTATTACATTCCGCCCCAAGCATTTTGAAATGAATTGATCGCATTTTGCATCACACTCATCCTTTCCAACGCAAAATATCCGAATGAACAAACGGGGATGAAACGAAATTATCAATTGGTTTTTGGACACAAATAGGAAGCAAAGGAGACACACCGTTTTCACCAACGCTAGTAGATCTACCCACAGCAGTAAAAAACATTTTTATTTCATAAATAAAATACATTTGTTTTTATTAAAAAAAGAAGAAGAAAGAACAAGGATAAAAATTATGAAAATCAAGCTGGCCTTGGAGCAGGTTTCCTTCTCCACTTATTTCTGGACAGCAGCTCCTTTGCTTTTTCTTTTTTCAAATTCTTATCGTAGTATTTGCCACTCTTTGTGAAGAATTTTTGTTCGTTTCGCATTTCGGCTAACTTTCGATTTTTCTGCTTTATGATGTTTTTCTTGTTCGCCGATTTCTTCTTGCCACCTTCAGAGATTTGTACTTTTATCATGCGTCCCTGTAGTTCGGTGTTGTGCAGCTGGAATCCTTTTTGGAAATCATCCACTGTCGCCATTTCAACGAATGCAAAACCTCCGCGACGTTTCTTTGGTATGCGAACACTTTTAACGGCCCCCACTTGACTGAAGTAATCTTCCAAGTCCTCCTTGACTGTTTCGAAATTTAGATTTGTCACATACAAGACGAACCGATTGGCTTTGCTGGCACCACGCATCAGAGATGCTAGTTGCTCACTTGTGAGGTGCGTATTTGTAGTTTCTTTCGCCCCTGTTGTTTCATCGGCATTGTCGTTTTCCATTTCCTCGTAATTGCTGGAGGCATCATTTTCACTTTCAGATGCTCCACTGAAGTCGCGCACTTCTTCATCCTCGTCGCTTGGATTACCGTTCTTAGTTTCCACATAGGTCCCGTCAAAGATTTCTTTTCTTTTGTTGTCGTCAAAGTTTCCCAGTAAATCTTCACTGTCGTCATTTATGGGTTTCCGAATTTTATCTGGACGCACGAATTGCTCCACTACGTAGTCACTTTCACTTGATTCTGTATCTGAAGAAAGCATTTTTAATTATTTTATTTTTCCATTAAGTTTGTTTTTCTTTTTCAGGTACAGGCGTACAGACTTCGCTGCTTTTTCACGGCAATGAGATGACAGTAGAGTTGACAGCTGACAGCACGTGCAATTCATTTATGTTAAAGTTTATCAGCTAGCGGCGCAGTGAATAGAGAGAAATTGTCTGTACAACTCGATTGTGGCGGCATCTATGCGTAAATATATTATTACTTTATTTCTCCGAAATTGAGTTGCCAGTCTCATCAAAATGTTCTTCAATTATTTCACCATCTAGCCGAAAGCCCTGGTAGCTGGAGCAGTATCTGTTTTTATTTATTGATATTATAAATCATTTATGTAATAACAAAGTTATTCATAAATTATTTCACTACCTAAATATTTGATTAGCCTAATTTTGAGATTCGTGGAAAGTTAATCGAATTTGAATAATCGTACTGTAGCATGGATGCTCAATTCCATGGAAATCCCAATATCCAAATGGGGTGAAATTTTCTTATTCTCGAACTTTGTAATAGGTACACGTCAAGAATATGATTTCGATAGTATCTTTGTATATACATTCCTATAGTAGCGCCAATCCAGTAGTACCAGTATCCTAATAGGTGTCGCTACTCATACCAAATCGAGAATTAATTGGCTGAGAGCTTTTGTGCCTTTGATAATTTTATTCCTAATAAAAAAGCATTCGTTGAGATTTTTGTTCGTTCAAATATAAGGTCCGTTCGCGAACTAATATGCAAACGTAAATTTATATAAACTTTCGTGCAAAACTACACAAACGCGTTCGCGTACTGAGAAAATGGTAAAAAGATGAACGAAAGAAAAATGTACTTTCGTTAATTTTTCTTCACACAGAATTTCGGCTGGTAAGAAAATGAAAACTGTCCAATGATGAAATCCTATGAGTTTGCCAGAAAAAAAACTGCGGTTGCTTCTTTTGAAGCCAAACTTAGACGTTTTTCATTTTTTTTTTACACAAAAGCGTTCGCGTACTTTTCTTTGAAATGAGAGGATTCTCTCTCGATTTTGGAGATTTGGCAGTTTTCATTTTTCTACACATAAAGTACGCGAACGGACCTATAGTTCGTCGTTCGTCGAAGAGAAAAGAGAAAGAAAGAAGAAAGAAACGAAGAAATAAACAGCTTTGTCTCTCCTTATCGAATCATTATGATATTATGAAAGTATTTATTTTTCTTTGTAAAAGCGAAATACTTTTTGAAGATTTGCGTTGCTGCGTCGCTTCGGCTAATAGTATGTAGGATGGATAGAGGGAGATCATGGAAAAATTAGAAATCTGGCTTTGTCGTCTGCGAGTAGAATGTTTGATGGAAGAGGCGATTCGTTTGAAAAGAAAAATTGAATAAAAGCTGATTTCGGTAGGTATTTGAATTATAAATTTATGGATTTTTAGACTTTAGCTATTTTCGCTGTATCTCGTCCAAAAATGTACCGATTTATATCATTTCTGCAGTATTTGATTCGGAAATATTCAATTTGTGTTGTATCAGTTGTTATTCAAGGAAATAGTTGTTGGATAGGTGTATTTATCTATTAGCGAATTGATGACCTACATTAATATTGAGGCAGGCCACTTGGCGTTTTGCAGTTTTTTGTAATATATTCGTGGTCAGCATCGATAGTAATGTGTATCTACTACTCGTATGTCCATCCGTCTGTCCGTCCACCCGTCGGCAAAAATTAATGCCTTTACACTGGAGCTAGAAAGCTGAAATTTTAACAATGTTATCTCTAGGGGCCCGAAATAATAAATTTTAAGAATTTTTAAAATCCGCCCACTGACACGCCCACAATTTCAAAAGAACAAATTTGTGAGCTAGAAAGCAGAAATGTTGAATATATTGTTTTAAGGCGACCAAAATGCTGTCGGAGTTAACTAACATTGTATCGTCGCCTCGGCAAGTAGCATGTATGATGAGAGGGGGATGATGGAAGGGACTATTTTGGCTATATCTTGTCGAAAAATGTTCCGATTTGTATCATTTTTTTTGTAATTGATTCAGAAATATTCAATCTAATGTGTAAAGCAATGGCATGTTATTTTGTGTCAGTATTGCGCCATGCTGCACAACCACTTATGGCTCAAATTGACCTGTACGATCAATATTTATTTTATTCAAATTGTATTATTTATTTATTTTTAAAATGCCAAGAAATTACGAAGCATAATAGCACGTTGAATGAAGAACAAGAAATGGGAGTTCCTTCTGACAGAATAGAAATGCCAGAAATAGGCGGGGGTGTACATCTGCCCATGCAGGGACCAGCTTAGAAAATCACTACAGCGCCCTCCAAACAGCGTTTGTCGTAAAAGTATAGGTACTAAGGAGGGAAATCACATCTATGCAATTTAACCATCCAGATGAGCCCAGCGACACATTTAACATCTTGCTCATTGCAGGGACGTTTGAACCTCGCTAATCCATCGCCAGCAAAGAATAACTGATACCAATTAGGGTCTGTCACTTTTTCTTCAAGCAAATAATCAAGGGCAATATGATTAGACCTATGACGCTTCCCTGGTGTACACCTCTTTGATTGCGAAATCCTCGGTGACGACAACTATACATCTTACTCTTGTCTTTACTCGCTCATACATGTGTACATGTCCATGACCATCCGTACGTAGATTTCTGGAACTCCTCGTTGTCTTAGCGCTACCCATAACAGATCCGTTGGTTGTTTATTACAGGACTTTCCAAAATCAACCAATACCATATGCAAATCCTTCAAAGAATCACGATGTTTTTCCATCATGATCATTATACTTTAGATTGCATCAGTGGTTGATTTACCTGCAACAAACCCGCACTGGTCTTCAGATAGCCGTACTATTTTACGGATTCGGCTATTTAATACCCCCTGAACGATCTTCGTGGTGTGTGACATCAGCTTGATTAAACGGTATTTATCAGTCTCGCGTATCGGCTTTTTCTTTGTACAAAATAAGAAGAAAACTCTCCCTCCACGGGTTAGGCATTGGATCGCCACTCATCAGTTTGGAGATCAGAATCACGAGCCATTTGGACCCGATGTCTGCCATCTTTTTCCAGAACTCAGAGGGTTTCTTGTAAGCCCAACTTCTTTTCGATTTCTGAAGTCTTTGACCGGCTTCCTAACTTCTTCAACAGTAATGTCGTGTACTTCTTCAGTGTTAAAAACGGCTTTCGGAAAACATATCCGATGAAATTTGTTAATTAGTAGTTTTTCGTCATCCACAAGAAGCAGCCCTTGAGCATTGTTGATGAACTTAAGCGAACGGATTTCCTGGGCATTCATCCTTCTCTCAGCGGCAAATTTTGAAATTTGTTGTTTTTCTGTTCAAGCTGAATTGTTCGAGTTCGAGGACAGACTTCTGACACTTTTTTGTCACTAATCACTACTTTAGCTTCATCTGCCCACCACCATGTTTCTTTGCAGTATTGACAACTTTGTTGATGATACGATGGAGATAATTTTGCATATCTATATATATAAAAGAAAGTGTCCGAAGCGATGTAACCGCATAACTCGAGATTGGCCGAACCGATTTTGATGATTTATACTTTGTTGGAAAGGTATTTTCTCAGCACGGGTTTTAGAAAAAAAATCTAAATTTCAAAATGGCTTATTTTGACCACCCAGCGTGTTACGACAGGTTTTTTTCATTTTGTATTTATTTATTTTGGCAACAACCAAATAAAGAATCACATTTGAATGTAACATATCGTATCACAATTGAACTGTCAGATAGACACGCAACGTAACGCCATCTATTATCGATCAATGGAGAAGCCAATTTTGTTTCATGTTTGGTGGCGCTGTCGGATTCGGATTTCTTCATTGCGATTTTGTGAGTTTTTGTAAATTAAAATTATATGATATGAGAATATATCTACATATATCTATTTATATATATATGTATATAAAAATCAATCCATATTTGCGTTTGTTGCCGGTGTTTGGCCAAACGCGTTAACCGATTCCAATGAAACTTTTTTTTAAAGAAAGGTGACGTCTATACGAAGGATGTTATGTATGTGCGATGTCTGTATCTGCATCGGTGTGTAAATTATGTGTTTCTTAAAAAAGAAAAAAAAAATTGACAATGTATTTATACACTGTGTGTTTCATATGTAGGTATCATGTGCTTTGAAAAAAAAAACAAATTTAAGTGAAATAATAAAAAGTTTTTTTGTGTAATATTTTCTATATATAAAAATCAATCCATATTTGTGTTTGTTGGCGGTGTTTGGCCAAACGCGTTAACCGATTCCAATGAAATTTTTTCCCCTGAAAGGCGACGTCTGCACGAAGGTTGTTATGTTTGGCTATATCTGCATCGGTGTGTGAGATATGGGCATTTGAGTGAGTACACAAGCATATGTTCGTATGCGTGTAAATTACGACGCAGATACAGAGACCGTACAGACGTCACTTATTTTGTTATCCGAACAAGCATATGAAAGAGGGAGACCACACGAACGTTTCAAGCTTATTGTGGAATTTGTGCGCACTTTCATTCTTGAGATATCGTGTGTTCAATATTTTATTCAAATGACTCTTATTGAAATTATTTGAATTTTTTTGTGAATCGGACATCGGAAAGTTACTTTTCCAACATTGATAACAATCGGTGTGGAAGGGAATGAAAAGTGATTCAATCGAAGTTTTTTATTTTCGCTTTGTTGTTTGATTCGCAGAAGTAAGGTGACATAGGCGCCTGCCAGACAACAAGCACCTACCCTAAACGGAACAACGAAGTTGTGTGGTTGAGCTCAAATCAGGCAATCTTCGGTATTGGCCTGAGAGTGTTTCTGTGAACTTTGGTCAAAATCGGTCTTCTTTTTTTAGGCGCAGCAACATACGCCGGATACCCGCTATAGACAATTATAAGGAAGTCTACTCGAACATATTGGCCAATAGAATTCTCGGGCACGGCCAAAGCCGGGCAGGTGCAGCTAGTTTGCAATAAATGCCAGACTTTTTTTTGTCCAGGTTGTACCATTTCAATCGATTGCCTTTTCCAGGATCACTTTGCAATCTTTAACCCGAGGCTTCATGAAACGTGCTACCATATGGCAATCAATCTGGGGTTCGTTTCCGCCGCTGCTGTAAGTGCCCAGGTGACGGCTTTGTTAGAGAACGATAAGACCTTATGACTTGCACATGCTCAGGATATCTTTACCCGGAGAGGTCCTGGTGCCGTGTCTTAGTCCTCCATGGCAGTTCTCATAGTCTTCGTTTGACTAACCGACAGTAGGTACCGTTCAAATCTCCGCCAACAAACAAAAGTCCCGTATTAGAATATCTTGAAAGCTTTTGTGCTAACGTCCAAAAAACGCGCCCGATTTCCGGTGTTTTGCGGGATGATATTTTCCTGGGATAGACTCACAAAAATTAAAACTCACAAAAACTTCGACTCACAAAAAAGGATATTCTGAAGGTGAAATATTTCAACCGTGGATATTATAAAAAAGAATATAAACTACAGTAATTATTAAAATTTTTTGGAGTTGAAGTGGCCAACCGCTAGTGCCGGTTCCCTACCTACTCCACACACACATCAACGCAAACAACTTAGAGCATTCTTCAATAGAATTAGCTTTAACATCTCGAAATGATTGCATACCTTCTTATGCAATATTTAAATATTTTCCCAGCCTTTATGCAAAAATCCGTATTTAGTAGATATCCAAAACATGTAAGTTATGCAATCTCTGTGTCGATTGAAGTATCAAAAAGAATACAATAATCAATTACATTTAGCTGCCCAAACTTCCCAAACCAATTGTTTGTGAAAAACCAAATGAAAACATAGGGACGGGCTACAGTCCGCTTGGGCGAACTGTTGGATACCCTATTCTTATTCCTAACCCTCATAAGTGGGCGTGACAAAAGTCTAAGTATGGTTGAATTGTTAAGAACGCTCTACATATTTTGCTATATAACATTTAAAGAATTTTATCAAAAAAAACGCTCCCTAGCTCAAACTTGTGTGTTTCAATAAAATTGTTTTATTTAATTGTGGGCGTGTCAGTAGGCGGATTTAAAAAAAATTAACACATGAGAATAAAGGGCCCCTAGAGAGTATATATTATAAATTTCAGCTCCCTAGCTCAAACTTTGAATTTAAAAAAAAAATAAAAAATTATTTGTGGGCGTGTCAGTGGGCGGATTTTGAAAATTTGTTATCCCGCGCAGTTTTAGGAGTCATAGATCATATATAAAAAATTTCAGCTTTCTAGCTCAAAATTTAATTTTTTCCAAAATTTTGTTTTTTTGAGTTTGTGGGCGTGTCTGTGGGCGGATTTCAAAAATTCGTAAACTTGATTATTTCGGGACCCTAGAGAGTATATGGTTAAAATTTCAGCTCTCTAGGTCGAGTTTAAAGGCCTAATTTTTGCCGACAGACGGACGGACGGACATGGCTAGTTCGACATTACTATCGATGCTGATCATAAATATAGCAACTTTTAGGGGTCTACGGGCAATATTAAGGTATGTTACAAACTATGCGTCAAAATTAATATACCCTTAGAATAGGGTATAAAAACTCTGCTTATATTCGGATATTTAATTGTGTAACATAATGCAATCGCAATATGTACATAATATGATTTTTGATACCGATTATAAATGAATACCTTTTCTTTGATGAATGCTACGGCCTCCTTGCAATATGCCATAACCTACCCCAAACTTCCATTGAAAACAACAAATAATTTACCAACCATATACCGCACCCCTCTCACCAAAACATCATATCCCCATCTGAAGTTACTTGAAGTTACTGGAAGTTACTGGAAGTTACTTGAAGTTACTGGAAGTTACTTGAAGTTACTGGAAGTTACTTGAAGTTACTTGAAGTTACTTGAAAATACTTGAAGTTACTGGAAGTTACTTGAAGTTACTTGCAGTTACTTGAAGTTACTGGAAGTTACTTGAAGTTACTTGAAGTTACTGGAAGTTACTTGAAGTTACTTGCAGTTACTGGAAGTTACTTGAAGTTACTTGAAGTTACTTGAAGTTACTTGAAGTTACTTGAAGTTACTGCAAGTTACTTGAAAATGCTTCAAGTTACTGGAAGTTACTTGAAGTTACTTGAAGTTTTTTTTTTTTTTTTTGTCGGGATGTGTGAAACTTTCTGCACTGGAGCACTCAGACTCAATACTGGTCCTAGTATTTTATAGGTACATAATTATTGTATTTTTAATTGTTTTGTCCTTACTAACACCTGCACTAAATGATGAGCCTGTGGGAGCACTTTTAGTGCCGTCAAATTTCTGCTCGTGATAGTTGCTTGCTTTAAGTGATAGTGTATTTAAAAAAAAAATTTGAGCTAGGGACCTGAAATTTATAATATATACTCTCTAGGCGCCTTTCAAGCCCATGTGTAAATATTTTCAAAATCCGCCTTCTGACACGCCCACAATTTAAAAAAAAAACTTTTTTTGAAAATCCAAAGTTTGAGCTAGGGAGCTGCAATTTATAATATATACTCTCTAGGGGGCCCTTTATGCTTATGTGTAAATATTTTCAAAATCCGCCTACTGACACGCCCACAATTTTTTTTTTGACATATCTTGTTGTGACAGCACTGTTTTACTTATAGGCGAATTCAATCTGCCACATATTGGATGGACACCTTCTGATGATGGTTCTCATCTCATTCCATCCTTTGACTCTGCCCAACAAGAGCTCGCATTATTATACAACATTTTGTCTCTTGACTTACAGCAAACAAGCTGTGTAAAAAAATTCAAAAATCGAACTCTCGATCTTGTCTTCTCTTCTGACTCTGTTAGTACTGTTGTTCTGGAATCCCACTTCAGTATAACTAACATAGATGACAATCATCCACCCTTGGATGTATTTATTGAACTGGGCGGACATCTGTACGAAAACAGTAATTCGTATGACCGTTCTCAATCTTTCGACTTTCGGAAAGCAAATTTTCAAAGGCTTTCTGATGAAATTAATAGCCTTAATTTTAATCTTACTGCGTTATCTAATATTGAAGATGCAGTCGGTGCTTTTTATTCTTTGATGGATAACTGAATGAAAAAAGTGATTCCTGTCAAATCCTCTAGGAATATGAAAACGTCCCATCCCTGGTATACTAAAGAGCTTAAATCGATACGAAACAGACGTAATAGGGCTTGGAAGAACTATTTAAAAAGTCTCTGCCATTCAGATCTTGAACTCTATCTCACATTATTCAATGAGTTCAAATCTTTATCCCGCAACTTATATATTGACTACATAAGTAAAATGGAATGCTCTCTAAAATTGGACCCAAACTTTTTTGGGGATTTGTTAATTCTAAGGAAAAAACCGATGGTTATCCATCGAAACTTACTTACAATAGCTCTACAACTGCTGATTCGCTAGATGCAAGCAATATGTTTGCAGATTATTTCAGTAAGTCGTTTAGGGTGACCACTCTTCACATAGATGAGCAATATTTTAGTTATCTAACTAGTTGTTCCCAAATAAGTTTTAGTAGCTTCTCATTTGACTTGGAAACAATTTTAAAATGTATTTCTTCACTGAAGAATGATTATTCATCAGGTCCTGATGGCATTGCACCGATCGTTCTTAAAAAATGTAGTCATGCAATTGCTCCATATCTTAAATATCTGTTTGAATTGTCCATTAGTACTGGTAAATTCCCTTATCTATGGGAAAGTGCCTTTATCACACCTGTATTTAAAAAAGGCGATCGTGGTGATATCACTAATTATAGGCCTATTTCAAAGCTTTTTGATCAAATTGTTTGCGAAAAGTTAATATTTCTTTGTCGCAATTTAATTTGTAATGCACAGTATGGATTTGTAAGAAACAGATCCACTGTCACTAATCTGTTAAGTTTCTTGCATGATTGTTCTAATGCCTTAGAGAATAAGGACGAAATGGATTGCATATACACTGACTTCTCTAAAGCTTTCGACCAGCTGTCCCATGAAATAATCGAGTTTAAGCTCAGGGCTTTTGGTTTCCCACCAACTTTCATAAAATGGGTTAATTCATACCTTAGATCAACGGTTTATCAAGTCAAATTTAGAGGATCGCTATCTGTATCTTTTACAGCTGAGCCTGGAGTTGCCCAAGGTAGTCACCTCGGACCAATTCTATTTATACTAGCTATTAATGATGTTAAAGCATGTATAAATCACAGTAATATCCTGATCTACGCTGATGATATGAAAATATTTAAATCTATCACTAGTCAGCAAGATAGAATTTTTCTTCAATCTGACATTAATAGCTTCGCCAATTGGTGTGATAAAAATGGTGTATCCCTGAACCATACTAAATGTCAACATATGACATTCTGTAGAAATAATATACCTTCCACCTTTCAATATTCTTTGTCTCAACATATTATATATGTTGATAATTTTAAGGATCTTGGGGTTTATTTCGATCCCAAACTGGTTTTTGCCAAGTATATCAATTTTATTGTTAATAAATCTAATTCTATGCTGGGCTTCGTAAAAAGGTGGGCGAAAGAATTTAATGACCCATACGTTACTATGTCATTGTACAATTGTTTTGTCCGTCCGATTCTAGAGTATGCCTCTCAAGTTTGGACGCCGTTCTACAACATTCATTCAAATCGAATAGAGGCCATTCAACGTAAATTTATTCGATTTGCACTTAGAGGACTTCCATGGGATGATCCTTTTAACCTTCCTCCTTACTGTCAGCGTATTAAGCTTCTTCAAATGTTACCCCTTTCTCAACGAAGGCTTAATAGCGATATCATTTTTTTACAGCAGCTTATATCCGGTCAAATAGATGCATCTGACTTGCTGTCATCTATTGGCTTTAATTTTCGGTGTGATGCCCATAATTTACGTAGTGTTGATTTATTGTTTAGCCCCCATCATAGAACGAATTATGGGAGGCATGAGCCTATTAGTAGCATGAGTAGAATATATAATATAAATGATCATGTGATTGACTTGCATGTTAGTAAAATTAAGCTGAAAAATATTTTGCGTGATAATACCTTAATGTCTTAATTTATTTGCATCATTTGTGTTTGTGTTAGTATTTTATAGGTACATAATTATTGTATTTTTAATTGTTTTGTCCTTACTAACACCTGCACTAAATGATGAGCCTGTGGGAGCACTTTTAGTGCCGTCAAATTTCTGCTCGTGATAGTTGCTTGCTTTAAGTGATAGTGTATTTAAAAAAATTTTTTTTTTTTGAAAAATAGAAATTTGAGCTAGGGACCTGAAATTTATAATATATACTCTCTAGGCGCCTTTCAAGCCCATGTGTAAATATTTTCAAAATCCGCCTTCTGACACGCCCACAATTTAAAAAAAAACCTTTTTTGAAAATCCAAAGTTTGAGCTAGGGAGCTGCAATTTATAATATATACTCTCTAGGGGGCCCTTTATGCTTATGTGTAAATATTTTCAAAATCCGCCTACTGACACGCCCACAATTTTTTTTTTTTTTTTTGAAAATCCAAAGTTTGAGCTAGTGAGCTCAAATTTATAATATATACTCTCTAGAAGCAATTTATGCTCATGTGTTAATTTTTTTTAAATCCGCCTACTGACACGCCCACAATTAAATAAAACAATTTTATTGAAAAACCAAATTTTGAGCTAGGGAGCGTTTTTTTTACAAAAGCTTCGTTTTTGATAAATGCCTTTAAATGTTATATAACAAAATATGTAGAGCGTTCTTAACAATTCAACTATACTTAGACTTTTGTCAAGCCCACTATGAGGGATAGGAATAAGAATAGGGTATCCAACAGTTCGCCCAAGCGGACTGTAGCCCGTCCCTATATTTAAACAGGACAAGGTGAACGACATGATTACTAAAGCAAAGTCTATTATTGGTAATTTTAATCATTCTACGAGCAGCAGATATATTTTAAAGAAAATGTGCAAAACAAGACGCATCTACGCGGTGGAACTCGACACTGCCATCAAGGCGGTTGGTGGAGCAACGGGCTGCAGTGCAAGCTTGTTAAAGCTTGTATAAAGTGCAAAGCAGAACCCACAACTGAAGAATGGACAATGATGGATGAGTTGGGGAACATCTTACGTTATTTCGAAGAGGTTACAAAATCAATCAGCAAAGCTACTGCAGTTCTGCTGCTGCCGACTTTATTCCGTTGGTTAACATCAGTCTCCGAAGAGAGATAGATCAAAGCCGGACACGGTCAGTCGATTACAGAAGAGAATGTATCTAAACTTATGGCGGCTGATGTGATACTGGCTTTTAATGAAAAACTTGTTTATGTGGAAAGTTGAGAATCTCATTATTTAGACAACGTGATAGAACAACGCGTTATAAACTTCGATAATTTCATAAACAATCAAAAAACCGGCTTTGGAGTTACTGGATTCACAAACTATTTCAGAGTCGCTAACAGTCAAGTACAAGTTCTGAGCCATCTACGAGATGTGGGGTATGAAGTGTTTGTGAAAATTTTATTGAAGAGGATTTTCTCAAAGAAGAACAAGAGAGATATCTGAGATCACCCAACATCAAGAGAAGCAGTTTGTCTCGTTTTCTGCCACACTGTTGTTTTACATGGAGATTTGAAAAAAAATGGCACAAATATTTCAGTTTCCATTTGAGTTCTGTCGCATTCTCAATTTCAGGTCTCGTCATCTGGTAGTGGAAGAAACAATCTTATATTTTTATAAACGTTTTATTAACAAGTATTTATATTTCTATATTATTGGGCATATAATGTGTTTACAAAATTGTGTTATAGGTTTTTGAGTTGAGTTATTTGCCATAGCCGCCTGAAGAAGAACTAGCGCTTGCACTGCTAGAAGCGCTGTTGTAGCCACCACCACCGCCATGTCCTCCAAGACCACCTCCTAGACCACCGCCATGACCACCTCCTAGACCACCGCCATGACCACCTCCAAGACCACCTCCGAGACCACCTCCGAGACCACCGCCATGACCACCTCCAAGACCACCTCCGAGACCACCGCCATGGCCACCACCATTGCCTCCTCCTAGACCACCGCCATGACCACCTCCAAGACCACCGCCATGACCACCTCCAAGACCACCTCCGAGACCACCGCCATGACCACCTCCAAGACCACCTCCGAGACCACCTCCATGGCCACCTCCAAGACCACCACCATTGCCTCCTCCTAGACCACCGCCATGACCACCTCCGAGACCACCGCCATGACCACCTCCTAGACCACCACCATTGCCTCCTCCTAGACCACCTCCGAGACCACCTCCTAGACCACCGCCATGACCACCTCCTAGACCACCACCATTGCCTCCTCCTAGACCACCGCCATGACCACCTCCTAGACCACCGCCATGACCACCACCATTACCTCCTCCTAGGCCGCCTCCGTGACCACCGCCCAGACTGCCTCCTAGACCACCGCCATGACCACCTCCGAGACCACCTCCTAGGCCACCGCCATGACCACCGCCGAGACCACCACCATTACCTCCTCCTAGGCCACCACCACCAAGACCGCCGCCACCATATCCTCCTCCTCCTCCTCCACCGTAGCCGCCACCACCTCCGCCGCCACCACCACCACCACCTCCACCGTATCCTGCTAGAGCAACAGCGGACATCCCCAAAAGAATTACAATAGCTTTCTGCATTTCTAAGATCTGACAATGATGATTAACTTTTTCAAACTGATATTCTTCCAGTCGGAGAATGGACTATTTATATTCAAGAATATGTATATTCAAGTCATCGAAATACATATAGATGTACTTAGACATTAACAGCTTCATCTTTTCAAATTGTCAATGATTAATTGATCTACGTAAGCTGGGTGTGTTTCAGTAAATTCTGTCTACGACGTACATTTGACCTTGATCGAAGTAACTTCCTTTAGTTGATTGAGCTGCATCTGCTTGGGTATCTATAGTAAATTCTACGAAGAATATCAATAATTCGGTGGTTTCTATTTAATCCGGTATGATTGAGACCCTTTTTTTGTTTAATTCTTTTACGTTAAATTTTTCGCAAAGTCGTGAGTTTCATTTGAATAAAACATAAACAAGTTAAACGCTTACGCCTGTATGCCTAAGGGGTTTCTAATAACAAGAAAACAACAATGTAATTCCCCCAAACGATGTTTTCAACGAGAGTGGGATTGGATTTTCTATGAAGAAGAACTGATTTGTATCGAACTGGCGCTGCGCTGTCTACTGGTGTAGCTCTGATTGTGTATACCTACTTCAATTATTCTACCATAACAATATGTCATACTATAATATACGTATATATGTATATAGCGTGCTTACAATAGGCTTGTTTTCTTGGAAAGCCTATGTATATCTTAGACAAAAATTCGCACGCAAAATACAACACCAATTAATATATACAGATATTTCGTTAAACTGGATATCTATCCAGGCTAATGTCTAATTTTTTGGAACTTCAACCATCTCGATGAAGTGACAGAAGATTTTTTGGGACGTAATCTTCCTCGTAATTTTCGGATTTCGTCTAATCTTCTCGCAGGAAGAACATGCATATTTCGGTGCTTTGTTCAGGGTTTGGGTAAGGTCTTCTTGAGAGCATATCTGCAACTTTGTTCGTGTTTAAGGGATCATTCAGAAAGAGAGTCTATATTATGTTGTGGAGATCGGTGGATGGGTTCCCGTGTTGATTCTGTGCTCGGCGTATGATTTTGGCTCTGCCAGAGGGTTAAATACTGTCTCGTGTTCTGACAACAATTTATTCAGAGGAGGGCAGATTTGAGGGAAGAGGTGCAGCGATTAAAAGATTAGGGGGTTAGAATTAACATTCCGCAATATTTTTTTAAAAACTTAAGTTTGTGGGTATAAACTAGAGCTTAAAACTAAGGAGTAAATCTAAGGATGCTGAAGGAGATCGATTTTTACGGAGGGAGTGCTGCGGTTGAAGTCAAACACATTAAGGTTTGAGTTAACCTTTCGTAGCATACGTGAGATGAGTTCGTTAGAGCCATACGGGGTACGGTGGGTTAAAAGATAGACAAGTCGTGGGCAACGTAGACTGCGAGGATTAGTGTTAAGGCAGATCGAGTTGTAAACATAGGGACGGGCTACAGTTCGCTTGGGCGAACTGTTGGATACCCTATTCTTAATCCTATCCCTCATAAGTGGGTGTGGCAAAAGTCTTAGTATGGTTGAATTGCTAAGAACGCTCTACATATTTTGTTATATAACATTTAAAGGATTTTATCAAAAAAAAAAAAACGAAGCTTTTGTAAAAAAACGTTGGTTTTTCAATAAAATGTTTTATTTAATTGTGGGCGTGTCAGTAGGCGGATTTAAAAAATAATTAACACATGAGCATAAAGGGCTCCTAGAGAGTATATATTATAAAATTCAGCTCAATAGCTCAAACTTTGAATTTTCAAAAAAAAAATTAAATGGTGGGCGTGTCAGTAGGCGGATTTTCAAAATATTAACACGTGAGCATAAATGGCCACCTATATATTATAAATTTCAGTTCCCTAGCTCAAACTTTGGATTTGCAAAAAAAGTTGATTTTAAATTGTGGGCGTATCAGTGAGCGGATTTTGAAAAGATTTAGGCATGAGCTTAAAGGGCCTCTAGAGAGTATATATTATAAATTTCAGCTCCCTACCTCAAATTTCGGTTTTTCAATAAAATTGTTTTATTTAATTGTGGGCGTGTCAGTGGGCGGATATTGAAAATTGTATATCCCGAGCAGTTTTAGGAGTCGTAGATCATATATAAAAAATTTCAGCTTTCTAGCTCAAAATTCGATTTTTTCCAAAATTTTGTTTTTTTGAGTTTGTGGGCGTGTCTGTGAGCGGATTTCAAAAATTCGTAAACTTGATTATTTCGGGACCCTAGAGAGTATATGGTTAATATTTCAGCTCTCTAGGCCAATTTTAAAGGCCTAATTTTTGCCGACGGACATGGCTAGATCGACATTACTATCGATGCTGATCATAATATAAGCCGTGTTTCTTTACACGCGGATATAGGGATAATTTGAAATTTGCATGTAAAATACAACAACTTATCCTATATACGCTAACTTTAGCGGGGATAGATATCGCCGCTTAGTCAGTTAGCGGAGATAAACAGTGCTTCCAAAACCCATTTTCTTCGTTTCTGATGAACTGATGCGATGAATTTTTCAGGAAATGTCAAAGTTTGACATCACTCCAACCACTAACACATCCCGCCGAATATTTTGTTCGTGATTTTATTATTTTTTTTTTTCAAACTTCATTATAAAGGTAATTGAATTTAACAAATCTGTTAATGTGAAAATGTTTTTCATAATTTTAGAATATGCTTGGCATCAATTTCAATTGGCGGAAGTAAATATTTTTCAATTTCAGGATTTTCAATACAAATTTCTTAACTACAACTTACAGCTGTGTCACGGTGCATGTCATAGGTGCATGTGTGCTGCCAAGTTTTTTTTGATGAATTCTTACGCGGCGATGGTCGTTTTCTGATGCCATCCCTATATCCGCATGCAAAGAAACACGGCTATAGTAACTTTTAGGGGTCTACGGGCAATATTAAGGTATGTTACAAACTATGCGTCAAAATTAATATACCCTTAGAATAGGGTATACAAAGACGCGCAATCGACAGAGCCTAAAAGGAGTGGGTGAATAAAGAGATTGTCTGCTGCGTGCCTGCGTTGATCGAGGGTATTTAGGTTAAGAAGACCGTTCCAAGGAAGACCACGAAGAGCAAATCGAAGAAAACGACGTTGAATGCTTTCGATTCTGGATACATGAACAAAACTGATGTATAGGAATCTGGTCACGTATGGGTCCCAGAATTCTTTTGACCATCTTTTAACGAATCCAAGTGATGAGTTTGCTTTAGTAATTATCTCAGCTATAAAAGGTTGTCCACAAGGAGGAGTTTTATCACCCCTCCTGTGGTCTTTGGTCATAGATGACCTACTTCAAAACCTAAGTAACTTAGTCTACGACATAATAGGGTATGCCGATGACTTGGTCATCATTATTAGGGGCAAAGAATCAAACGTAGTTACCTCACGTATGCAAAACGCCCTTAAGATAGCTATAGACTGGTGCGCCAAGGAAAATCTCTCCATAAACCCTAATAAATCTATCATAGTTCCTTTTACAAAAAGAAGAAAGCTCAGCTTAGCCCAGATTTCACTGAATGGTACGACCATTGAGTATTTCGATGAAGTCAAATATCTTGGAGTAATCCTGGAGAAAAGACTAAACTGGAACTCTCAAATTAAAAACAAAATCACTAAAGCTAACAGAGCTTTATGGGCCTGTCGGCGCACATATGACAGAACCTGGGGAATCTCTCCAAAGATCGTCCACTGGATCTACACAGTGATGATAAGACTCCATTGTATGGTGGACAAAATCCACACAAAAGGTCGCAATAGAGAAGCTCAAAAAGGTACAACGGCTTGCGTGCCTTGGTATCTCCGGAGCCATGCGAAGCTATCCAACGGCTGCCATAGAGGCAATAACAGGAATTACACCTCTCCACATATACATTCAAAAAGTGGTGATACGCAGTGCAATAAGTCAAATACAGTTAAACAAGATAAGTGCTAACGATCATTCGGAACTTAAGACCCTTCTCGATGAACTGCCAGAACTCAACATGAACTGCGCGGTCACAGACCGCATTCATAAAATACTATGCTTCAATAAAAGGTTCTCCACGGAGATCCCCAAGAGAGAAGCATGGGTTAGTAATAACCCACCAAACAGCCACAACGGCATAAAGTGGTATACGAATGGTTCTTAAATGGAAACGGGGGTAGAAGCGGGAATATACGGACCAAACAAACGCTTCACGATACCCATGGGAAAAAGTCGCAGCGTATTTCAAGCAGAGCTCCACGACATTCAAGAATGCGATAGCCACATAAATCTATCTGGTATAAAAGGTGCAACCATCCATATATTTACGGATAGTCAAGCAGCTACGAGTATAAACGCCCTTAACTCGCATACCATTGACTCCAAATCAGTCTTGTACTGCTTCAACACCCTACAGGCACTCGGAATAAGTAACAAGACCAAGCTATGGTGGGTTCCGGGTCATGTCGGGGTGGAAGGTAAACACCCTACATAGGTCCCGAACCTTTCTGCTGCACTCCTAGATCAGCAGCAACGGCAGCAATAAAAAGCTGGGAACATAGAAAATGTATCCATATTTGGGAAAGCATCCCAGGTCTAAGACAGTCCAAACGAGCAATTCGGCCTTTCAATCAAAATGCCAGCAAATGCCTAAACCTAAGCAGGCATGATATCAAAAATTTAGTAGGTTACCTTATTGGCCACCATGGTTTAAGATACTCGTATCATCTAAACAAAATGAGAATAGCAGACTCTCCTGAGTGCCGACTTTGTCTTGAAGAGGACGAGTCAGCTGAACACATTTTATATGAATGTCCAGCCCTTAATGGAATTAGAAAGAAGATCTTTTTCAGTGAACAAATGAGCCCCGAGGATATAAAGAATTCTTCTACTGGTAAAATTGTCCGCTTTACACGGAAAGTGGAAACTCTACTAGTCTACAATTTTTCTGCCCATACGGTACAAAAGATATTTTCTTTTAGGTCAAGTGCCGCTATTTAATCGCCTTGGCGAGCCAGAATCTTAAAAAAAAAGAAATCTCATCAATATGCGAACGGAAGCTTAGTTCCCTGTCGCATAATATGCCAAGGTCGCGAATTGATTGAACAAGAGATATAGGTTGATCGGTGAGTAGGTAAATTCGAGGATGAGACTTGTTGCTTTTACGTGAGAAGGTTATAGACTGACATTTGGATACATTAAGTTCTAGGCAGTTCTTAAGGCACCAGTTGGAAAAACTATTTAGATCTATTTTAAGGAGGCTGGAGTCATGTTGTGAAGAAATGCTTTGGACAAATTTGGTGTCGTCAGCATAGAGAGAGAGTGCGAGTGTTGAATGATCCTTTCAAGATCGTTAATTGTTAGAATAAATAAAAGGGGACCTAGATGACTGCCTTGTGGAACACCTGATCTGGCTAAGAAAGGTGCAGAAAGAACGGACCTGAAGCGAACACTGTAAAAACGGTTTTCCAGGTATGAATATCGATTTTAGCAAAATGGGTTCAAAGCCAAGGGCAGACAATTTAAAAACTATTAATTTATGGGAAATCTTGTCAAAAGCCTTACTGAAATCTGTTGTAACAACACCGACTTCTTTAACACTTTCAATGGCTGAGAGTGTAGAGTATATGAATTCGACAAGATTAGTGTTCGTTGATCTACCTTTGAAAAAGCGGTGCTGGTTAGGGGAGTAACGACGGTTGTGGATGTATCGAAAAAATCAAAAGCTTCTTAGGTTGGTCTTGAAAGTACCAGCATCTTTGACCTAAATTCTAAACGATGCAATATTGCTCAAGGAAATCAATGCCTTTCTGCGTTCGGTTTTTTTTTTGTTTTAGGAAGTGCATTACATGTTATAGGTTTGAGGCGATTAAAGAAAATAATGGGCGTGGAAGCAATGCAAACTTCACTACGCTGGATACTTCCGTCAGCAAGGCTCACATCAGCATTAAACTGCTTAAACTAAGTACCACAGAAGATATGTTCTAATGAGTTACACTTATTCATGCCGCGGTATTAATGTACGCCAGTCCGTTTTCACCATGCGACATTATAGGGACGCTTGGTAAATCGCTACCGAGAGTGTTGTTTAAAAGGTGAAATGATACCTTTTAAGGCATTTTCGTAAGATTATTGCACGAGGTGCAGTTTGATCTGAGAAAGCCAGGAGATTCGCATTTGTAGCAAAAAGTTCCTTGCTTTGAGGGTGTTCTTTGTTGACTTGCTGTTGGAACAAAGCCCAATAAATACATTTTTTTCAAACCATCAGTGCAGTTTTTTCATTTTGATTCAAATACCAAAAAATCCTATGAAAAAATTGCATTTGGATCGCGTTACGATCATGCCATTGCCACCGGGTACGTGTGCAATGTTGTATATGGACGAATCAGCAATTCGCACCGTGGGACCGGAGGTTTTTAAAATCGTTGTAATAATGTCAAAGTGAGAAAAGTGCAAATCGCTGTAAGTCGAACAAGTGGATATGCCTTCGGGCACATGTTCGCATTTGTATACCCTATTCTAAGGGTATATTAATTTTGACGCATAGATTGTAACATACCTTAATATTGCCCGTAGACCCCTAAAAGTTACTATATTTACATATGATCAGCATCGATAGTAATGTCGATCTAGCCATGTCCGTCCGTCCGTCCGTCCGTCGGCAAAAATTAGGCATTTAAACTGAGCCTAGAGAGCCGAAATTTTAACCATATACTCTCTAGGGTCCCGAAATAATCAAGTTTACGAATTTTTGAAATCTGCCCACAGACACACGCCCACAAACTCAAAAAAATAAAAAAAATCGAAAAAATCGAATTTTGAGCTAGAAAGCTGAAATTTTTTATATATGATCTATGACTCCTAAAACTGCTCGGGATATAACATTTTCAAAATCCGCCCACTGACACGGCCACAAAAAAATAAAACAATTTTATTAAAAAACCAAAGTTTGAGCTAGGGAGCTGAAATTTATAATATATACTCTCTAGGGGTCCTCTATGCTCACTTGTTAATTTTTTTTAAATCCGCTTGCTGACTTATTGTGGGCGTAATTAAATAAAATAATTTTATTGAAAAACCAAAGTTTGAGATAGGGAACGTTTTTTTACAAAAGCTTCGTTTTTGTTTGATAAAATCTTTTAAATGTTATATAACAGAATATGTGGAGCGTTCTTAACAATTCAACCATACTTAGACTTTTGTCAGGCCCACTTATGAGGGATAGGAATAAGAATAGGGTATCCAATAGTTCGCCCAAGCGGACTGTAGCCCGCCCCTATGTTTTTTTTGGAATTCTCTTCAAAGATATTCTTTACTGGCACCCGAGCAGGAATCGGCATTAGCCTGTAGCCTTTTCGACTGTGAATCTGTGTAAGTCAAATACGCTCTATCAAGTGCACGGCACAGTTCCTATGGAAACACAGGTGATCATTTTTGACTTGAAGAACAAACGTTCCGCATACCCATGTTCGTGCCTTTGATCGGATGCTTGCAACTAAACGGTATCAACACGACACCTCCCGCACATGCCGGCTCTCAAAGGGAAGACCAACATATTAATCAAACGTTCTGTTTCCGACAGTGAAATCGAAAAATATTCGTTCTTTTTTCTAAGGTAAACATTTAAAAATATGAAACCGTCTATCCTAACCTTAGTGAATAATATCTTAATTACTAGTGCTTATTAAAACAACACAAACAGAGTCAAAAGGAAACAAAAACAACTCTAGATAATTGAAATCCGTGCCAAGGTCTCAAGAATCTAGTGATTGATTACACGCTTAAGCTAAAAAAAAAAAAAAGTGAACGTGTGTAGAAATGCTTACAATCGAATTAATAAAAATTACTTAATTTGCCTCTAATCCACAAATTAACTACAATGTGGGTTAAAAGTTAATTCTCGGCTCATTAAATTAAAATCATATCCATTGTCGTTAGGTAATAAATGGTAATAAATGGTATGGAAATTGGGAATCGTTAAGGAATAAATTGTAAGAAGATACCAAATCCAACATCCCATTTGGTTCAAAGATTCGCTGTCTGTTGTCATGAATTCACCTACTTTGGTGAATTACTGGACAACGACAGTTAACTTTATAATGTGTAGGAATTTCGTTGTGGATGTCAGCAACATTCGTGGGTTGAGAAAGAATTTTTTTTCATTATACGCCCATGTTTTTTACAAAAAACCAGCTGTTTTGGCACTTAGTGAAACCCAGGTTAGCGTTGGCTCTGATTTAACAGAGTTTAGTCTACCTGGGTACAACTTAGTGCCTTTATTCTTTCCCCATCGCGGTATCGCCGTTTATATACGTAGTGACGTAGCCTACCAACTTCAGCCTCAATATGGCCAATGTGCCGACCCAGAATTTAATTTCATTTGGCTAAAACTCCATGTCCGTAGGCAATTAATACACTACTGTTTTATTTATAGAAGCCCCAACTTGGACAGACATTCAACTTTTAATGAGTTTGATGCCCTGTCTGATTCTATTACAAGAATTGTGACCTTTCATCCTCGTTCTGAAATCGTTATTGCGGGCGATTTCAATATACACCATTCAAGCTGGCTTCGACATTCTGGTCAGACAACACCCGAAGGAAGGTACGTCGAGATCTTTGCTGAGGTAAATAACCTGACTCAGCTTGTAAATGAGCCGACACGAATACCGGACATTAGCAGCCAAACTGCCAATACATTGGACTTGTTCCTTACCTCTCACCCTGATAAATACGCTTTGAACGTATTATCGCCTCTAGGTTCGTCAGACCATTGCATCATATCAGCAAATTTCTCGTACTCCAACCACATAGTTAAAGAACAAACTCCTAAAGGAACCGTATGGCAGTACGAGAAAGCCAATTGGGACAAATTAAACGGTTTCTTTAAGAGTTTTAACTGGTCGCTTTGCTTCCTCGACAGCGACGTGGATGCTGCTGCTGATATGGTCACAAACATAATTCACCTGGGTATGAAGACTTTTATCCCTAACAGGATTAAAAGTATCAAACCCAAGGTTAACGCGTGGTGTGACTCGAGCTGCAAAGAGGCTATCAGGTTAAAAGAGATAAGTTTTCGGCTATTCAAAGCCAACCCATCTGAGGAAAGCCGTAAAAAGTTTAAACGAGCCAGAAATGACTGCAATGCCCACATTAATCGTGTCAAATTCTCCTATGACCAAAAGTTGAGGCAAAAAATACTACAAAGTCCCACTGGTAATAAAAACTTTTGGTCATTTGTTAAAAACATCAAGAATTCGGCCTCGTCAACTATCCCGACACTCATTTACAACGACATTCCAGCTGTCAGCGCTACAGATAAGGCCAATCTGCTTGCTGCTCACTTTGCAGTCAGCTCAACGCTCCCAGATTGTGCTTTGTCTCCCCCTGTACTCGAGCGCGTAGAATTCTCTATGGGACCAATCCACTTTCGCACTCGTACAGTGGCTAGAGTACTTCAAGATCTTGACGTTCACAAATCCGCTGGTCCAGATGGTATTTCCCCTATCGTTCTGAAGAGGTGTTCTTCTTCGCTGGCAAAACCATTGCGTAAGCTTTTCCATCTGTCCTATTCTTCAGGACTCTTTCCGGGAAGATGGAAAACAGCATTTGTCCAGCCTGTACCAAAAAAAGGCGAATCTTCTTCTCCCTCCTCCTACCGACCAATTGCACTTACGTCCCTTCTTTCTAAGGTCATGGAAACGCTGATAAACCGTCAGCTAATGAAATATCTTGAATCGCGAAAACTTCTTAATGACCGGCAGTATGGTTTTCGCAGCAACAGGTCCACTGGTGATTTGATGACATATCTAACCGAAAAGTGGAACCAATCTCTTCACCAAGGTGGTGAAAGTAAGATCGTTGCGCTTGATATTTCAAAAGCATTTGACAGAGTTGGGCACCAAGCTCTCTTGTCGAAAATGCGTGCATTTGGAATCGATGATACTCTTCTTTAATGGATTAGAAATTACCTTTCGGACCGTTCAATTCAAGTTGTTTTGGACAGCTTCAAGTCTGCAACTCACCAAATAAATGCTGGTGTCCCCCAAAGCTCTGTTCTGTCCCCGACTCTCTTTCTCATTTTTATAAATGATCTACTGTCTGTTACTTCTAATCCAATCCATTCCTTTGCTGATGACAGTACCCTCAGCTTCTCATATTCGTTTCTTGGGTCACGCCCCTCATCTTCGGGTGTGGAACTGGAACGGCAACGTATGTTAAGCTCATTAAATTCCGATCTTAACAGCAAACTCAGTGGGGTAAAACCAATAGAGTGGAATTTAATGCTTCCAAAACTCAATGCTGTCTCCTGTCATTAAAGCAAAACCCACACACATTGCGATTATCTATGAATGGCACTTACATCGCTGAAACCGAAAGACTTACCATTCTCGGTATGTGCGTTAATGACAAAATTCGTTGGAATGACCACATATTTGATGTCGCCAAGAACGCCGCGAAATGTCTAGGCTTCCTTAAGCGTTGTAAGAAATATTTCACCCCTTCTGATCTGGCTACAATTTATAAGGCGTTTATTCGCCCGAAACTCGAGTACAACGCTCATATCTGGTCCGGTGCACCAATAACTTATTTGGAGCTACTTGACAGGATCCAAAAACGCGCGATAAAACTCATTAGCGACCGAGACATCGCGAGATCGATTGACTCTCTTAGTCATCGTCGTAATGTCTCCTGCCTGTCGTTATTTTATCGTTATTTCCACCATAAGTGCTCAAACGAAATAGCCAGTTGCATTCCTCCCCTTGAACATTTCAACCGCAATACCCGCCATGCAGGGAATGCTCATCAGTTCACCCTCAAGCCTGTGTTCGGACGTACAGTGAAGTTCAAAGAATCTTTCCTCAGCCGTACAACACGAATGTGGAATGCTCTTCCCCGCTCCATTTTTCCTACACATTATAACCTACAGACATTCAAAACCAACGTGCATCGGCATCTCTCCTTTTCCTCTCATCCTAATTTCCTTAACGCCCGCGCTGTGTAGCTAATACATTATAAGGGTCCCAACAAATCCAAAATTATAAAAAAAAAAAAAAAAAAAAAAAAGTTTGTTATTAAGATTTCTCATTTAATTCATTGATTAAAGATAATTCAGCCTTAGTTTGCGTTTATTAATTCGGCTGTTAGTCTTGAAGGTATGAGTGAATAAAGTAAAATTAAATTAAAAACGGTCACGTCAATAAAAAAAATATTACCAATGAAGCCAATTCTAGCCCAGTGTCTAGAAATCGTTTGCTAAAGAAAAAATAGTTTTCTTTGTCGTCTAAGGTTAAAATAAGCTAAGCGAAGAACTCCACTTGGTGTATGTGAAACAAGAGTAAAAAAAAGCAATTAAAAAGAAAGGGAAAAACTATTCCGCAAGAAAAAGGAGGAATTTATATTGTTCTATTTATAAGTATCAAAAAGCGCAAAATAAGAATAAAAATTATTATTAAAAGAAATAAAAATAAAAAAATTATTCCTCAAAAAGAAAGGATATTGTGCCACTTTGTGAGTAAAAGACAAGCCTTGAAGAATATTGAGCAAGCTTAAAATAAATATTCCAATTTTTTTTTTGTTTGCCATAATCTATAATACTCGTATATTATAACCTTAAATGGAATCCATCGCTAACGCCGTAACCGAACTCATAGGGGCGGTGAATGCCATCATGACAAAGACGGACGCCTTAAGGTCCTCGAAGATGGACAGCAAGTGGGCTCAATGCCCACAACCGAGGCCAGCCCTCTAGTCGAACTGA
Source organism: Portevinia maculata (assembly GCA_949715645.1). Classification (NCBI taxonomy): domain Eukaryota; kingdom Metazoa; phylum Arthropoda; class Insecta; order Diptera; family Syrphidae; genus Portevinia; species Portevinia maculata. The sequence goes on from OX454526.1 coordinate 227,277,715, forward strand.
GTGTCATTGCAAACGAAGCAGAGCTCAACAACAGAAGTCGTTTGCCCGACTGCGTCAAGGAGGTTCAGGTAGGAACCCTTTTGTTGTTCCAGTTTCGCGACCTTCCAGTTGTAAGTCGGAAGGGAGGTGTGGCTAAGTTGTATGAAATCCACTAATCTATTTTCGGCGAAGTGGGGTTAGCTTTGATCCAATCATATCTTTACTCGCAACAACATCGAGCTCGAGTTGAGCACGATTTGCTTATCTTATTTTTCTTATTTTTTTTTATTATTATTTTTTTATAAAAAAAGGAAATCCAAATCCCAGAGCACTCAGACTCTGTAACGGTCCATTGTACTACCAGGCAGAAATCCTCCTTTTGGTGTAGAGGCATGTGAATGGGTGGCGTATGTTGTTGTTCCCCATGGGGATTGAACCTGCACCGCACGGGTCTCAAGCCAACACACTAACCTCCACACCGTCGCCACCCATTTGCTTATCTTAATCCTATAGAGTTCCACAAGTAATTGCACTCACACTACCGTATTTGACATTTCAGCCGTGCTTGTATTGGTCGGCAGTTGTAGACACTATAGGTGTTTTCCCTTACTCAAAGTTACTAAAAACTACCAATACTTAAAATTGTTTCCTAACACCCAAATTTCGTAAAAGTGAGAAGCGGGGATATTGTACATCTCCGAAGCTGCGAACAATACATCTGACCAAGAAGATACATCATGTGGAGCTGGGTCTAACAAGCTATGGTTAGAGGTGCCTACGAAACTATTGATTTCGCCTTACCAGTCTGTACATTCAAAAGTAGGAAAATCGAGAAAGACGAAAATGTGGTAAGCTATTATAGCAGAGCTAAATAATAAATGCTACGCTTTTATAGAAACGCAAGTCCAAGGCAAGTTTCGCACCTTGCAGAGGCAATTTAAGAATTGAAGTTGCATAATTCTAAGACTGTAAGAAAGAGAACCACCTGTTCTTTTCAAAGATATAATTTCTTATACATTTTATCATATTATATGTTTTTTGATTAGTATGTATCATAATTTAAGTGAATATACACAGTTTTTCGGAGAAAGGAGGTGCCTATATCCAGACTATCTTTAAGATAGCGGAGAAGCTGATAGAGTTGCAAGAGCGGAGAGGATCAAAACGGCGAATCTCAGTTTGAGTCATCAGGTATCCTATATACAACAATTTGAGAATGGTAGATAGTATGATTGTTTTTTATAAGTGTATTTGGCAATGAAACAGCAAGCTCAACCCCTCCAGCCCCTAAAAATGTTAGACGAACCAAGGGGCGGGAATCATCAATTAACAAAAAATGTTCAAATGAGTGGAGGAGATACAGAAAGATCGATCGCAATTCCAAACGAAGGCTGTAAAGCTCCTCGAAGGAAAAGCAGAACGCGAAAAGGTCCGAGATGAACGTTCTCAAAAGAAGTTGACACTGCTTGAAAATGTAGAAGAAAGTTTGAGAACGTAGTAATTCCAAATTGAGGTACCACAAGGTTCAGTCTTGGGTCCCATTCTATTTTTAATCTATATCAACTCACTCCTCCACCTCAATCTAAAAGGCTTACCTACTGCTTTTACTGCTGATGTTGGCTTATCGTATGGCGTGAACAGTCCCTTAGATCTTATCTCTGACATAAATTGTGATGTACTGTACATATTCTAAGACAATGGTTCGCTGAACACAAACTTGTAATAAGTCCTAAGACTAAATTAATGTTCTTCAATTTATCTGCATCTATTAATCCAAAACCGGATGTATACATTCATGCACCGAATTGCAAAAAATTTAAATTATATCAATGCGCAACCAGTGTGTGTGGTCAATTTATTTTGTACTAGTGAAAATTGTAGTGATGGTTGTTTTTTGATAGAGAATGTGGACGAATTTATGTACCTAGGACTCTTAATTGACTCTAATGTGAAATTTTTATCTCATACTACTGCATTGAAAAAGTACTTTATCTCCACACCTAGGCACTTCTATTACCTTCGTAATATATGTTCAACTAAGCTCCTAACCACAATTTATTATGGGCTTTTTAATTCAATACGGTATAAATGGTGGCTATCAAAACAAAGTTCAGCCATTGCTAGTCTTGCAAAAGAATGTTGTCCGAAAAATCTGTCGTAAACCTGCTAGACATCCTAGTTTTCCTTTGTTTTGTCAATTAAGGATTCTTCCTGTTCGTCACTTATACTATTTTAAGGTTCTAAAAGCGTTCTTTATGAAGTCTGGTAACCGAAACTTCCGTATAATCCCAAACTATAACCCACGCAATAACTCACTTAATATATTACAAGTGCCTAACTATCGAACCACCGCATATAGAAATTCTTATTTAGTTATATGTAATCGTTTATTTAATGTCCTCCCGGAAGAAATCAGATGTGTTCACATGTCCGAATGTTTTTTAAAGCGCGTAAAGAATTGGCTGTTTTGTCATGATTATTATAGCTTAGACTCTCTTACTTCTAATATTTTGATCTAAATGTTTTCTCAACTTTTGATGTATATAGATTACATAAATTTTGCATCCTTTATGAAGTGATAAGAAATTGATACCATGTTAAATGAATTTAATCTGCTGAAAATTCCTTTTCCTATATTTTTTGTTCAATACCCCAGCCCATCTGATTGTATTGTTCCTTTTGAAGTGGCATTCAACACTATTTGAACTCACTCTGAATAAAATATCGAATGCCACCAGATTTTTCTTACTTTACTTTGTGATTCCTAACATATTGAAATTTTTATATGGATTTGTATTTATAATATATAAGTAAATCAAGATAAATAAATATCATACATACATACATACATACAAAGAGTTTGTTATGAACATAACTGAGTTTGTTGATTTTGTTATGTTTTTTTATTACCCTGTGCTCGTTATGTTTGTGTGCTTTTCTTTTTTTTTAAAACAAGCTCTTACGAAGAGACGTAACTTGTTAGCGCTTCTGAGTTTGCAGTAGTGAAGATGTCGGAAACGCTGTTTTAGAATTCCAAATCTGTGTTTTATAGTAACAAAAAAAAATTAAAAAAAAAAAATAGTAGGCATTAACCATACTTCTCTAAAACCTAGCTTCTCCGACAATTTCTTGTGCGAAGTGTAAGGGAGCTTCAATTTTAAGCCGAATCCGAACGGCAAATTTGAGAAGCTTCTCATGACAATTGTTACTCTTGGATGTTTGTCAGACGTTCGTAAGAGATAGTAACAAGACATGAACTCAACTATTCAACAAATATACTTGTTTTCGTTACAGATCGCATGCAACACTATGCTTGTACAGCCTTTCCTATCAATATTATCATCCTTGCATTTTAATGGGTCGATTGTGACCGTCGCGTCGGTACAACCTTCAAATTAGAACAGACATAAAAAAATCATTAAAATACATAAAAAAGTCCAATGTAGTTCCTACTTTACCTATTTTAGGTATTTAGGTACGAGTATGTTAGGTGTTTTAGCTTTATTTTTAAAGAGGTTTGCAGTTGCCTGCCTTATATTTTTATTAGGACATTTAATCACATCACAGCATAAATTACCTCTGAATTTGGAAACCCTGTCTTTTATATGCCACACCGAGGACAAATCCCTAAAGCTACAAGCCTAGTGTCCGGCCATAAGAAAACAGAAACAGTTTTTCCCCGTGTGAATCGCTTATCTGGACGTTTTTTTGAAACCCTTCAGACTGTTCAAACTTTTAACTGAGATTTTTTCATAGGGTCCTGGTAATGCGAATGTGTCTAACGGAATTCAATTGCTGAGTAAGAACAATTTCTGAGTAAGTACAATTTCTTCTACGTTGGTTCGTATACAGTTCCTTTTTTGACTGTAATGGAATAACCCTAGCAGAACTTCTTCAAGGCTCTCAGTCTCACCAACAAATATTTCAAATAACTCTGTACCATTTTCTTCTGATTCACTTGACGAATCAGCCAATAAAGATACTAATATTTTTCCTTTATTCATTTTGAACGAAATACTTTTTATTTTATTTATTAAGAAAAATATTTTACAAAATTGCATATATGTAATTTGTATTCACCTCGGTTTAACAATTGTGTTGGTTATGCATTTGAAATTTCTGTCCTGACGTTTGGTTACTACATCCATCTACATCTTTCTACAAAAGCGTTCCCTAACTTTTTCATAACTTCTTCAATCTTTGAGAGAATTTATCCCTACTCCTGGAAATTTGAGAATTTTCTTTGAGTAGCTTAAAGTTACTTGGAAAAGTAAGGAAACACACCTTATAGGTAAATGACAACAAAAACCAAAAACACAACACGCTGTAAAATTGTCCTGATACATACCAGTGATGGAAAATGACATTTCTGAGTTATATTTAAAACTGTTCTAAGATTGTACTGAAATAGAGCCAATTGCATTGAAAACTCTTTTTCGCATGAAAAAATAATATAAAGTGAACTCAAAGTATTGTATTTTAAAAAAACATAAACAAACAAATATAAATAAACAATAAACTAACGAAAATAAACATAAGCTATCGTAGAAAACGTTGATAACTGTAGCAGCATAGTTATCAATTATCATAAATGTCATGTGTAGTTTTTGAGTTATCAATTTAACATCTTAACGTCACTGATATTGACAGGACAAACAATTTGTTAGATAAGTAGTACCCATTGTTAAAGGTATTTTATCGTGGAAAGTGGTTTACATATTAATTACGCGTATTTAAGCATGAAGACGACGTGAGGAAATTTACCCTGTCATCGCTGGTCTTCAAGCTTCATTTTGCACATCTGTGTTGCAAATATACCAAAATATCCATCTGGAAAGGAAGAATTGAATAATGCGTTCGGAGCGGTGGGTCGTACAAAAATGAATACAGTCAACGCTATGCGTAAAACTTTAAACAAATAGATGTGTCTATAGTTAATTGATTTGATTTTCTTTCTTTTTTTTTTTTTTAAATACAGATTGCAAAAGAATTGAAAAGATGCAAATTGATAAATTATATGGAATAAAGGCAAATTGTATTTTGGTACTTGAACAAATTCATTTGTATTGAATTCGATACGATTGTATCGACTTTTCCAGTACTGATACATAGGTACAACACCAGTTTTACTCCGGTTTCGTTTTCGCTCCGAAAATTACCAATCGAAATCGAAATAAGATTGCAGCTCTGGCAGAGGATCATTTGGCTGTAAGACTGTGGTACTTTGGCTTCCAGAATATTCACGAGGATTACCAGATGGAGGACGAATACGAGAGCAACTTCAAGAATCACGACGAGAACGGTACGATTTCTCATTTCGCATTGTAAAGGGTGAAAAATTGTCATTTTCAGTGATTTTCATGGGCACATAGAAATTCTGAATTCCAATCAAGAGTCCATCAAACAGGTGCCTGAGGGAGCGAACTATGAGTATGCGGGTGATGATTTCGGCTCTGAAGATGACGAGGATCATGCCAATGTGGAGCATCAAGTTAAGAGTGCACTCCAGTATGTGAATCAGCAACTAAACCGGCCCATCCCCAAGAATAACCTGCATCTACTGAGCCAGAAGAATTTGCAACGTACATTTAACAGTTCAGAGAAGAACAGCGTGACTTATGTTTGACTTTATTTCCTAGAATCGGGGATGACAGCGACAGCAAAGAGGATGAAACCATGGTGTTGGAGTAGGGCTCTGTACTTTTATTTTGTTAGATTAAAGGTCAATAAAACTGATTCTAAAGCATTTTTTATTACAGAGATGGAGATCTGTTGTTTTTAGTGACAAGATTTGTGTTAAAACAGCATTGTGTTTGTTCAGAACCTCATCAAGAAGGGCTTAACAAACAAACAAACATCTGCATCGTAATTTAACATCCAAAGGGAAGAGCTTTTGTTAGGCTTGAGAGCCATACTTAAAATGATTTTTGATTATTTTTCGTCCATTTAAAATGAATTCATCGGAACAATCTTTGTCTTAAAACGATGCTTATGAATTATTAAGCTCATATGTCACAAAATATGTAGATATTGAACATAAAATCGGCTAGAAAACGAATTCAATAATTTTTCCGTACGGAAAACTTTTTCTGTTAAAATTCCAGTGAATTTAGAGAAATGAAACAAATCGTTCCTATGACGTGTTTGTTTCAATTTGTTTACTGTTCTACTTTTTACGTATTGCTATAACTGCGGCCTTAGCGGAGATTTCCAGCTACCACATTATTACCGATGGTTAGGTTAGGTTAGGTTATAGTGGCAGTCGGCAGAGGCCGACACACTTAGACCAATGAAAGGTCCATTGTGATCCCACACGGATATATCATCTTCCTACTCGTTGAACCAGTTGGAGCTTTTGATGAAGCTTGACAGAATTTTGATGTCGGTGTTAATTAGATCGCTAAGATCATTGTAAAAGAAAGATCCTAAATGGAGCTTTCGTCTTTGAGAGAGAGCAGGGCATGTGCAGAGAAGGTGGAGAATTGTCTCCTCCTCCTCCTTGTCCATGCAGCTTCTGCAGAAGTCATAAGTATACACGCCAAGCCTTGTTGCATGGTTGGTTGGTTGATTACACCAATCGTAGCACCAATGTGCAGTCTGCTCAGAGATATCAAACACTTAAAGCGTTTCAGATCCAGCGTTGGCCAAATCTGTTTTGTCGCTAGACAAGTGTTGCCATTTGGCCACCTAAGCTTAGTTTTCTCAACGGTCTCCCTCATAAACATGAGTTTGCATGTAGCAAGGGACCTTTATGTGGTAGAAGGGGCAGTGTGGTTCCTTTCCTAGCGAGTGCATCCGCCCTACAGTTCCTGGAATGCCAGTATGTCCTGGCACCCAGCATGGTAAATGCTAAATTGCTCCACCATCTCCAGTAGAGATGATCGACAGTCACGGACTACGATGGAGTTTGTGGAGACAGAATCCAGAGATTTTAGCGCGGCTGAAGATCCGGATGTCCATAACGGATATCACGTTCCTCTTCAGCCACGATAGGACTTCTTTAATGTACATATTACCGATACATTGAAGGCACATATTTGGTAATAGCGACTTTTCTTGGGCAATGCAACCGAGAAAACCTTCATATTGGTTTAGAGAATAAAATGGTGCGCTAATAACATTTGCAATCTACCGCCACTCATTTTTTATTAAGCTTAGGTACATATATCCAAAAAAAAAACTAATATAATTTATTTGGTATATTTTATATTGTTTTGCTTGGTTGGAAGTTTAATAACCACATTATTTTATTTGTTCTATATTGAAAGGTCATTCAGGCTCTGAATTTAATAGTCAAAATCAGAGGCAGAAACACTTCGGTGAAAACACTTAACGGGATCCCGACCCATTAAGAGTATCTGCCTGAGACACTGCAGTCTTCCATCCTTTGTGATTCTGTACACGCTGCTTCCAGTTTTTCAGATCAAGCGCTTTGGCATCCGCGATGGCATGGTCTTTAAAACCGAAGTTCGGTCGAACATGTGGGCTGGGAGTCGAGGCTCCTCTTGGCTGGAGCATTAACCATTCGCTCAATGTGGCCAGCCAATGCATTCGAAGTGATTAAGCTTTTTGGACTACATCTACATCTTAGTACAGCCAATATCCAACGGAGTATTATTCTTTCAAAAGAACCCATTATTAGCTCCCCTTTCCTATTTAGCGTCTAGCAGTCGGCACCATAAGGCAGGACTGGTAGGATTAATGTTCGATAAAGCATTCATTTTTTTTCTTCGAGTCAGGAGTTTTGAGCCCATAACTGGATTAGCTTTGGCGGGATCCCATTTTCGGCCATCGCCTGACGATGAATGCTGTCGTATGCGACTGAATGAAAAGATGGTGAGCATCGACATAAAATTCTTGGTCTTTTCTATTGTTGATCTGCTGGGCCGGAAGCCGATTAATGTATTGCAGTTGCAGAACGGCTTGAGACGTTCACAGAGTACGTTTTGCCCTTAATCTCGGTTTATTTTATGATGCAATGTCGCTTTGCGGTGCTGCAATGCATAAAACAAGCATCAGTTACTTACGATGACATCTTCTTCGACTACTTACCTTGTCGTGGTGGAGATGCTTAGTAAGAACCCGATGATACCGGGGAGCGATTGCAGTAGGGCTTCCCAAGCTGTAAGGTCTAAAGAGTAGTTAACCCAATTCCAGTGGTAGTGCGAGCGCAACGTAAACCGTGCCCAGGGACGAAAGGTTGAGGGTATATTCAACCGATAACGAGCTCCTTCAGGTGCCCTGGCAGGGCCTGTCGTATCCAGCCTTACCCCAGTAGAACCGGCAATGCTGGGGTGGACGTTTTCTCACCGGCTTACTCGTGGGACTCAGAATCTTTTAAAATGAACAAAAACCAAACAAAAACTGTTCGGGGAATAATGCTTCCGAATCCGTCTTGTATAATTTCAAAGACTTTATTCACTGAATTACAAAGATTTTATTGTTCTTAAGTTGTATAATTTATGACGATTTCAAATATTTGTAACTACAATATAATGTTATATCTCGGAATGACCACCGCTCGTTTGGGTAACAAAGATGGGTAGAATACGTACGTTGTCGTAAAGTGACCACCGCTCGCAAGGGTTGAAAAGAAACTCAAATCCAAAATGTGACGATCACTGCCACAAGTCCATCACCCAGTCAGTTCAGCCAATCCCACACATGAAAGGTGCTGAGCAAACGATATGCCGTATGTAATTTGCACACAATGTGCACTACGAAACCAGCCACACAAAAAAAGGAAATAATAACAATGATACGCCACGGAACCATTCTGGGAATTATGCACCGCCAACGATCGGTCGGGCTATTTCACCGAATTAAACGAGGTCATCGTTGCCAATGATACCGTCCCACGGATGGGTGTCAATGACAGACGATAAGCGCGTGTTATGTTAGGCAAAACACATTGGCACCGCGGAGATTAAGTTTCGCTGGTGGATGGTTGGCAGTGATCGTACAAAATAGACTGGAATGTGCAGCGTCGGCACAATTGGCTCACAGAGGGTGGGCAAACTGTGGCGACGGCAGTGTGACAAATAAACAATGCAAAAAAGGAAAATAGAACGAATGAGAAATGACAGATGATAATGAAATATAATGTGAATAGATCGTTGGCCTGAAGGGCGATGACCTATGTTGGGGCGTCAACAAAAACAAAACTACAAAACGAAAAAACAGAACAACAAAGCTCAGCAGAAACTTCAAGAGCTGGCTTACAAACACAAGACGTAGAGATACAGGACGGGACTGACGACCGATTTAAATACAGAGTCAATGACAGCTCAGAATCCGTGAATTACTCGGATTCCGAGACTGCATCAGTCAAAACAACGAACTCTGACGCGGAGGGTCCGACAAGCGCCGAAACGGCCAGCTGCAGTCGGAAGCCCGCACGTAAAAGAGGTGGACCCAGTTCCAATAAACACAAAATGGCCGGCTTAGCTAAGTTCCAGCTGAACCGTATCCTCGAAAAACCAGAGGATACATGGGACCATAAAGATAGGGACACGGTACGGTGGGCTAGAGACATGCTGGCGGAGAAGTCCGATCATCCTGAGACAGGGGGTCGTCCTCCTCCAGCCACACATGGCTCAGGCGAAACCACGTTAGCGTTGTGCGCCGCGAAAAGGGAAGCGACTCCTGAGCACGGGAGATCTACCCTCAAACACGGTGCACAAACTAATAGAATGGGGAAGGCCCTTTCTGTAACAGGAGGACCCCCCCAATCCGCACCAAACAACAACAACAACAAAAAAACTGAGCAGCTCATCTGCTAATAAAAAGGACTTTGCGTCTAAACGTCCTAGATCACAGGACGATACCTCCAAAACCCCGAAGAAGGCAAAGAGCGCTGAATCAGCGCACAGCCCCTTCAACGAGGTAGCGAAGGATAATCTGGTTTTCGGCATCTGCGACTGGAGCAATGATGAGGGGGGGAATTAGTGGCGAGAACTGGCGAACGCTGAAGACGAGACTGACTATTGACATTCTCGCCTTTAGCGACAGAGACCCCTCGGCACTACTTCCCACCTTCACAGACAACGGGTGGTACCTCAACGGCGCCAAATTAGTGAGGTGCTCCGATCAGACGTCGGTAGACTATTTAAAGGCAGCGATCCCGAGACTAACGAATCTCTGGGTCAATGCCAAGCTAAGTGTCGCTCACTGGATCGACATTCCGGTCCGCCCAAGAGCTCGCACTTGGGTACCCCCAGGACCTAATAAGCCGGATGAGATCCTCCGGCTTATTAAGAGATAAAACCGGGATCTTCCAGCCGAGAATTGGGGGATCATAAAGGCCGATGAACCGGAAGAGAGGGGAAGACTAATATCTTTCCTCCTCAACCAAGAGTCAGTTGAACTCCTTAACAAAAAGGGGTTCAAAATCTTCTACGGCATGGACACTCTGGTCCTAAAAATCCATGAGAAGGACGAGAGACTTCTCGCTGGCATGGTATCCTCGCTAAGTAGTCTTGGCTTAGAGGCTACGCCCGAAAGTTCTTCTCTGGAAACAGACACGGCTGGAAACAAGACAGACGAACAACCCTCTGTATCGGGGGTTGCTCCTCCGCAAGAACCGCTCCCTAAGGAGCAAAATAGTGGAGAACTGTCCTCTGAATCAGAGGACGGGGACACCACAGTCATAGAGATGCCGGTACTAGTCAGCAATGATGCTCCGACTAGTACAGATTAACCTCCACCATTCCAAAATAGCTTCGGCTAATTTACTTCTCCGCCTGGAAAAAGGTGGGGAAGACATCGCCCTCATCCAGGAGTCATGGGTCACAAACAACGACCGCATATCTGGACTTAGGGCGAAAAACTATTCCTTGTTCTATGCAAGAAAATCAGGTAAACCCAGAACTTGCATACTAGCAAAGAATAATATTAAAGCTTTCCTTCTTCCGAATCACAGCGACCCTGACTTCACTTGCCTGGGGTTAGATCGAGCCGGAAAGGGACCGCTGTGGATATCGTCAGCGTATCGCCCATATGACGACACGGGAGAAGTTCCATCAAACATGATACGCAGGACGGTACAGACAGCGGCTGCTAGTAACACCCCACTGGTGGTAGGTGCTGACGCAAACGCGCACCACACCATATGGGGCAGCAGTGACATCAATAAAAGGGGTGAGTTACTCTTTGAATATATTATTGAAACTAACCTCGTAGTGTGTAACATAGGGTCTGAACCCACCTTTATAAACAGAATCAGGCAGGAGGTCATTGACCTGACACTGACCACCTGTTCACCTGATATAGTTATAGAAAATTGGAAAGTATCTAGTGAAGTCTCATTCTCGGACCACCGCTACATACTTTTCAATCTAAAATTCGAGACCCCCCCAACGAAAGTGTTTAAGAACCCAAAAAACACAAACTGGCAGGTCTATAATTCTTTACTCAAAAAGAAACTAGACAGCTTCCAAATCAGACAGCCTAATTCACCGGAAGAATTAGATGAAATGGTGAACGCAGTAACGTCTGCCATGAACAAGGCCTTTAATAAGGCCTGCCCCACCAGCAGACACAAAGAAGGAGGTAAACCCCCGTGGTGGACCTCAACGGTAGCTTCTCTGCGCAGAGATAGCAGGAGTAAGTTTAACAAGGCCAAGTCTTCAAGAAACCCAGCTGACTGGGATAGTTATAAAGACAGCCTTAAAAACTACAAAAAGGTAGTAAAGAGAGCACAGCGAGAGTCGTGGAAATCTCTCTGTGAGAACATAGAAAAAACAAGCTACTCCAGTCGGCTGCGTAAGATCCTCTCAAAATCTCCACAAATACCTAGCGTCATACAAAGCCAAGCAGGAGTGTGGACCTCAACCAGCGAGGAGACCTTAGGCCTACTGCTGGATACCCACTTCCCAGGCAACAAAGTAGAGGTAAACCACCCTACACAGCACAACCACAGGGTCCAAATGGTTCCGAAGAATATTGCAGACAATCGCAAACTGGCGTGGGCGCTTAATAGCTTTCTCCCATACAAATCACCTGGACTAGATGGAATTACGCCCATAGAGCTACAGAAGAGTATCGAGACTCTCACACCCTGGCTACTGGTGATTTTCAATAGCTGCCTAAAACTCAGCTTTACACCCACAGTTTGGAAAACGGTAAAAGTGGTGTTTATACCAAAATGCGGTAAAGCTTCACACTGTTCTCCAAAAGACTTCAGACCTATCAGTCTAACTTCATTCCTCCGCAAAACGTTGGAAAGACTTTTAGATTACTACATACGCTCAAACCTGGAAAACAATTCGCTTTCGAGGTGTCAACACGCCTACCGAAAAGGCTTTTCAGTAGAAACAGCACTTCATTCGCTAGTCAGCACTATCGAAAAATCGTTGTATCACAAAGAATACACGATGGTATCCTTTCTGGATATAGAAGGGGCTTTCAACAATGTCAATACAGAAGCCGTCACGAATGCACTCATCAGATTAAACTTGGACAACTGCCTCTGCACCTGGATAAAGAACATGCTAGGAAGCAGGCTGATCCAGGCGGAGCTTGGCAGCTGTCTGACCAGGAGGTCAGTGTACAGAGGCACACCACAGGAGGAGTGCTCTCACCGCTACTATGGATCTTAGTAGTAAATGAGATCATCTCCAACCTGGAGGAGGATGGATGCAAAGTGACAGCCTACGCGGACTACATTGCCATTGCCATAACGGGGAAATTCCCCCACACGATCAGAGACCTAATGGAATCGGCTCTCAGGAAACTATCCTCCTGGTCCATTAAGGTCGGGCTCAATGTTAACCCATCCAAAACCGAACTGGTTTTATTTACAAGGAAAATTAAGGTTCAGGAGATAACGCCACCTACGCTCAACAACGAACCACTCAAATTTTCCAGCCAAGCTAAACATCTGGGAACGATCCTAGATAGCAAACTCAGTTGGAAACCAAACATCCAAGACCGCATAAGGAAGGCTACGATTGCCGTTTACACCTGTAAAAAGGCCTTAGGCTCCAGATGGGGTCTACAGCCTAAGATAACACACTGGTTGTACACGGCGGTCGTCACGCCTATCCTCACATACGGTATCATAACATGGTGGCCTGCAATATCGAAGCAATGCCACGCAAGCGCCCTGGAACGAATCCAGAGGGCAGCCTGCATATGCATTACAGGAGCCTTGAGATCCACACCAACGGCAGCCTTAACGACTTTTTTAAACATCCTCCCCATTGATATCTATGGGAAGCTGGTGGCCACTAAGGCGGCCTTGAGATTAAGAGAATCCAATTCGTGGAAAAGCTCACACATTGGGCACAGCAACATCTTAACTACTTACAAGATTCCCAACAATACGGATTACCTAATCCCAACACTGGATTTCAGTAATAAATACAAGACGGCCATCCCAGATCGAGCCAGCTGGGAAGACGGTCGTATCGTAAACAATGAAGCCATAGAAATATACACCGACGGGTCAAAGACAGCCGACGGCACAGGGGCGGGCGTGTTTTCAGAGAACCCTGCGCTTAATGTCGTACTACGACTGCCTGACCACTGCAGTGTATTTCAGGCAGAAGTCACAGCTATTCGCGAAGCAGCACGCAGACTCTCCGGCGGTACCCATTCAGACACTAAAACGCAAACTTCTAGATAACGCGTTAATAGAAGCAAACAATAGGTGGCATAGCATCAGTACATGTGTGTCCTCAAAGCAAATTTGGACCAAATACGATGCGAAGAGAACATCCAAACTTCTCTCCATCAGCAGGAAAAATATCAGCTCGGTAATCGGAGCAATCACCGGCCACTGCCTTTAAGGCAGACAAGCCATCAGATTTTGAGCTCCCTCAAACGACTTCTGCAGAAGCTGTAGAGACGTCGAAGAGGAAGAAACCACCACTCATCTCCTGTGCAACTGCCCCGCACTAGCCAATTCAAAGAAACAAATCCTCGGCAACTATTTCCTCGTTGATCTTAGTGATCTCAGTGAGACAGACATTGGCTGTATCAGCAAATTCGTCACTAAATCCAAATGGTTAAACTGAACTAGAGGACGGTTTGGTCGATGACTTGAGCCCCTCCCGCTCCCCTCCCGCAGATCACCCCAAACCTATTCCCCTGCAAAGGAAAAGAGATCTCACTGTAGTTAGATTGTATCAGTCACTTCAGTCAGAACTCCACTCCGAGGGCGAGACAGTAACCCGGCGGATCGACTGAAACGGTCTCCACCGGCCTTGCTGCCTCCCCGCTATGCAAACAAAACGGGAACAGAGTTGAGGTTAGATTGTAACAGTCACCACACTCTGCCTCTCTCCCATACCTCAAAACCTACACCACAAACCTCCGAACTCAGTCATCATAATTCCAAATCGACTATCAAGGCCGCCCCTCCCTGCTCCCTTTCCGCGGAATGGTGTAACTTGAGGCTCGTACTGCAACAGTCGCCACAAGCCGCACCCCCCCGTGATGCGTGTAGCGGGGTTGGACCACCTTTTGATCACGCCCTCTAGCACAGTTTTGTAACCAACTACTTGACTGTGCAGCCGGTACACCCCGACCCCCCCTCCAAGAAATGTAATAGCTTGCTCGGGATTGACTGTATCGGTCTCCCTGGCACGGTATTGCCTGCAAAGAGAGGGAAGAGCAGTTTGAGGTTCGATTGTAACAGTCATCTCAAAAGACTCTTCCCTCCCCCGGTGATCAGGCGGCAATAGCTTCCCTCCGCGGCGCAGAATTTGAGATCGACCTGGGGTTTGATTGAATCAATCGCCTCATCTCGATCGCAACCCTTGGTTCGGATGTCGGGCGAAAGTCGCCTCTGCACTAGTCACTCTAACACATCGCAACCTATGCGAAACACAGCCCCTGACCCCTTCAGGAGAATCTTCCTCCCCTAAAAACCACTACCTCACAGGAGGCAATTACAGGGAACCCTGTAGGCCGAGCGACGACCGGCATAACACCCCCCCCCCCTCTTTGTGGTGTCACAACGGGCCGAAACTGCGGCCTAAGTGTGCCTGGGCTCACGCCCTTGCAGCCACCTTACCTACCTACATACCTACTTACGATGAGCATTTTTGAAAATTAGGAATTCAGCTGTAATAGAGACTGAAGAGAATATGTTAAAGTCTACCTTTGTATAGCACAAAGGAACTAGCATCAGTGTTTAACCTAGAATTCAATGAAATGGAAAGACGCAAGTATTTTTGTAGTAAAAATCGAACGTCAAAAATATACTCAAATCTACGCCCGAAGATGAAGCTATTGCTTCGAAACGCGTCGCGTTAACAAATAAAAATAATATAAAAAAAGTTGTGACAATTGAATGTAAAATATACAAAAAAAATATTAAATAAAATAAAACATTTGTTTAATTTAGTTATCACAATAATATACAAAACACAACTGGAGACAAAAACAACTAAATGTATACTCAAATCGAAAAAGAAACAAACAAATTTAAAGATTGCTTAATATCCTACCCACATTCCTGTGTACCAAACTATTAGTGGCTTTGGGTTTTAAGGCTTTGTTTATTTTATAACAATTCTTCACGCTTCTTTTGTAAAATAAATAATAATATTCCAACTCGAGTATAAAGTCCTTAATATACGCTTAGGAGAGGGTATAAGCAAAGTAGCTCTTTGACAGATGCACTTAAGAGGTGAGTAGTAGCAAACTGTAGCTATGCTTATCCATAGTCAAGTGTAATTCGAAAAAATTACAGTTTAAGTGCTTTGCAATGAAATTTTATTTCTTTTTTTATAACTTACAGTTTATAAGTTACTTACAGTTTATAAGTTAGTCTTATGTATATTTAATGAAAGTTTTTATAGTTTCTAAAATGCGTTGGTATTGACTAAAAATGCAGCATCCGCAATACGAACAGGACAATACTGCTGTGCCCTCAACCCTGCGGTATTGCGGATTTTTTTTGAAGAATACCCAATGGCTGGCTTCCACGCCTAGGAACATGTAAATTTGATCGAATCTAATATCATTGATCTTGAAGAGACTTTCATTTCCGGAAAATATTCTCCACTCCTTATAACGGATACGAGTTCCAGGTTCTACTGCAGACCGTTCTTTAGACAGAGTTCGCATATACTAAAAAGATTGCCATTTTCTGTGAATACAATTAAATGATTGGTTAATGTTTAACTTACCCAGTCGCTTACTTGTGACACAGCTCCACTCGGTCTACCTCTTTTTCTAGTCATCATAAGATGGGTTTCCTGTGCGCGGCTAAAAATTTAAAATATCGAATTACTTATAGTATCGGCGAAGTTCATATATCATGCTGTGATCTTAATTGCCATCAGCAAATAATGTTTTTTTTTTTTTTTTTAAAAAAGATTCTCAATTTATCTTTTCGTACATATAAATTAAATGGATTATTACAAACTCAACGTATTTCGGCACCATTTTAGTTTCTGTGTTTGCTCAATAGTATTTTGGCAACTGAATGGTACTCGGGACTTGAATAAGTTATTTATACACATAGGGTATTTGTCACAGGTAAAAGTTTATATTTGACTTTATTTGGACTACCTAGTTAGCCAACATCCTTAGACAGAATGCTAATTACGTTTTTCTTTAGAAAGGAGAAAATTATATAATGGCGGTGTTACCAGAAAGGACAATGGTCAAAAATGTGTGGAAGGGGTAGATAACAGGGATTATTTAATTTTTTGGACTAGAAGTTTTGTGGCATGCTTCAATGAATTACTTTTTTTTTACTGGCAAATCATAGGATTTCATCATTCATCTTCTTACCAGTCAAAACTCTGTGTGAAGAAAAATTAACAAAATTTCATTTTCTTTTTGTTTTTTTTTTTACCGATTTTTAAGAAATATATTAAATTTGTTACCCAATACAATTAAGTATATTTTTTCATTTAAGTTTTGATAACAACAGCCAATTTTATTAAATTGCTTGGATTTCAAAAAGATGAGGAATCAATTGCTTGTGTGGCAACAAATCGGTCAAATACTTTCAGCTGATTATCCACAGCTGGCAGTGCTGTATATGAAAAATCTGAAAATACTTCACACGTCCCTATGATAAAATATGTAAATGACATGGCATGTCATAAAAATGCACGTGTCATAAAACCTTTTATGCAGGGTGTTACCTTAGCTAAAGCGGCCCTTACATCGTCAATAGAATGACATCAATCACTAGCATGTATTTGTGAAAATGTATATTTACTTAAAAATGATCAATAGAACATTGAAGCAAGTTTGTTTATTAAAATGTCAAATAAAATAGTGTAAATAGGTGAATCTGTGCTTCTGGAGTTTAGTTATAGTTGAACTATTATCATAAGTGGGATTACCTTAAAAAAAAGAAGAAGAAGAAGAAGAAGAAGAAGAAGAAGAAAAAAAATAATCTGACCATGGAAGCAGTCAACAAATCTCAAGCTAAAGATGTTCGTGCTGAGACTGCTGAGACTCCCCAAGGAAAAGAGAGTTCCAATAATACAATACAGGCGTCCTTTAAATCGACACTACTGATGAAATAGGTGTCTTGAAGTCGACTAAGAAGCCGGTCAATATGGGGAAGAGGATAAGCGTCCTTCTTGGTCAACTCGTTCACCTTACGAGAATCCAGGCAAAGACGATTTTTGCCTGGCTTCCGTATGAGGACCATGGGTGACCACCAAGGACTCTCACTCTCCTCCATAACGCCGAGACTCAGCATCCTGTCGATTTCATCATACAAAAGGGACTGTATCGCCGGGAAAACGGGGTAGTGACGCTGCTTTACAGGTTCCGATTCTCCGGTATCGATGACATGCTCTTCCAAAGATGTTTTTCCGAGCCCATGCTGGGAGTAACAGAGAAACATCGATCTGACTGCTTCCAACCTGGACTGCTGTGCAAAAGACAATTGGTGAGTATCTGAATTATCTGATATGGTTGACACTGATATCGAACTTATTATATTAGGTGCTATCTGTAACGCCTTCCAAAAGTCAAACCCCAAGTAAAGTTCTTGGTCCAGATCAGACTTCAATTTTACCGTCAATGGCTTGATTTTTACCATCTGCAGTTTTAACCTTTGATCTAAAATGATAAACAGGTAAGTCGATTGATTTCACAAAATCCATACAGCCTTTGCGTAGTATGCTTATACTGGCGCCACTATCTAGTAGGCCAAAAACTTCTTTACCTGCTATATTAATTTTCGCATATGGTCTTGGGTCTGCGGTCGTATCTACTACTGTTGACGATATGCTCTTTCTTATTTTTTTTTTTGCTCAATAGGTATCTCTTTTAGTATTTAAAATTGTTTGGGAAACTCTTTTAACGTTAACGTTGACAATTCCATCTGTTATTCTATTATATTCCCTAATTCTAACATGCAGTGGTCTAATAACAAACTTGTTTGTACTACTATTTTCTAATTCCACTGTTTCATCTCTTTTCAATAATTTCATTTGACTGTCCTGCGCCTGTGGTTCGACATTCTGAATATTCGCATCCGTTTGTGTGCCTACTTCTCGGGTAACTGGGTCGAACGCGACCCCACTGTCGAAATCACGTTCCTTGACCAGTTTTCCGGATTACATTTCTGACAATTAGGGGTTATTATCCCCTCTTTTCCGCACCTATAGCAGAAAATACTGCGCGTTGTTGATGAACGATCCACAAAAAGATGTCCCATAAGCCCTGCAGTTCCAACAAGTTAGCACTCTTTGTTATGCGTGTTTTGCATATATTTTAGGCACCAGCGTGCTGCATTGCTGCAACTTGCTCATTCCCTTCATATGCGGCTTCTTCGAGATATTCTATCTCATGAGTTGCATACTTAGACGGATGCCTATGATGTTTGGGTACATCCCTCACCGGAAAAGCATTTTCAGCGTCCTTGCACGCCTGTCTGAGTGGATCCATAGTGAATACCGCCATGGGAAATACCAATTTACCTATTTTGTCGTTTAGGTTTCGTTTTGCTATTCTCACCAACTCTACCTCCGGTATTTGTACCTGTAGTTGTGATCTGAGTTTCGAGATAGCAGCGAAGAAATTTTCACTCGGCTCCCAGATACCTTGCCTACGATCCATTATATCTCGGATTATTTCAAAGTCCGATTTAACATTACGGAACTGACGCATTAAGGATTCCCGAAGTGTAGGCCAGTCTGGACGATAATTCGTTCTTTGGAATTGCCAATACCACTCGTAGGCATTACCTAAGAGTAAGAGATGAAAATCTCTCAATATCTGTGACCACGAACACTCATATTGGCGTTGGAGGGTTTCCAGCCGAAAAATTAAATCCTCCACTGTTAGCGCTTCTGGTTTCCCATCGAAGCACATACCCCATTTATCAATTTTGATCGGACCTCGTGCATTTGATTGGGGACTTGCGTTGGAAGCGTACAAAGGAGGAGGACTTGGGTACAGACCCGGATTGCATTGTTGGGAGTTGCCCTGATTTTGGTTATTTTGTCGGTGGTAAGTTCCATTACTTCCCCTAGAATAGTTATTTCTCCGGCGGTTTTGAGAATCAACTGGAACGAAGGGCCTGGACTCTGCTAATAGATGCGATCTTATGCATTCTTGTTGCAGTTGCGTTTGCTGAAACTGGTGTTGAATTTGGACTTGTTTTGCTAACGGTAATACTGGCTCTGCATGGGGTGGGTGTGGACAACTAACATTACTTAAACCCTTTTTTAAATCTGAAATACTATTTTGCATTTCTTTTCTCAGATTAGCCGAAATCTCATCATTGAGAGAAGTTTGACATGCGGTGAACGCGTTAACCACCGCTTGATTTATAGCTGCTGTTAATGCGGGTGATACACTATTAGTTGGTTTATGACCATATTGGTCGTTATTTGTTTGTTTATTATTATAATTATTTTCTGTTTCTTTCAAATCGGCTAGAGTAACGAGGCTAAGGTCCTGAGCTTCAATGCTAGCTGCACCCATTTGACTCAAGCTGGTAAAATGACGGAGCAGTCAAAGACTGTGAAGAGCTACTCTGACTAGACGGCCCGAGAGAAGGAGGAGGAAAAGCGAACTGCTGTACTGACGCTGTTTGTTGAGGGGAGTTAACTGGGGGACTCTGCTGAACTTTTGGCATCGTACTACAATTTATTTGGTTTAATTGTGCAGTGGCAGAACGAGTGAGTATTCTATTTTCATCAAAACTATTACTTCTTCTTTTTATTATCCCTTTCAGCTGAACTCATGTCAAAACGAAAGAAGATCAAAGAAGGCGAAAAGGAAGACTACGACAATACAGATACAGTAATGTTTGCCAAGTAAGTGTAGTTTTTAAGTGATATATAAAAATGTAATATGTATGTAAGTATAAAGTAAAGATATTTTTCTTAAAACAACTACCTCTAACTTTTAAGTTATATTTGAAATTCTAATATTTAATTTATTTAATAATTCGGGGTTTTGGTGCTACGCAATAAACGTGACAAAAAAAAGGAAAATGGTTGTATTTGTTTAAATGAGTGTGTATATGTACTGTATAATTCATATTGGGGGTGCTGGTTTAACTGTTGACAACATCGGATATAAAAGACTGCGGACGGACGATGTTGAATTATATTCCTCAGTGTTGTAAAAGTTCAAACATATTGTTACATTCAGGCTAGGATTCGAAAAGATAAAACGTAATTCTATTTAATTAATCTTTATTAGTTCTCTTTCAATATCTTTTAATTCTTAATTATGATTTTAATAATTCACTTATTTAATAAAACAATTCACTTTCACAATTAATCACTTTAAATAAACAATCACTTTTCTCTTATTCAATACTTCCCTTTTTCTCTATACTTTTCACTACTGTCATCTATCCCACTTCTTTATCGCGGTTCACAACTAGAATGTCTTGGGTGCTCCTGCGATATCTATTTATATCTCCTAGTGACACACCTCTCGAAATTTCCAGATTCGTTGAGTTCAGAAGGTTCGAGAACACAGATGTAATAAGTATTCCATAACCACTCAAACTGCTTTTCAAATACTACCAAATATCGGTTATATGGCTCTCTACTAGATGGCGGTGTAAGTTGACTAATTGATGCTGAATGTCACAGTTTGAGCAAACATGCAACAATATCAACGCCTGTACTTACTTGTTCTTCTGCTACGTCGAACAAAACGGACTTGGGGTTTTCTCATTCGTTTTCAAAAACTTCTTGCAGTCGAAGCACCGCTTTTCAATGTTACATTCAGGCTAGGATTCGAAAAGATAAAACGTAATTCTATTTAATTAATCTTTATTAGTTCTCTGTCGATTTAATTCTTGATTATTATTCTAATAATTCAATTATTTAATTCAACAATTCACTTTCACAATTAATCACTTTAAATAAACAATCACTTTTCTCTTATTCAATACTTCCACTTTTTCTCTATACTTTTCACTACTGTCATCTATCGCACTTCTTTATCGCGGCTCAAAACTAGAATGTCTTGGGTGCTCCTGCGACATCTATTTATATCTCCTAGTGACACCTCTCGAAATTTCCAGATTCGTTGAGTTTAGAAAGTTCGAGAACACAGATTTACTAAGTATTCCATAGCCACTCAAACTGCTTTTCAAATGCTTCCAAATATCGGTTATATGGATCTCTACTAGATGGCGGTGCAAGTTGACTATTTGATGCTGAATGTCACAGTTTGAGCAAATATGCAACAATATAATATAGACTAGGACACAGATTTTTCATATCTTCACATCCCCGCATTTCCAAACTGGCCAATAGACGTTTGTTGGAAGACATGAGATGGTCCAATATAGGAACAGAAATGAGAGACAGAGTTTAGTTAAATGACGAGATAGTGCTACGTGTTATAAGTAAGTACCATCAAATAAGGCCACTATACTCGAAAACCAACACGAACAATTTTGAAAGGAAATTTGAAATTTGAGACAGGAAAGTAAAATCACATTTAAAAAGGTATAAAGAAGAAAGACAAGACTAACATAAGTCATTGACTTGTGCTGTTTCTCCACAATTTTTTTTTACTTTGTATAACGTACTACATGCAAAATCTTCAAATCCAATGACCTGTACAGGAAACGTTCTACTTAAGACAACTTACTGTAAGCGTGTTTTGTATAGACGATCTTCGGGACAACACCGCAACTTTTTTGTTTACCATGAAGGGATCGCTGGAAAGGGTCCAAATGAAGTCTGTTCTTTTTTAAATTAATTTTTTTAAAGTAAAATGAAGGACTTCCAGGATATGCCATTTTTTACGGTGGCTGTGGTGGTCAAAATAAAAAGCACACAATGATAAGGTTTTTGTCATCTTAAGTATCCTTAAAAAAGTTCAAAAATATCGAACAGTATTTTCCTATACGATACAATGTGGTTCGGCAGACGGCTATTTCTGCCATGCTCGTGTTCTCAAACACGAACTATTGTACATATATTTGATGAAATAAAGAATCTAATCTAATCTAATCTAATCTATCTACAATGTGGTAGAGACTTCGCAGTCTTAAAACGTAAAATTAGAAAAGGCATAGAATTTACACTTTTCAACAATATGCCGATTTGATACTATCTTCTTCAGTATCAAAAAAATTCACGGTCATTTTACCAAAAACGATAGACATTATCGACTACAAAAGCTGGTGGCCACACTTTTATAAAAGAAACATGCTTTCAATGGAGTCTATTGGAAGATAGGTGGCCAGAGAAAATAAGTATACGTTTACTATAAATAAATTTTCTCATTTTTCCCACTCGGATTGCTCTGATAAAACTGTTGTTGGGAGAGATTTTATTAATGATTTTACAAGTCAAACATTTAACCTTGGAAACCTTCAAAGAGATGAACTGGAAGCTCTGCCGCAAACCCTTGCTTATCCCTCTGGAAAGGTGTCAATCAATATTAAGAAGATGAATGACATAAAAAAACTAAGATCGTATCTACCAGGAGACATTAACATTCAAGAATATTATGATGAGATCTTTGCTTGGCCAACGTGTGAAAAAGATTCTAATCCAATCGATACAAATCAATATTTCTTTATATTTTTGTAAACAAGAAAAATAAACATGGGAATATTTTGGGAAATTAATTTTACCTAATACACGAATCTAGAAAAAATGGTATATGCATACACTAAATACAAATTTTCGCCGCAATGAAGATCCGTATGTCGCTTCAAAATGAGCGGTGTCCACTTCTATTTGTAGTTATTCAATGGTCGACATTCTGAAATGGTGCTCGGACATTGACAAAAGAATTGAATGTGATGTCCTTAAAGATTTTGATGTCATACCTTTGTTCTTCGCTTATGGGTCGTTCGAAGACCTGGTTTGACAAATATGGTTACCAGCTAGTGCTGGTAACCATAACCAGATGGTCCGATTTACGATCGGGATCGGATATCGTCACTCAACTCAGAAAAGTTGCAAACTCTGAGAGGCAAATAAACCGTTTGCCATTCAAAATTCCCGAAGAAAAAGTGATAAAAATCGTGATTGGTTGCATATCAAATACTGCATTAAAAAATTCATTGATGTTCGTTATGCCCAAGTCAATTCAATGCTTGATTGAGCACTTGTCATCTATAAACGAAACCCCGCGCGGACAAAAAGGAGATCCTCAAACCAGTGCTGTTTTGCTCAAGAGATATAACAGCAGCATGCCAAGTGGTGATGAAAATATTGGTGTTCAAAAGAAGAAGTATCGCTTTCAATCAGAAAAGAGCTGCTTTGAATGTGGCAAGCCAGGCCATGTGAAGGCAAATTGCCCACGATTTGATTGGAGAAAGCAGACCAATGATGAAAGAATCGAGAAAATTTGTTCATTTTGTAATAGGAATGGACATGAAGAAAAAAACCTGTTGGACTAAACAAAATACTTCAAACTAAAGAAAAGAAAGATCTTGTTCCTCGAGTAGCTAGATGGTGGATCTATTTACAAGATTTCGAGTTCAACATAATCTATCGAAAAGGAAAAACTATGCAACATGCCGATTATTTCAGTCGTAATTCTCAGCAGAAGAAGATATGTTATCAGCTCAACAGTTTATGAGAAAATTGGCTTAACAATATTCTGACACCGAATGCAACGAAATAATAGAAAAAATTGAGGGGGAGGGGTTGATAATACAATTTCCCAATGTATCTTGAAGAACTGTACCGGAAAATTCAAGATGAAAATAACAAATTATGTATACCAAGAAATTGTAGTTTGGCTTTGATGAGACGCTATCATGAAGGTAATTGTCGATGCATTTACGTTCGATTAAATAATTTTGTGTGCAGTTGGTTGCAAATTGAAGCATTGTGTTCCTTTTAATTGGAATGAAATAATTTTGAAATTGAACGTTGGTACAAAAAAAGGAAGTAAATCGTTTGAGACATGTTCAGCTCTCAGACGTAAACAATGAACGTCTGAGAGCTGAACGATCTGTTAAGAGTAGTCAAGCCCATGGCCTCTGAACTGCTAAAAGCTGGTGATGTAAGACAAGTTTAAGCTTGCGAGCTAAACATTTGAGCTTATATTCAAAACAAGTGTGTCTGTTTGGGATTTACGACAAGTTTAAGCTTGCGAGCTAAACCTCTGAGCTTATAGTCAAAACAAGTGTGTCTGTTTGGGATTTGAGACAAGTTTAAGCCTGCGAGTTAAACCTCTGAGCTTATAGTCAAAACAAGTGTGTCTGTTTGGCATTTAAGACAAGTTTAAGCTTGCGAGCTAAACCTCTGAGCTTATAGTCAAAAAAAGTGTGTCTGTTTGGGATGCGAGACAAGTTTAAGCTTGCGAGCTAAAACCTCTGAACTGATTATAGCGATCTCTGGAAAGATTATAGCGACCGAAACAAACAAATGCAACAGTATGAAGTTTTATTGCAGCTGTAAATTTTAAATCCTCAAATGAATTCCCTGTAGCAAGATATCGCAATGTTGAAGAAAGCCTTTACGGAAATCGCTTCACTCATGCATGCAAGGCCGTAGCCAGACAATTTTTCCATACACCAATCAGTGTGTACCTTTCTGAATGGTAGCTAGATGTAATAAATAAAATTAATAGAGCCCATTTTAGCCGAAAATCGACCAAACACGATTTTTAATTGGGATTATGGTACTATACTATATATAAGGCACTTTATGGATTGGTGCAAAAAAAAATTGAGATAACAATTACACATGACATTACGATGATAAGGAAGTAGAAAAAAATGTGTTGGAAAATTCTGTTCGTCCGTCTGCCTGTTTGATGGGCCGATTTGCAAACTTGGTTCATAGTGTTTATTTAGTAGTCTCACACTAGGCGTTGTTGAAATTGGAATTTTAGCTCTAAAACAATGGTATATGTCATATAACGGTTTGTTAAAACTTGATTTTTCTAAAAACGGCCTTAACGATTTATATAAAACAGTCTATCTTTTAGTAAGAATGGATTTTGCGAGATTTATCTTTTTTTTTTTTTTTTTTTTTTTTTTTTTTTTTTTTTTTTTTTGAAAAAAAAGAGATACATATAATATATAATACATTAAATAATACATTAAATACTTTCATTAAAGAATAAGAACGGGTCAATCTGTAGCCAAGAGGTGACTAGAGGCGAATGACCCTTAAATAAAATTAGTATTGATTAATTGTGGGGTAAGTAGTACAACAATTTCTGAATAAATATCACTTAAACAAAGTGTGAATTTATTTAATTAATTATGCAGTAAGTTTTTGACGAGTGAGCTATCCAAGGTTAAAAGCCATTTTTTGACTTTAGTTAGGAATAAATTGCGTACATTTAAAATTCCAATTGTTTTGCGGCAGTTTATTAAAAAGCTTTGGAGCTGAGACAGTAAAAAAATTCGAACAGTGAGTTTTATTTGAAGTGGGCACATTGACTAGAGACTTATTATTTACCCTTAAACTATACACAGTTGAGCTTCTGAAGTTAGAGGAATAACCACTGCGCATAAAGAACACCTTGAGTACCTTATAAACATAAAGATGCCTTAAAGGCAAAACACCAAGACACTGAAACAGAGGCCAGCTACTGCTTAACCTATTTTTATTTAAAATAATTCTGATTACATGCTTCTGTGCTAAAATTATAGGTTCAAGGGTGATATTATAGGCCCCTCCCCAACTTGACAAACCATACTGAAGTTTTGATTGTATAAGCCCGTAGTATATTATTAATAGAAGTTTTTTCGAACAATATGGCCGAAGCATGTATAAGTTTCGCGTTACGGACATCATATATTTTTTCAGTTCTGTTATATGTGCCTTCCAATTCATGTTTTTGTCAATTAAGACTCCTAAATATTTATAACTATCAACTGATTCTATTTTAAAACAGTTGGCAGTACACGGAATTTTTGAGTTGTAATTGTTTTTACCACAAGTGTGAGAAGCCAAGAAAAGTTGTTCGCATTCAGTTGAATGGAAGGGTATGCGACATTCAATAGACTCAGTAGACTTTAGGCTACAAAACATAAGCTTAGTTTTTTCGCTCAGCAAAAGCTGATGCTTTGCGAACCATTGTCTTAAGATTTGCAGGTCAGTTTGCAATTTAACTACAGATTCACATATGGACTTATTTGAATATGTGAACGCCAAGTCATCGGCAAAAGCTGTAAGGTTGCTTCCAAACTTTTGAAGAAAAATTGAGTTCACATAAATCAGAAACAAAATGGGACCCAAAACTGACCCCTGTGGTACACCAGTACATATTTCAACAGCACTACTAAAAACTCCTTCAAGCTTAACTCGTTGAGATCTTCCTTTTAAATATGAAGCAAACCAGTTGTGCACTGAACCCCTAAACCCAGCCTTGTAAAGTTTATCCAACAGGATGTCATGATTGACCATATCAAAAGCTTTAGTCATATCAATAAAAAAAGCTACTGTGCTGCAGTTACTGTTGAAGCCGGCACATATTTCACTGCTCAATTTTAGTATGGCATCTTCAGTAGATCTACCTTCCCTAAAACCAAATTGTGCATTGCTAAAGTATTTAATTTTGTCTAGAAACGACAACAAACAGCTCTTCATAATCTTCTCAAAAAGCTTAGAGAGAGTTGGAAGTAAGGAAATGGGTCTGTATTGGTTCATATGTTTTCGGTTTCCTTTTTTAAACAATGGAATGACTTCAGCACATTTTAAGTCAGTGGGAAAAATGCCACGATTTACGCTCAAATTGAAAATATGAGCTATTATGTCGACAACAAAAAAGGCAATGCGCTTGAGAAGATAATTCGTAATACCATCAGAAGTACTCGATTGTTTATTATTTAGATACATAATACTTTTATAGATTTCACGCGATGTAAAAGGTTCAAAAACGAAACTATTACTTTGAAATTGATCGCCGACTGTGTCTGAAAACAAATCACAACCGCAATCAATTTGAGGTGGACATGGTTTTAATTTAGTAGCAACTGAAGCAAAGTATTTGTTGAAGTTGTTGGCTATATCCACTGTACTGGAGACTGTTCCATTTTCAACTTCGATCTCAAGAATTGTATCTTTGGTGCATTGCTTATTGAGAATACTGTTTACAATTTTCCACTCGCCTTTTAGGTTTCCTTTGCAATTCTCAAATTTATTAGAGTAAAAACTATCTCGGCTTTCTTCTACCTGTTTTTTGACATCCCGGCATAATTCATTATAATTGTGTTTCAGTCGTAGGTCGTGAGGATTACGTTTACATTTTCTCCACATTGAATTTTTCATAGCTATCATTTTAAGTAAACCCTCACTAATCCAAGGCTTGAGACGTTTTAATTTAGAGCTATTAGATGTTCGAGATTGAATTTTAGTAGAACTCTTAGTATGGGTTTTTAAGATTTTTAAAAATGAGTCATAAGCTAATGAAGGATCGGTCTCACCATAAACTTCATCCCAGAACTCAAACTTTAGATCCTCAATTAGTTTATCAAAATTTATTATTTGTTTTACGGGGAACGGTATGTACTTAGTTTTACTTATCTCTTCTGGTATTAAAAGTTCAATAATCAGATTTGCAATGCAATGATCAAATCTAGAACATCACTTGATACTTGAATTGAACAATTTTTGTGAATTCTGACAAAAATGTGATCAATGCATGTTTGAGATTTGTGTGTTATACGTGTTGGCTCATTTACTAGAGATTCTAACCCATGAGATGACATTGAAAGCAGATAGTTATCAGAGTCAGTGGTGCTACTGAGGATATCAATATTCATATCTCCTAAGATCAATAAATTTCTTCTCCTTATGTTTCTAATAAGATTATCCATTTCTTCAATGAATATTGTTTTACTCAAGTTGTTCTCATGCAGGCGGTATACACAAAGAATTGAAAATTGTTCTTTACCTAAATTATAATTTATTTGTAATGCATCAGCACTGTTCAAATTAAGACGTTCAACTTTACAATCGCCCAATATCGACCTTTTAATAAACACTGCGACGCCACCAGCGCAATAAGAATTATTACAATTACCGAAGATCTCATAACCCGGAATATAGTAACTGGATAGCTCATTGTCGAACACCCAGATTTCAGTTAATATAATGAAAAATGCTTCACAATTTAATGCATTTAAGTGTGCTAAAAAGGAATTAAAGTTTGTTCTCATGCTACGTATATTTTGATGAATTAAACTAATTTTATTACATGTAAAAGTTTCACAATTTTTTGCGTAATTTGAAGTGTTCGAATTCATTTTAGAAGTAAACAAAGCAAACACTTAAAGACCACATAGGTCATCTAAACACCTCACTCTTATTACATCGTCTCCTTCTTTCTTACGCAAAAATATTGTGTTGTTCCTCATCCACATGTACTTGTATTTCTTGTCCAACTTGGTCTTCTTCGTTGCATTGAACAGCTCCCTTGTGTGCGACGTCATGCTGTCATTCAGGTAAACGTTTGTCCCATTATGATGGTCACCAAATATTTTTGTGTTTAATTTAAGTTTATTTTTGAAACGATACCTCCTATAGAACCGATTTTTTAACATCAGAATTTCTCGCTAACAACAAAACCGATTTCAATTAAATTTAAAATTTAGGAAGGCTTTTATGATCAAATTCATACATAACTTTTTTGGTTTTTTGAATATTCTGGTATATTGAATTTTTCCAGATTTTTTTTCCAGATGAAAACTATACAGATTTCCTTGCAAAATATTTTTCAAAAATGAAAAAAAAACGGTTTAAAAAAATTGCTTTAACGATTTTCAATATTTTTTTTTTTAGGCAGACTATTGCTACTAAAATACTACTGCATACTTCGATTTTCCAAGAAAACTCTCCTACAAATTTGAAAAACTAAAAGACTTTTCCAATATTATTTTTAGAAATTTTAAGTTATTATTTATTAGGTATATATAATCATTCTTTAAGATTTTATTACTACAAAAAGTATTACATAACATGTAGGTAGGAATCATTTTTATAAAATTAAATTTAATCTTCTGGCCTTCTGCGCTGCAAATATATCTAAAACTTCCTCAGCGTCAATCTCAATTTGTTGATGAATTCGAATCACCGCCAATCTTGTTAATCTTTTTTCACCAGTAGAATTTCTTAGATAAGTTTTTAGACGTTTCATTGTCGAAAATGTTCTTTCCGGTGTACATGTTGAAACCGGTAGGGTTGCCAAAATTTTAAGAAGCTTGTGAATGTCAGGAAACAGATCCTTATTGCATTCCCCAAGAGCTGTTATTGCACTCTTTGAACGCTCTATATCTTTTTGTGTATGGCATTTTGTCTTCCATAGCGTAAATTCAGCTTTTAAAGTATCCCAATCCAAAAAAACATTTATAAAATTTGAATTCTTCGTTATAATTTTGTTCGTATTTGCCAAGGATCGATGGAATCAAAATGCACAAGGAGGAAAGTATGGACTTATGGTTTTCAAATCTAATTTTAAGTTGACTTAAAAAGTGATCTAAAAGAGGAATCATTATACTTATCCTAAAATAGGTTTCAGGATCTGGTGTGCTCATGTTTTGTCTGTGCTGCTGCCTTGACACAATTCGTGAAATTTTAAGTTTTTCATCCACAACATTTACTAAGTTTTGTGCAGTCTAAAAAATTGTTTTGAATTCCGGAATGATATTCCTTGGAATGTGTTTGTTATTAATTCCACATGTTCCAATCGAGACACTAAGTCGCATGAAGGGGATTGTAAGATCTTACAAAGTGGTAATGTATATGTAAACAAAACACTCATACAACACAAACTTACTGCAAAATCACTAGCTGAAATAGATCTTAAAAAGCAACTCGCCTTCGATGACGTATCAGAGTCCTTATCACTACACAACTCTTCAAAAACATCAATTATCGCTTCAAAAATTTCCTTAAACCTCATCAACCCATTATGGTTTTCCACCCATCGTGTTTCACACATTGCTGTTAAATGTTTCCATTTATTTTGAGGATAATTTTGTTTAATCATTTCCTGCAACAAATGTGTGCGCTTTGCCGATAATTTAAAAAAAATTCCAACGGATTTTTTGGTACAGTGTTGCGAATAGGCTGAATTTGACAAGAATGCTCTGCCCTAATGCCAGGTTTAGAGAGTCTGCGCTATAATGCACGTATAAGGCTTCTGGATGAGACTCGCGTACTACGGGTTGAACGCCGTTAAAACTGCCTTTTATAGGTTAAAACTAAAATCAGAAATTTTTAACATAATCAATAATTATTTGAGTACAAATTTCATACTGATGCGGAAAAGTATGATTTGCAGATGCATTTTTAAAAAAAATTCGGGGGGGTTCAAACCCCTGTGATCCCCCCCTGGCTACGGCCTTGGATGCATGTATCTTTTTTTATAATCAAAGGAGAAATTATTTTAGAAATTCCTCGTAAGTGGAGTTATTCATTCTCATAAAAAATTTATAATTGTCCTGTACAGATATTTTCAATTCATTCAAAAGATTTTCATGTGTGAACTGATTCCTTTTTTTTAACCACTCCTTCATCCAAATTCTCTTTTTTCTCAATTTTTTTTTCTTTTTCCTCTTTATGCAATGTGCAAGAGCAATATATGCAATACAATCGTCCGTTTCACTCATCGCACATCCGTACACCACGAAAACTCACAAAAACTAAAAATTTCACGTCAATCGATTGAACTGTGTAAGGGGTAGCGTCAATCCACACATACACAATGCATGATGTCAACCGATTGACCGTGTAAGGGCCGCTTTATATTCTTCGCGTAATATTGTGCAAGGTATACTTTCTTTGCTCTGTTAGCTTTCAAAATTTAACGATTATTTCCCAGCTAGAGCTAATAATAAAAAAAGCGGCCAAGTGCGAGTCGGACTCGCCCATGAAGGGTTCCGCGCGAATTATAATTATTATTTACTTAGGCACCTATTACAGATTTATTATTAGAAAATAATGGTTCACGGTTAACGCATAAGGTTTATGTTTATGAAATTAAATGTTTTTTTTCTTTATATTTGAGTTGATTGAATGAAAGGTAAATTGCGGTTTACGATTTATGACGTAGTAAAAAAACATAGGGACGGGCTACAGTCCGCTTGGGCGAACTGTTGGATACCCTATTCTTATTCCTATCCCTCATAAGTGGGCGTGACAAAAGTCTAAGTATGGTTGAATTGTTAAGAACGCTCTACATATTTTGTTATATAATATTTAAAGGATTTTATAAAAAAAAACGCTCCCTAGCTCAAACTTGGGTGTTTCAATAAAATTGTTTTATATAATTGTGGGCGTGTCAATAGGCGGATTTAAAAAGAAATTAACACATGAGAATAAAGGGCCCCTAGAGAGTATATATTATAAATTTCACCTCCTAGCTCAAACTTTGGGTTTTCAAAAATTAATATACCCTTAGAATAGGGTATAAAAAAATTATTTTATTTATTTGTGGGCGTGTCAGTGGGCGGATTTTGAAAAAATTTTATCCCGAGCAGTTTTAGGAGTCATAGATCATATATAAAAAATTTCAGCTTTCTAGCTCAAAATTCGATTTTTTCCAAAATTTTGTTTTTTTGAGTTTGTGGGCGTGTCTTTCGGGACCCTAGA
This sequence comes from Portevinia maculata, assembly GCA_949715645.1. Classification (NCBI taxonomy): domain Eukaryota; kingdom Metazoa; phylum Arthropoda; class Insecta; order Diptera; family Syrphidae; genus Portevinia; species Portevinia maculata. The sequence continues at coordinate 227,309,673 of OX454526.1, forward strand.
GAGTATATGGTTCAAATTTCAGCTCTCTAGGTCCAGTTGAAAGGCCTAATTTTTGCATGGCTAGATCGACATTACTATCGATGATGATCATAAATATAGTAACTTTAAGGGGTCTACGGGCAATATTAAGGTATGTTACAAACTATGCGTCAAAATTAATATACCCTTAGAATAGGTTATAAAAACTACTTACTAGATCTCGTTCAAACCAATTTTCAGTGAAAGTTTGCATGGTAATGTACATATTCAGTTTAGAAAAAAATGATATTAGAAACCTCAATATCATTTTTGAAGACCTATCCATAGATACCCCACACGTATGGTTTTGATGAATTTTTTTTTGAGTTTCAGTTCTAAGTATGGGGAACCCCAAAAATTTATTGTTTTTTTTCTATTTTTGTGTGAAAAACTTAATGCGGTTCACAGAATACATCTACTTACCAAGTTTCATTAGTATAGTTCTTATAGTTTCGGAAAAAAGACATGACATGACGAAACCATAAGGGTTCTGTTTTGTGTCATTTGGCTACGGAACCCTAAAAATGCGTTTCAAATTAAATCTCTTAAGAAAAAAAAACCGTACAGAGCAACTCTCATGGCACAGGGTACCCCATAGAACATATCAAATTTAAAAGGAATAATGGGTTGGAAGACATATTGCACCTGACAGACTAGTGAAAGTCAACAACTATTCATTTTGAAAAATAAAATAAAACATGAATTTACATTATAAAACGCCTTCCTGAAACTCACAGAGTTTTTGGTAAATAACGTCTAATAAAAAAAATTGTCTGTCTGGCAATTGTTGTTTATTTATATCTGACAGAGCTTTTATTATATAGATATTATTCTTTTTCATAAACTCTGATGGCATAACACTTCTTTAATTTTGGTTTTAAAATTAAGTTTGAGAGCTCTCATATCTATTAAAAAAAAAATCTGTCTGGAAATTTGGTAAATTAATATATTACTTGTTTTAACAATTACTGATTTGGACAAATATACATTTCATAATACCTCATTTGTGTTTGTTTTTTTTGAAGTTTAAGATCTCCTTTATGTATAAATGTATATAAATTATTCTGTCGTCAAAAAATGGTACACATTAACTTTGTCAGCCAGTATGCGCAGTATCAATGTGTTATGTTATATAAAATATTTAAGTCATTATATAAACAAAACATAAAACTTTACTAAAAAAATTAAAGAAACATGTCATTTTAATAGTTTCCAAATAACCAAGCAGTCATAAGAATGTTTAGTCATATGATAATCAAAGGAATGTCAATAGTACTCGAAATAGATCAAGCCTGAAATACATAAAAACTTCTTCTTCTTTTCTTCTACTTCCTTAACGGCGAGGCTATGCTTAGTATTATATGGATCATAATTTTTAACCATCCCAATTTACTACATCCCTACTGGTCCGCCTGTGGAGTTCCCGGTTTGGTCAGATGGAATAATGGCAGGCTTCGCGGTATCGGATGGCTCTATCACTGAGACCAATCAAAAGCTGCTTTTCGCATTTGTGTGACTTAATCCGTCGTGTGCCTAACATAGGTAGGTAGGTAGAAGTGGCGGTTCGGTTTGAACCCAATTAGCACTTATTGTGCCTTTTTGTTACCACGACTCGTGTGACCTATGTTGTAGTGGTTGTGGGAGATTTGGTGTGTGTCTATATCCAACCTGTGGAGTTGAGAAAACTGATAAGATCTTGTATCCCTTTGCTCGATATAGCGCTAAGGTCGTCGAAGAATGGTTGATTCAGTGCCCGCAGTCTAGCTCTTGCTAGTGCCGGACATTCGCAGAGGAAGTGGAAGAGAGTTTCTCTTTCGTTTACATTGCCGCAGCTTCGGCAGTGGGTGTTAAATGGGATACCCAGTTTGGCCGCATGGTCTCCAATTGGCCAGTGCCCGGTGATTATCGCCGTGATTCTGGAGACTTCGGGGCGGGTTCTGTTTAGAAGATCCCCTGTTCTCCCATTGTCATAAATAGGCCATATCTTCCTCGATATGATGAAGTTAGTTAACCTTCTCCATTGAAGATTGGCTTTCTGCAGGAATTGTGAGTGTATTTGTGTCTTGACCGCACCTAGCGGAATGTGAACCCTTGCAGCGAGTGAGTCGTCCAGAGCTGAGCCATGCCTGGCCAGCTCATCTGCACGCTCGTTTCCTGTTATGTTACTATGCCCTGGAACCCAGAGTAGTGTAACATTGAAACGTTCGCCCAGTCGCGCAAGCTCGTTCCGGCACTCCTGCACCAGTTTGGAGGATATGGTAGCCGAGTCAATAGCTTTGATTGCGGCTTGGCAATCTATGAGGATAGCAATGTTTTGTTTGTACGCTGTGTCACGCCCTAGTTGCGTGCAGGCCTCTCGGATAGCCAGTAGTTCCGCCTGGAAAACGCTGGCAAAATCCGGCAGGCGAAGGGATATTGATATTTTTAGTGATTCCGAGTAGACACCGGCCCGCACACCACAGTTCATCTTAGAACCTTCGGTGTATATGACCGTGTCGAAATCTTTCACTACTTCATCCCTCTTCCAACAAGCACTGGAAGGGAAGCTTACTTGGAAGCCTTTTGTGAAGTTTAGTTTGGGTGTGATGTAGTCGGTTGGAAACGTGGCCATGCCTTCTGGTAGCGAGTCCAGAATGCTGCTGTGGCCGTATGGCCTTGCAGTCCAGCACCCCGATTCCCTGAGTCTTACCGCACTACATAGTGCGGTATCTTTTGCGTGTAGGTCAAGAGGCAAAAGGTGCAAGAGCACAGTGAGGGCGTCCGTTGGGGCTGACCTCAGTGAACCCGTGGTGCCTATACAGGCTGTCCTTTGCAATCTTTTCAGTTTTGTGAGGTTGTAACCTTTACTCAACGCGGGCCACCATACTAGTGATCCATAGGTAAGGATTGGACGCACTACTGCTGTGTACATCCACAAGGTCATCTTTGGTTGAAGTCCCCACTTCTTTCCAAAGGTTCTGCTACAGGCATAGAAGGCAATACACGCCTTCCTCACTCTGTGTTCAATGTTATGTTTCCAGCTAAGTTTAGGATCGAGCGCGATACCCAGATACTTAGCGCTGAAGGATAGTGTAAGTGGTTGACCGTTTAGGCGGGGTAGGGTAAAATCGGGTATTTTGGTTTTGGTGGTGAACAGCATCAGTTCGGTTTTGCTCGGTTTAACGCCGAGGCCACACCTTGTAGCCCAGGTGCTTACCTTGTCTAGACCATTCCCCATGATATCACTTATAACGGAGGGAAACTTCCCTGACACTAGTATCACCACGTCATCCGCATACGCGACAGCTTTGACCCTTTCCCTGTCTAGTTTTACTAGAATTTTGTTCATGACCATTAGCCATAGTAGCGGAGAAATGACACCACCCTGTGGCGTTCCTCTATTGGCAAATTTGGTTAAGTGGCTGTTGCCTAGTGTTGCCTGTGTACGATCTCTCGTATGTTGACCAAAGCTCATAAACCTTGACAACGATTGGTAATGCTGGTGCATGAACCAGAATACCTTGTGGCGATGTGGTGATCGTCGACTTCTTTTCCTCTGCTCTTTTTATATTCCTGCTAAGACCCCTTACCGCTGGTGGGGGTGAACCTTAGTGATGAATGACTTAACTCGGTTGACTGATATTGAACAAGTTATTCGTTTATTGATTTGATTGACTTATATACTAACATATTGCTTACTTAGCTAAATGGACAAGAGAGTGCATTGCACTGAATTCATAACTAATTAAAATGTGCTGACTTAGGAGAATAACAGCATTGCACTGAATTTACAAACAATTAATTAAAATGTGCTGACTTAGGAGAATAACATAAATTATTGCAGGTGATTGGGAAAGGTGAATGATTCTGGCTGTGTACGGGAAATTAAAGGTAAAAAATAAAGCAAGAAGATAGATATGCTAAATCAGCATAATTATGAGCGGTGTTGGGTTGTGGGTATAGCAAATGGGAAAATTATGTGTGCGGGGTAATGACCACTTGAGGTGGTCAGTGTTGTGTGTAGACAGCCTGAATGACTCTTGTTCCGAGCATAGAAGCTATCCATTTCCTAATAGATTCCTCTATGCCCAGTTCGACCAGTGATTCAAGAATAGCTTCCGTGTGTACGTTGTTGAAGGCTCCCTCTATATCCAAGAAGGAGGCTAGGGTGTATTCTTTGTAGTGTATGGATTTTTCGATAGTTCGCACTACCTCGTGGAGAGCCGTTTCCGTGGATCGGCCTTTGAGATAGGCGTGCTGTGATTTGGAGAGCGATGTTTCTGGCAGAGAATTTCGCATATGGATGTCTAGGACACGCTCCAGGGTTTTGAGTATAAAGGAGGTTAGACTGATAGGTCTGAAGTCTTTTGCGGACACGTGCCCGCGTTTACCCACCTTCGGTATAAACACCACCCTGGCGCGTCTCCAGGAGTATGGTACGTGGTTTAGCCTAACATAAGACCAATCCAGTCGCATAAACTGTCATTGAGATGGGCCCTTCTTAGACTTAGACGTAGAATCGCGTCAGCTTCGATGATGTTGAAGGATCTCTCTTTGTCTAGAAACGCACTCAAAGTGTACCCCTTGTGTACTAAGGAAATTTCCACTAGTGAAACTACACTATGCGCTGCGGTGGCTGTATAACTGTCCTTCATGTATGCGTGCTGCGATTTCGAAAGGTAATTGTCGCTTATCGCATCTTTTACATACAGATCAACTAGCCGTTCCATTGTTTTCAGCATGCATGAGGACAGACTAATAGGTCAGTAGTCCTTTGCTATGGTGTGGGTGGCTTTCCCTGCTTTCAAGATAAATATAACCCTCACATCGCCATGCCTTAGGAACATATCAGAACAGCCATGGTATTGTAGCTTCCTCTCAGTTTTTAAGTATTATGGGTCCAATATTGTGCTTTGAAAGAGACAAACGAGTTGATTACCCGGTTTTTTTCCCCTCGTCAATTGCATCTGCATCCATTCCCTATCGCGTACCCTATGTAACTCTATCGCGTACGTTAGTGCATTCTGGGAAATGGGTTTCTGTACGTCAGCGTCAGTGTACATGCCGCACGTCATCGTGGGGAACTATCTTCATCAATGAGCATTTTTTTTTTTTTTTTTTTTTTTATAAAAAAAAGGAAATCCAAATCCCAGAGCACTCAGACTCGGTAACGGTCCATTGTACTACCAGGCAGAAATCCTCCTTTTGGTGCAGAGGCATGTGATTGGGTGGCGTATGTTGTTGTTCCCCATTGGGATTGAACCTGCACCGCACGGGTCACAAGCCAACACACTAACCTCTACACCGTCGCCACCCATCATCAATGAGCATAGTCTCCTAACTCCTTGCACCGCTCGGCTGTGCATCATCTGCAGTGCGTTTCTGGAGCTTGAGGGTAACCTTGCTTGCCGGAAATGATAATGACATCTGCATCTCCTTTGTCAACAGTGCTGGCGGTTTATCGAAGACGATGATATATCGTCTGGCACTGTTTTTTTACTCTTCCGCGCTTACAATTTCTCACTCCTCTATAGGTTTCTGAGCATGTATGACTTTCTTCCTTTCGTACCCCCATTTCGGGGATGACTATTCTACCCTTTTCCTTCTTCCTTTAAGCGTTGCTCCTTCCCAGAGTTCTACGCCGTTTATTATCTACGGTCTTGGCAAAGTCGTTGAATGACTGGTCCTTGCGGTCGATGCAGGTGATTCCCTTGATCCACCTCATCTTGCGATAGGCGGGGTCGTTTGAGGATATGGCTGACAATCGCAGAGCCCAATGCCTGCTCTATCGTTTTGCCACATTTTGCTGTGTATTGCCCGGTCGGTTTTTTGGAGCTCACCACAGCTAGCTGTAGCAGATCGCTAGGAGCTTTTCGAATTGGCTTTGTCTCTTTTCTTTCTGCTTTCGTTGGTCTCGGCAACGTGGGCCTCGTGAGACTGTCTTGTGTAATGACTTCTCTTGATCATTCCAATGAGGTTCTCTCCTTCTCCGTTAGGCAGAATTTATCTTTGGCGGTGAGAATGGCATATAAATATATTTTTGAAATTTTTAAATACGCGCCTATTAAGTTGTATGTTAAGTGGGTAGAAAAAGACCATGTCTGTCAGGTCACGCTGTGAAAATAGGGTCATGCAGTATAATGAACATATCTCAAATGATCCAATGACCCAATGACCACACATGACAATGCTGGTTTTGAATCGGAAATGAGCACGAATGTCAGCATACTGGTCTAATGATCATATGTAATTAATTTAAATTTGGTGATGGCATTTCTGTCAAATTTTGATAATTCAATTGCCATCAATATTTTGTAGAGAATTTGTGTTTCCATTTTATTTTGGTAGCGTAAATTATTTTATTGTCTTTTTTGTGCTAAAAAAGGTCAAATCCACTTACTAACACAAATAAGTTAGTAAGTGGTTTTGACCTTTTTTGCAATTTGGCTTATGTAAATTGTTTTTTTTTGTTCTTCTTTCTCTTGTGATATTTTTGTTTGTGCATTACCTTGTCTGTTGCCGATTTATTTTGTGCGAATTATTGTTTTTTTTTTATATTCGTTCATAAGTCCACTGAGGGACTTAGCTCCCATTAAGTGGGAAATAAAACCACTTTCGCGAAGTGGACTTAGTTCCCATGTAAGGTGGGAATTAAATTCCCAAAACTCTGAGTGGTTTTAGTTCCCTTTTAATGTGAAGTAAATTCTCACTGTCGACTAAGAACAAAATAAAATTAAAGAGTCAAGTAGGATTTGCAATTTTTATTAACAAAATAGAAATTAACTTCTAACTGAGACAGAGTAATATAGGTACCGTGACCTCGCACCTATTCCAAATCAAACAGGGACCCCAAACAGGGGGGTTGCAGGGGGGGCAGCATATGCATTGCACTGTTTATGAGATTACTTACGAAATCGCAAGTAGATTCCATAAATAGTGCAATGCATATGGGGGGCATGCTGCCCCCCTGCAACCCCCCTGCTTGGGGTCACTGTTTGATATGGAGTAGGTGCGAGGTACGGTTTTGAAACTTTGGCTTTATGTCACCATGATAAGCTTAAGACTTTGCTTAAAGAGTGTGATAACTAACTGCACTTTACAGTTTTTTGTTAAATACTAAAAGTTGGATGTTAGTTCCCTCTTCTTATATTTGAATGTGGACTAAGTTCCCATTAAAAAATGGACTTAGTTCCCACTTAACATGGGAACTAAGTCCACTTCGCGAAAGTGGTTTTATTTCCACTAAGTGGGAACTAAGTCCCTCAGTGGACTTAGTTCCCGTGGACTTATCTCCCTGCACCTTACGAATTATGTGTATGTCACAAAAAATAGAGAAATCGGACGTACAATCGGCAAATCGTTCGTATGATGTGTTCGTTTCAATGTGTTTACTGTTCGACTTTTTACCTATTGCTATAAGTGGGGCCTTATATGACCAGCAAGCAAACATAACCCTTGTGTTCATTGTAGCTACGTTGTGTACAACCCTGACAGGACTGAGCTTTTGTTCATTTGACAGATAATCTGGTTAAATGCATCATTTCATTTGTAATTTGTAAACACAATTGCAATGCAGTCTAATCATACCTAAAGCTTCCTAAATTTGCAGACGTCTTGAAATGGTTTAAGGTTTCCACACACCATCGCAATAGCGATGGCGGTTTGTTCACAGTTTTTTCTCAGCTTAATTTTAGAAAAGAAAGCAGCCGCAAATTGAAAAATGGTGCGTAGATCAAGCTTTGAAGACGGGATACTATTGTTGCTTGCCTTAGCAGACGAAGAACACAGTTTGTAATTTTAGTACTTTGGATATGGGTAAATAACTTTCGTTTCTGATCATAATCAGTCATATGTCAATGTCGGTTCAAATTCCGTTTTTAAACGAGGCCGAGTGTCTCGGAATGGCACTTGATGCAAAGCTGAAATGGAAAGCGCATGTAAAGAAAAACGAAAATAACTAGATAATAAATATAGAGAAATGCATTGTTGACTCGAAAAATATTCCGAGCTTAATATAGAGAACAAACCGGTTTTATATAAGCAAGTGCTGAAACCAGTGTGGACATATGATATACAACTCTGGGGTTGTACCAAAGTAAGTAGCATTAATATTTTACAAACTTTTGAAAACAAAGTTCTAAGAGGTATTCTTAACGCGTCTTGGTATATCAGAAATAGCAATATCCATAGGTAGATATCTCGGATAGATATTAAAACAATCGATGACGAAATCAAAAACTACGCGCTAATACATAAAAGTCACGTAAATACTGTATGTATGTGTGTACAGTACATACTGTGTAGGACTGTAGTCCTCCAAGTTTTGGATGAACAAAATTTACTGCGCCGTCTACAAAGAACCAAACCTTCAGACTTAGCGCTATATGTTACTGCGGAGTTAGCAGGAACTTCTAATGGGAACGTACGTGCAAAACGTTCGTATTTCGTGAGACCTAGTTGAAATAATACAAAACATATACAGCCATATTAATAGAAAAACACTATCCGCTCCTTAACACACGAGTTAGCTGGCACACGGATAGCGAACTTGTCCATAGGATAACTTTTCTGATTAATAAAAATATTTGTCCCCTGTGTTAGCAGTTTGCTCTTTATCACCTACAATACGGCAGCACTTCACCTACAATACGGCAGCACTTAACCAAATTACTCGTATATTCAAAAATCGAGTGTATCTATCATATTTCATCAGTTGACACTCATTTCTGTGTATTCCTTTCCAATACGATGGGACTACTATGGAATCAACGCATTATGAAAGAGTAATATGCCCAAATGGGTGACAGTGTTCTCTCTCATCCTCTCAATGTTTCTACACATACATGCGCATCCTCTCAATTTGTGAATGCATGAACTACAATCTGAGAATATGTGAAGTTATCCGCTCCTTATACGCCGAATTCGGTGAGTTAAGTTATCCACTCGTTATCACATGTCAGTGAAAGCTAACACACGTTTATTAATCAAAATTAAGAGTTAACACGTGTGCTAGTGCTAACTCCCCGCTATCCGTTGTTTATTAATACGGGGGATAGGATATGAAACACATATAGCAGTTTTTTTTTTTTATAATTTGCGTGCGCTAAAGGCATTTCTTTTTTCTGTAGTACACAGTCCAACGACTAGGTGCAATAATTGGAAGGCTAGCTCCTCCCCACCCGCAAAGTAATGCCAAGACGGCCGTACCGCAGGGAAATCGGGAAGAAGGGTGAAGGGTTTAATGGGTAAAAATCCAACACTGTTACTGAGTACCTATAGCTCAGTTTCGTCTTTTCAAGATAACCACCTCACAGTGTTAAAAAAAAAATGTATTGAATAAATATAATCACTGGAACTTTACCTTCATAAATCTTACGAACAAAAAGTTTGAACAACATAAATGTCAAATGAAATACCTCTTCAAAATCCCACTTTGCTTGTCAGTGTTCACAACAGATGTATGCTTTTTCAATTGACGCTCATAATACGAAAATGTCGATCGATTAAAACATTTTTTAAGTTATCAATAGTTGACAACCATAACTACCGGTTAAAAACAGCTTAATGTATTTTTTATTGCTAAGATATTGTTACTATAATTGTTTTTGTGAACTTGAAATTTATTTTCGTAATGTTATTTATTTATATATTTACTTTTTGTTAATGCTTAACTGGGTTATTACCTCCGAGTTCACTAAATAAAACAAAACATTAATTCTAGTTACTTGATTTGTTTGGCCTAAGCACTACATCTACTTTCGATTTAAGTGACAACGCTCGTCATAAGACACATGATTGTCATTCCCCTTCAAACAAGAGACTCCGTTTTACGCCCGCAAACGGAGTCAATGACGTATGGACGAATCCGTATACGAGTTACGAGTCCCAAAACGACGTTTTTCGGCTCCAATTAGTATGTAAATAAAAAGAGCCGCGGACTCGCATGTGTATGTCTTATGAGAGTGAGCTCGCTGTGCTCAGTTTATTTTATTTCTTAGAACAATAAATATTTTTATTAGGTATACCTACTACCACAGATAATAAAGTTACATAGATATCGCATGCAGAGTAAAAAATATGTCGCTTTTTCAGGCGAATGGGATTTACTCCTACGTCCCCGTTTGGTCGAACTCGTTCGAATCGTTCATAAGACATGTTGCTCTTTCAAATTTGGTTGAAACAACAAATTGCTTGTTGCTTTTGCTTATTTCTCTTTTTGTTTTGTTTTTCATTATTTCGGCTTTTGTTTTCATATACCTAATGTGTGTGTTTTTGTTTTTCAGATTGTGATTGTGATTCAATTGAAGGAATTTCTTGTTCAAGGTTATTTCCTTATTTTTAAACAACAGTGAGAAGGGATTAGCAGGAAAATATATCTTGCAATAGCAACTTGGGATATCTATGTACTGCTTTTAAGTCTTGGGTTGTTGGTTTATAGTGATGTCCCGATGCCTCTCATTCTTGGGGTGCTGGATTATATTATGAGGTCCCCGTGCCTCTCACTCTTGGGGTGCTGGTTTATAGTGAGGCCCCGTGCCTCTCACTCTTGGGGTGCTGGTTTATAGTGAGGTCCCCGTGCCTCTCACTCTTGGGGTGCTGGTCTATTGTGAGGTCTTGGTGCCTCTCACTCTTGGGGTGCTGGTTTATAGTGAGGTCCCCGTGCTTCTCACTCTTGGCGTGCTGGTTTATAGTGAGGTCCCGGTGCCTCTCACTCTTGGGGGTGCTGGTTTATAGGGAGGTCTCCGTGACACTCACTCTTGGGGTGCTGGTTTATAGTAAGGTCCCCGTGCCTCTCGCTCTTGGGGTGCTTGTTTATAGTGAGGTCCCGGTGCCTCTCACTCTTGGGGTGCTGGTTTATAGTGAGGACCCGTGCCTCTCACTTTTGGGGTGCTGGTTTATAGTGAGGTCCCCGTGCCTCTCACTCTTGTGGTGCTGGTTTATTGTGAGGTCCCGGTGCCTCTCCCTCTTGCGGTGCTGGTTCATAGCGAGGTCCCGGTGCCTCTCACGGTTGGGGTGCTGGTTTGTAGTGAGGCCCCGTGCCTCTCACTTTTGGGGTGCTGATTTATAGCGAGGTCCCCGTGCCTCTCACTCTTGTGGTGCTGGTTTATAGTGAGGTCCCCGTGACTCTCACTCTTGGGATGCTGGTTTATAGTGAGGTCCCCGTGCCTCTCACTCTTGGGGTGCTGGTTTATAGTGAGTCTCCGTGCCTCTCACTCTTGGGGTGCTGGTTTATAGTAAGGTCCCCGTGCCTCTCGCTCTTGGGGTGCTTGTTTATAGTGAGGTCCAAGTGCCTCTCACTCTTGGGATGCTGGTTTATAGTGAGGTCCCCGTGCCTCTCACTCTTGGGGTGCTGGTTTATAGTGAGGCTCCGTGCCTCTCACTCTTGGGGTGCTGGTTTGTAGTGAGGCCCCGTGCCTCTCACTTTTGGGGTGCTGCTTTATAGCGAGGTCCCCGTGCCTCTCACTCTTGTGGTGCTGGTTTATAGTGAGGTCCCCGTGCCTCTCACTCTTGGGGGACTGGTTTATAGTGAGGTCCCCGTGCCTCTCACTCTTGGGATGCTGGTTTATACGTGCCTCTCACTCTTGGGGTGCTGGTTTATAGTGAGGCTCCGTGCCTCTCACTCTTGGGGTGCTGGTTTATAGTGAGGCCCCGTGCCTCTCACTTTTGGGGTGCTGCTTTATAGCGAGGTCCCCGTGCCTCTCACTCTTGGGGTGCTGGTTTATAGTGAGGTCCCCGTGCCTCTCACTCTTGGGGTGCTGGTCTATTGTGAGGTCTTGGTGCCTCTCACTCTTGGGGTGCTGGTTTATAGTGAGGTCCCCGTGCTTCTCACTCTTGGCGTGCTGGTTTATAGTGAGGTCCCGGTGCCTCTCACTCTTGGGGGTGCTGGTTTATAGGGAGGTCTCCGTGACACTCACTCTTGGGGTGCTGGTTTATAGTAAGGTCCCCGTGCCTCTCGCTCTTGGGGTGCTTGTTTATAGTGAGGTCCCGGTGCCTCTCACTCTTGGGGTGCTGGTTTATAGTGAGGACCCGTGCCTCTCACTTTTGGGGTGCTGGTTTATAGTGAGGTCCCCGTGCCTCTCACTCTTGTGGTGCTGGTTTATTGTGAGGTCCCGGTGCCTCTCCCTCTTGCGGTGCTGGTTCATAGCGAGGTCCCGGTGCCTCTCACGGTTGGGGTGCTGGTTTGTAGTGAGGCCCCGTGCCTCTCACTTTTGGGGTGCTGATTTATAGCGAGGTCCCCGTGCCTCTCACTCTTGTGGTGCTGGTTTATAGTGAGGTCCCCGTGACTCTCACTCTTGGGATGCTGGTTTATAGTGAGGTCCCCGTGCCTCTCACTCTTGGGGTGCTGGTTTATAGTGAGTCTCCGTGCCTCTCACTCTTGGGGTGCTGGTTTATAGTAAGGTCCCCGTGCCTCTCGCTCTTGGGGTGCTTGTTTATAGTGAGGTCCAAGTGCCTCTCACTCTTGGGATGCTGGTTTATAGTGAGGTCCCCGTGCCTCTCACTCTTGGGGTGCTGGTTTATAGTGAGGCTCCGTGCCTCTCACTCTTGGGGTGCTGGTTTGTAGTGAGGCCCCGTGCCTCTCACTTTTGGGGTGCTGCTTTATAGCGAGGTCCCCGTGCCTCTCACTCTTGTGGTGCTGGTTTATAGTGAGGTCCCCGTGCCTCTCACTCTTGGGGGACTGGTTTATAGTGAGGTCCCCGTGCCTCTCACTCTTGGGATGCTGGTTTATACGTGCCTCTCACTCTTGGGGTGCTGGTTTATAGTGAGGCTCCGTGCCTCTCACTCTTGGGGTGCTGGTTTGTAGTGAGGCCCCGTGCCTCTCACTTTTGGGGTGCTGCTTTATAGCGAGGTCCCCGTGCCTCTCACTCTTGTGGTGCTGGTTTATAGTGAGGTCCCCGTGCCTCTCACTCTTGGAGGGCTGGTTTATAGTGAGGCCCCGTGCCTCTCACTTTTGGGGTGCTGGTTTATAGTGAGGTCCCCGTGCTTCTCACTCTTGGGGTGCTGGCTTATAGTGATGTCCCCGTGCCTCTCACTCTTGTGGTGCTGGTTGTAGTGAGGTCTCCACTCCTCTCACTCTTAGGGTGCTGGTTTATAGTGAGCTCCCTGGGCATCTCACTCTTGGGGTGGTGGTTCAATATTTTAAAATACTTTTCCATCTATCAAAAAGGGCATTTACGATCCACGATCCACTCCTTGATCTTCAAATCCATCAATTAAGTAATTTTTGATATTGTATGTGAGATTTGGGCGAATCCTTATTTCATCAAATATCAGTACCACATCCCGTTCACGTTGGCTTAATGATGCAAACTTTACTTTCAGAAAACAGTGGCAATTGTTTTGGAATCCAGGTTGTAAGCCTTTAACAGGAGCCCAACGATAAAATGTGGATTCGTGGGAAAGGCTAAATCCCAGCCTATCTCGAAGAAATTCATAAGCGTTCTGAGATCTGTAAAAAATGTTTTGCGAAAGTTCTCTTTCGGCAACTTTATATTTTTTGGACTTGGTCAGCCCAATCGATATACCACAAAAAATGTTTGAATGCTCTGAAATATCAAGTATACTGGAATTTGCGATGATAACCTAGTTGATATTTTGCTAGTTCGTAGAGCGTTATGGGTTTTAGTTCTAGAACGAAGTTTTCTACTCAAGCTTTGAATTATTTTAAGTCTGCAGCTTAATATATTTTTTTTCAATGCAGAATTTGTTTTCTCTTCTTGTGCGCATTTTTCTAATAATTTATTGCACCTTACGCAAGAAATTTTTGAACTACTAGAGGTCTTTTCCGTTTTGGTAGCAAAGATGAAAGATTTTCTAAACTTATGTCTAAATTTAAATTGCAATTTATATTTAGGGAGGGAACAGCGTCCATTTTAGGCATTTTTCTGCCTATAAATTCCGAAGAAAAATGATTTTGACGAACAATTTATTTTCCTTCGCTCTTAAAATCGCATGTCTGCATCCACAAATTACTCAAAATTTAATTTTTTTCATTTGAAGGAATTTTCAAATTTTCATCGGGGAAATTTCTTTTCGATTTTTTATACATCGAACAAGAAACGCCAGACTTCCTTTTACGTGTATCACACATTGCTAAATATTTAAAAGTTACCACTGAAAAAAATTGCTCAATCATAATACATAAACCAAAAACAGCCAAATCCGAAAGTTAACGGCGAATGAAAATGAAATTGAAAAATAAAATCGAACAAAAGTGGCATTGGTGTCCTTTTCAAAATATATACATATTCATATGTACGATATGCCTCCTCAATAAATATATACACACCACAGTCTACCGATCCAGATAAACACCAGCGACACAATCAGTACCTCGTATATGGGTCATTCTTTTACAAACCGAACACCATTCTGACCGACACATTTTTGATTTGCCTGGTTAAAAGTTTGAGATTTTCGTGATTTTTGCCTTGGAGACTCATTTTCAAAAATTCATAACTCCGGTTCTTTTTAAGCTAAAGAAAACTTTTTTTTTTCATTGTCATGATAAAAGAGTAAATTTTAAGAAAAAAATGGTTCCAACAAAATTTATAAAAAAAATTATATTGTTATAAACAATTTAATTGTTTAAATCAATTTTTAACAATGTTACCCACTACTTAGCCTGTTTTAAGTATAACCATCGTATTCTACGTCAAATTTTACATCTAAAATGATTTTTTTTATCGATTTTGCAAAAAAATTAAGTAAACTAGCGCGGTACCTGACGTCGGCGCAAAGTACATCTCATATTCTCGCCTCATATCGTGTGTAGTGTGTCCAAATTATGTTACTGTAGGTATAATTTAATTATTATTTAATAAGATAATATTATTTATTAATAAAAATGAAAAAAAATGAAAAAAATAGTGATCATGCAATATCTGTCGTTTAAAAACAATGAATCTCAGTTTTTAAATATGAATCGTTCCGCCGAAAAGCGTCGGCTGCCAGTCATAATACTGATAATACTGACTTTATGACTCGTTCAAATGCTCCATCTATTCTTTACTTTAGGCTGTATTCGGAAACGATCGTTTCGTCAACTTTGGTCAGGCAGTAGGTTGGCAAAAATTTATTGAAACTGTCAACTTCAAACAGTGCATAACAAGTGAGAGAACTTCATTACATTTTTTTTTTTTTTTTTAATTCTGGCTCGCCAAGGCGATTAAATATGGGGGCACTTCGACCTAAAAAGATCTTTTGTGCCGTGTGGGCCAGAAAAATTTTAGACTAGTAGAGTTTCCACTTTCCGTGTAAAGCGGACAATTCTACTAGTAGAAGAATTCTGTATGTACTCGGGGCACATTTGTTCCCTGAAAAAGATCTTCTTTCTAATTCCATTTAGGGCCGGACATTCACATAAAATGTGTTCAGCTGACTCGTCCTCTTCAAGACAGAGTCGGCACTCAGGAGAGTCTACTATTTTCATTTTGTGTAGATGATATCTTAAACCATGGTGGCCAGTAAGGTAACCTACTAAGTTTTTGATATCATGCCTGCTTAGGTTTAGGCATTTGCTGGCATTTTTATTGAAAGGCCGAATGGCTTGTTTGGTCTGTCTTAAACCTGGGATGCTTTCTCAAAGATGGATACATTTTCTGTATTCCCAGCTTTTTATTGCTGCCGTTGCTGCTGATCTAGGAGTGCAGCAGAAGGGTTCGGGACCTATGAAGGGTGTTTCCGAACCTTTTCTGGCCAGTTCGTCGGCCTTTTCGTTACCTTCCACCCCGACATGACCCGGAACCCACCATAGCTTGGTCTTGTTACTTGTTCCGAGTGCCTGTAGGGTGTTGAAGCAGTACATGACTGATTTGGAGTCAATCGTATGCGAGCTAAGGGTGTTTATAGCTGCTTGACTATCCGTGAATATATGGATGGTTGCACCTTTTATACCAGATAGATTTATGTGGCTTACGCATTCTTGAATGGCGTGCAGCTCTGCTTGAAATACACTGGGACTTTTCCCCATGGGTATCCTAAAGCGTTTGTTTGGTCCGTATATTCCCGCTCCTACCCCCGCTTGCATTTTAGAACCATCAGTATACCACTTTATGCCGTTCTGGCTGTTAGGTGTGTTATTACTAACCCATGCTTCTCTCTTGGGGATCTCCGTGGAGAACCGCTTGTTGAAGCATAGTGTTTTATGAATGCGGTCTGTGACCGCGCAGTTCATGTTGAGTTCTGGCAGTTCATCAAGAAGGCTCTTAAGTTCCGGATAATCGTTAAGACTTATCTCGTTTAACTGTATTTGACTTATTGCACTGCGGATCGCCACTTTTTGAATGTATATGTGGAGAGGTGTAATACCTGTTATTGCCTCTATGGCAGCCGTTGGACAGGTTCGCATGGCTCCGGAGATACCAAGGCACGCAAGCCGTTGTACCTTTTTGAGCTTCTCTATTGCGACCTTTTGTGTGGATTTTGTCCACCATACAATGGAGGCGTATGTTATATTGGGTCTTATCATCACTGTGTAGATCCAGTGGACAATCTTTGGAGAGATTCCCCAGGTTCTGCCATATGTGCGCCGACAGGCCCATCAAGCTATGTTAGCTTTAGTGATTTTGTTGTTGATGTGAGAGTTTCAGTTTAGTCTTTTGTCCAGGATTACTCCAAGATATTTGACTTCGTCGGAATACTCAGTGGTCGTGCCATTTAGTGAAATCTGGGCTAAGCTGAGCTTTCTTCTTTTTGTGAAAGGAACTATGATAGCTTTACTGGGGTTTATGGAGAGATTTTCCTTGACGCACCAGTCTATAGCTATCTTAAGGGCGTTTTGCATACGTGAAGTAACTACGTTTGATTCTTTGACCCTAATAATGATGACCAAGTCATCGGCGTAACCTATTGTGTCGTAGCCTAAATTACTTAGTTTTTGAAGTAGGTCATCTATGACCAAAGACCACAGGAGGGGTGATAAACCTCCTCCTTGTGGACAGCCTTTTATAGCTGATACTGATACTGAAGTCTGTCCTGACGAAGCAGTGATTTTCCGACTTTCGAGCATCGCTTTTATCCAGTTTATGGTGGGAAAGTCTACCTTTCGGTGAATTAAAGCATTTGATATTGAATCATAACCGGTGTTATCAAAAGCACCCTCTATGTCAAGAAAAGCGCATAGTGCAATTTCTTTGCAACGATAGGCCTTGTTTATGTGATTTGTTAGTTTTAACAGGGCGCCTTCCGTTGATTTGCCTTTTTGATACGCATATTGACAGGGGTGTAGATGCATGCTAATAGTTACGCAATCTCTGATATGAGCGTCAATTATTCTTTTCATTGTTTTCAGGAAAAACGATGTCAAGCTTATGGAACGATAGGATTTAGGTAGTTCACTAGGTTTGTTACCTGGTTTGGGGATAAATACTACATTGGCCTCCCGCCAAGTGCGTGGTATGTAGCCCCAGTTGAAACTGAACCTAAATAAGGCAATCATGTTAGGTAGGAAGAATTCCATACCCTTTTGAATGAGGGCTGGCAAATTCCGTCATTTCCTGGTGCCTTGAATGGTTTAAATGAGCTTATGGCCCATTTTACCTTATCTGGACTAAATAATTTTCCAGATAAACTATTATTTCTGCTGAGGTTAGTTGGATATGAAACCTCAGTAGTGTGATCAGTTGTGTGATCGACAATTAGGGAACCAGGGAAGTGAACTTGCAGCAAGGTAGCGAGAGTTTCTTCCCGGTCGCTTGTGATTGTTCCATCAGGTTTGATGAGCAATCCCATGCAGTTTGAAGGATCTTTTGAAAGTGCGCTCTGGAGCTGCGCCACTGCTGGAAGTTTTTCCAGCTATTCGCAGTTTGCGCGCCATGAGGCCCTTTTAGATCTTCGCAACTCTTGGTTGTATTTGGTTAACAGGGATCGATATTGATCCCATACGCCGGTGCGTTTCGATTTGTTGAATTGTTTTCTCACCTTATTCCGGATAGTTTCCAGGTTTTCATTCCACCATGGTACGCTTCTTTTTACCACGGTGCGCTTTGCGTTACAACTACTCCTAAAGGATGAGATAATGATGTCGTTAAGCTGACATTGTTCAGCGTCCGCATCACTCGGTGTTAGTGGTGAATCTGGTAGCAGATCAGTTCTGATTGCCAGATTTTCACTATAGGTTCTCCAGTTTGTTAATTTATTATTGTATTTGATCGGCGCGCACTCGGTGTTGCATCGCAGCCTGAATATAATATGCATATGATCAGACAGACAGACTTCATCAGACACGTGCCAGTCCTCTACAAAGTTTTGTATGAAAGGAGACGAGAGAGTAAGGTCTAAAACTTCTTCTCCTATACTGTTCCTAAAAGTGGGCTTATCTCCCTTATTTAGAATAACTAGGTCTTTAATATATAGGTAATCTAAAAGTAACTCACCTCTTTTGTTTCGCGTCACAGCCGATAACAAGATGTACTTGCTGAGTTTGGCAGTACTGGACAAGTTCCTGTACTGGTGTAGGTGGTACCTCCTCTATGTGCCCAGCAAAATACGCCGATGCGCATACGAACTTGTGTATCACATGGCTATTGTGGCGTTCAATTAAAACGGCCACCAGGTCCCTAGTATTGAAACCTGGAATGAGAGAGAATTTTATATCTTTCGCAATGGAAAGAGCTGCCCTAGGTCTGAAATTACCTTTGGCAAAAATTAGCTCTCTATTTTTGCTGTTAAGACCAAAGATCTTACCTGTAGTTGCCCATGGTTCCTGGATTAAACCAAGAGCGACGTTCCTTTCGGCACATCTTTGGCTATAGGTGTCCGATGCACCCATAGCGCGGTGCAGGTTTGCCTGCAGCACAGTTAGAGACGTCATTTCTTCTTCACGTACTCTGGATTACGCACTCTATGAGGTTTGTTATCCCCCCTTCGTCGTACGTAACCCTGTTGAGAGAGACTACTTTGTCTCCCCCCTTGGACTTCTGGTGTTCTGTCCATCTTCCCCGCTTGTATGTGCCTGTTCGGCCGCCAGTTTTGGCCTAAAGCGGTTACGGTGCGCGTTTGTGCTGTCCGTTTTTTTCGCCTTTGTATTAGCATCCAGCACCACAGTTGTTTTAGGAACTGAGTTACCCGTGGCAGCACTAATGCCAGCCACTGATGGTGTGGCGCTACTGTTGGCGCTTGTGGATGGCTTATCATTTTCTGTAGCATCAGTGGCAGTACTAATACTAGCCCCTGATGTTGTAGCCTTCCTTTGGTTGTCTCTTGATGCCTGATTTGTCGATTTGTCCGCGCTCTTGAAGATTATTTTGATCTGTCCAAACCTGAACGAGACCATCCCCTTTAGCTCAACAAGTCGCTTCATCGTGCTTTCGTTGACAGCAAGGACCATATGGGCGACATCTCTGTCGTCAGATCTCTGCAGAACTCTCCACGTTCTGGTGTTGAGTTCATTATTCTGGCCATCTAGAATTGCCAGTATTCTCTCATTCGCTACTCCGGTACTATGTGGGAAGAAGGCTCTGACGATATGTGGTTTCGGGAAAAGTTGTTCCCCAACAAGCGTCACTTCCATCCCGCATTTCTCTTTGACCTTCGCGAAGTTTGTTTTCATCCACTCTGCAGTGGTATCGTCCGCACATACGATCATTAGCCATCCGGCTTTGAAAGTTGTACCGCGGAAGGCTGCTTTGGTCCCCTCATCACGTTGTTCGATGGTGATGTCCATAATCCTCTCCTGAATCTGAGCCATTTGCTCATTACTGAGAGGATTGCGATCCAGATCGACAGGTACTACACCCAGTCTTACAAAGCTCGCTATATCTCTATAGGAGACTTTGTCGATGGCTGTATTTCCTTGCGAGCTCGTTTCGCTACGTTTTTCCCCTTTTTCAGCGCACGCTTAAAACGGCGCTGTTCGGATGGTGTGAATTTGACGCACTTAGACTCAGTCTGTGCAGTTATGACAGAGGTCTCCGGCGCGCCAGTATTCATGGGATGCACTTCATCCGAGAGTATGCTTACATTCCATAGCGTGCTGGTTTCAGAGATATCGTCACTAAGAAGAGACAAGTTTTCTTCTAAGCTCATCATCTCCGAATCCGTGGTGTGTGACCCTTCCCGATTGGTTGGTGGGGGGGGGGGGGGGGGGGGGAGGGGGGTAACCAAACGGGGGAGACAGGGGGGTATGTAAGGGTGGGGTGGGAGCGGACGTGAAGTCCTGGTCAGTTCTTGGTTGACGCTCATCAGACGGCCTGGCCCTTACAAGCCCGATGACTCTTTGCGTCGTAAGCCTCCGCACCGGCACCATCGAGTTTGTTTGCGGTGATGGTACACACGTCAAGGTGACTGACCCCGCTAAGAGGTTCTTCATTACATACTTTGATATCTAGTGTACTCGTAGATGAATTTTTAAAATCTTTAAGTAGTGGTTTAAGTAAATTGTTGCTACATTCTTTTTTAGTAAAAAAGCAAAGGCAGTTTATGAATGACAAAAAAAACTAAATTAATGAACAATGAATGCATTGTAATTTGCGACTTTTCTGAAAACTACGCATTTGTTATACAAAATTCTGTTCAGGGCATACATTGGAATAATGATCAAGTAACTAACAATACATCCATTTTCTTTTACTACAAAGATGACAACGACGAATTAAAAATTAAAAGTTTTGTTTCTGTTTCTGAGTGCTTACGTCATGATACTATTGCTGTTCATCTATTTCAAAGACAACTAGTAAAATTTATAAAAACACATTTAAAATATGTCAATAAAATAATATACTAGTACTTTTCGGACGGTGCGAGTGGACAATATAAAAATAAAAAGAATTTTATAAATCTTAAGGTGTTTCCACACCAAAGAAACATGTCAGGAAACATTATTTAAAAACAATTTCTGAAATGTTTACCATTTGTTTCAAAAACATTTCAGAAACATTTCATAAACAATTCAGAAATGTTTCGCGAATAGTTCAGACCAAAATAATCATTTTTTAAATATTTCGGAAACATTTTTGAAATGTTTCTGAACTGTTTAAAAAATGTCGCACCATTTTGAATATTTTGAAATGGCATCTGAGTGGCACTTCTTCCCAACATGGCAAAGGACCATGTGACGGAGTATGTGGAACTCTGAAACGATTTGCTGCTAGAGCAAGCCATCAAAGGGCGAATAATCAAATCCGTACACCAAGAGAGTTATTTGACTGGGCTATAGAAGATCTACCAAGTATTACGTGTTCCTATTCAACCATCGCATTTTTTTAATTGACTGCGATTGACAAAATCCTTTAGAATCGTTCGTTCACAATAGCACACATTGAAAATAGTCAATTATCAACTGTCGATTGATCTTCGCAATAAGGCTCAATGTTATAAATACCAATGTAAGTCACTTACTTTCAGCATGAATTTGGGCCGATAGCAAGAAAATCCCCGAAATTCAGTACACGGTTGGTAATTTCGCCTTCATCGGTTAGGATTTTTGTGATTTTGATGAATCTAAATGCAAATAAAGTTTTATCAAGCAATTTATTATTTGGAATTATAAATTCAATTTTAGTTTACCTTTCAAAGGAAATGATATCTGCAGCCAGAGACAGTGGTCCCTATTGCGAGTGTCGATTAATTTCCATGTTGGTATTGTGTAACACAATCGACAAAAGTTTGAAGTTATTGTGAATAACATCTGGGTTACTGTGAACTACGAAATGCTTTGACAGTTTCTTGACAGTAGCTAACGCCACATTCAAAACAAATAAATTCGTAAAATACAAGTATAATATAAAAATAATACATATAATAATAAAATGACTTCAGTTGAGTCTGGTTCGATGATTCAGACGAAGGAAATTCCACAAACGAGTTTATAGAGATTGCCAGAAATAGGAAGTGGCTAAGGGACAACTCGAAAAAAAATGGTATAATTTTTGGTACCTTAAGGCATTTTTCCCAGGTACTTGTGGGTGGTCCTAAACTATTCAGAGCTATGGCAAACTGCTACCATCTTTTCTTCGCCTAAGTCTTAACACAAATTCCTTTAGCAATATTTGGGTTTTCTTCCATATATTTAACCAACTACTCAAGCTGTTTTTTGTTGCGGACTACCTTCGACCTATAATTATTCTTATTATGAAGAAGAAAATGCACTTTAATTGTATTTAACCAACTTACATGTTTGCAAACAATATTTTTGTTTTCGTTTTCACTGACAGTCGATCAGAAAAATTTAAACGACAACAAGCGATTGTCAAATCGACAAATGTCTATCACAATTGCCATTCACAATAACAAAATCTGCAATCGACGATTGACAAACGACAAATGTCAATCACGATTGCCATTCGCAATACCAAAATCTACAATCGACGATTGACAATCGATAAATGTCGCTCATCGATCAATAATCGACACTCGCAATAGGGGCCAGTGTCATCAGTGACAGATGAACTAATAAGACATTACAACAAAATACTTTCGACTTTCGCTCTTCTTCCTATTGGCAATATAAGGGGTTTTTCTTTTTTAGCCCCGAGTGGGGAACAGAGCGGGGCCCGAGCGAACAGAGCTAGCTCCGAGCTGAACGTAACCTGAGCGCTCCGAGCTAATTAAGAAACAGAATTGAGCACTGAACTGTCATTAGATAAATTTTTTCTATTAATTTTCCATTGCAATTTATTAAGGAATTTGAAAATACATGTTCGCTTGGGCTAAATGCGAATTATTAAATTAAAGTGAAGTAAAACAAAAAGAAAGTGGAAATACTGCACAAATAAAAATTAAAAAACTAACGACACGCTACTATAAAGTAGCTAAAGAAAAATCTAAACGATCACAAGTGATATTTGTGAATTAGAAAAAAAAAAAAAAAAAAAAAAGAATCACCACGCGCATAAGAAATTGTTCTCAAACTATATCCCCGCATGGGGGGATTACAAAAACTTAAAACAAATAAATCTAATGATAGGGATAGCACGCCTTCCCACAAAATAATAAAAAAAAGGATATTAGAGCAGCGCGTTTGCTGCTGTTTCTTAAAAATAATAAAAGGGAAATGGAGAATTCTCCCATAACCCCAAAAAATGTGTCGCAGACCGCGAAAAAATTTAAAACGCATGGGTCATTAACACCAAACACTTCCACCCTGACTTCTATGGACAGCACTAACTGTGCAGACGAAAACCATTTCGCCATTCTGGGCGATATTAATGTTGCACGCAGGCAGTTAAGCCCGAGTGAAAGAAAAAAGTTTCAACACAAAATCCCAGAACAACCAAAGGAAGATTGGCCTACGCAGTTGAACAACGATGCGAAAGCAGCACAAACAGCAGCGACAAAAAAACATCAACAGCATTTGGAGAATACTCCGGGAACCAGCGCAGCCTCAACCATTCTTGGAGCAGATACACCCAACATCAACAGCAACAACAACAGCGTCAGCGGCAGCAGCTACAACAACAACAGCAGCAAGCGACCAGGTAAGTTCTGTCCATCAATTTTTATGTTCGATGCAGACACTAAGAAACTAGGCGCGGATTTAAGTGAAAAATCAAAAACGGTAACTTTTAACTTTAAATTTATTAATTGCAACAAACGCAAAACAAAGCTTTTGGTGGATGAACCGGGGGTCCACCGGGAAATCATGGAATCTCTTAAAAAATCCGAAGAGGTGCAAGCATACTCGTTTACTCTAAAAGATAATAAAACGGTAAATTTAATTCTAAGGGGATTATCCTCTGATTTCCTGGCTGAGGAAGTCCTCAGAGAAATAGAGAATGTGTCACCAAATAAAGTTGAAAAAGTCTTCAATTTCGAAACCATTAGGTCCAAAAAAGAAGGACTAAAGTATAACCTTTTTGTTGTTTGACTCTTTCCGGGAAGGTCGGCGGAAGAGATCCTAAAGATCAGGTATTTGTGCCACTTCAGAATACACTGGGAAAAACCTCATGGCAACAAGGGGGCACTCCAATGCAGGAGATGCCAAAAATTGTGCATTTTCGTATCGATGCGTAAAATACGATAGTAAACACCAACCAGGGAGTTGCCCCTTGAACTCCATGGCAAAAGAAGAAACAAAAGCTCGTTGTGTGAATTGTGGCTTGGACCATCCAGCCAACTATAGAGGGTGTGAGTCCTATAAGGCCTTCACGGCACAGAAGAGAAAAGTCCTTAGGGAAGCCTCGGAAAAAAAAGAAAAAGCTTCAATAAAACAACAATGCCTAATTCCAGTCCAGGAGTTAACCGGGTCTCATCAGAGGTCTCTTTCGCCGACATCCTTAGAAAAGGTAAAAATGAGGCACAAACCCTGCCACAACCTTCTGAGGGTATTGCCAGAAACAATAACAACAACTTTTTAAATCAATTTCTCAATCTGTCAAATAACTTGTTCGGCATGAAGGTTTCAAGCCTCTTGCCAAAATCGAAAGCTTTGTTATTAACTTTAACGATTCGGGCGAATCAATGCAACAGAAGAGGATGAATTATCTTAATATCCTCAACCAAATAAATGGCCCTTAAACTCCTAACTTTTAACATTGCGTCCTTAATCGAACATAGCAGGAGGATTGAACTCCATAAAATCCTCCTTGCCAGCGAAACCTCCATTGCCTGCATACAAGAAACCAGACTGTCGGGTCGACATAAACCATCTATTGATACATTTAATATAATCAGAGATGACAGGGGCCAAGGCGTCGCCCTTCTGATTAAGAAAACAATAAAATATGATGAAGTTAGGATCCCCAACTTACACTCTCCATCTTCTTTTGTCACAATCAAAATTAAAGGGTCTGGGGTTAGCAAAAACATACTCTTCGGAACAATTTACTTACCTTCCAACATTCCAACAGTCAGCAATCATTGATTTGTGAGGATCTCTCAAAAATCTAACTCAAAGCAGGTACCTTGAGAGCTGGCTGTCGTCCGTGGCACCTGATATTACAATACTTACAGCCCAAAACCGCACTTTTCCTAGATCGGGGTCTTTCTTAGACCACTTTGTTGTATCCACAAACCTTATCAATACTTCATGCCCAAACTTTAAAATAGAGACACTTCCATCCTTTTCGGACCACTTCCCGGTAGCGTTAAACCTTAATATTTCCGATTTGGGGATTGCTGCGGCTGATCCAATCGGCAGCAGTCGTTTAAGAACACCCACTGGCCCAGCTTCAAAAGAGTCATAGGCACCAGATTAGAGACGATCGCTCCCCCAGACAACGAATGTCTCTCTGACTATGAGATAGACACTCATATAGAAAATTTTAACAAGGTTGTTTATGAAACAATAAACATACACTCGTCAAACTCCCCCGCCGAGTTCAAAAAGTATTCACTCCTCCCGGAGAACATAAAAGTCCTTTTCAGGACTAAACCACGCTGGCAGAGGGAGTTGAAGAAAATCTTCCACAGATATTACAATCGCATAAACGACGAATACAAGGCCCTCTCAAATAGAATCACTCTTTTGAGACGTATCATTCAGGAGAAAGTGAGAATATGGTTGAACGACAAATTCGCATCTCGACTATCAAAAATCAAACCAAGTAGCCAGGCCTTTAAAGAAGCCCATCGGTTCCTGGGAAAAAGGAGCAGATTCGGTTGTAATGAGGTCCTTGTTAACGACGTGCCGATAACAGGCGAAACGGAGGTGGTAGCGGCCTTTCAACATCACTTTGCCGAAGTCTACAAAGCGGTCACTCCTAACGAGGACATGAACTTCGCAAGAGAAGTACAAATAGTAGCGCAACAGGCCAGAAGGTCAATACCTCTGCATATATTTCTCCTCAATGCTACTGAATCCGCTCTTAACCATCCAGTGTCCCATATTTTCACCTCCTCCTCAGACATCTCCGACATAATCCGAAGAATCAACAGTAAGAAATCGACAGGCCCAGATAATATATCTACTTTTATTATCAAAAAACTTCCTCCCTCTGCTATTAACTTCCTAACAATTTTATACTACAATTGTATCAACAATGGTTACTTCCCAGGAGTGTGGAAAAACGCGAGACTAATCCCTCTTATTAAAAAGCCCAATAATTACAACATCAGTAACTACAGGCCGATCTCACTTCTTTCAAACGTGGGTAAAGTGTTCGAAAGAATAATCCTTGAAAAATTAGATAGTTATATCGAAGAGAACATCGAATTTATTCCAGACCTCCAATTCGGTTTCAAGAAGGGACACTCTACAGAGCACGCCCTACTTAAGGTACACAGCGACGTCACAAATAATCTTAGGAACAAGAAGTGCACAATGGCCTGTTCGCTAGATGTACAAAAGGCATTTGACAGTGTCTGGAGGGATGGTCTAATTTATAAGTTATTACAACCTAACTACCCGCGTCACATAACAAATCTTCTTATCAGCTTCCTGTCGGACAGATCATTCTTTGTCCAATTACAAGAAACGAAATCAACTTCAACGCAAATGTATAGAGGAGTTGAACAGCGATCTATACTCGGCCCACGGTTATACAACCTGTTTATCCACGACTTTCCACACACTCTTTATGCCCAAAGTACGCTGCACTCACAAGCTATCTTGTATGCAGACGACACCTTCGCATACGCTAGTGGAGATTATCCATTAGATGCACTTAGGTATCTTAAAACACACCTAGACTCGATCATAGAGTACTATAAAAAATGGGGCATTAAGATAAATGAACAAAAGTTTGAATGCATTTGCTTCAGAAATGCAATACAATGCAAAAACCAAATAAAATACCTGGTGGTAAATTTTAACAATCTTTTCAAATTCAACAGACACGCTCATTTGACCAAAATAAAGGCACGGAAAATTTCATACATGCTTATGCCATTAATGAAGCATAAATCTCTCAACAAGGGGGTTAAACTTTTATTCTATAAAACAATGATAAGACCAATCTTAACTTACGCGTTCTCAGTATGCTTCTCAATTTCGCCAACCACGGCCAGGGAATTGGAAAGCCTCGAAAGGAGAATCTTGCGTACCTGTGTAAATAAAAACTTCCAATCACGCACCAAACGCTTTTCAAATGCATGTCAAACACCATTCCGCTGATTAAATACGCAATCGCTTTAATGACAAAGTCTTTGAATAAAATAGAATATAACGAAAACGATACAATAAAATATATATACGCGTCACAAATAAACACAAACTTGGACGACTCGTTGTATTTATCTCCATTCAGCTTGATGGACCCCCCATTCCATTCTACCAAAACGCTCATAGCGGCCAAAACCGGGGCTAAGGCCCCAATATCGTCTCTGTAAATTGCAAAAAAAAAAATATATATACCTAATTATAAAAATTTCGCATGTGTCGAACATATTAGTTGGTGAATAGAACTTGCCCGAGTTCTAGTTTTACATAATCACCTTATACTATATCCAAATAAAAAAAAAAAAATCTTACGTTACTCTTGTTAAATGCATTCACTGTAATGATGTATGGCCTCCGAAATACTTAATCTCGTATCCCAAATCAATGTATATAGTCAAAATAATTTTATATGGAAATGACCTGTCATCTAAATAAGAAAACTTACATATTATTTATTCTAAATGTCATTATACCTTATTACTGTATAACTTAATTTGCGTCTCATCTCATACCAGTGAAGTCAAAATTTCAATATGTAATCTGTTATCATCATCTTCTCGATATACGTAAACACGTATAATCAACAAAAGAAAAATAGAAAAAAAAAAAAAATCGAAATGAAAAGTACAAATATGTATTCTCAACCAAAACATGAATGTAAAAAGAATCTCTCGATTCAAACAAAGCAAAAGTAAAAACATAGGGGCGGGCTACAGTCCGCTTGGGCGAACTGTTGGATACCCTATTCTTATTCCTATATCTCATAAGTGGGCGTGACAAAAATTTAAAGGATTTTATCGAAAAAACTAAGCTTTTGTAAATAAAAACGCTCCCTAGCTCAAACTTTGGTTTTTCAATAAAATTGTTTTATTTAATTGTGGGCGTGTCAGTAGGCGGATTTAAAAAAAATTTAAGTATGAGCATAAAGGGCACCTAGAGAGTATATACTATAAATTTCAGCTCCCTAGCTCAAACTTTGGACTTTCAAAAATAAAATAAAAATAATTGTGGGCGTGTCAGTAGGCGGATTTTGAAAATATTTACACATGAGCATAAAGGGCCCCTAGAGAGTATATATTAAAATTTTCAGCTCCCTAGCTCAAATTTTGGTTTTTCAAAAAAAATATTTTATTTAATTGTGGGCGTGTCAGTGGGCGGATTTTGAAAATTTTATGTCCCAAGCAGTTTTATGGGCCAAAGATCATATATAAAAAATTTCAGCTTTCTAGCTCAAAATTCAATTTTTCCCAAAATTTGTTTTATTTAATTGTGGGCGTGTCAGTGGGCGGATTTTGAAAATTTTATGTCCCAATCAGTTTTATGGGCCATAGATCATATATAAAAAATTTCAGCTCTCTAGCTCAAAATTCGATTTTTTCCAAAATTTTGTTTTTTTGAGTTTGTGGGCGTGTCTGTGGGCGGATTTCAAAAATTCTTAAACTTGATTATTTCGGGACCCTAGAGAGTATATGGTTAAAATTTCAGCTCTCTAGGTCCAGTTTAAAGGCCTAATTTTTGCCGACGGACGGACGGACGGACGGACGGACGGACGGACGGACATGGCTAGATCGACATTACTATCGATGCTGATCATAAATATAGTAACTTTTAGGGGTCTACGGGCAATATTAAGGTATGTTACAAACTATGCGTCAAAATTAATATACCCCTAGAATAGGGTATAAACATAGGGACGGGCTACAGTCCGCTTGGGCGAACTGTTGGATACCCTATTCTTATTCCTATCCCTCATAAGTGGGCGTGACAAAAGTCTAAGTATGGTTGAATTGTTAAGAACGCTCTACATATTTTGTTATATAACATTTAAAGGATTTTATCAAAAAAAAAAAAAACGCTCCCTAGCTCAAACTTGGGTGTTTCAATAAAATTGTTTTATTTAATTGTGGGCGTGTCAGTAGGCGGATTTAAAAAAAATTAACACATGAGAATAAAGGGCTACTAGAGAGTATATATTATAAATTTCAGCTCCCTGGCTCAAACTTTGAATTTTCAAAAAAAAAAAAATTAATTGTTGGCGTGTCAGTGGGCGGATTTTGAAAATATTTACACATGAGCATAAAGGGCCCATAGAGAGTATATACTATAAATTTCAGCTCCCTAGCCGAAACTTTGGATTTTCAAAAATTAATATACCCTTAGAATAGGGTAAAAAAAAAATATTTTATATATTTGTGGGCGTGTCAGTGGGCGGATTTTGAAATTTTTTTATCCCGAGCAGTTTTAGGAGTCATAGATCATATATAAAAAATTTCAGCTTTCTAGCTCAAAATTCGATTTTTTCCAAAATTTGGTTTTTTTGAGTTTGTGGGCGTGTCTGTGGGCGGATTTCAAAAATTCGTAAACTTGATTATTTCGGGACCCTAGAGAGTATATGGTTAAAATTTCAGCTCTCTAGGTCCAGTTTAAAGGCCTAATTTTTGGCTACAGACGGACGGACGGACATGGCTAGATCGACATTACTATCGATGCTGATCATAAATATAGTAACTTTTAGGGGTCTACGGGCAATATTAAGGTATGTTACAAACTATGCGTCAAAATTAATATACCCTTAGAATAGGGTATAATGAGGAAAAGAGATACCCAGATCTAGTGGTTGTCCCTTATCCTCTCGTAGTTTTAAGTGTAGTAAAATTGTATATAATCGTAGTATCTAGTCATATCACGACCACAGAGTCGAAAGAGACAGCATAATAGCTATTCTATTGAGCAATAGCCTCACAGCGTTAAAATGTTAAAGTAAAGCCAAGTCGGCAATCGAAAAAAAAGTAATTGAAAGAGAGAGCCATACATTAGGCGTTTTTCTTTTTTAGCCCCGAGCGAGGAACAGAGTGCGGCCCGAGCGATCAGAGCTCGCTCCGAGCTAAACGTAACCTGAGCGCTCCGAGCTAATTAAGAAACAGAATTGAGCACTGAACTGTCATTAGATAATTTTTTTTTATTAATTTTCAAAATAGTCAGGTTTGCTTCTGAAATTGGTGTTTGTCAAGGATTGTTTCATTTAAATTATATTTTCTAGTAAATAAACTATGGAAAAAGCACAGCCGCGCTCAGCTTTTCGCTCGATGTGCTCGGTCATTTTCAATCGAGCTCATAGAGCGAGCCCTGAGCTAGCTCAGAGATAAAAAAGAAATACAAATTTTGTGCTCAGAGCGCTCCGAGTTAAAAAAGTAACACAGTTCTTTTTTTGACAGCTCAGTGCCCCGCTCGGAGCTAAAAAAGAAAAACCCCTATTATAGTCTCAGTTTTCCTATTTCTATAAGTTCATACTCAGATAACAAATGTCAAAATCGATATATAAAAAGACTCAATAAAGAATCTGAATCTGAATCTATTAATTTTCAAAATAGTCAGGTTTGCTTCTGAAATTGGTGTTTGTCAAGAATTGTTCTATTTAAATTATATTTTCTAGTAAATAAACTATGGAAAAAGCACAAATAATGAATGAAGTCAGCCGCGCTCAGCTTTTCGCTCGATGTGCTCGGTCATTTTCAATCGAGCTCATCGAGCGAGCCCTGAGCTAGCTCAGAGATAAAAAAAGAAATACAAATTTTGTGCTCAGAACGCTCCGAGTTAAAAAAGTAACACAGTTCTTTTTTTGACAGCTCAGTGCCCCGCTCGGAGCTAAAAAAGAAAACCCCCTATTATAGCCCCATAAGTTTTCCTATTTCTATAAGTTCATACTCAGATAACAAATGTCAAAATCGATGTATAAAAAGACTCAATAAAGAATCTGAATCTGAATCTATTAATTTTCAAAATAGTCAGGTTTGCTTCTGAAATTGGTGTTTGTGAAGAATTGTTCTATTTAAATTATATTTTCTAGTAAATAAACTATGGAAAAAGCACAAATAATGAATGAAGTCAGCCGCGCTCAGCTTTTCGCTCGATGTGCTCGGTCATTTTTAATCGAGCTCATGGAGCGAGCCATGAGCTAGCTCAGAAATAAAAAAAAGAAATACAAATTTTGCGCTCAGAGCGCTGCGAGCTAAAAAAGTAACACAGTTCTTTTTTTGACAGCTCAGTGCCCCGCTCGGAGCTAAGAAAGAAAAACGCCTATAGTAACAGCCAATTTACAAATGTGTATGCCTCATATATCGTGGATTCAAAAATAACGGGAAAAGTTTAGTCAGCGATTTTGCTTGAAGGGTCTAATCGTTCCAGTTCTGTGTCCTTATTCATTCCATTCTGGATATTCCGGATACAAAGTTCGAAAATTCTGTCTTTTCGATTTTCCTTATCCGGAAAGATTAAAGAAACACACTCAGTATGTACAATCATTATTATTTTTATTTAACAACAATTTATATATATGTACCTATATTAATTGCAGATTTCAAAATAAAAGGTGGCTTATTTAGGAGTAATATTCAGTGTAATAGTTCATGAGTGACCTTGTTGTTATGACTCAACCGCTGAAATTCGAAAATGTGTTGTTTCTTGGGTCGAACTTGTAATATCGTCAATAACACCTAATATTCGCCGTTTGAATAGTGTCATTTGCGATTGTGTCATTTCGTTTATTTCCGGTAAAAGACTTAACAGAAACATTTTCTTTGGATTATCATTAGCATCAACGTAATCATTTCCCTTCCTTTTAGGGAATCGCACAAACGTCCTTCTGGCGTCATCGTTTGAAAGGTGTTCTTCTACAATGTCCATGCTTGTGTGTTGTTCTGTAACTGAGGGGGCTTCTTCGTCGAAGATGTCAATTAATTCATTTTTTATTTGTATTTCATTGTCTGAGTTTGAAGGCTGTTGTTCTTTTATGGTTTCCGTGCTTGTATGTGGCTTTGATTTCGATGATGGCGTTTCTGATTCTACTAAGTCAATTACTTCAGTTTCAATTCCAACCTCTATGACGTCTTCTGAACTTTCACTGTGCTGCGATGAAAAAGATTGGTAATGGATCGACTCTATTCCTTTTTCAGCTGAAAACCAATAATTGATTTTCCTTTCTTTAAGAAATGGTATGGCAAACTGCATGAAATTAAATAAATAATAGGGTTTTGTTGCTTTGCCACCTTTTTTACGCTTTTTTATATTTCTAGCCAAAACAGCTTTAAGATTTTTCCACCTTTTTTTACATGCTTCCACTGAAAAAGATAAACAATTTCAATAAGTAAGAATTTGATGGATTAAAGTTATTATTATTTTTAGTCCTTGTTATGAGTATTTGATAAGTTACAGTATGCAGGTATTTTATGTTCATGCTGTTGCTTGCTCCTGTGGAAGAGAAGATTCCACCACCAAACAATGTACCAACATACTGATGTACTGTACAAACTTGTGCTTCGCTCAAACCTCTGTTTGCTTGCTTCTGTGGAAAATAAAATAATTTAACAATAAATAAAGTTTGGTTTTGGTTCAAAAACAATCTCTTTTGCTTTTCATTGGGCACGGAAAATCTGAAATCTGAAAGCAAACTCAAGAGTCACCAATGGAAAGCGACATAAAAAACATAGGGGCGGGCTACAGTCCGCTTGGGCGAACTGTTGGATACCCTATTCTTATTCCTATATCTCATAAGTGGGCGTGACAAAAATTTAAAGGATTTTATCGAAAAAACTAAGCTTTTGTAAATAAAAACGCTCCCTAGCTCAAACTTTGGTTTTTCAATAAAATTGTTTTATTTAATTGTGGGCGTGTCAGTAGGCGGATTTAAAAAAAATTTAAGTATGAGCATAAAGGGCACCTAGAGAGTATATACTATAAATTTCAGCTCCCTAGCTCAAACTTTGGACTTTCAAAAATAAAATAAAAATAATTGTGGGCGTGTCAGTAGGCGGATTTTGAAAATATTTACACATGAGCATAAAGGGCCCCTAGAGAGTATATATTAAAAATTTCAGCTCCCTAGCTCAAATTTTGGTTTTTCAAAAAAAATATTTTATTTAATTGTGGGCGTGTCAGTGGGCGGATTTTGAAAATTTTATGTCCCAAGCAGTTTTATGGGCCAAAGATCATATATAAAAAATTTCAGCTTTCTAGCTCAAAATTCAATTTTTCCCAAAATTTGTTTTATTTAATTGTGGGCGTGTCAGTGGGCGGATTTTGAAAATTTTATGTCCCAATCAGTTTTATGGGCCATAGATCATATATAAAAAATTTCAGCTCTCTAGCTCAAAATTCGATTTTTTCCAAAATTTTGTTTTTTTGAGTTTGTGGGCGTGTCTGTGGGCGGATTTCAAAAATTCGTAAACTTGATTATTTCGGGACCCTAGAGAGTATATGGTTAAAATTTCAGCTCTCTAGGTCCAGTTTAAAGGCCTAATTTTTGCCGACGGACGGACGGACGGACATGGCTAGATCGACATTACTATCGATGCTGATCATAAATATAGTAACTTTTAGGGGTCTACGGGCAATATTAAGGTATGTTACAAACTATGCGTCAAAATTAATATACCCCTAGAATAGGGTATAAAGATAGTACTAAAATGTTTTAAATATCATCACTGTGAAATGTCCAAAGTACAGTCTTAATCGAAAGTATTTTCGTTCTCGCTCTCTCTATTTCTCTTAATTAAATGCAACTACAACTACCAGTCTACTACCAATAATATAGCCATATTACGGTCACCTACCCATTCTCATAGGCGATTTTTTCTTTGTGTACATTTTGAATCGGAACTCTGTTTTATTTCTTGTTTCACTGTGAACACTTCAGTTTCACATTATGCATAATTAAAAATATGCAATAAACATCATTTCATCTTACTGCTGCCGCAGCAATAGAGTTACTTATTCGTCATATACAAATAAAATACAGATACAGATATTATAAAAGTAATGAACTTACCTGACATGTTTACCTCGCTCCCAACTTTTCTCCACCCCTCTTCGACAATATCTTTACGAGAGTAGTCCGGTAGCCCGTGGTTATACAAGAAAGGATATTTCTTTACTTCTGTTACAAATTGTTTGTTTTGCGATTGCTCATCTACTGTTGATAGAGTTGATAAGTTCATTTCAGGTGCTCCACACGCGAACGCGACACGTTCTAACAGAAAAGCGACGAGAAACTGAAATTGCAGGAGAGTAGCTTACAAATGGTTTGTCGTTGAATTGATAGTTATAGTCAGTGTGACCAATTTAGCATATATCCTAAATTTAGCAGGAATATTTTATTTTTAGCGTAATTTTTTTTTCAGTATGTATAATTATGTTTAGCCAAGAAAATTAAGGTGGCATGGCGGCTGCTGTAATGAGAACATGATAGAAATAAAGCAGTAATTATATAGCTTTCAAGTGAAGGTACGTATTCATTCAACATTTCGAAACGAAACTTCGAAATTGCATTTCACCGTTCCCACTGGACAGACGAAATTTCGTATAACAGCTACGACAAAACTTGGTTGCGCTAACTTATATATGAATTCAGTGGCTTGATTTAAATCCGTGGTTGTCAACTTTCTGATCTTTCTTATACCCTAATCCAGTGTTTTTCAAACTGTGGGTCGCGACCCCCTTGGGGGTCGCGTAAGGGTAGGTATATTAATTTTTGAAAATCCAAAGTTTGAGCTAGGGAGCTGAAATTTATAATGTATACTCTCTATGGGCCCTTTATGATCATGTGTAAATATTTTCAAAATCCGCCCACTGACACGCCACAATTATTTTTTTTTTTTTGAAAATTCAAAGTTTGAGCTAGGGAGCTGAAATTTATAATATATACTCTCTAGGGGCCCTTTATTCTCATGTGTTATTTTTTTTTTAAATCCGCCTACTGACACGCCCACAATTAAATAAAACCATTTTATTGAAACATCCAAGTTTGAGCTAGGGAGCGTTTTTTTTTTATAAAATCCTTTAAATGTTATATAACAAAATATGTAGAGCGTTCTTAACAATTCCACCATACTTAGACTTTTGTCACGCCCACTTATGAGGGATAGGAATAAGAATAGGGTATCCAACAGTTCGCCCAAGCGGACTGTAGTCCGTTCCTATGTTTTAATAAATGTTGAAGTCTTGGTTGTACTCGTATCTTTGAGACGTTAACAATTAAATCATTTTCCAATTGAAGCCTATTTCTCTTCTTACTTTTTATACCCTATTCTAATGTTATATTAATTTTGACGCATAGTGTGTAACATACCTTAATATTGCCCCTAAACGTTGCTATATTTATGATCAGCATCGATAGTAATGTCGATCTAGCCATGTCCGTCCGTTCGTCCGTCCGTCCGTCGGCAAAAATTGGGCCTTTAAACTGGGACTAGAGAGCTGAAATTTTAACCATATACTTTCTAGGATCCCGAAATAATGAAGTTTACGAATTTTTGAAATCCGCCCACAAACTCAAAAAAACAAAATTTTGGAAAAAATCGAATTTTGAGCTAGAAAGCTGAAATTTTTTTTATACGATCTATGACTCCTAAAACTGCTCGGGATATAAATTTTTCAAAATCCGCCCACTGACACGCCCACAAATAAATAAAACAATTTTATTGAAAAACCAAAATTTTAGCTAGGGAGCTGAAATTTATAATATATACTCTCTAGGGGCCCTTTAAGCTCATGTGTAAATATTTTCCAAATCCGCCTACTGACACGCTCACAACTTAAAAAAAACTTTTTTTGGAAATCCAAAGTTTGAGCTAGGGAGCTGAAATTTATAATATATACTCTCTAGGGGGCCCTTTATGCTCATGTGTAAATATTTTCAAAATCCGCCCACTGACACGCCCACAATTTAAAAAAAATCTTTTTTGAAAATTCAAAGTTTGAGCTAGGGAGCGGAAATTTATTCTAGGGGCCCTTTATGCTCATGTGTTATTGTTTTTAAATCCGCGGTTGTTTTCGATAAAATCCTTTAAATGTAATATAACAAAATATGTAGAGCGTTTTTAACAATTCAACAATACTTAGACTTTTGTCACGCCCACTTATGAGGGATAGGAATACGAATAAGGTATCCAACAGTTCGCCCAAGCGGACTGTAGCCCGTCCCTATGTTTATATTTATCATTGATGAGAATGTGAGTTCACATAGGTATGAAGTGGCGAATGTCACTAACAATCTTAAAGCCTCTTTTGCCAGTTCTGGATATTCTCCTCTTCTCTTTATCCAGAAATTATCAAGAGTTTTTGATGTGAATTCAATTCTCAGCATACCATCTGCAGCTAAATCCATGATTTTCTTTCATCTTTACCGATGGTAGATCGGCAAGTTGGACAGACATATTCAAAAAAGGATTTAGTATCCATCTTTGTCCATTTCCACCTTCAGAATCCAGTTCTGAAAAGTAACTCAATAGTTTCTTCTCCAAATTATGCAAACTTTGTATCATGAGAATAATGTAAGAGTCTACTGTCTCTATTATCCATTCATCAGACGAAATTTCTTCGAAAATCTTCTGAACGCAGGGAAAAGAATCATAAATTTTTGTTTGCAAAGACTCTGACCAAAAACGAAGTTTCGCGAGAAATCCTCTGATCTTGTC
Source organism: Portevinia maculata (assembly GCA_949715645.1). Lineage (NCBI taxonomy): Eukaryota > Metazoa > Arthropoda > Insecta > Diptera > Syrphidae > Portevinia > Portevinia maculata. The sequence goes on from OX454526.1 coordinate 227,346,174, forward strand.
TTTTGCAGTTATAATATTTTCTTCTCTCCCTTGGAGGCTTTTATTCAAGATGTTTAAGTGGTCAAAAAGATCAGCGAGAAATGATGGTTTTAATAGCCAAGTGGGGTCAGAAAAATGATTACAATATCCAGATTTTGAATCTTGTAAGAACATCAATAATTCAGCTTTTAATTCCAGAACTCGTGTCAATATCTTTCCTTTTGACAACCATCTGACCTCTGAGTGATAAAGGAGATTTTGATGGAGCGAACCCATTTCATCACAAATGATCCTAAACAGCCGACTTTGCAAGGCCTTGCCTTTAATAGAGTTCACGACTTTGATCACATCTTTAAGCACTTCATTTAATTCAGAAGGTAAAACCTTCGCTGCTAGAACTTGTCGATGAAGAAAGCAGTGTGTCCATGAAACGTTTGGCATTATTAATTTTAATTTTGCAATGAGTCCGCTTTTGTTGCCTGTCAAAGCTTTAGCACCATCGCTACAAATAGCAAAACATTTTGTCCAATCAATCTCGTAGTCGCGACAGCTTTCTAAAAACATGTCGTACAAACACTGGCCAGTAGTATTTGCAGGAAGAGCTTTGCAAAATAAAATGTCTTCTTCAATATTTTCTTCTGCTTTAAAACCACAAACTGCGCACAATCTGAAACATCAGTAGATTCATTGCATTGCAACTGGATGCAAAATGTGGACTCTTCTTTAATTTTTCGATCAACTGTTCTCGAATGTCAACGGCCATGTCACTTATCCTCCGCTCAATTATTGTATTATCAGAAAGTGGTATGCTTTTAAGTTTATCTGCCTCCTGTTTACCCAACATAATTTCAACCATATCCAGGTCCGCCGGCAAAATAAGATTCTCAGCAATTGTATGTGGTTTCCCAGCTTTGGCGACTCAGTATGCTACTTGATAGCTAGCTAACAATGCTTTCTCATTCGCACTCGATAACTAAATAAATATTAAAATAGAAATAAATTAAGAAGATACATATACGTATGTTATTCCATACCAGACAAAAAATTACGAAAATAAAAAAATAAACAATAAATGTAGTAAAGCAGATCAAATATGAAACAAACGTATATTTTTCGCGAAGTTTAGTCGGTTATTTGTTAGCACATACATATATGTATATGTAGATCGGTATCAAGTTTAAATTAAAACTTAAATATTAGTTTTGATCGAAAAATAATAAAGGGCAAAAAAAAGATAAATAAAACTTATTTTTCATTACCTGAATTACAGAACTTTGTTGCTGGTTAAGAGATTTCAGTTTTCTTTCGAAAAATTCCAACGGCTTATCAGCTTCCTTGGGATGTTTTGTTGAAAGATGTCGTATAAGCTTTGATGGTTTCATACTTTCAGCAGATAATACTTCACTACAAATTACACATTGAGGTTTATTATTCAAAACCTTAAAACCATATTTGAGGTAGTTGTCGTAATAAAGTCTATTTTGTTTCGACTTTGTCTTGCTTTCGCTGCTTCCACTTGTACCGGATGTGCGAGACTGCGACGGTCTTTTGAGAAATTTATCCATTTTATACTCAGATATTTCCCGACAGGTTGTACACAACACTTAAATGTATGATCAATAATGATTCTCACTTGAAAAAAATTAAATGACAATTCTGATGCGCACATAAGAATTAAAAAAATTAAAATTAATGCAAGGCCTGCTGCTTTTTTTTCATTTTTGGTAGCACGGGAAAACTACTTTGCGGATAAGCGAAATCTCTGTGTAATGAGACTGGATATGAAAGGGGTTCAGGATATGCCACTTTTTTAATAATTGATAAAGTATTATTATGAATGTGGGGGTCGCCAGAAAGTTTTTTACTTACAAAGGGGTCGCGTACTCAAAAAGTTTGAAAAACACTGCCCTAATCTAATGGCTGTGACTTCATAATATGTTGTTTTTTTTACGATGTGTACCTACAAGGGATTTTTTATGTGTGTAGGTTATAATATTGTTGCATCGATTAGTCAACTTGCAGCGCCATCTAGTCGAGAATCATATAATCGATATTTGGCAGCATTTGAGATGCAGTTTGAGTAGCTGTGGGATGGTTAGTACATCTGTTGTTCTCGAGCTTTCTGAACTCAACGAATCTGGAAGTTTCGGTGGGTGTTACTGGGAGATATAAGGCGTTTTTCTTTTTTAGCTCCGAGCGGGGCACTGAGCTGTCAAAAAAAGAACTGTGTTACTTTTTTAGCTCGGAGCGCTCTGAGCACAATATTTGTATTTCTTTTTTATCTCTGAGCTAGCTCAGGGCTCGCTCGATGAGCTCGATTAAAAATGACCGAGCACATCGAGCGAAAAGCTGAGCGCGGTTGACTTCATTCATTATTTGTGCTTTTTCCATAGTTTATTTACTACAAATTATAATTTAAATGGAACAATCCTTGACAAACACCAATTTCAGAAGCAAACCTGACTATTTTGAAAATTAATAAAAAAAATTTATCTAATGACAGTTCAGTGCTCAATTCTGTTTCTTAATTAGCTCGGAGCGCTCAGTTTACGTTCAGCTCGGAGCGAGCTCTGATCGCTCGGGCCCCGCTCTGTTCCCCGCTCGGGGCTAAAAAAGAAAAACGCCTATAAATAGGTGTCGCAGGAGCACCCAAGACATTCTAGTTTTGAACCGCGATAAAGAAGTGCGATAGATGACAGCAGTGAAAGGTATAGGGAAAAAGTGGAAGTATTGAATAAGAGAAAAGTGATTGTTTATTTAAAGTGATTAATTGTGAAAGTGAATTGTTGGATTAAATAAGTGAATTATTAGAATAATAATCAAAAATTAAAAGACATTGAAAGAGAACTAATAAAGATTAATTAAATAGAATTACGTTTTATCTTTTCGAATCCTAGCCTGGATGTAACAATATGAAGAAAAAACAGAGCCTGGAAGAGTATTCCATATTTGTGTTGTACGGATGAGGAAAGATTCTTCGAACTTCACTGTACGTCTGAATACAGGCTTGAGCGTGTACTGATGTGCATTCCTTGCATGGCGAGTCATGACTAAGAGAGTCAATTGATCTCGCGATGTGTCGGTCGCCAATGAGTTTTATCGCCTGTTTTTGAATCCTGTCAAATAGCTCCAAATAAGACATTGGCGCACCAGACCAGATATGAGCGTTGTACTCCAGTTTTAGGCGGTTTAACGCCATATAAATTGTAACCGGATCAGTAGGAGTGAAACATTTCGCAGTTTTCTTGGCGACATCGAATATTTGGTCATTCCAATGAAGGTTGGAACACACTTACCGAGAATGGAAAGTCGTTCGGTTTAGCGATGCAAGTGCCATTCATGAATAATGGCAGTGTGTGTGGGTTTTGCTTTATGACAAAAGACTGCATTGCGTTTTAGGAGCATTAAATTCTACTCAATTTTTTGTACCGCACTGAGTTATGCTCGCGGTTTAATGAGCTTTACATACGTTGCCGTTCCAGTTCCACACCCGAAGAAGAGGGGCGTGACCCAACAAACGAATATAAAAAGCTGAGGGTACTGTTATAAGGGAAGGAAGCTATTGGGTTTGAAGTAACAGACAGGAGATCATTTATAAACATAGGGGCGGGCTACAGTCCGCTTGGGCGAACTGTTGGATACCCTATTCTTATTCCTATATCTCATAAGTGGGCGTGGCAAAAATTTAAAGGATTTTATCGAAAAAACTAAGCTTTTGTAAATAAAAACGCTCCCTAGCTCAAACTTTGGTTTTTCAATAAAATTGTTTTATTTAATTGTGGGCGTGTCAGTAGGCGGATTTAAAAAAAATTTAAGTATGAGCATAAAGGGCACCTAGAGAGTATATACTATAAATTTCAGCTCCCTAGCTCAAACTTTGGACTTTCAAAAATAAAAATAAAATAATTGTGGGCGTGTCAGTAGGCGGATTTTGAAAAAATTTACACATGAGCATAAAGGGCCCCTAGAGAGTATATATTAAAAATTTCAGCTCCCTAGCTTTTGGTTTTCCAAAAAAAATATTTTATTTATTTGTGGGCGTGTCAGTGGGCGGATTTTGAAAATTTTGTGTCCCAAGCAGTTTTATGGGCCAAAGATCATATATAAAAAATTTCAGCTTTCTAGCTCAAAATTCGATTTTTTCCAAAATTTTGTTTTTTTGAGTTTGTGGGCGTGTCTGTGGGCGGATTTCAAAAATTCTTAAACTTGATTATTTCGGGACCCTAGAGAGTATATGGTTAAAATTTCAGCTCTCTAGGTCCAGTTTAAAGGCCTAATTTTTGCCGACGGACGGACGGACGGACGGACGGACGGACGGACATGGCTAGATCGACATTACTATCGATGCTGATCATAAATATAGTAACTTTTAGGGGTCTACGGGCAATATTAAGGTATGTTACAAACTATGCGTCAAAATTAATATACCCCTAGAATAGGGTATAAAAATGAGAAAGAGAGTCGGAGAAAGAATAAAACCTTGGCGAACATCAACATTAATTTGGTGAGTTGCATTTGAAACCGTCCAAAACAACTTCAATTGGACGATCCGAAAGGTAATTTTTAATCCATTGAAGAAGAGTGTCATCGATTCCAAATGCACGCATTTTCGACAAGACAGCTCGATGTCAAACTGTCTCAATTGCCTTTAAAATATCAAGCGCAACATTCCTACTTTTTCCACCAAGGTCAAGAGATTGGTTCCATTTTTCGTTAAAATAGGTATGTCATCAAATCACCAGTGGACCTATTGCTGTGAAAACCATTCTGCGGGTCATTAAGAAGTTTTAAGGGATTTAAGATATTTCATAAGCTGACCAGCGTTTCCATGACCTTTTATGAAGGGACGTAAGTGCAATTTCTCGGTAGGAGGAGGGAAAAGAAGATTCTCCTGTTTTTGGGACAGGTTGGATAAATGCTGTACTCCATCTTCTCGGAAAGAGCCCTGAAGAAAATCTTACGCAGTAGTTTTGCCAGCATAGAAGGTCACCTCTTTAGAACGATAAGGGAAAAACTATCTGGCCCATCGGATTTGTGTATGCCAAGATCTCGAAGTACTCTAGCCACTGTACGAGTGCGAAATACCCACTCATTGGCGAATACATTGCGTCTACCTAGGGTGTTATTCTTTGTATCCGGTAAGAGATAAAGCATTTCATACCCAGTAATATTATGTTCTGATATGACAGCAGCATCCGCGTCGCTGTCGAAGAAGCACAGCGATCATTTAAAACTCTTTGAGAAACCGTTTAGTTTTTTCCAATTGGTTTTCTCGTATTGCCATACAGTTTTTATACCCTATTCTAGGGGTATATTAATTTTGACGCATAGTTTGTAACATACCTTAATATTGCCCGTAGACCCCTAAAAGTTACTATATTTATGATCAGCATCGATAGTAATGTCGATCTAGCCATGTCCGTCCGTCCGTCGGCAAAAATTAGGCCTTTAAACTGGACCTAGAGAGCTAAAATTTTAACCATATACTCTCTAGGGTCCCGAAATAATCAAGTTTACGAATTTTTGAAATCCGCCCACAGACACGCCCACAAACTCAAAAAAACAAAATTTTGAAAAAAATCGAATTTTGAGCTAGGAAGCTGAAATTTTTCATATATGATCTATGACCCCTAAAACTGCTCGGGATATAAAATTTTCAAAATCCGCCCACTGCCACGCCCACAAAAAAATAAAACAATTTTATTGAAAAACCAAAATTTGAGCTAGGGAGCTGAAATTTTTAATATATACTCTCTAGGGGCGCTTTAAGCTCATGTATAAATATTTTCAAAATCCGCCCACTGACACGCCCACAAATAAATAAAACATTTTTTTTGAAAATCCAAAGTTTGAGCTAGGGAGCTGAAATTTATAATATATGCTCTCTATGGGCCCTTTATGCTCATGTGTAAATATTTTCAAAATCCGCCCACTGGCACGCTCACAATTATTATTATTTTTTTTTTTGAAAATTCAAAGTGAGCTAGGGAGCTGAAATTTATAATATATACTCTCTAGGGGCCCTTTATGCTCATGTGTTAATTTTTTTTAAATCCGCCTACCGACACGCCCACAATTAAATAAAACAATTTTATTGAAACACCCAAGTTTGAGCTAGGGAGCGTTTTTTTTGATAAAATCCTTTAAATGTTGTATAACAAAATATGTAGAGCGTTCTTAACAATTCAACCATACTTAGACTTTTGTCACGCCCACTTATGAGGGATAGGAATAAGAATAGGGTATCCAACAGTTCGCCTAAGCGGACTGTAGCCCGTCCCTATGTTTTTTAAAGAGTTTCTTCTTTAAGTATGTGGTTGGAGTACGAGAAATTCGCTTATATGGAACAATTGTCTAGCGAACCTAGAGGCGGTAATACATTTAATTGTATGTACAGCAACGCTCGTGCAGTAACATGATTTTGTATATAAAATGCACACTGCTTACTGCTTGTCAATTCTCTGTTTCTAACTTTACTGCACCGAGAGTCGTAAAGGGTCTTTCATTAAGGACTTGACAGCTTCTTTTTTAAATAAAATGCAAACTACTTAAGATATCTAAAAAAAAAACTGTATTGGTTTAAATTACTATCAAAACATTTATGAATGGAAGTCGACTTCGTTCATATGTCCACTACGGGAACGTATACTAAGGTCGATACGTTGAACCCAATTTTCGAAGACTCGATCGCACATTTTGACCGATACGGCCGCTATTTCTCGTTGAATATTGGCTCTGAGCTCCTCTAACGTTGCCGGCTTGTTGGCATAAACCAATGATGTAATGTAGCCCCATAAAAAAAAGACTAGAGGCGTTAAATCACACGACTTCGGCGGCCAATAGGCCGGTCCGTTTCTCGAGATAACACATTCACCGAACTGAGACTTCAATAACTCCATTGTTGCACCTGCTGTGTAGCTTGTGGCACCGTCTTGTTGAAACCACATATCACTGATGTCCAATCCATGTAATTGCTAAAAGAAATGACGTTCCAACATGTCCCTGTTGCGAATTACCATTTACCGTAATGTGACGGTCATTTTCATCGATGAAAAAAAAGGCCCAATGACGCCACCGGCATGAAAACCGCACCAAACCGTGACATTTTGCGGATAAAGTGCTGTTTCGTGAACCAAATTATATTAAACCAAAAATGCGCTTTATCGCTGAAGACGATTTTGTGATGAGATTCTTCATTTTCTTCCAATATGTCCAGAGCCCAATTCAAGAACGTACGTCGCTTCATATGTTCAAGTGGCTTTAGTTCTTGAGTCAGCTTGATCTTGTAAGAGTGTGGGCCAAGATCGTTATGCAAAATTTGCCATAATGTGGTCTGGGAGAGTCCCAATTCTTGAGAACGCCATGAAATTGACTGATTTGGCTGGTTTGCGACGGACGCCTCTACGACATCAATATTCTCCACACTTCCAGCAAAACGTAGTCTCACTGGTACGGCAACATCAAGCAGTGACTATTCTGACTGAGAATTACGGCCGAAAATTGGCGTTAAAGCTCTTAAAGTTGCGACCACCAACTCAGAATTTCGGTAGTAAATTTTAATTATTTATAAACGGTGTTCCTTTGTGTACTTCACCATGATGAAAATGTTGATTTTAATGAATATTTTGACATTGACAGTTTGGTAATCGGCTTAAGCGTGCGTTCATACTGAAAGTTTGAAGTTGTCAAGTCGCTAATGAAAGATCCTTTATAACTATTTTTCCTGTTTGACGTTTCGTGCTGTGAAATTCTACGACATTACCTAGCATCTTAGTGTTTTTAATCTTTCGGTGATATTAAGGTCAGGCAGAAAGGAAACTGAATGATGGCAATTTCTTATGGCTGAAACCGATGTGCCGCAAGAACCGTGCAGTAAGATGATTTTGTATGTAAAACGATACATTGCTTACTACAATGTCAATTCTTGCTACACATTGTAATAGTAGCAGAACAGCACAGTTTGGTGCAGTTTTTGGGTATGACGTTTCGTGATGTGAAGTTCTACGACGTTACCTAGCGTAGATATTATAATTTTGACTCATAGTTTGTAAGATACATAGGGTCTACGATCAATAGACCCTTACAATTACTATAATTGTGATCAGCATCGCAGGTTTTGCCAATTTAGCCATATCCGTCCGTTACTAATTTTTGAACCCTAAAATTCGAGGTAAAAAGTTGAAATTTGGAACATATAGGAGGTACTCTCCATGGGTCTGAAATGATCAAATATAAGGATTTTTAAAATCCGCCCTCTAAAAAAACCTTTTGTAGAAGAAATCAAAATTCGCGCTAGAAATCGTAAATTAAAATATTATAGGTACTCTCCAGGGGCTTAAAATGCTCAAGTGTAAATATTTTCAAAATAGGCGCACTGACACGACCATTATTGAAAACACAACAGTTTATTAAAAAAGTCAATTCATTCATTCATTTCATTTCTTTTATTGAGGCTTTTTGAAAAAACATACATTTTTTTTTAACAATAACTGTTTAACATAAATAGTACTTATCTGTTATGCCTGGCAAAGCAATTCAAAGAAGTAATTTTATTTAATGACTTACACATATTTGGTAGATAAATATAATATTTTGTATAGCAAAAGTTATTTTGTATGCTTGCTCTCGGCATACTTTACTTTATTTTATTTAAAAATACTTAAAAATACTTAAAAATAATTAAAAATACTTAAAAATACTTAGAGATATGGCAAGACATACCATATAAGCTCAGAATTCTAAAAAGGAAGAAAACAAAGTATTTAGATACATAATTCGAGTGTGATTATGTCACTATGAGTTAAGTGATTTTTACTTTCCTCTTAGGTTAAGGCCTGAGACTCTCTCGTAAAACGGAACAATTGAGCCCCTACTTAAATCAGGTGAAATAGTTGACAGAGATCTATGGTGAAGCATATTGAATGGAGAAATATAATAATTATTTGGCAAGCACTCTGTTGTGTTAGAATCAAATAAGGACTTAACCAATGGATTCGGATGATGTTCTAAAAAAAAGTCAATGGAAATGAAAGTCCTATTGTTCATAAGGTATGTAGATAAAGATATTCTTAACAATCTCGCCACACAAAGTTGTTTGTCATGTATTTCAAGTATTCCAGAATGAATAAAGAAACAACAAAATGGATTATTCGGAATATTCTGTTGAATAAAGAAACGCAAATGGCTCAATCAGAATATTCGGAATGAATAAAGAAACACACTGAATATATTTCAATTTTTTTCTGATAAAGTTTTGTAGGTAGGTTCTACTCCGTTATGTGGTGCCATAATCTCACTTAAATTTTATTGTGCGGATAATAAATCAGAATATTCACAAAATAAATAAAATAGCAAAAAACACTTATTAGTATATTAGACTACGTGACCACAATGGCCATTTGGGTAATTTTTGCCTGCTGGCCATTAAAGGCATTTGTTGTTATATTTTTAGAGTGAGTTGTGGTAACGCCGTACATGTTAAAGCGTAACTTAATTTTTCAACAAAATAAATAAAACAGATAATCGGAAACATTAAAGTAATACCTAGGTATTACACAACAAATACTAAACCATGCACATAAAAATAACAAGAAAACCACTAATTAACACTGAACAAAAATACAATAAAAATGTAATTATTAAAACAATTTACGGCAAATGTTATCCAAAAATATTATTATTATCATGTAAAAATGTTATTATTGAAGTATTAAATAACTGCACGCTTGGAAAAGATGACAATTTTCAGATGACAAAAATGACAGCAATGCCATAACCAAATTTCAATAAATTGCATATGGTCATTAGATCATTATACTGGCATTCGTGCTTATTGTCCGATTACACTGAATACAATTTTGTCATTTTTATCTGTCAAAATCAGCATGGTCATTTGTGGTCATTTGGTCATTAGGTCATTTGAGATATGCCGATTACACTGCATGACCCTATTTTGACAGCGTGAACTGTCAAAAATGGTCATTAAATGCCAAAGTCAAATCTTACCTTACTTACTTAAAGAACACCAACTAATTGGCATTCATTGCGTCTGACAGACATAATGTCAAAACGTAGGTATCTGCAGGTTTCTGTTTTACATAAAAGGAAATACGTTCAGTTGGCCGGCGATAGTTATTCCCGCTAAAGTTAGCGTATATAGGCTAATTTGTTGTTGTATTTAATATGTAAATATAAATAAGCATATATATAAACGCCTGAGTAAAAAACACACCTACTACCTATAGTTTTGGCATCGGCAAAACATCCTGTTGCTGACATAAGGTATGACAATGACATCATCGATCATTTTGCATCATAGCTTTAAAATGATGTATACCTCCATCTTCAATCTTTGCAAAACATCGCAAACACAATGCATTTGCTCGAATGCGATCTCTATTTGTGCCGTTGTAACGCAAAAAAAATATGTTTTTACGAATACATACTATCTTAGAAAATAGTTTTATATTTTGTTTTTTCTGTTAAGGCATAATAAACTAGAAATTTCTTCGGTTAATGGTTTTTTCTCAGTATATACCTTCTTTAATCCATTTACGCCCATAGTCAAACAAATGGTTATAATTTTGAAATATCTTTATTGATCATCTAGGAATAGTTCTAATAGATTTTAAAAAAAAAAATATTTAAAAAATAATTTAGAAGTGCATTTGGGACGTGTACTTTTTGTAGTACACTGGACACTTATGAGTGATATATTGCAAAACAATTTTTGTCAATGCACAACATTTTGTTGCATTTATCACACTTGCATTTGATGCGCGCGTGACACATCACACATCGCAGTTTCCCAGCTTCGTAATGTTGTGTCCGTTATTGTTAGCTGTAAGACCAACTATCGCTGAGCTAGATCGGCTTTTATTTCTGCTTCTAGGACGCAAGTAATTTCTGGCAATATTACGTCTATAAGCTAGTTGATCAAGTGGCTCAGAATTCGAAAAAAAATGCGCCATGCATTTGAAACGGCCATATCCATCAAATAAGTGAAGATGACCCACCACCATTTCTTACCCCGGATACTTGTGCGATCGACGTAATGAAATTGACTGGTCTATCGACTCCGCCCATACCGTAAACCGGGGTTACTTTGCACCATTTTTTTCACTATTATTAGAAACCTCTTAAAAATGGTAGACATTTTTTTTTTTGATTTCATTAATATATCATATCTGAAATAATGCATTTATGCTATAAAAACTATTTAAAAAATAGTAAAAATATTTTTATTTTTTTTTGAAAAGTGGAGCAAAGTTGTCCAAGGGAAGGGGCTACTTTGCTCCATTCTACATTTTCTATCATTGTGCTTTTATTTGAAATGTTAGAGTAAAGATATTCATACATATTAACAATGCTCCAAAGATCATTTCTGTGAAAAAAATAACTAAAACCAAAACGTACTTTTTTTTACAAGAAAAAAAAACTGCAAATATTTTTCTTAAAAAAAACGAGTATTTTAGTGTTATTAATATAGAAAATAAGAGTTTTTAATAGGTAGGTAATTCAGTAGGTACATGTGTAGCGATAAATAACAAAACATAAAACGTAGGTATGTATTTCAATTCATAAAAAAATAACAAGGATAAATAACAGAACATAAAATGTATTTCAATTCATAAAAAAAAAAACAAAAAACTTAGATAATAGCAAGGAGGCAACGACTAACATTTAGTCAAATATAGATTTAAGTTCTGGAACATGGAATGTACCTCTCTTAGAAATTTGTTTTGGAGGCATAATAGAACCTAAAACGTCTGACCATGAATAGTTTAGCTCATCTCTTACTTTTGGCCATTTCCATAACTTCAATGACTTCTGCATTGAGTTTATTTTCACGCTATTGTCGTCAAATGAGACAATTTTTCCTGGATACAGTTGTCCTTCATATGAAAACACGACAAAGTGTCCCGATTCTCGAACGACTTCATTGAAACAGATATCGTGTTGCGATGTTTTACCTTCCAAAAAATTTAAGAATTGGTTTTCCCTGATTTCTTCGTTTTCCAGTTCATCAAAGTTGAAATCATCTGAAGAGTTGTCATTAAAAATCATATCCGTCTCCTGACTAAGGCGAGAAGTAGTGGGCACAATTTCATCATATTCTGTTGTTTGGTGAGAAGTACTTGGCTGATCCTGTCTGTATCCAATGGAAGTCGTGTCGTTCGCTGAATTTTTTCATCAGCCATTGTCTCCTGGGCACAGGCACTTTTCCCAGCTGGAATATTAATTTTTTTTGCGTCTTTTTACAATTATATTAGTAGCCTCTTGCATTTTTCTATCTAATTCTATAAGGAACTCAGAGTGCACCGAATTTTGTCACAGGACTTCGGTGCAAAGTAACCCCAAACCAACTTTCGGGGTTACTTTGCTCCAGTGCAAAGTTACCCCAAAATGACGAAAATTGATATGTTTTCACAAAAAAAAATTATTATTATATTTTGGGACCAAGAAGATTACCCTTTGTATAAAATTAAAAGAAAAAAAGACACTTCAACGGTAACATAATTGCTTTCTTTTTATATTTGGATACACACACCTTTACACTTCAAATTTTCTACCTAAAAAAAACACACAATTAGGTCGTTCCTCTTCAGGCTCTTATGGTTGAATGAAAATTGAACGTGGATGTGCAGTTGCACATGATTTTGCACCCACATAAACATTATATTATGTTACAGTTAGACCGGTGAGCAAAACTCAACAAGTCTGAACATGAAACGAATATTAAACTCTTTATGACAATGGCGCAAACTAACCCCGGTTTACGGTACATTTGTTATACGAGTAATTCTTAAATATATGTGGTACATCCATATCCACCTTTTCTCTCATTTCCGAACACGACCGCTTTACTTTACCTATAGGTTCAATCTTATCAAAATTGGTCCCAATGGTGCATACACTATTGTCCTTCCATCTCACAAAGAGTAATTTATTTTTAGTTGAAAGCGATAATCATACTCACATCTTTTTAGTTTTTTCATCTCTTTTATTGACCGCAGTGGACACTTTTTCGTTCTATTTTCTCTAATTGTTCCTAACTTGTGAAAAAATTGTCGAAATTTTACCGTATGTTCTTGTGGTATTGCAGATGTTTTTTGGTGCAACGTTTTGACCACGGGAGTGCCTAGTGGTTCATTAGTACTTCCAACGGATTTTCCACAGTACACATATACATCGAATGCGTAACAGTAGCCATTATCATTTGCCACTGCCCAGTCCTTGTACCCAAATCTTATGGGTTTCTCCCAAATGAACTGTTTCGATGGGTGGTGACCATAATACTTTATCATTGATTCATCGACTGATAGATTTTCTTGGCATATGCCCCATTGACAAAACTTTTTCATCAGTGGGTCGCATAAATGCATTACGAGTACTTTGAACATTTTATCATTAGACTTCTCGGCAAATGTGTTATAGCCAAATGGATGTTTTTCTTTATATCTAAATACCTGTTTCGCGACATATAATCAGCTACAATAGAAACTCTAACATCTTCATCTAAACTCCAGTACATGCGCTCTCGAGCTATTTTATGATAACCAGACAAAAGTAAAATCCCCAAAAATTCACGCAAATCATCCTTATTTAGCTCAAAGCTATGTCGATTTTTCTGTCCTGCATACAACAAGCTGTTGCGTTTAATCAGGTCATACACCTCTTCATCAAACAATTTCTCAAATATATCCACAGGAGTAAGGTTTACAAATTCACAAAGTCGCCTCCTCCTGGTATGCACCCCGTTCGAAACTGTAATTTTTTCAGAATATGCTCCATCACACCTTTTCCAAATTGGTAAAGAATCCATTGGTTCAGTTCGCCGTCGTTTCTTAGAAAGCGGTTCGTTATCACTATACTCCCAGCCACTATCATTATCTTGTGGCATTATGTCGGCGCATCACCTGTAAAGTTCCCGGCACGTCTCTAGGCAGAGCGAACATTTCAATGTCATCTTCGTCGCCTTCCCCTTCGTCTGTGAGAACACTAGGTTCCGGTGGCACAATCACCAAATCGAACTCATTATCATCTTCTTCATCAAAGATGGAGTTGGTAGCTTCTTGAAGTCCTAAATAGCTATTTTTGGGCGTGAATTTCGATTTTCGACATTTTTAATCTCCTCCAAAAAATCAAAATTTCTACGAGTATACAGTTGGGCCCATTGTACTGAAAAAACGGCACTTACATAAACAGCGCCCCAAATACTGTATATGAATTCTAAATCACAGAAAAAGAGTTACCACAATAAGGTATCCTTTCTATTTAGTTGTAAAAAGTCATGATTTGTAAAAACAGCAGTTAATTACAGTTAGGTATTATAAAACTCACTCGCCTCACTATGAAAACTCAACTTTCAGAACTGTCAACATTTTTTGCCGCCAAATTGTATGTATTTCTATTTTTCACATATAAATGAAAAAATAACCGCCTACTATTAATTTTAAGAAATAAATCGAGAATTCAATTGATTATTTGTCATAGAACGTTATTTAAAGTACGGCGGGCGTAAATGGGTTAAATCAAAATTGTTTAAAAAATGCTCTATGATACATTTTGTTAAGCGATTGTTTGCAGTTTTTACAATTTTTCACATTCCAACCCCGATGTCGGATTTCGATGTATTGAAATTAAAAATGCACCATCTCGTTCTCGTATCGAACTGGCGCACGCACACGTATTCATGTACAATAATATTGCAACAATACACATAATGTAGGGTAGTTTAGAGCTTAGGCATTTTTTGGTATTATATATATATTTTACTTGCGTTTTTATAATTCACATTCTCTTCTCCCAGAAAATGGTACATACTCTTATGTTGAAAGAGCACAAAGCATACTTACCTGGCGTAGGGGTTACCGTGATCATGAAGGCGGTTCCCCCGGAGTGAGGTCTGGCCATTGCACATTCGGTTGGATTGACCTCCGCGATTGTTCCTAATGCGAACAACTCGTGCGTGTAATTTTTGGTAGCCGGGAATGGCGTTCGCGCCGTCCCGACATAATCTTAATTATATATAAATTAGATAACTATTCAAACTTGCAGAAAGAAACTTTTCCTTCCAATGCCGCTGCGAACGTCTGACATGTGAGATGTGATGTCGATGCGACAAGTGGAATATTTAAGAGTTGGAGGGAATATATTTTTTCTGGAAATCGCATATAAAAGTGGAATTTTTTTTTGCAAACGTAATATCTGATAAAAATGTATTTTCCATAAAATCAGATTCAGAATGTTATTTTATAAACTTCTGAAACTGAAAATTTGTCAAGCTTTGAGCTCTGGTAACTGGTAAGTGGTAACACTTTATTTTATGTTACATAATAATATGTAACTGCACTACACCGCACCAGCAGGCCAGTAACAGTTACCCATGACAGACTCCTTTTTCGAACGCTTTGTTTGATTTTACCTAGATAGAAGATAGATGCGCGTAGTTTTTTTTTATTTTCGAATTGTGTTATGTTGTGATTGTAATAGGACGTGTTGTTATATTTATGAATACGAATTTCAAATAAATTTGTATGAGTTACTCTTTTGCCGAAGTGTAGTCGGAGTGGTACATTGCTCCACCACAAATGTCCGATGCTGCCAAATAGAACTTCATTGTTGCATTGGTGTATAGTGTAATAGTCATGCTGATGCTCTTCACGTATGTCCTCCTATTTCCTCAATCTATCACATAATACAAACTACAGGCATCTGGCATACTTTACAACACATTCCTTAAAACTTAAATGTTCCGTTAGATAAGGTTTTGAGTAATTATTAGTAGGTACACAAAATTTCATGAAATCATTGTGCGCGTTCAATTTGCAAGGCAACTCGGTACTAATCCCTACTATTTTACCTTTCCGCATTGATCAAATAACTCACGTGACCATCGTTTGGCAAGTGATGGAAATTTAATTAGTAGGGAATAGGCATAGCCACAATTTCATTTTTTTATCCTACATACATCCACGTTAATTTTCGACGCAACTTCCTCCCCTAAGGAACAACTGACAAGGGGGAATTGTTTTTTTTTCTTGGAGACAAAAGATAACTACCTACATACTTTATGTTGCTTTTGGTAAGGTGTGACGTGTGAGGTATTACATTTAGTTGCTTTGAGGTGATGGTACATTTCAGAGTGGTGTATGCGACATTTTGTGTTGCCTTATGAATGAGGTACCCATGACCCATCACTAAAAGGCAGTTATTTTCAACTTGTAGAGATCAATCAATTCTGACAATTATTCAAGAGAGCCCTTCAAGCTAAAACACTGACTCAACTCTTCCCTTCCTTAATGGCGATTCGTTCATCTGTCACTGACACTAGGTCCGTTCGCGAACTAATATGCAAACGTAAATTTATATAAACTTTCGTGCAAAACTACACAAACGCGTTCGCGTAGGTACTGATACGAGTAAAATGGTAAAAAGATGAACGAAAGAAATATGTACTTTCGTTCATTTTTCTTCACACAGAATTTCGGCTGGTAAGAAAATGAAAACTGTCAAATGATGAAATCCTATGAGTTTGCCAGCAAAAAAAAATTGCTGTTGCTTCTTTTCAAGCCAAACTAAGACGTTTTTCAACTTTTTACACAAAAGCGTTCGCGTACTTTTCTTAGATATGAGAGGATTCTCTCACGATTTTGGAGATTTGACACTTTTCATTTTTCTACACATAAAGTACGCGAACGGACCTACTGTCTCTGGCTGCAGCTGCAAATATAATTTTCTTTGAAAGGTAAACAAAAATTGAATTTATTATTGCATACAATTATTTGTTTAATTAAACTTTGTTTGAATTTAGATTTATCGAAATAACAAAATTGCCAACCGATGAAGATGAAACTACCAACCGTGTGACGAATTTTTATGATTTTCTTGCTGCCGGCACAAATTCATGCTGAAAGTAAGTAACATCCATAGGGTGGCGACGGTGTAGAGGTTAGTGTGTTGGCTTGTGACCCGTGCGGTGCAGGTTCAATCCCCATGAGGAACAACAACATACGCCACCCATTCACATGCCTCTACACCAAAAGGAGGATTTCTGCCTGCCTACAATGGACCGTTAACGAGTCTGAGTGCTCTGGGATTTGGATTTCCTTTGTTTATTAAAAAAAAAAAAAAAAAAAAAAAAAAAAAAAAAAAAAAAAAAAAAAAAGTAACATCCATTGGTATAGATAACATACACATTTATTTGCTTCTTTTCTTTTGCAGGAGAATATATTATATATATATATATAGCGATGCTCGATTCTCGATTCTCTTCTTATCTAGCATCGATTTGTATCTTTTTTTTGGAAAACGTCGTTTTTCGGACCCGTATGCGGAGCCGTATGCGGAGTAGTCCATATGTCATTGACTCCGTTTGCGGACGAAGTCTCTTGCTTGAAGGGAGGCTTCTCAAATTTTGTTTCCACTTCCGCACAAGCAAAACAAGATCAGTGTGACCAGAGCTGACAACTCATGCCATGAAAATGATGCCCAATTTTTCATAAAGTTTTATCCCCCCGAGGAAATTATAGCAATTTTAAAAAAAAACCAAAATAAAAATTATATGGAATAGGAATTAATTTTTGGTATTTATTTGTATTTAAATAATTAAGGAAACTATAAACATAAACAACATCAAATCAACGATAACAAAATAATTCATAAGTATTTTATTCAATTTTAGTGCAAATTCCATAAAAACGTAACAAATAAATTAAAAGCTAAAACAACATGAACAAAATCACAGAAGAAAAATCATTTACAAAACATAAACAACAAAAGTTTAAATTATACAACATTTAGATTTTCATCACAGTCTTTAAAATCATACAATTGTTTGGTTAAACAGATTGAAATGGCTTTCATTAAACTCAATTTCGTGGCAGTCTTTTTTTTAAAAAGCCTTTTTGCGTGTAATACGAGTACCTATACCGCTTAAAGTTTCAACTCGCAAATACATCTGTTTCGCAGACTCTATAAGAAAATTCTCACAATTTTCGCGGTACACAGCAACTCACCAAGGTTCTAATGCAGTGGAGCACAAATAAGCCGTAACTTTACCTCCTAAATAAACTTCTTCCAATGGCAGAAATTTTGAATGGAAGGTTATGTTCCACTAAAAATCCACAAACGGACATCTCTACTTCCTTAGCTTTTTTGTTTATATTAGGAGGGCTTGAAGAAGAAAGCTCACTTTTTAACTCCGACTGGTTTTTCAACCTTTTTGCCATTAAAACATGTTTACTGGACTCCATATTATTTTTTTTATAGCTGATGATGCGGCATTCCCATCATAATCGCATGGGATCATGACGTAATCTCGAATTACAAAAATCTCGAATGCAAAAAACCTCGAAAAAACTAATTTTTAATCTAGAATGCAAAAATCTCTTTTTTTTCTTACCTATTTCAAGAGTTTAAACTTAAAGAAAACGCATTACATATTTAGTTTATTCAGCAATTTGTTTTTTTCGGTAAATTAACAACAAAAAATCAATATTTTTTGGTAAATATTAAAATCATTATAAAAAATATCAAAAACAAACAAAAAAGTTTTAAATTCATAAACATAGCTATAAATGCATCTATAGGTACGAGTATAACAAAAAAGGATGAATTATGTTGTTATAAGCTCGAGCTGTACGCAAGACCCCTAAGGTACCCCACATAACTCCTCTCTTCTTTTTCGTCTAGAATGTACTTTTAAAATTTGTTGTTCTTTTTTTAAATACTCCCGTCAGTCAATCGTGGATGTTAAGGAGTAGTAAAAAATCGCAAAAATTAAAAAAACTTAATTTTTCAAACTGAAAATATATCAAAATATATCAAAAACCTTAAGGATTACAACATTAGACAAAAAATTATATAAACTAAATTTCCACAGACGTCTCACAACAGCATTCGGAGCATTTCTTAATTACATGTTCCAAAAGAAACGACCGATTGATGCCGTGTACTGACCCACGCGATTTGGGCTTAAGCGCTCGCGCCATGCTGAATTTAAGTACGCGACGAGTCATGAAGCTACCAGTAAGCTCATTGCGATATCATTCTCCTTTATTGAAAAAATTACGAAAATTTAAATTAGTGGTCTGACAGACCAACGCGCGAGTATAGGAAGGTAACAAATTAGATGGGGATACCACTGGTCCAATTGGCAAATTATTAGAAAATTGCGAGAAATAAAGAACAACGAATTATGAAAAAATAGAGAGTGAACTGCCTCAAAGTTTGATGATCAA
Source organism: Portevinia maculata (assembly GCA_949715645.1). Classification (NCBI taxonomy): domain Eukaryota; kingdom Metazoa; phylum Arthropoda; class Insecta; order Diptera; family Syrphidae; genus Portevinia; species Portevinia maculata. The sequence goes on from OX454526.1 coordinate 227,365,397, forward strand.
ATACCGACCAGAAATACCTGTATGAAATAACAAAGTGAGTAATAAGTGGACAATGTTCTGATGATTTGGCTGACAGGTCACCAGGAAAGATCTCCCATGCCTGATGGTTGACAAAAGCTAATAGAATATTACTCTATATTTCTTCTCTAACTCCATCAAATTACTTACAACTATTTTTTTTTTTTTTCAATTCAATTCAATTTTTATTTTATGAATTAATAAAGAATCGGCAATCTATAGTTCATAGGGAACTAGAGGCGAAAGCAGATGGAATAACATTAGTTTAATAATACAACATATTCTAAAAGTAGTGAGGTGGGGTTACGACAAGATATGTACATAATATATAATATATTTATTTCTTTACAAGTTTTTTTTAATATTTTTTACAATGAAATATTGATACATAAGGAAAAATAAAAGCAAGGAAAATTAAATGGTTACACATAGTAATTCATTACCATTTATATAGTTTAAATGGAAGAGCCAAAGTTTTACTTTTTTGAGAAAAATGGATTCATTTCTAATAATTCTAATATTAATAGGAAGGTTGTTAAAAAGTCTGTAGCAGTGGATGTACAAAAGTTAAAAAAAAAAAATTGCAAATTGTGATGCGGTACTATAGCAAGATGTTGGTTGATTACTCTAAGGTTGAAGCTAGAAGAGCACCGGTTAAGAAGATAACCAGATCTGGCGAAAAAGATCTTTAATACTTTATAGAAGTACAAGTGCCTTAGCGGTAGGACTTTCATGTTTCTGAAAAGTATCAAACTATCATGCCGACGACTTTTATTACAGATAAGACATTTTATTATTGTGTGTTCCACCCCAAGAAACTATGCCATATTCAAGCTAAGAGTGCACTAAACCATAATAAATACACTTAAGAAGTTCTCGTGAGCAATAACTTTTTAAAAAGTAAATTTGCCTTGTGGCAGCCATAAGATACTTCTTAAGTGCATCCGTGTGAGCAGACCAACTCATCTTCCAGTCGAGCCAAACCCCAAGGTACTTGTAAGACTTGACACACTCAATTATAAAACATTTGTCTGAGCATGAACGTGACTCAAAATATGTCAGTGGGTTCCCTTCAGAGTTACATATTTCAATACTGTGGTTATATTTCTTACATCTTGCACAATGAAAAGAGAATGATCCATAATCCACCTCCTTACCAGATACATTGAAAAACATAATTTTGGTTTTGTCACTAATTACCATTTTATGCATTTTGAACCAATGGCTTAAGACTTCCAGATCATGATTAATATCTGCAGAAAGATCTAAAGCAGAGTCGCTGTTAAAAGCACATGCCATGTCATCAGCGAAAGCAATCACTTTGCTGCGGAATTTTTGTGAAAAAAGAGAGTTTATAAAGATTAAAAAAAGTATTGGACCAAGCACGGAACCTTGAGGAACTCCCAAAGATATGCTACTTTTAGAGCTAAAATGTCCATTAAATTTAACCCTTTGCTCTCTAAGAGATAGGTAGGAACGGAACCAGTTATGCATTACATCTCTAAAACCACAATTGAGCAGTTTGTCCAAAAGTATTTTATGATCGACTGTATCAAAAGCTTTAGTTATATCGATAAAGAGGGCCGCAGTTAATTTCCTGTTATTAATGCCATTGTTTATATTTGTGCAGAAGTTCAAGAGGGCACCTTCAGTTAAGTAACCAGAACGAAAACCAAATTGACATTCACTAAAAAATTTGCTTCTATCTTAAAACTTGATCATTCGGTTTTTACTGCTTTTTCAAAAATCTTCGAAAATACCGAGAGTACAGAAATCGGTCTATAATTATTTATTAAAGTTTTATCACCCTTCTTAAACAATGGTATAAGTTCAGCTTGTTTTAAGTCTTCTGTGAAAACACCATTAATAATGCTCTTATTATAAATAACGCATAAGATATCACAAATGTTGAAAGCTATTTTTTTAACAAAATTGTTTGATAGACAATCAGTTGTAGCTGAATTTGAATTTTTTAGAGAGCGAATGATATTATATAGTTCGAAAGATGTTATGGGTTCAAAAAAGAAGCTTTCAGAGGATGACACGACATTGAATAAACATTCGCATTTAGTACGTTTAGAACAACTATCTGACACCACTTCACTACCCACGGAGGCAAAATAGTCATTGAATTTATCAGGTAAATCCACTGGATTCGTTATCATAACTTCATCAACTTTCAAACTTTGAATTTTATTAATTTGAGTTGATTTATTTAGTATTTCATTTACCAATTTCCATTCTTTTCTTGAATTACCTTTGATCTCACGAAATTTATTAACATAGAAATTATTTTTACACAACAAAACATCCCTTGAAATATCTTTACATAATTGCTTGTAAGCAATAGTGAAACCAGCTTTATTAGGGTATTTTGTCTTTTTTTTGTAGAGTAATCCAGGGTTTTAGTTTCTTTAATGTTGACACATTTTTTTCTCTTTTTCTCGAACATTGCTTGACATATTTACTTAAGGTTTCAATAAATGTAGTGAAATCCTTAGAAGGATCGCTTTCATTTACAATGTTTTCCCAGCACTCAGAACGAAGTAGATTATTAAGAGATACATAATCAGTTGTGACGTAAGTAGAACAGGAAGGTAAGTTCTTAGATCTTGTATCAGAAACGTAATCGAAGCTCAAACACGCCATACAATGATCAGTCAACTGCAAATCAATAACAGAGCTGCTGAGCTGGTAATTCTGTGTGTTAAAAAAACGCACCATGATATGGTCAATGCAAGTGCTCGTAGAGCCTGAAATGCGAGTTGGCTTGTTAATACATGATTCTAAGCCATAAGACGATAATAAAGAAAAATAATTGTCCACGAGAATAGAATTTTGTAAAATGTCGATATTGATGTCACCCAATAAAATTATATCATTCGAAGACTCGCTTGATAGCAGATTTTTTAAATCCTCATAAAACAAATCATTGGCTATAGTTGACACATCGAATCTAGAAAGGCAAAAAAATGTTAATTTTTTGTCATTCACCTTCACTTTAAGGGCATCACAACTACGCAAATTATAACGATAATTTTCAACACTTATCTCACTTTTAATAAAAGCCACAACACCGCCAGCTGCATACTCATTATTGCTACATGGTATAATTTCATACCCTTCAATACTAAAAAGACATTCTTCTTCTTCATAAATCCATGCTTCCGACAAAAAAATACAATCAGGCATGTTGACAAATGAATTTAAATGTACAAGAAATTTATCAAAATTTTTACGCATGCTTCTAATATTTTGGTGAATGGTAAGAAAATTGTTCAAGTATTTCTGGCTAGAAATGAGACCATGGAAGTCAACATCTCCACAGTTGACAGAGGGAATATTTAAAATGTTTACTTCTGGATCTTGCATATTAATTAAGTGCCAGAAGGTCTACCTCTGAATTAATAACAATGTATGTACGAGTAGTTGTCATTATCCCTCTTGCGCATGAGTACTCTCCCGTTTTTAATCCAAACATACTTGAACATTTTTTCTTTCTTCGTTTTCTGTGCAGCTTTCAAAAGATATCTTGTCTCACCACTTAACGATTCATTTATGTAAATTTTAGTATTTTTTTCACAATTACAAATTTTTGAAGTTAACTTATTTTTCTTGCTGAATTTATTCTGCATAATCAAATTTTTCTTCAACTTCGAAACAAATTTAACGACCAAGATATTGGAAAATGAACTATTGGGCTTCTTAACATTTTTCACGCAACAATATTATCAATATCAGCTTCAGAAATGTCTGCCCATACACCCTTAGAAAAAACTTGCAGAGCAGAACTCAGTGCGTTGCTGTTGTTTACACTGGGTACACCCACTATTTCAACACATTTTTCTCTACTCTCTTGTTTTAAGGAATTCACTTCTCTTTGAAGTTCACTGACTGTTTGTAAATTGTAATAGTTTATTTTTTTCTTCTTGTAACGAGCTTAACAAAGAGAGAGTATGAGCATTTTCATATCTAAGAGCAATTATTTCTTTATAAACTGTCTCTAAAGTTATCACTTTGTCGTTATGATGTGGGTGTTCCTGCTGAGGTAAAACCGGTTCTTGAACTAGCTCGTGTTATTGCTGTTGTTTTTGTTGATTTTGCTGAGAATGAATAAGCTGTTGATGATGATCTTGATGTTGTGGCTGATGGTTTTCCTCTGCATTAGATAGCATTGAGAGCGGCGACGCTAGCAGTGGAGCTGTTTTAGCGATTTTTGATGATTCAGCAGAAGAGTAGGCCGGACTTTTACGATTTCCATCATTTATTTGTTGCGATTGTCGTTCTAGTAGGTGTTTTGAAGGAGGGGGAGAGCGGAGGGATCCCCTTCGTACAGCAGAGCAACTCTTACAACGAAATTTCTTATTCGATTTTAGCAAAAAATCAACATCTGCCGGTTGAATATTAACGCAAGTGCAATGAAAATATTAATTGCAACCCACATATTTTACTTTTGGTTGATTGCGTTCAACTTTTAGTTTGCAAACACAAGGCATTTTATTTTAGTTTTAAACTTTTAGAAAAAAAAAAAAATTTTTTTGTGAATCTGCCACCATAGGTGAGCAATAACTCCACTTTTTTGTGGGAAATAATTTCTCTTAACATTTTATGATAATTCAAGAACAGTACACCGCACCTACTCCAAATCAAACACTGACCCCAAGCAGGGGGGTTGCAGGGGGGCGGTGAAGTTATTGCCCACTTGAGGTGAAGTCATTGCCAATGTGAAGTTATTGCCCGTGAAGTTATTTCCCTGCACCACAAAAACAAATCCTACTTGTAAAGATGGATCTAAGAATTTGCGAATGTTAATTAAAAGTTCTCGATATCTGCCAGCAGAGTTGAAACTTATAATAGATCCCGTAATTCAACTAAATGCCTATTTTGATCATCCACAGAATTTGCTTCTGTCGATGTTGTCTGATCAAAGTAAAACAGTCAGGGAACTTGCCGCCAGAAGGAAACTAAAAGCACGAAATTCACCTCATATAGGAAAGCAGCCTCGTGTATTTGAAGTGCGGCTTATTAATGCTGAAAGCTGTATTGACATAATAGATTGGCAGCAAAAGTTTTACGATCCACCAATTCTTCGACACATCACTTATCAAAAAATAAACGATGTTATAAATTCTCAGGGCGGCGATAATCTAATTTTTTAAAAGCTATCATGTCACACGCAGGCAGTCGAATGTTCTGTTTAAATAGTTACGGAAGCATCTATGACCGTATGCGATAAAAATTCAAGAGAAGCGAAAAGACTAATGCCTAAATTTGAGAGTAAACGCGATTCCTTGCCTAAAATATAAAAAAAATGATTTCTTGTTTACATCATATTTATGATTCCCATTACCAAATTTGTGTTCTATGTTATTTTTTATGAATTATTTTAAAATTTTCCATTAATATTTAATTTTTTTTAATAAAATATTTAAATTTAACCAAATGTTGTTTTTTCAAAAATCTCCGAAACTTCAAAGCTCATGCGCGGGCTAAAGATATGATTTAATTGCACTTTTTTTGGCAATTATTATTTTCTTTGGACCATACACAACATAATATTACAATTACAATATGATCAAACAACTTTTATTTATTCCCATATAAAATCGACCCACCCTACTATATATGTATGTATATTGAAGGAATAATCAGTTATAAACCTTTTTTTGCTTTCTGAAATCTAATTCGCAAATTTATGATTTTCTTGAAATTTTTTATTATACAGTTTGATTCTTGGCGAATTTTTGGAAGTTGATGAAACGGGGGGGTATCATCATTTTTCTCAGAGGAGTCTGTAGTTTTATATTATCCTACAGTGGCGTGGCGTGGATAATTTTAAAAGGGAAGACGTTGAAAAATTTAATCACCTATAAAAATAAAAATCTTTAAAACCTGAAATAAAATAATTTTTAATGGGGATATTGTATCTACATAATATGCATTCCACATTGACTTAGCAAAAATATTCTAGTCACATTTTTTATACTTCAAGACATTAATATTTCAATCAACAATGAGCTTAAAGCATAACAAAAGTGGCTTCAAAAGAAGCCGGTCTTGACAGACGCATGATACAATAACTTAAAAAAATTCAGCATAATGTGGATAGTAATTTTAAAATAAGAAAATTCAGAAGAATTATATGGATAATTCTTTATATTTGTTAAAATATAAAAACGATACAAATAATAATGTCAGCAATAAAAATAAACCAAAATTAAAAACAGCTAAAATTCACACACTTAAAAAAAAAAGTGAAAAGTTTTGTTAAAATATTAGTTCTTTATAATTATTTGTATTCTAATGCTATTCGACGATCTTTTTTGATAAACTCTGCCAATACCCTTTCATAGAAGTTTGGTCTATTTTTAATTTTAAGAAGAAGTCTTCTTTCTATCGATATGAGGGCTAAATCAGAGAGCCTATCCTCGCCCTGTGAGTTTCTTAAATAAGTATGAATTCTTTTTAAAGCAGAAAAAGACCTCTCAACGGAGGCGACGGAAATGGGAAGTGTTAAAAGTAAACTACTTAAGTTTAAGACTTGAGGGAACACTTCTTTCAATGCTTCACTATTCAAATGGTTGTGAAGGTCGAGAATCTCAAACTGCCGAAGTGACGACGAAGAATATAAAACATTAAGTTCATTTTTTAATGCCGTGAAGTCAAAAATTCTAGGAAAAAACTTAATAAGGGAAGATATTTTTACATCTGGACTGGAACGAGAAAAAGTGTCATACTTCAAATTATTTAGTAAATCCAAAAATGTAAGATTACTAAATGATTTATATCTGGCATTTATTTGGCTAACTATATTGTCTTTAATTTCAACAAAAAGGCGCTTATAATTCGTCTTCAAATCGAAGTCAAGCAACCTGCGTTTACGTGGAGGTTCGATGCAATCATTTACGCTGTCATAAATAACTTCAAACATATTTAAAAAGTCAGAGCTTATCCATGACTTAAAAAGTTCGATTTCTTGCTTGGCATAACTAACGTCTGTTTGTTTTTTTTTTGAATTAAATTAAATAATACATCGGTCTTTGCAAATATTTCAGAAAGGGTATGAAGCAAAAAACAGAATTCCTTGCTCTCTAATTTATTTAATAAGCTTTCTGCCATCGAAAGTGTGTCAGTATCCCATTCCCTAGAGTCATTAATTATTTTACTAAAAGTTTCAATTATATCTATTCTACAGTTAAAGATTACGTTTATTATTCTTGAATGATAATGCCATCGAGTTTCCGATACTCCTGGCATGCGTCGATTGGAAATTTGTTTTAAAAGATTGGACCGCTTTGTGGATTTATTAAAAAATCGAACGATGCTATTAGTATAGCCAAAAAATAGTTTAAGTTCTGCTATGTTTTCTAGAGATCGGGATAGTACTAAATTTAAAACATGTGCATAACAAGGAATAAAATTTGCCATCGGGCATTCATCAAGGACCTTCTTTTGAACACCACCCCCCTCGCCGGACATAACTGCGGCACCATCGTAGGATTGTCCTATTAACTTTTCCTTGCAGTCGTATGTTTCAAGAATTTTAAATATATGATTGGATAACTCATTTGCATTACGACTTGCGCTAACGTCAAAAAATCCAAGAAATCTTTCTTGTATACCATCCTCTGACAAGTACCGAAATATGGCACTCAGTTGTTCCCTATGACTCAAATCTGGTGTTTCGTCGATCATAATCGACACGAACCGAGCATCCTTGATTTCCGTTTTAATTTCGGATTTAATAACCGCCGCGATACTATGTATCAAATCGTTTTGAATATCGTTGGATAAACCTGAAAAAATTGGATTGTGTGTACTTGAACACTGCTCTAAATGGGATTCCAATAAAGTGTCATATTTAGATAAAAAATAAACCGCTTCGACATAATTGCCACGATTATCTGAACTAGACCTTTCATCATGACCGCGAAATGCTAACTCCTGTCTGCCTAATAAAATGACCGTGTCAATAAAACGTTCCATTAGTTTCCGATTTTTATCTACTTTTTTATTATGAACAACGAAAGAATTTCCTAAAGAAGTTTCAATGCGATTCGTGCCGAATTGGTGTAGGGATAAACAACAACGAATATGTTTTTCTGTCTTAATATGTTTTTTCGAAGAATTAACTAAATTATTTATATCAGTGAAACCCGTTCGGCTCCAAACACTGGCGGAGTTTGAAAATGAAGACAAGGAAAACAAAACATTTTATTAAGCTTGCAACTCCCAGTTAGCCACTTATATTTTTGGTATAAGGAAACATTAAAATGTGTCACAAAACCATCTCTCCTTTGGTAATTAATATTTATAAAAGGCATAGAGCGCCCTACGTCTATAACTTTTTTTTTATCAAGAAAAGATAGCTTACTAAAACTATTTGAATCCTCCAGGAGGAAATCAGTTAAACAGCAATCTACACTAATCAAAGACATTTCCAAAAAAAATCTAAAACTGCACTAAAATTAAGAAGCTAAAATGTTTTTATCAGTAAGTTGGTAATAAAAGAAACTAAAAAATTACACATTAACCTTCACTTTCACTTTCACATCTAACTTTTCACTATTTTAATTTAAGATTTTATCAAATTGGCTTTACAAAACACTAGATTTTTTCAAGTTATTGCACTTGTGCAACGCAGTCTGTCAATAAATTCCAACTGATTCTAAATTAAAATTTGAATTCCTGCTTAAAAAAAAAACAAGTGTCGGTATTTTATTTGACATGAACTTCTCTTAAGCGATATGCTGAATTTACTCTGCTGACAAATTGCCATAATATTCTACCATATTTTATTTCATAAGACAAAAGTTTAACAATAAATTTGTAAAAACATCGAAGCATTAACTATCACAAGAGAGAAAAATGAAAGCTCAACTTCTTACATCAACACGCATATCAATATCAACATCAAATTCAAAATCAAGAATCAACCCACATAACACATTCAGATATTATGTCATAAGAAAAAAGAAATAAGTCAAAGAACACCGTGTTATTAGACACAATGTTGCAAAAAAAACGAGTCAAACGTAGCACCTGCATTCCTGCAATATGTTGATATCTTCCGATTGAAACGCAATGCTAATCGCAAAAGGGAGAATGAAATGAAACAATTCCAAGTATTCAGCGTGAGATTTGGTTTATAAGACGAAATGTAGCGTCTTTTTCTTTGAATATAAAAGCGGGTGTTGAACAAAGAGGATCGGAACCGCAATGCTTGTAGAAGAAAGGAATATAAAACAAGTAAATAAGACGGAAAAATATTTTTTATTCTATTATAGAGAGCAGCGGTGGTTGAAAACTTTTTACTAAGAGTATTTTTGTGACTCTTCGTTGGTTTGTTGTTTGTGATTTGTGGATTGTGGAATGTGGTTGAATCTTGATTCTTGAATGAAGTATGAAGATACAGACGAGAGGTAGAATGAAAATATTAAACTTATTCGATAGCTTATGTGTGAGTGTGTGTGTAGATTTTATTTTATAATTAAAATACGGGACGGGTTTCATTTTTCATATATTTATTTGGCAGATAGTGCTTACTTTTGGTGGATTTTTAAAAGGGAAGACGGTAGGAATCGTGTTATATGGACGCCACGCCACTGTATCCTATATAAAGTGTCTTTCATTAGCGACTTGACAACTTTCAGTGTGAACGCAACCTTAAACCGATTACCGAACTGTCAATGTCAAAATATTCAGTAAAATCAACATTTTTATTAACCTCTACAAACAATTAAATTTACTACCAAAATTCCGAGTCGGTGGTCGCAACTTTAAGGGCGTTGACGCCAATTTTCGGCCGTAATTCTCGCCCCAGTTCATAGTCTAGTCAAAAAAATTGGGTCAGAATATTCGTTGCTTGATACCCTTACCGTATGCCAGTGAGACTACGTTTTGCCGGAAGTTTGGAGAATATTGCTGCCGTAAAGGCGCCCGTCGCAAACCAGCCAAACCAATCAATTTCTCGGCGTTCTCAAGAATTAAGACTCTCCCAGACCACATTATGGCAAATTTTGCATAAGGATCTTGGCCTACACCCTTACAAGATCAAGCTGACTCAAGAACTAAAGCCACTTGATCATATGAAGCGACGTACGTTCTCGAATTGGGCTCTGGACATGGTGGAAGAAAATGAAGAATTTCATCGTAAAATCATCTTCAGCTATGAAGCGCATTTTTTGTCAAATGGCTTCGTCAATAAGCTAGATATGCGTTACTGGACAGGTGAGAACCCTCATGTGCTTCATGAAACAGAACTTCATCCGCAAAAAAAAGGTTATGTGCGGTTTTTCATGTTTCGGTCGTCATTGGGCCGTTTTTTTTCGTCGATGTCACGACCGTCACGTTATGGTAAACGGTATTCGCTATGAAGACCTATTGGAACGTTATTTGTTTGAGCAATTGCATGAATTGCATGAATACGATGCCACAAGCCACAAAGCGGGTGCAACAATAGAGTTATTGAAGTCTCCCCTCCCGTCTATTGGCCACCGAGATTGTGTGATTTAACTTTTTTTTATGGGGCTACATTAAATTATTGGTCTATGCCAACAAGCGGGCGATATAAGAGGAGCGCCCGTATCGGTCGAAATGTTTGGCTGAGTCATCGAAAATTGTTTTCAACGTATCGACCGCTTCATACGTTCTCGTGGTGGACATAATGAACGAAGTCGAATTCCATACATAAATTTTTAAACAGTATTTTTTTTGAGATATATCTCAAGTAGTTTGCATTTTATTTAAAAAAGAAGTTGTCAAGTCCTTAATGAAAGACGCTTTACATAACTGAATTTTTTTTCTTTCTGCTATGTCTTTGTTTTAATACTCGTACCCTGTGCTCGTTATGTTTGTTTTTCTTTTTTTTAAGTTAAAATTTAAGTGATGATTTTTTTAATGCCATATGTTTAAAAATATTAATATGAAATACATAGGCTGAAGTGATTCTTTAAGACTGAAGCTTTTCCGCAGGATTCTTCGGATGACTTAATTCCGACTTGCAAGAATTTAGTAACAAAGCAGAAAGATTATCAATTTTTTAAGAAATGTGATTCCGAGTCAACGACCTTGCCACGTCGAAGTTCGATCACCGCAATTAAACGACGTAGGGCGTGGTTATTATTTATATGGGAGACCGCGCGTTGTTGGCATCTCTTGCGAAAGTCTGACAAACATCCAAGAGTATTAAATTGTCATGAGAAGCTTCTCAAATTTGCCGTTCGGATTCGGCGTAAAACTGTAGGTCCCCTCCAATTAGCATTAAAGTGGTTGGAGAAGCTGGTTCTAGGCCCTTTATGGGCCGTTAAGGCCTAATATCCTGTATGGGCGGGTAAGGCCTAATATATATGGATATGTATGTGATTCCGAGCCAGGCCGTTTTTGCGTTCATTATAACGACTACACATTTGTTGGCATACTGCATCTCTTACAAGATTTCCTCTAGAATTTTCCCCATACCGCAATACTGCAGGTGTATAGTCAGGTGATAGCTCGGATATGAAATTTAAATCATCCCCGTCTACTATATTATGCAAAAAACAGCAAGCTATTACGAAGTGACATAATTTCTTCGCGCCTCTGAGTTTGCAGTCGGAAACGCTGTTTTTGAATTCCAAATATGTGTTCTATAGTAACACAATATGAACTCAATTTGATGTTTGAAATATTTTTGAGCATTTGTAAGGTGGCCATTATCTCTATAAGGAGTCACCAGATTATTTGTGGGCGGATATGCAGAATCACCCAGAATGTTGTAATCTAGAAAGAACTTTACTTTAATATATTTGACAAAGTTTTAAAATGCTACCTCCACAGTAAGCTGACAACTTTCATACATTGGCGATTTTTTTAGAACTTGACTATCGTAAGAAGAACACGGATATCCAACAAAAATATTTGAGAATTTCCTGTTTTCGTTCCAGATCGCTGAGAACACTATGCTTGTACAGCCTTTCCTATCAATATAATTATCCTTGCAATCTTTTGGTGGGTCGATTGTGATATGCGTACCGTCGATACAACCTTCAAATTAGAATAGACATAAACAAGTCATTACAATGCATAAATAAGTCCAAGGTAGTTCCCGTTTAACCTACTGCCTTAGGTATTCCAGCCTTATTTTTTGAAGAAGTTTGCAGTTTTTTTTTTTTTTTTTTTTTTTAAGTTCTGGCTCGCCAAGGCGATTAAATATGGGGCACTTCGACCTAAAAAGATCTTTTGTGCCGTGTGGGCCAGAAAAATTTAAACTAGTAGAGTTTCCTCTTTCCGTGTAAAGCGGACAATTCTACTAGTAGAAGAATTCTTTATGTCCTCGGGGCACATTTGTTCCCTGAAAAAGATCTTCTATCTAATTCCGTTTAGGGCCGGACATTCACATAAAATGTGTTCAGCTGACTCGTCCTCTTCAAGACAGAGTCGGCACTCAGGAGAGTCTACTATTTTCATTTTGTGTAGATGATATCTTAAACCATGGTGGCCAGTAAGGTAACCTACTAAGTTTTTGATATCATGCCTGCTTAGGTTTAGGCATTTGCTGGCATTTTTATTGAAAGGCCGAATGGCTTGTTTGGTCTGTCTTAAACCTGGGATGCTTTCTCAAAGATGGATACATTTTCTGTATTCCCAGCTTTTTATTGCTGCCGTTGCTGCTGATCTAGGAGTGCAGCAGAAGGGTTCGGGACCTATGAAGGGTGTTTCCGAACCTTTTCTGGCCAGTTCGTCGGCCTTTTCGTTACCTTCCACCCCGACATGACCCGGAACCCACCATAGCTTGGTCTTGTTACTTGTTCCGAGTGCCTGTAGGGTGTTGAAGAAGTAGGTACATGACTGATTTGGAGTCAATCGTATGCGAGCTAAGGGCGTTTATAGCTGCTTGACTATGCGTGAATATATGGATGGTTGCACCTTTTATACCAGATAAATTTATGTGGCTAGCGCATTCTTGAATGGCGTGGAGCTCTGCTTGAAATACGCTGGGACTTTTTCCCATGGGTATCGTAAAGCGTTTGTTTGGTCCGTATATTCCCGCTCCTACCCCCGCTTCCATTTTAGAACCATCCGTATACCACTTTATGCCGTTGTGGTTGTTAGGTGGGTTATTACTAACCCATGCTTCTCTCTTGGGAATCTCCATGGAGAACCGCTTATTGAAGAATAGTGTTTTATGGATGCGGTCGGTGACCGCGCAGTTCATGTTGAGTTCTGGCAGTTCATCAAGAAGGGTCTTAAGTTCCGGATGATCGTTAAAACTTATCTCGTTTAACTGTATTTGACTTATTGCACTGCGGATCGCCACTTTTTGAATGTATATGTGGAGAGGTGTAATACCTGTTATTGCCTCTATGGCAGCCGTTGGACAGGTTCGCATGGCTCCGGAGATACCAAGGCACGCAAGCCGTTGTACCTTTTTGAGCTTCTCTATTGCGACCTTTTGTGTGTGTTTGCAGTTACCTGCCTTCTATCTTCATTGGGCCATTAAATCACGGAAACAGTGTCTATTATACACGCCACACCGAGGACCGAGGACAAGGGGAGATCGAAACGATTTGCCAAATCCCTAAAGCTGCAAGCCTCTTGTCCGGCAAACCACAAGAAAACAGAAATATTGAAAAATTGCTTATCTGCACGTAGTTTTTGAAACTCTCGGACTGTTCAAACTTTTCACTGAGATTTTTTAACAAGGCCCTGGTAATACGAACGTGTCGACGGAATTAGAAGGTAAGAAGGTACAATTTCTTCTACGTTTCGTATACAGTCCCTTTTTTAACTCTCATGGAATTCACCTAGCAGAACTTCTTCAAGCCTCTCAGCCCGACCAACAAATATTTCATAAAACTCTGTACCATTTTAATCTGATTCGCTTGTCGAGTCAGCCAGTAAAGATACTTATATTTCTCCTTTATCCATTTTCAACGAAATAGCTACTTATTTTATTTATCAAGAAATTATTTTACAAAATTATTTAAAATTGCTTTGGTTATGCATTTGATATTTCTGTCATGACGTTTGGTTACTACATCTTACTACAAAAGCGATCCCGTACTTTTTCATAACTTCCTCGATTTGAGAATTTTTTTAGTAACTTAAACTTACTTGAAAAAGTAAGGGAACACCTATTGGTTGCGAATTTTTGACATATCGCTTTTGTTTGTGAATTCGTTGACCATTGGATTTGAAATTTATTTTGAAATTTTTGCCTGGTCAATTTAAATTCGTAATTATTGAAATCAATTGACATTTTTATTCTTACTAAAAAACATTCAAATAAAAAGTTATTGACGAAACATTGAATCTTGTTTTTGTATTCGTTAGAACTCTCGATAAATATTTTTCTGCTGGCTTTTCGTACACGTTTCGTTGTTAAATAAACGATCATAAACTTGAGTGTTCATTGGTTTAAACTCACATAAAGTATTAAAGATACTGACTTATTTTTAGAAATGATAATTCTTTTTAAAAGCTCACAGACTAATCAAGATCACGTTTCGTATTTTTGAGGAGAGTGATCACGCCTAAAACATCTTCGTTTCTACTAGAAACAATTTGAAATTCTAAGCAGGGCGTGCTGAAATTATATTTCGTTATAAGATTTTTAATTTCTTTTGTGCTTAAATGGTCTAAAAATTATACATTTTTGAACAGACTCCGGTAACCACAAACTGAAACTAATTAATTCTATAAAAAATGTTTAAAGATGTACCTAGTTTCGCGAAAAGTACGACGCCTTTTCGACACAATAGCCGTGTTTCTTTGCCCGCGGATATAGGGATGGCATCAGAAAACGACTATCGCCGCTTAAGAATTCATCAAAAAAAAACTTGGCAGCACACATGCACCTATGACATGCACCGTGATACAGCTGTAAGTTGTAGTTAAGAAATTGGTATTGAAAATCCTGAAATTGAAAAATATTTACTTCCGCCAATTGAAATTGATGCCAAGCATATTCTAAAATTATGAAAACAATTTCACATTAACCGATTCGCTAAATTCAATTACCCTTAAAATGAAGTTTGTAAAATAATAATAATAAAATCACGAATAAAATATTCGGCGGGATGTGTGAGTGGTCGGTGGGTTGTCAAACTTCGACATTTCCTGAAAAATTCATCGGAAGGATTCATCAGAAACGAAGAAAATGGATTTTGGAAGCACTGTTTATCCCCGCTAAAGGACTTAGCGGCGATAGCTATCCCCGTATATAGGATAAGTTGTTGTTGTATTTTACATGCAAATTTCAAATTATCCCTATATCCGCGTGCAAAGAAACACGGCTACTATAAAAGTTAAGATTGGGTGTACCTAAGTAGGTAGTCGGACTCATCGTCATCGGAGATCACTAAGGGTTGCCGATTTATTATTTTAGTTGCAGATGAGTCCTGAGTTCACGCAAAGAAGGAAATTTATGTAAAATATTGAGACATCTATCTTAATACTTGTGACATTTATTAAAAAACAATTATTATAATACATAAATTAGAGAATTGAAAACATTACTCTACATATTGCAGCTAATTTAGAAGCACCTACAAACTAGTAAGCGTCAATTTATTTGTAACAATTCAATTAATCAGATTTACGCAATGTGATAATGATTCCACTGCAGGGATTTGAAAAGTTGCCAGCTCTTGGGTGTCATGTCGGACTCGTAATATCGTCAATAACACCTAATATTCGGCGTTTGAATAATGTCATTTGTGTTTGTGTCATTTCATTTATTTCCGGTAAAAGACTCAATAAAAACATTTTGCGTGGATTATCACTATCGTCCATGTAATGCTCTCTCTTTCTTATTGGATAGGGCATAAACGCCCTGCTAACATCTTCGGTTGAATGCTGTTCTTGTATGGTTGCCGTGCTTGCGTCTTTCTTCAGTTTCGGTGATGGCGCTTCTTCAACTACTTCAGTCTTTATTTCTATCTGTATGACTTCTTCTGAAGTATCACTCAGGTGTGATGAAACAGAGGGCGAAGGGCCAGAATCTGTTCTATGTTCACGCAAAATTGGACGTAGATGACAATTGTCTTTGGCATTAATATTTCTTACTTTAAGAAATGGGATGACAAACTGCATTAAGTTGGTTAAATAGTATGGCTTTTTCCCTTTGACATAATCTGGGGGGGTTTTTATATGTCTCGCCAAAACCGCTCTTAAGTTTTTCCATCTTTTTTTACATTGTTTCACTAAAAATAGATCAAAATGTTTAGATTATTATTATTTTATTTTTGTATAGATATAATTTAAAGTACGAGTAGATATAGTCAAAATAAACACATCAATTTTTAAATCAGAAAGTTAATGTTTACACTGCCGTCGAATCCTTAGCAGATCTTCAATAACTTAATCAGTGTTACCCTAGAATTGGAATCCTGCCAATAGAAAACATTTTGTATTTCCGGGACTCAATTGGAACAACTACATGAACAAGTTGAAAAAAGCAAAAATAACAAATCAACAAATGAACAAGTTGAAAGCAAAATCAAAGTAAAAAGAACAAAGTATCAACAACAAAGTAAAAATGGGTGCGTTTTTTTTGCCATCTTATATCGGGCATATTGTTTTTAAGCTCTGAACAGAGCACTGCAGTACTGCACAGAGCCTGAGCACGTCGAGCGAGCAGACTAAGCTCAGAGCGCTCCGACTTATTTATGAAACACACACAATTTGTACGCTTAACAAGTAGGTAATTATTATATTGGCGTTATGTTTAAAAAGTAAAATGAATCAACTATACTTATTGAGTACTTTGGAGTTTTTATTGAAAGAGAAGATTTGCTCCTTTGCTCAAAAGAACAAATCTAGATGCAATGTTTTTTTTGTTTGCATGTTTTATTGAAGAAAAATAGCAATACCAGATTTGCCCCTAAAGACTCCTACACACGATCAATGCAGCATGCCAATTTCACTCAAATGAGTCATCCTTCAAGAAACATTGATCGTTTATTTGCTCTCCAATGTTCCCGTCCAGTAACATTGATCGTCTGTAGGGTGCATCAATGTTACTCGTCAATGTTGTCATTTGTCAAAGGAGAACGCAGGCAAATACAAAGAAAAGAATTTGGCAAACAAATTTTCAATTTTCATTGATACGTGTGTACGTGTAGGCTACTTTTCATCAATGTTACATCGCTTTTCCACGAGCAATATTTCATAACACCTGTCACTTTTCATAGAAAGATAGAAAATATAGAATACCTCGAATATACGGTAGGCATTTCATAGCTTACTATTTCAATGGTGGAAATGTTTCAGAGTGAAGCACTTCATAAAAAATACAGCCCATAGAATACGAGTATTATAGAATTCAATTTTTAATAGAATAAATTTTATTTTTAATTTTAAATAGAATAGAATGCTGTATTGCATGCTAAGAAATATTGCTGGTGGAGATTCCGTGTTACTTCACAACAAAAATCGTCAATAATATTTGCCAAATGACATTGATCGTGTGTAGGGCTTCTAACTTCAATATGACATTTTTTAAGTACCATTGATCGTTTGTATGCTCTGAAATGTTGTCGTCAAGTAACATTGATACCCATGATACGATTTCAAGTTTTCGAAAGATTTGTAAAATAACTTCGGCAGGCGTTGTTGTGTTGCAAGAAATAACTTTAATAAAAGATGGAAAAACTAAATTTTATACAAAAGTTTGTTGGATTATTTTTCATCTTCTTTGTCTTCTCCTGATGAAAATAAAGATGAAGATTACTACGAAGTCCTGGAACATGAACGATATAAAGAAACGCAGCGTAACACATTTTTTTCCTGAAGTAGTGGGTAAACTACACGGAATCAGAGGTGCATATGTTTATACCCTATTCTAGGGGTATATTAATTTTGACGCATAGTTTGTAACATACCTTAATATTGCCCGTAGACCCCTAAAAGTTACTATATTTATGATCAGCATCGATAGTAAAGGCGATCTAGCCATGTCCGTCCGTCCGTCCGTCCGTCCGTCGGCAAAAATTAGGCCTTTAAACTGGACCTAGAGAGCTGAAATTTTAACCATATACTCTCTAGGGTCCCGAAATAATCAAGTTTAAGAATTTTTGAAATCCGCCCACAGACACGCCCACAAACTCAAAAAAACTAAATTTTGGAAAAAATCGAATTTTGAGCTAGAGAGCTGAAATTTTTTATATATGATCTATGGCCCATAAAACTGATTGGGACATAAAATTTTCAAAATCCGCCCACTGACACGCCCACAATTAAATAAAACAAATTTTGGGAAAAATTGAATTTTGAGCTAGAAAGCTGAAATTTTTTATATATGATCTTTGGCCCATAAAACTGCTTGGGACATACAATTTTCAAAATCCGCCCACTGACACGCCCACAATTAAATAAAATATTTTTTTTTAAAAAACCAAAATTTGAGCTAGGGAGCTGAAATTTTTAATATATACTCTCTAGGGGCCCTTTATGCTCATGTGTAAATATTTTCAAAATCCGCCTACTGACACGCCCACAATTTTTTTTTTTTATTTTTGAAAGTCCAAAGTTTGAGCTAGGGAGCTGAAATTTATAGTATATACTCTCTAGGTGCCCTTTATGCACATACTTAAATTTTTTTTTAATCCTGACACGCCCACAATTAAATAAAACAATTTTATTGAAAAACCAAAGTTTGAGCTAGGGAGCGTTTTTATTTACAAAAGCTTAGTTTTTTCGATAAAATCCTTTAAATTTTTGTCACGCCCACTTATGAGATATAGGAATAAGAATAGGGTATCCAACAGTTCGCCCAAGCGGACTGTAGCCCGCCCCTATGTTTTAATTTCATTTTTATTTCAATAGTTTGGAGAAAATGTTCGAATGTCAAGAGTAACGGCAGATATGTTATTTGACAAGTTTCCAGGATCAAGTTATTACTAAATTAAAATGCTGGTGGCAAAAAATCAATCGAAGCAAAAACTCAAATATTACCACTTTTATGGTAAAATACAAATTTTGTGGAATAACAGATAATTCAATTGAACTATCTAAGATTGCCTTAAACAAAACTTATTATGGGTATTCACGATTCGATGTAACTGGTCTAGTATCATTGCGAAAGTGCTACATTTTCTTACACTACAACAACAAAATATACTGACTTAAATGTTGCAACAGTTTTGCACTTTTGCTATACCCCAGCCCTATTGCAACAGTAAAATATAATAGAGTAAAATTTTGCGCTTGTCTTTTAGACAGCTTTCAATTTCTTTTAAAATTTGTAAGTTTTCTTATAACTATGCGCTATATAAACTATAATGGACAACGATAAGCGATGATCGGTCTTATAAGAGTCACGTAGCATATGGCCTTCACTCTGGAGTCAAGCTGACTGCTAGAAACAGTTTTCTTGTCAGAGCAAAAGCCTTCTTTTTCTTGGCCCCAGCAAGACAAGCTACCATACGTCTATCGATATTATAGATAATGGTCTAGCCATACCCAGATATCTAACAACGCTTCTGCTGCCATGGCTGCCCATTTTGTCCAATAATGGACAATTTCTTCTAGTTTTTTCTGCAACCACAACTAATTCAGGAAAATACCAGTAATGGTATATTAGTACTGCACCAAAAAACTAAAAACATATCCCATCACTCAGCCGCAGCTCCGTCCCCTATTTGTCGAATTTAAACATGAAAACGTTGTTTTGTAATTCCAGTTCAAAGAAAAAGTATGGTTTATAAACCAAATCTACACTACGTTATTAAAACAGCAAAAAAAAAAAAATAAAAAAAAATACCTACCTGCATTTCTCCCCTCCCGTCTATTGGCCACCGAGATTGTGTGATTTAACTTTTTTTTATGGGGCTACATTAAATTATTGGTCTATGCCAACAAGCGGGCGATATAAGAGGAGCGCCCGTATCGGTCGAAATGTTTGGCTGAGTCATCGAAAATTGTTTTCAACGTATCGACCGCTTCATACGTTCTCGTGGTGGACATAATGAACGAAGTCGAATTCCATACATAAATTTTTAAACAGTATTTTTTTTGAGATATATCTCAAGTAGTTTGCATTTTATTTAAAAAAGAAGTTGTCAAGTCCTTAATGAAAGACGCTTTACATAACTGAATTTTTTTTCTTTCTGCTATGTCTTTGTTTTAATACTCGTACCCTGTGCTCGTTATGTTTGTTTTTCTTTTTTTTAAGTTAAAATTTAAGTGATGATTTTTTTAATGCCATATGTTTAAAAATATTAATATGAAATACATAGGCTGAAGTGATTCTTTAAGACTGAAGCTTTTCCGCAGGATTCTTGGGATGACTTAATTCCGACTTGCAAGAATTTAGTAACAAAGCAGAAAGATTATCAATTTTTTAAGAAATGTGATTCCGAGTCAACGACCTTGCCACGTCGAAGTTCGATCACCGCAATTAAACGACGTAGGGCGTGGTTATTATTTATATGGGAGACCGCGCGTTGTTGGCATCTCTTGCGAAAGTCTGACAAACATCCAAGAGTATTAAATTGTCATGAGAAGCTTCTCAAATTTGCCGTTCGGATTCGGCGTAAAACTGTAGGTCCCCTCCAATTAGCATTAAAGTGGTTGGAGAAGCTGGTTCTAGGCCCTTTATGGGCCGTTAAGGCCTAATATCCTGTATGGGCGGGTAAGGCCTAATATATATGGATATGTATGTGATTCCGAGCCAGGCCGTTTTTGCGTTCATTATAACGACTACACATTTGTTGGCATACTGCATCTCTTACAAGATTTCCTCTAGAATTTTCCCCATACCGCAATACTGCAGGTGTATAGTCAGGTGATAGCTCGGATATGAAATTTAAATCATCCCCGTCTACTATATTATGCAAAAAACAGCAAGCTATTACGAAGTGACATAATTTCTTCGCGCCTCTGAGTTTGCAGTCGGAAACGCTGTTTTTGAATTCCAAATATGTGTTCTATAGTAACACAATATGAACTCAATTTGATGTTTGAAATATTTTTGAGCATTTGTAAGGTGGCCATTATCTCTATAAGGAGTCACCAGATTATTTGTGGGCGGATATGCAGAATCACCCAGAATGTTGTAATCTAGAAAGAACTTTACTTTAATATATTTGACAAAGTTTTAAAATGCTACCTCCACAGTAAGCTGACAACTTTCATACATTGGCGATTTTTTTAGAACTTGACTATCGTAAGAAGAACACGGATATCCAACAAAAATATTTGAGAATTTCCTGTTTTCGTTCCAGATCGCTGAGAACACTATGCTTGTACAGCCTTTCCTATCAATATAATTATCCTTGCAATCTTTTGGTGGGTCGATTGTGATATGCGTACCGTCGATACAACCTTCAAATTAGAATAGACATAAACAAGTCATTACAATGCATAAATAAGTCCAAGGTAGTTCCCGTTTAACCTACTGCCTTAGGTATTCCAGCCTTATTTTTTGAAGAAGTTTGCAGTTTTTTTTTTTTTTTTTTTTTTTTTAAGTTCTGGCTCGCCAAGGCGATTAAATATGGGGCACTTCGACCTAAAAAGATCTTTTGTGCCGTGTGGGCCAGAAAAATTTAAACTAGTAGAGTTTCCTCTTTCCGTGTAAAGCGGACAATTCTACTAGTAGAAGAATTCTTTATGTCCTCGGGGCACATTTGTTCCCTGAAAAAGATCTTCTATCTAATTCCGTTTAGGGCCGGACATTCACATAAAATGTGTTCAGCTGACTCGTCCTCTTCAAGACAGAGTCGGCACTCAGGAGAGTCTACTATTTTCATTTTGTGTAGATGATATCTTAAACCATGGTGGCCAGTAAGGTAACCTACTAAGTTTTTGATATCATGCCTGCTTAGGTTTAGGCATTTGCTGGCATTTTTATTGAAAGGCCGAATGGCTTGTTTGGTCTGTCTTAAACCTGGGATGCTTTCTCAAAGATGGATACATTTTCTGTATTCCCAGCTTTTTATTGCTGCCGTTGCTGCTGATCTAGGAGTGCAGCAGAAGGGTTCGGGACCTATGAAGGGTGTTTCCGAACCTTTTCTGGCCAGTTCGTCGGCCTTTTCGTTACCTTCCACCCCGACATGACCCGGAACCCACCATAGCTTGGTCTTGTTACTTGTTCCGAGTGCCTGTAGGGTGTTGAAGAAGTAGGTACATGACTGATTTGGAGTCAATCGTATGCGAGCTAAGGGCGTTTATAGCTGCTTGACTATGCGTGAATATATGGATGGTTGCACCTTTTATACCAGATAAATTTATGTGGCTAGCGCATTCTTGAATGGCGTGGAGCTCTGCTTGAAATACGCTGGGACTTTTTCCCATGGGTATCGTAAAGCGTTTGTTTGGTCCGTATATTCCCGCTCCTACCCCCGCTTCCATTTTAGAACCATCCGTATACCACTTTATGCCGTTGTGGTTGTTAGGTGGGTTATTACTAACCCATGCTTCTCTCTTGGGAATCTCCATGGAGAACCGCTTATTGAAGAATAGTGTTTTATGGATGCGGTCGGTGACCGCGCAGTTCATGTTGAGTTCTGGCAGTTCATCAAGAAGGGTCTTAAGTTCCGGATGATCGTTAAAACTTATCTCGTTTAACTGTATTTGACTTATTGCACTGCGGATCGCCACTTTTTGAATGTATATGTGGAGAGGTGTAATACCTGTTATTGCCTCTATGGCAGCCGTTGGACAGGTTCGCATGGCTCCGGAGATACCAAGGCACGCAAGCCGTTGTACCTTTTTGAGCTTCTCTATTGCGACCTTTTGTGTGTGTTTGCAGTTACCTGCCTTCTATCTTCATTGGGCCATTAAATCACGGAAACAGTGTCTATTATACACGCCACACCGAGGACCGAGGACAAGGGGAGATCGAAACGATTTGCCAAATCCCTAAAGCTGCAAGCCTCTTGTCCGGCAAACCACAAGAAAACAGAAATATTGAAAAATTGCTTATCTGCACGTAGTTTTTGAAACTCTCGGACTGTTCAAACTTTTCACTGAGATTTTTTAACAAGGCCCTGGTAATACGAACGTGTCGACGGAATTAGAAGGTAAGAAGGTACAATTTCTTCTACGTTTCGTATACAGTCCCTTTTTTAACTCTCATGGAATTCACCTAGCAGAACTTCTTCAAGCCTCTCAGCCCGACCAACAAATATTTCATAAAACTCTGTACCATTTTAATCTGATTCGCTTGTCGAGTCAGCCAGTAAAGATACTTATATTTCTCCTTTATCCATTTTCAACGAAATAGCTACTTATTTTATTTATCAAGAAATTATTTTACAAAATTATTTAAAATTGCTTTGGTTATGCATTTGATATTTCTGTCATGACGTTTGGTTACTACATCTTACTACAAAAGCGATCCCGTACTTTTTCATAACTTCCTCGATTTGAGAATTTTTTTAGTAACTTAAACTTACTTGAAAAAGTAAGGGAACACCTATTGGTTGCGAATTTTTGACATATCGCTTTTGTTTGTGAATTCGTTGACCATTGGATTTGAAATTTATTTTGAAATTTTTGCCTGGTCAATTTAAATTCGTAATTATTGAAATCAATTGACATTTTTATTCTTACTAAAAAACATTCAAATAAAAAGTTATTGACGAAACATTGAATCTTGTTTTTGTATTCGTTAGAACTCTCGATAAATATTTTTCTGCTGGCTTTTCGTACACGTTTCGTTGTTAAATAAACGATCATAAACTTGAGTGTTCATTGGTTTAAACTCACATAAAGTATTAAAGATACTGACTTATTTTTAGAAATGATAATTCTTTTTAAAAGCTCACAGACTAATCAAGATCACGTTTCGTATTTTTGAGGAGAGTGATCACGCCTAAAACATCTTCGTTTCTACTAGAAACAATTTGAAATTCTAAGCAGGGCGTGCTGAAATTATATTTCGTTATAAGATTTTTAATTTCTTTTGTGCTTAAATGGTCTAAAAATTATACATTTTTGAACAGACTCCGGTAACCACAAACTGAAACTAATTAATTCTATAAAAAATGTTTAAAGATGTACCTAGTTTCGCGAAAAGTACGACGCCTTTTCGACACAATAGCCGTGTTTCTTTGCCCGCGGATATAGGGATGGCATCAGAAAACGACTATCGCCGCTTAAGAATTCATCAAAAAAAAACTTGGCAGCACACATGCACCTATGACATGCACCGTGATACAGCTGTAAGTTGTAGTTAAGAAATTGGTATTGAAAATCCTGAAATTGAAAAATATTTACTTCCGCCAATTGAAATTGATGCCAAGCATATTCTAAAATTATGAAAACAATTTCACATTAACCGATTCGCTAAATTCAATTACCCTTAAAATGAAGTTTGTAAAATAATAATAATAAAATCACGAATAAAATATTCGGCGGGATGTGTGAGTGGTCGGTGGGTTGTCAAACTTCGACATTTCCTGAAAAATTCATCGGAAGGATTCATCAGAAACGAAGAAAATGGATTTTGGAAGCACTGTTTATCCCCGCTAAAGGACTTAGCGGCGATAGCTATCCCCGTATATAGGATAAGTTGTTGTTGTATTTTACATGCAAATTTCAAATTATCCCTATATCCGCGTGCAAAGAAACACGGCTACTATAAAAGTTAAGATTGGGTGTACCTAAGTAGGTAGTCGGACTCATCGTCATCGGAGATCACTAAGGGTTGCCGATTTATTATTTTAGTTGCAGATGAGTCCTGAGTTCACGCAAAGAAGGAAATTTATGTAAAATATTGAGACATCTATCTTAATACTTGTGACATTTATTAAAAAACAATTATTATAATACATAAATTAGAGAATTGAAAACATTACTCTACATATTGCAGCTAATTTAGAAGCACCTACAAACTAGTAAGCGTCAATTTATTTGTAACAATTCAATTAATCAGATTTACGCAATGTGATAATGATTCCACTGCAGGGATTTGAAAAGTTGCCAGCTCTTGGGTGTCATGTCGGACTCGTAATATCGTCAATAACACCTAATATTCGGCGTTTGAATAATGTCATTTGTGTTTGTGTCATTTCATTTATTTCCGGTAAAAGACTCAATAAAAACATTTTGCGTGGATTATCACTATCGTCCATGTAATGCTCTCTCTTTCTTATTGGATAGGGCATAAACGCCCTGCTAACATCTTCGGTTGAATGCTGTTCTTGTATGGTTGCCGTGCTTGCGTCTTTCTTCAGTTTCGGTGATGGCGCTTCTTCAACTACTTCAGTCTTTATTTCTATCTGTATGACTTCTTCTGAAGTATCACTCAGGTGTGATGAAACAGAGGGCGAAGGGCCAGAATCTGTTCTATGTTCACGCAAAATTGGACGTAGATGACAATTGTCTTTGGCATTAATATTTCTTACTTTAAGAAATGGGATGACAAACTGCATTAAGTTGGTTAAATAGTATGGCTTTTTCCCTTTGACATAATCTGGGGGGGTTTTTATATGTCTCGCCAAAACCGCTCTTAAGTTTTTCCATCTTTTTTTACATTGTTTCACTAAAAATAGATCAAAATGTTTAGATTATTATTATTTTATTTTTGTATAGATATAATTTAAAGTACGAGTAGATATAGTCAAAATAAACACATCAATTTTTAAATCAGAAAGTTAATGTTTACACTGCCGTCGAATCCTTAGCAGATCTTCAATAACTTAATCAGTGTTACCCTAGAATTGGAATCCTGCCAATAGAAAACATTTTGTATTTCCGGGACTCAATTGGAACAACTACATGAACAAGTTGAAAAAAGCAAAAATAACAAATCAACAAATGAACAAGTTGAAAGCAAAATCAAAGTAAAAAGAACAAAGTATCAACAACAAAGTAAAAATGGGTGCGTTTTTTTTGCCATCTTATATCGGGCATATTGTTTTTAAGCTCTGAACAGAGCACTGCAGTACTGCACAGAGCCTGAGCACGTCGAGCGAGCAGACTAAGCTCAGAGCGCTCCGACTTATTTATGAAACACACACAATTTGTACGCTTAACAAGTAGGTAATTATTATATTGGCGTTATGTTTAAAAAGTAAAATGAATCAACTATACTTATTGAGTACTTTGGAGTTTTTATTGAAAGAGAAGATTTGCTCCTTTGCTCAAAAGAACAAATCTAGATGCAATGTTTTTTTTGTTTGCATGTTTTATTGAAGAAAAATAGCAATACCAGATTTGCCCCTAAAGACTCCTACACACGATCAATGCAGCATGCCAATTTCACTCAAATGAGTCATCCTTCAAGAAACATTGATCGTTTATTTGCTCTCCAATGTTCCCGTCCAGTAACATTGATCGTCTGTAGGGTGCATCAATGTTACTCGTCAATGTTGTCATTTGTCAAAGGAGAACGCAGGCAAATACAAAGAAAAGAATTTGGCAAACAAATTTTCAATTTTCATTGATACGTGTGTACGTGTAGGCTACTTTTCATCAATGTTACATCGCTTTTCCACGAGCAATATTTCATAACACCTGTCACTTTTCATAGAAAGATAGAAAATATAGAATACCTCGAATATACGGTAGGCATTTCATAGCTTACTATTTCAATGGTGGAAATGTTTCAGAGTGAAGCACTTCATAAAAAATACAGCCCATAGAATACGAGTATTATAGAATTCAATTTTTAATAGAATAAATTTTATTTTTAATTTTAAATAGAATAGAATGCTGTATTGCATGCTAAGAAATATTGCTGGTGGAGATTCCGTGTTACTTCACAACAAAAATCGTCAATAATATTTGCCAAATGACATTGATCGTGTGTAGGGCTTCTAACTTCAATATGACATTTTTTAAGTACCATTGATCGTTTGTATGCTCTGAAATGTTGTCGTCAAGTAACATTGATACCCATGATACGATTTCAAGTTTTCGAAAGATTTGTAAAATAACTTCGGCAGGCGTTGTTGTGTTGCAAGAAATAACTTTAATAAAAGATGGAAAAACTAAATTTTATACAAAAGTTTGTTGGATTATTTTTCATCTTCTTTGTCTTCTCCTGATGAAAATAAAGATGAAGATTACTACGAAGTCCTGGAACATGAACGATATAAAGAAACGCAGCGTAACACATTTTTTTCCTGAAGTAGTGGGTAAACTACACGGAATCAGAGGTGCATATGTTTATACCCTATTCTAGGGGTATATTAATTTTGACGCATAGTTTGTAACATACCTTAATATTGCCCGTAGACCCCTAAAAGTTACTATATTTATGATCAGCATCGATAGTAAAGGCGATCTAGCCATGTCCGTCCGTCCGTCCGTCCGTCCGTCGGCAAAAATTAGGCCTTTAAACTGGACCTAGAGAGCTGAAATTTTAACCATATACTCTCTAGGGTCCCGAAATAATCAAGTTTAAGAATTTTTGAAATCCGCCCACAGACACGCCCACAAACTCAAAAAAACTAAATTTTGGAAAAAATCGAATTTTGAGCTAGAGAGCTGAAATTTTTTATATATGATCTATGGCCCATAAAACTGATTGGGACATAAAATTTTCAAAATCCGCCCACTGACACGCCCACAATTAAATAAAACAAATTTTGGGAAAAATTGAATTTTGAGCTAGAAAGCTGAAATTTTTTATATATGATCTTTGGCCCATAAAACTGCTTGGGACATACAATTTTCAAAATCCGCCCACTGACACGCCCACAATTAAATAAAATATTTTTTTTTAAAAAACCAAAATTTGAGCTAGGGAGCTGAAATTTTTAATATATACTCTCTAGGGGCCCTTTATGCTCATGTGTAAATATTTTCAAAATCCGCCTACTGACACGCCCACAATTTTTTTTTTTTATTTTTGAAAGTCCAAAGTTTGAGCTAGGGAGCTGAAATTTATAGTATATACTCTCTAGGTGCCCTTTATGCACATACTTAAATTTTTTTTTAATCCTGACACGCCCACAATTAAATAAAACAATTTTATTGAAAAACCAAAGTTTGAGCTAGGGAGCGTTTTTATTTACAAAAGCTTAGTTTTTTCGATAAAATCCTTTAAATTTTTGTCACGCCCACTTATGAGATATAGGAATAAGAATAGGGTATCCAACAGTTCGCCCAAGCGGACTGTAGCCCGCCCCTATGTTTTAATTTCATTTTTATTTCAATAGTTTGGAGAAAATGTTCGAATGTCAAGAGTAACGGCAGATATGTTATTTGACAAGTTTCCAGGATCAAGTTATTACTAAATTAAAATGCTGGTGGCAAAAAATCAATCGAAGCAAAAACTCAAATATTACCACTTTTATGGTAAAATACAAATTTTGTGGAATAACAGATAATTCAATTGAACTATCTAAGATTGCCTTAAACAAAACTTATTATGGGTATTCACGATTCGATGTAACTGGTCTAGTATCATTGCGAAAGTGCTACATTTTCTTACACTACAACAACAAAATATACTGACTTAAATGTTGCAACAGTTTTGCACTTTTGCTATACCCCAGCCCTATTGCAACAGTAAAATATAATAGAGTAAAATTTTGCGCTTGTCTTTTAGACAGCTTTCAATTTCTTTTAAAATTTGTAAGTTTTCTTATAACTATGCGCTATATAAACTATAATGGACAACGATAAGCGATGATCGGTCTTATAAGAGTCACGTAGCATATGGCCTTCACTCTGGAGTCAAGCTGACTGCTAGAAACAGTTTTCTTGTCAGAGCAAAAGCCTTCTTTTTCTTGGCCCCAGCAAGACAAGCTACCATACGTCTATCGATATTATAGATAATGGTCTAGCCATACCCAGATATCTAACAACGCTTCTGCTGCCATGGCTGCCCATTTTGTCCAATAATGGACAATTTCTTCTAGTTTTTTCTGCAACCACAACTAATTCAGGAAAATACCAGTAATGGTATATTAGTACTGCACCAAAAAACTAAAAACATATCCCATCACTCAGCCGCAGCTCCGCCCCCTATTTGTCGAATTTAAACATGAAAACGTTGTTTTGTAATTCCAGTTCAAAGAAAAAGTATGGTTTATAAACCAAATCTACACTACGTTATTAAAACAGCAAAAAAAAAAAAAAATAAAAAAAAATACCTACCTGCATTTCGAGAACTATTTCTTACATTTTTCTTAACCGTTATTCCCATCTGCAATCGCTCTCGTTAGCACTGTAGGTATTTGAATTGATCTTTCTGTCAAACTTTAGCAAATCTCTACTTGAGTATAAATGAATGTGCGGTTAAAAGAATTGTTAATGGCATGACTCTGTTTTGATTGCGGTTTTTTATTTTTTGCATTATATTCAACTTTTCAGAGGCAAAAAGCGCAAGCAATGGCCGAGTCTTGGTTATGGCTGACTGCTGTGTGGATTGCGCTCAGCGTTGCCATTTTTTTTTGCCAACTCGGGATTTTGGAACTTTTTGAGTGAAAACAGCGGGCTTCTTTCGTCGAAAGCGGGACATAGTAAAAAAAAGTACATAATTAGAAGTTTTCAAATATTTTTATTTTTATTTGAATTAAAATTACGTTTACGTGACAATAGATATCAAAAATAGCCATAGAAAATGTATTTTAATAAAAATATAATATTTTAAATCAGATTCACACTATCGTTACACGGCGTTTTAAACAATAGTCTGTGGAGTGAGTGTTATAAATTGCAACTTACAATAAGAGAATAATTATTTATAAGAATTACTTATTCATGATGTTTCTGGGAAGATTTAACTTCTTTTAATGTTTCCTTTTTCTCTTTGATAAAGATGAAGAAATCTTCACAGGATAGCTGTAGATTAAACTGGATGAGTAATTCTGCTTACTGCTTTCATTAAATTTACGGAGTTATCCCCGAAAAGCGGGGCTGAGCCTGTCCCGCGCGGGACATTTAATTTTGATTTAAAAATCGGGACGCCCCCTCAAAATCGTCTGGCAATGCTGAGCGCTCTCAATTTATTTCACAAATTGTTATTTTCAATAAATTTTACTACACACAAATCAATAATTTGTACTTTCCAACAGAGTTCTTTTTCACATTACGTTCATTTTCTGCACAAGAAATTGCAAATTCAGGAACTTTCGATTAAAAGACTAGGTATCCGACATAAAAATAATAACCATGTTCTTTTTTTATGTCTCGTCATTTTATGCGATGTTATGCTTAATCGGCATTAAGACGAGGTCATTACAATAACAACATTTAGTGACTATTGCTTTCGCCATTATCTTAATGCCGTGTAAATGCAGCATTTATTTGCGAGCGAGTTCGCGGTGGCCACTGAACACCAGAATATAAGTCTGGTAGCAATACCATGAACTTCAAAGTGCTGAAAATCGGAGTGAATTACCTGCTGAAAATTAGAGTGAATTAAGTTCAGATTTTTGTATGGTTATTTAGGATAGATAAATGTAAGTAGGAAGAAATACAACTGCCAAACTAGTTTAGGCACCTTTATTGTGCACAAAGGTATTATTTCGTATTCTAAATTCATTGTCAGAATATCTAAAGTACACTCCTAACAAAAATAAAAAAAAGTAAACAAGGGCATTCTAAGAGAAAAAGGTATTCTCTATCTCTTACTCTTTCTTTTTCTCTTAACCGGTTTTAACTCTGTCACCACCAGGCGATGGCAGGGATGCAAAAGTCGATACGATTGTACTTTTTTCGATACACTTGACTTTGCTCAAGTACACAAATACACTTTTATTAAATTCGATACAATTTTGCGCTGCCAATATATATAACAGGATATTTTCTTTATAAAATATTATTTTCTACCAAAAATCAAATGCAATGGATTCGATCTTGATTGAATTTCGCTGAGCACATCCATTTTCTGTAATTTAATGCAAAAACCTATTTCTCGTTTAATTGGAAGCGAGCGGTGAGCTGAGTCATAAGTCGGCTGCCATATTTGTTATTTTTTGTTTCCGTTGGTTTGGTGCGGAGTATATCCATAATGAGTAGGGACTCTCTCTATATATGCGTTTCCTACTATGTACTACAAAGCAAAATACAGAAAAAAGCCTACAATATGTGGAAGCAGGTCAAAAGGATGTGTTTTAACCCTTATGGAACGACTGCAGTATAAAAAAGGGTACACAATATTTTTGCCTGTACCACTACATGCGGAGTGCTTCGTAAGACGAATGATTGCAGGTTTTTTCATAATGATTTTTTAAAGGCGTATCGACTTGATCCTCGTTGTGTATGTCTTTTCACTTTGTGCAGTGCTACCTGTTTTGTTTTTTTTTTAAATAGTTTATGGCTGGTTTTTCAGATCATTTTTTTTTACTGATTAAACCTAATTATGAACCTCTAATTACCCTTCAGTCAAAAATATGAAAATAAATCCTCCTTCTTTGCTTTGACTTGGCTAAAAATAATGCAATCCGGTGTTCGGCCTAGTAAGAATAAAAAGGATTTGACTCTTTATTTGCTAGTTTTTTTATGGTGGTGGGTCACACTTGTTTTGCAATGAGGTTGGGTCGGCGGTGCTTATGTTTTTTTCATAATCATGCTTATTTTAAGATTCGAATGAATAGTCAAGTCGTTCGAATGTCTATTTTCGTTCGAATTATACCGGTTTTCCTCAAACAAATTTTTTATTTGATCGAATCTCAAAATACAAATTCTTCTAATTCGACAAACTTTCGGTCGAATTCAAATGTCAAAATCAGCATGAATGTAATTTCAAAGGCGTATACACTTGAATTCTTGCCAGTCGTGCGAAACAAGTGAAGAAAACACAATACGGGGTGACTAGTGTTAGTTCACAGAACAAACAAATAAGAGTTTACGTGTTTTTTAAAAGATAAAGGTCAACTGTTTTTTTAATTTAAAAATATTGTAATATATCTATCAATAATGCTGAAATGATCGAAAGATTAAACAGGTTATACGATATTTTTAACTCGTCGAAGTTTAAAGACCCCAAAAAACCCAGAAGGCAATTTTTTTGGAAATGAAGAGCAAGTCAATTTCCAAAATGAAATGAATATATTTTTCCAATATATTGCTCGTTTTGATCAGTCTGCCAATGTTATAAAAAGATGCGATTTTTAAAAGGATGGCAGCAAAACATAAATGCTCTCATTGGCATTTCAAGTGATTTAAGGGCAGATGGTATTGAGTTCCTTTTAACGAGAAACCTCAATCAAGATTGTCTGGAAAAACCTTCGCAGTTTTATGCAACCGAGGAGGAAATAACAATTTACTGACTCCATTTCAATTCATTTCATTTGTTCATTTAAAAGATCATTTTTAGCAAAGTACATGGAGGATATAACCCATGGAAACTGCGAGCCAATTGTGAATTTAGAACTTCCCGACGTTGAAATGCAGTTACAATCACCCGAAAAGAAGGACAATAAAACTATAAAACTGTTGATTCCGGTAGCGAAAATGCGTTTTATTATTTTGCAGGCTACATTAAAAAGAAACGTCAAAAACACAAGTGTGAGCTGAAATTAAGTCAGAAACCTAGTGTTTCCTCCTTATTCACAGATATCAAAGAATATGAGCGTGTGCATTTAACACCCTTTTCAAGAGTTTTTAGATGCGATAGAAGC
Organism: Portevinia maculata; assembly: GCA_949715645.1. NCBI lineage: Eukaryota > Metazoa > Arthropoda > Insecta > Diptera > Syrphidae > Portevinia > Portevinia maculata. Next base: position 227,397,919 of record OX454526.1, read on the forward strand.
CTGGAGCAACAATTTATTTCTCGTTTTTCCAATTTGTACTTCTGGAATAATTTTTTTTTTAACAATTTATTATATTTTTGTTATAATTAGCTTGAATCAGAATCGTTTAAGTTTTCCCCTGAACTTAAGAAGGTTTTATATCATTATTCATAATTTTTCTTAACTAATATGATACATAAATGTATTTCTTTCTGGGCCATGGTGCCTGGTGACATGGTACATGGTTACCAACTTTTTTTTAGGTGAAGAAGCCAGTATTTTAGAAACAGGAATTTAAAAATCGCCAGTTCCGAAAAAGGTCATTTTTGCCTAAAGAACAGAACAGCTAGATATTATATCTGTAAACAAACGACTGCCAAGAAAATACAACCTCTTCTTTTCCTCTTACTGCCTTTTTCTTATAACCTGACAATTCGCTGCATTATAGGAGTCCATCATACTAATTATCTTACTTTTCAGGTTGCTATAGGGAATTTTTTAAAAAAAGTTAGTAGGTACCTAGGAAAAAAATAATAAATCAAGGGGGATCCTTTCCTATGAGGAACATTGTGTATTCACAAATATTTAAAAAAAATTAGGCATTAACTTCCCTACAGGGCCTTAAACCTAGATTTTGCCACTATTTGGGTATTATTGGAATAAATGGAAAGGACCTGCACATTTACGTCGACTCCGGACGGAAACTTTGATAAGCTTCTCATATCTCATGACATGATTCAGTGCTTTTTATTGTGATTTTATTCAACAACTGCAATTTTATATATAAAGTATAAATTGGAGGGGGAGAGTACGATAACTAGGGCGCCAAAAATTGATAACGGTTTTCTATAGAAGGGTCAAAAACAAAAAAAAATTATTATGGGAGGGGGGTCTATCTTGTCACGTTTAGGAGGTAGGGGCAATTTTAGAAAAAAGGACTTAAATTGAAAAAAAAAATATTAAAAAACAACGGCAACACCTACAATAAAGTTCTATACCGGTTTTGAAAGCCAGAAATCTGTTCTATAATTCTAAATTTAAATTAAATTATTTATGGCAATAGTTTTTCAAAAAATTCGCATGCAAATTCAAAAATTTGATAATAAAATGCAAAAAAAAAGTTTAGTATAGGTACAATTTTTTTTTTTAAATTGTGAAATAAAGTGCTTAATTGACTTTTTGTGGTCAATGTTACTATCAATTCTGAATCGAACACAAAAAACCGAATGGTTTTATGTCTTCTAGTTTTTGAGAAAATCGAAAATTACTAAAACTACGTTTTTATGAGATTTTTGATTTGCATTTTTTTATCAAAATTTTGAGTTTGCATGCGAATTTTTCAAAAACTATTGCCATAAACAATTTAATTTAAATTTAGGATTATAGAACAGATTTCTGGCTTTCAAGACCGGTAGAACTTTATTGTAAGTGTTTCCGTTGTTTTTTAATAAGTCCTTTTTTTTTTAAATTGCCCCACCTCCTAAACGGGACGAGATAGACCCCCCCCCTCCTCCCATAGTAAAAAATGCTTGTTTGACCCTTCTACAAAAAACCGTTATCAATTCTTGGCGCCCAAGTTATCGTACCTACTCGTGCCAATTGGAGCATTCATTCGGGCCTTCCAAAAGGAACCTGTAACTGTAACAATGTGTTAGTTCTGGGCACAGTGGTATAGGTATTTTAAGTCCGGGGTATGAAGAGCCCTGCGAGCGATTAAATTAATAATCTTCACTTGCCGGGTTGATTTGGGGCTCACGTAACTTCGTCGATCCGCTCGCTTAGAGAATTCCAACTGCCACGCGCTCGCGATCAAATTACTAAACTCTGCTTTTATAAACTTGCACTTCAAATTTGTGAAACTTAAAAATTGATGCATAACATAATATCTTAAATTATAACGAACCACCAGATTTGCAATATTCAATTTCCCTTGTAGTAAAGTTCTGTCAAATCAAAATTTTAAATTTGTAAGAAAAATTTGCATTGGCCAGATTGGTGACACAGAGGTAGATATGGCAACCGTGTCGCCAAATGGTCATGGTCATTGGCAATATTTTTTTTTGTATTCATCCCACCGAAACTCAGTTAGTACATCTGCACAGCATAATCAGCATCAGCTTCAGGTACTGTATCTGTATGCGTGTGATGTACGCTCCTGTTACGTGAGCGTAACTTTTAAGCACAGAGCCATTTATGTATTTAGTTTCGATTTCGAGATAAATATTGCCAACACGAATATCGCGCGAAAGAAACTGATTCATGCACGCAGCCAAAATATATTCACCAAACCTGAATTGATACTTCACACATTCGTAAGCGCAGACACAAATACTCTTTCGTCTTACTCTTGCCACCGCAATTATGGAATTATACCAATACTTTCTCGAAAAATGAAAAAAAAAAACTACATATTGTTAAACTGTACCTACTGTTCTATTTACCTGTCATGTTCACCTCGATTCCAATTTTTCTCCACCCTTCATCAACAATATCTTTACGAGAATATTCTGGTAGCCTGTTGTTGTAAAGAAACGGATACTTCTCTATTTCGATAACAAATTTTATGTTTTGCGTTTGCTCATCCATTATTAATGGATTTATTGAATTCATTTTTTGTACCCTGACCCCACACGCGACGCTACACAACGGAAAAGCGACCAAACTGAAATTGCATTAGAGTAGCTTACACAGTATCTGACACTGGTAGGGTTGGTGACGCATGCAAGAGAAAAATCTAAATTCTCTCTTTATGAGAGATAATTAGAGCAAGGCAGAGAAGAACCAGTACTGCCTTTTTTAATTCAAAGGATGGGATTTGGGAACGAATTTGGGAGCATTTACTTAAAAGAGTGGTACTAGGAAAGTATCAAATATTTTGTATCCTACTGGAAAAACTTTTAAACTTTGCTTTTAAATAAGAAGTACATATATCAAAGGTACTCTTTTTTTTAAAGAAAAAAGTATTCAAAATTGTTCCGGCAGATTTGGGAAACAAATTATAAATAATTTGTAATTCCCTGTGGAAATAATTTAATTTACGCAAATTTGATCTATAACACTATTATAATTGTTTTATTTGGTTTATAATGCCTTTAGCGAAATAAAGTAGTCTGATTCTAAGCAAAATTCAGTTAGTAGAAACCTCACTGAAAAATGATGAAGGTAATGATAATGACAGTTTTGGCTAGTGTTACTGATTTTCTATGTGTTAACACACTGGTTCAGTATTTTTGTCTTTTAAATATTTGGTTTTAACTATTGAATGGCCTTTGTTTCCACTTTAATATACCATCACTAACAATAACAATGTACTGTCCTATGATTTCTACAATTTTAGTATTTAGTATTTATTTATTTCCTGATTAGCTTACACTCTAAGATACAATATCTTATTTGTAGTGTAGTTTGTAAAATGTAGAAGAGCTACATTGATTTTAATTCAAGTTTACACATTTATATTTTTCTAACAAAGATGCAAATATAACTTAATCTATGCATTACTAAAGTAAAGTTTAAGTTCTTTTCTTATTTGTTTCGTGTTATTTATACTTTTTATTTCTCGCTGCAATGAAATCCAAATTCTTACAGAGTTGACGAAAAATTGACGTTCGGATGTCAAACACTGAAATCGCGGAATAACGAGATCACAACATCTATGAGAGTTGAAAAAGTTTAATTCGTTGTAAAGATCCATAGGTTGGCGGGTTAGAAGTTTGTCAGAGAACAAGGTAATTGTGTGAAATTTCATAAAATTGCCAAACGACATCCCAAGAAGTTGTGATGTATGCTGCGAAACTCTATCGTAACGTCGCAGCCCGTGAATATATCTTATTGCGCTTTTAAATGCACTTACAAAAAATTTCACAACCGTAAGTAAGCAGAGGTAAAATCAGCGTTTTCACTAGCAGAATTCTAGTTGTTAAGGGATAAAGTGCTGCGTTGACCATAGATACGTAGGACACCATACGATTTTCCAATTGTGTTGTTTATATGATGTGTCCAGGTAAGACTGCCGTTAAAAACTACACCTAAATTTTTAGCTGAATCTACGTAAGCAATATGACAGTTATTTAAAAGGATTGCTGGAAAGTAAGACAAATCTATTTTGCTCTTTGAAATTACGAGACACTTTGATTTCTTTAGGTTCAGAAGTAAGCAGTTGTCAACCGACCAACGCTCAATCAAGCTTAAATCCTCATTTATGCTAGCTGCAGCGTGTTCAATAAGCCCCAACGGGCAGTGCAAATAGAGCTGAGTGTCATCAGCATACAGGCGTATTGAACATTGTCTTACGATTGTAGGAAGTTCGTTAACATAGATTGAAAACAACAACGGGCCAAGAATCGAACCTTGCGGAACGCCCCTAACGACAGGTAGGAAGTTGGAAAGAGTTTTGTTTACCTCTACTGCTCGCACACGATCAGTAAGGTATGAAAATAAGAGCCTGACTGCGGAGAAAGAAAAGTTAAAATCACGGGACAGTTTTTCGCAAAGTACCAAGTGATTTACCATGCCAAACGCTTTAGAGAAATCGAGGAGTATTAAAAATGTGACATGATCCTCGTCTATAGCTTTCCTTATATCTTCCGAGACACTTAACAAAGCTGTATTGCAGCTGTTTTTCTTTCGAAAGCCTGATTGTTTAGGGGTCAATAAACTGAACAGATTAAGAAACTCACTCATTTGTTTTTGTATAATTTTCTCAAAAACCTTTGATAAGAATGGCTATATTGAAATTGGCCTAAATTCATCTCCTCTTGAAGTTTTTGGAATGGGTACAACTTTTTCCCTTTTCCATTGTGTAGGGAATTCATTTTGTATTAAGATGGAATTGAATATATGGGTAATAAAGGGCAAGAACGTTGGTAATATTATCTTCAAAAACTAAGTGTGCATAGACTCAATTTTTTGAGATTCGCTGCCACGTTTTTTAATAAAAAAATATGCGGCCAACTTAAAATAAACTCTTAAACCATTTCCGGCGGGTACCAATTCCCGTTAAGCTGAAATTTCAGATTCTGTCTGTTTTTGGTCTAAATAGAGGAAAGTAAAAAAAAATATTTGGAAAAGCATAAACTTTTCTTCACCGTATATAGTTATTCAATTTTATTTCAATATTTTTCTTCACAAATTAATTATTAAAACAATTTATTATATAATGCATTTATATACATAATTCATTTTCGACACCGAAGGCGTTTTCCTGTTTTGACGGTGATATGTTTGCCATTGTTTTTGGGCTCAGCCAAATCACACTTGTCCCAGGTACACCTAAGGTTTTTTTTTCACTGCACCATCTCTTGCGAACGTCTGACAAACGTCCAAAAGCATCAAGTCATGAGAAACTTCTCAAATTTGCCGTTCGGCTTAAAATTGTAGGTCCTTCTACTTAGCATAAACAAATGGTTGGAGAAGCCTAATATTTATTTATTTTAAATTGAAATTCAGATGATTTTTCAGTTAGAAATATTACCGCCGTTTATTGTTGAGCATTGTATATAAATTCAAGAGATAGAGGAAGTGAGGTGGTTGGTCTAATTAGAGGAGGCTTATGTGAAAACCCCCACGTCTGTTTAAAGCTTAGAACATGCAACAATTCGAAGAGAAAGTAATACAAATATATTCTATTGGCTGATAGAAAACATAACTTCTCCTGTTTATACCCTATTCTTACGGTATAATAATTTTGACTCATATTTTGTAACATACCTTAATATTGCCGTAAACCCCTAAATGTATTCGTGATCAGCAACGACAAAAATGTCGATCTAGCCATGTCCATCCATCCGTCCATCGGCAAAAATAAGGCATTTTAACTGCAGCTAGAAAGCTGCAATTTTAACCATATACTCTCTAGGGGCCCGAAATAATCTAGTTTAAGAAGTTTTTACATCCGCTCACAGACACGTCCAGAATTAAAGAAAACTGTTTTTTCTTTTCGAAAAATCAAAGTTTGAGATAGGAAACTAAAATTTGGAATGTATAATTGTATAGGTACTCTCTAGGGGCTCTTATTGCTCATGAGTGAATATTTTTGCAATCCGCCCACCTCTAAAAAAAACAGTTTTTTGAAGAAATCATTCCCGATATATGTAGTCGTTTTGAGCAATTCCTTTATAAAGTTTTCTGCCATGCCCACTTTCAAGGGGCGGTTTTTTTTTACCAAAACTTTGCTTTTTCAATATAATCCTTTAAATATTGTAAATATAACAAAATATGTATGAAGATCCTTCTTAACAATTCTGAGCGATAGGAATACGAATAGGGTATCTAACAGTTCACCCAAGCGGACTGTGGCCTTTCCCTATGTTTTTGACCTATTCTTAGGCTATCGGCGAAAATAGGCTTTAAAACTGGAGCTTCAAAGCTGAAATTTGGAACGTATACTCGGAAATTTTATCAGCCCACAATGGCAAAAAAACGAAACTAAATCACAAAAAGTCTGCTGGCTATGACATGATAACTGGGAGACTACTTAAACACACTTGCTTGACATTATATACCTAAGGAATATCTTCAACGCTGTAATATGACAAAATTACTTTCTAAAATAGTAGTCATTAGCATTGACAAAGCTGTAAAGCAACAAAATCTTATCCCGGACCACCAATTTGGTTTTCGACAACAACACTCGACTATACGGCAAGTCCGTTGAGAACATAATACCGTTTGCCAGTTTAGCGAGACGTTGCGAAAACTTTCGACAGTGTTTGGCATAGTGGACTTCTACTCAAACTAAACCATATTCTTCCGAACTTTTTCAAACTAATTCAAAGTTAGCTGGACGATAGAGGTGATCCGAACTTCAGCAAATAGACGCAGCTGTCGCCCAAGGAAGTGTTTTAGGACCAACGCTCTATCTTCTCTTCACAGCTGACATACCGGCACCAATGAATTACAGATGACACTGTAATACTTTCCTCAAACAAATGCATAAAAAAGACACTGAACAACTCAGAACAGCTCTGGACAAGTTGTATACACTACGAAAAGAAATTAATGTCCAGAAGTGATTATATTAAACAATAAACAAATTGTTCTTAAAAATGAAGCTAAATACCTAGGTATACGAATAGATGAAATATCTACCTGGAAACCACATTATAATCTATAAACGAAACCAAATAAAAAACCAATTCAGACAACTTTACTGTCTACTAGGGAAAAATTCAACGTTATCAACAGAAAAGAAACTACTAATCCATAAAACTATAAGAAAACCAATATGGACCTACGGGAACAGTATGTTGTAGGTGCGTCAAATAATAACATTATCCAACGACTACAAACAAAAATTCTTCGAACAATAGCAAATGCACCATGGTATACACTGACAATCACAAGGATGAGGCCATACATTTGGCAATCGGTTTTCAGTCTTTATACCTGTTGGAAATTTTATACCCGGAAACTTTTACTACCTGTAAATAGGTACATATTTTCCCAACAGTAAGTCATAAAATTAAAGGCTAAATAACTAACGACCGCTGGAATTTCCCAAGATCACAATGAACTACTTGAAAAGCGTATAAAAACATAGGGACGGGCTACATTCCGCTTGGACGAACTGTTGGATACCCTATTCTTATTCCTATCCCTCATAAGTGGGAGTGACAAAAGTCTTAGTATGGTTGAATTGTTAGGAACGCTCTACATATTTTGTTATATAACATTTAAAGGATTTTATCAAAAAAAAAACGAAGCTTTGGTAAAAAACGCTCCCTAGCTCAAACTTTGGTTTTTCAATCAAATGTTTTATTTAATTGTGGGCATGTCAGTAGGCGGATTTAAAAAAATTAACACATGAGCATAAAGGGCCGCTAGAGAGTATATATATTATAAATTTCAGCTCCCTAGCTCAATCTTTGAATTTAAAAAAAAAAAAAAAAAAAAAATTGTGGGCGTGTCAGTAGGCGGATTTTGAAAATATTAACACATGAGCATAAAGGGCCCCCTAGAGAGTATATATTATACATTTCAGCTCCCTAGCTCAAACTTTGGATTTGCAAAAAAAGTTGATTTTAAATTGTGGGCGTGTCAGTGGGCGGATTTTGAAAATATTTACACATGAGCTTAAAGGGCCCCTAGAGAGTATATATTATAAATTTCAGCACTCTAGCTCAAATTTTGGTTTTTCAATAAAATTGTTTTATTTAATTGTGGGCGTGTCAGTGGGCGGATTTTGAAATTTTTTTATCCCGAGCAGTTTTAGGAGTCATAGATCATATATAAAAAATTTCCGCTTTCTAGCTCAAAATTCGATTTTTTCCAAAATTTTGTTTTTTTGAGTTTGTGGGCGTGTCTGTGGGCGGATTTCAAAAATTCGTAAACTTGATAGATACCCTAGAGAGTATATGTTTAAAGTTTTAGCTCTCTAGGCCCAGTTTAAAGGCCTAATTTTTGCCGACGGACGGACGGACGGACGGACATGGCTAAATCGACATTACTATCGATGCTGATCATAAATATAGTAACTTTTAGGGGTCTACGGGCAATATTAAGGTATGTTACAAACTAGGCGTCAAAATTAATATACCCTTAGAATAGGGTATAAAGATGCGCCACTGGGATGAGGATGAGTTCACAATTGCGATTTTTTTCAAAGTTTTGTTGAATATTTAAAAAGCTTTTAAAAGAACTGTATTCATTTAGTTAAAAAAATGGGTTCCGAAAAGACTTTGACAGCGACAGAAAGAGGAAAATTAGATGCTTTCAAGGAGTTAGGACTCTCAGGCCGAAAAATTGCAAGGAGGCTAAATAGAAGTAAGACTGTTGTAAACCGTTATCTTGCGGATCCACAACATTATGGGAAAAATCAAAAAGGACGCACGGCAGAAGCAACAACATTGAGAGAAAATCGGGTTATTCTACGGCTTGTCTCAAATTCTACTCTACCAGTGACTAAAATAAAGGCCAACAGCTGAGTATCAAGGAAAATACCAAAAAGTGGTATACCGAGAAGAAAACTTAAAAAAAAAGAAACCTGTTTTGAGGCAAGTACACAAGGAGCATCGAATGAATTTTGCAACAGAACATGCCGCTTGGAGCACTGAATGGAAACGCGTTGTCTCTTCAGATGAAAAAAAGTTTTAACCTTGACGGCCCCGATGGTTACAACTTTTATTTCCATGATCTAAGAAATGACGAGCTTATTTTGGCAAGACATCACAGTCGTACACCAGGTGTAATGGTGTGGGGAGCTAGTACCCACTATGGTACAATCGAGTTGGAGTTTTTGTCCACAACGATGAACGGGAACAACTACAAATGTTTGCTGGAACGGTCATTTCTAAAAGTGAAAAACATTTTTGTACCCCTGTCTTCGATATTCCAACAAGACAATGCCCCTCTCCACATTGCCAGGGTTGTTAGAATATGAATTCAATTAGAAGACGTGGAACTTTTGCCATGGCCGCCCTATTCACCGGACTTAAACATAATCGAAAATGTTTGGGCATGGTTATCTCGTAAAGTGTGTGAAGTCGGCAGACAATTTGAAGACAAGGACACTTGAATCGAAGCTATTCGTGATGGCTGGGCCCGAATTTCTCTTAATTAATTAAAAAAAACTGTATGATTCTATTCCAAACCGTCTTATAGAGGTCATATAAAATGTTCCTTTCGTTCGAAAATTTTGCATGTGGCCACAATCCTAGTGGCGCAGCTTTTGCTACGCTTTTCAAGTTGTTCATTGTTTGATCTTGGGAAATTCCAGCGGTCGTTTCTTATTTAGCCTTTAATTTTATGACTTGCTGTTGGGAAAATTTGTACCTAGGCCCTATTGCACCAACCACTTTGCATTTTACAACTTTTCACTTTAACTTTCGTTTCACCGAACGCCAATTTGCAAAGAGGAAATTATTTTTTTGAAGAGTAAAACAAAAATTCCTTCTTTGCAAATTTTGTTTCACCAAACCACAAATCTGGAAAGTGAAAAGTACTTTTCTGAAAAGTGCAAAGAATTCTTTGATTTCGAAAAAATTTCATTTGCGGTTGGCCATTTGTCGTGTTAAGTTCGGGTATATTACATAATAAATTAAAATGAATCGCTTTGAACGACTTTTTGAAGACGAAGAGTATAGTAATAGTTACGTAAGAGAAGTAAAATTCAGAATAAATTGTGAAATTGCAAATAATTATCAAACAGTGGAAAGTTTTCGCTTTACAAAAACAAATACAGAATTAGTTTTTCAAAAATTGGATATAAGTTGCAATATAGCAGTCAAAGGAATATGTGTTTAAGTCCCATGCAACATTTTTTGTGTACACTACGTTGGATGAGAAATGGAGCGCAATACTACGGAGTTGCATCCATGCACGGAATAAGTAAAGCAACAGCCTGCAGAGTAGTACATCGAGTTTTAGATGCAATCATTGATGAATTTCTGTCAAACACCATTTGCTGGCCAGAAAAATTTTCGGAAATAGCTATACGTTTTTTTTTCTCAAGGAGATTTTCGACGTGTAGCTGGATGTGTTGACGGGACGACGATAAACATCGATACACCCAGAGAAAATAAATTCTTCAACAGGCATGGAAAGCATGCTTTAAATGCAAAGATCGTTCCTTCAACACTGTTAACGTAAGTTGGCCAGAAAGTGTACATGATGCAAGGGTGCTGATGCTGAGGTATTCCCGTTTGGCAGCAAATTTTAACGCAAGTTACCGACCCTTTCCAAATGCAGTTTTTTTTAGGAGATAGTGCTTATTCTTTAAGTGAATGGTTACTAACACCATATAGGACAAACCCAGACAATCCAGTGGAACAAAAATTTAACCGGGCACATAAAAGAACTAAGCGAATCGTTGAAAATAGTTTTGGTAAGTACTTACTAGTTCCACTTTGCATTCTTAACCATTAAATTGTTTTAGGCATATTGAAAGAAAAGTTTCCTTGCTTAAATCACTTCCGTATGCAGCCCACCGTTGCTGGGAAAATTATAACAGCTTGTTGCATTTTACGTATTCTAGAAGTGAGAAGAGAGGCACCAATACGGGAACACGATAACAACGATGATGACAACATTGAAGACATTGAAATAGAGGTTATTGAACGACCAAATGAAATCGCTTATGCAGTTTTGAATGAGTTGAGAGTTTTTTTTTTCTGATTTAAATAAATTGAAAAATCTTAAAATAAAAAACTATTTTCATTTAAGTAAATAAAACAAATTAGTTATTTCAATATTCAGACAAATTCAAAATATTTTCCACTCTGGAACATAAATCTTTATCACTGCCTTCTGAATTGTTTAATTCTTTTGTGAATTCTGACGCCGGTATGCGTAATTCATGTTTCAGTATATAAGCTTCCGAGGTAGGTAACTTTATAAATTTCGATTTTTAATAGTTTTTTTTTAAAGCCATGAGTTCCATCTCCTCAAGTTTCCTCTTCCTTGAGAATGAATTTTTCTCTCGTGAAGATAAAATATGAAGCTGAGGAGCTCGGGAAGTTTGCTCGGAAGGTGGTTAGTCAGATCGCGACCTGCTTCTGGCAAATCTATCCTATCTGCAACAGGCGAATCCTTGCCTATAATATCCAGAATGGCTTCATCGACAGCGTCAATAACAAAGGCTCACAACTTTTCTAATTTTGTCATAACAACGAAAAGAAGTTGAAACCATTTAAATTGTTTCACTTTGCAACTTTTCAAATTATGACTGAAAATGAAAAGTTACATTTTTAGTTGGTGAAATGCCCACACTTTTCACTTTGCAAAAAAACCATCAAAAATTGCAAAGTGCAATGTCGGGGACTTTTCATTTTTGGTGAAACACTTTGCACTTTTACTTTGCAGGAAATTATTATTTTGAAAAGTTGCAAAGTGCAAAGTGGTTGGTGCAATAGGGCCCTGGTAGTAAAAGTTACTAGGTATACAATTCCCAACAGGTAGAAAGACTAAAAATCGATTGCAAAATGTATGACCTCACCCTTGTTTGACTTTGACTTTGAAATTCATTTTTTTATTCATTGATAAATATCTACTTACATACTAGACAAAAATGATTAAACCTAACTTAAAATTAACAGGATACTTATTCTTATTTATTGGTCCTTATGCGAACGCTCTAAACTTAACTATATCTTAGAATTATTGCCTTTCGGCCTACGAACTATTTTACGAACTAATCTTACATATATATTCCTCGAGAAAATTTACTAAAACTCGGTATCATTATTGAGATTTTATATAAAACAAATTACAAACTACCTATTCTACTTACTTAAACTACTTAACGTATTCTAACTATAATTAGGATTCTGAGCACTCGTTGCCTGGCGCAATAAGTGGTCAAAATCCCAATTGCTTTCCGAGCGCCTGGCAGTCGTCAACGTGCACACGCGCCGCCGTGAGCCGACTGAAGCCTTACAGCGTCAGTCAACTCCCGGAAGCACCACCACACGTTGGCGAGCCCGGCCTCTCCCAAAAACGCCCTAGCTGACTTAATCTAACTTATAAGCTAAGAGGATGTTACCTAAAGTAACGCACCGTCCTGGGAGGGCATGTTGACCCCTCCCCCCTCAACAAGCCACCAAAATTCGGCGAATTGCTTTTCCGTGTCGAATCTATCCCTCTCCGATATTGCGGTACTAAAACGGAGGAGCTCATGAGCATTGGCGACGTCCCCGTCATGGAGGAGCCGCTTATCTCTCGCGCTGCGGTAGCGATGGTATAAGACCGGGATACCATCCCTCGTCTGTACCAGCCCTTTTGAATCAATATGGATAAATGCCTCTGGCGGGATAAAGCCAGACCGGAGCGTACTCTCTATGTACATTTCATTGGGGTAGTAAGCCCCAAATATCAGACTATTGTCGCTGGCCATCGCCCTTGCAACGTGCCTTCGAGTGACCTTAATGAGGAAATTGTCAATCCTATTCAACTGAGCCCCATCGTATAGGACCTTGTTGGGATAGTATTTTATATAGTTGGATTCAGGCGTTCGGAACAACCGGAGACAGGTCCTAAGACATTGTCTCTCCAAAACCCGAATCTTTTCCATATAGCTAGGCGCTATATTAAACCATAATGGACAACCATAAGCGATGATCGGCCTTATAAGGGCCACGTAGCAAATGACCTTCACTCTGGAGTCAAGTTGACTGCTATGAAACAGTCTCCTTGTTAGAGCATAAGCCTTCTTGGCCCCAGCAAGACAAGCAACTATATGTCTATCGAAATACAGATACTGGTCAAGCCAGATACCTAGATATCTAACTGCGCTTCTCACCGCCAATGGCTGCCCATTTTGTCCAATAATGGCCAATTTTTTCCACTTTTTTCTGGTATCCCTAGAGGCCCCAGCCAATGGAGTTCTGAACAAGATTGTTTCCGTCTTCTGAAAGTTGATTTTCAACTTCCAGTCGTCGCAATATCGCTTAATTTGATCGAAGTCACGCTGCAAAAGGATATTAATGACCTCGATTTTAGGACCTGATCTGTATGCCACCAAATCGTCGGCATACGCTATAGCATGGCTGAGTGAACCCACCAGATCACTCGTGTAAATGTTGAACAGGATCGGAGAATTGACCGCCCCCTGCTGTAAACCGTTTTTAATTTCAAAGACTCTGCTCGAAGTCACGTTGCCACATTTGACAACGAACTTCTTTCCCATAAGCATATTATAAATTACATATAGCAAAGGTTTGTGCATCCCCCGCCTGGTCAACTTGTAGAAAAGTCCCTCTAACCATACGGTGTCGAAAGCCTTCTCAAAATCAACCAGACAAGCACCCGTGCATTGGTTCTTGCATTTATTCCACTGAATGTCGGAAACCAGTTTCGACGCGGCATGAATAGTGTCATGCCTCGCCCTGAAACCAAACTGGTTGTCCGGAATTATGTTATTGTCCTCGACCCACTTTAACAGGGCTCTATTGACAACCTTTTCAAAGACCTTGCTAATATTCGGAAGCAAGCTAATTGACCGGAGATTGGCAGGGTTCGTCCTATCTTTACATTTTTTCGGGATAGGGTGTACCACAGCTACCTTCCAATGCGCCGGATAATATGCATTATTCAGCGCATTGTTAAACAGCGTGGTGAAAATATCTACAGCCTCCAGAGGCAGGTGTCTCAATACGACGTTTGGGACACCATCCATCCCAGCCGACTTTTTATTCTTTAGTGTCTCGAAGATGCACAGAAGATCATCCTTCGACACGAACAAGTGCGATGCATCTCGGCCATTGGCGACAACTGCATTAGCATGGTTTTCATCAGTGAACACGGTGAATCCGTTATTCTCAGATCGCCAATTCTCAAGTTCGGTGCGCAGATCGAAGTGGCTCACCAGAGCCCTATTCTCAATGTCGTGGTTACGGCGAACAGGATTGTTCACCGTATACACGGCCTCGAAACAAGCGCCCAGCAAATCCACCTTCTCCTGTGGGTCCTCGACCACGAAAAAATCGTCGTTTGAAGCGACACTTTCTGGACTTATTCCAGCAGTCAGTACCGTCTGTCTGTTCTCTGCTGTCTGGGAGATTCGAACACAAGGAATATCATTGTGATCTTTCCTCCTGAACAACTTATTTATCTGTGGGAACATATTCGGACTACAGGTTTTAATAGCCCGAATTTTATTGCCCCAATACAGACTTACAGATTTTTTGTAATTTTCTTTTATCAGCTGTTTCAGGATTCGGATCTCTGACTTCAGCATCCTTACCTCCGGGTCGTCGCGATCAGTAAATTGCCTGTACAGCCGTTTAAGCCTCGAGAGCAGTCTACTTTTCTGTCGGTATAGTGCGTCGATTGTAGGGTTTCTGTACTTTTCTGTCTGGTCGTCGTCGGAACGCCCTACTCGAGGAATAGTTCGTTCCATAGTTCGTTTGATGGCGTCGTTCATTTGCAATAAATGCCGATCAATGTCATCATTTGTCATGTTACTGTTTGTCGGTGGGTCGATCCCACTCGAACGTATATCTCGCTTTAAAAATCTGGAGAAGCGCGACCATTGTGCACTCCGATAATCGAATGAACACACTGCTTCGTACTCCTCCAGCAGCGTTTGCTCGTTCGGGATCCGTATTGCGGCGGCGAGTCCGTAGTGATCACTATCGTACTCAAACGCACGCAAACAGTTCCGCGTGTTTTGATCTATGTTCGTCAGTTGAAGTCTTGCGTCCGTTAAGGCCAAGTCCAGGAAAGCACCGCTTCTTGGGAAAGAAGGGATATTCGTCGCGTACAACTCGAGGTTGTACTCAATCATATTGAGGCGCCACCAGTCGTGAAACTGGTTGCCCCTGGGATTTGCAGTAACATTTCCCCATGCCGCATGTTTGGCATTAATATCTCCGGCCAAGAAGTAATAATTCTCCTCCGAGTTCAGCTGCAGACCACGAAAAAGTGTCTCGAGCTCTGTCATAAATTGGTGACCTCACCCTTGTGATCGCCAGTGTATATCCAATGAAGACTTACACAGTGACCTCAACATACTGATCGTAAAAGAAGAAATACAAAAAAATAAGCAGACAACATCCAATCGCGCGTTGTAACCACACAAATCATCAAATACTCAACTTACCCGAAGTAGGAACCAATACAAGAAGACGATTAAGTTGACGCAAACCGGTAGACCTTCAATATAATTGTATATGAACATGTTAAGAAGTTTTTCAAATCCGCAAACTATTTTAAAAAAATACCGTTTTATTAAAGAAATTATTGTAAATGAAAGTCCTATTCTTCGCAAAGTATGTAGATAAAGTCATTTTGAACATGTTCATTATATAAAGTTTTCCGCCATGCCTACTTTTAAGGGGCGTTATTTTACATAAACTTTATTTTGTCGATAAAATCCTTTAAATGTTGTTTAACAAAATATGTAGATGGCTTTCACCAATTCACCTATACTTAGATTTCTGCCACGCCCACTTTATGAGGGATAGGAATAGGAATAGCCTGTTTAACAGTTAGCCCAAGCGGACTGTAGCCCTTCCCAATGTTTTTTTTATTAAATAGAGTTAAACATTTTATGTAACATACACATGGATAGGATACTGCGCATTCAAACAATGACTGCCAAATTAATATACATAAAAGAGATCTCAAACTCAGAAAAAACAAATGAGGTATAATGAAATGTATTGCTTTTCAAATCAGTATGATTAGGTATTAAATAAAATTATTTAATAGTTTAGAGAGTGTGTGTGTTTGCGCCAAGTCGTGTTTTCTCTGGGCTCCGGCTTACATTTTAATATTGCCACTAAGGTCGCTGCCAAATCAAGTGTGTAAATCCATAGTGGGCACTTTTCCACCTACAGAAACCTACAGTTACCATCCCAAACAAAGAGTGAGTAAAACTTATAAAATCAGACCTAAAAGTATATAAAAAAAATATGCAACGGACCCCGCAAAGCTCCGGATCAAAAAAAAAGACACCAACACCACAACGCAGCCTGCACTGTCAAAGCGAAGATTAACTGAAACCTCCCCTGACTTCCCACCCCAGAAAGTACTCGTAGCACTCGAGAAGGAAAACATGGCTGTCGGAAATATGTCAGTGAAAGAACTAAAAAACGTAATACAATTCTCCATGTCAGCGCTCCTAGACGAAAAACTGAGAGATGTGGCCACAAAAGCAGATTTGGAAGGAATAGTTGCAGAATTGTTATCACTGAAACAGGAAAATCTCTCACTGCACAGCCAACTGCAACAAATTGAGTCCCGCTGCGTCTCACTAGAACGTCAGGTTGAATGGCTGTCAAGAAAAGTTAACGAGAAAAATATCATCCTCCACTTGCCAACGGAAAACGGAGCAGTCGCGACCGATAAAGCGAAAATGCTGTGTATGGACCTGCTCGAGACTGAAAATGACTCAACAGTCGTATCAGTAAGACCGATTAAATCCACGAAACCAAATGGTAGATAACGTACCTACTGGTGGAATTCCAAAACCGTGAGGATGTTAATCGTGTCTTGAAATCTGCAATCAGGCTAAGAGCCACGGGTATTGCTATACACAGAGATTACCCGCAGCGGCACGCGTGAGAAGAAGACGCATGCTGAAACTTAAAGGGGAAATAGAAACGAAAAACCCAAAAATTAGAACACAAATAGGTACAATTAAAATTGCTGAGCGAGTGTTTTTTTGACGTAAACAACAATGTATCGCGCGAAGATGAAGGCGGAATGGCGTTTATTGAGCAGCTCCTAAGTGACAGAGGCGAAACGTCAACCCATTCTGATAAAGCTGCCAGCGGCTCTCAATCTGTACACGTATATACACTCTCTTTCATGTGCTTACGAAAATTTTTTCTCCCTGTTTAATGAATTTCTTTTATCCATAGTTGTTGTTTCTATGAAAGTATGTTTTGAACTAAGGTCCCTGGTACTCTTAATGCCTTTATATTTGAATTTAAATATGATAACAGGTAGATTTAGTTACTGTTCGTTAACAGTTGGAACGAAAAATGAACTGATTTATGACCTTATTTGGAAAAGTATCATACGAATTTAATTATCTGCATAATCCAAATTTTTGTTTGTAGAAAATAAACATAATATAGATTTCTTTTATATTGTTTTTGGTTTTTTCCATATTATCGAAGGATTTAAAAAAAATCGTAAAATTAAATCAAAAAACTACCTGTTCGTTAAGACGTGGAACGGAGTGTACGCTGACTAAATATCCAGAAACTAAATTACTGTAAAAACCAATGCGCTCGTATTTTTTCGAAATTGTAATTCGGATTACAGAGTTCCAAAATTGTGGTAGATTCAGTGGCCTATTTCACCAACTTACAAATTTGTATTTACAAGCATTTTTTTAACAAAATTTGTGATTTTATTGATTTATGTCGTTTCACCAAACTGTGGGTATTACAAATTTGTAGTTGTATTCTACAAAGGGAAATTTGTGGGAATATTTCCATTTTCGTTTCACCAAAAGTTATTTATAGTTGTAATTTGCAAGTTACAAATTTGTGAAAAGTTGACTTATTTGTGAGTTTACGTTTCACCAAAGAAAATTATTTTCAAATTTTGTGAAGTATGTGAGAATATTTTACAACTGAAAATTGACGTGTAATTCCTCCTACAAATATTGTTTCATATTGAAGGTAATCGAAAAAATGTCTTTGCAACGAAGGCATAGTAGTAGCGATAGTAGCGAAAGTGACGATCATGTTTTCATTTTAAGAAAAAAATGTAATTTCGGAGTTATTTAATTTTAATGAAAAATTTCGCCTGACTCGATGCAAGTCAGAGGAAATAATTGCAATTATTGGGCTACAAATAGCCGACACGACTGGAAAAAACTATTAACACCAAGGCAACAGTTTCTCACAGGCTTGGAAATGGAGGGCAATACCATGGTGCAGATATGCATGGGATATCTAAATCGACCGTTTGCAGATGTGTTTCTCGCGTTTGTGCAGCAAATGTTAATTTATTGTTTGAAAGTGTTGTATGTTGGCCAAATAAACACGGAAGTATTTGTGAAAAGTCTTACAATATTGCAGGTAAACAATGTTTAATTTCTAAAGTTGTGCAAACAATTTTCTTTCTTACAAGGTATGCCATGTGTTTACGGATGTATAGACGAAACCTCAACAAACATAGATGCCCCTGGCGAGTTTGAATCTGCATATGTGGACAGACATGGACAGCACTGCATAAATTGTATGTAGGTATGTGGGCCGGACTATACCTTCTATAACGCATATGTGAATTGGCCGGGAAGTGTGCACGAATCAAGGGTGTTACAAAGAAGTCCCTTTTTTCAAAATTTGAAAGTGGATTTCGACTTTTTTCTCATTCTGTTTTGCTTGGGGATACAGGATATCCTTTAAAGGATTGGTTAATTACCCCCATTTTGAGAAACCCAAACTCCTGAAGTTGATCGTTATATTCGTGCACATAAATCAACTCGTAGAATAATAGAAAACGCGATTGGAATTTTGAAAGAGAAATTTCCGTGTCTGACACACTTACGATTGCAATTCATGAAAGCAGTTACTGTTATAAAATGTTGCATCATCTTAACCAACATTTCCCGACAAGCGGCAGATAGATAATACTCGTATAATTGAAATGTTCACCACCACTGAGGATTTAAACGACGCAGATACTCAAAATGCTGAAAATTTTGATGGCCGGGATTCCTTAGAATATTTTTTAAATCACTTTTCGTTAGCAAATATCATATTAAATAACGAGACTTTTGAATTTTAAATGAAATATATGTTTATTTATTTTATTTTTATTTTTAATAGTCACTTAATTTTAAAGTGTTTTCTTCCAGCTCCGCAGTCACCAACTCGCGTTCCTTTTTCAAGACATTCAACTGCAAATTATTAATTTCGAATTGAAGCCTCCTTTTCTTCAATCGAAGAATATCCGCTTATTCAGTTAGCATTTCGTTGTTGCAGACTTGAGGTCTGATTGAATTAAAAAATACGTTCATATATTTTTAAAAATAATTGTGAGAAACAAGCATTTGCATTTACCTTATTTCGCCTTCAATATCCCCCACGTTTGTGCACTGGGTGCCAGTACCTCTTCAGTAGGTACTCGTATTAAAGAGGACTCATCAACTATGCCTTGAATTGTTGGCGATTCTTTACCGATAATATCAAAAATGATATATCGAGATCGGTTAAAATGCGACAAGTTTAAGCTAAAATAAAAAAAAAAAAAAAAAAAAAATTAAATTTATATGTACGAGGGCGGGTCAATAAGTCCGTGACTTTTGGAATAAAACACAGATTTTTTGATAAAAAAAAATTTTTATTTTTCAATGTAGTCTCCCTTGAGCTCTATAAACTTTGTCCAACGCTTCTCCAATTTTTTTATCCCCTCCAAAAAAAATGATTTGTCGAGGTCCTCAAAATAGGCCTTTATTTGCGAGATGACTTCATCATTGGAGTCAAATCTTTTTCCACCAAGCCATTTCTTCAGGTTTGGGAACAAGAAGTAGTCGCTTGGAGTCAAATCTGGAGAATAGGGTGGATGAGGGAGCAATTCATAGCCCAATTCATGGTTTTTTGCCATGGCAACTGCACATGTGTGCACCCTTGCATTGTCTTGGTGGAAAAGAACTTTTTTCTTGGCCAAATGAGGTCGGTTTTTTTTCAAATCGTCATTGAATCGGTCCAATAAGTTGGCATAATATTCCCCATTGATTGTTCTTCCCTTTTGAAGGTAGTCAATGTGGATTATCCCGCGTGCATCCCAAAAAACAGTCGCCATAACTTTATTGGCTGACAAACCCACCTTGGCCTTCTTTGGCGCCGATTCACCCTTAGAAACCCACTGTTTTGACTGTTGTTTGGTCTCTGGTGTGTTGTGATGGATCCATGTTTCGTCCACGGTTACAAAACGGTGCAAAAACTCCTCCATATTACGATTAAACAATGCCAAACCTTCCTGTGAAGTTGTTACACGATTGCGTTTGTGGTCGACTGTGAGCAAACGCGGCACCCATCTTGCGGAAGGCTTTCTCATGCCCAAGTGATCATTCAAAATTGAAACCACTGAGCCATACGAGATCCCTACGGCTTCCACAATCTCTCGCACTTTCAATCTTCGGTCGGCCAACACCATATCGTGAATTTTTTCGATTGTTTCGGGTGTAGAGACCTCAACTGGGCGTCCAGGACGTTCGGCATCTTCAGTGCTTGTACGGCCACAACAAAATTCAGTAAACCACTTTTTTACCATTGAAATCGATGGTGCAGAGTCCCCATAGTATTTTTCAAGCTTAGCCTTGGTCTCGGTAATGGTTTTTTTTCGCAAGAAATAATGCTTAATAAGCACACGAAATTCACTTTTTTCCATTTTCTCCTCAAATTAGTGAGTAGTCTGATAAAAATAGCTGTCAAACACAAACTAACTGACGCAGCAAGTTTAAATTTTGACACGAGTCAACTGACAGATGCCTGTTGACAGGAGCAGTGTTGCCGTTTCAGTAAAGAGGTCAGAAATTCAAAAAGTCACGGACTTATTGACCCGCCCTCGTACCTACATACATATTATGTACTACTCGTATGTAGCCCGTTTTTAATTCTGCCACGCAATATCTCGAAGATATTTCCAATCCTTTCCATTTTGAATTAAGAGGATAATGAAATTAAAATATCTTTCCACGCGTTTACTCGTACTTCACCAAAATAAAACCTCCTTCTTTTCTCTAATCAAGGAGACAAAAAAAAACTTCTTAAAACTTTTAATTCCGGGATTGCACGACGACATTCCACAAATTTGTGAGAAAACACTTGTAATCAACATTTTTATTCTTACAATATTTTTTCTTGTCTAATCACAAATTTGTGGGTTCATATATTTGTATTTGGTGAAACGGAAAACCAGATTACAAATTTGTAATTGTGATTCACAAGTACAAATTTGTGGTTGTAATTTGTAGTTTGGTGAAATAGGCCCCTGATGGAGAAAATTGATTAGGATTAAATTCCTATAACATAATCAATATTTCTACTTTTAAACGTTTTTTCTGTCACTGTTTGCTTTCCACATATGGACGCTACTACAGGAGATGGCTGATAACGTTATCAGTACATAACTAACATTTTGTGGTGTATGATCGCTTCTCCGAAACGCATATGGAACATACATATATGTTATCATCGGGAAGCATTGCGGTTACATAGTTTAAGATACACAGGTCACAGATATGTCACAAACATAAATACAATTATCAACAAATTTTCCGCCAACACATCGGTCTCATTTCATTTCTACTTCGGCCGCTGTTTAGTGCACATAGATAATTAGTTTTACGCACGGACGATTTTCTAATTTTGTTTGTAATATAATTACTCGGTATTTATAGAAATAATATAACGACTGTGAGTGTGAGCTGGGTTTAATCTTTAAAAGTAATAAAGAATATAATTTTGAACTGAATTGGAAGAAATAAAACCTATTCGGTTGGCATTCCTTTTTCTTGCCAAATTCAAATTCCATAAACTTGCATCAAAGTTCGGAGTAATCGATGCAATATGAAAATAGTAATAAAGAAATTACTAATGTTTTCCAAATAAAATGTTACTCATTCACGTACAAAAAGCGTTTCTAGTGTGTCAAGTGCTTACAGTTATTTCGAATCCGAGCTTGTTGCTCTTTGGCAAACAATTTGGTTAGCTCCGTGTAGCGTGTGAAAGAAGTCATCGTTAGCGATTAAATGAACCTTAAAGTTTTGAATAAAATCAACGATTAGTTCGGCATTAATTTCTTCGCACAGCTGGAAACACGTAAGTTTTTAAATTTTTATCGTATAGGTACTTTAGTATGTATTGCAATCGAGCTGAAATTTAACTAAGTATGAGGTATGATATTACGACTGTAGAGATATTCAAATAAATGTGTCTCAGATTGCTGTCTGTTCGTCTCGCAGGTCGGTCGGTCCGTTAGTGACCCCCCTTGAGGTGCAGGTGGGTGAGCAACATTTATCATACTCATATAAGTTAGATCCGCGTGTGATGATTGATAGTAAAAAAAAAATTTTTTTGGTCGAACCGATGTCCGCGTTATTGTGGCTAAAGGAGAACTCAAACCTAAAAAAGATGTACAGTGGTATTCATTATATCTTAATACAGGGTCAGCGTCTGGGTTGATGGCGGTGTCAGGTGTGAAATACTCGTTTCGGATGTGGGGCATTACCTTACATTAAGGAATGCAACATTTTGTGTTACCTTATACGAGTATGTCAACAATTTTTTATAATGTAATTCCAAAACGCTTCTAATAAAAGCAAGAGTTTCGTAAGGCCCAGTCGTGCAGTTTTTTTTATGTACATGTGATGTGAATAATAAATAATAAACCTAATTTTCTTTCAGAATTTTTTTCTTCTAGTTCTGATCATCATTAGAACTTGAATCTCTTTTTCTTTGGTATCTGCCTGATCGTACCTTCGCAGAAAGCATGTACATATTGAATATTGTGCAATTGAATAGGAAGATTGATTTTTCTTTCAATGGTAATGGATCGTAGATATGTTTTTTCCTTTATTTGTATGCTCCCTCTCGGAACTGTCACCTTTATGACAAGAATCGTTAAACAGTTAAAACTAGTTAGCGGCAGGTTAAAAGTGTCTAAAGTTGCCTATAACTAGTGCGAAGTTAAATTCTTAAAGTGACATTGACTACTTAGATGAGCTTCCTCCAAAAAACAAGGTAAAACGTAAACACAGTCGCTGAACTGTCGACAGTTTGTTCAAGACAGTCTCGAACAGCAAATCGGAAGCTGTATTTAACATTGAGCAAAATTCAGGATTTCATATCATGACGCCACTTAAAAGCACAGTGTGTTCTACAAAATTAATTGCCTATATAATTTGGTCATTCTGATCCTGAAATATTACACGATTACAAATTATTATGTAGATTGATACATATTCTGTTCACATTTGGTGTACTATAAATTTCAAATTTAATTTTCAATTGATTTTCCTTTCAATTAATTTACATTCAAAAATACAAAAACAATAAAAATACATCTATATGTTAATACGGAGTTGCCTATAACGTGTTTCCACCCATTTTATCTATTATACGTCACATAGATATGCCAACAGTATAATATATTTGGGTAGGGGACAATACATAGAAGTGCACAATACAAAAATTATCCACATAGTATATAACACGCATTATGAATTACAGCAGGTAAAATGAAGCGAATTGGATAAAATTAAAACAACAACAACATTTCTGTGTGAGGCAATAATCTGCCAATCGGAACGGAAAATTTTTATATCACGAAGTTACTTGAAAATGCTTCAAGTTACTTAAAAGTGCTTGTAGTTACTTGAAAATGCATGAAGTTACTTGAATTTGTTTGTAGTTACTTGAAGTTACCAACAACAACATTGCTGTGCATATTATGCATTTGATAATGCTTGAACATAGTTGAAGTTACTTGGACATGCTTGATGTTACTTGAAAATGCTGGAAGGTACTTGAAAATGCTTGAAGTTACTTGAAGTTACTTAAAAATGCTTGAAAATACTTGAAGTTACTTGAAAATGCTTGAAGTTACTTGAAGTTACCTGAAAATGCTTGAAGTTACTTTAAATTACTTGAAAATGCTTGAAAACTTGAAGTTACTTGGACATGCTTGAAGTTACTTGAAAATGCCGGAAAATTTTTATATCATGTGAAATCAGTGAATGCAATGTCGGAAAATTTTATTTTCCGATTAATATGTATCTATTGATATAAAAGTCGACTTTGTTTTTTTGGAATAAATTGGTCGAATTTCGACCATGGGGCGACCCCTAGTTTATATATATACGGTAACCATATTTCCCATGACGAACAAGAGAACGCGTTTTAATATTTAAAAAAATGAACACATTTTAGTACTGATTTTTTTCCGCAGAATGTATTTTTTTTTTTAATATCGCTGTAATGCTTGCAATGCTTTAATATCTACACAGTCCATAAAAAATGTTTCCATTTCCAGCTGAAACTTCTTCAAACCCACTGATTTTTAATCGATGAAAACGAATCTCAGCTAACAAGCGCTCCATTCCAATTTAGATGTGATTACAATTTCTGGGGTTGTCTCAGCAGCAAAAACGTCGTCCGAAACTTTAAACAAAAGCGAATATTTTGCTGAAAGAAATCGCCGTTTAAAAGACAAAAAAAGACATGTACTAAAAAACAAGACTGCGAAAAACAAACCAATACAAAAGTGAACCCAATAATTGCTCAAATTAAAAGCGAATCAATAAATAAATCGAAACAATCAAGAAAAATTATTACCATTCACACAGCTTCGAATTTCATTTAATTGAATCCAATTTTTCCATATCATTCTCAACATCTGCGTGTGGCCGTTCGAACTCATTTATAAAAAACGCTCTTGTAAGCATCCATTTTCTCATATTAACCCTATTTTGTTGGGAAAGCTATACATAGTCAAGTACGAATTCCCACCAAAACCATCCGCAGCAGCCTGGTTTTTATATTTGAAATTTGGTACTCTTACTACGATAATACGAGTAGCTTCGACCTGTCAGAATAATTTGCAGACAATATCAACAAATCCAACAAATACGTCCATGCCAAGCCAAAACTAGCAAGAATTTTTAATAATAAACAAAATCTAATATTTTTATTCAACTAAAATGGATAATTTTTATAATTTTGCCCATTGTCCTGTTTTGACATTTTTTTCGCGAAATGATATCAGATATAAACATGACCACCAAAGTGAGGGGAGCACGTCCGTAGAGTATGATCAAAATAGAAATTCGTCATATAGTCGGCATTAGAGTCTTGAGTTGAAATTGATTTCGTACGGTTGCATGAAACTGTGTATTTACCTCTGTGTTTGCAAAAACATTTATATTTTTGATAAGTACGTGTAGGTACTAGGTACTATGTTGGGAAATAAATAGGGGAATGCCATTCATTTTTCTATCATTTCTTCTAATTTTCAACTCAACTCCAAATCCATTTTAACGCATGAGTCGAAAACGTGCATCGAGATTTCAACAATAGGTACTCTACGAACGAAGCATGAAATGTATCAATCGTACCTACGAACCAACCAAAAGTTCATTCAACTTTATTCAATGTTCATTCAACGTCAACCTATTCGCAGCAGGATTTCACTCAGTGGCGGATTTACACATTTCCCAAGTATAGGCTGTTGAATTTTTGCTGCCCTTACCTCTACAATTGTGAATTGTCAGTTCCTAGATTATCTTTACAATCCAACAATTCGGTTCAAATTGCACAAGAAATAGTTTTTGAGTATTTGTCAACAATGTCAACATATCCTCCATTCTCCATAATTTTTATTTTCATTTCATTTATTTATTTTGTTTGAAGCTTACATGATACGAGTACTACAAGAAAATAATTCTTAAAATTAAGTATCGAATTTTGTATTTATTACAGATAACTAATAATGAGTGATAAAAGGAAGGTTCTAAAATTTGTATGTTTATTGATATAATACGACTGATTCTGTTGCGATATGTGTAGAAATAGTTTTTCCCGAAATACGACTGACGAAAATATTCTTTGTGATTGAAATGGAAGAAAATTCCACAATCGAACAGCTTGGACGAAGAAAGATCGCTCTCCAACTGTGTGCGTGAATCGCGGTAAAAGAAGCCTAAGCCCTCTTGGTGACTAAACAAACGTAATATATTCACTCAAATATTCAGGACATTTGTTATGAACGATTCCATGAAGCTGAAGGATGGTTCTAAAATCATAATACTCGTCAAAACTCATTCCTAACAGAGACCTTTTCTGAGGCCCAAATTAATTTTTCGGGACTGATGTCCCACTTAAGTGGGTCATAAGGCCCTAATTGATTTCGGGACTTATAACCCACGTTAGTGGGACATAAGTCCCGAAAAATGAATTCGGGACTTATGTCTTCGGGACTTATGTCCCTGCGCCGAACTCACCCGTACGAATATTCAACGTCGTCGATTGTATCTAGTTTTCAATCTGAAAAGTATTTGAGTTTTTTTTTAGTCCCCAACCAGTAGTCGGATTTGTATGAGTACGTAGTGGGAGTGGGAAGAGCGTGAAATATATTTTCCGCAATTTCGCTCTCATTTCACTCATAGAAAGTGTGGGCAACGACCGATTTATGGTTGGGGCCATGAACTGGGTGTTTTACCGTAGAATATAGAAGTTTGCGGTACCGTTGAATGTACGATAAAAGAGAAGAGATAAAAGTCATCGGAAAGGTGTCTTGTGGACTTCTAGAGAGATATCTACATATCAGAAAACCGTCTTACAGAAATCTTTTAGATCTTCTAGATTTCTGTAAGACGGCTAAAAAATATCGGTTTCCAAATTTGCCGCCTCTAAAATCTGCCGCCCTAGGCTCAAGCCTACTTAGCCTGCTGATAAATCCGCCACTGATTTCACTTCTGCTTTTATCCGCAATGGTCCGCAATGGGATCTTGTATTTGCACGTGTAAAATCCTACTTCACTACGGATAGCTTTTTCAACAAAACAGGGTATTGTTACAAATCGAAGCAAGCAAATATAGTTTCACCGAGCTTTTTATATGAGATCATTTTCTTGAGATCGATATCACAACATGGGCACTAGCTCGGACAGTGCGTTTTGTTCTTTACTTCCCGGAAAAACGAGTAATAAAATGATCTCATCTTCTTGCATGCCAAGTCTACGATCTAGGTTAGGTTAGGTTGAAGTGGCTGTTAGCAAAAAGCCAACCCACTTAGACCAATGAGGTCCGTTGTGATGCCACATGGATCGGGTTTTTCGACCCCTACTCGCTAAAACCATTTGGAGCTTCTAATGAAGCGCGATAGACTTCTAACATCTGTATTAGCTAAGTCACTGAGTTCGTTGACGAAGAAGGCTCCTAGGTAGAGATTTCTTTTATGGGAGAGTGCAGGACATGTGCAGAGGAGATGAGACGTAGTCTCCTCCTCCTCCTCATCCCTGCAGCTTCTGCAGAAGTCGTTTGAGTAAACGCCGAGCCTTGATGCGTGCCTGCCTATTAGACAGTGTCCTGTGATGACACCTATGACAGAGCCAATGTGCAGTCTGTTGAGTGAGATCAAACTCAAAGAGCGTCGCAGATCCAGCTTTGGCCAGATCTCCTTAGTCGCTAGACATGTATCACTACCTGTCCACCTGAGGTTTGTACTCTCGACTGCGGATAGCTTGAACATAAGTTTGCAAGTAGCAATAGGCATACCTAAAAAACCTTTCTCAGGTAGAAGAGGTAATGTGGTTCCGTTTTTGGCGAGTTCGTCTGCCCTACAATTCCCTGGGATGTCTCTATGCCCCGGCACCCAACAAAGGTGAATATTGAACTGCTCTGCCATCTCTTGCAGAGATGAACGGCAGTCTAAGGCTACGATGGAATTGTGAGAGACTGAGTCCAGGGATTTTAGCGCGGCTTGACTATCCGAGAAAATGCAGATATCCTTAGCGGATATCACATTTCTCTTCAGCCACGACAGGACTTCCTTAATCGCCATGATTTCCGCCTGGAACACGCTACAATGATCAGGAAGACGGAAGGAGAGACTGATATTTAGTCTTTCTGAGTAAACACCCCCACCTACCCCCTCGCTAGTTTTTGATCCGTCGGTGTAAAAGTGGATCGATTTAACTTCCGTGCAACCAGCATCCTCCCAGAATGATCTGGTGGGGATAGTGATTTGGAACTTCTTTTCGAACTGTAGTTGGGGTGTGGTGTAGTCGATGTTTCTAGGTACGGACCCAAGTGAGTCCAAAATGATAGAGTGGCCAATGTTCGAATTGATCCACTGTGAGGTGGCTTTTAGGCGGACAGCGGAGCAGGCAGCCATCTGCCTGCTAAAAATATCCAGGGGTGTCAGATGCAGTAAGATGTCTAGTGCGGCGGAGGGGGTCGTACGGAGTGCTCCGCTGATACACAGACAAGCTGTACGTTGCACCTTGCTTAGCTTATCTCGGTTTACCGCTTTATCAAGAGCAGTCCACCAGACAACCGCCCCGTATGTCAGAATCGGTCTCACTACCGAAACGTATAGCCAGTGAGATATGCGGGGTTGAAGGCCCCACTTATTACCGATGGCTTTTTTGCAAGAGAAAAGTGCTACTGTCGCTTTTTTTACTCTTTCTTGTAAGTTGGGTTTCCAGCTTAACTTCCTATCGAGGATAAGACCCAGGAATTTGGCTTCATCGGAAAATGTTAAGCTCGTACCGTTAATGGAAGGAGGATCGATGTGAGGGATTTTATATTTCCTGGAGAAGAGGACAAGTTCGGTTTTATGAGGGTTAACCCCCAACCCACATCTTCTTGCCCAACTTGTCAGCTTATTGAGAGCATTTTGAAGTAGCTCTTTTAGGGTGTTGAGGTATTTCCCTGAGACGGCAATAGCAACGTCATCCGCATAGGCAATCGCCCTGCAACCCTCCCCCTCCAGGCATGTCAGTAGTTTATTCACCACCAAGTTCCACAGAAGGGGGGAAAGGACACCACCTTGTGGCGTACCCCTACTGACAGACCTCCTAGCGGATGAATCGCCCAGTTTCGAATTGATAATCCTGCTTGAGAGCAAAAGATTGATCAGTTCCCCAAGCGAGCCATTCACATTCAGTTCTGTCAGTGCATTTGCGATTGCAGATGTGTTTACGTTGTTGAAAGCGCCTTCTATGTCTAGGAAAGCAACCATAGTGTATTCCTTGTGGTAGAGGGAGTATTCAATAGTGCGTACCAAGGAGTGAAGGGCGGTTTCCACCGATTTACCCTTATTGTACGCGTGTTGGGCCGCAGACAGCAGTTGCGGGTTTATGTTCATACGAAGATGGATATCAATCAGACGCTCCAGTGTTTTGAGGAGGAAAGATGATAGACTGATAGGTCTGAGGTCTTTGGGATTAACATGGGAGTATTTGCCTACTTTGGGTATGAAAACCACTTTTACTTCTCTCCAAGCCTGAGGAATGTGGATCAGCTTTAAGCAACTTGTCAGAATCATCTCCAGAGTTGGAAGGATGATATCCGAAGTCATCTGAAGTTCGGCTGGTATTATGCCGTCAGGTCCTGCAGACTTGAAGGGCTTGAAGCTTTGTAGCGCCCAAAGAAGCTTGTCCCTAGTTATCAGACTCTGACACTGAGAATTTGTTACCTGTGAAAACATAGGTGACCTGTTTAGGTTGCTATGATCGGTAATATTAGAGCTACCTGGGAAATGTGTATAGTCTACGATCTAACTTGAAGATAGTTTTTGTAACTGTCAATTTGAGGCTACAACTCAGGCTCAGGTTTTGGAATGCGTTGTTATGTGACTCGTGACGAAAGATTGTATTGCTGTAATATAGAAGCTTTCTGCCCTGTTTGAAATGTTAAATGTGAAAAAGGACTTTTGAAACAAAAAATTAAAAAGGACAATGTACCCTCCTCTTTCAGGAAAAAAAATCTGAGAGGACATTGTTGCAAAAAGATGTTCACATACAACATGTATAAAAAAGTTATATATTTAAAGAAATTTAAATTAAAATTATAATTAAAAAAAAAGCAATGAAATTTATTGACAATATTGGTATTAGTGACATTGTAATCGATTTAATTTAACAAATTTTATTGCTTTTCTCTTTGATCCATATCTTTTCATCATGCTTTAAGGCAATAACCGGTGCGCATATAATCTCATATTATTCGGAGGACTTATACCTTTGCTATGTAACCTTCTTGCTGCTACCCGTGTATGTCATCAATAGCGTATCTGTTATTTGGCAGGACCCTTTAGATCTCATATGGTCCTCCATACTTGGCCAGGAATTTCATATTTATGTTTTGCAACACTTTTGATTATTACATAGTCGCCGAGCTTATATTCCGTCGGACTTTTTGTTTCCTTTCAATACTTTCTTCAGGGTTATCCCTATCATCTTCTATGCCTGGTCCCTCAGATCCTACGTTATTACCAGGAAATTCCTTGACCTTTTCGTAAAGCCTTTTTTTATCTCTATAAAAAAGTAGGGTACTCGGGTTCGAGCAAGTGCTTCGGTTCATGCTGATATTTATAGTAAACTCAAATTTAACTAAATGTTTGTCCCAATCACTAGTGGAAATCGCTCCGTACTCTTTCGCTAGTAAAGGTGTTATTTGCGATTAAGCAGGTTATCCTGACCATTTAATTGTGGGGACTGTGTTGGCACCTTGATATGTTGAATATTATTATCATGCAAAAACTTGGACAAACTCATTGGAGATTTTTTTGAAACAAGTCCCACGGTGAGATATAATTCGGTTAGGTCTGGAAAAATGTTCTTATTTTTATGTATTTGAAAAAGTTATAGCTTCTTTACTTTGAGTGCTTGTAGCTGAGAACAACTTGGTAAACTTGATAGCTGTGAATCATCTGGGGATTTAAAGCGATTTTTAGGACCCTTATCACGTCACTTACTATTCTACTTCCTAATTAAATACATATGTAGTTGTGAAAAATTGTTAAATACATAGTTTGTATAATCAAGAATAATGAATAAATAAATAAAATAAAAATAAAATAGTTAGGTATATAGTGAGGGGTTTTCAGGGAATGGGGGTAAGGATGACAGAGGAGAAACCGATGCACGTTGGTTTTAAATTTTTGTATTTTATCATGGGTAGGAACAAACAGAGCGGGGAAAAGAATTCCACATTCGTGCTGTGTTGCTTTGTATTTCACTGTACGTCCAAAAACTGACGTAAGGGTAAACTGATGCACATTCCTGGCATGGCGTGTATTGCGGTTGAAACTTTCGATGGGTGGAAGACAGTTGGCAATTTTGTTTGGGCACTTGTAGTGACATTATCGGTCGACGATGACTAAGAGAGTCAGACGCCTTCGCGATATCTTTATCGCCAATAAGTTTTATCGCCCGTTTTTGTATTCTGTCGATTAGCTCTAAATATGTAATTGGGGCACCGGCCCAGATTTTAAGCGTTGTAGTCGAGTTTGGGGCGAATAGACGCCATATGAATTGTAGCCAGATCAGAAGGGGTAATATATTTCTTGCATCGCTTAAGGAAGCTTAGATATTTTGCAGCGTTCTTGGGGAAAATTCGTACGTGCCATTCATGGATAATGGCAAAGTATTAGGATTTTGCTTTAATAACAGAAGAGAGCATTGCGTTTTGGACTCACTGATTTTCATTCTATTGGTTGTACCCCACTGAGTTATGCCATCTAGATAGAAATTTAATGAGCTTTACATACGTTGCCTTTCCAGTTCCACACCAGAAGATGAGATACGTGACCAAAGAATTGAGTATGGGAAGCTGAGGGTTCTGTCGTCAGCGAATTAATAAGTTTGATTAGAAGAAACAGACAGGAGATACATTACAAAAATGAGAGTGAGGGTAATCGACATCAGCATTTGTTTGGTGAGTTGAAGACTTGTAACCATCCAACACAACTTGAATTGAACGGTCCGAAAGGTAATTTCAAATCCATTGAAGAAGAGTTTCATCGATTCCAAAAGCACGCATTTTCGACAAGTGAGCTTGATGCCAAACTCTCTCAAATGCCTTTGAAATATCAAGCGGAACGATCTTACACTCACCACCCTGTTGAAAAGACTGGTTCCATTGTTCGGTTAGATATTTCATCAAATCACCAGTGGACCTGTTGCTGCTCATACTGCCAGTCTTTAAGAAGTGTTCTTGATTCAAGATATTTCATAAGCTGACGATTGACCAGCGTTTTCATGGCCTTGGAAAGAAAGAACGTAAGTGCAATTGATCATCGGTAAGCGCTGTCTGTATGCACATAGACTACGGTCTGCGTTCATGCTGGCTGCACTCTTCGCTATAAATAACCTACCGCGAACCAAACCAAAACAAAATTATGAAGGAATAACCTAAGAATATAGCTACTCCAGGTGGTACTCCCAACAACAAAAATGCACCCGTGATCTTAACATAACCGCGGTCGGGGCAGGAAACTGTCCGAAAGGCCCAGGAATTGTTTTGCTGCGTCGAACCTTCTCTCAGCAACTAAGCTAAGATGCACGGAACGATTTAATGAGCATCTGAATTCTATTGATTTGTGGTCCCGCAGAAACAAATTGACGCTTAATTCCGGCAAAAGTCAGGCTATCGTTATAGCCCGATCACGTATGGATACCTCAACCATACCCCAACAAATAATTGATGGCTCACCCTTAATTTATGTCTCCAGCGTCAAAAATCTGGGAGTAACATTTAATCAAACTTATGTGGGAGGTGAATGTACAGTTGGTAAAATGTACGGCTCGCTGCGAGCTCTTTATCAAGCGGGAAACTGTCTGCCCTTCAGTATTAAAGCGATGTTAGTGAAGTCACTATTGTTACCTATTCTTTTTTACGCCCATCTAGTTTTCTGTGATTTAGATAGCCACAGTTTCCATAAGTTTAAGGTTGCTTTAAAAAGTACAGTACGATTCGTCTACAACTTGATTAGAAGGGCACACATTTGCAGGCGTATGAAAGAATTTCTGGGAATGGACCTGTAACGTTATATGGATCACAGAATATTGACTTTCCGGTTTAATCTGAAAGACATCCAGGCGCCAGATTACCTGTTCCGAAGTCTACAATTTGCTTCTTCAGCTAGAAACAGAATTCTAATTTTGTCGACCTATAAATATAACACAACGAAAAAACAATTTTTTGTGTAAGCCATTCGACTGTGGAATACGCTTCCGGTTAACATTAGGAGATCATCAGCCAGAGAAAATTTAAAGAATATTTTTGCACATAATTTCTTGTTTTACGGTTTTTGTTTTCATTTCATTTCATTCTTTTTCTTTTTCCTTTTTTTCTTTTTATGTCAACTTTTAAAGTATGTAGTTTTAATTTTGTTTTAAATTCTTGTTTAAACTTGAAATTATATACTTTTCAAATTAATCTTTTATATCTGTTACACAATTAATGGGATCGTGTTAACATAATCGTAAATAAATAAACAAACCAACAATAAGCTTCGAAACGAATGGAGATTGTAAGACCTTTGTCGTGGCGTCAGCTTATCTCCCCTATGATTCGGTAGTGCCTCTACCACCTAAGGTAATTGCTGAACTCATAGAATATTGCTTTACCAGAAAAATGGGTTTATTTATATGTTGCAATGCAAATGCTCAGACCATGGTTTGGGGCAGCAGCAAATGCAACGTGCGAGGAAACCATCTCCTGGATTTCATACTATCGTCTGATCTTTCCATTAACAATGTTGGTTCATAGCCTACTTTTGTGACATCAAGACGACAGGAGATGTTCGACCTAATAAATACTATAGCTAATAAATACTTTAATGCGGTTACCAATTGGAGGGTCTCCTTGGAGGTGCCCCCTTAGGCCATAGATACCTACATCAAACTCAAAATCGACTGAGAAGCCATAACTTTGCTGGGGCGGAACGAGATAAACCAACTCGATACACTTCAGGGACAACTCTTAAAACTCCAACCAAACTCAGGACGAGACAAAAGGAAGAGGAAGCTGTTCTTAACCTGAACAGTGCAATTTCCAGCTGTTTCGAACTGAAGTTCCAGTAAACAAAAACCCTTGCAAAACTCCAGTTCCCTCGTGGAGCTCGGCTTGTTGTTTTGGTAAATATCATACTCGCAAATCTGAAAATGATGAAAATGCAAGACGTTCAAATAGCTAGTGTCGCAAACTTTGAAGTTTATTAAATTAAAATCTTTGTGTTGTCTGTCCCCATCTGCAGTATGCTTCACAGGTTTGGACACCGTTCTACAACTTTCACTCATATCGAATCGATGACATTCGACGTAAATTTTTTCGATTTGCCCTAAGAGGACTTTTTTTTAACCTTCTGGCTCGCTTAAGCGATGAAAAAGGCACTTCGGCCTATACGACAAGTTTACCTACCAGCAGAGGACTTCTTTATATCTTTGAAACTCTGATGTTCCCTGAAAAAAATCGTCTTACTAGTTCCATTGAGGCTGGACATTAACATTATATGTGTGCACATGTTTCATCTGCTTCAAGACATAGCCGGCACTGTGGGGAGTGAACCGTGGTGATCAGTAAAACAACCTACTTAGTTTTTGATATCATGCATACTTAGATTTAGACATCTGATGGCATTGTAATTGAAGGGGCGAATGGCTCGTTTGGCTTGTCTAAGACCATGGATGTTCACCCAATAAAAGATACATTTAATACGTTCCCAGCTTTTTATACCCTATGCTAAGGGTATACTAATTTTGACGCATAGTTTGTAACATACCTTAATATTGCCCGTTGACCCCTAAAAGTTACTATATTTATGATCAGCATCGATAGTAATGTCGATCTAGCTATATCCGTCCGTCCGTCCGTCGGCAAAAATTAGGCCTTTAAACTGGTCCTAGAGAGCTGAAATTTTAACCATATACTCTCTAGGGTCCCGAAATAATCAAGTTTAGATACGAATTTTTGAAATCCGCCCACAGACACCCATTTTTTTTTTTAATTTTGGGCGTGTCAGTAGGCGGATTTCGAAAATATTTACACATGAGCTTAAAGGGCCCCTAGAGAGTATATATTATAAATTTCAGCTCCCTAGCTCAAATTTTGGATTTTCAAACAAATTGTTTTATTTATTTGTGGGCGTGTCAGTGGGCGGATTTTGAAAAATTTGTATCCCGAGCAGTTTTAGGAGTCATATATCATATATAACAAATTTCAGCTTTCTAGCTCAAGATTCGATTTTTTCCAAAATTTATTTTTTTTGAGTTTGTGGGCGTGTCTGTGGGCGGATTTCAAAAATTCTAAACTTGATTATTTCGGGACCCTAGAGAGTATATGGTTAAAATTTCAGCGTTCTAGTTCCAGTTTAAAGGCCTAATTTTTGCCGACAGACGAACGGACGGACGGACATGGCTAGATCGACATTAATTTCGATGCTGATCATAAATATAGTAACTTTTAGGGGTCTACGGGCAATATTAAGGTATGTTACAAACTATGCGTCAAAATTAATATACCCTTAGAATAGGGTATAAACACACTAAATCACCTTAAGCACTTCTTAACCACTCAAGTCAATGTTTCGAACTGATGTGCACTCAATAAAACTATCTTATGTTGACATAAGTTACGGTTATTTAAAAATTGATTTTCAAAAGAAAATCTTATGTAGACATAAGTGGTTATGATAAACTTAAAATTTTAAATTTATATTTTCTTAGTTTTGAGAGAAGAACTTATGTTAACATAAGTGTCCGTAAAATGCAAACAACATTTTAACAGAACATCTTAAGTCAATATAGGTTTTTTTGAAAAATTTAAATACAACTAACAAATTTGAAACTTTGACTTATTTCGACATAAGAGTTTGTGTTAAAATTTAAAATGTTAGTTATTAAGACTTAAGAAATTTGCTTGACATAAGCTACTCTGTCGAAAGCATAGCACGCTGTTTAGACATAAGCGGTTAGGAATATTTTTATATTTCTGTAACGAAAAATGCTTTTTAGATGGGGGTAAGATAGAAAAGTATATCTCGAACTGTACTCTACTACCAATTGAAAAACTGAAAAATCGCTTATGCCGACATAAGCTAGTCTGTCTTATTGCCACTGCATATACTAAATTTCAGCGTCCTACCTCCAGCTTTGACTTATCGATAAAATTGTTTATTTCAATTGTGACCGGATCTTAAATATACGAGTAAAATAACATAAAAAACAAAGGCGAAAAGCTACAGTCCGCTTAGGCGAACTGTTGGATACCTTATTCCTATTTCTATCTCTCAATAAGTGGGCGTCAAAAAAATCTAAGCAGGTATGGGAGAATTGTTCAGAAAGATATCCGCTACATAACATTTAAAGGATTTTATTGGAAAAACAAAGTTTTTTGTAAAAAAAAAACGCCCCAAAAAGTGGGCATGACAGATAATTTTATGTAAAGGAATTGTTCAAAACGACTTTCACTACAAACTTTGCGAATGATTTCTTCAATGAAACTTTTTTTTTAAGTGGGCGTGTCAATGGGCGCATTTTAAAATATATACACATAAGCATTTAGGGCCCCTAAAGAGTATCTCTATTTTCCAAATTTCAGATTGAGCTAAATCTTTGATTTTCCGAAGAAACGTGTTTTTTTTTTAATTTTAAGGACATTTTTTTCCGACGGACGGACGGGCATGGCTAGATCGACATTACTGTCGATGCTTATCGACCACTAATATAGTAAATTAAAGGGGCCTACGGGCAATATTAAGGCGTGTTATTAACTATGAGTCAAAATTAATATACCCTTAGATTGGGTTTAAAAAGCTTTAGGAGCTTGGACGTTACTTCACCAACGAAAAATAAGTTGGATTTTATCTCAACAGTCTTAAAACTGAAAGGGGAATTGATAAGGCTTCACAATGATGTACAAGTTCTTTTTAACTGCGAGACGGCAAATTTTTTTATAATGAATTTTTATATTAATGATTTAATAAATCAAATTCAAATATTTATCTATCTTTCATTCGTATATGATCATATTTTATTTCGTATTAAGTTATTTTCTTATATGTTTTTCATACCTCCACGACAAGCAGTTTGGGCTGAGCGTGGATGATTGGCACCCCTATTGCGAGTGTCAATCGACAATTGATAATTGACTATTTTCATTGTGTGCTATTGTGAACGAACGATTCTAAAGGATTTTGTCAATCGCAGTCAATGGAAAAAATGCGATTGACAAGAATATCAATGAAAATGATTCGTTCACAATAGCACACATTGAAAATAGTCAATTATCAATTGTCGATTGACACTCGCAATAGGGGTGTGAGTCAGTTAGTCAGCATATGGCAAACTATTTTATTTATTTATACATAAATTTCAAATCACATACATATTTGTAAGACTTGTATTTTTTGCATATTTTTAGCAAGAATTATTTCCGATAATTTGTACTATTTTGTCCCTCACCATTGGAAACAGAAAATTGGAAGCTAGTACCGCAGCTATATATGTAAGGAGGAAAAAGTTCCTTTTGAGTTCGTGTGCTGATTGAATATCGATTGGACATAACAGGAAGATGTTTTACCTGTACGAAAACGATATGGTAAGTTCTCGTAGAACTTGTATATGTATTTTGGGCCTTACTTATACAAATTTAATGTGGAATTTAAATTAGGTAGTGAAAGGGACTACAATTTTGAGCTTCACACAAAATTCTTTATTGGTAGGGCTAATTGTGAATATTTTTTGTAACTAATAAAACCTACCTTTACAGATTGCCGTATAAGTAAATGCAACCATCCGACGCATATATCGCAACATTCATATGTATACGAAAGAGTAATAAGTTCGAAAGAAATTTTTAGCCTCTATTTTCTCATCGGACAATGACATGCGACGAATAATCAAACATTCGGAGTATTCTCATCTCTAAGCTGCTATAAGCAACAAAAACATCCTGCGTCTCCTGGATTCCGCACTTTGGACATGTATGTAATAGATTGGTATTTTATTATTTAATAATGGAATCAGTCTCAGAAACCGCATTGCATTTCATGCTAGAATTAGGTTATGTAGGTACTTTTAAGACTGCAATTTTGTAATGGAATATGTTTGGTTGTACGAAATACTACATAGCTAGATATTATAACTTTATATTTTTTTCTCGTAATATGACACGACAAAACCTACATCTGCAAAGTTTACATATAAATATGATCCAATTCAATGAAAAACCTTCAGTGAATTTCGTTTGACATCTAATGGTGTTTATTGAATATGTTTGTAACTAACTTTTATTTAGTAAACTTGCTTAAGAATGTTTTAAGGCGAGTCCCACAAAAATGGTGGTGAATGTGAGTGAGATGTGTCTCAAGGATTCATCCATTAAATATTTTATTAACGAAATTTGACATTGTAATCTTTAGTAATATTTTTTTAATTCGTATCTAGAAGTTTATCAAAAAATATGTTCAAATATTTTATCACAGGACTTTGATTGCGAAATCCCGCCTTGTTTCCTTGGAATAAATTAAATTTAATTATTAAAAATTAAAATTGATTCGCCGTTTACGTTAAATTTTGCAAATTTTGTTACTTTAATGCCTCAATAATCAAATTTAGGCATATATATTATAAAAATTAGTGAACCATGTTAACAAATCGTCAGCTGTTTTTGTAGCTTCACCTGCGATTTTAGGCCTAAAATACAGTGAAAGTTATGTTTTTTAAAAGAATTTAATCATCCCTGTTACTAATTTATATTTGTACTTATTCCTTATTTCTAACGAGTATTTGTATTCACGATAAAATTTGTTTTTATAGAAATATCAGTCTTTTGAAAATAGTAAAAATTCTAAGATACCTTGCAATTTTGGAGTTAAAGAATAGATTAGGAGATTCCTCTATATCTCAGACCCGATTGTCCTCTCTGTCAGACTTCCCATGATATAATGTTCGGTTAATACGTCAAATCACCCGGATATGGGAACAAATATAACAACTTGGAATTCTCAAAGGCGGTAATTAGTATAGTGGGATAGCCCCGCCAAAAATGGTTTAAATATTACATACGACCATTGAGTTTATACACATAGACGAATCACGATTGTTGTACAATTCTCCTGATAGGTGTCGTTTACCTTTATCATGCCCATTTCATAGAAGAGAACGAGTCTGGCGCAAGTTGTTAAATTTCATTTGGCGCATCTGTGTGAGGAAAGATGGGTGTTCCTCCGTTAGGATAATATACTCAGCTTAACTTGGTCGGTTCATACAAGAGTGAAAATGTGTTCAGACAAAACTTCTTCATCGATAAAACATGCGGTAGGTTACCTTCGTTTATATCACATTTTATAATAACCTCGGTCAAAATATCCCCGCAAAACATCCTTTTTTTGTGAGTCGAAGTGATGGCCAGAGGTTTAATTCTGTTGATTTCCTTTTTTATAGTATCCGCTGTCAAAATATCACAGGAAAATATCCAAATGTCTCTGGAAAAATTACAGCCTACACCCATGCGGTACACAGTACTATTTCTTATCAACTAAGAATAAACAAATTCAAATGTTTTTAAGTTAATTTCTATTACTGAACACAGGATACTGTGGTTTATAGTCACTTGGCTTCTGGTTAGTGAACTTGATATAAAAAATTGTTATCTGATCCTATGGGTATGTCGTCGGTGCTTGAGAGTCAAGGTCAAGTACAATTTAAAATTAACAGTGGTGATGGAGACTACATATTTTTTAAGACATTTTTTAAGATTATTGTGCAGCTACAATGAGTGCAAATAAAAGAATGTTCCCCATGGTTATTTTTAGGATAAGAGTTTCAGTAGTACTCGTATGTTTTGGTAGGTTCTGGTACACCCAAAGTGGTGGTGGTGGATTTTTAGGTAGGTTCTGGTACACCCAAAGTGGTGGACACTGATAAGCATGGCGATACGTTAAAAAAATGCAAAAAAAACATCTGGTCTTTGCGGTTAGAGATAAGTCATATTTGTTGCGGTTAATTAATTTATATGCGCTAATTATAAATAAATTTTGGTTTTAGATTAGATTAGATTTATTATTTCATAAATTCCTATAGGTATATATAATTCAATATGAACAATAATTACAATTCAATTAAAATATGGAATTCATTTGACATTCTGTATTTTGTTACTTATGTGTAATAAGAATAGTGATGAATTCCATTACAATTTACATTTTAAGCATTTCAAAAAAGTTATGTGTGGGTGGGTGACCCTTAAGAAATCAAAAAATTAAGTTACTTTATAAAATAGGTTTAAACAGTCTCAAAACAAAACAAATTTCCTTTGCATGCATCAAGATGAATTAAGACTCAAATTATAATTCTCAAGTTGCATCAGATAGTCAGAAAGAACAGACTCCATGCCAGCGAAATTAAAATTGAAAAGCCATTTTTCTACAAGTCTGAGAAACTTTTTAGGTATAGAGACCGACCTGATCGAGGAAGTTTATTGAATAGACGAATAGACGATATATAATAAAAATTACGATAAGCCGTGGTATGGAATTGAGGAACGGATAATGAGTACGAAAAGTTTCCACGTCGACTATAGTTAGAGATCAGTCGGGAGTTGCGATTACCAGACTTTATAAAGAAGGTCTTCAAAACTTTAAAACAATACAAATGACGCACAGTGAGAAATTTAAGTCACAGAACAAAGGATAAGTAGGGTGCCTACTAGGTTTTCGGTATACATAGCTTTCGTAGAATATATTACTGTATTATCAAGAGCGGCTGTATTTTATTTTTATAAGCGCCTCCCCAGCAAGCAATTCCATATTGTAGTTTTGAATGAACAATGCCATAGTAAATAGTTTTTAGCAAAGCAGTCGAACAAATATTGCGTAAATAGAAAAAATGCCTAAGCGTGCACCGAAAATATTTCCTCAAAGCTTCTACATGATTCGAGAAGCTCAATCTTGGATCAATAGTAAGACCCAGGTATTTGAATTCATTAACTTTCTCTACGGGGAAACATTTATTATTGCAGCATAGGCTGCTATCAAAATTAGGAGAAGAGGAACCAGGCCGACAGTTGCAACAATCAAGTTTAAATCTTTTGCATTCAGATGCGTGAAAGTAAACATTCACAATAAAATCAAGTAGAGACGACAAACTAAAAATTATAATCTTAGTCTTGGAGCTTATAACCAAGTTATGTTTTGAAAACCAAATTCTTTAAAGGCTAAGGTCCCAATTCATGTCGGAAACCAGATCAAGGCGACTAGCCGAACCATATGCGAAACCTACATCATCTGCAAAAGCAGTTGGAACACCTTTAAAGTCAAGCATAAAAAGAGACTTGATGTAAATAAGAAAGAGGATCGGACCTAGGACAGAACCTTGGGGTACCCCTAAGTTGATAATCATTGGATAACTGTTTACATCATCAACCTTCACTCTTTGTGACCTATTTTTAAGGTAAGATCTGAACCAATCCAACATCAAACGCTTTTTGTGATTTCAATAAATAACCCAGCAGTACACTTTTTACTGTCGAGGTTTGAAATTATATTGCTACAAAACTGCAAAAGTGCATCTTCGGTTGATTTGCCCATTTGGAAACCAAACTGTGTTGCTTTAAAAAAGCTGAGTTTTACAAGCTTTTCAACAACTTTACTTATCACTGGAAGAAGTGAGATAGGCCTATAATTACATACATCCACAGCAGAACCCTTTTAAATAATGGTACTTCAACTGTATCCTTGAGCTAATCTGGAAAACCCCCCTTCGAATATGCACCGATTAAAAATGTGTGACATCCATTACCAAAGAAGCAACATTTTTGACCAATATATTAGAGATACCATCAGCACCACATGAGTAAGTGTTTTTAAGGGTACTGATAACTTTTAAAATCTTAATTGGAGTTATGGCTTCAAATATAAAGTAATAGTAATAGTAAATAGATTTGATTGTATGTAAAAATGATTGCGAGGGGCATATAAGTCAGCCTATTTGTTTGACCATAATTATAAATAGTAAATAGATTTGATTGTATGTAAAAATGATTGCGAAGGTATTTTTTGTTTGGGTGTAGAAAGATATCGCTTGATATCTATTTGGATGTTCCAATTGCGGAGTTTTGGACGAGTGTTTGTCATAGTTGTTATGTAATTTTTGTTTTATTTTTAGAGAAAAGATATCGTTTGATTGACGTGTGAATTTTTTTTACGATTAAGTAAATTGGGTCAGCCTATTTGTTTAACCATAATTATAAATAGTAAATAGATTTGATTGTATGTAAAAATGATTGCGAAGGGTATATAAGTCAGCCAATTTATTTGACCATAATCGTTTTTTAAGTTTTTTTGGGTCAAACGATTTGATTGACCAATTTTTTTCTATAAAAAGCGTTGGTGTCATTAAATATTCTTTAATTGTTAAAAATGTTTTGGATACATCTGATCAAAACGTGCAATCAGAATTATAATTGTCTTTCTTCATGTTTTAGGAGGAGTATTTGTTGCAAACGTGTTTTTAGAAGAATTATTGTGTAAATGTTTTGGATCCAACCGATAAAAACGGGTGATAAATATTGAAAACATTTTAAAATTGTAAAAGTAGATGTAGTTAATAGTAGTTTATCAGTTTATCTGACTCCGGAGGATATCAGTAAATGTTTCTTGTTGAAAATGTGTATGTGTGTATGTGTATCATCAATATTGTACCAATTTAATGTTAATGAACATCTTAGAATTGAAGTGGTCGGTGGTACAATTACATTAGTAGGGCTCACAGCTGATGGTTTTCATCACCGGAGAATTACAAACCATTTTAATAAGCTGTGTGTATTTAATGATTTTGATAATGATCTAAGTGATATTGATGAAGAGGACACAAAATTGTTTGAAATTATGCGAAAACACCAACGATTCTCTTATTACTTCTTAGATGGATGTCATTTTTTTACATATTAAGAAGTAGAATAATGCAAAAAAAGAAAATAATGTCATTGTATAACAGAATAAATAAAAGGTGTTAATTCAAAGAAATTTGTTTTAGTTTCAATTTAACTTTTCGCTGGTGTGGTGGTGTGATCATCTTTTCAGAGAATCAAACAAAATGCATAAATTTGTATTAATGGTAATTTATCTTTCATTAGGTGTATTACAAGCTATCCCAATACCATGAAATCTAACAGCTCAAGATGACAATAAAGGAAATTTGGAATTTTCTTTATTGCTACCTAGTAATGATTTTTTGAAAATTGATTTGTTCTTTCAATTGATGAAGATCAGTGAGAACGTACAGCAACAAATAGAAAATAATCAAACAACAACAACAACAACCACATAAAAGCATTAAGGCAAGATTTGCTGAGAAAAGAAAAGGACATACAAAATAATTGAAAGTGAAAATATTTTGTACAGACATTTTAAGTTACATAGAATATGATCAGTTAGATCTAACAATAAACAAACATATGATATGACAATTTCATAGACTGTGAAATGATTTCCATCAGAGTTG
Source organism: Portevinia maculata (assembly GCA_949715645.1). Lineage (NCBI taxonomy): Eukaryota > Metazoa > Arthropoda > Insecta > Diptera > Syrphidae > Portevinia > Portevinia maculata. The sequence continues at coordinate 227,441,311 of OX454526.1, forward strand.
AGATTTAATGCAAACGAACAATGGAGCAAGGGAATCAGTTTCAGTACGAGAAGGATGGATACAGATAAGATTGAAATGAAAAATACAACACTTAAGAAGCTGCAGTACGCAGTCATATTTAAGCAAGCGATATATGGATAAGAGAAAAGAATCATCGTCATCATCATCATCTAATAGTTCATCAAATAATGTATTTAAAAAATGAAATAGAGAAAACTATTTGTTTATTTTTTTTTTGTTTTATTTGTAGAGAAATTTCAGACACAAGTGTCCGCAGTTAAAAGAATTATAATTCTGCTGTTGGATATAGCTGTACTGTATGTTGTTTCCTAGATATTTCACAACTTCGAATTACGAAATGGCTGTTTTCAATTTAGAAACCTTGCACGTCGATTGTTATAAAATCTACCACAACCATTTATATATTGGTGATTTTTTTTTTTAACGATTAATCTTTTCAAAAAGAAAGCGTGCGTATCCAATGAACACAAATTTATTAATGAAATTTATTTAAATAACTCGCTTGACATTACCTGTAAGCGGTGTATACTCAATTATACGATCATGTATGAGTACACAGTATGCTGAAGTTTTATCTGGAATATTCTTTGTTGTATAAAATTCCACTCTTATATCTATGGGTCTTGTTTTAATAGCTTCGTTTTGATGTGTTACATCGACCACAATGATTGGTGCGACTTTCTTGAAATCCTCACGCGATAAAATAGGTTGAGGGTCGCGCATGTAATAGCTTTGCTAAAATTGTATATACATATCATACAAGAAGGCATTCCGGTTACGATCAAATTTAAGATTGAGATCATCATACGGATATGAAACAGAGTTAATATGCACTTTAACATTACTAAAATCACCAGTGCTGAAATTGATTTGCAGACTGGAAGATTATTAAAATAAGCCGTGGTCTCTGGCTTTGTGGAGAAAGTTTAACATTCCACAAATTGTGTAGTCCTTGTGAAAGTACAGGATTGTAATGACAATCCCAGCTTCGAAATGCCATTGTTAAGCGTCGTCCACTGTTTATGGTTTTGAGAACTTCCAGTTTTGAAAAATCAGCCAGTTATATATGAGGCATCTTCCATGTAATATTACTTTTGTTTAGTAATATTTTCTCTTTATCATCAGTTAAAAAGAAGGAATTCAGATCAGATTTTGAACGAAGTAATATGAGCTCATGCTTTAAATTCAAAACAATTTTATTAAAGTCCTCGGCAAAACCCATAAGCATTTTGAGTGGTACACAAAAATTTAAATATCCGTTCTCTAGTTCATGGTCATCTTTTATAAAATATTCAGCATTTTTCAACATTTGACCCTCATTAGTATTTAGGGAGACATCATTTTTAACCGTTGTTGCAACACTTAGATATCGTGTACAGTCTACTTGAATTCTATTAATTTCATATCGGATCTCATCAAAGAGGAATGCTACGCAATTGTTCTTCATTTTTATATTATGCGATATTTTTGTATCCTCCATAGTTACAATTCCTCCGATATAAATATAACTATCACTAGATAGCACATAGAGATCCTGATTCTGAATCGATATTCTTATTTCATCATTATTTTAATTATAAATAACATAGACCGGCTTTTGTAAGACAGTCATGATTTGCGTTTTTTTGTTGTTGTTTTTCAGCTGGTAACCTAATGACTTTAAATATTCCATAGTGATTGCAGTTAATTTTTTCTTTTTTCGCGACGGCTCCTTCCTAATCATTGTTGTTGTTTGTGTGACTAATAGTGAAGAAATGGTCGAGGGTGTTGAATTAATGTTGTTTTTATTATAAACAATCATTGATCCTTTGGTTTTAAACGAAGCCTGAATCTAATAGTCTCTCCACGAAAATTTATTAGACCACCGGTTTGATCAATAACTTTTACAGTCAATGAAATTATCTGTCGGGTGGTTACTGGCAAATAGATGACATTTTTAGGGTATCATCTAATTTATATCCAGGTTTAAAATTAAGCGAAAACTGATGAAGGGTGTGTGCTGGTGCATTATTAATATATGAACCTGCTACAATGTTACATTCAATACGTATTGCATTGACTTTTGTTATATTGATAGGCAAATCTTATTCGTAATCCACTCCCTCTTTTCATTTTCTCGTACTGAAACCAATTAATGAACCAAAGGTTCGATTTGCACTTATATCGATACCATCACTTTAGTAAATTTCGGCTTTCAATGTTTTGTAATTGGCATCCATATAAAATTCTGCTATTTTATTTATACTATCATACTTTTTCTGCAAGTATGTAGCTATATCTTCAAATTCATACGAGCCAACAGGAAGTTCAATGAGTTGGTTTTGCACATGAAACAAATTATTTTCCAAATCGACATTGGGTATGGAAATCAACGAGACCACGCTCGTAATCCCTATCGATGTTTTGTATTATTATACCTTTCAACCAATTGTTTGTAAAGATCAATCCATTGATATGTTCCACGGTAACTGAACTCATTCCACATTAGAAAATCCGTTTTTTTTTTTGTTGAAGAATAGTGTAGCAGAGTAGTCATAATATTGAAAAGCAAAATACTATTCTGCTGCTAAAATTCAATATTAAACGAATACTTTTTCAAATCATACAAAACTTCTAATTTAATCAATAGTAAGCAGCAAATTTAAATTTAAATATTCAAATGTATTGAATTAATTAATTGTAATGGAATGACATTATGTCCCGGCGATAAAATTGCTTAAAATAATATTAGTTTTTGTTTCCGTGGAAATGCGTGTTGTAAAAATGTAAAAATGTCATAATGGCACGTACTCAACCAATCCCGGAATAATCAAACATCAGAAACAGCGCAGGTTGCATTATGGGGCTCATATAGATTTTTTGACAAATTCGATTTTCAATGAAAAACGCTATAAACAAATAGAATTAGCACTGTTGGATTTGGAGTAGGTGCGAGGTCGGGGTAGGTGCTATCTTAGGTATATTATAGTAGTAAAATACTTTACGTTTTTTAAGGCTTGCGTTCCAAAGAATCTATTTTTCAGTTAATGTAATTAGTAAAGTAAGGCCCTCAAAATATTCTTGGCGTCTAATTTTATTCTTGGAAATTCTGGCATTTTTTCCAAATTATGTCCTTTTTATATTCCTAAAAATGGAAAGAAGAACGATAGGAAAATTTTTTCGTTGGAAAAAAGATCAGAATTTTGTGTGAAGAATTTTCTGGGGTTTTTTCCTACAACTATACTCCTTATTGTAAGTAAATAAACATAATATATATGCATATATACGAACTATACGAACAAAGAACAGATAAAAGCAAGTTAAACGTCATCCCAGGTATGTAATTCAAGTCAAAATCGAATTATCATCTAAGATTAAAAGGGGCTGTCTAGTCAAAATAGGCACAACAGGGTTCTATTTGGTACTGGTCTCACATAGGGAACAGATGCACTATGCAGAAAGTTAACCGGCGAAAGATAGTACTTATCGTTAATACTGGTATCACTGTTGGGATCGCACAAGACGCTTACTAGGGTGTAAGGATAGTCATGTCTTTCTCACCTTCATACAAAATCTTATTGGAGAAACATATTTCATCCGGTTTTCGAAACTTTCCACTACAAAATCTAAAAATCTTTCTTTCAACTTCAAGTCTATCACCACTGTTGCAATACCACCATATTAAATTGCTTTTTATCACTTGCTAATATGTTGGTATTTTCTGCAAACAGTACACTTCAAACCATACTATCTTAAAATGGAAATTTATTTAGAAAAATATTAAGTAGCGTTGGGCCCAGTAGAGAACTGGTATTTGTTCCGAGAATGCTGATCTTATATGTACGGAAGTGAATATGTCCTCAAAAAAAGCTTCACATAATTCTAGCTAGCCAAGTTGGAACCCCTAATTTTGCTTTGCAGTTATTTACATTACGAATGCTATACTTAAGACAAATTTCATATAAAAGCAGGCCTCCAAACTAAAAAACAATCAGTTAATTTAAAAAAAATGCAAAACCCAACAAAGTATTTTTTGGACTGAAATAAAATAATAAAAAACATCCGTTTTCAAGGTATGCGTTATTATTATTATTATTAAGGTATGCGTCACAGTTAACAACGTATCTTATTTGTTTACCAATTTTAGAAAGTTGTTCTAAAATGAGTTTTTAGCCAAAGCCTGTTATCAGCCTTATATTTTGAAAAGGTCATAGTTCGATAACTAAAAAAAACAATAACTATCTATATTAGCATATTATCGCGGCGGTCTGTTTATCAATTTTAAAAGAACAATTTCCAAACGCTTTTTTAATTAAGAAAGCGTAGTACATTCAAATACCACAATCCAGAAAACAATGAACAAACAATGAGTTCCATGAAGGAAAAAAGACATTTTTGCTGGTGATCTTTTTGTTTCTTAAATAACTCACTTGAACAACAATCATTAACGTATACTTTTACTGCAGGTATTACTCAATTGGGTTTTACTCTTTCAAAATATGTCGTGTCATAGGTCAGTATAAAATATTTGATATAATAATATTCAACTTTATTAAATTAATATAATTTGGACAACAATATTTATTTTAAAATTAAAAATAATTGTAACATTTAAATTTAAATGTGTCCTATTATTCTCAATACAAAAAAATATTTATTTTTGATCTATCTTTCTTGTTTAATGTTAACAGATAATTTAAGTTTTGTGTTACATTTTTGCTTTGTAAGTCCATGCTTTAATAAGTATTCATTGTTTAGGAAATAAAACATATAGATAATGTAAGAAACAAAAAATAAATAAACTAGATATTGTAAAAGAAAAACAAAGAATAAAATTGTTAAAAATGTTTTAAATTTATTTTTCATTCATTTCCTGGAAATTTGGATAGCTGCAATCTAAATTTGTAGTCGAAGATTAATTGGTAAAAAAATAGTTTCCTTTATTGGCTTATCAAAATAAAAATAAAAATTGTAAATACAAACAATACAATCTTTTACTATTTAAGAATTTTTGAAGCACCGAATGAATTTCAATCATAAGCAATTTTATGTACAAATTTTCTAATTTTGACAAAAAACCGAAACCCGATTTTTATCTATTGCATTTACTTGTTTGAGTGAAATTTTGAATAAACTTGCAAACTTTTATTTCGAATGAATTTTTTTCTAGCGCTTAAAAGAAAATAAAGAAAATAATGGAAAAGTCTATATGGTACGACGAAAACAAATTGAGGATACAGACTCAGCACCCTAATAAAAAATATAAAAACACATTCTTTCTCTATTCTTTATTGATTCTAAAAGCCCGAGCAGATGAATGACGATAAAAACTGAAAAAACTCAGCAAGATTGAGAAATGAGAACTTTAAACTGCAAAAATCTTCTTCTTGCTCCTTTAATGGCGGTGAGGCTCTGATCAGGATTACAGAGATTATAACCATCCACTTAACTGCATCCCTACTGGTCCGCCTGTGGGGTTCGGCGGTTTGACCTCGGAAAATAACGACACGCCTCCCGGTTTTGAATCACTTCGTCACCGAGGTCAATCAAATGCTGCATTTGTATGATCCCGGAGTTTTTAGGCCTGCCTCTCTTTCGCGTTTGTATTGGAACGTTGATTGATATTGCCTTTTTGACATGTTCGTAGGATCTCTTTCCTTCGAACTTGACAGTACCAACTGAGCCGGCAGCGCTCCATTTTTTTCGAGATAGGTTCTTTAACGTGAAGGCTTCCTCGGATCTTCTTATTTGTTACTCCTGTTCTCATGCGAAGCATCTTCATCTCAGCTGCCGTATTTGCCCTCATACTTTTGCACTCTGTCCAACATTGTGCAGCGTATGTGAGCGCCGAGCGCGCAAGTGCGGTGTAGAGCCTTCTTTCAGCTAAGGGGGCATTTTTCGATCGCGGAAGATGACTGGTTTTTCCGCCACTTCATCCACCCTACCACAGACCATAGGGGCCTGTAACATAAAGCTATGTTGTTTTTCCATCATGATTCTTCTACTTTGAATTGCATCTGTGGTTGATTCGTCTATCTAATACCCGCTCAATAAACCTCCCGGTGTGCGACATCAGCTTGATTGAATTGTAATTGTCACCGTCTCGCGTATCGCTTTTTACTTTGTACATGGAAGGAGAAAACTTTCTCTTGACTGGTTGGGCATTGGATCGCCTCTCATCAGTTTGGAGATGAGAATTATGAGCCATTTGGGCCCGGTGTCTACCATCTTTTTTCCAGAACTCAGAGGGTATCTCATCCGACCCAACTGCTCATTGTTAGGAACGGCTCTCATAAAATATATCAGAGGAAATTTTTCATTGAAAAATCCTTCACAATACTGCTGCCACCTAAGTAGTATTTTTTTTTCATCCACAAGAAGCAGCCCTTGAGCATTGTTTACAAACTTTGGAGAAGGGATTTCCCGGGGATTCCTCCTTATCTGAGCGGCTATTTCAAAATTGATGGTGCCCATATTTAAGCTGGGTTGTCGGGGTTCGTGTACAGCCTGGCAGCCAAAGAAGAAATTTCTTCTATCTCCCAATACAAGCCCTTTACTTGGATTTGAGCGCACTTTCTTTTTGCGAGGCTCTTGAAAAGTCTGTACTCCAATTCGGCGGAGCTTTTTTATCTCCATTATTAGAGGAGAACTTTGACCAAGAATTGAATGTCGCTTCCTTGTCACTTAGCACTGCTTTAGGTTCAACTGTCCACCACCATGTTTCTTTGCCGTGTTGATAGTTTCATTTTGAAGCCCATGTCAGTGATTTGGATCTATCCAAGCAAGGTCGTCGTAGGGAATTTCCCAAATCTTGTGCTCTGCACTCTACATCCTCAACTTCGGTAATGATAGGATGGAGATAATTATGCATATTTGCAGTAAATGTTCTGCCTTTCTTGTTGTCAAAATTGTATCATTTGATTCTCGCCGGCACTTCTCTTTGTCTAGTTCTGTATGTCCCGCCGCCATAACAATTTCTGTCAGCAGGAGGCGGTGTTGCTGGGCGATTGCCTCTTCCAGGTTCACTTTACAATCACTAATACCTCCACCATTCCAACGCTCTAATTCGCGACCTTGAGGTTTCGCCTAAGCTTAAGCATTACTTTGCTATCCTCCGGAAACCGAATAGATCTGACCCGAGCATTTTTGCTCGTCCCAGGATTAGTACCATGATAAGTAGTGCCTGGCGAGGTAGTGCGTTTTCTATTAGCATACATTTAAAATTAAATAGTGCTTCAGCTTCAATAACTCGATTGTAGCACCGCTGTGTGGCTTGTGGCACCGTCTTGTTAGAACCACATATCACTGATGTCCAATTCATGCAATTGCTCAAAGAAATAACGTTCCAACATGTCTCTGTACCGAACCGTAATGTGACGGTCATTTTCATCGACGAAATATAGGGACGGGCTACAGTCCGCTTGGGCGAACTGTTGGATACCCTATTCTTATTCCTATCCCTCATAAGTGGGCGTGACAAAAGTCTAAGTATGGTTGAATTGTTAAGAACGCTCTACATATTTTGTTATATAACATTTAAAGGATTTTATCAAAAAAAAAACGCTCCCTAGCTCAAACTTGGGTGTTTCAATAAAATTGTTTTATTTAATTGTGGGCGTGTCAGTACGCGGATTTAAAAAAAATTAACACATGAGCATAAAGGGCCCATAGAGAGTATATATTATAAATTTCAGCTCCCTAACTCAAACTTTGAATTTTCAAAAAAAAGAAAAATTAATTGTGGGCCTCCCGGTCCTCCGCGTGGGCGGATTTTGAAAATATTTACACATGAGCATAATGGGCTCATAGAGAGTATATATTATATATTTCAGCTCCCTAGCTCAAACTTTGGATTTTCAAAAAAATTGTTTTATTTATTTGTGGGCGTGTCAGTGGGCGGATTTTGAAAAATTTTTATCCCGAGCAGTTTTAGGAGGAGATATATAAAAAATGTCAGCTTTTTAGCTCAAAATTCGATTTTTTCCAAATTTTAGTTTTTTTGAGTTTGTGGGCGTGTCTGTGGGCGGATTTCAAAAATTCGTAAACTTGATTATTTCGGGGCCCTAGAGAGTATATGGTTAAAATTTCAGCTTTCTAGGTCCAGTTTAAAGGCCTAATTTTTGCCGACGGACGGACGGACGGACGGACATGGCTAGATCGACATTACTATCGATGATGATCATAAATATAGTATTTTTTAGGGGTCTACGGGCAATATTAAGGTATGTTACAAACTATGCGTCAAAATTAATATACCCTTAGAATAGGGTATACAAAAAGGCCCAATGACGCCACCGGCATGAAAACCGCACTAAACAGTGGCTTTTTGCTTTCTGTTTCATGAATCACATGAGGGTTCCCACCTGTCTAGTAACGCATATTTTACTTACTGACGAAGCCATTTAACAAAAAATGCGTTTCATCGCTGATGATGATTTTTTTTGCGATGAAATTTTTTGTTTTCTTCCATCATGTCCAGAGCCCAATTCGAGAGCATACGTCGCTTCATATGATCTTGTAATGGTGTAAGTCAAGATCCTTACGCAAAATTTGCCATAAAGTGGTATGGGAGAGTCCCAATTCTTGAGAACGCCATGAAATTGACTGGTTTGGCTGGTTTGCAGTAATATTCTCCAAACTTCGGGCAAACCGTAGTCTCACTGGCACGGCAACATCAAGCAGCGAATATTCAGACTCAAATTTTTTCACTAGACTATGAATTGCTTGTCTACTGTGACGAGAATTACGGCCGAAAATTTAGATTAACGCGCAGTTGCGACCACCGACTGGGAATTTTGGAAATAAATTTTAATTTTTTGTAAACGTTGTTCCTTCGTTATCTTCACTATGATGAAAATGATTTTACTGAATATTTTAACATTGACAGTTCGGTAATCGGTTTAAAGGTGCGTTCGCACCGAAAGCTTGCATTTGCTAATCCGCTAATGAAAGACCCTTTACATCTTACATCCTGCTTTTATTTCTTGTATGATCTTGCTCTTACGACACCGGTGATCTCCAGTTGTGTCAACCCATGGATTCGCATGCATATTAGCGGCACAGCTTTAAGATGATAACTGTGTCGCTAGCCTCACCTGGAGGTTTAATTGCCTAGATGTGATTTCCCCCTTAGTCGCCTTTCACGCCAAGTGCTTTTTATCTTGGTGCGCTGTTTATTGGGGTGTGCTGTACTGAATATAATATGAAAATAATTTTCTTATTTTAACATAACAAAACATTTTGTTTAAAAGGTGAGGAGGGTGTTGTGTATTCAATGACATAACAACCGCATTTCACTCGTCTGCATATACACTGGCGATCACAAGTATGAGGGCATAGAATTTACAATCCGTTGTTTGATATTTTGAAATCCCACCCGTCGTTTCTTATTTACCCTTTAATTTTATTGGGAAAATATGTACCGGTTCACAGTTAGTAAACGTTTCTGGGTATACAATTTACGACAGGTATAAAGACTGAAAATCGATTTTAAAATATATGGCCAAATCCTTGTGATCGCCAGTGTACGTGCAAGCGATCACGCCACTTATGGTGAACGTTCATTACCAAATCCAAACAACCACTTCGTTCTCATTGATGGATCATATTGCATGTGCCCTTGCAAACTATTGTACACGAAGCGATTCAATTAAGTTATGTGGACCCATTGGATTTGTCATTTGAATTGCATGAGTCGAAGCATGACCTGAAGTGGAAATGAACTGAGGGACACCAGTTATGTATGATTTCTGCTGATGGGTAATGTACGGCACTTATGATGTCACTTTGGCAAACCTGTTTTGTTAACGAAAATAGATAAGTTTGACATGGTTTATATATTTGAGGTAACCACTAAAATGCATATCTAAAATAATTTGTGATTTTTTAAGCGTTTGATTTTTAATTGTCCAAAAAAACAGCAGGAAACGTGAGTCTATATAGGACACGAGCAACGTTTCATTTGATATTTTACTAAAAATACATGTTAATGGTTATTCATACGACCTGTTTTTTGATATATTTTCTCAGTAAAAGATGGAAGGAAAGGCTTGGTTTGATGTATCGGCTGTTATTGGAATGGATGTTAATGAGATAAAAAAATATTTAAAATTTGTAGGTAATGCTCATACTTTATTCTAGTGGAGCATTGTCGAATTCGGTGGAGGTCCCTAAGTGACCCGTTTCTCAAAAGAGTTTCATAAGAAGCCCAAATCTGAGTGTTCTTTGTTCTGTGCTGGAGGAAAAGGAGTTCAAATACTTTCCTGCTTTAAAGTTTTTAAAAAAGGAAGTAGTCCCCCGGAGGTAAGAAGTGTTTTATTTTCAATTGAAATTTATTTGTGTAAACGTTCTATAGGGCGGTCTCGAATTTCCAATGGAGCCGGTGTGCTGACTGTAACGACATGCGACCATTAATATCAGCGGGTATGCAAACGGACCGCTAAGGGCCCTTGCTAAGATCAGTCACGGAAGACTTGGTAGCAACAGAAACGTGATCATCAACACCGGAGTTTATCCAGCCGCCCAAGGACACACTAGTTCTGTCGCGAAAGTTCAAAATAGAGAAGGTATCGGAGCGGTTCGATGAGTTGATGAGGGTGGCCCGCGATTTGTTTTATAAGAAGAAACAACAACTTTTATAGGGTATTGGGCAATTACATTACAAACTATCGGAAGATGACCAGGATAAAATCAAAATTGATTTACTAAATATTGAAATAGATGAAATAAAATCAAAATGAAAGGGCTGACTGCTTGCTTTTATCAAACAAACAAACATCTGTCCACCGCCTAGGACGAAACGTCACTGTCGCTTTCGAGGTAGTAATGGAGTTAATCTTAACTCCGCGCGTGATTCTCTACATGTAAGTGATATCCGAGTTTATCGACCATTGGCATGTGGTATTGGGGCCATATCAATTTTAATTTTCAAAAATATATCTCCGTGGACTTTTTTAAATATAATTTTTATCTGATAAAAAAATTAAAAAAGTTGGCGTGGAAATAACTTTGAATGGGTGAGTTGTTAAGTAGGATATAGTCTACATATTTACACCCTATTCTAAGGGTATATTAATTTTGACTCATAGTTTGTAACATACCTTAATATTGCCACTAGATCCCTAAAAGTTACTCTACCTTGTTGTGATCAGCATCGATAGTCCGTCCGTCAGTAAAACTTAGTACTTTAAACTAGAGAAAGAAAGTGGAAATTGAGTCGATATACTCTCTAATAATAAAGTTTAAGAATCAATCTCAAAAAACTAATTTATCGAAAAAATCGAGTTTAGAGCCAGGGAGCTGAAATTTTGAATACACTCCTCGCCACTTGAATAGGACACCCCATACGTCTGTTTTCTATCCTTCATTGCTCCCAAACCAAGCATGCTAGAGACTTAATTTTTTTTCTAAATTAAATTTAATTTAATTGATGTTATTTGATCAAAAGGAAGATTCAATGCTTAAGCTTTAATTTTTAACAAAAGATTATCAATCAAAAACCGGAAAAATGCGGGGTCGAAAATTTGCCCCACTTGAATAGGACACTTTAATAAAAAAAACATTTTACAGATTTCAGATTCTTTTTATTACAAAAAAGCTTAAATTTAAGATAATTGAAGTATTTTATATTCAAAAAAAAAAATAATAGTGTGTTCAGCCATCTATCTGTTACAAAACTTCACACATCCGGTTTGGTAGGGATTTATACAAATTAGCCAAATAACTCAGTGAAATCGAGCTCCAAGCTAATTCGATGGCTTGGGTTAGTTCGGGTATACTCGAATATTGTTGTCCTGATCCGTTTACTTGACGTGTCAATCATCCCCAAACAATTTCAATGATATTTAAATCCGGAGAATATGGCAGCCATCACACTTCCTACTCTGCTATGCAGCCGGTCCAAATAATGTGTTTCTTCGCGGAGGTTTTGGAAATAGTAGCTATAGCCATCGGAGAAGACTACTCTATGCCACTCCGAAGTCCAGGTCACGTGCGCGACAAAACTGAGGTGTTGCTCTTTTCGAACCGGGTTGAGAGGTGGCTTCTTCTTGATTTTCAGTCTTTTTAGATGTTTAGCTTTCGAAATAACACGACGCATAGGTGTAAGACTTGCCTTGACACCGTATTTATCCCTGATTTTTGCCAAAGAGTCGTGAGAATTTGAAGCTTTTCTTAAAATAAATCGCTTTTCCGCATTAGTAAGCACGCTGTGTGTCCGTCCTTTCATGTTTTTTCCATATTCATACTCATTAGCGATAGATAACCTAGCGTCCTTGTAAGCTTTGATTTGTCCTTTTTCCGGATCGGTTAATGCTTTTCCTCGACCCATTTTAGGTTTTTTTTTTAATTAAATAGTCGAAATTAACAAAAAAAATCGCGTGCCATAGATAACGATCAAACTAAATGCATGTTCTATTCAAGTGGCGCAAAAATGTTGTTTTAATAACGGCTCTTTTCCAGAACTTGCAATTTTGTCACAGAGAAAGAAGAAGAGTTGGACAAAGATAACGGGCATAATATCATTATTTTATCACTCCGCATTCGAGATATGAGCAATTGCAAATAGAGCACCCCGTACGCTCTAGTTGCAATTGCTCATAACTCGAAAGCGGAATGATAAAATAATGATATTATGCCCGTTATATTTGTCCAACTCTTCTTCTTTCTCTGTGACAAAATTGAAACAATTTTATGCAATTTTGGTAAAAACAAAGCAAAAAGCCTAAATAAAATATATATATTTGGAACTAGCTGACCCGGCGAACTTCGTTCCGCCCAAATTCGTTAATGTAGGTAGGTAATGAAATAAATAATTCCGAGCTTTCGCTTCATGTAATCCGGTCAATTAAAAGTCTTTATTCAAAAGTTATATTAAAATTAAATACAATTCCAAAAACCGTAGCGATTTACTTGTCGGCCAACCTACCGCTTTTTCACTGAAGTGCTTTATGGCAAACAAAATTTTTCGTTCCATTATCGGGTGCGTACACGTACAAAGCGCGAGGTTTGCCGACACGTGAGCACGCCAAATACAATTGACCATGTGAGAAACATGGAAATTCAAGATTTATGCTACACACATCCAGCGATTGTCCCTGCGACTTATTAATTGTCATAGCAAAAGCGAGACGTACACATCTTCGCCTTTAAATTTTCCAATCAAAATCGTTGCTTGAATAATATTTGATTTTAGATTCTTCACAATCAAACGCGTACCGTTGTAAAGTTTTGATGCATTTCGGTTGCGCAACAAAATTATTACTGTGCCGACTTTTAATTTCAAATTGTGTGGAGGCAAGCCTGAAACATCCAAAGAATTCAAAAATTCCGTGGGATAGTTGGTGGCTTCGTTTTCATACATCACGGAGTCGACTGATTTATATGAATGTAACTCACCATTTTGAATGACGAAATTCAAATTATTGACATTCTTGTTTTTCGCAGCCAAAATCGCTCTTACACTCAGCCAATCATGGTCAACAAAATTCTGAGCGATATTCGGGGAAACATTCATGATTAGTTCTTCCGGTGTCGTTGTAAAGTTGCAAAAATTTTGTGGAAACTCAATCAGGCTGGTGTTTAAGTCTGCTTTAATCTCGCCATTGCCCATAGCCAACAATTGCCTAGAGAACTCTGCATCGGACTGGTCATTTTGTAAAGCAACTCGCATGTTCGTTTTCAAATGCAATTTCTTTACGTATTGCCATAAAGCAGACGCCTTCAAGCAAGCATTCAATTCATCTGCCGGAGTTGATCTCGGAATGACAGGCAGCGTTTGACGAAAATCGACTGATAGCAAGATCATTACGCCACCGAAATGTCGGTTATCATTACATAAATCTTTCAAAGTACGATTCAGGGCCTTCAATGCGCGTTTGTGAGCCATTGTGCATTCGTCCCATATGATAATCTTACATTGCTGCAGTACTTTCGCCATCGCAGTGTTCTTTGAAATGTTGTATGTAGGTTCTTCATCCACTTGCAGATTCAGTGGCAATTTCAATGCAGAATGAGCTGTTCGACCGCCTTCTAAAAAAGTAGCCGCTATCCCAGAAAAGGCGAGTACCAAGGCAATCGCAGATCTCGAATGAATCGTAGCTAAAATCAGTGAAATCAGGAATGTTTTTCCAGTTCCACCGGGCGCATCAAGGAAGAATATTCCGCCATTTTCGTTATCGACTGCTTGCATTAATTCATCGTTCACTTTCTTTTGTTCTTGATTCAACATTGGCACATTTGTTCGAACAGTTTGACCCAATGTGATTCGATCGAAATCCATTTTTGATCAAAATCAAAGCTTTGTTGCGCATTTCATCTGACATCTCCAGTTCATTATCTGATGTCACGGTGCGAATTCGATGCAAAATATCATCGGCCATATCATCCTTGTATTTATTCCACATATCTTTAGGATTTGATGGAAAACACGTCGAAATTATGATTGCGAAGAGTGTCCTGAGTTGATTCGCAGGCGCAGTGATAGTGGAATCGGCCAGCGTCATGTCCTAATGATTGTCGTTTTCAAGCAATTGCCTGCGTTCGCAGGCTTCTCGATATGTAGCACACAACACACCGTCAACAGTCCGCAGCGCTTCGAACGAAGTAGGGCCACAAACATTGACCAAAAGCATTCTCAAATAGAAGCATTCGTCGTTTTTCGGGTGAACTGTGTATATTCTACCAAGTACATCACTTGCATAAACACCACGGAATCCGGGAACTATGTCACCTTGTTTCTGCCAATGGAACTTCTTCGATGATGCATTTCATGAAGGATTCAAACACCATCCAACAAATCAAAGTATCGACTCCGTTTCATAAAGTTACTCTGTGTAATATAATAAACATAAACAAACTTATTAAATATATTTAAAAAAAAAAATCAAAATTGTTGACAACAACAAATTGCTTGGGAAATAATTAAAATAATTGACAACAACAATTGCTTTAAATATTTTTTTTGTATTTGAAGTGTCACTACTCGATTTCTACCCAGTTTATTTTTTTTTTCAAAGTGTATTAAATGCATTTATTGGAATGGCGGTCGCGCCTTTTTTCAAAAATATATCATACTAATATATTAACCTTCTCTGCATTGTCTATTAACTAACAAAAAAAACTAAATCAAAATCGGATTGGTGTGGCAGTCGGTAGGCTGTCACACACACATTTAGCAAGTTATTTTTATATATATAGATCAGAATTATATGAAACGTTTTTGTTTAAAATCGACATTTTCTTACAATAAAGCAAACAAATAAGGCAAAGGACATGTGGATCTCAAACTGTGTGAACAGCTTATTTAACTTTAAAAAAGAACACACACCAAATTTTGTATTCGTAGCACCACCACCGGGCGAAGAACTTCAGGCGCTTGGCGATAGTTTTTGATAAACTCTTTGCGGAGCGAAGAAGAAAATTGCGAAATCCTTTTAGCGAGAAAATCGAGCCTTCCAAAGAAACCCGCTACAAAAGTGTTAAGGAACCCCAAAATCACAATTTGGAGGGTCTATAACTTAACGCCTAAGCAAAAGTACGACAGTGTACAAATAAGTCAACGTAGTTCATCGACAACTACAAGGACGGCTTTAAGAACTGCAAAAAGGAGGTAAAGAGGGCACAGTGCAATGCTTTAAAGCTTTTCTGTGAAAAGCAGACTGTGTAAAATCTTCTCAAAATCTTCACAAATGCCCAGTTTCACACAAAGCCAAGAACGGGGTGTGGACTTCAACCAGCGAGGAGACCCTGGGTCTACTGCTGGACACCGACTTCCCAGGTAACAAAGTTGATGCTAGTTTTCCACAGGGCCCAAATAGTACCGGACAGCATCGTTAAGCATCGTGAGCTGGTGTGGCGGTTAACAGATTTCTTCTATACAAATCATCCGGACTAAATCGAGCGGCATCGACAGAGCTAGAGAAGGGTATCGAAACGTTGACGCACTGACTCACAATTCAGCTTTACTCCCACAACTTGGAAAAGAGTTTCTTACTTACTTAACGGGCTCCCGACCTGTGAAGAGTCTCTGCCTGAAACACTGCAGCCTTCCATCTTCTGCTGTTATCCAGACCAAGCGCTCTGGCACCTGCGATGGCTTGGTCCTCAAAACGGAGGTTCATTCTGCCTTGCTTTCTCGAACATGTGGGCTGTGAGTCGAAGATCCTCTTGGCTGGAGCATCATTGTCCATTCGCTTAATGTGGCCAAGCCAATGTAGTCGGAAAAGGGTTAAACTCAATTTCAAGGTATCGACACGCAACTCGTAGGGGTTTTCCAGTGGAAACAGCACTGCACTCGGTAGTTATTGCTATCGAAAAATCGCTGTGTAACAAAGAATACACTATGATATCGTTACAGCCACAAACGCACTCATCAAACTAAATGTGGACAGATGTCTCTGAGCTTGGATGAAGAACATACTGGACAGCAGGTTGGTCCAAGTGGAGTTCGGCAGCTCTTTGACCAGCAGGTCAGTGTGCAAGGAGCACAGCAAAAGGGGAAGGGCTCTGAGCACTATTCTGGATCTAAGTAATGAACGAGATCATTTCCGACCTAGAGGAGATCGGGTACAAAGTGACGGCTTATGCGGACGACATTGCCATACCCATATCGGGTAAATTTCTTCACACTATGAGAAACCTCATGGAATCAGCCAATCCTTGCTTATGGCATCGTAAATTGGTGGCCTGCGGTATTCACGAAATGACACGCGAGCGCCTCGGAACGAGTCTTAACGTCAACCAGCATCTGCATTACAGGAACCTTAAGGTCCACACCGGCGGTAGCCTTAGGAACCAAGCTTAACCTCCTCTTCGTTGATATATTTAGTATGGCAGCCCTCAAACTAAAAAAATCGCATATGTGGCAAAGCTCACACACTGGTCACTTGAGCATCTTAATTGCCCGCAATATTCACTCTTGTGCGGACTACTTAGTACCAACAATCGACTTCAGCCAGAAATATAGGACAGTCATCCCGGGCCGAACCGGCTGGTCGGAAGGTCAAATCTTAAATAAAGGCGACATTGAAATTATACGCCGACGCGACGGGTCTCAGACGACCCTGTAATCAATGTCTCGCTACCACTTCCTTACCACTGCAGTGCATTTCAGGCGGAAGTCATGGCCATCTGCAAAGCAACAATGCGGGTGGCATTGGTGCGATGGCAGTGTATTCACTAACTAATTGGCAGGTCGTGCGTTCGAATCCCGGCCAGGGCCATGATTTTTATTTGAATAAACATAAATAGAGATCTCCCTAAGC
This sequence comes from Portevinia maculata, assembly GCA_949715645.1. NCBI lineage: Eukaryota > Metazoa > Arthropoda > Insecta > Diptera > Syrphidae > Portevinia > Portevinia maculata. Next base: position 227,458,572 of record OX454526.1, read on the forward strand.
AATTTAGGCGCCACCCGTGGAGGAAAAAATACTAAGCACCAAAAACTTCTTTCCTGTCCTCCTATTCTTTCGAATAGTAAGTAGCACCTAAAATCATGCAATACAATACTACATTGCTAGGTTGCAGCTTACTGTTAAACAAAAAATGCATGCGCTGTGTTTAACACTATAAGGGTACTGTACATATACAGAAACAACAAAGCCCCTTTAGCATAAGCGAATTATAAAAGAAAAAAAACATTGGGACGGGCTACAGTCCGCTTGGGCGACAGGTGGATACCCTATTCTTATTCCTATCCCTCATAAGTGGGCGTGACAAAAGTCTAAGTATGGTTGAATTGTTAAGAACGCTCTACATATTTTGTTATATAACATTTAAAGGATTTTATCAAAAAAAAAAACGCTCCCTAGCTCAAACTTTTGTGTTTCAATAAAATTGTTTTATTTAATTGTGGGCGTGTCAGTAGGCGGATTTAAAAAAAATTAACACATGAGCATAAAGGGCCCCTAGAGAGTATATATTATAAATTTCAGCTCCCTAGCTCAAACTTTGAATTTTCAAAAAAAATAAAAAATTAATTGTGGGCGTGTCAGTGGGCGGATTTTGAAAATATTTACACATGAGCATAAAGGGCCCATAGAGAGTATATATTATAAATTTCAGCTCCCTAGCTCAAACTTTGGATTTTCAAAAATTAATATACCCTTAGAATAGGGTATAAAAAAATTATTTTATTTATTTGTGGGCGTGTCAGTGGGCGGATTTTGAGCAGTTTTAGGAGTCATAGATCATATAAAAAAAATTTCAGCTTTCTAGCTCAAAATTCGATTTTTTCCAAAATTTTGTTTTTTGAGTGTCTGTGGGCGGATTTAAAAAATTCGTAAACTTAATTATTTCGGGACCCTAGAGAGTATATGGTTAAAATTTCAGCTCTCCAGGTCCATTTTGAAGGCCTAATTTTTGCCGACGGACGGACGGACGGACATGGCTAGATCACCATTACTATCGATGCTGATCATAAATATAGTAATTTTTATGGGTCTACGGGCGATATTAAGGTATGTTACAAACTATGCGTCAAAATTAATATAAACTTAGAATAGGGTATAAAAATGCAGAGTCTGTATGAGCCCAATAAACGGCAGAACTATCGGGATCTACATATACATAGACAGTGAGGCAGCAATAAAAGCAATAGAAACACCAAAAACAACATCTAAGTTGGTGAAGCAATGTCGAAGTATCTCATGTAATGTATCTCTCATCCTGACTGTCTGCTTCACCGTTGATTCAATCTAGTGAATTCATCCGCCGTACGTCCTCTTTGTGAGGGGCTCATGTAAGACTTCTGAGACCCATCAGCCAGCCTTTCCGACAGTATTTAAGTGTTGCTATTTTCTTCTTGTTCAACACTCGTCTTAAAAGTTTCGCAAGCAATATATGGATAGCCATTAAGCACAATTAATGTGTTGTCTGAGTTACGGCTACTGTGCATCGCCAGGTTGATTCCTATCAATGCTTACCCTGATTCTACAACACCCAACCACCCGTGGATTTGTATATGTTGTTTGTTTGTATATGTTGTTTTTTCATTTGACATTTGTATATGATAATGTTAAAAAATAACGATTCAAACATATCTGTAAACTTTTATTTTCCAAAACATTCATACATTGCAATATTTGAGTATTCAACGACAATCTCCTCTAAAATGCATCTGACAATCGTATAGTTTCATATGTTTTGTGCCATAAAAATTGATAACATTAAGTACAAACTTTATGTACATAAATACATACATATCGGCTAAAGTTTTTTTTTGATGGTTCGACTTTATTTTAATACTCGTATAAAGAAATGATTATGTGTGAGCAAATTCTGGCACTCGTGTTTACATGTTTTTGCAGAAGGTTTGTTTTTCTACAAGTTCTAGTAAACATTGTACATTGAAGATGATAAGCTTTCACTCGAGTAATTTAGTAAGTAGGTACTATTTTTACATTTAATAAACCACAAGAATTATATCGTACATAGAGGCAGAGGTTATCAGCGGTCTTTAGTTCACATAGATAGCGATACCTCATCACTACTTTGCAAATAGAAATTTGCAAAAGCTATTTGACCACATTGTATAACCCATCGCAGCACGAGATATACACTTTTTACTGTGAGCATTAAATGTGCAAGTTGATTTAATAAAAAAAATGGTTAACCGATTTCTTATTGGTCGACAATTTTCACAGGTGGCAAACAAGTCACTTGGTATAATTGGAGTACCATTCGGTAAAGGTCAAGGCAAAAATGGAGTCGAAGATGCACCACAACGGTTACGAAAAGCTGGCTTGGTTAAGATCCTCAAAGGTTAAAGTGCATTATGTGAAAAATAAATCAAAATTAATTATGTGACATTGGAATTATCACTTTTAGATAGATTGCAAGTCAAAGATTATGGTGATTTAAACTACAGGAAACTGGAAGAGCATTATCCGTTGGATAATATGAAGAACTGTAGTGATTTTATGGGCTGTAGTCTTGAGCTTATAAGCAAGGTTCAACAGATTTTAAGGGAAAATGATACGTATTTAGCAATTGGCGGAGATCATTCAATTGGCTTTGGTATATTTTTTTTGGATTTAGCAATATGAAATAATTTATATTCTTTATTTTATAATTTAGGCTCTATTGCTGGTCATTTGCTTGCAAACCCTGAAACATCGTTGATTTGGATTGATGCGCACGCTGATATAAACCTCAACGTAACTTCTGCCTCTGGAAACATTCACGGGATGCCTGTTGCTTTTTTGATAAAAGAATTGCGAACATATTGGACGAGCCTTAATTTTCAAGAGATCGCTCCGAACTGGTGAGTAAAGTGTGAAGCAGAAAATATACGGTATAATTTACTACCATACTAGCAGTTAAACCAACTTGTGGTCGTTTGCGATACTTGAATCGTGCTCGTCAGGGCGTACGCAGGATATTGATCAGTGGCAAACTCAATCACGAACCAAGAAAAATGCGATATTTTAATATCTTACCTTATGTAGAGTTTTAAACAGTTTCGTTCGTGTACCTTACTCTTTAAAAGTGATCATGATACCTACATACGAGTACAACAAATTCTGTGCACAATTTTATTGAAATCGTTTAACATTATAACATGCTACCGCACAGAATAGTTGACATTTTCAGTTTCAGTAGTTTCACAGTCTTTTTAAGAAATGTCCTTCCTACTTCAATTATTTTTAATTATGTTGTTTTGAATGAATAACCTTACATTCGTTACCACGTGAAGTGGACGGCTGGAGTTACAGCGCTGTTTTACGGTTCGCCACAACCGATCATCCGACTCCTTCTGTGGTGCTGGTCTGTCTTTTTTCTTAATTTTATCCCGAAAATCCATTTCTTCCACTGGGACTCGAACCTAGACCAGCGTCTTCTCAGCAAGCACTCATGCACTGTGCCATTGAAGCCACGAGTTTTCAGTTTATCCAATTTTTATTTCTAATTTCCCATTTTTATACCCTATTCTAAGGGTATATTAATTTTGACGCATAGTTTGTAACATACCTTAATATTGCCCGTAGACCCCTAAAAGTTACTATATTTATGATCAGCATCGAAATTAATGTCGATCTAGCCATGTCCGTCCGTCCGTCCGTCCGTCCGTCTGTCGGCAAAAATTAGGCCTTTAAACTGGACCTAGAGAGCTGAAATTTTAACCATATACTCTCTAGGGTCCCGAAATAATCAAGTCTACGAATTTTTGAAATCCGCCCACAGACACGCCCCCAAACTCAAAAAAACAAAATTTTGGAAAAAATCGAATTTTGAGCTAGAAAGCTGAAATTTTTTATATATGAACTATGACTCCTAAAACTGCTCGGGATAAAACATTTTCAAAATCCGCCCACTGACAGGCCCATAAATAAATAAAATAATTTTTTTATACCCTATTCTAAGGGTATATTAATTTTTGAAAATCCAAAGTTTGAGCTAGGGTTCTGAAATTTATAATATATACTCTCAATGGGCCGTTTATGCTCATGTGTAAATATTTTTAAAATCCGCCCACTGACACGCCCACAATTAATTTTTTTTTTTTTTGAAAATTCAAAGTTTGAGCTAGGGATCTGAAATTTATAATATGTACTCTCTAGGGCCCTTTATTCTCATGTGTTAATTTTTAGCGTTCTTAACAATTCAACCATACTTAGACTTTTGTCACGCCCACTTATGAGGGATAGGAATAATAATAGGGTATCCAACAGTTCGCCCAGCGGACTGTAGCCCGTCCCTATGTTTTATACTATAATTGTAACCCGTTTCTTTATTTCGCTCAATTTGGCTTTATTTCTTTCTTTAGAATTGGAGATATTTTTATAATTTTTTGCAGTTTTATATAATATTATGAGTTGAGAACCCGATTTGATTTATAATTCAGAAATGAATTGCAGACAATTTTGGCGCGTGTAAATGCATTTCCCTTTCATAATGATGTTGACATCGAAGTTCTTAATTCGCAGTGGCGGCTACTTCTGCTTATTCAAAAGAAATGATTAATTAAAAATAATAATACTGATTCATGTCTCACAGTATTGGCATACTCTGAGCACGATAAAACATTTAAAAAACCAACGTTTGAAGAAATTGATCAATTTGTTAGTTCTACCTCATAGCTCTGCAGTGGCAAAACGATAGTTTTTGAAAATGACAAATAAATTGTTTTCAGTAACAATAGTAAATAAAATGTTATAGAAAGGATTAATTGTAAAAGAAAATAATTGTATATACACTGCCGATCACAAGGTTGAGGCCATCATACAGTTCTTTTCAAGAAGATAGATAGATAGATAGATTTATTTCGCATAATAATGATTTACATTCGGTACGCTACCACACATTTTACATAAATACAGAAATATGATATTTTTGTATCTTACTACTGAAACAATATTTTTAACAAATCTGAAGGGAAATATAAATTAGCAAATAACAATCTTTTTGAAGGAAAGTGCGAGAAAAATCTCCAATTTAACAAAAATTTTCAAGAAAACTTTGAAAAAAAATCGCTGATGTGAACTCCTGCAAAGAAATATTCGCAATGGCCTCATCCTAGTGGCGCACCTTTTTATACGCTTTCCAAGTAGTTTATTGTTTGATCTTGGGAAATTCCAGCGGTCGTTTCTTATTTGACCTTTAGTTTAATGACTTACTGTTGGGAAAATATGTGCCTCTTCCCAGGTAGTAAAAGTTTCCAGATATAAAATTTCCAACAATTATGAAGACTAAAAATCGATTGCAAAACGTATGGCCTCATCCTTGTGATCACCAGTGTACAATTATAAGGCATGTAAAGCGCAATAATTCATTATATGAAATGCAATCTTAAGCTACGTTTTCATTAAGGTAAATGAGCGCATTTCGTTGAACATTTCCAAATTCGATTTAAAATTACCTTATTTGCATACAGATTCACATTCAAAGCGAGGTAAAATTTACAAAATTTTGCAGGAAATGACGCTGCAAATGAGTTAAAACACTTCGGCACTTCGCGAAGCTGTCTTTCTCTGAAGTGAAGTCTTGTTTTTGTATAATTGTGTTATTACTTAATTTTTTTTGTTTTTCTGTATTTAGTAGAATATATAAATTATGTATAGAAAATTGGTCAACTTAATTTGTTTCCATAAAAAAATATTTGCGATTCTCACGGTTTCACTTTTATTTTTTGTACACAATCCTATTATATTATTAACTTTTTAGTAATCAAAAGTATTTGGATACTCCTTGTTAGTACTGGAATTTTTATTTGTTATAACTGGCTTTATTAAAACTGTTTACGAAATATTCACGCAAAACTCGTCTCCCGCCATACAAATTCACCAATTTGATCATACAATTAATTAAGCTGATGTTTTTCTTTTTTTTTCATTTGACACTGTCGGAATGGCTACTCTTGGAGATTTTGGCTCTTTTGCTGAACACTCGGCTTCCCATAAATCAAATTGCCTCACCAAATTTTAAAGTTTAATTTGCAAGGAACAAAAATATTAAGTAGCATTTTAATGCCTTTGCTAAATAATATTTGCATTCTTTTACAACTTCATAGCGAATATTCGTTGCATATCTACAAAATTTGCAGACCTATTTAATTTACCGTCAAACATTGTTCATGACGGTTAGATTTCGAACGCGCATATTGCAGTTTTCCTTTGAACAATTTGTTTGGCTTCAACGGCATTCTTTTTTTTAAATATGGATAAGCAAGTTGCTCCATGATTTATTTCTTTATTTCTAGAACATAAGTTATACCGAAGCTAATTTGTTGATTTAATAAGAAAACAAAAGAAATCTGCGCGGACAGAAATACTACCTTCGCTCGCTACAATCCACACGAGCAAAGAAAATCCGAAACCAACATATTCATCTACATCCGCATTGAAGGAAAAATAAGCAAAAAATCATCTTCCAGCAGATAAAACTTAGACTTTCAACTTTTAAGTGAGGTGACGACTGAATTTGTTAGGAAAATTATATTTGATACTTTTTCAATGGCTCTTCTTTCACGGAAACGTATTCCCAATATCTTGAAATGGGCTTCTCTTTGAAATTGGAAAACGAAAGTACTGAGTGTAAATTGATAGCACTCCCGCTTCGGCTTTCGCATTGACTTCCTAAATGCCTTAAAAAGACAAATTTGCAAGCCGTCCAACAATTGCGCAGACTGAAATGAAAATGCTTTTTTAGCAAATTTCTAAATAAGCTCACTTCGACCATAATGAAAAAGAAGTTTAACACATGACTGTTATATTTTTAAATCTTAAATTAATTACTTAAATCTCAAGTTAATTGTCTTAACTTTTCTTCCTCTGCTGTTGTTGTTATGCTTTAGGTTCAATATATTTATTATATTCCTAATTAAATCTGCTCCTATATTTTCTCATGTAGCTCACTTTTTTAAGCAATTCTACTCGAGACATTTTTACAGAAGCCAAGGTTCTCTGAGCCAGACTTTAAGAAAAACAATACTAGCAAGCTCATTGAACTTCTAATGTAACAACGTCGATGATAAAATATACTGGCAAAAATAGTTAAATATCTCTATTTATGAATAGGGACACCCCCCCCCCCCCCCCCCTCTCCATCCCGACCCAGCGTATGCCAATGGTGCCCGTGTGCGCGCATTTAAAATACATACAAGATATGGTTTTTAATTTTATTGAATCCTAACCCATATTTCGGGAGTCGGGCGGGAATCGCACTAGTCACTCTCAACATATCGCAACCGCTATGAATTACAGCCAGGCTGCATCCCCACACCCTTCATGAGTACCTCCAGCCACTACCTCATAGTAGGTAATCGCAGGGCTCCCAGTAGCCTGAGAGACGACCGGCAAAACACCCCCACCCCCAACCTTTGTGGTACCACAATGGAGCGAAATCGCGGTTTATGTGTGCCTGGGCTTGGTGCCCTGGCAACCACCTTACCTAACCTAACCAAAAATGGGTTGCAAAAAAGTATTTTTTAAAATATATCTAAAAATATATATTCAGTGGCTATATTGTCTTTAAAAAAAATATTTATTAAACCAAAGCTCCGATTCCTACTTTAACTGATGCTAGGTTTACTCATGAAAACCGAAGCAAGTATAAATTTCCTGCAACAACCTTTACTTTCATGTGTAAACCTTTACTTTCGCACAAGTAAAATACTTGTCAAAACTTTTCAACTTTTACATGGAAAAGTCATTTAATTTTCACTCAAGTGATAATTTATTTTTGTTATTTTGCAGTGATGTTTTAAGCCCGTCCCTGCATAGGCGGCGAATTTTTGCAAATTTCTTTATTTTAAAAATTAATAATTTTGGTCTTTTTCTTAAATAAAATAATGTACTATACAATTATATTTGTTTCTTTTAAGCTTACCTGCAGGAGAATTGATCTACATTGGTTTGCGAGACATTGATCCATATGAGGCATATTTTTTAAATAAATTAGGAATTCGGTTTTATGCGATGGATGTAACTTTATAGATTATAGATTGATTATTTTAAATGAACTAACGCATTCCTTTTGCAGGCGATAGACAAATTTGGAATATCTAAAGTTATTGAAATGTCCCTAGATGCGCTACGCCCAACAAATAAATTACACATCAGTTTTGATATTGATGCCTTAGACGTTAGCTTCGCCCCTAGCACTGGTACTGCAGTCTTAGGTGGGCTTTCCTTACGTGAGGGCTTGTATATTATGGAAACCCTTTGCGATACTAATCGTGTACAAGGTTTGGATATGGTGGAGATAAACCCTCGAATTGGAACAGAAGCAGAAATTGATCTTACGTTGTCAGCTGGAATGCAATTGATAAAGTCGTTTGCTGGTTATAAAAGATGCGGCAACATTAAGATCTGGCCACATTGATATCGAGGACAATATCATGTTGTGGTTTTAGAAATGTGTGTGTGTTAGAGTTAGAATATAAGTTAATTATAAATAGTTTTAATATGTATGTAAAGCTACTGAAACAATATATTTCAATCTAAACTTTTTTTTTGTAATTTACTAATTAACACTGCTTAACGGAACCTATGCCAACACATCTGCTAGGTATACTTAGTTTTCATGAAGGAGTCTTGACTAATGCCTGAGAAACTTTAGCCTTCCATCTTCCGCGATCCCTTGCTCGCTGCTGCTAGTTGCTTAGACCCCGCGCTCTGGCAACCCCGATGGTTTTCAAAATGGAGGATCGCTTTTACTTGTCGTCTTAAACAATGGGCTTCGAGTCAAAGATCTTCGCTGGAGTATCATTTTCCATTCGTTCGATGTGCCCGACGCCCGAGCCGATGTAGTTGACGTGTTTTAGTTTTTCGGATTTACTCTTTATCTTCGTACAGATCATAGAGTTCGCGTATGTATCTTCTCCCCAGTCGGACAAAGGAGTATTTTTCTTTCGAATAAACACAATATTAGCATTCCTTCCATTGCTGCTTTTGTTTTTTATTTTCACTTCGTGTTGCGGGTTAGAAGTTTTTAACCGATTTGTCTTGCCAACCGAAGAAGGAACGGTTCTCTTGGGTAATTCTTCGTTGGGTATTCACTAATGTAAGAATCGTTAACGAAATTAAATGAAAAAAAAAAACACATCGTTAAAGAACATTCATTTTATTACTTAAAATGATTTTTAATTTTTTTATAAGGTATCTTTGAACGTCGGTCACTGGCAATACCGATCCTGTAAGAAAAGAGAAATAAAGGAAAGCGGTGAGCCGATATAGCATTTCTAATATTTGTTTCCCATAACCAAGCAAATGATAACATTTACAAACTAAACGGCAAGCAGTTATAACTACAGAGCTCGTACTCAAAGCAACAGCGGAGCCACGAAACGTCGCCACACACACCTTCGCATTCCTTGCTTAGGAGAAACGGGCGAGCGCGTCGAACACACGGTAGTGCACTCCTGTGTTCAGGGGAAACTGGATTATCAAAACCAACCAACTCACACAAGCGGGAAAAGGCTACTGCACCACCACACACAACCCGTCATCGGTATCTTTTTGTCTTACATTATGAACACTAAACAAACATCAGATAGCAAACGATCCGATTTATTATTATATATTTCTATATCTTAGCACATTAAAGAAATTATGAAAACATCAGATAGCTAACGATCTATATAACCAACTGACTCAGTGAATTACTCACCCCTCTTAGCATTGTTTTTTTCCGCAGTTTGGTATAACTATTGAACTACTTTCACTAATGCACTTTTCAAATAACTACGTCCACCTGTGTGGAAAGACACTCACAGACTGGTTAATCCTTTCATTCCGACAACTCAATGAACATGCATTAAATAGGGGATGTTGACAGAAGGACTACTTTGAACTAAATGCTATCGCTAGTTTAAATATTGCAAGATCAACATTTTCTGTCCTGCTTACCAAAGTCTTTTACACTAAGGCGGCATTCGTGGAGTTCATATTTACTCCGAGCTAGATGAACTTCATAGCTACCTCGAAGTTATTGCTGTCAACAGTGACGTTATGTCCTAGACGGTGAACAGATGTTTGTTTGTTTGTTGATAGCATGTATTTCGCCTGTTTTTCAACCGCCTTAACCCTTTCGATCCGGATGGGACATAGAACAAAGGTGTTTTTATACCTTGGATGTCCCATCCGGATCGAAAGGGTTAAAAGCCTCTAACGCGACACTCTGGGAACGGCCGATAATATCGATACCCCACTAGCTGGACGGATCTATTAAAGATAGTGCCTTACGTTTTGATACCTCCTCTAAGCAGTGTTTTCTCCAGAAAAAGATTGAATAAGTCACATGATAGCGCAACTACTTGCCGAAATCCGCTACATGTTTGGAATAATTCGGAAGAGCTGCTTCCAAACTACACATTACACAGCTCATTTTCATGGGTCACGCGACACAACTTGATCAGTTTCGCCTGGATCTCGAATTCAGCCATCGCCACTTAGAGCTCAATGAATACCATCAAATTGCGGATTTGAAGTCGATTAGAAAGTGGTGGGTCTCGGCTTGAAATTTATTGGTCTTTTCCAGAATTTGCGTTGGTGTGAAGATTTGGTCTATTGTCGATCTGCCGGTCCAAAAGCCACATTGATACGTGCCGATTGGTATGTTGCAGAAGGGCGTGAGGCAATAACATAGTACGTTGGATAAGAGATATCTCTGCAATTGGTTTAAATATGACTTACTCGGGCTCTGATGCGGCATCCGTAAGGACAGTTCCCTCTGATGTCGCAGTCGTGCGCCTGCACACAGACGAGGAGGTCCCAGTGACAAAATGTATCACACGGCTTGCAAAGCCAGGTTCCAACTCAATCGTATTCTTGTAAACCGCGAGAATGGAAGAAATTTGACTGTCCAGCCGTCCCATCCCGGCATCCCTTCCATGGATTCAAGTACCGTTCTTCATGTTTCGACTGAATCAGTCACCCGACTCGGTATAACCTACAAAAGAAAGGAGAGTAGTTATGTGATTCGAATGAAACAGTCACCTCAAAACGCTCTCATTTCCTCGGATTAGTGAGCAGAAATGGTTCGCATTGAAGCGGTCGCCACAGGAAGCTCTCCCTCCGCTGCGCAGTATATCGGGATCAGTCTGGGGTTTAAGCTGATAACATTCACCCCAATCAGATCCGAAGACCTGGTTCAGATCCTAAGACATTCACTGCTTAAGATATGCAGCTATAGCACCCCCACACAGGTCGCTCGTCGGAGATTTTGAGCGACAGGCCTTCATTCGGCTAAGATCTGACCCACAACCTGCCAAAGAAAGGGGACTGCTAGAGGTTAGACTGCAGCGGTCACTTTTCAATCAGCAATCCACTCTGAAGGCTATATAGGATACTGGGGGTTAGGCTGAGGCTGTCACCCTCGCTATGTTATCTCCCGCCGAGCAGAAAAATAGGGCCAAAACTGAGGTTACTGAGGCGACTGTAACAGTCACTTCACTCTGCTCCTCTCCAGGAGTATTTTCATCGTGTGTAAACTGCTTCTACTATTGTTGATTCATTGATATTCATTGTTTGTTCTTCTCATATCCCATTCAACCAAGCTGTTTTTTTGTTAGCGGTTTGCACAGATACTCGTAACTTCTTCGAATATCAATCACAATCAGTGATCAACTCTGAAATTCTGCGGTTTGTGTTTTTTCAGTCAAAAGGTCAATTTTTTTTTGTTAATATAATTATTTATTTAATATGTTTGGGTAAGACCCTTTATCGAAGATTGGGAAAAACCAAAGGGACGTCGAGAAAAAAGAATGAAATATTGAAATTTACCAAAATAGCTCAAAATAATACATAAATTTGAAAATAGATACTTCTTAACATGCAAATTACGTAACGGACAGTGATATTAACAATCCACAGATCTTTATAATTAATAATTAAATTTATTCATAATGTCCTCGACGTACTGCCATTTATTATTTTTTATTTGCCGACTGGTGGGGGTCTATTTGGTGGATACTTTGGGACGCCTCGGCCACAGTGTGACAGCGTTCCACATGTTCCTGGAAGGCTGTCCGGGGGTTGGGCCTGGACAACGGAAACTAGGAACAAGGCAACCAAAAGTAATAATACGCCAATAGACTTCATACTTGCCAACGATATTCTCACAACTAATAATTTTCAAATACATCTTCTGACTTTTATACCATAATTTTATCGAGAATATTATGCAAATTTATTTTTGTATGGTTGACCGGATTTTTAATTTAATTTAATTTGATAAGCATCAAACAAACTAATTGCATGCATTTTCCTATTCGATTCACTTCACGTCAATGCCGATGAAAAATTGGATACAAGATGAAAAATTAGCTAATAATTTGTATAAGAAAGAAAAACAACAAAAAGTTGACCTAAGTTTTGGGTGTGATTTTTTGCTATACTTAAGCAAACGACAATGTGAAACGGCAAAAAAAGATAAAAAACATAGGGGCGGGCTACAGTCCGCTTGGGCGAACTGTTGGATACCCTATTCTTATTCCTATATCTCATAAGTGGGCGTGACAAAAATTTAAAGGATTTTATCGAAAAAACTAAGCTTTTGTAAATAAAAACGCTCCCTAGCTCAAACTTTGGTTTTTCAATAAAATTGTTTTATTTAATTGTGGGCGTGTCAGTAGGCGGATTTAAAAAAAATTTAAGTAAGAGCATAAAGGGCACCTAGAGAGTATATACTATAAATTTCAGCTCCCTAGCTCAAACTTTGGACTTTCAAAAAGAAAAAAAAATAATTGTGGGCGTGTCAGTAGGCGGATTTTGAAAATATTTACACATGAGCATAAAGGGCCCCTAGAGAGTATATATTAAAAATGTCAGCTCCCTAGCTCAAATTTTGGTTTTTCAAAAAAAAATATTTTATTTAATTGTGGGCGTGTCAGTGGGCGGATTTTGAAAATTTTATGTCCCAAGCAGTTTTATGGGCCAAAGATCATATATAAAAAATTTCATCTTTCTAGCTCAAAATTCAATTTTTCCCAAAATTTGTTTTATTTAATTGTGGGCGTGTCAGTGGGCGGATTTTGAAAATTTTATGTCCCAATCAGTTTTATGGGCCATAGATCATATATAAAAAAATTTAGCTCTCTAGCTCAAAATTCGATTTTTTCCAAAATTTAGTTTTTTTGAGTTTGTGGGCGTGTCTGTGGGCGGATTTCAAAAATTCTTAAACTTGATTATTTCGGGACCCTAGAGAGTATATGGTTAAAATTTCAGCTCTCTAGGTCCAGTTTAAAGGCCTAATTTTTGCCGACGGACGGACGGACGGACGGACGGACGGACGGACGGACGGACATGGCTAGATCGACATTACTATCGATTCTGATCATAAATATAGTAACTTTTAGGGGTCTCCGGGCAATATTAAGGTATGTTACAAACTATGCGTCAAAATTAATATACCCCTAGAATAGGGTATACAAATAGGGACAAGGAAAAAGGAAAAACATACAGTCCGCTTGGGCGAACTGTTGGATACCCTATTCCTATTCCTTTCATCCAAAAAGTGGGCTTTGCAAAACCTCAGTATGGATGAATTATTAAAAAGGATACATATTATATTCTGTGTCATCTCTTTTATACAATTTTATGGAAAAAAACAATGCCCTAAAAATGCCACTAAAACTGAGCATGGCAGAAACCTTTAACTTTGTATGATAGAACTGTTAAAAATGACTTGATATACATACTTTGCGAAGAATAGGACTTTCATTTGCAATGCTTTCTTTATACTTGATATGTACTTGTACACTTGATTATTTTGAGTCCCTAGAAAGTATAATATTCCAACTTCAACTTTCTAGCTTGAGTTAAGGGGCATAGAAATTGCCGACAACCGGACAACCCTAAATCGACTTATCTATCGATATCAATGCTGACTACATGTATAGTTCCTTTTAGACGTCTACGAGCAATAGAAATAGAAACTATGAGCCAAATAATAATACCTTTAGAATAGGGTTTACAAAAGATAAATTATTAATTTTAATAATTTGCAGCAAGGTATAAAGAATGGTCTTGTGCTCTTAAAAGCGTACAGTGTTTTAACATTCAACCAGGCAAGATGGCTAGAACCATATATTCGGTCTCACTTGATTACGAACAGGTAGTTTCTTGATTTAATTTTACTATTTTTTTTTTTAATCCTCCGATAATCTTGGAAAAACCGAATGCAATTAGAAAGGAACCTATGTTATGTTTATGTTTAAAACAAATTTATTTTAAGTAAACCATAACAGAAGGTTACAATCCGCTTCCTATTTCTATCCCTTACTAAGTGGGCGTGAACAAATCTAAGTATGGGAGAATTGTTCCAACAGATCTTCATATTTTAATATACAACATTTTACAAAGGATTTTATTGAAAAACAAAGTTTTTGTAACAAAAACGCTCACTAAAAGTTGGAATGGCAGAAAATTTCATTTAAACGAATTGTGCAAACGACTTTCACTACATTGCGAATGATTTCTTCAACAAAACGGGTTTTTTAAGAAGTGGGGTGGATTTTAACAAAATTTACACATAAGCATAGATATTATCTATTCCAAATTTCAGCTTCCTATCTCAATCTTTGATTTTTCGAAGAAATATTTTTTTTAAATGTGGGCGTATTAGTAAGCGGATTTTAAAAATCTTTATACAGGGTGCTGCACGAATCGTAATACAAAAACAAAACGTTATTGTGAGTAATGGGCTTATTTTTTTTTTATTTGACAGGTTACTGTTTAGATTTGTTAAAATGAATGCTTGGGATACCGAAAAGAAGATTTGGATAGTGCAGCGGTACCATGCTTTGCAGTCCTTCAAATCCGTCCAAAGGGAATTTCGTTGGGAGTTTGGCGGCACTCCCCCGAGACGATGTACCATTATGAGGCTGGTAAACATGTTTGCCAAATCTGGAAGCATCGCACAAAGACTGTACCATCGATATCCCTGTGTTCGGGTTCAAGACACAATCGCGGCTGTAGCATCGTCAATTCAGGCAAATCCAAGCTTTTCGACTCGAAACCTATCGGCGCAAATTGGAGTTAGCAGACGGTCATTACAACGGATAATTCATGATGACTTAAACTTGTTTCCGTGCAAAGTCCGAATTGCAAGCAAGTTAAACCCTCTGGATTTACCTATTCGCCTGGAATTTTGCCAAAAAATTATTCAAATGACCGACGAAGATAACAGCTTGATAAATTGCTTGTTTATGTCTGATGTGGCCCATTTTGATCTAATCGGCAATAAAAATAAGCGAAATTGCCGTATATGGAGTGAAACTAATCCAGAAATACTCCATGAGACGGTAGTGCACCCAGAACGAGTCACTAGGTGGTGCGCAGTTTCATCAAGGTGCATTGTGGGGCCATTATTCTTTGCAGAAAACGGTGTAACAGTAACTGTCAATGGGGACCGTTATTTAAAGCTGTTGAAGTAGTTTTTTTTACCCAAAACTGCGCCGAAGAAGTATCCGTTTCAACAGCATTTGGTTCCAGCGCAAGATGGAGCAACTGCATACATAGCCAGACCGGTTATGGCGGAGCTCAAATTAATATCCAGAAACTAAACTTTCCGCTGGCCCCCAAAGTCACCTGAGCTGACTGCACTAGACTTTTTTTATTTGGCTATGTCAAGCAAGAAGTGTGCAAAACTGGACCAAGGAATTTGACTGAATTAAAGCAGTCCATTAAAACAATAATTGAGGCGATCCCGACTTCAACCCTACATTGCCCAATGAATAATTATCTGATTAGGTGTCGCATATGCGTGGATGAGCGGCGCAGGGACATAAGTCCCGAAGACATAAGTCTGGAATTCATTTTTCGGGACTTATGTCCCACTTTTAAAAAAAATGATTTATTGCCATTTCTCAGTTCTTATGTCTACTTCTGAAATCGATGTTCGGCGATTTCTTTATTTTTATTTGATAAAATTCTCAAAAACATCGAATTCAGAAAAGGACATAAGTGCTGAGAAAAGGTATTAAATCGATGTTTTTTGAGAATTTGATCAAATAAAAATAATAAAATCGCGCGACCAAGTCTTAACAGTTTTCCATTTTTTATTTTTGTTCGTCTCCGGTTGTGTTTTGAATTTGAAATGAAAAGATATTCAATTTTTGTTGAATGATACTTTATTAATGTTTTTCTTTTTAATTTTCACAACTTTTGTATTTAATTTCTATTATCGCGACGCGTTTCGAAGATTTTTCTTCATCATCGGGCGACTTGAGTTCGTTATTGCAATGAGTCCTCATCCATCGACCCTGAGCCATGAGCATGACTTTGATGGTAGCGCAGACCGTTGGCGTGCTTATACTTCTTGCTGCAGTCTTGCTCCGGACACTCGAGAAGCACAGGAGAGATCGCACACGGCGATGCAGTCTTACATTTCTTCGTAAAAATTTGAACATTTAATCCGGTCACCGGATTGACGAGACTTTGTGGCTGTGGACCCGCCGCAAGTCCAGCGCCTAATCCGGGAATTTGAATTCCGCTTGCGTTGGCCAAGATCGGATTGGTGCCATTGCTACTGGATGTGCCACTACCAGCCCCACCACTGCCCGACTCACCATTCACTGGGGATGGACTCTCGTCTTTGGATTTGAGCTTGTCTGGCCGCGGTGGAAGGAAAGCAGTCGGCGAGGTCGATAGCGTGTTGGTGGAGTTAGTGTTTGATGACGTCGACGATGATGAAGACGAAGATGAGGATGCAGTGCTATTGCTCGTCGTATTGCTTGTTGTTGCGGAGCCAGCGGTGGTAACTGTACGACCGCCACGACCCTTTGTGCCGCCATTGCGTAGTTTGGAATGAACAGAACTTCGAGTCTCCGTAAAGTTGCTGAGATCCGGAGTTAGGGCGGCACTGCGCCCGCGTTTGCCACGTCCTTTGGGGGTGCGCAAGTCAAGCTCTTCAGTCTCGAACTCAAGTCGCCCGATGATGAAGACAAATCTTCGAAACGCGTCGCGATAATAGAAATTAAATACAAAAGTTGTGAAAATAAAAAGAAAAACATAGGGACGGGCTACAGTCCGCTTGGGCGAACTGTTGGATACCCTATTCTTATTCCTATCCCTCATAAGTGGGCGTGACAAAAGTCTAAGTATGGTTAAATTGTTAAGAACGCTCTACATATTTTGTTATATAACATTTAAAGGATTTTATCAAAAAAAACGCTCCCTAGCTCAAACTTGGGTGTTTCAATAAAATTGTTTTATTTAATTGTGGGCGTGTCAGTAGGCGGATTTAAAAAAAAATTAACACATGAGCATAAAGGGCCACTAGAGAGTATATATTATAAATTTCAGCTCCATAGCTCAAACTTTGGATTTTCAAAAAAATTGTTTTATTTATTTGTGGGCGTGTCAGTGGGCGGATTTTGAAAATATTTATACATGAGCTTAAAGGGCCCCTAGAGAGTATATATTATAAATTTCAGCTCCCTAGCTCAAACTTTGGATTTTCAAAAAAATTGTTTTATTTATTTGTGGGCGTGTCAGTGGGCGGATTTTGAAAATATTTATACATGAGCTTAAAGGGCCCCTAGAGAGTATATATTAAAAATTTCAGCTCCCTAGCTCAAATTTTGGTTTTTCAATAAAATTGTTTTATTTTTTTGTGGGCGTGGCAGTGGGCGGATTTTGAAAATTTTATATCCCGAGCAGTTTTAGGAGTCATAGATCATATATAAAAAATTTCAGCTTCCTAGCTCAAAATTCGATTTTTTCCAAAATTTTGTTTTTTTGAGTTTGTGGGCGTGTCTGTGGGCGGATTTCAAAAATTCGTAAACTTGATTATTTCGGGACCCTAGAGAGTATATGGTTAAAATTTCAGCTCTCTAGGTCCAGTTTAAAGGCCTAATTTTTGCCGACGGACGGACGGACGGACGGACATGGCTAGATCGAGATTACTATGCTGATCATAAATATAGTAAATTTTAGGGGTCTACGGGCAATATTAAGGTATGTTACAAACTATGCGTCAAAATTAATGTACCCCTAGAATAGGGTATAAACATTAATAAAGTATCATTCAACAAAAATTGAATATCTTTTCATTTCAAACTTAACAGTTTGTTGAAAATGTTTGTTTAATTTGTTTCGATTTTTTTTCTCGTTAATTATGTTTTACCTATCAATTATGAATTAGCACAACGCCACCCTTAACATGAGCATAAAGGGTCGTATATTATGAGCTTCGCCTAGCTCAAATTTTAATTTTTCGATAAAATTTTCAAAATTTTCCCTCCTAATCTTTTTGGGGGCCTAAAGATAATACATTTGTTATTATTATTTTTTTTTTGAGATTGTGAGCGTTTCAATGGGCGCATTTAAAAAAATTCTTTAACTTGATTATTTCGGGACCCTAGAGAGTTTATGGTTACAATTCCAGCTCGAGTTTAAAAGCCTAAGTTTTGCCGACGGACGGAGGCACGGATATCGGACATGCCTACATCGAAATTACAATCGATGCTGATCACGAATATAGTAACTCTTATGGGCCGACGGGCAATATTAAGCTACGTTACAAGCTATGAGTCAAAATTAATATACCCTTAAATGCCCTCTTATAGTACAACACATCAATTTGTTGGCATTCAGACGTTAGCAAACCGCCGCAATATGTCTTATCATACGAGTATCATATAGATTGCCCTTTTCTTCTTGCTTTGCTCAATTTTTGTGATAAGAATTCGTACAATGTTTCAGGAAATAGATCATAAATAACGAATTCAATGAACGGATGACTGTGTCAAAAAAATTAATTTGGATTCGAGTAATATTGATTTTAACTTTCACTTGAGTAGAGATTCATTTAAGAAGATGATTAGTTTAAACTTTTCAACTAATTGCCCCGTGTAGGAATGGGTTAAGAATATCACTACGGCACACCCCGATAAACAGCGCCTGTTATAAAAGGCGACTTAGGTTGAAAATCACATCTAGGCAATTAAACATCCAGGTGCGCCTAGCTTTTTTCGGGTCGGAGCTATTCGGAGAAAGGCGAAACTTAAGGGTCGCCAGTTGGAACGTTGCAAGTATGAGTGCTCGTAGCTACGAACTTGAAGAGATGATGGTAAGAAGGCGAGTTGACATATTATGTGTTCAAGAAACGAAATGGCTAAACACCGCGAATCGGGTGCGTTTCTTGGACATAAGGACAAAAGCTTTCAAGATGTTCTAATACGGGGCGGAACAGGGTAGGAACGGAATCGGTATCATCCCTGCGGCATCAGAGCTACTTGGCAGCATCTTGTCCATTTTAAATTCCAGTGATCGTTTGATGTTTCTCAAACTGTTGCTATAAGGTGAAGTTCGGAATATTGTCAGTGCATAAGCATACCTATGCTTGCCAAGTTGGATGCGAGCAGAGATATAAAGATGCCTTCTGGGCTACATTTTCACAACCTCATCAAGAACATCCCAAAAGAAGAATTTTGTTTGTTTGCGGAGATTTGAATGGACATGTCGGGAAGTCAAACGAAGACTATGAAGACTGCCATGGAGGACTGTCATACGGCACCAACAACTCTCCGGGTGAAGATATCGTAAGCATGTGCATATGCAATACATACGGTCTTATCGTTTTAAATACCATGTTCGTCAAACAAATCCTGCGCCTGGTCACTTACAGCAGCGATGGAAATGAAACCAAGATTGATTACCATTTGGTAACACGTTTCATGAAGCCTGGGAGACGTAATCGCCCAGGAACACCGCCTCCTCCTGACAGAATTTGTTTTTTGCGGCGGGACGAACAGAACTAAACAAACAGACGTGTTTGAATCAAATGGTACAATCTAGATATAGAGAAATTCGCAGCATTTATTGCAAATATGCAAATTTATCTCCATCACATGATTAACGATGTTAAGGATGCAAAGTGCAGAGCACAAGATATGTGGAATTCCCTACAACGACGTTGGTTTGAAAGCGCCAAATCACTGATAGGGGCTTCAAAGTGACACTATCAGCGCGCCAAAGAAACATGTTGGTGGACAGATGAACCTAAAGCAGTGATAAGTGACAAGAAAGCATTCAAAGCCCGTTCAAAGTGTAGGTACCATTTATAATGGAGATGAAAAAGCTCACCCGAATTGGAATACTGACTTTTCAAGAGCCTCGCAAAAACAAGGTGCGCTCAAATTCAAGCAAAGCGTGTTGAGGGCCTGTATCGGGAGTTAAAATAAATTTCTTTTTCGGCTGCTGATAGAAACCAGGCTGTCCATGAACTGCGAAAGGCAGCTTGAGCAGCAGTATTGTAAAGGACTTTTCAATGAAAAATTTCCTCTGATATATTTTCCGAGAGCCGTTCCTAACAATGAGCAGTTGGGCCGGACGCAGTGATCCCAGATTTGGGGGAAAGACGGCAATTTTGTCAATTTTTTCTAACAAAAGGGGAAAAGGGGGAAGGGATTTTTTGGAGGGAAAACAATCTAAAAAGGGAAAAAAAACATTTAAAATTTTATTTAAATAAAGTCTTCGAAAGACTACACTATTTTTAAAACTCATTCAATAATCATAATCTTAAATT
Source organism: Portevinia maculata (assembly GCA_949715645.1). NCBI lineage: Eukaryota > Metazoa > Arthropoda > Insecta > Diptera > Syrphidae > Portevinia > Portevinia maculata. The sequence continues at coordinate 227,479,144 of OX454526.1, forward strand.
TTTTCTTCTTCAACTTAGGTTGAAATTGATAGGGAGAAGGTATAGATTATTAACTGGTTTTGTATGTGATATCTCAAAAATTTTCCTATTTGGTTTGTTTCCATCAATTTTCTTTGTGTTGTTTCGAATGAACAACCATATTTCTTACAATCGCTAATACGTGAATTGGAAGGCTGGAGTTACAGCGCTGTTTCACGGACACAGACCAGTACCATAGGAAAAAGGAGTCTGATGATCGGTTGTGGCGAACCGTGAAACAGCGCTGTAACTCCAGCCTTCCACTTCACGTGGTAGCGATTGTAAGAAATATGGTTGTTCATTCAAAACAACACAAAGTATAGATTACTTAAAAATTTAAACATCAAAAATACTCAACTGACAATGTTCAAGAATTTTGAGAGAAATATTAAAAACAAGTCTTGAAGAAGACGATATTACGTTTCCGAGCATGAAAAAACTTATGGAGTTTGTGTTTTCTCTTTCTCATAGCGGGGCAAGTGCTGAAAGAATTTTTTCAGCAATCAATTTAAATAAAACAAAAACACGAAAAAAACTGTCTACTTCCACTTTGGCTGGAATTTTGTACACCAAAAATGTATTAAAAAAATGATTGTTATGACTTTGTGGTAGAAAAAGGCTGCTTAAGACTTCACAATAGTGCAATCTACAAACCTTAAGGTACTTATATATTTTTAATTAAATGTACCTATTTATTGATTCAAACATAAAATATATGATTTTAAAATTAATAACTACATAGTTATGTAAGTTTTTTTTGTTTTTTTATTAGAATTTCATAATACTGACTAAATTTAATGCGTTCCTTTTATTTTTTTGTTTGCTTAATTTTAAGATATTTAAATATAAAATGTTAAAATAAAACTTAGATAATCGTTTTTGTTTTTGGGAGAAAAAAGGGATTTTTATTTTTGAAAAAAGGGGAAAAAATATCGTGTTGGTGTTAAAACATAGGGACGGGCTACAGTCCGCTGGGCGAACTGTTGGATACCCTATTCTTATTCCTATACCTTATGAGTGGGCGTGACAAAAGTGTAAGTATGGTTGTTATTATTTTTTTTATATAACATTTGAAGGATTTTATCAAAAAAAAAAAACAAGCTTTTGTAAAAAAAACGCTCCCTAGCTCAAACTTTGATTTTTCAATAAAATTGTTTGATTTAATTGTGGGCGTGTCAGTAAGCGGATTTAAAAAAAAATTAACACATTAGCATAAAGGGCCCCTAGAGAGTATATATTATAAATTTCAGCTCCCTAGCTCAAACTTTGGATTTTCGAAAAAAAAAAAAAAATTAAATTGTGGGCGTGTCAGTAGGCGGATTTTGAAAATATTTACACATGAGCATAAAGGGCCCCTAAAGAGTATATATTATAAATTTCAGCTCCCTAGCTCAAATTTTGGTTTTTCAATAAAATTGTTTTGTTTAATTGTGGGCGTGTCAGTGGGCGGATTTTGAAAATTTTATCTCCCGAGCAGTTTCAGAAGTCATAGTTCATATATAAAAAATTTCAGCTTCCTAGCTCAAAACTCGATTTTTTCCAAAATTTTGTTTTTTGAGTTTGTGGGCGTGTCTGTGGGCGGATTTCAAAAATTATTTCGGGACCCTAGAGAGTATATGGTTAAAATTTCAGCTCTCTAGGCCCAGTTTAAAGGCCTAATTTTTGCCGACGGACGGACGGACGGGCGGACATGGCTAGATCGACATTACTATCGATGCTGATCATAAATATAGTAACTTTTAGGGGTCTACGGGCAATATTAAGGTATGTTACAAACTATGCGTCAAAATTATTATACCCCTAGAATAGGGTATAAAAAGGGGGTTTTATTTTGTTTTAATCTGGGATCCCTGCCCGGACGTAATACCCTCTGAGTTCTGTAAAAAGATGGGACACATCGGGTCTAAATGGCTCATGATTCTCATCTCCAAGCTGCTGAGAGGCGATCCAATGCTTAACCAGTGGAGGAAAAATGATAAAATTATCAAAATTATCCATATTAGTTGAATGAAAATGTTAGGTTCTGTTTATTATTAAAAATCCTTGATAGTTTTGGGTTGGCACGGATGTGTTTGTTCTATATGTTCATTTATTCTGACAGCTTCAAGCTGTTATTGTAGTAAGAGTACCAAATTTCAAATATAAAAAAAAGGCTACTGTGGATGGTTTTGGTGGGAATTCCTACTTTAGTATGGATAGCTTTCCCAACAAAACAGGGGTATTGTATACCTGAATTTATGTTGCCATAACTACTCGTAAATTGAAATCACTTTAAAAGGCCAAATAAAAAATGGTTTAGCAGTCAAATCAATCCATGTACTGAATCTGCTGGAAAAAAATGTAAAGGTCGAAAGCGTTCAATTTTAATTTTATTTACATTTTTGGTTGAATGGTAACTCCAAGCAAGATTTCAAATTGGAAGTTCAGCTGTGCAATTGTTCGATGTTCCATACTCTTTTATTATAGTCGGCATATCTATCCAGATTATAACTCATAATAAAACACGGCTATTGATACTGCTAACAGTTCTGTGGTAAAAATATTGTTTGAAATAAATTTAAGTGTGGTTGATTCCCTGATATTCATTTTTTGTTCTTGTCATATCCCCTCCAGACTAGCTCGAATTTTTTGTTAGGGGTTCGCACAGATAACTTCTTCGAATCTGAATCAGTAATCAACTGTGAAATTCTGCGGTTTTGTGTATTTTTTATTCTGTGGTTTTCTGTATTTTCCAGTCAAAACGTCATTTTGTTTGTTAATACAATTATTTATTTAATATATTTGGGTTAGACCCTTTATCGAAGATTGGGAAAAACCAAAGGAACGTCGAGACAAAAATGAAATACTGAAATTTACCAAAATAGCTCAAAATAATACATAAATTTGAAAATAGATGCTTCTTAACATGCAAATTACGTAACGTACATTGATATTAACAATCCACAGATCTTTATAATTAATAATTAAATTTATTCATAATGTCCTCGACGTGCTGCCATTTATAATTTTTTATTTGCCGACTGGTGGGGGTCTATTTGGTGGATACTTTGGGACGCCTCGGCCACAGTGTGACAGCGTTCCACATGTTCCCGGAAGGCTGTCCGGGGGTTGGGCGTGGACAACGGAAACTAGGAACAAGGCAACCAAAAGGAATAATACGCCAATAGACTTCATACTTGCCAACGATATTCTCACAACTAATCATTTTCAAATACATCTTCTGACTTTTATACCATAATTTTATCGAGAATATTATGCAACTTTTAATTGTTTTATGGTTGACCAGATTTTTAATTTAATTTAATTTGATAAGCATCAAACAAACTAATTGCATGAATTTTCCTATTCGATTCACTTCACGTCAATGTCGATGAAAAATTTCATTCAGGATGGAATATTTCCAAATAATTTGTGAAAGAAAAACAACAATAAGGTTGATAAAATTTTTGGGTATAATTTTTGTGTAGGTATGTTAAATGTATTGGTTTTAAAAGCAATTTCACGTTATGAATGCTCAGAGAAACCAAAAGCCAATGAAAAATAGCGCACAAGATATAGTTAAAAAAATGTCTGAAATAAGTACCTCCGTCTTTTCTTAGGGACGAGGTAATGATCTGGACTAAAGGGATTGTAACCCTCCAACTTCACTAATTGACCTCAAAAAGTATCGGCAGGCCTTCCGATTTCGAATAACTTCATCACTGAGGCCAATCAAATGCTGGTGTGTGGTTGGTGTGTGATCCAGGAGTTTTCAAGGCCTGCCTCTCTTTCTTTATTGTAAAGGATCATTGATTTATATTGCCATATTCTTGGGGATCGGTTCTTTGACGTGATAGGTTTTTCGGATCTTTGAACTTCTTATTCGATCAAGGTTTGTTACTCCTGCTGTCATACGCAGTATCTTCATCTCAGCCGCTATTCATTTGACCTCATACTTTTTGTACGTTGTCCAAGATTTTGACCCATTTGAAATTGTTTGTTTAGAAGTCCTCCACGCTACTGTTGCCACCTGTGTAGTATTTTTTCGTCACCCGCAAGAAGCAGCCTTTGGGCATTTGTTGATGAACTTTGGCGAACATCACCGAGCATTTCTTCTTCTCTGAGCGGCTGTTTTGAAGATGGTTCTGCCACAATTCAAGCAGCTTGGCCGCAGTTCATGGATAGCCTGGTTCCTATCTGCAACCAATGAAGAAATGTCTGCTCCCGATACAGGCCGTCCACACACGTTGCTTGGATTTGAGAGCACTTCCCCTTTCTGAAGAGTGTATTTCAATTCGAGACGAGCTTTTTAATATTAAGGGGGGCACTTTGACCAAGCTTTAAATGCCGATTTATTGTACCTTATCATTGCTTTAGATCTTCATGTGATCTAGCCATATCCGTGCCTTCGTCCGTCACCAATTTTGAGAGCCTAAAGTTTGAGCTAGAAATTCGGGAAAATATACTTTCTAAATCCCCAAAATAATAAACCCTATTTTAAAACAAACCCATTTTGCGAAGAGCTTGATTGAAATTTGATTGATTATTTGTTAAGGGGTTAAATATGATAAGATTAAGTAATTTGTATGGGGCTGTTACCCTGGAAACAATTAAGTTTTGGCATACAATACAGGACGTTCCTTGAAAACCAGGACATCTGGCAACACTTGTACAACCAAAAAGCAAATTATTCAAAGCGATTGGTTCAGAACTAAGCTCTGCTTTGGGGTGGTGCACGCACATCCAAATCACAAAGCCCCTATATTTGTACTGTGTTCTCGATTGAAGGGGATAGAAGAAAACATCCGATTTATTGACAATTTATGAATTTATTCAGCCTAAGCAACGCTCATATCCGGTCAGGTGCATCTATGACATCTTTGCACATACTGAATAGAATACAAAAATGTGCTATATACCCGCCGGGCCACCGAAGACATGTTTCATGTCTTTCCTTATTTCATCACTACTTCTATCGTTGATGGAATATGCAAGAAACTACGAGTCCCTACTAGTTAACCATCTGTTATTGTATTAATAGCTCCCGTGAACATCAGTTGTGCGCTGAAAATGTCCACTTCGATAAGTGAATGAATTCAACCCATTTGTCAGTGAAGTGAAGACTTCAGAAATATCTGATTTGTTTTGCTTCAGTTTTCGTGAAAGTCTAAGGTCCACTCACATAATCGTCTCGTCGTCATTGACATTGAAGAACCAGTTCCCCAACCCAGTATCGAAGAAGTAAGCAAAGCTGTAAAAAAGCTAACGAACAACAAAGCTGCTTTCTCTGATGGTTTACCAGCTGAGGTTTCAAATACGGAGGTGTAGTTTTGGTAGGACGCATGCACCAAATCATCAACCAAGTATGGGTGGAAGCAAGCATGTCCGATGACATATGCCCCATCTACAAGAAAGGCGATCATATGTCTTGCAAGAACTATCGAGGCATATCCCTGCTTAATGTCGCATATTAAATCCTATCCAACGTACTGTGTGAACGTCTAAGGATGTTCTGCAACACAATAATCAGCACGTCCAAGTGTGTCTTCCGGCCCCGGCACATCGACAATAGACCGCATCTTCACACTAATGCAAATCCTGGAAAAGACCAATAAATTTCAAGTCGAAACCCACCATCTTTCATCGCCAGGAGCTCTGCTTGGCAATGCCCGAATTTGGAATCCCTCCAAAACTGAGGACAGTTATGTCGCCTGAGACATAACGTGACTCCCGACGCGTGAAGAGTCTCTGCCTGAGACACTACAGTCTTCCATCCTCTGCGATCCGGGGCACGCTGCTTCCAGTTCTCCAGACCAAGGGCTCTGCCATCCGCGATGGTTTGGTCTTTAAAACGGAAGTTCGGTCTTCCTTGGCTTCTCGAACCTGGATGCTGGAAGCAGAAGATCCTCTTGGCTAGAACATTATTTGTCCATTCACTCAATGTGGCCAAGCCAATGTAGTCGACGTGATTTGGCTTTTTGGACTACATTAACATCTGGATACAACTCATAGAGTTCGCGGTTGTATCTTCTCCTTCATTCGCCCTCCTCGCACACAGGACCAAAGATCCGACGGTTGTGCTTTTCTTTCAAAAAAAAAACAAAATATTAGCTCCCCTTTCTTACTTATCTTCCTCGGCACCATAAAGCAAGACTGGCAGCATTAAGGTTCGATAGAGCATGCATTTTGTTCCTTGAGTGAGGAGCTTTACACCCATTTGTTTGGCCAAACCGAATTGGCTCCGGCGGATCTCCACTTAGGTGTCATTTTTGGAGCTGATATTTACTCCAAAGTAGATGAACTCCTTAACTACCTCGAAGTTATTCGTATCAACAGTCACGTTTTGTCCTAGGCGGTGGACAGATGTTTGTTTGTTTGTTGATAGCATGTACTTTGTCTTGTCCTCATTTACTTCAAGACCAACCAATTTTGCTTGTTTTCCAATCGCCTCAAAGGCCTCTACCACGGCACGCTGGGAACGGCCGATGATGTCGATATCGTCCGACTCTTTTTATATAACTTGTTCGTACTTTTATGTGAACGACAGTTTTTTCTCCTGCAACAAATTTTGTTTCCATCCCTTTACATACATAAATATTTAAAAGTGTTTATTCCTCAATGGGCCGGTTCACATGTAAGCGTAAGGAAAAGTATGTGCTCTCGTGCCACTTGTCCATCACCCTTTATCATTCTGACGGGAATGTACGTTTTCTCGCCTCGTGTATCTTTTATTTGTTAGGTATATAATCGCCAAACGCTCCCTTGCCTTTCCTGACCACCTCATTGTTCCTTTTAATTTCCATGTTCAATTACCCTGTTCTCTAATTTATTTAATATACCAATTAAATGTGCAGAAGAGCTGAGAGCTCATAAGTTTAATTGCCTTTCCAGTTTTCCCGACTAGCGATTTTTTCAGCCCAAAGAGTAATTTTATTTTATATTTTTTAAGTGCCAATAAAAAAAAAATAAAAAATTAAGCAGAAGGCAAGGCTAGATATCCCATATGCGTGGCAAAAATCTAAGTATTGGTGAATTGTTGAAAAGGATATGGTCTACATATTTTGTTATCCATAACTTTTTTGTACTTTTCAAAGATTTTATCTAAAAAACCAACTTTACAAAAAAAAACCTTAAAAAGTGGTCATTTCAGTCAACTTTGAAAGAATCGTTCAAAACGCCAAAGATCGCTTAGTATGCGCACCGCCAAGTTACTTACAGTGGTCCAGTTTTCAGCATTCTGAAGCATGTGGTTAACGACATTATCGGTAGTGGGCCACTCCCCAAATTGGTCCCGTAGGGTGATCCTCTCGGTTTCGTATTGAGAGCAATGGAAGAACACATGTTCCGCGTTTTCCGAAACTGCCATGACCCGTCAAGAGCTGAGTCAGATAGAAGTTTGTTTCGCCATGACTTTGCTTAATCCATGCATCGATCACTGGTATGAGACGATATGTACATCTTCCCTTTAAGGATTCTTTCCAACGTTGTTGCAAGATTGCGATACTGCGATTTCTTTCGAGTTTCCTTATTTCGCCATCTACCGGGCCATTTCGGACTCGCTCGGTTCTTAAAGTTTTTATTTCTTCAGCAAGTATATCGATAGGTAGGATTGAACATACGACTAGTTTAGAATCGTTCGAAACACTGTTGCGGTGGACGGATTTAATTCCCCGCACTAAGACTTAACTTTTGCGGCATTTGACCATATTTCTACTGCGTACATGAATATTGAGCCGGCAGCTCTTGCAAGAAGTATTTTTCTATTCTGCATCGGTCCTCCGATGTTACTCATCAACCTTGAAATTTCACTAACAGTTTTTGAAGACTTTTTGCATACCTGCTCTAGGTGATTTTTGAAGCTTAGACGAGCATTAATAATCACTCCGAGGTATTTAATGAATGGTTGAGAAACAACTAGATACTCTCGTACTCTAAACGTTATCGTTTCGCGAACTTTCCTACTCGTAATAAGCACTACTTCTGTCTTAAGTTCTGCGAGTTGCAAGCATGCGCTAGCTAGCCATCTACGTACAGTTGCAACTGTCTCGTTGCAGTGTATTTCGACATCTTCTATAGTTTTCACCACAACAAGCACGGCGATGTCGTCTGCGAAGCCGATAATTGACGATTCTCTTGGAATATCCATGTTGTGTGACAGAGAGCTTAACTTTAGGTCACATATTGACGAAATAATCAATAAAGCTAACTCGGCCCTTGGTTTCGCCAAACGATGGTCTAAAGAATTTCCAATCCTTACTTGGCAAAATCCCTTTACATTACTTACGTCCGCCCTATTCTAGAGTACTCTAGCCAAGTGTGGACACCATATTACCGGGTCCAAAATACTAGAATCGAAAGCATTCAACGTCGATTTCTCCGTTTTGCTCTTCGTGGGCTTCCGTGAAATAATCACCTTATCCTACCACCATATCACGAACGCCTTAATTTAATAAACCTTCAGACCCTTGAAAAAAGAAGAGATCTCGTTAACGTTCTGCTTATACATCATCTTCTCACTGGCTCCATTGATTGTTCGTATCTTTTAAATTATACTACCTGTCCCGTGCTCGCCTTGCTTCGCCAGTCTGCCACTTCTCAAATTTAAAACAAAATACTTGCTGATAAGAACTGATAAAGAAAACGTCGAGTCCCTACTCATTATATGGATATACTCTGAGTGTGACCCCCTCTCAATCTCAATTACATTTCATACCCTATCTTTCTCAATCCCATGGCCATGCGCCATAAAAAACAACACAAACTGCAAAAGGTGCATAAAAAAAGAAAGAAAAAGCACATTGCACAAAAGGTACAGGTAGAGAAACAGATTTGTGCCGCACAGACACACAAATTTTCCTCCACAGAACGTTCAGTAGTTTTGGCGTTAAAGCGAGACAGACAAACAGACAAACAGACAGACAGAGTTACTTTCGCATTTATAATATAAGTATGGATTGCCTTTAACACCAACCTTTCGGGCGCAGTGGCTCAGTGGTTAGTGTGCCGGGCTACAGATAAATTAGTTGTTCAGGAGGAAGGATCACAATGATATTCCTTGTATTCGAATCTGCCAGACAGCAGAGAACGAACAGATAGTACTGACTGCTGGAATATGTCCAGAAAGTGTTGCTGCAAACGACGATTTGAGGGTGTATACGGTTAACAATCCTGTTCGCCGTAACCACGACATTGAGAATAGGGGTCTGGTGAGCCACTTCTATCTGCGCATCGAACTTGAGAATTAGCGATCTGAGAATAACGGATTCACCGTATTCAATGATGAAAACTATGCTAATACAGTTGTCGCCAATGGCCGAGATGCATCTCACATGTTCGTGTCGAAGGATGATCTTCTGTGCATCTTCGAGTCATTAAAGAATAAAAAGTCGGCGGGGATATATGGTGTCGCAAACGCCGTATTGAGACACCTGCCTCTGGAGGCCAGATATTTTTGCCATGCTGTTTACCAATGCGCTGAATAATGCCAAGCACCCATTATATTATAATTTTATTGCTGTGGTAAACCCTATCCCGAAAAAGGGTAAAGATAGGACCAACCCCGCCAATCTCCGGTTGATTAGTTTGCTTCCGAATATTAGCAAGGTCTTTGAAAAGGTTGTCAATAGAGCCCTGTTGAAGTGGGTCGAGGACAATAACATCAATCCGAACAAAGACTTTGGTTTCATGCGGGTGGCAACGGTGCAGTAGTAGTGTATTCGTTTAGTGATTGGAAGGTCGTGCGTTCGAATCCCGGCCAAATCCATTACTTTATTTGGAATATACGTAAAAAATCAACTAAGCAACTTAGACAAAAGCCGTGGAGAAAAACCATAAAACTGCACCTATCTCTCTATTCTTTCTAAGGTAAGTAGCACCGAAAAGCATGCAATGAAATTTAACATTACTAGGTGTTGCTTGCTGTGCACAAATGCTTGCGCTGTGTTCATAGTACAAGAACCAAGGGTACTGTTACATTTACGGAAAAACCCCCTTTAAAAAAAAAGAGGGAAATGCCACTATTTATGCCGCGTCGAAGCTGGTTTCTGAATAATAATGAATGAAATGTGGCAACGTGACATCCAGAAGAGTCTTTAAAATTAAAAACGGTCTACAGCAGGGGGCGGTGAATTCTCCGATCCTATTTAACATTTAAACGAGTGATATGGTCGGTTCACTCAGACATGCTATAGCGTATGCCGATCTGGTGGCATACAGATCATGGCCCTATTCCACAAAACAAATTATCAACTTTTCACTTTGCACATATGCAATTTTTCGTCAATTTGCAAAACTTTGCGTTCCTAAAAACAATAAATTTGATGAGTGACAAGTTAAAATTGAAAGTGTAATTTGCAAAATCTTTGCAATTTTTATATTCTCTTTGCAATTTCTGTACAATTTCTTGTGCAAATTGAAAAGTTAATATTTGAAAGTGTAATTTGCAAAGATTTTGCAAATAATTATGCTGTTTCGTTCCACAAAAACTGTAAACTCAATTTTTGCAAAGTAAATTTTGATAAATTTGTCAAAAGTTTGCAAGGTAAACGATCGCCTTACAAATTCATATTGTTATAACTAGTGAAGCTTTCAAAATGTTAAGACGTGGGTTTTTGTTCGGCGATAGTGAAGACGCGGTTATAACAAGAAATTAGAGAGACCGAATTAATTTTTCGGCACTACAAAACTTTAATTTTAAAGAGTGCTTTCGTTTAAATAAAATTCAAGTTGACTTCCTTTTAAATAAAATTGGAGAAAAATTAGAGCACAATACACATCGCAATCATGCTTTGTCGGCTGAAAATCAACTGCTACTGTGCTTGCATTGGCTCGGAAATGGTTGCCAGTATCATGGTGTTGCAGCTATGCATGGTGTTGCAAAATCAACAGTTTGCAGAACCATCCATGGAGTTGTCGAAGTTATAATAGACGTTTTGTTTCAAAACATAGTGCAATGACGTCAGTGGTATTGCTGAAACGTTTTTTTATGATCGGTGGATTCCCTTGTGCGTGTGGTTGCGTGGATGGCACAATCATTAAAATTGATGCGCCTACATAACACGAGGAAGGATATGTGGACCGGCATGGTCCTCATTGAATGTGATGATGATATGCGGGCCAGACTACACATTTACAGTGTAAATGCAAGTTGGCCGGGCAGCGTTCACGACTCAAGGGTGTTACGGAATTTGCCTGTAAGTCAAAGATTTGACAATGGATGGAGACCATTTCCCGATGCTGTTGTTTTGGGTGATAGTGGTTACGGACTTAAAAACTGGTTGACACCACCATTACGCCTAAATCCCGATAGCCCTGCTGAAGAGGCTTTCAATCGTTGCCACAAAAAAACGCGGCGCATAATTGAAAATAGTTTTGGCATTCTAAAGAAAGATTCCCGTGTTTAAATTATTTGCGACTGAGGCGTAAGTTTGCAGGTAAAGTTGTTATTGTTTGTGCCATCTTACACAATATTGCCTGTAGCATCGAAAGCAGTAGTGAAAACATGCAACCCACTGAAGACACTGACAATGAAATCGAGGAATTGGATCTGGAAAATGCTGAAAAAGAAAATGATGCCCTTAATAATATGGATCATGCGAGTGGAATGGAAAGGCTTACTTCTCTACTGCAATACTTTTCCTCATTGTTTTGAAATAAAATTGTTTTTCTTGGCTTTGACCTTTTTCCACTGCAAAAGCGTTGTTTTTTTGGGGTATTTTTGGGGTTTGAGATTAAGATCTCTGAGAATAAATAATATAAGAAACAAAAATATGGAATTCACGTATTGTTTATTCAGAAACAAAAAAAAAATAACAACTAATACTAAATAGGAAAATAGTACTAGTTTAGTAAAAATAATAATAAATAAAACTAAACACATAAAAAACTTAAAACTCCTCAAACAACAGACTCCTCGGCGTTTCTGCCGCTGCAATTTCGCGAGTTATGGCAGAGGCTGGAAGTTGTAGCTCCCTATCCAATTTCAGGCATTGAAGTTTCGTGTGGTAAACTTCAACCTCCAGGAGCTCCAGACGACATTTCTTCGCTCTATCCAAAGTTTCACTTGGAAACTTGGTAGAGCTCTTCCTCTTCCTTGGGTTTGGGGTGGGCGGGCAGGTGTTTCCTCTGTCATCAATATTATGGAATTAGACTCAGCTAATGGTAGATTTTCTGAATTTCCGTAGCTTTGTGGCAAATTCAGTCCTTCTACCACACGTTAGTCTGATTCCAGAATATCGAGGATGGCCAAGTCAGCTTCATCCATAACGCTGTTCTTCCCAAGTCCGGGCCCAGTTTTTCGGGCGTTATCCCTTTTACTCTGAAAATTAACAAAATTAAATTCACGGATAAATCTTAATGAAATTGAAACAATTTTTTATTTGCTATTTGTAGGTAATAAATTGTTTTACTTACCAATGTCCGACTATTCCAGAGCCCAAACAAACTGTCCCTCGCATAGATCCATGTTTTTTGGGCCGAGGCCAGTTGCAGAGATTGGGCTTTTCTTAAAACTTCCTCCCAGGCAGCCTGTTTATTTAATTTGCTTGTTTTGTTGTTTTGAAAACTTGCAAATAAAATATTTTTTTTTCTTTTATTACATACTCGTATAACACTGCAAGTTTTTTTTTCGTTTTTATTTTGCTGCTCATTTTAACAGCTTCTACTAGTTTTCGGACTGTTCTTTGTTGATGTTGCTGGTGCCAACGACACGACTACCAATCAAGCAACATTTTTTTTTACATTCAAAAGCAAAGTGAGTTATTTTAGTACATTAGTTAGTCCCGTTTCTTAAGTTTTAGTACAAAGAGGAAATTCAAAAAATATATCGAACATTGGTTTTTAGGCGCTAATTTTAAATGTTTCGTTTTAGCAAATTGGAGTAGTGGAAGTGTTAATGTACATAGGTAAGTTAATGTTTAAGTTTAGGTTGATTATTTTGATGAATGCGAGGTTTGCTTTCGTTGGTGAGTATGGTGTGTTTGTGTGATCCAACAGCAATGCAAAGTGCAAAGTGATATGACAGAAATGCAAAGATGATTAAATGCTTTGTGGAACACTTTGCACACTCACTTTGCAGGAGAGCGCAAATACTTTGCCGAAGGCGCAAAGACTTTGCATGAAAGCGCAGAGACTTTGCAAAAATTTGCTATTGCAAAGTGAGATTTGCAAAGAATATTGTGGAACAGAAGCACTTTTCACTTTGCCAACAAATGTAATTTGATATGTGCAAAGTGTAAAGTTGACAATTTGTTTTGTGGAATAGGGCCCAGGTCCTAAAATCGACGTCATTAACATTATTTTGCAGCATGGCTTCGATCAAATTATGGGATAGTATGGGATATTAAGTTGAAAATCAACTTTCAGAAGACGGAAACAATCTTGTTCAGAACACCATTGGCTGGGGCCTCTAGGGATAGAAGAAATACCGAGAAGAAATTGGCCATTATTGGACAAAATGGGCAGCCATTGGCGGTGAGAAGCGTAGTTTTCGGCTTGACCAGTATCTATATTTCGATAGACATATATTTGCTTGTCTTGCTGGGGCCAAGAAGGCTTATGCTCTGACAAGGAGACTGTTTCATACCAGTCAAATTGACTCCAGAGTGAATGTAATTCCCTATGCGGCTCTTATAAGGCCGATCATCGCTAATGGTTGTCTATTGTGGTTTAATATAGCGCCTTGTTATATAGAAAAGATTCGGGTTTTAGAGAGACAATATCTTAGGACCTGTCTGCGGTTGTTCCGAACGCCTGAATCCAACTTTATAAAATACTATCTCAACAAGGTCCTATACGATGGGGCACAGTCGAATAGGATAGATAATTTCCTTATTAAGGTAACTCGAAGTAACGTTGCAAGGGAATAGCCTGATCTTTGGGGCTTACTACCCCAATGAAATGTACATAGAGAGTACTCTCCGATCTGGCTTTATCCCCCGGAGGCATTTGTCCATGTTGATGGTAAAGCGCTGGTCCAGACGAGGGATGGTATCCCGGTATTATACTATCGCTACCGCAGCACGAGAGATAAGCGGCTCATCTCCGGCGGGGACGTCGCCAATGCTCATGAGCTCCTCCGGTTTAGTAGCGCAATAGCTGAGAGGGATAAATTCGGTACGGAAAAGCAATTTGCCGAATTTTGGTGGCTTTTTGACGGGGGAGGGGTGAACATGCCCTCCCAGGACGGTGCGTTACTCTAGGTAACATCTTCTTAGTTTATAAGTAATACTAAGTTAGCTAGGGCGTTTCTGGGAGAGGCCGGGCTCTTCAACTTGTGGTAGTGCTTCCGGGAGGTGACTGACTCTGTAAGGCTTCAGTCGGCTTACGTCGGCGCGTGTGCATGTTGACGACTGCTACGCGCGGTTTTCGAAAACTTGTTGCTCAAAATCCTTATTAAAGTTAGAATATGCTAAGTACTTTAAGTAAGTAGAGTAGGCAGTTTGTAATTTTTTTTATATCTAATATATAAAATTCTTGTGTCACAGTTTTAGTGTTTATACTCCTCCGAAACGGCTTGACCGATTTTGATGAAATTTTATATGTATATTCCGTAGGTATGAGAATAGGTTTATAACTAATTTTTATACCACTAAGTGATAATGGTGGTCTACCACAAACTATTTTTTTTTTTTTTTTGACAAAAATTTTTATTTTTATTTTTTTATGATTGACCATTCAAAAATACATATAACCCTTAATTTTCAAACTTCTACCACCCACCACCATTTTTTAATAGCAACTTCAACTCTCAGTGATCGATAACTGATTTATCATTTATTAGTTTGTTTATTATTCAGTCCGTGCAAAATCTTAAGGGGAACAATTTAAAATAAAAGGGAAATATACGTGTTTTATGATTGTGAAAGGAAGGTAAAATAATAAAAGAACGAATACATTGTCAGTATACTGTTTTCCATCATTAAGTACTTCAATTTAATCTATTTATGTGTGTAGTAAACAATGCCAGCAAGACGCAAAGGGAATAGAAGAGACCAAAGGTAAGACGAACGAGTCCAACAAGATAATGCAGATGTGCGTATGAGCATGGCACAATTTCGTGAATCACAATCACAAGAGGCACGAGCTGAACGAAATCAACAAAGACAATTGGATTGAACGGCTTATGGTAAAGGGTTTTTCAATAAGAGCGCTACAAAAGTTTTTTTAAATAAAACAAAAACGGTTTTGGATATCAATGAAATTCTTTATTCCTGTGAAATTATGTTCGATGCCATTATGTATGGAACTCGATTTCTTTTGCATGGCCACCACGGGTACGCTTGCAGAAGTCCAGACACTGAATCCAATTTTCGACGGTTTTCAAGCATAAATCGGCCGATACTGTTGCAATTTCACGTTCGATATTCGTACGAAGTTCATCAATCGTCGCTGGCTTGTTGGCATAGACCATAGAATTGACGTAGCCCCACAGGAAATAGTCTAACGTCGTCAAATCGCACGACCGAGGCGGCCAAGCGACTGGACCATTTCGTGAGATAACACGGTTTCCAAACATGGTTTCCAATAAATTGATTGTGGCATTCGCTGTGTGGCTTGTGGCGCCGTCCTGTTGGAACCACATGTCCTCCAAGTCCATATTATCCAATTTGGGCCACATCGACGTCACAGAGATGCCCAACGCTTGAGAACGACGTGTGAGAGACACATTTGGGCTTTCTTCAACTGAAGCCTCAGCGGCAGCAATATTCTCAACACTACGGGCACTTCTTTGTCTCACTGGCACGGGAACATTTTGTACTCTGCTTGCGGAATCACATTTTTCCACTAGACGCTCAATTGTTGATCTGCTAGGACGATTATGACGACCATAAATTGAACGTAGCGCTCTTAACGTTGAGGCCACTGACTCCGAATTTCGGTAGTAAATTTTAATAATTTCGACTCTTGTTGGCTCGTATATCTTTCCATCATAAAATGGCAAACCTTACTGAAGAGAAATCTCAAAAGAGCGGCAAGAAATTCGGTGTCGTTTGATGTCCCTGTCGCTCTACTTTTGCAGCGTCCCTGTTGAAAAACCCTTTAGAAACACATCAACACTTCAACTTCGACTTGGACTTTGACAAGAGCGAGAACTTTAGCGTTTAAAGTTGAGTCAAACACAATGAAAAATGTAACTTCAAGAGCGAAACAAAGAATGGTTGTAAAGAAAAGGGAAAATTATGTCAAAATACAAGCATACGAGAAAATTCGCTCAAAATATAAGCATTTGCATGTTGAGAAAACTGAATACATCGCCTCAAGGTTGGTGGGACTTGCACTTCAACTTTGAATTTAGAATTTAGGTCTAACGTTGAAGGTGAAGTTGAGGCTGAAGTGCTAATGTGTTCCATCCCATTAAAAAGCATTGGTTCTAAAACTTGCGACGTGGTTGTCAAAGTTGAAGGCGACTTTGAAGTGTTGATGTGTTTCTACCATTACTTATCGGTACGGATCCAGATTCTAACCTGTTCCTGAAGTCAACATTCAATTCATGTTTCCAAATGACAGCGTTCGGAGCAACAGAAATAGTTAAAAATAATGCTGCAAATGGTCAACAATTCCATTCAAAATTCAAAATCAAAAGCCAAGTTTATCACAAAGTGGGCACATTGCTGCCAATGCCGAATGAACCACATAATTTTTTTACAAATTTACTTTATGGGTGGTGGAGACTCCGAAAACGCACTCGCCAATCGCGTGGATGCACGTTGCGGCTACAATAACCTCAATTCACCATATGCCAGACGCATCGTCGGCGAGGTGGATGCTCTATAGACATTTTCACCAAGCTATCTCTTTCTGAAGTGCGGAATCCCTGTCTTAAACAACAGAAACAAATTGAATGATAAAATTGCAGAAATTTGTACAAATCGTATGGAATAATCATTGTGATTGTTAATGAACTGAATATGAAAGTGCAAACAGAAGCTATTGAAAGGTAAAAAGTAACAAATTATAGAGAACAAACGTGAGAAAGTATGTTAAAGCAAAACAAACAATAAACTATCCTCTATCCTATTCTTATTTCCATCAGACACCTAAGGAGTCTATATCATAAATTTCAGTTTCCTAGCTCAAACTTTGACTTTCCAATAAAATTGTTTTATTGAATTGTGGGCGTGTCAGTGGGCTGATTTTAGAAATTTTATCTCCCGAGCAGTTTTATGAGTCAAAGATCGTAAAAAATTTCAGCTTTCTAGCTAAAAATTCGATTTTTTCGATAAATTTGTTTTTGTTTTTAGTTTGACTTTTTAGCGTGTCTGTGGGCGGATTTCAAAAATTCTTAAACTTGATTATTCCGGGGACCTGGAGAGTATATATGGTTAAAGGCTTAATTTTTGCCGACAGACGAACGGACAGGGCTAGATCGACATTACTATCGATAAATATAGTCTACGGGCAATATCAAACTTCGCGTCAAAATTAGTATAACCTTAGCATAGGGTATAAAAACAGTTAATATGTTGACCGAAAACCCTGTTCAGTTGTATTTAGATATCTAAAATGTTTGTTTAGAAAACTTTTCAACTTATTTGCTTCCAAACAAAAATATTTTTTTGCCACAACGCGATTGTCATGGTTTCACTTTCTTTTTTCGTACAGAATCTTAATATATTGTTAGATTTTTAGTATTCCAAAACGTGGCTTGGATACTCCTTCTTAGTTCCGAAACTTTTTTTTGTTGAAATTGGATTTGTTATAAACTTTTTTGGAAATATTCGCGAAGAACGTATTTCCCGCCATGCGAATTCGCCATTGTTTTCCTTCATTTCATTCAGCTGTTGGTTTTTCTTGTGTTCGTTTGACACTGACGTTGTCGTGAGGTACTCTATTGAATGAGCACAATGAATTGTTCAAATTATTCAAATCACAAATGCACACTGACAATCACGCTATTGTCATCAATCCTGATAAAACAACATGAGTGGATTTCATGCACCTGTTATTGATGACTTTGCTAGAATCATGGTTAGCGACCGTACAGCGACGCGACAAATCGTGATTTGAAGAAGAAATAATTATGCTTATTTTGAGATTCGAATGTCTATTTTCGTTCGAATTATACCGGTTTTCCTTAGATAAATTTTCTATTCGATCGAATCTCAAAATACAAATTCTTCTAATTCGACAAACTATCGTTGGAATTCGAATGTCAAAATCAGCATGAATAATCTCGAGTTCATTGCTGATACACACCGTTCATACGACGCTCTCCAATATCCGCTAATGTTCTGAAAGGGACAAAACGTCCACAGCGCTCAATTCCTCTTTCAGTCATAGACCACATCGCCACACACTTACAATAAGTTAGTTATTTTTCATTTCCCTACGAAAATATTCACTAGAAATAATTTATATGGCAAAACAACGTTTGCTGGGTCAGCTAGTAAAATTATAAAATTTGATAAAGATGAGGAGTTTTCTTAACAATTTTCTCGATGAAAACAAAATAATGTAAGATTAGTTCGTAAAAAAGTTTTTAGGCCGAAAGCAATAATTATAAGATATTTTTAAATTTAGGGCGTCGGCATAAAGAACAATAATCTAGAATAAGTATCCTGATAATTTTAAGTTAGATTTAATCATTTTTGTCTAGTATGTAAGTTGACATTTAAAAACCATTAAAAAATGAATTTAAAAGTAAAAAGTACGTTGGGCTACTAATGGAAAGGTCGAATCTCGCGTGGACCAATAAACATCTATAGTTGTTTCCATCTATATAGTTTTTCCTCTGACAAATATTCAAGTGTATCAATTGTCAAAATTGCTTTTCAAAATTGCCGTTCGGATTCGGCTTAAAATTGTAGGTACCCTCCACTTCGCACAAGCACAAGGTTGGAGAAGCTAGGTTTGGGCCGTTAATGCCAAATAATTTTTTTTTTACGCCAACCCTCGCAATTTAAACCCCCTCTTTTCTACCTTCCCACCCGTCGCACCTCGTATGGCTTGAACGAGCCGGTATCCCGTATGTTGCAGAAGGTCAGTTCTAACCGCCCCCTTTTTGATTTTAATCGCTGCACCTCTTCCCTCAAATCTGCCCTCCTCCGCCCCGCACCATCCTTACTATTTAGTTTTAAGTATTAGTTTTAAGTCCTAGCTATAAGTCTAAGTTTTGTTAATAGTTTTAAGACATATAGCTTGTATTTAGCTGAATAAATGAACGTAAGACTATGAAATTATGTCGCAAATAGTTTTTTAATCTTTTTTGCCATTTCTCAATTCTCATTGGCGTTTGGTTTCTCTGAGCATACAAACATATTAAAATGACTTTTAACACCAATAAATTCAAAATAGACCAACCCCCATCCCCTCCCCTCTTTGTTGTTTGTTCTTTTCTCATACAGAATATTTGGTTAATTTTTATCTTGTGGTAGGTATATATACCATTTTTCATTTTGATCTAATTTCATGGAGCCCGTTCTGATGTTAGTAAAAAAAAATTAAGCGAATAATGCAATTAGTTTGTTTGATTGTTAGGTATCAACTTTTAATTTAACTTAAAAATCAGGTCAACCATAAAACCATAAAGTTGCATAATATTTACGATAAAATTAGGGTATAAAAGTCAGAAGATGTATTTGAAAATTATTAGTTGTGAGAATATCGTTGGCAAGTATGAAGTCTATTGGCGTATTATTCCTTTTGGTTGCCTTGTTCCTAGTTTCCGTTGTCCACGCCCAACCCCCGGACAGCCTTCCAGGAACATGTGGAACGCTGTCACACTGTGGCCGAGGTGTCCCAAAGTATCCACCAAATAGACCCCCACCAGTCGGCAAATAAAAATAATAAATGGCACCACGTCGAGGACATTATGAGTAAAAAAGCCTATATGTACCTCTGTATATATATTTAGATCAGTGGATTGTTTATATCAATGTCTGTTACGTAATTTGAATGTTAAGAAGCAGTTATTTCCAAATTTATGTATTAAATTGAGCTATTTTGTCCAATTGCAATATTCCATTTTTTTCTCGACGTTCGGTTCCCTTGGTTTTTCCCAATCTTCGATAAAGGGTCTCCTCAAATATATAAAATAAATAATTATATCAACAAAAAAGTATTGGCTTTTACTTTGACTGGAAAATCGGAACCAGAATTTCATAGTTCGTCACAGTTTTTCGCATATGGCAATCCATCACCTCAGTTAGTCAAATTTATGGATTTAAGGAAATCCTTAAGAAATCTTTTTTAATGCGGATTTATTAGCTTGCAAGATCCTATCTATTTAACGTGCTTTGTGAACATCTGAAGCCGTTCTGCAACACACTAATCGGCACGTACCAGTGTGACTTCCGGCCCGGCTGATCGACAATAGACCAAATCTTCACACTAAGGCAAATCCTGGAAAAGACCAATATATTTCAAGTCGAGACCCACCACCTTTTTATCGACTTTAAAGCCGCCTATGATAGTATTCATCGTCAGGAGCTCTACTTGGCGATGGCCGAATTCGGGATCCCGGCAAAACTGATCCAGTTATGTCGTGTGACACTTGAAAACACGCGGTGTAATGTGCATTATTGTACCGGATTTCGGCAAGGAGATGAACTATTATGTGACTTCTTCAATCTTGTTCTGGAGGAAATAGTGCGAAGGGCAGGTGTCAACACGGATGGCACTATCTTCAACAGATCTGTCCAGCTACTAATGTATGCGGACGATATCGACATCATCGGCCATTGCCAGCGTGCCGTGTTAGATGCCTTGAAGGCGATTGAAGAACAGGCGAAATTGGTTGGTCTTGATGTAAATGAGGACAAGACAAAGTGCATGCTATCAACAAACAAACACCGCCTAGGACAAAACGTCACTGTTGCTGGCAATAACTTCGAGGTACTCGTAGTTAAGGAGTTCATCTACCTATGAGTAAACATCAACTCCACGAATGACACTTTAGTGGAGATCCGGCGGAGAATTACCTTAGGAAACCGCTGCTGCTTTGGTTTAGCAAAACAAATGGGGTTCAAAACTCCTCACTCGAAGCACAAAATACATGCTCTATCGGACCTTAATTCTACAAGTCCTGCTTTATGGTGCCGAGTGATGGACGATAAGTAGAAAAGGGGTGCTAATATTGGGTTCTTTTGAAAGAAAAATATTCCGTCGGATATTTAGTCGTGTGTGCGACGAGGGCGAATGGAGGAGAAGATACAACCGCGAACTCTTTGAGCTGTACCAAAATGAGGATGTAGTCCGAAAAGCTAAATCACGTCGACAAGAGGATCTTCGACTCCCGAGTAGTCAAGGAAGGTTGCAGTGTCTCAGGCAGAGACTTTTCACGGGTCAGGAGCCCGTTAAATAAGTACAGTCAACTCTCGATTAACCGGTGTGCTCGGGACCGAGCTCATGCCGGAAAATCGGAAATCCCGTATAATCGAAAATATTGTAAGAGAAGAAACGCACTTCATACAAAGAGTTTAAATTTATTTGAAATAAAATACATAACTTTGGCAGTCAACAAACACAAAAACATAAAAAAAACATAGGGACGGGCTACAGTCCACTTGTGCGAACTGTTGGATACCCTATTCTTATTCCTATCCCTCATAAATGGGCGTGACAAAAGTCTAAGTATGGTTGAATTGTTAAGAACGCTTTACATATTTTGTTACGAGTATATAACATTTAAAGGATTTTATAAAAAAAAACGCTCCCTAGCTCAAACTTGGGTGTTTCAATAAAATTGTTTTATTTAATTGTGGGCGTGTCAGTAGGCGGATTTAAAAAAAATTAACACATGAGCATAAAGGGCCCCTAGAGAGTATATATTATAAATTTCAGCTCCCTAACTCACTTTGAATTTTCAAAAAAAAAAAAAATTATAATAATTGTGGGCGTGCCAGTGGGCGGATTTTGAAAATATTTACATATGAGCATAAAGGGCCCATAGAGAGTATATATTATAAATTTCAGCTCCCTAGCTCAAACTTTGGATTTTCCAAAAAATTGTTTTCTTTATTTGTGGGCGTGTCAGTGGGCGGATTTTGAAATTTTTTTATCCCGAGTAGTTTTAGGAGTCATAGATCATATATAAAAAATTTCAGCTTTCTAGCTCAAAATTCGATTTTTTCCAAAATTTTGTTTTTTTGAGTTTGTGGGCGTGTTTGTGGGCGGATTTCACAAATTCGTAAACTTGATTATTTCGGGACCCTAGAGAGTATATGGTTAAAATTTCAGCTCTCTAGGTCCAGTTTAAAGGCCTAATATTTGCCGACGGACGGACGGACGGACGGACGGACGGACATGGCTAGATCGACATTACTATCGATGCTGATCATAAATATAGTAACTTTTAGGGGTCTACGGGCAATATTAAGGTATGTTACAAACTATGCGTCAAAATTAATATACCCCTAGAATAGGGTATACAAAATACATTTGGCAGCTTTGTCGGATAAATTTCCGTGTATTCCGACATGTCCAGGAATCCAAATTAACTTTAATTTTGAAGTTTTTGTTGTAAGGTTGTTTCTAATTTTGATGCCGTACGGGCATAACACCTGCGGTAATTTGTTTTGGAAATCTAACGCGGATCTTCAATTCACGGTTCTTGCTTAGGTAGCGTCGGAGTTTGTGTTTTCGTTTCTGTTTGTATTTTGTGATGTGTAGGAATTTTGTGGTGGATGTTAGTAACATTCGTGGCTTGAGGACACATTTTTTTTCGTTATACGCCCACGCTTTCCACAACAAACCAGCTGTTTTGGCACTTAACGAAACTCAGGTTAGCGTTGGCTCTGATTTAACAGAGTTTAGTCTGCCTGGGTACAACTTAGTGTCATTATTCTTTCCGCATCGCGGTCTCGCCGTCTATATACGTAGTGACTTAGCCTACCAACTTCAGCCTCAATATGGCCAATGAATTTAATTTCATTTGGCTAAAATTTCATGTCCGTTTTGCTGAGGCAAAAAATACTACAAAGTCCCACGGGTAGTAAAAACTTTTGGTCGTTTGTCAAAAACATCAAGAATGCGGCCTCGTCATCTATTCCGACACTCATTTACAACGACATTCCAGCCGTCAGCTCTTTGGATAAAGCCAATCTGCTTGCTGCTTACTTTGCAGCTAGTTCAACGCTTCCAGATTGTGCTTTATCTCCCCCTGTACTCGAGCGCGTAGAATACTCCATGGGACCAATCCACTTTCGCACTCGTGCAGTGGCTAGAGTACTTCGAGATCTTGACATACACAAATCCGCTGGTCCAGATGGTATTTCCGCCATCGTTCTGAAGAGGTGTTCTTCTACGCTGGCAAAACCACTGCGTAACCTTTTCTATCTGTCCTATTCTTCAGGGCTCTTTCCGGGAATATGGAAAACAGCATTTGTCCAGCCTGTACCAAAAAAAGGCGAGTCTTCTTCTCCCTCCTCCTACCGACCAATTGCACTTACGTCCCTTCTTTCTAAGGTCATGGAAACGCTGATAAACCGTCAGCTAATGAAATATCTTGAATCGCGAAAACTTCTTAATGACCGGCAGTATGGTTTTCGTAGCACCAGGTCCACTGGTGATTTTATGACATATCTAACCGAAAAGTGGAACCAATCTCTTCATCAAGGTGGTGAAAGTAAGATCGTTGCGCTTGATATTTCAAAGGCATTTGACAGAGTTTGGCATCAAGCTCTCTTGTCGAAAATGCGTGCATTTGGAATCGATGATACTCTTCTTCAATGGATTAGAAATTACCTTTCGGACCGTTCAATTCAAGTTGTTTTGGACGGTTTCAAGTCTGCAACTCACCAAATAAATGCTGGTGATCCCCAAGGCTCCGTCCTATCCCCGACTCTCTTTCTCATTTTTATAAATGATCTCCTGTGTGTTACTTCTAATCCAATCCATTCCTTTGCTGATGACAGTACCCTCAGCTTTTCATACTCGTTTCTTGGGTCACGTCCCACTTCTTCGGGTATGGAACTGGAACGGCAACGTATGTTAAGCTCATTACAGAGCATAACTCAGTGGGGTACAACCAATAGAGTGGAATTTAATGCTTCCAAAACACAATGCTGTCTCCTGTCATTAAAGCAAAACCCACACACACTGCCATTATCCATGAATGGCACCTGCATCGCTGAAACCGAAAGACTTTCCATTCTCGGTATGTGTGTTAATAACAACCTTCGTTGGAATGACCACATGTCGCCAAGAACGCCGCGAAATGTCTAGGCTTCCTTAAGCGTTGTAAGAAATATTTCACCCCTTCTGATCTGGCTACAATTTAAAAGGCGTTTATTCGCCCGAAACTCGAGTACAACGCTCATATCTGGTCTGGTGCACCAATAACTTATTTGGAGCTACTTGACAGGATCCAAAAACGAGCGATAAAACTCATAGGCGACCGAGACATCGCGAGATCGATTGACTCACTTAGTCATCGTCGTAATGTCTCCTGTCTTTCGTTATTTTATCGCTATTTCTACCGTAAGTGCTCTAAAGAAATAGCCAGTTGCATTCCACCCCTTGAACATTTCAACCGCAATACCCGCCATGCAAGGAATGCTCATCAGTTCACCCTCAAGCCTGTATTCGGACGTACAGTGAAGTACAAAGAGTCTTTCCTCAGCCGCATAACACGAATGTGGAATACTCTTCCACGCTCAATTTTTCCTTTACATTACAACCTACAAACATTCAAAACCAACGTGCATCGGCAACTCTCCTTTTCTTCTAATCCTAATTTCCCTAACGCTCGCGCTGTGTAGCCAATACATTATAAGGGTACCAAAAAAATCCCTTTAGTGCGCGTAAATTATAAAAAAAAATGTATTGTCTCGCAAGCTGGCTAAAGTTAGTTCACATGCTGGGACTTCGCAAGAATTGATATTTTTAAAAAAAATTAAATCTCACATTTTCATCACTGTCGCGTATTTAATAGGAACTTACTTCGGTTTCCTGAAAATTCCTTTCGTTCCTCCAACTTGTATTTTGCTCGTGTCCGTATCTGTCAGTATCAGTTTTGGTTTGCATGTTTCCTTAGAATACTGCATACTGTCCTAAATAGGTCCTAAGTTGTTCCCTGTTTGATTTTTGGTGGTCAAAATGTGGCTATAATACTTAAGTTATCGCAGAACATTTAGGTTCGACAGATTCAAACCGCCATCGGTAAGCCCCATTGACCGTTGGCATTCGGAAATACGCCCACCAGCCGGTTGGAAGTAGCAAGGATCGGTCATGCCGACTGACATAACCAAGACTAATGGACAAGAAATGCGACAAAATAAGTATAAAGAGAGAAGTAGAGTACAACAATAAAGATGACTGTATTAAAGATTGAAAAGCTCGAAAAGATGATTATTATAGCCTCCAAAGAAATTTTGTTCACAACAAAAGGCTTGAATAGAGAAATTGGAAAATCAAATGCAGAAATGTTATCGAAAATATTGGTCACAATAATAAAAGGAGTCTTAAATTGAGGACTTGCTGTTGTTGCATCAAGCTGAGATCAAGGAGCCCACCACCTTGTCAGCCCATAACAAGACTGGACAACCCCTACGGAGCACACACCGGGATCATGACGTAATCTCGAATGACAAAAATCTCGAATGCAAAAAATCTCGAATGCAAAAAATCTCGAAAAAACAAATTTTTAATCTAGAATGCAAAAATCTCGAACGCATAAGAATCTCGAATGAACAAAAATCTCGAAAGACCATATCTCGAAAAAAATCTCGAAAAAAAAGTTAATGCGACATTTTTTTCTAAAGAGTTTTAACTTAAAGAAATCGCATGACATATTTAGTTTATTCAGCAATTTATTTTTGTCGGTAGATTAACAACAAAAGATCAATATTTAACAAAAAAAAAACAGTAATCACTCTAGCACGACAATTATGAGATTTATTTAGCTCGCACATCTAATAAAACTTATTTTTTACGCATTTGTTCCAATGGTTAATAAATCCATCGATTTCGATTTTAATATTTCCTTTGTTTGTTATGATTTCATTTACTTTCATTATACCCTATTCTAAGGGTATATTAATTTTGACGCATAGTTTGTAATATACCCTTAATATTGCCCGTAGACCCCTAAAAGTTACTATAGCCGTGTTTCGGTGCTAAGTGTATACCCAGCTCAGCACAATTTTACACGTAAACAATAACAAAAAGGAGTGCTGAAGATAAAAAGGTCAGCAGTCGAGGACTGAGACGAAGTGAACATAGAGTGTTGATGCCATGAAGCGACTAGATGGCGGTAAAATAAGTTGGGAGCAAAAATATTCCGATTGTTATGCAGAGATAGTGGATGTGTTCGTCGATTAAACAAAAAAATCCTCATTTTAAAGAAAATTATGCGAAGAAAATTAAAAAAATTGGCAAAAATAAGCATCCGTTTTTTTCCTTGCTGTCAAACACAAATGATTTTATGATGTTCAAAAATCTTTTAAAAAATACGTTTGCATTTGCATCCTTGCTTTAATAATAATCCAAATCGCGCTCTTTTAAAGAGTAGAAACACTGCGAACCCATCCTTAAAAATGAAAAGTGAATATAGAATACGATCTAGACGTTTTATTTGTAAAATTATGCTGAGCTGGGTATACACTAGCACCGAAACACTGCTTATATTTATGATCAGCATCGATAGTTATGTCGATCTAGCCATGTCCGTCCGTCAGTCCGTCAGTCTGTTATGCACCAACAGAAAAAGATTTAAACAACAATGTTATTGGTTTTACTACTTAAAATAGATCCGTTTATTTGAGAGTTTTACTTAAGACTAAATTTTATTACAAAAATTATCCCGAAGCAAGAGATGAAAAATTACCGACCCTATGGTATATACATACACATGGGTGTTAGATGTAAATAGATATCACAAAGAAATGTGATGGTGGAAGTGGCATGCATAAACATTCAGCGATGTTTTCTCTAGAATTTAACTATTAGCCGTTACGAATATTCTTGCGAGATCGTTCGGTATCCACTTGAGAAAATAAACAATTTATGAACAACACTTGTAGAGTATTGGATTACAATAATGCAAGTCCCAAACTGATGCAATGTGTGAACAATAGAATTTAATATCTGAAGTGGACAGACAGGAAATACTGGACATGGTTATGCATAATACCTCTCTTCTTAAAATGAAAATTATATTTTTTTTTTAATTAATTTTCTTCGACTTCAAAATCACTCATTCTAAGTACATTTGAATTTGGCCTTCTTGTTACAGTTTTACTTTTATTACTATCATTATATTGTACCATCGTTTCCCTTTTAACTACAGATTGTTTATGATTTTTCTTAAAGCAGTTACGGGGAATGGTGATGCCATTCCTTTTAGCAAGTTTAGAAGAGCAATAAATTATGCATATTAAAATTAACATTCCACTTATACCTTGAACATGGGGTGGTATTTCTTTAAATTTTCTAGACATGTAACTTTCTTGATTTCTAATTTCAATAGTTAAATCTTGTAAGCTAAATTTTTAAGCTGTATTTTAGGCAAATTTACATCTTCTATAATTAAATCGTTCAATTTTACATTATAACAGCAGTCTACTGGTGCGATATACATCATTGTTTTCAATAGTTAATTCTTGAACAAGAGTTTCAATTCTAGTTTTCAAGGTTTCGAAAGTACAGTTTGGTTTCAAATTTAAAATTCCAATGTTATTAATTATTCCTTCTTCGCTGTTTGGGTTTTCAGAACAGTTACATTTATATTTCGTTTCATCCCTTAAGGCGAATAAATATTTGCTTTCGGAAAGCTTATGAAAAATGTCCACATGGTTTATTATTTGTTTGAGTTTACAATCGCCGTTTATTCTGTTCATGAAAACCGTTAGCTCACAATCTTTATTCAAAACTCTATTCTTAAATTCCAGTTGTTTACATATAAAATATTTATCTAATTCTTTACATTCTTCAAAGAGGTTGTTACTCAGAAGATATTCTTCTTTGTTTTCCTTGATTACAAAGTATTTGAATTTTTGTTCAATAACTTCCTTTTTCAATAAATTTCCTTTTGTTTTATAGTATGGCACATCAATCATTTCAAAAACTTCCGATTTTGACTTTTCAAGCAAAGAAATTATAATTAAGTTATAATTACTATTAATCTTTCTGATTTTACATAAGAAGTTAATTCTACTTCTTTCATTATAAAACTATAAGACTCTAAGCTTGGGGTGAAAAACATTTGATTTTCCTTGTCACTAGTTTTCAATAATTCTATAAAGTGCTTAGGTTCAATAATGATTGGATGTATAACATTATCTTGTAAGAAAAGATCCAAGACCCTTCCTGATCCAACAATATTTAATAGACCTCTTTTGTATCTTTTATCAACTCCTAATAAATGATAAATAACTCTTAAGTCTTTCTTTATTGTGATTACTTGTATTTTTGTTTTCTTAACGAATTCCACACATTCAGGAATTTCCATTAAGCATTCATCATTTACGTGTGCTATAAAATTAGTAATTGTATCTATTTGGTCTGCTATTTGACTAAGGTCGATATCATTGACTATTGAGACCTTTCCTATCTGTTGCCTTAGTTCTCCGACGTTTCTGTAGTATATTCCGTTTGATGAAAAATTCTCCCATATTCTTCCCAAAACGCCGTTCAAAGCCAATAAAAATCTGTAAAATAAAACTTGTCAGTTCTTATAGTGTTTTATTTTGCCTTTATTATACTTCATTGATTTATTGTTTCATCTAATTATAACAGAGTTTTCTAAAACTTTTATGATTTTATATGGACCTACGTACTTTTCGCTTGACTTATCTCTCCTATCATTTTCAACAAGAATTAAGTGATTTTTCTTGAATTCTTTTACGTTAGAATTTATTCTTTTGCCGTATCTTTCTTTTGCTTTTGTTTTCTTACCTAACATAATCCTTTTAGCTTCTGTTTCCATCCGTACTAATTTAAGCTGTAGTTCTTGAGTATAATCCGTTGTAGTTTTTAAACTCAAATTCCTAAATTCACTTGGTATGTTAGCCTTTCTTCCGAATATCATTTCATACGGAGAAAATTCTGTGCTATTATGAATGGCGGTATTATGACAAAATGCGGTGTATCTAAATAATTTTGCATATTCTGGTTTTGCTTTTCCTTTATTAACTAACCTCAAATATTCACCTAGTCTAGCATGAGATCTTTCCGCGGATCTATTCGATTGCGGGTATGCATTACTAGTACGTAAATGCTTTATAACAAACATCTTACATAGTTCTTTCATTAGTTCGTTAACGAATTCACCACCATTGTCTGTGAGAATATATTCTGGTATTCCAAAATTCAAGATCCATTCGTCTGTAAAAGCTCTAGCTACAGTCTCGCTTTTCTTGTCTTTAATAGGAATATACTTAATAAACTTACTTAAATCGTCTTGGATGGTTAAAGAAAAACTAGTTTTATTGTTTTCATTGTATGGACCAGTTAAATCCATTGCTACCTTTTCAAAACCGTGATCCGCTGAAGTTACTATTTTCATTGGATTCCTACATGGATGCCTATTTATTTTTTGTCTCTGACATTGGTTACACCTTTGAATATATTCTATGACGTTTTTATTTAAATCTGCCCAGTAAAATCTTTCTTTGATTCTACTGATTGTTGCTTTTTGTCCGGCATGACCTCCAATCAGGCCGTCATGGTATTCTTTTATTATATTTTGCTGTTCTTCTTTATTACTTATAATTTGAATGTTCCCTAAAGAATCTTCGTTCATGTTTTTTCCATTAACAACTTCTTCAGCTTCCTGACTATTGTTATGACTATTGTCACTAACTTCGTTTTCGTCTTCTTCGGGATGATTGGATATTTTCCTTTCACGTAACGTGTTTTTATTCAATTTTTCCAAAACAATTCTACTAGTGCATGGTTCTTCCAACCTGCATTCGTCTTCGTAGATTTGTCTCAAAACATTTTCATTCTCTTCTAATTCTTCATCCGTTGTAAAGTCTTCTCCAAAAACTTCTTTTGCTGCTTCTCTTTGTTCTTTACTTAATTTAGCTTTAATACCATTATTACGAGCTTTTAGTTCTTCGTTCTCAAATACTGGGAAAACCATATTCCTGCTTAGTTCATCAGCAACTACATTATCTACACCTTTTTTATATGTAATTTTATAGTCGTATTCTTCTAATTTAAGTCTCCATCTAATCAGTCTTGATCCTGGGTCTTTAACATTTAACAACCAAGTTAACGGTCGATGGTCAGTTTTTATAATGAACTTTTGTCCATAAAGGTAAGGTCTAAACTGCTGTATTGCCCATACGATGGCAAGGCATTCCTTCTCTGTAGTACTATAATTAACCTCAGCTTTATTTAAAGTTCTACTTATAAAATTAATAGGTAAATCTCTTCCCGGATATTCTTGCGACAAGACAGCACCAAGTCCCAAATTACTAGCATCAGTTGTGATAATAAACTGTTTTTCGAATTTAGGATATTGTAACAAGGTAAATTCCGTAAGTAACCTTTTAAGTTCGCTAAAACTTTTACTTTGTTCCTAATTCCAAATAAATTCAACATTCTTTTTTAATAACTTGTATAACGGTGATGCTATAATACTGAAATTCTTTATGAATTTTCGGTAATATCCTATCATTCCTATAATTTCCTTGGGATTTTTAGGTTCCTGTAAATTGTCAATTGCCTTGACCTTTTCTTCGTTAGGAAGTAAACCCTTATTTGTAATTAAGTATCCTAAATATTGGGCTTCTTCCTTTAGAAACTCAGACTTGTCTATTTGGATCTTGAGATTTGCTTCTCTCAATTTACGAAGTACGTTTCTGAGTCTTTCGTTATGTTCCTCTAGATTACTACCGTAAACAACGATATCGTCTATGTAAACAAAGCATTGTTTTCCCAGGAGATCTGATAAAACAGTATTCATCATTCTCTGGAAACATGAAGGCGCATTTTTGAGGCCAGCATTCGAGTGTATTCGAAGTGGCCATAATGTGTTGAAAAAGCCGTTTTTTCAATACTTTCCTTACTCAAAGGTATTTGGTGAAATCCCGATTTTAGATCCAAGGTTGCGAAATATTTCGCACCCCCAAGTTGATCTAGAATATCGGTGATATTCGGAATCGGGTAGGAATCGGAAATAGTTACATCGTTCAATTTCCTAAAATCTATCACCATCCTCCATTGAGGATTTCCATTAGCGTCCGATTTTTTGGGAACAACCCATAAAGGACTGCACCAAGGGGATTGGCTATGTCGTATAATTCCCTCGTTAAGGAGTTTCTCTAATTGTTTATTTATTTATTTTATTTTCATTATGTACCTTGGGGTACCTATACGTTTTAGCGTTTATTGGTATTTCATTAATTGTTCGTATATGATGTTCAATAACCAACGTTTCTGTTAATTTCTCGTCTTCTAAGCTAAAGATGTTGGCATTTTCTTTTACTAACTCACTAAGATCTTTCAATTCCAAATCGTTTTTTAAGTGATCGACTCTTAGCTTACTCCACAGTAGGTTAAATCTTTTATTATTTTCTTTTTTATACCTATCTTATTACTTTTAATACTTTCGTTTTTCTTAACAACATAGTTAGGATTAATTGCATCTAAAGGTGCGCGTGAAGTCGATTTTCCTTCAATCCGTTGGCCCTTACAGTTTAAAACTGCTAATTTATTTGTTTCATCGTTTAACAATAACTTTATTATTAGTTGGTCATTACACATTATTTTACGTTTTAAATTAATACAGAACTCAGATTCTCTTAGAAAATCTATGCCCAGTATTCCGTCATAATGGCCAATAACATCATCAGATACAACGTGCAGAAATATATCGATTAAAAATGTATCGAGATTATCGTCATCATATTCTAACGTGATGTTGGTACTACCTATACTAGATATATTTGATCTACCAATTCCTACAAAGTTCGTTGTGTCTTGAAAATTAACGTCATCTTCATATACACATTTCGTTTTAATTAAGCTTATAAATGGGTGGCGACGGTGCAGAGGTTAGTGTGTTGGCTTGTGACCCGTGCGGTTCAGGTTCAATCCCCATGGGGAACAACATGCCTCATGCCTCTACACCAAAAGAAGGATTTCTGCCTGGTAGTACAATGGACCGTTACCGAGTCTGAGTGCTCTGGGATTTGGATTTCCTTTTTAATCTTAACAAAAAAAAAAAAAAAAAAGGTTATAAAAGCTCCTGTATCAACTAAAAAATTATAGTTTTTGTTATTGTATCTAAGGATAATATGAGGGCTTTCATTAGAATTTGAAACAATACCCTCGTTTATTGTTCCTTCTTCCGAAAATTTATATGTTTGTTTGTGTCGTATTTCTTAACTCTTTCTCCTTCTTTACTATTATTGTTGTTATGATAAAAATACTTTTTCTTATTACGAGGGCGGGTCAATAAGTCCGTGCCTTTTGGAATAAAACACAGATTTTTTGATAAAATTTTTTTTTTATTTTTCAACGTAGTCTCCCTTGAGCTCTATAAACTTTGTCCAACGCTTCTCCAATTTTTTTATCCCTTCCAAAAAAAATGATTTGTCGAGGTCCTCAAAATAGACCTTTATTTGCGAGATGACTTCATCATTGGAGTCAAATCTTTTTCCACCAAGCCATTTCTTCAGGTTTGGGAACAAGAAGTAGTCGCTCGGAGCCAAACCTGGAGAATAGGGTGGATGAGGAAGCAATTCATAGCCCAATTCATGGTTTTTTGCCATGGCAACTGCACATGTGTGCACCCTTGCATTGTCTTGGTGGAAAAGAACTTTTTTCTTGGCCAAATGAGGTCGGTTTTTTTTCAAATCGTCATTGAATCGGTCCAATAAGTTGGCATAATATTCCCCATTGATTGTTCTTCCCTTTTGAAGGTAGTCAATGTGGATTATCCCGCGTGCATCCCAAAAAACAGTCGCCATAACTTTATTGGCTGACAAACCCACCTTGGCCTTCTTTGGCGCCGATTCACCCTTAGAAACCCACTGTTTTGACTGTTGTTTGGTCTCTGGTGTGTTGTGATGGATCCATGTTTCGTCCACGGTTACAAAACGGTGCAAAAACTCCTCCATATTGCGATTAAACAATGCCAAACCTTCCTGTGAAGTTGTTACACGATTGCGTTTGTGGTCGACTGTGAGCAAACGCGGCACCCATCTTGCGGAAAGCTTTCTCATGCCCAAGTGATCATTCAAAATTGAAACCACTGAGCCATGCGAGATCCCTACGGCTTCCACAATCTCTCGCACTTTCAATCTTCGGTCGGCCAACACCATATCGTGAATTTTTTCGATTGTTTCGGGTGTAGAGACCTCAACTGGGCGTCCAGGACGTTCGGCATCTTCAGTGCTTGTACGGCCACAACGAAATTCAGTAAACCACTTTTTTACCATTGAAATCGATGGTGCAGAGTCCCCACAGTATTTTTCAAGCTTAGCCTTGGTCTCGGTAATGGTTTTTTTTCGCAAGAAATAATGCTTAATAAGCACACGAAATTCACTTTTTTCCATTTTCTCCTCAAATTAGTGAGTAGTCTGATAAAAATAGCTGTCAAACACAAACTAACTGACGCAGCAAGTTTAAATTTTGACAGGAGTCAACTGACAGATGCCTGTTGACAGGAGCAGTGTTGGCGTTTCAGTAAAGAGGTCAGAAATTCAAAAAGTCACGGACTTATTGACCCGCCCTCGTATCATTTTCGTAACTTTCTTTATCTTCGGTATACGGTCGATTAATAGATTGTCTTTTGGGAGCTCTGCAGTTTTGGCTGATATGACCTAATTTGTTGCAATTAAAACATTTGATCATATTACGATTAACTTTTATCAAATTTCTTGAGGTATAATCTCTATTACTATAGGTCTGAGAGGCTCTTTTTCCTAACAACCTTGTTTCCTCTTCAATGGCTAAGGACGATGCTTCGGCTAAAGTTGACGGTCTTTGACTATTTACAAAGGTACCAATATCCTCTTTAAGCCCATTAATGAAAGCGCTGAGAATATCTTTCTCAATCATAAATAGTTGTCCTTCAAACAACCTATCGCTTTGATTATTCAGGTATATGTCCTGAATTCTACGTCTTTGCAACGTTTCGACCTTTTGAACATATTGCAAAGCAGTTTCTGTTCTGCCTTGCTGAAGCCGCGTCATTTCCATATGTAATTGCATAGAAGAATATGTTTCCTTAAACATCCTATTCAATTCTATCTTTAATTCCGCCCAAGTTTGTAGTCTTTTATTCATAAGTAAAGTTTCCGCCTTTCCGGTCATTTTACTTTCTATATCAATGTAAATAAATAACGCTGCTGTTCCGTATTAGCTAGTGACATTGCACTTTCGACATTACTTAGAAAATTATGGATCTTATTGGGATCGCTATCGAAGGGTGTGATAAGCTTACTAAGTAAATTTAAACTCATACGAGTATGAGTAGATATTGGATTGGTATGATTTGGAGGGAAGTTATAATTTCTATTTTGATTTTCAAGCCTATTGCCGCTTGAATTACTTTCTTGGATTGGGCTCGTGGATCTTTCTTCGAACTTATTTGTACCTTGCTTAGGTAGTGTTCCTGTACTAATCTGAAAATCCCTTATTTTTTGTAAGGCCTCTTTCACCGAAGGTAACTCTTTTTCGGCGAGGTTTACCTCTTCTTCAATTACTTTTAAAAATAGTTTTCTACTAAAAATTTTATAATCGTAAAATATTAGGTAGGTATTCCTCTTCAATGCCTTTCTGACTTACTTTTATGTTATCTAAGATTTGCCCTAGCGTTAGACAAATTGTGCCTCCACCATCTTTTGCAATGCAAGTGAATTTTCTGCATAAAAATTCTTCCTTAAATTCGTACGCACTTTGTGAATTAGCCATTTTTACTTTACTTTATAGATCTTTTGTGCGAAAATTTAATTACAGTATGTTCTGCCTATATAATATATTTATGTAGGTATCTCTATTTTGATAATTTTTTATTCTTTTTTTTTTTTTTTTTTTTAAACAAAATCAAGCGTTGTTCCTTCCGGCTTGTGCCTCTCTTAGGACTAATTTGATTTTATTAGCTTTATTGACTAGATCTTTGCGATATTTCAAAGCATTTTTTCCCGTTTGAACAATATTCTAGGATTTCCTGTTTTTTTTATTCTTTCTTTAAAATTATTTTCCTTCTACATAATTGTTTTTTCGAGACACTTTATATAACTTAGTATGAAAATAAAAACTTACAATAAAATTAGCATTTTCCTGTTGACTTGTTGACTTCTTTGAGGTGGTGTATTACAGATGGTTTGCTTCGCTTGTTTCCGTTGCTGCTGGGGAAGATGTCGGAGATGTAAGCTTCCTTATCCTTGTTGCCTTTTTATGTATCGAGAATTGTAAGCTTGTCTTTTTTTTTGTCTTTATTTCTTCTTTGTTAACGTGTATAATCAATCACCAAGAAGTTTGAACTTTTTCACTTTTTTCTTTGTTTATACCCTATTCTAGGAGTATATTAATTTTGACGCATAGTTTGTAACATTCCTTAATATTGCCCGTAGACCCCTAAAAGTTACTATATTTATGATCAGCATCGATAGTAATGTCGATCTAGCCATGTCCGTCCGTCCGTCCGTCCGTCCGTCCGTCCGTCCGTCCGTCCGTCCGTCGGCAAAAATTAGGCCTTTAAACTGGACCTAGAGAGCTGAAATTTTAACCATATACTCTCTAGGGTCCCGAAATAATCAAGTTTACGAATTTTTGAAATCCGCCCACAGACACGCCCACAAACTCAAAAAAACAAAATTTGGGAAAAAATCGAATTTTGAGCTAGGAAGCTGAAATTTTTTATATATGATCTATGACTCCTAAAACTGCTCGCGATATAAAATTTTCAAAATCCGCCCACTGCCACGCCCACAAAAAAATAAAACAATTTTATTGAAAAACCAAAATTTGAGCTAGGGAGCTGAAATTTTTAATATATACTCTCTAGGGGCCCTTTAAGCTCATGTATAAATATTTTCAAAATCCGCCCACTGACACGCCCACAAATAAATAAAACAATTTTTTTGAAAATCCAAAGTTTGAGCTAGGGAGCTGAAATTTATAATATATACTCTCCATGGGCCCTTTATGCTCATGTGTAAATATTTTCAAAATCCGCACGCCCACAATTATTATTATTTTTTTTTTTTGAAAATTCAAAGTGAGCTAGGGAGCTGAAATTTATAATATATACTCTCTAGGGGCGCTTTATGCTCATGTGTTAATTTTTTTTAAATCCGCCTACTGACACGCCCACAATTAAATAAAACAATTTTATTGAAACACCCAAGTTTGAGCTAGGGAGCGTTTTTTGTGATAAAATCCTTTAAATGTTATATAACAAAATATGTAGAGCGTTCTTAACAATTCAACCATACTTAGACTTTTGTCACGCCCACTTATGAGGGATAGGAATAAGAATAGGGTATGCAACAATTCGCCCAAGCGGACTGTAGCCCGTCCCTATGTTTTTTATTTACACTTAAGGTTCCAGTAATAAATTGTCGAATATTCGATACACCCAAAAATTTTAGAGTTGTATCTCGACTAACTTTGTGTGTGTCTTTTTTTATTATTATTAAATAACTGATATGCAAATATGAGATTCGAGTATTTGACTGTGACTGAATTTGCGATAAACCTAGAGAGTTTAAGGTTTTATCTCGGAAAGTCGCACCGCTGCCAAAAATTTGTTATGCACCAACAGAAAAAGATTTAAACAACAAAGTTATTGGTTTTACTACTTAAAATAGATCCGTTTATTTGAGAGTTTTACTTAAGACCAAATTTTATTGCAAAAATTATCCCGAAGCAAGGGATGAAAAATTACCGACCCTATGGTATATACTCGTACATACACATGGGTATTAGATGTAAATAGATATCACAAAGAAATGTGATATCTTTCAGATGGTGGAAGTGGCATGCATAAACATACAGCGATGTTTTCTCTAGAATTTAACTATTAGCCGTTACGAATATTCTTGCGAGATCGTTTGGTTTCCACTTGAGGAAATAAACAATTTATGAACAACATTTGAAGAGTATTGGATTACAATAATGCCAAATACAATAGTCCCAAACTGATGCAATGTGTGAACAATAGAATTTAATATCTGAAGTGGACAGACAGGAAATACTGGACATGGTTATGCATAACACGTCTGTCTGTCGGCAAAAATTAGGCCTTTAAACTGGGCCTAGAGATCTGAAATTTTAACCATATACTCTCTAGGGTACCGAAATAATCAAGTTTACAAATTTTTGAAATCCGTCCACAGACACGCTCACAAATTCAAAAAAAAAATTCGAAAAAATCGAATTTTGAGCTAGAAAGCTGAAATTTTTTATACATGATCTATGACTCCTAAAACTGCTCGGGAGATAAAATTTTGAAAATCCGCCCACTGACACGCCCACAATTAAATAAAACAATTTTATTGAAAAACCAAAGTTTGAGCTGAATTATGTAATACAAGGTGGCGCAAAAATAACCTTCCGATGTTTTTTGGCTGTAATTTAAAAAAAAAATTAAAAACTTTGATTCTTCTTGTATTCCGCGTTCTGGAGCAGTGTAGCGTAACATTGTTTATTAACGTGTATTTCGCATGTGTTTACTACACAAATGTCAAAACATAAATGCATTATGGGCCAATCGCAAAATTTATAGCATTTTCTGATAGGATTACTTTTGCGCCACCTTGTATATACTCTCTAGGGGCCCTTTATACTCATGTGTAAATATTTTCAAAACCCGCCTACTGAAAAAAAAACTTTTTTTTAAAATCCAAAGTTTGAGCTAGAGAGCATTTTTTTACAAAAGCTTCGTTTTTTTCGATAAAATCCAGCAGAAACCTTATAGATTAACTAAATTTTTCCTTTCGATAATTTTTATTCTTTTTTTCTTTTAATTGCACTTATTTTTCTTATCTCTTTTTTTATATCTTATGTAATTAACTTTTGAAATTCTATTCATAATTCGTACATTATACCTAATAATAAGAACTTTTGCTGTGTATTTTTTCTTCTTTCGGTTTCTGAATTTCATTAAGTAGAGCCATGCCAAATGTTAACAACACACGTATTATGCTCAATGTATTAAAAAGGCAGAGAAATGGTCTACACATTTGCCACTTTAACGCGCAGAGTCTGCTGCCGAAAATTGATGAATTTCGGGATATGTTTGAGGAATCTGGTTTAGATATTGTCTGTGTGTCTGAAACATGGCTGTCAGACAGCATCAATGATGAAATGTGTCGACTTATTGGTTTTAAATGTTTCCGGACTGATAGAGTTGGTTGTGCTGGTGAAGGTGTTGCCGTGTATATTAGAGATGGTATCAATTGCAAATTTAGGTGTTCGTCAGAGGTTGGTAGTGAAATTGAGTACGCATTTGTAGAAATTGTTAATAATGAAGGTGATACTCTCCATGGGCCCTTTATGCTCATGTGTAAATATTTTCAAAATCCGCCACTGGCACGCCCACAATTATTATTATTTTTTTTTTTTTGAAAATTCAAAGTGAGCTAGGGAGCTGAAATTTATAATATATACTCTCTAGGGGCGCTTTATGCTCATGTGTTAATTTTTTTTAAATCCGCCTACTGACACGCCCACAATTAAATAAAACAATTTTATTGAAACACCCAAGTTTGAGCTAGGGAGCGTTTTTTGTGATAAAATCCTTTAAATGTTATATAACAAAATATGTAGAGCGTTCTTAACAATTCAACCATACTTAGACTTTTGTCACGCCCACTTATGAGGGATAGGAATAAGAATAGGGTATGCAACAATTCGCCCAAGCGGACTGTAGCCCGTCCCTATGTTTTTTATTTACACTTAAGGTTCCAGTAATAAATTGTCGAATATTCGATACACCCAAAAATTTTAGAGTTGTATCTCGACTAACTTTGTGTGTGTCTTTTTTTATTATTATTAAATAACTGATATGCAAATATGAGATTCGAGTATTTGACTGTGACTGAATTTGCGATAAACCTAGAGAGTTTAAGGTTTTATCTCGGAAAGTCGCACCGCTGCCAAAAATTTGTTATGCACCAACAGAAAAAGATTTAAACAACAAAGTTATTGGTTTTACTACTTAAAATAGATCCGTTTATTTGAGAGTTTTACTTAAGACCAAATTTTATTGCAAAAATTATCCCGAAGCAAGGGATGAAAAATTACCGACCCTATGGTATATACTCGTACATACACATGGGTATTAGATGTAAATAGATATCACAAAGAAATGTGATATCTTTCAGATGGTGGAAGTGGCATGCATAAACATACAGCGATGTTTTCTCTAGAATTTAACTATTAGCCGTTACGAATATTCTTGCGAGATCGTTTGGTTTCCACTTGAGGAAATAAACAATTTATGAACAACATTTGAAGAGTATTGGATTACAATAATGCCAAATACAATAGTCCCAAACTGATGCAATGTGTGAACAATAGAATTTAATATCTGAAGTGGACAGACAGGAAATACTGGACATGGTTATGCATAACACGTCTGTCTGTCGGCAAAAATTAGGCCTTTAAACTGGGCCTAGAGATCTGAAATTTTAACCATATACTCTCTAGGGTACCGAAATAATCAAGTTTACAAATTTTTGAAATCCGTCCACAGACACGCTCACAAATTCAAAAAAAAAATTCGAAAAAATCGAATTTTGAGCTAGAAAGCTGAAATTTTTTATACATGATCTATGACTCCTAAAACTGCTCGGGAGATAAAATTTTGAAAATCCGCCCACTGACACGCCCACAATTAAATAAAACAATTTTATTGAAAAACCAAAGTTTGAGCTGAATTATGTAATACAAGGTGGCGCAAAAATAACCTTCCGATGTTTTTTGGCTGTAATTTAAAAAAAAAATTAAAAACTTTGATTCTTCTTGTATTCCGCGTTCTGGAGCAGTGTAGCGTAACATTGTTTATTAACGTGTATTTCGCATGTGTTTACTACACAAATGTCAAAACAGAACTGCATTAGGGGCCAATCGCAAAATTTATAGCATTTTCTGATAGGATTACTTTTGCGCCACCTTGTATATACTCTCTAGGGGCCCTTTATACTCATGTGTAAATATTTTCAAAACCCGCCTACTGAAAAAAAAACTTTTTTTTAAAATCCAAAGTTTGAGCTAGAGAGCATTTTTTTACAAAAGCTTCGTTTTTTTCGATAAAATCCAGCAGAAACCTTATAGATTAACTAAATTTTTCCTTTCGATAATTTTTATTCTTTTTTTCTTTTAATTGCACTTATTTTTCTTATCTCTTTTTTTATATCTTATGTAATTAACTTTTGAAATTCTATTCATAATTCGTACATTATACCTAATAATAAGAACTTTTGCTGTGTATTTTTTCTTCTTTCGGTTTCTGAATTTCATTAAGTAGAGCCATGCCAAATGTTAACAACACACGTATTATGCTCAATGTATTAAAAAGGCAGAGAAATGGTCTACACATTTGCCACTTTAACGCGCAGAGTCTGCTGCCGAAAATTGATGAATTTCGGGATATGTTTGAGGAATCTGGTTTAGATATTGTCTGTGTGTCTGAAACATGGCTGTCAGACAGCATCAATGATGAAATGTGTCGACTTATTGGTTTTAAATGTTTCCGGACTGATAGAGTTGGTTGTGCTGGTGAAGGTGTTGCCGTGTATATTAGAGATGGTATCAATTGCAAATTTAGGTGTTCGTCAGAGGTTGGTAGTGAAATTGAGTACGCATTTGTAGAAATTGTTAATAATGAAGGTGATAAGCTTCTGATTGGTTCCATTTACCGGCCAAACCGTTATATTAATGCTTCCTATTTGCTAGCTACCCTAGAAGAAATCTCCATTACCTGTATTAACATAGTTTTATGCGGGGACTTTAACAGCAATATCTTAACTGAAAATCACTTAGTTGATGATATGATTGGACTTAATTTACTCCCCGTCAATACCACTGAAGCTACCCATTTTTCTGGTCAGTCATCAACACTACTAGACTTGTTTTTCGTTAGCGATATAAAAAAGGTACTCCTTTACATCCAGATTTCCGTTCCAGCCTTCTCTAAACACGATCTTATTTACTTGGCGTTTGATTTCTGTATTACTATTTCTCCTAGAACATTTCGATATGGTAATTTTAAAAACATTGATCGTTCACTCTTAGAGCAACATGTCCGTGGAATTAACTGGGATACTATCTACTGTCTGCCATCATCACAGGCCCAGGTTGACTTTCTCAACGGAAATCTAATTGCCTTATACAATGATCATGTACCTCTAGTAACTAAGACTATTACGCCAAATAACAATACAAACACTTGGTTCTCAAACACAATACGTGCACTTATGTTCCAGCGCGATCAAGCTTATAAGCAATGGAAACGCTTTCGCTGTGAAGGTCTTCATGACTTATACCGGACGCTCCGAAATAAAGTCGTTGCGGAAGTACGTAAAGCCAAGACAATCGTTTACACTCGACGTTTAGACCCATCCTGTAAACCGTAGTACGCTCTGGAGAAACTTGCGAACTTTAGGCATCGGCAAAACTGAGTCCAATAGCAATGTGAACATCGACCTCAATGAGTTGAATACTAAATTTGTATCTTTCCAACAATCCGTTATTGTATCTGATGAGTCTTCAATACAAACGCTAGGCCAGTCTATTGTGTTTACTACTCCCAGTTTCGGTTTCGATGGTGTGAAACTGTTCTGACGTATTAAACAGTTTACTTTCTATTAAATCGAATGCAGTTGGGCTTGATTGCTTACATCCGCTGTTCATAAAGATTATACTTCCGATTTTACTGCCTTACATAGCGCATATTTTTAATACCGTAAAAATGACCGGAGTTTTTCCCCCTCAATGGAAATTAGCAAAGATAATACCTGTTCCTAAAAACCAAAAAGGGGATGATTTCAGGCCGATCTCTATCCTGCTATTCCTTTCCAAAGTATTGGAAAAAATTCTGCAGAAGCAAATAAGCCAGTATATTGGAAACAGCAGTATCTTAACACCAATGCAATCCGGTTTTCGGAAAAAACACAGCTGCATCACTGCGTTGCTTAACGTAACCGAAGATATACGGCATGGTATTGATAGAGATGAGGTAACATTCTTAGTCTTGCTCGATTTTTCAAATGCGTTTGAAACCGTTGACCACTCCACCTTATGCGCTAAGCTTCTGCATTTGTATATTTATTCTCCGTGCGCCCTAAGTCTGACATCGTCATATTTAACCAATAGATTCCAAGCTGTTGAATCTAATAATAGTCTTTCTGACTTTTTAAATACTGTCAGTGGTGTGCCGCAGGGATCTATCTTGGGACCTCTATTGTTTTCGTTGTATATAACGGAGCTGCCCTCGATTGTTAGGCATTGCTCCATACATTTGTATGCAGACGATGTACAACTATACATTAGCTGTCCGTTGGGTCTTATCGATCACGCCGTAAGCTGTATGAAAGACGATCTTTCAGAAATAGCACGTTGGTCTCTAAGAAATTGTCTCTTGCTAAACCCTTCTAAGTCTAAATGTTTGCCGATTTCCAGAAAACCGTTGGACTTATCTTATTTCCCCACTATCATATTAAACAATTCCCCAATAGAGTACGTTCAAAATGCTCGTAACCTTGGAGTTACTTTTAACCAGCAGTTAACATGGGAAAATCACATTAATACCATTGTTGGAAAATCGTATGGTATTCTTCGTGCATTGTGGACCACGCAATTTCTCACGCCGTTGGCTACCAGAATTATTCTCGCGAAAACTCTCATTATGCCTGTCTTAACTTATGGTTGTGAAATATATTTAAAATGTAACTTCGCTAGTAAACGGAAGCTTAATGTCGTATTTAATTGTATAATTCGCTATGTTTTTGGTTTGCGAAGGTATGACAGGGTTTCTGACTTTTCACCTCGATTGTATAATATGTCATTTGATAGTCTTCTTCGGATAGTCTTCTTCGAATTTTCGGACTTTATGTCTGTTCTCTGATGTTCTGCTAACCAAAAAACCAACCTACCTTCATAACCGAATAAGGACCGTCTCGTCAAATAGGCCAAATAGCTCTGGACATTTAATTAACCACTCAACATTAAACTCCTAACGTCAATTTTTTGTCAACTCTGTCCGTTTGTGGAATAATCTACCACGATAAGAAGAATAGATAACGCAGCACAGTTTAAAAGGGAACTAAAAATATAGTTATCAAGATAATCTCAAACACCATATACCTACAAACTTTGTAATATCACTTGCATTTTATTCTAAATTGTATTATTATTATTACTGAAATTTGTTTCTCTTTTTTTAATTGTTACTATCAGTATGTAGCTTTCATTATTAGGTTCGACTATAGCTTAGCAATAATTTAAAAGATATTATATCTTACTTTGTATAAGCTCCCAATAAAATAAATAAATAAAATAAAATAAATTCTTTAAATATTATATAACAAAATATGTAGAGCCTTCTTAGCAATTCAACCATACTTAGACTTTTGTCACGCCCACTTATGAGGGATAGGAATAAGAATAGGATATCCAACAGTTCGCGCAAGCGGACTGTAGCCCGTCCCTTTGTGTATACCCTATTCTAAGGGTATATTAATTTTGACGCATAGTTTGTAACATACCTTAATATTGCCCGTAGACCCATAAAAGTTACTATATTTATGATCAGCATCGATAGTAATGTCGATCTAGTCATGTCCGTCCGTCCTTTAAACTGGGCCTAGAGAGCTGAAATTTTAACCATACATATACTGTAAGCGACGAGCGAGGCAGTCGGTGTTGAGTACATACGGCGGACGGATCATTATTGATCATGAAGAACACAATTTATATTTGAACATACATACAAAGAATTCTGTACTAAATAAACCTTCATATTATATTTAAACGAGGAAGCATTTATTCTTTTGATCGGAACATTAAGCCATCGTTGACAGATCAGAAGTGGGATCCAAACACACTGTAACTAATCGTTAATGGCAAAAAAAAAACAGGCAGCATACAAACAAAAAGTAACGTGTCTTTTTTTCACGATTTCTGTGGACTAACAACATCGACTCATCGACGAAAACATCGGCTGACAACGGAAAAACGGTAACGGAGACAAACGGCAAAATTCAATAACGCTAACGAATTGCGAGTGGAATTGAGGCAAGGTAACGAAAGAATTTTGCACAGTACCGATAAGAGTTCAACGGGCAACCACGAAGTACAGCAACGATCGAAGAAAGACGGAGAGGGGAAAAAAAAGCAGCACTTGGTAGGCGACGACAGTGAACAAACGGATACGCGTGAGGAAACACAAAAAGATGACCGAGAAATTGAGCATGCTAAATGTGCCAACATTAAATCAAATTTTAAGCAGCTATAATTTGCCGATAGTTGGAAATAAGGAGCAGAAAATTGCAGCGTTAAAGGAGGTCATGGGAGAGGATGAAGTAGATGCAAATGATTTTTCGGAAATGCAGACACAAGACTCGTGGCAGACACAGTTCGAC
The DNA here is from genome assembly GCA_949715645.1 of Portevinia maculata. Lineage (NCBI taxonomy): Eukaryota > Metazoa > Arthropoda > Insecta > Diptera > Syrphidae > Portevinia > Portevinia maculata. The sequence goes on from OX454526.1 coordinate 227,523,624, forward strand.
GAACTGAAAAACATGGTGGCAAGCTTGACACGAACGGTTGGAGATATTAGATTGGCAGGACAACGAGATCGCTCACCGCCAGGCGGACCGCATTTCATGGAGTCATCACGTGGCTTTTCAACAATGCCGCCCCGACGTCCAAGTAGCGCCCAGGATATTATCGGCATTCTCCCAGACTTCTATCCTCTGAAAAAAACAATTTCATCTCAGCAATTTGTAAATCGAGTGGAGCAGCTGCAGCGGGCGTATTCCTGGAGCGAGGAAATGGTGCTATTTGCGGTGCAGCATAAAATGCAAGGTGTTGCGAAGGATTGGGTGGACGCGCAGGCAGTGTACCACTCATGGCCAGAATTTGTGAGTATGTTTTACAAACACTTTCCATGTACAGTTAATGCCGCCGATATTCATAGGGAATTGATCAGGCGCAAACGTAAAGCAAACGAGTCTCTAGTCGAATATTACTACAATTTGCTCACGATTGGCCGCCGAGGTGCAGTTGATGACGCGTCTATCAACTCATATACCATAAATGGAATAAATGATACTAATCTGACGCGCGCTTTGCTGGCTCTAAATTTACAGACGTATAACGAGCTCCTAAATTCGTTGCAAAATCTATCGTCAATGTCAGAGGGGTCACCTCGTTTCACAACACCAGGCTTAACCACAACAACCGAAAGCCGAAGCGGTTCAGGGCAAACAACCAACGAGCGACGTGGCCCAAAATGTTACAATTGCAACGAGATGGGTCACATAGCGGTGAAGTGCAAACGGCCCCAACGAAAACAACGCTGCGATAGATGCTCGAAGATGGGTCACGACGCGAAAGAGTGTCGATTGGCATCGAAGGGCACGGTAGCGGCGATTGATGATGATATAGGTACAAGTGACGTGGTTCCACCCGTTTTGAGGAAGATTATCCTGGATGGGCGGAGGTGTGACGCATTTGTGAACACGGGAAGTGATCACTCTTTACTGAGGAAGTCGGCGGTTCCGGATAGCATCGAGCGTCAACGGTCGGACAAACGTCTGAAAGGGTTTGGAGGGTCAGTTGTTGAATCGGTCGAAATGATTAAGACGACCATCCAGCTAGATGAACAGCAGATACCGGCAGTTTTCTACATTGTTCCCGACGAAGCTTTGCCTTACGCAGTTCTGCTGGGTCGACATGTGTTATGTCGAGCAGATCAACGAATGGTCATCGAGTCAGGAGTGCTGCAGCTGGAAGCCAAAGACAAAGGTGAATTCAAGGTCGATGAACAATTGGATGAAGACCAACGGCAGACAGTGTGCAGTCTGATCGCCGAATATAAGAAGAATTTTGCGGAAGATGTGTCCGACCTGGGCAGGTGTAAAACAACTTCCATGAAAATCGAAGTCACCACCGATCAGCCAATTGTGGGTAAGCGCTATCAATTACCATTTGCGCAACGGGGAAAGCTGTCAGCTATAACAAATGATCTATTATCCCATGCTATCTTCCGGCCGAGTACATCACCTCATGCATCATCAGTGTTGCTGTTGAACAAGTCAAATGGGGAAAGTCGAATGTGCGTCGACTTCAGAGCCTTGAATGCAGTTACGGTGAAGAAACAATTTCCGATGACAATAGTCGAGGAGGAACTGTCGCAACTATCCGGTAGCAGGTATTTCACAACCCTCGACATGACGTCCGGGTACTATCAGATTCCGTTGGAAGAAGAAAGTAAAAAATACACCGCATTCTTAACGCATGATGGACTGTTTGAGCATAATGTTATGCCCTTTGGACTCATCAACGCCCCAATGTACTTTCAAGAGATGATTACGAACGTTATCCGGGTGTTGGAGAATCGCAGATACATTATCAGCTATGTCGACGAGGTAATTATTACGACCGAGAAGGTGAGAAAAGGAGTAGAAGTTTTACGCGAGTTTTTGGAAGCAGTGAAGCAAGCGAGACTGACACTGCGACCCTCAAAATGCGCCTTCTTGGCGAACACCGTGAACTTTTTGGGACACGTAGTTAGCGCAGAAGGCATCCGACCGGGAAACGAGAAAACGAGATCCATCGAGGGATTTCCCCGACCATCTAACGTCACCGAGGTGAGGCAATTTCTCGGAGTGACCGGTTTCTTTAGAAAGTTTGTCGAGGGATATAGTCACCTGGCGCATTCGTTGACGCTACTGTTGAAGAAGGATGTTCAATTTCAATGGCAGGAGGAGCAAAAAGAGGCTTTTAGGAAACTGAAGACAGCAATAGCAAGCAATCCGGTCCTAGTGCTGTTCGACGCTAGCAAAGGACACAAGGTGCACACCGATGCAAGCTCAGTTGGCCTGTCAGGAGTGTTGCTGCAAAAGGAGCTAGAGGGCATGAAACCGGTGTTTTTCTACAGCAGGCAATGCAGCGACGCAGAACGCCGATATGCGAGCCACGAGTTGGAGGTGCTGGCCATAGTGGAGGTGTTAGGAAGATTCCGAATGTATCTATTAGGCACTCAATTTAGGGTTGTCACGGACTGCAACGCCACCGTCACCACAAAAGCGACATCGCCGTTACCACCACGCATCTCACGCTGGTGGCTAAAGCTGCAAGAATTCGACTTTGAGTGCATACACCGACCTGGCCTGAGAATGCCACATGTCGACGGCATGAGTAGAGCGCCAGTCTTACCACCAGTCGACACAGCGACAGTAGCCGAAAGCGTTCTAAAAATATACTCGGAGAGCACCGGAGATTGGATATTCTCCATGGAAATGCAGGACGAGAAGTTACGACTAATCGTCGACAATCTGGGGAAAAGCAGCGCGGAAAATGGAGCGCAGCTAAAACAGGATTATGAGCTACAATCAGGGCGTCTCTACGGGAAGGTTAACGGCCAAAAGAAGTTAGTGATAACTCAGGCTGTCAGATGGCGAATTGCTAAGTCATATCACGATGATGCGGGCCACTTCGGAGTGGACAAGACGGTGGACCGCATTATAAAGGATTTTTGGTTTCCGCGAATGCGACGATACGTGAATCCTACATATCCGCATGCCCCGAATGCTGCTTGAATAAAGTTACTGGCGGAAAGCCGAGGAGCCAGCTGCATGTGATCGAGACGCTTCCACTTCCATTTAGGTGGGTAAACATGGACCATTTAGGGCCGTTCCCCAGAAGTAAACAAGGGACCTCGTATATCCTTGTGCTACTCTCTATGGGCCTTTTATGCTCATGTGTAAATATTTTCAAAATCCGCCCACTGGCACGCCCACATTTTTTTTTTTTTTTTTTAAATTCAAAGTGAGCTAGGGAGCTGAAGTTTATAATATATACTCTCTAGGGGCCCTTTATGCTCATGTGTTAATTTTTTTTAAATCCGCCTACTGGCCCACAATTAAATAAAACAATTTTATTGAAACACCCAAGTTTGAGCTAGGGAGCGTTTTTTTTTGATAAAATCCTTTAAATGTTATATTTCATTTCATTTCATTTCATTTCATTTCATTTATTTCTTAAAATGGTTCGTACATTAAGATATAATCTTTTTTAGTACTTAGTGTAGTGTAAATTCAAAAAAAAATGATTTAATTAAATAACTTGAGACTAGTATACAGAAAATTTCTTAAAGCTAAGGGGAGATATAGATAGGAGAAACAATTGGGAATTAATGTTGATGAGTGGAAAAATATAGGAGAATTGCCCTTTTAAAATTGGAGTGATTAGATATAGCTCTAATATGTTGGGGTAAGGAGTTCCATAGTCTCACAGTGTGAATGAAAAAACATAGGGACGGGCTACAGTCCGCTTGGGCGAACTGTTGGATACCCTATTCTTATTCCTATCCCTCATAAGTGGGCGTGGCAAAAGTCTAAGTATGGTTGAATTGTTAAGAACGCTCTACATATTTTGTTATATAACATTTAAAGGATTTTATCAAAAAAAAAACCCTCCCTAGCTCAAACTTTCAATAAAATTGTTTTATTTAATTGTGGGCGTGTCAGGAGGCGGATTTAAAAAAATTAACACATGAGAATAAAGGGCTACTAGAGAGTATATATTATAAATTTCAGCTCCCTAGCTCAAACTTTGAATTTTCAAAAAAAAAAAAATAATTGTGGGCGTGTCAGTGGGCGGATTTTGAAAATATTTACACAAGAGCATAAAGGGCCCATAGAGAGTATATACTATAAATTTCAGCTCCCTAGCTGAAATTTTGGATTTTCAAAAATTAATATACCCTTAGAATAGGGTAAAAAAAAATTATTTTATTTATTTGTGGGCGTGTCAGTTTGCGGATTTTGAAAATTTTTTATCCCGAGTAGTTTTAGGAGTCATAGATCATATATAAAAAATTTCAGCTTTCTAGCTCAAAATTCGATTTTTTCCAAAATTTGGTTTTTTTGAGTTTGTGGGCGTGTCTGTGGGCGGATTTCAAAAATTCGTAAACTTGATTATTTCGGGACCCTAGAGAGTATATGGTTAAAATTTTAGCTCTCTAGGTCCAGTTTAAAGGCCTAATTTTTGGCTACAGACGGACGGACGGACGGACGGACGGACATGGCTAGATCGACATTACTATCGATGCTGATCATAAATATAGTAACTTTTAGGGGTCTACGGGCAATATTAAGGTATGTTACAAACTATGCGTCAAAATTAATATACCCTTAGAATAGGGTATAATAAGCGCGAAGAATTGAGAAAATAGCAGCGATATGGTATCAGGCTGGTGGTTCGTGACGACCGAGTAAAATTAAGCCTGTTATACAGATAAGACGGACTTTGATTTATAATTATTTTATGTAAAAAGATACAGTTTCTGGCGTTGATGTACTGATGCAAATCACAACCTAGCAAACTCCTAGTGTACGCTGATATATGGTCGTATCTACGAATGCCGTGGATGTAACGCACCGCGTCATTGAAGGCTACCTGCAATTTATGCTGGGATAAAGAGTCTAGATTGCAATACACAACCTTGGCATACATTATGAGGGGCAGGATTAGAGTAGTTACCAATTTTCGTCGTGTTTCCAGTGGAGTGAAGTAAGCACTAAGCCATAACTTGTGAAGGCATCCGTAGATACGACCAATGACCACGTTGGTGTGATTGTAACCAGACAGATTACGATTAATTGAATATCCCAGAATAGTGGATGATTCAACAGCTTTGATTTTATTACTATTTAGATATAGATCAGGTAGAAGATTAATGTTGAATTTTTTGTGGGATATAGGAATTACTTGAGATTTAGCAGGATTTAAAAATAAACCATTCGCAACTGACCAGGTATAGATGCGCTTCAGATCATCATTGATGAGAGAAGCGAGTTCGTTAAGGTTGGGGTATGGTTTTGCTAGATGTAATTGAACGTCGTCTGCATATAAATGTACTGAAGCGTGTTTGCACACAGATGGAAGGTCATTAATAAATATGCAGAAAAGAATCGGTCCCAATATTGAGCCCTGGGGTACACCTTGCTTGATTTTCATTATGGACGAATAACTCTGACCAGAAATGACCCTTTGCGACCTATCTGAAAGAAAACTGTTTAACAATTTCACAGCCCCATCACTGAAGCCGAAAATGTTCTTCAGCTTCCAACACAGAACTTTGTGATTTACTTTATCAAAGGCCTTCGAGAAATCAAGCAAACAAAGAAATGAAACGTAGCCCCTATCGAAATCTTGTCTTATTTCTTCAAACAAAATATGTAAGGCGTTCTTAGCAATTCAACCATACTTAGACTTTTGTCACGCCCACTTATGAGGGATAGGAATAAGAATAGGGTATCCAACAGTTCGCCCAAGCGGACTGTAGCCCGGCCTTATGTTTTTTCTGTATCTCTCGTTCGTGAGAGATCGGAAAAATAAAATTCAGATAGAATATGGTTCGCTCGCGATAAGGATCCGTAAAGATCCATAAAACAAATCATTCTCGATTCGCGATTTATATTTTCAATAGTTATTATTTTGGAAAAAAAAAAACATTTGAATCATATGTTTCTTATAATGAAGAAGCTGACGAATCAACTTGCTTACTTTGTGAGACAAAATTGAGCATTGGAAAAATTGAGCAGCAAAGAGGTTCTTCTAGGCAAACTTGCACAAGTAGTGCTGGCACTGCCATCAACTCAAGTCTCTGTTGAACGGGCTTTTAGCGCTCTACCATTTCTTTATTAAAAAACAGAAACAAATTATACAAAGAAACAATAAATAATGTTTTGGTAGTTTTTTTTTTTTTATAATTTACGTGCGCTAAAGGGATTTCTTTTTTCTGTAGTACAGAGTACCCTTATAGTGGAAACCACAGCGCAGGCATTTTTGTTTGTTTCTGTAAGTAGCTGCCAGCAAATGATTCATTGCCTATTTCTGGGTGCTACTTACTGTATGAAAGAATAGAAGGATAGGAAAGAAGTTTGGTACGATGGGATGTTTTTCTCAACAGGTGGCGCCTATATTGCTTTAGGGAGATCTGTTTTTGTTGTGTGTATTCAATTTATAAAAATCATGGCCCTGGTTGGGATTCGAACACACGACCTGCCAATCACTTAGTGAATACACTACCATCGCACCATTGCCACCTACCTGTTAAACTGAATGCAAATTTATTCCAAAATCTTAATATGTAATTAATACTAATTGTAGCAGCCTGTTATAAGCATACATATATAATTAATAATATAAGATTCATAGTCAGTACAGACACTATACGTATTTTCTTGTTCAACACACTGTTTTATCCTCTTTTTATAACTGTCAATGTGCTTGGTCAGCAATGGACGACGACACTTTGTCGCGATCCTTTGAAAGATAACAAAAGTATATACAAATATATTAAATGATCGTTGATGGACTTTGAGCTCCAAATCCTTTGAAAGATTACAAGTATATACAAATATGTTAAATGATCGTTGATGGACTTTGAACTCCAAATCCTTTGAAAGATTACAAGTATATACAAATATGTTAAATGATCGTTGATGGACTTTGAACTCCAAATTAAGTATAAGAGGGGTTGCATCCCCGGTAAAAATTCATTCGTGTTCTGGCAGTGAGCCAGGAAAGGTAGTGCGAACCTATTTGAACCTACGTGATCTTCATTGATACTTGAACCGGTAGCAAAGCGGTAGTATTGTGTAGTCATGTGGATCTCCGTGATCTTGATTGATCCTTGAACCAATGCTACTACTGTGAAGTACAGCATTGACTTTTTCTGATCTTACTGTTAGAGAAGAGTAGTTTTAAATACTTACCCTGTTAATTTTAGTAAAGAATATGAAGTTAAGTTTCTTTTTCCAAAATAAAGCATTTTTCAAGAATCTCAAACGCTACATAATATAATTTTCATGTAAAGTGACTTTTTTTTCTTATGAGAACCATTCGTGAACGGATCTCCAATAGTTCGCACGTGATAAATTCGCGAACGAACTATATTTTACAGATCGCAACTGATTTGATTCGATCGCGAAAACGAATTTTATTTTAAACGAACCGAAAAATTAGGTTCGCAATCGGATCAGAAATCAAATTCCTCTGCGAACTTTTCATGAGAGAACGAATCATATTTTATCGTTCTGCGAACCTTGGCTTTTTAGTAAGATCCAATTTCACGGAATCGTTCTGATGTTAGTAAACTGGGAGGTGGATCGACATGGAGAATCAATGCAATTAGTTCGTTTGATTGTTGAAATTTTTTTTACATGAATTTAAAAATCAGTTCAACCGTGAAACAATAATTAAACTGCATATACCATTTACGATAAAATAATGGTATAAATGTCAGAAGATTTGTTTAGAAAATGTATGTAAGTTCGCAGAATATCGGTAGCAAGTATGAAGTTAATTCGCTTATTAGCCTTTTTGATTGCCTCATTCCTTGTTTCCGTAGTCCAATCAAAAAAAAATTGTGTGCCAGCCTGCTGCCAGCCCCACCAACGATTTCCCATGTGTGTGCCCATTTGCTGCGCGCAGTAGTTACAATATTTATTGATCAACAAAAGCCAATTAAATAATAACATGGGGCAATAATAAATAAAAAAAAGTTAATTGAAATTAATAAATTTGTTTGTGAAGGTAGATATTGCTGTTTTCACATGATTAACTCAAACTTGTTTTTAAATCTTAGAGATTTAGAGGGAGCTCAGATACTCGAGCCCCCTCCCCCCAAGTTCTGAAACGGCTGTTTGTCTCTTCCCGGTTGCTGTAATGTACAATTTCCAAATATAAGGAAGATACTGTGTAAGTACTGTGGCAGAGCCAGAGAGAACATTTTCGGTCCTGAGAAGGTTGAAGACTTGGCTGAGCGCAACAACTTCCGAAGCTCGTCTACATCCATTAATATTCACAGAGAAATCAATATAGATCCTGAAGAAGTTGTTGAACAATTTGCCAATAAAAAAAAAATAGGAGAATGGATTTGATTTTCCCAAAAAACAATAATAAAACATTATGTTTAACTATTCTAGCATTTAAATTTAAGTTTTCGAAACTTGTATATATAAAAAATTAATAAAATTCATTACTATGTATTGCCTATATTATCAATATAACAAATTAGTAACATTTTGTTCACAAAACGTTTAATTTTATGGTTTACGCTAGTTAAGGTTTCTTAGAGGACAAAAAATAGTTGGATTCACTTATTTTATTAACCTAAAAGGACTACAAAAAATTAAAAGGGGAAAAAAATGATTGAAAAATTTTACAAGTGAGTCCCCCCCAATTTTTTTTCTGCATATGCCCCTGAATACAACGGATTATTGTAGAGGGACAACATACAAGCATTTTTCCTTACTTGAGGGGCGGTTTATCCCCCCGTTAAGGCCAGTATGGGCACACTGGCGCTGAAGTTAGTTTGTTGGACTACTAATCTAAAGGTCTCAGGTTCAAATCCCGCCGGGGCCAAGTGACATCTAATTTTTCCAAGAGTATCAATTGTCATGAAAAGTTTCTCAAATTTACCGTTCGGATTCGCCTTTTAATTGTAGGTCCCTTCCACTTCGCACAAGCAAATGTCTGAAGAAGCTAGATTTAAGGCCCTGCATTGGCAGTTAATGCCTAATATTTATTTTTTTTATTTTTGTATGGCCAGTGTGGCAAATTTCTACAAACGGGTACCTAATGGGAATTAGAAAACTGTTGACATAGGCGTCTGCTAAAAGATTGGACATTCCCAAAGCGGGGCAACGAAAGGACTGAATCCGAAGAGAGAGTTAAAAACCCTTAACCTGCGTACCCACGTACTGTGGATTTTGTTTTCAATTCTTTGTATTTATTTTTAAATCCTGAGTTTCAAAGTTTTTTTTCTTAAACCATTAAAACAAATAACTTAATTTTAAAATAAGAAAACAGACTGGTTAACTGATTACATATTTGGAGCTATTAGACAAAATAGCGTCCGGCTCAGTTGGTACTGTCATGTCATGTTGGTAGGTACTGTCATGCTCAAAGGAGAGATAATCCGAACCCTGTCAAAAAGGCAATATACAACAAAGTTTCTATAAAATCGCTAAAGATAGGCAGGCTTAGGAATTCCTGGATCAGACAAATGCAACATGGCCAGCATTTGGTTGGCCTCAGTGACGAAGTGATTCAAAATCGGGTTGTCTGCCGTTATGTTCTAAGGTCGAGCTAACCCCACAGGCGGACCAGTAGCGATGCAGTAAAGAGGGAGGGTTATGAGCCTTTTAGTCCTGATCATCTTCTCATCGCCATAAAGCAAGAGGAAGACAGAATTCAAAAACGCCCGAAATAACTCATTGGTGATCGAGACATCGCGAAATCTCTTATCCTCTCTTAGTCATCATTTCCACCATAAGTGCTCAAATCAAATAGCCAGTTGTATTCCTCCCTTACAACATTTCAACCGTAATATCCGCCATGCTAGGAATTCAGATCAACTTTCATAATTTTACTTATATCAATATAAATTAAAAGACTTGTCAATTTATATATTAGTAAATGAACTCCTGCAACTTTAAGCGTCTGACCGCACTGACAATATTTCTCTCTCCAATAAGCGCTGTACTGACTATTATTTCCATATGGAGTATAGTTCTGAAAATGACAATACTTTCATTCAACTTTTCATCCCACTTTTCAACCCTTTAAAACACTCTTTTCCAATTAAAAAGTAGCCTATGTGCATTCTCAGGCTCTAGACTATCTGTGTACCAAATTTTATTTAAATCGGTTCAGTAGTTTTGGCGTTAAAGCGAGACAGACAGACAGAGTTACTTTCGCATTTATAATATTAACTAGCTGCACCCGCCCGGCTTTGCCCTTGCCCGAGAATTCTATTGGCCAATATGTTCGAGTAGACTTCCTTATTATTGTCTATAGCGGGTATCTGGCGTACCTATGTTGCTGCCCCTAAAAAAAGAAGACCGATTTTGACCAAACTTCACAGAAACACTCTCAGGCCAATACCGAAGAATGCCTGATTTGAGCTCAACCTGTTCCGCTTAGGGTAGGTGCTTTTTGTCTGGCAGGCGCCTATGTCAGCTTACTTGTGCGAATCAAACAACAAAGCGAAAGTAAAAAACTTCGATAGAATCACTTTTCATTCACTTTCACACCGATTGTTATCAATGTGGGAAAAGCAACTTTCCGATGTCCGATTCACAAAAAAAAATGCAAAAAAATTCAATAAGAGTTATTTGAATAAAACATTGAACACACAATATCTCAAGAATGAAAGTGCGCACAAACACCACAATAGGCTTGAAACGTTGGTCTGGTCTCCCTCTTTCATATGCGCGTTCGGATAACAAAATAGGTGACGTCTGTACGATGGTTTTTTATATGTGCGATCTCTGTATCTGCATCGGAATTTACACGCATATGCACATATGCATGTGTACTCACTCAAATGCCCATAATTCATACACCGATGCAGATACAGATATCGCACATACCAAACATCTTTTGTACAGACGTCACCTTTCATGGAAAACAATTTCATTGGAATCGGTTAACGCGTTTGGCCAAACAGCGGCAACAAACTCAAATATGGATTGATTTTTATATATATAGATAGTATAAGTATATATAGTATATAGTATAAACTAGTATGGATTGTGACCAATCGAGATCTAGGTTAATAAATCCTTCGAGTAGTTCTTAAAATCGTTCTTTTGTTGTTAAGTCCTACATTTTTTATCTGCTCTATTGACATGCCGTTATTCTTCTTCTTCCATTAAGACGAGGTTGTGATCAGGATTAGAGGGATCATAACCCTCCCACTTTACTGCATCCCTGCTCATCCGCCTGTGGGGTTTGCCAGATCGACCTCAATAAATATCGGCCTCACTTCATCAAAGAGGCCAATCAAATGCTGGTGTTGTAACATTTGTGTGATCCAGGCATTTTTAGGCCTGCCTCTTTCTACGATTTGATCGAACTTTTACGTCACCGGTGATCTGCAGTCGTGTCAACCCACGGATGTTATTTCTTCCCTTAGGAAGCTGCAGCTAAGCCCCTCCCTGCAAGAGAGCCTCGATAAATATTGTTACATCCAGGCTAGGATTCGAAAAGATAAAACGTAATTCTATTTAATTAATCTTTATTAGTTCTCTTTCAATTTAATTCTTGATTATCATTCTAATAATTCACTTATTTAATTCAACAATTCACTTTAACAATTAATCACTTCAAATAAACAATCACTTTTCTCTTATTCAATACTTCCACTTTTTCTCTACTGTCATCTATCGCACTTCTTTATCGCGGTTCAGAACTAGAATGTCTTGGGTGCTCCTGCGACATCTATTTATATCTCTTAGTGACCCCTCTCGAAATTTCCAGATTCGTTAAGTTCAGAAGGTTCGAGAACAACATAATAGCTATTCAAACTGCTTTTCAAATGCTGACAAAATCGGTAATATGGTTTTCTACTAGATGGCGCTGCAAGTTGACTAATTGATGCTGAATGACACAGTTTGAGCAAACATGCAACAATATATACAAATAAATAAAATAAAATAAATAAAAAAACGTTATGCCAACAATGTGACCTTCTTCCTTATCATTCCTTATCTACACAAAATTGATCTTTGATCTAATCTCCTCTTGATTTATGGTGCGATGGTTGTGAATACACACAAAAATACAGATCTCCCTAAAGAAATATAGGCGCCACCCGTGGAGAAAAAACCACACAAAAGCATCAAACTTCTATCCTATCCTCCTATTCTTTCAAAATGTAGTAAATAGTATGTGTGTTTAATGAACCTGAGCTGCACAGAAAAGTACAGAAAAGATCAGAAAAGTACAGGATTTTGTGTTCCATGAGCAAAAATCTTGCCCCAAAATGTTTTACATTCTGTCACTTTGTGTTCCATGACGCTGTCCCGCTCAGTTAAGATCAGCAAAGTACAGGATTTTCTGCACCTCCTTTTGAGGAAGGGCAACTGCGTGAAAAGTGTCAAATTGAAGACGTCAAATGTCACTGATGTCAGCTGATTTGTTTGTTTGGCATGAAATTCGCTATTGCTCGTATCCGATGTTGTAATATCCGACAAACTTAACAAGATGCTACTGCCAGAATCTTCCAACATCTCGACTATTAAAAAGTCTGAAGTATTCATTTTGTTTTATTTATCAAAAGCAACTTTGAATCTCACTTTTCATTTAGATTTATTCATATTGGAATTCAACAGCTGATATGAGAGCTGTCACATGAAGCTGTACTTTTTTGTTCTCACTTGATCTGACAGTTTTCGCTCATGTGTGCTGATCTGATCTGTTCTGTTCTGATCTTTTTTTCATTAAACACTGCTAGTATCTAAAAAGAGATATACAAATATTTTTTTTGTTTGTGTTTTTTTTTGTTTGCTGTGTTTTTATTTAGTTGCGATTTCACGGATTCGTTCTGATGTTGGTAAATCGGGAAGTGGAACGAATTTGAAAATCAGTGCAATTAGTTCATTAAATTCTTGGAAATTTATAAAATTAATTTAAAAAATCAGGTCAACCGTTAAAAAAATAATAAAATTGTATAATATTTCGGCGATAAAAATATGGTATAAAAGTCAGAAGATGTTTTTGAAAATAATTAGTTCTCAGAATATCGTTGGCAACTATGAAGTCTATTCGCCTATTAGCTGTTTTGGTTGCATTGTTTTTAGTTGCTGTTGTCCAGCCCCAACCATGTTGTGTGCCAGCCTGCTGCCAGCCCACAACATTACCCATGCCGTGTATGAGTGTCTGCTACCCGCTGCATACACCACTGTTACTCTCGCCGCAGCAACCATCCTTATCCTTGAACAAAAACCAAAAAGCAACTATAAATAATAACATGAGTCAATAATGAATAACTAATTGTAATTTAAATTAATAAATTTGTTCGTGAAGTTATGGATATTATTTTTTGATTGAAATGTTAACAGCTGTTTTTTCACCTCAAGGCGAACTTGCTAGATTGCCAGGACTTCGAACTACTTACTTAACGGGCTCCCGACCAGTGACGTCTCTGCTTGAGACATTGCAGCATCCACTCCGATGCAATTCCAGGCACGCTTCGAGTTGTCCAGACGAACGCTCTGGCATCCGCGAGGGGGGTTTGGTTTTCTTTTTTTTCGTGAAGCATTATGGTCCACTCGCTTGATGTGGCCGACCCAAACCTGTTTTTTCGGACAGCTCATAGAGTTCGCGGTTGTATATTTTCCTTCATTCGTCTTCCTCGCACATAAGACCGAATATCCGACGGAGTGTTTTTCTTCCAATAATAGGTCTCCTTACCTGCTTATCGTTCAGCACTCGGCATTATAAAGCAGAACTGGCAGTATCAGTGGTTTCTAGAGCTAACACTTGGTCTTCCGGGTTAGGAGTTTTGAACCTTTTTTTTCCAAGCCGAAGTAGCAACGGCTTCTTAGGATAATTCTTCGTCGTATCATGTTGGGACTCAGAACCTAAGTTCTGCCCTACAGACGCCAACTGGCCAACATGGCGCTACAGCCACCTGCGGTGGCAGACTTGATGTGTTAAATCTTTTATCGAGGTCGGCGGTAAGATATTTGACCAAAATCCAGTAGCTTTAAACGATGCAATAGATGTTGATAGCTTCAAAGTTAGCATTTGAAGTTAATGATGCACCTTCGCTTGGTACTCTTTAAAAGTGCTCATTTGGGCCCCATTGAGCCTGTTTGGGGTCCTTTCCTCCACGGCAAGCAGCCGGCGTGAACAGGCAATTCACGGTTTATAAAATAGACTCACTTCAAGAAGACCAGTTCTTCTTAAGGTGCCCCATTTCCGAGTCGATGATTATTGGCTCTGCCAAAAATGCAGGCGCCATGTCTTCATCATCAGGGTGTTCTTTAAACATGCTTAGTTGATATTTAAGAGGCATCACTCTATTTGATTTACCTTAAGTGGATCTGTTATGATTCCCAAGAGTGAAAGGGACAAGAAGAGAACGTATAAGCACAAAAAATCCTATCTTGAAGTCGGATGTCGCCTGGTGCCCGAAATTCGCAAATTTAGGACTAAGCACACTTTTGGGCATGCTTCAGCGTTTGCTGTTTCTTAATTTGCGCCAGTAAAAATCAATGCATCCGAACCACAACATAGAGAATGCGTGCATTTCAATAATTAACCAAATTCAGAAAAACCAGTTTTCGGTTTTTAGAACAACAAACTTTTGTTTTCTTAGGTTATTAATTAAAATTTAATGTTGGCAATTTTTTTTTTTTAAAAAAACTTGACGTTTAACTCTGATATGTTGCCGCATGTTTGTCTTGTCATGCCTCTTCCCGCTTTAAGCTTTGCACTGCACCTCATTTGAACTGAGCTTTGTGAAATATTTCCACATTGATGATTGTGCCATGATTCGAAAACTAATTTCAATTTTAAAGAATTCCAACAACTCAACTCCACAAACGTCAAAAACGAAAACAACAGCCAGAAGAAAACAATAAATAAAGGCAATTAGTAAATCTGTTTTAAGTAAATCTGTGTAGGTGTTCCACAAATTGAAAGAGGTGTGTGCAGTTTCTTAGCGATATCTAACTACTACACTTACTAGCTCAAGACTAATTAGGTTTAGGCAGGGAGACGGTAAAAGAGGTCGAAACTGTTGCGAATAAACATGACGCGAGCGAGAAAAACATGTACAGGTCGTGTAAGAGAACAAATATTTTTATACGGAGCGTTGTCCGTATTTATTGCTGGTGTAAAATTGGCAGTTAATAGCCGCCACCCGGTTTATAAATTAAAAAAAAAACGATATAAACATATAAAAATAAATAACTGAAAAAACCCGGTAACTGAAACAATAACCGGTTTCGGGTTTAACTGACCGATTTTTCCCATCCCTACGTCCATGCTTCTATAAATATACTGGAAACTGTTAGCATTTCTTTATTGCATACTTGCCTGGTCCAATACGACTCAATCGCCTGTTAACATCTCTTTAATACTGGTACTGGACTGTTTGCGTACTCTTTGCTGGTTTTGGGGTCGCCGTCAAGGTCCAAAAGGAGTAGACTTCCCGTTTTATTCTTAATTAATTCTCGAATCCAAACTGTGCGACGTGATAAGTTCTTGCAAAGACCAACTGATCCCTTTTGTATCGGCCTACCATTTCAAGATTTCTCTTGTATGGGCGTGGGCACGTTAAAGAAAGGACTGTCGTGATTTCCTAGACATTGGGTTTGGACTAGATGGGAAGGTGCTGAGAAGGTTTAGCAAATCGAAGTCGCTGGTCTTATACCGTCGCAATTAGTTGTTTTATGATGTTTTGAATATTCTATCAAAACGGTCTGCCTTAAAACTCCTGACATAAGCCGTGAAATGTATCCGCAGGAGTGCTCGAATTTACACGTTAAACAACAACAACATTCTATCGACCGCAAAACTGTGGATAGTTGTAGATAACAGGTGCGTTTCTTTGATAAATGTGTCCACAGAAGTGCTCGAATTTACACGTTACACAACAACAACATTGTATCGCCAGCAATACAAGGGATAGCTGTCAATAACATCCTTGCTTTGGATACATAATGCAAATAGTACATACAAAAATTTATGTTACAAACAAAAATGTTTGGCTGCTCGCCATAATTGAATCGTTTATTTCAGAAACAACATACCTAAGTCAACGAGCTTTAACTTTTCAGGAGCAACAAAACACTGTTTTATGCGAAAAAAATCCAAAACACTAGAAGTTGTGAGTATGCCAAGTTATAATTTGGCTTAAGATGCACTTAAAAACCGCAAAAATGTTTAGCTTTTTTAAAGTCTTAACAGGTTTTTAAGCCTTTAAAGTTGCTTGACTTATGTCGTTTCTGAAATAAACGAACTTTTTTCGATAAAAGCTTCTGTTTTTATTATTTATTATTACAAGCTTTAAGCAAGAAAAAATGTTTACAAAAATATAAAGAAAATAATATTGATTTGTATCGATTGGATAAGAATCTATTGAAACTTTAGTTAAGCTTTAAATAAGAAAACATTTAAAAAAAAAAATATAAATACTGTTGATCTGTATCAATTGGATTAGAATCTTTTTCACAAGTTGGCCAAGCAAAGATTTCATCATAATACATATTCTGGAATGCTAATGTCTCGTGGTAGATACGATCTTAGTTTTTTATATGTCATTCATCTTCTTATTATTGATTGCCACCTTTCCAGAGGGATAAGCCAGGGTTTGCGGCAGAGCTTCCAGTTCATCTCTTTGGAGGTTGACAGGCTTAAATGTATGACTTATAAAATCATTAATAAAATCTCTCGCAACAACAGTTTTATCAGAGCAATCCGAGTGGGAAAAATGAGAAAATTTATTTATAGTAAACGTATACTTATTTTCTCTGGCCACCTATCTTCCAATAGACTCCATTGAAAGCATGTTTCTTTTATAAAAGTGTGGCCACCAGCTTTTGTAGTCGATAATGTCTATCGTTTTTGGTAAAATGACCTTGCATAGTATCAAATCAGCATATTCTTGAACAGTGTAAATTCTATCCCTTTTTTTTATTTTACGTTTTAAGACTGCGAAGTCTCTATCGCATGGTATCGTATAGGAAAATACTGTTCGATATGCTTGAACTTTTTTAAGGATACTAAAGATGACAAAACCTTATCATTGTGTGTTTTTATTTTGACCACCACAGCCATCGGAAAAAATATGCAACTCCTGGACGTCCTTCATTTTACTTTCAAAAAATTGATTTAAAAAAGAGCAGACTTCATTTGGACCCTTTCCAGCGATCCCTTTATGGTAAACAAAAAAAGTTGCGGTGTTGTCCCGAAGATCGTGTATACAAAATATGCTTACAATAAGTTGGCTCAAGTAGAACGTTTCCTGTACAGGTCATGGGATTTGAAGATTTTGCATGTAGTACGTTATATGTATAAAGTAAACAAATTTTGTGGAGAAACAGCATAAGTCAATGACTTATGTTATTTCTCTTCAAAACACTGAAATAGTACTCTCAGTTTTCGTACTTTGAGGAGTCTGACATGTGCAGTTTTTCTCGAAAAGATAAATAACTAAAAAATGAGAGTTTTGTAAAAAAAAAAGAAAATTGAAACAATCTGACTTAATGTTGTTACTGAAATAAACAATTCAATTCTTGCAATCGTTCTTATGAGCAAACGTGGATTCATTTCTCAAAGAAAAGCGGCTAATGCGGTTGCAAACACATTGATTCGAACACAATAGCATCAGCGTTGGAACCAGAAATGCATTGTCGCTGGTTATGTTACTTGGGATCGTTCTTTTGTGCAACATACATTCAAAAACAGTCGTATTGAATAAATTTGGCGGTGATACATTTATCTATCTTGGGCGATCTGCAATATCTCCTGGAGAGCTGTTTCGTTCGTGTAATACTCAAATTGCCACTGTGCAGTAATTCGGCCACCTTGCTCTGCAATGCTGAAGGGATGACGACTCGAATAGATTCTGTTTAAAGAAGTAGTGCGCTATTTTCTAGCATTAATGGAAATCGACGGTGCGCGAGAATACATCGGCGCGAATTAACGACACACTATCAGATCTGTTTCGTGGAGTGCTTAAAGCAAGCAGCAATCCACGAGCAGCAATTTGCCGGCACATAAAGTGCTCCCAAAGGGTCATAATTTACTTCAAGTGTATCTTCGTTATCGAAGGAGATGCCTGTTAATGCAAGCACTGCTCACCGTCAGAGACGGAAACAGATCATCACTATTACCCAAAATCTAGATAAAATACGCATGTGGGCTGAAGCCAATTTGGTTGAATTCAATGAGCAGAAAACGCAATTGACGACTTCGGTCGAAACAATACTTCGACTGCTTCGATTCTAATTGGTGGCAAGCCTATCAACAATTTTAGTGAGACCATGCATCTTCCTGGTGTTACACTCAACCTTAACCTGGCTTAACAAGTTTATTTTTAAAAACGCTTCCGAAAAGTTAGTGTCAGAAAACGTTGTATGTGCGAACTGTTAAGCAAGACTTTGTCTACATACCTTCCGCAGAACGCGACCTTCATTTCCATCAACTTTTGCCATAAAACGGATTTTATTAAATAGTTAGAGTGGCGGTGTGCGGATTTAAAAAAAATCATTACATTTGGCCATTTCGGGCCAAGAGGATGTGTTTCAAATTTTGAATTTCTAAAGGGTGATTTTTTTAAGGTTAGGATTTTCATGCATTAGTATTTGACAGATCACGCGGGATTTCAGACATGGTGTCAAAGAGAAAGATGCTCAGTATGCTTTGACATTTCATTATGAATAGACTTACTAACGAGCAACGCTTGAATTTTCAGTGAATGGGCCCTAGAAAAGTTGGCAGAAAATCCGCTTTTTTATCGACAAATTTTGTTCAGCGATGAGGCTCATTTCTGGTTGAATGGCTACGTAAATAAGCACAATTGCCGCATTTGGAGTGAAGAGCAACCAGAAGCCGTTCAAGAACTGCCCATGCATCCCAAAAAATGCACTGTTTGGTGTGGTTGTACGCTGGTGGAATCATTGGACCGTATTTTTTCAAAGATGCTGTTGGACGCAACGTTACGGTGAATGGCGATCGCTATCGTTCAATGCTAACAAACTTTTTGTTGCCAAAAATGGAAGAACTGAACTTGGTTGACATGTGGTTTCAACAAGATGGCGCTACATGCCACACAGCTCGCGATTCTATGGCCATTTTGAGGGAAAACTTCGGAGAACAATTCATCTCAAGGAATGGACCGGTAAGTTGGCCACCAAGATCATGCGATTTGACGCCTTTAGACTATTTTTTGTGGGGCTACGTCAAGTCTAAAGTCTACACAAATAAGCCAGCAACTATTCCAGCTTTGGAAGACAACATTTCCGAAGAAATTCGGGCTATTCCGGCCGAAATGCTCGAAAAAGTTACCCAAAATTGGACTTTCCGAATGGACCACCTAAGACGCAGCCGCGGTCAACATTTAAATGAAATTATCTTCAAAAAGTAAATGTCATGGACCAATCTAACGTTTCAAATAAAGAATCGATGAGATTTTGCAAATTTTATGCGTTTTTTTTTTAAAAAAAGTTCTCAAGCTCTTAAAAAATTACCCTTTAGTTCAAATTTTAAAGCCTCCAAATTGGTGACAGACGGACATGGATAGATCGCCCTACCTATTCTTTGATATAGTAACTTTAAAGGTGTCTACTATCCATCGTTGGCATACATAACGCAAAAATATTTATAAATCTTCTGTTTGGAGCCTGTTTTCATTTAGCTCAAATTTCACGGAGCCGTTCTGATTTTGGTTAACGTGAAGTGGTTCGAATTGGAAAATTATTACAATTAGTTCATTTGACTATACGATTTTTTTTAAATTAATTTAAAAATCAGCTCAACCGTAAAACAATAAAAAAAAAATACATAACATTTACGATAAAAAAAATGGTATAAAAGTCAGAAGATGCATTTGAAAATAATTAGTTCTCAGAATATTGTTGGAAAATATGAAGTCTATTCGTCTATTAGCCTTCTTGGTTGCATTGTTCCTAGTTGTTGTAATCCAATCCGAATCAATGGCCCGAGCTGAAGTTGCGTCAAAACCAATCTTAGCTACCGCCAAAAAGCAAGTAATAATAGTAAATAATAAAATGGCACAATGATGAATAAAAAATTTTAATTTATATTTATAAATTTGTTTGTGAAAAAATACCAAATAGCAGTTGTTTTGTTTCACCTCAGATAGGAATTAGCGGATTTATGGATTCATGGAAGTTCTTGAGAAGTCATTTTTATGGCTGCAGATCTTTTAGTTTGCAAACTGGTTAGAATTAGTTCTTCTGCCAGGACCTCGTATCGTATTGGCACAAGCATTTGATTCTGGAAAAAGCAATTTCAGTAGTTTAGTGCGGATGGCTGTCTACCACTAAAAGAGGGATGCGGCGTATCGGTTCCATTTTAGAGAACAATCAATTCCCCATAAATAGGGGGTCGTCATTAATTTAAATTGTTAGGAGGGTTGTCTTTAACCGGGTTGACAATGTTGATGTCATACTTTACGCAGATGACTAGTCATATTGGCGGGAACGCCAAGTTCTCTACAACTTATTAGTCTAAAAGCCCACAGCTAATTAAGGGTATGAGATATGTGTATTGTTTCCAGACGCTCAACTTTTGGCGGAATAGTCCTGTCGAGAATTTGTCCCGACGATCCTAAACAAAAAATGTCAACTTTATATGCTACCTGTTTAAGTAAGGTTTAAGTGGCTGTCAGCAAAAGCCAACACACGTACACCAATATCAGGTCCTTTGTGATACGACGTGGATCTAGGGGAACTTATCATCCAACTCGTTAAACCATTTAGAGCTTTTGACGAAGCGTGATGACTTCTAACATCAGTGTTAGCCAAGTCGTGTAGATCGTTTAGTAAGAAGGCTCCCAGACTTTATTAAAGAGAGCAGGGATTTTACAGAGATGATGGAGTGTAGTCTTCACCTCCTCTTCATCTATGCAGCGTCTATGAGACAGTGCGCAGTGATGACACCTACTATGGAATTAATGTTCAGTCGGTTAAGCGAAATTAAATATTTAGAGCGTCGCAGGTCCAGCTTTGGCCAGGTCTATTTTGTCGCTAGACATATTCTGTCACTCGCCCACCTATGGTTTGGTCTCTCCATCGCATATAGCTTAAACATAAGTTTGCGTGTAGCGATTGGCATACTAAGGGAACGTATTTCACGTATGTTAGGTTAGGTTAGGTTAGGGGGGTTGGATACTAAATTGTACAATATGTATGCAATCCTGCATCTTCTGCACCAGCCATTTGTTGCGATCCCTATCCCTATGACCATGTTTTCGATTATGCAGTGTCCGGTTAATACCCCGACAATACAAACTCCACGGGTTTGGTCTCTGTCAAAGGACAATGGGGACTTAGATCTCTTTTGTCAATGAGGGCAACATGCTACGAGTTATGACACAACCACTAGTGTTGCCCCATTTTTCCGTGCCAGTCTTATCTTGACACCGTCAATGAAGCTCTTAGCTGTTAGGGGAGGTAGTTCCTTCACGTCAGCTTCAAGTAGGTTCATATCAGAGCCGCATCTAGCCAGCATATCCGCTGTTTCGTTCCGTTCTGTAGTCCTTGGCTGCGGTGGCTGGGTTTCCCCGCATTGGGGATGAACATCACTCGCACTTCTTTCCAGCTATCTGGAACGAGTTCGGGCCCGCAGACTTGTACGGTTGGAAGGATTTTATTGCCCATGCCATTCTGTCTTTGTAAGTGTAGTCTGTAGAGTACGTCATTGCTCTTCATCCGGATGTGAAAGGGTGCAGTCGATGAGGGGTGAAATGTCGTTTCCTGTCCACCTGCTGTCTTCCCTACATAGGTGCCCATGGGTGTAGGTTCTTCACTAAAACCTTCCTTAGTCTAGCAGCCTCTGTGGTAGATTTATTGCCGGGACAGAAATTAGTCCAGGTCGCTCTTTTTCCTGCTCTGGTTTTCTTTTTGATCTCGTGGACGTTTGTTCCAGACTGTCTTATTGTTTTATAATTTGTTCGTTCAAAGTTAATAGTATAATTTATCCTGAAACGATCGGAAAATGAACATACAGAGAAAACCTTCAAGTCATTGATCCTGAACTTATTCATTCCGAGTACTATTGTCAGATCTATTACCTCCTCCCTAAGCTTGTTGGAAAGGTAGGGTGACTACCCTTATTACAGATATGCAGGTTGGAATGTATTATATATTAAAGTAAGGACTCATTTCTTTATTTACGAGTATGACTTTGCTGTGTGTGGTGGGCGTTTTCATCCATACCTATAACCAGGTTGGATCTGGTGGTGCTGGTATGTTGTACAAGGTCTCTAAGTAGTGGGGTGGCACAGTTGCACGTTAGCTACCTAATTTGTTATTTAGCTAACGCCATAACTAGGTAACTAACGTAGTTAAATTAGCTGCACTAAAAATGCAATCGATTTGGTGGTTAGCTATCATAATGACAACTAATTTTAGCTATTAGCTATTAGTTGCAGGTTGTGTAACTAAGCACGTTAGGTTGCCAAAGTTAGTTGCGGATGACAACTAAAAGTTGGTTAGCTTTTTAGCTGTAGCTTTTTAGCTGTCTAGGTAATAACTAATAACTAAATCAAAATTTATTGTTTTGCTAAAATGGCGATAAGTTATTGGGATTTGTTATGCATATTGCGTTTAAAATAAAAATTGATTGAATGTCCCTTTTATTTTACATCAGGTTAGTTTACAAAGAGGTCCTTGGAGCCACAATAAAGGTCCTTTAATCCCGAAAAAGGATATTTTTCCAAAATGTCTTTAGAAACGGCACGGTATACATGAGTTCAATGTTATTTGAATAAGGGGTCCTAGAAACAACAAACATTTTGGGAAAATATCCTTTTTTTGACTTTTAAGGACCTTTTTGTTGTTCCAAAGAACTCTTAGTCAAATAACATTGAACGCAGATATACCGTGTGGATTCAAATGATATTTTGGAAAAATATCCTTTTTTGAAAATTTAAGGACCTTTTTTGTTGTTGCAAGGACCTCTTAGTCAAATAACATTTAACACAGATACACCGTGTGGATTCAAATGATATTTTGGAAAAATATCCTTTTTTGAAATTTTAAGGACCTTTTTTGTTGTTGCAAGGACCTCTTAGTCAAATAACATTTAACACAGATATACCGTGTGGATTCAAATGATATTTTGGAATAATATCCCTTTTTCGATTTTCAAGGACCTTTTTTGTTTATTACAAGGACCTCTTAGTCAAATAACATTGAACACAGATATAAGGCGCGGTTTTCTTGGAGTTTTTGAAAAAAAAAAAATTTCGGGTTTAAGGACCTTATTTGGTGCTCCAAGGACCTCTTGGTAAATAACCTTATGACAACTAAAAGTGGCATTCTTCAATCGGCCATCGGTTACCTCTTACCTTCAACTGATGTACAACAAACTTCAAGCTATACAACCTCAATTATTCAAAACTTATCGAAGACAAATCTACTTCCACACTATTTCCCCGTGTTTCGTAAGGACATAATAATCTCTAAAATTAAACATAAATAAAACTAGAAAATGTATAACGAAATAAAAGAATCGCTCCTGTTCCTGTAAACCTTTTCGGATTAAATTGTTTGAAAAAAATTATTAGTTGTGTTCAATCGATAGCTAAAAAGCTAAAACTAAAGCTAATTATTGTTAGTTACACTCTGGCAACTAATTTTTCATAACTAAACACGCTTAGTTACACTTCGCAACTAATAACTAATTTAGGTTCAAAATTTGTGGCAACTACAACTAAAATTATGGTTTAGTTATGTACGTGCAAAGAAACTACAGCTAATTTAGTTGTAGCTTTTTAGCTATTAGCTAAGCTAACTATTGTGCAACTCTGTGGGGTGGGCAGGTATGTAGATGCGAAAATGAGCTGGGCCCGTTCATGAGGTCACTGTCAAGTCGGGCCATAATTCGACAAGGCCGTGGATATAGCGCGTCAAGATAGCGTATGACTGCTTGTTGCCACATCCAAAAACCTTGATGCTATTCTGTCAACCAGCGCTATCAAAATTGCGACATTGTTGTCGCTTTCTGCTACCAGGGCTTCACGGATATTGGCCTCTACCTTGAACTAATTGTCCGTCGATAGCTTACCATCCAGGTGGCTGCGGTCCACAGCTGCCAGGCCGATTTCGTCGCCTTTAAAACTGTTCCTTGCTTTCTTGGCCGTGTTTCCCCTGACCTCGTCAGCTGATCTTATCCTTTTAGGGATGGATATGACTTTGTTTTCTCTTCCGGTAGTCTTCATATATCAGGTAGAAGATGTAGAAGAGTTCATCAGCCCAGCAGTTTTCCGGAACGTGCCTATTCTCCGACACCCAGAGCAGATGAATGAATATCGTCGCAAGGTTGGTGGGATTTGCACTTCAACTTTGAAATTAGCATTTAGGTCTAACGTTGAAGTCGAAGGTGAAACTGAGGTGCTAATGTGTTCCATCGCTTTAAAAAGCATTGGTTCTAAGACGTGCGGCGTGGATGTCAAAGTCGAAGTCGGAGTTGAAGTGTTAATCGTGTCTACCATAAGGGACTGCACATTGTTCGCCGATGTTGAGCTCAGTCATCAGGAGTTCGTAGAGCACGCATTGTACCTACGCGATTTGCAAGCTGACGTCATTAAAATTTATTACTCATTTTGTGATGAAATATTTACCCTTGTATGTACAGATTTAATTCACAGCATCTGAATGTGTTTCTTGAGGGGTTTTCTTATTACTTGTGTAGAGTGAAAGCTGTTCATCTTCAAGTTAGGGTGATTTAAACGTAGATTTGTTGAGCCCATGTTCTTCAGATTCGTACCCTACACTTATGGCTGAGCCCATTACTTCATATGTAAATGATATATCAAGGCCAATTGCAAATACCTGCCTTGATCACGTTTTTTGACGTTTCATAATAATTCCTACCAATCAATGTGCTGCTAATGTTGACCTTAAAATTTCTAAGCACTGTATGACTTAATACTTTGAAGAAATGCAACTGCTTAATCAAAACGCGTCAACGTTATCTAGGTTAATTCTACCTTGCAGCAGCAGGCATAGCTGCCAGCTCTCCCAAAGAATTAGCCGCCTTCCTAAAAAACTGCGGCATTACGGACGAGCTCTAAATGAAGGATATCACAATAGGCCCACAAGCGGCCGCAGTGATCGGCTACAATATACCACCTCCCCCCAAAAATCTAGTCTAATCTAATAGGTACTTTGTAAAAACGTGAAAAACGTAAAGAAAATTAACTTTTCTCAACTGAATCAAGATTTGCGTTATATTAATTATAATAATATGCTGAAGAAAACGCATGTAAAGCATATGATTTATTACTGTTGACAGTTGTTTTACAACCTGCCCAAAGGAATTTCTTAGGCAGAAATTCGTAACTTTTTCAGTCGAGGTGATTTGCTCTCTCTTTTACAAAATATGTGTGTTAGGGAACAACTTTAAGCAGTTTTTAGTAACTTTGAGTAGCTTCAAGTTAATTGAAAAAGTAAGGGAACACTTATTAATAAATCATGCAAATGATGGATATTGCAGATATAGTAGATATAAGGTGTGTTCCTTACTTTTCAAGTAACTTCAAGCTAATTCTCAAATTTCGAGGAGTGGGGTTACAAAATAGGCGCCGGGAGTGGAAGTGCTAAAATATGATATTTTTTCTCGGATGTGGTGACGCATGAGCAATTGGACACAAAGATTCAGCCAAAGAAGTTGCTTTTATAATGTGTTTGTCAACTTGTGGGGTGAGTGCGACCCACTAGGTCCACACGATCAACTCCCAGCGTGATATGAATAATAAGTTAAGAGTAAAGGGATGAAAAGGTTTGAAATAGAAAATATGCATGCATTTTTCAGTGGGCCTGCTAGTAATAATATAAATACATATAATAAAGGAGAGTAGGTACGTGAAAACTCAATAGAATAAATAAATAAAATTCTTTGATTGTTCTTCTCATTCAATATCAATATTATTTATTTATTCTATTTATTGTTTACTATTATAAAAAAAACTGTTGGTTGCTCTTTGATAAAAAAAACTTAATGAAAATAACTGATATTTTGAAGTTAATGGATTGCCAGCGAAACAAATTAGATTGGATAAATCTTTGTAAAGAATTTCTTAAACTTTTTTTTCAGTTTTTTAAACAAAAAGACGGCAGGTCTGAATTCAATGTAATTATTTCAGATCATGTTTAGATAAATATGCGTCGATTGGGCCCATACCGAAACCGATATCATTTTTATACGCGAAAAACGTGAACGTAAAACTGTTCACGCACGTGCATACGTACGTACACACACACGGACACACATCTTCTTAAGAAAACTCAATTGAAGGTAAAGAAT
Organism: Portevinia maculata; assembly: GCA_949715645.1. NCBI lineage: Eukaryota > Metazoa > Arthropoda > Insecta > Diptera > Syrphidae > Portevinia > Portevinia maculata. Next base: position 227,549,926 of record OX454526.1, read on the forward strand.
TTCACTAATAAATAATGTCGGAACTCAAGGAAGTGTTACGTTTGCGACGAGATTTTTGATACATAAAATATGAAAGCATTCCAAATCATATTCTTCATCAACACATTCATCTTCCAGATCACCAGGATCAAAGTCTGGATCTTCTCCAAATGTTCCATCGTCGCAAAATGCGTCGCTGGTTTGACTATCGAAATCTGTATCCGATTTTGACACAATTTCCGAAATGCAGTCGCCGCCAACATCTTGAAATAGCTTCAAGACTGATCTTTCTTTTTTGTTGTATTTGTCCATGGTTCTGCAATAAGTAAATAAGATATGTGTTCCTAAAATTTTAATAATATATCTTTACCAGAAAAAGTATAGAGAGGGGCACACTCTTCTCAACAAAATTTTGTGTTTCTTCTTACTCATCTCCAGAGACTCTTTTTCAAATCCAGAATATATGACGGCTATCACCGTCATGTTGTTCTGTCAACTTCAATAGTGTTGCCGAAAACAGGCAAGCGAAAAAGAATAAAAATGCTATATTGTTTTTTGCGTCAAACTTGTTTTTATTCTGTCAATATTGTTATAACAAATATGCAAGGTATCCCTTAAGCGACTCCGTTGTTATCCGTTTAATTGATTTCACTGAGAATCTTCTGGCTTTACTAAAAGTATGGCTTTCACAAATTTAAACTTAACTGGGATGTTGTTGCTCCTAACTATGTATATCACAAAGGAATGCTTAAATAAAAAAATAAAAAAAACAAGTTCGCTGAATGTCACCCGAACGTATAAGGCATTCAATTAAATGCGACTGGTTTCTGTGTACTTTGTTGGGCTGAGTATTTGATAAACTATATTTTACATAAGTACAAAGGAATATGTTGTTCGGTTTCTCATAAAAAAAGCCAAGTTTTATTAATTAATTTTGTCTTAAAAAACATCACAAAGAAAACAGATAGAAAGAAATATCCCATTAATACTGTTGAAATACTGAATTGATTCCGAGGGAATTCAGACTACCTTAGATGCCGTTTTTTGTTTGCTTGTTCAGCTTTTTGGAAAACACTTGCACACTAAATGCGCTCAGTTAAAATTCTATCATTTAGAAGCTATGAAAGCGTCACACGTCAACGCGTTATTTTTATCTTTTCTAGTTACTTTTGTCTTATTGTTTAGCTTACGTCTTAACTTAAAAATTCTTTAGATAGTAAAAAAAATCAAAACTTAGAACAAATACTTGCGCAATATGCACATACTCTATACATACTTTATACTACATGTACCTTACTTAGAAACGAAAGGAAAAAAACTATTAGGTAGGTGTGTGACATTCACTTTTCGCCACTGTGGAACTCGTCTAGGCATAGCTTACAGCTCCACGAACCTTCGGGTGGGGTTATCAGCGGTGGCGACAGGCAATACATATGGTATCCTCTGTCGCAGTCGTCACAGAACAGCAGCTGATCATCATTGTCTGAAGTGCCGCATATAGAGCAATACTTGCACTCTATACACTGCCACCTGTAACGTTTCACGGATATGATCATGTTTGGCGTGAACTGAAGGCATGTTGGATGACCGGATCGACCGCAATCAGAGCATGAGACAAGTTCCTCGGGCAGGTTGGTCTTTTTATTTTCACGTGCGTCTCCCAAACAAAAGTCGCAGTATGGCGATGGATGTGCTGTCGCATCACGTTCAGTTCGCATTTTGTTAGCAGCAACACCACCACCGATGCCAGATCCTTTCTTGGGACTTGATTCAGCTTCATCACAGGGCAGTTTATCGGTGGAAGCAAGTAAAGACAGCGGTTGATCGTCCATAGTGGTTAAAGGGGAAGCACAAGAGTTCGAATTTAATGTTGCGCTGGCATTGGCGGTCGACCGGCGTTTCGATTCACTGTCAGCGTTGCCACTTCCCTTTCTTCTACCACCTGAAAGACAACATTACTTACTTAAATTGCAGAAAAAAGGTAAACAAAATACTTTACCCCTTCGACCTCTTTTTGGTGTCGAATCCATATTTACTGGCGGCTTCTTGGCTGGTCTTGCACGTTTTCGTTTGCGGTTGCTGTACGATTCTTCAAAGTCGGCATCTGAGTCAAAGTCTTCTTCGAAGTCCTCAACGTGCGTTAATTCCATATCTTCATAGAACCATTCTTTTTCTGGGTTTGGGTGGCTGTCTTTGCTATCATTATCGGCCGTTGCACCAAGAGAATTACCATCCGGTTGTATGACTGTTGCTGGAGGGAGAACATATAAGAAAACATGTGAATTAATTTCTTATAAAATTACGGAACGTATTAAATGCTCTAAAATATGGAATCTGGAGGGAAACATGATAAAAAGATTAATCTAACAAAAACATCAAGTCGAGTAAGTTTAAAACTTTTTACAGTCGAACCGCCGATTACTCTATTATTCGTAAATGAAACAGGTTTTCTTTTTTTGTGGTCAAAAGGAATAGGCTTTTTGCCAAATTTTTACTTAAGAGGCTCCCGACCCGTGAATTCTCTCTCTGAGAGACAGCAGCCTGCCATCCTCTGTGATTCTGGACACGCTTCCACAGGAGCAACTCTTTATTGATGCTCACGTCTAGGATGGACAGCGACATTTTCCAGGATTTGGTCTATTGTCGATTTGTCGGACCGGAAGCCACATTGGTACGTGCCGTTACGTGGGTTTTAAAACGGCTTTAGTCGTTCACACAGTACGTGGGAAGGGATCTTTGCGACATTTAAGCAGGTTAGTTCTTGTAGAACATATGAATGCATTTTTGTAGGTGGGGCATATGGAGCTGCCATTTCAATGGAGTCACCAAATAGAACAACAGTGGACTCTCGAACCTTAATAGATCAACAAACAATAATTCTGACTGTAAATAATAAAACTAAAAAAAGGGAAAGGCTACAGTCGGCTTAGGCGGACTGTTGGATGCCCTATTTCTATTCCTATCCCTCAGTGCCAGTGAACGTGGCAAAACTATAAGTATGGGTAAATTGATAAGGGATATACACATTTTGTTATAAAACATTTAACGGATTTTATTGAAAAAACAAAGTTTTAGTAAAAAAACATGCTTCTCAAAAGTGGGCGTGGCAGAAAAGTTTATATCACAGATTACCTATACTGGACAGTCAACTTCCACATCCTCCGTCCTCTGCGACGCGAAAATGGGCGGTAAATAATCCTCTCTCGAAATGTTCTATCGGTTAATGAATATGAAACAATAAAAGTGAAGTTAGTTAGTTCCGTCAAAGTGCAAGTGATTGCCAAATATGACAAGATTGTTGTGGTGAGTTTCATTTGATAGAAATTGGTACATACATGTTCATATCTGAAGCAATTTGCTTTTACTTTGTATCTTCTTTTCTATAAAATTAATAAATAATATTTTGTACAGCTCCGTTTATATTTGACGTTTCTCAAAGTTCCTAATTTTGTTTTTGTGGTAAGATGGAGTGTCTTTGCTGAGTGGTGGGTTTGGGATAATTACTAGCGAATGCAACAAATAGAAGTAAACAACTTTTTTTTAAACATCTGCATTTTAGAAGTTTAAGATCTTTTGTGCCGTAGGGGCCAGAAAATATTCAGGCTAGTACAGTTTCCACTTTCCGTATAAAGCAGACAACGTTACCAGCAGAAGATTTCTTTATGTCTTTTTGTATACCATTGAGGGCTGGGCATTCACATTGTAGGTTATAATGTAAAGGAAAAATAGAGCGTGGAAGAGTATTCCATATTCGTGTTGTACGGCTGAGGAAAGACTTTTTGTACTTCACTTTAAGTCCGAATACAGGCTTCAGGGTGAACTGATGGGCATTAGTTGCATGGCGGGTATTGCGGTTGAAATGTTCAAGGGGTGGAATGCAACTGGCTATTTCGTTAGAACACTTATGGTGGAAATACCGAAAAATAACGAAAGACAGGAGACATTGCGACGATGACTTAGAGAGTCAATCGATCTCGCGATGTCTCGGTCGCCAATAAGTTTTATCGCGCGTTTTTGGATCCTGTCAAGTAGCTCCCAATAAGTTATTGGTGCACCAGACCAGATATGAGCGTTGTACTCGAGTTTCGGGCGAATAAACGCCTTATAAATTGTAGCCAGATCAGAAGGGGTAAAATATTTCTTGCATCGCTTAAGGAAGCCTAGACATTTCGCAGCGTTCTTGGCGACATCGAATATGTGGTCATTCCAACGAAGGTTGTCATTAACACACATACCAAGAATGGAAAGTCTTTCGGTTTCAGCGATGCAAGTGCCATTCATAGATAATGGCAGTGTGTGTGGGTTTTGCTTTAATGACAGGAGACAGCATTGTGTTTTGGAAGCATTAAATTCCACTCTGTTGGTTGTACCCCACTGAGTTATGATGTTAAGATCGGAATTTAATGAGCTTAACATACGTTGCCGTTCCAGTTCCACACCCGAAGAAAAGGGGCGTGACCCAAGAAACGAGTATGAAAAGCTGAGGGTACTGTCATCAGCAAAGGAATGGATTGGATTAGAAGTAACAGACAGGAGATCATTTATAAAAATGAGAAAGAGAGTCGGGGAAAGAACGGAGCCTTGGGGAACACCAGCATTTATTTGGTGAGTCGCAGACTTGAAACCGTCCAAGACAACTTGTATTGAACGGTCCGAAAGGTAATTTCTAATCCATTCAAGAAGATTATCATCGATTAAATCACCATCATTTATTTATTGTACAGTAGTAACGACTTAGATTAGTTTACATCGATTATAACTATTATAGAGATTTAGGACAACTGTGATTTAATTTTATACAAAGAAGATGGATATTATTTTAAATTTATTATTTTTAAGGGAAAAAACTACAACCAAAACCCTTATACAAAACTTAAAAGCTAATACTGCACACAATTATAAGTAGTAATATGATTTAATTGTTATTCTAGTATTTGAAGAACAAGTTCATTTTCGGATAATGAACAATTGTCATAAAATTTTTGTTTATAAATTTCAATATTTATGTTTAAAAAGTTAATATTTGCTAGTTTATGTAACCTACGTGTTGAGTAAGTTCTTGGGAGATCTAACATCAATTTAAGCACTTTATTTTGACATCTTTGTAGTTTTAATTTATAAGTTTTGGCACAGTCGCCCCAAACAGGCGCACCATAAAGAAGGATGGATTGAAAAATTGATTTGACCAAAATAATTTTGTTGTCTTTACTAAGTTCAGATTTTCTGGATATTAGGGGATAGAGAATTTGTATGTACATATTTATTTTATTTATGGTTGTAGATATATGTTTATTAAAGCTCATTTTTTTATCCAACATAATTCCGAGGTATCTACAATGTTCGGACCAGTCAATGCTGACTGATCCTATTTGAAGATTAACATTTGTGGCAAGAAACATGGCTTACGACGACGTGAGAACCAAATTGCCTGGGATTTTTGAGCATTTAACTTGATTTTCCATTTGTTGAAATAATCTTTTAGTTTATTTAGAGACTCTTGCAGGGTACGCTGTACATCCCTATACAATACCCCAGCTGCGTAAATGACTGTATCATCAGCGAACATGGCAGTTTTGACGTTATCCCCAAGATGAGGAAGGTCAGATACAAAGATATTAAAAAGTATGGGCCCGAGTACCGAACCTTGTGGTACGGACACCGTAACTTGTGCAGAGGAAAACTCTTTACTCAATGTTATCATAAACTTTCTATCGGATAGAAAGCTTTGAATAATTTTTATTATGGGCATTGCAAAATTTAAGGACTTGAGTTTATGAAGCCTTTTCGATGTCTAACATTCAGGGCTATCGTGAACAAAATTCCCTCCGGAATATTTCCCATTTTTCCGGAATAAATTGGTATCGTAGACAAAAATTCCCCCCGGAATTTCGCGAGATTCCAATATTTCCTTCGCAAGTATGCTGGTGGAAATTCAAAAATCTAAGCAATTTGTATGTGGATAAGTAGTCGGTTGCTTTTAAGTTTGTATTTTAAATCAAAAAAAGTGAAATAAGAGTTGCATGTTTGTTCTGGCTCAAATAAAAAGAATTTAAATAAAAAAAAAGTGAAATAAGAGTTGCATTGGTTTGTTGTGACTCTAATAAAAAGAAACTTTAGCTTTAGAAAAGAAGAAGAATTTTGTCTTTATGGAAGTGTTTTTTGTTCAAGTTTTATTTCGATAATTTTATAAAAAAATAAACATACATATATGTATGTAGGTCTAACTCAACTAATCAAAGACAATTGGAGATGATGGTACATTTATGTGATGGAAGCCGCGACATTGTCAATGGCTTCACTACGAATAGGAGCAAAGACGATGTGAATACATTTTGGAAAACAAAACGCCATAACATGGAGATGGAAAAACTAAGAAAAAGGGAAATTGAGGCAAAAATAGAATTTAAACAGCGTCTTATACAAATTGAAGAGGAGAAACTTCAAATAATGAAGAATTTGTTTATGTCACTTCACTAAACCGAACGCAAGTATAATAAAAAAAATTAATAACATTAACACAATTTTCTGTTAAAAAAAAATACCAAAATCTCCACAAATACCTATGAGCTTATAAATTGAATTATTATTGAACATAACTTCGAAAATTCCGGGGGAAATAAATTCCGATGGAGATTCACGATACTAGGAATAATTTCCAAGGAACAAAAAATGTTCGGGTGCAATTTTTTTCCCCAGGAATTGCCGATAGCCCTGAATATGAGACCAGTTGACTTTCTCGTATTTAAATTATCTTTAACATATTTTTTAACCCTTGCGATTTGTTGGATGGTATTGTGGGTTTGCCTAAATCCAAACTCAAAGCTAGGAAGAATATTATTCGAATCAACAAAATCATCAACTTTTTCTTTGATTATCTTTTCTAACAGTTTGCTTACACTGCAAAGCAAACTTATAGGCCTATAGCAATTAATTTCACTTTTAGGTTTTCCCAGTTTGTGAATCGTTATAACTGACGCTATTTTCCAACACTCTGGGAAATAGCACAGTTTGAGGCACGCATTGAAAATAGTTGTTAAATATTTTATACCACGCAACGGTAAAGATTTAAGTAACTTGTTGTTTATACCGTCAAGGCCAGGTGACTTTTTTATTTTTAGATTTTTTATGAGAATGCTTGTTTTAGTGTGGCTAACAAAATAAGAGGGAGGTAAAATCGTGTCTGATTCTGAGATGGAAGTGATTGAATTATTGACTTCACGAACAGTATCTGGATCACTTAAGTTAGCGGAAATAGTGGTGTTATTAGAAAAATGTGTTGCTAGAAGATTAGCCTTTTCTAGTGGTGTAATATACAACTGGTTTTGAACTTTAAGGGGCGGAATACTACAACCTCTCTTATTATCAATTTTGAAACTTTCCAGAAGGGTTTACTTGCTTTATCAAAAGAGGAGAGTAGTTTTCCCCACCGATAGTTTCTGTACTCTGAAATTTCTTTGTCAATTACTTTGTTAAGAAATTTTACACTATTTAAAAAGAAATCATAGCGGTATCTAACCCATTTCCTTCTTTCCAAGTTTCTCAGTCGAATTAAATATAAAATGTTAGAAGGTAGCTGTACCGATTCGGAATCTTTGATGGGTCTTTTGGGGATTGCGTAGTTAGCCGCTCCTTTTATAATCGAAGTAAAGTTGGAACACATTGAATCAATAAATAGAAGATCGTGTATATCCTCTAAATTAGTATCAGGACAATTTCTGTTGATATATGATCTATATACGAGGGCGGGTCAATAAGTCCGTGACTTTTGGAATAAAACACAGATTTTTTGGTAACAAAATAATTTTATTTTTCAACGTAGTCTCCCTTGAGCTCTATAAACTTTGTACAACGCTTCTCCAATTTTAATATCCCTTCCAAAAAAAACGATTTGTCGAGGTCCTCAAAATATGCCTTTATTTGCGAGATGACTTCATCATTGGAGTCAAATCTTTTTCCACCAAGCCATTTCTTCAGGTTTGGGAATAAGAAGTAGTCACTCGGAGCCAAATCTGGAGAATAGGGTGGATGAGGGAGCAATTCATAGCCCAATTCATGGTTTTTTGCCATGGCAACTGCACATGTGTGCACCCTTGCATTGTCTTGGTGGAAAAGAACTTTTTTCTTGGCCAAATGAGGTCGGTTTTTTTTCAAATCGTCATTGAATCGGTCCAATAAGTTGGCATAATATTCCCCATTGATTGTTCTTCCCTTTTGAAGGTAGTCAATGTGGATTATCCCGCGTGCATCCCAAAAAACAGTCGCCATAACTTTATTGGCTGCCAAACCCACCTTGGCCTTCTTTGGCGCCGATTCACCCTTAGAAACCCACTGTTTTGACTGTTGTTTGGTCTCTGGTGTGTTGTGATGGATCCATGTTTGGTCCACGGTTACAAAACGGCGCAAAAACTCCTCCATATTGCGATTAAACAACGCCAAACCTTCCTGTGAAGTTGTTACACGATTGCGTTTGTGGTCGACTGTGAGCAAACGCGGCACCCATCTTGCGGAAAGCTTTCTCATGCCCAAGTGATCATTCAAAATTGAAACCACTGAGCCATTCGAGATCCCTACGGCTTCCACAATCCCTCGCACTTTCAATCTTCGGTCGGCCAACACCATATCGTGAATTTTTTCGATTGTTTCGGGTGTAGAGACCTCAACTGGGCGTCCAGGACGTTCGGCATCTTCAGTGCTTGTACGGCCACAACGAAATTCAGTAAACCACTTTTTTTGCCATTGAAATCGATGGTGCAGAGTCCCCATAGTATTTTTCAAGCTTAGCCTTGGTCTCGGTAATGGTTTTTTTTCGCAAGAAATAATGCTTACTAAGCACACGAAATTCACTTTTTTCCATTTTCTCCTCAAACTAGTGAGTAGTCTGATAAAAATAGCTGTCAAACACAAACTAACTGACGCAGCAAGTTTAAATTTTGACAGGAGTCAACTGACAGATGCCTGTTGACAGGAGCAGTGTTGCCGTTTCAGTAAAGAGGTCAGAAATTCAAAAAGTCACGTACTTATTGACCCGCCCTCGTAGATTCTAGTTTGCTGCAGAGTACTTATAGTAATAACTGCTTTGTCTAGCATTTGCAACATTATTCAAACAAATATCAACAGGTAAGTGATCTGATCCAAGTTTATTATGCGCGAAAGGTATGCTGCAGTAATTTGGAGAGTTAGTTATAAAAAAATCAAGAGTGGAGGGGGCTTTTATTCTGCGAAGATGGAATATAAGTATGGTTTGGAGGATACAGTATCGAGAAATTTGGGTGACTATCGATAATGTCATATAAAACATTGCCCCAACAATTAGCGCGGAGGCAGCTCCAAAGCTGATGTCGACAGTTTAAATCACATCCAATAATTACTCTGTGTCGATATCTGAATAACTTTTGCAAATCTCTTTTGAACAGGGTAATAATTTCTGTGTTTCTATTTCCACCACGGAAACAGACACGAAAAATACTCATTTTAGAGTTGCCATCTAATGTAATGTCTATACCTATATTCTCAATACAATGCAGATTTAAGTTAGGATGAATTGAGTGTGCAATACCTTTCCGAATTAAGATTGCAACACCACCACCTCTGTTGGGCTCCCTATCGAGGCGTAGCAGAAAAAGTTTGGATAGGAAAATGATTTGTTGTTCTTAAGCCAGGTTTCTGTAACGAGCGCAATGTTATTTTTTTTTTTCTATAATGAAATTTAAAAATTCTAATTGTTTTTTTTTTATGCCTCTTGCATTCCATGTTATTATGTTGAGAGAATTAGCTTGCATGTTCATTTGAGTATATATACTTAATAGCTAGAGAAGTGATAACATTAAACTGATCTGATTTGGAATTACAAGAGCGAAGTTTTGTTAAAACTTCATTTAAGAGAGAATTTATCTCTTCAAAAGAGAACAAATTATTGGATTTAGGATTGGGAGTGGGAGTTGGCGAATTTCTACGAGGAACAAGTGGGGCTGAAACAATGTTGGGTGCTGTGTAAGGCGGGACGGAAAAACGAGGAGGGGGACCAGCTCGTGAAGGTAGCGGGGGGAAATGATTAAGGGAGAAACGATCAAATGAAACGTGTTTTTCTATTGTTGATGATGATGGTCTGTTTTGTTTCTTCTGTGATGAGCGGCGAGAGGAGAATTTCTGTCGAATATCCAAGTACTGTTGTCGGCTGATGCAGCTAGGATCAAAAGACTTATGTGAACCATTGCAATTGGCACAGCAATTATTGTCGGGAGAAGTACAGTCTGTGGTCTTGTGACTACCAGAGCAATTGGCATAAAAACTATTTACATTACAGTGCATGCAGCCATGGCCATACAACTGGCAGTTGTGGCACTGAGTAACTTTGCCGGGGTTATGTCTCTTGTATTCCCAGCGGATAAAAGTTTTAAATAAACTAGGGAATTTAAGGCGAAGTTCATTCAACTTAATTGATCCACGTTCTATATAAATAACGTATAAACAGTTTTTATATTGAGATTTAGATTTAGAGTTTATTGTGATTGTTTTAACATCAATACACTTTAGTAAGGCTCAAGCCAGACAAGATTACTTTAAATGGTCTCACGGATTTTCGCGAGTGTCTATAGAATTCATATTTATGATTTGTTAATTCAGTTTTAATGCGTTCATAAGTATCAAGAGATAGGGATTTAATTCTTATTCCAAGGGAAATATTTTGGACCAAATAGTTTTCAATTTTTAGGTTATTCAAAAATTCGCGCACTTGTTTATTAGTGGATTTGAGCACTACAATAGGTGGAATAACCGCTTTAATGACGCTAGAACGTTCATTTTCGATATCTTTATGAATTTCATCATTGTCAGCCATAAGGCTTTGTAATGGTTGAAAATAATTTTGATTTGAATTTATGTTTAAGGAGTGATTGGTACTATTGTCAATTAAATGTTTTCTGGGAGGGCGATCATCGCCATCGCCAGAATCACTACGCGCTCGCTTAAGAGTATCTTTGTTTAATTTACCGTGGTAAGCTAATTTATACTTTCGCACACAACAACTTATCCAAGTGACGAGCGACCACCAACTGAATCGATTCCAAATGCACGCATTTTCGACAAGAGAGCTTAATGCCAAACTCTGTCAAATGCCTTTGAAATATGTAGCACAACGATCTTGCTTTCACTACCTTGGTGAAGAGATTGGTTCCACTTTTCGGCTAGATATGTCATCAAATCACCGGTGGACCTGTTGCCTCGAAGACCGTACTGTCGGTCATTGAGAAGTTTTCGAGATTCAAGATATTTCATTAGCTGACGGTTCATCAGCATTTCGATGACCTTTGGAGTCAATGATGTGCGAGCTAAGGACAATTATAGCTGCTTGAGTAGCCGTGAATATATATATATGGCTGGCGCATTCTCGATGGGCGCGGAGCTTTGCTTGAAATACGCTGAAACTTTTTCCCATGGGTATTGTAATGCATGTATTGGTCCGTATATTCTGGCTCCTACACACGATTCTATTTTAGAACCATCCGTATAACACTTTATGCTGTTGTGGCTGTTTGACATGTTATTGCTAACCCATGCTTCTCTCTTGGGAATGTCTGTGGAGAATCGTTTACTGAAACATTGTTTTTTTGAGGTCTGGGACCGCGCAGTTCACTTCATGTTCTGGGAATTCATCGAGAAGGGTCTCATAAGTTCCACTGCGGATCGCAACTTTTTTAATTTATGTATATGGTGAGAGGTGGTTATCTTGTTAGTACCTCTATGGCAGCGGTTGGACAGGTTCGCATGACTCTATTGCTATCTTTTGTGTGAATTTTGTCCACCATACTATGGAGGCTTATGTAATTATGGGTCTTATCCTCATTGTGTATATCCAGTGGACGATCTTTGCGAATGCAGGGGAAGATACAACCGCGAAACCTATGGGTTGTACCTAGATGTGGATGAAGTCAAAAAGCTAAATCACCTCGACTACATTGGCTCGGCCACATTGAGCGAATGGACAATAAAGCTCCACACAAGAGGATCTTCGACTCACAGCTCCCAGGTTTGAGAAGCAGGGAAGACAGAACCTTCGTTTTAAATACCAAGCCATTGCGTATGCCAGTGTGCTTGGTCTGGAGAACTGGAAGCAGCGTGCCCGGGATCGCAGTTGATGGAAGGCTGCAGTATCTCAGGCGGAGACTCTTCACGGGTCGGGAGCCCGTGAAGAAAAGTAAGAGTTCCCAACTTCACAAATGATACCACTAAATATCCAATAAGTGTGCAAGCTTCTCATCGCAATAGAGAAGCTCAAAAATGTACAACGGCTTACGTGCCTAGGTATCTCCGGAGCCATGCGAACCTGTCCAGCTGCAAAGAGGCAATAACAGGACTAACACCTCTCCACTTAAACATTCAAAAAGTGGGGATCCGCAGTGCAACAAGTCTAATACAGTTAAACGAGATAAGGCTTAACGACCATCCGGAACTTAAGACCCTTTTCGATGAACTTCCGGAACTTAATATGAACCGCATTCAAATAACACTACGCTTCAAGATCCCTAATAGAGAAGCATGGGTTAGTAATAAACAAACAGCCACAACGGCATAAAGTGGTATACGGATGGTTCTAAAATGGAAACGGGGGTAAGAGCGGGAATATACGGATCAAATAACTGCTTTACGAAACCCATGGGAAAAATGTCCCGGCGTATTTCAAGCAGAGCTCCACGCCATTCAAGAATGCGCCAGCCACATTCATTCATCTGGCATAAAAGGCTCAATTATCCATATATTCAAGGATACTGAAGCAGCTATAAACGCACTTAGCTCGCACACCATTGACTCCAAATCAGTCATGTACTGCTTCAATACCATTCGAACACTCGGATTAAGAAACAAAACCAAATTATGGTGGGTTCCGGGTCATGTCGGGGTAGAAGGTAACGAAAAGGCCGACGAACTGGCCACAAAAGGTTCAGAAACACCTTTCATATGTCCCGAACACTTCTGCTGCACTCCTAAATCAGCAGCAACGGCAGCAATAAAAAGCTGGGAACATAGAAAATGTATCTATTATTGGGAAAGCATCCCAGGTCTTAGACAGGCCAAACGAGCCATTCGGCCCTTCAATAATAATGACAAATGACTAAATCTAAGCAGGCATGATATCAAAAACTTAGTAGGTTACCTTACTTCACCACGGTTTAAGATATCACTTAAACAAAATGAAAATAGCAGACTCTCCTGACTGCCGACTCTGTCTTGAAGAAGACGAGTTAGCTGAACACATTTTATGTGAATGTCCAGCCCTTAATGGAATTAGAAAGAAGCTCTTTTTCAGGGAACATGAGTCCCGAAGACATAAAGAAATCTTCTACTAGTAAAATTATCCGCTTTACACAAAAAGTAGAAATTCTATTAGTTTAAACTTTTTCTGGCCCATATGGTACAAAAGATCTTTTAGGTCGAAGTGCCCCTCTTTTAAATCGCCTTGGCGAGCCAGAAAAAAAAAAACCTTAACTTCGAGGTGAGGTGCAAGAAAATGTTTGTCTTCACGAATCCTAAAGAGATTCACAGAGACTGGAGCCCTATCTGGCCAGTTCATCGGGTCTCTCACTCGACCCAGAGGAGAGCACCATGAACTGCCTTCTAGCCTGGCCAGAATCGAAGAATTTATCGATTTATCCTCCACGAGGGTGCCTTCCTCCCAGAAAACTTACTAGGTTTGACGGTAAGTGCGTGTCTAAATACGTTCTAGCATTTTAAGCACAAAAGAGTTTAAACTGATTGGCCTGAAGACTTTCGCATACTCGTGTCCTCTTTAACCAAACTTGTCTCCACGACTGGTGGAAATAGTTCAGCAGGATACAGCTTCTGTAGATGCCAACGAGCCAAGGCAGCACCGTGCAAAGAGGCTTGCAGCAAAACGTTGTGCCATTTTCAGCCGGCGACCCTTTCCTCGATGATAACTTATTTTATTTCTTCCCAGGGTGCGGGATGCTCACTTTATCGGCTATTGTCAAGTTGACGCATTGGTCTTGTATTCGGGAAAAAGAGTGTTTAGGAAAAGCTCTAACATTTTTGATCTCCCGCCAGGGCCAAAAATAAAAGTCCTAAGTTTTAACCTAATTTTTTTCACTGTCCTACCTCTTGCGAACGTCTGACAATAATCCAAGAGTATCAATTGTCATAAGAAGATTCTTAAATTGCAGTTTGGATTCGGCTTAAAATTGGAGGTCTACCACTTCGCACAAGCAAATGGTTGGAGAAGCTAAGTTTTAGGGCCTAATCACGCCTAATATTTATTATTTTTTTGTATACCTTACGTACATTGCATCCAATGCGTGTCAACGACGACAAGACGCTCATGTGCAGGAGCCACTCGAATACTACGGAGACTGAGCAAAATGAATTAAATGTTTTTGACATCTGTTACTCACTGAGGAAGTAGGGTTGATATCTTGGACATTCTGAGTGAACAGCATTCACATGTGATTTCCGTCGATTGTGCCATCTATACACTTACTGTAAGAATATTCAAAAAAAATAGACAATTTTTAGAGCAGAAGTTCCTCATTTACCACCTCTTTGAATCCTTTCTGAATTTAAAATGTAATACTATTTCAAACCTGCTTCGGATTCCAACAAAGAGATGCGCTATCATGAGACTTCTACAATCGTTGTCTGTAGCAGATAGTACACAAGACAGGTGTCAACACGGAGGGCACTATCTTCAACAGATCCGTCCAACTTTGACGGCATCGAGAGCATCGTCCAATTTTACCTTGCCCTGAAAGAGGCTTTAATGGTGATTGAAGAACAGGCGAAATTGGTTAGCGTTGAAGTCAAAGAGGACAAACCCAGGTTCAAGCTTTCAATAAACAAACAAACATTAGGTCATCTAGAAAGGAGTATACATCAACTCCACCAAAAATACAATATTGCTGATCCAAAACTGCTGCTACTTCGGTTCGGAAAAATAAATAAATAAATAGGTTTAAAACTCCTAACCCGGAAGACCAAGTATAAACTCGCCATAAAACCAATACTGTCAGTTTTGCTTTATAGCACCGAGTGCTAGACGATAAGCAGCAAAATATATTTGCGGGTGCTAAGTGTAGGTTAGGTTAGGTAGGCGGGCTGGCTTAGTGCCACACTCAGGTCAATACTGACCCATTGTGATGCCCATCGAGGGAGGAGGGTTGGCCCCTACTTATTTTTAACCCTGGCTATAAACAACTGTGAGGTTAATCACTCACTGTGCTGTTCGATACAAACCATCCTGTGGATTTGGTGAAGTTCATTATTCTGTCTATCGGTGTGATAGGGAGCTCGTCTAGGTCGTAGAAGAAATATCTCCCCAGGAATCTGTATCTGATGTGTTGGAGACCCGGGCAGTGACACAGGAAGTGGGTAGTATTCTCCAGAGCTTCCTCGTCGCCACAGCTTCTACAGAGTTCTTCTTCAGTCAAGCGTAATTTCTTCATGTGGTACCGCAGAGTATTGTACCCCATTAATATACCTACGAGGGTGGATAGTGATTTTCTATCCTTTTTCATTAGACTCTCGGTTCTGGCCTCACTGAAGGTTGGTCATAGCATTCTTGTGGTGTGGCAAGTATCTAGTGCCGTCCATCTAAGGATCGCCTCTCTTATTGCCTTTTTCCCGGCTTCAAGCCTGAGTGAGCAAGCCGGGATGAGTACAGAGTTTATCACCTTGTTCTCACACAGCTGCCGAACCTTGTCTTGCTAGTTCATCCGCTTTCTCGTTGCCCGGAATGCCTTCATGTCCCGGGACCCAGCAGAGCAATACCTTATGCTGGGTACCAAGAACCTTGATTTCTTCGCGATAGCATTTCACAAGCTTTGATTTTATTTCTGCTGCATTTAAGGCTTTTATTGATGCCTGGCTGTCGATAAAGAAGGTAATACCATCGGGTGGTATTGATTTACCACAGACTAACGGGCTGCTGTTGTCACTTCCAGGACCTCTGCTTGGAAGACGCTGCTGTGATCGGGGAGGCGTCCCGATTTCGATATGCCTAGTGGTGCGGAAAAAACGCCTGACCCCACCCCCGTTGCCATTTTTGAACCGTCCGTAAAAACGGCTATGGCTTGCGTGTCGGGGACAAGCCCGCTTCTCCATTCTTCCCTGCTGGGATAGGCACTCGAGAAAGGTCTTGTGAAGTTTAAGTATGGCGTGATGTAGTCCGTAGTTGGTACGTGGCCAAAGTATTTCTGCAGAATCATCGAATGACCCATTACGTGCTAAGTGTAAGGGACCTACAATTTTACGTCAACTCTGAACCCAAAATTAAAAAGCTTCCCATTAAAATTGTTACTCTTGTACGTTTGTCAGACTTTGGCAAGAGGTGGGGGAGTGGAAAAAACATTATGTGTTACTGGGTTCCAGGTTGATTTGAACCTGAGACCCCTTGCGCAGGAAATGAAAATGTGAGCTTATATTAAGTTCTTTGGGAAGCAAAATTACCCGGTGGATATTTGGTTCCGTGTGAGAGGAGGGCAAATGGAGGAGAACATTGCCGAGCTCTATGTACCAAAATGTGGAGTGGTTAGAAAAGCTGAAACAAGTCTACTACATTGGCTTAGGCACATATACGATCCAGCAAAGACGATCTTCTACTCGCAGCCCCCAGGTTCTACGGATCATCCGTTTAAAGTAAGATGGATAAATGGAAGAACTGTGTGTGGAATCGCAGAGTATCCCATGCGGATACTCTCCACAGTTAAGTAGTAAATTTACACACAAACCGAGAGTTTCAGGACCTTTCAGTTTCCATTTTCCGTATGTGGTCATCTTGGGAGCAGGAATATTTTGTTGAGTTGTTCATGAAATCTCTTTAACCGAAGCAATACAACCGCATCATGGTTGGAACTTATTTTCAGATGATTATAATGAATCTGCTGAGAGATTGGTTGCTTGTTTTACAAGAACAATGTTACTGATGCATTCCATGGTTTCATTACGGTTGTTGAATGTTAAATGGACATTTTTTAGTGACCGATTTAAAATTCACAATATTCCCTAACCAAATTTTTGTTCCGAACTATGCAGTTTCATGGCAATTATGTTTTACAATACGAACAGGAATGTGCCTTGATTAGAAGTTACGGGTGAGTAGCTACACGAAACCTTTGGTTATGACCTTTAAACATATGCTAAGCGAGTCGATTATAGAAACTCAGCAGCACCTAGCAGTGCAGTGTCAAGTATCAAGTATGGTACTGGTTCTATTATGGTTTGGACACCTTTTTGTTTGCCCCGGCGTCGAAGACTTCTCTGTATTGATGAAATCTAGATACGGAGAAGTACAGACGCATACGGAGCATAGGATTTACAATGATCCGAAACATTCATTCAAGATTTCTCGGCGATAGCTGCACGAAGAACGAATATACATATACCTAGAGCTTCAATTAATTTGTAGATCAATAATATTGGGAACTATTCAGTTGAGCTGCCACAATGTGGCAACACATTTGGTTTTCAATCGCCGGTCAGTCAAAATCTACGAGACATAGTTATAATAAGATAAGCTCAACGAACATCAACAAAATTAATCGCATGCACTTGCAGGCGACTCAATTTGAACTTGAAACTCAAAGTTAAATTGTCTTCTCATCGCGATTTTGTATAAAAAAAATAATGCAAATTTTTAGATATATTATGCGTTCAGTGTCAACAAAAACACTTAAGCATCTCAATAAAATGCTGCCTAAGCATTTGGGTGTACTTCTTTCAATATTCCACACAATTCAACTTGAATTTGAAACCGAAAACTACCAACCCAATTCCTAGACCGAATCGACTTCCAGAGAATTACTGCGTCTAAGTTCAAAGCAAAAAACAAACAGACTTCCTCACTTAGCGCTGACTGCACAATTTGTTCCCGCCCCTGTTTCTCTTTCACTGAAATTCCATTCAAACTCTTGCATTTGCTGCGAACAATGAAAATGGAAAAAAAAATCCGGTTGAAAAGTTTTTGAAAGTTTAGACGGTTACAATTACTTTTTGGCAGCAGCGCGGCACACAAACCGATCAGCATATCCAACTGGTTTTCTCGTCGCTACCAAGGTCGTGTGAATTCATCCATCGTCACTAACCAAAACAACTTGAAAGGCGATTTTTTTCTTTGTTACGCTGAATCAGGTATTGAATTCGGTATATTGTTTGGTATTGAGGGGCACTCGCTCACACAGAAAATCCAAGAAAAACCAATTTCAAGGGAACAGGTAGAAGACGAACTACGTCAAGAAAGATTTATCCACGCATATGACAGACCACAGGGGGGAGGGAGGAGGGTTGCTTAAAATTCCTCAATGAAAAAATAATAATAAAAAATAAAGAAAACAACAACAAAAGTGGATAAACTCCTGGGAGTGGAACAAAAACAATGTTTCATTTGATGTTTCTTTAATTGAACGGATCCCACACACGGTTGATGGGGAAATCGAGATATACAGGACAACCCGGGGGAGGAGGACCTCTTGTATTGATTATTTTCGTTGCCAGTTTCTTTCACTTCACTTTTTTCCTATTTCTTCATCTCTCATTGTACACTCAATCAAAATGAATTCCATTCTGTGCGACTTGTGTAAATGTTAACAACAAAAACAAAACCCGAAGAGACAACTCCTGCAGAATATCAACGAATCGAGGGGGAATCGAACAAAAAAAATCAGAAGAAAAACAAATTCCCTCCCTTGACAAGGCGAAGGACGAACCCGGGAGGGGTGCACCTGCTTTTTCTATGCCAGACGACGACGACAGAATTATTGTTTCGCCTTTATCGCGTACCCGGGGATATGCGCTAATTGAAATGGCTTACTCTACCTGCGCTATCGGACTGCTGCTGCTGTGGTGGCTGCTGCGACTGTTGTGGTTGATGGTGATAGTGATGATGATGCGATTGGCTTTCCCGGAACTGGTAGGCCTTGTAGCTCTGGTGATGAAGCAGGTATTGGCGTTTGGGCTTACGCCATCGCGCTGAAGGATAAGTATAGATTTGGCCATCACGGAATCCGGGCATTCGTTGTTTTTGTTTCATAAACAAAGCGCAGTGAGTTTGTGCAACGCCCGTTTGAGGATCCAGAAATGGCATCCTGAGGCGCCGCTCGATGCAGAGGCGTGTATTGAAGTTTTCGCTGTTCTCGAGGATCTCCTTGTAGGCGCTATCGTTGAGGAAGTTCTGGATTTTCTCAAAATTTGAGATATTTACGATTTCGATATCGGACGCCATAGTTTTTTTTCTTCGGATTTTATTGTAATTTTTCTTTCTTTGAATAGACGAACAAACGATGCAAACGCGATTGGAAGCACTCACGGCGAATTTGACGACTGAACGCACAGAGACTTTTTGCACAAATCCAAACGCATACATAAACGCGTAAATTGATGAGGTTGGTGAAAGAACACTGAACTGGGAATATTTGACAGTTCTACTTCATAAGTGGTGCCAAATTCAAGTTATAAGCGCGGTAGAATTTAAATCGTTTTTTTTTAATTGGTTAGTAAACTAATAGGGGCCGATTTCACATAGGCAATTTAAGAGAAATTGGCCTAAAAACAAAACTTTTGCACAAACATATATGCAAAAATCCATAAAAAAGTGTTTAAAAACAACGCTGATACAACTTTTAGCTTAGAAAATATGTGAACATTTGAAAAAGTTTTGAAAATATTTGTTCTTAACATAAATAATGCAATGTATATGGGCATTCTGCCCCTGAAATCCGTTGCATAGGTTCACTGTTCAATTTGGAATAGGTGCAATGTTCCCCATTTCAATTTTATCTATCATATGCACTCACCCATTTTTACACTTTTCAAATTAATGCAGAACAGCTCCATGAAATTAGGCAAATTTAGGGAGCATGAAAATAGAAGTAGGATGGGGGAGTAAATAATGGGTTCTTTTGAAAGAAAAGCACTTCGTCGGTTATTCGGTCCTGTGGCCGAAGAAGGCGATTGGAAGGGAAGATACAATCGCCAAATCTATAAGCTGTACCAATATGTGGATGTAATCCGAAAATATAAATCACGTTGACTACATTGGATCACACACTGAGCGAATTGGCAGTAATGCTCCAGTCAAGAGTATCTTCGAATCCCAACCGCCAGAAGACAAGGAAGACCGAACCTCTTCCGCTTGGTCTGGACAAGCGTTTCCGGGATCACAGAGGCAGAGACTCTTTACGGTTCGGGAGCCCATTAAGTAGAAAATTAAGTACCAGAGAGATAATCTACATACTTTTTCATTAGAACGGAAATTAACATTATCCGCGTTTTATCGGGAACTTATTTCAAGCTCACCAATGGAAATCCCAATAAAGCGCTATGTTCAGTTTTGTGTTCACCTTTAGTTTAAATATCATATTGGGAATACATAAGTCATACCGAAATATAGGTGGCGTTATTTCTACTCTTTTGTGAATCAGCTGATTTTCAGTCAAGTTAAAATGTGTTTATTATTCCCGTACATTTAATCTATTTTTTACTTTCCAAATAAATTTTCCTTTCTACTGTGAGCGATAGTAAATGTATTTAATTTCCGCAACTTAGCTTAGACATTGAAAATCTTACTTAAAGTTCGGACACTCGCTTATGTGCATATCCGCGACTTAGTTTAGATATTGAAAATCTCACTTAAGTTTCTTACACAAGTTTATGTGTCATTCCATTCATAAAACGCACCTATAGTAAGCCCTTTGGGTCAAAGCAAGTTGGCAAGTGTATGTCATTTCGACAATATTTTGGATTATGATGTTGTCGTGTCTGTTTTGTATAGGCATATTCGTTTCGCATCAGCAGCGTACTAATCTTAAAGACGACCTTGGCTGGTATTCACCGACAGCTCATAAATCGATTTTAAAACTTAGAAGCTCTAAGATTTAAGCGTTTGCTACGTATTCACCAAGCATTACTAGGGTTCTGCCTACGATAGTTCGAAAGAGAGAATATCGCTCTTTTTCGCACTCATTCTTTCTATTTCTCTCTTTTTCAAAATAGGGAAAGCCAGATATATGAATTACTAGTGTACCCGTGAAAGAACTTAAACTATGTAATTTAAAACAAAAATTGAAAGCTAGATAATTCTTATTGCCGCTCGTAAATTTGCACCAAAAATACTTGGGGAATAGGTTTACGAAGAGTTTAAGATTTGTCAGCGAATATCGCCCTTAATTTGAAAAAGAATTGCCTACAACTATAGACTTCAGGCTCATTTTTTTTGTGTTAATTTTTTTGAAGTGATATATAACTTTAAAAACTCTGACGAATATGCCGTTACTATAAAGCTATAAATATAATAATAAAGTGAGTATAGCTTGTTATCGCTAACTTCTAATTGTAAAACTAGTAACGTATAAAAAAAATAATAATAACAATATTTACAAAAACAATAATCCTTGCCTTATAAACAATAAAGCTTCTTAACTTCATTCATAGTGTAAATCTTATCGAAAAAATCTCAAAATCAATTTTAAATCCAATGGTGAACAATTGCAGAAACAAAATCGAAATGTCAAAACTTCGTAAGCTATTAGCCGTGTTTCTTTGCACGCGGATATAGGGATAATTTGAAATTTGCATGTAAAATACAGCAACAACTTATCCTATATACGCTATCTTTAGCGGGGATAGTTATAGCCGCTAAGTCATTTAGCGGCGATAAACAGTGCTTCCAAAATCCATTTTCTTCGTTTCTGATGAATTCTTCCGATGAATTTTTCAGGAAATGTCAAAGTTTGACATCCCTCCGACCACTAACACATCCCGCCGAATATTTTGTTCGTGATTTTATTATTTTTTTTCAAACTTCATTATAAAGGTAATTGAATCTGTTAAAGTGAAATTATTTTTCTTAATTTTAGAATATGCTTGACATTAATTTCAATTGACGGAAGTAAATATTTTTCAATTTCAGGATTTTCAATACAAATTTCTTAACTACAACTTACAGCTGTGTCACGGTGCATGTCATAGGTGCATGTGTGCTGGCAATTTTTTTTGATGAATTCTTAAGCGGCGATAGTCGTTTTCTGATGCCATCCCTATATCCGCGTGCAAAGAAACACGGCTATTGTCAATGACAATGAATTGTGAGCGGAAAAGAGATAAGATCCTACATGAAAATAAAGTACTAAATTATTCACCACCGTTAATGATATCGTCGTGTCAGTTTCGTACGAAAGTTTTTGGTTCGCATTAGCAGCGTACCTACTAGCCTTTATTTGGCAGAAAATGCATATTCTCCTCAGCTGAACGTAAAGAAACAAGAGTGTTTCTTAAAAGAGAAACAAGAAAACACCTGTAGGCACGAGTGTGTGCACAGAATTATTATCCACAGTAAAACAATTAATTTATTTAATGTACGTATATTTAATTATTGAATATTATAAAAACAATGAAACAATGAAACAACTAACTCGAAGAACAAACACGAATTCCTTCATTTTCTTTTCTCTCTGGTGCCGTTCAACTTTTGTTTTGAATTTCTCGTTGTTGTTCGTTGCGACATCTATGATTAGTGTGTGGCTCCAAGGAAATGCTTTCTCGCGTAGCCAAAGTATTTCGAGGTCGCCACATGACTCCCCCTCCAGTGACGAAGTCACGATGAACTGGCAAATGTTACTTTTTGTTTCACAGCCGTTTTATTTTTATCCAATTGATTTTTGTTTTTCAGATTCTTCAGTGAAGTTGGATTTTTGTTGACATCTGGATGAACGTCTGGGATAAAATCGACATAGATGTGAGCTGGTTTCAAACGGTCTACCGAAACATTTAATTTTCTGCCATCTGCATTAATTGTGAAGAGTCGATTACTGATTCGGTGGATTATTGGATGTGGACCTGTGTATGGTTGTTGCAGTGGTTTCTTCACAGCATCGCAGCGTAGGAACACGTGTGTACATCTGTTTAAATCTGGTGACACAAACATTTTTTCTTTTGCATGGTTTGCAGTTGCTGTAGGACGGAATTTGCGCATCGCTTCTCGGTGTTTCTCAACGAAAATCTGAGGATCTGGAACAAAGTTATTATTCGTAAAGAACTCACCAGGAACTCTGAGATATGTTCCATAAAGCATCTCTGCTGCGGAGGCCTTGATGTCCTCTTTGTATGCCGTTCGCAATCCCAACAACACTGTCGGAAGAGCATCAGTCCAGTTCGTTTTTTCATGGCACATCAGGGCGGCTTTCAGTGAACGATGCCAACGTTCAACAAGTCCATTTGAGGCTGGGTGGTAGGGTGATGTTCGTATCCTCACCGTTCCAATCATGTTGATCAGTGCGTTGAACAGTGCAGACTCAAATTGAGTTCCCTGGTCGGTGGTTAATGTTGTTGGCGAACCGAAACGAGCAACCCAGTGCGTATAAAACGCCGTGGCCACTGTGTCCGCATACATGTCCTGTAGAGGTACTGCTTCCACCCATCTACTGAAGCGATCGATCATAGTTAGGCAATACCTATTGCCTTTGCAGAGTGGCAGCACAATGAGGTCTATGTGGACATGCTGGAAACGGTGCTCTGGAACTGCAATTGAATCCGGGATAAGCCTCGTATGTCGATGAACTTTGGATCGTTGGCATTGGATGCAAGTGCGTGACCACTCCAATGCGTCTTTCCTGATGTTTGGCCAAACGTACTTCTCTCTGAGTTGTCGACTGGTTGTTCTTCCGCTTGGATGAGAAAGACCATGGATGGATTCAAAGGCCTTCCGTCGCAGGGAAGCTGGTAGATATGGTCGAATCATATTGTCGGAAACATCGCAGTAAATTTTAATTTCAGGTTCCAAAGTGAGTTTCTTTAACTTGAGCGATGAATTTTGTTGCTTCAGGATTGATTGAAGTTCCACATCGAGTAGCTGAGATAAATGAAGTTCTCTCAGATCAAATTGGATTGGCATGGTTATCGAATTGAGTCGCGATAATGCATCTGCTACTGAGTTGTCGTCGCCGGGTAGGTAAACAATGTCCGTAGTATACTGCGATATGTAGTCTAATTGCCTTAGACGACGTTGCGGGGCCTTGTCCGAATTCTGCTGGAACGCATATATGAGCGGCTTGTGATCCGTTTGCACGACAAAGTGTCGACCGTCCAAGATGTGTTGGAAGAATCGGATAGCTAGGTATATTGCCAGCAACTCGCGATCATATGTGCTGTAGCGACTTTGTGCAGGTGACAGTTTGCATGAAAACAGTCCGATCGGTTGATATTGGTTATTTTGTTTTTGTTCCAATTTGGCACCAACTGCGATATCAGAAGCATCCGTTGTTAGGACAAGTGTAGACTTCGGATCGATGTGGTTGAGTAGTGTAGCATGCTTGATACTGTCCTTGCATACATCGAAAGCTTCTTCCGCCAAAGGAGTCCAGGGAACGGGTCGTTTGTCGTTTTTCTTGGAGTCCCTGATGAGTCCATTCAACGGTGCTTGAATATGGGCACAATTAGGGATGTATCGTCGGTAGTAGTTAACGACTCCAAGAAAACGACGTAGTTCCATGATGTTGGATGGCTTTGGATAATTCGATATGGCCTCAACTCTGGCTTCAGGTGGTCTGCATCCGGCTTGGTTGATTGTATGTCCAAGGTACGTAACCTCAGACTTCCCAAAAATGCACTTCTTGATGTTGATGATGAGTCTATGTTCGTGGAGACGTTGTAGAACTATACGGACGTGTTGGCGATGTTCTTCCTCTGAGTCGGAGGCAATGAGGATGTCGTCAACGTAGCAAAAAACGAAATCTAGTCCACGTAGGACCATATCCATGTGCCTTTGGAAAGTCTGAGTTGCGTTTTTGAGTCCGAATGGCATGACTACAAACTCGAACAAACCAAAAGGCGTGGTCACCGCAGTTTTTTGGATGTCGTCAGGTGTCATCGGGATCTGGTAGTATGCCTTGTCTAGATCCAGTATCGAGAAACAGCTTTTGTTGTTCAACTGTTCAGTAAAGTCCATGATGTGAGGAATGGGGTAGCTATCTGGTTGTGTTATGGAATTCAGACGACGGTAGTCACCGCAGCATCTCCAACCGCCAGTCTTTTTTTCAACAAGATGAATGGGGCTAGCCCAAGGACTGCTGGATAGACGGCAGTAACCCTTCTTTTGAAAATCCTCGAATTCAGCCTTGGCCTGTTTCAACTTGTCGCCGGAGAGTCGTCGTGGTCGTTCGGACACTGGTTGGCCCGTGGTTACGATGCAGTGTTGCACGATGTTGACTCCTGATTTTGGATCAGGTGCGTTGTTGTTGGCCAGAACGAATTCGTTGACGAGATTTATGTATGGTTCAGGACCACTGATAGTCAGAAGTTTTGACAAATCACTGGTATGAATCTCGCCTTGCACCGTTAATGATGTTGTTTTGTCTATGACACGTCTGGCTTTCAAGTCAATGACAAGTCCGTAGTGTGCGAGCAAGTCTGCGCCAATTATTGCTGTTTTGACATCTGCAATAACGAACGGCCAAGTGATAGCTCGCCGGAGACCAAGGTTGAGTGTGAGGATCTTCTCGCCGTAGGTGTGAATCGGTGAGTTATTCGCTGCCAGGAGTGTTATTTCCCCTCTGTTGTTTTTGCAGTCCCTGGAACGAGGTAAGACACATATAGTTGATCCAGAGTCGAGCAAAAACTTTTGGTTTGTCTCCTTGTCGAAGATGTAGAGGCGGTGTTCCTTGTGGAATCTTTGACTGTTGCCGTCCGCCTCTGAGGACAACAGCTCACTTAGTTTTTTGCTTTGTAGCTGCATGGTTTCTTACACTTCCGGGCATCGCTGCCGAATTTCTCATGGAAGAAACACATTCCGTTAGGAGTTGATGCTCTTGAGAGCGATCTGTTATTCCTTGACTGTGGTCGAGACCTGCCATGGCTGTGACTGGTTTTCAGTGATTGCATAGCCGTCATTAGAGTTGACAGAGTGGACTCGATGGAATTTAGTCTTCTGTTCAGATCACTTTCAGCGTTGGTGGATTGTGGTATAGGGTCATCTTCATGAACATCAGTGGAGAAAACAGCGTGGGCGGATGTGTTATCAACGATTTTGTCTGCGATTTCAGACAACGCAGTGAGGTCGATTCCGTGACTGGCAGAAAGTATTCCACGCACATGACTGGGCATTCGTGCCATCCATAGAGTGGACAACATGTCGTCTGGAACATTTGAACCAGCCAGTCTTCGCATTTCCCTGAGGAGACTTGATGGACGTCTGTCGCCAAGTTCAAGGGTCGTCATCAATCTGTTCAGTTGCCTCTCCTTAGACTCGGTGAACCTAGATATGACTTGTTTTTTAAAAGCAATGTACTTATCTGTGTCCGGTGGTTTCTGCACTAAGTCTGATACCTCATTCAGCACTTCTGGGTCCAGTCCAGCGATGATGGCGTTGAATCGGCTGTTGTCGCTGATGATCCGATTATTGTGGAATTGCGCTTCCACCTGTACAAACCATAGCGCTGGATTAATTTTCCAGAACGGAGGAATCCTCAGGTTTTTGAGAGCATTGATTTCCTGGATCTCCGCATCGGATGGAGTTGGTGGTCCTGAGGAAACGCCTGCATTCGTCCTTGTGTTTTGTTCGCCTTGCATACTTATAAATATACATATGTACAAGTGCAAGAGATAAAGTGCGTAGTTGGTTCGGCTGTTGCCAATTAAATAAATTTTTAATTGTTGTGGATCACGTCGGGGTCACCACTGTAGGCACGAGTGTGTGCACAGAATTATTATCCACAGTAAAACAATTAATTTATTTAATGTACGTATATTTAATTATTGAATATTATAAAAACAATGAAACAATGAAACAACTAACTCGAAGAACAAACACGAATTCCTTCATTTTCTTTTCTCTCTGGTGCCGTTCAACTTTTGTTTTGAATTTCTCGTTGTTGTTCGTTGCGACATCTATGATTAGTGTGTGGCTCCAAGGAAATGCTTTCTCGCGTAGCCAAAGTATTTCGAGGTCGCCACACACCATTGTAACCACCATGACAGAAAAAACTGTCACTAGACAACTGTCACAATTTGACTTGTGCTGGCTGTTTGTGATTTTTTAGGGCGTGGAAAAATTCAGCATTTTATTTTTAATTAACTGCGTTAACGACACTAAAACACATACGAAAATAATCACCCCGAATCAGAATGGGCGCAAGTAATAAAAACACACGAATCGCCCTAGGAATCTCGACCGTTTCGGCCATCTTTATTTTGATTGCTTTTGTTTCGCCCTACTGGCTGGTCACCGATGGCAAACTCGCTGCACCAAAATTCCTGAATCTCGGCCTATGGGAGGTGTGCTTTAATCACTTCCAGGACATCCATCGATTCTACGACACTCGTTTTACCGGTTGCATGTGGGTATTCGAGGAGGAATATTACATTATTCACGACTACCTGCTCCCAGGATTCTACATATCTGTTCAGTTCTTTGCTACATTGTGCTTCGTTGCTTGTTTGGTGGCACTGCCACTGACTTTGGCATTCCTGCGATGTTCTCGTGACGATGATAGATACGTATTTCTTCTGCTCACCATCGGAGCAATTGAAGTATTCGGTTCCATATGCGGATTCATTGCGGTTGTGGTGTTCGGAGCCAAAGGCGACAGTAGAGATTGGATGCCTCACTGGGAGAACAACGAAATGGGCTGGGCTTTCGCCCTGGCATGCGTTGGCAGTGTCTGCCTAATGCCAGGTGGCGTTCTGTACATGGTCGAAGCCAGGCGTGAACGCTACAAACGTCTGAATGAGATTGGAAACCGCGAGGCAGGGGACTTTGTCCATGATTACAACACGAAAAGGTATGGTGAGGGCGTACAGACCGATATATAAACCCAACAAAGGTCCTTTGTACCAGAATCCGTCCAAATTAACGCATAAACTGCGTTCATTTTATTTTTATTTTAATGTTAAGTAAATCAATAGCCGAGTAGTGCCTTGTTTTGATTTTTTTTGTGTATTTGTAAAGATTTTCTACATTCCAATGTTTGTTTTCATTTTTACTCCAATTTGCGGATGACAAATAAATATTTTTTTTTATAAGAATGACACAATAACAAGGAACTATATTGCGTTTTATTTTTGTCTCGATAAATTTGATTTAACATTAACACTGGTTGGTGGAAATAGTTATTAACTAATGTGGGTGCGTGAATAGCTGTCCTAGTTTTGGATGGGGAATATAGCAAGGAAGGATAACAATTATTGGTGATAAAAATCAGGAGAAAGCGTGGTTGTGGGAATCTTTGAACTTTAGAATGATCAGGCTTAGGTTTTTTTGAGGTTTGCAAGGATTCCGTACAAAAACGAACCCCAGCGATTGGATTAATAACATCTTACTTCAAATCTCTGGGTTATACTTTGATTGGAAAACGGAACATCTATCTAGGAAATTTCTGGTCCTGGCCTAAACTAGGCTACTGATAATTATATTTCTCTTTCGATAGTATGGTTTTGAGTGCCGATTTAGTTAAAAAATATTTTCAGTCAGTAGCTGCGGCATTTTTAAAGTATGTATTGTATTAGCACTGCTGTCTGAAGTGCCCATAAATTAGGTTCTATGTGCAACAATGACTCCAGGCGTAAATATACCAATGCAGCTGGTCAACAAACCAAAACTAACTCTTGTCGTTTATGCCTTTATCTCGACTGACATTTGTTTTGGTTGGCAATGAACTAGATAGGCTTGTAAGTAATTGTATTGACGTTGAAACAAACACTGAGTTGCGACCGTTGTTTACCTCGAATTTACGGCATTAACGTCCCATACAGGCCCTAGAACCTAGCCAACGATTTGCTATGCGAAGTGGAAGGAACCTACAATTTAAAGGTGATTCCGAACGGCAAAGTTGAGAAGCTTCCCATGCTGATTTTGACATTCGAATTCGAACGAAAGTTTGTCGAATTAGAAGAATTTGTATTTTGAGATTTATATGAGGAAAGCCGGTATAATTCGAACGAAAATAGACATTCGAACGACTTGACTATTCATTCGAATCTCAAAATAAGCATGACTATTGAATGTGTCCGATGTTCGCAAGAGGTGGGGCAGTGGAAACAACTTTCAGATGTTCCTAGCCCCCTTCGGGATAGGGGTTAGAATTTACCCGAGGTAGGCATGCCGGTCGTAAGAGGCGACTAAAATCCAAATCCCCCCTTAGGGTATGGGTCAGAATTTACCCGAGGTAGGCATGCCTGTCGTAAGAGGCGACTAAAGTCCAAATTTTTAAACTTTAAAAAAAAAACTAAAATATGCAATGAACAAAACAAATGATATAACTACCCCAGGTGGTACGCCAGGTAAACTGGTAAATCCACCCTCTTCGGAGGTCGGTTCCATGGATTCTGGGGGGAACCATTTATTGCTAAAAAATGACCCTTTCATAAAGAGTCGTAAATTGGTAAGAACACCACCATCCCAACCAACAAGAGAAAATCCTATGTTGGAAGCTTGTTACAAAAAAGCCTGTGAAGAAAGAGACAATTTTAAGCAACTCAGTGAAAAACTCGCAAGCGAAATTGATAAAATAAAGCTTGAGCTACAGCAGCTTAAAGAACAGGTCAATAATAACAATAAAAATGAGCAGTTACATAAAACTGTAGTGTACTCTACGGATGAAGAAGAACTGCAAAGAGAGACAGAACCACCCTTTAAGGGAACAAAAAGGAACAAAAAAAGAAAAATGAACAGGTCTCCGGAGCTTTCACCACCAAAAGTGACCCATAAAAGCCCAGAAAAGATGAAAGGTAAAGAAACCAAACCATCAAATCAAAACAATAAAGCCTCCACCAATTATAGTGCTCTGTATTACTAAGTACGATGGCTTATTGAATATTTTAGAGGAAAATAAAATAAAAGCTAATACAGCTCTCCTTAATAGCAATGATGTTAAAATTAATGTGGATAACGAAGAATCCTACAGAAACTTAACAAAATTGCTAAACCAGAAAAAAGTTCAATGGTACTCGTTTGAAAATAAACAAACAAGACCAATAAAGGTTGTTGCAAAGAAACTACACTACTCATGCACACCTGAACGCATTGCAAATGACCTAATAAAGAAAAACTTGAAGTTGTCAACATGCTTAAGTATAAGAGTAAAGCACCGCTCCCGATGTTCATGCTTACGTTTGAGCAAGATGAAGACATCAAAAAAATTTATGAAATTAAAGATATCTTAGGAATGAAAGTTCAAATTCATCCTTTGCGGAAATCAAAGCTAGTTCCTCAATGCAAGAACTGCCAAAAGCATGGTCACACTCACAAATACTGCAACTCAAACCCGAAATGCGTTAAATGTGCAGGAGACCACCATACAAAAGACTGCATAAGGGACAAAAATGCTGCCCCTAAATGCGCCAATTGTAGCGAAAGACACCCAGCTAACTATAGAGGGTGTGCAGTTGCAAAAGAGATACAGCAAGTAAAAGACAACAAGCAAAAGAAAATGCAAAAGCCTGTTCAAAAAAAAGGAACCAAAAACGGAGAAAAAAGAAACAAAAAAGACTTGAGACCGAAATCTAAAGGAGCTAAAGGAAATCTACCCTTAAGCGAAAATGAAAACTTAAGCCTCATAACCGGTCCACAGAAAACATATGCACAGGTTGCTTCGAAAAACGTTGTAAAACCAGTCGGAAACCCCAAGCCTCCCATTAATGCTATGGAGGATATCATGCAAAGAATCCTTAACAGAATGGGAGACATGGAAAAGAATAATAAGAAAATTCCGGAAAGAATATCTCTCCTTGAAAAACAAAACAGTAATAAAAGAACTGTACCTAAAAGATCATACTGGCTAAAAACATACAAATCTTATTATGGAATGCCAATGGTACTGAGAATCGTAAAGACGAAATGCAAGCGACTCTCGACATAAACAAAATTGATATATGTCTAGTCTCCGAGACACATTTTAAAATTGGAACAAAATACGAACTTCGCGGATACAAGACATACCAAACCCCACATCCTCAAAATACAGCAAGAGGAGGGACCGCAGTTATAATTAAGGAAGATGTTAGCCACGAAGAAGATGAAGAATAGCAGTCGTGTGAAATACAAGCGAAATCCGTAAACATAAAAACAAGTAGCGGCCAGATAACGGTAGCAGCGGCATATTGTTCTCCTAGCTACAGGCTGAAACAAAACAACTTTGAAAGCCTCTTCCGTAAATTCGGAAATAAATTCATAATAGGCGGAGATTTCAACGCTAAGAACATATCTTGGGGATCAAGATTAACAAATACAAGAGGAAGAGAACTCCTTGAATATATTAAAAAAAAACAATGTTAACTACCATACAACAGAAAATCCTACTTACTGGCCCACAGATAGGAACAAAATCCCGGATGTTGTCGACTTCTACTTAACTAAGAATATTTTCTCAAATACTACCCAAGTTAAGGAAGGGACAGATCTTGACTCAGATCACTCATCTGTGCTGCTAACACTTGGCAATAAAATTATAATGAAGGAACACAACCCACGTCTAGTAAACAAACTAACTGACTGGACATATTTCAGATAATTAATAGATGAACGCATCGAACTATCCACAACAATTAATACAATAGAGCAATTAGGAAGTGAAGTACAGTCCTTCACCCTAGCTATACAAAAGGCTGCATGGGCTGCAACGCCTGAATCAAATAGCAAAGTAAAAAGAAACGTGTATCCCAACGAAATTTGCGACATTATATCAGAAAATAGACGAGCTCGCAAGCGATGGCAAATGTCAAGAGCTCCAAGTGATAAAAGTAGACTTAATAGCTTAAACAATAAGCTCAGAAAAAGGATAGCAGAATTTAAAAACGCATCAGTGGAAAGATACCTTACAAATCTGACAAACGATGCTAGTACAGAATACTCACTGTGGAAGGCTACAAAAAAAATTAAAAGACCAACGGCATACATTCCGCCAGTGAAAAACAGCAGTGATAACTGGGCTAAAACAAACAAACAAAAGGCGGATCTATTTGCGGAACATCTTGAAAACGTTTTCAAGCCATACGACCATAATGATATTTTCCAACAAACGGAAGAAATGTGCGAAGACGAGAGATCGATTCCAGCAGTAACCTCTAGGGAAATAGCCAAAGAAATAAAAGAAAAGATCAACCCGAAAAAAGCCCCGGGATTTGATCTAATAACGGGTAAAATTCTGAAGAAACTGCCTAAGAAAGGTATGAAAAAAATAGCAAAGATAATAAATGCTGCGTTCAGACTAAGGTATGTTCCGGGCATGTGGAAGGTTGAGGAAGTTATCGTGGTACCTAAGCCGGGAAAATTGCCCAGTGAAGTAACGTCATATCGGCCGATATCATTGCTGCCAATCCTGTCAAAGCTATTCGAAAAAATGCTCCTAAAACGACTCCATCCGATTCTAGAAGAAAAGACACTGATCCCAAACCATCAGTTTGGATTCAGAAATAAATACTCAACAATAGATCAGGTCCACAGAATAACTGATATAATAGAAAAAGCTTTAGAAGAAAAACAAATATGCTCTGCCATCTTCCTTGATGTAACACAGGCTTTTGATAAAGTCTGGCACAAAGGATTAATCCGTAAGCTACAAAAATATCTTCCAAAAGAGTATCATGAAATACTAGAGTCGTATATAATGCAACGATTATTTAGAATTAAGCAAGAGAATGAGTACTCCGAATTGTAACACATCAAAGCTGGAGTACCGCAAGGTAGTGTGTTGGGACCAGTACTGTTCCTCCTATACACGAACGACCTACCACAAAATGACGAAACTACTGCTGCCACTTTTGCAGACGATACTGCTGTACTTGCAGTAGGAAAAACCGCACAGGAAGTTACAGAAAAACTGCAAAGGTCAGTAAATGATATATCCAAATGGACCAAAAAATGGCAAATAAAATTAAATGAACTAAAGTCGGTTCATATTAACTTTACGAATAAAAACGTACAACACATACCTGTGTACATAAATAATAAAGTAGTTCTGCATTCGAACTCAGCTAAGTATTTAGGCTTGACTTTGGACGTAAAGCTGCGTTGGAAAACACATGTCAAAAAAAAACGAGATGAACTAAATATACGATACAATAAAATGTATTGGCTCATAGGGAGGAATTCATGCCTCTCAATC
Source organism: Portevinia maculata (assembly GCA_949715645.1). Taxonomy (NCBI): domain Eukaryota; kingdom Metazoa; phylum Arthropoda; class Insecta; order Diptera; family Syrphidae; genus Portevinia; species Portevinia maculata. The sequence continues at coordinate 227,582,994 of OX454526.1, forward strand.
TACAACAAACTGCTTCTCTACAAGCAAATATTAAAACCAATTTGGACAGATGGCCTCCAGTTATGGGGGTGCACAAGAAAGACAAATCTTCAAAGCATACAATGCTTCCAAAACAAAGTATTACGCAATATTGTTAATGCGCCGTGGTACATACGTAATGCTGATCTACATAGGGATCTAAAAATTGAAATGGTAGAGGACGAGGTTCGGAGGGTCGCAAGAAGACATGAAGTTAGGCTTCGCAACCATGCTAATTTAGAAGTAGTTCAACTACTTAATAACAACAATTTAGTTAGAAGATTACATAGAGTTAAACCATTTGAACTAGTTAACTAGGTAATTAGGAAAAAAAAAAATATGTTTTACAACATAATCACACGAACAAAGTGATAATGAATTAAGAAAAAAAGGTAACAAACCAAAGTTAGTTCCTAAAAACAGTACATAAGTACATAAGCAAATGTTAAAACAAAATTGCTGATTAGTCTTTAGACTAGGTGCGATTACTGGAAGGATGGTAACATCATGCCTTCCCTGGGTGTTTTTAGTGGATGATTCAAGTCCCACACTATCGCAAAGCTCGCAAGCGATGTCTTTTAACGATTTTCACCTAGCTACACGCAAAAAAAAAAAAAAAAGTTCCTAGACTCTAGCGGGATTTGAAACGGACACCTTTAGATTAGTAGTTCAACCCACTAACCTCTGCTCCCACATACTGGATAGGGTGATTAACAATGAGCACGTTCAATTTGCATGGCAACTAACTGCGAGTTCCCTAATAGTTCACATCATATCACTTGCCAAATGATGGTCACGTGAGTTATTCGATCAATTACAATGGGTAGGGACTCATAGCTGCTTTGCAATTCAACGCTCTTATTATCACTTCCAAGCTTCAATGTGGGTGGAGAGCAGTAGGCATCCTTTCTAAAAAGTGATCACAATTAGTAAGCTATGAGACAGACACGTGACGCCTCGGATAATGAACACCCTCTTATGGTAACAAGACATGAAACGTCAACGAACTACGATTTGAGTGTATGTACCTGAAACGTGGGGACACTGTACACCCCAGGTGCTATTAAAAAATTTGAGTCTGTCCTCGAGCGTTACAATTTTACTGCCATCCAAGTGATACGATGAATAGGATCAGGTATGAGTATGATGTAAAAGAAAAATTGCAACATTTATTGCAGCTGCCATAAAAGATTGCATAATGTTAGGATGCGCATTCGTCGTGGGAAATCGCTTTTGCATAAAACTCATAGACTTCAACTGGACTGGACTATCAGCTCCATATACCCCATCCATAAGAAAGGCGATCCTATGTCTTCCAAAACTTCCGATGCATATCCCTGTTTTTTTTTTTTTTTTTTTTTTTAAAGGAGTTCCAAATCCTAGAGCACTCAGACTCGGTAACGTTCCATTGTACTACTAGGCAGAAATCCTCCTTTTGGTGTAGAGGCATGTGAATGGGTGGCGTATGTTGTTGTTCCCCATGGGGATTGAACCTGCACCGCACGGGTAACAAGCCAACACACTAACCTCTACACCGTCGCCACCCATTATCCCTGCTTACTGTTGCATGATCCTATCCAACATCTCAAACCCTACTGCAACACACTAATCGGCACGTACTCACCATACCCTTTAAAGTCGCTTATGATAGCATTCATCGTCAGGAGGAGCTCTACATGGCGATGGCCGAATATGGGATCCCGGCAAAACTTGAAAACACGGGTGTAATGTGCAATTTGGAGGCAGCTCTTCCGAATTATTCCAAACTTACACCGGATAGTGGCAAGGAGATACACTATCATGTGATTTCTTCAATCTTATTCTGGAGAAAATAGTGCATTGCGCGAATTAATGATAATGCTCCAGCCAAGAGGATCTTCGACTCCGAGCGCCCAGTTGCAAGGATGACCGAACAACTAAGATCTTAAGTAGCTTAAACCAATAACTTTATAAGGTTGCGGAGCCATTACAGTTGGCAATAGGACATTATATTAAAACCAACATTAATGCAGTTTATTTTTGCATATGCATGGGCTTTTGGTTAACGATTCAGCAAGTGGATACAAGTCTTTAAAACAGTATATGTATGTTTCCTTCACGCGTGAAATTTGCTATCGCTGTGCTTAAAAGACAATGAAAGTCAACGCGTGAGCTCAAAGGCTACGAATTCATGTTAAAAAGCTCATAGTTTAGGCCTGTGTGTAGCTCGCAAGTAGACCTTAATAAACCAACACGGGTGAAGTTTGGCAAGTAAAATTCGCAACGGATTGTAGATTGCACTAAATCAAGTTAAATGCACGTCCGTTCTTCAACTCAACCCATATCCGAGCAAAATGTACACAAACAATGGACACCTAGTTCTACGAAGAACGAAAGACCGACAGCCCTATGCTTGGAGCTATTTAACTCGATTCATGTGGCGTTATCTCTGAGGGTAGGTTTTCGACTTCAGATAGTCAAGCCAAGAACATAAATATCAAGACAGATGCATAAGTGGCTATACCTCAAGTTTCCACTCGATGACAACACTTCGCGCTTAGGATGCCACTGTCCATAGACACAAAACAATCCGTTGTCTCACTGAGTGTTGTAGAAGTTAAATTAAATTGATGAAGTACTTTTAAAGCAACCATTTATGGGTGCAAAGAAAACGTCTGAGGAATATTCTTGGCAGATTTGAGCTCAAACAAGCATATGGAAATGTCGAGAATTCGACAGGAAACCAGAATTTAAGAAGAGCGGGCCGACCGAGAATCAAAGAGCGCAGTATAGCTGAAGTCAAGGACAACTGATTCGCATATTTTAACTGTAAAACCAATGCATCATTTGCACAATGTGTACGCCTGGTTGGTGGTTGCGAATAAACCAGAGCTACTAAGTGGTCTATAAGTAAATTGCGACACAAACCCGACAAAAAGAAGATTCCAGTTTGACTTAAGGACATCTAAAATGCAGGCAGTATGTACTCACTGAACAATATGTACTCACTACACTGTTTAGACTCAGTCATCGACTTATGAAAATAGTGTCTGCATGAAAGGAATAAATAACCGTAATTTGTAGATTCCAATCTTCACAATTTCTATTTGTTGCACATTCAACAAAAAATGTCAGTGGATAGGGGAGGGAGAAATCTACATCTACCGTTTCTCATTATGGATTGAATAATGAAATTCGATTTTGAATTGAATTAAATTTCTTTGTATTACACAACATTTATGTTCTAATCTTTTTAAAACACAAATGCAACTATTAAAGCTTTTTTTTAAAATGAGTGATTTTATCCCTCGTATACACCTAGCTAAATTTAAGTAACGTTTCCTACTCATGTGCATCCGTCCAACAAAGTCACGACTTGTAACAGATCAGCAGCAGATACGCGTTTATAGATGTATATTTTGTTTTTAATGAAGCAATCGGTGATTTACAAATTAGTACTTGTACCTTGTAGATTTATATTCTAGACTAGAGGCTGCAACTGCATCCGAGAAATCGGGTGTTATTATGTGTAAATTTTGAGTTATCTAAGTAAAAGTTGATTTAGAACAGGAAAACAATCGAGATCATACTGATTCTGCTTCCGGTGTTGTTGTCTCTGATAAAGTTGTAGATAGTTTTAACCATTTTTGTGCGCCAGCGGTTTCTTTTTGCACTATTATGAACAGTTCTCGATCATTGGACTCAAGCTGCGATCGGAAATATGTTATCAGACTTTCTTCGTCGCCAATGCAATTGGGCGAATCAAGTTTCGAGTCGAGATTATAGTATTGTCCATTGGTGATTTTTCTCACCGCAATCCAATGCCGTTTCTTAATCGGAAGTGTGACAATACCAATTTTGTAATCTGCGGGAACGTTAAGAATGAATCCAACTACCTCATCGGGATTTATGCATAATGGGTCCCTGAAAAAGTCGCATTAAGATGGTGTCGTAAGGAAATGGTGATTGGTAGACTCACTTTCGTTTGTCGAACCATATTGCTTCGCAGTTTTTCTGCTGCAGCGCAGTCATGATTACGTTGACGTCATAGTTTCCGAGGCCGAGGACAGATCGATGGGGATTTATCCAGACCTGTGGACTAAGATGTTTACACATTTCGTCGAGTTGTGCCTTGTTATAAATTTCGGCTGAAATAGCAATACTTAAATTATTTTTTTTTGATTAGGCTATATAGGTAGGTACTTACACTGAAACAGATTGTTGAGGGCATGAAGAGCACATAGCTGATGTCTTTGCCTTTCGTGATATATGACTTCCCCGGGCATTGTGCTAGTAACCATTTAAAGATATTTCGTTAAGAGAAATACAAATTTTATTCGACTTTGTTTATAGGGAATTTTTGGGATACAAATTCTCCATCATTTGTTTACAAAAAACTAGTGTCTCATTTGACGTCCTTTATGTCAATTGAAACTGTTCGATTTAACATTTGAATTATAGGGTGCTGGCTTGTCTGTTATAACTTTGGACTGTAGGTAGCTCATATATTAGAGTTGGTAAACTATGACTGAATTTCAAAACGCAGTACTTCTGCATTCCTGCTTAATCAAGCGTTCCAAAACGCAAACGGATTACTATGATGCAATGCATACTTTTCTAAAACGCATTGTGAACGCATCAACTGCGCAAACAAAAGCAAACAGAGCATCGTGAATGATTATGATGCAAATGACATTTGATATTTCAGTTTGAACCGCCAAATAAAATGGATTCTTCGCCGGAGTCGTAAGTAAAATAATATATTTTGTAATAATTTGCCAATTTTACTTTGATATGCAGTAGTAACAAATGTACGAATGAGTGTTTAATTGAAGAAAGCAAAGACATTCTGCGAGTAAACTGCTTCATTCTTAAATAAGGAATATGCTTAAACGTATTAAGCTGTTAAAAAGTATGGGTGTTACTGATTGTTTAGACATTATTGGTGTTTGAAACATTTTACGATAGTTCGCATCAAAGTCGTTCAAAAACATCAAAAATTGCAAAGTATCACAAATGCAAAGCAGCGCAAAAGCATTCATAACCTGGCATTATAAAAGCAGTGTGCATTGACATTGCGCATTTTTTTTGACGTTTTGGAATTCAGCCTATACGTCGCCATTAAGTACATTTATGCTGGTACTTACTTACTTAATGGGCTACCGATCCGTGAAGATTCTCTGCCTGAGACGCTGCAGCCTTCCGTCCTCTACGAGCCCGGGCACGCTACTTCCAGTTCACCAGACCAAGCGCTCTGGCATCCTCTATGGCTTGGTTTTTAAAACGGAGATTCGGTTTTCCTTACCTTCTCGAACCTGGGGTCTGGGTGTCGAAGATCCTCTTGAGTGCAGCATTTTTATCCATTGGTTCAATGTGGCCGAGCGAATGTAGTCGACGTGATATAGCTTTTTGGACTATATCCACATCTTGGTACAGCATAGAGCTTGCGGTTGTATCTTCTCCATTCGCCCTCCTCGCACACAGGACCAAATATCCGACGGAGTATTTTTCTTTCAAAAGAACCTAATATTAGCTCCCCTTTTCTATTTATCATCCAGCACTCGGCACCACAAATCAGGACTGGTATTATTAAGGTTCGATAGAGCATGCATTTTGTCCTTCGAGTGAGGAGTTTTGAACCCATTTGTTTCTCTAAACCGAAGTAGGGCGGTTTTCTAAGGTAATTCTCTGACGGATCTTCACTAAGATGTCATGCATGCTGGTATAAAATTAAAAACCAAGTAATATTTAAGAAAAAAATGTAGTATCATACCAGCTGAGTTTAGCCGCAATAAGATAATGCTCGAAGTTGATTTTGTGTCAGGAATGCGTGCACGTCGTTTAAGACGTTCGATGTTTTGCAATGTGACAGAATAGATATACATCTCCAGTTCGCACGCCTATCACCCCTATTGTGAGTGTCAATCGGCAATTGATAATTGACTGTTTTCAATGTGTGCTATTGTGAACAAATCATTTTCATTGATATTCTTGTCAATCGCAATTTTTTAATTCACTGCGATTGACAAAATCACAATAGCACACATTGAAAATAGTCAATTATCAATTGTCGATTGACACTCGCAATAGGGGTGTATATTTACCGCAATCGGATTACATACCGCTGTACCGCTCTGGTGCCAGAGCTCCTTAAAGAGTTAAGATACTATAACACGATCAACGAAATGGGTCAACCCGATGACACATAAATGCGTATTATCGCGTCTAACGTCACGACAAAATGCATCAGTGCACAGTCAAAAATCACGATAAAACGTTGACGATCACATGAATGACACTAGTCGGTCTATGTTGTCTCAAAATGCGTTGACCTGCTATCTGTGCCCTGTTTTTCTTTTTCGGTGTCAACGCGTTGATACACAAAACTTTGACGATCACACAACTTGATTACTTCCAAACACTTCGTGTAGTCGTCAACTGGGAAAATGGCCGAATTTCGCATTGTTTAACAGACGATCAAGTTAAACAATGCGAAATTCGGCCATTTTTCCAGTTGACGACTACACGACGTTGACAGGTTGTGTCAATGTAAGTTTTTCTCTCGGTTCCAAAATGTTTGCGGAAAGACGAAACGCAATGTAGATATTTTAATGTTGGCCTCATATTTGTTGAAGAGTAGCACTGATGACGACGACGACAATCTTCGCGGCATTTCAAGACCATAACGAAAGTGTCTTGCTGTTTCAGCCAAAAAATTTTGGCCACATATTACCTAAATGTCAGCGTCCACATCCCCTAATCCCCGCAAATGAGAGATGCCAAATCCTCTCTCGAATCCTTATCGGTGAATATGTGTGAAACATAAAATTGCCATTCAACCCTATCAAAATATCCGTTCGAAAAGTAAATTTCTCCGTAACCCAAATCCAGCAGGGACTCAATTAATGTTCAGTATCCGTTTTTCAAACGTATATGAATGTTCGGCGACGAATAGTTGTCGGAGACAATGGGAATTGGCATATGGCTGTCAAAAACTAACACAAAAATCGCATATCTTCGCGATGAACCGGTGATCGTTACTTTTTGTCGGAGAAATCTAAAAAAAAATTATAAAATGATCGAACATTCTAGAGTAAAAAAATCGTATTTTATCCATCTGCAAGAATCCGTTGTCATTTCGCGGTTCCAAAGTTATCGTACTCTCCCCTAGACCCTTACCACAATGCAACGCCCCCTTTCGGAGATAGGCATAAGCATAGGGCATCCATCAGTTCGCCTAAGCGGTTTGTAGCCTTTTCCCATGTTTTAATTTCGCTTTGAATTCTTAACTTTAAGTAAGGATGGAGGGACGATACTAGAAATTGTTTTTTTTTTGTTTAATACATCGAACAAGGTCAGTTTTATACTAACATTTAATTTCTTTTGCCTGTTGTATTGAGTGCACAACAGCGATAACTGAAAATACCTGCTCGAAGATAGGACTCTATAGGTGTGTTTAATGAACCTGAGCTGCACAGAAAAGATCAGAAAAGTACAGGATTTTGTGTTCCATGAGCAAAAATCTTGCCCCAAAATGTTTTACATTCTGTCACTTTGTGTTCCATGACGCTGTCCAGCTCAGTTAAGTTCAGAAAAGTGAAGGATTTTCTGCACCTCCTTTTGAGGAAGGGTAACTGCGTGAAAAGTGTCAAATTGAAGACGTCAAATGTCACTGATGTCAGCTGATTTGTTTGTTTGGCATGAAATTTTGAAAATTTTTGAAAATAAATAAAAATTTACAACCAAAATAATCATAAGAAACTATTTTTAACTAATAAAAATAGTGGTCACGATTCGGACTATGAAAATAGTCAAAAAATAGTAATTAATGACTATTTTTTTCTCTGAGTCTGTTACTGACGATCACACACGCAATGTGCTTGCGCCTTACGATATGATTAGGCCGAAATGTACATCTACCTGATTACCATCATTAAGGACGCCAAAATCGTTTAGCTCACCGGCACGTAGCAGGCAGGCTATAAAATAAGGAACACAATCGCAAAGGATATCAGTTCAGTATATACAGTGGAAATACGGCAAAGGCAGCAGAATTTTTTAGTTCGTTTCAACATTCAACATTTATAACAAACAGCCTTTGAATCGCAACATCAGCTATTTTTGTTAAAATGGAAAACGTACAAATCGAAATAAAATCAGCGTCGGGTCAAACATTGACGGTGCAATGCTTACCCAAAACCGGAAGTTTACTTGAAAAAAGTGAGTAGAGAGTTGTCTTATCTAGAACATGTAAAATCATGGATTTCTTTTAGACGAAGAACTTCGCAACCAATTATGGAACCAGAAGTTCCCTCAAAATGAAAACGTGGACGAAGATTTCAAATTGAATTCACCGCCCACAGAAAAAACAAAGGCGGTCTGGTTGGACAAGGACTGCATGCTTCTTATAACATTGTACAAAGAAGCGCATCCCAAAATTGGGAAAACATTTGAAATTAGCTCTAAAAGGAAGCTCTGGTCTCATTGCCGGTCGCATGAAGGAACTCGGCTGTACATATACTCCCTTCCAAATTGAAGGAAAATGGAAAAGTTTGGAGCGAAGTTTCAAAAACAAAACTAGTCACAATAAAAAGACTGGAAGAAATAGAATGACTTGCGAGTACGAAAAGTAAGTATATGTGATGAACTCATTTTTGTAAACGTAATGTAATGTTTGAATAATTTCAGTGAACTTACGGATATAATGGTGGAACGAGCTGCAATCATTCCTACGTACCAGCTATGCAGTGCTTCTTTAAGTGGTAAGAGCCGAGACGAAGTTTTAATGGAAAAAGGACAAGCTGAACCAAATACGAATGGTAAAGATAATTATAATAAAGTACATACACATATATCTTTAAGACAATAAATTTCGCCTTTAGAAACCATAATGTCGGATGGAGAGAATTTTTTGGATACAAGTCAAGAGAAATCGTTTGCAGAACAAAGAAGACCGACAAGAACGAATACTGTGGCAAAAGAAATCCGCGAATGGAGAGTTTCGTTCTTTAGAAAATAAACAAAAAGGAAAGCGCAAAGAAAAAGAATATGAAGAAAAAAAAACTACCAGGAGAAGAAACTAGCGGCATACAAAGAAAGAACAGAGGAAATAAAAAGGCGAAATGATCTTTTTGAGAAACATTTTGGCACAGCAGGAAAATAAGTTTCAGTAAATACTCTGCTCTATATATATATAGTAATAAATGTTGTTTTTTAAGCTTTATGCTTTATTTTAAAGTAATAATAATGAAGTAGTGTTTCCTTAGTGGCTTTATTTTTAAGTAATAAAAATGAATTAATTAAAATGACGTATTTTTTTTATTTATATTCGGTGGTATACGGCGTTTGTTTCGGGGTCTAAGATTAATCCATCCACACCACAAAGATTATGTAATACAACACAAGCACGTACAAAATGGCAAAGTTTTTCTATACTTCGCAACTTGCAATAATACAGTTGTCTAAACCTTTGCTTTAGAATGCCAAATGAGTGTTCAATGACAACTCTTCCCGAACTAAGCTTTCTATTAAAAAACTTTTGCTTGGTTGACAAATGGTCATTGTCACGATAAGGTGTTATAAGGGGATTCTGCATACAAGCGTATGCAGTATCCCCTAGTATAAACAATTCTCCACATAAATTTGAGAGCTCAGGATATATGTCGGAATTTTCCAAAACTCTATTGTCATGAACTGATCCTGGATAGCCAACGAATATGTCAATAATTTGCTTCCTTTCGTTACAGATAGCTTGCAAACATATACTTATAACGTCTTTTCTATCTATGTAATCGTCCTTGGCTCGCTTAGGAGGGTCAATCCTTATATGGGTATCGTCGATAGCACCTAAATAAAATATATTAAATTTATTTCGCTCAGATTAAATAATATTAACATTACCTATTATCCCCTGAATACCAGTTTTATTATATATCCATAACGTAGTTCTACCTTTTTCTTCCTCTGTAGGCCACCGAATAACTGAATCTGAGAGGTTGCTCAAAAAGCCAAGCGTGCGATTTATTATTTGGCATACTGTTCGCAAAGAAAGATTGAACCTATCTGCTATATCTCTGAAGGAGCACGCTTCATGTCTAGCGAACCACAAGAAGATTGCTACATGAATTTCTGGAGAAAATGTTTTGGCCGCTTCCATTGCGATGTACTCATTCGATAATGCAAATTGTTGCACTATGCATTGATACAAATCGCGACTTACTCGAAAGTGGGTTATAAATTCTTTTTCAGTATAAGAAGGAACTACTTCTTCTAGATACATAGAAATCGCATTTCTGTCGTCCTTTCCAACGAAAAACAGCGGCAAATCTTCTTCATCATCGCTATTGCTGGTATCCGATGTTGTAATATCCGACGAACTTAACATGATGCTACTGCCAGAATCTTCCAACATCTCGAGTATTAAAAAGTCTGATGTATTCATTTTATTTTATTTATCAAAAGCAACTTTGAGTCTCACTTTTCATTTGGATTCATTTATTTTGGAATTTAACAGCTGATATGGGAGCTGTCACATGAAGCTGTACTTTTTTGTTCTCACTTGATCTGACAGTTTTCGCTCATGTGTGCTGATGCTGATCTGATCTGTTCTGATCTGATCTTTTTTTCATTAAACACAGCTTATCCAAAGTTTTGCTTTCACTGCCAGAATTTTCACATAGTTCATCTGTAATGTCGTTTGAGTTTCTCTAGCTTAACGTGCTGTTTATGTCAAGGACAGAGTGAGGTGGGGTTATATTTGCTTTACTGGCCAACAAATCCTCAGTTTTTTTAGCTTTCCTTTTCATTTATTTCCAACATTTGTCTAAATATTGGAATAAGCGGTCATCTTGTTATTGCCATAATTTAAAAATAAACTCGATTTTTTAAACAATGAGAAATAAATAAAGACGATCATCAACGGATTTTAAAAATATGTTAAGTGCTTTTTATTTGTTTTATTATTTTTAGTCATTGTTTTCATCACTTAAATTGTTTTTATCTATTTCTGCTCATTTTGGCAATCACAATAAATAAAACAAAGTTTCTTAGATATTTAGTTCTTTTTTTTTTGTTTTAGTTTTACAGTTGCGATTTTGTTCATTTTATGTTACAAATATATTTATAATAATTAATAAAATCCTTCAAAATTTAAAATAATAAAGTATTTTAAATCTAAGAGTTCTCAGGAAAAACAAAAGAATCTTTTTTGATAAAGAATCAGTATATATAAATTCAATATATATTTATATATGTATACATAATAACTTACAAACAAACACGCGTTTTGCAATAAAAAAAAAATTAACAAATGTTTGCATTCTTTTTTTTACGATTCTCAGTCAATGTTTTTGAAAGAAAACAGTTTCAAATCTACATAAATGAAAATATATTTCCAACTATTCTTAAATCATACACCGTTTTGTTTGTTTCGACGACATACAATTTGCGTAGGTTGAATATGAAAGGTTTTTGTTTTATGTTTAACGTCTCACGATAAGCTGCCCTGCGTACAAACATACCAATTTTACTACACGTACACGATACATCAATAGTTTGGAATATGCGTTCTCTTTAAATATACTCAAATGTTTAGAATGGCTATATATTTTATTGAGTTCAAATATTTATTCCGTTATTTTTGTTTACGAAATATGTTTGCATGTATGTTTCATGTTTGTTAAAGTTATGTCTTTTAAATGTATTTTAAGTTTTTCAATTATTTAACTGTTGCCCTATTTAAGGTGGAACCACAAAGAGTGGGTTTATGAGTGATTTGGCATTGTTTAGGGTGGACAAACTGCAAAATCGCGGAGCATTCGAAGGCAACGCTTTGTCCATTGTTTGAATTTAAGACACCGTCGCTCTTGGCGTTTTATTAGACAAATAGAAAATGTCTTTGGTTTTATTCGTCCTCTGAATTTTTTTGTTTAAAAAAATTTCGAACTAACCCAAGGGATGTCGGTGTTGTACTATTTCAGATTTTGTAAGTGGCTACCAAAGCTACAGGTCGATAAGAGAGTCTTGTTTTTGAACTATGTTCATAAGTGCAATGTTTATATCTATTTCGATTGAGTTAGATTGGACACCAATACTGCAATAATATTAATAGAATGGTGGATAGTATTTGGCAAAGTGTGAGCGTTATGGTTCCTTTAATTCTGATCATATCTTCGACGTTAAGGAAGTAGAATTACAGTCTTTGGCACAAGTTAAACGAAAGTTGTTTCCATATTTGACTTCATATATAGGGACATACGCCTACAATTTTTTATTTTTTTAATGTTTTTGTAGGATTGATTCCTTATGCGGCTCTCATACCCACCAATTATTAATAATGCAGTTTTCAAAGAGAAATATTTTCTGAGACGTACCTATAGATATTAAGGTTTTTTTGAACGTCGGGTTTTCACATGCGAGAATTCTGGTAGCGGTACACTTTTTGAAACGTGTAACAGAACTGTTCGATACAAAAATTTTAAACGAACATACTAAGAGGAATTCGATACTCGATTCGAAAAACATTTCGAAAAGGGAGAGTAAAGCTTTTATATGAGCCCCGTAGACGTACGGTTTTTTGGCAAAAGAACAAAAGAAAGTTTCCAGAAAGCCGTGCTTTCCAGAAACGGAAAAGGAAAAGGCATTCGAGAGATCGAAGAAAAGTGTAAAGCTGATCAGACGTCATCTATGGTCTGGCCGTTTAATTTTAAATAATTCAAAACAATTTAAGCTGTAACATAAAGAAGTCGGAGAATAGACGCATTTGGCCCCGATCAAGGAAATTTTATTGAGGTAGCGGAATATTGTTTCTTTGTTCTACAAGTGCTGCCTCCGAAATAAACTCAGAGGAGGAAAAATTGTGCAAGTTTCAACAATTTTTAAATGCACAAATCGTTTTAAGGTGGATTCGCCACTGTGCTCCACCACAAAAATCGAATTCCGGAGAAGAGGCATTGAGACCGGATTAGCCAAGGGCGTTAAAACGCTGCCAAGCATAAATTGCCAGCCGGAGCATAGCGGCAATGCTGAGGAAGCAGACATTTTTTTTTATATATTATTTAATTTTTTTTGTTAGTCGTAAAAATACCTTCTAGTAGGCACACAGGTGATAGTAGGTATATATATATATAGATACACTTAAAGGACGTAAAATATTAAAGGTAATTGACACTCACATTATATATATATATATTTATAATTAATTTGAATATTCTTGCGCGATTTTTAAAAGGTACAGTGTTCCAGCGACAGGAGATACAGTGGCCATTGGATCGTCAGTTGCAGTGCACCCACAAAGGTAGTAAGTAGAGAGAAACTCGGTGAGTCGAAGAATCTACCTTTTTATTAATTATAAATACATATAGATATAAATGTAACGAGAGAGAAACAAAACAAAAATGTATATGTAAGGAGAGGGAGACAAACTCAGTTCTAGTTCAGTAGTCTTCAGTTGTCGATAAACCTGTGCGGAAGACGGACGTCAACTCGGATACTCGTCGCAACACTTTTTAATCACTTTTTAATAATTAATTTGTAGCCTTTAGCTATGTTTATTTTACATTAATATTCTTTATTTTATCGAATAAAGAATTGAATTATATTATTGACATTAAGAATTGAATTACATTCTTGACATTTGGGGGCTCAACCGGGATAAGCTTGTGACTTTGAGCAAAAGAAAATTTGGTGGCAAGATTCAGGTGGTGAGAATCTGCAAAGTGTTTAAATCGTATTTGGTGATCGCGCATTTGAATTGGTGTTTCTAGGCGTGAAAAGCGATTTATCTATATTGTGAGAATTCGCGGTGGCGAATTGCAAACGGTGTTGGTGTCCGTTAAATTTAAATTTTCGTGTCCTGAAAGAGTAAGCGAGATGGCGTCATTTATTAATGCGGTGGATAAAATGAACGTCAGCCAACTCAAAAAGGAATTGGTGAAACGGAACGAGAGCGACGATGGCTCTAAAGCAATTCTCAAATTTCGATTGATGACTTTACTGGATGGCGAGTATAAGTTAAAAGGAGAAAGCATGACTGGAGTGGAAGAAGTCAACGAGGCGGTGGATGTTGTGGATATTGGTGCTGATACCGGTGATGAGCGAGACGACAGCGAAGACGTATTCAACATGACCAAATTTAGTAGCTGCCTAAGTGAAAGAGATGGGAATAAAGACAGTCGCGAATCAAAAAATCATGTAAAACACTGTGTGGAAGAGAACAAAACGCACTCTTCAAAACAAGTTTCATCTCGTTTTATTTCTTTCCGCGATGCCGAAGAAACAGTTGACAAATATAGTGGTGATGGTTCCATTCCAATAAGAATGTGGTTAAAACAATTAGATGAACTAAATAGAGTTTTTGAGTATTCTGAAGAAGAAATGTTAGTGTATGCAAAAAAACTAGTTGTTGGTGCAGCTAAACAGTTTGTACGCCTTATGCGTGGTGTTCGATCTTGGTCCGAATTTAAAGCTGAGATGATAAAAGAGTTTGACATTCAAGTGAATAGCCGCGACATACACGAGAAGCTCCGAAAACGAAAGCTCGGATCAGGTGAAACGTGGCGCGAATATTTTTACGAAGTACTAGCTTTGGCAGAGCAAATTAATTTGGACAAAGAATCTGTCATTGGTTATATCGTCAACGGTGTTAACGATTCGGGTGTAGAAAAAGTCATTCTCTATGGTGCTACGAGTCTCACCGAACTAAAAATTAAATTCGCAGAGTATGATCGCATGGTTAAAAAACGGACAGTCGTAGTGCACGAAAAGTCGAAACAGGGCAGAGGCGAAAAACAGGAACATAAAGTGAGGGTCAAGTGCTACAAGTGCGGTGTTATTGGGCATATCGCTAACAAATGTCCAGATGCAGCAAAAGGCCATAGGTGTTTTAGATGCAATGGTTTCGGCCACATCTCAATCAATTGCCCTCAAGCAAGTGCAAAAAATAAAGAGTTTTCTCAATTTTCTTTCTCAAGCAATATGACCGTGGTTGCTACAATCGATGGACTAGAGTTTGAGGCGTTAGTTGATACGGGCAGTCAGGCAAGTTTGATTAGAAGTGATGCTTTCGATGCTTTAAAAAAGTGCGGTGTGGAAACTACTTTGAAGACATTCTCGGGTTTGGGCAATCTAGAAGTGAAGCCTCACGGCAAGATCATTAAGTCTATAGCCATTAGTGGTGAGAATTTTGACATTGCGTTTTATATTATACCCATTGGCAGCATGCCATCAAAGTTGATCATCGGCCAGGATTTTTTAAACAACACTAATTACATCATTAAGAGAGGTAACATAATAATAAAACCTATTACACCAGATGTTCGAGATACTCCGCAGGATGTAGATGAGGACGAAGTCGGAAACCTATCAATCGAGATGAGTGCTTCGAAAGACGAAATCGACGTTCCATTGAGTTTCAGAAGTGCGGTTAAAAATCTAGTGGACAATTATAGACCAGAAAAACGGAATGTAAGTAGCGTGCAAACGAAAATAACCTTAACAGATACAACTCCAGTGTACGTGCGAGCAAGAAGGTTGGCTCCGCTGGAGAATAGAGTGGTGAGCGAAACAGTCGATGAGTGGCTTAAGGATGGTGTCGTGGTTCCCAGTCGGTCAGAGTATTCAAGTCCTGTTGTCGTCGTCAGAAAAAAGGACAGGAATTATAGGCTGTGCATCGACTATAGACGCCTTAATACCTTAGTGCAAAAAGATCGGTTTTCTATGCCGCGTATCGACGATCAGCTAGACAAGTTATCAGAAGCAAGAGTATTTTCCACTCTGGATTTTAAAAACGGGTTTTTCCATGTGCCACTGGAAAAAGAAAGCAGGAAATACACAGCGTTCTCCACGGTAGATGGACATTTCAAATTTACGAAAACTCCGTTTGGATTATGTATTTTACCAGCGAGTTTCTGCCGTTTTATAGATGATGTCTTCAGTGATTTAATTAAAAAGGGTATAGTGATTGTGTATGTCGACGACATAATCATACCTTCAGTGGACTATGAAGAAGGATTCTGTCCTTTGAAAATGGTGTTGGAGCACGCAAGCTCCTTTGGTTTGCAAGTCAACTGGCACAAGTGTCAATTTCTCCGGAAGCAGGTGGAATATTTGGGACATGTGGTCGGGGGCTCTAAAATCAATCCGTCGCCCACAAAAGTTAGAGCCGTCCAAAAGTTTCCCGAACCAAGAAATGTGAAACAACTGCAAGGATTTCTGGGACTGGTGGGATATTTCCGGAAATTTATTGACGGATTTGCAGAAAGAGCTTCTCCGTTGACAGCGCTGTTGAAAAAGGACGCTTCCTTCGATTTTGGACCGGCACAGAAGCAGGCTCTTGATAGTCTTAAGAGGAGCCTGATCGGACAACCAGTGCTTCAAATCTTTGATCAGCAGGCGGTGACAGAATTGCACACGGATGCAAGCAAGATTGGTTTGGGTGCAATTTTGCTTCAAAAGCGAGAAGGCCAGTTTAAGTTCCATCCTATTTACTACTGGAGCAAGTCGACATCGGACGCAGAGAAAAGATATCATTCTTATGAGCTTGAGGTATTGGCGATAGTGAAGGCGCTGCAAAAACTTCGACCATACTTGCTTGGCATCAAATTTACCATCTTTACAGACTGCTCAGCTTTTCAACGAACAGTCAGTAAAGTCGGCATACCAGACCGTGTGAAGAGGTGGACCTTATTGATGGAAGAGTTCGACTACAAATTGGAATTTCGTGCCAGTAATAGAATGAAGCACGTCGATGCCCTAAGCCGGAATCCTGTATTGGTTGTAGATGATACAGTGACAGCGTTGATGGAACAGGCCCAGGGGAAGGATAAATGTATCAAAGCGATCAAGCAGATTTTAGCGAGCGAACCATATGAAGATTATATGTTGCAGAATGGCGTTTTAATGAAATCAGTGGAGGGCAGAACTTTACTGGTGGTTCCTTCAAGCATGGAGAAGGATATTATTCGTCGTGCCCACGAGAAGGGTCATTTTGGTGTCAAGAAAACAGAGGAGCTCTTGAAGAAGGACTTATATTTCGAAGCTGCCGGAGAAAGTTGAAAGCTATATTAGTTGCTGTATTCAGTGTATCTTGATGAGGCGAAAATATGGTAAACCGGAGGGGGAACTTCATCCCATAGTTAAGGAGTCACAGCCTCTAGACACATTTCATGTCGACCACATTGGAACAATGACTGGAACGGGAAAAGGATATCAGTACATCTTCGTCATTGTCGATGGATTTTCAAAATTTTCATGGTTGTATCCAGTAAGATCGACTGGAGTACGAGAAGTCTTGGACAAGTTGGAGATGCTAGCGAAAACGTTTGGATACCCAAGGAGAATGATATCAGATCGTGGAGCAGCGTTTACCTCGGCTGACTTCAAGAATTTCTGCTCTAAGAACAACATCGAGCACGTAGAGGTCACGACGGGAGTAGCTAGAGGGAACGGGCAAGTTGAGCGTGTCAATCAAGCCCTCATCTCAGTCCTGAGTAAGCTGTCCATTGAACATCCGGAAAAATGGTTTCGTTACGTGCCGAGTGTTCAACGATGCTTAAATTCGACTTTTCATAGCAGTGTAAATCTAACACCGCATGAAGTTCTGACCGGCGTAAAGATGAGAAATGACGACGATGGAATTGTCCTAGAAGTTCTTCAGAGTGAGCTAACCAAACAGTTTACCGACAGTCGTTCGGAGGAGCGCGAAAGAGTTCGGCAAAGCATAGTGCAAGCTCAGGAGCATCAGAAGCTGCAGTACGACAAACATCGCCGAAGTGCTCATCGATATTCTGTAGGCGATGCAGTGGCAGTCAAGCGTACACAATTCGGAAGTCACCTGAAGTTACGTAACCGTTTCTTTGGTCCTTACAAAGTCATTAAAGTAATGGGCAATGAACGTTACGAAGTGGAGAAAGTTGGCGTCAGCGAAGGACCATACCATACTCGTACCTCGGCTGACAATATGAAGCTTTGGCAGATGGATTCATCGGAGCCCGATGAATAGTAGGAATGGCCGTGTAACGAGAGAGAAACAAAACAAAAAGTATATGTAAGGAGAGGGAGACAAACTCAGTTCTAGTTCAGTAGTCTTCAGTTGTCGATAAACCTGTGCGGAAGACGGACGTCAACTCGGATACTCGTCGCAACACTTTTTAATCACTTTTTAATAATTAATTTGTAGCCTTTAGCTATGTTTATTTTACATTAATATTCTTTATTTTATCGAATAAAGAATTGAATTATATTATTGACATTAAGAATTGAATTACATTCTTGACACAAATACAGTGAGAGAAAACAGCCCTCGGTATAGTTAAAATCCTGTATTAGCTCGTGCTGAAACAGAGTCGCGGTTGTTCATACATACATATATATATATATACCAACTAGCCCTTTTATTTAGTTTAGTTTCGTGTTCAGTTAACGGTTAAGTTTGCGGTAATTGCTTTTGTAAATTTAATTGTAAATTTGATTTCTTTGTAGTGCCAATATAGTTTTTTTATTCGAGTCATTTAGTTTAAGTATTAAAATGAATAAATTCCTAAAGTTTATATGAAAAGTGAAAGAAAAAGGATGAGTTTGGTCTAAAGCGGGGCATTTAGGGATGAGGGCGGATGGAAAAGGAAGTGCGGCGATGAGTAGGATATAAAAGATGGCGAATAAAGGGGTTACTTAGGCGAGTAGAGTAACCATGGTAGGGGGGGTAGAGGCAAAAGTTCTCGCACGTCAACATCACCTCGACGTAAAAGACTGGCATGGTTTGTTTTTGTTGCACGGACCAAGGGTCAAGTCCCACACCCACCGACGAGCTAAGGACGGGAACTTGCATGCCAGCAACGACCCGAAGTAAAGCAAGGTCTTAGTAACAAACAGAACCCGATTATGTTAGCCGCCGGGCATTTCAAATATGTATTTTGGTCGAGCTAAATATCTTTCGTCCGGAGATAGGTATTGCTTTTTCATTCATAACTCTGCAGCGAAGTTTTCAGTTAATAAACAAATCAAGCAAGTATCAATGCAACGCCCTTCCTGAAAAATAAAAATAGATGATCTTGCTACATTAGTTTACAAATCGTGTATGTTAATTGGGATATATGTATGCACAAAGCAGCCTTCAACGACCCCGTGCAGGGACGGCCTAAGAATATCATTGCAGCGCGCTCCAAAAAACAGAGCTTTTCGTAAAACGCGACTTCGAGGAGAAATCACATCCAGTCAATTTTACCTTTCATGTGAGCATGGCGACACATTTACCATCTTTAAACTATCCTAATAGTGTGGATAATTCGTGGGTTGACACGACTGAAGATCACCGGTGTCGTAAAAGGAAGATTAATCAAAAAATAATCAATAATTGGAGCATACACGTGTCGAAATCGTAAAAAAGAGGCAGGCCTCAAAATGACAGGATCACACAGATGCAACACCATCAGCACTTGATTGACCCCAGTTATAATATGTTTCGAAACCGGGAGGCCTATCAATATTTATTGAGGTTGAATCGGCGAACACCACAGGTGAACGGGTAGGGATGCAGTTAAGTGGGAGATTTATGGCCCCTTTAATCCTGATCATAGTTTCGCCGTTAAGAAAGAGGAGGAAAGCAGCCTTGAAAGATATAAAAAAGGATACAGAAGCTACAAATTACTGCCATCGGTTAAGTGGCCCACGCTGACTATGTATTTCAACCCAAATAAAGAGCCTTGTTGCGAAGATCAATCGACAATTGATAATTGACTATTTTCAATGTGTGCTATTGTGAACAAACGATTCATTTGGTATTTTTGTCAATCGCATTTTTTTAATTGACTGCGATTGACAAAATCCTTTGGAATCTTTCGTTCACAACAGCATGCATTGAAAATAGTCAATTATCAACTGTCGATTGATCTTCGCAATAAGGCTCAAAGTGTTTTATTGGCGTATTATTTAGTTCAGGGCTGTCATATTTGTCGTGAGTAAGACGCCTTAACGTTAAAGAACCTATTTCAGAGAAAATGGACAAATGATACTGTGATATTCAAATGAGACATCATACGAATCCTAACAAAATGGCAATATCAATCTTTCAATCGTGAAAGAGAGACAGACCTAAAAAGCTCTATCACACAATTGCAACAACACCATTGATTGGCCTCAGTGACGAAGTGACCTGAAACCGGGAGCCCTGCCGATACTTTTCTAGGTCAAATCAGCAAACCCTACAGGCGGACCAGTGGGGATGCAGTGATGTGGTAGCGTTATGATCCTTCTAGTTTAATTAACTCCGTCGTTAAAGAAGACGAAGAATGCAAGAATTCGTCCGTTATTTAAGGGTTTTCTCTTTTCATATTAGTATAAGATGACTCAAGTCGTTAGTAGAGTAGGTGAATGAGCTCACGTGGTTAGGCCACAACTTTCATATCATAACAATGAAAACGAACACGTGTAAGTTGATAGACTGGATCCTAACAATGATCAGAGTTTAATAGAAAGAGGCTACATTGTGTAAAGAGGTAAAGGGTATAGTATTCCACCCGTCCTATTAGCAACCTCAATTCGACACTATTCAAGCAGTTTGCCTTATGAGTCGATGCAAATAAACAAAATTTAAAATATAACAACTTGCTAACTTACCATCGTTATTAAGAAAGACATTGTATCGTTTAATCTATTGGATCGATGCTCTAGACAAATTTAAACAAATTATCAATTTTCAGGAAAAGCTTTATGATGATAAGTAGTAAATCCTGTGACAGGGAACTGCAATTTTTACTAGCTTAAGGTCAGCTACTCTACTGTGCTACCCTCATCTCTGTATGAAGGTTATACAATATTGCCCTTAAATCAGCTTGCAAATTGTTTGCCAAACTTATTAGGATGAGGTGAAAAATGAAGACGGTCAGTAGCTTTATGTGATTCGGGATCTTTGGTGGTATAACCTATTCACGACGTACCTAACCTCTGTTCTGGTCAATATATCGTAAAATCTTGTGGAAATGAAATTAATTCTCTCACAAAACAATTGCATGGCGAACGCAGTTAATTATTTATCGCTCTTTTAAAACAATTTATTACGGATACTCTGCTATTTTTGGCACTGAGTTAAAACAAAATCGAAAGATAAATATAATTATTTCCTGCAAAAGATATCCTAGTTGAATTTTCCGCTAAACTCAGATAAATATATTTTTTTTTAAACAGTTTTGGAACCTATTCGGTTCCTATTTTTGATATTTTGTTGCTTTTCAAAAACAAATAAAAAAAAAACAATCAAGAACAAATATCAGTTGAGGCCGCAGCTATCTGCTTGCGTTTAATATTTGAAGAACGCGAATGCGTCTGAAAATCATACTATATATTTTGTTAATAAGTAAATAAATAAATATTAGGCACTATCGGGCCCATACAGGGCCCAAAACCTATTTTCTCCAGCCATTTGCTTGTGAGAAGTCGAAAAGAGTTTTAAGCCAACTTCGAATGGCGAATTGTTAAGCTACTCGTGACAATTGATACTCTTGGATGTTTGTCAGACATTCGCCAGAGGTGGGGCAGTGGAACAAACATTAGGTCACACACTAGTCACTGAGCCCAAATACCCGTTCAATTTAACAGCGAATTCAGGTAGGCAGGTAGGAACTGATTGCATTTCTTTTTTCAGAAATTTTAAAGACGTTAAAAAAAGCCATGTGTGCGAGGAGGGCGAGTGGAGGAAAAGATATAACCACGATCTCTATGTTCTGTACCAAGATGTGGATGTAGTGCAAAAAGTTAAAATACGTTAGTTACATGGGCTCGGCCACATCGACCGAATGGACAACAATGCTCCAGAGGATCTTCGAATCCCAGCCCATAAGTTTGAAACGACAAGCAAGCCATCGCGGATGCCAGAGCGCTTGGTCTGGACAACTGGAAGCAGCGTGCCCGGGATCGCGGAGGATGGAAGGCTGCAGTGTCTCAGGCAGAGACTCTCCACGGGTCGGGAGATCGTTAAGTAAATTAGGTAAAAAAAACGTCGGCCGGTTTTCAACATGTGAGAGTTTTCTTACGAGCACACTGATATTTAAAGAAAATAGGTATTCTCCAAAATATGGTTGCACGTATTGTACAGGTATTTAGTTCATTCCACGAACTGTGCCCTTATAAACTTTTTTTCAACTGAGATTCAATTTATTAATGAACAATTCTGACGATGTCTTTAAAGACTCACATTACTTTTTGAATCCCCATGCTGAGACGTTGCTTTTGTGTTACGGTCGTGTACCATATTACACTACAATTTGTGCAATATCACTGGTTAAAACAGGTCAAAACAATACCAGACCAAATGTGAACAAAATCATTGGAATAAAATTCCTGTGAGTACACAACTTCGCTTTTGTAGGCTTAATAATAACGCGAAGATCAGTAGCATCAACTGAAGCAGCTCATCCAAATGGTATCTAAACAGAGAAACAATGTTCAAAGTCACATATTAAATCCGACTTACTCCTTCAAAGGCTCTCGAACCACCTCTCAACGATTCTACCCTCATATTCAGAAACATGTATGTATGAACGATTGATTGATAACCTTAATTGTATTTCAGTTTTTTGAATTTGTTTTTTCATGTTCTTAAATTGGTGTTTATGATTTTGTTTTTATTTTATTCATTGTTCATGGTTTTGTTGCAAATTTGTTTTTCTTTTGTGTACATTTTACAAATCTAAAAACTAATATCAGTTGTTAGTGTTTATCATTTTGTTTTGTCCGTTTTAGTAAAATAAAATTTTGACGTTTCGTAAAATTTTTGTGGTAGCTTATAAACTAGGTATTCGTGCATAAGTTTTGTTTGTGTGTTGGTTGCACGTTTTTGTTTCATGAATTGTGTGAAAGTTCTAGTGGGTGTTGTTGATGATATAATGGTGCTGGTGGTGGCGGCGATTGACAGCCCTGATTTATTATTGTTGTAGCTAACACTTTTGAGTTATAACTATTTGGCATGACCATTGCTCAAGACAACAGGTAAAACATTTGCCTGCTGCACAACAGCGTTTATAGCGTTGATTTCCTTTTTCAGAAACGCATCAGAGCGCTCGGAACCCTTTTCAGCACAAATGATACGTTTACGAATGCCATCTTTTGATATGAATATCTTATCACTATCGCGCATTAAATCATTTTTAAACCCAACGATGCCAGACACCGTTTCAGTGACAGTCTTATCAATAAATTCCTCGATATTTTTGGTTTCCATGTCGATTTTCTTTTTCAGTTTACTAGACAAATTATCCATTTCACACTGATCGTGTGCAACACTTATCGCAGCTAACGCTGTTGGTACATTGACTGGTTGTCGCTGAGCTATGCTTGGATCGATAATGAGTCGTTTGTTTGTAGTTGGTGACCATTCGTCATTCTCTAGAGTAGACGCCACTACTTTGCTGGATACTTCGGATGAAGCTGCTGGCTCATGGGTGAGATCATTCTTTGTTAATTGATTATATTGTGTTGTATTTCTATCGTTAGCGAAAGAGGCATTCGATAAGGTTGCCTTGGGACGTTTTTCACCACGAATGAAGTTCGGCAAAATGAAAATTACAATCATTGCAAAAATATGAAGGCACATAAAAAGTTTCAGGTACAATCTGACACTGCTCTGTAATTACAAGTAGAATAATTGAATACAAGAAGTGGAAATAGTATTACAAATTACTTACCATGAACTCAAGAAGTACAAATGGAAAAGTGGCATAACCCATAAATATACGAGTTGTCAGACAAGTTAAAATATCGTAGAACATTCGTGTGAATTGAGTTCTCTGGAACCGATGACGGAACATACGTCGGGCCTGTATGAACAACAATTGAGTGAGCTTTTGTTCGATTGACTGCTAGCAAAAATTATACTTACATATCGTGCGGCTGTGACAACCATTGCACCGGTGGCAAATGTTAGATAGTATCCAGGATAGAAGCCGTGCCAAACAGCGCTCAAAGCAAATGTAAGCATGGTTCCATATTTCTTTGACACACGCTCGTAAACAATTGTACGAAGCCAGATGTTAGTTCCAATGTTCCAGTTATTAATAGCATCACGAAAGTTTGATGCAAACTAAAAATGAAAACACATTAGATATCAAGTTAAAAGATATAGTAATAAGAATAAATGGCAACGCGAGGTACACTTGAAAATACGGGTTTACTTCAAAATCAAGAACTAAAGTCGAGAGGAACGAGCGGGGAACTGAGTTATAAAACAGTTAGGGTGTGTTAAAACAGCTGCTGAATGCGAATTATATAGGGACATTGATAGGTCACAAAGAGAACTCAAGTCAAGTTAATGATTAACACCTTCCCTCAAACAGTATATAAGAGGTTGGATAAACTATAAACAAAAACTAACAAGGCCGCCGGCTGTAATGTTTTACCAGCGGAGGTGGGTTCGGTCAGTTATATGGGTGAAAGTAAGTATGCCCGTTGACTGTACTGCCGGATCCATATGCCCATCTACAAGAAAGTCGAAATTGTATGTCTTGCAAGAACTATCAAATCATATAATCTGCTTCATGTTGCATATAAGACAATTTTCAAGGTATCATGTGAAAATTTAAAGCTATTCTTCAGCACACTAATCGGTATGCACCATTGCGGCTTCTCACCCTACATATCGACAACCAGGCAAATGTCCAACCTGAGGCAAGTTCTGAAAAAGGCCAACGAATTTCAAGTCAAGACTCAACGTATTTGTATCGATCTAAAAGCCGCATATGATAGCATTGAACGTCAGGTAATTTATATTGGTGAACGTCGAAATCGGGATCTCTCCACAACCGATAAAGCTGGGTCGCGTGATGGTAGAAAAGAAAATACGCGATGCAATGCGAAATAGCGTTTTCGAACGAGTCCAAGCTTGCATAAGATTTCGGCAAGGAGATGCGCTGTCATGCGACTTTTTCAGTCATGTTCTGGAGCAGATAGATCGTCCTGCTATTCGACTTTATCGGGAATTAAATAACAGGCAAAATTGGTTGTTGTTGAAGTCAACAAGACAAAACGAGTTTCTGCTGTCAATAAACAAACAGGCATCTATCTGGCCACCGGCTAGGACAAACTGCACCGTTGGTAACATACATACATACATACATACATATTAGCTTCTACAACTACTTTCATGCGAAGTGGAGGGGACCTACAGTTTTACGCCGAATCGGAACGGCAAATTTGAGAAGCTTCTCATGACAATTTAATACTCTTGGATGTTTGTCAGATGATCGCAAGAGGTGCCAACAACACGCGGTATTCCCAAGTGGTCCCCTACTAACCACGCCCTACGTCGTTTAATTGCGGTGATCGAACGAACCTACCTCGGAGTAAACATTATCCAGGAAAATTACATCCGATGAAGAATTACCCCCGGAAACCGCTGTTACTTTGATTTGGAAAAACAATAGGGTCAAGACTCCTTATCTGGAAGATCCTATCAGTTCTGTCATCTGCTGAACTACAGGCTGTTTTATATATATGTTCTCACTCAATAAAGATCCCCTGAAGAAGACAGCAACCTCTGTCGAAACGTCGGGTAGTAAATGGAATAACGAGTCTCATTGCAAGACCAACTTGACCAACAAAGCCGACGAGGATTAATTGTCCTCAACACTACATGATTATAATTTTAATTGGTCACATAAATCATACACAATACAAGCAGAACATTTTATCTAATACTGGGCTTCTTCCTCTGATAGGTAGGCAGGCGCTTTGACGTTGGTTCCACTTTTTGGAGCTGATGCGAAGGTTTAATGTTGCACAGATTAAGTAGGCTATGCTACAGGGTCACAGATGGCAGAAAGGCTGTTTGAAACGTACCAAACCAAAAACTACCCATGGGGAGAAAATCTAATTATAAAATCCCTAATCCAAGCTGGAACAACGTACGCTGAGGGATGCATGGCTAAGAGTGCTTAGTAGCAAGTATGCGGACTCTGAATACCAGGCTACTTTCGGCTTTAATTTAAGCCTTTCCCTGTCCCACCGGGCTCTGGCATGGGCGAAGTGGAATTGGATTTAAAAAAAGATGCTTTGACAGAGCCTAACGTAAGGGCGAGACCAGAGAAAATACGTGGGTGGGTGCGCTCAAATTTTGAGAAAATTAGAGCAACATGGGTTCTTCCACACAGAATCCCACCTTAAACTTGGAAGGTTATCCGAAGGCCAAAGGTGCACTATCAATTCCTCTTTAAGCTCGTATTTGCGGTAGAAGACGCTTCCATGGCTAGATTCCTTGCCTAGAGAGAGCGCTACCGCGATATTCTTAGACCGACCGAGCGCGGCTTCAAAAACCTCGTGTTTGCCTTGGGTTATTTTACCGGCGATAATTATAACATACCACCCGAGGTTCAGGCAATAGTTTGCTACTGCCAGGAAATCAACGTGCCATCTTAGATATATATATAAATAGATATTTTAAATAGAGGCTCAAAGCCTACCTTAATAAACACGATTCGCGAAAAGGTACACTCGTCAGTCCATTTATTTCCAATTTTATTGCAAATTGAAATGTTTCAGACCATAAGCACAGCCGGTTTGAAACAGGGTCCAAACGGACATGATCCTAACCCGGCGGACTGGAATATGTACCGGGGACTTGTATTCTCAAATATGGATCATTCATCAAATGAGTCCATATGGGACCTGAATGAAGAAGCATTTCAGCTTAATAAATTGTTGATAACCTCTTACCATAGCAGGTTTTAGTGACGCAACACTAACATCAGTTTGATTAAACGTAAAGTTCTCTGTGTGAATTACCAACTTGCTAAACTCAGAAAAAAGGTTAGGAAACTCTTTAATCAAGTCAAATACACAAAAAGTTGGGACGAATACATACATATTCGCTCTCACAGAATAAAGCTCAGAACTGAGATTATGAAAACGAGCCACATGAAGTAAATGCTGCGAAAATATCGCTGACATGGCAGTAGCAGCGTGTATTTGTTTACGCAGAATATAGATAAAACAAGAATTCATATTTTAGTGACAGATGACAGTAAACAAAACATTGAAGAAGATATAGTTGTAAGTGCAGCAGCTGAAGTCATTGCTATGGTAGCAAGTAGAAGACAAAAGCTTCTTCTTTTTGCGTAAATCCATATTTGCAAAAAAAGGAAAACAAAAGGTTGAATGGGAAAGGAGGATGGCTGGACGTTCCTCTACCAGCCCTGTCAATTTACTCTTCTCCATGCAGATGAATCGCTTATTGTTTCAGGATACTGCTTCCGAAACGTCAAAATTTTAGCGCAGATTTAATAAGCCGGGCATCTGTAGCACTGAATCATTTATCACAGACGCTTTGAGGGTTTTATACTCCATCGCACGGGCACCTGAGCAATAAAGGATAGGAAATAGAGCAATTCAGCAAAGTTTTCTATCCAAATATTATTTAGCATGAAGTCAATAAAAACTATGGACAGGATGGCGTCCAGTTATGGTGATTTCTACTTTCCCTGGGTTTCCCTTGGACGTGGCCTACAAATTGAGTATTCGATCCAACTGATGTTAATTTTCTGTAAAACTCGTAAGGACATTATTTGAATGATATAACACGAACAGCAATATTTAATCTATATCTGTCAAATCAGGTGTTTCTTTATTAAACTAAAAATTTACTTACCTCAAATGATAATACGTTTATGTTTGAAATAAGATCCCATTTGGGGCTCCCATCCTTTTCGTAGCCGGTAAATCCTAAACCGGAATTATTGCATATAGCGTCGGCCAACAGCCACGCATGATAGTATTTAAAGCGAATTGTGGTGGTTGCCATCATGGCATACCAAAACTTATAACTGAACGATGCCTTTGATATAAATTCGGGATCTTTAAGATTTTTTACTGGATATATTTTCACGAATTTCATAAAAATGAAGGCGCAAACTAAACTGGCAACAACTTTTTTAATAACCGCTTTCGTTGGCGATGGTTCAATTATGATCTTTGAGGTTCCATTATCCAAATTGCCCTGCAATGCAATTAACATAGGTCAATACTGCACACATTCATCCGCACGCACACAAATGCCGTGTGGTGTAGGGAGTATTTGCACTTACGGTTGCTATGGGACTTTTAAGCAGATTGTATCCTTCGACGAACTCAATGTAATCTCTATAGAAAACTAATGGGCCCGCCATCAGACCTTGAAAATGCAACGTGTACGAAAAATACTCGAGAGCTGATGGAAGTTTCTGCACTGCATGATATTGTTGAGCTTTAGTCAGATCCTGAAGTAATTGAGAATACAATTTTAATAGTTAAACGCTATACAAATTTTGAAAATAAAGCAATTTACCTTTTGTTCTGTGATAAAGCCATCATGAATGCTGAATGCCAGACTTGTTACTTTTTGAGTAATTATCATTAGTGGTCCAGTTATGTCAAGCGAATATGAGCCGTAGTCGTAAATTTGACGATGCAAGTGTATACAAAGCAGATATGACAGGGCGGCTATCATAACAGCTCTATGAGAAATAAAATAAATATTTTAATCTTGTATATTTTAGTTGAACCGGAGGAGTGGGTTTTCTTACTTTTGAACTACTGCTGGATTCTGTGTTCTTATCACAATGTAGCATACTGTTGGAAGTCCAGCGATATGAATCGCTTGTTGTCCGAAACAAAAATACCCAAAGACAAGGCCTATCACAAGGCAGTATGTGTGTCGGATAGCGGAAGATACTTTGGAAGGATGCAAAAACGAACGGAAGAGCGCAGCCAGGAACAGGGCGGATACTTGACATATGAGAAAATTTACCTACAAATAAAGAATGTATAAATATATTATGAAAGTTGGTAAAAAAAATAATAATTCTAAAAAAGTTTGAAATGGTTTTAAGTGTGTTCTTCGTGTCTAGCGTTCAAGCTTATACCAAAGAGCTCATAAGACAAAACTTTTAATAAAGTAGGAGAATTCTTGTTTAAGAGTTAAGAAACCAAAACAACGTTAACGTATCCTTGATAAATTAATCAAAACGTCAATCGCCACAGTGATTCACTGTAATTTGCTTAAGCCATTTCATTTATCTTCTGGAAGTAGGTATAATTCATTCATATGAATATTTTCATTACCAGCACAACCACAGTTGCAATCGACATATTGTAAATCAATCCAAACCAGTAAGACATTACAGTATGTGAAGTTTTAATTAAATTTGCCATAGTCCAAGTTTAATTGGTAAACATTTAGTTTATTTAGAAATGCGCAAACTTAGTGAGTTCAATCCTCCCTGCAAGTTCCAGGAAGGGGCTTAAACGTGTTTCCGCCCAGTGTATATGCAAAATAATTAAAGGCATATGCATTAAACATTTGCCTATTGAACGTTACAAAGTGTAGGTAAGGTTAAGTAAGGTGAATGTGGCTGTCAGCAGAGGCCGAAGCACTTAGATCAATGTGAGTTCCGTTTTGATATCACGTGGATCTGGAGACGGTTTTCCCCCTACTCGTTAAACCAGTTAGAGTTTCTAATAAAGCGTCGGAGACTCCTAATGCCATTGTTAGTTGTATCGTTTAGATCGTTGTAGAGATTTATTTGTTGGTAGAGAGCTGGGCACCTAAAGAGAAGGTAGGAAATAGTCCCCTCCTCCCCGTCCATGCAGTTTCTGCAAAAATCTTTTGAATATACACCTAGGCTTGCTCCATATTTAGGGCCACTATAGAGATTATAGGCTGATTCCAACACTTGATGGCAGCTTGGCTGTCGGCAAAAATGCGGATAACCTTAGCACGTTCATTTTCACTTTTAGACAAGATAAAAAAATAAATAAATATTAGGCATTACCGGCCCATAGAGGGCCTAAAACCTAGCTTCTCCAACCACTTTCTTTGCGAAGTGGAAGGGACCTACAATTTTAAGCCGAATCCGAACGGTAAATTTGAGAAGCTTCTCATGACAATTGATACTCTTAGATGTTTGTCAGACGTTCGCAAGAGGTGGGGCAGTGGAAAAAAAACTCAAGATGTTATTTGGCCCCGGAATTGAACCGGGCACCTTTCGATTAGTAGGCAGACACACTTTTGACTTTGAAATTCATTTTTTTATTCATTGTTAAATATCTACTTACATACTAGACAAAAATGATTAAACCTAATTTAAAATTAACAGGATACCTATTCTTATTTATTGGTCCTTATGCGGACGCTCTAAACTTAACTATAACCTTATAATTATTGCCTTTCGGCCTAAAAACTATTTTACGAACTAATCTTACATATATGTTAATCGAGAAAATTTACTAAAACTCGGTATCATTATTGAGATTTTATATAAAACAAATTACAAACGTATTCTAACTATAATTAGGATTCTGAGCACTCGTTGCCTTGCGCAACAAGTGGTCAAAATCCCAATCTGACTTAATCTAACTTATAAGCTAAGAGGATGTTACCTAGAGTAACGCACCGTCCTGGGAGGGCATGTTGACCCCTCCCCCCTCAACAAGCCACCAAAATTCGGCGAATTGCTTTTCCGTGTCGAATCTATCCCTCTCCGATATTGCGGTACTAAAACGGAGGAGCTCATGAGCATTGGCGACGTCCCCGTCATGGAGGAGCCGCTTATCTCTCGCGCTGCGGTAGCGGTGGTATAAGACCGGAATACCATCCCTCGTCTGTACCAGCCCTTTTGCATCAATATGGATAAATGCCTCTGGCGGGATAAAGCCAGACCGGAGTGTACTCTCTATGTACATTTCATTGGGGTGGTAAGCCCCAAATATCAGACTATTGTCGCTGGCCATCGCCCTTGCAATGGTGCCTTCGAGTGCCCTTAATGAGGCAATTTTTTAATCCTATTCAACTGAGCCCCATCGTATAGGACCTTGTTGGGATAGTATTTTATATAGTTGGATTCAGGCGTTCGGAACAATCGGAGACAGGTCCTAAGACATTGTCTCTTCAAAACCCTAATCTTTTCCATATAACTAGGCGCTATATTAAAAAACAATGGACAACCATAAGCGATGATCGGCCTTATAAGGGCCATGTAGCAAATGACCTTCACTCTGGAGTCAAGTTGACTGCTATGAAACAATCTCCTTGTCAGAGCATAAGCCCTCTTGGCCCCAGCAAGACAAGCAACTATATGTCTATCGAAATATAGATACTGGTCAAGCCAGATACCTAGATATCTAACTACGCTTCTCACCGCCAATGGCTGCCCATTTTGTCCAATAATGGCCAATTTTTTCCAGTTTTTTCTGGTATTCCTAGAGGCCCCAGCCAATGGAGTTCTGAACAAGATTGTTTCCGTCTTCTGAAAGTTGATTTTCAACTTCCAGTCGTCGCAATATCGCTTAATTTGATCGAAGTCACGCTGCAAAAGGATATTAATGACCTCGATTTTAGGACCTGATCTGTATGCCACCAAATCGTCGGCATACGCTATAGCATGTCTGAGTGAACCAACCAGATCACTCGTGTAAATGTTAAACAGGATCGGAGAATTGACCGCCCCCTGCTGTAAACCGTTTTTAATTTCAAAGACTCTGCTCGAAGTCACGTTGCCACATTTGACAACGAACTTCTTTCCCATAAGCATATTATAAATTACATATAGCAAAGGTTTGTGCATCCCCCGCCTGGTCAACTTGTAGAAAAGTCCCTCTAACCATACGGTGTCGAAAGCCTTCTCAAAATCAACCAGACAAGCACCCGTGCATTGGTTGTTGCATTTATTCCACTGAATGTCGGAAACCAGTTTCGACGCGGCATGAATAGTGTCATGCCTCGCCCTGAAACCAAACTGGTTGTCCGGAATTATGTTATTGTCCTCGACCCACTTTAACAGGGCTCTATTGACAACTTTTTCAAAGACCTTGCTAATATTCAGAAGCAAGCTAATTGACCGGAGATTGGCAGGGTTCGTCCTATCTTTACCTTTTTTCGGGATAGGGTGTACCACAGCTACCTTCCAATACGCATTATTCAGCGCATTGTTAAACAGCGTGGTGAAAATATCTACAGCCTCCAAAGGCAGGTGTCTCAATACGACGTTTGGGACACCATCCACCCCCGCCGACTTTTTATTCTTTAGTGACTCGAAGATGCACAGAAGATCATCCTTCGACACGAACAAGTGCGATGCATCTCGGCCATTGGCGACAACTGAATTAGCATGGTTTTCATCAGTGAACACGGTGAATCCGTTATTCTCAGATCGCCAATTCTCAAGTTCAGTGCGCAGATAGAAGTGGCTCACCAGAGCCCTATTCTCAATGTCGTGGTTACGGCGAACAGGATTGTTCACCGTATACACGGCCTCGAAACAAGCGCCCAGCAAATCCACTTTCTCCTGTGGGTCCTCGACCACGAAAAAATCGTCGTTTGAAGCGACACTTTCCGGACTTATTCCAGCAGTCAGTACTGTCTGTCTGTTCTCTGCTGTCTGGGAGATTCGAACACAAGGAATATCATTGTGATCTTTCATCCTGAACAACTTATTTATCTGTTAGGCAGACACACTAACCATTGAGCCACTGCGCCCGACGATCTTAGACAAGATAATACTTCTTTAATCACCATAATTTCCGACTGGAACACGCTACAGTCATTGGGAAGACGGAAGGAGAGACATACAGCCTTATTGCGAAGATCAATCGACAATTGATAATTGACTATTTTCAATATGTGCTATTGTGAACGAACGATTCATTTGGTATTTTTGTCAATCGAATTTTTTTAATTGACTGCGATTGACAAAATCCTTTAGAATCGTTCGTTCACAATAGCACACATTGAAAATAGTCTATTATCAACTGTCGATTGATCTTCGCAATAAGGCTCATAGACTTAGCCTGTCGGAGAAAACACGTCATTGTTTTTGTTTTGTCGGTGTAAAATTGGATCGATTGATAGGAAAGGGAACAAAGTTCAAAAACGCCAAGTCATTTTATTTTGTATCGATTGAAATCTAGGTGGTATGAAATGATAAGGCTGCACATTGTGGGCGATTTCATATATACACAATTCATGTTGGCTTCGGAATTCTGGTCAGAGATCTTTGATGAGGTAAATAAGTTAACTCAGCTTCTAAATGAGCCGACACGAACACCGGACATTAGTAGTCAAACTGGCAGCACACTGGATTTGTTTCGTACCTCTCACCGGCGAAAATACGCTATTAACATATTACCGCCTCAAGGTTCGTCAGACCATTGTGTCATAGCAGCGAATTTTTCGTATTCCAGCCACATCGTTAAAGAACGAACACCTAAAAGAACCGTATGGAAATACGAGAAAGCCAATTAGGAAGATCTAAACGGTTTTTATGGATTTTAACTGGTCGCTTGACAGCTACGTGGATGCTGCTGCTATGATAACAAACAATTCACCTGCGCAGTCGTACAGTGGCTTGGATACTTCGAAATCTTGACATAAACAAATCCGCTGAACCAGATGGTATTTCCCTATCGTTCTGAAGAGGGGTTCTTCTACACTGGCAAAACCACTGCGTAAGCTTTTCTATCTGTCCTATTCTTCATTGCTCTTTCCGAGAGGATAGAAAACAGTATTTGTCCAGCCTGTCCCAAAAAAAGGCAACTCTTCTTCTCCCTACTCCTACCGACCAACTGCACTTACGTCGCTCCTTTCGAAGGTCATGGAAACGCTGATTAACCGTCAGCTTATGAAATATCTTGAATCCCGAAAACTTCTTAATAACCGGCAGTACTGTTTTCGAACGGATTAAAGTCTGAAACTCACTAAATAAATGCTGGTGTTTCTCAAGGCTCCGGTTTGTCCTCGACCCTCATTCTCATTTTATAAATGATCTTTTGTGTGTAAATTTTAATCCAATTCATTCCTTCGCTGATGACAGTACCCACAGCTTTTCATATTCATTTCCTGGTTCACGCCACTCATCGATGTCGAAATGGACGCTGCGAAATGTGTAGGCTTCCTCAAGCGATGTTAGACATTTCTCACCCCTTCTGATCTCGCTATAATTTTAAGGCACTTATTCGCCATAAAAACTTGAGTACAACGCTCATATCCGGTCTGGTGCACCAATAACCTATTTGGAGCCTATAGACAGAATTCAAAAACGCGCGATAAAACTTATTATGGCGATCGAGATACCACGAAATCGATTGACTCTCTTAGTCATTGCCGCAATTACTCCTCGCTTTTAGGCCGTTTCAGTTCAGTTGTCAGTTCAATCGTCATTTCAATTGCAGTTGGCGGTGAATAAACATTTTAGATTTTCTGTTTGTTTTTCAATATGTCGAAACGGAGTAATAATATGGTCGATTTCATTAAAATTTATCGGCTTTCATCGTCCATTAGGCAATGTATATCTTCTTAGCCGTTCAACACGAATATGGAATGCTCTAACTCGCTCTGTTTTTCCTACCCATTATAATATACAGAGTTTTTCATTAAGGGCGCTCGGACTTTTTTTTTTTAAATAAAACAAAAACGAATTAAGATATCCATAAAAAAAATTATTATGCGTTCAAGTACATTTAGTGGCAATTATGTATGCAATTCAATTTCCTTCGCATGACCACCACGGGCACGTTTGCAAAAGTCCAATCGTTGAATCCAATTTTCCACGACTTTTCCACATAAATTGACCGGAATCGCAGCAATTTCACGTTCAATATTTGCTCTTAGCTCTTGTAACGTCGCCGGTTTATTGGTATAGACTAATGACTTCACATAGCCTCAAAGAAAATAGTCTAAAGGTGTTAAATCGCACGATCGAGGCGGCCAATCGACTGGTCCATTTCTTGAAATAACACGTTCACCTCATTTTTTTTTTTTAAATAAATCGATTGTGACGTGTGCTGTGTGGCTAGTGGCACCTTCTTGTTGAAACCACATATCGTCCAGGTCTATTCCGTCCAATTCGTGCCAAAAATTATCAGTTAGCATGGTGCGATAGCGATTTCCATTCACAGCAACGTGGCGATTTGCATCATCAACGAAAAAATATGGCCCAATGACACCACCAGCATCTAAACAGCACCAAACAGTGATTTTTTTCGGGATGTAATGTTGCCTCGTGAATCACGTGTGGATTGCTGCCTGACCAATAACGCATATTTTGCTTGTTGACAAATCCATTGAGTCAAAAATGAGCCTCATCGCTAAAGATTTTCAAGTTGTTCTTCAGCCCAATCCACGAATCGGCGACGCTTCAGATGGTCAAGTGGCTTTAGTTCTTGTGCCAATTTCATCTTATATGGATGTAGGCCAAGATCTTTTCGCAAAATTCGCCACAATGACGTCACAGAGATGCCCAAATGTAGAGAACGTCGTGTGAGTGATTGATTTGGGTCTTCTTGAACAGATGCTTGAGCGGCGGCAATATTTTCTTCACTTCGTGCATTTCTTTGTCTTACTGGCACTGGAACATTGTGTAGCGAAAATGTGGATTCAAATTTTTGTACTAGACGTCGAATTGTTGATTCGGCAGGCAAATGATGGGGTCGACAAAATGGTCGTAATGCTCTTAAAGTTGCGGTGATCGAACTTGAATTTTGGTAATAAATTTGAATAACTTGCAAACGTTGTTCAAGTATGTACTTCTCCATGATGATTTGCCAACTAAATACGAGTATAAATGTCAAAAAAACATGAAAAAATATGGCGTGGTTTACCGTTCCTATCGAAAACAAGTCCGAGCGTCCCTATTGAAAAACCCGATATAAACATTAAAAAAACAACGTGCATCGGTTTTTTTTCTCTACTGCCAGGGTACTAAAAATCACTATAGTGCGCGCAAATTACAAAAAAGAGTAATTTCTATAGGTTGCCAATTGTTCATTAAATGCGTGATTCGAATGCAGATACATAACATATGCTTGCAATCAACCGCAAAATAAAAAAAAGTAGTGAAACGAATGCTTCCAAGTTTGGTAGATTCAAGCACAAACATATTAGCTACTAAGTCGAATCTTTTTATCTGAGTCTAACGGTAACTAAGGAAGATTTTGACAAAATATTGATATGACCTCGAAATCATCACTTTTGAAAAGTAAAGGGTTATGTGGTACACTATGCCGTCTAATATGGTATACTATACCACATTTCCCGGTGAATATTTTTTCTCCTTCTTTTCTTTTTTTAAATGAAAATAATAAATAGTTTAATTCATTTTTAATTTTATAAAAAAGTATGGAACAACAACGCAAAATTAATGAAAAAGAAAACAAGGTAGTTATAATATAGGTTATAAAACTAAATAACTAAGAAAAAAACCTTTTCGGTTTTTGAAAAAAGTTTTGAACATAATTTCTTTATGCAAAAACTTCTGATCAAGAACAGCAAAAAAATAAACAATCGTTTGAGGAATACCATTTTCAAACGCCCAGAGTAGAGTCACCCGATGGAGGAACATCGTCAAATTGTTCCTCCTCATCCGAGTCCTGAAATTGGATGCTCCTCTCTGAACCACGCTCTGCTGAAGTCATAGCTACAATTTACCATTTTCCCTTTCGTGCTAAGACTTTCTGCTGCTTTGACTGAACCACGGAGATTCCCGTCTCATCTACATTCCAGATCCGATTAGCTTGTGCCAGTGGTTGTGCGATTGCTAAGTTTATTTTTATGCCTCTTACAGAAGCTTTTTAGTCAATCATTTCCAGCACATTTCGCAAATGTAGACAAATTATTCGGAGCTCAATTCCTGTGTGCTATTTGGAATGCTAAAGATAGTTGGCTCCTTGTGAGACCCCACATACGAGATTCATAATTTATAGAAAGGTGTCTCATTGATTTTTTGTTTCTAGCATAACCTTGAAGAGTTGTATGCGGGACGCTAAATGTCTTAAAAGTAAGCAAAATGAATGCGGATTGTGGTCGCTAAGTTATGGCGGGGATAAACAGAGGCTGCCCAAAAGGCGGCGTTCTGTCTCCGCTGCTGGTCGACTCTCTGTTGAACGCACTCAACAGTTCTAACGTATACGCTTAGGCGTACGCGGATGATGTTGCCGTGCTTTCTGTTGGATCAAGCATATCGACTGTCTGCGCCAAGGCGTTAAAGCTATCTCACGCTTAAGAAGAGGTGGTTTTTGGTAAAACTCGCACTGGAATTTTGATGAACTTGCGCAACGGTTGTCCTTTGACTCTTGTCTTATGGATATGCCGTCGGATGCAATGACACCGGAATTTCGGTTAAAGCGCAACTACGAAGTCGACTTTCCTCATGTTCAGGACTGGCTCTGGCCAGACTCTGAGAAATGAAAGGAATGTAGTCGAATCTTCACGGATGGCTCCAAAGCCGATCAAGGATCTGGAGCTGGTGTCTTTATGGAGAGCGACAACATTAGACTTTTCTTCTTGTTAGGCAAACATGCGTGAGTCTCCCAAACAGAGACTTATGCTATCCTAATGGCCATGAACTATGTTGCGAGGAACAGGTAGAGGGGCGAAGTATCTGCGTCTGTATCGACAGTCAGGCTGCGCTTAAGGCCTTACTCAACCCCTTAACCACCTTCAAAATAGTTCGTGAATGCAAGATCTCTCTGAATTCGGTCGGAAGGCTGAATTCACTTAGACTTGTCTGGGTCCAGGGTCATAACGCGATCACGGGAAATGAGATATCCGATGAGCTTACTAGATAGGGCTCAGAGGAGGACTTCTCAGGACCTGAACCAGCGATATGTCTGCCTGCGTCCTCGGTCAGGGCTTCCATTGACGGTTGGGTTTCACATGAACACAATCTCCGATGGCATGCCTCTACAGGGTGCAGACGGACTAAGCAAATCCTCCCCGACGTCTGTAGGAAATCTGCATTCTTGTTGTCTCTCAACAGAAAAGACTGCATACAGACTACTGGCGTTCTTACGGGCCACTACGCTTTTGCCAAACAGCTTAAGGTGCTAGGCCTAAGCGATACCACAAACTGCGAAGCCTGTTGAGAAAGCGACGACACTGCGAAACATTTCCGCTGTGACTGTCCTGCTTTTGCAAATCTAAGCTCGTTTTCATTATAGCGCCTTCTCGTTTTTCTTTGAAGAACGAGTAAATTCTCACATTAAGAGTGGTGTGTCTTCCTGGTAGTACAATGGACCAGTATTTAGTCTGAGTGCTCCAGTGTAGAAAGTCTCGCACCCCGACAAAAAAAAAAGCAAAATGCCCATTTCCTCATTCTTCAGAGCACGACTGGTTCTCTCCATATTTTTGGGGTCCTATTTTCTTATTTTACCATTTGCAGGCATTTTAATAAAACAATCAATAGAAACAAAGGCAAGTTTAAGGACGGATAAACTTTCAAGATGGTTAATGCGGTATGCTATACCACATAAGTCCGCGGCGAGTATGCCACTGTATGTTTTCACAAAAAAAATAATAATAAAATATAAATTAAACACTTTTAAACACAACTGACATTATTTATCGCAAATGATTAATTTATTTTTTCAACGAATACACAAACTAGCTGGAAATGCAATTTTCGAACGCGCACTAACACTTTTTGTTCCACCCAAAAAAAAGAAGCTCAAATGCACCCAATGACTGATCTTAACTATTTGCTAAAGATAAACGATGATTTTTGGCTTGTTTGAAGATGCAAAACACGTTTTATCATAATCACGGCCTGCTTAGGCAAAAAACATTGCAGAAGAATGCATAGTTTTTTAAAAAAACTGCCTATACCACATTACCTATAACCAGTCTCCTTTTCTTCTAATCCTAATTTCCCTAACGCCCGCGCTGTGTAGCCAATACATGATAAGGGTACTAAAAAAATCCCTTTTTATTAAAAAAAAAAATTACCCGACTATACCATATCACCCCAACTTACTCTAAGTCATAATATTGATAGTCACTCTCATCATTTTTGTTCACATTTATGTATCACTTTCTGTCTGAAATACCGCGGAACAAAGGAAATGAGCTAAAGTGTCCGAGTTCTAGAAATTATATCGTGATCACTTTACACAGAGCAAGCAATAGGTTATGACCAAAAACGACTATATCCTTAGCCGATTCCACCACAGCATTGAATACGATTCAAGGGCCCGCACATGAGTCTAACAACTGCTTTTTCTGGGCGAATCAAATGACGCCAAGGCAAAATAAGACGCAATAAGGCACTTATACATTTTGCGTTTTTGCTTTGACGGATGATTTGCTTTTAATTAAAGTCAATTAAGAGTAGAAGAACTCTTAAGATATATGCGAATCTAGTCATTGGTTGTGCAAATGCTATTCTTTTATAATGTAATAAATAACGTATGGTTCCCTAGTGTGGTTTTAAGACGTCAGACACAGATACCTTTTTCTTTAAATATTTCTCGACATCATCAAGGAACTTCTGCACTTGTTTTTTGGAGTTGGAGACAGAATTGCATACATATCAATGATCGAAGTGTCAACGTTACGGTTAAGGAAACGGAATCACATTCAGATGATGAGCCTCTTGCAGCGTTGAAATCAAAATCCGTGAAAAGCAAGACAAAAAAGGACAAGTAGCATGGAGAAAGGGACATCTTCCTGATTATGATGAAGAGCTTTTCAAATTTGAAGGATCGGCCGAGCTTCCAGAATATGTAAAAAAAACTAGACACCATCAGACTTAGAAAAAAAAAAAAATTCTGATGATTTGTTGGCCTTCATTATAGAGGAATCTAATAAAAAAGCCCGCCAAGATGATATAAATAAGCCAGTTAATATCACAAAGAACAAAATGGAACAATTCATCGGGATGGTGATATTCATGTCTTGTTGTCAACTTCCATCGTCCAGACATTACTGGAATAAGACGGTAGGACAACAAATGACATATGAAACAATAACGTGCAATAGGTGGGAAACTATCAAAAGGTCAATGCATTTCAACGATAATCAAAACTTCAAACCATTGGGAACAGAAGGACATGACAAACTCTTCAAAGTAAGACCCTTTTTGGAGAAAATAAGGGAACGTTTGCTGTTGATTCCAAAAGAAGAGTTCCTCGCTGTAGACGAACAAATTATTCCGACGAAATGCCGCCATGAACTGAAGCAATATAACCCAGCTAAGCCACAAAAATGGGGCTATAAAAATCAAGTCCTTAGTGGAATTTCGGGATTAAGTTAGGATTTTGACTTATTTAACGGACACCAAAGCAATAAGTATCCTGACGGAGCACCAGATCTGGGGGTCAGCGGTAACGTTGTCACAAGGCTTACGTCAACAGTTCATGAAAATGCTAATCCCAAGATTTTCTTCGACAACTGGTATAATAGTCCAAATTTGCAGGTTTATTCGTTGAAAAGTGGACTTTTGAAACTAGGGACTATAAGACTCAACCGAGTGCCAAACTCCAGAATTCCGAAGGAACAACTTATGAAGCAAGGACGTGGAAGTATGATAGAAAAAGTGGCAACTATCAGTGGAGTAAAATTGAGTTTGGTGTCCTGGTTTGACAACAAAATAGTAACTTTAATGCCGCCTTATGTTGGAATGAATCCAGTTATAAATAAGAGCCGTTACTTCAGAAAGGAAAATGAGTATAAAATTATTCCTGCTCCACAACCTGTTGAGGTCTAGGTACAACAAATATATGGGTGGTGTCGACTTGCTAGATTTGATGTTGGGCTTATATCGCATACAATTTCGATCCAAGATCGTCAACATGATTTACCTTTATTTGATTTTAAACTAGAAATGATCGAATATCGGATCGGATATATGCTCACTTAGAGTTGTACCTCCACCTCTTACGGTGTTCCTATCACGCTTGGAATACGGCACCAAGTCTAGTGATATAGTAAACTATATTGCCTCAAAAGCTGTCGACATAAAAAACATAAAATGCTACGGTCTTACACCCGAAAATGTACCTGGCCGTCGCTCCTCTTCATTTAAGCTTTTAGCTCCACCATCTACTGGTAAGATACTGGTCAATCCAAGATTTTGGCCCAACGGCATGCTTGTAAAGGAGTTCGTTAACCTTCCCAGCTCTAAAAACTCCAAATCAAAAAACTTGGCAGTGAATTCAAAAAACTCGATGACATAAAATCTACATCATACCACTTATACTACCAGAACACAGGTGGTCTTCGCACAAAACTTAAAGATGTATTGCTGTTTTCCTCTTCTGGTCAGTATGACATCATCACATTCACTGAAACTTGGCTCACCGATAAACATCACAATGCGGAAATGTTCAACAGCCACCAATATTCCGTATTTCGGAAAAATCGTTGCTCTGATATAACCCAAAACGTGAGGGGAGGTGGAGTATTGGCTGCAATCCGAGCCTCATGGCATAGCCAAGAAATTGTATTGCCTGCACAAACTGCTGCTATTGATGTGGACCAAATAGCTGTTAGTATTAAATGTATTCCTGTCTCAGAAATCATTCTTGTTGTTAGTTATATTCCACCAGGAAGCCCCTTTTTATTATATAAAGCTCATATTGAAAATTGTTGCTTCATTTTAAACAACCTAAACGACAAACAACATGTAATTCTAATTGGTGATTTCAACTTACCTAATCTAATATGGACTTTTGATTACAATGAATCTAGGCTTATTCCATCAAATGTTAACTTAGATTATGAATATGAAGTTGTTGACACGCTTGCCCGGCTTGATCTTAAGCAGATAAATAGTTTTCATAATGAGTTTAATAATTTACTTGATTTAGTTTTCGCTGACTCAGAGCTTG
This sequence comes from Portevinia maculata, assembly GCA_949715645.1. Lineage (NCBI taxonomy): Eukaryota > Metazoa > Arthropoda > Insecta > Diptera > Syrphidae > Portevinia > Portevinia maculata. Next base: position 227,624,601 of record OX454526.1, read on the forward strand.
ACATTAGTGTTAGCAACTCCATAGTTCCTCTTTGTCGCAATACAATTTTTCATGTAGCACTTTCTATAAGATTACAATTTTGTGAATTTATTAAACCGTCTTCATCTGGATGTAATTTTAAGTATAACTACTCCAAAGCTAATTTTAATAGCATTTCAAATTATCTAAATAGCATTGAATGGTTAAATGTTTTTAGTAACCATAATTTAAATGATTCCTACAACCTTTTTATAGAAATCGTGAAAGTAGCAATCGATATGTTTACGCCGAAAGTAAAAGCCAAAACTGGCACCAAACCTGTTTGGTTTAATAAAAGGGTTATAAATCTTAATAATAGGAAAAATAAGATCTACAAACAGTTTCGGAAAAACAATAATGATCCTGAGCTTTATATCCAATACCGCCGACTCCAGGAGCAATTTAATGTTTTAAATAAGTTCCTGTATAGACAGTATGTTCTATCAGTCGAGTCAAAGTTAAGGAATAATAGCAAATGTTTTTGGAAGTACATCAAAAATAAAAAACAATCAATTGGTATTCCAAGAATTATGCGCCAAGATGACGAAACTTCTTCAGACCTATTAACAATTTGCAATATGTTTGCTAAGCACTTCCAATCGGTCTACACTTCCTCTGGATCTTCTTCTTTTAACGATAGTTCACTGTCAAGTAATTCATTAAATCTTGGCAAATTCGAATTTTCGTCTTCTGAAGTGGAATTAGCACTTTCTTTTTTAAAGACTGATACAAATCCTGGTGTTGATGGAATTCCGCCAATTATTCTTCGTAACTGTTCTTACGCGTTTGCTGTACCCCTCTGTTTAGTATTTAATCAATCCATTGAAAATGGGGACTTTCTCAAGGTCTGGAAAAATTCTTTAATTACACCAATTTTTAAATCTGGCTCCAGACATGATATCTCAAATTATCGCCCAATCTGCAAAATTCCAAGTATACCCAAGCTCTTCGAAAAATTAGTGTCTGATAAACTTGCACCTATCCTCAAGAATTACATCTCTCCATTCCAGCATGGTTTTGTGGCTGGTAGATCAACTTCAACTAATCTCTCAATATTCTGTAATCACGTTTTAAACGGTTTGGAGAAAGGTTTTCAGTTTGATGTCATATATACTGACTTTTCCAAGGCCTTTGATCGTGTAAATCACGCCATCTTACTGCAGAAACTGGCAAGATTCGGATTTCATTCCAATCTGTTGAAGTGGGTTAGCTCATATCTTACGGAGCGTATTCAGTTTGTATGCTTAAACGACATTCGGTCAACACCGGTTCAAGTTACTTCAGGTGTACCTCAAGGTAGTCATCTTGGCCCCTTACTCTTCCTGTTATTTATTAACGATATTCCGGAAATGTTTCAGAATTCTCAATGTTTGATGTTTGCCGATGATTTGAAAAATTTTTCGTCAAATAACATCGGTGTTAGATTGCAGACTTTTACAAGATGATCTTGATAGACTCTCGAATTGGTGCCATAACAATGACCTGCACTTAAATGTATCTAAATGTCAGAGCCTTACTTTTTGTCGTAATCTGTCCCCAATTCCTGTCTCGTATACGATTGGTGATGTTCCGTTATCCATTATACGATCAAAAAAAGATCTTGGGATTATGTTTGATCAAAAACTGAATTTTATTGAACATATTGAGTTTCTAGCTGCTAAAGCCAACTCAATGCTAGGATTTATATTGAGAAATTCAAAGGAATTTCAGGATCCTTATAGTCTCAAATGCCTCTTTTTTGCATTTGTTAGATCTCACCTCGAGTACTGCAGCATTGTCTGGAATCCATTTTATGAAGTTCATTCCATCAGAATTGAGAGGATCCAAAAGTGTTTGACTAGAGTTGCAGTAAGACGGCTTCGTTGGAATATTGAAATGCCTTCCTATGATACTAGGTGTAAACTACTGGGAATTTTACCTCTATCGACTCGTAGGAAATACTTATCTATAATGTTTGTGAGGGATTTAATTACCTGTCATATCGATTGCCCCTTTCTGTTATCTCAAATTGGTTTTTATGCTCCGTCAAGAGCACTCAGATATCGTCATGTATTTTATGTACCCTTTCATAGGGCTAACTATGGTTATAATGAACCTATATCTAGATGTCTACGAGAGGCTAATAATTACTGTGATTTATTAGAATTTCATCTTAGTAGGTATTCATTTAAAAGCTGTTTAATATTAGCATTAAGCAACTCTGGTGGTAGTTAATAGGTATTTATTTTTGTATTATGTAATCTAAAGAGAACAGTGAATGTTTACTCATTTGATGAATAAATAAAATTAAAAAAAAAAAAAAAAAAAAAAAAAAAAAATATTTATGTAAAGCTGAAAAGCAACCTTTGAAAAGACGTGTACGACCCTGTATTGGATCTAGACTTGGATCTCCTGCGACTTCAACACCAAAGAGAAAGCGCCCTGAAAGACATGAACATTTTCCATTGTTATCAGTTCGATTCGACAACGTCGGTCATTTCCCACAAATAAAAAAGAACCGCCAAATTTGTCAAAACGACTGTACTTTTCGTTCATTTACTTTTTGCCAAAAATGTAAAGCTTATTTATGTTACAATGAAAAGAGAAATTGCTTTTCTAAATTTCATGGCGTATAAACACACAACTTTCAACCATTATTTTACTTTTTTATGATACAATGAATTGTTATGTTTTGTTTCATTTATTTATTTATTAAATGAATTGTTCTGTTTTGTTTATAAATATATTTTTCTTTATATTTTGCTGCTTTTTTATATATATTTTTTACTTAAACTGAAATCAAAAATGTTCTAGTTTTACAACCGTTAATGCACACGAAGCCATATTTGGCCTGTATTCTTATTATTTAAACAAATGATTTTTTTTTTGGTTTTTTTAACAAAAGATGTCTTAAAACAGCCCAAAGAAGCTATTTCAAATGGATCCCTTTAATCCAGATTATTACCTCGCCGTTAAGAAAGAAAATTAAGAAGCATTTTAAATAGCTTAATAGATACAGTTTACAGGTCACAAGCCTTGTAAAAAGCAGTCAAAAGCCAGTTTATGCTGTAAATCAAAGGATAACAGATTTATGTTTCCAAATATGGCTCATTTACTCCTTGTGAAGTGGGCCAACTTCCTAATGATATATACAATTTGGTCATCCACCAAATTAAGCCACTTTGAAATTCTACAATACAAAACCTTTTCCAGGCCCTTATGACGCAAGATTTTCCTTGCCGGGCTAAAATGCATTTTTTTTTGCTAGAAATGCCTTAAACAATCATCAATGTGAATAAATTTGGTAGCACTCTCACCAACGCTGCCCCCTGCAACCCCCCTGCTTGGCCGCACTATTAGATTTGGAGTAGGGGAGAGGTTGGATATATGCAAAGTTGGAGAGCGATAAGTTTGTTTCAGCATTTTTGGGGGTTTATTTATGGTACTCGTAATTAACAACTTCTTATTCAAATTGTTATAACCTATTCTAAGCGTATATTAATGTTGCCACATAGTTTGTAACGTACCTTAATATTGCACGTAGACCCATATTAGTTACTATTTTCGTGATAAGCATCAATAGTCCGTCAGTCATCAAAAATTCGGCCTTAAAACTGGAGATAGAAAGTTTAAATTTGAACCATATTCTTTCTGGGGGCCCGAAATAATCAAGTGCAAGAATTTTTAAAATCCATCTACTGACACGTCCAAAAAGTCAAAGAAGCTAACATTTAGAATATATACTCTCTAGAGGCCCGATATAAGGCAACATACACCAATGCAGCATGTTTTCGTTGAAGGAAGATCAACAACCACAAACTTATACATATTCACAACATTTTGCATTGATACAAACAAAAGTGGCGTACAAGTAGATGTATTGTACACTGGTTCTTTCGATAGAATCAACCATGATATTCTGAAGAACAATTTAGAAAATTTAGGCTTTCATTCGAAGATACTTCAGTGGTTAGCTTCATACTTAGTGGACGAAAAAATTGTGGTTTAAGTAAATGACATCTATTCAAACGTTTACTCAACTGCGACATCAGGTATAACTCAGGGTAGACATCTTGGACTGCTGTTGTTTACTCTATTAATAAATGATATTCTTTCACTTCTTTCAAGCGGCAAATGTCTTTTATACGCGGATGATATTAAGAAATTCATGAAGATCTCTGACAACAGCGACTGTGCTGTCTTTCAAAATGAAAAATTCAGTTGGTGTAAGGCTAATGACGAAAATCTAAGTCTGCTCAAGTGCAATGTTTTCTCAGCGCCTAGATCACGGAATCACTTTCAAAATCCTTACGTTTTAGGTAAATGACATTACTTTTACCCGTATAACAAAAGGTAAACATCTTGGATCAATTGGGTTCAAAACTACACATTGATTATATTGAATTAAGTCATACTCGATGCTTGCAATCATTAAAGAATCACTAAGGATATCGATGCCCCAAATATGCTTAGAGCAATTTATTGTTCTCTTGTTCGCTCCTTATTGTAATATGGCTGTTAATAAGAGTCCCAAATACGAGGGTCAGTCTATAAGAATTGAGAGAATGCGCGCGTTCAATTTGCAAGGTAACTCTTAGTTCCTACTATATTAGCCTTCCTCATTGACCGAATAACTCGACCATTGATTGGCAAGTGATAGAGGTTTAACTACTAGGGAACTTGCATTTGCCCTGCGAATTGATCGCGCCAATTTAAAAATCTTAAACTACATAAGCTTTGTGTTAGTTTAACACAACCTCATCTTGAATAAAGAAAAATGCTAAAATATTATTAAGTGATTTGGTTAATAACCGCGTGAAGTGTGATGAGGTGCTTTCTTCCTTTTATAAATAAATATATGCAGCATGTGATGTTATAGTAATTTATATTAAGTTTTTGAAATTATAAATAATCTGTTTTCTTGGACCAGCAATACGTAAAACGTGGAACAGTAAACACATTGAAACGATCACATCATAAGAACGATTTGTTTCATTTGTGGGAATTGACTGAGAAGTTGAACAGAAAAAGTTGTCCATACGAAAAAATAAATAAATTCGTTTTTAAGCCAATTTTATTTTCAATTTTTTACGACATATTAGTTAAATAACTCATAAGCAACATCTTAAGACAAAGATTGGGTCGATCTATTCATTTTAACTCGACCAAAACAGCAAATAAAAATGTTAATGTTTTTATTTTTTGTAGGCTATCCTATCCATACCTGCTAGATAATAAAAAAAAAATTGGGGATTGATTGAATTTAATAACTACGGGTGAGTTCCGAAACACCATGGTTTGCATCAACACTGCATTGATGCCAAGTTTCACAAAAAAACAGATGCTTTTCATCGATGAATTGAACTGTACTTCTGTGACGTTTAGGAACGATTTGGTATGCATTTTATCTTTTTTTTTATAATAAGCGCGAACTAAAGGGATTTGTTCCTCCTTGCGAGGTCAGTTACCTTGACGTGTGTACCATCATGGAACGCAAATTCGATGGTGCCGGTGCGGAGGCTTACGGCGCAAAGAGTCATCGGGCCTTTCTGATAAGGGACAGACCGTCTGATGAGCGTCAACTAAGAACTGACCAGGACTACACGTCCGCTACCCTTCTCCTCTTTCCTTTAAATTTTCAATTACCCATACCCCCCCTCCATTAAATCCCTAAATCCTATTTCCCCAATAAACCCCTAATCTAAGGTGGCAAGCGCCGAGAGATGCATGGCTAAGAGGGTGCTTAGTCGTTAGTTTGCAAACTTCGGATACCAGGCGACCTCCGATTTTAAGATAGCCTTCCTGTGGTTAGACGGGTAGACCACGGGCGACACCATATCCCGCATACTCGTGGGTTTCAAAATAAACCAAACAACAAAAGAAACAATAGAGAATGATGCCTCTAAAATTGCATCATCAAATAGGGATGTTTTAGAACACCCTGTCGACGACGACACGACATCTGTCAAAGGGATAGAGTCGGTAATCATCGACTCTGAAATGGGGGAACCTGAAGAGAACTCAACTCAGTGACTCTATTTCAGAATCCAGCACCATATGCAACAGCATATTATCGGATGAAAGACATCCCGATATAGAGGACGTACCTAAGACAGTCGGCAATGTGGCACGGACTGAGTCTGAGTACGTTAGGTTCACACCATCTGAACAGCGCAGATTTAAGCGCGCGCAGAAGAAGGGGAGCACCATTGAGCAGGCCCGTCTCTATGCGATCCAAAAGATGGAAAACAAGGGTCCCGAGGTGAAGCGAATGCGATCCGAGGATAATACCCCGCCTCAATCCGAAGGGAAGCGAGGTCGCACTGGGAAGACAACCGTCGACAAAGGCTCGTATAGCAATATAACGAGCTATGTAAGACTGGGTGTTGTACCGGTGGACATCGATCGTAATCCTCTCTCCAACGAACAAATGGGTTCGATACAGGAGAGGATTATTGATATCACGATCGAACAGCGTGACGAGGAGGTCAAATCAGCCTTCCGCGGTACTACGTTCAAAGCCGGATGGCTCATGATCGTATGTGCAGACGCCACCACTGCAGAGTGGATGAAGGCAACCTTCGCCAAGCTATAAGAGAAATGCGGGTTAGAGGTGATGCTTGTGGGAGAGGAAAATTTTCCAAAACCACATGTCATCAGAGGGTTCTTCCCGCAGAGTACCGGCGTAGCTAGCGAAAGGATCCTAGCCCTATTAGATGGCCAAAACAAAGAACTGAACACGAGAACGTGGAGGGTTCTGCAAAGATCGGATGAGCGAGACATCGCACATATGGTCTTTGCCATAAACGACAGCACCACGAGGAGACTCGTGGAGCTAAAGGGTATGGTCTCTTTCCGATTCGGACAGTCCAAACTTATCCTAAAAAGTGCTGACAAGACGGCCACACAGGGCCCTAAAGATCAAAAACAGCACGTTTTGGATAAGAAGGATGTCACAGCTCACGGCAGCACCGCAACTGACCCAAGTGGGGCCAGCACCAGCGCTGCCGCTAAGGCTGCAGCTTCAAGTACGGCAACAACTGTGCCAGAAAAAGAAGCTACAAGCGCGAAGTCAAGCGCAGCCAGAGAAAGCCAAACACGATTCAGGCCTAAGTTAGGTATGGATCGTAAGAAAGCACTGGCAAAAGAAGGACATAAAAACAAAAGTCCTAGAAGCAGACAAAGTGGTCCTCCTCAACAGGGTATCGTACGTAGGAGAGGTGATAACAAGCCCAATAGAGTACGAAACCCTGAATACAGACGCAAATGACCACCCGTCTCAGCGTTTTGCAGGCCAACCTGCACAGGGCTATGGGTGCATCGGACACCTTTAGCCAGCGATGTGCCGAAAGGAACATTGCTATTGGACTAATCCAGGAACCTTGGGCAACCAATGGTAAGATATCCGGATTAAATTGTAAACACAGAGAGCTAATTTTCGCCAAAGGTCCTTTCAGACCAAGGCTATCTCTATTAAGAAAGATATAAAATGTTCTCTCATTCCAGGTTTCACAACTAGGGACCTGGTGGCGGTTCTAATAGAGCGCCACAAAGGCCGAGAGCTGCATAAATTTGTATGCGCATCGGCGTACTTTCCTGGAGACACGGATGCAGTGCCTCCCTTACCAGTACAGGAACTTGTCCGGTACTGTGAGGACCAGAAAGTACATATACTAATCGGCTGCGACGCAAACGCACATAACACCATCTGGGGCAGCCGAGATACAAATAACAGAGGTGAGTCGTTATTAGAATATTTATATAGCAATAACCTCGTTTTTCTAAACAAGGGAAATAGTCCTACATTTAGAAATTCTATAAGAGAAGAAGTTTTAGACCTTACTATATCATCTCCTTTTATGAAGGATATTATAGAGGGATGTCACGTGTCTGGCGAGGCATCTCTATCGGATCAAGTAAGTAAGTAAGAGTAAGTAAGTAAGAAATTCATTTATTTAATATTTTCTTATTACATAAGTTACAAGATAGAATGAATTTTAAAGCTATGGCTTAGCCGTCAGCTTGGTTAGCAAAATGCTTATACATGTACCTACATTTGTTACTTTAACAATATAGTTATTTTTTTAATAAACTTAATCAATCATAATATTCTGTTATTAATAGCGACCTGTATTTGTAGATGGATTTAATATAATAAAATAACTTTTTCCAATCACACTCGTTCAGAATTTGTATTGTCTCCTGCATGGTAAGGAATTTTTTTCCGAAGTAAGCTAGTCTCTGTGGTTTGTAGATTGGACAAACACTAATAATGTGAAAGCAGTCTTCTTTCGCTTTTAAGTTGCAAATATTACAAAACTGGTTGAAGCTTCCATTATATGGGCTGCCATTTAAACCAATCAACTCACACCTTGTTTTGAAAATAAGAGATATTTCACTATAGTTGAGTGAGTCATTGAAATAGTTCTTATCCTTTAGATTGAAGTTCAGGTGAGAATACAATACTCTGCTATCTGATTCACGAGCTTTCTCTATAAATCGCACACGAATAGCATCTTCATTTTTATTTATTATTCGATAAAGTTGGTTCTTTAAGTTGTCCAGGTTGTTTAGATCGAATGAAATAGTTTCTCCACACGCGTTTCCAATTCTTAACCATCTTAACGCCCACCAGTCCTTGTTTCTTAATTCATAAGATAGCATTTTTTTGGTTATTCGGGAGTCTGGATACGAACCTATTTTAATGATGTAATCCGCTTGCGATTTGAGAGTGCTTGTAAAAAGCATTGGAAGACCCGTTTCCAAATAGATTGTGTAGTTCGGCGATTTCATTGGTAAGTTGAATAATTTTTTCAAGAAGTTCCTGTGGAATTTCTCGATTACTTCGTACTCGTCTGATCCCCAAACTTGAGAGGCGTAACAAAGAGTTGATTTAACAACTGAATCAAATATTCTGTATTTCGTTGAGAGGAGAATCCGCTTGTTTGCAAAAACATTTTTCCATGATAGATTCACTAAGCTTTGGGAAGACTTGGCTTTATCCGTTAGATGTTTACCAAATTCTAGGGTTGGGTTCAGTTTCACTCCTAAATATTTGAGTTCCTTCACAATCTCTAATCGGCTTCCATTATAAAACCATCTATTTCCACTTTGCACTCGTGGTGAACGGGAAAATACCATAATTTTAGATTTTTCGGTGTTGATGGTTAGTCCCCATTTTTTGCAGTAACTGGCTAGACGATTTATCATCAATTGGAGATTTTCAGGACATTCAGAGAGTAGAACAAGATCATCGGCATATAACAAGACATTGACCACGGTATTAGCAATTCGTACTCCACCAGGCAAATCTTTTTCTATGTCGTTTATAAATAGAGAAAACAATAAGGCACTAAGAGGACATCCTTGCTTTACACCAGTCTGTGTTTTAAACCATTCTGAGAAATCCTTTCCATCCCAGACTGCTGCACTTGTTTCGGCATACATTTTTTTAATGGTCTTAAGAAATTTTGTAGAGATACCCAACTGAGACAGTTTATAGAAGAGTGCACTTCGGCTAACAAGATCAAAAGCTGCCTTGAAATCTACAAAAAAGCTATACATTTTCTTGTTTCTGGCTTGAAAGGCTCTTATAATCGCAGATAATGTGAATATTTGGTCAACGGTTGAAAAGTTTTTTCTGAATCCAGCTTGACGCTCTGTCAGAATATTTTTCTATCATTGGGATAACATCCCAGGTCTAAGACAGGCCAAACGAGCCATTCGGCCCTTCAATCATAATGCCAGCAAATGTCTAAACCTAAGCAGGCATGATATCAAAAACCTAGTAGGTTACCTTACTGGTCACCACGGTTTAAGATATCATCTACACAAAATGAGAATAGCAGATTCTCCTGAGTGCCGACTCTGTCTTGAAGAGGACGAGTCAGCTGAACACATTTTATGTGAATGCCCAGCCCTTAATGGAATTAGAAAGAAGATCTTTCTCAGGGAACAATTGAGCCCCGAGGACATAAAGAATTTTTCTACTGGTAAAATTGTCCGCTTTACACGGAAACTGGAAATTTTACTAGTTTAAAATTTTTCTGGCCCATACGGTACAAAAGATCTTTTAGGTCGAAGTACCCCCCTTTTTATAAATCGCCTTGGCGAGCCAGAATTTAAAAAAAAAAAAAAAAAAAAAGGGATTTGTTGGGACCCTTATAATGTATTCAGCGCGGGCTCTTATTTTCTGTTAATCTAATAAGAACAATATTGTTGCTGATTGATTTTAAATGCTCTTACATTGTACATTGCAGCAGTATATAAATGCACATATTCTGCTTCCAACAAACAAGACTTGTCTTTTGTAAATTGACGTTTATGTACTCGTATCGTAAGCCTTTACCGCGTTTTCTTCTATATATTTTATCTTTTCTTTAATTTTTTTTATGAAGTTCATGAACTATATTTTGTAACCGATGTATCCCCCACATCTTATGTATTTGTTAATTAAATCGCTGTGTCATTCCACACTAACTTTTAAGTTACGGTTTGATCATCATTATTTTCCGCAATATACCTTCTGAAGAAAATGTTTGTATAATAGCTTTAAGTTATGAAGAAAATAAATACATAATAAATAAAAAATAAAAAATATATTTCAGAATAAATAAGTGGGAAATGTTTCCCCTATTTCATAAAAACTTAAGGAATTATTACCCGCATGTATCTGTGTTTAGATTTCCGGCACTGGTCAACTTGACCAGAAAAAATGCATCCACAAAAGTCTCGATGAGATTTTTAATAGACCGATGCGCACAATATGCCAGCAGGATGCGTTATGGAACTGTTTCGTTTGCATCGAATTCGTGCAAACTGCTGCCATTGCATGAGAACTGCATCGAAGAGTTTTGGAACTCAGCCAGGACCTTGGCGCGATTCAACAAAATCGTATTGACAAATATTTGTATTAAATGGTCACAGATGGCAAAAAATAAATAAATACATGACCACATACGAGTACCATCTGCATACATGTGAGTACTTGAACTACTAGGTACGATAACATAAATAAAGAATACCCAAATGCCATACTAATGCCAAAAATCGTCATATATTCGTGATTTATCATGTTAGTCAGTGCGGTATTAAACTAATAACACATATGTCAACAAAGATACTATACAAAGAAAGATAAACAGAAAACTCAAAAGGTGAACATGCCGCCCGCTTGGCACAGCACACATGTATACACAAGTGACAACATGATGTCTGTATTCATTCTTGGAATCAAAACAAACCACCATCATTATTTATTATCCGAAAAAATAATACATATTTTGCCATCGGTGATGCCTCAGCTCACATACACACTTTAGAGAGTAGCTAAATTATAAAATTTATGTCACTTCTGAGTGACCTTGGCCATTCCATCTGAATAGAATCTCGCTTCGGGCATTTTGCACATAAATTTCTCGTTTTGAGATTAGAAATTCTTTATTTAGTACAGCGTTATTTGATGCTTGCATTTTAAATATTGTACATATTTCATGTTTTGAACTAAAAGACAAATAGCCTGATCTCCAAGATAAATCTGTTAAATTTCGTAAATCATAATCCAGCACATGCTCAATGGTTAAATACACAATTGGGTGAAACAAACAAAAATGAAAATATTTCATAATCTGGGCCGAAAGAAATTATAAAGCTACTAACGAATATGAAGATTTGTAGGTGTTTTGGCACGATATTGTGAGGCTTAAATGATGCTCGGTGGAATGGACTCGTTTTTAATTTCATATCTGGGGAGTGTGAAGTAAAAAAGTTAACACAAAAGTTCGATACGAGTATGTTCTTGGCCAAATAAAAACTAAATATTGTTCGCCTTCATCAATTTTAAATACATTTTGTACTTGCTATTCATTTCTATGAAGGTATTTCCCCCCATCGAAATCGTGTTATTCGTGTCAATTGTGTGAAGACCCTTTATTAATTATACCCTTACCCAAGTGTATCCAATTAGGTAACATGCGGAGACCCCTAAAATTATACTTATTTGTGATCAACATCGAAAGCAGTGTCGGTCTAGCTATGTCCGCTTGACTTTTCGTCACCAATTTTGATGCCTAACAAATTCAACTAGTTGAAATATATGTAGAACATTATACTCTTTAGAGGGAAGGTCTCTGCAGATTCTGCCTTGAGAACGTTGAAATTCCAGACCACATGCTGAAGTCCTGTGGGAGTCACAAGAATATCAAATATTTGAGAAAACACCAAATAGCGTCAGATAAGGATATACAAAGCAGAGATCCACAGCTCATTGTCAGATTCACAAAAGAACCTGGACTGGAGGCTGTGCTCTAAGGTGACCAAGGCTATGTCAGAGTAAGGCTTTAAAATTACTTTCAATGATTCCAGTTCAAATTTGATCCTTTAGTCTTTTAAATTTTAGAAATGTTGCTCCAAAATTACTGTTCCATTAGTAGTCCCAACTACTTTACCCTTCCTCATTGATCGAATAACTCACGTGACCATCGCTGTGATAGGGGTTCAACTAGTAGGCAATTCATAGTTGCCTTGCAATATAACGCGCCCATTTTCTTTGCAGGATGTATAAGAAGAGTGCGTACTGAAGAGAATATTGCATTCGTTCAGGAGTGTTGAAGAAGATTCAAATTTATCGATTAGACGTCGTTCACCACAGCTTGGGGTGTGTCGGTCTTCTTTATGGAAAGTTGAACGCACAGATCTTCATTTGAAGGCTTTCAAGATCCATCGTTTGCGTCGAAATTTCGTCGAATTTGCTCAAAATCAACTGGCATTGGTTCCGCTGTTTTATCGAAAAACTGTGTTCAGTGATGAGGCTCACTTTTGGCTCAATGTGTATGGGCCTTACTGATAATCAGCTACAAATGTCGACTATTAGAGGGTGGCAGAGTTAAGATTTAGTACCGAGCTTTAACAGAATTCTACCAATAAACATTTTTATCTGTGAAATAAATTTCTTTCAAATCCATATAAATATTTCCCTTCCCATTGTTGTTATTTCATACTCACAACCAGGAGAACCAACAAATTACCTGAGAGCGATAACGCATTTGTCAATTTTTTGTCTCTATACGTTCGCAGATCAGTATTGACGTATGTCTATTTTGTACAGTAAGTATGTTAACACACTGCTTTATTTCAAAGCATTTTTTTTAAATTATGCTCTTCCACAAACTGAAAGTTGAAGTTGTTGGAAATTTATATATTAATGTCATTTATATATAAAGCGTTTTTTCTTATTGAGTGTAATAAAAAATTTGTTAACTACTATTTCTGCCATTTTAATTCGTATGTATTGATAAAAACTATTTAAATTTCCAAACTTTTGAATTGATTTACAAAACATTTGCAATACGCATTAAACTAAGACTACTCTACCCACATAGAATTTAACCACCCCATATCTTTTCTGGGACACGAGATTCACCAGTTACTGTTCCGATTGCAACAAATAAATGTATTTTAACGTCCTAAACTTAAAATTAATCCTTACTTATGATTTAAAGTAAGGTTAGGGAACACACTTTACATTAACTGCAGTTAAATACGATAAAAATGACGAAAGCATAAGTCAGCTGTTGATTGTTTTTCGTTTGGGTCTCAAAGCAACACATTCGTTCCCCGATTGAAAAGCTAGAATGTCGAAGAGATGTGGTTCTATGTAGAAGGATGACGCTACACATCATACAGAAAACGAAACAATCAACTTATTGAAGGAAACATGCGATGAGTGCATAATATCGCGTTATGAACCTGTAAATTGGCCTCCAGGATCTGGTGATTTGACGCTTCTTGATTATTTTCTTTGGGGATACGTAAAGTCGCTCGTCTGATGAACCAAAAACAATTGACGTTTTAGGCTTCTCCACAAGATCGTAGCAACAATGCTGCAGATCATTCAGATAAACCACCAACATTCGATTAAGGTTTCGGCCGCCCTTATTCTCCGGCTAGCAAAAACCGGAAAAGACTTAGTCTTGGTCCAGGAGCCTGTTATGGTTTGAATTTTGATTCAAGTTTTCACCTTATAGCTCGGCCATTCCTAGTCCCCATTTGACGGATGTGCATCCGGGGGAACAGTGGCCTAGTGGGAGCGCGCTGGGTCCCGGACCTGGAGGATGTACGATCGAACCCGTCGGTTGAAGCCTTTTTTTTTTTTTTGTTTTATTTATTGCCATTCCAAGAGGAACTTAGAGGTCATAGAGGACACTCGATTGCACGGCCGTGCAGGGAACTTGAGTTGAAGAAAAGAGAGTGTGGTGCACGAGTCGAGACTGGGCGGTAGTGTTTTAACCGAGAGTTGGTGGTGTGCGCGGTGATTTAATTTTTGATAATTGTTGATCCGTAATTATAATAGATGTACATATTCATCTGGACATTAACCGAACAAATAAAAGAAAACGCAAGACCACTAAGTTTACTAACATTGTTAAATTGTGTAATCACAACAAGAAATTAAAGTTAGCTTAATATACAAGTGAATTGTGTCGTCGAGATATAGATTTCGTTTTGTATTCAAGTTTGATATCCGTGCTTATCAGGTAACTTGCAGTTGGATAGTGTAGATTGGTGTTCTAGTGTAATTTATCTTATCAGGTATATCTGAGGTTTTCCTGGAGGTCACCCAAATAACGGTGCCGTTCCGACGCGAGGTGAAACGCGTGATCCCCAATTGAAGTGGGGACGTCCGAGTGATATCCGTTAAATTTTGAGAAACAACGTCCAGGAGAAGCCGGTTGGTGCAAGGCGTTAAGCGTTTGCTTGACACGCTGACTGCTTATGATCGAGCCCTAGACGAGGCCGCCTGTATTTTTTTTCTTTTTTTTTTTTTATATAACTACTTTTTTTTATAACTATTTTTTTTTAACTATTTTGTTTGTTATCGATAGTAACTTTATTTTTTTCTTTAGTTCTTCGGATCTTTTCCGTTTTTTTTTTTTCCTTGTTGTTTTTCTTTTCATACTATTTATCGCTACTATATTTCTTTTTATATTACATATCCACTTATATAATAATTTACTTAATTTAGAAGATTTTGAATTTCGTTCCGATTGGCATTGGTATCGCCGTTGGTTTTTTTTTTTTTTTTTAGGGGAAAACTAGCCATAAGAAGTTTCAATTGGTATAGCCCTTATATGTAAGCAAGGGGGTGGCAACGTTGCGACGCCGTTGAGGAAAGGTTCATACCGGGGCTGGGGTAATTGGCGTGGTATTGATGCCAAGTAGTAATATAACTTATAACCGAGATTTATATAATTTGAAATATATGCAATAGATACCTAAGGAAAAGTGAAACAAAACTAGTTTATATTCGAAGATAGTTTCCGGAACGCGAACCCCTTTTTGACGGTCGCGATTCACTCAAAAGGGAGTTTTCAGGACGCCGAGATAAATCGCGTGGCGCCCATATACCACCATCCTCCCACGACCATCTCCATTGAGTCGGCTGGATCTCGGCATCTTGAATTGCGTAAGTGGAACGTAACAAGCCCTGGGTCGTCAATAACCTGGTTCGTGGACTGAAGACCCCTGGATACTACCCACTATATGTGTCCGACAAAGGTAAACCTAGATCGTGCATACTAGTGAAGAGTAGCCTTAATGCTTATCTACTCCCTAATTTCAGCGATCGAGATACGACGGCTGCCAAACTGGAGACTGCTGGTAGCACATACTGGTTGGCATCAGCGTATCTTGCCCATGACAACCTGGGACCTCTCCCTGGTGCTAACCTGGAGAGTTTTATTGCGGAAGTAGAGAGGCGGAAAGCTGCACTCATAATCGGATGCGACGCTAATGCGCATCACACCGTATGGGGCAGCACTGATATCAACAGCAGAGGTGAGTCACTTTTTGATTATATTTTAAGTACTAACCTCATTGTGTGCAACATGGGTAATGAACCCACCTTCATCACCAAGAATCGACAAGAAGTCTTAGACATTACTCTTGTTTCCGACAACATCCACAAATTGATATCGAGTTGGAGGGTTTCGTCTGACCATTCCTTCTCCGACCACCGATATCTTACCTTCAACCTAAACGTTGACATCCCCTGCCAATTCACATTCCGAAACCCTCGGAAAACAGACTGGCCCAAATACAGAGATACTATGCGCAGACATATAACCTCTGAACTCTTAAGTCCCCCACGCAATCCTAGCGAGCTTGACAGCAAAGTCAACAAGCTCACGATGGCTTTTAAGGAAGCGATGGCTGTTTCCTGCCCACTCGTACGACCCAGGGGGAAAAAGAAGCCAGATTGGTGGATACCTGAATTAGGACCACTGAGAAATGATTGCAGGAGACTCTTCAATCGAGCTAAAAGCTCAAGATCCAATACTGACTGGGACTCCTATAAAGTATCACTCAAATTATACAAAAAAGAATTAAGGAAGGCCAAAAGATCTTCGTAGAGACTCTTCTGTGGCAAAATAGAAGAAACCTCAGAGGCATCAAGGCTAAGAAAAATCCTTGCTTCAAATCCAACTATACCTAGCTGCCTAAAGAAAGCAGATGGCTCGTGGACTACATCCAGCGAGGAATCGCTCAATCGGCTACTTGACACACACTTCCCTGGTAGCTCCAACATTACCGGCCATAGTAACCTAAACAGGTCACCTATGGATTTACAGGTAACAAATTCTCAAAATCTGATTACTAGGGACAAGCTTCTTTGGGCACTACAAAGCTTCAAGCCCTTCAAGTCTGCAGGACCTGACGGCATAATACCTGCCGAACTTCAGAGGACTTCTGACATCATTCTACCAACACTGGAGATGATAATGAAAAGCTGTTTAAGGCTGACTCACATTCCTCAGGCTTGGAGAGAAGTTAAAGTAGTCTTCATACCCAAGGCTGGCAAATACTCCCGTGTTAGTCCAAAAGACCTCAGACCCATCATTCTATCATCATTCCTCCTCAAAACGCTGGAGCGTCTGATTGATATCTATCTTCGCATGAATATAAGCCCGCAACTGCTGTCTGCGGCACAACATGCGTACATTAAGGGTAAATCAGTGGAAACTGCCCTTCACTCCTTGGTACGCACCATAGAATACTCCCTTCACCACAAGGAATACACTATGGTTGCCTTCCTAGACATAGAGGGCGCTTTTAACAACGTCAACACATCTGCAATCGCAAATGCACTAACAGAACTAAATGTGGATGGATCGCTTGGTGTATTGATCAATCTTTTGCTCACAAGCAGGATTATCAACTCAAAACTGGGCGTTTCATCCGCTAGAAGGTCTGTCAGTAGAGGCACGCCACAAGGTGGTGTCCTCTCCCCCTTCTGTGGAACTTGGTGGTGAATAAACTACTGACATGCCTGGAAGGGGAGGGTTGCACGGTGATTTTTTTTTTTTTTTTTTTTTTTATAATTTGCTTACGCTAAAGGGATTTTTTTTTACCCTTATAATGCTAGGAACACAGTGTAAGCTACTTGGTATTAGAAAGAATAGAGAGATAGGAAAGAAGTGTTTGGGTGCAATTGTAGGGTTTTTCTCCACGGGTGGTGTCTAAGTTACTTAGGGAGATAACGATTTCATGTATTCGGTATAAAGTAATGGACTTGGCCGGGATTCGAACGCACGACCTTCCACTCCGTAAGCGAATACACTACTACTGCACCATTGCCTATGCGGATGACGTTGCTATTGCCGTCTCAGGGAAATACCTCAACACTCTTAAGGAACTCCTTCAAAACGCTCTCAACAACCTGTCAATTTGGGCAAGAAGCTGTGGGCTGGGGGTTAACCCTCACAAAACCGAGCTTGTCCTCTTCTCCAGGAAATATAAAATCCCTCATATCGACCCTCCCTCTATCAACGGTACAAGCTTAACCTTTTCCGACGAAGCTAAATTTCTGGGTCTAATATTCGATAAGAAGTTAAGCTGGAAACCCAATGTACAAGAAAGAGTAAGGAAAGCTACAGTAGCACTTTTCCCTTGCAAAAAAGCCATCGGAAATAAGTGGGGCCTACAGCCCCGCATATCACACTGGCTATACGTATCGGTAATTAGACCGATCCTGACATACGGGGTGGTTGTCTGGTGGACTGCTCTAGACCCCCTCCGCTGCACTGGACATTTTACTGCATCTAACACCCCTGGATATTTTCAGCAGGCAATCAGCTGCCTGCTCCGCTGTCCGCTTAAAAGCCACCTCACAGTGGATCAATACGAATATTGGCCACTCTATCATTCTGGACTCACATGGGTCCCCACCAAGAAACATCGACTACACTATACCCCAACTACAGTTCGAAAAGAACTTCCAAATCACTATCCCCTCCAGATCATTCTGGGAGGAGGCTGATTGCACGGAAGATAATTCGATCCACTTTTACACCGACGGATCAAAAACTAGTGATGGGGTCGGAGGTGGTGTTTTCTCAGAAAGACTAAATATCAGTCTCTCTTTCCGTCTTCCTGATAATTGTAGCGTGTTCCAGGCGGAAATCATGGCGATTAAGGAAGTCTTGTCGTGGCGAAAGAGAAACGTGATATCCGCTAAGGACATCCGCATATTCTCGGATAGTCAAGCCGCGCTGAAATCCTTGGATTCAGTCTCTTCAAACTCCATCGTAGCCATAGACTGCCGTTCGTCTCTTGAGGAGATGACAGAGCAGTTCAACTTTCACCTCTTTTAGGTGCCAGGGCACAGAGACATCCCAGGGAATTGTAGGGCAGACGAACTCGCCAAAAAAGGAACAGCATTACCTCTTCTACCTGATAAAGGTTTCCTAGGTATGCCCATCGCTACTTGAAAACTCATGCTTAAGCTAGCCGCAGTCGAGAGTACAAACCTCATTTGGACAGGTAGTGTCTAGCGACCAAGCATATCTGGCCAAAGTTGGACCTGCGACGCTCTCTGAGTTTGATCTCACTTAACAGACTGCATATTAGCTCTGTCATAGGTGTCATCACAGGGCACTGTCTAATAGGCAAGCACGCATCAAGACTTGGCGTCTATTCTAACGACTTCTGCAGAAGTTGCAGGGATGAGGAGGAGGAGGAGACTACACTTCATCTCCTCTGCACATGTCCTGCACTCTCCCATAAAATAAATCTCTATTTGGGAGCCTTCTTCCTTAATGAACTCAGTGACTTGGCTAACTCAGATGTTAGAAGTCTATCACGCTTCATTAGAAGCTCCAAATGGTTTTAGCGGGTAGTGGTAGATACTCCCGATCCTAACGGCATCACAATGGACCTCTTTGGTCTAAGTGTGTTAGCTTTCGGCTAACAGTCACCTCAACCTAACCTAACCTAGCTAGGGCGTTTCTGGAAGAGGCCGGGCTTAACGACGTGCGGACGTTGACGAGTGCCGGGTGCTCGGGAAGCAATTAGGATATTGACCACTTGTTGTGTAAGGCAACTCGTGCTCATATCAGTTATTATAGTAACTATAAGTTAAGTAGCTTATGCCAGTTAAGAAGATTAGGTCTTTTTTAATGCGGCCGAGTTTTTAAAAATGTTTTTACATTTATTTTGGATGGAGCAGAAAGCTGAGTAATAGGTCTTAATACTCGGGACAGTGTTGCCTGAGATAAATTTGGTGTTTTTTTTGTTGTAATGTAAGTAATGGCAAGTTGAAAGTAAAGTCAGAAAAAATTACATTTTGGGCAAAATGCTCAAAAAGATAGTGTGACAAAAAAAAACTTTGAATGGGCGAATTGTTAAGACGGGCATCGGCCACATATTTTGTTAAGAAATTACATATACTATACATACATATATCGTTTTCTGGGCGGGGCAAACAAATAAGTATGAGCGAATGTTAAGAAGGACATTGTCTACATATTTTGTAAAGAACACAACCGGCATTTGTATCAAATTAATCGTCAAAAAATTTTAAAAATAAATAGTCTATATCCGATAAGAGAAGAAATCTTTAAAAATATTCATCGAAATCCGTTCAGCCATTTTGGCGTGATTGAGCAACAAAAATACAAACACTTGCATTAATTATCAGAGTACGAAAATGCTCACTAACAAGTTGCTAGTGAGTGTGAATTTTCAAATGAGCTATTACAAAACGCACGCGCTGCGCACACAGTCGCGAGTGTGCATATCATCGTCTCGATAAACACCCTGTGCAGTAATGGAAATGACAAACGACTCAATCACGAGCTGTTGAGTTTTTGAAAAACGCTAGTGAGTTAAAAATAAGCAGTGTGCCGTTAATGAGCGATCGTTAGTGAGCATTTCCTTATCCTTTTTATTATATTCAACTATCATTGCGATGACTTTTGATAAGTTAAAACTAGGAGGTTAATAAATATGAGTTTATACACAACGTGTTGAATTAGTGAAAATATGGCAGACACTATCGTTAAGTTCGTACTGCGTTTGATCATCATCAAGCGCCTTCTCGCACAGCTACAGTGAATTTAACGGATAAATTTGAACGTCTTGGAGAGGCGTGTGATGTGAAGGCTCAAACTTATGATCTTATGGCAAAGTCAGCAGAAAAAAATGCCGACGTAGCTGAGAGTGTGACTGATTTCCATTTCGAGATGATCAAAGAAATATTGGGCTAACGATTTTGGCCTACATACTTATGTTCCAGTTAATACACCTGCCGTACTTTTTCTATTGATTTAAAATGACACCTCTTGTTGGATGACCTTATATCAGTACGATTTTCCTCCAATTGCTCAAATACAAACATTCGTCGTTGTAATAAATGTATTTGTTGAATTTATTTAAGCATTTGTATAAAACCTTATTCTTCAATCAACGCAAACTAATTTTATGTAAAATTGACCCTATAATCTGTTACTTCGCGATATAAACGTTCGTTTCCGATGGTTTTTTTGCAAAGACAACTGAGATGACCATGTTAGCTTGTGATGTGAATTTGTACATGTGATTATTCATTTATCTCGTAATGCTGCCGAATTGTGCACACGCCTACACCGTGTGGTTGTTTGGTAGTGAGATTCGATTTTCGATTCTAATTTATAAATAAATAAAAACAAACTTGAATATAAAGCCAGCAAGTCCTGACGAATATTGGTTTTATCTGTGTCAAGTGGCGTGGTCATTCAAATTGCATTGATATAAAAATAAATTATAATTTGCGTTACTCGAAGAAAACATTTTTATTTATATGTATCTCGAAAATTTAGTATTTACAATGCGCAAATAAAAAAAAATCGTGTGCAATTTTTGCAACAAATTATTCTTAGCAATAAGTTGAAGCTAATTAATGTTATACGAAGCTTTGTCAATAGCTGGATGGTTCAAAGTATAAGCAATATCAACTGATTGAACAAATTAAGGTGATTTATAATCCTCCGATTCGCCATTGGCGTTTAGCTTAACTGAAAACGATTTTAATAGTTTTTGCCTTCAGTTTTAATTTTTTTATGCATGGCGTAATGTGAGTCGCACGTGCTTACCCCATATTATTGCATATGCTAAATATTAGGCGTGATTGTTTTACATAGGATCAAATTAAAATTCACAAACAAAACGCCCATCCGTGATTTGGCAGCACTATGTAGTAATGGCCACTGCTTTATTTGATTTTTGTTTGTTTTCGTAAATAATATTACACGTGCAGAAATCTAGAGTAATCAGCGCAAACCTTCTAAGAGACGCAATACAATGCTATATGCAGTGCGTATATGTTCTCTTTTGAACACATGTTTTTATGGCCCGAACGCTACAAATGACGTCACTAAATGCAATTTTTGATATTTTCGATTAAAATCGAAATAAATCAGTCAGATCAGATTTTAAAAAAGGGGTGTTTTTTGTAGACTGATTGATATTATGCACAAAAATAGAAAATTTTCAAACCCTGTTGTCATCTTTGACAGTTCTTTGTCATTTATTTGATTGAATTATGTTCATAAAAAGACTTAAACCAGAAGAACATTTCTGGAATGGGCTTTAGAGCAGCTTGAAGATGACTCTTATAAATGTTTTGAAAAATCGCTGGAAAGCTGAATATTCTCTAGGGGAACGAAATGATTATGTGTAAGAATTTTTAAAATCCACAATAAATAACAAACAAATATTTATCAAAAAATTTAAATTCAAGATAGGAAGCTGGAAATTGGAACACATAGCCACAATTATCAGGTGTAAAGATTTTTATCCGTAACTGACTTTATAATGCTTTGTAGAGTCTTAACTTTTAGAATTATGCTGAGTTAAGGTATTATAATCGGAATGCTGAATTGGTTAAATGAGTGAGGTAAATGAAATACATTAATTAAGAACAACAAAAGATTCGCGTTACATGCACACACGGCATCCCTGCTAGTGAAGCGACCGCCAGAGTATGTTTTTTTTTTTCGAAGAAGCGGTGGGTATATCCATCGTACTGCCATTGGTTTCTATTTTTTTGTTTTTCAGGAGTTTTTCACTTCTGATTCTTGTTTTGATAGAAGCTTCTATAAGAATGATGATTACTGAGAACAATATGGTCCAAATTGATATGACGTGAGTTTTGGAGTCAATGGTGAGTAACTGGATCCTTTCTTTGTTTTTTAATTGTTCCAGATGAAGTCTTGTTAGTGAAAGGTGTTGGTTGATAAGTGAAGAATGTATTCGGCTGCAAGGCCATGGGTGATTACCACACTGGGATAAATTAACAATAAAAAAAATTAAAAAAAAACAATCAACATTTCCATGTTAACATGTCGCTATGACAAAAATATTAAATATTATTATATTTTGGTTAAATCAAATAGATAAATCATTTCATGTTTAATATTATCCAGAATATAAAAATGTTTTTTTTTAAATAATTATATTAAAAACAGTTGGAATTCAAATATTGAAACAGATTTCTGTCTAATTTATTTATACGCAAGTTAAGTTTGTGGAAAAAATCAATATGTGGCCGATATCGCATCAGCCAACGTTTTAAACAGAACTTTGCTTGATAAAACATTAATGAGTTTGTTTTAAACAGAATCATTTTTCAAACGTTTAGTGTGAATAACATTGATTGTGTCAAATCGATATTGTTAAATTGTAGTATTATAATGGAAAATTAAATCATAGAAGTAAACTCAACAGCGGTAAAGTCAGACGCTTCAACATCTACCTTATGTTTATTTATGTGTATTTTTTAAAGAACCGGCGCAATATAATGACATGCACGAACTCCTAGAGGAGTGGAATTTATCATCACTGTTTTCTATATTTGTCAGTAAGTTCAATGTAATATTAAGTGTCTCAGTTCAAGGACAATACGCCTAAATCCTTTGGTCGGCGAATGTGCAATCGAGTAAGAATTTGTTTAATATGTTAATGTGAGATAATTTTGAATAAAATAACTCTTTTGCGAAAAATTTAAATTTGCAGATTACAATTAAACTTGCAATTACTATGACAGCCAAGCCGACAAAAACTGCAAAGCTGGCAGTCACAATATCTTAAAATTATTCCAAAACAATTATTAAGATGGCGCACTATTATCTTTAATTTTTAAAAAGAAAGTATGCATACACATGTTAAGCAGTCCTTAATGAGGAGATTCCTGAATTAAGTGAGTAAGTGAAGAAAAATTGTATGGCAGGGGGGTCTAGTCTCACCCCATTTCAAGTTATAGCCTATACAAGTCTTAAACGCTTAGGGTACATCTGTGCAGCTACAAAAAATGTACGGCTCCTTAAACTCAAAATTATGAAAATTAGTTGTTCCATTTTTGCATTTTAAGCATTTTTCTCAAAATTTTTACTTTATAATTTTTTTTTAATTTTTTTTCTGTCGACAGTCGAATCAACAATTGGCTAACAAATACTCTTCAGACATCATTATCATCGTTAACTGAAACGTTTTACTTGAGCTTAGCGGATGTAACTTACAATAAATTATTTAAAACACGAGTACCTTGGCATATTTACGATTCTAATGGCCACATTTTCTAGAATTAACTTAAAATTCTCAAGGAATCCGAGAAGGGTAAAGCAGTTTATGAGTTGAATGTCATAATTCCAAATGAAAATAAGGTAAGTGTGAATGAAATAATTGTTGTGTTCTTTGTATCTGATATCTTCTTTATTTCATTTGACATCACTATTACTATATCGGTAGAAAATATAGAAAAATCCAGGTGGAAAACCTATTGAGGTGAACTAATTTGATGAACATTTCTAGTCTTTTAAGAAAGTTTTAACCTATGAATAAAATCCTGAAAATTACTTTTTTACAAGTCTTCCCTTATATGTTTATTCAATTTTCATTTTGTAATTACAGATAGAGCTATGTTTTATTAATTAAAACTGAATTTATTCGTCGGTTGTTTTATTATTGCAAATGTTTTTCCAGGTTCCCCTACAATCTCGAGTAAAAAACATAGGGGCGGGCTGTCCGCTTGGGCGAACTGTTGGATACCCTATTCTTATTCCTATCCCTCATAAGTGGGCGTGGCAAAAGTCTAAGTATGGTTGAATTGTTAAGAACGCTCTACATATTTTGTTATATAACATTTAAAGGATTTTATCAAACAAAAACGAGGCTTTTGTAAAAAAACGCTCCCTAGCTCAAACTTTGGTTTTTCAATAAAATTATTGTATTTAATTGTGGGCATGTCAGTAAGCGGATTTAAAAAAAATTAACACATGAGCATAGAGGGCCCCTAGAGAGTATATAATAGCCGTGTTTCTTTGCACGCGGATATAGGGATAATTTGAAATTTGCATGTAAAATACAACAACAACTTATCCTATATACGCTAACTTTAGCGTGGATAGCTATCGCCGCTAAGTCAGTTAGCGGGGATAAACAGTGCTTCCAAAACCCATTTTCTTCGTTTCTGATGCGATGAATTTTTCAGGAAATGTCAAAGTTTGACCTCCCTCCGACCAATAACACATCCCGCCGTTCGTGATTTTATTATTATTTTTTTTTAAACTTCATTATAAAGGTAATTGAATTTAACAAATCTGTTAATGTGAAATTGTTTCAATTTCAGGATTTTTAATACAAATTTCTCAACTAGAACTTACAGCTGTGTCACGGTGCATGTCATAGGTGCATGTGTGCTGCCAAGTTTTTTTTGATGAATTCTTAAGCGGCGATGGTCGTTTTTTAATGGCATGCCTATATCCGCGTGCAAAGAAACATGGCTATTATAAATTTCAGCTCCCTAGCTCAAACTTTGGATTTTCAAAAAGTTTTTTTTTAAATTGTGGGCGTGTCAGTAGGACACATTAGCTTAAAGGGCCCCTAGAGAGTATATATTATAAATTTCAGCTCCCTAGCTCAAATTTTGGTTTTTCAATAAAATTGTTTTCTTTAATTGTGGGTGTGTCAGTGGGCGGATTTTGAACATTTTATCTACCGAGCAGTTTTAGGAATCATAGATCATATATAAAAAATTTCAGCTTTCTAGTTCAAAATTCGATTTCTTGGAAAAAAAATTTTTCGAGTTAGTGGGCGGATTTCAAAAAATCGTAAAATTGATTATTTCGGCACCCTAGAGAGTATATGGTTAAAATTTCAGCTCTCTAGGCCCAGTTTAAAGGCCTAATTTTTGCCGACGCACGCTTAGAATAGGGTATAACAATATAAACGATTTACTTAGTCTTGTTGTTTATCAAAGTACTGGTGAAAGCGGTTAAATCAAAATTAGTTATTTCTTTTGTTTTTTTGCAAACATTTCCTATTGGATGAAAATAGAAATTTGTTTGATTTGTACAGATGCTCAATTAAAGAAATTAAATATTTTAAATTCATTTTAAACATATTTCCATTCAATATTTTGAACTTAGATTCTGTTAGTCGGAAAAGGAAATCATTTTCATCCAAATGGGTATCTACGAGTATTTATAAAATTTAAAGGGAATCATTTTATCGCAAATAGAAAACAAGTTGATTCAATCGAAAACTAACTTAAATAATGACTAAAAACATTGAAAAAATCGGTGTACACTATTCCAGAAGATATCTGTTCTAGAACCAAAGATACTATTAGTAATAAAGATAGTACAATAGTACTGAGGTATCTCCACTAAGGTGTCATCTGTGGAGCTGATGTTTACTCCTAGGTAGATAAACTTCTTAACTACCTCGAAGTTATTGCTATCAACAGTGAGGTTTTGTCCTAGGCGGTGGACAGATGTTTGTTTGTTTGCTGATAGCACGTACCCGGTCTTGTCCTCATTTACTTCAAGACTAACTAATTTCGCCTGTTCTTTAATCGCCGTCAAATCCTCTAACACGGTACGCTGGGAACGGCCGATGCAACACATAGTTTTGTATGTATACCGACATAACTCAAAAAACTTGATCTGAACTGAAAATCAGTTTAAAGCTTTTTAGTCGGACCAATTTCCATAATGTTATTTTTTTCGAGTATTTAGAATTTTTTTTTTTCGAATTATGTTAAAAATTATATAAAAAATAATTCTAAATACTTTAAGTTAATTCCACATTTTACAGAAAGATAGAGAATGTCTTGTTTAGTCGATTGGTGTCATTATCTCAAAAATCGAGTTTTTGAGTTATGCCGGTTTTCTTAAACAGCGACGATATATTTTCTCTTCTGAAGAGAAATGAATATTGTTTTTGTAAAATGTCAGTTATTTCATCTTATTCGGTTTTGCTTAATATCTGTTTAGAAATTATGTGTACTTGAGCAAGAGTAACGGCGTCGGCAATATTTACTAGATGATTGTAAAGTAAGTCTATATTGAAATTAATTATGTAAATAAGAAGGTGTTTCAGAGTTTCTTAATCTGTTATGAGTGCGCTATTTATGTTAGCAAATAGATTTAATAATGTTTCTATTGTATTTTGTTGTTCATTTATGTGATGAGTAATACTATCAAATCTCTCTATTATATTTTTATTGTTGCTTTATTTGTTAAAGCGCTCTGATTCAAGTCAAAATTTGTTAGTATCTCATTAATGGCTTTGTATCAGATGTGTTCATATTTCCTGTTATTGCTTTTATAACAGTACACAGTCAATCTATTATGCCTCGCTTTTGTCTTGGTTTAGGTAAGAGCGTCTAAAGTTTTAGTTCAAATTCTTTAAACTTAATGTGTGTTATGTTTATTGTGCCAATACCAATTGGTTTGTTTATTTCCTCAAGCTTCTATTGATTAACGATTTTTTCTTCACTATCTACGTTATTATTCAAGTTCATGTTAATGAATTTTCTATTACTTACTTGGTCAAATTTGAAGGGGTCCAACTACTCTCAGTCAGGTTGTATATCTCTAGTTCTTGTTCTGATATCACTATTGTCGTGAGTAACCCGACATTTTCTTTTTTTTGTATACCCTATTTTAAGGGTATATTAATTGTAACATACCATGATATTGACCTTAGACCCCTAAAAGTTACTATATTCGAGATCAGCATCGATAGTTATGTCTGTCCCTCCATCGACAAAAATTAGGCCTTAAAAAGATAAACTTTGAAACATATACTCTTGAGGGACCCGAAATAATCAAGTGTAAGCATATTTTAGATCCGCCACGCCCACAATTCAAAAACAACAACAGTTTCAGGTGTATCTGGTTCGTCAATTTTATGAATTTCTCCAGAACATTGTGTATTTTGTCGGAATGTATTATTCTGTTGTACAGAAGGTCGTCCTTTTAGAAATGTTTGAGCCAAAGTTGTATCCATCGGCTCTGGTTTAATGTAATGAGGTCTTGACTGGAAATTGATTGAGTGTGTTCTTTGATAATTAGGTTGTTGTAAAGGGTTTTTCAATAAGAGCGCTACAAAAGTTTTTTTTTAAATAAAACAAAAAGGGTTTTGGATATCAATGAAATTCTTTATTCCTGTGAAAGTACGTTCGATGCCATTATGTATGGAACTCGATTTCTTTTGCATGGCCACCACGGGCACGCTTGCAGAAGTCCAGACGCTGAACCCAATTTTCGACGGTTTCCAAGCATAAATCGGCCGATACTGCTGCAATTTCACGTTCGATATTCGTACGAAGTTCATCAATCGTCGCTGGCTTGTTGGCATAGACCATAGACTTGATGTAGCCCCACAGGAAATAGTCTAACGGCGTCAAATCGCACGACCGAGGCGGCCAAGCGGATGGACCATTTCGTGAGATAACACGATTTCCAAACTTGGTTTCCAATAAATTGATTGTGGCATTCGCTGTGTGGCTTGTGGCGCCGTCCTGTTGGAACCACATGTCCTCCAAGTCCATATCATCCAATTGGGGCCACAACGACGTCACAGAGATGCCCAACGCTTGAGAACGACGTGTGAGAGACACATTTGGGCTTTCTTCAACTGAAGCCTCAGCGGCAGCAATATTCTCGACACTACGGGCACTTCTTTGTCTCACTGGCACGGGAACATTTTGTACTGTGCTTGTGGATTCAAATTTTTCCACTAGACGCTCAATTGTTGATCTGCTAGGACGATTATGACGACCATAAATTGGACGTAGCGCTCTTAACGTTGAGGCCACTGACTCCGAATTTCGGTAGTAAATTTTAATGATTTCGATTCGTTGTTGGCTCGTATATCTTTCCATCATGAAATGGCAAAGCTTACTGAAGAGAAATGTCAAACGAGCGGCAAGAAATTCGGCGTCATTTGCGGTCCCTGTCGCTTTACTTTTGTAGCGTCCCTGTTGAAAAACCCTTTATTATTGCTGTTGCATAATGCGTGTGAAGCTCTCCCTTTGTTTTAACAACATTATGATCTCTGTTGTTGATTTGTATATGGTTTCTCATCGCGGAGAGGATTTCGATCACTGGACTATAGAATAGTTCTGTCGTTTTACTACCTTGTCGAAAGTTACGAAGATCTTTGATAAGGGAATTTTCGTTACGCTTTTCCTTGTAATGCAATATAAGATTGAATTTTATTTGGGACTACGCTGAGGGTATCCCATACATAGCTGGTCGGATAGCTGGTACTTCTATTTTATTACGGATTGCTCGAAATAGAAATAGGCCATAGGCGTCCATAGATGTTGCACACCAAAGGATTTCTTACAAGTTTGTTATCAAGTTAAAAAGTTCATTTGGACCGAAATAATTCGAGCGGTTTGATGTCGTCACCATATCGATATTAATGATTGTACATATTAGGTAAAAACGTTTCACTTTTAACTTTAATATCCCTTTCTCTATAACACACATTTCCCCTCTAACCATTACCACTGCTAAATTCACTTTTTATTTCACTGTTTCTTTCGCCTTCGCTTTGATATGGTTAAGGTCTTTTCTCAATTGAGTTAGGTTTTGAATGTAAAAAGGATTGTGGGATTTAAAGGAATTTGTTAAAACAATCTTAAATATATCATGAATCAAACCGAAGCATAATAGTATACAATGTAAAGAAACATTGAGAGAAAATGCCATATGGATAGGTATAAGGTGGGTTCTTCAGTTTTCTGTCGCTAAAATGACTGTGGTACTAGCAAAACCGCCGGTAACCTGAAAGTGGTTGCTATTGATTATTAGACCTAATCCCATTTTATATCAAACGTATAATTAAAACTATGATCCACCCACTCCATAATCAAAGGTCAGGCTTCAACAGCTTGAATAAACTACGATAGTCAACGGAATCAACGAGACAGCGTTAAATTATTTCCAATATCTATTATGCAGTAAGCATTTCCTCCATCTAGTCAACATCGAGGATGCTTTTATTCGTTTTTTTTTTAATAGACACAAAGGAATAATCAATTAAGAATGCTTCACTTTTGGGTCGGTATTACAGTTATTAATATTTCTGAATGATGAATTATAAAAGATTTGATTATCAAACACTATAAACACGTATAAAGTCTATTGGCGCAAAAATCCTGATTCTCAACACAAATTGCAAAATAGAGTGTCATCGAGAAAGAAACAAATTTTCCTTATACCAAAAAACCTGCATAATTGAATTTTAATTCAATTTTCTGTTTATTTAGATACAAAGTTCAAGTTAGACAACATCTTTCATAGTACTTAAAAATATGGCTATGTATATGTAAATATGATTAAGCAATAATAGAATTAAAACCGTAACTATTTAGACAGATTATAGTACAATTCGTTGTAGTCGTGCGACCACATATGGCACCGAGCGCCGAGGACGTCAAATTGACGTCACAACACAATGGTCAACAAAATCCTTTTTATATGCAAAGAGATGAGTTCAAGCTGTTGACTGATTTTCGAAATTTTTTTAACAAGAAAAAAATAAGAATTGTAGGGGTTCTCTTCCTACCACTAATGTCCCCTCTTTCCATGGTAAATTTTTTATTAAAGGGATTTTTGGATACCCTTATAATGTAATCGCTACACAGCGCGGGCGTTAAGGCAATTAACGTTAGAAGATAGGGAGAGATGCCGATGCACGCTGGTTTTAACTGTTTGTAGATTATAATGTGTAGGAAAAATGGATCAGGGAAGAGCATTCCACATTCGTGTTTTTCGGCTAAGGAAAGATTCCTTGTATTTCACTGTACGCCCGAATGTAACGTTGATAAACCGTTAGCTTATGAAATGTCTTAAATCCCGTAAGCTTCTCAATGACCGCCAGTACTATCTTCGCGGCCAGGACTACCTAATATAGTTTTCGCTGTACACCCCTGGCGAAAGTTTGACAAACATCCAAGAGTGGCATAAGAAGCTTCTCAAAATTTGCCCCGCGGAACCGGGGTTTAATAAAGTCGTGTCAAAAATAAAGCTTTGCAAACACAAATATGGTTAGAGAAGCTAGGGCCCTTGTCACGTATTATGTGTAAAAAATGCGTTTGCAGAATGTTCTTAAAGGCAAACTGCAAAAGTAAAGTATTAAAAAGCATACGCTAATTGTACTGCACTAGCATTATGTTCGATAAGCAGTTCATTTGTTCGGAAACGCCATCTATATTGCAGATGCGCAGTATAAAATCCGAAGTGACAAAACTTTTTGGTTGTGAACAAAATGGAATGGCTGATGTCGAGAAGGTTCAACTTTAATTATTAAGTGTGTGTTTATTTTAAAATAATTTGTTTCCATAATCGAGTTAAATAAATACACCCGAAATAAGAAGTGAATACAAATACGAATACGAGAAGTAAGCTAATTTGTATTAAGGTGTTTTTAGTTGTTTTATGATTATAGCACAATTTTCCGGATTAACTTGTTTAAGGGATTCATTTCCATTGTGTTTGAAAACGTCAAAAGCGCTGCAGAAAAAAAAAATCATTTGACGATGATCAAGGCATGTGTGCAACAACCGATTGCATTTTTGACTATTACAGCTTCTGCGTCATAAAATTACTATCAAATTGACGTTTTCAAAAACCTCCTAGTCTAACGTTTAATACGTCTAATCCTTATACTTTTTTTTTTTTTTTTTAAATTTATCATTGGAGTTATGCATTTTATGTATAGATATGTATATGAGTGAAAAATTAAGGAGTATTTTTTATAGTATAACGAGTATAACGTCGACTCTTGATTTAGGTAAAAATGTTGAAAAATATTCTATCTATTCTTTGTTTTGGCCCCGCGATGAAGAAAAAAAAGATTACACCAATACCTGTCTAAATTTCTAAGCACTTACAGGTAATTAAAAATAATCAGCAATCAAACATAGACGATTTTCTCCAATAACAAATTACTAGATTGATAACACATTGATAAGCAAATCTGATTGACCATTTTATAGTAACCACGCTCTAATCATGTAAGCACCTACCTCAATGATACTAAGAAACCCGACGGCTTAAATACCTACAGATAGCTCCATATATAATAATTTTCGTATCATTGTAAAGACACGACATGGTGACCGTGACAATAAAATAAAGATATTTAAAACTGTTTCTGTTAGAAGATTTCATAATTTTTGTTGGTTATGTAAAATGAAAATTAGATTTGTGCTTGATTTGCCAAATTCTGTTTTTTTTTTTGTTTATGTAACGATATTGGTTTTATCAACTATAATTACTATTAAGTACTTTTCTAATCTTTAAGTTAAAGGTGGGCAAGGCACGTATGCCATAGATTTCGGCCATTTGAGCGAAACGCATAGATTGGGGCTCTAAGTGAACCCAATTTTTTCAGTGATTTCTAATGTGATCGGCTGTAATACGATCGTTAAATAATTGTTGTAAGTGTGCATGCACTTAATATGAGTCATTAATAGTAACCATTCGATACACATTGAGTACTACACATTGTAGTGTCACCTAATACAAAAAAAAAATAATAAAGTACGGATGACGCGGTGACACATTTGTTCATGGTCATTGCATTCAAAGTAAGCAAATGCATTGTTTATGCCAATGCATGCATTATAGCGTCATTGTTTTTTGTTATTTGTTGTACTCTACTTCGCGTTTAGATTTTTACATGTGGTGCATTATGTAATGCTGTTATTGAGCTCACTACACAATAAGTTAATTTCAATTAATATGATATCGCTAACAACGATTGTTAATAATAATACATAGTGGTTAATATGGGATAAAAAATAGATGCCAATCTTCAATAGTGCAACATGTACGATGCATTTAAAAAAATACTGATGGGGAATTTGAAAAAAAAAAAAAAAAAAAAAATAGGTGCGTTATACAGTTAAATACCCAAACCGTATAAACACGTGATAATTTTGACAATACTATGTGCCTGTTGACCACGTCATTCGTTTGAAATTGTGCATTGCGAGAAGTGATTTTAGCAGCTGCGATTAAATCGAAAAAACGAACAAGTGTTCAAGTGAAATATTTAGCAGTGCCTTAATTGTTATTATATTTTTTTTTTTGAAATGGATTCAGCCCCCACAACAACCCGTTGACGATATTTATGTAAAATTATAGTTGGGTGTGATTAAATTAAATTTTGGTAAATATTTGAAAGTTGGGTGATCTTAGATTTGTTTCTACTTATGAACAGTGCTTCTCGAATGGGTTAGGGTCTTGGCTTAGAAAAATATGTTTATTTTTTTAAATATCTGTTTCTATATTTTCAGGCTAGAAGGCGAAAATTAATTGAGTATATGAGGCAATCAGGCAATGTCATGTCAACAGCTCAATCTTCCAATTTGAAGGAATTCATTGAAAATTGTACTAAATGTCCAAATTGTGAACCTACGAGTATGTTGCAAAAGCGGATTCCATTTTCCATGTCCGCAACATTTTTCTGACCCAAATGCTAAAGACTCCAGTATCTTCATTGTATCCCTTGTATACGATTGAACTCAAATAATCGAGGAGAGCAGCAGCAACTTATTATTTGGCAAAATGAAAGACCTTCATCAACACGATACTGAAGACCAATTAAGTTTATTTTTTAACATGAAACAACAGAATTAGCAAAAAACAAGCTCGTGGAGATTAGGGAAAGAAAATCGTTGCTGAAAAAAAAAGAAATCCAAAGCAAATTTAAAATTGAGATGGGATTGGTAGTCGATAAGCCAAAACCTATCTTTGGAAGCAGTAATGAAGGGAATACGGCTAGGTGATTTTTCAGCGATCCAGAAGTTGCAGCAAACATTAATGGGTTGGTTATTCAAGTTATCAAAAGGTTTAAAGTAGTTTTGTAAACAATAGCTAGTAGGGGAGAGTGGGGCACATTTGAACACGGGGCACATTTGAACACTGCTTATAAAATTTTACTTTTTTACTCTTTTTTTAAAGTATGTAATTCAATATTTTAACCTGACAATACCATATCCGTAAACGTCATTGACTTTCCTTGATTTCCTCAGTTGTCGCTCAGATTTAGAGGTGAAAGGTGGTTTTTACAGTGTAGTGCATTATTTTCGTTTTTTAGTTGTAAGAGTGCAAACAAAATTTGGTGCGCTATTTTAAAACGGAAGAAAATTATTGTAAAGTGAAAATAAATTTGGAATTAAATCACGGTAAGTTTTTGAATGAATATATTAAGA
Source organism: Portevinia maculata (assembly GCA_949715645.1). NCBI lineage: Eukaryota > Metazoa > Arthropoda > Insecta > Diptera > Syrphidae > Portevinia > Portevinia maculata. The sequence goes on from OX454526.1 coordinate 227,658,430, forward strand.
TTTAATATATATGCAAAATTTTATGTCGCTGTAACAGTTGGGGCAGATTTGAACAAGTGTGTTGGGGCACATTTGAACATGTTCAAAACTGCCCCGATCAGTTTTTTTATATAGCTATGTTAGACATTTTAAAGAAACTGTTATGTTTTTCATTCAACAAATCTGTTACTCATTATTTTATTTTTTTAAGTGAATAATGGTGCGCACTTACAAGAGAAAAAAATCTACTTTAATCAATGAGGATGACGTTAAAAGTGCCATAACAGCAGTTTTGGAAAAAAACAATGACGTTAAGAGGGGCAGCCGCTGCCTTCGGAATATTGCCAAATACATTATTTTACCGAATTAAGAACTACAAAAATAATAAGGAACTGCAAAATGTAAAATTTTCAAGCAAATATTCAACACAACAAGCTTTTGTCACTGATGAGGAGAAATGCTTGAAGAATATTTGATCCGAAGCTCGAAGATGAATTACGGATTGACCAAAATTCAAGTTCGATTATTAGCATTTGAGTATGCCACATTGCTAAAGAAATGTCCCGAATCCTGGGGTGCAAATAAAATGGCTGGAATTGAATGGATACATGGCTTTATGAAAAGACACCCAAGACTTTCAATACGAAAACCAGAGAACGCAAGTTTGTCAAGGGCGACCAGTTTTAACAAGAAGAATCTTGAAGAATTTCATTCAAATTATCAGAGAGCACTCGGTAAGTTTGACTTTACTGGTGATCGGATTTTTAATTTGGATGAAACAGGTGTTACCACAGTAGTTCAGGCCCCAAACGCGATTGCACAAAAAGGGTTAAAACAGGTTGGACAATCTGTTTCTGCTGAGAGAGGCCAACTAATTACTATGTGTGCTATTGTAAGTGCAATTGGAAATACAATACCTCCCGTGTTCATATTTCCGCGGGATAGATTTCACGATACAATGCTTAATGGAGCACCAGTTGGTAGCGTAGGTTATGCTAATAGCCCAACGAGTGGTTGGATGACTGGAGTGCTTTTTGTTAAAGTTCTGGGGCATATTCAAAGATCCACGAGGTGCACTAAAACAGACATGATATTACTTTTATTGGACAATCACGAAAGCCATTGCTCAATTGAAGCCATAAACTTTTGCCGTGATCATGGTATCGTCCTTGTTACTTTTCCTCCTCATTGCACTAATCGCCTTCAGCCACTTGATGTTGCTGTCCTAGGACCCTTTAAGCAAAAACTATCGGTAGCACAAAATGACTGGCTACTTAACAACCCTGGCAAAACAATAAGAATACACGACCTTCCGTCTATTGCAAACACTGCTTATATCAGTGCGTTCACTCCAAAAAATATAACTTCTGGGTTTGCCAAGTCAGGCATTTTTCCATTTTCAAGGAATGTATTCACCGAAGAAGACTTTCAATGTTCAGAGGTCACAAACCGAACATTTACTGAGTCAGCTGAAGTTCCTGCGAATGAAATCACTAATGAAAATATTGATAAAAGAGCTGATGAAGCTTATCTGCCATCTGATGAATTTGTTATAACTCCAACTGACATCGTTTCACCTGAAATAGCACGACCTTATCCGAAAGCAGCGCCAAGGAAAACCAACACTGGAGGGCGAAAGAAAGGAAAGTCGCGGATACTCACCGAAACCCCTAAAAAAACGAGATTGAAGACACATATTTAAAACGTCAAAAGCATCTGAAACAAACACCGATACCGGCTTTAAATGAACGCTATAAAGATAAAAACTCCACACCGCAAACCAAAGCTAAAAACTTAATGGAATCCAGCTCCGATTCAGATCAAAGCTTCTCGGTTGATGACGACACCGATCTCGATTTTGATTTTGCTGGCGATTCTTCCTTTGAAGAAGGACATGTAACGGAACCAGTAGAAAACGAGGACTCATATGACTTTTATGACAATTTAAATCAATGCGACTTAATTTTGGCCGAATGTTCTAACAAAAAGAGCAATAAAAAGCTGGCTGTTGTGGGCAAAATAAAAGAAAAAAGTGGAAATATGTACAACATAAGCTTTTTAAAAAAGATGCCTGAATCCTTCAAGTTTTACTTTCCTGATCTAGAAGACAACTCATTTATAAGCGCCTTTGAAATCAAAGCCAAGCTGAATACACCAATTAACGCTCCAGGTACATCAAGAACATCCGCTTTGATAACTTTTGCGTTTGATTTTTCGAAATACCGATTGGGTTGAATACAAAAAAAAAAAATGGTCTTACTTTACTCTAAGAAGATAAATGGTATAAATTCTATTTTCTCTGTTATGTTTCTTATGAAACTTTGTTTTTTTTTTTAAACAAATGAATGTAATAGGTATAACCAAAGAATGAATTTTAAGTTTTTTTTTTTTAATCTTGGCTGTTTGTATCCAGTATGAATTTTAGGTTTGTGATTGATAAGCTTTTTTTCATGTTTTTATAAAAAAATAACAATAAAAAATAAAATTAAGTGTGTTTTATTCACCAAAAAATAAATTAAGATTGCAGTTCAAAAGTTTTGAACATTAGAACCAATATTGGTTGAGAATAAAAATTTAATATAAATATTTCGTTAAAATAACCAAATATTAATTGAAATCAAAGTCCATTACCACTGTTCAATGTCAGTAAAATGTACAGCCCAATAAATCAAATATATAAGGTTTTATCAATTTCGAAAGCAAAAAGTGTTCAAATGTGCCCACTCTCCCCTACCTATGAAATTAAGGTGGACAAGTTCCATAAGTATGCTAGACTGTTTGTGGAAAAATGTAATTGTTACCCAATGCCACCCTCAATCAGAAGATACAGAAAAAAATTCTCTCGTAAGATATCGCGTGTCAAAACCAACGACGATATTTTGAACTCTCTCTTGATTTCTTCGGGCCCATTAATAACGAGTTTGCGAAAACTTCCCCAAAAACGTGCAAATAATAGTGATAAGGATGTTTTTGATTTAGTGAAGGCACATGACTACTGGACGAGGATAACGGCTGAAAATTGGCGTTAACGCTCTTAAAGTTGCGACCACCGACTCGGAATTTCGGTTGTAAATTTTTATTAATTGTAGACGTTGTTCCTTCGAGCACTTCACACTGAAAGTTTGAAGTTGTCAAGTCGCTAATGAATGACCCTTTACAATACGATTATTCTGTATCGGAAGAATAATAAAAATAAATAAATATTAGGCAATAACGGCCCATACAGGGCCTAAACCCTAGCATCTCCAACCACTTTCTTTGCGAAGTGGGAGGGCCATACAATTTTAGGCCAACTCCGAACGGCAAACTTGAGAAGCTTCTCATGACATTTGATGATTTCGGATGTTTGTCAGACGTTCGCAAAAGGTGTGGCATTTAAAAAAAACTTGTTACTTGGTACCGGCGGGCGTGATATGAACCTGAGATACCTTCGTAGTCCAAAAGTTAACCACTGAACCCACAGCTTGCAAACAATCTATTCGATGGTTAATTCTCCAATCATTATCTGATCGAGGACTTTGTCTTTTCTATAGATATAAATAATACCATGGATAACGATCTGAAAAAGTCGTCTCCTCCTTTTTTAGAACTCCACTTTATTTTATCCCTAATAGTCCGTCATTGGGGTTCGTCGGTTCGACCTCAAAAAGCATCGGCAGGCGCTTCATCACCGAATACAATCAAATGCTGATGTCGCTGCATTATTTGTGTGTTTATGATTTTGACCCGTGTATGTTCTTGTTATTGATTTGCTGTTTGTCCTTTTATGACACGAGTTATCTCCAGTCGCGGCAACCCACGGATTTACGTTCCCACATGCAGGACAGCTTTATGTTATATGAGTGCTTAGAAGCATCTTAATGTTTAAATTGTGCTTGTTTAATGGTGCTATTGGCTTTACCTGCTTATGAGTTAATTGTTTATTTTTAACACATTTGATGCAAGATCGACGTAGGATAGTGAAAAATAATGCATCGGCATCTCGCCTCTCTCTCTATAATCCGCATTTCCCCTATGTTAAAAATATTTAAACATAAGCATTAAGGACCCCTAAGGATATATATTATAGATTTCAGCTTCCTAGCTCAAACTTTGAATTTTCAATAAAACTGTTTTATTTAATTGTGGAGTGTCAGTGGGCTTTAATTTTAACGCCCGAGCATTTTGTGGGCTTAAGGATAATACATTAAACGCTCTGTAGCTCAAAATTCAATGTTTAATTTTCTTGTTCATGAAAATAACACAAACATCACACAAAATAGAGGGAAGCCAGAATTCAATAATTCAATATCTGCTTAGCCCTCAAAAGGATATTGACACTGCGACGATTTAGAACATGTCTGCTTGTCAGGGTGGGATGTTACGAGTACAAATAGTCGTGGCGGCGATTTTAACAACTGCTTCAAAGTTTTTCTATTGTTATGAGGGACAATTATTTTCTGAAGAGACTTCTATGTCATCAATTCGGGCTGAGTGAGTATTTGCAATGAAGAGTGTCCCCGTAAGTTCGCAGAGTAATGTGCAAGTAATGGTTAACTTGACAACTATTTCAGATTCATATTATATACTTTAGTGGTATCGATTTTTGATAAAAATCTTCAAAGAATGCCGAGTATCATTCCGTTTAGGTTTTTTAAGTGTGAAGCTGCGTTGTAGACTTTTAATTAAATCGATTTCGATATATATTTTTAATTATTTTCTCGCCATAACTAGTTGCCGTAAACTATAAAATTTGATTGAATGGCGTAATGGGGTCGCAAGCAGATATTCAGCTTATTTTTTTTTTCATTTTTTTAAATATGAGGCGAATAAAGGCTTCTGCATTTAGGGACTTGACAGTCATTATTCTAAGAGTGGATTGTGAGCTGGTAAATCCCACCAACAGCCGCTATGCACCTTTACCAGAGGGTTTAACAAAAGCTTATATGTACATACATACACAAAGATAGGACGAATACGGCTAATCTAAGGTCGTTCTAAATAGCTTCTGCATGTTATGCTATGTATACATTTCTTCTTCGTTTTTGATGTAGGTATAAAGGAACACCAAAAATGTAAAATACACAATAACAATAGGTGTGAGCGTGTACACAACAGTTACAAAAATGGGAAAAGATGAGCAAAAACGTAAGAAAATCCAGAACATAACGCAAGAAAGGAAAATATGGGTGGAAAATGTAAAACCCTTTCTTTATCTTATTCCTGTTTTGGTTTCTATTTTTGCGTCGCGATTTTTTTTGTTTAATATTCTTCAGAGAAAAAATAATATAAAATGCTCTTTATTGTTTTTAAGTGAATAGTATTCGGAAATGTGTAATGATGTGCAAAAAATAACCAACAAAGTTAAATAAATAAAAAATATTAAAAAAAAACCAAAGCCACAGTTGTATTTGTCCTATTCACTCAACGATGTTTTTCCATCATGATCCTTATACTTTAGATTAAAATATATTAGGCATCAACGGCCCATAGAGGGACGTTCGCAAGAGGTGGGGTAGTGGAAAAAAAAAAACTCACGTAACATCTTGTTTTGGCCCCGGAGGGAATTGAACCGGTGACCTTTCGATTAGTAGTCCGACACACTAGCCATTGAGCCCGACTTACTTTAGATTGCATCGCAAAATCTTTGAATCACGATGTTTTTCCATCATGAACCTTATACTTTAGATTGTATCTGTGGTTGATTTACCTGCGACAAACCCGCACTGGTCTTCAGTTAGACGTATTATTTTAAAGTGGCAGTTTGTTATATCGGCATTCGTTTTTACTGCTCGTGCTTTCAACAAACAAACAAACATCTGGCCACCGGCAAGGACAACTAATTATATCAGCAATTTCGGGGCAGTTAGATAGTTCATCTTCTTCGGAGTAAACATCAACTCCACGAATGGCACCTTTGTGGAGCTCCGACGAAGAATTACGCTACGTTGTTTTGGCAAAACAAATGGGTTCAAAACTCCTAACCCTGAAGACTAATTGTAAGCTCTACAAAATAGTGATACTGACAGTTCTGCTATATGGCACTCGGCGCTGGTCGACAGAAAATGAGATCTTACCGCCTGAAACATTAAACACACACTCGCTGCAATTATTTGTTGTGTAATTATAACTCATAACATTCCTGAAACCAGGGTTTTTGGTTTTTAAACCAAAATGTCAATCAAATTGATTATCTTGGAACACTTCTTTGGAAGCGACAATAACGAAGGAGTATTGTGAGGAGATCTTTTGCCAAATTAAAGCGTCTTACATTTTACACAGAACGCAAAAGACTAACAGCAAGTCGCAGAAACAAACGTCAAGCCCACCAATCTTTTTATCTTTTTACATTTTTCGTTGGTTCATTGGAAATGCCTACACGTTCACCATAGAGATTAAAATTAAAAAGAAAATACTTACGAGTTGTATCGCGGCAAATAATTCCACTTACCTGAAAAAAATGAAAAGAATATTATAAATCTGAAAAAATGTTCGCTTATAAATCGTAATTGTAAGTTTGAAGATTTTGTAAACTTTTATATATTAAAAAAAAAAAAAAAACAAATTAAAAAAATTTCGTTCGTAATATCTGTTATAATCTGCTGTAAATATCTGTTCGTCGTATTTTTAAACTGTTTGCTTTAACTAGCAATCTGTTGGTCAATAAATTTTAAGAAAATAAATAAATGGGAGAAAAACTGAATGATTGAACACACTAATAACAAGTTATAAACTTTAATCACTGTTTGGGTGGTCTCAGATGGATAGCTTTCTAAATGAAGATCATTTCTGTTAATAATACATCGCACTTGTTTTTAACAACACAGCATGTTTGACTGACAGAATTTTAAGAACATTTATTGGTTTACATTTTCAGAGATTCTAGAGATTATTATTGCATGTCTTTATTTGGCGACGGCTTTATACTCATCTCATAAATATAAGTTGAATGATCTGTGGAGACTGGAAACGGTATGGTAGAGCTATGCCAACAAATAACTTTGAGTCAGTTTAAGGTCAAAAGCACAACTTTCGCACTGTACCGCATACCTACTGGGCCGCGGGTTCGACCTCAATAAACATCGACAGGCTACCTTTCCTCAGAGCACTTCATTCATCACAGAGGACAATCAAATGCTGGTGCCGTTGATGAAATCGAGGAAATTTTAGGCCTCCCTATTTTTGACGATTTCGACAAGTGCTTGCTCCTATTATAGATTATTGTTTGATCGAACTTTTCAGACACCGGTGATCTCCAATCATGTCAACCCACGGAGGAGCATGCACACTTGCGAGACGGCTTTCGCATGTTATAATGTGTGGCGCTGGGCTCACCTCGACGTTGCCTAGTTGTGATTGCTCTTAGGGATGGTGGTTTTTGCAAAATAACGGTTTTATATAAAATAAATTTATTAAGTTATATTATTTTGGTATAAACTTAAGAGGTCCAATAACTGAACTCAGAAAACTTCAAAAACGAATATAACAACGAGACGGAAATAATAGATATCAAGTGGGGTAACTGCGACCCATGAGGTCGACACGATCAACTTCCCAGCGTGATATAAATATGATACCAATAATGAAAATTAAGAGTAAGGAGGTTTGAAATAGAAACAATGCATACTTTTTTTAGCGTATTTGACAATAATAAAATAATAATAAAACATAGAGACGGGCTACAGTCCGCTTCGGCGAACTGTTGGATACCCTATTCTTATTCCTATCCCTCATAAGTGGGCGTGACAAAAGTCTAAGTATGGTTGAATTGTTAAAAACGCTCTACATATTTTGTTATATAACATTTAAAGGATTTTATCAAAAAAAAAACGCTCCCTAGCTCAAACTTGGGTGTTTCAATAAAATAGTTTTATTTTATTGTGGGCGCGTCAGTAGGCGGATTTAAAAAAAGTTAACACATGAGCATAAAGGGCCCCCAGAGAGTATATATTATAAATTTCAGCTCCCTAGCTCAAACTTTGAATTTAAAAAAAAAAAAATTAATTGTGGGCGTGTCAGTGGGCGGATTTTGAAAATATTTACACATGAGCATAAAGGGCCCATAGAGAGTATATATTATAAATTTCAGCTCCCTAGCTCAAACTATGGATTTTCAAAAAAATTGTTTTTTCAAAAATTCGTAAACTTGATTATTTCGGGACCCTAGAGAGTACATGGTTAAAATTTCAGCTCTCCAGTTTAAAGGCCTAATTTTTGCCGACGGACCGACGGACGGACGGACATGTCTAGATCGACATTACTATCGATGCTGATCATAAATATAGTAACTTTTAGGGGTCTACGGGCAATATTAAGGTATGTTACAAACTATGCGTCAAAATTAATATACCCTTAAATAGGGTATAAAAAGCGAAAACTCAATTAAATCAATATTTTTAAATCCATCTATTCATTCATTATTAATATTATTTATTAAATGTTTTTTTCTTTTTACTATTAAAAAAAAAATATGAATTGCTTTTTGATAAAAACTCAATAAAAATATCTGATATTTCGAAGTACCACCAGAACAATTTAGATACGAGTATGATAAATCTTTCTCAAAAAATCTGGACCGAAATCTTCTCATTAATCTCTTTATACGAGCACCGTGAGCACCGCAACATTTTTTGTATGCGAGATATCATGAACGATGAAATTGTTCCCGATACATACACACATACCTCTTTTTTTTAAACTTATTGGCCAATAGAGAAGCCAATTAGTGCAGAAATGAAAAAGGATTATTAATTTTTTAATTGATAACAATCGGTTTGAAAGTGAATGAAAAGTGATTCTATCGAAGTTTTATACTTTCGCTTTGTTGTTTGATTCGCACAAGTAAGCTTGCCAGACAACAAGCACCTACCCTAAGCGAAACGACGAAGTTGCTTGAGCGGCCTAAGCCATGCGGAGAAAAACGTGCAGGCCCTTTCACCGGTTGAGCTCAAATCAGTCAATCTTCGGTATTGGCCCAAAATCGGTCTTCTTTTTTTAGGCGCAGCAACATACGCCGGATACCCGATACCGGATACTTTGAACATAGCAATATACAGCTTTTTCCTGAAGGCTTCTTAAGACAAAGATTTTGGAATGTTCAACGTTGTTTTCTTCGGCCCATTTAATACACGTGTTAAAATTCTCAACCGCATCGGTATGTTTTATTTTCTGAACAGAGGTTGGACCCGTTTCTGAGGAGCTATCATCTTCATCATTGTCAACACCAATAACATCGTTTTCTTGAAATGTGCTGGTACGACTATCTTCTGCAAGAAACATTTCAGCATTGTTCCAAGACTCCAAATCCTCTCCAGTGAAGTTAGCCTAAAGTACATTACATATGTAATGTAAAATGTATAGCTTATAAAACAATACCTCATTTGAAAGTTATTCTAACCTCTGGGAAAATATTTTGGACAAGAGTCAAAGTGTTCGTTACTACGACCATCTCTTCTTGGCTCCGTAAAACTGACAGGGGAATATCATCCTCCTCATCAAACTCCGTATCCGGCGTTGGAGCTAATATGTTTTTACTAATTCCTCTTCAGGAGGATGACTAGGCGCATTATCTAGAAACAACAAAGCCTGTATTGGTAGATTTTGCTCTTCCAGAAACTCTTCAACCTATAAAAAGTAAGTAGGTACATAGAATTAAAGAACAATTTGTATTTTTTTTTAATTTCGAACCTGTGGCATAATATTCTTGAAAAACCAAGTTTTGAAAAGACCAGCATTCATCCATGCAGATTTAGAAAACGCATAGTCAATTGGTAGAGTTTTATTTTTAAAAGCCCGCGGCTTTCTTGACTTCCCGATTATAAGTGGCTTTATTTTTTTTAAACCAGAAGCATTCGAGCATGCAAGGAACGTAAGGCATTCTTTGAAAATTTACCTCCCTGGAGCGCTTGCTTCTCCGGCATGAACATACGTACTGTCTGGCAGCATTATCCAATAAAGACCAGTTTCGTCGGCATTGAATACCGCATCTAAGCTGAGTTTATTTTCTTTTATGATTTCAGCCAATTTTTTTTTTAAATGGGTTAACAAGATCTGTTCGTGATGAAAGCTTTTCACCAGACTGTTAAAGAATACGAATCCCAAAGCGCTTTTTAAATTTTGTCAGCCAACCGTTGCTCGCTGAAAATTCTCCGAGGTAGTATTTTTTTTTGGATCTCCATAGCTTTGGCTTTCAGAATGTTTCCATTTATGGAAATGTGTCTTTCACGTTGGGTAATAAAACATTTGTATAATGCCTGTTCCATTTTTGGGTATTCACCTTTCTTTAATGATCGTCGGTGAAAAGATCCACTGTGTGTATCTCTCAGATTTTTGAGAACCTTGATTCCATTTTTCTTAATGGTACAAATGCTCGATTTTGGAATAGCAAACTTCTTTGCAATGTCCTTAAGCGGGACTCCCTTATTGCACTCGTCAATGATTTTTACTTTATCTTGAAGCGAAAGGCGTTTGCGAGTTAAAGACATTTTTACTAATTTTACCGAACTACTAGCGCAAGAAAAGAACCCGACCGATATCTTTTGAAAGATGCGCCTACTAACTCGTACTTACTCGAAACATAGATTCATATGTTAATACCAAATGTGCATGTGCCCCAGACAAAACAAACAAGAACAAACTTGCAAACCGAAAGCATTGTGAGTGCAAATACACAATAACAAAAAGTTATACGTAGTAGCTAACAGTTTTACAACAGGTTCATAACCATACATACATAAATTCACAATCCAGAGAGTTGCTTTACACCTGCCTACATATGTATGTACATACATACGATATATGTTTAACAGAAACATTCGTTATATCGAATGTCAACCCTTTTTTTATACGTTATATAGAGACACCAATGGAATTGAAAAAAGTGTACGTTATATCGATCATTCGTTATATCGGCATTCGTTATACTGGACCACCACTGTAATAAGACGTGCTATATATTAATATAGAGCGCAGAAGGCCGCGTCGAAATAGCCCAATAAAATAATTTCACCGCGGTGTTAAAAACGCGTTCTGTGTGGCGCTGCCTTAAGGCTGACTAATTATGAACTTGTCCGCAGTTGTAAATTGAATACCATTTTAAGTTTAAAAAAACTGATATCCAACCGTTTGTCTTTTTATGTTTAAATTTTAAACTGACTCAACTACTGCTAGGTCTGCCGTTTTTGTCACGGTGCAGGGAAATAACTTCACGGCCAATAACTTCACATGGGCAATAACTTCACCACGAGTGGGAAATAACTTCACTTTTTTTGTGAAGTTATTGCCCACTTTTTTGTGGGAAATAATTTCTCTTAACATTTTATGATAATTCAAGAACTGTACCTCGCACCTACTCCAAATCAAACAATGATCCCAAGCAGAGGGGTTGCAGGGGACAGTATGCCCCTGATAGGCATTGCCCTGTTTATGGAATCTACTTGCGATTTCGCAACTAATCCCATAAACAGTGCAATGCATATGGGCGGCATGCTGCCGCCATGCAACCCCCCTGCTTGGGGACACTGTTTGATTTGGAGTAGGTGCAAGGGCAAATTGTTGAAAACAGCATCAATGCAAAGTGAAATAACGCCAAATTGTCCTTATTGCGCAAGGCCTTATTTCACGGCACCGATATAAATTGCTAAAAATAAATTGTTATATTTTGTTATAAATGAAATTATACAAAACCTCATAAATAACTCCATTCCACATTAGCTCTTCAGGTATAATAGACAAATTCTCAAATTATAGGTGGGAAATAACTTCACTAAATTTACGGTGAAGTAATTGCTCACCGTCAGCGGCTAATAACTTCACAAAAAAAAGTGAAGTTATTTCCCACTCGAGGTGAAGTTATTGCCCGTGAAGTTATTTCCCGGCACCGTTTGTCACCACACAGATTCATATTACAATTCTAGAACATTGCATGCATACCAATGTACTCTTAGTTAAAAGATACATTATCCCATCTTTAGGTTTTTGTTAACTATTACGAATACACATTTCCAAACAATGTGGAAACAATAGATAAGTGTATATTTTCCCATCGATTGAGTACCCAAAGTGACTTTTCCTGTAGATAGCATCTTTGTTATCCCCTTGCTCAGTACTCAACACCTTTATTGTGTCGGTATCCGAACAAGCTCCAGCTCCACTAACACTTCCAACTAAGACAGTCACAATGAATATGAAAGTAAAGTGACGTTGAAACAAAGTTAATTATGTATGAGTTAAACTGCGTTGATGTTTAATAAACCATTAGGTGCAGTTTAAATACAAGCACTTTTAATGCCATTAGTTTTATTTAGCTTATTGCCATATGCTACAACAATGGACCATTTCAATACTTTATCTAATACATTACATCCAAGCTAATACCTACAAAAAAATTATGCTATTTAGATTTCATAATTTAAAAAAAAAATTACAAAGTGCCTTTTCCCTTAAAGCATTTGAAATATTAAAACCCGTGAACAATACCTCATTATTGTGTTCTTTCAGCCGTACACAGTTCATTAGAGAAGTTCATTAAAACCGTGGTAGGTTAATTAAAGCAACTACATTCCGATAAATCATTAATCAATGTATATTTTTGTTCATTAAAAATTACATCTGTACCAGACAGAAATAGAAATAATTAGCAAATACCGCATTTGCAATCAAGTTCAGCTTAAAATGCGTTCTACTTTAATTAAAATTTAAATGCGTTCTGATTTCGTCTTCCGCTTTAGAGAAAACAAATGACTGTGATATTGTGTTCCTGATATTTTAATTCTTACTTCATCTTCTACCGTGTCGATTTTCTGGAATGTATGCGTGTCATTTGTCAAGGTATTATTCTCAAACATCTATGTAACACAAAAAATTATTAGAGAAATGACCACCAGCTTAGTGCCTATTTCGAAATTAGCTTTTTTCGTTTCAAAATAAGACTGTTTATGTTTATCAGTGTATCATCTGATTTTGATGAAATTAAAGTTGTGAGTATGTTTACACTTTTTCGTATCGATAGTACTCGTATTTCTAATTTAATGATTTAGGTTCATGTTTTGAAAATGCAACTCTAAATCACGAGAAAATATCGGGTCATCCAACAAGGTGTCATTTAAATTTAATTTCGCGCCATTGCGAATTGTCAACATTCTACTGTGACTGCGATGACTTTTGATAAGCAATAAAGTTGAAATAGTGAAAATTCACTAGGTACAAAAACATTGAAAAAATCGGGGAAAGGTTTTGTTCGTACAGTTTTAGGGCGCCTTGTTGCACAACTATAGTTAATTTAATCAATACATTTGAACCGAAAATTCAACTCGTGTTCATCCGGCAAGGTCAGCTGAAAATATTGCAAAGTAGCTGAGTGTGACGGAATACCCAGGTGTGTGCATTTCGAGACGTTCACAGCAATTGGGCATATCCGCAACCACTTTGCACTGCGTACATAAAGATCTTAGCCTTATTATCACAGTTGACACAAGAATTGAACTCAGCAGACCACGCAGTTGATTGGGTGCTGCAAATGAATGAACAAGATCATAATTTTGTACACAAAACTATTCCGAGTTATGGGGCTCATTTCCATTAGTCTGAGTACGTTCACAATCAAAACTGTTGCATGTGGGGCTTCGGAAACCTAAAGAGAATAAGTGGAACAACCTCTCTAGAAGTGAAAGCTTGGCGCAGTTTTTGGGCTGGCGGTGCCGTTGCGCCACACTTTTTCGAAAATGATGCTGGTGCGACTATTTCAGTGAAAAGATTGCGCTACCGAACGATTTCGACAGATTTTATTTTTCTGCCTGGAATTAATGCTTTGGACGTCGGATAGATTTGTGTTCAGCAGGACGACGCCACAAGCCACACAGCTGATGAAATAAGGGCTCTATCTCGAGTGACAAATTTCTTGGACGTGTGAATTCCCGAAAGGGAGTCTTCGATTGGCCGCCGAGATCGCGAACACGATTAGACTTTTCCTTTGGGACTTTGTAGAACATACACTCTACGCCAATGCTTCACCCATGATCCATGCACTAAAAGACAATATCAAAGCTGGTATTCGCGAAACACAGCCGCAATTATGCAAAAAACTGATGAAAAATTTCATCAAAAGAATGACTACATATTTGTACGCATATATTGGGAGCGAACAGATTATCAACTCAAAAACTATGCACCAAAACTTGCATATTTTGCATTGTTTCCATAACTATTTACATATATCGCACACTTGTTAAATTTTTTTTAAACTGATTTCAAATTTTTAAAGATTTGCTCTACAATTTACCAATGCATACAAATAGCCTTGCGTCAAACATCAAAGTGAGGAAAACGTGGCTTTGATTTATTGTGTAATCATTTCAGTAGGTAGGCCAGATACTGTGTGTGAACCCCACCCTTACCAATACTATGTAGAATAGTTAGCTGATCAGAACAAAAACATGTTTCATTAAAAAGTGCGATTCTAGATTTGGAGAGCAATTCCTTCGATTTTCAATGAAAAAAGGTTTTTATTCGATAGGTAGCTCCCATAACTGCATACGAGTATTCCGCATGTGTCGTTACAGCGATATTTAACAACCTCTTAGAATTCTTTTAACCCTGGCAGTGCGTGTTTATTATTTATACGTAACATGCTTCGTCGAATCGACGAATTCAGATGACCAATGCACCAGCTACTTTGAAAGTCGACTGTTTTCAATTAATTAGTTCGTTTAACATAAAGAAAAACAACAATAACAGCCCCATACAGAGCTTCTCCAGCCATTTTTGTTTGTGCGAAGTGGCGGGGACCTAGCCGAATCCGAAAGGCAAATTTGAGAAGCTTCTCATGACAATTGATACTCTTGGATGTTTGTCAGACGTTCGCATGAAGTCGGGCAGTGGAAAATACTCTAGATGTTACTTGGGCCCGGCGGGATTTGAACCTGAGGCCTTTAGATTAGTAGTTTAACACACTTACCTCTGTGCCACTGCGCACTGAACAAAAACACTGCTGTTCAAAAAACCAACGCAAAATAGACAAAAACTAGAAAGAATAACGGTAAACTCTGAACTTGAGCCGTCGCGTCGATTTAATGAAGAATATACTTCCAGGGGTACGGCAATCGAATAAATTCGGCTTTAAGCGTTTAATACAAAATTCGCGTCTAATAGCTTTATTATCTGCATCGAGGATATAATTTCTTTATTCTAAGTTAAGTTTTTGTCAGTGCAATCAAAAGTAGCTCAAAATAGGCGTTTGTGAACAGAAGCTAATTTCAACGAAAATGCGAGTGAATGAACAAAAAGCTATTATGTTCGAACTAAACACAGCCATTGTATTCGCACTGACGTTGTCGTACGAAGTAAATCTTCTATTATTGTTCAATTTTAGTCTTAAGGAAAAAAAACAAATTGGTCGAAGAATATTTTGTGTGAAGCTCAATTTGTAGTCCCTTTCACTTCTTTGTAAAAGGAAATTGAAAAGGACGGCACTGATTTGAACTCCATATAAAATTTTGTTCTTTATTTAAAATTTAGTAAAACCGGGAGTATGCCTGAATTCATAAACGTCAAAATTCTGCTGAAGAACATTTAATTGTCTTTATACCCTATTCTAAGGGTATATTAATTTTGACTCATAGTTTGTTACATACATACCTTAATATTGACCGTAGACCCTTAAGAGTTACTATATTCGTGATCAGCATCTAAAAGTCAAACTAGAAACCTGCAATTTGAACCATATACTCTCTAGGGGCCCAAAATAATCAAGTGTACGAATTTGTAAAATCTGCCCTCTAGCACGCCCACAATCTCAAAATTTTTGAAATTTGTGCCAGAAAGCTGAAATTTATAATACAAGGTGGCGCAAAAGTTGTCACCCGATGTTCTTTCGCTGTAATTTTTTTATGAATGAAAAACTTTGGTTCTGCTTTTGGATTATGTTAATTGGTGTCTTAAGTTTTTTCTGTATCAGTTAACTTCACAAATATCAAAGTAGAATTTACATTTGCCGCCATTTGCAAAAATTATGCTTCTTCCGATAGGAAGATGACTTTTGCGCCACCTTGTATATACTCTCTAGAGGCCCTAATGTTAATGTTTAAAGATTTTTAAAATCCACCCACAATTAAAAAAAGCCGTTTTATCGAAAGATCAAAGTTTGAACTAGCAAGCTGAAATTTGGAGTACAATCTATAGGATCCCTTAATGCTCATTTGTAAATATTTTTAAAATCCGCCAACTGACACGCCCATTATCATTGTATAGGGTGTTTTTTATGGATGTATAAAACATCTAATACTGATAACTGTCAAACTAAAGTATGTTTGACTTTTTTGTTCACTATACTTTGGCAAATCACCATGGAAAGACTTACACCAGAACAACGTTATTTCCAAAATTCGCGCTCTGTTCGCCAAACTTAACAAACAGTGCGTGCAACCATGACTTTGTTGAGCCAAACGTTTGGTGACCGAATCATCTCAAGAAATGGACCTGTGAGTTGGCCACCTCATTCGTGTGATTTGACACCTTTAGACTACTTTTTGTGGGGGTACGTCACATCTATGGTCTATGCAGATAAGCCAGCAACGAAAAATTACTTAAATTCCAAAATTCGAAGCACTGGTATGCTCGAAAAATGGCTGCAAAATTGGACCGACAGGATGGCGTTCATAAGGCGCAGCCGCGGCGGCCATATGCCAAACTAACAAAGCCAAAATTTGGTCATTCAATTAAACTTGTTGTGTTTTGTATAAAAAAGTTGTATGCCTCTATAAAAAAAACACCCTATATATGAATTTCCTATTCTTCGCAAAGTATGTAGATACAGTCGTTTTGAACAATTCCTTTACATAAAGTTTTCTCTCATGCCCACTTTTAAGGGCTTTTTTTTTTACAAAAAACCTTGTTTTTTCGATAAAATCCCTAAATGGTGTATAACAAAATATCTAGAGCGTTCTTAACAATTTACACATACTTAGATTTTTGCCACGCCCACTCTATGAGGGATAAGAAGTGGACTGTAGCCTTTATTTATTTGTATACCCTATTCTAAGGGTATATTAATTTTGACTCATAGTTTGTAACATACATGTAACATAACATGTAAAAGTTACTATATTTATGATCATCATCGATAGTATGTCGATGTCCGTCCGTCCGTCCGTCTGTCGGCAAAAATTACGCCTTTAAACTGGACATAGAGACCTGAAATGCTATCTCTTTAGAGGCCCGAAATAATCAAGTTTAAGAATTTTTGAAATCCGCCCACAGACACGCCCACAAACTAAAAAAAAAAAAAAAACAAATTTATCGAAAAAATCGAATTTTGAGCTAGAAAGCTGAAATTTTTATATATGATCTTTGACTCCTAAACCTGCTCGGGAGATCAAATTTTTAAAATCCGCCCATTGACACGCCCACAATTAAATAAATTTTTTTTATTGAAAAACCAAAGTTTGAGCTAGGGACCGTTTTTTTTACAGAAGCTTTGTTTTTTTCGATTATATCCTTTAGATGTTATATAACAAAATATGTAGAGCGTTCTTAACAATTCAACCACACTTAGACTTTTGTCACGCCCACTTATGAGGAATAGGAATAAGAATAGAGTATCCAACAGTTCGCCCAAGCGGACTGTAGCCCGTCCCTATGTTTTTCTATGCTTTTAGGAACACTTTCACTTTACTCCGTCAAGATGAAGAAAAGGGCCAAGGTAGTACAAATTTCATGGAAACATCGCTCATAACCGGAAAGAAACGTGTGCGAGAAAAGAAATGTTTTGTTGAGATTAATTTTTGATTTGCTATCGGCGTAAGTAAATGGAAATATTGTTCGAACAAATAACACGTAAATTGGAAAAAGGAGCAACTCTATAAGGCAAAAGGTACACCTATTTTTTTTAAGAAGTTGCTTCCGAGTATCCCTAGCCATTTGACGATGTCCAGATTGACGTGCCATGTAAGTTATTTCTTGTTTTGCAGGATAAAACAAAGTACAAATTTATATTATTTAAACTTTGTTGAAAATGAATTAAAAGGATTGTGGATAATTATAAAAAAAAAACTGACCGACCGAGAGTTGTGTTTAAGTTGTCGTTGACCAATGGTTTCTATTTTAGGGAGTTATCTAATCTGTATAATGTTGCCAAAGGAGTACCATTTAATTATTTTGTAAAAATATTTAAGATTTTATGTGCACTAAGAAATGAATTTATTAAATGGCTTTAAAACATTTTCAAAACTTGCGAATGAATCAAATTCCGTACGTACTGGGATGCGTAGATGAAAGTCATATTCTCATCTTGTATCCCTTATACGACAAAGTTAGTAACCACAATAGAAAAGGAGTCAGTTCGAGTAATCTTGAGCTAAAAGTGTTTGATTAATTTAAAGGATAAATCTTGCAATACATTGCCAATTTGTGATAGTAACTAAAAATAATTGGATGAGTTTTCAGATATTCCAGGCAGCTGCCATGATGCTAAAGTCAGGGAAAGCAGTCCAATGGAAACAAATAAAACGCAAACTCTTTATTCGTGGTGGGTTTTGGACAATTTAGAGGTAATCCGGCGTATTCTTTTACAATTTGAACCTTCTTGTCCCTTGTCCCGGATATCTATCTATGAAATTAAATTTTTACTTTATTCAAAGTTTCACTATTTTCAGTAGATTCCAAGTCAAGAGCAACTGAAATACAGACAATATAAGGCTACGATTGTTATCAACAATATTTTCACTTCGCACTCTATTCACGATGCGCGTAACATGTAGAGCTTAATATGCCTCAGCCACTATCCTCAAGAACCAAAGTTCGACTGTGCAGCCGTTCCAATCCGGGCATATGGGTTTAAATAACGTTTCTCAGGGTGCGGCTCAAGCAGTCACCCGACACGGTATTACCTGCAAGAGAATAGAGGGTAGTTTTGTAGTTTGATTGAAACAGTCACTTCAAGACACTCTCCTTTCTGTGGATTAGGACGCAAAAGGGGTTCGTACTGAAGCGGTCATGCCAGGTAGCTCTCCCTCCGCTGCGCAGTGAATCGCGATCAGTCAGGAGTTCGTACTGATTACAGCCAGCTCACTCGAATCCTAGCACATGGTTTCTGGAATCGGGTTGAGCTCGACCGCACTAGTCACTCCTTAAGATATGCATTTTGAATTGTTGTGTGTATTCAGTTTTACAAAGCATGGTCCTGGTCGGGATTCGAACACACGACCTGCCAATCACTTTGTGAATACACTACCATCGCACCATTGCCACCCGCATTGTAGATATGCAGTTATATTAAATACATACCGGTTCACCAGAGAAGCTAGGACTGAGCCTGAACACCCGCCAAAGAAAGATGACTGCTTGAGGTTAGATTGCAACAGTCACTTCAATCAGCACTCCAATATTAGGTTTAGGACTAGGATTTAGGGGGTTGGACCCTTGGTATGTTATCTTTCCAACGAGCGGAAAAATGGGAGCAGAACTGGGGTTCGCCTGAAACAGTCACTCCACTGTGCTCGTCTCCAGGGGTATTGGAATGTTCCAACTCTCCTGTTCGGAGCTATATCCGCATAATCACACCTCACAGAAGGCAAACAGAATTTCTCAGCAAGCCGAGAGTACACCGGTAGATCCCCGCCCCTTCCTTATGGTATCGAAATTGTCCAACATAACGGTCTTGGTGAGCTTGAGCCTCGTGCCCAGGCAGCCACCTTACCTAACCTAACATTTATTTGCAGCTTATAACTTCTATACAATCAGTCATCCAGCATCGGAGAGCTTCTATGTGCGACATTATCATCAAGCCGGTCTCTTTCTCGCTCCCTCTCTCTCATACAATGCACATGTAAATGTACTTATTTGACAAAACGCTGCTGTTCCATATTTCAACACAAGTATCTATGTATGTATCTAACATAAACCGGCCCATGAAAAAATGCAACAACATATTGAAGTACAAGTAAATTAATAAATTACTTAATAATGTTCGCAAGAGAAATACTTGTCTAAAAAACAAGTACGACATCCACACAAGCATCGTGAATCGTGGCATTAACTATGTTAACCATGATGTTGTTTTCTTGTTACACACCAACGCGGAGTAATGGCACCCTATAAACCTGGCTCTCAAAACTAGTTGTTCGTAATATTCTCGTACGATATTCGCGTGCTTTGAGCTTATAAAAAAAAATTTAACATTACCTGTTGGTTTTTTATTTCATTTTAACGGGTTTCCTACTCATTGAACCAGTAGATATAGAAAAAAATGTATTACCGCAACATGCGGTTCAATGCCAAATTCAAAACGAGTTTGTCTAGTCAGTCTACTTTCCGGCCGCTATGCACATAGTAGCTCACATATAAAATGCTTGATTTAGCCGTATCTATTTGTGGCACTGGTTTTAAAACATTCAAGCAACTTTGAACGGGTGCAAAATGCGATTCCCGGCTATGAAAGTTTGTAATCTATTTAACCCAGTTTCCTTTAAGGAGGAGTTGAATTGAACATTTCTAATTCATTTAATAAACATCCTCTTTGTCTTAATTGCGTCACACCCATCGCGTAGTTTATTCAAAGCTCGCAACTTTGTTAATTTTATTCAGCATGAATCATATACTCGTATCAACAATAACAATAGCCATAAACCACGGGCTTACGTCATTATTGCTTTTGTTAATGTTTTTGAGAGTCGGGTGATGTCGACCCTGAAGTAGGTGTTTCTCTTTATTTCCATTTAATATTGTATTTTGCTCTGTCTCCACATAAACAGTGTTTTACGCTATGGAACATTTCTTAAAAGACAAAGAATATCAATTATTTTAGTTGTTTGGTGGTAAGGTTAGATATTCTTTGGTTGTTTTTGTTTCCTTTTCACGCAGGCCACATTTATTTAGTTGAACGTTATAGTTGACCTTGCGCTATATGAATTTGATTTGAGTGCAAAATTAAGTTTTCGTCTTCGAAAACAATACATAGGTATTTCATGAATAGGTTGATCAATTGCAAACATCTAACCCGCATTTTAATTAGAAGCTAAATGCATACATCGGAATTACAACATTGTCAGATGGCTACAACGCACATTAGATAACATTCCATTTGAATTCAACCTTATTACGATCGACGCTTTTGTGTTAAGTTAGATAGAAGCACATGCTATCGTTAATAAATAACTCGTGCAACTAATTATTGAGTTAAGGTAGCTACTGTAGTACATGGGTGTCCAGTTATTTATCTTATTCAACGGCGATTTTACGATTATAACCCTATCACTTTACTACTCAGGAAAGGCAAACGATAAGCTGGCGCCCGAGATGCTTTCAGATAAATTTTGTTTCTACTCTTAAATTCTTTTCAATTGATTTCCTCCGAAAAGTATTCTTTTTTGCTTCAGACGGTGAGCATTGACCATGATGCGTTCTTTTCGGTGTCATTTGTTGTAAAATCGTGGCTTAATTTTGACACTAGTGTGATTTTTTTAAAAACAAAAACACAAATAAACTTCTTGCCGAGTTCGCTAATGTAATTAGTGCAAACCTAAACAAAATTGGTGAGTATGAACTTCAAAGCCAGCTTATACATATAAAACGAGGATAATAAAACAGCAGTTTGGGCGGGAAGGTCTTATCTCACTGGTTTAGGACTACAGTTGGCGTGAAGCCCGTTTGTCTATTAACTCCGTTACTGTTCGCAACCTTTTTGGATAATATAACATCATTCATAATGTTCTTGATGTATGCAGACGACATTATGTTGCTGGCAGTAACTCCCAAACTATTGCAAATCATGCTTTACATCTGTTACAGTCTTCTTCCCCCTTAATGACGGTGAGGCCAAGGTCAGGATTAAAGAGTTACAACCCTCTCACTTAACGGCATCCCTACTGGTCCGCTTGTGGGTTCGGCCACACGATTTTGAATCACTTAGTCGCAGAGGCCTATGCTCACCAGCAAATGCTGGTATTGCTGCATTTGTGTGATCCAGGAGTTTTCAGGCCTGCCTCGATTTCGCGTTTGTATTAGAACATTGATTCATATTGCCTTTTTGACAGAGCTCGTAGGGTCTCTCCTTTGAACATGACAGTACTAGCTGAACCGGGCGGGTTCCATTTTCTTTGAGATAGGTTCTATGACGTGAAGGCTTCCTCGGATCTAGGAACTTCTTAGTCGATCAATCTTTGTTACTCCTGCTGTCGTGCGAAGCATCTTCATCTCGGCTGCCGTTAATTTGCCCTCATACTTTTGTAACGCTGTCCAACATTGTGAACCGTATATGAGCGGCGGGTGCACAACTGGCGGTGTAGAGCCTTCCTTTCAGCTTAGGGGTAATTTTTCGGTCACAGAAGATGTCTGAGTTTTTCCGCCACTTCGTCGTCATCACAGGTTGCTTCGCTATTGATCATAGATCCCAGATATTTGAACTTTTCGGACTTGGGTATCACTCTTCCATTCATATATTAGGTCGGAGTGGATCAGAGAACGGGCAGTACAAGCATTCTGTTTTTTCGGACTAATACGATACCCATTTCCCTCCAAAACTTCCACCCATACATCAAGTGCTCGATGCAGGGACGTTTGATCCTCGCTAATGATGGCCCCATCGTCAGCAAAGAATAACTGATGTACTTTGGGGTCCGTCACTTTTTCTTCAAGCAGATAATAAAGTACTGTAATAAATATCAAGGGACTTAAGATACCTCACCCAAACTGGTCTTCAGACAGCGGTATTTTCTTACGCATTCGGCTATCTAAGCCCAATTTTTAATTCAATTAGGAGGGCAGAACGAATTAGTTTCAATACTGAATGGTCAAAACGGGTCTTCATTGATTAGTTACATAAAAACTGCGTGGAAATATCGTTCCCAAATCATTTATGAAGACTTTTAGTCTTTCTTCTCTATGTTTGTTATTTTAATGAAGGATACAAAACTAACTAATAATTTGTTGTTATAAACATTCGTGTAAAAGTATCAATTCTCTTTTTCGGCTAACAGCTAAGGGCAATGCATTGAATTGTGAGTTATGCAATCCCATTATCTATCTATCCAGATTCATAGAATTATTTAAAAGTGCATCTTGGTTATTGTTGAACTTACAAAACTGTTTAAAATAATAAAGAGTGAATTTTCATTAAAATTAATTATGATTACTTTATTTAATGCGGATTAAAGAAAGTTTGATGTTTTACAAGAGAGATGAGCAACAAGAAGGTAAACATAGGGACGGGCTACAGTCCGCTTGGGCGAACTGTTGGATACCCTATTCTTATTCCTATCCCTCATAAGTGGGCGTGACAAAAGTCTAAGTATGGTTAAATTGTTAAGAACGCTCTAGATATTTTGTTATATAACATTTAAAGGATTTTATCAAAAAAAACGCTCCCTAGCTCAAACTTGGGTGTTTCAATAAAATTGTTTTATTTATTTGTGGGCGTGTCAGTGGGCGGATTTTGAAAATATTTATACATGAGCTTAAAGGGCCCCTAGAGAGTATATATTATAAATTTCAGATCCCTAGCTCAAACTTTGGATTTTCAAAAAAATTGTTTTATTTATTTGTGGGCGTGTCAGTGGGCGGATTTTGAAAATATTTATACATGAGCTTAAAGGGCCCCTAGAGAGTATATATTAAAAATTTCAGCTCCCTAGCTCAAATTTTGGTTTTTCAATAAAATTGTTTTATTTTTTTGTGGGCGTGGCAGTGGGCGGATTTTGAAAATTTTATATCACGAGCAGTTTTAGGAGTCATAGATCATATATAAAAAATTTCAGCTTCCTAGCTCAAAATTCGTTTTTTTCCAAAATTTTGTTTTTTTGAGTTTGTGGGCGTGTCTGTGGGCGGATTTCAAAAATTCGTAAACTTGATTATTTCGGGACCCTAGAGAGTATATGGTTAAAATTTCAGCTCTCTAGGTCCAGTTTAAAGGCCTAATTTTTGCCGACGGACGGACGGACGGACGGACATGGCTAGATCGACATTACTATCGATGCTGATCATAAATATAGTAACTTTTAGTGGTCTACGGGCAATATTAAGGTATGTTACAAACTATGCGTCAAAATTAATATACCCCTAGAATAGGGTATAAAAACGCATAAAAGTCAAAGTGACAAGAATAAGAATAAAATTGACTTGACAGATTGAAATTGTGTAATAGAATTCTTGTTTTTCAAGACTAGATTTTTAACATTCCGCCCACCTCAACGTCTCCTTTGGAACGTTGATTGTCTTCCTGGCCCTCTGAATAAACTGGAAGGGGACATAGTTTGACAATTGGACGCTTTAGAGTTGACGATTGAGTCCTAATAGTGACGACTCTAACGTGTCCATCCGATCCAGGGTGCGTTTCAACCACTCGGGCAAGTGGCCATTTAGTTGGAGGATACCGCTCGTCTACAATCAATACGAGTGTTCCTACTTTGATCGATGGTGTTGTGTCATGCCACTTAACAAATTCTTGAAGGCGTTGAAGATATTAGATTGACCACCTCTGCCAAAATCTTTCGAGCATCTGCCTCAGATGTTGAAAGCGAGATAATCTTGACTCTGATATATAAAGCAACGATGGTTCAGGTACGGTATTGATGGCGCTTCCAATTATAAAGTGTCCAGGGGTTAAAGCTTATATGTCCTCAGGATCATCTGACAGCGGACAGATTGGTCGCGAATTTAAAACTGCCTCAATCTGTGCTAATAAAGTTGAAAACTCTTCAAAAGTTAGAAGGGACTCACCAATAGTTCGCTTAATATGGAACTTTGCGGATTTGACGGCCGCCTCCCATTTGCCGCCAAAGTGAGGGGCTGCAGGGGGATTAAACCGCCATTTGGTTCCATCGTTAGCTAGAACATCTACGATGTGACGACACTCCTTGGAAGCCGATTTAAAAAGCTTTCGCAGTTCTGCGTCAGCTCCTACCAGATTGGTACCACAATCACTCGAAAGCGTTGCACAGATGCCTCGGCGACTGACGAATCTCTTGTATGCAGCTAAGAAGCCCTCCGTTGAATAATCTGTTGCCAATTCTAAATGAACCGCGGATGATAAAAAGCAGACAAACACGATTAGATAAGCCTTGTATTTTTTGGCAGCTCGTCCTCTCCAAGTTTTCAAAATAAAAGGTCCAGCATAGTCAACACCGGCGTGCAGGAATGGACGAGAAGAAATTGTGCGATTAACTGGAAGTTGTCCCATGAGTTGGGTCGATATTGCTGCTCGATGACGAGCACAGATAACACAGCGATGAACGAATGAGCGCACGTAACTCCGCCCTCCTAGAACCCAATAATATCTTCTTAATGTTGCCAGCATCAGCTGCACACCCCCATGGAGCGTTGTTCGATGTATATAGCTCAAGACGAGATTGGTAAAGATTGCATCTCTTGGTAGAATTATGGGATGTTTCATATCTGGATCTATTTGTGCATTACGAAGCCGCCCACCAATCCTCAAGATTCCTTGGGAGTCAAGAAATGGTGTAAGTCGATGAAGACTGCTACTCCGGGATAGAGACTCTAAACGAGAAAGATGATTAATTTCGGATTTAAAATAAATGCTTTGTGTATTTTTTATCCAAAACAATTTTGCTTCTCTTATCTCAGCTGGTGTCAATGGACTTGGGATTTGTGATGAACTTAAGATTTTTCGAAATAACGCTGCTCGCTTACACCATGCAGTGATTCGTAAAAGTCTCGATAACGATGAGTAACGCTGAACAAGATCCCACGTTAACATTGTCGGCCTACTTGTAGCCGCAGCTACTAATTGCTGACGTTCTTCGTAATCCACATTAACATCTGGAGTGGGGATAAGATTAGGCCACTTATCAGCTGTTAGTTGGAGCCAGGGTGGCCCCTGCCACCAAAGGCTACTCTTTGCTAGCTGCCGAGGTGATGCTCCTCTGGAGGCGAGGTCCGCAGGATTATCCTCACCTGGAATATGATGCCAATTTGCTTCGGGTAACTGGGTGTGTACTTGGTTGACTCGATTTCGGACGAAATCCTTCCATCTGGAGGGCTCACCTAGGATCCAATAAAGAGCCGTACTGGAGTCAGTCCACAGGTGAGTAGGAACTGATTGTAGATTAAGGACACTGATCATATATCTTACGAGTTTAGTGAGCAGCACTGCTGCTGCTAGTTCTAGCCGAGGAATGGTGACTCGAACAGAACTAGGTCGTTTTGATGACTTTGTTAGACGATTAGCTGGAGCCACTTTTGTCTTGGATGATAACATTGTAATCCGCGTTCCATTTTCATTGATGACACGGATATACACCACGGCTCCAAGTGCTGCTTGCGATGCGTCGGAAAACCCATGCAGTTCCACTGATAACAAACCGGGAGTCATTCCAAGCCAACGTGGAACGGAAATTAAAAAAAGGTCGTTGAGTTGGTTGATGTAGCTCCTCCATCGAAGTTCAAACGATTTAGAAATTGGTTGATCCCATTCAAAATCTGCCAGCCAAAGTTCCTGAATGAAGAGCTTTGCTCTGACCACTACAGGTGAGAGCCAGCCCAACGGATCGAACAGCTGAGCTGTTCTCGATAGCACTGCCCGTTTTGTATAGACATCTGGTTCATCATGCTGTACTGGAATGAAGATAAAGCGATCCGATTTAGGCTGCCAGTTTAAACCCAAGGTTCTGTGTACTGGACCATCATCGATGCAGAGTGATGAGGATGATGCTGCTCGATATTGTTCAGGTATTTCCACGATAAGGGTTTCATTATTAGCGGACCATTTTTGTAATTGAAACCCGCCTGCTTTAAAAAGATTAGCAATTTGTTTGATTCGATGCTTACCCTCTTCAACAGTAGCTGATCCATCGTACACATCATCTACGTAAGTGTTTTTCTTTATAACATCCTTGACATCAGAAAATCGGTAACTTTCATCCTCCGCTAGTTGATTCAAGACACGGATAGCCAGAAATGGAGCAGATTTTGTACCATATGTAACTGTGGTGAGTACAAATTCTTGAACATTAACACCTTCAGCCCATAGAATTCGTTGATAGTTCCAGTCATCCGGGTGTACTTTGATTTGCCGGAACATTTTTGTGACATCAGCAGAATAGGCGAACTCATTAACCCTCCAGCGTGTAAGAACGTCAGGTAGATCTACTTGCAGCTTTTGACCTTCGTGCAAAAAGTCGTTGAGTGATGTACCTTTATCGGTCTTCAGGGACCCATTGAAGACGACTCTTAATTTTGTCGTGGAACTGCAACTGCGAAGGACCCCATGATGCGGGAGATAAAACATTTGATGTGTTTGTTGAGTTTGTGAAGCGGCGCGTTGCATATGTCCAAGTTGTTCATATTCTGCAATAAAGTTTGAATAATTAGTTGCAAATTCAGTATTCTTTGTCAATCGATTTTTCATGCGATATAATAATTTTAAGGCAGGAGTTCTCGAGTCTCCAAATGAAGTTGGAATTGATTTGAAAGGGAGGCGTACGATAAATCTACCTTCCGAATCACGAGAATGCGTAGACTTGAACATGTCCTCACATTCCTGTTCTTCTGGAGTAAGTGCATCGATAGATGATTTAAACGATTCTTCCTGCATCCAAAACCTTTTGACTAACTCGTCAAGATGATCATCTGTGTAGCAATGGAACGAGTTTGCTTCTTTAGGTTTCGATGTAGACTCTGATGATGATGAACCTGAAATAATCCATCCCAGTGCAGTGCGTTGCGCGATTGGTGCCCCTTCCGGGCCTTTGAGAAGTCCACTTTGTAAGACTTGCCCATAGACTTCTACTCCGAGAATGAGGTCTATACGTCCGGGTTGATGATATTCTGGATCTGCTAAATCGATGTTTTGTTAATGTTGCCAGTCCGTGGGCTTGACGATAGCTGATGGTATGAAGTTGGTGAGTTTCGATAAGACATATGCGTTGAAGCTGCAATTAAAATCGCATTTGCAAGAATGAAGATTCAATGTTACCAAGCCTTTTGATTGATGCGATGATGATGAATCACCTCCAATGCCAACTATGGATAAAGATGTGTACGATCGTGGAAGTTGTAGGAGGTGGATGAGGTACTCCGATATAAGGTTTACTTCCGAGCCCTGGTCGAGGAAGGCACGAACAACATACAGCTCCCCGGAACTAGATACGACTCTTACTAAGGCAGTTGCAAGAAGCGTTGTTGACTTTGGGCCTGATTTATGCAGGTTACATTGGAAGAAGCAGTAAAACGACTTGTGTTGTTGGTAGAGATGTCTTGATTAGCTGATGTAGATGCAGGTGTGCCGATTGATGTGTTTGGTTGATGAACAGTTGTATGATGACGTCCTCCACATTTTTGGCATCTCCATTTTGAAAAACAATTATTGATTGTATGAGGACCAAGGCAATTGTAGCAGAGTCTCAGTTGTTGTAGAAGCTCGATACGGTTCCCAGGAGATTTTGAAAGAAAACCTTGACAAGAAGAGATATAGTGGTCGCCTTTACAATGGGCACATACCTGTTTTGTGTGTTGAGCAGCTACATGATGCGACTTTGCCTTTGTTGGTTGTCTAGAGGTGGATGATTGAAACTTGGAAATTCGTTGTCCTGAAGTAACTCGTTCAAAAGCTTGAAGAGAGCGAATGCGGGTTAGGATGAATTCTTTGAGTGCGTCCCAGGTTGGTGGTTCCGTTGAAGATCCTAATGATTTTTCCCATTCCTTAACTGATGCACCATCTAGTTTGCGGGAAACGATGTGTGTTAGGATATCATTGGCTGATGTTACGACCTAAACCTTCGAGCGATCCCAAGGCTGTATTAATTTCGTTGTACAAGGTCTCAGTTTAGAAGAAGATTCCTCGTCAACAGCTTTGCAGGATATAATAGCTTGGATTGCTGAGTCAACATGGAGTCTCTTATTATCATAATAGGAGATCATGTCGTCCCAAGCGATTTGGAAGTTTGATGCGGTGACTGAAACCCCGTGGAGACGTGACGCGGCCTTACCTACGAGGCATCCCTTTAGAAATTGAAGTTTTGTGACGCACGTAAGCGAAGGGTCGGCTCCAATTATTGCCATAAAGGAATCTTTAAATGAGGGCCATTCAGAGAATTCCCCGTTGAAAACTGGCAACGGTAGTTTCGGTAGCTGGTGGTTGTGTGACGTGGTCAGTGGATTTGCATTCGGTTTCTTACCATCCTGATTAGGAACTTCTACTAATTTATCGTGCAGCGTAGCCATGTGTTCCATGGAATTAAGATAATTTTCTTCGCAGACACGATACGTTTTGGTTTTAAAGTAGTTTTCTTCCTCATATTTTAGACGCAATTCAGCATTTAATGCTGCTTTAATTGATGTCATCGCTATATGATTTTCTTTGAATGAATTCCAATTTTCATGGAGTGCTGTCTGGCGAGATTCAATTCTCTGGATGTTGGCATTGGATACCACTTTGTCGATGGAATCTTTGATGATGTCGAATAGCTCATATTGATGTTCTAATATGGCTGCCAGCTTGGTTGCGTTCGACATGGTTAGGTTATGGACTGTATTTCTTTGTGTATAATTATTTTTTATTTCGCGGGAAAAATAATCCGGTTTTTAGAAGGACCATTAATGTTTGAAATAATAAAGAGTGAATTTTCATTAAAATTAATTATGATTACTTTATTTAATGCGGATTAAAGAAAGTTTGATGTTTTACAAGAGAGATGAGCAACAAGAAGGTAAAAACGCATAAAAGTCAAAGTGACAAGAATAAGAATTAAATTGACTTGACAGATTGAAATTGTGTAATAGAATTCTTGTTTTTCAAGACTATTTTTAACAAAAACTAATTGTATTTTTTTTGTGGTTGCTATTCAAAACAAGTGCTCACATACGGTTGGAAAACTACCCATATGGTAGGAATCATGATGGAAAACAGAC
Source organism: Portevinia maculata (assembly GCA_949715645.1). Taxonomy (NCBI): domain Eukaryota; kingdom Metazoa; phylum Arthropoda; class Insecta; order Diptera; family Syrphidae; genus Portevinia; species Portevinia maculata. Next base: position 227,688,244 of record OX454526.1, read on the forward strand.
CAAACATTTTTTTTATCAGGAAATTTGATTTACAGTTTCAAAATAAAGTATAAGCAAATAAAAACGAGTTGCAAAAGGCGGTTAGCGCAGAGGCGCAGAGGTTAGACTATAAAAATAAATTTAGAAGAAAACAAAAAAAAATTAATGGTTAGTGAAGCAAAATGAAAAATGACAGGCCTCCCGATTTTGAATCACTTCGTCGCTGAGGCCAATCAAATCCTGGTGTTGCTGCATTTGTGTGATCCAAGAGTTTTCAGGCCTGCCTCTCTTTCGCGTTTGTATTGTAACGTTGATTGATGTTGCCTTTTTGACAGGGTTTGTAGGATCATTCGTTTGAACTTGACACTACCATCTGAGCCGGTCGCGCCCCATTTTATTCGAGATAGGTTCTTTGACGTGAATTACCGAAAAAGATTTGATAAGGCTATATATGTTTTTTTAATAAATCAGATAGAGTGAAAAATGTAAAAGTAAGTGGAAAATTAAAGAGATAAAATCTGTTTGAAAAATTCAATTGACACAGAAAAATGCTAAAATTGTATTTACCTCTGTATAACAGTCAAAAATTAGTCACGATTTTAACGCAAATGACACACTGCCTTAGTGAATTTCATTAATTTTAATTATGCCAACGTTTAAGTTTATATATACAAGTTTACTTTAAGTTAAACAAATAACACGCTCTTTAGTTTGTTTGTTTATTCTCCATTTCATTAAAGCCGGAGAGCTGACGTTGTTAAGCTTAGTGCATTTGAAGATTCAATATTAGGAAATTTCTCCGCTGCTGTGCCTCTTTATACCGTATTCTATTTTTGAATCATAGTTTGTAACATACCACAGTATTGCACGTAGACCCCTAAAAGTGACTATATTCGTGATCAGAATCGAAAGATATGCGTTGTCAATTGTAAGGCCCTTCAATTCAAGCTAGAAAGATGAAATTGGGAACCTTCTAGAGGCCCGTTTTATTAATGAAATCAATGAAAAGGAAAGTCCTTTTCTAAGCTGTTTGACCCTGGCATATACGTGATTTGACGTATCCCAATAAAAAAAAGTCTTAAGGCGTCAAATCCCACGATCTAATGAATGCAGGCTTGGATGACAACATTACACGTGTTATAAGCGAGATACCAGATAATATGCTCAAGTGACTCAAAATTGGACTCTCCGTATGGACCACGTTAAGCGTGGTCGTGGTCAACATTTAAATGAAATAGTCCTAAAAAGTAAAGGCAAGCATTGATTTATCAACTCAAATGAACAATTTTACACTTGCAATTTTTTTATTTTTTTTGACAACACAGTATATTTTTTGACACACCCACTTCTTCTTTACCGTTAGGTATAACAAAATATGAAGACAATATCTTTCGCAAAAATTCACACGTATATAAAATACACACTCATTTTTCAATTAACCTAATATATATCAAAAAGTAAAAAAAAAACGTTCGATATAACGAACACATTCGTTTTAGTGAACGACCTCAAACATTATATAGTTCGTTATACTGGACGTCCACTGTACTTACAAGTTTGCCACGCCCACTTTTTGGGCGATAAGAATAGGATGGTTATCCAACGGACCCATTCAAAAATTGTTTTGGAAGTTGTTTAGGACCATAAATACACCCCAAAAATGGAGCAAACAAAAATATACCCTGGATATGAATCGGAATCGATTTTTGGAGGTAAAAAATGCCTTGCGAATGTTATTTTGCAAGTTTTTTTTGACTCATAGTTTGTGCCAAACCTTAATATTTCCGTAGATCCTCAAAAGTTACTATATTCGTGATCAGCATCGATGGTAATGTCGATCTAGCCATGTCCGTTCGTCGTCAAAATTTTAGCCTTAAAACTAGAAATTTGGAACATATACTCTGCATTGGCCCCAAATTCTCATCTGAAAAGATTTGTAAAGTCATGTCATGTCCGTCCGTCCGTCCGTGCGTCGGCAAAAATTAGGCCTTTAAACTGGGCCTAGAGAGCTGAAATTTTAACCATATACTCTCTAGGGTCCCGAAATAATCAAGTTCACGAATTTTTGAAATCCGCCCACAGACACGCCCACAAACTCAAAAAAACAAAATTTTGGAAAAAATCGAATTTCGAGCTAGAAAGCTGAAATTTTTTTATATATCATCTATGACTGCTCGGGAGATAAAATTTTCAAAATCCGCCCACAGACACGCCCACAATTAAATAAAACATTTTTATTGAAAAACCAATATTTGAGCTAGGGAGCTGAAATTTATAATATATACTCTCTAGGCGGCCCTTCATGCTCATGTGTTAATATTTTCAAAATCTGCCTACTGACACGCCCACAATTAAATAAAACATTTTATTGAAAAACCAAAGTTTGAGCTAGGGAGCGTTTTTTTTTTACAAAAGCTTGGTTTTTTTTTTTTGATAAAATCCTTTAAATGTTATATAACAAAATATGTAGAGCGTTCATAACAATTCAACCATACTAAGACTTTTGTCACACCCACTTATGAGGGATAGGAATAAGAATAGGGTATCCAACAGTTCGCCCAAGCGGACTGTAGCCCGTCCCTATGTTTATACCCTATTCTAAGGGTATATTAATTTTGACGCATAGTTTGTAACATACCTTAATATTGCCCGTAGACCCCTAAAAGTTACTATATTTATGATCAGCATCGATAGTAATGTCGATCTAGCCATGTCCGTCCGTCCGTCCGTCCGTCTGTAGCCAAAAATTAGGCCTTTAAACTGGACCTAGAGAGCTGAAATTTTAACCATATACTCTCTAGGGTCCCGAAATAATCAAGTTTACGAATTTTTGAAATCCGCCCACAGACACGCCCACAAAATCAAAAAAACCAAATTTTGAAAAAAATCGAATTTTGAGCTAGAAAGCTGAAATTTTTTATATATGATCTATGACTCCTAAAACTGCTCGGGATAAAAAATTTTCAAAATCCGCCCACTGACACGCCCACAAATAAATAAAATAATTTTTTTATACCCTATTCTAAGGGTATATTAATTTTTGAAAATCCAAAGTTTCAGCTAGGGAGCTGAAATTTATAGTATATATCTCTATGGGCCCTTTATGCTCATGTGTAAATATTTCCAAAATCCGCCCACTGACACGCCCACAATTAATTTTTTTTTTTTTTTAAAGTTTAAAGTTTGAGCTAGGGAGCTGAAATTTATAATATATACTCTCTAGGGGCCCTTTATTCTCATGTGTTAATTTTTTTTAAATCCGCCTACTGACACGCCCAGAATTAAATAAAACAATTTTATTGAAACACCCAAGTTTGAGCTAGGGAGCGTTTTTTTTTTTGATAAAATCCTTTAAATGTTATACAAGGTGGCGCAAAAGTAATCCTCCTATCAGAAAATGCTATAAATTTTGCGATTGGCCCCTAATGTCAGTTCTGTTTTGACATTTGTGTAGTAAACACATGCGAAATACACGTTAATAAACAATGTTACGCTACACTGCTCCAGAACGCGGAATATTGGTGACTATTTATTTGAGCAATAATTGGTCGGTGACTTTGGCACATCGGAAGGTTATTTTTGCGCCACCTTGTATAACAAAATATGTAGAGCGTTCTTAACAATTCAACCATACTTAGACTTTTATCACGCCCACTTATGAGGGATAGGAATAAGAATAGGGTATCCAACAGTTCGCCCAAGCGGACTGTAGCCCGTCCCTATGTTTTAATTTGGTTTTCTTTTTTTATGCTCTCCTGGTTTGTTGACATCAACACTAAAGAGGTTGAACAAAATATAAACATAAAATTGTTTTTGAATTGGTGCCTGGAAAATAAAATCTTGCCGCCTTTCCTTTTGATTTTGTTTGGGGAATATGTTTAGAATATGTTGAACCCCCAAAGTGGGCGTGGCGAAATTTTTATTTGGTTTTCTAACTATATGAACAGAAATCGAAAACTTGGTCATAATGCGAGTTCATACCCGCAGTTATCTGCAAAAGAACAACCGCATCCTGCTTTGTGCTTGCAAATCAAAAATATTCAAGTGGCTTTTGCGTGGAAACTCACGTGCAGTAAGGCTGCAAAGCTTCCGTCAATTTACCTTGAAATGGTTGAGTCATAGCGCTGTTTCACGGCTTGCCGCAGCCGTTCATCAGACTCGTATTTTTGTGGTGCTGGCATACTTTACTCGTAGAGCCTAGATCAGCGTCTTCTCAGGTAGGCTCACTACGCACTCATCCATCGAAGCCCCAGTTCACCTTTGATTGAATGGGGTTTGATTGTTTATCGATTTTAACGCACGGACCAACATTTTTCTAAGCGCCTGCTCGTACACTATAGTTCATTCGGTTTCCCGATATCAGTCATTATCCAACAATTCTTTATTTTTCTTGCCCTACTGTCGGTCTCCCATACTTAGTGCTGCATTCCCTTTTAAGCTACTCGGCTACTACGTATACCTCCTTTTTGTTAAGCGTCAGTTTTCGTATTTACAATTTTATCTTCGAACTCAAAAGACGTTGGAAATCGTTATGAAATTTGGTTTCTTAGTTAGGACTCGCACGTATTGAACTACCAAAAACGGATGAAGTAAACGTGATGGTATAAATTTGTTGTGTATGAATATGGAATGTATCGAAATTCGAAATTTCAAAACAACATGACAGTCTGATGAAGACAATATTGGTTACACGTTTCTATTCATTTTCTTAAGTCTTAAAACTTCTAACATAAAACGAGAAAACTCTATGAATGTGTAAATTCCCCGTGAATAAAACGATTTTGTTCAGTCAAACCTAAGAATACACATCTTACATAAGGACGTGACATAACTTAAACCTAATTTTCCCTTCGAGATAATGTGGTTAAAATAGAAAGCAAATGAAATCCCTTATATCATACAAATATAACTGACTGTATCTACGGAAAAATAATAACAAAAAGTATTCCGCTCGCCTATTTCGATAAAAAAAATTGGCGCCTTCAATTTGCAAGGCAACTGCAAGTTCACTACTAATTAAATGTCTATCACTTGCCAAACGATGGTCACGTGAGGTATTTGATCAATGAGAAAAGGTAAAATAGTAGTCACTAGTAGTTGACTTGTAAGTTGAACGCGCTCAATGGCATGTATTGTAGGTACAAAACATAAGTTATCACATTGGTTTCCCTAGCAAACAGTTAAAGACAAAACTATAATCATATCTTATCTGCCAAATAAAGCAACATTGAAATGTAACGCTCTCGCTGTGTAGCTAATACATTATAAGGATATTAAAAAAATCCATTTAGTGTGCGTACATAATAAAAAACAACAACATTGGAAATGTTTTTCAGATAACAAACAAAGAGAAGGTCACCAAGGCCCGGCATGACATTCACGACGCTGAAGTTCATACGCCATAAACACCGCATTACAGATAAATGACCCGCATAAATGAACATTTTTCTACGATTTTAAGTCGAAGTAAACTCTTAATTTTATATATATTTTTCTTTTCCAAAGAATAAAAACTTTAAAAAAAATGCTCTGCGATCTTTTGTTTGAATACGCAAACACAAACAAATTTAATAGCTTCTACCCCACGTTGGATATAAAATTTATTTATACCCACAGATATTTATGTACATATTAAAAGTAAACACTCTTTTGCTAAAATATCGGGGTGCTTTGTTTTTGTACCCTATTCTAGGGATATTATAATGTTGACTCATACGAGTAGTTTGTAACATTCCTTAATATTGATCGTAAACCCGTTAAAGTTACTATATTTGTGATCAGCATCAACAGTTATGTCGCTCTAATAGTATTGATGGGCGCATTCGAATGATATAATCGATTATAATATAGTACGTTTACATGACCGAATCGAAAGATCGAATTGAAACTGAATTGGTTTTCAAGGCGGGTTTTCGCTCTCACCGAATTGAGAGATTGAATTGAAGTAGAATTCAGTTCCACACTTCCTACTTAATACGTATTTTGGATAGCCTGTGTTGGTGGCGACAAAAATCCCAGTCAAGTGAACGTAACAAAGGAAAACAAAGAGGGTACGCACACACAATCTCACTCGATCTCTCGATCATTCAATTTGCGTTTACATGCTGATTTTCAATCCAATCGCAGAAAATTTTGTGATCGGATTGAGTGAATCCCTCAATCTTTCAATCTGCGTTTACATGGAATTCAATTCGGATTGAATCCGGATTGAATCTCTCATGTAAACGGGATAATAGATTCAGACAACATTTCGAGATATCTCCATTCTTCACTCAATCATTCGAATGATTTCTCACATCTACATACTTACTCTATGAGAACTCGATACTCGAGTGCAGATTCGAGACCGAGAAGAGAATATTGAACGAAAGAACAAAAAAGAAGAAAACACACAAAATCGAGAACTCGTGTGTGTATTCACGACTTTGGGTTTATTTTTATTTTCATTTTCGTAATCGATGCATCGTTGAGGGTTGAAGTTGAATATTGAATTAAAAACGAAAAGCGAGAATCGTTATGTTATGATTTTTTCTGTGTTGTGTTTTTTCCATTTATTTTTTATAACTATTCTGTTCTGTGCGGAAGGTAAGATACGAGTAATTTTATGAATGTTTTGTCTATGTTTTATTTTTTTTAGAAAGCAATAAAGGCAGGTAAATTAAATTATAATCAGTAGTTTACTGTGATTTCTATTAGATATTTTGTGTAATCGGCAGTGATATAAAATGAAACCTGGTGGAAAAACTTGTTTCGAAGATTATTCGAATGATCATTCGATTCTTTAAATCATTCGAATTCTAATATCTCGATTCTTTAAATCATTCGAATATGCCCATGACTATCTAATAGCCATGTCCGTCCGTTACTAGCTTTAAGACCCGAAAATTTGATCTAGAAAGCTGAAATTCGGAAAATTTACTCTACAGGTGCCCGAAATAATTAAGTGTAAATCCGTTCAATATTTTAAAAATAAAAAAGAAAATATTTTACCTAAGAAGACGATAGAGATAAATGTCGTGTTCTGCCGACAACGTTTTTTTTTAACAATTCGCCCGTACAAAGACCAACATCCATTTTTTGGGCGAGTTGTTGACACAAACATTGTTTTTCCGATAAAAATCCTTAAAATATTAAAAAAAAAAACGGTACTAACAAAATATGGGCTCCTGGAAATGAAATGTCAAGTTTTTTTCCCAAAAAAAAAAATATTTGAGTTGAGCAAGAAAACTGCATTTCTATCACTTTGTAGCAAATCAAAGTTACGCGTATCTTTTGAAAAAAGTTGTTATTTATTTGTTTTTGAGCTGTTTTCAGAGGAATGTTTACATTATAAATGTTGTTGCTGGCAACTAGAAATGTAGTGAACTCTGATACGTTATCTATCAAAACCAATTGCATAACGAAAATACTATTAAAGAAAAAAAAAGCGATGTATTAGGTACCACATGCAATAATGGCAGATTATCACCATCATTTGATTTACCTCAGGGACGAAGTGATTCAAAACTGGCAGGCCTGTAGATATTTTTTGAGGTCAAACCGGCCAAACCACAGCCGGAACAACGTATCACAGAAAGAATCTTCTTGGGATGTCGCGAATACTTGAATGCAAAGCTAAGCTAACTTTTTGTACAAAACTGAAGGCAGATTGCTCGAAGCCGAGTTGATTGGAGGGGCTTTGGGTAATAAAAGGAAAGCAAGCAGAGACCCATCTACTGTGGTTTAGTTAAGTTTAGCTTTCTTCTTCCTCGATTCCATTAATAAGCAAGGAACATGCCGTTTCTTGCACATAGACAATTGACCGATGGGAAGTTTAGGATTTTCATACGCATGTCTAGTGCATCTAGGGACACCAGAAAAATTGGAATAACTCGACCTTTATTGGACAAAATGAAGCGCGGTTGACGGTGAGAAGCGCAGGTAGATGCCTCGGTATCGGAGTCTACCAGTTTCTGAGTTTTGCTAAACATATAGATGCGTGTCTTGCTGAAGCCAAGGTAGCTATTATTCTGACCAGGAGACTGTTTCAGAGCAGTCAACTTGCTACCAGGGTGAAGATCATGTGCTACGTGTAGATGAAGAATGGTACCCAGGTATTGTCAAGATATTACACTGCAACACAATGCCCAAAGTTATTTTTAAGTTAGCAAGATTGAGCTAGGCATGAAATGGTACCTCCGAGGGGTGAGTTAAGCTCCAGGCTTCGGTCAGGTTGCAGCGGCTCGTGGCCACCATATTGGCGACTGCCAGGCGCCCGGAACGCAATAAGAATGGCGAATACTTGGTGCGAATAGCAACAAGTGCTCACCATCCTGATTATAGTTAATGTACCTCAAGGAGATTAGATACTTTGAGTAACTTATATAGAAAAGACTTTATATAAAATAAAAAAAAATGATACAGATGCAAGTTCTTTACCGTTTCTTGGTTTTTCAAAATATTATACAAGCTTAGCCGTTAAAGAGATTTCAGACTGAAAGCCAATTAGTTGGAATGATATACATATTAAGTTTAGATTGTTTGTCTAAATCTCTAAGAGTCGGTAAGCGAAAATAAGGAAACTGTTAGATTTAATTTCGATTTGTACGAGGTGGGACAAAAGTAATGTCATAATTTTAATTTTCTGCAATTTTATTAGAAAAGAAAACAAATTGGGCTCTGTTCTTACAGAAAGTTTATTTAAAGGTGTAAAATTGACGATATTAAGTTAAAAAAATGATATCGTTCAAATGACCACCTCCTTCTTGTGGCTTCTTGTGGCAAACGCGAGATTTCAAAAAGCCCTAAAGGAAGAAGTCTGGCGATCTGGCCAGCCAGATCTGATGGCCAAAACGGCATATCATACGTCCTGTTCAAACCAACAAAATGCTCGAGACCCAATTCAGTAAATCGTGGCAAAAAAAACGTGTTTTATATTTTTCTGTAGTGCTCTTCAGTCACGGCTACGGCGGTGCCGTCGGCATCCTCAAAAAATCAAGGGCCACTTTGAGGGGATGCTCTTGTGCATGTTATATGGATTCTCCATGCCATAGAATCACAAACTTTGTTTATTAACATAAGCACTTGCGTGGAAATGGGCTTCGGTAGACGACGAAATTAACACTGCGTTAAGACAAAAGAATTGAAATTGGTCAAAAAAGCATTAACAATAATTCCGCTTAATATCGCTACATTGTTTGTTGTCAACTAATTTCTCTATCTTTCAACAACATAAATGTCAAAGCACAATGACACTGGACGCCATTTGCAAAAATTATGCATTTACATTTTAACCATTACTTTTGCGCCCACGATTTCCTTCTCGGTCCACTGGAAAGTTAGCCAAAGAGTGACAGCATTAGCGACCTTGTGTAAGGCGTTAATAAAACTGTTTTTTAATAAAAATGTGTTTTTTTAAAAGCAAAATTGATTGTAGTTGTTCCCAATCTAATTTGACTCACGGTTCCTTTGGTGTTTGGTTTATCAGGATCTAATCCGCAACGCATTTACCTAGAAAATATCTTTGTGAAGAAACAAAAAATGAACCATCAATCTCAGAAACGGTAAGTTATTGCTTGTAGTGCAAATGTCAAGATCATAGTCATAAGCATTTGATTCATCAAAATGCAATAAATTTCCCATACACATCATATTCGCCTCATTTATCAGCACCAGGTGCTCTCCTACCAATATTCGCTCATCACCATAATTACTTCTCATTGAAGTTACGTCGCATTACTATAATAGAATACAAATTTCATGATCACCATATATACAAATGTACAACAGAAATGACGACATTTTAAATAAAATACGTCATAGCGCTAATTCTGTAACTGATTGAATCATTACAGAGTTAACGTAATGAAATTAATGCAAAAAATAGATAAAAGTTAAACCTAAAAAGCACTGCTTTGATTGCCGTTTTAAATTAAAGAAATACCAACGACCGAATAGTGTTTCAAAACAAAAGTTGAAAAAGTAAACAATGCGCGTCAATTTAGATTTTATATTTCGTATAGGAGCGGGATGGCGAGTTTGTGAGACAAATAACCAATTCTCATTATTCAGATTCAGATTATTTCTTAGAATAGAAATACATTTTTTTTCTTCAAATTTTTAAACAAAGCAGTTTTTTGCAATAAATAAAAACAAAGGCAACATTTTGTTGCTGGTTGCACTGGAAAATGATTTTGAAAAATTTATACGTGGGTGCTGGTTAATTTATTATCAAGGGTAGAGTTTATTCACCCATATGTGATTTATATAACTGTCATTCATTCAATTTATCGTTTGTAGTACATATCATCGTTAGTAAACATTTTAATTATGTATTACAACGATGGATTGAGTCAGGCAGTTTATAGTCGAGCGTCGAGAAATGATGAGATTAGGTGGCGTGATACTCGTACAAAATGTAAACACGTCACTGTGGCATTGATATCTGAATCGGTTTGAGTGGCTTTTGCGGCTTGGCAGAGTCACCTGATTGTTATTTTTTCAGGCTATCAGCCATTCGAACGAGTAATTGATACCACAACAAACGATTGGCACTTAATGAGGCCGAGTATGCAAAGGCATTTAAATAGCACAAAGGATTTTATTTATGTATTACTCTTCTTTTTCTATTTTTAATCACAACTTGTTGGTACCTATTTGATTATAAAATTTTCATTGATGTGGATTACTAGTGGGTAGTGGCAAATAAATTACAGAATGTCTATTTTGAATTGGATTATTCGATTTGCGATTCAAACAAAAACAAAGATGTATATAGGTACATGGAACTACGATTTTGCGAGCATTTTTATTGCTTAGGTTTACAAGCGAAGTTTAATAATTCAGGTCCTACGTGTTTGTTTTAATACTGCATGTTTAAGACGCAAACAATTAAAGTTTAAATAGAAAAGGTCAACATCTTAATTGCTTCAAAACAATTGCTTGTAGGTATTCTTATCAGGAGCGGGGATGAATCGTTTACACATAAATACTACATGCGCTAATATTGTCTTACTTGAACGCATGTGACATTTACATAAATATATGCGCACATTTAGACGCAGTATATCTAATGCGTAGCGTGATTTGAAAAGTGTGATTAATAGTCTTGCTATAAATGTTCTAAGAAAAATATGTATACAAAATGTTTGTTGTTGAAATTCGTTTTTTTAGTACATTCGCAATTATTTTACCCGCAGCTGCTTTGGATATTCCTCGCCCCAAATAAGAAAGAAGTGCCTCATCACTGGCCTCATCCTCTTTGACTCTGGTTCGTAGGCTTAATGTCGCAATAATTCAACAGGCTATGCTGTCGGCGTTAATCGTCGAAAGGGTCACCCATGGCAGACAGGCTGTTTGAAGAGCGACTAACTGAGAACTACCACCCCACAATGGAAGGACAACGAATAGATATAACTACTCCAGGTGAAATGCACGATAGTGCTAATCCACTCGCGAAAGCGGCAGGGTCACGGAGTCTGTCAAGATCCTTGAATCCCTGCTAGCAGAAGGCGACAACAATGCCTGCAATTTTGACGGCGCGGGTTGGCAGAAAGGTGTCAAGGTTGTTGGTTGTGGCAATAAGGAGTCCTACGACTTCTTGATGTGCTGTATTAACGGCCTTGTAGAATTATGGCCCGGCGCCAAGACGCACGCTGGTATTTGTATGGATACCTCCCGGTACCGGAGGAGCACTTCATACTCAAACTGGTCGGCTTGCCGTGGTAAGTTCCAAGCCACGAAAAAAAGATGGCGGCAGCAACGTATGCATTGCGGTAGCAGGAGTCGTCAAATTTGGACTATGAAACATATATTCCTCCTTCCCCAACCGTGGCGACCAACGTTGGAGAGCTCAATTTGCACCACCTTCAAGCTGCCACGGACGACCTGCTGCTCTTTATGACTGAGGAAAGTGTGGACGTGGCCTTTATCCAGGAACCTTGGCTTTGCAAGGCCAAAATACACTCTAACTGTAAAGGTAAACTTAGAAGTTACATCTTGATAAAGAAATCGATTAACTTTCTTTTTTCTTATCGTTTCAGCAACAGCAACATTGGCAGTGGCAGTATTCGGCTGCAGGAACGGCCCCGGCTCTCTATTGCATCCGCATACCTGCAATGCGAAAATGAAGATTCCATATCCCCACGTTTTAAGAGACTTAGCACAGCATGCCAGGACCGCCAGATCCAACCACACACAGTGGGGGAGCAAGGATATAAACACAAGAGGAGTCTTTACTCGATTATATAATTGTTTCCAACATGCATATCTGCATTATCTGTAGTAAGGGGTCTACTTTATATATTCGTGATAACGATAAGCATCGATAGTAATGTCGACCGAGCCATGTCCTTCGGCAATTTCTGCGCCCTAAAACTCGAGCTCGAAAGCTGAAGTTTGGAACATATACTCTCTAGGGGCTCGAAATAATCAAGCGTAAGCATTTTAAACCGCCCAAAATCTTAAAATATAAAAAAAAAATCGGGATTCGAGCTAGAAAGCTGAAATTTGGAATATGTCATCTCTAGTAGCCTTTAATGCTTGTGTAAACATTTTTGAGATCAGCCCACCGGTGCCCACAAATAAAAAAAAATGAGTGTGCTTAAGACCACACGACTGAAGTAAAACTTCTTTCGCTCCATCTAATTTAAATTGTGGGCGTGTCAGGGGGCGAATTTGGAAAATATTTACACATGAGCATCAAGGGCGAGAGTCTATATTATAAATTTCAGCTCCCTAGCTCAAACTTTGTTTTTTTTTGTAAATTTTGGGCGTGTCAGTGGGCAAATTTTTAAAAATATTTACACATGAACATCAAGGGCGCCTGGAGAGTCTAAATTATAAATTTCAGCTCCCTAGCTCAAACTTTGGTTTTTTGCCGTCCGACCTGAAAATCTGACGACGACGGTGACGCTCTATGTTTCCAACTAATGAACTGCGATTCATGGGCAAATTATATTTGTTCTTTAGAATTTTTGCAAATAAAAAAATAAATATATTTTTAAATCTTTAGATACTTTATTCGTTCACAAAATGGCAATAGTTCAATTTTAAAAATCAAGACAAACGTTTATGTCGGTTTGCTGGCAACTACTGTGTCGCTCCTTCTATGTTGTATCTATTTTATATCCATTATCCCGATGATTCGTTTTCCTTATTTTCAGGGTTTATGGTCATGTTGGTTGGTTACTTTTCTTATGTTGTTTGTGTAGGGTTGATCATAAAATCTGTTATGAGTATTTGGTCTTGTTATCTGAGGTCATTTTTATTTGGATGTTTGTAGGTCTCCTGACGAGTTGCTTTTCTTATCTTTAGGGTTTATTTCCTCTTACTGGTTTAGGTACAGTTGAGCGTGTTGAGGGTTTATAACTGGCACAATGACTTTACTCACTTCCGGTAAATTCCATCTGTCGGCAACTGTTCTCCTTTGAACCGGTTTGGATAGATGATGAGCTTAGTATTGCCCTCTATTGAGGAGATTGAAGCTTGTTTACCCATTTCACGAACCTTTCCGCCGAAAGGTTGTAACAAAAGAGTGTACGTTTGTCTACACTTCGGTATTGCCGGAAGTCTACGTTTGCGCCGGAAGTCTACATTGGTCTACACTTCCGTGTCGCATTTACCAGCTTACTCCCCAAGTCAAACGTGCGTAAAGAAGTTTTACTTCAATAATTTCTCGTTTTTCCCAAATTGAATTTTTGTAATAATGTTGAAATGAAAATGTATAATATTATACAATGAATTTGTTTACTTTTGCTGTAAAAATCAAAACAAAGAATTATTAGAAATTAAAAAAAAAGGTGTGAGCCACGCTGCACTCACGGTATAGTTGATGTGTAAACATGTAGGCACAGTTGCGCGTTAGCTAACTAATTTGTTATCTTGCAGGTTGTGTAACTAAGCTCGTTAGGTTGCCAAAGTTAGTTGCGGATGACAACTAAAAGTTGGTTAGTTTTTAGCTGTAGCTTTTTAGCTGCCTAGGTACTCGTAATAACTAATAACTAAATCAAAATTTTTTATTTTGCTATAATGGTGATAATTTATTGGGATTCATTATGCATATTGCGTTTAAAATAAAAATTGATTGAATGTCCCTTTTATTTTACATCATTTTATTTTACAAAGAGGTCCTTGGAGCCACAATAATTAAACCCGAAAAAGGATATTTTCCAAAAATGTCTTTAGAAACGGCACGGTATATATGAGTTCAGTGTTATTTGAATGAGGGGTGCTAGGAACAACAAACATTTTGGTAAAATATCCTTTTTTCGACTTTTAACTACCTTTTTGTTGTTGCAAGGACCTCTTAGTCAAATAACATTGAACACAGATATACCGTGTGGATTCTAACGGCATTTTGGAAAAATATCCTTTCTTCGACTTTTAAGAACCTTTTTTGTTGTTGCAAGGACCTCTTAGTCAAATAACATTGAACACAGATATACCGTGTGGATTCTAAGGGCATTTTGGAAAAATATCCTTTCTTCGACTTTTAAGGACCTTTTTTGTTGTTGCAAGAGCCTCTTAGTCAAATAACATTGAACACAGATATACCGGTGGATTCTAACGGCATTTTGGAAAGATATCTTTTCTTCGACTTTAAAGGACCTTTTTTGTTGTTGCAAGGACCTTTCAATTATTCAAAACAAATCTACTTCCACACAACTTCCCGGTGTTTCGCAAGGACATAATAATCTCTAAAATTGAACATACTTAAAACTGGAAAATGTATAACGAAATAACAAATCTACTTCGGACATTTTTTCACAAAGTCCCATCACTGATTAGTAATACAAAGTCCCATCATTGAAGTCTACGTTTGTCTACACTTCCGTTACACCGTAAGGTCTACACTGCGCCAGAAATCTACATTGGTCTACACTTCCGTCTCGCCGTAAGTCTACATTGGTCTACACTTCCGTGTCGCATTCACCAGCTTACCCCCAAGTCCAGCGTGCGTAAAGAAGTTTTAATTCAAAAACTGTTTTGTCGAAAAGTCAAAGTTTGAGCTAGGAAATTGAAGTTTGGAATATATACTCTCTAGGAGCCCGAAATGTTCATGTGCAAAGATTTTTAAAATCCGCCTACTGACACGAACAGTATATAAAAATAAAAACATTTTATTGAAGAAACCATTGAACATCAGCCTTTTTCTTCACAAGTATGTAGATAAAGTCGGTTTCAACAAATTAGAGGCGTTTTTTTTTACAAAAACGTTGGTTTTTCGATAATGTACGAGTATTACAAAATATGTAGACCATATCCTTCTTAACAACGCACACATTTTTGCCACGCCCACTTTACGGGGGATAGGAATTGAAATAGGGTATCCAACAGCCTTTCCACATGTTTTTTTTTTAAACTTTCACGATCTTAACCTCTGTGAAAAATAAAGTTGCCTCTGTCAGCTGTTCCATTAACTGTACTGTCGCGTATTTAAGGAATTCATATGGTTCGCGACCATACCCAGGTGTTTCGTTAAGATTGCAGCGCTGAACCAATTCAATTACTTCCTGATTTGTATGCGGATGGTCTACATGCATGTTCAAGGAATGTCTTGAACTGATTGACGGGTTAAAGGGGTTTTCGAAGTGCGCCGCTAAGGTGTTTGCTTCAATTAAAATGCCTCTTCCAAATTTTGCACCATTGAGGGTTCTTATTTTCCAGATGGTCCAAATGTCTCGTATTTTAGCTAGTTTCCGAATAAGAGCCTCCGATTTATATTTTCTGTTTTTTTTTCTGCACGCGGATTTGAAAGTTCTGTTGGCCTCTTGATACAATATTTTTGTTTCGCTCAAAACATTTCATTATCGATCCAATAGACCAAAGTGGCACAGTAAATGTCTAGTTGTACCTACGTCTTATTCAAAATACACACAATGATACTACAGAATGCGATGATAACGTATATGTTGGAGGATAGGCTACTTGTCGTAGGAGCATTAAGCTCATTGAGCTTACGGACGCAGATCGTACATTGACATTTACACAGCAAGCCTATGGCACTGAATGTTGATACGAGTGTTATTGCAAACAGATGCTTATCATGACGGTTTTGGTGTTTATGATTATTCTACATCGGCGGTATAGACATAGAAATAATCAAAAAAAAAACACATTGTGTATGTAAATATGTATGTATGTACATATGACAATTTGCGTGTTATTGAACTGTTCGTTAAGTTGTGCATTAGGCCCGTTCGTGTACTTTATATGTAGAAAAATGAAAAGTGTCAAATCTCCAAAATCGATAGAGAATCCTCTCATTCCTAAGAACGCTTTTGTGATAGGTGAAAACGTCTAAGTTTGGCTTGAAAAGAAGCAACCGCTGTTTTTTTTTGCTGGCAAACTCATAGGATTTCATCAATTGACCGTTTTCATTTTCTTACCAGCTGTAATTCTGTGGGAAGAAAAATGAACGAAAGTACATTTTTCTTTCGTTCATCTTTTTACCATTTTCTGAGTACGCCAACGCGTTTGTGTAGTTTTGCACGAAAGTTTATATAAATTTCCGTTTGCATATTAGTTAGCGAACAGACGTATTCTCAATTATTCGAAGAACATTTATCGTTTCTGTGTTGTTTATTGAATGGACCCCAAAAAGAAGACTTAAATGAGCTTTTCCTACCTGCTGTAATCTCAATTAAATATAGGATGTGCCTAATGATTATGCCAATACCGCATGTCGAAAAAGTTGGCCACCACTTGGGAAAAATGTACCATTTGGGGGAAAGTTAAAGAAAACACGTGTCGCTGTTGTGTGTAATTGCTGTTTTTTTTTTAAATTATTATACCCTTGCCGAAATGGCCGCCTCTGCGCCCTAAAATATCTATTGTATCTGAAGGGTTCATTATTCTAAGAGTCGTAAGGTAAGCACGTCGATCCTGACTTGTTGTTGCTTTGCTTACTCTTCCTTCCCAGTTTTTTTTTAAATTTTTCTCGCGGTCTTTAAGATAGCTATGAACAACAGTTGGCCCTCTTCTCAACTTACCGGCTTCATAGGCGGATAGATTTGCCTTGTTCCTTGTAAGCTCGATTTTGACATATTTCCTCCTTGGTTAGTGAATTTCTTTTACCCATAGTTATTGTTTCTATAAAGTTATGGTTTGAACTAATCCATATTAATATTATAAATGCGAAAGTAACTCTGTCTATCTGCCTATCTGTCTCGATTTAACGCCAAAACTACTGAAACGATTTAAATGAAATTTGGTACACAGATAGTCTAGAGCCTGAGAATGGACATAGGCTACTTTTTACCGCCGGAAAATGCTTCATCCGCTGTCCAGAAGTGGATATCTAAGCTGATATCTAAGAAAAGTTATAACTCTCGAATGCTTTCTAGCTCCTAGCTTTGGAATGACTCATCCAAATGAAATGGGATTTTTTTTAATATAAAGTTCAATTATGTACAAAGGTTTTAAGATATAAATCATCTTTGTAGGTTATCCTGAAGTTGAACAATAAGCAATAAACTATAAATTTTATACAATTCAAAAAAGTAAAATGTTCGATTGAAGCTAGATCGATGGATTTTCCCAGCGTTCAGTGGATGAAAATTTGTGTGTGTGCGCGGCACAAATCTGTTTCTCTCCCTGTACCTTTTGCGCAATGTGCTTTTTCTTTCTCTTTTTTTATGCAACTTTTGCAGTTTGTGCTGTTTTTTTATGGCGCATGGCCATGGGGATGGGATTGAGAAAGATAGGGTATGAAATGTAAATGAGATTGAGAGGGAGTCACACTCAGAGTATATCCATATAATGAGTAGGGACACTCTCGACGTTTTCTTTATCAGTTCTTATCAGCAAGTATTTTGTTTTAAATTTGAGAAATGGCAGAGTGGCGAAGCAAGGCGAGCACGAGACAGCTAGTATCCTTATAATCTAAATGCCTTTATATTTAATTTAAAATTATGATAATAGGATGAATTAGCTACTGTTCGTAATCAAGTGCGACGAAAAAAGGACTGCTATGGACATTTTTTTTACAACATAAACATAATACATAATATATCCTTCTTTCATAATGCATTTTGTTTTTCTCAGATTATCGAAGGATTTAAAAAAAAGTCGTAAATTTAAACCAAAAAACTACCTGTTCGTTATCAAGAGACGTGGAGTGTATTTCTCTGTGCAAGAAACGTCTTCTTAACCAATGCAGCGCCGGCATTCACAGAGAATGTAGATTTAGATTAGATTAGATTCTTTATTTCATGAAATATATGTATAATAGTTTGTGTTTGAGAACACGAGCATGGCAGAAATAGCCGTCTGCCGGGAGAGAATGTATTCGGAGGATTCATCCATCATCAGACAAAACCTACATTCTGTTTTCGAGCACAAGTTAATTTTGATAAGCTGGTATCTCAATCCACAATGGCCTGACAGGAAGCTCATCAGCTTCCTAATACTTGCCTTACCTAATACAAGGATCTCCTTATAGGATTAAGGCCTGATTAATCGTTTGGATTGTCTGAGTCCCGGAACAATTTTAAGATGGGCTAGGCGGAGTCGGTGTTCCCAACCATCAATCAGTCCTAGAGCAGTAGTCCAGTTGACCCTGCAAGAATGTTCTGGTCCGGAGAACGCGGATTCTGACCCAGCCCTTGCAAGCCCATTCGCAGATTCGTTGCCTGCAATACCCCGGTGGCCCGGGGTATCTGGCTAGGAATTGCAACGCATCGTAGTAGCACTTGACTGTCATAGAGTCCAATTGAATAGAGTGACAGTGCTTGGAGTGCAGCTCGCCTATCCGAGAATGCGTTTTATGGAGCCTTTCATACACTTTTCAAGGTTTATTCTACCGCAGATCTTTATGGCTTTAATGCCAGCCTGGAACACAGGTGAGACACATTCCCAAAGACACATTCCCAAAGGGTTCAAAGGCACCAACTTCTACTCCAGATTCCATTTTATACCCGTCGGCGAACCGACCAGACATATGGGGTCTTGGCCCATTTTACGCGGTCCAATATTTCAATCTCAAAAGGTCGTCCAAAACAATATTCCTTTACCGTAGAATGTGGGATGGAACAAAACGTCCTTTTTGAGAATTAGGTCAGGTATTTTAAGTTGTCCCACAAGGTCACCTGGTTTAAACTTGTATTCAAGCTGCAGCTTAATTGCGCATCTAACAGACGTCTTATAAGTGCTGCAGTTGCGCAGGCTGGCATGGCACCTGTCACACCGAGACAGGCAATTGGCTGTAGCCTGTGGAGCTTATTTGCCGTTGTCCGTTCAAGAACTTTCGGTGACCAGATGATGGCCACGTACATGATAATGGTCCTAACCATCATAATATATGTACAACCAGTGTATCATGTTAGGACCAAGTACTGACAAAAATATTGCTCCAATGACAAAATGTAGGCGGACTATTATAATTTATTGGGTACGTATAAGTTAGCCCAGTCATTGTGAGTATTAACACCTACACCCGAAACGCTAATAGGCTTCGTTTAAGTTGTGCTACATTGCTACTGTTTCGCTTCGATATTAATAATATCTACAAAACATTTGCACGTACCTACATACCAACATTTTATTCATTTTCAATGCAATTACCTAGCTAAATAATGCTAAAGTTGGAAACTAACCTAATTTTGCCCATCCCAACTTATAAATATCGAATAAACGAACCGGTACCTAATATGAGCGTTTTTTTTTTGGTGGCGACGGTCTAGAGGTTAGTTTGTTGGCTTGTGACCCGTGCGGAGCAGGTTCAATCCCCATGAGCAACAACAACATACGCCTCCCATTCTCCTGCCTCTACACCAAAAGGAGGATATCTGCCTGAATGCTCTGGGATTTGGATTTGAATATGACCGTTTCCATTTGCCTTTGATGGGCATCTCGCGACCGGGTTATATTTTGTTGAGTTGTTTATGAAAATTCTTCAACCAAAACCATACAATCCTTTAATGATTGGTCGTTATTTTCAATGGATTCGAATGGATCTGTTGAGAGATTTGTTGCGAGTGAATAGTAATGGCAGGCTGTTCAGCAATATTTCTCTGATAGAATCTACATTTCGCAATTACTGCCTACCTAAAGGTAAGTAATATGTTTGCAATTTTTGGCAGAAATTGAATTGGAATAGGTTACGTTAGGGTGGTATTAAATAGGGGTATGACAACTCATACAACACTTAGCAATAGACTGGGCCCATCGCGATCCCTGGAGAACCGATTAGTCCAAACAATCGAACGAAATATAAAAACCTTAACGATTTCTCTCGAAAAACACTTAATTTCTCTGCAGAATTTGATTAATATACATAGTTTGAGTGGCCTATCCCTATAACTGCTCAAAGAATATCAGTACCCACAAAAGTGGTGAAATGCCCTTGGCTACCAACCTTCTAATAGAACTATGCCCAAGGGAGCAGATTATGTTTCTGGTGACAAGTATGTTGCAGTTCCAGTTTATGACGCCTTGTTCGATGATTCCATTGATCAAGGCGTCATTTATAGCCCTACTTATCACATAGTTAAAAGCTCCTTCAATGTCTAGAAATTCCGCTAGGAGAAACAGTTTTTAGAGATTTACCCGTTTCCGCATTTACTTCTAATATGAGAGTCTACTAATCGCTTTAGGGTTTCGAGCAAAAAAAAATGACAGGCTGATTGGTTTTTCGCTGTTGTGTGCCCTTGCTTACCAGCCTTGGGTATGAACACCACCTTGACTTCCCTACCCACTGTTAGTATATATATCCCATTTTTAGCCTAACCTAATCCTGTCCGGTGCTTTTTGAAGCATGATCGTCAAAACGCCGTCTGGTCCTGGAGATTTATACGGTTTGAAGAACTGGCCCACCGTATCTTTGTTGTCCTATTTATGAGATTATCTATTACTTTCCCGAAGAGGGAGAAGCTAATCAATGATCTCTCTATGCCTATGCCTGTCAGGGTCCCTTGGGATGGTTGAACCCAAAAAGTGGGCTTCAACCAAGGTTTCAAGAATCTCTTCACTGCTTTCGATACAGGTACCTACCGCAATTTTCATCAGGTTGATGGGAACGGTAGCCTCTTTTGAGAGCAGCTTTCGTAGACTCGAAGCCTCATCTGATACTGCAATTGATTCACAGAATCGTTTCCATAACGCCCTTTTAGATTGCCTTACTTAATATTTAAATTGTATTTGAATTTCGTAACACTAATCCCATGTTTTGTCGCCCTTTACAAGTTCTTCTCTATTGTAGTTTCCTGCCTTGCTTCCTTTTTAGATCAATTTCCCAATTCCACCATTTTAACTAAGCCTTTTTAGGTGTTTCATTCACCGGACATGCTTTCACAAAAGCTAGAGCCAAGGTTTTTTTTTATATGTTGGAATCTGCTGGACTTCTAGATGTAGATTAACTGCCTTTGAATATATTTTGCTCATAGTCAGCCTTTTTAGGATTTCTATAAAAAACTACATGCCTTATTTTGGAAGTATAGTCTGAAGCGTATTCATCGATGGTCTGACTGATACCCTTCATCACCACCCTCCAATTCCCACTTCTAGTATGACAGTCTTTGAGACAAGTGTGAATTCTACGACCTCTTGTCTGTTTCTAGCCACGAACATGGGTGAAGTGACATCCTTATTTTACCTTTTTTCTTGTAAAACAATGTGCAGTCCCTTATTCTGAGCCCCTGCCTGGATCTTGATGTAATTAATCTAGGGCTCCTCAATGAGTACGGCTGTGACGTTCCGTTTGATGATGTATTCCATTAAACAGGCCCTACTGTTTATCTGCAGCACTTCCATCATCCACCATCATGACTCTTCCCACGCTCCAGCGCGCCATACCATTGGATTACTTCAGGTATGGTAGGCTTTCCTTGTTTAAGGTCAGCAAGAACTGCTGACTATGCCTGTCATGAGGAATCTCCATGTATCGGCCTGGAGTTCCCGATTCTGTACATGTAGAAGCCCCAAGAGCTTCTCTGTATACGTGTATGGACACGGAATGCTGTTGACAGAGTGTATTGTGCCAACTTTACGATCGTCACACATTTAAGCTTGTGTCAGGAAACCTACTGAGGGGTTGTTTCCATAAGCAACAATCTTGCGTCCTCCTTCCCAGCGAGTGCAATCGAATTGAAGATCTTCCACAAGGCGTCTTGGAACTTCTCTTTGACGTTTTTCCACTAGTCAATCAACCCCAAGGTTCTTGCTCGTTAACTACAGCAATCAGAAGCTCATATTTCAAGTCGCCTTACTTGCGATGCATTGCTGAAAAACTAGCCGTCACCTTTTTCGCATCGTTGGGCTCCACGGCGTCGTCAGACTGTTCTTCTGAAACTACCCTTCTTACTGGAGACGTTTGTCTTTGTACTGGCTGCGTAGGTTGTGGAGGGCCGGTGCGTCACCCCCACCCCATCCCCTTCGCAGCTTGCTACCAATTTATTGCCCGATGTTTAAGCAAACGGCATTCGCTCTTCATAACGAGGGCTTTCCTATTCGGTGAGGGTCGTATGGTCACAACCCTCATGCGTTTCAACTATGTGCCCAGCGCTTCGTAGCAAGCCTTTTTGTTTCCCTTTTGGAGGATCTAGCAACAGAAACAGTTGAAGATCCAGCTGTTTTCATTTTCCCATCCCCCGACACGTTCGTCTTTTCGTCCTTGGATACAGAGAAAGAAACAGCGGGAGTTACAGCTGTCACAACCTTCTCTTCCAAGATGTTGTCATGAGTATCATTGTCACCGGTAAGAGTTTCATCCTGCTCACTTGTGACTACGCTCTCGTTAGTGAGGGTCTTGTCAAGCTTCTCATTATCACTAGCCAGAAGCTTCTTTTCATCCAATTCCATCGCCGGTTAGGAGGCCAGTGAAGATGATAGATCATCCTGACTTAACACCATCTCCTCCTGGGCAGCAATTGCCTAGGATTGGAATAAGATTTGTTTTTTTCAAGTGGGAAAAATCATTTAAGATATACAAAAAATCACAATAAGGACTCTGTTGCTTTCAATAGAATGGTCCGCAAGTGCTTGATTGACTTTTTGTCAGTCGTTAACCAAAATCGTAAATATTGCAAATGAACGTGTATAAAACAGGGTTCGAAAATAAAACGTACCTTACACGAACCCGTTCGTCTGAAGGGCGCAAACATTGTTTTTCCTCCTAGAGTTTGAAAACGTGAACAGAAACACAATTCCTTAGGCAGCCAAGAAAATCAGAGAAAACGGAACCAAACGACATTGTTCTGTTCTTGTAAACCCAAACTTCCAGGCCTATCCGATTCCGATTCCATTTCCCTAACAGAACCGTTCACATGAGATATTCAATCTGGATTTAATCCGAATTGAGTTCCAGGTGTACAAAAAGCATCTTCGAGAGTTGATGTAAAATTCGGTGAAACATTATCGGGGTTAGTCAAATTTATAGTAACAAACGATCCTGTGTTGCCAATATGTGGAAACTATTTCTGATATCAATTTCATGGAACTGATAATGACATTTAGATCTTTTATGACCGTTTTATGGTGGGATGCGCGCTAAAATATGAACACTTATGGGTATCCTAGGCTTTTTGTATTTTATAAAATTGCTAGGTGAGTAGTTGTGTTTCTTCGATAAACATGATGGAACGAAAAGGGTTGTCGCTAGTAATTTTTTCGCTAAGCTTTGATTTATTGACATTTTATGAGCCTTCATTCACTTCATTAATAGCCACTACCATAGTTCCAAAATACTGAGTACCGAGAATCCTTCTATCACCAAGCAACAATTGCCACACTACATTGCAGCACTCTTTTGAGTATACCTATGTATAGTTCTCGCAAATATACAAACACACAAAAATCTCAGGAAACCCGCTTAAGTAAAAAAGATTTAAATATCCTGCGGTTTGCGAACTAAGCGAATACAACTCGCGCCCATTCGCTCTGTTCGCGCGTGCAAGCGCATTTAACTCAGTCAAAGTTTTAACTTATTTATGTAGATACTCGTATGTAGCGGTAAAGGAACATTAATATGCAGGAAGTACCGCTAAGTAGTCGCGTTTTGAAGTAAATACTGTAATTTGAGAACGATTTATCATGTCGTTGTCGCTTTTTGAAGTACAAATATGTACATTAAAAAGCGTTGTGAAATAAATTCAATTTATAGAAAAAAAAGGTGTGAGCCACGCTGCACTCACGGTATAGTTGATGTGTAAACATGTAGGCCCAGTTGCTCGTTAGCTACCTAATTTGTTATCTAGCTAACGCCACAACTAAGTAACTAACGTAGTTAAATTAGCTGCGCTAAAAATGCAATCGATTTGGTGGTTACAACAAACTTCAAGCTATACAACCTCAATTATTCAAAACAAATCTACTTCCACACAACTTCCCGGTGTTTCGTAAGGACATACATACATAATAATCTCTAAAATCGAACATAATTAAAACTGGAAAATGTATAACGAAATAAATAAAATAAAAAAAAAAAACAACGACACGCGGTTGTACACAAACGGTCACCCATCTACGTACTAACCGCGCCAAACGTCGTTTAATTGCGGTGATCTGTCGAGCAGCGATTAACTCACGTGGTAATGAAAATTAACGGGAAAATCTGACGATGATGGTGACGCTACATATTTCCACCTAGCCCCTACCGAGAAAAAATATATTTACACATCAACGAGAGCAAAAATGTTTACACATTAAAAAAAACTGGAATACGGAGATTTCCACAATTTACACAATTCGTTGATTAAAGATGAGAGATTCTTTTTTGATTATTATAGAATGACTCCAGATACATTCCAGTATATTTTGTCGAGTATAGAGCCAACGACAGAGAAAATGTCAACTAATTTTGTTACGCTGATGTCGCCATGGCGAATTGCATACTTTTCTATGATCCCCCACGCGCCCTGCTCTCAAACATACATACATTGCAAACTCTATCTTCTTCTTCTTCTTAACTGGAGCTACAGTCCGGGGTGGACCTGGCCTAAACCAACACGCCTCTCCAGTTAGCCCGATCTTTTGCTAACCGCCTGAAGTTGCGAACTCCAAGTTGGTTGAGGTCCCCTTCCACTTGTGCGCGCCAACTAAGGGGAGGTCTTCCTCTACAGCGTTGTCCGTCCGGGTTGGAATCGAAAACTCTTCGGGCCGGAGCGTTGGTGTAAATTCGCTATAGGTACATGTCCTAGCCATCTTAGTCCACTGATTCGTGCTTTTCTGACCAAGTCGATGTCGCTGTACAGTTCGTAGAGTTCGCTGTTAAATCTTCTCCTCCAAAGCCCGTCAATGCAAACGGGACCAAAAATCACTCGAAGAATTTTACGTTCGAAACGACCAAGAAGATCTTCATCCGCCTTTGTTAACGCCCACGCTTCTGCGCCATATAGCAGGACTAAGATGATGAGGGTCCTATACAAAGTCTCCTTAGTGTTTCCTGACTTACTTAGTCAATTGCCTTCTTAGGCCAAAGAAAGAGCGGTTGGCAAGTGTAGTTCTTCGTTTGATTTCTGATGTGATGTCGGTTTTAGAATTAATAACGGAACCAAGGTAGACAAAGTCCCTAGCTACCTCAAAGTTGTAGCTGTCTATCGTGACGTTCTGTCCGATTCGTCGATGTTGGCAGCATATACTTGGATTTGCCCTTATTCACCACTAAACCCATTTTGCCGCTTCTGTGCTAATACTTGCAAACGCACCAGTGACAGCTCGCTGTGTTCTCCCAATGATGTCAATGTCGTCAGCGTATGCAAGTTGTTGCACAGACTTTTGGAAAATTGTGCCCCTTATGTTAGCTTGCGTGCTTTGCATAATTTTCTCAAGTATTATGTTGAAGAAACCACATGACAGTGCATCACCTTGTGTAAATCCAAACTCTATCTCCCAAATCCTTTAAAACTAAAAAATAGAAAAGTAAAATAGAAATGAAACCATTGGAAATTTGCCTCGCTTAGTTCGCGCGAATAAGTTTTATGCACCGGAACCACAACATAGGAAATGCGTAGTTTGGAATATGTTTATCAAACTTTGCGAATTCGCGGGATTAAAATTCGATTACATTCACCTGCAGCGGAACCACAGCCTACTTCCTTCATAGTTACCACCTTTGCCACCAACCTTTCACCTACGCTCGAAGATTCTTCATGTTGCACCTAATGTTCTCAGAGTATCATAACGCACAAAAATCCAAGAAAAACTAATCCATAAACTCCGTCATATACATACAAGTAGCACCAGCAAAGTTCATCAAGTAAAAACAACCACCATGCTACAAAAATTCCCAAATATATGTACATACTCACCTGCTTTGCTACCTATACCGCAGTCGCAGGAGAGATCGCTAATTTCTTTGTTCTTTTAGGGAATTGGGTTATTGTTCAGACTTTGGTTCGCCAACGAAAGGAATCTGACCTAGAAAACATTTCTTTCATTTAAAAGCTAGAAACCTACCTAATAACCAGCAAATAGTTTTATTCATCATCGCCAGAAAAAAAGGAGAAAATTATAAAAGCGTAACCTGCTCATTTCTTGAAGCTTCCCCAACTAAGTTAGCTGCTTAAAGACAAAGCTAGTTGGTCCCTTATTATTACCGTAAAGAAAAAATATGAGAATTTGTTTGTATTTAGTGAAAGCACAAAGCATTCTCATAATGCGAAACTACAAATGCATTTATTATTACATACCTACCTACATGCACCTTGTAATTCTTCCACTTTACGGTCCTCAAGACAGAATGGGGTCCTCAACAATAAATAATGAAAAAAACGACAACGACGTTTCTATTGTTACGAACGACCGACACACACAAATCCATTGTTTTCAGATAATTCCTTCCACTTAGCAGAGTAGATTCGGCTGTTCAACAAAACTTTTGCCAATTCTTGCTTTCTATTGTACATCGAACAATTGCAAATAAGTTTTATAAACTAAGAAGACTGCAAATAAGGTACCTATATATCTGCGAAGGCAATCTACCCAAATAAACTTGTCTCTGCAGACAGTCCCACCCCGTCTTATGGGATTACTCCTACATTTTATTACTTTTATCCCCATTTCGTGAGGCAGTTAACACTAACTTTTTGCATATCAAGTTCAAATGCGTACTTGTGGAAAGTTCACAACATATATGTATAAGTAGGTGCCTACTCAAAGGGCTTAAACGTAAAATGACCTAAAGGTTAACGCAGCACATTCAAATTGAATTGATAAAATTGCCCGGTTCGAGGTGGAAATGATGCTTTTTCAAATTTGTCTGGATAGTTGTTTGTTAGTGGAACATGTTGGCGCATTGATTGCAACGAAACACGCTCTAAACTATTTTTCATTTTGTACATTATCTGTTTTAAGTGGTATGTGTAACCTGTAATCTGTAAAGGTTAACAACTAGGACAATGATGAGGTGCCAATGTTCTTTCAACGATATCGAATGGTTGTCATTGTCAGTTACATCGAAGTATTGAGCTATGAAATCGGCCCTACAGCCTTCTTGTCACCAGGAAAAAATTACATTTATGCAAGGCTACATTGTTTCATTGAATGGTACCTTTATATTTTTATAGGTCTTCGTGGGAATAAAATCACCCAACAAATTTTGTTTCTCTAAACAGCAATATTTTTTTTACAATTTTTATCTATCTACATATACGAGTATAAAAGAGACTGCCGTCCGTGTGTGCGCGGATAACTCGAGAACGGATCGTTCGATTTGCACGAAAGCCAAAAAGGCTTGATGGATTGGTGTTGGCCGAAGGAAGGACATAGGATGGAGGAAAATTCCGGAAAATTTATTGCACCCGGTAGGATCAGGTTTCATGAGTTTTGTTTTTTTGGATTTAGCTAAAATTCGCAGCCATTCTTCGGAATTGGCCAGTGAGTGTTCTTGTGAAATCGGGCAAAGGGGCGTTACACCTTCCTTACAAAAAAATCATTCAAATCACCATTTATCGACATTTATAAGAGCTTATGTTGTGAAATTTTCAAATTTTGATGTCCATAGTTGAGCAATGCACACAAAAAAATGTGGGCGCTGTACCTATTCCCTCATTGTATATGTTGATTGATTTGGTTGTTGACACTCAATTATATTGTCAATTGTTGCATGTAGTTAAACCGTTCGCATAAACAAATTGATTCAAAAAAAATAAAAATCGTAGTTTCTTTCTTTCTGTTGCGGTTTAATTCGAAAAAGTAACACGACATAGGCGTCCGCCAGACAACTAGCACCTACCCTAAGCGGAGCCATGAAGTTGCGTGAGCGGGCTAAGCAAAGCGCAGAAAAATGTGCAGTCCCATCTACCGAATCACCGATTGAGCAATCAGGCAATCTTTGGTATTGACCTGAATGTGTTTGTGTGAAGTTTGGTCGAAATCGTTCCACCAAGTTTGACTTGTTTGACTTGTTTCTTACTAGAAAAAGACAGCAGACATGTGTTTCTTTTCGTTAGGTGCAGAGTACGCCGAGAAGGTACCCGCTTGGGCACGGGCAATTGTTGGCGATGGCAATGACGTGATTCCAGTCGACTTAGATTGAATTTCCACCGAATTTTTTCCACTTTACAACGACGCCGGAAGAGCTCATCACGAATGTTTTCTCGAATATCGCTCACCATTATGCTGACAATGATTGGCTGGGCGCACGAATTTAGTCATTCAAAATCAAATCGCCGGTGAGTTACATTCATACAAATTCGTACTCCGTGATGGATGAAAACAAAGCCACCAAATATCCCACGGAATTTTTGAATTTTTTGGATGTTCCAAGCTTTTTTGCTTGGTTGGTTGGAACCGACCTTCGATGAGGATGCACTTAGACCAGAGATAGGTCCATTGTGCTGCCGATTTGTAAGGTGGTGGGTCACCCTCCTACACAGGGAACAATTTGGTCCTCTGACGTGCAGGTGTTGTTCAAATCATTAAGATCATTGAAAAGGTATTCACCTAGTGTAGATTTCCTAATGTTGGCGAGTGCGGCTTCAGCTTCTACAGAAGTCATTGTAGGGATTGCCACTACATAATTTGATATTGAAAGTCGGCTCAGTTATAATTTTGTCCGCCTGCGAGAGATGACTTGTATGAAATGTATGTAAAGTGTCCGTGTCCGGCCAAGGGAGCCCACCTGAATGTATTTTGTTCTAAAAACTTACCAAAAATCTTGGGACTATGAAATTCGTCTATGCTCCAACAGAGCTTAAGCCCTTGGTTTTCTTTTACCGGAAAGTTATGTTCCAGCTTCCCGCTGAAATGAATTATAACTCTACATATATAAAAACGTTTATGCTATATTTCTAGTGTAAAAGTGTAACGGTACTGTATCATTTACAGAAAACCCCCTTGGTTGGTTGAAAACGGCCCTCGGTGAGGATGCACTTAGACCAGAAGTAGGTCCATTGTGCTGCCGATGTGTAAGGTGGGTGGGTCACCCTCTTACTCAGGGAACCATTTGCTCCTCTGAATGAAGGAGCTAATCCTTGCTGTGCAGGCGTTGTTAAGATCGTTTAGATCATTGAAAAGGTATTCACCCAATGTAGCCTTCCTAATGTTGGCGAGTGCAGGACACGTGCAAAGGAAGTGACTGATGGTCTCCTCTTCTTCCTCGTCCCTACAGCTTCTACAGAAGTCATTGTAGGGGATGCCCAGCCTTTGGGCATGTCTTCCTATAGCACAGTGCCCGGTGAGGGCATTTACTTATTTCGAAAGGGTTCCTCTCTTATGCCTCAGAAGTCCGATGGGCCTGGATTTGTTAAATGTCGGCCAGAGTAGCCTTGCGGTGTTGCACTGGTCGAGTTGGTGCCAACGACGGTTGGCTTCGTTCACCGCATTGGTGTCTATGAGGTTTTTAGCATAAGACGTTTGCGCCTCGATGTCGGTGACGCTTATGCTATTTAAACCAGAAGAGCCTCGTCGGGCCAGTTCGTCAGCTTCACAATTCCCTGGTATGTCACAGTGACCCGGCACCCAGTAAAGAGTGAGGCTATACTGACCGGCTATCTCGTTAAGAGATGCACGGCAGTCTTTCACTGCCTTGGATCTTGTAGTGCTGGATGCAAGGGATTTGATGGAAAGTTTTGTAAGAAGTGTCGATAATAAATATTTTCTTTTTTGATCACTCCCTTTCTTAGTCTATCCGCTCAGTAAAGTTTTTTTTATAATAATAATAGGCAGGCCTAAAACCTCCCGGAACAGCTTCTTCTTATCCAATGTCTACCTCTCCTAAAGAAGCCTTAGCTATGATTATATAGACATAGACACGCCCACAAACTAAAAAAAACAAATTTTTCGAAAAAAATCTAATTTTGAGCTAGAAAGCTATTTTATATATGATCTATGGCTCCTAAAACTGATCGGGAGATAAAATTTTTAAAATCCGCCCACTGACACGCCCACAACTAAATAAAACAATTTCATTGAAAAGTCAAAGTTTGAGTTGGGAAGCTGAACTTTATAATATATATTTTCTATCGCCCTTTATGCTCATGTGTAAATATTTTCAAAATCCGCCCACCGACACGCAAACAATTAAAAAAAAAAAAAACTTTTTTGAAAATCCAAAGTTTGAGCTAGGGAGCTGAAATTTATAATATACACTCTCTAGGGGCCCCTTATGCTCATGTGAAAATATTTTCAAAATCCGCCTACTGATACGCCCACAATTAAATAAAACAATTTTATTGGAAAACCAAAGTTTGAGCTAGGGAGCGTTTTTTTTACAAAAGCTTTGTTTTTTCGATAAAATACTTTAAATGTTATATAACAAAATATGTAGAGCGTTTTTAACAATTCAACTATACTTAGACTTTTGTCACGCCCACTTATGGGGGATAGGAATAAGAATAAGGGTATCCAACAGTTCGCCCAAGCGGACTGTAGCCCGTCCCTATGTTTTTTAATATTCTTCTTTCAGAAAAGGCAAATCCAAAACTTATATCGCATCATCGACGAAGTTGAGGAAGAAGAATGGAGAGCACAAGACATGTTGAATTCCGTACACCAACCTTGCTTGGACAGAGACAAATGGCTGCTAGGTGCTTCAAAAGGACAATATCAACACGACAACGAAACATTGTGGTGGACGTGGACGAATGTGACAAGAAAGTGTAATTCAAATGTTGGTCAAAGTGGCTCTCTTATAACGGACTTTATAACAGACTTTGCAAGAGACTCGCAAAGGGAAAGTGCACCCACGTTTAAGCAAAATGTGTGGACGGCCTATATCGGCAGTTGGAAAAAAAATATTTTTCAGCTGGTGATACAAACCAGGGCTATCCACGAACTGCTACTTGTGGATAACAAAAACACAGGTGGCAACAGTATTGTGAAAGACTCTCTAACTTAACAAGCTAACAATGACAAAGTATCCGGCGTTACTGTCGAAAAAGTTGGATAAACTGCCCAAAAAAAATAAAAAAAAAAAAAAAACGAAAAGCGGCATTAACGATTCATACGGCCTAAAACCTAGCTTCCTATACCATTTTCTTGTGCGATACTCTTGGATGTTTGTCAGACGCTCGCAAGAGGTGGGACAGTAAAAAAAAAAGTCCTTTTTTTAAGGTGTTACTTGGTCCGGCGGGATTTAAGCCTGAGGCCCTTAGATTAGTAGTTCAACACACTTTACTTTTACTTTTAAATTCATTTTTTATTAGTTTTTAAATGTCAACTTTTATACTAGACAAAAATGATTAAATCTAACTGAACAAGATACCAGGATAATTGTATATAAAATTCTCGTGTCAGTGTTTGTAACCAAACTCATCCGAAACGGCTTGACCGATTTTTATGAAAATGTGGTTTACTATTTTTTATACTCGTAAGTGATAAGGGTGGTCTAGTACAAATTTTTTTTTTTTATTTTTTGGGCAAAATTTTTTATTTTTCTTTTTTATGATTTGCCATTCAAAAATATATAACCCTTAATTTTCAAACTACTTCTCCACCAACCCCCATTTTTTAATAGCGATATTAGTACTGTAATAATCTTCAACTCTCACTGGTCGAAAACTGATTTGTCATTAAGTTTGTTTATTATTAAACGACAATTAAAAGTTAATACACGCAGACGCAGGGCAATTGACCAACAATGCCAACAGCTGCATCGCGTATTTACATACGATTCATTCCTCCGTTTAGCATTTGAGTACGAGCCCGATATTGAATACTACGCTCATTCGAAAGTGGGGATTGGTGCTATGGACAAGGAATGTCCGCATTGTACAGCGCTAAATTCAAAAATGTGTTGCGTGTCAGGAAAAGTGCAACTACCGGAAATTGAAACACCACCTGAGCCATCGAACGGCTTACTCATCGGTACGGATCCAGATTCTAACCTGTTCTTGAAGTCAATTCGAACATTCAATTCATGTTTCCAAATGACATCATTCGGAGCAACAGAAATAATTAAAAATAATGCTGCAAATGGTAAACAATTATGTAGATTCAACATTCAAAATCAAAGGCCAAGTTTATCACAAAGTGGGCTCATTGCTGCCAATGCCAAATGAACCACATACATTTTTACAAATTTAATTTATAGGCCGCTAGGACTCTGGTCGCGCACTCGCCAATCGCGTGGATGCACGTTGCGGCTCCAATAACCTCAATTCACCATATGCCAGACGCATCGTCGGCGAGCTGGACGTTCTATTGAATGAGCACAAAGAATTATTGAAATTATTCAAATCACATGCACAAATAACAAATTGACAATCACTCTATTGTCATCAATCCTGATAAAACACCAGCTGGAGAGCACATGCGTCGATTTCATGCGCCTGTTGTTGACGACGTTGCTAGAATCATGGTTGGCGACCGAACAGCGACGCGACAAATCGTTTTTCCAAAAAGAAATAATAATCTTGAGTTCATTGCTTATACATACCGTTCATACGACGCTCTCCAATATTCGCTAATGTTTTGGAAGGGCGAAGGGACAAAACGTCCACAGCGCTCAATTCCTCTTTCAGTCATAGACCAAATCCCCACACACTTACAATAAGTTAGTTATTTTTCATTTTATTTTTCATTTCAAAATCCCAATTGCTTTCCGAGCGCCCGGCAGTCGTCAACATGCACACGCGCCGACGTAAGCCGACTGAAGCCTTACAGCGTCAGTCACCTCCCGGAAGCACCACCACAAGTTGGCGAGCCCGGCCTCTCCCAGAAACGTAGCTACATTAATCTAACTTATAAAGTAAGAGGATGTTACCTAGAGTAACGCACAGTCTTGGGAGGGCATGTTGACCCCCCCCCCCCTCCGTCCCTGTAAAAACCACTTAAAATTCGGCAAATTGCTTTTCCGTGTCGAATTTATCCCTCTCTGCTATTGCGGTACTAACACGGAGGAGCTCATAAACATTGGCGACGTCCCCACCACGGACGAGCCGTTTATCCCTCGCGCCGCGGTAGCGGTGGTATAATACCGGGATCCCATCCCTCGTCTGGACTAGCCCTTTTGTATCAATGTGGACAAATCCCCCCGGAGGCATAAAGCCAGATCCAAGCGTACTCTCTATGCACATTTAATTGGGGTAGTAAGCCCCAAAGATTAGGCTATTGTCGCTGGCCATCGCCAATCGTATAGGACCTTGTATAGTATTTTATATAGTTGGATTCAGGCGTTCGGAACAACCGCAGACAGGCCCTAATAGTCCAACACACTAACCTCTGCGCCCACGAGATACTTTAAAAAAAAATGGGAGACATCGATTCTAGACAGCTCATGATTCATTTTCAAGCTCACGAGGGGCAAAACAAAACATTGCGATTCCTTAAGCCGTTTATATACAACCAAGTGATCTGTGCTGCTAAGACAACGACGACTTCCAGAATCCTATGTACACAGCTGACCATGGACATGTATGACGGAGTAAAGACAAGAGTGCATGTCCGGCTGGAGTAACCGAGGAGTTCCCAATCAAAGTCGGGGCACAACAGTGAAGCGTCTTAAGCCCCTTGATATTTACAGCAGTCCTTGTTTATATGTTTGAAGGAAAAGTGACGGACTCCAAAGGGCATCAATTTTTTTGATGATAGAACCATCATAAGTGAGGTACAAACGTGCCTGCAACGAACACTTCATGTATGGGTGGATGTTTTGGAGTTCGAAAAAAACATATACTTATACTGCCCGTTCCCTGATCCATTCCTACCTATTTCAGACATTTATATAAATGGCGGACTGATTTCCAAGTGCAAACAGTTCAAGTATCTGGGTCCTATTATCAATAGCAAAGCAAATTGTGATGAAGGCATTAAGCATTCCTTAAACGCAGGTAGGATGAAGTGGCGGGAAAACTCAGTCATCTTCCGTGACCGAATTTTTTTTTTTTATAATTTGCTTACACTAAAGGGATTTTTTCTGTTGTTACAGTACCCTTAGAGTGCGTAACACAGCGTAAGCATTTGTGTTTTAACGTGTTTTAACAGCAAGCAGCACCTGGCAATATCGTATTTCATTGCATGCTTTTCGGTGCTACTTACTATTAGAAAGAATAGAGAGATAGGAAAGAAGTGTTTGGGTGCAGTTTTAGGGTTTTTCTCCACGGGTGGTGTCTAAGATGCTTAGGGAGATTACGATTTCATGTATTCGATATAAAGTAATGGACTTGGCCGGGATTCGAACGCACGATCTTCCATTCAGTAAGCGAATACACTACTACAGCACCTGTTGCCACCCGCAAAATGCCCCCAAGTCCAAAGGAAAGCTGTACACCACAGTTGTGACGCCGGCGCTTACATACGGTTCACAGTGTTGGAAAGCGTACAAAATAAATGGCAGAGAAGATAAATGCTTTGCATGGCAGCAAGAGTAACAAAGCTTGATCGAATAAGAAGTTCCACGATTTGAGGAATCTGATAGCTGATATCACAAAAAAAAAGGAAAGTGAACGGCTCAGTTGGTTTTGTCATGTTGGAAGGAACGTGGAATCTCCAAGAACCACGTTAAAAGGCAGTATCAATCAACGTTCCTATACGGTCGTTAAAGAGACGGATGCCTAAAAACGTCAGGATGACACAAATGCAACAACACCAGCATTTGATTTGCCTCAGCGACAGTGATTCAAAATCGAGAAGACTGCCGATACTTTTTGAGGTCAAACCGGTGAAAGAATAGGGATGTGGGAGAGGGTTATAATCCTTTTGGGTCAGTTCACCTCGTCGTTAAAGAAAAATAAGATTTTGCATCCCCTCCTCTATAGTGGGTGGTGGAAT
The DNA here is from genome assembly GCA_949715645.1 of Portevinia maculata. Lineage (NCBI taxonomy): Eukaryota > Metazoa > Arthropoda > Insecta > Diptera > Syrphidae > Portevinia > Portevinia maculata. The sequence goes on from OX454526.1 coordinate 227,723,347, forward strand.
CGGTCCTTCATTGACAGGACGTGGGTTATGTTCTTACCCTATCACTCTCTCTTCATGATGCCCACTTAGCAGCTGTTGGAAATACTTCCCTGTGCAATGCAGATGCGCGTATTAAAGCGGTAACCCTAAAAACCAGTAATTGATTCGCCTCAGGTTAAGTCTTAAGTGCAGTTCTGATTATAAGTTCGCCAGTATAGAAAAACAAGTATGCATAATGTCCCTTTCTAGCAACACATTGTAGGTACCTCATTTGGAATTGCTTGAATATGGTGAAGAATGTCCGATCGCCCAGCAGTTCACACCATTCAATCGAACATCTCGAACAGTTTGTAAGCACACATACTGTCGCTTACCACCACCAGCAGAGGCTGACAATTAAATCAGATACACAGTCGTAAGAATTCATCTTATGAACGTCTATTGTATGTGTTTGTTCTACTACGACTACGTGTCTTATGATACTCTGTACTGCAGTATGTTTATGGTTTGGGAATGGGAACATATCCGACTCTATCCGGCGAATAGTTAAAATAAGATGAGAGAACATAATTCAACTGTATAAGAAAAGCTAATAAAATCTAATAGTAAACACATTTGCTCTCCACCAACTCGCAAAGGTTGTCGGTGTTTGACTTGTTTAGCAAAATCATTTAAGAAACACAGATGCCGGCTAACCACTGACTCAAATCAAAAGTGGACAGTCTCGGAATTGTACTTTTAATAAATGCGATATCGATATGCTTGTGTAACAAAACCTGAAACCATGGCCCAATCGCGAGTGTGGAACGCAAACCAAAATGTATACTTTGTTGACCATCGCACTTAATTGGAAATGATTGAAACATCCACACGCGCCGCCAACGAAGACGATATAAATTTAAATAAAGAAGCCAGAGATGAACCCGATGATCATCTGTTGTCAGATGTTCGTTGGCGCTATTTATGTGACCCACATCGCTCCCATCTCTCCTCGACCCACCAGCGGCACACACACACACACGACTCTGAAACAGTGGTACCATTCTCAATCTCTGCCAAATAGCGTTCAAGGTGCTTCTGTTTCCATGTTTTTAGGAGCAAAAGGCAGACATTTTTCGCATCCAGTTGGGGGTATAAATAAACACTTCCATCGGTTTAATTATGCCTGGCATCGTAGGAACGCCTACGCGTTGGCTCCACTAGTACAACAAAAATCAAATATGGTCGTGTACAGCAATTTGTTGCAACAACGAACTGGGGGAAAAGACAAAATACAGCCATCAACTTGACGATAATGGTGGAAATGGTGATAGAGATTGTTTGAGGTAGGGTGGCTGATTCGGGTGTTGCTTCAACGTCAGTCACAACAACTACCCTTGCGTGTGTAGATAAACGATGACGACCTCACCCCGTTCGAGATGGGGTCAGTTTCAATTCAGCTAAGGAATTGGGGTGGATGCGATGAGAACTTACTTAGTCACGCAGGTATCTATAAGCATCGTATGATATGTACATAATGTATTCTTTAGATACTTACCAGATCTACGGAGAGCCCACAAAGGTCAGCCAGCCATAGGAAGGCTCTACTGCCATCATAATATGACTGTTCGTCAGCAACCTGCGGAATATCGTCCAGCATTTTGTGTGAGAAGACTTGCGATTCTGAAAAATTTCCACTGTCGGAGAAGCGCGTGCAAAAAAAGAATTGTCGAATATTCTTTCAACAAGAGGTGTTTCCTGCCAGACACACACACAGACTCAAACGCGTGGTATTTGAGTTGAGATATAATTTTAGCTAGTTATCCTTCCCCGAGTGAAGGATATTTCGCTGGTAAACACAATTTTGTATGTGGTATGGGACTTTTTTATTTTTCTGTTTCGCAACCCGGATTTGCCAGAACTTAACTTTGCATCTAAAACAACAAAAAAAAAAGGAATTCGGGTTCCCTGAGATGTTGTCTTAATTTAGAAACTGAGCGCACGATTCACTGAAACATATAAATGGAAGTTTGCATGACCAATTTTACCCGATTTTTTGTGTAAAGTTATCTTATTGTCCGGAAAGTTATTTTGAACGCGGCTACATCCGCCTACAATTCTTTTCGAAATAAACTAAACGGCTCGACTCGACTGAATGAAGATGAAGAGAGGCCCGCGAACAAAAACAACTTTCGGTCAAATACTCATACTCAAATGTAAATTGGAACAGATTGATTGTGTGAGCGAGAGAGTGGCATGAATGTTGTCAATTATTTGAATGAAGGAAATGTCAAATTTCATTCCATAAAAATGGTGCCATTCCTTTAGTTAAGGCTAAGTGGTGAGGTTCTTAAATATCGATAGAAAATATTTTAATAGCGGTATAGTATTTTTATTCGAACTTATTCCCATTGGCTTTTTGGACTATTTTAAGAACGGCAAATTGAATTTAGCATTCGCAGTTTTTGTCATGTCAACTTCACAATAGAGTAAGTACAACATCAGTGTCAAATGAAAAAAAAAATACAGCTGAATAAATTGATGGCCAACATTGGCGAATTTGTATGGCGGAAGATAAGTTTTGCGCGAATATTTCATAAGAAGTTTATAATAAAGCGAATTTTAACAAAAAAAACATTCCAGAATTTTGAGGGATTTGCGAATACTAAATATAAAGGAAACAATATAATAGGATTGTGTGCAAAAAATTAAAATTAAACCTTAAGATTCGCGTTGTTGTGTTAAAAAAATATTTTCTGCTTGGAATCGAATTAAGTTGAACAATTTTCTATACACTCATTTTATACTGCCAAATACAAACCAACCAAAACAATTAATTAAAAACAAAGTCATAGAAATTTTTATTGCTTTTTCGCTTTAGCATACTTTCTCAGGTTTTTTGTCTATCATTTGGTACACCTTTTATTAACAATCACAATGATTTTTTCCATAAGATTGCTGCAAACTACTAAAATTGCATCCATCAATTTTTTTTCGCGATTAAGATCTATCGCATATAAACATAAAAGAGTTGATATTGAGAACAAATTTGTGGGTATCCATATCTTCGTCATCAATACCAGGCACTCATCGTCGCGAGAAAGCAAAAGCAAAGGCAAAGGCAAAGTCGGGTTATAAAATCTCTCACTGGATAGTTTTTTTTTTTTTTTTTTTTTTTTTGTCGGGATGTGTGAAACTTTCTGCACTGGAGCACTCAGACTCAATACTGGTCCATTGTACTGCCAGGCAGACACACCACATTTTACTGTGGGAATTTACTCGTTTTTCTAAGAAAAACGAGAAGGCGCTTCAATGATAAGGAGCTTAGGTTTACAGCACTCACCATATCCGCACCAAATACCTGCCACCTGATACGAGCAAAAGCAGGACAATCACAGACGAAATGTTCCGCAGTGTCGTCGCTTTCTCCACAGGCTTCGCAGATGGTGGTGTCGCTTAGGCCTAGCACCTTAAGGTGTTTGGCAAAAGCGTAGTGTCCCGTAAGAACGCCAGTAGTCTGTCTGCAGTCTTTTCTGTTGAGAGACAACAAGAATGCCGCGGATTTCCCACAGACGTCGGGGAGCATTTGCTTAGTCTGTCTGCATCCTGGAGAGTCATGCCAACGGCGATTGTGTTCATAGGAAACCCAACCGTCAATGGAAGCCCTGACCGAGGACGCAGGCAGACAGATCGCTGGTTCAGGTCCTGAGAGGTCCCCCTCTGAGCCTTGTCTAGCAAGTTCATCGGAGATCTCATTTCCCGTGATCCCGTTATGACCCGGGACCCAGACAAGTTTAAGTGAATTCAGCCTTCCGACCGAATTCAGAGATATCTTGCATTCACGTACTATTTTGGAGGTAGTTAAGGGTTTGAGTAAGGCCTTAAGCGCAGCCTGACTGTCGCTACAGACGCAGATACTTCGCCCCCTCCACCTGTTCCTCGTGACATAGTCCATGGCCATTAGGATAGCATAAGTCTCTGTTTGGAAGACTGACGCATGTTTGCCTAACGGAAAGAAAAGTCTAACGCTATCGCTCTCCACGAAGACACCAGCACCAGATCCTTGATCGGTTTTGGAGCCATCCGTAAAGATTCGACTGCATTCCCTTCCAGGTTCAGAGTCCGGCCAGAGCCAGTCCTGGACGCGAGGAAAGTCGACCTCGTATTTGCGCTTTAGCCGAAGTTCCGGTGTCATCGCATCAGACGGCATATCCATAAGACAGGAGTCGAAGGACAACCGTTGCGCAAGTTCATCAAAACTCCAGTGCGAGTTATACCAAAAGCCACCTCTTGTAAGACGTGAGATAGCCTTGATTGTACAGCCCATGATGTAAACATCAAGGGGCGGAAGGTTCAATAGTGCATCTAGGCCGGAGCCAGGCGTGCTGGGGAAGGCCCCCGTGCAGCCGAGACATACCTGCCTTTGGAGTTTGGCAAAAGCAGCAGTGACGTATTTACGTGAAAGCTTATTCCACCAAACAACCGATGCGTATGCTATAAATGGTCTTATCATAGCCGTATAAATCCATAGGACTCTTTTCGGTGATAAGCCCCATGTCTTGCCGAAAATGCCTTTGCACTGCCAGAAAATAGACAGCGCCTTGGCAGTCTTCAGCTCAACATGTTTGGACCAAAGAAGTTTGCTATCCAGGATGACTCCCAGATACTTTGCTTCATTGGAGAGTTGGATTGTGACGCCTTTTAGCACTGGCTGAGTCAACCCGACCAGCTTCCTCCTTCTCGTAAAGAGAACAACCTCAGTTTTAAGAGGATTGACCGAGAGCCCATTCCTAGTGCACCATTCGTCGATCACGTCAAGGGCCGCCTGCGCCTTGGCGCATACAGTCGCTAGGCATGATCCAACAGAAAGCACGGCAACATCATCCGCGTACGCCTGAGCGTAAATATTAGAACTGTTGAGTGCGTTCAACAGAGAGTCGACCAGCATACACCACAGCAGTGGAGACATGACGCCGCCTTGCGGGCAGCCTCTGTTTACCCCCGCCATAACATAGCGGCCACAATCCGCATCCGCAACCAACGTTCTATTCATTAGCATTGCTTTAATCCACAACACCAATGGTTCGTCTACTCCGTGTTGTCTGGCGGAGCTGCACATGCTATCAAAAGTCGCATTGTCAAAAGCACCCTCAATATCGATGAAAATGCCTATCGCGTATTCTTTCCTGTCAAGCGCGCCTTCAATTCTACCAACTAGATTTTGGAGCGCAGTCTCGCAGGATTTTCCGCGTTGATAGGCATGTTGCATCGGAGATAGTGGGTGCAATCGTAAAGCACCTTTGCGCACGTGAAGCTCGACCAGCCTTTCCAAGCTTTTCAGCAAGAAAGAAGTCAGACTGATTGGTCTGAAGCTCTTGGCGAGCGAGTAGTCACTTCTGCCAATTTTTGGTATGAATGCCACTCTAACTGTACGCCAGGGTGTTGGAATGTATGCCAGTGCTAGGACAGCGGTGAAGATTTTCTTCATAGTCGGTAGCAGCTGGTTTGTACATTGTTGCAGCATGGCTGGGTATATTCCGTCCGTACCAGGCGACTTGAAGCCGTCAAAAGACGCAAATGCGTATTTAATGGCCTCGTCCGTCACCACGGCCTTCGCAATATACCATCTACGCCGAGTTGTTTGTATTGGCTCACTCATAGTCTCGGTAATCGGGGCTGGTTGTGAACCAATTGTAATCTGGTTACCCGGAAAGTGAGACTCCAGCAGATAACTAAGAGTTTCCGCTTTCGTCTCAGTGAAGGTGCCATCAAGTTTTCTAAGTGAGTCCAGTTTGGCTGGTTTGCCCTTTTTCAGAACTTTAACCAACCTACTAGTTTCACCCAGCGTTTCAATCTTTTCGCAGAAATTCTTATAAGAAGCACTTTTCGATACCCGAATTAGCCTCTTATATTCCTTCTGCTTCGATCGGTAGAGATTCCAGTCTGTCTCCAAATCAGTCTTGTGTGACCTATTTAGAAGCTTTCTAGCTTCTCTACGAATTCTTTGCAGTTCCGAGCTCCACCAGGGAACCGGTGTTCTGCCAGGGGGTTTGCTTACTGGGCACGTCAGTTCAAAACAGCTAGTAATGGCACTATTCAGGTCTTGAACAGCTTCCTCTACCTTTTGTCTCGTCCTGAGTTTGGTTGGAGTTTTGAGAGTTTTCCCTAATTCCTCCCTGAAGCGTATCCAGTTGGTTTTTCTCGGATTCCTCCTCTCCTGCAAAGTTATGGCTTCGCATCCGATTTGGAATTCGATATATCTATGGTCTGAGAGGGACACCTCCGAAGAGACCCTCCAGTTAGTAACCGCCTTAAAGTATCTATTTGATAAAGTTAGATCGATCACTTCCTGTCTTCTTGACGTCACAAAAGTTGGTTGCGAGCCAACATTGTTGATAGTAAGATCAGATGATAGAATGAAATCCAGGAGATGGTTTCCTCGCATGTTGCATTTGCTGCTGCCCCAAACAGTGTTTTGAGCATTGGCATCACAGCATATAACTAGGCCCATCTTCCTGGTGTCGCAATAGTCAATGAGTTCAGCAATTGCCCTCGGTGGTGGAGGTACTACCGAATCATAGGGGAGATAAGCTGACGCCACGATGAAGGTCTTCCAATTTCCATTCGTTTCGTAGCTAATGGCTGCAGCAACCAAATCTTGGCCACAAAATTGTCCAAGCTTAGTCGCTGAGAAAAGGTTCGACACAGCAAGACAAGCCCTTGGTCTCTCGGACCGCTCGTCACAGAGTATCGTAGTGCCACGGACACCTCCAAGGCCACAGATGCGATTTTTCCACACCCATGGCTCCTGTATGGATATTATGTGGGCTTTTGTATTCAACACAGAAAGCTTCTTACTGATGAGTGCAGTAGCAGCCTTGGAGTGTTGAAGGTTAATCTGAGTAAATCCAATCATTGGAAATACATCAGCTGGAAGTGTTCTAGTGGAAGGGCACGCAGAAGGTGCGCGCGCAGTTCCACCGACAGGAGTGCTTGAGGTCTTCTTCCTCCGTTTGTTCCTGTTGGAGCTATTGGAAGGGGAGGCAGCGTTGGTTTCAGTCAGCTGGCTGGTTTCGGTTGGGGTAACCTCTGCCGACCTGCATCTCTTTGCCGTCGCCGCCGGGGAAGGGCAGTTCTCAGCGCTTGCGCCTTCAACTGACGGTGCAGTTTCTTTGCGCCGCACGATAGCCGCCTTTCTCCTTTTCCTCTTTCGCTGGCTCTTAGATGGACGCTGACCAGTGGACGCCGCCTCTGTTGCCCGTTTCACCTGTTCGGTTTCGCAGGCCTCGTCGGCAGCATCACACCTATCGGCTGTCTGTCTATTGGTCTGAAGATTAAGCGTATCAGGTTGAACCTCTCCGCCACTTTCTTCATGTTTCCAGCCCAGTCTACCGAACGTGTCGGAGATAGAGCTGCAGGAATCTTCGGAAGCAAACCTTTTCACAACTCGAAGGTCAACGCCTGTACAGGCGGGGGGTATATGTATGTCGGTTGGGGCCTCCAGAATCCGTGCCCCGACCGTGGTCGAAAAGACCACGGGTGGATTTTCGCCCATGCGAGTACCACCTGGAGTATTTGAATCATTAAGTTGTTCCTGCATACTTGTTTTTTGGTTTGGTTCGCGATAGAGCTTTGACGGTGTATAAAACGCCGCTATGACTCTAAAACCTCGGATCACGAACGTATCGTACCGAGGTCCCCCTATCCACCACCTGGGGACGCGCCTGGTGGGTAACCAACCCGACAGGCACTGGATAGTTACGATTGAGTAGAAATTTGTTGTTCATCCCTTTTTTCCCTTGAATTGAAGGAAATGCGAAAAATAAGTCGATTAAATCTACACGGTTTCCAAGTTTTTTTTCGACATATTTTTCATTTCAGAGTTCAAGAAGCAGTTAGATCTAAAAAAAAAACACCATAGGAGCTAGAGATTTGTACGCAAATCTTGTTTGCAAGGAAAATAAAGCTCTACAAGCGCATGGAGGAACTGGACATTGGCGCCCAAAGATCTGGGAGCTAATGAACTCACTGTAACTCAAGTAACAACTTCACCCCAATGCATCCTTTTCGACATAAGAAACTGCAGTCCGTCAACCCATTTCCGACTACGTCACCGGCTTTGAAGCACCGCAGCATTGTGCGTCAACATAATTCTTCACCAAAAACCTTTGACCGTGCCGATACACGCTCTCGCTGCCAGAAGAAGTATGTTGCCACGGATATACTCTATACATATAATTTCCAAATGTGCTTCTTTCCGTACAGAACACGCTTCGGTCCCGTGGCATTTAAGTGCAGCGAATGCATGGTTTGCTGGCATGTATACATCGATTGTCCGGCACGGAGCGAGAAGTCAAAACCTCATTTGGCCAACTTTGACGTTCACGTTCTTTGTGGCTGCATAATGGATTTCCTGTGGTCACTGCGGAAATTCTTCATCCCGACTGTGCTATGATGGAATGATTTCTGCAACGCTGTGCAAGATTCTACTAGTTAACAGTTGCATTTTTTTTTATTTTTTTATTACATTAATACTTGAAATATTGGAGAGTTGAATAAACTAGTTAAGTTAGATAAACTTGAAATAATTAACTTCTACAATATTTTAAACTGGTCATCCGATTGAATTTGTAGGCAACTTTTGTGCTGTTCAGTTACTGCCATCGACATCTGCATGTGTTATATATCGCCCTTTAGGAAAGAAAACAATTATTGAATTCAAGTTTTATTTTTTTGATTTATTTTTATATTACACTGATATTGACTGAAATATTTATTTGCAAATTTCAGTCAATATCAGTGTGCTCAATATTATTGTATTAAAAAGATACTCTCACAGAATCCATCATATAAGAAATATCTGCATCATAATTCGTAGAAAATGGTTTCTCTGAATCATTACATTGTTTTTTTTTTTGTTGTATTAAGAAATACAAATTGGAATATAGGCTAAGCGGTGCGGCAGTGCCCGGCGTAAGTGCTACACACATTCTTCGGTCCCTGTCAAACGGGTTGACCACCATATATGATATATACAGGCCTATATTCTAATTTCAATTCTGTCAAAAGCGGCATTATTATACCCTATTCTAAGGGTACATTAATTTTGACGCATAGTTTGTAACATACCTTAATATTGCCCGTAGACCCCTAAAAGTTACTATCAGCATCGATAGTAATGTCGATCTAGCCATGTCCGTCCGTCCGTCCGTCCGCCGGCAAAAATTAGGCCTTTAAACTGGGCCTAGAGAGCTGAAATTTTAACCATATACTCTCTAGGGTCCCGAAATAATCAAGTTTACGAATTTTTGAAATCCGCCCACAGACACGCCCACAAAAAGCTTAATTTTTTTATATATGATCTATGACTCCTAAAACTGCTCGAGATATAAAATTTTCAAAATCCGCCCACTGACACGCCCACAATTAAATAAAACATTTTTTTTGAAAATCCAAAGTTTGAGCTAGGGAGCTGAAATTTATAATACGAGTATATACTCTCTAGTGGCCCTTTATGCTGATGTGTAAATATTTTCAAAATCCGCCTACTGACACGCCCACAATAATTTTTTTTTTTTTGAAAATCCAAAGTTTGAGCTAGGGAGCTGAAATTTATAATATTGTTACATCCAGGCTAGGATTCGAAAAGATAAAACGTAATTCTATTTAATTAAACTTTATTTAATTCTCTTTCAATTTAATTCTTGATTATTATTCTAATAATTCACTTATTCACAACAATTCACTTTCACAATTAATCACTTTAAATACACAATCACTTTTCTCTTACTCAATACTTATACTTTTTCTCTATACTTTTCACTACTGTCATCTATCGCATTCTTAATCGCGGTTCACAACTAGAATGTCTTGGGTGCTCCTGCGACATCTATTTATATCTCCTAGTGACACCTCTCGAAATTTCCAGATTCGTTGAGTTTAGAAGGTTCGAGAACAACATAACTATGTATGTACTAGTTATTCCACAGCTACTCAAACTGCTATTCAAATGCTGCCAAAATCGGTAATATGGCTACTTTCTACTAGATCGCGCTGCAACTTGACTAATTGATGCCCAATGACACAGTTTGAGCAAACATGCAACAATTACTTTTTAGGGGCCCTTAATACTCATGCGTATTTTTTTTAAATCCTACTGACACGCCCACAATGAAATAAAACAATTTTATTGAAAAACCCAAGTTTGAGCTCCCTAGTTTTTTCTTACAAAAGCTTCGTTTTTTCAGATAAAATCTTTTAAAAGCTATATAACAAAATATGTAGAGCGTTCTTAACTTATGAGGGATAGGAATAAGAATAGGGTATCCAACAGTTCGCCCAAGCGGAAATTTACTTAATCAAAAGCCTCTGCTTCTGCAGAACGTGGTTTTGCTTTTCCACTGTCTGCCTTGAGTTTTGTTCGATCCTGTAGCTTGCATCTCTATCTTTTAAATACAAAAAAAACAAATATGTGTACTGTAAAGTATATAAATATATCTATAGGTCTGTTCGCGAACTAATATACAAACGTAAATTTATATAAACTTTTGTGCAAAACTAAAAAACGCGTCCGCGTACTGAGAAAATAGTAAAAAGATGAACGAAAGAAAAATCTACTTTCGTTCATTTTTCTTCACACAGAATTTCAGCTGGCAAGAAAATGAAAACTGTCAAATGATGAAATCCTATGAGTTTGCCAGCAAAAAAAAAACAGCTGTTGCTTCTTTTCAAGCCAAACTAAGATGTTTTTTCAACTTTTTACACAAAAGCGTTCGCGTACTTTTCTTAAAAATGAGAGAATTCTCTCTCGATTTTGGAGATTTGACCCTTTTCATTTTCCTACACAGGGATTTTTTGATACCCTTATATTAGGCGTTTTTCTTTTTTAGCCCCGAGCGGGGAACAGAGCGGAGCCCGAGCGATCAGAGCTCGCTCCGAGCTGAACGTAACCTGAGCGCTCCGAGCTAATTAAGAAACAGAATTGAGCACTGAACTGTCATTAGATAATTTTTTTTTATTAATTTTCAAAATAGTCAGGTTTGCTTCTGGCATTGGTGTTTGTCAAGGATTGTTCCATTTAAATTATAATTTCTAGTAAATAAACTATGGAAAAAGCACAAATAATGAATGAAGTCAGCCGCGCTCAGCTTTTCGCTCGATGTGCTTGGTCATTTTTAATCGAGCTCATCGAGCGAGCCCTGAGCTAGCTCAGAGATAAAAAAGAAATACAAATTTTGTGCTCAGAGCGCTTCGAGCTATAAAAGCAACACAGTTCTTTTTTTGACAGCTCAGTGCCCCGCTCGGAGCTAAAAAAGAAAAACGCCTAATGTATTACCTACACAGCGCGGCCGTTAAGGAAATTAGGGTGAGAGAAAAAGGAGAGCTGCCGATGCACGTTGGTTTTGAATGTCTGTAGGTTAGAATGTGTAGAAAAATGGAGCGGGGAAGAGCATTCCACATTCGTGTTGTACGGCTGAGGAAAGATTCTTTGAACTTCACTGTACGTCCGAACACAGGCTTGAGGGTGAACTGATGAGCATTCCTTGCATGGCGGGTATTGCGGTTGAAATGTTCAATGCAACTGGCTATTTCGTTTGAGCACTTATGGTGGAAAAACGATAAAATAACGACAGGCGGGAGACAGTACGACGATGACTAAGAGAGTCAATCGATCTCGCGATGTCTCGGTCGCCAATGAGTTTTATCGCGCGTTTTTGAATCCTGTCAAGTAGCTCCAAATAAGTTATTGGTGCACCAGACCAGATATGAGCGTTGTTCGGGCGAATAAACGCCTTATAAATTGTAGCCAGATCAGAAGGGGTGAAATATTTCTTACAACGCTTAAGGAAGCCTAGACATTTCGCGGCGTTCTTGGCGACATCGAATATGTGGTCATTCCAACGAAGGTTGTCATTAACACACATACCGAGAATGGAAAGTCTTTCGGTTTCAGCGATGTAAGTGCCATTCATAGATAATGGCAGTGTGTGTGTGGGTTTTGCTTTAATGACAGGAGACAGCATTGAGTTTTGGAAGCATTAAATTCCACTCTATTGGTTTTACCCCACTGAGTTATGCTGTTAAGATCGGAATTTAATGAGCTTAACATACGTTGCCGTTCCAGTTCCACACCCGAAGATGAGGGGCGTGACCCAAAAAACGAATATGAGAAGCTGAGGGTACTGCCATCAGCAAAGGAATGGATTGGATTAGAAGTAACAGACAGGAGATCATTTACAAAAATGAGAAAGAGAGTCGGGGACAGAACAGAGCCTTGGGGGACACCAGCATTTATTTGGTGAGTTGCAGACTTGAAACCGTCCAAAACAACTTGAATTGAACGGTCCGAAAGGTAATTTCTAATCCATTGAAGAAGAGTATCATCGATTCCAAATGCACGCATTTTCGACAAGAGAGCTTGATGCCAAACTCTGTCAAATGCCTTTGAAATATTAAGCGCAACGATCTTACTTTCACCACCTTGATGACGAGATTGGTTCCACTTTTCGGTTAGATATGTCATCAAATCACCAGTGGACCTGTTGCTACGAAAACCATACTGCCGGTCATTAAGAAGTTTTCGCGATTCAAGATATTTCATTAGCTGACGGTTTATCAGCGTTTCTATGACCTTAGAAAGAAGGGACGTAAGTGCAATTGGTCGGTAGGAGGAGGGAGAAGAAGATTCGCCTTTTTTTGGTACAGGCTGGACAAATGCTGTTTTCCATCTTCCCGGAAAGAGTCCTGAAGAATAGGACAGATGGAAAAGCTTACGCAATGGTTTTGCCAGCGAAGAAGAACACCTCTTCAGAACGATAGGGGAAATACCATCTGGACCAGCGGATTTGTGAACGTCAAGATCTTGAAGTACTCTAGCCACTGTACGAGTGCGAAAGTGGATTGGTCCCATGGAGAATTCTACGCGCTCGAGTACAGGGGGAGACAAAGCACAATCTGGGAGCGTTGAGCTGACTGCAAAGTGAGCAGCAAGCAGATTGGCCTTATCTATAGAGCTGACAGCTGGAATGCCATTGTAAATGAGTGTCGGGACAGATGATGAGGTCGAATTCTTGATGTTTTTAACAAATGACCAACAGTTGTTACTACCCGTGGGACTTTGTAGTATTTTTTGCCTCAACTTTTGGTCATAGGAGAATTTGACACGATTAATGTGGGCATTGCACTCATTTCTGGCTCGTTTAAACTTTTTACGGCTTTCCTCAGATGGGTTGGATTTGAATAGCCGAAAACTTACATCTTTTAACCTGATAGCCTCTTTGCAGCTCGAGTCACACCACGCGTTAACCTTGGGTTTGATACTTTTAATCCTGTTAGGGATAAAAGATTTCATGCCCAGGTGAATTATGTTTGTGATCATATCAGCAGCAGCATCCACGTCGCTGTCGAGGAAGCACAGCGACCAGTTAAAACTCTTGAAGGAACCGTTTAGTTTTTCCCAATTGGCTTTCTCGTATTGCCATACGGTTCTTTTTGGAGTTTGTTCTTTAACTATGTGGTTGGAGTACGAGAAATTCGCTGATATGATACAATGGTCTGACGAACCTAGGGGCGGAAATACGTTCAAAGCGTATTTATCGGGGTGAGAGGTAAGAAACAAGTCCAAAGTGTTGGCAGTTTGGCTGCTAATGTCCGGTATTCGTGTCGGCTCATTTACAAGCTGAGTCAGGTTATTTACCTCAGCAAAGATCTCGACGTACTTTCCTTCGGGTGTTGTCTGGCCAGAATGTCGCAGCCAACTTGAATTGTGTATATTGAAATCGCCCGCAATGACGATTTCAGTACGAGGGTGAAGGGTCACAATTCTTGTGATGGAATCAGACAGGGCATCTAACTCATTATAAGTTGAATGTCTGTCCAAATTTGGGCTTCTGTAAATAAAACAGTAGTGGATTAATTGCCCACGGACATGGAATTTTAGCCAAATGAAATTAAACTCTGGATTGGAACATTGGCCATATTGAGGCTGAAGTTGATAGGCTACGTCACTACGTATATAAACGGCGAGACCGCGATGGGGGAAGAATAATGGCACTAAGTTGTAACCAGGTAGACTAAACTCCATTAAATCGGAGCCGACGCTAATCTGTATTTCACTTAGTGGCAAAACAGCTGATTTATTGAGAGACATGGGCGTATAATGAAAAAAAAATTTTCCTCAACCCACGGATGTTGCTCACATCCACTACTGTTTAGCATTCCTGTGGAAAAATGGATTAATCATTAAAGAGTCGCTTTACTCATACATGACAAAAATAAATAAATAAATATTAGGCATTAACGGGCCCTACCTAGCTTCTCCAGCCATTTGCTTGTTCGAAGTGGAAGGGACCTAGAATTTTCAGGTTAGTAGTCCAACACACTCATCTCTGCACCACTGAACCCGTATGACAAAACTCACCAATAAATATGTAATCGATCTGAGAGTGCAATCCAATTCAATTTCGGCTGCACACCCAAAAATTATGAAATTATTCTACTGAATTTAATTGCGTTCCAGAGCGATAGCGAGTATATTTTGTAGAGCTTCATCCAGAGTGCAATCCAATTCAATTTCGGCTGCACACCCAAAAATTATGAAATTATTCTACTGAATTTAATTGCGTTCCAGAGCGATAGCGAGTATATTTTGTACCGTTTAGTTTTTCCCAATTGGCTTTCTCGTATTGCCATACGGTTCTTTTTGGAGTTTGTTCTTTAACTATGTGGTTGGAGTACGAGAAATTCGCTGATATGATACAATGGTCTGACGAACCTAGGGGCGGAAATACGTTCAAAGCGTATTTATCGGGGTGAGAGGTAAGAAACAAGTCCAAAGTGTTGGCAGTTTGGCTGCTAATGTCCGGTATTCGTGTCGGCTCATTTACAAGCTGAGTCAGGTTATTTACCTCAGCAAAGATCTCGACGTACTTTCCTTCGGGTGTTGTCTGGCCAGAATGTCGCAGCCAACTTGAATTGTGTATATTGAAATCGCCCGCAATGACGATTTCAGTACGAGGGTGAAGGGTCACAATTCTTGTGATGGAATCAGACAGGGCATCTAACTCATTATAAGTTGAATGTCTGTCCAAATTTGGGCTTCTGTAAATAAAACAGTAGTGGATTAATTGCCCACGGACATGGAATTTTAGCCAAATGAAATTAAACTCTGGATTGGAACATTGGCCATATTGAGGCTGAAGTTGATAGGCTACGTCACTACGTATATAAACGGCGAGACCGCGATGGGGGAAGAATAATGGCACTAAGTTGTAACCAGGTAGACTAAACTCCATTAAATCGGAGCCGACGCTAATCTGTATTTCACTTAGTGGCAAAACAGCTGATTTATTGAGAGACATGGGCGTATAATGAAAAAAAAATTTTCCTCAACCCACGGATGTTGCTCACATCCACTACTGTTTAGCATTCCTGTGGAAAAATGGATTAATCATTAAAGAGTCGCTTTACTCATACATGACAAAAATAAATAAATAAATATTAGGCATTAACGGGCCCTACCTAGCTTCTCCAGCCATTTGCTTGTTCGAAGTGGAAGGGACCTAGAATTTTCAGGTTAGTAGTCCAACACACTCATCTCTGCACCACTGAACCCGTATGACAAAACTCACCAATAAATATGTAATCGATCTGAGAGTGCAATCCAATTCAATTTCGGCTGCACACCCAAAAATTATGAAATTATTCTACTGAATTTAATTGCGTTCCAGAGCGATAGCGAGTATATTTTGTAGAGCTTCATCCAATTCCTGTTTTTATTTTGTGGTGAGATGAAGGGGTGTGTTTCTAGCAAAACCGAAGTTGCAAGCATGGTTTCAATGACGGCGATACCACGTAGTAATATAACCATAATTTTAGTGATAGCCAGACTGCGATTAAAGCGGTATTTACTATCGAAATTAGAATCAGCTCGTTCGCCGCTGTCACGAAGAGCTCAAAACGCTTCGGTCTGTGATGAACCAAGGACAGGCACTTCATTCGGTCAAACCACCACTCTGCAGTCTCAGAGAAAGAGTGGAATACAATATCCGATAGAAAGCCAACAACAGATGGAAATCATTAAACACTTGTATCACGCAAAATGTGGCCAAAATGTTGTTACATCCAGGCTGGGATTCGAAAAGATAAAACTTTATGCTGTTTAATTAATCTTTCTAAGTTCTCTATTAATGGCTTTGTTCTCGCTTATTATTCTAGTAATTCACTTATTTAATACAACAATTCAGTTTATACTTTATCACAATTCATCAACAATCGAAACTTTTATTCACCTACTTCAGTAGCAGTTCAAAAGTACAATGTCCTGGGACTCGCTTTAATATATACCTACGACTATCGTCGAAAGTGCCAGGCTATTCTCGACGGTTCGTGTATTAGAGAAAGTTCGAGAGTAAGAGATGCTATAATTTTTAGAGCTGTTAAAACTGAGCAACCGTCTGTTTTGAAATATCGTTATATAGCTCTCGAATATGGATGGTGTTGATTATGACTGTTTGAGCATCGATGTTACTGCCCCCTCTTAACTTTGTTCGTCCCACAAAGCACGTCAATATTTTCACCATGGTAGCGATGGAGATGATCCACATTGACAACTTTCAACTAGCCTCCTCTGCGCTGGATCCGGTAGAGAACATCTTTGATGCACTTCACTATTTTATGGGGTCCTTCCCAATCTTGTTGTAATTTAGATGACACGCCTTTTCGCTCTGAGTGTTGTATAGCCATATCAGATTTCCCTCCGTGAACCCTGTGGTGGTTGCCTTGGCATCGTAACTCGTCCTCATGCGGTTGGTGAATATCCGAATCTTAGGTATCCCTTATTTTTCGATGAATGTTTGTGATGATTTCTCTGAGATCCGCAACATAATCATCTTGATT
The DNA here is from genome assembly GCA_949715645.1 of Portevinia maculata. NCBI lineage: Eukaryota > Metazoa > Arthropoda > Insecta > Diptera > Syrphidae > Portevinia > Portevinia maculata. The sequence continues at coordinate 227,740,201 of OX454526.1, forward strand.
CGTTGGCTCATCAGTCGGAGATCCAAGCATCAGTTCACTAGGTAACCGGACGGTTCGGCCAAAAGGATTTCGAATGAAGTATGTTCTGAGCTTCGATAAGCTGATACGAACATGGGAATCTGCTTGTGAGAATCTCGCTGCTACTCGCCAACAACCTAAGAAAGGTTCTTTTAAGGTTCTGTTGAAGCATTCCACCATTCCGTTTAATTGTGGATGAAGCGGGGTTGTTCTCGCCTTCTTAAAGCAGCTGGCATACTCATTGAAAAATCTCCGACTCAACGTTTCGTACTTGGTCCGAGTGCAATTCCATTGGTTCGCCAAATCTGCTAGCCCAATTGAAGACAATCTGCTCTACCGCGGTTTGGTCTCCTTGGATAGGCATACCAAATGCTTCATGCCTTTTAGGGAAGTAGTTCATAACTAAAAGGATAAAGCGGTGTTCATTGATGGCTTCTGGAAACAGTCCTGCGATGTCAACTGCAATCCTTTCAGAGGGCGCTCCGATTATTTTGTGTTATTATTATTCTTTATTTCCAAGTGTCTTCCGGACACGTCATCGTTCCCTAAGCACTTCGTTGACTTTCGATCTGGGTATCACAAGCTGCATTGCAGCTGATGTTCCATGGGAAATTTTCCATATTCTTCTCCAAATGCCATCTTGAACATGAAGTGTATCACACTGTTCCCAGTATGCCGTCAGTTCCGGACTCTTATTGGAGATCTTCTGATAGTCCCACTTGCCTCCATGTTCCTTCCAGTCGAGAATCGGCTCGATATCCGAATCTTCCTATTGAGCATTCCGGATCTCTCGTGCACACTAGCCACTAATTGGCTGAGCTCTCAACCGTTGGACTGATACCCTATCCTTTTCTTGTGGCGTACGCAATGTTAGAAATCGACTCTGCACAGCCGCCGGGAGAGAGCATCTGCGTTGGAGTGAAGAGTTCCCTTCCGGTTCTGTTTCTCAGTAGGAAACAACTCGTTCTTTGCCACCATAGAACTGGGAAAGAACGGCTCTGATCCCAACATTACTAGCGTCGGCATCCTCAATACATTTTTTACCCAGTGTAGGGTACGGTAGAATGGAAGCATCACACAGTTGGTGTTTGAGTCCCTTGAAACTTTTTTCGCATTCACGTGACCATTTGAATTGTTTTCCCTTTTAAGAACTTTCTCAGTTTCTATTCTTTCTTTTTTTCTGCTGTTGTACAGCGTGTTTTGTTTTTGGTTTTTGTTGTGTTCTAGTGTGATGAAGTACGTGCTTACCCTCGCTATTTATCTGGGGATAAAACGGAGTGCTCTCAGAGTGCATTGAGTGTGATTTTTGTGCCGGAATGAAAACGATAATTTGCTCTGACAGCAGTTAGAGTGCATTTGGTGTAAAAAAAGTTCCCAATCGAAATCGACATAAGATAATCCGCGGCATTAATTTTTCGTCGGAAAGCTTTGGAAGAAATCTGTGGTATATCTGTCAAAAATTGCTTTGTTAAACGCGGCATGTCGCACTGCGGAAATGTGCGTTGCATTTGATCGGAGAAATAGTCCGATAAATGAATCGGAACGGATACCTCAAATGGAAATTTACTTCTGAACGGATACCTCGGTAGGGCCGACGAAGTTTAAAGAAAATATGTCCACCCATTGTGGCAGGAGCCTGTGTCACATACGGACCGTAATACGAGACGAACTTTCTTGGACTGCTCTATAGTAGCAATATCATACCCCATACTCAGTTTGAGTATGCAATACTGCAATATCTTTCTCTTTATTATACGCGTACAAAGTAAACTAGGAAGTAAAATAAATCGGCAAATATAATCAAAAAATGACTCGCATTTCTTGGCATATCCACATATATATCATACCCCATACTCAGTTTGAGTATGCAATACTGCAATATCTTTCTCTTTATTATACGCGTACAAAGTAAACTAGGAAGTAAAATAAATCGGCAAATATAATCAAAAAATGACTCGCATTTCTTGGCATATCCACATATATATTTTGTTTCATTAAATTTCATAACACTAATTCAATTTTGTACTATACTATTTTATCTTAATTTTATGCAATTTTAACTTGAATCCTAACACCTCACTAAGAACACCCGACAGGGCAGAGAGAATAACAACTTTAATTGTGGTATACAAGTACGGATTCGCACTTAGGCCCGAAATTTTAAACGGTGACTCTAGTTCCTTTAGTAGGTCTCCGGCTAGCTTTAACACACTATTGGATACCATTAGTTCATCCTTCTTTTTCGGCTTCTGTTCAATCTGGTTAAGAAAAACGAGAATGATTTGCCTTTAAGCTCGATAATTTAGCAGGATTTTACCTGTAAATACAGATTGATTTGTTCTGTGATCAATACGGAAATGCTTCGATATTTGCGATTGATTTTATTGCCAAGCGTCATGAATCGAAGTAGGAATATTCCCAGCGCACTAGACCATAGAAGTGCTTCTAAATTTAAATGAGAGTGCAAATGAACAGAATCCTTCAGCCATTCAACACTAAGAAATCCCAACAAGAGCAGAGTCAATAGAAATGCTGCTGACACAATAACATCCACTGAACGTTGGGGGCCACGTTTCTAATGAAAAGTAAAGGAAATATACGCAGATATAGTAGTATATACAGGGATAAAACATTAATTTACCTTAAGATAGGACCTAACACTTAGCCATGTTTTGATGTTCCGCACTTTGTTAAGTCGAAAGTGTGGCAGATCTGATTTTCGAGCACGTCTCGATGATGTCAAATGGGAAAATAGTTTGGCATACAGAAACCTGTATAGAAAATAAAATAATAAATGAGAAAATTGAGAGAGGAGACGGAACATGCAGATATCAAACCTCTGTTTAAAAGTCCTCTCGGCCACAGCAAACAGCACAAACAGTATTAGCGTAAGGAACAAACGTTGCACGAAACCGATGACTAATACTGTGCGTTCCCACTGGGAGTCCCCGAATGCAAAACGAAGAATAGCGATAAAAGAAAATGAAGCTTTCTCCCACAGTAGCATCGGAACGTCAAAGTAATTTATCTCCATGGCTTTTTCAGAATCAATCGTTACCTAAAAAAGTCTTTTCATCAATAAAATAAAAAACAAAACGATAAACAGCAAAACGTACCTCACACAGCCGACAGAAAGATGGAATTAGAGAGAGAATTAAGGAAAAACAGACACCAATGTAAATGTAGTCACACGTTTCAGGCATGGCTTCTACACGCTCTATTATGCACGATGATATATCCAATACGGACATTTGGGCTTTTTTGATTTCTTTCTGATCCCAGATGGTGCAACTAACTGAAAGGAAGAAAATATGAATATGACAAACGAGCAGTGAACCCGTAGCTTCGTTCAATTATTTTTTTCCGCCTAACCCTATCCCTGTCGCATGAACCTCTGGAAATAAATACATAGTTACTTTCTTCTCTTGTATTCGCTTTATCGTTTCTATTTTCACCTTTTCTTTTCATAAATGTACGCATTTTTCCCCTTTCCTAAACGGCTGAAAAAATATCACATTGATGCAACATTGTTTGGGAGTTAACAAAAAAATGCACAAATACACCGCATTAACAGCCCATATTGGGGCTAAAACCAAGCTACTCCAACCATTGTGTGAAATTGAAAGGTCCTACAATTTAAAGCCGAATACGAACGGTAAATTTGAGAAGCATCTCAAGAAAATTGATACTCATAGATGATTTTCGGAAGCTTGCAAGAAGGGAGGCAGTCGAAAAACACGTTTGGGTGTTACTGGGCCCGGCGTGATTTGACCCCTCAATTAGTAATCCAACGCAGTAACCAAGCCCCTAAACACATGTCTCTTAAAGGGCTCATATCCAGATAAGCTTTGTAGCGCTCCTATATAATGTAAGAATCATCACCAGGTATACTTTCACTTTCCTAGGCCAAGCAGTTTTTGAGTGCAGCGATCAGTGTGTGCTTTCTCATACTCTCATTTGGAAAACTGCACAAATCTATACACGATGCATCTTGCTCTTTGCTGTTGCTAAACACAACATTCCACATAACCTGTACTGGAACAGTAATCCGTTTCGTGTAATTTGCCAACGTTTCAAATTGATACGCATTCTAGCGGCCATATTATTCACTCCCTTTAACCCGGATTAAAGATAGTTTAACACAAAAATTAAACCCAAGTCCATAATATTCAGTCGTTAAACCCAAACATAAACCCAGTTTTTTAATCTTGACAGCGTTTAATCCGATTTAATTTAAAAAGCACTCCGGAGACCAGTTTAAGTACTTTAACTCGGGTTAAAACTCTATTTCATAATATTCACTGTTTTTGATTAGGTCACATTTTTGACATTTCTTTGCTCGCAGGAGGCAGGAAATAAAAAAGTAAAATAAAATGAAAAAAGCTGGAAAAAAGTACCTATCAAGACGCTGAAAAACTAGATTTCATTCGTGATATTGACGAAATGTTGATGTCTTCATCGTCGGACGATGAATTTATTGAAGAGCTGATGGAACAGCGGATGGTGAGTCAACATCGTTTTAATCGTCGAACGTATCGAATGCACAAGCGGGCTTGTGTAAAGGATTACGATACGTTAGATTTCCGGCTAAAAAAGAGGCATTTTGGAGGTTACATTCAACGATTCGACAGGAATTGGATGGTAATGAACGTCGGTATGTTATTTATTACCTACATATCGTTATCGGTTTATTTAGTTTGTTTTCATTTTAGGTCACGAGAGCTTTTAGCCGAACATAAGCTGTTGACATTACCAACACCTTTCATTTTAAGATTTTTCTCAATTTATTTCACTAAAGATGAAAAAAAAAACACAAAACTATACAAAACATAACAAATTTCCAAGAAACAAATGTCGTTATATGTGGCTTTTGACACTTCTTAGGTTTAAAACGGATTAAAAACGGTTTAAAGTGTTTTAAATTCGCATTTAAATCCATCTTTAATCCAGCGGGTTTAACGCATGTTTTTCAGTGAATAATATGGACACAGGTTTAAATTGTCGGGTTTAAAAAATGCGGATTAATGGGCGGGTGTAAAATTAACTTAAACTTGAGTTACACCCGGAGTGAATAATATGGCCGTAAAAGACAAAGCGGTTCTTAAACTACCGTGGTGAAATTTGCTGTTAATTCGTTTAAACAACCTGTAAAGGTTGACAGAGGATGGAAATGTCCGAGCCTACTTCTGACAAAATTGACCATAGACCAAATTACAAGACAAATCCTGGAAAGAAATAAAACCCGCATATGATAGCATTCGTAGCTCTATGTGGCGATGGCCAAATTCGGGATCCAGGCAAAACTGATCCTGTTAGTCGCGTGACACTGGAAAAATATGCGAAGCAATGTTTTGTTTGGAAATAGCTCTTCCGAACTATTCCAAACTTGCACCGGATTGCCGCCAGAAGATACGCTATCGAGTGACTTCTTCAAATCTTGCTCTCGAGCTGAGGTGTTCCAACTTATAAGGCGATGCCGTGCTAAACATAAACACAGCATAGGTAAGAAAATAACATCCAAAAAACTTACTTCGATCAGTATTTCCATGAGAAGTGAGAATCGTCGTCGGTGTAAAGTCCATATCGTAGCCTTCGTCTTCAGACAATTGACTTGGTTTGTAATCAGAATTCTCTAATTCTGAACTGTAGCTGCATTCATCACCTAAAACAAGGAAAACGATTTTAAGTACCGCTCATCGATTGAAAATTTGGCGATTAATAATTACTATTTGTGGTAACGCCCAACCATTCAGTAGCAGATGTAGTGCATTCTGTGTAATTGGATGTGCCAGGGGATGCAGGACTTGAAATTGCATCAGCATCATCGTCGTCTTCCTCATCAGTATCGCTACTTTTATTGGTTATTTTTGGCGATTTTTTTTGAGAGATCTCAATTGGTGTCACCATTCTTGCTGATCTGTCCAAGTCGGATTCCGATGAAAGCGGATATTTTCTTCTGTATCCCGTCAAGGGAGTAGTAGTACCTACTACTTCTTCAATTCCAGAATTTTCTTCTTTAGTCTTAGTTACGTTCTCAGTCAATCTTAATCGTAATTGATTTTGTTCGGTTAACCGCTCATTTGAAATGACCGGTGCACGGACAACGTTCTCTTCTCCGCTGGAGCTTTTACCATTTAAACTCTCAAACCCATCATCTTCTCCTACAATGCGTTTGGCAGCTTCTCCATTTTCGCCTATATCTTCAAGGCGGACGAAACCATCACACCTTTGTTGACTTGCTTCTTCCGTTGCTACTTCCTTTGGAGAGCATTCACTACTGCTGTTGCTGGTTGTGTTGGCATGACCAACAAGATCGGATAATTGCGGTTTTTCCACCTGCACCTCAACGGCATAGTTATGAATAGGTGAGTCCCAGTTAACATTGCGTTTCTTGCTACTGGATAAGCACTCGTCAATGGAATCGACACCTGACAGCAGAGCTGAACTACAGCAACCCGAGAGATCTAGTGCCAACTTCAATGAGTCCATGGGGGGTGATTGCTTAGCATCTATTAGTGTGAGCGACTCCAATGAGTTATGTCGAAGTTTTGTGAACACTTTTTCTTTTGCGGTTAAAAAATTAGTCTTGCTGTGAATGTTGGTGGTGTTATCCTGTGGAGTTGATGCCCTACTTCGGGTGGGCTTCCCACCATTTATATTTGGCGTCATACATTCTGTTTCAACGCTTCTCATCCTGTGTAAAAATAAAACTCAATAGATTCACTCCAAGAGGATGTCAATGTGCAGAATTTACTTGACAAGTTTCCTTCTCCGTCTGACACGTTCCCTTCGCTTACCTAGCGAATTGCAGTATCTCTTTGGCTTTGAAGTGATGCCACTTCCAGAACTAGTAGCGACAATTTGCGAATGGATGAGACTTAAAATTAAACTTAGCGACATAGGGATGAGTAGCTCTGATATTGAGACGATGTGCTGTAAGAATACGGTTTATTGATTTCGTGTCTCTTATTCAGTCAAATACTCACTTCAACATCTTTATCCAAACGATGAACATTGAATGTGTATACAGCCCAGCTGATCATTTGTGTTATGTAGAGAAACAAGAGAATACCAAAGACTTGGTGCGACGCCTGCTGGACCCACCATTTTGCATATATTGGAAGAAGAAAGTATCGCACTATTGCTAATCGTATAACGAGGAAGAGGGATTGTTTTGGTTTGGCCTTTGGAAATGTTGAGCCTGAAATGGAAAACAGTTTCAATAAATTACAAATAAAGGTGAATGAGTTTGAAAAGAGTAGGTACATCCAGTGCAATTCTCTAAGAGAAGAAAACAATATTGTTCACCCATAGTTGAACTTTCATACAGAAGATTCGATTTTGTTGGAGACAAGCAGGAGTGGGGCGTTGATACTGGGTTCCTTCGTAAGAAAAATCTTCATCAATTTGGTCCTCTGTGTGATGAGGACAAATAAAGGAGAATATATAACCGCGAACTCTATGTACTGTACCAAGATATGAATGTTTACCTAAGACACGTTTCGACTACAATCGAGCGAATGGACAATAATGCTGCAGCCAAGAGGATCTCCGACTCCCCCAGCCCCCAGGTTCGAGAAACCCTTCGTTTAAAATAACTGATAACAGGAAACAGCGCGCACACTACCCACTGAGCCACCAGAGTGGCTTTTGAAAAACTCAAAATCAAACCAGTTTTTTATGTTTTTCCAAACCTTTGTAAATCATTTTTACACTGCATGGTGGGAATTCATTGAATGGACGTGGGTTCTTTTCTAACCCTCATAATTCACCGATTTTTATGAATTGAATACACACAACAAAAACAGATCTCCCTAAAGCAATTTAGGCGCCACCTGTGGAGAAAAAAATCCCATCGCACCAAACTTCTTTCCTATCCTTCTATTCTTTCATACAGTAAGTAGCACATAAAATATAGACAATTAATCATTTGCTGGGAGCTACTTACAGCAACAAACAAAAAATACCTGCGCTGTGGTTTCTATTATAAGGGTACTGTGTCACTACAGAAAAAAGGAATCCCTTAAGCTCACGCACATTATAAAAAAAAACTTTAAGCCCATTTAACAGCTGTATAAACAAATTTGCTTTTCCCTGCGCTTCGGTGACGACTTTTCCCCCATTATATTAATAACTATGACAGACTGAAACACAATGTTAAAAAAACCCAAGGAATTAGAATGAAGGAGAGACCGGGAGAGGATATAAGACGGAGGATTGATGGTGAAACTATCGAAAAAGTAGAAGAAATACAGCTTTATTCATTAGGATTCGCTAATACACTTCTGAACGGTTGCTTATACAAGGTGGCGCAAAAATAACCTTCCGATGTTTTTTGGTCACCGACCGATTATTGCTCAAATAAATAGTCAGCAATATTCCGCGTTCTGGAGCAGTGTAGCGTAACATGGTTTATTAACGTGTATTTCGCATGTGTTTACTACACAAATGTCAAAACAGAACTGACATTAGGGGCCAATCGCAAAATTTATAGCATTTTCTGATAGGAGGATTACTTTTGCGCCACCTTGTAGTTACGCAGTGTGTAAGTATTAACGATTGCATAAATCCTTATTCATAAAAAATGTCCAATCCGTATTAGTTACACAGGGTTTCCGTCAGATAAAGTACGAAAAAAAGAAATCTCAACTCAAACTGATAAACACAACTCAGTTTTTTGTAAAAAAAAACAAAAGAAAATATTTTGCTGATATTTGGAATTTAGTGGATGAATGAATGTTCCTTTTCTATAATGAACTATACAATAAACAAATTTCAACTGATCAGCAATCCCTAACGGTCTCATCTCACTTTATTCACAAAAAAACGCAATAGAATGACCAAACTTTACCATTTTACAGAATTTAACTTTTCAAAAACAAGAGTTTTACAGGATTTTTCGTTTTTACCAAAAACAGGGAAAAAGATTAGCTTTTGGAATTTGACCCTTTTTTTTAGAAATAAAAAACTTTGGTGGACTTTCGAAGCCAATGACTTTAGTTTTGCGATCTACGAAAACACAATAAAAACCAAAACTGAATGGAGCCGCATAATAAAACTGACTGAAACAATTCTCAGGAGTAGATAAAACACATACAATTCAAGCTGAAGAAAATTATAGGCGACACGAATGAAGAGTACGCAGTCAAATTGAATGAAATGATGGCCCAATGAGTGTAACTACGAACACGGTGTTCCGTTCTCTGTTTATCGTTTTTTTAAGTAAAACTTCTTTACGCACGCTTGACTTGGGGATTAAGATGGTGAATGCGTCACGGAAGTGTAGACAAACGCACACTTCCGGCAAAACGGAAGTGTAGACAAACGTACACTTGCGGTAAAACGGAAGTTGAGAGGGAAATATAAGTTAGTGAAGACAGAAAGAGAGAGAGTTACGTTTCGTATCATACACTCTTTTGTACAGTTGCCGACGGATGGAATTTACCGGAAGTGGGTAAAGTCATTGTGTCCATGAATCGCAGGTCATTAGTTCGTGTTTTTCGTACAGATGGCCCTCGAGTTAAACAAACATAATGGTAGTTGTTTACATTTCGCCCAATAACACAGTTAATAATATTATAAAGTTTTTATATAAAAGACTTATGATTTACGGTCGAGTAGGCTCTAAAGAATTGGAAGAAAACTATCATACGTTGCCATGCCAACGACCTTGCCACGCTCTTGCGAACGTCTGAAATTTGCCGTTCGGATTCGGCGTAAAACTATAGGTCCCCTCCCATGAAAGTGGTTGGAAGGTTCTGGGGCACTAATTTCAGCAGGGGATTTCAATATTAATTTCGCGTCCGAAGATGGACAACTCTTGGTAAACTGTCTACAAGATAAATTAGAACTACAAATGAATAACAATCGAAATGCACAAGACATGGAACAACAATCGATGCAGTTATATTTCTAATTTTCATTCGAATATATCTTACTTCTCATACCATAAGCCTATTGTCTCGGCCTTACAATCCACAGTAATTACTGATGTATCCGATAATGACAATAATGAATAAAAATAAAAAATCTATTCAAAAATATTAGTTTATCAATGAAATCCCCTAATAAATTTAAATATTTGTAGAAAATTAATAAAGGTATATACATGTATATATTATACATATATCCATATATAAACATGTATATGTACATATATATGGAGCTAAAGACGTTTTACTTCAGTCGTGTGGTCTAAAGCACACGCTTTTTTTGTATACCTTATGTAGGCTCTAATATGGCTCTAAACGCAATAACTTTATTAATGAAACTTATTCAATTGTATAGAGGACGTATAAGCTGAACGCTTTTGGAGGTTGATTAGTGCGTGTATCAATGCTTTTGTATCGAAATGTCACTTTCCCCTTCTCTCTTTTACTCTGAGAAATCAAAACTACTCGTATTTTGTATTTTAATTCAATAGCCGTGTTTCTTTGCACGCGGATATAGGGATGGCATCAGAAAACGACTATCGCCGCTTAAGAATTCATCAAAAAAAAACTTGGCAGCACACATGCACCTATGACATGCACCGTGACACAGCTGTAAGTTGTAGTTAAGAAATTTGTATTGAAAGTCCTGAAATTGAAAAATATTTACTTCCGCCAATTGAAATTGATGCCAAGCATATTCTAAAATTATGAAAAACAATTTCACATTAACAGATTTGCTAAATTCAATTACCCTTAAAATGAAGTTTGAAAAATAATAATAATAAAATCACGAATAAAATATTCGGCGGGATGTGTGGTGAGTGGTTGGTGGGTTGTCAAACTTTGACATTTCCTAAAAAAATTATCGGAAGGATTCATCAGAAACGAAGAAAATGGATTTTGGAAGCACTGTTAATCCCCGCTAAAGGACTTAGCGGCGATAGCTATCCCCGCTAAAGTTAGCGTATATAGGATAAGTTGTTGTTGTATTTTACATGTAAAATTCAAATTATCCCTATATCCGCGTGCAAAGAAACACGGCTACAGTACCGTTATAATGTTGCCACAGGCGTTTTTGTTGCTTCAAGCAGCACCCAGTAAATACTTCATTGCCTGTTTTTGGGTGCTGCTTACTACTTGAAAGAATATGAGGATAGGAAAGTAATTTTGACCTTAATTGCATAGGGGAGATTTGAATTGTTGTGTGTATTCAATTTTACAAAGCATGGCTCCGGTCGGGATTCGAACGCACGACCTGCCAATCACTTTGTGAATACGCTTCCATCGCACCATTGCCACTGAGATAGGAGATATTTATTTATAGCGGCAGACACAAGTTAGAGTGCTTGTAGGAGTGTTCAGCTTGTGATAATAGGTATTGATGAACACTTTAAGTGTGGATAAAAAAAACCTACCCAATGCACAAACCTAACTTTCCTATCATTATAATTCTTCCTAGTTCCAATAGTAGGAAATGAAATACGCTCACAATGACACTGCATTTGTAGGTGTTGAATTGAAAAATTCCTGCGCTGTACACGGGTACTACTGTGAGAATTACAGAAAAGAAACCCCTTTAGCGCACGGTAACTATAAAATAAAAACACCTGTTCCTGAGCACGTGGAACGGAGTGTATGTATTTAAATTTCGTCTCGTCATCATCACGCAGCGAGAAAACGAAAAGTCAAAAAGAATAAATTGCAACGACCAGGAAAGAATTTCAAGCATCTATACAAAAAATTTCGCACCATTATCGGTTACACTTAATTTGCACACAGTACACACATATAGCTGCAAAAATTTGCAATGCAGTTACCACACACACGCCCCTGCAGTAATGTATGTATGGAAACAAAACACAAAACTATTGTAAAAAGATATTATTATCCATATTTTTCTAACCACAAAGCCAGAGCCACCCAACAATTTCCTAAACATTCATTTTCATTTTCATTCTTCTTGGAGAATTGCATGAACCTGAATGCGATCCAATTTTATATGATGTTTCCCCAGTTTGGGGAGAGTAACACCCACAGTGCCTCCACCAGGCGGCGACACCGCCGATGGTCTTTATGATAGTACTATAGAGTTTATATACAATTGCGGCAGTGCCGCGGAGCCATATTTGGGAAAAACAAAAACTGTAATACAATGCAACAATTGTTCAAAACCTGCTGCCAAACTCGGACTATTGCGTTTTTATAAGATGCGGAACAACCGATGCTATCTACGTTAAGGAACGCATACTAACTTTGTCGATGTCTAGAGACAAACGGGAGATTAAACGGGAAATCGAGCCCACCTTCCCTGTGGGCCTATTGCTTCCATGTGTCACACTACTTAGTAGTATGCAAAAATCTGAACAAACAACCGAAATCTTCCAACGAAATGTCACGTATATAAGTCGCTTAAAGCCAGTTAATAAAACAACACCGCCAGCAAGCATTGTCATTGCATAAATTTGTCTGTTATTTTACAGATCGTCCCGTTGATCTTTTGTTAAATAATCCGTTGACGACATACAAATATTGACAACTGGCAGTGTGAAGAAAGAACGACGTGTATCATCACAGCGTTTGGGGGCTCGCTCAAACTGGATGCATTAAACAAAAAGCTTCACTCAACGTGAACGTGACCCACATTTCGACTTGCAGTAAATTTCCTTTCTTTATATCTGATTGAAATTAAACCTGATTTATACTTTGTAAACAAAACATTACATACATTCTTTATAAATATGCATTTATTTAGTTTGGCTTAATCTTATCTATATTTGGCGTGGGTAGTTGCCCTGCAATCAATGTTTACATTTTTATGCAGAAGCAAATGAGTGTTTTTCGATAAGAAAGCGACAGTTTTATTGTTGTTTCTTGCCACTCATGCGTTTACTGCAAACGTTAATCATTTTAGAGCAACAGCAATTTGTATGTGACTAAAGTGTGAATGTTTTGTAATTTCTTGTTTTGTGTTTTTGTTGACAATTTCGCCTTTGAAAATCAATCATAATCTCTGCTTAAACTTTAAACAATAGAGTGGTGGTGATAAACATGTATTTGTTTTATTTGTAAAAGGAAATAAATATATACCCACAAGGCACAAAGCGTTAAGCCAATGCTTGATATATCTACGAAATACATATTGCATTCGCGTTTGTTAAATTGTAGGTATAGTCCGTACCAAAACAGTTGGCCAACGGTCGATTGCGCAGAGAGAGGATTTAAGAGAACAAAAATGACGCGAAAGAGATTTAATCACTAAGCGTTTTTGCCTGTAATTTACAATGCGTAACCCAACTTTACAGTGCTTAGAACTAAAATGAGCTATTGAATCTCCAACTAAAAGAGTACCACATACAAAATGGAAAACTGGATTGGACGAATTTGGTATCACAGCTGTTCGGCGAATTATATACAACTTCCACATTGAAGAAAAAATGATGATAACATTAAAAATGTTAAGACAACGGGTGCAGGAAGATTTGGAGCTGAACCTAAGCAATATGTCGCTACATAGGATTTTAAAAAGAAATGGATTTTCTTATAGGAAAACGGATTACAACCGTAAATTTCTTTGCGAAAGAAATGAAATCAAACTTTTACGAGTGAAATATCTGAGGAAGGTGCGGGAGTACAGGTCAGAAGGATATGAGATTATTTATTTGGACGAGAGCTATATTCACAGCTCTCACACAAGGCCAAGGGCATGGACTGACGGCACCAGTCAAGGTTTAAAGGCGCCAATTTCAAAAGGCCAAAGGCTGATAATGGCGCATGCAGGTGGAGCGAAGGGCTTCGTGAATAATGCCTTGCTTTTATTTAAATCTGGGTCGAAAACAGGAGATTATCACGATGAGATGCATTGTGAAAATTTCTCAAAATGGATGAAGGATCAAGTTTTAAATAACCTAGAGGAACCATCGGTTATTGTAATGGACAACGCATCATATCACAACAAATGGGAACACAAGCAAATCACTTCTGCTTCCGTTAAATCGGAGATGTTAGAATGGCTTTCCGTCAACAATATACCGCATTCTTCAAAAATGCTCAAAGTCGAACTTTATGACCTTATAAAGCGACATCGGACTAATCACCACCCCAAGCACAAGATTGACGATATGATTCACGGCGCGGGACACGAAGTACTACGATTGCCACCCTATCATCCAGATCTCAACCCTATTGAAAAGATCTGGGCAACAGTCAAGGGAAGAGTCGGAAGCCGAAATACAACGTTTAGATTATCGGATGTTCAGAAACTAGCTGAAGAAGAATTTTCAAAAATAACAGTTGAAGATTGGCGCAAAGTTTGTGAAAAAATTATAAGGACAGAGGAGGAATACTTTTCACACGAGCAGATGTGGGACACAATGTCGGATGCAATAATTATCAATCCAGGAGATGATTCTTCAACCGATTATGAAACTGACAGTTCTTCGAATTCAATTTAATATACATTAATATTAACTATTTCATATATAGGTAGCAAAATCAATAAATATTTTTATCTTAGTACTAAAACGTGTGTGTTTTTACTTCTTAATTCAAACCAAACCGAACCACCCATTTGGTATACTGGTGTTTTGTTTTGCTGCTCGCTGTAAATCTGTTTTATATTTGCAATTCATCGTCAATTTTATCTCGCTATAATTTACACTTTTAATCAAGGTTACAAATTTAAAAGTGGTGGGTAGTTCAAAAAGTTTTAAAAACTGCATTTCTTAAAAAATATTATTGAAGAATCAAGAACGTTCACCATTTTGTCTTTAACGAACCGTTTAATACCCCATCCTCTTTTTTGTGACAGAAAATCGTGCCTATTGTTATTGGGCATAAAATCGTTTACGTTTCCAAAAAATTCCCAAATTGTAAATTTTTTATTAAATTTACCTACCTCGCCCAAATTCAATGATATAAACAAAAAAAAATTGGTGTGACACTGCAATTTACTTTACTTTGCGTGCCAATATCAGTACCTACATGATCAATATGCACGACACAATTAATAATGATCAACGAAAGCATAATGAGCAAATAGGGTTTAAATCTAAAACCGTACACCTTCATACAGACACAGTCACACAATCAATTCATGTGCAATGTTTTGCTTAATCTATCCGACCGTGATCACATCATACTCCTACAAAGAACCGACAAGACAAAAAACGAAACAATATATTTGCCTCCAAGTAAAGTTGACATATAATGGTCTATATTTTTCCTCCGCTCCTAATTTCAGTATAAAAGAAGGAAAATGAAGAAACCACCCTCAGTGAGATCGCGACAGCGATCTTGAACACAAGGCAGGGTATACGTCGTTTTTTATTATGGCTCCGCCCATTTTCGTCTCTTTATGCTTGTTTTTGCAATTTAAGAGATTGTAAAACACATTTTAAGAGACCTGCGCAGTAGAATGGCCAACTGTTTTGGTACGCACTATATGTGGTTTCTCCAGCACATTCCTTTTCTGCTTTGTAATCAAATGTGTACTTACTTAACTAAACGGGCACCCGTCAGGTGAAGATTATTACCTCCTTATAATGTAGACATGTATATATGTAGTCGCATAGGTAAGATTTATTCAGTCTGCATTAAATTTAAAAGCGTCATTTTTAAAAATTCGGGCCTGCGAACAGCAAAATAGTTTTTTAAACATATTTTGTTAAGCTTTTTTTCAATTACAGATTTTAAATATGTTATAATTTTAGATATTATTCTAGTTTAGGATAAAACGAAAGTTAAAGAGTGGGTTTTAAATCCCTTCCTTAGCTGGATGGGGTGTAATGAGCCCCCCCCCCCCCCCCCCTGACGTTTTTAATGTGTAAACATTTTTGCTCTCGGTAGGGGCTAGTTGGAAATATCTAGCGTCAGATTTCGTCATCGTCAGATTTTCATTACCACGTGAGTTAATCGCTGCTCGACAGATCACCGCAATTGAACGACGTTTGGCGCGGTTAGTACGTAGATGAGTGACCGTTTGAGAACAACCGCGTGTCGTTGCTTTTTTTATTTTATATACATATTTCGTTATATATTTTCCAGTTTTAATTATGTTCAATTTTAGAGATTATTATTTAATTACGAAACACCGGAAAGTTGTGTGAAAGTAGATTTGTTTTGAATAATATTCAGGTTGTATAGCTTGAAATTTGTTGTACATCAGTTGGAGGTAAGAGGAAAAATATGGATTTGTACTTCGGAGACCGATGGCCGATTTAAGAATGTCACTTTTAGTTTTACATAATAAGGTTATTTACCAAGTGGTCCTTGGAGAACCAAATAAGGTCCTTAAGCCCGAAAAAAACATTTTTTTCAAAAACTCCTAAAAAACCGCGCAGTATATGTATTGTGTTCAATGTTATTTGACTAACAGATCCTTGGAAAACAAAAAGGTCCTTAAAAGTCGAAAGAAGGATATTTTTCCAAAATGCCATTAGAATCCACACGGTATATCTGTGTTCAATGCTATTTGACTAAGAGGTCCTTGAAACAACAAAAAAGGTCCTTAAAAGTCGAAGAAAGGATATTTTTCCAAAATACCGTTAGAATCCACACGGTATATCTGTGTTCAATGTTATTTGACTAAGAGGTCCTTGGAACAACAAAAAAGGTCCTTAAAAATGCCGTTAGAATCCACACGGTATATCTGTGTTCAATGTTATTTGACTAAGAGGTCCTTGGAACAACAAAAAAGGTCCTTAAAAGTCGAAGAAAGGATATTTTTCCAAAATGCCGTTAGAATCCACACGGTACTCGTATATCTGTGTTCAATGTTATTTGACTAAGAGGTCCTTGGAACAACAAAAAAGGTCCTTAAAAGTCGAAGAAAGGATATTTTTCCAAAATGCCGTTAGAATCCACACGGTATATCTGTGTTCAATGTTATTTGACTAAGAGGTCCTTGCAACAACAAAAAAGGTCCTTAAAAGTCGAAGAAAGGATATTTTTCCAAAATGCCGTTAGAATCCACACGGTATATCTGTGTTCAATGTTATTTGACTAAGAGGTCCTTGCAACAACAAAAAGGTCGTTAAAAGTCGAAGAAAGGATATTTTTCCAAAATGCCGTTAGAATCCACACGGTATATCTGTGTTCAATGTTATTTGACTAAGAGGTCCTTGCAACAACAAAAAAGGTCCTTAAAAGTCGAAAAAAGGATATTTTTCCAAAATGCCATTAGAATCCACACGGTATATATGTGTTCAATGTTATTTGACTAAGAGGTCCTTGCAACAACAAAAAAGGTCCTTAAAAGTCGAAGAAAGGATATTTTTCCAAAATGCCGTTAGAATCCACACGGTATATCTATGTTCAATGTTATTTGACTAAGAGGTCCTTGCAGCAACAAAAAAGGTCCTTAAAAGTCGAAGAAAGAATATTTTTCCAAAATGCCGTTAGAATCCACACGGTATATCTGTGTTCAATGTTATTTGAACGGGGGGTGCTAGGAACAACAAACATTTTGGTAAAATATCCGTGCCGTTTCTAAAGACATTTTGGGAAAATATCCTTTTTCGGGTTTAATTATTGTGGCTCCAAGGACCTCTTTGTAAAATAACCTGATGTAAAATAAAAGGGACATTCAATCAATTTTTATTTTAAACGCAATATGCATAATAAATCCCAATAAATTATCACCATTATAGCAAAATAAAAAATTTTGATTTAGTTATTAGTCTTTAACGTTAGGCAAAAAGGTCTTAAGTCAAAAAATTGCATTTTGGGTTTTTGATTGGGTTTAACTCAAATTTGGTTTAACGAAAAACTGCAGTTTCTGACTTAAGACCTTTTTGCCTAACGTCAAAGAGTTATTACCTAGGCAGTTAAAAAGCTACAGCTAAAAACTAATCAACTTTAAGTTAGTTACACAACCTGCAACTAATAGCTAATAGCAAAAATTAGTTGTCTTTATGATAGCTAACCACCAAATCGATTGCATTTTTAGCGCAGCTAATTTAACTACGTTAGTTACTTAGTTGTGGCGTTAGCTAGATAACAAATTAGGTAGCTAGCTCGCAACTGCGCCTACATGTTTACACATCAACTATACCGTGAGTGCAGCGTGGCTCACACTTTTTTTTAAATATTTTTTGTTTATAAAAATAAATAAAAGAAGTATAATATTTTCAACTATTGAAAACCACAAACAAATTTGTGATCCTGGGGAACAGCGCTGTTCGCCAGCGCAAAACACTGCCTGCTATTTGATATTTTTTTGTCGTATATTTTATGCATACATACGGTTTTTTTTCGTAAAATAAGGGTTAGGTTAAGTACTTCTGCTATTGATGCTCAAGCATGAGAGTGTATTTATACCAGCCAAAATATAGAAGTAGTAAACTGTTTTTACTAAGACAAAGTTTAAAATGGCAGTGATCGAAATTATAGATATGATTAAGAACGATGCCGATGACAATTTTTCAACTGAAACTATTGTGAAATGTTTGATTAATAAATCATCAAAAAGCCAAATTATTGTGCAAAACAAAGATCGATTAACACTTCCTTTGTTGAAATTAATTTCAGACAATTCTTAGGTATTCTTATTTTACTTACTTCGGTGGCGCTACAGTCCGGGGTGGACATGGGCCTTAACTAATACGCCTCTCCAGTTAGCACGATCTTTGGCTAACTGCATATAGTTGCACACTCCAAGTTGGTTGAGGTCCCCTTCCACCTAAGGCGAGGTCTTCCTCTACTGCGTTGTCCCTCCGGGTTGGAATCGAAGACTCTTCGGGCCGGAGCGTTGGTGTCCATTCGCTCTTTATGTCCTAGCCATCTTAGTCGACTGATACGTACTTTTTTGACCAGGTCGATGTCGCTGTTAAATCTCCGACTCCAAAGCCCGTCAACGCAAACGGGACTCGAAGAATTTTGCGTTCAAAACGACCAAGAAGATCTTCTTCCGCTTTTGCTAATGTCCACGCTTCTGCGCCGTAGAGCAGGACTGGGATAATGAGGGTCTTATATAGTTTTTCTTCACAAGGCCTTACTAATCATTTGCCGTCTTAGGGCAAGGTAACAGCGGTTGGCAAGTGTAATACTTCGATTGATTTCCGCTGTGGTGTCATTATCAGAATTAATAGCGGAGCCGAGGTAGTAAAAGTCCCTAACTAACTCAAAATTATAGTTGTCTTCTTGTTGACACCATATATTTTTTTTTGCCCTCATTCACCACTAAACCCATTTTTGCCGCTTCTGTGCTAATACTTGCAAACGCACCAGTGACAGCTCGCTGTGTTCTGACATTTATGGCAATGCCGTCAGCATTATGCAAGTAAAGGGTTTTTCAATAAGAGCGCTACAAAAGTTTTTTATCAATGAAATTCTTTATTCCTGTGAAAGTACGTTCGATGCCATTATGTATGGAACTCGATTTCTTTTGCATGGCCACCACGGGCACGCTTGCAGAAGTCCAGACGCTGAACCCAATTTTAACGTTGAGGCCACTGACTCCGAATTTCGGTAGTAAATTTTAATAATTTCGACTCATTTTTGGCTCGTATATCTTTCCATCATGAAATCGCAAACCTTACTGAAGAGAAATGTCAAAAGAGCGGCAAGAAATTCGGCGTCGTTTGCTGTCCCTGTCGCTCTACTTTTGTAGCGTCCCTTTTGAAAAACCCTTTAGTTGCTGAGACTTTTGGAAAATTGTGACTCTAGTGTTGGCTTGCGAGTTTCGCACAATTTTCTCAAGTATGATGTTGAAGAAGTCACATTACAGCGCATCACATTGGCTAAATCCTTTTTTGACATCGAAGGTCTCGGTGAGATTGTTTCCCGACCTTTATGGAGCAGCGGGCGTTCCCATCGTCATTCTGCACAATCTGACAATTTTGACAGGGATATGCGGCCTTAAAATCGATAAAAAGATGGTGGGTATCGATTTGGACTTCTTGGGTTTTCTCCAAGATCTGCCGTAGTGTGAATATCTGATCGGCCGTGGACTTACCGTGCCTAAAACCGAACTGGTAGGGACCGATCAGGTCGTTGACGAATGGCTTCAGGCGTTCACACAGTACAGCAGACATGATCTTATAGGCAGTATTCAGGGGACTGATGCCTCTATAATTGGCGCAGCTAAGAGGGTCTCTTTTCTTGTGGATTCTTATTTTATCGGTATATAATACATAGCCATCGATTGATGATTACTAGTCAAATGATCCATGGTAATGCAATTGTTTAACAGAGCATGCCAGGCAAGAAAATTAAAGACATTGAACGTAACATACATTTTAACAATATAAATCTGGAATATGCATGGAATACGCTGCGTTGTTTTATTGCAAATTTTAAAAATTAAAACCCATGTCGAAAAACGCTTTTCGTATCAGCATAAACGAGTAGCTTTTGCTAACATCAGAGGATATGTCATCGCAAGCATCATCTTTAGAACAATATCAGTCACGCAATGTGCCAGGAGTTAGCGGTGAACATATTCGTGTTATGCAAACACAGGAAAACCACGACGTTACCAATTGAAAGGCTGTGCTGAGCCAATAAAATGGATGTGCCAAAAATGCAATGTCCATATGCTTCAAAAAATATCATAAAAAATTAATTTTTTTATCACGGTCTTCGATTTGTTTCAAGCTTTTTTTGTTAAATAATAAAACATATAAAAAAAAACATTAATTTAACTTAAAAGTTGCAGTTTTATTTATAATTTGCTTGAAAGTAGTTAGTAACCAATCTTAGATTCGTAGAGTGGTACGCGGGGAAATAAAAATGTCAAACTCCAGGGTTCACAGACTAAGCTTAAATCTGGCAACGGATTCGTTTTTTGAGCGCCAAGTTACACTTTATAATGAATTTCATACAAAAAAACAAGTTTGAAATTTCTTGGCCGATAATTGAGGAGAAACCCGTCAAATTATGTACGATGGACTTCGTATTGCAAGCTGAAATATATGCAACAGAGCTTTGCATCAGGGGGAACTTGAACATAAATAATACCAATAAGTGCATTTATATTCTGTCCAACAGCAGAGCGGCCCTGCTTGGTATTACAGTATTTGAAATTACTTGAAAGATAGTCGGGACTGCATCAAGATACTCATAGTCATAGTACCAATAGAGTTCAATTGATCTGGTCGATTGGGCACAGCGTCTCTTTTGACACTAATTTAACAGTAGCCGTGTTTCTTTGCACGCGGATATAGGCATGGCATTAAAAAAACGACCATCGCCGCTTAAGAATTCATCAAAAAAAAAACTTGGCAGCACACATGCACCTATGACATGCACCGTGACATAGCTGTAAGTTGTAGTTAAGAAATTTGTATTGAAAATCCTGAAATTGAAAAATATTTACTCCCGCCAATTGAAATTGATGCCAAGCATATTCTAAAAATGTTCCGCTTGTAACACCAATCGCCGTAAAGGAAAAGAAGATTATAACATACAACACCTCTCCAGCTGCGTAACCCGCGTGGCTAACCAAAACTTTCAGGCTTAAAAAAACTTTCATTCAAATAAGCGGGTACGGATAAGTAACTTTCCCGCATAAGCGCCCAAACAAATAAAACTGTCAATGCACTTATCCGAGCAGCACTGTACTTTTATCTACTATCTAAAAACACAATAATTCCAACATTTCAAAACTTCAAATACACGTTTTTTCAATACATACCTCGAACTAAATCAACATCAATGAGCTCTGTTTTAAGCTTTGCATTTTTTAGTGTGAAGCTTGTAAAGCCATCTAAGATTTTCTGTTCAACTGTCTTTTCCCATTGCTGTTTGTCATATGTGCCGATCTTCTTCTGATACCTGAAAATAATAATTATATTAATAGCATATGTCATATGAGAATCATTTGCATAAAGTGAGAACAGTTAAAAAGTAGAATCGAGCAAGGTCATCAGCTCATATCGAGGAAGCGGGTGCGGCGGTGATGCGTGTTGATAAAAAATGACTATTCAGTCACGTACTATGCGAACCAGAACAAATTAACGGGCCTCAATCACAGAACAATTTGGATAAAGCTATTCATTAAACATTTCGTCATTTTTGTTTTTAAAGGGATTTCTTTTTTCTGTAATTGATACTGTAACCACAAAGCAGGCATTTTCTTTGTTGCTGCAAGCAGCACCCAGCAAATGATTCCTTGCCTGTTTTTAGGTGCTACTTACCTACTCGTAGCCTTACGCAACAAGTGGTCAAAATCCTAATTGCTTTCCGAGCGCCTGGCAGTCGACAACATGTACACGCGGCGCCGTGAGTCGACCAAAGCCTTACACGATCAGTCACCTCCCGGAAGCTAAACTTATAAACTAAGAGTATCTTATCTAGAGTAACGCACCGTATTGGGAGAGCATGTTGACCCCTCCCCCTCAACAAGTCATATAACTAGGCGCTATATTAAACCACAATGGACAACCGTAAGCGATGATCGGCCTTATAAGAGCCACGTAGCATATGACCTTCAATCTGGAATCCAGTTGACTGCTATGAAACAGTCTTCTTCTCAGAGCATAAGCCTTCCTTGCCAAGCAAGACAAGCTACTATATGTCTATTGAAATTCAGAAACTGGTCAGATACCCAGATATCTAACTACGCTTCACACCGCCAACCAATCAACCAGACAAGCACCCGTGCATTGGTTCTTACATTTATTCCACTGACTAATCGAAAGGAGATCGGCAGGGTTCGTCCTATCTGTATCCTTTTTCGGGATTGGGTGTACCACAGCTACCTTTCAATGCGCAGGATAATGTGCATTATTCAGTTGAAGTCTTGCGTCCGTTAAGGCCAAGGAAAGCACCGCTTCTTGGGAAAGAAGATATCCCCGTCGCGTACAACTCGAGTTTGTACTCAATCATATCAAGACAAGACCAATCGTGAAACTAGTTGCCCCTGTTATTTGTGGTAACATTTCCCCATGCCGCATGTTTGCCATTAATGTCTCCGGCGAAGAAGTAATAATTCTCCTCCGAGTTCAGCTGCAGGCTACAGTTAGCTGTGGCGTGTCCGAACCATTGGCAGCTCATACATTGAAGTATGCGATCTGCCCGTTTTAATTTCTCCCATCTTACAGCATGATAGTACAGAAAGCGGATATTTCGCAGCTTGTCAAGCTTTACCAGGAAGAATGGTAAGTTCGGTTACCTCCCCTTGCCACAGCAAGGTTTGACCCCCACGAACTTGAGGTCATCGCTTTCCATTTTCTTGAACTCTTTTTCGAGCTCCTGCGTGTTAATTGATCCCTTCATTAACACGCAGGAGCTCGAAAAAGAGTTCAAGAAAATGGAAAGCGATGACCTCAAGTTCGTGGGGGTCAAACCTTCCCTTCAACATTTTAACTTTTTCTCCCTTGGGGTGTAAGTAAAGTATTCGGTCTTTACATCGCCCAAGGCGGTTCACACTCTCTGGTACACTAATTAAAACATAGGTTTCTAGTTAGCTGGAACGTTTAAAAAATGTAGGTATGTACTATTTACTTAAATGTTTTGCATAGTAAATGCATGGTTGTCACACGTACTTCTTTCGGTCGTGTTGCACTTTTTTTACTCTCCCGAATTTTTAATTAAGTAACTAACTGAATATTATTTTTATTGCCTCCACACAAATTTATGAAATTGACACCTAAATAGGTGTCGCATGAAATCGCTCAGAAAAAGCGATTGTCAATTCGATTATCAATCACTTTACGTTTAACAAAAGCGATGATTTTGATTGCCAACTTAGCCAATTCCACCCCTGGTAGCGACATCTAGAAGGACAACCCGTCAGTCAGTTTGGCGTTAGTTTAATAGTCATATATGTATAGACTAATTTATAAGTTGTATATATATACTTGCGATCACAAGATTACAGTTTGCAATCGATTTTCAGTCTTTATACCTGTTGGAAATAGTATACCCACCCAGAAACTTTTACTCCCGGAAAGACTTTGACAGCGACAGAAAGAGGAAAAAAAGATGCTTTCAAGGAGTTAGGACTCTCAGGCCGAGAAATTGCAAGCAGGCTAAACAGAAGTAAGACTGTTGTAAACAGTCAATATTCGGATCCACAAAACTATGGAAACAAACAAAAAGGACGGACGGCAGAAGCAACAACATTGCAAGAAAAGCGGATTATTCTACGGCTTGCCTCAAATTCTACTCTACCAGTGACTAAAATAGGAGCCAACAGTGAATTATCAGCCAGCATAGCAACGGTCCGAAGGATAATACGAAAAAATGGTACAATACAGAGAAGAAAACTTAAAAGGAAACTATTTTGAGGCAAGTACACAAGGAGCATCGAATGAATTTTGCAAGAGAACATGCCCCTTGGAGCAGTGAATGGAAACACAATGATAAGTAGGCTACTTTCGTTCATTTTCTTTACACAAAATTACAGCTGGTAAAAAAAAAAATTGTCAAATGATGAAATCCTACGAGTTTGCCAGAAAAAAACCAGCTGTTTTTTCATTTCAAGCCAAACTTTGACGTTTTTCATCTTTTTACGCAAAAGCGTTGGCGTACTTTTCTTTCGATTCTCTCTGGATTTTGGAGATTTGACAGTTTTCATTTTTCTACACATAAAATACGCGAACGGACCTATTAGGACCTCAACTTTATCTTCAACTTCAACGTAAGACCTGTGCGAATCCTAAATTCGACGTTGCTTTGCAAATGCTGCCAACATTGAAAACATTCAAATAATCAAATGTCTGTCTATATTTTAAGCGAATTTGCTCACTTGTTTGTATTTAAAACGCCCTCAAAAAGCGGTCGTGGAAAAAGTTTGTACCTATAAGCGAATTGTTAAGTATTTTTCCTACATATTTTGTAATTCCTTTTCTTCTTCCTTCACGCAAAGCTATGATCAGGATTAAATAAATCATGACCCTCCAATTTAACTGCATTACTGGTCCGCCTGTTGTATTCGCTGTTTCGAACTCATTGACTATTGGCAGGCTTCCTTTCGGATCACTTCTGGTGATGATGCATTTGTGTGATCCCAGGGTTTTAAGGACTCCATTTTTTTATATATATATTTTGTTAGATTTTACCGAAAAAAACAAAGTGTATGCCAAAAAGGCTCCCAGCGAGTGTGGCAAATAAATTTGCATAGCTGAATTGCTCAAAAGACAATTGTTACATGCTTTGCGAAGAACAAGACTTTCATTTACAGCGACTTCTTCGATAAAAGGTTTTGTTCAATTAATGGTAGGATTTTTATAATCTTTACACTTGATCATTGCATTCCGCTGGAAGGTATACCTATTGTAGCGCTGGAACGAGACAAGTAATTGCGAACGAGACAAATATATGGTAATGACGAGGATAGGGGAATAGAGAAAGGATATTCATATCGATATGGGGCATTGCAGTTTAGTATCTCGATCAAGAAGGATCTCGTTGTATTATTACAAAGAAACATTCAAATTTAAATAAAGTGGCTTTGATAATTCCTTTTGTTTTGTATTAGATCAGAAGTGGGATAGTGGACTAAAGTTAAGTTTTATTTGTTGTCGCTTTGTGTACAGATATACATAGGGCATAGTATTGAATACGTTGAACTCAAAGCATGATTATTTTTCCAATGTGGTCGTTATAAAATGCAATTTTGTATATAATTGGTAAATGGCGTGAATTTGTTTCAATCTAAGAGGAAGATACAATTTTGGTTCACAAAATAGTAAATCCTTAACGAATCGCTGAACTGGTCGATGTGCGCATAATCATGTGGCATGTTTCATGAAAACAAGGATGTGATGAGTCATACTTTAATTCAACTGAGTGTGTAGCGGTATTCAATGGTGCGAATCGCGAAAACATGGCTAAGAAAAAGATAAGTAGATGCAAAAGGAGAACTGAATGTTCTAGAGAGACAGCACTGAATTTTCGGTTAACGAAAAACCAGTGGGTGTACTGCTCTGTGATTGATATGTGTATGCGACTATGGATATTGAAGTATCCATATGGAAGAAGAAGGCACAATGTTGTTCGATTGCAAATGTTAATTGTGATTGATATGAGGGTGCAAATATGTATATAGGAGTATATATATGGAGAGAAGTTGTGTGTTTTCGAATGTTGGATAGAGTAGAATATAATTGCATTTTTGGTTTACAAAAAAAGCGGTTGTTCTGTTCTTGAGATATTCTACGCATGATGAGCCGGCAATGTTTAACGAACCATTGAATGCAATTGTTGTATGTGTGCACGTTGGTGCTGCTCGTTTCGGCAAGGAACGTTTTCTGTATCCCTTATGGAATGTTGAGATGCGCAATGTGTACTAATTTGAAATTTAGGGATTATGCTTTGAGTTGTAGCATTAAATGGCCATTCATGCTAATTAATTGGTGCGTTATGTCAATGGTGTTTTCCATTTCTTTTCGTAGATTGGTATGGAGAACATGAGTGTTAAGATGCTCCAAGTCGAGCTTAAGAAAAGAGGTCTGCCAATATCTGGATCTAAACGTGTATTGATTAACAGAATCGTTTAACATGATGATAACCAAGGAACCCAGTGCATCGCTCAAGCAGATTGCCCATCAAGTGATACTGAGGTTACGCAGGCATGCAGTCCGGTCAATGTTGAGGAACCCGACGTTACTTTCAGCTCCGAAACACCGACTGTTAATGATGAGGAGCTTAGGGCAAGGGAGTGGGACATTATAAGACGTGAAAAGGAGCTACTAAAAAAGGAGCGGAAGATCTTCATACAGGAACGTGAATTAGCTGTAAAATTAAAGAACTTAGAAGATGCACAAGGCCGAAACATACACACTTCAGGAAGACCAAGAGTGAACCTTAGCATTAGAGAAATTGCCGACGCATTACCAACTTTTTCACCTGGGGATATCTCGTCTATGTCCTCTGAAGGTTGGGTTAACAGGGTTGAAGGTTTGGCGAAAATTTATGACTGGGATGAAAGTGCTCTACGGTTGGCAGCGGCCTCGAAAATGCGTGGCCCGGCACGTTACTGGTGGGATACTAATCAGGAGATATCGGCTTCCTGGACTCAGTTGGCGATTGGGCTAAAGGCTAATTTCCCACATCAACACAGCGAGGTAGAAATTCACCAACAGTTAGTGCGAAAAACAAAGAAACCGAACGAGACTGTCGAGAATTACTGTCATGAGATGAATATGCTGGGTAAGAGGATCCAACTCTCGGACAAAACTATTATCCAGTATATTCTCACTGGACTTAATGATTCTCAAATGAGTTCAAGCTTAGCATCAGGTAATTTTAAAGACATAGCGGAGTTGATCGAAAAAATTAAATGGTACGAGAGTATCCGGACAAATTCGCGAACTGTCCAAAAACCTACTGGTTGGCTTCCTAAAGTTAACAACTCTAATCGACCATCAACGAGTGGCCAGGCAAATTTTCAACATCGACGTCCACTACAGGAACGGAATTCTATTACCTGTTATAATTGCAACCAGGCAGGGCATTATGCACGACAATGTACACAGTCTAGGAAAAGGCAACATTCTTCTGGCCGAGACAACAGCTTTCGAGTCCCAGCAAAACTAGAGAAGTCCACAGACAAAAATTACAGAGTCAACGTTATTTGCAACAGTACTGGAATTGACTGCTATCAAAAGAATGTAAACATACATGGTAAGAAGTATGAAGCACTACTTGATTCAGGAAGTGAACAATCCATACTCTCAAAAAGAGTGGCTAAAGAAATAGGAACTACTGTAGAGAAGTGTGACGCCACTCTGCATGGCTTTGGTGGTGGAAAATGCCGAGCTATTGGTAGCACCTTGTGCACTATTGAAATAGATAAGGCCGTTTTTCGGGTTCGAGCTATGGTAAATAGTTGACGCCGAATGCCTTTCCGAACGAGTAATAATTGGAAAGGACGTGTTGAATAATCCTGCATGCGATATGCACAAGACAGGAGATGTTCTCACAGTACAAAGAATCAAGACTGACACAGGTAAGTCATTATCAGTTAATAAAATAAAATCCAAAGACATTCGAGTATGTCAAGAATTCGATTCAGATGTCCTTGTTAGTCTTCTGAATAAATATCGTCAGTGTATTGCTATGTCACAAAATGAGTTGGGTCGCACAATGCTTGTAGAAATGGAAATTGAGTTAATTAAACAAGAACCGGTAGTTTATCACCCATACAAAGTCCCATACGCCAAAAAGGAAGTGCTATCAACCATGGTTTCGGAACTTATAGATATTGGGATCGTTTGAGAATCTCAATCGGATTTTGCCTCGCCTGTCATTCTAGTAAAGAAGAAAAACGGCGAAGACCGAATGTGTGTAGATTACAGAAAACTTAATTCTATCACAAAAAAGGTAAAGTTTCCGATGCCACTCATTGAAGAACAGCTGAACAGCTTGGCGGGGTATAAATATTACATTGTTCTTGACTTAGCGTCCGGGTACTACCAAATACATATAAAGAAGGGACATACTCACTATACATCGTTTATTACTCCGGATGGTTTATACGAATTCACTTGCATGCCGTTTGGTTTAGTGAATGCTCCGTCCATTTTTCAAAAGCTAATGAACACCATAGTCCAAAAGATGAAGCCGGAAAAAATAGTTTGTTACATGGATGATGTGGTTATACCTTCTGTTTCCGTAGAGGACGGAATGAGGAAACTGGAAATGTTTTTGGAAGTGTTGAAGCAGGCGAATTTAACATTCAATCTCAAGAAGTGTGATTTTTTCAAGACTGAAATAGAGTTTCTCGGACATGTGATTAAAGAATCAATACAGCCAGGAAAATCTAAGACCATTGCAGTGGAAAAATTTGAGCAACCGAAAAGTGAACATGAAGTACGACAGTTCATTGGGCTTACAAGTTACTTTCGGAAATTCATTAAGGACTATTCCACCATAGCATTGCCTTTGACCAACTTAACCAAGAAGAACTGCAAGTTTGAATGGACTGGAAAACAGCAGAATGCGTTTGAAAAGTTAAAGAAGATTCTTACGGATAGACCTGTACTCGCGCTATTCAATACAATCGCCGATCATGAATTGCATACCGATGCTAGTTCCCGTGGTATAGCGGGAGAGCTTTTGCAGCGGGAAGACGAATTATTGCGTCCTGTAGCTTACTATAGCAGGAAAACATCAAAAGAAGAATGTGTTTATCACAGTTTTGAGCTCGAGGCCCTCGCTGTAGTTGAATCGACACACCGATTTCGTCAATATCTGTTGGGTAAGCATTTTTTAGTGGTAACTGATTGTCAGGCTCTTAAGACTGCTATGAAGAAGAAGGAATTAGTACCTAGAATTGCACGATGGTGGTTAAAGATGCAGGAATATGACTACGATATACAACACCGTTCAGGGAAGTATATGGCGCACGTAGATTCACTCTCCCGAAACCCTTGTGAAAACGCAAAAGAAACTGACGTCGTAGATATGACTGTCTTGAAAGTTACGATAGACGAGTCGGATTGGTTGTATTCTCTGCAACTGCAAGACAACGATATTAAAGATATTGCTGATATACTAAAAAGGAAACCAAATAATAATTCAGACAAGCAGATTCATAGTGACTATGTTTTACAAGACGGACATCTATACCGGTTGGTTGATGGCGAAATGAGGTTGTTTGTACCAAAAGGTGTTAGAAACCGGGTATTGAGGAATAGTCATGATCTTATTGGACATTTCTCGGAAAATAAAACGATAAAACATGTACGAGCTAGATATTGGTTCCCGAGGATGACACAATTTGTGAAAAAATATTTAAAAGCCTGTGTTGAATGCGCCTATAACAAGAGACAAATACAACCGCGTGGTGAACAGTTTACGATCGAGAAGAAATGCGTTCCCTTTGACACCATCCACATTGACCATCTGGGACCTTTTGTGAAATCAACTAAAGGAAATATTTACATCATAGTGCTAGTTGATGCTTTTGTTGGTTTACAATGAACACACCCCATTAAATACCGGACCTTTCTTGTTCAACTTACAACTTACTTCGCTTACAACACACACACTTGTTGATTGTCTTTTTTCTTTCTCAAAACACGGTGTGGTTGTTTTTTGCGTCTTTCTTATTATTCTGAATAAATACTTTTTACTTTCTTAAATCAATCCGAACTTTATTTATTCATCTGCTAACAGGGTTATGGGCCCAGTAGTAAAAGTTAAAAGTGGATTAGAGTATTTTAAAGACATTTTAAAAACCTGTTGTTCCGCTGTATATGCGAAGAAGTTTTTTGTGTGGAAACTTTGTTAATCGTGTTTTGGAAAATGGCGGATGAAAAATTTTCAATCCCGAAATTAAATAATACAAATTGGACAGTTTGGAAATTTAGAGTGGAAAGTTTCCTGTCTCGAGAAGATCTATGGAAAGTAGTTGAGGATGATCTCCCAGACGAAAATTCGAGGACAGATGTGTGGAGGAAGGATGACAGGAAGGCGAAAGGTACAATTATTCTTTTTCTCAGCGATAACCAATTGCCTTTGGTGAAGAACTGTCGACATGCAAAAGATGTCTGGACTACACTTCAGAATACTCACGAAAAAATTTCGAGATCTGTTCGTGTGTCACTTCTCAAGAAGTTGTGCTCAACAAGAGTACAAGAAGGAGGAAATGTTGAGAAGCATCTGTTTGATGTCGAGGAGTTATTCGATCGCTTGGCTGCTGCTGGACATGTGTTTGATAAAGACACAAAAATCTGTTTGATCTTGCAAAGCCTGCCAGATTCATTTGAGCATTTGGTTTCGGCGCTAGACAGTCGTTCGAATGACGACATGACATTAGAATTCATCAAGTCAAAATTAATCGACGAGTACCATCGAAGGCTGGAGCGGGCTGGTGAGTTTTTTAAGCAGGAAAAGGCAATGAAAACCGAATCGAATCGCAGTGTGGAAACTAGAACTTGTTTCCATTGCAAAAAGCCGGGACATCTACGTTCAAGTTGTCGTTCTTATTTGGCAAACAAAAGGGGCAGTGGAAGAAAAAGAAATCCTAGTACAAAGGTCACAGAGGAAACAAATATAGCGTTTGCTGCAGGTCGTGATAAACCAGGGCTTTGGTTAATCGACAGTGGTGCGAGTTCGCACATGACAAATGATAAACATTTTTTCAATTCCTTAAATGAATCGGACGGTGCAAGCATTGTTTTGGCTGACGGAAAACAAATATCATCAGCTGGTCGCGGAGAAGGTGTAATTGTTGGCGTTGACGACAATAAAAGACGTGTCAGAGTCACACTTCAAGATGTTTTATTTGTGCCGGATTTAGGAGGAAGTCTAATGTCAGTGAGCAAGCTGGCCGAAAATGTTTTTTCTGCTAGGTTTGATAAATATACCTGTAGCATAAATAATTCTGAGGGAAAAGTTGTTTTACTGGGTAATCGATGTGGAAATCTTTACCATCTTCAAGTTCTGGAACAGTCATCAAAAGCTTTAGAAGGAAAACATCATGTTAATTGTCAACATCAATGGCATAGACGTTTGGGTCATCGAGATACTGCGGTGTTAGAGCGGATGATGAAGGAACAGTTGGTTTCTGGATTAGATGTACGAAACTGTGGGCTGCAAGTTGTTTGCGAGTGCTGTTTAAAAGGAAAACTTACTCGAACACCATTTCCTGGAATAGTTCATCAAAGATCGAAAAAATTATTGGATATAGTACATACCGACTTATGTGGCCCTATGAGAGCACCAACACCAGCTGGAAATAGGTACCTGATGACTATGATAGATGATTTTAGCCGTTATACAGTGGTTTATCTATTGAAACACAAATGGGAAGCAGCAGACAGAATAAAACAGTACGTTCGTCAAGTTCAAAATCAGTTTGGACGAAAACCAGTCGTCATACGATCTGATGGAGGAGGAGAATACGACAATAATAATCTACGAGACTTTTACATTGCTGAAGGTATCAAGCCGCAGTTCATTACTGCATATTCTCCCCAACAAAACGGTGTTGCTGAACGCAAAAACAGATCTCTCATCGAAATGACAAAGTGCATGTTAATAGACGCTGGGTTGGAGAAACGATATTGGGGTGAAGCTGTGCTTACGGCAACTTATATTCAAAATCGTTTGCCATCAAAGTCAGTGGATAAAACTCCGTTTGAACTCTGGTATAAGAGGAAACCATCTCTGAAGCATATACGGAGGTTTGGCTGCGAAGCTTATGTGCATATACCGGATGTTAGACGTGATAAACTGGACTGCAAAGCTAACAAGCTAATATTTGTCGGATACTCTGATCAACATAAAGGGTATCGTTTTCTTGATCGTTCAACTATGAAGATTACCATCAGTCGAGATGCTCATTTCCTAGAAAGTGAAACACGGACAGCTGATATCGGTGTTCCAGACTCTAATATGGATATTGTGTCTGATGAAGTTCAAATCCGTTCTATCCCTGAAGGGGAAGTGATTCCAACGGAAAGTTTTGATGTTTCTGTTGATGACGAGAGTTCGCGAGAGGACGAATTTTTCGGATTTGAAGAAGAATTGCCATCCGAGGATGAGGAAGAGCGAACTATGACAAGGCGTTCCGAGCGAACTACTCGTGGAGTACCACCAATTCATCTTAATGAGTACGTAGTAGGCAGTGCATCTCTATTTTTGGATGAACCGAAGGACTACAAGGAAGCAGTTCAAGTACCTGAATGGAGAGAAGCAATGAACGAGGAGATGAAGTCACAACGACGTAATCATACGTGGGATCTCGTAAAACTTCCAGAAGGCAGAAAAGTTGTCGGCTCGAAATGGGTCTATAAAATAAAAAGAAACGAGCAGAACGAAATCACAAGGCATAAGGCCCGAATTGTCGCGCAAGGATACACGCAAAAGTATGGTGTAGATTACGACGAAGTCTTTGCTCCTGTCACGAAATTAACAACTCTAAGAACTTTTTTGGCTGTTGCTGCAAAGCATGGAATGCTGGTCAAACATTTCGACGTCAAAACTGCCTATCTTCATGGAGTTGTCGAAGAGGAGATTTTTATGAGACAACCACCTGGCTATGAAATTTCCGGAAAAGAAGGGTTAGTCTGCCGATTAAATAAGAGTATTTATGGACTTAAGCAATCGGCACGCTGCTGGAACCAGACATTACATAATTTTTTGTTGAAGCTGCATTTTAAGGCATCGGCTGCGGATCCATGTTTGTACATCAAAGATACCGGAGGCAAGAAGGTATTTCTACTTGTTTATGTAGATGACTTGCTGGTGGGAAGCATGGATGAAGGTGAGATTATTACGATTTATAACGAACTTCAAAGAAAATTCGAAATAGTCAACCTGGGAGAAGTGCGGTATTTTCTGGGAATGGAAATATATCGAAAGGACAACGTTTTTGAAATACATCTGAAAAATTACATTAAAAAGCTACTTAAAAGTTTTGGTATGGAGAACGCTAAGGTTTCTAACTCACCGATGGACCCTGGTTATATGAAAGCTGAAGATAAGACCGCTTCATTAGACAGCAGCACAATATATCGAAGTCTAGTCGGCGCATTGTTGTATTTGGCTGTGAATGCTAGACCTGACATATCGGCAAGCACTGCTATTTTAGGCAGAAAATTTCAAAATCCTACGGAAGCTGATTGGATTGCTGCAAAAAGGATCTTACGTTACCTAAAAGGGACTATCGACTACAAAATATGCATCGGCGGTGCTGAGGAGTGGAAACTAGTTGGTTATTCGGATGCAGACTGGGCTGGTGATCAAGCTACTAGGAGATCAACGTCTGGATACGTGTTTTTATTTGGAGAGTCTCCAATTTCGTGGGCTAGTCGACGACAAGAATGCGTTACACTTTCATCGATGGAAGCTGAGTACGTGGCCCTCAGTGACGCCTGTCAAGAGGTAATATGGCTACGAAAACTACTGCGAGATTTTGGCGAGATTCAGCGCGAACCGACATTGATCAACGAGGACAACCAGAGCTGCATAGCATTTGTTAATACTGAACGTATCAGTAGGCGATCAAAGCACATAGAAACTAAGGAGCGTTTTGTTCAAGATCTCTGTGCAAATAATGAGATCGAATTGAAATATTGTTCAACAAACGAGATGATGGCAGACATTTTCACCAAACCTCTGGGACCGATCAAACAAAGGAGCTTCTGTAAGCTGCTCAAACTTGATGGGAGTTAGGCGATTGTTCATTGAGGAGGAGTGTTGGTTTACAATGAACACACCCCATTAAATACCGGACCTTTCTTGTTCAACTTACAACTTACTTCGCTTACAACACACACACTTGTTGATTGTCTTTTTTCTTTCTCAAAACACGGTGTGGTTGTTTTTTGCGTCTTTCTTATTATTCTGAATAAATACTTTTTACTTTCTTAAATCAATCCGAACTTTATTTATTCATCTGCTAACAGCTTTCACGAAATACGTTATTTTAAAAGCAGTTTCGAGTACTCAAACAAAGTTGGTCATTAATTTTCTTACAGAGAATTTTTATACTTTTGGAACTCCCCGTCGTATGATATCAGACAGAGGAACCGCGTTTACATCTAAAACATTTGAAGAGTTCATGAAGAATAACGCCATTCAACATGTGCTTAATGCAACAAAAACTCCGCGTGCGAATGGACAGGTAGAGAGGTATAACCGCACAATTTTGCACGCTTTACTCGCTACTGTAGAAGAAGAAGACAGATGGGATCAACAATTAAAGATAGTCCAATGGGGAATTAATAACACACACAACGAAGCAACGGGCAAAACGGCGCATCAACTTTTAATGGGCTATATACCGAGGGATCCCTTACAAGACGTGTTAGCAGAAGGAGTTGATTTAAATCAAACTAACCAGGACATACAGCAGATTCGAGAAGAAGGAGCTGAACGCATTGTAAAGAAGCAGAGTTCGCAGAAACTTCTTCATGATTCGAAACACCGCAAAGCCAAGGTTTACAAGGTCGGAGATTTAGTTATGTCACCAAATGATGGTTCGAGTTCTACCAGAACATCCCGCAAGTTGGAGGTGCGGTATCGCGGACCATATATAATAACTGCTGTTCTTCCGCACGACAGGTACCAGGTAGCAGACATGCCATTTGCACCCAGAAACCAAAAACCATACTCAGCGGTATGGTCAGCAGACCGCATGAAACGTTGGATTGAGCTGGATATCGACTTCGACGAGGACGACGAATTTGTCAGAATGGACGAATCTGTAGCGCTGGAACGAGACAAGTAATTGCGAACGAGACAAATATATGGTAATGACGAGGATAGGGGAATAGAGAAAGGATATTCATATCGATATGGGGCATTGCAGTTTAGTATCTCGATCTCGTATTATTACAAAGAAACATTCAAATTTAAATAAAGTGGCTTTGATAATTCCTTTTGTTTTGTATTACTATGTTCCAAATTTCAGCTTTCAAGATCGAATTTAAGGGCTACAAATTAGTGACGGATAAGAAGGTTCGACATAACTTTCACTGCTTATCACAAATATAGTGCAAAAAGCAGTCTGATTGATAGCAGCTATCTAAAAGCAGCCTTATGGTGTTTGTTATTCCGTTTTACTAAAGTAAGTCATGTGTCATGTCCGGAATGTACCTACCTAAATACATAAAATATACAGGGCTATCGTTAACAAATTCTGATGAAATTTTACCCCTTACCTATTAGAAATAAAAATGCGATTACTGAATGAATGGGAAGAGTTCGCTGGGAAAATTTATTTGTGAAAAGAGTTACATCTACAGTTAACAACACATTTGAACTTGATTTGGGTTGAGAACTGAGAAGTAACTCGCCAAATCCAATCGAGTATTTCTAGTCCTTCCTTAATTAAGCGGAAATAGTAGGTACCTATGTTCAAACTGAAGCTCATAATACCAA
The DNA here is from genome assembly GCA_949715645.1 of Portevinia maculata. Lineage (NCBI taxonomy): Eukaryota > Metazoa > Arthropoda > Insecta > Diptera > Syrphidae > Portevinia > Portevinia maculata. Next base: position 227,775,930 of record OX454526.1, read on the forward strand.
ATAAATGGAATGAATAGCACATCACTAAAAGTAGTCAAATGCCAAATTATAATCAGTTCATCTACTTACCATGTAACGACTTCATCCAATTTCATAGTATCATCCAAATAATCCAATTTTTATGACCTCTGCAAAGAAAACAATAAATAAAGATGCAGACAATTACTAAATACTTCAATTGATTGATAGAACGGATACGGATAATAATAAGCGATACATTTGAAAAAACCGGTTGAAGGCAAATGCACTCGCAAAAAGGTTATACAGCTGGTGCTAAACTAGGCACACATGCAAATCGTTATCCAAACATTGAAACAATCAACTGCCGGCCGCCACACCAAACAATTAAACTTTAATTGACTTTCTATAAAGATAAAAACACAAACAAACAAACTGTTGCATTAGTTTTCACTTTTGTCCAAGAGTTCTCCGTTCTCGACAAACAAAGAAAGTCACCGTTCTACATTCGGTATAATGAGCGAGAAAATAAATCGCTGGCTTCATTAATTGCCTCACTAAAATGAATGTCACTTGGCAACTCTTTGCAATCGATCAGACCTACTAGGCTACATTTTTTCTTCAATTTTGCTAAATTTTCTACTTTTGCAAACAGGCTTTGTTCCCTTCACTAGCAAACACTTGTTTCTTATTGGTCGAACTTAACGTTTGGTTAGCTTTAACTGCAGATGGAATTGAACTCTAAAAACGATTTTTATGTACAAAATTCACTCGTGCAACATTTGTAGCACAAAAATAGATTTTTCACATATTCAATCGATAAATCTAAACCAATCAATCCATAGTTCCACGGCAACGGCGATAGGCGGATAGGCTTTGCTACTTTTGTGTTTTTTGATGGTCGACCACGGTTCTTTACAAACCTTTTAGCAAAACAGGGAAAACTACGAAACAATTTAATTTGAGTTCGAAATGAAACGCGATTACATGCAAGCAATAACAAAACCAAGGAAGACAATATTCCGCATCCACAACACGCAATCAGACTGATTCTCCGAGGTTAAATTGAAACGACTGAAACTGAAGAAGAAATGTCAAAATCATCTGGGGTGGGAACTTGTTTTCTCTTGGCGATTTGAATTTGTGGAACGTATTCTTATCAATGGAGTCTAATGAAATAAACTTACTATTAGTATTGTATTCAGTGACTAGATGGCGTTAAAAGAAGTTCGAATAACAATATTTTTTGTTTAAATTTTTGAATAAATTATGAGGGCGAGCAATTACCAGCGTCCGAACGATTATTCTTAAAGTGTGGCTTTTCATTCACATGACACACTTTCAATTCCAATTCCAGCTGAAAAAGTACAAGGGAATTACCACATTCGAATTTTTAGGCTAAGTTCAAACGATTTCTTAAACTGTCGGTACCAATTGTTGCTCAACTGACAAACTGCGGCAAGGGTGTTTGTTGTTCGCGGCAAAAAGTTTATAATTCAATATTTGATTATGATTTAATTGATTTGAAACAGTTGCATCAATTTTACATATGAAATTTGTTATTGTTTATTTTTTCTCTAGCTTTAATACTTTGCAATAAAAACAGCCAGTTTCATCTCCAAGTTTTTGGATTACATTGAATGAGATCAGCTGGAAGTTCTTTCTTATATGCAAACAAATCTTTCTAATCAATTCATTTGTTGATTGAAAAATCTTACCAAAATTATTCATTAATGATATTGATTTGTTTTTCGACAATCCCGCGATTTCAAAATGTTGACGATGTTTCGATGTTTTTATGTGCTATGGGTAGGTATCATTTTTATGTATGCTTAAACATTTTGCAAAACGTAAATTCTTGGACTTCGGCACATCTGATCAACCAACTTTATGAAAATATGTCTGTTCCACTTACGGAACTCTACGAGACAAAATCTTTGTATTTCGATAAAATTCACCCATACTTAGATTTTTGCCACACCCACTTTATGAGGGAAGTGAATAGGAATAGGGCATCCAACAGTTCGCCAAAGCGGAATGTCGCCTTTCCTTTTGTTTTTATTTTAATTTTGTTTACCGGCGTTAATTTCAAATGCACTACAAGATTAGGTTAGGTTAGGTTAGGTTATAGTGGTAGTCGGCAAAAGCCGTATCTTTGTGTATCTTTGACTAATATAAAGGTCTATTGTGATACCACACGGATCTACGAGTATCTTCTCCTACTCGTTGAATCAGTTGAAACTTTTGATAAAGTTTGAAAGACATTTAATGTCGATGTTTATGAGATCGTTGAGATCATTGTAAAAGAAAGATCCCTAATGGAGTTTTCGTCATTGAGAGAGATCAGGGCATTTGCAGAGAATGTGGAGAATATTCTCCTCCTCCTCCTCGTTCAAGCAGCTTCTGCAGAAGTCATTTGTATAGACGCCAAGCCTTGTTGCATGCAGAGAGATCACAGATCAAACACTCAGAGCGTTTCAGATCCAGCTTTGGCCAAATCTGTTTTGTCGCTAGAAAAGTATTGCCACTTGTCCACCTTAGGTTAGTTCTCTCAATGGCCTCCCTCATAAACATGAGTTTGCATGTAGCAATTGGAATGCCTAAGGGATCTTTATCAGGTAGAAGGGGCAATATGGTTCCTTTTCTGGCGAGTTCATCAGCCTACAGTTCCCTGGAATATCTCTGTGTCCCTGCACCCAGCATAGGTGAATGTTGAACTGCTCTGCCATCTCCGCGAGAGATGATTGGGAGTCTAGGACTACGATGCAGTTTGTAGAGACAGAATACAAACCTTTTATCGCAGCTTGGCTATCCAAGAAGATTCGGATGTCCATAGCGGATATCACGTTCGTCTTCAGCCAAGATAGGACTTCTTTAATCGATATGATTTCCGCCTGGAACACACTACAGTGATTAGCGAGACGCAAAGAGCGGGCTGAGGTTCAGCCTATCAGAGATCACACCTCCACCAACCCCCTCGTCGGTTTTGGATTCATCGGTGTAAAAGTGGATCGATTCATCTTCAGAATGTTCTGGGGGAGATGTTGACTTTGAAGTGATTGTCATAATGGAGCTTAGGGGTGGTGTAGTCTATGTTGCTAGTGAGGAGAAAAGTGCTACCGTACCTTTCCGAACTCTTTCTTTTATATAAGTTTTCCAGCTATGCTTTTTATTCAGAATGAAACCCAAGTATAAAAGACTTAGCTTGTGCTAATGATTGAGGGAGGGTCAATGTGTGGAATTTTATATTTCCTAGAACAAGTTCAGTTTTGTGGGGGTTAACACCTAAGCCACAACGATCTGCCCATGTCCTTAGCTTGTTGAGAGCGTTTTGGAGAAGTTCTTTCAGGGTGTTTAGGTGCTTCCCTGAGGCGGCAATCGCAACGTCATCTACATAGGCAATCACCCTTCTGCCTTCTCTTTCCAGGCCCGCGTTCACCACTAAGTTCCATAGAAGGGGGAGAGGACTCCGCCTTGCGGGGTCTCTCTACCGCCAGGTCTTCTGGCAGATGTCACACCCAGTTTTGAGTTTATAATCCGGCTTGTGAGCAGTAGATTATTTAGCTTACCAAGTGAGTCATCTACTTTCAGGGCTGACAGTGCATTTGCGATCGCCTTGAGCTTGTTAAAAGCGCCTTTAATGTCCAGGAATGCAACCATAGTGTATTCTTTATGGTGAAGGGAATATTCGACTGAACGTACCAACGTATGTAAGGCTGTTTCCGCAGATTTGCGTTTGCAATGTATGTTGAGCAGTAGACAGGAGTCTTATTTCAATGTTAGTATGTCGATGGATATCAATCAGCTTATGGCTTATGGGTCTGAGGTCTTTAGTATTTACATGTTAGCATTTACCGGCTTTGTTATAAAAACCACTTTAACTTCTCTCCATAACACCAGTTCCATGCAGCTTATCAGAATTATCTCAAGCAAAGGCAAGATGATATCTGAGGTGTTTTGAAGCTCTGCTAGTATTATGCCATCTGGCCCCGCGGATTTATACGGTTTGAAGCTGTGTAGTGCCCACAGCAGTTTGACCCTAGTAATCAGACCCGTGTAGTTAGTTTTTCGTGCAATTCACCTGTTTCGGTTTGCGATACTAATAACGTGGGAGCTACCTGGGAAATGTGTTTCCAGTAGCAGGTTAAGCCATTCTTCGCTAGAAGTGTTTTTTTTTTAGCCTTGCTGCCTGTTATGATTCTTTTATTTTCCCACAAAACAGTCTCCAAGACGAGCGTTTTTTGTAAGCATTGAGAGATGCTTTGTATGAAGCCCAATCGGTTTCAGCTTTTGTGAACTTGGCTTGGTTGAACAACTGCTTCTTAGAAGAATTCCGAAGTCCACCAACGAAGTCGTTTAACGAAAAATGCGCTTCGTCGCTGAAGATGATTTTGCAATGAAATTCTTCATTCGAGAACGTACGTGGCTTCATATGATCAAGTGCCTTTGTTTCTTGAGTCAGCCTGATCTTGTAAGGGTGTTGGCCAAGATCCTTACGCAAAATTCTCTATATTTTGGTCTGGGAGAGGCCCAATTCTTGAGAACGCCGTGAAATTGACTGATTTGGCTGGTTAGTAAATTTTAATTATTTGTAAATGAATTATGAAAATGTTGATTTTACTGGATATTGACATTGACAGTTTGGCAAGCGGTTTAAGTTGTTTGAAGTTGTCAAGTCGCTAATGAAAGATTCTTTATTTACATTTTGTGCTGCGATGACTGGGATTCTCTCTTGTAATCGCTGTTCACTTTGGAAGCATTTTTCTTCAGTAATCGAATGAATGAAGGTGTAGCAAACATCCAAGAGTATCAATTGTCATGAGAAGCTTCTTAAATATTCCGTTCGGATCTCGTGGCACTCGTGCCAAAAATATAACTTCGCAAACAAATTTTCAGCCCTGTATGGACCACAAATGCCTTTTTCTCTTTTTCCAACGACGAACTAAAGGGATCCCTACTGGTGAGTGAAAGTTTAAACACAAAAAAAATATCGACAGGTCCCCAGATTTCGAAACACTTCGTCGCTGAGGCCAATGAAATGCTGGTGTTGCTGCATTTGTGTGATACAGGACCATTAATGCCTAATACTTAATTTATTTATTGCATGCGCTGCAATGCCTCTTTCATTTTTTTCTAATCTCTTTTTTAAGTAGCAATTCATATACAAATCACGCAGATTTACATGTACAAAATGAACATGGTAGGTTGGTTCGAACCGGCCCTCGACGAGGATGCACAGCAAGAGTAGAGCTTTAACATTTGTTTTTGTTAATGTTGATGGTAATATGTCAGAAACTTTCGCGCAAATGCCAACAAAAAGTGTACAAAGTTTCAACACAATCCGATGAACGATGCACGAACGCAGAGAAGACGAACTATTATCCGATACGAGTCGTATGCCACCTATTGTACGTTGCTTTTGTTATGTCAGAATCTTTTGCGAAAGTGCGAACAAATAATTCAAATATAAGTTAATATTTGTAACGCTATCATTTACCTTTTAGGTGATTTCTTAAGCGGTCCCTAGACGCTCAATATTATTGTGCAAAATATTGCACAATATTATTGGCTAGGCCCCCAGACGGTTCAATATTTTATACAATAATTTAGTTGGCAGCTGATACTTGTGTAGACAACATGTTGTGTGATACTGAAATTTGTTGTGTGGCCATTGCCCTTGCTGTTTGCTTAAAAAAGAAGGGAAAAAAGCGCAGATGGATGAAAGATTGGTACCAAAAAAGAAATGTGTTTACTTATGAAAATTTATTGAATTAGCTCGCAGTGAGTGAACCCAACGATTTTCGGAATTTTCTGCGACTAGACGGTACATTATTTAATGAACTGCTGGAAATGATTACGCCTGCAATCAATAGGCATAATTATATTAGAAACTTGCACAGCTTTCATATTGTTCATTTTTTTTATTTCGGTTACTATAGTCCTTGCTCTTTATATCCCACAAAGTCGGCAGAGTTTCAAACACTTCGATAAACTCTAAAATAAATTTTCTCTCATCCTCTTTTGCTGGTGACATTTTCACTGAAATCACTCGCGGAGGTGTTTACTCTTCTACACTTGAAAATTAAATAAACAAATATTGTGCAATTGTACCCACAGACGATACAATATTTTATATTGTGCAATAAATATCAAAAGGGTTTTGATTTTCCTCAATATATTGCACAACCTTGCAATATTATCCATAGACGGACAATAATATTGAGCGTCTAGGGACCGCTTTACGCTTTTGAGTGATTTTTTCCTTTTCTTTAATTATTTTTTTTTTGTATTCAGAACTGCTGCACGTAATACATTAACCTCTTGCCCAACTACATGTGTTGATCTTCCTCACTTGCATTGGGAATCTTCTTCTTACTCGCGCGTCACTTATATTGCTATGCCAGAAACCTTCACGTAAGTGCCAACAACAACCGTATTAAGTTTCAACTTAATCAGATGAACAATGCGCGAACCCACAGAAGACGAACACACAAACATTGATTTTTATGTATTAGATTTAATTTTTTCAACTTATAAGTTTCGTTAAGTAGTGAGATATCAAATTACAAAATATTTATGTTTAATAATTTAAAATTTATTTTTTCTGAAAATGCCTTTTATGTAGTTATTCATTTGTAACAGAAGTACCTTTGCTTTGTATTTTATTTTATCTCTTTTTTTTTATTTTTCGATATATGAATTATAAAATGGTGAAAATAATTATAATTTATAAATCTATCTAGTTACAGTAACATTGAAAAGCCTCATGCACACTAAATTCATATGTGCAGTGACTGTAGGTATCGCTTACAATTAAAACCGGTTGGCCGTATTCGGTTTGCATGAGGCTTAAGTTGTCAAGATTCGTGATGTTTCATTTCGTTTTCTATTTTTTTGTTGTTTTTATTAAAATTGTCTAATTTAGACTATAACGTTAGTGTTTCTATCAATGTCGTTAGTCTATCACGTCTGTTTTATATGTTGCACGGGCGGTGGAGGTGCTGGTTTGAAACATTGCAAAAGGAACGCCGTGTACATGATGAAGCCGATACCCAGTGCTATGAGGGCATACATAAAGATGTTGAGTTCAGGTTGTCGGAAACGATTTTTTCTTAGCCATTCCAAGACTTCATCTTCAGATAGAAGATCGCCTGGAAAATAAACCAAAATGTGAAAACGAGACCTTTAGCATAATTTTGTATAATAACGCTAGAAACACCTCAACACGTACCTCTGTAAATACTCGGAAATCTTCTTCTAAAGTATACCATAGCTGGCAGTTTTGTTACTCCCCACTTTTTCGCATATCGATTATCGGCCATTTTTACAAATGTTATGTCCAAGTTATCAGTTTCGCTGTCAATATTCTCCAACTTTTCCAAAGCCGCTGCACTGTCCTGCTGGTTGTGTTCATCTAAAAGAAAGAAATTTATGCCGATAACTTAAAGGGACCCCTCCTTTCTGCCTTACAGAAGTAGACCGTAAGAAACTCATTCTCCTCCAGCAGTTTGTCCAACATTTTCCGGTTAACTTCTTCGATCTCATTTTTAATTTCGAACACGTCCTGCGATGTCAACCAAGTTATAATCTTATCGTGCTGATGCAAATCTCCATCGTATAAAACAGGAACTTGTTTTCTGAAAACAACATTGACAATCAAGTCGTTTATCAAATTTAAGCCAATTTTCACCTGAAGTAAACCAATGATGGAATATTGACGACTTCATATTTCTTGGCAGCTTCAACACTGGCTATCTTTACAAAATCAATACCAAACATATCTGCTTCACCATCGATTTCCTCCAACTCTTCAAGGATTTCCTCACACTCAGCGCAGTCCTCGTCATCTATCAAATTAATAAATAAAAGAGCCTTACCATTTATACATTATTTACTTACAAAAGAATACAACCAAGAGGGTGGACTCTGCCATCAAACGGTCCAACATTCTCTCATTGACCTCTTCGATTTCATCGGCCAGTTCTCGATTATCATCATCAATCAGCCATTCAAGAACAGATTGTTCGTTTTGAAGATCACCCTCAAAGAGAAGTGGGTTGCCGTTTCTAGTAAAATTATAAGCGTTAACATGATTTCTATATTAGGACTACAAAATTCAACACTTTAATTCATTTCAGGGAAATGTTAGGTTAGGTTAGGTTAGGTTTATGTGGCTGTCGGCAGAAGCCGACACACTTAGACCAATTTAGGTCCATTGTGATACCATGTATATTATCTACCTCAACTCTGTAGATGGGACTGGCCAACGACACACGGTTGTTCTCAAACAGTCCCCCATCTACGTACTAACCGCGCCCAACGTCGTTTAATTACGGTGATCTGACGAGAACCGATTAACTCGACGTGGTATGGTCGTTGGTTATGGGAAATGTTACAATTAATGAATGTCAGATGGACTTCAGCGAATAATTCATTAGGGTTTTATTTTCGAACCAACAAGAAAGTATACTTCAAGCCCGGTACACAGCCTCTTGGAATTGTAATGGGAACACAGTCCCCGATGAGCAGAGGAAAGTAGATGTATTTTAACAAAATTTCCAGAGTGATAGGGCAATGAGGTGGTGGGGCCAACTCAGTGTAGAAAGAATTTGCCAGCTATAAAGAAGCTTAAGAACGAAAGAGGTTTGCCAACTCTTTAGGTTTACCAACGAAGTTCTTCAGATATGACAGTTATGTTTTGTATCATCAGTCAATTACGGGTGGAAGAAAGCATAACCTAGTGACAAGTTAAAGGAATAAAAGTCAGAAAACCAAAAGCTTGCACCCCCTTTTCGTTCCCTTAGAGGGTGATTTTCCGTCTGATCTCGTGTCTTCAGCACGAAAAGAACCAGCATACTAAATTTTGAGTTTCTAGGTCTAATGGCTTAGGCTACACTGTGTGCTCGATTTTTTTAGACTTGTTTCTTTTTCAACAGATAGACTAGCAGACACGACCGGCTTCTATTGAAGAACAAAAAGGAGTAAGGTACCTATTTGAATTTGTGTTTTATTTTGTTACGTACTTCTGCTAAACTTTGAACGTTTGCCACCACACCGTTGGACAGTCACCCTTTAATTCCAAATCCACGCAAGCCATGATTGACTTAATAATTCATTATATGGACTTTCTACACCTGATAGATAAACTATTCCAAATAGTATTACATATCAGGTCATATATTTGACTAATCCTCAACAGTTTATAAAATATCCTGAAATTATATCTTAAAAACACAACCCTAATGTAGGAACCTGCCTAGATTATGTCATTGCGAAAATACTTTTAGAAAAGTTTACTAAATACACTCGACAGTAAATAAACCGGGCCACCCGCTACGTTCAAACTCTGATTCGATTTTCTTTTAAAGTATAAAACATACAACTAAAAAAATAGTACCAAGAGAAAGTGTGTTATATGTTGAATAAAATGAATGGAAACTCATTGGGATTATTCAATTAATTCCGTGTTTATTTAAGGTTAAACAAACCTTTTCCAGTTGTGTTAATTAATGTAATCATAAAATGAAAAAAAAAAAAAATAATCCAATAACAAAGAAAAAATTAAAAAAAATGTTGGTCAATATCTGGTATTGCATCCTTGAATTCATCGACCTCACGAGCCTGACGATGAAATCTTGAGAAATAGCATTCCACTCCTCTTCAAGTGCGATTCGCAGCTCTGGAAGCCTTGTTACAGCAGGTATCCGGGCTGAAACTCGTCGTTTCAGTTCATCCCATAAATGTTCTATCGGATGCAAGTCCGGGCTTCGAGCTGGCCAGTCCATCGTACGAATACCGACGTCCCGTAGATACTGGGTCACCACATATGCATCATGAGGCCGTGCGTTATCTTGTATTAACAGCATATCCTGCCCGATATATCCTGCGAAAGGTAACACATGGTCTGTCTGAGAATTCAAACCACATGTACGGCCCATTGGTTCGATGAAAACTAAAGCTGTATGTGCGGTTTAGGAGACGCCGCCCCCGACCATTACAGATCCTCCTCCATAAGCAACGTTTCCTCGGTGCAATATTGAGAATATCGTTCACCAACGCGACGATATACTCTCTGACGTCGATCACTTACATGTAGACTCAACTTGGACTCATTAGTAAAGAGTACATTACCCCACTGCTCCAACGTCCAATCCTTATGCTCTCGAGCAAATTCAAGGCGTACTCGACGGTGGGCTACGGTTAATACTGGGCTTGTTTCAGCGCTATTTTCAGTCACGTTCTGTTCAAAAAGTCTCATTCTGAAGCTATCTGAACTTATGAACACTTGGTGTTCGTCCCGCAGAATTTGTTGGACTTGAACTGCATTTAGGCGGCGATTTCGCAGAACAGTAAGTTTAATATACCGATCATCTGCTGCTGATGTAGCCCTACGCCTGCCCGTACCTGGACGTCGATCGAATGCCCCAGTCTCTAGATATCTTCTGTAAGCTCGTTGCACCGAAGATCTGCTAATTTAAAGTCTTCCAGCGACCTCACGTTGCGCAACGCCTGCTTGAAGTAGTGCTATAGCTTGAGCTGCTTCCTGAGGTGTCGTATCCATTATTAACAACGTTAATTACACGCGGCTGAGCAAACACTGGACTAAATCTAAAAAAATTATAACAGACACTGACTAACCTCATTGGATGATGGGAAGTGGGATGGTTATGATCCCCTTAGTCCAGATGATAATTAATAACCTAGTCGTTAAAGAGAAGAAAGAAGAGGGGAAATGGTCATCTCTCGGTTCCATTACATACATCAAATGGTCACTTGATTTCAATGAAATTAGTTTTGACCCACTTCAAGAAGGAAAATAAAGTACACCAGTACCCAGTTATCAAGTGAAATACAATCGAAATCGATTTCACAATAATGTCGTCATCATTCATTTGCAATCGCACTGGTCATCCATAATTTTCCAGAAAAGCATTTTCCCACCACACCGTTTTTTTCCCTCTCGACCGTCCTTTCATAATAACAAACAATTAAACATACAATACAGGGTCATCCAACAAGAGGTCATTTATTATTAGGTCAGTTCACGTACTTTATGTGTAGAAAAATGAAAACTGTCAAATCTCCAAAATCTAGAGAGAATCCTCTCATTTCAAAGAAAAGTGTGCGAACGCTTTTGTGTAAAAAGATGAAAAACGTCAAAGATTGTCTTGAAAAGAAGCAACCGCTGCTTTTTTCATCGGCAAACTCATTGGATTTCATCATTTGACAGTTTTCATTTGTTTACCAGCTGAAATTCTGTGTGAAGAAAAATGAACGAAAGTACATTTTTCGTTCGTTCATCTTTTTACCATTTCCACAATACGCGAACGCGTTTGTGTAGTTTCGCACGAAAGTTAATATAAATTTACGTTTGTTTAGAATAGTTCAACATATTTATGGAAAGAGGTGATATTTTACAAACTCTGAGGTTAGTTATAAAACACAAAATCTGCCAAAGGTTCGCCTCGGCTCTGCCTTAAAATAGTCTTTCTTTGGTTTTCGATCACGTTTTGACCTAATTGCGAGGGTATTTCGAGAATAACAGCTCTGATATTTTCTTTTAGTACATGGCGTAGGCTTTATATAATTTAGATAGAGCCAAAGGAAAAAGTAGAATGATCTTAGATCGCACGATCGCGGCGGCCAATCGAAATCTCCATTTTGAAAAATCACAGGTCCAGGGGCCTGTCACACAATGCTACAAGTACTTGTAACACAGGTGAATACATACAAGTGTATCACATTTCTGCAATACATAACTACAAGTCAACTGGCAGCTCTACAAGTGTATTGGGCCAATGCTACAATTCGGAAATTGTGTTATTATCCTCTTTCTGTACCTCAGAGCGACAAGTGTAGGAAAAAAGTAAATACCACTTGTAGACTAGTAGATAAAACAATAAATTTGATCGTGATGATTGCGACTATTTTTTAACCTAAAAAACAGGGTCAATCGTCAAATTTTATACATTTGTGGTACATTTTATACATTTTTTCTGCGTCTACACTTGTCAGACTAATATAATTAATTCTACAATTGACTGTTTTTTTTTTTTTTTTTTTTTAGCGATGGAAGGTGGAAACCTTGCATGAGGCACCAATGGTCCGACGTCCATTGGTAGTGCCGGATTCCTACCGGCTAAAACCACCTCCCTTCCCGAACAGGCCGATTCGTTTCCCCCGCGGAACCGCCGTGAGACATTACTTCGCGGGGGTCGGTATGAAGACTTAGCTTGTTGCTCTATTGTTGGAACTATTAGATTTCCGTTGGCGTTCTAAACGTCTAAGATCGCTGAGTATACGCACCGCCACGTTACTTACAGCGGTCCAGTTTTCGTCATTCCGAAGCATATAGTTTACCACATTATCGGGCGTGGGCCACTCGCCGAATTGGTCCCGCAGGGAGATCCTCTCGGTTTCGTACCGTTGGCAATGGAAAAACACGTGTTCCGCGTTTTCAGAAACATTTTCGCAATGCGGGCAATTTGGGCTGGTTTCATGTCCGCGTTTGAAGAGATATTCTCTGTAACAGCCATGACCAGTCAAGAACTGGGTCAGATGGAGGTTTGTTTCACCATGTTCCCTTTTGATCCATACATCAATCACTGGTATAAGTCTATGCGTCCATCTTCCCTTTAACGAATCATTCCATTGTTGTTGCCAAGTTGCTATACTCAGACTCCTTTCATATTTTCTTTTGTCGTTATCTACCCGACCATTTCGGACTCGCTCGCTTTTTAATTTTACCATTTCTTCAGCAAGTATATCGATAGGTAACATTGAAGATACGACGAGTATAGCATCGTTCGAAACGGTTCGGAACGCACAGGCGACTCTTAGTGCGCTAAGACGATGGACAGATTTGACTCCCCTCATGTAAGACTTAACTTTCGTTGCACTTGACCATATTTCTACCGCATACATGAGAATAGAACTGGCAGTTCCTGCAAGAAGAAGTCTCTTTGTTTGTTTCGGGCCCCCGATGTTACTCATCAGCCTTGAAAGCGCGCTTACGGTTTTTGATGACTTTCCGCATACATATTCCAGATGATGTTTAAAGCTTAGACGAGCGTCTATAATTACTCCGAGGTACTTAATAAACGGTTGGGAAACTACTTCTTGCTCTCCTACTCTAAGCGTTATCGTTTCCCGCACTTTCCTACTCGTAATAAGTACTGCTTCCGTTTTGTGGTCGGCGAGTTTCAAACCTGCGCTAGAAAGCCATGTACGTACATTTGCAACTGTCTCATTACAGTGCAGCTCGACTTCTTCTATTGTTTTTGCCACAACTACCACGGCTATGTCGTCTGCAAAGCCGATAATCGACGCTTCTCTTGGAATCGGTAGACGCAGAATCTCGTCATACATAACGTTCCATAGCAAGGGGCCTAGAACTGAACCTTGTGGCACACCGCCCGTTACTTCATACCCTTTTATTCCCTCATCAGAGTCGTAGAGGAGAACTCTATTCGAAAAGTAACTCGTAATAATCTTACAAAGATAGTCCGGTATTCCAATAGTGTAGAGACAGCTAATGATACGTTCCCAATTCGCCGAATTAAACGCGTTTTTTACATCGAGCGTTATAACGGCGCAGTATTTTTTGGTTCCTCCTTTCCAGCGCCTTCCTTCTATAGCGGCTCGGGCTCTCGTAATTACCGCATTGATTGCATCTACCGTAGATCTTGATCTGCGAAAACCGTATTGGTGTTCCGAGAGGCCTCCCGCCGTTTCAATTGCTGGCTGGAGCCTGTTGTAAATAATTCGCTCGAGAATTTTACCAATCGTGTCCAGTAAACAAATAGGACGGTAGGAGGATGGTTCGTTCGGATTACCCTTTCCTTTCGGCAGTAGGACAAGTCTTTGGCGCTTCCAAGGTTCAGGAAAAATGCCCTCCTGGAGACATGCGTTGAACATTTCGGCAAATAGGTCAGGTCGTGTTTTAACTGCGATTTTTAGGGCTCTATTTGGGATACCGTCCAGTCCCGGAGCCTTTCTATCGCGTACCTTCTTACAGGCTTCGGATAATTCTTCGCGTGTTACAATGGGTATAGGCGCAATTTCGTGAACACTTTGACTACCGAGCTCTGTACTTTCTTGGCGAGGAAACAGAGTCTCAACTATTTGTCGTAACAAAACTGGGCACGTCGGTGATTGCATACGGGGACCTTTTAGCCTCATCGATACGATTTGATAAGCTTTACCCCAGACGTCGTTGTTGAGTTCTTCGCAGAGATTCCTAAAACAAAGGCGCTTGCTAGACTTAATAGCTTTTTTAAAACGGCTTCTTGCTTCTCGGTGTTCGTTTCGTGCAAGTTGAATTTGATTGTCATCAACGTGTCGTATCCGGGAACGCTGGTAAATTCTTCGCGTTCGGTGACATAACAATCTGAGTTCCGCGATCTCGGGAGTCCACCAGTATACTGGAGGTCGGTGCTTTCCTGTTCCCAACATGGACATTGATGCATTACACGCGTTGACTACCATCCGTGATACCTGCGTTACGAATTCCCCCGCATTCCTGGCTTCAATTATCGCTTCACTGACGACGAGCCTAAGGAGATCTTCATCTAGCGTGTTGACATTCCATTTAGATCGCTTCAACTTCACCCGGCTATGACGGTTTACTGGTCCGATGTTGGCTCTGAATAAAATGGCATTGTGGTCGCTATGCGTGTAATGGTCGCTCACATGCCAGTTAGCATTTCGAAGCAGGCTGCTACTTGCGAAGGTAAGATCGATGATAGATCCCGATCTAGCTGTGCTAAAAGTGTTAATACTTCCGCTGTTAGCTAAAATTATGTCCAAACAAGAGAAAGCTTCCAATAGAACAGTCCCTCTTCGATTCGTATACGGACTGCCCCATTCCGATGCCCATGCATTAAAATCCCCTGCGATTACGACGGGACTCTTACCCGTAGCAGTAGCAACTACTCTATCTAAAACTCTCTCGAAAATATCGATAGTAGCGCTAGGTGGAATATAGCAGCTGTATATGTAAATGCCGTTTATCTTAGCCCATGTAAAGAAGTCTTCGGGCACCTCCGCGTATTCCTGAATGGAGGCGTCTCCGCAAACCCAAATCGCAGACGTTTTCGTCGTGTCGGTAACCCAGGTATTTCCAGATAGGTTTCTATATTGCTCGCAGAGAATCGCTACATCAATTTTCCGTTCATGAACAGTTTGCAGTAGGAGGCACTGGGCCGCTTCACAATGATTTAGATTGAGCTGTAATATATTCATATTTTTTTCGAAGAAGTTTCTATCGCTTTTTTGTATTCTGGACATCTCCTACTACCAGTTATATGTCCAGAATCGACATTTTTAACTTCACAAAGCAAACATTTTGGTCTGACTTTGCAGTCCTTCAACTTGTGACCATTTCCTCCGCACCTGATACACAGATCGGTTCGGTCGTTAGAACTTTTGCACGCTCTCGCGAAGTGTCCGAACTCAAGGCATCTAAAGCAACGCTTAAGAATAATTTTTTCTCGTATTCGGCAGTAGACCCACCCGATTCGCACTTTCCCTATTCTCAGCATCCTTTTCGCAATTTCCGCTGGTACGCTGATGGTGGCTGTTTGCGTTCCACCATATGCTTTCCTCACGTTCTTAATCATTGCGGCGTTGAATTCGAAATTCATTTGATCTGTTAAAGCGGAACAGATCTCCTCCTTTGACGTCACTTCGTCTATATCCTTACATTCTAGCAAGGCCTCTTGAGTGAGTGACCAAACGTCACCGTTTTCTCCCAGTGCTTCCTTAATTTTTTTCTTATAGACTGCGGTTGTAGGACTTGCAGCTTTATTTAGCGACAGTAAGAGGTCTCCGCTTGCTGTTTTACGGATTCGACTCACATTCGTTCCTACTTCCTTAAGTGTAGGATCTGCCTTTAATTTCCTGAGTAGGTCCGCATACGATAGTTCACCGGTTTTTTTAATGACTATCGCATCATGACGCTGTGGTTTCTTAGCATCTTCGACAGACTCTTAACTGTATCAGGCATCTTCTACAATTGACTGTAGGCGTGTACACTTGTAGCTTTGTCTTATAGGCCCCTGGAAATTTAGTAAAACATCATGGTATTGTTCATTCATTTCCAGAACCTAATAAGTGCTATAGTTTTTCAATTGCAAAGAGGAGTCAATTTGAAGATTGAAGGGGAGATAATTCCGTAAAAAGGGCACCAGTGAAAAAGTGTTAAATATTTCGTGTAAGGATCAACGATTGGATTAGTGAGGTGTTAAAACAAATTCATTCGAGTGAAAATATTAAAGAAAGTATACATAAGAAGTTATACTTCCTTCTCGCGGTATTTATATAAATATGTAATTGTTAAAATCGTACACCAAGTAGGGAAATGCGAAATATAATTGATCGAATTTCAATTTAGTGAAAATTATCTAAGGACTTCTTTTAAAAATATATTTTTATAGGTATTTAACTTTTTTTTTGTAGAGATGTAACGGATACAAACTGGATATTGTATCCGTTATCCGGCCTATCTGCCTTTTTCTATCTACAGCACATCGCTGGATACTTTTTTAGTATCCGGCTGATAGGCCCTGTATCGGTAAAAATGTTAAGAAATGGAATAAAAGAAACCTCCAAAAATATACTGTGTTTTTTAAAGCAAATCATTTTTCCCTCGTTATTTTTTCCGACGTTTCTGCAGTGTTTGTTGTCTCCTTCAGGGGTTTGATTATTAGAAAACATAAGAAATATGATAAACATAAATATGAATTAAGTGTACAGTATGACTTCTTCTACTTCTTTTTAATGGCAGTGAGGCTGTGATCAGGATTTAAGTTATCATAACCCTCCCACTTAACTGCATCGTTACTGTTGAACCTCAGAAAACAACGACATGCTTCCCGATTTTGAATCACCTCGTCACTGAGGCCAATCAAATGCTGATGTTGCTGTATTTTTTGTTTCAGGAGTTGTTAGGACTGCCTCTCTTTCGCGTTTGTATGGAAACGTGTATTGATATTGCCTTTTTGACAGAGCTCGTGATCTCTCCTTTAAACATGGCAGTACCAACCGAGCCGGTCGCGCTCTATTTTTGTCAAGATTGGTTCTTTGGCGTGAAGGCTTCCTCGGATCTTGGAACTCCTTATTCGATTAATCTTCGTTACTCCTGCTGTCATGCGAAGCATCTTCATTTCAGCTGCCGTTAATTTGCCCTCATACTTTTTGTACACTGTCCAACATTGTGAACCGTATGTGAGCGCCGGGCGCACAACTTCGGTGTAGAGCCTTTCTTTCAACTTATGGGGCATTTTTCGATCACAGAAGATGGGTGAGTTTTCTCGCCTCTTTATCCATCCTACACTTACGCGATGCTTAATGGCATCATCACAGTTTGCTTCGCTTTTGATCAAAGATCCAAGATATTTGAACTTTTTTGGGAGTCACCCTTCCATTTATAAAAATGTATGGAATAGGTCGGAGTGGATCAGAGAACGGGCAGCACAAGTATTGTGTTTTTACCAGACTAGTGCGATACCCAGTCCCCTTCAAAACTTCCACCCATACATCAAGTGCTCGTTGCAGGGACGTTTGATCGCCGCTAATGATGGCTTCGTAACCAAAGAATAACTGATACAGTTAAGAGTCTGTCACTATTCAAGCAGATAATCAAGGACTGGAATAAATATCAATTGACTTAAGACGTTTCCTTGGTGTACACCGACTTTGATTGCAATCTCCTCTGTGACGCCAACGGGGCATCTTACTCTTGTCTTTAATCCCTCATATATATCAATGATTATTTGAACGCATTTTTCTGGAAATCCTCGCTCTCCTAGCGCCACCCATAACAGATCACTTGGTTGTCTTTCAAAGGCCTTTTCAAAATCAACCAACACCATATGCAAATCTTTTAAGGAATCACGATGTGTTTCCACCACGATCCTTATACTTTGGATTGTATTTGTGGTAGATTCACCCGCACTGGTCATCAGATAGCCGTATTATTTTCTGCATTCGGCTATCTAATACCAGCTCAACGATCTTCATGGTGTTTGACATCAGCTTGATTGAAAGGCAATTATCACAGTCTTGCGTATCGCCTTTTCCTTTGTAGGTACAATTGTGTAGGAAGAATAAAACTTTCCCTCCAGTGGTTAGGCATTTTATCGCCTCTCATCAGTTTGGAGATGAGAATCAGGAGCCATGATAAGCTCGATGTCTTCCATCTTTTTCCACAACTCAGAGGGTCTCCTATCTTTTTTAAAGGGTTCGACCGCCTTCCTTACTTTTTCGACAATGATGTTGGGTACTTTTTCATTGTTAGGATTTACTCTCGGAAAACATATCCGAGGAAATTGTTCGTTTAGAAGTCCTTTACTGTTGCCACATGTGTAGTCTTTTTGCGTAATCCAAAAGAAGCAATCCTTGAGCATTGTTGATGAACTTTGGCGAACGGATTTCCTGGGAATTTCTCTTTCTCTGAGCTACTATTTTGAAATTGGTTGTGCCCCTGTTCAAGCTGGTGTGTCGGAGTTCGGAGATAGCCTGGATATCTATCAGCAGCCGAAGAAGAAGTTTGTTCTTACTCCCGATAAAAAAAGGAGGTGTCCTAGGAGCAACCCTGTATCTGTTATATAGATATTCCAGTGTACAACAATGCTAACATGTCCACATTTGCAGATAATACTGCGATATTAGTGACTGATAATTACATTGCCAAGGCAACAGAAAAACTACAAAATGCAGTCGACAAAGTAAGCGTCTGGATGTAACCAAAACGCTGCAAACCAAATGAGACAAAATCTACGGCTTCTGCCGACAGCCACATAAACCTAACCTAACCTACCTAGACCTACTCATATAAACTTCACAAATAAAAAGATTAAAAAACTGAATTGCGTATGCTGAGGAGGGTTTAGTCTTTAGTGTATATGAAAACTCCACAGGCAAACACACTTTCTACCAACGGCGACGTTGAAAGATATTTAATATCATGAAAAATACTGGACGAAACTGGTCAATTATTGGATAGAAGCAGGAAAAGTAATATAAAATAGTAATTAAAGTTAGAAAAGCTATAACAAGGGTTAACACTAGGGCCTACATATTTTTTAATTAACCAATAAATATTTGTTAAACATCATGTAGGGGAAAGTCGTGTACCTTGGAACGATTGTACCTCGGAACGTTCGCTTTTTCTCGTACCTTCTATTTGTATTTGCAAAAAAGTTCCACTACAGTTCATACCGAATCTTGTTGCAACAGTATTCTCAGTTTGTAATCGAAATCGTACGCTGTCGGTGTCGGGTCTAAAGTAAAATCGCGTAAACTTGTTTTTGTGCACCAAAAGTTTTTTTTTTGGATATTTTTGTCAAGTCGGCAGTACACACGTTACGTAGCTGATAGGGCTTTTGGAACTTTTTTTGAATAATGTGCGAAATTGCATAAGTTTGGTTGAAAAGGTAAGTTAAATCTGTTAAAATAAGAAATGTTGCAAGGCCTCAAACAAAAAATGGCAATGACGTGTTCCTTGGAACGAAATCTTGGATGTACCTTGGAACCAACATTTTACCACTTTGGAAGTGTCTCTCGCGCAAACTATTCAGTTTAGAAAAAAATGATATTAGAAACCTCAATATCATTTTTTAAGACCTATCCATAGATGCCCCACACCTATGGGTTTGATGAGAAATTTTTTTTTTTTAGTTTCAGTTCTAAGTATGGGGAACCCCCAAAATTTATTTTTTTTTCTATTTTTGTATGAAAATCTTAATGCGGTTCACAGAATACATCTACTTACCAAGTTTCAACAGTATAGCTCTTATAGTTTCGGAGAAAAGTGGCTGTGACATTCCCAGACAGACAGACAGACAGACATGACGAATCTATAAGGTTCCGTTTTTTGCCATTTAGCTACGGAACCCTAAAAAACAACTTCGTTTCGTTATCTTTAACTTCACAAAAAGTCTGACAATGTAACTTTTAGCTATAATTCTAAAATTTCTTACAAATGAATACTAACTAACGAAAAAGAACTTTCATTTGTCGAATATCTAACTACAGCAGCTAAATTGCATTACGGTCTATCGAAATATGATACGAGGAAGTTTTGAGGTTACTGGGATATGTCCTTTTAATGAAGAAATTTTTGACGACACTGAGTTCTTGAGCAGCTATGTGACAGATCGGACGTGTCCTAAAACATCAACTGTTAAATTTTTTGATAACACAATTGACTCGCGTAGTGGTGAAAACCAATTAACAAGTCCATCAACTAGTCATCAGGCAGTAGCTTATAGATTCCAAGGGCTGCACCACGAAAACCAAATGTTGCACGCGGAAAAAAAGATGGGGAGAATCAGAATTTTCCCAGACACCCATGAAAAAGATGAAGTTGCAGCCAGTACATCACCAAAAAACGAAATCATGCGAAGAAAACAGTTTTAAACGAGTCTTCTGATGACGAAACATTGGATCTGCCAATATTTCCTAGAGCTCCAACATATAGACAGGTTAATTGGCTACTACCCGTTCAAAATGAGGAGAGTGATGCAGACGATTTCAGTGGAGACAACGACTTAACAGTTGACGAAATTTTCAAGCTAGCAAAGGAGGCCATATTTTGATTCACTTTAATGTACAAAATGTAAAATTGTTTGATGAATTTTTGATTAAATGTTTTATCTTTTAAATTATATTTATTTTGAGGAATAAAGCTTAATTTGTGTTCCTTATAACACATGTTTTCTACATTATATTCATGTTCCAAGGTACAATCCCATATGTATGCTATTTTTGTTCAAATTCCAAGGTAGAACACCTAATTGTTCCTTGGAACATTTAGAACCAAATTTTTAGCTCAGTCATATATCGTAAAATATGCTACAAGTCGATGGGTAATAGATTTTGCTTACCATAAGAAATGCCAATAATTCCGCATAATTTTTGTTTTTTGACGCAAGTCTAAGACTAAAGGCGGTAGAATTCAGTATGTACAAAATGTTCCGAGGTACCTACCCGACCTTCCCCTATTTGAGATGTCAAATTGGAATTTCCAAATTCTCTCATTTAAAAATTATTAACAATAAATATCGACCAACGATCAGACCACTCAATACCTAAAAAGCACAGCACTATACATTTTGTGGACATAATGATGGTGGCTTTTGAGGGGTTGTGAAGCAATCGGATATCGGAACCCATTTCGCAATTTTCGGGTTTCGTGTCCCAACATTCATATAACGGAAGCAAATGGGTTCAGAAATCCGAAAAATCGCTACAGCGAATATTCGAAAATCTGACAAATAGCAAAAGGCGCAAATTGAGAGGTTGTGTGTGTGGCGGAAGCAGTCGGTTAAGAAGGGAGGTGAAGTTTCGATTTGTACCGTAGATAGATAATTTAATTACTAATGGCCAATTTGAGACTGTCGCTTTAATTTGTAAAGTAAAATGTGGTCACAAAACACTCAATATTTTTGTGTTCAAGGTTATTTTAGCAAGATGTCCTTGGAACCCTAAAAAAGCAGCTTTGACCCAGAAAAAACGATATTTTTGCAAAATGTCCTAACAAACCGCGCACTACTTCTGTATTCAAGGTTATTTTCACTAAACTGAATTTTTATCAATTATATTTCCCAGCTAATTATTCTATTGTATACATTTTCAACAAGAACATACATACTTATATAAATATCACGCCAAAGAAATATAACTTCTGGTACATGAGTACACACACCATATTTCTGTTTAAATAGTGGGTGTGTCAGTGGGCCGCTTTGAAAAATCTTAATACTTGATTATTTTAAGAGTATATCGTCGGTTCAAAGTCATTAGGTACAAAATTGGTGAAAATGAGTTTTTTTAATAACTATAATTGTTAATGTTTTATAATTAGAAATAATTAACGAGGCATAATTGTACCGGTCACAACTTATGATAATTTTTTTTACTTTTATCGCTCACTCTTTTGTCAGCTTATTGTCCATCATCTAACGGGTAAAATTTCATTATTTTTGCGAAAGCTTGTTATATTTGTATTTTAAGTACACTCTATTACCAGCTCCCAAAGTAAAAAGTGCCGAAATTCTTAATAAAATTAAAATGTGCACAACGAACCTAGAAAATGTTTTTCAATCGAAAACGTGTGTTCATGTAAAATTATATTTTTAATTTAAAATGCATTGTTTTTAATAGACTATTTAATAATTAATATAATTAACTTCAACTTGTAGACTATCCAACTGAAACGGATGAGGAGGATTAGTGTATCATCACAAGATGATCCGACTTCTCAGACTATGGGGACCATAATATAAATGTTTATAATTTAACGCAACGAAGAAAGAGAAATGCGAAAAAATTGGAAAGTAAACATCACCGAATCTAAAAAATCAAAATGTGTTCCTTATAACAACAAAAACAAAACTTGTGCACCCGAAATACCAAAAAAATTGACTGTACAAGTTGCAGGTTCAAATGTACAATTCATTTTACTGATCCAATGGAAATTTGCAAGACTTATTGGGGGCTATCGTGTTAAAAACGAAAAAAGGATTTCCTTATTAAGTACGTAACAACCACGGAACTTAAACGCCGAAAACAGAACAGGACTGATATCGGTGATCGGAATTTATCATACTATCTAGAAAATAACGGTTGCAAGCTCAGAGTTTGCGCAACATTTTTTGAAAGAACGTTGTGTGTTTCAAATGGACCAATTAATATCGGTTTAAAAAATGTAAGTGTAACTGGCTGTTTTGGTGGCTTAAATTCTCGTGGAAGAAAAGCACCAGGTAATAAGACAAGTGAATTGAAGACTTTAAGTTTATTAAAAAACACATTAAGAGTTTTCCAGTAATAGAAGCTCATTGTGTTAGGCAATCAAGCAAAAAACTATATGCAGAAAGCAAGTTATCAATACTTAAGATGTATGTTCTATACAAAAGGGCTATGTGAGAAAGATGGAAAAGTTTCTGTTAAAAAGTGAACATACCGAAAACTGTCTGTAACTATTAAAAATATTAAATTGATTACAAAGTTTCGAAACCATTTCGGTAAGAGAGAGCATGTTTGCAATACTGAAGTAAAATAGACCAACCAAAAGAGCCATTCAAGATGTCTCTACACACACTAATAGAAAACGAGCTGACATTGAAATAAAACCTGCGGATTTCTTGCAAAAGAGGGCAAACAGCGAGAAAATGGTAGATATCCTCTCTCTCATTTCTGTTCGGTCGAGTTTCTATGGGGTACGAAATTGAGGTTGAGAATTTCGACCCTAGCCCTAAAAATGGTACTTATGGAAGAAGCAGAGTGAACATTAGAAAAGTAGCTATTATCCAAACGATGGCTTAAGTTTTTGTAAATATGTCTTGAGTTCGAGGAGGATGCGCGGGCCACGCATTGTAGATACTTCGTTTCATCAATTTTAGCTATCACATCAGAGAACATTCCGTTCCATTCATAAACGTTCGAATCACTCAGATTTAAGCTTACTTCGTGGGAGAGCGCAAGTTGGTTCCATTCCTTGAACGGGGAAGCATTAGTTCGGAGGAGAGACGCCAATATTGTCTTGTGTAAGTTGTTACCATTCCTCCTCATAACTCTGGTGATATATTCTGAGTGGGCTTTTAGATTCTGGATGTAAATCGGGGCAATTCCAGACTTCACATGTATCGCGTAAGTCGGTGTGGAGTTTGGTAGTTTGAACAAACGTTTGAAAAAGAAACGCTGAACTTTCTCGAATTCTTCAAAAGGGATGTAACCAAATGTCTGCACTCCATAGCACATAAAGGTTTTAACTGTTGCATTGAACACATGATATTTACACACTAAGTCTATGTGCGGATTCCCGAAAAACTTCGGCCACATAATACTTAAAGCTGCCTTAGAGATTAGCTTCGGTGCTTTTTACCTTTGCATGCTTCGCTAGGTTTAGATTACTGGTAATCAGTACTCCCAAATATTTGAATTCTGTGACCACTTCGATACGTTCACCAAGAAGAAACTAAATCTCTTCTGCCAGACGACGGCGACGATGACGCTGTTCAAATATCATAATCTTAGTTTTTTGGACATTAACCTGCAAGTCCCATGTGCTGCAATAGTCTTGGAGCCTATTGATTTGCAACTGCAATGAACAAGGGTTGTCAGCCACCATGACGAGATCGTCAGCATACAGTAAGACTTTTATCCAAGTTCCAGCAATCTGCACTCCTCCTGGCAAACAATTACATATGTCATCGATGTAGAGTGCAAAGAGGATCGGACTTAAGATACAACCCTGTGGTACACCAGAGGATGTATCAAACCAGTTGGACACCTCCACTCCATCATAGACCGTTGCACTAGTAGAGGCGAGGAGATTAGCATAAGTCGCTAAGAATTTATTAGATAGTCCCATTGTTGACAGCTTGTAAATTAGGGCATTTCTATTCACGGTGTCAAACGCCGCTTTGAAATCCACGAAACATGCATATAGCTTCCTCGTTTTTCTCTTTAAATTTTTGGGCGATACTATTAATAGCCATAGATATATACAATGTAATAATCAGGTGTCATTTTGAATACCGTTCTTCAATACTTTGTTTGACGAGCCAAAGCACTCTTAACTCATTGGTCATTGCAAAGGTTGGAAAATAAGGCAATGCGCAGAAGTATACGTTGTAATATTTATACACCAATTCGGCTTATGCTAAATAATATTAATGTGGCTCAGTGTAAAACAAAAAATATATGTGCATTTTTTGCTTTATGTTTTCAAAATTAAAAATAAATGTTTGCCTGAGTATTTGGCAAAATATACTCATTATGTATGAGAATCATTTTACGAATATGTAAAATCCATCAAACTCTATTAACCTATCTAAGTTTTAGTATGCGGTACCGAATTCCACGAATGAGCTTCTTGATAGCCCCATAATAGAAGAAGAAGTTAAATGATGGCTGGTTAAGAGCAAGAACCGAAAAGCGCCTGGAACTGACGGTAATCCTGTCGAATTCTACAAATATGCGACTAACGAACTCATAACATTGCTCACAAAGGAATTCAATAAAATATTTGAAACAGTTTTAAACAGAGTGTGATTTTTTCTATCCTCAAAAAAGGCGACCCTAATCAAGCAGAAAACTATCGAGGAATAGCATTTATAAATTCCTCCTTAAAAATATTAATGGGTATCCTGCCTAGGCACTTTCAAGAGTGGACCACGCAAAATCGCCTTCTGAGCCAATTCCAGGCTGGTTTCAGAGATAACCACTCAGCGACAGATCAAATTTTCATCCTAACAACTGTGGCACAGAACTGTATAAGTTTAAAAAAAAACTATTTGCGTTTTTCGTGGATTTCAAGGCAGCCTTTGACACGGTAGATAGGAGCGCACTTTTCTACAAATTATATAATAAAGGCCTCTCTAGGAAGTTTGGAAATCTAATCGAAAAACTGTATGAAAAAACATTCTCAGACAGGAGTTGGAAACAGTCAAAGTATTTGGGTATAAACATATGCAGCAACATGAATATGGAGCACCACTAAGGAGAAACTTATAGTGGCTAAGTCGGCGATAAGTGCAGCCTGGAAAAATTGTCTCGAAGATAAACGAATATCGATTTGAATTAAATATCAAATATTACAGGCTGTTTCCAAATCTATAATGATGTATGGGGCACAAGTGTGGGGTTATAAGCTATAAGACACAGTAGAAAAGCTTCTCCGGTTCTTTTTAAAAAGAGTGTTTAAATTACCGCAGTGTACACCTAATGATATGCTGTTGGTCGAAATAATGTCCTTGAGCGACGAAAGGTTGACTAAACGCGTTTTAAATCATGTTTTACAGGCGAAAATATTGTTTATCGAGGAATGGCAAAAACTCTCAGAGTTCTGCGGACAGACTTTAAACATAGATGCGGAAAATATTACTCATTGGAAATAAGAGTTCAATAATATCATTTCTGCGGTCGATGAGAAGATCCACGCAGACTGTTGCGAAAAGGTACAAAGTTATATTCACCGAGAAATATATGCAAACGTAAACCACAGCCTATGTGAAAAAAAATTATTTCAACGAAAGATACTCTACGGAATTAATATCAACGATTTTCAAGGCCAGAGGAGAGATATAGAATTTAAATTTTATACCACACCGGGAAGATCTGCAAATAACTTGCTCTTTGTGCAATCTGCGAGAGAGGGAGAACATCCATCACTTTCTGGGCAGATGTCCTATTTTAAATGAGTTCAGACTACAGATTTATGGGAAGCGAGATTTGGAAGAAGCTGAGGTGAGATCCATCGTAAATCGCTCAGACTGGATCAAATTGTACAGTTACTGTAAAATAGCATTAAAATATAGGAGGGCAATTATAGAAGAACCTTTTTAAACAATTGTATAAATTTTGTTAAACCCGGGCAGGCGGCTTTAAACCATGTTTTAAATTTAATATTCATAATCATAAACAACCTGTAAATGAATTCTGGAATAATAAATATTTATCTATCTATCTATCTATCTATCTATTTTCATTATGTAAGAGATGTACACCCATATTTATTGCGGAATAGAGATGACTTAAGACTAGTTTCTTTTAGAAATACATAGTAGATCACAAAATAACATTATTTATAATGCAATTATATATATTAACATAATATCCATAAAGAAACGTTGTAAATTCTGTTAAAGAACATATTTGATTGTAAGGATTTCTATTAAATATTCGCATAGAGATATACAATATACATACTTAAATTGAATTGTAAATATTGTAAATAGCATTACACACCTAATAAATCAAATCAATCAATCGAAAAAGCATAGTTTGAACAGTCCGAATGAAATCATCTACATAATACTGATTTTTAATGTGGCGTGAAGCAGTTATCTATGACGATATCGAAAGCGTAATCTTGCGCATTGGGGGCCCAGGAAAAAAGCATATAAGAGCATGAACTCTATAAACTGTACTAAGATGAGGATGTACTCCAAATAGCAAAGCCAGAATATGGCGACTACATTAAGACGGTAATTTCGACTTAATAAACCATAATGCTTAAGCCAAGGGGATCTTCAAACGCATGCCCAAAGATCGAGACGACAAGTAATCACAGATGTCAGACCGTTTGGGCTAGATAACAGGAAGAAGCGCACGTGAAAAAACAGAGAATCGAGGCGCAGGATCACCCACCAAAGAGGTGGGCAATATCTCCCAAATTCACAATGGGCCATAAGTGCTGATTTATTTGGGGTCGGTGTCATAATCTCCAGAACCAACATCATCCTGGTTAAACCACTATGTGGTTCATAATTCCACTGTGGACTTTTGGTCTGTGCGCTTAGCACCCTTCATCGAGCATTGAAGTTTACAGTGTCTCAGGCAGATACTCTTCGTGGTTCATGATACTGTTTGGTAATGCAAGTACTTATGTAATGTAGTGCTGTTTGTTGGCGAAGACCGTAGGTCACAGGCAAGAGAAAACTCGCTCCAGTAATGAATTAATTTTTGCATAAACAAATATGTATTGGTCGAATGGACAAAGGGGCTTAGTGGTTACTGCCTTGGAAAACTGACCCCCAGTAACAATATCCAGATTTTTCAATGCCCCAACTCTTGTCAAAGTCAGAAAAGCATCGAGAAGCTTTCTTTGCATTCGCAAGAGAATATATATAATTTCGCTCACCCATATGAGAAGCTAAATTTTATTTTAGTTTATTATTATTATTATTATTTTATATTGGTCGTGCGCCCCGAAATAATATTCGTATATGTCATTATTCATTTGTAATCAGCTTTGAGGGTTCGATCTAGCCATATCCGTCAGTCACCCATTTTGGTGTAGGTAAATTTCAGTAAACGTAATTGAAGAAGTAAGTAGGATCCACTTACCTGAAATAGACTAGAGCTGGGAACGTTTTGATGGAATAACGTTTTGCTAACTGAGGATCCTGGATTTTAACCATATGAATACCGAACACATCACACTCATCATCAATCATTTCCAGTCCTTCAAGTATCTGATCGCAGATGTTGCAATTTATTTTATCTAAAATATTTAAAAATTGTATTTTAAATTTAATTTGAAAACAACTAAATAAAAAATCGAATGAATTATGAGTTTGGGAAAACGTTAAAGGAAACTATTCAATTGCTTATTAGGAAAGCTGTAAGTGGGTATTAGGATTCTTAGTAGCTGGTATTAAAAGTAATCAAAGCCGAAACCGCAAAAAATCCAGGTATTCCTTTCCAAACCGATGAGCAACATTCAGCAGGATACACAAAACAAAAACAAGTGCATTAAGCAGTCTTTAACAAAAATTTGAATTTAATTTTTTTGTATTTGATTGCACATTCAGTTTGGAACATATATTTTTTTAGCTATTTACTGTTAAAGTGGTTTTTAGTAATTCTTAGAGTATGTAGTTGGCTTGAAAGTAAATTTGTTTTTTGCACAGGGTAAATAGAGAAAGAATTCAATACTGATCAATAAAAGAGTTAGCACATGCATTCAGAAATACTCTAGAGAGTTTGTACTAAGTAGTTATGCTGAGCAGTATTTTTGGATTATTACGAATACCTTGCTTTTGGATACGGTTTCTTTTTTGTGTGATGTAATTCTGTACAAAGGCTTTTTTTGCGGGATTTGTTGTGGTGACATTGCTCGAATAAGTATTGGGGGAGCAAAAACTTCGGCAATAAGCGGGCGGAACTCCGTTTCGATCTTGGGGTACTTGTCGGTTATGATTGGTATTGTGTTTTTTTTTGTGTATACGAGTATATGAATCGATTTATTTTTCAGGAATATGTTATTTAATTTAAAAAAAAACATGAAAAAACAAAAGGACTTCTTGTGAAAGAGATAGCTTGAGATGGAAAGAAGAAAGTTTAAACTTACAGAAATATACGGCCAGGTACTGGGTTTCCTCGACCATGGTCTCTAACATTTGTCGTGTGATTAATTCTATTCGATCCTCAGTTTTTTGGGTAATCAGCCATTGCAAGACTTCTTCTTCCTCGTTGAGCTCACCTGTAAAATAGTTTTTGAGTTGATTAATGTTTTGAATAGTGTTACGGATGTTTTTACTAGCAACGATGTAATTCAAAAGAAATGTAGTGCAAACTCAGATGGCTTATATTCCATCATGATCACCCAAGATGTATTGGCGAACTATGGCATTGTGCCTTAGTAAATAATAATTATTTACCTGATGTCCATCGACATCACAGAAAATAGCTCACTCAGGTATTTACATTTAACTTACCTTTAAATCACTTTCTGTTTGCGGACATAGCCGCTAAACAAAAGGCAACCCGTTTCTGACAGGTAGGGCTAATGTTGTAAAACTAAAACGAACCGGATGACATACATCGCCATGCAAATTACTATTGTGTGAAAAAGAAAATGCAGTCGTTCTTTTTAGCGATGGCCGTCTTCGGCTCCAGACCCTTTTAGTGGACCAAAACCCCAAAATCTGAAGTCCAAAAACTAAATCATTTGATAATAATTATACCTTTTGGGATAAGCAACTAGCGTTAGATCTGTAGTTTTTGTGTTTTTCAATCGTTTACATTGTTCGCAGACGATCAACGCTTGCGGAATCGTTAATATAATTGGCATCGTCCTAGCTATAAAAAGGAAAAGCATATATTCCAGCAGCTTGCAACGCAATTGCGTAGCGTGATAGCGCAGCACGTACTTTTTGTATGGAAAAGGGCACACGTCGACGACGGCCAAAGCATCGCAACAGGAAAACAATCCCCAGAAGAACAGGAAGACAGCATCGCAACAGGAAAGCAATCCCCAGAAGAACAGGAAGACAGCATCGCAACAGGAAAACAATCCCCAGAAGATCAGGAAGACCAGATAAAGCACAGGAAAAACTATCCACGAGCGTAGAAACCATCACCTCGATATAGATATGCAGGTGTAGCTAATCCTGAATCGCCAAAAAAGCAAAGCCAACTACAAAATCAGCATATACATCCATCGAGAACATCGGCAGCAAAAGCCAGCAGTAACATCACCGTAAATGCATGGAAAATTCCATGGCACGCAAATCACCTTATCGGCAAGAACATCAAAAGCTCAGCAGTCATCACCAGCCACATGTTCATATGGCAAAACTAACAGTAGCAGTACACCAACAGTGATAGTAGAACATCGTATCATCTATCCTTATGAAACAGCAGGCAGATTTCATCATAGACAACAGAAGCAGGCAGGAGAATTAAAGTATACGTAAGATAAGTTTAAGCTATTGAAAATATTCTTTTACATCTCATATATACATATATATACGAGGGCGGGTCAATAAGTCCGTGACTTTTGGAATAAAACACAGATTTTTTGATAAAAAAATAATTTTATTTTTCAACGTAGTCTCCCTTGAGCTCTATAAACTTTGTCCAACGCTTTTCCAATTTTTTTATCCCTTCCAAAAAAAAATGATTTGTCGAGGTCCTCAAAATAGGCCTTTATTTGCGAGATGACTTCATCATTGGAGTCAAATCTTTTTCCACCAAGCCATTTCTTCAGGTTTGGGAACAAGAAGTAGTCGCTTGGAGCCAAATCTGGAGAATAGGGTGGATGAGGGAGCAATTCATAGCCCAATTCATGGTTTTTTGCCATGGCAACTGCACATGTGTGCACCCTTGCATTGTCTTGGTGGAAAAGAACTTTTTTCTTGGCCAAATGAGGTCGGTTTTTTTTCAAATCGTCATTGAATCGGTCCAATAAGTTGGCATAATATTCCCCATTGATTGTTCTTCCCTTTTGAAGGTAGTCAATGTGGATTATCCCGCGTGCATCCCAAAAAACAGTCGCCATAACTTTATTGACTGACAAACCCACCTTGGCCTTCTTTGGCGCCGATTCACCCTTAGAAACCCACTATTTTGACTGTTGTTTGGTCTCTGGTGTGTTGTGATGGATCCATGTTTCGTCCAAGGTTACAAAACTGCGCAAAAACTCCTCCATATTGCGATTAAACAACGCCAAACCTTCCTGTGAAGTTGTTACACGATTGCGTTTGTGGTCGACTGTGAGCAAACGCGGCACCCATCTTGCGGAAAGCTTTCTCATGCCCAAGTGATCATTCAAAATTGAAACCACTGAGCCATGCGAGATTCCTACGGCTTCCACAATCTCTCGCATTTTCAATCTTCGGTCGGCCAACACCATATCGTGAATTTTTTCGATTGTTTCGGGTGTAGAGACCTCAACTGGGCGTCCAGGACGTTCGGCATCTTCAGTGCTTGTACGGCCACAACGAAATTCAGTAAACCACTTTTTTACCATTGAAATCGATGGTGCAGAGTCCCCATAGTATTTTTCAAGCTTAGCCTTGGTCTCGGTAATGGTTTTTTTTCGCAAGAAATAATGCTTAATAAGCACACGAAATTCACTTTTTTCCATTTTCTCCTCAAATTAGTGAGTAGTCTGATAAAAATAGCAGTCAAACACAAACTAACTGACGCAGCAAGTTTAAATTTTGGCAGGAGTCAACTGACAGATGCCTGTTGACAGGAGCAGTGTTGCCGTTTCAGTTAAGAGGTCAGAAATTCAAAAAGTCACGGACTTATTGACCCGCCCTCGTACATATATAAACCATTGCCCTTGGCTGACCTATATCAGAATCGTAGGGTTTAGAAGATTTTAATTAGTAAAGGATCAAGCGATTGTGAAGATCGTTCGAGACATATATATTAAATTGCTTTTACTTTAATGAACATTCTTCCCAAGTGTTTAGCTGCCACCGTCATCAAATGCTGTGCACTGCACACCATAGGATACCGGCGAAGGTACAATAATTACATTGGTGAGTCATTGTGACTGTGTTGTCCAGAATTGATTAAGTGTCTTGAACGTATCTCAGTGGGAAAGCTAGTGAATAGATATAGATTTGTGCCAAGATAATTTCGATAGGAATACATACATCTTTTGTATGCAATCGGCCACGCCATCGTGTGACTGAATGAGAACCGAATAGGTTATTGTAGTGAATTCTTAAACCTCGAACACAATCCACGTAGCAGAAAATCGAACCGAGGAACACGATACACTGTGTACCTATGGTGACCGTATACCGAAACCCATGGGGGAAGTTGCGATTACGCATGCCCATGGAGGAAAACTTTTCTACGTATTGTCAGGGAAATTAGATGCACATAGAAGTATCACATTTTCTTCAGAGTAGATTGCAAAAGTCCAAAAGAAATTACATTCTTTTGATATTACATATGGTATAGATTCGTAAAGTATTATCTGGACCCTCCTTGAATATTCCTGGTTTAGAATATAAGTACATATATATTAACATAGTTAAGTAGCAAATAAGTTCCCATTAATTACACAACTACATATTAACGTAGTTAAGTAAAGTTTAAAGATTATATATTAGTATGATAGCATATAAGTATCGTAGAGAAATAATTATGAATAAACACTTCATTATGTATATTATACATTATGTTTGAGTAATAATTTGAGTGGGTATTGTGAGGTCTGGTGCAATTCTATTCATCAGGGTTATTCCTTGTAGATTCAACGTGGGTTAAGTCCAGTAAGGGACAGTTCTTTAATATTTCAGAGTACCAGAGCTGTGATGGCGTTTCGCGAATTTCGTGACTGGGAGGGAAAACCTATGTACTCTCGGCACCTCATCACCTGTTGCCGCACGCACATTAACAAGGGAAGAACGTCAGGACATGGCGAGATCACATCAGTTGCCACCCCTTAATATAGTAACTGTAGGGGAAGTAAACGTTGGAAGTTTTTTTTGTCGTTTATCAGGGTATGTTATATAGTACATCTAATTCAGGGAGAAGTAAGTTAAATTCCAGCAGCACTCATAACATTTCGTGGCCCAACGTGAGGCAATGTAAGCAGATGACGCTCGGTCGTAACATATTTTGGCGAACACATTTTTAGCTTGAGTGTAGCCCAACCTGGATGTGTACTTAATACTCTAAATTGTTGGTATGAATAATGTTCAGCAACATTAATGGCACCCACATTTGGAGCTCGAGTGCAGCCCAACTTGGATGAGCACTTATACTCTAAATCTTGGCATGAAGAAAGTTTAATATTACGACTGCAAAGGATACCGTAGGACAAGATCCCCGTCCCATCCGACTTTACCTAGCTCAGCATATGCAAGCATGCCAAGTACAGTCCTTACAGTTACCCTTGATACATGAATGGTAGGCATTCATGAGTAGCGCGAAGGCGCATCATAGCAGCGGACGTTATAATAGCTAAGAATAGTTGTAGTACTTTTATAAGATAATTATCTAAATTTATGACATTTAATACCTCATTATGAAACTTGGTGGGCACTTTAAAACCAGACCTCTTCAGACTTCTTATTATAATTTTCTCAAAGTGAAAACTGCAATTAGTAAACAATCAACATTTACATTGCCCCAACTTCTTCAGAAAGTGAATGTGAAGTTTCTCAAAACGCCACTGCACTATAGGTGTAATGCCAAATATCATCTGGGCATCAGCTTACCAGACTACTTCAGTAGGTGTCAGGATATAGGAGAAACCGAGACCATCAAACACCTGCTCTGCGAGTGTCCACACCTCCAGACATCTCGACTTCGCTATCTGGGCAACAGATTCTTCGAAGACTTAGAGGACGTAGCGCAGGTACCACTGACGGACACAATCAGGTTTGTCAAGAAGACAGGTTGGTATCAATAGGCCAACCAGCAAGAATAACTTAAACTGAGTATGGTAAATGTTTTTATTGTAAGTGAAGTTTTTTACCACATAAAACAACAAGGGATCACAATGGACCAATGGGCTCCCGTGCAAGCACAGCATATTGCTGTGCACTTCCCTTCTAACCTAACCTAACCTAACCTTCTCAAAATTATGTTGTTTGAAATCGGCGTTAAATTCTAGGTCCTTCCATTTGTGATAGAAATAATATTCAAGCTATGCCATACTCTTAGAAGATTGCTCCTTCTTGCTGCAAAACTGCCCGCATTCAACCGGCGCAGAGTCATAGGTCCATAGGCCGAAAGCCTACAATGCACTTATGACCCACAAGGGTAGGTAATAAGTCCATATTTCAATTGTGAATTTCTAGCCCACTGAGGTGGGCCATATGCACACAACATTTCAGGCCATATCTCCACAAGCTTCAAAGAAGGTTGGCCAATAGTCCACAATCGCGGGATTTAAGGCTCTTAGGATTTTAAGTTTTCGGAAATATCTGTATATCTGTATACCCTGACCCACTCTGACATAAGATCAAATTTTAGGACTTGTCGCTATGTGAAAGTGACATAAGGCCACTTTCCACTACATTTCTAATTTAGTGGTGGAATCAAACTGTCTTTTGGTCAGATTCGCGGGTTAAAACTGTTTAACCCTTTTCTCCGCATGGTTAAGCCTCCACACGCAACTTCGTTGATCTGCTAAGGGTTTTTGATAATTGCCTGGCAGGCATCTGTCCATCACATACGGTTCAAAAAATGTTGAACAGCGTATAAAAAGTATGAGGCAGATTATCGTCAACTGAGATAAAGATGCTTTGAATGACAGCAGGCGTAACAAAGTTTGATAGAATAAAGAGTTTTAATATCCGACGAGCCTTCATGTTAAGAAACCTACCTCAGGGCAAATGCAGCGGGACTCAATTGGTACTGTCATGTTCAAAAGAGAGATCCTTCGAATACCAGCAAAAAGGCAATATTAATCAACATTCCTATATATCTCCTGGATCACACAATTTCAACAACGTCAGAATCAGCATTTGATTGGTCTCAGGGACGAAGTGATTTGAGATCCGGAGGCCTGACGATTCTTTTTGAGGTCAAAACGCAAAACCACGGGCCAGTAGGGATGCAGTGAAGTGGGAGAGTTATGATAGGAATCATTAACCTCATCGAAGAAGAAGAAGACGAAGAAGAAGAAGAAAAAGAATAAGAAACATAGGGACGGGCTACAGTCCGCTTGGGCGAACTGTTGGATACCCTATTCTTATTCCTATCCCTCATAAGTGGGCGTGACAAAAGTCTAAGTATGGTTGAATTGTTATTGTTATATAACATTTAAAGGATTTTATCAAGAAAAACGCTCCCTTGCTCAAACTTGGGTGTTTCAATAAAATTGTTTTATTTAATTGTGGGCGTCTCAGTAGGCGGATTTAAAAAAAATTAACACATGAGCATAAAGGGCCCCTAGAGAGTATATATTATAAATTTAAGCTCCCTAGCTCACTTTGAATTTTCAAAAAAAAAAAAAAAATAATAATTGTGGGCGTGCCAGTGGGCGGATTTTGAAAATATTTACACATGAGCATAAAGGGTCCATAGAGAGTGTATATTATAAATTTCAGCTCCCTAGCTCAAACTTTGGATTTTCAAAAAAATTGTTTTATTTATTTGTGGGCGTGTCAGTGGGCGGATTTTGAAAAAAATGTATCCCGAGCAGTTTTAGGAGTCATAGATCATATATACAAAATTTCAGCTTTCTAGCTCAAAATCCGATTTTTTCGAAAATTTTGTTTTTTTTAGTTTTTGGGCGTGTCTGTGAGCGGATTTCAAAAATTCGTAAACTTGATTATTTCGGGACCCTAGAGAGTATATGGTTAAAATTTCAGATCTCTAGGTCCAGTTTAAAGGCCTAATTTTTGCCGACGGACGGACGGATATGGCTAGATCGACATTACTATCGATGCTGATCATAAATATAGTAACTTTTAGGGGTCTACGGGCAATATTAAGGTATGTTACAAACTATGCGTCAAAATTAATATACCCCTAGAATAGGGTATAAAAAGAAAAAGAAGAAGGAGAAAAAGAAGAAGAAGAAAAACACCCCACTGTGAATCACATCAGATAAAAGCGGAACTGGTATCTTGCTACGGATGGATTTATGTTACGAATATCGAATGAAATTTTGTTTGGTTAATTTTAGATGTTGATACGGTTGATACATTTACGCTTCTTTCGTCGAGTAACATTGAAGTCTCATTGCAGGTTTTCAACTCACGAGATATAGATGTATTTGAAGTTGTGTTTGAAATGAGTTGAAACGATAGAAAAAGAAATAGCTTTGTTCTATTTATTTCACAACACACAGTAGGTACTACTCCGCGTAGTTATCAAAAACATATGTATATTCGTACATACTCATGTAAAAAAAAAACCCAGCCCCATGACACGTACGAAACCGATTTTAACTCAACGCATTTTGAACACCTACCATGGTCGACATACTCTGCGAACAAACTCCTTTCACTTTAATGTTTTTAATAATGTCATTTGATTTCATTTTATAAATATGGCAACATTATCCATTTTACTTGAATAAAAATGTTAGATTTTGTTTGTTATAATAATTTCTTGCTCTTGGCACGGATATATTTGTTCCATTTGTTGATTTTTTCTTAAAATTATTCTGACTGTTTCCGTAGTAAGATTAGCTATACCTACTTTGTCCAAGAAAAATTGTCAGTACAGAGAAGATAGGATGTTTGTCTCTCAGTCTAGTTGCAATGAGTTACATAAATCGGTCCCTCTTTAAAGCTCACACAGGGTTGACGTAGTGTGTATGATAATTCGCCATAACTCAGAGAACAATTCTATTAGGGTTACCATCTTCCAATTTAAAATAAAAATATTGCGGAACGAAATAAATTTTTGAGGGTATCTCCAGTAGACCAACAAAATATATAAATTGCGCAACACAAAATAAAATCAAAACGAAAAATATATCACTGTAGTCCAATTTATTCATTATAAATATTGTAAAACATAAAATACTAATTTCTAATATCACTACTCAACTAATCCAATGAGTAATTAAGTCTTTAGTAAATCTCTTATTTCAGCCATTTTAAATGACTTGTTTTGGCTTCTACAACCCCTTTCACTTGAGCCCAAACCAATTCTATTGGATTAAAGTCACAGTGATAAGCCGGCAAGCGAAGCACTTTATATCCCGCATTTTGAGTCATTTCATCCACGAAGTATGTTTCATACTTGGCTTTGTAACATTTAACGGATTTCAAGCAACTCTGCTTTAACCATATCATCCTTGAAAATTATCGCATTAGACCTCAACCACTTTTTTATTTCATCTTTTCTCGTGGAAGTGTATGGTGCTTTCTGGAATGATAGGAAGCATCATCCAAAACTATGACGGAGTTGGGTTCCAGGCGTATCAAAATATCTTTAAACCATTTCTCGTACACATCAGCGTTCATGTCTTCGTGGTAGTCTCCGGTTTTTCCCGAAATGAAGCATAAAAGTCCTCCATCGACGAAACCTGTAGAACTTTCTCGATGAGCCAGGTCTCATCAGTAAAAGAAAATTTTTCTTTTCTTTTCTCTATCTTCGTCTCCAAGAAATAATGCCACTTCTTTCCAACAACGGATTATTTCGCTGACGTTTGACGAATTTAAGTCCGAGATCTTTTTGTAATATTGTATGCAAAGTTGATCTGCTTATTTTTGTTATATTTGCATTTTTTTGTACTTCCAATAATATCTTGTCTAGCGTTGGAAGGTCATTATCCATAAAAAAAACTGATGGACTATCTGCCTAATGGCACATTTGGCAAAATCATCGACCTTGCTCTTGATACCGGATTTATCTTTCTTCTTTAGTGGTGAATTGTGGTCTTTGATTGCTTTTTCCCTTAAAAGCCTGTACACAGATCGTTCCGTAACAGAAAAAATATTAGCTGCATTTCCTACGGCTTCCGATTTACTTTTAAAAAAGCCATAGAATTTTGCAGTTGCATCAACAATTTGTTTTTTCTTTTCTACACTTAGATCCTTTGAAGACTTTGCAGCCATGTTTCTCTTTATTCATATAAACAATAAAGTAAACCAATTGCTTAGATGCACTATCAGCGATTTAGATAACAACCATTCTTTCCGCTTTATAAACACAATCAGGCGATTAGAATACAAAATTATATAACCACGACGCAATGTCATAAACCTAAACAGATGGTAAAAAAAACTGCACTTGTGCACCTGTACAATACAAATACAATCAAATTAAAACCGAATGGCAACACCCCACATAACGATTCGTTCTCAAAAGCTCCAAAACCGAAAGTTCTTTGACAAAATCCATAGAAAACTCTTCTGATGTGCTTCAGTCACACACACACTGCTTATTTTGGTGGATGATAATAGCAAGCGAACACAAGACGATCATGCATGCTCATCCCCTATTCGGCTGTGTGGGAGACTGGTTGTGGTGGGTTCCATGCTAATTTTAGGAAAATTACAACAACAATTCCTTGGTATGACAGTGGTTTGGTTTTTATTTCAGTGGCAATTCTTGCGTTTGAGTGCCGTGAGAGTATCTACAGGCACCACTCGTAGAAAAAAGCTCCTCCATGAGGACTGTACTGACAATTTTTGTTGGATGAGGTATAATTCCATATACAAAAACCAGGAGCCAGATCACTTAAAGTGTAAGCGATCGAAAGACATCGTTTTGATGATAGCCGTCTCTATCATATCTACCGAGATAGGCAGAGACTGAAAGATTTATCTGTCCCCAACCCAGGCTGCTTCCATGGTTTTTATGGGAAATTCTCACTCATATACATATAGTTAACTCACCGAAGTCGGCTATAAGGAGTGTGTAACTTTCACACATTCTCAGATTGTAGTTCATGCATTCACAAATTGACTTTGTTGAAACATTGAGAGGATGAGTGCGAACTGTCATCTCATATTGGGCATATTACATTTTTATACTGCGTTGTATCCATAGTAGTATTTGAATGGAATATACAGAAATGAGTGTAAACTGATGGAAATAGGACAGATATACTCAATTTTTGAGTATATTTTGATGAAGTGCTGTCGTGTTAAGTGATAAATGGGAAATGATGATTATTAATAAGAAAAGTTATCATAATGGACAAGTTCGCTATCCGTGCCAGTTTATTAGTGTTTTGATGAGCGGATAGTGCTTATTTATCAAAAAGGCTGCTAAACATTAGTATTGGCGTTCACCAAAATTTTATAGCTAATTCTTCACTTCAGGACTTCTTAAAAAAGGTCTCAATAGTTTTTTTCATTTGCTAACTAATCCTTAAGGCTGTCACTCGGTTTTGTAAAACTGTGGTTAAACAATTTTTCAACCTTTACGTGAACAGACCCGAATAGTGCCCTTTCTCTGTTCGCTTTGTTCTTAAGTATGCCAGACAAGCGTGGTCAGCGAGCTTTTACATACAAGTATCCAGGATGGGGGCATTCGTTTTCTTCGATTTGCTTTTTGAAACGAACATTTAATTTTGCTCTCTATCAAGAAAGTCTCAACCTCATTAACTTGAACACTCTTGAGGAATGCAGACAGAGACGTAGAAGAAATATTCTTCATTCTTCGTATAGAATAGGATTATGGGGATCACAGCCCTCCAACGTTACTGCATTCCTGATCCGGCTGTGGGGTTCGCCGATTTGACCTACATGAACATCGTACGGCCTCTCGGTTACGGATTACCTCATCACGGAGGCCAACCATATGCTGGTGTTATTGCATTTGTGTGATCCTGGAGTGGCCTGGCTCTTTTATACGATATCTACACGTGCGGTGCAGGGAAATAAGTCCACGGGAACTAAGTCCACTGAGGGACTTAATTAATTAATTTCTATTTTGTTAATAAAAATTGCAAAGTACCTACTTGACTCTTTAATTTTATTTTGTTCTTAGTCGACAGTGAGAATTTACTTCACATTAAAAGGGAACTAAGACCACTCACAGTTTTGGGAATTTATTTCTCACCTTACATGGGAACTAAGTCCACTTCGCGAAAGTGGTTTTATTTCCCACTTAATGGGAACTAAGTTCCCGTGGACTTATTTCCCTGCACCGACACGTGCACGCTTCCGTTATTGTTTATAGTTTGATCAATCTTTTAGGACACCGGTGATCTCCAGTCGTGTCAACCCTTTCTATCTCGAATTTGGATTTTTTCGATAAATTGTTTTTTTTTTTGAAGTTGTGGGTGTGTCATGCTCGAATTTAAAAAAAAAATCTTTGAATTGATTATTCCGGACCCCTAGAGAGTATTGTAAATTTAGAAAGTTTCAGCTTTTTAGCTCAAGGGCCTTCATTTTTGCCTGCGGAAGGATGGACATGCTGAAAGGATATTACAATGGTACATATATCTAACTATATATTTACTTTTTGGGGCTTATGGGAAATATTAAGGTATGTTACAAGCTCTGCGTCAAAGTGAATATGCCTTTAGACAACAACAAGAAAAACCTGCAATGCACATTATTGGATTCGTTTACCACGAAGTAAATTACTTGTCGAGAGTATTTACTGATTTCAAATCGACTCTTCGAAAATAAAGATGCAAGGCACAATACAAATTGATTTACCATATTCATTTGATGAAGGCCTTCCGGCAGACTGTCTAGCTTATTGGCCCTATTCCCAGAATGTTTCTACCATAGATGTTTGAGAGACTATGTAATAATAATAGCATACTGATTGCCCCAAACTACCACTAAAAATTTTAGCACTTAGGCATATCGGATTCCCAGAAATAGTAAAATAAGACGAAACTTACCTTCAAAAACATTTGGAATTCCTCCTTCGAAATACACCAAAGCCGGGTATTCATGCACGCCATATCCATCGGCCACGGAGAAGTCCTTTGTTTTAACAAATGTTATACCATGCTTGTCGCAGTCATCGTCGATGTTCTCTAGTTCTTCTAAAACCTTTGTACACTGCTCACATCCATCGGTATCTGTGAGTTTCAATTCAAATAGACTATTAAAATCGTGACTATTTTATGTATTGGAACATAACATAAAAAGGAGCATGTATCAAAAATTTGTGCAAGATGTGCAAACAAAAGAAAGCGGATAAAATAAGTATAGCAGAAGGGATCAAATACCATTGCACGTCCTATTGAAAACAAAGTAAGAACAATTTAGCAACACACAAAACGTTCCAAACAACATCAACATTTTAATTCGTGAAAAAAAACTGGTAGGGGAACAACAGGAAGTGCGGTTTAACTGGGAAATTATCGCATATCCGGGCGCATAGGGTCTATGTTGTACACGGCATGTTTTTTTTTGTTTTATATTTGTTTTCTACTTTACACAATACCCTCTTCGTGATGAGCTGGCTTTTCGGATCCCTCTATGGTATCCTCGCCACCAAAGGCGGCTGCAGCACTTGCACCGCCACCTTCCTGCTGTTGTTCGCGTTCTTTTTTCAAACGCGCCTTTCGCATCGCCTTCGAACTGCAAATGTCGCATTGTGTTTTGTTCCCTAATTCGCACAGTATGTTAAATAATAGATAAAATGTTTAGCTTAAATTTGTTAGTTTAAATGAAAAGTTTAATAAAAATAAAAATAAAATTAAAATTTAAAAAAATAAAATTAGTCACAGTAGTCTGTAGTGGCTGGCGTTGGTAACCAAGTTTTACGAAGCGAATTTGATCGCAGATCCGTTCAAAGAGTGTTATTGGCCTAGCAGCTGTTGTTGTTGTTTTGGTTGCTGTAGTAGTGTAAGAAGATTGTCCTTTGACAGACTTTAGTTTGAAACTAAAACTTACAAAAGTATACAGCTATCGATCCGGATTCTTCAATCAAGTGAACTAATTTTTCACCTTCGAGATCCTCAATAACGTCACCGCTGGGGTCTTTTTGTGTTAGCAGCCAGTTAAGTATTTGCTCTTCCTCATAGAGATCACCTATATAAAAAGATTTCTTAAATGCATTTTTATTTTTGTTTTCTAATAATTTGCTACCTGCATATATCACGGGTTCCTTGGAAGTTGGCTTGAAGAAGACAATGGCAGGCAATGCGAAAACTCCATACTCTTTGGCCATCTGCTTATCGTCGATCTTAACAAAGTCAATACCTGCTTTATCCGCTTCATCATCGATGTGTTCCACCTCAACAAGGACTCTTGGGCACTGTTTGCATTCTTCACTGTCTACGATAAAATACGAAAATATGGGGCTGATCAGGACTTTTCTTAACCAGTGTGAAATAATTACTTACAAAATATGACCGCCAAATAATCGGAAGCCTTACGAATTTTTTCAAACATCTTTCTGTTGACTTGTTCGATGTGATCTGTCATTTCCATGTTTGCAGGACTGGTAAGCCAATCAAGAAGTTCTTCCTCATCATCTATATCTCCGTCGTAGTTGATATATTTTCCTACAAAAAAAAAAAACTCACGGTCCAGAAAGAGTTGATGACAAATGAATTGATCATATGAATGAAACCTTTTCTAAAGTACGTGATTCCTGGAGGATTTCTAAATCCATACTTCTTTGCCATGAGACGATCCTTCATTTTAACAATACTAATTCCATACTCAGCTGCTTCGTCGTCTATGAGCTCAACGTGACGAAGGATTCGCGGTGTATCAGCATCTTCCTCTTTATCTGAAAGCGCAACAAAAGTAGGTTATGTTAACCTTCAAGGACTTTCACAATATTTAAATAAAATTTTAAGAAAATTTAAATAATAACTAAGCAGTTACAGTTTTCGCAAATGCTATCCTTAATAATTGATAACTTTGTTGTTCGTGGCCTTCTTACTGTGCGATATTGATTTTTTTGTTTCTAAAAGTGTATTTATACTTACAAAATACTACAGCTAAGAAATCTTTAGATTCAACATATTCAAAAAGAGTATTTCTTTCGATTTCTTCTATCGTTTCATCAGCTTTTTGTTCGAGGATCCATTGGAATACTTCTTGGTTATTGGATAGATCTCCTGTTGTACAAAGTAGAAATAAATTTCAAGTAAAATTGCTTAAAGGAACTTCACTGGCAAAATAATTATTGATATTTATACCTGTATTCTGCAACGGTTTGATCAATCGGTTTGAAAATAAGTTTGTAGGCATTTCTTATTTTATAAAAAATTATAAACAAATCAAATGAACCTAGATTTCCCTATAGATATTCTGACTTGTTACATGTGTAGTGGATACCAATTTCTTGTACGCTCAGTTTAATGACGGAGTTCCAGCACTCCGATTCGATAAAACTCGAACTAGAACAAGCTTTATAATTCCGACTCATTTATTCAACAAAAATTGTGTGCTAGCTTCAAAAAACTCAGTGTAAAGTCGAGTTCATCCATTCATTCGGCCTCGATGTCATTGGTTTTTCAGGGTCGGATAAATCGAAATAAAACGTGTTTTGAGTGTGCGTTATTAATTAATTGAATAACTTTATAATTAAATAGATTAATTGTACTCAATGCGTTATTTGTCAACTTGAGTCTTTTGGACGGTGACGCCGACGATGATAGTGACGACGATGGACTGAATCGCAGCCAAAATAACTCACCCGTATTACGTGTTACGTATATAAATGGTGACCACCAGTAAATATATTTTCTTTTTCTATATATATGTAGGTCAATAACATATGTCGTTGCCCCATGTTGACAATGCATTACTTGCGATTTCTTTCTAATTCTTCTTTTTTTAAATTTTTGGCTGATAAATCGGAATCATAGAATCCGATTATAATTTGTAGCTGATTAACTAATCAGCAATTTAATTCTTTGTTAATTTTAAGGTAATCAATACTAAGTAATAGACATTCATTAAAGTATTTACACATTTTTCATCCAAACAAATTATTATTATTCAACTTTTTTTTCGTATTATACAGGGTGTCGCAGTTGAGCAATGTATTCCTTTAAAGGGAGATTCCTGAAGTTTTTCCGAACAAAAAATTGTATGGCAGGGGGTCTATTATCACCCTATTTCAAGTTATAGCCCATCAAATGGATGACCTCTAATTTGTAGGTGTAACCA
This sequence comes from Portevinia maculata, assembly GCA_949715645.1. Taxonomy (NCBI): domain Eukaryota; kingdom Metazoa; phylum Arthropoda; class Insecta; order Diptera; family Syrphidae; genus Portevinia; species Portevinia maculata. The sequence goes on from OX454526.1 coordinate 227,819,660, forward strand.
CTTTATACGCCATAAATTCTAAAATGTTTTAGGTACAATTGTTAATTTATACATTTTGCAAAGACAATTTAGTAGCGCATACAAATCTTAAACACTTTGAGTACATCTGGGCAGTACCAAAAAAGTTATGGCTCCTTAAACTCAAAATTATAAAAATTTGTTGTTTCTTTTTTTTTGCCTAAAATGAATTTTCCTCAAAATTTGTACACAAACTTTTTTTTTATGAAACTTTATCCGTGAAAAACTTGCTAAAAATTGCGCTTACCAACTTTTACGATCAACACAAGTTGTAAAAATAAGCAATTTTTTGTCGGACAAAAATGGTCATGAAAAGTGTACCTATAAATGCTTCTCTCTGAAGAAAAACACAGAATAGTTAAGTCATATACTCACTTCAGAGAGAATGAAACCAAATTCCAATAAAATATAAATGATTCAGAAGTATCTATTACTCTTGAGGATAAGACAATTGAAAGCATTCTGAGGTAGCACTTGCTATATAGGAAATTCATAATAGACTACTCTAAATATTTAAAAAAGAATATGAAAATCAATAGCAAGGACCCTAAATTTATTCAATCATTTGAGCGATTAACAGAAACTCTTGTGAAGCATCCCATACTTAATTTTTCCGAATTTATTTTCACCGATGCAAGTAATTTTGCCTTGGGAGCTGGACTGACTCAAGAGAACAATCAATATTCTATGTCTTTTGAACATTTTAACTGATAACGAATTCTTAGCAGTGAGATTGGCAACCTCATATTTAAGACCGTATCTTTAGGGACAGAAATTTAGAAACCCCTAAAATATTTGACTAAAAAATGGAAAAGTATTCTCCCATATTTTTGTTTACTCCACCGGTGCTTTGTTTCGTTGGCACAGGAACATTCGATAGCGAATATGCTGACTCAAATTTAGCCAGTATAGCACGCACACTGCACAGCCTGTCTGGTAGGACGATTATTACGCCCGAAAATAGCAGTAAGCGCTCTTAAAGTTTTTCAAAAATGTTCAAATGTTGTTTGTTCGTGAACTGTAAGCCTTGACTGATGTTTTGACATTGATAAATAAAAGAATTTAAGGGAGTGTTTGCATTAAAATAAAAACAAAATTTACGTTCATATTGAAACACCCTATACATCAGTCTAAATATAGAAAGCCCACCCTGTGTCGCTTGAGAAACAAAAATGTAGTTATTTTATGTTTTATTTGTTAACTGACTTACAAACCAGTAGGGAGCCATAAAGTTACGATCCTTAATTCTGATCGTTGGTTGCGGTGTAAAGGAAAAAAAGAAGACTGACTTCCTTTTGTTTTTATTTTTTTTATTTTAAAAAAAAAAAAAACGAAATCCAAATCCTAGAGCACTCAGACTCGGTAACGGTCCATTCAACTACCAGGCAGAAATCCACTTTTTGAGGTAGAGGTTGGAGAAAACAAGGCGTCTTTCGATTCTCTCCATTAATGGATGGCGTATGTTGTTCTTCCCCACTAACCTCTACATCGTCGCCACCCCTAAAGACTTACTTACATAACGGGCTACCGACCCATGAAGAGTCTTTGCTGGGATTTTGTAGCCTTTCAATTGTCCAGACCAAGTGCCCTGTCCGCGATGGCTTGGTCTTAAAAGCAGAGGTTCGTTGTTTCTTGTCGTCTCAAACCTGGAGGATGGAAGTCGAAGATGCTCTTCGATGGATTATTGCTGTCCGATTACATCCATATCTTGGAAAAGCTAATACAGTTCTCGATTGTATCTTCTCCTATTCAGTCTCTTGGCACACAGGACCAAATATTCGACTGAGTAGTTTTATTTTGAAAGAACACAATGTTTGGGCTACCTTTCATTATTTTCACTCAGGTCATTCATTTGTTGCAGCCTGATACACATTACGTGCGTAACAGGGTGACCTAGTTATTTCATACAAACCAACTCATGCGAAACAACAGAGAAAACATAAACAATGAAAGGTAACCTTGGCATTTTGCAAACGCGTATTTTTCGATGCATTCCTCAATCAATTATATGTTTATATACGTACTACATTTTTATATTATTTAGTTTAGTTATAAGTTCTTGAACTGCTAAGATAAGCTATATTTTTCGTATAAAAGAAGACAATTTGAATAAAGCGAACGTGTTCACCCCTTACAGTTAAGCAAGACACTTTTAATTTACCTCAAGTGAGTCTGCTTGAGGAACTGTTACAACGCACAATCGATACAAGAATCGAATTGTGAAAATCTCGGAGTCTAACTTTAGACTTTATGTACCTACGATTCAACAGCATCAGAGTCTAGATTTATGTATCTACGATTCAACTTCATCAGAGTCTAGGTTTATGTACCTGCGACAACAAGGTTGAATAAAACAATTCAAACCACAAACACACAATATAAGATCTCCTTACCTACTTATCATCAAACACTCATTGCCATTAAGCAGATCTGGCAGGATCCACGTTTTGTAAAGCTTACACTTGGTCTTCCAGGCTAGGGCTTTTGAACCCATTTGTTTTGCCACAGCGAAAAATCAACCGGACATTTTTAATCGAATCTCCACTAAGGTGTCATTCGTGGAGTTGATGTTTACCCCGAGCATTGTATATAAACCTTATAGTAGTGCAACCGTGCGTAAACGACGATACGCCACCAGTGCGCATTCGCCCGCAGCAAATCATGATAGTCTAGTTCTACACCATTCTCGTGCTGGGAATATGAGTAGGAGGATGATGCAGGTAGTGGTGGTGGTTGGCAAAGCAGGTTTCGTGTAGATTTATGGTATATTTTTTGTTTGCTTTGATGGAAAGGGTATGTTATGTTTTCTGGATTTTAACACAATTGGTATGTGTGCGTATGATCGTTGAAGGAGAGTCGCATTTCAGCTACTGTGAGGATTCTCAAATGATTTTCTTTGTATAGTTTGAACCAAATCACTTTGCCAACGGTCGGTTGCGCAGAGAGAGGATTTAAGAGAACAAAAATGGTGCGGAAGAGACTTAATGTGTGAAGGTTATCTCATAAATTTTACAATGCCTAACTCAACTTTGTTTTTCTTTTAAATTAAAATGCTATTGCATGTATGAGTTTTATTTTGTAATTACGGGGTTAATAAAAATATTAATCTTGCACAATACAATGAGGTTAAATATATAAACCTACTTGTGACCTAGGACGCGATTAATAAAGAGTTGACGGCTACTGTTTGTTTGTGCTTTTATGGTTTTATAATTTGCTGTTTAGCACCTTGTACCTGGGACGACGTCTTAATATATATATATATATTTACCTGTGGGTTTTTGGAAAAACATTTATAGATGAATGTTAACAGGATTTAAAAATTGTTTCACTTTGAATTTTTAAGAATGAAATGTTTACATCAGAGAGAAATTATTTGACGATGCACCAAACGTATTTACACGATATTTTTTTTATATACTATCGCAAAATTGAAAAGAAAAATAATTATAAGTAATAATTTACATTGATTTATTTTATTATGTCATAATAATTATACATTTATATTGCATAGCATTTTAAGAACTACTATCGGTTTCACAATCGCTTGAAGAATCATCACCTGGATTAATGATAATTGAATCCGATATTGTGTCCCACATCAGATCGTGAGAAAAGTATTCCTCCTCCGTCCTTATAGCTTTTGCACAAACTTTTCGCCAATCTTCAACCGTTATTTTTGAAAATTCTTCTTCTGCTAATTTTTGAACATCCAATAATTTGAATGTTGTGTTTCGTTTGCCCACTCTTGCCTTGACAGTTGCCCAAATATTTTCAATCGGATTGAGGTCTGGATGATAGGGTGGTAAACGCAGTACCTCATGCCCCATACCGTGAATAATATCGTCAATCTTATGCTTTGGCTTCTGTATAGCTCGATGATGCTTTATGAGCTCATAAAGTTCAGGTTTGAGCATCTCCAAAGTATGTGCTATATTTTTATCGGTCAGCCATTGTGTCATCTCGGATTTTCGGCTAGCAGAAGTGATTTGTTTGTCTTCTAATTTATTGTGATATGAGGCATTGTCCATTACAATTATTGAAGGCTCCTCCAGGTTATTCAAAACTTGTTCCTGCAGCCATTTGCAGAAATTTTCAAAGTTCATGTCGTGGTGATAGTCTCCCGTTTTCATACCAGATTTGAATAAAAGTAAAGCGTTTTGAACGAAGCCTTTTTCACCACCTGCATGCGCCATTATCAGCCTCTGTCCCTTTGAAATTGGCGCCTTCAATCCACTGCTGCTGCCATCAGTCCATGCCCTTGGTCTTGTATGTGAGCTGTGAATATAGCTTTCGTCCAAATAAATGATGTCATATCCTTTTGACCTATACTCCCGGATTTTCCTCAGATACTTCACTCGCGAAAGTTTGATTTCGTTTCTTTCACAAAGAGGTTTGCGGTTGTTTTCAGTTTTTTTATAGCAAAATCCATTTCTTTTTAGAATCCTGTTGAGGGATGTAATGCTTAAGTTCAGGCCCAGATTTTCCTGGACTCGTTCTCTCAACATTCTTAGGGATACCATCAATTTCTCCTCCTGGTGAAAATTGTGTATGATACGCCGAATAGCGGTGACGTCAAATTCGTCTAATCCAGTTTTCCATTTTGTATGTGGTATTTTTTTATTTGGTGATTTGATAACTCCTGTCTCCTCGTATTCCTTAACAATCGTTCTTATCGATCGTTCCGAAATTCCAGATAGTTCCTTGGTCTGCGAGTTTGCGTAACTCACAGGATTATCCAAACATAAACTCTTGGCTTCTTCCAATTTTTGATTATATATTTGAATAATGATCTTACGCGCCTGGCTTCCTATTGGTTTTCCTTTTCTTAATGGATCCATGAAAATGTCTTATATTTGTTTTCAATTTCGTTCTATCACTACTGTTGTTTTCTTAAAACTGAATTCCAAACCAAAACAAAAATCATTTAAATACGTAGGATGCATCATAAAATAATTTCTCTCCGATGCTAAAATTTCATTCTTAAAACTCCTAGGTAAAAAAATTATTAAAACCTGTATGTTACCATTACCATTAATGTTTTTCCAAAAACCCACAGGTATAAAAGTATATATGTAGTAAACACGTCGCCCCAGCCCCAGGTACCTGGTGCTAAGCCACAAACTATTAAACCATAAAAACATAGAATCAAACTCAAGTCCTAAGTCACAGGTTGCTTTATATGCGTAACCCCATTACATTGTGCAAAAGATTAATTTTTTTATTATAAGTGCGCCGAAATTCGTCAACACTAATAAAAAAAACCTTTAACCCGGAATTTTATGTTTTCAAAGTAAAATTGACATCTACAGATCTTCTTTTTTTCACCCACCAGGGATGCAATACTTTTTTGAAAACTGGATAATAAACCGTGACCATACCTCATGAAAAAATTCCATACCTGGAATGGTATTTCTATTTTAGTCTGATGGAAAACAAAAACAAAACCCACTCTCAGTCACATCGGAGCTCCGATAATGGAAACAACGCATGGGTGTATATACATCTTTCTTATGTTTTTATCAGTTCTTATCAGCAATTTTCGTATTTTTTTGTGCATATTTGAAAATTAAAGAGATGCGTAGAGAAAATTAAAGAGAGCTGCGCAGTAGATTGGCAAGGTGAATTGGTTGGTGCTATAATTCATATTTGCAAGTGAAAAATGGATATGCATATTTAACGGTAGGGGCGATGGTGGATAAAGGAAGGTGGGAGAATTGTCATCAAGTAGTTGATGGTATATTATTTGTTGGCTTTGCTGAATGTTTGGGGTAGGTTATGGCATATTGCAATTAGACCATCACAGTCACCTGTAACTTGTTTTCTTTGTTTTTAATACAATTGGTGTGTATAGTGCGTACCAAAACAGTTGGCCATTCTACTGCGCAGGTCTCTTAAAATGTGTTTTACAATCTCTTAAATTGCAAAAACAAGCATAAAGAGACGAAAATGGGCGGAGCCATAATAAAAAACGACATATACCCTGCCTTGTGTTCAAGATCGCTGTCGCGATCTCACTGAGGGTGGTTTCTTCATTTTCCTTCTTTTATACTGAAATTAGGAGCGGAGGAAAAATATAGACCATTATATGTCAACTTTACTTGGAGGCAAATATATTGTTTCGTTTTTTGTCTTGTCGGTTCTTTGTAGGAGTATGATGTGATCACGGTCGGATAGATTAAGCAAAACATTGCACATGAATTGATTGTGTGACTGTGTCTGTATGAAGGTGTACGGTTTTAGATTTAAACCCTATTTGCTCATTATGCTTTCGTTGATCATTATTAATTGTGTCGTGCATATTGATCATGTAGGTACTGATATTGGCACGCAAAGTAAAGTAAATTGCAGTGTCACACCAAATTTTTTTTGTTTATATCATTGAATTTGGTCGAGGTAGGTAAATTTAATAAAAAATTTACAATTTGGGAATTTTTTGGAAACGTAAACGATTTTATGCCCAATAACAATAGGCACGATTTTCTGTCACAAAAAAGAGGATGGGGTATTAATTGGTTCGTTAAAGACAAAATGGTGAACGTTCTTGATTCTTCAATAATTTTTTTTAAAAAATGCAGTTTTTAAAACTTTTTGAACTACCCACCACTTTTAAATTTGTAACCTTGATTAAAAGTGTAAATTATAGCGAGATAAAATTGACGATGAATTGCAAATATAAAACAGATTTACAGCGAGCAGCAAAACAAAACACCAGTATACCAAATGGGTGGTTCGGTTTGGTTTGAATTAAGAAGTAAAAACACACACGTTTTAGTACTAAGATAAAAATGTTTATTGATTTTGCTACCTATATATGAAATAGTTAATATTAATGTATATTAAATTGAATTCGAAGAACTGTCAGTTTCATAATCGGTTGAAGAATCATCTCCTGGATTGATAATTATTGCATCCGACATTGTGTCCCACATCTGCTCGTGTGAAAAGTATTCCTCCTCTGTCCTTATAATTTTTTCACAAACTTTGCGCCAATCTTCAACTGCTATTTTTGAAAATTCTTCTTCAGCTAGTTTCTGAACATCCGATAATCTAAACGTTGTATTTCGGCTTCCGACTCTTCCCTTGACTGTTGCCCAGATCTTTTCAATAGGGTTGAGATCTGGATGATAGGGTGGCAATCGTAGTACTTCGTGTCCCGCGCCGTGAATCATATCGTCAATCTTATGCTTGGGGTGGTGATTAGTCCGATGTCGCTTTATAAGGTCATAAAGTTCGACTTTGAGCATTTTTGAAGAATGCGATATATTGTTGACGGAAAGCCATTCTAACATCTCCGATTTAACGGAAGCAGAAGTGATTTGCTTGTGTTCCCATTTGTTGTGATATGATGCGTTGTCCATTATAATAACCGATGGTTCCTCTAGGTTATTTAAAACTTGATCCTTCATCCATTTGGAGAAATTTTCAAAATTCATCTCATCGTGATAATCTCCTGTTTTCGACCCAGATTTAAATAAAAGCAAGGCATTATTCACGAAGCCCTTCGCTCCATCTGCATGCGCCATTATCAGCCTTTGGCCTTTTGAAATTGGCGCCTTTAAACCTTGACTGGTGCCGTCAGTCCATGCCCTTGGCCTTGTGTGAGAGCTGTGAATATAGCTCTCGTCCAAATAAATAATCTCATATCCTTCTGACCTGTACTCCCGCACCTTCCTCAGATATTTCACTCGTAAAAGTTTGATTTCATTTCTTTCGCAAAGAAATTTACGGTTGTTCTCCGTTTTCCTATAAGAAAATCCATTTCTTTTTAAAATCCTATGTAGCGACATATTGCTTAGGTTCAGCTCCAAATCTTCCTGCACCCGTTGTCTTAACATTTTTAATGTTATCATCATTTTTTCTTCAATGTGGAAGTTGTATATAATTCGCCGAACAGCTGTGATACCAAATTCGTCCAATCCAGTTTTCCATTTTGTATATGGTACTCTTTTAGTTGGAGATTCAATAGCGCCTTTCTTCTCATATTCTTTAATTATCTTTCTTATTGTTCGGGCCGAAATTCCCGTAAACTCCTCTGTCTGTGAATTTGCGTATGTGATGGGATTATCTATACATAAATTCCTAGCTTCTTCAATTTTTTTGTAATATATCCTAACAACGATCTTACGTCCTAGACTTCCTCTTGGTTTTCCTTTTCTTGAAAGATCCATGACAATTTATTTTATTTTAATAAACTTATGTCCTAGCAATGCTTTTGTTTTCGTGAAAGTGAATTCCAAATAGGAAATCCATAATATATATGCGTTATCTTAAAATAAAAAACTCTAAAAACCAAGCAACAAATTTATTCCTTGCCCCTACAGGTAACCAAATGCAAACACTAATCATGTCGTAAAACTTTTACACTTAAGTCAAACAGGTAAAATCAAACATCATAAAATTAATGCTAACCAAGCACACCACCCATACAGGTACCTAGCGCTAAACCACGAAATGTTCAACCATAAAAAGGGTTGGGAACCCTTTCAAATACAATCGGACTTCTAGGTAGAAATGTATAAAAGTCGACCTCATAATAAAAAATTAAGTTTATTTAGATATTCAACAGCATTTTAGTTCTAAGCACTGTAAAGTTGGGTTACGCATTGTAAATTACAGGCAAAAACGCTTAGTGATTAAATCTCTTTCGCTTCATTTTTGTTATCTTAAATCCTCTCTCTGCGCAATCGACCGTTGGCCAACTGTTTTGGTACGGACTATATGTTCACATCGGTGAAGGAGATTCGCATTTCAGCACTGAGGATTCCCAAATGATTTATAAACCAGATTTATAAAGCAGATGCTTTTGAGAAGTATGCAAAGGAAACAAGGGAACTATAAAAAATTATGCCTGGTATTTTAAGCCAGTAAGTGTGCATAAGGTCTTCTTTCTTTCATTCAAAACAAATAATTTCTCTTTGTATACTTCCAATCGGACAACTTTCAGAAGAAGCGCAAGAGACAAGAAACAAGGAAAATTTAAGGTTTACGGAACTTCTTACCAGAAAAATATCACGTACAAATACTGACCTCTTAAATCGATTGCCTATAATCTCAGATCCATTCTTAGCAAGTCTAAGATACTTTACGAGAAGAAATAAAAGTGTCATGGAACATGAAGTCTTGCAACTTTTAGATGTACCAAATAATTAAAAAAATAAAATAAATTGGTTTGTATGTATTGTTTTATATTGAAATTTGTAGTCATATGTTTAAAAAAAATTGTTATATAGGGTGATTTTTTTAAGGTTAGGATTTTCATGCATTAGTATTTGACAGATCACGCGGGATTTCAGACATGGTGTCAAAGAGAAAGATGCTCAGTATGCTTTGACATTTCATCATGAATAGACTTACTAACGAGCAACGCTTGAATTTTCAGTGAATGGGCCCTAGAAAAGTTGGCAGAAAATCCGCTTTTTTATCGACAAATTTTGTTCAGCGATGAGGCTCATTTCTGGTTGAATGGCTACGTAAATAAGCACAATTGCCGCATTTGGAGTGAAGAGCAACCAGAAGCCGTTCAAGAACTGCCCATGCATCCCAAAAAATGCACTGTTTGGTGTGGTTTGTACGCTGGTGGAATCATTGGACCGTATTTTTTCAAAGATGCTGTTGGACGCAACGTTACGGTGAATGGCGATCGCTATCGTTCAATGCTAACAAACTTTTTGTTGCCAAAAATGGAAGAACTGAACTTGGTTGACATGTGGTTTCAACAAGATGGCGCTACATGCCACACAGCTCGCGATTCTATGGCCATTTTGAGGGAAAACTTCGGAGAACAATTCATCTCAAGGAATGGACCGGTAAGTTGGCCACCAAGATCATGCGATTTGACGTCTTTAGACTATTTTTTGTGGGGCTACGTCAAGTCTAAAGTCTACACAAATAAGCCAGCAACTATTCCAGCTTTGGAAGACAACATTTCCGAAGAAATTCGGGCTATTCCGGCCGAAATGCTCGAAAAAGTTACCCAAAATTGGACTTTCCGAATGGACCACCTAAGACGCAGCCGCGGTCAACATTTAAATGAAATTATCTTCAAAAAGTAAATGTCATGGACCAATCTAACGTTTCAAATAAAGAATCGATGAGATTTTGCAAATTTTATGCGTTTTTTTTTTAAAAAAAGTTTTCAAGCTCTTAAAAAATCACCCTTTATTATATTCTGCAAACAATTTCAATTAAAAAAAAAAAACAAAAAATTTAATTTTGATTTAATTCCGCTAAATCAGCGATTCGTCACACTGTGTGTTGGATCGAAAACGAAACGTTATTTAAAAAATGTTCGAAGTCAGAACGAGCGTTCGAGGGTCTCGTAGGATTCACATTGGGAGTATTTAAATTCAAATTGTCCAATCTTCCAACTAATTTATCTCTAATAGACTGCATTTCACGAATGAAAACTCGTTGGTTTGTCTCGAGTATTCGTTGGAATGCTAACGTAATAGCTCTAATGTCTGTGGCCTCTTCTTGAACAGGTGGAGGATGTCCATTAATATCTCGTCGCTCATTATTGTCTTCACTATTGTGGTTACTTGCCTGACCGGATTGCATTGCTGCAGGAGGGTTAGTACCAGCTGTGGTAAAATCTTATCCTGGCTTAAGCCAACACTAGCCCCAGGTGGAGTACGACTAACTATTGGCCTGGATTCCATTGCTCCTGAACGGGGAGTTATTTCGAAAAGTGGACGAATTTCTCAAATTACTTGGTCTTCCTCTAGAACGCGTATTTGGAACTCTATTATCCATAATAGGAAATTTCGGATTTTAAATACAACTTCAACATTTTTTAAATTTCAATATCTTTTAATAAATCTGTATTAAAAAAAATTAATACATGCATAATTTGGCGTCAGCGCGGTCGGTGCTAAATTCGATATTGAATCAGATATTAAATTTGATAAGATTAGATACAATATGCTTAAGAGCAAGATATCTATCTTGGTAAACAGACGGACTGTGCAAACAATGAACACAATACGAACAAGACTGTATATAATTGGCAACTATAGGTAACATAGTAGCAACATAGTTCAGTGTAATAACTACCAGACAATGGACTACCTATACTAGGTATAAAAGAATTAGGATTTATATATTATAAAAATATTCATATGCACAACTTATCCTTTCACGAATGAAATTAGACCAATTTGAATACAAAAAGCAGTTCAACTCTTTCTGATATCCAATAGTCGCAACGCGGATTACAATTAAAACTAGGAATATACTGGGACTATAGTAATGAAAGCCATACTCAACTTGAACCGCCAAAAGACACAATACAACACTCTTCAATTGCTGCAGCTTAGCTCTAGAGTTAGCCAGCATAGTCTTTGTAGTGACGTTCTTAATGCCTCGAAGTATATCTAATGTTAGAACATGTTTAATGCAGAAGAGAAACAATCAAGCAACCTCCATTAAGCAAAAAATAGCACCAAGTGACCTTCCTCAATGCTTCATTGAAAAGGTACATGGACTTTAAAATATATACCAACAATTTCACATGTTGATTAAAGATAAATAAACTTGTGCAATACTCCAATTTAGCAATCTAGCTCTACGCAAAACAACGAAAATTCTTACTATCCATATAAATATTCATCTTATAGGTACCTATTGAACAAGAAGTGGTGGTGCGGCATGGCACAATAGTGACAAAAAAAATTATGTCATTGCTTTATAAATTAGATCGAATATTTCTAAATCAATTACAAAAAAAAATATAGAAATCGGTACCTTTTGCGACAAGATATAGCCGAAACAGTCAGAGTCCAAAATGCGACAAACTCATAATACCTCATTTGCTGAAAAATACCGAAATCAAATTTTATTCAATTTTTCCCTTCAAACAAATCGCCTCTTCCATCATTTCTACTCGCAGACGAAGAAGTCAGATTTATTATATTTCCATCATCTCCCTCTCATCAAACATACTACTTGCCTAAGAGAAGGCAACATTGCAAATCATCAATTACACAGAAAAATAAATACATACTTACATTTCCATACAAATGAAAATCATATGGCATGACCACAGAATCGATAATGCGAGATCCATTATCCATACAAATTAACTTACTTGGAAATCCTACATGCTACCTGTGCTGCTAAACAACAAAAATGCCTGTGCTCCTTCTTACAAAGAAAAAAAATACAACATACATGGGAATGCAATTATGAAAGGTTCGATAAAGAGAGATAAACCAGTTTATTTGGTTTTCTTTCTTCGTTTTCAAAGTGTGTATTTAAAATGAAGATGACAGCAAAAGTTTAGACACAAACATTCTAGCTTAATTCATAACGCCATCTGCATTTAGTCGGCTAAAACAAAAAATTCGACATGATGGCACTACTATAAAGTGTATATACAATGCCCCGAGGTAGATAAACCTTTGTATATACACTCTATAGTACTATCATTGTATATAAACCTTATAGTAGTGCAACCGTGCGTAAACGACGATACGCCACCAGTGCGCATTCGCCCGCAACAAATCATGATAGTCTAGTTCTACACCATTCTCGTGCTGGGAATATGAGTAGGAGGATGATGCAGGTAGTGGTGGTGGTTGGCAAAGCAGGTTTCGTGTAGATTTATGGTATATTTTTTGTTTGCTTTGATGGAAGGGGTATGTTATGTTTTCTGGATTTTAACACAATTGGTATGTGTGTGTATGATCGTTGAAGGAGAGTCGCATTTCAGCTACTGTGAGGATTCTCAAATGATTTTCTTTGTAATTCATATTTGCAAGTGAAAAATGGATATTCATATTTAAAGGTAGGGGCGATGGTAGATAAAGAAAGGTGGGAGAATTGTCATCAAGTAGATTGATGGTATATTATTTGTTGGCTTTGATGGATGTTTGGGGTAGGTTATGGCATATTGCAATTAGACCATCACAGTCACCTGTAACTTGTTTTCTTTGTTTTTAATACAATTGGTGTCTGTGTTCACATCGGTGAAGGAGATTCGCATTTCAGCAATGAGGATTCCCAAATGGTTTATAAACCATATTTGCATGTGAAAAAATATTAATTGAGGCAGAGATAAAAAAAGATAAGACAAGTTATAGTGTATTCTCAGCTACATTGCGAACGATCCTTAAGGGTTTCCACTTTAAAAAGCAAATCGTGGATATTTTCGGACCCGTCGAATGCAATTTGCCACTTTTCAATTTTACAAACTGAACTTACCTACTGAAGAAGTTTGTTGACTTATTGGTGGTGCTTGTCTGCGTTGCACAGTGTGACGAATCGCTGATTTAGCTTGGTTTAATAAGGAAAATGACATGCACAAAATTAAACAAAACCCGCTTAAGCCTCCTACGTAATGACTCTGCAATTTTTTTGTTGTTGCTTAGTGCAACAAAAAAAAATCATCTCAAACTCCAAATTGTATATAATTTTTTTTATAAGAAGGTCAATTTGAAGAGAAAGTGTTTTTATCGGTTTTAATTGGTTCGCGTATATTTTATAGCTTTTTTATCTTTTATCAATAAGTTAAAAGTCAATTGATATAAAAGTAAGTTTTTCTTAAATAATTAAAGATTTTGTTTAATAGGTATAAGGGGTAAATGAAAGTAAAATTTATAGATAAAATATGTGTTTTTTGTATTCATTAACCGAAAAGTATACCTAGTTGTTCAGTGTTGTCCAAGTTGGAGACCGTGTCTGTTCTAAAGCCTTGCATATGCACTGCTAAAATGTGTTTCAACAAAATTTTTCGTTTTTTAGGATGCCCATGGAAATCACGAAAAAGCAAATTTTTTATGTTTGGATTTCTTAATTTAAAATTAAGCGCTTAGATGCTGTTTCTGCTTTTGTTGTGGGTTACTTTAGCCATGTAATATTTTCTGAGGCTGCAACAAAGTCAATCAAATTAACCTTTAAAACGTTATGTTTAAGATTTGACGAGACATGGGCCAAAAGTGGTCGGCATAGAGAGCGCTTCGAAAATTCAAATTCTCCGTGGCTAAATGAAAGTCTAACATTACCACAACATATCTTAGATGAAATACCTTCTTCATCTAGAGTAGGAAGACCGAAAAAAGCTTATAGATTAGATGTCAAGTTGCGGCAGGTAAAAGACCAAGGCAGTAAAGAAAAAGTCAAAGCCAGAAAATAACTAATCCAAGAAAAATTTACAAGAGAAACAGGGTTATTGGTAGATATGCCAACTCAACAGTCTGGCAATCCTAATGACGGGAACAAGGCTAGACGATTTTTTAGAGATGATGAAAAGACTGCCCAAATTACAGTGATAGATAAAGAAATTATCAAAAAGTTTCATATCATCTTAGAAGCTCTTGGGTCTGGGTTCCCAATAGATGCAGATGCTTTTGAAAATTATGCCTGGTATTTTAAGACAGTAAGTGTGCATAAGGTCTTCTTTCATGGAAAACAAATAATTTCGACTTCTATACTACCAATCGGACAACTTTCAGAAGAAGAGCAAGAAACAAGGAAAATAGAAGGTTTAGGGAACTTCCTACCAGAAAAATATCACGTGTAGATACAAATACTGAACTCTTAAATCGATTGCTTATAACCTCAGATCCAATTCTTAGCAAGTCTAAGATACTTTCCGAGAAGAAAGAAAAGCGTCATGGAACATGAATACTTACAACTTTTATATGTACCAAATAATTAAAAAAATTAAAATAAGCTGGTTTGTATGTATTGTTTTGTCTTGAAATTTGTAGTCATATGTTAACAAAATTTGTTATATTCTATTCTGTGAACAATTTCAATTAAAAAAAAAACAAAAAATGTAATCTTAATTTAATTCCGCTAAATCAGCGATTCGTGACACTGTGCGTTAGGTCGAAAACGAAGCGTTATTTAAAAAATGTTCGAATTCGGAACGAGCGTTCGAAGGTCTCGTAGGATTCACATTGGGAGTATTTAAATTCAAATTGTCCAATCTTCGAACTAAGGTATCTCTAATAGACTGCATTTCACGAATGAAAACTCGTTGGTTTGCCTCGAGTCTGTGGCTTCTTCTTGAACAGGTGGACGTTCATTAATATCTCATCGCTCATTATTATCATCACTATTGTGGTTATCTACCAGTTGTGGTGAAATCTGATCCTGGCTTAAGCCTATACTAGCCCCAGGTGGAGTACGACTAACAATTGGCCTGGATTCCATTGCTCCTGAACGGGGAGTTATTTCGAAAAGTGGACGAATTTCTCAAATTACTTGGTCTTCCTCTAGAACGCGTATTTGGAACTCTATTATCCATAATAGGAAATTTCGGATTTTAAATACAACTTCAACATTTTTAAATTTCAATATCTTTTAATAAATCTGTATTAAAAAAAATTAATACATGCATAATTTGGCGTCAGCGCGGTCGGTGCTAAATTCGATATTGAATCAGATATTAAATTTGATAAGATTAGATACAATATGCTTAAGAGCAAGATATCTATCTTGGTAAACAGACGGACTGTGCAAACAATGAACACAATACGAACAAGACTGTATATAATTGGCAACTATAGGTAACATAGTAGCAACATAGTCCAGTGTAATAACTACCAGACAATGGACTACCTATACTAGGTATAAAAGAATTAGGATTTATATATTATAAAAATATTCATATGCACAACTTATCCTTTCACGAATGAAATTAGACCAATATGAATACAAAAAGCAGTTCAACTCTTTCTAATATCCAATAGTCGCAACGCGGCTGAATAAACTGGGACTATAGTAATGAATGTCATACTCAACTTGAACCGCCAAGAGACACAATAGAACACTCTACAATTGCTGGAGCTTAGCTAAAAGCTCTAAAGTTAGCCAGTATAATCTTTGTAGTGACGTTCTTAATGCCTTGAAGTACATCTAATGTTAGAACACGTTTGATGCAAAAGAGAAACAATCAAGCAACCTCCATTAAGCAAAAAATACCAACAAGTGACCTTCCTCAATGCTTCATTGAAAAGGTACATGGACTTTAAAATATATACCAACAATTTCACATGTTGATTAAAGATAAATAAACTTGCGCAATACTCCAATTTAGCAATCTAGCTCTACGCAAAACAACGAAAATTCGTATTATCCATATAAATATTCATCGTGTAGGTACCTATTGACCAATAAGTGGTGGTGCAGCATGGCACAATACCGACACAAAACAAATTATGTCATTGCTTTATAAATTAGACTGAATATTTCTATCGGTACATTTTTCGACAAGATATAGCCAAATAGCGAGAATCTAAATAGCTATAAATTCATAATTTCTCATTTGAAAGAAAAATACCCAAATCAAATTTTATTAAATTTTTCGTTTCAAACCAGAGAGTCGATAATGCGAAATCCATTATCCATACAAATAATAACTTACTTGGTTTCCATCATCAACCTCTGCTACTTGCAAAGCATACGTACATGAACATGCTACCTGCGCTGCCTATGCTCCTTCTTACAATGAAAAAAAACCGGTTTATTTAGTCTTGCTTTCTTCGTTTTCAAAGTGTGTATTTAAAATGAAGATGACAGCAAAAGTTTAGACACAAACATTCTAGCTCAATTCATAACGCCATCTGCATTTAGTTGGCTAAAACAAAAAATTCGACATGATGGCACTAGTATAAAGTGTATATACAATGATGGCACTACTATAAAGTGTATATACAATGCCATAATTCTTGTAATCGTTCTCATAAGCAACCGTGTATACATTTCTCAAAGAAATGGCTATTTTTCTTTTTCTATCCGCAGGAGAAAGTAATGCATGCGACTGTGTGCATAATATGGTTCGTTGTACGCCAACCACCAATCCAAAGCAGAGCTGCGATCAACAACAATCATTATACCCTAATCTAATGGTCTATTAATTTTTACTCATATAGTTTGTAACAAGCCTTATTATTGCTCGTGGACACCAAAAAGTTACTATATTCGTGATCAGATCAGCATCGATAGTAATTTAGATCTAGACATATCCGTCCGTCCGTCGGCAGAAATTAGGCCTTTAAACTGAAGATAGAAAGATAAAATTTTTGAAACCCGCCCAAAAAAGTCAAAGTTTGAGCTATGAAGCTGAAATTTGGATATATAGTCTTTTGAGGCTCTAAATGCTCATGTGTAAATATTTTAAAAATCCGCCCCCTGATACGTCTACTTTTAAAAAATTGCCGTTTTATTGAAGAAATCATTCGCAGAGTATGCACCTAGTTAAAGTCGTTTTGATCAATTTCTTTATTTAAAGTTACCCGCCCTGCCTACTTTAAAGGGGCGTTATTTTACGAAAACTTTGTTTTTCCATTAAAATATTTTAATTAAATTTTTGTCACTCCCAGTTAATGAGTGATAGGAATAGGAATAGTTGGATAAAGTTCGCCCAACCGGACTGTACCTATCAGCGGCGTGGCGTGGAAAATGTTAAATGGTAAGTCGGAAAAAATATGCACCTGCAAACGCTTTCTAAAATTATATACTGTACTGCAAATCGCATAGAAGTAAAGCAATTCAACCCAATTTTGTATACTTCAAGTCATTTAAGCTTAAATTTACAATGAACCTATAAAGTATAATAAAAGTGGCTTCGAAAGAAACCTTTTTGGCAGATGCAAATGCTGTACCTTAAAGAAAATTGATAGTAAGTAATAAAAAAAAGGAACTTCATAAATCACGGTTTGTTAAATAAATAAATACATAAATAAAAATTTAAATTAAAAAGCTTCACGTATAATATTTACAAAAATGTATAGATTATATATCTATAATATATAAAAATATTTTAATATCTAAAAATATTTTAAAAATAGTTTTTGTACAAAGTTAAAAAGAGAAAATATTAATGATTAATATTTTTTGAAATCAAAAACAGTAGAATTTGGAAATAAATGTGAAAAGTTTTGTTAAATTTTTTTTTTTTATTTGTACTCTAAGTTTATTCTTTTACCTTTTTTCACGTATTCTTCAAGAACTCTTTCATAAAAGTTAGGCCTACTTTTTATTTTTAAAAGGAGTCGCTTTTCTATGGAAAAAAGTGCTAAATCAGAAAGCCTGTCTTCTCCTTGAGAATTTCTCAAATATGTATGTAATCTTTTCAGAGTGGAAAAACAGTCATTGGTAGTGTTATAGTTCATTTAATTTTAAGATTTGGGGAAATGTTTCACACAATATTTCACTTCTTAAATGTTTATAGAGGGATAAAACGTCAAGTGGTTTAAGTGAAGACGTAGTATAGAGAACTTTCAGCTCATTTTTTAAACCTGCAAAATCGAAAATTCCAGGGAAAAAGTTAATCACCGAAGATATTTTATCATCTGGGCTTGACTGAGCAAAACGACCGTATTTTGATTTATTGAGTAAATCCAAAAAAATTAAATCCGTGAAAGATTTATATCGTGTCTTAATTTGAGATATAATATTGTCCTTTATTTCTACAAAAAGGCGCTTATAGTGAGTCTTTAAATCAAAATCAAGTAATCGGCGTTTCCGTGGAGGTTCAGCACAATCATTTATACTTTCAAAAATTAAATCAAATTTGTTTAGAAACTCAGTAGAACGCCAAGACTCAAAACACTCGATTTCTCGCTTAGCAACTTCAACATCTGTTTGTTTATTTTGTATTAAATTAAACAATACATCGGTTTTAGCAAATATTTCGGAAACCGCGTGCAGTAAAAAGCAAAAATCTTTCCCTTCTAACTTAAGCAATAAACTTTCGGCCATTGAAAGTGCGTCAGTGTCCCATTCTTTTGGATGGTCTAATATTTGCTTAAAAGTTTCAATAATATCTAATCTACAGTTAAAAATAACGTTAACTATGGGAATGGAACGGGAATGGTAATGCCAGCGAGTTTCTGATACTCCCGGCATGCGTCTGTTTGCTATTTGTTTTAAAATATTTGAACGTTTAGTTGATTTAAAGAAGCGTACTATTGTGTTTATATTGCCAAAAAAAACTTTCAATTCAGGTATATTTTCCAGTGATTGAGATAACACCAAATTTAAAACATGTGCGTAGCAAGGAATAAAATAAGCCATTGGACAAGCATCCAGGACTTTTTTTTTTACACCACCTACTTCCCCTGACATAACCGCGGCCCCACCGTAAGATTGCCCAACTAATTTCTCCTTGCAACCGTATATATTAAGTATATTGAAAATGTGTTTTGAGAGCTCATCGGCATTTCGACTCTCACTCACGTCAAAAAACCCAAGAAACCTTTCCTCTACTCCTTCCTCCGATAAGTAACGCAAAACGGCACTAAGTTGCTCCCTATGGCTCATGTCTGGTGTTTCATCAATCATGATGGACACAAATCGCGTTTCACTTATTTCTACTTTAATTTCGCATTTGATCACTGCGGCTATACTTTGTATTAAATTACGGATTACGTGCACTTGAACACTGTTCCAAAAAAGAGTCCATTAACTGGTCATACTTAGATAAGTATAAAAGTGTTTCGACATAATTGCCACGATTATTAGAATCTGGCTTTTCATTATGACCCCGAAATGCTTGTTCCTGTTTGTCTAAAAGAACTACCGTATCTATAAAACGTTCTATTAGTTTACGGTTTCTATCAACTTTTTTGTTGTGAGCTACAAAGGAATTACCTAACGAGGTTTTAATATGATCAGTACCGAATTCGTGCAAAGATAAACAGCTACGAATGTGTTTTTCCGTCTTGACATGTTTATTTGCCGAATTAATTAAATTGTTTATGTCAGCGTAGCCCGTGCGACTCCAAACAGTAGGAGAATTACAAAAAAGGAGGCAAGGAAAACAAAACATTTTATTGAGCTTACAACTACCAGTCAACCAAGTATATTTTTGATGTATGGATGCGTTGAAATGCGAAACAAAACCATCCTTGCGCTTATAATCTATTTTCATAGAAGGAGTAGAGCGTCCTATCTCTATAACTTTTTTTTTTTAAGAAAACTCAACTTACAAAAATAATTTTCTTCTTCCAAAAGCAAATCTACTAAACAACAATTTACTGTTAATAATGCCATTTTCTCCTTTGCAATCTAACTGAAAACAAAACAATTTAAACTTTTCACACTTTTCACTGTTTTCGATCACTTTAAATAATTATATATTGCACAACAATAATTCCACTCAATATTACTTTAAGTTACACATCGCAGTCTTCTTCACAACTGAATTTTTCTAACAGAACTCACCTCAGCTACATACAAAACTCGCCAAATAAGTCGCTGAAAAGCGGGTTATATTTTTGCATAAGGAAGCGTGTATCAAACAGAGAGGAGTCAAACGCGGTGAACGATATGGGGAAAACAAGGAAAGAAAGCCAATTTGTTCTAACCAGCCACATATTATATAACGCGAAAATTTCCGTTATTGAACCTGGAAACCAGCTGCAGTTGCGGTGCCAAAAACATGTTTGCAAGCGTTCGTGCTGTTCGAAAACGTTCCAGCATCGTTCTCGTTAAGATTTTTCGTAAAGAATAAGTAGTAATTTTTGTTTCGAAACTACATGGTTTGCATTTGGAATGGGTGGAACTTTAGTTTCTGCAACATGTACTGTTGATTTTTCAATTGCAGGTCGCAATCTTCCTTAATCCACATGTTCTGGCGTCGCTGATGACGTTGTATTATTTTTAATCCTATACCCAACAGTCAATACAAAAAAATTTACTTAAGTTCTGATCTATTATTTTCCTCTTACCCACTTCAAATGCCGACGAAATCTCAAAGCTTAAAAATCGAATTTTGAGCTAGGAAGCTGAAATTTTTTATATATGATCTATGACTCCTAAAACTGCTCGGGAGATAAAATTTTCAAAATCCGCCCACTGATAAAACAATTTTTTTGAAAATCCAAAGTTTGAGCTAGGGAGCTAAAATTTATAATATATACTCCCTAGGGGCCCTTTTTGCTCATGTGTAAATATTTTCAAAATCCGCCTACTGACACGCCCACAATTTTTTTTTTTTTTGAAAATCGTAAATTTTTTTCAAATCCGCCTACTGACACGCCCACAATGAAATAAAACAATTTTATTGAAAAACCCAAGTTTGAGCTAGGGAGCGTTTTTTCTTACAAAAGCTTAGTTTTTTTTTAGATAAAATCTTTTAAATGTTATATAACAAAATATGTAGAGCGTTCTTAACTTATGAGGGATAGGAATAAGAATAGGGTATCCAACAGTTCGCCCAAGCGGACTGTAGCCCGTCCCTATGTTTAGTTACTTCTATGTGTAATTAAAGAATCTATGAAATAAAGCTGGAAACAAGTTCTGAAATTCATATATAAATCTGGATTGGTCGAAAAAAACGGATTCCTGAGGTGTAAACAGAGGTTTCTTCCTGTCTCAGTAAGGCCCCTAGAATATAGTTTCCAGCAAAAGCTTTGGGCATGTATAGGAAACCGCCCTCAACACTTCGGCCGGTATTCCGTCAGGTCTGGCAGCCTTTTTGTTTTTCAGGGTTTTCACCGCTTAACTCAGTTCCTACTCGCTGAAACATCCTGCCATTGGGACGGTGCGGTATCGAATGGTCTGACCGGATGAGTTGAGTAGAGGGTGTTTACAATGCGCTCCATTTTTTCTTTGCCATTTTTGCGCTCTCAGCTAAAATTATTTAATTTTGAATTTCGCGAAGGTATCTTTTATAGACTCAGGTCTACTAGTGACTTTCCTAAGATGTAGGCATTCACTTCGGAGTAGATCTACCTTATCTGTTAACCAGTACACTGGGTCTCTGTTTCACCTCGAGCTACTCACTCTGGACATCGAAGCGTCACATGCGAGCCGTATTAAGCGTGGCTTCAGCTCTCATTTCCGCAAGTTCAAGTTGACGCACACCGTCTATTTTTACTTCTTCGATCACAGTTTTGAGCCGCTTACGTTCCATCTCTGGGCTCGTGTTTGAGTTTTATGTGGAATTCGTTGATAACGTTGTATATCATATACGAAGTACTGGTGGTCGCTGCCCATATAGTCTTCCATCACTCGCCAATTCGGATGAATTCGCAGAAGCATAACCAAAAGAGCCCATAATTGCTTCTGACAACAGCTACTGTTAAACGTTTTATAGTTTCAACAAAGAGAGGGATAGATCAAAGCGACCAGAAGCGAATAGCAAATATAGTTCGGCTTTTAGTGTCAGCTTAAATTTTAAACTTCTTTAAAATCACTTTTCTGTGTTTCGAAACTACGGTTGTTTAAGTGTTTTGATATAAACAGAGTATGCGATTTTCTAACACCAACACAAGTTCTTGAACATTTCAGAAATTGTTATATAAATTTATTGAAATTTCATAAACAAGCTTCTGAGAGCTGAGCTGAGCTACCAAATTAGTTCAAAATTATTGTGATAGCTCGAATATTAAATTTCTTTGAAATCACTATACCCGTTTTTCTCAAGCCTTTTGCGAAAGTCTGAGTATGCCATAATCTTACATTTACTCAAAGTTTTTAGTACCCCAAAAACGATAATTTAAACCGTTTTAAAATAATATTTTTTAAAAAATTTTGAAACTGTTATAAAAAAAATAAAAAAATATATTCCAAAAATCTGAGTATGCAGAGTTGTTCCAAATGCTAATTTTGAGTTAATATATTAAATTTCTTCGAAATCTCTTCACCGGCTTAAGGAGATATTGCCGGTTTCCTAAAGTACCGCTAATCTTGTCTTTTCAAAAACACTAAGTAAGCCATCTTACAATCACCGTCACCACAAGTACTAAAAACATAAAAACTGATCAACCATTTGTGAGATAAATAAAAATTAAAAATTTTTTGAAGAACTGTTGCAGGAATAAATTTTTTTGTTAATAATATATCGAAAATCGGAGTATGCACATTTATAGAAATAACGACATGTTCTTGAGATCTAAGCACGTTTTATAAGCATCGTTATTCGACTATTTTGGCAAAACTGAGTAACCACGCCATTTTCTAAGCGCACCTCAATTATTTTCATAATTGATCAAAATCTTCAGAGCCATTTTTAAGAAAATCTTTTTTGTAAAAACCGGTATTTAAATAGAAAGAATAAAAAAAAATTAAAAACAATGACTTATAGTACAAAGGTGGAAGAAAATCTGTCCAACCATTTGGGAAAGAGGTTCGGATATAGAAATACAGAGGGCGAAATCGCGGGACATTTTTTGTGGATTTATCTGTAGTTATTAGAAATAACAAACTCAATTCCCAGTTTGAGTTCCAAGTTCAGCAATATATTTCTTATAATATAATTGGGAATACAATCTGCCCTAACATGGTATCCACCGGAAAGTAATTTTCTCCGCAACGCAAATTAAGTCAGAGACTCAATTTATGTTCAAAATATTCGTTTTCAGAACGTGCATGAACATTGATTTGACATTTTTCAGATTTATCTCTCAAGCATATGTAATGTATGTCAGATATTTCAATTGAAAAAAATAATATAAATAATTCTGTGCTTCATTTTAAAAGCCATGAAATGTGTGGATTTATTTAAAGCAGCCAAGGCTTTAGATCAGAAAGCCTTAGATTGCATAACGGACTCTGACCTGTACAAGGTAAGTCAAAGGAAATTCAAGAGCTCTATAGCAAGTGCTTGGCACACATTCTGAAGTGACATAGAAATCACCATGGAATCTGCCAGGATTACGAAAATTCCGCACAAACAACGCTCTGCTTCAGGTTTTATCAAGGACAGCTACGGGAACTGGGTACAGTCCCGCACAGAGACTCTACAGCTTTTCGTACAGACACGCTTTCCGGGGAGCACCCCAAATCAAAGTAATAATATAGAGGTAGATAATACGCCAATAACTGTATAAACGGTTCCAGAAGGAGTGATAATAGAGGAAAAGCTACACTGGGCAATTGATACATTATCTCCCTTCAAATCACCTTGGAGAGATAGGATGTTTCCAATTATGCTCCAGAAGGCAGAGCAGTCATCATACCGGTTCTCAAGCGACTTTTTACACAATGTTTGAAATGCGCCTACATTCGAAAAGCCTGGCGTAAAGTGAAGGTGTTGTTCATTCCCAAGGCAGGGAAACCAAGTCATATCAATGCCAAGGACTCCCGAGCGATAGTCTAACATCTTTCATCCTAAAAACGTTTGAAAAGCTAATACATATCTCTTTTCGCAGCCAACTCGATTGGAGCGCGATCTCCGCCGCCCAACACGCTTACATTAAACGCAAATTAATCGAAACAGTGCTACACTATGTCATCTGCACTATATAAAATACTGTTAAGGACAAGGAGTACACACTTGCAGCGTTTTTAGACATCGAAGGAGCATTGAACAATATGAAAACGTGTGTGGTGGAGCATTGTAGAACTCCCACTTCGATCGGATGGTCCCATTGGGCTCAAGAGATGTGAGAATGATAAACCAAAAATACATCAGCACCACCAAAACTGCGCTGTCGCTTCAGCCCCTACTTCACGTTGTAGCAATCACATCTTGCTGTTGGTCATTCAACCATTTTAAAGTAAATTGTCAGAAGCTAGAAAAATTCAACCATTTTAAAGTAAATTGTCAGAAGCTAGGAAAATGAAATTCAGGATTCAGGGCTTCAAATGATCAAGAGGCTTCAGCTCTTGAGTTAATTTGTTCTGGTTAGGGTGCAGGCCAAGATATTAACGCGAAATTGTTCACAACAAATACTACCAATTCACGTGAACGACGTGGAGTTGACTGATTTGGCTCATTTTAAACGGATGCACCTACGGCTGCGATATTTTCGGTACTTCGACCGATGCAACTCAAAATGTTGGTATTAATTTTTGATGATTTTCAAACTTGAACACCACCATGATAAAAATGTTATCTTTGCCCTAAGTTCAAGGAAGCGTTTTTATTCAAATACAAATTAATAATCCTCCTATTGAAAAATACCTATAAGCCATGACTGTACCTCAACCTAAATAAAAATAAAATAAGAATGCAATTACCAACCATCTTGAGTTTGAATGGAAATTCAGAAAAGGGAACAAAATTAGGAGTGTTTTAAATGACTATAACGCATTCCTAAAGTTTAGCTTAGCATATAAATTAATTTTCTGTCGTTTGTGATATCCGAAATTTGGTTTCTTAGTGTGAAAGCTTATGTTCTGTTTAATTTTTCGTTGTTTGATCAATTGCTACGCCTAATGTTTCTTTCTATTTCAATATTAATATTGATCCATTTACAAATGTTTAAATATTCATATAAGACAATTCACAAACATTAGATATATACTATGTTTGTGTCCAAATAACAAATGCAATTCCAAAAAAAAAAAAATCTTCAACTTATTTAACATTTCCATTTTATTTTTTCTATTCGCATCTTTATTGTGTATTTTTAGAGCAAACAATCTGTATTGCACATCAAATGTAGACCAAAAACTCTTTTTTCTATCTTCTGACTAAAAAACAAAACAATCAAGAAAAAAAATGTCCAAATAAGTTAGAAACAAATAAATTAATATGTTTTAACAATTTTGTTTTTATTTATTATCCATCGAAAAATAAAATTCAATAAAATAAAATAAAAAATGTTTTACTAGAGTATAACGAAGTTCTATTTTTACAAATTTATCTAAAGTTATCGAAAAAAAATATTTTTTCTTCTTCTTTTGTAATTGTCTCTAAACACTTTATTTGTAATTATTTTTTTGGTTTCTTCAATTCTTTTTAAAAGATTCTCAGTTTTATAACAAATTATTTGTATAACAATTAGAATTATATTCTTATAATATTTAAATTTTAACAATTTATATAACATTAACATTTGTAACAATAACAACAATTTCTTCTTCTCCTTTTATTCAAAATTGAATAGACACACTTAATAAGCATGTTTCATTTTAAAGAAAACAACAAATCTAGTAGTAAAAGCTAGAAACAATTTTGTAAAGTTTTTTTTAAGGAAAGTATATATTATATACATATACCAATATGTATTCCTGCAGAGTTTATAAGAAAAAAGAGTTTACTTTGTATTATTCACATTTAGCGAGATTTGAAATTAGAAAACAAAATTTGTTACATGTATATAATAATTAAAATAATTGTATTGATTAAAGAGCATCAAAAATATACAAATATGTAAACGATAGTATCAAAAGTTATTTAGTTTTTTGTTTTTTTATATTTTACAGTAAAATATTCAAAAATATATGCTGCGAAGAAGCGTACACTTTTAAGGTTCATCCACAACAAATGTTGTTTTAAAATTAGTTTGATTCTGTATTTTGGAAATTATATCCTTCTGTTGCAAGGATCTGTGAACAAATTGAAATAATTGTTTACATAAAATTTAAATAGAAACATGGCGTTTTACAAGATATTTCTCAATATTTGTGGACAGACCTTAAAGTATAAAATCAGACCGCACGCTTGTTCTAGACAAAATAGGATGAACATACATAGTAGACGACGAAATGCACTTTGTTAACAGAAATATAAGTAGAATTCTATATATAAATATAAGTTCATATAGTCTAATTGAAAAAGAGGAAACTAAGTTATATTATTGACAGGAGAATGGTTAGTATGACAGTTCTGTTAATTGTGTGATTTTTTGATTTACATTAGATGTGTGAACCTTGCCGGCTTTTATGCCTTTTATGACGATGTATTTTGGACGTTGTTTGCTGGATGTGACGATGACATTTTTGAATGAATGTGTTCTTGTTTTTTTATGATATTTTGTGTGCTTGAAAGTGACAGTTCTGACAGGTATTGTTGGTGTTCCCACTTTGAAGTATTTTCGAATCATATTTCGAATAATTTCATGCTGTAAAATTCCTTTCTCTCTCTCTCTCTTTTTCTTAGAGGCATAAGCAACAGTTTGTTTGTCCTGTTATTCAAGGATTTGCATTGAATTTAAATTAACTCAGGATCAGGTGAATGAATTGGATGGCCTAGGCCTTATGTTTGTATTAATTTATTTTTATTTTCAAATGTGAGAGTGTTTTTATTATTTAATGTTATTTTTGGATAGCAATTTTCTTGAAGCTCAATTACAATTACTATATTGCTTCTTTATTCCCACAGAGAGATATCCTGAAAAATGAGGTCATAAATATTTTTAATTCGTTTATGCAAATAATTAATTCCTGAAAGACAGAAAGAGAGAAAAGAATGTGAGGAAAGAGAAATGTACAATTAATGAATTTCATCGGTTACTGTCTACCAGAAAATGTATTTGCCAATTCCTAACATACCGCTTTTTAAGTTGACTTTTTCGCTGTCTTTGCCATTGCTATTGTCATTGGAGGGGGACTTTTTTGAGCCTTTGCCAATTGGTTTGTCGTCATTGCCTGATTTGGTGTTGTGTTTTGTGTCTTTTTTCAAATTGGGTAGGGGGGTGAAAGGTTTTTTGGATGAATCACCGGTTTTTGGGGAAGCATACGAGACCTTAACCATTGGCGGATCGGAAACTGTCGATGAGGCCTTCTTTGATGAGGACGATTGCTTGGAACTGGAACTGGCTGGTTTTGTTGCCGGTGAATTGAATTTGAAATTTCCACCCTTGTTGGCCGATGGTTCATGACCAATGCGTTGCGCAGTCATTTTGGGAACTTTTGTTGTTTTCTCCAGGTTTGTTGGACAGCATTGGAATGGTTTGTAATCATTGGGAACGAACATATTGCCCTGCCTTGCTGATTGGCCGGGATGACCCAATCCAACATAGAAACATTCGTCATCTGTATGTAACAAACAAAAACATTTTGTCAGATCGGTATTTTTTTATTGGAAAGACTTTCACATTATTTTGGTTCCATAAAATATTATAAAAAAAACATAAAAAAAGTAAATACTTTGTTTTTTCTTTTTGTTATTATTATTAATAAAATCCTTTTTTTTAGTGGTTGTAGAGATAAAACATGTATAGTACTCAAGTCATATGTACCACAGATGGTTAGTATGCATTTATCTTTATCATTGCAATAGATACAAAAATAAAACTTAAGCGTGCACTTGTAGTTGCAAAAATTTAATTATCTATTTAAGAAAAAAAGAAACATTTTATAACCCAATAAAGTATCTATATAACTGACAAAATGTTTTTGATGCTGACATTATTGTGTATTTAGCTCACATTCATAAATAGAAAAATAAAAATAATTATAATATTCGTTTTTTTGTCTAAAATTAAATCAAAAGGTACGAGATCTAGTAAAACACTTTTATTTTCACAAAACACATTATATAATGAATAGTTTTGTCTTAAAGATATCATATGGAATTGCATTTGTTGATTTCGGAAAGTACTTAGGTCTTAAATAATTTTTGTTTTTTTTTTTGTTTAAATTTTATTATTGATATATTTTAAATGTAAACAGAATTATATTTAAAAAAACATTGTGTCAGCTATGATATTTTGGTATAATTAAATATTCTTTGTTAATAGATGAATCAATTTGATTTTTAAGATCTTACACGATTAACATCGGGTTTTCAAACCACACACTTTGAGGAGAAACAAATGCATGAATTATGTGTTTGAATAATAACATTATTCGCATGATTTGTGTGTCACAAGTATGTGTGTTGGTGTTTAAATTGGAAATACCTTTTGTATTTTAAATAGCCAAAATGTGGACCCACTTTTAGGGAGGGGAGTGATAATTTAAGAGTTGCAAAGGATAGTGTAGTATTCCTCTCATTGCAAAATATTAAAAAAAAGTTGTTGAAATACTTTTTACTAATTATAGAAAATATAGAAAACTTTTTTTTGAACCAACTTACTAAAGATTTATTAAGAAATCAGTTTGGATGACAAATTCCGGTAACAAAATACTTGATGAAAAAGCTGTAACTGCATAAAAAAAGATCACTTTTTGATCCTATTTGAATTAATTAGATTAATGTTGGGATGGTGTTTATAGCTGTAAACTTTTCTGCAACCGTAAGCCGAGATTGTGTTAAAATGTATTAATTTTATTCTACTCTTAAGGGGTGGGCTCACTGGCTCAGAGGTAAGTGTGTTGTAGTACTAATCAAAGGGTGTCAGGTTCAAGTCCCTCCGGTGCCAAGTACCGCCTAAACGTTATTTCTACTGACCTACTTCTTGTAAACTTTTGACAAATATCCAAGAGTATAAATTGTAATGAGAAGCTTCTCAAATTTGCCATTCGGATTTGGCTCAAAACTGAAGGTATCTTCCACTTCGCACAATGAAATGTTTGGCGAAGCTAGCTTTAAGGGCCCGTAGTTAATGTCTATAACTTTTTTTTTTAAAAATTAATACACCCTTAGAATAGGGAATACAAAATCAACTTGACATGCTTTCACAAAATGAACTCGAATCTTATAGTTTAACAATTCTGTTAAAAAAGTATATCTGGCCAAACCCTTTCAATTTTCAAAACCTCCAGCATTCACGATTCCAACGTAAATAAATTTTTTTGATCAAAAATTCGCCATCAGATGACTCCACTCGAATTTCAATTATTAATTGAATGAAACACTTTTCGAATTCGATTGAATTCAATATCCTTTATTTAAACAGAATGTAAAGAGGTTGAGGGAATCGCATGTCAGGTCGATTCAATGCTTTGTGGTAGACTACGTTATTCGTTTTGTTGTCCGGCGCGTAAGTAAACAAAGATGAAGGCTTTTCTTTTGAATTTGCCTTTGAGTATAGTTTATCGCTGCTTGAATGACATTATTCTTGAGTTTCTTCACGACCAATCTTGTTCGAATGCAAAATTTCGGTTGGAGCATGATGATGACAGACCAAACCTTCAGTCGAACATTATGTGGTGTTTATCCTGGCGAATCCATTGAATTCAGGAACTCTGTTAAATAATTGGTTGCTTCGTTCGGATTAGTCATACAATTAACTGATTTAAACAAATGTAATAGTCCAGCAATTGCATTTTGAATTACGAAATTCAAATCATCTCGCTGCCAAAATCGGACGTGCACTCAAACAATCGTGGTTCACATAATTCTAGACGATGTTTGAGAATACATTCATAATGTGTTCCTCTTTCGTTGTTGTGAAATAGCAGAAATTCGGTGTGAACGAAATCAATAAGGTGGAAACGTCGACTGGTGCTTCTCGATTACCAATCGCCAAAAATTGATTGGAGAAAATCTCGGAAGACAGATCGTTTTGCAACGCACATTTGTCGTCAACCACAGCTTCTTCACAAAATGCCACAAATACGGTAGGTTAAGGCAAGTGTTGATTTCATCGGCTGCCGTTGATCGTGGAATATATGAGGAAGCGTTTGTCTAAAATAGCCTGCCAGCAGAATCGATGCGCCTCAAAAACGTTTGTGTTACTGCGCAGATCTCTCATAATTCGATGGAGTGCTTCCAATGCTTGTTTGTCCGCCATTGTGCATTCGTCCACATAATAAATAATCCCTTGTGGAATTCATTAAAATATGGCATGTCGGTTGGTCAGTCAGTCGAAGATTCGACGGCAGCTTTCGACCACCTTCCAACGACCGGCGGCAACCACTTGCGCAATTTCTGATCCCGAACGAACCCAAGCCAACAATTATGAAAATGTCTCCATTTCGGTCGCCAAACGCTTTCAGCAAAGTGTCGTAAACGTCGTTTTGCTAGGAAGTCAACAGCGGAACGTTTTTTTGAACTGCCTAGCTCAAAGCGTCTCGATCGTATTATCCTTCGCGCTCCAATTCTCGATTGAATGAATCGTATTATTCACGACTGGGTCCGCACCCTGCTCACTTTGCACAACAAACTGCCGCACATGAGTCACACCTGTCTTCGATCAAAATGAAAGCTTCGTTGCGCATCTCTTCATTCATTTTCGGTGCGTAATTCGAAGTGGCTATGCGAACAGGCCTTTAGATAAGCCGCACATGGCACACCATCCACAGTCCAAAGTGACTTAAACGAAGTTGGAAAACGAACATTGACCAAAAGCAAACGAAGTTAAATGACTCGTCGTTTTTCGGATGCACAATATAAATTCGTCCAAGTGCGTCAGTCGAAAAAACATCGATGAATCCGGGAATTGCCTGCCCTTGCTTTCGCCGCTAGAACATTTTTGACCACGCATTCGGAATATAAAAGCACTAAGAAGGAGTACCTATCCACTATTTTTGAATACTAAAAAGTAAAAAAAATTAACAGGATTGTGTACAAGAAATAATAATGTAAAAACGTGAGAATCGCGTTGTTGTGGCAAAAATAGATTTACGTTTAGAAACAAATTAAGGTGAACAATTTCCTATGCATACATTCAATAAACACAAAAACAATTAATTAATAACAAAATTATACGAAAAAAAGTGTAGATTGGTCAACATGTTCAATATTTTTATTTCACTCGTTTTTGCTTTAACATACTTTGTCAGGTTTTTACCTAATAAATTGGTACATTTTCTTTTTGGATTTCCCTCAAATATACACTTTATTAACAATTACAATAATTTTAATGTGTAAACATTTTTGCTCTCGTTGATGTGTAAATATATTTTTTTTAATTTTTTCTCGGTAGGGGCTAGTTGGAAATATCTAGCGTCACCATCATCGTTAGATTTCGTCAGATTTCGTCATCGTCAGATTTTCATTACCACGTGAGTTAATCGCTGCTCGACAGATCACCGCAATTAAACGACGTTTGGCGCGGTTAGTACGTAGATGGATGACCGTTTGAGAACAACCGCGTGTCGTTGATTTTTTTTATTAATTATGTATGTTCAATTATCACCGCAATTAAACGACGTTTGGCGCGATTAGTACGTAGATGCGTGACCGTTTGAGAACAACCGCGTGTCGTTGTTTTTTTTTATTAATTATGTATGTTCAATTTTAGAGATTATTATGTCCTTACGAAACACCGGAAAGTTGCGTGAAGTAGATTTGTTTTGAATAATTGAGGTTGTATAGCTTGTAGTTTGTTGTACATCAGTTGAAGGTAAGAGGATGGCCGATTTAAGAATGTCACTTAAACGACAATCGATGCTATATTTTTCCGGTACATCGACACACTTGAGTCGACGGTGTACGTCTCCTACTTCAGCTTTCACAAACCAATTATTTGTTCGGTCAAACATTAAATAAATTTTGTCGTTGACATTAAATATATATCATGGTTTTATTTCAATACAATACCCAAATCTCTTGTTTATCAAAACCACAACCTCTGTGATATTTCCACATGCAACACTGACGAGCCTTCATGTTTACACATCAACTATACCGTGAGTGCAGCGTGGCTCACACCTTTTTTTTTATACGATTTCTGCAAATTATGAAATTGTATGCTTCAACTTTTTGTTGATGCTTGAGAAAGATATTCGGCACTACAGACAGAGATAGCTTCACGAAGTGCTCTAGCGCATTTTGACTGTCCGTATTTACAATAGATGTATAATTATTGTCAATTGACATTCATAGTACCAAACTGTCGAGCGATTAATAAATTTTGTCGTTTATCAATAATTGATCTTTGACAACCATAATAAGGTTGCAAGATTTCCGCTAAGAAGAAGTTTAGTGTAATTTTTATTACTGAGATATCGTTATTATTATTGTTTTTGTGAACTAAAATTATATTTTCGTTATGTTATTTATATATGCTTTGATGTTAATGCTTTGATCGAGTATTACCTCACTAATGAGTTCAATATGTAGAGTAAGTAAATCGTAAATACTAAATTATGTACTTGTTTTTGAACTAAGTGGCAACGCTGGTCATGAGATAAATGGTTGTCAATCTATTCGGTCCATTTCTGTTTCTTAATTCATCTCATTCTGGATATTCCCGATACAAAATTTGGATATTTTGTCTTATCTATTCCTTATCAAGAAAAAATAAAGAAACACACTGTCGATATACAAATGTAGCTTAATTAATTGATTTTAACTTGAGCTCAATCTCTTCTGATCCAAATAAGATCTCACAGTATCTCGAGAATGAAAACTTCTCGGCGAGTATTGAGGACCTCTTCCGACTGGCCTGGATCATAATCTTTGACATGAGTTCCGATACATATTCGTCCTTAACTGCATGAACAATATCGTGTTCAGTCAGTGAGCTGACTGACTAACCTTCTTCATTTGCGTCAACTTCAATCAAGTTAGAAACTTTGCTTTTGTACCATTTGGCATCTTGTTGCAATTTTAACAAATCCCGCTTTTTAAAGTAATTCCTTTTAGGCGTTGGCGTGACTAGCCACCAAATTCTTTTCACCAGTTAAGCGCATCCGAAAGCGTGTTTCCATTTAGTTTGTAGTAAGTGAAACAAAAAAAAATTACATCTGCGCTTATCCGTTTTAAGAACAGTGGAAAACTTCTTTCAGGCTTTTAAAAAGTTTGTTCGCTTATAAGGAATTTGCACTATACGTTTTGCACTTAAAAGATCAGACATGTGTGAAAATCGCGTGAAATGGGGAGAAACACTTATGCGAATTTTCAACTCCGTTTTCCGGTTATCCGTTCTCGACTGATTGAAAGTCATTAGAAAATTATACTTTTTCAAGTAAAAAAAATTCTTGGGAGGAGTTTAGCATTTTGCTGCTGTTTATTTCCGCGCTGAATTTTAAACTCCTGTATAAAGGTAATTGCATATGGTGTGAATTAAAAGCACTTCCGCTTCTATTTCCGAATTTTCACATCGGTTTCCTAAATGAAAACACTTTCGCAGCAAATTTCCAAAAAAGTCCTAATGAAACGAAGTATTCAAATCGCGCGATTGAAAACTGTGCACTGAAACCACTTACGAATTCGTTTGAACTATAATTCTCTAAATTCGCTTAGTTCGCGCGAGTAAAATTCGCTATCACCAAAACTACAGTTTAAAGTAGTTCCGTCCTTTTCAATTTCCTCGTAGAAAAAAGTGAAATTCAATTTATTATTGGTCGATACCGGTCGGCTAA
This sequence comes from Portevinia maculata, assembly GCA_949715645.1. Taxonomy (NCBI): domain Eukaryota; kingdom Metazoa; phylum Arthropoda; class Insecta; order Diptera; family Syrphidae; genus Portevinia; species Portevinia maculata. The sequence continues at coordinate 227,853,500 of OX454526.1, forward strand.
TGCGTTTTGCGTTTAGTGGAATACTACAAGGTGGCGCAAAAGTTGTCAGGTGGCGCAAAAGATATCACCCGATGTTCTTTCGCTGTAATTTTTTTTATGAATGAAAAACTTTGGTTCTGCTTTTGGATTATGTTAATTGGTGTCTTAAGATTTTTCTGTATCAGTTAACTTCACAAATATCAAAGTAGAATTTACATTTGCCGCCATTTGCAAAAATTATGCTTCTTCCGATAGGAAGATGACTTTTGCGCCACCTTGTACAAAGAATTCAAATACGGCTCAAAAAATTTTACTGTTGGAAAATAGTCTTGTGAAACCGAAAATATTACTCGGATCTTTAAATAATATTATTATTTGATTGATTTTTTTCGTTCAAATTTTACACTTTACTAGGGGTTCAAAATGTAGCTCACAAAATCAATTAATAAAAAAAATACCAATTGTAAGTTCACAATTTTCTAGATAAGAATTTATTAATTTTTGTGCAGAGAAACTTTATCTGTTCGATTTCTCAGTCAATTCACAAAAATTATACAAATCATTTCTACACTGTGTTCGTTTTTATTTTGTTGCTAAATCAAACAATTTGAAATTTATAGCAACGAGTACGTTGCGGGAGCACACAACACACGCAACGTCTGCTAACTTTCATTTTGACGTCTATATTTATAAACAGCAGTTTAATTTTAAACGTCAAATGCAATGCATGCACGGACCGCAGTGCCCGTATTCAAATAGAACATAGCGTTAGCTTTATAACAAAAAAAAAAAAAAACAGAACAAACCAACAACTTTTGTTCGAAATAAGAAAGAAATGTTTACCTTTCGTAGCAGACATAGAGTTAGAATTTTTGGAATCTGTAGAACAAAATTGAAAAACTTTTATTAAAACATTTGTAGAACCCCGCGAAATATTTACTTAAATAAGTTAACCACCAAACAAATAAAAATAATATTGTAAAAGAAGTGTCAGCAACAGAAAAATGTATATGTTCATATTTTTTGTTTGTTTAAATGGAATGTGTGATTTATTTGGCGGCACAGGAAGAAAAGAGATGAAGTCTAGAATACGACTAGTGGGGAAAGTTATAGGTTAATAACTTTACTATTTATTCACTGTTTTACCTAAAAGTTTTTCAAACAACTTTGCGGCATTGAAGTTCGGCGCTCCCTGCACTTTCGTTTTTGTGGGTAGTTTTTTAAGAGGCCTATGATTGTTATTATCATCATCATCATCATCATCATCATCATCATCATCATCATCATCATCATCATCGTCATCATTGTCATCATCGTCATCATCATCATCATCATCATCATCATCATCATCCTCATCATCATCATCTTCATTATCATCTTCATCATCATCTTTCTTCCTGCCAACTCCATTTTCACCACTATCATCATCATTATCATCATCTCCTATGACAATCGCACAAATTATTTAAAAATTAACCACCTTTAACAAACAAATCAGAAGACTATCAATATTTATCAAAGTCTAAGTTTTGTGCAACTTGCTAAAATTGTTCTATAAAACTTATTTAATTTCGATTATTCCCACTTTAATCGTTTTTCTTCTACAGAATTAGCTATTTAAACAAAACTTAAAAGAATACCAAATTTCGAAAATGTGTACTAGATTGTTAATGTGCCACAAATTTAAATCAAAACGAATGCTTACTCTTTTGATCGATTAACCACTGCAAAACACGGTCTTCGTTTTTAAGATTACCTTTTTGAATTAAATAAAATTTAAGCTTAGTTAAATAGTTTCAACATTTTGTTTCATATTAAACTCACCATCATACATGATCGGGACTCCAGTCTCATAGTATACGAGAGCAGGGAATGCAAATATTCCTATTTCATGGGCCAGCTTAACATCATTTGATTTAACGAATTGAATGCCATGTTTGTCTGTATCATCATCGATATTCTCCAATTCTTCAAGAATTTCTGCACAGGAAGTGCATTTATCGTCATCTTTAAGATATAAAATAAAAGCAATATCCCGCTACTATGGGTCTTCAAAAATACTCTAAGGTCAAATAGAAACTTACAGAAAAACACAGCTAAGTGCTCAACATCGTTGATCAACACTTGGAGTGTCTTACGATCAACCGATTCAATAACATCAGCATTCGATTCATAAAGGTCGATAACCCAGTCTAGAATTGCTTCCTCCTTCATTAAGTCACCTAACGAAAGCACGATTTGTTAGTTTCAGATTGCAGGCTTTTTATTTTTAATAGGAAAAAATAAATCAATAAATAAAAACATATATTTGATACCTGTATAGAACGTCCTAAATCTATTCCTGTAGAACGCAAGGGCTGGCAGTACGGGTATATCGTATTCCTTATCAATACCATCATCGGAAGTTTTTATGAAATCAATGTCCTTTTCTTCGCACTCATCGTCAATGTTCTCCAATTCATTTAGGATCTTCTGAGCTTTCTTGTCACCCTCGCGATCTGAAAGGGAAAATATTTCCAAATAAACAACAAACAAAATAATGTACAGTATGGGCTCAGCGGTTGAACTAGTAATATAAAGGTCCCGGTTCAAATCCCGCCGGGGCCAAGTAACATTTAGATGTTTTTTTCTGCTGCCCCACTTCTTGCGAACGTCTGACAAACATCGAAGAGGTTGTAAGTCCCTTCCACTTCGCATAAGTAAATAGTTGGAGAAGCTTCCGCACATTCGAATGGTTGTGGGAGCTTGGATTGTGGACTGGGTGTTGTGGCAAATTTTTTGAAGGCTTATGTAACATTAACAAAAGCTGACGAAAAGCCAAAAAATCCTCTTCTCCTTTAAGAGCGGATCACATCGTAAATGAGGCCAATCAAATGCTGGTGTTATTGCATTTACGTGATCCATAAGTATCATAAATATCTTTCCACGTAGTCTCATTCGTATACAATATAGATCCAAAAACCGGCAAACTAAAAATAAGCAATAACGCTTAGAACTTACAGAAAAATACTACGACGTGTTCGTTCTCGGACAAAATTTTATCCAACATCTTCATGTTAACCTCCTCAATTTTTCCAGGAATTTCCAAAGTTTCCTCATCTGTTACCCAAGCCAGCACCTCATCTTCATCGTCCAGGTCTCCGGGGAAAACCATCAGATCACGATTTCTAAAGAACACTAGTTGTGGCAAGCCCTTAATGTTATACTTCTTAGCCAGAGCGGTATCTTCCGTGGTAACAAAAATAATGCCGGCCTCATCCAGTTCATCGTCAATACTTTCAAGTGAGTCCAATGTTTTGTCGCATTTCTCGCCAGGATCGCAGGGACCAGTAAAAAATACCAACACGTATTCATGATCATTAATCAAGTTGACCAAAATCTCATCAGTGACTTCTTCAATTGTAGCAGTTCTCTTTTGAACAATCAACCACTCCAAGACTTCTTCTTCATTCATCAGATCGCCCTCGTACAATGCTGGAATTTTGTTTTCAAAGTAAATCAACGTCGGCAAATGATCCAAGCCGTATTCCTTAGCTTCAGCTGCATTATCAATGCGTACAATGACAATGCCTTCTTTCTCGAGTTCATCATCGATGTTCTCCAATTCATTCAAAACGCGAATGTCTTGTTTATCTTCTTTGTCATCTGCAAATAGAATATATAGTTTTGAAATAGTATAAATTATTGCTTTCCTTTATATTTATAAGCGGCTTACAGAATATAACCGCTAAATGCTCTGTACTTTCGACGAGTTTATCCTTCATTTCATCGGTTACTTCTGGAATCTCAGAGTAACGCTTCTGGTGAATCAACCAACCGAGCAGTTCGTCCTCCTTCATAAGATCACCCTCATAGATGTGTGGAATACCACGTTCGTATAGGACAATTGATGGAATCTCATCAATACCCCACTCCTTGGCTTCATTGTCGTCGTCGATTTTCACAAAAGCGATGTCATTCTGATCGCACTCGTCATCGATGTTTTCCAATTCGGCCAGAACTTTTTGCGATTTTTTTTGATCTTTGTCGTCTGAAATTTAAACATTTTTTAGGAACATTAGAAACAAGTTAAAAGTTCAAAGAAAAAAGTTTTTTCGAAATATTTTCAAATGCCTTTATTGACCTAATCAAGAAGAAAAAAAATCAATTGAGGTCAGAATTCAGAAACGATTTTTGGCTTAAAATTAGAAAGATTATAGTATTTCTACGGCTTATGCCCTCTATGCGGATTGGTTCCTTAATCCCCAGTCACGAAATCTCTAAACTAAAATCCCAAAGCATACACAATCCCCTATAGGTGGAGCCTACAAAAAAAAATGGCAAGAGGCGACAAGAAAAAATAACAGTTTTGTGTAGAACAGTTAAATACCATCAGTTATTACTATGGGAGGAGGGTCTATCTCGTCCCATTTGGGCGGGAGGGGATTTTCTAAAAAATCATTTCAAATGGAAAAAAAAATATTTGAAAATAACGGTAATATTTACAATTAAGTATTGCACATTTTTTTAAAGCTAAAGGTCGGTTCTATCATACTGTTTTTAAATCAAGTGATTTCCATTAATAGTTTTTGACAAAACTAATTTCAAACTCTTAATTGTAAGTATTACAGTTATTTTTAAACATTTGTTTTTCCATTTGGAGTGTTTTTGTTAGAAATTCGCCCCTCCCGCCCAAATGGGGCGAGATAGACCCCCCTCCCATAGTAAAAAGTGATTGTAAATAACTGTTCTAAACAAATCAGTCGTTAAACTTTGTCGCCTGAGTTATCGTACTCTCCCCAAAAAAATATGTTAGCCCGCCAATTCAAGTAGAAAATAATTTGTAGTCGAGTATGCATATAAATGTAACGCGCCGAACGGATATCCAAATGCAAAGGTTCTCGCATGTGTACCCACACTAGTACTATATATTTCTAGCTTTCATTTACGGTTTAAAACAACATAGTTTAAGTGCGTGCACGTGTATACTAGTAATTCATACTTCTGGCTATCACTTTTTAATTTATTCTTTTATTGACAAGACATTCTGATTCTGACATGTTCATTGTCATGTTCGAGAGTTCGAAAAAGAGAGAATGAGCTCGAAATAGGGAGAATTATTTTGAAAAAGAGGGCGATTCGCTCTTTCGAAATAGTGTAGATACAATCCTGCAGACTGCAGTCAACGAATTGCGTTGTCGCTCCTTAATTCATTGAAGAAAATAGTCGCACTGTAACGGCCAATGGAGCTAAGAGATGCTAAAATTCCTAGAGCTACGCCGAAAGAGAATATATTTCTGTGGGATTTCAACAAAATAATGCAATTTCTCGCTTAGAATTGCAAAGAAAATTCTCCAACAAACCGATTTCACGAAACTCCACACTGCACCTGATTTTGTCTTGTGCGGTGTTGTAAATTTATACAATTTAAAGAAACCGCAAGTGTGTTGGATTACTAATCAAAGGGTCTCAGGTGTAAATCACGCCGGGGCCAAGTAAAATGTAATATTTTGGTTCCACTTGCCAACTTCTGACAAACATCTAAGAGTATCAATTGTCATGAGAAGCTTCTCAAATTTGCCGTTCGGAGTCCGCTTAAAATTCTAGGTCCCTTAGACTTGGCGCAAACAAATGGTTGGATGAGCTAGCTTTAAGATCATGTATGCGCCGTGAAAGAAAAATATCAATTTTTATTTTCGTTATTAATAATAAATTATTTTCAAAAGAAATAAGGCAACATAAATTATGTGCATTTAAAAATGATATTACTTAAGTTTCTTAATGTAGCAGAATTCATCCGCCACCATGTAGTTAAAATTCTAATCAGACGTAACGTAACAGTAAGTGCTAAATTCGTGTTAACTATATGAAAGACGGATATGCAAAAAGTTCTTCTTTTGACTGCATTAAACAGACAACGGATGTGCTTGCCATGTTCGGCGTTCCATTAATGCAAGAGAACTGAATGACGACACTCCTAAATTAACAGGATTAACATGTCAACAAGGGGCAACCACACAATAATGCAGCGAATTGAGAGAACTAACGTTTTATCCACCGAGAATTGATTAATAAGGACTCCTTCGGGGTTGTCCTGTTGAAATTACAAAAGAACCCATATGGAACTCACCTGCAAGGAATTTTTCGACAACTATGAAATTTCCAATAGAATATCTAATTAACCCAACAACACATACACAGGACTAAAATAACTTACAAAACAATACAGCTACATATGGCATTTTCTCCACAATCAAATCCAACATCTCATCGGTAACATCTTCAATTTGATCTGAGCTTGTCTGTTCTTCCAGCCATTTGAGTAGCTTCTCCTCATCCTCTAAATTGCCTTCGTATATGGTCGGAATGCCTTTTTCAAAGTAGATCAGTTTAGGAACTTTATTGATGCCATATTCAAGAGCTTCTTCAGGATTGTCGATCTTTACAAAGATCACACCCAGTGAATCGCACTCGTCGTCAATGTTCTCAAGTTCTTCGAGAACTTTTTGTGACTTTTTGTCATTGTTGTCATCTAGCAAAAGAGAACAACATCAACTAATAGTCACAATGTATGCGGAAAGGAAACAACAAATTATGCTCAATATTTACAGAAGAGTACTGCAATCACTTTGCCCTCCTTCACCATTTTGTCGAGCATCTCGTCTGTAACATCTTCGATCTCGTCGCTTTCCAATTGTCCCAGCAACCAGTGTAAGATCTGGTCCTCATCCATCAAATCACCATCATAAACGTTCGGAATTTGTTTTTCAAAGTACACAATTGCGGGAATCTACAAATGGAGTTCAAGTCTGTTTAGCTACGGAGGGGCTTTGTCCTTTCTTAAAAAAATCACCATCCTACCGAATCAATACCAAATTCAGCTGCGACCTTAGCATCATCAATTTTAACAAACTGAATGCCATGCTTGTCACAGTCGTCGTCAATTTTTTCTAGCTCTTCCAATACGGTCATGGAGTCATCGTCACCGTGATCATCTGGAACACGAGTGTGTGGGGTTATAAAATACAAAAAACGAGTAAAGCGTATCAAATACGTACAGAAAAGTACAACCAGGTTGTCAATGTTACTGATCAGGGTTCCCAGCGTCTTGGCAGTAACGTCCTCAATGACATCATCTTCGTCACCTGTGGACTTGTTCTGCACCAACCATTCGAGTACATCTTCCTCGCGGGACAATTCACCTGGATGTTGCGTCTGAGAGTGAGATTTGTGTTTGGCAATTGCTATCCAAGAAGAATTTACCTTCGTAGATGATCGGAGTTTGGTGGCGGTAATAGACCAAAGCGGGCAGGCCTCCCAGGTTGTATTCATCAGCCAGTTCCTCATCGTGAATCTTTACAAATCCAATACCCAGTTGGTCAGCCTCATCGTCGATGTTCTCCAGTTCCTGCAGGGCCTTGGAACACTTTCTGCAATCCGGCTTATCTAATTACACAGAGAATAAACCGTCAGCTTTGATTGATTGATTTAATTCTGCTGGATGGAGGATCATAGGAGGTGTGGTCTGCATTCCAAAGTGTTCGTGCATATCGGGATATCGAAATTTTGGATGAGTGTTTAATTTTTTGTCAGATTTTTGGATCATGCTTTTGGAGGGGTAGTAAAGAGTGTGTTTGTTTCATGTGCGGGGATTAAGTGTAAGTGTGTTGGTGGGGTTATGTGTTTTATTTAAAGTATACGTTTGGACTTAGAAAAAAAACAAAAATTCTACTGCTACGAGCACGAAAGAAGGATTTTAAACCAATAAAACTAACTGATCATAGAAATGGAAATGAATTGGGGACTAACTACGGCGAATATGTATTTAAATTATTTTGATTGTGTTATTTCGTCGCCTATAGTTCAAAATTGATTTTTAACGGTTTGCTCCAACATAGCCATAACCGAAAATCCAAGTCAAGAGTGAAATTCGTAGGTTTCGTAGACATAGTTAACAGATGGCCTACATTCAATAGTTGTTGGTTATGGATTATTGTAATATTTTATAAAAATCTAAGACGTTGCAAGTTGGAATAATAAATACTAATCGAAAGGTTCCCGGTTCAATACCCGCCGGGGTCAAGTAACATCTAGAGTGTTTTCCACTGCCCCACCTTTTGCGAACGTCTGACAAACATCCAAGGGTATCAACTGTCATGAGAAGCTTCTCAAATTTGCCGTTCGGATTCGGTCTGAAATTGTAGGTCCCTTCTACTTCACACAAGAAAGTACTTGGAGAAGCTAGCTTTTAGGCCTGTATTGGCCGTTAATGCCGAATATATATATATATATATACGAGTATTACCCATCGGCCCATTGCGTGGACCACAAAAAGCGTCTAAATTAAACATGCGAAAATTCACATACATGAAGAATAATACAAAATTGATTCAAAGGAACAGATCCGAAAGCGGGTATAGGTCGATGCAGTTTAAGTTCGATCATGAGTTTAAATATCACTAAATTAGGTAATATGGAGCTACTCGAAATAATGCGTCTTTATCAACAATTTTCATAGCCTCGATGATTTCATGGACAACAACGGATAAAGTTATAATCGAGGCAGAAGCCGAAACATGCGAAAAAGCCGTCAGGATGACATGGTCGTTTGAATGCCTAAATGAACAGCCTTATTGCGAAGATCAGTCGACAATTGATAATTGACTATTTTCAATGTGTGCTATTGTGAACGAACGATTCATTTGGTATTTTTGTCAATCGCATTTTTTTAATTGACTGCGATTGACAAAATCGTTCGTTCACAATAGTACACATTGAAAATAGTCAATTATCAACTGTCGATTCATCTTCGCAATAAGGCTCGAAATGTTCGACTAGGTCGTACGTAGCTTGCTCGCATTTATTAGTAGAGTTTTCGAATCATTTTACATAAAACAGTGGCAATGGGGTGATGGTAGTGTATTCACGAAATGATTGGCAGGCTCGAGTCCCATTTAGAGCCATGATCTAAAAATTGAATACACACAAAAATACAGATCTCCAAAAAAAAACATACAAAAGCACCAAACTCTTTTTTCAAAAAGGAAGTAAGCAGCACCCTAAAACAGGCAATGAATCATTTGCTAAGGTGCTGCAACAAAACAAAATATGTCTGCGCTTACACTCTAAGGGTACTATAACATTACAGAAAATCCCCTTTAGCGTATGTGAATTATAAAGAAAAAAAAATATTTATTATTTTACGAGTATATTAGCCGGGTACCCGCGGTTTACATTGCCGCGCCTTACAAAAAGAAATATATGTTTTTTTTTTAGTAACAAACAAAACTGCAAGGCAAACCAATGGGCCGATTTTGACCAAACTTCACAGAAACACTATCGGGCTAATATCAAAGATTGCCTCATTTTGAGGTCTAATCGGCTGAGTGGTGAAAGTGATTTCACCCATATCTTCGTATGGTTTAGCCCGCGCTAAGGGCAGGGGCTATCTGTTTCGAACTGACGTGCCAGGTAAGTAAACCCCCTGGCAGAACGCCGGTTCCCTGGTGGAGCTCGGAACTGCAAAGAATTCGTAGAGAAGCTAGAAAGCTTCTAAATAGGTCACTCAAGACTGATTTGGAGACAGACTGGAATCTCTACCGATCGAAGCAGATGGAATATAAGAGGCTAATTCGGGTATCGAAAAGTGCTTCTTATAGGAATTTCTGCGAAAAGATTGAAACACTGGGTGAAACTAGTAGGTTGGTTAAAGTTCTGAAAAAGGGCAAACCAGCCAAACTGGACTCACTTAGAAAACTTGATAGCACCTTCACTGAGACGAAAGCGGAAACTCTTAGTTATCTGCTGGAGTCTCATTTTCCGGGTAACCACATTACAATTGGTTCACAACCAGCCCCGATTACCGAGACTATGAGTAAATACGCCTGCGTCTTTTGACGGCTTCAAGTCGCCTGGTACGGACGGAATATACCCAGCCTTGCTGCAACAGTGTACAAACCAGCTGATACCGACTATGAAGAAAATCTTCACCGCTGTCCTAGCACTGGCATATATTCCAACACCCTGGCGTACAGTTAGAGTGGCATTTATACCAAAAATTGGCAGAAGTGACTACTCGCTCGCCAAGAGCTTCAGACCAATCAGTCTGACTTCCTTCTTGCTGAAAAGCTTGGAAAGGCTGGTCGAGCTTCACGTGCGCAAAGGTGCTTTGCGATTGCACCCACTATCTCCGATGCAACATGCCTATCAACGCGGAAAATCCTGCGAGGGTGCCCTCCAAAATTTAGTTGGTAGAATTGAGGGCGCGCTTAACAGAAAAGAATACGCGATGGGCATTTTCATCGATATTGAGGGTGCTTTTGACAATGCGACTTTTGATAGCATGTGCAGCTCCGCCAGACAACACGGAGTAGACGAACCATTGGTGTTGTGGATTAAAGCAATGCTAATGAATAGAACGTTGGTTGCGGATGCGGATTGCGGCCGCTATGTTATGGCGGGGGTAAACAGAGGCTGCCCGCAAGGCGGCGTCCTGTCTCGACTGCTGTGGTGTATGCTGGTCAACTCTCTGTTGAACGCACTCAACAGTTCTAATATTTACGCTCAGGCGTACGCGGATGATGTTGCCGTGCTTTCTGTTGGATCATGCCTAGCGACTGTATGCGCCAAGGCGCAGGCGGCCCTTGACGTGACCTCTTAAAACTGAGGTTGTTCTCTTTACGAGAAGGAGGAAGCTGGTCGGGTTGACTCAGCCAGTGCTAAAAGGCGTCACAATCCAACTCTCCAATGAAGCAAAGTATCTGGGAGTCATCCTGGATAGCAAACTTCTTTGGTCCAAACATGTTGAGCTGAAGACTGCCAAGGCGCTGTCTGTTTTCTGGCAGTGCAAAGGCATTTTCGGCAAGACGTGGAACTTATCACCGAAAAGAGTCCTATGGATTTATACGGCTATGATAAGACCATTTATAGCATACGCATCGGTTGTTTGGTGGAATAAGCTTTCACGTAAATACGTCACTGCTGCTTTTGCCAAACTCCAAAGGCAGGTATGTCTCGGCTGCACGGGGGCCTTCCCCAGCACGCCTGGCTCCGGCCTAGATGCACTATTGAACCTTCCGTCCCTTGATGTTTACATCATGGGCTGTACAATCAAGGCTATCTCACGTCTTACAAGAGGTGGCTTTTGGTATAACTCGCACTGGAGTTTTGATGAACTTGCGCAACGGTTGTCCTTCGACTCCTGTCTTATGGATATGCCGTCTGATGCGATGACACCGGAACTTCGGCTAAAGCGCAAATACGAGGCCGACTTTCCTCGCGTCCAGGACTGGCTCTGGCCGGACTCTGAACCTGGAAGGGAATGCAGTCGAATCTTCACGGATGGCTCCAAAACCGATCAAGGATCTGGTGCTGGTGTCTTCGTGGAGAGCGATAACGTTAGACTTTTCTTTCCGTTAGGAAAATATGCGTCAGTCTTCCAAACAGAGACTTATGCTATCATAATGGCCATGGACTATGTTACGAGGAACAGGTGGAGGGGGCGAAGTATCTGCGTCTGTAGCGACAGTCAGGCTGCGCTTAAGGCCTTACTCAACCCCTTAACCACCTTCAAAATAGTTCGTGAATGCAAGATCTCTCTGAATTCGGTCGGAAGGCTGAATTCACTTAAACTTGTCTGGGTCCCGGGTCATAACGGGATCACGGGAAATGAGGTCTCCGATGAACTTGCTAGACAAGGCTCAGAGGGGGACTTCTCAGGACCTGAACCAGCGATCTGTCTGCCTGAGTCCTCGGTCAGGGCTTCCATTGACGGTTGGGTTTCCTATGAACACAATCGCCGTTGGCATGACTCTCCAGGGTGCAGACAGACTAAGCAAATGCTCCCCGACGTCTGTGGGAAATCCACGGCATTCTTGTTTTCTCTCAACAGAAAAGACTGCAGACAGACTACTGGCGTTCTTACGGGACACTACGCTTTTGCCAAACACCTTAAGGTGCTAGGCCTAAGCGACACCACCAACTGCGAAGCCTGTGGAGAAAGCGACGACACTGCGGAACATTTCGTCTGTGATTGTCCTGCTTTTGCTCGTATCAGGTGGCAGGTATTTGGTGCGGATATGGGGGGTGCTGTAAGCTAAGCTTCTTATCATTGAAGCGCCTTCTCGTTTTTCTTAGAAAAAAGAGTAAATTCCCACAGTAAAATGTGTTGTGTCTGCCTGGTAGTACAATGGACCAGTATTAATGGCAGGCATCTTCTGTGAGACTCTGGGCCTGGGTGAATTGCTCAGAATTAGCAATGAATGCAACGGGTTTTAGGCAGAGACAGCAGCGATCACTCAGGCTGCCCAGGATGGGAAGAGACGCAAACTAACCGATAAACAGATCACCATTTACTCTGATAGTCAAGCGGTTGTAAAGCCATGGAGGCTGTAGAAGTTAAATCAAGGGCGGTGCTACAGGCAAGGAAACGCCTAAACCAGATATCAACTGCCAATACAGTGACCCAGCATAGGGTACCGGAGGGAAGGACATTTCGGGCAACGAACAAGCGGACAAGCTGGCAAGATACGTATCTGAGATAAATGCATCTCTGGCCCCATCATCTAGACGAACTCCGCTTAGCTCACTAGCACCGAAAATCGAAGTTAAATCCATGAATAGAACAAACTTTCATTGGACCAACCTAGAAACATGCAGACACATAAGGGAACTGTGGCCAGCGGTAAACAAAAGAAAATCTAAGGTCATGATCGGCTAAACCGCAAAGATATACGCACACAGACGGGAGTATTTACAGGACAGTGTGTAGTGTGCTAACATGCGGGCCGGCTGGGCAAATGCACAGCTGTTACTGCAGGAGCTGCATCGACGTTGAAGAGATAGAATCTATTCGTCACCTACTATGTGCATATCCTGCCCTTAGAACCAACAGATTCAAGATTCTTGGCAGCTTCCTCTTTGATGAGCTGGAGGATCTGACTGATATAGAGCTGCATATTGCCGTTTTTCTTAAAACCTTTTCTTCGAGTCGCTAAAACGTAAGTAGATATGCAATTGTTGTACACCTACAACAGAGGAATAACATTTTTTTCAGCCTCGTTTACCGATTGCTTTTACTTTAATTCAAAAGACCGCACACCGTAAAGATAAGATCAGAACGCATTCAAACCACTTAAAGTGCTGAGCTATTCTCTGAGTAGCTAAAACAGCTGCAGAACTTTTGCGATTAGAAAAAGAGAACATGGGAAATTATTAGATTTATCGGTGAGTTGAAAAGGAAATAATTGCAAGATCTCTAAAACGGGAGTGCTATTGCTAACTGCATTGGTTATATTGTAAAATTGTGCTTGTGCTAACGCCATATTTTAGCGTATGGCGTTATGTCACTTTGTGAAAGCGTCATAAGGCCATTATGGGCTTATTTCTCTTTCAAGACATTAATGCCATTATGGGCCTTTAAATAAGGTCGATATTGGAGTTTCAATTTTTATGAGTCAAAGATGTGTCCACAGTTGTAAACCCTTTCTCCAGCGAAGCGGGCCACCGAGGTACTGTTATGGAATCTACTTGTGATATTTATGGTAGATCCCTAAACAATGCGCTGTGAATGGAAGACATTCTGCCCCCCTGCATCCCACTGTGTGGGGTCACTGTTGGTTTACGGTCGAGGCTGGGATACTACCAAACTTACATTGGGTCGTTTAAAAACGGACAGAAGGTCCATGGACACCCACCGGTACCCTAGTATTTTGAAATGTGGTCTTATGTCGCAAACAAATATGGCTTTATGACTCTTTCACAAAGCGACAAAAGGCTCCTGCCTTTCGTCATTGACTTGAGTATTCATTGCTGGACAGCAGACAGAGGGAGTAAACTTTGCAGAATGTTGGACTTTATATGTACTTAGACTAGGCCTTACTTTTGAAGCAACAAGACCCGTGGCCTGATCTCTATCTAGCTGCCTTCAGTTTTGCCCGTAACGCATTCTGGGGTCTACGTAAGCAGTTTTAGTTATGCGACAACGACTGCTAACCTCTTTGGATCATTGGGCTTATAAAGGTCAGACAAACATCCAAGACTATCAATTGCCATGAGAAGCTTTTCAATTTTGCCGTTCGGAGTTGCGTACAAATAAAGGTCCCTTCCATTATATACAGAAACTGTTTGGAAAAAATAGGTGTTAGCTTTTGATTGGGCCGTTAATGTCTTATATTTATATTATTTTCTTAAAGACGTTGCTGAGCTTGTATAATTTGTAAATTTAAATTCTCTTCCACTTCCTTCAACACAAAATGCACCGAATCAAACACTGGCAAGATAAGTTTAATGTCCAAAATCGAAAATATAACATAAGAAGTCATCTATGCTGGTTATGATTGGTTGCCTACACATAAAATTATCTACCTACTAAAAGTCATTTAAAACTAGGAAACAAAGGCAAACAAAATGGATCTCAATAAGAAATCTTTTAAAAAATGGTATCGCAAATAATTAGTGGCTGAAAATGAAACAAATTCCTAGACCTAAGACGCAACCATGCAAAGTAGAAATATGCGATGTGTTCGGGTAAAACGCAAACGTTGTTCAGAACAGTCGAGAACAAATTTTGTTCTTCTAGCAGGGAAATATCTATTGTGCATTGTATGTCTTAACCCATTACCTGGCACTGATTCGTCTGAGTACCGTATTTTTCTAAAACTTATTTCGAATATGTAGGCATTGCATTTTGTTTCTTTTGATTTAAATGCAAACATGGACACGTGCCCAAACATTCAATTGAATTTTGTTCAAGTTGAAAGTAATTTTGGAGAGTTTTGTGAATATTAGTTTTGGGTGTTTTCTTGTTGGTGTAATTCGTTGTCATTTCGGAGGTAAAGGATTAGTAAAAAAAAGAACTTTCATCTAACGTATAAACAATGATTTCCATTTGCGTGGTTATTTAATTAAAAATCAGTGCCTTTAAATCGGAACAAAAAAATATTTTATCGTTAGGTACATCGAAGTAGATACACAAAAAGGTGTACTTATTTGAATACACTGGCCAAAAGCCTGCTATATTTTTTCAAGCTGATTTTTCAAGAATTAACTGCAGTAGTTTTTATTTAAGACGCTATGCTAATTTAAACATGGCTTTTGTTGATCTCCCAGATGATCGGAATGAAGGGGATAGGTATAGTTTGTATTCCACCGGATGTTGATATCAAAACAGAGGATGAAGATGTATGCGACCTGATTGATTCTCAAATCCGATTGACATTCCGGGAGCAGTTGAAATTCAACGATGGATGAAAGTGAAGATAATATTCCACTTTCAGAGCTGAGGAAAGTAAGCTTAGCTAGAGGTGAGTCTCAATTTACTGTTACAAGGACATACTCATACGATATGCCTAGACGACGAGTTTATGATCTGAACTAAAGGGATGATAACCCTCCAACTTCAATGAATTCCTGATTCCCTGCCGGGTCGCCGATTTGATCTCAAAAATTATCGGCAGGTCTCCGATTTCATAACACTTCGCTACTGAGGCCAATTAAATGCTGGCGTTGTTGCATTTGTGTGATCCAGGAATTTTAAGACGTGCCACTCTTTCGCGACTGTATAGGAACTTTGATTGATATTGCCTTTTTGTCGGGGTTCGTCGGTCGCGCTAAATTTGCTTTGATAGGTCCTTTCACGTGAAGGTTTTCTCGGATCTTAAAACTACGTATTGGATCAAGCTGTTTTATTCCTGCTGTCATGCGAAGCATTTTAATCTCAGCTGCCGTTAATTTGCCCTCATACTGTTTGTCCGTCCAACATTGTGAGCCGTATTAACTGTGGTATAGAGCCTCCCATTCATCTAAAATTCGTTTTTTAGGTCACACAAGATGACTATCGATCGAGGCGACAACTAACCCAAACAATACAAAAGGGTAAATACGCAGTGATGGAGGCTATTTCTTAAGAATCACAGATTCCGACGGACTTGTAAAAAATTCCAAATCACTCTATGCATCGAAAAAGATTGTTTTAGAAAATCTCATACCGACAAATTTTTAACTTTGAGCTTCGTGAACCTATTCACCAAGCATTATTATTGCAGATTTACGAACGCTAATAAGACTTATGAGCCGTCCCTAATCACTGTTAATTTGACAGCAGTAGTATCTCAAAAACTTAAGAAAGTCGAAATCAACTGCCACTCACTAGACATTGAAAACTTTATTATCAAATGGAAACTGTAGTCTGGTTCTTGTAAATATAACGCACCGAACGAATATCCAAATGCAAAGGTTCTTGCATAGGTACACTAGTAATTCATATTTCTGAGTTTCCCTTTTTCAATTTCGCATTTAAATACAGGACAGTCTGAGTCTGACATTGTCATGTTCGAGATTTCAAAAAAGAGAGAAATGCAGAGAACGACTTTGAAAAAGAGCGAGATTCGCTCTTTCGAACTAGCGTAGACACAACCCTATTGATGATTGGTGAATATGTAGCAAAAATTTGATTCTAAGAGCTTCTTATTTTTTAAATCGATTTATGAGAGGTCGGTGAATACAAGCCTAAGTAGAAAAAAAATGTCATTTGAACCCATATAAGAGTTTTTGACAATCTTTTGTGTGAACGCCAAAAATATTCGGTGAAGAGCCTGATTGTCCCTTGTCTTCTTATTATACCCTATTCAAGGGGTATATTAATTTTGACGCATAGTTTGTAACATACCTTAATATTGCCCGTAGACCCCTAAAAGTTACTATATTTATGATCAGCATCGATAGTAATGTCGATCTAGCCATGTCCGTCCGTCCGTCCGTCGGCAAACATTAGGCCTTTAAACTGGACCTAGAGAGCTGAAATTTTAACCATATACTCTCTAGGGTCCCGAAATAATCAAGTTTAAGAATTTTTGAAATCCGCCCACAACACGCCCACAAACTCAAAAAAACAAAATTTTGGAAAAAATCGAATTTTGAGCTAGAGAGCTGAAATTTTTTATATATGATCTATGGCCCATAAAACTGATTGGGACATAAAATTTTCAAAATCCGCCCACTGACACGCCCACAATTAAATAAAACAAATTTTGGGAAAAATTGAATTTTGAGCTAGAAAGCTGAAATTTTTTATATATGATCTTTGGCCCATAAAACTGATTGGGACATAAAATTTTCAAAATCCGCCCACTGACACGCCCACAATTAAATAAAATATTTTTTTTGAAAAACCAAAATTTGAGCTAGGGAGCTGAAATTTTTAATATATACTCTCTAGGGGCCCTTTATGCTCATGTGTAAATATTTTCAAAATCCGCCTACTGACACGCCCACAATTATTTTTTTTTTATTTTTGAAAGTCCAAAGTTTGACCTAGGGAGCTGAAATTTATAGTATATACTCTCTAGGTGCCCTTTATGCTCATACTTAATTTTTTTTTAAATCCGCCTACTGACACGCCCACAATTAAATAAAACAATTTTATTGAAAAACCAAAGTTTGAGCTAGGGAGCGTTTTTATTTACAAAAGCTTAGTTTTTTCGATAAAATCCTTTAAATTTTTGTCACGCCCACTTATGAGATATAGGAATAAGAATAGGGTATCCAACAGTTCGCCCAAGCGGACTGTAGCCCGCCCCTATGTTTTCTTAATGACTTTATATCTTTTTGACGATTTTGATTGGTTTGTTGTTTGACAACAGCGGATAGTGGTCGTTTCGGTGACAAATATTTAAAGTTTCTTCTCGCATAATTGGATGGCGTGTGCGCGTTACTTTTGCTTTGGTAGTATCAATAACTAGTCCATGGTCATGATACCACTTGGATACAGTGTCTAGATGCTCTTGAAATATTTCTTTTGGTGAGTCTAAGTGTTTTTGTTTCAATACGATGGCTATATCGTCTGCATATTCAAACGCTATATTGTTTTTAAATAATCAAAATCGGTCGTTGATACTTTGACCTTTATCGATCTACCAGTTAAGTAGCTCTTAAGCCAGTCGAACAAAAATTCCCTCAAACAAATTATATTTAAGCTTTCTATTAGCTTCTACTGACTGAGAGTGGTAAAGGCTGTGCTGAAGTCAACGAAAAGCACAAGGACGTTGTGACTTCGATTTACTGTATTTTTGCTATTCTGAAACCCGTATGCATATTCTGAAAAGGGCGCAAAACTTGTTGTCTCTTCATAGCTTTTGTTAACCTTATCTACTTAGCCTTATAAACTAAAAAAAAATTTTTTTTGGAATGTATGCTAGGGCGAAACAACGTTCGCCGGGCTCCGCTAGTTTTATATAACAATTTTAATAAATCTTCGACAAATTTGTCATTCCTAGATCTGTTCAAAACGTCTATGTGACTGATTCATTTTTTTTACAATACTATTTTATCCCTATGAATATTCAAAAACAGTTTTCGAGGATAAGGCGAAAAACTAAAAATTTGACCACATGGTGTCGATAATGTGTCAACTTTTGCCAAACGCTATTCTGCTTCGATAATCTTGGAGCCAGGCCAATTTTCTTCTATTATCCCAACAGACGACTATCTATTATACGTATATAAATGTGGCATTGAGTGTGTATTACCCAGAATGTAAATTAGAAATGTTTTTCAATTGCCTATGTTCAATGTTGCAATTAATTTTTCTGGGTTTATTCACTTTCTCTCGCAGATACATTAATATGGCGCCCAAAACACAATTGTCGCGAAAACAATAATTTCAATCATTCAGAAATAAATATAAGCTTTTGCTTTCAAAATTACGAATTTGCAAAATGATATTTATAGTGTGTGGATTGATATTAGTAAAAATTTAGATAAGCACAATAATTACTTTTTATGTGAAAGTTTTTTTTTTAGTTTTTGACTGGGTCGACGCGATTTTTAAAGTATACGGTGGCAAGGTTGGTTTTGTATTCAGTTCCCAAGTTCTTGTTGCCACTTGTTCGTATAGAAAAATAAAAATGATTCAAACACAATATAAACACATTTATCTGTCCGCGACCGACGACGGTGACTTGTTTCAGAGCTATTTTTAATCGGCAATTGTAGGTGGAAAGCATTATTTAAACGAAAAGACTAAATCGCGCAAGGGAATACATTTTTCTGAATGTGAAAAAGAAACGAGGGAAGGCGGGATAGAAAATGACTGCTTGGTGGGCCGGGCATTAACAATAAATTGAATTAGTCAAAATACTGGGACAAATCTGGATCTAGGCCCAGGCATTTTAGTTATTTGTTAATGCTGTCAGTCTATGCACACAATTGTGAAGTGGGTAATTTTTGTTTGTTTGATGCAAACGATTTGCTTATTCATTCAGACTGAATCATACTAAATAAAGGAGCTTATTAAAAATAGTAAAATGACACTTTTGTGCTTCCGGCTAAAATGTGCGAATAAATTTAACGGGCGTATAGTTATCGAAGAACCTGATTTTATGAAGACAAACTATTTGGTGTCAATTATGTGAATTACAGCCAGGCTGCAGCCCAAACGACCGGCAAAACATTCCCCCTCCTGTGGTAACACAGTGGACCGAAGCCACCTTACCTAACCTAACCTAACCTAATTGGTGTCAAAAATATTTTCGTAAACCTTTAAGGAAACACTAATATAAGAACTGTCAGTTTACATTATGACCGGATTGTACCGGTACTTCGAAAAAAATCCGACATTGGTCACTCTAGCAAACTGTCCAGAATGATAGGTTAACCCAGCGCAGGTATTAAAAAGCTTAAACTTTTTCTTGATTGGTTATTGCAGCACACATTTTTGTGTCATATCCCTGATAAAAAAAAGAGGATAACAAAATCAGAGCTTCAGTCAAACCCAAGAAGTCTAGATCGGTAAGCACCAAATTTTTATCGATTTCGAAGCTGCCTGTGATGTTAAAGTCACTAGAGAAAGAAGCAGTGTCGTATTTTGGCATTCCTCGTCAGTGTTTTAAGGATGAAGTTGAAGAAACATCAATGCTGCATCAAGGTCGGTACCGACCTAATTGAAACATTTCGTGTCAAAATAGGCGTTGGATATCGCAAAAGGCTGTCATATGGCTTCTTGAAAATTTAAAATTTTAAAATGAATTGTAAGAAACTCACAAGCCAACACACGAGATATGATCTTTTAACTTACTTGCGGTTGGTTCGGTGTTATGGAATAAGGTCAGCATTGATCAACATCAACCTGGCTATGCTTCAAATGTCATCATGAACATCAACGGACTACGATCTGAGAGTATGTACCTGGAACGTACCGACGCTGTACAAGTATACACCGCAGGTGCTACTAAAAACTTGATTTTATCCTGCAGCTGTTCAAGTCTGATATTACCACGATCTAGCAGGTACGATGGATAAGATCCGATGTAGAAAAATGGACAAATTGCGAAATTTATTACAGCTGCTACAGTTGGCAAAGAAGATCCGGCTTAAAATGAATAGAGCGTTCGCGGCCTCCTAGCTCAAGGAAATCGAATAGTCTCGCGATCACCACAACAAAAGGAATTTTCCAAGAAAGTAAAGCAACTGACTGCTGGATTAATTATGGTGGTTTAACCTCTTACGAGAAATACAAGGCTTTTTGTTCAAACAAACCCATTACCTCAACATTCAAGCTTGAACCAGGAAAATAATGTCAAAAAGCGGCATAAAATACCTTGCTAAAGGGTTTATTTTTAACAAGCCGCCACGCCTACCTGTCTACATTACTCTTCAAATGCTAATAATTGTAACAAGGCTTAGGAATTCCATGTCAGTTTTCCTAACAATCCATAGCTATAAGAACTTCCATGCAAAAGAGGTATGCACCCGGTAAAATCTTAAAAATCACGGAGGAATTTCAAAAATCGAATCTGCGCATGAACTAGCTAGAGATGGCTTAGAATCCGCTTTCTATGGACCCCTACTTTATACAAATACAGATTAAATACAAATACAAAATACAAATTTCTTGAAAATGTTTCGGGGCTCAGGCAAGGGTTATAAAGTTATATTTAATCGCATTCTTTTGGTTCAAAATGGCAGTAAGAAAACGTTGGGCTTGAAAATAGCAATGATTTGCTGGCAGTAAACAATGATAGGCAGACCCATCCCTAACTATGGCGCCATTTTTTGACAAATTCGAACAGCACCGCATTGGACTATGTTAAGTACCCGGGCACTGCCACATAGAGAGTAATGAGCTCGCGGATGAACTAGCAAGAAAAGTGAGAGAAATGCGTCTGCAAAGAGCGGAAGTGGACTTAAGACCCTCCCTGTTGTCAAGGGAAGATATTGAAAGAAAATTGGTGCAATTTTGAAAGTAAGGTGTCAGCTGAGAATGGAGAGGGAGACATAACAAACCTAACCGAACCTACATTTAAAGCGGTTTTCAGTCCTATTTTAAAGAATGGCACCACTAATCTAAACACCAATAATTTTGCTAAGCACCTTAATATTTGATTTATTGATTTCCAATTATTTCGACGAATAGAGCTTGTAACGGTCATTGAAATTGTGAATGTGAAAAACTCAGTTTTATCACTAAGCTTTTCGATTTGGCAATATGGCTGAATTTAAAAATATTTTTTATAAGATACTTTTTTCTTACAAGCAGATACGATATGGAAGGTGAAAACATTGTAAAAACGTCTTCAACGTAATAAATAAATAACGTTTGTCAACTGAATAACGGAACATGCGATTTCGGACAAAAAGTATGAAATAGTGGACCCTACTGCGAGGTAATAACAAGAAAAAATCGAAACCGGATAAAGAGGAAGCCTCGTAAGTAAAATGTTCGAGTCCGAAGGAAGGAATTTTTTCTTTTCATTAAAATTCTTTTAAAATATTATCTGATCATGAGATGTGTTTTGTATAACAATTAAGTTGCTTTTCAAGAGTCAGAGGTATAGGCATTAAAAGGATATAGTTTAAAGTATATGTATTAAAATTAATTACAAAATAACATTTAGGGTTAAAACAGGGAAAACAAAATCAAGCACATAGTGTGGAGGTATGTCAGGTTCTTGAAAAATGCATTACACGTTGAACATTTATAGCTAACTTACCCATTACCCTCGGAGGACATGTCGCATGATCAGGACCTGTAGTCAATGTAACAAATTAAAACATTGTAGAAGCCTCCTTTAGACATACATTTTTCGTTTTCCTCCACATTGGTTAGTTACAAATAGTAATTGTACTAGACTACAACTACAATTAAATCGTTAAACAGTATTTTCGTAAAGACTGCTCGAACTATCTTAAGTCCTGTCAGAGCAGCGTAGATCTTTCTACGTTTGTTCGTATTTTTTATTTTTTTTAATGGTTAAAGACAAGAAACGAAAAACTAAATCTACTGCATTAGTTTACCACGGATTACCTACAAACACTAAAAAAACAAAAAAAATTGACGCCACCATTATTCTGTTACTAACAAATGAGAACGACATAGTTTCAATGTGTCCCAAATGCAATTTCTTTTTTTTTTTCATCCAAACATTATTTGCCTATATTTTAACTGCAACTGCATTAATTATTATTTGTTGTATTAACATTTAAAAGAAAATAAATATTTAAGAATTAAAAAACATTAAGCCAAGCAAAAACATATAAAAAAAAATTTACTCACAGAATAGGACGGCTACAAAGTCTGTATCTTCAATGATCTTGTGCAAAATCTTCGCGTTAACCTCTTCAATACGATCGGGCAAGTCCATGGCTTCGAGTGAGGTAAGGAAATCGAGGACGCCTTCTTCGTCCATGAGATCACCATCGTAGATAATGGGTTGTTTTTCTCTGATTGTAGTATTTTTTGATTTTGGTTCAAAACATGATTTTGATACTCTTATGGTCGAAGTTTAACTTACCGAAAATAGGTGAGTGCTGGGAAATTCTTAATTCCATATTGCTTTGCTAGTCGTTTATCGTTAATCTTCACGAAGTCAACACCGAATGAATCAGTGTCGTCATCGATTTTTTCGAGTTCAGACAATACTTTATCACAGGTCACACAACTTCTGGCATCTGAAAAAATAAAAATGAATAAATTAAATACAATCATAAGCAGTGCTCTCTAAACCAAGAGATGGTGCTTTTTTCAAGGTGCTCATTATTTTTTTCATATATTCGCACACCAATTTTTTGAAAATTGTAAAAACCTGTGAAGAAATCATAGACTGTTTGAGCCAACTGGATTCGGGTATAATTATTTCTGAACGACAATTCATTGCTTCAAAATATTCAAATAAGAAGTTTAAAAAACAATTATCAGGCATTTATGGCCCTTAAAGGCCTTGAACCTAGCTCCTCCGAAAATGTACGTGAGCGAAGTGGAAGAGACCTACAATTGTACGCCGACTTCGAAGGGGTTGAAAAGCTGTTCTTGCTTATGTATGATTGTAAGACTTTCGCAAAAGGTGGAAAAAAATCTTTAGGTTTTACCTTTCCCCGGAGGGAATGAACCTGAGACCCCTTAACTAATACTTATGTATGATTGTAAGACTTTCGCAAAAGGTGGAAAAAAATCTTTAGGTTTTACCTTTCCCCGGAGGGATATGAACCTGAGACCCCTTAATTAATACTTATGTATGATTGTAAGACTTTCGCAAAAGGTTGGAAAAAATCTTTAGGTTTTACCTTTCCCCGGAGGGATATGAACCTGAGACCCCTTGATCATTAGTCCAACGCATCTTAACACTGACCCACTGAGCCTACAAGTGAGAAGAGTAAATAGTGCCGATGTGTAAAGAATGATATTGTCGATTTTAATTGCAGCCAGATTGAAGATCTGCTCTCTTTTACCAATCAAATGCATAGTGCTTATCGCAGAGAAATACGTACATCAGCAGGGTTAAGGAATTCTGCTACCGGGGATATACTGACCTTCATAAGCGAAGATGTACGCCCCCTTTTCGATACAATATATCTTCCCAGCTTGCAGTGCCTAAATGGTGCTAATCGTAGCTTCCAAGGCGTCCTGTACATCCGCAACATCCATATTACACATTCTTAGCTGAAAGATGCGACCGTTAAATAGGGGACGAAGTGCAATAACCCAATTTACTATTGACAAGCAAAGTTTCCACAGGACAATAAAGCACTACAAATTAATTCGGTTGATGTTGTAAATCAGTACCGGCTTTATCACTCTGCCTGTCCCCTAGATGGTAGTACCATGAAACGAACAATAAGGAAGGGATTAATATATATTTGCGGGATTGTACCTACCCAAATTTCTTTTTCGCTTGGTTAGCGGTTGTTTTTTTTTTTCTTTTGTGTAATTTCATCTGACTTTAAGAGAATATTTCTTTTCTCTTTTTAATTATATGTGTAGCTTATTTCAGTATTTCATTCTCTTGTTTTTCTACAATATTTTCATAAAATAATTCAGTACTGTCTTATTTGTATAATTTGTCCCTATCTAACACTGACATCCTTGGTGCAGCTGGCTAAAGGGTCATGCTTACAATTTATGGTGCGCGAGTTCAATACCGATTGCATTATTACCTATATCTTTTTTTTTTCTTTTTTTTTCTCTCTTTTTTTGTAATCCCAGTTTTAAAATGGATTGCAGCGCTGAAAAATGCTTGGAATCTAAAAATTCCTCCAATCCCCTTTTTGCCTGTTATGGCCCTTGTGGCATGATGTTCCATGCTAAATGTGTTGGTTCAACCAACGCATTTATGGATAAAATAAAAAGTTCGGAGATCGCCTTATGGTATTGCTCCCCGTGTCGAAAATTATCACTGTCTACCCTTGCTTTTAAAATGTCAGTATTCAAGGCTGACATACAAAAATTGTCTAAGGGGTTTAAGGACTTACTCGACAACTTCAATACTGCTGTCTTCAATGTATCAACGTTCTCTGATCCTCATAATTCGGCAGACGCCTCAACGTCTACTGACCTTGAGCTGCCGACTAATGAAGAAAATCAGTGTACCCAACGTGCCATGGATACTTTGACTCTATTTGACACAATAGGTTCCCTTACTGATGAAGCGACCCCTGAGCCCATTCTTAATTTGGCATCGTCTTCATCAACTCTACTCGCAGGAAAAAGGAAACGTGATGTGCCTTCCTCTGCTCTAAACCCAAAGGCAAAAAGGTTTAATCTTAGGAGTCAGCGAAAAAACTGTAACGATGCCCCCATTCCTAATGTTAGTCCCGATTTTAGATCTGCATCTATTGAATCGATTCCCAGACCAAAATCCATTTTCATTTCTCGACTAAAACCAAACACTTCTTCAGACGATGTCTTGAACCATTTGGTCTCTAGAAATTTGATTCCAAAAGATGACTCAATCGAATGTACCAAAATCAGTAAGGCTGATTGGTTTGTTGCGTCTTTCAAAATTGTCGCCCCTCCAATATATTTCGAAATACTGTGCAATAGTACTACATGGCCTCAAAATACGTTAGTAAAAGAATTTACTCCCCGGTCGACAAAAAGTCGCAGGAAAGTTTGTCCGTCAGTGTTAAAAAACCCAGTAGGCTGTCCCTCTACTATCAAAATGTAAGGGGACTCCGCACAAAAACCGCTGAAGTATATTTAAACTCCCAAGCCCTCTCTCATGATATCTTCTCATTGACGGAAACATGGCTTAATGCCGGAATCTTAGACACGGTACTCTTCAATCATGAGTTCTCCGTATTCAGAAACGATCGTCATCAAAATGACCTGAAAGCGCTTGGAGGAGGTGTCCTGATTGCTGTTCGTTGCAACCTTGAGTCACGAAAGATTGACTTTCCATTTCCACTAACCGTCGAAATTATCTGTGTAAAAATTACACTTAAGAACAAGCATTTATATGTTGTTAATGCGTACATTCCATCGTATCGTCTGTGTTCCTTGTATTCGGAACTTTCTATGGCACTAGACCATATTTTTGACATATCTTGTTGTGACAGCACTGTCTTACTTATAGGCGACTTCAATCTGCCACATATTGGATGGGTACCTTCTGAGGATGATTCTCATCTCATCCCATCCTTTGACTCTGCCCAACAAGAGCTCGCTTTACTGGACAACATCTTGTCTTTTGACTTACAAAAATCGAACTCTCGATCTTGTTTTTCTTCTGACTCTGTTAGTACTGTGGTTCTGGAATCCCACTTCAGTATAACTAACATAGATAATAATCATGCACCATTGGATGTATTTATTAAATTAGGCGCACATTTGTACGAAAATAGTAATTCGTATGATCGTTCGCAATCTTTTGACTTTCGGAAAGCAAATTCTCAAAGGCTTTCTGATGAAATTTCCAGCTTTAATTTTAATCTTACTGCGTTTTCTAATATTGAAGATGCAGTAGTTTCCTTTTATTCTTTGATGGATAACTGCATGAAAAAAGTGATTCCTGTCAAATCCTCTAGGAATCTGAAAACGTCCCATCCTTGGTACACTAAAGAGCTCAAATCAATACGAAACAGACGTAATAGGGCTTGGAAGAACTATTTACTTAATACGTACATTCTGTACAGATCTGTCACGATTATAATGCCAGTGTCCAATTAGTGCGCAACAGCTTCAACCATCTGCGTCCAATTGCTTATTCAACTATTTTATCGAATAAACAATTGATTAGCCTCCTTCATAAGTTTTATATATTTATTTATTTTATTTCAGCAAAAATATACATTCTTCAAACTGCCATTGCACAACTAACAGAGATGTTATAATAGTACCAACTGATGATTATATAATTATGTAAAAAAAAAATTGAAATTTGGATCATTGGAGAAAAATTAGATGCTAAAACCCTTAGTACAAACTTAGTCTATCAATTTATCATCGGAATGAGAGAAGTGGTGGGTTGTAATCTTGGTTTCAAGTATCACTAACATAATCAAGTACAGTAATTAAATTAACATTTATCATAAATAAATTAACAAAAATAAATTAATTAGCAAATATTAAAAATTGGCAAATATAATAAAAAAAAACAATTACAAATAAATTACTTACTTACTTACTTACTTAACGGGCTCCAGACCAGTGGACTTCACGGAAAATATATCACAACAGTGTTACATTAATATTTTGCGACAATATCTTCAATTAGTTTTTGGAGAAGTTGACATTAACTTCCCATTTTGGCAAGTCGTTCAGCAAGACAGTTAAGGACCGTAGTAACTGTCTTTCAGTTGAGACAGCAAGTCTGTCATCCTCTGTAGCAATGGCTTTCAGGCGTGACTCCAAATATTCATAAACAAACTGCTGCCGATTGAAAAATATTTATTTGCGCTAATGTAGTACAGTGTACTCTCTCCTAACGGACACCCCTCATAAACGGACACCTCTCATAACCGGACAAATTTCAAAGAACGGAATAATCTACACAATTTTTAATGTAAATAATTCTCTCATAAACGGACTCTTTTATAACCGGACGCGGACACCAGTTTTCATAGCCGCAATAGAATTTCACTCTCTCTTAAACAGACAAAACGCATTTCGTCGGTGAAACCAGAAAACTGTGTAACTCCATTTTAGCAAATTCTACAGGAGAGCATTTTTCCACACACAGTAGCCGTGTTTCTTTGCACGCGGATATAGGGATAATTTGAAATTTGCATGTAAAATACAACAACAACTTATCCTATATACGCTAACTTTAGCGGAGATAGCTATCGCCGCTAAGTCATTTAGCGGGGATAAACAGTGCTTTCAACACCCGTTTTCTTCGTTTCTGATGAACCGAGGCGATGCATTTTTCAGGAAATGTCAAAGTTTGACATCCCTCCGACCACTAACACATCCCCCGAATATTTTGTTCGTGATTTTATTATTATTTTTTTCAAACTTCATTATAAAGGTAATTAAATTTAGCAAATCTGTTAATGTGAAATTGTTTTTCATAATTTTAGAATATGCTAACTTACAGCTGTGTCACGGTGCATGTCATAGGTGCATGTGTGCTGCCAATATTTTTTTGATGAATTCGTTTTCTGATGCCATCCCTATATCCGCGTGCAAAGAAACACGGTTAGTGTACTCACCAAATGCACTGATTTTGAAGATATGCTACCAACTGAATCTTCGATAATATAATAATTAAACTCATTAGGGGGCTCAAATTTCGCCGAGTTGTAGATATGGGTTTGATCTAATAGATGTCATTCAAATCTCATTTTCCTTTTAAAGTGGAGTTACACGACTTTCTGGTTTCACCGAGGATTTGGCACACTTCGTTGTCTTTTATTTTGTTTACTTTTTTTTCCTTTTCTTTGCGCTTTGCCCTTGATACCCAGCAAACATTTAAACAAAACGGTAAAGAATGTAAACATAGTAGGCTGCGGCGCCGGCGGCCGTCTGTCGACTATCAGACTAAAATTCTCGTGGCGCAATACGTAGGTTTGTATGTAAGTGTATGCATAATTTGAAGCATAAGTACCTACATAGTTTCAAGTATTGCAAAAAATAAATTTTTAAAGGCTTTGTTCTAGCTTATGATTTGTTATTATCCTTTTTATTATCTACAATTAATGTTTATCACAAAAAATGCATTCCATTTTAAAATAAAATCTTATACCATAAATGCATGTCTTGTTTCTTTTTTCAAGGTTGTCAATAAAATATTTTTCTCATAACCGAACACCTCTAATAAGCGGACAAATTTCTTGGTACCGTCAGTGTCCGCTTATGAGAGAGTTCACTGAAGTCCTAAGGTGTCATTTGGGGAGTTTAGGTTTACTCCGAGCTAGGTGAACTACCTTACTACCTCAAAGTTGCTGCTATCATCAGAAACGCTTTGTCCGAGTCGGTGGACAGATATTTGTTTGTTTGTTGAAAGCAAGTACTTGGTTTTGTCATTGTGGACTTGTGGACAAGGCCAACCTTTCACCTGTTCTTCAATCGCAATGAAAGCAATTTCCAGGGCACGCTGAGATCGGCCGATGATGTCGAAATCGTCCGCGAATTCCAGTAGTTGGATGGATCTGTTATTACTTTCCGCTTTGACACCTGCCCTGTGCACTACCTGCTTCAGAACAAGATTAAAGAAGTCACATGACAGCGTATCGAGTTGTGGGAATCCGTTGCAGGCTTGGAATAGTTCGGAAGAGCTGTTTCACGCGACACAACTAGATCAATTTTTAAAGTCGATGAAAAGCTGGTGGGTCTCGACTTGAAATTTCCTTTTCCTTCTTTAGGATTTGCCTTAGTGTGATGATTTGGTCTGTTATCCATCGGCCGGGCCGGAAGCCATTCTGGTAAGTGCCGATTAGTGTGTTGCAGAACGGCTTCAGACGTTCACATATTACGTTGGATAGGATCTTTTATGCGACATTTAGCAGTGATATGCCTCAACGGTTCTTACAAGACATAGGATCGGTTTACTTGTAGATGAGGCATAAACAGCTGATAATCTAGTTATTGCATCCATACTTGGTTCATGATTTGCTTCTTAAGCCTTTTTATAGCTATGCTAACCTCTTCAATACTGGGTGGTGGAATCGGTTCTTCGTTGAGAAATTAATATATTATATAAACAAATAAACAGATAAATAAATAAATAGGTAGATAAATAAATAAATCATAATTAATAAATAAATAATAATAAATAAATAAATAATAATAAATCAATAAGTGACAGTTAAGCAGGATATTAAAAAA
This sequence comes from Portevinia maculata, assembly GCA_949715645.1. NCBI lineage: Eukaryota > Metazoa > Arthropoda > Insecta > Diptera > Syrphidae > Portevinia > Portevinia maculata. Next base: position 227,882,994 of record OX454526.1, read on the forward strand.
AGCGAACGTGTGCCCGAAGGCACATCGACGCAAGCCAAAACACGACCGTTTCTTATAATACTTATACTAGGTTCTCAAGGGGATAAATGTTACAACTCTTTTCAAAACCGAACCTCTCCAGTCCCAACAGAACTAATCCACAATAAGTTTTGTCTCCCTTTGGTAAACCACTGGTCCCAAGATGTGAATCGCTGATTTATCAAATATACTCCACAATGGCTGTTCTGATCTTGTAGTGTAGGATCAGATATTTCATGTTAACTTGACAATTGATTAATAAATAATAATAAATAAATAATAACAAGTTTGTTCTATATTGTACAAATAATTTATTCAGTCTTTAGGACATTTTTTCAATGTTTGAGATAACATTTAATTCTTTGGTAACAAAATGAAAAGGAAAATTTAAACCATGGCGTATTTTGTGTTATCTGTTTTCTACGGTTAGTCTTTTTGCAAATTTGCCCCAAACTGGTAATCCATACGTAGAACATGATTGCTTGAAAAATTACTTCAAAATGGTTTTCCTGATTCATTTTTCATCTACTTTTTATAAATGGATATAGCATTTTAATTGTGATGTTTACTTTTTAAATGGTTTCTTGAACACATAGACTAAATTTTAATGACTTGTCAAGGAGTACCCCAAGATACTTACCACTTTACTTCCAATCCATTTTAATATTATTTAATACTACCAAACAACGAATTTTGTTCTCATAAGCCTCTTCAATAGGCTCTTCAAGAGTCTAATGAGGTTACCAATCGTAATTTCACTCTGGAAGGGTGCTTGAAGTGTCTCTAGAGATCCTTACGAGGTTTAAATGGCCCAGCTATAAAAAATATTTCTCAGATTTAGTCACTGTTCCTTATCAAGTGAAACAGATAGTGATTCTCTTGAATGTTTGTCAGACGTTCGCAAGAGTTGGGGTAGTATAAACAACTTTTAGATCTTAGTTGGCCCCGGCGGGATTCGAACCAGAGACCTTAAGATTAGTAGTCCAACACATTAACCTCTGCTCTACTGCGCCCACCCTAATTGGGAAAAGCTACATTATAATTGAGTTTATCTACTTAATCCCATTTTTTTTTTTCAATATGAACTTAATATAGCTGTCCTTTATATTGCATGTGGTTTTTCCCAGATAATCAGAGGTTTAAAAAAAGTCGTAAAATAAGGAAGACATACAAATTTGAGCATATTCATCCGACCCCAAACATTGGAAATGTGTTTTCGATAACAAACAAAGACTTTAACAAATAGCGTTTTCGTAAACAAGCAAAGCTGCGATGACACCATGCAAATGGGCATCAAAAACATTATAAATCATAGGGACGGGCTACAGTCCGCTTGGGCGAACTGTTGGATACCCTATTCTTATTCCTATCCCTCATAAGTGGGCGTGACAAAAGTCTAAGTATGGTTAAATTGTTAAGAACGCTCAACATATTTTGTTATATAACATTTAAAGGATTTTATAAAAAAAAAACGCTCCCTAGCTCAAACTTGGGTGTTTCAATAAAATTGTTTTATTTAATTGTGGGCGTGTCAGTAGGCGGATTTAAAAAAAAATTAACACATGAGCATAAAGGGCCCCTAGAGAGTATATATTATAAATTTCAGCTCCCTAGCTCAAACTTTGGATTTTCAAAAAAAATGTTTTATTTATTTGTGGGCGTGTCAGTGGGCGGATTTTGAAAATATTTATACATGAGCTTAAAGGGCCCCTAGAGAGTATACATTATAAATTTCAGATCCCTAGCTCAAACTTTGGATTTTCAAAAAAATAGTTTTATTTATTTGTGGGCGTATCAGTGGGCGGATTTTGAAAATATTTATACATGAGCTTAAAGGGCCCCTAGAGAGTATATATTAAAAATTTCAGCTCCCTAGCTCAAATTTTGGTTTTTCAATAAAATTGTTTTATTTTTTTGTGGGCGTGGCAGTGGGCGGATTTTGAAAATTTTATATCCCGAGCAGTTTTAGGAGTCATAGATCATATATAAAAAATTTCAGCTTCCTAGCTCAAAATTCGATTTTTTCCAAAATTTTGTTTTTTTGAGTTTGTGGGCGTGTCTGTGGGCGGATTTCAAAAATTCGTAAACTTGATTATTTCGGGATCCTAGAGAGTATATGGTTAAAATTTCAGCTCTCTAGGTCCAGTTTAAAGGCCTAATTTTTGCCGACGGACGGACGGACGGACGGACGGACGGACGGACATGGCTAGATCGACATTACTATCGATGCTGATCATAAATATAGTAACTTTTAGGGGTCTACGGGCAATATTAAGGTATGTTACAAACTATGCGTCAAAATTAATATACCCCTAGAATAGGGTATAAAAAGGGAATTGTTTTTTGTTTGCGGAAAAAATACAAATTTGAATATAGGCGAAGCTGTGCTGCAGTGACCGAAAGATATTATGAATTCTGAAGTGATATATAGTAGTTTTTTTAAGAGTGACAATGTCATAACAGATTAATCTTCGACATTACCACTTGCCATGAACCACACTTTTTAAAAGTTCTTTTACCACTTGTATTTTTATAGAAGGCTTCTGATGAGATTACAGCTCTTTGAGAATTGAAGGTTCACCGAAAGTGTCAACAAATATTCTTATTTGTGGAGAGTTAGGGTCTTGCGAGCTCTTGTGGTGTTATACTCTGTAAAAAAGAGTGCTGTGAGATCTAATTTACGTTTTGAGAGTGTTATAAGAGTCTTATGAGACCATTTTTAAGGTTTAGCTCAGAGAAATTGTAAGTTGGGTAGTCTATTGCTTGGTTAGAAGCAGACTTTTCTTTTTCTAGCAAAAAAAACCGTCTGAGATTTGGAGCATTTATATTAATTTTCCAACTATCAAAATATGTTTGGAAGACATTTAAGTTAGATTGCAAATTCGTTTCAATGTTTGAACCAACTGAATCTAATGAATAAATGTAGGTATGTGTCGTCTGCAAAACCAGAACAATCACAACAGCTTTATTTCGCAAAATCATGTGTGGAAATATTAAACAGGATTGTACCAAGAACCGAACCCTGTGATACGACTGCTTCAATAAAGAAACCTTTTGTCAACCAGTTATTAAAAGATGTTTCGAATGAGCGCCCTGCTAAAAATTACTGGACTACCTATTTTATTAGCGCGTTGCCTGCTTTGAACAACACATTTCGAGTTAAAATTCAACATAATCCTGTTGAATGTTAAACATACTCGGTAGTTGACAGCTATTGTACACCCTGATATTAAAATTTTCTTTCTCTTCTATGGCCGCAATGAAAAAACAAATTTCTGTTGCTTATATTACCATAAGACGGAAATCCGCATATTTATTTTGCTATTTTTATATATCTAAATTATTACTTTGCATATATATTTTTTATGAAACTTATTTGTCTATTTATCTGTTTATTTATTAATTTGTTTATTTAATTATTTGCTAATTTATTTATTTTTTTTTTTTTTTTTTAATTTATTAACCTAATCATTTATTTATTTATTCATTTATCTGTTAATCGATTTAATCTTTATTTGGTTTGCTACTGATGAGCGCTAACCAAGAGCTGGCCAGGACATTCCGTCCAATCCCATGCCCCCCCCCCCCTCGCCATTCCCAGTATCCTTACTCCCCCCCAATGCCCCCCTACCCCTGTTCCTATCCCTATCCAAACCTAACTCCAGTGGTGGTGTGAGCGAATTAGTAAACCGTGCCCAGGGATGAAAGGTTGGGGGTTAAACCAACCGTTAACTGAGCTCCCTCAGGCGCCTTGGCGCGGGCCTGTTGTATATAGCCTTACCCAGGTATGGCGGCGCTGCCTGGCCTGACCTTGTTTTTTCCGGCCTTACTCGTGGGAATCTAAATAAAAAACTAAATATGGAACAAACAAAACAAAATCAAAATCAAAAAAAACAAAAAAAAAATATAAAAAAACAAAATGCAATTCCTGTCAAGGGGGAGAAGGAGATGTGTGAGGACGATTTATCATCTTCATCCATCTCTCTTCTAGCACAGGAATTGGATGAAACGGCGCTTTTGGCTAGCGACAGTGAGGAGTCGGTAAAAACCCTCACTAGCGACAGCGAAGTCACCGGTGAGCAGGCTGGAACTCTCATCGGTGACATAGACATACAGGGCAAGAAGGCAGCCGAAGAGATGCCCGGGACAGCAGGATCATCCGCTGTTCCTGGAACCATCTTGGAAGCAGCGTCAACAAAGACAGGAAGAATAGAGGGAAAAGTAGACACAGCTGGCTCAGCCGCTGCATCTGCAGTTTCCTCTAATATAACAACGAAGAGTGCGAAACAGAGCGCACAAAAGAGGGCTAAGGCTTTGCTACATAATGCAAATCGCAAGGTAGCCAAGTATGGGAGCTGTGAACCCAGCACCCTCAGTGACTGGGAAAAGGCAGCGTTTGCGAGGGCCAAGACTTTTCTGGCCGACCTGAAAAAAGCAAAGGAGGGGAAAAAGCTGGCCAATGAGGAGGTGGAGGTTGAACTGCCTCCACCTCCTACGCAGCAAAAGCTAAGGAAGGGAAAAATGACTCGGGAAGGAAGACGAGTTTCAACAGCAAGAGAGGCAGATCCGACGATGCCGCCGAGTCCAACGCAGCGAAAAATGTGAAGGCTGTGACCACACCGGCAATGCGTCGCGGACACAGCGACCCGAAGGACGAGCATCTCGTTGCTGTGATAAACGAGCTGGAGCCTTGCGGTCGTCTCACAATCGACCAGTGGAAAAACGTCGAGGAGAGATTCCAAGACGCCCTGTGGAAGGAACTATCCGCCGCAGGAAACGGGGAGCTTCAATTTGATGGCGCTGGTTGGGAAGGCGGGCGCAAGGTTGTTGCTTGTGGATACAAGCTTTTGGTAGTTTTCCTCAGACACTTCGTCACGGAGGTATCCGATGCATGGGAAGGTATTAAGCTAAAATGCTTAACGGTTGCCGAGTTGGCAAAATACAATCCGCCAACAGCCTGGGTTTGGGTACCTAGTCCCTACACATACCCGGAGAAGCTCCTAGGGCTCCTACATGTTCAAAATCGGGAACTTAAAGCCGATACATGGAGGGTCCTAAAGACGGGGCCTAGACGGCAATACGGCCAACACTTCCCACTGGCCCTAAATAAGGAATGTCTTCCATACCTGGAGAAATCCAATGGGATGGTAAGATATAGCATGGGGAGGTTGATGGTCAAAACATCGACCAAGGGCAGAGATGAGGAGGAGCCCCCCCATGATAATGATGGAAGTGCTGCAGATAAACCTGCACCACAGTAGGGCTGCGACGGCCTGTCTGATGGAGTACGTCATTAGGCAGGACATTGCAGCCGTACTCATACAGGAGCCCTGGATCAATAAGAACGTGATTCAGGGGCTCCGGCAAAAGAACTGTACATTGTTCTACAAGGCGGAAGGTAAAATCAGGACTTGTATCCTTATTAAAAACCACATAAAGGCATTTCTTTTGAATAATTACAGCTCTGGCGACTTGACGGCGGTCATCTGCGAGAGGGAAGATGGAAAATCTCTGTGTCTGACCTCAGCCTATCTTCCCTACGACTCTGCGGTCGTAATAGCGGAAGATCTAAAGGACTTGGCTGGTCAAAACTGGATGCACGTACTGGGCTGTGATGCAAACGCCCATCATACGCAATGGGGTAGTGGAGACACAAATTCAAGGGGTGAGTGGCTTTATGATTTTATTATATTGTCCAACCTTACGGTATGTAATGGAGGGAATTCACCTACTTTTGTTACACGTAACAGACAGGAGGTTTTAGACGTTACACTTGTCTCCAACACAGACAAAATGGAAATCAGGGAGTGGAGGGTAGTTGATGAGGCATCTCTGTCTGACCACAGATGGATACGCTTCAAAATTAATTTTCAGCATAGGGCTTGTAATTTCTATAGAAACCCAAGAAAGGCAGACTGGGATAAATACATAGATTTCATTAATCTACGTTTAGATACCCAGCCGATCACCGGCGAAAATATGGTGGACTTAGATAGGGCAGTAGATGCCGTGAGCAGAACCCTAAACACAGCGTTCGAAAAGGCATGCCCGGCAAACAAAAAGCCAAAAAGGGCTCAACCGAAGTGGTGGAATAAGGAAATCGGCCTAAAAAGAAGGGAGCTAAGAAAACTTTATAATAGGGCAAAACTCATTAAAAACGATACCACATGGGACGAGTATAGCGAAAGCAAGAGGGAATTTAAATACTTAGTGAGGAAATCCAAGAGATCTTCATGGAAAAAGTTCTGTGAATCTATTGAGTTAACTGAAGAGGCGTCGAGACTGCGTAAAATGCTCTCAAAGGAGGCTAGCGTACCTAGCTACCTAAAAAATAGCAACGGGACATGGGACGTGAGTAGTCAGGAGGTTCTGGCTACCCTGGTGGAAACCCATTTCCCCGGTTCCACAACCACAACGGACCTAGGCCTACAAGGGCAGGAGGAAGTCGACTGTCCCTCTTTCGAGTGGGAAGAAATTGACAATATCATCAACCGAAAAAAGTTACGGTGGGCCATGCATACATTCAAACCGTATAAATCTCCAGGGCCGGATGGTATTCTACCGATCATGCTCCAAAAAGCGCCAGAGCATGCAAAACAAAAGATTTTGGATATACTGAGATTCAGCCTAAGAACAGGGCATATTCCAACAGCCTGGAGAGAAGTCCGGGTTGTTTTTATACCCAAAGTCGGCAAGCAGGGTCACACGACGGCGAAGGACTTCAGACCAATCAGTTGGTCGTCCTTTTTGCTCAAAACCCTTGAGCGTTTGGTGGAAGCTCACATTAGAAATAAATGTAGCAATGGTTTCTTATGCGAGTCACAGCACGCATACTTAAAGGGTAGATCAGTAGAAACTGCTCTACACAACGTAGTGGGTAAAATTGAAAATAGTCTACACTGCGGCGAATTTGCTTTGGCCTCTTTTCTCGATATAGAAGGAGCCTTCAATAACGTTGAGTGTAGAGCTATAAAAAGCGCATTAACAGGCGCTAACATAGAACAGGGAATCATAAATTGGGTATGCAACATGCTCGCCAACAGGAACATAAACTGCTCCCTTGGTCAAAGCTCCATAAGGATGTCTGCAACCAGAGGAACCCCGCAGGGGGGAGTCATATCGCCACTGCTGTGGGTACTGGTCATTGACAACGTCCTAAAGGAAATTAAGTCAATGGGTATAAGTGCCACAGCGTATGCGGACGACGTGGTCATAGGTGCAGGGAAAATATTTGAATACCTTAAGTGAGATCACAGAGACCGCCTTAAGGAAAATTAGTAATTGGGCCAAGGGCTGCGGACTAAATGTCAATCCCTCGAAAACAGAGTTAGCCCTGTTCACGAGACGACACAAAATACCGCACTTCAATCTCCCGAAACTTGACGGAGAGGAACTGCTCCTCAAGGACAGTGCGAAGTATCTGGGCGTAATCCTAGATAGAAAATTAAATTGGAATCTTAACATAAGGGAACGAATGAAGAAAGCGTATAATGCCCTCTTTATTTGTAAGAGAACAATAGGCAAAACATGGGGCCTGAAACCCGCCATGGTACACTGGATATATACAGTAGTAGTGATACCCATACCTACATATGGCTCACTTGTGTGGTGGAGGGCAACAAATAAAAGAACCATAATTGGAAAACTAGCAACGGTGCAGAGAACGGCAAGCATAGCCATCACTGGTGCAATCCGTACCACTCCTACGGCAGCACTGGACGCCTTCCTGCACTTTATCCCGCTAGATTTAAAAATAAAGCAACTTGCTGGCAACAGCGCTTTGCGCCTACAAAATTTAGGCCAGTTTAAGGACTGTAGTTTTAGGCATTGCACGATCTTAGCTGATGTGCTACCCGGAAATCCTATACGGACTGATGAGATTTGCCCCTTGGTCGAGCATGACATCCCCTATGAGGTGTCATACCCGCGAAGGGAGGAGTGGCAAAGAGATGCAGTCATAATAGCAAACGAGGTTGCTATCTACACTGACGGCTCTAAGACGGGGGAGATAACGGGTTCTGGCATTTTTTCTGCTGATCCAGACCTGAGAGAGTCTATACGACTCCCGGACACAAGCAGTGTCTTCCAATCGGAAGTTCTGGCTGTTCTAAGGGCGGCAGAGATAGTGCAGATGAGATCATTGTCGAGAAGAGACATTGCCATCTATATTGACAGTCAGGCGACACTTATGGCACTTGAATCTGCTCACATTAACTCTGAGATAGTCAGAAACTGTCGCACAATGCTAAAAGCAGTATGTAGACGGAATCGAGTAAGACTGTGCTGGGTACCGGGACACAGTGGTATAGAGGGAAATGAGCAAGCCGATGAGCTAGCAAGAAAGGGAGGGGAGCTGGAAAACAGCGGAGGTGTGAACATTAAACCACCCCTGGGCGTCTTTAAGGGAAAAATCAATGAAAAGATTTTAAAAATGGCTGACCTCAGATGGCAGAACATAGTGGGACATAGGGTGTCTAGAGCCCTTTGGCCCCATTTGGTTAAGAAAAGATCTAAGGAAATTCTAAAATTGAGCAGGGAACAGCTTAGAACAGTAATTGGGATTATGTCAGGGCACTGTCTTCTAAGAAAGCATGCTAGGCGACTTGGTCTGGTGGATGTGGACACGTGCAGGTTCTGTGGTGATCTACAAGCCGAGGAAGACATAACACACATATTGTGTGAGTGCGAGGGTATAGCACGGAATCGTAGGAGGATTCTAGGGGAATACTTCTTCGAGGAACTAGGGGAGCTGAGCGGCATAGACCATAGGAAGCTGGTTAAGTTCTGCAGGAGGATTGGGCTCTGTCTAGGAAAAGTCTTTTAGGTTTTTAGGTTTTTCTCCAATTGAAGTTTTTTTCAAGTGGTTCCCTAGGGATCGCGATTGGCCCTTCTGGTGCCTAGTGCTGTATGCAAATTGCATACCCCTTTTTAACCTATGACCTATGGTTTGCTATTTTATATATTAATTTTTTATTTATAAGTTAACTTAATTATCTTATAAATTATTTATTTCTAATTGAATTTATTTTTTAAATTTTGTTATTTGTTTATTTATCATTTGTTTTTTTTACGAATATATTTATTTATTTATCTATTTATTTATATATCTTATCTGTTTATGATTTAAAAAGCTATGTCCCTTTATAATATTTTTTGTCAAATTAAATGTTTTAACGACATTATTCATTTTATTTCTTAACTATGTGCCATATACGTTCATGTGTTATATATAGGTATACATATTAATTATTACTTTTTTTTTGTTTTAAATGAAGCATTATTTTCCTTGAAAATAAGAATTCAAAATTATAGAGCATAATACTTTAATAATTTAAAAATATTTCAATCGCATGATTCAGGAGTTTTTAGGCCCGATTCCTTTTACGGATTTCAACTGGTGCCATGCTCCCATTATTGACTATTGTTTGATAAAACTCTTACGACACCGGTGAACTCCAGCACGACAACTCAAGGGCTTGTTTGCATACTTCGGGACATTTTCAAGATTGCTTAATGTATCGCTAGGCTCACATGAATGGTAATATTTGCCTTGACATGATTTCACCCCTTGGTCGCCTGCATTTCTTATTAAACAACTTGCAACAACAATAAATTTTTACAAATTTACTGGTAAACCTGGAAACAACAACGGGAAGCTTCAAAAAGAAGACAAATTTCCAGGAAACACTAACCATTGTCTGTGAAATTCGGCATACATTATTATACATAATACATCATGTAAGAGTAGGACCAACCAATTACAGTTGTTTCCAAAATAGGAACAGAAAAATATAAGAAAAATGCTGTTCGATACAAAATAAGAGATAAAAGTAGTCATTGCTGATATTGAAACTTTCAAAAAACATGATTCTAAGGCCAAATTTAAGAAAAATAAAATAGCAAAAATTAAATGCATTTCCACCGACCAAATATAAATAAATAAATATTAGAGATAAACTATTTATATCTTGAAACCACAATGTGCGCACTGTAGCTGGGTCCATACGACCAGATAAATAAAATTCCCAACATAGCTCACCCACTAATGGTGTCAATCACACATCAGAAACTTGTATTAGCTATACGAATGATCACAATAGATCCTAAAGTGGTCTAAGTATGTCGATTTCGGTTGACTGCCATTTTAACTAACGCGAGTTATTCAAATTCAATGATTTTGTCAGAAGACGTTTTAATTGAAAGCATTTTTCACATGTTTTTGTATCTGAAATAAAGGGTCTTTCATTAGCGACTTGACAACTTCAAATTCTCAGTGTGAACGCACCCTTAAACCGATTACCGAACTGTCAATGTCAAAATATTCAGTAAAATCAACATTCTTATGGTGAAAATTCCGAGTCGGTGGTCGCAACTTTAAGAGCGTTAATGCCAATTTTCGCTGCTTGATGTTGCCGTGCCAATGAGACTATGTTTTGCCCGAGGTGTGGAAAATATTGCTGCCGTGGAGGGGTCCGGCAAATCAGTCAAATTCACAGCGTTCTCAAGAATTGGGCCTCTCCCAGACCACATTAAGGCGAAGGGATCTTAGCCTACACCCTTAAAACATCAAGCTGACCCAAGAACTAAAGCCACTTGATCATATGAAGCGACGCACGTTCTCAAATTGGGCTCTGGACATGACGGAAGAAAATGAAGAATTTCATGGCAAAATAATCTTCAGTGAGAAAGCGCATTTTTAGTTAAACGCGTTACTGGACAGGTGAGAATACTTCAAGCCGGTGGCGTCATTGGGCAGTTTTTTTTCGTCGATGAAAATGACCGTACGTTACGGTAAATGGTATTCACTACAGAGACATGTTGGAACGTTATTTCTTTGAGCAATTGCATGAATTGGACATCAGTGATATGTGGTTCCAACAAGACGGTGCCACAAGCTACACAGCGGGTGCAACAATTGAGTTATTAAAGTCTCAGTTCGGTGAACGTATTATCTCGAGAAACGGACCCGTCTATTGGGCGCCGAGATCGTGTGATCGAGCCTCTAGACTTTTTTTATGGGGTTACATTATATTATTTTTTTATACCAACAAGTCTGCGACGTTAGAGGAGGTCAGAGTCAATATTGAACGAGAAAAAGCGGCCGTATCGATCGAAATTTGGGGCCGAGTCATCGAAAATTGGGTTCAATGGCTGCATACGTCCCCGTGGTGGACATATAAACGAAGTCGAATTTCATTCATAAATGTTTTGATAGTAGTTCAAGCCCATACAAATTTTTTTGAGATATCTGAAGTAGTTTGCATTTTATCTATAAAAGAAGTACTTAATGAAAGACCCTTTAGAAGGGATCCTTAAGATTACTTTTACTTGTAAAAAATAATAATAAAGTTAAAACCCGGGCAAATACAGGAAAAAATACAACTTCTTAAAAATAAGCGATCTATAATATGAGGGCATTATTGGAATATTTATACATCATACTTTGGGTGCTAATTTGTCAGTAAAATAAATGTTTTTTTTGGTGTATCATAAAATGAACTTATTTTTAAAACTACAACAGAAAAAGCTGATCCGCGTATTTCTGTCATATCCCATCAGGAATTTATTTAATTTTAAAATATAATCACTTGTTTAAGAATTTTAAGAATAAACAATTTTTCAATGTTTCCCGAACGCTAGCACGCTTTAATTTTGAAGCTGGCTAAAAATAAAGTCTTGTTCTTGACCTTAATTAATTCGAAAGCTGACAGATACTGCCTACATAACAGATCTTTTCACCCGCCTAAAATATTTTCTTGTGCCCCCCTTTTAATGTGTTTCATGCGCCATCACTCAGGGGACACAGAGGTGGCTTTCATCAGTTTTTCATATATAAATGCATCTAACATCATGGATCCTGCTGGTAGATTACCAACTTAAATTAAAGCATATATATGTTTTTCATCAGTAAAAGCATGTTATTTTTATATATTAAGAAACGTTTAACTAAGTAAGTTTAAATATACGTATATCTTAAAATTCAAGATCAAGCTTATCGAACATTATTTTTTTATCTAAACTATTTACAGATTGTAATACTTAATTATTTAACTGTATGCCTATCACTTCAATACTAAGATTTAAGCATGTATAGATTAAGCTCATTTTGCACGTACCACATGGGCTAAAATATGGAACAAATACCTGCAAAAACTGACCACAAAAAGGGTAGCTCACCAATTAAGTGAGTATGACGTATTGCGGGTATATGCGATGCTTGCTTTTCTTAATTGTTTTTGTGATTCATTAATGAAATGGTTTATTATAGCTATTTCTGGATTCGGTGGCGTATGCGTATTTTTTTGTTAGTTTTTTACGAAATTGTTTTTTTTAAATTTTTTTATTTTATTGTTGGTCTATTGTTGTCATTGGTAACGTCCTTGGTGTTTTTTGTATACAAATTTTTCATTTATTACGTTTAAATGGCGTTTTTTAGATAGCGAAAAATAATATAATATTGATTTTGCGTTTAAAGTTTTGCAATTTACTTGAAATTGAAATAACATGAAGCCTGTTTGATTTCTTGTCGCAGTATCACTATATTTTAGATCTGTACAGCTTATTTGTAAAGTTCTCCATGCCCTCTCTGCCATGTTTATAAAATGCGACATAATATTGGTCGGCGTGAATCTAAACCTTCGGCGCGTGTTCGAACTAGTTTCGAGTTTTATTTCTCACAACTGCAGGAAAAATCATCTGTCTAAGTCAAGATCTTCACCAAGTTTAAAGTGGATAATGCAAACTCGAAAGAAAATAAATTCAATAAACATTTTAGTGATAGTTTTAAGTTGAATGGAATGAATATACCCAATCTGCACTTGAACCCAAAGTAATGTGTATCGTGGCCCCATACAGCCTGAAAGTTCATACAAGATCAATTGGAATATTCAGAGACTGTAGATTTTCTTAACCAGAGAGCACTGCTCATGCCCTATGATACACTTGTTCTGTCTGTTCTTATATTTGGCGGCGAGTGTGCAGAAAAAGAAAGCTGATATTGAGATCTGGCCAGCCAAATATTCTTTCAAACGGGCAAACGGGAAAAAGTAAGGTACACCTAACAAGGAAAAGATATAATCTAAGAATTCGAAACACTTCGACTAAATTAGCTCACACATACGCTTGATATGGGAAATAGCTTAACAGCCAAGAGAATTTTGGAATGTTCGTCGCCGAGGTCGGGATGAAAAGGAAGGCAGTACCTCAATTTTAGAGACAAAATCTTTTTCAAATCAGTTTTAAGTTTTTGACAGAAAGCTTTCTAGTTTATTGAGAGCTATTATATTTTTACTGCAACATAATTATTGGCTATCGCTCTGCCTACCGGGAGCTCTGAGATTACCTGCTGCCAGGTAGTGGACTCATGAAGAGACAGTTAGTGCAGCGTGGCTATAATACACCTAGCGGTTGCAATATGTTGAGAGTGACTGGTGCAGTCGAGATTTTATCCCGACTACCGAACCATGGGTTAGAATCAGGGTGAGGTGATTGATGCTATCGAATCTTGGACTGATACCATTTCATGGCTCATCGAAGGGAGAGCTATTGCTTCCTGATCCACGGAAAGGAGAGTCTGTTGAGATAACTGATTCCATCGAACCTCAAACTGCCTTCTATTCTCTTTCAGGTGATTTCGAGTGAGGTGACTGATACAATCGAATCCCGAACATGTTATTAGATGCCTGGAATGGGGTCGGGGTTAATCGGCGGAGCAGTCGAGTAGTTGGTAGAATGCTGTGCTTGAGGAAGTGACTCAAGCAAGTGAACCCCTGAGTGCTACAGTTTGGAGTTATTGCTACAGTACGAAGGGGGGTCCATCCTCAATATTAGTTCAACCATTTGGATTTTGTGATAAATTTGCTGATGCAGGCTAGCGTGCAGCTGGGACTTCCAGAACCAGGATTCACAGAACTCTACAGAGTAATAGATTACACCTTTCTACATTCTATTGACTGACGAAGCGCAATTCAAAAGAGACGAGGTTACTAACCAACATAATTTTCAACTCTAACTTCTTCAAAATGTGTTGCTTATTTTTAAGGAGATTTAGCATAAATGTTTGGGATCGATTAATGGGAAGCACTTTAGTAGCCCCGCACGTTATTCCACAAACAGTTCATTCCCATTACTACCTGCATTTTTTTTAGAGAAGGGCGAACATCTGAGAGATTTTAAGAAAAATTTAGTAGTTGCTGTGAATATTATGATAGGTTTTGCTGTTGCAGTGTACAGTACATCCGCAATGTAATTTTGAGGTTCCCCAAATTTGGCAAAGTAGACTTAATCTGAACCAAAGTGCGATGTTCGCTTTGTATTCTTAGTAAGGCGAGAACTTAATCGTAGACCCCTAACAGCTACCAACAGTTACTAAATTTGTGATCAGCATAGAAAGTTATGTCTATCCAGCCTTGTCAGTCCGTAAGTCGCCAATTGTAAGGCTCTTGAATCAAATCAAGAAAGCTGAAATTTGAAATACAGGGTGGCGCACGACTCATGATGACTTAAACTTGTTTCCGTACAAAGTCCAAATTGCAAGCAAGTTAAGCCCACTGGATTTTTTTATTTGCCTGGAATTTTGCCAAAAAAATATTAAAATGACTGAAGAAGACAACAGCTTGATAAATTGCTTGTTTATGTCTGATGAGGCCCATTTTGATCTAAACAGCAATGTAAATAAGCCAAATTGCCGTATATGGAGTGAATCTAATCCAGAAATACTCCATGAGACGGTACTGCACCCAGAAAGAGTCACAGTGTGGTGCGCAGTTTCATCAAGGTGCATTGAGGGGCCATACTTCTTTGAACAAAACGGTGTAACAGTTACTGTCAATGGGAACCGTTATTAAAAGATGCCGAAGGAGTTGGTTCCATTAAGATATAGCAACTGCAGACATAGCCAGACCGGTTATGGCAGAGCTCCAACGAAAATTCCCAAACAAATTAATATTCAGAAACTCAACTTTCCGCAGGTCATCTGACCTGCCTCCACCAGACTTTTTTTATGGGGTTATGTCAAGCAAGAGGTGTAGGAATTTGACTGAATAAAAGCAGTCCCTTAAAATAATAATTGGTGTCGCATATGCGTGGATGAGCATGGAGGCCATTTACGGTCTCTATCATATTCAAAAACAATTAGTTATATAAAATAAAATAAAATTTTCAATTCAATAAAAAAAAAAGTTATTTCAATTTCTTATTGTAGCACAATTGGTGCCCCACCCTGTATATACCCCGGGGAACGAAATGATCAATTGTAAGTATTTTAAAAATACACTTAAAAAAAAACGTTTTATCGACGATCATCGTGTTTTTCGCAAGGTATGTAGACAAGGCCTTTCTTTATAATTCGGCCATTAAAATTTTTTGCCCCACACACTTTTCGATAGCGTTTCTGATTTTTTTTCAATTTTTTCGGGGCGTTTTGATCAAATTTTTAAATTTTGGTTATTTTCATAGAAATAGAGAGATGTTACAGCAGGAATGAGGTTCGGAAGTTTTACCAAAGGGTAAAAAGAACCTGCCAAGGCTACAGATCCCACCGAAGCCTGCAAGGACGAACAAGGGAACATCATAGTAGAATCGTAGTCGATGCTGAGGATATGGAAGAACTACTTCTGCAGACTGTTTAACGGCGATGACGAACTAAATCCCGCTGTCAGGCAGAATGCACCACTCAACCTGGACGATGAAGACCACCAATTCCGTCCACCCGACCTGGACGAAGTGAAGATAGCCATATCTAAGCTTAAGTCCAACAAAGCCGCTGGAGCGGATGGCCTAACCGCCGAGCTATTCAAGGCGGCAGGCGATGACTTGGTTAGGAGCATGAGCCAACTCATCTGTAAAATGTGGTCGGACGAAAGTATGCCCGATGAGTGGAACCTCAGCATTGTTTACCCAACCCTCAAGAAAGTAGATCCTCTGAACTGCGCCAACTACAGAGGTATTAGTCTTCTTAACATCGCCTACAAGATCTTATCTGCCGTGCTGTGTGAACGCCTGAAGCCTTTCGTCAACAACCTGATTGGTCCCTATCAGTGTGGCTTCAGGCCAGGAAAGTCTACCATCGACCAAATATTCACACTGCGGCAGATCTTGTAGAAAACCCACGAAGTCCAAAACCCACCACCTTTTCATCGATTTTAAGGCGGCCTATGACAGCATTTATAGAGACGAGCTATACAGAGCAATGTCTAGTTTTGGCATCCCTGCCAAACTCGTCCGTTTGTGCAGGATGACGATGGAGAATGCACGCTGCTCCATCAAGGTCGGTAAAGAACTCACCGAGACCTTCGATGTCAAAAAAGGATTTAGACAAGGCGATGCGCTGTCATGTGACTTCTTCAACATCGTTCTTGAAAGAATAGTGCAAAACTCAAATGCTAACACCAGAGGCACAATCTTTCAAAAGTCCGTCCATCTACTCGCCTACGCCGACGACATCGACATAATCGGCAGAACACAGCGGGATGTCACTGGCGCGTTCGTGAGTATTGAGACGGGGGCGGCGAAGATGGGTTTGGCGATCAATGAGGGCAAGATAAAGTATATGCTGTCATCAAGAAAGGACACCCAACACCGACGTCTCAGACAGAATGTCACTATAGACAGATATAACTTTGAGGTGGTTCAGGACTTTGTCTACCTAGGCTCCGCAATGAACTCAGGCAATGACACCAGCGCTGAGATTAAACGAAGAATAACTCTTGCCAATCGCTGTTTCTTTGGGCTAAGAAAGCAATTGAATAACAAAGCACTCTCTCGAACAACTAAAGTGACCATTTATAAGACCTTAATAATCCCAGTCCTTCTCTATGGTGCAGAGGCATGGACTCTAACAAAAGCGGATGAGGTCACTCTTGGTCGTTTTGAGAGGAAAATTATTTGGGTAATTTTTGGTCCCGTCTGCATAGATGGTGAATGGAGGAGGAGATTCAACAACGAACTGTACGAGCTGTACAGCGACATCCACTTAGCCAGAAGAGTGAAGGTCCAACGACTGAGGTGGCTGGGTCATGTAGAGCGAATGGACGTGAATGCTCCGGCCCGGAAGATCTTCGAATCCACACCCGAGGAACGGCGCAGTAGAGGAAGACCGCGACTCAGGTGGCGCACGCAAGTGGAAGGGGACCTTAACCAACTTAGCGTGCGAAACTGGAGACAGCTGGCCTTAGATCGTGCTGGCTGGAGACGCTTGTTGGCTGAGGCCCAGGTCCACCCCGGACTGTAGCGCCACCCTAAGTAAGTAAGTAAGTATTTTCTTAGAAACAAACAAAAAATCGAATGGACAAGGATTCTGTTCAGTTTTAAGTAGGTCACATTCGAAACTTAACAGCCTGGCAAGGTGCACCTATGATTGTATTAGGGTACACATTTGCCACATGTTTATTTATAAAAATGTTTTTAATACAGAATTGTACATATTTCAATTTTCAAATTCAAATTGGGATAAGCAAAAGCCAATATCGATCCACAGCTCATTGAATGCGCTGATGCATATTTTAATAGGCTCATTATTACCATAATTGCTGGTTTTAAATTGCATCTTGTCTCATAATTGGGAAGCTCATCAAACATGTATAATTTACAAATAAAATTTAGATGAAGAAGCAGTGGAAAAGGTTTCAATGACTCTCCTAACCTTATGTAGCCTCTTGAGAGCAGCAACGTTGAGTTAGTTTTACATAGGATTACAAAAAAGTTATAGTCCGAAGAAGGATTACCCTTGGAAACTGTAACGACCAAGAGGAGGCTGTTTACATGGTTTCTCTAAAGTATCGATCTAGACCAAAAAGCATTGTTCAAAAGAATTGTTGTAAGTTTTTTTTATTGTTCATTTAAATTATTTCAATTAATATATATTATTTTTAATTTTCTATCTTTAGGTGGACTACCTCCATTAATAGGATTTATTCCTAAATGATTGACAATGAAATTTTATTTCAACTATTGGATCAACAATTTCATTTGAAGAAATTATTTATTATTCCAAAAATAATAATAAAAATCAAAAATAAATATAGTTTTGTTAAAATGGTCTTGTATATAGCGGCTCGCTCTAGGTAGGGCTCGAGTTAGAAAAATGGGAGCTTGTTTCTGTTTTTTTCTATAAAAATTGTTTCTATATGGTTTAATGCTTATAAAGTAAAAGTAAAGAAACAAATTAATAGGTTTGATTCAAAAGTAAAAAGTAATTTTGCTAGTGTATTAAAGTCCGCACTTCTCTTAAGTAGAACTTGTTACTGGATAGTTTACTCTAGGTTAGGTTAGGTTAGGTTTATGTGGCTGTCGGCAGAAGCCGACACACTTAGACCAATTTAGGTCCATTGTGATACCACGTATATTATCTACCTCAACTCTGTAGATGGGACTGGCCAACGACACGCGGTTGTTCTCAAACGGTCCCCCATCTACGTACTAACCGCGCCCAACGTCGTTTAATTACGGTGATCTGACGAGAACCGATTAACTCGACGTGGTATGGTCGTTGGTTTAATATTAGTTTACTCTACCTAGTGTTTGATTTTAAAGATTAAACCAGTTTAAGCCATCAAGGCATATTTTAAAAAGATTGCAATTTGAATCGCTATATTCGATATCGTCAAAAATATGTGGACATCCCGGTGAGTCCCGGCCGTCTGGCAATCACAGGTGAATCCCAAATGATCGATACATATTCTAAATATGATCTGCTTAACGAGCAGTAGACAACTTTGAGGTATTGTACATTTCGGAAGTCTTTGCTTTTACTTTACAGAATTATAATATTTCATGGACATCATTGATAAATGCAAATTAATAACAACGGCCCCAGATGACTACCTTGTGGAACAGCCGAAGTTAATTCTTTTTCCCAAGAAGCCAAACTATCGACCTTTATCATTTGCCTTCAAATTATTTTGTAATTAAGAACCATTTTAGCATTGAGAAATGAAAACCCAGAGATTTAAGCTTAGCCAGGTGTAAGGTGTGATGTACCCTATCAAAGGCTTTTGTAAAATCAGTGAAGAGTACGTCAACGTTTTAAGAACCAACGACCATACCACGTCGAGTTAATCGGTTCTCGTCAGATCACCGAAATTAAACGACGTTGGGCGCGGTTAGTACGTAGATGGGGGACCATTTGAGAACAACCGCGTGTCGTTGGCCAGTCCCATCTACATAGTTGAGGTAGATAATTATACATGGTATCACAATGGACCTAAATTGGTCTAAGTGTGTCGGCTTCTGCCGACAGCCACCTAAACCTAACCTAACCTAACCTAACGTCAACTTGTAAACGTTCCTAAACACTTTTCAAAATGTAATTAGTCAACAAAGCTAAAATAGTAGTTTATGACCTACAACGAACAAATCCATGTTGTATTAGAAATAATATATTTTATCACAAAAAAAAGTTTGTCCTTAATAATGCTTTCAAATAATTTTTGTATTGTAGAAAGCTTTGATATATGCAGATATTTTTCCACTTTTTGCCTCAAACCGCTTTTATAAATAGGAAACAGCAACGGGCTAAGAATATCGCTAAGCCAATATTGGTGCAAGAAAGTGGTGGGGGTAATGATCCCTCAAAATTTATATCATTGGGGAGGTAAAGTAGAAGATGGAAGAACAATTTTGTGAGAATCGTTGAATCGAGCCTTAATACGTCAAAGGTTTTATAGGCAAAATTAAAAAATAAAGAGTGGACAGATATTTGACTGACAATAAACTTTTCTGTTACAGAATATTTAATTTATAATATATAAGGACAACGGTTTTTGCAAAATAACAAGTTTCTTTTTACCTCCAGGTTTACCGGTCGGTCTTAAAATTGGCTATCGGTTTTTTTAACAACAACTTTTTTTAAAGTTGTTTTTTATTACGTTATGAGAATAAATAAATTAAAGAGCTCCAACTCAGCGAAAACGAAAAAAAACAACGAGAAGAAAACAATAAAAAAAGTAGTAATAACATGAAGCCAATTAGTGAAGGAATTTTCCAAAAGTATTCGTTTTTAAGTAATTGTTCGTATTAGTCTTCTAAAAAGCAAAAGTTTTAAGAAAGTGTGCGTAGTTTCTTAGCGACATCATCTTTTTACCATACTACACTATGGTGTAAGCTGTCGAAAATGTTGCGAATAAACGTGACGCGAGGGAGAAGAAAATGTATATGTCGTGTGAGAGAACGAATATTTTTATATGAAGCACCAATTTGTTCACCTTGTTTTTGGAAAACAAACCGTTTTAACCGAGAAAAAAAAGCGATAAAAACCGGTTAACCGAAACAAAATAAAAGGCCTCGGTTTTAAACGGCCCCTTTTCCATATCCTTAGTATCAATAGAAATATAATCCTAAATAACGTAGTTTTGATGAACCATGAAAAAATCAGTAAACATAGCGGCTGTTTAAAAGCAGAGCTGTGATTTTTTTACACAATGAAAATGCATTCATTCAGTTGTAAACCCATAGGTATTGGTGATCATATACTAAGTAAAGAGGTATGTTAAGCTCATTAACACATTTCTTTGAAAAAATAGGGACAATGCAATACCTTTACTTTTAAATAGCTTGGGGTAATAGAGCTACCTCAACTCCAAATCATTCAATATTAATAACACAACAATCAATCACTGGGTGAATATTTTAAGCATAAATGGAGTAGGCCTTACTAAGTTACCTTAAAACCGACGAACGAAATACATTTAGAGCGAATCAATGATAGGTTAATCTAGTTTTTTCTCATTTTAGATGAGAGAAATTTTGAATTTTTAATTAATAGTAACATGTTCCAAGGTTAACATTTTAAAACTACGCCTATCAAAACATTATTGTTATTGATATGAGAGTTCTCTGTGCCCTGTTTGCAGGCGAATACATTTGAAAAACTTTCTTTCGCTGTTTTTTTTTCTTTAGAGGGTTGTGGTTAATAGGTAAGACTACGGAGCGAGAACATTTGAAACTTTTTTTCAATTTTCCATCTTTTGCGAATGTCTGATAAACATATACAGTCGTTTTTATTATATTTTCTTAACCCATATCTCAGATGTGTTTTTTAGTAAATACCGATTTTGCAGGTAAATGCTACTAAGGATGTTTAGGGGTTAGACGCCCTTCAAATTATCAATATAAATGCGGCTGTAGTATAAATTGTCGTGAGAATCTTCTCAAATTTTATATTCGGAAACGGCGTTTAACTGTACGTCCACAACATAGAAAATTTTGCACTCATGAAAATCTGTACAAGCTAGGCTTAAGCCTGTTTACGCCAAGAAACTAGTGGCCTTAAGAAATTAGCCACTGTTGTAGAAGCTTGGTTTAGCGTTGCAGTTTTAATCTTCAATTATATCCTGGAAGCCAAACATTTTATATAAACATGCGAACTTTCAGAAACTCGGTCCGCAAAGTTAGTTTTTCTTATGTTACTGAAAATACACATTCCTGGAAATATAGTATTTTACATATAAAAGAAACACTCATATAAGAAAAATACGGTTATAAGAAACACTGTTTTCTATACACAGGCATTACTTACAAGAAGAATGAATTACGCATGCATAAAACAAATACACTTCTGATATTTGTTATAACTTGTTCGTTAGTATGAGTCCTTCAGCATAGCAGAAATAAAATTATCAGGAAAAACTAGGAAATAAATGGCAAACAAATTTCAGATATTTGAAAAAATATTTTGCAAAATAATTAAAAACACCCATGAAATAGAATCTAAAAAAGTGGTCTGGGTGCGACCCGAAAGCTCCACACGACTAACTTCCCAGTGGGATCAATATGATTTATGCAATTAGTTGGAAATTTTGAAATGTGGTTAACCATAAGATATGGCTAAGAATTATTATTAAAAAATGCTCTATAATATTGTTCATGGAAATTAAATGTTGTTAATAACAGCGAAGTGTGAAATATATTAATGCACCCATTGTTATGAACATGGAGTCCTGTAAATTTACATGTAACGAAATAACAAAGCACAATGTAATAATGATTTGCTCAATGACAAATGACAACAACAAGTACAAATAAAGGCAAATTATCATAGTTATTTATTTACTAACAAAAAACGGCTAGACCGATTTCGCTGAAAACCTAATCAGTTCTGAGTTACGTAATTACGCTTCGAATAAACCTGGTCCCATGTCAATATCATCTGTGCTTCTCGAGATAATCGTGGCGAAAGATAATTCCGAACGCACATACGCACATACGTACATACCTACATACACACACACAGACACATCTCTATAAAAACGTTGGATTTGGATTCTGGTGACCTTGAAATGTGGAGATATGTCAAAAACCGCGATTCACAAAATCGGTCCCATTACAACAACTTCCACTGGGACTTTAACCCTAGAAAGATAATCTACGTCTGCGAGACGTATGACGCGCGGAAAAAATGTTAAATCATTTTTACTATAAGCCGCATCGGGTTGGTTGCTTAAACTAACTCAGTCGGTGGTTGGAGCTAGCCCGTAACGGTCGTGGCGCGATGGTAAGTACCTGCGGTAACAAGTTATAGCTATGTCGGACTTCTGGGGGCGTGTGTGACCTGTGCCATTCTTACATTTAATATAATCGTATATAATTTAAAATTACTAAGATTTATTTTAAACCGAAAAATGAAAATTTTTCAAACAATTATGACCTAATGTCAATTTAAAGGTTCCTTTAAAATATAAGTTGTTTTTTGTTGATTTGTAATTGGGCTTAAGTTTTTTGTTTTTATTGTTTAAATTAATATTTATTTATACTAAATCATTGATTTATTTTACTTAATATGAACTACATAAATAAATAAAACGTTAATATTTTTTTTAAAAAGTTCATGGGTTCCATTAAATACACTACCAAAGTTCCATACGTCTCTGAGACGTATGATTATCTTTTACGTCATAAAAAATATGATTATCTTTCTAGGGTTAATAAATAGTACAAATTATCGATTTCAAAATTCAGCTAGTTTTCTTAGTTATTTTTTTACTAACAAAAAACGGATGGACCGATTTCGCTGGAAACTTAATCAGTTCTGAGTTACGTAATTACGCTTCATGCACATACGTACATACATACGCACATACGTACATACACACGGACAGACATCTCTTTAAAAACCTTGAATTTGGATTCTGGTGACCTTGAAACATGGAGATATGTCAAAATAAGCGATTCACAAAATCGACCCCATTACAAGAACTTCCACTGGGAAGTTAATAAACTATCTGTAAGAATTTGAACAAAAAAGGTGTTGCGGATGTTTTAACTGGATTCATATTTCTGTGACATCCCTGTTACTCCGTGCACGGAATTCCACGCTTCAAACTCAGCGAAAGCCTGCATGTCCCTCGTTGATTTCTTCTATTCGTAGGAACTACTACCAACCTCAAGCGACTAACCTTGTAGGTACCTCGAAATTTCTTCCCCCAAAACTCGTTCTTTTTCATCGTGCACTACCATCCCAGAAAGAACTACTCCGGCGTTATTTCCAAGTCTTATCTGAGCTGGCAATAGTAGTGCAAAAAAGAAAAAAAAAGAAAAGGAAATAAAAACCACACTAAAAATACTAAACTCCACTGAAAATATCCACAACCCAGGCAATTGGCGGATGCAAGCAAGTTCTCGCTAGTCCACGCAGGTGTAGGTACTATGTAAACTACGAACTTAGGTGACCTCTTTGCGAAATTAAAGAGAAATAAAAACCCTCCCCGTTATATAAATTTGGAATTGATCTAATCATCGGAAGAGCATACACCTCGATTCCTCGCCACCCCACCTACACCTACATGAGGCACAGATAAACTCTGCGTCTTCACATAGACACCAGTAGGCTGGGTGTTTTAGCTACAGAAACTACCGTACCTCAGTGTACACAGAAATCACATTGCTTGTCGCAATACAAACAAGCAGCTTGGCCACTAGGAAAACACTATCATCCGCCCTCCATCAAGCTGTGGAGACTTTTGCGACACTCCACTGGTTATGTTATATAACCCACACAATCACCGACAATAGAGAGGAATACCGATAGCTCCTAATCGAGGAGCGAATCTAACAAAAACCCACGGTTCTTCTTCGCTGATTGCGGAAAGCGGTTCTTCGCAGTGAGTGATGCACTCGTCAGTGGTACCTAGAGTCGATAGATGGCTGTACGTGCAGGGAAAGCGTTCTAATTGTGTTTAGTGCGAATTGTTGCTTTATACTTACGTTCCTAGTTCTAAATAGATAAAAAGTGCCTAAAATCCAATATGTGCTTAACCTAAAGTAGAATATTCCAAAAATATAAAGAAGAGGAAAGACCTGTAAAAGTAATTTCCATCCTTCTAATTAATTAACTTCTAACCTGTGAACAAATTGGATATCCTAAGTGTATTACAACAATTAATATTGTCTGGTGATAGTTTGGCGCAATTTATAATTCCCTATAGAGTCAATCGATCGGCAGCATCAACAGCCTTCGGATAATGTGCACAATCTCTGGATGAGTGGTGAGTTTTTTTTGTGTTCGCTTAAATTAAATTCTGCCAAACTACCTCTATAAATATAAGTAATCAGTAAAGTAGTTTTTTTATTCTATTCCGACTAATTTATATATACATATTGTATTATATCCATTCTGGGTTTTTTTTTTTTTATATATATATATATTCCTATCCCAGTTATAGTTCACATAATATTTCGGACTTTTTTTTTTCTCTCTCAATTTGAATTTTCAAATCCAACTTATGGTTTTTTTTTTCCTCTTCTAATTTGCTATTAATTAATTTTTTTTAACCTATCTATACATAAATAACTGTAACAGAACTTACAAAAAAAAACTATGTCTATTTACTTAGGATTTAATAAAAGATAAATGTGTTTACATATACCGTAACATGTTCTAATTTCAAATTTTGATGGGGTTATGTGTGGTCGTGTTCGAGTTGGTTAGAGATGAACTTATAGATTAGATGTGATTTTTTTTTTTCTAAACAAGGGACAGTTTCTAATAACATCAGGAGTACGGAGGCTGTCATGGCGTCCACTACTTTCGTGAGTGGGAGGGAACACAGCGTACTCAAGGCAACCTAACACCTGTTGCCCCGCGAACCAGACTGTACGGTAACGAGTAGGGTCCGTCCGTTTAAATATGTAGTGGAGATTTATTGGCTACTAAATCTTGGCATGAAGAAGAAAATTTCTTTTGTTGCGTCTGGCTACCGTAGGACAAAACCCATGCCCATTCCGACTTTACCTAGCTTTGGCTTATGCAAGCATGCCAAGTAACGGTCCGGCAAGGTAGTATCCAGAGTGTCCTCAAGTGCAACAAAGGGGATACAAACCTAAAAAAATAACTATTAAATAAAACCATGAGCAATTGTTGGAATAGGTGTCTGAGAAGAACGCTAAAATAACAGAACCCATATAGCTCGATAAGGCTTTATAATTTGCAAATGAATTGGAGATACTCGATTTTAAGACTAATCAAGGCTAGTTTCATCGATGGGAAACATTTCGTTGTAAAAAGCTTCACGGTGAATCTTGTTCTGCTAATGAGGAAGCACCACACTATTTAAAGGATTCTGTCGTTCCCGATCTCCTGGAGAAATTTTTAAGATGTAATCAATGCCGACGAGACTTGCTGTATAAGGCGCTGCCGATGGAACATCTTTTTCGGAAAACCAAATCGTGAGTGGTCCAAAAAGTCCAAATGGCAGATTGACATCTCTTCTGTTGTACAACTCAACTGGTTCTGAAAATAATTGCACTCAGGGGAGAGTACGATAAATTTGGCGCCACGAAATGAGACCGCACTCTGGTAGAGGGATAAAATAAAAGGACTTTTCAATATGGGGAGGCATACAGCTAGGTACTGTTTATTATATGTATATTATACATGTTCAACGCTTGATTTTTTTTTTATGTAAATACATAGGTACTTGTAAATTCCTAAAAGTATTTTTTTCACATATAAGATATGATGTTTCTTATATTTGTTGTTGATATATAAGAAAAGTTATCTATTATATCCGCTATTTATATAAAAGAAAAACTGGGATATAAGAAAAAAAGTTCTTGGATTATCAGAATTTCTTATATCCTACATATAAGTTTTATGTTTCAGTGGTAATCAGAGATATCGTTAGTCGTATGATGTGATGTATTTGAGAGCAGATGTGTCTAGTGATGCGATTACTATTATGTTGAATGGAATCAGTAAATTTTGTTTTGTATGGGGAAGTTTGATTAGTTAGGAATGTTTCTGGACTCGCAGAATGGATCGGTCTTTCGCATATTTTATTATGTTCGCTGATGGAGTATTGAGGCTAAAAGAAGGAATTCAATAATTTGTTTGTAGTACTATAGCACGTCAGCTAATAGTATTCTTGAAACCTATAAAAATCATGTAAATTCAATTCGTAATTATGTGTTCTAAAATCAGAAAAGCTATTTGGGATTCAAAATGCACTGAAATTGCCTTTTCCCATTCAGTTAGTTGTCATTTAGTCCATTCGAACTTTGTTTGCATAACTTCAAATATGTATAAGAATTAAAAAAAAAAACAATATTCATTAAAAAACTGTTGAAGAACTTTGGGATTTGGGTCTATTTTTAAGTTTAAAATATTACTGTTTCAGCAGAAAAATAAATAAATGAATTTTCCCCAAAGAGACTATAAATTTATAATCAAACCGTGGGTGAATTAAAATTCATAAATCAAATTAAAAAAATTTAAACTCTGCAAAATAAAATAATAAATAATAGGAAATGGACTATTAGGCAACTAAGTTATATAAAAATACGATATCAATATACGAAAAATAACAAATATTTAAGCAATAAATGCTTCTCATAATCAGGTATTCAAACAAATCTATTATTTAATGACTCTCATTACGACTTTTACTTGCAGACATTGTGATCATTTTATTCCGATACTGTGCTATGCACAAATATTTTTAATATGATTTATTAGAATAATTAAGAAGGTGATATTCCATCCGCGAAATCAACGCCCGTCGCCAGCAATATTAAAAGTGAAATATAGTTTTGAGCACAACGTCGGCCAAGTTCAACACGGGCCAGTCCTCCCATACTCGTAATAACCAAATAAACTTGCACAACAAAATTAAACCTTATGAATAATGCTGCACTTTTGGCTCCGACAAAAATCTTCTTCTAAATATTTTATAGGTGTGTACTAATTTAGATTTCAAACTTCCCACAACATCCTGCCGTCAGCGTTCAAAAATGATAGAACATGTCGAGCAGGTAGATATACTAGATTCATCACTATTTAAAATGAAGAAAAAATAAATAAATAAAAATGCTCCACACGCAGATACAAATGCATTCTCGTTTTGCTTGATTGGATTTTCAGTCAATAGATGCATTTGCAAATTCAACTAAAAGGGTCAGCAAATGTTTCGAAGAAACTGTTTGCACTGAAAGTGTTTCGCATTATGGTAGACGAACAATTTTATGTGAAAGACTGCCAAGCGTTATGCTCTTGCTTTTTTTTATTTTCTTTTGCCAACCAAAATAGAAATAAATTTTGTTGTATTTTGTTGTTTCTTTTTCAAAAATAAATAAGGTTCAAATGCGGGCATACATTAATAAAAATACAATGTATCTGGATATGCGATGAACGAACAGGTTTGTTCACAGGCTTTGATGTAAACATGACTTTGTTGTAAAACACGATAATTTTTTTTTAAAACGAAATTTGTACATGAGTCTGTTCCTATAAATACCTTTACATACATACATACGTATACATTTTTGCATGAGAAATATTAAATTAAATTCTCATGGTTCTTAATTTCCAAAATGATTTATGAGACACAATGAACTAAATGGGCCAGCAGCTAGTGGAATATGGAAAACATACATTTTCGAAAAATAAATAAACCTCTGAAAATGCTGTGTTTCAATGATGTATTTTTTATAATTGAAATATCCTTGAAACATTCAAATAGAGGTAAGCAGTCGGCATTAGATTGATATGCTGTAATTGGTGCCAATTTTCGGAACAATGCGTACATCTCGTTCGATATTTTGTTTTTGATCTGACAAAAAATCAACTTTTTACAAACAAGTTTAATATAGAGATTAAATATAGAGAAAGAAGAATTTTTTATTAAATTCCATCATCACAATTGTTGACGCAATCCAGAAATTGTTTTAATGTCAACCAGATAGATAAATGGAATGTTATACAATTAATTTGTAATTTATAATAAATTATATTCCTTATTCCTCTTATTGACATCTCTTTTTATTTAAGCCCATAACTTTGAACTTTTTGAAACATTTGGCATTGGCACTTGGAAAAACGCAAATTCTTCTGGTACTGATTGCATATCTAATTTAGAACTGAACAATTTTGCATGTTTCATCGTTGACGTTTTGGCACATATTTTCAATGAAAATATTTTTAATGTAGTGTTCCCTAATGAACTAAAATGCACTCTTAAGAAAGTAGCTGCTTGTGAATTGAGTAAATATAGACCGATCTCGCTTTTACCATCGATAAGCAAAGTTTTTGAAAATATCATACAAAATAGGATGGTTAGTTTCTTTAACAATGTTTCGTTTTTCAGCGATGTTCAAGTTGTAGAGAAAATGCCGTTTACGTTTTTGTTTCCAGCTTAATATCAACTGAGCCAAAAAAAAAAAGTACAGCTGGAATGTTTGTTGATATAACAAAAGCCTTTTGTATCGCCTTTGATATGCTGGGTTTTGAGGTTTATTATGTGACTGGATAAGATCTTGCCTAACTAGCAGACGACATCCTTTGCGGATGATGTTGGAGGACTCTGATAGTTATTTGAATGTTACTTCTGAGATCAATTTGGATTTTAATTTGTTTAGAATCTGGTTGGTTGAGCATAAATTAATCATGACTTCTAAAACCGAAGTAATGTTTTTTAATCAGAAAGTTTTGAAGCAGTTTTTTTTTCATGCGACTAATGTCAAACATTAAAACTATCTCACTGCTCTTTTAAAACCAATTATTCATCTTACACTTTTAGCAGTTCTATTAGTTTTAGTGATAAAAGTTTCCGGGTTGAAAGTGTTAGTCATTTTAAATACTTGGGAATATTCATTGGTTAAAGGAAGTGTTTTCACAACCATACAGAATATCAAACTATATTTTTGTAGTCTTCTTCGAAACTTCTATTTTATAGATGCTTGCTGGGGAGGTATTTTTTCAATAACATAAAGTCTCTCTTAATTCTTCAAAAAACAAAATTGCCGTAAAACTCCATTGTATCCAAGTTTTCAACTTTTTAATGATTCGAAAATTCTTCCAATTTGCCACTTGAACTGCTATAAGGTTCTTCATTTTCTTTTTTTTTAAATGTCAGTACATTTTAACTGCAGACAAATCGCTAGCATAGGTTCTTTGTATGACGGCATTGCGTAACTTTTATAGTATAACTTCGCATCGGTTATTTAACTCCCTTCCCTATTCTATATATTTTTAAAGCAAGTACGATATTGACTTCTTTTCCTTGATTTCACGAGAGTTCAATCGTTGTTAGATATTTATGTCTAATTTTGGATGAAATGATGAATGAAATATTTAATTTAAAGTTTTTGAATTTTATGTTTATGGAATATTTATATAGGATAGGTATATCTATATATCTATTTAGTTTTTTTGTTAAAACACATTTATGTCTCCTTGATTTATTTCTTTCGATTTTAAGCAAACAGGAACTTAAGCGGCTGTAAATGCAAATAATCATGTTAGGTACGACTAAAGACCCTACTTCACCGTGTCAAAAGCTCTCATTTTTTAATAATTATAAAAGCAAATACTGATTTGCTTAAGTAAATGTTTACAAGAAGTGCGCGCATATAGTCAAACAATATATTCCAAACAAGAAGCTACGCCCACAAATTTAGAAACAAATAAAGTGCATATTTTTTCATTAGCCATTTTCAAAACTCGTAAAATCAAAAAAAAAAAAAAAACAATCTTAGCAATGTAGATTACATGTAGATAGCTATATTTGATATGTCTTAATTTAATTTTTGAATAGGTAAGTGTAAAAACATCTTGAGCACGGGCAGGAAATGGATTAAATTAAGTTTAAGTCTATTTTCGAAAACTGAGTATTCAATTTTCTAACATTCAGTCCAAGTATTTAAAACACCAACACAGATTGACTTCGTAGGAGCCGTTGCCTTTAATTTTTTTTCATCGGCATACATTTGTACCTTGCAATATTTTAACACTAATGGAATTTCATTATTGAATAAGGTGAACAATAACGGACCCATTGTTGATTCCTGCGGAACTCCGGCTCTGGTAACAATGAAGTTGGACAATGCCTCGTTGATATACACAGCTTAAGTATTCCCATTTAAGAAGCTTTCCATCAGTCTTAAGGCCATCAGGTTGAAATTAAAACATTAAAAAAATTTAATAATTAATATTTCATGGAGCACTATATGGAAGGCTTTCGAAAAATCTAGCAATATGAGCGATGTTACACGATCTTCATTCATTTTAATGCGAAGGTCGTCCAGCAAATTCATAAGTTTTTCGAAAGCTTTCCATATGAATGGTTATATCGAGATGGGACGGTATTCTTTCTTCCTGGAGTTTGAGCTTTTAGGAATTGGGATGATCTTAGAAGCTTTCCAAGATATCGGATACATGGAGTAGGTTATTGAAAATGTATGTAATTTCGGGTAATACTCCATGGATTATCATTTTTAAGAATTTTGGATGCATTCCATCCAATCGATGTTTAATTCGTCAGGACTTTTACACAGGCATCTGCATCAGGTGCCTTTTTTTCAAAAATGCCTAACTTCTTTAAATTGTTCCGAAAAAATGGTGCGCATACCAGCCCGTATCCATAGCAAAATCTTGGTTTGTTTTGCATACTTACTCATACCAAATTATCAAAATATATTTTGAAGTATTGTAGATTTCAGTTCACATTTAAAACTAAAGCATATATTAACATAGGAGATATTCAGGTCTTCAAAGTGCAGTTTGAGAAGCAATTGAACTACATAAGTCCACGATATTTAAAACTATTTCATTAGTTATTGCGGCTGTAGTACGAAAGTCAAATATATGGATTAAATTCTCTTTGAAAACTGAATAACTTCTGCATGACAAATAAGAATGATATTAAAAGTTATTCTCAATGTGTCCTATTGATTTATATTTTTAGACAATTCTCACCCCAATTGATACTCTCGGATGTTGCCTAGACTTTCAAAGCGAACAAATTATATGTGCTACTGGGGTGATTTGAACCTGAACTGAGAACAATCGGTCAGTACTCCAATACATTAACGTCAGATCAACAGAGAGCGATACTACAGCAAACATATTCAGACAACATACGACAACAGAGGAGAATGTAATAGTGTCCATCTTTCTTGGCCACGTTCTGTACATGATTTGTGAACAAAAAAAAAAAAAATTCCAACGTTTAAAATAAAAATAAAAATAATAAAAAATAAATTATTCAATTCGCTTTTTTATAAATCTTCGCTGATGATTCGAAGACAAGACAGGTTGGTATGATGTATGAGAGCACCTACGCCACCTTCTGAAGGAGTACTCGTATGTGTTCACTTATTGGCATATGAATTTCTTCATATGAAAACTAAGCACGTGTGATTTTCTTGATCACCTGTTCAATTTCTTAAGTAGTACCTGCACTGAGCGCATGCTCTGTTTAATTTATACTGCCAAAGAAACATTTTGGAGTAGCTACTCTATTAGTGTACACTAAAACGAAACTTTTTTCATAGAAAATGTTATCAAAAATAAGCCGTAGATATTACCTTTTTATTTATTATAAAAAAAGCGTTTGTCATAAAGACGACTAATGGGTAAAATCATATATAATGCAATTTTAACATAGAGGTCAGCCTAGCGAAACATTTAAGATCCTAAAGCAGTCTTGCAAGTGTGCCTGCAAATCCGAGGGTTGACACGACTGGAGATCACCGATCCCGTAAAAGGTCGATCAATAATAATCAATAATGGAAACATGCATATATCGAAATCGTAAGAAAAAGCTGGACAGTCCTGGAAAAATGCAATAACACCAGCATTCGATTGGCCTCAGTGATGAAGTGATCCAAAACCAGGAAATCTGCGGATGATTATTGAAGTCAAATCGGCGAACCCCATAGGTGGACCAGTAGCCATCATGCAGTTAAGTGGGAGGGTTTTGCTCCTCTTAGTCCTGATCATAACCTCGCCGTAAGGAAAGAAGAAGATTTATTTTAGAAATCGAAAATTGTGGGGGTTCAAATATACAACGAATACATGCGAGAAAAGAAATAATATTATCAGTTCATACATAAATTGAGCAACATCAATCGAAAAACGAAAGATTTATTGGCCAAGTGAATAAAAGCAAAGTCACCTGTGAAGTAACACATAAGCAGACACTTCTAG
Source organism: Portevinia maculata (assembly GCA_949715645.1). Classification (NCBI taxonomy): domain Eukaryota; kingdom Metazoa; phylum Arthropoda; class Insecta; order Diptera; family Syrphidae; genus Portevinia; species Portevinia maculata. The sequence goes on from OX454526.1 coordinate 227,915,428, forward strand.
GAAAATGAACATCAGTGAAACGTTTAATTTCTTACTCGCCTAGCATGATGTTCATTGAAACTAAAAAGCAATCTGAATAAAGTAAGATTTCATTTGTTTGCTAAGAATAGTAAATCTTCGAATAAACTTTATTTTAAAGCCATTACTGACCTCACACTTTACCTTGACTTCTTAAATAAATTGATGTGATTTTTTTACTTCAATATCTGCAAAACAGTATTGAATAAATAAAATCAATTAATTTTAAATGAAAGATGTATTGCCAAAAGATAGCATACTATAGGCAGCCCCATGTATCACGGAATTCTTAATTGAAAAATACTTCAAATACTTCAGAAAATATTGTATTAGACACAGCGAATTTAGAATCTAATTATGGAGCTGTTTTTCAAAACCGGACCGCAAACGGGGGCCGTCATGTTGAAGTTGAAAGAACCAACATTGAATTAGGTTTGTTTGCAAGTTTTGTTTTGCGACATGAGCTACCTTATTAGTTGGAGCTCAAGTAGTAGTAGTAGTAGAAGAAGTGGTGTTAGTTTATTAATTCAAAGAAAATTATTTCAATTTCTACAAGAAATTCAATGCAAATGCAATAATTCGCCCCTAGTTTCAAATACTGTGGAGATTACTTCTTAACTGCGGTCATCTTTAAAATAGCTTTTCTTTTCGAAAAGGATATGATTTAGTATTTTATTAGTGTTGCATTCTTAGCTTTATTGGCTTTGCATCTTAAATAACTCACACAGGGATCTTTCGATCTAATTTATTGAAGCCTGTTTGACTTTCTCTAGTACCTCATTTTCCCAGGTTAAGTTTTCATTCATAGCGTGTCTCCCCTCTCCGATTCAAAAAATCATTATCTTAGGTTGGTTGTATATAGTTGCAAATACCGGCAAGATTTTAATTTACGTTTATTTTATTTTCGTTATAAAGGCATTAAAGTGAACAAATTTGATGGCGCTCTCTTATAGTTTTAAAGTTATTACTATAAGCTTTTGAAAATCCCAATTTTCGAGGATGAAATTGGTGGATTGATTCAAAAATTGTTTATTTTTTTTGGACTTAAAACGTTTGAATATAGTAGAGTATCACAACTAGATCCCATAAACAGTAATCCCCCGCAAACCCCCTCACAGGGGACCAGTGTTGGATTTGGAGTAGGTGCGAGGTTGGATATATTCAAAATTGGAGAGGTTTATTTATGGTCCTTAACAACTTCCCATGCAATTTTTTTGTTTTTGAATTGGTGCCCGTAAAATAAAATCTAGGCCAAATTTCATATGTGGCAGTATTCTTGCAGTCTATTGTTCATGGATTGCATCAAGTTGGCAGTTGACGCGACAATTTCGTCAGTGTAGAGCAAGGACTTTATATGCGACTCATCGAAGGATATTCCCCCGGGTAGAAAAGTAGCGAGATCGTACAGAAAGATTTAACATAGCAGGGGGTTCAAAAGACAACGTTGCTTTTTCCAGATTGCAATTGAAACCAATTTGAGAATATGTCTCCAACCCAGACTGCTGTTGTGTTCGTTGTGTTTCGTACATTTTTTGAATCAATGTTAGTACTTTTGTTGAAATTCCCAGGTTAGCTCAGTTTCAGGAACAGGGCTCTGCTGTAGATGGAGTCAACCATATAATGTTAAGCTAATTTAATGATTCCGTTAGACAGTCTATATTAAGGTAATTGCTCTGAAAGAAATTAAGTATTACAACATAACGCAAGAAAATTCTAGAATTATATTAGTCTAGAAGGGTCGTGCACTTTAAAAGAACTTCTTATTAGTTTAAGATTTAGCGAAAACCAAAAACGCTTTTTCAACCGATGACACATTTAAGCCATCGGTGAATAAAATTTGACAGAAATCCAATAAGTCCTTGGGAAATAGTATGCCACTCTCTTAGGCAAGCATGAAAAAAAAATGCCGCACATTCAAACGAGTTTTATAGAAGCCGCATGGATGAGGAGAATAAATAGACTTTTCCGAAAATTCTCTAAACATGTCCTGCTCCTTCAATAAAAGAAGACTCCATCTGTAAGCATTTTACTTAATATAACGATCATACGGATTGGACTATTAAAGAATTTCAACGAACCTATTTGAGAAGAAATGGAGCTCGACGACCAAAATTGCGAAAGAGAAGCGAAAGAGAGTGAGGCCCAAAAAACTTCTGGATCACACAAATTCAACGACACCAGCACTTGATTGGCCTCAGTGACAAAGCGACTACCGGAAGGTGCAGGGAAATAAGTCCACGGGAACTAAGTCCACTGAGGGACTTAGTTCCCACTTAGTGGGAAATAAAACCACTTTCGCGAAGTGGACTTAGTTCCCATGTAAGGTGGGAAATAAATTTCCAAAACTCTGAGTGGTATTAGTTCCCTTTTAATGTGAAGTAAATTCTCACTGTCGACTAAGAACAAAATAAAATTAAAGAGGGAAGTAGGTACTTTGCAATTTTTATTAACAAAATAGAAATTAACTTCTAACTGAGACAAAGTAATATAGGTACCGCGACCTCGCACCTACTCCAAATCAAAGAGTGACCCTAAGCAGGGGGGTTGCAGGGGGGCAGCATGCCCCCCCCATATGCATTGCACTGTTTATGAGATTAGTTACGAAATCGCAAATAGATTCCATAAATAGTGTAATGCATATGCAACCCCCCTGCTTGGGGTCACTGTTTGATTTGGAGTAGGTGCGAGGTACGGTTTTGAAACTTTGGCTTTATGTCACCATGATAACCTTAAGACTTTGCTTAAAGAGTGTGATAACTAACTGCACTTTGCACAGTTTTTTGTTTAATTCTAAATGTTGGATGTTAGTTCCCTCTTCTTATATTTGAATGTGGACTAAGATCCCATAAAAAAATGGACTTAGTTCCCACTTAACATGGGAACTAAGTCCACTTCGCGAAAGTGGTTTTATTTCCCACTAAGTGGGAACTAAGTCCCTCAGTGGACTTAGTTCCCGTGGACTTATTTCCCTGCACCCTACCGGAAGACCTGCAAACGATGCAGGCGGACGATAGTCATTCATGGATAGTGGCAGACTGTTGAAGTTTCGCTTAATGACAGACAGTAACATTGCATTTTGGGAGCATTGAATTCGACCCTATTGTTTCTACCCCAGTTAAGTGTAATGTCAAAATCGGATTTAACGAGCTAATATACTTTGTCGCTCCAGCTTGACGCCCGAATATAACGGCCGGGAACCACGAAACGAATATGAGATTAGTGTCATCAGCTCAGGAATGAATGGGATTATAAGTAATAGGCATGAGATCATTTATAAAATTGAGAAAGATAGTCGGAGAAATAAGGAGCCGTGAAGATCGCCAGTATTTATTTGATGAGTAGCAGAGTTAGGAACCACTAAAAACAGCTTGAGTGGAACGGCCCAAAAAATTGTTTCTAATTCATTGAAGAGCTTGGTGCCAAACTATGTTCTACTTTTCGGTTAGATAAGTCATCAAATCACCACTGGACCTGTTGCTGCGAAAACCAAATTGCCGGTCATGAAGACGTTCCCGGGATTCAAGATATTTTATGAGTAACACCTGAAGTTGAATTCGCGTTACAATGATCTTGGAAAGAAGACACATCGTTGCGGGTGGCAATGGTGCAGTAGTAGTGTATTCGCTTACGGAATGGAAGGTCGTGCGTTCGAATCCCGGCCAAGTCCATTACTTTATACCGAATACATGAAATCGTAATCTCCCTAAGGATCTTAGACACCACCCGTGGAGAAAAACCCTACAACTGCACCCAAACACTTCTTTCCTATCTCTCTATTCTTTCTAATACCAAGTAGCTTACACTGTGTTCTTAGCATTATAAGGGTACTGCAACAACAGAAAAAATCCCTTTAGCGTAAGCAAATTATAAAAAAAAAAAAAAAAATTGGTCGGTGGAAGGCAGCATAGAAAAATTAGTTTTTTTTTGTTCTTTTGGACGGGCTAGACAAATGTTGTTTTCCATCTTTTTAGAAAGAGTCCTGAAGAATAGAACAGATATAAAAGCTTCTGCACAGGTTTTCCCAGCGTAGAAGAGCACCTCTTCAGAACGATAGAGTCAAACGACCAAAAGTTGTAGTATTTTCGTTTTAGTCGTAGGAGATTTGACACGATTAAAGAAGCTATCGCAATCGTTTCCAGCTTGTTTTAAACTTTTTTCGATTTTCTTCAGATGGGTTAACCTTATTTGATGGAAAGCTTACCATTTTTTACCTGATAGCCCCTTTATGGCTCGAGTCTAATCACGCGCGTTTACCTAGGATTTGATACTCCTCATCCTGTTAGAGATAAAGCATTTCATACCCAGTTGAAATATGTTTGTTATTAGGTATTATATCAGCAGCAGCATCCACGACGCTGTCGAGGAAGCATAGTGACCAGTTTAGACTCGTAACTTAGTTATTTTTCCATATGGTCTCTTCGTATTGCCATATGTTTTTGTTACAAGCTTGTTCTTGAACTTTGTGGTTGGAGTACGAGAAATTCGTCGATATAATATTTGGTCGAACGAAGCTGAGGCTTGCGGCTATTTTTTGGGGTAATAGGGAAGAAACAAGTCCAGTGTGTTGGTTTTTAGGTCCGATATTCAAGTCGGCTCATTTACAAGCTGGGTCAGATTATCAACCACAACAAAGATCTCAACGGACATTCCTTCGTGTGTTGACTGAATAGTAGTCACTGAAAAACGAAGCCTTTCACAAAGATACTGCTAAAACAGGTGTTAGTTGTAGAATATCTTGCTAGAAAATGTTTACTCATAGTCGAAGTAAATAAATAAGTGAGAGGTCATCGTAGTATGTACGTTTGTACAGTACTATATTGTAGTGTGTAAACATGTCGATTTGGAAGGCAATATTCTCACCAAAGCAGCATCTGTGAGGATTTTGAAATGCAATTATGGATAACGCATAGTGTAAAGACGACCATAAACAATTTCAAGATCTGTCATTTAATATAATAGGCAGTTGTTTATTACGAATGATGCAAACGTGGATAAACGAAAATTGACTGTTTGTCAGTTAAGTTTTAGTTTTTAGATAAATTTCAATTCAATTTCAATTTCTTTCTTTCTTTCTTTCTGTACACAAACCGAAACATCTTGCTGAAATATGCAAAACAAACATATCCCGACAAAGGTGTACATGCATTTTTTGTTTTGTTCAAATAAATATCATTTGCAGTCATAATTGCAATAATTAGTGTATCTATCTGATATTTGTGCATCAGAATATTCTCAGATCTTATGTAGCGAAATTCAAAATTCTGGCTCACAACTTCCTATACCGTTTACGCCCTATTCATCCAAATAAAATGTGATGGTCAATTAAAACCTCATACCGCATATCTATATACAATTATTATATTATACTTTAATTGTATTCATCTTCCAAAAATAAGCCTTACTTTTTATAGCACGATTGAATTTTATTTTTGGATTTTTGTACAATTTTTTTTTCTTTTGTGAAAATGCTTTTGTAAACGCGAACGGAGAAAAGTATCTAATATCTTGCGCTATGAAAATGATTATTAAATTTTTTTTATTGAATCCATGGAAAAACATACATACATATGCAAGGTCTTTTGCGAAAATAAAATTTGTCTTTAAAACAGCAGATTTTTATTTATTTGTAAAAAAAAAAATTAACTGAACGATGAGGTTTTTTAGTGGGCATTCTTAAATGGTGAATTATGGTGACGGTACGTGTTGCGCGGACTAAAATCAACATAATTCTGCTGCCTAGCACAAGGAAAATCTATTTTGAGAAGGAGGAGATTTTTAAATTTGTAAGAGTGAAAGAGAAAAGGCCACATTCAGCAAATACATCTGCAACAACAGCAAAAAAGTTGTAAGATTCTCAGAAAATGTCAGATTAGACGTGTATTTAGAAAAAAAGTATCTAAGTACTTTTATTACATAATTCCGATAATTTTAAAATAGTATGCAGAAATTTAACGGAAATGCAAATTAAAAACGCCTTTCACTGGCTATTGTTGGTGTGCATATTTGAAATTCGAAAGTCCTGGGTCACTCACACTAACGTGGGTAATAAATCAAATTCTGGGTGCACTTTGTTTAAAAAAAAATAGTCTTATCCAAACGCATCAGAATAGCGCACAGACCACTGAATAATAGCACAGATACGAGTACACTTTTATTTATTTAAAGCCCAAATTCATACTGAAGCACTTATACAGGCGAAGCTTGGTTCCCATACACTCTCACTTTTACGCAATTTTTCTTTGGTTCTTTTTCACTTTCAATTTTGGAAAATTCGCATTTTTTTTTTGGAATCCTCCATCTTCACTTACACCAGAATACAGCTACGTAATCCTTGTCGGCTAGGAGTTTATCCAATTGTTTTGCATTGACCTCCTCGATTACAGCTTCTGGCTCGAGAGGAAGCGGCGGCGGTGATGGACAACCCTGTGATCCTTTTTTGTTTGCACAGTTTACATATCCGGGAAAACTTAGTGCCAAAAACGAGCACACTAATATAGTTATCACTTTTATTCGCGTAAATGTCATATCGTTGTGAAAAATTTGTATTTTTATGTTAAAAAAATAATTGCAAACTTAATTAGCGGATTGAGCGAGAGATACGACAAATAGAGAGAGATAAAAAAAAAACTGAAGACACAACTTAACTCAAGAATAATAGAAAATAAATTATCAAAAAAAAAGTGTAATGTAAAAATTAACGTTTTCCGCGGACTAGCTGACAAAAGTTCCGCTTTTTTCAGAGGTCCGCTCGCAACTGACCGTTTTTGATTTTTTCTTGGGGAATAGATTTTTTTTTACTGATCTTTTTTTTTCGTCTAAAATTTTAAAATAAACTCTTTTCCTTCGTTTTCGGTGGAATAGCAACCACAACAGCAAAAAGTTTTTCTATTCTGTCTGTCTATGTCATTTAGAGGAACAGCCATTCGGTCGGTCGATCGGTGGGTCGGGTATGCTTGAATTTTACTAAATTTTCATCAATTTATAGTTTTCTTTCTCATCTTACACATGCAGACGCAAATTGCGGTGTTGAGATGTGTGTTTGATGTGGCGGTATAATTCGTACAGTGGGTATACGCATCACCAACTTGTTGATGCTATATTTCGATAAAAAAAATCACGTTAGAATTTCTTTTAAAAATAGATCAAGAGTATGTAAGCAGAGCAGTGTGGCAGTGAAACAGTGCAATAATCCCTATGACTTCCATATGAAATGGTTTTATTGAAAGTTGCTCAGAGCATCTTCTTTTAAATCAAATTAAATAATTCTTTTTTCTCGGAATGGAGCGTGTGTTTGATGGATCCCACTTGTTGTCGTATTCAATGCGAGTGTAAAATGACTCAAAACTTAACAAAAGTTAAACAACCAACTTTGTACTGCCGGCTTTGATTTGACCTAAGGACAGACAGCACGGAAGATATTTCATCAACCGCCTTCTCTATATTAATCCCCTGGCTTTATTGACCTTTTTGCGAAATAAATTGAAGTAAATAGCTTATATAGGTGTATATCTGTCATCGACGACACTTTTAAATAGAGAGTTTATGACCCATATGTCCTTTAGGATGATCACGCTTTTGGGATCTGACATTTGCTATTTCCTACAGAGCATAAGTTAGCAGACAAGTCAACTTGTAGTGATTGGTTCTTTGCTGTGATACGACAAGGGTTGGCACTGACCCTTACATCAACTGGGTGAGCGCAATATTGCATAGCGGACGGAATTGGATAGTGTAGTGGCTGGGGCTTGATACTGATGCCCCATAATACTGGAGTGAGGGTGGCACGTTATTGTAGCCTAGCTTGAACTCGCCGGTTGGGCGGGGATCTTTCACTCACTATTCACCACACAAAATAAATACATCTTTTAAAGTGCCTTTTTACGTTTTCGTATACTCACACTTTTCTCTTTTTGGTAGCTTTTGGTGGTCTGTGTGGTCCCTCTCGCACAAAATGCACCGCTCCGTTACCATCCATGTATCCACTTTCTGTTTAGGATGGTCCCTAATACCTAAATATCTTCCTACACCAGCTTACCAAATATACCACCCACTATTCGCCGTTGTCACTAACCCCTTTTAAAGATTCGTCGTATAAAAATAAAAAATCCGTATAACTTGTTATTCTTTAAACACATGATTTATTTTTATTATATGGAAATACGATTAATTTTTATTTGCAATCTACAGAAATTCATATCAAATGTTAATTTTTATTTGCAACTCTGGTTTAAGATACTCGTACTAATAAAACAAAAAGATCTTGAATATAAAAAAAAATGCAAAGTAATTTTTACGTACCTCCTTCGGTCGGCAGCTGTTGTGCGCACAATAACTGGAACGGGCTTCTCTTGAAAAATAAAAAAAATTCACTACCAAGAACCTTTGGTTTTGACATTTTAAATTGTAAATAAAGCAGTTTTTGAAGTATGACCAAATGAAATTAAGCTACTATAATTTTTAAATGAAAAGAAAAGCAAACTAAACAAGCAGGGAAATCCTCGATATGAAAAGTGTACACATTGTAGACATGAAAAATTTAATAAAAAATGAAATCCTAATTCTTTGTGAAAAAGTAAACACAATTAGTAAAACTAATGGCAACAACATCTATTGTTGAGTGACACCTGATTCACGTAAATATCATTGATCGGGCTAAACGGTTGTTTTTTTTTTGTTATTTCAGCAAGTGTATTTCCCGCGCACCACTGATAGCGGTCTCCATGTATTGGTTCTTGAACGCAAACAGTTACGGAACAGCTTCCTGGGGTATATATGTACCATCGATGGCGTGATGACGCTGCTAGGAGGTGCGGATAGCCGTTATACACAATATTTTATTTTTGATTGCTCGATTATACATAAGCTAACACTGTCGCACCTTTTTTTATATATAATATTTTTTTCTTTGGACCGGTGGTATATTATATACGTCAACGGTCGTCGTGATCGTTCATGGAAGTTAAAGCTCTTGGGCTTCACCTTCCTGAATTATTAATTTTTCAATTTTTTATTTGTTACACGACGGTATGCACGTGGGTTTGACAAGCGATAACTCATACTTTTCCGAAACTGCAGACATCCAACGTAATTTTGAGTCTTATTTCTATCCGCGAAACACTGATTTTTGTTATTTCTTTTATATATATTTTTTTTTTTTTATTGTTTTTCTCAAATTAAAATCTGCTTAATAAGTTCGTTCGAAAAGCATTTTTTTTCTTTGAGAGCAGTGCCACGGTTAGACTTCTTCATCACACGGCTACAAAAAAAAAAACTGACCAACTCACCAAAAAGTGAGAGCTAGCCAAAAACGGAAATCGCCGCTTTCCCATCATGGTGGCAGAAGTCATCATGGCCCACGCTGTAAGCGAGACTCGCCGTGAGCTTCGTTCAAAGGGTTTTTTTTATTTCGATGGTTAACATCGATAAAGCCGTGCATAAAACATCGCAGAACCCAGAAACAATTTAAAATAAAAATTTTATTCTCAGGGTGACCACTACAATATATATAAAAATTGAGGAATATAATTGTTTACTTTCTGTTTTGGCATTTCTCATCGGGAGTTCATTACAAGTTAAGCCATGAATACGATCACGTCGAACAACGAGTAAAAGTTATCCAACTCTATGTATTATGAAAATAGGAGATAAAATAAAATGCACATCGTGCACTACGTAATTTTTTCGGACTGCATAATCGTCGTTAATATCACTAATAAATTCGAGTAAACCGTATCGATGGTAAAAGTGACAGCACCAATGCTTCTTGTACAGTTCATTGCTTCAAAAACATTACAGCTTTCTTTTACTTTTTAATTAATTTTAATTGTTTTAATTTTGAAGATTAGATAATGGACAAAAATGATTAAATCTTATTTACAACTAACATATTAGCTGTTTTAGCTTACTGGCTCTTGGACGAGGACTCTAAACTTTACTTTATCATTTAAACTAGTTGCCTTTCGGGATGAAATCTATCGATTTACAGTCTTTATACGAGTACCTGTTGGAAATTGTATACGAAACTTTTACTACCTGTGAGGTACATATTTTCCCAACAGTAAGTCATAAAATTAAAGGGGAAATAAGAAACGACCGCTGGAATTTCCCAAGATCAAACAAGCGTATTAAAAGATGCGCCACTAGGATGAGGCCACATGCAAAATCTTCAAAAGAAAGGCAAAAATTTTAATTTAATTTAATTTATTCATTTAGTAGAAGCACACAATATCTTACAAATAACAATAAAATCTTAAAGCTAAGGTGAGGAAAGAGATAAGGGTATGAAGTGAAAGAGGGAGATTAAGATTGGAGAGCTAGTTTGAGAGAGGATTTTGAGAGGTTTAGATGAAAGATGTTGGAGTTGTTTACTTTTCGAATTATTCTAGTAATTGGTTCATTTTGGCCATACTCGGTACGATGGAAAGCGACGCAGAAGAGGGGAATGGTTCTCAAATGACGATTACTAGTATTGGGTTTGAAACTTCTTTCCTATCCTTCTATTCTTTCAGTAAGTAGCACCCAAAAATAGGCAATGAATTGCTGGGAGCTACTTGTGCAACAAACTAAATGCCTGCGCTGTGGTTTTACCATTATAAGGGTACTGTGTCACTACAGAAAAAAGAAATCCCTTTAGCGCACGCAAATTATAAAAAAAAAAAAAAAAAAAAAATTGGGTTTGAATTTATTAAGAAGACCTTCGCTATCAATGACTCCATTCAAAAGGTGATGGGCTAAGAGTATGTCGGCATTATCACGATGTCTACTAAGAGTTTGTAAATTTATTAATTTTAGACGGCTTTCGTAAGGTGGAAGATTATATGGGTCATTCCAACAAAGGTATCGCAAGGAAAAGCGAATGAATCTTCGTTGAAAGGCTTCAATACGTTGACTATGAACATGGTTTTAGGGAGACTATACTACGGAGGCGTACTCAAGAAGAGGTCTAACAAAAGTGACATACAGAGACTTAGTGACATAGGGATTGGAGTATTCTTTCGACCATCGTTTAACGAAACCTAGAGTTGAGTTAGCTCTGTTAATGATATTATCATAGTGAGATCGAAAATTGAGTTCGCTATCGCATAAAACACCTAAATCACGAATGGAAGTGACAATTGCAACTGGTATATTCTCAAAAAAATATTGACGTTGTGGTAAGGGAGGGCGTTTTCGGGAGTAGGTAATGGCTTGGCATTTATTCACATTAAGTTCGAGAAAGTTGTGTTGGCACTAAGTAAAGAAATTGTTTAGGTCAGCTTGAAGTAGTCGAAAATCGGCCATGCATTTAATATGTTTAGAAATACGCATGTCGTCAGCGTAAATCTGAAGGTCGGATCCATTAAGGATGAGATCCACATCGCTAATGGTCAATAGATATCAGAGGACCTAAATGACTTCCTTGAGGGACCCCTGATGTAGGGCAGATAGGGTTGGAGCTGCAAGATCTAAAAAGGACTGTGTAACGACGGTCATTTAAATACGATTGAATCCAAGATATAAGAAAGGGCGGGAAGCCATCTGATTTAAGTTTGAAGATAATAATGTTATGAGATACTTTGTCAAATGCTTTACTAAAATCAGTAGCGATAGCATCAACTTCATTTCCAGCTTCCAAGGAGGAAATAGTGTTGGATACGAACTCAGTTAGATTGGTAGTTGTAGACCTACCACTAAGAAAGCCATGTTGTTTAGGGGAGACAAGTGGTTTACAATGAGGAACCAAAATATCATAGATTTTACTCTCAAACATTTTGGGTATGCAGGAAAATTTGGCAATGGGTCTATAATTAGAGATATCTCCTTTGCACCCTTTTTATGAATAGGGATAATGAGCGAGTCTTTCCATGTTTTTGGGAACAAACCTTGAGAAATGGAAAGTTGGAAGAGATCAGTGAGTGGTTGACCTAAATTGGATACGCAGCTTCTAAGGACAACAGCAGGAATCCCATCAGGAGCCGAAGAAAAGTCATTCTTCAACAAGCGGATTTTATTAATTACCGAGGATAGGGATATGTTAATGGAAGTAAGGATGGTTTGGGTACAGTTGTGCATATGATTAAAGTTGTTTGTGTCCACCTCTCTATCGTTTGGAGAAAAAGCTTGACCAAAGAAATCAGCAAAAAGGTTAGAAATATAGTTTGGATCGGATGATGAGGAATTGTTATATTTTAGTGTTGACGGATAACCATCAGATTTTCTTTTTGAGTTTATAAATTTAAAAAAGAGTTTTGGATTCGAAATTAAATCCGATTGGGTTTGGATAAGATAATTATCGTATACGGACTCGCTTAGGTAGGAGAAGTTGTTATAAGCTGAGATATAGTTGCAGAAGTCATGATTCGACTTCGAACAGAGGTATTTTTTCCAGAGTTTATTTCTCCTATTCCTAAGTGAGCGGAGTTACCAAGGAACCACGAAGGTGAAGAAGTAAAGTTCGTCTGCGGTAGTAGGGGGATAGATTGAGAAAAACACGTTTGGATCTGTTCATAAAAGGTGGCTATTATAACATCAATGTTAGAGTCGTTGGAGATGAAATCAAAGTTTATGTTCTCAATAAGGTCGTTAATTTTATCAAAGTTTGCTTTACGAAAGTTAAAACAATGCGACGTGAGGGGGTACGGTTTAATATAATCACATTTGAAAGCAATGGTAAGGGAAATGGGGGGTGATAGTTGTCGATCTTTGGAAGGATATGGTGAGTTTGGATGACTTCAGTATTATGAGCATCAGATGAGAAAATCAGATCTAATTGTCTTTGCAAACAGTTTTTTACACCGCTCATTTGGGCGAGATTAGAAGAGAGGAGGCTGACCGTAAAGAGGGTTTCTTTTTCCGAGCTGGCGTTGGAAGAAATGAAATAAGTCTCATCGTCAGATACTTCCCAATTTAAACGTGGGAGATTGAAGTCGACAACGATTATTATGTCATCTTCGAGATTAGAGAGATCAACCACAAAGTCAATTGCATTAACTAGAGCCAGATAAGCGGTTGTTGGTTGGGCGGGTGGTATGTAACAGCACAAAATGTAGAGGGAACGTTTAGATAAACAGACTTTAACACAAATAAGTTCAAGGTCAACTGTGTTGGGAATAATAACCAGGGAAGAATTGAGGTAAGCATGAAGTGCCAACAAAACGCCGCGTCCGGGTGAAAAACTTCTAAGCGGATCTATGTTAGGACTATCATTAGAAACTAAAACATCCTTCCGAAATACATTAAAATCGGAATTGAAGAACTCGTTATTATGAAAATCTGGTGTAAGGTTTGTTTCAGTGAGGGCAAATACATCAAAAGGAAATTTTTGGAAGTTTAATAATATATGTTTACATTCTATGGTTTTAAAACATTTATTAATTATGTTTTTCTACATTAATAATTTTTGATATAACCTCTATATGACGGTTTGGAATAGAATCATACAGTTTTTTTTTGAATAATTTACAGACATTTTTCCCCAGGCATCACGAATAGCCTCGATTAAAGTTTCCTTGTCTTCAAATTGTCTGCCGCCTTCATACACTTTACGAGATAACCATACCCAAACATTTTCGACTATGTTTAAGTCCGGTGAATAGGGTGGCTATGGCAAAAGTTCTACGTCTTCTGATTGAATCCAACTTATAACAACCCTGGAGTGTGGATCTTGTTGGAATATCGAAGACAGGGGTCCGAAAATGTTTTTCACTTATGGAAATGACCGTTGCAGCGAACATTTGTAGTTGTTTCCGTTCATTGTTGTGCACAAAAACTCCAACTCCATTTTGCCATAGTGGTAATAGCTCCCCACACCATTAGACCTGATGTACGGCTGTGATGTCTTCCCAAAAAAAGCTTCTCATTTCTTAGATCATGGAAATAAACGTTGTAACCATCGGGGCCGTCAAAATTAAAATTTTTTTCATCAGAAAAAACAACGCGTTTCCATTCACTGCTCCAAGCGACATGTACTTGCCTCAAAACAGGTTTCTTTTTAAGTTTTCTTCTCTGTATAGTAACACTTTTTCATATTATCCTTCAGCTGTTAGCCCTTATTTTAGTCACTGGTAGAGTAGAATTTGAGGCAAGCCGTAGAATAACGCATATTTCTCGCAATGTTGTTGCTTCTGCCGTGCATCCTTCTTGATTTTTTCCATAGTGTTGTGGATCAGCAAGATAACTTCTATTAAGCCTCCTTGCAATTTCTCAGCCTGAGAGTCCTAGCTCCTTGAAAACATCTATTTTTCCTCTTTTCGTCTCTGTCAAAAACTTTCCGGAACCATTTTTTTTTTAACTTAATAAAAACAGATCATTTCAACGCTTTTTTAAATATTCTTAACAAAAGTTCGAAAAAATTGCTGATGTGAACTCCTGCAACGAAATATTCGCAATGGCTTTATCCTAGTGTTGCATCTTTTTATACGTTTTCAAGTAGTTCATTGTTTGATCTTTGGAAATTTCAGCGGACGTTTCTTATTTACCCTTTTATTTTACGACTTACTGTTGATAAAATATGTATACCTGTTCACAGGTAAACAAATTTTCAGGGTATAAAATGTCCAACATGTATAAAGAGTGAATGTCGATTGCAAAACGTATGGCCTCATCCTTATTATCGCCATTGTATATTAATATATGAATTAAAAGAAAGCGACAGCTTTACGCGATAGTGTGGCCGAGACCCCGTCGACTGCATATCCCACGAAGTCCTTTGCAGTGAATTTTAACAAAGGAATTGAATGTGCACGCTTACAGGTTTAATTGACACAGAAACTGAAGCCCAAGGATCATTTGAAGTGTCGCCAATGCGCCGAATGGATGCGTGAGCAAACGTCAGTGTATGGCAACTTTCTCGATGGATTCGTCAAGAAGCAGAATTGTCACATCTGAGCTGATGAGCACTCAAGAGTAATCGTTAAGAAAGCTATCGGGCCCCTAAAGCGGCTCTGCTTTAAATTTCAGCATTGTAGCTCAAATTTAATTGCCTTACAATTGGTGACAGATGGACAGAAGAGATGGCTAGAGCAAGATCGGCAATAAAGGGAATCTTGCAAGGTCATATAGGGCCGTAGTGTCTCACGCAGGGACTCTTAACGGGTCGGGATCCCGCTAAGTAAGTAAGTATAAACGTAACGTAAGACAGATAAATGATAGTAATGCAAATATATTAGAGCACAGGCGTTCTCACGACAGTCTGTCACTACCAACTCTTACTCTACACGTCGATGTTGGTGGCTGCTGGGTGCCTAGTACCTCGGCTGGAGAAGGTCGTTGGTGGCAGCGGACGAGAGAAAGGGGGATGCGTGTTTTTTCACACTGAGACCCTTTCTCATGCTTCAAACGGGAGGAATTTCCCAGAAAAGATCAATGGTTAGGCCTATCAGCTGCAGTCAGGTTGAACAATTAGTATTATCTCTATACGAGCTGCTTCGATATATTTGAATCCCAGGTCTTTAGGGATCTCCAATACTGAACCAGGGTATAGGAAAAGAGTTGATGGGAGATGAGCCCAAAATGAGCCAACAGCAGCGCTAATACCCCCGAGGTAGGGTACTGGACTCCGGGAAACAGAGGACGAGGGGTCATAGGGGTAAAAAATGGAACTGGCCATCCAGGTTAGGGGTTATGCCGTCGGTCGGGGTAACTTTCCGACCATGTGAAACATAAATAGTTATGAGAGAGACATACGAAGAAGTAATAGACTTCAAGCCGATTGTGATCCGCATCAAAGCTACATTTCAAAACATTAGCCTAATATGTACACACGCCCCTAACGACGAGGCTGAAGATTCCATCAAGGAGTAGTTCTATGACCTCCTGGACAGCGCCTATGGAGTCTGTCCGGAGTACGATGTGGAAGTTGTGCTCGGGGATTTTAATGTCAAATTTGGTAAAGAAAACATCTTTGGCGGATTAGTTGGTAAGCACGGCCTTCACGATACGACAACTGATAACGACTACCGACTAATCGACTTTGCAGTAGCTCGTAATACGGTGATATGTAACTAGCACTAGGTTCCAAGGCTCAGGATCTACACAACCTGTCGCTCTCCAGATGGTCGAACAGCCAACCAAATCGACCATGTGATAATCGATGCGAGGCACGCATTCAGCATCACAAACGTGCACACATTCCGAGGGGCAAATGTCGACTCTGACTATTTCATTGTGCGGCTAAATTTAGAGCTCGACTGTCCCATGAGAAGAAGCTGCGAACAGCCCAAAAGAAGAAATTCAACGTTGGACGCCTTAGCACACCTGGAGAAGCCAGAGTATACACAAGGCTTATGATTGAGAGACTCTCCTCTGTGCATTTACCACCCACAAGCGCCAACAATATATGGAACCGATATTGTGACATCATCAAGGAGGTAGCCGAAACTACCGTAGGTTATCAGCCACCCCAGAGAAAAAGCCCGTGGTATGACGATGAATACGCTTATCGGAAGGAGGTGACAGACGATGCAAATTTAAAAATGCTGCAGCGCAAATCAAGAGCAGCGAGGGAGTAGTATCGAGCCAAGAGAAGCGAGGAGAAGAAGATCCTGCGTCGAAAGAAGAGGGCGTACGCAGTATCCCAGCTTAAGAAAATCGAAGAGTCTCGCGATCGAAACAGCATCCGGAGACTTCACAAGAAAGCGAAGCAACTGGCAGCTGGCTTAAAGACCGAAACGCAGGCTCTTCGAAACAGCTACGGGAACATAGTAGCATTTTCAATAGATGCTTAATGGGCATCATGTAGAAAGAGTGATAGGACAAGAAGAGAACCCACGTCCTGTCAATGAAAAAAAGAAAAAATAAATCCACATAGAGTCAGTGCCGGTGGCCGGTGGCAGTGCTGATAACGAAAAAATCGAAAAAAGCAACAGCGTAGGGTTTTCCTTCCGTCCCCCATCCCACTTTATGACTGTTGTATTTGCTTGACTATTGCAGGTGCCATTCGATTATCGTTTGTGCACTTGCAATGCTTGGGTAAAGGCAGAATCAGGCGGATAGCGGGCCGTGAGTTGTTGATTTTGTTGGTGGACGAAAACAAATTACCGTGCGGGCATTACACCTGCGGTAAATTATTTTGGAAATCTAACGTATATCTTCAATTTACGACTTTTGCTTAGTTAGCGTCGGAGTTGTGTTTATACCCTATTCTAAGGGTATATTAATTTTGACGCATAGTTTGTCACATACCTTAATATTGCCCGTAGACCCTTAAAAGTTACTATATTTATGATCAGCATCGATAGTAATGTCGATCTAGCCATGTCCGTCCGTCCGTCCGTCGGCAAAAATTAGGCCTTTAAACTGGAGCTGCAATTTTAACCATATACTCTCTAGGGTCCCTAAATAATCAAGTTTACGAATTTTTGAAATCCGCCCACAGACACGCCCACAAACTCAAAAAAAAACAAAATTTAAAAAAAAATCGAATTTTGAGCTAGAAAGCTGAAATTTTTTATATATGATCTATGACTCCTAAAACTGCTCGGGATAAATTTTTTTCAAAATCCGCCTACAAAAAATTGTTTTATTTATTTTTGGGCGTGTCACAAATAAATAAAACAATTTTTTTGAAAATCCAAAGTTTGAGCTAGGGAGCTGAAATTTATAATATATACTCTTTATGGGCCCTTTATGCTCATGTGTTAATTTTTTTTAAAATCCGCCTACTTACACGCCCACAATTGAATAAAACACTTTTATTGAAACACCCATGTTTGAGCTAGGGAGCGTTTTTTTTTGATAAAATCCTTTAAATGTTATATAACAAAATATGTAGAGCGTTCTTAACAATTCAACCATACTTAGACTTTTGTCACGCCCACTTATGAGGGATAGGAATAAGAATAGGGTATCCAACAGTTCGCCCAAGCGGACTGTAGCCCGTCCCTATGTTTTTTTTTATGTTTGTATTTTGTGATCTGTAGGAATTTCGTAGTGGATATCAGTAACATTCGTGGGTTGAGGAAACATTTTTTTTCATTATACCCCCATGTTTAGTCTACCTGGGTACAACTTAGTGCCATTATTTTTTCCCCATCGCGGTATCGCCGTTTATATACGTAGTGACGTAGCCTACCAACTTCAGCCTCAATATGGCCAATGTGCCAACCCAGAATTTAATTTCATTTGGCTAAAATTCCATGTCCGTAGGCAATTAATCCACTACTGTTTTATTTACAGAAGCCCCAACTTGGACAGACATTCAACGTATAATGAGCTTAATGCCCTGTCTGATTCCATTACAAGAATTGTGACCCTTCACCCTCGTTCTGAAATCGTTATTGCGGGCGATTTCAATATACACAATTCAAGCTGGCTTCGACATTCTGGTCACACCCGAAGAAAGATACGTCGAGATCTTCGCTGAGGTAAATAACCTGACTCAGCTTGTAAATGAGCCGACACGAATACCGGACATTAGCAGCCAAACTGCCAACACATTGGACTTGTTTCTTACCTCTCACCCCGATAAATACGGCTTTGAACGTATTATCGCCCCTAGGTTCGTCAGACCATTGTATGATATCAGCAAATTTCTCGTACTCCAACCACATAGTGAAAGAACAAACTCCTAAAAGAACCGTATGGCAATACGTGAAAGCCAATTGGGAAAAACTAAACGGTTTCTTTAAGAGTTTTAACTGGTCGCTGTGCTTCGTCGACAGCGACGTGGATGCTGCTGCTGATATGGTCACAAACATAATTCACCTGGGCATGAAGCCGTTTATCCCCAACAGGATTAAAAGTATCAAACCCAAGGTTAACGTATGGTGTGACTCAAGCTGCAAAGAGGCTATCAGGTTAAAAGAGGTAAGCTTTCGGCTATTCAAAGCCAAACCATCGGAGGAAAGCCGTAAAAAGTTTAAAATAGCCAGAAATGAGTGCAATGCCCACATTAATCGTGTCAAATTCTCCTATAACCAAAAGTTGAGGCAAAAAATACTACAAAGTCCCACGGGTAGTAAAAACTTTTGGTCATTTGTTAAAAACATCAAAAATTCGACCTCATCATCTGTCCCGACACTTATTTACAACGAAATTCCAGCTGTCAGCTCTACAGATAAGGCCAATCTGCTTGCTGCTCACTTTGCAGTCAGCTCAACGCTCCCAGATTGTGCTTTGTCTCCCCCTGAACTCGAGCGCGTAGAATACTCCATGGACCAATCCACTTTCGCACTCGTACAGTGGCTAGAGTACTTCAAGATCGTGACGTTCACAAATCTGCTGGTCCAGATGGTATTTCCCCTATCGTTCTGAAGAGGTGTTCTTCCTCGCTGGCAAAACCATTGCGTAAGCTTTTCCATCTGTCCTATTCTTCAGGACTCTTCCCGGGAAGATGGAAAACAGCATTTGTCCAGCCTGTACCAAAAAAAGGCGAATCTTCTTCTCCCTCATCCTACCGACCAATTGCACTTACGTCCCTTTTTTCTAAGGTCATGGAAACGCTGATAAACCGTCAACCCCCCCGATTGATCACCTACCTTGTCGTGGTGGTGGGGCTTAAGTACTCCCCTCTCTGTTGTTAATCGATAAAGAGGGGGTGGAAAACTAAAAGGGATCAAATCCAAGGTAAGGTACGACGCGCCGAGACCTGCATGGCTGAGGGACTGCTCAGTCGCTAGCGCAAACTCTGGATACCTGGGGACCTCCAGTTTTAACCCTAATTCCCCTTATCTGCATACAGGGGGTGAGTGCAGATGGACCTTCCTTCCCCCTTACTCGTGGGACCTACAATGAACAATTCAAACAAAACAAACAAACAAAACAAAACAAAAGAGACTAAGGTGCAAGGATCGGGCACCACTGATTCTAGAAAAACCGATCCCCAAACAGAACAACAACAACTGACGGAGGAAGAAGAAAACCTTCTTGTGAATCCATTTGCCAATCTTGGAGTATGGGATGGAGAAAGCGTTGCAACAGATGCAGCCATGGAGGGCATGAACCTTGATGTCAGCGACAGCTGTTCCGTCGCTAGCTCTAACCTCTCTTTATTGTCCACCTCCTCCAGACGGAAAAAACTAACAAACTGCAGGACAACAGTAAAGAGACTAGGGACGAAAAGATGGGAAGAACTGACAGAGACTGACCGCAAACGGCTTCATAACGCACGTGCGTATCTACAGGAACAGCGTCTAACGGAGAATGAGCCTACTGCTCGTACACCGGCGGAAGCTAATCCTGGGGATAACACTAGCGATAGTAAATTGATGGGGCCACCTTCCTCCCAGATTGGCAAAGTCCATCCAGGGGAAAGGTCGACCACACCAATCACTCTGCCAAAGGATGCCACCGAGGAGCCACCAAACCTTTCGATCAGACGTTGCATCGAGCCTCTTGCTCGTACGGGTCTAGAGAAGGGGGAGGTGCTCCCTGCTCCTAACATTAACAACAAAACGGACACGGACACTGATCGGGTACAGGAACCGACCCCGGGACCACCAGACTCACCGGCCAGTCGTTGCATCGAGCCTCTTGCTTGTACGGGCCTGGAAGGAGAGAAGATGGTCACTGGGGAGGTAGGGGAGATGAAACTGCAGCTGAAGAACATCCAGAGCCTCAGCTCCACTTGCAATCTGGATGCAGGTTCCCCTCACCAACCAGGCAACTGCAGCCGTGACGTCAATAACTCGACAATGGACAGTTGCCAAACAGTCGTGGAGGCACAGCCCTCCAATCCCGGACGGGACACCCAAGGAGCCTTAGACTCTAAAGTCCCCAGCAAACCCAAGCCAAAGAAGCCTCTAGGGGAGCATGAGATCCTGCGCAGGCAAAGGCGTAACGCGCTCAGGATCGTCCGAAGGATGGGTAAGTTATCCCTCGACAAGGCTAAAGAACGACTGAAGACCATACCCGACAACCCAACGGAGAAGAGCAAACGTTTGCCCAGCTCTAGGACAATTCCCAAAAGACCGGCTGGGAAGGGGAAAGAAAGCCCTTTGCTCTCTACCCCAATCGCAGCCAGGCTTAGGAACCCTGTAATTGGCACGAGAGAGGATACTCAATCCAAGCTCGACCCGATTGCGAGCACGTCCAAAAGAGCTAGGCAAAACGACACGCTTTCCCCAATCTCTCAAACTAATGTTAGGAAGAAAGCCAAGGTATCTTTACCAACCGCAGTTGGCCAACAAGTAGCCGTAGTAGACTACGGAAATCCTGCACGGAAGTTGACAGAGGAGGAATGGCGACTCATCCAACTTCGAATCCTAGATGAGGTGAACGAGGCCATCCTAAAAAACAAGGAACCCCTCCCGCTTTTTGGCACCCTCAATACCATCCAAGGATTCAAACTCATGACCTGTGAGGAAGAACACACCCTCACATGGCTCAAGGAGTTTATTGCCAGGACGAAAGCTCCATGGCCAAACGCCGACCTTCATCTGATTGACAAAAAAGAGATCGTACGGATAACAAGACCTAAAGCCAAACTTGTTGTACGAGTGTAGAGAACCCTTGAAAGATGGTTGCATTTTATTTTTATTTTTGTTTGGTTTATCTTTGAATTTAACCGAAGCTGGGAAAGAGGAAAAGGAAATCACTATTGTGACTCACTGACGACGAAGCGTGGTGAACTGTGCGGTTGGGTTCGAGTTGCTGGGAAACAAGCGAAATTGTGCGAGGAGCGCGTAACATTTTTCCGCTCAGATTATGGATACACTTTTAATCGTATCTGGCTCAAAAACCTTTGTTTCAATTGCAAATATAGTAAATTGTTTGGACGTCTAAAATCGAAACTCAAATTTAGAGAATAAAATTAGATTTTTAGGAATAAAACTCACAGAGCCAGATAGGATTAGAAGTTTGGCGGTATAATGAGTGTATATAGGAGTGAGCGAGATAGCTCTAATAAAATGTCTATAACTTTTGGCTAGCGAATTATGGGGGAGATTGGTTTTACACATGGTGGTGATCGGACGTGCTGGTGGATGGAATTTTTTTATATATATTTTTTTTTTCATGGCATCGGTGGCTTACAGTGGCGGTAGAAACGAGAAATAAGTAGTTAATTAACAAGAAAAAAACGTGGTTAATTTCATTACGCAGCAGAGGAGTTTTCGTGAAACGTTACCACAGAAAGTGCCTGCATTCTGCATCCCCAAATAGGCGTTCCCAATACGCAAAAATATACTCTCCAAACTCGTCCCGCTCCACTTGTACGGAAAAGGAAAAAAAAACCCCACGCGATTTATAAGTCCCACCGAAACACGCCGTCCGCACGAATTTTTAAGCACCATAACCAAAAGATAAAGCCAAAAATCCATCGTATGACTGGCGACAGTACCTGCTCCAGCTCGCACAAGGTGTCGAGATCCATCCAGAAGCCCAAGCGCCAAAATATCCGCAGCAGTGTTCCACGAAAGTGTCGCATTAATAATCCAACCAACGGTCTTGGGAATTCACTCTGGGTCATCTCAGCGAACGCATCTCGCCCGTTCACCCACAATTCAGGTGCTCAAGCTATAATTTTGCCTGTGACGAAGGAAAGACAAAGAAAAAGGTTCGGCAGTCGCCAAGCTTTAGTAAAGCAGTAACCGCAGCAGATCAGTATACCAGCAGCAGAAACTCCACCCATCGTTTAATGTTTCTAACGCGCCCTAGAGGGCACGGTTAATATACTAAAAACAGAAAAGCTAAGTTTTGGTCCACTTTTAAATTAATTTGTAAATCATTTGCGTTCAAACGTAATTTGTATATCTCTAGTTTAGCTTCAGTCGTTTACGCCAAATTTAAAAGCAGTATAGCTACATCGAGGAAGGGATGCGGTGCACCTCAGACCAACACCTTGGATTCCGTGTTAATGGTAACCCAGAAAATTTAATGGGGTAAGTCGTTGTATGAATTACTTTTGAACAAATGACATAGTAGTATCAGTATTATATTTTGGGACCAGTAAAGTAGAGATCAAATGCTATTGGATTTTTTTTTTGTTGCTGAAAGTAAAGCATCTATTTTTTGTTTAATCTATTTAAGCCTTGGTTTGTTCAATAAATTGAATTTATGGTGTTATTCGAACATAAGATCTGCGCTGTGTATTGTTTTCTTCCTTCGGATTAATTTTTAGTCAGCGTTGGCGTCATTTTAGTGATTTTCCTTCGCCTTCTATAACTATTTAACAACATTTCAGTCGATAACATTCGCGGATATGGGTAGTTATTAGAATTTAGAAGAGGATGTGGGAGGGCATTCATAGTAAAGGACACGATGAGATCTGGAAAAGGACTATAGGGGTGTACTAGGCTTCGTTTGAAGTTACACACTCCTCTCACTTTAGGGGTCGTCGTGAATCGAGCGTGACGGCGGCCATGGATGCTGAACTTCGGTTTGGTGAGGGGCGGGCCAGCTCTTGGAGATAATTAATATCGAAACCTCTCCATATCTCGCCCACTTTGGAAGAATACTTTGGATTAGATGAAACTCGGGCCTCGCAATCTTCATCGTTAGGGAAGGATGGTTACAGGTTGTGTTAGATCCCTTTTCATAATTGCTTTCAATATTTCAGGCATGTAAATAAACAATGTAACCCCCGTCCAGGGCTTGTGGCAAGATCCCCGCCCACCGTTGAGCTAGCGGGTGGAGAAGAACTCATGCCTGAGCCACAGGAGGCCTGGACACCCCCTCCTACTAGGCTGCCCGGACTGACTCAAGGGTCCTGTGAACTTGGGTCATAAGGGTGGATAGGGTTAGTGGAAGGGTCACTCTCGGATACAATCTTGACAGGGAGAGTCTTTACCATCAGCGATTTAGGCTTTCGCCAGTATGGGTGATAGTGCCGGAAGAGGCCTAGTCGCTTCCAACTGAACTACTGTTCAACCATTTCCCCTCTCCCTGATGGTGGTGTTCGGGGGTTCGTTACACGAGGGCCTCATATCCCTAAGGACCGTATCGAGAGATACTTACGATCCCTAAATACCGATCAGCTGAGCCACGCTTGGGAAGTGATCGAGATGGGAGAATACCATGAATCAGGCACGGAAGTGATAGTGTTGCTTAGTCACAAATCCATTCCGTTGTTGAAGAAGATCGACTTTAAAGTACGCGTCGGCATAAACCGATGCAAGCTTAGGCTTATCGCGAACAAAGTCAACAAAACCAACAAGGATGGGGAGCCAAAAAACCGCGATGAAGGTAATACAAATAAACAGTGCAGACAGATCCAAATAGTAAAATCAGAACTTGTATAGTAGCTAGGAAACAGATTAACCTCTTTCTTCTATCTACCTACAGTGATAACGACCACGTGACGGTAAAACTTGAGCGCAACGGGCTCCCTCCGCTGATTCTAACATCATGCTATATGCCCTATGATGCAACGGAAGGACCACCGTCAGATCTGACCCACCTTCTTGTTCAACGTGCTACACGTGAAAAATGGGACCTGGTGATGGGATGTGATGCTAACTCCCACCATGCCCTATGGGGTAGCTCAAATACAAATACAAGGGGTGAGTCACTTTTTGAATTTCTTATAGATCATAACTTACTTATAGCTAATAGGGGTTCAGAACCAACTTTTGTTATTAGAAATAGGCAAGAAGTAATCGATGTTACAATATTAAGTAACTCGAATACAATCACAATAGATCAGTGGAAGGTATTAAAGGAGGAAACATTCTCTGACCACAAAATCATTGAATTCCTGATACCAGACACGAACGATCCCAAAATATCATATAGGAACCATAGAAAAACTAACTGGGACCTTTTCAATATGGAAGTGGGAAAGAACTTAAGAACTCTACAGACAGATGCTGCGTATGCACCAGAGAGTCATAGACACGAATGCCGAGAATCTAGGAAAAATCCTAGGTAAAGCGCTCGAAAAATCATGTCCCCTACAAACGAGGAGTAAAAGAAAATGGACTCCTCCATGGTGGACAAAAGAACTGTACGACATTAAGAAAGAAACTAGAAAACTTTTTAATGTAGCAAAACGTACAAGATCCGACCATGACTGGGAAACCTACAAATCCAGTCAAAGAAAATTCAAAGCAGTAACGCAACAAGCAAAGCGATCTTCGTGGAAATCCTTCTGTAGTAAAATGGAAAGCACTTGCTAAGGAACCAGCAGCCTTGGGATCTCTCAAGGGCCCCAACGGCAACTGGACAGAATCCTGCAATGAAACACTCAAGCTCCTCCTTGAGACTCACTTTCCGGGATGCATTAATGAGCATAACAATCCGGAAGAAGAGCACTACACGGAGCACATAACAACAGCGGAGATTATAACGAAAGAAAGGATAAAATGGGCCATTAATTCCTTCTCTCCATATAAATCTCAGGGTATTGACGGAATTTTCCCTATGATGCTACAAAGATGTGAAGAACATATAACCCCACATCTGAGGAACCTCTTCCTAAGTAGCCTAAAATGGGGATATGTACCCAAAGTTTGGCGAGAAGTTAAAGTGGTTTTCATACCCAAAGCTGGGAAACCTAGTCACACAACCACCAACGACTTTAGGCCAATCAGTTTAACCTCTTTTGTTTTAAAAACTTTTGAGAGACTGATGGACATTTATATTCGTAGCAAACTGAGTCCAGAGGTCTTATCCCCAGCTCAGCATGCATATACGAAAGGCAAAGGTGTAGAGACAGCACTCCACAGTGTCGTCAGCACCATAGAAAAGACACTAAGGGACAAGGAATATACTCTAGCCGCCTTCTTGGACATTGAAGGTGCCTTCAACAACGTCCAAGGGGAAGCGGTAGAAAGAGCCCTAGTAAACCTAAATGCGGAGAATACGATAATTAAATGGATAATGTGCATGCTTAAAAGAAGATGCATCTACACAGAGGTAGGTGGTGAAATAATTAAGGTGTCAGGATCTAGAGGAACCCCTCAAGGCGGAGTCCTATCACCCCTTCTTTGGGTACTCGTTTTAAACGAGATTCTGATTGAACTTAGACTTAGTGGAGTCAAGGCAGTACCATATGCTGACGACTTAGCACTGCTAGCGACAGGAAAATTCCGATCCACTCTAAGTGAACAAATACAGAACGCCTTATCTATGGTTGGTAACTGGACCAGAATCTGCGGACTTGCGGTTAACCCACAAAAGACAGAACTGGTCCTCTTCACCAATAAAATGATTATACCGCAATTTAATCCGCCAACTATTGAGGGTACTCCACTACAAACATCAGAATACGCAAAGTATCTTGGCGTGATTCTGGATAGAAAATTAAACTGGAGCCTCAATATAAAAGAACGAGCAAAGAAGGCAACGATAGCCTTATACGCCTGCAATAGAATCTTCGGCAAAACCTGGGGACCTAGTCCCAAAATTGTCATGTGGTTGTATACGGCGGTAGTTATACCGATACTCACATACGGTAATTTAGTCTGGTGGCAGGGGTTGTGTAAGGCCACCAACCTTAAGAGTATGACTAGAGTCCAAAGAATTGCCTGTATTGGCACTACTGCGGCTATGAGAACAACCCCTACAGCGGGCTTGGAGGTAATTCTCAATCTTAAACCCCTAGATCTTTTCGTACAAGAATCTGCAGCAAACAGTGCCTTGCGGCTAAGCCAAACAAAAAACTGGAAACCCAGTACAACAGGGCATGCACAGATTCTAGAGAAATTTACGGGTAGAAATGTATGCACAGACTACATTACTCCCAAACTGGATTTTATAAGACCATTTACTGTCTCGTTTCCCTGTAGGGAAGAATGGCAGGATAACCAAGTACCAATCCATGCAACAACGATCCCCATCTATACAGATGGCTCCAAGATGGATACCGGCGTTGGTGCAGGTTTCTACTCAGAAACGCTCGGAATATCTGGCTCGATCAGACTCCCCGACTACAGCAGCGTCTTCCAAGCTGAGGTTCTGGCGGTGACAACAGCCGCTAAGCAGGCTGCAATGACGGCAATACCACAGGCTGATATTACCTTCTTCATTGACAGCCAAGCGGCAATAAAATCGATTTCCGCCACAGAAATAAAATCGTGGCTTGTAAGAAGCTGTCGCGAAGAGCTGCGGGGTCTTGGCGCGCAGCACACTGTAAGACTCTGCTGGGTCCCCGGACACAGTGGTGTCCCAGTAAATGAAAGAGCCGATGAACTGGCAAGAAAGGGATGCTGACACCACAGTAAAAACCCCACCCTGTTACCTTAAACAGGTGATTGGAAATAAAACACTGATGGCAGCAAACGAAAGATGGAGTGCCCTCGATTCCTGTGTTATTACAAGGAAAATGTGGCCACTATATGACAAACAAAAGACCAAATTCTTCAAATGAACAAGAATTCTTTGTCCTCTCTCACAGGTGTTATCACCGGACACAACATGCCGGGTTACCATGCAAAGAAATTAAAACTCAGCACAGATGAACTCTGCAGAGGATGTGGGGACGAGGAGGTGAATGAGGATACCCCGCATTTCCTCTGTCACTGCCCTGCACTCTGTCATATCAGAAACAATATCCTGGGCAGATATTTCTTCCAGGATTTAGAAGAACTCTCCGGCAAGTCTGTGAATGACTTGCGCAAGTTCATCAACGCATCGGGATGGTTTGTAAACCCGCTAAGTTTTTCATAGGTTTTTCATTGGTTCCAGATAAGGGAAGCGTAACCTCCAGGGTATCACAAAGGGTCTACATTGACCTAAGTGTGACGGGCGCAGGATTCTCTTGCCCCGTCAGCCCAGTAACCTAACCTAACCTAACCTAACCGTCAGCTAATGAAATATCTTGAATCGCGAAAACTTCTTAATGACCGGCAGTATGGTTTTCGCAGCAACAGGTCCACTGGTGATTTGATTACATATCTAACCGAAGAGTGGAACCAATCTCTTCATCAAGGTGGTGAAAGTAAGATTGTTGCGCTTGATATTTCAAAGGCATTTGACAGAGTTTGGCATCAAGCTCTCTTGTCGAAAATGTGTGCATTTGGAATCGATGATAATCTTCTTCAATGGATTAGAAATGACCTTTCGGACCGTTCAATTCAAGTTGTTTTGGACGGTTTCAAGTCTGCAACTCACCAAATAAATGCTGGTGTCCCCCAAGGCTCTGTTCTGTCCCCGACTCTCTTTCTCATTTTTATAAATGATCTCTTATCTGTTACTTCTAATCTAATAATGTGTGATGACTGACTATCAGCTCCATATGCCCCATCTAACAGAAAAGCGATTCTATGTTTTGCAAGAAGTATCAGGACATACTCGTATGCCTGCCAAATGTCGCATCTAATATCCTATCCAATGTACTGCAATTGTGTGAACGTCTGAAGCCGTTGACAATATCATCAACCGAAAAAAGTTACGGTGGGCCACACAAACCTTCAAACCGTATAAATCTCCAGGGCCGGATGGTACGAGTATTCTACCGATCATTCTCCAGAAAGCACCAGAGTACGCAAAACAAATGTATGTAACTCAATTGTGTGGTGGAGGGCAACAAACAAAAGAACTATAATTGGAAAACTAGCAACGGTGCAGAGAACGGCTAGCATAGCCATCACTGGTGCTATCCGTACTACTCCTACGGCAGCACTGGACACCTTCCTGCACCTTATCCCGCTAGACTCAAAAATAGAACAACTTGCTGGCAATAGCGCTTTGCGCCTCAAAAATTTGGGCCAGTTAAGGAATCTAGTATTGGGCACCGCACGATCTTAACTGATGTGCTACCCGGAAATCCTATACGGACAGATGAGATTTGCCCCTTGGTCGACGTTGACATCCCATATTAGGTGTCATATCCGCGAAGGGAAGAGTGGCAAAGAGATGCAGTCAGAATAGTAAATGAGGTTGCTATCTACACTGATGGCTTTGAGACGGGGGAGGGAACGGTTCTGGCATTTGTTCTGTTGATCCAGACCTGAGAGAGTCTATACGACTCTCGGACACAAGCAGTGCGTTCCAATCGGAAGTTCTGGCTGTTCTAAGGGCGGCAGAGATAGTGCATATGGGATCAATGTCGGGAAGGGATATCGCCAGAATCTGCTAATATTAATTCTGAGATAGTCAGAAACTGTCACACAATGCTAAAAGCAGTATGCAGACGGAATCGAGTAAGACTGTGCTGGGTACCGGGACACAGCGGTATAGAGGGAAATGAGCAACCCAATGAGCTAGCCAGGAAGGGAGTGGAGCTGGAAAATAGCGGAGGTATGTCGTTAAACCTAGAGCTAGAGCGCGTTGGCCTCATTTGGACAAGAAAAGATCTAAGGAAATTTTCAAATTGAGCAGGGAACAGCTTAGAACAGTAGTTGGGATTATGTCGGGGCACTATCTCCTAAGGAAGCATGCTAGGCAGCTTAGATTACTGGATATGGACACGTTTAGGTTCTGTGGTGATCTACAAGCCGAGGAAGACATAACGCACATACTGTGTGGGTGCGAGGGTATACCACGGAATCGTAGGAGGTTTCTAAGAGAATACTTCTTCGAGGCATTAGGGGAGCTGGGCGGCACAGACCACAGGAAGCTGGTTAACTTCTGCAGGGAGATTGGACTTTTTCTAGGAAAAGTTTTTAGGTTTTTTAGGTTTTTCTCCATTTGAAGTCTTGGTGTCAATTGGTTCCCTAGTGTTCGCGATGGGCCCTTCTGGTGCCATACTTCTTTGAATAAAACGGTGTAACAGTAACTGTCAATGGGGACATTTATTTAAAGATGTTGAAGGAATTTATTTACTCAGAACTGCGCTGAAGAAGTATCCATTTCAACAGTAATTGTTTCCAGCAAGATGGATTTGCACACACAGCCAGACCGGTTATGGCGGAGCTCCAACGAAAATTTCCAAACAAATTAATATTCCGCTGACCTCAAAGTCACTTGACCTGATTGCACAAGACTTTTTTATGGGGTTATGTCAAGCAAGAGGTGTACAAAACGAAACCAAGGAATTTGACTGAATTGAAGCAGTCCATTAAAACAATAATTGAGGCGATCCCGACATCAAACCTTCAGGCCGCAATGAATAATTTTCTGATCAGGAGTCGTCATTTACGGTCTATCATCTTCAAAAACAATTATGTAGCCATATTTATTATTGTAGCACATTTGGTGCGCCACCCTGTATATTAAAAGCTTTGAAACAGATTTGGCAGGGAGTGAGAAACTTAATTATTTTTTTTTTTTTGAATGAGAAGAGTTCGACCGGACCGACCGGTCTTTCAGCTGGACTCTGGAAATCGTTCAAAATATCTGGACATCCCAGCAAGTGCCGGCCCCGAAATAGATTTGAGGAATATGCCAAAATTTACTTTTCGAACTAGATATGCAGGCTTCGGTTTTCGGGGGCGCTCTCTTCAAATCAGTTTTGTTTCATCTCTTTCCATTGCTGAGATATTCAGAATTGTTTTGACGTACATACATACGAGTATATCCATCCATTTGTCTCGAGTTTATTGCATTACTTTCCACTCGTTGATATTGTTCTGCAAGTGTGGTTAATCGGTATCAGATATACCGTTGTTAACTGGGTGTAAGATCGCTGCTCGTTTTGTTTATGTTATAGAATGTTCTAGTTGTTATGAAATTTATATAGAGAGTACGCTCCGGTCTGGCTTTATCCCCACGGAGGCATTTATCTATATTGATGCTAAAGGGCTGGACCAGACGAAGGATGGTATCCCGGTATTATATCACCGCTATCGCAGCGCGAAAGATAAGCGTCTCATTGGTGGGGAAGTCGCCAAGGCTCATGAGCTCCTCTGTTTTAGCGCCGTAATAGCGGAGAGTGATAAGTTCTATACGAAAAAGCGATTCGGCCAATTTTGGTGGCTTGTTGAGGGGGTAGAGGCCAGCATGCCCACCCAAGACGGTGCATCCTCTTAGTTTATAAGTTAGACTAAGTTAGCTAAGCCGTTTCTGGGGAGGCCGGGCTTTTTTTACTTTTACTTTTAAATTCATTTTTATTAATTATTAGCTTATATCAACTTACATACTAGACAAAAATGATTAAATCTAACTTAAAATTAACAGGATACTTATTCTAGATTATTGATCCTTATGCTCCTAAACTTAACTATATCTTATAATTATTACCTTTCGGCCTAAAAACTATTTTACGAACTAATCTTACATATTATGTTTTTATCGAGAACATTTTTAAGAAAACTCGGCATCTTTATCAAATTTTATATTTTTATATAAAAAAAACAAATTACAAACTACCTACTCGACTTACTTAAACTAATTAACATATTCTAACTATAATTAGGATTCTGAGCACTCGTTGCATTACGAAACAAGTGGTCAAAATCCCAATTACTTTCCGAGCGCCTGGCAGTCGTCAACGTGCACACGCGCCGCCGTGAGCTGACTGATGCCTTACAGAATCAATCACCTCCTGGAAGCACCACCACAAGTTGGCGAGCCCGGCCCCTCCCAGAAACGCCCTAGCTAACTTAGTCTATCTTACAAACTAAGAGGATGTTACCTAGAGTAACGCACCGTCTTGGGAGGGCATGTTGAACCTTCCACCCTCAAAAAGCCACCAAAATTTGGCAAATTGCTTTTCTGTATCGAATTTATCCCTCTCCGCTATTGCGGTACTAAAACGGAATAGCTCATGAGCATTGGCGACGTCCTCGCCGCGGATGAGCCGGTGGTATAATACCGGGATACCATCCCTAGTCTGTACCAGCCCTTTTGCATCAATATGGATAAATGCCTCTGGCGGGATAAAGCCAGACCAGAGTGTACTCTCTATGTACATTTCATTGGGGTAGTAAGCCCCAAAGATAAGACTATTGTCGCTGGCCATCGCCCTTGCAACGTGCCTTCGAGTCACCTTAATGAGGAAATTGTCAATCCTATTCAACTAAGCCCCATCGTATAGGACCTTGTTGGGATAGTATTTTATATAGTTGGATACAGGCGTTCGGAACAACCGGAGACAGGTCCTAAGACATTGTCTCTCCAAAACTCGAATCTTTTCCATATAGCTAGGCGCTATATTAAACCATAATGGACAACCATAAGCGATGATCGGCCTTATAAGGGCCACGTAGCAAATGACCTTCACTCTGGAGTCAAGTTGACTGCTATGAAACAGTCTCCTTGTCAGAGCATAAGCCTTATTGGCCCCAGCAAGACAAGCAACTATATGTCTATCGAAATATAGAAACTGGTCAAGCCAGATACCTAGATATCTAACTGCGCTTCTCACCGCCAATGGCTGCCCATTTTGTCCAATAATGGCCATTTTTTCCAGTTTTTTCTGGTATCCCTAGAGGCCCCAGCCAATGCAGTTCTGTGCAAGATTGTTTCCGTCTTCTGAAAGTTGATTTTCAACTTCCAGTCGTCGCAATATCGCTTAATTTGATCGAAGTCACGCTGCAAAAGGATATTAATGACCTCGATTTTAGGACCTGATCTGTATGCCACCAAATCGTCGGCATACGCTATAGCATGGCTGAGTGAACCCACCAGATCACTCGTGTAAATGTTAAACAGGATCGGAGAATTGACCGCCCCCTGCTGTAAACCGTTTTTAATTTGAAAGACTCTGCTCGAAGTCACGTTGCCACATTTGACAACGAACTTCTTTCCCATAAGCATATTATAAATTACATATAGCAAAGGTTTGTGCATCCCCCGCCTGTAGAAAAGTCCCTCTAACCATACGGTGTCGAAAGCCTTCTCAAAATCAACCAGACAAGCACCCGTGCATTGGCTCTTGCATTTATTCCACTGAATGTCGGAAACCAGTTTCGACGCGGCATGAATAGTGTCATGCCTCGCCCTGAAACCAAACTGGTTGTCCGGAATTATGCTATTGTCCTCGACCCACTTTAACAGGGCTCTATTGACAACCTTTTCAAAGACCTTGCTAATATTCGGAAGCAAGCTAATTGACCGGAGATTGGCAGGGTTCGTCCTATCTTTACCTTTTTCGGGATAGGGTGTACCACAGCTACCTTCCAATGGGCCGGATAATGTGCATTATTCAGCGCATTGTTAAACAGCGTGGTAAAATATCTACAGCCTCCAGAGGCAGGTGTCTCAATATGACGTTTGGGACACCATCCATCCCCGCCGACTTTTAATTCTTTAGTGACTCGAAGATGCACAGAAGATCATACTTCGACACGAACAAGTGCGATGCATCTCAGCCATTGGCGACAACTGCATTAGCATGGTTTTCATCAGTGAACACGGTGAATCCGTTATTCTCAGATCGCCAATTCTCAAGTTCGGTGCGCAGATCGAAGTGGCTCACCAGAGCCCTATTCTCAATGTCTTGGTTACGGCGAACAGGATTGTTTACCGTATACACGGCCTCGAAACAAGCGCCCAGCAAATCCACTTTCTCCTGTGGGTCCTCGACCACGAAAAAATCGTCGTTTGAAGCGACACTTTCTGGACTTATTCCAGCAGTCAGTACTGTCTGTCTGTTCTCTGCTGTCTGGGAGATTCGAACACAAGGAATATCATTGTGATCTTTCCTCCTGAACAACTTATTTATCTGTGGGAACATATTCGGACTACAGGTTTTAATAGCCCGAATTTTATTGCCCCAATACAGACTTACAGATTTTTTGTAATTTTCTTTTATCAGCTGTTTCAGGATTCGGATCTCTGAATTCAGCATCCTTAACTCCGGGTCGTTGCGATCAGTAAATTGCCTGTACAGCCGTTTAAGCCTCGAGAGCAGTCTACTTTTCTGTCGGTATAGTGCGTCGATTGTAGGGTTTCTGTACTTTTCTGTCTGGTCGTCGTCGGAACGTCCTACTCGAGGAATAGTTTGTTCCATAGTTCGTTTGATGACGTCGTTCATTTGCAATAAATGCCGATCAATGTCATCATTTGTCATGTTACTGTTTGTCGGTGGGTCGATCCCACTCGAACGTATATCTCGCTTTAAAAATCTGGAGAAGCGCGACCATTGTGCCCTCCGATAACCGAATGAACACACTGCTTCGTACTCCTCCAGCAGCGTTTGCTCGTTCGGGATCCGTATTGCGGCGGCGAGTCCGTAGTGATCACTATCGTACTCAAACGCACGCAAACAGTTAAGCGTGTTTTGATCTATGTTCGTCAGTTGAAGTCTTGCGTCCGTTAAGGCCAAGTCCAGGAAAGCACCGCTTCTTGGGAAAGAAGGGATATCCGTCGCGTACAACTCGAGGTTGTACTCAATCATATTGAGGCGCCACCAGTCGTGAAACTGGTTGCCCCTGGGATTTGCAGTAACATTTCCCCATGCCGCATGTTTGGCATTAATATCTCCGGGGGGAGGCCGGGCTATTCAACGTGTGGTGGTGATTCCGGTAGGTGACTGACGCAGTAAGGCTTCACTCGGCACGACTGCCAGCCGCTCGGAAAGTAATTGGGATTTTGACCAATTGTTGTGTAATGCACCGAGTGCTCAGAATCCTTATTATAGTTAGAGTATGTTCAGTAGTTTAAGTAAGTAGAGTAGCTAGTTTGTAATTTATTTATTTATAAAAATAAAAATTTCTCTATGACAACTAATGTAAGATTACTTCCTTAAATAGCTTTTAGGCCGAAATGCAGTAATTAAAAAGTTATAGTTAAGTTTAGAGCGTCCGTATAAGGACCATTAATTTAGAATAAGTATCCTGCTAATTTTGAGTTAGATTTGATAATTTTTGTCTAGCATGTAAGTTGATATTATATCAATAAAAAATGAATTTTAAAGTCAAATGGTGTTGGACTACTAATCTCAAGATCTCCGGTTCAAATCCCGCCGAGTCAAAGTAACATCTAGAGTTTTTCCACTCGCGCCACCTCTTGCGAACCTCTGACAAACATCTAAGAGTATCAATTGTCATGAGAAGCTTCTCAAACTTTCCGTTCGGATTCGGCTTAAAATTGTAGGCCCCTTAATGGGCCGTTAATGGCTAATATTTATTTATTTTTTATATCTTTATTAAGAAGTACATGCTTATTTTCTAGCAAAACTATTCACTTGCAGGAAAGCATTTCCTTTTAATAACTTAAAATTGAAATGCGGTATGTGCATATTTTTTGACGTATACGCAAAAATTCAATACGGAAAGTATGAAGAAAAAAAACTATTGATTTTGATGGCGTGTACGGTAAACTCATTATTCAGTAGACTGCCAAGATGCGATTTCCATGGAAATGACACATACGGCAAAATAAGATTAGAGCGACGAATTGTTCTCTTTTTTTTGGGTTATAAGCCAGACTTTTGTTAGAGGTGGGGCAGTGGAAACGAAACGTATGTTAAGTTGTTGGATGTTTTGAACCTGAAATCTCTCTACTAGTATGTATAACTTGTGTGCTACAAAATAAACGCATAGTTTATACAAATTCAAATTTATACAAATTGTTTATTTTTTTTTGATAAGCACCGAAGAAAAACGAACAAAATCGTTAGAAAACAAAATACTAACGTGAATTCCCTGAAAAAGGAGTTGCAGAATAAAATGTATGCAGTTGGCGAGTTCACAATATAGAGTAGGTATTAGGTAATTCATAATTTTTCCAGTTAAATAATGTTATGTGCTAGGTTCACCTTACCGGGATTCACATTATCGAGATTCTACTGTATTATGTTTGCATTAGAAGAGTATGTGTAATTCTTACGCAGTCGCTTAATGGATTAATTTCGTCGCATTGGTGGATAAGGTTCAATGATCGCACCAGCTATAAAATAAACAAACACATGTCTCTGCACATGATTTATCCTCATTCACCTAAAAAGTAAATTATTGAAGAATGAGATTAAATGTCGTATCCAGATCTGGGTTTATTTTTGAGATCTGTTCATCTGTCAGAAATATCAAACCATGAATATGTTAGCTTATTTTATGGCGATCACTGAATAAACAAGTGTGAGAAGAACAAACAAGGCCAAAAAAAGGAAAGTGTGTAAGGCGCATAATTGTCGTTCTCATACAATTTTCCATTGCAACCCTTATCTCACTTCATTCATTCAAACAAACGGTTTCATTGTCCACAAGATTAAGTTGAATGTCGCCGTAACGAGATGCTATCAGTTAGATTTTAACTACGTAGTTAGATTAATCTCATACTTAGAATCGACTACCATGTTTCCATGCAATTCCAAACAGTGTAATTCCATTTAAGATTTGCTTGAATTCTGTAAGGAATTAATTAAGTGCACAAATCAATCCCATTACTACTCTCTTCCCCCCCCCCCCCCTGTAATGCCGTGCGGCAGCTATAAAATATCAAACCCAATCAGTTACTTATATAAAAGAATAGGTGCTTATATAAAAAAGAATAAAAACTTAGGGAAGGTCTTCAGGCCGCTTAGCGAACTGTTGGATACCCTATTCCTACTCCAATCCCTCATTAGTGGTAAAAGTCTAAATATGGCTGAATTGTAAAGAACGCTCTACATATTCTATTATACAACATGCAAATGAATTTATGGGAAAACAAAATTTTTACGAAAAACAGAACACTATATAAATGAATTTTTCAAAACGACTTTATCTGCATATTTTGCGAAGAGTAGGACTTTCATTTCCAATGATTTCTTCAGTAATACGTTTTTTTTTTAAATACGCGCACTATTAGTTGGCGGATTTTAAAAATCTTTAAACATGAGCCGTTAACCCCTGAAGAGTACATGTTGAAGATTTCAGCTTCCTAGCTCAAACTTCGAGTTTTGAATAAAACTGTGTTATTTGTATCAATGGCCGGATTCACAAAAATGTTAATTCCCGAGCATTTTGGCGGCCTAAAGATAATATTCATCAACATTTAAGCTCTCTAGCTCAAAAATAATTTTTATTGGCCGAATTTTAAAAATGTTTAAATTTGATTATTTTGGGCCCCTAGAGAGTATACCTATGAATAAAATGTCAGCTTTCTAGTTCAAGTTTAAAGGCCCAGTTTTTCCCGACAGACGGAAGGACGGACGGACATGGCTAACTTTTAGAGGTCTACGAGCAATATGAAGATATATTACAAACTATGAGTCAAAACTAATAAACCCTTAGAATAGGGTATGTCATTTGATAATTCTGCTATTTTCTCTAGTCCAACTAGAACATATTGAACCTGAAAATTAAAATCCAAAATACTCAGATTAAAAATGTAACTATACCACCGACAAAATTGCAATTTAAAAAGACAAAGTTGACCACGATAGGAGAAGTGGTTCGGAAATGGCACGGGATTTAAATCACGATTTTTTGTATTTTAAGTCAAACAAGTGCATATTGAACTTGCAAATTAAATTAATTAAAATTATATTAAAAATTAAATCAAATATCTGATAACACCACTTTTTAGGGCTAGAAAATTGAAACTTAAAAGTATAAAGTTGACCACTATAGGACAACTGATTTGGAAAGGGCAGCGATTCAATATTTTTTTTTAAATAAATAAATATTGGGCTATAAACGGCCCATACAGGGCCTAATCTTCAGAGTTAGTAGTCTTACTCAGTAACCTTGCGCTACTGCGCCAACCCCCCAAACGTTATCTGAATATGTAGAAAACAGTGATTGGAAGCACTGATCTATATCCGCTTACAGACTCAGCGGCGATATATAGCCCCGCTATAGTTAACGTATGTAGGCTACGTTGCTGTTGTATTTAACATGCAAATGTGAATGAGCGTGAATGATAAAACTTACCTAAAAAAGAATTGCCACGAAGTCGAATTTCATAGAATATATTGTGTTGAAAATGTTTGTATGGCAGGTGTTGACAGAAAAAACTCCTGCCACAGCTTTTCCAATTTCAAGAGCTTTCTCATAAATTCCCTTAGTAAAAACAATCCAACGAGGCACAATGCACGCACATCACACACAGTGATACGTTAAACCTGTAGGTACTGCGAAATTAAGCAAAACAAATAAGGCCCAAAAATTGTACACGCAGTGCAAAAACAACGAAAATATGACGTATTTTGGGTGTAATTCAACCTTTTATTGGGTTAAATTCATTTTTTGAATCTCTTTGAAATAAGGCCCAAATTTTGGAGAATGGAAGTAGACCCAAAGAATTTTTTGTGGGCCTTTTTCACTAATTGCATTAACTTAAAAAGAGATTTTTTGCAACGCAAGTCTGAAAAAACGTGAAGTATTTTAGAAATATACCCAACATTGCACCTACCCAACCTCGCATTTGCTGCCCCCTTGCAACCACCCTCATTGGGGTCACTGTTGGATTTGGAGTAGGTGCGAGGCTGGGGTAAGTTCAATGTTAAGGATAATATTTTATTATGAAAATAGCTGAAAGCTGTAGAAGGTTTTTTTTTATTTATTTTTTTATTATAATTTGCTTACGCTTACCCTTATAATGCTAAGAACACAGCGTAAGCATTTGTGTTTTAACAGCAAGCAGCACCTGGCAATATCGTATTTCATTGCATGCTTTTCGGTGCTACTTGCTATTAGAAAGAATAGAGAGATAGGAAAGAAGTGTTTGGGTGTAGTTGTAGGGTTTTTCTCCACGGGTGGTGTCTAAGGTACTTAGGGAGATTACGATTTCATGTATTCGATATAAAGTAATGGACTTGGCCGGGATTCGACGCACGACCTTCCATTCCGTAAGCGAATACACTACTACTGCACCATTGCCACCCGCTAGATAAAAGGTAGAATAAAAGTAGAATAAAAGTGTTGCTTTAATTTTTTTGGAGATATTTTTTTTTTGTTTGAAATATAAAAAAATATACAAAAGTTCTTTTGGGCTCCATTTTCACAGACGAAATTGGGCTTTATGTCGTTATGAAATAAGACCCAACTTTGTGGGCTTTATTTCATTTTGCCTTTTCGGGCGTTGTTTTCTTTGGCGTAATTTCGCAGCGCCCACTAAATGAGTCAAACCGTTCTGCGACTTCAGTTGCCTGGGACCTTGAGACGAATTTTTCATAACAACCGAAGCTTGTAACTTTTCATAGATATGTGGACAGTTTTTCTAATTTATTATTAAACGATTTTTTTTTTATTTAAATCTCTCCTCTTTTTTTTAATATAATTGATATATAATATTACTGGTATATTATATTGGTGCCTCACTACCAAGATTCAATGAAAAAGTTTCATTAACGCAAAATGAAATCATATCTATGTATACAAATGTATAGAATTATTCTTTACACAAATCAACATTGATTTGTTAAGAACTGCCACTTCAAAGGACAGTGCCAAATATAATATTTATGCAAATGAAAGGCGAAAAGGATAACATGAATTAGAACTGACCAATAAGCATTATATACCAAAACCTACATGTGTTAAAGGTTCACGAATATGCAGAAAACCAACTCCATATTTCAAGCCGAAATACATGCAATTGAACTCTGTATCAGAGAGATCCTAAACAGAAATACTACCAACGAGTATATTTATATCCTCTCTGACAGCTTGATATTAAAGCCTTTTAAATCATTTCAAAAAAAATCATTTGGGACTGACTCAAGCTGCTGACAACATTAGCCAGCACAAATAGAGTTCACTCAACCTTCACATGGACAATATCTACCAAAGTAGATATTTGAATTTTTATTTATTTTTCATTAGATCAATGCAGTTTCGAATCACTTATTTTCTGTTATCGGGAAAATAGGCACATGGATGTGTAAGAAAATGAAAAGTTTGGTCATTTTTCTTTTTTAGTTCAGAGCACAGTATGAGTTGCCAAACAGAAAGTTCCTGTTTCTCTTTTGGCTCAGATACATCAGAGCGTTCAAATTGTATTTCGTTTTCTGTTCAGAGGTTTCTGCACTTAAGCAAATAAAATCTTATTAATTTATTATGCTTGAAGAAAGATTATCGCAGCTAGCTGTGATAAAAATCAGGAACAGTTTCCATGATGAGGTTTTGGAAACTTTTGTCAAAAAGGCTATACCTATTGAACTAACGTAAAAATAATACATACATACTTATGGTATCTATAATATTGTTTCTTAAAACAAAAATTAAATAAACAAAAGTAAACAAAATAAAAACAAAATTGAGCTCTAGTCTACCACGTTTTCGTGCGTCGAGGTCCTGGAGAAAACTAAGAAAGCCGCTTTTATCGAACAAAAAAAAATTGAGAACACCAAGTTGAGAAGTTAAGAACATGCCAGCATGTCCTTTCTGAGAACAGAATTTAAGATAAACAGAGGAGTCTGCGCTCTACTAGAGGAAATATTCACAAGCATCGATATTGAAGTCCAGGCTTTAATAAAGATTTAGAGGATCTATTTAACCTCCGCTTTGCAGATGGCATACCTCTTTTTGTAGAAACGCCGAATGAATAACAAGAAGTAATAACAAGTTATCGGAAGGATAATTTAGATTGGAAATGAACCAGATGAATACAAAACTCATGACAGCACTGAAATTGAAATTAAATTAGGAAGAGACAAGCTCGCGTACGTACAGGGGTACATCTATTTGATATTTGGTATTTGGTATTCTGGTATCCCAGAGATGGTATAAGAGCGGGAAGTCAGCTTTTAAGATGACAAGATGACCTTCAGAGAATGAATCCTAGATGGCTGCATACTTTGGAGAACAGAGGCGTTGACAATTATGGTGTGGGTGGAGCTGAATCCCTTGGCAGATGTAGGCACGCTTGCGATCGCACGGCACGTAGGACTTTTTCTGATGATCATTCTCCTTGCCTGGAACATATGGCGCAAGACAAAGGGTAAGCTCAACATTCCATCATTCAACCTGCATCTGCAAGGAAGTCCGGCTGCAAGCACATCCGGCCATCACCAGATATCTGCTTAGCAACCACCCTCTCTTTTTCAACGGATCTACGGGGCATAGATTTTCGAACAGGGAGGAGTTAACATAATCTAGCGTGGGCAAGGCATACATGCCAACATACATACAGAGCATATGCCGGGTACATGATACGTGAATAAATATGATCCGCAGTATTGCCTTGATTGCAGCCTTCCCACCGATCGTCGCCTGACTCGTGAATTGAGCTGACTCAAATGCACGCGTATCCGTTGCTGACCAGGGAGAAATGTCGCCACCAGGGAGCCTGCGTCTAGGGAATTGGATATAGAATAACTTAGTTCTAAGTTGGAATTCATAGCAAGCAGATAAACTGTTGTATTATTCCCCTGATTTATAAGATCGCGAAAAAGCGATTAAAACATAGGGACGGGCTACAGTCCGCTTGGGCGAACTGTTGGATACCCTATTCTTATTCCTATCCATCATAAGTGGGCGTGACAAAAGTCTAAGTATGGTTGAATTGTTAAGAACGCTATACATATTTTGTTATATAACATTTAAAGGATTTTATCAAAAAAAAACGCTCCCTAGCTCAAACTTGGTTGTTTCAATAAAATTGTTTTATTTAATTGTGGGCGTATCAGTAGGCGGATTTAAAAAAAAATAACACATGAGAATAAAGGGCACCTAGAGAGTATATATTATAGATTTCAGCTCCCTAGCTCAAACTTTGAATTAAAAAAAAAAAAAAAAATAATTGTGGGCGTGTCAGTGGGCGGATTTTGAAAATATTTACACATGAGCATAAAGGGTCCATAGAGAGTATATATTATAAATTTCAGCTCCCTAGCTCAAACTTTGGATTTTCAAAAATTAATATATACCCTTAGAATGGGTATAAACAAATTATTTTATTTATTTGTGGGCGTGTCAGAGGGCGGATTTCGAAAATTTTTTATCCCTAGCAGTTTTAGGAGTCGTAGATCATATATAAAAAATTTCAGCTTTCTAGCTCAAAATTCGATTTTTTCCAAAATTTTGTTTTTTTGAGTTTGTGGGCGTGTCTGTGGGCGGATTTCAAAAATTCGTAAACTTGATTATTTCGGGACCCTAGAGAGTATATGGTTAAAATTTCAGCTCTCTAGGTCCAGTTTAAAGGCCTAATTTTTGGCTACAGACGGACGGACGGACGGACGGACGGACGGACGGACATGGCTAGATCGACATTACTATCGATGCTGATCATAAATATAGTAACTTTTAGGGGTCTACGGGCAATATTAAGGTATGTTACAAACTATGCGTCAAAATTAATATACCCTTAGAATAGGGTATAAAAAGTATAAAGTAGTTTTATTCGGACTGTGGTTACTCGTAAAATAGTTCTTTTGGTGTCCACGGGGCAGGACTCTTTAATTTAAATAATAAATAAATAAATAATAAAAAAATAATTAATGAACAATAGAAACAAAAAAAAAACAAATAAATAGTAGAACAAAAAATAACAAATAAAGAATAAATAAATAATAAATACAAATTTAATTGATGAATAATAGATAAAAAATGAAAAATAAATATATATATTTTTTTATTTATTTATTGGTATAGACTTATACAATAAGATACAGTATCTTCTTAGATAGCATAAGTTTGATTGATATCTTTGAATAATGTGTTATAAGATTACAAAAATAGAAAAAAGAAGCTAACAATATTGTAGATATAATTATTTGAATCCAATCAGAAAAAGAAAATAAATAAACATTGAGCGAAGGATAAAGGAAATAGTTGATAAGAAAAGAAAGGGGATAGATAAAAAACAAAATAACAATCATCATCATATTAATGTCGCCAAGTACTCCTTGAGCCTCCTTCCGAAAAGTTCTGTATAGCTAGTCATCCTTAGATGTAGAGTAGAGGAAGAGCATTCCATAGACGAATCGATTTATAAAAAATTGGCGCTCGGATACTAAAGATGCGTAATGCACTGGCACAAGGTTCAAAGATCTAAGAGTACGCGGCTGGCAGATCTTATTAAAAAGGTAAGCTGGCTGACGCGATTGCAATATATTGTTAAGCAATGTTAGAGTTCTTAGTTTGAAGAGATTTTCAAGAGTAACGCCATGTATAGATTTGGAGAATTGAGATATGTGGTCATACCTTCTTACTCCATAGATATGCCTTGCTATGCTGTTGTAAGCAACATTTAGTTTATGCTTGTGCACAGAATCACAATTGTAAAAAGTTCACAACCGTACAGCAACAAAGGGATGAGTAATGTTTTGGTACCATTCTTGTTTTAAGGGTGTAATTCTATGGTTTGTCTACAGCATACGAAGCCATCCATAAACTTTCTCGATTATCAGTCTGATATGGGTATTCCAAGACAGTGTTTTTGTAAACGTAATACCAAGGTTTTTAGCTGAATCCACGAATTAAAGAATCGTCCATTAGTCTTTTTAGTATTTTTTATTTTGTGCCAAATT
The DNA here is from genome assembly GCA_949715645.1 of Portevinia maculata. Classification (NCBI taxonomy): domain Eukaryota; kingdom Metazoa; phylum Arthropoda; class Insecta; order Diptera; family Syrphidae; genus Portevinia; species Portevinia maculata. Next base: position 227,958,521 of record OX454526.1, read on the forward strand.
ATTTTGTTTTTGTTATTAACTTGTTTGACCATTTTTTTATTGCAATTGTTGTAGGTAATATTTTTAATTCTCCTCCTATCTTCATATATCTGTAAGCAGCTTCATCAATCTGTAAGAATATACATACATGCACTATTGTAGGGTGAGGCCCGCCATCTATGAGAGAAGAACCTGATCTGGCGAAAATATCCTAAGACGATATTCTTTTCATAACTAGAGGAGAATTCTATTAGAAATGGAAATCACACATTACGAGACATTAAGCCAACTCATAAAATTAATCTCAAGCAGACTTGTCTCTTCGTAACGTTGTTTCTGTTTTTTTAATCATAATTGCGGTAAGTCGCACTTCGGTCATCCTCAACCAAAGCTAGCGCCCTGACGACTTATTCTACCGTATTTTACAAAAATCACTAACAACTAATCAAGTTAAAACAAATCCATAACAACAAACTCATTTAAACACTACCTATAGAGTTGAGAGAAGCCAAAATTGGTATATCTCACGTCGAGTATGAAAAAACAAATGCAATGCGGTTTTCCTCAATATGAAGCACGTATCAAAACGAAAATGAAAAGAGATGATGCAAATAGGCATACAAGTAAACAACTGTACCAGTAAACCACTAAAAAAGCCTAGGGACGGGCTACAGCTACAGCTGGGCGAACTTTCGGATACCCTATTCTTATTCCTATCCCTCATAAGTGGGCGCGACAAAAGTCTAAGTATAGTTGAATTGTTAAGAGCGCTCTACATATTTTGTTTTATAACATTTAGAGGATTTAATCGAAAAAACGAGGCTTTTGTAAATAAAACGCTGCCTAGCTTAAACTTTGGTTTTTCAATAAAATTGTTTTATTTAATTGCGGGCGTGTCAGTGGGCGGATTTAAAAAATATTTGAACATAAGTATAAATTGCGCCTAGAGAGTCTATATTATAAATTTCAGCTCAATAGCTCAAACTTTGGGTTTTCAAAAAAAGTTTTTTCTTAAATTGTGGGCGTGTCAGTGGGCGGTTTTTTTTTAAATATTTACAGATGAGCATAAAGCGCCCCTAGAGAGGATACTTTATAAATTTCAGCTCCCTAGCTCAAACTTTGGCTTTTCAATAAAATTGTTTTATTTAATTGTGGGCGTGTCAGTGGGCGGGTTTTAGAAATTTTATCTCCCGATCATATATAAAAAAATTCAGTTTTCTAGCTAAAAATTCGATTTTTCGATTAATTTGTTTTTTGAGTTTGTGGGAGTGTCTGTGGGCGGATTTCAAAAATTTTAGAGAGTGAATGCTTAAAATTTCAGCTCTCTAGGTCCAGTTTAAAGGCATAATTTTTGCCGACAGACGGACGGACGGACATGGCTACATCGACATTACTATCGATACTGGTCATAAATTATAGTAAATGTTAGGGGTGTACGGGCAATATTAAGGTATGTTACAAACTTCGCGTCAAAATTAATATACCTACCCTTAGAATAGGGTATACAAATCTCATATGTATTACCAAAATGATAACAACACATGCATTTGTTTTGTAACTCATTTTCTTAACCATCAATTTCTGTAGGACTGGCATCGCTGGTTAGTAGGTTAAGCTCCTAGGTAGTATCTGATTTCGGTTTCGATTTCGATTCTCCATCTCTACGGCGAACGAATGAAGGATTGTACGGCTTCGGTTTAAATTTGCGTGTTTCTCTCAATATTTTTTATTCGCTTTGCATCTATGATCCGATGCACACGCGTGGCAGATTGTAGCAAATTCTGTTGGAATTTTGATTTTTTTTTTAAATATTCAGTTGTGGTGTGTAAGTAGTCTTACTGTTAAGTGCAATAAATAGTTGACAATATAATGTCGCAAAAAATACGCAAGGAAACTGAAAACGGGATGAATGTTCATCCCCTGAAAGTTGCAGTAATTGGAGCGGGATTGGTGAGTGAGATTTATTTAATTTATAAATTTGTTTGCGAGTTGGGCGAATTCATGCTGTGTTGCTGGATCTCATTTTGAAAAATGCTACAGTCGAACCTTGAATCTCAGACATGAACACATTAGTGTGTTATCTGTAATTCGGCAGATATAACCATCGTTTATTATCTAATATATTTTGGAAGTCTACAAATCTTGCAATTTCACAAGGCCAACAATAGCCGCATTTTATTATCGCTGCCGATCTTTATAGATTATCTCATGCAAATAAAACGATCCGGATCATCAAACATGTTTTCTTTGCAAGTCTTGCACGCCATTTAAATTGATGTTTTCTTTTATTCTAATTTTATTTGCTTTACCATTCTTGCGCTTTGTTTTGTTTATTCAATTTTTGGAATTCTTGTCCTCACAATACAGATTTACACCAAACTGCACTCAACAATCAACTAGGACTTGTTTATTTGCCATCAATCAGAGAATATTAACCAGTCTTACGGACTTACATAAATACAAATGTATATTTTATTAATTTTTTTATATGAAGTTTTATCTTTAAAAAACTTAACGGAAAAGTGTTTCTGGGGAATTTCGAGAGATTTCATTCGGAATAGTTAGCAGCTGCGATTATAGGTTGGCTTATAAATTCTTCAAAGACTTTGTGGTAAATTAACTTTCAACATTTGCATGGGAAATCTTTTACAACAGGGTGGTAAACTTCTAACATAAAGTTGGTGTGCAAATCAATATGGTAAACGTGCAAAACTGTTTTAACCAATAAACGGTCGTGTTGCAGTTAGGCAGTGGCATTTTGAATGGTCCCTCTGTCACACTCTACTGATAAAACGTAGATGCGTATCTAACAGCTGATTGATTTACCATAAATAACGCAAGCAGACTTAATTGGTGTTTATAAAACTTTCGTCGTAAAGTTACACTTTTACGAAAATGGTAAACTTACCTACGACTTTGCATGAATACCCTTATTGTGTTTTTGATAATTTTGTTTTTCTATTTTGCCACTTCTTACTTGCAGCGCAGAATTAAAAAAGAAACTTTGAAAAGTTAAAATTGTTCAAGTATCGCTCTGGCTGTGAGTTTTTGAAATACATTTTTGTTTCATGAAAATTGAACCCGATAGAACACAGGATCTCGTAGAGTTGTTGTACTGCGGGTAAACGGATGATCAATATTCCATAAATGGATCTTCTCAAATAATAAAACGCAGCTAATGCTTATGCGAATTATTCAGCGAGTCTCGATTAATGGAAATAAATATCTAAAAGATGAAATTGATTCGCCATGGTGAAACAAAATTTCGCATCACATTGTTCTGTTTTTACCGGGGTGTATACTTCTGACTTGTGCAATTAACGAGAAATACTTGTAAGATCTGTAAAATTTGTAGAAAAGTTACAGCTTTACAGTGTTGTTGTTTTGTTAAATATATTGTACGTAGCATTTTCTTTACAAAGGGTTACCTGTAACGCTCAACTTGTAGATTTGTTAAACATTCGAAAATATTGACCATTTGAATATATTGTGAATTGATGATTGTTATTTTCTAACTCCCAATTTTGCATAACTCGCTTGGCGCATATACAAAAGATACAGTTCGTTTCAACCTTCCATGGAAAGTTGTTGGATGCTATTTACTGCTTACATTTCTCTTGTGTCTTAACCATGAGTGAGCCTGACACAGACCATATGGCATGTTCATTGTTCCTAGTGTCGATGGGAAATGCTTGTAGGAGAAATAGAAAACAAAATACAAGAAAATTACCATGGTGGTGCAATGATCAGTGATGGTGCACCTATACTAGTTTTTCATTTGACCTCACTCGACATTTTAGATGGATAGGTACAATTTATTTCGCCTATAATTTATAATTTTCTATTGCCCAATTAAAACATAGGGACGGGCTACAGTCCGCTTGGGCGAACTGTTGGATACCCTATTCTTATTCCAATCCCTCATAAGTGGGCGTGACAAAAGTCTAAGTATGGTTGAATTGTTAAGAACGCTCTACATATTTTGTTATATACCTAACATTTAAAGGATTTTATCAAAAAAAAACGCTCTCTAGCTCAAACTTGGGTGTTTCAATAAAATTGTTTTATTTAATTGTGCGCGTGTCAGTGGGCGGATTTTGAATTTTTTTTACCCCGAGCAGTTTTAGGAGTCATAGATCATATATAAAAAATTTCAGCTTTCTAGCTCAAAATTCGATTTGTTCCAAAATTTTGTTTTTTTGAGTTTGTGGGCGTGTCTGTGGGCGGATTTCAAAAATTCGTAAACTTGATTATTTCGGGACCCTAGAGAGTATATGGTTAAAATTTCAGCTCTCTAGGTCCAGTTTAAAGGCCTAATTGTTGCCGACAGACGGACGGAAGGACGGATGGACGGACGGACGGACATGGCTAGTTCGACATTACTATCGATGCTGATCATAAATATAGTAACTTTTAGGGGTCTACGGGCAATATTAAGGTATGTTACAAACTATGCGTCAAAATTAATATACCCTTAGAATAGGGTATAAAAATAAGGTATCATGAAGTAAATAGCTAAACATTAAAAATAAATTAACGCAAAGTATATCAGTGAACCATAAAATAAATCATTTAACGTTAAGTAGGTTAGTAAAGTAACATAAAGTTAAGTAAATAAATAAACAAATAAAATAACATTAAACTAATATTATAACAATAAATCTGGTTAAATTTCGACTTGGAACATTAATTGATTTACAATTAGTGTATTATCAGCCAATTCACATCTTATCATGGATGTGCTATTGAGTTTCCTTATTCTATCAGAGATTATAATTATTATTATTTTTGTATACATTATAAGATCTGTGTGGTGGAGTGTTTAAAGCAAGCAATTATCACGTGCAGAAATTTGCCGGCACATAAAGTGCTCTCACAGGCTCATCATTTAGTGTAAATGTTAATAAGGACCTTGACATAAAACAAATATAATAATAATTACCCTTATAACTATACAAAACTAATACAGGCACACAAAATGCAAATACTTCAAAATACTAAGGCAATATTACGCAAAATATTTTTAAGCTTATTTTACTAATGTGCATTTAATTATAGATCCACATAACCATTTTAACTATAGATTCTACTCATGCGACTAATAGGCTCATGCCTCCCACAATTCATTCTATGATGAGGGCTAAACAATAAGTCAACGCTACGTAAATTGTGGGCGCCACAACGAAAATTAAAGCCAGTACAAGAAAGCAAATTAGACGAAAATGCTGTAAAAAAGTGATCTCGCTATTAAGCCTTGGTTAAGAAAGGGGTATTATTTGGAGATGCTCCATACGTTGACTGTTAGGAAAAGGATAATATGGATCATCCCATAGAAGTCCCCGCGTTGCCGCGTTGCGATTTGAATTTGAAATTTGTGAAGCATATTATAGATTTAGACGAACAAAACAATTGTACAATGACAAGTAGGTGCCATTAAATTCTTAAAACCAATAAAATTACTAAAATAAACCACAAATGCAACATTACAAAGATAATGTTTTGACAATGAATATTAAAAGATGGAAGGAATATTCTTTCTAGTGAATGGCAATATGTTGACATTTAGAAGGGTTCGGGAATATTTTCAACACCCCAACTAGCAAAGCTACGAGTATTAATGTCGGTTTTTCAGATTTATAGATTGCTCTGATTTAACATCACTATTGGCTTATTTAAATAGAATTGGACCTAAGTGACTTCCTTGAGGAACTCCAGGCTGAGCTGTGAAAGATTCTGACAGCGATAATTTTAATTTGACTTAACAAACCCTTGAGATAAGGTATGAATCAACCTATTTTATGAAACCTGGTGGGAAACCACAAGCACTGAGGTGAAATTCGATTATTTCATGAAGCAAGCTTTAGCGAACTCAGAGCATTCGTTCGTATTCTGTATTCCATTTCGTCTTTTTTCTCGAAGGTATTGGAACGTGCATCCAAGAAGCATTATAGAATAGTAACAGTGGATCTGTATTCATTACAATTACATTGCGGCAGCGATATGTTAACTTCTCACATACAATTTGCTCAAAGAGCTTAGGAATACGTACACATTTTCAAATAGGTCTAATAAGTGATGTTATCACGTTCGCCTTTTTTAAATGTAGGTGTAATAAAGGCACTTATAGACAATTGAAACAGATATTTAAGGTAGGGATCAATGGCATGACTACATTTTTTAAGATCAATTGGTGCAATGTTATCGGGACCTGATGAAAAGTCGGTCTTAAGAAAAGAAAAAAATTTCAAAACTGTTTCCAAATCGAATCCAAAGTTAGTAAAGCTCAAGTAAAGCTAAAGGTTCAATGCATATTTTCATATTTCATATTTATTCGTGTAGACTTATTCAATAAGATCATTCCACAATATCCTCTCAAATAGTATACTTACTTACTTAGGTGGCGCTACAGCCCGGGGTGGACCTGGGCCTCAACCTATACGCCTCTCCAGTTACCACGATTTTTGGCTAACTGCCTCCAGTTGCGCACTCCAAGTTGGTTGAGGTCCCCTTCCACTTGCACGTACCACCTAAGGCGAGGTCTTCCCCTACTGCGACGTGGTCCTTCTGGGTTGGAATCGAGGACTCTTCGGGCCGGAGCGTTGGTGTCGCTCTGCATGCCCTAGCCATCTTAGTCGACTGATACGTATTTTTTATTGACCAGGTCAATGTAGCTGTACAGCTCGTAGAGTTCGCTGTTAAATCCCCTCCTCCGAAGCCCGTCAACGCAGACGGGACCGAAAATCACTCGAAGAATTTTGCGTTCGAAACGACGAAGAAGATCTTCATCCGCTTTTGCTAATGTCCACGCTTTTACGCCGTAGAGCAGGACTGGGATGATGAGGGTCTTATATAAAGTCACCTTAGTTTTTCTTGACAAGGCCTTACTAATCAATTGCCGTCATAGCCTTAAGGCAGCGCATCACCTTGTCTTAATCCTTTTTTGAAATCAAAGGTCCCGGTGAGACCTTTGGAGCAGCGGGCGTTCTCCATCGTCATCCTGCACAATCTGAAAAGTTTGTCAGGGATGCCAAAACTAGACATGGCTCTGTATAGCTGGTCTCTATAGATGCTGTCATATTCGGCCTTAAAATCGATAAAAAGATGGTGGTTATCGATTTGGACTTCTTGGGTCTTCTCCAGGATCTGCCCTAGTGTAAATATCTGATCGGCCGTGGACTTACCGCGGCTAAAACCGCACTGGTAGGGACCAATCAGGTCGTTGATGAATGGTTTCAGGCGTTCACACAGACATGATCTTATAGGCAGTATTCAGGAGACTGATGCCTCTAAAATTGGCGCAGTTTATAGGTTCTCGTTTCTTGTGGATCGGGCAAACGATGCTGAGGTTCCATTTATCAGGCATACTTTCTTCTGACCAAATCTTGGAAACGAGTTGGTGTATGGTCTCCATCAGGCCATTTCCCGCTGCCTTAAAAAGCTCGGCATTTAAACCGTCTGGTCTAGCAGCTTTATTTGGAGATATCGCTAACCTCACTTCGTTTTGTTCAGGTGGACGGACGTCTTGGCTTTCATCGTCAAGGCTGAATGGTTCGTCCTGCCTGACAGCATAATTTGTGCCGTTTAACAGTCTGCAGAAATGGTTTTTCCATGTCCTCAGCACCGACTGTGACTCTACTACAAGATTTCCTTGTTCGTCTCAACAGGTCTCTGTTCGGGTCTTATTTCCGTGACACGTCCTTTTTACCTTTTGGTAAAACTTCCGAATATTGTTCCTGGAGTAGCACCTCTGTATTTCTTAAACAGTATAAGCTTAATTAATTCATTTACATAATGCGTTATAAAGTAACAACAAGAAAAAAAACTAACAATTCAGAGAAATCATAAACTGATTTAATAAAAATTCATAAAAAGCAATGAAAAGGAAGAAATAGAAAGAAAAGGAAGAACAAGTTTGCATAAGAAAATAAGTCATAAAAAAGAACAATCATCATTAAATTACATAAATTACATTAATGTCTCCAAGTACGTCTTGAGTTTCATCTCGAAAAAAATTGGCGCCCGGATAACAAAAAGATGTAATGCAGTGGCACAAGGTTTAACGATCTTAAAGAATGCGAATGACAGATTTTTTTGTATGCCATATATTGATTTGTAAAATTGAGAAATGTGGTCATACTTTCTTAATCCGAAGATATATACCTGGCGGTACTACTTTAGGCAACAATAAATTTACGCTTGTGCTTATAATCACATTTGTAAAAAAGATCACAACTGTAAAGCATAATAGGGATAAGTAATGTTTTGGCTAAGATGATTCTTGTTTTCAAGGGTGTAATTTTATGGTTTGTCCAAAGTGCTCCATAAACTCTCCCGATTGCCAATCTGATATGCTTATTCCAAGAAAATGTTTTTGTAGAAATTATACCCAGGTTTTTAGCAGAATGGATAAACGCAATTTGATTGCGTTCAAGGTATGTGAAATACAGACTTGATTGAAAATGGTTTCTAAATTTGCATGTACCACCATTGGAACCCCATGTAAAAGTGCATCGCTCATCGTCTCCTTTAGTGGTTGTTTTTTTTTCGGAAGTCTCCACGTGAGCTTTTATTTTTTGTAACGCCTCGCCGTGTTTTCTGTTCGTTGTTTTCGTCAATGTGACAATCTCGTTTTGTTTTGATTCCAGCAAAGTCAAAAGTGAAATTACAGCTTCAAGAGAAGATTTTAAGGCTCAAACTTCTGAATCAATTGTTTGCGTTATTCTTTTTTCCGAGTCGATGATTTGTGACATAATTTTCTCAAGTTTTTCCAATACAGTGCATTCATAATGAGAGTTTTTTTTAAACAAATTTGGCATCGGTGATGTTTCAGGCTGTGGTACTTTCTCAAGTGTTGGTATTTTGGTTTGTGAACGTGTTGATATTTTTGTGGTTGCTTCGGAGGAGAAGGAGATTCTGGTAACTGTTTTCTGTTCCGTTTTGCAGACATTAATTCTCAAAAGTTGTTCATGTAAAACAAATTTGGCATCGGTGATGTTTCAGGCTGTGGTACTTTCTCAAGTGTTGGTATTTTGGTTTGTGAACGTGTTGATATTTTTGTGGTTGCTTCGGAGGAGAAGGAGATTCTGGTAACTGTTTTCTGTTCCGTTTTGCAGACATTAATTCTCAAAAGTTGTTCATGTAAAGGTAAGTTGGGGACAATTTTTATTCAGAAGGTTAAGCAGTTAAGCACGTAACGTAGAAAGAGCAGAAGTAAGATTTTTTGTTTCAGTTTTTTTTTTAGTTATTTTAACTAGTAAATTAAATGAACATTCGTCAATAAAGAGCGAAAACACTTTTTGTCTTTGGCGTAAGATTTTAAACCAGCACTGTGTCACACACCTCTGCTTAGTAACACATTTCACACATGTTTTACAATGTTGGTTGTCATTTAATTTTTTTGGGGCTTAATTTCAATTTCAAATTTATTTATTCTCTTCGGTGAAATTATCTTATGTACATGTAAGGATAGTTTTAATATAGAGATTAGAATACATTGATTCTTAGCAACCAAAGTAATTCAGAATGGAATAAATTCATATGCAAGTGAACATTGGTATGAGAAAAATATGAGCGGAAAAACATGGATGCAAAAAATAACAATGTGGTAAAATCACCTTACAACTACTTAAAAATAAGGGGCGTTCAATATATTCTCGGTATCGATATGAAGGAAAATGCGAATTCAATTTAAATTGTCTTTATTTTTCAATATAATTTCCCCTAACATCAATGCATTTGTTACATCTTGAGATAAGCTTTTTTAAACCCTCAAAAAAATAAATTTCCTCTTTCTCTGCAAAATACCCATTTATTGCCGACTTGAGTTCTTCATCATCCGAAAATCTTTTTCCACGAAGACATTTTTTCAAATCCGGAAACAGAAAATAATCACTAGGGGCAAGGTCTGGACTATAGGGTGGGTGTTGGATTTCTTCGAAACCACAATCTCGCGCAGCAGCCTTCGAAACTCGCGCCGTGTGAACAGGAGCGTTGTCATGAAGAAGCAACACACCCGCTGCGAGTTTATCCCGTCTTTTATTTTTAATTTCCTCCCGCAAATTATGCAAAGTGGAAGCGTAGGATGTGGTGTTGATGGTTTCACCTTTTTTTTTTGTACTCAATGAGCAAGATTCCCTTTGAGTCCCAAAAAACTGTGGCCATTAGCTTCCCGGCAGACGGAGTGACTTTGAACTTCTTCGGGTGGTCTGTTCCTTTTTTATGCCACTGCATGAACTCTTGTTTGCTTTCAAGGTCATAGTAGTGGACCCATGTTTCGTTCCCAGTAACAATTCGATCCATAACACCGTCCGCGTTCTCACTACACAACTCCAAAAGCTCTCTACAGCATGCGATTCTCACTTTTTTCTGAGGCGCTGTGAGCATTCGTGGCACCCACCTTGGACTGACCTTTGAAAGGTTAAGATGGTCATAAAAAATGGTGTGAATGGTACCAATTGAAAGCTTAGTGATCTCTGCCATCATTTTCACCTTTATTCGGGCATCCTCAAGAACAAGTTTTTCGACTTCTTTGATGCTTTCTCCCGTACAAGCAGTAGCCGGGGCGCCGGAGCGGGGGTCGTCTTCAATGCTCTCTCTGCCACTCTTGAACTCACTTGACCACTTTTGCACAGTTGATAATGAAGGTGCAGAACCCTGGTAAACAGCCACCATCACTTCATGAATAGTTTTTTGACTTTTTCCTTGCTTAGTGAGAAATTTAATTACAGCGCGATGCTCAATTTTCACCATCATCGTCTCAGTTGCAATTATGATTCTGTTTAACTAGAGATAAAACGCGAATTAATAATCACATTTATATGAAATTTTACATGAATGCACTAAAATAATAGTATTACTTGATAAATAAGTCAATTTATATATACAACCACAGCTTCACCCCGATACCGAGAATCTTAAGCTGTATTATTATCTAAAATATAGAGTTTATAAGTAAAGTGTCATGGGTTAGACATTTATTCTCGAAATTCATTACGAGTAAAGACGTTTTGGATTTAATTGTTGGAATATTTGTTATATCATGCAATGCTAGTGTTGAAAAATGCCATGGAAGATGCAAAATCATTTTAAGAATCTTATTTTGACAAACTTGGAGTTTCTTAAGATGACATTCGGCAAACTTACTCCAGCAAGGAGAAGCATATAATAACGTTGAAAGCAAAACAACTTTATAAATAATAAGCTTATTTTCCTTGCTGAGGTATTTATAAGTGGGTAAAGAATTTTGGTTAAAATATTCGCTTTCTTAATGCATGCGTTAATATGAACTGAAAATGTCAGCGTCTTGTCCATAGTCATTCCTAGGTATTTTATAGTATTTGTCCATTCTATTGGAGTGTTACAGATTAGTAGATTATATTGGGGAAGGTTTGAAGCTTTCCTCTTTCTTGAAAAGAACATTGCTTGAGATTTTGATGGATTTATTTCAATTTTCCATTTATGAAAATACTTCTCTATAATTATTAAAGAGTTTTGTAAGCTATGTAATATGTATTGGCTATCTTTTGAGCTACAGAATATGGCTGTGTCGTCTGCAAAGAATGCATTTTCACAGTGAAGAGTATATAAGTGGGAAAATTGTGTGGCAAGAGCTTGTGTAGCAAGCCATCGTGCCAAACACTGTCAAATGCTTTTTGAATATCGAACGATACCATGCCTACGGACTGTTTATTTTTTAGTGATTTTTTTAATTTCGTTGGTGATTCTCTTCAGTTGGCGAGTAGTTGAGTGTTCTCTTCTGAACCCAAACTGTTCAATCGGAATAAGATTTTTAGTTTCAACAAAAGCGTTCATCTTAAGGAAAATGATTTTTTCGAAAAGTTTACCTAAGCAGCTAAGCAAACTGATTGGACGATAGCTTGATATCATAGTCGCTGGCTGGGTGGGCTTAGCTATTGGAATTATATTGGCAAACTTTCATCTTTTTGGAAAGTATCCCAGTCTAAGACAGCTTTCGAATAGTACGGATAAATACTGGACCGCGTTCATTGGAATATTCTTGAGTACCCTGTTGGGAATGTTATCACTACCTGCTGCTTTTTGTACTCGAAGAGAAGAAATTGTATTTACAATAAGTGAGGCAGATATCTGGAGGTTATTTTCATTAATTGATGACAAATTAATGTAATCTAAACTTGCTTGAACGATATTTTTGGTATGGAGGTCACTATATCCGTCGGTTATTGAGTGGCTAGAGAGAACAAATTTTCCGAATTCGGTGGCCTTTTCCTCGTTGGTATATACAATTTTTCTATCGAGATCGAGATATGGGATTTTTTTGTTTTTTTTTCTTAAAGATCTTGGAAAGTTTCCAAACCTTTTTATCGTGTTTGTCGATTTGCGATAACATTCGGTTCCAGTCTCTATTTCGGAGTTCCTGAATTTTTTTGATGACTAGTTTATTAAGCAAGTTGAGTTGAAATTTAAGAAAAAAGTCCCTAGTTCTTTGATAACGTCTTCGAATGGAATTCCTAAAAGTTATCGTTTTTTTAATGTCATTTGTTAGTAATAGAATTCTTTTATTGTTTTTCTGAGCGTCTGAAATTAAAGGAACTGATGATTTTATTCCCTCATTAATGGCGCATTCGAATGAGCTAACTTTTTCATCAATTTCCTCTAACCTAAAGTTATAGGGTCGAGAAAAGTCAGAGAGTGAATCATTTACGGAACGTTTGAATTTTTTCCAGTTAGCTCGCTTAAAGTTAAAATTCTCAGTTGGACTGGAAGTGTTGGCTGATTGATTAAGATGAAAAACGACAGGTTGGTGATCAGATGAAACATCATTTATAACAGTTGGGAGGGAAATATAGTCCATTTTATCGGTAAGAATCAGATCTACGGTTGAGGGAAGTACTCTTCCATTGTAAATATGTCGGCTCAGGTGGGGAAGTAATATCAAAATCATCGAAAACCTTCAGGTCAGCTAAAATGTTACCCCAAGAGTTTGCGCGAGTACAACCCCATGAAGAGTGACGGCTATTAAATTAAAGTCTCCACATATTTTCATTCGTTCTTATAAGCTTCAAAATATCAGCTTTAAAATATTTTTTCCTTTGAGCATTTACTCTTCCACCCGGGAAATAGGCCGCTGTTATTTTAAATAGTTTAGCAGGAGTGCATTTTACTACAATTGACAAAGTTTCAAATATTGAAGTCTTAGTAATTGGAACCAACTTATGTTTTACTGACTTTTTAACAAAAAATACACACACCTCCCCCCCTTCTCCGATAACCTGTCTAATCTGTAGCAATAGAATTGTCTGTTATGTAAACTTTTGTTTGGCTTAAGCCAAGTTTCGGTTATTATTGCGATATCTATTTTGTTTTCAAATAAAAAAATTGAACCATTCTATTTCTTTATTTTTTAAACTTTTGGCGTTCCACAAAAGCATTTTTAAATTATCGGACATTATGATTGTAAAGGTATTTAATGCTTAAATCCGCTATGACATTAAATTGATCTTCTCTATTTTTACATTTAGATAACTTCGTTAACATTTCATTTTTAAGAGCAATAAGCTCTTCAAAAGTAAATAAGTTGTTGGGTGGTGTGCCAGAATGTTGCGGTGTTGTAGCAGGAACCTGGGTATTGTCATTGGCGGTTGGAGCTACTAGATTTCTCTTGCTAGACGCTGGATGGATGTTGCTGGTAACAGATGTGCTGTTAAATATAGGATAACTTCGTTTATTTGGAGCTAATCCTGGAAAATCAGCAGTGTTGATAGTAAAGCTATTATATTTGCTCGAAGGTGGATCGTGGATGACCTGCTCAGGTCCAAAATGTCTTCTCCCAATTCTGGCTTTGAGACGATTTCGATGAATTCTAACCTCTTTTTACAGCTGCTGTCAGTGGCTGTGTGCTGTTCCCTACAGTTAACACATTTAGGTTGCTTTTCTCTGTTTGGACATTCGTCAGAGCTGTGACTTTCAGCGCAGTGGGAGCATGCTTTATTGACATTGCAAAACGTTGAATTATGTCCAAACATTAAACATTGGTGACATTGAGGCACGAAATGTGGATGGTAAAAGTCCCAATGGTAAAAGTCCCAATAAACTGACACGTGGTTGACAAATCTAGCATGTCTTCTAAGTTCATTCATTTTAATTCTTTGATTTTTTCAATAAATTAAATAATTACACTGTTCTTTATATTTTTTGACGTTTATTATAGAAATTTGCAGAACTTCTAGCTTTAAATTTGTACACAGTTCAGATTTTAGGTCATCAAGACTCATTTTATGTAATCCGTACAACACTTCTTTAAATGGTTTTTTGTTTTTATTATTATGGGTGAAAAACTGGAATTGTTTTTCGCGAAAGGCATTTTTAATTTTATCTAACTCAGTTTGAGTGTAGAGATTAAAACGGCATTCAATGGAAGTATTTTTACAATCAAATTTGGCGATGCCGTTATCTTTCATGCACTGAGTCACAAAAACACTATTTTTTCCTATCAAATGAATGGGAGGTAATTCTATTTTTATGGGAGTTTCAGGTTGTACTGCATCTTGCATCGTTTCTTCTTCGTTATCCGAAAGGTCTGAAAAATCACTAAAGCGATTATACGTAGTTAAATTATGTTGGGAGCTTCCCGTTTTTTTTGTTGATTTTTTATGTCGATTCATTTTTACAGCTGGGGAATGCTCATCAGGGTTTGATGAGTCCCATAATCGTCTGCGAATAGCCAAAGTGATCAACGCCACGTCGAGTATAACACAATAAATACTTTGTTCGCGCAAGTAACGATGTACACCGGTTGACAGATTGTCGATCACTGGGGCTTAATTTCAGTTTTAGTATTTGGGTGTTATTTTCTTTCTTATGAAATAAAGTCCATTAGACTCAAAGAGCACCTACTGTTAATGGGATCTGCAATAAGTATCACAACAAGATCCCATAAGAACTGCTATGAAACCGCCCTACCCCTTATTTTCAAAAGAACCCAATATCGCCTCCCCTTTGCTACTAATCGTCCAGCACTCGGCACCATTAAGTAAGAACAAGAAGAGCTGCTTTCAAACTACACATTACACCGCTTGTTTTCAATTGGCACGTGAACAACTGGACCGAATTCGGCCATCGCCACATCGAGCTCCTGACGGTACGGCTCATATTCGGCTTTAAAGTCATTGGTCTTTTTCAGTATTTGCCTTGGTGTGCCGGAAGCCACACTGATACGTGCCGATTAGTGTGTTGCAGAACGGCTTCAGACGTTGACACAGTATGTTGGATAGGGTCTTATATGCGACATTTAGCAGGGATATGCCTCCATAGTTCTTGCAAGACATAGGAACGCCTTTTTTTATATGGACCTGATAGTCCGGTCATCGGGCATGCTTTCTTCCACCTATAATTCTAAGGTGGTCGGTAGAAGGAGTATATGTCAAAAATTGCAATTTTTCAGGAAAGCGAAAAAACGTAATAAAACTTTAAACTTTTCATTTTTTTTTTAAATCAAACTGGGAGTTTTTATTTTTATGCCGAACTCAAAAATAGAAGACGTATTTTGTAATATTTTGTAGTAAAGAAGGAAATCGGGCGATTTGTACTCATTTGACCACTAATATTTTCTTCGAAAAGTGACTAGTAAAATCAATAAACTACATAACAAATCAAAATAAATAAATTTTGTGTATAAAGAATGAAAAAAAATGAAAGTAATACTATATTTTTGAAAATTAGTCTTCTTCCAAAAATTCTTCTATATCTGGAAGTGAATCAACTGCAGAGTTCGCAATTTTTAGATTTATATAAAATTCGTGAAAATTCCTGTGCAGAGACGGGCTTAGAATATCCCCTCAGCGCCCCCCCCAAAACAGCGCTTGTCGTAAAAGGCGACTAAGGGGGGGGGGGGGGGGAATTACATCTAGCCAATTTTAACATCCAGGTGAGCCTAGCGACACATTTACCATCTTAAAACTGTCCCGCAAGTGTGCATGCAAATCCGTGGGATTACACGACTGAACATCACCGGTGTCGTAAAAGGTCGATCAAACAATAATCAATTAAGTGAGCATGCACGTGTCGAAATCGTAGAAAGGAGGCAGACCTAAGAACTCCAGGATCACACAAATGCAAGAACACCAGCAATTGATCGGCCTCAGTGATGAAGTGGTCTGAAACCAGGAAACTTGCCGATGTCGATTGAGGTCGAATCGGCGAACCCCACAAGCGGACCAGTAGGGATGCAGTAAAGTGGGAGGGTTATGAATCCTCTAATCCTGATCATAACCTCGTCGTAAAGGAAGAAGAAGGAATATAAAATTCGTGAAACTCAGGTCTTATTAGGGGTAGCAGGCTCATTAAATCCATTTTCTTTTTCTTTTGAAATAGACAAAGTTTCTGTTTACAATTTTTTGGGTTGTAGTGTCGGTTCCGGGTATCTTCGTCTTTGCACCTTGAAAAACTACTAACGAAAAATAATGTTGATTTGGAACTTCAAGTAAAGATGGAAATTCAAATTTGAAAGAAATTTCAAAGCCTACAAACATCCATGGTTCATATTTACTTTTTATGGAACAAGTGAGAAAGAAATCCTGGCATAGCCGAATTATTTGATCATTTGAGTACAAGTCAAAGAAATATTAACTTTCAGTCCAAAAAAACAATACCCCTTATTTGATCATAACAGTATAAGTTGACTTATACTGTTTTAACCTCGAACAATTATTTCTCATCCAGTTATGTTACTTTGACCACTGCCTTTTAGAGTGATTTGTGTGTGCAATAGACTTATACTGCTTTTCCTAAAAATACTACATTAATTTTATAGTCGAATGATGTACTTTTCTCATTTTGACCAAATTTTGACTTATACTCCTTCTACCGCCCACCTTAGAATTGTTTGATGATTTTGTGCATGCGCCCTACCAAAACTTCAACTCCGTATTTGAATAGCTCCACTGGTAAATCATCAGAGCCGGCGGCCTTATTGTTCTTAAGCTTTCTTTTAGCTAAGCCAACCACTTTTATACTGGGTGGTGAAATCTGTTCTTCATTGACAGGGCGTGGGTTCTCTTTCTTTCCTTCCTATCACTCTCTCTACATGATGCCCATTAAGCAGCTGTTGGAAATGCTGCTTAAATACATCTACTATTCCCTTCGCTTCGGTGACTAGGTTCCCGAAGCTGTTTCGAAGAGCCTGCGTTCCGGTCTTAAAGCCAGCTTTCTTGCTAAATCTCCGGATGCTTTTCCGATCCCAAGCCTTTTCGACTTCCTTGAGCTATGGCGTACGCAGTCTCCTTCTTTCTGCGCAGACTTCTCTTCTCCTCCCTTCTCTTGGCTCGATACTCTTCCCTCGCCTTTTTTATTTTGCTTATTTTGCACTGCAGCGTTTTTAAATGTGCATCTTCTGCTACCTTTTTCCGATAAGCGTATAAATCATCATACCACGGGCTTTTTCTCTGGGGTGGCTGGTAACCTACGGTGTTTACGGCTTCGTCCTTGATGATGTCACGAAATCGGTTCCACATATTGTTGGCGCTTATGGGTGGTGAATTCACAAAGGAGAATCTCCCGCTCATCCGGTGTCTGTAGACTCTGGCTACTCAAGGTGTGTTAAGGCGTCCAACGTCGAATTTCTTCTTTTGTACAGCTCTGTGCCATTGAAAGGTAATCCGCATCCTCTCGAAATTGTTAGTTGTTTCGCTTCAACCGATGCGCAGATTGTGATGTACTTCTCAGAATTGTTATTAATCACCAAGAGCTTCCATTTGCTGGTTGTTTCATTGAGTTGAGCCACGTTAAAATTGAAATTAGTCGAGTTATATGTCGCAAAGCAATCTGTTGTTCCTTTTTAGTTTTTGAAGAATTTGTCCTGTTCTTAAAATTTAAAATATTATAAAATTTAATATATTTTAAACATAAATTTAAATACAAAAATATGTTGAGGTACCTACTACACCCTCAAAAAATTTTGTGGTTTGAAAACAAATTTTTTTTTCGTTATGTAAAAAAGGAATACAAATTTAATAAACGATGAATTTGTTTCATTTACACAGATATAAACCTATCTTATAGTTATCCCAGACATACGAGTACATAGTTTATTAACAAAATAGGAAATATAGGCGATTTTTACGTTATGCGTAAATTTGACCCGTGATTATCTTTTAAGTACGTTCAAATATGATTGTCTTTCAAAACTGGTCTGGGATTGTCTCTAACTCCTACGACTACTGGGCACCACAAACAAAGTTCAATTGGTTTGGGTGCCTGGACAAAGTGGATACGAAGGCAATGAAAACGCAGACGAACTAGCCAGAACAGGATCCGCATCCCCATTTATGATGCCAAGACCATTCTGCGGGCTACCAATAAACACTAGAAAAGTTGTGTTAAAACCTGGCTTGAGGAAAAGAAGCTTTATATCTGGAGGGAAACCGAAGGCAACGGGCAAGCTAAAAACTTTATGCCAAATAGTTCCCACAAAAAAACGAAACAACTATACTACAACTAAGTAGAAGTCAGATTCGACTAGTCACAGGCTTCCTCACAGGGCACTGCCGTGTTAAAAAAACACCTGATGCTTATGGGCATAGCCCAAGACAATACCTGCAGATTGTACGTAGACGTAGAAACAGCCGAACATATATTATGTGAATGCAACTGTTTAATCAAAACACGTCAAATTTTCCTAGGTAAATTCTACCTTGAAGCAGCAGACATAGCTGCCAGCTCTCCCAAAGAATTAGCCGCCTTTCTAAAAAAAACTGGACGAGCTCTAAATGGGGCATATAATAATAGGCCCACAAGCAGCCGCAGTGATCTGGATACCGTATACCACCTCCCCCAAAAAATCTAATCTAATCTAGGGTTAAGTAGTTTTACCGTCAACTGCGATAAATTGTTGACTATACAATGTCTCAAAAAATACACAAGACAACTCAAAACTGATTGCACTTTCATCTTCTGGTAGTTGGCGTAGTTGTAGCTGGATTGGCGAGTGAGATTTGTTTAAAATTTAAATCTATTTGCAAATTGTACAAATCCATGTTGAATAGTAGTGGTTGTAGATCTCATTTTGAAGATCACTCTTTACATCAGTTTGTTATCTGTAATAAGGCAGATAGTGGCAAGGTTAATTAATATAATTTGCAGGGCAGCAAATCAACAACAATGATACTGTTTTATGAAACAAAAATTTACAATCTACAATACTCAATTTAAAGGTTCCTTCAATGCCAGGACTATCAGCGTTTTACAAACAAAAATCCAATTCTTGTAAAACGTAAATAACAATTTTGTAGGCTAACAATGCCTGTGATTATGTAAATTGTTCTCGATTAATAACAAAAAATATTTTATATTTTTTATTTGTATGTTTTAAATTCGCTACCCGCTTCTCCTCCACGAAGAAACAAAATTTCGCACACGTTAAAATTGTGCTCTTTTCACCAGGCAATAAACGAGAAATACTTTTAAAATCTGTGCAATATGTTTAAGTCATCGAAACTTACAGGTTAACAGTGTTTTGTTTACCCTGGAAGTACATGCCTACTATCATGGCATAGCAGTCATTTAGATGACCTATGCAACATTAACTTTGAAAGTCTTTTCTTTTCAATTATGTACTTTGTTCGTTTAGCATAAAGAAAAACAGCAATGAATAGTTTTGTTTATAACATTTTATTTGAAAATGCAATTGTCTAAACCTTCATGTTCATGTCTGTTTTTTACCAAACGCACCAAATTGGCGTAGGGACATATATCCAAACTTTTTCTTTTGGGACTTATGTCCCACTTAAGCATTTTGTCGATTTTTTGGAGAGATTTCTAATCTCAGCAGCAGGATAGGTTTATTGAATTCCATTTCGAAGGCGCTGTTCGAAATTGGTTGTAAAGGAAGCGGGACGAAAATGGAATATGTTTGCTTCAATAAATTGAAACATGTGTACATATATTTTTTCCGACTTACTCATCAGCCAGCGGTGCCGTGAAATAACGCCAAACGAAATAAGACCATATTTGAAAATATGACCTTATTTCACTTTGCAGTAGTGAAATAAAGAAATACAGTCGACAGCAAATAAACCGGGCCACCCGCTACGTTCAAACTCTGATTCGATTTTCTTTTAAAGTATAAAACATACAATTAAACATAGGGACGGGCTACAGTCCGCTTGGGCGAACTGTTGGATACCCTATTCTTATTCCTATCCCTCATAAGTGGGCGTGACAAAAGTCTAAGTATGGTTGAATTGTTAAGAACGCTCTACATATTTTGTTATATAACATTTAAAGGATTTTATCAAAAAAACGCTCCCTAGCTCAAACTTAGGTGTTTCAATAAAATTGTTTTATTTAATTGTGGGCGTGTCAGTAGGCGGATTTAAAAAAAAAATAACACATGAGAATAAAGGGCCCCTAGAGAGTATATATTATAAATTTCAGTTCCCTAGCTCAAACTTTGAATTTTCAAAAAAAAAAAAAAAAAAAAATTGTGGGCGTGTCAGTGGGCGGATTTTAAAAATATTTACACATGAGTGTAAAGGGCCCATAGAGAGTATATATTATAAATTTCAGCTCCCTAGCTCAAACTTTGGATTTTCAAAAATTAATATACCCTTAGAATAGGGTATAAAAAAATTGTTTTATTTATTTGTGGGCGTGTCAGTGGGCGGATTTTGAAAATTTTTTATCCCGAGCAGTTTTAGGAGTCATAGATCATATATACAAAATTTCAGCTTTCTAGCTCAAAATTCGATTTTTTCCAAAATTTTGTTTTTTTATTTTTGAGTTTGTGGGCGTGTCTGTTGGCGGATTTTAAAAATTCGTAAACTTGATTATTTCGGGACCCTAGAGAGTATATGGTTACAATTTCAGCTCTCTAGGTCCGGACGGACGGAGGGACGGACGGACATGGCTAGATCGACATTACTATCGATGCTGATCATAAATATAGTAACTTTTAGGGGTCTACGGGCAATATTAAGGTATGTTACAAACTATGCGTCAAAATTAATATACCCTTAGAATAGGGTATAAAAAAGTAGTACCAACAGAAAGTGCGTTATATGTGGAATAAAATGAATGGAAACTCATTGGGATCGTTCAATTAAATCCGTGTTTATTTAAGGTTATACAAAAAAGAGTCGTTTTCCTTGTGTTAATAACAAAGAAATGTTGGTCAATATCTGGTATAGCTTCCTCTCGCTTGGATAACTGCCAGCATCCTTGCATTCATCGACCTCACGAGCCTGACGATGAAATCTTGAGGAATAGCATTCCACTCCTCTTTTTTTTTTTTTTTTTTTTTTTTTTTATAATTAACTTACGCTAAAGGGATTTTTTTCTGTTGTTACAGTACCCTTATAATGCTAACAGCACAGTGTAAGCTACTTGGTATTAGAAAGAATAGAGAGATAGGAAAGAAGTGTTTGGGTGCAGTTGTAGGGTTTTTCTCCACGGGTGGTGTCTAAGTTACTTAGGGAGATTACGATTTCATGTATTCGGTATAAAGTAATGGACTTGGCCGGGATTCGAACGCACGACCTTCCATTCCGTAAGCGAATACACTACTACTGCACCATTGCCACCACGCTTTAAGTAAGATTCACAGCTCTGTAAGCCTTGTTGGAACAGGTATCCTGGTTCAAACCCGACGTTTCAGTTCATCCCATAAATGTTCTATCGGATTCAAGTCCGGGCTTCGAGCTGGCCAGTCCATCGTACGAATGCCGACGTCCCGTAGATACTCGGTCACCACATATGCAGCATGAGGCCGAGCGTTAGCTTGCATTAACAGCATATCCTGCCCGATATATCCTGCGAAAAGCAACACATGGTCTGCGGGGATTTCAGATGAGAAGTCAATTCACGTGTACGGCCCATTTTTTTTTTTTTTTTTTTTTTAAATTCTGGCTCGCCAAGGCGATAAAATAGGGGGGCACTTCGACCTAAAAAAAAAGATCTTTTGTGCCGTATGGGCCAGAAAAGTTTAGACTAGTAGAGTTTCCACATTCCGTGTAAGGCGGACAATTCTACTAGTCGAAGAATTCTTTATGTCCTCGGGGCACATTTGTTCCCTGAAAAAGATCTTCTTTCTAATTCCGTTTAGGGCCGGACATTCACATAAAATGTGTTCAGCTGACTCGTCCTATTCAAGACAGAGTCGGCACTCAGGAGAGTCTACTATTTTCATTTTGTGTAGATGATATCTTAAGCCATGGTGGCCAGTAAGGTAACCTACTAAGTTTTTGATATCATGCCTGCTTAGGTTTAGGCATTTGCTGGAATTTTTATTGAAAGTCCAAATGGCTTGTTTGGTCTGTCTTAAACCTGGGATGCTTTCCCAAAGATGGATACATTTTCTGTATTCCCAGCTTTTTATTGCTGCCGTTGCTGCTGATCTGGGAGTGCAGCAGAAGGGTTCGGGACCTGTGAAGGGTGTTTCCGAACCTTTTCTGGCCAGTTCGTCGGCCTTTTCGTTACCTTCCACCCGGACATGAAACGGAACCCACCATAGCTTGGTCTTGTTACTTGTTCCGAGTGCCTTGTTCCGGTGTTGAAGCAGTACATGACTGATTTGGAGTTAATCGTATGCGAGCTAAGGGCGTTTATAGCTGCTTGACTATCCGTGAATATAATGGATGGTTGCACCTTTTATACCAGATAAATTTATGTGGCTAGTGCATTCTTGAATGGTGTGGAGCTCTGCTTGAAATACGCTGGGACTTTTTCCCATGGGTATCGTAAAGCGTTTGTTTGGTCCGTATATTCCCGCTCCTACCCCCGCTTCCATTTTAGAACCATCAGTATACCACTTTATGCCGTTGTGGCTGTTAGGTGGGTTATGACTAACCCATGCTTCTCTCTTGGGGATCTCCGTGGAGAACCGCTTATTGAAGCATAGTGTTTTATGGATGCGGTCTGTGACCGCGCAGTTCATGTTGAGTTCTGGCAGCTCATCGAGAAGGGTCTCAAGTTCCGGATGATCGTTAAGATTTATCTCGTTTAACTGTATTTGACTTATTGCACTGCGGATCACCACTATTTGAATGTATATGTGGAGAGGTGTAATTCCTGTTATTGCCTCTATGGCAGCCGTTGGACAGGTTCGCATGGCTCCGGAGATACCAAGGCACGCAAACCGTTGTACCTTTTTGAGCTTCTCTATTGCGACCTTTTGTGTGGATTTTGTCCACCATACAATGGAGGCGTATGTTATAATGGGTCTTATCATCACTGTGTAGATCCAGTGGACAATCTTTGGAGAGATTCCCCAGGTTCTGCCATATGTGCGCCGACAGGCCCATAAAGCTCTGTTAGCTTTAGTGATTTTGTTGTTGATGTGAGAATTCCAGTTTAGTCTTTTGTCCAGGATTACTCCAAGATATTTGACATCGTCGGAATACTCAATGGTCGTGCCATTTAGTGAAATCTTGGCTAAGCTGAGATTTCTTCTTTTTGTGAAAGGAACTATGATAACTTTACTGGGGTTTATGGAGAGTATTTCCTTGACGCACCAGTCTATAGCTATCTTAAGGGCGTTTTGCATACGTGAAGTAACTACGTTTGATTCTTTGCCCCTTATAATGATGACCAAGTCATCGGCGTACCCTATTATCTCGTAGCCTAAATTGCTTAGTTTTTGAAGTAGGTCATCTATGAACAAAGACCACAGGAGGGGTGATAGAACTCCTCCTTGTGGACAGTCTTTTATAGCTGATACTGATACTGAAGTCTGTCCTGACGAAGCAGTGATTTTCCGACTTTCGAGCATCGCTTTTACCCAGTTTATGGTGGGAAGGTCTACCAACCGGTGAATTAAAGCATTTGATATTGAATCATAACCAGTGTTATCAAAAGCACCCTCTATGTTAAGAAAAGCGCATAGTGCAATTTCTT
This sequence comes from Portevinia maculata, assembly GCA_949715645.1. Taxonomy (NCBI): domain Eukaryota; kingdom Metazoa; phylum Arthropoda; class Insecta; order Diptera; family Syrphidae; genus Portevinia; species Portevinia maculata. Next base: position 227,982,365 of record OX454526.1, read on the forward strand.
TGCAACGGTAGGCGTTGTTTATTTGATTCGTTAGTTTTAACAGGGTGCCTTCCGTTGATTTGCCTTTCTGATACGCATATTGACAGGGGTGTAGAAGCATGCTAATAATTACGCATTCTCTGATATGAACGTCAATTATTCTTTCCATTGTTTTCAGGAAAAACGATGTCAAGCTTATGGGACGATAGGATTTAGGTAGTTCACTAGGTTTGTTACCTGGTTTGGGGATAAATACTACATTGACCTCCCGCCAAGTGCGTGGTATGTAGCCCCAGTTGAAACTAAACCTAAATAAGGCAATCATGTTAGGTAGGAAGAATTCCATACCCTTTTGAATGAGGGCTGGAAAAATTCCGTCATTTCCTGGTGCCTTGAATGGTTTAAATGAGTTTATGGCCCATTTTACCTTATCTGGACTAAATAATTTACCAGATAAACTAAATATTATTAGAGTAAGGTCTAAAACTTCTTCTCGTATACTGTTCCTAAAAGTGGGCTTATTTCCTTTATTTAGAATAAGTCTTTCTATATAGGTAATCTAAAAGTAACTCACCTCTTTTGTTTGTGTCTCGGCTGCCCCAAATCTGGTGATGTGCATTTGCGTCGCAGCCGATAACAAGATGTACTTGCTGAGTTTGACAGTACTGGACAAGTTCCTGAACTGGTGTAGGTGGTACCTCCTCTATGTCCCCAGCAAAATACGCCGATGCGCATACGAACTTGTGTATCACATGGCCATTTTGGCGTTCAATTAAAATGGCCACCAGGTCGCTAGTATTGAAACCTGGAATGAGAGAGAATTTTATATCTTTCGCAATGGAAAGAGCTGCCCTAGGTCTGAAATTACCTTTAGCAAAATTTAACTCTCTATTTCTGCTGTTAAGACCAAAGATCTTACCTGTAGTTGCCCATGGTTCCTGGATTAAACCAAGAGCGATGTTCCTTTCGGCGCGTCTTTGGGTATAGGTGTCCGATGCACCCATAGTGCGGTGCAGGTTTGCCTGCAGCACAGTTAGAGACGTCATTTCTTCTTCACGTACTCTGGATTACGCACTCTATGAGGTTTGTTATCACCCCTTCGTCGTACATAACCCTGTTGAGAGAGACCACTTTGTCTCCCCCTTGGACTTCTGGTGTTCTGTCCATCTTTCCCGCTTGTATGTGCCTGTTCGGCCGCCAGTTTTGGCCTAAAGCGGTTACGGTGCGCGTTTGTGCTGTCCGTTTTTTCGCATTTGTATTAGCATCCATCACCACGGTTGTTTTAGCAACTGAGTAACCCGTGGCATCACTAATGCCAGCTACTGGTAGTGTAGCGCTACTGTTGGCGCTTGCGGATGGCTTATCATTTTCTGTAGCATCAGTGGCAGTACTAATACTAGCCCCTGATGTTGTAGCCTTCCTTTGGTTGTCTCTTGATGCCTGTTTCGTCGATTTGTCCGCGCTCTTAAGGATTATTTTGATCTGTCCAAACCTGAACGAGACCATCCCCTTTAGCTCAACAAGTCGCTTCATCGTGCTTTCGTTGACAGCAAGGACCATATGGGCGACATCTCTGTCGTCAGATCTCTGCAGAACTCTCCACGTTCTGGCGTTGAGTTCTTTATTCTGGCCATCTAGAATTGCCAGTATTCTCTCATTCGCTACTCCGGTACTATGTGGGAAGAAGACTCTGACGATATGTGGTTTCGGGAAAAGTTCTTCCCCCACAAGCGTCACTTCCATCCCGCATTTCTCTTTGAGCTTCGCGAAGTTTGTGCTCATCCACTCTGCACTGGTAGCATCCGCACATACTATCATTAGCCATCCGGCTTTGAAAGTTGTACCGCGGAAGGCTGGTTTGGTCCCCTCATCACGTTGTTCGATGGTGATGCCCATAATCCTCTCCTGAATCTGAGCCATTTGCTCATTACTGAGAGGATTACTTTGACCACGGCTGTATTTCCTGTGCGAGCTCGTTTCGCTTGGGATTGGGGCGGCGTATTGTCCTCGGACCTTGTACGCTTCACCTCGGAGCCTGTGTCGACCTCTGTCGACAGAGCATGTATTCTGGCCTGCTCTACGTTTTTCCCCTTTTTCAGCGCATGCTTAAAACGGCGCTATTCGGATGGTGTGAATTTGACGCGCTTAGACTCAGTCTGTGCAGTTATGCCAGAGGTCTCCGGCGCCAGTATTCATGGGATGCACTTCATCCGAGAGTATGCTTACATTGTATATCGTGCTGGTTTCAGAGATATCGTCACTAAGAGGAGACAAGTTCTCTTCTAAGCTCATGATCTCCTAATCCGTGGTTTGTGACCCTTCCCGATTGGCAGGTGTCACGTCATTTACGACAGGGTGTTCTAAAACATCCCCAGTTGGTAATGCAGGGTGTTCTGAAACATCCCTAGTTGATGATGCAGTTGTAGAGGCATCATTCTCTATTTGATTTTTGTTTTTTGGATCTATTTTGAATCGTCGCCCGTGGTCTACCCGTATAACCACAGGAAGGCTATCTTGAAATCGGAGGTCGCCTGGTATGCGAAGTTCGCTGCTATCGACTAAGAACCCCTTAGCCATTCATCTCTCGGCGCTAGCTGTTCCACCTTAGATTTGGGGATTTATTGTCGGGGTTGTCTCCCCGGGCATTGCCGAAAAGTTGTAAGTAAGGAGTAAGGCAGGTGGGGCGAGGGGTAAGCAAACGGGGGAAGACAGAGGGGGGTATGTAAGGGTGGGGTGGGAGCGGACGTGAAGTCCTGGTCAGTTCTTGGTTGACGCTCATTAGACGGCCTGGCCCTTACAAGCCCGATGACTCTTTGCGTCGTAAGCCTACACACGTGACTGACCCCGCTAAGATGGGGGAAAGAGTACGGCCCATTGGTTCGATGCAAACTAAAGCTGTATGTGCGGTTAAGGAGATGCCGCCCCGACCATTACAGATCCTCCTCCATAAGCAACGTTTCCTCTATGCGACATTAAGAATATCGTTCACCAACCCGACGATATACTCTTTGACGTCGATCACTTACATGTAGACTCATCATGTAAAGAGTACATTACCCCACTGCTCCAACGTCCAATCCCTATGCTCTCGAGCAAATTCAAGGCGTGTTCGACGGTGGGCTACGGTTAATGCTGTGCCTCTCTCTTTTGAGTCAGGTTCTGTACAAAAAGTCTCCTTCTGACGGTATCTGAACTTATGAACACTTGGCGTTCGTCCCGCAGACTTTGTTAGACTTGAACTGCATTTAGGCGGCGATTTCGCAGAACAGTAACTTTAATAAACCGATCATCTGCTGCTGATGTAGCTCTAGGTCTGCCCGTACCTGGACGTCGATCGAATGCCGTAGTCTCTAGGTATCTTCTGTAAGCTCGTTGCACAGAAGATCTGCTAATTTGAAGTCTTCGAGCGACCTCACGTTGCGCAACGCCTGCTTGAAGTAGTGCTACAGCTTGAGCTGCCTCCTGAGCTGTCGTATTCATTATTGCCAACGTAAAAAAACGCAAAAAAACAAGCGGCTGAGCAAACACCGGACTAAATCTAAAAAAATTATAACAGACACTGACTAACCTCATTGTAGAAAAAAGAACGGTAATCGCGAAATTTAAACAACAAATCGTTAGCATTGTGTTCCTTGCTTGATTACAATGTGAGTTAACGGTACTTAAGAATAAATTTAAAATCATTTTAATTGACATGAAAAGCACTTTCTGTAGGCACCACTTTTTTAGTAGTATGTGTTATACTTTTAAAGAAAATCGAATCAGAACTTGAACGTAGCGGGTGGCCCGGTTCATTTGCTGTTGAGTGTATTTTAATATATGGAGTTTTTTCGCTTTCAGAAAGTGAAATAAGGCCATACGAATTCAATTATCCAAAGTGTAATAATGCCAAGTGCTAAAACAAAACCTAGCACCTACTCCAAATCAAACAGTGACCCCAAGCAGGGGTTTTGGATGGGAGCAGCATGCCCCCCATAGGCATTGTACTGTTTATGGAATCTGCTTGCGATTTCGCGACCAATCCCATAAACAGTGCAATGCGTATGCTGCCCCCCCTGCAACCCCCCTGCTTTGGGTCACTGTTTAACGCCAAATTGGCCTTATTTCATTTTCCGATGTGTGATTTGTTGACCAAATTAAATTTTAATGCTTTATTGTGTTCTTCGGCTGTTTGGTCATTTAGTTTTTTTGTAAAATGAAAGATTAATTCATTTACTTTCCCAACGTTTCGGCGGTGGTTGCCACCTTCCTCAGGGGAATCTTTATTACATACACAACAAATAAATAAATAAAAGTAAACATTAAGTCAACCAAACAACGATTGGTTATAGATAAAACTTACAAATTAAGTTTAAAAAAGAAATTAAATAAAATAAAATAAAACAAAACCGTCAGCTATATTATCACTTCGACTTGTTGAAGTTTTGTCCTTGGCTGTGTGTCCATTATTGTTTTGGTATGAGGGAGCAGTAGACAGCGGAGATGTTCTGTGTGTCCTGTTTCCTGTTCATGTTGTTTTTGTTGTTTAAGATATGCAGGGTTTCCAGGGTGAGGCGTTTTGATTTGTGTTTTTCTGTTTGACAACACACAAATTTTACAAATTTTACAAACAGAAAAACACAAATCAAAACGCCTCACCCTGGAAACCCTGCATATCTTAAACAACAAAAACAACATGAACAGGAAACAGGACACACAGAACATCTCCGCTGTCTACTGCTCCCTCATACCAAAACAATAACGGACACACAGCCAAGGACAAAACTTCAACAAGTCGAAGTGATAATATAGCTGACGGTTTTATTTTATTTTATTTTATTTAATTTCTTTTTTAAACTTAATTTGTAAGTTTTATCTATAACCAATAGTTGTTTGGTTGACTTAATGTTTACTTTTATTTATTTATTTGTTGTGTATGTAATAAAGATTCCGCTGAGGAAGGTGGCAACCCCCGCCGAAACGTTGGGAAAGTAAATGAATTAATCTTTCATTTTACAAAAAAACTAAATGACCAAACAGCCGAAGAACACAATAAAGCATTATTTCATTTTCACATCATTTGGTGAGCCATAAGTCCCAACTTTTACTTTCGGGAGTTATGTCCCACATAAGTGAGACATAAGTCTCAAATCAATTTTGGAAATTTGTCCCACTTGCGCCGCCACATTGAGTATTTTTATATGGAGTGCTTCGGTTGGTTTCGACGACACAGATTTCATATTCATATTCACTCATATTCAGTTGCCTGTCTAAACACACACCAACACACCAACTTTCATATAATTCCAGGGTTAAAATATAATATGTTGCATTTTCTTTACAATTTGTAAGAAAATAGCCTGTAAAGCGGAATTTGCAGTTTTATGAAACATTGCCAAAGTGATAGGTACTGGATTCGAAAATATTGAACATGAATTTTTGTAAATTGATGATTGTTATTTTCGAATTCCCAATTTGTTATAACTCGATTGGAGCATGTACAAAAGATAAAGTTCGTTTCACCATTGCTTGCACATTTCTTGCATACCGTACCCTTCTTACACTTCTCTTGGCCGTAAGAAATTTGTATCGTTTCTAGGGTCGATGGGCAATAATCGAGGGTTCAACAAAGTTTGTTGTTGCAATCATCAATGGAGAGTGCGATGGGGGTTGGTTTTGCTGCGTCTTTATGTTGGCGCTAATTATTTTATTTTCATTTGTACTGATTCAACATTAATTAATTTTATTTATTTTAACAAATTGCTTAAGCACAGCAAAGTAAGATATATTATCTTTTAAAATACTGATAAGAATAAAACGCGAAACTAGGGAATGAAAGCTACACATGTTGTATTGGAGGAAAATCCGCTCCCGGTTGACATTGTGTGAGGTAGAATTAAATACAATTTTAGAGATATGATTTGAGCTGGCTTCTAAATCTTGTAGTACTATTTACACTTCTAATTTCATGTGGCAACGCGTTCCACAAACGAATTATCTCTAAAGATATGCGGGCTTAGATTAGAAATTGCCCTCGATGGGGTACAATTAGACCAAAGTGGGTAGGGGTAACTGGTGACTGCAAGTCATAAGATTAGAAGCAGGCATTTTTGAGAAGTAAAAAAAAAAACACCACATAATGACTCAAGAAAGAGACAACGCTTGTGTTTCGCGATTGAAATTGAACCCCAGACCATAACGCCTCCTTCTCTGCTATGGTGACGGTTCTAAAAATGCTCCTTTCCTCAGGTCATGGAAATAATAATTATAGCCATCCGGCCCATCTAGGTTAAAGTTGTTTTCATCGGGAAAAAAACCTTCCGCCAATCAGTTGTGTTCGTTCCATTTGGGATATCCCAGTTCATGTGATCTTTCGCGAAACACAAACGGTGTCTCTTTCTTGCGCCATTGTGTGGTGGTTTATTCCTAAGTTTCAGGCGCTTTAAGTGTTTAGCTCGGCGAATGGTGCGGTGCCAGTGGATAAACTGGCCCTAACATTAGCTTTCTCTCTAATTTTAGCTGCCGATAAAGTTGAATTTGACGCTATTCTAAGGACACTTCGCGTTTCGCCAAATGTTAAGTCAGAAGAAGTGTTTACTTTATAATTTTTTGTGTAAGACGAAGGATTTTTTAAATAATTACTGACACAATGATAACTTCGCTTTATTTTTGCGGGCTATAGCACGGCATGAAAGACCTTAAGAGCAATAAACATCTATTCTTGCCCTTTCCTCCACCGTTAAACATTTTTTCTTTCCCATTTTTATTAACACTCAATCAAGAACAATTACTTTATAATAATGTACCGTTTGAACCGAAAGAAAAATATATTCAGCTCACAAAAAAAAAACCTTGATTTGTTCACTGCTTCTATCTAATGACCCGATTTATTTCCGCATATTCTTTCATCAATTTACAATTTGTCTACAAAGCTAAGTCTCTCCTATACACACGTTTCATATTTTGTTGTTTACAAAACAGTCTCTCATTTAGGTACCATAGTCGTTTTTTTCTAATCCATCATGTAACGGGAGAAATATCGATTTTACTTCACAAAAATGCCTGCTTCTAATCTTATGACTTGTAGTGTATACCTATTATGTGGATAGTTCAGCAAAAAGGATGAAGTTGTGTTTTTTCCAATTTGTCCTACGACGCGACTTTCCAAATTAAACTCAAGATAACGGTGATCTGAGAATAAGTGGCTGCTACGAATAGATACAACCTGATTAGAAATCGCAGATTTAAGTTGGTGAAGGCGAAAGTGACGTCTATCACCTTCCCTCAGGGTTTTGTAATAAAAGTAGGGCTATTACCTTTGTTGGAAACCACGAGGGTAGTACTAATAATAAAATCCCTCAACTCACTCACCTCAACTGTCGGTATCAGCACTTCCGATAGTTCGTGTTCCGCATTTGTGTCACACCGTAGCACAATTCCCTATTTTTTCCGTTCGGCATTTCGAACGAGGTAACTCAAGCATGATGATGGTGTGGGTTCCGGGTCGTCATATGGAAGGTAGCCTACTTCCAGCCTAATGTTAGTGGCGTCAAATTTGAGCAGTGCTACTGCAAAGTTATTTTTGCAGCTGCGGTGTGATAGAAGAGTTAAGTTAAGCGATGTTTTGGAAAAGATGCAGGCCCTAATTTTACCTGCTCCTGCATGATACTTCGCGTATACAGCACTTAATTCCATGACGATGTCATTTGCAATCCAGAGTTCCTGGATAAGGGCGATGCCATAGCCTCTTTCACTGAAGCGGAGCAGTAAATTTGTACTGATGGAGATTAATCTGTTCTAATTTCAGCATCATTGGTTACTGGTACAGTTTTGTGCAAAATGGAAGCATCTAAGTCCTCTGGAGATGATAGGTCGTCATCAGGAGAAGATGCGTTGGAAGAGGCGGGTTCCACCGATTCAGATGTCGCTGCAGAGCTAGCTGGGTCATTCTTAAAAAGCCTCACCTATATGTCCCTTTAGTAGTATTCTACCTGGCAGCAAGGAAATCGACTCCGTGGGGAAGGAAATAATTAGGGAGCGATCGGTTTTCTTTTGTTCGACGTTGGGGGCTCTAAGAGCTGAGAGTGTAAGGGAAGCCTATTAAAGGTGCGATAGCTCCTCTACGATTTTCTAGTCGCCATTTCGATAGGCACTTATTTTGAGCACCTTGGCTAGATCGCTTCGATCGAGTGGGACCCAGATCCTTGCCTTCGGCCTGTGGGGGACCTTACTTCTGTCGACTACCTGCATAAAGGACCCTGGCCAGATTTCACCAATACCGACGAAAGCAGTAGTGATGAAGTCCAGCGAAGTCTGATCTTCGCAAGCAATTAGCTTCACGTAGCCTTTGTACCACACTATTGCGAAGTTTAGAAATTCTTGTTTTCCTAGCCTTCTTCGAAATGTTGGACTTCTCATCAAAGGATCTGCGCCTTTTCGTCGTGGATCCTACCACAACTAGGGATTGACGCCCAGCCTGGTTCGATGAACCAGCCCGATTCGGTAAACCGGTGGCTTGGTTGTTACTAATACGTGGGAGGGGTGGTATGAGTGGCGCTTATCAGGTTATCGCTGTGGTCTGGCTTTCGGGACGGCCTTGCATATCCTTCGCGCAACTTTCGTTGCCCAAATGTGTGCACGCCGGTTTTCTCAACCACATCACAGTTTTTCTCCTTCAAACGATATAGTGCTTTTGGAACAGCTGGCGGTACCAGCTTGTTCCGATTTTTGTTGTTGAGGACCGTCCTCAAGCTCTTTCGATCTTTTTTTGCAAATTTTGGTCCCACGAGCAGCACGGGAAAGGAGGTCACCGGTGGAATTTGTTTAGAATCGGAGGTGCCCAGGTATCCGAAGTTCACCGATACAGGACAAAGGTGTTGAAAGGCTTTTCGAAAAGAAGCTCAATGTAAGAAACTTGAGATGGTGGTGAAATGACAAATTTCTTTCTGTTTATTGACGACGTTATTATCTGAACTAAAGGGATCATAGCACTGTCTCTCCTGTGAACATGACAGCACCAAGTGTGCCGGTCGTGCTCCATTTTCTTCGAGATAGGCTCATTTGTCGGATCTTGAACCTTCTTATCGACATATTATACAAATATTTAGAGTAATTTGAAAAACAAACAAAGCAATGCAGTCCAAAGATTTAACGCACTATGCTGTTGAATGCAATGAACGGCTACAGCGAGTGCTTAAGCGAGTAGACATTGGGTTTTAATGCGAGTGAACGCCTGTGTTTCTCAAAGTAACCAAAATAAAGTTTACACCCAATGAACCTTGAGGCACCGTGTTGAAAAGTCCTTGAAAACGATATAAAAAGCAGTCGGAGTTCCGAAAGCAATCAGCTGTAGTCCTTTCTTCAAAATGAAGGCTGAAGCGACCCATTTGACAATTTTTTTCAGCAAGGCTATCTCAATTTTCGAGCAAGCCACACATTCTCTCATATTGGCTGGACAAGCTGTTACTAAATCCGTGGGCTTGATTTGTCGTGGGTAAGGACGTGTTCTTGTGCAAGTTGTGCAAAATGCAAAGACTGGAGGAGCACGATTATACGCATAACTCATCACATCCGTCATCAGCGACACTGGCCTGATGCCCATTAACTATAAGTTTTCACAACGTGACTAAAACTTGATCGAGCTGCTTCAATTCCCCTTATCCATAGCCAGACTCAATAACATTTTTCGAGCCTACGCTGATAAGCTTCGAGAAACCCAAGAGGTTTTCTATGTCAAAAACACCATGTGCACATATTCGGTATTCTTCAATACATGTTAAACAAATATCCCCATTTATTTTACGTGCGCTCCATAGGTTGACCTCATACTTCTTGTGACAGAAAACAAAAGTGCACAAATGAAGGGGAAAACCCTCTTAATTTTAATGGAAACTAAAAAAAATTCACGGGTCTAGAGAATAAAGAAAAGACAAAGGAAAACAGACAATCAATACATAAGCAGGTGATGCCAATCGCCTAAAAGTTGCTTCTTTTCTCTTTTGTGGTGTGGTCATGTTGACAACTGCATTCTCTGCAGTGGATTTATATATATGTAAATACAATTTGCAGAGCAGTAGTGGCTGCAGAATTTAAATGTGTTGTCATGAGATTCAATCCGAATTCAATTCAATGTAATCGCAGATTGAATCGATAAGCCAGCAAGATTTCAAGCGCTTGCTTGCCCTTAGGGGTAATATTTTTGTGAGAAACAAACACGGTAAGTGCGTTGGAGTACTAAACCAGGGATTCCATTTTCAAACCCTTTCAGTACCATCTTAAGATTTTTCATTATTTCATTTTGAGGAGCTGCGCACAAAAATGGTGTGTGCTTTTAATTTTGTTGTACCATTGCAATAGACTGCCATTACACTACTCTAACATCTTCCAGAAAACCACTTAAAGAATGCCTGCAGAATAGTAGTTCTTGGTCAGAGTTGTTTTGATAGCGTAAGCCGTCAACCCACATCGCTTTGCTACTAGTTCATAGGGAGTACGTTCTTGTGGCGTAGGCCGCCTGCCTAGCCTAGCCACGTTTGGCTTCGCATCCGTGTTCAAATGCAGCGTCGTTGGGCCCGCTCGGCACCTCCATTGTAAACCAGTTTGAGGCACTTTTCTACGGTCATCGTAGTGCCGTTCGTTGGAGTAGTCTTCGGTATGGCGGTACGCCTTCTCTACCCGTCTATTTTTTACTAAGGTACTTGGGGCCTTCAATATGGGTGGATACCTGCACGGGTGTTTCCTTCAAGGTTCAGGAAAAGTGGCGCAAAGCTGATGAGACCTTGTTTGCCCTCTTCTTGAGCTCTTTCCTAAAAGAAGGGTATGGATAGGGAAAATAGGGTTAGAATGTATTTGTGTTTTGTATTTATTTATCTTAATAATTAGCTTTGCAAGGAAAAGAACATTCTTTAAGAGTACACAGTTAATATATATCCACATGGCGACATATTTTAACTTTATAAAAAAAAAAAAACATTTATGGGAACATTTTAAGTAAAACTAAAAATAAAATTTTGTTACAATGTTAAAAAGAAAAGTTAATTTAAATTAAACGGGAAAAACATCAATGAAGAGCACTAAGATAAGAAAAGACTGAAGACAAAAAACTCCTGTGCTTGACCTTGGTTCGTATATTAAGGGGAAGTTGATTAAATAGGCGAATGGCATGAATGAAAAATTGCCAACGTGGTATCGTGCAAGTGTAAACATTAGGTATGATACCACTACAACGATAAGACTGAGAGAAAACGATTTTACTGTACAGATAAGCCGGTTGTTTTTCGTTAAAAATGTTTAATATCATTGCGCAAGCTCTAAAATTTAAAAATTGCTCAAGACTGCATCCTAATATTTGTCGAGAGTGGTTCGAAACATATTATATTTATTTTTATTGGAAATTAATGTACATTAGTTCCGGTTAATAATGAAACAGAATGTCATCCAATTGACCTCCTCTGCTAGCTCGGCAGACTGTCAACCTTTTACCAAAATTTTGAGTCACTTTTTCGCATAATGATGGTTCAATAAGTGATATCTGCTCGATGATGTTGTCTTTGAAGTGTTGAACAGTTTGAGTATTGTCGGCATAAACTTTACTCTTCAAGAAACCCCATAAGAAAAAAGCCAGTAGTGTTAAATCGCATGATCTTGGTGGCCAATTCACGTCTGTTATTCGGGAAATTATGCGATTGTTAAACTTCTCTTTCAAAAGATCGATTGAGTTCGTTGCTGTATGACATGTTGCACCATCCTGTTGAAACCACATATTCTGCACAGCAATATCTTATCTGACGCAATGAGTAGTCAGTTGGCTTTAATTCTTGTATTAACTATATTTTGTAAGCCTTTACATGTAGATCTTTGTGCAAAATGTTAAACAAAGTTGATTTGAGGTTTAATTGCTGTGAATGACGACGAATTGACGTCCTTGGCTCTTCAGCAACACCTCTGCTTACAGCTGCAATATTTCCACTGAAACGACCACTACGATGATAGGCTTTACTTCTGTGATCTTGGACCGAACCAGTTTTTTTCAAATTTATGAACGATAAGTTTAAAACCACGGTTTGGCGGAGCATTTTCTCTACCGTATTTTGAATGAAATTTTCTTTCAATTTCTGCAAAACTTTCACGATATTTAAAATAAGTTTTAATAGTAAAAACAAGTTGCTCAATAGTGTACCGATCCATTTAGCTAACGCGAATGTATTTACTTCATACCTGAAAAAACTTCGGTGTAATCTAATAGCTGTAAGAAAAGTGGCGGCCAATTTAAAGTGATACGTCAAATTTGAACACCATTCATATACAAATCGAAAGCAAAGTTTAACCTACGCCTGGAGTTGGCATCTGTGCTACCAAACAACTCAAAGCCATACATGATTAGTGCTGCGTTCGAAGACTTTACCAATTTAAGGGGGGGGGGGGGGGGGGTGTTTTGCCGGTAGTCGCTCTGAGATGACCTACTGTGGGGAATTAATTGCAAGGGTCGTAGTCATGAAAGATTCAGAGAGTACAGAGCGGGTGTAATCGACCTCAGAAACCATGGGAGAGGAGGAGAGGGCGGTGATTGTTACAATTGCACCCCATCTCTGTTTTGATTTTGTCTGTTCAGCGGGAAGATGGCAAACAGGGCGTGACTGTATACATTAACAGGTTTTATAATTTGTTAACATATAATTATACATTTTGTATTGCATAGAAACTTCTATCGGTTTCATAATGTGTTGGGAAATCATCACCTATATTAATAATAATTGAATCCGAAGTTGTGTCCCTGTTGAGAAAAGTAATCCTCCTCCGTCCTTGTAGCTTTTGCACAACCTTTAGAATATTATGTTTTCGGAGTAAAGTTGATATCTAAAGGTCTTCTTTTTTTCATCCAACAGAGATGAAATACTTTTTTGAAAACTGGAAAAAAATCGTGATCATCCCTCATTTAAAAAAAGTTCATCCCTGGAATGGTGATCTCTATTGTACTGCGATGGAAACAAAAAACAAAACTCACCCTCAGTCACATCAAAGCTAAGATGATGGAAACAACTCTCGCATGTACTTTTTTTTCGCAATTTGTTTGTGCATGTTTGAAAATTAAAGAGACGCGCCGGGAAATTTGATGAGACCAGCGCAGTAGAATGGCTAAGTGAATTAGGTCGCGCAATACAGTCTTACCTCAATCAGCCCTCCTTTCTTTGGCAGGAGTACGGTTGGGACAACTGAACTCAATCAGACCCCAACCCGCCGCTTAAATCTCTGGCTGGAGATCAGTGTGTGTTTGCAATGGTTGCAATATGTTGAGAGTGACTAGTGCAGTCGAGTTTAAGCCCGATTTCCAAACAATGGGTTAGGATCAGGGTGACGTGACTGATACAATCGAACCTTAGAATGATCGCAGCGGAGGCAGAGATACTGCTTCCTGATCCACGGAAAGAAGTGCCTTTTGGGATGACTGTTTCAATCGAACCTGTAACCGTTCTCTATTCTCTAGCAGGTAATTCCAAGTCGGGTGACTGATGCAATCGAAACCCGAACACGTTATTAGATCGTCGAATAATTGGTTGAGAACCATGCCTGCGGGAGTGCAAAGCTTGGAGTGACTATTGCAATGCGAACCAAGAGCTACACTGGTATTATATATACAGGGTGTCCCAGTTAAGCAGTATTATTATAATTTTATTATTATTATTATTATTATTTTTATTATTATTATTAGGTATAAGCTTTATTTACCTACCCTTTGAAAAATTTAAAATTCTTACAATAATTTATAGTTAGTTTACAATATTTTGGTTGTTTAAGTATTAAAGTTAACATATTCATTTATATCATAAACAGAATATTTAATTTTTTTGATTCAGATTTTATTATTTGAAACTTAGAAATTTATTATAAACGGGCATAAGCCTCCGCCAGGTGTCGCCATTGTTGTTTATTATGTGCTACATGTCTCCAATGGCTAAGGTAATTTTGAATCTCGTCCCACCATCTTAATTGTGGTCTACCAACTTTTCTATGTCCTTCATATGGTATCCAATTAGTTGTTCTTATTGTCCATCTGTTGTCGTTCATTCTAATGACATGTCCTGCCCAGCTAAATTTAAGTTCGTTTGCTCTTTTTATTACGTCAGTCCACTTTGTTTGTTCCCTAATGTTTTCTTTCGTAATACTTTGTAGTCTCGAGATTTTTAGTGTCGACCTTTCCATTGCTCTTTTACATACTTCCATCTTGTGTTTAGGGTCCATGTGTGTGCACCGTATGTCATGACTCGAAGTATTGCAGCATCGAACAAATATTTTTTTAGAATCCGGCATTATATTAGAATTGAGAATCGGTTTCAGATTCCAATAGTGTTTCCAACTATTCGTTATTCTTCTTTCAATTTCTTTGTCGGTTCGTTGAGAAAAAGATATTATTTGACCTAAGTATACAAATTCGTCTACATATTCAAGGTTCTCAGTTTCAAGTTGAATTTGAAATGGGGTAAACTAGCCTATTGTTGGCACTCCTCCAATGATTGGCATTTGAACTTTACAATGTTAAAACGCATTTCTTGAAAATCTTTCCATATAATTTTTTTTACATAATTCTTGCTTGTATATATATTTTGTAAATCTGGCAGCACCAGATTTATCTTTATGTTGGTACTATTGAAAATACGTATTAAAATACGTCTCAATGCATTCCCGCCTTTTTTGTCATAACCGTTAACGATTTTATTAGAGTGGCAGTGAAATAGAAGTGTCTTTTTGTGTTCCTTGATTAAGAAGTTGATTTTTTAAGTGCTATTTTGTGTTAATAAGACATTAAATTAAAGGTTTGTTTCTTGAAATTAGTTAATATTATTGCACTTTAACCTAAATTAATTGTGCCAATAATGGGAAAGAGAAATTAGGAGCTTTCCTAATGTTGGCACTGTGCCAATCATTGGTAGTAGTGCCAATTACCCGGTTATTGCCACTGTGCCAATCATTGGTAGTAGTGCCAATTACACGGTTATTAGCACTGTGCCAATCATTGGATTGCACTAATAACTACCACAAATTACAATGCCAATCTTAAACTTCCTGCTTTAACTGATTTTTAGATGCCAAAAGTTGGGAAAACCCACAAATATGCAAAAAACGCTAGACCAGGACCAAAAACAATTTTAACCGATGAAGAAGAGCAAGTACTTGTAAAATGAATAAAAGAATGCGGTAGAAAGGAGTTTCCACGAAGAAAATTTGGTCTAAAGATTAGCGTGCAACAGTTTTTGATTAAAAACAACACACCAAACCCATTTAAGGACAATTTCCCTGGCGAAAAATGGTACTCCGCCTTCATGAGAAGACATCCAGATGTAGCCCTTCGGGTGTCCGAACCTGTCACCAATGCAAGCGCCAATGTGTCCAAGGCTGGTTTGCAAGAATAGAATCCTACCTGAAGGATGCTGGCTATTTTGAAATACTCCAAGATCCCAAAAGAATTTTTAATGGTGATGAGACAAACTTTCAATTGTGCCCCAAGAACGAAAAGGTTCTTACCGAAAAAGGAAATAAAAATGTTTACGAGACTGATCACGCCCAAGCCAAAACTGCAATAACAGTTATGTTTACATTTTCTGCGGGCGGTGATTGTACTCCTCCTATGATAATTTACCCGTACAAAAGGATACCAGTAGAGATTTTATCATCTGTTCCCAAGGACTGGGGTATTGGTAAAACAGAAACTGGTTGGATGAAATCTTAAGTATTTTATAAATATATTGCGAACGTATTGCACCCGCATTTAAAAAAACAAAGCGTGCAATTCCCTGTTATATTGTTTGTGGACGGTCACCAAAGTCATTTGACTTATGAAATTAGCGCTCTATGAAACCAATAGCAGATAATATTAGTAGCATTGTATCCAAATGCCACCAGAATTATTCAACCAGCGGATATGTCCGCCTTCAAGCCCATTAAAAATGAATGGCGAAAGGCTGTATTACGTTGGCGGCAAAATAATCCAACCGATGCTCTAACAAAATTTAATTTCGCCACTGTAATAAAAGAGGCAGACGATACGTTAAAACCAAGTGCAATTTCAAATGGTTTTGTTGCATGCGGTTTATATCCCTGGAATAGTGATCGCATAGATTTTTCAAAGTGCTTAGGTAAATCTTTAAATGAGGAAACCCTTGAGGAAGAAACAAGATGTCAGGATGTTCAAATAGACAGTGATACTTTTGAAAAAAATTTAACATGAAATAGAAAATATTAAACGTATTGAAGAACCGAACGATAGCAGTGAGTTAAAAAGCTTACGAAAAATTTGGAAATATGTCTCTGAAAACTCAAAAACAATAATTCATACAACAATGCCGATTTAAATATCGAAATATACAACCAAGCTATTAATGGCTCAGACGAAGCAACAGCCCAATCGGCTTTCGATATCGTACAAGCAATGCCTATTATTTTTCATAACGAGTTGTCGTGCTTAGAAGAAATTGTTTTAACTCCCATTACACAGTGTTTGACATGGCCAAAAACGCCTGAATAAAAGGCAAAAGGAATGCGAATTCAAATGTTTTTTGTATTAACATCGAAAGATTGGCAGAATATACATTATGAGAAAACATAGGGACGGGCTACAGTCCGCTTGGGCGAACTGTTGGATACCCTATTCCTATTCCTATCACTCATAAGTGGGTGTGTCAAAAGTCTAAGTATGGTTGAATTATTAAGAACGCTCTACATATTTTGTTATATGACATTTAAAGGATTTTATCAAAAAAAACGCTCCCTAGCTCAACTTTTTCAATAAAATTGTTTTATTTAATTGTGGGCGTGCCAGTAAGCGGATTTAAAAGAAATTAACATATGAGTATAAAGGGCCCCTAGCGAGTATATATTATAAATTTCAGCTCCCTAGCTCAAACTTTGGATTTTCAAAAAAAGTTTTTTTTTTTTAAATTGTGCGCGTGTCAGTAGGCGGATTTTAAAAATATTTACACATGAGCTTAAAGGGCTCCCGGAGAGTATATATTGTAAATTTCAGCTCCCTAGCTCAAATTTTGGTTTTTCAAAAAAATTGTTTTATTTAATTGTGGGTCAGTGGGCGGATTTTGAAAATTTTATAATATATAAAAAATTTCAGCTTTCTAGCTCAAAATTTTGTTTTTTTTTTGAGTTTGTGGGCGTGTCTGTGGGCGCATTTCAAAAATTCGCAAAGTTGATTATTTCGGGACCCTAGAGAGTATATGGTTAAAATTTCAGCTCTCTAGGCCCAGTTTAAAGGCCTAATTTTTGCCGACAGACGGACGGACGGACATGGCTAGATCGACATTACTATCGATGCTGATCATAAATAAAGTATTTTAGGGGTCTACGGGCAATATTAAGGTATGTTACAAACTATGCGTCAAAATTAATATACCCTTAGAATAGGGTATAAAAAGGAGGATAAAGAAAGGTTAGAGGCTGAGAAAAAAGAAAGAAAAAGATTACGAGAAGCCAATAAGGGGTTAAAAAAAAACAGTTCCAAAAAGGAGGAGTAATAAAAAAATTTAAGTTATTTCTGATATACTCCTGAATCCACCAGTAGAAACTACCGAAAAAGTTTCATCTCATTTGTAGTGATTCTGACGATTAAAAGGTAGGTACTATAATTGATGTGAAATATATATACGTACTAACTTATTTACTTATTTTTATAGGTACCTAGGTATTTTCAGTTTGTTATGAATAAGAAGCTAAAAGATGCCAAAACGTATGTGTGCCAATAATTGGAATAATGAATGCCAATGAATGGAATGGAGTGCCAGTAAAAGTGGTGAAAATTGACTTCCCTTTATTTTTTTTTTATTGTTCATGTTTTAAAAGAAATGTTATTTGTTCTTTATTTTTTCTTATAAAATACCAATAGAAAGGTAAATAAAGTATTTCAGAGGTGTTGGTATGTTTCAATTAGTTTTTACAGGGAAATAAAGCCGTGCATTTGCTTAATCATTGGGTGGTTTACCCTGGTTGTGCGTTAGTCATTAGTATCGTCTTTTCTTTGTTGATATGTAGTCCAACCTTTGAGCACTCTTGGCTAAGGTCTTCAGCCATTGTTTTTAGTTCAGTGTCTGATTTGCCTATTAGTGTAATGTCATCGGCAAATTTTAAATTGTTTAGTTTTTCTCCATCAATGTTGATGCCCATCTCACTCCAGTTTAAGCGTTTGAAGCATCCCTCCAATACAGCTACGAATAGAGCAGGAGAAAGTGGGTCTTGTAACGTTGGCCGGTCCTGTGGCCAACGTACCGTTTAGTGAGGATCTTCTAGGTTCTTCGATAGTAAACAGACTTGGACCGGCGAGCAGCCTTATGATCCTTGTACCCAAAAGCGAATAGCTCTGTAGGGCGTCTGAGTTACCTTGGTAAACCTAGAGTCTTTCCAGCGTGTTGCTAAATTAAAAAACAAGAGGTTTGTGTGGTGACTCCCAGAATAGAAGTGAAATCTTTTCATTTTATTGTGGTCTTATATACTGTTTTACATTGGAGAATCGTTCATAATATTCCCTCGAAATTCCTATGATATTGCATTTCGGCACTATCAGCACATCACTCAACAATCCGATTCTTTTAAGCTGTTCTGCTTACGTTGCATAATCTACGGTAGCACACCACAGCCAATAGATAAATTTCGCCCACATGCACTGAAGGTGTGAGTATTTTTTATATATCTTATTTCCTGCCGTCTGGCTCTTGCTCTGAGTGTGCAGACGGAAATATGATATATATTTTGTTCGCATGCACTGAAGGTGCAGTACGAGTACTCCTGTGTGTATTTCTTTACGGCGTCTGGCGCTTGCATTGAGTGTGCCAACGTAAACATGAGATAAGAATGAATTGTGAGGTATTGGAACTCGAGTGTGAAATGACGTAGATAACTATGCAAATGATTAGTTAAATGATCGCTGGTGCGAGCCCTTCACAGTCTACCTGGCGGACTCCCCTCATCAATTGGAAAGGGTGACCGATCCTTTCGAGCTTTATTGTTGCAGTGTTGCTGTTATACAGCTTTTTAATTATGTGAATGTATTTTGGATGTAAGTGACTTGAAGATCATGGTGTGCTCTATAGTGTCTAAAGCTTTCGTGAAATCGACAAGTCCAAGATATAGTTTTTGCTGGTATTCCGAGCATTTTTCGATGAGTTGGTTCAGGACTTGTAAGTGGTCAGTTGTCAGGAATCCGGACCTAAAGCCTGCTTGCTCACGAGGCTGGTTATCTTCCATAGGATTATTGATCCTTCTCAAAAGACATTTTGCAAAAACTTTTCCATAGGATTATTGATCCTTCTCAAAAGACATTTTGCAAAAACTTTGTATATTGTTGATATGATACTTATTGGTCTGCAGTTGTTAATGTTGTCTCTGTCGCCTTTCTTGTGAATAAGTATTATTGCCGATTTTGTCCATTGTAGTGGCATCTCCTTAGTTAAAAGAACTTCGTTGAATATTTACCTCAGTATAGGTGTTATAGCTTGTTTCCCAATCTTTAGCATTTCTTCTTTAATTTCGTCATTTCCCGCGCATTTTTCATTTTTTAACTCGTCTATAGATTTTTCGATTTCTTCATCTAGGAAGTTTGGAATGTTGTCATAGTTATCAACAAGTGCTATTTCGTATTCAGTTGTTCTATTAGACCCTGAGGTTGTGTACAGCTCTTTGAAAAAGTTGGTTGCTGTTTCGATTATAGTTTTTCTGTTTCGATTTTTTTTTCCTTTTCTCCTAATGGCAGGTTAAGCAGTATAATCCTTTAATTGGAACAAAAAATTGTATGGCAGGGCGTCTCTATTCCCACCCCATTTCAAGTTATATCCCATCAACCTCTAATGGGTAACCTCTAATTTGAAGATGTAACAACTGTAAACGCTATAACTTCTTAATTATTATAGATAGACATAATAGCTATTTCCTATATTTTGGAAAGACAATTTAGTAGCGTAAATAAGTCTTAAACACTCTGGGTAAATCTGTGCAACTACAACAAAATTATGACTCCTTAAACTCAAAATTATGAAAATTTGTTGGTACATTTTTTTTACTTAAAATCCATTTTTCTCAAAACTTTTACTTAATAATTTTTTTTAATGAAACTTTTATCCTTGAAACATTTTCATAAAAATTATGTTAAGTAACTTTTGTACGTACGAATAACAGAAGTTGTAGTAAAAGGCATTTTTTGTCAGGCAAATATGGTCAAAAAGATGTGTACAGAAACTCGTGCGTTAATACACAAGATCAGTTTGTGCACACTGGAATGGAGTAAAAGGGATTAAGAATAATGTCCGAATATGCTTGAAAGAAAGAGAAAGTAAAGATACTTCACGAACGATATTATGTCGTTCTAATTTTCCATCGTATTTAGTAATGTAAAACTGAATTTAATTTCTAGTATCAAACTGTTAGTTATATGTACTAATTGTGAAATTGTGTATCTTGTCTTTACCGCAGTTAAATGATTTTGATTATTGTAACACATTTTACCACTTTGGAAGTATCTCTCGCACAAACTATTCAGTTTAGAAAAAAATGATATTATAAACCTCAATATCATTTTTGAAGACCTATCCATAGATACCACACACGTATGGGTTTGATGAACATTTTTTTTTTGAGTTTCAGTATTGTTTCTACCCTATTCTAAGGGTATATTAATTTTGACGCATAGTTTGTAACATACCTTAATATTGCCCGTAGACCCCTAAAAGTTACTATATTTATGATCAGCATCGATAATAATGTCGATCTAGCCATGTCCGTCCGGCCTTTAAACTGAACCTATAGAGCTGAAATTTTAACCATATAGGTACTCTCTAGGGTCCCGAAATAATCAAGTTTACGAATTTTTGAAATCCGACCACAAACACGCCAACAAACTCAAAAAAAAAACCAAATTTTGGAAAAAATCGAATTTTGAGCTAGAAAGCTGAAATTTTTTATATATGATCTATGACTCCTAAAACTGCTCGGAATAAAAACTTTTCAAAATCCGCCCACTAACACGCCCACAAATAAATAAAATAATTTTTTTATACCCTATTCTAAGGGTAGGTATATTAATTTTTGAAAATCCAAAGTTTGAGCTAGGGAGCTGAAATTTATAATATATACTCTCTATGGACCCTTCATGTGTAAATATTTTCAAAATCCGCTCACTGACACGCCCACAATTAATTTTTTTTTTTTTGAAAATTCAAAGTTTGAGCTAGGGAGCTGAAATTTATAATATATACTCCCTAGGGGCCCTTTATTCTCATGTGTTAATTTTTTTTAAATCCGCCTACTGACACGCCCACAATTAAATAAAACAATTTTATTGAAACATCCAAGTTTGAGCTAGGGAGCGTTTTTTTGATAAAATCCTTTAAATGTTATATAACAAAATATGTAGAGCGTTCTTAACAATTCAACCATATTTAGACTTTTGTCACGCCCACTTATGAGGGATAGGAATAAGAATAGGGTATCCAACAGTTCGCCCAAGCGGACTGTAGCCCGTCCCTATGTTTTTTTTCTATTTTTGTTTGAAAATCTTAATGCGGTTCACAGAATACATCTACTTACCAAGTTTCAACAGTATAGCTCTTATAGTTTATAGTGGCTGTGACATTCCCGGACAGACAGACAGACAGACATGACGAATCTATAAGGTTCCGTTTTTTGCCATTTGGCTACGGAACCCTAAAAAGCAGAGATCTCTTAGGTAGATCATTAATACATAAAAGCATTAAAAGAGGTCCTCGGACTGTCTCCACCGATGTTACATTTATATACACGCAACAACAATCATCAAGTTTCACTAACTGTATGCGATCTAAAAAGTAAGATTCAATCCATAACAATATACATTGCTCCTTCTACCTTGGCTAGCCCTTGCTACTCTTTATGACTGTTAAACTTATAGTCTAAGAACCCACAGCATTTTTTGGGAGTGAAGATATAACAAAAATAATGATATATCAAAGTTAAGTGCCTAAATAGCTTAAGTCTATTTGACTAGTCTGGCAGCATTTGTTTGAGGCAAATGTTAGTAATAGTAAAGTAAAAATAAGTTTTTTTCCAAATCCTGGATCGAAGATATACCCACTTATGAATAGTATTAAATGAAAGAGGTTGGAGCCATCTACACAAATCTGTGGGTGCCAGACGTTTTGCATGGGGCAAAACCCTTGCCAGACGTACTAATAGTATGCAAAAAAATCAGTTTTTGAAATTATTGGTATAGCCACACATTGAATATACCAAAAAAATGGTGGAGATGTCCTGATACCGTAAATGTGGGTGCCAGACGTTTTGTATGGGGCAAAACCTTTGCCAGACGTAGGTACTAATAGTATGCAAAAAAATCAGTTTTTGAAATAATTGGTATAATCACACATTGAATATACCAAAATAATGGTGGAAATGTCCTGATACCGTAAATGTGGGTGCCATACGTTTTGTATGGGGCAAAACCCTTGCCAGACGTACTAATAGTATGCAAAAAAATCAGTTTTTGAAATAATTGGTATAGCCACACATTGAATATACCAAAAAAATGGTGGAGAGTCCTGATACCGTAAATGTGGGTGCCAGACGTTTTGTATGGGGCAAAACCCTTGCCAGACGTAGGTACTAATAGTATGCAAAAAAAAATCAGTTTTTGAAATAATTGGTAAAACCACACATTGAATATACCAAAATAATGGTGGAAGTGTCCTGATACCGAAAATGTGGGTGCCAGACGTTTTGCATGGGGCAAACCCCTTGCCAGACGTACTTATAGTATGCAAACAAATTAAACTAAAAAACAAATTTATATGGTTGGTATTATTGCAACTATTTATAAAATAGATGTATTAACAAAAATATTCTTATTCCAATATATTAAATTAACGTCTTTGTTCCTTATACACCAAGTTCAGTAATGTTTTTTTACTCAATGGATGAATTCAAATATAAATACTTAAAAAAAAATTGTTCGATGACATTTCTAAGAAAATAAAAACATAAATAATAATAAATCCAACTTAATAACTACAGATTACATACACTACAATATTTTTTTAAGGCTACAAAAATGATTTTAGTTACAATCTGATCCATCAGATGAATCGTTGCATAAACATTTTCTTCATCGTCGGATGCGTCCAAGTTAGTCCTAAGAATATCATCGATATTGCCAGGTGCAGTTTTGCCATCAAACCATTTAACTTGATACCCTGTGTCGTCTAGTATCCAACCATTGTCTACCTTCGCAAAATAAACAAAAAATTTTATTTTCATGACTAAATTAATAGTTAGTTTTACTTACTCTTGATATTTTGGAAAAAAACTTATTTTTACTTTACTATTATTAACATTTGCCCCAAACAAATGCTGCCAGACTAGCCAAATAGACTTGAGCTATTTAGGCACCTAACTTTGATATATCATAATATTGGTTATATCTTCACTCCCAAAAAATGCTGTGGGCTCTTGGTCTATTATAAGGGCTTAATCAACGCTTTAAAATGTATTTTATTGAATTCAAAATATTGCAGGTTGGATCTCTGGCAGCGTTGAATTTTGCAAGAAAAGGACATGATGTTCATTTATACGAATATCGCGAAGGTATAAGCATCAAAATATATTTCCATACAATGTGATGATCGTTTATATCCAATTTACAGACATTCGGACATCAGAGCTCGTCCAAGGACGTAGTATAAATTTAGCTTTATCGCAGAGAGGACGCAAAGCATTGGCGGAAGTTGGTCTTGAAAAAGAGGTACTTTCAACTGCGATTCCAATGAAGGGTCGTATGTTACATGATCTGAAGGGGAACACAACAGTTGTTATTTATGACACATGCAATCATCAGGTACGGTTGTTGTTTTGTTTATACAAAAATTGGGACTTATGATCTTTAAACTTTTAAGTGTCTTTACTCTATTGGAAGAAAACATTTAAATGAACTACTTTTGAATGCCGGTCAAAGATTCGAGAACATCAATATGCACTTTCAACACAAGCTGGTTACAGCCAACTTGATAGAGGGAACCATGCAGTTTATGAGGTAAAGCTAATCAAACATTGTTTTACAGCTCAAACCGGTTATAACGAACTTGAAAAGACAGGGAAATTTATTCTTTATAACCGATTTTTCAGATTTTCGTTTTCTTAAAAAAACGGCACATAGACATGATAGAAGAATGAAGAAAAGAATATATGTAATCAAAGGAAAAAACATATAAAACACTGAACTCGAAGCAAACAATCCACGATAAAACACTCGTTGCATCAACTGATATCAAGTCGAGAATGAGTTTCCCAAATGGAAATCGAGCTTTCAAAAAAAAAAAAAGAAAAAAAAAAAAACCGAGCACTTAGTATTAGGGCCTCAGTGCCCACAACTTTTTTATTTTTTTCAAGTACCTAACTTATTCTCATGAAATTCAAATAGGTAAATATTTTACTATATTAAAAATTGGAGAGAAACAAAATTTTTGGTGACATAATTATTTTGAAGGAAAAAACAGTGGTGATTTAAATTTCTTTGAAATAATGTTCACTTTACCAACGCGATATTTCGTTGTAACCGATTTCGTTATAAGCGTTTTGAAATTTGCATAGATCTCAGCATAGACTTCGAGAACTATTCGTAATAGCCGTTGACGTTATAACCAATTTCTTTTTATTCGTCTTGTGCGATGCAGGAGTTTTTTTTACGACACTGGTAACACTGATTAGGCAAATTTTTTGGTTAATTAAACCCATCGAACTTTTTTAATGAACAATTTAAAGAGTTTTTTTGTTGGTAGATATGTATCTCAATGTGGTGGTTAGGTGTTGTAGGATAGGGTAAGCATTGATCTGGTGTCAACCTGGCTATGCCACGTGCCTTAACTGAGATTTTTTTTTTTTTATAATTTGCGTGCGCTAAAGGGATTTCTTTTTTTTTTCTGTAGTACACAGTACCCTTATAGTGGAAACCACAGCGCAGGCATTTTGTTTTGCTGCTGTAGTAGCCGGCAAATGATTCATTGCCTATTTCTGGGTGCTACTTACTGTATGAAAGAATAGAAGGATATGAAAGAAGTTTGGTGCGGTGGGATTTTTTTTCTCAACAGGTGGCACCTAAATAGCTTTAGGGAGACCTGTTTTTTGTTGTATGTAATCAATTTATAAAAATCATGGCCCTGGTCGGGATTCGAACGCACGACCTGCCAATCACTTAGTGAATACACTACCATCGCACCATTGCCACCTGTATCAATTCTGTTTATTTTATCTGCCTGTGTCTCGCAGATCTGACTTGCTAAGCTTATAAGCGCGAGTATTGAACAAGAAGAAAATAACAACACTAAATTGCTCTGTTCAAAATGGCAGGCTAATAAGTCTCAGGCATCTTACATGAGCCCCCTAGAAGGAGTACGTTCGGCGGATAAATTCACCTTACACCTTACCTCGAATTGGATTATCGGCCTCCTTTCCAGAAAAAAAAAATTGGAGCTCGACCTCCAGGTTAGGGCTAAATGCCGTCGGAGTAAATTCATTACCACGTACAAAAAATGTATTGTAAAAAAGAGAGACACCAGCCTCGGATATGGACAAACCACATTTAAGATCACGACCCGGAACGTCAACGGACTATGAATTGAGATGCGCCTAAAACAGACGAACAGAGTACACTCCTGGTGCTGCTCAAAAACTTGAATGTGTCCTCGGAAGGTATAAGGCAGATATTGCTGCGATACAGGAGATACGATGAATAGAATTAGGTACGCAAAATCGACAACAGTGCGGCATATTTTACAGCTCCCACAAAAGGATGCACATGTTAGGATGTGAATTTGTCGTGGGAAATCGGGTAGGAATAAGATCATTGGCTTTAGGTCAATAAGTTGGCTGTTATCCGCATTCCAGGCACATTTTACGACATCAATCCAATATGTGCACACACCACTACTGAAGAAGCTGAATACTCTATCAAGGAGGAGTTTTATGACTTTCGGGATGGAGCCTTTCCGGATTAGGATATGCTCTGGGACTCCATAATCAACCTTGTTATGATGAGTGCGCTCACCGAAAAATGGTGACAGAACGTGCACATCTGCAATCGCCGCTACGCAAAACTAGGGCAGCAAGTTGGGAGTATAGAACCATGAAAAGGTAGAAGAACAAGATCCTGCGTAGAAAGAAGAGAGTTTGCGCAGTCTCCCAACTCAAGGATATCGAAGATTCTCGCGATCGAAACAACATCCGGCGGTTTTATAAAGATACCAAGCTGCTGGCTGCTAGCGGCTAGCCTTAAAACCGAAAATCGATGAAATTCAAATCGAAATCCACCAACTTTCCATCTACTTCAAAGATGCATATAATAGCTCTAGGTGGCGATGGCCGAATTCGAGATACCGGCCAAACACGCGCTGGAATGTGTAGCATGGAAAAGGTCCTGCGCACTATTACAAACCTGCACCGGATTCCGAAAAAGAGATGCTCTATAATGTGGTGAATTCTTCAATATTGTTTTGGAGCAGACAGTGCAACTATTGGGATAAGTGGACGATATCGACATCATCGACCGATCGTCGCGTGCCGTGTTAGTGGCTTTCACAGCGATTGAAGAAAAAAACAAAATTGATTGGTTTTGAAGTCAACGAGGACAAAACGAAGTACTTGCTTTTAACAAACAATAAAAAAATAAAATAAATATTAGGCATTAGGGGGCCTAAAACCTAGCTTCTCCAATTACTTTCTTTGCGAAGTGGAAGGGACCTACAATTTTACGCCAAATCCGAACGGCAAATTTGAGAAGCTTCTCATGACAATTGATACTCTTAGATGTTTGTCAGACGTTCGCAAGAGGTGGGGCAGTGGAAACAAACAAACTGCTAGCAGCTACTTCGAAGTAGTAATGGAGTTCATCTACCTCGAAATTAATACCTATCAACTCTACGAATGATACCTTAGTGGGGACCCGGCGAAGGATTACCATAGGAAACCGTTGCTACTTCGGTTCGCCAAAACAAATGGGTTCCAAACTCCTAACCCGGAAGACAAAGTGAAAGCTCTACAAAGCACTGATTCTGCCGGTTGTACTTTATGGCGCCGAGAGCTGGACGATAAGCAGGAATTAAGAGCTCATATTGGGTGCTGTCTTCCTCCGTCCGATATTTGGACCTGTGTGCGAGGAGGGCGAAGGCATGAGAAGATACAATCGCGAACTCTATAAGCTGTACCAAAATGTATATATAGTCCAAAAACTAGATTGCCTCGGTCACAATGTAGAATAATGCTCCAGCGATGAGGATCTTTGCTTCTCACTTTCGAGAGGACAATGACAACCGAATCTCCTTTTTAAAGACCCAGTCGTCGCGGATGCTAAGGTGTTTGTGTGTGTGCCTTACTGTGGTGGAGATTTATTTGAATTATCTTCATCATCACAGTTTTTGCCGCCGTCTCATCCCAGTTGATTTTATTCGCCGTATTGGCGATAAGTCTGCATCGGTTAATACCGACGCGAACTTTGAAACCAATCTTCTTCAGTAGCGGAATGGATTTGTTCTTTTGTTTGATGGCTAATCAGCACTACCACTCCAGTATCGGATTTTTTAAAGTCTCCCATTTCGATCCCTTGCCAAGCTTCACTTAGCTAATCTTTGTTGAGAGATCTGAGGTACCTTTCAAGCTGATCGCTGGGAATGTGAGTTCTTCGTACAACCATTCTCGCTTTTGGCCTGGTCAGACGTAACATTTCCTTCCTGTCGATCAGGCGAAGCTTGGCGTTTGGTCAAGGAGCTTTATTAATGGATATAAAGTCACGGAGCCATGTGAGAGTATTTCCCTCTTCACATGTCAGGAGTTTGAACCATTGGATGGTACTGAGATTACCAAAAAGTGGGAAAGGACCCCTCTTCTTTATTATGGCCTGATCTACCTCTTCAAGGATCCGAAGTTGAGTCAGCCGCCACAGTGACTTGTTGTGACCACAGTTACCATGGAAAGCATAGCTTTTTCCGGACATTTGTTGGTGGAGAGACGTTATTGCAATCGGCTCGAGATGGGGTTGTGGGTCCGCACTTAGTCCATTGCGGATCCCAAAATTCTGTTCACGATTGGGGTGAAGGGCAAGTGGCTATTCTTCCTCTTCATGGACGGTATCTTAGAACCGAGAGTTTTACTTCTGTCCGAGTCAGTCGTTAGTTCGCGGAGTCTAGTTTTGGCGTTGTCCAGAGCTTTATTTTCCATAACAGTGAAGGTGTAAGGTTCTCGTTTGCTCAGTCTATGGACAATTCTCACTCCGTTCCGTCGTTGTCTTTGCAGGATTTCATGCTTTTCCAGAGTTGCATTTGGGGCTGTGATCCTGGAAAGTCCTTCGGATACTCAACCTTTACCACCTTTCCCGTAGTCATATTCTCCCCTAACCGGCCCGTACGGGCAGATCGACGGGAGCAACGTCTGGTTGAAGAGTGCGATGACTTCTTGTTTGATTTAGGTAGTTGTCTGTCTTCGGATGAAAGGATTCCGTCTGAAAACAAAGGGTTTATCAGTCGACGTCATCTTCGTTTCCCTCGTAAACTTCTTCTCCGTGGCCCGATGCAACGTCCGCCGTGGAAGTTTGACAATTCCGTCGCATCATCCTTTGCATTTGCTGCGGCCAGCCTATCTCGCACATGGTTCTTGCCGATTGGGGCAGATGGCCCCACCAAGACTTTAGCACTGATGTTATCTACCGGAGCCGACCCTGTCGGTTAATGAGCATTTTGCTCATTCTCTATTAGTTGCTGCCTCTGTAGATAAGCACGTGCATTTTAAATTGTGTTTCTGTTCGTTTAACTCGTACCATCTTTTGGTGAATAGTCTTTTTATTGTTTTTCTGCTTTTGGAGATTTTACTCCGTCTGTAGGCGTTTGACAGTCTGGAAAGGTTTAAGCTGGTTCAATTATCGCTGGCGTTATTGCGACCGCTGCTATGATGCGCCTTCGCGCTACTCATGAATGCCTACCATTCATGTAACAAGGGTACCTACCTGCAAGCACCGTACTTGGCATGCTTGCATATGCTGAGCTAGGTAAAGTCGGATTGGTCGGGGATCTTGTCCTCAGGTATCCTTAGCAGTCGTAGTAATAAACTTTCTTCATGCCAAGATTTAGAGTATTAAGTACACCTACAAGTTGGGTTACCATTGAGCTTCCAATGTGGGCGCCATTATTGCTGCGAACAAAACTTACTTCAGCAACAAAGATTTACGCGGTGCCCTGTAACGACTACACTTGACAATATTTACAGCATTAACTGCGTATCCCAGCCGGGCGTCAAATATAAATAACCTGCTGCTACATTGCCTCACGTTGGGCCACAAAATGTTATGATTGCGGACGGGATTTAACTTACTTCCCACGGAATGTGAATGTACTATATAACATACCCTGTTATACAAAAAAAACTTCCAACATTTACCTCAACTACACTTACTATAAAGGGGGGTTGGCAACTGATGTGATCTCGCCTCGTAGTTATGTTCTTTCCTTGTTAATGTGCGTGCGGCAACTGGTGGTGATGTGCTGAGAATACATAGGGTTCCCTCCCTGTCACGAAATTCGCGAAACGCCATGACAGCTCTGGTACTCTGAAATATTAAAGAACTGTCCCTTACTGGACTTAACTTTACCCTTACTTAGCTACATTAATATATATAGATAGTTATGTAATTCAAAAATCTTATTACTAACTTAACTATGTTAACATATACTTATATTCTAAACCAGGAATATTCAAGGAGGGTCAGAATACTACTCTACGAATCTATACCATATGTAATAATAAAAGAATGTAATTTCTTTTACTCCTTCGCAATCTACTTGAAGAAGATTTATTTCTTCTATGTGTATCTAATCTCCCTGATAATACGTAGAAAAGTTTTCCTCCATGGGCGTGCGTAATCGCAACCTTCCCTCATGGGTTTCGGTATACGGTCACCATAGGTACACAGTGTATCGTGTTCATCGGTTCGAGTTTCTGCTACGTGGATTGTGTTCGAGGTTTCAGAATTCACTACAATAACCTGTGTGGTTTTTATTCAGTCACACGATGGCGTGGCCGAGTGCATACAAAAGATGTACATATGTATTCCTATCGAAATTATCTTTACACAAATCTATATCTAGTCACTAACTAAGCACTGAGATGCATTCAAGACACTTATTCAATTCTGGACAACACAGTCACAATGACTCACCAATGTAATTATTGTATCTTCGCCGGTATCCTATGGTGTGCACAGCATTTGATGACGGCGGCAGCTAAACACTTAGGAAGAATGTTAATTAAAGTAAATGCAATATAATATATATATCTCAAACGATCTTCACAATCGTGGGATCGTTTACTATTTAAAATCTTCTAAACCCTATGATTCTGGTATAGGTCAGCCAAGGGGCAATTGTTTTATATATGTATATATATGATATAAAAAGAATATCTTTAAATAGCTTAAAATTATCTCACGGATACTTTAATTCTCCTGCCTGCTTCGGTTGTATATGTTGAAATCTGCCTGCTGATACGTACGGATAGATGATACGATGTTCTGCTATCACGGTTGGTGTACTGCTACGGTTAGTTGTGCCATATGATCATGTGGCTGGTGATGGCTGCTGAGATTCTAGATGTTCTTGCCACTAGGATGATTTGCGTGCATTGGTGTTTTACATGCATTTAAGCTGCTGTTGCTGCTTGCTTTGTCTGCTGACGTTCTCGCTGGATGTGTATGCTGATTGGCAGTTTAATTACACTGTAGAATGACGGTGGTGGATTTTGATCTACGCTTTCCCACATGCGGTATGAAGATGTCGTGGTATTCTCCGGGATGTTTTGGTGATGTACATCAGGATGTTCACTGGATTGCTTTGCTTTTTACGATTCAGGATTAATTACACCTACGCATGTGTATTGAGGTGATGAATTTCTGCCTTGGTGGATTAGACAGTTTAACTAGTTTCCCATGTGTTGTAGATAGGTTTTCCTGTGCTTTGGGATTAGTTTCCTACTGCGAGTGTAGATGTTCTTCCTGGTGCTCTGGGGATTGTTTTCCTGTTGCTATGTTTGAGGTTCTGTGGTGTTGTTATGTTATTATTTCCCTCTGCCGTCGTCGGCGTGTGCCTTTTCCCATGCCAGGTGTAATTGCTGCGCTATGGTGCAATGCAATTTCGTTGCAAGCTGCTGGAATACACGTTTTTCCTTATTATGGCTAGGATGATGCCAAATATATTAACGATTCAGCAAGCGTGGATCGCCCGCGAACAATGTAAACGATTGATATCACAGAAAACTACAGATCTAACACTAATTGCTTATCCAAGGGTATAATTATTAACAAATGACGCCTTACCTGCACAGATGTAACACTTTTAGATAAAGATGCTATTGGATTTATTCTTGGACTTCAGATTTTTGGGGTTTGGTCCACTAAAAGGGTCTTGAGCCGACTACGGCCATCGCTAAAAAGAACGATTGCATTTTCGCACAAAAGTAATTTGCATGGCGATGTATGTCATCCGGTTCGTTTTAGTTTTACAACATTGGCCCTACCTGTCAGAAACGGGTTGCCTTTTGTTTAGCGGCTATGTCCGCAAACTGAAGTGATTGAAGGGTAGGTTGAATGCAAGTGCCTGAGTGAGTTATTTGCTGTGATGTCAAGGGACATCAGGTAAATAATTATTATTTACTAAGGCACAATGCCATACTTCGCCAATTCATCTTGGGTGATCATGATGGAATCTAAGCCATTCGAATTTGCAATATATTTCCTTTGGATAACATCGGTGGCAGTAAAACATCCGTAACACAATTGGGTACGCCGATGATATTGTCATCATAGTTAGGGGCAAAGACTCAATAGGAGTCACATCAAAAATGAAAAATGCTCTAAAGACAGCCATAGACTGGTGCATTAAGGAAAATCTTTCCATAAATCCCAGTAAAGCCGTCATCGTTCCTTTCACTAAAAGGAGGAAATTAGACCTAGGCCTAATCACAATAAACGACACGGTCGTAGAGTATTCCGACGAAGTCAAGTATCTTGGAGTAATCCTGGACAAGAGACTTAACTGGAACTCTCACATAAACAACAAAATCAGTGAAGCTAATAGAGCTTTATGGGCCTGTCGTCGCACATATGGTAGAACCTGGGGAATCTCTCCAAAGATCGTCCACTGGATCTAGACAGTGATGATAAGACCCATCATAACATACACCTCCATAGTATGGTGGACAAAATCCACACAAAAGGTCGCAATAGAGAAGCTCAAAAAGGTACAACGGCTTGCGTGCCTTGGTATCTCCGGAGCCATGCGTACCTGTCCAACAGCTGCCATAGAGGCAATAACAGGAATTATACCCCTCCACATATACGTCCAAAAAGTGGCGATCCGCAGTGCAATAAGTCTAATACAGCTAAACGATATAAGTCTTAATGATCATCCGGAACTTAAGACCCTTCTCGATGAACTGCCAGAACTTAACATGAACTGCGCGGTCACAGACCGCATTCAAAAAACACTATGCTTCAACAAACGGTTCTCCACTGAGATACCCAAAAGAGAAGCATGGGTTAGCAATAACCCACCAAACAGCCATAACGGCATAAAGTGGTATACGGATGGTTCTAAAATGGAAACGGGGGTAGGAGCGGGAATATACGGACCACACAAACGCTTTACGATACCCATGGGAAAAAGTCCCAGCGTATTTCAAGCGGAGCTCCACGCCATTCAAGAATGCGCCAGCCACATTATCTTATCTGGCATAAAAGGTGCAAACATTCATATTTTCACGGACAGTCAAGCAGCTATAAACGCCCTTAGCTCGTATACCATTGACTCCAAATCAGTCATGTACTGGTTCAATACCCTACAAATACTCGGAGCAAGAAACAAGACCAAATTATGGTGGGTTCCGGGTCATGTCGGGGTAGAAGGTAACGAAAAGGCCGACGAACTGGCCAGAAAAGGTTCAGAAACACCTTTCATAGGTCCCGAACCTTTCTGCTGCACTCCTAGATCAGCAGCAACGGTAGCAATTAAAAGCTGGGAACATAGAAAATGTATCTATCATTGGGATAACATCCCAGGTCTAAGACAGGCCAAACGAGCCATTCGGCAATTCAATCATAATGCCAGCAAATGTCTAAACCTAAGCAGGCATGATATCAAAAACCTAGTAGGTTACCTTACTGGTCACCACGGTTTAAGATATCATCTACACAAAATGAGAATAGCAGATTCTCCTGAGTGCCGACTCTGTCTTGAAGAGGACGAGTCAGCTGAACACATTTTATGTTAATGCCCAGCCCTTAATGGAATTAGAAAGAAGATCTTTCTCAGGGAACAATTGAGCCCCGAGGACATAAAGAATTCTTCTACTGGTAAAATTGTCCGCTTTACACGGAAAGTGGAAATTTTACTAGTTTACAATTTTTCTGGCCCATACGGTACAAAAGATCTTTTAGGTCGAAGTACCCCCCCTTTTATAAATCGCCTTGGCGAGCCAGAATTAAAAAAAAAAAAAAAAAAAAAACATCCATAACAGCGTCATCCCATCTACCCAGTTTGGCGAAACGTAGCTAGAGTCAAAGATTTTCTTCTTCCTCTGTCAGGTTTTCTGTCTGGGGATCGGTGTTTACGGAGTCCGAGGTGACCGATACTTGCATTACAGTTTCCTTCGTTATGTTAGTTATGTTGTTTTTGTTCATTTTGGTCCCACGAGTGTGCAAGGTTCATCTGCACTCACTCCTTGTATGCAGATAGTCCGGAGGTCGCCACGTATCCGAATACTCCGTACACGACTGAGATATTTATTAAACTGGTCATCAGCACCATCGGCACGGGTTGTGTGACCAATAGATTCCATGACGGGGTTAATGCTAACAAAATTAAGATTCTTGCTAACAAACACCACGAGAAATTCTTTTTAAACTGCTCCTTTTCAGAAAACGAACGGATCTGTCAGCTTTCAAACCAAAGTGATTTATGTAGCGAACACTACAGGCAGACAAGTAGTAATGCAGTTCCGTGGGAGGGTTATGATCCTTTTAATCCAGATCGTAGCCTCGTCGAAATTAAGAAAAAAGTAAATCTCTTCATTACTTGTAGATGGGGCTTAAGCAATAGGTACTAGTTTCCAATATGGGTTTTTCTTAGAAGGGTTTTCCCTTCAGCCTTTAATTTAAAAATTTTATTTATCTTTTATTATATAAACTCAGAGTTAGAGATGTATCTATATTTATCACTTTTTTTTTTTTATAATTTACGCGCACTAAAGGGATTTTTTTGGTACCCTTATCATGTATTGGCTACACAGCGCGGGCGTTAGGGAAATTACGATTAGAAGAAAAGGAGAGTTGCCGATGCACGTTGGTTTTGAATGTTTGTATTTTATAATGTAATTGAAAAACTGAGCGTGGAAGAGTATTCCACATTCGTGTTGTACGGCTGAGGAAAGACTCTTTGTACTTCACTGTATGTCCGAATACAGGCTTGAGGGTGAACTGATGAGCATTCCTTGCATGGCGGCTATTGCGGTTGAAATGTTCAAGGGGTGGAATGCAACTGGCTATTTCGTTAGAGCACTTACGGTGGAAATAGCGATAAAATAACGAAAGACAGGAGAGATTGCGACGATGACTAAGTGAGTCAATCGATCTCGCGATGTCTCGGTCGCCAATGAGTTTTATCGCGCGTTTTTGGATTCTGTCAAGTAGTTCCAAATAAGTTATTGGTGCACCAGACCAGATATGAGCGTTGTACTCGAGTTTCGGGCGAATAAACGCCTTATAAATTGTAGCCAGATCAGAAGGGGTGAAATATTTCTTGCATCGCTTAAGGAAGCCTAGACATTTCGCAGCGTTCCTGGCGACATCGAATATGTGGTCATTCCAACGAAGGTTGTCATTGACATACATACCGAGAATGGAAAGCCTTTCGGTTTCAGCGATGCAAGTGCCATTCATGGATAATGGCAGTGTGTGTGGGTTTTGCTTTAATGACAGGAGACAGCATTGTGTTTTGGAAACATTAAATTCCACTCTATTGGTTGTACCCCACTGAGTTATGCTGTTAAGATCGGAATTTAATGAGCTTAACATACGTTGCCGTTCCAGTTCCACACCCGAAGAAGTAGCGCGTGACTCAAGAAACGAGTATGAAAAGCTGAGGGTACTGTCATCAGCAAAGGAATGGATTGGATTAGAAGTAACAGAGAGGAGATCATTTATAAAAATGAGAAAGAGAGTCGGAGACAGGACGGAGCCTTGGGGAACACCAGCATTTATTTGGTGAGTTGCAGACTTGAAACCGTCCAAGACAACTTGAATTGAACGGTCCGAAAGGTAATTTCTAATCCATTGAAGAAGGTTATCATCGATTCCAAATGCACGCATTTTCGACAAGAGAGCTTGATGCCAAACTCTGTCAAATGCCTTTGAAATATCAAGCGCAACGATCTTACTTTCACCACCTTGGTGAAGAGATTGGTTCCACTTTTCGGTTAGATATGTCATCAAATCACCGGTGGACCTATTGCCCCGAAAACCGTACTGCCGGTCATGGAGAAGTTTTCGAGATTCAAGATATTTCATTAGCTGACGGTTGATCAGCGTTTCCATGACCTTAGAAAGAAGGGACGTAAGTGCAATTGGTCGGTGGGAGGAGGGGGAAGAAGACTCGCCTTTTTTTGGTACAGGCTGGACAAATGCTGTTTTCCATCTTCCCGGAAAGAGCCCTGAAGAATAGGACAGATAGAAAAGCTTACGCAGTGGTTTTGCCAGCGTAGAAGAACACCTCTTCAGAACGATGGGGGAAATACCATCTGGACCCGCGGATTTGTGTATGTCAAGATCTCGAAGTACTCTAGCCACTGTACGAGTGCGAAAGTGGATTGGTCCAATGGAGTATTCTACGCGCTCGAGTACAGGGGGAGATAAAGCACAATCTGGGAGCGTTGAGCTGACTGCAAAGTGAGCAGCAAGCAGATTGGCCTTATCTGTAGAGCTGACAGCTGGAATGCCGTTGTAAATGAGTGTCGGGATAGATGACGAGGACGAATTCTTGATGTTTTTGACAAACGACCAAAAGTTTTTACTACCCGTGGGACTTTGTAGTATTTTTTGCCTCAGCTTTTGGTCGTGGGAGAATTTTACACGATTAATGTGGGCATTACAGTCATTTCTGGCTCGTTTGAATTTTTTCCGGTTTTCCTCAGATGGGTTGGCCTTATAAGACCGAAAGCTTACCTCTTTTAACCTGATAGCCTCTTTGCAGCTCGAGCCACACCACGCGTTTACCTTGGGTTTGATACTTTTTATCCGGTTAGGGATAAAGCATTTCATACCCAATAAAATCATGTTTGTTATCATATCAGCAGCAGCATCCACGTCGCTGTCATGGAAGCACAGCGACCAGTTAAAACTCTTAAAGAAACCGTTTAGTTTTTCCCAATTGGCTTTCTCGTATTGCCATATGGTTCTTTTAGGAGTTTGCTCTTTAACTATGTGGCCGGAGTACGAGAAATTAGCTGATATGACACAATGGTCTGACGAACCTAGAGGCGGTAATACGTTTAATTCGTATTTTTCAGGGTGAGAGGTGAGAAACAAGTCCAGTGTGTTGGCGGTTTGACTGCTTATGTCCGGTATTCGTGTTGGCTCACTCAAGCTGAGTGAGTTTGTTAACCTCAGCAAAAATCTCAACATACCTTCCTTCGGGTGTTGTCTGTCCAGAATGTCGAAGCCAATGTGAATTGTGTATATTGAAATCACCCGCCATGACGATTTCAGTACGAGGATGAAGGGTTACAATTCTTGTGATGGAGTCAGACAACGCATCCAAGTCATTATAAGTTGAATGTCTGTCCAAATTGGGGTTTCTGTCAATAAAACAGTAGTGGATTAATTGCCTACGGACATGAAATTTGAGCCAAATGAAATTAAATTCCGGATTGGAACATTGGCCATATTGAGGTTGAAGTTGGTAGTCTACGTCACTACGTATATAGACGGCGAGACCGCGATGCGGAAAGAATAATGGCACTAAGTTGTACCCAGGCAGACTAAACTCTGTTAAATCAGAGCCAACGCTAATCTGAGTTTCGTTAAGTTCCAAAACAGCTGGTTTGTTGTGGAAAGCGTGGGCGTATAACGAAAAAAAAAATTTCCTCAACCCACGAATGTTACTAACATCCACCACAAAATTCCTACACATTATAAAATACAAACATAAACGAAAACACAAACTCCGACGCTACCTAAGCAAGAACCGTGAATTGAAGATCCGCGTTAGATTTCCAAAACAAATTACGGTAATTTTTTTTTGGTCCACCAACAAAATCAACAACTCACGGGCCGCTATCCGTCGGATGCTGCCTTTACTCAGCCATTACAAGTGTACAGACGAAAATCGTACGACACCTACAATGGCCAAGCAAATGCAACAGTGATGAAGTGGGATGGGGGACGGAGGGATACCCAGCGATGTGGCTTTTTTTCCGTTTTTCTTTTGCGCTTTCCTTTCACGACACCGACACTGGCACTACGGTTTTGTTTTGCCTTTTTTGATTTTGTTTTTTGACACACACGATGTCGCGGCGCGTACAATAATTTGTTTAATTGAATAAACAGAGAAACTATGTAGCGGAGGCGAACACGAAACCGAAAAACAGCTGCACGTGCGCTTGCGTCGGGGTGCAGACAACAACTCAACATAGTGAAATGAAATAAATACTTCTACAATAAAAATAGCCACAAATAAAGAACTAAAGATGCGAAATGCGCAAGCGATTTTGACAGTAAAATGTTTTCGATTAAGTCCTAAAAGAACAAAAAATTGTGATAATAAATTACATAGACAAATTTCCTTCCGAACAACTAGCCCAAAGTAAGTTTTTTGTCACTCCCACTTTTGGCCTGGTTCTGACCAAATTTTAGAAAAGAAAATTAGAAAAGAAAACATGTCCAAAATGTACAAAGATTCTCAAACCAATGTCCATAACCACTTTAGCGGATAGGAACAGTTCGCATGTGGGATGTAGCATTTCCATATATTTTTTTCTTCCTGCGCGTGCTTTATATAAGTTGGGGGATCAACGGGTCCGTCCACTTTACTAGAAACGTAAAGACAAAGAATTTTTGATACTACATTTTATTTAAAAATCTTTTTATAGTGAATGCTTCTTCATATTAAATCTCACCAAATCACAAATAATTTAAATAAAATTAGATACATATTTAAATAAATAAATGTCAACCTTGAATCTATGTCGCGAAGATGGAATCATATTTCAAATATACATTATATTTTCCCACATACGGTAACACTTATGACAGCTGTTCTGTCCGCTACAAATTTACCCTTCAGATTTACATTCTGTTGACTTTAATCCATTTTTTGGGCGATATATTCAAAGCCGAGAACGCTGATCTCTATAGTCGCTATTATTCTTATAGACCTTCAGAAATAGGAACTCATGGCGATAGGAGGAAAGAATTTACATTTAATTACTTTGTCCCTTTAGGTAATAATCAATCACGAGTATTTGGTATCTTTATCAACAGAGACTACTCAGAAACGGATATTTTGGAGGCAGATGCCGATTTGATCATTGGATGTGATGGCGCTTTCAGTGCTGTCCGTAATCAAATGATCAAGATGCCAGGCTTTAATTTTACCCAAGAGTACATCGAACACGGGTACCTAGAGCTTTGTATACCGGCCAAGGATGGACAGGTGACAAATACCTTTTTTCAAATTCAAAATTAATTAATATAATGTTATTTTGAACTTTCAGTTTCAAATGCCCGAAAACTATCTTCATATTTGGCCACGAGGAGCCTTCATGATGATTGCGCTCCCAAATCAAGATAAATCATTCACAGTTACCTTGTCGATGCCTTTTAAAGTTTTCAGCACCATAACAGATGCGGAAGCTGTGGTCAAATTTTTCAAGACAAATTATTACGATGCAATTCCAATGATAGGAGAAGAACAGTTGATCAAGGACTTCTTCAAATCAAAACCACAACATTTGATTTCAATTAAGGTACTGATTTATTATTCATTGGCCAAACAATCTATGATTTTGATTTTAAGTGCAATCCGTACCATCTTGGGTCGAAATGTCTTCTCCTAGGAGATGCCGCCCATGCAATGGTCCCATACTATGGACAAGGAATGAATGCTGGTTTCGAAGACTGTAGTTTACTTTCATCTATTCTTAACCAACATAACATTGCAATCGAGCATGCATTGAAGCAGTTTACTGAAACCCGGTGCGAGGATGCACATGCGATATGCGACCTGGCGATGCACAATTATGTAGTGGTAAAAATTTTGAATACGGTTTTGGGGTTTTGTTTTGGAAACAAAAATTTCTTTTTACAGATGCGTGACTTGACAAGTCGCTTCTCTTTTCGCTGCCGTAAGTGGTTAGATGATCTCTTGTTTTACCTCTTTCCAAACTTTTGGGTGCCACTTTATAACAGTGTCACATTTACGACAATGCCATACAAGAGCTGCATTGAAAACAGGGAATGGCAAGACAGAGTAAGTAGAAAACAGATACATATGCATGTAGGTATACACTGGCGATCGTAAGGATGAGGCCATACATTTTATAATCGACTTTCAGTCCTTATACCTGTTGGAAATTTTATACCCGGAAACTTTTACTACCTGCGAACAGGGAAATATTTTCTTAACAGTAAGTCAAAAGGGTAAATATGAAACGACCGCTGGAATTTCCCAAGATCGAACAATGAAATATTTCAAAAGCGTATAAAAAGATGCGTACTTAGGATGAGGCCACATGCCAAATCTTCAAAAGAAAGGAAAATATGAATAAAATGTTTACATTTTATAGTTTAAAAACATTTATTTAATATGTTTTTCCATATAAATTATTAGTATGCCCGCCATTTTTCGATATGACCTCTATAAGACGGTTTGGAATAGAATCATACAGTTTTTTTTTATTTTAAATAATTAAGAGACATTTGGGCCCCGGCATCACGAATAGTTTCGAGTACAGTGTCCTTGTCTTCCAATTGTCTGCCGCCTTCATACACTTTACGAGAAAGGCCATGGCAAAAGTTTCACGTCTTCTGATTGAATCCTGATTGAAGTGTGATAGGATCAATGTCTTGTTGGAATATCCAAGACAGGGTTTTTCACTTTTGGAAATGACCGTTCCATTTGTAGTTGTTTCCGTTCATTGTTGTGGACAAAAACTCCAAATCGATCGTGTCATAGTGGGTAATAGCTGCCCACACCATAACACCTGATGTACGGCTGTGATGTCTTGCCAAAATAAGCTTCACATTTCTTAGATCATGGAAATAAAAGTTGTAACCATCGGGGCCGCCAAGGTTAAACTTTTTTTCATCTGAAAAGACAACGCGTTTCCATTTAATATATATTAGCCGCGGCCAAGTGAAACGCATTGATCTCTGCTTAGGACTAAATGCTTTATTGTTTACTTCTTAGGTACTAACTTATGCTAAGCTATACTCGGAACAGTATGGTTCAAAGGTATTGATACAAGTATGAATACATATCACTCTTCTCCACTTAATATAAAACTGTAATATATAATATTTATATCTACCATTATAAAGTTTTCTTTTAAATCCATTTAAGTTAATTTAGTTATTTTTCAAGGCTTTGTTTTGCATTTCTTTTAACTAAGCTGATCTTCGCGGAACGAAATACTCTACATCATCGTCGACAGATCTCTTCCTTTTCTTCGACTGATCTAAGGCAAAAGTAACAATCTTTTGTTTATTTGGGATAATTGTAGGTAGTATATATTTGTTTTGGTTACCCGTATTTTTTTTAACTGATTTACATGCGCAGATCGGTTATAACCATCTACATTTATCAGATACATTACATTTCCTATTTTCTTAATTACAAACCCAAAAACCCACTTTTAACCTAAACCTGATTTTAGTTTATATAATACTTTCTCTCCCTTTTTAAATAGTATGTTGCAATGGCTTATGGAGATTGTTCGATTGCTTTTAGTTTCGGAAGGTTTTTTGAAATTTTCAGATTTGCGATTCACATTATCGATTTTGACTTTAATTTTTGGATTGATATCGTCAATCAGCGTTTTGGGTTTATATTGGAATAGTAAATCATGGGGACAAACTTGAGTAACAGTAGATGGTGTTGCGCGATATTTTAGTAAAAACCGATCCAACAAAGTCTGAACAGGCAGACAACGATCTAAGTCATTATTTCCTAACATTTTTTTCAACCCCGACTTAACAGTTTGCACCGCTCTTTCCGCGAGTCCGTTGGACTGTGGATGATATGCCGGACTTTTGAGACATCTTATATAGTTTCCCTTGCAAAAGCTCAAAAACGCTTCGGAGTTGTATGGTGGTCCATTATTAGATACTATTGTTTTTGGTAGGCCAAAGTATGAAAATATGGATCTCAGTGTAGCAATGAGGCTCTCGGCATTTGTATTTTCCATAATCTTGACATCAATCCATTTCGAAAAGCTATCTACCAAAATAATAAAATACGTATTTCTAAAGTAAAAGAAATCTATATGGATTCTCTCGAAAAAGTATAATGATTTTGGCCGGGAACTTAATGCGGTCGAACAGGATTTATTATTCAACCCAGCACAAATTTCGCAACCTAGTACATAATCTTCTATATCATTTTCAATACCATCCCACCAAACGTAACTTCGTGCTAGGATCTTCATCCGCACGATACCCACATGCGTCTCGTGCAGTACTTCCAAAACTTTAGGAACTAAAATCTGCGGATCAATAACCCGGTCTTTGAAGTAGAGGCAATTGTTT
The DNA here is from genome assembly GCA_949715645.1 of Portevinia maculata. Classification (NCBI taxonomy): domain Eukaryota; kingdom Metazoa; phylum Arthropoda; class Insecta; order Diptera; family Syrphidae; genus Portevinia; species Portevinia maculata. The sequence continues at coordinate 228,024,165 of OX454526.1, forward strand.
TCATAATTCAAGTCATTTCTCCTTACAAAATATGGTCTTAACTCCAACGGCGCCTTTACCGGTCAACCATTACGATTCATTTCTTGAACTTGCTGTAGCACTTTGTCGTTAGTGGTTTCTCTTTGAACCATTTCTAAATCAACATTATCAGCCATAAACGGTTTCAAGAAGCTTACGGAAATTTTTTCCAAACTTGTCGGATTAGGCAAGGGCAGTCTTGAAAGCCCGTCCGCGTTTGCCATTTGAAAGCCCTTTTTATGCCTCAGTGTGTATTGATACATGCTCAAAAATATCGCCTATCTACATAGCCTACCGGCAGCTACAGACGGTGCGGCTTTCGTAGAACTAAAGAGTTCTTTAAGTGATTGATGATCGCTGTATATGGTAAACTTCTTTCCATATATATACCGGTGAAACTTCTTGACTGTAAAGACTATTGCCAGTGCCTCCCTATGCAGCTGGGAATAGTTTCTCTCTGCTGAGCTTAAGTTACTGGATGTGAATAATACTGGACGGTCAATACCGTCAATAACATGAGACAAAATACCACCTATGCCATAAGGACTGGCATCACAGTGAAGGACAATTTCCTTTTGCGGATCGTAGTGACATAAAAGGTTATTTTTCAACAACAGCTCTTTACTTTTATTGAAAGCGTCATTGCAGCTCTCTGACCAAACAAACTTAGTATTTTTCTTTGTTAGTGCATATAATTGACTGAGCTCGGTGGATAAGTTAGGAATAAACCGTGAATAATAGTTGATCGAAATCAAATTGCGGTACAACGATTTGCCGATGAACCGCAAGCGATACTTATTTGAAATTTCTCCTGAACAAAACACTACCAACAAAAAGATTTCTCATCTAAAAGCAGCAAATATGGGAATAGGCGATTTATCAGTTGCTGATCTAAAAACTATCTTAAATGAGAGTCTCGAAGAAAAGCTTAAAGATCTAGTCACAAAAAATGACTTGTTGGTGCTCTCGAACGAGATACTTTCTTTGAAGACACTTAACACCCAACTCAGCAGAAAACTCACTTTAATGACAGAAAGATGCGATTTGCTTGAAACCCAATTGGAAATTCTCTCACGGAAATCAAACGATAAGTCTATTGTGGTACACCTTCCTTTAGACACAGAAACCGATGCAATCCAATTAGCTAAACAGACTTGCAAGGGGCTTCTGAAGTTAAATGAAGACGAAGAAATCCAATTTAAGAGCTCCAGACAAATACGCAACAACAACACTGAAAGAGCAACTGTCATCATCGAACTTCCAACAGCGGCGATCACCGATAAACTTATTACCTCCGCGCACACGCTCAAAGGCTCCGGAATAAGTATATTTCGCGAGCAATCACTTTTATCAAGAAGAAAAAGAAAAACACTAATAGAAATAAAAAACAATCTGCGGCAGATAAATCCAAACGCCCGAATTTTCGTTAAAGGAGACAACAAATTGCAAATCAACAATCAACTTTTTGTTTATCAAATTTCACGAGGTTTAGTTGTCAAATCAGCAGCGGACATGTCACTCATTAGTGAACTATTTGGTGACAGTGGTTACGAGTACTTTGACTGCAGCGAGGGAGCGAGGTTGGCCGTGGTTCCAAGCTCTTCTTCCGCTTTTGGCCTCCAACCGCAGCGAGCGCCATTTGGAAATCATAGTTCACACCATGTTAGGGATAAAACACAATAGGTAAATTCTGTCGTCTGCCATAACACAACTATTTTTCAAAAATTAAATATATGCTCGTATAATATAACTGGTCTCAAAAGTAAGCTTTTACATTCCGATTTTTTTAAATATTTACACCAATTTGATGTTATAATTCTTATAGAAACTTTTATTGAAGAAAAGAATCAAAATGAATTTCTAAAATATTTCAAAGACTTTAAAGTAATGTTTACACCCGCGATAAGATCTAATTTGCATGGAAGAGCCAGTGGGGGTATTCTATATGGGATTAAAAAATCTTTATGGGGTAATCTTATTAATTTTAAAATTATTGAATCTAAAATTATTTTTCATATGGTTAGCAACAACCTAAACTATTATATTATTCCTATTTATTTAAATTGCAATCATTGGCTTAGCGACTTCGATGAACTAGTGGAATTTATGAATAACACTTCTCTTGACCATGTGTTAATCGTCGGTGATTTAAATGCTAGGATTGGTGAACATCAAAATTCTTCCGCCAATATTTTACGAGCACGAGTTGCACTGGCCGAGAGTAGATGTTCTAAGGATAAAATTTATAACCGCAACGGGGGGAGTTTAACTGAATTTTTTGAAGTTTTCGGTCTATTTGTTTTGAATGGGTCTTCTATTAGTGATGCATGTGGCGAATTCACTTTTGTTAGCGGGCAGGGACAATCCGTGATTGACTTTGCTGCGATTTCAGGGGACTGGCTGAACATTATCGATGACTTTGAAGTTGCACTAGTCAACTACTCGGCTCATTTTCCAATTGTAATTAAAATTCACCTAAAGGAGTTAAACCAGCAAGCTACACCTTCTAGTTTTAATAAGCTGAAGTGGTCGGAGAACAATGCCACCCTCTATAGAAGCCTCCTTTCTCGGCACTTACTATCTCTGCCCCAACAATCCGCAGTCTCGTCTGAAGTGGTATGTGAAAGTATAGAACGGTTTATAAAGACCGCAGCCCCTTTTGCGTTGAAGAGTACACACACTTTTGTAGCTAAAAATGTATGGTTTGATAAGGATTGCAGAAATCTCCGTAAACTTTCGTTCGTTTACTTAAAACTGTTTAGAACGACCAATTCTCAATTTTTCAAAAACATCTATCTTCGCGTTAATAATGATTTTAAAAAAATGTGCTCAGTTAAGAAAATCACCTATTTAAAAAACGTGGCTAAGAAATTGGAAAACTGCACAAACTCAAAGATATTTTGGGAGACAGTGCGCAATCTTGGTGGGCGCAATCAGGGTATGAAGTTCTCTTAAGAAGCTGAGACGTTAGCAGCTCATTTTAAAACTCTACTCTCAGCTGATGAAGACCTTCATACCTTTGATTACGCGCTACCTGATACTAGAGTCAACGAGCTGGATTTAGAATTCTCATTGCCCGAATTGGAAGTAACGCTCCAAAGATTGAAAAACAGCAAGGCTCCTGGCCTAGACGGCATACCAGTCGAGTTTTATAAAAACAGCACTATTGATTTTAAAAACTACCTCGTGTCTTTCTATAACAAAGTGTACAATGGTGGATGTGTCCCTAACAGTTTCAACGAATCTGTAATTTTTGCCATTTTTAAAAAAGGTGATGCTAACGCTGCGGAAAATTATAGAGGTATTTCAATTTTAAATTCAATAAGAAAAACTTTCACTGCAATCCTATATGAAAGGCTCTCAAAATGGATTGAGGATAACAGTCTTTTGAGCATCTTTCAAGCCGGTTTCCGCCCAGGTTTTTCAACCATAGATCATATCTTGGCCATTTCAAGCATTGCTCAACAATTTATAGATAGAAAAAAGAAACTATACACTTGCTTTGTTGATTTTAAAGCTGCATTCGATAAAGTCAATAGACAAGCTTTAATATACAAACTTTCTTGCATTGGTTTGTCAAGAAAGTTTCTCGAAGTGTATGCAAGTCTTATTTCGTCAACAAATGCAAGGGTATGGGACGGTTTCACATTTTCAAATCGATTTGATACAATTACAGGTGTTCCTCAGGGTTGTATCCTCAGCCCATTATTATTTGCCCTGTTCATAGATGATGTCTGCGAGCTTCTTCCGGGTGGAGTTAATTTTGCTAACATTATAATCAAAGTCCTGTTGTACGCGGACGATCTAGTTATGCTTGCTGATAATCCTTTCACGCTTCAATTGCAAATAAACCGTCTAAGTTCATTTTGCGAGTCTTGGGGCTTGCAAATTAATACCCAAAAAACTAAGATTGTTATATTTGAAAAGAGACAATCAAGAAGGCGAGCGGAAGAAAAATGGTCTCTAAACAATACACACATTGAGGTTTTACAAGAGTTTAAATATTTGGGTGTCCTCTTGACCTACAATTTAAGCTATCTAAAGCACTCCAAAGAAAAAAGCAACGAAGCTAAATTGGCTCTTAATATAATGTGGCCAAAGTTTTTTTCGAACCAAAATGTTGATTTAACGTCCAAGTACAAAGTTTTCAACGCGACAGTAAATGCATGCGGTAAATGCATGGCGTCCAACCCGTCGGATACACACACTTCGAAGCTTTTGAAACTGTACAAAGGAACTTTTTTAAGAGGATATTTCGTTTGCCTAACTCAATACCCAACTACGCCATATATGTAGAGTCAGGAATAGTCCCTATATATATACAAAATTTGAAGGCAAATGCGAACTTCATTACTAGAGTGATGAAAAGAAGTGAAACTTGTCTTCACAAAATCATCTTAAGAAAATTACTTCGAGTGAATGCTTCCCCGTTTAAAAACTGGAACGAACTAGCTTTATCTTACGAAACAAGTTTAAACTTAACAGAAACTAATGTGACCGATTGGCAGGCTCAGTTTTCTGATGTGATTGCTAAGGTGGATCACAAAATGTTTCTGGATAACCTTTCCAGAGCATCTTCATCTACTTCAAGAGCTATTTATAGTCATTTAAACCATGAACTGCCCTCGGAAGTCTCTTACTTTAGTAATGAATTTTCAGCCTCGGTTATAGGTATTATTTTTAGAGCAAGAGTTGAAATTTTAAATTTGAACTTTATACCTCATCGATCAGACTTGCCCCAGCTATGTGATCTATGTAACGGAAGAGTGAATGAAGATATATACCATTTCGTTGCTGCTTGTCCTATTCTACAAGAAATTCGCCGGTTGCATTTTCGGGAAAGTTTTATAACTTTGGACAAACTTTTTGAAATTTTAAATGGAGCAATGGGCTGGCTCAGCCTCTTTAAATATTGCCAACATGCTCTTTCTTACCGTAACAGTTTCACATATTTAACTTAGTCGATTACCCACTTATTGCAGTTTTGACCAAATTTTATACCTAACTATTTATTGTTTTGTTGCTGATCATACTAAATTTGATAATATCTCTTTTGTGTTTCAAATCACGTTAAAATTGATAATATTGTATAAACAGCTATTTCTAACCAAATTGTGTATTATCTTGGGTTTCAAATCATGTTAAAATTGATAAAATTTTGTATAAACAGCTAATCAAATTAACCAAATTGTATAATATTTTGTGTTTCAAATCACGTTAAAATTGATAGCATTGTTTTATATAATAATATTTCTTCATATCTTTTGTTAAACATTTTTTTTTTTTTTCTTTTTTCCTTTTCTTTATATTTTAAAATTTTTGCTTTTTATTATTTCCTTTATTTTTAAATCATATTATGAAATGTCATCTCAGGCAGACGGCAGTATTGCCATGTCCTTATTCTTAAGTATACCAATTTGTAAACTTTATGATGAAAAAATAAAGAATCTATCTATCTATCTATCTAATAGTTGATCAACCCTAAAAAGAATCTCAACTGATCGATATTCTGAGGAACAGGGGCCTTTTGAATTGCCTCAAACTTGGCAGTGCTTGGCTTAATACCCTCATGTGTAATTACATGGCCAAGGTACTCAATATTTTTTTTAAGAAACTGACATTTATTCAAGTTCACCTTCACCTTAAATTTCTCCAACCGACTAAAAACACTTTCTAAATTTCTCTTGCACTCCCCCTCATCCTCCCCACCTACCAAAATATCATCCAGATAACACCGAACTTTTGGAATACCTTTAAGTATTTCATCCATTGTAGCCTGAAAAATGGCTGGTGCACATTTGATGACGAAAATTAGTCGTCGAAATCGAAATAGGCCTTTATGCGTGTTAATTGTTAGTAATTCCTGGCATTCCTCCACAACTTCCAGTTGCTGGTAGGCTCCTTTTAAGTCTAAAACGCAAAAACACGAACAGCCTAATAGGTTCGCAAAGATGTCATCCACGCGGGGAAGAGGATAGTGGTCGGTTTTTACAAACTTATTTACTGACACCTTACAAACCACACACAATCTAATTCCCCCTTTCGGTTTTTCGACAACTACAATAGGAGATGCCCACGCACTATACCTCACAGGATACAAAATTACGTCCGCCACCAAGCGATCTAACTCTTTGTCCACGCCTTCCCGTAGACCAAATGGCATTGAATAGGGTTTGCAAAAAATCGGAGTAGCATGTTCTTCCAAGAGAATTCTCTCCTTAAATTTCCTTATAGGATCCAGCTTATTAGAAAAAACGAAATTGAATTTCTGAGTGATATTTCTCACTGACACTTCTTCTTTTATCAGGCTGTTATTTGCCAACTTTCCCACTTTAAACCTTTCTCTCCATCCAACAAATAATTTATCTAGCCACGAACGACCCATTAGTGAAGTAAATTAATTTTCACCCCCTAATATAACAATTTCCAGTGGGTACTCAGCCCTTTGTGTCGGATGTTTCACATTTACCAAAATATAACCAACAACATCTACTGAACCACCTGATATAACATGCAAATCTTGATCAGATTTTTGCAAATCCTTATGCGCAAACAAATTATTGTACATGCTTTTGTGAATCACTGTATTGCATGCACCTGTGTCTACTTCAAATCTAAACAATTTGCCATCGCAAGGTACTTCAATAGGCGTTTTTCTTTTTTAGCCCCGAGCGGGGAATAGAGCGGGGCCCGAGCGATCAGAGCTCGCTCCGAGCTGAACGTAACCTGAGCGCTCCTAGCTAATTAAGAAACAGAATTGAGCACTGAACTGTCATTAGATAATTTTTTATACCCTATTCTAAGGGTATATTAATTTTGACGCATAGTTTGTAACATACCTTAATATTGCCCGTAGACCACTAAAAGTTACTATATTTATGATCAGCATCGATAGTAATGTCGATCTAGTCATGTCCGTCCGTCTGTAGCCAAAAATTAGGCCTTTAAACTGGACCTAGAGAGCTGAAATTTTAACCATATACTCTCTAGGGTCCCGAAATAATCAAGTTTACGAATTTTTGAAATCCGCCCACAGACACGCCCACAAACTCAAAAAAAACAAAATTTTGGAAAAATCGAACTTTGAGCTAGAAAGCTGAAATTTTTTATATATGATCTATGACTCCTAAAACTGCTCGGGATAAAAAAAAATTTCAAAATCCGCCCATTGACACGCCCACAAATAAATAAAACAATTTTTTTGAAAATCCAAAGTTTGAGCTAGGGAGCTGAAATTTATAATATATACTCTCTAAGGGCCCTCTATGCTCATGTGCATATATTTTCAAAATCCGCCCACTGACACGCCCACAATAATTTTTTTTTTTTTGAAAATTCAAAGTTTGAGCTAGGGAGCTGAATTTTATAATATATTCTCTCTAGGGGCCCTTTATTCTCATGTGTTAATTTTTTTTAAATCCGCATACTGACACGCCCACAATTAAATAAAACAATTTTATTGAAACACCCAAGTTTGAGGTAGGGAGCGTTTTTTTTGATAAAATCCTTTAAATGTTAGGTATATAACAAAATATGTAGAGCGTTCTTAACAATTCAACCATAGGTACTTAGACTTTTGTCACGCCCACTTATTAGGGATAGGAATAAGAATAGGGTATCCAACTGTTCGTCCAAGCGGACTGTAGCCCGTCCCTATGTTTTTTATTATTCTTAACAAAACTTTGAAAAAATCGCTGATGTGAACTCCTGCCTCATCCTAGTGTCGCATCTTTTTATACGCTTTTCATGTAGCTCATTGTTTGAACTTGGGAAATTCCGGCGGTCGTGTCTTATTTAACCTTTAATTTTATGACTTACTGTTGTTTAATCATGTACCTATTCACTTGAAGTAAAAGTTGCTGTGTATAACATTTCTAACAGGTATGAAGACTGAAAATCGATTGCAAAATGTATGGCCTTATCCTTGTGATCGCCAGTGTATATTGAAAATAAATATGTGTTATATATTAACTGTCTTCTTTGCAGGCCTTAAAGAAGACCTTTGTGGCACTTTGGGTTGCTATACTTTTGCTTGGACTGACATACTGTGCCGTTGTCCTATTGCCAAGTTATATATCTTAGATTAAATATATTAAACCGTTTCATTATTTCATCTTCAGAACTTTTTTCGTTTGTTTTAAAAACCCCTGCGTACTATAAACTGTATGCGTACGTAACTTAAATATATTCTTCTCATAAGACAAATGTAGGGTGAGCACCAAGAGGACCATCACCTCATTAAAGACTTCACTTCTCCTGAAACAAACTCCCAGCACCTCCTACTAAATGGATAAAAAAATATATTAACAAAAATTCCGTTTTCAAAATAAAATATTTCAATATCTTGGGCAGCCATCACAGTAACTACATAAATATAAAACAAATATGGATAGTTATTCATATACATGTTATTTAAGCCTCATTTTTTTCAATGTAACTTAATTTAGGTTAAAATTAAATCTATGTTATTAAATTATTAAGTATGTATTATTGTATCTAATTAACTGACCATTAAAGTAAATGAATGGAAAACAGTGACGTCAATATAACAATGTGACGCAAGTCAATTCATTCAGTTTAACAATGCAGCGTTTTTAATTTGTTTTTCTAATAATGGATTTTTCATTAAGGGCGCTCGGACTTTTTTTTTAAATAAAACAATAACGAATTAAGATATCCATAAAAAAATTATTATGCGTTGTTCAAGTACATTTAGTGGCAATTATGTATGCAATTCAATTTGCTTCGCATGACCACCACGGGCACGTTTGCAAAAGTCCAATCGTTGAATCCAATTTTCCACGACTTTTTCACATTAATTGACCGGAATCGCAGCAATTTCACGATCAATATTTGCTCTTAGCTCTTGTAACGTCGCCGGTTTATTGGTATAGACTAATGACTTCACATAGCCCCAAAGAAAATAGTCTAAAGGCGTTAAATCGCACTATCGAGGCGGCCAATCGACTGGTCCATTTCTTGAAATAACACTTTCACCGAATTTGCTTTTCAATAAATCGATTGTGACGTGTGCTGTGTGGCTAGTGACACCGTCTTGTTGAAACCACATATCGTCCAGGTCTATTCCGTCCAATTCGTGCCAAAAATTATCAGTTAGCATGCGATTTCCATTCACAGTAACGTGGCGATTTGCATGATCAATGAGCCTCATCGCTAAAGATGATGATGGCGTCGATAAAATGGTCGTAATGCTCTTAAAGTTGCAGTGATCGAACTCGAATTTTGGTAATAAATTTGAATAACTTGCAAACGTTGTTCGAGTGGGTACTTCTCCATGATGATTTGCCAACTAAATACGAGTATAAATGTCAAAACAACATGAAAAAATATGGCGTGGTTTACCGTTCCTATCGAAAACAAGTCCGAGCGTCCCTATTGAAAAACCCGATATATTCTGGATCATACACTTACACCTACCACTTGATTACAGACAAGTATTTTGTTGTTGAATATCTTGCGGCATTCTTACAACTATTCACTCATCAGGAGCTAACGGTAAAAAGGATTATAAGTCGATCATGTTGTAAAGAGAAATGCACGGTATTGTATTTTCCTGCTTTAACAAATGAAATACTTTGTGGTTCTTGAGTTGACACACAAGAATGTGTGCATAAGATGTTAGTTGCGTATTTGTTGTAATGAATTTAGGTAGATGTAAATACAATCCGCTCCGAACAAGTAGTTTCTTGATTTATGTTTACAAAAATTTTTATGGGAAAAAACAAATGCAATGTGACAGTGACAGTGACAACAGCAGCCCGTGAGTCTGTGGTAAGGGCAATACCATCCGATGGTATTACCTTCTTTATCGACAGCTAGGCAGCAATAAAAGCCTTAACTGCAGCAGTAATAAAATTCAAGCTTGTGAAATGCTGTCGCGAAGAACTAAAGGTTTTCGGTACTCCGCAAAAGGTATCGCTCTGCTGGGTTCCGGGACATGAAGGCATTCTAGGAAACGAGAAAGCGGATGAATTAGCAGGGCAAGGTTCGGCAGCTGTGTCAGAACAAGCTGATCCCTCTGTACTCATCCCGCCTTGCACACTCAGGCTTGAAGCAGGGAGAAAGGCAATAAGAGAGGCGAACCTTCCATGGACGGCACTAGATACTTGCCACACCACAAGACTGCTATGGCCAACCTTCAATGGAGCCAGAATCGAGAGTCTCATGAAAAAGGATAGGAAATCACTGTCAACCCTCGTAGGTATATTAAGGGGGCACAATAGTCTGCGGTGCCACATGAAGAAATTGCGCTTGACGGAAGAAGAACTCTGTAGAGGCTGTGGCGACGAGGAAGCTCTGGAGAATATAACCCAATTCCTATGTCTCTGCCCGGGTCTCCAACATATCAGGTACAGATTCCTGGGGAGATATTTCTTCCATGACCTAGACGAGCTCTCCAGCACACCGATAGACAGGATAATGAACTTCGCCAAATAAACAGGATGGTTTGTATCGAACAACACAGTGAGTAATTAATCTCAGTTTGTATAGACAGGGTTAAAAAAAATGAGTAAGGGCCAACCCTCCTCCCCCGATGGGCATCGCAATGGGTCAGTATAGACCTGAGTGTGCCACTAAGCCTACCTAACCTAACCTAATGTGAAAGAAGGCTATATTATGTTTATGTTGTAGACAAAAAAAAATGGGATAAGGTTGATAAATTCAATTTTTCTGATGCTTTTCCCAATAAGGTTATAAGATTAGTCCTTTTCTTCGTTCCGCCTGTTTACGAACAGTAACTAAATCGGCCTGTCATCATATTTTAAATCAAATATAAAGGCATTAAGCGTGCCGAAACATAATTTCATAGAAACAACAACTATGAGTAAAAGAAAATCATTAACCAAGCAGGCAATATGCCAAATTCGAGCTTACAAGGAGCAAGGCAAATCTATCCGTTTTAAAGCCGGCAAGATTGGAAGAGGACATACTATTGTTCACAGCTATTTTAAATACCCTGAGAACTATGGAAAAAACCTTATATAGGAGAAATAATCAGAGGAACAACAAGTCAGAATCGACGGGCGATACTGAGAGCTGCTTTAAATTCCAGACTTTCCCTAAGTAAAATCGAGGCAGAAACTGGAGTTAAAGCTAGTAGATCAACTGTTTATCGCGTGATACAGCAGTTCAACCATATTAGACACAATAGTCGAGAGTGGCCGTTGTCTTTTCAGATGAAAAATAGTTTAATTTGCATGGACCTGATGGATGTTATTATTATTTCCCTGATTTGAGGAAGGATGAAATAACCTTGAATAGAAGACACAACATGGGAGGTGCGGCAATGGTATTGGGAGCATTAAGCTTTTACAAATTTATACTGGAAAGAACTTTCCCTCATTTTTCCGAACTGTTTGGTGGACAATGATGGATTTTCCAATAGTACAATGCACCGATACATATACCCCAAGAACAACCAAAACTTGGATTCAGAGTGAAAATGTAGATCCGAAGCGAATAACTCGAACGCAATCCGAGTTCCTTTCGGATTTGAAAGGATGTCTTAATTTCTATCGCGCGGATACCATGGGGTTGCATATCTAGGTAGATTTAGCATTCATGTGTGCCTAACCACATTGAACATCTTGAAACTATCCCGCATGTGAGCATGTAATTCCGTGGGTTGACACGACTGGAAATCACTGGTACGGTGTCGTAAATGGAAAATCAAACATTAATGAATATAGGGAGCGGGGCATAGGCACGTATCGAAATCGTAAAAAATAGGCAGTTGTAAAAACTCTAAATTTTTCAGGGGAACTGCTTTAAACATCAAAAAGAGCTACGGGTTCTTGGTGCACAGCGCAATGTAAGACTCTGCTAGGTTCCCGGTCACATTGGCGTGCCGGGCAACGAGAAGGCTGATGAGCCAGGCAGGGTTCACAACTCGGAACAAACCAGACCGACATTATGGAAACTCCCCCTGTAATTTTAAAGAGCTGGTTGGGGACAAAATACTTGAGGTAACTAATGAAAGGTGGAACACACTTTAATTCTGTGCCACAATCAGGAAAATGTGGCCGCTCTAGAAGAACTTTACGGCAGGACCGTTTTGGACCTACTTAAGTTTGTAAATGCCTCAGGATTTTTTTCTTCTCATCCATAGGCTTTCACTGGTTTAGTAGTGTGGGAATTGAAAACCCCAAGGGCATAACAATGGATCTACACTGATCTAAGTATGATGAGTGCAGGTTTCTCCTGCCAACCCATTTACCTAACCTAACATCAACATCGAAAAATTATTCTAACAAAACTTCTTTTGTGAGTAAGCGGGAAATTTAATCATTAAGAGGCTTGGTTTTTCTTGCAGCGGTATTATTTTTAAGACTTAGTTCGTATTTCTTACCTTAATACCTTTATTGGCACCTACTTTTCGGTTTTTTTTTTTTTGGTAAAGATCAATACTTTCTTCGTTTTGATCTTTGATCTATTTTCTGAATAGGTATTTTGTGCGAACATTTCAACCTATTACAACCTATTATGTATCTTAAAATGTCGGTCCTTAACGGTAGGTAGGTAGGTGTGGCGGTTTGATAAGACAAACCCAATTAGCACCGAGTGCCGTTTTGTTAACACAAACTCACGTAAACTTGGCTATTATCGTTTGGTGGGGGAGACTAAATCCAACCTGCGGAATTCAGGAAAGCTATCAGTTCCTTGATACACTTCCCGGAGACCTCTTCAAGTGAATTGAAGAAAAGGCTTCCCAATGTTCGTAGTCTGGTCCTAGCTACAGCCGGACAGGCGCATAAAAAGTGAATTACATTAAGATAATTATCTTTTATAGTACTTAGAGTTAAGGCAATAAGAAAGTAATTTCAAAAATACAATAAGTTAATCTTGTATGTAATTTACAATATAATGAGAATAAGATTGAGAATAAGATGAGAGTATTCGAGTTGTTGTTTGCCTCCCGTCGCGTGCGGACGCGTTGCCTCTTTTAAACGCAATTTCGGTGCCACTAAACCGTCAAACATAATACCTACCGGCTCGCCAATACGTTTCGCGAAAAAAAATACAAAATCGCGTGTGTGTGAAAAAAGAAAAAAAAATCCACATAGAGCCAGTGCCGGTGGCCGGTGACAGTGATAACGAAAAAAGCGAAAAACATAGGGGCGGGCTACAGTCCGCTTGGGCGAACTGTTGGATACCCTATTCTTATTCCTATATCTCATAAGTGGGCGTGACAAAAATTTAAAGGATTTTATCGAAAAAACTAAGCTTTTGTAAATAAAAACGCTCCCTAGCTCAAACTTTGGACTTTCAAAAATAAAAAAAAAATAATTGTGGGCGTGTCAGTAGGCGGATTTTGAAAATATTTACACATGAGCATAAAGGGCCCCTAGAGAGTATATATTAAAAATTTCAGCTCCCTAGCTCAAATTTTGGTTTTTCAAAAAAAATATTTTATTTAATTGTGGGCGTGTCAGTGGGCGGATTTTGAAAATTTTATGTCCCAAGCAGTTTTATGGGCCAAAGATCATATATAAAAAATTTCAGCTTTCTAGCTCAAAATTCAATTTTTCCCAAAATTTGTTTTATTTAATTGTGGGCGTGTCAGTGGGCGGATTTTGAAAATTTTATGTCCCAATCAGTTTTATGGGCCATAGATCATATATAAAAAATTTCAGCTCTCTAGCTCAAAATTCGATTTTTTCCAAAATTTTGTTTTTTTGAGTTTGTGGGCGTGTCTGTGGGCGGATTTCAAAAATTCTTAAACTTGATTATTTCGGGACCCTAGAGAGTATATGGTTAAAATTTCAGCTCTCTAGGTCCAGTTTAAAGGCCTAATTTTTGCCGACGGACGGACGGACGGACGGACGGACATGGCTAGATCGACATTACTATCGATGCTGATCATAAATATAGTAACTTTTAGGGGTCTACGGGCAATATTAAGGTATGTTACAAACTATGCGTCAAAATTAATATACCCCTAGAATAGGGTATAAAAAAGCAACAGCGTAGGGTCTTCCTTCCGTCCCCCATCCCACTTCATCACTGTTGCTCTTTCTTGACTATTGCATGTGTCGATCGATTATCGTTGGTGCACTTGCAATGTTTGGGTAAAGGCAGCATCGGGCGAATAGCGGGTCGTGAGTTGTTGATTCTGTTAGTGGACCAAACAAATTACCGTACGGGCATAACACCTGCGGTAGATTGTTTTGCAAATCTAACGTATATTTTCAATTCACGGCCTATGCTTAGTTAGCGTCGGAGTTGTGTTTTTTTTATGTTTGTTTTTTATAATGTGTAGGAATTTCGTTGTGGATATCAGCAACATTCGTGGGTTGAGAAAGAATTTTTTTTCATTATACGCCCATGTTTTTCACAACAAACCAGCTGTTTTGGCACTTAGTGAAACCCAGGTTAGCGTTGGCTCTGATTTAACAGAGTTTAGTCTACCTGGGTACAACTTAGTGCATTTATTCTTTGCCCATCGCGGTATCGCCGTTTATATACGTAGTGACGTAGCCTACCAACTTCAGCCTCAATATGGCCAATGTGCCAACCCAGAATTTAATTTCATTTGGCTAAAACTCCATGTCCGTAGGCAATTAATACACTACTGTTTTATTTACAGAAGCCCCAACTTGGACAGACATTCAACTTATAATGAGTTTGATGCCCTGTCTGATTCTATTACAAGAATTGTGACCCTTCATCCTCGTTCTGAAATCGTTATTGCGGGCGATTTCAATATACACAATTCAAGCTGGCTTCGACATTCTGGTCAGACAACACCCGAAGGAAGGTACGTTGAGATCTTTGCTGAGGTAAATAACCTGACTCAGCTTGTAAATGAGCCGACACGAATACCGGACATTAGCAGCCAAACTGCCAACACATTGGACTTGTTTCTTACCTCTCACCCTGATAAATACGCTTTGAACGTATTATCGCCTCTAGGTTCGTCAGACCATTGCATCATATCAGCAAATTTCTCGTACTCCAACCACATAGTTAAAGAACAAACTCCTAAAAGAACCGTATGGCAGTACGAGAAAGCCAATTGGGAAAAATTAAACGGTTTCTTTAAGAGTTTTAACTGGTCGCTGTGCTTCCTCGACAGCGACGTGGATGCTGCTGCTGATATGGTCACAAACATAATTCACCTGGGTATGAAGACTTTTATCCCTAACAGGATTAAAAGTATCAAACCCAAGGTTAACGCGTGGTGTGACTCGAGCTGCAAAGAGGCTATCAGGTTAAAAGAGGTACGTTTTCGGCTATTCAAAGCCAACCCATCTGAGGAAAGCCGTAAAAAGTTTAAACGAGCCAGAAATGACTGCAATGCCCACATTAATCGTGTCAAATTCTCCTATGACCAAAAGTTGAGGCAAAAAAATACTACAAAGTCCCACTGGTAGTAAAAACTTTTGGTCATTTGTTAAAAACATCAAGAATTCGGCCTCGTCATCTATCCCGACACTCATTTACAACGACATTCCAGCTGTCAGCTCTACAGATAAGGCCAATCTGCTTGCTGCTCACTTTGCAGTCAGCTCAACGCTCCCAGATTGTGCTTTGTCTCCCCCTGTACTCGAGCGCGTAGAATTCTCTATGGGACCAATCCACTTTCGCACTCGTACAGTGGCTAGAGTACTTCAAGATCTTGACGTTCACAAATCCGCTGGTCCAGATGGTATTTCCCCTATCGTTCTGAAGAGGTGTTCTTCTTCGCTGGCAAAACCATTGCGTAAGCTTTTGCATCTGTCCTATTCTTCAGGACTCTTCCCGGGAAGATGGAAAATAGCATTTGTCCAGCCTGTACCAAAAAAAGGCGAATCTTCTTCTCCCTCCTCCTACCGACCAATTGCACTTACGTCCCTTCTTTCTAAGGTCATGGAAACGCTGATAAACCGTCAGCTAATGAAATATCTTGAATCGCGAAAACTTCTTAATGACCGGCAGTATGGTTTTCGCAGCAACAGGTCCACTGGTGATTTGATGACATATCTAACCGAAAAGTGGAACCAATCTCTTCACCAAGGTGGTGAAAGTAAGATCGTTGCGCTTGATATTTCAAAAGCATTTGACAGAGTTTGGCACCAAGCTCTCTTGTCGAAAATGCGTGCATTTGGAATCGATGATACTCTTCTTCAATGGATTAGAAATTATCTCTCGGACCGTTCAATTCAAGTTGTTTTGGACGGCTTCAAGTCTGCAACTCACCAAATAAATGCTGGTGTCCCCCAAGGCTCTGTTCTGTCCCCGACTCTCTTTCTCATTTTTATAAATGATCTACTGTCTGTTACTTCTAATCCAATCCATTCCTTTGCTGATGACAGTACCCTCAGCTTCTCATATTCGTTTCTTGGGTCACGCCCCTCATCTTCGGGTGTGGAACTGGAACGGCAACGTATGTTAAGCTCATTAAATTCCGACCTTAACAGCATAACTCAGTGGGGTAAAACCAATAGAGTGGAATTTAATGCTTCCAAAACTCAATGCTGTCTCCTGTCATTAAAGCAAAACCCACACACACTGCCATTATCTATGAATGGCACTTACATCGCTGAAACCGAAAGACTTTCCATTCTCGGTATGTGTGTTAATGACAACCTTCGTTGGAATGACCACATATTCGATGTCGCCAAGAACGCCGCGAAATGTCTAGGCTTCCTTAAGCGTTGTAAGAAATATTTCACACCTTCTGATCTGGCTACAATTTATAAGGCGTTTATTCGCCCGAAACTCGAGTACAACGCTCATATCTGGTCCGGTGCACCAATAACTTATTTGGAGCTACTTGACAGGATCCAAAAACGCGCGATAAAACTCATTGGCGACCGAGACATCGCGAGATCGATTGACTCTCTTAGTCATCGTCGTAATGTCTCCTGCCTGTCGTTATTTTATCGTTATTTCCACCATAAGTGCTCAAACGAAATAGCCAGTTGCATTCCTCCCCTTGAACATTTCAACCGCAATACCCGCCATGCAGGGAATGTTCATCAGTTCACCCTCAAGCCTGTGTTCGGACGTACAGTGAAGTTCAAAAAATCTTTCCTCAGCCGTACAACACGAATGTGGAATGCTCTTCCCCGCTCCATTTTTCCTACACATACAGACATTCAAAACCAACGTGCATCGGCATCTCTCCTTTTCCTCCCATCCTAATTTCCTTAACGCCCGCGCTGTGTAGCTAATACATTATAAGGGTCCCAACAAATCCCTTTAGTGCGCGCTAATTATAAAAAAAAAAAAAAAAAAAGATAAGAGATACGATAAAGAAGAAAGGAGAGAATAGGAAAATAGACTAAATATAAGCAAATAGAATAAGATTAGATGACAGTTCAAGTTAGGAGGAAAGTTTGAGTGAAGACATTAGGATAGGTTTGAGAAATGTAAAAAAACTGTGTTTTTAAAACGATTTGCATTGTAGATGGTTCTGATATTTGTTGGTAGAGAATTCCATAATTGTACAGCATAAATAAAGAATAAGCGAGACGAATTAAGATAGTTGTAACGTAGTGGAATTAAACAAAGCGTTCTAAGGGAACGAGCAAAATTAAGTTTTTCATATAGATACATAGGAGTCTTAGTTGTTATTAAGTTATATAGGAATATACAGTTTCTGGCGTCAATATAGTGCTTAAGGGTTGTACCCAATAGGCTTTTTGCATGTAGTGAAATATGGTCATATCTTCGTAGCCCATGAATATATCTTACCGTATCGTTGAAAGCAACTTGTAGCTTGCGCCGGGATAAGGAATCGACATTACAATATACAACCTCAGAGTACGTAATTAAGGGTAGGATGAGACTTATTACAAGTTTCCGTCTAGTGGCAAAATGAGTAAAATCAGCACTTAGCCACAGTTTCCTAAGGCATCCATAAATCCTTCTTATTACATAGTTTATATGGTCGTATCCTAATAAGTTAGAGTCGATAACAAATCCCAGGCTAGAAAACAGAAAGCACGACATCAGGCAAAGTTTGGATGGGTAGTTTTTTTTAGATATGGGTATAACTTGCGACTTGTCTGGATTTAGAAGTAATCCATTAGTTACAGACCACAGATGAATACTGGAGAGATCCTCATTTAGGTTTTGTATAAGTTCAGCTGTATTATTAAATGGCCTGGCCAAGTAGAGCTGAACATCATTAGCATAGAGATGGACCGAAGTATGTTTACAGACAAATGGTAGGTCATTTATAAACATACAAAAGATAATGGGACCAAGTATTGATTCTTGTGGATTACCCTGCTTTACTGGCAGAAGAGCGGAAGAAGAATCGGAAGTTATAACTTTCTAAAATCGGTTTGAAAGAAAGTTCTCAACAAGTTTTACTGCACTGTTACCAAAACCAAAGAGATGTTGCAATTTCCAACAAAGAATTTTATGGTTAACCTTGTCAAAAGCCTTTGAGAAATCAAGCAGACAAAGAAGCGTTACACATCCGTTATCAAACTCTTTTCTTATGTCTTCTAAAATATTAACCATAGCAGAAGAACAACTGTGGTTAGACCTAAAACCCGATTGCCCGCCATACAGAAGGCTATTAAGAGATATGTGTTCAATAACTTGTCCTGCTATGAGTTTCTCAAAGACTTTCGACAAGCACGGCAAAATACTGATTGGTCTAAAATCAGCAGCAGATATCGGGGTGTTCTTTTTTAAAAAGTTTTATACCATGGGTATATGTGTTGTCACTCACTCACGAATGAGTGTGAACTTATTTCCAATTCAAATGTTCCTTCAGATTTGAAGAATAACAAAAGAATTGTTTGTTCAGCCTATTGTATGGCTATGACTGAAAGTCAAAAATTAATATATACGAGTATATAGTCAACTATTACTAGTATGACTATATATATTTGTGAAGTTTCACCCAGATGTGGTGGTTTGGGATCATCAGTGGATTACCACAAACACATCAAGTAGAGTAGGTAGTTTGTAATTTGTTTTTTTATATAAAAATATAAAATTTGATAAAGATGCCGAGTTTTCTTAAAAATTTTCTCGATGAAAACATAATATGTAAGATTAGTTCGTAAAATAGTTTTTAGGCCGAAAGGCAATAATTATAAGATAGAGTTAAGTTTAGGGCGTCCGCATAAGGATCAATAATCTAGAATAAGTATCCTGTTAATTTTAAGTTAGATTTACTCATTTTTGTCTAGCATATAAGTTGATATAAGCTAATAATTAATAAAAAAATGAATTTAAAAGTCAAAAAAAAAAAGTCAACAAACACATCAATTCCATACTCGATTTTAACAAGTTTTATACCAGGGATATATGTGTTGTCACCACTCGCGAATAAGTGTGAACTTATTCCCAATTCAAATGTTCATTCAGATTTGAAGAATGCAACAGGTACCTACAACTCGAGCTATTTTCCAAGACTTTGGGAAAGTTGACGTGGTAATGCAGTGGTTGATAATATGGGTCAAGTGAGAAACAATATAGGGCAAAATGAGTTTTACAAATCGTATTGGTATTCCATCTTCGCCGATAGCATTTGATTTAATAGCTGCAACACATTTTATGACATCATTTTCGCTAACAGATTCGATTTCAAAACCTCGTTCAAACTGTAATGGCGAAATATGATTATTTGAGAGACTGCAATTGACTTTTTCAGTATTGTTATCGAGAAAGAAGTTATTTAACACATCAGGGTCAATTTCGCATTTTAAATTACTTGTTGCACTGGAAACACCAATTTGTCACAGCTTTTTAGTTGGAAGATGAGCATTCAGGTTAGAGGAGTAGTAATGTCTCTTGGAGTTTCGTAATACAACTGTCGAATGGTTTCACATCGCTTTGTAAGCGAGCCAATTGGAATTACATGGACTATGTTTCCATTTGCTGTAAAGCCTATTACGAGCTTTG
This sequence comes from Portevinia maculata, assembly GCA_949715645.1. Classification (NCBI taxonomy): domain Eukaryota; kingdom Metazoa; phylum Arthropoda; class Insecta; order Diptera; family Syrphidae; genus Portevinia; species Portevinia maculata. The sequence goes on from OX454526.1 coordinate 228,044,055, forward strand.
ATGGTCGCGACAACTTCAGTTGTAAACCAGGGACAGTTGTTGTTACGGACTCTTACTGTTTTGACTGGGACAAATTGGTTATATAACTCATTAACCACATCTTCAAAATAGGTTAGCTTATCATCGGGATTAGGAAATGAGCGAATTAACTATTTGGTGTCCTAAAGAGAAAGCAGAATCATTTATTTGGAAGGCACGAGAATCGTTTTTGAACAAATCAGCATTGAAATCACCACAGACTATTATGTGTTCATAGATAGGCGAGAATTGAGAAAGAACAGAGAAAAACGGCTGAGGGGAGCAACTTCGGTCCGGGACATAGGCACAAGCAATCAAGCATTTAGTGCAACCATCATGGACCTCAACAATCAAAAACTCAGTGTCTAAATCAATCGATTTGCTTATAATTTTTCATTTAAGGGATGATCTGCAGTAGATAGCAATCCTATCTCCGCGAGTATACGTGACTCGATCATTTCTTGATATTACATGACTTTCAGTCATAGCCATACAATAGGCTGAACAAACATTTCTTTTGTTATTCTTCAAATCTGAAGGAACATTTGAATTGGAAATAAGTTCACACTGATTCGTGAGTGGTGACAACACATATACCTCTGGTATAAATTTTTTTATAATTCGGTATATTATATTGTATATCAGATATAGCAGGCTTAAACCAAGTTTCACAGACGTAAACAACATCAACTCCAGAATCTGTAAACAAATATTTTAAATATGTAATTCAATTGGTATAGGCTAAGACTACGAGCATTCAGGTGACAAACTTTAAAACCATCACGACAATTAGAGAGAACATTAAGCGTTGTAAGCGTTGATTTTTTATCCACACTGTAATTGGAACATACTCTACTCATGTTTAGCAAAATAAAACAAACAAAAAAATGAAAGAAAAGTAAGTAGCAAAATGATTGCGACAAAGAAAGAAAGGAAGACAGTGAAAAAGAAACAGGAAACAGGGAAGACGAGCTAGTCAATAACAATTATTTAATAATATATAAAAGAGAAGAGTAACTACGGGTTCTACATAGAAGCTCGGTTGTTTTTGCGTTGTTGTAGTTTGGCCACGTTTTTCTGGATATGACGCATGCAGTCAGCCTGCTCCATCTGAGGTTTGCTTTCTTGAGGTGTTCTGTCTTAATATTTGCCTTAACTGTTCCGAGCAAAATGTGGACTAGTTCCGCCGAAGAGCAGTGGAGAGCTGAGCCTTGCCTGGCTAGTTCGTCGGCATGTTCGTTTCCATAAACGTTACAGTGCCCTGGAACTCAGATCAGGGTAACCTTGAACTTATGAAGCAGGGCCAGCTCATTACGACATTCTAGTACTAACTTAGAGGATATAGTGCCCGAAGCGATCGCTTTAATGGCAGGCTGGCTGTCGATCCTTTGCCTAGGTGTTATGTTTGAGTGAAGTTTGATCTGGCGACAGGCTTCACGGATAGCCAGTAGCTCCGCCTAGAAGACGCTTGCGGTATCCGGAAGTCTGTACGATTTTGCGATGTTTAAGGATTCCGAAAAAACTCCCGCACCTACGCCGCAGTCCATTTTTGAACCGTCGGTGTAGATTGTTTGATCGAAATCCCTTGTCACTTGTCCATTTTGCCATTCTGATCTAGTAGGGATTTGAACGACGAAATGTTTTGTGAAAGACCTTTCTGGGAATGATGTAGGTAGTCTGTTGAAGGCGAAACTAGTTTTCTCGGTAGAGAATCTAGAATCTGTATCATCGCTATCTTCGTCACAGTTGCACGTTAGCTACCTAATTTGTTATCTAGCTAACGCCATAACTAGGTAACTAACGTAGTTAAATTAGCTGCGCTAAAAATGCAATCGATTTGGTGGTTAGCTATCATAATGACAACTAATTTTAGCTATTAGCTATTAGTTGCAGGTTGTGTAACTAAGCACGTTAGGTTGCCAAAGTTAGTTGCGGATGACAACTAAAAGTTGGTTAGCTTTTTAGCTGTAGCTTTTTAGCTGTCTAGGTAATAACTAATAACTAAATCAAAATTTATTGTTTTGCTAAAATGGCGATAATTTATTGGGATTTATTATGCATATTGCGTTTAAAATAAAAATTGATTGAATGTCCCTTTTATTTTACATCAGGTTAGTTTACAAAGAGGTCCTTGGAGCCACAATAAAGGTCATTTAATCCCGAAAAAGGATATTTTTCCAAAATGTCTTTAGAAACGGCACGGTATACATGAGTTCAATGTTATTTGAATAAGGGGTCCTAGAAACAACAAACATTTTGGAAAAATATCCTTTTTTCGACTTTTAAGGACCTTTTTGTTGTTCCAAAGAACTCTTAGTCAAATAACATTGAACGCAGATATACCGTGCGGATTCTAATGACATTTTGGAAAAATATCCTGTTTTCGACTATTAAGGACCTTTTTTGTTGTTGCAAGGACCTCTGAGTCAAATAAAATTTAACACAGATATACCGTGTGGATTCAAATGATATTTTGGAAAAATATCCATTTTTCAAGTTTTAAGGACCTTTTTTGTTGTTGCAAGGACCTCTTTTTTTTTTTTTTTTTTTTTTTTAATTAAATGCTTTATTTCATGTTAGGGTACAAAATTGATTTTACAAATTTAATTCAATGTTATATAGTACTAGCTATGAAATAGTTAAGTACAGTCTGTTGTCCAAATGACAAGAGTCGAATGTACTATGTAAATTTAAAAAAATAAAAAAATTCAAATAACATTTAACACAGATATAGCGTGTGGATTCAAATGATATTTTGGAAAAATATCCTTTTTGAAATTTTAAGGACCTTTTTTGTTGTTGCAAGGACCTCTTAGTCAAATAAGACTGAACACAGATATACCGTGTGGGCTCAAATGATATTTTCGAATAATATCCCTTTTTCGATTTTCAAGGACCTTTTTTGTTTATTACAAGGACCTCTTAGTCAAATAACATTGAACACAGATATAAGGCGCGGTTTTCTTGGAGTTTTTGAAAAAAAAAAAATCGGGTTTAAGGACCTTATTTGGTGCCCCAAGGACCTCTTGGTAAATAACCCTATGACAACTAAAAGTGGCATTCTTTAATCGGCCATCGGTTACCTCTTACCTTCAACTGATGTACAACAAACTTCAAGCTATACAACCTCAATTATTCCAAACTTATCGAAGACAAATCTACTTCCACACTATTTCCCCGTGTTTCGTAAGGACATAATAATCTCTAAAATTAAACATAATTAAAACTAGAAAATGTATAACGAAATAAAAGAATCGCTCCGGTTCCTGTAAGCCTTTTCGGATTAAATTGTTTGAAAAAAATTATTAGTTGTGTTCAATCGATAGCTAAAAAGCTAAAACTAAAGCTAATTATTGTTAGTTACACTCTGGCAACTAATTTTTCATAACTAAACACGCTTAGTTACACTTCGCAACTAATAACTAATTTAGGTTCAAAATTTGTGGCACCTACAACTAAAATTATGGTTTAGTTATGTACGTGCAAAGAAAAAAAACAGCTAATTTAGTTGTAGCTTTTTAGCTATTAGCTAAGCTAACTTTTGTGCAACTCTGATCTTCGTTAACCCTTTCGATCCGGATGGGACATCCAAGGTATAAAAACACCTTTGTTCTATGTCCCATCCGGATCGAAAGGGTTAAAACATTCGTCTGACATGATTGTCCATAACGATGTGTTCTTCAGATTTGAGAGGTTTTATTTCAGAAAAAACCATTTACGAAACAAATATATACCATCAGCAAGAAGCGGCATGAAGATTTTATTATCTGAACCTATATTAGCCGTGTTTCTTTCCACGCGGATATAGGGATAATTTGAAATTTGAATGTAAAATACAACAACAACTTATCCTTACGCTAACTTTAGCAGGGATAGCTACCGCCGCTAAGTCCTTTAGCGGGGATAAACAGGGCTTCCAAAACCCATTTTCTTCGTTTCTGATGAATCGTTGCGATGAACTTTTCAGGAAATGTCAAAGTTTGACATCCCGCCGACCACTGACACATCCCGCCGAATATTTTGTTCGGGATTTTATTATTATTATTTTTCAAAATTTAGTAAATCTGTCAATGTGAAACTGTTTTTTGGCATTAATTTCAACTATCGGAAATTAATATTTTTGAATTTCACGATTTTCAATATAAATTTCTTAACTCAACTTACAGCTGTGTCACTAATAAACGTCATAGGTGCAAAGTTTTTGTTGGATGAATTCTTAAGCGGCGATGGTCGTTTTTTAATGCCATGCCCACATCCAAAGAAACACGGCTATTGTAGCGTGGATGCTCAAAGAATGAGAATCAGCGCCATCTCTAGTCGGGAGCTATATAACGATATTTGAAAGCAGACTGTTGCACAAGGTACAGTTTGAATAGCTATGAACAATTATAGCATCGCGAACTATCTCCATACATACATAAACCGTCAAAAATATTCACGCACTATCGATAGATATCACTGGGATATATACATAGGCACAGATTATTGAATTAACTATGTAGATACCAAACCTTTGCCCCGCTACACCCATTTGCTTACGTTTTTTATGTACTTAAAATCGACTTCCAGTGCTCCCTTGTCTGTGAATACATTTGAGCCAAAACGAATTAATTTAGCAGTAAATATTTCGCAAAATTTGCGTACAAATTCATGGGCTGGACACACCTTTATCATCGGTGGTGACTGGTGAGTATATTTTGATTTTGACATTTCATTTTTTTATTTAATTTAATAATCTTTGGATTTCATTTGGCATGCATCTGGGTTTAAAAATGACCATATAAAGTACAACGAAAAACTGTAAAAATTGTAAAGAAAAACATAAACAAACATTCGTTTCGTAAAATAGATGCAAAGTATGTATCACCGCAAAATGCCATCATACTTGTTCCAAGGAAGATCACGTGTATGGATTCATCGCGATGAAGAGGACGATAGTGTTATTTTCTCCGCAATGCGACAGGTAAAAATCCTTTACATTTAATTTCAAAGTTGTACACTAACAAAAATTGTCCTAGGACTCTAGAATCAATATGCCCGATGAGTTCAAACCGGTGTATCGCTTTGCTTCGCTTCTACGCATTCCACCGCTGCCTCCGGATCACAAGAATCCGTTCAACAAAAATCTCAAAGTGGTGGTTTCTTTTGAATTTTCATCCGTTTTAGATGTTGATGATTGATAACCCTTCGCACTGTTGGAACGCTTGCAGTAACACTGGCTTTCTGCTTTATTTTTGCCGCAGAGTCGCAGGAATTGGAACCACATCTTAAAATTGCTCAACTGCTGTTGTTGCCGTTTTTTGACCTCCTTTCATGTTTTTTCCGTACGAATATTTGCTTCTTAAATAAGAATAGACCACACTAAAACTTCGTCCAATTTTGTCAGCTATAGAACGCCCGGTTAGTCCTTGTTCTTTTAGTAAATCGATTTTAGCTCTTTCAACACTATTTAGAGATTTTAATCTACCCATTTTTCTTTGAAATACAATTGATCAAATAAAATTCACTTAAAGCACTTCAACTGTTGATCTAATGTGCCAATCTCCACGGAATACTCATAAGCAGTGAAAATAATGACCTTGTGTCTATTCAGTTGACGCATAATAAAACTGCATTTTGCCATATTGAATGCTTTGCAAGAGAGCCAGAGAAAAAATAGCGGTACTTTTAGAGTTATTCTTCCAGTGCCCATGTTCTGTAATTATCGCATCGATATATTTATCACATAAACGATGTGAATTGAAACAAAATTTCATTATATCACATTTCCGTGTTCTGTTACAATACGATGCGAAAACTATACCACATGGAATATTGTGAAATGAAGCCGCTGGAAATATGTTATACTTTCGAATGCGATAAATTATTCACTACACTGTCAAAATTTATCACATTTCAATTAGCTTGCGATAAACATTTTTGATTTTTTATTTATCAAAATATTCAGTCCGTTGATCAAATTCAACGTTTAAAAAAATGCAAAAGAAACAAGAAATAACTAATAAAAACATTCCGAATTAACGGAGAAGTATGTAGGTACATCTGTCGAAAGAATGCAGCAAGCACTTCAATAAGATCTATTTTGAACATTCTTGGAACTGTGTTGCTGCAAAAAAAAAAAAACATCTTTGTACATCGAACAAGAGACGACAGAAGATTCATATTGTTACATCCAGGCTAGGATTCGAAAAGATAAAACGTAATTCTATTTAATTAATCGTTATTAGTTCTCTTTCAATTTAATTCTTGATTATTATTCTAATAATTCACTTATTCACAACAATTCACTTTCACAATTAATCACTTGAAATACACAATCACTTTTCTCTTACTCAATACTTATACTTTTTCTCTATACTTTTCACTACTGTCATATATCGCACTTCTTTATCGCGGTTCACAACTAGAATGTCTTGGGTGCTCCTGCGACATCTATTTATATCTCCTAGTGACACCTCTCGAAATTTCCAGATTCGTTGAGTTTAGAAGGTTCGAGAACAACATAATTATGTATGTACTAGTTATTCCACAGCTACTCAAACTGCTATTCAAGTGATGCCAAAATCGGTAATATGGCTACTTTCTACTAGATAGCGCTACAAGTTGACTAATTGATGCTGAATGACACAGTTTGACCAAACATGCAACAATATGTTTTTAACCCTTAACTGATGTCGTGAAAATAGTGAACGCTTCTATAGTCGTGGGGTCCATTGGACCCAACTGTTTTAAAATATGATTAAAATAAAAGTATTAATTTTTTTAAATATTTTTTTTTTATTAAACTTTAAACTAAACAACTAAAAATGTAATTTTTAAAAATTAGCGACAGGAACAGTCGGTTTTACTTCAAATTTGCACTTTTATTAATAAGTCTCAATATACTTATCATAAAAAACATGTAATTTATAAAAATATATATAAAATACAAAGCAAGAGTATTTAAATAAAAAAAAACATTTTTCTTCAATTCTAAAACTTACTTTTTAAAACTATGTTAACAAAAACTAAAAATATTCTCCTTGAAAAATTTTGACATTGGTCAAAGTGAGCTGCTTTATAATGAAGCATGAGAGGCACACTTGTTTTGAACAAGTCAAGCAAATGGGCAGCTTGCACGACGCACAAAGGTGCACAGTCTTAGCTTTTTTATTAGACGGGCACAGAGAACACATTTTCCTTTTATTCCTTTCCAGTTTTAGAGCTTCTTCATCATCTGGAGCTGCATCTGCTTCAAGTCTAAGGATATTACGAATGCCAGTCTTCAATTGCACAGGAAGTCTTTGGGTATAAAATCTCTCCTTCATGCGGGGTTCACACAAAATTTTTGCAAGCCCTTTCATAAATACCAACCTTGTCATCTTCGATGCTGATTCATGGCTCTGCTGGATGATATAAGCATTTAGTGCACTCATGTCCAATAGTCTATATAAAACAGCCATCGGCCAACGACGAGTTCTGCGACTGCATGAATACACTGAACACATTTGATCTACAGAGTCAGCACCACCTTTTGTGCTATTATAATGAAGGATAATTTCAGGTTTATTGATAGACTGATCTACAAAGTTATCATGGTGCATGGATGACATGAGGATGACAGATTTGTTTTTTTTTCGTTACATAACTCACAATTGTTGTATCCTTTGTAAATCCGAACAGTGATGATCCGACTTGTCTATCTTTGTGAGGCAAAAACGATTTTGGAATTTCCTTCTTATTTTTCTTCAAGGTACCGACGACAGTTATACCTCTTGATTTCATCACATTTATAAGTTCCATCGAAGTGTACCAGTTGTCTGTCGTGATGTTGCGATTCGTTTCGCAGTAAAGATACGTATTAAATGCGTAGTGCGTTTTTGAATCCGCGAGGCATTGCATTTTTAGCCCGCATTTGTTCGGTTTACTCGGAATATACATTTTAAATTTGCAACGGCCACGAAAAGCAACCAACATTTCATCTATAGTAGCATTAGCACCGACTGAGTAATTTTCTTGAGCGTTTTTATTAAAAAATTTTATAATTTCTGTCAAAATGCAACCTGGATCTGTCTTTTTTCGTTCATTTCTATCATTTGGATTATCAAAACGAAGACATAATAGGAGTGTATAGAATCGCAATGCGGACATGCATAGTCGGAAAATGTCTCGACCTGTTCCATCTGTAGCAAATAAAGATATAACGGATTCATGATTGGACTAAACCCAGCTGAGTAAAGCAATAGGCCCAAAAATGCGTCTAGCTCTTGTGGAGTACATTCCTTTAGTTCTGCACGGTTCGGGGACTTGTATTTTAATCTAAACATTGCCAGTTCCACGTTTGTCCAAGTTAGAATTTTGTTCTTTATATTCGAATCAAATATTTTGTCCAACGCCTCTTTTGGATCAAACGGGTCAACAGGCCTTGATCGAGATGTTGTGTAAGGCAATCTAATAATGTTGTGACTCCTGACTCGAGCGTTTCTTGCAGGTGGTACTTTAGCCCACTTGAACCGGTTTTTTCCGTAAAGCTACCCACTGCTAGAAACCTCTTCAACCACATCAGCTTCATCTTCATGAGTATCTTCGCCATCAGAATCAGACAATTCGGAGTTGGATTCATGGTCACTTAGTATTATAAATTCTTCATCACTGTCCGAAAAATCATTATCAGAATGAGTATTACCCTGCAATGGTCTTAAATTCGATCCATTTTCGTCTTCATCGCCGGACAATTCATTCAACCATTGCTCAATTATAAAATCTTGATTGCCACTGATACTTGCCATTGTAAATACCTGAAATAAAACAAAAAACCTTGTTAAGTACTGTAAAACGATTGTTTTCTTTAATTTAAAACGACTTTTATTCTTTATTTTCTCACAACAAACAAAACACGTTCACTCTTGTTCAATCTTTTTTCGGAAGTCCACCATCTTCTTTTCTTTACCCATTACGCCTGTCATTTTGATCATGCGTTCAGACTACCCTAACTTACACGGTTTGTGTGACCGTACATAGATGGCGTTGGAAAATACATAACAGTTTGGCCGATCTACATTGCTTAAAGTAGATATACACATGAAGTAATTCTTTTAGTGTTGCTCTTTTATGATCTTGTTCAGATGTGATTCTGGATTGTTTGGCTTATTGACTTCTTTCCACTTGCGGATGTGACAGGCTTCGAGTATTCCGTCGTAGGGCAGTTGGGTGACTTGACAGTTTTCTATGTCTCTGACTACGTACCTATCGTTAGGAAGCTTTTTATGGATAGTGTAGGGACCCTTAAACTTGGGTATAAGTTTCTTGTTACCCGGAGAGGCATCAACATTTTTGATAACTACGTAGTCTCCTGGTTCGAAAACTTCAGCTGGCCTATGATTGCTCTCGAAGTACTTCTCGTTGTATTGCTGGGAAGACCTTATGGCTGCCGAGGCAGAAGCTCTTGGAGACTCTAGGTCGCGCTCATGCGAGGTATTTGTTTCAAGATACTCGGTCAGGAGATCTATCACAGGCCCCTTTTGGCACACACCGAACAAGAGCACAGAAGGATACTGTCGCGTAGTGCAATGCGCAGTATTGTTGATAGCGAACTCAACTTCCGAGAGTTTGTTGGACCAATCAGAGTGTTCAATAGGCTCGCTAAGTTTGCTCAGCATTGGGGTGAGTACGCGATTGACGCGCTCGACCTGGCCATTTGCCTGGGGAGAACCCGTGGCTACTTTTACATGGACCACATTATTTCGGACGAGGAACTCACTGAATTCCAAGGATGTAAAACAAGTCCCCCTATCAGATACTATTCTCTTGGGTCTGCTATAATATTCGAAGTATTTCTTAAGTGAGCAGATTACTTCCAACGAGCTGGTGGAGTTGACAGGATAGAGTTTAGTGAACTTAGTAAAAGAGTCAACTACGACCAATAGATGCTTGCGCTTAGATTTGATTGAAGGCATCGGCCCCAGGTGATCGATATGGACTGTGTCGAATGGTATCGGTTCCTTCGGAATACTGTAGATATTTTTCTTATTACTTCTAGCCGGAGCTGAGTACATGATGCACTTCAAGCAATTTCTAGTGAATCTTTCAATCTTGGCTCGCATGTTCGGGAACCAATAACAGGATTTGATCTTATCATGGCATTTGCTTACCCCTAAGTGGCCAATCTTCTCATGAATAAGTCTTATGACATCTGTTTCCATTTCACTGGGGACGTAGAAATAAAGATTGTCACTTTTGCCTTTCCTGTATACTAGGCCATTTTTTAGCTCAAAAGGCTCGCAGCCGTTTTCTTCGAGCTTAGCTCGGGTACTTAGGATGTCTGGGTCTCTATTTTGAGTAGCCTCTAAACGGAATTCTATATCGTCCTCATTGACGGCGCACACAATTTCACTGCGGCTGAGTGCATCGACGTGGCCCATGTTACTTCCCCCTCTATGCTGAATTACGTGATCGGGATAATTTTGTAGTTCTAGGGCCCATCGTGCAATTCTGGGATTAAGATTTTTTTTGTTCAGGGTCAATGTCAACGAATTGCAATCAGTTACGATTTTAAAAGGAATGCCTTCTAGGTAGACCCGGAAACGTCTAAGTGCGTATATGATAGCGAGTGTTTCAAGTTCAAAGCTGTGGTATTTACTTTCGGCTGGGGAGGTACGCTTAGAAAAGAAAAAGACCGGATGAAACTTGCCGTCAGGCTGTCTTTGCAGTAAGACCCCGCCAAACCCAGTAGCGCTTGCGTCACAATGGAGCTCAGTTTCTTTTCGATGATCATAAATGGCCAGTACAGGCGGGTTTGTCAACATTAGCTTCAGTTTTTCGTATGCTAGTATACATTTCTCACTGAAGTGAAACTGAACATCCTTCTTTAGCAAACCATATAGTGGCTCGGCAATTCGTGAGAATTGAGGCACAAACTTTCTAAAGTATGCGCATAGCCCTACGAAAGAGTGCAGTTGTTTTATGTTTTTTGGCATGGGGAATCGGAGGATTGACGTCTTATGGTCCTCGTTGGGTTGGATTCCTTCAGCACTTATCTTATAGCCAAGGAAATCCAGCTCCGTAAAGCAGAATTTGCATTTGGTAAGCCTTAATTCGAGGCCGCCCTCGGCTAAACAACTCAAAACTTTCCCCAATAGTGAGATGTGCTCAGTGAGTACTGCGTTTGCTATAAGTATGTCGTCCATGTATACCACTATGAGTCTTTTATGAATAAAATCTTTCAATATGTGTGAGATGAAACGTTGAAATACCGAAGGACTGTTTTTTAATCCAAAAGGCATTCTATTGTATTCGAACTGTCCGTTTGGAGTAACGAACGAAGTATACCTTTTAGAGCCTTCAGCCATTTTTACTTGGTGAAATCCGCTTTTTAGGTCAAGCAAGCTGAAGTGTTTCATCTCCTTTAAATACTCGAGGCTGTCCTCGATCAATGGCAATGGGTAATTATCTCTGAGTGTTATTTTATTCAGGTCCCTATAGTCGATGCACATTCGAGTCTCGCCAGATTTTTTTTTTACCAGGACGATTGGGGAGGCATAAGGGGAGTCGCTGTGTCGGATTATGCCTTTACCTAGCAAGTCTTCTGTAATCGCTTCTACTTCTAGCTTGTCCCTATACGACAATCTTCTCGGGTGGCAGTATACGGGGATGTTTGTAGTTAGTCGGATATTCATTTCGAATTGGCTGTTCCTATTTATTTGGTTTGGATATCTTGAAATATAATCTAGAATTATATTACTAATGCGATCCCTCGAGTCGATGTCTAGTGAAGCGTTTATGTTGAATCTAGGGTTCTCGTTGATTTCTTCATCTATGTTTATACTGTATATCTCTGGCACGATGCCTACTTCCTCAATATTATCATCCATAGCCCATGAATTCATGCCAACGATATCACTACTCATAACTGAAGGATTCTCTGTTTGGGGTTTCACTTTCCCTTTCTCTGAGGGTTGATTTAATTCGATGGGGGGTCTCAAATTTGGTTTTGAGATACGTTCGGGAGATTGCTCTATATCATTACGCTCATCGGCGCCAGAGACGTCACTATCAACAATACACTCACTCCGAGAGCAATCACCATCCAAGCTGAAGTTATTTCTCAAATGCACGGAAGGGTCAATAACACTGGACTCTACGACGGAAGTCTCTACATCCATAGCATATTTATTAAATGAATCGGAAGTCACATCTGAACAATCGCATTTACAATGAGGTTTTGTATCTTGAGTCTTAAAATTAAATAAACATAAACAATTTCTGGATTCTAATTCATAATGTTGAAATTCAGTGGTGTCCATAACAAAGCTTATATTGAAAAGTTGTAGAAAATCGCGCCCTAGTAATAGGGGTTCAGGAAGGATGCGTTGTTCGACTATGAACAGAGAGATTTTATTAGTTCTGTTTAATAACGAAATGTAACAATTGACTTTACCGTAAGTATTTAATTTGACTCCTGCTATTCCACTGAAGTTGGATGTAGCATGTGGTTTCGGAAGTATATTCGATGGGACGGCTTCTCGGGAAATGAAGCTCGCGGGACTACCACTATCAATAAGTGAATTTAAGTTAATTGGACTCGTTTGACTCAAGGTACAATTTAAAAAAGCAACACTTACGTTTTGGAATGGCTGCAGCGGTTGAGGCTCGAATTTCTGGTTTGCTTCTGGATCCTCACTGATGGCGTTTACTCCTCCTTGATGACAGTCCTTTCGCATATGGCTTGTACTGCCACAACGGAAACAGGATCCAACTGGGCGTTTTGTTTTGGTGCACTGCGCTGCGAAGTGCCCATATTGAGAACAATTGAAGCAGCGAATCGATTTAGGATCTTGGTCTGGTGTTGGATTTGTGCTCCTTTGGACAGGCTGATCGTTGGACCTGTTTTTATCGTATTTCAAAAGAAGTTCCTTAAGCTGCTCGAGTGTTGTTGCTGTGTAAAGCATGGATGTGTAGGCAGTCCTGTCCCGTAGTCCTTCGATAACGAAGCCCATTACTTCACTCTCATCGATCTTTGCCTGCGCTGCTATTTCCTTTATAGACAGCATGTAGGCGATAATGTTCTCTCCCTTGTTTCTCGTTTGTCTCTGCAGTTGGCGATAGACGTCGGTGACTGAGACATTTTGCTTGAACTGTTTCAGTAATCCTTGTTTTAATTCGTCGAAATCTTTTGCGTGGCTGGTTCGCAGGTAAATTGCTGCTGTGCCTTTCAACAGTCTACGCATTGCCATGAATTTAAGGTGGTTGTCACTATGACTCGTCTCTAGGACGTTTTCAAAATCGTTGACCCATTTTTCGACACTGTATGCGTCATCACCACTAAACGGGAGTACTAATCCCTCGATGTCGGCAATGCTCAGCTTTTGCAACTGCCTGGTGACGTTCTCTTCTTCCAGTGCTTGCAGTTCTCGACGAAGTTGAAGAATTTTCTTCTTCTTCTCGAGCCGTTCGATCATTGCGTCATCGTCCATTTTGGGTGTTTCATCAAACTGAAGTTCGTCGAAGCGCTGAAGGTTGTCGGGCCGCTGGGCGTGGTCGGAAGGCTCAATAGTGTCGGAAGGTTGCACGTTGTCTGCGTTTAGACGATTAGGCGGCGAATCCCCTCTGTCTTCAGTGGATTCGAGGAGATTTCGCAGCTGCTGAAGTGTGGCTGTCTCTGGGAAATCCACCCCGAGAGTTTTCAGCTGCTTCGTCAATTCGGATCGTGTTACCACCATTTCCAATATTTAATTTTCACTTTTTCTGCAAAATATATGCGAATTGCTTTTACACTTTCCGAGCAAATCAGTTAACGAATTTAATTTTCTGCGTGGTTACCCCACATCTGACATGTAAAACGATTGTTTTCTTTAATTTAAAACGACTTTTATTCTTTATTTTCTCACAACAAACAAAACACGTTCACTCTTGTTCAATCTTTTTTCGGAAGTCCACCATCTTCTTTTCTTTACCCATTACGCCTGTCATTTTGATCATGCGTTCAGACTACCCTAACTTACACGGTTTGTGTGACCGTACATAGATGGCGTTGGAAAATACATTACAGTACATAAACAAATAAATCACGTACCTTTAGTCGTGGGTCCAGGGGACCCATGTTGATACTGAAACTAACCTTTATTGAAGCGAGTGAAGTGTGTCCTTCTCACTGTGCACACGTTAACTTACTGTAGCAAGGTACTGAAAAGTAGAAGCAGCTGCGGTAACTGTTGCGCTTTTTACACACGTTTAAAGTTTGAACATGGGTCCACTGGACCCACGACATCAGTTAAGGGTTAAAAAAAAAAGTTTTTATTTTATTTATTTTTCATAGACAGAGAAAATAAATGCAAAATGTTAACTTCACTAAATTCATCAACATAATGTTGTCTTAAATCAGCGCTAGGATGAGATACAATTTAAAAGGTTTCGTCTAAGGCCAGCAGAACTGAGCGATCATCATAAAAATTCAACAGAAACGTGTAATTTTCAGATATCCGCTATAAACTCGTGCCACACCACTCCTATCCCAACAACATATAAATACACACTGAATTTCCTCGCCAAACTACCATTCGATTTCCAGTATTTCGACAATCCTTCCAATTTCCCATGATATTAAAAGTTACCAAGGTATATTTTATCGCATAGAGTTACAGAACACCATATATTTTCCAGATTTTGTGTTCCAAAGATTTCCATGTGAAGAGTTATCGCATGAGTTACAGAACATGGGCACTGATTTATTTTCTCAACATCATAAGCAAACAGTTAGCATCATCAAATATTACGGCACATGGTTTTAAAAAAATGGACAAAGTAGCTTAGAAAACGTTTGTGCTTATTCAGTTGAAGCCAAGTGTAGTTGATAAGCCTGAAAGTAGGCAACAGAATTAGCAAAGAAACTGTGGCGACCTCGAAATACTTTGGCTACGCGAGAAAGCATTTCCTTGGAGCCACACACTAATCATAGATGTCGCAACGAACAACAACGAGAAATTCAAAACAAAAGTTGAACGGCACCAGAGAGAAAAGAAAATGAAGGAATTCGTGTTTGTTCTTCGAGTTAGTTGTTTCATTGTTTCATTGTTTTTATAATATTCAATAATTAAATATACGTACATTAAATAAATTAATTGTTTTACTGTGGATAATAATTCTGTGCACACACTCGTGCCTACAGTGGTGACCCCGACGTGATCCACAACAATTAAAAATTTATTTAATTGGCAACAGCCGAACCAACTACGCACTTTATCTCTTGCACTTGTATATATATATATATAAGTATGCAAGGCGAACAAAACACAAGGACGAATGCAGGCGTTTCTTCAGGACCACCAACTCCATCCGATGCGGAGATCCAGGAAATCAATGCTCTCAAAAACCTGAGGATTCCTCCGTTCTGGAAAATTAATCCAGCGCTATGGTTTGTACAGGTGGAAGCGCAATTCCACAATAATCGGATCATCAGCGACAACAGCCGATTCAACGCCATCATCGCTGGACTGGACCCAGAAGTGCTGAATGAGGTATCAGACTTAGTGCAGAAACCACCGGACACAGATAAGTACATTGCTTTTAAAAAACAAGTCATATCTAGGTTCACCGAGTCTAAGGAGAGGCAACTGAACAGATTGATGACGACCCTTGAACTTGGCGACAGACGTCCATCAAGTCTCCTCAGGGAAATGCGAAGACTGGCTGGTTCAAATGTTCCAGACGACATGTTGTCCACTCTATGGATGGCACGAATGCCCAGTCATGTGCGTGGAATACTTTCTGCCAGTCACGGAATCGACCTCACTGCGTTGTCTGAAATCGCAGACAAAATCGTTGATAACACATCCGCCCACGCTGTTTTCTCCACTGATGTTCATGAAGATGACCCTATACCACAATCCACCAACGCTGAAAGTGATCTGAACAGAAGACTAAATTCCATCGAGTCCACTCTGTCAACTCTAATGACGGCTATGCAATCACTGAAAACCAGTCACAGCCATGGCAGGTCTCGACCACAGTCAACGAATAACAGATCGCTCTCAAGAGCATCAACTCCTAACGGAATGTGTTTCTTCCATGAGAAATTCGGCAGCGATGCCCGGAAGTGTAAGAAACCATGCAGCTACAAAGCAAAAAACTAAGTGAGCTGTTGTCCTCAGAGGCGGACGGCAACAGTCAAAGATTCCACAAGGAACACCGCCTCTACATCTTCGACAAGGAGACAAACCAAAAGTTTTTGCTCGACTCTGGATCAACTATATGTGTCTTACCTCGTTCCAGGGACTGCAAAAACAACAGAGGGGAAATAACACTCCTGGCAGCGAATAACTCACCGATTCACACCTACGGCGAGAAGATCATCACACTCAACCTTGGTCTCCGGCGAGCTATCACTTGGCCGTTCGTTATTGCAGATGTTAAAACAGCAATAATTGGCGCAGACTTGCTCGCACACTACGGACTTGTCATTGACTTGAAAGCCAGACGTGTCATAGACAAAACAACATCATTAACGGTGCAAGGCGAGATTCATACCAGTGATTTGTCAAAACTTCTGACTATCAGTGGTCCTGAACCATACATAAATCTCGTCAACGAATTCGTTCTGGCCAACAACAACGCACCTGATCCAAAATCAGGAGTCAACATCGTGCAACACTGCATCGTAACCACGGGCCAACCAGTGTCCGAACGACCACGACGACTCTCCGGTGACAAGCTGAAACAGGCCAAGGCTGAATTCGAGGATTTTCAAAAGAAGGGTTACTGCCGTCTATCCAGCAGTCCTTGGGCTAGCCCCATTCATCTTGTTGAAAAAAAGACTGGCGGTTGGAGATGCTGCGGTGACTACCGTCGTCTGAATTCCATAACACAACCAGATAGCTACCCCATTCCTCACATCATGGACTTTACTGAACAGTTGAACAACAAAAGCTGCTTCTCGATACTGGATCTAGACAAGGCATACTACCAGATCCCGATGACACCTGACGACATCCAAAAAACTGCGGTGACCACGCCTTTTGGTTTGTTCGAGTTTGTAGTCATGCCATTCGGACTCAAAAACGCAACTCAGACTTTCCAAAGGCACATGGATATGGTCCTACGTGGACTAGATTTCGTTTTTTGCTACGTTGACGACATCCTCATTGCCTCCGACTCAGAGGAAGAACATCGCCAACACGTCCGTATAGTTCTACAACGTCTCCACGAACATAGACTCATCATCAACATCAAGAAGTGCATTTTTGGGAAGTCTGAGGTTACGTACCTTGGACATACAATCAACCAAGCCGGATGCAGACCACCTGAAGCCAGAGTTGAGGCCATATCGAACTATCCAAAGCCATCCAACATCATGGAACTACGTCGTTTTCTTGGAGTCGTTAACTACTACCGACGATACATCCCTAATTGTGCCCATATTCAAGCACCGTTGAATGGACTCATCAGGGACTCCAAGAAAAACGACCCGTTCCCTGGACTCCTTTGGCGGAAGAAGCTTTCGATGTATGCAAGGACAGTATCAAGCATGCTACACTACTCAACCACATCGATCCGAAGTCTACACTTGTCCTAACAACGGATGCTTCTGATATCGCAGTTGGTGCCAAATTGGAACAAAAACAAAATAACCAATATCAACCGATCGGACTGTTTTCATGCAAACTGTCACCTGCACAAAGTCGCTACAGCACATATGATCGCGAGTTGCTGGCAATATACCTAGCTATCCGATTCTTCAAACACATCTTGGACGGTCGACACTTTGTCGTGCAAACGGATCACAAGCCGCTCATATATGCGTTCCAGCAGAATTCGGACAAGGCCCCGCAACGTCGTCTAAGGCAATTAGACTACATATCGCAGTATACTACGGACATTGTTTACCTACCCGGCGACGACAACTCAGTAGCAGATGCATTATCGCGACTCAATTCGATAACCATGCCGATCCAATTTGATCTGAGAGAACTTCATTTATCTCAGCTACTCGATGTGGAACTTCAATCAATACTGAAGCAACAAAATTCATCGCTCAAGTTAAAGAAACTCACTTTGGAACCTGAAATTAAAATTTACTGCGATGTTTCCGACAATATGATTCGACCATATCTACCAGCTTCCCTGCGACGGAAGGCCTTTGAATCCATCCATGGTCTTTCTCATCCAAGCGGAAGAACAACCAGTCGACAACTCAGAGAGAAGTACGTTTGGCCAAACATCAGGAAAGACGCATTGGAGTGGTCACGCACTTGCATCCAATGCCAACGATCCAAAGTTCATCGACATACGAGGCTTATCCCGGATTCAATTGCAGTTCCAGAGCACCGTTTCCAGCATGTCCACATAGACCTCATTGTGCTGCCACTCTGCAAAGGCAATAGGTATTGCCTAACTATGATCGATCGCTTCAGTAGATGGGTGGAAGCAGTACCTCTACAGGACATGTATGCGGACACAGTGGCCACGGCGTTTTATACGCACTGGGTTGCTCGTTTCGGTTCGCCAACAACATTAACCACCGACCAGGGAACTCAATTTGAGTCTGCACTGTTCAACGCACTGATCAACATGATTGGAACGGTGAGGATACGAACATCACCCTACCACCCAGCCTCAAATGGACTTGTTGAACGTTGGCATCGTTCACTGAAAGCCGCCCTGATGTGCCATGAAAAAACGAACTGGACTGATGCTCTTCCGACAGTGTTGTTGGGATTGCGAACGGCATACAAAGAGGACATCAAGGCCTCCGCAGCAGAGATGCTTTATGGAACATATCTCAGAGTTCCTGGTGAGTTCTTTACGAATAATAACTTTGTTCCAGATCCTCAGATTTTCGTTGAGAAACACCGAGAAGCGATGCGCAAATTCCGTCCTACAGCAACTGCAAACCATGCAAAAGAAAAAATGTTTGTGTCGCCAGATTTAAACAGATGTACACACGTGTTCCTACGCTGCGATGCTGTGAAGAAACCACTGCAACAACCATACACAGGTCCACATCCAATAATCCACCGAATCAGTAATCGACTCTTCACAATTAATGCAGATGGCAGAAAATTAAATGTTTCGGTAGACCGTTTGAAACCAGCTCACATCTATGTCGATTTTATCCCAGACGTTCATCCAGATGTCAACAAAAATCCAACTTCACTGAAGAATCTGAAAAACAAAAATCAATTGGATAAAAATAAAACGGCTGTGAAACAAAAAGTAACATTTGCCAGTTCATCGTGACTTCGTCACTGGAGGGGGAGTCATGTGGCGACCTCGAAATACTTTGGCTACGCGAGAAAGCATTTCCTTGGAGCCACACACTAATCATAGATGTCGCAACGAACAACAACGAGAAATTCAAAACAAAAGTTGAACGGCACCAGAGAGAAAAGAAAATGAAGGAATTCGTGTTTGTTCTTCGAGTTAGTTGTTTCATTGTTTCATTGTTTTTATAATATTCAATAATTAAATATACGTACATTAAATAAATTAATTGTTTTACTGTGGATAATAATTCTGTGCACACACTCGTGCCTACAAAACTTTGTGCTTTTATTTAAATTGTTTAATTCATAGTGTACCATGAATTATTCAAGCATTTTGAGTTAGAGTCAACGTCAACACCATTTCATAATAGGTGTGCAGAATTAAATTTCCAACCGGAGGATTAGAAGATTGTTGTTCGAACTGCATTAAACCTCATCATTATTAAAAAAATTCCGATTAAATAATTTTATTGTCCAATTATTTCTCTCAAGGGAAGGCTTTATATTTCAGTTAATATTGAGGGTCTGGGATTTAGTACGTTTGTGACTAAAATATAGGCGCGCTCACGGTACGCACGTTGATAGCGATGGCACAGTGAGTCAGTGAACACTGGATATAATAGCCGTGTTTCTTTGCACGCGGATATAGGGATAATTTGAAATTTGCATGTAAAATACAACAACAACTTATCCTATATACGCTAACTTTAGCGGGGATAGCTATCGCCGCTAAGTCAGTTAGCGGGGATAAACAGTGCTTCCGAAACCCATTTTCTTCGTTTCTGATGAACCGATGCGATGAATTTTTCAGGAAATGTCAAAGTTTGACATCCCTGCGACCACTAACACATCCCGCCGAATATTTTGTTCGTGATTTTATTATTATTATTTTTTTCAAACTTCATTATAATGGTAATTGAATTTAGCAAATCTGTTAATATGAAATTGTTTTTCATAATTTTAGAATACGCTTGGCATCAATTTCAATTGGCGGAAGTAAATATTTTTCAATTTCAGGATTTTCAATTCAAATTTCTTAACTACAACTTACAGCCGTGTCACGGTGTATGTCATAGGTGCATGTGTGCTGCCAAGTTTTTTTTGATGAATTCTTAAGAGGCGATGGTCGTGTTCTGATGCCATCCCTAAATCCGCGTGCAAAGAAACACGGCTAATGTTGTGCGTTATGAAATTTCGTTCATTAGCTGAAATTCATCATCTCAATGTACAAATAGGTTGATTCAATGTACAAGTTTATTGAGTCAATGTACAAATAAATCAAAATTAATTACAGTTTAATGAAGAGTTCGTTGGTTCAATGATGGTGTGTTCGTTAAAATGTTTATCTTGCTTAAAAACGACTACTTTATTTTAATGTAAAGTTACATTGTGTAAATTCAGTAACGCATCACTGGCATCATGATGCTCATGATGCTTTGCAAAATGTTCATTAACGCACTATTGGCATCACTTTCAACGTCAAGTGTTCATTATTGCAAAGTTGATCAAACTGATGCGCAAACATAACGAAAAAAAAGCATCACAGAAATACCTGATGCGCTGTTGATTCGCCGGAAAAAAAGCAAGAAAAGTGTCTGAAGAGAAAGAAAGTAAGTAAATAAACATTTTTATTGATAGATACTATGCTTTTGATAGAAAAAATTATAGATTTTTTTGAATTCCTTTATTTTAATTGTTCTCACAAACATTTAATTTTTTTAAAGGGAGTATTTCAGTGCTGCGGAGGTCAAGATTTTAATAACTACAAGACTAAGGCATGAAAAAGAATTTTCGTCTGGGAAAAAGTCAAGAGCATTTCTGTGGATTCTTTCAGAAATGCAAGAAGCAGCTCCTAACTTGAAGTTCAAAAAACACAAATCCATAGAAAGTTCTTAAATATTATGATAACATGTAAAAGAATTAAGAATCGAAATAAAAAAACTGGAAGGAACGCTAATTACTGGGAACATTTCGACCAACTTGATCAAGTTTAAGGGACAAAGAATTCGATCGAGCCTCCGCCTGAAAATTTAAAAACAACATTCCCATCTCCTGTTATGCATCCTAGTCTGGATGAGTCCAATGAATACGTCCCAAACATTCAAGTACGTGATGCTTTTAGCGCTATGGAAGAAGAAGATGAAGGATCTCTTGACTCACCTCCAGAACCAAGACCCGTCCTAAAACTAAAGACTGTGAAACTCTAGATTTTTTTAAAAAAGGAGGCAAAAAAAGAAGAAAAACGATTCGAAGAAGTGATGAAGTTGGAGCGACTGAAACTTTCTACAGAACTGGACCGCATTCAAGAATTGCGGGGTTTAAAAGACATTCTTCGAGAAATTCTAAAGAATAGCAAATCCAATTAGATGGTGATAGCAACTACCTACCTGAAGTTTTTTGCATAAAATTTTAAGTGTTTTTTATGAAGTTCCTGCGATAGTGCAAATATATTTACGAGGGCGGGTCAATAAGTCCGTGACTTTTTGAATTTCTGACCTCTATACTGAAACAGCAACACTGCTCCTGTCAACAGGCATCTGTCAGTTGACTCCTGTCAAAATTTAAACTTGCTGCGTCAGTTAGTTTGTGTTTGGCAGCTATTTTTATCAGACTACTCACTAATTTGAGGAGAAAATGGAAAAAAGTGAATTTCGTTGTGCTTACTAAGCATTATTTCTTGCGAAAAAAAACCATTACCGAGACCAAAGCTAAGCTTGATAAATACTATGGGGACTCTGCACCATCGATTTCAATGGTAAAAAAGTGGTTTACTGAATTTCGTTGTGGCCGTACAAGCACTGAAGATGCCGAACGTCCTGGACGCCCAGTTGAGGTCTCTACACCCGAAACAATCGAAAAAATTCACAAAATTGACTTCCTTCAAAAGGGAAGAACAATCAATGGGGAATATTATGCCAACTTATTGGACCGATTCAATGACAATTTGAAAAAAAACCGACCTCATTTGGCCAAGAAAAAAGTTCTTTTCCACCAAGACAATGCAAGGGTGCACACATGTGCAGTTGCCATGGCAAAAATCCATGAATTGGGCTATGAATTGCTCCCTCATCCACCCTATTCTCCAGATTTGGCTCCGAGCGACTACTTCTTGTTCCCAAACCTGAAGAAATGGCTTGGTGGAAAAAGATTTGACTCCAATGATGAAGTCATCTCGCAAACAAAGGCCTATTTTGAGGACCTCGACAAATCATTTTTTTTGGAAGGGATAAAAAAATTGGAGAAGCGTTGAACAAAGTGTATAGAGCTCAAGGGAGACTACGTTGAAAAATAAAATTATTTTTTTATCAAAAAATCTGTGTTTTATTCCAAAAGTCACGGACTTATTGACCCACCCTCGTACATATGTTCTTTATTAAGTTTTATTGAAATACGTACATTATTTATCTTTTTCTGTTACAAGACACCAAATAAAATGTATCTATTCTATCAATCAGAAAAAAGCATTGATAAACAATTGCGTTTTTGTACACCTTCCTGTGTGTGTTTTGTCTCGGCTTCTGGTGATAATGGAAAAAATTCACGAGATTCATTGTTTGTTGCTCTCCAATCTGGATGAATTGAATCTTTTTCTCTGTTGATAATGAAATTATGCAGTATACAACAAGACAAAACTATTTGTGTACTCTTTTCTGTTTTTCGGACATTTATATAGTTCAAAATTTGAATTTTTTTTAGAATTCAAAAATTTCGTTTTATAAACACTCTTGTGGAGCTTAGACTGGTGTTAAACTTTTTTTTTTTGGGGCGTGAGATGACCATTGTCCTTAAATGGAACCATCATATACTCTGAAAGTGGGTACGCAGAGTCTCCCAACAGGTGGGAGTTTTCGGCAAACTCAATTCCTCCACTAGTCAGCGCCTTGAATATCGGACTGTTCACCCATATATTGGCGTCGTGGCAGCTTCCTGGAGATCCAATAAAAACGTCGAGAAATCTAAATTTGCAAATTGCCTAGGAGAAGAAACTTGAGAAATATAACATACTCTTCTTAATGAAGTAATCAAAGCTACCTGCATGCTAATCGAAAACGTTCCTTTGCGGTAACTGCTGGGATCCTTTTTTGGAGTAGGAATTTTGAAATGAGTCCCATCGATTCAGCCAACAACCAATGGAAATGGGTTTTCTCTACTGTTCGCAAAATCGCCCATTATATTTTTTTGTTGCTGAATTGACGGCCAACTTATTTCACTTTTTAAGCAACAGATAAGGTTAACGGTTTTCATAAAGATGTTGTATGAAGTACCTCGTCCAATATTGAACCGATCAGAAAGGATCCGAAAACTGACCCTGCCGTTGCACAATTTCCAAAGCGTAATGTACCTACAAACATTTTTTAAAGAATATCCAACCCGACCAGTATAAGAAGGTGTCCAAAAAGGATTTAATGATTTTCGCAAATCCTAGAAACATGGTTTGGTTTTCATTTAGAAAAGTTAAATCATTAGTGGACTTACATCGAAGGTAAGGCGGCACATTCTAAAATAATTTTGAAATACATCGTCTGGATATTCTTCTATAACTTTGAAATAGTCTCTAATCTTAGGAATTTTCCTCTGCTTATTAAAGTCCGTATGCGTTTCGACCTCTTTCTTCTTGCTTCACACATATGAAAACTAAATTTATCGTCTTTACGATCAAAGTTATCGACCATAACTTTTATTAGCAAAACTTCCATCTTAAATGTTTGATTTAAACAATGCGTTCTAAAACTCAAACGCCATATTCAATCAGCAACGCATCAGCTTAAACTGTGCATCGCATCAGCATCGCAAATAAGCAGTGATGCCGCATCACTGCGGAAATGTTTGACGTTTCTGAATTTACACATATGTACTTTGAAGAACTAATGATAGCCAAAAAATCATCTTGGAGATCTGGCGATACGGTTAACAAGAACAAACGACTAGCGAGTGATAACCTAGCACGCATCCATAACGGCGGAATTTACCGCGCATCCCTAACATAACGAACATAAAGAAAAGAAAAGAAAAGAGAAGAAAATAGATGGCAGATAGTGCATGCGCTCTAGCAGCAGGGGCAAAAAGCAAAATGCCAGTTAGTTGCTATTGGGTTGTAAGAAGAGCAGATGTGGTGGCGGCGTTGAGAGTGTACATATTTCGGTTTTCTATTGTCAAAAGTACAGTCAAAATCGCTTATAACGACATCGGTTATAACGACTTATCGGTTACAACGACCAAATTCTTAGGTACCGAATCAGCGCCATTGTAATTCCATTGAACGACAATCGCTTATAACGACATCGCTTACAACGACCGATTTTACCCTTTTTTTAAATTTAATATCGGTTATAACGACTGAAATCGGCGCAGCTGTTGGCGCAACTGATTTTTTTTCTAGAACAGTAAACTAATTCTCTGTAGATGCGAGTTCTTAGAATCTGGGATATGTTACAGTTACCGTTTGTAGAGGTTATTTTTATGCTTTTGCGTTTATTGAGTTTGTTCTACATTGGGGAAGTTTTACTCAGTGCAAATTTTTCAGTGTGATAAGTGGTGGTAGAAGTTTAATTTAATTTTGTGAGGCGAAAAGTTGTATCGGAAAATGAGTCAAAAAAGAAAAATCTGCACTAAGCAATAAGATATTTCCACTTTAAAAAAAAAAAAACAGTAAACGTATATTTGTAAATGTGTATTCTTATTATTTTATGGCTCAAATTCAAAGAAAAATTAGGGAGAAAAAATTAGTATATACATAGCTTGATATAGGTTATAGCGACCTATCGCTTATAACGACCAAATTCGTCAGTCCCTTGAAAGTCGTTATAACCGATTTTGACTGTATTTAAATAATTCAAATTGTAAAAGTCGAATTTAATAAAACGAACTTTGTGAATCCCAGTTGGGAATAAAAGTTGCTTTTTATTGTGGTCCACCGGATCCACAGAGACTATTCTGTGGCAAAATAGAAGAATCCTCTTAGGCATCAAAGCTAAGAAAAATTCTTGCTTCGAATCCAACTATGCCTAGCTGTCTTAAGAAAGCAGTTTGCTCATGGACTACATCCAGTGAGGAATCGCTCAATCTGCTACTTGATGCTCACTTCGCAGACAGCTGTAACATTACCGGCTTTAGTAACCAAACTAGGTCACCTGCCGAACTACAGACGTCTTCGGATATCATCCTACAAGGCTGTGAGAAGATTGTGAAGAGCTGGTTGAATCTGGCATTATATTCCTCCGGCTTGGAGAGAAGTGAAAGTGGTTTTCATACCCAAAGCTGGCAAATACTTCCATGTAAGTCCTAAAGACCTCAGACCTATAAGCCTGTCATCATTCCTCCTTAAAACGCTGCAGCGACTGATTGGCATCCATCTTCGAACGAATATAAACTCACAACTTCTGTCTTGGGCACAACATGCGTACTGCAAGGGTAAATCGGTTTAAACCGCCCTTCACGCTTTGGTACGAACCATCGAATACTCCCATAATCACAAGAAGTACACTATAGTTGCTTTCCTATAGTATCGAAGGCGCCCTCAATAACGTCAACATATCTGCTGTGCTTTCCCCCCTTCTCAGGAATTTGGTGGTGAATGAACTACTTACATCCCTGGAAGGAAAGGGTTGCCTGGTGATTTCCTATGCGGATGACGTTGCTACTGCCGTCTCCGGAACACACCTCAACACTTTGAAGGAACTCCTACAAAATGCCCTTAACAAGCTAACGAGTTGGGCAATTCGCTGTGGCCAGGGTGTTAACCCTATCAACGAATCGATCAATCTTGAAGGTAGCATTAAAAAAACCAGTCAACAATTGGTGAGTTCAATGATGGTCAAGCTCAGCAGATTCTTCTGCCAAGATCGAACAAGATATGGGCGAGAGGTAGATTAGGTTAGGTTAGGTTATAGTGGCAGTCGACAGAGGCCGACTCACTTAGACCAATAAAAAGGTATTATGTGACACCAAACAGATCTATCATCTTCCTACTCGTTGAACCAGTTGGAGCTTTTGATAAAGCTTGAAAGACTTTTAATGTCGATGTTTATGTAATCGTTGAGATCATTGTAAAAAAAAAGATCCTAAATGGAGTTTTCGTCTTTGAAACAGAGCAGGGCATGTGCAGTGAAGGTGGATAATAGCCTCATCCTCCTCCTCGTCCAAGCAGCTTCTGCAGAAGTCATTTGTATAGACACCAAGCCTTGTTGCATGCTTGCCTATGAGACAGTGTCCGGTGATTACATCAATTGTAGCACCAATGTGCAGTCTATTCAGAGATATCAAACACTTAGAGCGTTTCAGATCCAGCTTTGGCCAAGTCTGTTTTGTCGCTGGACAAGTCTTGCCACTTGTCCACCTAATGTTAGTTCTCTTAATGGCCTCCCTCAGAATCATGAGTTTGCATGTAGCAATTGGAATACCTAAGGGACCTTTACGAGATAGAATTCGCAGTATGGTTCCTTTTCTGGCGAGTTCATCAGCCCTACAATTCCCTGAAATATCTCTGTGTCCCGGCACGCAACATAGGTTAATGTTGAATTGCTCCGCCATCTCCATGAGAGATGATCGGCAGTCTAGGACTACGATGGAGTTTGCGGCGACAGAATCCAGAGATTTTAGTACTGCTTGGCTATCTGAGAAGATCCGGATGCCCATAGCGGATATCATGTTCCTCTTCAGCCGCGATAGGACTTCTTTAATCGCCATGATTTCCGCCTGGAACACACTGCAGTGACCAGGGAGGCGAAAGGAGAGGCTGAGGTTCAGCCTGTCATATTGGCCGAGAGGTAAAGCAGCCAAATTATTATCAATCTTAGGTACGCTAAACTTAAAATAAGCGAATATAAATAACGAATAATTTAATTTATATACGCTACTCTAAATTGCTTTAAAAAAAACAGAATTCAGATATGAATTTGAAGTTAGTGTAGATTTAATGTTCGCGCTCGACTACAACTAAGGCAAAAAAAAAAATCTTCTACTATTCGTGCTGTATTCAGAATATAAATGTAATATAGATGTTAACATGCCATTAAATTGAGTGTGTCTTCCTAATGTCAAATGTCACCTAAACTGCCAGAGAGAATAACGAATGGCTTTTTAGCACAGTCAGCGGAACATACCATACAGTGTGGCCCTGTTCATGGGTAAAAAGTATTCGGCTACGGAACTTCGTTGCTCCGCTAAGTGTAGGAGCTAGTTATCTGCCAGGTGCCTATGTTGGCATACTTTTTTGAATCAAATAGCGTTTGGGTGGACGGCTTCGCGTGCTAAATGGATTCAACTCTTTTGTCCTTCACATTTTGGAGTTCAACATTCAGACGACCACAGCTTACCTACATACAGTAGCGACAATGCTATTTAACTTTACGAAATGTTATTATTTTGTATCAAAATTCATTATTATATTTGTCTGTTGGCTAAGACTTTGTATAGATAGTGCTAATGCTGTTTCAAAATGCTATCGACGAAATGAATTCAAAAAAATAATATATTTTTATTTTTTCTTAAAACTAAAAATTATTTTTTACAATATAACTTAATGTTATTGCATACCTACTTGGGAACTTGGAAACAATTATCTCTTTTATCACTTTAAGTGTTTTTTTCACATTTTGGTAATTTTTAACACCACTGTCAATCGTAAAAAAACCGTTCTTTGTTAAGATTGATCCACCAAGAATATATCAAAATCCGTCGAGCGGCTCGTGAGTTTTTTAAGGACACACACATCATTTCTATATATATATATCGCACATGTACTAAATTTAAATACAAAAAAATATTTGAAATTATCCCACACCTATCTATCAAGTTGCCATTAACTAAATTTGAAAAGTTTTTTCTCCAGAAGGCAAAATGTCGTTTTAGATGTTTAAATTTAAATCAAGGGTGATTTGTCAAAAATGACATAATTTTTAGTTGTGTCGTGATTCTGCTGCGGAACAGTTGTTCAATAAATATTAAAAGTGCCTTAATTTGAGTTATGTCATTTTAGTTAAATTAATTAAGGGTTTTATTTTGAGTTAGCACACTTTTGCTGCTTTTTATGAGAAAAAGTATTTGTTCTAATTTGAGTTGTGACGTTTAAGTTGTTTGAGGTAAGTTGAAACCATTTGTATTATTAGAGTTACTACACTTTAGAAAAATGAAAAGTTGATAAGTTGTAATTTAGAGTTAATACAGTTTTGTTGTTTAAATAAAGTTTTATGTTTTTAAAGCTCAATTTAATATCAAATTCTTTCAATTACTTATAAAATCGTTTGCTTGTAATCGCAAATACTTTACAAATACTTAAAATCGAAACGAAGCCCTTATTCATACATTTTTTTCAAGTTTTTTTCGAGT
Organism: Portevinia maculata; assembly: GCA_949715645.1. Classification (NCBI taxonomy): domain Eukaryota; kingdom Metazoa; phylum Arthropoda; class Insecta; order Diptera; family Syrphidae; genus Portevinia; species Portevinia maculata. Next base: position 228,072,635 of record OX454526.1, read on the forward strand.
TATGACACTTTAGTTAGATGAATAAAGTACTCACACTAGATAAAAAGAAGCTATCATTTTACTACCTAAAATCTGAATTCAGAAATTTTCTATCACTTCACGTTTTTGATATTTGATCGTATAAAAATCTGAAAATAAACGTTTTTTATCGCTGAATATAAACTCTTTAACTCTTTTAATGGTTTATAACTGAGCTAGTTTCAACAAACAATTTTTTATGATTTTCTCCCGAGAATAATTTAAAATTCCTATTGTGATCGAACGATTCTGAGTCCAGATTCGGTCTTATTGTAACTTGAACCTTTAGAAAACGTAGTTTTGTTCTTCAGTTTTACTTTTTTTAACCGGTGCTATTTTTTAGCAGGTATTTATAATGAATTCGATGAGTCGTTCAAGATTGATGGTGCAGTTAGCAACCAAAAAAGAACATCCACTAACAAATTTTTCAACTTTTTTCGATTCGTTTCAAAAGGAGCAAACAGACTTTATTAGTTTGAGGACCCCTGAAGATGTTCTCAGCTTCTCAAAACCATTGACCACTCCTGAAACATGGAATTTTAACGATTTGATCCTTTATAATACAGTAAGCTCCACAAACGAAACATCAATCCAAATTTCGGAAAGTAGAACTTTCGAAATTCTTAACAATGACAATGTGAACGAGACTACATAGTAATGAAAGCGATTTTGACGATTCGGACCCAGATCCTCATTTTCAAAACAATTCTTCTACCAGTTCTCTTGACAGCACCGAAGAGCAAAAAGTTAAAGGACGGAAACGAAACAAGAATCCTCTTAATTGGACCGGCAAAAAAGTAAAGCTTTTGAGAAATTCTGGAAAATCTTATGTGTCGTCTTCAAAGACTAAAAAACGATTTAATGCAAGAAAAATAGGTCCACCGTGTGGACAAAAATGTAGACTAAGTTGCAGTTCCAGAATAACTGAGACAGAAAGACAAACTACCTTCGAAAACTACTGGGAACTTGCTGATCTCCAAAAACAAAGAGAATTTATTGCCAGACCAGATAAGTTACAGAACAGGGGCCCTGCATATAGTAATTATAATTCTAAACTAAAACCAAAGTCATGAAAAAAACTTGATTTAACTATTTAGAAATAAATACATCAAAATCGTCACAACTCAAAAATAAATTTACTAAAGTGGCTGAACTCAAAATAATACATTGATTTTTTAATGAAAAAATTACGAAAATTGTCATAACTCAAAAAACGTGAATTTCCATGGTAAAAGTAATTCTTTCAGACTGGTTGTAATGTAAGGTTGATTATTAATGTATTTCCCGCTATAAATATTCATTAAATAGTAAATTTACAGTTTCTATCGTCGTAAAATGGTTTTTCGACTCTATTGAAAAACGAAGATTTTTGAGCTGTGACACTTTTGTACTACATGTGCGATATATAGATTGGAAATAATAAAAGAACTCCATAGCCCATAGAATACGATATTCATTTAATGTGAGTCTCAGTCCCGCCACTTACATTTTTTTTTATTAAAAAGGCTGATTGGTGATGAAATTAGCTGTGCAATCGCAGCAAGCTTTTCTTTAATTTTTGATTACTTTCGTGTCATTTGGAATCAGCCGGCCGGCTTGTCGAAAAATGATCTTCTACAGCACAATGATCAGATTTGTAGCTTTACCCCCAGTAAACAAAAAGCTTCCTCCACAAACAGTTGTTGTCATCTAAAAATACAAAAGCTGCGAAAACATTAATCAAAAGAGATATCAAAATGAGAGTGTATTTGACTGAGCGCTGTTATTTTTCACTCCCAAAAGATTAATAAATGTTTAATCATGGCTAGGTTGGTGAATAAAAGCTTTCCGATAATTTCTTTTTCGTTGCGTTATTTTTCAAAGTTTCTTTAGCATTTATTTTCATTTCTTTGCAGTTTCCACTATTTCACTGCGTACGTTTTTTTGTTTGCTTCCATTAGTTTAAGAGAAAATAAAAAGCAAATGGGCAAACGAAAACCCCATCTACCTTGGAGCTTTCCTAAGACGTCGTCAGTTAGCCGTCACATGTTCGACAATTTAGACACACAAAGCGCGTTCGCAAAGAAAAAATTTACCTCAATTCAATTCGATACGTACGTCGGTCGTCTTTCTATCGTTCAACGGTTCTGCCAAATTCTTAGCAAAGACTAGAATAACGTTGGGGCAATTACAATTTTCCCGGTTATGTTTTTTGCTTTCAAAGCTTTACATTGAAGTTTAATTGTTTTTACATTTGTCTACCCCACTAAGTTAAATCGCATTCGCCTCTGTCGCTGTCGTTGGTATTTTCTTCTTCACTACTAAACCGTTTCCTTCCAATAATCTGCACTACCGTATACGGCTTGTCATCTTTTGAAGGTGCTACGATTATTTTTTTGTGCCGGTATTAAAACGGTATTTGAAATATTATAAGTATCATTTGTCTTACGAGTCAACAGTATAGGTACCATCTGAAATACAATACTGCAATTTCCAATCGAACGAGCAACAAACTCACTCAAGAGAATTTAACAGTGAAAGTGTGAACAGCGTGTTAATTCCAATAGAATCGCTTACACTTTGGCATATAAGAATTTTATTTATTGAAACAAATCAACTATTTTCGTCGCGTCATCGGTGTTTTTCTTTTCGTTCGTCTATTTCCCCTTATTCATTCTCCAATTGTCACGTCTGTGGTCTTAATCCGCAAGCCAATTTTTCCTATTCTTTTTTATTTCTTTTTCCTCAAAGTGATATGCACGATTAAACGGTCTATAATTATCTTATAGTGAAAAGTTGGATATAAAAAATAAATTGCAACAATAACATACAAACTTATTTCCGCATCGAATATACCTAGAAATTACATCACTGCCGGGCTTTGGCAATTAGCGGAGTGCTATTATTTCAAACGTGAAAAATAATACAAAAAAAGAACGACGAAAACGAAAGCTTACCGAACGAGCGCATCTAACTTTTCAGATATTTGAAGAAAAATAATAACAACAATATGGTGAACAACAAATCAAAGGGAAAGCAACAGCAACCTCAATCATTGAAGAAGGGTCCAAGAACTCAACAGCCACAACAAGAATCGCAAGGCGCCAATGAGTTAAAGGCTGTCAATTCCACTCGACCAAAAAACAAAACTTCAAATGCAAATAAAAACTCTGCCGACACAATTCAGCCGCGAAAAATCGATCGAAATCCCAATCCTTCGAATGACAACATTAACACATCCTTGAAATGTTTAAATATTTCCAATAACGCCTCAAGTTCGAAGGGGAATGCTGTTTCCAATTCAATCGCGACGAAGCCATCACCAGACGTCACCACAACAACATCGCGTGATAAGGATCACAAGGACGATCCAATGGGCCATAAGAAGAATCAATTTGGCAAAATGAGATTATCTGAGATCGTTGGGAATGGAAGCGATCTTAATTTGACAAAATTTACGACAATGCCATGTGTAAAATGCTCTCCACAAACGAGCAACAAAATCGGTGCGTTTATCTTTAGCGGTAAACAAGCCCGGAAACAGGGAACAAAATACGGAAACCCAAAGGGATTCAATAGCAGTTACTATCGCAGCGAACCGAGGAATGTTATGATGAATAGTACATTCGTTCCAATTGCGCACCCCAGTAAGCCGGTTCTCTCAACATCCAATATTGCTGCGGTGATAGTTGATACGGATAAGCTGACCATTTTGGAGAAAATGGGTAAAGGTCGGACTTCGTATCCCATAATGCAGGTGAGTTTCCGATTTTATGGCGTTTGCCATCTGTTTGGTTTATGTTTATTTTTTTTAATTCCTGATGTGGAAACATAATTTGCAAGTCATAAGTCACCTAGTATGACACGGAAAATAATAAAATATGGTTGGGCGCTGCGTTTAACCTATTTACATAGTTTGACTTTATTTGTGAAAAGTGAATAAAAGATATTGTTAGTGCGAGTTGTAACTGTTTTCATACCCTATTCTAGGGTATATTAATTTGACTCATAGTTTCTAACATACCATAATATTGCCCGTAGATACCTAAAAGTTACTAAATTCCGTCATGTCCGTCCGTCTTCAAAAACCAAGCTTAAATTTAAACCATATACTCTCTAGGGGCCCGAAATAATCAAGTTTAAGAATTTTTAAAATCTGCCCACTGAAAGCACACAATCTAAAAAAAACAAATTTATCAAAAAAATCGAATTTAGAGCTAGAGAGCTGAAATTTTTAATGCATTTTCTTTAGGTCCCAAAATGCTCGGGAGTAAACATTTCTGAAATCCGCCTACAATTAAATAAATCAGTTCTATCGAAAAGTCAAAGTTTTTAAAATCCGCCCACTGATACGCCCACAATTTAAAAAAAACCGTTTTATCGAAAAATAAAGGTTTTAACTAAGAAGCTGATATTTGAAATATATACTCTATAAGCCCTTAATGCTCATGCTCATGTTTAAATATTTTTAAAATCCGCTCACTGACACGCCCACTATTTGAAAAAAATCGTTTTACTGAAGAAATCACTGTAAATGAAAGCCATATTTATCGCTAAGTATGTATGTAGATAAAGTCGTTTTGAACAATCCCTTTAAATAAAGTTTTCTGCCATGCCAGCTTTAAAGAGGTGTTGTTTTTACACAATACTTTGTTTTTCGATAAAATCCTTCAAATGTCGTATAACAGAATGTGTAAAGCGTTCTTAACAATTCACTTACTTAGACTTTTGCCACACCCACTTCATGAGGGATAGGAGTAGGAGAAGGGTATCGGTTCGCCGAAGCGGACTATAGCACTCCCTTATGTTTATACCCTATTCTAAGGGTATATTAATTTTAACGCATAGTTTGTCCGTCCGTCCGTCGGCAAAAATTAGGCCTTTAATCTGGGCCTAGAGAGCTGAAATTTTAACCATATACTCTCTAGGGTCCCGAAATAATCAAGTTTACGATTTTTTGAAATCCGCCCACAAACTCAATAAAACAAAATTTTGAAAAAAATCGAATTTTGAGCTAGAAAGCTGAAATTTTTAATATATGATCTATGCCTCCTAAAACTGCTCGGGATATAAAATTTTCAAAATCCGCCCACTGACACGCCCACAATTAAATAAAACAATTTTATTGAAAAACCAAAATGTGAGCTAGGGATCTGAAATTTATAATATATACTCTCTAGGGGCCCTTTAAGCTCATGTGTAAATATTTTCAAAATCCGCCCACTGACACTCCCACAATTTAAAATCAACTTTTTTTGCAAATCCAAAGTTTGAGCTAGGGAGCTGAAGTTTATAATATATACTCTCTAGGGGCCCTTTATGCTAATTTTTTTTAAATCCGCCTACTGACACGCCCACATTTAAATAAAACATTTTATTGAAAAACCAAAGTTTGAGCTAGAGAGCGTTTTTTTACAAAGCTTCGTTTTTTTTTTTTTGATAAAATCCTTTAAATTATACTCTAATTATAATTATAATTATATGTAGAGCAATTCAACTATACTAAGACTTTTGTCACAGCCACTTATGAGGGATAGGAATAAGAATAGGATATCCAACAGTTCGCCCAAGCGGACTGTAGCCCGTCCCTATGCTTTTATATTAGGCTAGCTAACCCGTGTTCGCCTTGCTTTGCCAGTCTGCTACTTCTCAAATTTAAAAGAAAATACTTGCTGATAAAAACTGATAAAGAAAACGTCGACAGTGTCCCTAGTGCTCATTATATGGATATACTCTGAGTGCGACTCCCTCTCATGCGCCACAAAAAAAACACCCCAAACTACAAAAGGTGCATAAAAAAAAGAAAGAAAAAGCACTCAGCACAAAAGGTACACAGAGAGAAACAGATTTCTGCCGCACTCACACACAAATTTTCCTCCACTGAACGCTGTGAAAATTCAACGATCTAGCTTCAATCGAACATTTTACTTTTTCGAATTGTATAAAATTCATAGTTTAATGCTTATTGTTCAACTTCAGGATAACCTACAAAGATGATTTATATCTTAAAATCTTTATAAATAATTGAAATTTATATTTAAAAAAATCCTATTTCATTTGGATGAGTCATACCAAAGCTTGGAGCTAGAAGGAATTGGAGAGTTACAATGTTTCTTAGATATTAGCTTAGATCTCCACTTCCGGACAGCGGATAATGGTAAAACATATCCTTTCTTGTAATCTCGACAATTTTCAATGCAACTGTGAAAACCGGAATCAATTTCGAGCAGTACTTTTTTAATCAAATCCGGGCAAACACCTTACAGCCAGAAAAAAAGTTAGTTTTATTATAGTAAGGATATCTTAATGAATACTAATATATCTGTCACAACCCTACCCGTTGTCCTATTACCTGTTTTCCCGTAGGAATGAAGCTTTTTCCCGCGGTGAAAAGTAGCCTATGTTCATCAGGCATAATGTCGGCTTCTAATAGTAAAATAAATTTTCAAATCGGTCCAGTAGTTTCGGAGCCTATTGAAAGCAAACAAACAATCAAATCATTCCTCTTTATAATATTAGTATAGATGGATAAAGAAGTCGCCGTTTTAATCAAACTGACATTCTTACAGTACCTCACAGCTCAATAATTTTTTAAGTATTCTGCAGCGCCGAAGGCTAGTATTTATTTGTTGTTTTAGACGTCCCACTCCGCTATCCCCATCGGGACATAAATCCAAAATAAGTTTGCCGAAGATGGGACATCAGTCGCAAACTTTTCGGAAAACTAAGATTTAAAGAACAACTTTGTCGGTTCCAACCAACAGACTCTAATTTCAGCATCAATGTATACATTTTCTGAAGTTAGTTTTGAGGCTCTGTTTTAAAACCAGTCATAAAGAAAACGGGACCAAAATTGAATACGTTCGCGTCAATAAAATAAAAACCGACATTTCTTCTTAATTACTACTCGTAACTTGCACTTATCGCAATTTTGAGAATTTGAAAATTAAAACTAAAAAAAATCGACGTTCTTGGGAACTTGTTGATTCAAAGAAAAACCAGATGGATATCCATATAATTTACCTCACGACAGCATTACATGTAGAACTTCTGAATTGCTTGTTGCAAGTTATAATATGTTCGCTACGTTAGTACGTCACTAACATCCATTGAAAAAGAGTATTATCGGTTCCAAATGCACGCATTTCCGAAAAGAGAGCTTGATGCCAAACTCTGTCAAATGCCTTTGAAATATCAAGCGCAACGATTTTACTTCCACCACCTTGGTGAAGGGATTGGTTCCTCTTTTTGGTTAGATATGTCATCAAATCACCAGGGACCTGTTGCTGCGAAAACCATACTGTCGGCCATTAAGAAGTGTTCGGGATTCAAGATATTTCATTAACTGGCGGTTGATCAGCGATTTCATGACCTAAGAAAGAAGAGACGTAGTACGATTGGTCGGTAGCTGGAGGGAGAAGAAGATTCGCCTCTTTTTGGTACAGGCTGGACAAATGCTGTTTTGCATCTTCGAGGAAAGACCCCTGAAGAATAGAGCAGATTGAAAAGCTTGCGCAGTGGTTTTGCGAGCGTAGAAGAACACCTCTTCAGAACGATAGGGGAAATAGAACCTGGACCAGCGGTTTTGTGAAGGTCAAAATCTCGAAGTACTGTAGCCATTTCTATGCGCTCGAGTACAGTGGGCGATAAAGTACAATCTGGGAGCGTTGAGCTGACTACGAAGTGAGCAGCAAGCAAATTGGTCTAATCTATGCAGCTGACAGCTGGAATGGCATTGTAAATGAGTGTCGGGATAGATGATGAGGCCGAATTCTTGATGTTTTTAACTAATGACCAAACGTTTTTACTACCCGTGGGACTTTGTAGTAGTTTTTGCCTCAACTTATGGTCATAGGAGAATTCAACACGATTAATGTGAGCATTGCAGTCGTTTCTGGCTCGTTTAAACTTTTTCCAGTTTTCCTAAGATGCTTGGCCTTATAAGACTGAAAGGTGACATCTTTTAACCTGGGGCCTATTTCACCATACTACAAATAACAACCACAAATTTGTACTTGTGAATCACAATTACAAATTTGTAATCTGGTTTTCCGTTTCACCAAATACAAATATATGAACCCACAAATTTGTGATTAGACAAAAAAAAATGTAACAATAAACAATTTGATTACAAGTGTAAAAATTCCTGTTGCACCGGGTTTTTGTGCAATGCGTAATCTACAAGTGTTTTCTCACAAATTTGTGGAATATCGTCGTGCAATCCCGGAATTAAAATGAATGGGCAAAATAAGATTTTTTTTTCGTCTCCTTGATTAGAGAAAAGAAGGAGGTTTTTTTTTTGGTGATGTAAACGCGTAGAAAGATATTTTAATTTCATTATCCTCTTAATTCAAAATGGAAAGAATTGGAAATATCTTCGAGATATTGCGTGGCAAAATTAAAAACGGGCTACTCTGGTAAGTACATAATAATGTAGGTACATATCAATTTAATTTTTTAATTTTTTTTTTATATTTTAGCTTAAACTTGATAATTCAAAGAAGAAGGTGGCACTAGTCGCATTTTAACCGATCTCGATAATATCATTTTTGATACTATCGGTAAAGAATCGCCAACGATGAGTCCTCTTTAGTACCTACTGAAGAGGTACTGCCACCCCAGTGCGCAAACGTGGGGGATATTGAAGGCGAAATAAGGTAAATGAAAATGCTTGTTTCTCACAATTATTTTTAAAAATATATGAACGTATTTTTTAATTCAATCAAACCTCAAGTATCATCAAAAAAGCCCAAGCGCAACAACAAAATGCTAACTGACCAAGCGGATATTCTTCGATTGAAGAAAAGGAGGCTTCAATTCGAAATTTATAATTTGCAGTTGAATGTCTTGAAAAAGAAACGCGGCTAGGGGACTGCGGAGCTGGAAGAGAAGATAAAAGTGTTGGAAGAAAACACTTTAAAATTAAGTGACTACTAAAAATAAAAATAAAATAAATAAACATATATTTCATTTAAAGTTCAAAAGTCTCGTTATTTAATATGATATTTGCTTACGAAAAGTGATTTAAAAAATGTTCTAAGGAAGCCCGGTCATCAAAATTTTCAGCATTTTGAGTATCTTCGTCGTTTAAATCGTCAGTGGTGGTGAACATTTCGATAATACTATTGTATTTAACAACATTTAATTTCCATGAACAATATTAAAAAGCATTTTTTAATATTAAATAATTCTTAACCATATCTTATGGTTAACCACATTTCAAAATTTCCCACTAATCGCATAAATTACATTGTTCCACTGGGATGTTAGTCGTGTGGACCTTGCGGGTCGCACCCAGACCACTTTTTTCGATTACCTTCAATATGAAACAAAATTTGTTGGAGTAATTACACGTCAACTTTCAGTTGTAAAATATTCTCACATAGCTACTACATAAAATTTGAAAATAATTTCCTTTGGTGAAATGTAAACTCACAAATAAGTCAACTTTTCACAAATTTGTAACTTGTAAATTACAACTATAAATAACTTTTGGTGAAACGAAAATGGAAATATTCCCACAAATTTCCCTTTGTAGAATACAACTACAAATTTGTAATACCCACGGTTTGGTGAAAAGACATAAATCAACAAAATCACAAATTTTGTTAAAAAATGCTTGTAAATACAAATTTGTGAGTTGGTGAAATAGGCCACTGATAGCCTCTTTGCAGCTCGAGTCACACCATGCATTTACCTTGGGGTTGATACTTTTTATCCGGTTAGCATTTCATACCCAGTAAAATCATGTTTGTTATCATAGCAGCAGCAATATCCACGTCGCTATCGAGGAAGCACAGCCACCAGTTACAACTCTTAAAAAGAAACCGTTTAGTTTTTTCCCAATTGGCTTTCTATTATTGCCATACGGTTGTTTTAGGAGTTTGTTCTTTAACTGCTGGAGTACGAGAAATTCGCTGATATGACACAATGGTCTGACGAACCTAGAGGCGGTAATACGTTTAAAGCGTATTTTTCCGGGTAAGAGGTGAGAAACAAGTCCAGTGTATTGGCGGTTTGACTGCTTATGTCCGGTATTCGTATCGGCTCATTGACAAGCTAAGTCAGATTGTTTTCCTCAATGAGGATATCAGTACGAGAATTCTTGTGATGGAAACTTTAGATGGATATCCATCTGCATGATTTCATTAACTAAAGGTATTGCAGCAAATTAACTCTGAGAAGATGATTTTTTTCTTTCGTAATGTGATCTGTGATAAATAGCATGGATTTGTAAGAAATAAATCCACGGTCACAAATGTTTTATGTTTCATGCATGCTTGTGTTAAAGGGGGAAGGAAGTGAACTGCATATACACAAACTTTTCTAAGACTTCCGATCAGCCGTTTCATGAATTCATCATATTCAAACTCTTCGTATATGGTTTTTCATATCTTTGAACAAGGCCTTATCAAGTCGAAATTAGAGGTTCGTTCCTCAAGGAAGTCATTTAGGCCCAACTGTTTATACAGCTATTAATGATATCAACTGAAACACATCAGTATTTAGATATACACTGATGATATGAAAATATTTTAAATCTTTTAATCACCAAGACGACAGAAATCTTCTTCAAACCGACATTAAAAGCTTCTTCACATGGTATATTAAAAACGTTAAAATTGACTAATACTGCCTTGGTGTATTGTGGTTGTGTTGGTATTATATCGTGTATTTTATTTGTGTTTTTCATATAATTACTATATGTGTGGTTATGGATTTACAACACCTGCAGTAACTGCTGAGCCTGTGGGAGCACTTTGTATGCCGGCTTACCTTAAGCTCTCCACGACAACGACACAAATCTGATAGCGAGGTTTGGAAAAATAAAATTCTGAATCCTGCTATCCAGGGTTCTTGAATTAAGGCTAAGTAAATTTGTATAGACCCCATGAGGTAGATCAGCTTGGCGCTGGTTGCTTTACTGTGATAAAGGTTAATTTGGATTACCTTTACCATTGTTTTTGAGCACTTCCCATTAATTTTCGTTTGCTAAGTTGGCAATTAGCTTTAGCTTGCATCAATTTAAACCCAAAATGAACTTTGGAGCCGATTTTTAAGATAGCAGAATGGATTTGTGGCTGACAATGCTTTTACTATCGCACTGGATTCGTTATGTTCTCCATATCGATTACTTCCCAAGTTTGACTGAGTTGATTTGTATTCAGGGTTCTGAGGTACCTGTCGATAGGATCTCTAGGGATGTAAGATACTTGTACAAAAAGTCTTGTTTTTAGTCTTGTCATTTGTACGATTTCTTTGTTATCGATCACGCAAAGGTCGGCGTTCAGCCAAGAATCCTTGAAATAAACTCCTAAAGCCATGTGAGAGTATGTCCGTCTTCACAGGTCCTGAGTTTGAACCCTTGAATGGTATTGAGGGTACCAAAAAGCGGGAGAGTTCCTTTATTTTTGATGATAGCCTTGTAACCCGTATCCAGGATTCTGAGCACAATGAGTTACCATTGATTCTCTGTAAGTCTCCGTATTACGTCAGCGACAGCGGCTTGCTGGCCGGTTAAGGTAGCACGGATAATCTGACCTTTTGCCGCCGGAGAAAGCATGTCGCTGTTTTACATGTACTTGCAGTCGGCTCGAGTTTGGCTTGCAAATTCGCGCTCGTGTCAACTGCATACATACTAATTCTGTCCGAGGACATTTGTCTTACACGTCTATCTATCTATCTATCTATTTATGCCAACAAGTAGGCGACGTTAGAGGAGCTCAGAGCCAATATTAAACGAGAAATAGCGACCGTATCGGTCGAAATGTGCGGCCGAGTCATCGAAAATTGGGTTCAGCGTATCGACCGTTGCATTCGTTCTCGTGGTGGACATATGAATGAAGTCGAATTCATAAATGTTTTGATATAGTAATTCAAGCCAATCAATTTTTTTTTTGAGTTATCTGAAGTAGTTTGCATTTTATTTAAAAAAGAAGTTCTCAAGTCCTTAAAGAACGACCCTTTATTAACACTTAAACTCTCAATACGAACTATTTCTATATTGTAAGAGTGTAGGGCAACATGAAGTGGATGGCGTTTTAAAATAATAATCAACGATGTTGAATTTGATTTGAATTTACTATGCAGCACTTTGATAATAGCATGTTGAACTTTGAAACTACATTCCCCATTTAAATCATATATTTTTCAAATTCAAATTAAATATGCTTCAGAGAATCTGATACAACTTTGAATCAATTCATCGCACTTAATTTTAGATTACAGTTTTTGACCATAAATGGATTTTAAAATAGAATACTAAATTATGTAGTTCTCGTCCTTTGCAGAGTCTCCTGAGAACCTTCCGATTTATGTCTACCAACGACTAACACCAAGTGAGGATAATAATATCCAAACTTAGATTCAACAAGGCTGAACTAAAAACCATTTATTTTATTCCTGTGTATAATATTCGTTAACTAATATTACAAAAAATAGGACATTTCATTTAGGTTTTAGGAAATATATAAATTAAGACGGAAATAAGTTGTCCGACAATAAGGTGCTTGAACACATCTAAGAAAACAGATGATTCTTTATCCATTTAGTTTTTGTTCTGAAAGCAAAGATGTAAGGAAACAATAAAATATATAAAGAGTCTTAATTTTCTTAACATTACTGGTATACTTGCCATATTGTTTTAAACACGTGTAAAAACAGCCGTTGCGGTTGTCGGGCCAAATATGTCTTTGAAAAGTAATGCAAATCACAGCGCCCTCTTCAGAATCCGTCTCTGCATCATCTAAGTAGGCTTCATCTTCTACGTCCATTTCGCTATCGAGTTCAAAACAAGTTGCCTTACCTTTTCGTCACATATTGGCTATATGTTGAGATATCTTGTGCAGATAATGGCACAAGATGTTTGTAAAGGGTGATTTTTTTAAGGTTAGGATCAGTATGCTTTGACATTTCATCATGAATAGACTTACTAACGAGCAACGCTTGAATTTTCAGTGAATGGGCCCTAGAAAAGTTGGCAGAAAATCCGCTTTTTTTATCGACAAATTTTGTTCAGCGATGAGGCTCATTTCTGGTTGAATGGCTACGTAAATAAGCACAATTGCCGCATTTGGAGTGAAGAGCAACCAGAAGCCGTTCAAGAACTGCCCATGCATCCCAAAAAATGCACTGTTTGGTGTGGTTTGTACGCTGGTGGAATCATTGGACCGTATTTTTTCAAAGATGCTGTTGGACGCAACGTTACGGTGAATGGCGATCGCTATCGTTCAATGCTAACAAACTTTTTGTTGCCAAAAATGGAAGAACTGAACTTGGTTGACATGTGGTTTCAACAAGATGGCGCTACATGCCACACAGCTCGCGATTCTATGGCCATTTTGAGGGAAAACTTCGGAGAACAATTCATCTCAAGGAATGGACCGGTAAGTTGGCCACCAAGATCATGCGATTTGACGCCTTTAGACTATTTTTTGTGGGGCTACGTCAAGTCTAAAGTCTACACAAATAAGCCAGCAACTATTCCAGCTTTGGAAGACAACATTTCCGAAGAAATTCGGGCTATTCCGGCCGAAATGCTCGAAAAAGTTACCCAAAATTGGACTTTCCGAATGGACCACCTAAGACGCAGCCGCGGTCAACATTTAAATGAAATTATCTTCAAAAAGTAAATGTCATGGACCAATCTAACGTTTCAAATAAAGAATCGATGAGATTTTGCAAATTTTATGCGTTTTTTTTTTTTAAAAAAGTTCTCAACCTCTTAAAAAATCACCCTATAGTTCTGCAGTTAGGGACCGTTCTGTTTTGAACCTCTGAACAAAATTATGAACTAACCTGTTGAAATCCCCAAGGATTGAGAAAGTTATATTTACTTCAACTTAAAAAAAAAGTATTGATTTCGACTTATGTCAAAACTACCCCATCTGCTTTCGACAAAAGTTCTCCATTATATATTTTTGGAGAACAAGTTATTATTCACAAAACTTATAAAGACAATTCAATTAAATGTTATAAATAACTTAAATAGATAATAAACGCAAAGGTTTGATACTGACAAGAAAACAATTTCAATTAGAAACTGTTGAATATTACTTACTTCGTAAAAATCCGAAATTACAAAAAATCAAACTGGTCTCACCACCACAAATGTTGAAGGGGAGCTGTGGAAGTTCGTGTACGATCTACAAAAAGAGATCTTCATGCTTTGTTATCGTAGACTTTAGTTAAAAATCAACCGCATTTCTGTAATCGGTGCCCCACCGTCGAAACTGCGCCACCCCACCCAACAATTTGAATTTTCCAATTTGAAACATCACTTATCACTGCACTTGCAAAACTAGATGCAAAAAATCATATGCTTAATTTGTGCTTCGTGGGACAGAATGTAAAACGCATTATGGCACGGTTTTCACTCATGTACTTTCCTGTTAAGCTCGGGTTCATTAAACACACCTAATTTCAGTTAGGTATTAGAGAAAGAATTGCGGATCACTAATGAGGATAATCGTTTATTAAATGCAACAATTAAATCTACACTTTGTCTTATAAGTAAGCAGTAACATTACCACGTTCTTTAATGATACCAACAGTGCCGTTTTTAAATGAAATAAAAAAACAGATATTTTATAACAACGAGCTGATTAAATATTTGTTTAATAAACAAAATTCCAGATAAGTAAACACCACAGCGATGGTAGTCTGCTATAAATTATTGGAAATATTGATAAGGTCTCACCATTGAAGCTTTCTTTACAAAACTTGTACAAAAAAAAATTTAAATTGTTTTGTTTGTACAAGTTTGAGTTACAAAACAATATACTTATACAATTTTGAAAATATTTACTCTAATATCGAAAGATAACAGTTGTTACTTTATGAACTTCCACAATTTCAAGGGCAATTATAAAGGGCCTTTTATTAAGGACTTGATGATTTTACTCTATTTATTAACTTTGTTCATATGTCCACCACGGGAACGTATGCAGCGGTCGATACGTTGAACCCAATCTTCGATGACTCGGCCGCACATTTCGACCGATACGGCCGCTTTTTCTAGTTCAATATTGGCTCTGAGCTCCTCTAACGTCACCGGCTTGTTGGCATAGATCAATGATTTAATGTATGCCCATTAAAAAAAGTCTAGAGGCGTCAAATGACAGTAATTCGGCGTCCGTTTCTCGAAATAACACGTTCACCGAACTGAGACTTCAATAACTCGATTGTTGCATCCGCTGTGTGGCACCGTCTTGTTGGAACCACATATCACTGATGTCCAATTCATTCAATCGCTCAATGAAATAACGTTCCAACATGACGCCAACAACATTCCGAATACTGGCATGACCTAGTCTCATGCAGGTATTCGAAGAAGCTAGTGGACGGTCCGAAAATCAGCAGAGCTAAGTTTTTGCTTGGACTAAACAGGAAAGACTTGAGACCCTTGATTGGTCTCGTCACCGGTTTCAGTCCTCTTAACGAGCACCTCAAAACCATCCACATTGAATTGAATGAATGTCCGGTTTTCGCCAGAACCAGGCTCACCACTATAGGCAAACAATTCGTGAACGAAGATGAGATGGGGGACATTGAACTTGCTAACATTCTTCGCTTTGCCAAGGCTACTGATAGGTTCTCCCTCACTATATCTTACTAATCGCCAATAACCAGCGAGCGGGCAGCTATGCTGAAGTACAATGGACCAATAGGTCTAAGTGCTTGTCATCTACTGATGACCCCACTGCACATACAATACAATACAATACAACATGACTCTGTAGCGAATACCAATTACCGTAACATGACGGTCAGTTTCATCGACGAAAAAAAGTGACCCAATGACGCCACCGGCATGAAAACCGTGCCAAACAGTGACTTGTTGCTGATGGAGTGCTGTTTCATGAAGCACATGAGGGTTATCACCTGTCCAGTAACGCATATTTTGCTTATTGACGAAGCCGTTTAACCAAAAATGAGCTTCATCGCTGAAGGTGATTTCGCAGTGAAATTCTTCATTTTCTGCTATCATTTCCAGAGCCCGATTTGAGAACTTACGTCGCTTCATATGATCAAGTGGTTTTAGTTCTTGAGTCAGCTTGATCTTGTAAAGGTGTAAAATAAGATCCTTACGCGAAATTCGCCATAATGTGGTCTGAGAGACCCAATTCTTGAGAACGCCGTGAAATTGACTGATTTGCCTGGTTTACAACTTAAGACTCTACGTACTCTCACTGGCACGGTAACATCAAGCAGCGAATATTCTGATTCAAATTTTTTCACTAGACTACGAATTGTTTGTCTACTGGGACGAGAGTTACGGCCGAACTTTTTTCGTTAACGCTCTTAAAGTTGCGGCCAGCGGTAGTAAATTTTAATTTTCTCAAGTAGTTTGCGTTTTATTAAAAAAGAAGTTGTCAAGTCCTCAATGAAAGACCCTTTACTTGTGTTTAGCTGATGAGCTAAAAGTGCGCAGCAATCTAAGTGCGATGTTGCATATCACAGCAGATATAGATTTTTTTTCTCATGTGTACAAGGTGCTCATATAGGTAAACAAAACACATCTTTTTGGGTAGAGATGTTTATGATTTATCTTATTCAACGATTCCGCAGTTGCATTTCGTATGTTCTCCTCAATTTGTCCACAAAGTAACGAATATTTGACGAAGAATTCTTCTTCAATGTCTCCTCTTCTTTCCTGCTTGTCGTTCAGTATTCGGAATCCTATTACAGCGTTGCCATCGACTTTTCGAATTGTGTATTTTTTTTTAAATGTATCAAAAGTATCTAAATTACAATCTTTTAAATGAATCACAAGAAAGCAAGAAAAATATAAGGTCAATTTGCGTACTTTTATTTGTAGAAAAATGAAAACTGTAAAATTTCCGAAATCGAGAGAGAATCCTTTCACATCAAAGAAATGTACGCGAACGGTTTTGCGTAAAAAGGTGAAACACGTCAAAGTTTGAAGTAGATATTGTGAATGAGACGTCAAACTATAATATTCGATTTCGCGTTTTTTCAAACTCGGATTAAAAATTATGTTTAACTAAAAATGTGTAAGCACGATTTATATGATATCATTTTAAATGAACTATTAAGTAAGAGTGAGGATGAATTTGATTAGTTAGTTCTACAAGGCGTGATATTCCTTTCACAAATGTTTTGATTTGACAAATATTTTCATTTGACAGTTTTAATTTTTTTACCAGCCGAAATTCTGTGTTAAAAAAAAGATGGAAAGTACATTTTTCTTTCGTTCATGTTTTTCAATTTTCACCATACACGAACAGGTTTCTGTGGTTTCGCACGAAAGTTTATATAAATTTACAACAAACATCACATTTCACATTACCTGATATTCAGTCAATTCAAACATTTAGTATTAAAAAAAGGGTAACAAAATTGTTACAAATAAACTTAAAAAAATGTACAGCAATTTGTACTACGTCGAAATTCATTCTTTTTCTAAATTAAATATTCTGAATTTATATACATTTTTGGTGTGTTCACCTTTTTACTATTTACATTAGAGATTCGAAGTTGCACTTGCACATTTGAACTGTGCAACTGCAACGGTAGAGGGTAACCAATGAATTTGGATGGAATAACACACACACAATTGGGGCAAATGTAGGAGCTCGTTCGTCGTACCGTACTGTGCATGTGTATATGAACATCAGAATGAAAAAAAATTTATGTTGTCGGATTTAAAAATTAATTTGAAAAAAATTAAACTTATGTGAAATAAGGGAGAATATGCATAATTCATTGAAAATTATAAAATGTATTAAATTGAACCAAAATAAAAAAAAAACAAATATTTTTATGCATCAAATTTTTGCACGGAAGCAAAAAAGTATCTAATTTGATACAATTGATTCTTTATGGCAAACGCTGATGATATAGTAGCAGGAGTGGCGGAACTGAACTGTGGGGCTTACAGTTTGTATTCCGGCTTATGAAAGCATTGATTTTACAAAGTAGCGGTGTATATACGAATACATCTTGTATTGTATTGCTCTGCCGATTTTAGGGCCGTCGACCAGCTTCTTCGAATGCCTGCATAGGGCAAGATCATGCCGGAATTTGGTATGCTGTTGAGGTAGATCCTCAGTCATTTCAAGTTTCGGAACAGACAAGCAGCATCCGATGCATGGTTGTGGCCCACAAGGATATCTCCGACAGTCTAGAGTATACACCAGCTCCAGGGGATCGCCAGGGAGTAAACCATCGGTGTA
The DNA here is from genome assembly GCA_949715645.1 of Portevinia maculata. Lineage (NCBI taxonomy): Eukaryota > Metazoa > Arthropoda > Insecta > Diptera > Syrphidae > Portevinia > Portevinia maculata. The sequence continues at coordinate 228,090,829 of OX454526.1, forward strand.
AGCGATCGAATCACCGGGCCTAAAATCATCCCACTCCTCACTGTTCCATCGCAGTAGTAGTTCAGGAATCAAAAATTAGTTTTGAGCATAAAGGGTCACGTGCTCCCACCGATGGCCGAGTACCTATGCTATCACCATTTCTGTGAACAAGTTTATACAAGCTTGGACAAAAAAAAGACCACTGCTGCGTTGTTTATAGACATTACGAAGGCTTTCGACACAGTAGATCATACTCTGTTAGTCTCAAAATTAAGGAAAGCTGGCTTTCGTGGTTTCATTCTGGATTGGTTTTCCTCATTTCTTCAAAACAGAAAGCAAGTTGTGAAAATAGGTCAATCTTTTAGTAACTACCGTAATATTGAAACGGGGGTCCCACAAGGATCGGTCCTGCGACCCATCCTTTTTCTAATTTTTATTAATTCTATTTTTAACCTCCCACTAAAAGGTAAGAAAACCGGTTTCGCTGATGACATTGCCTGCTCGTATTCAACTGTTTCAGTTTTAAATCTGGTTGCCGACATCAATCATGATCTAGAGCTATTAAGACACTGGTTTAATACACATAAGCTGGTTATCAGTGCTAAAACAAAAGTTATGTACTTTAAACTCCCACAGCTAAATTGTTGCCCTCCACCTTTAATATTCCACAGTTGTGACTGCAAGAATATGTTGTTAAGTACAGAAACCTGTGTTACAAGTCCAAATAAAACAACCTCTTTTGATATTGACGAAGCTTGTTCGCCAAATTGTTTCCTAATAGAAGGTGTATCTACTTTTAAATATCTAGGTCTTCTTTTTGATTCTCAAATGAATTGGAACTCACATACCTTGCTGTTCAAAAATTATATGTTGAGAGCTAATTATATAATGTATCATCTAAACGGGTTGTGCTCCCAAAAACTCCTTCAAACCGTATATTATGCCTTTATACAATCAAAATGTCTGAATGGTATTGCTTGGTCTTCGATATTTGATGGCATAGACTTGAAACAGTCATATAATACATTGATCATGATAGTCAAGGACATAATCGACGTAAACACACCTAAGGTTAACGTTAGGACAAACTCAAAGCCCATATGGTTTAATAAAAGATTAATCCATCTAAATAACCTGAAAAACAAGACATATAAACATTTGCACAAATCATCTTCTGATCGAGAATTACTTCTGAAATACAGGAGGCTTCAAAAAGATTTTAAAGTTCTCAACAAATTTTTATATAAGCAATATGTCCTTTTAGTGGAATCAGACCTGAAAGTCAATAGTAAACGATTTTGGAGTTTCATCAATTGCAAAAAACAATCTACGGGAATTCCTAATAGTATGAAGTATAATGGCGAGTTGTCATCAGACCTCTCAGTTATTTGCAAGATGTTTGCTAGCCATTTCAAATCTATTTACTCAAATAATACGCCTATCTTACGACCAGGTATGATATCTGACTACTCCACGAATTCGATTAACGTTGGTAGCATATACTTATCGATTTCTGAAGTAGTAGTTGCGCTGTCCGATTTAGTATCCGACATGAGAGGAGACGTTGATGGTATTCCTTCCATTATTTTAAAAAGATGCGCGGATGAACTTTCCGTTCCACTTTATATGCTCTTCAATAGTTCCTTGGAGCAAGGAATTTTTCTAAATGCTTGGAAGAGCTCATTCATAACACCCATTTATAAATCTGGTCCCAAACAAGATGTTACTCACTATCGTCCAATATCGAAAATTCCCACTATCCCGAAATTATGGTAAACTTACAGCTCTCCTTAAGTCCACAATTTCTTCGATCGAATCAGCATGGTTTTATTGCTGGAAGATCCACAGAGACTAATCTTACAATTTTTACAAATTTTATCACAAACAACATGGAAAATGGTATGCAGTGCGATGTCATCCACGATATTCTTCTTAATAAATTGCGTAACATTGGTTTTCACTCAAGTCTCTTAGAATGGTTCAATTCTTACTTAAGAGGACGCTCGCAGTTTGTTAGGCTTAATGGTATTGTCTCAGATCGCATTGACGCTACTGCGGGAGTCCCCCAGGGCAGCAATCTTGGGCCTTTGTTATTTCTTTTGTTTGTTAATGATATTCCCAATGTCATCCTTAATTCTGAATGCCTAATGTTCGCTGATGACTTGAAAATTGTTCGGTCTATTAAATCACCCCAGGACTGTTTATTGTTGCAGGAAGACCTTAATAGATTATCTGATTGGTGTACAATTAACGGGCACAAATTCAGTTTACTTAGAGCATAACAAATCTACCCTTGGAAAGCATCTCATCCAAAAAAGACTTAGGCGTATTATTCGACTATAAGCTCAATTTCAATAGTCACATAGACTACCTCGTCACAAAATGCAGGTCAATGATGGGATTTATCTTGCGAAACTCTCAAGATTTTTCTGACCCGCATACCCTTAAATACCTATATTTTGCATATGTGAGGTCTTCCTTAGATTACTGCTCTATTATCTGGAATCCATATTATACGGTTCACTCTACAAGGATAGAGAACATTCAAAAATGGTTTACTAGAGCTGCGATAAAAAAGCTTAATTGGAATATCGACTTGCCACCATATAATATCAGATGCCAACTGATTGGAATCTTGCCTTTATGTATTCGGCGGAGGTATTTTTCGATCATGTTTGTGAGAGACCTAATAACTAAACACATAAATTTTCCTAACCTGCTTACACAGATTAGATATCGAAGACCCGTGATACCATTGAGAAAGCAAAATATTTTTGTTGAGCCTATGCATAGAGTATAATATGGATATAATGAAACAATAACTAGATGCTTAAGAGAAGCTAATTCAGTTGGGAATCTCATTGATCTTCACTGTAATACAAGTAGAAATACGTTTAAAAATCAATTGCTTATGCTTTTAACAAACTTTGGTGAGGTTAATTAAGTATGTTAACAATTTGTGAATTAAGTATGTATGTAATCCATTAGAGGACCAAGTGTACCTCCATTGATGAAATCAATAAATAAATAAATAAATAAATAAAATTGCAATATGGTCTGGAGTGCTGGGGTGGCACTTACAACTATAATTTGCACCCTTTGTTCATATCACAAAAACATGCTCTCCGAATTATATGGAAAAAAAGGCGTCGAGAACATACTTTTCCGCTTTTCCTGAAATCATAAAATACTGCCATTGAAACATCTTTATTTTTACAAAGCCTTGAAAATATTTTTTCGAAGGAGTGGTAACTTGCCAAACCAAGACATTCCTATTTATCAACTTCGGAGTGCTGAAAGGAGAATCGCTTTCATTCCACCTCATGGTACACAACAGTTTCTAAATTTTTATTCATCGATAGCGCCTAGATTATACAATAAATTACCGCTTGTAACTCGGCACATTTCACAGTCCTTTTTATTTAATAAACAAGTTAGACAATGGCTCTTCCACTTTGACCATGCCCAGATCAAAACTCTGACCAGAATTGTTTTGTAAAATTTAATATAAAACTCACCGAGTTTTTCTACTCATTTATCACCCCACAACCATCTCTTTTTAAAAAATTTTTGCTGTGTAGTATTTATTTACTCAAATCACTACATTCACCACTAGTTGGCTAAAGGATTTTATCCTTAGTCTCTATAGAATGTAAAGATATAAAACAATGTTTTATTTGTATTTTTATGAAAAACACTTAACTTTAATCTGCCTGTAAATTTTCTTTTCCTTTGAAACTTTATTGTTTAATTAATTTTATAGATTAAAAGTTCTTTGTAAGCTCTGTACAAGACATTGTTGAAATAAATAAATTGAAAAAAAAAAAAAAAACTTCAAAAGCAGTAGTGGGAGTTCCTCTCGTCGAACCTGATTGCAGGACAATCACAGAGGAAATGTTTCGCAGTGTCGTCGCTTTCTCCACAGGCTTCGCAGTTGGTGGGATCGCTTAGGCCTAGCACCTTAAGGTGTTTGGCAAAAGCATAGTGGCCCGTAAGAACGCCAGTAGTCTGTCTGCAATCATTTCTGTTGAGAGAATTAGCTTGGTCTGTCTGCACCCTGGAGAGCATGCCAACGGCGATTGTGTTCATATATGTTCTAGTTTAGTTTTAGGCTTTATAGAAAACCCAGATACTTAAACTTACTTGATATAAGTTGCTCGAGTGCCCTGGAAACAAGCCGACCTAACATGAGGTATCCTTCTTCTAGTCGTAAACAGCATCATCTCAGTCTTCGTGGGGTCGACTGACTGAGCCTGCTCATTATACATTACATAAGTAGAAACATTGACTTTCTCTCTGCTCCAAGCAGTATGCACAATATTATTAAAAGTGCATCAATTCAATGTGCATCTATTTGACACCAACAAAACTACACCTACACAAATAAGCCACTGAACAGAATCAGTTATACATGGGACGATATTTTAGGGAAGCTGAAAACAGCAACTTTAAAATAGTTTTTCAGAAGTTTCCGACGTTAAATATCACTGTGATAATAACCAAATTATTAATTTAAATTCGATTAGCTGATGACCATGTCCCCTTTTAAGAACAATCAAAGACCAAATCGACAAATTAGCACAAAGCCCATGGAGGAAACACAAATCTTTAGAAACAGCACATAACAACAGCTTCACATGTTCACATTTGAATTTCATATTCCATCCATCCATCGGTTCGTTGTCATTTGGGCATTAAATATACATACTCAAAAAAGTTCCTACTGACCTTGAAAAAATATAAACATCAAATCAAACATTCGGTTGCGGCTATATGCTAAACTATCGCGTTATTGCTACTCTTTGTATTTTTATCTCATTTTGTTTTGCCGTGTACTTCGCCAAAAAAGCTTCATGTGCTTTTTTTGAAATCACGAAACTGTGTGGGTTGTGTGTGGGTAAGATTAGAGATGATAGATAGAATCCATGCCGAGATCACGTCGCAATAAACGAACATCGGCTGGAAAGCAAACAATTGAAATCATTCAAAAATGAATCAGAGTAAAAGCTTTTATACATCTCGAACCTACTCGACGGCCAATTCGATGAAAGTAAAAGGAAAATTTCCATTTTCGGTTTCGTTTTCCGAAAGCAATTGATTGTTTACAATGCTAAGTCCATCCGTAGCAAAGTTAACTACTCTTCGGATAATTGCAATGAAATCATTTATCTGGGTGACAGCATTAAAAATGAAAACTTTGCTGCGCGTAATAAAATAATACGAATTGTTTTGTTTCTTTATTGATAAAAATCGTGTGGCGATGAAATTATTTTATCTTGCATTTCTTTTTGCATACATCAAATCGAATTGAATTCTTTAATTCAATGGATAAGGTCTTGCTTATCTAAATGAAAAGAAATAAATAAGTTAGTCGGTGAATCGGAGAATTTGTGAGTTCGATTTTTAAAGTGGGCATAATGCGTAATGGTAAAATGGAATGAATGGAGTCTTTTCAGTGTGACTATCAAATTTATTCCGAGCAGCTAATTAAATAGCAGATGACTGTAAAGAAGTTATAAAGTGCATGCAAGACGAAGGAACAAGCAGCACCAGATACATGTAAGGATTTTCAATCAAACGCACGAACATTGGCCAATTTAAAAATGACCAGCAGCCCCAGTGCCCTTCGCAAACTTAAAATGTAAAAAAAGTTGTCTGGGTGCGACCCGCAAGGTCCACACGATTAACTTCGCAGTGGGATCAATATGATTTATGCGATTAGTGGGAAATTTTGAAATATGGTTAATCATAAGATATGGTTAAAAATTATTTAATATTAAAAAAAAATATTGTTCATGGAAATTAAATGTTGTTAATAACAGCGAAGTGTGATATATATTAATGCAACCATTGTTTTGAACACGGAGACCTGTAAATTTACATGTATACGAAATAGCGGAGACCAATGTAATATTGATTTGCTCAATGACAAATGACAATAAACAGTACAAATACTATTGTATGAGTTACGTAATTACGCTTCGAATAACCCGGTCCCATGTCAATATCATCTTTGGTTCTCGAAATAATCCTGGCGAAAGATAATTCCGAACGCACATACGAACATACGCACATACCTACGTACATACACACACACAGACATCCCTATAAAAACGTTGGATTTGGATTCTGGTGACCTTGAAACGTATAGATATGTAAAAATCCGCGATTCACAAAATCGGCCCCATTACAAGAACTTTCACTGGGAAGTTAATAACAATGTCTCCACGAGTCTGAATTATGTCAGACTTTTAAGTCAGACCTCTTGTCCGCCATATTTGCATTGCTTTGGTTGGGCAAATTTTGTTATGACATTTCATTTCACAAGATGTCATCAACGAAGAAACAAGTGAAGGTGGCTCTCGCTTTGAAAGCATTAAACGACCTAGAAAAATTAGAAAACCAGATGTTAGCCGAACACAAAAGAAAGCTCTGATTGTGGGTGAATCCGTTTCTTCAGAAGCGAGAGCTACACGATTTGGAAGCGCATTTGTTAAAAGATGTTTTATGGGACAACGCATCGGATTACAAAAACTTTTGCCGAATGTCAATAGACAAGTTTGAATATCTTCTGGCACTAGTAAGGCTTAAATGGATCTAAGTTTTGTGATAAATGCTATAATTTTTTGCAATTTATTAAAGGTGGAACCATCGATAAAAAAGCAAGACACGATAATGAGATATGCAATAACATCGAGAGTACGTCTTGCAATCACGTTACGATATATTGCTACTGCGGATTCGTACCGATCTATGGAGTTCCTTTCACGCGTATCGAGGAAAACTATTAGTAAATTCGTACCACAAGTTCTAACAGCAATTTACAACGCACTTCAAAGTGAACATATGACGGTTAGTTCAGATATTTATGTATGGAAATCAAATTTTTAAATTATTGTTTTTCAGATGCCGTCCACAGAAAGCGATTGGTTCAAAATCGCCAAAGATTTTGACAAATTCTGGGACTTTCCTTATACACTGGGATCAATAGATGGAAAACATATTCGGATAAAAGCACCACCACATTCGGGATCCGATTTCTTCAACTATAAAGGTTTCTTCAGCATCGTTTTATTAGCTGTGGTAGATGCGCACAGCAAATTTATTTACGAGTATTTAGACGTTGGAGGCAATGGTAGGGCTTCAGATGTTGTTTTCTTAAAAAACAGCACTTTATATTCGTCGCTAACACACGGTATACTTAATATACCGCCTGCGAAAGCCTTAAAGGGCCAAGATACTTTGAAGCCATATTTCTTCATTGGTGATAACATTTTTGGACTTGACAAAAATCTAATGAAGGGATATGACAGGAACACTAAACTGACAGTATCTCAAGAGGCTTACAATTACAGATTGAGCCGCGCACGTTTGACTGTTGAAATGGCATTTGGCAGACTTGCTGCGCGTTTCCGAGTTTTTCATAGGCCCATTGAAGTGTCACTGGATACTTGCGATCTACTAATTAAGACCTGTTGCGTTTTACATAATTTACTTTCCCCCAATTTGACCAGAGGAGCAGCAGCTGAAATGGATAGACAAACTGTATGTGAACTTCCGAGTACAATGACACAGCTTACTACGAGGAACTAACCGGATATAAAATGGCAACCAGAATTCGCGATAACGTTAGAAAATTTTGCGTTACTGACGGGTATGTTCCCTATCAGTGGTTAAAAATAAAAAAAAATACTATTAACATTACATAAATATATTTTATTATAAATTACATCACATTCGTGTTTTGAATCCATTTTACTTTTACTTTCTAACGTTACTTTCTAACGAAGTAGACGCAGAAGATGCGTACGCTTGTTGGTTTTTGTTTAAAGAGCGAATTATGTGGCGAGAAAGTGTTTGCTGTAAATCAGCCATTGCAGCAGTGGCTTCGATTGGCGATAAGTCCTTTAACTGGCTTGCGATACCTCTGCCGAAGTCTGTAAATTTATCCTGTTCATCTGTTGATAAGTGTTTTTTTTTTAAAAGGTTTAAATGTTTATTTTTATTTATTACCTGGTTCAGGCACTTGGCTTGTGCTATTAATAATAGCAATAATTGCATCCTCATATTTTGATGTAACATTTAGTTCTCGGCTTTTGCGCTTTGCGGAAGAAGTTGATGGCAACAATAAATCTACGTTGTCATCATATTCATCGTCCTCCCTTGCTTCAGAAGCTCGCTCCAAAGTGTCATCCTAATAATATAACTTGCATTAAAATTATTTATTTTTTTCAGATATTTCTTACCAGAACATAATTGGTCTTCGTTTTTTCAGGAACGAAAACGAATCAAAATAGAAAAGATGCGGCTGATACACTTCATCAGTCCCAGCTCCAGACGTCTTCGATTGGTCTACTCTTTTTTTTCCGCTACATAAGCGGAGCGCAAGGGCTTCACCTTATTCTTCACCTTATTCTTCACGTCCACTCCGAATCGCCTGGAAATTTCTTCCCAAGCCTTTTTTTTTAAATCAACCCTTTTATAAATAGGGCTTTCGTCATTCCACAATTGCTCACTATGTTGGTACATATTTATTAAATTTAAGGTATCACTTTGCGAAAGTCGAAAATCAGCCATTATTGTATCCGCGCACTTGTAATCCCGAGAATTACCAAAACAAAATGATTTTTTGCTGTCAAACGCTGGTCTAGACTTCAAATGTCAAATTTCAGTCAGAATATCAGTCTGCAGAGATGGCAGGAAAAAAAGTCAGACTGAAAAGTCTAGATTTCTGTCATGTCCACAAAATCGCGGTCTACACGAGACACATTGTTGTCGTGACTGAAGTCTTGACTGAAATTATGTCTCGTGGAGACGCGGTGCAACGGCGTTGTTATGATCAGCATTACAGTGGTCATGACCATTCCACTTTACTGCATCCCTACTGTGGGGGTCGCCGGTTCGACATTAAAAAATATCCGGTAGGCCTCCCGATATCGGATGACTTTGTCGCTGAATCCCAATCAAATGCTGGAGTTGTTGCATTTGTGTGATCCAGGAGTTTTACGGCCTGTATTTTTCTAACAATTTCGACAAGACGACATTGATTGATTTTGCTTCAACGACACCACTGATTTCAGTGGGGTTAGCCCACCGATTTGCATGCACACCTGCGGGACAGTTTTAAGATTATTTTTAAATGTCCTGAATGTTAAAATTACCTAGATATGATTTTTCCCCTTAATTGCCTGTTACGACATGCGGTTTTTTTTTTGAGGATACTCTTAGCTTGTCAGCCGATTGACAATAACTTTAGTTCCTTGAATTTTTTTGAAATTAAATTCATAAGCTGATTCCACAAATTTTGAAATATATTTTAATTTTAGGATTATCGCTCTAATGATTTTCTCACATCAAAAATAGATATTAAGGGCTTGGCCAGGCTGTGAGCGAACAAAAAAAAAATTTAAATATATGAGATTGCATGGTTGCGCCACGTAGTCGTCGAGCGACAAGCATCATTTCTGAGCGACAGACTGACGTCGCTCTGCTTGCAATGTTGTTCCATTATTTTAGTGTAATGCTGAGCGACAAAGGGCTTTCATGTCAAGTGCAAAGACGTTCATCTAGAGGCTTACAAATTTTAAAACTAAAAACATTTCAAAATTCATTGGAATTATATATTTTTATATTTTTTGGTGGACTAACAATAGATAGTTGGTGTCTTGCGGAAAAATGGGGCCTTTGATTGAAAAAAGGCGTATTGTGTTTATGGGGGGTCCCTTGGTTTGACCTTTCTGAAGGCACATAGTTTGACTGTGCTCGAACAATAATTTCGTGGCCCGTTCATTTAAATTTCCTTTTACATTCGAGTACGAGGACTACGAACCTTTGGTTCACACTTATTTTGTTATTGGTACCGGCCTATATTTCTTTTTCCTCAAGCTCAATTTAATTATTATGCACATAACTTTCTGATAGCTCAACGACGAACACCATTTGGCAGAGGCATTTGTACAACTAGCTGCTAAAGAGTTGTAGCTCAATAAATGGCCAGTTGTCGCTTGAACATATCATTCACAGCGTGGCCAAGCCTTTAGGCTTTCCTACAGTCACAAGAACTTTTCACCGCAAGAGTACTTATATTACATGTACATTACCTACATATTATTCTTTAGAAAACGATTTTTATGGTTTGCTTAGGGGCTAAGAATATCACTGAAGTGTTCCCCAAAAACAGCATTGTCGTAAAAGGCCACGAATTTCAGAAATCACTTCTACGCAATTTTGCCATTCATCTGAGCCTTGCGAGACATTTAATTTTTTATAACTGTCGCGCAAGTGTGCATGGAAATTCGTGGATTAACACGACTTGAGATTATCGTTCGCCGTCCTAAAACGCAAACAATAATAACAAAAAAAAATCACAGAAATGCAGCACCAGCAGCAATTCATTGGCTTCAGTTAAGAAGAGATCCGAAACCCCTGCCAATATTTATTGAGGTAAAATCGGCGAACAACACAAGCAGACCAAAAGGAATGCAATAAAGGAGGGTTATGATTCAAAAAGAAGAAAAATGAAATCAATGCTCTCTACTTCGAAATTACTACTATTAGTCAGTTTTATCCAATCCTTAATCTTTTCTTAGTTTGTGCCTATAGTGGTATTACGATTGCATTTGATATGTTCGGAAACGAAACTTCTTTTCTTTTTTTTTTTTCAAAACGCAATAAAAATCATTGTATGAAGATATAAACGATGCAATACCTAACATCCCTTTTGTGAATGAATGTGACCGGATACATGTTAATTTTAAAGTCAAGCTTTTAAACAATCTAAACGAACTATGGAAAGTGATAAATCTGCTGCCCAATAAAAGTGATTTTAACTATGTTAATAAAAACATTATAAAAGACTGTTTTATGCCAGTGGGCCCTATACTTTTAAAAATAGTTAACTTCTCCCCTAGTAGCGGTGAATTCCCGATTATACGGAAAGCTTCGTCAATTGTCCCAGTGCAAAAAATTAATAACTCTATTAAAGCACTGACGCTACTTCGGGAGTCCCCCAAGGCAGCCATCTTGCGCCTTTGTTATTTCTTTTATTTGTTAATGATATTCCCAATGTCATCCTTATATCTAAATGCTTAATGTTCGCTGATGACTTGAACATTTTTCGGTCTATTAAGTCACTTCAGGACTGTTTATTGTTGCAGGAAGACCTTAATAGATTATCTGATTGGTGTACAATTAACGGGCACAAATTCAGTTTACTTAGAGTATAACAAATCGACCCTTGGAAACCATCTCATCCAAAAAAGACTTAGGCGTATTAATCGACTGTAAGCTCAATTTCAGTAGTCACATGGACTAACTCCCATGACTCCCATAACTATAAAATACTTATATTTGGCATATGTGTGGTCTTCCTTAGATTACTGCTCTGTTGTTTGGAATCCATATTGTATGTTTCACTCTACAAGGATTGAGAAGATTCAAAAATGGTTTACTAGAGCTGCGATAAAAAAGCTTAATTGGAATATCGACTTGCCACCATATAATATTAGATGCCACCTGATTGGAATCTTGCCTTTATGTATTCGGCGGAGGTATTTTTCGAGCATGTTTGTGAGAAACCTCATAACTAAGCATATAAATTGTCCTTACCTTCTTACACAGATCAGATATCGAAGACCCGTGATACCATTGAGAAATCAAAATATTTTTCTTGAGCCTATTCATTAGTATACAATATGGATATAATGAAACAATAACTAGATGCTTAAGATAAGCTAATTCAGTTAGGAATCTCATTGATCTTCACTCTAATATAATTAGAAATACGTTAAAAAATCATTTGCTTATGCTTTTAACAAACTTTGGTGAGGTTAATAAAGTATGTTTATAATTTGTCTAATTGAGTATGTAATCCATTAGAGGATCAAGTGTACCTCCGTTTGATGAAATAAATAAATAAATAAATAAATGTAAAGACTAAATAATATGCTTTCAATATTTGAAATAATAATAGAAAATATGGTACACATTCAATTTAAAAATTTTGTTGAAGAGAATAATATTACTGCTGAAAACCAATCTGGGTTCAGAAAAAAATACTCGTGTGAATCTGCATTACATCTCGTGATTGCAAAATGGAAAGAAACAGTGCATGACAAACACAACATCGTTGTGGTGTTCCTAGATCTTCCAAGAGCCTTTGAAGCGGTTGATAGAAGTATATTACCGCAGAAGTTGGAGACCTATGGCGTACGGAACGTGGAATATAAATGGTTCAGCTCATATCTTACTAGACGAAAGCAACAGGTAAAATTTAACAACGTGAACGTAGTATCGGAGAAAATAGATGTTAACTTGGGAGTGCCACAAGGTACTATTCTAGGATCTTTACTGTTCCCACTATACATAATGACATGCAAAAATGTTTAAAAAATGTATATGCTGACGATGGATTGTTATTTGTTGAGGACTTAAATGTTGATATATGTAAACTAAAATTAGCTCTGATATTCAAAAAAGAAATCGCCGATATGTGTTGTTCATCAAGTGGTTTTACCTATATTGAACCCACCACCAGAGTCACTGAAAACGCAACGCAGACTCCAAATTTATTTTGAAATAAAAACAGGGAAGTTTAATAGTTTTTTTTAATGAATTTCTTCGCCACCAATATCTATACAAATACGGATGGACAAGGACGTACATTTAATTCACAATCAAGATACAGGGCCAGGTCTATTGGCTCTTAACTTCCTCTACCCACGGAAACACCAAAATGTCTACAAATTTACTTTATGGGAGACGAGGCAGAGCAGTACAACATCCGTTGCGAATACAATCACATTCAAGTAGGTAACACAAGAACGTACTATCATAGCCGATTTAGAACCTTTTTTGACAGAAAAAATAACCTCATCCCATTAAACAAGTTTCCAATCAATTACAAAACCATAATTTTATGATCGTTATTAAGTGCCTATTGGTTGGCTTTGCATTTGTATTTACTAAGATCAGAAGAACATTGTATTATGTGAAACAAAATTGAATTTATTAAATCGAAAATAATTGAAATAAATTGCAAAAAAAATCTTGGAATAGAATAATTATTTTAGACCGAACAACGTTTGGCGGGTCAGCTGGTATCACATAAAATATTATGACCAACTTAAAAATGCTTCACATTATATTTCCACTTATTATATTGGGTAATATCTTCTGCTATTGGCGGCGACGGTGTAGAGGTTAGTGTGTTGGCTTGTGACCCGTGCGGTGCAGGTTCAATCCCCATGGGGAACAACAACATACGCCACCCAATCACATGCCTCTACACCAAAAGGAGGATTTCTGCCTGGTAGTACAATGGAACGTTACCGAGTCTGAGTGCTCTGGGATTTGGATCTCCTTTCTTTTAAAAAAAATAAAAAGAAAAAAGAATATCTTCTGCTCATTGCATTTATATGTTTAACGTAATGCTAAGTCGCTTCTTTTGTTTGTGTCGATTTTTGTACGATTCATAGTTGGACTTTCGTAGCTCTAATTAGAGCTATACTTCACATGGTGTTTTTCAATTTGCCAATGCACATTATTGTGAATTATGTATGAATTAAATATGATTAAATAAAATCACAATTACTAACTAACATAAATTGAGTTTAAATAAAAAAAAAAAATGTTTGATGACAATGGGTCTTACTCAAATCAAATTTAGTTTGGACTCTTATACATGATACTCGTAGTTCACTTCTTTAAAATTTATAATTTCCCTTTGCTTGGGAGAGCTTTTTTTTGAACGTTTCGATGCAATGTGTGGAAAGTGCCCTTTAGTAATTCTTAACTTAATTGGGTGTGATGTCGAAGCTTTCATGATACAGAATAAAGATTTCGATTTGCATCAATATTTCGATGGAGAGGAGTTGGGGTTGATGATGAGCTAGAGACGACTGGGGAAGTTGCAGTTTGATATAGTTGGGCTGTATTAATAGGAGGCACAGAGAGGGAGGAATAGCGTATCAGTTGGTAAGAACAACACAAATTGGGAAATGTTACCCTTTTAAAACTCCAGTTAGTGCCAGGGTTTGGATTCTATGGTTTTTGAAGTAAAACTTCTTTACGCACGCTTGACTTGGGGAGTAAGCTGGTGAATGCATCACGGAAGTATAGACAAACGTACATTTCCGGCAATACGGAAATGTAGACAAACGTACACTTCCTGCAAAACGGAAGTGTAGACAAACGTACACTACCGGCAATACGGAAGTTGAGAGGGAAATATAAGTCAGTGAAGATAGAAAGAGAGAGAGTTACGTTTCGTATCATAAACTCTTTTGTTACAACTCATAAAATTTAGTCTTCGAATAGGTTCAAGGAATGGGTAGACACCCTTGAATCTCCTTAATAGAGGGCAATACTAAGCTCATCATCTATCCAAACCGATCCAAAGGAGAAAGCTATATCTAAAACAGTTGCCGACAGATGGAATTTACCGGAAGTGAGTAAAGTCATTGTGTCCATGAATCGCAGTTCATTAGTTGGAAATATAGAGTGTCCCCGTCATCGTCAGATTTTCAGGTCGGACGGCAAAAAACCAAAGTTTGAGCTAGGCAGCTGAAATTTATAATATAGGCTCTCCAGGGGACCTTGATGCTCAAGTGTAAATATTTTTAAAATTGGAACACTGACACGCCCATAATTTAAATTAGATGGAGCGAAAGAAGTTTTACTTCAGTCGTGTGGTTTTAAGCACACTCATTTTTTTGGGTTAAAAGACTTTGAAACAAGTTTTCGCTTAGCATCAGGTTTAGGCTTAAACTTAGTCTAAAATAAAATTAATATTTAGTTTTAAGCAAAAATAAATAAATTTTTAGGCAAACCGAATCAGAAAATACTTTAACAGGCTACAATAAAGTTTTTATTTGGTTTACTTTTCGTGGTTTTGGTGTTCGGGTATGAAATGACTGCTCAGTGGTATCGTCGCATTCAAATGATTCATCTACCACTGTCTTTTTAACGGCGTACCATGATGGATCTTTTTTAATATTAGTGGTTATAATTTATTTAGTTACCCATCTGCGGATGGGTCCAAGAACAGCATTCAATATTTTGATGGTATTTAACACCGCATCGAACAGTTAACTGTAGAGATTTCCTGTCACTTATCGATTGCAACGGTATATTTTTGATAGAAGAAGTTGGTCAAGCAGGACACATCTGCTTGTTACGGGCGTCATTCAATAATAAATGTAATGTTGTTGCTACAACTTAACCTTTTGAGTCTTCGATTCCATTCAGCATGGGTCCATGTTGATCCAAAACATTTGATCATCGCAGAAGTAGAGACGTACATTTACAAAATACATCTATGTTTTTTTCGGTGTAATGCATCAAAACGTTACATCGATGTTTAACGATGCATCGAATTAAAACATCGATGTTTTTGAATGCATCGAATAAGCATCTTATTAAGAACATCGACGTCTAAGCAGTTGAAAAATAGGATAGGAAATAAAAAAAAATTAGACATTATCCAAGGTTTTCAATTTAATTCAGTTTTGATAAAATTAAAATTTCATTAAAATAAATTATTCATTGAAATTTTGGAATACCAGTTATTTTGAAATTAGAAATACCAATACTTCCTCTCTAAACTTTGCATAAATAATGCCTTGTTGATCCGCTTTCCTTGAAATATGTTACGTTGCTAGTTTAACACTTGTGAAGGTTTATGGCTGATGGAACTGAGCGGGCTGCCACAAATAAATCTCTGGCTCTCCGGTCGCAACAGAAAATGGAATTTTCCATATCGTCGTCGTCATTGCCTTTGTACCTATGTTGTTATTGCAATTTCGGGTGCAGATGCAGCTGTTTTTTATGACGATAACTTTTATTGCTATGTACACAAATATCTTCGATTATCATAAGTCGTATCTCGTAACCTTGTCGCGCCTCTACGTCCCTTGCACGTGCACAGTTTATTTTGAACCTGTGCAATATCACTGAAATTGAAATGGTTCTTCTATCGGCGCTCTAGGGTGCCGTTGACTGTCACTGGTATTTTCCTTATATAAATTAAAACATTTGTTGTTTAAAATGTTTAAAAAAAATTTTATTATCCGGCAGAGTAACTGCTTTTACCAAATTCACAATACAATTGACAATTAGAATTTTATTTTACTATCTTAAATACTAAAATACTGCTGACGACTGGACGATGCATGTGTTGGATGTGGGAGTGTTGCTGCCGTTGGTTTTCCAGGAAAAACGGCGGCGATGGATATTGTGCTGCCTCTGCTGGATCAGGTGGCGGCTCGTGTGCACTGTATGCGAAACGTGGGAAGATATTATTTGCGTCGTCAGCGGATTCCATGGTCATACCCGTTGGAAGAGATGTTTAATTGACTTTGTCTGTGTTAACTTATATCTTATGCACAATTTATTGAATTTCTTAAATCAAAGAGTAGAGAGCATATGAAATGAATTAAACTGGAAATACGTTACTGTGTTTGTGTACTGTGCTTTCATTAGATGCAACGATTGGAAATAGATTGCTGCATCGTTAAACATCGAAAGCATCCGATGTATCGGAATTATTCGATACACCGAACAGTAAAAAGTGCTAAATAAGCAACCCTATGTCAAAGACACCTCAGGTGGTATAATCGTGACATCTTGAGCCTCAACAGCATTTTGAATCGCTATCAACGGATTGTGAACAGCATGTACCCTGGAGAAAAAATATCACCAGATTCAAACATTTCTGTTCGAATGGGTTGTTATGGGTTCGGGTAAATCAGTGATCTTACTTAAATCCTTTTCAAGTCATCAGATATGTCATTAATCATAATCCGAGTTGCTGCGATGCCACTTTTGTACATGAAGTCCACCAGTAATGGCTTAATTTGGTAAGGAGGGAACAAACTTTTTTTTGACGAACTTTAAAAGTTTTAGGTACTCAAGATCAGAACGAACGGATAGTCAGCCAGACCTTTGAAATTGCATGGTTTACATAACGATTTTGCGACGGTTTAAAGTTCATGGATATAGTACGTTCATGGATATAGTTTTAGCCTAGTTTTTGGGTGACCATTCAAAAAGATCACTGAAAAAATTAAGCTGCTTATAGATATTCCTGAACTTTAAGATATTAAAAATGCTACAACGCTTAGCAGCATTGCTTAAATCGTCTACACTTTGTATAACGTGGTTAAACTTTTCGAGTTTAAAATGAACTTTTTTATAGCAGAGTTTTTGGTCAAACGAAATTGAATAAAGGGTGTCACCGAATAATTTAATCGCGTGCATGATGTGCGAGAGCACGATAGTAAAAAAGATTTTTTGAGTAGTCTTTGTGAAAAGTACTGGATCTTGTAGTTAAGCCGACACAAAAGGGGTGACATGGTTTTCCAGAATTCCACTGCAGAAAATCAAATTGGCATTGTTGCCACTAATTACGCGGTCGGGATTACCACAGCACGTTTCCCTTATTGAAAACAAATTAATTATAGGTCAGAAAGAAATGAGGGCAGTAACCGGTAAATTAACGAAATATTTCAATATTAGAGAGATTGCAAGTAGGAGTTACGTCTATGTTTTAAAAGCTAACGAAGCGGGGGTAACAAATTAATACGTCCTAATAGGTACTTGGAAAGCAGAATACTGTATGCTGATACTGGCTAAGCAGGCTTACCATCAAATCTAACAAAACTGCATCTCCCAAAACAAAAATATCTGACATCGCCCAAAAACTTATTGTTTTAAGATTTTTATTTTTGTTTAGGGTGATTCGACATGATATCAAAAAGCCTAAAAAGTAATTTGGGCGATTTTGTTTTTCAGCTATACAAGTTGGTTCTATGTCCAATTGTTTAATACCTAATTGCCATATCTGGAGAATGCCACATACACATAGCCCAAAATCAATTGACCCTGTGACAAATCACTCAATAAATAAAAATGTTAAATCGCCCATAGCTGAAGTAGGCGGTTTATCGCAATGCAAAAATACAAAAATAAATATTAGCATTAACAATTGATACTCTTGGATGTTTGTCAGACGTTCGCAAGACGTGAGGCAGTGAAAAAAACTCTAGATTTTATTTGGTCCCGGCGGGATTTGAGCCGGGGACCTTTCGTTTAGAATTCCGACGCATTAACAATTGAGCCACTGCACCCAACGATGCAACAAATGCAAAAATACCAAATTTAAGTGTCTTTTGACAAATCGCCTAACTATCACCCCTATCATTTAATCCGGCGGATTGAAGATCCACTTCACGCATTCGATCTACGTCCTCTTGCTGTAAATCCGTCGGATGCACTGTTACATCCTTTTTTTTAGTTTACTTTAGTTTATTTATTTCATCAAACAAAGTTACAATACTTAAGTCTTTATTTGATAATAATATAATATAATAATAATTTAATCACCTGCAGATAGCGCTCAGCTTCGCGGGTAACTCAAATTGTTTTATATTTTTTAAGAGAAATAAAGTGAAAATTATATAAAAAAAAATAATAATAAAATATAAAGAATATAAAAGAAAAAATAAATTTAACATTGCCACCATTAAAATTACTTATTATTAGTAAATTATTTTTAAATGAAAATCTACTGATCGATCATATCGCAAACGGAATTGGTTTCTCTTAAGCACCTAGACATATTTCGTTTGCAGCATAATCTGCTTTGTGGTATGCAACGTTGAAAAACAATGGGTTTCTAAGCATCCTTGCAGGAACATTGAAATTAATCAAGGCCAGAATATCGGAACAATATGATTTGTCAATACGACACGAATAAACATCATCTCAGAGTACTTTCTTCGAATTCTAAGAGGCAGTATTCCAAACAATTTGCACTTTGTTCCATACGAAGTCATATCTATGTCCCTGTGAAGCCTTTTCACGTATACTCTTGTAAAACGTTTTTGTATTTTCTGTATTCTAAAAGAAGTTCATACAAAGGGCTCCAATAGTATGTATTACAATATTCAAGAGTAGATCAAACAAACGCAAACAACAGATATTTCAACGTTTGTGGATCACAGAACTCCTTTGAATTGCGCAAGATAAATCCCAACATTGAATTAACTTTGGCGACTAAAAAGTCTATGTTTTACGAAATCAAGTTTTTGGTCAAATATTATCCCAAGGTTACAATAATTGAAAGAAACGTACTGTTCATTTATAAAAGCAGTTAATAGATGAGCGATTCCGACAAAACGTTAAACTTTGACATTTTGCGGTATTAAAGAAGGAGTTAATCAAACACCAATTCGATAGTCTCTCAAGATCTTCTTGTAGATAGTGACATGCAAACATATTCAGTTTTTATACACCGAAAGACTTTCAAATCATCCTCATACATAACACAATTAGAATTTAAAAATACGTTCGGAAGCCAAGATGCATAAGTATATCATGATTAACCCGATCATATGCTTTGGAGAACTCTGTATAGACAGTTTTTCAAAATAAAAATAAAAAATTTATTGTAGTAATCCTACACATCGACCACGATTATAGTTTTTTCCGAAATCAGCTTGACAAATAGTAAAAAATTCTGCAAGAATTTGTTTATTTAAACAAAATGGATAGCATAGCTTTACTTAACGTACCAGTTTTAGAGTATCTGCTGGAAATATTATGAATATTTCAGATGTGTCGTGAGTTAAAAAATGCCATTGTTGTAAATATTTTCCATAAAAGAAATTATTACTTCAGTTTCATTAAAAACTTTCGCCTGAATAAAGACGCGGTTAATAACGTCCTTGAAGAGCTGACTTAAAGGCTTTCCCCATCCCAAAAATCATTGACAGTGTCACCCAAGCATCATTTGTTGTTCTATTAACATTAAGTTTACCAAAACCTTCAAAAGAACCGCGAAGCAAAAAAATAATAAACAGATCCGATACAATTTTCCTGCGGATGAAAAATGTCAAAAATTGCAAGGAGGGATTCGATTCCCGCGTTTTTAATGATCTAGTGAAAAATTAATTTGCATTACCGACCAGAGGATGTTCGCAGCGGATATCTTAAATGATATACAATTTCAAACTTCGGGATATGTTCCCCCGGCGGATTTAATGATAGAGGTGCACATATATGTATTTGCTGCAGTTGGGAAAAATTGCATACGCTATTGGCTTTGTTTTTTTAAATATTTTGTGTCAAGTTTTATTATTTTTTTTTTTTTTTTTATATAATTTGCATACGCTAAAGGGATTTTTTTCTGTTGTTACAGTACCCTTATAGTGCTAAGAACACAGTGTAAGCTACTTGGTATTAGAAAGAATAGAGAGATAGGAAAGAAGTGTTTTGGGTGCAGTTGTAGGGTTTTTCTCCACGGGTGGTATCTAAGTTACTTAGGGAGATTACGATTTCATGTATTCGGTATAAAGTAATGGACTTGGCCGGGATTCGAACGCACGACCTTCCATTCCGAAAGCGAATACACTACGACTCCACCATTGCCACACCATTAAACCCGCGACATGACCACTAAAACACTGTTTCATTCGAAAACATCCATATGTTTTTTGCAATTTGAGGCTACATGTGGCCCCAATGAAAAACGACCCCAAAACAAAACAAACTCAAAACTGGGGCTCTTTTCATAATGAAAATGTATTCATAAGACAACAATAACAAATAAGTGCCCAATTGAATTAAGTTAAGTTTGGCAAAAAGAAATTTCATTGCCGCAAAGTTATAGTCAATTTAACTTAAAACTTAAGCTAATTATATAATAAACTGCGTTAAAATGTTATCTAGTGTCACACTAAATTTGTTAAGTGTCGAATGGACTTGATTGAAATTTTGCGTCATTAAAATTAAGCGACCATTTAAAGAATTAAATGGAAACAAATTGGAGATGCTCCAAAGAAATTTCATTGAGGCCACTATTGTTGATGGTTGTTGAAAAAGATTTGGTAAACTGTTCTCTGAAGGTCCTAAAAATATGATAATTTTAATGATGAACAGTGCAAACAAATAAGGGAATTTTCCATATGAAGGTTTTACGTGTTTCAGTTGTTTAGTACCCCGCATAAATTAGCATGGAGCTTTGCACAACCCTTTAATAAGATCGAGACAAAAATATTACAATCGACGAAGTAAAGGTTGCATTACAGAATATAAAATATGGAAACGCAGCAGGATCAAATGGCATCCCGGCTGAGTTTTACAAATATAGTTGAACTTTCTTTAAGGAAGCATTAAAAGATTCACTTAATATAATATTTAAGTTTGGAACGTATCTCGAACATTTTTATGAAGCGCTGATAATGCCAATATATGAGAAAGGTAATCCGGATGATCCAACAAATTATCGAGGAATTTCTTTTCTAAATGCATCACTCAAAGTGCTTACATTAATCCTTTACGAAAGGCTCAACAGAACAAAAGAAATTAAGCGAATTTCAAAGCGGATTTCGTAAAGGATATTCAACAGTCGATACTATTTTTGTTCTACGGTCGCTTGCGCAATGGAAGTTGAACCAAAATAAAAAATTGTATGCCTTTTTTGTAGATTTTAAAGCAGCCTTCGACACCATAAATATAAAATCATTGTTCTACAAACTTTACAAACTAGAAATCTCTACAAACTTCGTCCGAGCTATTGAGAACATGTATCAACAAAAAACAGCATTTATTTTCAATGGAAGAGAATGTTCTGAAAAGTTAGAGGTGGAACAAGGAGTAAGGCAAGGCTGTAATCTACGCCCGCTGCTATTTGCACTTTTTCTTGACGATATAGACGACTGGTTGCCCTGTGGAGTTGAATTTAATACCACGCGGTTCAAAGTAATTATGTACGCAGATGAGATTGTTATTCTGGCGGAGTCTCCAACTTCCCTGCAAATGATGGTAAATAGGCTAGAGGAATATTGCAAAGTATGGAATCTTGAGGTCAACACAGAGAAATCTAAAGTTAGGATTTTTAAGAAAGGCTCTGGAAGAACGGCAGGATATGAAAAATGGACATTCAATGGAAACTCATATCGCTCAATATCAAAAAAAGAGTTTTTAACGCAACTGCCAAAACGATCTTGTTTCATGGAGCTCAAGTGTGGGGTGTGCAGAAGTACGAGTTTGTTGAATATTTACTTCGCACTAGAAAAAGCATTAGAAAAAGCACGTTCATCTACGGAAGGGCGATATTATTCAAGGTGTAATCTGAATCTCATCGAAAGAAATTATTATAGCAGTCGTTACAACAGAAATATTATTGGAACTATCTTTAAAGTAGGAGGAGAACTGATGAAGCTAACCTTCATGCCACATCGAAGTGAGGGATCTGATATCTGCATACTTTGCAATCTTCGAGAAAAGGAAGACGTAATGCATTTAATTGGCGTTTGTCCAATACTGATGGAGATAAGGCGGGTCTACTTCGGCAAAAATACTTTGCGATGGGAAGAGGTTGCTAACTACCTGAACGGAATGAATTGGCTTGTACTCTATGAATACTGCAAAGAAGCTCTATCCTACAGAAGGAGAATCATCAATGAAAGCTTTTAAATAATTCTTAGCGCTTTTGTTCAATAAATTGTTTTAACTAAACTCAAAGTCTATCAAAACATTCCGATTTAACTAATCTAAAAGTCAAATAAGGTGTAACTTTAGTAAAAAAAAAAAAATTATCAATTTTTGTTTTAACTAAATTTTTTTCTTTTTTGCTTCAGAAATGTAAAACTAAATCTAATATAATATATCTTAAACGAATTTAAAAATGATATTGCCACTCGGGCAGACAACAGATAATTGTCATGTCCTTTATAATAAATTATTCAAGAATTTGTAAATTGAATTGAATAAAAATAATCTAATCTAATCTAATCAATCTAATTTGTTTCAGTTAGGTGCATTTAGTATATAAACTACAAATGAACAAGTTCCTCGGATATATTTTGCAAAGAATTCGGTTGAAGGCTCCAAGAAACGAAACACGTTACAACGCTGATGTTGGGCCGGATGATATACCCTCTGAGACCTGAAAAAGGATGAGTTTGATAATAAACACAAATTCAAATAAATCGGGTCCAAAGGCTCATGATTCTCATCTCCAAACTGATGTTAGGCGATCCAATGTCTAACCACTGCAGGGAAAGTGATAATTATCGATCAATCAAGCTGATGTCATACACCACACCATGAAGATCGTTGAGAGGGTATTAGTACTCGTATTAGTCGATTGAGGGACATTATACCGCTATCTAAGGACCAGTACGGGTTTGTATCAGGTAAATCAACCATAGATACAATCCAAATTATAATGATGGAAAAACACAGTGATTCTTTAAAGGATTTGGATTTGGTGTTCATTGTTTTTGAAAAATGCTTTAATAGACAACAAAGACATCTGTTTTGGTGGCGCTAAGCGAGTAGTGTTGGCGCCTAAGATTTGAATCGTCACACAAATAAAAGATGTCCACTGTCCTAATTTATTGTCAACCTTCCCCACCCCATTCATACTCACCACACACCCACTTTCAACCTTTCCTTTAAAACCAAAACCATCGAAAAAGACATTCGTAGTCAAACCACAAAAGCGTTCGGAGCGAATTAGCTCAGCTAACCAATAAAAATATTATAACGTAGTTTGAAAAGTTGGTGTTTTATTGAAGTCGAGAAGAATCTTTTTCATGGCGACCGTGACAGGACTAATCGTTTAACATTAACTTAAACATTGAGTGACAAAGTGGAAAAACTATAGATGTATTCTTCAAAGACAGTGACTTTTTCGGTTAAGTGAACAAATGAACAAAGTTCGCAGAATTTAAATTATTAAATAAGTTGTGTTCGAATACGGTTCCGCGCTCGCGAACGGTCAAATAAACTGCATCGACGCATGCTGCAACAGGATCAGCAAAACTGCATATTGGTGAGTCTGTATCGTTCATAAAACATATTCTACATACCTACATGCCCAAATCAAAATTTGAATTTTAAATTTAATCGCACCGATCGTTTTCGTTGAGATCGAACCAATTTATTGAAGGAATTCCACCACTTTGTCGTTATTCGCCTCATACCTACATATAGTTATCCAATTCAAATCATTTCATAAATTCGTTGAAATTGATTACCCAAACGCAATTGTTAGTTTAATTGCTACGATTCTTCTAATAAGGTGAATATTATCCCATCGATTGCATCGTACACCAACTTATATTCGAAAAATTAACTGAAGTAATTAATCATTCGTCTCGTCAGTTGAAACTTTCAAAGGAAAATTTGCGCTCGTTACCTACCTTTGATTACAACTCGCCGCAATTCGCACTAGTTCCCCAACAAGAGCTTTCGCTTTCGCTTTCGTTTGTTCAATTTCGTCGCCTAGAAGAATTGGATATTTACCAACATTTCAAGGGTTATTAAACTTTCTTCGTCGCTTGCAAATTTACTGCTTGATTGGCCTCCTCTGCACTTGCAAAAAAAAAAGCCCGCTACCGCATCAGCACAGTCATCGTCGTACTGTTGGTAGTTTGTGAAACGCACATACATATTCATTCGCATTTACTCCGTTCGTATGCTTTATTTTCGTCGTTCTTTCCTCCATATTCTTCTCAGCTGTTAGAAGCTAAATAGAAGGTAGAAGACATTTGCTGCTTGAAAGAGTTGTTGCTGCTGATTTGCAATTACATATTGCAAACAAATTCGGCTACACTATATACATACATATATATATAGTGAGGAAGGGAACATCGTTTGAATTTAGAAATCAGCTGGTCCGTCCGTAGGCAGACAACTAATCCGTTGGCTTTTGTTATTAAGGAAAAGAAAAGGTAAACAAAGCAGCTAGGTAACATGGAAGCGGAAAAAACGTTGGATGCTTTAAAAATGAGCAGGGCGTCATCAAAGGGAAACATTTCCCGCATAAAAAATATTATAGAGGCTAAGGGATCTACAATGGAATATGCTGATCTAGAATGTCGTCTAGGCATTATGGAGTCCTATTTCAAGCAGGCTCTTAGCTATCAGACTCGAATTGAAGAGTCCATACCGACTGATAATTGTCGCGGTGAATTAGAGGAGTTGTACTGTGCCACTAAATCGAAGATCGTTTCGCTAATGGGAAAGCACAGGAGAGCTAGCGTCCCAGAAACTTCGTTCGGTTTTCCTCAGCAGCCGATTTCGCGGTTGCCACAGCTTCGTTTGCCTAGATTTTCAGGAAAATATTGCGACTACAAGAACTTCATTGGAACATTTAAAACGCTGGTTCATAACGACTCTTCGCTAACCGCCATTGAGAAGTTCAATCATTTAGTGTCGTGTTTGAGTGAGCAAGCACTCGGAACAGTAAAGGCGTTTCAAATGTTCCAATGAAGTTCTTGTAGTCGCAATATTTTCCTGAAAATCCTGGCAAACGAAGCTGTGGCAACCGCGAAATCGGCTGCTGAGGAAAACCGAACGAAGTTTCTGGGAAGCACAGGAGAGCTAGCGTCCCAGAAACTTCGTTCGGTTTTCCTCAGCAGCCGATTTCGCGGTTGCCACAGCTTCGTTTGCCTAGATTTTCAGGAAAATATTGAGACTACAAGAACTTCATTGGAACATTTAAAACGCTGGTTCATAACGACTCTTCGCTAACCGCCATTGAGAAGTTCAATCATTTAGTGTCGTGTTTGAGTGAGCAAGCACTCGGAACAGTAAAGGCGTTTCAAATGTTCCAATGAAGTTCTTGTAGTCGCAATATTTTCCTGAAAATCTAGGCAAACGAAGCTGTGGCAACCGCGAAATCGGCTGCTGAGGAAAACCGAACGAAGTTTCTGGGAAGCACAGGAGAGCTAGCGTCCCAGAAACTTCGTTCGGTTTTCCTCAGCAGCCGATTTCGCGGTTGCCACAGCTTCGTTTGCCTAGATTTTCAGGAAAATATTGAGACTACAAGAACTTCATTGGAACATTTAAAACGCTGGTTCATAACGACTCTTCGCTAACCGCCATTGAGAAGTTCAATCATTTAGTGTCGTGTTTGAGTGAGCAAGCACTCGGAACAGTAAAGGCGTTTCAAATGTTCCAATGAAGTTCTTGTAGTCGCAATATTTTCCTGAAAATCCTGGCAAACGAAGCTGTGGCAACCGCGAAATCGGCTGCTGAGGAAAACCGAACGAAGTTTCTGGGAAGCACAGGAGAGCTAGCGTCCCAGAAACTTCGTTCGGTTTTCCTCAGCAGCCGATTTCGCGGTTGCCACAGCTTCGTTTGCCTAGATTTTCAGGAAAATATTGAGACTACAAGAACTTCATTGGAACATTTAAAACGCTGGTTCATAACGACTCTTCGCTAACCGCCATTGAGAAGTTCAATCATTTAGTGTCGTGTTTGAGTGAGCAAGCACTCGGAACAGTAAAGGCGTTTCAAATGTTCCAATGAAGTTCTTGTAGTCGCAATATTTTCCTGAAAATCCTGGCAAACGAAGCTGTGGCAACCGCGAAATCGGCTGCTGAGGAAAACCGAACGAAGTTTCTGGGAAGCACAGGAGAGCTAGCGTCCCAGAAACTTCGTTCGGTTTTCCTCAGCAGCCGATTTCGCGGTTGCCACAGCTTCGTTTGCCTAGATTTTCAGGAAAATATTGAGACTACAAGAACTTCATTGGAACATTTAAAACGCTGGTTCATAACGACTCTTCGCTAACCGCCATTGAGAAGTTCAATCATTTAGTGTCGTGTTTGAGTGAGCAAGCACTCGGAACAGTAAAGGCGTTTCAAATGTTCCAATGAAGTTCTTGTAGTCGCAATATTTTCCTGAAAATCTAGGCAAACGAAGCTGTGGCAACCGCGAAATCGGCTGCTGAGGAAAACCGAACGAAGTTTCTGGGACGCTAGCTCTCCTGTGCTTCCCAGAAACTTCGTTCGGTTTTCCTCAGCAGCCGATTTCGCGGTTGCCACAGCTTCGTTTGCCAGGATTTTCAGGAAAATATTGCGACTACAAGAACTTCATTGGAACATTTGAAACGCCTTTACTGTTCCGAGTGCTTGCTCACTCAAACACGACACTAAATGATTGAACTTCTCAATGGCGGTTAGCGAAGAGTCGTTATGAACCAGCGTTTTAAATGTTCCAATGAAGTTCTTGTAGTCTCAATATTTTCCTGAAAATCTAGGCAAACGAAGCTGTGGCAACCGCGAAATCGGCTGCTGAGGAAAACCGAACGAAGTTTCTGGGACGCTAGCTCTCCTGTGCTTTCCCATTAGCGAAACGATCTTCGATTTAGTGGCACAGTACAACTCCTCTAATTCACCGCGACAATTATCAGTCGGTATGGACTCTTCAATTCGAGTCTGATAGCTAAGAGCCTGCTTGAAATAGGACTCAATAATGCCTAGACGACATTCTAGATCAGCATATTCCATTGTAGATCCCTTAGCCTCTATAATATTTTTTATGCGGGAAATGTTTCCCTTTGATGACGCCCTGCTCATTTTTAAAGCATCCAACGTTTTTTCCGCTTCCATGTTACCTAGCTGCTTTGTTTACCTTTTCTTTTCCTTAATAACAAAAGCCAACGGATTAGTTGTCTGCCTACGGACGGACCAGCTGATTTCTAAATTCAAACGATGTTCCCTTCCTCACTATATATATATGTATGTATATAGTGTAGCCGAATTTGTTTGCAATATGTAATTGCAAATCAGCAGCAACAACTCTTTCAAGCAGCAAATGTCTTCTACCTTCTATTTAGCTTCTAACAGCTGAGAAGAATATGGAGGAAAGAACGACGAAAATAAAGCATACGAACGGAGTAAATGCGAATGAATATGTATGTGCGTTTCACAAACTACCAACAGCACGACGATGACTAAGTACAGATGGTCATGGACATAAATGAGGTAGTAAATACAATTTCTATGTACATCAGGGAAGCGTCTTAAGTCCCTTGATATTTATTACAGTCCTTGATTATATGCACGAACGAAAAGTGACGGAATCCGAAGTGCATCAGTTATTCTTTGCTGACGATAAAGCCATCATAAGCGAAGATCAAACGTCCCTGCAACAAGCACTTAATGTATGGACGGATGTTTTTTTTGGTGGGGGGGGGGGGGGGGGATGTGTCCATACAAAATCTGAATACGTGTACTTCCAATTGGTACTGTCATATTCAAAGGATCCTCCGAACCCTGTCAAAAAGGCAATATTAATCAACTTTCGCATACAATTACAAAAGAGAGGCAGGCCTAGAAACTCCTGAATCAAACACATTGATTACGAAGTGATACCAAACCGGGAGGCCTGCCGCTGTTTTCTGAGGTCGAACCAACAAAGGTAGTAAATTGTATCCCGACAGGCAGACCAGTAGGGCTGCGTTGAGTGGTAGGGTTATGATAATTTGGGTTCAGTTCATTACCTCGTCGTTAAAGAGATAAAATAAGAAGTATCTGAACTACCTCTTCCCTTGATAGAACATTTCGTTTTTAGTGATATCTTCCCGTCTCCTGAAGAATTGGGCTAGAAAAAGGCAGGTATCTATCTTTTGTCGCAAGACCCATAAAGTGCAGTGTTGGAAGATCCAACCTTTAGTACGGGCAACAAGAGGCGACAATATTCTTCTCCAGTCTTGATGAAAACGGTATTTTGAAAGTATTTCTTTTCCATTGAACCAGGGTAAAAGCAGCGTAATGTCCACAAATTCTTGGCGATTTTTGGAAAACTCTCTAGGGGGCCGAAATAATCATGAGCAACCATTCGCCCACTGATACGCTCAAAATCTGAAGAAAAAAAATCGGGCTAGAAAGCTTGGAAAACGCTCTAGGGGCCCGAAATAATCATGAGTAACCATTCGCCCATTGATACGCCCAAAATCTGAAGAAAAAAATCGGGCTAGAAAGCTGAAATTCGTGATACATTATCTCTAGAGGCCCAACATGCTCAAGTTTGTACATTTTTAAAATCCTCCTACTGAGACGCTTACTATTTTGTTGAAGAATTCATTGCAAATGAAGGTTCTATTTTTCCGAAAGTATGTAGATAAAGTCGTTTTTAACAATCCTTCCATACAAAGTTTTCTGGCATGCCCACTTGTTAGGGGCGATATTTTACAAAAACATTGTTTTTTCGATGGAATCCTTAAAATGACGTACGAAACGTAGACCATAACCTTCCGCGTCCACTTTTTAGGGGATAGGAACAGTGTTATCAAGCGGACTGTGGCATTTCGCTTTGTTTTTTTTATATTTTATATAGATTCGTCTTCGGCTTCGGCTTAGCCTAAAAATGTACCTTCGGTCAGACTCTAATCGTAATACGTTGAAGACCCAGCTAATGAAGCTAATTAACAGCAAGTTTGATTATTATTAAAATATACTTCAAGATGTGCTTGATTCAGAATGTATGCAGTGTTTCCACTTTTTCGTATTCCTTTATTAAAACGAACATCTTTTCGGCTAAGTCTCAATTAACACACAACTGACGTATGTTGCTGGTTTATTGCTGGCGTGGACGGGGCCTCAATTCAAACAGGAAGGACTTCGAAACAAATTTTATCAGTTCTCTTCACTAAATTTGAAACCATCACACATTTTGCAGTATATAAGCGATGCCCAAAGCACTTGTGCAGACATATTTATGCAGAGAAAAGAGAACCTACACCATACACATTTGTGTAGAAGAGACGTTGTCTCTATTTCTAAATCCGCCGCAGAAGTCATTCCTACTACAACACAAAACAGGCGTTTGGCATCATCTGTTTATGTATTGACTGTCTGTTTTCTTTTGTCGTTTGAATCACTAGTAAGATCCATGCAATTTTTATTTTCGTTTAAAAAGCTATTTTTTTTCCTTTCTTATGCACTCTTGTGTAGTGACATAGAAAGTATGACAGCAACCTATGCAGTGCACGTTAAATAAAGCTGCAGATTTGTTTAACGTGCAGTGATTCATGCAGTGATGCACACAGAATTCCAGCAAATATCTTTTGCGCAAGAAACAAATAACGAAGTAAGCAACTTGAACCTAAGCCGAATGTGTTATCATTGAAAATCTTTTCTTTTTTTTGCGCAAATGTATATAGCAACATAATATGTTGATATTATCTTTATTATTAAGCAAATTTGAAAATTGTATATGGTGCGCGAGGTTCGTGGCCCCCAACTAACATTCAGGTGGCACGAGTTCCTATTCCCGAGCCATAATAGAGTGTGGAAGTGACAGAACATGTAAACGTCTGTAAAATTTATTGCTTTTACTTTCCAGAAGGCGACCTGTTCTGTTAGACTCTCGCTTCGCTATTACGGCAGTCAGCTCAGACCTAAAGGGTGATTTTTTAAGAGCTTGAGAACTTTTTTAAAAAAAAAACGCATAAAATTTGCAAAATCTCATCGATTCTTTATTTGAAACGTTAGATTGGTCCATGACATTTACTTTTTGAAGATAATTTCATTTAAATGTTGACCGCGGCTGCGTCTTAGGTGGTCCATTCGGAAAGTCCAATTTTGGGTAACTTTTTCGAGCATTTCGGCCGGAATAGCCCGAATTTCTTCGGAAATGTTGTCTTCCAAAGCTGGAATAGTTGCTGGCTTATTTGTGTAGACTTTAGACTTGACGTAGCCCCACAAAAAATAGTCTAAAGGCGTCAAATCGCATGATCTTGGTGGCCAACTTACCGGTCCATTCCTTGAGATGAATTGTTCTCCGAAGTTTTCCCTCAAAATGGCCATAGAATCGCGAGCTGTGTGGCATGTAGCGCCATCTTGTTAAAACCACATGTCAACCAAGTTCAGTTCTTCCATTTTTGGCAACAAAAAGTTTGTTAGCATTGAACGATAGCGATCGCCATTCACCGTAACGTTGCGTCCAACAGCATCTTTGAAAAAATACGGTCCAATGATTCCACCAGCGTACAAACCACACCAAACAGTGCATTTTTTGGGATGCATGGGCAGTTCTTGAACGGCTTCTGGTTGCTCTTCACTCCAAATGCGGCAATTGTGCTTATTTACGTAGCCATTCAACCAGAAATGAGCCTCATCGCTGAACAAAATTTGTCGATAAAAAAGCGGATTTTCTGCCAACTTTTCTAGGGCCCATTCACTGAAAATTCGACGTTGTGGCAGATCGTTCGGCTTCAGTTCTTGCACGAGCTGTATTTTATACGGTTTTACACCAAGATCTTTGCGTAAAATCTTCCATGTGGTCGAATAACACAAACCCAATTGCTGCGAACGGCGACGAATCGACATTTCACGGTCTTCAGCAACACTCTCAGAAACAGACGCAATATTCTCTTCTGTACGCACTGTACGCATTCGTGTGGTTGGTTTAATGTCCAATAAAGTAAACTGAGTGCGAAACTTGTTAACAATCGCATTAATTGTTTGCTCACTTGGTCGATTATGTAGACCATAAATCGGACGTAAAGCGCGAAACACATTTCGAACCGAACACTGATTTTGGTAATAAAATTCTATGATTTGCAAGCGTTTCTCGTTAGTAAGTCTATTCATGATGAAATGTCAAAGCATACTGAGCATCTTTCTCTTTGACACCATGTCTGAAATCCCGCGTGATCTGTCAAATACTAATGCATGAAAATCCTAACCTTAAAAAAATCACCCTTTATAATCAAAATGACATCTAGCAACATAGAATTTAATTATTGAACATTTTATTAGAAACAACCGGGGTCTTATGTACTAAATTTGTCCTTACTTCGATTTTTGAATACACAAAGCAATTCACGCCTTTATTGACGATGCAGCACCCACTTGAGTGTTTGACGCACATGTCACTTAATCGACCTATTTATTGGCGACATGTGGATGACCGGTTATTATATCATTGCTCTGATTATGCACCGACTGTGCATTTGCTGAAATATGATTGTTTCCTTGATAAGAAAATCGCTCGTCGTATTTTTAATATTAGGTGCGTTTCTTTAAGAAATGTACTTGAATTTATACGTTAAACAACAACAACACTGCATCGTCAGCAATACTGGGGATAGCCGTCGATAACATCCACAGCAGGGCTGCTTCGGATACAAGCTGCAAATACATACAAATAATTTGTTTTGCAAACAAAAATGTATGGCCAAACGCAATGGACAAAAGACCAAATCTTCAAGCTAGGCAAACCCTTAACTAACTTAAGGCACAACCTTTATCTTTTATAACAACAATCAGGGTTCGGACAACTCGTGGTCTTACAAAACAAGCGTGAGGACACACTGGTACGTGTCGATTAGTGTGTTGTTTGGTAGGAACCTATATGCAACATTAAGAAGCGATTTGGCTCGATAGTTATTGGAGGACATCTGATCGCCTTCATTGTAAATGGGGCATATTGAGCCTCAGTTCAGTTATCGGGCATGCTTTCTTTCGTGCATATTTGGGCATGTGTCCTACTCCAACATAACCTCCGTATGTAAAGAGTTTCGATGGTAAACTATTAGAGCCGGCGCATGGCCTTGTTGTTCTTTAGCTTTTTATATTCATGCTAACCTCTTCAATACTTGGTGGTGGAACCGGTTTTTCATTGGCTGGACGTGGGTTATCTGCTTGCCTTATCACTCTCTCTTTCTACGCTTCGGTGACTAGGTTTCTGTCGCTGTTTCGAAGAGCCTGCATTCCGGTCTTAAGGCCAGCAGCCAGTTGCTTCGCTTGCTGAACAATCCCCGGATGTTGTTTCGATTGCGAGCCTCTTCGATTTCCTTGAGCTCCCTTGTTTTTACATATGCATATTCCATCACCTAAACGCATATAGGTATACCATCATGCCTCTTTGATCACGGCGTGATGCCGGCTTATATAGTATTGGCGATTGTGGTTGGTGTGTGCACAGCGGATAGTCTCTCGTTCAGGCACTCTCTGAACGCTCTGGCTACTCTGGGCATTATTAGGTGTCGAACAGTCGAGCTCTAAATTTAACCGCAGCAAGATAATGGTCAGTGTCGACGTTTGCCCTCAATATGTGTGCACGTTTAAGATTTTGGAAGCGTGCTTGGATTCATAGTACAACACCTAGTACTACCTATTACAAAATTATAAACTGCAACAAAATCGATTAACCGGTGGCCGTTATCTGTTGTCGTACCATGATGGATGTGCTTACCAAATCAGCCGCTAAAGATGGTTTCCTTACTGTTTGCCTTCAAATCCCCGAGCACAACTTTGAGACCTTACTCCGGGCAAGCTCCTTCAACAACGTCATAAAACTCCTCCTTGAAAGAATATTGTCGCAATGATTTTTTCTTTTTCGTATTATCTCCTGGATCGCGGTAATATCTGTCGTGTACCGCGTGAGGACATACTGAAGACATTAGTGTTTCAGTAAAACCTGGGGTGTATAACCTCCGCAAGTTCAAGGTCTAAAATTGTAGTTCGTTGATGTTCCGGGTCGGGGTTCCGTTTGAGCGTATTCATTATCCGGTGCTCCACGCGTATCTCTCATAACAAGCCTTTTTTGAAATGGTTGGTAAGTTGCCCAATTTGGTGCGCAAGGCCCATGCTTTAATTCTAGGAGTGGATATTCGGATGCCAATAACCCATTTTGGGGTTGTGAGAGCTGCCGTTGACCCATAGAGGAGTTATGCGGCACCTTCTCTTTTCAACGCCCTGTCTAGTCTTTTTCCTTACTGACCTAAGCTCTATATACGCCGAACTACCTCATATCAAAGGTGTCTGATTCTGCCTGTAGACGATGCCATTGTACCAACTGAGTCCGTCATGCTCCATTTCTTCCTCAGATAGGTTCTCTGACGTAAAAGCTCACTTAGACCTTTGAACTTCTTATTTGCTGATGATGGATATGTATGTATCATGAAATTGGGTACACCGAAACCATTCAAGCTTCAATTATTTATTTTGTAATAAAGAATTGCAATTGATTGATTTCATTCTAATTCCGTAATTTTTTGCCTATTCTGGCTTACTGAAATTAAATTTGCTCAGGTGCGCACAGATAAGTGTTAATGGCACGCATAACAACTATTTTGAATTGATTGCCTTAGCTAACAAGTTGAATCTACCAATGATTATAAATACAAAATTGGCAACGCATTTACTAAACTTTTGACTTAGGATCCAATGTTTTCTTGTCAGGTGAATTTCTGATTAAATTTTATGGTTACGTTGTTGACTCGATATTTTTATTGCGCGTTTTCATATCGCATTTTCGGCAAAGTGCCACAAATCTCAAATGTGCAAAAGTGGAGCTCTTCTGAACGAATGATTAGGATTTTCAGTAAACATTATGATTTTATAATATTCGTCCGGAAAAAAAATTAAGCTATTCATGCGTATTTATCGCGTAGCAAGTTTGACGCATTCGATTTATTTGAATCTCAAAATAAGCATGTTTACATTGGAAGGATCTAGTATGTTGTTGCTATTTGTTTCAAACAAAATCGTCCAATGGTATTTATGAGTGAGCATTCGTCCGAATACCACATAGAGCAACTGTATGTCTCTCGCAATTGAAAGTGGTTAAAATAAGGTTTTATTATGTTTTATTTTTTATTTTTAGTTTAAATTGAAATATAGATACGTATAGATGATAGTATCTATCATTAATAATAAATTTGTCAAATGATAAACTCCTTAAAGCCAGAAGGAATATGTCAGACAAAGACGCATTTGTAAACAACGAGTGCAAAATTCAAGGACAAACTGATTTTGGAGAAAAGAGATATTTTCTTTTTATTGAGATGTTCAACTTACTTGCGTGGGTTGAAATCGTGCCACCACAAAGTCTCTTGGCTTTTGCATTATCATTATAAACTGCGTATTGAGTTTTTGAAATTCAGGGGTTGTTGCTAGTGAGTGCCAAAATCTTGGATACCGCCTTTATTCGATCGGACCAATTTTATATGTACATAACCAGTAAAAATAGCTTAAAACGATATTAAAGAGCTTGAGGTATTTGGTCGTTATAAGCGATACGTCATTGTGACCGATACATACTTACCCCACATATTGACGGATGTTTTAAGATCTTCCCGTGAATGGATGAATAGGTCCCGCTGGACCTTCATACGTACATTTTGTAGGGAAATCGATGGAACGCAATTGAATATTTATAGTTCCTTTTTTGTTATTTTGGACATTTTTTATATGTGTTTGTAGTTTTATTTAATTTTTTTAAAATAATAGTAATATAAAATACTATTTTCTTCATTGAAAAATTTAATGCATTTATTAACTGAATATAGTGCTGTAAACTGACATGCTCTTCGCAGGCAGTGCATGCAAATCTGGTTTTCCTTTGCGTTTTGTCGTTTATTCTGAAAATTCTGAGTGCCTTTTTCTGTCCCATTGTTGTTTGGCTACCGCTGGGCTGTGGAATCCTATGTTGCAATGGTGCTCCGAAGAAGGACTCGATTACATTTTGAACAAAAAACACTCCTATTACCTTGAATTATTTCATTCTGGCTCCGATCTGAGGGGTACCCAACTGCTCAATCAAGGATTGCAGAAATTGTCGACGTATATTGGTTTTGTTTATTGCGCTCGTATTATTTGTTTTTTTTTTTTGCAAATTGAAATAGCGTGTGCCGGGATCGCAAAGGATAGAAGGCTGCAGTGCCTCAGGCAGAAACTCTTCACGGGTCGGGAGCCCGTTAAGTAATAAAATGTGTCCAAATTGGTATTATAGTATTTGAACGGAGTGCACAGAAATCCACTGATGAAATATGACAGATATACTCGATTTCTGATAATAATTGGCAAAGTGAAAGAGCGAATAATAAGAAGAGTTATCATATGAACAAGTTTGCTATCCGTGTGCCAGCTAACACAATAACACATGTGTCAAAGAGCGGATAGTTTTGTTTTTAGTAATATGGCTGTATCAGCCTAGTGAATAATCTATTTACTCTAATCACTCGGTTTTTTAATTTGATATCCTTTAGTGTCTATACATCTATCATTTTCCACAGAAGCAAGCGAACACAGACATATTTTTTTTCTCGAACAATTTTATTTTTCACAGAAGAAAGCAAAAACCCAAACAAAATACTGTTAAATAATTGTATATAATAATAAATGTAAATATATCCCACAGAAGCAATTAAACA
This sequence comes from Portevinia maculata, assembly GCA_949715645.1. Taxonomy (NCBI): domain Eukaryota; kingdom Metazoa; phylum Arthropoda; class Insecta; order Diptera; family Syrphidae; genus Portevinia; species Portevinia maculata. Next base: position 228,126,767 of record OX454526.1, read on the forward strand.
CAAATTTATATAAACCTACATTGTTAACTTTCCAGTTACCTACTGTGTAAGTAACGTTTAACGGAATTCGTTCTAGCCAATTTTTGTTTAAACAAAAATATTGAAAAATATGGATTTTAGAATTTCTTGAGAAAGATTTATCCAATCTAATTTGTTCTGGTCACAATCCATTTAATTTAAATAATCTGATATTTTCATTGACTTTTTATCAAAGAGCAGCTAACAGGTTTTTGTTATAAAAATGTAAACCTAATAATAAATCAATATAAATAATGAATGAGGATATTTAATTTTCGCGTACTCTCCTTTTATATTAGCAGATCCGCTAAAAAAATGTTTTTTTCTTTTTCAAATTAATTCATCTTTTACTCTAAAATCAGTTTCTCTCTAATTGTCGTATGGTGCGCATTGCTTAGAAATATAAAATCTTACAATATGAATTGTTCGGTGTGTTCTCTGAAAATTGATGGCATCAGTACAACAAAAATAAATTGCATTGATTGCAAAAACTTTTTCCATTGTGCCTGCGTGAATATCACTGAAGAAGACGCTAATTATTACCAGCATTCGCCCTCAGTGATGAAGTGATCTGAAACCGGTCAACCTGTCGATGTCGATTGAGGTCGTGGAAGGGTTATGATCCCCTTATCCTGGTCATAACCTCGCCGTTAAGGAAGAAGCAGAACTTTGAAAGCAGAAAGTCATTGATTTACTTTGCAATAATTGCACGATTAGAACTTTTTTTTATATATATTATCAATCGGTTTCTATGTATATTCTAAAATGAGAATTTTGTAAATCGGTTAAAGTTCCTTGGTCTAATAAACGCCTACTGAATTTCAAAAATGCTAAAAACAAAGCATTAAAAAAATTCAGGAAATCAAATACTGAATCAGATAGGAAGTTTTTCTGTCAAATTCGTAAGGAATATGATTTTCTGAGCAAATGTCTACATAAGCAATATGTTTTGAATATTCCATCTCGTATTTTAGTCGATCCCAAGGCTTTTTGGAATTTTTTAAATAGCAAACAAAGTTGTGCTACTCTGCAAGAAAATATGGCATACAATGGACGGTCATGAAATGATCTACAGAGTTCGTATGAACTTTTTGCAAAATTTTTTGATCTGTCTATGTTGATTATTATTCACTCATTTTTCCTCTAATAATTTATATTGCAACTCAATTAGAAATGCTATCATAATGTCAACTTTATCTTTTTCTGAAAGTGATACGACACCTTCCCGTAAGAATGTACTTAGCGACAATTTTTCAGAAAATCATTTTTTTTATATGTCCTTATAACTTGTGCCAATCACCACGTTTTGGGCTTGGTTTGAGGTTTCTATCAATGATACAAAAGAAACTATAATAGAAATAAAAATGGAAGTATCCGACAAATTTGATAGGTAGCTGTTTGTTATTCCCTGTAAATTGTTGTAACCGTCAAAACTATTATGCTAAGCGCTACGATACTAAAATTGTACACATGGCGCTTAGTTCAACCGATATTGTCGTTTAGAACACAATACCACCGAAAAGTTGTTCCATTTGTTGTCGCTTGATATATTTTTGTCTAGATATAACCGGTGTTTTGAAATATTTTTAGTCTTGCCGTTAGGTTTCAAGTCCCCTTGCCAGTGGTTTGCGTTTTCTTTTGAGTGAAGATCATTGTAAGTGCAATTTACAGCTGTAAATTGCACTTATTGCAGTCAAATACGTATTTCATAATAATTTTGTAAAAACAGAATAAATACAAATGAACTAAACGACAATATTTCTTGGAATCCTATATTATTTCCTACCATCAATGATTTAAGCGCCATTTACCCCTGTATCAAGCGACAATCTTTAGACCATAAAAATATTCTAAGCAACAAAAACCTCTGTATCAAGCGACAATTTTTAGACCATAAAAATGTTATAAGCGACAAAACCGTTTTATCTGATTGAAATTTCGTTCATGTAATACTCGTAATAAAAAAAAAATTGCGGCGCAAATCTCAATCAAAAACATAGGGGCGGGCTACAGTCCGCTTGGGCGAACTGTTGGATACCCTATTCTTATTCCTATATCTCATAAGTGGGCGTGACAAAAATTTAAAGGATTTTATCGAAAAAACTAAGCTTTTGTAAATAAAAACGCTCCCTAGCTCAAACTTTGGTTTTTCAATAAAATTGTTTTATTTAATTGTGGGCGTGTCAGTAGGCGGATTAAAAAAAAATTTAAGTATGAGCATAAAGGGCACCTAGAGAGTATATACTATAAATTTCAGCTCCCTAGCTCAAACTTTGGACTTTCAAAAATAAAAAAAAAATAATTGTGGGCGTGTCAGTAGGCGGATTTTGAAAATATTTACACATGAGCATAAAGAGCCCCTAGAGAGTATATATTAAAAATTTCAGCTCCCTAGCTCAAATTTTGGTTTTTCAAAAAAAATATTTTATTTAATTGTGGGCGTGTCAGTGGGCGGATTTTGAAAATTTTATGTCCCAATCAGTTTTATGGGCCATAGATCATATATAAAAAATTTCAGCTCTCTAGCTCAAAATTCGATTTTTTCCAAAATTTTGTTTTTTTGAGTTTGTGGGCGTGTCTGTGGGCGGATTTCAAAAATTCTTAAACTTGATTATTTCGGGACCCTAGAGAGTATATGGTTAAAATTTCAGCTCTCTAGGTCCAGTTTAAAGGCCTAATTTTTGCCGACGGACGGACGGACGGACGGACGGACGGACGGACGGACGGACGGACGGACGGACGGACATGGCTAGATCGACATTACTATCGATGCTGATCATAAATATAGTAACTTTTAGGGGTCTACGGGCAATATTAAGGTATGTTACAAACTATGCGTCAAAATTAATATAGCCTTAGAATAGGGTATAATCAGATCTAGGTGATTTTAGGAGCAGTTTGAACCCGTGTATCTTATTGATTACAGCGGCTTCATGGCCCTTAAATCCAGCTTCTTAAAATAATAAATGTGAGCGAAGCTTCTTTTTTGGCAAGAATGGAAGAGACCTACAATGTCGCAACTTGTTTTTTTGGATGTTTTTAAGACTAGAGGTGGGGTTAAGAAAAAAATTTACCCAGGTGTTACTGTGGGGATTTAACTTGGAACCCCTAGATCAATTCGAAACTGTGCTGTATTGGAGAAGTCGAATACATACCACAAATCCTTCGTGCACATGATAAGATTAATATAGGAGGGGAAGCATACATATTCTGTCAGATCTTAAGTCAAATTTATGGCAATTGTCTCCTATTATTGGGCTTTTGTTATTCTTCGGAAAAATGGATGACAGCGAAAATAGGTTAAGTGACTGTTATGTTGGGAACCAGGGTTGAGCCACAGGGGCAACTTTGATACAGGTGAGGAGAACGCGGCATGGTTGTGGTTGCTCGGCTCAGCTCGTCGGACGGGGGTAGTTCTTGCCCCCTCACCATATACCACCTGCTCAACAAACGTTTTGTTCATGCCAAAAAAAGGTTGAGAAAAGAGAAAAAAAGGAAAGAAAGCTACTCTACGTAGACCACGGACGGACAAAAAAAAAGATAGAAAAGTTAAAATAAGGAAAAGAAAATGTCCAAGGACACAGGCCGATACCCAAGAGAGAGAAGGGAAGGAGCACCCGAACTAATCTAGCTAACCTAAATTAAAACTAACCTAACTTAAAATTACAAGCTATGCCCTAAAATGTACCTAAGCTAACTTAAAACTACACTAAAACTATCTTACCCTAACCGCAACTCACTTTCCCTAAATTTCTCTTTGGTACCGGGGTCGTTATGAGCCCGAAACATGCCAGATGTTATTGGCAAGGGTTGGCCAGCCCACCCTTGTGTCTTTCGACACAACCTTAGCTATCACTCTGGCCGATGTTGTGAGTGATAGCCCCTCAGCGAACCCTCCAGTCACGATTTATGTCAGTATGTACGTAGAGAAAAGTTCGTATGTCGTCGCGTCATGTCGTCAAAGTTTGTATTTTCCTGTTATGTCATTGTCAATCTATAGAAGGACGGCCTTCACAGCCGTCCACATACCAAATGCAACGATTTAGCCGCGCATTTTTAAAAGCACAAGAAAAAACCAAAATTCAAGGCCATGAAAGGCTTTCTTAAAATTTAATATATTAAAACTATCAAATAAGGGCAGAATTCACAAAAGAAATGTACCTTAGCCTTACTTACAATTCGAATTCAAAAAAAAACTAATTAAAATTAAACTAAAACTATGGTTTAAGAACTTCAAAAGACTAAGTAAAAGAATGAAAAATACTAAAAATTACGAATCAAAAAAAAAAACCATTCAAAAAAGCAAAAAAAAAAAGATTTCAAAAAATATAAGGCTTCAAAAAAAAATAAAATTGAAAATTAAAAATTATTTCAAGCCAAAGGGCTAAAACTATACGCCACTGCGTGTCAGCATTTCTTGGTGCGTGTTCTTGTTGTTGCTACAAACCGGGGGGCGGAACACTACGCACTGCACTACGTTCTTTTTTTGTATATTATTGTCCTTTTATATATTATTTGTTTCACTGTTTAATGTTGTCACTTTTGTATTCTTGTTGGTGTTGTTATAAATTGTCTTTGTTCACTGTGGTTATGATGGTCGTTGTTGTCTTGTATGTGGTTGCGGCTCTGTGGCCGTACAAGCTGAACCCGTTGAAGCAGTTTCGCTGGCCTCCACGGGAGATTGTCCCAGCACGGCACTTAGACGCTAAGGCCCAAGGTCAACAAAAAAAAAGGCAGAGGTTTGAGCACCAGCCCAAAAGTGGTGGCCCAAATAAGACCCAAACCTTGAAAAATATGCTCTTAGTTAGCTTTTCATATTAATGTCGAAATTCTACCTACCTCTGCAGCGACTTTTCCGGTATGAAATGACCTTTCCGCCCTTCAAACAGACCAGATAAGAGTTCGGCTATATATCTACCATGAGAATCCCCGTGAATAAATTTATTTTCTATTTACCTTTTAAAATTTAACTCACCCAAGATTTATTTCTCGCAGTGTATTATTGTAAGCACAACAAAACTTGCACAAAAAATAACCAAATTAACTTCGAGGGCATTGACCGCTTAGAAATAATAAAAGTCCGCAGCTGTGTTGTTGACCGTAAAAGTATGTATGTATGTACATAGTATTTTATTCTTGTTATCCCTCTCTTTGTTCTCTGAGTCACTTGTCCGTCTATTTCTGTTCTTTTTTTCTTTGTCCTCTTTCTATACCCTATTCCTTCCTTTTTCCTTCTATCAATCCCTTTCTAATTTCCCTTCCTATTCAGCTAATCCTGGAAGGAGAAACAAATAGTTCACCTTCCAGTCGTCAAGATTCGTTGTTTCGTTTTGTGTGGTCAACAAAATAAATACTCCTAGTTATAAAATACATAATGTAATCCTAATCACTAAAAAAAATAAAATAATATAAAATAAAAACGTATACCTAAACGATCAGCCATTACACAACACAAAGGAAAGGAAGAGATTGGAAGAAAGGAGAAAGCGCAGACAAACTTGTAACAAAAAAAAAAAAACACAAACTGTCAAAACATCGTGGTTGTCGGGCGATTGGAGAGGATTGTAAATACATTTATATCGTTTATTGTTAGTTTTATTATTGATTGTAGAATTAATATTATGATTATTTGTAGGGAAAGGATTTGGAAAGGAATTGGACATGTGAGTTTCATCTATGCTTTACTGAGGTTTGGCTGCCGGAATACATATTTTTCGCTTTGTGTCTCGAGTGAAATTATTTGTTTACTTTCATTTGTCATTCATTGTATTTTGTTTTCAGGAGTTTGTATGGTGGGAGGCAGGAGATGGGACCAGGAAGGCAATGAGGCTCAATGAACGGCTCCGTAACATGACTTTGAATTGTATGTCCTTCTTAGCCATGCATCGTAATAAACAATCCTTATATGAATGCCGAAAGTATACGTAACAAAATTCTATTGACAGTCAGTGGCTGCTTTGAATACATGTTGCAATTCCGTATTTGGATCCAATCGACATGAGGGTGCCAATTGTTGTCTTTTGTTTGGTTAATGACATCAAAGTTATCATCGCAAAGTAAATAATTCATTTTTAAATTTGAAAACGTTCCCTATTCCGAATTGATAAGCCCAATCATACAATTTGTTTCGACCAGACTATCAATCAAATTGGACAATTGCTCTCTTGAAAAGAATACATAAATGACTCAACAATTTTCGAGTATTTACATCCCTGACAACAAACAACAGATACGTGAAAACAACAATAACAAATGTTGTGTGATCATTCATATCGTCAAAGGTTAGTTGAGTCATTCGTGCTGGGCTGGAAAAAATTGCTCGGTTTATAATGATAGCCACGTCGCCACATCTTAGTGCGTTGATCGACTGGAAGAGCAAAATAGAGCGATTTGTGCGTTTTTTTCACGAACTATTATTAGTATCTACATCTTTTTCGCGACTACGACATCATGAGTTTTAAAGAAATTTGGCCTTTGACTACCACTTCTGATATTTTTGGTATCTGCTGATTGTCGCTAGTTTTTCAGCTATATACGAGTATGTTTGTTGCTAGCTGCAGGAAACCACTCCTACTGGATCAGATTTTTCTGTACGTATTAAGTGTAGGGAGTTATATGGTTATATACATCCTTTTATATAAACATTAATAATACATTCTATGGTTTTAACAACGATCGATGATAGACTAGCAGGTCTTAGCATATTCCTGGGGTTAGAGTTGAATATCACCAACCGGCTCCCACGCTGATAGGTTGGGCATTCCATTCAAACCACACTGCGGCAGTTGCAAAGACCCATTGGAAAAGGAACCAGAAAACCCACCCGGCAAAGCTTTCTTTGGCAACCTATTAGTTTTAGCAATATAAAATTCTGCAACATTATTGATTTACTCAACTCCACAGGAGGGATTCGAAACACAAGTTGACACCCTTGGTCCCATGAGTGGTGCTATTAAAACGGCGCCCACGAGCTAATTATGTATGTCCTAGTGTGCTACCAGGCAGCCACTCCTACCTACCTACTTACCTCGAACATTTCAAAATCAGCGGTCTGCTTCAGAAAAGCGAGTTCATCGTCAGTCTCTTAGTTTGTGGTAGACTTTTAAGTTTCACGCCTCGTTTGACCGATCGACTGCAAGAAAAATCACGTGATTTGGCATCAGCAGTTAAGCACGTTTACGCGATTGTGGATAGGCTTCAAGAAGAACGAAAAATTGCAAAACTATAATTCGATGAAATTTTTAGACCAGCTGAAAAACTAGAGAATATTTATATTTAACTCGGAGTTCTGAGACTCACGTTGAGGTAGACAGCTCGATCTAATTATCAAGCTATGTTGAATGGTTGAATCGTACTTTCGTTTTGCTGTTTTTATTCCTTGCATCGATATGCTGATTCAGAATTTGTCGAACAAATTTCTCAATAATAGTGCGGGAGTCCTTTCAAACTTAAAGAAACTTCTCCCTGGATTTGCTGCACCTGAAAAGGGTGCCGTGAAATAACGCCGAACGAAATATGGCCTTCAGCGTTGCCAGACGTCCCGATTTTGGCGGGACGGCCCGATTTTTAAATCAAAATTAAATGTCCCGCGCGGGACAGGCTCAGTCCCGCTTTTCGGGGATAACTCGAACGTGCACGCAGCGTGCTCAGGAAGCGTGGGTATGTGGCACAGACAAGTGTGTACTGGCCGCCCGCCCAGCGCGTAATAAAAATAAGAGTGCGGGAGAGAGAGTAGTGATGCCAGACGTTGAGAGAGTAATCAAGGTTTGGCCTGCTTTAAAAAGCAATTTTGATAGGCAAGAATCATGTGCGAAAGCCATTGAAAATATTTTTTACTCCGAAGCAGAGGAAACAAAAACTCTAGCCTACTTGCATTTTGTTCATAATGTGATGAGTGCTTTTGGTACATTAATAAAAGTGTCTCAGGGAAATGATATTGCCATAACAGAAATGCATGAGTCGCCTCTTCCGCTCAAGGTTGACTCAAAGGCTAAACGATGGGTTTTTCGGCTACCAGACGAAACAGATTTTAAATAAATTGGTTGAATCTGAACGGACCAAAGACTTCGAAGACTTCAAAATTTTTTACACAAATTGCCAACAATATATAGACAAAGCGTTATAATTTTTCAGATGAAAATATTTTTTCCAGACTTAAATTCATAAACCTGGAAAATTAAGTTAGTTTTGACATGATGGAAAATGCTGTATCTTAGGTAGATAACTTATATGAAGCATTTAACTTGTTAAAATCAACCTTGGACGTATTAGTAGGAAATTGCAAAGACACCACTGCCACCACCGCACAAAAATGGCACCAGCTCTTTCAACAGTTTCCAAAAAAAGATATCAGGAATATGTTTAAACTAGTGTCTTTCATATTAAGTATCCCATCATCAAACTGCTTTCCTGAACACGTTTTTTTCCCGATTAATTTAAAATGGTCGGATGCCAGAAACAAACGAAGAAATATCATTTAATTCATATAAATAATTATTCTCTTATTGTAAGTTGCAATTTGTAACACTCACTCCACAGACTATTGTTTAACCCTTAACTGATGTCGTGAAAATAGTGAACGCCTCTATAGTCGTGGGGTCCATTGGACCCAACTGTTTTAAAATATGATTAAAATAAAAGTATTAATTTTTTTAAATATTTTTTTTATTAAACTTTAAACTAAACAACTAAAAATGTAATTTTTAAAAATTACCGACGGGAACAGTCGGTTTTACTTCAAATTTGCACTTTTATTAATAAGTCTCAATATACAAGGTGGCGCAAAAGTCATCACCCAGTGGCGTTCACCAATCCGACTGAAAACTACATAGGATAGATGTCAAACGTCGTGGATCATTTAGAACATTGGCACACAGAATTGCTAAGGCACACCCAAGGGCTGAAAACCCTATCGGAAGATGCTATAATTTTTGCAAATAGCGGCAAATGTCAATTTTACTTTGACATTTGTGAAGTAAACAGATGACAACTTTTGCGCCACCTTGTACTTACTCGTATCATAAAAAACATGTAATTTATAAAAATATATATAAAATATAAAACAAAAGTATTTAAATAAAAAAAAACATTTTTCTTCAATTCTAAAACTTACTTTTTAAAACTATGTTAACAAAAACTAAAAATATTCTCCTTGAAAAATGTTGACATTGGTCAAAGTGAGCTGCTTTATAAGCATGAGAGGCACACTTGTTTTGAACAAGTCAAGCAAATGGGCAGCTTGTACGAAGCACAAAGGTACACAGTATTAGCTTTTTTATTAGACGGGCACAGAGAACACCTTTTCCTTTTATTCCTTTCCAGTTTTAGAGCTTCTTCATCATCTGGAGCTGCATCTGCTTCAAGTCTAAGGATATTACGAATGCCAGTCTTCAATTGCACAGGAAGTCTTTGGGTATAAAATCTCTCCTTCATGCGGGGTTCACACAAAATTTTTGCAAGCCCTTTCATAAATACCAACCTTGTCATCTTCGATGCTGATTCATGGCTCTGCTGGATGATATAAGCATTTAGTGCACTCATGTCCAATAGTCTATATAAAACAGCCATCGGCCAACGACGAGTTCTGCGACTGCATGAATACACTGAACACATTTGATCTACAGAGTCAACACCACCTTTTATGCTATTATAATGAAGGATAATTTCAGGTTTATTGATAGACTGATCTACAAAGTTATCATGGTGCATGGATGACATGAGGATGACAGATTTGTTTTTTTTCGTTACATAACTCACAATTGTTGTATCCTTTGTAAATCCGAACAGTGATGATCCGACTTGTCTATCTTTGTGAGGCAAAAACGATTTTGGAATTTCATTCTTATTTTTCTTCAAGGTACCGACGACCTTGATTTCATCACATTTATAAGTTCCATCGAAGTGTACCAGTTGTCTGTCGTGATGTTGCGATTCGAGTTAAAAAATGGTTTGCATAATCGCAGACACGCTTGCGTTGGTATTGGGTACTTTTTCTCTTCCTCTGTTAATGTAAGACCCTCTGTATTTTTGCCGCAGTAAAGATACGTATTAAATGCGTAGTGCGTTTTTGAATCCGCGAGGCATTGCATTTTTAGCCCGTATTTGTTCGGTTTACTCGGAATATACATTTTAAATTTGCAACGGCCACGAAAAGCAACCAACATTTCATCTATAGTAGCATTAGCACCGATTGAGTAATTTTCTTGAGCGTTTTTATTAAAAAAATTTATAATTTCTGTCACAATGCAACCTATATCTGTTTTTTTTCGTTCATTTCTATCATTTGGATTATCAAAACGAAGACATAATAGGAGTGTATAGAATCGCAATGCGGACATGCATAGTCGGAAAATGTCTCGACCTGTTCCATCTGTAGCAAATAAAGATATAACGGATTCATGATTGGACTAAACCCAGCTGAGTAAAGCAATAGGCCCAAAAATGCGTCTAGCTCTTGTGGAGTACATTCCTTTAGTTCTGCACGGTTCGGGGACTTGTATTTTAATCTAAACATTGCCAGTTTCACGTTTGTCCAAGTTAGAATTTTGTTCTTTATATTCGAATCAAATATTTTGTCCAACGCCTCTTTTGGATCAAACCGGTCAACAGGCCTTGATCGAGATGTTGTGTAAGGCAATCTAATAATGTTGTGGCTCCTGACTCGAGCGTTTCTTGCAGGTGGTGCTTTAGCCCACTTGAACCGGTTTTTTGCGTAAAGGTACCCACTGCTAGAAACCTCTTCAACCACATCAGCTTCATCTTGATGAGTATCTTCGCCAGCAGAATCAGACAATTCGGAGTTGGATTCATGGTCACTTAGTATTATAAATTCTTCATCACTGTCCGAAAAATCATTATCAGAATGAGTATTACCCTGCAATGGTCTTAAATTCGATCCATTTTCGTCTTCATCGCCGGACAATTCATTCAACCATTGCTCAATTATAAAATCTTGATTGCCACTGATACTTGCCATTGTAAATACCTGAAATAAAACAAAAAACCTTGTTAAACATAAACTACATAAACAAATAAATCACGTATCTATAGTCGTGGGTCCAGGGGACCCATGTTGATACTGAAACTAACCTTTATTGAAGCGAGTGAAGTGTGTCCTTCTCACTGTGCACACGTTAACTGACTGTAGCAAGGTACTGAAAAGTAGAAACAGCTACGGTAACTGTTGCGCTTTTTACACACGTTTAAAGTTTGAACATGGGTCAACTGGACCCACGACATCAGTTAAGGGTTAAAACGCCATATTTTTCTAATGAATAAAACTTTTTTTGAATTTGATTTCTGTTTTTTTTTTATTATTTTGAGGACGAATAAGACTCATCTATTTAACGATAGGGTAAATCTGATTTAAAATATTATATTTTTATTAAAATACATTTTCTATGGCTATTTTTGCTATCTATTGCCATGTAAACGTAATTTTAATTCAAATAAAAAGATAAATATATGAAAACTTCTGATTGTGTACGTTTTTTTACTATGTCCCGCTTTCGACGAAAGAATCTCGCTGTTTTCACTCAAAAAGTTCCAAAATTCCGACTTGGCAAAATAAAAAAATGGCAACGTTGGCCTTATATCACTTTGCGTTAGTGAAATAAAGCCATATTTCAATATATGACCTTTTTTCGCTTTCTGAAAGCGAAATAAGGCCATACGAATTCATTTACCCAAAGTGCAATAAGGCCAAGTGCTGAAATAAAACATACTCCAAATCAAACACTGACCCCGAGCAGGGGGGTTGCAGCGGGGCAACATGGCCCCCATAGGCATTGCACTGTTTATGGAATCCACTTGCAATTTCGCAACTAATCCCATAAACAGTGCAATGCATATTGACTCCCTGCGATGGAAATTGAAATAGGGCCATATGTTTAAATATGGCGTTATTGCGTAAGACGTTTTGGCGCCTCTTCCGGACACAACAGCAACTGCAAGTGTGGAAAGGGCCTTTTTGACTCTCACAAGAATCTAAAAAATTACATACGGAACTCAATGGGCAACAAAAGACTCACTGCAGTGGCCGTACCGCATATCCATGGGGACTGTCGATTCAAATGAGGTTCTCGAGATTTTGTCAGCAAAGAAACATCGGAGATTAAAATTTTGAATTACTTCACTTCGATCAACTTCTTTGGATAGGATATCAATGACAATAAAAAAGATTATTTGAACTGTAATAATTCCTATTTTAATAACAGAAATATCCATATATTCCCTATTGGTATGACACCAATGCGCAGCATTTTTTCCGTGGTTCATTTTGCTTGTCTCAGTTCTAGCTTTTATTCTGTGAGAACGAACCTGTATTTGGCCCCCGTTCAGTGTGTTCGACTTGATTAAATTGTTCTCAACCTTCTTTCTAAAGGTTCTTTCATTACGGACTTCACAACCTCTTTTTTAAATAAAATGCAAACTACTTGAGATATCTCAAAAAAAATGTATTGGCTTGAATTACTATCAAAAGGTTTATTAATGGAATTTGAGTTCGTTCAGATGTCCACCACGAAAACGTATGCAGCGGTCGATACGTTGAACCCAATTTTCAATGACTCGGCCGCACATTTCGGCAGATACGGCCGCTCTTTCTTGTTCAATATTGGCTCTGAGCTCCTTTAACGTCGCCGGCTTGTTGGCAAAGACCAATGATTTAATGTAGCCCCATAAAAAAAAGTCTAGAGGCGTTTAATCACACGATATCGGCGTCCAATAGACGGGTCCGTTTCTCAAGATAACACTTTCACCGAACTGAGACTTCAACAACTCGATTATTTCTCCGGTGTGTGGCTTGTGGCACCGTCCTGTTGGAACCACGACGTAGCAGTTTAACCAAAAATGCGATGAAATTCTTCATTTTCCTCCATCATGTCAAAAGTCTAATTCGAGAACGTACGTTGCTTCATATCATCAAGTGGCTTTAGTTCTTGAGTCAGCTTGATTTGTAAGGGTTTAGGCCAAGATCCTTATACAAAATTCGCCATAATGTGGTCTGGGTGAGGCACAATTCTCGAGAACGCCGTGAAATTGACTGATGGGTTTGTGAAGGACGCCTCTACGGCAGCAATATTCCCCACACTTCGGGCAAAACGAAAACTCAGTGGCACGGCAACAGTGAATATTCTAGCTCAAATTTGTTTACTACACTATGAATTGCTTGTCTACTGGGACGAGAATTACGGCCTAAAATTAGCGTTACCGCTCTTAAAGTTGCGACCACCGACACGGAATTTCGGTAGTAAATTTTAATTATTTGTAAACGTTGTTCCTTCATGTACTTCATCACTATGAAAATGCTGATGTTACTGAATATTTGGACATTGACAGTTCGGTAATCGGTTTAAGGGTGCGTTCACACTGAAAGTTTGAAGTTGTCAAGTCGCTAATGAAATACTCGTTAAGTTCAATATGTTTGTCATCACACTGAGGAACCTTACATCTACACAAACGGACGCACGCCATTGGAATACAGCAAATTCAAGTTCATTATGTAAATATTAGACTGTGCATTTTCAACAGTGACGACACTTATTTTCCTTTTCATCGGACAGAAACAAAATCTTTAAGATTATTAAACAATTTAATTGGCATGACTTCTTAAAGTTTTCCTAAAATGGAATGGCCGTAGGAATTGTTGTTGACCTTGATGGATCAATGAAAATATTCTATCGATATTCAGCACCATTTTTTTTTTTGGAAAGACAAATTGTTTCAAGGGGCTTTCAAATAACCTTGATTTATTTCTTTTTTGATCTTATTTGCGTGGCTACGAAACTCTTTATCTTTGCATGACAAATTATAATTAAAGACGCAGACGTTTTGATGCAAACAAGTAGGTGCCCACATGTTGTATAAAGTTCCTCACCGCGACTATACTTGCGATTAAATCCTTGAACTCTGCCTCTTCAAATTCCATCGCAGCTCTTGACTGCCGTTCTCTCTTATGGAGATGGCGGAGCAGTTTAACATTCACCTCTGTTGGGTGCTTTGGCATAGAGACATTCCAGGAAACAGTAGGGCAGATGAACTCGCCAAAAAACTAACCACATTAGCTGTTTTACCTGTCAAGGGTTCTCTAGGTATACCAATCGCTACATGCAAACTTTTGTTCAAGCTATTCGCAAGAGAACAAACCTAAGGTGGACAAGTAGTAATACATGTCTAGCGCCTAAGCATATCTGGCCAAATCTGGACCTGCGACGCTCTGAGTGTCCAATCTCACTAAACCGACTACAAATTAGCTCCGCTATAAGTGCCATTACAGGGCACTTTCTAATAGGCAGGCACGCATCAAGGCTTGGGGTTTACTCAAACGACTTCTGCAGAAGCTGCATGGACGAAAGGGAGGAGGAGACTACACTTCACATTCTTTGTACCTGTCCTGCTCTCATAAAGAAATCTCTATCCAGGAGCATTTTTGCTTAATGATCTAGGTAACTTGGATAGCAGTGACATTAGAAGACTATCGCGCTTCATAAGAAGCTCCAACTGGTCAAACAACTAGTGAGAGAAATTCCTTGATCAGTGTGGTATCATATTGGACCTCACATTGGTCTAAGTGTGTTGGCCTTAAGCCGACAACCACCTCAACCTAACCGAACATATCACTGGGCTCTTACACTTCGCACAAGCAAATGTTTGGAGAAGCGAGACTTAAGGCTCAAATCGCCGTTTATGAATATTATTTATTATTTTCTTGTTGAGGGAAACTCAAAGCCTTTGTAAGTCTCTTCGCCACGAAGTTAAGGACGTAATTTGAGTGCGAATAGTTGATGGTGTCCGCATGTCCACAAACTAAAAAAAAACAATTTTTCGAAAAAATCGAATTTTGAACTAGAAAGCTGAATTTTTTGTTGTATGATCTATGACTCCTAAAACTGCTCGAGAGATTAAATTTTCAAAATCCGCCCACTGACACGCCCACAATTAAATAAAACACTTTTATTGAAAAACCAAAATTTGAGCTAGAGAGCTGAAATTTATAATATATACTCTCTAGGGGCCCTTTAAGCTCATGTGAAAATATATTCACAAAGTAAAATACAGTATAATCTCGATAATTCGTACCCCGTTAATTCGTAAACCCCTCTTATTCGAAATAAACTGCAGGTCCCTTGAAAAAATCCCGGTTATTCGTAAAAAAAACAGTGCATTTCGGACTTTCTGGCAAAAACGGTTACCGTTATGCTAACGTAAATGTCCTGACATTGCAGACTTCTAACCGTGTACATAAGTGTCTGTCCATTTGTGATTTTTTTTTTGTACATACATATTTATTATGTAAGTACATATGTAGAAAAATTGGTTTTTATTGTGTTTAATATTGAATTTGAATTTAAAACATAAAATTCTTTAAATCGTATTTTTATTTTTTAAACCTTCAATAATTCGTAATCTCGCTAATTCGAAAACCCCTATAATTCGTAATAAACTCTAGGTCCCTTGACACTACGATTTATCGGGATTATACTGTATTTGCACTTCCGCTCGATTTCCGCACACAATTGTGCGAAAATGGAGCCCTTAGTGTAAATGCGAGATTTCTTTGAGCATTCATACTATTAAAAAAAAATCCTTTAATGTTCCGTTAGTTTCCCATCAAGATGCTATCATGATGTGTAACGGCACTCTAAGATGGGCTGAAGAAAATAGCAGAAGTTTTCAAAAAATCTCCCTTTTACAAAATTTACGCGAAATAGCCAAATTATATATATATATCTATTATATAAATAACAAAATTGGACGATTATTTTAGCATTGGGTGTAATAAGTCAAATTGACTATAAATAAATGTGTTTTAAACTATCATTTAGTGTGTATGTGTAGACATGATTTTTTTTATGTTTTTTGTTTGTTTTGTGAACATTCGAATTGCGCACATTCTCGATTTGCGCAAATGGCCTAAATTTTACCTAGTGCGCAAATCGAGCTTTGCCTGTATGTACGAGTATATACTCGCTAGGGGCGCTTTATGCTCATGTGTAAATATTTTCAAAATCCGCCTGCTGACACGCCCACAATTTAAAAAAAAACTTTTTTGAAAATCCAAAGTTTGAGCTAGGAAGCTGAAATTTATAATATATACTCGCTATGGGCCCTTTATGCTCATGTGTTAATTTTTTTAAATCCGCTTACTGACACGCCCACAATTAAATAAAATAATTTTATTGAAAAACCAAAGTTTGAGCTAGGGAGCGTTTTTTTTACAAAAGCTTCGTTTATTTTTGATAAAATCCTTCAAATGTTAACCATAACCATACTTAGACTTTTGTCACGCCCACTT
This sequence comes from Portevinia maculata, assembly GCA_949715645.1. Taxonomy (NCBI): domain Eukaryota; kingdom Metazoa; phylum Arthropoda; class Insecta; order Diptera; family Syrphidae; genus Portevinia; species Portevinia maculata. The sequence goes on from OX454526.1 coordinate 228,143,079, forward strand.
ATGAGGGATAGGAATAAGAATAGGGTACCCAACAGTTCGCCCAAGCGGACTGTAGCCCGTCCCTGTGTTTTTTTTATTGAATTTCATTAAAATGGGCAGAGAAAATGGTTGAATTTGGAAGAAAGTGCTTTAGTTGAAGCTTACCATCAGGAGAGCTTTTCAAATCGTGAAATAGCCAGTTAAATTGGTCGAAGTAAACACCTCAAAGAAATGTTGTCTTGTCGGATGAAACCATTTTAACTTGGATGGTCTTACTTCACTCGAGATAAGGAGGAGTCATGGTATGGTTCGCGATTTCATAATATGGCGCTTTTGAATTATTGGTAACCGATTCCAACAAAATGACTGGTGTTTTCTACAAAGTTCTTCTGGAAGCAGCTTTTCTCGCAATAAAGGAGCTCTTTGGACACATTCCATGTATATTCCAGTAAGATAATGCGCCTAAACACAATTCACACTTTGTTAAAGAATGGACTAATAGTCAGGACCGGCTCCAGCCAAACAAGCGCCCTGTGCAAGATTTACAGAAAGCGCCCTATTTTGAGTTAGATTCTCCTTAAAGTTGCATTATTGCAAGTGATGTGAGTTAATGTGCAAAAATTCAGCACAGGTGTGATGGATGTTGCTATTTTGGGATTATTGGAACAAGTTTTTTGTTTTAAATGCAAATGCGCAAGGTAAAATAAAATTTTCTTACTTCTAGCAATGCGCCCGGAATTTGGCGCCCTGTGCATTTGCACATCTTGCACATATGGTTGGTCCGACCCTGCTAATAGTGAAAACATTTGAATACTGCCCTAACCGCCGTATGCGTGAACATTAGAATTTTTGAGGTTATATCCAATGATACAGGCAAAATGACACATAATTGATTGAGATAAATGAAAAAATAAAAATATTTCAACAAAATATGGAATTTTGCTATTTGTTGACTTTTTTGCAGGTGCAACTATCTCATTATTGAAAATAATACAACAAAAATTAAGTTCTAAAACATAACTCAGGTGCGACTATTCAATTGAACCGCACCGTACCTCTTTGTAGTACTTACTATGTTGTTACAGAAATCTTGAGGGTTTATTTAGCCATTTGTAACTACACATAAAGTTGATTTAAAAAAAATCTATATAGTACACTCGACAGCAAAAAAACCGGCCCACCCACTACGTTCAAGCTCTGATTCGATTTTCTTTAAAAGTATAACACATACTACTAAAAAAGTGGTGCCTACAGAAAGTGCTTTTCATGTCAATTAAAATGATTTTAAATTGATTCTTAAGTACCGTTAACTCACATTATAATCAAGCAAGAAACACAATGCTAACGATTTACTTTGTTTTGTCTAGATTTCGCGATTACCGTTTTTTTTCTACAATGAGGTTAGTCAGTGTCTGTTATATTTTTTTTCAGATTTAGTCCAGTGTTTACACAGCCGCTTGTATTTTTGCATTTTTTTACGTTGTTACTAATGGATACGACACCTCAGGATGTAGCTCAAAATGAAGCACTACTTCAAGCAGGCGTTGCGCAACGTGAGGTCGCTCGAAGACTTCAAATTAGCAGATCTTCAGTGCAACGAATTTACAGAAGATACCTAGAGACTGGGGCATTCGATCGACGTCCAGGTACAGGCAGACCTAGGGCTAAATCAGCAGCAGATGATCGGTTTATTAAACTTACTATTCTGCGAAATCACCGCCTAAATACAGTTCAAGTTCAACAATGTCTGCGGGACGAACACCAAGTGTTCATATGCTCAGATACCGTCAGAAGTAGACTTTTTGAAAAGAACCTGACTTCAAAGAGTGCTGCAACAGGCCCAGGATTAACCGTAGCCTACCATCGAGTACGCCTTGAGTTTGCTCGACTGCATAGGGATTGGACGTTGGAGCAGTGGGTAATGTACTCTTTACTGATGAGTCCAGGGTGAGTCTACATGTAAGTGATCGATGTCAGAGAGTATATCGTCGCGTTGGTAAACGATATTCTCAATGTTGCATCGAGGAAACTTTTGCTTATGGATGATGATCTGTAATGGTCTGAGGCGGCATCTCCTTAATTTGATTTAATTTGGTGGGGGCATGCGCCCCCATTTATTCAGCTTAATACAAGCTATAATATGTCTTAAAACAAAACTAAGACTTATAGCTAGACTTAAAAACTAATACTTACAAGCTAGATATTAAGTTAGGGTTTATGGAGAAGGAGGTTAAGTTTAATGGAGGGAGTGATGCGGTTGAAATCAAAAACAGAAATGTTTGAATTTACCTTCCGTAGCATACGGGAAATTGGTTCGTTGGAGCGATAGAACGTGCGGTGGGTTGGTAGATAGAACAGACGGGGATGTCTTAAATTACGAGGGTTAGTATTAAAGGAGATGGAGTTGTAAAGGGACGGGCAATCGATAGAGCCTGAGAGGAGGCGATGAATGAAGAGAATGTCTGCTGCATCCCTGCGATCTTCAAGGCTATTCAAGTTAATGAGTTTGAGGCGGTCTAAATAAGGAGGAAGAATTAGGGGATCGGTCCAAGGAAGTCCGCGGAGGGCAAATCGAAAAAAACCTCGTTGTATGTTTTCGATTCTGGTTACATGAACTTGCTGAAAGGATGACCAGGTTTGGCTGGCGTATTCGAGGAGGGGGCGGACAAAAGTAATGTAGAGAGATCTGGTAACGTATGGATCAGAGAATTCCTTTGACCACCGTTTAATGAACCCAAGGGATGAATTTGCTTTACGAATTATCTCGTCAATGTGCGAACGGAAGTTAAGCTGGCGGTCGTACAATATGCCAAGGTCACGAAGAGACTGTACGATAGGTATAGGTTGATCATTAAGAAGGTAAATACGGGGAGGGGACTTGTTGTATTTACGTGATAAGGTTATGGATTGGCATTTCGCAACATTGAGCTCTAAGCAGTTTTTGAGACACCAAATAGAAAAACTGTCTAGATCTTGTTGTAGCAAGCAGGAGTCTTGCGATGAAGATATGTGTTTGAAAAATTTGGTGTCATCGGCATAGAGAGAGATAGAAGAGTGTTTAATAACCCTTTCCAGATCGTTTATAGTTAAGATGAAGAGAAGTGGACCTAGGTGACTGCCTTGTGGTACACCAGAGGTCGCCACGAATGGGGCAGATAGGACGGACCTGAAGCGAACATTATATAAGCGGTTTTCCAGATAAGATGATATCCATTTCAGCATTATTGGTTCGAGACCAAGGGTGGACAGTTTGAAAAGAATTAATTTATGGGATATCTTATCAAAAGTTTTACTAAAATCAGTCGCAATAACATCGACTTCTTTACCACTTTCTAAGGCTGTTAGCGCAGAGGATGCGAATTCAACGAGGTTAGTGGTGGTTGATCTACCTTTTAGAAAGCCATGTTGGTTCTGGGAAATAAAAGACTTGCATTGAAAGCTTAAGGATTCGTACAAAATGCTTTCCAGGAGTTTGGGTATATGCGAAAGTTTGGCTATCGGGCGATAATTAGTAACTTCACTTTTTAATCCCTTTTTATGGATCGGCTTTATGAAGGAGGACTTCCATATCTGAGGAAAGTCGCCTTGAGATAGTGAGAGCTTAAAGAGGTGCGAAAGGGGGTAGGAGAGCACTAGGGAACACTTCTTAAGAAGAATAGCGGGAATACCATCTGGGCCAGGTGAATATTCACCATTAAGTTTTTGCAACTTATTTTCAATTACAGAAGGTTCAAAAGTTTGAGAGAGAAAGGGACCAGTGGAGTACTCGAGTAGGTAGTTGAAATAAGAATGATCTGGTACAAAGGAGTTATCGGCAAAAGATTTTTTAAAAAAGGTGGCAAAAAAATTAGCAATGGTTTGTGGATCACTTGAAGATATGTTTTCGTGAGAGAGGGATGGGGGGTAGCCGTCGGAATTTTTTCTTGTAGTTAACGAATCGGAAAAAAGAAGGTTGTCAATAGTCGAAAGAAGAAGAGGGGAAAGCGAGACAGAGGAGTTAAGTGGGTCAGTAGTGAAGATGAGGTCTAACTGCCTACCCATACAGCTTTAGTTTTCATCGAACCAATGAGCCGTACACGTGGATTGACTTCTCATCGCTATATTTCTGAAATCCTCGCAGACCATGTGTTACCTTTCCTAGGATATATCGGGCAGGATATGCTGTTAATGCAAGATAACGCACGGCCTCATGCTGCATATGTGGTGACCCAGTATCTACGGGACGTCGGCATTTGTACGTTTTTTTTTTTTTTTGCGGTGGAAGGTGGAAACCTTGCATAGGCACCAATGGTCCGACGTCCACTGGTAGGGCCGGATTATTACCGACTGAAACCACGTCCCTTTACGTTGGCGCTCTAAACGCCTTAGGTCGCTAAGTATGCGCACCGCCAGGTTACTTACAGTGGTCTAGTTTTCAGCATTCTAAAGCATGTGATTTACGACATTATCGGGAGTGGGCCACTCCCCAAATTGATCTCGTAGGGTGATCCTCTCGGTTTCCTATCGTGGCAATGAAAGAACACATGTTCCGCGTTTTCCGAAGCTGTTTTACAATGTGGACAGTTTGGGATGGATTCATATCCGCGTTTAAAGAGATATTCTCTGTAACAGCCATGACCCGTCAAGAACTGAGTCAGGTAGAAGTTTGTTTCGCCATGACTTCGTTTAATCCATGCGTCGATCACTGGTATGAGACGATATGTCCATTTTCCTTTTAAGGATTCGTTCCAACGTTCTTGCCAGATTGCGATACTGCGATTTCTTTCGAGTTTCCTTATTTCGCCATCTAACGGGCCATTTCGGACTCGCTCGGTTCTTAAAGTTTTTGTTTCTTCAGCAAGTATGTCGATAGGTAGCATTGAAGATACGACTAGTACAGCATCGTTCGAAACAGTTCGAAATGTACAGGCGACTCTTAATGCGCTAAGTCGGTGGACGGATTTAATTCCCCGCACATAAGACTTTACTTTCGCGGCATTCGACCATATTTCTACTGCGTACATGAGTATTGAGCCGGCAGCTCCTGCAAGAAGCATTCTTTTATTCTGCTTTGGTCCCCCGATGTTACTCATCAACCTTGAAAGTGCACTAACAGTTTTTGAAGACTTGTTGCATACGAACTCTAGGTGATTTTTGAAGCTTAGACGAGCATGAATAATCACTCCGAGGTATTTAATGAACTGTTGGGAAACAACTAGATGCTCTCCTACTCTAAACGTTATCGTTTCCCTTACTTTCCTACTCGTAATAAGCACTGCTTCTGTCTTATGTTCTGCGAGTTGCAAGCCCGCGCTAGCTAGCCATCTTCGTATACAATAGCAACTTTCTCGTTGCAGTGCAGTTCGACATCTTCTATAGTTTTCGCCACAACAACCACTGCGATGTCGTCTGCGAAGCCGATAATTGACGATTCTCTTTTAATCTCTAGGCGAAGAATTTCGTCATACATGACGTTCCACAGCAAGGGACCCAGGACCGAGCCTTGTGGTACACCGCCAGTTACTTCGTACTCTTTTACTCCCTTATCAGAGTCAAAGAGAAGGACTCTATTAGCAAAGTAGTTCTTTATAATTTTACGGAGATAATCTGGTATTTCAATTCGGTAAAAACAGCTCATAATGCGTTGCCAATTCGCCGAATTAAACGCGTTTTTTACGTCCAAGGTTTTAACGGCGCAATACTTTGTGGTGCCTCCTTTCCAACGCGTTATTACCGCGTTAATTGCGTCTACGGTAGATCTTGACTTACGAAAACCGTATTAATGTTCCGAGAGGCCTCCTGTAGTTTCAATTGCCGGCTGGAGCCTATTGTAAATTATCCGCTCAAGGATTTTACCAATCGTTCGTTTAGATTGCCTTTACCTTTTGGCAGTGAGACAAGTCTTTTGCGCTTCCAAGGCTCAGGAAGAATGCTTTCCTGAAGACACGCGTTAAACATTTCGTCAAATAAGTCGGGTCGCGTTTTGATTGCTATCTTAAGGGCTTTATTTGGAATACCATCTACTCCTGGAGCCTTTCGATCGCGTACCTTTTTACATGCTTCGAATAATTCTTCTCGTGTTTTGATGGGAATAGGCTCGTTCTCGTGAACCCTTAGACTACTTTGACTACCTATCTCCTGTCCTTCTTGGCGAGGAAATAGTGTCTTAACTATTTGTCGTAACAATACTGGGCATGTTGGCGATTGCATGCGGGGACCTCTAAGCTTCATCGAAACGATTTTGTAAGCTTTACCCCATACGTTGTTATTGAGTTCTTCGCATAGATTTCTAAAGCAAAGACGCTTGCTAGATTTAATTGCTTTTTTTAGGCGGATTCTCACTTCTCGATGTGCACTGCGTAAGAGTTGCAGTTGTTGGTCATTGGCGTTATGAGTCCGGGAACGCTGGTAAATTCTTCGTGTCCGGTGGCACGCCGATCTAAGTTCCGCGATTTCGGTAGTCCACCAATACACTGGAGGTCGATGCTTTCCCGTTCCTAACTTAGACATTGACGTATTACAGGCGTTCACAACTAGCCGTGATACCTGTTCTACGAATTCCGTTGCACTTCTGTGTTCAAATATCGCCTCACTGACAACGAAGCTTAAAAGATCTTCATCTAGCGTGTTGACATTCCACTTCGATCGCTTCAGCGTCGTCCGGTTAGTAATGTTTGTCGATACAGTGCTCGCGCTGAATAAAATAGCGCCAGCTACCATCACTTAGCAGCCTGCTGCTTGCACAAGTGATATCGATGATAGATCCCGATCTAGCTGTACTAAAAGTGTTCGTTCTTCCGCTGTTAGCTAAAATAATATCTAAACAAGAGAATGCTTCTAGTAGAACAGTCCCTCTACGATTCGTATATGAACTGCCCCATTCCGAGGCCCATGCGTTAAAATCCCCTGCGATTATGACGGGACTCTTACCGGTTACGTCGGCGACTAGTCTGTCCAAAACCATCTCAAAAATGTCGATAGTAACGCTAGGTGGAATATAACAGCTGTATATATAAATACCGTTTATCTTAGCCCATATGAAGAATTTCTCCGGCACCTCCGAGCGTTCCTGAATGGAGACGTCTCCGCAAACCCAGATTGCAGATGCTTTCGTCGTGTCGGTAACCCAGTTATTGCCCGATAGATTCCTATATTGTTCACAGAGAATCGCTACATCAACTTTCTGTTCACGAACAGATTGTTGTAGGAGGTCTTGAGCCGCATCACAGTGATTTAAATTAAGCTGTAGTAAGTTCATATTTTTTTCGATATAATTTCCACCGCTTTCTTGTATTCAGGACATCTTCTACTATATGTCCAAATTCAACATTTTTCGCTTCGCAAAGCAGGCATTTTTGTCTGGCTTTGCAGTCTTTTAATTTGTGACCTTTTTCTCCGCATCTGACACACAGATCCGTTCGGTCGTTTAGGCTTTTGCATGCCCTTGCGAAGTGTCCGAACTCGAGGCATCTAAAGCAACGCTTGGGCACAGTCTTCTCCCGTATTCGGCAATAGACCCAACCGATTCGCACTTTTCCCATTTTTAGCAGCCTGTTCGCCATCTCCGTTGGTAGGCTTATGGTGGCTGTTTGTGTTCCACCATAGGCTTTTCTAACGTTATTGATCATCGCGACTTTAAGTTCGAAATTTAATTGGTCTGCTAAAGCAGCACAGATCTCCTCTTTCGACGTCACTTTGTTTATATCTTTACATTCAAGCAAGACCTCTTGTGTAAGGGACCAAACGTAACCATTTTCTCCCAGCGCTTCCTTAATTTTGTTTTTAAAGACCGCTTGCAGTTTTACGGATTCGGCTAACATTAGTCCCAACTTCCTTTAGCGCCGGATCCGCCTTCAATTTCCGGAGTAGGTCAGCGTACGAAAGGTCGCTGGTCTTCTTGATTACTATCGCATCTGGACGCTGTGGTTTTTTCACATCTTCTGCACGCTTCTTTTCCGCAACCTTCACCCATTCTTGCGCTGTCTTAGCTTCCGAGTTTGGTGTCGGTTTCGGCGTACTCGGCTTGTCCGTTTGTTTCTGCTGCTCTGAAGCTTGCTTAGACGGGCCTTTAAAAATGTTACCGCTTGTTTTTTTCGGCGAATTTATCCGCGTCTTTTTTGGAGCAGGAGCTTTATGTGGTTGCTCCTCGGACCGGTTACCATTCATATCCGCTTCCCTATTTCTTTTCACAGATCTGGGGATTTCTTGGAACATCTCTTCTCGGCCCGTATTTTCTTCAGCCGGGGCTATATCCGTTTGCGAGGATGCTGTCGCATGGGTTTTTTCTGCATTACGGCTAAGTACCTTTAACGGAGTTCAGATATCTCATTTCGTAAATCGGCGACCTCGGATTCCGCCTCCCTGAAAACGGACTTTATGAGCGTACCCATTTTCTTAATTTCTCCATGGACGTTATGCTTGTCCCGATAGAAATCGATCAGACCGTCGATTTTAACGCCAAGTTGGAGCATTTTTGAACGTAGCGGGTGGCCCGGTTTATTTGCTGTCGAGTGTAGTTGCCCTGACTGCACTAATAGCAAAGCTCACACGAGACGAACTATACCAACTGTACAGTCAATAGAAAAACAGCTGATTTCACAAAAGTAATGTATCGACACGATGAGAAGGAAATGCCATGGACGATCGACGACGGCGAATAAACGATTTACAAATCCCATAATTTTGATTGTTGCTACAAAAACAAAACTTGCGATGTGAATATTCCGTAATATGCATTTAGCTAAATTTATTTTATAATAAAAATTCACGCAAATTTATTATTCGTACGTACTTACACGTAACTAATGCAATACATCACTCCGGGTTATCTGGGAATTTAAATTTCATATTTGAAAGCAAACAACAACTATAACACATGATCAATAATAATTGTACACAAAAATGCATATAGATACAACATTAACAGCAACAGACCATTTAATTTATAAATCTATCAATAACGAGGAAAACAGAAATCATTTAAAATTGACATTGACAGATTCGCCACTTGGTGTTTTGAAAACTGTTTATTTCTAAACCCCACTAAATGTCAACGTAGGTATAACATTTTCTAGAATATTCATTATCTTTTAATATTTTTGTACATACGTCCAACACTAAATAGCTGCAGACATTTTTTTTTGTTTTTAAAATATTTGCTTTTCTTTATGTTTTTAGAGAGGTATACCTATAACAAATTTTATTTTGTTGGAGGTTTTGCAGCCTTTTTCGGCACATTAGGTTTTTAAACATTTGGGGAAAAATTACCTATTTTATCAGACGTGTGGAATCTTCGGTTTGTGGATTGTCTTTGGCGAGTGGAACAAAAGGGTTCAAAACTCCTAACCCGGAAGGCTAATGTAAGCTCTACAAAACAATAATACTATTTTATGTCTCCAAATGCTGGACGATAAGCAAGAAGAAGATAATGGGTTCTTTCGAGAGAAAAATACTCCCTCGGATATTTGGTTCTGAGTGCGAGGAGGGCGAATGGAGGAGAGGCTACAACTGCGAACCATATGAGGTGTAAAAAGAACAGGACGCAGTCCAAAACACCTAATCACGTCGACATTGGCACGGGCATATCGAGCGAATGGACAACAATGCTCCAGCCAAAATGATCTTCGACTCGCAGCATCCAGGTGGGAAAATTCAAGGAAGAACACACCTCCATTTTAAAGACCAAGCCATCGCGGATGCTGGAGCGCTTGGTCTGAAAACCCATCCAAGACAGAAATCCTACTGTTCACCAAAGTGTGTACCTGTCTTTAAACAACCACGAATAAGTGGTTGCCTGCAAATAACCCAGACAGCACTTGAGTGTTATACTAGATTACAAACTCATCTGGAAGGAAAATATAGAAGATCGGGTTAAAAAATCATATGTGGCATTAAATGCTGACAGACGAACGTTTGGCAATTCAAACCATATGTGGTACACTGGCTTTACATAACGGTTATGAGAGGCCAATTCTGACATATGGCGCAGCGGTGTGGTGGAAGCCTACCGAAAAGAAATGTTATCTCTTAATCCTCGCCAAAATCCATAGCACAGCTTACATCGGAATAACGGGGTCCTTGAGGACCACACCCTCTGCAACTATGGAGGTACTACTCTTGGTCTTTTAAACCATACGGAGCCGACAAGCAGATCACTATATACTATGACAGACAAGCGGCCATAATGGCTATGGAGTCAGTAGTTGTCCAATCAAGGGCGGTGTTACAGTGCAGAAAACACCTACACGAGATATCAATCGCCAATTCAGTGAGCCTATGCTGGGTACAAGGGCACAACTACGAGTACATCTCGGGTAACGATAGATGAATGAATCTCTGACAATAAAAACCATAAGAACTCCGCTAAGCACACTATCGCGAAATATCGACACTGAATCCATGAGTAGAGCAAACTTACGTTGCATCAACCTCGATGCATGCATATGCAGAAGAGAGCTCTAGCCAGGGGTTAACAAAATTAAATCTGAGACCATCATCGTGCTAAACCGCAAAGATATTCGAACACTGACGGGAGTCATCACAGGACACTGCAACGACTATTGCAGGAGTCCCTTACTATGCGAATGTCCTGCGCTTAGAACTAAAAGATGGAAGATTTTTCGCAGCTACTTCTTTGAGGAGTTGGAGGATCTGGTTGATACAGAGCTGAAGAAACTCCTGAGATTCACATTTGTATCCGGGGGGTTCTAGTAAAGCGAATTATTGGGCTGTTTAACAGCGGTTTCTTTTGTTTCTCTTTTCAGGTTCCCAATAATTTTAAAGAATCCCAAAAATGGGCACAATGGACCCGAACTATTGGTCTTAGTGAGCCGTGACACCCGCCACGTTCAAAAAGTTTTTTTAATAGGTACCACACAGCGTCAAAAATGGAAGCAACTCAAAAATAGGTCCATTGTATATGGCTCAAAATAAGTGAACGACAGTGCAAACCGAACCTTCTGTGATTTTAAACCAGATATGTGGGACTTAAACTTTGATTTAAAGTTACTTAGTTTACGCAGGTGGCAATGGTGCGATGGTAGTGTATTCACTAAAAAACAGTCGTTCCGCAACTCTGTAAGAGACAGGTCGGCTAGTTAGTGACGCACGCAATATAAGCAAAGTGAAAACCAAATAGTTTCCAGCCAGAACAATCAAGTTTTAATTTTTTTTAATTCGTAAAAGTAAATTGTACTGATAAAGACAGTGAACAAATAGTAAACAAAAAAAAAAAAAAGTGCCGCAAGTGGTCAGGCGATGGACCCCGGAAAATCGATGGTCCCGCGTACGGGTGTGGGTGTGCCGGTTCTTCGCGTGGTGAAAGCACGTGTTCCGGCAAAAATAGCAGCTAAAACAGCAACAACAACAACAACACCAACAACAACAACAACAACAACAACAACAACAACAACAACAACAACAACAACAACAACAACAACAACAACTGCCGTAGCAGCAGTAGCAACTATGGCAAAGACAGCGGTGCCGGTAAAGATGGCAACGGGTGTCTTGCCATTAAGAGCAATGCAGCAACATGCAGCAACAACAAAAACAACATCATTAAAAGCAACAACAGCAGCGAATAAAAAAGCATTGACGCCCGAAGAAGCGGCCAATTCGGCGGATATAGTCGAAAAAGCAGCTACAACAGTAGCAGCCACAGAAAGTCCCATAACATTTGCGGCAGAGTTCCAAAGAGTGGAGAAAAGGAGAAAAAAAATAAACCCGAAGCCGAATCTGTCGGCCAAGAGGCCGGCAAAGTTAGAGGGTTTAAGTTTGGCGACACCAGTTTGTTATGACTACGACGCAGAAAGCTTCAGCTCATATGAACCTGACGTTGAAGCGGACCGGTACGTTGGCGAAGGAAACTCCTTTCGCGATCTACCGGTCGATACTGAGGACGCCGTCCAAATGGATGAGGAAGAGGAAGAGGATGAGGAGGCGCAGCTCGATAAGCTAATTAAAGAGCTTTTGGAGAAGCGCGAGAAGCTGCGGCAGAAAAAACTGCAGCAACAAGAACAACAAAAAGTGCTCAAGCAGCAGGTGCAGCAGCAACTGCAAGAGAAGCAGCAACAGCGACACCAACAACAACAACAACAACAAAAACAACAACAACAACATCAGCAACAACAACAACAACAACAGCAGCGGCAGACGCAGGAAAAACATACAAGGAAAGAAAGAATTCCCCCCATAACTGTAAGTAATTTCGATATAAGCGATAGTATTAGGTTATGTAGATTAATTACAAAGAACTTTCATGTAAAGCGGCTTTCGGCCAATAAGCATATAGTTATGTGTGAAAATATAGAGGAGTACCAGAGAGTGCGTACCGCCTTGGGAGATGTAGAGGCCGAGTACTTCACATACACCCCAAGGGAGCAAAAGTTAAAAACCGTGGTGTTGAAGGGAATTGATACCTCAATTAAAACGGAGGAGCTAGAAAGAGAGCTTAAGACATTTGAAAGCGACGACCTGAAGTTCGTGGGGGTCAAGCCGTTTTCCTCAGCTGTGGCAGGTGGTGGTAACCGTCACTTACCATTCTTCCTGGTACAGCTTACTCCCGACAGCAAAGTTGACAGGCTGCGAAATATCCGCTTCCTGTACTACCATGCTGTGAGATGGGAAAAAATAAAACGGTCAGATCGCATACTTCAATGTATGCGCTGCCAAAGGTTCGGGCACGCCGCAGCTAACTGCAACATGCAGTTTAGATGCGTAAAGTGCGACAAGGACCACAAACATGGTGAATGCTCTCTAGGTAAGGAGAGAGTCGAAGACCGGAGTGTACTCTCCTGTGTGCTCTGCAGGAACTCTGGGCATCCCGCCAACTTCAGGGGTTGCCCAAAGTATCAGGAGCTGAAAAAGCGAGTCCAGGCCCGCAAACAGCAGTCGGAAGACGATAGGCGTCAAAAGAGTCGCTCGTTCTCGAATTTTGTGGCACCTAATGTGTCCTTTGCCCAAATGGCAGCTGGACCGGGTCAAGTCCAAATGACATTAAACCAACCAAAGGTAGCCCAAAAGGCACCAGAGGTGGATCTGGACTTAAAATCGATCCTTCTGTCTCTGCACGGAAAGATCGATAAGTTCCAGAAACAGTTAAATGAACAAGCGGCCCGAATTGACTTTATCTATTCGGAGCTGTTTGTGGGGTCTGGTGTGCCATAAATCTAATGGCTGCGCTGGATGAGGGAAACTTAAAGATCCTTGCTGTGAATGTTAATTCACTAGTCAGGATCGAGAAAAGAACGTCACTTGCCAATTTGTTGAAAAACGAAAACCCGGATGTGCTTTTGGTTAGCGAAACTAAGCTAAATCAGAAGCACAAATTGGGGTACAGAGACTATCATGTAATAAGAAGAGACCGGCCTCACTCCACTCAAGGAGGTGGGGTTGGAATCTTAATTCGAAAAGGCCTGCGCCATAGGGTTATATATAGCGGGGACGTGCGTAGGTTCCAGTTGTTGGAAGCATGCATCATATGCATTCCTCTCCATAGCCGGAGGAGAATGTATGTGGTGTCGCTTTACGCACCTGCAGCACCTCCACCCAACCAATTTATGACAGAGCTCGAGACACTTTTTCGTAGTCTGCAGCTGAACTCGGAAGAAAATTATTACTTCTTGGCCGGAGATATTAATGCCAAACATGCGGCGTGGGAAAATGTTAATGCAAATCCCAGGGGCAATCAGTTTCACGACTGGTGGCGCCTCAATATGATTGAGTACAACCTCGAGTTGTACGCGACGGATATCCCTTCTTTCCCAAGAAGCGGTGCTTTCCTGGACTTGGCCTTAACGGACGCAAGACTTCAACTGACAAACATAGATCAAAACACGCGGAACTGTTTGCGTGCGTTTGAGTACGATAGTGACCACTACGGACTCGCCGCCGCAATACGGATCCCGAACGAGCAAACGCTGCTGGAGGAGTACGAAGCAGTGTGTTCATTCGATTATCGGAGGGCACAATGGTCGCGCTTCTCCAGATTTTTAAAGCGAGATATACGTTCGAGTGGGATCGACCCACCGACAAACAGCAACATGACAAATGATGACATTGATCGGCATTTATTGCAAATGGACGACGCCATCAAACGAACTATGGAACGAACTATTCCTCGGGTAAGACGTTCCGACGACGACCAGACAGAAAAGTACAGAAACCCTACAATCGACGCACTATACCGACAGAAAAGTAGACTGCTCTCGAGGCTTAAACGGCTGTACAGACAATTTGCTGACCCCAACGACCCGGAGGTTAGGATGCTGAAGTCAGAGATCCGAATCCTGAAACAGCTGATTAAAGAAAATTACAGAAAATCTGTAAGTCTGTATTGGGGCAATAAAATTCGGGCTATTAAAACCTGTAGTCCGAATATGTTCCCACAGATAAATAAGTTGTTCAGGAGGAAAGATCACAATGATATTCCTTGTGTTCGAATCTCCCAGACAGCAGAGAACAGACAGACAGTACTGACTGCTGGAATAAGTCCAGAAAGTGTTGCTTCAAACGACGATTTTTTCGTGGTCGAGGACCCGCAGGAGAAAGTGGATTTGCTGGGCGCTTGTTTCGAGGCCGTGTATACGGTGAACAATCCTGTTCGCCGTAACCACGACATTGAGAATAGGGCTCTGGTGAGCCACTTCTATCTGCGCACCGAACTTGAGAATTGGCGATCTGAGAATAACGGATTCACCGTGTTCACTGATGAAAACCATGCTAATGCAGTTGTCGCCAATGGCCGAGATGCATCGCACTTGTTCGTGTCGAAGGATGATCTTCTGTGCATCTTCGAGTCACTAAAGAATAAAAAGTCGGCGGGGATGGATGGTGTCCCAAACGTCGTATTGAGACACCTGCCTCTGGAGGCTGTAGATATTTTCACCACGCTGTTTAACAATGCGCTGAATAATGCACATTATCCGGCGCATTGGAAGGTAGCTGTGGTACACCCTATCCCGAAAAAAGGTAAAGATAGGACGAACCCTGCCAATCTCCGGTCAATTAGCTTGCTTCCGAATATTAGCAAGGTCTTTGAAAAGGTTGTCAATAGAGCCCTGTTAAAGTGGGTCGAGGACAATAACATAATCCCGGACAACCAGTTTGGTTTCAGGGCGAGGCATGACACTATTCATGCCGCGTCGAAACTGGTTTCCGACATTCAGTGGAATAAATGCAAGAACCAATGCACGGGTGCTTGTCTGGTTGATTTTGAGAAGGCTTTCGACACCGTATGGTTAGAGGGACTTTTCTACAAGTTGACCAGGCGGGGGATGCACAAACCTTTGCTATATGTAATTTATAATATGCTTATGGGAAAGAAGTTCGTTGTCAAATGTGGCAACGTGACTTCGAGCAGAGTCTTTGAAATTAAAAACGGTTTACAGCAGGGGGCGGTCAATTCTCCGATCCTGTTTAACATTTACACGAGTGATCTGGTGGGTTCACTCAGACATGCTATAGCGTATGCCGACGATTTGGTGGCATACAGATCAGGTCCTAAAATCGAGGTCATAAACATTCTTTTGCAGCGTGACTTCGATCAAATTAAGCGATATTGCGCTGACTGGAAGTTAAAATCAACTTTCAGAAGACGGAAACAATCTTGTTCAGAACTCCATTGGCTGGGGCCTCTAGGGATACCAGAAAAAACTGGAAGAAATTGGCCAATGTTGGACAAAATGGGCAGCCATTGGCGGTGAGAAGCGTAGTTAGATATCTAGGTATCTGGCTTGACCAGTATCTATATTTCGATAGACATATAGCTGCTTGTCTTGCTGGGGCCAAGAAGGCTTATGCTCTGACAAGGAGACTGTTTCATAGCAGTCAACTTGACTCCAGAGTGAAGGTCATTTGCTACGTGGCCCTTATAAGGCCGATCATCGCTTATGGTTGTCCATTATGGTTTAATATAGCGCCTAGCTATATGGAAAAGATTCGGGTTTTGGAGAGACAATGTCTTAGGACCTGTCTCCGATTGTTCCGAACGCCTGAATCCAATTATATAAAATACTATCCCAACAAGGCCCTATACGATGGGGCTCAGTTGAATAGGATTGACAATTTCCTCATTAAGGTGACTCGAAGGCACGTTGCAAGGGCGATGGCCAGCGACAATAGTCTGATATTTGGGGCTTACTACCCCAATGAAATGTACATAGAGAGTACGCTCCGGTCTGGCTTTATCCCGCCAGAGGCATTTATCCAAATTGACGCAAAAGGGCTGGTACAGACGAGGGATGGTATCCCGGTATTATACCACCGCTACCGCAGCGCGAGAGATAAGCGGCTCATCCGCGGCGAGGACATCGCCAATGCTCATGAGCTCCTCCGTTTTAGTACCGCAATATCGGAGAGGGATCAATTCGACACGGAAAAGCAATTCGCCGAATTTTGGTGGCTTGTTGAGGGGGGAGGGGTCAACATGCCCTCCCAGGACGGTGCGTTACTCTAGGTAACATCCTCTTAGCTTATAAGTTATATTAAGTTAGCTAGGGCGTTTTTGGGAGAGGCCGGGCTCGCCAACGTGTGGTGGTGCTTCCGGGAGTTGACTGACGCTGTAAGGCTTCAGTCGGCTCACGGCGGCGCGTGTGCACGTTGACGACTGCCAGGCGCCCGGAAAGCAATTAGGATTTTGACCACTTGTTGCGCAAGGCAACGAGTGTTCAGAATCCTAATTATAGTTAGAATATGTTAGGTAGTTTAAGTAAGTAGAATAGGTAGTTTGTAATTTGTTTTATATAAAAATATAAAATTTAAATAATGATGCCGAGTTTTATTTAATTTTCTCGAGGAACACATATGTAAGATTAGTTCGTAAAATAGTTTTTAGGCCGAAAGGCAATAATTATAAGATATAGTTAAGTTTAGGGCGTCCGCATAAGGATCAATAATCTAGAATAAGTATCCTGTTAATTTTAAGTTAGATTTAATCATTTTTGTCTAGTATGTAAGTTGATATAAGCTAATAATTAATAAAAATGAATTTAAAAGTAAAAAAAAAGTGTATTCACTAAAGTGATTGGCAGGTCGTGCGTTCGAATCCCGACCAGGGCCATGATTTTTATAAATTGAATACACACAACAAAAACTGATCTCCCTAAAACAATTTAGGCGCCACCTGTTGAGAAATAAAAAATCCCATCGCACCAAACTTCTTTCCTATCCTTCTATTCTTTTAGTACGTAGCACCCAAAAATAGGCAATGAATTGCTGGGAGCTACTTGCGCAACAAACTAAATGCCTGCGCTGTGGTTTTACCATTATAAGGGTACTGTGTCACTACAGAAAAAAGAAATCCCTTTAGCGCACGCAAATTATAAAAAAAAAAAAAAAAAGTTACTTCATGTTGAAATTTTTACAAAACTGAAATAAATACGTGAATGTTTAAGGGTGGCCTTAATTGGATAAAGCGGACGTAAATGGGTTAACCTATATAATCATCATATAAGTCTTAAGTCCCTTGACACTTTTTACAGTCCTTGATCACCTGCTTGAAGGAAAAGTGACGGACCGAAAAAGGATGGAGCATTCATTACCGAGGATCAAACGTCATTGCAACGACCCCTTGTTGTATGGGTAGACGTTTTGGAGGGGAATGGGTATAGTATTAGTCCGAACAAAAAAAAAGAATACTTGTGCTGCCCGTTTTCTGATGTACCTATTCCAGACATTAATATGAATGAGTGCGAAAAGTTCAAATATCTGCAATCTATGATCAAAAGCAAAGCAAGCTGTGATGACGACATTAAGCATCGCGTAAGTGTATAGGGTGGATGAAATGGAGATACAACTCAGCCATATTCTGTGATCAAAAAATACCGTGTAAGCTAAAAGGAAAGCTCTACACTGCGGTTGTGCACCCGGCGCTCACATATGGTTCACAATGTTGAATAGCGTACGAAAAGTATGAGCAAACTTAACGGCAGCTGAGATGAAGATGCTTTGCAGGACTAACAAAGATTGAACGAATAAGAAGTTCCAAGATCCCAGGAAGCCTCCACGTCAAAGAAACTATTTCGAAGAAAATGGAACGCGACCAGCTCAGTTGCTATCTACTGTCATGTTGAAAGGAGAGATCTTACGAAGCATGTCAAAAAGGCAATATCAATCAACGTTCCAATATAAACGAGAAACCGAGGCAAGCCTAAAACACCTGGATCACACATATATCCATCATTTGATTGGCCTCAACGACGAAGTGCTTCAAAATCGTGAAGCTGAGGTTGAACCGGCGAACACCACTGGCGGACCAGTGCGGATGCAGTTAAGTGGGAGAGGTATGAACCCATTAATCCTGATCATTACAGTAGGGAATCTTACGTCCCTTTTTCTTCCTACAGGTGTTGTGCGCAAAATAACTGAAACGATGCTCTTGCAATAAATCAAAATAAAAAACACTTCCAAGAACCTTTTAAAACATAGATCAACAATTTTTCTCAAATAAAATTAAACAACAACAAAATTAACCACAAAAATAACTAAAACAGTATTATTTATAATATACTAGCTGTCCCGTGCTCGCCTTGCTTCGCCAGTCTGCCACTTCTCAAATTTATAACAAAATACTTGCTGATAAGATCTGATAAAGAAAACGTCAACAGTGTCCCTACTCATTACATGGATATACTCTGAGTGTGAGTCCCTCTCAATCTCATTTACATTTCATACCCTATCTTTCTAATCCCATGGCCATGCGCCATAAAAAAACAACACAAACTGCAAAAGGTGCATAAAAAAAGAAAGAAAAAACACATTGAACAAAAGGTAGGTACAGGTAGAGAAACTGATTTGTGCCGCACACACACACAAATTTTCCTCCACTGAACGCTGGGAAAATCAAACGATCTAGCTTCAATCGAACATTTTACTTTTTTGAATTGTATAAAATTTATAGTTTAAAGCTTATTGTTCAACTTCAGGATACTACAAAGGTGATTTATATATTAAAATCTTTGTACATAATTGAAATTTATATTTAAAAAAAATCCTATTTCATTTGGATGAATCATTCCAAAGCTAGGAGCTAGAAAGCATCCGAGAGTTACAACTTTTCTTAGATATCAGCTTAGATCTCCGCTTCTGGACAACGCATGAAGCATTTTTCCGCGGCGGTAAAAAGTAGCCTATGTCCATTTTCAGGCTCTAGCCTATCTGTGTACCAAATTTCATTTAAATCGGTTCAGTAGTTTTGGCGAGACAGACAGACAGACAGACAGACAGAGTTACTTTCGCATTTATAATATTAGTATGGATTTGACTTATGTGTATGAGTATATGAATACGAGTAGTTAAAAGAAATAAAATGAAATCAACCTAAAACCGTAAACACAATTAATATTAAATGACACCTTCTGCGCGTGGATAGGTACTCGTACCAGTGATAAGAATGATTGGTTGTTTTCTGGCCAGCAAGTGTATCACTACACTGATAGCGGCATCGGCATGTCGAATCCCGGAAGCTAACAGTTATGGAGCACCTGCTGGTGATATCTGGTATGTGGGCCTGGGACATGGTCGTGCTGGAGGTTCAGATATCAGCCGTTTAGTTCAATCATTCAAATTGATTGCTCGATTTTTTATTATGGCTACCGAATGCATTTCAATAGAACCCGTTTATTTGTGCATGTATGTATAGACGGACGTAGTGTTTGTCCATTGATGTTAAAGCCCTTAGGCCTTGCATTCCTTAATGTTTGTTTCTTACATGACTACCATGCGCCTGGTGACTTTTTTGACCCTCAACATTTATTTTGATTGACTTGTTTCTATCCGTGAGAATTTATACCAGCTACAAAAGTAAATAACAATTGTTTAACAGAAAATGAAAGAAACGGTTGTTGAGACAACAGCTGTAGTTACACCCCTTCGTCAGACGGTCTCTGCTGTTACGTACGAGATGACTTTATCTTCGCGTCCTGGTAAGGTATCGCAACGGACGCTTAATAGCTTCGTTGTTAGAAAAATTTATTAAAAAATTATAAAAAAAAGTATTTTAATAACCTGAGTACCTATGTACAATTGTTTTGAATATTAATATCAGGTAATATATTATTATTTTTTTTGAAGTCACTTCACGTGTTTCAGAGTTTTTCCTAAGTAGAGAACATTCTCTAATTGAAGCTTTTCGGATAGTTAGCCACAGTTCGGTCGTGGATTAGTTAATCAAGCGGATTAATTAACCAATCTTGCAGTGTTCGGTCAACGCGTACAGTGATGTGATGACCGTGTCCACTGGCTCACCTTCGCGTACCATGGAATTGAACACTCCACGCTCATAGATTAGATTACATTGACGAAGTAAAGCTACTGTTCCGGTGCAAGCGAAATTTACCAACGCGAAGTTTTAATTTATTTATGTAGATACACGTATGTACTGCGAAAGGTTCATTTATTTGCAGGAAGTACTGCTAAGTAGTCGCATTCTGAAGTGCTGTGATTTGGGATAAGACTGTCCCAAATCACAGCACTTCATGTCGTTGTCGCTTTGTGAAGAACAATTTTTGTTAGAAAATAGCAACAAATGCATTAAAAAATGTTGTGAATTTAAATTAAATTAAAAAAAAAAAACAAATTTATCGAAAAAACGAACTTTGTGCTAGAAAACTAAAATGTTTAATATATTGTCTTTAAGCCCCTAGGATGCTCGGGAGTTTACATTTGAAAATCTGCCCAATTTTTTTTAAAAGAAACCGTTATATCGAAAAACCAAAGTTTGAACTAGAAAACTGAAAAGTATATACTCTCGATGGACCATTTATACTTATTTACTTTAACTTACTTAACGAGCTCCCGACCCGTGAAGAGTCTCTGCCTGAGACACAGCAGCCTTCCATCGCTCTGGCATCCGCGACGGCTTGGTCTTTGAAATGGAGGTTCGGGCTTCCCTGCTTTCTCGAACCTTTGGGCTGGGATTCGAAGATCCTCTAAGCTGGAGCATTATTGTCCATTCGCTCGATGTGGCCGAGCCAATGTAGTCGACGTATTTTGGCTTTTTCGACTACATCCACATCTTGGTACAGCTCATAGAGTTCGCGGTTGTATCTTCTCCTCCATTCGCCCTCCTCGCACACAGGACCACAAATCCGCCGAAGAATTTTTCTTTCGAAGGAGCCCAGTATCAGTTCTCCCTTCCTGCTTATCGTCCAGCACTCGGCGCCATAAAGCAGAACTGGCAGGATAAGGGTTTTGTAAAGCATACATTTCGTCCTCCGAGTTAGGAGTTTTGCACCCAGTTGTTCTGCCAAACCGAAGTAGCAGCGGTTTCCTACGGTAATTCCTCGCCGGATCTCCACTAAGGTATCATTCGTGGAGTTCATGTTTACTCCGAGGTAGATGAACTTCTTAACTACCTCGAAATTGTTGCTATCAATAGTGACATTTTGTTCTAGGAGGCAGACAGATGTTTGTTTGTTTGTTGATAGCATGTATTTAGTCTTGTCCTCATTTACTACAAGACCAACAGATTTCGCCTGTTCTTCAATGGACGTGAAAGCTTCTATCACGGAGCGCTGTGAATGGGCGATGATGTCAATATCGTTCGCATAACCCAGCAGCTGAACAGACCTGTTGAAGATAGTGCCTGTCGTGTTGACACCTGCCCTGCGCACTGTCTGCTCCAGTACGAGATTGAAGAAATCGCATGACAGCGCGTCCCCTTGCCAAAATCCATTGCATGTTTGAAATAGTTCGCAGGAACTATTTCCAAACTGCACGTTGCACCTCGTGTTTTCCAAAGTCACACGACACATCTGAATCAGTTTTGCCGGAATTCTGAATTCGGCCATCGCCATATAGAGCTCCTGACGATGTATACTATCATACGCGGCTTTTAAGTCGATGAATAGATGGTGTGTCTCGACTTGAAATTCGTTGGTCTTTTCCAGGATTTGCCTCAGTGTGAAAATTTGGTCTATAGTCGATCTGCCTGGCCGGAAGCTACCCTGGTACGTGCCGATAAGTGTGTTGCAAGGTTTAAGACGTTCACACAGTACGTTGGATAGAATCTTATATGCGAAATTAAGCAGGGATATGCCTCAATAGTTCTTGCAAGACATAGGATCGCCTTTTTTGTAGATGGGGCATATGGTGCTGAAGTCCAGTCATCGGGCATGTTTTCTTCCATCCATACTTGGCTGATGATTTGGTACATGCGCCCTACCAAAATATCACCACCACCATTAGAGCCTGCGGCTTTGTTCTTAAGCTTTTTTTTATAGCTAAGCCAACTTCTTCTATACTGGGTGGTGGAACTGGTTCTTCATTGACTGGACGTGGGCTTTCTTCTTGCCCTATCACACTCTCTACATGATGCCCATTAAGTGGCTGCTGGAAATGCTGCTTAAACACATCTACTATTCCCTGCGCTTCGGTGACTAGGTTTCCTTCGCTGTCTCGAAGAGGCTGTGTTCCGGTTTTGAAGCCAGCAGCCAGTTGCTTGGCTTTCTTATAGAACCCCCGGATGTGTTACGATTGTGAGACTTTTCGATCTCCTTGAGCTGGGATACTGCGTAGGCCCTCTTCTTTCTACGCAGGATCTTTTTCTCCTCCCTTCTCCTGGCTCGATACTCTTCCCTCGCTGCCCTTTTTCCTATAAATGCATTCATCATTATACCACGGGCTCTTTCTCTGGGGTGGCTGGTACCCTACAGTGGTTTCGGCTACCTCCTTGATGATGTCGCGATACTGGCACCACTGATTTTTGGCGTCTGTGGTAGGTGAATGCACAGTGGGGAGTTTCATACTCAGGCGCTCCCTGTAGGCTCTGGCTACTCCTGGTGTGCTAAGGCGTCCAACGTCGAATTTCTTCTTTTCGGCTGTTCGCAGCTTCTTCTCGTTGGACAGTCGAGCTCTGAATTTAGCCGCAACAAGAAAATGGTCAGAGTCGACGTTTCCTCCTCGGAATGTGTGCACGAGGATGTTGGATGCGTGCCTCACATCGTTTAGCACATGGTCGATTTGGTTGGCGGTTGGACCGTCTGGAGAGTGCTAGGTTGCTGTGTGGATCCTTAGCCTTGGAAACCTAGTGCTACTTATCACCGTATTACGAGCTGCTGCAAAATCGATTAGCGCTAGCCGTTGTCTGTTGTCGTTTCGTGGATTCTGTGCTTACCAACTAACCCGCCAAAGATGTTTTCCTTTCCGACTTTAGCATTGAAGTCCCCGAGTACAACTCTTACATCATACTCCGGACAGGCTCCGTAGGCTCCATCCAGGAGGTCATAAAACTCCTCCTTGATGGGATCTTCAGCCTCGTCGGTAGGGGAGTGTGCACATATTAGGCTTATGTTTTGGAAGGTAGCTTTGATGCGGATCACAGACAGGCGATCACTTATCGGCTTGAAGTCAATAACTTTTGTCCTAAGCCGATTTCCCGCGACGAATCCGCATCCTAATACATGCAATCTTTTATGGCAGCTGTAATAAATGTCGCAATTTATTTTATTCATCATACCTGATCCTATCCATCGTATCTCCTGGATCGCGGTAATATTTGTCTTGTACCGCGTGAGGACAGTTAAGTTTTTGAGTAGCACCTGGGGTATAGAGCGTTCGTACATTCCAGATACATACTCTCATTTCGTAGTCCATTGACGTTCCGGGTCTGGTTGCCATTTGAGGAGTTTCATTTTCCGAGGCTGGTTGCGTCTCTCTCATAACTGACTGTTTTTCCATGTTCGGGAAGTTACCCCGACGGCACAACCCCCAACCTGGAGGGCCAGGCCCTTGTTTTGACCCTACGACACTGGGCCGGATATTCCGATGTTAGTAACCCGTTCTGGGATATGAGTGCTGCCGTTGACCCATTAAGGGCTCATCCGCCACCAACTCTTTTCCAACACCATGGCTCAGAATTGGAGATCCCTATAGACCTGGTATCCAAATATGTCGAAGCAGCACATATAGGGATTACACTTAGTAGTTCGATCTGACTGGAACTGTAGACGCCACCGTTGATTCCTTTAAGAGAATTCATCCGCTGCCGCCTGGACAAGAGGAAGTGCCTAAGTGAGAAGACACTCTCCTCCCCTCCTTCTCTCGTCTACCGCCACCAACGACCATCCACAGGGATTGGTTACTCCATCTCCAGTCGAGGTACTAGTCGCCCGGCAGTTACCAACGCGGACGTGAGAGTAGGAGTTGATAGTGAGAGGCTAGAGTGAGAACGCTTGTGTTCTCATGTAATCGCATCACTACCCCTTTTAACTGCCATGGACCATTTATACTCATATTTTTTTTAACGGACCATTTATACTCATATTAAAATATTGTTCAAATCCGCCCGCCATTTAAAAAAAAACCGTTTTATCGAAGAAATCATTGTGAATGAAAGTCATATTTTTTGCAGAGTTGACATGTAGTCAAAGTCGTTTATAAAAAGTTTTCGCCGCGTCCGCTTTAAAAGGGTTTTTTTTGGAAAAACATGGTTTCAAAAGATTTATTCGTCGAATCTAGCACTAGGATGTCAGTTGTTGAGTTTATATTCATTCCAAAAAAAAATGCCTTAGCTTTCTCAAAGTTGTTGCAGTCAGCAGATATGATTTACTCTAGGAGGATGACATATGATTGGTTTTTGACAGCACGTACATGATTGCATTTTCGTCAACTTCAAGAACAACTAAATTTGACTGTTCTTAAACTAGTGTTCGTCGATGCGACGACGTCGCAATCAAATCGTGCTGTCACTTTTCAACGCGGTTACATAGTAACCTATCGTAACTCAGTCAACGATGCAATCTTTCAAATAAGTTGTTATACCCTATCCTAAGGGTATATTAATTTTGACGCATAGTTTGTAATATACCTTAATATTGCCCGTATACCCCTAAAAGTTACTATATTTATGATCAGCATCGATAGTAATGTCGATCTAGCCATGTCCGTCCGTCCGTCCGTCTGTCGGCAAAAATTGGGCCTTTAAACTGGACCTAGAGAGCTGAAATTTTAACCATATACTCTCTAGGGTCCCGAAATAATCAATTTTACGAATTTTTGAAATCCGCCCACAGACACGTCCACAAACTCAAAGAAACAAAATTTTGGAAAAAATCGAATTTTGAGTTAGAAAGCTGACATTTTTTATATATGATCTATGACTCCTAAAACTACTCGGGATAAAAAAGTTTCAAAATCCGCCTACTGACACGCCCACAAATAAATAAAACATTTTTTTTGAAAATCGAAAGTTTGAGCTAGGGAGCTGAAATTTATAATATATACTCTCTATGGGCCCTTTATGCTCATGTGTTAATTTTTTTTAAATCCGCCTACTGACACGCCCACAATTAAATAAAACAATTTTATTGAAACACCCAAGTATGAGCTAGGGAGCGTTTTTTTCGATAAATTCCTTTAAATGTTATATAACAAAATATGTAGAGCGTTCTTAACAATTCAACCATACTTAGACTTTTGCCACGCCCACTTATGAGGGATAGGAATAAGAATAGGGTATCCAACAGTTCGCCCAAGCGGAAATAATGTGTTTTTTTGGGACTGTTAAATGATAATTAAATACGAATATATATAATGAATTCAAGTATTTGATTTGAGAAATATTTATTTATAATTCAGAAAGAACAGTTACTATTATATGTAGCTTTTTAGGGTTAATTCTTGTGGAATCCTCTTTCACGACTGACCTTAAGCGTAATTGAGCGGATCTGTTGAAGTTTCTTCCGTGCAAACAGAAAAAGCTTGAAGGAACCACATAAGAAGGCATCTGCTGGTCAAAATCCGGTGCAAGCCAGGAATACATAGTTCGAAATACGAGAAGCATAGCTTGCACATTGCCACGTGACACAGTTGCATGTAAGGCTCCTGACTATATAATATGCTACCTTTAGAGTCCGTTTAAGTCTGATGAGTCTGTACTTGAAATTATTTGGTCTTTCCTAAATTTGCCTTAGTTAGGGAATTTGGTCTATTTTGGATTAATGTTCGATAGAATATTGTATGCGATATTGAGCAGGCATATGAATCAATATTTCTTCAAGTTTATAATTATACGATTAATGTTCGGTAGACCTAGGCGCTGATCAGCATTATTGTAGCGATTCCCATCATTGTAATTATAACTACCCATCAATTCTGCTAATTATCTAATCGTGCTGGTATGAACGGGTCATTACGGCACAGAATTCAACATATTTTGTACGCAGTTAATTATTTAAAAATAGCAATATGTATGTCTATGAAAATGTATAGAATGTTCCTTCTGGCGACATTAAATTCCGTTCTTCAATATTATTATTTATATCATTCTTATATTTTCTTTTCTTTTTTTGCAGGTATGTCCACTCAATGTGCAAAAGTATACATAAACATAGATCCTTAGACGGCAGTAAGTGAATTATTAAAAAGTCGATTTATAAAACAATACCTAGGTGGAATACAATTTATTTCGATTGGTTTAATATTTGAGAAACATCATTATATTATGTGCGTTTCTTTGAGAAATGTATCCACAGGAGGGCTCGAATTTACACGTAAAAACATCAACAACATTGTATCGCCAGCAATACTGGGGATAGCTGTCGATAACATTTTTGTATATATACTTTATAGTATTCTCATTTCGTGTATACGACGATACGCCACCTGAAGACTTGAGAACACCAATAAAAGAATCTTAAAAAAGTTTCTATACAATGTTAGAGGACGCCAAGTATACCTACATATTTGAATGTGAATATTTGCTTTGTATATATATGTACTTTAAAATTTATATAAAACATAGGGGCGGGCTACAGTCCGCTTGGGCGAACTGTTGGATACCCTATTCTTATTCCTATATCTCATAAGTGGGCGTGACAAAAATTTAAAGGATTTTATCGAAAAAACTAAGCTTTTGTAAATAAAAACGCTCCCTAGCTCAAACTTTGGTTTTTCAATAAAATTGTTTTATTTAATTGTGGGCGTGTCAGTAGGCGGATTTAAAAAAAATCGGTTAGTTTAAGTATGAGCATAAAGGGCACCTAGAGAGTATATACTATAAATTTCAGCTCCCTAGCTCAAACTTTGGACTTTCAAAAATAAAATAAAAATAATTGTGGGCGTGTCAGTAGGCGGATTTTGAAAATATTTACACATGAGCATAAAGGGCCCCTAGAGAGTATATATTAAAAATTTCAGCTCCCTAGCTCAAATTTTGGTTTTTCAAAAAAAATATTTTATTTAATTGTGGGCGTGTCAGTGGGCGGATTTTGAAAATTTTATGTCCCAAGCAGTTTTATGGGCCAAAGATCATATATAAAAAATTTCAGCTTTCTAGCTCAAAATTCAATTTTTCCCAAAATTTGTTTTATTTAATTGTGGGCGTGTCAGTGGGCGGATTTTGAAAATTTTATGTCCCAATCAGTTTTATGGGCCATAGATCATATATAATAAATTTCAGCTCTCTAGCTCAAAATTCGATTTTTTCCAAAATTTTGTTTTTTTGAGTTTGTGGGCGTGTCTGTGGGCGGATTTCAAAAATTCTTAAACTTGATTATTTCGGGACCCTAGAGAGTATATGGTTAAAATTTCAGCTCTCTAGGTCCAGTTTAAAGGCCTAATTTTTGCCGACGGACGGACGGACGGACGGACGGACGGACGGACATGGCTAGATCGACATTACTATCGATGCTGATCATAAATATAGTAACTTTTAGGGGTCTACGGGCAATATTAAGGTATGTTACAAACTATGCGTCAAAATTAATATGCCCCTAGAATAGGGTATAAAAACATATACTGACTTTAGGGGCCTTGCTTTGTCCTTTTCAATAACTAAATGCATGTTGAAGCCTTCATTCTGTGTGTGGGCGACAATTGAAAACTTGCGGGTTATGGATTTAACACCTGTTGCGTAATGGACCAATAAAAAAGCGTACTTGGTTTTCACATGTATATTTAGCGAATAAGGAATACTGAAAACTATTTAAAAGTTACTAATAGACAAAAAGTAAACTTATTAGTTCGAATTGAAAGCGCGAATGAATATGAAAATCACGGCTGAAGCCCATGGATTGAGCTGTCATATGTGACAATGACTTTTGGCTTTTACCGTTAACCTTCACAAGCTAATCCCTAACCGGGTGGATAGAACTTTCATCTTTAAATATGTAATCGGTTTCTTATAACATTTTAATGCAGTTTCGAATTAGTGACTACATTTTTGATTACCTTAAAAGAAGAAACCGTTATCTAGAAAAAAACCGCAAGGAGAAATAGCAAATTAAAGAGAATTAATGCAAAAGGTCTAATATTGAAAGAAGAAATGAAATAATAATAGTTGGTAGAATAAAGCGCGCCTTACAAAAAAGAATACGCGATGGGCATTTTCATCGATATTGACGGTGCTTTTGACAATGCTACTTCTGACAGCAATTGTAGATCTGCCAGACAACACGGCGTAGAGGAGGCACGCATTGGTGCTGTGGATTAAAGCAATGCTAATGAATAGAATGTAAGTTGCTGATGCGAATTGTGGTCGTTATGTGATGGTGGGGGTAAGCAGATGCTGCCCGCAAGGCGGCGTTCTGTCTCCACTGCTGTGGTGCATGCTGGTCGACTTTCTGTTGAACGCACTCAACAGTTCTAACGTCTATGCTCAGGCGTAATGTTAATGAATCGGTTGACTCAGCAAGTGCTAAAAAGCATCTCAACCCAACTCTCTAATGAAGCAAAATATCTGGGAGTCATTCTGGATAGCAAACATCTTTGGTCCAAAGATGTTGAGCTGAAGACTATCAAAGCGCTGTCGGTTTTCCGGCAAGACATGGGGCTTATCACCAAAAGACTCCTATGGACTTACACGGCTATGATAAGACCATTTCTAGCATATCCATCGGTTGTTTGGTGGAATAAGCATTCGCGTAAATATGTCATTGCTGCTTTCGAAAAACTCCAAAAGAAGGTATGTGTTGCTGCACGGGGGCCCAGCTCGCCTGGCTCCGGCCTAGAGGCATTTTTGAACCTTCCGCCCTTTGATGTTTACATCATGGGTTTCACAATCAAATCTATCGCACGTTTAAGATAGATAGACTCATTTCGCATAATATTGATTTACATTCGGTACGCTACCACACATGTTACATAAGTATAGAGATATGACATTTTTGTATCATACTACTAAAACAATATATTTAGCAAATCTGAAGAAAATTATTATTTAGCAAATAGCAATCTTTTCGAAGGAAAGTGCGAGAAAAACCTCAAATTTAACAAAAAAAAATAAAAAATAAATAGATAAATGATAAATAAATAATTAATTAATAGATAAGTAGATAAATAAATAAATAAATAACTAAGTAGATAAATAAATAAATAGATAAATGAACAAATAAATAAATAAATTAATAAATAATAAAAATAAATAATTGAAATAAATATAAGGACAAATAAATAAATAAACGAATAAATATATATAAATATATACAGGTAAATACATAAACACATAAGTAAATATATAAGTAGGAACAACAAAAGATGGAATTTAAAGACTCATTTGATGGATAAAGGGATTTTCTGGAAAGTTACTTTTACTTATATAAACTTATCGGTTAGTTTTAGGATTCTAGCACAAATCATTTCAACATTCGCTCTTCTGTACAAATCTAAGGTGGAGTAATGCCATGGTAGATTCAACGTAATTTTTAATATTTTATATTAAATAATTGCAGCCTGTTAATGTGACATTTTGCACAATTTCCCCATACTTGGCATCCATAAAGAAGAATGGCTTGAAAAGAAGAGGTGGCTTTTGGTACTCGTATTACTCGCATTGGAGTTTTAATGAACTTGCGCGACGGTTGTCCTTCGACTCCTGTCTTATGGATGTGCAGTCCGATGCAATGACACCGGTACTTCGGCTGATTCGCAATTACGAAGTCGACTTTCCTGGTATTCTGGAACTGGCTCTGCCCGGACTCTGAGCCTGGAAAGGAATACAGTCGAATCTTCACGAATGGCTCCAAAACCGATCAAGGATTTGGTGCTGGTGTTTTCATGGAGAGCGACAATATTAGACTTTTCTTCTCGTTAGGCAAACATACGTCAGTCCAAACAGAGGCTTATGCTATCGTGATGGCTATGGACTATGCCGTGAGGAACAGGTGGCCTTAGTTAATCCTTTTACTACCTCGAAATTAGATCGTGAATGCAAGATCTCTCTGAACTCGGTCGGAAGGCTGAATTCACTTAGATTTATCTGGGTCCTGGATCATAACCCGGTTACAGGAAATGAGATCTCCAGTGCTCAAAGAAAGACTTCTCAGGACCTGAACTGGTGTTATGTCTGCCTGCGTCTTCGCCCAGGGGTTCCATTGACGGTTGGGTTTCATATGAACACAATCACAGATAGCATGACTCTTCAGGGGGCAGACAGACTACGGTAGCTCTCTCCTTTTGCCATGGTAATAAACGGCGTCTTCAACCCCGCATTACCAACTGGCTATACATCTCGGTAATAAGACCGATACTCATGTACGGGTAGTTGTTTGGTGGACTGCCTTGGACAAAGCGACAAATCGCGCCCAAGCTTTACAAAGCCTAAAGAACAGCGTGTCTTTGCATGCGTGTAACACTGCGGACTAATCCTTCCGCTGCAATGGACATGTTGCACCTGACACTCCGTGACATCTTTAGTAAGAAAAACATCTGCTATTGCGACTGTCCGCCTCAAAGCAACTTTCCAGTGGACCGAAAAGGAAATCGGCCACTCCTCTTTCTAAATAAATTTTAGAATCCTCCCTAGCAACTAAGACTACACCACCCCTTTGACAAAAACTTACAAGTACAAGTCACCATCCCCTCCTGATTATTCTGACAGTAAGGCCCCTCGTGAAAGATATATCGATGGACTTTTACACCAATAGGTCCAAAACCGATGACGGGGTTGGTGGAGGTGTGTTCTCTGACAAGTTGAATCTCAAGCTCTCTTTTCATCTCCCTAATCACTGCAGTACCTATGCTCCATGTGGAAATTATGGCGATTAAAGAAGTCCTATCGTGGCTGAAGTTATATCCGTAAAAAAAATCAGAACCTTCTCAGACAGTCAAATCCCTGGATTCTGTTTTACAAACTCCATCGTAGTCCTAGACTGATGATTATCTCTCGAGGAAATGATGGAGCAGTATCGCCAGTGTTTGGTGGCGGGGCGCAGAGACATTCCAAGGAATTGTAGGGCTGATGAACTCGCCAAAGATGGAAATACCTATACTATCCCTTCTACCTGATAAAAGTCCCTTAGGCATTTAGATTGGTACATGCAAACTCATGTTTAAGATTAGTGCTATCGAGGAAACTAATCTTAGGTGGATAAGTGGTAATCCTTGTCAATCGACAAAATAGATTTGGCCGATGCTGGATGTGAAACGTTTTCGTGTTTGATCTCTCTGAACAGACTGCACATTGGTGCTACAATTGGTGTCATCGCTGGACACTTTCTCATAGGCAAGCATGCAACAAGGCTTGGCGTCTACACAAATGACTCTATTTTTGCAGTCTTTATGTGTCAAAACAATAGAACAAAATCTGGTCCCTAGAATCATTTTCGATTGTGTCATTATTCCTCTGAAGCAATATCAGCTTCGAAATGAAAAATGATTTAAAATTTGCTACACGAGTAACTGTTTTTTGCATCGGGAAATTCGAAATCACGCGAAATTTATTGATGAACTCTTCCCCGAACGAGACTCAATTTCTACGCACCACCGTCAACATACGTAGTAATATTTACGCTTCATTCGTACATAACTCGTGGGCGTGTAGTGATGGATTTGTATATGTCCATTGAAATGAAGCTCAAAAAGCTTAGCTATATTTTCGACATATTCCTTAAAGTATGCAATGAATTACTTAATATGCTTTGGAATAATTTATATCGCATGATACAAAATCTAACTTGCACGATATGTTTTCTAAAAAGCTAACAGTTGTTTATGAAACTATGTAAAAAGCATTTGACTTTAGCCAGACGTCCGTCGTCCACCCCAAAGCGATTTATTTGCTTGTTGTTTTTTTTATGAGTCGCAAACTTTAAACACAAACATAACGTTTGCTTGCTTCAACGAAAGTGACTGTTGCCAATCAAGTGATGGCAGCACGAGATTATCGTGTGATTGTGCAGTTTGAAAGCTCTGATAATTTTTAGCTGGCAAACGAAGTATACAATACGAAGTAGTAGCTACTTCAAAAATTGATAACAAATTTTCATTGCATTATAAAACAAAAATAAAACATTTTTGCAAATTAATTGAGAAAGTAATAATGAAAAATTCAGTGTCAATAAGATAACATTTTGAACTGTTATCACTTACGACATGAAGCACTTTGTTCCACATTTGTTTAGTTAAAATGTATTGAATATTGATAATCAATTAAATTCAAATCCAACACTCCAAAGGTTGATCACAATCTTTTATTGAAGTAATGATTGATGCTAAACAGTTTGAGAATTTAAGTATGAATTAAGAATATATTTACGTACATTATTTCCACAAATCCCCTGCAAAGTTGGAAAACCACATACATTGAATAGGCTTTTTTTTGTTGGTTTTGCTGCAACAAGCTAAGGCTCATATTTGATATATTTTATCACTCTCCATGTCATATTTCAGTTTTTATGCAATTTTGTAATCTCTTTCGTACAAAAATCAACACTGTAGATCCATGCTTCCCACATCAGAGATCTTCTCAGACACATCCGCTAGTGATTTCCGACAGGGCATTATTTTGCTTCCAGTTGATAAAAGCTATTCATTTCCACCTGAGCTCTCACTCAAACAATTTGGTCATCTTTATTACGCAATTTAAGTAAACAAGTTTCTAACGCTAAACAACTTCAAGCCTCATTTTGAACAATTTTGTTGCCGGAATTTATCTAAACGTGTGACTAATCTCTATTACCGGATCTGGTCTTCAGAATTCGTTTGCTTCGGCCCATGGAGTTTTTCTATTCATGAACTTCAATTAGCACCTAGAAGTAGGTGGGTACTCCACTACCCCTAATGCAATTAATTGTATGTTTATTTTCTTCTTGAAGTCCATTGTATTCGTTAATATTTTTACAGACGTAAGCAGTAACGTCTGTGTGAAAATGTACTATTGATAAACGTTTCACACATAGCTACCTACATTAACCTAGGTAGATATCCAATTGATAAAATCACGAAATGCTCGAACCTTTCTGTTGATATAGAATGATGATCAATTCTGTTCAGTAAAATTTCTGAGAGATATTATTTTGCACGAAATTTCCCGGAATCACAGAAAATTCCTTTCACTTAAACTTTAATTAAGTTATTTTTTTGTTTTAATTGACACTGCATTAACGATTGATGGGAGGCCGTGGTTTTTTTACAATTGTTTTTTTGTTTCTTTATAAAAAAAAAATGACTAATTGATTTTAGTAGAAAATAAACAAGGGTGACAATCTAGCTCAGCCTTATCATATTACTTTAAATTATTTATTTTATTAGTTTAGGGCATGTCCCGAGATACACATTCATATACTCAAAATTCTCATGAATTACACAAACTTTGTGCGACTCCACTGTTTGCTCATTCTACGAAAAATTAAGTATTGAAAGGAGAATAGGTAGATTTGCAGTTTTTGAGATTGATTAAGCATTAAGAGGAAGAACTCAAAACGCAAACGGAACTATCGTAGCTTTGTATTTATATTAATATCTACTTTACGAATACATCTCCATATTTAGAATGGAAATTATCTAAACGTGTGGCTATTTATTTTTCTATTTTTGTAATAAATTAACTTATCAAGTTCACAGCATTTATAGATATACATACTTGCAAAACCAATCAAAAAATCAAAAACGGTATAACTATATGTACTTTTATAAGCAAACAAACATCCATATTAATGTTATAAATGCGAAAGTAACTCTGTCTGTCTGCCTGTCTGTCTGTCTGTCTCGATTTAACGCCAAAACTACTAAACCGATTTAAATGAAATTTGGTACACAGATAGTCTAGAGCCTGAGAATGGACATAGGCTACTTTTTACCTCGGGAAAATACTTCAACCGCTGTCCAGAAGCGGATATCTAAGCTGATATCTAAGAAAAGTTGTAACTCTTGAATGCTTTCTAGCTCCTAGCTTTGGAATGACTCATCCAAATGAAATCGGATTTTTTTTTAATATAAACTTCAATTATGCAAAAAGATTTTAAGATATCAGTGAACTCTCTCATAAGCGGACACTGACGGTACCAAGAAATTTGTCCGCTTATTAGAGGTGTCCGGTTATGAGAATAAATATTTCATTGACAACCTTGAAAAAAGAAACAAGCCATATGCATTTATGATACCTATAACATTTTATTTTAAAATGGAATGCATTTTTTGTGATAAACATTAATTGTAGGTAATAAAAAGGATAATAACAAAACATAAACAAGAACAAAGCCTTTAAAAATTAATTTTTGCATTACTTGAAACTATGTAGGTATTTATGCTTAAAATTATGCATACACTGACACATAAACCTACGTATTGCGCCACGAGAATTTTAGTCGGATAGTCGACAGACGGCCGCCGCCGCCGTTTTTATACCCTATTCTAAGGGTATATTAATTTTGACGCATAGTTTGTAACATACCTTAATATTGCCCGTAGACCCCTAAAAGTTACTATATTTATGATCAGCATCGATAGTAATGTCGATCTAGCCATGTCCGTCCGTCCGTCCGTCCGTCCGTCCGTCTGTCGGCAAAAATTAGGCCTTTAAACTGGACCTAAAGAGCTGAAATTTTAACCATATACTCTCTAGGGTCCCGAAATAATCAAGTTTAAGAATTTTTGAAATCCGCCCACAGACACGCCCACAAACTCAAAAAAACAAAATTTTGAAAAAAAATCGAATTTTGAGCTAGAAAGCTGAAATTTATTATATATGATCTATGACTCCTAAAACTGCTCGGGATAAAAAATTTTCAAAATCCGCCCACTGACACGCCCACAAATAAATAAAATAATTTTTTTATACCCTATTCTAAGGGTATATTAATTTTTGAAAATCCAAAGTTTGAGCTAGGGAGTTGAAATTTATAATATATACTCTCTATGGGCCCTTTATTCTCATGTGTTAATTTTTTTTAAATCCGCCTACTGACACGTCCACAATTAATTTTTTTTTTTTTTGAAAATTCAAAGTTTGAGCTAGGGAGCTGAAATTTATAATATGTACTCTCTAGGGGCCCTTTATTCTCATGTGTTAATTTTTTTTTAAATCCCCCTACTGACACGCCCACAATTAAATAAAACAATTTTATTGAAACACCCAAGTTTGAGCTAGGGAGCGTTTTTGATAAAATCCTTTAAATGTTATATAACAAAATATGTAGAGCGTTCTTAACAATTCAACCATACTTAGACTTTTGTCACGCCCACTTATGAGGGATAGGAATAAGAATAGGGTATCCAACAGTTCGCCCAAGCGGACTGTAGCCCGTCCCTATGTTTTTTTTTAATTTTTTGCTGGGTATCAGATGATATTGGACGGTCCAAAAATCAGCAGAGCTAAGTTTTTGCTTGGGCTAAATAGGAAAGACTTGAGATCCTTGATTGGTCTCGTCACTGGTTTCAGTCCTCTTAACGAGCACCTAAAGACCATTCACATTAGGAGCTCGGGCCTATGTGAGTACTGCCTATACGCGGATGAAACGGCATCTCACTTCATCTGTGAATGGTCCTGCTTTCGCCAGAACCAGGCTCAACACTATAGGTAAACAATTCGTCAACGAAGATGAGATGGGGGACATTGAACTTGCTAATATCCTTCGCTTTGCTAAGGCTACTGGCAGGTTCTCCCTCACTGACTCTATTACTAATCGCAAATAAGCAGCGAGCGGGCAGGTATGCTGAAGTACAATGGACCTACATATAGGTCTAAGTGCTTGTCATCTACTGATGACCCCACTGCACATACAATACAATACAATACAAAGGGGTAACTGGAGAGGCGTGTTGGTTGAGGCCCAGGTCCACCCCGGACTTAAGGCTTATAACTCACAGCAATTTTTTTTTATTTGTAATGGGATCCTGGACATCCTATGCATATGCATAGTGTTGGTATGTCCTCGAGATTTGGTAGCGGGATGGCACGCTGGCTTACGCTCGGATTAGCTCGCCATACTGGCCGGGAATCTTGCTACATATAACTCTCCCACACAAAACAATTTTGTTATCGGGACAGATCGAGAAAATGCAAAACCACAAAAAAACCAAAGCGGAGAAATCTACTACAGCGTATATTGTATGCTTTATTGCCGAGGAACTAGAACCGTTCTAGATAGAATCGCACTTAATGCTAACCGATAAAAATTAATGGTCACATTAGTTCCAGCGGCTACATCCTTATCGTCTTGATGGCTCCGATGTTCTGTCCACCAGCTCGGGATACTCTCCTCGTATGACACCAATAAAAGTGCCACAATTGTCATGAACTTCCAGCTTACAACTTGTCAATGACGCCTTAATCTTTTCTGCGTTCACTATTTCTTACATCCCACCGATCTGACCTTTTACTCGTAGATGTCCTAAAACATATTCACGATATTCGATAAACCGAAGTAAAATTAAACGAACACTATTTGCTTTCATTTGAATATCTCAATCTCGTTAATTAAACTCATTTGATTATTATAGTTATACAAAATTCACTTGACCTGTATTGTATATCCCTTTTTTGCTTAAACAGTAACAAAATTAAAACTTCCTAAACCTCCTCGACATTAATCTCATCGGATCACAATCAATAAATATATCGATTACTCTCAAAATTAAGTAGGGAAATATTAGCTCAATGTAACAAGTTAACTTTGTAAAGGGTCTTTCATTAAGGACTTGACAACTTTTTTTTAAATAAAATGCAAACTAATTTAATTTGGTGAGGGCAGAGACAGCCCTCATTTATTTGGCTTTCTACAAGCTAAAACTAACATCTATTGAATAACTTAAAAACTAAAACTTAGAAAATAAGAAGGCTTAAAACTAAAGCTTAATGATTAGGGGAATGGTGAAGGAGATCGATTTTAAGGCGGGCAGGGTTATGGTTGAAATCAAAGAGGGAAAGATTTGAGTTGACCTTCTGCAGCAAACGGGAGATTGGTTCGTTGGAGCCATATGAGGTTCGATGGGTTGGAAGGTAAAAGAGACGAGGGCAGCGTAAATTTACGAGGATTAGTGCTAAAGAAAATAGAGTTGTTAAGAGAGGCGCAGTCGACGGAGCCTGAGAGAAGGCGATAAATGAAAATAATGTCCGCAGCATCAATACGATCCTCACGATCCTACGATGTTAATGAGATTTAGGCGATCTGAGTATGGAGGCAGCATAAAAGGATCATTCCAAGGCAATCCCCGAAGACCAAATCGAATGAAGCAACGTTGGATGTTGTCGATTCTGAGCACGTAAACTTGATGAAAAGGAGACCACGCTTGACTGGCATACTCAAGGAGGGAGGGAACAAAAGTGGTGTAGAGGGATTTAGTCACGTAGGGGTTGCAGAATTCTTTAGATCAGCGTTTAACAAAGCCAAGTGATGCGTTGGCCTTACGAATTATTTCGTCAATATGTAAACGAAAATTTAACTCACTGTATTCCAAGGTCATGGAGAGTGAACGAAACAGAGGGAGGGGATTTGTTGAGCTTACGCGATAGGGTATTAGATTGGCATTTGGGAATATTGAGTTCTAAGCAATTTTTGAGGCACCAGGTTTGAAAATCGATCAAGGTCTTCTTGAAGGAGAGAGGAGTCATGAGGTGAAGAAACGAATTTGAAGAATTTGGTATCGTCGGCATATAGAGGAAGGTAGGAGTTATTAATGACCTTTTCAAGATCGTTTATAGTGAGTATGAAGAGAAGGGGACCCAAATGACTGCCTTGCGGAACACCAGAGGTTGCCAAGAAGGGGGCCAATAGGACGGATCTGAATCGAACACTATAAAACCGGTTTTACAGGTAGGAAGATATCCATTTTAACGAAATGGGTTCAAACCCAAGAGCGGACAATTTAAAGTGTATTAATTGATGAGGTATCTTATACAAGACCTTGCTAAAGTCAGTTGCAATAACGTCAACTTCGTTGCCGTTCTCTAATGCTGACAGGGCAAATGACACGAATTCGACAAGATTTGTAGTGGTTGATCTACCTTTCAGAAAGCCATGTTGGTAAGAGGAAATAAGAGACGTGCATCGAAAGCTTAAGGCTTCGTCTATGATACTTTCGAAGATTTTGGCAATATTTGAGAGTTTGGCAATAGGGCGATAATTAGTGATATCAGTTTTTAATCCTTTTTTGTGTATCGGGGCTATGAAAGCGGTCTTCCAAATCTGGGGAAATGCTCCTTGGAAAAGAGATAGACGAAAGAGGAAAGAAAGAGGGGCCGACAAATTGGAAGAACACTTCTTGAGAAAAATTGCGGGGAGGCCATCTGGGCCGGGTGAGAATTTATCGTTTAGCTTTTGTAACTCATTTTCGATGGAAGTACTACTTCAGATATCTGAAAAACAAATTTTATTGGCTTGAATAATTATCAAAACATTTATGAATGGGATTCGACTTCGTTCATATTCACGGGAACGTATGCAGCAGTCGATACGTTGAACCCAATTTTCAATGACTCAGCTGCACATTTCGACCGATACGGCCGCTAATCTCGTTCAATATTGGGTATGAGCTACTCTAACGTCGCCGGCTTGTTGGCAAAGATCAATGATTTAATGTAGCCCCATAAAAAAAAGTCTAGAGGCGTTATATCATTCGATTCCTTCCTCGAGATAACACGTTCACCGAACTGAGACTTCAATAACTCGATTGTTGCACGCGCTGTGTGGCTTGTGGCACCGTATATCACTGACGTCCAATTCATGCAAGTGCTGAAAGAAATAAGGTCCCAACATGTCTCTGTAGCGAATCTCATTTACCGTAACGTGACGCTCATTTTCATCGACGAAAAAAGACGACCCAATGACGCCACCGGCATGAAAACCGCACCAAATAGTTACTTAATGAAGTGCTGTTTCATGAAGCACATGAGGGTTCTCGTCCAGTAAAGCCGTTTGCCGTTTAACCAAAAATTCGAAAACGTACGTCGTTCATAAGATCAATTGGTTTTAGTTATTGAGTCAGTTTGATCTTGTAAGGGTGTAGGCCAAGATCCCTGCGCAAATTTCCCCATAATGTGGTCTAGGAGAGGCCCAATTCTTGAGAACGCCGTGAAATCGACTGATTTGGCTAGTATGCGACGGATACCTATATGGCAGCAACATTCTCCACACTTCGGGCAGAACGTAGTCTCACTGGCACGGCAACATCAAGCAGCGAATATTCTGACTCAACTTTTTTTTACTAGACTATGAATTGATTGTCTACTGGGTCGAGAATTACGGCCGCAAATTGGCGTTGGCGCTTTTAATGTTGCGATTACCGACTCGGAATTTCGGTAGTAAATTTAAATTATTTGCAAACGTTGCTCCTTCGTGTACTTCACCATGATGAAAATGTTTTTACTGATAATGCTGACATTGATAGTTTGGTAATCGGTTTAAGGATGCGTTCACACTGAAAGTTGTCAAGCCGCTAATGAAAGACCCTTTATCTACTTATCTACGGTAAAAATATCGCAGGAAAATATCCACGGTCAAAATATCCTCGATCAAGTTATCCCAGGAAAATATCCACAGTCAAAATATCCTTGGTCAAAATATCCCAGGTAAATATTTCCCGCAAAAATTTCTGTGGAAAAAATTTGCCCTGATCCCATAGTAGCTCCTGGCTTCGCGGGTAAAAGGGTTTTAAACTCTGAATACCTCTCCGACTCAAAAAAATTAAAACTCTGGGCACCTCTTTGGCTCACAAAAAAAGGATATTTTAACCGAGGATATTTTCCGGGAATGTTTTGACCGTGGATATTATAAAAAAGGATAATTACAGCCTACATCAGGAGATCAATCATAAAAATGAGAAAGAGAGTCGGAGACCAAACAGAGCCTTGACGAGTGCCAGCATTTATTTGGTGAGTGGCAGACATCCACAACATCTTGAGTTGAATGGACCGAACTCGTAGTTTCTAATCCATGTTATATAATCGTAATATTTTCATATGCCTTTGTCCAGCCTTATCATACACTCCAAGGTGTACGTAAGTCATTGTCGCATATAAAGATTGAAAAATGCATCTTATACCAACTGTTAGCATTTTTATTATTTGCAGCTGAATATCTCAACTGTGCAAATATTCCAACACACAGATAAGTAAGAAATAAGAATTATAGAACACATCATATCGAATAACTGATTGCGCGTTATCGTACAGTCTAATTGCATAACAAAAATAGAGAATTCATTTTGTTAATTTGTGTCTCTACAAGCCTTGAAGAAAACAACAAATCACTCTCGTTATCATTCAACAGAGAGGCAGCTGTGTTTGCACTGTTCGAACACTAATGGATGAAACGTTACTTGTGCATTCAGGCTGTTGACATCATGTGAGGGCCAGAGCTCCAGCTTTTGCACGTCAGCTACAATCCACCCCCTTTAACACCCTAACCCCCTGGCAGTGTGCTTATAAGACCCACTCCATCCAGCGCCCACACGAAAATATTAATTAAAGAACAGTAAGTACCTTTGAGTATATTAATTTCAATGATTATGTTTAGAGAGAATGAGCAAAGCAGTCACAGAATCAGACGGGACAGGATCCAATATGATTAATAGTAACTATTATTTTAATTGATACTTCTGTGCACTCGAAATTAAGTTTAGCACGTTGTAATGATTTTGTCTTTGAAGTATTAAGGTGATTAAAAACTTGTAATAATGGGCGTTTGAAGGTCGCTGCAAACGCGAAATGTAGCAGTGGCAGCAGCATTCTACTCCGTATCAAATGATATTGGAACCTTGACGCTTTACGTTAAGAGCCGTAACCAAGTGCTTGCCATATATCGGGCAGCAATTTAACATGTACATATGTAGCATTGTGGAATATTTGCTGTTCTTGTACCTAGCCGAAAAGAGAAAGGACTTTGGTATTCCAGAAGACTGTATCAAGGGCACACCTAAATTGTTAATTTATTTTTGTGTTTATGGCAAGCGAATTTGTTGGAAAATGTCGTATCTTTTCCATTTGAAGAACAAGTTTGCGTAAGTTTTACTTTCAATCAACTACTAATTGGTTTTTTATCTTTCGAAATAAGAATGCGGTGACCTTGATACGTACATATTTATGTAGGCAAACTTCTTGAATGAACGGTGTTTTAGACAATTTATTCAGATTCAAGTTGAAGACAATTAGATGTATTTCTAAATTGTCGAATTGTTTTTTTTTACTTCATTTAAATTTGTCAAGTTTTACCTCATAGCTTTAATCACCATTATGGGTCAACAATCTCTTCAGCCCGCGAAGCTGCCTACCCAAACACTGTTTGATTCGAAAAATTAAGATGCCGAATTGTTTTTTTGACTTCATTGAAATTTGTCAAGTTTTATCTCATAGCTTCAATCACCGTTATGGGTCAACTCCCTTTAGCCCGCGAAGATGCCCACCCGAACACTGTTTGATTCGAAAAATTAAGCTGCCATAGGCGCCGGCCCAACAACTAGTACCTGCCTTCAGCGGAGCTACGAAGTTGCGTCAACGGACTAAACCATACGGGAAAAAGGGTTAAATAAGGTAAGCTGACATAATCTGCCACACAAATAGCTCCTACCACTAGCGGGGCAACATAGTTGCGTGAGTGAGCTAAACCAAGTGAAGAAAGGGGTTAAAATCATTTAACCCGCCAAGCGGGTAACCCAAACTCTGTTTCCTTTTAAAACATAAGCTGACATGGTCAACCAATAAGCACCTAATCTAAGCGGAGCTACGAAGTTGCGTGAGTGGGCTAAACGATGTGGTAAAAATCATGCGCTTCAAACCAAAATCGATTTGATCTTCTTGAATGTTCATTGACAATGAAGCGATCGTGTGTTGGGTGTATCAATGCTTCTTGTCAATGTTGTCATTTGTGAAAGGAGAATGCAGGCAAATACAACGAATTGCATATTCTCATTTGATTTTCGTCGGCTAAATGTGCAAAGTCGTCAATAATACTTGACAATCGATACAGTGTCGTTCAAAATTGTTCAATTGTGTTGCGATTAGGTGAATCAGGTTGATTTCATTATTGCAACATTGTTGCACATGCCATGCACAAAATATGCATTTATGAACAAAAAAAACTGCTGCAAGTATGCGGCAGTTCTGCATTACAAAAAAAGTGTTCATAAATGCGAAAGCTATTTGGCGGCAAAAAAAGTGACAGATATTAAAATTATTTTTTTTCAGTGACGGGCGTTGTTTAGCAAAACAACATTTGTGCAAAATGTCTAAAAATCAATCCTAGAACGGAACTAACTTTGAAAATGTTCAGGAAGAACTCTCTGCAAGAAAAAGGAAACCAAGGCATATCCCAAAAACCAGAAATTTTCTAAAAACAATAGAACAATTTCCAGACGACATTTTTAGAAGCCATTTTCGTATGGAAAGGTGTACATTTCATGTTCGTATTTATACAATTAAACGTTGTTTTGTCTTGAAATTGCTAAAAAATCTCTGAACAGTTTGTTGAAAATGAGCTGTGTCCACTTCGGAAAAAATCTAGTCGGAGCGTATCGGAATCCCACTTTTTGAAATGCCGCTTTTCAAATTCCGGAAATTTTTTTTTAAAATCCCGTCTACTAAAATACTGTTTTTTAAAATTCCGTCTTCTAAAATCCCGCTTGTTCAAAATCCCGATCTATTATAATCCCGCTTTTTAAAATCCCGCCAAATCCCGCTAATCCCGTTTTTTTACAAAACATTGTTATCAAAAAAATAGATGTTGGTTATATGCGCTTTTTTATTATATTATTATATATGTATTTAAAAATAAGGAGCGTTTTTGCAGATTGGTTTAAAATTAATTACATTCGTAATGGAAGTTGACAAGTGCAGTACTCTCCTAACTTTTAGTCTGTGTATGACAGTGCAGAAAAATAATTCCCGAGAACACAAAATAATACTGAAGCGTGGCATCGCAGGCTGAAAGTTTTGGTTGGACGAAAAAGTGCTGGCTTGTATAAACTCATTGCAGATTTGAGAAAGGAAGCAATTGTATTGCAAATATAGTAATACACTTGAACTAATAAAATAAAAAATGTTGTTAATGGTTTGAAGTTTTTTTTGTTCCCTTTTGCAGAATATCATATAATATTACTTTATATTTTTTTTTTTTTTACATTATTGAAGATTGTCATATTTATTAATTAAAAATTTATTTTGATATTATTTATTTCTTATTTTGTTACTTCCTCTAAAAAAATTGCGCGATTTTTAAAATAAAGCAACTACTTTTGATTGTAAAAGCGGGATAATAAGAAACGGGATTATAAAAAGCGGGATTTTAAGAATCGGGATTATAAAAAGCGGGATATCGAACCCAACCCAATCTAGTCGACCCAAAATGGGTTTGATGCTGGCACTTTTGCTAACACATTGGCTAATAGTTGCTCCTTTAGGGAAATAAGTAATTTTTTGGCGTTTCGAAAGTATTGGCCTTTAAGTCATTGAAATTACAAAAAATATTCAAGCGTAGGAAGATGTATATAAAATGGCCAGATTCGATCGAAAAACAAAAAATAGAAATGGACAAATTCGCAAGTTTGACTAATAATTCATTTCCGAACGTTCTCGGATGTGTAGACGGTACTCAAATAGCCATAATAGCCACCCATAATAGACCCCACGAGCTATTTTAACCGAAAGGGTTCATTTTCAATTAATAATATGCAGGTTTGTCCAATTATTCAATAGTATCACGAATTCCGATTATAATGGGAACGTGAAGTCCTGTAGCGTTTAGTCACATTCAATAAATGGTTACATTTTAGGGTATACTCCTATGTGATCATAGCCAGAAGTTTATAGATGTGTGTTTTGGCTATCCCGGTACTTGCCATTATGCTTTGGTTTGGGAGCGCAGCTCACTTGTCAAGGCATTGAAGACTGGCTCAAGATGATAATATTTTGGGAGATTCGGCTTATCCATTGAACTGTTATGGTGCCATATCGTGACAACGGATATCT
This sequence comes from Portevinia maculata, assembly GCA_949715645.1. NCBI lineage: Eukaryota > Metazoa > Arthropoda > Insecta > Diptera > Syrphidae > Portevinia > Portevinia maculata. The sequence goes on from OX454526.1 coordinate 228,187,150, forward strand.
CTCTACCACACAAAGAACATTCAATTATATACATAGCTCAACGACGATTGAAATCTAAGTTTCGAATTCTAAATTACATAAAAAACCTGGAATATGCTAAATATTTGCACTTTTTTGTGTTGTTCTCCATAATATTATCATAGAACAAGAAAATGAACTCGAGCCTTACTCAGCTGCCCAGTCAAAAGATAGGTATAGATAATGATGACTTTATCAACATTTCGGAGGCACATCAATCATCTGCAGATGCTGTCAAGAGAAATGGAATCGCGATGCTATTTTCTTCATAATATTTTATTACAAAAACAGTTTCTTAAACGATATGTACTGGAGTTTATTTTATTATTAAAAAAATTGTGCATTCCAGCTCATTCTTTTTGGTTTTCATACTAAATCTAATTCAAAAAAATTAAATTAAATATCTCATTCTTCTGACAAAAATTAAATTGAAAATAAATTCACAGCTACTTTTTTTAGGAACAACAAAATCTTATTACGCTATTCTTTCTATTGTTTCTTGTTAGGACTTCAAAACTTCTAGTCTTTTTTTTCCACTTCGATTTTTTTGTACTCCACTTTTAGAAACTCCATGTGTCATCTCACGTCCTCTATAGATTCTTTTTCAAGGAACTCCATCATTTAATTGTTTGACAATTTTGAGCCATTTTTTTAGTCTCTCTGCTCGTCCTCACTTTCATCAATTTGTCCAAATACTTCTGCAACAAGCTCATCTGGAGGTGCAACATTATGACGACATCCGTCAAATTTATTTATTTATTTATTTATTTATTCAATCAATCAGACATAATTATCTTACAGACTATCGAAATACACATCTATGAATCTTAAACTATTCAATACATAAAACATAATAGCATTTTAAAAATTGGATGAAAAATACAACAGTAGTTTAACTTTCAAAGAAAATCTACTATAATGAAAATTGAAATCAATAACATCTGAAATGCGGTTAGTTTCCCTGACACAGCGAGTTATTGGCTCATTGAGTGCATATATCACCCTGTGTTCGTCTACCATAAATAGGAAACGTTCCCTTAGATGGCGAGATGGTGCATACATATTTATTAATAACAAAAGTGATGGACAATTAATATGATGCGACAAAATGTCACTTACAAACATTATTGAGTATATTTTACGACGATTTACGAGCGATTGAATGCCAATGGGCTGACATCGGGTAGTATACGATGGCATAACAATGTTCCAGCCAAGTTTCCAAACAACAAATCTTGTAAAATTCCTTTGAATATTTTCGATTCTATTGGAATGAATGGTGTAGTATGGATTCCATACTACGCAACAGTATTCCAAAAGAGATCTGACGTATGCGCTATACAGCGATTTTAGAGTATAGGGATCTGAAAAATCTGAGGAGTTGCGTTTAATGAACCAAAGCATGGAATTAGCTTTGGCGGCAATGTACTCAGTATGTTTAATGAAATTAAATTTAGGGTCGAATACTACTCCAAAATCGTTTTTTTCGAGAACTCTTTCAAGAATAATGCTTCCAATTTCATATTCAAAGCAAATTAGGGAGGAATTTCTGCTGAAAGAAAAACACTGATATTTGGAGACATTTAAGAACAAATCATTAAACGTACACCATTCTACCAGTCTATCAAGGTCATCTTGCAAGAGATGGCAATCATCTTCAGATTGTACGCATCTTAGGAATTTAAGATCGTCTGCAAACAAAAGGCGAATGGAATTTAAGAAAATATCAGGCATGTCGTTAATGAAAATAAGGAAAAGGAGCGGCCCAAGGTGACTTCCTTGTGGATCACCCGACGTGACAAAAATTGGCTTTGAAAGGAGACTGTCAATTGGCACAAATTGAATGCACCCTAATAAATAGGATTCCAGCCATTTCAAAACGCTAGAATGAAAACTTTTTTTTTTTTTAGTTTGGTTATCAAGATAGTATGGTTGAATCTATCAAAGGCTTTAGCAAAATCAGTGTATATCACATCAGTTTGATATCCTTCTTCAAGTTTATTCAGGACGAAGTTTGAGAATATAGCAAGGTTGGTTGTAGTGGATCTACCAGCAACAAACCCATGTTGGAAGGGTGAAATATCTTCCCTCAGCAAAAATGTTAATTTATCATAAACAATCTTTTCAAAGAGCTTAGGAATTATTGATAATTTGCATATCAGGCGATAATTGGAGATTTCCTGCTTGGAACCCGATTTGTGAATAGGGATGATAAACGATTCTTTCCACTCAGGGAGAAATTCGCCTTTGGGGAGAGAAGTGTTAAAAATATATGCGAGAGGTCCAGAGAGCACTGCAGCGCACTTTTTAAGAAGAATTGGAGGAATTTCATCAGGCCCGGGCTGTTTGTCGCAGTTCAAATTCAGCAGCTTTTTCAACTTCCGAAGTGCTAATACTTAGACACCCAATATTAATCTGACTTTTTGAATAAGATAGACTAGAAGATTGTTGCTGAACAGAAGTTGTATAATTGGAGTTAAAGAAATTAGCAAATGAATTGCAGATCGAAGGAATATCCGAGTAAGAAATTGTTGGAAATATTCCTACGAAGAGAAGTCTCTTCCACTTTCCTTGTTCCTTTTTTTTATTCTTGAATACGTGACTTTTAAATTGTTGAATTTTCTTTTGATGTCTTCCTTACTGTAGGGCATCAAGGATGAGAGGAATTTCATTTCCATGAAAACTTTTCTCCAAAGAACAGATTTCTTCTTGCGGCCAGCTATAAACTTGGACTCCATTGCCAAACGAATTGAGATAAGAAGCTTGGTATCAGCTCACTTTCCTCCCTATGAAACAGAAATAATATATTTTAACTTTTTAATAGAAAAACGCATCAAATTTTCGCAAAATATATAAAATATTCCATTATTTTACTCTGCAGCGAGGCAACAAAACAAAAACCACTGCAAACTTGATCGTATTCAGACTGTCAGTTTGCTCTTATGGACACAGTTACCGACTGCTGTAATGCAAAGATAATGCAGTTTAGCTACATTTCTAAACGCAAATCTTGCATGACTGCTGCATGTTTACATTTATTAACTTAGCCTCAGTTGTCCAACTATATTGAACGCAAAATCGGCGTAGTACTTTATAAATTTTTTTTTACTCAACACTGATTTTGGATACAGTATTATTTGTAAACGTTGCTCGGGCGTTAGTCTTTCCATGATTATTTGTCAAACCGTACTGATTAAAACATCGTGTCAGCTGTCACATCACTTTTCAGCTGTCTGAGTGTTGCCAAATCAAAATAAAACATGACACTTTCCACATTTTGAGGCGGTTCCTACTTTTTCCCCTTCTCTTATACTTGAATAAATTAAACTGTAAGATATTGAAATCGTGCTGAAATTTCGAACTTAAGCTGAGTATGATGAGTTATGATATTACGGCTTAAGAGCAGTTGAAAAAGTTTTTATTCGGTCGCTTCTATGTCCGTAAACAACAATAACGGGTGGTCGACAATTTTCCTAAAACGCGGAAAGTGATTTCAAAGAAATTTTATGTTTTAAGTCATACTTAACCCTAGACCAAGTTTGTATACTACTACTGCACTCAGTTTTTTGATATTTTTTTTAACCCATATATGCGCAGAATTTTTTTTTCTTTTAAAATTCATCATGTTTGGTTATTATCTATGGTCTATATGTATATGTAAATAAGTTCATAAAAAAAGTTTTAATTTTTTTTTTTAATTTAGAAGTGTGTTTTGGGCATGGGTCGTAAACGACCCTTTGGGCACATATGGTTCCTTTATGCTAGAAATGAATTGAGGGCTAAAAAACAAACATATTTTCTTTACAAATAGATATTACATATATAACAGTACTTTTTTTGACTACGGTAGAAAGATCTGAATACGTAAATTTCAGTCATGAAATTCAACAAAACATTTGTCATGAAGATGGATCACATTTTCTGCATATTTTTGTTGTTTTGTTTTTACAAATAGCACATCGTCTGCGAATTTGGCCTGTAAGAATCAGATGATCTAAAAATGATTTGCGAACTGCAGCAGGAACTGTTCTAGCAACATTTTGCACGGGTCCATGTTGTGATCTCATTGTTCCGTGTTTCAAAAGTAAGGACCTGGCGATACTACGACGGAATTCAAGAGTGTCGACATTTGCCCCATTTCATTTGGAGAATAGGGCAGCATTATTTACTGCTACCACATCCAAAAGAGGGCAATTGTCAACTCGATTTTGGGGAATTGTTGCAGTGACTTTTACATTCTTTTCATTCAAGTTGCTGAGCAGCATAGGAGATGTAAAAAAGTTGTCGCAAAATACTGAAAACAAAGTATCTGGATATGTTTTCTTTACGATAGTAGTTAGCTTCGTAACAACATGTTTACCCAGCCCTATTCCTGCATCCGTCCTTTCAGAACGGCCTTGATACAAATCTACTTGCAGACAGTATCTTAAGCATGTAGCTGCCACCCAAGCTTTGAAACCAAAGCGAATGGGCTTACCACGAATATGTTGTTTAGAACCATATTTACCATAATATTGTACCATGGACTCATCAATGCTTATATTCTTTTCAATTGGAGCATACAACAGAAATTTTTCATTCAAAAGGTCAAATATCGAACGAACCTTGCCCATTTTGTCACCTTGGGTAGATTTTCGTTATCGGCGACATGTAAACATCGAAATATCTCTTCAAATCGATTGCGCCGCATCGTTGTGTGTATCCTCATTCACTTCCCAATACATTCGACGTCTTGGAAGTGGGGCATAGCCACTCAAGATGAGGATTCCAATAAAACAATATATTTCGCTGCATGCCACATTAAAACTGATATTATGTTTACTTACTGCATATTTTACAGCCGGAGCAAGTAACTGCGCCCTGTTGATTCTGTCAGCATCGATATATTCTTCACCACCTGAATCGCCATCGGATAATGCACCATCTCCAGGAGGATCGACATAGACATCAACTTCCCGAATATTATTATCAGCCCCAAGTGAATCGATAATGTCTAGTATTTCGTGGGTAAGGAGACTACGACGATACCTGAAAAGTTCACTATGTAGCAACTCATATGCCCATGAGTTACGTGCAAACCCATATGGTTGCACTTAAACATAATATTATCAGATGCTTTGTCCTTGAAATAGTCAACGGCATTACACAAAACAAATGCAGATGTTTTGCACTTGCCAAAAGTAGTAAACAACATGCAGGTGTTTTGCACTTGCCGAAATCTGGTAAACAACACGCAGATGTTTTGCACTTGAAATGGAGCAAGTGCATTTATACAAAATAAGCGCAGATGTTTTGCACTTAGGCGGACCAACGGAATCAGACAAGCGCAGAGGTTTTGCACTTGATGCTTTCGGGAGCCGTGCGCCTTGTTTTTGCTTGCAAGTGCATGCACGTAAACCAGTGCAGGTGTTTTGCACTTGGACATAGAAAACGTTAGAGAGAGGTTTCCTTTTAAGTTAAGTTCAAACTAAAAGTAGTCTTAGAAAAAACATTGTTAAATAAAGAACCCAAAGTGGATAAGTAAATCAAATTTATAATGTGTTTTTATTTTGAGTAAAGTTAAACACGTAACTCATGGGGTCGTTTTCGACCCCTGCAATATTCACTGTAAAACTCTCAAGTTACAATAAAGTCAATCGGTTTCTGTACATATGTACATATGCCGTGTTTCCTTGCACGCGGATATAGGGATGGCATCGGAAAACGACTATCGCCGACTATCAAAAAAAAATTGGCAGCACACATGCACCTATGACATGCATCGTGACACAGCTGTAAGTTGTATTTAAGAAATTTGTATTGAAAATCCTGAAATTGAAAAATATTTACTTCCGCCAATTGAAATTGATGCCAAGCATATTCTAAAATTATGAAAAACTATTTCACATTAGCAGATTTGCTAAATTCAATTACCGTTAAAATTAAGTTTGAAAAATAATAATAATAAAATCACGAATAAAATATTCGGCGGGATATGTGAGGTCGGTGCGTTGTCAAACTATGACATTTCCTGAAAAATTCATCAGAAGGATTCATCAGAAATGAAGAAAATGGATTTGGAAGCACTGTTTATCCCCGCTAAAGGACTTAGCGGCGATAGCTATCCCCGCTAAAGTTAGCGTATATAGGATAAGTAGTTGTTGTATTTTACATGCAAATTTCAAATTATCCGTATATCCGCGTGCAAAGAAACACGGCTTATATCAAGTTTACGGCGAAAATATAAAAAAGGACCGAAAATACCACAACAGAAAACTCACTTTTGTAATTGCATTTACAAGATTAACAATAAATTCCCCGCCTACCTATTTAAAGTATCATATACACTTTCACATTGCAAATAAACTATATTTCTTTGCAATTCTTCATTTGTGTTATTGTTTACATGACAATTTGCAGAAAAAAGGTAAATGGGTCTTTTTCGACATACTAGGCATATATGGGTATTAAAATTTGGAAAAAAATCCTTTTATTACTAAGGCCCGTAAGAGCAATCGCAGTTTAAACTATTCACTACTAAATTAAAGCTGTGGCAGCAACCAGCAAGGAAATTTTGAATTTTTGTGTTCCTTACACATTTTTTCTTATTCCAAACTTGGTAGGTCTTTTCGAGAAATCAGCATATAACTAATAAGTCCATATGTTTGCTAATCCACAAATACTCTGGATACCCCCTATCAGCAATTTAACCGCTCTTTCGACTGCTTGGCTGTGGCATTGAAGGTTTTTAAATAAATAAGCCTTAATGGTTTCATTTTGTAAGACAATTTCCTAAAAGTCGTCTTTGGTAAAATCAATGAGTAATGGAGACTCAGTCAAATGACACTTTTCGATCTACCACCAATCAATCTACTACAAATAGGAAGACCGGAAGCAAACTTTGTCACTAGTGTTGAAAGCTATTCCTGCTTTATGTATACGCCGAAGTGACAGCTCTCTGATATTTTGGTCATCAACGAGCAACATAGCTAATTCCGAGTGAACACACCATCTACTAAAGGATTTTTCAATAAGAGCGCTACAAAAGTTTTTACTTAAATGAAACAAAAACGGTTTTGGATATCAATGAAATTCTTTATTCCTGTGAAAGTACGTTCGATGCTATTATGTATGGAACTCGATTTCTTTTGCATGGCCACCACGGGCACGCTTGCAGAAGTCCAGGCGCTGAACCCAATTTTCGACGGTTTTCAAGCATAAATCGGCCGATACTGCTGCAATTTCACGTTCGATATTCGTCCGAAGTTCATCAATCGTCGCTGGCTTGTTGGCATAGACCATAGACTTGACGTAGCCCCACAGGAAATAGTCTAACGGCGTCAAATCGAACGACCGAGGCGGCCAAGCGACTTTACCATTTTCGCTGTGTGGCTTGTGGCGCCGTCCTGTTGGAACCACATGTCCTCCAAGTCCATATCATCCAATTGGCCAAGATCTTTTCGCAAAATTCGCCACAACGACGTCACAGAGATGCCCAACGCTTGAGAACGACGTGTGAGAGACACATTTGGGCTTTCTTCAACTGAAGCCTCAGCGGCAGCAATATTCTCGACACTACGGGCACTTCTTTGTCTCACTGGTACGGGAATATATTGTACTGTGCTTGTGGATTCAAATTTTTCCACTAGACGCTCAATTGTTGATCTGCTAGGACGATTATGACGACCATAAATTGGGCGTAGCGCTCTTAACGTTGAGGCCACTGACTCCGAATTTCGGTAGTAAATTTTAATAATTTCGACTCGTTGTTGGGTCGTATGTCTTTCCATGATGAAATGGCAAACCTTACTGAAGAGAAATGTCAAAAGAGCGGCAAGAAATTCGGCGTCGTTTGCTGTCCCTGTCGCTCTACTTTTGTAGCGTCCCTGTTGAAAAACCCTTTATATGTTTTAAATCGTTTGGCAAATACCTTGCCAACTTAATCGTTTTTGTAACATGTTTTCTACAATACAAGAAATAAGGCTGCGATCTTACGAAAATTTCAAGTCACATAACAGCGTTAACCATGGCAATGTAGTCTACTATGCGCTTTAGTGCTTTTTCTGAGAGTTCTTTTGACGTTAACTCAAAAATTGAATCTTCCCTGACACTATTGCTGTTAAATATCCTTAATTTTGTAGCAGCCTCTAATGATAAATTCATACGGTAAAAAATTAACACCAATGTTCAGAAATATAAATGGTGAGGCTTTCGACAGTTCGGGTACAAAAAAGATCAATTTTGCACTTTGTTATATAAAAACATTTTCGACCAGAATGAGCCTTTTGTCGGGCTCAGTGACTCAGTAGTTAGTGTGTCGGAATACTAATTGAAAGGTCCCCGGTTCGATTCCCGCCAGGGCCAAGTAACATCTAGCGTCTTTTTCCACTGCCCCACCTCTTGCGAACGTCTGACAAACATCCATTTTTTAATAGCAATATTAGTACCGTAATAATCTTCAACTCTCAGTGATCGATAACTGATTTATCATTTATTAGTTTGTTTATTATTCAGTGCGTGCAAAATCGTAAAGGGAACAATTTAAAATAAAAGAGAAATATATACGTGTTTATGATTGTTAAAGGAAGGTAAAATAATAAAAGAACGAATACATTGTATACTGTTTTCTATCATTAAGTACTTCAATTTAATCTATTTATGTGTGTAGTAAACAATGCCAGCAAGACACAAAGGGAACAATTTGGACCGTCGAACGAATAGAACGATATACATGCGAAATAGAAGGGCCCAACGATCAGACGAACGAGTCCAACAAGATAATGCAGATGTGCGTATCAGCATGGCACAATTTCGTGAATCACAATCACAAGAGGCACGAGCTGAATGAAATCAACAAAGACAATTGGATTGAACGGCTTACTTATCGGTACGGATCCAGATTCTAACCTGTTCCTGAAGTCAACATTTAATTCATGTTTCCAAATGACATCGTTCGGAGCAACAGAAATAGTTAAAAATAATGCTGCAAATGGTCAACAATTCCATTCAAAATTCAAAATCAAAGGCCAAGTTTATCACAAAGTGGGCTCATTGCTGCCAATGCCGAATGAACCACATAATTTTTTACAAATTTACTTTATGGGCGGTGGGCACTCCGAAAACTCACTCGCCAATCGCATGGATGCACGTTGCGGCTACAATAACCTCAATTCACCATATGCCAGACGCGTCGCCGGCGAGCTGGATGCTCTATAGACATTTTCACCAAGAATGATAAAATTGCAGAAATTTGCACAAATCGTATGGAATAATCATTGTGATTGTTAATGAACTGAATATGAAAGTGCAAACCGAAGCTATTGAAGGGTAAAAAGTAACAAATTATAAAGAAAAAACGTGAGAAAGTATGTTAAAGCAAAACAAACAATAAACTATCCTCTATCCTATTCTTATTCCCATCAGACACATAAAGAGTCTATATCATAAATTTCAGTTTCCTAGCTCAAACTTTGACTTTCCAATAAAATTGTTTTATTTAATTGTGGGTGTCAGTGGGCTGATTTAGAAATTTTATCTCCCGAGCAGTTTTATGAGTCAAAGATCGTAAAAAATTTCAGCTTTCTAGCTAAAAATTCAATTTTTTCGATAAATTTGTTTTTTTTTTAGTTTGAGTTTTTAGCGTGTCTGTGGGCGGATTTCAAAAATTCTTCAACTTGATTATTTCGGGGACCTGGAGAGTATAAATATGGTTAAAGGCTCAATTTTTGCCGACAGACGAACGGACATGGCTAGATCGATATTACTATCGATAAATATAGTAACTTTTAGGGGTCTACGGGCAATATCAAACTTCGCGCCAAAATTAGTATACCTTTAGAATAGGGTATAAAAACAGTTAATATGTTGACCGAAAACCCTGTTGAATTGTATTTAGATATCTAAAATGTTTGTTTAGAAAACTTTTCAACTTATTTGCTTCCAAACAAAAATATTTTTTTGCCACAACGCGATTGTCATGGTTTCACTTTTATTTTTCGTACAGAATTTTAATATATTGTTAGATTTTTAGTATTCCAAAACGTGGTTTGGATACTCCTTCTTAGTTCCGAAACTTTTTTTTTGTTAAAATTGGTATTGTTATAAACTTTTTTGGAAATATTCGAGAGAACGTATTTCCCGCCATGCGAATTCGCCATTGTTTTCCTTCATTTCATTCAGCTGTTGGTTTTTTTTTGTGTTCATTTGCCACTGACGTTGTCGTGAGGTACTTTATTGAATGAGCACAATGAATTGTTCAAATTATTCAAATCACACATGCACAAATTACAAACTGACAATCACGCTATTGTCATCAATCCTGATAAAACACCAACGTGAAATCCACGCATGTGCTCTCCAACATGCGTGGATTTCATGCACCTGTTATTGACGACTTTGCTGGAATCATGGTTGGCGACCGTACAGCGACGTGACAAATCGTGATTTGAAGAAGAAATAATCATGCTTATTTTGAGATTCGAATGAATAGTCAAGTCGTTCGAATGTCTATTTTCGTTCGGATTATACCGGTTTTCCTCAAATAAATTTTCTACTCGATCGAATCTCAAAATACAAATTCTTCTAATTCGACAAACTATCGTTCGAATTCGAATGTCAAAATCAGCATGAATTTCATTGTTCATTGCTGATACACATCATTCATACGACGCTCTCCAATATCCGCTAATGTTCTGGAAAGGACAAAACGTCCACAGCGTTCAATTCCTCTTTCAGTCATAGACCGCATCCCCACACACTTACAATATTAGTTATTTTTCATTTCCCTACGAAAATATTCACAAAAATAATTTATATGGCAAAACAACATCTAGTGTATATACATGTATATGTATACATATATTTTTTTAATTCATATTTTTATTTCATCAAAACAAAATTCAATACGATGAATAACATAAAATATAAAAATACTTTAAAAAAAATTATTTCCAAATTAGGTTACAAAAAAAGTTAATATACGAGTATATGTAGTTGTCAACTTAAATCAGTCAAATTCATAAAAAAGTTTAAAATAATAGTTTTAAAAACTGTCGCATTACGCTTTCTAATACTCTTTCTTCAATGTTTACTCCAATTGTTTTAACAGTGCGATAAATGTTTGCTTTTTTAAACACAAAAATTAAATTTTTTTTCACTGCATTCTATGCATTGCATTGAGTGATCAGTGATGATCCTCGCACATGGGAAGTCGGCATGACACGTTTTCATTTTTTTTTCCGATTACAGAAGTTACTCAGTTTTTAATGTTGATTTTCAAGCTGAATGAAGCTGGTTCATTTTTGGCTTCATCCCTTTAGCATCAAGGAAAAGCCTTTCAATGGATTCGTCTTGAAGAAAAGCTATTTTGCTGTAAAACTATAATTATTAATATTGTCATCTACAGTAACTTCCTTTATGTCTGAACAAACCTCACACTTGTTTTATTAATTTTTAATCAAAAATAACTAAAATAGAAAACATTTCACTAAAATAATGTATTCACAAATTCCAAAAAATACTAACACGCACTGCTCACTGGGGTATATGATACCCAAGCTAAAACTTCGAAGCACGAATAAACACGTTAAAAAAATCTAAGAACTGAACAACCTCGCCTGCTACTGCAGAGAGTTTAAAATTAAATATACATAGGTATGGAATACTTTTTAACGGGACCTGCACACTTTTGAAATCTATGTGGGGTATCTCATACCCCAGTGGGAGTTGGAAGCTTAAGATGTTAAATGTGCCGCTTTAACGACAAGCGCTCTTTCTTAGGGAGCTGCACTGATATTCTTAGCCCTGCACGGGCAATTTAAGTGAATGTGTTTGCATAGTGTTAACACTTAAATTTAAAGCAATAAAGCCAGCAAAATACACGCATTAAAAATAAAGTCAATTGAGTCGATGTGTGTTGCCATTTCCTTCTACCTTACACAAAACTGTAAAATCGAAATCAGCTTTACACTAAAATGTGACAGAAGTCCTGCGTTGGCGACTTAAATCCCCAATCGTTAACTGAGTTTGCTCATTGTTTTCTGCAATGCATACCTATTGTAGTGTAACCACACAGTACAATAAAAGTAATCCACACAAACGGGTTCACATTATTTGGCTGAAGGAGTAATCAGACATCAGAGTCTTTCAATTCGGATCAATCGTTGAAATAAATTTGGGAATGTTAAGGAGGATCATCTCGTTATGTAAGTAGAACATTTGAGAAAAATAATTTTTTTTTTTTTTTTTTTTTTATAATTTGCGTGCGCTAAAGGGATTTCTTTTTTCTGTAGTGACACAGTACCCTTATAATGGTAAAACCACAGCGCAGGCATTTAGTTTGTTGCGCAAGTAGCTCCCAGCAATTCATTGCCTATTTTTGGGTGCTACTTACTGAAAGAATAGAAGGATAGGAAAGAAGTTTGGAGCGATGGGATTTTTTTTCTCAACAGGTGGCGCCTAAATTGCTTTAGGGAGATCAGTTTTTGTTGTGTGTATTCAATTTATAAAAATCATGGCCCTGGTCGGGATTCGAACGCACGACCTGCCATCACTTTAGTGAGTACACTACCATCGCACCATTGCTACCTGCAATGAGATTCATTTTGACTTTCAAACAATTTGTTTCTCTCTTTATGGCAGTTTATGGGAGCCTGCCTCCTTTTCCACTATCCTATACTATATCAGGTGAAAGTGCATTGAGTAAGTGAAAACAATCTCGGATACGGCGTATTCTACGATAGACGTAATTTATGCTGCTGAGAGTGGCAATTTCAGTGAATTACTTATAGGTAAATTCCGTAAATCTTTATTTTACATATTTTTTTTAATTTGAATAAGGACAAGTTTTGGATTTTGATATTTTAAAATTTGGTGTGTCAAATTTTGTGTTTAACCCATTTGTTGGTTTCTTTTCTTCGTCAGTACGGTTATAGGTGAAACAGTTTTCGACATACTAGAACCACTTTGAAGAGCTTCATTTCGACAGAAAAGCTTCTCCAAAATCACACTCTTCGTACCACTGTTTTTTCTTCGCTTCCATCCATTTCCATTGCGGCGATTCTCATCATCAGCGTCAGACATGTTCACCATAACCCTTTCGCCCACGTTAAAAGTCGGACACTTTTGTACTACATTTGCTGACGTTTTTTCTCCTAGTCTTCTAGGAGTTCTGTTTATTTTCGTCTTCGAAACAGTTACTATTTCTGGTTCCGTCGACGTGTTACTTCCGCTCTTGTCCCCACACTTTCCGATCACAACTTCTTTGATTTCATTCACCTCCTTAAGTTTCTGATTAAGTAACGCTATTTGCTCTTTGAGCTTCTTTTCGGTTTGAATACTCGCAGCGGCATCATTTTTGTTCTTCAATTTGCCAAACATGGCTTCTTGTGGTGTTCGTTGAAGTGTGGGGTGAAAGGTGTTATTTTTAAGGCTTTGAATGATTCGAAGGTTAGCTGCCCAGTTGTGAATTTCATTAGCTGCCATCCATTCCTTAAGACTTTTGTGGATATACTTAGAGACTTGATTTGTTTCGAACAGTGGTAACTCGACCCCTTCCAGAAAAACGTTCCAGTTGTCTGAAAGGACACGGCGTATCTGAAACGAAAAACTATGTAGTGATGCTTCTCGTAATTCGCATTATCGTACTTCATGACAATATCTCCGATCAATGTTACATGCCATGTTGCTGGGAGTTCCGATTAAGCAGAAAATGTCAAAGAGAACATCGGCCAGCTCTTCGGGGGTCTTTCTTTCCAACGGTCGTAGAATCAGAAACTTGGTGTCTTGATCCTGATAGATTAAAATGTATTTGTACTCCTTATCTGGTTCAGCTTCCATGTCAATAATATCGATCTGGAAAAATGGAATTCTTATTAAAACTGAGACATACTTGGTAAGTAATTGGTTTATTACCTTACAACAAGCTGGTAATTGGGTTCGAGACACAACTGCCTGTTTCATTGTTATTGTATTGTCTTTCGGTTTATCTTTCTTCCTTAAAGTGCAATCCCTACACAGTTTCAAGTAGATTGCTATTACTTCCCTTGTTATATTACAGTACTTCCGCTTCAACTCCATTTCCATTCCCTTCTCCTTCCTGTGGCCCGTCTCAATATGAGCTTTATGCACAACATCGAACATCTCACTCGCCATACAAAACAATAATTTTTCTGAGCCTTGACCCTTTTCATTGTTATGCACCAACCGCTCACTGTCGCCAATTTTGGTGACTTCAAATCGTTTCAGCCTGCGATAGTGTATACCAGATAATGGGGCACTTATACGTCGCCTTTGCATAGCTTCTTTCGTCTCGGTAAGCAGCTCCATATACCTTTCATCCGCCATCAACAATTTCCTCTCCTTTTGCGCCCCCAAAAGTTGATTTACTTGCTTCTCGAACTCGGCCTTCATTGTTGGTGTTGTGCACTGGCACTTTTCGACAAGCACGTATAGCTCCCAACACTTCTGATAGACGACTGACTGTGAACTCGAGTTTTAGTTTACTTAACAATCCACCCACTATGCGGAGTGAGTTTCTCAGAGGAGATAAATATTCGGAACCGCACTACAAGAAATATTTCTTTGTCAATCGTTTTAGAACTTTGACGAAGAATGTTTCCAATTTGTGTACAGTCGTGCGGTCGTGTTCAATACGATATACGACATGGGGCCCCATGCGCGCCAAGCACGTCACAAAGAGATTATAAATGTATCGGACCTTGCTTGCTCACTATCCGTATTGGGTATAAAAAGTTGCATGCAACACACTACATTTTTAGCTTCGGTAACAATTACGGCGTATTTAAGAGAGAACGACAATGAAACAAACACAAAAAAGCACACTCACCATGTTCTACCTTCCAAGTTCTATGACACAATACGAAAAAAAAACTTTAAAAGTTCTGTGACAGCATTGCCATTAGCACAGTTAATATTAGTCATGTTGAACTTCTTTCAAGTTTTTAATGTAACGGAAAAAAATTGTATCCAAACTAAACTAGAGATACAAACTATAAATTTGTAAACTAAAAATTGATTATAATCTTGGATGTTTTAATTAGCAAGCACGGTTGCCATATTATTTTTAAAGTGGATGAGCTAGTTTTCTAAAATAAAGGAGCCAAAAATTACGAGTTCAGATTAAGTTAATTTTCGCCTATGAGATATACAATACATACAAAGGTATGGGACATATGCTCCTAAGGCATGCCAATTGTTTGCATGTATGTTTGTATATAATAAATAGATATTAGGCATTAACGGCCCATATAGGGCCTAAAACCTAGCTTCTCCAACCACTTTCTTGTGCGAAGTGGAAGAACCTACAATTTTACGCCGAATCCGAACGGCAAATCTTTGTGAAGCTTCTCATGACATTTCACGACGTTCGCAAGAGGTGGGGCAGTGGAAAAAACTCTAGATGTCACTTGGCCCCGGCGGAAATCGAATCTTTCGATTAGTAGTCCGACACACTAACCACGGAGCCACTGCGCCCGACATAGGGTAACATATTTGTTCTTATTTTATAGACAACATAATAACAAAACATTAGGAAAGGCTACAGTTTGCTTGTGGGCGCAGTGGCTCAGAGGTTAGGCGTTGGTCTGGTTCAAATCGTGCCGGCGCCAGTATCACCAAACGTTTTGTTCCCCTGTCCCATCTCTTACAAAAGTCCGACAAACGTCCAAGACTATCAATTGTCCTGAAAAAAATTATCAAATTTTCCGTACGGCGTAAGACATTAGGTTCCTTCCAATTCGGCCAAAAATATAATGTTGCAATAGCCCCGTATCTATTTGAATTGTCCATTAGTACTTGTTAATTCCTTTATCTATGGAAAAGTGCCTTTATCACACCTGTATTTAAAAAAAGACGAACGTGGTGATATCACTAACCATTGGCCTATTTCAAAGCTTTTATGTATTCCTAAGCTTTTCGAACAAATTCTCTGTGAGAGGTTAATATTTCTCCATCGCAATATAGTTTGTAATGAACAACATGGATTTTTAAGAAACAGGTCCACTGTCACTAATCTGTTAAGTTTCTTCCATGCATGGTCTAATGCCTTGGAGAATAAGGACAAAATGGATTGCATATACACGCACTTCTCCAAGGCTTTCGGCCACTTTAAGATCAGGGCTTATGGTAAACTACCAGGTTTCGTAAACTGGGTTGAATCATACCTTAGATCAAGGGTTTATAAAATCAAATTTATATGGTGGCGACGGTGAAGAGGTTAGTGTGTTGGCTTGCGACTCGTGCGGTGCAGGTTCAATCCCCATGTAGAACAACAATATACACCAGCCATTCTCCAACCTCTACACTAAAAGGAGGATTTCTGCCTGGTAGTACAATGGACCGTTACCGAGTTAAAGTGCTCTAGGATTTGGATTTCCTTTTTATTTAAAAAAAAATGTGTGTGCTTAAGACCACTCGACTGAAGTAAAACTTCTTTCGCTCCATCTAAATTACATTTTGGGCGTGTCAGTGGGCGATTTTTGAAAATATTTACACATGAGCACCAAGGGCCCCTGGAGAGTCTATATTATAAATTTTGTTCCGTCCGACCTGAAAATCTGACGATGACGGTGACGCTCTATATTTCCAACTAATGTACTGCGATTCATGGACTCACTTCCGGTAAATTCCATCTGTCGGCAACTGTTTTAGATATAGCTTTCTCCTTTGGATCGGTTTGGATAGATGATGAGCTTGGTATTGCCCTCTATTGAGGAGATTCAATGGTGTTTACCCATTTCACGAACCTTTCCGCCGACTATATTGTATGGGTTGTAACGGAAGTCTACGTTTGGCTACACTTCCGTTACGCCGGAAGTCTACATTAGTCTACACTTCCGTATCGCATTCACCAGCTTACTCCCCAAGTCAGGCGTGCTTAAAGAAGTTATGCTTCAAAAAATCAAATTTATAACATAATCTGTTAGACATCAGTCTGGAGTTCCCCATGGAAGTCACATAGGACTAATTCTATATAGAAGCCATAAATGATGTTAAGGCATTTATAAATCACAGTAATATTCTGATCTACGCTAATGATATGAAAGTATATAAATTTGTCAAAAGTGGGGTTGTTCTCTTTACGAGAAGGAGGAAGCTGATCGGGATGACTCAGCCAGTGCTTACAGGCGTCACAATCAAACTCTCCAATGAAGCAAAATATCTGGGAGTCATCCTGGATAGCAAACTTCTTTGGTCCAAGTATGTTGAGCGGAAGACTGAAAACTCGCTTTCGGTTTTCTGGCAGTGCAAGTGCATTTTCGGCATTTCGGAGCTTATCACCTAAAATAGTCCTATGGATTCATACGGCTATGATAAGCCATTTCCAGCATGTGCATCGGTTATTTGGTGGTGTAAGCGTTCACGTAAATACGCTACTGCTGCTTCCGCCAAACACCAAAGGAAGGTATGTCTTGGCTGTACAGGGGCCTTCCTCAGCACGCCTTGCTCCGGCTTAGATGCATTATTGAACATCCCGCCCCCTTGATGTTTAAATCATGGGTTAATAATAATAATAATAATAATATTTGGTTAGGGTATATTACACTGCGACCTATTGGTCTATTGTGTCCCCTTGCTTGTGCCTCGGAGAGGTGCTTGCCCTCGTTCAGAGCCCTCTCTAGATACTTCTTTGTGAAGCGTGTCGAGGTATTGCTCTGATTTATCCTTGGCAGGTCACACTCCTTAGAGCACAGCGTCCAGTCCAGTTTCTTTGATGAATCTGAGAATGAGCTGTGGGTCCATGGTTTGTATGTCCTTGTCTGTTATTTGGTGCCTGCCCAAATGTTTCATCCTTTTGTGGGTCAGTGCCCCACAGGATTCCAGTATATGGGCTGGAGTGTCGGCGGTTTCACTGCAGAATCTACAGAGCCCGTCCTCCGATATGCCCATTTTCCTCAGGTGCTCCTTGAGTCTGCAGTGCCCCGTGAGGAGGCCTGTTAGGATTCTTAGGTTGTTTTTGTTAAGGCCGATACAAACTTTGAATCTCTTTTGGTTGTAATTTCCTAAGAGTTTCTTTGCTTGCCTCAGACCTTGGAGGTTGAGAAAGGTTTTGGCCTTTGTTTCTTCCTCCAGTCTCCTGAACTCTTCGCGTATAGTGTGTTCTCCTATCCCGCAGAATGGTTCAGGTCCTATGAAGGGTTCCTCTGCCCCTCTTCTTGCCAGAGAGTCCGCTGCCTCATTGCCCGTAATGCCAACATGGCCAGGCACCCAGCAGATGGAGATTCTGTTATTCTTGCCTAGTCTATTCAGTCCTTGTAGGCATTCCCACACGAGTTTTGACTTGATAACTTAGGCGTCAAGAGCCTTTATAGCTGCTTGGCTGTCAGACATTATTGCTATGTTGCAATTTCTATAGTTTTTCTCGAGGTTGATTCGAACGCACCTGTCTATGGCACATATTTCTGCCTGGAAGATGCTGGTACATTTGCTAATCGATTCGTAGTGCTTAGTTCCCGGCCCAAACACTCCAGCACCAGTTCCCTCCTCAGTCCTCGAGCCGTCCGTATACCACTTTGTTGTGTGGTTGCTCAGTCCATAAGTTATGGATTCGTTGCTCCAGTTCTCCTTATTGCTGAGCTTTATCTGGAAATTCTTCTCGAAGTTGAACTTCCTGATGCTGTCGTCCCTAGGTATGCCAAGAAGTGGGAGTTTTTTGAGTAAGTCACCGTGTTCTTTCGAACCGATGCATTTCCCTCTCCCAATTCCCTCCTTTGCCATCCTAAGGATTGTTTTGTCTGCCTCGTTCATCACCATGATGTGTAGAGGGGTCAGTTCCAATAGCACCTCCATGGCTGCTGTTGGGCAGCTACGCATTGCTCCGGTAATGCACAGGCACGCCAGTCTTTGCACTTTGCCGAGTGTCTCTCGCGTTGTGACTAGACTGGTTCGTTTCGCCCATGCTACCGCTCCGTATGTGATCATTGGTCTCACGATTGCAGTGTACATCCATCGCAGGATGCTTGGGCTGCATCCCCATGCTAGGCTCCTACATATCATGAGAGCGCGGGTGGCCTTCTTGGATATCTCCTCTGTATGTTTTCGCCAGAGGAGTTTACTATCTAGATGGAGTCCTAGATATTTTACTTCTTTGACTGGTATCAGTGTCGTGCCTGATAGGTTTATGTCCTTAAGTCTTTGAAGTTGTCTTTTCCTTGTGAATGGTACTATCGTTGTTTTCGCCGGATTGATGTTAAGTCCGACATTATGGCACCATTCCTTGGTTACTTTAAGCCCCTTTTGTATGATGTCTCCAAGGGTTTCTTCGAACTTGCCCCTGGCAATCAATACAATGTCATCGGCGTACGCCTGACAGTTGATGCCATGGTTGGTTAATTTTTCCAGCAGTTCGTCTACAACTAGGCTCCACATTAAGGGTGATAGTACCCCTCCTTGTGGACATCCTCTCGTTGTGTTTACTCTGATGGTTCCAGATGGTGTTTGAGTCTCTGCTGATCTAGTGCTCAGCAGCTCACACATCCAGTTGGATACTGTACTGTTAACTCCTTTCCTATCCAGGGATCGTTTGATCGCATCAAATCATGGGTTGCACAATCAAAGCTATCTCACGTTTAAGAACAGGTGGCGTTTGGTATAACTCGCACTGGAGTTTTGATGAACTTGCGCGACGGTTGTCATTCGACTCCTGTCTTATGGATATGCCGTCCGATGCAATGACACCGGAACTTCAGTTCGAGCGCAACTACGAAGTCGACTTTTCTTGTGTTCAGGACTGGCTCTGACCAGGCTCTGAGCCTGGAAAGGAATGCAGTCGAATCTTTACGGATGGCTCCAAAAACGATCAAGGATCTGGTGCTGGTGTTTTCATGGAGAGCGACAACATTAGACTTTTCTTCTCGTTGGGCAAACATGCGTCAGTCTTCCAAACAGAGACTTATGCTATCCTAATGGCTATGGAATATGTTGCGAGGAACAAGTGAAGGGGGCGAAGTACCGACAGTCAGGCTATGCCTGAGCACTCCTATTTATTTATTTATTTATTTATTCCATCAATCAGATACAGATATCTTATAGACTATCCAAATAAACATCTATGTAGGCTTATACTATATGTATAATACATAAAACATAAAAGCATTCCAAAATTAGATGGGAAATTTAACAGTATTTTAACTTTTAACGGCAATTAACGAGCGATCGAAAGACATCTAGAAGAATACGATGGCATTACTGTTCCAGCCAAGTTTCCAAACAACAAATCTTATGAAATTCTTTTGAATATCTTCAATTCTGTTAGAATGAATGGTGCAGTATGGATTCCATACTACGCAACAATATTCCAAAAGAGATCTGACGTAGGCGCTACTCAGCGATTTAAGAGTAAAGGTATGTATCTGAAAAATCGGTCGAATTGCGTTTTATGAAACCAAGCATGGAATTAGCTTTGGCGGCAATTAACTCTAGGGTGGAATAGAACTCCTTGATGTTTTTTTTTTTAATAACTCTTTCAAGAATAATGTTTCCAGTTTTATATTCAAAGCAAATTAGAGATTAATTTCGCCGGGGAGAAATACATTGACATTTCGAGACATTTAAAAATAAAGCATTAAACGTACATACATCATTTTATCAGTCTATAAAAGTCATCTTGCAAGAGATGCCAATAGTCTTCAGATTAAATACTTCTAAGGAATTTAAGATCGTCCGCAAAGAGAAGGCGAATGGAATTTAAGAAAATATCAGGCATGTCGTTAATAAAAATAAGGAAAAGGAGCGGCCCAAGGTGGCTTCCTTGTGGAACACCCGACGGTACAAGAATTGGCTTTGAAAGGAAATTATCAATTGACAGAAATTGAATACGCCCTGTTAGATAGGATTTCAGCCATTTCAAAACGCTAGAGTAAAAACCTAATTTTCTCAGTTGGCTCTATCACAGGCTTTTGCGAAATCAGTATATATCACATCAGTTTTATATCTTTCTCAAAGCATATTGAGGACAAAGTTTGAGAATAAAGCAAGGTTGGTTATTGTGGATCTACCAGCTACAAACCCATGTTGGAAGGGTGAAATAACTTCCCTGAGCAAAAATGTTAATTTTTTTATTTTTTTATTTATTTCAAACCTTGTTTCAAAAATATCTTAAAGCTAACATCTATTACAATGGAAAAAATAGAAATAAAAGATATTTAATAAAAAGCTTTAAAGTAAATATAGTGGGCGATAATTGAAAATTTCCTGCTTGAACCCGATTTGTGAATAGGCATGGTACACGATTCTTTTCACTCTGGGAGAAATTCGCATTTAGAGAGAGAGGCGTTAAAAATGTATGCGAGAGGTTTAAAGAGCACTGCAGCACAGTTTTTAAGAAGAATTGGAGGAATTTCAGAGCTGTTTGTCGCAGTTTGAATTCAGCAGTGCTTTTTCAACTTCAGAAGTGCTAATACCTAACCACCCAATATTAATCGGACTCTTAGATAGAAAGAATATCCGAGTATATTTGATTTTTAATGAACGTCCAGAAGCTTTTGCTTTTGTTTTTTAGACAAGATTTAATTGATAAAAGAATAATTTTTGTAGGAAAACTTATTAAGGACATTGAAATCCCCTTTAAGCCGAATAAAATTAACTATCAACAATGAATTGTTAGACAATTTTTTTAGCAGTTTATAAGTTTTTTTTTTGTTGCTTAAGATGCAAAGTCTTTTATTAAACCACGACGGCTTTGAATTATTTTTCAAGCTGCCCCGAGACGTTCAATATTATTATGAAATATATTGCACAATATTATTTGCTGGGCGCCCTAGACAGTGCAATATTTTTCCCAATAATTTAGTTGACCGCTGATATTTGTGTTGACAACATGTTGAGTGATACTGAAGTTTGTTGTGTGGCCATTGTACTTGATGTTTGCGTTAAAAAGTAAGAAAGGAAAAAGCACAGATGGATGAAAGAGTGGTACAAAAAAAGAAATGTGTTTACTCATGAAATTTTTTTAAATGAGCTAGTAGTGGGTGAACCCAACAATTTTCTTAATTTTCTGCGACTGGGTGGTACATTCTTTAATAAACTTCTGCAAATGATTTCGCCTGCAATTAATAAAACTAATACTGTTATGCGAAATGCTATTCCTCCTACCCAGCGTTTGTCAGTTCCACTACGATACCTTGCTTTCGAGGACTAAAAATTTACAAGCGCAATCAATAGGCATAATTGTTTTATTTCGGTTACTGTAGTCCTTGCTCCTTGCAATCCACAAAGCCGGCAGAGTTTCATACACTTAGATTTTTAGACCAATAATCGGTCGGTGGTGTTAGCGCAGCGTGAATTTCGACGTGGATTTCCTAATCGTGTCGCAACAACTGGGCAAACATTGGGACGCTAAGCTACTCAACACGAACAGACTATAACCACAGGAGACCTTGCAGGATGTGGCCGCCACCGGCCTGGTCATTCGGTCGAAAATATCTCGGCTGTGGCTGCTGATGTCGCTGAGAACGAAGAAGCGTCAACGAGACGACGGGACACGCATTTGGTCATCACCAGACGGTCCCTATAGCGAATTTTAGTGAAAGACTTACACATGTGCCCTAAAAAGTACAAAAAGTGCATCAGTTAATGCCTGCTGTCAGTTGCGTGTGAATTACTACCAAGCCATCCTCAATCTCAACAACGAGGAGGACAATTTTCTGTCGAAAATCATCATGAGCGATGAGGCGCATTTCCATTTAAGCGGTTGCGTCAATAAGCAAAATCTTCGTTTATGGGACATTGAAATCCGCGTGTGATGCACGAAGAGCCATTACATCCACTCAAAGTCACTGTGTGGTTCGGCGTTCAGGCGGGAGGAGTGATTGGGCCGTACTTTTTTGAGGAAGTAATCGGAAATACAGTCACTGTTACTGGCGAACGCTACAGGGCCATGACAAACGACTTCTTACTCCCGGAATTGGATGAGCTGAGCTTGGCGAATACGCGGTTCAACCGCACACACAGCACGAGTCACATCGGATATTGTGAAAGAAGCGTTTCCTGCTCGCGTAATCGGCCGTTTTGGCGATTTGGCATTGCCAGCAGGATCCCCCGATTTAACTATTCCAGACTTCTTTCTTTGGGGCTACTTGAAGTCGCGGATTAACGTCAACAAGTCTCAGATAATTGCAGCCCTTAAGGAGAATATTCCGATTTATATGGGATTGCAAATATTAAGTTCATTTTTGGTAGGGTTTCAGGTGTATTTAGTGGAAAGTGTTGTCTGGTTGAAATCTGAAAGGGAGGATGGTAGAAATCGAATTACTGCTACACAGCTCAACACAAAAAATATCTGAAAATCCAGATCGAAATCCTACTTGAGGTATGTATGTACCATCATATATCCGTGACTTGATGAGCCTAGTTGGTATAGGATTATAACGTATAGGGTATTTTTTCATTTCAATAAAGTAAGCAAGGAAAAATAAAGATTTGTTTTTTTTATATTTGGCGTGCGCTAAAGGGATTTATTTTTTCTGTAATTGATATAGTACCCTTAATGTAATCACACCGCATGCATTTTTTTGTTTGTTGCTGCAAGCAGCACCCAGCAAATGATTCATTGCCTGCTTCTAGGTGCTATTTACTGCATGAATAAAAGGATAGGAAAGAAGTTTGGTGCGATGGGGTTTTTTCTCCACAGGTGGCGCCTAAATTGCTTTAGGGAGATCTGTTTTGTTGTGTGTATTTAATTTAAAAATCATGGCCCTGGTCGGGATTCGAACGCACGACCTGCCAATCACTTAGTGAATACACAACCATCGCACCATTGCCGCCCGCAACTGTGAGTAGTTATACTGAGTAGCAATCGCAATTGTTATCTGATCAGTGCGGGTGGCAACGGTGCAGTAGTAGGGTTTACTGAATGGAAGGTCGCGCGTTCGAATCCCGGCTAAGTCCAATACTTTATATCGAATACATGAAACCTTAATCTCCCTAAGGAACTCAGACACCACCCGTGGAAGAAAACCCTACAACTGCACCAAATCATTTCTATCCTATCTCTCTATTCTTTCTAATAGTAAGTAGCACCTAAAAGAATACAATGAAATATGCCTTCGGTAGATGCTGCTTGCTGTTAAACAACAAAATGTTTGCGCTGTGTTCCTAGCGCAATAAGGGAGCTCTTAGATTTACAGAAAAAAAACCTTTAGTGAAATTATAAAAAAAAGTAGCAATATGATTGACTGATAGCAGCAACACATCGATTGGTCCAATTTTAATGCATAAATGTTTTGCGGACTGACGGAAGAGTTGTCAAAATTTAATTGCTTTTTCCACAGCCTCATCTCTTGCGAACGTTTGATAAACATCCGAGAGTATCAATTTTCATGAGAAGCTTCTCAAAATTGCCATTTGGATTCAGCTTAAAATTGTAGGACCCTAGTAGAAAATGGTTGGAGAAGTTAGGTTTTGGGCCCTGTATGGGCCGTTAATGCCTTATATTTTATTTTTATCATTTTAAATAACGATACTTACCTACCATACAAATGGTTCTT
This sequence comes from Portevinia maculata, assembly GCA_949715645.1. Lineage (NCBI taxonomy): Eukaryota > Metazoa > Arthropoda > Insecta > Diptera > Syrphidae > Portevinia > Portevinia maculata. The sequence continues at coordinate 228,211,650 of OX454526.1, forward strand.
TTAACACCGATTTTCTCAAAAATGGCCCTTACGATTTTGAAGAAAATTTACAGACCACCTACCATTTTAACCCTAGAAAGATAATCATATTTTTTATGACGTAAAAGATAGTCATACGTCCCGGAGACGTATAGCACTTTGGTAGTGTATTTAATGAAACCCATGAACTTTTTAAAAAATATTAACGTTTTATTTATTTATGTAGTTCATATTGAAAGAAATAAATCAATGATTTAGTATAAATAAATATTAATTTAAACAATAAAAACAAAAAACTTAAACCCCATTACAACTCAACAAAAAACAACTTATATTTTAAAGGAACCTTAAAATTGACATTAAGTCATAATAGTTACCAAATTTTCATTTTTCGGTTTAAAATAAGTCTACTAATAAGTGTTGGTAATTTTAAATTATATACGAATAAATTAAATGTAAGAACGGCACACGTTACACACGCCCCCAGAAGTGCGGCATAGCTATAACTTGTTACCGCAGGTACTTACCGTCGCGCCACGACCGTTGCGGGCAAGCTCCGACCACCGACTGAGTTAGTTTAAGCAACCAACCCAATGCGGTTTATAATTAAAAGGATATAACATTTTTTCCGCTCGTCATACGTCTCGCAGACGTAGATTATCTTTCTAGGGTTAAGAACAATCTGAAAATAAAAGAGTTTAAAATATATTTTTTTTAATCAAATAACAGTTTTTTGATTTGACGTGTCGAAATCGTAAAAATGAGGCAGATCACTCCTGGATCATACAAATGCAATTGCACCAGCATTCGAATGGCATCAGTGATGAAATGATCCGAAATCAGGAAGGCTCCCAATTTTTATTGAGTGGTGAACCTCACTGGTGTGGCGTACACCTTAAACCACAGATACATACAGTTACCGAAATAAGTATAAAGACACACTCAACTTCAATGCTCGGTTGGATTTAAGTACAAAAATAATAGAAATTATAAGTTTATTTTATCGTAGATAGTAAGTTTATTTTATTCAGTAAATAATGAAACGAAAAAAGAAAATATTTATCACCACAAAGGCTAGTTTTTGAGGTTCACCTTTAGGGAATTCCAAAAACGTTTAATTTTCCTGCGAAATAAGTATAAAGACAGTCAATATTTAAAAGCATTTAAACACCGAATTTTTTGGTTGTACCTATTAACCTGAAAGTTAGTACTTTGTACAACCTCCTTGATTTTCAATAACTTGGAAAATTCTATTAGGCATAGAATTTATCAAGTTTTGTAGGACTTCTTCGGTGATCTCAGACCATGTCTGTGTTATTCCTCTTTTAAGCTCTTCCAGATTTCTGTACTGCTTCCCATTTGAATAAAGGTTTCTTGCCATAATACCCCACAAATTTTCGATTGGGTTAAGGTCAGGACTACACGAAGGCCATGGTAAACACTGAATTTGACTCCTTTCAAACCATTCGCGGACCGTACTGGCATTATGAATAGGAGCATTGTCCTGTTGAAAAATAAAATTTTCACCCGCTGGAATGTCTCCAAATGCATCCAAAGCATATTCCAACATCTCCCTGTATTTTTCACCATTCATTCTAGGTTGAACGAACATCAAGGGGATTTTACCATGAAAACCAAAGGCACCCCAAACCATCAAACTTCCGCCTCCAGAGTGCCGACTCATTTTTATTGCTTTTTCGTCCCTCAAATCACGCCAATAAAAGCTAAAACCGTCCGGACCATCCAAATTAAATTTCTTTTCATCACTAAAAATAACGGATTCCCACTCCCTGGTCCAAGCCATGTGACTTCTTGCAAATCTTAACCTTGCTTCTTTATGATGCTGTTGCAGGTTGGGTTTTTTCGTCATTTTCGTGTAACGAAAGTTATGATTTGCCTTCAACACTTGCTCCACTCTTCTTACCGTCACTGGGAGATCCAACTTGCGCTTTATCTGGCCAGCATTCAGCTTATTACGCCTTGCTTCGTGGTAAATCGTTTTTTTGTTGCGTGAGGTCAAGAGGCTTGGTCGACCAGATCTTCTTGCAGTGCTATAATTTTGGCCCAAATTTAAAAAATTACATACGACGGAAAGAGATCGTCCAATTTTCCTGGCAATGGATCGGTTGGATAAGCCGTGCTCCTTATGAGTCGTAATAATTGCCCTTTCTACTGTCGTCAAATGAGTTCCGCGAGGCATGGCTTAATAGTTTAATGATAACAATTTATTGATAACAATTTTTGTGCCAACAAGCGAAACAATTTACCTTTTATTGTTTTCCACTCTTTTTATTTAAAAAAAATTGCTATAAAATTGGAATACTTTTGGATAACCGAAGTGTCTTTATACTTATTTCGCAACTTTTTCACAATTTTTTTATTAGAAAAGACAAATCAGTCTCTTTCTAACACGATATGACCGATAACGGTACAATTTTTTTTTGGAGTTAAGAGAAAATTAATTCTCCAAACATTTATTGAACAATTTTGTTGCATATATTTAGGCGCTAAGCCTACAAGCCAAATTGAAGAGTTTGAGAATTACTGTCTTTATACTTATTTCGGCCACTGTATATTTACATGTTTAGTTAAGTTTTAAATTTAACGCCTCCCCCATGACACTACTTAAACCGGACGTTAAACCAACGTACCCCGACGACTATCGTGAATCCCTAATTTCCGCCACTGAACTATGACGGTCATAAATTATTTAATTTCGATCCACGATCGCCTAGGTCCCTCTTTTGCATACAGACCGTGGCCGTAGTAGGGTGTTTTCTGTCCAAGGACAACTCAGAAAAAAAAACGAGAATTATTTCAATTGGATTAATCCACTCCTAAAAGGTATGCAGAATCTTGATTTTTGTCCATTATAATATTATCCAGTGTTACGATAGGGCATTGGAAAGGGTTAGTGAGTCCAAGCGCAAAAAGAGAAAACCACCTGAATTTACGCCATCCGGCATACCCGTATACGAAAATTCTCAAGCCATTAGCAGATAAGCTGTTACATCCTTGAATTGGGAAATTTATCTCCAAAACTTCACCCGAAATCAAAAAGGTAAATTACAAAATTAAGATATAATTATAATCCCATCGGTATTTATTTGCTGCTTGTTTGTCGACAGAAATTGGACGCACTTATACACATGCTCGCTAACTTCTCGATGACTGCATAGAGAAGTCGAGTGGGAGCGTCCGCAGCAATAAATAATCTGCTAGCTAGCATTTAATCTTCTGAGATCGAAAAGGGCGTCATCCAATGTTGAGCATTCAGACCTCAGCACCTAAAACGAAAATAGACGAAGACACACGTGTTAGGCTACAAGACTCAGACGCCGAGAGCACGCGGCTGCAAATTGTGGAGCTATTTCACTGAAATCCCCGCTACTCATAAAACGGTTCCTACCGTCCCATTCAAATCCTATCATATTAATAAAAGGAAATTTAACGTAAATTTATAATCATAAAGAAAAGGTGCAAGTGCGAGTGCTCTTTAACCCTTCTAATATTACGCGAAACCTCACTGAGATAACCTATACCTAACCTATACAAATCTTGTTTATACCCTATTCTAAGGGTATATTAATTTTGACGCATAGTTTGTAACATACCTTAATATTGCCCGTAGACCCCTAAAAGTTACTATATTTATGATCAGCATCGATAGTAATGTCGATCTAGCTATGTCCGTCCGTCCGTCCGTCCATCCGACCGTCCGTCCGTCTGTCGGCAAAAATTAGGCCTTTAAATCTAGAGAGCTGAAATTTTAACCATATACTCTCTAGGGTCCCGAAATAATCAAGTTTACGAATTTTTGAAATCCGCCCACAGACGCCCACAAACTCAAAAAAACAAAATTTTGGAAAAAATCGAATTTTGAGCTAGAAAGCTGAAATTTTTTATATATGATCTATGACTCCTAAAACTGCTCGGCATAAAAAAATTTCAAAATCCGCCCACTGACACGCCCACAAATAAATAAAACAATTTTTTTGAAAATCCAAAGTTTGAGCTAGGGAGCTGAAATTTATAATATATACTCTCTATGGGCCCTTTATGCTCTTGTGTAAATATTTTAAAAATCCGCCCACTGACACGCCCACAATTAATTTGTTCTTTTTTTGAAAATTCAAAGTTTGAGCTAGGGAGCTGAAATTTATAATATATACTCTCCAGGGGCCCTTTATTCTCATGTGTAAATTTTTTTAAATCCGCCTACTGACACGCCCACAATTAAATAAAACAGTTTTATTGAAACACCCAAGTTTGAGCTAGGGAGCGTTTTTTTTGATAAAATCCTTTAAATGTTGTATAACAAAATATGTAGAGCGTTCTTAACAATTCAACCATACTCAGACTTTTGTCACGCCCACTTATGAGGGATAGGAATAAGAATAGGGTATCCAACAGTTCGCCCAAGCGGACTGTAGCCCGTCCCTATGTTTTATATATGATCTATGACTCCTAAAACTGCTCGGGATATACAATTTTCAAAATCCGCCCACTGACACGCCCACAATTAAATAAAACAATTTTATTGAAAAACCAAAATTTGAGCTAGGGAGCTGAAATTAATAATATATACTCTCTATGGGCCCTTTATGCTCATGTGTTAATTTTTTTAAAATCCGCCTATTGACACGCCCACAATTAAATAAAACAATTTTATTGAAACACCCAAGTTTGAGCTAGGGAGCGTTTTTTTTTGATAAAATCCTTTAAATGTTATATAACAAAATATGTAGAGCGTTCTTAACAATTCAACCATACTTAGACTTTTGTCACACCCACTTATGAGGGATAGGAATAAGAATAGGGTATCCAACAGTTCGCCCAAGCGGACTGTAGCCCGTCCCTATGTTTATACCCTATTCTAGGGGTATATTAATTTTGACGCATAGTTTGTAACATACCTTAATATTGCCCGTAGACCCCTTAAAGTTACAGCATCGATAGTAATGTCGATCTAGCCATGTCCGTCCGTCCGTCCGTCGGCAGAAATTAGGCCTTTAAACTGGGCATAGAGAGCTGAAATTTTAACCATATACTCTCTAGGGTCCCGAAATAATCAAGTTTACGAATTTTTGAAATCCGCCCACAGACACGCCCACAAACTCAAAAAAACAAAATTTTGGAAAAAATTGAATTTTGAGCTAGGAAGCTGAAATTTTTTATATATGATCTATGACCCCTAAAACTGCTCGGCATATAAAATTTTCAAAATCCGCCCACTGCCACGCCCACAAAAAAATAAAACAATTTTATTGAAAAACCAAAATTTGAGCTAGGGAGCTGAAATTTTTAATATATACACTCTAGGGGCGCTTTAAGCTAATGTTTAAATATTTTCAAAATCCGCCCACTGACACGCCCACAAATAAATAAAACAATTTTTTTGAAAATCCAAAGTTTGAGCTAGGGAGCTGAAATTTATAATATATGCTCTCTATGGGCCCTTTATGCTCATGTGTAAATATTTTCAAAATCCGCCCACTGGCACGCCCACAATTATTATTATTTTTTTTTTTTGAAAATTCAAAGTGAGCTAGGGAGCTGAAATTTATAATATATACTCTCTAGGGGCCCTTTATGCTCATGTGTTAATTTTTTTTAAATCCGCCTACCGACACGCCCACAATTAAATAAAACAATTTTATTGAAACACCCAAGTTTGAGCTAGGGAGCGTTTTTTTTTGATAAAATCCTTTAAATGTTATATAACAAAATATGTAGAGCGTTCTTAACAATTCAACCATACTTAGACTTTTGTCACGCCCACTTATGAGGGATAGGAATAAGAATAGGGTATCCAACAGTTCGCCCAAGCAGACTGTAGCCCGTCCATATGTTTTTGAAATAAATTTGTATGTATACTTTTTTCCGGTTTTCATTTTGTAGTTCTATTTCCTTCATATGGACACATTAAGATCCAAGGCTATTAAAAGAAATAAAAAACCGTTTCATAAGATCACAAGCACAAGGTCAATGGCACTGGTGCCTGCTTTAACCGCAGGTTATAGTTCTATGAATTTTATGTCATCGCGCCTATTTTTGATCAGTTTTAAAAATAATATTTGCCTTCACATACAAAATCAAACAAGAGACATGTATTATGTGCAGGAAATTGGAAACATGAATACCATCAGGTCTGTATATTTGCAGTCATACAATCTGCATCACACTTCTCCGTCTTCCTTTAATGGAGGTTAGGCTATGATCAGGATTAAATGGATCATAATCTTCCCAATAAACTTCATTCCTTCTGGTCCTCCTGTGTGATTCGCCGGCTTGACTTGACTGTCCTTTCATCATTTCTGCTAAAGGGCCTGCAAAAATTGATTGACGTACGGCTTAAGAACATTCCTGCTTCGGTGGGTATTCATGATAGCTATCACGCCTATCAAAAAGGCAAGTCCACTGAGACGGCATTAATTGACCTAACGGCCAGAGTGCGTAGGGAGCTCGACCACAAGATCTATGCTCTTGCTGCCTTCATGGATATTGAGGGTGCCCCACTTTTTTCGGAATTGAGTCTGCCTTAACACTGCAGGGCGTCGATTCTACAACTGTGGAATGGATCCTGGAGATGCTTAGGAGCAGAGAAGTTACTGCCGTTGTTGACGGCTGCGTCAGAACTGGTGTGCGTGCTGTTAAAGGCTTTGCGCAGGGTGGTGTTATCTCCACTACATTGTGGAACCTCTTGGTCGACTCCTTGCTGAGAAGACTTAATGGGGAAGGTCACCCTGTTATTGGGTACGCTGACGATGTATGTATCATAGTGAGCGGCAGTAGTTTATCAACTCTTTGCGAGCGGATGGAAACAGCGCTCAACAGTGATGGGAGTTGGTGCCGCAAACAGGCTCTGTCAGTCAACCCCGCGAAGCCTGAGATGATGCTGTTCACGAATAGAAGAGCAATACCTCAAGTGAGGTCGCCTTACTTCCAGGGCACTCAACTAAAGCCATCAAGCAATGTTAAGTACCTGGGTATTGTTCTATACCCAAAGCTTAACTTTTCTAAGCATTTGGATAATAGAATTTCGAAGGCAACTAACATTTTCTGGCAGTGCCGTAGGATGTTCAGCAGAACCTGGGGGCTTAGTTACAGGCTGGTTCAATGAATTTACACGTGCATCGTTAGGCCATACCTTATGTATGGTGCGATTGTATAGTGGGCTAGAGCTCATATCCTCCCTCAAACGTCAACTGACGAAGCTACAGCACCTTGCGTGCTTATGCATTACAGGTGCGTTGAGAGGAACTCCCACTGCTGCTGTGGAAGTGTTCCTCTGTTTAGTTTACCTCCCTTGCCGTTCCTTGCTGAGAGTGAGGCCAGAAAATCTCTATACCGTATGTGTGTAGTACTTGGACGGCAGGTCAACCTCGGCGATGGGACCAGAGGTGCTAGGTACAGAGCTCTCTATGACAGACTACCTGGCCATCGGGGAGGAGCACTTGACGATGTGTGCTCGAAGCAAATCTTTGAGTGCCGTTTTCAAGTCATCCTTCCTGAAGGCAGTAATGGAACAGTGAGGGGTGGAATGGCCTTAGGCGGGTGATGTCATTGTCTATACGGATGGATCACTCATTGACGGTATCTCCGGAGCCGAGGTCTACTGTAGAGACTGTCGGATAAATCTATCTGCAGCCTTGGGTAGACAAACAACTGTTTTTCAGGCAGAAATCTTTGCGATTGCCACTGCCGCCAATATCCTGTTAAGGTGAAGGATTAAGGGTAAAACCTTATACAGCTTCTCAGATAGCCAAGCCGCTATCAAAGCCTGTTCGGCTCTCTCTCTCAACACAAAAATCGTTGAGGAAACCATGGATAAGCTTAACCATCTGTGAAGATGTAACTCGGTATCACCTGCCTGGGTTCCTGGGCACACAAGTATCCAGGGGAATGAACGAGCGGATGCTCTGGCCAGGAAGGGCTCTTCAACAGCCTTCATTGGCCCACAACCATCCATAGAATGCTGCTCATCCGTCCACAAACGTAAAATAGCTGAGGCTCTACGCCAACAACATTCCGAATACTGGCATGACCTGATCTCATGCACGTATTCGAAGAAGCTAGTGGACGGTCCAAAAATCAGCAGAGCTAAGTTTTTGCTTAGAATAAATAGGAAGGACTTGAGATCCTTGGTTGGGCTCGTCACTGGTTTCAGTCCTCTTAACGAGCACCTAAAGACCATCCACATTAGGAGCTCGGGCCTATGTGAGTGCTGCCTAGAGGCAGATGAAACGGCATCTCACTTCATCTGTGAATGTCCTGCTTTCGCCAGAACCAGGCTTAACACTATAGGAAAACAATTCGTCAACGAAGATGAGATGAGGGATATGGTGCTTGCTAATATCCTTCGCTTTGCCAAAGCCACTGGCAGGTTCTCTCTCACTGACTCTATTACTAATCGCCAATAAGCAGCGAGCGGGCAGCTATGCTCAATTACATAATTGCGACTCTGCCGCAAAAATAAAGCAGAAAGTCGGTGTTACTGCAAGCATTTCAACAGTGCGAAGGGTTATCAATAGTGCCAAACATCTAGAACGGTTAAAAATGCAAAAGAAACCACCACTTAACGAGAAACGGAAGTGTATGCGCTTAGAATTCTCTAGACTCCATATGAGTTTTAAAAATGAATGGCGTCACGTAGCTTTTTCGGATGAGAAAAAGTTTAATTTTGATGGACCTGATGGGTTTAATTATTACTTCCACGATGTGAGGAAAGAAGGACGATTTTTAGCGCAGCATCATAGTCGAGAAGGTGGTGTTATGGTATGGGGAGCAGTTAGCTACTATGGCACTGTTGAGCTTGAGTTAAAAACCTCAAAAATTACTGCATTAAGTTATAAAGGAAATTTGAAAAGACATTTTCCTAAATTTTCAGGCATTTTTGAACCCATAAACTGAACTTTTCAGTAGGGCAACGCCCCCATCCACACGGCGCGCATAGTAAAAAATTGGATAGAGGAGCAAAATGTGGAATTGCTTCAATGGCCGCCGTACTCACCGGACCTGAACCTTATAGGAAACGTTTGGGTATGGTTAGTACGAAAAGTTTATGAGTCTGGCCGTCAGTTTGAGGACAGAGAATCTCTTATTGCAGCCATTAAATTGGCCTGGAGGGAAATTTCGCTAAACTACATAAAGAGGCTGTACGATTCCATGCCGGATCTAATTTACGAAACTATTACGAATAAAGGCGGCAGTACCCACTACTAAAATTAACCAATAAAAAACTATTTTAAGAAAAATTTGTTTCATTTAATCCCAATTACTTTTATTTCCAATTTGAATATTTGTGCCCATTCAGTTGACGCAAAATAAAACTGAATTTTTCCATATTGAATGCTTTGCAAGGGAACCAGGAAAGAAATAGCGGTACTTTTTGAAATATTCTTTCCGATTTATTTTGTCCACATCATACGCAACCAGTTTGCATCATCAAATGATATATTACGGCATAAGGTTTTGAAAAAATGAACGAAGTAGCTTACAAAATGTTTGTGATTATTCAGTTGAAGCGAAGTGTGCATACAATACAATAGTCACTGAGGCCAATCAAATGCTGGTGTTGCTGCGTTTGTGTGATCCAGGAGTTTTAAGGCCTGCCTCTGTGTCGCGTTTCTATTGAAACGTTGATTCCTATTGCCTTTTTGACAGGGCTCGTAGGATATTTCCTTTCAACATGACAGTACCAACTGAGCCGGTCGCCTTCCATTTTTTTCGGGATATGTTCTTTGACGTGAAGGCTGCCTCAGGTCTTGAAACTTGTTATTCGATCAATCTTTGTTACTCCTGCTGTCATGCGAAGCATCTTCATCTCAGCTGCCATTAAGTTGCCTTCATACTTTTTGTACGCTGGCCAACATTGTGAACCGGATGTCAGCGCCAGGCGCACAACTGCGGTGTAGATCCTTTCTTTTAGATTAGGAGGCATTTTTCGATCACAGAAGGTGACTGAGTTTCCCCGCCACTTCATTCACCCAGCGCTTACGCGATGTTTAATATCGTCATCATATATTGCTTCGCTATTGATCATATATCCCAGGTATTTGAACTTTTCGCGCTCGAGAATTACTTATCCATTCATATAAATGTATGGAATAGGTCGGAGTGGATCTGAGAACGGGCAGCACAAGTATTCTCTTTTTTTCCGGACTAACACAACACCCATTCCCCTGTAAAACTTCCACCCACACATCATGTGCTCGTTGCAGGGACGTCGCTCGCTAATGCTGGCTCCATTGTCAGGAATGAATTACTGATGCACTTTGGGGTCCGTCACTTGTCCTTCAAGCAGATAATCAAGGACTGTAATCAATATCTACGGACTTAAGACGCGCAAAAACAATTAAATATTATAATTAACATCATTATGTATGATGTACGAAATCACACGTCATACTCTTATAAAATGTCCGGCCTATGCTGAAAGGATAACAATTAAATTTCAAAATTTTTTTTTAACTATAAATCACATTATATATATTTAATATCTACACTTTATAGGACAAAATGCGGTAAAAAAAAAATAACCACATTTTAAGATGTGTATAATTATACTGAAAAAGAAGCGACGAGGTCATTTCAAGGGGAGTCGGACAGAATCCCGAAAAACCTAATCCCGAAAGCCCAAAATCCCGAAAATCCAAAATCCCGAAAAGCCACAATCCCGAAAAACTAAAATCCCGAAAACCCACAATCTCGAAAATCCAAAATTCCGAAAGACCAAAATCCCGAAAATGAAACTAAAAATTTTATTGTAGCAACAAAAAAATTTGGCAAATTTATTTAACAAAATAAACAAAATAAAAAACTTCAAATAAATAAAACATAACAAAAACAGTTCAAGTCTTACAAAAACATATCAAAAACGATCCATGACAAAACAATATTTAATACAAGTTCATATTGTACGCAATTATGTAATCTGAGATAACTTATTTCAGAACGCTTTCGCTGCTCACACTCCCAGTAAAATATATCCTTGTATTTTTTGTAGCCGTCAATAAGCAGTTTCTCACGCTGTTTGTTGGTTTTCACGATGGACACGTTCATTTCTACTTAAGACTTCAAACACAAAATGTCACTGATCATATGAAGTTTTTAATTATAAAGGCATACACGATACTCACTTTGTATTACGATGTTCACTGTCTAACAAAAATCTAGTCGGTCAGCTATCACACTATTTGAGATCAGCTCAACTGAATGCACATTGCGAATTGCCAAACATTACAACGCAAACAATTGCAAAATATTATTACGGTAAATGGAATGGACAAACACTTGTCTATTTTACATTCAAAATAAAATAAAGAATCCCGAAAACGAAATCCCGAAAAATTATATAAAATGAAAAATTTGCGCAAATTTGTTATTTGTTATTTGTATTTTCGGGATTTTGGCTTTTCGGGATTTCGGCTTTTCGGGATTTTGGATTTTCTGGATTTTGGGTTTTCGGGATTTTGGATTTTCGGGATTTTGGATTTTCGGGATTTTGGTTTTCGGGATTATGTCCCCAACCCCATTTCAAGACAGATATTCATAAGGTGCATTTGTAATTGAAAATAAAAATACTTTTTTATTCAAATTGCATTTTTAGATGCAATTCAGAAAATTGAATTTAGCATCTACATATCTACACATAATCTACATTTTAACGATTCTTAGATCCTAATATTGCGGGTGTAGAAAATGGCTAATGACAAAATGTGATTCGAAAGCAATTCTTATAGAAGCGAAAGGTTTCGTCCGATCCATTTGTGCACTTTTTCATTTTACGATTCAGTCACCTGAAGATAGATATACGAGAATGAGGATATACGAGAATGAGGAACCAAGTTGTTCGCTCCTTCCTTACATCTTCAGCGAGAAGCTGAATTAAATAAAGCGTTACAAAATTTGACCAAAATGACGTTTAGAGTTTCCTGTGGGATTTGAACGTGGGACACATCGATCAGTAGTCCAAAGCATAAACCACTGATTCACTATCAATACTTCCACTATGGAATTAATAGAAATGAATAATCTCATCATTTTGCCATTTTCCAAAATGTATATTCCACTCGTTCCAGGTTCAATTAAACGTCGCATCGGCTGCCAATTGTTTTGCAAGCATCTAACTATTCATCCATCTATCTTTTTATAGATTTCCGGGCAAAATTGACTTTCTATGTTTACATACTGCATCTGGCGTAATATTTATGCTAAACGAATAATACGGAATCAAAAAAAATGTGTAGATACCTTATGACGTTTCTTATAGAATACGATGAAAATGGTAAGGCAATCAATCAAGCGATCACTAATTGCTGAGCGATATTTAATTGGTAACCTCAGCAAAGTTTGATAAGAAAATTACTCTAATTACAACGAATTTTTCATATGAAAATGTTTGGCTACATTTAACCCAGTTAAGCGCAATAATCATATGACACTCGAAATAAAATACAATACACTTTAAATAAATTACTGAAAAATAAATGGTGCCGATGTTGATCGGTAACCGACATTGGAATCGAATTCATTAATAAACTCTTATCACTGCGAAACGTGTGATGACATTATAATTTTTTGTAAATACGTTGCTTTTAGAAAGTCGTCCGTCCACATCCGCCATATGTTACATTATGTGTTTCAATTCAATTGAATATTAATTGTATCTGTGAAACAACGAATACAAGTCTAAAATCGTCGCCGCGCTGCGCGTACCTAACCGTCAAATTTCAATTAAAGGGTCTCTTCATCGTAGGCTCCCGTGTCCATTCTACGCACTTGGGGGTACAATTTTGCGGAGGTTCGTCGTCGGCGACGACAATGAAAATAACGTTTTCGTTTTATTAATATAATATGATAAACGTCTCCGTCAGCAGTTTTCATAATGTATTTGCATAGATACTACGAGTACGAGTAACTTGTACAGTACCTAATGTACATAAATATAAATGTAAGGCACTAGTAGAGGTGTTTGCACTCGACGTTGGGAAGTCGTCTAGTTTTTTTTTGTTGTTTTCGATTGCTTCTATTGTAACCATACCGAACGTTGGGGTTAATGGGCGATAAGCATGCTTTCGACTTGCTTGCTTAAGCACTCAAGTAAGGCTATAAATTGATAATGAATCGTTTGCTTTGAATTGAGGTGTAGATAGTTTTTGACCTTAGCAAGGCATTGTGCATTTGAACAGAATAAATGTTGATAGTAAGGGGGCATACTATGTACACATTTTTATCAATAAAAGTCTCGCCAAATAAGACTTACTTTCATAAAGAAATTCGTTTTATCACTGACATTGAATAAAATTGATCAAAGACCCGAAATCAGAATACGTAAAAGTTCAATTAATATTCACACATAATGTCTTATCACCCAAATCCATTTGTCAAGAAAGACAGCCGAAATAAGCGAAAACGTGATGAAACATTTCATCAGAAGAATAGTAATTATTTGTTTGCAGAATCTAGGCAGACATTTGGCAGATATTGTAATTAGTTCTGTTCACAGTTTCATCACAATCGATAGTTGTTCACCGATGTAATAATCGTGAAAGTAGTTCCGTTCTCCCTAATCATATTTAAGCTGGTTATATACACTGGCGATCACAAGGATGAGGCCATACATTTTGCAATCGATTTTCAGTCTTTATACCTGTTTGAAATTTTATACCCAGGAACTTGTACTACCTGTGCACAGGAATTTCCCAAGATCAAACAATGAACTACTTGAAAAGCGTATAAAAAGATGCGCCACTAGGATGAGGTCACATGCAAAATCTTCGAAAGAAAGGAAAAAATTAATAAAATGTTTACATTTTATATTTTTAAGACATTTTTTATTATGTTTTTCTACATTAATAATGAGTATGCCCGACATTTTTCTATGTGGCCTCTATAAGACGGTTTGGAATAGAATCATACAGTTTTTTTTTTAAATAATTATAAGAAATTTGGGCCCAGGCATCACGAATAGCTTCGATTTAAGTTTCTTTGTCTTCAAAATGTCTGCCGCTACACTTTACGAGATAACCATGTCCAAACATTTTCGATTATGTTTAAGTCTGGTAAATAGGACGACCATGGCAAAAGTTTCACGTCTTCTGATTGAATCCATCTTCTAATAACCCTGGAAGTGTGGATAGGGGGCATTGTCTTGTTGGAATATCCAAGACAGGGGTTCGAAAATGCTTTTTACTTTTGGAAAGACCGTTTCAGCAAACATTGGTAGTTGTTTCCGTTCATTGTTGTGGACAAAAATTCCAACTCTTTCTTAGATCATGGACAAAAAAGTTTTAAACATCGGGGCCGTCAAGGTTAAACTTTTTTTCATCCGAAAAGACAACACGTTTCCTTTCAGTGCTCATTGCGACATGTTCTTTTGCAAAATTCATTCGATGCTCCTTATATACTTGCCTCAAAACAGGTTTCTTTTTAAGTTTTCTTCTCTGCATAGTACCACTTTTTCGTATTATCCTTCGAACCGTTGCTATGCTGGCTGAAACTCCGCAGTTGGCGCTTATTTTAGTCACTGATAGAGTAGAATTTTAGACAAGCCCTAGAATAGCCCGCTTTTCTCGTTATGTTGTTGCTTCTGTCGTGCATCCTTTTTGATTTTTCGCAGAGTGTTGTGGATCCGCAAGATAACTTGTTGCTCTTTTATTTGGGGTGGGATACACGAATTTAAATGCAAAAAAAAGATAATGGTAAGATTGTGTGGCGCATCTTTTTGAAAAAGGAATTGTGAAACCTTTGGTAGTATTTCGCGACGGTGAAATGCTGAAAGTAAGATGGGATTGCGGGTGAAATAAAACAAGAAGAATTTCAATATAGCTCCGTGTAGCAACGGTCGATTTATTGAAATTGACGTTAAAATTGCGGAACAAGAAAAGATCGCCGTTAAAAATGGCCCGCTATAGCTATTTCCCGAATGGAAACAAAGACAAATTGAATGGTCGCATGTCCCGTAATTTTTAGGAAAATTCCGGAACGAAAGCCTTCCGGGTTTCAAGGACACAAATACAAACGCACTACTTAAAAGAACAAGATGATAGACACTCTACTTATTTGTAAATTTCCTTTTTCTAACACTCCTGTCGTAAAAAAAAGGATCTCGCTGCCTGTCCTGCCACTTATTTCCTCCGCTCGTCTTCTGCCGTTTCCTTTCGGTCTTCCACAAAATTTCAAAAAACACAAAACCAAAGTCTAAACTCCCTGTAGACTAGTTTAATTTAAATTTCCCACTCAAAACTCGCTCGATTCTCAAAACTGTCTTACACCTCCGATGGTCAACCAAGAAGTGCCGGCTTGTCCACTTCGAGGATTATTTGTCCGTCATGGACCATTATCTCTCCCACTCATACACCTACATTCAGCAATGACGGCTTATTTTAGCGATCGAGACAGTGATTAGAACGCGAAAATGTCCCCACGAAAGAAAAAGCTAATTAATAAAAAAAATAAGAGAAAAGAAAGGACGAAGAACCGTGTGAAGTTGAATTCTTGTTTTGGGACTACACCCGCTGGTGTCCCAAATTGGAAAACCTGTGAAGTGTTTGCGAAGAAGAAAGCTCAAAATTACTCTCCGCGAAACTATTCTAACCCGGTGGACTCTCGAGCAGATTTGGGGGAAGGGGAACCTGGATAGCGTGCCATTTCTTACAATGTTTGAATTCGTTGGCCCTTTTGATGTCTTCGTTTCGATGTATTGTCTGCATATTTGGTGTTTATTCTTCAGTCTTTCGTTTTAATAGTACGGCATTGCGTTGTTTTATGTGTCAACTTGGGCCACCTGCCATCTGGTCGTTTGCGATTTGTATAGGGGGGTCTCTATTAAGGTCGTCCGCCACCGCCTTTTAACCTGTGGGCCACCTGCCTTAATTGGGTTTAGCTATGTTCGTTGGGGTGCTTCTTTAAGGGATATCTACCCACACCCTTCGCTGATTCGTTGGGGTATCGTAATGGATCTGTCTGACTACCATTTCTGTTCGCGTTGGGGTGTGCCAAGGGATCGTCCTCCCCCACCCATCGTTGTCGAAACACCAACCGTCCGTTGGGATCGATACCTGCTTTCGTCGGCTCCCAGAACTCATGGAAACGAGCGACCTTGATCGGAATCAATCAGTGGCGGCCAGTTAACCAATCTCCCAGTAGGAACGACGGAAAAATGGAAAGACCGGGGCGAAAAAGTGAGTTGGGTATAGATTGGTTTGGTAGAAACAACACTTTTGTAGCGTTTTGTAACGCAACAAACTATTTACAAAATTCTTACTTCTATTTAGCCTCCTTGCAAATTCTCGGCCTGAGAGTCCTAACTCCTTGAAAGCATCTATTTTTCTTCTTTCTGTCGCTGTCAAAGTCTTCCGAAACCCATTTTTTTTTAAACTAAATAAAAACAGTTCTTTTCAACGCTTTTTTAAATACTCTTTTTATACGCTTTTCAAGTAGTTGTAGTTTCTTATTTACTCTTCAATTTGATGACTTACTGTTGGAAAATTATGTACCTGTTTCCGAGTATACTATTTCCAACAGGACTGAAAATCGATTGCAAAATGTATGGCCTCATGCTTGTGATCGCCAGTGTACACTAGGGATCGGAAAAACCGAATTATACATAGATGTATTAAAACTTAAAAAAATAAAATCCTCTTATTAATGTGCCCTCATTCTGTTGTTGTTCTTCTTAATTTAGAACTCGTTTAGCCCCTCGAGTCTCGAACGCTGTTTCGCTTAAGCCTACATTTGCAAATAAAAAGTTGTTTCTTCTTTTTTTTCTCAGTTGGGTTGCGTGACGCTGAAAAACACGTGGTGCAATGTTCAGTATGAAAACCGCACTTCCGAACTATTCCAAACCGAATTCTGGCAAGGAAATGCGCTTGTGACTTCTTAAATCTTGTGCAGGACAGACATCAAAACAGAATGCCCTACTTTCAACAGATTCGTGAAATTACTGGGATACGCGGACGACCTCATTGTGCCGTCTTAGAGGCTTTAAGGCGAGAACAAGCATAATTGGTTTACCTTGAAGTCAACAAGGATAAACAGGCAAACGCCTGTCCGCCGAGTAGAACAGAAGAAGAAGTTCACCTTGGAGTAAATGCCATTTTCGACACCATACTGGAGATCCGATGAAGAATTACTCTAGGAAACCGTTGCACAGATACTGCCAGTTCTTCTTTATGGCGCCGAGTACTGGAGGACAATTTATAGTCGCTCGGATATTTGGTCCTGTGTGCGAGGAGGGCGAACAGCTTAAACACGCCGACTATATTGGCTAGGCCACGTCGGGCAAATAGACAAAAGCAGCCGAAGGATCTTTGACTCTCAGCACTCGCGTCTTAAATGGCAAGGAAGTTTAATCATCTCTGCTGTATAAATCCGGCGGGATGTTTTAAGGACCTAGACATCGCGGATGCCAAAGCGCTTGGGCTGGATAACTGGTTTTAGCGTTCCCGGAATCGCGGATAGTGGAGGACTGCATAATGTCTCTGGTAGAAACTCGCCACTGCTCGGGAGCCCGTCAAGCAAGTAAAGCAAAAGCGCCCAGAAATATTTTTCTTCTTGCTATTTTGACCAATTAAATGGAGTTTAATACTATATATTTCTGTTCCACGGAGATCCCTAAGAGAAAAGCATTTGTTAGTAATAATCCACCTAACAGCCACAACGGCATAAACTGGTATACGGATGGTTCTAAAATGGAAATGGGGGTAGGAGCGGCAAAATACGGACCAAATAAGCCCTTTACGATACCCATGGGAAAAAGTCCCAGCTTATTTCAAGCAGAGCTCCACGCCATTCAAAAATGTGCCAGCATTTACTCAAGGCGCAATCATCCATATATTCACAGATAGTCAAGCAGCCATAAACGCCCTTAGCTCGCACACCATTGACTCCAAATCAGTCATGTATACTGCTTCAATAACATTCAAAGAATCGGATAAAGAAACAAGGCCAAATTAGGATGGGTTCCGCGTCATGTCGGGGAAGAAGGTAACGAAAAGGCCGACGAACTGGCCAGAAAAGGTTCAGAAACACCTTTTATAGGTACCGAACCCTTCTGCTGCACTCCTAGATCAGCACATAGAAAATGTATCTATTATTGGAAAAGCAAGCAGGCATGATATCAAAAACTTAGTTCACCATGGTTTAAGATATCGCCTAAATAAAATTAAGATAGCGGACTCTCCTGAGTGCCGACTTTGTCTTGAAGAGGACGAGTCAGCTGAACACATTTTATGTGAACGTCCAGCCCTTAATGGAATTAGAAAGAAGATCTTTTTCAGGGAACATATGAGCCCCGAAGACATAAAGAAATCTTCTACAGGTAAAATTATCCGCTTTACACGGAAAGTGGAGGTTCTACTAGTTTAAACTTTTTCTGTCCCATATGGTACAAAAGATCTTTCAGGTCGAAGTCTCCCCTTTTAAATCGCCTTGGCGAGTCGGAAGTTAAAAAAAATAATATATATTTCTGAACGTGCTAATTAATTGCACTTATAGGCATTCAGGTAGATTTCCCTTTGCCGAGTTTGACTCGTTCCTGTCTAGGCATGCAGCATGCTGCTAAGGTAATAGCGAGATGGATTTCCTGTTTCTGGACCTTGCAAGCGTAACCGATACAATTCTTCTCGGAGTGGTTTACCGACCAAATAAGAATGTTAATCTTTGTCACCTTACCTCATTATTAGAAGAAATATCTGTCTGTTCGCCCAACGTCTTTGTATGTGGTGACATAAATAGTGATCTCTTATCTGAACGAAATTTGATCGATAGTATGTGTTCAATAAATCTTTTTCCCGTTAATTCTTCTACACCTACTCACTTTACCGATACTTGTAGCACCTTACTTGATGTTTTCTTTGTTAGCGAAACCAATAAGGCACTCTTCTATGACCAATTGTCAGCCCCGGGGTTTTCAAAACACGATTTGATCTACATATTTTACCTTTGATTTCAATTATCATGAATTACCTAATTCATTTGAGTTTAGAGATTTCAGACACATTGACTACACGGCTTTAGACAATGATGTGCGCAGCGTTAATTGGGACCTAATATAGGTACTGCATGTCTTCTTCAAATCAACAAGTTGAGTTCTTACAATCGAATGTTAATCAGCTTTTTAATACTCACGTGCCTCTTAAAACTAAGGTAGTGAGACATATGGCCAATTCATGGTTTACAAGTGATATCCGAGAGCTAATGGAAAGACGTGACGAAGCGTATAACCTATGGAAGCGCTTTCGTTTAGAAGAGCACCACAGGTCATACCATACTCTCCGTAATACCGTGGTCTGCAAAGTTCGTGCTGCCAAAAAACGCTATTACTCTGAACGATTAAATGCATCATTCTCTGGTAAACAATTGTGGAAGAACTTGAAGGAAATTGGTGTAGGAAAACAACAGAACCGCCTCCTTGATAATATTGACGGTGATGAACTAAATCGATGCTTTGTGTCCTGCACTCGGCCCACTCTTTCACCTACCTCGCATGTACTGAACATCACCAACAGCACCGAAGCTTTCGAGTGTTCTCTCGTGCAACAGGCAGATGTGGTCGAGTGTATACTCTCGATCAAATCTAACTCTGTTGGAGTTGATGAAATTCATCCTAAGTTCATAAAGATTATTCTGCCCATTATCCTACCATATCTCACTCATACCTTTAACCACATCCTTACAACAGGTGTGTTCCCTTCAATATGGAAGAATTCGACAATCATTCCTGTTCCCAAGAATCGCACAGATAAGGATTTTCGCCCTATTGCTATTCTCTCTTTTCTTTCCAAAGTCTTTGAAAGAATTATGCGGAAGCAAATTAATAGGTATCTTAATTCGAATAATTTATTGTGTTCTCATCAGTCTGCTTTCCGTGCTAAGCATAGTTGTACACCACTGCACTGTTAACTGTGGTCGACGACATAAGGCAGAACTTAGATAAAAATCATATCACGTTTCTAGTGCTCCTTGATTTCTCCAAGGCATTTGACACCGTCAATCCCGCAATACTATGCAATAAGCTTACAAGTAAATACAACTTCTCTTCTTCCGCTGTGCGTTTAATATCCTCTTATCTGATTGGTCGTCAGCAGGCTGTGTATGTGAACAGTAGAATGTCAGACTTTCTTCCCAAAACATGCGGAGTTCCCCAAGGTTCCATCCTAGGACCCCTACTCTTTTCCCTGTATGTCAATGAGTTGCCTTCCATCGTCACCAACTCATATGTTGAAATGTATGCTGACGATACTCAGCTACACATGAGCTGTCCACCTGACTCAATCGATCATTGCGTCAGTTGCATTAATTCCGATTTGAATAAAATCTCTAATTGGTCGCAACAAAATTCGCTTCTTATTAACCCTAAGAAGTCTAAATGCATTGTCATTTCAAGGAAAATCTTAAACTCGTCATTCTTCCCACCTATCTACCTTAACGATGGTCCGATCGAATATGTTGAGACCGCAAAAAATGTGGGTATGTTATTTAATAAAACGTTAACGTGGAGTGATCATATTAACTTAACAGTTGGCAAAGTTTATGGTATTCTTCGTTCTCTTTGGACGACTCCATACTTCATTCCCATGAAAACGCGGATCCTCTTAGCTAAGACCTTAATTATACCAACCTTAACATACGGTTGCGAAGTTTTTGAAAAGTGCGACTCGATTAGTAGCCGGAAACTTAATGTAGCCTACAACAACACAGCTCGATATATCTTCGGTCTTCGAAGATACGACAACATTTCACTTTTTCCTTTCCGGATCGGTAATATTACGTTTGATTCACTTTTAAAGTACCGTACCATTTTAATGTTACATAATATAATTTATTCACGTCAACCCCGCAACCTTTTTAACCGCTTAACGTTTTGTGCATCCATCAGGACTAGACATATTGTATCCCCGCGCTATTCTTGTTTAACGTCATAAGTGGGCATGACAAAAGTCTAAGTATGGTTGAATTGTTAAGAACGCTCTACATATTTTGTTATATAACATTTAAAGGATTTTATCGAAAAAACGCTCCCTAGCTCAAACTTGGGTGTTTCAATAAAATTGTTTTATTTAATTGTGGGCGTGTCAGTAGGCGGATTTAAAAAAAATGCACACATGAGCATAAAGGGCCCCTAGAGAGTATGTATTATAAATTTCTGCTCCCTAGCTCAAACTTTGAATTTTCAAAAAAAGTTTTTTTTTTTAAATTGTGGGCGTGTCAGTGGGCGGATTTTGAAAATATTTACACATGAGCTTAAAGGGCCCCTAGAGAGTATATATTATAAATTTCAGCTCCCTAGCTCAAATTTTGGTTTTTCAATAAAATTGTTTTATTTATTTGTGGGCGTGTCAGTGGGCGGATTTTGAAAATTGTATATGCCGAGCAGTTTTAGGAGTCAAAGATCATATAAAAAAAATTTCAGCTTTCTAGCTCAAAATTCGATTTCTTCCAAAATTTTGTTTTTTTGAGTTTGTGGGCGGATTTCAAAAATTCGTAAACTTGATTATTTCGGGACCCTAGAGAGTATATGGTTAAAATTTCAGCTCTCTATGCCCAGTTTAAAGGCCTAATTTCTGCCGACGGACGGACGGACGGACATGGCTAGATCGACATTACTATCGATGCTGTAACTTTAAGGGGTCTACGGGCAATATTAAGGTATGTTACAAACTATGCGTAAAAATTAATATACCCTTAGAATAGGGTATAAAGTAGAGATGTAACGGATATCCGGTTAGTATCCGTTATCCGGCTATCCGGACACTTTTTTTTCTATCCGGCCGGATTGCCGGATAGAGAGTAAGTATTCGGCGAATACCGGATAGGTAAAATAAATTGGGGATCTTTTGCTCAGCGGTTCCATTTCACTTTATTTGCTACAGGAAAGTTCAATAAGTATGTACCTATCGTAATATTTATTCATTACTAGCTGCACGCGTTCGGATAACAAAATAGGTGACGTCTGCACAATGGTTTTTTATATGTGCGGTGTCTGTATCTGCATCGGAATTTACACGCATACGCACATATGCATGTGTGCTCACTCAAATGCCCATAATTCACACACATCATGCAGATACAGACATCGCACATAGAAAACATCCTTTCTACAGACGTCACCTTTCATGGAAAAAAATTTCATTGGAATCGGTTAACGCGTTTGGCCAAACACCGGCAACAAACTCAAATATGAATTGATTTTTATATATATAGATTAATAACTAACGTAATAAACAAGGAATACAAAAATGTAAAGAACACAAAAATTTCGCAAACGTACAATAAGCGTCTTAGTTCAACCAGTAATTTATGCCAACTGTGTGTTCTACTGATTCTCCGTAGCACTCTCCACATTCAACACACTTGCCGTACAAACATTTAACGGAATCAAACTAGTTACAACTTGTACACGTGTCGTGTTTGAACTAGAAAGCATTTCTATGAATGTATTCTGCTCTCGACAATATATTCGGCCGCCGGATATTCGGCTATTCGGCCAAAGTATATGCCGAATATCCGGTATCCGGTATTTAGCCAAATCGCTATCCGTTACATCTCTAGTATAAAGAGATTTTCTACTGAACTAAGATCTTTCTTGTCTGGTAGTTAATTTTACTTGTTCCTTGTAAATTTTAAATTTTTGTAATTAAAATTTGTTGAAACTTGTTTTTATATTATTCTCATGTAACTAAATCTTATTGTATTTATGAATTTGAATCGGCCGTTTATATTCTTGTATTATTTTTTTTCTTTTTAAATTTCTAAGTATTATGCTCTTCGTTTTATGGTAGTCCTCATTGTTCGTTGTAAATCGATTAATCAGCTTATCACTATTTTAAAAGATATATCTTACTGTGTAAGCCTTCAAATATCTACTTAAATGAAAATATAAAAAAATAAAAGTTATGAAAACATTATTCTTTGTGGCGATCTTAACGTTGACGTTAGCATTGGTACTGGGTCATCGGATCACTTGATGAATGTTTTAGACTCGCATGGACTAGATATAGTAAGCTACTATCCCACGAGATTAACAAGTCAAAGTGCAACTGCGATTGACTTATTTGTCGTTTCGAATAAAAATAAAGTTTTGTTTTTCAACCAAACACATGGCGTTGCTGACCATGATTTAATTTACCTGATATATGATGTGGATGTTGATAGGTCTAAACATGACGTTGCCGACTTTTACCGTGATTTTAATAGCATCAACATGGAGGAACTATCCCTGGAAGTAGCTGGTATAGATTGGCGCCCTCTAAGAATTTCTACTTCAACAGATTTTAAGGTTGATTTTCTAACTAATCTATTGAAATATTTATATGATAAGTATGTTCCATTAAAGAGAAGAATCGCATCCAATATTTGTCCGTGGTTTACATCTGCCATTAGCAACTTAATATGTGAACGAGATTTTTTGTACAGCGTGTTCAAAAATACAAGATCCACTAACGATTGAAATCGTAATTCCGCCTGTAGAAACAGAACGGTATGTGCTATAAATCACGCCAAAAGAACATACTATTTCAACAAATTAGATGTGTCAAGAAACTCCACGAAAATATTATGGAATAATTTAAAAAGCTTTGGTGCGATTAGGCAACCTGACTTGGAGTGCCTTGCAGATCTCGATTTTGCCAACAAACTGAATCATTTGTTCGCCCTGTCTTCTGACAACTCTAACCCACGAGTGATTCCTGTGTCTCTCTCCAACTTTCCTGAGGGATCTTTCTCATTTAACTGCGTTTCACTTGAGTGTTATTTCGTTGCTCTTAATGCAATTAATTCCAATGCAATATCACTGGATATTGTTTCACCTAAATTTATTCGTCTGGTGCTCCCGGTCATATTTCCAAGTGTAGCTAATATTTACAATGAGTGTCTGACTAGGTCGTTTTTCCCGAGTTCCTGGAAGATCGCTAAAGTCATTCCTTTACAAAAAAAGGCGGGAAGAATTGACCCATCGAATTATCAACCAATCAGCATTCTGCCATTCCTGTCAAAAGCCGTGGAAAAACTCATGTACAATCAGCTCTCCGAATTCGTTGAGTCTCACAATCTGCTGTCGGATTTTGGAAGAAGCACAGTTGCGTCTCGGCTATTTTAAAAGTGCATGATGATATTCGGATTGCATTGTGTGCGGACAAGGTATCGATTTTTAGTTAACTTAATTTTTCTAATGCTTTCGGATCAGTAAACCACTCGATCTTACTGCATAAATTACAACACCATTTTATTGTTCGTCAGGGGCTCTCAAATTGATTAAAAGCTTCTTGTTTAATCGAAGGCAAACCGTTTGCTTGAGTCCTCTGGTCTCTAACTTCGTAGAGCTTAAACTTGGTGTCCCTCAAGGGTCACTGTTGGGGCCCTTCCTGTTTAGTATGTTTATAAATGATGTCGTCGCAGTATTAAAATATTGTTCTTACCATCTTTACGCGGATGATTTGCAGATTTATTTATCTTTCAAGCTAGGCCTTTTGGAAGAAGCAATCCCTAATATAAATGAGGATTTGAAAAGTGTATTAATGTGGGCAGTTCAAAATGATTAAATTTTAAATCCGGCTAAATCACAAAGTATAATTATTTATAAGAACAGTTTGGACGAATCCTATTTTCCTGAAGTAGTTTTAAATGGACATGTGATTCAATACAGCCAGACAAAACTCTCACATGGAGTGATCATGTGAGGAAGGTTATTTGTAGTATACACGGATGACTTAGGCGGTTATGGAGAATGTCGTATTATGTACTCGTACCTCAGCAAACAAGACTAATGCTGGTTAAAACTTTACTTGCCCCAATTATAACCTATTGATCCCCTTTGTATAGTGCGATGGACTCAGTCAGCAAACAAAAATTAAAGGTAGCCCTCAATTCTTGTACTCGTTTTATTCATTCGTTAAGAAGGTTTGACCATGTGTCTCATTTGTCTAATGGCGTTTTTGGCAGTTCATTGATGTCACATTTCACTACTGAAATTTGTAAATTTATTTTTAAATTGATCCGACATCGGACTCCGGCTTACTTGTATGATAAACTGGAATTTTCAACTTCAACGCGTTCCAACAACATCAATATTGCAATTAGTTCAACATTGCAGACTCGTAGATCTTTCTTCGTTTTAGGCACCAGTATATGGAATAGATTACCTGCTCGATTTAAAACGATTGTCAATAGATAATTTTATCTGCTCTTTAAAGGAACATCTCCAGGACCCCACCATAGCTTTGCTTTTTCACTCTTTGTTTATTCATTAATCTTTTGATCTTTTGTTTTTATTTTTATTCTTTTAACCTTTTTCAGTAATTCATATCTTGTTATCATGTATCTTATTTTCTTCTTTTTTTTCTCTTTTTATTGGATAAGTTTGTGAATTCCTTTTAATAATACAATTTACTTATTATGTACATAAATTATACATGTATATATTTTTAAGCCACAAATGATATTTCATCTCAAGGCTTTTTTAAATAAATAAATGAAATGAAAAAAAAAATTTCTGCTCAAGATATGTGAAATGGTAAATATTTTTGTATGTTATAATTTTATATTTTAAGTAAAGGTATTATCTGAATTAATGTAATTATTTCGATAGCTAAAACAAAACTTTAAACAATTTAACTAAACTAACTTCTTCATCACACAATAGTCTTCATTGTTGTTATAGTAAAATAAATAAAAACATACTTTCATCCCACCCTTGTGTAGAAAACTACACATAAGCTATCTCTTTTCTTGTTTTTTTCAAAAACCACTAATTTCTAATTTTTGGAATTTTCTGACTTTATTATAACCCTTATTTTACTTAAAAAACACGTATTTCCTCATAAAAATAAAGTTTATGACGGTTGTTATTGTTATAATTACGTTAACTACCTACTTGTGTAGATTTCTACACATATGAATAATTAGTGCATTTCATATAAAATGCCAGTTTCATTGAATCTTTTCGGAAGTAAACATTGTGTGTATATATTGTGAATTTGATAATAATAATCTCGAGACCAAGATATCTTACAGTTAAAGATATGGAAACATTTTTGAATGAAAGTGATGGTAATGATAGTGATATTTCTTGAGACAGTGATGAAGAATTTGTGCCAGAAGAAAATGTTGGTGATGACGATGACTTGTATTCAGACGATAGTGATTCTGACGTTGAAAAGGAAGTGAGTGAATCAAATGAAACAAACGAATCAGTTCGAGGTGAAAATATGGATCCATTGCTTGTTTCAAAAGATTGTATTGTTTGGCAACCACAACCATTTCAGCATAAATGATCTCGGAATTAAATTGTAATTTCTATTCGTCCTGGAACAACAAGAGTGTTAGTGATATCAAAGATGTTTTTTTTACTGTTTTTCCAGTTGTTTTGGATCTCGTTGATGGTTTGAAAGGTCACAACATAAAAATGGAGAGAGAGCTTGGTCAAAAATTGTTGTCAAAAAATCTTACAATGGTTGGCACTTTGAGAAAAAATAAAAGAAGCATTCCACCAAAGCTTCTTGAATGTAAAAAAAGGACGTTGTATCAATTTACATTTCCATTTACCGACAACACAGCACTTGTTTCGTACATTGGAAGGCAAAATAAATGTTCTGTATTGCAAAGTACAATACATAACTCTAGTCAAATTGGATCTCGTGAAAAAAAGTTACCATCAATTATAGAGTATTACAATAAAACAAAAGGTTTGTTCATATATGTACAATGCCTCATCAAATTTCAGGTCCTCTAATGATTTTTGTTTTCATTCGATATAGGTGGTGCGTGTAGATACAGTTGACAAAATGCTTTATTGCTATAGCTGTAAAAGAAAAACAAATAGATGGCCAATGGTTGTATGTATTTGCAAATATGATTGATATTATGAATTCATTAATTATTTTCAAAGAAGTAAATCCGAACCGACAAGCAACACAAAAAACAACAATACGAAGGAATTTTCTAGGTGAACTTAGATTTTCAGTTGCAAAACCATATATGGCAGCTAGAAGTGGCAAACCAAGATCGGCATCATCAGCATCTTTGCTTGCAATTGTTTCAGGAGAAAGTTCAGCAGCACAATCTTTAGATGATATTTCTACATCATCTTCATCAAATCCATCAAAAAGGCCAAGAAGCGTTCGACTACAAATAAAAAGTAGAGCAAGGTGTCACGTTTGCTATGAAGAAAAGTCTGCCACCAAAAAGCTGCTTGCAAAAACCAACATAATCGAAATGCTTGTATAAAATGCATTCAAGAAAAACTAATTTAAATTTATATTCACTTGTTTCTTTAGCATACAATTATAGAAGTATTTTTTTTATTTAACTTAATTAAAAAAAAAAAAACATTAATGGAAAACACTAAAATCCCATATGTGTTGAAATCTACACACAAGGGTAGACAACGTTTTTTTTTCTGAGGATGAGATGAAGGTTAAAAAAAAATCATCTCAGGGAGGATTGCGCAACGATGCTATTAAAATAATTCAATCCTGCCAATCTATTTGCATTCACTGCACTGTGAACGAACAAATCATCGGACATGCACTCCTAATCAATAAAACTACCCAAAAAACACCTCGCTTATCGTCACTCTCACTTTGTAAAATATTTTCTAAGGAAATGTTGCGATAGGTCAACAACAACTTCCCGCCGAATTGGGTTTTATGGATTTTGTTACCCCCTTTTCACATCACTAATCGGCAATCGCCCATCATTCATCCTCCACCCCAGTCAGCGAATTGAGGCAGGTTTTCCTTTCACTTTTCTCATTGTGTCTCGTTCCCCCTGTATCTTGTTCTTGTATCTGTATTCAATCACTTTTATTCTCTGCAGCCAATTGATGGTAATAACACTCGTAAACTAAATTTTTTTTATTAAAATGTGAAACTCTTATAATTCCACTTTTAATTTGCCTTTACTTTGCATTTAACATTTTGTTAATCAGTGTGTTGAGCTTGAGATGCGATGATGATATTGTTCGAGTGGAGCTGGGGCTGGAAGTGAGGAGAAGCGGAGCTTGCTGACTTCCATACCCAGTTTAAAACCCAACACCTTGTTCTCTACGAGCTAGATTGGCATGTTGCAGTTCAGTTCAGATGGTAGATATTCTTTTGATTGGTATTCGTAAGTAAATTTAACTCTGCTCAAAGCTTACGACATGAATTATACAAAACGTCGACGAGAAGATGCTTGTGGTAAAGACGTGCAGCAATAGTTGGTATTTGAGGTTAAACATGGCGCTGCGCTGAAAAGATGTACAAAGCGCAAGGTTGGCCGTTCTGGAACTCGAAAGTCGAAACCACTTACGGAGAAATGACTGGCGGATAAAATATCACTTCAATTAGTCTCTGCATGCCACTTGAATTGAAGTGGATTGAGTTAAGATTTATATTTTGTGTAGTTTTATGAATATAATAAATAAAATAGTTTTTTATTGTTTTTTGATTGGGGAGAGGTCATGCATTTTTGATTCCCCGCAATAGCCTTTGTGAATCCCTATTTGGCTTGGTAAAGGAGCCATTCTGGTAAAGAGTCTTCTTCGTGTACTGCAAGTTTATCGTCGTGGTTATGAAAATTATCTGGATTAGAGAGATCATAACCTTCCCCCTTACTACAACTCGAATGTTCCACATGTGGCGTTCTCGGATATCATCTTTAAAAGAATCTACAGACCTTTGACACTAAAGTCATTCTACCAGTGGAGTTGTTGCATTTGAGGAATCCAGGTGCTTTTAGACCTGCCCGTCGATTGACAATGCGTTCTTCAGCCACATAACGCTTACGAGCTGATTTAGTTGTCGTTACAGGTTGCTTCGCTATTGATCATAGGTTGAAGTATTAGTCGGCCACAACATAAATGAAGGCAATATTTCGGCCAGACTAATACGCTACAGACCCCCTTCAAAACATGGCTTCATATATCAAATACTCGTTGCAGGGACGTCTCGTCAGCAAAGAATAACTGTAACTCAACTGAAGTAGATAATGAAGGGATTCAATAAACAGCAAATGTGTAGGTAAGGAAGTTTCCTTGGGGTACACTGACTTTGATTGGGAACTATTCGGTGACTTCGAAAGGGAATCTTTTTTTTATCGTCGGGAGCTCTGTATATCTGCTGAAGAATTCAGACTCGTAACTGATCCATCGAATTTCACATATATACCTCCTTTTACTTAAGTAATTTACTCGAACTTTTAAGAAGGTCAAAAAGGTCAAAATGGTGAGAAGTTGTTAAGTTGTTCATCGTTTACATCATACCACCCAAACACTTCTTTCCTATCTCTCTATTCTTTCTAAAACCAAGTAGCTTACACTGTGTTCTTAGCATTATAAGGGTACTGTAACAACAGAAAAAATCCTTTTAGCGTAAGCAAATTATAAAAAAAAAAAAAAAAAAACACATATTAGTGCGAGCAAAAGCAGGACCTTTGCGTTTTCTTCCGTCTCTCTCAAGCGTGCTTCGTTATCGTAAGCCTGTAGCAAACAAATATGCTTTGCAAAATCGTGCCGTAGCCCTTGACAATGATGCATGCTTCCAACAATTGAAACCTACGCACGTCCCGCTATATATAACCCTATTGTGCAGGCCTTGAGTGGATTGAGGCCGGGTTTTTGTATCCCAATTTGTGCTTCTGATTTAGCTAAGGTTCTTTAACCGAAAGCACATCCGTGTTTTCGGTTTTCAACAGGTTGGCAAGTGTCGTTCTTCTCTCGATCCTGACCAGTTAGGTAATTAATATTCAGTGCAAATATCTTTTAGTTTCCCTCATCCAGCGTAGCTATTTGATAAATGGCACACCAGACCCCCATACAGCTCCGAATAGATAAAGTCAATTCGGGCCGCTTGTTCATTTAATCTTGACTCGAACTTATCGATCTTTAAGTGCAGAGACAGAAGGATCGATTTCAAGTCCAGGTTCACCTCTGATGCATTTTAGGCTACCTTTGGCGGGTTTAATGTTATTTGGGCTTGACCTGTCCAGCAGCCATTTGGGCAAAAGAAACGTTGGGTACAACAAAATTAGAGAACGAGCGACTCTTCTGACGCCTATCGTCTTCAGACTGCTGTTTACGGCCTGGACTCGCTTATTCAGTTATTGGTACTTTGGGCAACCCCTGAAGTTAGCGGGATGCAGACAGTTCCTGAAGAGCATATAAGGGAGGACACTCCGGTCTTCGACTCTTTCCGTACCAAGATTAAATTCACCATGTTTGTGGTCCTTATCACACTCTTAGTGAATACACTACCATTGCACCATTGCCACCCGCGTCGATAATTCTTGCAGGACATAGGATAACATTTCTTATAGTCGGAACGCGCTGGCGTTTACTTTTCAACCACGTCAAAGACTTTAATTTTGAGACAGACACATGGAGCCTCGAATATTGAATACTCGAAAGCAGGTCGATGGCCGCACTATTGGCTCCATGTGTCTGTCTCAAAATTAAAGTCTTTGACATGGTTGAAAAGTAAACGCCAATTCGTTTCGACTAGAGGGTCAGGCCTGCCTTGACCTCAGGACAGCGGGCCGGATATTTCGGTACAAGTATCCCACATCGGGTGCAGTGGCTCACTGGTAAGTGTGTCGCTGCGAGGCCAAGTAACATCTAGAGTTTTTCCACTGCTCCACCTCTTGCGAACGGTTGACAAACATCCAAGAGCATTAATTGTCATGAGAAGCTTCTCGAATTTCCTGTTCGGATTCGTCTTAAAATTATAGGTCCCTTCCACTACGCACACGACATTGGTTAAAGAAGCTGGGTTTTAGGTCCTGTATGGGCCGTGAATGCGTAATATTTAGTTGTTATCCCACATCGAAGATTTTAGAGCTACAGTTGGAATAGAGTCCCAAT
The DNA here is from genome assembly GCA_949715645.1 of Portevinia maculata. Lineage (NCBI taxonomy): Eukaryota > Metazoa > Arthropoda > Insecta > Diptera > Syrphidae > Portevinia > Portevinia maculata. Next base: position 228,242,470 of record OX454526.1, read on the forward strand.
TTGCCACATTAAACACCCTGACTAGTCTAGAAAAATCTTAACTCACCCCAGCTCCAAATTTGGCTTATGTAAGACATCTGTCATCTTCACTCTCAACGACGACGTCAATTCAGTCTAGTGAATACGTCCTCCTTCTGAGTGGCTCATGTAAGACGTCTAAGACTCATGAGCAAACCTTTCTGACACTGCAAAGGGGAAGATATTTGCCCCAAATCCCGTTAAAAGCCCTACATACACTTTGCTTGAATTTGAGCTTACTTTCAACGTCTGTAGCTCTGTATTCTGCACTTTGGCATTCATTTAAAAGCGAATTTCTCGTAGTGCTGGTGATGAAATTTCGGACGGCCTTGTCCCTCTTATTTTTTATTTAACATATTTTTGACGGCATTCTTGTCGATTTTTCTGAAATTTCAGCTGCGGAAGCTTTACTTCCTTTCAACCTGTTAACTACTCGTCAAATGCTCTGTTCAAACTTCAAGGCCTCCTTCGCCTTGTTGGAATTCCACTTTGCATTAATTTATATCCAACTTTAATGACTGTTGCACTAAAGCATTCAACCTATAATTTAACATTTATTTCGATAATTGCAACAATAAAAATTGTTGCTTACTTCCCTTCTCTGAAACTAATTTCTTCTCAATTAAAATATCTGACAATAATGTATGTTACTGCACCAACATTCATGGCACTCTCTGTGCACAGTGCAGACTTTCATGTGTCAAATGTAATTATCTGTTAGAAAATTGTGACATTGAAAGCATTTATTTTTATTTTATGCGTCGTCTACACAATTATATAATATGAACACATACATGTGCATACATAAATCTATGTAGGGTCATCATAAGTGACATCGATCATAAATTTACTGCTGTTCTTATTGCCGAAAATTAATTTATTTAAAAGGAAAAACTGATAGGTAAAATGTCAGAAGGTCTAATTTCGCATGTTTTCGCGATTTCGCAAACATACAAGTACATTGTTTTACTTTTGTAAGCACTATTGGTTATACCATTAAAATGATGTCAAATTGTATAGAGTTCAAATTGTGATTGTGGATTGCAAATTGGAGATAATTTCACAGTGAAATGTTTTCTAAATATAAAATATAAGAAAACCGACTCTATTTGTATTGTTTTATATAATTGTTTTATTAAATTTGCACAAGTAAAATATACCTTATAACGTAAATAGTTACATTAAAGAAATGAGGAGGTATGACTGGTTCTGTAAGTCAAGAGAATACACAAAGAATAGTTGTTATCTTTCGATTATCACTTATTTGTGCGCGAGTGAGTAAATTTAAGAACGAAGTAAGCTAGGACAGGCAGCACGTCATACATCTTCCCGAATTTGAATGAAATTCATCAATTGCATCTTAACTGTAGACACAGGAACTGGGGGTGAATTAGAGCAAATGTTTGGGGAAACATCCTTTCAAACTTGTCAGACTTTTTTCCGTTTCTCGTCGTATTTCCGTCAAGTCCCACCTATTTTCCATGTGGATCCCGTGGTATTGCGTCTGTTCTAGATTTATTCTAAACAATCAAAGCCAATTTGCTTTCGCACCCTGTTGTGTTAGCACAACTTAGTTCAGATCACAGTCCTGTCTGCTGTAAAATACTGCGCTCTTGCGAAAGAAGGGAATTGTTTGTTTTTGATTTGAGGAAGTCAGATTGGGGTCGTTTTAAATCACAGTTAAATAACAAACTAAGCAGCAAGTATATTGGGAAATACAACATCTGTTGAAAATATTAATAACAGCGTAGACAAATTTACTGAGGATGTTTTAAGTTCGGCTGTATCTAACATACCCAAAGTACCAAAGCAAAATAATAATGCATTTATGAAAATTCCGGATTATATCCCCAAATTTATCCGCGTTAGGAGTTCCCATAGACGGCAGTGGCAGAGGTATCGCCAACCTATGCACTACGATCTTATGAAATACTTCAATAAAATCATAGCCACTGAAATTTTATATCATCACAACAAGAAGTGGAATAAAACACTAAGCAACTTAGATAAAAACTCGAAACCTTTTTGGAATATTCTCAGAATCGTAAAAAAATAGAAACACACAAATTCCCATCCTTCGTGTTTCGGAGAAGGCCTTTCACACAGAACAATGAAAAAGCAGATGCATTCGCCTCTTCATTTGTGTTAAGCTACGAAGTTTCTATAAACCCGGGCGATGCGTTTACTAATCGCTTAGTGAGTGAATCGACCTCAAGAGTTATACATGAAGAACCTATTACGTCCACCACAGAATACGTATCGCAACAAGAAGTAGAGGATATAATTAAAAGTCTACAAGTAAAAAAAGCAGAAAGGATAGACGGTATAAAAAATCTCTACTTGAAAAATTTACCGAGATCGGGAAAGCAGTTTTTAGTATTTATATTATATTTAATTCCTGTCTAAAACTGCAATACTTCCCTCATCGCTTGAAGACTGCCAAAGTGAAACCCTCTGAAGACCCTAATAGCTACAGACCGATAGGTCTTCTTAGCAGTCTCAGCAAAATCTTTGAAAAGATACTGAAGAAAAAGGTATTAGTATTAATTAGGGACAAGAAACTGTTTCCCAGTGAACAATTTGGAATCAAAAGCCATCATAGTGCCATTCATCAAGTTTATAGAATCAACAAATATGTAAAAAGTAAAAGGGCAGAACATAAATCAACAGGTTTGGTGCTTCTAGACATTGAAAAGGCCTTTGACTCTGTGTGGCATGATGGACTTGTCCATAAAATGTTGTCTTTTGGCTTCCCGTTGTACATAGTGAAAATCGTTCGAAGTTTTTTGTCAAATAGATGTTTTTGCGTGTACATTTGTTGCGAACGCCTACCTACTGAGTGCTACGCACCCGGCTATGTCGGTTCGACGTTCCCCTCAAAAGTTTGAGCCACCTCATTAACACCGACTGTCGGCTATGGCTCGGGTTATGAGAGGAGGCAGGGTAAGGTGGCAGGCGGTGGCACGTCTTGCTTTGAGCACGGCTTAGCTCGCCGACTGGGTGAGTTCTTGCCTGTCCTTACCTGCCGTACAATCGTACGTGCCTATACAAATAAATTTAGAAAAAATGAAATAAAGATGAAATGTTGGAAGGAGAAAAGAATCGAATTAACGACATTACAGCCTTGAAGTGATAGTGGGAGAATAATCGAAAAGAACTCCTGATTCCTGGATGACGACGGAACCATGGCCTATTGTCCCGCCCTTGTGAACTCAACTGTCCACTCCTTCGGTTGCCCACGGCCTCGAGTCGGACAACCCCCTAATACCTAAAAAAGGAAAAAAAAGGAAATGCCTTCCCTCTACGACCCCATCAATACTCACTTCAGCCCCTTTCACCTCTCACAGACATTACCAAATTAATAATTCATGTTATGTTATGTAATCAATATTTTTAACAATTATTGTTATTTATCATAATCAAAATCAAAAAAAATAATCTTCTCTTATTTTTAGATAATATAATGTAACCTTCATATTAAGTATGAAATTAAAGAAACAATCACAACCACATGAAATTCATACCCTTTTTCCTACCCTCCTTGGCGCCTTTCTGCGCATTGATGGCTGATGACGAATCCTTTCCAGCGTGCACGATGGTCGGGATAACGCGATAGCTGTATACTAACTGGGATAGAAAACTGATTATGAATAACGAAAATCTACTTTTAAAGCAAACAATATAAAAGTTACAATATTGAGATCCAATTACTTTTCTCTTTAATTAACATTCTTTAATTAACAATACTAAAGTCAAAATAAATTCCAATGCAAATTATATGCGTATGCACTTGTGCTCTCCACAGAACTTGATTTCATAATACGTGTACACATGTTAATAAAAAAAAACTTTGATTGAAATAAAGCGTGTTTGAAAGTGATCAAAAATTAATCATTCTTGACAAAAAATCATTATTTTCTTTGAAATAATTGCTAATCTTTGTTATATTAAGAATTAATATGATTGGATATCGCAATTTCGATCAAGTTAAACGAATATAACTATATTTATCACTCAGCAATCGTCCATATAGTAGGGTGCTCCTGTGGCGTCTTGGATGAGTTCTTGTGACTCGTGGCTTCACCGGTGAGGGTAGCTGGAAATCTCCTAATCTTGCCTTGTCCTAGTGGTTCGGACTTAGGTTTGGGCTTCGGTGGTCTTGCAATTTATATGCATATATATCGGGGGGTGTTTTATAGTGGCATTGTCTAATTTCCCACCTGTTTCTTTATTGTCCTTTTTTTTTGTCTTTTGTAAAAGTTTTAAGTGTTCGAATTTTTATTCAAGCCTCACTTATTCACAATTTTCTTTATTAAATTCAAGTCTAAACAATAAAAGCGCACTTGCTTACTTTATTAGTGACTGTACTTTTTCTTGTACTTCAATAAAATTAAGTCTACTGAATAGCTACTTTTTAACTTTTCAAAAAAAAAAAGAAATTTGCCACACAGCTAGCACTCAAAACTGGAAACCCGACCACTCCAAACTTGCCGTTCGACTCCTCGAAAAACAACTTAATCCCCCTATTTAAGACCTCGCCCACGCCACTCACACCATCGCACCTTTTCAACCGCCTGATTTTCGTCATATGAAAAAAAAATATAATAAAATAGTATTCTAGCAGTTCAAAAGCTCAGCACAAACTGAGCGAAAATGCTGTACGGGGTTGCCACGTCGACGACAGAACTCTTATACTCCATATTCGTCCATACCTGGGCATTGCACACATTAAGAAGTATTGTTCTAATTGTTGAAATACGTTACTGCTAGTGTACCCTAAGGCTCAGTTTTGGCCCAATTTTATACAACATATTCACGTCTGATTTTCCAAAGCTTTCCTCCTGTGAGTCAGCAATTTTTACTGATGGCACAGGTTTATTCTCGTCGCATGAATTTGGTCATGCGACAAATCTGCAAAATGCAATCGAGATATTACTTAATTATTACAACAAGTGGAAAATTAAAGTTAATGCTAATAAAATACAAACAATTATTTTCACCAGAAAAAGAAAAGCTTGCTACTTACCTAGTATTCCACTCAACGTGAGGGGAGATTCCATAATTTGGCAGTCATAATATGACATATTATGTCAAATATCTGGAAATTTATCTGGACCAACAGCTTACTTACAGAGAGCACTTTGCGAAAACAAATCAACAAATTCAAACTGGAATCAAAATGTTCTATCCGTTTATCAATAGAAGGTCCGAGCTGAGCATTGGGAACAAATTAATAAATATTATACAAAGTGATATTATTCTATGGTTGCCAGGTATGGGATGATTGTGCAATGTGGCATAAGAAAAAGCTGCAAGTAACGCAAAACAAATTGCTCAAGATGATGCTTAATCTTCCTCGATATCACTCCACAATAAACTTGCACCTTTAGGCGGATGTTGAATTGATTTCTAATAGGCCATACAAACTAAAAGAACGTTTTTTGAATAACTGTGATATACCAGACAATCCACTTATTAACCAACTAAAGTGAATATAATCAATGTATGTATTTGGATATGTAATTTATTTTTTACTATATCCGTCCGGTCAATGACCCGGTACCCGGGAATCCATTTCAGTTTCGTAAGTAGAATTTACTAACTTTTTCTCAACAAAATGTTAAGAGCGTAAGTTTGATACTCAATTTTCGTTATTTTTTTTTATAATTAATTATTTAATAACAGTTATTAACTATCAAACCTGATACCTCCTTCGTTCAATAACCAGGCACCCGGGCATCCACTACAGTTATTATGTATGAATACCGGATTTATACATACTACAGAGACTGTTTATTAAAGTATTGAGGCAATTGAACTAATGTAATACACAGTTCTCTGCCTAATTGCCGATAAAATAATCGCCGTTCGTACGACCTTTTAGCAAGCATTTTATTATTCTCATAATACATACATATATGCTACAAGGCAGGCGACATCGAGGATATATATACAAGGTGGCGCAAAAATAACCTTCCGATGTTTTTTGGCTGTAATTTAAAAAAAAAAATGAAAAACTTTGATTCTTCTTGTGGATTATTTTTATTTGGTCTTTTAATTTTTTTTACATCAAGTCGAGAATATGATGTTATGTAAATGGCCGCCGCCACAGTTGATTGTCATTTGAGCCCTTTTTATGGCATTTTCCATCACTTTGACCAAAACTTCCGGCGATAGGTCCTCACATAGTTGACGGATATTATCTTTAAGAGCTGCAAGAGTCTGAGGCTTGTTGACATAAGCCCGCGACTTCAAAAAGCCCCACAAAAAGAAGTCTGGAGCGGTCAAATCAGGCGATCTTGCTGGCCAGTGCAAATCGCCAAAACGGGAGATTAGGCGCCCGGGAAATGCATCCTTCAGCATATCGGTTGTGGCACGTGCAGTGTGTGCCGTTGCACCGTCCTGTTGGAACCACATGTTTTCCAATCCCAATTCATCAAGTTGCGGCAAAAAGAACTCGTTGATCATTGCTCTGTAGCGCTCACCATTCACAGTAACCGTTTGGCCCGCGACGTCTTCGAAGAAAAAAGGTACGATGACTCCTCCAGCGAAAACAGCACACCATACAGTGACTTTGAGCGGGTGTAATGGCTCTTCGTGGGTTACACGCGGATTTTCAGTGCCCCAGAAGCGTAAATTTTGCTTATTTACGTACCCGCTAAGATGGAAATGGGCCTCATCACTCATGATTATTTTTGATGAAAAATCATCTTCCTTTTGGTGGTGATTAAGGATGGCTTGAGCGTATGTTAGACGCGATTGGCGGTCAGCAGCTAACAGCTGATGCACCGTCTGGACTTTGTACGGAAACATCTTCAAATCTTGTTCCAAAATTCGCTGTAAAGACCGTCGACTGATACCCATTTGCGTGGCACGTCGTCTGGTCGATGTCGACGGCGCTTCCATGACAGCTTCGGCTACAGCAGCAATATTCTCTGCAGAACGGCTACTCCGGGGTCTGCCACGCCTGGCAGCATCTCGTGTTGTGCCAGTCTCTTCGAGGCGAGCGGCTAAACGTCGCAGTGTTTCACCAGTAGGCGTTGGACGGGTAGGAAATCTGCGACGAAATTCACGTTGTGCCAAAGTCACCGACCGATTATTGCTCAAATAAATAGTCACCAATATTCCGCGTTCTGGAGCAGTGTAGCGTAACATTGTTTATTAACGTGTATTTCGCATGTGTTTACTACGACCTTACCACGTCGAGTTAATCGGTTCTCGTCAGATCACCGTAATTAAACGACGTTGGGCGCGGTTAGTACGTAGATGGGGGACCGTTTGAGAACAACCGCGTGTCGTTGGCCAGTCCCATCTACAGAGTTGAGGTAGATAATATACGTGGTATCACAATGGACTTAAATTGGTCTAAGTGTGTCGGCTTCTGCCGACAGCCACATAAACCTAACCTAACCTAACCTACTACACAAATGTCAAAACAGAACTGACATTAGGGGCCAATCGCAAAATTTATAGCATTTTCTGATAGGAGGATTACCATTGCGCCACCTTGTAGTATGAATAAAGTTACTCGTCGATTGTCAGATATTCTGTTGGCTTATAGTGTTTTGCTAAATTGCTATTAAGCATTGTCCAAATGTCTCTTATTGGATCAGCTTTATCAGTCTCCATACGCTGAGCTTGAGTATTGGCATCATCAAATGGAATAAAACGAATGATGTTCCAGAAGCGATAGATGCTCATTGCTGCACGATATATAATGGATATGAACAGTGGTGCCATATTAGCATTATTAATGCTAGATCTAGCATTATCGACGAAAGAATTGCATTCAGAAATCTGAAAACAAAGCCAAATGTTTTTTTAGCATTATTGTTTATTTTTTGGCATTACTAAATCCTTTGAACAAATTCCTATTTAACACCTTTTGGAAAAAAAAATATTTCCAATTTTTTGCTAAATCGAAGCCAACTTTGTCTAGCAAACTTAGAAACAGAATTGTAGATTCGCCCTTAATTACGCCATAATCATGAACCGGCACATTTTGTGACGTGGAATTGGAATACCTTATTATGAAATGAAATGAATATGAATACGACTGCCACATATCCATTGTACTGTCAGTATTTGAGTTGTTGGCGCCAAAGGTTATCAAAATAGCCAATAATGCGTTAAGTTCCTGCTCAAGATTTTTCCAAACTAATTGTTTTTTCTCCGGATTTTTTTCTTTATACGCTGCATATGTCGAAATTGCTTTTTTATAAGTATGGCGTATAGTGATATCTACCATTTCTGGAGTATAAATTAATTTGAAGCTGTCGAGAATAGATAGTGGTCCTATGAGGTCCACATCTCTCTCCCACAATATTACGCGTTCCAACTTGATGTTGACTTGGTGGTGATAAAACAAGTGAATCTCTCCTTACCGTTGAAAATTCGATGACTCATCAATCGTATTTATATTCAATACTATTATTTATTAATAATATTAATTTCATTAATTAATTTTGTATATTTCACTTCACTTTCACTGTAAATTTTGTACGTTTTTAGTTGTAAGTTAAGGTAGTACAGATATCCAAAGTCTGTTCACTACGCTTCTAAAATGACGATTGAGTCCTATTCTTCTTTTGTTCGGAGTGAAGGACAGGGCATCCCAAATACTGGAATGTTCGAGAACTATAAGGTCTTCATATTACCATAGTTATTTCATATCCACGCAGCCTACTAATAACTTTTCTACTTGACACACTATACGTGAGTACCCGGGTACACGGTTATTGAACGAATGGTGAAAATTTGGTCATTGACCGGACGGATATATTAGCTGTGTTTAATTATCCATGCGGATCTGGATCTGGATCAATTTAATACGTAAAACAAAAACAACACAGGATCTTGCTATTTATCGGGATCATTAATCGTGATCCAAAATGTAATTACAAAACTCACTACCTGTTTTTTCGTGGCGTTGCTTATTTAAATTATAGGAAATTATAGGAACACAATAATATTGCCAGACCAAAATATGAAACACTATTAATAACACAAAAAATCAATTAGCATATTTTCTTATTCGAATAATTTACCACTGCGACTTTTGAGACGTTTTGCTTCGTAATATAATACACAAAAATTAATGGAAATATTAGCAGCACAATACTGTTAATATGTTGCATATATGAACATAACATTTGAACATAGTTTCTGAAAAAAAAATATTGAGTGCAAAATGTATGTTGATTTGTATTCAAATGGCAACACCCCCGACACAACAAGCGATCATATTGTGACGTCACATTGTACCGTGTATTTGCAATATGGCTGAGTGCCAATCGAAACTTGAAATATCTGGTATCGTCTGTTATGTGTTAAAAACAACTGCTGCCACAACTTGCCACTGATGATCCAGATCGTTTTATTATCAGATCGGATCCGTATCAAGATCATTGGGATAATAAAACGCGGCTATTATATTCTACTTGTTATTTATTATTATTTGTTATTAATTATTATTATTTGTTATTTTTTATTATTATTTGTTATTGTTTATTATTATTTATTTTTATTTGTTAATATTTATTATTATTTATTATTATTAATTGTTATTGTTTATTTTTACTTATAATTATTTGTTTTTTACTTAATTTTATTAATTTTATTTATAATTATTTCTTATCCTTTTTTTAAGGCTTTTCTCGTTGGTTTCCTTTAGAATAATGTTTAAAGAAAAATTGTAAAAACGTAAAATGTATAAAATACAATGCTTCAGTAGAAAGATGGAATAAGGGCTATATCAAATCTATGTGCTTTTATTTTAAATTCGGCGATAACCTATGTAAATTTTACAACTAATAAATGATCTATCTATTATCAATTGCCAAAGTTGGATATAAACAAAGGCTACAGTCCGTTTTGGCGAACTGTTTGATACCCTATTCCTATTGCTATCCCGTAAAAAGTAGGCGTAATTACTGTGTGAACGTCTTACTTACTTACTTATTGTGGCGCTACAGTCCGGGGTGGACCTGGGCCTCAACCAACAAGCGTCTCCATCCAGCACTATCTTTGGCCAGCTGTCTCCAGTTTCGCACGCTAAGTTGGTTAAGGTCCCCTTTCACTTGCGTGCGCCACCTGAGTCGCACCGTCCCTCGGGTGTGGATTCGATCGTCTTATGTGGATGTGAACGTCTTAGTCGTTCTGAAACACTTTTATCTGCACGTACCAATGCGGCTTCCGGCCCGGCAGATCGACAATTAGACCAAATCTTCACACTAAGGCAAACCGTAGAAAAGACAAATGAGTTTAGAGTCGAGACCCACCACCTTTTCATCGACTGTAAAGCCGCATTCATCGTCAGAAGCGCTACGTGGCGATCGATCGCCTAATTCGGAATCCCGTCTGGTGTCACCTGAAAACACGCGGTGTAATGTGCAGTTTGGAAGCAGCTCTTCCAAATTATTCCAAACTTGTATAGCATTTGGGCAAGGAGATGCTCTATGGCTTTAGAGGCTTTTACGGCTATGAAGAATATCTGAAATTGGTTGGTCTTGAAGTAAATGAGAACAATACCTAGTATATGCTATCAACATCTATCCACCGCCCAAGACAAAACGTCACTGTTGATAGCAATAAACTCGATGTAGTTAAGGAGTTCATCTACCTAGGAGTAAACATCATCTCCACGCAAGTACAATTTAATGGAGATCCGACGGAGAATTACCATAGGCTGCTAGTTCGGTTTAGCAAAACAAATGGGTTCAAAACTCCTCACTCGAAAATATACATGCTCCATCGAACCTTAATCCTGTCAGTCCTGCTTTATGGTGCCGAGTGCTGGACGACAAGTACAAAAGAGGAGCTAATACTGGGTTCTTTTGAAAGAAAATTACTCCGTCGGATATTTGGTCTTTTGTGCGAGTAGGGCTGATGGAGGAGAAGATACAACCGCGAACTCTATGAGCTGTACCAAGATGTGGATGTCTTCCAAAAAGCTAAATCACTTCGACTGCATTGGCTCGGCCACATTGAGCAAATGGACAACAATGCTCCAGCCAAGATGATTTTCAAATCCCAGGGTTCCCCTTCAGGTTCTAGAAGGCAAGAAAGACCGAACCTCCGTTTTAAAGACCAAGCGAATGCGGATGCCAGAGCGCTTAGCCTGGACAACTGGAAACAGCATGGCCGGAACCGCAGAGGATGGATGGCTGCAGTGTCAGGTAGTGACTCTTTACGAGTCAGGGCCCGTTACATAAGTAAGTACCATGTGTAGTCTAAGGCGGCGCCTATATAAGTTGAAAGCACATACAAATTTAGGGAGGCCACCATCGGAGCTAAGCCACGCCGTTTCGACCCGTCGGAAGGAAGATCAAACCAGTTCTTAAATAAAGTATGAAGTAAAGAAATCTCGTGTTTTCATTTCTTTTGGAATTCCTGGTTGCTTTATTCGCGGGTTGACTTTTCCACATCCACTGTTCTATTTCCAGTACCCAGGCATTCCCGCTTACCCCACCCCGGCTGGGAAACTACCTTATAAATGGCGCCCAAACAGGGACTTTAAACAAAAATAAATAAATAAATAATAAAGTGAAAGGCAACGAAACGGATGTACCGGAGACACCAGCTATGAAACAGTTGGAAGTGAAGGGTCACATCGGAAATCTAGCTGGACCATCGAACGATATAACCACTCCACCGAAGATATTAGAGCCTATGATCAGCGATGCAGAAATTTGGACAAGGTTCGAAAATGGCGAATTCGCTATGAAAAAGAAAGGAATCCACTCTGTTTGTTGGAACGTGTTGAGGGACTTGCTACGAGCTAATATATCCCTTTGACCGAATTACAAGGACTTTGCCAGCGCGTCTAAATGGCAAAGCTTTGTCATGGTACCACAACAGCCAATGCGACTGGACAAGCTTTGACGATTTCAAGCAAGATTTCCAGCTGTACTTCTTGCCACCATGATACTTCGAGCGACTTGAAGATGACATCCGACGAATTCAAGGCCCAGGAGAAAGATTAACTGAGTACTTCACTGTAATCCAATCTTTTATGCGGTGGAGCATGGACATGAACAGAAAGCAGCAAATGGAGGAGATATACAATAATTGCCGACCAGAATGTAAGCTGTAAACAGGAGTTATTAGTTATGCCTTCGATGACCAATGCCATCATACTGAGTATGGATTTTACGAGAGGGGGTATTTCAATGCCTCGACCCCAACTCTTTTGAGATCCCGCAGCACAGAACGTTAGCTATAATCGGCCGATATATGTACGGCGGTTATTCACTTGTAGACACTTTATGTGATCCCTGACAGCCAGTGGAGATTGGAGGTGAAAGTAGCCGAAGTCAGTCCGAATCCGGCAATTGAATCGAGGGGTAGTGAAGGAAAATAATTTATTGTCAAGGCTTTCACCTTTGAGCCGTCAGTGTAGATGGGTAGAGTGGATCTGATGGGTGGTGGTTGGTCTGTTGAAGTAAGTGGTAAAAGATCTTGCAAAATCATGGCGGGTGATTGTGTAGTCTCTGCCAATATTATTCCCTGTTAATGCTTTAAGGATTTGCGCGTGTCCTATCAGGCTGCTTTTCCAGCTGCTAGTCTGGCTGAGCATCAGGGCAGTGTTTGGGGCAGCTTCTTTCACAAACAAATCAATGGGTTTGATGTTTAGTATGACCTCCATTCCCGCTGTGGTTGTGGTTCTCATTGACCCTGTGGGGCCAATGCAGGCCATTTGTTGGATATTGGTTATAGTCTGAAGGTTGGTGGTCTTGGAGAGTGCCTGCCACCCGACCATATTGCCATATATCAGTACCGGCCCTACTACCGCTGTGTAAAGCCACGTGACAATTTTTGGACATGACAATTTGTGTTCCAAGCGTGTTGCGCCGAGGATATAAACTCCGGGCTCCTTATTATAAATTTCCATAAGCATCTCGAGTGTTTTTAGAACTAATGATGTTAGACTAATAGATCTAAAGTCTTAGGCAGTGGTGTGACTGGGCTTACCAGCGTTATGTATAAAGACTACCTTGCCTTCACGCCAAGATAAGGGAACATATCCCATCCTTAGGTAGCTATGGAATATATTCTTCAAATGTGAAGTTATATCGCCTTCGCATTTTTGTAGCATCAGTTCCCAGAGATTTATAGGGTAGGAATACGTTGAACGCCCTACTTATCTGTTAGGCCGTTATCATATCCGCTGAAGCTTTGTGACTCGTATAATTCTCCACTTCTGGGGTATTTCTTTTGGGAATGTATTGTGCATCCCTGAAAGCGAGTATGAAGAAGAAGAAACCCCAGTGTTTCGTTACAGGATTCCGTGAAGCCGCCATTTTAGTCCTTAAGGGAGGCCAAGGCTGTGGGTTCTTTGATATGCATTTTTCTGCGCCTGGCTGATTCGGAGGTGTTTTATAACTCGCTAAACCAACGACCATACCACGTCGAGTTAATCGGTTCTCATCAGATCACCGTAATTAAACGACGTTGGGCGCGGTTAGTACGTAGATGGGGGACCGTTTGAGAACAACCGCGTGTCGTTGGCCAGTCCCATCTACAGAGTTGAGGTAGATAATTATACGTGGTATCACAATGGACCTAAATTGGTCTAAGTGTGTCGGCTTCTGCCGACAGCCACATAAACCTAACCTAACCTAACCTAACCTATAACTCGCTACAGAAGGCTCTCCAAGAACAACGCTTTCCATGCTGCGTCGATACCTTCAATTTTCTTTGCCTAGTTTTATAATTTTCCGAGTTACTGTCCGTTCTTGTGTTTTTTGGAATGTTGAAGAGTTTTCTAGTTTCTTTCCTAATGTTGCCTAGTTCTTTTGTCCACAAGGGGGGACATTTTGTGGACTCCCTCTCTGGCATGCCTTCTTCGGAGCTGTACCAAGGATTTTAGCTTTATCTTCAGACAACTCATACGTCATGACCATGAGTAATAAAGTTAAATCCATTTTATACACAATTAAAACAAAAACTTCTGAAATATTTCTTATGCAATGTACCTGCCGTTTATCTGCATTAGTTGTTCCTACAAGCGATAACCCATAAAAATTCTCAGGGATTTGCTTTAAAATGTTCGACTAATTTTCTTTATTTATATTTCTTCAAATTCGTAAATAAAATTATTTTAGTTTTTCTGATGAATTTTTGTGAAGAACATATTCGAGGTTATCGTATAACACGGTTAGTTTCTTTTCGCATGTAGCTTCCTGCTGCATTCACTGTGTATTTAATAATTTTGTATTTACAGTTTAACAGAAACCAGACTAAGAGCAATCAAACGACTTAAATCATTAAACAATCGTTAATACGCGAACCAAAATAAATTCTATTCAGGCTTCATTGATGCTTATGACCGCATTGTTAGCTAAGCTAATCTTTCCAATAGAATTATCAACATTATTACAACAAAATAAGAATGGCGTCTTTTTGTGAAAACCCAAAAAACCTGTGCTAAAGCTATTAACCGGATTTAACTGCACATTTAAACTAAGAATTGAATTACTTTACTTAATGAATCTGAATTGATGTAAACAATTTTACATCTGAAGAACCTGACACCTACCATAGGAACTAGTCGGACAAGACGGGGTTTTGCGCTTCTTCTTTGCATTCTAAAACTAAGCTTATTTTTATTTCTTTAATTTTATGTCACATTTTTAAAGCTTTATAGAATAAACAAGTGGTCGTCATTCAATGTCATAAAGTTTCCAACACATAATTTAATTTACGAACAATTTCAACTCCGTCTAACAAGGTTTTTTGAAACGAACTGCAAATGCCGAGCGCTGGTTTACTCTTCTAACTGCGGTTGCAGATGACATAAATACAGGAAAAGTAATGTTTTTTTTTCAATTTAATTTATTATAGCGGAAGCATACCTGCTTAGGTAATTTATTAACTACTTGTTATATATTTTTTTTTGTTAAACTTCTGCCTCACCAAGGCGATGGGAAAGGCACTTCGACCTATAAGACATTTTGTGTCGTAGACTTCTTTATGTCTTCGGTACTCAGTTGTTCCCTGAAGAAGATCTTTTTTGTAATTCCATTAATGACACATAATATGTCTTCAGCTGTTTCGTCTTCTTCAAGACATAGCCGGCACCCTGGAGAGTCGAATATTTCATTTTGTTAAGGTGGTATCGTAAACCGTGCTGACCAGTAAGATAACTTTTTAAGTTTTTGATATCATGCCTACTTAGATTTAGACCTCTGTTGGCATTGTTATTATTATTAAAGAGCCCAATGGCTCGTTTAGCCTGTCCTAGACCTAGGATGATCTCCCAATAAAAGATACATTTCCTATGCTGCCGATCTAGGAGTGCAGCAGAAGGGTTCGAGATCTGTGAATGGTGTTTCTGAACATTTCCTGGCCAATTTGTCGGCCTTTTCATTACCATCAAACCGCTCATGGTTCGTAACCCACCATAGTTTAGGCTTGTGTTTGAAGGATATTAAAAGAGTGCATGACTGATTTGGAGTCAATGGTGTGCGAGCTAAGGTGTGCCAGCTAAGCTGGTTGGCTATCCATGAATATATAGATAGATGTTTGCGCCTTTAATACCAGATATATAAATGTGGCTGGCGCATTCTTGAATAGCGTGGAGCTCTGATTGAAATACGCTGTAACTTTTTCCCATAGGTATTGCCATGTTGAAATTATGTCCGTTTATACCAGCTCCCACACCTGTTTCCATTTTAGAACCATCCGTATACCAGTTAATGCCGTCTTAGCTATTTCGTGGGTTATTGCTAGCCCATGCTTCTCTACTCGTATTTAGGATCTCTGTTACGAACCGCTTATTAAAGCACTAGCGACCCGCCCTGGCTTCGCACGGGTGCAATGCTGATAGTAAATATACTACAGAATGTCTTAATATACAACGTTCACAGATTTTTTGTCATAAGACCATAAAAACATGTTTTCTTTAGAGGTTACTCTTGAAAGAGCGACATATAATTGGCCATGTGAAAAACACTCAACGCTCAAATCTAAGCCTGCAACGTTGAAAGTTTGACCCTGCGATTTATTAATGGTCATTGCAAAAGATAGGTCATAGGTTAAAAAGGGGTATGCAATTTGCATACAGCACTAGGCACCAGAAGGGCCCATCGTGATCCCTAGGGAACCACTTGAAAAAACTTCAATTGGAGAAAAACCTAAAAACCTAAAAAAACTTTTCCTAGACAGAGCCCAATCCTCCTGCAGAACTTAACCAGCTTCCTATGGTCTATGCCGCTCAGCTCCCCTAGTTCCTCGAAGCAGTATTCCCCTATAATCCTCCTACGATTCCGTGCTATACCCTCGCACTCACACAATATGTGTGTTATGTCTTCCTCGGCTTGTAGATCACCACAGAACCTGCACGTGTCCACATCCACCAGACCAAGTCGCCTAGCATGCTTTCTTAGAAGACAGTGCCCTGACATAATCCCAATTACTGTTCTAAGCTGTTCCCTGCTCAATTTTAGAATTTCCTTAGATCTTTTCTTATCCAAATGGGGCCAAAGGGCTCTAGACACCCTATGTCCCACTATGTTCTGCCATCTGAGGTCAGCCATTTTTAAAATCTTTTCATTGATTTTTCCCTTAAAGACGCCCAGGGGTGGTTTAATGTTCACACCTCCGCTGTTTCCAGCTCCCCTCCCTTTCTTGCTAGCTCATCGGCTTGCTCATTTCCCTCTATACCGCTGTGTCCCGGTACCCAGCACAGTCTTACTCGATTCCGTCTACATACTGCTTTTAGCATTGTGCGACAGTTTCTGACTATCTCAGAGTTAATGTTAGCAGATTCGAGTGCCATAAGTTTCGCCTGACTGCCAATATAGATGGCAATGTCTCTTCCCGACAATGATCTCATCTGCACTATCTCTGCCGCCCTTAGAACAGCCAGAACTTCCGATTGGAAGACACTGCTTGTGTCCGGGAGTCGTATAGACTCTCTCAGGTCTGGATCAGCAGAAAAAATGCCAGAACCCGTTCTCTCCCCCGTCTTAGAGCCGTCAGTGTAGATAGCAACCTCGTTTGCTATTATGACTGCATCTCTTTGCCACTCCTCCCTTCGCGGGTATGACACCTCATAGGGGATGTCATGGTCGACCAAGGGGCAAATCTCATCAGTCCGTATAGGATTTCCGGGTAGCACATCAGCTAAGATCGTGCAATGCCCAAAACTACAGTCCTTAAACTGGCCTAAATTTTTTAGGCGCAAAGCGCTGTTGCCAGCAAGTTGCTTTATTTTTAAATCTAGCGGGATAAAGTGCAGGAAGGCATCCAGTGCTGCCGTAGGAGTAGTACGGATTGCACCAGTGATGGCTATGCTTGCCGTTCTCTGCACTGTTGCTAGTTTTCCAATTATGGTTCTTTTATTTGTTGCCCTCCACCACACAAGTGAGCCATATGTAAGTATGGGTATCACCACTACTGTATATATCCAGTGTACCGTGGCGGGTTTCAGGCCCCATGTTTTGCCTATTGTTCTCTTACAAATAAAGAGGGCATTATACGCTTTATTCATTCGTTCCCTTATGTTAAGATTCCAATTTAATTTTCTATCTAGGATTACGCCCAGATACTTCGCACTGTCCTTGAGGAGCAGTTCCTCTCCGTCAAGTTTCGGGAGATTGAAGTGCGGTATTTTGTGTCGTCTCGTGAACAGGACTAACTCCGTTTTCGAGGGATTGACATTTAGTCCGCAGCCCTTGGCCCAATTACTAATTTTCCTTAAGGCGGTCTCTGTGATCTCACTTAAGGTATTCAAAAATTTTCCCTGCACTACTATGACCACGTCGTCCGCATACGCTGTGGCACTTATACCGATTGACTTAATTTCCTTTAGGACGTTGTCAATGACCAGTACCCACAGCAGTGGCGATATGACTCCCCCCTGCGGGGTTCCTCTGGTTGCAGACATCCTTATGGAGCTTTGATCAAGGGAGCAGTTTATGTTCCTGCTGGCGAGCATGTTGCATACCCAATTTATGATTCCCTGTTCTATGTTAGCGCCTGTTAATGCGCTTTTTATAGCTCTACACTCAACGTTATTGAAGGCTCCTTCTATATCGAGAAAAGAGGCCAAAGCAAATTCGCCGCAGTGTAGACTATTTTCAATTTTACCCACTACGTTGTGTAGAGCAGTTTCTACTGATCTACCCTTTAAGTATGCGTGCTGTGACTCGCATAAGAAACCATTGCTACATTTATTTCTTTGCAAAAGATATCTTTACCGGAAATTGTAGGCGTTTAAATTGAAACGGTAAATCCGATGGTATCAGAGGAATTCGGGAAATCAATACATCTTCTCCTGTACCACATCCGGTGAGTATTGTGCACTCTATTATGAAAGTTTTTAGGGATTTTACTTGCAAACGCGTGCCATTGCAAAGTTTAGGAGGATTCAGTTTTCTAAATAAAATAACAGGACAACCTACTTTCAACACCATTTTATGAGGAGGGAGTCCAGACGGGTTCAAAGAATTAAGAAATTCTGTAGGAAAGTGAACAGCTTCTTCCAAATCGAGAACAGTATCGGCCGAGTAGTATATTTGCGTCGGCGCATCAATCTTTGAGAGAATCAAGTTATTTACCTTATCTACCTTAAGATCGTAAGTCATTGTTCATTTTTTCATGTAAATATCGAGGTCCAGCTGTGAATGATGAAGGTAGTATAACCATCTGTCCAATGCCGTTGTTGTGTTCATTCGCCTGTGAAGCAAAAAGCATCCTGAAGGTGAACGTAATTGTCTGCTCTCAATTTAGTTTGATTATTACGGATGTAGGCCAATCTCTCTGATTCAATTTTCGCATATTGATCGACCAAGTATTGGTTTGTTAACATTCCATATCTAAGCAAAGGGTTGAAATCGTTACGTTTTGTCATTATACGGGAGCAATATGAGTTCAAACATGACACTGTTTTACGCAGAGGTGCACCACTGATTGGGTCAACTTGAGAAACATTAATGGCATGACCATCTTCTCCACGACGTAGCATCATAGGATATTGTAAGCTGTCATAAGATCTGTGTACCTCCGAAATTTTTTGCAAATTATCATCACGACTATGCAAGAATTTTCTTTATTACGGTTGTCCGTTTTGTTCGGTGTTACTTTGTATCTGTGCGGACGATTTTCCGGCTCTCTTTATTCGATGTCTATCTCTATCCTGGCTGAGGCGAGCCTCACACCTCTGGCTCTTTGTATTCGATGTATATCCCTATGTCTGAGCTCTTTGTCTATCCCGAACCTGGCTGCGGTTAGCCTCTCCCTCGTATCTTTCTCTCTCATCTCTACATCGAGCCTCACGTTCCGTTGACGATTCTTCATCTCTTGCTGAACGTGCTCTTTTGGCATTCACTGTACTACGATCTATGTTCGAACGACGACGTCTTCCAGACATGACTTTATAATTTCTGTACAAAATTTGCTCAGTTCTTGTTTGAGCTCACACCTTAAAACTATACGGATGATTATGAACAAACTGAAGTTATGAAAAAAACATTTTACTTACTATTCGCTCGACTAAGAACAAAAGATAATCAACAACAAAAGATAGCTATTCTAATCAGTTCTTTCTTGATCTTAAATACCTTAGCTTACTACGGTTTTCGATAATTAAAAATATGTACTTACAATAATAATTAGTATTAGAAATTGAAATCTAATTCTATCTACCCTAATGTACTTACTATAAGTGCGGTTTAAAAATTAACCTTAATACCGACTAAAGTACCTCGTAGGGTTCAGCCAGCGTTTGCAATGTAAGCGTAGAAAAATGTGTTTATTTACGACATGAAATTAGAAACTTCTAAAATTATCAGTGTTTCTCTACTATATTATGCATGTAAAGGGTTTTTCAATAAGAGGGCTACAAAAGTAGAGCGACATGGACAGCAAACGACGCCGAATTTCTTGCCGCTCTTTTGACATTTCTCTTCAGTAAGGTTTGCCATTTTATGATGGATTTGACGCCGTTAGACTATTTCCTGTGGGGCTACGTCAAGTCTATGGTCTGTGCCAACAAGCCAGCGACGATTGATGAACTTCGTACGAATATCGAACTTGAAATTGCAGCAGTATCGGCCGATTTATGCTTGAAAACCGTCGAAAATTGGGTTTAGCGTCTGGATTACTGCAAGTGTGCCCGTGGTGGCCATGCAAAAGAAATCGAGTTCCATACATAATGGCATCGAACATACTTTCAGAGGAATAAAGAATTTCATTGATATCCAAAACCGTTTTTGTTTTATTTAAAAAAAACTTTTGTAGCGCTCTTATTGAAAAACCCTTTACATATAAACCTTCCTGTTGAATCACTCTATCTATCAAAAAATAACCGCATCAAAATCCGTTGCGTAGTTTTAAAGACCTATGCATACATACATACAGACAGACAGCGGGAAGCGTCTTTGTTTTATACTAAGTTATGATAAGGTTTTTTGAAGGCAGTTTGTGACCGCGCAGTTCATTTTTTTTTTTTTTTTTTTTATAATTTGCGTGCGCTAAAGGGATTTCTTTTTTCTGTAGTGACACAGACCCTTATAATGGTAAAAATACAGCGCAGGCATTTAGTTTGTTGCGCAAGTAGCTCCCAGCAATTCATTGCCTATTTTTGGGTGCTACTTACTGAAAGAATAGAAGGATAGGAAAGAAGTTTGGTGCGATGGGATTTTTTTTCTCAACAGGTGGCGCCTAAATTGCTTTAGGGAGATCTATTATTGTTGTGTGTATTCAATTTATAAAAATCATGGCCCTGGTCGGGATTCGAACGCACGACCTGCCAATTACTTAGTGAATACACTACCATCGCACCATTGCCACCTGCTTCGTGTTAAGTTCCGGAAGTTCGCCAAATAGGGTTCCGGGTGGTCACCAAGCTTTATTTCTTTAAGCTGTACTTTACTTTCTGCACTGCGAATCGCCACTTTATGTAAGTATATGTGGAGAGCTGTTAGCCCTATAAGTGCAGCTATAGCAGCTGTGGGGCTAGTTCGCATGGCTCCAGAGATACCCAGCCACGAAAGCCGTTTTACCCTTTTGAGCTTTGCAATATAAGCAAGATAGCAATCATCTTTTGTGTTGCTTTTGTTTACCATATTATAGAAGGATATGTTATAATGGGCCTGATCCCACTTTTCGGTTAGATAAGTCGTCAAATCACCAGTGGACCTGGTGCTGCGAAAACCATACTGCCGGTCATAAAGAAGTTTTCGGCATTCGAGATATTTCATGAGCTGACGGTTAATCGGCGTTACCATGACCTTGCATAGAAAGGACGTAAGTAAAATTAGTCGGTAGGAAGGAGGAGAAGAAGATTCGCCTTTTTTGGGACAGACTGGACATATGCTGTTTTCCACCTTCTCGGGAAGAGAAAAACACCTCTTCAGAACGATAGGGGAAATACATCGTGACCAGCGGATTTGTGTATGTCAAGATCTCTAATTACTCTTGCCACGAGTGCGAAAGTGGATTGGTCCCATGGTGTATTCTACGCGCTTTAATATAAGGGGAGATAAAGCACAACCTGGGAGCGTCGAGCTAGCTGCAAAGTGAGCAGCAAGTAGATTGCCTTTTCTATAGAGCTGACAGCTGGACTTTCATTGTAATAGAGCGTCGAAATAGATGACCAAGCCGAGTTCCAAACATTTTTACTACCCGTGGAACTTTGTAGTATTGTTTGCCTAAACTTTTTGTTTTTGTTTTTTTTTCAATTTCCATAAAGCTTCGTAAAAACAGTTCAATAACAAACTTTGTAACCTGGATAAGGGTTTAAAAAATTCTGAACTGCTAACTTTTTGGTAATCGGAAATTTGCGCACACAAATCTTAATTAAAAGTTTAACTGGACTGACAACATTGTGACTGAGTAAATTATTGAATGCCTGCATGGGAGGACATTAACCCTTCTCATCTTAGCACCTCACCACTGTATCCGTAGGTACATACGTAAATAAATATTTCCTGATTTTAATCAGTGATTGCATATAACATTTTGTGTTGATTTGTTGAGCTATGCAAACAGCGATCAATGCACTTACGTCGTGAGAGAGGGAGGGGTGCGTGCTGATAGGGTCAGACAGAAAAGTAATATTTTGTTGAAAAGATGACGGAGAATGAATACAGGTTGAATACGAATCGAACTTTCTGACCTAATGTAACAGCCAAAAGCATTATCACAATTTTGTTTCACTATCGCGAGTGTATTGAACTTAATTCGTTATTAGTTTTGAAACTTGTGCCAACATTTCACGAGTGAACAGAAATTAATTTTCGATTTTTGAGCGATTAAATCGCACGATGATTAAATTCGTTGAACGCTTTGTAACTATTTTGTATACCTCACTGAATACTACATACACTGCCGATCACACGGATGAGGCCATACATTTTGCAGTCGATTTTCAATCTTTATACCTGTTGGAAATTTTATACCCGGAAACTTTTACTACCTGTAACAGGTAAATTTTTTCCCAACAGAACCTAAGTCATAAAATTAAAGGATAACTTAGAAACGACCGCTGGAATTTCTCAAGATCAAACTATAAATGAGAAAAATATTTAAAAAAGCGTTGAAAAGAACTGTTTTTATTTAGTTAAAAAAATGGGTTCCGGAAAGACTTTGACAGCGACAGAAAGAGGAAAAATATATATTTTCAAGGAGTTTAGACTTTCAGGCTGAGAAATTGCAAATAGGCTAAAAAGAAGTAAGATTGTTGTAAACAGTTATCTTGCGGATCCACAATACCATGAGAAAAAGCAAAAAGGAGGCACGGCAGAAGCAACATCATTGCGAGAAAAGCTTGTTATTCTACGGGTTGCCTCAAATTCTACTGTCCAGTGACTAAAATATGGGCCAACAGTGGAGACAGCATAGCAACGGTCCGAAGGATAATACGAAAAAGTGGTACTATACAGAGAAAAAAACTTAAAAGGAAACCCGTTTTGAGGCAAGTATGCAAGCAGCGTCGAATGAATTTTGCAAGAGAACATGTCGCTTAGAGCAGTGAATAAAAACGCGTTGTCTTTTGGGATGAAAAAAAGTTTAACCTTGACGGCCCCGATGGTTACAACTTTTATTTCCATGATCTAAGAAAGGAGGAGCTTATTTTGGCAAGACATCACAGCTGTACATCAGGTGTAATGGTATGTCCAGCTATTACCCACTATAGCACAATGGAGTTGGAGTTTTTGTCTACAACAATAAACGGAAACAACTACTAATGTTTGCTGGGACGGTCTTTCCGAAAGTGAAAAACATTTTCGGACCCCTGTCTTGGATATTCCTATCCACACTTCCGGGGATGTTAGAAGATGGATTCAATCAGAAGACGTGGAACTTTTGCCATGGCCGCCCTATTCACATAATCGAAAATGTTTGGGCATGGTTACCAGTATTTTATTTATTTATTTTCTTGAAAAAAACTTACACTGTAAGACAAAAGAGTCTTATAAAATAGTGAAGATTATAATTATGAAACAAGCTACAAAATAAACATCTTTATGAGAGGTTAGAAGATACCTAAAAAAAAGAAGAAGAATAGAGTAAAAAAAGAATAAAAAAAAAATATTAAAAACATAGGGACGGGCTACAGTCCGCTTGGGCGAACTGTTGGATACCCTATTCTAATTCCTATCCCTCATAAGTGGGCGTGACAAAAGTCTAAGTATGGTTGAATTGTTAAGAACGCTCTACATATTTTGTTATATAACATTTAAAGGATTTTATCAAAAAAAACGCTCCCTAGCTCAAACTTGGGTGTTTCAATAAAATTGTTTTATTTAATTGTGGGCGTGTCAGTAGGCGGATTTAAAAAAAAATTAACACATGAGAATAAAGGGCCCCTAGAGAGTATATATTATAAATTTCAGCTCCCTAGCTCAAACTTTGAATTTAAAAAAAATAAAAAATTAATTGTGGGCGTGTAAGTGGGCGGATTTTAAAAATATTTACACATGAGCATAAAGGGCCCATAGAGAGTATATATTATAAATTTCAGCTCCCTAGCTCAAACTTTGGATTTTCAAAAATTAATATACCCATAGAATAGGGTATAAAAAAATTATTTTATTTATTTGTGAGCGTGCCAGTGGGCGGATTTTGAAAATTTTTTATCCCGAGCAGTTCTAGGAGTCATAGATCATATATAAAAAAAAATCAGCTTTCTAGCTCAAAATTCGATTTTTTCTAAAATTTTGTTTTTTTGAGTTTGTGGGCGTGTCTGTTGTCGGATTTCAAAAATTCGTAAACTTGATTATTTCGGGACCCTAGAGAATTTATGGTTAAAATTTCAGCTCTCTAGGTCCAGTTTAAAGGCCTAATTTTTGCCGACAGACGGACGGACGGACGGACATGGCTAGATCGAAAACACTATCGATACTGATCATAAATATATTAATTTTTGGGGTCTACGGGCAATATTAAGGTATGTTACAAACTATGCGTCAAAATTAATATACCCTTAGAATAGGGTATAATTAAACTTAATCATACATCTCCATTATAAGTCCAACAAAATTAAGAGGATTGATTTTGGAAAAAAAAAACCTTAAGCTCGGTGGGGAACCGCCCTGTGCCGCCTGACCTTCTAACATGCCTTGGCAAGGAATTCGATAAACGAATGGAGTTTACAAAAAACTGTCTTTCGGATGTAAGGCAAGAGAACCGCGGATGTGTAAAATGAAAGGATCTGTTTGACGAACTAAAACTCAACTTGTTAAAGAGATAACTAGGCTGCTTAGTTTGAATCACATAAGATAGCAAAACAAGGTATCTGTAACGAAGTAGGTGATCAAAGCTAGAGACTTGATCAAAACTATTAAGATTAAAAACATAACTCGTGGTGTTATTAATTGCAACATTTATCTTTCTTCTGATATTAGCATCACAACAGCAAAAAATGTCGCATCCATAAATAAGAATGGGAGTGATGATGGTAGCAATATACGTGTTTTAAGGGGAGTATAATTATGTGACATCCACAGCTGACGTAACATACAGTACACTTTGCCAACAGTCGCATTGATGTGAGTGTTCCATGTCAACCTCCTATTGAAAACCATTCCCAAGCTTATGCCAGTGTCAACATATTTGATTTTGGATCCACTAAGCATTACATCAGGGAAGTAGGAGATATCTAACGGTTTTTTACTTATAACAAGACATTTGAATTTTAGGGCGTTTAGAAAGAGTCCGTTCTTCTCGGACCAAGTGGATATCCTCCCAAGATCACTATTGATATAGTTAGCGCAGTCTTCTTTCATTCCAAGAGGGCTGCTTTGATTTAGCTGGACGTCGTCAGCATAAATTATGGACTAATGATGAAGATGGTATTATTAAGGGAATTTCATTTAATAAAGTGTATGAAAGCGGCAGACAATTACCTAATTAGCTAAAGGTTTTTTTTTTATTTTTCTGCAATTGATAGAGTACCATTATAGTGTTGCCACAGCGCAGACATTTTTGTTGCTGCAAGCAATACCCAGCAAATAATTCATTGCCTGTTTTTGGGTGCTGCTTACTACTGAAAGAATAGGAGGATAGGAAATAAGTTTTTGGTGCGATTGGGGGTTTTTTCTCCACAGGTGGCGCCTTAACTGCTGAAGGGAGATTTGAATTGCTGTGTGTATTGAATTTTACAAAGCATGGCTCTGGTCGGGATTCGAACACACGACCTGCCAATCACTTCGAAAATACACTACCATCGCGCCATTGCGACCTGCAATTTGAAGACAAGGACACTTTAATCGAAGCTAATAATAATAATAATAATAATAATAATAATAGATTCTTTATTTCATGAAATATATGTATAATAATTTGTGTTTGAGAACACGAGCATGGCAGAAGTAGCCGTCTGCCGAATCGAAGCTATTCGTGATGCCTAGGCCCGAAATTATCTTAATTATTTAAAAAAAAAAAAAACTGTATGATTCTATTCCGTACCGTCTTATAGAGGTCATATCGAAAAATGGCGGGCATATCATTACAAATGTAGAGAAACATAATAAATAAATGTTTTTAAACAATAAAATGTTAACATTTTATTCATTTTTTCCTTTCTTTCGAAGATTTTGCATGTGGCCTCATCCTAGTGGCGCATCTTTTTATACGCTTTTCAAGTAGTTTATTGCTTGATCCTGGGAAGTTCCTGATTACTGGTTACAGGTAGTAAAAGTTTCTGGGTATAACATTTTCAACAGTTATAAAGATTGAAAATCGATTGCAAAATGTACGGCCTCATCCTTGTGATCGCCAGTGTATATATAAAATATACCAAATAGAAAGATATTGCAAGCGTGCCGAACATTTGGAACTCAAACTATATTTGGTGGGATCATAGACATTCTATACTAGCAGGTCAAAAATTGTAGGTAGCTTAGCTAGTCCATTTGGGTAGCTAAAAAATTAAACTCATATCTACATAAATCAACATTGTTATGATACTTTTTCCCCTGAGTACCTATACAAAATGGCTGAAGGGCAAATGTGATTTGAATCTTATTCTTATGAAAGCAAGACATTTTTTATGATCCTGTCGTGCACTTTATTTATAAAGCGAACAGATTGAAAGTGACTGAATATAATGCCGTTATTGTCTGTCAAACAGCTGTTTGTAGTCTCGCATCGATCCTAAGTATATTCAAAACAAACCATTCAATTCTTAAAATATCTATTTAACTAACTCCCCGAAACTATAAAGTAACACTTTGCCTTTCGAACCATAAAAAGCAAGAGTGTCAAACTCGATAAACTCGATTACAAGAACGACTGAGGTTATTTCCTTCAATAAGAAACCCATTTGAATACTCGAATGTTTAAAAAATAAAAATAAGTAAATTATCACAAATGGTACAAAACTTGTATAAACCTACATCGGGAAAAAAATAAATTATATGGCCTTAACCTTTGTAAATATTAAAAGCAAGTAACCGTCAACTGGTTTCGATCTTGAAATATTTATTATAGCTACAATTGACTAAGCGTTAACAAAATCAGAAAGTATATAAATAATGTGTTCTGCTTTCGTATGTTAAAGGTGAGACAATTAATTTAGATTACCTACTTTGTATGTCCCATTAAAAAGCCGATAAGCTAGAAAAGCCAAAACAATCACGCATAAAATAATGTGCATCATAATTCTGAAGACTTTGTCTTTGCATGAGAAGGTGCAAAATCTTTGGGCTAGCGAAAGCTAAGACCTTCTATGATAATAAGTGTTGATAATGGAATATAATGAGACTGCGAGTGAGCTGAGAAAAACAAATCGCCGTAGCTGGTATATTAGGAAAACTGTGGTAGCGGCCGAGGTTTATCAAATACGTTGTTGCGTCGTTTGACGGCTTCAAGTCGCCTAGTACGAATGGAATATACGCAACCATGCTGCAACCAGTTGCTACACTGACATACATACCAACACCCTGGCGTACAGTAAGAGTGCTCGCCCCGCAAGAACTTCAAACCAATCAGCCTGAATTCCTTCTTGCTGGAAGCATGAAAAAACTGGTCCAGTTTCGTGTGCGCCAACTGCTTTGCAATTGCACGCCTTATCTCAGATTCAACATGCCTATCAACATTGAAAATCTTGCGAGACTGCTCCAAAATCTAGATGGTAAAATTGAGAACGCGTTTGGCATTTTAATAGAATCGATGAATACGCGATAGGCATTTTAATCGATATTGAGGGTGTTATTGACAACATGTAAACATAGGCTTCCGCAAGGCGGCGTTCTGTCTCCACTGCTGTTGTTCATGCTGGTTGACTCTCTGTTAAACGCTCTTAATAGTTCAACACGTCTAAGCTTAGGCATACGCGGATGATGTTGACGTACCTTCTGTTGAATCATGCCCAGCGACTATCTGTGCCAAAGCGCAGACGGCCCTTGATGTGATCGACGAATGGGCTCTCAGGCGATCCCCTCAAATCTGAAGTTGTTCTATTTATGAGAAGGCGGAAACTGATCGGGTTGACTCAGTCAGTGCTTAGAGGCGTAATAGTCCAACTCTCTAATGAAGCAACATTTTTGGGAGTCTTCCTGTATAGCAAATACTGCCAAAGCGCTGTCGGTTTTCTGGCACTGCAAGGGCATTTCCGGCAAGACATGGGGTTATCACGAAAAGAGTCCTATGGATTTACATAGTTATGATAAGACCATTTCTAGTATATGCGTCGGTTTTTTGGTGGAACGAGCTTTCACGTAAATATGATCCTGCTGCTTTTGCCAAACTCCAAATGAAGGTATTTCTCAGCTGCATGGGGGACTTCCCGAGTCCGATACAATGACACTGCAACTGCGGGTGATGCTTAATTACGAAGTCGTGTTCAGGACTGGCTCTGGCCAGACTTTGACCCTGGAAAGTAATACAGTTGAATCTTCACGGATGGTCCCAAAACCGGTCAAGGATCTGGTGCTGGTGTTTCTCGTTAGCCAAACATGCGCCAGTCTTCCAAACGGAGACTTATGATATGAGGAACAGGTGAAGGCGTGCGGAGTATCTGCGTCTCTAGCGACCGTCAAGCTTCGCTTAAGGCCTTGCTCTACCCTTTAACCACCTCAAATATAGTTCGGAAAGGCTGAATGCACTTAGACTTATCTGGGTCCCGGGTCATAGAGAGATCTCAGATGAACTTTCAAGAAAGGGCTCGAAGGAAGACTTCTAAGGACCAGACCTGGTGTTACGTATGCACGCGTCCTCGGACAGGGAAGCATTGACGGTTGGGTTCCATGTCAACTCAATCGCAGGGGGCATGACTCTCCAGGGTGCAGGCAGACTAAACGAATTCTCCCAAACGTCTTTAAAAATCTGCGGCATTCTTGTTGTCTCTCAACAGAAACGACTGCAGACAAATTACTTTCGTCTTTACGGGCCATTACGTTTTTGCGAAGCATCTTAAGGTGGTAAGTTTTTTTTTAATTCGATTAACGGCATACTCATTTCTTGTGAAAATAGTTGAATAACGATACTTTTCAAAATTCTGATATCAAAAACGGGTCAAGTTATTTGTAGGAAAATTTCCACATCGGCTCACACTACTATTTGCAACAAATTTGTATATAAAATTTTTTGAAATATTGTTTTACAACATCTTTATTCATATAACGGTTTATGAATTTTTGAAAAATTTACTTTTCTCGAAAACGGCTGCAACGAACTAGGAGATGGGAGAAGAAGATCCTGCGTAGAAAGAAAAGGGGCATACGCAGTCTCCCAGCTCAGGGGAGTCGAACATTCTCGCGATCGAAACAACATCCAGAGATTTTATAAAATGGCCAAGCAAGTAGCTTCTGGCCTTAAGACCGCAATGTGGGCTCTACTAAACAGAGAATAGTACATTTGTTAAAGCAGCATTTCCAGCAGCTGTTAAATGGGCATCATGTAGAAAGAGTGATAGGGCAAGATGGGAACCCACGTTTAGTCAACGTAGAACCGGTTCCACCACCCAGTATTGAAGAGATAAGTATAGCTGTAAAAAAGCTAAAGAACAAAAAAAAAAAAAAAAATGGCCGGTAGGATTTTTTTTTTTTTTTTTTTTTTTTATAAAAAGGAAATCCAAATCCCAGAGCACTCAGACTCGGTAACGGTCCATTGTACTCCCAGGCAGAAATCCTCCTTTTGGTATAGAGGCATGTGAATGGGTGGCGTATGTTGTTGTTCCCCATGGGGATTGAACCTGCACCGCATGGGTAACAAGCGAACACACTAACCTCTACACCGTCGCCACCCTTAGGCTGCCGCCCATGCAAGGGTAGAAGAAAGCATGCCTGATGACTGGACTATCAGCTCCATATGCCCCATCTACAAGAAGGTAATCCTATGTCTTGCATTAACTATGGAGGCATATCTCTGCTTAATGTCAAATACACGATTCTTTCCAACAGCAGTACGTGTGAACGTCTTAAGCCGTTCTACAACAACCTAATCGGCGCGTACCAGTTTGACTTCCGGCCCGGCAGATGGACAATAGACAAAATTTGCACACCATGGAAATACTGGAAAAACCCAAGGAATTTCAATTCGAGACCAGCGTTGCCAGACGTCCCGATTTTGGCGGGACGTTCCGATTTTTGAATCAAAATTAAATGTCCCGCGCAAGACAGCCTCAGTCCCGCTTTTCGGGGAAATAATTCTATTTTCATGAATCTCGTTGACAAAAACGAAGAAATATTAAAAGCTAACTGTTCAGTTCACATCCTGCATAACATGAGCAAATTTGCATGTGATAGATTAGACATCGATGTAGAAGCTATCATTTTAAAAATATAGGTACGGCCATTTCTCACATTCAGCTAAACGTCGTGCGGAATTGATGAAGATATTTGAAACTACGGAAATGGAGTTTGTCAAATTATTACGTCACGTAAATACAAGATTTCTGTCGCTCTGTCCTGCTGTTGAGAGAGTAATTAAGGTTTGGCCTGATTTTAAAAGCTACTTTGATAAGCAAGAATCATGTGCGAAAGCCAATGAAAAAATTTTTAACTCTGAAGCAGAGGAAACAAAAACTCTACTACTTGCATTTTGTTCATAATGAGATAAGTGCTTTTGGTACATTAATAAAAGTGTCAGGGAAATGATATTGCCATAACAGAAATGCACGAGTCATTGTGGCTCTTCCGTTCAAGGTTGACTCAAAGGCTAAAGGATGAGTTTTTCGGCTACAGGACGAAACAGATTTTAAATAAATTGTTTGAATCTGAACGGACCAAAGCCATTGAAGACTTCAAAATTTTTTATACAAATTGCCAACAATATTATAGACAAACGTTATAATTTTTCAGATGAAAATATTTTTTCTAGACTTAAATTCAGAAACCTGGAAAGTGAAGTTAGTTTTGACATGATTGAAAATGCTGTATCTTTAATAAAATTGACAGGCGATATTTCGGTAGATAACTTATATGAAGAATTTAACTTGTTAAAATCATCCTTGGACGTATTTGTAGGAAATTGCAAAGCCACCACTGCCATCACCGCACAGAAATGACACCAGCTCTTTCAACAGTTTCCAAAAAAAGATACCAGGAATATATTTAAACTATAGTGTCTTTCATATTAAGTATCGAACGCTTTTTTTCCCAGATGAATTTAAAATGTTCGGATGCCAGTAATAAATGCTCCGTTAATTTAATGAAAACAGAATTACTCATCTAGTTTAATCTACAGCTATCCTGTGAAGAGTTCTTCATCTTTATTAAAGAGAAAAAGGAAACTTTAAAAGAAGTTAAATCTTCACAGAAATATCAGGAATAAGTAATTCTTATAAATAATTATTCTCTTATTGTAAGTTGCAATTTGTAACACTCACTCCAGAGACTATTTTTTAAAACGCCATAATTTTCTAATGAATAAAACTTTTTTGATTTTGATTTCTGTTTTTTTTTATTGTGAAGACGAATAAGACTCATCTATTTAACGATAGGGTGAATCTGATATAAAATATTATATTTTTATTAAAATACAATTTCTATGGCTATTTTTGCTATCTATTGTCACGTAAACGTAATTTTAATTCAAATAAAAAGATAAATATTTGAAAACTTCTGATTATGTACGTTTTTTTACTATGTCCCGTTTTTTTACTATGTCCCGATGAAAGAATCCCGCTGTTTTCACTCAAAAGGTTCCAAAATCCCGACTTGGCAAAAAAAAAAAAAATGGCAACGCTGTTCGAGACCCACCATCTTTTCATCGACCTTAAAGCCGCATGTGATAGCATTCATCGTCAGAACCTCTACGTGGCGATGACCGAATTCAGGATCCCGGCAAAACTGATCCAGTTTTGTCTCGCGACGCTGATAAACTCTCGGTCAAATGTGCACTTTGATTTTGATGATTTTTAAGGTTTTCAATACTTGGAATATATTTAAGAATATGGCAAACTCAGATTTTTGCAAACGGCACATTAGAAAAAGGGCTATATCTCAAAACGGGTAGTGTGATTTAAAAAAGAATTGACAATCAAGTTTATTTCTTTATTTTGAACAAATTTGGAAAATTTCTTTCTCAAAAAATACTTCAACCTACACTAAAAAATCTCAGAACAACGGTACTTTTGAAAGTAAAGATAGATAGATAGATAGATTTATTTCGCAAAATATTGATTTACATTCGGTACGCTACCACACATGTTACATAAGTACAGAAATATGATATTTTTGTATCTTACTACTGAAACAATATATTTAACAAATCGGAAGAGAATTATTATTTAGCAAATAGCAACTTTTTGAAGAAAAGTGCGAGAAAAACCTAAAATTTAAAAAAAAAAATAAATAAATTAATAAATAAGTAGATAAATAAATATAATAAATAAGTAAATAAATAAATAAGTAATAAATAAATAAATAGATAAATAAACAAACAAATAAATAAATAAATAAACAAAAAAACCAATAAATAAATAAATTAACAAATAATGAATTGATGAATAAATAAATAAAAGGACAAATAAATAAATAAACGAATAAATAGATGTACAAATTTATATATAAGTAAACATACAAACACATAAGTAAATATATAAACAGGAACAACAAAAGATGTAATTTAAAGACGCATTTGATGGATAAGGAGATTTTCTGATAAGTTATTTTTACTTATAAAGTTATCGGTTAGTTTTTAGATTCTGGCACAAATCATTTTAACATTCGCTCTTCTGTGCAAATCTAAGGTGGAGTAATGCCATGGTAGATTCAACATCATTTTTCTTCTTAATGTGATATTTTGCGCAATTCCCCATACTTGGCACCCATAAAGAAGAATGGCTTGAAAAATAACCTTGTGCGTGCATTATTAATTTGTTTTCAGTAGATAGTTTTGATCTTCTATTGATAAAAGGGTATAACATTTTAATGGTGATGATAATTTTTTCTATAGTTTTGCTGGTGTGATCTTCAAAAGTTAACCTTGGATTAAGATGCACACCAAGGTACTTCACTGATGGTGCCCAAGTAATATTAGATCCATTGATCTTATTGTTTGGAAGATTGCACGATTTTCGTTTTCTCGTGAAAAAGATGGCATGCATTTTCTCAGCGGTCAATTAGATTTTCCATTTCTTATAATAACTTGCTAATATTTCCATCTCATTATGTAGATTCCTCTCAACGTTGAAAGCGAATATATGTGATGAAAAAATTGCAGTGTCATCCGCGTAAATACCTATTTCACAGTTTGGTACACTCTGTAAACCCGAAGTGTATATATATTATATAAAAAGGCCCGACTGTGGAACCTTGCGGCACACCTGCGTGAAAATACACTAAGTTGAACGCGCTACCATTAACCATGCACACTGAAACAACGTTTTGACAAGAAACTTTGGACTAATTTACATAGATACGTTGGAAAATTAAAATTTATCATTTTGTGTATGAGGCCAGTATGCCATACAGAGTGAAATGCTTTCTCTATGTCTAATAGTATCATTCCCGTTGATTTTCCTTGTTCACGGTTTTTTTTTATGCTATTTGCAATTCTAAGGACTTGGTGACAAGTACTATGGAAGCTCCGAAAACCAAACTGTTCATTCGGGAATATATTCCTGTCAGAAATACGAGTAACACCCTTTCATTTTTCCTTTATTACTGTTTCCAAGACTTCGCTTACGCTGCTTAGCAAGCTAATTGGCCTGTAACTCGCTGGGCATTCTGAATTTTTACCTACTTTCAAAATAGGAACAACTTTGGTTTTTTTCCAGAGAGGAAGAAAATAACAAAAACTTAAATCATGCATTTATTTATCACTGTCAATATTTTAATTGCAGAGCCAGGCAATCGTTTAATATAAACGTTCCTTATGTTATCAAGCCCCCCAACTTTGTTCACTTTTATGGAGTTTATGATGTAGGTGTTTGATGTCCCCTACCATTAAGATTTATTTAGGAGGAAATTGAACAGATGAAAAATTGAGATCGCGAACCGTATCATGAACTAGTCGCCTTCTCAACATCGGTAAAGAAGGTTCCTCTCGTTGATTTGAGGCAGGGAATCGGTCTGTTTTTACTCCTAATAACTTTACTCCTAATAACTTTTGCAATGTTCAAAAATGGCTTTGCGAAAGTAAATAGATTTTGAAGAAGTTTGAGATTTGAGCCGACACTTAGATTATGGACAAATTTGCATACTAAAATTTTGGAAATAAATAATTTTCAAATATAAATAAACGCTAGAAAGTTATCGTATGGGCCCACTACACAAGCGATCCGCAAACAGGTCGCAGTACTGTGTTTAATATCTCGTCAGCCGATGTCCCACCTGCTTACAACAAAATTAATATTCAAGTTGAATGGAAAAGTGAATTCTGTTTCTGTGATTGAATTTCACCTTAGAGTCAATTTTAACCTATTTTTATAGAATTTCAATGAAGCTATAAAAACTCAATTAAACTCATAGACGGTCTTGTGTTTAAAGAAATAATCGTTTGTGAACTTTTGTAAGGCAGGGTAAATTAACTGCAATTATGAAGAATATCTTCGCTATTTTTAGAGCCCTAAACATTCTTGAAAAATAATCAAAACCGTTTTTAAGATCGAACAACGATCCAATCAAAGAAAAGCAACATTCAAAAAGGTAAATTTGAAAAAAATAGTTTTTCGTTTGCCCTCTTCTGGGTTATGTAGCCTTGGCATATCTAAGAAATGGATACATTTCTAAACCGCAGGCTTTTCTGCAAAAGGTCAATTTGGAGAGTAAAATACCATAGAAGTGATTAATTCAAATGCCTCTCTATATCAGACGTTATAAATGGAGTCTTGGCGTATTCATCGACAGTCCCCAATCAGAGAGAATTTCCCAAAGCAATCAAAATAAATAATAACCAAATAAAACTAATTTCAATTGATTTACATCAAGCGCAACACCATCGACCACTAGTGCACGGCACAGGTTCATTATTTGGTCAGTAGTGGCATTAAACACGTGCACACGCATAACTACTACATCGACGCGACGGTTCGCCTTCTGTGTTGCTTAAATGAGGCTTAAAGACTGCCTTCGGCAAGGCCGTTCGGACAGCGCTGCACTTTCAATAATTTTCATATCAAACATCCCTTTCAAAGCCGTAGCTGCTGTTGTTGGGCACCACACTAACCAAAGTGGTGGTTAGTGTGGTGCCCAACAACAGCAGCAGAATAAAAGGTGTGGTAACCGTGCGGTGCAATCTAAGCATGTACCATGTTATATAAAAACGTATTTACATATAAAAATGTAAGTATGGGGACTAAACACAAGAAGTACTTGTGTGCGCGCGCTCTCGGTCTCAGTCACTAGCTTTTTGGTATTCACCGTTGCGGATATAGACGCGGCCACCACATTAACTTGCCCAGTTAGCCAGGCAGTTAATGTATTAATTACCTTGTTAAGAAATTGCTAAGCGCTCAATTTTCGCTACTCACCCAATCTATTGCGTATTGTTGTACTTTCGAAACACGAGATACCTATTTAATGATCCAAATCCATTTCCAAATAATTAACATTCAGATATTTAGATGATATGAAGTATCTATTATTCTTTGGCTACCGTTTAGTGAAGATCTATTGCGCTTGGTTTGGTTTTGATACGTGCATCTGTTTTCCATGCAACTTTCTACGCAGCCTACCAGTTTGTGTATTACTTAAAGATTCAATCTTTTCCAGATTGAAAGTATACAATTCTAAGTTGGTGCGAGTTATTGGAAAAAAACAGAACAAGATACTTTGGGTGCGGCACTGCAAGACATTGAGTGCAATTGAAAGCAGACCACAACTAGTAAACTAGCCACAATTTAATGGCTAGAATTGAATTTAATCGGATCTACTGTATATGGGCTGCCATTCAGTGGTAAGACCGGCTTTTTGTCTCATGTTCTGTAAAATATTAGTTGGGACAACCTTTCATTCGGCACACCTTTAAAAGAAGTATTGCTTGGGAAAGAATGATTAGATTGATGTTGCTCTACGCGAAGGTATTACGATTGCGATACACTTAGGTGGAGTATGTTGACTACTTTTACACTCAAGGATCCTTATCAAGTTACACTGGATGTTATATGCGTTCCCTCCTTTTTGAGAAAATGAAAAATTCCCAGAATATTATTGACATTGCTATCGTGATCGCCTAACATTAAGGTTTCGACCTATGCTTTTTGGATAATTTTGCAGGCGAATGCGTTTTATTTTGTTAGACGTTCTAATCTTCAAGAAAGTCTCGTGCACAAACAATGAGCTTTCAATTACCATTCATTTGTCGTTGCAGAAATCTTTATATTGTAATTCACAGGAGCTTCTAAATTTTTTTTTTAATTATTTAGTATATACATATTTTAAATAGAATGCCAACGACCTTGTCACGTCGAATCAATCGGTTCTCGTTCAATCACCGCAATTAAACGAAGTAGGCCGCGGTTAGTACTTAGATGGGGGACCACTTGGGAATACCGCGTGTTGTTGGCATCTCTTGCGAACGTCTGACAAACATCCAAGAGTATCAAATTGTCATGAGAAGCTTCTCAAATCTGTCGTTCGGATTCGGCGTAAAACTGTAGGTCCCCTCCACTTCGCATAAAAGTGGTTGGAGAAGCTAGGTTCTAGGCCCTATATGGGCCGTTAAGGCTTAAAATATATGTATGTATGTTTAAATAGAACTCTATACTTTTATTAAATACGAAAATAATCTTTGTATTATCAAGGTTACATTAGAAGTTAATATAATCAAACTAACATTACAGCTAGGCCAATCTGGTAACCGATCAACCTCGATAAAATAAATTAAAGATCATTGTAAATCTAAACTCTAATTTAAACACCATTACGTATTGCTTCCTGTAGATGATCCCTTGGAGCAGGTACCCTAGGTCATAATAATTCTCTTTCCACAACCTTATAAAGCGCGATTCAATGGTGCCATTGCACGGTTATTTGGTAACTTGGCAGTATTCGATTTCTCTTATTATGTAACGGTCTTTGGATATCATCTTGCCTTTGCTTGAGATAATCTTGATAAGCTGCATGGAGATGGTTTACATTCCGTTGTTATGGAGAGAAGTAAAAGTAGTTTTCATACCCAAAGCCGATAAATGTTCCCATGTAAATCCTAAGGATCTCAGACCCATAAACCTATCATCATTTCTTCTAAAAATATTAGAAAGGCTGATTGATGTCCATAAACGCACTAACTTTGATACAAGACTCCTGTCTACGGCTGAACATGCATATTGCAAGGGCAAATCTGTTGAAACAGCCTAACATTAGTTAGTACGTTCAATCGAATATTCCCTTCACGCTTCACCATAAAGAATAATTTATGGCTGCATATCTGGACATTGAAGGCGCTTTTAACAACGTCAATATATCCGCGATCGCAAATGCACTGTCAGCTCTGAAAGTAGAAGACTCACCTGGTGAGCTAGTTAATCTACTGCTCACAAGCCGGATTATAAGCTCAAAACTGGATGTGACATCTGCCAGAAGATCTGTCAGTAGAGGAACCCCACATGGAGGAGTCCTCCCCCCTTCTTAGGAACTTATGCCTGCAAATGTTGCAATTATCGCCTCATGGAAGCAACTAAACACACTGAAAGAACTTTTCCAAAACGCTCCCAACAAGCTAACGACATGGGCAGATCATTGTGGGTTGGGTGTCAACCCCCACAAAACTGAACTTGTTCTATTCACTAGGAAACATAAAATTCCACACATTGATCCATCTCAATCAGGGGCTCAAGCTTAGTCTTCTCTCACGAAGCTAAATACTTGGTCTCATTCTGGATAAAAAGCTCAGCTGGACAAGAAAGAGTCCGTAAAGCTAAGGTAGCACTATTCTCTTGCAAAAAAGCCATCGGTAATAAATTGGGGCTTCAACCCCGCATCACCAATGGGATATACATCGCCGGTAATAAGATCGATACTTATGTACGGAGGGGTTGTTTGGTGGACTGGCTTAGTCAAAGCGATAAATCGCGTAAAGCTAAACAAAATCCAACGAAGAGCGTGTCTCTGCATGAGTGGTGCACTGCGCACTACTCCCTGTGCTGCAATGGACATTCTGTTTCACCTGACACCCCTGGACATCTTTTGTAAGCAAGCGGCTGCTAGTGCGGCTGTCCGCCTCAAAACAACATTCTAATGGTCGGAGAATGAAATCGGCCACCTATCTATTCTAAAAAAAAAACTAGAATCCTATCTAGCAACATAGACTACACCACCCCTCATACCCGTTTTGATAACACCTTCAAACTCAACATCCCTCCCGGAACATTCTGGGAGGTGGGTCCCCCTATCGAAAATAAATCGATCCACTTTTATACCGATGGATCCAAAACCGACGAAGGGGTAGGTGGAGGTGTGTTCTCTGATAGGCTGAACCTCAGTCTCTCCTTTCGCCTCCCTGATCACTGCAGCGTGTTCCAGGCGTGGCTGAAGAGGAACGTGATATCCGCTACGGACATCCGGATTTTCTCAGATAGTCAAGCTGTCAAGCAACAAGGCTTGCGCTCTATACAAATGACTTCTGCAGAAGCTGCATGGATGAGGAGGAGGAGGAGACAATTCTCCACCTTCTCTGCACATGAACTGCTCTCTCTCAAAGACGGAAACTCCATTTACAATGATCTCAGCGATCTCATTAACACCGACACTAAAAGTCTGTCAGGCTTCATCAAAAGCTCCAACTGAAGATGATATATCCTTGTGGTATGACAATGGACCTTTCATTGGTCTAAGTGTGTCGGGCTCTGCCGACTGCCACTATAACCTAGCCTAACCTAACCTAACCTAACCTAACGGTCGTTGGACAAACTCTTATGTATGATGTACGGCCGTTTAAACTTCGGGATAAGCTTTTTGTTGGTGTCTACATATTTTATGACTACATAGTTGTCTATAAAAACTCTTTAGCTGGAATATATCTCTACCCGAAGTAGCTCTTGCTCCGCAACTGAGTCCGTAATATTGCTTCGCTCACCTTCTGACTAAGATATTCGGCAAATTCATCAACAATGGGTCATTTCTGCTCGATACGAAAGAGTAAGCTTGCTGGGGTTTTCGCCTTTGAGCTATGAATAGTTCTTTAGGACAAACTCAAGGTCAACCATACTCAGCTTAGATATTTAATCAGAGTTTTAAAGACCCGCTCGTCTTGCTGAGCATGGGAGCTAAGATCCGACTCATTCCATTGACATCGTCCGCTAGGCTAAGTCCATGATCTTTCCATGATCAATGTTGTTTTCAATCAAAAATTCACTCAAGTCAAATGACGTAAAGCAAGTTCCTTTGTCTGATATTATCCTATTAGGTCGGCTATAATATTGGAAATATTTTTTTTAGGAAACCGACAACTTCGTTGGTACTAATAGAGTTAACGGGGTAAAGCTTGACAAACTTCGTAAATACATCTATCACCACCAACAGATATTTTCTTTTGGACGTTAAAGATGGTGAAAGGCCTATGTGGTCTATGTGAATCGTATCGAAGGAAAAGAGTTTCTTCGGTATACTGAAAAGGTTCCCTTCATTCACTCGGGCAGGGGCTGAATAAAAGATGCACTGACAATTTTTACAAATTTTTTTCTATTTGAGGAAACCAATATTGCATTTTGTTTGGTTATTAGTTTTGTTTATCCCCAAATGGGCCACCTTTTCGTGGATACATTGAATAAAATTTATATCCATTTCCCTAGGAACATACAAATGCAATTGGTCTTTCGTGTCTTTCCTATATGCTAGACCATCCTTAAGGTCAAAAAGTTTTCTGTTTCTTTTCCCAACTTATCACGAATCTTAACACTATCTGGATCTCTACTTTGGGTCGCTTGCAATTGGAACTCAATGTCATCTTTATGAATAACCGATACTACTTCGCTTCGACTGAGCGCATCAACATGACCCGAATCGGCACAGCTGCGATGCTGTACTATGTAGTCATAACTCTGCATCCCATCTAACTACGTGGATTTAGAGTTTTCTTATTTAATGTTAACGTTAGTTAGTTAATATCAGTGATGTGTGCGGATGAGCGAGAGACTCTGCTCTGTGCCACCCACAAGCGCCAATATATGGAACCGATACCGTGACATCATAAAGGAGCTAGCCGAGACCACCAGGTTACCCCAGAGAAAAACCCCTTGGTATGATGATGTATGCGTTTATCGGAAGGTAACAGATGAAGCACACTTAAAAACGCTGCAGCGCAAAACAAGGGCAGGTAGGGAAGAGTATCGATCCAACAGAAGGGAGGAGAAGAAGATCATGCGTAGAAAGAAGAGGGCGTATGCAGTCTCCCAGCTCAAGGAATTCGAAGAGTCTCACGATCGAAACAACATCCGGAGATTTTACAAGAAAGTAAAGCAACTGGCTGCGGACTTTAAGATCGGAACGCAGGCTCTTCGAAACAGCGACGGAAACCTAGCCACCGAAACACAGGGAATAGTAAATGTATTTAAATAGCATTTCCAACAGCTGCTAAATGGGCATCATGTAGAGAGAGTGATAGGGCAAGAAAAGACCTCACGTTCTGTCAATGAAGAACAGATATTACCACCCAGTATAGAAGAGGATGGGTTAGCTAAAGAACAACAATGCCTCCGGCTCTGATGGTTTAATAGCGGAGCTTTTCACCAAATACTCCACCAAGTATGGGTGGAAGAAAGCATGCCCGATGACTGGACTATCAGCTCCCTATGCCCCATCTTCAAAAAAGGCGATCCTATATCTTGCAAGAACTATCAAGGCAATTCCCTGATTAATGTCGCATATAAGATCCTATCCAACGTACTGTGTGAACGTCGGAAGCCGTTCTGCAACACACTAATCGGCACGTACCAATGTGGCTTCCGGCTCGGCAGATCGACAATAGACGAAATCTGCACACTAAGGCAAATCCCGGAAAAGACCAATGAATTTCAA
This sequence comes from Portevinia maculata, assembly GCA_949715645.1. Taxonomy (NCBI): domain Eukaryota; kingdom Metazoa; phylum Arthropoda; class Insecta; order Diptera; family Syrphidae; genus Portevinia; species Portevinia maculata. The sequence continues at coordinate 228,283,341 of OX454526.1, forward strand.
GTCGAGACCCACCACCATTTCATCGACTTTAAGGCCGCATATGATGGCATTCATTGTCAGGAGCACTACGTGGCGATGGCCGAATTGGGGATCCCGGCAAAACTGATCCAGTTGTGTCGTCTGACACTTGAAAACACGCGGTGTAATGTGTAGTTTGGAAGCAGCTCTTCCGAATTATTCCAAACTTGTACCGGATCTCAAGGAGAGGCATTGTCATGTGACTTCTTCAATTTTGTTCTGGAGAAAATAGTGCGAAGGGCAGGTGTCGACATGGAAGAACTGTCCAGCTCTGGGGTATGCAGACGATATCGACATCATCGGCCGTTCCCAGTGCGTCGTGTTAGAGGTATTCACGGTGATTGAAGAACAGACGAAATCGGCTGGTCTTGAAGTAAATGAGGACAAGACAAAGTATATGCTATCAACAAACAAACAAACATCTGTCCACCGCGTGGGACAAAACGTCACTGTTGATAGCAATAACTTCGAGGTTCCACGAATGACACCTTTCTGGAGATCCGGCGGAGAATTACAGTAGGAAACCGCTAATACTTCGGTTTAGCAAAACAAATAGGTTCAAAACGCCTCACTCGAAAGACGAAATGCATGCTCTATCCAACCTTAATCCTACCAGTCCTGCTTTATGGTGCTGGCCGATAAGTAGAAAATATAGTACTAGGTTCTTTTTAAAGAAAATTACTCCGTCGGATATTAGGTCCTGTGTGCGAGGAGGGCGAATGGAAGAGAAGGTACAACCGCGAACCCTGTGAGCTGTACCAAGATGTGGATGTAGTCGAAAAAGCTAAATCACGTCAACTGCATTGGCTCGGCCATATTGAGCGAAAGCAAAATAATGCTCCAGCCAGGAGCATCTTTGACTCCCAGCCCCGTGGTTCGAGAAGACAAGAAAGACCGAACTTCCGTTTTGAAGACGCGGATGCTAGAGCGCTTGGTCTGGTGAACTGGAAGCAGAATGGCCGAGATCGCATAGGATGGAAGGCTGCATGGTCTCAGGCAGAGACTTTTCACGGGTCGGGAGCCCGTTAAACAAGCAAGTAGTTACAACTAGTGACGATCTTAATTGGAATTCCTTCTAGGTACACTCTACGGCGACGAAGAGCATAAATAATAGACAGTGTTTCAATTTCTTTCAGCGCAGTAATGCGTTTGGAAAAAGGGAGAACTACGTAAAATTTGGGCTCCCTGAAATTACGCCAAAGGAAATTAGGCCAAAAAATGAAAATGGAAAAAAAAACCAAAAATCTCCATACAAAGTTGTGATGTGTTTTTTCATAGGAAAAAACGCCCAAATATTTTGCCGCAAATGCCGCGAAATTTGGCTTTTTTTCATAAATGTTTCGGCCATTTTTCCATTAACCCGCCAATGGTGACGCAAATTTGACTTTGATCAATGGTGACGCCGGTCTCACGCACCGGGGTTTTCAACTGAAGATTTTTCGAAACGTGCTACTAATAGTTCATGTTTTTTTTTTACTTTATGCTCTTTGACAATAAAACAACGATATTTAATCAATTTAAGCTCTTTTTTTTTGAATAATCAAATTAACAAAAATTTTTTATTAGAGCATTAAAAATAACAAAGTTTTTAGTAATACATTTTTAAAAATTAAGGAAAAAATTAAAGATCACATGTCCATTAAGGAAAATAACGTTTTTTAGTCTTTCGACATTCGGAACTTTTACAAAAAAAAAAACAAAAATTGGTATCCTTCCAAACAAAGAATAACAAAAAAAAAAACATCTCAAAAACTAAATTTCTGCAGGTAAATAGCTGCTGCAATACGGCACTACGTGTTCAAGACACAAATATTTTTGATATTTTCGGCAAGAGTACTTGGTTTTTCTGTTTTTTTCCATCCACACTCATAGCACCGACCAATTCTTGAAGGACCCGATGTCCCAGGTACATCATCTATATGTAAAATACGAGAATAATAAAAAAAATATTTTACTTACATAAACGGTGACACATGGTCTCACGGACCGGATAGTAAAAAAAATACACAACGTGTGCTCACTAAGCAGGTTCGACGTGAACTGATGGTGGGGGACGTGCAATGCGGTAGCTACTGGAAATTGCAACGAAAAACATTAAAGGAGAATAAAGTTATTCGATTTTTTTAATACACCCGGTCTCACAGACCAATAGGTCACCATTGGCGAGTTAAGGGAAAATGAAAAAAGGCCCAAAAAAAAAATATAATGGAACATACGCCAAAAATGTTTTTTTTTTTTTTGTTTTAGGAAAAAGCTCCATAAAGTTGCATTCTTTGGCTTACTTTTTATGTTGTTTTGCCGTACTTTAAATGCTTTTACCTAATTTCAAGAGCACTGATGTAGCACGCGCGATCACGCGTAATCAGTATATAAGTTAGTGGGGTTTCGCTTAGTCGCGTTTAAGTGAAATCTTAAAAGAGAAATAAAATGGAAAATTTCAATTATGAAATAATTTTTTTTTTTATATAAATTGCTTACGCTAATGGGATTTTTTCTGTTGTTACAGTACCCTTATAGTGCGTATCACAGCGTAAGCATTTGTGTTTAACAGCAAGCAGCACCTGGCGGTATCGCATTTCATTGGCCGGGATTCGAACGCACGACCTTCCATTCAGTAAACTACTGCACCTTTTGCCACCCGCTAAGTGGAAAACAAAAAAATAGTAAACTTTTGTACTGCAGAAACAAATTATAAAAAAAATCTGTATATAAAGGGAAAACGTTATTTTATGTGTAGTTTGCCAAGCGCTTCAGCCAAACATTGTAATGTTGCCATGCAAACACATGAAGGTATGTTCCGAGTGCAACATTAAATTACAAGCCCAGTCAGTTGCTGATGGAGAAGACCATTATAAATGCCCATGTTGTCGTGAAGTTGTCGCAGATATCCTTCAGGTGTTTATGTAACTATATAAAATAATATTTTGTACAGTTCAATTGTTTTAAATTCACAAATAAAAAAACAAAAAAAAGTGATCGCGCGGAATGGCGCGAGCGACGCTGGTCGGGGCGGAGCGCGATGGCACGCAGCCTGCCGCAGCGCGCCCAACCGCCTGAATCTTTAGTTTTATTTCACAAGAACTATGGCTAAATAAGTCCACAATGAGTTTTGGGCCTAATTTCCATAATAAATTCTTTAAATTAAACCAAAAAAAAAACAGCTTTTTTGGTCTTATTTCCAAATCAAATTTGGAAATTGTGCCAAAAGAATTAACTTTTTCTGGCGTAGTTTCCATTTTATTTTTTGGCTATTTTTCCAAAAACATGGCCTAATTTCCTGGCATTCTGGCGAATTTTCATTTTTAGTTTTTGGCGTTTTTGCCAAAATTATTACGCCCCAATTATTTTGGTGTTTTTTCCAAAACATTTTTTGGCGTAGTTTCAGGGAGCCAAAAATTGCCATCAACCTGTCATTGCAACAAGACGGCACCGGTTTATTATGGACAAAACTTTTGACTCAATAAGTTTTGATTTGATTGATAGAATTGGGTTTATCCCTTAGTTGCTTTTTACGACAAACGCTGTTAGTTTTTTTCTTGTGACTCATATTTTTAGCACGGAAAGAAAACTACATGTGCTTCTTAAATGAATGCATATTAGTAGGCTAGGTCCCTGTTGGTGCCTATTCAAACAAGCTAAGCAGCAATTTTAAGGACAAGAAAAAGGAAGAAAATTTAGAAAATATTAAAAATTACACCATAAACGTCGCCTTTTACCTAATTTTGATCCGTTACCAGCTTTAAGATAGCTTGACATTTGGAAGAGGGCTGCAAAATGTCGGAAAAGCTTTGGAGTCAGTCGGATTTCTACTTTGTGATATTGGAAAAGCCAACGTAGCTTCGCTCCCACAGATACAAAAAAAAAAACGTATTCTTCTTCAAGGAGTAACAGCCACTCCAAGCGGTAGGACCGATTTTAAGAAGATGAGGATCCTTACTTAATACTTCGACGAAAGGCAAACATTTCTGCACTCTCCTGCGAAATAATGAAGGATGTCTCCACCGTTGCAATATTGGGCGTGTCCGATGCTGAATGGAAGATGTTATATGAAAAACTGCCTCTATGAATGCATAATTTCTGATCCCGATTCTCAGCCTGCTTTTAAATATGGTGGCAGCAACAATTTTATGTACAATCATATGATTTGCGTTTCAGAATCAAAGCATTCACTGGAAAGTCCTTAAGCAGTTACCGGACTCCAAAAAGTTCTCTACCGTGAAAAACGACTAAGAAAGCTTTCCCTTTTCGAACGCTTATTTCGGGCACCCTTTAAAAAGGAGAACCTCTACTCAAACTTCAAGTAACCTTACAACATTCTGCGTAAAGAACGGACCGCATAACAAGGTATCTGCCTACAACAGGTACAGGTGCAGGTACTCATATTGCGTTACAAGTTTCAAAATTGCACCTTTACGCAAGTGCAAAGTATCGCGTATCAATTTGCACAGATCAGCGCTCGCTGAGAAGAAAAAAAACACTAACCACGGGGGGTTGCGTATTGACGCAATCGACACACCACCACCGCCACCCGTTAGTGTATGCGTCAAGCCAAACTGAAATGTTCGACTTGTCATGTGACCTGTCATTCAAAACCGTCACTTATAAACAAATAACAATCAACAAACGATGCCTCAATGTTGCTGCTATTTGGATGTAAACCGATTCATTCACCTCACTCTCACCAGCTTGTTCTGCTACTGCATTCCAAAAAAAAACTTTTATTTTGTCGTCGTCGTTTGCCCCACAGGTACCTACTACTGGTACCTACTCTTACTGGTGCAGTGCTATTCAATTTTGAAAGCACAAAGTACTTGTGTATGCACCTAACTGGTAAGATTGGTTTTTTGTTTCAAGGACTTTTGGTGGACATTCACTTTTTGGTCTGCGATTTAATATGAACTAAAAACAAACAAAAAGGCGAAATAGATTGCATAAAGTCGGCTTTAAACTATCACAGCGCATACCAGTGATTGCACTATAAGACAGCTGATTCTTTGGCTGTGTGTAGTGTATAGCTTAGATACTCGTTTCTTACTCTGTTGCATGCACTTGCGTCGTGGTGGAGTGAATGCGAGTTTCTGCTTATGTGCATCATTTGCGGCAACTGGAGTTATTATCTTCATTACATATTTTATTTTAGTTCTAAGCAATCAATTCATAATATCTACGTACATACATCTAGCCAGATATAGATGTATCTAAGCCGAGAGAAATTGTATAAAAAATCACGATGGCAGAGGCCGAAACGTTATCATTATCAGCGCACAAGGTTCTTCTTTGTTAACGCCAAAGTTGGCTTCATAAATATACATTTATCGCGACAACGCATCAATCTAAATAATCATTATTACCCTGTGGTCAGTTTAATTGCTGTTTAATGGTTAAATGAAACAATTTAATCTCGTCTGGTTTTCTGCAGTTGTTTTTGTTTGGCCAAGAATTCAGTAAGGTTGATATGGCCAATTGTGGTTTGTTACTTATTTTGCATTCTATGTAAGTATGTGAATGCCGAAAGTGGCCAGCATTTTCGGCTGTTGTTTTTTATATAAAGGGTCTTTTATGAAGGATTTGACAACTTCTTTTTTTTAAATAAAATGCAAACCAGGTACTTGAGATATCTCTAAAAATCGAATTGAATTACTATCAAAAGATTTATGAATGGAATTCGACTTCGTTCATATGTCCACCACGGGCACGTATGCAGCGGTCGATACATTGAACACAATTTTCGATGACTCGGCCGCTAAGTCTCGTTCAATATTAGGTCAGAGGTCCTCCAACGTCGCCGGCTTGTTGGCATAGACCAATGATTTAATGTAGCAACATAAAAAAAAGTCTAGAGGCGCTAAATCACGGTGGCCAATAGACTGCCCCGTTTCCAAAGATAACACGTTCACCGAACTGAGACTTCAATAACTCTATTGTTGCACCCGCTGTATGGCTGGGGGCACCGTATTGTTGGAACCACATATCACTTATGTCCAATTCATGCAATTGCTCAAAGAAATAACGTTCCAACATGTCTCTGCGAATACCGCATTTACCGTAACGTGACGGTCATTTTCATAGACGAAAAAAAACGGCCCAATGACGCCACCGGCATGAAACTTTTTGCGGATGAAGTGCCGTTTCATGAAGCACATGAAGGTTCTCACCTGTCCAGTAATGCATATTTTGCTTAATGACGAAGCCGTTTAACCAAAAATCCGATTCATTGCTGAAGATGATTTTGCGATGAAATTCTTAATTTTCTTCCATCATGTCCAGAGCCCAATTCGAAAACGTACGTCGCTTCATATGATCACCAGCGGCTTTAGTTCTTGAGTCAGCTTGATCTTATAAAGGTGTAGGCCAAGATCTTTACGTAAAATTCGCCATAATGTGGACTGGGAAAGGCCAAATTCTTGAGATCCCCATGAAATTGACTAGACTATGAATTGCTTGTCTACTGGGACGAGAAATACGGCCGAAAATTGTCATTAACGCTCTTAAAGTTGCGACCACAGACTCGGAATTTTGGTACTAAATTTTAATTATTTGTAAACGTTGTTCTTTGGTGTACTGCACCGTGATGATGGTACTGAATATTGTGACATTGACAGTTCGTAATTGGTTTAAGGGTGTGTGTTCACTGAAAGTTTGAAGTTGTCAAGTCGCTAATGAAATACCTTTATTTAACCTTCCGTACTTGCTGGTACTTTATATTTAAGGATATGCGAACAATTTGTTATAAGTATCTAATTGAAAATGTTTCTTTAGCTGTTGTATACTAAGATACTGACAGTCTGCAAAAATATCGGCTTTTGTGAATGACAAAACAAATATGCTGGATGAGTATGAACATTTAATAGGTCAGGTTAAGTAATTTTGAGAAATGCTGATTGAGAAGGTTGCCTCACTTCATTTTTAATGTTAGCAATTCAAACTCAGCACAAACTTAATGTGATTGCTTATACCTCGTCACTGAAGGGTCCATTACATAAAATCGTAAATTTCAAACACTGGTTAACAAGTTTAAAATCTTATATTAAAATCATCCACCCTTTGCGGTATACTCATGCATCAAAATACCACGGGCTCTTTCTATGAAGTCGCTGCTAAGCTTCACTGGTTTCGGCTACTTCTCTACTGATGTCCTGATACAAGCTCAACATATTATAGCGTATGTGGGTGGTGTATTTACATATAAGAGTTGTCGTTCAGACGCAGTCTTTACTCTGGCTATTTCAGGTGCGTTAAGGCGTCAATAAAATTCAGCGACTAGCCTGTGTCTGTGCAACAGGTGCAATGAAAACTGTATCAACAGCTGCACTTGAAATTATACTAAACATCCCTCGACTTCACCTAGAACTCATGAAAGAAGCAATGGTAAACACCTATACGCTCATCACAGAAGATGAATCAAAATCCAACATAGCTCACTTTGTAATCCTACGGGAACTCAGAGAACACGAACTACTTGGAATACACCTAACAGACAAATGTCTACCAAGATACACCTTCCGACACAACTTCAAGGTTACATTCCCAGACCGTCAAAACTGGGAACAGAATAAACCAACATTTGCCAAAAATGCTCATGTATGGTACACAGATGGATCGAAAACAAAATGAAGGAGTTGGAGCAGGAGTATACGGCCCTCGCACTCAAACGTGCCTATACGATAGTATGGACACAAGCAGCACCGTATTTTAGGCGGAAATCTACGCGATAGAGCTATGCATTCGAGAGAATCTAAACAGGCTTCTAAAAAACAAAAACATTTATATTCTCTTCGGTAGCAGGGCGGCCCTACTCGCAATCAACGCCTTTGAAGTGACATCAAAACTGGTCTGGGATTGTCTCCAACTTCTACAATTAGTGGGCACCACAAATAAAGTTCAACTGATTTGGGTGCCTGGACACAGTGGACACGAAGGCAATGAAAAATCAGACGAACTAGCCAGAACAGGATCTGCATCCCCATTTATGATGCCAAGAACATTCTGTGGGCTATCAATAAGCACTATTAAAAGCTGTATCAAAACATGGCTTGAGGAAAAGAATCTGCATTTCTGGAGGGAAACTGAAGGAAACAGACAAGCTAAAAACTTTATGCCTACAACTTAGTAGAAGTCAGATTCGACTAGTCACAGGCTTTCTCACAGGGCATTGCCGTGTTAAAAAAAAAAAACTGATGACTATGGGCATATCACAGGATAACACCTGCATATTGTGCAACGAAGATGTTGAAACAGCAGAACACATACTGTGTGAATGCAACTGCTTAATCAAAACGCGTCAACGTTATCTAGGTAAATTCTACCTTGAAGCAGCAGACATAACTGCCAGCTCTCCAAAAGAATTAGCTGCCTTCCTTAAAAACTACGGCATTACGGACAAGCTCTAAATGGAGGATATCACAATAGGCCCACAAGCAGTGATCTGGATACAATATACCACCTCCCCCCAATAATCTAATAATCTAATCTAAGGCGTCTAACGGCAAATTTATTCTTGCGTTTGCTGGCAGCTTCTTCTCCGTGAAAAATCGAGCTTTATAAGGGAATTTGTAATAGTTAAGCCTTGCTCATCGGAATCTGCATACGTGTAAGATGTTGAATGCGTGCTTGCATCGATTGGGCAGTGGTCAATTTGGTTGAGGTTTCGAGCATCTCTAAGGAGCGCCGGGCTGCATGGTGGATTTACAGTCTTGGGAACGCGGTGCTACCTTTCACCGTAGGACGAGCTGCTACAAAATTGATTAGTCTGTAGACTTTACCTCTTGTTGTGCCAGGCACTTATTTGATGCTACTTCACCAGGCCGGATATTCCGGGAACGTGAGGGTTCCTTTTATCTCATAAAGGGTTCATCCAGTGCCATATCTTCTTCAAAACTCTGGCCTATCTTGCAATATCCTTTATTACTTCAGTTTCGAATATCATGAAGAAGTTTTGGTAAGGTGTCGCTGTCGATGACACCGTTGATTTGATTTAGTGAGTTTAGCTGCTAATGACATTTTTTTAAGGGATCATTAAAGACTTCTGCGTTGCTATTTTCTTTTGGTTTAAAATCAACGCTTATAAGTTAACAAGTTAAGCGTGGACCGACTTCACCAATACACGAGCTAGGAAGTGAAGGTAAAATCAACACAATTGATATGAAGTCAGAGTTACAAAACTTCCTTTTATGAGCTAAGGTTCTAAAATATTGTCAAGGTGAGACTTAAATGCAGCCATTTTACGGCTGTATGAACAATCGTCCGAAACTTATTCGCCCAAATTACAAAAATTAACAATTGCCAAAAATTTGGTGAGCGTTTGTAAATAATGTAAGAATCCACGACCATACCTCGTCGAGTTAATCGGTTCTCATCAGATCACCGCAATTAAACGACGTTGGTCGCGGTTAGGTCGTAGATGGGGGACCGTTTGCGAACAACCGCGTGTCGTTGGCCAGTCCCATCTACAGAGCTGAGGTAGATAATTATACGTGGTATTACAATGAACCTAAATTGGTATAAGTGTGTCGGGTTCTGCCGACAGCCACCTAAACCTAACCTAACCTAAGAATCCCAAAAAATGCTACAATAGCTAAAAAATTAATGAACATTCGCATAAAAACACAAGTGAATGGCTGTGCGAAAAATCACCCAAAACAAAATCTCCCAAATTCCGAAAAATGAACCATCGCCTAAAATTGGTTCGACCGACGTAGAGTTGTGAAATCACAAGGCTAGCTAACATCTAAGCGTTTGACATGAGAAGCTTTTAAAAATTCGAAAATCGGAAGCTTGGAAAAACTTCAATTTGTGATCAAATAAAGCTTTGCTTTGGAGGGAAAAGTCCATAGTTAGTCCATATTCCCTGTACATAAACGCCTAAAATGCATGCGTGCATGTTTATTTGTATGGCAAAATAGCGGGCTAGTCGAATAGAAACCACTTATTGGAAAAACCTTAGCACATTTATGATGAAAAGTGATACCTACCTTATTTAATAAATATGATTTAATTATAACTTTTTATTTAAACGAGTTTAAATAAGTGCAAAAAAATGTATAAAAATATTCATCAGATAACCTTTGTTTGTTTTATTTTTAGGTAAGTTCAAGGCCGCCAAGAAGCAGACGCCAACCTTGACTTCTGGGTAAAAATATGCCCGCAAGATTGAATTTTTGTGAGTACACAAAATAATATGTATGTAATTAGTTTAATTAGCTACCAATAAAATGGAATCAGACAAGAATTTGTGCTGGTCACCTTTTCGATTTGTTTATCTCGTTTTTCTAGTTTTATGATAGTTTTTGCATTTATATTTGAAGCAGAAAAGTCACTCAAATGGGAATTACAGTTTGATTAGAGTATTGTCATGGCACGCAGACACCCGCTTCAAAAAATAATTCATTGTAACCTTAAACTTTTTGACCAAACCAATGACGCTAAAAATGCTGTCGAACTTTTTGCACATTATTTTGAATCAGCCTACTTTGCCTGAATCTTATTCATTGCCTGAAACTAATTTTATCCAATTAGTTCTGGTGGTTCAGGATATTGTGTCTGCTAACCCTAGTGCTGATGGTATTCCTGCAATCATTTTAAAAAACTGCTTCAGCACTATCTGCATATCTTTACTTACAATATTCAATCTATCAGGTTTATTCCTAGAGCCGATTTTTAAACTATAGAGGTATTTGCAAACTCTCGGCTTTATCAAAGCTTTTCGAAAGATACCCCACACGTATGGGTTTGATGAAAAAAAAAATTTTGAGTTTCAGTTCTAAGTATGGGGAACCCCCAAAATGGATGGTGCCGGTGCGGAGGCTTAAGTCGCGGAGATTCAACGGACTATGCTGTCGACGACTGCGATCGTCACTAGGGCCACCCATGGCAGATAGACCGTCTGATGAGCGATGACCAAGAACTAACCAAAAGGACACTCCGGTCCATCCCCTTCCCCCCCAACCCCACCCCTTCCTCTGTCACCCCCCCCCCCCCACCTACCACACACCCATCCTAATTCAAACCTAATTCCAGTGGTGGAGCGAGCAAGTAGTAAACCGTGCCCAAGGATGAAAGGTTGGGGGTCAAACCAACCGCATACGAGCTCCCTGAGGTGCCCTGGCGAAGACCTGCAGGTACCTTAATGCCTTACCCCGGCATGGCGGCGCTGCCGGGGCGGACTACCCTTTCCGGCCATAATCGTGGGAACCAAAATTTTCAAAACAACAAACAAAAACAAGGATGAGGGAGTGGGTATGTTAGATACCGAGAGTGCGGCAGACACACAGCCGGTGGAACCGCACATTAGAGAGGAGGCCCTAGAGGCCGGTGCAACTGATGAGGAGATATCGGAGGAAAGGGAAGAACAGCTCTTAGCTGAACCCTCCGAAGAGAATCTCGCAACGGACAAGGCGAGGAAGAAGAAAAAACTCTCTCCGGGTCTGCTAAGGAAGAGGGAGTTTAAAAAGGCCAAACATATATATGGCATTCTTACCGCTAAGGAAAGATCCTCTCTCACAGAGAAGGAGGTAGCATCGCTAGGATGGGCCAGAGAAACCATAGCACAGGATATTCTCACAAGGCCCCCAGAACCGAGAACCAGGACGGCAAATAAGGACGTGCGGCAGACCGGCAAGAAAGGCGATTACACGAGGCGGAGGGATGACGTCGTTAAGATGGACCCCAATTCCAGAAACAGAAGACCCGAAGTACGTAAGGAGGTTCAGCCAGTCTTAAGGGAGCCTAGCGATAAGCCGGGCCCCAGCGGACTTCAGCGGAAACCGACGGAAAAAACGGGTGGAAAGAGAAGTGTGTTTGCCTCGAAGAGGATGAGGTCGTCGGAAGACGTACCAAATGCCCCCAAGAAGATCAAACAGACCACAACGACCACGGGGAGCCCCAAAAAGGCATCAGGCTCGTGGGGAACCAACCAAAAGAGCAGCTACAGCGAGGTGACGAGAAATCCGTTGCAGCTGGCTGTGGTGGACATCAAAAAGCCGAGCGGGCAGTACACAGTAGAATGTGGGAAGAGAATCGAGCAGACCTTGGGCTCTGCAATCGTATCTCACATTCTAAAGAACGCCGGCGTAAATGCCCCAGCCTATGGCAAGATGAGGTGGATCAAGGGTATCACCTACATCGACTGCAAGGACCAGGCATCCAACGACTTCGCCAAGACCGTTATAGACGGCCTAGAACTCTGGGAAGGAGCCGTGCTCAAGGCCGTCCCGCCCAGGGAAGTCCCTAGGAAGGCGAAGGGACGAATAGTCATCCCCGAAATGGGGGTGGACAAGAGTGACGTGCTCCGCGTCCTGCAAGCGCAAAACCCGCAGATCCCCATGCAGGGATGGGAAATCGTAAGCGCGGAAGAGCCCAAAAACGGTGCAAGAGGCTATATCGTCGTCTTCGACGAAACGCCATCACCGCTGAAGAAGGAGATGCAGATGGCGTTATCATTTGCAGCGAGCGAGGTTACCCTCAAGCTGCTTAAACGCACTGCATCGGACGCACAGGCGACCGACAATGTGGGAGGAGAAGATATGGCCATCGATGAAGATAGTCCAGATCAACCTCCACCACAGTAAAGTCGCCTCAGACAACTTGAGGCTGCTCCTGGAAAGGGAGCAGCTGGACCTGGCCCTAGTCCAGGAACCATGGATCCATAACGATCGCGTGATGGGATTAGGGTCACACAAATTTAACACCTTTTACAGATCCGATAAGGGAAAGGTGAGATCGTGTATCGTGGTAAATAAAAACCTTCATGTATTAATGTTGTATCATTTCAGCACGGGCGACGTGACGGCGGTGGAGGTTAGAGGAAAGGACGAGAGCTGTACTGTGGCGTCAGTGTACATGCCCCACAATGACGACACATCTGTCCCCCCGGATTCGGTAAGGACGCTAGTACCAGCGTCCGAGAAAGGTAAGAAGAACTTAGTCTTAGGCGGTGACGTAAATGCCCATCATACTATCTGGGGCAGCTCAGATATTAATGCAAGGGGCGAGGCTTTGTTCGACTTTTTACTCAGTTCCAATCTAATCGTATGTAACAGGGGTAATGACCCTACCTTCATAACAGCGAATAGAAGGGAAGTTCTAGACGCTACATTTGTATCTCAGAGCAGTTCCGTCCAGGTCGTGAACTGAAGAGTGTCCAGCAAGGCATCATTCTCAGACCACTGCTGGATACTCTTTGACCTACAAATTCAATCTAAGGCTAGGGAAATTTTCAGGAACCCAAGAAGAGCAGACTGGGACAGGTTCACTACAGAACTACAGATGTTGGAAAACGTCTGCCCGGTAAAAAACCACAGCACAGAACAAGAGATCGACAAAGCAGTTGAGTCTCTAACTGAGGTGCTCTCAAAATCCTTCGAAAAATCCTGCCCAGTAAGCAGAACAAACGGAAAAAAACGCCCTCCCTGGTGGAACTCCAAGATCGGGGAGCTTATGCAAGCATCAAGATCTAGATGGAACCTCGCAAAGGAGGGACTAATCGAATGGACGACCTACAAGCAGAGCGTTAAACTCCTAAAAAAGGAGATAAGATTCGCCAAGAAGAACTCATGGAGAAATTTCTGCGAATCGATCGAATCCACGACCGAGGCGTCGCGACTCAGAAAAGTTCTGGCTAAAGCACCGATACCGATATCCTCGCTAAGAAATATCGACGGTAGCTGGACTGAATCACACGAGCAGACGCTGGTCGTCTTGACAGAAACCCATTTCCCAGGATGCGCCGACGTGCCTAGAGTATACGATACAGTTACACACGACACGAGGCAGGGAATGGATCAAAACACAATCGACGCAATAATCGACGAAAGAAAAATAGCATGGGCGATCAACTCATTCGCCCCCTTTAAAGCACCAGGAATAGATAATATTCGACCTATAATGCTTCAGAAGGCTAAGGGTACCACTATCCCAAGACTGAAACGCATCTATATGGGCTGCTTAAGGCTTTGCTATGTTCCCAAAGCATGGCGTGAGGTGAGGGTAATATTTATCCCTAAGGCAGGGAAAGCTACCCACACCACAGCAAAGGACTACAGACCTATTAGTCTGTCATCATTCATGCTAAAAATACTGGAAAGACTAATTGATGTGCATGTCAGAGAAGCGATCAGCGATAATTACCTTTCCAAATCGCAGCACGCATACATTAAAGGGAGATCTGTAGACACCGCACTACATAAAGTAGTTTCCGTGGTGGAAAGATCCCTGGAATTCAAGGAACTTACTTTGAGTGCGCTCCTAGACATAGAGGGAGCCTTCAATAACATCGAGGCTGACGCAATTCTGCGCGGCCTTAGAAGGGCCCGGGTCAATAACAGTCTATGTGAATGGATTGGACAAATGCTAGGCACACGACGAATCAAGTCCTATCTAGGAGACGTTTGTATAGAACGGAAAGTCAGCAGAGGTACCCCACAAGGAGGCGTCCTCTCTCCGCTCATATGGATCCTAGTCATGGACGAACTCTTAAAAATACTAGAGCGGGAAGGCTTTATCGTGAGTGCTTACGCCGACGATGTAGCAATCCTGGTCCCGGGTAAATTCATCCCAGTCCTCAGTGAGCGACTCAGCTATGCACTCCTACTGGTCAGCAAATGGGTTGCGGAAAAAGGACTCGGAGTAAACCCAGACAAGACAGAAATCCTGCTGTTCACAAGGAAAAGGGCAATACCGGCCTTTGAACTACCAAGGATGAATGGAGTGCACCTACAAGTTTCCAAGACGGCAAGATACTTGGGGGTTATACTAGATTCCAAACTCAACTGGAAGGAAAATATAGAAGACCGGGTGAAAAAGGCATACGTGGCACTTTATGCCTGCAGAAGAACATTCGGCAACACATGGGGATTTAAACCACATGTGGTACACTGGCTGTACACAGCGGTGGTAAGACCCATTTTAACATATGGCGCAGCTGTATGGTGGAAGGCTACTGAGAAGAAATGCCATCTCTCAAGCCTTACTAAGATACAAAGGACGGCTTGCATCGGGATAACAGGGTCACTAAGGACCACACCCACTGCAGCCATGGAGGTAATACTTAACCTCACACCCCTGGACATACACTGCAGCAGCATAGCGGTTAAAACGGCCGTTAGACTCAGGGAGTCGGGACTATGGTCTTTCAGGCCCTACGGACACGCATCGGTCGAGGCAAGATGGAGAGCCTCGAAAGAAACAAAATCCACTGACTACCTACCACACACCTTCGCCTTCAAAAAGGGATTCGTTACCAGAATCCCAGAAAGAAGCGAATGGATCAATAGAACAGTCACGGAAGAAGGCGAAATAGCCATCTATACCGACGGATCCAAAATGGATGCGGGTACAGGTGCAGGCATCTTCTGTGAGACTCTGGGCCTGGGTATATCCTTCAGAATCAACGATGAATGCAGCGTCTTCCAGGCAGAGACAGCTGCAATCACTCAAGCCGCTAAGGAGGTGAAGAAGCGTAAACTGGCCGATAAGCAGATCACCATATACTCTGACAGCCAAGCGGCCATAATGGCCATGGAGTCAGCAGTTGTTAAATCAAGGACGGTGTTACAGTGCAGAAAACACCTAGACGAGATATCAACCGTAAACTCGGTGACCCTATGCTGGGTACCGGGGCACAAGGACATCTCGGGCAACGAAGAAGCAGACAAGCTGGCAAGATACGGATCGGAGATGGATGCATCTCTGGCTCTGAAATCTTTACAAACTCCGCTCAGTACACTGTCACGGAAAATCGACGCTGAATCCATGAGTAGAACAAACCTACGTTGGACCAGCCTTGAAACATGTAGACACACGAGGGAGCTTTGGCCAGCGGTAAACAAAAGGAAATCTAAGGCCATAATCGGGCTGAACCGCAGAGACATACGCACACTGACAGGGGTCCTTACAGGACACTGCGTGGTGGGCCTACACGCGGAGCGGCTGGGCATAACGCACAACGATTACTGCAGGAGCTGTAGAGACGTCGAAGAGACAGAATCTATCCGTCACCTATTATGTGAATGCCCTGCCCTTAGTACTAAGAGATTCAAGATTCTTGGCAGCTACTTTTTTGAGGAGCTGGAGGATCTGACCGACATTGAGCTTAACAAACTCCTGAGATTTACATATAGATCCGGGTGGTTCTAATAAAGCGGATCACAGAGCTGTTTAACAGCGGCATATTTTTTGTATTTGCAGGTTCAAAATTTTGGAAACCCCAACACCAATGGACACAATGGACCCAAACTGATGGTCTAAGTGAGCCGTGACAACAGTCACAAGGGCATCCATTTACCTACCTACCTACCTAACCCCCAAAATTTATTGTTTTTTTTTTCTATTTTTGTATGAAAATCTTAATGCGGTTCACAGAATACATCTACGAGTACTTACCAAGTTTCAACAGTATAGTTCTTATAGTTTCGGAAAAAAGTGGCTGTGACATGCAAGGACAGACAGACAGACATGACGAATCTGTAAGGGTTCCGTTTTTTGCCATTTGGCTACGGAACCCTAAAAATGACTCACCAGTTTATTATTATTTCCTTTTCACGTTAAATTTATTTATTAGTTTACTTTTATTTTGCCACTTTGATTAGTTATTCCAGTTGGATGTAATTTGCCAGTTGAATTAAACACAAAAGAGTATTTGATCTGCTACTTCATCAGCTTTGCACAACGGTTCACCACTGATTGACTCAATTACTACACACCTTTACATCGTTATGATTTTTGAAAAAGCAGCGTCGTAATTCGTCAGTTTGCGTTTGTAGAAATTAGCAGAGTTGACTGCTATAATCATCAGTTTCTGCGTACAAAATAACCGATATATATTTCGATGGAAATGTTTTATAGAAATTTCGTATGGAAAAATAGATTTTCAATGTTAATTACCTAGAGAACAATGTGAATTTTCTATTTTTGAACAAAGAGTTTTTTTTTTTGAAGATGTACAAGAGGGTAAAGCGGTTAAAAACAACCGATTCATTGGTTAAATATAATATTATTAAAGCAACACAAATTGTTTGTTTTTAACAGAGACATTATTAGATTTTAACAAACATTGTATGGGTTAAATTTTCACGAGTAAAGCAGTTGAAAACAACAAGTCATTAGTTGTTTAAAAGCAACATAAGTTGGTTGTTTTCAACAGAGATATTGTTAACGACAACGACCACTTGCGAATACCGCGTGTTGTTGGCACATCCTGCGAACGTCTGACAAACATCCAAGAGTATCAAATTGTCATGAGTAAGCTTCTCAAATTTGCCGTTCGGATTCGACGTAAAACTGTAGGTCCTCTCCACTTCGCATGAAAGTGGTTGGAGAAGCTTAACAAACATTCGTTTGGTTAAATTTGCATGTGAAAAACGGTTATTAAAAACCAATCAGTATATTAAAACTCCAAATTAAGTATCTGTTTCCTAACCAAGATACTCATTCGAATTTAAACATCAAAACGAGACTGTTTGGTTAATATTAATCTAGCAACTTAATTGAAAACAACGATTTAGTATGTTATTTGCAACGACACACTAGGCCTTCTAAAGTTTTCCAACGATTCTGAACGGAAACAATTTAAGAAGTTAATTTGGAGAGCAATGGGACAGCGAACAGATGTTTAGTTATTCCTAATTGAATTCATCCACCTCGCTAAATTAGTACGATGCAGTATGCAATGAGCCACTGCTCCTTGCAAATATCTATACATATCTTTATATCCTGCACAGATGTAGTAGCGTAACGACTACAATTATTGGCACACCTAAGGAAATTTCAAATTTGATCAACTACGAGTATAACATTTTTATTTCTAAAGTTATTTGAATCTGATATTTACCAGAGTATAAAGTATTAAATTTCGCCTTGATTGAGTATTATAAATAAAGATTTAATAATTGAAAATGTATTTAAAATGCCATTTTAAAAAAAGATTCCTAAAAACTACAATTATTAGCACCCTGTGGCCTATTTCACCAGCTTACAAATTTGTATTTACAAGCATTTTTTAACAAAATTTGTGATTTTGTTGATTTATGTCGTTTCACTAAACTGTGGGTATTACAAATTTGTAGTTGTATTCTATAAAGGGAAATTTGTAGGAATATTTCCCTTTTCGTTTCACCAAAAGTTATATTTTACAAGTTACAAATTTGTGAAAAGTTGACTTATTTGTGAGTTTGCGTTTCACCAAAGAAAATTATTTTCAAAATTTGTGTAGTATGTGAGAATGTTTTACAACTGAAAATTGACGTGTAATTCCTCCTACAAGTTTTGTTTCATATTGAAAGTAATCGACAAAATGTCTTTGCAACGAAGGCATAGTAGTAGCGATAGTAGCGAAAGTGACGGTCATGTTTTAATTTAAAAAAAAAAAATAATTTCGGAGTTATTTAATGTTAATGAACAATTTCGCCTGACTCGATGCAAGTCAGAGGAAATAATTGCCTTTATTGGGCCACAAATAGCCGACACTACTGAAAAAAACTTTGCATTAACACCAAGGCAGCAGTTTCTCACAGGCTTGGAAATGGAGGGCAATACCATGGTGTAGCAGATATGCATGGGATATCTAAATCGACCGTTTGCAGATGTGTTTCTCGCGTTTGTGCAGCAAATGTTAATTTATTGTTTGAAAGTGTTGTATATTGGCCAAATATAGACGGAACCTTAAGAAACATAGATGCCCCTGGCGAGTTTGAATCTGCATATGTGGGCAGACATGGACAGCACTGCATAAATTTTATGTTGGTATGTGGGCCGGATAATACCTTTTATAACGCATATGTGAATTGGCCGAGAAGTGTGCACGAATCAAGGGTGTTACGAAGAAGTCCCTTTTTTCAAAAGACTTGAAATTTAAATGAAATATATGTTTATTTATTTTATTTTTATTTTTAGTAGTCACTTAATTTTAAAGTGTTGTCTTCCAACACTTTTATCTTCTCCTTCAGCTCTGCAGTCCCCAAGTCGCGTTCCTTTTTCAGGACATTCAACTGCAAATTATAAATTTCCAATTGAAGCCTCCTTTTCTTCAATCGAAGAATATCCGCTTGCTCAGTTAGCATTTTATTGTTGCGCTGGGGCTTTTTTGATGATACTTGAGGTTTGATTGAATTAAAAAATACTTTCATATACTTTTAAAAATAATCGTGAGAAACAAGCATTTGCATTTACATTATTTCGCCTTCAATATCCCCCACGTTTGCGCACTGGGGTGGCAGTACCTCTTCAGTAGGTACTGAAGAGGACTCATCAACTATGCCTTGAACTGTTGGCGATTCTTTACCGATAATATCCAAAATGATATTATCGAGATCGGTTAAAATGTGACTAGTGTCACCTTCAGAACCAGTCTTCTTTGAATTATCAAGTTTAAGCTAAAATATAAAAAAAAATGTATATGTACCTCTACCTACATATTATGTACTTACCAGAGTAGCCCGTTTTTAATTTTGCCACGCGATATCTCGAAAATATTTCCAATCCTTTCCATATTGAATTAAGAGGATAATGAAATTAAAATATCTTTCTACGCGTTTACTTCACCCAAATAAAACTTCTTTTCTCTAATCAAGGAGACAAACAAAATCTTATTTTGCTCATTCATTTTAATTCCGGGATTGCACGACGATATTCCACAAATTTGTGAGAAAACACTTGTGGATTACACATTGCACAAAAACCCGGTGCAACAGGAATTTTTACACTTGTAATCAATATGTTTATTCTTCCAATTTTTTTTGTCTAATCACAAATTTGTGGGTTCATATATTTGTATTTGGTAAAGCAGAAAACCAGATTACAAATTTGTAATTGTGATTCACAAGTACAAATTTGTGGTTGTAATTTGTAGTTTGGTGAAATAGGCCCCTGATATAATTATTGGCAACCAAAAACTGCAATTATCGACACTCTTAAAAACAGAAAAAACATGAAGTGTTAATCAATGGTTTATTATTTTGTTTATGTTTTCAAAACGTTTTATTTTAAATTATAAAATAAAAGATAAATATAGTATCTATAAATTAATAAATACATATATATTTTTTAAGGAACTGTCATTTACTTTACTGTTTAAAGGAAGATAGATATTTACTTAATTAAGGTAGGTAGGTAGAGGTGGCCGTTCGGCCTGAACCCAATTAGCACTTGGTGTGCCTTTTTGTTACCACGACTCGTGTGACCTATGTTGTAGTAGTTGTATAGGATTTGATGTGTGGCTATATCCAACCTATGGAGTTGAGAAAACGGATAAGATCTTGTATCCCTTTGCCCGATATAGCGCTCAGGTCGTCGAAGAATGGTTGATTTAGTGCCCGCAGTCTGGCTCTTGCTAGTGATGGACATTCGCAGAGGAAATGGAAGAGATTTTCTCTTTCATTTACATTCTCGCAACTTTGGCAGTGGAAGTTAAATGGGATACCTAGTTTGGCCACATGGTCTCCAATTGGCCAGTGCCCGGTGATTATCGCCGTAATTCTGGAGACTTCGCGGCGGGTTCTGTTTAGAAGATCCTCTATTCTTCTTTTGTCATAAGTAGGCCATATCTTCCTTGATATGATGCAGTTAGTTAACCTTCTCCATTGAAGACTGGCTTTCTGCAGGAAGTATGAGTGTATTTGTGTCTTGACTTTAATTAAAAGAAAAAAGATTATTAGGCATTGAGCTATACAAAAGTAGTAAATAGCTATATAGTTTTGTAAACAAATAGCTTCATAGCTAAATATACATTTTTTTTATGGGAAAATAAAAAAAAATATATTATTTAATTCATTACAAATTAATTAAAATAGTTCAATAAATACGAGGGCGGGTCAATTAGTCCGTGACTTTTTGAATTTCTGACCTCTTTACTGAAACGGCAACACTGCTCCTGTCAACAGGCATCTGTCAGTTGACTCCTGTCAAAATTTAAACTTACTGCGTCAGTTAGTTTGTGTTTGACAGCTATTTTTATCAGACTACTCACTAATTTGAGGAGAAAATGGAAAAAAGTGAATTTCGTGTGCTTATTAAGCATTATTTCTTGCGAAAAAAAACCATTACCGAGACCAAGGCTAAGCTTGAAAAATACTATGGGGACTCTGCACCATCGATTTCAATGGCAAAAAAGTGGTTTAATGAATTTCGTTGTGGCCGTACAAGCACTGAAGATGCCGAACGTCCTGGACGACCAGTTGAGGTCTCTACACCCGAAACAATCGAAAAAATTCACGATATGGTGTTGGGCCGACCGAAGATTGAAAGTGCGAGAGATTGTGGAAGCCGTAGGGATCTCGCATGGCTCAGTGGTTTCAATTTTGAATGATCACTTGGGCATGAGAAAGCTTTCCGCAAGATGGGTGCCGCGTTTGCTCACAGTCGACCACAAACGCAATCGTGTAACAACTTCACAGGAAGGTTTGGCGTTGTTTAATCGCAATATGGAGGAGTTTTTGCCCCGTTTTGTAACCGTGGACGAAACATGGATCCATCACAACACACCAGAGACCAAACAACAGTCAAAACAGTGGGTTTCTAAGGGTGAATCGGCGCCAAAGAAGGCCAAGGTGGGTTTGTCAGCCAATAAAGTTATGGGGACTGTTTTTTGAGATGCACGCGGGATAATCCACATTGACTACCTTCAAAAGGGAAGAACAATCAATGGGGAATATTATGCCAACTTATTGGACCGATTTAATGACGATTTGAAAAAAAACCGACCTCATTTGGCCAAGAAAAAAGTTCTTTTCCACCAAGACAATGCAAGGGTGCACACATGTGCAGTTGCCATGGCAAAAAACCATGAATTGGGCTATGAATTGCTCCCTCATCCACCCTATTCTCCAGATTTGACTCCGAGCGACTACTTCTTGTTCCCAAACCTGAAGAAATGGCTTGGTGGAAAAAGATTCGACTCCAATGATGAAGTCATCTCGCAAATAAAGGCCTATTTTGAGGACCTCGACAAATCATTTTTTTTTGCAAGGGATAAAAAAATTGGAGAAGCGTTGGACAAAGTTTATAGAGCTCAAGGGAGACTACGTTGAAAAATAAAAAAAAAAAATGTTATCAAAAAATCTGTGTTTTATTCCAAAAGTCACGGACTTATTGACCCGCCCTCGTAGATAGGTACTTATATCACATTTTTAAATAAAGGAACAACAATTAGTTTTTAATTCATTGCAAAATTAATTAATTAAACTAACTAAATAAATACTTTTTGTATTATTTTTCAAGGAAACCAACAAAAATTAGTTTCTTATTCAATACAAATTTCTTACATTAAATTACTTAAAGAAATAGCTATGTATATTTATAAAAATCAAACTAAATTTCATTAAGCGCTTTTTGAAGTTCATTCTCCTAGTAGCTATTTGGAATTTTGTTGCATTTTGCAACATGCATTTTTTTGAAACTAAAATAATAACGGTTGAAAGATACAACTATTGGCACTCATAAAAGTACAACTATTGGCAGAACCAATAATTGTAGCTACATAGGATGTTATTATTGGCACCCCCCTGCCAATAATTGAACCCTAATTTTTTCTGCAGCCAATTATTGGCATCCCTTTTATTAATAAAATAATACCTTTTTTACAAAATATAGTAAAATGCGACTTCTCTAATGTATCATTATAGTAAATAAAAAAAGTTTTCATTAAAATGTATAAATGGAATTAGTGATAAAAAACTTACAAAATTTATGAAAACTAAGGAAATTTCGAAGATTTTTTTTGTCGCACTTCTTTTTCACTTTCACATATAAAACATATGTAACTAACTAATGAGGCAGAAATGTGAGACAAATTTACAAGTTCAAAACAAAAAATAATTTTACTATTTGGACCAAGGGTTACTGAGAAAATCACTGTTGAATGATGGGGTGCCAATAGTTGGGTCACAAATATGGGGTGCCAATAATTGTAGTCGTTACGTTATATTATACTGATCAACTTTTTTTTTTTAAATATTGAAATAAAAAGATTTTTTTGTATAAAATCCAAGCTTTGTGATCGCTTTAAAGCTATGCGATAAGCTTACCAATTCCGCAGCAAGCTAAGCTCTGCTTAAGAGATATCCGGTTTTCAATGGCCACGCCCAGGGTGTCATATCTTTTTTTACATTAACCTTTCCAAGACAGGCTTGAAAACAGTTTATTGAAAAAAGTCAATACTGACTGCCAATAGCATCGACTTCTATTTTCTCCTCTTTAATATTCTCAAGTGACTACTACATCGCTAAACACTTATTACGTCGTCCTCGTACACCCCCACTAGAACTATCGATTTATTTGTAAAAAGTCATTCACATCATTATGGCGCCAAGTGATTCGCCCCATTTATCGCTTCCATATGGTCCGGCGCCTGCTCTCCTTTACACTACGCATTCATACATTAATCAATATCAGAAATGGACAACATAATGCACCAGACTGAGCATGATAACGCAGTTAACCAAAAATCCAATTAAAACCCTGCCGTCACATTTCAGTTGCTGTGCACATTTTCACATTGATAATGAACAACTCTGTTCCCATCGTGGTTACATTTCGAAAACCTTATCAAGGCAAAACAGCAGCTTCTTATCACTCAAAATAATTGTCATGCCAACCGTTTGCAAATCCAAAACCCTAGCCACAGAATTTCCGTATCATTCCTTAAGGAAACATTTTCATGTAGACGAAAAGCAAGTACTCCATATCCCAACACCACCGATCTTAAGACTCAGACGAACTGAATAATGTTATTACATATGGCGCCAGGTTCCTTAAAAAATGGTTAACTTCCCTCAAAAGCATAATAACATAACTGGACAATTCTAATTATCTAAATCATATGCGGCAGGAGAGGATACATGGAAAGAGGGCGCATCGCCGATGTTGAAAAAGTCGTCCTAGTTAAAACCCCACTCCAACCAAACACAAGCAACAGAAAATTGGAGCGGAAGTTTTTAGCTCGAATGAACGTCATGCCGCCATGTGGTATTACCTGCCATATGGTAGCGAAAAAAACCTTCCAAATTGTCCTGCAGAGTTTGTATTCTTATTTCTTGTTCTGGAACAATTTTTATCGGAAACATTTTCGCTTTAAAATAAATTTACGCTGTCATTGTTTTTTTTTTTTATTTAATTTATTTCGGACGCCAACTGCGAACTATATTTGTGTTGCTCATTTATTCTAGAACATTATATGTACCTTTGCACAAATGCCCCACACCCCACGGATGAAAGGGATGAAGGTTAACGAAGAGTGATTGGGGTAAACAAAAAGCTACGGCGCAGCCTCCAGCGTGCTTGTGGTAAACAGACGAAACTTGTCGCCATGGTGTGTGGGAGTGCAGTACAATTTTGGTTGGGTTAGTATCTATGGATGTATATTTTTGTTTATCAATTCTACGTTTAGAATCCAATGAATGAATGGGAACCCTTTTAATGAATGAATGACGTAGGACACGTTTTCCCCAAACTGATTTTCCTGATGACGTCAATTGGATACGCAAGCTTTTCCCTAACAACATCGTAAAAGCATATCGATATATGCATCGATAACGACAATGACAACGCCATAGTTCGCATTGGTGGTAGCCACCAGTAAATGCGTGGGAGTTATATAATTAACAAGGAAATAGATGGTGGAGCATTTTTGCAACTTTTTCGCTAGAAATGTGGATCAGATACAGATTAAAGTGGCTGGTAAAACAGCCATATGCTTGTTGTTCGCGATGAATCGATTGCAAGGACGACGTCATAAAATGCGAATTTGACTTTATTATTTACGTGGGTGTTTATCTTTTTTTATAGGTACACTCTTTCGAAACATAATATACATTTCGGGATGTGTTTGTGAGTGGTTTTGGAAACGGGCGTGCGTCGCGTCGTTGGGATTCTGTGTGAGTGTGACTGAATTGTAGAGATTTACTTGTTGCGCATTTGGAGTAGAAAAAGACGGAGTCCTTGCTTTGAGATTGTATCTACACCACAATTAATATCGAAGGTTAAAGCATTTTATGCGTTTCTTGTAAATTATTCCTGTGTGTGGGTTTTTTTACGTTTCGACTTCTACGACTTTTAAAGTGAATAAGCGGTTTTTTTTACGGAATTTGATCTCCTCTGCAATTTTCTCGAACAGTATACTCGTAGTTTTAATAGTTTAAGTATGCAGAAGTGGTTGCTTCTTACATCATCCGTCACCGAAGAATGCATGTTCCTGTTCAGGAACGGCATTGATGGTGGTATATTTTATTTCAAAAGCACTGACAGGTATTAGGAAACTTCTATCTTACACAATTGACCAAGAGCTCACAGCAAATTAAGGGTATGTGATATAACCGAAAAAATGTAGATGATGGGCTTATGCCATAAACAAGTCTTGCTGGGAAAAAACTCCGGTATTTTCTTTCCGAAATTGAGGTAGGTAATTGGTACTCGTATATCTAACCAGTTAATTCAATTTTTATTTATAATCGGAGTTTTGTCTGATCTGAAAAGTTTAGGTCCAAGACGTATTAATTATGGCAACACGTGAACCAGACTATTTAAAAATTGGCAAAAAACGCATTTCCTTGAGTTTTCGGTATAACAAAATAAAACCAGGACCAACAAAAAAAGGACCAAGACTTCTTAAGTGTGACCCGCTCTGTGCCAGATGAATTGGAAATTGCGAAAAATCATTTTTTTGAGATAATTTTTATGACCGAAGACGATTTATATATAGGTAGTACTTCTAAATTGTAAATCATTCACTGATAATATTTATGTAGGCCCAAAACTATTGGGGCGCTGCTTTCTCACTGTCAGATGAGGTAAAAAGGTTAAAAATTTCGAGAAAAAACAAAAAATGTGTCCACTACTAATTTAAATACAATGAGCACACGAAGTACTCACTGGCGTTGTGTTCCTGGGCCCCAAGTAATATACCTCTCCGGCTGGCTCGATCTATTGCCGGGCGTCTCCAATTTCGGACACCAAGCTTTCGGAGATCTCCTTCAATATGATCAATTGATCACGCCATCGAAGCTGAGTTTTTTTTTCTTCCCTTTGGTATGACGTCCACGACTGTACGGTGTGCAGCGCCGGTGATCATTCGCTATACATGGCCCAACCATCTTTACCGTTGACTACGTATTTTTTTTACTAGACTTATGTTGCGTACAGCATGTTTGGCTCGATGTTGTACTATCATTGGCAGATGTTATTTCATTCGTCCACACAAACAGCACCATAAATCGTACGTAGGACTTTTCTCTCTAGATGCTGCGTTTTTTGTATGGGTTCTCCCCGGTTCTTCTCGATAGAGCTATATATAGATATACCTCAATAATAATAAGCTTAATAAGCCCAAAGAAACATCGATTAGCAAGAGTTATTCTGCGTTTAATTTTGCACTGATGTCATTTGCCGAGTTAACAGGAGTACTTAAATAGACTAATTCACTGACTGTGTGAGTCGAATATTGATTAAAGCATATACTACGTATTGTCCTCGTTTATAACAAGCCTCATTCTGCTCACCGCAGACTCGATGCTAGTGAAAGCACCAAGATAGTGACTGATATACTGGCGGGGTGAATGTAGCTCAGTATATTTGTCAGCACGATATTGAAGCAACTGCATGTCTTCAGCGTCGTTCTGATTTTACTGAGCAGTTGATGATCATGTGCAATGTGCAAATAGTTTCAAAATCCACCTACTGGCACGCCCACTACTAAAAAAACTTGCCCACTTTTATTTGACGATTTTCTTACAGTTCGCCCAATTAGACTGTGGCCTTTCCGTATGTTCTTAAATCATATTTTTATATAACGAAAATACTCGACAAAAGTGATTGAAAAAACCCATACAGGGCCTAAAACCTAGCGTCTCCACCACTTGTTTGTGCGAAGTGGAAGGGACTGACAATTTCAAGCCGAATCCGAACGGCAAATTTTTGAGAAGCTTCTCATGACAATTGATACTCTTGGATGTTTGTCAGACGTTCGCAAAAAGGAGGGCTAAGGAAAAAACTCTAGGTGTTAATTGGTCCTGGCGGGATTTCAAACGGGGACCTCTCGATTAGTGGTCCGACACATACTAACCATTGAGCCACTGCGCCCGACTGGCCACCTTAACAATACTTAAAAACTAAGAGGATGCTACATAGAGTTACTTACCGTCCTGGGAGGGCATGTTGAGGTTGACCCCTTTCAAACCAACAAGCCATCAAAATTCGGCGAATCGCTTGTCCGGTTACATGCCTAATCAACATACGTCATCTCAACATTTCGTCGCCTGATAATTGTTTTGTTCCATACGCCACTTTTGTCGTTTTTGAGTTAGGAACGGATTCTATGGTAATTTTGTATGTATGATTCGATTTGATCTTAGTCTTTAAAATCCCGAGATATCGAACATCGATTTTGTCCCATATCCACCAAAATCAACAGTTTGTAGAATTGTTTTGTGCTATAAACCATTTTTTGGCGTTTGGGACAAATTTTCCATATAATTTTTCGCAATTTTTTTTGCAAGAATTGTTTTGTTCCACGTGTATATCACGGCGACAAGAGATACAAAAAATTTTAACAAAGTTGAGAATTGGTTTGTCCTACATTTTTTATTTTTTTTTTTTTTTAAAGAAAAGGAAATCCAAATCCATTGTACTACCAGGCAGAAATCCTCCTTTTGGTATAGAGGCATGTGAATGGGTGGCGTATGTTGTTGTTCCCCATGGGGATTGAACCTGCACCGCATGGGTAGGAAGCCAACGCACTAACCTCTACACCGTCGCCACCCTGCGTGTCCTACATGCACTAGTGTTAAAGAAAAGCTATGTATGTGGGACACTGATCGCAAACAACATTTTAGTATTGGTTTGTTCCACCTCCATTACAGATATTCGACATTATTATTATTAAGTAGTAATATGTGATTTTATTGATACATTCAAAATTCATATGTTACAAAAGATTCACATAAAATAAGCATTGGCTTATGCCGTCATTATTATTATTATTATTTTTTATTAAATATTCTTTATTTCAAACAGTTTTGTTTTCAGAGGTTTACAAAGAATCTATGGACATGGCATGTTGCCGTCTACCAGATAATGACATTTCATTTAATATAAAATAAAGCTTAAAATATATGATTGGTAGTTCATGATTTAACAAATTTCAAAAATTATAGCACCTAAATTAAGTAAAAGGTTGAAAAACTTAAACAACTGAGATTCAAATACCTCAAAAACTATTTCGATAAGTAAGAGCATGGTCACAGAATTTTGAGAGGTTTATCCACCCTGCCGATCCATTTAATATTTGTATCGCTGTGTTCTAGAAAGGACACTATGTTGAAAGTAAAGCCTTCGGATCTCCTGCAAGATTGGGCATATAGCTATTAAATGGAAAACATCATCTCACTCGGATCTGTTGCAGAAGTCACACAAGAGTGGTAGGTCTGACCGATATGAGGCAAATAAAATAAGATAAGAATTTCTACCCTTGCTCTAAAAATAGTGCTTATACGAGGGCGGGTCAATAAGTCCGTGACTTTTTGAATTTCTGACCTCTTTACTGAAACGGCAACACTGCTCCTGTCAACAGGCATCTGTCAGTTGACTCCTGTCAAAATTTAAACTTGCTGCGTCAGTTAGTTTGTGTTTGACAGCTATTTTTATCAGACTACTCACTAATTTGAGGAGAAAATGGAAAAAAGTGAATTTCGTGTGCTTATTAAGCATTATTTCTTGCGAAAAAAAACCATTACCGAGACCAAGGCTAAGCTTGAAAAATACTATGAGGACTCTGCACCATCGATTTCAACGGTAAAAAAGTGGTTTACTGAATTTCGTTGTGGCCGTACAAGCACTGAAGAAGCCGAACGTCCTGGACGCCCAGTTGAGGTCTCTACACCCGAAACAATCGAAAAAATTCACGATATGGTGTTGGCCGACCGAAGATTGAAAGTGCGAGAGATTGTGGAAGCCGTAGGGATCTCGCATGGCTCAGTGGTTTCAATTTTGAATGATCACTTGGGCATGAGAAAGCTTTCGACCACAACGCAATCGTGTAACAACTTCACAGGAAGGTTTGGCATTGTTTAATCGCAATCTGGAGGAGTTTTTGCGCCGTTTTGTAACCGTGGACCAAACATGGATCCATCACAACATACCAGAGACCAAACAACAGTCAAAACAGTGGGTTTCTAAGGGTGAATCGGCGCCAAAGAAGGCCAAGGTGGGTTTGTCAGCCAATAAAGTTATGGCGACTGTTTTTTGGGATGCACGCGGGATAATCCACATTGACTACCTTCAAAAGGGAAGAACAATCAATGGGGAATATTATGCCAACTTATTGGACCGATTCAATGACGATTTGAAAAAAAACCGACCTCATTTGGCCAAGAAAAAAGTTCTTTTCCACCAAGACAATGCAAGGGTGCACACATGTGCAGTTGCCATGGCAAAAATCCATGAATTGGGCTATGAATTGCTCCCTCATCCACCCTATTCTCCAGATTTGGCTCCGAGCGACTACTTCTTGTTCCCAAACCTGAAGAAATGGCTTGGTGGAAAAAGATTTGATCCAATGATGAAGTCATCTCGCAAACAAAGGCCTATTTTGAGGACCTCGACAAATCATTTTTTTTGGAAGGGATAAAAAAATTGGAGAAACGTTGGACAATGTGTATAGAGCTCAAGGGAGACTACGTTGAAAATAAAATTATTTTTTTATCAAAAAATCTGTGTTTTATTCCAAAAGTCACGGACTTATTGACCCGCCCTCGTAGCTTTCACAGGGAGATCGATTTTAAAATAATTATCAGCTTGAAGGCGATGGTTTAATGCTCTGTATGTAACCCTTGTTGTGGATGCCGATGCACGATTCAAATGTTGAAGATAAATTTGTTCGTCAACTTTTGAAATTACATTTGAGAACAGCTCCTGCCAATTATCTAGATTGGATTCGGAAAGATTGAGAGGGAGGCCATGAGAGCGTGCAAATGCAACCCATTCTTTAAACGGTAACGCTTGTGTGCGCAAAAGGTTAGTCATGATAGACGTGTGGAGACTAACCCCGGGTTTTTTCATAGTTTTTAGGAAAAAATCGGAATTATCCTTTGGGTTTTTGATATACACGGGGGAAATACCAGACTCTACGTGGATCGCATATGTTGGAGTTGAATTCGGTAAACAAAATAGACGTTTGAAAAAGGATCTTTGAACTTGTTCAAAATCGTTGAAGTATATATGGCCGAAAGTTTGAATACCGTTGCACATGCAGGTGTTGACAGTTGTTTCAAAAACACGATATTTTGATCCCAGGTCTATATTCTGGTTGGCGAAGAAATTCGGCCACATAACGCTAAGAGCAGTTTTCGCTTCCTTGCTCTTTAATTGTACGTGCTTCGTAAAACTGGCATTTGCCGATAACAGGACTCCCAGGTATTTAAACTCCTGCACAACCTCTATGCATTCACTCATAGTAATTTGTACCGAAATAGCAGCCAGACACATGCAACACGTCCTTTCCCAACGAGGAGGCTGCCATTTAAATGACACAACAGCCAAAAAGTTTAGTCATTTGTTATAGGCGTCATTAAAGAGCGATCACACGGCCATTTTTTCCGTCATTTTAATGGCACAAAATTCATGTCATTTTCTCCGCCATTTTCCTAGTCATTTAAATGAAATGTTATCCCAAAAATGGCGATCACACAGAACGACATTAAAATGACGGCTTTGTGACGCGATTTTTACGTCAAAGCGCCATTAATATGACGCGAAAAAATGGTCGTGTAATCGTAGCTTAACGGCGGTCCAAAGCATTCTATTCAACATTTTTTCGTTATGAGTAAGCTCAACCCCGATTTGTATGACTTCGAAGAATTTCTCCTCCGCATTTTGCATAAGTCGACTCCCACACATATATTTGCACCTTCGGCGAACGCATTTATAGCTAATATGTCTGCTCGCAAACATTTCCCTTCCAAATTGTTTGAAACATAAGTGCGAAACATGCTCCCATGAAATGCATTAAAGCGTATCACTGAGAGTCATGTGGCTGAAGTAATCTCAAAAATGCAAGCATTTGAATTTCCTTGATCCCTTAATAACCAACTGTGAAAACATGAAACCAACTTTATGCAAATTAAGATACCTATCCATGGGGAGCCAAAAATATGCACCATAAGGTTGGATGAACTTTCAAAGTTTAAATGGGTCTTTAACATACTCGCCGAGCACTCGCTTCTAATCTTTCAACATTTCCACATAAAACCTATTGACGCCAACCTCACTTCATGACATCATTACACAATCGCGCACCAGAGTATGCCCACCATCGTCCCAGTATCGGCATGCCACCAAAGTCAAATAATTAGACATTCTGTTGTGAAGATTGAAGACTACCGCTAAAAACTAACGAACCCCGCGAATCTCCTTTATCTAATCCTTCGGATCACCAACCGGAGAACAATCGACAAACTCACGTCGCGCTTCGTGGCAATTTTCCCGGCAGCCAAGACTACCTTTTCTGTCACTTGCAGCCCACTTTATCAGACAAGACGCCTGACTGCTGCTCTTGGGTTGCACTGGCATGGCACTGCCTTTCGTAATCGTGTTCCAAAAAAAAACAAGCGTGCTAACAACAGAAAACAAAAGTCAAAGTAGCGCTGCTAAAAATAGCCAACATCCGCCCACCGAAATCATGTCGCCAGACGTCATACCAGGGTTCTATATATCTGCTGCGCGTCGGCGGAGATGGTGTTCGTCTTTGTCGTCGGCGTCGCTGCGCTGGTAGGACATGATTCGCAACACGCGTTGTTTCTTGAGTAGCTTAAAGCTTTGGTGCTTGAGCGAGGAAAATTAATTGGTCTTTTTCTATATTTTTTAATTTTTTTCTAGATTTTGCTTGGAAACGGGCGGGGGACTATTGAAATCAGCAAATTTTGACACATCTAGTTTGATTTAGCAATTATTTTCCTATCAATGCGTAATTTTGCGATATGCCATTGGCATTATGTACTCGTATTTTAATTGTGGTGACCATAAGGCGGCGTATTGCGACAGCAACAGCAGGCGACAGCAGCGCCGGATAACGAGGATGAAAGTTCATAAAATTAAAAATTTTCCTTACATTAGGAACGGATCAGTGAATTTTGCTCAATTTGATTGGGTCGTAGTCTAGTTGCTTGTGCATGACTGAAAATTAAAATGTCACGTTTTTAACGTAGAAATCCAACTAAATCTGTGAGATGGAAGTAATTTATTCGTACTCATTTATTGCAGCAATAACTTAGTGATGTGGTTGTCACCTTTTTAAAGCTACGAAGTGTTGCTGTTTCTGTGTACAAAATTAGAAACGTTCTGCGATGGCATTCGGTTGATGGAGGAGAGCTCTGCAATGAATCGTGTCAAGGCTGTTTTACAGAATCATTATTAACTTTTGTTCAAAAGACAGTTCAAAGTTGAGGACGATTCGAACTAAGAGACTTCTTCACAAAGTCAGGTGCTTATGGCGTATTTCCCAACTGCGTTGTCTCCTTGGGCGGAATACATTTACTCGACAAGCTCAGTGTACAAAACTTAGCCATCGCCGGCGTTGAAATCGATGTTATTCTTCTTTAGAGAAAAACCTAAAGTCCTTGGATTTTCTGAGGAAAGAAATATCTAACTGACAAATTCGTAATAGAAAATATTTTCAAATTTTGCTATATTAGACCCAAATATGGCAAAAGAAACCCCCACATCCAGTAAATGCAGATAGGTTTCGACTACCCAGTATAGATGGAGTTCGATTCACTGATATGATTAAACAGTGGAGCTCTTTAAATACGGCGATTATGTTTTGGTAGGGCGCATGTACCAATACCAAATCATCAACCAAGTATGGGTTGAAGAAGGCATTCCCGGTGATTGGACTTTTATTTATAATGTACGCGCACTTAAGGGATTTTTCAGTACCCCTTATCATGTGTGGGCGTTAAGGAAATTTGGATTAGAAGAAAAGGAGAGGTCCTGATGCACATGGTTTTGAGTATTTGTAGGTTATACTGTGAAGGAAAACAGAGCGTGGAAGAGTATTTCACATTCGTTTTGTACGGCTGAGGAAATATTCTTTGAAATTTACTGCACGCCCGAATACACACTTGAGGTTGGACTGATGAGCATTCCTTGCATGACAGGTAATGCGGTTGAAATGCTCTAGGGTTGGCAACTGCAACTGGTTATTTCGTTTGAGCACTTATGGTGGAAATAACGATAAAATAACAAAAGACAGGAGACATTGCGATAATGACTAAGAGAGTCAATTGATTTAATCCTGTCAAGTAGCTCCAAATAAGTGCGTTGTACTCAAGTTTCGGGCGGATAAACACCTTATAAGAAGAGTATATGTGGACCAAATTGTTGATTTGTTCGTGTGTTGAATTTTTGTGTTGAGTTGACAAATCGTCGCCTGAGAATTGTTTTGTTCCATATGCCATTGGCACTTTTTCGAGAAAAATGCATTTAAAGGTTTTCGATACTTGGTATTCCGAAACTGTGTGATAGGAATTTGTTAATCTTTTTAACTAGAAGTTACGACCATACCACGTCGAGTTAATCGGTTCTCGGCAGATCACCGAAATTAAACGACGTTGGGCGCGGTTAGTACGTAGATGGGGGACCGTTTGAGAACAACCGCGTGTAGTTGGGCAGTCCCATCTACAGAGTTGAGGTAGATAATTATACGTGGTATCACAATGGACCTAAATTGGTCTAAGTGTGTCGGCTTCTGCCGACAGCCACCTAAACCTAACCTAACCTAGTCTTATAAAGAGTTTACCTACCAATTTTCAAAGTGTTTTGCCAAATGGCTAACGGTAATTAAGGTCTCCTTTTTAGGGTTCCGTAGCTAAATGGCATAAAACGGAACCCATATAGATTCGTCAGGTCTGTCTGTCTGTCTGTCTGTCTGTCCGGGCATGCCACAGCCACTTTTTTCCGAAACTATAAGAGCTATACTGTTGAAACTTGTTAAATAGATGTATTCTGTGAACCGCATTAATATTTTCACACAAAAATAGGAAAAAAACAATAAATTTTGGGGGTTCCCCATACTTAGAACTGAAACTAAATAAAAATAATTTTTCATCAAACCCATACTTGTGGGGTTTCTATGGATAGGTCTTCAAAAATGATATTGAGGTTTCTAATATCATTTTTTTCTAAACTGAATAGTTTGCGCGAGAGACACTTCCAAAGTGGTAAAATGTGTGCCCCCCCTGTAACTTCCAAAATAAGGGAATGATAAAACTAAAAAAAAATATATGATGTACATTACCATGCAAACTTCCACCGAAAATTGGTTTGAACGAGATCTAGTAAGTAGTTTCTCTTTAATACGTCATAAATCGTAAAGAGCAATTTACCTTTCATTCAATCAACTCAAATATAAAAAAAAACATTTAATTTCATAAACATAAACCTTATGCGTAAACCGTGAACCATTATTTTCTAATAATCAATCTATAATAGGTGCCTAATTCGCGCGGAACCCTTCATGGGCGAGTCCGACTTGGCCTCTTTTTTGACTTGTGTCCCACCTCCTACATTTTGAAATTGATTTTATTTCCATACACGTGGAACACAAAAAAAATGGATATGGCATAAAACAATTCTCATCCAAAATATCTGAAAGGCAAGAAAGCATTGAGTTGGATGCTTAAATTTGAAAAGAAAAATCGATTTCATCTTTTTTATTAATACAGTTTTTATTAAAAAAAAATCAAATAAGAAAATTATTCAAGCATTGAACCAGTGAGTGAAAAATATCAGATCAAATCAGATCAGGAAAGTACAGCTTCGAGTCATAATGTTCACCTCTCAGCTGCGAAATTTCAAATAGATAATCCTCTTTGTTTTCTAGTGAATTTCGGGTTTTGAGTGAGCATTGTACCATCAATGTTTGGCCTGATGTCGATTTGATCACAATTTGAACTCGTTCCATGTTATTCTTTCGTTTTTTTTTCATATATATGTGAATATTTGTAACATTAAACTATGAAATACGATATCTCATGCCAAGCAAAATCAGTTGGCATCAGTGAATTTTCAAATTCGACACATTTTATTAACTTGCCCTATCTACCTCTAAGCTAGGTACAGAAAATCTTGTGTTAAACTGATCCGCACAGCTTCATGGAACACAAATTGACAGAACGTAGACCACTTTGCGGCAAGATTTTTACTCATGAAACACCAAATCTTGTACTTTTCTGATTTTGTCTGAACTTATCTGTGCAGCTAAGGTTCATTAAACACATCTATTGAAACCATATGTATTCAGTGATTGACTGCTCGTACATCTGCAACTAGGTTTTGCGTTTGCTGCACTATTCATCACCGCACCGAATTCATATCTTCATTATGTCGAATATCTAGGAAGTTTTTGACTATATATGAGAAATTTCTATGTGGAACTAAGGCGGTGGTATGGGATTGATCAGAGACGTCAACCTGCTTTGAAACGAAGGGAGGTGTTCCTCAAGGGTGTATCTTGAGTCCGATCTTCTTTGCTCTTTTTATTGAAGATATTTGTGAGAGCTTGTCTGGGGGCGTCAGTATGCGGATACGGTTATCAAAGTACTTCTATACACGGACAACCTTGTCATGCTGGCAGATAACCCTTCTTCTCTTCAACTTCAAATCAACAAGCTTCAGAGGTATTGCAGCTCCTGGGACCTTAGGATAAATGCTCTTAAAACAAAGATAATGGTGTTTGAAGCTCGGAAATGTAATAGATCTAGAGAAGAAAATTGGTTTCTGGGCAGTGAATGCATAGAGGTTGTGCAGGAGTTTAAATACCTGGGAGTATTGTTATCGGCAAATGCCAGTTTTACGAAGCACGTACAATTAAAAAGCAAGGAAGCGAAAACTACTCTTAGCGTTATGTGGCCGAATTTCTTCGCCAACCAGAATATAGACCTGGGATCAAAATATCGTGTTTTTGAAACAACTGTCAACACCTGCATGTGCAACGGTATTCAAACTTTCGGCCATATATACTTCGACGATTTTGAACAAGTTCAAAGATCCTTTTTCAAACGTCTATTTTGTTTACCGAATTCAACTCCAACATATGCGATCCACGTAGAGTCTGGTATTTCCCCCGTGTATATCAAAAACCTAAAGGCTAATTCCGATTTTTTCCTAAAAACTATGAAAAAACCCGGGGTTAGTCTCCACAAGTCTATCATGACTAACCTTTTGCGCACACAAGCGTCACCGTTTAAAGAATGGGTTGCATTTGCACGCTCTCATGGCCTCCCTCTCAATCTTTCCGAATCCAATCTAGATAATTGGCAGGAGCTGTTCTCAAATGTAATTTCAAAAGTTGACGAACAAATTTATCTTCAACATTTGAATCGTGCATCGGCATCGACAACAAGGGTTACATACAGAGCATTAAACCATCGCCTTCAAGCTAATAATTATTTTAAAATCGATCTCCCTGTGAAAGCTATAAGCACTATTTTTAGAGCAAGGGTGGAAATTCTTATCTTATTTTATTTGCCTCATATCGGTCAGACCTACCACTCTTGTGTGACTTCTGCAACAGATCCGAGCGAGATGATGTTTTCCATTTAATAGCTATATGCCCAATCTTGCAGGAGATCCGAAGGCTTTACTTTCAACAGTGTCCTTTCTAGAACACAGCGATACAAATATTAAATGGATCGGCAGGGTGGATAAACCTCTCAAAATTCTGTGACCATGCTCTTACTTATCGAAATAGTTTTTGAGGTATTTGAATCTCAGTTGTTTAAGTTTTTCAACCTTTTACTTAATTTAAGTGCTATAATTTTTGAAATTTGTTAAATCATGAACTACCAATCATATATTTTAAGCTTTATTTTATATTAAATGAAATGTCATTATCTGGCAGACGGCAACATGCAATGTCCATAGATTCTTTGTAAACCTCTGTAAACAAAACTGTTTGAAATAAAGAATATTTAATAATAATAATAATAATATGAGTGAAATGGAATACGAATCGTTCTGTCAACTATGGTGTGCGTTTGAATACCCAAAGTACAACAAAGTCGAGCAAGTTGAGCAAAACCCAGAAAACAGGAGTGAATAGGGATAGGAAACTTGGCTATTCGTGGAACGACGAAGAAGAATCGCGTTTGATTGTGGCGGTGCAAAAGCAACGGCCGCTTTGGGATAGCTCAATTCCAGAATACAAACTTCAGCATGTCAAAACCGATTCATGGGAAATTGTTATACTAGAGCTGGCCATCGACGTAGTTGATTTAACAGAAGCCAGAAAGACGTGGAATAGCATGCGCAGCAACTTCAAGGCGTTCGTGACGAAACTGCACAGGACAAAGTCCGGTCAAGTTGCAATCGATGCAGGTGATGTAAAATATCCACATTTCCGAGAATTGCTGTTCATTGAATTGACCGAAGTGGAGCAATCGACCGAGTCGGTGTCAACCATGGAACTGGTAAAATCTTGGCGATCGAAAACTCAAACCAGCGGGCAGGTAGCGCAGCGTGATTACCAGTCGTGCTTCCGCTGAAAGGCTCTCTCGCATATTTGCGTTCTGTTTTTCGATGTGTGGCTTCACCAACCACAACAAATAATCGAATTGATTGGCTGACATACGAAGGACATTGCGATATAGCTCAGCTTCTTCTTCGCGCAATTCGAGCAGTAATCCAGCACAAAATCCACTCTTCTCGCGACGGCTCAACCACTTCTTTTGCCAAATACTCCGCTTTCATCGCGTTGGCTCGTAATCAAGATCGTCTTCACTCTTTCCAGCACACGCCAAATACGCCGTCTCCACAATTTCCAACATCATCGCAAAAGTTCTTTTGACATTATTTTTATTAAGATGAGAGAAAAACACTAAATGACAGTAGCTATATTTTTCTCATTGGTCATTACGAAATCGAAATAATAGGAAAGGTGACATTTGTCATTTTGATGAGGCAAGTCATTACCATGTGATCGTCATTTTTCGCTCGTCATTTAATGGCATCCCAACGGAAATTCTAAATGACTCGCAATGTCCGTCATTCGATTTTGGGACAAAAATGACGATGATAGTCATTTCGTATGATCGCCATTTTTTCGCAAATGACCAATGACGAATCGTAGCTTGAATGTCTCCCTAATGCGATATTTTTCCCTTACGTAACAACGTCATTTAAATGACTCGAAAAAATGGCCGTATAATCGTAGCTTTAGTCCCGACCCGTGAAGGGTCTTTGCCTGAGACAGTGCAGCTTTCCATCCTCTGCGATTACTGCATGCTGCTTCCAGTTGTCCAGACCAAGCGCTATGGCATCCGCGGTGGCTTGGTCTTTAAAACGGAGGTTCGGTCTTCCTTGCCTTCTCGAAACAGGGCGCTGGGAGTCGAAGATCCTCTTGGATGGAGTATGTGAAATCTGTTCCTCATTGACAGGACGTGGGTTCTCTTCTTGCCCTATCACTTTTTCTACATGAGGCCCATTTAGCAGCTGTTGGAAATGCTGCTTAAATACATCTACTATTCCCTGCGCTTCGGTGACTAGGTTTCCGTCGCTGTTTCGAAGAGCCTGCGTTCCGGCCTTAAAGCCAGCAGCTCGATGTTGTTTCGATCGCTAGACTCTTCGATTTCCTTGAGCTGGGAGACTGCGTATGCCCTCTTGTTTTTACACAGGATCTTCGTCTCCTCCCTTCTATTGGCTCGATACTCTTCCCACGCTACCCTTGATTTGCGCTGCAGCGTTTTTAAATGTTCATCTTCTGTCGCATTCTTCCGAAAAGCACATACATCATCATAGCACGGGCTTTTTCTCTGGGGTGTGTATGGATGAAATAAATGGTTTTTGGCCATAGAATGGAGCTTGAGCCTAAAAATCTGGCCCGGCCAATTAATTTGCAACTTTTTTTTATTGAAAAATCATGGCGAGCATATATAAACTACTTAGTTGGGTAGTTGATTTGAAATGGCCTTCGATGATGTACACTTTGCTTAAAGAAGGTCTATTGTGATTCCTTTGGGAAGGGGCAGGTGGGTCACGCTACCTGCTACCAGTACCAATTGCTTTTTATTATGATATTGTCAATGTCAGCCGTGCAGGCATTGTTGAGATCATTTAGATCGTCAAAAAGGTATTAACCTTAAGTAGCCCTCCTTGTGCGGGACACTTGCACATGAACTGCAGGAATGGCTCCTCTTCTTGCTCGCCTTACAGCTTCTGCAGAAATCATTTTACCCAATCTCTGAGCATGCCCTATCGCACAATATCGAATAATTATGTTTTTTTTAGGGTGGAGAGGGTTTTTCTCTTTTGTTTTTGAAGTCCGTTTGATCTTCTCCAGCTTTGGCTATAACCGTCCAGCGGCGCTGCTTAGGCAGGCTCAAGCTCAAGGTCCCTATTTTCCTAGCAGACGACATTGGTGCATCAATACTGTCTATGGTGTCATGTTATTTGTAGTGCTTGTATCTGAATTGTGCTCCTCCTAAATGAAGCATCTCAATAATTCAATATCCAAAATTTATTTGTTGGCCTTGTGAGCATTGTCTTCGTTTCTTTAATTTTTTGACAATCGGTTTTATTCTCAACGAACGGCAGCTGAAATGACTTTCCTTGACAGCAGGAGTAACTCAGCTTGATCGAATAAGAACGTCCAAGGTTTGAGGAAGACTTCACATCAAAGAACCTATCTCAAGCAAAATAGAGCACCAACGGCTCAGTTGGTACTGAGATCATGCGAACGCCGTCAAAAGGGCATTAAGGCCCATTTAGACGATCATTTCAGTTTCAGTTTCAGTTGCGCTATCAGTTAAGCTTTCAGTTAAACTGATGTCTAAATTGAAGCGTTTAACTGAAACTGAAACTGATGGAATTCCCATAAGTTGTCAGTTCAG
This sequence comes from Portevinia maculata, assembly GCA_949715645.1. Taxonomy (NCBI): domain Eukaryota; kingdom Metazoa; phylum Arthropoda; class Insecta; order Diptera; family Syrphidae; genus Portevinia; species Portevinia maculata. The sequence goes on from OX454526.1 coordinate 228,323,219, forward strand.
TTGTCAGTTAAACTGATGTGTAAATACGTTTCAGTTCAGTTGTCAGTTCAATCGTCATTTCAATTGCAGTTGGCGGTGAATCAACATTTTAGAATTCCTGTTTTTTTTTTCAATATGTCGAAACGGAGTGATAATATGGTCGATTTCATTGAAATTTATCGGCTTTCATCGTCCATTACGCAATGTATTTCTTCTGACTTTCGACTGCTCACAAAAAAAATAAAAGCCCAACTGAACACTGTACTGACGTCTAAATGCACTGTCTTTTTTAACTGAACTGATAACTGATTGTCTAAAAGGGCCTTTAATCGAATTTCCTATACAATCACGAAATAGAGGCAGGCATAAAAACTCCTGGATCATACAAATACAACAACACCAGCTTTTGATTGGTCTCAGTGATGAACTAATTCAAAATTGGGAGGCCTGCACACGTACTCTTTGACGTCAAACCGGCGAATACTTCCAGGCAGACCAGTAGGGATGCAGTGAAGTGGGAGGGTTTTGATCCCTTAAGTCCAGATCATAATATTTTCTTTAAAGAAAAGATTAATTTAATTATGTTGTTTGCTTTGGGCAACAAAGTTTACAATAATGAAATCGACCTATATTTTTATCATTTCGAATTCTTACTTTTTGATCAATCACACACTTATAAATTTTGGTTTTAAAATCTAGAATCAAAATTACAAAACTTAAGGCAATAGAATGAAAACCAAACCAAGGAATCCTTTTTTTGTATTTGTACAAAAACTTCGAAACCGAACAAGCGGGAAAATTTCAATGACGCATGCAGCTAATATTTGGCGCCAATTATCGCCCCACGAAAAGCTGCCATATCGTTTATTGGCTGTTAAACACAATCAACAATCGAAAAACAGGAAACCTCAAACCGGACCGCGAAATTTGAATATAAAGCAAAGGATAAATTGCTCGTATATTAATTAGTGGAATGCTTTCGAAATCTTATGAGTGCATGTGACATCGATTTGATGATTATGACAGAAATTTAATTTTATTTTATTTTGTATCGTTGTGAATATTACGGCAAAGCCTATGTATATAATTGAGATAAATAAAAAAATATATAGAGATAGATAGATAGATAGATTCTTTATTTTTTCATCATAAAGTTTACAAATTGGTATACTTAAGAATAAGGACATGGCAATACTGCCGTCTGCCTGAGATGACATTTCATAATATGATTTAAAAATAAAAGAAATAATAAAAAGCTAAAATTTTAAAATATAAAGAACAGGAAAAAACAAAAAAAAAAAAAAACAAAAAATGTTTAACAAAAGATATGAAGAAATATTATTATAAAGCAATGCTATCAATTTTAACGTGATTTGAAACACAAAATATTATACAATTTGATTAGCTGTTTATACAAAATTTTATCAATTTTAACATGATTTGAAACCCAAGATAATACACAATTTGGTTAGAAATAGCTGTTTATACAATATTATCAATTTTAACGTGATTTGAAACACAAAAGAGATATTATCAAATTTAGTACTCGTATGATCAGCAACAAAACAATAAATAGTTAGGTATAAAATTTGGTCAAAACTGCATAAGCGGGTAATCGACTAAGTTTAATATGTGAAACTGTTACGGTGAGAAAGAGCATGTTGGCAATATTTAAAGAGGCTGAGCCAGCCCATTGCTCCATTTAAAATTTCAAAAAGTTTGTCCAAAGATATAAAGGTTAGGTTAGGTTAGGTTTATGTGGCTGTCGGCAGAAGCCGACACACTTAGACCAATTTAGGTCCATTGTGATACCACGTATATTATCTACCTCAACTCTGTAGATGGGACTGGCCAACGACACGCGGTTGTTCTCAAACGGTCCCCCATCTACGTACTAACCGCGCCCAACGTCGTTTAATTTCGGTGATCTAACGAGAACCGATTACTTACTTACTTTTAAATTCATTTTTATTAATTATTAGCTTATATCAACTTAAATACTAGACAAAAATGATTAAATCTAACTTAAAATTAACAGGATACTTATTCTAGATTATTGATCCTTATGCGGACGCCCTAAACTTAACTATATCTTATAATTATTGCCTTTCGGCCTAAAAACTATTTACGAACTAGTCTTACATATGTATTCGTCGAGAAAATCAAATAAAACTCGGTATCATTATTAAGATTTTATATTTTTTATATAAAACAAACTACAAACTACCTATTCTACTTACTTAAACTACTTAACGTATTCTAACTATAATTAGGATTCTGATCACTCGTTGCATTACGAAACAAGTGGTCAAAATCCCAATTGCTTCCCGAGCGCCTGGCAGTCGTCAACGTGCACACGCGCTGCCGTGAGCTGACTGATGCCTTACAGAATCAATCACCTCCCGGAAGCACCACCACAAATTGGCGAGCCCGGCCTCTCCCAGAAACGCCCTAGCTAACTTAATCTAACTTATAAACTAAGAGGATGTTACCTAGAGTAACGCACCGTCTTGGGAGGGCATGTTGACCCCTCCCCCCTCAAAAAGCCACCAAAATTCGGCAAATTGTTTTTCCGTATCGAATTTATCCCTCTCCGCTATTGCGGTACTAAAACGAAGGAGCTCATGAGCATTGGCGACGTCCTCGCCGCGGATGAGCCGCTTATTTCTCGCGCTGCGGTAGCGGTGGTATAATACCGGGATACCATCCCTCGTCTGTACCAGCCCTTTTGCATCAATATGGATAAATGCCTCCGGCGGGATAAAGCCAGACCGGAGCGTACTCTCTATGTACATTTCATTGGGGTAGTAAGCCCCAAAGATGAGACTATTGCCGCTGGCCATCGCCCTTGCAACGTGCCTTCGAGTCACCTTAATGAGGAAATTGTCAATCCTATTCAACTGAGCCCCATCGTATAGGACCTTGTTGGGATAGTATTTTATATAGTTGGATTCAGGCGTTCGGAACAACCGGAGACAGGTCCTAAGACATTGTCTCTCCAAAACCCGAATCTTTTCCATATAACTAGGCGCTATATTAAACCACAATGGACAACCATAAGCGATGATCGGCCTTATAAGGGCCACGTAGCAAATGACCTTCACTCTAGAGTCAAGTTGACTGCTATGAAACAGTCTCCTTGTCAGAGCATAAGCCTTCTTGGCACCAGCAAGACAAGCAACTATATGCCTATCGAAATACAGATACTGGTCAAGCCAGATACCTAGATATCTAACTACGCTTCTCACCGCCAATGGCTGCCCATTTTGTCCAATAATGGCCAATTTCTTCCAGTTTTTTCTGGTATCCCTAGAGGCCCCAGCCAATGGAGTTCTGAACAAGATTGTTTCCGTCTTCTGAAAGTTGATTTTCAAGTTCCAGTCGTCGCAATATCGCTTAATTTGATCGAAGTCACGCTGCAAAAGGATATTAATGACCTCGATTTTAGGACCTGATCTGTATGCCACCAAATCGTCGGCATACGCTATAGCATGTCTGAGTGAACCCACCAGATCACTCGTGTAAATGTTAAACAGGATCGGAGAATTGACCGCCCCCTGCTGTAAACCGTTTTTAATTTCAAAGACTCTGCTCGAAGTTACGTTGCCACATTTGACAACGAACTTCTTTCCCATAAGCATATTATAGATTACATATAACAAAGGTTTGTGCATCCCCCGCCTGGTCAACTTGTAGAAAAGTCCCTCTAACCATACGGTGTCGAAAGCCTTCTCAAAATCAACTAGACAAGCACCCGTGCATTGGTTGTTGCATTTATTCCACTGAATGTCGGAAACCAGTTTCGACGCGGCATGAATAGTGTCATGCCTCGCCCTGAAACCAAACTGGTTGTCCGGAATTATGTTATTGTCCTCGACCCACTTTAACAGGGCTCTATTGACAACCTTTTCGAAGACCTTGCTAATATTCGGAAGCAAGCTAATTGACCGGAGATTGGCAGGGTTCGTCCTATCTTTACCTTTTTTCGGGATAGGGTGTACCACAGCTATCTTCCAATGCGCCGGATAATGTGCATTATTCAGCGCATTGTTAAACAGCGTGGTGAAAATATCTACAGCCTCCAGAGGCAGGTGTCTCAATACGACGTTTGGGACACCATCCATCCCCGCCGACTTTTTATTCTTTAGTGACTCGAAGATGCACAGAAGATCATCCTTCGACACGAACAAGTGCGATGCATCTCGGCCATTGGCGACAACTGCATTAGCATGGTTTTCATCAGTGAATACGGTGAATCCGTTATTCTCAGATCGCCAATTCTCAAGTTCGGTGCGCAGATAGAAGTGGCTCACCAGAGCCCTATTCTCAATGTCGTGGTTACGGCGAACAGGATTGTTCACCGTATACACGGCCTCGAAACAAGCGCCCAGCAAATCCACTTTCTCCTGTGGGTCCTCGACCACGAAAAAATCGTCGTTTGAAGCGACACTTTCTGGACTTATTCCAGCAGTCAGTACTGTCTGTCTGTTCTCTGCTGTCTGGGAGATTCGAACACAAGGAATATCATTGTGATCTTTCCTCCTGAACAACTTATTTATCTGTGGGAACATATTCGGACTACAGGTTTTAATAGCCCGAATTTTATTGCCCCAATACAGACTTACAGATTTTCTGTAATTTTCTTTTATCAGCTGTTTCAGGATTCGGATCTCTGACTTCAGCATCCTTACCTCCGGGTCGTCGCGATCAGTAAATTGCCTGTACAGCCGTTTAAGCCTCGAGAGCAGTCTACTTTTCTGTCGGTATAGTGCGTCGATTGTAGGGTTTCTGTACTTTTCTGTCTGGTCGTCGTTGGAACGTCCTACTCGAGGAATAGTTCGTTCCATAGTTCGTTTGATGGCGTCGTTCATTTGCAATAAATGCCGATCAATGTCATCATTTGTCATGTTACTGTTTGTCGGTGGCTCGATCCCACTCGAACGTATATCTCGCTTTAAAAATCTGGAGAAGCGCGACCATTGTGCCCTCCGATAATCGAATGAACACACTGCTTCGTACTCCTCCAGCAGCGTTTGCTCGTTCGGGATCCGTATTGCGGCGGCGAGTCCGTAGTGATCACTATCGTACTCAAACGCACGCAAACAGTTCCGCGTGTTTTGATCTATGTTCGTCAGTTGAAGTCTTGCGTCCGTTAAGGCCAAGTCCAGGAAAGCACCGCTTCTTGGGAAAGAAGGGATATCCGTCGCGTACAACTCGAGGTTGTACTCAATCATATTGAGGCGCCACCAGTCGTGAAACTGGTTGCCCCTGGGATTTGCAGTAACATTTCCCCATGCCGCATGTTTGGCATTAATATCTCCGGCCAAGAAGTAATAATTCTCCTCCGAGTTCAGCTGCAGACCACGAAAAAGTGTCTCGAGCTCTGTCATAAATTGGTTTGGTGGAGGTGCAGCAGGTGCGTAAAGCGACACCACATACATTCTCCTCCGGCTATGGAGAGGAATGCATATGATGCATGCCTCCAACAACTGGAACCTACGCACGTCCCACGAGAACCGATTAACTCGACGTGGTATGGTCGTTGGTTAAAGATATAAAACTTTCCCGAAAATGCAACCGGCGAATTTCTTGTAGAATAGGACAAGCAGCAACGAAATGGTTGCCATGGTTTAAATGACTATAAATAGCTCTTGAAGTAAATGAAGATGCTCTGGAAAGGTTATCCAGAAACATTTTGTGATCCACCTTAGCAATCACATCAGAAAACTGAGCCTGCCAATCGGTCACATTAGTTTCTGTTAAGTTTAAACTTGTTTCGTAAGATAAAGCTAGTTCGTTCCAGTTTTTAAACGGGGAAGCATTCACTCGAAGTAATTTTCTTAAGATGATTTTGTGAAGACAAGTTTCACTTCTTTTCATCACTCTAGTAATGAAGTTCGCATTTGCCTTCAAATTTTGTATATATATAGGGACTATTCCTGACTCTACATATATGGCGTAGTTGGGTGTTGAGTTAGGCAAACGAAGTATCCTCTTAAAAAAGTTCCTTTGTACAGTTTCAAAAGCTTCGAAGTGTGTGTATCCGACGGGTTGGACGCCATATGCCATGCATGCATTTACTGTCGCGTTGAAAACTTTGTACTTGGACGTTAAATCAACATTTTGGTTCGAAAAAAACTTTGGCCACATTATATTAAGAGTCAATTTAGCTTCGTTGCTTTTTTCTTTGGAGTGCTTTAGATAGCTTAAATTGTAGGTCAAGAGGACACCCAAATATTTAAACTCTTGTAAAACCTCAATGTGTGTATTGTTTAGAGACCATTTTTCTTCCGCTCGCCTTCTTGATTGTCTCTTTTCAAATATAACAATCTTAGTTTTTTGGGTATTAATTTGCAAGCCCCAAGACTCGCAAAATGAACTTAGACGGTTTATTTGCAATTGTAGCGTGAAAGGATTATCAGCAAGCATAACTAGATCGTCCGCGTACAACAGGACTTTGATTATAATGTTAGCAAAATTAACTCCACCCGGAAGAAGCTCGCAGACATCATCTATGAACAGGGCAAATAATAATGGGCTGAGGATACAACCCTGAGGAACACCTGTAATTGTATCAAATCGATTTGAAAATGTGAAACCGTCCCATACCCTTGCATTTGTTGACGAAAAAAATATATATGTATATCTGTTTGCAACTTATTTGTATTAGGTATATAACGTTAACATATAAACCGAATCCTTTCTGTTTTCGAAATTTCAAAGTCGTGGATACAAGAAGTTACTTCGTCAGCAATTAAAAATTGTTTGTAAGATCGCAAATTTAAGATTGAAGCATGGGATGACCGGAATGAACTTCAGCTAAAATTTTTCTTCCTTTAGTGAAGATGTGATGATCTGGACTAAAGGAGTCATGCATCCTTACGGGTCCGGTGGTAGAGTTTGGCTGTATCGGCAGGCCTCATGATTTCGAATCACTTCATGACTGAGGCTAATGTTGTTGTATTTGTGTGTACCAACTGAGGGGGTCGCGCTCAATTTTCTTTGATGTAGGTCCTGGGATGTGACATGTGATGGATTCTTTGGATCTTGGAACCGCTAAACTCAACAAGCATTGCAAATGAATACATCATTGAAATATATAATATCTGGAGGGATTACGTTGAAATTGAAGACGAAAGAAAGCACTAGTTTGTGCTGCTGGTACTTATGATGCCGATGCTAATGATGAAGTAAGGAGCTTTAGATGACAACGGCAAAGCAATAAAAATGTGTTTGCAGGAAAACATGGTGTCGAAAATCAAGCCCCTTGAGATGATGTTGGTAAAAGATGGCTTAGTAATATGGAGAAAGTTCACAAACGATTTTCATTTGGAGATCAATTAAAAAGTATATTGTTCAGCAGAGGTTAAATTAAAAATAATAAAAAAAGTTAAGCAGGAAGTGAGAAAGAAGCTCAAAGTTGATAGTCAGCAGTCAATAAAATGCATATTGATTATTACAAATTAACTTTAAAAAGGGTTGCTAGTTTTGTTGGCATATTCTTGTTGTTTGAACAGAGTATAAAATACATTCGTAGAGACAGAGTGTAAGAAGGACAAAGATTTAATAAACTGGAATAAACACTAGGGGCACTGTAATGTCGGATGGACGAGTGTAGACCGAGAAATTTTCAATTTCCAAGAAAAAAATATATATCACTACGCCCCTACTTTACAAGTTATTGAAAATTATAAACTGGTACCTCTGGCACATGAGTTGTGTTTTAAAGATTGTTCAATATCGGCATAAATCAACGAAATACGTAGGTATGCCTTCCTTCTTAACGGCGAAGCCATGATCAGGATTAAAAGGTTCATTACCCTTCCACTGAACTGCATTCCTTTATGTCCGCCTGTGGGTTTGCCGATTCGACATCAGTGAATATTATCAGGCCCCAATAAAATGCTTGTTGTGATGCTTTTATGTGATCTAGGCCTATGCCTCTCTTTCGCGTTTGTATTGGAACGTTGATTGATATTGCCTATTTGATAGGGTTCCTATGATCTCTCATTTGATCTCTCATTTGAACATGACATTATAGGTTCTTTGGCGTGAAGGCTTCCTCCGATCTCGGAACTTCTTATTCGATCAATCATTGATTTTCCTGCTGTCATGCGAAGCATCTTTATCTCAGCCGCTGTTAATTTGCCCTCATATTTTGTGTATGAGCGCGGGGCGCACAACTGCGGTGTAGAGCTTTCCTTTCAGCTAAGGGTGCGTTTTTCGATCACAGAAGATGGGTGAGATATCCCGCCACTTCATCCATCCTACGCTTACGTGATGCTTAATGCCATCAGCACAACTTACTTCGCTATTGATCATAGATCGCAGATGCTTGAACCAAGGTTCGTAGAACGATAAAATTTGATTCGTTCTATTATGAAAAGTTCGCAAAGAAACGTCGCTGCTGTAAGTGACCAGGTGTCGGCTTTGTTTGACGAACATGGCATTTAGAACGATAAGAACATATGACTTGCACCATTGTCCCTTCAAATCTCTGCCAACAACCAAAGGAGGGCCTGCTTTTACTGTAATTTGGGGAAAAAGTAGTCATAATAACAATGGGCCATAGCTTTAGGCAAATGGCGCCAAACGAGAATTAGTTGACAACAAGCTGAACATCTGAAGAACGCTGAACTATTGTAACTGCTTATTTGACCATTTGGCATGAACTGGCGGCCAGGTCGCCAGATCGTCAGACTTGACAGCGGCGGTCTTCTGCCTTTTGGGGATTTTTGAAATCGCGCTTACCACAACAAATCACAAACCTAGCAAGCTTTGAAAGAAAACATTAAAGAAAAAATCACCAATTTGGAGACAGATATTTTGCGAGCAACAACCAACAATTCAGTGGGTGGTCATTTGATCGATATCATTTTTTTCAATGTCATCAATTTTACACCTTCGAATAAACTTTCCCTGAAAACAGCCCATTTTTTTCATTTGTAGCAAAATGAAAGCCAGTTCACATTACGACTTAGGGTCAAATAACGCTGTGTTCCAGTAATACCTGTTTTTGTTTTGCACTGCCCCACCTCTTGCGAAAGTCTGACAAACATCGCAGAGTAGCTATTGTCATGAGAAGCTTCTCAAACTCGCCTTCGGATTCAGCGTTGAATTGTATGAAGCTTCCAATTCACACACGTAAATTGTTTGAGAACCTACTTTTTAGGCCATATATGGGCGGTTAATGCCTAATAATTTTCTCAAACTTGTTTATTTAAAATGTGGTGTGTACCCAAGGCATCATGTGGATATTATCTTAAATTTTTCAGTTCCTATTTTCTTTAGATTAAAAACACTATCAATACTGTAAATACTGTTTTTATAAAGTTTTCGGATTTACAGAAGTATCAGGTGTTTTTTGACGATTTCATAGTGAAATAAGTGTAAGCCCCGGCGCTATAAGAGTACTCACGAATATAGCTTCAAAAATAAGATATGAACTCGTAAACTGGAAAAAAATGTGAGTAAAACTGAGAAATATATACATTGGAAGGGGTGCTAACACCCTACATACATTGCAAATCCTAACCATAGAAACCACTTTACATACTTCAATAAAGTAAATCTTCTTCGCTTTTTTTCAAAATTTCCAAAATCTTTTGCCTTCTTTGTACTATTTAAAAATTCGTCACTTCTACTTATAGCGGTGCTACCAGACTCGCATTTGTTAGTGTTATCGATGTTTTGTACGGAAACGTCAAAACTGGAAAAAAAAGAATGACTGAAGCAAGGTAAAGGTAGGGTACTGCTGCAGTAGTCGACCCATATTTTTATTTCTGAGTGTAGAGTTGAAAATCAACGGGTCGGCTTCATATGGGATATTTTCAGTACATCGGAATGTTTGACACTTAGACCCCGCTTCTTCCAAACCTCACTGAAACCTCGCAAGTCATAAAAATCTCTCAAGGTGAGGTGAACTTGATTTTGTTAGGTTCACAAAAACAATCAATTGTTATCTCCTTGCGCAAATGTAAATGTTTTTTTGTAATGTTAGTGTCACACATTCGCACATTCAAGCTCATACCTCCCGCATTACAGTTCACGCATTACCAGATTGAGATGAGGCACATTACCGATTGACAGACATTCCAAGGAAAGACACATAGAGGGCAATACTAAGCTCATCATCTATCCAAACCGATCCAAAGGAGAACAGTTGCCGACAGATGGAGTTTACCGGAAGTGAGTAAAGTCATTGTGTCCCTGAATCGCAGTTCATTAGTTGGAAATATAGAGCGTCACCGTCATCGTCAGATTTTCAGGTCAGACGACAAAAAACCAAAGTTTGAGTTAGGGAGCTGAAATTTATAGTATATACTCTCCAGGGGCCCTTGATGCTCATGTGTAAATATTTTCAAAATTCGCCCGCTGACACGCCCACAATTCACAAAGAAACCAAAGTTTGAGCTAGGGAGCTGAAATTTATAATATAGACTCTCCAGGGGACCTTGATGCTCATGTGCAAATATTTTCAATATTCGCCCACTGACACGCCCTCAATTTAAAAAAAAAAAAACATAGTGACGGGCTGCAGTCCGCTTGGGCGAACTCTTGGATACCCTATTCATATTCCTATCCATCGTAAGTGGGCGTGACAAAAGTCTAAGTATGGTTGAATTGTTAACAACGCTCTACATATTTTGTTATATAACATTTAAAGGATTTTATCGAAAAAAACGCTCCCTAGCTCAGACTTGGGGGTTTCAATAAAATTGTTTTATTTAATTGTGGGCGTGTCAGTAGGCGGATTAAAAAAAATTAACACATGAGCATAATGGGCCCCTAGAGAGTATATAAAGGGTTTTTCAACAGGGACGCTACAAAAGTCGAATTTCTTGCCGCTCTTTTGACATTTCTCTTCAGTAAGGTTGCCATTTTATGATGGAAAGATATACGAGCCAACAACGAGTCGAAATTATTAAAATTTACTACCAAAATTCGGAGTCATTGATTCGGATTTTCATCGAAAAATCATCTTCAGCGATGAGTCTCATTTCTGGCTGAATGGCTTCGTCAATAAACACAATATGCGGTATTGGTCAGGTAGAAATCCACAAGTACTTCATGAGTCATCATTGCATCCCGACAAAATTACGGTTTGGTGTGGTGTATGGGCCGGCGGCGTCATTGGGCCGTACTTCTTCCGTGATGATCAAGACCGGCACGTTACTGTGAATGGGAATCGCTACCGTTCAATGATAACCGAATATTTTTGGCCCCAATTGGATGATATGGACTTGGAGGACATTTGGTTCCAACAGGACGGCGCCACAAGCCACACAGCGAATGCCACAATCAATTTATTGGAAACCAAGTTTGGAAACCGTTTTATCTCACGAAATGGTCCAGTCGCTTGGCCGCCTCGGTCGTGCGATTTGACGCCGTTAGACTATTTCCTGTGGGGCTACGTAAAGTCTATGGTCTATGCCAACAAGCAAGCGACGATTGATGAACTTCGTACGAATATCGAACGGGAAATTGCAGCAGTATCGGCCGATTTATGCTTGAAAACCGTCGAAAATTGGGTTCAGGGTCTGGACTTCTGCAAGCGTGCCCGTGGTGACCATGCAAAAGAAATCGAGTTCCATACATAATGGCATCGAACGTACTTTCACAGGAATAAAGAATTTCATTGATATCCAAACCCGTTTTTGTTTTATTTAAAAAAAACTTTTTAGCGCTCTTATTGAAAAACCCTTTATTATAATTTTCCGCTCCCTAATTCAAACTTTGAATTTTCAAAAAAAGTTTTTTTTTTTAAATTGTGGGCGTGTCAGTGGGCGGATTTTGAAAATATTTACACATGAGCATAAAGGGCCCACTAGAGAGTATATATTATAAATTTCAGCTCCCTAGCTCAAACTTTGGATTTTCAAAAAAGTTTTTTTTTAAATTGTGGGCGTGTCAGTAGGCGGATTTTGAAAATATTTACACATGAGCTTAAAGGGCCCCTAGAGAGTATATATTATAAATTTCAGCTCCCTAGCTCAAATTTTGGTTTTTCAATAAAATTGTTTTATTTATTTGTGGGCGTGTCAGTTGGCGGAGTTTGAAAATTTTATATCCCGAGCAGTTTTAGGAGTCATAGATCATATAAAAAAAATGTCAGCTTTCTAGCTCAAAATTCGATTTTTAGTTTGTGGGCGGGCGGATTTCAAAAATTCGTAAATTTGATTATTTCGGGACCCTCTAGGGCTTAAAGGCCTAATTTTTGCCGACGGACGGACATGGCTAGATCGACATTACTATCGATGCTGATCATAAATATAGTAACTTTTAGGGGTCTACGGGCAATATTAAGGTATGTTACAAACTATGCGCAAAATTAATATACCCTTAGAATAGGGTATAAAAAGCAAAGTTTGAGCTAGGGAGCTGAAATTTATAATTTAGTCTCTCCAGGGGCCCTTGATGCTCATGTGTAAATATTTTCAAAATTCGTCCACTGACACGCCCACAATTTAAATTAGATGGAGCGGAAGAAGTTTACTTCAGTCGTGTGGTCTTAAGCACACTCATTTTTTTTATTTATTTTTTTTGTTTTCTTATTTTATTAACTGTCACAAATCGCAATCGAAAATTGACCATTCTCTCGTGAATTTTTTGTTAGTTTTCTTGTTAGGCATTTGGGAAAATACGGAAAATATTATCGAATCACAGCAAACTTCACAAAAAAATCAGACTCGCAGCAGTTGTGACCTGTGTGGCCTCACAACGGGGGAATTGAGATGTTAGTTTAATCAACTTTTGCTTTGTGAATAAAAATGTATTGAACATCTTGTCGAACCAAATACAACCGTCCAGTGTATGGTTCGATACGGTATCAGCTTATAAATTATAATAGGTACCCACTAATCGCTAAATTGCTAAGTTTATTGCCGTAGGAGATATACTCACAAAAATAAAGTGCAACTCGTAATTAATTGTCGAATTGTATACGGTGCCGGGAAATAACTTCACGGGTAATAACAAAATATAACAATTTATTTTTAGCAATTTATATCGGTGCCGTGAAATAAGGCCTTGCGCAATAAGGCCAATATGGGGTTATTTCACTTTCCATTGGTGCTGTTTTCAATCTACTTGCGATTTCGCAAATAATCCCATAAACAGTGCAATGCATATGGGGGGCATGCTGCCGCCCTGCTTGGGGTCATTGTTTGATTTGGAGTAGGTGCAAGGTACGGTTCTTGAATTATCATAAAATATTAAGAGAAATTATTTCCCACAAAAATGTGAAGATATTGCTCACCTGTTGTGGGCAATAACTTCACAAAAAAAGTGAAGTTATTTCCCACTTGAGGTGAAGTTATTGCCCATGTGAAGTTATTGCCCGTGAAGTTATTTACCTGCACCATTGTATACAGGGTTGCTTGTAAGGTAGGGTTACAAACTGAAATGAAGAGGTAATTTTCGTGATATATGATGAAACATTGATGAAAAAACAATTCTGTGGTAAAAAGTTAAAGTAGCTTTCGACATAAGCGAAAATCTAGTTTAATTGTTTAAAATGCTTTCCTTTTTCTTGGCTTTCTTTTAGTCTTGGTTTTAAAACTCTGCGCCAATAACTGGCTTTGCAATCAGAAAAAATTTAAAAGCACAAGTTTATTTGGACAATAATTGAATTTAAAGTAGCTTATGTCATTTCTGCATAGAAACTAATCACAAACAATTTTTTTCAAAACAACTTAAATCATGACATAAGCTATGATGTCAATTGAAAATGAATCAAGTTCCCCGCTCAAGTCAACATAAGCTAATTCATTCTGATTCTTATTTTGACTTAAGCCATTTTTCACCCAACTTGAAAAAAGTTCAAGTGTCTGCAATAATTTTCCAGGGATTCTGTAAATAAGCTTTCAACAAATCAAGGAATGTATTTTGTGGGTGTTGTTCACATCTATTTTGAAAATAAATTACATTTACCTAACCCCAAGACTTTTTCTTAAAACAATAAAATAGATCCCAAAAACCCTCGGCTGAAACTTTTTTGCTCCTACTGAAAAATGACAACATTTTTAAATAATGTAAGGAACGATTTTTTAAGAGCAAAACATATTTTCTTTAAGGGTTTGTTAAGGATTTAATACTACCAACAAGTCATGGTTTATTCAAACAATGTGGGCGAGTACTCGGGGTGGCCGATCTTATGAGACACCACTATAGTCTTTAAATTGAAATGTAAATTAAAACTTCAACGTAAGCATAATATCCTAAATCAAAGTCACTGTACCTAACATTCGAATGCTAGCATTTTGAGCGTATTTTTTCTCTTACAAACACATTATTTGTTACGTCAATCCTACTTCGATTTGTTGTCTCTGAAGTGGTAAAGCCGCCTAGCGTATGCATTTGTGCATTGCAGTCAATAAGATACATTCTCTTTCTCTTTGATGAGTATCTTGCTATTTCTTATCCCAGCTAAGGTTATGTTCTCCCTTCGATCATTGCTATGGCATCACTTTGCCAAAATGTCAATACCCAGAATATATTTAGATTTACATTGTTTCACATTATGCTTCGGATGTCTGGTCTAGACACGTCTCCATCTGAATGTGGAAGGATTTCCTATACACACAACATTCCGAGCACTAACATCGTGGCAGATTTATATATGTGTTATGTATTTTTTGGTTGAGTTAATTCATATTCAGTCGGATCTGTTCTTTGATAAATACGAACAAAGAAGAAGATAGATTTTAAGCAAATTAACTTCCTCATGCGGGAGCACCCAACGTTAGCAAGGCCATAGGAATTAACTTAACTCTGTTGTACTGGAAACCTCTATAGTCCATAATTTGAATCCTTATGTCTGCATAATTTCCAATCAGCAGTGTACTGAATAAATCCTGTAAGGAAAATATACAGATATATACCCAGGTATAATGCAGTATTTTAGTATTTACGTATAAACTTCGGATATATTTGATGTCTAGAGGCATTCGAGGATACCGACACCATCATTTTTTTTTGTCATTTCAACATTAACAAACCAATTGTTGAAAGTAAAACTCAATGAACCAAACCACTTTGCCGTTCGCTCCATTGCGCCATATTATAACCAGGTCGATACACCTCTTATAGGTCACCGGGTGTGTGTATCATCAGCACCGCAACTGAATGCCATTCAAAGCTTCTTCAAAGCATTCTCTGTATTGTCGCCACTATTAGCACACTAGTAAGAGGGATGAGAATGCTGAACCTATAGCATATTAATTATTGTAAACTTAACACTATAAATTATAGAAATAACTGGCAATGCCTTTGAGCGGATAAGTTGCTACATCCGGGAGATACAGAATTTCCGGCTGTCATGCTTTTTAAAGTTGGAGAATATCTTGCTTTTTTCGAGTCTTTTCTTGTGATCTGAGCTTAGAGTAAGACGTAGTTCTTAAGTACTAAATAAATAAATGAAATTAACAAAAAAGTTTTATTCCATTCTATTATTTTAATCCAAACATAGGCTCAAATTTCCCCGAAAATCGAAGTATATTTGCAACAAAAGAAGCAGATCATGAAATTATAAAACGAACAGACTTATTTTCCTTTTATTTATTGATGTTGATTGATGAGGTCTATAATTTAATTCGTGAGGTTTGCTAAGAGATGGCGTAACTTGTATTATTCCATTGGAACATGCGTTGGAAAGCTACTGTCATTGTACGTCATTTCAGTATATGTCATTCACTTCATTCATTCAATTTTTTTTCACTCAAATATGTCGAACTTTGTGCCTGAAAAAGTGTTTTTGCGGGGAGTTTTTCTTCATTACTTTAATATGAAGAAAACTGCTGCCGAAAGTCATCGTATTTTGGTGGAAGTTTATGGTGAACATGCTCTAGCTGAGCGAACGTGCCAAAAGTGGTTTGCACGATTTAAAAGTGGTGATTTTGGCTTGGAAGGCGATGAACGTCCTGGGCAGCCAAAAAAGTTTGAAGATGAAGAACTGGAAGCATTACTCTATGAAGATTGTTGCCAGACACAAGAAGAGCTCGCAGAATCTTTGGGTGTCACTCAAGCAGCCATTTCAAAACGTTTAAAAGAAGCTGGATACATTCAAAAGCAAGGAAATTGGGTTCCACATGAACTCAAGCCGAGAGACGTCGAAAGGCGGTTTTGCATGCCCGAAATGCTGCTGGAACGCCACAAAAAGAAGTCATTTTTGTATCGGATTGTTACTGGTGATGAAAAATGGATCCATTACGACAACCCCAAGCGCAAAAAATCATATGTGAAACCCGGCCAACCAGCCAAATCAACGGCAAAGCCGAATATCCATGGCGCGAAGGTAATGCTCTGTATTTGGTGGGATCAGAAGGGTGTGCTGTATTATGAGCTGCTAGAACCGGGTGAAACCATCAATGGACAACGCTATCGAACACAATTAATCCGTTTGAAGAGAGCAGTAGCCCGAAAACGACCGGAATATGCGACCAGACACGAGGCAATAATTTTCCATCATGACAACGCTCGGCCCCACGTTGCTATTCCGGTTAAGAACTATTTGGAAAAAAGTGGATAGGAAGTTTTACCCCACCCGCCTTGCTCCTTCTGACTACCATTTGTTCCGGTCGATGCAGAACGCCCTCACTGAAATACGGTTAACACCAGAGCAGAATATCAAAAATTGGCTTGATTCATTCTTGGCTGCCAAGCCGGTGCAGTTATTTTGGGATGGGATCCACAAATCGCCAGAAAGATGGGAAAAAGTCATAGCTTCAGATGGGCAATACTTTGAATAATACTATTGTACATGTTTTCTTAAATAAACGTTCAAATTTTGAAAAAAAAACGGACGAATTAAGTTACAGACCAATATTTATTTATTTCATTTATAAGTTACAAACTTTCTAAGACTACCAAAATACCTAAACTTCATATCCCTATAAAATAATACAAATTTAATTAATGGCTTCCAGAATAATACATTTAAGTTTATTTTTGTTTAAACAAGATCGATAGCATTTGCGTAACGTTGAAATATGAGCAGGCATTAGTTATTGGTTCATTACGACCATAGTTTGTCGTGTGTCAAGGAATGTAGAAAACAATCATCAACTCTCTGCCTAAGAGTTCTAGAAGGAGCATAAATACCAACTAATGCTAAAAGAGGAGCACAGTCGATATGTTCCGTTATGGCATCTCTGGAAAACGTAATAAAAAAAAGTACGTTCTTCTACACGATAGAGGTTTCAGTCCAATAAATGAAGACCTACTATAATAAGACTGTAAGGGAGTGCACAAATTCAATTTTTGGAGCGTATATCTCGTAAATCTTTTTTGAATTCTTTCAATGCGTTGTCGATCTTTATTGAAAAAGGGAGAAAATACTACCTACGTAGCAATATTCAAGCATTGGAAAAACTAACGCGTCAACACGATGAATAGTGATTTGACTGTATAAGGGTCTTGAAAATCAGCAGAATTCCGAAATAAAAATCCCAACATTGCGTTAGCCCTTGAAATTATATAAACCAAAATGCAAATTAAAAAATAAATGTGATTCAAAAATAACACCCAAGTCCTTATGTGTGCAACAAATTATTGATATCTGTTTGCAAATCGCTGCAGTGGAATAATGTCCTGAATGTCATTAATAACTTGAAGTCATCTGCAAACTATAGACAATTTGACGCCTTGACACTGATGGACGATCATTTATGAAAAGCAGGAACAATAGATTACCTAGGTGGCTGCCCTGTGGTACCCCAGAATGGTTTAGTACTTCAAAGGAATTTTCAAACCTATTTTTTACAATTGAGAAGGGTACAATGAAAACCAAGAAATGAAGTTATTTTTAATAGAATACGATGACTCTATCAACTGCCTTAGAAAAATCCGTAAAAATAACATCTGTATGATATTTCTTTCCCATGTATTTTAGGGAGTAATTCGTAAAAATGTTCAGCTAAGTTTGGTACACCGACCATGAACAAATCTGTGCTGATAATCAGATAAATACGACTTCTAACAGCATTATGCATTTTTCTCTTCACAATAGATTCAAAAATCTGAGGAAGCAACTGCACTTTAGCGATATGTTTTTAGTTTTGTTTGTGTTTGTTTGTTTGTTTGATTATTTATTTACGATTATGTTAACAAGTAGATACAAAATCCATTAATTGTGTAACAGTTACAAAAGGTAAATTTGAAAAGTACATCATTTCAAGTTAAAACAAGAATTTGTATTGTATTGTATTGTATTTATTGCAGCAGAATATTTATACATTATTTTCTTAAACTATATTGCACAATTTACAGAGTTATGGTATAAAACTACCTTACTACTGATAATCTTTTAGACATTTTAATAAAGAAGAAGAACTAATTATTAGCAAAGTATTTGAAGGAAAAGCTACAGGAAAAAACCTTCATTAGAAAAAAAAAACAGAAAAATAATTAAACAACGATAATAATATACAACGTAGATTGAAGAGAAGAAGGGTGGGCGGTGCGGGACCTTTTTCAAACCAAGCTTTAAGTTTTACATATAAAAAACAAACTAAAAATGATTATTATTTACATCAATGTGAATAAATAAATGAATAACTAAATATCAAAGGGAAATCTAATAAATTAACATGAAAGCAAAATAAACGATAAACGAAATAAATAAAATAAATAAGTACAATGAACAGGTAAGAAAATAAATATAATATATTGAATAAATAAATAAATATCATAAGTTAATTGATACAATAAATAAATAAATTAAAATTATAAAATAATAATAAATAAATAAAGTACATAATAATAAAAAACAACAAGTAAGTAAATATAATAAACAAAATAAATAATTACAAAAAATCATATAATAAATAAATAAATAATTACAAAAAATTATACAAATAGTGAATAAAGGAAATAAATAATTAAGTTTAATATCACATAATAAGTTATATTTTAAATAAAAGAACTATATCTATAAAGCTAGGTTTGAAATTAGAGGGTTATCTGAAGATAAACAAGATGTAAGATAACGTTCATTAAGCTTGCCAATTCTAGTTGATACCATTTCCGTATTTGAAATATCGTGAAGTTCAGCTGTTGAAAATGACCATGGAAGCTTAAGGATCATTTTCAAAAGCTTATTTTGAGCTACTTGGAGTCTGCTAATATGACTAGCTGCACATTTACCCCATGCTGGTGAACCATAAAACATAATTGCTTGGAACACGACTTTAAAAATCAGCAGCTTGTTTTCATTGCTTAGTCTGGACTTCCGATTTATAATGGGATAAAGAGTTTTAGTGGTTATATTGATCCTTTTAATTACTTCTTGTACATGCAAGCCAAAGGTTAAAGTTTTATCAAGATGGACTCCAAGATACTTAGCACTTGAACGCCATTCAGTGTTTACACCATTTACTTGAAGATTGTTGCTCGGAAGGAAATAGGCTTTTCTTTTTCGTGTGAAAAAGATAACCTGTGTCTTTGAGGGATTTATTCTAATCTTCCAGTCGAAAAAGTAATTTTGAATGACATTTAGTGCAGATTGCAAATTTGTTTCAATGTTGAAACCAACTGAATCTGACGAGAATATACGGGTGTCATCGGCAAATATTGCTTTTTCGCAGTTGTTTAAACATGGGAAATCGTAAGTGAAAATAGTATACAAGATTGGACCAAGCACCGATCCTTGAGGTACACCTGCTGAAATGTTATAAATATCGGAGTACCAATTATTTATCGAAACTTTGAATTTCCTTTCAAACAGAAATGATTGAATTGTTTTGATTAAGTACATAGGAAACTGAAGTCTAAGAAGTTTATGTAATAAAGCATCATGCCAAACTGTATCGAGTGCTTTCTCGACATCAAGAAGTACCATTCCTGTACTTTTTCCTGTGCTAAAATTTGTTTTTACATATTTTGTTATTCGATGAACTTGGTGGACTGTACTATGATGAGCCCTAAAACCAAATTGTTCAAGTGGTAAAGTGTTATGACTTGTTATTTGAGAAACAATTCTACTTTTAATAATTTGCTCAAAACATTTACTTAGCGAGCTTAACAAACTTATTGGTTTAAAACAAAATTTAAAATACATACTTATTTAAAAGTTGACATAAAAAGGAACAAAAAGGAAAGAAAAAAAAGAATGAAATGACACGAAAACAAAAACCCTAAAACATGTTTGAAATTACCTATGTGCAAAACTATTCTTTCAATTTTCTCTGGAATTCGCTGAAGCCAGAATTCTTTCATACGCCGGGAAATGTGTTCTCTTCGACTCAAGTTGTAGACTAATCGCACTGTACTATTTAAAGCGACCTTAAACTTATGGAAACTGTGACTATCTAAATCAGAGAAAACTGGATGGGCGTAAAAAAGGATAGGTAACAGAAGTGACTTCACTAACATCGCTTGAATATTGAAGGGCAGACAGTTTCCCGCTTGGTAAAGTGCTCGCAGCGAGCCGTAAATTTTACCAACTGGTTTTATTATGTGGTCCTCCCACGTAAGAGTTTGATTAAATGTCACTCCCAGTTTTGTGACGCTGCAGACATAAATTAAGGGTGATCAATTATAAGTTGGGGAATGGTTAGGGTATCCGTACATGATCGGGCTATAACAATTGCCTGTTTTTTGCCGGAGTTAAGTGTCAATTTGTTTCTGCGGGACCACAAGACAATAGAATTCAGATCCGTTCCTTTGCATCTTCCACAAGTCCAAAAGAATAGCTCAAATACAACTGCACGTCATCTGCATACATTTGGAACTTGCAGGGCTTCAGGACTAATGAAATGTCATTGTTGAACAGTGTGAACAACAGCGGACCCATTATTGCTCCTTGTGGGTTTTCAACTACTTGCTTGGGACCCGATTTATAGATGGGAGTGATGAAAGAAAGTTTCTACAAATCAAAACATTCACCAAAAACTTGCAAAGAGTCGTCGATAGTAAAATTCGATTCAAAGAACGTTGCAAACATGTTACCGATTTCAGAGAGATCTCTACTAATCTCTCCGTTGTACTTCATATTTAAGGGAATCCTCACCGATTTCCTTTTTATATTATAAAATAGTCAAAATGCCTTAGCATTATTTTTGATTCTTGATTCAAGTGACTATAAATATTGAGTACCTATGTAAATTTTTTTTTAAGAAAATCATACTCCGTGCGCAAAGGACAACAACGACTTGGAAAACTTGAATTGGTCTTGCTTTTTTTACAAGCTTTAGTTGATGCATTTTATTAATCGCAATAAGCCCTTTGAATAGCAAATCGGTTTATTAGAGTTACCCTAATAGCCTTTTTATACCCAATTCTGAGCGTATATTAATTTCGACTCATTGTTTGTAATATACCTAAATATTGCGATGATCAGCATCGATAGTAATGTCGATGTAGCCATGTCCGTCCGTCCGTTCATCGGCAAAAACTAGGCCCATAAACTGGAGCTAGAAAGCTAAACTTTTTTTAAGCAAGTTTATTTAACAATTCGAATTTTTCAGACTAAAGAAGCAAAATGTGTTTTTACATTTAGATTTTATTTATACCAATTCTTCATCACTTAAAAAAAATATAAGTTACGTTTTAATGAAAAAGCAATTGATAAGTACCTTCACTATTTCACTTTAATTCAAGACTAATTCTTCTCAAGTTTTTTACAAAAATTCTTCTTACATTTTCATAAATAAACGTGTCTTCAGTCAATTTTTTTATTCAACAAAAAAAAAACACTTAAACAAAAAGAAAAAAATATTGTTTAGTTTATTATATTATAAAATAACAAGTTACTGATTTCAATTCATTTGTTAATTTAAAAGATCAGTTTCAACAAAGTACATGGAGGATATAACCTATGGAAACAGCGAGCCAACTGTGAATGTAGAGCTTCCCGACGTTAAAATGCAGTTACAATCAGCCAAAAAGAAGGACAATGTGAAAAACATTTTCAAAACCGAATCTGCCTTTAAAACTATTGATTTCGGTAGCGAAAATGCGTTTTATTATTATGCAGGCTACATTTGAAAGAAAAACTGTATGTACTACACGTACAATTTTATAAGAAACATTATCAAAAAAATGAATAGGATTATCAAAACAGCCAACGACAAGCAAAAATATCTTAGCGTAACACACATGTAGTTCCTATTTAATTTTTAATAAAAATGTATGACAAATTAATGTTTGTCTTTATTACTTTTACTTTTAAATTCATTTTTATTAATTATTAGCTTATATCAACTTACATACTAGACAAAAATGATTAAATCTAACTTAAAATTAACAGGATACTTATTCTAGAATATTGATCCTTATGCGGACGCCCTAAACTTAACTCTATCTTATAATTATTACCTTTCGGCCTAAAAACTATTTTACGAACTAATCTTACATATTATGTTTTCATCGAGAAAATTTTTAAGAAAACTCGGCATCTTTATCAAATTTTATATTTTTATATAAAAAAAACAAATTACAAACTACCTACTCTACTTACTTAAACTAATTAACATATTCTAACTATAATTAGGATTCTGAGCACTCGTTGCATTACGAAACAAGTGGTCAAAATCCCAATTACTTTCCGAGCGCCCGGCAGTCGTCAACGTGCACACGCGCCGTCGTGAGCTGACTGATGCCTTACAGAATCAATCACCTCCCGGAAGCACCACCACAAGTTGGCGAGCCCGGCCCCTCCCAGAAACGCCCTAGCTAACTTAGTCTATCTTACAAACTAAGAGGATGTTACCTAGAGTAACGCACCGTCTTGGGAGGGCATGTTGAACCCTCCACCCTCAACAAGCCACCAAAATTCGGCAAATTGCTTTTCTGTATCGAATTTATCCCTCTCCGCTATTGCGGTACTAAAACGGAGGAACTCATGAGCATTGGCGACGTCCTCGCCGCGGATGAGCCGCTTATCTCTCGCACTGCGGTAGCGGTGGTATAATACCGGGATACCATCCCTCGTCTGTACCAGCCCTTTTGCATCAATATGGATAAATGCCTCTGGCGGGATAAAGCCAGACCGGAGTGTACTCTCTATGTACATTTCATTGGGGTAGTAAGCCCCAAAGATCAGACTATTGTCGCTGGCCATCGCCCTTGCAACGTGCCTTCGAGTCACCTTAATGAGAAAATTGTCAATCCTATTCAACTGAGCCCCATCGTATAGGACCTTGTTGGGATAGTAGTTTATATAGTTGGATTCAGGCGTTCCTAACAACCGGAGACAGGTCCTAAGACATTGTCTCTCCAAAACCCGAATCTTTTCCATATAGCTAGGCGCTATATTAAACCATAATGGACAACCATAAGCGATGATCGGCCTTATAAGGGCCACGTAGCAAATGACCTTCACTCTGGAGTCAAGTTGACTGCTATGAAACAGTCTCCTTGTCAGAGCATAAGCCTTCTTGGCCCCAGCAAGACAAGCAACTATATGTCTATCGAAATATAGATACTGGTCAAGCCAGATACCTAGATATCTAACTGCGCTTCTCACCGCCAATGGCTGCCCATTTTGTCCAATAATGGCCAATTTTTTCCAGTTGTTTCTGGTATCCCTAGAGGCCCCAGCCAATGGAGTTCTGAACAAGATTGTTTCCGTCTTCTGAAAGTTGATTTTCAACTTCCAGTCGTCGCAATATCGCTTAATTTGATCGAAGTCACGCTGCAAAAGGATATTAATGACCTCGATTTTACGACCTGATCTGTATGCCACCAAATCGTCGGCATACGCTATAGCATGGCTGAGTGAACCCACCAGATCACTCGTGTAAATGTTAAACAGGATCGGAGAATTGACCGCCCCCTGCTGTAAACCGTTTTTAATTTCAAAGACTCTGCTCGAAGTCACATTGCCACATTTGACAACAAACTTCTTTCCCATAAGCATATTATAAATTGCATATAGCAAAGGTTTGTGCATCCCCTGCCTGGTCAACTTGTAGAAAAGTCCCTCTAACCATACGGTGTCGAAAGCCTTCTCAAAATCAACCAGACAAGCACCCGTGCATTGGCTCTTGCATTTATTCCACTGAATGTCGGAAACCAGTTTCGACGCGGCATGAATAGTGTCATGCCTCGCCCTGAAACCAAACTGGTTGTCCGGAATTATGTTATTGTCCTCGACCCACTTTAACAGGGCTCTATTGACAACCTTTTCAAAGACCTTGCTAATATTCGGAAGCAAGCTAATTGACCGGAGATTGGCAGGGTTCGTCCTATCTTTACATTTTTTCGGGATAGGGTGTACCACAGCTACCTTCCAATGCGCCGGATAATGTGCATTATTCAGCGCATTGTTAAACAGCGTGGTGAAAATATCTACAGCCTCCAGAGGCAGGTGTCTCAATACGACGTTTGGGACACCATCCATCCCCGCCGACTTTTTATTCTTTAGTGACTCGAAGATGCACAGAAGATCATCCTTCGACACGAACAAGTGCGATGCATCTCGGCCATTGGCGACAACTGCATTAGCATGGTTTTCATCAGTGAACACGGTGAATCCGTTATTCTCAGATCGCCAATTCTCAAGTTCGGTGCGCAGATCGAAGTGGCTCACCAGAGCCCTATTCTCAATGTCGTGGTTACGGCGAACAGGATTGTTCACCGTATACACGGCCTCGAAACAAGCGCCCAGCAAATCCACCTTCTCCTGTGGGTCCTCGACCACGAAAAAATCGTCGTTTGAAGCGACACTTTCTGGACTTATTCCAGCAGTCAGTACCGTCTGTCTGTTCTCTGCTGTCTGGGAGATTCGAACACAAGGATTATCATTGTGATCTTTCCTCCTGAACAACTTATTTATCTGTGGGAACATATTCGGACTACAGGTTTTAATAGCCCGAATTTTATTGCCCCAATACAGACTTACAGATTTTTTGTAATTTTCTTTTATCAGCTGTTTCAGGATTCGGATCTCTGAATTCAGCATCCTTACCTCCGGGTCGTTGCGATCAGTAAATTGCCTGTACAGCCGTTTAAGCCTCGAGAGCAGTCTACTTTTCTGTCGGTATAGTGCGTCGATTGTAGGGTTTCTGTACTTTTCTGTCTGGTCGTCGTTGGAACGTCCTACTCGAGGAATAGTTCGTTCCATAGTTCGTTTGATGGCGTCGTTCATTTGCAATAAATGCCGATCAATGTCATCATTTGTCATGTTACTGTTTGTCGGTGGCTCGATCCCACTCGAACGTATATCTCGCTTTAAAAATCTGGAGAAGCGCGACCATTGTGCCCTCCGATAATCGAATGAACACACTGCTTCGTACTCCTCCAGCAGCGTTTGCTCGTTCGGGATCCGTATTGCGGCGGCGAGTCCGTAGTGATCACTATCGTACTCAAACGCACGCAAACAGTTCCGCGTGTTTTGATCTATGTTCGTCAGTTGAAGTCTTGCGTCCGTTAAGGCCAAGTCCAGGAAAGCACCGCTTCTTGGGAAAGAAGGGATATCCGTCGCGTACAACTCGAGGTTGTACTCAATCATATTGAGGCGCCACCAGTCGTGAAACTGGTTGCCCCTGGGATTTGCAGTAACATTTCCCCATGCCGCATGTTTGGCATTAATATCTCCGGCCAAGAAGTAATAATTCTCCTCCGAGTTCAGCTGCAGACCACGAAAAAGTGTCTCGAGCTCTGTCATAAATTGGTTTGGTGGAGGTGCAGCAGGTGCGTAAAGCGACACCACATACATTCTCCTCCGGCTATGGAGAGGAATGCATATGATGCATGCCTCCAACAACTGGAACCTACGTACGTCCCCGCTATATATAACCCTATGGCGCAGGCCTTTTCGAATAAAGATTCCAACCCCACCTCCTTGAGTGGAGTGAGGCCGGTCTCTTCTTATTACATGATAGTTTTTGTATCCCAATTTGTGCTTCTGATTTAGCTTAGTTTCGCTAACCAAAAGCACATCCGGGTTTTCGGTTTTCAACAAGTTGGCAAGTGACGTTCTTT
The DNA here is from genome assembly GCA_949715645.1 of Portevinia maculata. Classification (NCBI taxonomy): domain Eukaryota; kingdom Metazoa; phylum Arthropoda; class Insecta; order Diptera; family Syrphidae; genus Portevinia; species Portevinia maculata. Next base: position 228,349,121 of record OX454526.1, read on the forward strand.
TCTCGATCCTGACTAGTGAATTAACATTCACAGCAAGGATCTTTAAGTTTCCCTCATCCAGCGTAGCCATTAGATTTATGGCACACCAGACCCCACAAACAGCTCCGAATAGATAAAGTCAATTCGGGCCGCTTGTTCATTTAATTTGTTTGTCTTTATTTAACAGAGCACCTTGTACCCTTTTCCGAAAAAACAGTCTTCCTCTTATATCTCTATCTTACACAGCACGTAATATCCATCTAGGTACTTCTAGTGTCTGTGTGACACAGACGTACTTGCTGATAAGAACTGATAAAGAAAACGTCCAGACTGTCCCTACTCATTATATGGATATACTCTGCACGCGACAAACTTTAAGCAGAAAAAAACCCTTCTCGTTCAAAAGGGATTTGAACGAAATGGTTGATACAAAGCAGGATTTTTTTTGCTTTTGCGTTCCTTACGTTCAATAGTATCATTTCGTTGCAGAATCGCTTGCACGAGTTGGATAGATTGATACATACTCAAGATCAGATGGTTTGAACGAAATGGTTAGCGCTCGATCTAATGTTTTGTCTTGTTTCTGTATTCGTTTCACAAATCATACCAAGCTCGCCTCGTTCAAAAGCGACTTGAACGAAATGGCCCATATAACACGTGAAATTCTTTTTATACCCTATTCTAGGGGTATATTAATTTTGACGCATAGTTTGTAACATACCTTAATATTGCCCGGAGACCCCTAAAAGTTACTATATTTATGATCAGCATCGATAGTAATGTCGATTTAGCCATGTCCGTCCGTCCGTCGGCAAAAATTAGGCCTTTAAACTGGACCTAGAGAGCTGAAATTTTAACCATATACTCTCTAGGGTCCCGAAATAATCAAGTTTAAGAATTTTTGAAATCCGCCCACAGACACGCCCACAAACTCAAAAAAACAAAATTTTGGAAAAAATCGAATTTTGAGCTAGAGAGCTGAAATTTTTTATATATGATCTATGGCCCATAAAACTGATTGGGACATAAAATTTTCAAAATCCGCCCACTGACACGCCCACAATTAAATAAAACAAATTTTGGGAAAAATTGAATTTTGAGCTAGAAAGCTGAAATTTTTTATATATGATCTTTGGCCCATAAAACTGCTTGGGACATAAAATTTTCAAAATCCGCCCACTGACACGCCCACAATTAAATAAAATATTTTTTTTGAAAAACCAAAATTTGAGCTAGGGAGCTGAAATTTTTAATATATACTCTCTAGGGGCCCTTTATGCTCATGTGTAAATATTTTCAAAATCCGCCTACTGACACGCCCACAATTTTTTATTTTTTATTTTTGAAAGTCCAAAGTTTGAGCTAGGGAGCTGAAATTTATAGTATATACTCTCTAGGTGCCCTTTATGCTCATACTTAAATTTTTTTTAAATCCGCCTACTGACACGCCCACAATTAAATAAAACAATTTTATTAAAAAACCAAAGTTTGAGCTAGGGAGCGTTTTTATTTGCAAAAGCTTAGTTTTTTCGATAAAATCCTTTAAATTTTTGTCACGCCCACTTATGAGATATAGGAATAAGAATAGGGTATCCAACAGTTCGCCCAAGCGGACTGTAGCCCGCCCCTATGTTTTTTCTATGAGTTTTTCTCATATTTTTTATTAGTTTTCATATTGTTTCCAGAAGTTATTCATTAAATTTCAATAAGTTTTCCGTATTAATTTAAGACGTTTTCTACTTACTTTTAACTAGTCCTTTCTCTTCGTTCCAGGATCACTTCCTTTACATTTTTTGAATAAAAACACGTTGTTTATTACGTTTTTGATAATATAGGTACATATTTTATTTCATTATTTCTTAGATACTTTTTGTGATAATAAATAATAATATTGTTTCCAAAATAAATAGTCATAAAATAAATAATAAATAATACTTATTCTTACTTCCAGTATCTTTTTTGCCGAATTACCTTAAGTCCATTGTTTAATAAATAAAAATGAATTGGAGGTCAATCTAAAGAACTAAATTCAACTGTGGTATATAAATATGATGGACTTCCATTTCCAACCACATGCGCTTGAAAATGCTCTGAAAAATATAAGTTTTCCCAATGCCTGACAACAATTTTAGCATCATTATCTTTGACTAAAAAATCAATAATTTCATAAGTATTACACATGTCGTCTTTTGTTACAGTGACTATATGCTCCTTTTTAAAAGTTTTTCCTCTAAATATAATGTAACTTGTACGCTTATATGTTTTTAAGGCATTAATTTTTGCACTTATAGAAGAAAAATATATTTCACTTTCTACATTTATCGCTTCCAGTTTATTGTAAATAAATTCAGGTTGAAAGAAATTATTTACGAGTACTAAGGCACAATATGAAAATCTTAATGATGCTTTAATTGATAAAGTTAATGGAACATTTACTCTAGATGTTATGGCATGAGCATATTGTTTATGAATATGGTGTTCAGACTCATGCCTAAAGCACCATTGATATCTTATTGGGCCTAATTGTTTTATAACACTAGGGTAGTGAACAAGATTATAATATTTTGGTTTTAATGATTCTTTGAATAATTTTTGATACAACTCGTTATGTTTATACCCTATTCTAAGGGTATATTAATTTTGACGCATAGTTTGTAACGTACCTTAATATTGCCCGTAGACCCCTAAAAGTTACTATATTTATGATCAGCATCGATAGTAATGTCGATCTAGCCATGTCCGTCCGTCCGTCCGTCCGTCCGTCCGTCCGTCTGTAGCCAAAAATTAGGCCTTTAAACTGGACCTAGAGAGCTGAAATTTTAACCATATACACTCTAGGGTCCCGAAATAATCAAGTTTACGAATTTTTGAAATCCGCCCACAGACACGCCACAAAATCAAAAAAACCAAATTTTGGAAAAAATCGAATTTTGAGCTAGAAAGCTGAAATTTTTTATATATGATCTATGACTCCTCAAACTGCTCGGGATAAAAAATTTTCAAAATCCGCCCACTGGCACGCCCACAAATAAATAAAATAATTTTTTTATACCCTATTCTAAGGGTATATTAATTTTTGAAAATCCAAAGTTTCAGCTAGGGAGCTGAAATTTATAGTATATACTCTCTATGGGCCCTTTATGCTCATGTGTAAATATTTTCAAAATCCGCCCACTGACACGCCCACAATTAATTTTTTTTTTTTTTTTAAATCAAAGTTTGAGCTAGGGAGCTGAAATTTATAATATATACTCTCTAGGGGCCCTTTATTCTCATGTGTTAATTTTTTTTAAATTCGCCTACTGACACGCCCACAATTAAATAAAACAATTTTATTGAAACACCCAAGTTTGAACTAGGGAGCGTTTTTTTTTTTGATAAAATCCTTTAAATGTTATATAACAAAATATGTAGAGCGTTCTTAACAATTCAACCATACTTAGACTTTTGTCACGCCCACTTATGAGGGATAGGAATAAGAATAGGGTATCCAACAGTTCGCCCAAGCGGACTGTAGCCCGTCCCTATGTTTTTCTTTGTGCCTATACTTTCCATAGTATCATTTCGTTGCCGAATCGTTTGAAAGAGTTGGTTGGTAGGTGCTTCATTTCTGTGTGGAAATGTTCAAATACGAAATGCACGAGTTGGAATATGAAAAATTACAGCAATGGGAAGAAGAGTATAAATATGTTGTATATAGTTTAGAGAACGCAAAAATTAAGATAACTTCTTGTGAAAGTTAGTCGTTCATGAACGACTTTAACAATTTGAGGCTTCGCCACTGAACCATATACAGTATAATCCCGATAAATCGTAGTGTCAAGGGACCTAGAGTTTATTGCGAATTATAGGGGTTTTCGAATTAGCGAGTTTACGAATTATTGAAGGTTTAAAAAATAAAAATACGATTTAAAGGGATTTTATGTTTTAAACTCAAATTCAATATTTAACACAATATATTGGATATATTATGCACAAAAAACCAATTTTTTTATATAGGTACTTACATAATATGTATGTACAAAAAAAAATCACAAATGGACAGAAGCTTATGTATACGGTCTGTAATGTCATGGGAAATTTACGTTAGCATAACGGTAACCGTTTTTACCAGAAAGTCTGTGAATGCACGTGCTTATATTGAAACAGAAACAGCTGCCATTACCTGCAGCTGCACACATTTGCAAGGGTGAGAAAATCCCCTTTCGCCTCCGGATGTTACTCCAAGTCCTTTCTTTGTGAGTAAACATAAACATATTGTAACAAACGTGATTCACAGTATTGAAGATAAGGAATGCGACCTTTTTTCCAATAAACGGGGTTATCAACAGAGACTTACGAATTATAAGACGTTTTATAAGACTTTGCATATGGAAATTATTGCGAATTACCGAGGGGACCGAAATGCACTGTTTTTTTTACGAATAACCGGGATTATACTGTACTTACTCTCTAGGGGTCCGAAATAATCAGTTGTAAGAATTTTAAAAATAATCTTACTTATTTTCGTACAAAAATATTATAATATAGCTGAACTTTTTATTTTTCTTAACCTTCATCTCATCCTCAGAAAAAAAACGTTGTCTACCCTTGTGTGTAGATTTCTACACATATGGGATTAGTGTTTTCCAGGAATGGTTTTTTTTTTTTGTTTAATTAAGATAAATAAAAAAACTACTTCTATAATTTTATTCTATAGAAACAAGTGAATATAAATTTAAATTAGTTTTTCTTGAATGCATTTTACACAAACATTTCGATTATTTTTGTTTTTGCAAGCAGCTTTTGTGCAAAAACAACAAATCGTCTCGTATATATTATTTTTGGTGGCAGACTTTTCTTCATAGCAAACGTGACATCTTGCTCTACTTTTTATTTGTAGTCGAACGCTTCTTGGCCTTTTTGGTGGATTTGATGAAGATGATGTAGAAATATCATCTAAAGATTGTGCTGCGGAACTTTCTCCTGAAACAATTGCCAGCAAAGATGCTGATGATGCCGATCTTGGTTTACCACTTCTAGCTGCCATATATGGTTTTGCAAGTGAAAATCTAAGTTCACGTAGAAAATTCCTTCGTATTGTTGTTTTTTTGTGTTGCTTGTCAATTCGGATTCACTTCTTTGAAAATAATTATTGAATTCATAATATCAATCATATTTGCAAATACATACAACCATTGGCCATCTATTTGTTTTTCTTTTACAGCTGTAGCAATAAAGCATTTTGTCAACTGTATCTACACCACCTATATCGAATGAAAACAAAAATCATTAGAGGACCTGAAATTTGAAGAGGCATTGTATATGAACAAACCTTTTGTTTTATTGTAATACTCTATAACTGATGGTAACTTTTTTTCACGAGATCCAATTTGAATAGAGTTATGTACTCGTATTGTACTTTGCAATACAGAACATTTATTTTGCCTTCCAATGTACGAAACAAGTGCTGTGTTGTCGGTAAATGCAAATGTAAATTGATACAACGTCCTTTTTTTACATACATGGTGGAATGCTTCTTTTATTTTTTCTCAAAGTGCCAACCAATGTAAGATTTTTTGCCAACAATTTTTGACCAAGATCATACGAAGAAAAGAAGTTATCCATTGTTATGTTATGACCTTTCAAACCATCAACGAGATCCAAACCAACTGGAAAAAAAGTAAAAAAGCATCTTTGATATCACTAACACGAACTTGTGCATAATCTTGTTGTTCCAGGACGAATAGAAATTACAATTTCATTCTGAGATCTTTTATGCTGAAATGGTAGTGGTTGCCAAACAATACAATCTTTTGAAACAAGCAATGGATCCATATTTTCACCTCGAACTGATTCGTTTGTTTCATTTGATTCACTCACTTCCTTTTCAACGTCAGAATCACTATCGTCTGAATACAAGTCATCGTCATCACCAACATTTTCTTCTGGCACAAATTCTTCATCACTGTCTCAAGAAATATCACTATCATTACCATCACTTTCATTCAAAAATGTTTCCATATCTTTAACTGTAAGATATCTTGGTCTCGAGATTATTATTATCAAATTCACAATATATACACACAATGTTTACTTCCGAAAAGATTCAATGAAACTGGCATTTTATATGAAATGCACTAATTATTCATATGTGTAGAAATCTACACAAGTAGGTAGTTAACGTAATTACATATAACAATAACAACCGTCATAAACTTTTTTTTATGAGGAAATACGTTTTTTTTAAGTAAAATAAGGGTTATAATAAAGTCAGAAAATTCCAAAAATTAGAAATTAGTGGTTTTTGAAAAAAACAAGAAAAGAAGTAGCTTACCTATATGTAGTTTTCTACACAAGGGTGGGATGAAGGTTAAAACAAGTCTTTATATTGGATTAAAACTGTAAGTCTATCACATAGACTCGTTCAAAATTCAACAACGTCTTAGTCGTCCTTCATTTTGATGTTTTCAGATAACAAAACTCAAAATTCATTGTTTGGTATAAGGAAAACCATTCACAAGTGGAAGGAAAGTCGGATATCTTTTACAAAGCTTTGATTTTTCTTAGTTGAACCTAACGAATAAACGAAGTAGAAATATGTTGCTAAGTATAGCAGATGAACAATAATAAAAAAATGAGGTAGGTAGATCTACTTCATATGAAATAAATGTTCATCTCTGACTAAAAGTATCTATCTCAGTTCGAACAGAAAAATTAAAATGATTCTCCAAAAGCTCATTGCTTGCACGTCGTACTTTTACACATGCGAGAATGTTCTTGTTGTTTCCAAGCCCCAAAGGCATAATCACTATTTCAAAAGCCGAAGAGAGCTTTCGAAAGTCGAGGGTAGGTTTAAATCTCACGAAAACTGAAGGCTGGGGAAACAGTGATGTAATAAACAAAGCTTTCCACGACAGGTGGGCGAAGAAGATACACGAAAATACAATGATACCCTTCGAGGATGTTATTTAACCGAAATCACAACGAAGCCGCATCTACACCAAACACAACGAAATTCAAAGATTGCATTCACTCGCCAAATATAGAAGGAACTCTCACACACCAGAAGCCAACACTGATAAAACATCGCCAACAAGAGAGGGAAACATTGTGGGGTCATTCTAACAAGTATTAAAGTTTCCCCTCCGAATTAAAAAGCTTTTATCGGTATTTTATAGCCCTCTTCATTAACAATACCAGAGCAGAAGTCGTTTAACTGACTAAAGTTGGGGAAATATAAATACAAGAACTATCAAAAAGATACTGTATCTTTTAGTAAAAGGGGGAACTTTGTTTCCAAACAGTTTTTTTTCTCCACCATCGTGGAGCTCAATGTGTGAGTGTGACCAATTGCCCACCTCCCACTGGCCCCCCTTAATCTAACAAAACGTGTATACAACAGAGAAACAGTCGGGGAACAAATATTCGATTTCACTCTTTACTCAATTAGTAAAATAATGAAACTGGCAAGCAACCAGTCGTTCAGTGAGTGTGACCGCGTACGAAAGTGAAGTTTTATGAGTAGCTGCAGCAGATACAACTCACAGATAGTTAACTGATCGTTCGTGTGGTTAATTAAACACTTGATTCTTTTTTATTTGGTTTTGTTTATTCTGAATTCGCTGTCAACCGAAATTTCAAGAAAAAACATTTTTTTTCTATGAGGAATCCTACATACAGAACAGGCGTAGAATAGACTTTTCTCGAAAACATTTAACCAAAAGAAAAACCCAAGTTGTGAGTGTTTTTAAAAAGACCGCAACATCAGAGTGTTCTAAATAGAAAAAAATTGACTTAAGAATACAAACACATCAATACGAGAGCTGTTTTGTTGTATAGTGACGTGACACGGGGTCATACTTGAAGGTATTTTGCTAAAATAAAAAAATAAAAAATAGAAATCGAACTACTCGGTATTTGTGGTGTGTGTTCTTTTTCATTCTGCACAGTTCCTATACTCTGTGAGCTATTTTAAGGAAGCCGAGTAAAGAGAAACCCAACTATTTACTACTACCCCACACAAATTTCGTACGTATAATTACGTTATACCCATGACAAATATGCGTACTATAACCTGAAAACTGTAATTAGAAAAGAATATCTAAACAAAAATTATTCTGTTTTTACGTTTGCCATTTGAAAAGGGAACTCGTACAAGTGACACTATTAGCGAAATCAAATCAAACCATATACCAAAAGACAAGAGTATTTATTGCGTATTTATCGTGTACTAAGTGAACCATATTGTGATTTTCAAAAAAAGTGCATTTTTCCAGTGAAAAATTTATACAATTTTAAGAAAAAATTAAAGGAATAAAAAAAGTGTTCCTTTTTTATGTGTTTGAAGTGCAAAAAGACATTACTAATCAGCTAATATAGTAGCAGCAGGAGTCAGTCGCCATCGTCGTTGTCGTTATCGTTTTCGTTCACGTCGTCATCGTCAAGCGCAACACTTTTTTTTCCGGGAGCCACATTTTAGATATCTACGACGAGTACCATAGCAATTCTATTGAACATCTCCGCCACGCAGTAGATATTCTTTAAATTGAGTGGAAACTAAAAAGAGAAATATAGAAAATAAAAAAAAGTTGTCATTTGATTTCTCTCTGCCTTTTGTGAAACGTGATAAACAAAACAGCGTTCTTATGAAATCGGAAAACTGGATCGAATCCTACAATGAAAAGGTGAATAAATTGTTCTTTCAGTAAAATATTTTTAGAATGAATTTAAGTGACAGTGTTGTTGCTGTACAAAGGGTGTGTGCATTTTTCTTGTGAAACATATGTTTGGCTAGCTTGACGACAACTAGGGTTTGGGAGTTATGATATGTTCTGAGATATTTTTTTAAAAATAGATATCTGTTGTCTAATTTGGTTGATGGTCATATGAAATGTTTTAGTACATCAGTTGTCGTTACACTTTTATTCCTCATTTCCATTTAGTGTTACGATATGGTTTAATTTATTCGTTTTTCCTTTTTCGTTGGAATAGTGCTGTGCAGTTAGGTTAATGGTGGCATCGTACCTTAAAATACATATCTAAATGAACTTTTTTTCGAGATTCGACTGTCGGTGTGGTGTTTGACTTGGGCAAGTTTTATAAGGTCACTTAAATAGTTTTCCTTCTTGGGTGTATGGCTGCCGAGGACAATGGTTTGCAGTAAGTAAATGGATGTCTGCAGAACAGAGTTGGTTAAGTACTTGTTAAGTTTATTTGGAAGTCGGAAGAATTATTTGAACTTAATGTTTTTAAATTTTAAAATATTTTAAAATTTAATCAGGGCTTCGAAGGCCACCATTCTCGTTTTAAGCCACGTAAGTTCTTTGGATTTAAAAAAAATAAAACCTACAACAAGACTGGGAAACCAGTTAATGTGTTTACTATGAGTCTTTAATTGGTGGCTTTTAGTTCATTGTGATAGTCAAATTAAAAACTAGCTTGTATTTTTTTTTTATTGACTTCCAGAATTTGTATGTTTTTTTTTTTAAAAATCTGTGAGCTTTGACCCTCGTCCGCATGTGCTGGACAGGTTGGGCCGTTTCTTGGTTGAAGCAAAGGTAGGTACTTCAACCAAGAAACCGCACAAGGTGTCGAGCTTTTGGCCTAGTTGTGGTAAATGTTGCATCATGTTTTTATACCCTATTCTAAGGGTATATTAATTTTGAAGCATAGTTTGTAACATACCTTAATATTGCCCGTAGACCCCTAAAAGTTACTATATTTATGATCAGCATCGATAGTAATGTCGATCTAGCCATGTCCGTCCGTCTGTCGGCAAAAATTAGGCCTTTAAACTGGACCTAGAGAGCTGAAATTTTAACCATATACTCTCTAGGGTCCCGAAATAATCAAGTTACGAATTTTTGAAATCCGCCCACAGACACGCCCACAAAATCAAAAAAACAAAATGTTGGAAAAAATCGAATTTTGAGCTAGAAAGCTGAAATTTTTTATATATGATCTATGACTCCTAAAACTGCTCGAGATAAAAAAATTTCAAAATCCGCCCACTGACACGCCCACAAATAAATAAAATAATTTTTTTATACCCTATTCTAAGGGTATATTAATTTTTGAAAATCCAAAGTTTGAGCTAGGGAGCTGAAATTTATAATATATACTCTCTATGGGCCCTTTATGCTCATGTGTAAATATTTTCAAAATCCGCCCACTGACACGCCCACAATTATTTTTTTTTTTTTTTAAATTCAAAGTTTGAGCTAGGGAGCTGAAATTTATAATATCTATATACTCTCTAGGGGCCCTTTATTCTCATGTGTTATTTTTTTTAAATCCGCCTACTGACACGCCCACAATTAAATAAAACAATTTTATTGAAGCACCCAAGGGAGCTAGGGAGCGTTTTTTTTTTGATAAAATCCTTTAAATGTTATATAAAAAAATATGTAGAGCGTTCTTAACATTTCAACCATACTTAGACTTTTGTAGCCCGTAGATAGAAACATACATATTGCAATCGTGCTGAAATATCGAACTCAATTCGATATAGAGAAGTCCAAAAAGGCATTTTTCGCAATTCCATACGTTTGTTAAGGCCATGATAGGTACTTCGATTTTCAGAATACATATTTTTTTTTATATCGGATTTTTCAATAAGGACAACAAATTTTGTATTTAAATAAAACACAGAATAATTAAGATATCGAGCTAAAAATGTATTACACGTATAGTACGAATTAAGAATGGAATTCGAAATCGTTATGACTACCACAAGCACTTCTGCACCGATCGATTCTTTGGAGCTAATTTTGCACTACTCTTCCACACAAATCAATCGTAACGTTGGCAATTTCTCGTTCAATATTGTTCCTGAGCTCCTCTTCCGTTGATGGTTTGTTGGCATATGCCAACGTAACGCCATAAAAAGAAATCCGGCGGCGTTATATGGCATGAGCGACGTGGCCATTCGAACCAACCATTTCTCGAGATTACACGACAACCGAACTTCCCCTTCAATAGATCAATTGTTTGACCAACTGTGTTTCATGTGGCACCCATTGAATTCTGGCCAAAAAAGTTTTGCACTAATCGAGAGAGTTATCAAACAAAATAAGTCTTTAATAAACTGCGGTTCTCACAATAGAATACTTAACAAGTTCTGAGCGATAATGTGACAATGAACATTAACCAACCAAAAAAAACCGCAACGCAATAAAACCGACAATCAAACCAACAAAGCAAACGGTCGAAGCAAGAGAATTTTCTAACCAAAGGATTAATATATTTATTAGTTACAATTTGTTTGACAGTATACTGTGTCTGAAATCCAAGTGAACGAAAAGATGATTATGCAAATGACTGATTGGCAAAACAACTCAAAAGCTGACCCACTGTAACTGCGGTCTCTAATAAATACACTTGCTAATTCAAAAAGTACCGCACATCAAAGAGACATGCTCTTGCAGTGTATAAATAACATATTTGAATTCACTCAATGAATTACCGCAATTACAGTGGACTCAGAGATTGATTTACAAATCGAAAAATAATTTCAGTAAGTGAAATTTAATATACAAGTGAGATTGGACTTAAAAACGTTATTAAAAAAAGGCATTTAATTAATTAGTTTTGATAAATGAATTAAGTTTAATTTAGGGTAAAAAAGTGCTGTTTCAAAACAGCACTATAGTGAACTCCATAGATCGGAACATGGCGTTCCGGTATGAAATTCACACCATACCGTCATTTTTTATGAATGAAATTCGATAGTATTTTTTAATAATTTCCAAATGTTGCTCGTTCGTGAACATGAACCTCACCTTGGCTGACGTTGACAGATCGTAAAATAAGGTTAAGAGGGTGTTTGTATTTAAATTCAAAATTGTTATGTCCCTGTATAACATTTTTTAAAAATCGCTCAAAAATCACTCTAACGATTTTCATCCGTTTTGTGCTTTGAAGGTAAGAGAATGGCAGATATTCTTATATCTACCTTACAAATTGTAGATACATTTTGATTCTTTCATTCATATCTACTATCACTTATATCGAATTTGCGTAGGAACTCATCTTTTCGAAATATTCTTATATATTTTTTCTTACAAAAGTTGTTAACATTTTTAAAAACTTTCTTTTTTCAAAAACGTTCAGAACAATTTGGATCTGTTTTGGTAATTCAAACAATTGCAGGGAACAAAGTTTCATATTCAGATTTTCCTTAAAAAAAAAAACACATATTATAACGGTTCTTAAAATAAGCAGCAATATCTTAACAACGAGTGGAGTGATTTCAAAGAATTCAAATAGGTATTTTTAGCTGATCCTACTCGAAGCATTCAAAACCAAATTGCATACTCTTTTCATTGTAAATATTTTTTCTAATATATTCAAAAACTCTCCTTATTAAACAGCAAAATGTTCTTAGGATCTTTTCGTAAATTTTATTTTAAGGCTTCATTTAACGAGTGATACAAAAAGATGAATTTTGCAATATCAAGTGAAAATCTTAGATGAATATTAATTGTTTGTATGTTAACACGGTTTTCTACATAAATATACATACTTTTTTGGAGAAAACAAAAATATTAGACAATAATCGCATACAGGGCGGAACAGGCGCTTAGCTTGTTCATTGGTTGCGAGCGGATGGTACCTACAATTTTACACCGACTCCGAACAGCAAATTTGAAAAGATTCTCATTTCAGCTGTTACTCTTTGAGGTTTGTCAGACTTTCGCAAGAGGAAGGGTAGTGGGAAAAAAACGTTTAGGTAGTAGTTGGAGAATGTAACCAACGCCCCGTGGGTCAGTAGTCCAAAGTACTTACCACTGAGCTACTACATCCACTCTAGAGAACAATTTTCAAAATTTTGAGCAAGATTTGTTATCATGGTAACCTGATATAGACTGTGACCCTGCGTGTTATAGCGGCTTGACAACTATTCGTCTTCTGCTTTGTAAAAAAAATGCTTTCTTATTAATGTTTTTAATTACTTTTAACATAAAATTCATAAAAGGCCTATATACCTCCTCGAAGTGCATGACCAAACCATTTCGCTGTTGGATGGTAGCGCCTATTGCTTTCTGACCCATACTTGAGTAAAGAATGTGTCCTATGCACCTATTTCCGAACATTCACACCTACCTTATGTAATGAATAATTACTTTTTGTCTTTTGACACTTTTGCAACATATTTACGAATACAACGAAGTTCAAAAATTCGAATCCAAATTTTGAGGTTTGTGGAATATAAGCAAGGTCTTTCAGAAAGTTGTCTTTATAGAGCTCTGTTGAAATGGGTCAAGGCCAATAACACCATTCCAGACAACCGGTTTGGTTTCAGGGCGGCGCATAACACTATTCATGTCGCGTTGAAACTGGTTTCCGACATGCAGTGGAAGAAATGCAAGAACCAATGCACGGGTGCTTGTCTGATTGATTTTAAGAAGGCTTTCGACTCTACATGGTTAGAGTGACTTTTTTATAAATTAGATCGGCGTGGTATGCAAAAACCCTTTTTATATTACCTACGCTTATGGGAAAGGAGTTCGTTGTCAAATGCGCAATGCGACTTTGGAATTAAACATGGTTACCAAGAGGGGGTGTTATGAGTTCTAAGATCCTATTTAACATTCATATAAAAGAGTGGTCAGACACGCTATAGCGTACACCGATGATTTTTTAGCATACAATCAATCAGGTCCTAAAATCGAGGTCATCAACATTCTTTTGCAGCGTGAGTTCGAGTTTATTAAAGGAAGTTGATAATCAACTTGCAGAAGATGGAAACAAGCTTGTTCAGAACTATATTAGCTGGGGCCTCTAGGGATATTACAGAAAAAACTGGATGAATTTGGTCATTATTGGACACAATAGGCAACCATGTGAAAAGCATATTTAGATATCTACCTTGACCAGTATCAGTATCGACAATTATCAAATTTACAACGACACCTATATTCGCTGGTAAAAAGGTCGAGTAATACTGCTGTCTTGAGGCATTATAAGCCTCTATTGAAGTGTTTTAGTTCAGCTTGGCATTCACAAATGATACGTTCCGCAATGTTTTTTAAACGGTAGTTAACAAGTTTCCGCCATTTTATTCCTTCTCCAGAAACACTTGTCTAAAACATATGAGTGAAGAATCTGGCCTGTTGCCAACCTTTCTTTTCTTTTATGAAAAATTATGAAATTGGCGCACACTAAAAAGGTCAAGTTAGTAAGTAAGTCAAAAGGTTATGAAGAAGGTAATTATGACAAGACATTTATCACACTTCATTGATATCGTTGAGAGCGCCATCAAAATTAGCAAGGTTTTCTGCATAGAAATATATTAAAATGTAGACTCGCACATTTTGAATTAAGATTGTTGCAAGAAAAAGGAAATACATTTTCTTTTAACTTCTTTAAATGTTATTTATCTATGAGTTCAGCTCAGAAATTCAATGCAGTAACCTGTGGTTGTGATGAATTTTTGATGAAGTGAGGATTTAAATTACTGAACAAAATCTGCTGTTAGTTATACTGCTTCGTGTAACAATTTTCTTTTCTAAATTTATATTTTTTTTTCTATTGGCAAGAACATGTTAAAGAATTTAAAGATCCCCATTTATTCAATAATAGTTTTTATGGCTATAATCATGCTTATTTAGATATTCGAATAAATAGTCAATTCGATAGAATGTCTCTTATGTTCCCCTCGGATAAACTTTCTATTCGATCGGATCTCAAAATACAGATTCTGAGAATTGGCGAACTTTCGATCGAAATTGAACTTTAAAATAAGCTTGAATATTCAGTAGAATCATTTCTTTGCTATTAAAATAATTTATGTAAGAAGTAAAACAAGTAAAAGGTTTCGGAGCAACATTTACAGACAGAACCACCTCTCAATAATATGCATAACATCTTCAAGCTTTGAAAGTCACACAAACCTTGTTTGCTAGTTACCTATAGAGGTAACTCTGTGTTATTCTAAATGTCAATTTATTAGGTACATTATACAAGCAACTCGTATCGACGAATCCGATTTGGTTGACATTAACTCGCAAGTTTTATTGAATATTTTACAGTTTTAGAATATAGATGGTGTAAATGGGAATAACTGTTCGAGCGAAGAATTAATGTTGGAGGCGCGGCCCTTTTAGAATTTATTTCGTAGTTTTGCTTTTTGCAGATGAGTTTCTAAGGTATGAGGTGGAGTTATTCTTTAAATGAAAACACGTAGATTTTTGAAGAATGCATTTGGTGAGAGTTGACAGTTTAGTAAGAAACTTGTTTGGTGGGAACACAAAAATTATTAAATTTTATATGTACGAGTATATCTTGTTGATACATGATAGCACAGTAACCTCTTCTCCACCTAACTACCAACTTAATAAAATCAACAGAGGCAGATGACGCCTTGAAAAAAGGTCAAGTGAAACAAGTAATATTTTTAAATTTACTTGTCTGTTTTTTTAAATTTGTTTCGCCTTATTTCACTGTGTGAAAGTAAAATAAGGCCAACGTCAAATTTAGCCCCTATTTCACTTTTTGAAAGTGCAACAAGTGGGTTCATTCAAGTAACCTTTGTCCTTCAAATATCCCTACAGAAAAATGTCATTCAGTCAGACAGTCTGCTAAATCTGGAGAAGGCCATTAAAATCCCAATTTCCGGATTTTTGTAGTCGGGCGCCAAAAATGTTACTTAGCAAAGTCGAGGAAGAAGAGGAGACCATCAGTCACTTCCTTTGCACGTGTCCTGCACTCGCCAACATTAGGAAGGCTACATTGGGTGAATACCTTTTCAATGATCTAAACGATCTTAACAACGCCTGCACAGCAAGGATTAGCTCCTTTATTCAGAGGAGCAAATGGTTCCCTAAGTAAGAGGGTGACCCACCCACCTTACACATCGGCAGCACAATGGACCTACTTCTGGTCTAAGTGCATCCTCATCGAGGGCCGGTTTCAACCAACCAACGTCATTATGGCGCGGGCAGTGTGACCAGTAGCTGCATCTTGTTGGAACCACATTTTAGGACTGCCATTAATAGCTTGCCTCAAAAATTGTTGAATCGTAGCCCGATATCTTTTAACATTGCCAGTAACCAATATCTATTCAACGCTCAATATTCGCTTTAATTCGGTTAGTACGAGGCTTTCTAGTTCAATCAATATCAACAATGGATTCTGCACATGAAAATTACGCTGATAACCTCTTTGAGTTTAAATAATGGAACGATTATTTGAAAAATAAAATTCAACTATTTTGGAATTCTGCAAAGTACTGAAACTCATTTTGTTAAATCTCCCAAGCTTGTATAATAAACACCTGAACAAATTAAATTTTAAAAGACAAGCGTTTTGATTTTTTCTAATCAGTCAGTGACTTTTGGGACACAGTGGATTATGTACCGGGACATACATACTTTCAGAAGACCTAAAGATCGCAAGCGAGTGAATGGAGGAAAGTGCGAGATGGACGTTGAAACGTTGGTTTCAAAAGTTTGAGAATTATATCGGATTGGAAAAATAGAGCATGGTGCGGCATTGTACTTTTGTATGTTACGGCGGATGTAAAATACTTTATATATGACTTTGGATAAGTAAAAACTAGGAGGTTATTAAATCTGAAGACTCCAACTCGTCCGGCAAGGTGAACTTAAAATATCGCCACCGTAGCTGTGAGTGTGACTGAAACCTAGGTGTGTCCATTTCGATACGATTACAGAAATTGGGTCTAAACGCAACCACGTTGCATCGTATTTTGAATAAAGATCTTGGCCTTATAATGTCCAGTTGACACAAGAATTGAAGTCATCAGACAACGCACGAAGCCGTACTTTTTCTATTGATCTAATGACGCCTCTTGTTGGATGAGCCTTTAGTTCACTGTACGTTCAACGTGCAACTACGCGTTTGATGGTAAACTGATGTGCCTTTCTAGCATTACGGGTATTGCGATTAAAATATAAGCATGCTAGATTGTAGCTGAAGGCCTGCCGATATTTATTAAGGCCAAACCGGCGAACGCAACAAACGGAAGAATAGGGGGGCAGTAAAGTTAGAAGTTATAATCACATTATTTCCGATCATAACATCGCTATTAAAGGGGAGCGTATCGGAATCCCGCTTTTTAAAATCCCGCTTTTCAAAAATCCCGAAAAAAAACTTTTAAAATCCCATCTACTAAAATACAGTTTTTTTTAAAATCCCGTCTTCTAAAATCCCGCTTGTTCAAAATCCCGATCTATTATAATCCCGCTTTTGAAAATCCCGTCAAATCCCGTTTTTTTTTTTACAAAACATTCGTAATGGAAGTAGACAAGTGCAGTACTCTCCTAACTTTTGGTCTGTGTATGACAGTGCGGAAAAACAATTCCCGAGAAAACAAAATAATGCTGAAGCGTGGCATCGCAGACTGAAAGTTTTGGTTGGACGAAAAAGTGCTGGCTTGTATAAACTCATTGCAGATTTGAGAAAGGAAGCAATTGTGGTGCAAACTGAAATACAAAAATTACGAAATGGACAAGAAAAATTATAAAAAAAAACTAATGTTATAAAGTCAAGCGCTGTAAAAAAAATTAATGAGAAATAGAAAAAAATTAAGTAAAACAGGTTTTTTGCGTTGCATTGCTTATAATACCTACACTTGAACTAATAAAATAAAAAATGTTGTTAATGGTTTGAATTTTTTTTTTGTTCCCTTTTGCAGAAAATCATATAACATTACTTTATATATTTTACTTTATTATTTTTTATTGAAGATTGTCATATATATTACTTAAAAATTTATTTTGATATTATTTATTTCTTATTTTGTTACTTCCTCTAAAAATGATAAATCTTAAAATAAACTGCATTTCAAAAAACATTCATTGCTTAATTTATTTTAATTTTCTTATTATCCCGCTTTTACAATCAAAAGTAGTTGCTTTATTTTAAAAAATCGCTCGATTTTTAAAATAAAGCAACTACTTTTAATTGTAAAAGCGGGATAATAAGAAACGGGATTATAAAAAACGGGATTATAAGAGGCGGGATTTTAAAAGAAGGGATTTTAAAAAAGCGGGATTATAAAAAGCGGGATTATAAAAAGCGGGATTATAATAGCGGGATTTTAAGAATCGGCATTATAAAAAGCGGGATATCGAACCCAACCCCTATTAAAGAGTCGCTATTATAGAAAGAAGAAAGAGAAAAAAGAAAAAGAAGAAAAAGCTGAGCTGAGCTGAGCTGATTCATATCTTCGACGCTGAGTGGGAAGAAGAAGCCAGAGACATTGCGACGAAGATTAAGAGTCAAAAGATTTCGCGATGCCACGTTCACTAATGGATTTTATCGAGCGGTTTTAAATACTGTACAGTAGTTCCAAAAAGGTTGCTGATGCACCGTTTTAGATATAAGCGTTATAATAAACTTTGACCGTATACACGGCCTATACATTTTGCCCACATCTAAAGAGATGAAATACTTCTTGCATTGCTTAAATAAGCAATGTATTTGGCGGCACTCTTGGCGAGGTTTAATATGAGATTGTCTTTAAAACACATACCGACAATGGAAAATGAGTTGGTTTCAGCGATGCAAGTTTGTTGCACTTTAGTGAACTTAAGTCGCACTTCGGGCCAAGCCATACCTGACTGCCTTCCATAATGAGCCACTTTTCATATTGAGCTTCAATTCTGGCATTGATTGCGCAATTCCTGCCCACAGACATTCAATTTCAGCTCATCACATATGTTGAGAAGGGTCGTTTTCGGCCATTACGACTTTCTTCCAACACAAAAGTTCGCAGTTCTGAATGTTTAAAATCACGGGAGCAGGCAAAATTCAAATGTGGTTTGAAGTTCTGCATCGTGGATAAATTCTTTTCAAGTTACAGAACTAACAATAATAACTACTAAGGACTTTTCAGTTGAGCGCGAACAGCGCGAACGAACGAATAGACAAACTGGGAAAAATTTACTTATTACTTATAAACAATTTCAAATATTAGTGTTCCAAGAGCGGGATAGTTAATTATTTCATCAATATAAATATAAAAAAAAATGGCTTCAGACTGTTTAAAGAATTGAATATCGAATTCCAAACTTTTGTACCGTGAATTTCCGAGATTTCTTTAAACTGTCTGAACACAGTTTTCTTTATATATAAATATTTTGATGAAATAATGAGGTATCCCGCTTTTGGTATAGCAAAATTTGAAAGTTTTGTTTATCTAGATTTTTTTTTTCAGTTTGACTATTCGTGCGATCGCCGGGATGCGCTCATATGTAAAGTCCTTAATATTTTATCGTTACGATATAAAAACATGGTTTGCCTATAACGAATCACCAACAGATGGCAACATCAAGGTCTATATAGTTGCAGATGTTGGCCAGTTTTACTATCTACAGAATTCAGAGTCGGAGTCCGACGACCGTTGAAACTATTATCAGTATCTTGAAGCATCTTGGAGCGATCTAACAGCTACTTATATAGATTTACCTCTTCGGGGGGAAGTATACAAACAGTTAAAATAGCGTTTAGCAGATTTAAGAACATTTCAAGTTTGTGACTATTTTCCTGATTTGCTTAACAAAAGTATTGACTGTTGTTTGACGACGAGTGGCTTGGGTATTTGTTTTCCAATATTGACGCAGCAAAGTAAAGTTTCACTGGCTGTAAAGAATTGGACGCTCTTATTTCAGAGTACCAATGAACTTTCGAATGGGGGCTTGATAACGAACCGAAAATTTATTCCTTTATTAGAGAGTACGTGTAAATAAAGGTGCGTTGAGTAGCAAGAGACTTGCAGTCGCCTTCGATCTTGAGCGTTCCTCATAACTCCGACATAGTTCTTGACATATCTCATGATTGGTCGGCTATGAATTTTCATTTCCCGACAACTACGTGAAATTAAATTTCACTTTCAAATGCATATTTTATTTTAATGTTAAATAGATACATATATCCGTGTACCATAGAATCCGGGTTGAGAGAGGTTTAATTCAAATACCACCAAGAATGAATAAGCACTTTACGGATTAGAATGCCACATAAGCTTTGTAAACGCGCAATTTCGAGTTATTATTAAAAGTGGTACACGTGATGAAAACAAAATGCTGAAACAAACTCATAGCGTTTATTTAAAGTGACTGCGTTCCCTTATAATTATCGGCTCGCGATCATTGTACAACTCGAAAGATTTATTCGAAGATTCTAATGTATACCTTTTTTCTATGATGCAAACTAGCCACAGCTGAAGGTATTTGTTTGTTTTTTGTTTTTGTAATATTTTATTGAAAAGTCCGTTCATAATAAACACCAGTTCTATAGAAAAAGTATCTTAAGAGATGAGTTTATTTTTTAAAATCATCGCAGTCATCTAATTATCTATACGGATAAATGTCCATATGTACATGTAATTTTTTGCACGACACACTAAACTCAACGGTCAAAAATCGCCAATTAAGTCAAATTTTAAAGATACTCGTACACTTAAGCGGTGTGAATCGTTGCCGCACAATATGCGCAATACAGTAGAGCAAACAAACTACAACAGATAAAAGTAAAATTTAGTACTTGTCATCTTCATACTCTTCGAATGTTGTATCTATGTATATTTGCCTGCGAATACAAATATCCCACTGATTCGGCATATAGGTATCGTCGAATTCATATATAGACATGGTATGAACTACTCGTAAAATTGATATGAGTAATATGCTATTTATAACGATTTGAATGGAAATCATTTGACAAAAAAGAAAACCATAACAGCATGCATGATCTCCTACTCATCGTAGTATGGGTTTGCTGCCACGTCCTATCAAAGTTTAATACAGACAATTTTTTAAATTTATTTTGTTGGATATACTGACGACTTTTTTTAAACATATGATTAGTGCATTGTTTTGGGATGTAAGCGAGCTGCGTAAATTACTACATGCAAATAATTGAAAAGAATTAAAAACAATTCAATTTTATTTGAAAAATATTGTACTATGTATCTAGATAAAAAAAATTAATTAGTACCATATTTGTTGTTGTTGTAGATTTGTCATTAGGTATAGTAAGCATGAAAATATTTAACAGCGATTATTTAAGTTGTAAGTAAGAAACAAAGTTTATATTGACTTAATTATATATGAGGGTTGCAACTGTGCAGTAGCAGAGGATTCGCTTACTCATTTGAAGGTCGTGCGTTCAAATCCCGCCCAAGTCCATTACTTAAAATTGAATGCATCACAATTTCAACTCCCTAAGCAACTTGGACACCACCCTTGGGGAAAAACCCTACAACAACACTTCTAACCTATCTCTTCATTCTTTCTTAGTAAAAAGTAGCTAAAAGCATGCAATTAAATATGCAATCGCTAGGCTGCTTCATGTGTACTCAGAATTGATGATAATAGTTTGACTTGTAAATCCCCGACTGTATTAACAAATTTTGAATATTGGTCATCAATTAAATATTAATTCACATTTTAAGAGTTTGTTTGGCGTCCAATTTTATGTTTACAAAAGCAAAATACCAGCCACTTCATGGTTTTTAAAAGAAAAGAACTTCTTCCTTAGAATGGGCAACTTGGTGTGGTCAGGCCGAATTTGACTTAATCGTCCGAGAAGATTTTTCTCTGCCAATATAAAAACCTGACACTTTTAGGTCTCTCTAAACACAGTTTTCTGAATCGAATACATACAGAAATATAAAAAAAACTACCTAATAGACTCTTTACTTGGACCACGGCAGCTGCTTCATTCGAAAAAGTAAGTAAGCAACGAGCATCTACACTTAACGGAACCACGTAGTTGCTTGAGCGGGATAAACCATGCGCTGAAAAGTGTTTGAATCCTTTTAATCCGCAAAGCGGTTCACCCAAAACTGTTTTGTTCGAAAAAGTAAGCTGACGAAGACGCTTGCCAGACAATTAGTGCTTGCCCTTAGCCAGCGACACAAAGAAATGCCGTGAGCGGGCTTAACTATGCAAATAAAAGGGTTTCATCGCTTTAACTTTTCAAAAAAGTAAGCTGAAATAGGCGTCTGCCAGACAACTAGCAACCGCGTTTCATTTGGGACTTGTGTCCTATTTTTGACGATAGAAATTCGGATTTTGTCCCAATGGTGTAGGACATAAGTCCCGAAAAGAGTTCGTGATCAGCATCGATAGTGATGCCGATCTAGCCATGTCCGTCCGCCCGTGTCGGTCCGTAGGCAAAAATTATAACTCGAGCTAAAAAGCGCGAAATTAGAACCATATAATTTATAAAATACGCCCACTGACACGCCCAATTTGGAATATATACCCTTTAGGGGCCCTTATTGCTCATGTGTAAATATTTCTAACATCTGCACACTGATACACCCACTATTACATTTTATTAAAGAAATCATTCGCAAAGTTTGCAAATAAAGTCGTTTTGAACAATTCCATTAAAAGTTTTCTTCCATGAAGACTTTTAAGGGTCGTTTTTAGTAGAACGAAATATGTAAATCCATCTGAACAATTCAAGCATACTTAGATTTTTGTCATGCCACCTTATGAGGGATGGGAATAGGAATAGGGTATCCGCGTGTAGTTCGCCCAAGTGGACTGTAGCCTTTGCGTATATTTTTTTTCTTTTTTTTATTTTAATTTTCTTGGAAATATCAACAGTAATTTCTAAAGCTGCTAACAATAAATACAGCTGTCAAGCCAATGGAAGTTTATATGGGCCACTTCTCACACCAAAAATATAATTGTACTTGCTGGACTAAATAGTACAACTTACCGTCGTTGTCCATCCCAGGGTAAAACAGGTGGTCGATTCGAAGTCATTTGCCGAAGCTTTTTATTAAAGCTATTTATTTTCTTAAGAAGCTTTTGGTAAATTTATTTGACTTGGACTATTGCTTTTCCAACCATTCATGCGTGCGAAGTTATATTTTTGTTGGGAATAAAAGGGTCATGCAGTCCCGAAAAGCTAATTATAGGAGCTTCTCCTGCAAATATTATACCTACTCTTGGATTGTAATCATTCTTTCGCATGGGCTGGTCTAGTTAAATGAAGTTTAGGTGTTCCTGATATGATACGAACGTCGAACCCCTTACTCAGTATTCCAATGCATTGAATTCTGTGATTCGTGCTTGGTGTTGGCATCTCCCTATATTTGAATGGAGCTAATTCGATTTAAGAGTTAAAAGCAGAGATAGCAGAGTAGTCCGCCTCACGTAATTAATTCATTTAGAATCAGACTTAGTAAATGCATTTTTTTGTTTCCCAAAAAAAAAATATTTAAGCCATCTCTAGACAGCACTATTGCAAATAATTGTCATGTTATATCATTTCTATGATTTACATATATTCACTGATAGACGATTATAGAGGAATAGGCATCGCCCGCATACGGGTTTAACAGGCGGGGGATGTGAAAGTCGGACTATTTCTTATTTCTTATTTCTCATCTGTATACAGGACCCATATTGATTGATTCATTATCTAATCATTCTTTCGCCGGAAAAGTGAACAAAAAACATCTCGTTCATTCAATTGATTTCTTAACATAGGTCAACCGTTTCCGCATAAATAATATAACCCAATTGTGTTTATTTAGTTCAAAAAATATTATTCTTAAATAAGTTAGCAGTACTATTCCATATTGTCATCCCTTTTGATCATCTAATCCTAATAGTGTCAAAGAACCCATTCAGACCGGATCCAAGGATTACTATTCTGGCCGGATGTCCTACAATATCATTAAATTGCAAAAAATTACGATAAAATCCGTTTTGACATTAATGTACACCCATTTCAATTGAGTATTCCTAATAGATATCTATTCAAAAATAAGAGTATCGCATTAAATATGAAATTCGAATACAATTCTTTGATGTTTTTTGTATAAAACATAGGGATGGGCTACAGTCCGCTTGGGCGAACTGTTGGATACCCTATTCTTATTCCTATCCCTCATAAGTGGGCGTGACAAAAGTCTAAGTATGGTTGAATTGTTAAGAACGCTCTACATATTTTGTTATATAACATTTAAAGGATTTTATCAAAAAAAACGCTCCCTAGCTCAAACTTGGGTGTTTCAATAAAATTGCTTTATTTAATTGTGGGCGTGTCAGTAGGGGGATTTAAAAAAAATTAACACATGAGCATAAAGCGCCCCTAGAGAGTATATATTATAAATTTCAGCTCCCTAGCTCACTTTGAATTTTCAAAAAAAAAATAAAAATAATAATTGTGGGCGTGCCAGTGGGCGGATTTTGTAATTATTTACACATGAGCATAAAGGGCCCATAGAGAGTATATATTATAAATTTCAGCTCCCTAGCTCAAACTTAGGATTTTCAAAAAAATTGTTTTATTTATTTGTGGGCGTGTCAGTGGGCGGATTTTGAAAATATTTATACATGAGCTTAAAGGGCCCCTAGAGAGTATATATTAAAAATTTCAGCTCCCTAGCTCAAATTTTGGTTTTTCAATAAAATTGTTTTATTTTTTTGTGGGCGTGGCAGTGGGCGGATTTTGAAAATTTTATATCCCGAGCAGTTTTAGGAGTCATAGATCATATAAAAAAATTTCAGCTTCGTAGCTCAAAATTCGATTTTTTCCAAAATTTTGTTTTTTTGAGTTTGTGGGCGTGTCTGTGGGCGGATTTCAAAAATTCGTAAACTTGATTATTTCGGGACCCTAGAGAGTATATGGTTAAAATTTCAGCTCTCTAGGTCCAGTTTAAAGGCCTAATTTTTGCCGACGGACGGACGGACGGACGGACGGACATGGCTAGATCGACATTACTATCGATGCTGATCATAAATATAGTAACTTTTAGGGGTCTACGGGCAATATTAAGGTATGTTACAAACTATGCGTCAAAATTAATATACCCCTAGAATAGGGTATAAAAACAAACCGAAGGTTTCACTGAACATTATGTTACAAAATTGTCCTCTTTTTAATTTGCCTAGCTAAACATACAAACATCAAACCCACAAGAGCACAAAGTCTGCAATAGATATTGACCATTTTTGCTGCCATCTTCTAAGTCACAAAAGTTACAAGTGAACCTTATACTTTAGTTTCGCGGAGCATTTATTTAACTCTGTCACATAAATACACGTTGAATGACACTTGTATTCGATTTATCGATTTTGTTTGTCTTCTTTTTTTATATTTTTTATGATGAGTGTTGAATTCAAGGTATACAACAATGAACGTGCATTTATACTTGACTTCACAAAGATGGATACACTCGTAATGAAATTTCTTAGAATAACAAAGAAGAAACAATTTTTTTTATTTTCAATTCGCTTCTAACCCTAGTTAATACACTTGATGATTTTAATCGCCACAAAGAGGAAAAAAAGAAGAATAAGATGATTTAACCCTTTGCGTGACAGATCATTTTAACCTTTTGCCGGCAAGGAAGCACTGAATTTAAAAATAACACAAATTAAATTAGTTGAACCTGAGCCGAGAGCGTTATCCAATATCAAAAGTTAATTAAATAAATGTGCAATATATCAATATTTTTAGGTTGTTTGCTTATATATTCAATTGGTTTTCTGTTTTTTTTTCTCTGAATTTTGTAGACAAACCGTGTAAATATTTAAAATAGCTATAGTTCCAGGCGTCATTTAAGAAAAGAACGTTTACGTAAGACAGTACTGCCTCCTCAGAATACAAGAAAAAAACAAGAGGCTACAGATTTGCAACCAAATAGTTTCACTTACATAATTAATTGCATTAAACAATTTCATAATGGCTTTTAAAAACATGTATATTATGTATATCAAATACTAGCAAATGCCGGCAATGCGTCATAAAGCCTCTTTTAAATTTTTTTGTAATTTGTTTGACGTAGACAAAGCAGACACATTTACATGTACAAAACAAATAAAAGATAATGATTTTCTGTTCATAAAATTAAATTTGGAAAAGGTTATTCAAGTGCCTTGGGATATACAATATCCTTGGTCTCTCCGTCCTCTGCAAAACCAAATAAATTTGTCGGCTGTTCCACTCGTGAGCTTGCAATATATAATTGACAATGTGAAAAGAATTGATTTTAGATTTAATCCACACACCTGAAGCAAAACTGACCTTGTGACGCGTTGAGGGTCAATGAGAATGCAAAGCGAACGGAGAATTGCAGTCGTTTGAAATCAAATGATTCGAATACCTGGAATCAGCCTTTTGACTTGCCATTCAGAACTGTCGTTTGGAAGGCGTTTTACATCGGGTTTTTTTTTGAAAATGAACCTGGTTCCATTGGATTAATGGTGCGCAAAAGAATCCCCGATTTTGAGTTTCAATCTATGCGGTGGCACCCCAGAATAAATTACAAAACTCAATTGGATCATTCTTGACGCTGTCAACTGGCATAAAATATTTGTTTCACTAAGTTATTGTATAATATTATTGTTAACCGAACTGCTGCACAGCACTAGCAACATATAAGAACATTATTCACTTATTGATTTTAGTAATTACTTTCCTCTTCACCAACAGCAATCTTTGAAATCTTTGAAATCTTCTTCATACTAGCGCGCCACCTATTGTAAGTTAATAGTACCTACCATTTCAGAAACTTTCACCCAAGCGCCAACAACAACTGTACAAAGTTTCCACTCAATTAGATGAACGCATGAAAGACAAACAATTATCTGATATGACTCATGTGCCACCTATTCTACGTTGTTGGTACTATGTCAGCGACATTAGGTCCGTTCGCGAACTAATATGCAAACGTAAATTTATATAAACTTTCGTGCAAAACTACACAAACGCGTTCGCGTACTGAGAAAATGGTAAAAAGATGAACGAAAGAAAAATGTACTTTTGTCATTTTTCTTCACACAGAATTTCAGCTGGTAAAAAAATGAAAACTGTCAAATGATGAAATCCTATGAGTTTGCCAGCAAAAAAAAAACAGCGGTTGCTTCTTTTCAAGCCAAACTTTGACGTTTTTCATCTTTTTACACAAAAGCGTTCGCGTACTTTTCTTTGAAATGAGAGGATTCTCTTTCGATTTTGAAGATTTGACAGTTTTCATTTTTCTACACATAAAGTACGCGAACGGACCTATTGGCGCAAGTGCCCACAACAACTGTACAAAGTTTCAACAAAATCGGATTTACGATGCGCGAACGCATAGAAGACAAACAAACAAGTATTAATTTTTTATATAAAGACTCGGAGAAATTTGATTGTAATCCCTGTGCTGTCACGTAGACTTCTCAGCTCCTCAAAATGATAGATCAATAGTAAAAACGCATCCAAATTCGTTCGTTGCTTCTCGCGATTAGTTTTGATTGTACAAGGTGGCGCAAAAGTTGTCATCTGTTTACTTCACAAATGTCAAAGTAAAATTGACATTTGCCGCTATTTGCAAAAAATTATAGCATCTTCCGATAGGGTTTTCAGCCCTTGGGTGTGCCTTAGGCAATTCTGGTGCCAATGTTCTAAATGATCCACGACGTTTGACATCTATCCTATGTAGTTTTCAGTCGGATTGGTGAACGCCACTGGGTGATGACTTTTGCGCCACCTTGTGTTAATGATAAGCGAATCGATGTAACTCCAACAATGAATTGCATACTCCATTGCTGTAAACAAAATATCAAATCCAACAAATCAGACACAAACTGATAAAATAACAATACCGAATTGAATTGTTAAACGGAATTCCAAAATACATAAGTTTTAGAAGTCAACTTTAGAAGCAAGTGAGAAATTTGTAAAATAAAAAGTCAAAAAAACGCATCCCAAATGGTATTGATTCGCATCGATTGAGCATCGATATTTTTTTATAATTTGTCTGATGATAGGTGTAAGTGTGTATATACAACAGTCAGAAAAATGAGAAAATTGGTCAAACACGTAAGAAAACACGCGGTAACAGAACGCAAAGGGATAACAAATAGGAATGCACTTTTCAGCGCTTTTATTGACAGCTACCTTTAAAGTTTTTTCGACTTTTTTTGTTATGAATTTTTCCTGTTTGTGAAATATTCGTCGGAAAAATTATATACACTTTATTGTTACCTACCAACTTTTTTTAGTGAATAGTATTGGAAGTGTGTAATTTAGTGCGAAAAATAACCAAACAAAATTAATAAATAAAAAAAAGTAAATAAACCAAAGCAAAAGTTTTATTTGTCCTTTTCGCTCAGCATCTATCTGTGTTCCTTATATTCGGCTGACATTTATGCATTTTTGATGCATTTGAAATGAGGAAAAAATTGGTATCAACCAGCATAAGGCCTTACGATATTTACGATCTAAAGTCGATCAAACAGTTGAAGTGGTATTTCGACTTATACCATACGAAGGCATTGCAACTAGACAATCTTTGAACGCATGCGAGTCGGGGATGGAAAATGACATTTTTGAGTTGTATTTAAAACTGTTTTAAGATTGTAGGTACTAAAATCGACCCAATTGTATTGAAAACTGTTTCCGCATAAATAAAATAATACAAAGTGAACTCAAAGTGTTTTATTTTCCAAAACAGAAACAAACAAAACTAAAAAACAATACATTAACAAAAATAAACATAAATAACTTCGTAACAAAACCTTAGAAACAAAAATAATTTAGTTTTTACTATACATATACATGCGTTTATAGGAGACGTAGTTAACATAATATGTCATATGTAGTTTTTCAGTTGTCAATTTAACATCTTAAGGTCACTGGTATTGACAGGATAATCAATTCGTTAGACAAGTAGTAGAAGTAGTTAAAGGTAGTTTATGGTGGAAAGTAGTTACCTTCGTGAGGTAGTTTACCCTGTCATCTCTGCTTTTCAGTTTTACTGCCCTCATTGTGCACATTTGTGTTCCAAATATGCCAAAATATCCAGCTGGAAATGGAGACTGGAATAATAAAATCCAGTCAACGCTATGTGTAAAACTTAAAACAAATAGATGTGTCGATCGTTAATTGATTCGATTTACTATTTTATGGAAAAATACAGACTGAAAAGAATTCAAAAGCTTCAGATTGATAAATTTTATCGAATAAAGGCCAATTGTATTTTTGTACTTGAACAAATTCATTTATATTGAATTCGATACAATTGTATCGACTTTTCCATCCCTGAGAGTACCAACGCGGCATTGTGAATAGAGAACTTCGGACACGGTCAGGGGCAAATGAGAAAAAAACTACAGCAGAGTGAAATGAAGGAAAACATTGGCGAATTTGTATAGCGGGAGACGAGTTCTGCTCGAATATTTCGTTAAAAGCTTATAATGAAGCAAATTTTAACAAAAAAAAGTTTCAAAATTAAGAAGGAGTATCTTCTATAATTTGGTAATTTTTACTTTTCAATAGCTTTTGTTTTCACTTAAATATACAATTTATTAACAATCACAATTATTTTTCCATTCGATTTGTGCAAATTACTGAAATTGTTTTATTCAATTTGGTTTTCACGTTTGAGGTCTATGGGCATAAGAGTCTTATTTCATAAACAGTTGCGCTTTTGATTTGATTTTCGTATTCAAATTGTGTGGGTAAATTATGATATTCATTTACAAAGACAGACGAATTGAGGTTTTTTCAATACAGCAATACTTGCAACAATTTACGGTTTACATTATGGTTTTAATTATGGAAATTCATTCCCAAAAAAATTGTCGCATTTGAAGCGGAACCCCAGAAAATGCATTGTTTCTCGCGGTTACGCGCATAAGCATCGGGCAGTAGTTCTTCAAATACGAATAAAATCGAAATGTCACCGTTAATAGCGCTTGCTAAAAAGCAATGATCCCCAATTTGTTGGTTCTAAAAGTGCAATATGGTCTGCAGGATACTTGATTTCAACTCGATGCGATTGTGCCACATCGCATTCCATATTGCCGATGAACCATCGAGTTGTTGAAGGATGTGTTCGATGACAAAATTAATTTCAGAAATCGATTTTTTGTCTGGCCTCGAAGATCGGGCGATTTGACGCCGCCACTCTAGGAAGAAGTTCCTGAAACGCTAACTAGCACCCGAAATGATTTGTCATTATTAATGCCATGAAATTATATATTGAATAACAAAACGTTGGCCCAGTTGTACAATTTGTATTATATAGTCAATGTCAATAGATGGATATAGTTGACAAGGATTTTAAAATTGGAATTGCCCTAAAGGCATATAAAATCCCGGAAACTTTTTTTTCACTGTGTTCGAAAATGCAAACATTTTTCGGAATTGGCTTACATATCTTCTGCTGGTAGATCAGGACCAATTATAGACTCAGAGGAGGCAAAATAAAGGAAAATACAAAAGAAAAAAACATTTGAAAGTATTACAATTTAATAAAATAATATTTTTTTTGTATATTAATAAAATATATGACAGCTGAGCGCTCATGTTTATTTAATCAATGAATAGAAAGCTCTGAGCACTATCGGTTCAGAGCATACTCTGCATGTTCACATTCTGTTAAGTGTTCTGTTATGAAGTATAAAAGAAAACCCCTACTGTAAGTCAACCATCTTTTTAAAATTTATGACTCAATTTGCCAACTTCGATTGTGTAATGCTTTGACAATATAATACGAACTAATTAGCAATAATTTGCAAAATAAATACACAATATGTCATTTAAATTAGCAGCTAAGTAAATGAAAGGACAAGTGGCAACAAAATATAAATTAGTACTTTTGTCTCACAAGTTCACACTCGACTTCCTAAGGCAGCAACATTGTTTGTTAACAAAAGTAGTTCGCTTTTTCTGTTGATTATGTTTATTAGAACATTTACATCATTATCTATTTAAGCAATGAAGATAATTATTCTCATTCTACGTAAATGAGTCGTATTTAAATTGGAACATCCACCAGGCCGTCGGTGTGGATACTATGTATGACTCGGAATAACGCCATGTCTTCTTCCTATTCCTTAATGGCAACTAGGCTATGATGAGGACAGGATTTAAAGGATTATAACCCTCTCACTTTACTGCATCCCGAATGGTCCGCCTGTGAGCGGATGGTAATAGTGCCCCATTTGATATTGGGTTGGGGCTTTATTTTCTTCTTCTCCTTCCTTCACCGCAAAGCTATGATCTAGACAAAATGGATTATAACCCTCTTACTTTACTGCATTCCTACTGGTCCGCCTGTGGGGTTCACTGTATCGACCTCAATAAACATTGGCATTCCTTGCGACTTCGGATAACTTCATAACTGAATTAATAAAATGCTGCTGATTTTATATTTGTGTGATTCAGGAGTAAACAAAATATCGACATGTGCTCCCATGTTTGATCTTCATTATGATAAAAAGGCGATCACGACATCAACGGCAATCACTGATTTTTCGGGTTCGCTGCAGTGGTATTCTTAGCCTGCCCCCTTGTAACATGGATATATTCATTGTTATCCATCATTTGTATTTTTAGAAAAACCTTTTTCTGTCGCCTTAATCCTGTACAGGGTTCGGCTGCTTCTTATTAGAAAGTCGAAAGCATCGTCACCCGCTATCCAAACGTATCCGCATAGAATACCGGAAAACAGTTGCATAGGTAACCTGGTTAAGTAAAAGTAGTCTAAATCCTCTGTATTCGAATGAAATAATACACCAATCCTTTGAATACTTTAAATTGTAACTGTTGAAAGAAAACATATTTTTTACACGACGAAAGGGATACAAATTGAAATGATTATTCCGATTAGTTTTTTTATTGTGACAACTCTCAGTCATGTTATTATGCAACGCAATCCCAAAATGGAGGAACTTTTATTAAAGAATCCTTAAATGACTTCAAGCGTAAAAGTTAAATACCCGTTTGACAACTACAACCACAGTTTGCCACCGTATATTGACCTCTCAACAAATACTCGTAATGGACAAATAAATAATAAAAGCAAAACCACAAAGTAAAATGCCCAGTTTTTACATAATCGTCCATTTGCATAACATTTACGGTCGTTTATCGATAAACGTCTAGATGTATATCTCAATGGCATACACGAAATCGTGTATAATTTTCACACCACAGTGTAGCGTGTACAAGTATGGCACTCTATTATATTGTTAATCATTCCTTCAAATCACTTGAAGACTTTTTCTAGTACCTAGTCCATAAAGCCGGTTATTTTCATTGTTTTACGTGAGGATTTGTATTCCTCAACGTCAGAACTAAACTGTTGGACTGTATAATATATATTTATATTCAAATCCATTAATAAAAGGACGATTAACTAAAAGGAGTTGAATATATTAAAAATTAAGCATCAAGGGGAAAGGGTTATGATCCTTTTTAGTCCAGTCCAGTCCATCATAACTTTGTCGTTAAAGAGAAAGAAGAAGATCGGGGAGAAAGTAGTGTTTAAATTTATTGCGTGCGATATAACTGGTATGTGTTGTGTATAGTATATGTACAGGGTGGCGCACCAATTGTGCTACAATAAAAAATGGAAATAACTTTTTAATTAATCAATGCATTTCAGTTATTAATTTTTATTTTATAGAAAATTAAATTTATTTTTGGTAACTAATCCACGCTCATCCACGCATATGCGACACCTAATCAGAAAAGTAATTATTGCAGCCTGAAGGGTTGAAGTCGGTATCGCTTCAATTATTGTTTTAGCGGACTGCTTCAATTCAGTCAAATTCCTTGGTTTCGTTTTGTACACCTCTTGTTTGACATAACAGTATTTTAAACCATTGCCTAAAAAAATTAAAACAACAGTACACATTAGCAGAATATGTAGGCAATATTCTTAAAAAAAAACTTGAATAAACAAAGTCTTTGCCATCTTTTGAAGATGTTTTTACAAAACTTTTAAATGTTGGTCATTTTGTAAGAAATAAAAACTGTCTTGAAAAAGACAATGACCTTTAACTCAATGAAAAGCCCACTTAAGGGGATGGGAATATAGAAAGGATGTCCAATAGTTCGTCCAAGCGTCAAAAACGGCACGAATGAAAGGGACGTACAATGTTACGCCGCCTCCGAACGGCAAAATTTGCGAAGCTTTTAAGATATGTACTCCCGAATGTTTGTCAGGCTTTGGCAAGAGTTGAGGCAGTGGAAACAAAAACTGCGCTTCTAGGTCCCGACGTCATTTTAACCTGAGACCTCGCGGTCAGTAGTCCAACAAACTAGCCGCTGAGCCATTAGGATAGAACATCATATTTTTTTTTTGGAAAATTGCAGTTATCGGAATCTTACACACGCGAAAGTTTAGAGCACACAACTTCTTGCTTAGTTTATCATACCTTTTCGAGCCTTACTGAATGCAGGATGGATAAGTATCTTTATATTAGCGAATTACAAACACTAAACATAAAGGTTTATTCAGAAAATATTCTTATAAGGCTGCGAAATCTACTACTGCCTGCATAGACTGCACTGCAAGCCCATATGGAATAAAAATACTATCAACGAAAAAGTTCGTCCAAAAATTTAAAAGTTGTAATACGAAATTCATTAACCACTAGTCACATTTCACATACACAACAGTGCACGAATCTCCTAAATTGACAAACCAAAATCTTTTTTCCAGCTCAGACCACTTTCTGCGCTGCGCTGACACAGAAGTTTCCAGAACTACTCCGAAGTGTCTATGTAACGTTTCGAGTTCGAGATCATACCGTCGTAAATGGTACAGTGATTACTGCACATTTAGTTATAGGATTGCCGGCGTCATTTTTTCA
The DNA here is from genome assembly GCA_949715645.1 of Portevinia maculata. NCBI lineage: Eukaryota > Metazoa > Arthropoda > Insecta > Diptera > Syrphidae > Portevinia > Portevinia maculata. The sequence continues at coordinate 228,382,669 of OX454526.1, forward strand.
AAGTCCAAATTCAACAAATCAAACAGTGGTGCCAGTAAAAATTAGAGTAAGGAATTTATCTCTTTGGCGTGTACTCAAGTAAACCCTATTCAACATCTGCCAAGACTATTTTGAAAAATTGTACCAACACCGAAATTTCGCACATTCTAGAAAACTTGTCGTGTCATTCCTGTGGTGAACTTACTTCGTCAACACCATCCAACCTGGCACTCAACTTTCATCATTTTTTTAGAGGACATCTTATTCTTCCTTAAAAGCGAAGTCATGATCAGAATTAAAGTCACCATAACCCTCCCACATTACTGCCTTCCTACTGGTCCGCCAGAGGATCTCGGCGGTTTGACCTCAATAAACATCTGCAGGCCTCTCGGTTTCGAACCACTTTTTTTATTGGGCAATTTAGATGCTAGTGCTTTTAGATAATGTGATCCAGGAGCTTTTAGGCCTGCCTCTGTTTTACGATTTCAACACGTGCATGTTCCTGTTATTGATTATTGTTTGATCGCCCTTTAAAGACACCGCTGATCTCCAGTTGTGTCAACTAGAAATGTTACGAATATTACGAGTACTTTAGCCGTATACCGTATATTCGGCGGCCGGATGTCTGGGTGAACGAAATGCATACTGCAACGCATATATTTATGTTTTGTTAACTTGATTTATTAATTTGCTTTAATAAGATACCTGGAAAAAGAAGAAAGTGCACGAAAAACAACCAAGCAGCAACTTTTTACGTTCGAGGCAAATTTCCTGGGAACGATTAAGGCTAAAAAAGCGCTCTAAATTTTGTATGAGGGATTAAAAATGAGTTGCAAAGGAGATAATGAATCCTTGGGCAGTGAAGAAGAAGGAGATTATCCGCTTAGCAGGACAAATAAAATGGTTGAATGTGGTACTCATGATACTTTTTGTGAATGTTTTAACGAGGTGGCAGAAGACAATAGTCAAAAAGAAGTTTCAACTAAAAGAGGTTCCTACTGCCAAAGAGCTTGACTTATATTTGAAAACAATCTGTTTGTATCGGAATAGTGATCCTAGGGCTTGTTGGGCACTTAATACACAGGTAGGTAGAAGGCTAGGTAGGTGGGCGGTTTGTTAAAAGCACTGAGTGCCGTTTTGTTACCACAAAATCACGTCAACTTGGGTATAATGGTTCGTTTATGAGAAGACTCTAAATCAGTCTAAGAAAGTTAATATTTTTCTCGGAGCACTTAATACCCAATTTGTTTGTCTAAATTCGCCAAGACTTTGGCTGGGAGGACTTATTGAAGGATATGTCATTGGAACATATGTATTCTTGTTTTAAATGTATTTTATTCGATGGTATGGAGCGTTTTATTCCTACCACAAAAAGAAAAATTAATTTTAAATTTCCGTGGTTTAATAAAAGGATAACAAATTTGGAAAATGCCAAAAATAAGGCCTTTAAGCGTTATAAATCTAAAAATAACCCCGATGACTACGTAATATTTCGTCAGTTACGAAAAGAGTTCGACTTTTTAAACAAGTTTTTATACAGGCAATACGTTATTAAGACAGAATCAAATATTATATATATAAAAGAAATTCTAAATCTTCTTGAATATTCTTTAATTCTAATAGGAAAGTTCCGTCATTCCCGCAAAGTATGGAATACAATGACAAAATATCTAATGATTTAGAGTCATCTTGTAACTTCTTTGCGGAGTTCTTCCAAACATCCTACAACAGTGATACAATTTCTAACATTAATGACCTCTATTGTTGCATAAATCCCATCACCAATTTTTGCCTAAATTGTTTTTCTGAAGAAGAGATTCTGGTAACTTTGAACGATATTGATGTTACCAAAAAAGCTGGGTATGATAGAATTTTTCCATTGTTATTATCGAAATGCGCAACTTCCTTGAGCTATGTGATCACTTGCATTTTCAATAAATCCCTAGAAGATGGTGTTTTTCTGGATGAATGGAAGATTTTTTTTGTTGATCCAATATTTAAAAATGGACTTAAACATTTAGTCAAAAATTACAGACCCATCTCTAAGCTTTCCGCCATTCCTAAATTGCTTGAAAAAATTATAACCCAAAAGCTATATTTTTCATTAAAGGAAACTTTATCCCAGTACCAACACGGGTTTTTGAAGGGTAGATCAACTTGCACTAATTTAAGTCTTTTTACAAATTTTTGCTGCAACCAAATGGAATCGGGCAAACAAGTTGATGTTCTACACACAGATTTTGTCAAAGCTTTCGATCGTGTACATCACGGTCTTATTTAACAGAAATCAGATAGATAAGGTTTCAATTCATCTTTTATTAAGTGGCTGAGATCTTATTTAACTGGAAGGAAACAAATAGTAAAGATTGAAAATTGTACATCCAATCTAATAGAAGTTAAGTCGGTTCTTCCACAAGGAAGTCATTTAGGTCAACTTCTATTCATCATCTTCACAAATGATTTGCCTTCTGTTATGAAATACTGCAGTTTTTTAATGTACGCCGACGATGTCAAAGTGTTTTTCCCGGTTTCTTTGTCTCAGGGCTGTTTTTTTCATGCAAGAAGACATAAACAATTTCTTGGAATGGTGTAATTTTAACCATCTTGAATTGTATAATTCGAAATGCAAAATTTTAAGTGTGACTAGGTCTGCGTCTATCGTTAAATTTCATTATTGTTGTAATGATTTTAAACTTTTTAGAGTTGACTGTATCAAAGATCTTGGAGTCTATTTCGATTCGAAAATGGATTTCAGGTCACACATTGACTATATCGTCTCTAAGGGTAACTCATTATTAGGTTTTTTTAAAAAGAAATTCACAAGATTTCCAGGATGCATATACGCTAAAAACATTATTCTTGTCTCTTGTTGTTCCAGTCTTGGAATATGGTTGTGTTGTTTGGTCACCATATTATGAAATTGGAACAATGAGGATAGAAAGAATTCAAAAACGGATAGAAAGAATTCAAAAACCCTTTACGAGGTATGCATTAAGAAAATTAAATTGGGTTGGTTCTATGCCTGACTATAATTCGAGATGTTCTCTCATCGATATGAAAACGCTTAAATATCGTAGGCAAATTCAATGCGTTATGTTCATAAAAGATATTTTGGACTATAGAATCACATCTATCGACCTTGTTTCTTTAATTCCTTTTCATGTGCCAAGATTGTTTCGTAATAGTAACGTTTATTTTTATGTTCCTCATCATAGGACAAACTACGGTTTAAATGAACCAATTACGCGTTCCTTAAAGTTATTCAATAAAATGTGCAATAATATTGATGTTTCAATAAATAGAGATGTTTTCAAAACAAAAACTATTAGAAATTTGTATATAACTATTGAAGTATTTATTAATTTATTATTTTTAATGTATTGTAACTTTGTTTTTTGTAATCAGTAGATCTTGAATCAATTGATGAAATAATTACATAAATATCAAAAAGATTAGCAGTGTATACAAAGATAGACTCTTTGGAAGCAGGGATGGTTTACGAAAAGAAACGAAATCGTTTATTACCTTTCAATTTCTCTACATTGTTTTCATTTACCAGGATTTGCCCTTCCGACCAGATACCAAGACAGTATCATTGACCGGATAACGGATACTAAGCGGATATCCGTTGCAACTCTATTGTCAATCCACGGATGTGCATGCACACTCGTGAGATAGTATGTATAACGTGTAGCTGAGCTTACCTTAAATGTCAAATTGCACAGATCGGAGTTCTCCCTTTAGTCGCCTTTTATGCCAACATGGATAGGTTTTTTCTACATGATGATCCTTGGGGCTTCTACTACAACTACTTGCCAGGTTGTCGGTGTCTTGTGCCTTGAATATATTCGATGCTTTTTTCTCCATTTCCAATTTTAAAAGCAAGCGCGAGTAACAAATAGATCTGTCTGAATACAGATGTAGAAGTAGAACATGAGAAATGATTAAACGGCCGTTAGTCACTAAACTTAAGAATAAATGACTATAAACTTCAAGCAAAATGTTAATTTTCGAACGAATATTCCTATAGGTTATTTATTTTGGCACCAATTCCAATAAAGATAATCCTTAGCCTTGTGAGTTTTTTCTTATTTTTAACAAAGGCGAATGTCGTCCAAATATTTAATTCAGATATTGCTGAATATCGTTTCAAGTAATCAATAGTCACTTCAATTTCGCAAAATATAATTGCACAACATTTTGGTTTAAGCTAAATTACGCAAGGAAAATATGTCTACTTAAGTAACTTATTAAAAAAAATCCAAGCCGATACAAGCATTATTTTTACAAAACCCCCCGACACATATTTATACCTTTTCCCATTAACAAACCTAAAAATGAAAGGTGAAACAGTTTCGTATTTATTGGCAAGAAGTCATCAACCTTTTTATTGAAGTCCGCTTAACCTATATCAATGAAACTCAATTGAAAAATGAAAACGAAAACGGAACATAAAAGCAAAAACGTTATAGTTTCTTTTTGCTACCCATGGGCATTGGGCTTATGCCACTTATCGTCAATTAAGATTAAAGTTTACTGCAAAGTTATTAACCTTTCGGAAGACTGTTTTTTTTTTATTATTATTTATTTATCGCATTATTTTTCATTTTTTCATTTATGTTGTAATGTAACCTACCTGCTAAAACAGAGCATGAAAGACAACGAATCGACGATAAAACCTCAGAATTCTGAAAACTGCTTGCGGCAGCATCAATAATATTGTTGGTAGGTAGATAGGTATCTATAGTTACATGCTTGCAGTCTCTAAAATAAAAGTAGAAAAATATTTTGACATTTTATTTATTCGTGCAATCATTGGGTGGTAACAGACACCATTGCTGTATGGCGAATCCAAGTCATAAATAAATTAATGTTTCATTGTAATCCATACACAATTACGTCGAAGTGGTAGCGCGGCACTTGAGGTCGACCCAGTTATGTTATGAGCTGAAAGAATTAATCATTGTGGCTCTCCTCTTGTTGCGTTCATTAAGTGCTTGTGATTGGTTAATCATAAGATAATAACAACAAGTATTGCAATTATGATGGCACATTATGATCGTTTCTTTTAAATGATTCTGTATGAATTTTTTTACAGAGAAACATTAAACTCTATTTCTCTTTATGGTCGGTTTTCACAATATTTAACATCCTCAATATCGCCTTCATGGTACAATCAAAGATTTGGACTTTACAGTACAAAAGAAATAATCTATAGGCAGTTTTCGGTTCGACTCTTCTTCTGAGTACTCCAACTCTCTCGGTACTTACCTGCATTTCGCCAAGCTTTACAACTCTTTCCTTCTGCGCTACCTTGGCAGTGTAGCTTCCAATTTTATAAGCGACCCTTTTACCAATTAGTCAACAATTAAACAAATGACGAACGGTTACCCTCCATCCCTCTCTTTCGAAAAGCAGTCTTCAACTGATCCAAATACAATTGCCACAGTTTTCAAATAACTCCTTCGTACATCAATCACCTACCTAACATCTCCAATGGCTCTTCTCGCTCTCAATCCTTTGATCCGATTGTTTTTGGAAAAACGAGTTGTAAACACTAAATGATGATTTCTAACTCGGCGCAAATCCTATTTCAGCAGTATTAATTCAGAGGTGTTCCTCAGATTGCTTTCTCCCCCTTTCCTTCCTCCCCCAACTTTCACTTTCACAGAGCGAATTTCATCAGATCTGGAAGACTTGCAACTCGCGATATACAAAAAGGGACTAAACAAAGATCCGTAGACTAAAGTCTCTGTTTTTGTTATAGCTCATATGAACTACCCAAATATGTGAACTCTTAGAAAATTTCTTTTAGCTATTCTTGTAAAAATGAACAATTATACTGATAGATATATTACTTTAGCGCGAAATATTTGTTGAAATACATTATGCACTACTTACTCTTGTTTAGGTTAAGTGGACAGTTCTTGCGTTTACGTGAACAATTCGCATAAAAACCATAGGGACGGGCTACAGTCCACTTGGGCGAACTGTTGGATACCCTATTCTTATTCCTATCCCCCATAAGTGGGCGTGACAAAAGTCTAAGTATGGTTGAATTATTAAGAACGCTCTACATATTTTGTTATATAACATTTAAAGGATTTTATCAAAAAAAACGCTCCCTAGCTCAAACTTGGGTGTTTCAATAAAATTGTTTTATTTAATTGTGGGCGTGTCAGTTGGCGGATTTAAAAAAAATTAACACATAAGAATAAAGGGCCCCTAGAGAGTATATATTATAAATTTCAGCTCCCTAGCTCAAACTTTGGATTTTCAAAAAAATTGTTTTATTTATTTGTAAGCGTGTCAGTGGGCGGATTTTGAAATTTTTTTATCCTGAGCAGTTTTAGGACTCATAGATCATACATAAAAAATGTCAGCTTTCTAGCTCAAAATTCGATTTTTTCCAAAATTTTGTTTTTTTGAGTTTGTGGCGTGTCTGTGGGCGGATTTCGAATTTTTGAATCTATGACTCCTAAAACTGCTCGGGATAAAAAATTTTCAAAATCCGCCCACTGACACGCCCACAAATAAATAAAATAATTTTTTTATACCCTATTCTAAGGGTATATTAATTTTTGAAAATCCAAAGTTTGAGCTAGGGAGCTGAAATTTATAATATATTCTCTCTATGGGCCCTTTATGCTCATGTGTAAATATTTTCAAAATCCGCCCACTGACACGCCCACAATTATTATTTTTTTTTTTTGAAAATTCAAAGTTTGAGCTAGGGAGCTAAAATTTATAATATATACTCTCTAGGGGCCCTTTATTCTCATGTGTTAATTTTTTTTTAAATCCGCCTACTGACACGCCCACAATTAAATAAAACAATTTTATTGAAACACCCAAGTTTGAGCTAGGGAGCGTTTTTTTTTATAAAATCCTTTAAATGTTATATAACAAAATATATAGAGCGTTCTTAACAATTCAACCATACTTAGACTTTTGTCACGCTCACTTATGAGGGATAGGAATAAGAATAAGGTATCCAACAGTTCGCCCAAGCGGACTGTAGCCCGTCCCTATGTTTTATTGCTAAAATTGTACAACAGAGACACTTTGTCTTAGCTCTTAAAAGAAGAGAATTTTCTATTGGTCCTTTAACATCACTTCTCTCATAAACGGATCTAATTATTTTACTTAATTTAGTGGACTACTAAAATCACGACGAAGATGAGTAACACTTAAAGTTTTTATTTCACTGCCCTACCTCTTGCGAAATTCTGATAAAATTCGGATTCGGCGTAAAATTGTAGGTCCCTTTCCACTGCGCACAATAAAATGGTTGGAGAAGCTAGGTTTTAGGCTCTATATGGGTCGTTAATACGTAATATTTATTTCTTTATAGGCTAAGGCGACTTATTTTTAGTCTGAGCAAAACAAGTTTAGTCAAAGTCTATTTTATTGTTGGAAAAAAAAATTGCTTTTGGTGAGGTAAATGACAATAAATTTCAGGATATATTTTAACAAAAAGCTTCTAACAGAGTCGCTGAAAGGATATTTTACAAACTTATATCTATTGTTGTTTTTTTGTGAACATGATTTTAAGTTAATGCAGAAGCTTAACTGCCACAAAATGTCTTATCAATTTTTTTATTGAATATTTTAGGTATCTACTATTGTCAACCTAGTACGAGAATGATTCCGTTAAACATTGTGTTAGTTTAAAAGTATTGAGTTTGAGTGCTGAGTGAAGAAAACCTCAAACCCCGTCAAAAAAAGTAAAAAATAGCTTATGTCTTGAGTCAATGATTTAAAAAAAAATGTTTTCCATATTTTTAGTGATTTCTAAACGATATAGACTGTACGCTTTTGGGACGGTTTAATGCCTTACAATTGTAAGCCGTTGGATACATCTCGTTTCCCCAATCGTAGCATGCAAATCGAATGCTTTGACATCCATAAGCTACTCTTAACTTGTTTTAACTCAGCTAACGCGATTCTCGCGCCCAGGGCCAAAAATTCCACGAAGCCCAGAATTTATCGATCGGTGCTGTACAGCAGAACTGATAGGTTCAATGTTTTGCATTACTTGCATTGGGTCTTCCGGGTAAAGAGCTTTGAACCCATTTATTTTGCAAACCAAAGTTATATCGGCAGCAAATCTTCGTCGAAACGCTTTTTCTCTACTTTTCTCTGAAGGTTTTCTGAAAGGAAAAATCATTATCATTGATCATTAGACAATTTCAGAATCGCTAGACCCAATTCGAAAGGAAGAATGAAGAATTCACATTTTATCACAGCTGGATTAATTGTACCAGGATGTGTTCAAAATGAAAAAGCTACTTCAGTGGAGTGTGGAGGCACCGTCCACAGATGGGGCGACGAACTCGATTAGTACTTTCATGCAAAACAGCCGATAACCCAAATCCAATACGTGCAAGTCCTGAAAGTCCTAGTCGTATATATATGTAACTCAAAGTGATAAATTGTATTAGGGTTTCCGACATGTACGGTCATACTGAATTCCATATACGCTGCCAGGATCCCTGCTAAATCAGCCTGTTCATTCTATACGGCGTTGTGAATTTGGTTGATGGTAGACTGGGTGTGGGTTCTCTTCCTACCCCATCACTATATCTATATGGTGCCCCCTTTAGTATTGCTGGCTTTATCATATTTACTACTCCCTGGATCAGGTTTGTCAGTGTTATGCAACATGTTCCACCATGTAAGACCCCCTGCAACGTTTATGCTGGTACAAATTTCATTTTTATAAGAAATGTTACTCACTTTGTGGATTACATGGCAACATTTAATAATTAAATTAAATATCTGTAAAACAATATATTTTTTTTTTTAAATAATATATTGCCTCTTGAAAATCTATTGCGTATAGGTAAACACGCAAGTCATGCTTCAATTATGTTCCCGTCATTGACTTCAAACCGATTCAGGCAAATTCAATTAAGAGAATGCAATTTATCGAATAAAATTAAGTTCATTGATTAAAATTTCAATTAGCATGCGTCAAGAATTAAAAAATAAACCGACCCAAACAAAAATCCATTTATATTATCCACAAATTTATTTATTTCAACGAACGATTTATTATTACTTTTGCATTTTAATTTAAATCATCGCTGTCCATATTTAATGTGATTTATGCTCCAATTTGTCTGACAACATTAAAATAAAAATCAATTAAATTCAGTCGACGACTTTTAAAAATAATTAAATGATAGGTACCCGCCAAAAAAGGAGAAAAGAAATCAGTTGCTCCTATCGTCAATCAATGAATTTTTATTGGCCTAGAAACGGTTTATCCTTTTCAATAATTTAAATGTAGTTCCCAGAAATACATATTGATTAATAATAATTAATATTGAATGCGCATTTATTTATATACTTTTGTTTTTGAATAATTAATATTCCTGCTTTTTATCTATTGATTTAAGAAGCATAAAAATAATTAATAATTTATGGGAGTGATAAAAACATTTATTTTCAACTTTATGCCAAATTACCGCGTGTATGTGTTTGTAGGCATATTTATACTTTAATATGTTGGATACCGCAATTTCTACTTTCATCACAGCGTGCTTTTCAAATGATTACGAAAACAAACGTAGACAAATCCCCCAAACGAAATCACAAACACTATTTGAGTAAGAGTATCTTTTACTATTTTTATTAAGTCTTCATAGGCATAGCACAAATATTTTGATATTTATCTGCGAATGCAATTTAAAATGTCATCACCTTAGCGAAGCCATTTATTTTGCTTTATTATTAACTATTTATGTGAACTTTAGTTCTTGTCGCAGAAATAGACCAGATGACGACGACGATGACGACGGTGGCGACGACAAAAACCGAAATGATCACAGATGGGATATTAAAATTGAAAAGAACGAATAAAAAATAAAAACGTGAAAGTCTTTGGGAAAGTTTTAAAAGGATGACAATCCTGGGGTATTTATATTTTGCGGTTAATGCGACAAAAAGTTTATAAGTATTGCAGCAAGTTTTTGATGACGAGTTTGAAACTCTAAAAATGTGATTGAGTCAGAGTCGCACAATTCTCCCTCATAAGGAGCTAACCATGAATTTCCAGATTAATTCTATCGTGTTGAGATGTGCCGTGATTGCTGTGAACCAAAATAACGAAAGTAATTCGTCCGTTGGAGTTTCTATTTTTGCTCTCATCAAAGGCGCCTTTGATATTATGTGAAGGGAATTTATCTTTAATTAAAAAATAATAATATATTTTATTTGCACACACTAGGCTCAATTGCTTTGGGATAGTGTTTGGATTTCGCGTTGTATTTATACGTTGACCCATAATCAAAGACCACCCGTAAACAAAGACCCATGAAGCCCATCAAAAACTAATAAAAGATGTCATAATGTCGCCATGAGTTATCATTTTCGGTGTCGTGTGGCCATTTTTGTGAGAGGATCGTCCTTCTCAGAACTTCAAAACTGTCACAATGGTAGGTGAACCTACGATATAAAATGCTAAATTGCACATGTACTGGGGACGATTCCTTAGTGGCTTTCAATGAGGGTAATGTTTGTAAAAAGAATTGTTTTAAGATAGAAAGAGTTGATAATTTTAAAAACTGGTGTTTTAATTGATCAAAATATGAGCTGGTTCAAACATATTTCAACATTGAAGCAACATCTGCGATCTTCTATCCGTAGCTTCTATCATCTCAAAAAATATTGTAATAGCAGAACTTTAAGCACAGCCTATTTCGGCATTTTCCATTCAAGACTTCAATATGGTATAAGATGCTGGGGAGGCGCCTACCTAGCAAAAATGCACCCTCTCCTCGTCCTGCAGAAGTGTGCTATAAGGCAAATCTGCGGTGTTAACAGATTGACTCGCTCTATGCACTATGCCCCTCTTTAGATCATTAAAAATCATTCCGGTCAGACATTTGTATTATTTTAAAGTCTCCAAGTTATTTTATATGAGAGGTGGATATATGCAGGCAGAGTCCTATATCTGACTGCGCAGGGAAATAAGTCCACGGGAACTAAGTCCACTGAGGGACTTAGCTCACACATTTTTTTTTTTTTTGTTTTTTTTTTAAGAAACAGGAAATCCAAATCCCAGAGCACTCAGACTCGGTAACGTTCCATTGTACTACCAGGCAGAAATCCTCCTTTTGGTGTAGAGGCATGTGATTGGGTGGCGTATGTTGTTGTTCCCCATGGGGATTGAACCTGCACCGCAAAGTCACAAGCCAACACACTAGCCTCTACACCGTCGCCACCCTGATAAATAGCTCACACATAGTGGGAAATAAAACCACTTTCTTGAAGTGGACTTAGTTCCCATGTAAAGTGGGAAATAAATTCCGATAACTCTGAGTGGTTTTAGTTCCCTTTTAATGTGAAGTAAATTCTCACTGTCGATTAAGAACAAAATAAAATTAAAGAGTCAAGTAGGTACTTTGCAATTTTTATTAACAAAAGAGAAATTAACTTTTAACTGAGACAGAGTAATATAGGTACCGTGACATAAGCCCAAGCGTCATAAGGCCAAATCTCGAAATTTGGCCTTATGTCGCATTGTGAAAGTGACATAAGGCCAAATTCTAGCACACTACCGTGTTTTTCCAGTATTAGAAGTATCCATTTGAAGATGCAGAATTAATTCTGCATTCATGTGAGCCTAAGGATACGTTTATCATATTGAAATTAACCGCAAGTGTGCGATGGCTGCCAATATTCGTTGAGGTCCAAACGACAAACCCCACAGGTGGACCAATAGGGTTGCAGTTAGGTTAGGTTAGGAAAGGTGGCTGCCTGGGCACGAAGCTCAAGCTCACTTAGACCTTTAAGTCGGACCATTGTGATACCACGTGGGGGGGGGGGACTATTTGGCTTCAGTGACTGTTTCAGTCGAACCCCAGTTCTGGTCCCATTTTTCTGTTCGACGGAAGGATACCGACGGTCACTGCTGTTGCAGTTAAGAAGGCAGGGTTGTGATCCCTTTAATCCTGATCATAGCTAACCGCCACTAAGCAAGAAAAATAATACGATTTAATAGTAACCTATTCGGATTTACTCGATTTTTTTCTAATATCATAATAAATGCACTAAGCATTTTTACCTGAGCTTAAAAAGAAATTCTATCATGCTCCTTATGTTGTTTACTTTCCAAAAATAATGTTACGTGCTTTTTCTCTACCCTTCCTAATAAATAAAATAAATATCAGGCATTTACTGCTCAAACCGGGCCTTAAAGTGGAAGAACCTACAATTTTTAGCCCAATCCCAAAGGCAAATTTGAGAAGCTTCCCATGACAATTGTTACTCTTGGATGTTTGTCAAGTTTGCGCTAGATGTGGGCAGTGAAAAAAAAATGCTTTGAACCTGAGATCCCCCGATTATCAGTCCGACCAAACTAGCCACTAAGCCACTGCGCCCTCAAATATATATTGTATACAAACTTTAAAGTCTATATACAAAGCTTATACTAAGTGTATATTCTTGTTGACTCTTATTTAATGTCCTAGTATTTTTAACCATGTCCATCCGCCCGCCTTTCACCGTTTTGTGTACTACACTTACAGATCTGTGTGGTGGAGCGGCAGAGCTCGAAGCGAGCGGAAATTAGCCCGTACATATAACCATGCTCTTTTTGGGGATAGAAATATGGAAAGGGTGTCCAATATTTCGTTCACGCGGACTGAAATATTTTTTCTACGTTATCAACCGTTCTTAATACACATTTGTATGAAATTATTCGCTTAGTAAAACTATATAGACACAGAATGACATTTTTTTCTTGCCTGCTATTATATCACCAACATATTAGGCAGCTAATAATATTTTTGCCAGTATCAACGATAACAAACAAACTCCATGAAACTAACTGCAAAGATAATTATTTTGGCAAAGTTAAACAAAAGTGAAAGTTAGATCTAAACGATTTGATTAGTCAGTTGTACTCGCAATTAAATTTAATTATCGCGCAGTTACTTGTGATTGTCCCACAGAAATCCAAGATTTCATTTAATTTAATTGCACACAGAATTGCCCTTTTCTAAGGATTAACTTTGCAGATTAAAACCACTTTTGTGTGTTTTTTTAGTGTAATTTTGCCACTTTTTCTCATAAAAATGCCTAATTTGATTATGCACACAAACGCAGTCGTCAACGGAAATATGGTTGTAAAAAATATGCAGGTATGTTTTTTTTTTTTTTTTTTTTATTTTGATTTTGGCAACACCTTTTTACCTGTTTGTTTCGGAAAACTTTTTTACTAAGGCTTATAAAGTGGTAGAGTTATTGCATATATATGTGACCAAGGAGATTTTGAATCTGCCTCTTTTTACGACATAGCCACGTGCATGTTCCTGTTATTGATCATTGGGTATTTATTCATAATACTTAGCACACCTACCAAAAAGGCAGCTCTACTGCGATGACATTAGACGTTCTCCTTTTCTTTTTAATTAGAGCAGAGCCTGAGTAGGAGAAGAAGATCTTGCGTAGAAAGAAAGAAGAGGGCATATGCAGTCTCCAGGCTCAAGGAAATCGAAGAGTCTCGCGATCGAAACAACATCCGGAGATTTTACAAAAAAAAGCGATGCAACTGGCTGCTGGCCTTAAGATCGGAACGCAGGCTATTCGAAACAACGATGGAAACCTACTTACCGAAACGCATTGAATAGTAGATGCATTTAAATAGCATTTCCAACAGCTGCTAATGGGGATCATGTAGAGAGAGTGATAGGGCAAGAAAAGAACTCACGTCCTATCAATGAAGAACAGATTTCACCACCCAGTATAATGACCCATACGTTACTATGTCATTGTACAATTGTTTTGTCTGTCCGATTCTAGAGTATGCTTCACAAGTTTGGACGCCGTTCTACAACATTCATTCAAATCGAATAGAGGCCATTTAACGTAAATTTATTCCATTTGCACTTAGAGGACTTCCATGGGATGATCCTTTTAACCTTCCTCCTTACAGTCAGCGTATTAAGCTTCTTCATTTGTTACCCCTTTCTCAACGAAGGCTTAATAGCGATATCATTTTTTTACAGCAGCATATATCCGGTCAAATAGATGCTGTTGGCTTTAATTTTCGGTGTGGTGCCCATAATTGACGTAGTGTTGATTTATTGTTTAGCCCCCATCATAGAACGAATTATGGGAGGCATGAGCCTATTAGTCGCATGAGTAGAATCTACGAGTATAATATAAATGATCATGTGATTGACTTGCATGTTAGTAAAATTTAGCTGAAAAATATTTTGCCTAATAATACCTTAATGTCTTAATTTATTTGCATGATTTGTGTTTGTGTTAGTATTTTATAGGTACATAATTATTGTATATTTAATTGTTTTGTCCTTACTAACACCTGCACTAAATGATGAGCCTGTGGGAGCACTTTTAGTGCCGGCAAATTTCTGCTCGTGATAGTTGCTTGCTTTAAGCACTCCACGACACAGAACTGGTAGTGTATTAAAAATAAGAAGATGTTGGCTGTCATGTGACTTCTCCAATCTTGTTCTGGGGAAAATAGTGCGAAGGGCAGGTGTCGATACGGAAGATCTGTCCGGCTACTGGGGTATGGGGACGATATCGACATCATCGGCAGTTCCCAACGTGCCTTGTTAGAGGCTTTCACGGCGGTTGAAGAACAGTCGAAATTGGTTGGTCTTAAAGTAAATGAGGGCAAGACAAAGTACATGCTATTAACAAACAACAAACATCTGTCCACCGCCTAGAACAACACGTCGCTGTTAATAGCAATAACTTCGAGGTAGTTAAGGAGTTCATCTACCAAGGAGTAAACATCAACTCCACGAATGACGCTTTAGTGGAGATCCGGCGGAGAATTACCTTAGGAAACCGCTGCTACTTCGCTTTAGCAAACAAATGGGTTCAAAACTCATGCAAAATGCATGCTCTATCGAACCTTAATCTTACCAGTCCTGCTTTATGGTGCCGAGTGCTTTACGATAAGTAGAAAAGGGGAGCTAATATTGGGTTCTTTTGAACCGCGAACTCTATGAGCTGTGCCAAGATGTGGATGTAGTCCAGAAAGCTAAATCACGTCGACTACATTGGCACGGCGAATGGAAAATAATACTTCAACCAAGAGGCTCTTCGACTCCCAGCCCCTCATTCAGGAGGACAGGAAGACCAAACCTCCGTTTTAAAACCAAACCATCGCGGATGCTGGAGTTCTTATGGGCAGACAAGTTACAGCCGACTCAGACGGTTCCGTTTGAACTGCGGGTGCTATCGAATGCTTTGCATAGAGTGTCACGCTAAACGCCACCTCTGGGTCCTTTAAATCGACTCTTTGCTAAAAAAGGCTCCCACCTATTGCGTATGATGATGGTCAGTGCCAACAGCATATACCTGCCAACTCCCTGCGAGCGTATGGAATCAGCGCTTAACGTACCTAGTTGTTCCGTGACATAAGGCAAGATTCTGAAATATGGCTTTAAGATGCTTTTGCAGAGCGACATCTTCTTCTTCCTTAATGGCGGTGAGGCTATTATCAGTACTGCATGTGGCAATGGTGCGATGGGAGTGTATTCGCAAAGTGATTGTCAGGTCGTGTGTTCGAATCCCGGCCAGAGCCATGCTTTGTAAAATTGAATACACACAACAATTCAAATCTCCCATAAGCAATTAAGGCGCCACCTGTGGAGAAAAAACCCCTATCGCACCAAAAACTTCGTTCCTATCCTCCTATTCTTTCAGTAGTAAGCAGCATCCAAAAACAGGCAATGAATTATTTGCTTGATGCTGCTTGCAGCAACGAAAAAAAATGCCTACGCTGTGGCAACATTATAAGGGTACTGTATCAATTACAAAAAAATAAAAAAATCCATTTAGCGCACGCTAGTTATAAAAAAAAATATTAAAAGGATCATAACCCTCCCACTTAACTGCATCCATTTTTAACCCTCCTGTGGGGGGGTACGCCGGTTAGACCGTCGTGTGATCCAGGTTTTTGGGCCATCTCTCCTTTGAAAATGATAACTGAGCCAAACTAGCTCCATTTTTTTTTTGAGATAGGATCTTTGACGTGAAGGCTTCCTCTGATCTTGGAATTCTTATTCGATAAATCTTTGTTAGCCCTGCTGCCATGGGAGGTATCATCATCTCAGCTGTCGTTAATTTGCCCTCATACTTTTGTACGCTTTCCAACATTTTAAACCGCATGCTTATAGGGCTTTTTATGGGTCACAAAAGATGGCTATGTACCGCCCCCATTTCGATCACCCTACGCTTTGGCTATGCTTAATGTTATGAACACAGCTTGCTCAGATATTTATTATATACATCTCAGATGTATGAACTTTTCGCACTTCTGAATCACTCTTCCTTCTTTTTCTTCATTTAATTGCGATGACGCTATGATCAGGATTAAAATGATCATAACCCTCCCACTTAACTGCATTTTTACTGGTCTGCGTGTGAGGTTCGCCGGTTTGGGAATCACACTTCCATTCATACAAATGTCTGGAATAGTTCGGAGTGGAACAGAGATCGGGCAGTATTCTGTTTTTTCGAACTAAAACGATACCCATTCCCCTCCAAAATGTCCATCCATACATCAAGTGATCGTTGCAGGGACGTTTGATCCTCTCCAATGATGGCTCAATCGCCAGCAAAGAATAACTGACGCATTTTGGGGTCCGTCACTTTTCCTTTAAAAGCAGATAAATATCAAGGGTCTTAAGACTCTCTGATATATGTCCATGATCTTCCGTATGTGGTTTCAGGAACTCCTAGTTGTCTTAGCGCCACCCATAACAGATTTTTAACAAACGATGATAAGTTTAAAACTCAAAATATTTAAGTGTATTATACTGCACGCTGCACCCTTGTCCATTCATACCGGCCACTTGGGAAATGTATGTAATCCTCAAACTGCAACCAAACTATAAGAAAAATTATGAGAAAAATAAATAAACGAAAAAATCCATTTTACTTCACCAAACTAATAAAAGAACATTATTCAAAAGTCAAAATGAGAATTAAGTAGAATTTAAGACCATACACGGCACGTGAAACTTTAAGAGAAAAGTAAACAATCGGAATTAACAAACAACCTATGTAGAGAGGAGAAAAACTGCAAAAGAACACCAAGAAAAGCTTGAAACGCCGTCGAATCGAAACGACTTTTTCTCTTTGAATTAATTTTCACGATTTGTTTCTATGAGGAAAGTTTCACCGCCTTTTCTATAAATAAATCGTTTCTCACAATAAAATACGACAACAGCATGCTGTTTGTCCATTTCGTTATGGGCATCGTATTTTTAGAAGAAAAAACAATTTAACAACAACATTTCTACGGCAGCGTTTTATTTTTCACAAAATTTTATTCAATTTATCGTAAATTGTTTTTTATTCTTGGTTTTAATTTCAAACTCTAACTTTATTTTTCTTTTTGTTTTCTTTACAGGTATGACGTATGAACGAACTTTGTTTGGTTTCTTTTAGCATACGTGAGTTTTCGTCAAACACAATTATAAATTCTTTATAGCTGATGTGGAATGAAATTAAAACAAATGCATTTTGCTTGTATTTTTGTATTAATTATTAATTTATTTTTCTACAAAAAACGATCAGTGATTAATCAGTCAATGAAACGTCGACCCAATGACCTTATATGCATGCTCGTAACCTAAAGTATACCATATCTGGCTTCGTTGAGATAGAATTGCAGCGCAACCACCAAGTTGAATTAATGAGAAAACCATAACCTATTAGATATGAGTACACCAGTGTCGGTGGCTCGACGTTGGTATTCACAATCACATACCTGCCCACATTTTTCGAAATGTTATGTAATATTTAGTACGAGTATCTCTAGGTACGGATACATGTGATGTTTTTGTTTTTTCTGGTGGATGGTGCTGAAAAAGTAAAAGTCGTTCACGTTTAATTGAGTTTACGGCTTTTGGTGTGCTGCTGTTGGTTGAATCATTGTTTTAAGTGTATAAAGCGAGCGGCATGACTTTGAAATGTTTTTCAGTTCGTTCGTTATGTGCTTATAAAAGAAGTTACATAGATTGGCTATGAGTGGGGTGATATGGCTGAAATTTTTGAGAAAGAACTTCGAACGACTTTTATTGTGTTAAAATAAAATGAGTCGGTTGAAGGTGTCATGAGGATAAAGTGTGCGAACTCTTAAGGTGCGCCCTCAAAGATTGATGACTCTAAACTTCAACTAGTCATAATTAAACCCTTTATAAACAATGCTTAGGCTGTAGATTGTTCTTGGTATAAAATTCTATAGCGATGTTCTTGCCAGCGGACATGTTTTCCAACACCTAAAATGAGCTTTCAACTGCTCGTTAGGTTCTCAGCCAGCGATGGGTTACGTATGGTAGATGGTGATTAACAAATGGAGCAAGTACTTATTTATTTATCTACTCAGCTTTACTTTAACAATTATATGAACTTACGAGTACATATAGCAGATTTGAATGCACTTTTATGATTGGATTTTATCAGGGATGGTTTCCGCGTATTAAAAATTGCTCCACATATAAAGGAGATTAGCACTTAAGGTCCAGGTGGCAGAAAGGGGATTAAAATCAAATTTCAAAGTTCATACACAGCGCTAGCATCAAAAGGACTTAAAATAAATAAATATTGGGCATTGACAAATCATGCAGGGCCTAAAACCTAGCTTCTCCAACCATTTATTTGGTAAAAGCGACAACTTTAAGACGAATCCAAACGGAAAATTTGAGAAGCTTGTCATGACAATTGATACTCGTGGTAGTTCAAAACAATAACCACTTAGCCACTGCACAACAAAAAATGTTTTTATTAACTCATCATGTAAGCTATGAATTATCCCTCTACCGCCAGTGCCTACTCAAAAAGTTATGAAAATTAAATAAACAAAATATTAGAGAAATCTATTCATAGTGAAGTAGGAATCCCCACAAAAACTTTCCCCAGCAGCCTGGTTTATATATTTCAAATTTCGCAATCTTACTACGGGAGCAGCTTGGAGCTCATAGTCTGAATAATTTGCAGCAAAAATCAACAGATGGTAGCTACTAATAGATCCGCATCAAGCCAAAAGGAGCAAGAATTTGTGATAGTAAAAATATTTTTATTTAACAAGAATGGATCAATTGCAAAGTGAAGGAGCTTGTTCGTAGGATATGTTCAAAATATATACAAAAATAAACTATACGCTGAAAAAATCGGTCACGAAACATTTCTGTGTAAACTCCTTTTAACTGAAACCCGCTTAACTGAAAAATCTGGTTAACTAAAAGATTTATTTCTACAAAAATTATTACACCCCTATTGCGAGTGTCAATCGACAATTGATAATTGACTATTTGCAATGTGTGTTATTGTGTTAATTATTAGTTTATACTTATATACAGGGTGAGTTAAAAGTGACTTCCTAATTTAATGTGATAATAGGAGGTGGCGGTTCGGCTTGAACCCAATTAGCACTTGTTGTACCTTTTTGTTACCACGGCTCGTGTGACCTATGTTGTAGTGGTTGTAGAGGATTTGATGTGTGGCTATATCCAACCTGTGGAGTTGAGAAAACGGATAAGATCTTGTATCCCTGTGCTTGATATAGCGCTAAGGTCGTCGAAGAATGGTTGATTCAGTGCCCGCAGTCTGGCTCTTGCTAGTGCCGGACATTCGCAGAGGAAATCGAAGAGAGTTTCTCTTTCATTAACATTCCCGCAGCTTCGGCAGTGGGTGTTAAATGGGATACCTAGTTTGGCCGCATGGTCTCCAATTGGCCAGTGCCCGGTGATTATCGCCGTAGTTCTGGAGACTTCGGGCGGGTTCTGTTTAGAAGATCCTCTGTTCTTCTTTTGTCATAAGTAGGCCATATCTTCCTCGATATGATGCAGTTATTTAACCTTCTCCATTGAAGGTTGGCTTTCTGCAGGAAGTATGAGTGTATTTGTGTCTTGCCCGCACCCAGCGGAATGTGAACCCTTGCAGCGAGTGAGCCGTCCAGAGCTGAGCCCTGCCTGGCCAGCTCATCTGCAGGCTCGTTTCCTGTTATGTTACTATGCCCTGGAACCCAGATTAGTGTAACACTGAAACGTTCGCCCAGTCGCGCAAGCTCGTTCCGGCACTCATGCAGCAGTTCGGAGGATATGGTAGCCGAGTCAATAGCTTTGATGGCGGCTTGGCTATCTATGAGGATAGCAATATTTTGTTTGTACGCTGTGTCACGCCCTAGTTGCGTGCAGGCCTCTCGGATAGCCAGTAGTTCCGCCTGGAAAACGCTGGCAGAATCCGGCAGTCGAAGGGATATTGATATTTTTAGTGAATCCGAGTAGACACCGGCCCCCACACCACAGTTCATCTTAGAACCGTCGGTGTATATGACCGTGTCGAACTCTTTCACTACTTCGTCCCTCTTCCAACAAGCTCTGGAAGGGAAGCTTACTTGGAAGCCTTTTTTGAAGTTTAGTTTGGGTGTGATGTAGTCGGTTGGAAACGTGACCATGCCTTCTGGTAGCGAGTCCAGAATGCTGCTGTGGCCGTATGGCCTTGCAGTCCAGCACCCCGATTCGCTGAGTCTTACCGCACTCCATAGTGCGGTATCTTTTGTGTGTAGGTCGAGAGGCAAAAGGTGCAAGAGCAAAGTGAGGGCGTTCGTTGGGGTCGACCTCAGAGCACCCGTGGTGCCTACACTGGCTGTTCTTTGCAATCTTTTCAGTTTTGTCAGGTTGTAACCTTTACTCAACGCGGGCCACCATACAAGTGATCCATAGGTGAGGATTGGACGTACTACTGCTGTGTACATCCACAAGGTCATCTTTGGTTGAAGTCCCCACTTCTTTCCAAAGGTTCTGCTACAGGCATAGAAGGCAATACACACCTTCCTCACTCTGTGTTCAATGTTATGTTGCCAATTAAGTTTTGGATCGAGCGCGATACCCAGATACTTAGCACTGCAGGATAGTGTAAGTGGTTGACCGTTTAGGCGGGGTAGGGTAAAGTCGGGTATTTTGGTTTTGGTGGTGAACAGCATCAGTTCGGTTTTGCTCGGGTTAACGCCGAAGCCACAACTTGTAGCCCAGGCGCTTACCTTGTCTAGAGCATTCCCCATGATATCACTCATCCGCATACGCGACATCTTCGACCCTTTCCCTGTTTAGTTTTACTAGAATTTTGTTCATAACCATTAGCCATAGTAGTGGAGATATGAAGCCACCCTGTGGTGTTCCTCTATGGGCAAATTTGGTTAAGTGGCTGTTGCCTAGTGTTGCCTGAATAACTCTTCTTCCGAGCACAGACGCTATCCATTTCCTAATAGATTCCTCTATGCCCAGTTCGACCAGAGATTCAAGAATAGCTTCCGTGTGTACGTTGTTGAAGCCCCCCCCCCCCCCCCCCCCCCCCCCCCCCCCTATATCCAAGGAGGAGGCTAGGGTGTATTCTTTGTAGTGTATGGATTTTTCGATAGTTCGCACTACCTCATGGAGAGCCGTTTCCGTGGATCTGCCTTTGAGATAGGCGTGCTGTGATTTGGAAAGCGATGTTTCTGGCAGAGAACTTCGCATATGGATGTCTAGGATACGCTCCAGGGTTTTGAGTATAAAGGAGGTAAGACTGATAGGTCTGAAGTCCTTTGCGGATACGTGCCCGCGTTTACACACGTGGTTTAGCAATTAGCAATAAACAGCTTCGGAAGATCGACGCTAACCAAGGTATTGATAGGTTTTGCGTTTTCTGTAACATGACAGGCATAATGCCGTCAGGCCCCGGAGACTTATACGGGGAGAAGCTGTTAATAGCCCAGGAAATCTTTTCCTCGGAAATTATTGAAGTGATTTTGTTGTTGGGAGCAGGTTGTACTTGCCGTGGCCTTTCGGGTTGCGTACTAATATCACTGCATCCGGGAAAGTGAGTGTTTATAACGAGTTCCAGGGTCTCCGCTGGGGATTCTGTCCATCCTCCGTCTGGTCTTTTCAGAAAAGAAGGGTTGGAGTGTTCCTTGGACAAAATTTTGCTTAGCAGAGCTTAGTCCTTAAGGGTTTCTATCGACTGACAGTAGTCCATCCCGGCCTCCTTTTTGGATGCCTTTATGGCTTTCTTATACAGACTTAGACAGTCCTTATAAAATTGTGTTTGTGGCAGATGTTGAAAATCACTCTAGTCATCTGTCTGAGACTGGAGAGATCTTCGTTCCACCATGGAGGAAGCGTTTTTTTACTGCGTTTAACTGGGCATGAGACTTTGTATGCTACATCCATAGCCTTCTCAAAAGTCTTTACCTGTACCTCCAGTTCTTTAATTGCAGCTGTGCTTGTTTCAGGTATATTTTTGAGTTTTGTCTGAAGGACTTGGCCAAACTTGGTCCAATTAACTCTTCTGGGGTTTCTATAAGGTTTTGTGGACTCGACCTCGAGACTCATGTCGTAGAGGATCTATCTGTAGTCTGAGAGTGACTCCAGATTGGAAACCCTCCAGTTGTCGACCTTAAAGTTATTATTGTTTATTTTTAATGTAACATCTAGTACCTCCCCGTATGTTTCCGTACTCGGAAAGACAAAAGTTGGGGTCGTGCCCTTGTTACAGACTGATAAGTTAGTGGTTAACAGAAAATCAAAAAGTTACTCACCTCTTTCGTTATCTTCTGAGCTGCCGCATATAGAATGCCTGGCGTTGGCGTCGCAGCCCATCAGTAGGTTGTCCTTCGTTGTTGTTGAGCCTATGAGCAGCTCCACCTTCTCTGGCGGTACAGGTCTCCCATGAGCCATGTATGCTGAAGCCAGGTATGTTACTTGGTTCACATACTCCAGTTTAACCACTGTTAAATCATATGGGCTAAGATTGGGTCATAAAAAACCTTTTAGATGTTTCTTAGCTAGTCTGCATGTTCTAGGCTTACCTGTGGCCTGGTGTTTGTAAAACAGGTCGTATTGTGTATCTTGAAGCCCCTTTCAGGACGAGTTTCTCACCCATGGCTCCTGGATAATGCCGATGTCAATGTTCTTCTCCCTTAGAAAAACCATTAGATTATCGGAGGCACACCTTGAGTGCCTCAGGCTAATCTGTATGACTTTCGGCATTATGGTTGAAGGGGTTTCGTCGGCGATCATCAGGTCCTCCAACAACTTGTCGGTATCGACGATGTCCGCATCGTCCTCAGGACCCGAGGAAAGGAAGACTTTGAGCTTGGCATGCCTTATGCCAAACCTAAGTTTGTGGTCTGTTTTCTCGAGAGCTCCCAGGCACTCGTTGTTTATTAGTAGAAGGAAGGACATCGTGTTTTTGTAGAGTTCCTCCGCCTTTTTGACTGACCAGTCATCCATTGGAACCGTCGGGTTTTGGAGCTTAAGACATTGGAGAAGCCTTCCCCCTTCTATCTTCATATTGGGCAACCAAATGTGGGCCCTAGGTCTCCTCGGGATGTCCTTAGCTGGGATAAGCTTGAGCTTCAAACCATCCCAGGCGTCGCTAACCTTAGCAACGCATCCACTAAGGAAGTCCTTGGAGAATTGGTCGGCGCACTTGATTACCCGATATCCCCTCACCACCTCGGCGGAGTCAAAGTCGGGTAAAGGTTCCCCTTGGTTGTTGACATTGTGGTCTATCACCATTTCGGAGAGCTTGGCCTCAATGCTTCCCCACGCATTGGCTATGGATTTCCCGTTTGTCGAGAGGTCATCCTTTAGTGCGACCTGAAGGTGATCCCTAACCACCTCGGTAAAGGGTCGCTTCTGGGCCGCATCCGCCGCCGACGTGCTTGGCTTGGCTATTGCTGCTAAACCTTTAGCAACCTTGGTTTTTTTAGGGGCTGGGCGGTGGGAGATCTCTTCTTGAGACCTATCACGCTTCGCTCCCTGCCGGCTTTTGTTTTTCAGGCTCTCGTTGTATTCGTCAACGATTACCTGGTATTTGATTTTATCTTACCTAAGATGTGGGGGGCCATCTAGTACTTGCTCTTATTAACTTTCCCTGCGGATTTGGTTTTGTTGCGGGTCTGTTTGGTTGTTGTATGGTTTGCGGTCGAGGTGCTAGCCTTAGCACTCTCGCCGCTTGATGACGGGACGATTGTCTCCTGACTGGAGGCCAGCAATTCGTCCTCTGATAAGGTGCCAGGCTCTGGTACCCTCATCTGCTGGTCTTTTTGTTTTTCTCCTTCTTTTCTATCCATATTTTTTTTTAAGATTCTGTTCCCACGAGTAAGACCGAAAGTGGTGGTCCATCTTGGCAGAGCCGTCTTACCAGGACAAGGCACTTATACAACCGACCTTGCCTGGGCATCGGAGGGGGCCGTTAACGATCAGTTGGTTTAACCACTTACTGACCATGCATCCATCGGCACGGGTACCTCTACCTTGGCTTAAAAGTGGTAATTACGTATAATATTTAAAAAAAAAAAAAAAAACTAAGATGGTTACTATTTATATTACGAATGTGTAAAAGTATTGTTTTAAATTATGTCCATCTAACAATAGTTAATATTACTTAGGTACTAAATTAACGATTGCCGACCCGTGGATAATCTCTGTCAAAACACTGCGGCCTTTCGTCCTCAACAATCTTGGCAACGCTACTTCCAACAGTCTCCAGACCAAGCGCTCTGACATCGGTGACGGGTTGGTTCTTGAATATTTCAATAACTTTGAAGAATATTTAAATCAAAACATGGACATCTATTTGAATTTGGTGGCATTTCCTCAATCCTCCCAGGTTGAAATCATGCCTGTGCAAAATAACACCAAACGTTTTTTCAATTGCCTTTACGAACGTATAACCAAGTATAATTATTATCATGTGAAGCTTCTCAAATTTGGGCTTCTACTTCTCACAAGCATATGGTTGGAGAAGCTAGGTTAACTTCATTTTTTTATTCCTTATTAGATATCTACTTACATACTAGACAAAAATGATTAAATCTAACTTAAAGTTAACGGGATACTTATTCTTAATTTTTGGTCCTTATGCGGACGCTCTAAACTTAACTATCACCTTATAATTATTGCCTTTCGGCCTAAAAACTATTTTACGAACTAATCTTTTTTTAAAACTCGGCATCAATATTTATATTTTATATATTATATAAAACAAATTAAAAATTTATTAAAATAAATTAAAAACTACCTATTCTACTTAGATAAACTATTTAACGTATTCTAACTATAATGAGGATTCTGATCACTCGTTGCCTTACGCAACAAGTGGTCAAAACCCCAATTGCATTCCGAGCGCCTGGGTAGGCGTCAACGTGCATACGCGCTGCCGTGAGCTGACTGGAGCCTTACAGCGTCAATCCTCTCCCGGAAGCTCCACCACACGAGCGCGGCCTCTCCCAGAAACGCCCTAGCTGACTTAGTCTAACTTAGAAACTAAGAGGATGTTACATAGAGTAACGCACCGTCTTGGGAGGGCATGTTGACCTCTCCGAAGCCACCGAAATTCTGCAAATTGCTTTTCCGTATCGAATGAGAAGCTGCCCTGTATGGGCCGTTAATTCCTAATATTTATTTATTTATTCAAGTTTTCCTTTAAGCTCTTGCACGTAAAATCAGGCAAAGGTTTTCTGCACTTTTTGAATACGATTTTTCCGAACAGCACATTGGTTGCCATATTACTGAAGCATAATCTAAAACAAAAAAAAAATCCTTACTTGTGTTAGGATTTTAATTTAAAATAAAACAGCAATTTTGACAAATCAATTTATTTATTTGAAAGCTTGGACATTGGACAACAATAAATCCTGTAAATGTCCGCCACGCCTTTGCTCACACTGATGCACCCTTTAGCTATATTTTTTAATCACCCTGCTCAAAATATGCGGCTGTATACATATGAAATAACTTGGCGAATGTTGACGAATGTTGGCTTCCAAATTGGCTTCAAATTCGAAAGTTCCAATCATGCGGGTGGCAATGGTGCAGTAGTAGTGTATTCGCTTACGGAATGGAAGGTCGTGCGTTCGAATCCCGGCCAAGTCCATTACTTTATACCGAATACATGAAATCGTAATCTCCCTAAGTAACTAACACCACCCGTGGAGAAAAACCCTACAACTGCACCTAAACACTTCTTTCCTATCTCTCTATTCTTTCTAAAACCAAGTAGCTTACACTGTGTTCTTAGCATTATAAGGGTACTGTAACAACAGAAAAAATCCCTTTAGTGTAAGCAAATTAATAAAAAAAAAAAAAAAAGAGATGGTCCAATCGCATGACTTATCAACAAACGTTAAGCACCAATAACTGAGCGAGAACTTTGGCTATATTTTTTAATAATTTTTAAAAGGTCGGGAAGCGTAACACACTTTTAATAACTGACTATTTTGACACCTGAAAGTAAAAGATATATATCAGGAACCGAGCAATCTCTATTGAAAAAACTATCCCCCTATCTATCTTTACACGAGACATTAAAACGGTGTCGTGACATAAGGCCAAGTGACATGCCAAATTTTAGAAATTGGCTTTATGTCACTTTGCCTTATTTCACGGAACCCATTAAAACAGATCTTAAAGCAAAAACAGAGCTTACAGCTTCTCTTAAGAGATTTTACCATTGAAATAATTAAGAAATCTTAGCATTTAAAAAATAAACAATGTAATGAATTCATGATGCACCCTACCCAGCCGTCTCTCCTCAATTTGAGCTTGGCTGCAGTACAGAACCTTCTTTAAAAGATTATTTTATCTTGTCATATGCTGTATGCTCTTGTTGGGACAATTCAAGACTTGATCCGTCGAACTTTACTAGTCCATCTTCTTTAACGACGAGGTTATGATCTGGCCTAGAGGGATCATAACCCTTATACCCTACACAGGACTCAATATCCTAGGTTTTGGATCACTTCATCACTGAGGCCAATGAAATGCTGGTGTTATTGCATTTGTGTGATCCACCATTTTTTTAGATCCGCCTCTATTTCGTCGGGCGCAGTGGCTCACTGGTTAGTGTGTCGAACTACAAATCGAAAGGTCCCCGGTTCAATTCCCACGGCCAAGTAACATCTAAAGTTTTTTTCCACTGCCCCACCTTTTGCGAACGTCTAACAAACATCCAAGAGTATCAATTTTCATGAGAAGCTTCTCAAATATGCCGTTCGGATTCGGCTTAAAGTAGGTCCCTTCCACTTCACACATGAAAGTGGTTGAAGAAGCTAGGTTTTGGGTCCTGTATGGCCCATACATTAATGCCTAATATTTATTTTCTTTTTCTTTTTTGTGATTGTATAGGAACGTTGATTCATATTCCCTTTTCGGTGGGCTACGTAGGATCTCTTCTTTGAAAATTGCAGTACCAACTGGTCGCGATGAATTTTCTTTTAGATGCGTTCTTTGACGTTAACTAGTTAAAATACCAAATTATTATTCGATCAATATGAGTTCTATATTGCATGCTCCAAAACCTTTCATATATTTAGAACTAAACTATAAGACACGCAGGGCTTTATTTCGTTAAAGGGAGTGAAATTAAAGCCTCTGGTCTGTCAAATGTCCTTATTTCATAAATTTATTCCGTATGGGCGCTGTTTTACGTCGCACCGGTTTCAAAGCGTAGTGAGTATTTGGAAATGAAAGAAACTTCAGTTAAAATCATAAATTCAGTTTTACTGCTGCGAAAAAAAACTTGTTTACTCCAATTATTTCCCGGCCTTTTGAGAAGAACCGATAAACCCTTAAGCCTGAAAAGCCATGTTTCGAAAATTGTGTCTTCACAGAACAATTTAGAAGGATACCGGCAGATAAAACAAGTTTTATCCAGGTACGGGAAAAATTCGTTTGAGACATTGCGAGCAAGCTTTTTTTCTAACTAATAAAAAACTACGCCAAGTTTTTACATAGAGCATATAAAATCCAAGAACGATTATCAAAAAACCTTCTATACTATATATCTGTTTGCTGCGGTTTCTGGGCAGGAGGCATCAATTCTTCCAAAAGGAAGCGGGTGTGGCTGTTACAGAGATCATTTGGCTGATTAATTTGTTCATTCTGAATGGCAGACCCCTCCACGATTGAAAAAGAAATAAAATCATATTTAAAACATAGGGACGGGCTACAGTCCGCTTGGGCGAACTGTTGGATACCCTATTCTTATTCCTATCCCTCATAAGTGGGCGTGACAAAAGTCTAAGTATGGTTAAATTGTTAAGAACGCTCTACATATTTTGTTATATAACATTTAAAGGATTTTATCAAAAAAAACGCTCCCTAGCTCAAACTTGGGTGTTTCAATAAAATTGTTTTATTTAATTGTGGGCGTGTCAGTAGGCGGATTTAAAAAAAAATTAACACATGAGCATAAAGGGCCCCTAGAGAGTATATATTATAAATTTCAGCTCCCTAGCTCAAACTTTGGATTTTCAAAAAAATTGTTTTATTTATTTGTGGGCGTGTCAGTGGGCGGATTTTGAAAATATTTATACATGAGCTTAAAGGGCCCCTAGAGAGTATATATTATAAATTTCAGATCCCTAGCTCAAACTTTGGATTTTCAAAAAAATTGTTTTATTTATTTGTGGGCGTGTCAGTGGGCGGATTTTGAAAATATTTATACATGAGCTTAAAGGGCCCCTAGAGAGTATATATTACAAATTTCAGCTCCCTAGCTCAAATTTAGGTTTTTCAATAAAATTGTTTTATTTTTTTGTGGGCGTGGCAGTGGGCGGATTTTGAAAATTTTATATGCCGAGCAGTTCTAGGAGTCATAGATCATATATAAAAAATTTCAGCTTCCTAGCTCAAAATTCGATTTTTTCCAAAATTTTGTTTTTTTGAGTTTGTGGGCGTGTCTGTGGGCGGATTTCAAAAATTCGTAAACTTGATTATTTCGGGACCCTAGAGAGTATATGGTTAAAATTTCAGCTCTCTAGGTCCAGTTTAAAGGCCTAATTTTTGCCGACGGACGGACGGACGGACGGACGGACGGACATGGCTAGATCGACATTACTATCGATGCTGATCATAAATATAGTAACTTTTAGGGGTCTACGGGCAATATTAAGGTATGTTACAAACTATGCGTCAAAATTAATATACCCCTAGAATAGGGTATAAAAAAAGTGATTGTTATTTATTAAGAAAACAGATCAAAGTTGAAGAAACGAGAAATTTAATGACAGAGATGCTCAGGGCACTTTCTAGAGTCACTTTTAAATCCCCCCCCCCCCCCCCCTATCCCGTTCTTATGGGATTTCTAAGCAAACAAGCTTTGCATACAGTGAAGCAGGCAAGGCTTTTTTCCTGTCCCGAGAGGACCGACTGCACCCTTCCTCGGTCACATTATATGCTTGATGACCTTTCCGGGGCATTCCTTTTCAATTCCAATAATATTTAATTTGCGGTTGAAGCAAAACTATTCTGTGTATTTATTCAACAGAATGCCACATCTTGAATCACATAAGCCAACAAATAATTTAAAATAAAATAACCACGTCTTGTGATTTAATTTTAACAAAATGAACAACTAAGCTTCAGGTACAAATACAAATATCTTATGTGATAACTTTAAGTATGCTACGTTGTCTTGTATGAGGCTTTAGGTATTGCAATCCTGGGAAAAGGATACTATTTTTAGTCAAAACACGTGCATACACTCATTCTTTTAACTTAAAAGTAAATACGAAGAAGGACAGATACCCATAAGTAAGTACCAATCGAATTCAGATTCTGAGATTGTTTGTTCCGTATAAAAATTGCAGGGAATATCAATTCATGAAGAACGAAGTTGAAGTGCCATTTTCGCCTTGGAATGTAATCTTTTGTTAAAGGGCCAAGGTACTCGAAAATTTGAATTCAATATTAGCACTAATCTTTCACTTACATTTCGCTTATAGCCGTAGTATAAGTCATCATAGCCATTGCAGGTTTTTAGAAGGATATTTAGTAACAAATTGTAATGCTGCGTGAAATGCCCATAAGGATGAGTGAAATATTATTTTGGCGTCGAGAATGTTTTACAATAAAAAATAGTTCGATAAGTCTATCTATTATGCCGAATGCAGAATAATTAGATTTTTACTATAAGACTATTTTGTTTTGTTGCACTTTTAAATACACAAGCTGTCGAATTCAGGTACATGCGCAGTAGATAACAACAATTTGGCCGCGACAGTAATGCCTTAAAATTGGAGGCACAGGAACATGATCGTTTTATTGTTATGATCGTTGTAGATAAAGTGAAAAAATTAGGAGGTGCAGGTCGTGAACTCTTCCCACCCTCTTTATTTCGGGGCAGAAGTCCTGAATTTTTAATGTCGAAAATGTGATGCAAGTCTCGAATGATATAGTAGTTGCCTGGCAGGCGCTTTTGTCAGCTAAATTTTTGGAATCAAACAGTGTCCGCTTTACGGGTTAAAAACATTTAATCATACTCGCTAGTTGTCCGGCAGGAACCTTTTTCAGATTACTTTTTTGAATCAAACAATGTTTGGTGGCGATGTTTCTGGGGATATACACTGCCCGACAATAGGCCCCCTATGCTTCTTGTCTTTGGGGCTTAATATCAGCCAATCGAATAAAACGTTTGAAATGAATTGTTTGCCAATAAAAGGAAATGAAAGTTACAATAGTAACTCAACTAATAACATTTTAACAGAATTTTAAAGAACTTAATATGAAAAATACACTTTTTTTCCGGACATTCCGGACAAAAACGTAAGAAAATTAATTTTTTTTTTTATTTTAATTCCATACATTTCTAATTTATTTATAAAATAGTTAATAATGTGTTGTGCCACCACAGTTAACTATGACCTCGTACATCCTGTTGGGTAATAGACCAAGAGCCCGCAGTAATTTTTTGGTCTGAGAGGTAACCGAATGATATTTGCATATTGTGTAGCCTGAGTAAGGGGGGGGGGGGGGGGGGGGGGGTATAGAAAATATTAGTCCGACAGCAACTAGTGGCAGCCAATGCGTGTGACAGCGCGTTGAATGTGTTATTTTCCACAATAGTAATAATGAGTGTAACCGGATGAAATTTTCAACATACCGAAATTATATTTCCACGTTACAATGCAACGAGTATTAAAATATCACGCCTTTATGAGAAAAAAAATCGTCTTTTTCTTTGATTTTGTTGTGTCCTGTGCTAGTCCGAATGACTTGCTGAAGGCGAGAATTCAGGGGTGCGGTAAGATGGGTTCCAGTCGGAATGGCATGCCCTCTTGAGCATGAAAATACCAGTCCTATCAGTCCAAGACTTTTTGCACGCAGCCAAGTCCATGCCAGACGCGACCAAAGTTCAGAATCAAACAAATTCTACTTGTATAATATAATAATATTAAAAAATGGGTTTGATCCTTTTAATATTATTATATTATACAAGTAGAATTTGTTTGATTCTGAACTTTGGCCGCGTCTGGCATGGACTTGGCTGTGTACAAAAAGCCTTGGACTGATATTTTCATGCTCAAGAGGGCAAGTGCTATGTATGTTGAAATTTTCATCCAGTTACGTCAAATATTACAAAATGGGTTTAATGCTGGACTTTGGTCGCGTCTGGCACGGACTTGGCTTCGTGCAAAAAATCTTGGACTGATATTTTCATGCTCAAGAGGGCATGCGCTATGTATGTTGAAAATTTCATCCGGTTACGTCAAATATTACAAAATGGGTTTGATGCCTGACTTTGGTCGCGTCTGGCACGGACTTGGCTGCGTGCAAGAAGTCTTGGACTGATATTTTCATGCTCAAGAGGGCATGCGCTATGTATGTTGAACATTTCATCCGGTTACACTCATTACTACTATTGTGGAAAATGACGCATATTCAACGCGCTGTCACACGCATTGGCTGCCACTATTTGCTGCCAGACTAATATTTTCTATACCCCCTTTACTCAGGCTACACAATATGCAAATATCATTCGGTTACCTCTCAGACCAAAAAATTACTGCGGGCTCTTAGACTATAAGGAAAGGAGTCATATAATTTATTTATGTAATCAAGGAAATATTCTCCCGGGCACTTTTTATTCCTTTAATGAGTTCCGATTCAGTTGAATATTTCCCTTCAGACTCGCATGCTTTGCGTGCTAACCACCCCCAAACATTTTCTATAATGTTAAGGTCGGGCGAGTATGACGGCCAGGTCAGTAATGGAACCTTTTGGAGCTCAACTTTACGAGCTTAGAGGTGTGAATAGGGCCGTATCCTGCTTTAACTTCCATTCCAAGGACCCAAAAATATCCTTAATTGCAGCGAAAGCCATTTTTTATACAGAATTGATTGCTGTGGCATTCATACGATGAGTAACAAATAGCAATTCAATAGTTCCATAGTACGTTATAGTTCCCCATACCATGACACCACCAGCACGGCGGTGCATTGTGCAATCGATCTAATGTATGCTCTTCTTTTCGAATATCATGAAAGTAGTAAGCATAGCCATCGGGCCCCTAAAATTAATATTATTTTCGTCTGAAAAGACTTCAAGCTGACACTCTTTGGTCCAGGTCATATGCGTTCTGGAGAAATCGAGGCGTTGCGTCTTTCGAAATTGGTTAAGAGGTGTTTTTTTTTTTTAATTTTTAGACGTTTTAAATGTTCAGCATTATAAATAATTCATTGCACGCATGATTTTACACCGGTTTTTTCTTTAATTTTGGCTGGAGAGTCGTGCGAATTGAACGCGTGCCTCAAAATTATTCGCTTGTCAGCTGCTGTAATCACAGAAGATGGCCGGCCCTTCATAGTCTTTCCATAGTTCGGCTCATTGCGTAAAATTGAGGAAATAACTTTACGACTGTAGTTAATTTTTTTTTATCAAATTTGATGGATTGATTGGCCACATTCATATATGTATATTATTTTGGCCCTTTTGGACTCATTTAACGGTTTTGCTTTTCCCATATTTACTAAATTTAATTGAAAATTGTTCAAAATTAACTAATGTTAACTTTAATAAGAAAAATATGACTACTTACACACAAAAATTAATAATAAAGTGTAGCGGCGCTAATCGGCTGTCGCAAAAAAAATGCATACATTTTTGTCACATTTGACAGAAAAACCCCAAACAAAATAACGTTTCATTTTCAGAACTCAAGTTATTTTTTTAAAGTGAGCGTAAATGGAGGAGAAGAAAAAATAGAGCATTAATTAGGTTTGAATAAGTCTCGAACTCTTTGTTCCTAATGGAGCTCTTTCCCTGGGACGTATGTCCTTGCGGCTATCTTGGCCCCTTTTTGTATACATGTATTTTTCTTTAATTTTGCGCGTCACTTATCCACTATTAAGGCATTGACTTGACTTGGACGAGCAATATAGACGGTCGGTTCGATCAAGTGGATCGGATATTGAAGTGCAAGTGTTGAGAAAGAAACAACACTTTTTTGTCGTTGTATGTAATGCAACAGCCTAATCTTTTATCGCATCAATAATGTAAATATTTGTTATTTTAATGTATTTAATTTTTTTTCATTTCAAAACATCAGAATTCACAGAACTTTCAGAGAACTTTCAATACGCGAAACGCAACAAAAACTTTGAAAATTATAAGTTTTCAAATCCTACAGCTTCACTATAAATAATTAAAAAACGAAAAATAAGAATGAAATGGCTTTAAAATCAAAAAGTATCTGGCCTTGGTTGTAGTGTGCATTAAGGTTACATACAATTTCGTCTAAAGTGTCCATCATTTCCGCCAGATTACTGCGTTAGATCTTCAAATATAAACCTGGATTTTTATTACAAAATTAAATTAAATGAAACGTTGAAAAGACATTCATTCGATATGCACATATTATACGAGTATCTATATACCTATATACAAATGTCAATGGAAAATTAATGAATAATATAATTAGCTGTGTGCTTCTCATGGACGTTGAAGCACGAACGTTATGTGTGTGGTACGGGCATAGTAATTAAATTTATGTTTCTAAGAAATTTTACCAGTTCGAGTAGGTAAAGGGAACTTGATACGCTTTGTAAATGGGCTCCACAATTGTAAGCAATATTTTCATTGTGCATACTCGTATAACATTAAAAATCGAATAATCTGCAAATGGATTAACAAGATAAAAATGATATCTAGGTATTGCAAGATTTCCTTGTTGGTTTTGGTAAACACGTTTAACAGTTGTTAAATCATTATCCAGTAACTTATCTGCAAACTATAAAAGTATTGTCAGTATGTTGAACTACTCATCTAAGGGTCTCAGGTTCAAAAAACGCCGGTGCTAAGTAACACCTAAGGTCTTTTTTCCACTGCCCCACTGCTATCGAAAGTCTGACAAACGTCAAAGAACAGAACTGCAGTTGTCATGAGAAGCTTCTCTAACTTGACGTTCAGACTCGGCTTCAAATTATAGCTCCCTTCCACTTCGCACAAACAAATGGCTGGAGAAGCTGGGTTCAAGGCAAATTCCTTATGCTTATACCCTATTCTAAGGGTATATTAATTTCGACTCATAGTTTGCTGCATACCTTAATATTGCCCGTAGACCCCTAAAATTTAAAGTTCGTCGGTAAAAAGTATGCCCTTAAATTGAAGGCAGAAAGATGAAATTCGAACCATATACTTTCTAGGGTCACGAGTCTACTACCGAGTACCGACACACAAACATTTAAAAAAAACAGCTATATCGAAAGAACAAAGTTTGAGCTAGGAAGCTGACATTTGGAATAAATACTCTCTATGATATGTATAAATATTTTTAACCCCCCTCCCCCCCCCCACACACACACACTTACCCGCCCACTATTTATAAACGTTTTATTGAAGAAATCATTTTTAAGATAAAGTCGGTTTGAAACATTTCCTTTCTATAAAAATGTCCGTCATGGGTCCAAGGGTCCCCGGACACAGTGACATTCCAGGCAACTGCAAATCTAATGAGTTAGCCAGGAGAGAAACCGTACAAAACCTCACTGACAACAGAGAAGCACCGGCCTTTCCCAGTCAATCACTAAACTTCAAACTATCAGAAAATGCACTGGTAAAAGCCAATAATAGATGGATAAGCATCAGCAAATGTTCGTCCTCCAAACAGGTATGGACAAAGTACGATGCAAAAATAACTTCCAATCTCCTCTCCATAAGCAGGAAAAATATAAGCTCGGTAGCCATTGCCGTATAGGCAGACACGCCAAAAGAATGGGAGTACCCTCCAACGACTTCTGCAGAAGCTGCAGGGACGTTGAGGAAGAGGAAACCATCACACACCTTCTGTGCAAACGCCCTGCCCCAACCAATACAAGGAAACAAATCCCTGGCAGATATTTCCTTAAGATCTAAGCGATCGTAGCGAAACAGAGGTTTGCTGCATAAGCAAATTAATCACAAAATCCAAGTGGTTAAATTCACTTGAGGTTGAACCGCTTTCTTCTGTGACAACCGACCCTCCATGTCCCCTATCCGTGGACTAGCGCTGCTTGAGGTTCACACTGCAACAGTCATCCTAGGCCGACCTCCGCCCACGATGTGCGTGACATGTTGTTGAAAATTCGACTGTAAAGTCGGCCCATCCCTGCATCCTCAAATAACGTTTTTCAGGGTTCGACTGGAGCAGTCATCCGACTCGGTATTACCTACAAGAGAATAGAGGGTAGTTTTGGGGTTTGAATGAAACCTCAATTTGAACAATTCGTCTACTCAGCATTCTCCAACTTCCATCTTGGGAGTTGTACCCACATAATCACCACCTCACAGAAGGCAAACAGTCAGACCCCCCTTCCGTATTCGTACAAAATCGGAGAATTTTCCTTTCGGAGTGAATACCATGATAAGGCCGATTATGTTTTTTATCACATTTTTCTTTACCTCATCGTTGCCTCGTTTTTTACAAAAAAAAACAAAAACTAAACTAAAAACGACGAAAAACGACATATTCCGTCTGTCTTTCACTTTTTCTTAGTTGCACAAGATTTGCGCGATGGCTTCGCCACGGCCGAGCCGCGTACAGTAGTCATGCCTATAAACTTTTAATGTGAACAATATTTATACGTATCTAGTAATTATAAACAAATGACTTAGGGGTAACTTCAATGGTAGGTATAATAATAACGCTAATCTGAAATGTTGCATTATAGTGTTGTCCGTGGAAGGGGAATGCAGAAAAGTTTTGATGAACGTGCTGCATAGTTGTTGCTGTTGCTCTTTGTCGAATGGAATGCGGACCTGTTCAAAATTATCAGATCGTATCCGAAGTAGGTATATGAGTACTTGTTAGACCTGGTTTGGTTGATTAAGCTACTTGTTATAAGGTGGCCATTTAAAAAGAATTTAGGTTATTATTTCTTGGATCCGACACGAATTGAGTTATTGCTCGAGGCACGCAGCGTTTTATTGTAATGGAGTAAATAAAAAAAGCCAATAGTGTGAAAAAGGTAATAGGTAACTCGCATATAATTTTAGATGTTTAATGGTGTTGTTGTTGTTGTTGTTTTTGGTAAACATTTATTTTTGATCTATGCAAGTGCTTGTAGCGAATCTTGATAAGTTAAAGGTGACCTGATTACTGCTTCCACTTTTGAAGTTATGACCATGACCCAGCCTTGTACGAAGCAGTCACAAATCGCGATGAGATTTGATTGCCCAATTTACTCCGTTGCTACTTCGGTTAGGTAAAGCAAATTGGTTCAGAACTTAGTTAAAAATATAAAGGAAAGCAGAGAAGAAGAGCTGATACTGGGTTCATTCGAAACAAAAATACTTCATCGGATATTTGCTCCTGTGTGCGAGAAAGGCGAATGCGGGAGAAGATTTAATATGAGCTGTGCCAATATGTGGACGTAATGTAAGCAGCTTAAGCAATCCGAATGCATTTTCTTCCCCATATCGAGCGAATGCCCCCATGTTTGAGACGACATGACATGACGACCGATTTCTGGTCTGGTCACCTAAAAGCAGTTTTC
The DNA here is from genome assembly GCA_949715645.1 of Portevinia maculata. Taxonomy (NCBI): domain Eukaryota; kingdom Metazoa; phylum Arthropoda; class Insecta; order Diptera; family Syrphidae; genus Portevinia; species Portevinia maculata. The sequence goes on from OX454526.1 coordinate 228,419,444, forward strand.
CCAAAATCTCAAACTAAGGATGCCTACATTGATTCGATCGCGAACTCTTCGCAGATCGAAGCCCGTTAAGTAAATATTTTAACTATGACACTTTTGAAATAGATCGGTAGCCACCATAATGGGCCCATCGCTATAACTGGGGTAACCAACTGTAACTTCAGTCATCATCCTAAACCTCTTTCTCAAAGGTACTTTATTTCCCTACAAAATCTCACTAAGTTGTTGCAGTCAATTGAAGTTACCTCTTCTAGACAGTCGAAGAAATAGTTGCACATGCGTCTTCTTCTATGTCGAACAATACCCTCGCTTGCACAAAGTATGTGCATAATGTCAAAAATCTTTGCAGTAACTGCACGCGTCCGTTTCTGAGAGCACTTACCTTTTGGCGTGTTTGCTCAGAAGGCAATGACTGGAAAGAATGCCGATTGTCATTCTAAGCCGACATTATACTGAATTTCGAAATCGCCCCAGTTTTCTTCTTGTTCAAATCGGGCCACAGGGACTTGGATACCATTTAACCCACTACAGATTTAATTTTTTTTAGATAAATTCTATATTTAGACTTATAATTACAATTATTATATTATGTTAAAAAAACATAGGGACGGGCTACAGTCCGCTTGGGCGAACTGCTGGATACCCTATTCTTATTCCTATCCCTCATAAGTGGGCGTGATAAAAGTCTAAGTATGGTTGAATTGTTAAGAACGCTCTACATATTTTGTTATATAACATTTAAAGGATTTTATCAAAAAAAAAACGCTCCCTAGCTCAAACTTGGGTGTTTCAATAAAATTGTATTATTTAATTGTGGGCGTGTCAGTAGGCGGATTTTAAAAAAAAATAACACATGAGAATAAAGGGCCCCTAGAGAGTATATATTATAAATTTCAGCTCCCTAGCTCAACTTTTTGATTTTCAAAAAAAATGTTTTATTTATTTGTGGGCGTGTCAGTGGGCGGATTTTGAATTTTTTTTATCCCGAGCAGTTTTAGCAGTCATAGATTATATATAAAAAATTTCAGCTTTCTAGCTCAAAATTCGATTTTTTCCAAAATTTTGTTTTTTTGAGTGTGTGGGCGTGTCTGTGGGCGGATTTCAAAAATTCGTAAAGTTGATTATTTCGGGACCCTTGAGAGTATATGGTTAAAATTTCAGCTCTGTAGGTCCAGTTTAAAGGCCTAATTTTTGCCGACAGACGGACGGACGGACGGACGGACATGGCTAGATCGACATTACTATCGATGCTGATCATAAATATACTAACTTTTGGGGGTCTACGGGCAATATTAAGGTATGTTACAAAGTATGCGTCAAAATTAATATACCCTTAGAATAGGGTATAAAAAGAAAAGCGTTGGCTAAAAGCCGTCTGCCATAACCCAGTTTTAACCCACTATGTGACTCCATCTTTCACTAGCAATTCTTGTGGCCGCTCCCGATAACATCCCTTCGACTACACACAGGGAAAGATTTATTCCACGCCCGCGCTTTACAGACGCATGTCTCCCCCTTTTCTTGCTAATTCATCCGCGAGTTAATTACCTTCTTAGTCGCAGTGCCTGGGCACTTAACACAGTCTAACATATTGCTGTTTGTATAATGCCCTAATCGCACTGAGGGTGGACTGACTGTCCATATAAAAGGTTATACCCCGGTCGGATATCGACTTCATAAGCAGTAATTCCGCAGACTTAAGTAGGTACTGCCAGAATCTCCGACTTGAAGATATTGCAACTGTTTTTAAGCTATTCCTTCAGTTCTGTTTCCGAAGATTAAATTCCCGATCCCGTGAGATCATCGGTTTTGGAGCCACCCGCGAATACTGCAACGTCACATGAATTAATGGGGTTGGGGACATAATCCCGAAAATCCAAAATCCCGAAAATCCAAAATCCCGAAAACCCAAAATCCAGAAAATCCAAAACCCCGAAAAGCCAAAATCCCGAAAAAAGAATCCCGAAAACGAAAATTTGCGCAAATTTTTCATTTTATATAATTTTTCGGGATTTCGTTTTCGGGATCCTTTATTTAATTTTGAATGAAATAGACAAGTGTTTGTCCATTCCATTTACCGTAATAATGTTTTGCAATGTTTGCGTTGTAATGTTTTGCAATTCGCAATGTGCATTCAGTTGAGATGATCTCAAATAGTATGATAGCTCACCGACTAAATTTTTGTAAGACAGTGAACAACGTAATACAAAGTGAGTATCGTGCATGCCTTTATAATTAAAAATTTTATATTATCAGTGACAATGAATGTAGACATCGTGAAAACCAACAAACAGCGTGAGAAACTGCTTATTGACGGCTACAAAACATACAAGCATACATTTTACTGGGAGTGTGAGCAGCGAAAGCGTTCTGAAATAAGTTATCTCAGATTAATTGCGTACAATATGAACTTGTATTAAATATTGTTTTGTCATGGATCGTTTTTGATATGTTTTTGTAAGACTTGAACTGTTTTTGTTATGGTTTATTTTTTTTGAAGTTTTTTTATTTTGTTTATTTTGTTAAATAAATTTGCCAAATTTTTTTGTTGCTACAACAACATTTTTAGTTTCATTTTCGGGATTTCGGTCTTTCGGAATTTTGGATTTTCGGGATTGTGGCTTTTCGGGATTGTGGGTTTTCGGGATTTTAGTTTTTCGGGATTGTGGCTTTTCGGGATTTTGGATTTTCGGGATTTTGGGCTTTCGGGATTACGTTTTTCGGGATTCTGTCCGACTCCCGAATTAATGACTGCATGATTCTGCCACTTTGCTCTACCGGGATACACCATTGTAAAGGGTGTTTCGGAATCATTCTTAGAAAGGATATAATCCGATTTTACCAAATTTCCGATATTGAAAATGTCTTAAATAGAAATGTGTCCAATTGGACTGCTTTTGAACAGTCCGAAATTGGTGAAACGTGTCGCAATATTTCCTGTTTGATGTTTCACTTTCATACCTACATATCTACAGGCAGTAGGTGCGGAAACGTTTGCAGTCCCGCTGTCGGCGTTGTTCGAAAGACACCACTGGCAGCTTTGTTTTGTACCGTTGCCAATTTTTCTGTACATTTTTCTTGTTTGTGGCTTTCCACAAGACAATGACCTCATAGGTTAGGATGGGTCTGAATATCTTTACATACAGCCAGTGTATCATTGCTTATTTTAGGAAACACGTTTATCCTACTGTCCTTTTGCAAGTAAGGATTGGCTTATAGGATTTCTTTATTCTCTCCTGAATATTGAGATTCCAGTTCAATTTCCTGTCCAGAATAATGCCGAGGTATTTTGCATGGTTAGGACCAGTTCAACCCCATCTATTAGTAGCATTTTAAAGATAGTATTTTATACATTCTGGTGAAAAGAAATAATTCCGTTTTTGCTGGATTGACGTTGAGTCCACAGTCTTAAGCCTATTTGCATAGGGTTTTTAAGGCAGCCTCTATAATTTCACTCATTGTATTGAAGAATTTGTCTTGAATTATGATGTAAAAGTCATCTGCATATACGTTATGCCTATGTACCCCTATTTAAAGGTTTGTTACAACCTTTGGGTCATCGCGATGGGTATCGCACACCGAGTAACTTTTGTTCGAAAGTTTTTTATGTTAATTTTGTACGATGCTAAAGCTCTTGTATTCTTTATAGTCTTAACCCTCTACCGCATACAAAACCATATATGGCTTTTTATTTTAACATTAAGATTTGCGATAGAAATAAACAGTTCCAAAAACTAACCGTATTTCTGTTGCATTCGCTGTTATTTGCAGTTGCGGAATGTGCCTTTTGTTATTTCATTGTCTCTTAGAAACAATGAATATTTAATTGTAGTTGATCAGTGCGCTCAGTCACTCCGTAGTCGCAAAATTCGTTGAATAAAACTGTTTTTTTTTTGTTTGAAGTTATAAATTACGTTGCTTACAGATATATTTTTTTTACAAAGTATATACTCTTGTAAGTAATATTTGTATTTTTGTTTTTCAATTGGTACATGCACAGCTTAGCAACTGTGCATTTTATTGAAGAGCCATATATATACACAAAAATATCAGTCAAACATCGTCATGCCATATTTGGCGTCTTATGCGGTAAAGAAAAAATAACAATTATAGTTTTGTCCATATTTTATTTATTTTTTCTGAATATAGGCTAATTTACAATGGCATAGCTCGGTCCTGTGCCTGTGTACATGGGTCTTTTCGACTTCAAGATCGCGGTAGCCGAGCATTTGTGCAAGGTTGGTAAAACGTACAACAAAAGAAAGTTCGTTCAGCGTACACAGTGGTACTCCAACAAGTACGAAAAGAACTTCTGATTCCCGTCAATTGATCGGGAATCTATTTAGCTAAAAAAGCTAAGAAATCATCGTACAACTCTGATTGCTGTCCGAAAAGAGTCAGTGGATCATCTTCCAGAATCGAAAAGTGGCAGGCAGCAATGCCATAATGATTGCAAATCTCGAAATTTCGTATTTTGTTCCAAATGCGGAGTTTACCATTGCTTGAACAAAGACAGAAACTGTTTTATGTCTTTTTATAATTGATAGCATTTTGTTCTTTTTTACTATTTCTATGAAATGTAAATAATAATCAGTAAAAACACCAATAAAATTGCATAAGACGCCATAAATGGCAAGAATTTTTTAGGTTGAAAAAATACAGACTGCATAATATGGCGATTTTTTTTCAAAAACTTTTAAAAAAAAAATAAATTCATAGATATCGCAAGCTGCATAAAAACTAAATCCAACTTTTTTTTCGATTGGGTCATACATAATGCATACAGTAGAGGGTTAAAAACGAATTTGACCAGAACGGTCTAATAAAAAGAAAGAAAATGTTTTATTTTGATTTTATACCTTTTTCTACTTCAAAATAATTGTACATATTTCATTATATCGTTACCAAGTTTAAATTGTTCTACTAAGAATACATAGGGTTTAATTAGTAAGCCATATTCCCAGGCTCACATTTTTTTTCCAAAGTTTGTGTTTTTTTTGATGTCATTAAAATACTTGCATCTAAAATCACAATTTTGATATCGTTGGAAATATACATCCTACACCCTTTTGAAGTAGATATATGCATGTTGTCGAAACCAAAATAATCTGTCATTGCACAATCTGCAAAAAATCTAATTTAACCTCTGACACCTCAATGATAAACCTAAAAACCTATTTTTGAGTGCTCATCACAGACAAAAACAATACTTAATTTGTTTCACTTTATATTGACTGTTCTCTCGAAAGACATTTACACCGGAGCAAGGTGTTTATGACCTCATACGGCATCTTCATCTCAAGTGGCCCAGCACACAAACATCAAATTAAAATAAATACTTATTCAAACATTCAACAGCATACTCCACTTTTTTATTTAAATAAATGTGATCGCGTAATCTACATCATTCTATTGACGTATTTCCACTGAGCTCCGGTTACGCTTCAGCTGTATCATAAATTGTTTTTAATGGAAAGAAAACCATCAATCTGCCCGTATTACCGGATACCAGAACCAGTTCTTTCCTCCGACCGACGCGATGGAAATCGCTTTTTAAAACGTTTTTTTTTTGCCTGTAAATCTGAAACGCAAACAGGTCCAAAGTAAACTCGCTAGAGCGATGCTTGCAAGCAGCAAAAAGTAGGTATCTACACGCCATAAAATCCTGTTTGCGTTTAAAGAAAAAACGTTCTCGATACTTTTGTAATTAAAATAAAAAAAAAACAATTGAATTTTATAAATCTAAATTTGAATCTTAAATTGAATTATTCACAACAAAAAGTGAAAATTTCTTAGGAATTGAAACCTCCGTCGGAAGTCACCCGCACTTGCAGTCGCGTTCGAGTACTTCAGGTTGACAAAGTTAATCGAAATCGAATGCCATTTACAACGAGTAGTTGTGCGTACTAACTGCACAACCGAAAGTGTTGAAGAGAAATTGCCAAAAAAAAGACCGTCACTCAATCCGGAATGTAGCCATACATCTGGCTGATGTCGTTTTAGATACTTGTGCATAACCTGCCTTAGTTGTTGGCATTCATTTGCATTTTATATAGGGGGCAGATAGTGTCTGGCATATTTTTACCGGTCAGCTAACTGTCTTCGGTTCCCTTAAATGTTTTGTCTTGTCGGAACTCGGAAGGTGAGGGTTTAAGGCCGGTTGTTTTTCTATAGTTCCTGGTGTGGAAAGGTATGCACTCAAACCGAGAGGGAAATCGAAAATAATTGAACGACAGCGGCGTTCGAATTGTCGCATTTCTATCTATATATATAAAAATATGTCCATTTTGGAGATGAGCGGATACAATGAATCTACAATTGCTTGTACATCGTCTTCGAGTATTTATATCGTAGTTGTCGTCAGGCAATTGGAGGTGTTTTGAAACTTTCACTTTTGTAGGTAGACTCCGCTAACGACTTGATTGTCCGCTGTTCACGTTTGAGGCCATATTACTGTAAGGTTTGATGTTTCCCACATATCAACAACAAAGAATAAATTACAAAATTACAAGTATTATTTTTCAGGTTTTTATCTGCGATTGTTTTTGTTGTTGCTGTCAGTTTGATGTTAATGTGGTTGTCTGTGGACAGTCTGTGATGAGTCGTTCGCCTTTTTTCTGTCTCACTTTCTATGTAATAATTTGATTACTATCGTGATTGGGAGACGAGAATTAGTAATACATAAGAGATACAAAAAAGCGTCGTTCGGTGCAGAAAAAAAATGAGTATAGGTACCTATACCTATGACGTAAGGAGGACGGCTATGAATGCGCATGTAGGTAATTAATGTTGTATTGCATCACAAATTTGTACAATTTTTAATTTTCTAATGGAATTATTATGGTCATTCATTTTTAACATTAGTATCAAGGTTACGGAAGACTATCAATTCATAGATAGGTGCAACAGTGATTGGTAACATTTCATCATATTGTCATGTGAATTTTTCATATGAGGCTCTTATTGTGGTGGTAGGTACTTGATTTTACTTTAAAGTAACCAAAGGCAACTCGGAATAATCCTCTAATCAAGGCAGGAAGGCCAACGACCTTGCCTAAAAAAGCATCGGAAGACCTTCCGATTTCAAATGCTGGCTTTGCCTTAATTGTTGGACACTGTCAAACATTGTGAAACATAATGTGAGCGCCGGGCCCATAACTGCGGTGTAGAGCATTAAGCTTAAGGGCATTTTTCGGTAACGCAAGATGGGTTAGTCTTCCCGCCACTTCATCCACCCTTTGCTTCACGAAGATTGATATCGTTATTAGTTAGGTTAGGTTAGGTTAGTTTTAAGTGGCTGTCGGCAGAAGCCGACACACTTATACCAATTTAGGTCCATTGTGATACCACGTATGTATTATCTACCTGAACTCTGTAGATGGGACTGGCCAACGACACGCGGTTGTTCTCAAACGGTCCCCATCTAAGTACTAACCGCGCCCAACGTCGTTTAATTACGACGTTATAAGTTGCTTAGCAATTGATTATAGAAGATCCCAGATATTTGAATTTTTCGCACTTGGGAATCACTTTTCCATTCGCTTAAATGATTTTTTTAAAGTGGCTAAGATAATGGGCAGCATAATTCCCTCCATGCCAAGAATGCACAACAGTTCACCCTTAAGCCTTTTTTTGGACGTTCAGTGAAATACAAAGAAACTTCACGAATGTGGAATGCTCTTCTCCGCTGTTTTTCCTACCCATTTTAATATATAAACATTTAAAACCAACGTTTCTCCCCTGTCATCGTTATCCAATTTCCTTAATGACCGCTCTATGTGACTATTAACATGTCCACATTTTAAGGGTACTAAAGGGTACTAAAAATCGCAAATCTATATTAATATTATAAAGAGGAAAGATTTGTTTGTTTGTTTGTTTGTTTGTTTGTTTGTTTGTTTTGAATAGGCTCCGAAACTACTGGACCGATTTGAAAAATTGTTTTACCATTAGAAGCCGACATTATCCCTGATGAACATAGGCTTTAAAAGGCGGGAAAAGGCTTCATCCGCTGTCCGGAAGCTGAGATCTAAGCTGATATCTAAGAAAAGTTGTAACTCTAGAATGCTTTCTAGCTCCTAGCTTTGGAATGATTCATCCAAATGAAATAGGATTTTTTTAATATAAAGTTTAATTATCTACAAAGATTTTAAGATATAAATCATCTTTGTAGGTTATCCTGAACAATATTCATTAAATTGGATTTTCCCAGCGTTGAGTGGAGGAACATTAGTGTGTGTGTGCGGCACATATCTGTTTCTCTCTCTCTGTACCTTTTGTGCTGTGTACTTTGTCTTTCTTTTTTTGCACCTTTTGTAGTTTGTGTTGTTTTTTTTTGTGGCGCATGGGATTGAGAAAGATACGGTATGAAATGTAATTAAGATTGAGAGGCAGTCACACTGAGAGTATATCCATATAATGAAAAGGGACACTATCGACGTTTTCTTTATCAGTTCTTGCAAATATTTTGTTTTAAATTTGAGAAGTGGCAGACTGGCGAAGCAAGGCGAGCATGGTCAGTTATAAATAAAAAAAAAACGTCCACCCATTTACAAGTGATGGCTTCACCGTCTGCAAAGAATAACTAAAGAATGTAGCTTGAAGTCCGTGATTATCAAGGACTGTAATAAATGTTAAGGGCCAAGCTGCTTTTCGTTTTTCGGAGTCTTTGGCAACCTTCGCAACTTCGTCGACAGTAATACCGGGTACTTCCTCATTGTCGGAAACGGGTATTGGAAAGTGCATATATCCGCTTTGAAAATTTTAACATACTGTTGCCACCCCTGTAGTAATTGTTCGTCATCTACAGGAAGCAGTCCTTGATCAATGTCGATGAACTTTGGTGATTTCGAAGAAGGTTGTGCCCCTAATGAACTCACCAAACATGGAACTATACTGCCCCTTCAACCTGTATAGGTTACATTGGTTAGTTTTCTCGATGAATTGTCTAGCGACGGACAGATTTGACCATAGCTAAATGTGGAACGCTCGAGTGTTTGATTTCTCTAAACAGACTGTTCATTGTTGCTACAATTGGTATCATCATTGGACACTGTGTTATAGAAAGCATGCAACAAGGCTTGGCGTCTGCTCAAATGATTTCTGCAGAAGTTGAATGGACGAGGGCGACGAGGACACTATTCTTCGTTCTTCTCTGCACATGCACTGATCTAATCAGAATTGACATCAAAAGTCCCTAAAGCACCCAACTGGAAATAGATCCAATTGGTATTGGTCTAAGTGCGTCGGTATCGGCCGACTGCCTCTTCAACCTAACCTAACCTGTTCCTGTGTTCAAGGTGGTTTGTCGCACTTCGTAAACAGCCTCGTTCGTATCTTCAACCGAAGAAGAAATTTCCTCCAACACCCGATACAGGTCCCCCACACAGTTTGCTTGAATTTTGGTGCACTTTCTTTTCGCGGTTCTCTTGCAAAGTCTTTGTTTTGATTCGATCAGATCTTTTTTATCTCCATTAATAGAGGTGCACTTTGACCAAGCCTTAAATGCAGCTTGATCTGTCAATCATATCTTTCTCAACCGTGTTGATTGTGTCCTTTTGAAGACCCTAGCAGTAATTAGGCACTAAGCATGGTCATGTGATCTGCACTCTTCACCCCCAACTCCGTCGATGATGTCATAGAAATAATTTTTTAAATTGGTGATAAACGTTTCACCTTTCTTTTTGTTGAGATGCTAACAATTGATTTTCGCAAACACTTTTGTTTGTTTATTTTTGTTGTCCCGGTATCCGTAAAAATGTCGACAAGGAGTAGGCGTTTTTTGTAAGATATCACAATGGACTAGAACAAAATTGTATCCATTGATGAATGATTTTTATTCTGTGATGAGATTGTACGTGTCGGCATTTACGATTGCTTCTTTCATGGTTTCTAGATGAAGTGCTGCTGAGACGCAAAATTAGATAAACAAGAAACCCAAATTGGTCCAGTTTAATATACACTGAAGACCTTCAAATCTACTGGTTGGATGAAACCGCACAAAAATCTTTTTAATTTACATTTCCGATATGTTAATATAATTTTGCAAAACATGTTTACTTCCTTAAAATATAAATAACCATAAAAATGTATTCGACCAGTCTAGTCTAATTTCATAACCTTCACCACTTCTATTCGCAAGTATACTCGTACATTCGAACGTCTTGAATACTGTTTACTTCCCTTCAATAAAACCTTGATCCTTGAAACACAACATTAACTGCCAAGTTAAGAAAAAACACATCAATAAATAATATATCACAGTCGTCAAGTTCAAACACATGAACGTCTCAATTTTACCGCGCATGATTTAGTTTAAAAATACCACCTCAAGGTGTAAAAACAAAATATATATTTGTCTAAATTTTGCCCGCGCTATTCACTACATTAAAATGAATGGCTAACATTGAAGAAAAAATATCACACTGAGACCAATCAAATGAGAGCACTAACAAAACAAGAGGATGTCTGAATTCAAAAACAATTTAACTGTGCTCTTAAATCTCTACCGCATTTTTTCGAAGAGCGTTAGACATTCTATTTTGTTATGACGATCGTCATCACAACACTCACCACTTTGAAACGTATTTGCGTATTTTTATACTTAGGTATCTCGATATTTAAGATACACTTGCCATGTCCGGCCAATGATTGATTGTTTTCTATCAATTATTGAATCAAGTATTGTGCTCGACCGACTTGAAATCTAACTACGCGTTTCAAATGCTAAGCATGAATTATAAGGCATTCAAGACCGTAAGTAGGTTTACTATAACAAACGATTTTGTACACAAATCAATCTTTATCTTTTTTGTGGTAATAATTATAATAAATTCTTTTGTTTTCTTTTTTCTTCAGATGAAAAAACTTATCGTGATCATTATCTGTAATAATTGTTTTAATGCAAGTCTTCCTCAATTAAGACGGCTGTCGATTCGCATTTTACAGTTCTCACCTAAGCAATGACCTTAAATACCAAGAAGACTCTTCAATATTAATATTTCTAAATTTTTGTTCAATGCATACTTCAGCTGGTACTGAGGTGGAATCGCTTTAGTGGTCATGAGAAAAAAATGTAATAAATCGTGCAACGTTCGAGCCAAGTTTTTATTCTTCTATATGTTTTATTTTGATTGTCATCGTCGAATCATGCGCATTGGTCTTATAGTAACCAATCATTCTCATGTTACTAAGTGCATAAATAAAATTGCAATCACACCGCTATTGCGCGCACAAATACAAGATCAGATCCACGAAAGTAGAACGTAACCTCAAATCGATTTTATTTTAAATTTAATTTAAGTGCATAACACGACGATAAATAGTAAATGAGTAGCAGAAGTGCAAAGGAAAAACAAAAATAAATAAATAATGCTAAAGCGTCTGATATGCAGTGGCGTGGCGTGGATAATAATGAAAATAAAATTCTAGTTCACACCATTGCCAAGTAGATTTTGAAATTTGCATGGAACACCATTTATTTAATTCAGTTGTAGGCTTTTTTTAATTGTAATCTAATTAATTTACATTTGACAGTTTCGTGGATAGTGGTAGAAAAAGGTGGTGGTATAAATTTGGAAATTATGCACGCATGTAGATAAACCGGTGGCGACCCACTGAAAAAAGTGTGTCACTGTATTTTTGTGTTTTATCAGAAAATGGATTTACAAACCATGCCCTGCATCTTGATTTATTTGACTGTGAACGAACTAGGAATAAAGATGATTGTATTCTATCTTTAAACACAGAACTTGAAGATTCGTAAAATTGCATTGTAGATAGTACTTATAATGAACTGAGAACGTTTTAATATCAAGGCACAATATAAAGGCATATCATCACTTGATGAACGAACGAACGACTAACAAAGTTTTTGGGCAACACGGAGACAAATTTTGCTTTTACTTCTTGGAACGCACGACCAGAAATCCAGTCTGCTATGTTTCTGTGATATGTTAATTAGTTTACTCCTCGATGGCTACAGGGCGTCACCAACGCCTGCTTTCAGAGTTCTCAATCCCGAAAGTGAAACAGAAAATCGTATCTAGGGATGAAATAAAACAAATTAAACATGTTAAACAGACCTCAAATGAAGCAAATATCAAAATCAAATCTCGAAAATCCCTTCATTTGATTGCGAATTCAACTGCATAAGAGATCCCGCAGGTGGCGGGTGCTCCTCCCAGATCGTTTTTTAAAAATCTGTCATTAATTTTTTTTCATTACTTTTGCGCGCCGGATTTTGGATTTTCGGATTTTAGATTTTGGGATTTTGGATTTTTGGGATTGTAAACTTAACCCATTTTGTAGATATTTGTCAACAAAGGCTTGCAACTTACGAGTGACACAATCGGTCTATTCACCTTCCAACTAAACTTATATATAGCAACGATAATCCGGAACAGTTTTACCTTGGTTCTTATTTGATTTTGCTTCATGTTAAGTGCTTTAAATAGGACGTCAGACCTCTTCTTCTTCTTAATTTGATGGCGGTGAGGCTTCGATCAGGATTAAATGGATCATAACCTTCCCGCTTAACTGCATCCCTACTGGTCCATCTGTAGGGTTCGCCGGATCGACCTCGGAAAATAACGACAGACGAATCACTTCGTTTGAGGCCAATCAGATATTGGTGTTGCTGCATTTGTGTGATCCAGGAGTTATTAGGCCAGCCTCTCTTTCGCATTTCAGTTGAAACGTTGATTTGTATTGCCTTTTTAGTTTCTGGAACTCCTCCTTGTCTTAGTGGGATCTATAACATATATCTTGGCCGTCTATCAAAGGCCTTTTCAAAATTAACCAACACCATATGCAAACCCTGTAAGGAATCACCATGGTTTTCCATCGAGATCCTGGGGCTTTGGATTGCATCTGCGGCTGATTTACTTGCGACAAACTCGCACTGGTCTTCAGATAGTCGTATTATTTTCCGCATCCGGCTGTCTAATACCCGCTCAGCGATCTTCATGGTGTGTGACATCAGCTTAATTGAACGGTAATGATCACAGGCTCGCGTATTGCCTTTTATTTTGTACAAAGGAGAATAGATACGACGCAACGTCAGTGGCCAGTTCGATACTTAATTTCCCACATCCAAAGGTGTAGAAAGTATGTCGCCAATTTTCCGCAACTTACCACAACAGCGCCGGAAGTATGAAACCCAGCCGTTCTCCACTTCGGCGCTTAAAGTCCTTTGACATTTATTCAATATATCGTGTATGAAAAATGAAGCAGGAACAATTGCCCTCAATATAACACGAGGATAACATAGCTATGTTTTGTTTGTGTGTCGATTTGTTCATAAGCAACTTACAGGCTTCTCTTATTGCCGGGACTTTAGCCTGAAACATGCTGGATGAATTAAACTGACGAAGGGGTTTACGTAATGTTAAGTTCAATTTAAGTTCAAAAAGAACTACTCCCACTCCATTTTAGAATCAAATATGAATGCAGAAATTTTAGTCACATTTGAAGCAGTTTGTATTCAAAATTCTGGTTACTTACATATACGATTTTTTTCACGAAAAAAAATCACAGCAATCCTATATCAGTCACCTCTTTAATAGTACGAACCTCTGCCTCTAAAACACACCGCTCTCTATTGCGTTAATTTAATCTAATTCTCTAAAATACTATTCCTCGATCGTTTACCCGCACACGAGTTGTTTATGTCAAATTTGGAATGTCTCTGTGGGATAGAAATCCCAAACATTTTCCTCCAACGAAGTTGGACACCTGTCAACTCTCAGATCCATGATGTGCGCTTGCGAAAAATATGCATATAGAAAAACTGACAAATTGTTGTCTGTGATATTTTAAGCACATTATTCAAGAGCAATGCGCCTAGGTGAATCCATATTAACTGAGCTTTCTGTTATTTGTTTTGGATAATATTTGCTTATACGAGCAGCAGTATAAGCAAATATTATATTCAAAATATAAATCGAAAAAGACGTGACAGAGATTAATAAATAAAATAATAATATTTTTTAACAGAAAAATAATAAAAATTATAAGTCAGACGGTAACCATAATTAATTATGTGACATGTGACACGCAATGGTACGCATCATTTATTTTAATATTTTATTGCAGTTAGCACTTTCAGGGACGGACTAAGAATATTACGCTGCAGGGAAATCACTTCACGGGCAATAACTTCACATGGGAAATAGCTTCACCTCGAGTGGGAAATAACTTCACTTAGAAAAGTGCCCCATAGGCATTGCAATGTTTATGGAACTATGTTTATGGTACTATGGCCGCAAAGTTATCGGCCCATATTTCTTCGAGATTGAGGATGAAACGATTTCCGAGGGTTCTTACAGAACAATGATCGACAATTTTTTGCGGCCGATAGGGGAGCAGGATCCTCATTTGTGGTTCCAACAAGATGTAGCGACTGCGGACACTGCTTTTTTTATAATTATCGTGCGCTAAATGGATTTATTTTTTCTGTAATTGATACAGTTACCCTTGTAATGTAACCACAGCGCAGGCATTTTGTTTATTGCTGCAAGCAGTACCCAGCAAACGATTCATTGCGTGTTTTTAGGTGCTACTTACTGCATGAAAGAATAGAAGGATAGGAATAAAGTTTGGTGCAATAGGGTTTTTCTCCACAGTTGCCACCTAAATTGCTTTAATGACATCTGTTTTGTTTTGTGTATTCAATTTTTAAAAATCATGGCCCTGGTCGGGATTCGAACGCACGACCTGACAATCACTTAGTGAATAGACTACTATCGCACCATTGCCACTTGCACTTTGCTAGGCAAACTATAGAACGTTTGACTTAAAAAAAATCAGATTTCCCTGCGTCCTGATGTCATATTTCCTACATAGTGCCTTGATTTCCATAAAATGTATTTGATATATAAAATATTAAACATTGGTAGGTCTTATTTGGCCCACCCTGTAGAAGTGGTTTCTGTGACATAAATGTTTTCTCTTTACCCACAAAAAGTGCTGAATGTTTTCAATATTTTTTAGGTTGCATAATGAATAGTTTTTTTATCTGTTATCTGTTTTTATCTGTGTAAATGTAGTTCCATTCAATTCGTCACAGCGAGCCTCTAAGTACACATTGTCATGAAGTACAAATTTGCCTTCCCTAAATCAAGATTTTTTTACAATCTGCTTGATTTTGTCGCTCTTTGAATCCATTTACATTGGACATTTAGCTTAAGAAGGTTCAATAATTATTGAAATTTTCTGATGTTCCATTCTATCGTGTTATGTTTTCGTTTCTCAAACGCAGGTCAAAATCGTTGTATTGCTTATTCAAGCTTTTAGCTGTGGCAGTAGATTAGTCTCATACTGAAAATGTGTAAGCGATTTTTATATCTACGATGCAAGTCCAAGTGTGTTCGCGCCCGTTTTCAATTTCTATTCCGTTTTCTAGCATAAGAGAATTATTTCAAGTGAAGTTGGGAAACCACAGTATCTTTTTAACGAAATACCTTGTCTACTTCATCAAAGAGCTTAACTCGTTTCAACCAGCCTGCACACTAAAAAAAAGATATAAGGCATTAAAGGCACAAAAGAGGGCAGGAAACCTAGCTTACCCAACCATTTGCCTGTACGAACTGGAAGGGAACTACAATTTTAGGCCGACTCCGAACGATAAATTTGAAAAGCTCTCATGACATCTGATACTCTTGGATGTTTGTCAGACGTTCGCAAGAGGTGGGGCAGTGGAAAAAAACTTTTAGATATTACTAGGCCCCGGCGGGATTTGACTGCGCCCACATCATATTTTTAGCTCTTCTATATATTGGCCGCCTTATTACTTTTTTGAAAATCCTTTAATTACCGTCCGAATATAAACGTTGACTTTATATACACATACTCAACCGTATTACTATTATGTAGATTAAAGTTTAAATAAAAAATCAAAAATAATAGAATATCCGAAATATCAAAAATATTTTCAATTATTTTCATACGGCCAGACCTATTCCAGTGGTGGGAAGATTTCAAAGCATTTACTGAGAAAGGGGTTAAGTATATTAACTTTGCAAACATATGATTATGGAGATTAGAAGCATATGCAAAAACAGGCAAAAATGTTGTCCAAGTTAGTTGCACTCAATGTACAACCTTTTATATCTCTCCTTTTGTACAAATACAGCGGTACAGGGGTTGTGTGTATAGTAACGGCCCGCACAGGGCCCAAGAGCTAGCGTCTTCAACAATGTGAGTTTATGAAGTTCAATTTTTGGCACGAATGGCAAGGACCTGCAAAGGTTTAAACAAACTATATAATTTCAAACAAAACTCGTAATACACGGATTATGGACTGCAATTGTTGGACACATAAAGCTCCTTATTTTGCAATTGCATTTCTCTTTTTCTGTACTGCAATGATTGAAGCATAATTAGCTTATCCCAACAGATAATCATACTGTTCATTTATCTTTAATAAAATTATTGTGCAACATAAGTAGAAATGTACATATAATAATGACTCAAAAATAAACTATGAGACACCAAACACCAGTGCCTAACAACAATTTGATTTCGATTTTATTTATGTCGTTCATTATCACTTGCAGTCGACTGGAGCTTGTTAGTGTTTAATGGTTCGTCTCTCAGAATATTTATTGTTTTTTTTATGGATGTGGCATATGTGGAAACCCTCAGATTACATATGTTAAATGGAAAATTACAACAAAGCTAACTGGGCACAAAATGTTGGATGTTGCGGTTGGAAAAATGTAAGATGCTTGTTGAACGAAAAAAGGAGAAACATTTTGATTCCCATCATATCTGTTTACTGCCCTGCAGTCAATCTGCGGTTAGAAGTCAATAAAAATAACCTTATCTCATTTTTTCTAACTCTTGGGGTAGTGCATTTATATTAAAGTATCTGCAACAGGTACCTATATGCTAATAAAAACAGTTCAGAAACTTTGAATATGACATGGGAAATGATATAAATTGGACGGTATTACCTAATTTATCTCTTCAGTTCGTGAATTTTAGTAAAATGCCGAAGCACTTGCTATTTCATGCTGCAGTAAATTTTATTATTTGTCACCCCATTTATTAAGCTTAATTGGGTGGATTTGATATCAGCAAATGGGATCAAGACCATAGACCGAATTGAATGATTCTCATTAATGATCAAAGCCTATATTCTAGCTTCTCCTGACAACATCAACCCACAAAATAAATGCTGGTGTTCCACAAGGCTCTGTTTTGTCACCGGTTCTCTTTTTCATTTTTATAAATGATCTCCTGTGGAGATCGAAGTGGAAGTGGAGCGGTAACGTGTGTTAAGCTCACTAAATTCCGATCTTGACAGTGGAATATAATGCCTCCAAAACGCAAAGTTGTTTTCTGTAATTCACATTCTTCCCATTTCGGTATCTGTGTTAATGACGGCGCAGGGACATAAGTCCCAAGTGTCTAATTTGCGGCTGTAAGCCCCATTTCATAATTATATAATAGTGGAAAGGGACTTTCCTGTGATTAGTATGACTATGTCATCTGCGTATTCAACCATCTTTATGCCTTTGCTGACCAGGGATTTAAGAGTCTTGTGGATTGAGATGCTCCACAGAAGAGGAGAGACAACAGTCCCCTTGTGGCGTTCCAGAGTTTACGTGTTTCTTAACCGCACAGACCCCAAAGCTGCTTTCAATGACTCTGCTTTTGAGCATTCTCCTA
The DNA here is from genome assembly GCA_949715645.1 of Portevinia maculata. Taxonomy (NCBI): domain Eukaryota; kingdom Metazoa; phylum Arthropoda; class Insecta; order Diptera; family Syrphidae; genus Portevinia; species Portevinia maculata. The sequence goes on from OX454526.1 coordinate 228,437,114, forward strand.
ACCCACTTAGTCAGAAACTGTGGCGAACCAAGTTCCCCGAGTGAGAATGCGATGGTTTCCGTATTCAAGTTGTTGTCCTATGTCGAGGAAGACAGCCAACGTAAATTCCTTTTGGTCGAGGCACTTCTCGATCGTTCTACTAACTTTATGTAGCGCAATGGCCTCTGATCTGCCTTTCACATAAGCGTGCAACATAGAGAGCCAGTTTCCTATAAACATAAAGTTCGTTCCTTTGGTAAAGATGCAAGAGTCTTTCTAGGTTTTTCATGAGAAATGATGAAAGACTAATTGGTCTGGAGTCCTTGGCCGCGAAGTGACTGGGTTTCCCTACTTTGGGAATTAAAATCACTCCCAGTTTTTTGCAGCTATCTGGAACGACCCCCAGGTTCGACTGTAACATTCACCTCACTCTGCTCCTTTCCCATGGTTCTGAGGTCGATGTGTTTAATACATCATCTCTGAAGTCCTCGACTACCATCCTCACAATCGTGGGTGGCGACGGTGTAGAGGTTAGTGTGTTGGCTTGTGACCCGTGCGGTGCAGGTTCTATCCCCACGGGGAACAACAACATACGCCACCCATTCACATGCCTCTACACCAAAAGAAGGATTTCTGCCTGGTAGTGCAATGAACCGTTACCGATCTGAGTGCTCTGGGACTTGGATTTCCTTTTTTTTAAAAAAAAAAAAAAAATCACTAGACCGAAGCCGGTAAGCTCAGGGTTCCGACTTATCTATCGAGCAGAGACAGTTTTGGCTTATATGCTCAACTTGTTAGTGCTTATTATCGATTTCAAATGCTATTGCTCTTAAAAAAAAACACCCCGCCTATAACTTTTTCCAATAAAAACAAGTATATTCAGTGCATATCATTCTTGAATTTTCGTCAAGCTTTATATTTACTTTACGACGGCAACATTTTTATGTGTTTCAATATTTTGTTCGCCATTTCTCACCACAACTGCCTTTTTAGGGTTCCGTAGCCATATGGCAAAAAACGGAACCCTTATGGATTCGTCATGTCCGTCTGTCTGTCTGTCCGTCCGTATGTCACAGCCACTTTTTTCTGAAACTATAAGAACTATACGGTTGAAACTTGGTAAATAGATGTATCCTGTGAATCGCAATAAGATTTTCACACAAAAATAGAAAAAAACATAGGGACGGGCTACAGTCCGCTTGGGCGAATTGTTGGATACCCTATTCTTATTCCTATCCCTCATAAGTGGGCGTGACAAAAGTCTGAGTATGGTTGAATTGTTAAGAATGCTCTACATATTTTGTTATATAACATTTAAAGGATTTTATAAAAAAAAAAACGCTCCCTAGCTCAAACTTGGGTGTTTCAATAAGATTGTTTTATTTAATTGTGGGCGTGTCAGTCGGCGGAATTAAAAAAAAATTAACACACGAGAATAAAGGGCCCCTAGAGAGTATATATTATAAATTTCAGCTCCCTAGCTCAAACATTGGATTTTCAAAAATTAATATACCCTTAGAATACGGTATAAAAAAATTATTTTATTTATTTGTGGGCGTGTCAGTGGGCGGATTTTGAAAATGTTTTATCCCGAGCAGTTTTAGGAGTCATAAATCATACGAGTATATAAAAAATTTCAGCTTTCTAGCTCAAAATTCGATTTTTTCCAAAATTTTGTTTTTTTGAGTGTGTGGGCGTGTCTGTGGGCGGATTTCAAAAATTCGTAAACTTGATTATTTCGGGACCCTAGAGAGTATATGGTTAAAATTTCAGCTCTCTAGGTCCAGTTTAAAGGCCTAATTTTTGCCGACAGACGGACGGACGGACGGACAGACGGACATGGCTAGATCGACATTACTATCGATGCTGATCATAAATATAGTAACTTTTAGGGGTCTACGGGCAATATTAAGGTATGTTACAAACTATGCGTCAAAATTAATATACCCTTAGAATAGGGTATAAACAATAAATCTTGGGGGTTCCCCATACTTAGAACTGAAACTAAAAAAAAAAAATGTCATCAAACCCATACGTGTGGGGTATATATATGGCTAGGTCTTCAAAAATGATAAAATAAGAGAATGATAAAAAAAAATATATGATGTACATTACCATGCAAACTTCCACCGAAAATTGGTTTGAACGAGATCTAGTAAGTAGTTTTTTTTTAATACGTCAGAAATAATTTACCTTTCATTTAATCAACTCGAATATAAAAGAAAAACATTTAATTTCATAAACATAAACCTTATGCGTAAACCGTGAACCATTATAATAATAAATAATAAATAAATCTGTAATATGTGCCTAAGTAAATAATAATTATAATTCACGCGGAACCCTTCATGGGCGAGTCCGACTCGCACTTGGCCGCTTTTTTTTAATATTCAACTATATAGTTGACCAAATAGACTTTCCAAAGCTGTGTATCAGCGTGTCCATGTCTTTGGAGTCCAATTTCTAAAAGTTGTAGCAGTTTAGAATATGAATGGATAGAGGTCAAAATGGCAGTCCAGTCATACGGCATATGTTGCAATTTGGCAACTTTCACAGTCTCGGTACACGATGAATTGTACTTACTTATGGATGGTGGTATCGCATTAACATCACTTTATTCATCTGGCTTGTTGCCAATTTTGTATCTTAATCTATTACCGTCAAAATTCCATGATGCTTATTATATTACACTCGTATATGTGTCTTTTGCACAGGTAAAGTAGCTATTTCGTGAGGTTTTGCATATAAGAGAAACATATCTACTGCATAAGCAGATACCTACGTAGCACTCTAAGCTGGTATTCTTCCACAATCCCAATCCACAATATTAAACAACAGCGGTTCCAGTGAGAACAAACATTAAATTCGAAACACGACACGCGAATACCACATTCTTGGATTTTTGACGAAAACAAATTAATTGTCTTACCAAGAATGGTATGTGTTTTCTTGGGTACCAAAATAAAATCAAATCAGACCAGTTGGTGGTTGTAGATATGGCTCTTTAAAATTTTAAAAAATGTAATTGGTTGCTGTATGCTCAACTGAAAACATTGTGTACATTGTAAACGAACAAAATCAGCTGTTATACTCGTCTAAAAACAATATTTACTTACACGAACAGGCTATGAATACATAAAGAATGAATACAACCATTTTTCTGTCTTTAATATACTCGTACCAAAAATGAGTTGATATAAAATCACAAAAAACACGCCTTATAAATATAAATGTGACCTGTTAACTCCCATAGTGGAACTTTCGTTGCAACAATTTTCGATGTTCCCCAATTGATAGTGGTGGCAGGATCTGTTCATGACAGTTTTCGTATTCGCCATCGCATGATGTGCAAAATAAATCACTAATATTTCTTATCTCACCACTTTCTCAATTAGATAATTTTCGCCCGCACAACGGAAGTAGATAAGCGTTGTTCTGATATCATTTGATATACTGTGGTTTATTCTATTTCAGTATTTTTTGCGCTTAGTTATTGTTTACCGGCGCAGTTCATTTATTTATTTATTTTTGGTCTATTCCGCTTTCATTGTCGTCATTTTGTTTTTGCCTCTTTTTTTTGTTTACACAAAAATTAGTTAATGTATAAGTGTACTTTGAAATGGAGAACCGTAAAACTATAACGAAGACACCGGAAGTGATACACAAACAAAAAATATTTACATCATTCGATTAGTGGTAGTACTACTGCAGTTGCGGTCGTTGTTTATAACAGCGGCGTTCTCACGATTTTGTGTTAAAAATTATTTGATATGTCATCGTATTGCTGGGAATGCACACATGACGATATTGGCGTGCTTGGGTTATTTGCTTCGCTAATTGTTTTCAGAATGCTTTAGCCGGTTTAGGGACTTATTAAGGATCTTAACAAAATGTAAATGGAAAATTAAGGCAACTTAATGGGTATACCTAATGCTGCCATCTATTTTTTCGCGGGATACTCTTTTTAGCTCCCAAAAACCTATCCCGCGAAAATTTTCGAAACCCCTTTTTTATTCAAAACTCCCAACGTATATAATATTTCGAATTTCAGAAAAGGAACCATACTGCCCCTTCTACCTGATTAAGGTCCCTTAGGCATTCCAATTGCTACATTCAAACTCATGTTTATGATTAAGGCCATTGAGAGAACTAACCTTAGGGGGGCAAGTGGCAACACTTGGCTAGCGACAAAACAGATTTGGCCAAAGCTGGAACTGAAACGCTCTAAGTGTTTGATATCTCTGAACAGACTACACATTTGTGCTACAATTGGTGTAATCACCGGACACTGTCTCATAGGCAAGCATGCAATAAGTCTTGGCGTCTATACAAATGACTTCTGCAGAAGCTGCTTGGACGAGGAGCTGGAAGAGATTATTCTAGACCCTCTCTGCTTATGCCCTGCTCTCTCTCAAAGATGAAAACTCCATTTAGAATCTTTCTTTTAAAATGCTCTCAACGATCTCATAAACATCGACGTTATAATTCTTTCAAGCTTTATCAAATAGATCCGTGCGGTACCACAATGAACCTTGTTATTGGTCTGAGTGTGTCGGCTTCTGCCACTATAACCTAACCTAACCTAACCTAAGGCGTTATTACGAAAATATTTTTAAGCTTAATTTTACTACCATGCAAATCAATCACATGAAGTATAAATATACGAGTATCTATATATATTTCAGGACAATTTTAATGTAATTTAATTTTTGTTATCTTTATTTCTTTCCAGGTACATATATACTCGGTTTACTAAATTAGTTCTTGGCTTATTTAAACAAAAAAAATCGTAAGTTAAGATTTGAATTGAGGTGTTCGAAGCAAATGTAAAGCTGAACTTAATGATTTTTATTGCGAAAGATAGGTACATATATTCTTTCTCTGTTTTATTAATAAATCTATGATCCGTTTTAGTATCTAAGAAAAAATCCATACTGAATCAGCACCATTGAAAAGAGGATGTAATACTATCCGGCCCATATTGAAGCTATTATATGTATGTACATATGCATTTATGTCTAGATCTTGAAAGCAAAATTTAGTCGAGGTATAGCTATCCATTTGATGATAAAGGTGAAACAAGGAAGCGTTGCACAATATAGACACAGCACGAACAGTTTTTTTTTATAATTGGCTGTTGTAGATGACTACGGGTATTGAACACGCATGTTTTCGATTTATTAAAACTTTATAAAAATATATATTAGCCATTCAGAGCCTAAAACCTATCTTCTCCAACCATTTACTTGTGCGAACTGGAAGAGACCTACAGTTCTAACCCGAATCCGAACGACAAATTTGAGAGGTTTCGCATGATTATTAATCCTCAGACTTTCGCAAAAGGTGGCGCAGTGGAAAAAAAACACTTTGGGGTTTTCTGGGACCTGGCGCAATTTGAACCTTTGACCCCTTTTTTAATAGGCCAACGCACCAACCAGTTTCCTATTTGATTTTTTTCCGGCGTATTTTTCATTGCTTAGTTGTAGGCGCAAGGGTTAAAAAAAAGTAGATTAATAGATTGGATTTTGTTTTGTGCACTGACTATGTTTTTTTTAACAATTTTGGCCTATAACTCGCAGAAGCGTATTTACAAAGTGAGGGTTCCTACCAATATACTCTGTCGTATTAAAAAAAAACATTTGGCATTAATAAATTATTAGGCATAGGGGCCTAAAACCAAGCTTTTCCAAGCATTTGCTTATGCGACGTGGAAGGGACCTACAATTTTAAACCGAGTCCGAACGGCAAATTTGAGAAGCTTCTCATGACAATAGATCTTCGATGTTTATCAGACGCTCGCAAGAGGGAGGCAGTGGAAAAAACTTTCGATACACTAACCTTGCGCTACCAGGGCTGAATGGTGTACAAAGCGATGGTAATAGTATCAACAGAAATAGCGTCGGTTGGAAGCGTCGTCGGTTCAAGTTGGTTTACTTGATGCGATGTGCAAGGTGCTGGTTACATTACAACTGCTAATGCTATTGAATTACTTGTCAATTGATTTGCAGTTTTGATTAAAATATTTTACAAAGTTACATATTATTGCAATTATACAGAAGCTACTCATGTGTAATAAAGTCTGTAATCGAAGAGTAATAAATATAAATGTTTAAAACGAAGCAGTTCATTTAGTACCTAATTAATTGCACTTTTCATTTCTTTTAAATTACTCATGTGAATCGAGCTATGAAGAGGCTTGCTTTCGGTACAGATAAATAAGTTGTTCAGGAGGAAAGATCACAATGATATTCCTTGTGTTCGAATCTCCCAGACAGCAGAGAACAGACAGACAGTACTGACTGCTGGAATAAGTCCAGAAAGTGTCGCTTCAAACGACGATTTTTTCGTGGTCGAGGACCCACAGGAGAAAGTGGATTTGCTGGGCGCTTGTTTCGAGGCCGTGTATACGGTGAACAATCCTGTTCGCCGTAACCACGACATTGAGAATAGGGCTCTAGTGAGCCACTTCTATCTGCGCACCGAACTTGAGAATTGGCGATCTGAGAATAACGGATTCACCGTGTTCACTGATGAAAACCATGCTAATGCAGTTGTCGCCAATGGCCGAGATGCATCGCACTTGTTCGTGTCGAAGGATGATCTTCTGTGTCTTCTGAGTCTGATCTTCGAGTCACTAAAGAATAAAAAGTCGACGGGGATGGATGGTGTCCCAAACGTCGTATTGAGACACCTGCCTTTGGAGGCTGTAGATATTTTCACCACGCTGTTTAACAATGCGCTGAATAATGCACATTATCCGGCGCATTGGAAGGTAGCTGTGGTACACCCTATCCCGAAAAAATGTAAAGATAGGACGAACCCTGCCAATCTCCGGTCAATTAGCTTGCTTCCGAATATTAGCAAGGTCTTTGAAAAGGTTGTCAATAGAGCCCTGTTAAAGTGGGTCGAGGACAATAACATAATCCCGGACAACCAGTTTGGTTTCAGGGCGAGGCATGACACTATTCATGCCGCGTCGAAACTGGTTTCCGACATTCAGTGGAATAAATGCAAGAGCCAATGCACGGGTGCTTGTCTGGTTGATTTTGAGAAGGCTTTCGACACCGTATGGTTAGAGGGACTTTTCTACAAGTTGACCAGGCGGGGGATGCACAAACCTTTGCTATATGTAATTTATAATATGCTTATGGGAAAGAAGTTCGTTGTCAAATGTGGCAACGTGACTTCGAGCAGAGTCTTTGAAATTAAAAACGGTTTACAGCAGGGGGCGGTCAATTCTCCGATCCTGTTTAACATTTACACGAGTGATCTGGTGGGTTCACTCAGACATGCTATAGCGTATGCCGACGATTTGGTGGCATACAGATCAGGTCCTAAAATCGAGGTCATTAATATCCTTTTGCAGCGTGACTTCGATCAAATTAAGCGATATTGCGACGACTGGAAGTTGAAAATCAACTTTCAGAAGACGGAAACAATCTTGTTCAGAACTCCATTGGCTGGGGCCTCTAGGGATACCAGAAAAAACTGGAGGAAATTGGCCATTATTGGACAAAATGGGCAGCCATTGGCGGTGAGAAGCGTAGTTAGATATCTGGGTATCTGGCTTGACCAGTATCTGTATTTCGATAGACATATAGTTGCTTGTCTTGCTGGGGCCAAGAAGGCATATGCTCTGACAAGGAGACTGTTTCATAGCAGTTAACTTGACTCTAGAGTGAAGGTCATTTGCTACGTGGCCCTTATAAGGCCGATCATCGCTTATGGTTGTCCATTGTGGTTTAATATAGCGCCTAGTTATATGGAAAAGATTCGGGTTTTGGAGAGACAATGTCTTAGGACCTGTCTCCGGTTGTTCCGAACGCCCGAATCCAACTATATAAAATACTATCCCAACAAGGTCCTATACGATGGGGCTCAGTTGAATAGGATTGACAATTTCCTCATTAAGGTCACTCGAAGGCACGTTGCAAGGGCGATGGCCAGCGACAATAGTCTGATATTTGGGGCTTACTACCCCAATGAAATGTACATAGAGAGTACGCTCCGGTCTGGCTTTATCCCGCCAGAGGCATTTATCCATATTGATTCAAAAGGGCTGGTACAGACGAGGGATGGTATCCCGGTCTTATACCATTGCTACCGCAGCGCGAGAGATAAGCGGCTCCTCCATGACGGGGACGTCGCCAATGCTCATGAGCTCCTCCGTTTTAGTACCGCAATATCGGAGAGGGATAGATTCGACACGGAAAAGCAATTCGCCGAATTTTGGTGGCTTGTTGAGGGGGGAGGGGTCAACATGCCCTCCCAGGACGGTGCGTTACTCTAGGTAACATCCTCTTAGCTTATAAGTTAGATTAAGTCAGCTAGGGCGTTTTTGGGAGAGGCCGGGCTCGACAACGTGTGGTGGTGCTTCCGGGAGTTGACTGATGCTGTAAGGCTTCAGTCGGCTCACGGCGGCGCGTGTGCACGTTGACGACTGCCAGGCGCTCGGAAAGCAATTGGGATTTTGACCACTTATTGCGCCAGGCAACGAGTGCTCAGAATCCTAATTATAGTTAGAATACGTTAAGTAGTTTAAGTAAGTAGAATAGGTAGTTTGTAATTTGTTTTATATAAAATCTCAATAATGATACCGAGTTTTAGTAAATTTTCTCGAGGAATATATATGTAAGATTAGTTCGTAAAATAGTTCGTAGGCCGAAAGGCAATAATTCTAAGATATAGTTAAGTTTAGAGCGTTCGCATAAGGACCAATAAATAAGAATAAGTATCCTGTTAATTTTAAGTTAGGTTTAATCATTTTTGCCTAGTATGTAAGTAGATATTTAGCAATGAATAAAAAAATGAATTTCAAAGTCAAAAAGGCTTGCTTTCGGTCATTTAAGTCCAACCCGTTTGAGGAAAACCGAAAAAAGTATAAATGTGTCAGATATTACTGCAATGCCCACATTAATCGTGTCAAATTCTCCTACAAGCAAAAGTTAAAGCAAAAACTACCACAAAGTCTCACGGGTAGTAAAAACTTTTGGTCGGTGTTTAAAAATATCAAAAATTCGCCTTGTCATCTATTCCGATACTAGTTTACAATGATATTCCGACCGCTAGTTGTTAAGATAAACCCGATCTGTTTGCTGCTCATTTTGCAGCTGGTCAACGCTCTCAGATTGTGCTTTATCTCTCCTGAGCGGGTGGAATACTCCATGGTACCAATCCACTTTTACACTCGTCGCTTGAAAAGCAAACTGTCATAAGTCAAAAAACATACATTTTCAGAAAAGCCATTTGAAGTTTTTCATAACTTAAAAAAATCATTTTAGTTTTGAATTTCAATAAATACCAAAAAGTTGTAAAGTGAAAAAGTATTATTTTTTTTTCAAGTGGTATATTTAAGTTACTACAAAAAGCCGTTTTTAAAAAAAAAATTTTGACTTATGTCGTTTTACATCCAAATTGCTACTAATTTAAGAAAAAAGTGTGAAAAAGTGTCGTTTTGTTTTGAAATAAAACAATTTGTATTTTTTTCCGTATTTTGTAGAAACAACCCACTTTAAATAGTATTAAGTTATAATAAAAAAAATATAGGAACTTTTAATGAAAAAATCGACTATAATAAAATTATATAAAATAAAACCTAGCTTATTGGTAAAACGACACTTCTTAAAGTAATCAAAATAACTTTGAAGTTCATCAACTAGTTTTGTTCCAAGGTAAAATGACACAACACGAAAAGTGTCACTTTTCAAGAAACTTATTTATCACGAATTCATAATTTGTTTAGAAGCAAAGTTTACAAATGAAAAAAAGTCATTTAGCTGGGAAAACAACAAGGATTTTTTCTTAAATTCACAACGACACTTGTGCCCTCATGCTGTCAGTTTAAGAGTTATAGTTATGACGGTTTCATAGAAAAATTGTATTTTTTTTTGCGATTCGTTCTGTATAGTTAACTCAAAATCGTCAAATTTTGACTTATATGTCAGTTTGCTTTTCAAGCGACGACTTGTACATTGTACAATGGTAAGAGTACTTACTGATCTTGACATATGCAAATCCGCTGGTCCAGATGGTATTTTTCCTATCGTTCTGAAGAGGTGTTCTTCCACGCTGACAAAACCACTGCGTAAGCTTTTCTATCTGGCATAGGACAGGGTTCTTTACGAGAAGATGGAATACAGCATTTATACAGACTGTCCCAAAAAAGCGAATCTTCTTCCAACTCCTCCTACCGAACAATTTAATGGTGATTTGATAACTTATCTAACCGAATAAAAAAATACTACGGTGAAAGTAAGATCGTTGCCCTTGATATTTCAAAGATATTTGATAGAGTTTGGCATCAAGCTCTTTTGTCGAAAATGCCTGTCTTGGAATCGATGATAGTCTTCTTCAATAGATTAGAAACTACCTTTCGGATGGTTATAAGTCTGCGGCACACTAAATAAATGCGGGTATTTCTCGAGGTTCCGTTTTGTCCCCGACCCTCTTTTTTATTTTATAAATGATCTCCTCTCTGTTACTTCTAATCCGATTCATTCCTTCGATGACAGTACTCTCAGCCTACAATATTCATTTGCTGGTTCACGCCCTTCATCTTCGGTTGTGAAATTGGAACTTCAACCTACATATGTTAAAATCATTAAATTCCGATCTTGACAGCATAGTTTAGTGGAGTACAACTAATAGGGTGGAATTAAATGCTTCCAAAACACAATGCTGTCTTCTGTAAATGAAGCGAAACCTCAATAGTCAGCCATTATCCATGAATGGCATTTGCATCGCTAAAACCCAAATGCTTTCGATCAACGGTATGTGTGTTAATGACAACCTTCGTTGACATGACCACATATTCAATGTCGCCAGGAACGCTGCAAAATGTCTAGGCTTCCTTAAGCGAGGAAAGAAGTATTTCACCTCTTCTGATCTGGCTACAATTTATAAGGCGTTTATTCGCATCAAACATGAGAACAACGCTCGTTGCTGGCCCTGGGCCTGATCACATATTAGGAGCTCATTGGCAGAATACAAAGTCGGGCGCAGTGGCTCAATGGTTAGTGTGTCGGACTACTAATCGAAAAGTCCCCCGTTCAATTTCCGCCGGGGCCAAGTAACATCTAGAGTTTTTTTTCCACTACCCCACCTCTTGCCTGACAAACATCCAAGAGTATCAATTGTCATGAAAAGCTTCTCAAATTTGCCATTCGCAAAGAAAGTGGTTGGAGAAGCTAGGTCCTGTATGGGCCATTAATGCCTAATATATATATATGTATATACGTATAAGCGATCGAGATTTTGCGAAATAACTTTACTCTCTTAGTCATCGTTGCAATGTTTCCTGCCAATCGCTGTTTTATCAATATTTCCATCACAAGTGCTTAAATGAAATAGCCAGCTGCATTCCACCGTTAGAACATTTTAACCGCAATACCCGCCATACCATGAATGCATATCAGTTCACCCTCAAGCCTTTTTTTGGACCTACAGTGAAATACAAAGAATCTTTCCTTAGCAGTTCAACACAAATGTTATTTTAATATTTATTATAATCTCCAAACATTTAAAACCAAAGTGCATCGGTTTCTCCTCTGTCATCCTTATCCCCATTTCCTTAATGCCCGCACTATGTTACTATAAGCATGTCCACATTTATAAGGATAATAAATTAAATATTTTTCTATTAATAAATGTAGAGTTTGCGTTGAGCAACATAGACATTTTTTTATTATAAGTCCGGGAGCCCAATTAATTCGATTTTATTTATATTTTTATTGATTGATACTCAACTACTTCACTTAATTACAGAATTTGTTAAGATGTTCAATTACAACGTGTCATTGCCATTACTCTTACAATTGTAATGGAATTGACATTTTGAATCTGTACCCATTTGTAATGTATTTGCAATTGTTTCTGTAATTGTAATTAATTAGTAATTACAAGATTATGACCAATCTTTGATCAGATCTAAAAGCAGTCAATCGATAGACCATATTGATTGGCGATAGACTCTTCTTTACTTTTATGGGAATTCGTAAATACATTATTGAGTAAAAAATTCGAGTCAAAGACTAATAATTTTCATGACTCTCGGGCTCAAAGGCTTTGCAGTATTTTCGAAAGACCTGAATGCAACTTTTCCATTTGTCTGTCAAAGCTTAGTCTTCTTTATATACTAACGATGAGGTATTCTATGCATCTTTTGGAGTGCACTGTGTGTGGTACACCTTAAATCAAAGGTTTTTTTGTACCATACGTTTTGTTAAGTTTAGAATTTAACGCCTGATTCCAGATTTAACCCCACCCTAACCCACACGTTAAACTAATGCACCCCTACGACTAAAGTGAATCCATAAATTTCGCCACGAACTATGGCCTTTACGGTCACAAAATATCTATATTCCGATCCATGGTCGCCTCGTTATTTCTTTTACATACAGGCCGTTATCGTGTTTGGAATAATCCACCTCCAACAGGTAATAAAACTCCAAATTAACGTAAAGATATCTGAAAGAGTTCTTGAGTCCAGAAGCATAGCATAATGCTCTCTCTTATTTTTCGAATACTAGTAAGCAATGCCTTCTTCCCATGCCTGCCAATATTAGACTTAGCTTATTATTACTACTACTCAGAGTTAGGTGGTGAAATAATTAAGGTGTCAGCATCTAGAGGAACCCCTCAAGGCGGAGTCCTATCACCCCTTCTTTGGGTACCCGTTTTAAACGAGATTCTGATTGAACTTAGACTTAGTGGTGTCAAGGCAGTAGCATATGCTGACGACTTAGCACTGTTAGCGACAGGAAAATTCCCATCCACTCTAAGTGAACAAATACAGAACGCCTTATCTATGGTTGGTAACTGGACCAGAAACTGCGGACTTGCGGTTAACCCACAAAAGACAGAACTGGTCCTCTTCACCAATAAAAGGATTATACCGCAATTTAATCCGCCAACTATTGAGGGTACTCCACTACAAACATTAGAATACGCAAAGTATCTTGGCGTGATTCTGGATAGAAAATTAAACAGGAGCCTCAATATAAAAGAACGAGCAAAGAAGGCAACGATAGCCTTATACGCCTGCAATAGAATCTTCGGCAAAACCTGGGGACCTAGTCCCAAAATTATCATGTGGTTGTATAAGGCGGTAGTTAGACCGATACTCACATACGGTAATTTACTCTGGTGGCAGGGGTTGTGTAAGGCCACCAACCTTAAGACTATGACTTGAGTCCAAAGAATTGCATGTATTGGCACTACTGGGGCTATGAGAACCACCCCCACAGCGGGGTTGGAGATAATTCTCAATCTTAAACCTCTAGATCTTTTCGTACAAGAATCTGCAGCAAACAGGGCCTTGCGGCTAAACCAAACAAAAAACTGAAAACCCAGTACAACAGGACATGCACAGATTCTAGAGAAATTTACGGGTAGAAATGTATGCACAGACTACATTACTCCCAAACTAGATTTTATAAGACCATTTACTGTCTCTTTTCCCTTTAGGGAAGAATGGCAGGATAATCAAGTACCAATCCATGCAACAACGATCTCCATCTATACAGATGGCTCCAAGATGGATACCGGCGTTGGTGCAGGTTTCTACTCAGAAACGCTCGGAATATGGCTCTATCAGACTCCCCGACTACAGCAGCGTCTTCCAAGCTGAGGTTCTGGCGGTGACAACAGCCGCTAAGCAGGCTGCAATGACGGCAATACCACAGGCTGATTTTACCTTCTTCATTGACAGCCAAGCGGCAATAAAATCAATTTCCGCCACAGAAATAAAATCGAGGCTTGTAAGAAGCTGTCGCGAAGAGCTGTGGGCTCTTGGCGCGCAGCACACTGTAAGACTCTGCTGGGTCCCCGGACACAGTGGTGTCCCAGGAAATGAAAGAGCCGATGAACTGGCAAGAAAAGGATCTTCCCTTGAATCAAGGGATGCTGACACCACAGTAAAAACCCCACCCTGTTACCTTAAACAGGTGATTGGAAATAAAACACTGATGGCAGCAAACGAAAGATGGAGTGCCCTTGATTCCTGTGTTATTACAAGGAAAATGTGGCCACTATATGACAAACAAAAGACCAAGAGAATCCTTCAAATGAACAAGAATTCTTTGTCCTCTCTTACAGGTGTTATCACCGGACACAACATGCTTGGCTACCATGCAAAGAAATTAAAACTCAGCACAGATGAACTCTGCAGAGGATGTGGGGACGAGGAGGTGAATGAGGATACCCCGCATTTCCTCTGTCACTGCCCTGCACTCTGTCATATCAGAAACAATATCCTGGGCAGATATTTCTTCCAGGATTCAGAAGAACTCTCCGGCAAGTCTGTGAATGACTTGCGCAAGTTCATCAACGCATCGGGACGGTTTGTAAACCCGCTAAGTTTTTCATAGGTTTTTCATTGGTTCCAGATAACGGAAGCATTACCTCCAGGGTATCACAAAGGGTCTACATTGACCTAAGTGTGACGGGCGCAGGATTCTCTTGCCCCGTCAGCCCAGTAACCTAACCTAACCTAACCTAGCTTATTATGCTTCGAAATGATTTTTTGTATGTTCGAGTGCAATATCTAAACGCCTCCTCCTCCTTGAATTCAAAGTCAGCGGCATTTGCTCGAATGGCTTAAGAAATAAAATTGAACAGAATTACATAACTGCTAACCAGTAATTGACCCCCATTATCTATTCGTAGGTACACCTATTCTTTTACTTAAACGGGGACGTTTTGATGTAGATAAGAAAGATCATAACCCTCCCGCTTTACCTCGTTCCTGCTGATCCGCCTGTGGGCCTCTCCGATTCTAGTTTGGAGAGTATCGGCAGGTCTCTCGTCACTGAGGCGATACATATCTAACAATTTTTGCGATTTCGACACGTTGATGGTCTTGGGATTTTTGTTTGATTTTCCACTTATTACGCCGGCAGGACAGCTAGGCTTACCTGAATGCTAAAATTGGCTTGATGTGAATTTTATGGAGCCTCTCTGCAGGTGCGCGGTGCTGGCATATAAACCAGAGTTAATCTTTTCTAAGACCGTCATTGTCACTCTAAACAACTAAATAAAACCGCCCAAAGCATTTATTAAAGCGAAGGAGACCATGTGTCTGATATTTTGCAGACTATCACTAAAGG
The DNA here is from genome assembly GCA_949715645.1 of Portevinia maculata. NCBI lineage: Eukaryota > Metazoa > Arthropoda > Insecta > Diptera > Syrphidae > Portevinia > Portevinia maculata. Next base: position 228,452,197 of record OX454526.1, read on the forward strand.
GACATTGGAAAAATCCTTGGTTATTTCAGAATATTGTGACTACTTCAACAGTCAAGATAATTGCATTTAAATGATTTGTGAATGAGATTCTCGGTTATTAAAACCCACAAGCTTCCTTTACATTTCATTTTGCCGTTCGGAGTCGGCGTACAATTGTAGGTCACTTCCACTTCGCACACGCAATTGCTTTGGTTGGAGGCATGAACGGCCGAGTGCCTAATGTATTCATATTTATTTGGTGTGGAATAAGTCTGTGTTTTGACGTAGGTCACTAGCATGGATCAGGCTATATTTGCAGCAGTTTTGTAAATTTATTATGTGCAGCAGATTTAAACTGTGTAGCAGCCCGTGATAAGTTGCACTTGGTTCCTAAGACTATACGTCCAAAAAGCAACACGGCGCTCTTCATATAGTAGAACCGCCAACCGAATCGTGCTGATCAATGCGAGGTACGCAATCATCTTAAACGCGCATACATTCCGAGGGGCAAACGTCGAATCCGACAATTTGTTTGTTGCGCCTTAGTACAGAGCTCGACTGTCCAACGAGACGAAGCTGCGAGCCGGCCAGAAAAAAACTCAACGCTGGATAAGTTTGGTTAGGTTAAGTAGATGGATGCACTTGTGACGGGTGTCACGGCTCACTTAGACCAACAGTTTGGGTCCATTGTGTTCATTTTGGGATTCATTCAAATTTTGGGAACCTACAAATGAGAAATAAAAGAAACGGGAGTCGGACAGAATCCCGAAAGCACAAAATCCCGAAAAACTTAAATCCCGAAAACCCACAATCCCGAAAATCCAAAATTCCGAAAGACCAAAATCCCGAAAATGAAACTAAAAATTTTATTGTACCAACAAAAAAATTTGGCAAATTTATTTAACAAAATAAACGAAATAAAAAACTTCAAATAAATAAAACATAACAAAAACAGTTCAAGTCTTACAAAAACATATCAAAAACGATAAATGACAAAATAATATATAATATTGTACGCAATTATTCTGAGATAACTTATTTCAGAAGGCTTTCGCTGCTCACACTCCCAGTAAAATATATCCTTGTATTTTTTGTAGCCGTCAATAAGCAGTTTCTCACGCTGTTTGTTGGTTTTCACGGTGTCCATCGTTCATTTCTACTTACGACTTTAAACACAAAATTTGCGCAAATTTTTCATTTTATATATTATTTTTCGGGATCTCGTTTTCGGGATTCTTTTTTCGGGATTTTGGCTTTTCGGGATTCTGGCTTTTCGGGATTTTGAATTTTTTTCGGGATTTTGGTTTCCGGGATTGTGTCCCCAACCCAAAAGAAACAGCTCAGTAATTCGCTTTAGTAGAGCCACCGGATTCATGTGTGAATCTCAGGAGTTTCTTCAGCTCTATATCAAACAGATCCTCCAGGTCCTCAAAGTAGCTGCCAAGAATCTTCAATCTTTTTGTTCTAAGGGCAGGACATTCGCATAGTAGGTGACGTATTGATTATATTTCTTAAACGTCCCTGCAGCTCCTGCAGTAGTCGTTATGCAGTATGCCAAGTCGCTCTGCGTGTAGACTCACAATACAGTGTCCTGTGAGGACCCTCTTCAGTATTCGAATATCTTTGCGGTTAAGCACGATCTCATTTTGTTAACCGATGGCCAGATGGCCAGTGCTCCCTTGTGTTTCTGCATGTAACAAGGTTGATCCAACGTAAGTTTGCTTTACTCATGGATTCGGTGTCGATACTGCCGTGCTAGTTATCCGCTTTCTTATTACCCAAGATATCATTGTGCCCTGGTACCCAGCATAGGGTTACCATATTGACAGTTGATATCTCGTCTATGTATTTTGTGCCTTTTAACACCGCCGTTGACTTGACTACTACTGACTCCATAGCTTTTATAGCCGCTTGGCTGTCAGAGTAAATGGTGATGTGATTGTCGGCCAGTTTGCTCCTCTTCACCTCCTTGGCAGGCTGAGTGATCGCAGCTGTCTCTGCCTGGGACACGCTTCATTCATTGCTGAGTCCAAATGATTCAATCACAGAAGCTGCCTGCACCTATACCCACGTCCATCTTGGATCCGTCGGTGTAGATAGCTCTCTACTCAGCGTTGTATGCGTTCGCATGACTGGAGCAGCCAGAATCCACAGAGTGAGCCCCACAGCCGCTAACAATGTGTTGAACCGGTATCGCGACAAAATCCGGAGCTTTTATAAAAAGGCCAAACAACTGGCTGCCGGCTTTAAGACCAGAAAAAAGGCTCTTCGAAACAGAGATGAAAACCCTGTTAGCGAAGTTCACGTTAAATAAGATATATTGAAGCAGCAGCTGTTAAGTCGGGATCATGTATAAAGAAGGATAGTTCAAGCAAAGAAACCAAACAGAGAGGGCGAACGAAGGAGAAAATACAACCGCGAACTCTATGAGCCAAATGTGGATGTTGTCCGAAAAGCTAAAACTCTTCGACTGTATTGGCTCGGCCACATCGAGCGATTGAACAACAATGCTCCAGCGAAGAGGATCTTTGACTCCCAGCCCCAAGGCTCGAGACGACAAGGAAGACCGAATCTCCATTTTAAGACCAAGTCGTCTCGTATGCAAAAACGCTTGCTCTGGACAATATGTATTTTCTTCTTCCTTCTTTTAATGGCAGTGGGGCTATGGTCCGGATTAAATGGATCATAACCCAACCCACCTAACCGCATCCCTACTGGTCCGCTTATGGGGTTCGCCGGACCGATGTATATGTATAGATATGTATATAAAAAAGAAAAAACCACAAGGCTCAACTTTCATCCCTATTTTTAATGCGTTTGCAATAGTACGACAGTATTGCCATGTCCTTATTCTTAAGTATACCAATTTGTAAACTTTATGATGAAAAAATAAAGAATCTATCTATCTATCTCTATCTAGTACGACCTAGCTAATGCATTAAATCCTTTTCAAACGTCTAATGTGCACATCATGTTTCACCATCACTCTGAACTAACAAGGTGCACAGATGCACATAATATGAACAGATATACCTACGTAAAGTACATTTCAAAGAAAATTCATATTCCAAGCACGAACACGACTAAAAATTGTTCATCAACAATCTAACCAATATGTCCCTCTAGCCATCTCTAGCCACTGGGTGCCAAACAAAAAGAAAACGGAAAGCGGGTCTTTTAAGTGATTATACAATATACCCGCAACCACTTCGTTTGGTTTGGTATTCAGAACACAATTCGAATAATGAAATAGGATAAATACTGTAGACAATAGAACATATACCAACAGCAGGACACTGGGCACAACCATTGCATATATGGGGGTAAAATAATGGAATAATTTTAAGTAGAACAAAGATGAATCGACTGCGGTTTCTCTCACGGATCCTAATAACCAATTTATCAATCTGCCAACTGTGACAACAAATCAATATCTATCTACTTCATTCAAAACGGAATTAAATATTGATCCCTAATCATTTATATGCATTATTCTGGGCTTTTTATTTATTGACCGTCTTTTAACACTTATGTCGGTCATAAAATCTAATTTAATTTCCACACCCGAGAACGGTTCATGTCTTCTTGAGCTATGGTGACAGTGGTAGCCAGGATTAATTATTTTGTTAAATATTCAGAGTTCAGTGTGCTGGGCGTTCTGTCAATTTATTCCGACGTGGTATATCGAGGTCACTATACTATCCCAGTGAGAGCACTGTTATTTGTTATTATAATTATTATTTTTGAATGGTAGGTAAGTAAAGTCTATGCCATATCACTTGGAAGGCTCCGTAAACTTATTTGGAATGAACTACATCTGATGTGCGGATAGTATGTTCATGTCGTCAACCCACATAAATAATAAAAATTGTGTAGGTAGGGACAATTAGGTTGGCAGCTGTATAGTTCATTAAGGATGGATTTTCAGAGGAATAGTTTTCAGGAGTTTTTTTTAAAAAGCGGATATTGGATTACTATAGTTTTTTCGATGGGGAATTGAAGCAAAAAACAACATTACCTAATCAAACAGTTTAAAAATCAACTAGCTTCACCATAACATGGTTTGTTTCCGAGATTTGTTTTTAATCTTTTAATCTTAAAAGGAAGTGAAATCTGGAAAAACCAATGAAGTAGAAATAAAAACACATAGTTTTACTTCACACTAAATAATACATGAATAAACTAAATATGTATTTTAAATAATCTGCCTCGACTTAGGCCATTTAATCTTTCTCGTCACTATAGATTATTTACTGCACATCTGCAATGTAGAATGTACCTTGAACGGCCTAGGTGTGTTCCCTTATTTGTATACCCTATTCTAGGGGTATATTAATTTTGACGCATAGTTTGTAACATACCTTAATATTGCCCGTAGACCCCTAAAAGTTACTATATTTATGATCAGCATCGATAGTAATGTCGATCTAGCCATGTCCGTCCTTCGGCAAAAATTAGGCTTTAAACTGGACCAAGAGAGCTGACATTTTAACCATATACTCTCTAGGGTCCCGAAATAATCAAGTTTACGAATTTTTGAAATCCGCCGACAGACAACACGCCCACAAACTCAAAAAAACAAAATGTTGGAAAAAATCGAATTTTGAGCTAGAAAACTGAAATTTTTTATATATGATCTATGACTCCTAAAACTGCTCGGGATAAAATTTTTTCAAAATCCGCCCACTGACACGCCCACAAATAAATAAAACAATTTTTTTGAAAATCAAAAGTTTGAGCTAGGGAGCTGAAATTTATAATATATACTCTCTATGGGCCCTTTATGCTCATGTATAAATATTTTCAAAATCCGCCCACTGGCACGCCCACAATTTTTTTTTTTTTTTTTTTTTTTTTGAAAATTCAAAGTGAGCTAGGGAGCTGAAATTTATATATTATATATATCTCTAGGGGGCCCTTTATGCTCATGTGTTAATTTTTTTGAAATCCGCCTACTGACACGCCCACAATTAAATAAAATAATTTTATTGAAACACCCAAGTTTGAGCTAGGGAGCGTTTTTTTTGATAAAATCCTTTAAATGTTATATAACAAAATATGTAGAGCGTTCTTAACAATTCAACCATACTTAGACTTTTGTTACGCCCACTTTTGAGGGATAGGAATAAGAATAGGGTATCCAACAGTTCGCCCAAGCGCACTGTAGCCCGTCCCTATGTTTTCCAGTAACTTTAATCTACCTAGTCAAAGTAAGGAAAAACTATGCTTAAAGTTGTTTATTAAGCCAAAAAATCGTAAAAATGAGAGTGAGAAATCACGTCACGCCCCCTCAACTGAGTGACTTACTAACACGAGTCATCTGTAAATTAATTTAAGACTATTTTTTTGAACGCGTTGCCTAGCATCGTTCACAGATATTTTCTGTTTTTAAAAAACTGAATACTCATGCCTTCTGCACACGGAGCAACTCATCATGAAACTTACAAGATATATAGATAGATAAATTCTTTATTTTCACTTATAATTACAATTATGAAAAAAAATGTTAAAGAAAAAGAAAAGCGTTGGCTAAAAGTCATCTGCCATTGGTTGACTTTAATATATATTTAAAATATTTAGTTAAGACAAGTTAATTAGAGTAACTCTTTTTTTATAAATTATATAATTTCCATATAATATAATAAATTATAAATTATATAATAATAATAAATTATAGCTTTAATACATATGTATATGATCTTAAAACATAGGGACGGGCTACAGTCCGCTTAGACGCAACATTTGTATCTCAAGACAGTTCCGTCCAAGTTACGAACTGGAGAGTGTCCAGCAAGGCATCGCTTTCAGATCACTGCTGGATACTTTTTGACATACAAATTACACCCCAGGATAGGAAAATTTTCAGGAACCCAAGAAGGGCGAACTGGGAAAGGTTCAGCTCAGAACTCCAGAGGTTCAAGAACGTATGCCCGGTAAAAGACCTTAACACCGAACAAGAAATCGACGACGCAGTCGAAACGCTTACTACGGTGCTCTCGAATTCCTTTGAAAGATCCTGCCCAGTTAGCAGAAAAAATGGGAAAAAACGCCCACCCTGGTGGAACTCCAAGATCGCGGAGCTAATGCAGGCATCGAGATCTAGATGGAACCTCGCAAAAGAGGGACTTATCGAATGGACGACATACAAGGAAAGCGTTAAACTCCTCAAAAGGGAGTTAAGATTCACCAAGAGGAACTCCTGGAGAAGTTTCTGTGAATCAGTTGAATCCACGACGGAGGCGTCGCGGTTGAGGAAAATACTGGCAAAAGCACCGATACCGATGTCCTCGCTAAGAAGGAACGACGGTAGCTGGACAGAATCGCATGAGCAAACGCTGGCGGCACTGACAGAAACCCACTTCCCTGAATGCACTGATGTACGCGATACAGTTACACAGGACACGAGACGGGGAATGGATGCAGATACAATCGACGAAATAATCGACGAGAGAAAGATAGCCTGGGCAATCAACTCGTTTGCCCCCTTCAAAGCTCCAGGAGTGGACGGTATTCGGCCAATAATGCTTCAAAAGTCTGAGGAAGCTACTATCCCAAGGCTGAGATGCATCTACTCAAGCTGTCTAAGGCTATGCTATGTTCCGATGGCTTGGCGAGAGGTGAGGGTAATATTTATCCCAAAAGCAGGGAAAGCCACCCACACAACACCGAAAGACTACAGACCTATTAGTCTGTCCTCATTCCTGTTGAAAACAATGGAACGACTACTTGATATGTATGTAAGAGTGGCTATAGGCGACAACTACCTCTCGGACTCACAGCACGCATACATGAAGGGAAAATCTACAGATACTGCACTGCACAGGGTAGTGTCAGTAGTGGAAAGGTCCTTGGAACACAAGGAATACACTTTGAGCGCGTTTCTAGACATAGAGGGTGCCTTCAACAACATCGAGGCCGATGCGATTATGCACAGCCTAAGAAGGGCCCATCTCAATGACAGTCTCTGCGACTGGATTGGTCTTATGTTAGGCACACGACGGATTAAGTCCTACCTAGGAGACATGTGCATTGAGAGGAAAGTAAGCAGGGGAACACCACAAGGTGGCGTCCTCTCTCCACTCATATGGCTCCTGGTAATAGACGAGCTTTTAAAGACACTGGAGAGGGAGGGCTTCATTGTAAGCGCTTATGCCGACGATGTAGCAATCCTTGTCCCAGGAAAATTCATACCAGTTCTCAGTGAACGACTCAGCTTCGCACTCTTACTTGTTAACAACTGGGTTGCGGGCAGAGGACTGGGGGTAAACCCAGCGAAGACAGAAGTTCTGCTGTTCACAAAAAGAAGGACATTACCGGTGTTTAAACCACCAAGTATGGGTGGAGTGGACCTGCAAATATCCAAGACAGCAAGGTACCTGGGCGTTATCCTAGACTCCAAACTCACTTGGAAAGAAAACATAGAGGATCGGGTTAGAAAAGCGTACGTGGCACTATATGCATGCAGACGAACGTTCGGTAATACGTGGGGATTCAAACCATATGTGGTACACTGGCTGTACACAACCGTGGTGAGGCCCATTCTCACGTACGGCGCGGCGGTATGGTGGAAGGCGACTGAAAAGAAGTGCTATCTTTCAAACCTCACCAAGGTCCAAAGGACAGCCTGCATCGGGATAACGGGGTCATTAAGGACTACACCCACTGCAGCCATGGAGGTTCTACTTAATCTCGTACCCCTGGACATCTACTGCAGCAGTAAAGCAGTAAAAACGGCCATCAGACTCAGAGAGTTGGGACTGTGGTCTTTTAAACCATACGGACATGCCTCCGTGGAGACACAATGGAGTGCATCGAAAAAGAAAGTAGCTACTGACTACTTACCCCACACCCTTGTCTTCAAAAGGAGATTCGATATCAGAATCCCCCAAAGAAGCGAATGGAGTAACAAAATGGTCACGAAAGAAGAGGAGATAGCTATCTACACCGACGGATCCAAGATGGACGTGGGTACTGGTGCAGGCATCTTCTGTGAGTCTCTGGACCTGAGTGAATCATTTAGGCTCAGCAATGAATGCAGTGTGTTCCAGGCAGAGACAGCTGCGATCAATAGCCGACAAACACATCACCATTTACTCTGACAGCCAAGCGGCTATAAAAGCTATGGAGTCAGTAGTAATCAGGTCAAGGGCGGTGTTAAGAGGCAAAAAATACCTAGACGAGATATCAGCTGCCAATACGGTAACCTTATGCTGGGTACCAGGTCACAATGACATCTCGGGCAATGAGAAAGCGGACGAACTAGCAAGGAAGGGATCGGAGATGAGTGCATCTCTGGCCCTAAAATCCATAAGAACCCCGCTAAGCACATTAATGCTAAGTATCGACACTGAATCCTTGAGTAAAGCAAACTTACGTTGGATCAATCTTGATACATGCAGACACACAAGAGAGCTCTGGCCAGCGGTCAACCAAACGAAATCAAAAACCATGATCGGGTTTAACCGCAAAGACATCCGAACACTGACTGGGGTCCTCACTGGACACTGTATAGTGGGCCTACACGCGGAGCGGCTGGGCATACTGCACAACGACTACTGCAGGAGCTGCAGGGACGTTGAAGAAATAGAATCTATACGTCACCTGCTATGCGAATGTCCTGCCCTTAGAACAAAAAGATTGAAGATTCTTGGCAGCTACTTCTTTGAGGAGCTGGAGCATCTGGCTGCTTTAGAGCTAAAGAAACTCCTGAGATTCACATATGAATCAGGGTGGTTCTGTTAAAGCGTATTACCGAGCTGTTAAACAGCGGTTTCCTTTATCTCTCTTTTCAGGTTCCCGGAAATTTTAAAGAATCCCTAAATGGACACAATGGACCCAACTGGTGGTCTAAGTGAGCCGTGACACCCGTCACAAGGGCATCCATATACCTACCTACCTACAGTCCGCTTAGGCGAACTGTTGGATACCCTATTCTTATTCCTATCCCTCATAATTGGGCGTGACAAAAGTTTAAGTATGGTTGAATTGTTAAGAACGCTCTACATATTTAAAGGATTTTATCAAAAAAAAACGAGGCTATTTTAAAACAAACGCTCCCTAGCTCAAACTTTGGTTTTTCAATAAAATTATTTTATTTAATTGTGGGCGTCAGTAAGCGGATTTAAAAAAAATTAACATATGAGCATAAAGGGCCCCTAGAGTGTATTTATAATAAATTTCAGCTCCCTAGCTCAAACTTTGGATTTTCAAAAAAAGTTTTTTATTAAATTGTGGGCGTGTCAGTAGGCGGATTTTGAAAAAATGTACACATGAGCTTAAAGGGCCCCTAGAGAGTCACAGATAAATAAGTTGTTCAGGAGGAAAGATCACAATGATATTCCTTGTGTTCGAATCTCCCAGGCAGCAGAGAACAGACAGACAGTACTGACTGCTGGAATAAGTCCAGAAAGTGTCGCTTCAAACGACGATTTTTTCGTGGTCGAGGACCGACAGGAGAAAGTGGATTTGCTGGGCGCTTGTTTCGAGGCCGTGTATACGGTGAACAATCCTGTTCGCCGTAACCACGACATTGAGAATAGGGCTCTGGTGAGCCACTTCTATCTGCGCACCGAACTTGAGAATTGGCGATCTGAGAATAACGGATTCACCGTATTCACTGATGAAAACCATGCTAATGCAGTTGTCGCCAATGGCCGAGATGCATCGCACTTGTTCGTGTCGAAGGATGATCTTCTGTGCATCTTCGAGTCACTAAAGAATAAAAAGTCGGCGGGGATGGATGGTGTGCCAAACGTATTGAGACACCTGCCTCTGGAGGCTGTAGATATTTTCACCACGCTGTTTAATAATGCGCTGAATAATGCACATTATCCGGCGCATTGGAAGATAGCTGTGGTACACCCTATCCCGAAAAAAGGTAAAGATAGGACGAACCCTGCCAATCTCCGGTCAATTAGCTTGCTTCCGAATATTAGCAAGGTCTTCGAAAAGGTTGTCAATAGAGCCCTGTTAAAGTGGGTCGAGGACAATAACATAATTCCGGACAACCAGTTTGGTTTCAGGGCGAGGCATGACACTATTCATGCCGCGTCGAAACTGGTTTCCGACATTCAGTGGAATAAATGCAAGAACCAATGCACGGGTGCTTGTCTAGTTGATTTTGAGAAGGCTTTCGACACCGTATGGTTAGAGGGACTTTTCTACAAGTTGACCAGGCGGGGGATGCACAAACCTTTGTTATATGTAATCTATAATATGCTTATGGGAAAGAAGTTCGTTGTCAAATGTGGCAACGTAACTTCGAGCAGAGTCTTTGAAATTAAAAACGGTTTACAGCAGGGGGCGGTCAATTCTCCGATCCTGTTTAACATTTACACGAGTGATCTGGTGGGTTCACTCAGACATGCTATAGCGTATGCCGACGATTTGGTGGCATACAGATCAGGTCCTAAAATCGAGGTCATTAATATCCTTTTGCAGCGTGACTTCGATCAAATTAAGCGATATTGCGACGACTGGAAGTTGAAAATCAACTTTCAGAAGACGGAAACAATCTTGTTCAGAACTCCATTGGCTGGGGCCTCTAGGGATACCAGAAAAAACTGGAAGAAATTGGCCATTATTGGACAAAATGGGCAGCCATTGGCGGTGAGAAGCGTAGTTAGATATCTAGGTATCTGGCTTGACCAGTATCTGTATTTCGATAGGCATATAGTTGCTTGTCTTGCTGGGGCCAAGAAGGCTTATGCTCTGACAAGGAGACTGTTTCATAGCAGTCAACTTGACTCTAGAGTGAAGGTCATTTGCTACGTGGCCCTTATAAGGCCGATCATCGCTTATGGTTGTCCATTGTGGTTTAATATAGCGCCTAGTTATATGGAAAAGATTCGGGTTTTGGAGAGACAATGTCTTAGGACCTGTCTCCGGTTGTTCCGAACGCCTGAATCCAACTATATAAAATACTATCCCAACAAGGTCCTATACGATGGGGCTCAGTTGAATAGGATTGACAATTTCCTCATTAAGGTGACTCGAAGGCACGTTGCAAGGGCGATGGCCAGCGGCAATAGTCTCATCTTTGGGGCTTACTACCCCAATGAAATGTACATAGAGAGTACGCTCCGGTCTGGCCTTATCCCGCCGGAGGCATTTATCCATATTGATGCAAAAGGGCTGGTACAGACGAGGGATGGTATCCCGGTATTATACCACCGCTACCGCAGTGCGAGAGATAAGCGGCTCATCCGCGGCGAGGACGTCGCCAATGCTCATGAGCTCCTTCGTTTTAGTACCGCAATAGCGGAGAGGGATAAATTCGATACGGAAAAACAATTTGCCGAATTTTGGTGGCTTTTTGAGGGGGGAGGGGTCAACATGCCCTCCCAAGACGGTGCGTTACTCTAGGTAACATCCTCTTAGTTTATAAGTTAGATTAAGTTAGCTAGGGCGTTTCTGGGAGAGGCCGGGCTCGCCAATTTGTGGTGGTGCTTCCGGGAGGTGATTGATTCTGTAAGGCATCAGTCAGCTCACGGCAGCGCGTGTGCACGTTGACGACTGCCAGGCGCTCGGGAACCAATTGGGATTTTGACCACTTGTTTCGTAATGCAACGAGTGATCAGAATCCTAATTATAGTTAGAATACGTTAAGTAGTTTAAGTAAGTAGAATAGGTAGTTTGTAGTTTGTTTTATATAAAAAATATAAAATCTTAATAATGATACCGAGTTTTATTTGATTTTCTCGACGAATACATATGTAAGACTAGTTCGTAAATAGTTTTTAGGCCGAAAGGCAATAATTATAAGATATAGTTAAGTTTAGGGCGTCCGCATAAGGATCAATAATCTAGAATAAGTATCCTGTTAATTTTAAGTTAGATTTAATCATTTTTGTCTAGTATTTAAGTTGATATAAGCTAATATTTAATAAAAATGAATTTAAAAGTAAAGGCCCCTAGAGAGTATATATTATAAATTTCAACTCCCTAGTTCAAATTTTGGTTTTTCAATAAAATTGTTTTATTTAATTGTGGGCATGTCAGTGGACGGATTTTGAAAATTTTATCTCCCGAGCAGTTTTAGGAGTCATAGATCATATATAAATTTTAGCTTTCTAGCTCAAAATTCGATTTTTTCGAAAAGCTTGGTTAGAATAGCAAAGGCACGAGTTTACTGTAGTATCAGGCTTTAAATATACAAGAGGGATTCAATTATTTTTTGGAAAGAAAGCTACTCCACATATGATTGATAGCCGTTTTTGCAGTAGAACATTTATCTCTAACATGTGGATGTCACTCAAGGTTGTGTGACAAGAGGAAACCCAAATATTTAAATTGCTGAACTACCTCTATTGGTTCCCCTTCTAAAGTCCAATGTTCATGTAGACTCCTTCGAGATGTCGATTCAAAGGCCATAATTTTAGTCTTTGATATGTTGATTTGCAGATCGCACAGGTCGCAGTAGCGCTTCAGTTTGTTGATCATTAGTTGCAGTGTCGCAGGATTATCTGCGAGAATTACTAAGTCATCTGCATACAATATATATAATATATATATATAATAATATATACTCTAATAAATACTCTCCAAACTGTATGCCGCCAACTTGCAAGTGTTCACATATATCATCTATGAACAGTGCAAAAATGATTGGACTTAAGATGCATCCTTGCGGAACACCCGTTTCAGTCTTAAAAAAGTTTGACAAGGCGCTACCATTACAAACAGCAGCCGAAGATAGATTCTGCCATAATTCGTTCTATGATTAGGGCTTAACAATAACTCGACACTACGTCATCCTATATCGAAGATTCCTCTATTCCGAATATTTTCTAGAGTATTCTTGTATTTTGTTATTACATCTAAATTTACTGTAGGTATTTTTAAAATCAATTGCACAAATTTGAAGGAAATTTTCAATAAAAAAACTACCAATCTCTTCAGAATCGTGTGCAGTTGTTCATTGGAACAAAAAATGTGAACCGCAAAAAACGTATAGGGGTAAACTCACAGAGTCCGTCGATACAATGAGTAGTCGCATCCAGCAGCGTTAACAAATTAACGGAAAGAACAGTCCCATAGAACCCTTCGTCAACTTTGACAGCCGAAGACACATTGGCCTCATTTAGAATGTCTTCAGCCGAACCTATAATTATCCAAGTAACACTGAATGATCCAACTGCTTAAGATCTTAGGAAATGTCAGTACAGTACAATCTTTGACAATTCTTGCCAAAATGTCAAAAACACCCTACAATTTTAGCCATTTCAACCAATCCGCGGTCGAACTGTGGCGAACTGAACTGTCTGTCAATCGACAATGCAAGTTTTCGCTCAGTATACCCTATTCTACAGGTATATTAATTTTCACTCATAGTTTGAAACATACCTTAATATTGCCGGTAGACACATAAAAGTATCAATATTCGAGATCGCGTCGGCTTAAACCTTGAGATAGAATGCTGAAATTTTAACCATATACTCTCTAGAGCCCAAAATATTCAAGTTTAAGAATTTTTAAAATCCGCCCACTTACACGCCCACAATTGAAAAACCCAGTTTAATCGAAAAGTCAACGGTGAGGTTGTGATCTGAATGAGATGTATTATATTTTTTAGTCATCCCACTTATTTGCATTCCTACTATTTTGCCTGTGGCGTCTCGACTTCAAATGGTCGGATGGTTTCGGATAACTTATTATTTTTTGAATTATTTTTGAATTTTTTTATATAAACTGTAAATAACATTAACTGAAAGCTGAATAAAAATGAATAATCTAATCTAATCTAATCTAATCTACTTCATCGATGAGCCCAATAAAATGCTGAAATGGTTGTCTTTGAATCATCTTTTTGTATTAATGCCTGCCTTCGTCCGCGCTTGTACAAGAACATTAATTGGTATTGCCTTTTAGATGGTGTTCTTGTGATCTCTTCTTTGATAAAGGTAAATATTTATTTTGATCGAATAACAAGTTTAAAGATCCGAGAAAGTCCTCACGTAAAAAAGCCTATTCAACGAAAATGATACTTGCTTCAACTATTGTATACCTTTCACTAGTTTATAAGATATTGTATCTTACTGTGTATAGTTAAATCACTAAATAAATAAATAAAATAAAAATAAAGCGCTACGGGCTCACTTGGTACAGTCATGTTCAAAGGAGACATTATACCAAACCGGGAAGGCTAATACTTTTTAGAGATAAATCTGCCAACTCCACATGTGGACCAGTAGGAATAAATTGAAGTGAGAGGGCTATGATCCGTTCAGTTCTGATTGTAAGCTGTTCGTTAAAAATAAAATAATTAATACATAGTTTTGAGCATACCTTAATATTAACCTTAGACCCCTAAAAGTATGCATATATTTGGAAACAGCATCATATTATTTCGATCTTCCCATTACCGTTAACCACCGATTTTGAGGCCTTTAAATTTGAGCAGGAAAGCTTAAATTTTGAGCAATTACTTTTTAAGGGTCCGAAAAGTACAAGATTTCGAAAAACCTAATGCAAATGAAGGTTGTGATTTTCAAAATATATATTAACAATCTCATTTTTAACATTACACTTTGCCACGCCTAATTTTATGGGCGATTTTTTATAACAAAAAATGGCCAGCTCGAATTCGGTATTAATTCGCGTCGATTGAGAGTATAACGAAGTGGCGTTTGGTCTTATCGCCCAAAACCATAACGCAAAAATTGAAAAATGTCATAAAGCCCAAAACATTGCTATGTAATTTGTTGCTATAAAATTTACACAAATTTGGGCAATGTGACATTGATCTTGGGCGTAATTGCATTATTTTTGCTCAAAATGGCGTTACGTCTTATGGCCCAAGTTAGTTCCCATTGTATAGTTAATGAACAGTTTTTAAATATAAGTACCCTGATGCAACAATTTGCCCTTGCACCTACTCCAAATCAAACAGTGACCCCAAGCAGCGGGGTTGCAGGGGTCAGCATGCCGCCCATAAGCATTGCACTGTTTATGGGTAGATTCCATAAACAGTGCAATGCCAATGTGGTGTGGGGGGAGGGGGCAAGCTGCCCCCCTGCAACCCCCCTGCTTGGCATCACTGTTTGATTTGGAGTAGGTGCGAGGTTCCAATGTGTTACTTTGGGTGATATGCCATTCTATTTGGGCTTAACGACTTTTTATTCATTTAAATTTATGCGAGAAAATGTGAGCGTACATTTGTTCATGCACGTACTGACGTACGTACACACACATACAAACACATACCTTTTCTTAAAAACATTTGAAAAACATATTGAGGTTCACAATAGGTTCAAGTTTAAAATTATACAAACTAAATATCCATCTATCTAAATATTTAATTTTTAATCCTTTTGTAAAAATATCAAACAAATATTTACCTACAAAATTAACAAGGACTGTCTAAACATTGCCACCGCCACTTGTGGCGATATGAATATAGATAGGGTATCAAACAGGCGCCAAAGCGGACTAGAACCCTTTAATTTTTATTTTTTATTTTAGGACATTTGTTTTTCAACGGCACCTTGAATCTTCGAAGTTTTTATTTGACCAAGCTTTGATACTCCTGCTGTTATGCGAAGCATCTTTATCTAAGCTGTAATGTTAAATAAATAAATATAAGGCATTAACGGCGGGCCACGGCAAATTAAAGAAGCTTCTCATGACAATCGATACTTTTGGATGTTTGTCAGACGTTCGCATTAGGTGGTCCCGGTGGAATTTTAACCTGAGACCTTTAGATTACTAGTCTAACACATTAACCCACTGCTGCCACATGCTGTATTATATGTGGGATATGATAAAAAGCGAAGAAACCTGTTAATTTTCCTTAGTTGCAAAGTTGCAAATCGGGATTGAAATGCCCATAACCCACAGCCACTTAATGCTTCCTTACTGCTGCGGTTCGCCGCTTTGACCGCAATAAACACCGGCAGACCTATCGGTTCCTGTTAATTTCCTTACTGAAGTCACTCAAATGCTATCTGGTCCAACGGTTTTTAGGCCTGCCTCTTTTTAATGGTTTCGACACGTGTAGCCCCTGTTCTTGATGATTATTTGATCGTCCTTTTACGACACCGATGATCTCAAGTCGTTTCCACCCACGGCTTTGTATTCCTATGAACGAGCTGCATAGGTGATCCTATTCCATTCCTACATGGAGGTTAGGTTAGGTTTAGGTGGCTGTCGGCTGAAGCCGACACACTTAGACCAATTTAGGTCCATTGTGATACCCACGTATGTATTATCTACCTCAACTCTGTAGATGGGACTGGCCAACGACACGCGGTTGTTCTCAAACGGTCCCCCATCTACGTACTAACCGCGCCCAACGTCGTTTAATTGCGGTGATCTGACGAGAACCGATTACTTTTAAATTCATTTTTATTAATTATTAGCTTATATCAACTTACATACTAGACAAAAATGATTAAATCTAACTTAAAATTAACAGGATACTTATTCTAGATTATTGATCCTTATGCGGACGCCCTAAACTTAACTATATCTTATAATTATTGCCTTTCGGCCTAAAAACTATTTTACGAACTAATCTTACATATGTGTTCCTCGAGAAAATTAAATAAAACTCGGCATCATTATTTAAATTTTATATTTTTATATAAAACAAATTACCAACTACCTATTCTACTTACTGAAACTACCTAACATATTCTAACTATAATTAGGATTCTGAACACTCGTTGCCTTGCGCAACAAGTGGTCAAAATTCTAATTGCTTTCCGGGTGCCTGGCAGTCGTCAACGTGCACACGCGCCGCCGTGAGCCGACTGAAGCCTTACAGCGTCAGCCAACTCCCGGAAGCACCACCACACGTTGGCGAGCCCGGCCTCTCCCAAAAACGCCCTAGCTAACTTAATCTAACTTATAAGCTAAGAGGATGTTACCTAGAGTAACGCACCGTCCTGGGAGGGCATGTTGACCCCTCCCCCCTCAACAAGCCACCAAAATTTGGCGAATTGCTTTTCCGTGTCGAATCTATCCCTCTCCGATATTGCGGTACTAAAACGGAGGAGCTCATGAGCATTGGCGACGTCCCCGTCATGGAGGAGCCGCTTATCTCTCGCGCTGCGGTAGCGATGGTATAAGACCGGAATACCATCCCTGGTCTGTACCAGCCCTTTTGCATCAATATGGATAAATGCCTCTGGCGGGATAAAGCCAGACCGGAGCGTACTCTCTATGTACATTTCATTGGGGTAGTAAGCCCCAAATATCAGACTATTGTCGCTGGCCATCGCCCTTGCAACGTGCCTTCGAGTGACCTTAATGAGGAAATTGTCAATCCTATTCAATTGAGCCCCATCGTATAGGACCTTGTTGGGATAGTATTTTATATAGTTGGATTCAGGCGTTCGGAACAACCGGAGACAGGTCCTAAGACATTGTCTCTCCAAAACCCGAATCTTTTCCATATAACTAGGCGCTATATTAAACCACAATGGACAACCATAAGCGATGATCGGCCTTATAAGGGCCACGTAGCAAATGACCTTCACTCTAGAGTCAAGTTGACTGCTATGAAACAGTCTCCTTGTCAGAGCATAAGCCTTCTTGGCCCCAGCAAGACAAGCAACTATATGTCTATCGAAATACAGATACTGGTCAAGCCAGATACCTAGATATCTAACTACGCTTCTCACCGCCAATGGCTGCCCATTTTGTCCAATAATGGCAAATTTCTTCCAGTTTTTTCTGGTATCCCTAGAGGCCCCAGCCAATGGAGTTCTGAACAAGATTGTTTCTGTCTTCTGAAAGTTGATTTTCAACTTCCAGTAGTCGCAATATCGCTTAATTTGATCGAAGTCACGCTGCAAAAGGATATTAATGACCTCGATTTTAGGACCTGATCTGTATGCCACCAAATCGTCGGCATACGCTATAGCATGTCTGAGTGAACCCACCAGATCACTCGTGTAAATGTTAAACAGGATCGGAGAATTGACCGCCCCCTGCTGTAAACCGTTTTTAATTTGAAAGACTCTGCTCGAAGTCACGTTGCCACATTTGACAACGAACTTCTTTCCCATAAGCATATTATAAATTACATATAGCAAAGGTTTGTGCATCCCCCGCCTGGTCAACTTGTAGAAAAGTCCCTCTAACCATACGGTGTCGAAAGCCTTTTCAAAATCAACCAGACAAGCACCCGTGCATTGGTTCTTGCATTTATTCCACTGAATGTCGGAAACCAGCTTCGACGCGGCATGAATAGTGTCATGCTTCGCCCTGAAACCAAACTGGTTGTCCGGGATTATGTTATAGTCCTCGACCCACTTTAACAGGGCTCTATTGACAACTTTTTCAAAGACCTTGCTAATATTCGGAAGCAAGCTAATTGACCGGAGATTGGCAGGGTTCGTCCTATCTTTACCTTTTTTCGGGATAGGGTGTACCACAGCTACCTTCCAATGCGCCGGATAATGTGCATTATTCAGCGCATTGTTAAACAGCGTGGTGAAAATATCTACAGCCTCCAAAGGCAGGTGTCTCAATACGACGTTTGGGACACCATCCATCCCCGCCGACTTTTTATTTTTTAGTGACTCGAAGATGCACAGAAGATCATCCTTCGACACGAACAAGTGCGATGCATCTCGGCCATTGGCGACAACTGCATTAGCATGGTTTTCATCAGTGAACACGGTGAATCCGTTATTCTCAGATCGCCAATTCTCAAGTTCGGTGCGCAGATAGAAGTGGCTCACCAGAGCCCTATTCTCAATGTCGTGGTTACGGCGAACAGGATTGTTCACCGTATACACGGCCTCGAAACAAGCGCCCAGCAAATTCACTTTCTCCCGTGGGTCCTCGACCACGAAAAAATCGTCGTTTGAAGCGACACTTTCTGGACTTATTCCAGCAGTCAGTATTGTCTGTCTGTTCTCTGCTGTCTGGGAGATTCGAACACAAGGAATATCATTGTGATCTTTCCTCCTGAACAACTTATTTATCTGTACGAGAACCGATTAACTCGACGTGGTATGGTCGTTGGTTAATTCCTACATGGAAAGATACCTATTATATTGACATTATTCATGGCGTAAGCAAAGATGCATAGAGTGGCGGAAACACGCAACTATCCAGCTTGAGAAACATTTTTGGTCTCAAAAGATAACTAATATTCATATCCTATTGGTTACGTGATGTTTGATGCCTAACGTACAGATCGCTTCGCTTTTGTTCATATAGTTCATAGAACGCAGATGATATTGCAAATAATTCAAATAAATATCTTCAATAGCTCGGAGTGAATCAGAGAACAGGCAACATCTGCAGGTACTCCGTCATTTTTGTCTCTTTTCTTTTTCAAATTGATACTCGCTTATGATTGTTCGTCGACCTGAATGAATATCCCATAAACTTCGGATAAGTTTTACTTTTGCTTCAATGTATTTTATATCGTTTATTGTCTCTTAGCTCCTTATTTCCAAATATATGCCTTAAAGAGGAGGAAAATTACCCTTGAAGAACATAAAGTTAAGTGGCATCTAGGTTAAGTCTTAAATTTTCAAATTGAATTCAAAGTCTTTCACACCCTAACACCTATGCAAATTACGTGCTATTGCCTTTTGCTCTAATTAGCTTTAACTTTTTTTATACGGGTTGACTTGTGTACCTTGCCCAAAATCCGCATAGCCAATTTATCAGTGATTTATTAATTGCACCACCCGA
Organism: Portevinia maculata; assembly: GCA_949715645.1. Lineage (NCBI taxonomy): Eukaryota > Metazoa > Arthropoda > Insecta > Diptera > Syrphidae > Portevinia > Portevinia maculata. The sequence goes on from OX454526.1 coordinate 228,471,832, forward strand.
AAGCCATATCATAAGAACCTGTTTGAATGAAAACAATTGTTGGTTTAAAAAAAAATCCCCGCATTATAAAATTAAAATGTGCAAATAATTGCGAATTTACTTCAAACACCCAGCGACAGCGATAAGGATAGTTTGATAAGAACAATTCAAACATAAATGAAATACAATACAAAAAAACAATACTCAAGGGGTTTTTTCTTAATGGTTTGAAAAGATAAACCATGGAGGTACCTATGGAATTGTAATTCTGGCAACATTCGTTGAAGGCTGATTAGTTATGTTTAGAAGGTTGAAAGAAACTGTGGCGTTTCGTTGAAATTGTTTTGTTTTTGAGTCTTGCTTGTGAATTGTTTATTTTCATTGAACTGCTCTCCGTAAGTTTGAATCCTAGTTATTTCTGATTTTCTATGTAATAAGACCATTATCAGATTCCTTTAATTTTTATTCGTTTTTATTGCAAATACATTTGTAGGTTCATTATAACATAAACATTGTTAACGTTGTTTGCATGGCTTTTTGTCAAATATGCACATACGTAGTGAGTATCTTATTTCATAACAACCGACTTCAACGGAGTGTTTATTATTTTTATAACAATCATAAATCTGCGGAAAGGTATTAGTGATTTTTTAATATTTTGTTCAAACCACACTAATGATAACGCTGTTAACAGGAAGCATATGCCCAAAAAATCCACCACGGCCTGACGGTCTCTATTCACTGAAGATTTATGGAACTAGATTTCCCTTCACTAATTCGCATATTTAGACCAGATAAAAGTTCGATGCCTTGAGTTCACAGCACGCAGAGATTGATCAGTATCAACCTTCCAGAGTATACTATGATGAAGGATTTATGCTGTTTTCATTTTTATTTATTTATTATTACAGTGGACCCTCGTTAACTTGAACACGTACGAAACTAAGGCCGTTCAAGTTATTCGGGTTTTCAATTCACTACATCAAAACAAAACAAAATCTTATTTTATATATGTTTAATTAATAAAAAATAAGCCCCACATTTATTTTTAAGACAGGTTTTACTTTATCCAAATTATGTTCTTTGAAATTAAAGATCAGAATCTTTTTAGGGGAGAGATGATATCCTGATTTTTCTTGGCAAGGCGAAGCAACCTTGTTTTATAATGCAGCTTTGTTATTCTCATTTCATTTTGATACATCGCTTGTATCAATACAGTTACGTTTTGGGGTAAGAACTTGCTAATTTATAGAGTCCTTAAACCTTCTTCTGCGGGATGACATGGATCATTTTCGATTAGAAAAAGTACCTTTGATGGAAGATTTTCTGCTTCACTGAGTTTTTTTTTCTTGAGAAACAAAACTGTTTGAAAACCAGTCCTTGAACATCCTATCCTTCTTCCTTTTTTTCAGGCACGATAATTTGTTTGTTTGTGAGCATGTTGTTTAGTGTGACTTGTGACAAGAACTACTCCGTCCGATGAGCGATAGCCGTGCAACCGCTAGAGTGTCACCGCTCTCCTCCTCTATTCCGAAGATGCCCCTGTGGCCAACCTCGACTCATAAAAGGTTACTCTTTGCTCTGGCACTTTTCCACCAGGATCACTTTTTTTGAGCAACATCGTCCAAAACAATGAAATTTCATCGACATTATAAATTTGTTGCGTTGTCAGTTGAATCAGGGCAATTTTTTCTTCAAGCTTTTTTTAAGGGGCTTGATAGGCCCTTATTTTGCCGCTCTTTTTTCTCCACGTATTATCAATAAACGTCCAAATCTGTTTTCCCATTTTCAGCTTTTTGCATTTTGTACATTTTATCTGGCTCAGCAAAAGTTTCTGAATTCTTCCTCTGATTTGTTGTCATTACATATGCTTGATATTGAAGATTGTGCCCTTTGAACACACAAAAGTCCTTTGAACAAGCCATTATGCTTTTCCCTTAGTTCTGCAATAATTACCGCTTTCTGATATAGTGTCATCATTTAAATTGTCTGCCTTTATAAAGCCCATTTTACACTTATTAACATTCTTCACAAGACTTTTTGTTTCAAACACACAGTAACTTAATACAGTAAAAATAATGAACAAGAACTTACCACGCAGATACAATAAATGCTAAGGGATTCGCTTTTATGAAAACCATTTGCACCAACGAAGTTGCAAAGCGAAGATTCAAACTTAAAACGATTTTGATTGCCACATAAAGTTTTTTTTCAAGCTATAGAGGTTTCAATCTTAAAATTGTTCAACTTATAGAATACATACTGGAAAGATTCAAGTCACCGAGTCTAAAGTACTGTCTGTTTAAGTTACAGAACACCATTAGTGGAATATCTTAGCAGGTGGCAATGGTGCGATGGTTGTGTATTCACTAAGTGATTGGCAGGTCGTGCGTTCGAATCCCGACCAGGGCCATGATTTTTATAAATTGAATACACACAACAAAAACTGATATCCCTAAAGCATTTTAGGCGCCACCTGTTGAGAAAAAAAAATCCCATCGCACCAAACTTCTGTCCTATCCTTCTATTCTTTCAGTAAGTAGCACCCAAAAATAGGCAATGAATTGCTGGGAGCTACTTGCGCAACAAACTAAAAATGCCTTTGCTGTGGTTTTACCATTATAAGGGTACTGTATCACTACAGAAAGAAGAAATCCCTTTAGCGCACGCAAATTATAAAAAAAAAAAAAAAAAAAGTTATCGTATTGTTAAGAATCTGTGGGTGGTCAATTCTCTTTATTAGGATTAAGTTTTGTTTATTTTACAATTTAGACAGATATCTACAAGAAGAAAAATTGTTCAGCAATTCGCCACGTTATTCTATATAAAAAATGTCAGTCTCCTCAGTATCAAGCCCTGTCAAAAAGCAATAAAGTAAAGCTTTGTTTATTATGTTGATTGTTGCTTCGATTCTTGAGTTCGAGTTCAAGCGTCTGGATAACTCGTTACATTCTCTCCCACTTGGAGCGGAGCTACCACGGCATTGGAGGCACTGTGTCACACTCTTGCCGCGGTATGTTGACTGTCTATCGATGTGCACGATCTTAGCTTTCGTCCTCAGAGTACGTTGTTTCGTCGTTTAACACCATTATGATCCTGTAAGGACCCAATCCGACTGCAACTTGGACGATCAACCGACTTTTCATTTAGGATTGTACACCAATACGGAGCCTCCTTCTTTAAAACGGCTGCCGTTCGAAGACATATCGTATCTGTTCTTCAGGCGATACGCGGCCTGAATCATTTCGCAGCAGGCTTTTTCATGCATTTCGTTGAGTTATTTTGCAAGTCTTTGGAGTAATCCTGAATGGTAGTGTTATTTTCTTTAAACAAACCAAACAACAAATCCGGTGGAAGACGCATTTCCTTTACGAACAACATTGTGTAAGGGCATTCCCTTAATAAAATCTTACGAGGCTCTGCAAGCCATGGCAAATAATGGTAGGAACACAACATTTGTTGGAAGCCTATTTTGAGTGTTTTGTCGGGCGCAATGGCTCAGTGGTTAATGTGTCGGACTACTAATCGAAAGTTCCCCGGTTCAAACCCCGCCGGGCCCAATTAACATCTAGAGTTTTTCCACTGGCCCACCTCTTGCGAACGTCTGACAAACATCCAAGAGTAATAAATGTCATGAGGAGCTTCTCAGGTCCCTCCCACTTCGCACAAGCAAGTGGTTGTAGAAGCTAGGTTTTAGTCATATTTATTTGTTTTTTCTACTATTTTGAGTTAACCATCGTTTGATATATTGATTAACCAGTCTCTGCATTGCAGTTCGTCAAACCTTTACTTACGCCAAGATTCGAAATAATAATAGAGCATCCATTCACATAATTATTCTGCGTTTGCATCCACATAAGTTCATTGCTTGAATTCAATACGAACATTTTGTGTTAATATTTGTATGCCATTTGAAATGCCATTTGAAATATCTTGAATCCTGAAAACTTCTTATTGACCGGCAGTATGGTTTTCTCAGCAACAGGTCCACTGGTGATTTGATGACATATCTAACCGAAAAGTGGAACCAATCTCTTCATCAAGTGGTGAAAGTAAGATTGTTGCGCTTGATATTTCAAAGGCATTTGAAAGAGTTTGGCATCAAGCTCTTTTGTCCAAAATGCGTGCATTTGGAATCGATGATACTCTTCTTCAATGGATTAGAAATTTACCTTTCGTACCATTCAATACAAGTTGTCTTGGACGGTTTTAAGTCTGCAACTCACCAAATAAATGCTGGTGTCCCCCAAGGCTCTGTTCTGTCCCCGACTCTCTTTCTCATTTTGATAAATAATCTCCTGTCTGTTACTTCTAATCCAATCCATTCCTTTGCTGATGACAGTACCCTTAGCTTCTCATATTCGTTTCTTGATTTACGCCCCTCATTTTCAGGTGTGGAACTGGAACGGCAACGTATGTTAAGCTTATTAAATTCCGATCTTAACAACATAACTCAGTGGGGTACAACCAATAGAGTGGAATTTAATACTTCTGAAATGCAATGCTGTCTTCTGACATTAAAGCAAAACCCACACACACATACAGCCATTATCCATGAATGGCACTTGCATCGCTGAAACCGAAAGACTTTCCAACCTTCGTTGGAATGACGACATATTCGATGTCGCCAAGAACGCTGCGAAATGTCTAAGCTTCCTTAAGCGATGTAAGAAATATTTCACCCCTTTTGATCTGGCTACTTATAAAGCGTTTATTCGCCCGAAACTCCACTGCAATGCTCATATCTGGTCCGGTGCACCAATAACTTATTTGGAGCTACTTGACAGGATCCAAAAACGCGCGATAAAACTCATTAACGACCGAGACATCAGGAGATCGATTGACTCTCTTAGTCATCGTCGTAATGTCTCCTGCCTTTCGTTGTTTTATCGTTACATTCACCATAGGTGTTCAAACATAATAGCCAGTTGCTTTCCACCCCTTGAACACTTCAACCGCAATACCCGCCATGCAAGAAATGCTCATCAGTTCACCCACAAGCCTGCGTTCGGACGTACAGTGAAGTTCAAAGAGTCTTTCCTCAGCCGTACAACACGAATGTGGAATACTCTTCCACGCATTTTTTTTTCACATTATAACCTACAAACATTCAAAACCAACGTGCAGCGGCATCTCTCCTTTTCTTCTCACCCTAATTTCCTCAACACCCGCGCTGTCTAGCTATTACATTATAAGGGTCCCAACAAAGCCCTTTAGTGCGCATATATTAGTTTTTTAAAAAAATGCCATGGGACCACCAAAATCTTGATCGAACGACATCTCGCATACAAGTTGCAAGTGATTCTCATTCATATTCGACTGTGGTCCGCGTCATATGTTGACAAAGTCTTTAGCAACAGAGCTCTGATATCTTCTCAATTCTCGCCTGATGAGTCCAATTGAAATGTGTTTTTTTCCATGTGGCATTCCAATTCATTATTATGTAGACAACTCGTTACAATTTAGGTCAAAGCCTAGTGAAGATAATAAAAACCATTTTGATTCACTCGAACATCGTTACAGTGCCAGCTTAATTGGCCATAACATTCAAATAACATGCACATTGTGTAAATTAGGTTTGTATATTGTTTATATATAAAGGGTCAATAGTATTACAATTATGCGGTCAACCCTTATTATTTTTATTATTTAAGGAAAACTTTAAATTAGATTGTATGTATCTCTCGAGAGTAAATACTACAAAACCTTAAATAAATAGTTTAACCCTCACTAACTCTTTTGATAGCGAAAATGTGCGGCACCCAGCCCGTGCTGTTGAAATACTTTAAGACCGGCTTAACATATTGTGACCACATTTTTGTTGTCCGTTTCAATTTAATGCTTATTAACACTCTTGTGGATTCGAAGCCATGTTTAATCCATTTAAGTGTGTTGGCAATCAAAGCATAGTACACAGATATGTACGTGGTTATTACATTCATTCATAAAATTCAAGGTCTTGCCATATATACGGAGCGAAATGATTGAAACAAAATATACGTTATAAAAATTAATTCCAGTTTTACAAAAAAAAAGCAATCTAATTGCTATAGCAGTGACTGTACTTAGTGAATTCTTACATGTGGTGGCTATTTGCATTTGTTTGCGTTGTTGGTGTTTTTTTTTTGCGTTTTGTATACGTAAGCTCATTGAACAATCGATGATTATGACGTATCTTTTAGTTGTAAATCGAATTAGTCTGTATTCCGTGTTAGAAAATTGGTGATTAGGCAGTTTTATCGTGGTCTTATTCGGGTGGGGTATCCGTTTATTGGAACAAAATCGATAATTATTCAATAGAATGTGGGCAGTCGGACACTATCTGAGGACAGGGTAAACAAATGTAACGTTGAGTGAACATTTGTTGATTAAGTGTTGTTTTACGGTTTTTTCTCAGCACTGATGGATTTTGGCTTAGTAAAAATGTGGGTGATGCTGAGGTAATTTTGGCCTTCGAGGAGTTTTATATTCAATCGATGCTATTGATGGAAGCTGAGATCGAGTCGTTCACAATATGGCAGTGAGAAAATGTAACTTCTCTGAATAGGCTATTTTGTATGATAGCTTCTGAATCTCATCAGGAACAAACAGACGCTATTTTCCTGAGCCACCCCTTCTGAAACTTCGAGGAGTGGAATTGCAATGTGAACCTCCTCGAATTTGATGCTTGGAATCGGCGCGGCGTGCACTTTAGGTCAATTCCATTTGTGAGAAAATGGGTCCTAGTCCCTATATAGGTCGCTTGTACATATCTAAAATGTAATTTCTTTTTTTGAGAAAGCCAAGAAGATACTTGAGTGATGAGATTTTCAGTATTCACCACAGCAGAACCTAGAGTTTGGAGCTTGGTTCGAGCAAAGGCGGTGTCTCCGACCTATTCACGAGAATCTCATTGTTTCCCTTAAGCATGGTACATTGATGAGTTTTGGCAATGAGTTGTTGCCCGTGCGCGAGTTACATAGCAACGAATGCTGTAAATAATCATTTATTTCATTTTTTCATTTATTTATTATTTTAAAAATGGTATACATTAAGACTTTTTCTTTAATAGTGTTGAAAGTTCCAAGGGAGCGGGTAAATTGGAGCTTGGAGTACAGGTAAGACTGGGACTGGGTACTAATGATTTTATGAAGAAACAAACAGTTCTTAATGTTTCTGTGCTGCTGTAGAGTACAACCTAAAACACTCGTCGCGAGAAAAGAGATTCTTTCATGCCTACGTATCTGGTAAATGTATCTGACAGCATCATTGAAAGCCACTTGCAACTTGTGATATGAGAGTGAGTCGAGGTTACTATAAACTACCTCAGAATAGGTAATTATGGGCACAATAAGGGTAAGAACCAGTCTGCGTCTAGTTGCAACTGGAGTGAAACTGGCTGAAATCCAGAGTTTCCTCAAGCAACCATAAATTCTACTAATAACGACGTTTATGTGATTATAGCAGGATAAATTGCGGTTTAAGACAAAGCCGAGACTAGTTGCAGTTTCGACTAACTTCATCTTAGTGCCAGATAGAAAGATATCCGGCATAGAGGAAGATTCAAATGTCCTATTGGAGATGGGAATGACCTGACATTTAGTTGGATTAAGGATTAAGCCATTATCCCAAACCCATTTATTAATTGAGGATAAATCATGGTTCAAATGCAAAACAAGTTCATCCAGCTGTTCCACGGGCCTAGAATAATAAAGCTGGACATGATCAGCGTAGAGGTGAATTGATGAGTGGTTGTAAACAGAGGGTAAGTCATTAACATAGAGACAAAAAAGAATGGGTCCCAGGATTGATCCCTGGGGAACCCCTTGTATAACAGGCAGAAATTCGGAAGAATTGTCCCCAACCACATCTTTCTGTGATCTATCACTCAGAAAACTATCAATTAGACTAATGGCACTGTACCCAAAACCGAAGTAATGCCAAAGCTTCCAACAAAGGATGGAATGATTGACCTTGTCAAAGGCCTTTGAAAAGTCGAGAAGGCAAAGTAATGTCATGAATCCCTTGTCAAAATTCAGTCTTATGTCATCCATGATGTGTAGCAAAGCGGACGAGCAGCTATGGCCTGCTCTAAAGCCCGACTGGAGCGGATTAAGAAGAGAATTGGCATGACAGGTGACTGATCGGGCGATAATCACTGGCAGTACTCGCATTAGGTTTCTTAGCAACAGGTATCACTTTAGCACGTTCCCAGAACAAGGGAAATGTTGAGGTCATAATACAAGAATTTATAACGTGTGTCACATGACTTAAAATATGCGGCAACAACATTTTAACAAATTGAAAAGGCACTCCATCATCGCCAATAGCATTCGATCGTAGTGCCCTGACTATATCGATGATTTCAGATTCAGAGACCGTCTCAAACTCAGCTTGGTGTCCAGAACCCAGAGGCGAGGCAAAATAGTCGAATCTATCGGGTGAAATTCCACCAGATAAAAATGCATGATTTAGATCGTTAGGGTCGAGCGAACAATTAATATTTGTTTCATCAGTTATTCCTATTTGGCGTAGACTTCTCCACAGAACTTTCAAGGGCAGGGCAGTACTAAGCTTTGAAGAGTAAAAGTTTCGCTTAGAGTTACGAACAGCAATAGTTGCAGCATTGCGTGCTACTTTATATCTACTCCAGTTTGTGGGCCAAACACAATCATTACCATCAGAACAGATTTGGCTTGTAAACAAGCATCTAACGCTAGCCCATTCGAGCATGCAAAAATGAGCATGGTAACAAAAGCTCACCATCCAAATAATGGCTTGTAAACAAGCCATCCAAACTACAGGCCATCTGGCCGCTGGACATGTTACAAGCAGGTAGCTGCATTCGTTATCATCTAAGCGAAGATGGGAGAAAATAGAACAACGCTTAAGCTGATACGTGTGCTTGATAAAATGCCGAGTCGACGAAAAGGAGTGATCAAAAATATTAATTAGTCTTCAATTTGCCTTCGGGCCATCAACATTAAAATTCAGATTGTTCAGTATAGAGTTAAGCCAACCACATGTAAAATTTAAATGAAAAAATAATATTTCAAATAAAATAAAAAAAGGAAATAAAGACAATCAAGTGTTTTCACAATTTATTTACTCTAAGTGATATAACTCGCGCCCCAGTCTTTCTGGTGAAATCAAAAATGCCGCAGGCTAACCACAGGTATCCGAACGAACTCGATGAATCTGTTTGTAATCCGAGAAGTCATGCCATCGAATATTGTTTCTTTAGGCAACTCAACCAAGTTTGGGTCCTGAGAAGATTTCCTTCGGGCCTTGATGACCAAATTCGTCGGATATCTCTTTTCCCGTGGTTCCACAAGGACCCGGAACCCAGACAATTATTAATGTGTTCGGTCTTCGGACTATATACTAGACTAGATGTTGTTAAGGGATTAAGTGGCTGTCACTGCAGACATAGATACTTCATCCCTTCCACCTATTCCTCGCAGTATAACATAAAGTCATTATGTTGGTTCTATAGAAGTCAGTCATTTGACCCACCAATGAAAATGCGACTGCATCCTTCTCTTGGCTTGCACTTGGGGAAAGTCGAATAACAACCATTTTAGGGTTCCGTAGCCAAATGGCAAAAAACGGAACTCTTATAGATTCGTCATGTCTGTCTGTCTGTCTGTCTGTCTGTCTGTCTGTCTGTCTGTCTGTCCGGGAATGTCACAGCCACTTTTTTCCGAAACGATCAGAACTATACTGCTGAAATTTGGTAAGCAGAGTATTCTATGAACCGCATTAACATTTTCACACAAAAATAGAAAAAAACAATAAACTTTAGGGGTTCCCCATACTTAGAACTGAAACTCAACATTTTTTTTAATCAAACCCATGCGTGTGGGGTATCTATTTATATGTCTTCAAAAATGATATTCAGGTTTCTAATATCATTTTTTTCTGAACTGAATTTTTTGCGCGAGAGACACTTCCAAAGTGGTAATGTAAAATTGGTTTGAACGAGATCTAGTAAGTAGTTTTTTTTAATACGTCATAAATCGTAGACCGCAATTTACCTTTCATTCAATAAAAATTATATAAAAAAAAACATTTAATTTCATAAACATAAACCTTATGCGTAAGCCGTGAACCATTATTTTCTAATAATAAATCTGTAATGGTGCCTAAGTAAATAATAATTATAATTTGCGCGGAACCCTTCATGGGTGAGCCCGACTCAGTGATCAGTTTTCGTGGAAATTGGAACGCTACGCTTTGTTTTCTCTTAAATCTATTAAAAAAATTAAATACCCGATTAAATCGGGTTAATCGGCTATAGCATAATTTCATTTAACTATGCTCATGCTATTACCGATTCTTGGGCAGCATTTAGTGGCAATACAATAGACGAAGGGTGCCTGAAATCTGAACTTCATATCGTTATGGAATTTCAATTATTTTTTTAAAAATTCCGTCTTTTTCACGAAATTACGATTGGCAAGAGCCACAGGGAACTAAGGTACGAAATCCTCTATCAAATAGTCGGTAGTTTTTTTTAATTCATGGAGGTCCTATCCACCAAATCCATCCGTATTAAAACACATTACGGCAGCTATCTTCATAGGGCAAATTCTAGACACCGTTGATTTGTATAAGTTAAAATATGAGTCTGCTCATCTTTTCAGAGACAGTTGGCTTTTTTATTTCATTCTCCTCACATTGTCTTTAAGTCGTTAAAGCTCTTTACCAGGGCTTAAGTACAATGTATTTTGCTACAACTCAGAATTTCAGTGGTGCGAAATGGATCCTCCAGATCCCAGCTCCTCAAAGAAATAGCTGCCAAGAATCTGTTAGTTGTAAGGGCAAGGCATTCGCATAGCAGGTGACGAATAGATTCGATCTCTTTAACGTCCCTACAGCTCCTGCAGTAATCGTTATGCATTATGCCCACTGCACAGTGTCCTGTGAGGACCCCCTCCAGTGTGCGTATGTCTTTGCGGTTTAGCCCGATCATGACATTAGATTTTCTTTTGTTTGCCGCTGGCTCGCTTCCTCGAGTGTCTGCATGTTTCAAGATTGGCCCAACGTAGGTTTATTTTATTCATGGATTCAACATCGATTTTCCGTGCTAGTGCACTGAGCACAGTATTGAATTTGGAGGCGGTTCGAGGTTGAATTAAACTAAATTTGACACCCTTTTGTATACCCTATTCTAAGGGTATATTAATTTTGACGCATAGTTTATAACATACCTTAATATTGCCCATAGACCCCTAAAAGTTACTATATTTATGATCAGCATCGATAGCATGTCGATCTAGCCATGTCCGTCTGTCCATCCGTCCATCTGTCGGCAAAAATTGGGCCATTAAACTGGGCCTAGAGAGCTGAAATTTTAACCATATACTCTCTAGGGTCACGAAATAATCGAGTTTACGAATTTTTGAAATCCGCCCACAGACAAGCCCACAAACTCAAAAAAATAAATTTTTCAAAAAATCGAATTTTGAGCTAGAAAAAAACGGCTCGGGAAATAAAATTTTCAAAATCCGCCCACGCCCACAATTTAAAATCAACTTTTTTTGAAAGTCCAAAGTTTAAGCTACGGAGCTAAAATTTATAATATATACTCTCTAGGAGGCTATGCTCATGTGTAAATATTTTCAAAATCCGCCTGCGTCAGTAACCCACAATTTAAAAAAAAAAACTTTTTTAAAATCCAAAGTTTGAAATTTATAATATATACTCTCTAGGGGCCTTTTATGCTCTTGTGTTATTTTTTTTTAAATCCGCCTACTGACACGCCCACAATTAAATAAAACAATTTTATTGAAAAACCAAAGTTTGAGCTAGGGAGCGTTTTTTTTTACAAAAGATTCGTTTTTTTATAAAATCCTTTAAATGTTATATAACAAAATATGTAGAGCGTTCTTAACAATTCAACCATACTTAGACTTGTCACGCCCACTTATGAGGGATAGGAATAAGAATAGGGTATCCAACAGTTGGCCCAAGCGGGCTGTAGGCCGTCCATATGTTTTATATCCAGTCTTACACCTTATCTAAATCCAACAGTAAATCCAAGCACGGGCATGCTCTCCCATACACAACGCACTGTTTATGGGATCTACTTATTGTGACACTCTACTATATTCTCATGTTTTAAGCCTTAAAAAAACCATTATTGCACCAATCCACCAATTTAAAAAAAAAAACGGATCGTATGTCTTCTTCAAACGGACATTAAGTCCAGTTAGACTTTGATCCGAACATAATCTCCATGGACATTATGTACGCTTCAGATTGGGCATTACCCTCCTTACAATGTTTTCTATTTTGGCCAGGTACATAAGTCCCTAATTGAATTCGGGACTTATCTGCCATCCCATCAGGGATGCAGGGCTGTAGGTGCGAGGTTGGGGTATGTTGGGTTTGTTATGAAAATACTTTAGGTATTTTTAGACCTACATTGCAAATAAGTTAAGTTTGGTTTAGGTCCCGAATATTTTATTTAATAAGTCCTGAAAGAAGACTATATCCCTGTGCCTCTATTTCTTCCACATTTGCCACAGACGGACATCTCCCGTGACTGGACGAAAGCACTGGAACCGTTGGTGTCCTCCCTCTAAATCTTTCACTGTATCGTATATCTGGTCGGCAATTTGATATCCAAGGACCAAATCAATTTGTATAGCTGGAAGATATTTGTCTTGGCAGTCGTTATGAATGAACAAATCAATAAATCTATGAGATAGTGCTAAATACCCGATGCCGAAAGGTATATAATTATGCAACTAATTATCACTTACAGTATTTCAATGTCGTTTTACCCTTCGGGTGGGAGGAGTTTCTTTCATTGACACATTAATTATCCTCTTCACAAGTCATTTCTTGATACTGTCCCTACAAGAGTACTGTCTCGCTTAACAATAACCTCAAGGTAATAAACAAAAGCCCCACCAAACTGGAAACTTCCTTTATCTTCCTTTCATAGCAGCCAGTCGGCTCTCCATGGGTGCTTCCAATTAAATGCAATTATTGGGTCAGGGCCGTTATCGTCGTCAACTACAGGGAGACTACCATACACCTATATTCAACATTTCATAGTCGCCAATACACATATTGCCATTGTTAACACAAAGTCAGTGTAATGTATATCACTACAAAATTATGCAAAAAAAAAACAATTGATGTATACAAAATTCGATATTCTGACAAAACAGAACACGTCTACATAATACCTACATAAGTATGTATTATGGAGGTATGGGTACTGGCACTCTGGAGTCTGGAGAAGCATCTCAAGATGTCAACACCAAACGTTGCAATATAGGACTACATCCTCGGAGAACACACCTTTATCAGTTAATTTTGTTCAGTTTCATTGTATTGTTGAGGTTATGTTGCACATTGGGAACCGGGGGTTGGTTTTAATATAAAAGAGGAACTAGACCCAAAGTACAAGCACCTCGTGTTATTTTTATAGATTCCTAAAATAAAATCAAAAACAATCTTTTTACTACAATCTCACTTAAAACTGGTTTCCGAGGTATTTCCAGATCGGCAAAATACGAGCTTGCCTATGTCGATGGTATAGTAACACTTGTTGCACAAGTCGATCTTGTTGCAGCCTCACTCACCCAGACCCAATAGCCATTTATCCGCTCGCAAGACAGGTGATCTTAAAAGTGCAGCACATTCTGACAAGCATTTATAAAAGTGTAATAAGATCAGCGGGTGATGTTGATGATGGTATTGGTGAAGTTAATGCTGCGCGAATAGTGCAGCGAGTATGTGGTCGCCGATTTCAAAAGGGAAAGGCAGTCCAACAAACAGCCGACATCAAATCCAAGGTTTTTAATTGTGTTACTATAATATTGCACATTCCACTACGCCATATGCTGCCGACGATGCTGTTGATGGTGGGGCTGAATTGTGTTAAACTTTCGATAAAATACTCTTCTCTTTTAACGTTGGATTTTGTATATTTATGCATATATGTAGATTCTTGAAAGTCTATTTAGCCCGGTATACCTCGTTCTAACCGGTTGGTAAATTGCGTAACGAAAATCAGAAAGTCGATTTGGTAACTTAAAAATATAATTGCGAACAAAAAAACTGCGGCCAACTATAAATCAAAGTAAACGCAGTTTTATTGGGATAGGACAGGCATTCCAATTTAAATACTTGTAATTGAATGCTTAAATAAATCGTTTGATTGTTAATAATTTTGTAAATCGTAAAACAAGTTTATCAAATCAATTACTGAAAATTGCTTAATTTGAAAAACTTACAGAACTGGACCTAGTATTACTCAAATATTTAAAAATGGGCGATTTGGCCGACCTTTGCCGTAAATGAAAGAATAACTTGAGATACATATTATTGTAATCATCAAATGGTTCCCAATGTAGGGGTTGCGTTCTTTCTGTCGTGAAATTTTGAACCCAATTAAGACAATTGTCCAGGGGAAACTTGAGGTTTGTGGTAATTGGTTAAGTTTAAGTTTAAGTTTAAGTTTAAGTTTATTTATAACATGGTGCGTACAGTAAGATTACATCTTTTATAGTAGAAAATAACCAAATTTGGCTCGAAATGCCAAATTTGTCAATGCTAGGGAGTATGGTTAGGTTAGGTTATGGTGGCTGTCAGCTTAAGGCCAACACACTTATACCACTGTTAGGTCCATTGTGATACCACATGGATATATGGGTTTCTTTCACTACTCGTTAAATCATTTGGAGCTTCTTATGAAGCGCGATGGACTTCTAACGTCAGCGTTATCCAAGTCATTTGGATCATTAAGCAAGAAATCTCCCAGATGGAGATTTATTTTATGGGAGAGAGCAGGACATGTACAGAGAAGGTGAGGTATAGTCTTCTCCTCCTCCTCGTCCATGCAACTTCTGCAGAAGTCGTTTGAATAAACGCCAAGCCCCGATGCGTGCCTACCTATCAGGCAGTGCCCTGTAATGGCACCTATAGTTTAACTAATATGCAGTCGGTTTAGTGAGATCAGACTCTTAGAGCATCGCAGGTCCAGCTTTGGCCAGATGTGCTTAGTCGCTAGACACGTATTACTACTTCTCCACCTAAGGTTTGTTCTCTCGATTGCGGACAGCTTGAATAAAAGTTTGCAAGAAGCGATTGGTATACCTAGAGAACCCTTTTCAAGTAAGAGAGGTAGTTTGGTTCAATTTTTGGCGAGTTCATCTGCCCTGCAGTTTCCTGGAATGTCTCTATGCCTTGGCACCCACCAGAGGTGAATGTTAAACTGCTCCGCCATCTCCTTAAGAAATGAACGGCAGTCAAGAGCTGCGATGGAATTTAAAGAGACTTAAAGAATCCACGGACTTGATCACGGCTCGACTGTCCGAGAATATACGGATGTCCTTTGTGGATATCGCATTTCTCTTTAGCCACGTCAGGGCTCCTTTAATCGCCATTTCCGCCTGGAATACGCTGCAATGATTAGGAAGACGGAAAGAGAGAATACGATTTAGCCTTTCGGAGAAAACGTCACCACCAACCCCGTCACTATTTTTTAATCCATCGGTGTAGAAGTGGATCGATTTATCTTCCGCAAATGCAGCGTCATCCCAGAATGATCTGGAAGGAATAGTGACTTGAAAGTTCTTTCCGAACTGTAATTGGGGTATGGTGTAGTCTATGTTTCCTGGTAGAGACTCAAATGAGTCCAGAATGATGGAGTGGCCAATATTATTGTTAACCCACTGCGAGGTAGCATTAAGGCAGAGAGCAGAACAGGCCGCTGTTTGCCTGCTAAAAATGTCGAGGGGTAATAGATGTAGCAGAATATCCAGTGGTGCCGAGGGGATGGTTCAGAGTGCTAGGGAGCATGAAATGAAAATCAAATAAATATTAGGCATAAACCGCCCATACAGTGCCTACCCTGGTGGGTTTTTATTTATTTTTGCACAATCATTGCATGTGTGGTTGAATGATGTGCATGAATCATGTGCCCATCTGTGACATATTATACACAATAACCACTCATCTTTTTTTTGAACTATACTCCTCTCCGCACCCAACACAGTTGTTTTTGGCAAAGTCTTCCGGTTCTTCGGAATCATCGTATAGGGATATTTGATCTTCGAATGATGACGAGTTGTTGATTTCACTTTATTGACCCTCTTTTTCTTTATGGCTAGTTTTTTTCGCTTTAAGTTTTGAAGGCCAACGTTCTCCACCGTGTTCAAAATCCGAGCGTTTTGCTTTCTTGGGTTGGGCCTTATTGGCTTTAATGGCGATGGTATTCACGATATGATGGCAAGTATGTACCTTTAATACAAGTTTAGTAACACTTAATCACGTTTACCTTAGAAAATTTCAAATAGGTAAAGCAAAGCATTCCTAACTAAGTTGCACTCATTAAAAATAAGTTGAGCAGGTGAGATGGTATGCGTCCGCAGTAGACACAAGTGGAAAAGTGTGCTATGGAATGCGTCATCTCACAATCAAAAAACTTAGCCATCCTCCTTTTTTATCATTTTCACTAAATCTTAAAAACAAAAAAAGCAGGTAGAGTCTTAAAAATGTTCATAGATAGGTCATAGCCAATACATTAATGTATGTATTGCCATAACATAGGCATCTAAAGGGTGATTTTTTTAAGGTTAGGATTTTCATGCATTAGTATTTGACAGATCACGCGGGATTTCAGACATGGTGTCAAAGAGAAAGATGCTCAGTATGCTTTGACATTTCATCATGAATAGACTTACTAACGAGCAACGCTTGCAAATCATAGAATTTTATTACCAAAATCAGTATTCGGTTCGAAATGTGTTTCGCGCTTTACGTCCGATTTATGGTCTACATAATCGACCAAGTGAGCAAACAATTAATGCGATTGTGACCAAGTTTCGCACTCAGTTTACTTTATTGGACATTAAACCAACCACACGAATGCGTACAGTGCGTACAGAAGAGAATATTGCGTCTGTTTCTGAGAGTGTTGCTGAAGACCGTGAAATGTCGATTCGTCGCCGTTCGCAGCAATTGGGTTTGTGTTATTCGACCACATGGAAGATTTTACGCAAAGATCTTGGTGTAAAACCGTATAAAATACAGCTCGTGCAAGAACTGAAGCCGAACGATCTGCCACAACGTCGAATTTTCAGTGAATGGGCCCTAGAAAAGTTGGCAGAAAATCCGCTTTTTTATCGACAAATTTTGTTCAGCGATGAGGCTCATTTCTGGTTGAATGGCTACGTAAATAAGCACAATTGCCGCATTTGGAGTGAAGAGCAACCAGAAGCCGTTCAAGAACTGCCCATGCATCCCAAAAAATGCACTGTTTGGTGTGGTTTGTACGCTGGTGGAATCATTGGACCGTATTTTTTCAAAGATGCTGTTGGACGCAACGTTACGGTGAATGGCGATCAATATCGTTCAATGCTAACAAACTTTTTGTTGCCAAAAATGGAAGAACTGAACTTGGTTGACATGTGGTTTCAACAAGATGGCGCTACATGCCACACAGCTCGCGATTCTATGGCCATTTTGAGGGAAAACTTCGGAGAACAATTCATCTCAAGGAATGGACCGGTAAGTTGGCCACCAAGATCATGCGATTTGACGCCTTTAGACTATTTTTTGTGGGGCTACGTCAAGTCTAAAGTCTACACAAATAAGCCAGCAACTATTCCAGCTTTGGAAGACAACATTTCCGAAGAAATTCGGGCTATTCCGGCCGAAATGCTCGAAAAAGTTACCCAAAATTGGACTTTCCGAATGGACCACCTAAGACGCAGCCGCGGTCAACATTTAAATGAAATTATCTTCAAAAAGTAAATGTCATGGACCAATCTAACGTTTCAAATAAAGAAAATAAATTTTATGCGTTTTTTTTTTAAAAAAAGTTCTCAAGCTCTTAAAAAATCACCCTTTATGTACCCAACGAATTAAAACGAAACCGAGAAAAAAAGGCGTGATCGAAAAATGCCTACTAAGCTGAAAGGAAGGCTCTACACCGCAGCTGTGCGCCTTGCGCCCACATCCGGCTCACAATCTTGGACAGTGTACTAAAAGTTTGAGGACAAATTAACGGTAGCTGAGATGAAGGTGCGACGCGTGACAGCAGGAGTAACAAAGAGGAAGCCTTCACGTCAAAGACAGTTGGTACTGTCATGTTCTAGAGAGAGATCCTTCGAACCCTGTCAAAAAGGCAATATCAATTAACGTTCCAATACAAACGCGAAAGAGATGCAGGCCTACAAACTCCTGGATCACACAAATAGAGCAATACCAGCATTTGATTGGCCTCAGCGACGAAGTGATTCAAAAACGGGAGGCCTGCCGTTATTGAGGTCGAACCGACGAACCCCACAGGCGGACCAGCATCCAGCATCGAACTGCATCCGTAGTTAAGTGGGAGGGTTATGATCCCATTAATCCTGATCATAGCCTCACCGTTATAAAGGGAGAAGGAGAAGACCAGCGGAAACCCGGCGAACGTTACTACGCGTACATGAGCAACATTTTTTTTTTTTTTAATTGGCTAAAGGGATTTTTTATTTTTCTGTAATTGATACAGTACCCTTATAATGTTACCACAGCGCAGGCATTATTTTTGTTGCTGCAAGCAGCACCCAACAAATGATTCATTGCCTCTTTTTAGGTGCTGCTTACTACTTGCATTGCAGTCTTACCATTTTTAAGTTTTGTTGGTAATTTGGAAAAATTAAATAAAATTTTCATAAAGCAGTTTCAAAATGCAGTTGTGGGCAAACTGCTAAACCTATTTTGACCAAACTTCACAGAAACACTCTTAGGCCAATATCAAAGATTGTTTAGTTCAATTTGTTCAGTGGTTTCGAAGTCTATAACATACGAACAAACAAAAGTACATAGGTACATCGACTCGCATTTTTTAGTACATAGGTGGCAGCGGCCAAACTTTTATAAAACTTTGCATTTAATTCAACAAGCCAAACATCGTTAGGCAGCATTCAAATAATTATTATACCCTATTCTAGGGGTATATTAATTTTGACGCATAGTTTGTAACATACCTTAATATTGCCCGTAGACCCCAAAAAGTTACTATTTTTATGATCAGCATCGTTAGTAATGTCGATCTAGCCATGTCCGTCCGTCCGTCCGTCGGCAAAAATTAGGCCTTAAACTGGACCTAGAGAGCTGAAATTTTAACCATATAGGGTCCGAAATAATCAAGTTTACGAATTTTTGTAATCCGCCCACAGACACGCCCACAAACTCAAAAAAAACAAAATTTTGGAAAAAATCGAATTTTGAGCTAGAAAGCTGAAATTTTGTATATATGATCTATGACTCCTAAAACTGCTCGGGATACAAATTTTTCAAAATCCGCCCACTGACATGCCCACAAATAAATAAAACAATTTTTTTGAAAATCCAAAGTTTGAGCTAGGGAGCTGAAATTTATAATATATACTCTCTATGGGCCCTTTATACTCATGTGTAAATATTTTCAAAATCCGCCCACTGGCACGCCCACAATTATAATTTTTTTTTTTTTTTGAAAATTCAAAGTGAGCTAGGGAGCTGAAATTTATAATATATACTCTCTACGGGCCCTTTATGCTCAGTGTTAATTTTTTTTAAATCCGCCTACTGACACGCCCACAATTAAATAAAACAATTTTATAGAAACACCCAAGTTTGAGCTAGGGAATATTTTTTTTTGATAAAATCCTTTAAATGTTATATAACAAAATAAATAGAGCGTTCTTAACAATTCAACCATACTTAGACTTTTGTCACGCCCACTTATAAGGGATAGGAATAAGAATCGGGTATCCAACAGTTCGCCCAAGCGGACTGTAGCCCGTCCCTATATTTTTTTTCTCATTCAAAATAATCTCACAAACTAATGAAATCTTTTGTATTAATTTTGCGGTTGTAAACTAAAGAAAACTATTACAATGAAAAAGAACAAAAAACAATTAATTAAAACTTAGTTCTCATGAGAAATCCAAGATTTATTTTATTTCCCGTAAAGTTTGGAATGCAAGTATTCAACGAATATTTCTCAATTTAACAAATTGGATTTGTTATGTGAGGTTTCTGTTCTATAATTTATTAAAGTTTAAGGTGTGTACACATGGGAAAAATTAAAGGCAACCAAACAACTACTCATATCATTAGTCAATATTTCCTTGCTAATTCTATAGTCGTTATTTATACGAAATATTTGTACCTATGAATTGGGCAATATAATTAATGGATAGGTATATGTATCTCTGTCCGTTTGTCTGTTATGACATGTAATCAATTAAATTGTGCGACCTTGGGACTTGAAACCCATTTTAGTTGTGTTGCTTTTAGTATACAAAAAAAAAATGCACCAACTGGGTCAAGTGATTGCAGATTTATCGTAAAATGACAA
Source organism: Portevinia maculata (assembly GCA_949715645.1). Classification (NCBI taxonomy): domain Eukaryota; kingdom Metazoa; phylum Arthropoda; class Insecta; order Diptera; family Syrphidae; genus Portevinia; species Portevinia maculata. Next base: position 228,492,146 of record OX454526.1, read on the forward strand.
TTCATCTAACTTCATTGCTTCATTGCTGTAACTTCAGTGTTGTGAAAAGCAACAAGCAACTGATTTTAAGGACAGACAAACTTTTTATACATCATCGAATTTCTTCCCTTTTGAATGAACCATGCAAAATTTATTCAAAAATCTTGATGTATGAAAATTTGATTTATTTTTATTAATTGTTTGCAAGCTCCAATTGAAATCGGTTAGCAGCATGACATATGTCTATAAAAAAAAGTATAAATTTCCCTTAACCCTGGGTATAATATCCATTATGTTTATTCGAAACATGTGTCCGCCGTCACTTCTTCTTCTCATTTTTTTATTCTTTAACGACGAGGTTATGATCTGGGCTGAGGGGATCATAACCCTCCGACTTCTTCCGCCTTCTTTCGCGATTGTTAAGGAACGTTGATTGGTGTTGCGTCTACCTCAACGGTCTGTAGAAAGTGATTGAATTGGTCAGTGTGCATCATTCATACAACAGGCAAACAGATAGTGAGTGGCATGGCAAGTAGTTTCATTCAGCATTCCCGTCCTAACTACAACGTTTCAGTTATTATTATTTTTCCACTTTCCACTGCCCACTGGGGTGAACTTCCGGATACTATATCCATATTTACATCCCCCAAAACGGCCGTAACTATGGTTTGAGAGTCTTTGTCTATTTTGGAACATTTTTTTTTTCTAGCAAACTTACCAAAAATTAAGGGAAAAAATTCATATGTGCAAGTTGTTAAAAAGGGCATTGCCTACATATTCTGTAAATTTTGTTTATTAACGTTTTTCAATGCTTTTAGCGAAAAAAAAAATACTTTTTTTCAAAATCGCCCTTAAAAGTTAAGAAATTTACTAGGGTGGCACTACAGTCCGGGGGGGGGGGGGACCTGGGCCTCAACCAACACGCCTCTCCATTTAGCTTGATCTTTGGCTAACCGCCTCCAGTTGCGCACTCCAAGTCGGTTGAGGTCCCCTTCATATTTTGCGCGCCACCTAAGGCGAGGTCTTCCTCTACTGCGTTGAACCTCCGGGATAAAATCGAACACTCTTCGGCCGGAGCGTTGGTGTCCATTCGCACTACATGTGTCCTAGCCATCTTAGTCGACTGATACGTACTTTTCTGACCAGGTCGACGTCGCCGTACAAATCGTAGAGTTCCCGGTTAAATCTCCTCAAAAATCACTCGAAGAATTTAGCGTTCGAAACGACCAAGAACATCTCTTTCTGCTTTTGATAACGTCAATGGTTCTGAGCCATAGAGCAGGACTGGGATGATGAGGGTTTTATAAAGAGTCTCCATAGTATTTCTTGACAAGGCCTTAATAGTCAGCTGCCTTCTTAGACCAAAGAAACAGCGGTTGGCAAGTGTAACTCTTCGTTGGATTTCTGCTGTGGTGTCTTTGTCAGAGTTTAAAACGAAACCGAGGTAGACAAAATCCCACACCACCTCAGAGGTGTAGCTGTCTATCGTGACGTTCTGTAAGATTCATGTTGTGTGTCCCTTCTTGTTGACAGCAGGTATTTTCTTTTGCTCTCATTCACCACTAAGTCAAATTTTGCCGCTTCTGTGCTAATATTTGCAAATGCACCAGTGACATCTCGCTGAGTTATGTCAATTATGTCAATGTCGTCAGCGTATGCCAGTAGTTGCACAGACTTTTGAAAAATTGTGTTGGCTTGCCAGTTTCGCACAATTTTCTCAACCATGATGTTGAAAAAATCGCATGACAGCGCATCAGCTTGTCTAAATCGTTTTATTTACATCAACGGTCTCGGTGAGATTGTTCCGACTTTTATAGGGCAGCGAGCGTTCTCACATTCAATCTGCACAATCTCACAAGTTTGGCAGGGATGCCACAACTAAACATGGCTCTGTATAAATGCTATAAAATGGTTTTAAAGCCGCATATGAGCCTTAAAAGGTGGGTTGTATCGATTTGGACTTCTTGGGTTTTCTCCAGGATCTGCGGTAGTGTGTATATTTGGTGGGTTGTGGACTTACCGGTCTTAAAACCACACTGGTAGGGACTTATCAGTTCGTGACGAATGGTTTCAGGCGTTCGCACACTACAGCAGATAGGATCTTATATGCAATATTGAGAGGAATGATGCCGTTTGGATCGGGCAAACGATGCTGTCGCTCCACTCTTCAGGCATACATTCCTCTGACCAGATCTTAGAGACGAGTTGGTGTATGCTCTCCACCAAGTCATCTCCTTGGCTGCCTTGAATAGCAACACTTACACAATAACTTACACAATAATGAAAAGGAAATCTTAGACTGATTATACCCTATTGACTCACAGTTTGTAACATGCGTTTGTATTGATCGTAGACGATATTACTATTTTGAATAATGGAATTATAGTTTGGTATAATATACTTTCTAGTGTCCAGAAATAACCAAGTGTAAGGATTTTTTATCCAGTTCGATGACAATCAAATGCTGATGTTATTGTGTTGGTATGATCATGGCCTGCCTGTACTGACACGCGCATGCTCCCATTATTGATTTTTGTTTAGCCGTCCTTTTATGACACGGTTTCAAGATGTTAATTGCGTCACTAAGCTTCCGACAACGATTCGCAACCCAATGCCACAACCACTTTAGGGGATGGGAATATGAAAGGGTATCCAACATTTCAACCAAGCGGACTGTAGCCTTTTCATATACGTATATCAATTTTATACGTATCATTATGAGACCCACAAAGATATCAACTGGGTATGAGTTGAAATTTTACTTAACCCAGCTTATAACTAAATTTAGGTTCTACGAGAACTGAATAGAAATAAATTGGTTCTACCTTATTTAGCAACTTCTCTGCCTTGCTTTTGTAAAGAATATTACATGCAATAATTAAATTCCGCCCTTAATCATGTTTCAAGAATAAACTGATAAAATGGAATGAAACTTGAGCCAGTTAAATTTATTTCAACAGAGAGCTTTTAAAGGTTAAGTTAATATTAAGTTTCTAAATTGGTTAAAAAATCTGTCATTTGGAGCTGAAGCATCAATGAGCTTCTTGCTTCTTGTAAGTTAAAATGAAACACCTTTCATGGCACCGTGAAGAAGAGAGTTTTTTTTTAACAGGGATGATTTTATTGTAGTTGCTTTATCAAGTTAAGTATTTATTGAATGATGGGCGCATTTCGCTAGTTCGTTGAACCTTATTTGCTGAAACTAATAGTTTGCGATGCCTTCAGTTTCGCACTCCTTGAGCTCCCTTCCACATGTTCGGTCTTCATCGCCAACTCAGTGTTATCCCTGCAGATTGGCTATTGTTCTATCTTTAAAAGCCAATCTGAATCAAGAAACGAACATGTATATTTGTAAGTAAGTCAACCTAATACAATGTATCCCATTCAATTGCAACACAGATAACGTTCAATACAGCTAGCAAGATCCCTTACTTTCACATCCGTTGTAAAAATCGTTATCATCAATAAATAGTTTCAGTTTAGCTGTATACATTAGTAAAATAATTAACTTTCTATCCCCTCTCCCTGCTCAGTTGAATTGAATAAATTTCGCTAGTTAAACTGATGCCTTTTGACGTTTTCAGCGCTCTTCACCGCGACTTTGACGAATATGACAGCAAATTGCTAGAGCACTTAAAAGTCCATTGATAACGCTTTAGAAGCGGAACATTAGTTGTGTGCCTTAAACAGATATTTGACTAATTAAAAACTCTTATCAGGAGTAGGTGGTGAGTGCGAGCGGGGCACCAGTTCATGTGCTATCCGCCAACACGTTTCACTTGATTTTAATTAGTTCGGAGATCTGTGCACGAACTTTACCGTTTAATACGTCTTTACACTCAAATACTGTAGTATAATTTTACGTGTCACATAATTTTTTGCAGTTAATGATTATTACTTTCTGTTTTGTTCTCTTCCACAGTGCGGGACATTAGAAGCACCCGATTCATACCATCACCAGAGATCAACCAGAATGGACGCTTTCCAAATTGATGATGGTTTCCATTCGGATGGTGGAACCGAGACCCCACCACCTAGCCCCAGCTCGGGTAGTTCAATTGCATCGACATCAGATCACGGATCACTGGAGAGCGTTGACACTGGTGGAGCTCAGCGCCTGGCTGTGTTGTCATTCGAACAGGTTCGTAAACTACATGACGTCATGGACGAAACAGTTGCCATACATGGCAGGGGAAACTTTCCCACTCTGGAAGTGAAATTAAAAGACTTAGTTAACTCAGTGCGCAGGAAGCTGGAGACCGACGTCGCCGCTGGCGGAGCTGGAGTCATAGTCAAGGATATACGCTTGAACGGCGGAGCCGCTAGTCATGTTTTAGCATCGGAAGATCAGCCATATAACGATTTGGATCTTATCTATGCCATTGATTTTAGTTCGAACCGTCATTTCGATCGAGTCAAGACTGCTGTGCTGAACACACTGCTGGATCTTTTGCCGGAGGGTGTATCGAAGCGTCGCATCATGCCGTGCGCCCTTAAGGAGGCGTATGTCGGCAAAATGGTTAAAGTGAACAACAACAACGATGGCGATCGATGGAGTCTCATCTCGTTGGGCAACTCGCCGGGCCACAAGAATGTCGAACTGAAATTTGTCGATTCCATGCGCAGACAATTCGAATTCAGCGTTGATTCTTTCCAAATCGTCTTGGATTCGCTATTGCTGTTCTATGACTGTGCTGCTCTGCCGATTTCTGAGAACTTCTATCCAACAGTTGTTGGCGAATCGGTCTACGGAGACTTCCAAGAGGCTCTGTATCATTTGCAAAAGAAACTGATCTCAACACGACAGCCCGAGGAAATCCGCGGTGGCGGTTTACTCAAATACTGCAACTTGCTGGTAAGAAACTATAAGCCGGTCGATACACAACGAATAAAGACACTCGAGCGCTACATGTGCTCAAGATTTTTCATCGATTTTCCGGATATCAACATACAGACTGTCAAACTAGAGGCATATCTGAGAAATCACTTCTGGGGCATTGACGAGGAGCCCCTTCAATATCAATACCTGATGCATTTACGTGAGGTGGTCGAGACATCAACTGTATGCCTGATGGGACACGAGAGACGACAGACACTGCTGCTAATACAGTCGTTAGCAATGCAAGTGCTCTGCCGGGAGTCACAAAAACAGCAACAAGCACAAGTACAAGAACAATTGCAGCACCAACATCAGCAGCATCAACAAGCGCAACAACAACAACATCACCAGCAGCAGCAACAATTAACGCAGGCGATTGTTGTCGATATGCAGTCCCAACAAAATGCAACAGCCACAACCCAACATCTTTTGGTTCAACAGTCGCCACAGTCAAATCAAGTATCCGCAACAGTTTGTTGCCAAAGCCAGGCACAAGACGGTCAACAACAGCAGCAGCAAGTGCTGGCCGTAGCCCAACAACAGACTCAAGCGAGCGTACCTCAAACGATACAAATCCAAGCCGGTCCTCCCGGTCTCATATATGCCAATGGAGTTTATTACGCACCTGTGATCCCCGCCACAATCTGCACATGCAATTCAACGTGGCTTAGCACGTGATTAGCGCTGCTTCCAGCAAGCTCATCATTACCATCATATTCTTCAACATCATCACCATCATTGCAATCTTGTCCATTATATAGATCTTCATCATCATCCACCCCATCAATTTCAGACAATGCTCGCACTTACGCAACACAACATTTTCTGAGCTGTGAGTGCATCGACGGCCATCTTGTAATGCCTGCCTACTACATATGGCCTCAAAACAACACCACAAAACCGGTCGAATTTTCTGCAGAAAACCAATGGACCTTCAACTACTCTTCAACGATGGACCGTATCTGCGCCACTCCTGACACTCACCATCCTTCGCTGACTCCATGCAGGTGATCACATACAACAACAACAACAACACCGCCAGCAACAACTCCTTACACACATTTTGAAACACAGAAAAGTCAAATCATATTGTAAACAATTTTTACAAACTAACATAAAAAAAAAATACTTTACTGTAAGATCCTATTAAATTTATAAAAATATAAATATAAAACAGGAAAATACATAAATATATACAACCAAAATTATTAAAACTACTCACACAGACATAAATTGGGTAAACAAAAAATCTTCCTATTTGTATTAAAAAGAAAATAGATCATTTGTCTTGCGATTCTCTTTATTCTTATTACACAATAAAAGAAGATTAATTACATAAACTTAGTATATATATATAAAAATATAATATATATACACATATGGCTTAAGGTGAATGACTTAAACATGTAAAATCAAAATAAAAGTAAAAAAAATATAACTACAACCTTTTCTTTCGGCTTGCATATTATTTTTGATTTATAATTTTCTTTTATCTTAATTTTAAATTAAGTAATAAGTTTAAAAAAGTTATTAATCATATGTCCAGAGTATTCCAGCAGGAATCAAATTATTTTATCAAAAAGATAAATAAAAATATAAAACCGGAGAAACTTAATTCTCTGGACGCAAAAAAAACAACATAACAATTTTGTGGTGATAAAAATAGTTCATATAACCATAACTACACTTCGTAAATGCATAATATTATATAATTAATAATATTTACACCATTTTCTTTATTCTTAATTTTTATTTTAATTCTTAACAATGGAATAAAGAAAATATTTTAATTATTCCACTGAAACAAAAAACACAGGTTTTCTCCTCATTTATTTCCAATACACATTTATTGCAATACGATTGTAATATATTGTAAAAGTAATCATTTTGAAGTCCAAATTTTCTAATTCATAATTAATAGTTTTTTTTAATTATTTTATTGTTTAAGACATTTGTATTGTATTTAGTCGTACAGCAAAGAAAAATGCGTGTACTTTTATATTTTAAGTTTTAATGGTTAATTATTAAAAGAAAAACACATCAATAATAAAATATAACTTTAGTTACATTGTCTTAAATTTGTATTTCTGTTTTGTCTGATTTATAAATCAGTGTAATTTAAAAAACAAAAAAACAACAAAAAAAATACGCGCATATATAAATAATGCGTAAATAAAAAAAAAACAATTTCCTTTATTTTTTTGATATTGTTATATAAAATATTTAGTTAATTAATAAATATAGTTATTAAAAATAAAACTGATAAATAAACAACAAAAAAAAAACACATTTCTTGAGATTTGTAATAAAAATTAAGTTTTTTTGTGAATTGAAGTCATACCACAAAAAAAAAATTAAAAAAAAAAAACTTGTTTGCGTTTTATTTTTGCATATTTGTTTTAGTTGCGATTCTTCTTTGATAAATTTTATTGGAGGTGGTATCCTTATGCATGTATTTGCATATTTTAAAGACGACTTTTTAGCATCTTGGTTTGTTTGACACTCGAACACATCATTAATTAGATATTAGAATAACAATAAAAAAAATCAATGACAATTAGTAGCTAGTTGTATTCTATTAACATAGTTATTTATATTCCGTTTGTATATCACGATCGATGGGGTTTCCCATGACGCAGACAAACCTTTAAAATTAGAAAAGACAGAGAAAGCTTAAATATCAAGTTAAATATATCCGGTGAATGAATTAGTTCATCGCTTAGCAGGATGTACTATTTTTAAAGGAAGTCGTCACATTTGCAGCTAGAATAGATACTTACTCAATGGTCTCCCAGCCTGTGAAGAGCCTTCCATCCTCTGCGGTCCCAGGGCACGCTGCTTCCAGTTTTCCCGACCAAGCGCTCTGGCACCAGCGATGGCTTGGTATTTAATTGCTGGTTCAGTCTTCCTTTCTTTCTCGATCCTGAGGGCTTGGAGTCTAAGATCCTCTTGGGTGGAGCATTATTATTGTAGTCGACGTGATTTGGCTTTTTTGACTACATCAACATCTTGGTACTGCACTTAGAGTTCGCTGCTGTATCCTGCCCTTCGTTTGCCCTTTTAGAGAACCAAACATTCATCGGAGTCTTTTTCTTTCAAAGAAACCCAATATTAGCCCCCCCTTTCTTCTTGTCGTCCAGCGCCATAAAGTTGAACTGGCAGGATAAACGTTAGATAGCCGAAGTAGCAGCCAGTTCCTATGGTATTTTTCAGTCGGATCTCCATTTATATGTCATTCGTAGAGTTGATGGTTTTGAGTATGTCGGCATTATCACGACGTCTACTAAGAGTTTGTAAATTTATTAATTTTAGACGGCTTTCGTAAAGTGGAAGATTATATGGGTCATTCCAACAAAGGTATCGCAAGGAAAAGCGAATAAATCTTCGTTGAACGGCTTCAATACGATGACTATGAACATGGTGGTAGGGAGACCATACTACGGAGGCGTACTCAAGAAGAGGTCTAACAAAAGTGACATACAGAGACTTAGTGACATAGGGATCGGAGAATTCTTTCGACCATCGTTTAACGAAGCCTAGAGTTGAGTTAGCTCTGTTAATGATATTATCATAGTGAGATCGAAAATTGAGTTCGCTATCGCATAAAACACCTAAATCACGAATTAAAGTGACAATTGCAACTGGTTCATTCTCAAAAAAATATTGACGTTGTGGTAAGGGAGGGCGTTTTCGGGAGTAGGTAATGGCTTGGCATTTATTCACATTAAGTTCGAGAAAGTTGTGTTGGCACCAAGTAAAGAAATTGTTTAGGTCAGCTTGAAGAAGTCGAAAATCGGCCATGCATTTAATATGTTTAGAAATATGCATGTCGTCAGCGTAAATCTGAAGGTCGGATCCATTAAGGATGAGATCCACATCGTTAATGGTCAATAGAAAAATCAGAGGACCTAAATGACTTCCTTGAGGGACCCCAGATGTAGGGCAGATAGGGTTGGAGCTGCAAGATCTAAAAACTACTGTGTAACGACGGTCATTTAAATACGATTGAATCCAAGATATAAGAAAGGGCGAGAAGACATAGGATTTAAGTTTGAAGATAATAATGTTATGAGATACTTTGTCAAATGCTTTACTAAAATCAGTAGCGATAGCATCAACTTCGTTTCCAGCTTCCAAGGAGCAAATAGTGTTAGATACGAACTCAGTTAGATTGGTAGTTGTAGACCTACCACTAAGAAAGCCATGTTGTTTAGGGGAGACAAGTGGTTTACAATGAGGAGCCAAAATATCATAGATTATACTCTCAAACATTTTGGGCATGCAGGAAAGTTTGGCAATGGGTCTATAATTAGAGATATCTCCTTTGCACCCTTTTTTATGAATTGGGATAATGAGCAAGTCTTTCCATGTCTTTGGGAATACACCTTGAGAAATGGAAAGTTGGAAGAGATCAGTGAGTGGTTGAGCTAAATTGGATACGCAGCGTCTAAGGACAACAGCAGGAATCCCATCAGGACCCGAGGAAAAGTCATTCTTCAACAAGCTGATTTTATTAATTACCGAGGATAGGGATATGTTAATGGAAGTAAGGTTGATTTGGATACAGTATTGTGCATATGATTAAAGTTGTTTGTGTCAACCTCTCTATCGTTTGGAGAAAAAGCTTGACCAAAGAAATCAGCAAAAAGGTTAGAAATATAGTTTGGATCGGATGATAAGGAATTGTTATATTTTAGTGTTGACGGATAACCATCAGATTTTCTCTTTGAGTTTATAAATTTAAAAAAGAGTTTTGGATTCAAAATTAAATCCGATTGGGTTTGGATAAGATAATTTTTGTATACGGACTCGCTTAGGTAGGAGAAGTAGTTATAAGCTGAGATATAGTTGTAGAAGTCATGATTCGACTTCGAACAGAGGTATTTTTTCCAGAGTTTATTCCTCCTATTCCTAAGTGAGCGGAGTTCCTTGTTATACCACGAAGGTGAAGAAGTAGAGTTCTTCTGCGGTAGTAGGGGGATAGACTGAGAAAAACACGTTTGGATCTGTTCATAAAAGGTGGCTATTATAACATCAATGTTAGAGTCGTTGGAGATGAAATCAAAGTTTATGTTCTCAATAAGGTCGTTAAGTTTATCAAAGTTAGCTTTACGAAAGTTAAAACAATGCGACGTTAGGGGGTACGGCTTAATATAATCACATTTGAAAGCAAAGGTAAGGGAAATGGGGGGGTGATAGTTGTCGATCTTTGAAAGGATATTGTGAGTTTGGATGACTTCAGTATTATGAGCATCATATGAGAAAATCAGATCTAATTGTCTTTGCAAACAGTTTTTTACACCGCTCATTTGGGCGAGATTAGAAGAGAGAAGGCGTTCAGTAAAGAGGGTTTCTTTTTCCGAGCTGGCGTTGGAAGAAATGAAATAAGTCTCATCGTCAGATACTACCCAATTTAAACGTGGGAGATTGAAGTCGCCAACGATTATTATGTCATCTTCGAGATTAGAGAGATCAAACACATAGTCCATTGCATTAACCAGAAGCAGATATACGGTTGTTGGTTGGGCGGGTGGTATGTAACAGCACAAAATGTAGAGGGAACGTTTAGATAAACAGACTTTAACACAAATAAGTTCAAGGTCAACTGTGTTGAGAATAATAACCAGGGAAGAATTGAGGTAAGAATGAAGTGCCAACAAAACGCCGCGTCCGGGTGAAAATCTTCTAAGCGGATCTATGATAGGACTATCATTAGAAACTAAAACATCCTTTCGAAATACATTAAAATCGGAATTAAAGAACTCGTTATTATGAAAATCTGGTGTAAGGTTTGTTTCAGTGAGGGCAAATACATCAAAAGGAAGTTTTTGGGAGTTTAAGTAAACGTTCGAACTTTTGGTGCGCAGTCCCCTAACATTTTGGTAATAGATAGATACAAATTGGGGTCGAGGAGGGTCTGAAACACGGTTGTTAGGAACGAGGGGGATTATTATTGCGTTTTGTCTTGAATTGCGATAGCCGTATAGAATCAACGTAAGAAGCATAAGCGATGAGATCCTTTTTAACATCAGAAGGTGTGAAATTAGAAATAATTTTGTGATACAGGTTGAAAAATCTTAACGGGTCGTTGAAGTTAGTTGGAAGACCTTCTTGATGAATGGATACCATTACGTTGGTTCTCGTAGCACCATCAACACAGATAGAATCATGTTTATCATGGATGTATGCTAGATACAAACGTACATTCGCATAGATGCGAGGATTTCTAAGGCGAGATATAACATAGCGCCCATCCTCGTTGAGGTCAGCGAATTTTTTTGTCATTTTGACAACTGGTGGGAATAGAGGATCAAGGAAATTGTGTGGGAGATTAGGAAAATCATTACTAGCGGCAGTTTTGTTAGGGGCCGAGGGCAAAATATTATTTGCATTGACACCTGACCTGCGCACTATTTTCTGCGGAACAAGACTGAAGAAGTCACATGAAAGCGCAATTCCTTTCCGATATCCGGTGCAATTTCTGAATAATTCAGAAGGGCTGCTTCCAAACTGAACATTACACTGCCTGTTTTCAAGTGTCACGCTCACAGCTGGATCAGTTTTACCAGGATCCCATACTCGGCCATCACCGTATAGTCTTAAAACGTTACGTGCCAAATAGTTTGTTGAAGATTGGCTTGAGACGTTAACACAGTACCGTTGGATAGGATAATGGAGGCACTTGGGATAAACTTCCGTTAGTATCCTGTAAAGCTTCTACATTTTTGTTTGGTACCAATTTCAACAAACCAGAATGCCAAGAATATAATTTTGGAAACGGTTGGGATTGGATGTACCAATTTTTATCGGTGCCCAGACATATGAATTTTTAAGAGGAAGATGGTGCCTTGACATTGTGCAACATTATAAAATAATTTGGCACAATGACGCTTTTGAAAGTGACATTAGACCGAATATTAACAATTTGGCACTATGTGCATTTGGGTTTTGTGTAAGGAGGGCATCCTGCCACCTGCAACATCACTGCTTGGGGTCACTGTTAGATTTGAAGTAGGTGCGAGGGTGGGTATTTAAAAACTTTCTTGGAATCCATGCGAAGTAGGATTTTTGGCGACCCCAACTGGTTTGGTTTCAAGAGACTTTGCACATACCTAACTTCGCAACTATCAAACAGTGACTACAAGCTGAATCCCCCCTAAAATACAGATTGTACTGTTTATGCGATCTGCTAATGATTTCACAACTCTGCGTTTTGTTTAGATCTGCGTTGCAGGGCCATTTGGCCAAATCTCCCAAACTAATGTGGCCTTATGACGCTTTAACTAAGCGACGTTATGCCAAATTCTAACATTCGGTATAATGCCACTTTCAAAAGAGCCATTGTGTCAATTCATCGTGTCGCTTGGCAACTAATATTTACTGATCACATTCAACAGATTTGCTGTATAAAACATACGTTTTATGTATAATAAGGATTAGCATATAAACTAAGATTTGGAACCAAGTTTATAGCTAGGACTTAAAGCTAACGAGGAGAATGGTGAAGGAGATCGAGTTTGAGATAAGGTAGCTGCGGTTGAATTTAAGACTCTAACTCTGAACATATGAAATCGGTGAAACGTTACAAACGGTTGGGAAGTTTGGAGAATTCTGCGGGCTACCATTTTAGGCTGACGAACGAAAGCGATGCACAGAGATCTGGTAATGTAAGAGGGTTTGGAAAATTCTGTGGGCCACCATTTAACAAAGCCAAGTGCTGAGTTGGCTTAAAAAATTATCTCATCAGTATGATGTCGGGAACTAAGCTCCCTGTCGCACAATATGTCAAGGTCACGGAAAGATGGAAAGAGTGATATATGTTGACCGTGGAAAGTTTAAGTGGAGTAGGGGATTTGTTTGTTGACCGTTTGATGTGAAAAGGTAATATTCTGGTATTTGTTGAAATGAACTCTGAGCCATTTTTGAGGCACCAGGTGAAAAGAAGTGAATAGTTCGGTGCAGGGAAATAACTTCACGGGCAATAACTTCACCTGGGCAATAACTTCACCTCGAGTGGGCAATACCTTCACTTTACAATAACTTCACCCAAAATTTTGTGAAGTTATTTCCCACCTATATTTTGAGAATTTGTCTATTATAACTAAAGACCCTTGCACCCACTCCAAATCAAACAGCGACCCCAAGCAGGGGGCAGCATGCCCCCATAAGCATTACACTGTTTATGGGATTAGTTGCGAAATCGGAAGTAGATTCCATAAACAGTGCAATGCATATGGGGGGCATGCTGCCAACCTGCAACTCCCCTGCTTGGGGTCACTGTTTGATTTGGGGTAGTTGCGAGGTACGTTTCTTGAATTATCATAAAATGTTAAGAGAATTTATTTCCCACTAAAAAGTGTAGTTATTGCTCACCATCAGTGGGCATTAAGTTCACAAAAAAAAAGTGAACTTATTGCCCACTCGAGGTGAAGTTATTTCCCAGGTGAAGTTATTGCCCGTGAAGTTATTTCCCTGCACCGAATAGTTCTTGTCTTGTGAAAAAAGTGTGTTTAACAAATTTTGTAAATTTTGTTATATATATATATCGGTGACAGATTACCAGCATTTGAGATTCAGGTCGGTTCGGACCTCCGTGTGGGGGGGGGGGGGGGGGTCCGGAGGCTATTAGGCTTTTTTTTAATACATAGTAGGAATAAGAGAAGTGATTATTTAAGTTATGCAACATCATTGATAAATGATTTTGTATCATCTTAAGCTATAAGTGGGAATATTTTTTTAAAAAAAAAGAACTCAAGAGTTCATCTGGTCCAGTTTACAAATTCATAACTGAAGTAGGTCCCTATAATTAAAGTGTAGAATTTAAAATACTATTTAAAATTATAATAATAAAAGAAAATCTTGGTATGATACCTATTATGTATGTCATACACGGCTGAACCACTCTATTCCTCTTGTTTTGGAAATCCAATGCAGATCTTCCACTCCCCGGCTCTGCTTATGTAGTTATTGTCAGAGTTGGTGTTTTATTTATATTTGTATTTTATAATTCTAGGCATTTTGAACTGGATGTAAGCTACATCCGTGGACTAAGGAAACATTTTTTTCATTATACGCCGATGTCTCCCTCAGCAAACAATCTGTTTTGGCAAAAAGTGGAAGACTGGTTAACGTGGGCTCCGATTTAATGGAGTTTAGTCTATCGGTTACAACTTAGTGAAATTATTCTCTTCCAATCGTGGTCTCGCCATCTATATACATAGTGACGTAGCCTACCAACTTCAGCCTCAATATGGTCATTGTTCCAATCCGGAATTTTATTTCATTTGGCTAAAATTGTATGTCCGTATGCGATTAATCCATTACTGTTTTATTTACAGAAGCCCAAACTTGGACAGGCGTTCAACTTCGAATGAGTTTGATGCCCTGTCTGATTCCATCACAAGAATTGTGACCCGTCATCCTCGTAATGAAATCGTCATTGCGGGCGATTTCAATATATATAATTCAAGTTGGCTTCGACATTCTGGTCAGACAATACCCGAAGTACGTTTAGATCTTTACTTAGGCAAATAATCTAACTCAGCTTTGTAAATGAGGTGACACAAATACCAGACATTAGCAGTCAAACCGCCAACACACTGGATTTTTTTCTTACCTCTCAACCTGACAAATACGCTTTAAACGTATTATCGTCTATTGGTTCGTCAGACCACTGAATTTCTCGTAGTGCAACCACATAGTTAAAGAACAAACTCCTACAACAACGGTATGACAATACGAGAAAGCCAATTGGGAACAACTAAACGTCATCTATCCCGCATTTACAATGACATTCTATAACTGTCAGCTCTTAAGAAAAAGCTAATCTGTTTACTGCTCACTTTGCAGCCATCTCAACGCTCCCAGATTTTGCTTTATCTCCCCCGCACTCCAGTACGTAGAATACTCCATGGAACCAATCCACTTTCGCACTCGTTCAGTGACTAGAGTACTTCTAGATTTTGAAGTTGACATATCCGCTAGTCCAGATGGTATTGAAGAGGTGATCTGAAGAGGTGATCTTCATCGGTGGCAAAACCATCTTTCCGAGAAGATGCCCGTCCCCAAAAAGCGAATCTTCTTCTCCCTCCTCCTACCGACTTACGTCCTTTTTTCCAAGGTCATCGAAATGCTGATAAACCGTAAGCTCATGAAATATCATGAATCCAGAAAACTTCTTAATGACCGGCAGTACGGTTTTCGCAGCAACAGGTTCACTGCTGTTTTGATGACTTATCTAAATGAAAATTGGAACCAATCTTTTCACCAGGGTGGTAAAAGTAAGATTCTGTCGTTTTCCATTGGTCCCATTCAATAATTTAGTCCTTTCGGAAACCAATGGAACATCGAAAATGGTCTTGTGCTCTATTGTGTATGGGTAAGTGAAATCTGAATAGAAAAAATAAGATAAACAAAAAATTCGCCTTTTTAAAATTGCTTCGAAAAGTACGTACATACATGAAAGAGTTAATATGTTTTAGTGAATTCGAAAGCATTCCGAAATGAAATCAGTAAGCATCACTCCGAAAATAGTACTCCGAGTGCACCAATGGAACATTTGGGGCATGTTTTTTTCTGTCGTGACTCTGATTGATCCAATCGAAAACGACATAAATTTTAGACCAAAAAATGCGCACTTACATCTGTCAAAGATGGCCCAATAGTAAACGGAATTTGTTTTAGCAATTTTTTCGAATATACATTGACTTGAAGCTCAAGTTGCAAGACAACACAAGTCGCCTGCAAGTTAATTTACGACTAGTTTTTTGAACGCGTTACCTAGCATCTGTTATAGCTGTCATAGCTCATAGGTTTTCAAAAAGGGAACTTAATCCTTCTGCACACGGACCGGATCATCATGACGCGATTCCTCTCCAGCAATGATAATGCGCAAACAAATCATTGCTGGAGAGTTTTTATTTTTATATATACGAGGGCGGGTCAATAAGTCCGTGACTTTTTGAATTTCTGACCTCTTAACTGAAACAGCAACACTGCTCCTGTCAACAGGCATCTGTCAGTTGACTCCTGTCAAAATTTAAACTTGCTGCGTCAGTTAGTTTGTGTTTGACAGCTATTTTTATCAGACTACTCACTAATTTGAGGAGAAAATGGAAAAAAGTGAATTTCGTGTGCTTATTAAGCATTATTTCTTGCGAAAAAAAACCATTACCGAGACCAAGGCTAAGCTTGAAAAATACTATGGGGACTCTGCACCATCGATTTCAATGGTAAAAAAGTGGTTTACTGAATTTCGTTGTGGCCGTACAAGCACTGAAGATGCCGAACGTCCTGGACGCCCAGTTGAGGTCTCTACACCCGAAACAATCGAAAAAAGTCACGATATGGTGTTGGCCGACCGAAGATTGAAAATGCGAGAGATTGTGGAAGCCGTAGGGATCTCGCATGGCTCAGTGGTTTCAATTTTGAATGATCACTTGGGCATGAGAAAGCTTTCCGCAAGATGGGTGCCGCGTTTGCTCACAGTCGACCACAAACGCAATCGTGTAACAACTTCACAGGAAGGTTTGGCATTGTTTAATCGCAATATGGAGGAGTTTTTGCACCGTTTTGTAACCGTGGACGAAACATGGATCCATCACAACACACCAGAGACCAAACAACAGTCAAAACAGTGGGTTTCTAAGGGTGAATCGGCGCCAAAGAAGGCCAAGGTGGGTTTGTCAGCCAATAAAGTTATGGCGACTGTTTTTTGGGATGCACGCGGGATAATCCACATTGACTACCTTCAAAAGGGAAGAACAATCAATGGGGAATATTATGCCAACTTATTGGACCGATTCAATGACGATTTGAAAAAAAACCGACCTCATTTGGCCAAGAAAAAAGTTCTTTTCCACCAAGCCAATGCAAGGGTGCACACATGTGCAGTTGCCATGGCAAAAAACCATGAATTGGGCTATGAATTGCTCCCTCATCCACCCTATTCTCCAGATTTGGCTCCGAGCGACTACTTCTTGTTCCCAAACCTGAAGAAATGGCTTGGTGGAAAAAGATTTGACTCCAATGATGAAGTCATCTCGCAAACAAAGGCCTATTTTGAGGACCTCGACAAATCATTTTTTTCGGAAGGGATAAAAAAATTGGAGAAGCGTTGGACAAAGTGTATAGAGCTCAAGGGACACTACGTTAAAAATAATTTTTTTTTTTATCAAAAAATCTGTGTTTTATTCCAAAAGTCACGGACTTATTGACCCGCCCTCGTACATATTATGTATACTTATATTGGAGTTGATTTTTTTTAGTTAGTTGTACCTTTTATCCGCCATTCGCAGTGCCTCATTGAAACATTGCAAAATGAATCTAAATTTCTCCGACGAATATTCAGCGAATAGCTTATATTTACTTGAGGTATTCGTCTTATAACAGGCGGTTAACTAGGCAGAATGCGCCAGCCACATTTATTCATCTGACATAAAAAGCGCAATCATCCATATATCCACGGATAGTCAAGCAGCTATATAAACGCCTTTAGCTCGCACACCCTTAAAACACTCGGATTAAGAAACTAGACCAATTATGGTGGGTTCCGGGTCATGTCGGGGTAGAAGGTAACGAAAAGGCCGACGAACTGGCCAGAAAAGGTTCAGAAACACCTTTCATAGGTCCCGAACCCTTCTACTGCACTCCTAGATCAGCAACAACGGCAGCAATAAAAAGCTGTCAACATAGAAAACGTATTTATATTATTGGGAAAGCATCTCAGGTCTAAGACAGGCCCAACGAGCCATTCGGGACTTCAATAATAATGCCAGCAATTGCGTAAATCTAGGCAGGCATGATATCATAAACTTAGTAGGTTACCTTACTGGTCACCATGGTTTAAGATATCTCCTGAGTGCCGACTTTGTCTTGAAGAGGACGAGTCAGCTGAACACATTTTATGTGAATGTCCAGCCCTTAATGGCATTAGAAAGAAGATCTTTTTCAGGGAACATATGAGCCCCGAAGTCGGGCGCAGTGACTCAATGGTTAGTGTGTCTGCCTACTAATCGAAAGGTCCCCGGTTCAATTCCCGCCGGTGCCAAGTAACATCTTGAGTTTTTTTCCACGTCTGACAAACATCCAAGAGTATCAATTGTCATGAGAACCTTTTTAAATTAGCCGTTCGGATTCGGCTTAAAATTGTAGGTTCATTCCACTTCGCAAAGAAAGTGGTTGGAGAAGCTAGGTTTTAGGCCCTATATGGGCCGTTAATGCATAATATTTATTTATTTATCTGAGCCCCGAAGACATAAAGAAATCTTCTAATGGCAAAATTATTCGCTTTACACGGAAAGTAGAAATTCTACTAGTTTAAACTTTTTCTGACCCATATGGTACAAAAGATCTTTTAGGTCGAAGTGCCCCCTTTAAAATCGCCTTGGCGAGCCAGAAGTTTATAAAAAAAAGAAAAAAAATAGGCAGGGACTCGTAGTAGCATTTCAAATTGAACGCGCCCATTCTTAAGGCCAAACCCCATAGAATCCGTCCATCCGTTGTGTTCATACCAACTTCAATGTTAACGTATTTAACGGAAGGAACAGTGGCATAGAATCCGTTATACACAGCCGAAGACACATTGGCCGCATTTAGCCCAACGGTACATGACGTAATGGCGTACCACTAAATGACCCCACTGCCTAAAATCTTAGGAAAATATAATACGATTTTTTACATTTCTCGCCAAAGCACCCTAATCGAAATGTCAAAAACAGCTTTACAATTTAAGCCATTTCAACCAATCAACGGTCGAGCTGCAATTAGGCAGTGGCATACTCAATTGTCTGTTATTGGCTGTCATATTCTCTCTTTTTTTTAATCCTACTACCAATGAATAAACCTCATCTCAATTTTGTAATGCTTGAACTTCAATGTGTGAATGTGTAAAGACTTCAACGGATAGAAAAGTAGAAAGCAAAGCTACTTTATCCGTCGACGTTCATAATATCCACGTTCCACACAAATGTGTGTATTCTACATAGCTGTCCGTTGAAAACGCCGCAGCTACGGATTGACGGATTCTATGCGCTATGGATTTGACATTAGCCGTGTTTTTTTGTACGCGGATATAGGAATAATTTCAAATTTGCAACTTATCCTATATACGTTAACTTTAGCGGGGATAGCTATCGCCGCTATTCCTCTAGCGGGGATAAACAGTGCTTCCAAAATCCATTTTCTTCGTTTCTGATGAATTGCTGCTATGAATTTTTCAGGAAATTTCAAAGTTTGACATCCCGCCGACCACTTATTCGTGATATTATTATTATTATTTTTCAAACTGTATTATAAGGGTAATTGAATTTAGCAAATCTGTTAATGTGAAATTGTTTTTTTATATTTTTATAATATGTTGGCATCAATTTCAATTGGCGGAAGTAAATATTTTTCAATTTCAGGATTTTCAATACAAATTTCCTAACTACAACTTACAGCTGTGTCACGGTGCATGTCATAGGTGCATCTGCATATGTGCTACCAAGTTTTTTTTTGATGAATTCTTAAGCGGCGATGGTCGTTCTTTTGTGACAATACTAAACCCGCGTGCAAAAAAACACGGCTATTGTCATGTTCGAGAAAGAGCTCGGATACAGAGAGCAAATTATATTTGTTGTATATTGTGAATACGTAGAAAAATGACAAACTATGAGCTTTTCACTTTTTAAATAATTTAAGATTGGCGAGAATAGACCTTCTACTTCACAACACATTGCGGTAAATTCAAGAAAAACAATTTAAATCAAACTCGAAGTTATTCGAAGGCAATCGAGTAGCAAAACTTGCGTGAGCTATTACAATGGCGTGAACTATTACAAAATCTGAAAAAAATTATCGATAAACTGTAGGAGCCTGTCTCCTGAATTTTCCATAACTGGTACCAATTAAGAAGTGTTCACTTAAAATATTTGTAAGCCCACTAAATTAACTTCACATCAATTAAGCTCCCATTTGTACATACATACGTTCGGATAGATACTTAAATAAGTTCTCCGGTTTATCTGATTAAGAGTCAAAGACAATTATTGTGCGTTTCTTTTTGACCAAGTGGTAAAGCACTTACTTCACTTTTAATTGCCAATATTTGTGATCCAATCAGAACTACAAAAAAATTTAACCATAAAATGCAAGTTCTAACAATGATAGAAAATCCTCTGCAGTTCGCAGGGGGAACTACCAACTATTTGAAAAATGTTGTTACATCATTTTACGATGAAACTTTTGCTGCGTAAGCAGGTCTGGTGTCTAATCATCTTTAGATAAATCTCCAGCAGTCGTTTGTAAAAGTTAAGTCCACTAACAGACGGACATATTGGCAGCACAGTACCGTGTACTCGAACTGGTGTTTATATGTGCAATCTCAAGAGACACTAACATCATAATTACCTCGTCACTTTCGTTAATTTAATAGGGTTGCTTGTGGTGGCACACAAGATGATAGTGACATGGCCAACCGTTTAGCGGTACACTCAATAGGATTAGATAGGCACTACCAATTCATCCGCTGGCGTTGCACTCTCTGCACATAGATTTTTATGAATAAAATAATATTTATTACAGTTTTAAATCACAATTGGGCAAGGGGCTCCAACAGCCATTGCGCCATACCTCTGGGTTGAACGACGACGTTTTCGATGATTTGCGGAAATAAATACGTTTTCGCCGCGCGCAAGTTGACTGACTAAGGTATCGCGAATTTGCATGCTAAGAGCTTTGAACCATTGTGATGGCAGAAGAATAAATCTGCAGCCACGAAAGAGATGTGTGAATTTATGGTTTTTTGATTTATGAGTAGACTTATAGAGAGATGTGTTTGAATAGGATTACTGGCTGATAAACTGTCTGTTTTAACTGTTTTCGAGAATGTCGTATGTAAGCCTAAAAGTTATTAGCCATTTGTTAAATATTTTACTTGAGTCCACATATTCAACAGGAGATTAAATAAAGTTGTTATAGGAGGGCGGGTCAATAAGTCCGTGACTTTTTGAATTTCTGACCTCTTTACTGAAACGGCAACACTGCTCCTGTCAACAGGCATCTGTCAGTTGACTCCTGTCAAAATTTAAACTTGCTGCGTCAGTTAGTTTGTGTTTGACAGCTATTTTTATCAGACTACTCACTAATTTGAGGAGAAAATGGAAAAAAGTGAATTTCGTGTGCTTATTAAGCATTATTTCTTGCGAAAAAAAACCATTACCGAGACCAAGGCTAAGCTTGAAAAATACTATGGGGACTCTGCACCATCGATTTCAATGGTAAAAAAGTGGTTTACTGAATTTCGTTGTGGCCGTACAAGCACTGAAGATGCCGAACGTCCTGGACGCCCAGTTGAGGTCTCTACACCCGAAACAATCGAAAAAATTCACGATATGGTGTTGGCCGACCGAAGATTGAAAGTGCGAGAGATTGTGGAAGCCGTAGGGATCTCGCATGGCTCAGTGGTTTCAATTTTGAATGATCACTTGGGCATGAGAAAGCTTTCCGCAAGATGGGTGCCGCGTTTGCTCACAGTCGACCACAAACGCAATCGTGTAACAACTTCACAGGAAGGTTTGGCGTTGTTTAATCGCAATATGGAGGAGGTTTTGCGCCGTTTTGTAACCGTGGACGAAACATGGATCCATCACAACACACCAGAGACCAAACAACAGTCAAAACAGTGGGTTTCTAAGGGTGAATCGGCGCCAAAGAAGGCCAAGGTGGGTTTGTCAGCCAATAAAGTTATGGCGACTGTTTTTTGGGATGCACGCGGGATAATCCACATTGACTACCTTCAAAAGGGAAGAACAATCAATGGGGAATATTATGCCAACTTATTGGACCGATTCAATGACGATTTGAAAAAAAACCGACCTCATTTGGCCAAGAAAAAAGTTCTTTTCCACCAAGACAATGCAAGGGTGCACACATGTGCAGTTGCCATGGCAAAAAACCATGAATTGGGCTATGAATTGCTCCCTCATCCACCCTATTCTCCAGATTTGGCTCCAAGCGACTACTTCTTGTTCCCAAACCTGAAGAAATGGCTTGGTGGAAAAAGATTTGACTCCAATGATGAAGTCATCTCGCAAATAAAGGCCTATTTTGAGGACCTCGACAAATCATTTTTTTTGGAAGGGATAAAAAAATTGGAGAAGCGTTGGACAAAGTTTATAGAGCTCAAGGAAGACTACGTTGAAAAATAAAATTATTTTTTTATCAAAAAATCTGTGTTTTATTCCAAAAGTCACGGACTTATTGACCCGCCCTCGTATCACACAATATGATAAACAAAAATCGATAAAAATCAAAGAATTTTTGGAAGAGGCTTGTAGTAAGACGAAGTTTGAAGCTTGAATATCAGGCATAACATTGTATATGTTAAATATCATTTTGCTGTCTCTGTGTCATCGTCTGTGAACCGCCACATCGCATTTAATAATGCTTATTTTGAGATTCGAATGAATAGCCAAGTCGTTCGAATGTCTATTTCCGTTCGAATTATACCGGTTTTCCTCAAATAAATTTCGATCGAATCTCAAAATACAAATTCTTTTAATTCGACAAACTATCGTTCGAATTCGAATGTCAAAATCAGCATGAACATCTCTTGAGCTTATTCCCAGCTGTCTCATTTTCAATTCTTCGCAACCAATTTAAGCACACCGTTCTTCATCGACATAGCAATGCCATTGCCTAGACAAACCTTGATACTTTCGAAGTAGTGTTTAGATACTCGTATCTTTGGGCTTTACCCAACAATAAGTGTAATGTGGAGCTTAAAATAGTGAATAATCTTCACACTGAATTTGTTATTAATACAGGCCTACGAGTATGTGTCTTGAACGGTTCTGATGCAGAACTATGGGATTACCTTAGATAATTTTTGTTTATAGACATCTCTTAACGAAAGTAGACTGGCAAAATCCTCCTCCAAACCCTCCCCGTGGGTGCCGGCTGGTAATGGTCACTACAATTGTCTTGTGCGATGTCAAGACGGTGATCAGCTAAGGTCAAGGGGCATCACTGTGGTATTCCTTTACTCATCAATAGTTCAATACCCAGTGATGCTCCTTTACCATAGGACGGAAGGAGCCTAATTTCAGTGGTCGTGCGAGCGTACATAGTTAATAAATCCGTGCCGAAGAATGTAAGGCTGAGGGCCAAATCAGTCATTAGCGAGCTCCTTCAGACGCCCAGGCAAGGTCTGTCGTACCCCTGTTGCCTTATCCCGGTATATCGGCTCTGCCGGGATGGACCTTTTGTTTCCGACCTACTCGTGGGAACAAAATTTAATTTCAACAGAAACATGCCAAAAAAAGACGATCAAATAAACGAAAACCGACCTAACCAACCAAGACGAACCCAGCCAACTAACCCAGGACAAACGCGACGACAACCAACTCTGCACCAGCAATTCGGACCTACTCACGACAACCCTCCCCATTTTCAAAAGCTTAAATATTAAAAGCGCTGAGAAGGGCTCCCAATCCTCGTTCAACACCGCCAATATTTTATCTGGGACCGAAGACGAATTGCTGGATGACAAGGAATCTGAGGACAACACCCTGAAACCACACGTAGTCTCCAAAGAGACAAGAAAGCGGAGTAACTACAGGGCCTCAAAACGATTCCTTAAAAAATGACAGAGAAAGACCCAACCTCTATGAATGATAGAGACAAGGCCTTGATCAGGAAACATAAGAGGGCAACAAAGAGCTTCGAAAATCAGAGGGCTTACAAACCCAATGAACCATCAGCTCCTGAACTGCAAAAAGGAACAACAGTAGTAGTGGTAGACAAATCCAAAGGTTGTCCTAATAAGACTAACAAGAAACAGTCTAAAACCACCAGACCCTCAGAAACAAAGAACAAGGTACAGGCTTCAAGCAGGGTCTCTACAGGCACTAAGGCCGGAACCTCTGGCACCTCTTCGAAGAGGCAACGGTCAGAGGAAGAGAAAAAAGAAAGCCGACCGAAAAGACCGAAGGCTTCAACAAGCCTAGACAGCACTCCGACGAGCCTAATAGCAGCAGTCATTGATGAGCAAGATCCCGATGGAAAGATCACAGCTGAGCACTGGCTGCTGACAGAAAACGTCATCCTTAAGGCTATGATGGTCAACATCCGAAATGGGGGACCAGATTACGATTTTGACGGGGCCGGATGGCCCAAAGGTGTGAAGATAGTGGGGTGTGGAGACGGGCATACTCTTGAGTTTCTCTCCAAAACCATCGCCAGCATTGGCGAACTGTGGGAGGGAGCCAAACTGAAGGTCATACCCAGATCCGCACTACCACTTAGACAGAAAGTCAAAGTCTGGATACCACCCCCCTTCGGCAAAGAAGAGGACAAGAACATCGTGGTCCTCCTATCTGGGCAGAACAAGAATATCCCGATCAAGGATTGGGTCAAGGTATACTCCAGAAGAAGTGGTGACGGCAAGGAGCTCTGCTTTGCAATAAACCAATCTTCTGCAGCCACCATAAGACAGACCCCAGGCAACAGACTGAAGTTCGGGCTAGGTGCCGTAAGCGCACGGCTGGATGAAGATGAAGAGCCAAAGGTTGCAAAAGCTGCTAGTGGTGCAAATTAATTTGCATCACTGTAAAGCAGCAACACATGACCTACTGCTGTGTGTCTGAGGTAAGCGTGGACGTGGCATTAATTCAAGAACCCTGGATTTTTAAAAATAAAATCCAAGGACTGAAATCGCCATACTACCATCTGTTCCACACTAAAGAAGAAGGTAAAGTACGAAGCTGCATTCTAGCCAAAAAAAAAACTGTAACATATTTTTTTCTTCACAGGTACAGCAATGGAGACACAGTGGCCGTAAAAATTGAAGCTCCGGAAAGGAACCTTATCCTCGCTTCAGTTTACATGGCACACGACGAGGAAAACCCACCATCCGATACAGTACGTGAACTAGTGGAGCACGCTAACACACGGAACACATCATTGGTGGTAGAGTGCGACGCGAATGCACATCACACGCTGTGGGGCAGCACAGGAATTAATAAAAGAGATGAGTCGTTGTTGGAATATATCAATTCCACAAATCTAGTTTTGTGTAACAGGGGAAACCAGCCCACGTTCCAAAACAGAAACAGGTCTGAAATTTTAGACATAACTCTCAAAAGCAACAGTGATCATATCAGGGTAGAGGACTGGAGAGTTTGTCGAGAGAACTGTTTCTCAGACCATAATGGAATAATCTTTATAGGTAGTCAATCTACAATATATGGCACAACGAATCTTTAGGAACCCTAGGAAAACGAATTGCGAAAAACGGTCAGTGAGTACAGACAACATCCAAAAGAGGACAAGTTTGTCGACACTCACTCAATCGACAACGCAGTCGAGTATATTACCAAAACTATGCACAAAGCCTTTGTTAAACACTGTCCCATCTCTCGCAATCGCAAACCCAAAAAGGCAACTTGGTGGACCAGTGAGCTTCAAAAGCGGTGAACATTGGTAAGACAACTTTTAAACAAAGCAAGACAGAGTAAGACAGATGAAGACTGGACTAAGTATAGGTCCAAACTTAATCTATACACTAAAGAAATAAGGAGAGCAAAACTCGAATCCTGGAACACGTTCTGCGAATCCATAGAGAGTACAAACGAGGCTGCCAGAATACGTAAAGTACTATCCAAAGACCCCACGGTCCCAGGGTATATTAAACGTGCTGATGACTCTTGGACAGAGTCTAGCCAAGAAACTCTACAAATTTTAATGGATATTCACTTTCCGGAGTCTAATGAGAACACTGGATGTGAGGTGAACGACACCCCGGTTCCGCAAGACACACAACCGGACATGGCAATTGAAAGTATCATAACAGAGCACAAAATTGCTTGGGCAGTCAAATCTTTCCAGCCCTACAAATCAGCGGGACCAGATAATGTCATACCAGCAATGATACAGCAGGCTCTTAACGCAATACTGCCATGGCTAAAAGCTATATTCAAAAGCTATATAAGACTCTGCTACATACCGCAAAGCTGGAAAGAAGTAAAAGTGATATTCATTCCCAAAGCAGGGAGACATATACACTGCACAGCAAAAGATTATAGGCCGATAAGTTTCTCCTCTTTTCTCTTAAAGACACTCGAGAGAATAATCGACTTATATACAAGAGACCTTTTAAACGAAAACAACCTATGCAGTACTCAACACGCCTAACTCAAAGGCAGGTCCGTTGAAACAGCCCTGCACGAAGTTGTGTCAATTATAGAAAAAGGATAACACCATAAAGAATTCACCATGACAGCATTTTTGGACAATGAGGGAGCTTTCAACAATGTCAAAACAGCGGCCATAAAAACAGCGCTCGTAGACTTAGGAGCGAAAATAGAAATAACGAACTGGATTTACGAAATGTTTAACAGCAGAGTAATTAACTCTGAGATCGGAGAGAGTAGCATATGGAAAACAGTGACCAGGGGCACCCCACGGAGGCATCATATCTCCCCTCCTGTGGCTTCCAGCGGTCAACAAAATCCTCACGACTCTAAAGGTAAAAAATACGAAAATAGTAGCATACGCAGACGATATTGTAATTCTAATAAGTGGAAAGTATCTCCCCACTATTAGTGAACTCATGGAATCTGCTCTAAAATAATTATCCTCGTGGGCAAGACCGAACGGCCTTGGAGTTACTCCAATCAAAACCGAATGTGTTCTGTTCACTAGGAAAAGAAAAATCGAGAATTTCGATATGCCGAAGCTAAACGGAATTCGTCTGAAACTTCCCGGAAGCAAAGTATCTGGGCATCATCCTAGACACTCAGCTTACTTGGAAACGTAACACAGAGGAACGATCAAAAAAAGCAATATGTGCCTTCTACGCATGCAAAAAGACCTTTGGCAAACGTTGGGGTATGCGCCCTTACAATAACCCATTGGATGTATATAGCGATCATACGACCCATACTTACATACGGGTCAATTGTTTGGTGGAAGGCAAGGAGAAGAAGAAAGGACTACCTATCTCCATAACCTCTCTAAGGTACAGAGATTAGCATGTATCGGCACAACAGGAGCAATGAGATCAATACCCCAAGCCGGGATGGAAGTCGTTTTAAACCTACCCCCCCTTTGTGAATACATTCGTAGCATGGTAGCCAAAGGAGCCCTCCGCCTCAAGGAGGCAAACATGTGGAGACACCGCTCCTATGGGCACGGTTCCATAATTCACAATTACTTGGGTATCGATCTATCCAGGAAAACGGACTACATAATCCCCAATCGAAACTTCGAGAAAAACTACTCTACTTACATACCCTAAAGAGAGAACTGGAACACGCACGCCAGCGCACAAGAAATCCATATCTATACGGACGGGTCAAAAATGGATGTAGGTACAGGAGCAGAAGTTTTCTGCGAGCCCCTAGACATAAAGGACTCGTACAGACTCCGAAATGAATGCAGCGTCTTTCAAGCCGAAATAGTCGCCATAGACGAGGCAGCAAAAACAATCTCCGCGAAGAATCTGGATCCTTCCAAGATTACAATCTTCGTAGACAGTCAGGCGGCGATCAAAGCACTAGACAGCGAAACCATAAAGTCAAAAACAGTCAGGAACTGTCATAAATCTCTTAACGAAATAGGCAAACGACACAGGACCACCCTCTGCTGGGTCCCCGGTCACAGCGACATCGTGGAGAATGAAAAGGCAGACGAGCAAGCAAGAACAGGGTCAGAACTTGACGCAATGGACGCCATTACGTCAATAGACATCCCAATCAGTGCAGCAAAAAGAAATATTGACCAAAAACTGAGGGAACAAATCAACACTACCTGGTCCCAAATGAATGACTGTGTGATAGCTCGCAGCCTATGGCCAAGAATCGACGATTCTGGGAATGAACAAACAAGAAATAGACATCCTAACCGGCGTACTGACAGGCCACTGCACCATAGGTGTAATGGCAAATAGGCTGGGCATTAGCTCACCAGACTACTGCAGGAGCTGTCAGGATACAGAAGAAACCGAGACCATCAAATACCCGCTCTGCGAGTGTTCAAACCTCCAGACATCTCGACTTCGCTATCTGGGCAAACAGATTTTTCGAAGACTTAGAGGACGTAGCGCAGGTACCACTGACGGACACAATCAGGTTTGTCAAGAAGACAGGTTGGTTCCAATAGGCAAACCAGCAAGAATAATTTAAACGGTAAGTGTTTTTATTGTTAGTGAAGTTTTTTACCACGATAAACAAAAAAGGGATCACAATTTACCAATAGGCCCCCGTGCAAGCACAGCAAATGCAGGGAAATAACTTCACGGGCAATAACTTCACCTGGGCAATAACTTCACCTCGAGTGGGCAATACCTTCACTTTTTTTTGTGAAGTTATTGCCCACTGATGGTGAGCAATAACTTCACCCAAAATTTTGTGAAGTTATTTCCCACCTATAATTTGAGAATTTGTCTATTATAACTAAAGACCCTTGCACCCACTCCAAATCAAACAGTGACCCCAAGCAGGGGGGTTGCAGGGGGGCAGCATGGCCCCCCATATGCATTGCACTGTTTATGGGATTAGTTGCGAAATCGCAAGTAGATTCCATAAACAGTGCAATGCATATGGGGGGCATGCTGCCCCCTGCATTTTGAATTTTGAAAAAAAATTGGTCTAAACTTTTTTTTTCATTTTTTTTTATCAACATTTTGAGTTTGCATGCGAATTTTCCAAAAACTATTACCATAAATAATTAAATTTAAATTTAGGATAATAGAACAGATTTCGGGCTTTCAAAAACGGTAAAGAACTTTGTTGTAAGTGTTGCCGTTGTTTTTTAAATATTTTTTTTTTAAATTCAAGTCCTTTTTTCTAAAATTGCACCTACCTCCTAAACGGGGCGAGATAGATCAATTTTTGGCGCCCTAGTTATCGTACTCTCCCCACATTCTTTATAACTTTTGTTAGAAATTTTACTCTTTTTTTTCTGGTTAACTCGTTCACTTATGCGTTCGCCCTCGCTGCTCGAGAGAGAAAAACAAAATCCTTTCCAAAAATAAACCCAGCAGCCCCAAAAAAAAACCTTCTCACCAGAAATTGAGATTCATGTCCGGTTAACAGGTCGTGCCGATGAGTTCGGCTTACGGCTAATCGGTACATGAAAAATTAAATGGTGGATAGGCTGTCCTCCCCTTACGTTCGTATAGCTCGGATGTTACGTGCTGGCGTTCGAAATTCGTGAAGACAAGAATTCCGTAAAAGGAGTTTTTACGTTACTTTAAACTGTAACAAATCGCGACACAGTTCAATACTTTAACTTGGTCTTCGACTTTGACAGGAGCGAGAACTTCAGCATTTGAAGTCGAGAGCAAAACAAAAATTGATTGCATACTAAAGAGAAAAATATGTTAAAATATAAGCGACGGAGAAGAGTCTTTCATTAAGGACTTGAGAACTTATTTATTGGCTTAAAGTACTATCAAAACGTTTATGAATGGAATTCGACTTCGTTCATATGCCCACCTCGGGAACGTTGAACCCAATTTTCGATGACTCTTCCTCACATTTCGACCGATACGGCCGCTATTTCTCGTTTTAATATTGACTCTGAGCCCCGATTACCGAGACTATGAGTGAGCCAAGACAAACAACTCGGGGTAGCTGGTATATTGCGAAGGCCGTGGTAACGGACGAGGCCATTAAATACGCCTTTGCGTCTTTTGACGGCTTCAAGTCACCTGGTACGGACGGAATATACCCAGCCATGCTGCAACAATGTACAAACCAGTTGCTACCGACTATGAAGAAAATCTTCACCGCTGTCCTAGCACTGGCATACATTCTAACACCCTGGCGTACAGTTAGAGTAGCATTTATACCAAAAAATTGGCAGAAGTGACTACTCGCTCGCCAAGAGCTTCAGACCAATCAGTCTGACTTCCTTCTTGCTGAAAAGCATGGAAAGGCTGGTCGAGCTTCACGTGCGCAAAACTGCTTTGCGATTGCACCCACTATCTCAGATGCAACATGCCTATCAACGCGGAAAATCCTGCGAGACTGCGCTCCAAAATCTAGTTGGTAGAATTGAGGGCGCGCTTGACAGAAAAGAATACGCGATGGGCATTTTCATCGATATTGAGGGTGCTTTTGACAATGTGACTTTTGATAGCATGTGCAGCTCCGCCAGATAACACGGCGTAGACGAACTATTGGTGTTGTGGATTAAAGCAATACTAATGACTAGAACGTTGGTTGCGAATGCGGATTGTGGCCGCTATGTTATGGTGGGGGTAAACAGAGGCCGCCCGCAAGGCGGCGTTCTGTCTCCACTGCTGTGGTGTATGCTGGTCGACTCTCTGTTGAAAGCACTCAACAGTTCTAATGTATACGCTCAGGCGTACGCGGATGATGTTGCCGTGCTTCTGTTGGATCATGCCTAGCGACTGTATGCGCCAAGGCGCAGGCGGCCCTAGACGTGATCGACGAATGGTGCACTAGGAATGGGCTCTCGGTCAATCCTCTTAAAACTGAGGTTGTTCTCTTTACGAGAAGGAGGAAGCTGGTCGGGTTGACCCAGCCAGTGCTAAAAGGCGTCACAATCCAACTTTCCAATGAAGCAAAGTATCTGGGAGTCATCCTGGACAGCAAACTTCTTTGGTCCAAACATGTTGAGCTGAAGACTGCCAAGGCGCTGTCTGTTTTCTGGCAGTGCAAAGGCATTTTCGGCCAGACATGGGGCTTATCACCGAAAAGAGTCCGACCATTTATAGCATACGCATCGGTTGTTTGGTGGAATAAGCTTTCACGTAAATACGTTACTGCTGCTTTTGCCAAACTCCAAAGGCAGGTATGTCTCGGCTGCACGGGGGCTTTCCCCAGCACGCCTGGCTCCAGCCTAGATGCACTATTGAACCTCCCGCCCATTTATATTTACATCATGGGATGTACAATCAAAGCTATCTCACGTCTAAGAAGAGGTGGCTTTTGGTATGATTCGCACTGGAGTTTTGATGAACTTGCGCAACGGTTGTCCTTCGACTCCTGTCTTATGGAAATGCCGTCTGATGCGATGACACCGGAACTTCGGCAAAAGCGCAACTACCAGGTCGACTTTCTTCGCGTTCAGGACTGGCTCTGGCCGGACTCTGAACCTGGAAGGAAATACAGTCGAAGCTTCACGGATGGCTCCAAAACCGATCAAGGATCTGGTGCTGGTGTCTTCGTGGAGAGCGAAAACGTTAGACTTTTTTTCCGTTGGGCAAATATGCGTCAGCCTTCCAAACAGAGACTTATGCTATCCTAATGGCCATGGACTATATTACGAGGAACAGGTGGAGGGGGCGAAGTATCTGCGTCTGTAGCGACAGTAAGGCTGCGCTTAAGGCCTTACTCAAACCCTTAACTACCTCCAAAATAGTACGTGAATGCAAGATATCTCTGAATTCGGTCGGAAGGCTGAATTCACTTAAACTTGTCTGGGTCCCGGGTCATACGGGATCACGGGAAATGAGATCTCCGATGAACTTGCTAGACAAGGCTCAGAGGGGCTTCTCAGGACCTGAACCAACGATTTGTCTGCCTGCGTCCTCGGTCAGGGCATCCATTGACGGTTGGGTTTCCTATGAACACAATCGCAGTTGGCATGACTCTCCAGGGTGCAGACAGACTAAGCTAATTCTCCCCGACGTCTGTGGGAAATCCGCGGCATTCTTGTTGTCTCTCAACAGAAAAGACTGCAGGCAGACCACTGGCGTTCTTACGGGACACTACGTATTTGCCAAGCACCTTAAGGTGCTAGGCCTAAAGCGATACCACCAACTGCGAAGCCTGTGGAGAAAGCGACGACACTGCGGAACATTTCCTCCGTGATTGTCCTGCTTTTGCTCGTATCAGGTGCCAGGTATTTAGTGCGGATATGGTGAATGCTGTAAACCTAAGCTCCTTATCATTGAAGCGCCTTCTCGTTTTTCTTAGAAAAGCGAGTAAATTAACACAGTAAAATGTGGTGTGTCTGCCTGGTAGTACAATGGACCAGTATTGAGTCTGAGTGCTCCAGTGCAGAAAGTCTCACACACCCCGACAAAAAATAAAATAAAATATTGACTCTGAGCTCCTCTAACGTCGATGGATTGTTGCCATAGACCAATGATTTAATGTAGCCCCATTTAGTAGTCTAGAGGCGTTAAATCACACGATCTCGGCGACCAATAGACGGGTCAGTTTCTCGCGATAACACGTTTACCGAACTGAGACTTCAATAACTCGATTGTTGCACCCGCTATGTGGCTTGTGGCACCGTCTTGTTGGAAGTACGAGTACATATAACTGATGTCCAATTCATCCAATTGTTCAAAGAAATAACGATCCAACATGTATCTGTAGCGAACACCATTTACCGTAACGTGGCTGTCATTTTGACCGACGAAAAAAACGGCCCAATGACACCACCTCACCTATTCAGTAATGATACGAGTATTTTACATTGTGACGAAGCCATTTAACCAAAAATGCGCTTCATCGCTGAAGATGATTCTTCGA
The DNA here is from genome assembly GCA_949715645.1 of Portevinia maculata. Lineage (NCBI taxonomy): Eukaryota > Metazoa > Arthropoda > Insecta > Diptera > Syrphidae > Portevinia > Portevinia maculata. Next base: position 228,524,495 of record OX454526.1, read on the forward strand.
TGAAATTCTTCATTTTCTTCAATCATGTCCAGAGCCCAATTCAAGAACGTAAGTCGCTTCATATGATGAAGTGGCTCTATTTCTTAAGTCAGTTTGATCTTGTAAGGGTGTAGGCCAAGATAATTATGAAAAATTCGCCATAATGTGGTCTGGGAGAAGCCCAATTCTTGAGACCGCCGTGAAATTGACTGATTTGGCTAGTATGCGACGGACGCCTCTACGGCAGCAATATTCCCCACACCTCGGGCAAAACGTTGTCTCACTGGTACGGCAACATCAAGTGGCGAATATTCTGACTCAAAGTTTTTCACTAGACTATGAATTGCTTGTCTACTGGGTGGAGAATTACGGCCGAAAATTGGCGTTAACCCTCCTAAAGTTGCGACCACCGACTCCGAATTTCGGTAGTAAATTTTAATTATTTGTAAATGTTGTTCCTTCGTGTACTTCACCATGAACTTGAAGTGTTGATCTGTTTCTACCATGTCCCTCTCATCTTATTTCAAATTTATTACAATATTCCCATTATCGAGAACCGACAAATTATCTGGGAGCTAGAAAACATTATTTATTTCTCTATACCCTTCGCAGATCAGTGTTACCTTGTATCTATTTTTGACAATAATTATGTAAGTAATAAACTGCTTTATTCAGAAGCATTTACTTTTTTGAATTATGGTCTTTCCCAAATTGTAAGCTGAATTTGTGGATAATGTATATGTATATTCATTTTTAAATATAGCTTTTTTCATTTTAAGCACGAGCGGAATAAAAGTCTGGTTAATTAGTAATTAAACCACCCCAAATCTTTTCAATACGATAAAAATGAGGAAAACATCAGTACGCTATTGATAATTCGCTTGGATCTCAGTTGCGAAGCGAAATGTTATATCGAAATTAAATCTTCTGCCTTCTGTGAATCACTTTAAGACTAACTTCGTCTTGCATATCAAATTAAAATTTATAAAAACTCGGTAACGTATTGTATTGTATTGTATGTGCAGTGGGGTCATCAGTAGATGACAAGCACTTAGACCTATTGGTCCATTGTACTTCAGCATAGCTGCCCGCTCGCTGGTTATTGGCGATTAGTAAGATACAGTGAGGGAGAACCTACCAGTAGCCTTGGCAAAGCGAAGAATGTTAGCAAGTTCAATGTCCCCCATCTCATCTTCGTTGACGAATTGTTTGCCTATAGTGATGAGCGTGGTTCTGGCGAAAGCCGGACATTCACAGATGAAGTGAGATACCGTTTCATCCGCCTCCAGGCAGCACTCACATAGGCCCGAGCTCCTAATGTGGATGGTTTTGAGGTGCTCGATAAGAGGACTGAAACCGGTGACGAGACCAATCAAGGGTCTCAACTCTTTCCTGTTTAGTCCAAGCAAAAACTTAGCTCTGCTGATTTTCGGACCGTCCACTAGCTTCTTCGAATACCTGCATGAGACCAGGTCATGCCAGTATTCGGAATGTTGTTGGCGTAGAGCCGAATCCATTTCACGTTTGTGGACGGATGAGCAGCATCCTATAGATGGTTGTGGGCCAATGAAGGCTGTTGAAGAGCCCTTCCTGGCCAGAGCATCCGCTCTTTCATTTCCATCGATACCCGTGTGCCCAGGAACCCAGGCAAGTGATACCGAGTTACATCTACCCAGACGGTTAAGCTTAACCATGGTTTCCTCAACTATTTGTGAGTTGAGAGAACCAGCTGAACAGGCTTTGATAGCGGCTTGGCTATCTGAGCAGATGTATAAGGTTTTACCCTTAATCCTTCTCCTTAACAGGATATTTGCGGCAGTAGCAATCGCAAAGATTTCTGCCTGAAAAACAGTTGTTTGTCTACCCAAGGCTGCAGATAGATTTATCCGACAGTCTCTAGAGTAGACCCCGGCTCCGGAGATACCGTCAATGAGTGAGCCATCGGTATAGACGATGACATCACCCGCCTAAAGCCATTCCACCCCTCACTGTTCCATTCCTGCCGTTCAGGAAGGATGACCTGAAAACGGCGCTCAAAGACTTGCTTTATGCACACAGTGTCAAGTGCTCCTCTCCGATGGCCAGGTAGGCTGTCATAGAGAGCTCTGTACCTAGCACCTCTGGCCCCATCGCCGAGATTGACCTGCCGTCCAAGTACTACACACATACGGTATAGTGATTTTCTGGCCTCACTCTCAGCAAGGAACTGCAAGGGAGGTAAACAGAGCAACACTTCCATAGCAGCAGTGGGAGTTCCTCTCATCGCACCTGTAATGCATAAGCAGGCAAGGTGCTGTAGCTTCGACAGTTGACGTTTGAGGATGTGAGCTCTAGCCCACCATACAATCGCACCATACATAAGGTATGGCCTAACGATGCACGTGTGAATCCAGTGAACCAGCCTGGGACTAAGTCCCCAGGTTCTGCTGAACATCCTACGGCACTGCCAGAGAATGTTAGTTGCCTTCGAAATCCTAGCAACCAAATGTTCAGAAAAGTTAAGTTTTGGATCTAACACAATACCCAGATACTTAACCTTGCTTGATAGCTTTAGTTGAGTGCCCTGGAAGTAAGGCCACCTCACTTGAGGTATTGCCCTTCTACTCGTGAACAGCATCATATCATTCTTCGCGGGGTTGACTGACAGAGCACCAACTCCTATTGAGCGCTGTTTCCATCCGCTCACAAAGAGTTGGTAAAAACCTGCCGCTGACAATAATGCACACATCATCAGCGTACCCAATAACAGGGTGACTTTCCCCATAAAGTCTTCTCAACAAGGAGTCAGCCAACAGGTTCCACAATGTAGTGGAAAGTACACCACCCTGCGCAAAGCCTTTGACAGCGCGCACAGTTCTGACGCAGCCGCCAACGGCAGCTGTAACTTCTTTGCTCCTAAGCATTTCCAGGATCCATTCCACAGTTGTAGAATCGACGCCCTTCAGTGTTAAGGCAGACTCAATTCTGCAAAAGGTGGGATTGTCAAAGGCACCCTCAATATCCATGAAGACAGCAAGAGCATAGTTCTTGCGGTCGAGCGCCCTACGCACTCTGGCCGTCAGATCCGTTAATGCCGTCTCAGTGGACTTGCCTTTTTGATAGGCGTGTTGGCTATCACGAATACCCAGCGAAGTTGGAATGCTCTTAAGCCGTACGTCAATCAGTTTTTCAAGGCCCTTTAACAGAAATGATGAAAGGCTAATAGTCCTGAAGCTTTTGGGAAGATCATAGGCGGCCTTTCCCGGTTTGGGAATGAAAACCGCCCTAGCTCTTCTCCAGGCCAAAGGAATATGTCGCAGAGCCACTGTAGCTCTGTAGATTCTAGTTAGCAGTGTGAGCAAAATCTCGATACCCTTTTGCAAGAGTATGGGATAGATACCATCAGGTCCAGGAGCCTTGAAAGGAGAAAAGGTCAGTCTCTCTCGTAACAATGCTCGCCGCGACCCGCCACTGCTCAGTGGTAGCTCTGCTTTTGTTTGGCCACACGCAATTTTCCACGGCTTTGCATCCAGAGTGTCCATTAGCAGTTGAAGTACCTCCTCATTGGAGTTGGTCGAGGTGCCATCGGGCTTCCGAAGGACGTCAAGCCTGGCTCCCGGATCAGCTGAGAGAACTCTCTGAAATCTCGAAACCGCGCTAACATCCTTCAGTTCTCCGCAGAACCTCTGCCAAGATACCTTCTTAGCGCTCTTAATTTGCCTCTTAATTTGCCTCTTCTGCGCATCCGCATGAGAAAACCAATCGGCTACCAGGTTAGACTTCCTGGCCCTGTTAAACAGCCTCCCCACTCTTTTCCTGAGAAGAGATAGCTTAGCGTTCCACCATCGGGTTGGTTTCGCACCACCAGCCTCCTTCTCCGGGCAAGCAGTATGAAAGGCCGTAATAATACCGCTGTGTAGCGTGTCGGTCGCCTTATCCAAGTCGTCTACTAAGGATCCTGATAGGCAGGGAACCTATCTGACCCCGCAAATCCGTTTAATAGACGTCCCAGTCAGTGCGTCGCACATTCCTGATTTTGCTTCTGATCGGTCGATCTGCACTTAACTTAAAAATAACATACCGATGGTCAGATGCAGTTTCTTCCCTTGAAACCCTCCAGCACGAAACGATGGCAGATGCAGCAGCGGTTGCTACTATCACATCAATAACTTGCCGCCTCAGCCGAGTCACAAAGGTTGGCTCATTACCAGTGTTCAGTATATCGAGCTGGCTGGCAGCAAAGAAGTTTAGTAGGGATTCACCCCTGCTATTTGAGTCAGTACTACCCCAAACGCGATGATGCGCGTTCGCGTCCATACCAACGATCAAATGCTTGTTACCTCGTCGGGCATGCTCGACAAGCCTTACCAGTTCCACCGTTGGAGGTGGGGCCAGTGAGTCGAATGGGAGGTACACTGAGGCTAAAATAATCTCAGTAACCAACCCTCCTCGCTTACGACACATTTTAATAGCTGTACAGTCTCGAGAACTGAACTCAGGCATAAGACTAGCGTCTAAGCCCTTTGCTACAAAGATGCACATGCGAGTATTAATAATCCCAGGCTTTACAAAAATTGCTCCTGGTACACCCGAGATGCCACTTACCGCCCCCTTATACAGATAAGGTTCCTGTATGAGGCACACCTCTGTATGCAGTTTTCCAAGACGACGATACAATGTATGTAGGTGAAGCCGCCTTGGAATGTTGCAAGTTAATTTGAAGGAACTCCAGTGATGAGCTAGCCATAGAGCTAATTACCACTGGAAGTTCCAGCCTTCTCTCCCCTCAGAACAGGCGACCAGTGAGGAAAAAAGGCCGGTAAGAGCACTTCCCAAGCATCTTCGCCGAATCGTCATCAACACCAAAAGTATACAGACGGCCATCCTTCATTTTGTTGAAGTGAAAGACCCTCCACTTATCGGTGGATAGACCCGGGTTTTGACCCTTGAGAAGATCGATGATTTCCTTAGTCTCCAGATCAGTTTCCGGGACAAAGACCTTCATCTTGGTATATCCCACTAGCTCTGACGGGTGAAGACAGACAAGGTCACTCCCGTCAAGCTTAGGGAAAATCCGAGCAAGATCAGCTCTGACCCACGCATTCGTGGCTTCATCACTACAGCAGAGGACAAAGCCTCCATTAGTCTTGATGATGCGCTCAAACGCCGGGCTATTGCCTTCCTTGACTCGCCTCCTCACAGCGTCCTTCAAGGCCTTGTCCAGAACGCAAATGTTTTCCGCAGTATACTTCCTCAGGTGATCACCTGGGAAAACAACCGCCAATCGCAAACCAGACAGGGCCGAGTCCGTGTAGCTCTGCTTTGGTAGGGGGGGTCCTGCATCATTGCTAGTGCAAGACCTCTTTGTGCCTTTGGATGCTTTACCAGCTACCTCGGGTGACCCCTTAACCACTCTTGTGTCCGTCACCTTCACAGACTTCTCTGTTTCCGTGACCGTCACTGAGAGATTGGGAGCGGTCAGATCAGAGGCAGTAGGTACGGGGCCAACAGGTTTGGGGTCGGCATTTACTGCAACCCTACTCTCCGAGTCCACCATTCCTCCTTGCTTCTTCCTCTTACCACGCTTCCGTTTCTTTCGCTTCCTACAGCCTGATTCCTTGGTGTTTTCAACGCTAACCGATTCGCAGAGCTCATCAGACGTGGAATCCTCCGAGGAGCAGCCGGAAGGAGCCTTCTCGCATTCCTCAAGAGAGAGCTTCTTCAGCTTTTTCCTGAGGGCCGCCTGCTTCCTGGAAGGGCTGCAGAGGGGAGCATCACTGGACGTGCTCGACAGGAAATCCCGTGCTCGCTTCGTCAGGTTCTGCGTCCCCGCGTCATTCACAGGAGTAGTAGCAGGGTGATATTTTTGCAGGGAAGCCTGCTCAGAGGGACTCAAGGACACATTTGTAGCGTCCGAGCTCCTCTTAGCAGACACCCCACATAGTTCGCTCTTACCAGCAGTCACATCCTTGTGCCGGCCAGGATCGGCCAGTACGCTGGGTGCATCCGCCAGCTTGAGCTCCGAGCTTGGTCTCGTATCAGCGCTTAGCGCCGGAGTAGTATTCGTCTCGTCCTGTCTTGTGGCCTGTTGCGTCAGTTTGTTCAGTTCTCGTTGCTTGTTCCGTTTCTTGTTCCGTTTCGTTCGTGATCTCGTGTTTGTCGTGTTTGTCATGTTGCTTGTGTGGGCCGCTCTCGACTTATCGCCCCAATAGCTGGAGGCGCCAAGCCCGTGCCGGTAGCCGCGGTCTCTACCGACATTTGAGCGGATATCCCCACTCGAATTTGTTTCTTTTCTGTTGTGTCGTTCATGTTTTTTTTTTTGTTGTTGCTTTTTTAGCCTAGTTTTTCATCTAGGAGTCAGGATTTTACTAGGGATAGGATGGAGTTCCCCCCGTTACACTAAACCCTCCTCCTTTATCCGGGCTTGGGACCGGCATAGAAGTCTATGGCGGAGTTAACGGTAACGTAGCTTAGGAAAATTAAAATTCATTCACAGATGTACTTGAGCTGTCTTAAGCCATCATATGACTGTTATGGCTTCGCTTCATTTTGTCTTTTACTGATGTAAATATTTCTCTTTTTCATATAATTGCATTTAAAACGAAGATATTATAATACTTAAAAAAAACTAATAAATCTTCTTCTTCCTCAGCGGCGAGGGTCTATAACTTAATTCGTGCGGTTTTTTTTTTCAAAATTTGAACGTTTATTTAAGAAAAACATGTACAATAGTATTAACAATAGTTATTCAAAGTATTGCCCATCTGAAGCTATGACCTTTTCCCATCTTTCTGGCAATTTGTTGATCCCATCCCAAAAGAACTGCGCCGGCTTGGCAGCCAAGAATGAATCAAGCCAATTTTTGATATTCTGCTCTGATGTGAATCGTATTTCAGTGAGGGCGTTCTGCATCGACCGGAACAAATGGTAGTCGGAAGGGGCAAGGTCTGGGCTATAAGGCGGGTGGGGTAAAACTTCCCATCCACTGTTTTCCAAATAGTTCTTAACTGGAATAGCAACAAGCATATTCCGGGCGTTTTTCGGCTACTGCTCTCTTCAAACGGATTATTTGTGTTCGGTAGCGTTGTCCATTGATGGTTTCACCCCGTTTTAGCAGCTCATAACACAGCAAACCCTTCTGATCCCACCAAATACAGAGCATTACCTTCGCGCCATGGATATTCGGCTTTGCCGTTGATTTGGTTGGTTGGCCGGGTTTCACATATGATTTTTTGCGCTTGGTGTTGTCGTAATGGATCCATTTTTTATCACCAGTAACTATCCGATACAAAAATGACTTCCTTTTGTGGCGTTCCAGCAGCATTTCGGACATGCAAAACCGCCTTTCGACGTCTCTCGGCTTGAGTTCATGTGGAACCCAATTTCCTTGCTTTTGAATGTATCCAGCTTCTTTTAAACGTTTTGAAATGGCTGCTTGAGTGACACCCAAAGATTCTGCGAGCTCTTCTTGTGTCTGGCAACAATCTTCATAGAGTAATGCTTCCAGTTCTTCATCTTCAAACTTTTTTGGCTGCCCAGGACGTTCATCGTCTTCCAAGCCAAAATCACCACTTTAAAATCGTGCAAACCACTTTTGGCACGTTCGCTCAGCTACAGCATGTTCACCATAAACTTCCACCAAAATACGATGACTTTCAGCAGCAGTTTTCTTCATATTAAAGTAATGAAAAAGAAAAAATAAATAATAAATATTAGGCATTAACGGCCCATAGAGGGCCTAAAACCTAGCTTCTCCAACCACCTACAATTTTAAGCCGAATCCGAACGGCAAATTTGAAAAGCTTCTCATGACAATTGATACTCTTGGATGTTTGTCAGACGTTCGCAAGAGGTGGGGCAGTGGAAAAAAACTCAAGATGTTATTTGGCCCCGGAATTGTACCGGGGACCTTTCGATTAGTAGGCAGACACACTAACCATTGAGCCACTGCGCCCGACAAAGAATTTTCAGGCACAAAGTTCTACTTATTTGAGTGAAAAAAAAAATTGTTGTTTACGCTTCAAATGAATGACATATATACTGAAATGACGTACAATGACTGTAGCTTTCCAACGCATGTTCCAATGGAATAATAAAAATGGAATAATACAAGTTACGCCATCCCATAGCAAACCGCACGAATTAAGATATAGACCTCAATATTATCAGAATAAAATGGATCGTAGCCCTCCCACTTAACTTAATTGCATCCGTCCTGGCCATTAGGGTTCGCCTGTTCGATCTCAATGCATATTATGAGGCTTTTGGATCGTTTCATACCTGAGGCCAATCGAATACTAGTGGTGTTTTTTATGTGATCCAGGAGTTGTTAGATCTTCTTTTTTTAAGTTTTCGAAACATACTTGCTCACAGTATTCATTATTGTTTGATCTTCCTTTTATGACACCGGTGATAACAATTGTGTCAACCCACGGATTTGCATGCACACTGGTGGGACAGTTAAAAGATTTTAAGCGTATCGCTAGTCGCCTCTTACGATATTCTGAGTTAAAAGTGTAAAAAGCGTTTCTAACACTCTGAAGTGTATTTAAAATACAAATTGACAAAATAAATAAAAAATAATAATTTGTTAACGCATATCGCCCTATAAATAATATGCAATATGTACACTTGATGATATTCTTTTATTGAAGTCGAAACACGACATTTTAAGAAATAATATACAAGTAGATATGTATCTACATTAAGCACTACAATACCTTTTTCAGATACCGTCGTTTCGTACAACAGGCGACACTTATTTGAAATACTTATTTTTGAGAGTATAGTAAGTGACTTAAACATGACTTTCCATGCATTTAATTGAATTGAGGACATCTTCTTTTCAGCAATAATGCTATTTGTGATAATTAGTAAAGCCCAATAAGTTCAATTTTATCCCGGACTTTCGTAAAATGTGCTCGAAAGAATTTGACGACTCTTACATCTGTCATTGTGTAATTGTTTTGTCCGTCCTTATCTAGAGTATGCTTCACAAGTTTAGACACCCTTCTATAACATTCCTACAAATCGAATCGCAGCCACTCGACGTATATTTTTCCGATTTACCCTACGAGTAGTGATGCATTCCTTTTTCCCCTTACAGCCAAGGTACAACCTTTTGAAATAAGTTAGACAATATTTCTAAAAGTTGTTCAGGGGTAGAGCGATTCATTGCGATCTGCGGAGCTAAAATAATGTGCTGACTGAAAGAGAAAGAGAGAGAGAGAAATAGCTGTCAGTGTCAAAATAACATAATCTGTATGTTTCTTTTTTCATCCATCCGGATAATTCATTTCATTGTTTCTTTATTTAATCTGGAATACTTAGAATGAATTCCTTTTATTCTTAGAGCAAGGTGGAATAAAAGGAATATTCTCTCGTTTGACAGATGAAGTTAATCATAAAAACAAATGGAAGGAAAAGCGAGCTACAAGCTGCAAGCAATCAAATAAATAAGTATTTATTGCAAATTTATTGTCATTTTTATATTTTAATGTGTGTTATTTCAATGATTATAAAAATTTATATTTTTAATTTCATTTAACAATTTCCAGGGAGAAATCCATTTTTAAAATGGTCTCCTGTGGACATGAAATGCCCAATAGATGGTTGTGACACGAAGATGTTATGAGCAGCGTTGCCGCTTATACCAATTATATTACATGCAGTACATTACTACAAAGGTGCATGTTTTTGAACTTCGTACTAAATTCTTACTCTAAGAAACAGTATTTTTAATGTTTTTCTTTTTTACTTTCGATTTTACATATTTTATATAAACAAAAAATACATAAATAACTAACAACACAAAAATATAATGTGTTTTACAAAAACAATAACAATATCTTGGCAATAGAAAAATATTACTGTATTAGGTACTTCGTTAAGAAATTCAGCAGTGTGCACTTAAATTTAAGGACAAGTCGTTTTCCGTTATTTAATACTAATAATATTGTGACCACCTGTACATAAGATCAAAATAGAAGTGTTTACCTGTTGAATAATTTGGTATTCACGAGTGAGTGGGAATTATTTTTTCTATTTCAAATGCCTCTCCAATTCGAAGAATAAACATAAAAAATGATTATTTAAGCCTAGGATATGGCTATGATTGAAAATCAAAAATTGAATATATATAGTCAACTATTTCTAGCATGACTATATATTTTATGAACTCAAAAAGTTCATAAACTACTTTCGTTTCATTTATACATTAACAACAAAATCTAAATTAAAATTTAATTTTAACTTATGCCAAACGAACGAACCAATGAAATCAGATTTAGATAACATAAACGTCAAAAAAATATGTCTTCACAAGAGAGTTCTTGGCGACAACGTCAGTGTCAAATGAAAAAAAAGCGGCCAAGTGGCACCTATTACAGATTTATTATTAGAAAAAAATGGTTCACGGTTTACGCATAAGGTTTATGTTTATGAAATTAAATGTTTTTTTTATATATATTTGAGTTGATTAAATGAAAGGTAAATTGCGGTTTACGATTGAAAAACTGTACATCATATATTTTTTTTTGGTTTTATTATTCCCTTATTTTAGAAGTTACAGGGGGGACACATTTTACCACTTTGGAAGTGTCTCTCGCGCAAACTATTCAGTTTAGAAAAAAGTGATATTAGAAACCTCAATATCACATTTGAAGACCTATTCATAGATACCCCACACGTACCTATGGGTTTGATGAAAAAAAAATTTGAGTTTCAAAGTTTCAGTTCTAAGTATGGAACCCCCAACGTTTATTTTTTTTTCTATTTTTGTGTGAAAATCTTAATGCCGTTCACAGAATACATCTAGTGACCAAGTTTCAACAGTAGGTATAGGTCTTATAGTTTCGGAAAAAAGTGACTGTGACATTCCCGGACAGACAGACAGACAAACAGACAGACATGACGAATCTATAAGGGTTCCGTTTTTTGCCATTTTGCTACGGGACCCTAAAAACATCAGCAATCAGCTGAATTAATGGAGAGAACAAATTGATGAATTTCTTTGGCGGGAGACGAGTTTTGAGCGAATATTTCGTAAACATTATATAATAAAGAAAACAAAGTTCAAAAATTAAGAAGGAGTATCCAAATACTATTTTTGAACACTAAAAACTAAAAATATAATAGAATATATATTTATTGTTTGGAAACTAGTTAATATGCACAAATTCCTATATATAAATTCAATACTACTAAGTACAAACAAACAGAAACAATTCATTAATAGCAAAATTATACAAAAAAAAAGTTAAAATGCCTGCAAATGTATGCATCAAGAACTGCACAAGCCCCTTCGTTCAACATGTTCTTTGTTTTTGCTTTAACATACTTTCTCAGGTTTTTTCTCAATGAATTGTTAGTTTTTCCCTTCACTTAAATATTCATTTCACTTAAATATACACTTAATTAAAACCCACAATGATTTTTAAATACGATTGCATCAATTTACTAAAATTGAATGCTTCAATATTTTTTGACTTTTAAGAGTGATTCGACACTTCAGAAGAGATAGATTTACGAAGCGTTCTATCGCATTTTGCTTGTCAGTGTTCAAAATAGATGTATTATTTGTCAATTATCACTCACAGTACCAGAATGTCGATAGATTGATAAATTTTGTCGTTTATCAATAGTTGATCTTTGACAACCAAAATAAAGTTGCAAGCTTTGCGCTTACAAAAAGCATAATGTTATGTTTTATTACTAAGATATCGTTATTAAAATTGTTTTTGTGAACTTAATTTATATTTTCATAATGTTATTTATATAATTATGTATTATGTATATATATATATATATATATTATGTATAAAAAACATGTATAAAGTTTTTTTTTTTGTTAATGCTTAAATGTAAAGGGTGATTTTTTTAAGGTTAGGATTTTCATGCATTAGTATTTGACAGATCACGCGGGATTTCAGACATGGTGTCAAAGAGAAAGATGCTCAGTATGCTTTGACATTTCATCATGAATAGACTTACTAACGAGCAACGCTTGCAAATCATAGAATTTTATTACCAAAATCAGTGTTCGGTTCGAAATGTGTTTCGCGCTTTACGTCCGATTTATGGTCTACATAATCGACCAAGTGAGCAAACAATTAATGCGATTGTGACCAAGTTTCGCACTCAGTTTACTTTATTGGACATTAAACCAACCACACGAATGCGTACAGTGCGTACAGAAGAGAATATTGCGTCTGTTTCTGAGAGTGTTGCTGAAGACCGTGAAATGTCGATTCGTCGCCGTTCGCAGCAATTGGGTTTGTGTTATTCGACCACATGGAAGATTTTACGCAAAGATCTTGGTGTAAAACCGTATAAAATACAGCTCGTGCAAGAACTGAAGCCGAACGATCTGCCACAACGTCGAATTTTCAGTGAATGGGCCCTAGAAAAGTTGGCAGAAAATCCGCTTTTTTATCGACAAATTTTGTTCAGCAATGAGGCTCATTTCTGGTTGAATGGCTACGTAAATAAGCACAATTGCCGCATTTGGAGTGAAGAGCAACCAGAAGCCGTTCAAGAACTGCCCATGCATCCCAAAAAATGCACTGTTTGGTGTGGTTTGTACGCTGGTGGAATCATTGGACCGTATTTTTTCAAAGATGCTGTTGGACGCAACGTTACGGTGAATGGCGATCGCTATCGTTCAATGCTAACAAACTTTTTGTTGCCAAAAATGGAAGAACTGAACTTGGTTGACATGTGGTTTCAACAAGATGGCGCTACATGCCACACAGCTCGCGATTCTATGGCCATTTTGAGGGACAACTTCGGAGAACAATTCATCTCAAGGAATGGACCGGTAAGTTGGCCACCAAGATCATGCGATTTGACGCCTTTAGACTATTTTTTGTGGGGCTACGTCAAGTCTAAAGTCTACACAAATAAGCCAGCAACTATTCCAGCTTTGGAAGACAACATTTCCGAAGAAATTCGGGCTATTCCGGCCGAAATGCTCGAAAAAGTTACCCAAAATTGGACTTTCCGAATGGACCACCAGACGCAGCCGCGGTCAACATTTAAATGAAATTATCTTCAAAAAGTAAATGTCATGGACCAATCTAACGTTTCAAATAAAGAATCGGTGAGATTTTGCAAATTTTATGCGTTTTTTTTTTTAAAAAGTTCTCAAGCTCTTAAAAAATCACCCTTTAGTATTTCCTAGGTTAGGTTAGGTTAGGTTTATGTGGCTGTCGGCAAAAGCCGACACACTTAGACCAATTTAGGTCCATTGTGATACCAAGTATGTATTATCTACCTCAACTCTGTAGATGCGACTGGCCAACGACACGCGGTTGTTCTCAAATGCTCCTCCATCTACGTACTAACCGCGCACAACGTCGTCTAATTACGGTAATCTGACGAGAACCGATTAACTCGACGTGGTACGGTCGTTGGTTTAGTATTACCTTACCTGTCATAAATAGAAAAACAAATATTAATTGTATGTACTAAATTTTGTACTGCTCTTGATTTAAGTGGCAACGCTGGTCATGAACAAATGGTTGTCATTCTATTCGGTTAATTTCTGTTTCTTTATTTATTCCATTATGGAAAATTCGGAAATTCTGTCTTTTCTATTCCTTATCCGGAAAAAAACGCACTGAATATGATTCAAAAAGGAACTTGTAGTTGAGCCTTTTGATGAGCCTGATTTGCTGTTCTAATTTCCATGGTGAAGCCTATAACTAACGTATTGTTGACTTATTGCATAGCCCACAAAATAATGAGCCTGTTAGTTGCATGAGCCGAATAAATAATTTCAACGGACTTGCATGTTAGTTTATTAAAGCTTAAAAATATTTTGCGTAATAATACGTAGCTTGAATTAATTGCTTTTCATTTTCTTTTTCCTTGTGTTAGTATTGTATAGGTTAGGTACATAATATGTATATAAGTTTTAGGACATTATTTCCGAAACATAATATGGTTTGTTTCCTCCTTGGCGTTGATTTTTATTTTCTTGCTCATTTGTGTACCAACTTTCATTCCTTCTCGTTCTTAGAAGGATCTTCCCACTTGTCCATCGGCAAAATTTAGGCTCTAAAGCTCTAGCTAGAAAGTTGAAAATTGAAAAATTAGGGGCCCGAAATAATCAATTGTAAGAATTTTTAGAATCCGTACACAATCTCAAAAAAACAAATGTATCTTAAAAATTGGAATTTGAGCTAGAAAACTGAAATTTGGAATATGATGTCTTTAAGGACCCATTTTACAACAATTTAATCGTTTTATCCAAAAAGTTTGAGCTAGGCAGCTGTAATTTAGAGTATATACTCTCAAGGGGCCCTTAATGTTATTGTAAATGAAAGTCCGATTCTTCGCAAAGTATGTAGATAAAGGGATTTTGAACATAAAGCTTTCTGCCATGTCCACGTTTGAGGAGGGTTTTCTTACGAAAAGTTTGTTATTTCGATAAAATCCTTTTAATGCTGTTAACCAAAATATGTAGACCATTTTTAACAATTCAGCCATACTAAGAATTTTGACAACGACCTTGCCACGTCGAATCAATCGGTACTCGTTCGATCACCGCAATTAAACTTGGGAATACCGCGTGTTGTTGGCACCTCTTGCGAACGTCTGACATACATCCAAGATATCAAACTGTCATGAGAAGCTGCTCAAATTTGCCGTTCGGATTCGGCGTAAAACTGTAGTGGAGGGGACACTTCACATGAAAGCGGTTGGAGAAGCTAGGTTCTAGGCCCTGTATGGGCCGTTAATGCCTAATATGTATGTAAGCCTTTTGACACCACACCCATTTTATGAAAGATAGGAATATGAAAAGGGTATCCAACAGTTTGCCCAAGCGGACTGTAGACTTTCTCTATATTTTGTACTGCATTCCAAAACTCTTTATAGATGACAAGTTTCGAATGAGAAATCGATGGCCATGTTCAGAAAGTGTTGACTGGTTGAATTGGTTTTTATAAGCTAAGATTACCTTAACCCTGGAAGTACATGTATATGCAAGTACGCAAGTTCACGTTTTGCCGTTATTCTTTCTTATTTTTGTCTATTTGCATTGTTTTTTTCGAGCGAACACACTCCAAATACCAAATGAACTAAGGCTGTGAAAATTGCATTTTGGAGGAAAATGTTATAAGAAAAACTATTCATTGCTGATTTTCTTTTTGCTTAACGAACCAAGTAATTGAAAACAATAGACTTTCAAAGTTTTTGGTGCGAAAATGAATAAGGGTATCTATACGTGTTCCAAGTTTCAACAGCAAATGAATGACAGAAAAAAAAGCCAATTCCATCATACGAACATGACTTATTTAGTTCATCCACCTGCCTCGGAGTAAAAGTAGACCGCGATTAAATACAACTCAGTTCACTGTAAAATTGACTGCCCCTTGGCAGGTGCGTTAAGTCAACTGCAATATAGTTAAGTGTTTAAATACTTCTGATTACATTGATTTCTTTAGCATGATTAGATGAACTATTTGCGACACAAATTCCATTGCAACTATCCAAGTAGTACTGTCTTTCCTCGTGCAGGCACCTCTTATTTAATTCGAATTTGCGTTCTTTTACTTCATCATAATGTAGACTGCACCCAGGTAATTGTGTTGATTATACTAATGATACGGTTTCAGCACAAAATTATTCCCTTCCTCCTTTGTGTCAAATTGTCTGGCACCAAGTTCCACCAAAGTCTTTCACTTTTCTAAAAAAAAAAAAAAAAAAAAAACAAATTGATTATGGGATACTGGTTCGTCTTTCTAAGTTTACCTCGGGGCAGATTACCGAATGACCAATCTCCACCATATATCCATGGACAATCAAGTGAGGTTTTTTCGGCTTCCTCCTTTCGAATAGTACAGCCATGAACAGTGGTTATGACACAATCGTTTGCCTGGTTTTATTGCCGATTTCACTGATGCCACTCAAGTGCTGCCTCCTCAGTGGTGGATGTTGAACGATTATTGTTGCTCATCGCCGATTAGTGCGGGCACTGAACAAATCAAATCCAGCTTCACGACGACGATGGTCAGTAAGGTGCACGTTCGTCAAATTCATAAATGTAAGAGCAATAAGCCATTAAGGCACTTTCGACTTTTTGGACTTTTTGTCGACGCGACTGAAGCGACGATCGGCGTTGATGTAGATTAAACACGATATTAGATCTTGTGGCTTCTTCCTCCATAGGTTGCCCTGTTGACAGACGAATTGATTAGAAATATTGCGCTGCTGGCCCGATTTAATCTTCAATTTTTTTTTATCCATAGACTATTATGCGCTCTGAGCAATCATTAGTAGAGATTGGTATCCAGTAGACATACACTGTTTATTTGAGTCGAAGAGAAGAATGGAATAGCGATTGTAGATATTTAGTATGGCGACTGCTACAGACAACAGGCGCTGCGGGATGCATATTATAATAAATCGCATAACATATCTAATACTCGTATTAACTCTTATTTCCAATGTGATGAAGGCCAAAGGTTATTGAAGTATACTCGTATTTGTGAAAAATATTCTTAACATATTATTTTTAGCCACTCGACATGGACTATGCAATCGTATTTTAATTCAGGGATGGATATAACTTTTGTTTAAGACAGCCCACTACAAAAAAAGCATCCATTGACGAACTAGTGGAGGACGCCCTTTTTGGTAAATGTCAAACGTGATTAAAATCTATTTCAGCTACTCTTTCTTTCCTCCATTAGTGAAATAAGACGATTCGCTAGCCAAAGTATCAAAGGAAAAGTCACTTATTTTTGTAAATATGTTTTCGGAAAGCTCAACACTTGATCCCTGGCAAATAAAAACACCAATTATTCCTCAATTCGTGAACGGCCGACAATATGACTTTCGAAGCTCATCTAATAATATATGGGGCTCATCTAAAAAAAACGTAAGAACTTTTGGTCGTTTGTAAAAAACATTAAGAATTCGGCCTCGTCTTCTATCCTCATTTATAATTACACTCAAGATGTCAGCTCATTAGATAAAGCAAATCTGCTTGCTGCTGACTTTGCACTTGCAGCTGGCTCAACGGTCCCACATTTTGCTCTATCTCTCCCTGTATTCGAGTGCGTAGAAAACACCATGGGAACAATCCACTTTCGTACTAGTACAGTGGGAAGAGTACTGCAAGATCTCAACAGGTCCAGCATTTGTTCAGCCCGCCCCTAAAAATGGTGATTCTTATTCACTTTCATCCAACAGACCAATCGCACTTACGCCCTTTTTTCCAAGGTCTTGAATCCCGAAAACCTCTTAATAACCGGCCGTATGGTGGTGAAAGTAAGACAGTTGCGCTTGATATTTCGAAGTCATTTGGCTGAGTTGCGCATCAAAGTCTTTTGCCGAAAATGCCAGCATTTAGAATCGATGATAATCTTCTACAATGGATTAGAAATTACCTGTCGGACCGGTTAATTCATGTTATTTTGGACGGTTTTGAATCTGCAACCCACCGAATAAATGATGGTGTTCCCCAAGGCTCTGTTTTGTCTCCGACTCTCTTTCCCATTTTTATAAATGATCTCCTGTCTGTTACTTCTAATCCAATTCATTCCTTCGATGATGATAGTACGCTCAGCTTTTCATATGCGTTTTCAGATTCACGTCCCTCATTTTCGGGTTTGAAACTGGAACGGCAACGTATTGCTCATTGAATTCCGATCTTGACAGCATATTAAGTGGGGTACAGCCAATAGAGTGGAATTCAATGCCTCCAAGAAATGTTTCACCTCTTCTGATCTGGCTACAATTTATAGGTAGTGCGTTCATCCGCACAAAGCTTGAGTACACCACTCATATCTGGTAATATGCAATAAACTTATCCCGAATCTACGGAAAATTGTCGGATCTGCCCCATCTTACTCTATATGTATTATTATTATTTTTTTCAATCAAAAAGTACTTTTTTGTTTTCCTCTTTTCATTCAAATATTCCTTTCAGTTGCCGATTTAGCATCAAATGAATCTCAATAACTTATTAAGCGATTTCTTGTAATGGAAGGAATCATTGCTTGTACCTACACATAATCCTTAGATAATAGATACTTAGATTTAAATCTTATTATGTCAATGTTAAATGTATTTTTTTTAAAATAAATTAAAATAAAAATAAAATTGTTCACTTCGTAAACTTACAAAGTTTCCGACGTTTACGAAAGTTTTACTGATTTATATGAATATTGTTAATATATATTATCAAGTTTGTTAAGATAATAAAATCATATACTTCTATTACTTCAACAATCCGATCCACGGAAACGCCTCTCCATGAGGTAGTGCGAACTATCGAAAAATCCATACACTGCAAAGAATACACCCTAGCCTCCTTCTTGGATATAGAGGGAGCCTTCAACAACGAACACACGGAAGCTATTCTTGAATCTCTGGTCGAACTGGGCATAGAGGAATCTATTAGGAAATGGATAGCTTGCTCGGAACAAGAGTCATTCAGGCAACACTAGGCAACAGCCACTTAACCAAATTTGCCCATAGAGGAACGCCACAGGGTGGCGTCATTTCTCCGCTACTAAGGCTAATGGTTATGAACAAAATTCTAGTAAAACTAGACAGGGAAAGGGTCAAAGCTGTCGCGTATGCGGATGACATAGTGATACTAGTGTCGGGGAAGTTTCCCTCCGTAATAAGTGATATCATGGGGAATGCTCTAGACAAGGTAAGCACCAGGGCTACAAGGTGTGGCCTCGGCGTTAACCTGAGCAAAACCGAACTGATGCTGTTCACCACCAAAACCAAAATACCCGATTTTACCCTACCCCGCCTAAACGGTCAACCACTTACACTATCCTCCAGCGCTAAGTATCTGGGTATCGCGCTCGATCCTAAACTTAATTGGAAACATAACATTGAACACAGAGTGAGGAAGGCGTGTATTGCCTTCTATGCCTGTAGCAGAACCTTTGGAAAGAAGTGGGGACTTCAACCAAAGATGACCTTGTGGATGTACACAGCAGTAGTACGTCCAATCCTCACCTATGGATCACTTGTATGGTGGCCCGCGTTGAGTAAAGGTTACAACCTCACAAAACTGAAAAGATTGCAAAGGACAGCCTGTATAGGCACCACGGGTGCACTGAGGTCGGCCCCAACGGACGCCCTCATTGTGCTCTTGCACCTTTTGCCTCTTGACCTACACACAAAAGATACCGCACTATGTAGTGCGGTAAGACTCAGGGAATCGGGGTGCTGGACTGCAAGGCCATATGGCCACAGCAGCATTCTGGACTCGCTACCAGAATGCATGGTCACGTTTCCAACCGACTACATCACACCCAAACTAAACTTCACAAAAGGCTTTCAAGTAAGCTTCCCTTCCAGAGCTTGTTGGAAGAGGGACGAAGTAGTGAAAGATGTCGACACGGTCATATACACCGACGGTTCTAAGATGAACTGTTGTGTGGGGGCCGGTGTCTACTCGGAATCACTAAAAATATCAATATCCCTTCGCCTGCCGGATTCTGCCAGTGTGTTGCAGGCGGAACTACTGGCTATCCGAGAGGCCTGCACGCAACTAGGGCGTGACACAGCGTACAAACAAAACATTGCTATCCTCATAGATAGCCAAGCCGCAATCAAAGCTATTGACTCGGCTACCATATCCTCCAAACTGGTGCAGGAGTGCCGGAACGAGCTTGCGCGACTGGGCGAACGTTTCAGTGTTACACTACTCTGGGTTCCAGGACATAGTAACATAACAGGACACGAGCGTGCAGATGAGCTGGCCAGGCAGGGCTCAGCTCTGGACGACTCACTCGCTGCGAGGGTTCACATTCCGCTAGGTGCGGTCAAGACACAAATACACTCACAATTCCTGCAGAAAGCCAATCTTCAATGGAGAAGGTTAACTAACTGCATCATATCGAGGAAGATATGGCCTATTTATGACAAAGGAAGAACAGGGGATCTTCTAAACAGAACCCGCCCCGAAGTCTCCAGAATTACGGCGATAATCACCGGGCACTGGCCAATTGGAGACCTTGCGGCCAAACTGGGTATCCCATTTAACACCCACTACCGGAGCTGCGGGAATGTAAACGAAAGAGAAACTCTCTTCCATTTCCTCTGCGAATGTCCGGCACTAGCAAGAGCTAGACTGCGGGCACTGAATCAACCATTCTTCGACGACCTTAGCGCTATATCGAGCAAGGGGATACAAGATCTTATCCGTTTTCTCAACTCCACAGGTTGGATATAGCCACACATCAAATCTTTCACAACCACTACAACATAGGTCACACGAGTCGTGGTAACGAGTCGTGGCACGATAAGTGCTAATTGGGTTCAAGCCGAACCGCCACTTCTACCTACCTACCTACCTATTACTTCAACAAAGTAGCGGACTATTCAAAATTAAACCTCTAATTAGAAAGCTCTGTACTACTAACCCAAGGAATGAAATATTTATTGGAGATTAGTCAGACTGACCCTGCAAACTTTCTTTTGATTAAACGAGAATTGTGGGTTCCGAATTCGCTATACGAAGTGCACATGTAAAGTTAAGAACACAAGTTCACATGGGAATAGCAAATCTCCATTTAAAACGCATAAATACGGAATTAAAAATTGTTTGAATTTCTATGCGCACGAATGCGCGCTCTGCACATAACGGCATTCTTGAGTGTGTTCGAGTGAACAAGGAATGGCATTTTTGAATGATCGTAGATGCCAGGCATAATGTACCGAAAATAAATTCTGCCAATCCATTTACATATATGAAGATTGAGAAGAAGTGTAAACGTAGAGTAGATTTTTCAAGCTTGGTATCGAATATGGAGTCTTAAGTGAACTAAAAAGGTGAAGGCATGACTCAGCGGTTTAAGAGTAATCTTTACGTCTCGCCCTTCTTATTCTGCCCTGAAGACGAAGTTATGATCAGAATTAATGGGACCACAACCCTACCACTTTACTGAAGGGTTAACCTCTACTGACAACTGCAGGCCAGATCCCTTTTTTTACTGAGGCCAATCAAATTCTGGTGATATGGCTTTTGTGTGAACCAGGAGTTTTTTGGCCTGCCCCTTTATACGACTGTTATTTGATCGTCCGTTGAATACGCCGGTGATCTCACACGTGTCAACACACGGATTTGAATGCGCACTTCCGGCTGCGAAAAGTTTCAAGATGTTAAAAGTGTCGCTATGTGCCAATAAGTCGCCTCTTCCGACAAGCCCAAAAATATCAGAGCAAGTTAAGCTCTTTCATGACTTTTTAATCGCTTCTAGCTTCGCAAATTGTACGATGGTAGAAACATTCCATTGCTTATAGAATAACGCTGGTCGGGACATTTGCAAGCAATTTCGGTAATTAACAGTAACTTCGATCAGTTATTTCCAACGTTGATGAAAAAAAGTGGTCTGGGTGCGACCCGCAAGGTCCACACGACTAACTTCCCAGTGGGATCAAAATGATTTATGCGATTAGTGGGAAATTTTCAAATGTGGTTAACCATAAGATATGGTTAAGAATTATTTAGGTAATATTAGAAACAGCTCTTTAATATTGTTCATGGAAATTAAATGTTGTTAATACCAGTAAAGTGTTGTATATACATACAGATATTAATGCAACCATGGTTATGAACACGGAGACCTGTAAATTTACATGTATACGAAATAACGGAGCACAATGTAATAATGATTTGCTCAATGACAAATGACAATAAATAGTACAAATAAAGGCAAATTATTTTAGTTATTTATTTACTAACAAAAAACGCCTGGACCGATTTCGCTGGAAACTTAATCAGTTCTGAGTTACGTAATTACGCTTCGAATAAACCCGGTCATCATATCATCTTTGGTTCTCGAGATACTCGCGGCGAAAGATAATTCCGATCGCACATACGAACATAAGCACATACCTACATACACACACAGAGCCATCTCTACAAAAACGTTGGATTTGGATTCTGGTTGAAAGGTCAATTGTCGCTGGCTTGTTGGCATAGACCATAGACTTGACGTAGCCCCACAGGAAATAGTCTAACGGCGTCAAATCGCACGACCGAGGCGGCCAAGCGACTGGACCATTTCGTGAGATAACACGGTTTCCAAACTTGGTTTCCAATAAATTGATTGTGGCATTCGCTGTGTGGCTTGTGACACCGTCCTGTTGGAACCACATGTCCTCCGATTTGACACCGTTAGACTATTTCCTGTGGGGCTACGTCAAGTCTATGGTCTATGCCAACAAGCCAGCGACGATTGATGAACTTCGTACGAATATCGAACGTGAAATTGCAGCAGTATCGGCCGATTTATGCTTAAAACCGTCGAAAATTGGGTTCAGCGTCTGGACTTCTGCAAGCGTGCCCGTGGTGGCCACGCAAAAGAAATCGAGTTCCATACATAATGGCATCAAACGTACTTTCACAGGAATAAAAAAACGTTTGTAGCGCTCTTATTGAAAAACCCTTTACTTCAGATGTTGTTTCCTGTTAAAAGCGCTTTTCCTACAACTTATCGCCTCTTTGAAACTGTCGAGACATTTAGTGCTAGCACTTTGAACGAGTCATCATTTTCGGCACTTTTGAGAATAGACGCAATACGACGTTCATCAACGACAGCGAAATCTTTCTTTTATAGCATTTGAAAAAAAACGTTTGAATTCGTTGCAAATAAATGATATTTTATGTAGATTCGCCAAAAAAAACCGAAAAATACAACTTTTTTAATTCTAAGTACTTACTTGTGTGTGTATAAATAACATATACACTGGCGATCACAAGGATGAGGCCATACATATTGCAATCGATTTTCAGTCTATATTACTGTTGGAAGTTGTATACCCAGAAACGTTTACTACATGTGAACAGGTACATATTTTTTTCCCAACAGAAAGTCATAAAATTAAAGGGTAAATAAGAAACGACCGCTGGAATTTCCCAAGATTAAACAATGAACTACATGAAAAGCGTATAAAAAGATGCGACACACGGATAATTCCATTGCTAATCTTCGTTACAGGAGTTCATATAAGCGATTTTTATCTTGCGGATCCACAACACTATGGGAAAAACCAAAGACGACGCCCGGCAGAAGCAACAATATTCAATTCAATTCAATTCAATTCAATTCAATTTATTTTAACATTAAGTACAAGTAAGACATAGTCTTTATAGAGTACTAACAAAATTAATTTTACATTAGTTTTTCACATAAGTAGGTAGGTATGCATATTAAAGTTATTATATTCCCGGAAAGAAGATTAACAATTTAATTTAAAAGAAGAGTAAAATTGAGTGGAGAAAAGAAAAGAAGAGAAGAATAAAGAAGGAAAGAGTAAAGAAGGAAAGAAGGAAGAAATCTCTACTGCTGTTCAGAAAAATATTTAAATATAGCTGTCCTGAATTTCAGAGTTCCCGATGCTCGTTTAATGTGTTCAGGCAAGGAGTTCCATAGCTTAACGGCGTAAGTAAAGAATAGACGCGACGAGTTATTATAATTATAAGGCTGAATTATTAAGTTAAAATTTCTATCCGACTGTGTGAATTGCAATTTCTCATAAAGATATCGTGGTGATTTTGAGTATATTATTTTATGCAGAAAAATACAGTTTCTAGCATCAAGAAATTGCCTTAATGAACATCCTAATATACTATTTTGGTAAGCTGATACATGGTCATATCTTCTTAGTCCAAAGATATAACGAGTCATTCCGTTAAATGCAACTTGAAGCTTATTTTGTGATAAGGAATCAAGCATACAGTAGACAACTTCTGCATAAGTTATAATGGGAACCAGTAACGTTTTCATTAATTTTAATTTCGTATCGCGAGGGATAAAATTGGCACATGTCCGTAACTTACGAAGGCAACCATAGATACGGCTGATGACATAATTGACATGGTCATTGCAAGAAAGACTACTATTTATTTTAAATCCTAAGGTGGTAACTTTTTCAACAAACTTTATTTCTACGTTGGACAGAAAGAGAGGAGGGAACATTTCTGGTGTGTAAAACTTTTTGGATATTAAAATTGCCTGAGTCTTAGACGGATTTAAAGTAAGTCCATTTTCAACAGACCAGCTGTGTATAGCTGAGAGGTCAAGGTTTATTCGATGGAAAAGATCATCAAGTAATCCGATAGGTCTTGAGAGGTAAATTTGGACATCATCGGCATAAAGGTGAATAGATGAACTATTACATACAGGAGCAATATCATTTATAAACATACAAAAAAGAATGGGTCCTAAAATGGACCCTTGTGGCACACCCTCCCGCAGAAATTTGACATTCGACAAATGGTCACCAACCAGAACTCTTTGAGAACGATTGCTTAAATAGCTACTTATTAACCGGACTGCCCTATCACTGAAACCAAAATAATAGCGGAGCTTTGTACATAAGATCTGATGGTTGACCCTATCAAAAGCCTTAGAGAAGTCTAACAAACAAAAGACCGTTAGGTAACTTCGGTCATATTGTTGCCTTATATCGTCAAGAACTTTCACCATTGCAGTAGCACAGCTGTGCCCGGGTCGAAAACCCGACTGAAAAGGAGAAGGTAAAGCATTCCCATTTATATGACCTACTATTTGCTTTGCCAGTATCTTCTCAAATACTTTTGACAGGGTCGGAAGAATACTTATCGGGCGAAAGTCATTAGGAAGCGAGGGTTGCGGTTTCTTTGCAACAGGAATTATTTTGGCGGCTTTCCAGTTATCAGGGAAAGTAGAAGAAGCAAGGCAATGAATAATAATATGCGTGAGTGACCGTAGTATAAAAGGTGAAACCATTTTTAAAAAGCGGAGTGGGATGCCATCCTCACCTGTTGCATTCGATTTAAGATCAGCAACGCTTTCAATGACATCATTCTCATTTACTGATTTAAAATCATAATCAAGCTCGCATAGAAGTTCTCCTTGCAAGGAGAACTGAGGATTTCTTCTACCGGTACTTGAAAGGAATGCGCAATTAAGGATATTGGGATCCAAGCGACAGACTGTTTCTACTCTATTACCAACACCTATCTTTCGTAAATTAGTCCATAGCTGTTTGGAAGGAAGTGAATCCTTTAATGTCCTTGAGAAATAGTTAAATTTAGCGCGGCGCATAACAAAGGTGGATTGATTACGCGCTACACAGAAAGCTTTCCAATTCCTTGAAGTAGGGCTAAGTCTCCATTTACTATAGTACTTTCTGCGCTTATTTATTGCATCTAATACTTCTCGGGTGAACCACGGGCATTTCAAATTTCTTATTTGTACAGTCCGCAGAGGGACATGTTTGTTAAAAAGCTCCTCAGTCTGCGACTGAAGAAAGTTCAGCTTGTTGTTGACATTTTCTAGATACAAACAAAGTTCCCATGGTATTGTACTTGCTTCTCTATGTAGTGAGTTTATATCAACAGACTTAAAATCTCTGTAAGAGAAAGTATATTGCGAGAAAAGCAGACTATTCTACGACTTGCCTCAAATGTTACTGTACCAGTGACTAAAATAAGGGCCAACAGTGGAGTATCAGCCAATAAAGCAACGGTCCGAAGGATAATATGAAAAAGTGGTACTATACATAGAAAAAAACCTGAAAAAAAACCTGTTTTGAGGCAAGTACACAAGAAGCATCGAATGAATTTTGCAAGAGAAAATGTCGCTTGGAGCAGTGAATGGAAACGCGTTGTCTTTTCGGATGAACAAAAGTTTAACCCTGACGGCCCCGACGGTTACAATTTGTATTTCCATGATCTAAGAAAGGGATAGTTTATTTTGGCAAGACATCACAGCCGTACATCACATGTAATGGTGTGGGGAGCTATTACCCACTATGGCACAATCGAGTTGGAGTTTTTG
Organism: Portevinia maculata; assembly: GCA_949715645.1. Taxonomy (NCBI): domain Eukaryota; kingdom Metazoa; phylum Arthropoda; class Insecta; order Diptera; family Syrphidae; genus Portevinia; species Portevinia maculata. The sequence goes on from OX454526.1 coordinate 228,550,258, forward strand.
TGCACAACATCGAACGGAAACAACTACAAATGTTTGCTGGAACTGTCATTTCAGAAATTAAAAAAACATTTTCGGACCCCTGTCTTGGATATTCCAACAAGACAATGGTCCCTATCCACACTTCCAGGGTTGTCAGCAGTTGGATTCAATCAGAAGACGTGGAACTTTTGCCATTACCGCCCTATTCACCGCACTTTAACATAATCGAAAATGATTGGGCATGGTTCTCTCGTAAAGTGTATGAAGGCGGCAGACAATTTGAAGACAAGGACACTTTAATCGAAGCTATTAGTGATGCCAGGGCCCAAATTTCTCTTAACTATTAAAAAAAAAACTGTATGATTCTATTCCAAGCCGTCTTACAGAGGTCATATCTTAAAATGAATTAATAAATGTTTTTAAACCACATAATGTAAACATTTTATTAATTTGTTCCTATTTTCGAAGATTTTCGCATGTGGCCTCATCCTAGTGCGCATCTTTTTATACGCTTTTCAAGTAGTTCATTGTTTGATCTTGGGAAATTCCAGCGGTCGTTTCTTATTTAACCGTTAATTTTATGACTTGCTATTGGGAAAATATGTACCTGTTCCCAGGTAATAAAAGTTTATGGGTATAGAATTTCCAACAGGTATAAAGACTGAAAGTCGATTGCAAAATGTATGGCCTCATCCTTGTGATCGCCAGTGAATACCTATTCATTTCTTGATCTTCTATAGCATATACGTTTAATTCGTAGTTAAATAATATGAATGTGATATTGCTTATACCTATGGTTTTAATAAAAATTAATTTTGTTTAGACTATATGGCTTTCATTTAAAACAAATGTCAGCTCACCCAAAAAAAACTTGGAACTCACCCATATATTAGGTCCTGGCTACAACCGTGCGACAAGCGCTGTTTTTTTTTTTTTTTGCGCAGTGATAGGTTGTCTTAACCCGTCCCCAAGGTACCTTTATGACTCCATCATCAAAGACAAATAATGATGGCCTATGCCAGGAGTACCTTTAATGTCCGTAGTATCAAAATGGTAACGAAGGTCAAACCTCCGATTTAAAGATAGTGTTAAAATGTACGTGAAAACGTCGTGAAAAATTTAAAGGAAACTGCTGGCTGGACGCTGATGTCAATAAATAGCTGCAAAACCACTCTTGATGCCCAAAAGGTGCCACTTATTTTTAGTGATAACGCCAATTTATCTATTTAACCATTACTTCAATATTTTGTACAAAAAAAGCCTACCTTGGGATATCCAGTTAAATATTATTGAGACAAGGCCTACGATAAGTATCTTGCATAATTTGCCAGTTAAACTAAATCTGATAAGCTAATGGTGCCGTTCTATATGATGTGAATATAACGTCAATGATGATTACTAGAATTTGCATACAGACATCTGTCAAACAACTTGAGCATGTTTTAAGCTATTTTTTAAACAAATGCGCCATCACCCTATGATACCCGCAGCTCGTAGTACAATGTAGGCTTCCGATGATTTGAAATTTCATGCATCAAAACCAAGAGAACTGGTTCTAAAGAGATTCGAATGCTGAACACCTTGACAAGACAGCGTGTTTCTTTCGCTAACCACCGAACCGGAGCGATCACTTATCTTTAGCTATGGCACCAAGCTAATTTGTTTAACTGGCATTTATTTTGGTTTTTCTTTTTACTATTTTTCATTTAACATTTTAGTGTAATTCCCATTCATTTTTTTATTGTACCTGCAGTAACAACTGCCAAACGACGAAAATAATTTTAATCATTTTATTCAACTATTGCTGGTGGCTTGTATTGTAGACCGGACCAACTTGTGGCGACGAACACACTTCCAGTGCGTGTACAATATAAATACATATGTCCAGAGTTCTTGGGAAAACTGCTTGCGGACTCACAACCAAATCCTATTTCCAGTAGACAGACGTTAAAGTGAATAGTCAGTAATTGGTATTTGCGGATAGAGAATGCTCTTTTGGCGTGGCTAGGTCGAATTCAAGTTATTGGTACTCATACTCGTTGTTGGAAAGGTTTTTAAATTTTTTTTTGATGGATTTATGTTATGTTTATATTGAGTTATGGCAAAGGCTTTTCTATGTGTACGAATAAAACATAGATTTCTCAAGGTGGTTGTAAATATGTAGATTGATTATTTTCAATTAAATTGCAAGAAGGCGATAGGGGATTGGTAGCTTGTTGATATTATTTATTTTGGGAATTCCCCCCATAATTCGAAAATAAGATTAAGATTTAATGTTGAAGATATATTATTTAAATTTTTTTTTCACTATGAACACAAAATTAATAAAAGCATCGCATTGCCGTCTACCGATTGACACATCAATTTAGTTTTTATTAAAATATGTGGCTCCATTTTTATATACAGGGTGTCCCAGTTAAACAGTAACATCCTTTAAGGGGGGTTTCCGAAATTCTGCCGAACAAAAAATTCTATCACATCGTGCTCAATTCTCACCCCATTTCAAGTTACAGCTGGGTGACCTCTAATTTGGAAGTACAACCACTGCAAATGCTATAACTTCTAATCTATTGTAGGTACAATAGATATTTTCAACATTTTGGAAAGACAATTTAGTAGCGCATTTAGGTCTCTTTGGACACATCTGTGCAGCTACAAAAAATTTATGTCCCCTTAAACTCAAAATTATGAAAATTTGTTGTTGCATTTTCTTAATTAAAACTCATTTTTCTCAAAATTCTTACTTCACAACTTTTTTAGTTATTAATTTTGTATCCTTGAAAATATTCCAAAACTTTTGTTAAGTAACTTTTTTACGTACCATCAACAGAAGCTATAGTAAAAGCCATTTTTTGTCAGACAAAAATTTTCAAAAACAAGTGTACATACTGAATTACTCCTTAAATCCCCAAATCGTAGAACTCGATGTAGTCGGCTATTCGCGGATACGTATCAGCGCCTTGTTGATACCGGGTCAGTTGCACCAAATAAAAAGGAACGACCTTCAGACGCAGCGATTCCAGAAGTTGAAGGTGGGATCTTGCGTACTGTGGAAGTTCAGCCTTCATGCAGCGGCCGCAGACTACCTAAGCAGTTGGAACATCCCAGAACAAGGATTCACAGAACTCTAAATAGTAATAGATTACACCCTTTCCATTTAACACCGGAACAGAATTTACTACCAGGAGATGCGCAAAGAAGAGTGGAGTTTTGCCAATGGCTACTACGCGAACAGGCAGAGGACGGGCACTTCCTCAAGATCTTTCTCTGGACTGACGAAGCGCAATTCACAAGAGATAGCATTATAAACCACCATTATTTGAACCATTGGTCAGACTCCAACCCCCATTGAATACACACAATATCCTTTCAAGGGTAAGAATTTAATTACTATGAAGAACTTCTTCAAAATGTGTTGCTTATTTGGTTTGCTTAAGGGGCTTAGAATAAATCTTCGGCCTGGATTAATAGGAAACACAGAAATCAATAGTAATTGGTAATGGTAATTACCATTACTACCTGGAGATTTTTGGAGAACGATTGCCGGAGCTCCTTGAAGATGTTCGTCTTGTTCAGAGAAGGGGTAGTCCTTTCAACAAGAAGGAGCACCTTGTCACAGTAGCATCGGGGTTACTTCGTTCCTTAACCTTACTTTTAACGAACCGTGGATTGGATTTGACCCCAACCCTTGGCCACCCAGATTTTCTGACCTAACACCCATGGATTTTTTTTTTGGGATGCTATGAAAGAAAAGTCTCGAAGAGCTCAAAGAAATAATTAATGCTGTTTAGTTTTCCTTTGATTCAATAATTCAAAAGTTCTCAGTGATTATCCTGTTTCGATAATTAAGTGTAGTTTTGCAGTACTTATACAGAATAAGAACATTCATTTGATTCAGAAAGTTGATTACTTGATTACCTTTTTTTGCTTGCTTTTTTTCTATGGACATTTTCCTATTAAATGAAGAAAATACCTTCCTCTAGGATATATTGCTTATACGTTATACCACTAAAGACCAGTTGGTCCATCCTATTTTAATTTACAAAAGAACAATACCGCTCACTGAATCACTTCTAGTTGTATCTCAAGAACTATTACGTCCAAAAAGCGATTTTTGGATATGACTCTCACGGCCGGAACCTCCGGGATGTCCAGATATTTTCGACGATACCAAGAGTTCAGCTGAAAATCAATTTGTCAAATCGAACTCTTCCCATTCCATTAAATTCAGGAAATCAGTTTTCTCATTCAGTGCGAAGTCTTTTTCAAAGCCTTGAATGTATTTGCTGAGCGCTTTCACTTAATAATTTAATCGCGATCAATAAAGCAAAACAAAACAAGAAAACCAAATCGAGAACCAAAGGTTGAGTTATTAATTCAAATTGAAATCTTGAGCGACTAAACTGGTTCATTCTTTAAAATCAATCACCAAGTAGGGTAAACTACCCAGTAAACAAGCACACTTAAGCGAAGTTCTGACTTAAGTTGTGATCTTTTTTGAAATTATTTTTTTAAAGAAATGAAGATTTTTTTTATTTTAAATCAAACCTATTAATTTGTTTATACCCTATTCTAAGGGTATATTAATTTTGACGCATAGTTTGTAACATACCTTAATATTGCCCGTAGACCCCTAAAAGTTACTATATTTATGATCAGCATCGATAGTAATGTCGATCTAGCCATGTCCGTCCGTCCGTCCGTCTGTCGGCAAAAATTAGGCCTTTAAACTGAACCTAGAGAGCTGAAATTTTAACCATATACTCTCTAGGGTCCCGAAATAATCAAGTTTACGAATTTTTGAAATCCGCCCACAGACACGCCCACAAACTAAAAAAAAAAACAAATTTTGGAAAAAATCGAATTTTGAGCTAGAAAGCTGAAATTTTTTATATATGATTTATGACTCCTAAAACTGCGCGGGATAAAAAATTTTCAAAATCCGCCCACTGACACGCCCACAAATAAATAAAATATTTTTTTTATACCCTATTCTAAGGGTATATTAATTTTTGAAAATCCAAAGTTTGAGCTAGGGAGCTAAAATTTAATATATACTCTCTATGGGCCCTTTATGCTCATGTGTAAATATTTTCAAAATCCGCCCACTGACACGCCCACAATTAATTTTTTTTTTTTTTTTGAAAATTCAAAGTTTGAGCTAGGGAGCTGAAATTTATAATATATACTCTCTAGGGGCCCTTTATTCTCACGTGTTAATTTTTCTTAAATCCGCCTACTGACACGCCCACAATTAAATAAAACAATTTTATTGAAACACCCAAGTTTGCGCTAGGGAGCGTTTTTTTATAAAATCCTTTAAATGTTATATAACAAAATATATAGAGCGTTCTTAACAATTCAACCATACTTAGACTTCTGTCACGCCCACTTATGAGGGATAGGAATAAGAATAGGGTATCCAACAGTTATATATACTTCATCAAGATCAAACCATATCGAGATAACTTTGATAAGGAAATCCAGAACCGAGCTTCCATTTTACTTATTCGAGACCTAAATCCATCCATAATCTTGTGGGATTATTTGGCCATAGTAAATGGTCTGTTGTGGTTTTACCTGCTCTTGCCTAGAAGGGTGAGAAATCCATCTCCCAGTCTTTGCATGAGGGGATGATTATTTTTGTAGTCTTTGAGTCACACTGGAGGCAGAGATTAACCATCGTGACCTTTTTTAGTGACAGACTTCGGTGGCTTATTGCCCCATTAGCTTCAAAGTTCTACGGCTCCTTCTCCTTTCATGCATGGATGCTAAGGAGGGTCCTGAACTAGAATCAAGACGGCTGTTTGCCAATATATATGTATCCTTTCCTAGTGTTATCTTGGTAGGGAAATCAACCCAGGACTCTTCGGACAATAGAGCAAAAGAAGCCCAACCAAAATGATTTAATAACATCGTCGAGGGTAACATCTAATTTCATTACAATTATTGACGTTCATATTAGAAAATGCTTAATGAACAGCATGCCTCTGCACCCATATCAGTATACTCACCAAAAGGGTAAATCCAAGGATTTTCAGCGCTGTGCTGAAACTTATAACAGAGATAACAAAACGCCTGCCGTTGCAAAGAGATTGCACTATGTACCTTTCTGGATATAGAAGTTGCTTGTGACAACACTGTATATGAATCCATATCAAATGCTTTGCACCATAGAAACATAGACAAACCAACTATATAATGGATCACAGCGGTGCCGTAAAGTCATAGAATAACTTATTTGTCAGGAATGACCACAGTATCAGTATCAGACGTAAGGGGCTGCACACAGGGGATGTGCTTTCACCCCTCCTGTGGTCTTTAGTCATCAACAACCTGCTACACAAAATGAGCAATTTAGGGTATATTACAATTTGGTACTCCAATGACATTGTCATCATTTTTCGGAGCAAAGACTCAAATGAAGTCACTTCAAGAATCCAAAATGCTCTAGACTAGTGCATCAGTGAAAATCTTCCCATAAATCGCAGTAAGGCCGTCGTTGTTCCTTTTGAAAACCATAGGGGCGGGCTACAGTCCGCTTGGGCGAACTGTTGGATACCCTATTCTTATTCCTATATCTCATAAGTGGGCGTGACAAAAATTTAAAGGATTTTAACGAAAAAACTAAGCTTTTGTAAATAAAAACGCTCCCTAGCTCAAACTTTGGTTTTTCAATAAAATTGTTTTATTTAATTGTGGGCGTGTCAGTAGGCGGATTTAAAAAAAAATTAAGTATGAGCATAAAGGGCACCTAGAGAGTATATACTATAAATTTCAGCTCCCTAGCTCAAACTTTGGACTTTCAAAAATAAAATAATAAAAATTGTGGGCGTGTCAGTAGGCGGATTTTGAAAATATTTACACATGAGCATAAAGGGCCCCTAGAGAGTATATATTAAAAATTTCAGCCCCCTAGCTCAAATTTTGGTTTTTCAAAAAAAATATTTTATTTAATTGTGGGCGTGTCAGTGGGCGGATTTTGAAAATTTTATCTCCCAAGCAGTTTTATGGGCCAAAGATCATATATAAAAAATTTCAGCTCTCTAGCTCAAAATTCGATTTTTTCCAAAATTTTGTTTTTTTGAGTTTGTGGGCGTGTCTGTGGGCGGATTTCAAAAATTCTTAAACTTGATTATTTCGGGACCCTAGAGAGTATATGGTTAAAATTTCAGCTCTCTAGGTCCAGTTTAAAGGCCTAATTTTTGCCGACGGACGGACGGACGGACGGACGGACGGACGGACATGGCTAGATCGACATTACTATCGATGCTGATCATAAATATAGTAACTTTTAGGGGTCTACGGGCAATATTAAGGTATGTTACAAACTATGCGTCAAAATTAATATACCCCTAGAATAGGGTATAAAAAGGAGACCTAGGTAAAATCTCAATAAACGTACTCCGAAAAAGTCAAATATCTTGCAGTAGTCGTAGACAAAAGGCTGAACTAGAATTCCCAGATCCCGAACACTTCTGCTGCATTGCTAGATCGGCAGCAATCGCAGCAATAAAAAGCTGAAAACATATAAAATGTATCTTTTATTGGGAGAGCATCCTAGGTCTAAGACAGGCCAAACAAGCAATTCGGCCCCCAACAACAATGCCAACAGATATTTAAATCTAATTAGGCATGATATCAAAAACTTAGTAGGTTACCTTACTGGTCACCATGGTTTACGACATCGCCTTAACACAATGAAAATAGTAGACTCTCCTGCGTGCGGAATATGTCTGGCAGAGAACGAAACAGCTGAACACGTATTATCTGAATGTCCAGCCCTCAATGGAATAAGGCAGAAGATCTTCTTCCGGGAACAACTGAGTTCCGAAGACATACAAAATATGTTCTGCTGGTAAAATTGTCTGCTTTATACGTAAGGTAGAAACTCTACTAGCCTAAATAATTTTGGACCCCTACGGCACAAAAGATCTCATCGCCTTGGAGAGCCAGAAGTTAAAAAAAATTGTAAAGTGCCCGAAAGAGCTCCTCTAAATTGCGTTCTCTTTTAGTCAGAGGACTTCGTTAGCCACCGCATTCCTCGCAAAGACCATTGCAAAAGAACAGTCTTACTTAATAGTCAATTTATGAAATGAGAAGATAATCAGGCGAGTCCCGGATTCGAAAATCTCGAAAGACACAATGGGGTTAGAAACCCAGAGTAGTGTGGGACTCTGCCCAATCTAAAAAGATCGACAAATGATTTTAGTTTTAACGTTCAGCTGCGTTTGAGAATTTATTCAAATTTAAATACGGGCCCTCATTTATTTTCAAAATATGAGTTTGTGAGGTTAAATTCTTCCTTATCTACGAATATTTACGACGTCTTCTTTTTCAGTCGCGGAAATTAAAAATATTGTGCATAGGTATATTTTCTTTTTGAAAACTGGAAACCCTACTTCTACTGCCCCTTTTCGGTGGCTTTTTCCACATCTCACGTCCAGTGCCCATGTTCTGTAATTATCGCATCGATATATTTTTCACAAAAACGATTTAAATTGAAACAAAATCTCAGAATATCACATTCCGCGTTCTGTAACTTTGTGAATCGAAAACTAAATTAAACGGCACATTTCCAAATGTAATCCCTGGAAATATGTGATATATTCAGGTTTAGTAACTATCGAGTGCGAAAAATTGTTCACGTCAACTGTCAACATTTTATCACAACTCAATCAGCTTGCGATAGAAAAGGGCATTGGCAAATTTCAAACCAACATTGGACAGTGGACATTTTTTCAAAATAATCTCCGTTGATCAAATTCAACTTTTAACGTTGCAAAATGTAAAAGAAATTAAAAATAAAATATACTAATAAAATCTAAATTCTTAACATCTCGCGAAAGAATTCAGCAAGTACTTAATTGAGATCATTTTAAAGATTCATGGAACTATATTGCTACGAAAATAAACAACTATGACCATCCAACAAGATAATCGCAAAATGTTCTTGTATTTAAAAAAAAGTTTCTTTTGATAGACAGACAAAATAAATGTACAATTTTGAATGCACTAAATTCATCACTAAGGTTAGGTTAGGTTAGGTTACTGGGCTGACGGGGCAAGAGAATCTTGCGCCCGTCACACTTAGGTCAATGTAGACCCTTTGTGATACCCTGGAGGTTATGCTTCCCTTATCTGGAACCAATGAAAAACCTATGAAAAACTTAGCGGGTTTACAAACCATCCCGATGCGTTGTTGAACTTGCGCAAGTCATTCACAGACTTGCCGGAGAGTTCTTTTAAATCCTGGAAGAAATATCTGCCCAGGATATTGTTTCTGATATGACAGAGTGCAGGGCAGTGACAGAGAAAATGCGGGGTATCCTCATTCACCTCCTCGTCCCCACATCCTCTGCAGAGTTCATCTGTGCTGAGTTTTAATTTCTTTGCATGGTAGCCCAGCATGTTGTGTCCGGTGATAACACCTGTGAGAGAGGACAAAGAATTCTTGTTCATTTGTAGGATTCTCTTGGTCTTTTGTTTGTCATATAGTGGCCACATTTTCCTTGTAATAACACAGGAATCAAGGGCACTCCATCTTTCGTTTGCTGCCATCAGTGTTTTATTTCCAATCACCTGTTTAAGGTAACAGGGTGGGGTTTTTACTGTGGTGTCCGCATCCCTTGATTCAAGGGAAGATCCTTTTCTTGCCAGTTCATTGGCTCTTTCATTTCCTGGGACACCACTGTGTCCGGGGACCCAGCAGAGTCTTACAGTGTGCTGCGCGCCAAGACCCCGCAGCTCTTCGCGACAGCTTCTTAAAAGCCTCGATTTTATTTCTGTGGCGGAAATCGATTTTATTGCCGCTTGGCTGTCAATGAAGAAGGTAATATCAGCCTGTGGTATTGCCGTCATTGCAGCCTGCTTAGCGGCTGTTGTCACCGCCAGAACCTCAGCTTGGAAAACGCTGCTGTAGTCGGGGAGTCTGATCGAGCCAGATATTCCGAGCGTTTCTGAGTAGAAACCTGCACCAACGCCGGTATCCATCTTGGAGCCATCTGTATAGATGGGGTCGTTGTTGCATGGATTGGTACTTGATTATCCTGCCATTCTTTCCTACAGGGAAAAGAGACAGTAAATGGTCTTATAAAATCTAGTTTGGGAGTAATGTAGTCTGTGCATACATTTCTACCCGTAAATTTCTCTAGAATCTGTTCATGCCCTGCTGTACTGGGTTTCCAGTTTTTTGTTTGACTTATCCGCAAGGCACTGTTTGCTGCAGATTCTTGTACGAAAAGATCTAGGGGTTTAAGATTGAGAAATACCTCCAACCCCGCTGTAGGGGTGGTTCTCATAGCCCCAGTAGTGCCAATACAGGCAATTCTTTGGACTCTAGTCATAGTCTTAAGGTTGGTGGCCTTACACAACCCCTTCCACCAAATTCATCACTAAAATGTTATCTTAAGCCAACGTTAGGTTAGGTTAGGTTAGGTTTAGGTGGCTGTCGGCAGAAGCAGACACACTTAGACCAATTTAGGTTCATTGTGATACCACGTATATATTATCTACCTCAACTGTGTAGATGGGACTGGCCAACGACACGCGGTTGTTCTCAAACGGTCCCCCATCTACGTACTAACCGCGCCCAACGTCGTTTAATTACGGTGATCTGACGAGAACCGATTAACTCGACGTGGTATGGTCGTTGGTTTAAGCCAACGTTAGGAGTAGATTAAATTCAAAAGGTTTAGTCTGAGCGTTCATCGTATTTTCGAAAATCCAACGCAAATTCGTAATTTTCAGATTGTCCGCTAAAAACTCACGCTGCTCCACTTCATATCCCAACAACATGCAAATCTACTTTGAATTTCCTTGCCAAACTTCCACTCGATTTCCAATATTTTGACAGCCTTTCTTATATTCCCATGGTATTAAAAGTAACCAGCGATGTTTTTTCGCATGGAGTTACAGAAACGCATTATTTTCTAGATGCGATAAACGGCAACATTTTTCCAAAGTTAAGCACGAGTTAAGGGCCAACCCAGAGAATCAGTTGCATCCTTTGCTTTGAGGCATCCATACCATCCATCGCTAACTTTATTAGCCGAAAACACATTGGTTGCATTTAATATGCCTTTTAAATAACCTTTAAATGAACAATCCAACTTCCTAAGATGCCGATACATTACAATACACCACTTCGCGAAGCTATCTCTTTCTGAAATGCCGAATACCTTTCTTCACGTCAGAAACAAATTGAATGATAAAATTTCGGAAATTTGCACATCGTATGGAAAAACCATTGTGATTGTTAATAAAGTGTAGATTTAACTGAAAACAGAAGCTATTGAAGAGTAAAAAGTACTAAATTATGGACAAAAAACCTGAGAAAGTATGTTAAAGCAAAAAAACAGTAAAAACAGTGAACATTTTGACCAAAAACGCTTGTGCAGTTCTTGATGCAGCATTTTCACCTTTTTTTATACAAGTTTGTTATCAATTAATTGTTGTTGTATAAAATGTATGTATAGAAAATTGTTCACCTTAATTTATTTTCAAACATAAATATTTGTCTGCCACAACAACGCGATTCGCACGGTTTCACTTTTATTTTGTGTACACAATCCTTCGTTGTTATTATTTTAATATTCAAAAATAGTGTTTGGATACTTCTTCTTAATTCTGGAACTTTTTTTGTTAAAATTCGCTTTAATATGAACTTTTTACGAAATATTCGCCCAAAACTAGTCTTCCGCCATATAAATTCGCCATTGTTTTCCTTCATTTCACTCTGCTGCAAGATTTTTTTTTCCATTTGCCACTGACGTTGTCGCGAAGTACTCTTTTATTTATTTCTCACCTATGTCTCTAGTCCAGTGATATAACTAACAAAAATAAAAATCCCTACCGCCTAGGAGAAATGTTCCCATTTTCCTTAAACTTAAACGGCCTTAAATTGGCCTTAAATTGGTTAAATCATGGTAATTTTCTCTACACTTAAAACAAACTCCATTTATTTGTACATCTTGCAAGTACAACCGAAACACGTAAATTGAATTGAGATTTGCATGACAGGAAACAAAAGGAACGGACTTTTTTTTCTTTCTGTACTACTGAAAATATTCTACACTTAGCACGTATTTTGCCAGATAAGCCTACTGATTTTTAAACAAAACTGTTCAACATTTAATGCAATCATACATTTTTTTCTACTTCACTCAAATTATATTCAATTGCTCTCCATTCTAACGAAAGATAGTTTAAGTACCTACAAAGAGAGTTTTTGGAAAAGAAGATCAAATGAAATTTCAGATCTGTCACCATCTAATCCTAATAGGTACAAGTTTAGGGTTTAAGAACCCAAATTCTTTAAATATTGTATAATTTTTTATGGACAACCTTTGTTGAACTTCTTTAAAAGAAATAAAGCAATGTTATTAAACTAGTTCTCCAATAAAACATAACTACGGACTTTGAAAATAAAATCTGCAAAGTACCTACATTTTGGTTGATTTAATAAATCTGTCCTTTTCCCTATGGCTTAATTTTTGAGCGGGAATCCCCTAAAATTAGGGACTTACCCTACTTTTTGTATCACCGCTAGTCGAATGTCAAAAACATCCCAAGAATTTTAAGCCATTTCAACCAATCACCCAATCAGCGGTCGAGATATGATATACTAAGCTATCTGTCAATCTGCAATGACGGAATCACCCAATCAGCGGTCGAGTTTCCTTTTTCGCTGTGGTATACTGCACTGTCTGTCAATGGCGGTTTTCTCTCATTTTCCCAATGTTTTGACCAATGATTGTTGCCTCCTTAATTTTGTAATACGTGAACCTCAATTCTAGAATGTGTGAAGTGCAATTTTTTATGTATGCATACGGCGACTGACAGAAAAATGGAAAGTTGGCCCACATTGGGCGCGTTCAATTTGCAAGGCAACGCAAGTCGACTACAAGTTAACTTACAACTAGTTATTTGAACGCGTTGCCTTGCCTCTCTGTCAAAGTTAACATATGTTTTTTTTTTTATTTTTCTCAGAAAGAATCCAAACTTTAGTTTTCAAGAAGTTTCTTTCTCAACCCATCGAATCCTACCAACTCGTCGTGGATGCCATCGACCATTTACTTGATACTTGTAATCCAAACGATGAAATCATAATTTTTGGCGATTATCTACAGTGGAGCTTATCGGAAGATCAATCTTTCTTCGTCCCAATAAATCCGATATCTAGTAAGGAATGCCTTTTTGTCGACCGCGTAACCGATTCTGGTCTTTGTCAATTCAGTGGTGTTAAAAATTATATGGGACGACAGTTGGATCTTGTTTTCACAACTGACCCTGTAAACTCCTCAACCATTGAAAGTTCTTTACACCTTTCTACTATTGACGCTTACCACCCTCCTTTACTCCTTTCTTTCTTTTATCACTCCTCTTCCCAATCTAACTTCCGAAAGATCAATGACTTTCTGAGCAGAATCGAACTCAACTTCTCGAACTTATCCGTTGATGAAGCTGCCACCCGTTTTTATGACGAAATCTTTAAATGCATTTCCTTATTCGTTCCTTATTCGCGCCATAAAATCTCACCATCTTCCCCTCCATGGTATAATAGGAAACTGCGTTCACTTCGTAATAAACGTAACAAACTATTGGCAATCTATCTTCTACCCAGAACTACTACAGATTATTCGAATTATCTCGGTTCGTACTTACAGTTCTCTAACCTTTTTCACTGTCTCTATCAACGCTATCTTTCTGATGCTCAAGCTAACCTCATCAAGGACCCACGGTCATTTTTTTCATTTTGTTAATTATAAAAGGAAATCTGATGGATATCACTCACTCTTGTTTGAAGGTGAGTCCTTAACGGACCCATTTGTAATCGCAAACTCTTTCGCTACCGTGTTCAAGCAGTCCTTCACTGACGACTGCCCAGAACCGGATCACTCTTACTTCAGTTATCTGGAAAACTATACCGTTGGCCCATTCATTTTACCCACCTTTGACCATTCCATGGTGTTCGACAGACTTCTTCATCTCAATGATGAATTTGTACCCGGCCCAGACGGCCTTCCAGCCATTCTTCTCAAAAAGTGTTCTGCGATTCTTTCACCTTTCATTGCCAATCTCTTTAAACATTCCTTATCTCTTGGGAAATTTCCTAAAATCTGGAAAACGTCCTTCATTTCACCTGTTCACAAAAAAGGGCCAAAGAATGACGTATCTAACTATCGACCTATTGCCAAGCTGTCGCATTTACCCAAGGTTTATCATTTCAGTGCAAGTCTCCTCCCTTCAGCACAGTTTCCTCAAAGGTAGATCCACAACCACCAACCTGGTTGACTTTGTCTCCGTTACACTTTCTGCTTTAGAAAGTGGCAATGAAGTGGATTTAATCGCTACTGACTTCAGTAAGGCCTTTGACAAAATATCTCATCGTTTGATTCTTTTCAAACTCTCCTTCCTTGGTTTCGATCCCCCACTATTGAATTGGTTTTCTTCTTACCTTGAGAACCGATCTTATAATGTTCGTTTTCGCTCTGTTCTCTCTTTGCCTTTTAAAGCCACCTCTGGTGTTCCCCAAGGTAGCCACCTTGGACCTTTGATTTTTATTCTGGCTATAAATGATATTGACAACGTCATTAAGTTCTCCTCCATCTCCCTCTATCCCGATGACGCTAAATTCTTCAAAATCATTTCTTCTCCACACGACTCTGATCTTCTTCAACAAGACCTCAATAGTTTTTCGGTCTGGTGTCAAAAAAATTTTATGGAGCTGAATATTGCTAAATGTGAATTTCTTACTTTTTCACGTAAACGGATTCAGTCTCCCCCCAGACGTTACTTTTTGAACAACCAACCCATTGTTACCGTTCTAACCATTCGCGACCTAGGTGTTCTGTGCGACAGAGAGCTTAACTTTCGGTCACATATTGACGAGATAATCAATAAAGCTAACTCAGCCCTTGGTTTCGTCAAACGGTGGTCTAAAGAATTTACCAATCCCTACGTGACAAAATCCCTTTACATTGCCTATGTCCGCCCTCTCCTAGAGTACGCTAGCCAAGTGTGGGCACCATATTACCGGGTCCACATTACAAGAATCGAAAGCATTCAACGTCGATTTCTCCGTTTTGCTCTTCGTGGGCTCCCGTGGAATAATCACCTTATCCTTCCGCCATATCACGAACGCCTTAATTTAATAAACCTTCAGACCCTTGAAAAAAGAAGAGATGTAGCTGATATTCTGTTTATACATCGTCTTCTCACTGGCTCCGTTGATTGTTCCTATCTTTTGAACTACATTGCCTTTAACACTAACCCTCGAAATTTAAGATCTCCTCCTCTTTTCTACCTTCCCACCCGTCGCACGTCGTACGGCTTGAACGAGCCGATATCCCGTATGTTGCAGAAGGTAAATTCTAATCACCTCCTCTTTGATTTTAATCACTGCAATTCATCCCTCAAATCTACCCTCCTCCACCCCTCACCCTCCACCTAATTAGTTTTAAGTATTAGTTTTTAAGCCCTAGCTGTAAGCCTTAGTGTAATTAGTTTTTAATACCTAAAGCTGAATAAATGGGGGTGTATGCCCCCACCAAAATTAAAAAATTAAAAGTTTCACTTTAAAATGACAAATTCAGAAGTAGATGAAGTTCTTAGTAAGTTATTTTAATCTTTTTATACGTTGAACCCCATTTAATCAAATTACGATTTTAGGTAGGGTAGTGTTGTTTGTTGTAAATGACCTACTGGCGCCTGCGCTATCGCTGCATCATGGGCGTCTAAACGCAAGTGAAGAAAATCAATAAATAAAAAAAAAATCAAATAAATAAATACAATGCACTTTTCGAAATCTGAAACCTAATGAATCAGATGTTTTTGACACTTCTACTTCACTAACGAATTGATCTCTTTATCTTGCTCGAAGGGGAAATTTTCAGTGAACAGCTGATAATCACGTGTTATATTCATCCAATCACAAAGGCTTTAATAGTAGTGACTAGTAGTCGACTTGCAAATTGAACGCGCCCATTATCCGTCGAAGTTCAAGGATCCGTTGGTTATGGTACACCTTTTATAAGAATATGCCCTTTATTTGGCTGAACTTTTCAGCGCTGCTGTGTAGAACCTTCATTTCAGCTTATGGTTTTTTTCGGTGACAGAAGATGGCTGACTTTTCCAATAAACGTAAGAAAAAATTTAATTTGAAATATTAGAGTATTCCGTGATAATTTTACATTTCATTTCATTTCATTTCATTTATTTCGAATTAAAGTTATTACATAGTACTTCAAGATATTGAGTCTTATAATAAGTATCAAAATTTAAATTACAAATTGTTGTGTAAATAAATGGAAAATAGTATTTAGTTACGTAGTTTTTTATAAAATAATAGGTAGGTATAATTGTATTAGATAGAATGAATTAGACTATTAAATAAAAATAAGATGTTCATTTATCATTCCTAAGAAAAACTATTGTTGTGACATGTGGTTGTAAAGATTCTTCCGAAATACCCTCGACGAAACTGTTCTTTGCAATCGATGTGGAAGATTATTCCACAGACGAATCGCGTTTACAAAATAAGATCGCTCTCCTACTGTATATGCAAATCGTGGTATCAATAGCTTTAGACCTCTAGGCGTGGGTAAAAAAGTTAAATATTGATACAAATACTCAGGACAATGATTATGAATTATTATGGAATGGAGTTTAAGAATTGATCTGAATTCGAAATAATCATCCAAGCTCATTCCTAACAGTGTCATTTTATACCTAGAAACACTCATATGCCGTGGTATGTTGTAAATGTACCTCAAGCAGTCATTAAATGCGACATTGATTTTGCGTTTACAATCAGAATCCATAGACTTTTCTTATGGAATCTGAAGTAGCATCACAACAACTCAATGTCCTATTAATAATAAAACCTAGATATTTAACACTTTGTACATAGGGTAAAGTTATACCATTGAGATCAAGAGTAGGACAATCTAGTAAAGATATTTCACTTCTTGAGAGCACCATACCAGAAGATTTTAGTGGGTTTAGACGTATTTTGTTGATATCAGACCAATTCTGAATATGTAGTAGGTCTTCATTAACCACACAGTCCTCGATTAACCCAGGCCAGTTTGAAAACGGTTTCTTAAGTAATTGAAAACCAGTTCAAGAGCGGACCTGGAAAATTGAAAATTGGTTTTAAGTTTTTTTAATAAAATTGAATGATATATGCAGTCAAATGCCTTTGAAAAATCAAGCATTACCATCACACTGATTTCGTCACGATCTATAGCTGTCCTTAAGTCGTTGGTTACCTTTAATACTGCAGATTCACAGCTATGCTTCCTTCGAAACCCCGATTGCCACTTTGAAAGTTTATTATATCTATCGAGGTCTTCTTGAATCTGTTGGGCGGGTAACTTTTCAAAAACTTTTGATGGAAATGGCAGTAAACTGATGGGCCTAAACTGCGAAGGATCTGTAGGATTTGATTTTTTCGGAATTGGAATAATTTTAGCATATTTCCATTTTTCGGGAAACTGACAACTGTATATACAAAAATTGAAAATATGTACTAGACAGGGAAGAAGAACAGGAAGAATTAATTTAATGAACTTAGGTGATAGGTGGTCAGGTCCAATAGCATTGGATTTAACCGAGCGAATCGCCAATTCAACATCTAAGCTGTTAACACACCTAAATGCAAAGCATACTGGTGAATAATCATCTCCAAATTCAAACGGCACCGCAAAGGTCGATTTTGGGACAAGGACTGAGCCCATTTCTAAAGGACTATAATTGCATTTTGGTATTTCACTCTCGATCACACCAACATTTTTCAGGTTTTTCCAAAGGATTTTTGTGTTTAACTTAGGGTCAAGACGCTTAAGATAATACATACGTTTAGTATAGCGAATCAGGGAGGTAACTTTGTTTCGGGAATAAATGTACGAGTATTGACATCTATTATATACCATTGAGTTTCGCTTAAACTTTCTGAAAAAATGCTCCGTTTCTTGAATCAATGTTTTTATTTGGCTGTTGAACCATGGGCAACTTTGAGGCTTTACGAATTTTGTCACTACAGGAACATAGGTTTGGTAAAGTTCATTGATTATGTCAGTTAAAACAGAGACTTTCATGTCAATGTCTACAAAATTGCAGATATTACCTAACCCAATTCCCTCTATACTTTGTTGGATATTCAATAAATCAACATTGCGAAATGATCTAAAACTGAATGTTTTTACATGATCTCTTCTAATATTAAAGTTATATATGAACAGTAAATAAGATCGTGTATAAAATCCGATGTTAATCTCAACTGATCATTTCCTATTACTTGATCCATTGAGTTCGTTAGGAACATGTCGATTAATGACGGATTCCTTACTGATTGGAAACAAGTTAGCCAGCGTTTGTTAACAACAAAGACACCGAATTTGTCACAAAAATATTGAAACAGTTGAGTGGTTCCATTTTTCTCTAAGAAATTTACATTAAAGTCACCCCCAATTAAAATATTGCTGTAAATTGCGCTAAGCCTAATTAATGTGTCTTCAAACTATTTTAAATGTTCTTCTTTAAACTTGCAAGGTGGACAGTATACAGTGATCAATAGGCACTTTTCAAATTCATTTCTAACTTCAATACAAAGAAATTATATAGCTGAGATTGTGGATGAAAATACATGCTTTGCTAACAAAGTGTCCTTGATAAACATACAGACACCCCCACCAATTCTATTTTTACGGTCGTTGCGATACAAAGAGAACCCGGGAAATGAAACAAGATTGGATGAAATATCAGGATTCAACCAGGATTCCGAAACCATAACAGCGTCCATTTTCGATGCACCAAACATTTGATAAAGCACAGTGTACTTTGACTTAAGGCTTCCAGCGTTCAAGTGACAAATATTGAAACCGTTATGAAAATTGCACATAACATTGAGAACACATCTTATTTTGTCAGGATCTATTCCAAAAACCATTTTGAGAAAACATCGTCACAAGGCTTTCGAGAGAAATCCACCCCACACATGTCAAAACAATCAAAGTTAAATAGGAGAAAAGAGGAAGAAATATCCAAAATAATATCATCATATTCGTGAGTTAAATTCATTCTACTATGAGCAACGCAAGAAATTTAATAACAAAATTATAAATGATAAGTAAATTAAGTAAAATTTTACCAAGAAAAGATATTTTTTTGTATACTAAAAATTAAATTGGCAACACTAATTAACAATTGTTAAAAGATGTTATGAGATTGAGTAATATTAAGAGTCACATACATAATGAGTACTTACAAAAATAAATAATAAAAGAGTTTAAGATTTTTGTTTTTTGATAGCAAAATGCAAAAGAAAAAAAGAAAAAGGAGAAAAATATACTTAGATCAGCTTTCTAAAAGGGCATCAGGGCGGCAGCATCAGGTGAAGGAGATGTTGGGGTTATGTTTGGCGCTTCCATGACATTGCTACATACACGATTCAATGAAAGAGTATTATCGATGTATAGTGGTTGGCTTGTAGCGGTGACTTTAACAAATATTTTGCCATCTCTTGTGAATACGGAGTGTAATGATTTGTTTCTCCTGAGTTCATTTGCCTTTTTAAATAGAGAATGATTTTGTTTAGTCAGACTCTCATAGATTCTTACAAATTTATTGCTGGCGTATCCAAGATCATCAAGAGAAACAGATCTCCCGTTTGTTTTGAAAAAATCTGCAACAGCAATCAGTAATTGTTTTTTTACCTTTGCATGGGGTAGCCTCACAATTATGGGACCATTCGCCGAATTATTTGCAGGTGTAGTGCGGAAAATATGCAAAGGTGTTGATATTGTCTGTTTCAGAGTTGTGCATAGTTTTTCAAAAATATCGGAGAGATTTTCATTGTTTTTGAATGGGATACCATGAACTACCAAGTCCCCAGCTATATTGCGTCTGGCCAGTGCATCAACTTTTCCTCTTAAGAGAACATTGTCATCTGCTTGATGTTGTAATTGCATTAAAGAAATTTTTTCTTGGAGAGCATTGATGTTGTTGCACTGAGTTTCAAACTGAGTGAGTCGATCATTGCATGCATGAAGAGCATTATCGATGAAATTATACCGCTCATTGCATTTTTGTTCCACATCTTTAATTTTTGCATTAAATTCACTCTCAAGAGACATTATGCGCTGCGATAGGCTTTTATTTAATAAATCTATTGAGTCTTTTATTTGCTTTACAATAGAATCACTTATGTTATAAGTTAGAATATCAAGTCGCTTTTCTATTCATGGGAGCATAAATTTATTAAATAGTATTTCTCACAATAGAAATGTAAATTTAATGTATCTAACTTAAGTATTAAGATAACTCTTGCAGTTAATTCCGTTAGGGTTACTAAAATTGTGATCTTCTGTGAATACAATGAATGGTTTTATAATGAACTTAAAGGCATTAGGAATATTATCTTGCAGTTTGGTTCAATGAAGCCAACGACTGACATAGTTATAGACTCGCGTTTAATAATAAAACATAAGAGAAATAGAGCTTAATATAAATATGTTTCTCATTAAGTTCAAGGTGCTAGGAATCAAAAGTCAATGACGGAAATTTACTGTCGGATAAAGTAGATAAACTTTAAAATGTTTTTAGTACGTGACAAAGTCCAAACTTTTTTGTGACAGTTTTAGTCGACATAATACTACTTTATCATTATCACCTCGTAATAAACCTTATTTTGAATATTTCACATGGAACTTGAATCTATTTTGTCTTCTGTGTTTACCTTCTCATACATTCTCATCGATATCGGTAAGTACATACATTAGGGTGGAGTGAAACTATTCAAATTTAGAATATCAAAAACATACACCCCCAAAAGTTGGGTATGCAAATGACACTGATTTTCTGTTATTTTTTTAGTTTTTATTTTCACCGCTAGGGATCGCGCAATGAGATTTAAAATATTTGTGGTTTTCTTGTATGTATTGCATTTTTTTCAGTGGCGTTCTTCAGCGTATGCACAAATTGAAGAAGGCATTTTTTGAACGAAACTGCAAACTTTACATAATGTTTTTTTTTTATATTTTTGTACCCTATAAACATTTTGTAAAATACCCGCAGCATTTGCGCGACAATTAAATTAATTAAAAAACGATTGTCTTTTTGTTTGATATTAATGCATATACTTAAGATGTTGCGCTCCTGTCCAAAAGAAAATGGAGTTTCTACATAAGAGCGTTTACAATGGTCATTGGAACAATATTGATGTCCTGAATACGAGAGGCTTCAAAAATCAAAAAAGATGTCTGATAGAGCAACTGCAACAATCGTTGCAACGATGTGACAGATTATGGTGTAGTAAACGTTATGCATAAGTCAAATATTGCTGATAGGTTAAAATCGTTTGCTTTTTCCGTCTAAATGAATTACCTCTAAAAAACCTATTTGAGAAGCTTCTTCGATGTACATCGGGGCAAAATGCATACTCTGGTGATATTGAAAAAGATCTAAAGAATTGTCAAAATCTATGCGTTGTTCAATATAAGGCAAAACAAATAATCCTGCCTGATCTTTCATTAGATTGTCTGAGCTAAGATCAAAAATATTTTTACCAAATATGCAAAGGTATCAGCGAGAGTGTGAGAAAAGACTCAATTTTAGATAAGAATCATGGAACGATGGTGTCTTCGAGATGGCTAATAACATTCTTGGAGGTTACGTGTCAAAAGAATCCTTAAAAAAAACACTGAAACACATAGTAGACTACATTGCCAAAGGTTCGCTCTGTTATATGGTTTGAAATAAAATATCGGCTCATTTTTGAGGGACTTGGAGGAGTACCAAAAATTTAACACACACAAAATAGGTGTGAGTGTGTATAGTCACAAAACTGAGAAAAATTAAGCGAATACGTAAAAATCCGGGAAAACATAATGCAAGGTAAGGAAGAATGGGCGAAAATTGTTTGTTTGTTTATTTATTTGCGATTATGTTAATACGAAGTAACTAAATTCATTAATTGTGTAACAGTTATAAAAGGTTAATTTGAAAAGTTCTTAATTTCAACTTAAAACACGAATTTAAAACTGAAAGAAAAAAGAATAAAATGAAAACAGAAACTCTAAAACAAGATTTTGCACGTAATAAAAATATATGCTTTCAATTTTCTCTGGAAGTCGCTGAAGCTGGTGATCTCCTTATGTTAGCCGGAAGCATATTTCACAGTCGAATGGCGCTCATAAAAAATATTTTTGTTCGTTATGTTATATTTATAGAATGGCAAAATTTGAATTTCACCTATAGCTGAGGAATCAAATTGTAATCTTTGGAAAAGATAATTTGGGGCCTGACTGACTTTCCGATTAAACAGGAAGGTCGTGATCCATATAACCTTGCAGGCCCATTCCAAGAAATTTTTTCACATGTCGGGAAATTTGGTCTCTTCGACTCAAGTTTCGATAGAATCCCACTGTACTATTTAAAGCGACCTTTAAATTATGGAAACTGTGGCTAGGTAAGGTAAGGTAAGGTAAGGTGGCTGCAAGGGCGTGAGCCCAGGCACACTTAGGCCGCAGTTTCGGCCCTTTATGATACCACAAAAAAGGGGGGGGGGGGTGTTCTGCCGGTCGTCGCTCGGCCTACTGGGTTCCCTGTGATTGCCTCCTGCGAGGTAGTGGTTTTATGGGGGGAGATAGGTTAGGTTAGGTTAGGTAAGGTGGCTGCGAGGGCGTGAGCCCAGGCACACTTAGGCCGCAGTTTCGGCCCGTTGTGATACCCCAAAAAGGGTGGGGGGGTGTTCTGCCGGTCGTCGCTCGGCCTACTGGGTTCCCTGTAATTGCCTCCTGTGAGGTAGTGGTTTTGTGGGGGGGAGATACTCCTGAAGGGGTCAGGGTGTGCAGCCTGGCTGTATTTCGCATGGGTTGCGATGTGTTAGAGTGACTAGTGCAGGGGCTTTCGCCCGACATCCGAACCAAGGTTTGTGATCGAGATGAGGTGATTGATGCAATCAAACCACAGGTCGATCTCAATTTCTGCGCCGCGGAGGGAAGCTATTGCCTCCTGATCACCGGGGGAGGGAAGAGTCTTTTGAGATGACTGTTACAATCGAACCTCAAACTGCTCTTCACTCTCTTTGCAGGCAACAACGTGCCGGGTCGACTGATACAGTCCATCCCGAGCAAGCTATTACATTTCTTGGAGGGGGGGGTCGGGGTGTACCGGCTGCACAGTCAAGTAGTTAGAAGACTGTGCTGGAGGGGATGACCGAAGGTGGTCCAACCCTGAGTGCCACACGCATCTCGGGGTTGTGCGGCTTGTGGCGACTGTTGCAGTACGAGCCTCAAGTTACACCATTCCGCGGGAAGGGTGCAGGGAGGTTCGGCCTTGATAGTCGATTTGGATTATGGTGACTGAGTTCGGGGGTTTGTGGTACGGGTTTTGAGACATGGGAGAGAGACAGAGTGTGGTGACTGTTACAATCTAACCTCAACTCTCTTCTCGTTTTGATCCGCCGGGTTACTGTCTCGCCCTCGGAGTGGAGTTCTGACTGAAGTGACTGATACAATCTAACTTCAGTGAGATCTCTTTTCCTTTGCAGGGGAATCGGTTTGGGGTGATCTGCGGGAAGGGAGCGGGAGGGCCTCAAGTCATCGTCCATCCGTCCTCCATTTCAGTTCAACCATTTGGACCTAGTGACGAATCTGCTGATGCAGCCGATATCTGTCTCACTGAGATCACTTAGATCATCGAGGAAATAGTTGCCGAGGATTTGTTTCCTTGAATTGGCTAGTGCGGGGCCGTTGCACAGGAGATGAGTGGTGGTTTCTTCCTCTTCGACGTCTCTACAGCTTCTGCAGAAGTCGTTTGAGGGAGCTCCCAATCTGGTGGCATGTCTGCCTAAATGGCAGTGGCCAGTGATTGCTCCGATTACAGAGCTGATATTTTTCCTGCTGATGGAGAGAAGTTTGGATGTTCTTCTTGCATCGTATTTGGCCCAAATTTGCTTTGAGGACACACATGTACTGATGCTATTCCAACTATTGTTTGCTTCTATTAACGCGTTATTTAGAAGTTTGCGTTTCAGTGTCTGAATGGGTACCGCCGGTGTCTCTCTGTTGTCAGAGAGTTCTTGTGCGGAACCCTGTCTGGCTAACTCGTCCGCCTTGCAGTTGCCTGGAATATCACTGTGACCGGGTACCCAACACAGGGAAGTGTTACATCTGACCGCGATCTCGTTAAGAGATTCGCGCTATAGTTTTACGAACTTGGATCTTTTTGTTGGTGATTCTAAGGCTTTAATCGCTGCCTGACTGTCTATGTAGATCACGATAGTTTTTCCATCTATCGGGCTCATAGAGAGTCTGCGTGCTGCTTCGCGGATAGCCGTGACTTCTACCTGAAATACACTGCAATGGTCAGGTAGTCGTAGTACGACGTTGAGCGCAGAGTTGTCTGAAAACACGCCCGCCCCCGTGCCGTCGGCTGTCTTTGACCCGTCGGTGTATATTTCTATGGCGTTATTGTTTACAGTACGACCGTCTTCCCAGCCGGCTCGGTCTGGGATGGCCGTCTTGTATTTATTACTGAAATCTAGTGTTGGGATTAGGTAATCCGAAACTGTGGCTATCTAAGTCACAGAAAACTGGATGGGCATAAAAAGGAATTGGTAACAGAAGTGACTTCACTAACATCGCTTTAATATTAAAGGGCAGACAGTTCCTCGCTTAATAAAGAATTTTCAGCGAGCGGTAAATTTTATCAATTGTTTTTATGATGTGGTCCTCCCACGTAAGAGCTTTATAAAAGGTTACTCCCAGATTATTGACGCTGGATACATAAATTAAGGGTGAGCCATCAATTATAAGTTGTTGAATGATTAGGATATTTAAGCGTGATCGTGCTATAACGATTGCCTGATTTTTGCCGGAGTTAAGCGTCAATTTGTTTCTGCGGGACCACAAGAAAATAGAATTCAGATTCTCATTAAATCGTTCCTTTGCATCTTCCACCAGTCCAAAAGGATAGCTTAAATGCAACTGCACGTCACCTGCATACATTTGCATCTGCAAGAAATTCGCAGGTTTTATTTCAATGGCAGCTCGTTTTCTATTAGTGTGTAGGACATCTTGAATGGAAAAAAATTAAAAACAAAAGAGTTATGATTTTTTTCAAATTAGGAGTTCGCTTTTGGCTCACCCTGTAGATGTTTTTTATCTTTATTTTTTGAAATGTTACACCCGACAGACGGTATAATCGCCATGTCTTCTAAATTCTATGAATTTTGTTAAAATGATATATTAGATGTAAATAAAGAGTTTGATGGGTGCCGTGACATAGCCCCAAGCGTCATAAGCCCAAATCTCGAAATTTGGCCTTATGTCGCATTGTGAAAGTGTCATAAGGCCAAATTTTAGCATTTTGTATTATGACACCTTGATAAAGCGTCATAAGGCCATGGCCTTTATGACAATTTCGCTTGATGCTTTATCAACAATTTGCACTTGCACCTACTCTAAATCAAACAGTGTCCACAAGCAGGGGGTTGGAGGGGGGCAGCATGCCCCCCCCATATGCATTGCACTGTTTATGGGATTAGTTACGAAAACGCAAGTACATTCCATAAACAGTGTAATGCCTATGGGGGGCATGCTGCCCCCCGGCAACTTCCCTGCTTGGGGTCACTGTTTGAGTTGGAGTAGGTGCGAGGTACGTTTTTGAAAATTTGGCTTTATGTCACTTTCCGGATTTAGCCTCAAGTGACATAATACCAAATGCTAGAATTTGGCCTTATGTCACTTTCAAAAAGCGACATAAGGCCAAACTTCGAGATTTGGGCTTATGACGCTTGGGGTTATGTCGCGGCACCGTTTGATGAAATGAAATGAACATTTGGATCTGATGGAATGTCATTGTTGAACAGTGTGAACAACAGCGGACCCATTATTGACCCTTGTGGGACACCAGCTTTGGTTTCATGAAAATCCCTTCCCATTTTTCAACTTTCCTTGTCAGTTTTGCATTTTTCCTGTTTTGGTCTCTATTGCTGCCTCGTGATTTTTTTGGAAAACATAATATATAATATCAACTTAATTGTTGCTTCATAACTTTTTTTTAGTCAATAGTATTCGGCAGTGTATAGTTAAGGCCGTAAAATAACCAACAAAATTAAATAAATTAATAAAAAAGTAAACAAACCAGACCAACAGCTGTTGTAGTTGTCCTTTTCGCTCAACACCTATCTGTCTTCTTTATATTCGGCTTTTTGCGCACTTTTAATGCATTGAAAATGAGGGAAAAATAAAGAATCGTACCAGCATTAGCGACAGGTTAAAATGTATCTATATAAAGACGACTTAGTGTGAAACTCTTAAAGCTCGCTTGACAATAAATTTGGGCCAACATTCATTTCATTGTCATTTGCCATCTCTTGTGCCAAATTTCTCTTGTGCCAAATTTAAAGAAAAATTCGATAAAAAGTATTGTTTTTGAAAACTTGACAAGAAGTGACTGAAATCAGTAAGCGAGAAAAAGGAAAGCAGACATCAATAAAACAATACCAAAAGTTACTAATTTCGATTACATTAACCACAATGAAAAAACATTCAAATTTCGGTCCGTGGCTTTTAACGAACTGAAGACATTTATGGTGTGGTGCTTGGGTGTTTAAGGATAAGCATCGACCGACATCAACCTGGCGATGCATAGTGCCGTAACCGAGACTACACATAAATTGTACTTATTTTACCTCCGCGTGCTAACAACCACAGTGGCCGTGTTAGGGGTGGCGACGGTGTTGGCTTGTGACCCGTGCGGGCAGATTGTATCCCCCGGGGAACAACCACATACGCCACCCATAATTGGAGAGAAACGAATGACACATTGTTTTCTCCAACCTCTAGACCAAAAATAAGATTTTTGCCTGGTAGTAGCATTTCCAACAGCTACTAAGGTCCATTTTATTCACTATTGTTCAACTTGCTGATAACTCCCAAGTTTGCTAACTTCGGAGTTGATATCAACTCAAGAGTTGAACTGCAAGTTGAAAAATGTTTTTTTTTCACTATTACAACTTTCAGTTTGGAATTTGACATTCGCAAGTTGACCAACTTGCTGTTTCAAAAAATTCCCTGGGATATTTGTGACAGATGACACATAATATGTCAGTCTCAACTTTGGATTTGCTGAGATCCAGCCGGTGATTGGTTTGTTTTCGTGTAAGTTTAGAATATACATATTTGTGTTGTTTCTGTAAATTAAAGTATTTTTTAAGTTTTCCAATGACTGCATCATTTGCCAAAGACTATACGCTGTTTCGGAAGCCGTAGGTGCTGCTCTAAAGCGACAGATGAATGTTGCCCAAAGTTAAGGAATCTCCTGAGTTTTTGTTGTAAGACATGGTGCAGTTATTAAATGAATTTCATTAAATTTGGTTATCTTTTATAGCATTCATCAAGGCAAATACTTCCGATACAGGACGAAGGAATACACTCCAAAGAGTTTCATTGAATTTGCTCAGAACATCCACTTGCAGAGGACTAAGCAGAAATTGTTCCACCAATTGATAGTCCCATGTGAGTAGTTGGTTAAATCTAGTTAATTAGAAGTGTTCTTTGATGTTGTTATTACAGGAACGACTTTATAAATGACAATTTGATGAACATGGATAGGTCACAGCTGCTAAAATTCGGTGTAATTGGTTTGATCATCGCAACTATATTTGCTGTTCTATGCAGGTGTTCCGGATCTAAAAGGTCTCCTACTGACAAAAAGAAGAAAGCTAAATAGGAAACAGATTCAGAGTGCTGGAAACGATTCTGTTTTCATGATGTTCCTTTTAAATGTTACAAATAGCCGTAATATTTTCTACTGTTACCTACGAGTTTATACATTTTTTTGAAAATATATATTAATATGCTTTAAAATTTAATTCATTTACATTTGTGTATAAGCATTATACAGTACCGCTTTTCTTAAAACTTTTTCTTTGCTTTACATATTTTTGCTGGCATTCGTTCTTTACTCAAACCTAGTGAATGGTATGGACTGGATGTTGCGTGTGCTTATATATATCTTAAAAATAACATAAACATATTTCTATCAAATACAAACTGGGTTAAGTTAAAATAAAATACCTACCGTCTCTCGTCACAAGGCAATACATCTTTTATCAGATTAAGCACCAATATTGTCGTCGACTTTGAAAGACGAAAATGATACAGAAAGCCATGGTCGTCCCATTTGTCGAGTCCAACACGTGGCAGCATTTTATATTGTCTTCTCTCGAGAAATAAATAATCTTCGTGTTCATCATACTCGTTACCCGAAGAAGATGATGCCCAATTTTCCCAAAAATAATTTGTAATAATAATAACTAAAAAAGCATACATTTTTGAAGTTTGTTTATTTTTCTTTTCTTATTAATTGTTCTACATTGATTGGACTATTTTAAGCTTGATCTAAAATCGGCTGAAAATATGTGCGAACCAATCGAGAGCGGACATTGCCAGTGACTATTGATGTTGTTTGCAAAGGCGTACCCGAAGGAACATATGTGCCGGCTAGCATATCGGAAAATCCGTACACTTCCGGTGGTGGTTCCGACTCATTCTCGTCAATAGCTACGTTGTGAAGAACGGCACAAGCAATTGTAATTAACTGTACAGTCTCCACTCTGCACTTTAAGTCAGTGACCAACACTGGAAAACGCCTTTTCCAAATGCCGTACGAACGTTCTACGCAATTGCGAGTGCGAATCTGCGATTCATTATATAAATTTTCGATGGGGTTCGTGACATTCAGAAAAGGTGTCGCAAGATAGCTTGGATTAGTGTATAACCCGAATCACCAACAAGAATGAATTGCTTGAACTCGCCTCTTTCGAATCGTTGTTTCAAACTAGACAGATTGAAAATGCGCTGATCGTGCGTGGACCCCTATTAAGGAGCACATACAAAATTAAAAACCGATTTGAAATGTATATTTTTCATGTGAGCTATATCTGCCAACGAGCAACGATATCGTTTATCTTCAAATTCGCAGCACAAACCGTTTGAATGTTTAGGGAAAACCATCCCTTACGATTCCTAAAATTCTCTGCGTCAGTTCCACCTGGTGATTGAATTCGGATATGCGTACAATCAATCGCACCAATAGTTCGAGGGAATTTTGCTTTTGCAAAAAAGTCGCGTGCTGCTTGCAGTAGTTCCAATTGGGTTTCCGGCATACGAATAAATTGTGGCGAAAGATTGGCAATCGCTTTCGACACTCGTTTCAGCACATGATGCACGGTGGCAATGCTTACTCCAATGAAATCGGCCACCGCCAATTGAATTGATCCGAGTGCATAGTACCGTAATACGATTAATAATTGGGTTATTGGTCGTAATTCACACGATCTATCGAAGAATAAAGCCACTGTGGAATATAGGTACAATAAATTCCAACTTATTCGGCGTAAAATACCTTCTCTCGTCGTACGGCAACGAATTTATTATAAGTTGGAGCACCATCATTGTCGTCCGCTTTGAGAGACGAAAACGATATATGAAGTCGCGGTCGTCCCATTTTTCGAGCCCAACACGTAGTAGCATCTTGTATTGCCGTCTTTCATAGACCAAATTGCGCTTGTCTTCTTCGCTGCCCGAATCAGACGATGGCCAATCTTCCCAGAAATAATTTGAACGATACATTGTTTAAGTTTTAAAAAATTAATATTTGATTATTTACACCACTTGATTTGAAGTTCGCACAATCAAAAACAGAAATGAGAAAAAAAAATCTGACATTTGACGTAAAATCCCAAGTTTGCTCTACAACTTCCACTATTTCGGGGAGTTGAGCAAACTCAAAGTTGATCAACTCTCTCTTTTCTCAACTTCGGAATATCTAAAGTTGAGCGAGTCAACTTTGAGTGAATAAAAGCAATTTCTCAAGTTGACATTAAAAATCCCCAAGTTGAGTTCAACTTCGACTGAATAAAACGGCTCAAGGCTCGTTTTATTCACTATTGTTTAACTTGCCGATAACTCCGAAGTTGGCCAACTCCGCAGTTGATTCAAACTCTAGAGTTGAACGGCAAGTTGAAAATTGTTTTTATTCACCACTTTAATTCTCAACTCCGGAGTTGAAAAACAGAGGTATGCCTACTTGCTGTTTCAGAAATATCCCTGGGATATTTGCGACAGATGACACAAAAAAAGACAGTTTCAACTTTCGATTTATATTTCGGCCGTTATTTGTTTTGTGTGAATCGAAAATTGAAAGAAAAATGGCAGAACAAAGGAATATTTAAAAAAAAAAATGCCGAAAATAGTCCCTGTGTTTCTTTATTCATTCTGAATATTCCGAATATTCCGAGTGAGCCATTTACGTTTCTTTATTCAATGGAATATTCCGGATAATCCATTTCGGTGTTTCTTTATTCATTCTAGAATAAATGGAATGCATTCTTTTTATTCCTAGAGAAAGGTGGAATAAAAAGAATATTCCCTCGTTTGACAGATGCACTTGATCAAAAAAAAAATAGAAGCAACAGCAAACAATCAAATGGGTTAGCATTTATTGCAAATTTATTGTCTTTTTTTTATATTTTTATGTGTGTTGTTTTAAGTTAATTATTTTTTATTATATATTTTTAATTTCCTTCCAGAATCAAATATACATTTTAAAAATGGTCTTCTGTGGGCATGAAATGCCGCATAGATGTTGGCAGTTGGTGACAAGATGATTTCATGAGCAGTGCTGCCACTTATGCTACATAAAAAGGTGCATGTTTTTTGAATTTGTACTAAATCCTTACTCGAAAGGACAACATATTTAATGTTTTACTTTTTTCCTTCGATTCAACATATTTAACATAATAACAACACGAGAATATAATGTTATTCATACAAATAATAACAAAATCTTAGTAATAAATAATATATTATGCTTTATCTGAGCGAAAGTTGTATATTACTGTAGGTACTTCGTTAAGAAACGCAGCTATGGAGACTTAAATAAGGACAAGTCGTTTTCCGCTATATATTGTTTTGGTTGTCGAAAATATTGATAGCTTTAAAATGTTCAGTCAATCACAAATTCGTCACTGAGAAATAAATTCAGAGAATTCATTTGCTGTTTTTGTTTGTAAAACAACATTTTTAAAACGAAATGTGAGTAGAATTGCTTTTTTGGAAAATAAAATAATATGTATTGAATAGATACAATCACTGGAACTTCACTTCCATAAATCTTATGAACAAAAAGCAGTCACAAAAGCATGAGCTTAAACAAAACAACTAACAACAAAATAAAATTAAATTTTAATACGTTTTCCCAATTCATACTCAGCTGATTAATTGAATAATCAAATTATTAATTGAATAATCAAATTATTTGCGCTATAAAATTAAGAAGGAGTATCTAAACACTATTTTTGAACAGTAAACCATAAAAAATATTGTAGAATTGTGTACGAGAAATAAAAATGAACTTTTGGCAAAAATGTATTTTTTTTTGGAAACAAATTAGGTTGAACGAATTTGCTATATACATATTTTTAATACTACTAAGTACAAACGAACAAAAGCAATTAATTTATAACAAAATTGTACAAAAAAATGAAAATGCCTTTAAATTGCTGCATCAGGAGCTGCACAAGTCATTTTGGTCAACATGTTCACTGTTTTTATATATTTTTTTTGCCCTGACATACTTTCTCAGGTTTTTCCTCAATAAAGGAGAAAATTTCCCTTTGATTTCACCTAAATATACACTTTATTAACAATCGCAATAATTTTTCATACAATTTCTGCCAATTACTGAAATTGTATGCTTCAATTTTTTCTTGACGTTTAAGAAAGAAATGCGGCACTTCGGAAAGAGATAGCTTTACGCATGTGCTCTATCGCATTTTGCTTGTCAGTGTTCACAATGGATGAATAATTTGTTAATTGACACTCATAGTACCAAAATATCGATTGAATAATAAATTTTGTCGCTTATCAATAATTGATTTTTGACAACGATAATAAGGATGTTTAATTAATTTAATGTAATTTGTATTAATGAGATATCGTTATTATTATTGTTTTTGTGAACTTAAATTGTATTTTCTTAAGGTTTCTCTTCTCATATTTGTTTTATTACTCGTATATATGTTTTTATTTTAGTGCTGTAGTGGAGTATTACCTCACATGTGAGTTCAGTAATAGAAAAAATATATTAATAATAAGTAGTAAATGTTGTACTTGTTCTTGAACTAAGTGGCAGCGCTGGTCAATAGACAAATGGCTGTCATTCTATTCGGTCCATTTTTGTTTCTTTATTCATTCCATTCTGGATATTCCGGATAAAAAAATCGAATATTCTGTCTTTTCTATTCCTTATCCGGAAAAAATAAAGAAACACACGGAGTATATACCCCCGAGGAGGAACATTGGCTAGTCAATAATGTTATGGAATACCGTAGCATTATTGAAAATAGAAAAACAGATGGTGCCACAAATCGCGACAAGGAACGGGCATTGGATAAAGTAGCGAAGGCATTCAACGATGCGCGCCCGGTCGGGTAAGTTTCCGTGTACGTACATATTATGTGTCACAGCAGTTTAGTTTTTTGTTTGTTAATTCAATTACATACTATTATCCGTTGTTTTTGCAGGAAAGAACTGTTAAGTAGTTGTGAGAGAAGTACCAGAAGGTTAAACAGACGCTTAAAGACTATGCGTACTATTTCTCCAAAGACGCAAAACAGACCGAGATTGAGCTGCGCTTGATCGAGAACGTTAGGCTGTTAAATTGCAGCGGTCAAAGACGCAACTCGTTCACGACAATGAACTCCAACTTCTTCGTTTGGCCGCTTTCAGCAAAGAAAATGGAACTGTGTCGGTCCGTCACGTATCAGTTCCTCATACTCTCGAAACTTCATTCCCAACAACAGCAGCAAAAAAAAGAATATTTTTGTTATTAGGTTACCATCAGAACAATTTAATTTATAAAAAATAACTTTAAAATGCAAATTGGTGACATTTGTTTATTTATTTTTCTTATTCATTCTGGTCTTGACTGTTAGCCAGATCTAAAATCGGCTGAAAATAAGTCCGAACCAATCTAGAGCGGACGCGGTAGCATCTTGTATTGCCGTCTCTCAATGACCAAATTCTCCTCCTCTCCATCATTGTCGCTGCTTGAATCGGACGATTGCCAATCTTCCCAAAAATAATTGCCACGAAACATTATTTAAAATCCACAAATTATTATTTCAACTGTATTCGTCTTTTAAAGCGAACGCTCAAAATCGGAATGAAAAAATAATATAAAAGTTGGCAGGAAACCAGCAGTTTGCTGCTAGTTTCTACTATTTCGGGGAGTTGAGCAAACTCGAAGTTGACAAACTTTCTCTTTTCCCAACTTCGGAATATCTAAAGTTGAGCGAGTCGACTTTGAGTGAGTAAAAGCAATATCTCAAGTTGACATTAAAAATCACCAAGTTGAGTTCAACTTCGACTGAATAAAACGGCTCTAACTCATCTAAAAAAACTCCCGCGGGACTGACATTCGCCATCCCGAATGAGATTGCACCTAGTCGACGACTAATCGGCAATTTGTTTTTGAACTACATATTTGTTGAATTTAACAGATAAATCCGCAGTTTGTCTTATTTCTAAACTTTTTTCTTGTTTGAAATCAATACCTGATAGCCTTATACCTTAGCCCTAGCTAACTCTTATAGATCAAGAGGTTTTACCCGTCTCAATCTGCTGATTGCATTGTCTTTGTCATTATTTAAAAGTTCTGTTATTTTTGTGTTTACGTGGTTGAGAAGCCTACTTATATGCCTTTGAGCAACTTTCTTAACTTCATCTTCAACCATTTCAACATTTAGATCTTTATGCAGATCGGCATTGCGTATGTACCAAGGTGCATTAACTATGCTCCTTAGTACTTTATTTTGGAAAACCTGAATTGTTTGTAAATTTTTTTGGTATGTGCATGCCCACAACTGGAGCCCGTAGGTCCATACTGGTTTCAGAACTTGCGTAGTTAGACAGGGATGAGAATCTCCCAATAAGCCAATACATTTTACTGTATCGCATGTTCAACTCATCTTTTTTTCTTTACGTGCGCTTCCCAACGCAGTTTAGCGTCTAGAGTCATGCCTAGATATTTGGCTGTATTTGAATATTCCACTACATTGTTGTTAATGTAGACTGGAATATGTGGTACGTTTTTATACGGAAAAATAATATGGACTGACTTAAGGTCATTTAATCTAATCTGTCATTTCTGACTCCATTCTGAAATATTGTTTATTGCTGTATGAAGCTTTTTTGTTGCTATTTCGACAGTTGGTCTCACAGCAAGAACAGCTGTGTCATCTGCAAAAGTAGCTATGGTGGTTTCTTCACTTTCAGGAAGATCGCTAGTGAAAAGTAGGTACAGAACTGGACCTAGTACACTGCCTTGTGGTACACCAGCTTTAATCTCTCTTAATGTTGAGTACTCTGCCTCTTGTTTAATTCTGAAGAATTTATCTGATATATATAAGACTCCAGAATGGTCGCATACTGCTTCGGCAGTTGCGTTTGTACGAGTAGTTTGTGTATCAGTCCTTTGTGCCAGACTTTATCGAAAGCTTGTGGTATATCAAGAAATATTGTAGAGCACATATTTTTCTCTTCAAATGCTTTTTCGATTCTATCTGTGATTCTATGCACCTGATCAATTGTAGAGTGCTTATTTCTAAATCCAAATTGGTGAATTGAGACTAGCGATTTTTCATCTATTATTTTTTGTAGACGTTTTACCAGCACTTTTTCGAATAATTTGGACAACATTGGTAGAATAGATATTGGGCGATATGAGGTAACTTCGTTAGGTGGTTTGCCTGGTTTAGTTATCATTATTACCTCCGCGACTTTCCACATGCTTGGCACATATCTCAATTTAAATGCAGCATTAATAATCTGCGCTAGTTTTTTTAAACATTTTCGTGGAAATTGCTTCAAAATGTCTCCTGTAATCAAATCAAACCCTGGGGCCTTTTTTATATTTATGCTTTCTTTAATTTCTTTGGCAAGTTCTTCTTCTTCTTCTAGCTGTTACCTTCCGAATAGGTGTATCTTCTTCGCATCTTATTTCGAGTCCTTGATAACCTTTATCTTCATAAGGTTTGAATACGTCTTCAAGATACTCAGCGAAAGTGTTTGCTTTCTCTTGGTTGCTTTTCGCCCAGTTACCTTCTCTGCTTTTTACTGGCGGAATGTGAGCTATTGGCCTGTTCATTTTCTTCGTTGCCTTCCAGAGCGAGTAATCGGTACTAGCATCATTTGTGAGACTTATGAGGTAAGTTTCAAAGACTCATTATTGAATTCTCTTACAGATTTTCTGAGCTTATAATTTAAGTAGTTCAGTGTGGTATTGTCGCTTGGCGCCCTTGTCTGTTGCCAGCGTTTTCTAGCTTTCCTCTTTTCTGTAATAATTTCACATATTTCGGGAGGATAAGAGTTTTGTTTGATCTTTTTTGTTGTTTTGGGAGTGTCAGCCCAAGCAGCTTTTTGTATTCTGAGCGTCAATATTTGGACTGCTTCTTCTAGTTGATCTTCTGTTTGAATAGCTGGTGATAGTTGGATTCTTTCTTCCAACTTCTGTCTGAAGTAGTTCCAATCAGTCAGTCTATTTACTAGTTTTGGGCTATGGTCTTTTATTATTATTTTATCGCTAAGTGTTAAGAGTATAGAGGAATGATATGATTGAAGATCAGGTCCTTCCTCTATGCTTATTTTATTTGAAGATATATTTTTGGATAGAAAGAAGTCGACAAGATCTGGGGTTTTATTTCTATCTGTTGGTCAATAGGTAGGTTTTCCCGTTGAGTGATATTTGGCGCCATCTTCTTTAATTGCTTCATATAGTTCTCTGCCTCTAGTATTAATTAATTTAGATCCCCAATACTTATTTTTGGCGTAAAAATCCCCTCACTCGATTAAACTATTGTGAAATATGCGGAAAAGACTTTTAAAATCATTTTTCTTTAGTCTATAGCTATAGCAGTATAAAAGATGTTGGCTATTAGAAAGCTTAAGTACAATAAGATCGCCGGCTCTGATGGCTTACCAGCCAGATGGCATGCGGAGGCAATGTTTTGGCAGGGCGCATGCACATCAGGAAAGAATGGGGGGAAGAAATAATGCCCCATGACGGGACTCTCAGGTCCATATATACGGGTACCATCTATAAGATCTTATTTCTTGTAAAAACTATCGTGGCAAATCTTTCCTTAATGTCACATACAAGATCCTATCAAACGTAGTGTGTGAACATCTGAAGCCGTTCTGCAGCACACCCGTCGGCACGTGCCAGTATGGCTGTGGCAAATCCTGGAAAAGACAAACGAATTTCTTTTCATCGACTTTCAAGCCGCATATGATAGCATTCATCGTCAGTAGGTCTACATGATGATGGGCAAACATGGGATCCAGGCAAATCTGATCTAGTTGTGTCGCTTGACAATTGAAAACACGTGGTGTAATGTGCAGTTTGGAAGCGGGTCTTTCAAATTATTCCAATCTTGCACCATATTTCGGCAAGGAAATGCGCTATCATGTAACTTCTTTCATCTTGTTCGTGAAAAGATAGTGCGCCGGGCAGGTGTCAACACGGAAGCTATCTGCAATAGATCGGGCAAGCTACTGGTGTATGCCGACGATATTGACATAATCGGCCGTTCCTAGCGTGCCATGTTAGAAGCGGCGATTGAAAAACAGGCGAAATTGGTGGGTCTTAATAAGGACAAGACCAAGTACATTTTTTTTCCTTTTGGGGGGAGGAGAAATAGTAAGGAGGCCTTTTTGGCGTTGACCATCCCCGTGTGTCCGACTCTCTATGCATGCTTTCGGGGCATACGGACTAAAACTCCTCCCAACCCTGAGGTTTCTGACACACCCCCCTGGGACCGCTGTTCGCATTACTTCAAGGGGGCTGTTATCATACACCCTTTCGGGCTCACGTGCTTTCCCGGTATTGTTCTTCTTCTCTTTTCTTTCTTCTGAGAATATCTTCCACAAACTGGCAAATTATTCCCCAATTCAAGTCGCTCGTCAGCATTTTGTCAACAATGTTTTCTGGGTTGAAGGCACCGATGCTGCTTTCCAGTTCTGTGCGTTGGGCTTCCCATCTTCTGCAGGCAAAAAACGTGTGATGGGCATCGTCTGCTGGAGAATCGCCGTACTGGCAGGCTGGGGTATTCGTTTTGCCAATCTTATGAAAGGCATTTAAATTTCCGTGTCCGGTGAGGAATTGAGTGACGAAGTAGTTGACCTCACTGTGTTTCCGGTTATTCCATTTAGCCACATTTCAGATCAGCATCGCTGTCCGACTTCCTCTGCTTTCCGAGCTGCAGCGATCTTGCCACTTCCGTATCGTTTGCTGTTCTGCTTGATCGATTGCCGCTTCCAATCGAATTTCCGCCTTGTTGTCGTGGACGTCCTTCCTTTGTGCCGCTAGGAGATCGATGGGAGTCACTCCTGCGACTACCAGGACGGCTGGTTCCGACACCGTTCGGTAAGAGCTAGCCACGCGTAGAGCTCCACGTCTTTGCACTGCCGCCATCTGCTTCCGGTATTTTTCTTGTCGGAGCGCGTCTGCCCAAATCTCACTTCCATATAGGAGAATGGCATGAGTTGTCGACATTAGTAACCTGCGCTTGCTTGGAGTTGGGCCGCCTATGTTTGCTATTAATCTGCTGAGTGATGCTGTAACTCTAGAGGCTCGTTCCGTTGCGAACTTTATCTGTTGCCAGAACTCAATCCCAGATACCTCACCGCGTCCTTGCTCTTAATGACTTCAAAGCCAATTTGGAAGTCGATTTGCGTGGGGATTCTCTTCTTCGTCAGAAGGACTATCTCAGTTTTCTCAGCTGCCAAACTAAGACCGTGCTCATCCATCCAGAAGGTTAATTAGGTTAGGACCAAGTACATGCTATCAACGAACAAAGAAACATCTGTCTATCGTTGATAACAAAAACGTCGAGTTAGATTAGAGGCTGTTTAACGCTTTTGTACACAGAGAAAAATCGACTACATAAAACAGAAGAAAAACAATCCGATTTCTCTATGGTTTTTAGTCAAGACGAAAGCCTGATTAAGACAACAGAGAAAATCTTATTAAAAACTTGTTTGCTGATTTAATAAGATTATCACATATATTTAAAAAGATATCTTATATATATTTATAATAAATGTATATGAGAAACTTATTGAAAGTATGTGGAAGACCCCTTAAAACACAAAGGAAAACTTATTGAAATGATTGTTTTCCATATTATTTCAAATGGACTTCCACATACTTTCAATAAGGTTTCTTAAGGTTTCTAGGAATTTTTCACCTACTTTCAATCAGTTTTCCGTTTTGTTTGTAGAAGAATTCCATATACTTTTAATAAGCTTCACCTATTTTTTCTATGAGTTTTTCTCATATTTTTTATTAGTTTTCATATTGTTTCCAGAAGTTATTCATTAAATTTCAATAAGTTTTCCGTATTAATTTAAGACGTTTTCTACTTACTTTTAACTAGTCCTTTCTCTTCGTTCCAGGATCACTTCCTTTACATTTTTTGAATAAAAACACGTTGTTTATTACGTTTTTGATAATATAGTTACATATTTTATTTCATTATTTCTTAGATACTTTTTGTGATAATAAATAATAATATTGTTTCCAAAATAAATAGTCATAAAATAAATAATAAATAATACTTATTCTTACTTCCAGTATCTTTTTTGCCGAATTACCTTAAGTCCATTGTTTAATAAATAAAAATGAATTGGAGGTCAATCTAAAGAACTAAATTCAACTGTGGTATATAAATATGATGGACTTCCATTTCCAACCACATGCGCTTGAAAATGCTCTGAAAAATATAAGTTTTCCCAATGCCTGACAACAATTTTAGCATCATTATCTTTGACTAAAAAATCTATTATTTCATAAGTATTACACATGTCGTCTTTTGTTACAGTGACTATATGCTCCTTTTTAAAAGCTTTTCCTCTAAATATAATGTAACTTGTACGCTTATATGTTTTTAAGGCATTAATTTTTGCACTTATAGAAGAAAAATATATTTCACTTTCTACATTTATCGCTTCCAGTTTATTGTAAATAAATTCAGGTTGAAAGAAATTATTTACGAGTACTAAGGCACAATTTGAAAATCTTAATGATGCTTTAATTGATAAAGTTAATGGAAGATTTACTCTAGATGTTATGGCATGAGCATATTGTTTATGAATATGGTGTTCAGACTCATACCTAAAGCACCATTGATATCTTAATGGGCCTAATTGTTTTATAACACTAGGGTAGTGAACAAGATTATAATATTTTGGTTTTAATGATTCTTTGAATAATTTTTGATACAACTCGTTATGTTTTTTTATAGTAATTGTAAGGTCACTCAAAAGTTTATCACTAAAGCTTGGTAAAAGAAGCATATCCACTAATTTAACAAAAAAACTCAATAAGTGATAGACCACTTCATCGGAATTTACTAAATCACCTATCATTAAAAGCACAAAGTGAATAAACGTTTTCATTTGTCTTGCACTCATTTTGAAATGAGCTGTTTTGTATGTGAGACTTTTCAATTGGAGGACTTGTATTTTCTATTTCTGTATCACCATAGCGAAACATCTGCTTTCTGTAGTTAAGAACTTCTAATGTAAATAAACCTTTTTCGTATATAAAGTATTGTAAGATCTTAGACAAATTGTATTTACAGACCCCATGAAAAACATCATGCATAATGTCGCACGCTAAATTATTAGTAACATGGTAGTGGGATAATGTATTAAAAATTGACACTTCTTTAATGCCAGTGCCCTGAACATCATTTAGTTCTAGGTCCTCTTGGTACTTATGTATGTTTCTCATTGAATTGGGATTTTCAATGCAGTCAGTTGTAGTCTGATGCTTAGTACGTTTACAAATTCTACAAAAAGAATTAGCGGAAAACGATTTCACATACTTAGCCAAAGACTGTGTTCAGTCCCAAGTTGTCCCCCAATATTTGACCTAGGGTTACAAATAAATGATAAGTACCATCTTCAGTTTCTACCTTCACACCATTTTTATACCCTATTCTAGGGGTATATTAATTTTGACGCATAGTTTGTAACATACCTTAATATTGCCCGTAGACCCCTAAAAGTTACTATATTTATGATCAGCATCGATAGTAATGTCGATCTAGACATGTCCGTCCGTCCGTCCGTCCGTCGTCAAAAATTAGGCCTTTAAACTGGACCTAGAGAGCTGAAATTTTAACTATATACTCTCTAGGGTCCCGAAATAATCAAGTTTAAGAATTTTTGAAATCCGCCCACAGACACGCCCACAAACTCAAAAAAACAAAATTTTGGAAAAAATCGAATTTTGAGCTAGAGAGCTGAAATTTTTTATATATGATCTATGGCCCATAAAACTGATTGGGACATAAAATTTTCAAAATCCGCCCACTGACACGCCCACAATTAAATAAAACAAATTTTTGGAAAAATTGAATTTTGAGCTAGAAAGCTGAAATTTTTTATATATGATCTTTGGCCCATAAAACTGCTTGGGACATAAAATTTTCAAAATCCGCCCACTGACACGCCCACAATTAAATAAAATATTTTTTTTGAAAAACCAAAATTTGAGCTAGGGAGCTGAAATTTTTAATATATACTCTCTAGGGGCCCTTTATGCTCATGTATAAATATTTTCAAAATCCGCCTACTGACACGCCCACAATTATTTTTTTTTTATTTTTGAAAGTCCAAAGTTTGAGCTAGGGAGCTGAAATTTATAGTATATACTCTCTAGGTGCCCTTTATGCTCATACTTAAATTTTTTTAAATTCGCCTACTGACACGCCCACAATTAAATAAAACAATTTTATTGAAAAACCAAAGTTTGAGCTAGGGAGCGTTTTTATTTACAAAAGCTTAGTTTTTTCGATAAAATCCTTTAAATTTTTGTCACGCCCACTTATGAGATATAGGAATAAGAATAGGGTATCCAACAGTTCGCCCAAGCGGACTGTAGCACGCCCCTATGTTTTTCTAAATTTTTGAAAACTTCAATTAAAGGTGTTAATGAAATGTTCATACCATATTCGTTCATATCTTTTGATTTTATAAATCCAGCAACAAAAATATTTGTAAGTTTTCCCAATTGATAATTGGGTATAACAGGAAAGCTATAATATATCTCACAAATTTTTTGCTGACCTGATTTTGAACCAAGAGGGTCGTTTATTTCGAAGTCATCGAGATATATGAAAACGGGTATGGTTATTTTGTTTTCATCTATGTGAATACTTTTCCAAAATTCACCATTTATAAAGTTCTGATAACAAGTTGAATTTTTAAGTTGAACTATATTATTTAGAGTTGTTTGTAATACTCCCGGGCTCTCAAAATACTTCGTAATTTGAAATGTTATGTTTAAAAGACAAATTTCAACGCTGTTCGATGCTAGCGTAGGATTGCTATTGATGATTACTTCTGAGAGATCATTTCTTAAAATGTAATTTTTGGGATACTTAAATGAATTTGCAGCTTCCAACTCCTTAAAAAATTTATGTTCGGAATTTACTTTAGAAAAAGGATCACAAATATTTTGTAAAACCTGTTCTATAAACGAATTATCTTGCTCTTTTAAAAGCTACTGTTGTACAATTTTTGAAATCGGATTAGTTATTGATTCTGTAACAAGTTTTTGTATTTCTAAAATATTTTTTCGTGAGAATGAGGTATTTGAATGTAATTTACGAAGAAAAGATAGTGTTAATTTTTGAAAATTATTTAGTAGACTTAGTAGACCTTCTTCTTCAACATCAGATTGAGAAGCTGCACTGTTCTTTTCGACAAATAAAGCACGATCGTTATTATTTATATTATTTGTGCTTTTAATATCTATTGTCTCGTTATCAGTTTCATGTTTTTGCATATGTCTTTTAAATGAATAAATATTGTGAAACGGTTTTTTTTTTTTTTTTTAAATTCTGGCTCGCCACGGCGATTAAATATGGGGCACTTAGACCTGAAAAGATCTTTTGTGCCGTGTGGGCCAGAAAAATTTAGACTAGTAGAGTTTCCACTTTCCGTGTAAAGCGGACAATTCTACTAGTCGAAGAATTCTTTATGTCCTCGGGGCACATTTGTTCCCTGAAAAAGATCTTTTTTCTAATTCCGTTTAGGGCCGGACATTCACATAAAATGTGTTCAGCTGACTCGTCCTCTTCAAGACAGAGTCGGCACTCAGGAGAGTCTACTATTTTCATTTTGTGTAGATGATATCTTAAACCATGGTGGCCAGTAAGGTAACCTACTAAGTTTTTGATATCATGCCTGCTTAGGTTTAGGCATTTGCTGGTATTTTTATTGAAAGGCCGAACGGCTTGTTTGGTCTGTCTTAAACCTGGGATGCTTTCCCAAAGATGGATACAGTTTCTGTATTCCCAGCTTTT
This sequence comes from Portevinia maculata, assembly GCA_949715645.1. Classification (NCBI taxonomy): domain Eukaryota; kingdom Metazoa; phylum Arthropoda; class Insecta; order Diptera; family Syrphidae; genus Portevinia; species Portevinia maculata. Next base: position 228,592,688 of record OX454526.1, read on the forward strand.
TATTGCTGCCGTTGCTGCTGATCTAGGAGTGCAGCAGAAGGGTTCGGGACCTATGAAGGGTGTTTCCGAACCTTTTCTGGCCAGTTCGTCGGCCTTTTCGTTACCTTCCACCCCGACATGACCCGGAACCCACCATAGCTTGGTCTTGTTACTTGTTCCGAGTGCCTGTAGGGTGTTGAAGCAGTACATGACTGATTTGGAGTTAATCGTATGCGAGCTAAGGGCGTTTATAGCTGCTTGACTATCCGTGAATATATGGATGGTTGCACCTTTTATACCAGATAGATTTATGTGGCTAGCGCATTCTTGAATGGCGTGGAGCTCTGCTTGAAATACGCTGGGACTTTTCCCCATGGATATCGTAAAGCATTTGTTTGGTCCGTATATTCCCGCTACTAGCCCCGCTTCCATTTTAGAACCATCAGTATACCACTTTATGCCGGTGTGGCTGTTAGGTGGGATATTACTAACCCATGCTTCTCTCTTGGGGATCTCCGTGGAGAATCGCTTGTTGAAGCATAGTGTTTTATGAATGCGGTCTGTGACCGCGCAGTTCATGTTGAGTTCTGGCAGTTCATCAAGAAGGGTCTTAAGTTCCGGATGATCGTTAAGACTTATCTCGTTTAACTGTATTTGATTTATTGCACTGCGGATCGCCACTTTTTGAATGTATATGTGGAGAGGTGTAATACCTGTTATTGCCTCTATGGCAGCCGTTGGACAGGTTCGCATGGCTCCGGAGATACCAAGGCACCCAAGCCGTTGTACCTTTTTGAGCTTCTCTATTGCGACCTTTTGTGTGGATTTTGTCCACCATACAATGGAGGCGTATGTTATAATGGGTCTTATCATCACTGTGTAGATCCAGTGGACAATCTTTGGAGAGATTCCCCAGGTTCTGCCATATGTGCGTCGACAGGCCCATAAAGCTCTGTTAGCTTTAGTGATATTGTTGTTGATGTGAGAGTTCCAGTTTAGTCTTTTGTCCAGGATTACTCCAAGATATTTGACTTCGTCGGAATACTCAATGGTCATGCCATTTAGTGAAATCTGATCTAAGCTGAGATTTCTTCTTTTTGTGAAAGGAACTATGATAGCTTTACTGGGGTTTATGGAAAGATTTTCCTTGACGCACCAGTCTATAGCTATCTTAAGGGCGTTTTGCATACGTGAAGTAACTACGTTTGATTTTTTGCCCCTAATAATGATGACCAAGTCATCGGCATACCCTATTATGTCGTAGCCTAAATTACTTAATTTTTGAAGTAGGTCATCTATGACCAAAGACCACAGGAGGGGTGATAAAACTCCTCCTTGTGGACAGCCTTTTATAGCTGATACTGATACTGAAGTCTGTCCTGACGAAGCAGTGATTTTCCGACTTTCGAGCATCGCTTTTATCCAGTTTATGGTGGGAAAGTCTACCATTCGGTGAATTAAAGCATTTGATATTGAATCATAACCGGTGTTATCAAAAGCACCCTCTATGTCAAGAAAAGCGCATAGTGCAATTTCTTTGCAACGGTAGGCGTTGTTTATGTGATTTGTTAGTTTTAACAGGGCGCCTTCCGTTGATTTGCCTTTTTGATACGCATATTGACAGGGGTGTAGAGGCATGCTTATAGTTACGCATTCTCTGATATGAACGTCAATTATTCTTTCCATTGTTTTCAGGGAAAACGATGTTAAGCTTATGGGACGATAGGATTTAGGTAGTTCACTAGGTTTTTTACCTGGTTTGGGGATAAATTATATATTGACCTCCCGCCAAGTGCGTGGTATGTAGCCCCAGTTGAAACTGAACCTAAATAAGGCAATCATGTTAGGTAGGAAGAATTCTATACACTTTTGAATGAGGGCTGGAAAAATTCCGTCATTTCCTGGTGCCTTGAAAGGTTTAAATGAGTTTATGACCCATTTTACCTTATCTGGACTAAATAATTTACCAGTTAAACTATTATTTCTGCTGAGGTTAGTTGGATATGAAACCTCAGTAGTGTGATTAGTTGTGTGATCAACAATTAGGGAACCAGGGAAGTGAACTTGCAGCAAGGTTATGAGAGTTTCTTCCCGGTCGCTTGTGATTGTTCCATCAGGTTTGATGAGCAATCCCATGCAGTTTGAAGGATCTGTTGAAAGTGCTCTCTGGAGCCGCGCCACTGCTGGGAGTTTTTCCAGCTTTTCGCAGTTTGCGCGCCATGAGGCCCTTTTAGATCTTCGCAACTCTTGGTTGTATTTGGATAACAGGGATCGATATTGATCCCATACGCCGGTGCGTTTCGATTTATTGAATTGTTTTCTCACCTTCCTGCGGATACTTTCCAGGTTTTAATTCCACCATGGTACGCTTCTTTTTACCACGGTGCGCTTTACCTTACAACTACTCCTAAAGGATGAGATAATGATGTCGTTAAGCTGACATTGTGCAGCGTCCGCATCACTCGGTGTTAGTGGTGAATCTGGTAGCAGATCAGTTCTGATTGCCAGATTTTCACTATAGGTTCTCCAGTTAGTTAATTTATTATTGTATTTGACCGGCGCGCACTCGGTATTGCATCGCAGCCTGAACATAATATGCATCTGATCAGACAGAGAAGCTTCATCAGACACGTGCCAGTCCTCTACAATGTTTTGTATAAAAGGAGACGAGAGAGTAAGGTCTAACACTTCTTCTCGTATACTGTTCCTAAAAGTGGGCTTATCTCCCTTATTTAGAATAACTAGGTCTTTACTACTCGTATATAGGTAATCTAAAAGTAACTCACCTCTTTTGTTTGTGTCTCGGCTGCCCCAAATCTGGTGATGTGCATTCGCGTCGCAGCCGATAACAAGATGTACTTGCTGAGTTTGGCAGTACTGGACAAGTTCCTGTACTGGTGTAGGTGGTACCTCCTCTATGTCCCCAGCAAAATACGCCGATGCGCATACGAACTTGTGTATCACATGGCCATTATGGCGTTCAATTAAAACGGCCACCAGGTCCCTAGTATTGAAACCTGGAATGAGAGAGAATTTTATATCTTTCGCAATGGAAAGAGCTGCCCTAGGTCTGAAATTACCTTTGGCAAAAATTAGCTCTCTATTTCTGCTGTTAAGACCAAAGATCTTACCTGTAGTTGCCCATGGTTCCTGGATTAAACCAAGAGCGACGTTCCTTTCGGCACATCTTTGGCTATAGGTGTCCGATGCACCCATAGCGCGGTGCAGGTTTGCCTGCAGCACAGTTAGAGACGTCATTTCTTCTTCACGTACTCGGGATTACGCACTCTGTGAGGTTTGTTATCACCCCTGCGTCGTACGTAACCCTGTTGAGAGAGACCACTTTGTCTCCCCCTTGGACTTCTGGTGTTCTGTCCATCTTTCCCGCTTGTATGTGCCTGTTCGGCCGCCAGTTTTGGCCTAAAGCGGTTACGGTGCGCGTTTGTGCTGTCCGTTTTCTTAGCCTTTGCTTTAGCATCCAGCACCACAGTTGTTTAAGCAACTGAGTTACCCGTGGCAGCACTAATGCCAGTCACTGGTGGTGTGGCGCTACTGTTGGATGGCTTTTCTGAAGCATCAGTGGCAGTACTAATACTAGCCCCTGGTGTTGTAGCCTTTTGTGGGTTGTCTCTTGACGCCTGATTCGTCGATTTGTCCGCGCTCTTGAGGATTATTTTGATCTGTCCAAACCTGAACGAGACCATCCCCTTTAGCTCAACAAGTCGCTTCATCGTGCTTTCGTTTACAGCAAGGACCATATGGGCGACATCTCTGTCGTCAGATCTTTGCAGAACTCTCCACATTCTGGTGTTGAGTTCTTTATTCTGGCCATCTAGAATTGCCAGTATTCTTTCATTCGCTACTCCGGTACTATGTGGGAAGAAGGCTCTGACGGTATGTGGTTTCGGGAAAAGTTCTTCCCCCACAAGCGTCACTTCCATCCCGCATTTCTCTTTGAGCTTCGCGAAGTTTGTGCTCATCCACTCTGCTGTGGTAGCATTCGCACATACTATCATTAGCAATCCGGCTTTGAAAGTTGTACCGCGGAAGGCTGGTTTGGTCCCCTCATCACGTTGTTCGATGGTGATGTCCATAATCCTCTCCTGAATCTGAGCCATTTGCTCATTACTGAGAGGATTGCGATCCAGATCGACAGTTACTACACCCAGTCTTACAAAGCTCGCTATATCTGTATATGAGACTTTGTCGACGGCTGTATTTCCTGTGCGAGCTCGTTTCGCTTCGGATTGGGGCGGCGTTTTGTCCTCGGATCTTGTACGCTTCACCTCGGAGCCTAGGTCGACCTCTGTCGACAGAGCAGTATTCTGGCCTGCTCTACGTTTTTTCCCTTTTTCAGCGCGCGCTTAAAACGGCACTGTTCGGATGGTGTGAATTTGACGCGCTTAGACTCAGTCTGTGCAGTTATGCCAGAGGTCTTCGGCGCGCCTGTATTCATGGGATGCACTTCATCCGAGAGTATGCTAACATTGCATAGCGTACTGGATTCAGAGATATCGTCACTAAGAAGAGACAAGTTCTCTTCTAAGCTCATCATCTCGGAATCCGTGGTTTGTGACCCTTCCCGATTGGCAGGTGTCACGTCATTTACGACAGGGTATTCTAAAACATCCCCAGTTGGTAAAGCAGGGTGTTCTGAAACATCCCTAGTTGATGATGCAGTTGTAGAGGCATCATTCTCTATTTGTTTTTTGTTAAACGGATCTATTTTGATTCCCACGAGTGAACGGGAAAGGAAGGTCGCCCGTGGACTACCCGTATAACCACAGGAAGACTATCTTAAAATCGGAGGTCGCCTGGTATCCGAAGTTCGCTGCTATCGACTAAGAACCCCTTAGCCATTCATCTCTCGGCGCTAGCTGTTTCACCTTAGATTTGGGGATTTGTTGTCGGGGTTGTCTCCCCGGGCATTGCCGAAAAAAGTTGTAAGTAAGGAGGAGGGGGGGGATAAGCAAACGGTGGTGACAGAGGGGGGTATGTAAGGTAGGAGCGGACGTGAAGTCCTGGTCAGTTCTTGGTTGACGCTCATCAGACGGCCTGGCCCTTACAAGCCCGATGACTCTTTACGTCGTAAGCCTCCGCACCGGCACCATCGAATTTGTTTGCGGTGATGGTGCGCACGTCACGTATTTACACTTACATAAATCTATAAATTGGGGGTAAACCGTGTTGGTTTTTTAAATGATCTATTAGTTTAGTACTTGTAGGATATATATTTTCACATAAGAAGCATTTGAGTCTGGACATTTTTGTAATATAGTAATATAAATTTAGTACTTAAGTATGTGTTTAGGAAAGTTTCTGAATTAAGTTTGAAACCGATGAAAATGTTTCACACTCGATTTCAAAAAAATACTGTTCCAAAAATGTCCACACCAATTTGCTTCTTTGTGAGTATTGAATTTTATATACAGAAGATAATTTAATGACTATGTCTAGACATTTAAGAAATGTGCAGCCTTTGTACGAGTACCTTATTCCATCGCAAAAAACATAAAAGTCATCAAGCTCATTCATTTCAGGGCCAACAACTATAATCCTAGGTTGCCTGCTTTCCTTTCTTTCGAAGAATTACATTCTTATTTTGTCGAGCGTGGGCATAAGGTCATTTGTTGATCTGACGTGAACAACAAAATCGCCCTGTGCATCGGCTATCGTGGGTTTGTAGGTTTTTTTCAACCGAAGAGGCTGAAGTATAGAATGTAGTAGTAGAGTAGTCTTTAGAATCTAGAAAATAATAAACATAAATATAAAATTTATTAAAAGTTTTAATTATTTAAGTAAAAACTCACCTTTTGAAATTCCTTCTACGTATAAAAGTTTTAACATTTCCTTCGACGCCTTGTCTTTAATCTCTTCTTGGAAATGCAAAGTAATTTTTGAACAAAAACTTTCATACTTTGAAAACAATAAACTTCCCTTTTCTGGATATAGACTTTCGAAGTCTATTTCAATCTATTTAAATATATACATAACGTCAACTGTAAGCAACCTTAGAAACCTGAAAAACATAGATTTACATACCAGTTCAAAGCCATTTGCGTCGTTAAAATGCGGTCAATGCTGTAAGAGTGATGTCAATGACAACTGCCCTTCCGATTGGAATTGTAAATTCCTTTGCTTAGAAGTTTCTTTCCACAATGTTGTAATTTTTTCCCATGGTGAACAGTTGTGTTGAAGCCAGCTTTTTTTGGTATTAAATTCTTTTAGAATAATACATATTTAAATAGGAAATTATATAAAGATTTCTTTTTTTTTATTTCAGGAGATTTTAATATTTACCATCTGACAAAAATTCTTGTTCCACCTCAGAGCTAACAATTTCATTTTCGGCAACAGTGGGATGTTCAATATACACCAACGCGAAAACAACTTTCCTGTTGGATTTTTTCCCAATCTTGCGGGCCGAAAAATAGGTGTCCTGAGAAATCATTTCAAACTTTAATTAACTATGTAAAGAATTTGACTCTTATATCGACATATTTGATCTTTCTTGAATTTTGGTAGCCTCGCACACTAAAAACTTTTGCTTTGGACTTTTTGTTTGTAACTACTCGTACATAACTCTGTATGAATGATTGAAGGTACTTACCTTATTTTCGGTGCTAAAAATTTCAGTGATGGCGGTTGCCCAAAGATGCATATCCCTGTATGTCATTTTCGTACTACTTCCAACAAACCTCTCGGCTGAGGTTTCCATTATGAACAGTAAGCAAATTCATTTTTTTTATTTTTTTTATTTAAATTGACTTATTCTAAGATGTACTGTAAAAGAATTTTTCTGAGGAAAATTTTTTTCTATTTTTTTTTTATTTTTAAAGTTTTCAATTTTCACTGAAAAGTGCACCTACAAACTGCACAAATGACGCGTTCACTTTGCATAACGCTTGTTCTAAGTGTTTTCTGTTGGTGTGGAGGGGGGTGGGTGGGGTGGTGAATGCAGTGAATGTTGGAAAATATTATAGGTATTGGCATATGTCAAAAATTTGAAACAATTTAAGTTAATTTGTCTTTTTTTTTTTGGCTGAAAATATACTGGTGAATACCCCAAAGTAAGTATATATAAACTTTAGCTCCAGGCGCCTGCCTGACAGTTGTTGACATACCCTTAGCGGAGCGACGAAGTCGCGTGAGCGCCTAAACCCTGCGGAAGAAAGGGTTAAAATCCTGTTAGCGAGCGAAGCGAGCCACCCACTCCATACTTTAAATATACCATACTTTCTTACAGGCGCCTGCCTGACAGTTGTTGACATACCCTTAGCGGAGCGACGAAGTCGCGTGAGCGGCTAAACCCTGCGGAAGAAAGGGTTAAAATCCTGTTAGCGAGCGAAGCGAGCCACCCACTCCATACTTTAAATACACCATACTTTCTTACAGGCGCCTGCCTGACAGTTGTTGACATACCCTTAGCGGAGCGACGATGTCGCGTGAGCGGCTAAACCCTGCGGAAGAAAGGGTTAAAATCCTGTTAGCGAGCGAAGCGAGCCACCCACTCCATACTTTAAATATACCATACTTTCTTACAGGCGCCTGCCTGACAGTTGTTGACATACCCTTAGCGGAGCGACGAAGTCGCGTGAGCGGCTAAACCCTGCGGAAGAAAGGATTCAAATCCTGTTAGCGAGCGAAGCGAGCCACCCACTCCATACTTTAAATACACCATACTTTCTTACAGGCGCCTGCCTGACAGTTGTTGACATACCCTTAGCGGAGCGACGAAGTCGCGTGAGCAGCTAAACCCTGCGGAAGAAAGGGTTAAAATCCTGTTAGCGAGCGAAGCGAGCCACACCCACTCCATACTTTAAACACACCATACTTTCTTACAGGCGCCTGCCTGACAGTTGTTGACATACCCTTAGCGGAGCGACGAAGTCGCGTGAGCGGCTAAACCCTGCGGAAGAAAGGATTAAAATCCTGTTAGCGAGCGAAGCGAGCCACCCACTCCATACTTTAAATACACCATACTTTCTTACAGGCGCCTGCCTGACATACCCTTAGCGGAGCGACGAAGTCGCGTGAGCGCCTAAACCCTGCGGAAGAAAGGGTTAAAATCCTGTTAGCGAGCGAAGCGAGCCACCCACTCCATACTTTAAATACACCATACTTTCTTACAGGCGCCTGCCTGACAGTTTTTGGTATACACTTATTCAACCATTTAACTTCGTTTAAAGCGCTAGGTTATTTTCAATTAAACTGGCAACAGTGTTCTCAACTATAAACAAATGAAAAACATGCGAAAAATGTAACGGTGTACTTTTGTAAACTGTTGTAACAGTTTACAAACAAAATCGACAGAGTGCATTTTTACTGCGTTTTTGCGATCAACTTCATTAAGTAGTTTCAAATCAGTGCGATGTCCGATCAACATTTCGAAAATACGAGTGCGTTAGACTTGAAACCAAGTACTTCGGGTCAGAACCCGTATGTAAAGCGTCGGTTGTACTCTGAAGAGGTGAAAATACAGTGGAATATTGCTCGGCTGATAAGAGAACTTGGTAATTTATTTACATTCTTTCAATGTTGTTCATGTCTTACATTATGAAATAAAAATGATTGTAGGTGAAGCCGAGCAAGCGGTTGAATTTGCTGTGACACGCGGGTTATTGCTTAATTCGAAATTGTGCCGGCTGCATAGAACTCCAATGAGGATTTTTGTGCGCGGAAATCCAATTGGCGAGTTCAGGTGCACAAAATCAAAATGTGCAGTTAGAACAAGTCGTGCTGTAGGCAGTTGGTTTGAGCAAGCTCGCATGCCTTCGCCAAGATGTTTCTATCTGATGTACTGCTTCGCTAGGAAATATTCCTACGAAACGGTAAAGGTCGAAGATTTCACTTCGACTCAATGTCTGTCCCAACGGACTATTGCCGATATATATATATTCCTTTTGCATCTTAATGTTGAGGTGTCCGTTTTTTTCATAAAAGCTTAAAATCAATTGTTCTTTTACAGTGGACTTTAAAAGGTTGCTCAGATTCACTTCATTGGATTCCGAAACACGGGAATTGGAAGAATTATAAGAATTCAAGTCGTTAGATATTTTTTCCAACCATTCGAGAACCTTTTGGGTCGATGGGCTGCGTAGGTTGGTCACAAAATAAGGTTATGTTCTAAAAAAAAAGCACAAATCACCATTTTTGTGGCTAATACAATGAAATCACTACTTACCCTGTCTTGTCTCCACTGTCTTAAGCCGGCCATAAATTGAACTCTCTCGCCAAAAAACCCCGCGCTGTTAACATAAGCGAATAGTTTGTCTACATCTTCGGCCTGCATTTTCTCTAAAACTTCGATGGAATTCATGCCATACATTTTAAGAAAATCTAACGTTGAACCACTCAAACCCCAGGAGTTATAGATTCCTTGGATTTCTTGAATGTCTGTTTCATTCCACGTTATGCATGGCACACATATAATAATTTCACTTTGCGTTGCACACTGTTTAGTATATTTTCACAGTTAACATTATTTCCCTTCATTGTGTTTCTAATTACATATCTTTAATTTGTTCACTTTGTAAAAAAAACAACATCAACACTTTCCGAAATCACAAACCAAATGCGTTTAATGTTTGCAATGTACCGTTTTAGCATGTAAATGGGAGGCGAACAATAGGAGTTTTAAGAAGGAAAAACAACGTCCACACTTTCCAAAATCACAAACCAAATGCGTTTAGCGTTTGCAATGTACCGTTTTAGCTTGTAAATCTTATTGATTTAAGAATATTTTCTTTTAAAAAGGTTTAAGAATGAGACCACTTTTTGTTTTAAAATGGGACCTCTTTTTGATTTAAGAAGCTTTCCCTCTTAAATTAAAGAAGAAATTTAAGAAGATTTTCTTATTGCTTGCGCGATCGTGAATAAACAAAATAGTTGGCCTACTCATCAATTAACACATTAATCCTCTTTATATACCTTCATTTTCTACCCCAAGCAGTTGTTGATTAAATTTTTTTTTTGTCAATGTAATAAATTACATTTAATGAGTAAATAAGACCAAACAGAACTTAATTTGAGAAAACACACATGGCTTCAGGTTGCATTCTCGTAAACAAAGATAAGAGCATAATAGTTGGACTACTCTCTAAGGGATGCAAATAAGTTGGCCTATGACGATTTAAATAGATGTTCAGTTAACCGTTATTAAAAAAATGACATGCACTTGTTTTGCTGTTTATTGATCTCTTGTTTTAAGTAAGCCAGCAACAGTTTAGTGCCAATCATAGTGCGTGGTGTTGCATTATCACGAGACCTTAGGGAATCCATAGTTAAAGCCTTCGAAGCGGGATTGTCGAGTTACAAAATAGCAAACCAATTTAATTTACCTCGCTCATCAATTCGAAACATTATCACAAAGTTCAAAAAAAGCGGAAATGTGGAGGCTGGTAAAAAAACGGGACGCCCACCAATTGCGAGACCTCGAGATTGCCGAATCTTAAAAAAAATAATAAAGGAAAATCGACGTCAAACTGCCGCTGCAATAACTGTTCAATGGACAGAAAGAATCGAAAAAAGTGTTTCAGTCGACACTTGTAAGCGGACAATGAAAAAAATTGGATATAAATTTTATAAGGTTTGTTTTAGATTTATTTAAATTAGAGATATTTTAATTCGTTAAAACATAGGCCAAAGAAAAACCACTTTTAACACCTAAACAAAAGAAAAGGCGCCTAGAGTGGGCCAAGCAACGTAAGAACTGGACTTTAAGTCAATGGCGGTCCGTTATTTGGAGTGATGAGTCGAGGTTTGAAGTTTGCGTGGGCGACGAACGAAAACGTGTCATAAGAAACTCCAAAGAGGCCTTTCACAAAGATTGCCTTAAAAAAACAGTCAAGTTTCCAGCATCTCTAATGATATGGGGATGCATGTCTGGGCGAGGTTTGGGCAATTTACATTTTGTAAATGGAACTGTCAATGCTACCAAGTACCGGGATATTCTGGAAAATGAGCTACTCCCATCAATACCACGACTCCAAACTAGTGATGGAGATTTCATTTTCCAACAGGATGGTGCTTCCTGCCTTATAGCAAGGTCTACAATGGCGTGGTTATCTGCTGAAGCAATTCATTTACTGGAATGGTCTTCCAGCAGCCCTAACCTTTCGCCAATTGAAAATGTCTGGCATAAAATGAAGCAAACCCTCCGAAAAGAACCATGTCGGACTCTTCAAGGCCTAAAAGCTAAAACCATAAATATTTGGGAATCTTTTGGTACCGAAGAATGTCAAAAATTAGTTGACACTATGCCACGACGCATAGAAGCAGTTATCAAGGCCAGAGGCGACGTATTGATTGATTGATATTTGGTTAGGGTATATTACACTGCGACCTATTGGTCTATTGTGTCCCCTTGCTTGTGCCTCGGAGAGGTGCATGCCCTCGTTCAGAGTCCTCTCTAGATACTTCTTTGTGAAGCGTGTCGAGGTATTGTTCTGATTTATCCTTGTCAGGTCACACTCCTTAGAGCACAGCGTCCAGTCCAGTTTCTTTGATGAATCTGAGAATGAGCTGTGGGTCCATGGTTTGTATGTCCTTGTCTGTTATTTGGTGCCTGCCCAAATGTTTCATCCTTTTGTGTAAACTAGAGGCGACGTAACACCATGATAAAATAAAAATTAAGACGCGTAGGCCAACTACATATTTTGCGTTTAAAAAAACGTATCAATCGTTATTTTATTTTTTAAGACTGCTCTATATGGTTATTTAATTGGAGTCATTTTGTTTTTGTTACTTATTTCTATCTAAAATAAATATATCTAAAGAAAACTACCAAAATATTGAGTTTATTGCCGATGGAATTTAAGAACCAGCAGATTTTTGTTTTTTATCATAGGTAGTCCAACTATTTTGCGTTTGGGCTCGTATATGGGGAGTTTATAGTATTATCAATTGGCGAAATTGATGTGAGAGAAAAGATATGTCTCATCGCCAACCCATTTAAAATCCATAAGAGTGAAAGAGATTTTTGTCGCCAAATCAGTCAAAATCGCCAATCGATATTACTATAAACTCCATATACAATGATCTGAGAGTCTCCTCCAGATTTTATATGGAAGTCTTCTTGATTTTAAACGATTTCTTTCCTAGCTTATGAGATTATAAGTTTGATCTTATTATTCATCCAATCACAAATAAATATGCAAAAGAGATAAGATAGTTTCCTCAAAAGTTTATAGAGACTCCTTTTTGATTTAAAAAAATCCTTGTTGAGAACGTAAAGCAAAAAAAAAAAATAATAAGTGTTTGTCATATTGAAACGATATATTAATAAGAAACTCTAATTCTCTAGCTCAATTAAGACGATATTCTTCTGAGAGATATGAGAAAATCTCTTAAGATATTTGATAAGATTTTCTTCATTAGATTAATAAGATTTCTCTATGAAAATATCATATTAAACATTAATTTTATAGAGATTTCTAAGTAAAACAGCTCAATACGGCGATCTTATTGATTTTAGGTAGTAACATTTTTCTCTGTGTAATAATTCCGGATGATAGTCATCTCTTATTCTCTCAGTGTCTTCACCAATCAATTTGATCCATCTAAATTGTGTCAGGCGAGAACTTCATTATGTGAATGTGTAAAAATTGTCAACTGATAAAAAAGTAGTTATTTCAAAAACAATTTTTGATGCAAGGCGATACCTCACTACGTCGCCTTAGTGACACAAAAACGTATGTCAATATTTGCTAGTTTTCAGGAGAGACGATTTTGTGATTTTTTTTACTATTTTTCCTACTATTTTTCGAAAAAAAATGTTGATACGGCAAGTGCTAACTTCTAAACTACTGCACCTAGAGGTACAATTTTTTGCCACAATATATAGAATGATATATGAAGAAAGGTGTCATACCCAGTCCAAAATCGTAAAAAATGTAGTTACGCTCTTGTGTCACTAGGGCGACGACTAGCTATCCCGCAATCGCTTTCGTCTTGGACGATGCGTTTTTGGCATTTTTTGAGTTGCATGAAGCAAATATTGAACCGTACGTCGCTTTATAGCGATATCATTCAGGCAATAGACATTTTCAAGTTTAAATTAAGAATATCTATTGATGTCAGTATCGTCAGTCTTACGCGATAAGATTCCTGAATAGAGTCAAAGCTAACTGTTTTACCATTGAATTTGTATTTACATGCATTCAATTAAATAACAGACAGCTGTCTAAAAACAAGATATTCGAGTTTTTATTAAGCTCAGTATTGAAGGAGTCAGTAAGACAGTAAGTGAAAAAGTTCATGTCGTAAAGATCTGTTTTATAAAGGGTTAAATTATTCGTCGCAAGGTTATCTCATTGCAGACGACACGCCACTTATTTTTACCTTACTTACGTTACCTGTATTATCGCCAAATAAATGTCAATCGAATTGGTTTACGGTTGACACGTGAGTCTACTGCTTAGATTACGTAACATCGATATATCTAATTGGACAGTTTTCGGAATTGCTAAACAAAATGTGCATAACCTACGTCTCGTCGCATTGTCAAGGAGCAATGTGTAATGGAAATGAAGCACTTGCAAAAGGACAATGAATCGATAAACATTCCGTCTGACTTGATTTCATTATTTGCCCCCATCCCAAGGGGGTTAGCTGCGTGACATTCATTTCATATGAGTTGGCAATCAGTTGTGCCATACATTATATGTACCTACATACGTATACACGATGCATACTACATATTTCTAAGAATCCAATCATCATCTTATTGTTAAAGGATAGCGATGGTTCCCGGCGTTGCGTTGTCCGGGTCTTAGATTATTATTATTTTTTGTAGAGGTTTTTTTTTATTATTATAGTTTATTCAATTTAATATAAGATCTTAAAAACTTTTTTTCTCCGTCCGCACTGTGCATAAACAAATAAATCGGATTGTTTTTCCAACACGTAAACAGACAAAATGCTTGCTAAATGCCCTTGGAAAAGCAAGGATTTTTTAAATGTAGGTAATTCGCATATTTGCAAAGTTCGTACATGTGATTATTAAAAATTTCAAAGGATAAGTGAATTGTAAATGTCTTCATTGAAATGGGATAGGTATCACTTGGTGTCATTAGTATACTTGGCAACAATGCAGATTTTCTTTTGAATCTGCCATTTATTATTGTTGCCTCGAGAGGATTACAATTTATTTGAGATTTGTATACCCTTCACATTTCTCTTTAATGATCAGGTTATGATCTGGACTAAGGGCATCATAATCCTCCCACTTCAGTACATCTCTACTGGTCCTTCTGTGACGTTCGCCGGTTCAAAAAGTTTGGCAGGTCTCTAGTTCTCGAATTACTTCGTCACTGAGGCCAATCAAATGCTACTGTTGCAGCATTTGTGTGATCAATGACTTTTTATACATTATTCTAAAAGTATATTGATTTCGACTCATAGTTTGTAACATGCCTAAATATTCCCCGTAGACCCCTAAAAATACTATATTCGTGATCAGCATCGAGAGTAATTTCTATCTAGCAATTTCGGTCCGTCCGTAGGTCAGTCGGAAAAAAATAGGCCTTTAAACTGGAGCTAGGAACCATATGTTCTCTAGGGACCCGAAATAATCAAGTTAAGGAACTTTAAAATCCACCCACAGACACGCACAATCTCAAAAAACAAAATTAAAAAAAAACAACAGTTTTGAGCTAGAAAGCCGAACATTTTATATGGTCTTAAGGGGCCCGAAATTCTCGGGAGCTTAAATTTTTAAAATCCGCAAACTAATACGCCCACAATTAAAAAAAAAAACTATTTTATCAAAAAGTCAAGGTTTGAGCTGAAATTTTTAATATATACTCTCTAGAGGCCCTTAATGCTCATAATGTAAATATTTTTCAATCCGCTCACTGGCACGTCCACTTTTTAAAAATAACCTTTTATTAAAGAAACCATTCGCAAAGTATGTAGCTAATGTCATTTTGAACAATTCTTTTATAAAAGGTTTTCTGCCATGCCCACTTTTAAGGGGCGTTTTCTTACAAAAACTTAGTTTCTCCAACAAAATCATATACTTAGACTTTAGAATAGGGTATCCAACAGTTTGCATAAGCGGACTGTAGCCTTTAACATTGTTTAGGTATGCCTTTCTATCACGATTGTATAGGAACACCGATTGTTATTGCCTTTTTGACGGGGTTCGTATTAGGATTTCTCCTTTGAACATGACCGTACCAACAGCAGCGCTCTCCATTTTCTTCGAGATAGGTTTTCTGACGTGAACGCTTCCTCGGATCTTGGATTTTCTTTCGGATCTTGGATTTTCTTTCGGATCTTGAAACTTCTTATTCGATCAAGTTTTTTTACTCCTGCTGCGGTATAAAGCCTTTTACCTTTTTTTAACTTCCCAGTGGAAATTCTTGTAATGGGACCGATTTTGTGAATTGCGAATTTTGACATACGAGTATCTCCACGTTTCAAGGTCACCAGAATCCGAATCCAACGTTTTTATAGAGATGTCTGTGTGTGTTTTTTTTTTGGGCTGTGCCAATGGATGTGGTAATCTTCGAAAGATGGCATGCACGATTCGCAGACCCGAATAATCGATGGCAGGAATGCGCATACGTACTAATCCACACCCAACAGACTTCTACCACTCTACCCGGGGGACTGCCGTTAGGTATTACTTCGCGGGGCTGGTAAGCATATCATGCTATTCGTCTTGTGAAGCTATTGTTGTTATCCTGTTACAGCTTGATCTGTTTCCAATGCTTCTGCTGCTTTGCGACGATGGGCTATGTAATTCTATTATCCCGTGTGCAAACCGCCCGCAGTGGAATATTGCGTGCTCCGTTGTTTCTTCCTCTGGGCATTCAGAGAAAAGTGGTGAGGTATCGTGTCCAAATCTGTACAGGTACTTGCGATATCCTCCATGACCGGATAGGAACTGTGTAAGATGGTAATTACATTCTCCGTGTTTGTGACATATCCAATCTTTTATAGAAGGTATAAGTCTGTACGTCCATCTCCCTTTTGCGGTATTGGTCCAACGAGTTTGCCAACTAGCTGCTAACGCTGCTTTTTCTTCGACCTTTATCCTCTGAATGGTAGTAGCATCGCGTTGGTTCAGAGATATTCTGTTATATATCCTGTACATCTCATCTGCGAGAATGTCGATGGGCACCATTCCAGCTATAACAAATGCGGCCTCGTCTGAGATGGTACGAAAACCGCTAATTGTCCTTAGCGTTCAGACTCGATATATAGATGGAAATCGTTTTCTAGTCACTCTTGTCCTTAGTGCCTTCACTCAGACTGGGGCGGCATATAACAATACGGAGGTGACTACTCTGGAGAGGAGCATCCTTTTAGCGTAACCAGGTCCACCGATGTTAGGCAGCATGCGCGAAAGAGCTCCCTGTAGTTGCACTGCCTTTTTGGCTAGGTAGTCAATATGACAAACTGTAGATTAATGTCCAGCATTACTCCAAGATATTTAACCGCCTCTTTTGACCTGATGGTTTGGCTACCCACCTGAAAATTAGTGAACTCTACGATTTTTCTACTTGATATAAGTACGGCTTCTGTTTTATGGTCGGCCAATTAGAGTCCGGCGGATAAAAGCCAGTCCTTTATCTGGGAAATCGCTTCGTTTGTAGCTGATTCTACAGCCCGGATATGTTTAGCCACTGTCACAACGGCTATGTCATCGGCGAATCCAATTATCGTTACTCCGTGAGGTAGCGACAATCGAAGGACTTCGTCGTAAATAATGTTCCACAGCAGCGGTCCTAAGACTGACCCCTGTGGGACTCCCGCGGTGACTTTTTAGTACTTGACTCCTTCATCAGTGTTGTACCTAAGCTTCCTATTATTGAAATAATTCGTCACTATTCGCAGCAAATAGTACGGTGTTCCCATTCTCCTACTCTTTTGTGCAATCTATCTCCTTCGATGGCATTTTCTGCGATATGAACTGCCGCTTTTATGGCATCAACAATAGATCGCGCTTTTCTAAAGCCAAATTGACGATCCGAGAGGGCTCCTTTTTCTTCTGCTACAGCGAGTAATCTATTATATATTATTTTCTCGAGTATTTTTCCCATAGTGTCCAACAGGCATATTGGGCGATAGGACGATGGTTCTTCTGGAGGTTTCTTTCCTTTTAGTAACAGGACCAGGTTGTGTTTTCCATTTTTTAGGAAAGGTTCCTTCTTCGAGGCATTTCTGCATAGTCGACATGAAGAGGTCTGGACTCTTTTTTAAAGCAATTTTTACTGTCTTTTTTCGGGATGCCGTCCGGACCAGGCGCCTTGTTGTCGCCTGTCTTGTTACATGCCCTTAGCAGCTCCTCCAGGGTAATTCGTGGGATATCCTCTGATTTGACCTCTCTTATTATGCTGCATAAAGTATCTGGTCTTTTGGGGAAAAGGTGCTCCACTATGGACCTCATCATTTTAAGACATGTTATTGGAGGGGTTCTGTAGCCCTTTAGTTTTGTCATCACCACTTTATAAGCCGTACCCCATGGATCAACGTCCGCTTCTTCAAATATCCGTTTGAAGCATGTAGTTTTGCTCTCCTTTATGGATGTCTGTGTGTGTGTGTATGTACGTATGTGCGTATGTGCGTATGTTCGTATGTGCGTTCGGAATTATCTTTCGCCACAATTATCTCGAGAACTAAAGATGATATTGGCATGACATGGGTTTATTCGAAGCGTAATTACGCAACTCAAAACTGATTAAGTTTCCAGCGAAATCGGTTCAGCCGTTTTTTGTAAGTAAATAAATAACTAAAATAATTTGCCATTATTTGTACTATTTATTGTCATTTGTCATTGAGCAAATCATTATTACATTGTGCTCCGTTATTTCGTATGCATGTAAATTTACAGGTAGGCGTGTTCGTAACAATGGTTGCATTAATATATATCGCACTTCGCTGTTATTAACAACATTTAATTTCCATGAACAATATTAAAGAGCGTTTTTTTATATGAAATATTTCTTAACCATATCTTATGGTTAACCACATTTCAAAATTTCGAACTAATCGCATAAATCATATTGTTCCCACTGGGAAGTTAGTCGTGTGGACCTTGCGGGTCGCACCCAGACCACTTTTTTTTCCATCAGAGAGCACACAGAACAATACGTTCTCTAGTGTATATTCTCAGTTTCGCTGAACAGACTAGTCGCCGACGTAACCGGTAAGAGGCCCATCATAATCGAAGGGGATTTTTTAACGCATGGGACTCGGAATGGTTCAGAGTTCTATAGGGAACACTTTTAGTACAGCTAGATCGGAATATATCATGGATATCACTTTTGCAAGCAGCAGGCTGCTAAGGGATGCCGCGTGAGCGACCATTACACGCATAGTGACCAGAACGCTATTTTATTCAGCGCGAGCACTAGATGACGCTGAAGCGATCGAAGTGGAATGTCAATACGTTAGATGAAGATCTTTTAAGCTTCGTCGTCAGTGAGGTAATTAAACCCAGAAGTGCAACGGAATACGTAGAACAGGTAATACGGCTAGTTGTGAACGGTGTAATACGTCAATGCCCAAGTTAGGAAAGGGAAAGCACCGACCTCCAGTGTATTGGTGAACTGCCGAAATCGCGGAACTTAGATCGGTATGCCACCGAACACGAAGAATTTACCAGCGTTCCCGGAGTCCATAACGCCAATGACCAACAATTGCAACTCTCACGCAGTGCACATCGAGAAGCGAGAACCCGCTTAAAAAAGCAATTAAATCCAGCAATAACGACGTCTGGGGTAAAGCTTACAAAATCGTTTCGATGAGGCTTAAAGGTCCTCGCATGCAATCGCCAATGTGCCCAGTATTGTTACGACAATTAGTTGAGACACTATTTCCTCGCTAAGAAGGACAGGAAATAGGTAGTCAAAGTAGTCTAACTGTCCAAGACAACGAGCCTATTCCGAGTCCTAAAAATACAATACAACACGCGACCCGACTTATTTGACGAAATGTTTAACGCGTGTCTTCAGGAAAGCATTCTTCCTGAGCCTTGGAAGCGCAAAAGACTTGTCTCACTGCCAAAAGGTAAAGGCAATCCAAACGAACTTTACAATAGGCTCCAGCCAGCAATTGAAACTGCAGGAGGCCTCTCGGAACACCAATACGTTTTCGTAAGTCAAGATCTACCGTAGACGCAATTAACGCGGTAATAACGAGAGCGCAAGCCACTCTAGAGGCAAGGCGTTGGAAAGGAGGCAACAAAAAGTATTGCGTGGTTATAACCCTGAACGTAAAAAACACGATTAATTCGGCGAATTGACAACGTATTACGAGCTGTCTTAACCGGATTGAAATACCGGACTTTCTCCGTTAAATTATAAAGAACTACTCCTCTATGACTCTGACGAGGAAGTAAAAGAGTACGAAGTAACTGGTGGTGTACCACAAGGCTCGGTCCTAGGTCTCCTGCTGTGGAACGTTATATATGTATGATGAAATTCTTCACCTAGAGTTTCCAAAGAAATGTCAATTATCGGCTTCGCAGACGATATCACGGTGGTTGTTGTGGCGAAAACTATAGAAGATGTCGAACTGCACTGCAACGAGACAGTTGCAATTGTACGTAGATGACTAGATAGCGCGGGCTTCCAAGTCGCAGAACATAAGACAGAAGCACTGCTTATTACGAAAAGGAAAGTTCGGAGTGATTATTGATGCTCATCTAAGCTTCAAAAATCACCTAGAGCACGTATGCAAAAAGTCTTCAAAAACTGTTAGTACACTTTCAAGCAAGGTTGATGAGTAACATCGGGCGACCGAAGCAGAATAAATGAATACTTCTTCCAGGAGCTGGTGGCTCAATACTCATGTACGCCGTCGAAATATGGTCAAATGCTGCGAAAGTTAAGTCTTATATGCAGGGAATTAAATGCGTCCACTGCCTTAGCGCATTAAGAGACGCCTGTGAATTTCGAACTGTTTCAAACGATGCTATACTAGTCGTATCTTCAATGCTACCTATCGATATACTTACTGAAGAAATAAAAACCTTAAGAACCGAGCGAGTCCGAAATTGCCCGGTAGATGGCAAAATAAGGAAACTCGAAAGAAATCGCAGTATCGCAATCTGGCAACAACGCTGGGACGATTCCTGAAAGGGAAGTTGGACATATCGTCTCATCTCGATGCATGGATCAAATCAATCAAAATCATGGCGAAACAAACTTCTATCTGGCTCAGTTCTTGACGGGTCATGGCTTTTACAGAGAATACCTCTTTCAACTCGGACATGAAACCATCCCAAACTGTCCACATTGTAAAACAGTTTCGGAAAACGCGGAATATTCGTTCTATCATTGCCCACGATACGAAACCGAAAGGATCACCCTACGGGACCAATTTGGGCAATAGCCCACTCCCGATAATGCCCTAAATCGCATGCTACAGAATACTGAAAACTGGACCACTGTAAGTAACGTGGCGGTGCGATCTTAGGCGTTTAGAGTGCCAAAGTAAAGCGTATAATGATAATCATAGAGTTAGATTAAGCTAAGGCTCTATACCGACCGCCTAAAGAAATGCCTAACGGCGGTTACACAGGGGCTATATTGTATAATCCGTCTGCTCAGGAAGATAGGTGATTTTAACCGGTAAGAATCCGGCACTACCAGAAGTCGGACCATTGGTGCCTCTGCAAGGTGTCCACCATCGAAAAAAAAACTCTCAGTGTCGCTTAACATAACTGTTGTTTGTTGCGCGACTAAGGATCATCTACCGATTTTTAACCGTATAGACTACGTTCTTCAAATAATAATTGTAGACTAATCCAGAATCAATAATAAAAAATATCAGTTTTTAAATTCAACGCGGGATAAGCAAATAATTAAAAACCGCACGGCTCATTGAATGCACTTATGTATCTTGTAACAGGCCGATTAATACCATAATAATATGCAAAATATGCATGGCCTCCTATCATCTTAAAAAACGTTTAATTTATTTGAAAAAGCTTATTTAGTGCGGAACAAAAACAAGACAACTCCAGGAGTTGTCTTATTTTTCTTCCGTTTTGAAGTCGAAGATAACTATAAAACGCTTCTTTTGTACCTTAAAATCAAAATATTTGCCTTTTTATTACACCAAATTACGCGGGATTTTTTTTTTAAATATCTGCAGCAAAAAACGGTTTTTGAAAAAAAAGTGGAGTTATCCGGTTCTTGATCTGGGTGCTTCAATTGGTCCTATGCCTTCCAGTGAAAAATGAGATAAACTAATTCTGGTGAAATATTATGATAATTAATTATATTGCGAATAAACATGACAGAAATTGCCTTGCGTCTGAAACTCAGTTTTTGCAGACCAACTAATTTGCATCGTCTGTCATAATTAGGAGGGTCATCTAACATGTATAATTTACGAACCGCGTGTCTCGTGATTTTCTTTTGCACTCTTTCAAGTCTTAGTTTGGTAATGGCATATTGTGATCCCAAATGATCGATGAATATACGAAATAAAGTCTCAGACAACTATGAGGCTATGTAAATTTCGCAAGCCTTTCCTATTACGCATAAGAAAGCCCAACATAGAGTTAGACTTGTCAATGGCATAATCATAAAGTAAATCAAAATTTAATTTATTGTCGAATATGACACTAAGATCCTTCACTTCTTCGAATCGCTGAAGTCCAAGATCATTTATAAAATAATTAAGATTGGAATAGCAATGCGGTATGCCTAAAACCTTACATTTAGAAATATTAAGTTGTTAAGCAATATCATTACACTATTCCGATAATTTATTAATATCTGATTGAAAACGAATGCAATCAGAAATATTATTTACCTGGGAAAATTATTTCAAATCACCCGCGAATGTGAAAACTTTACAGTATTAAAATATTTCGCTTACATCATTGATAAATAAAATAAATTAAAACGGGCCCAGATGACTAACTTGTGGAACACCCAAAGTTACTTCTATTACCCGAGAAGTCAAGCTATCAACCTTTACCATTTGCCTTCTATTTATTAGGTTATTAACGAACCACTTATGCATTGAGGAATGAAAACCCATATATTTTATCGTAGCCAAAAGTAAGGTGTGAGGAAGGGTGGCGACGGTGTAGAGGTTAGTGTGTTGGCTTGTGGCCCGTGCGGTGAAGTTTCAATCCCCATGGGGAACAACAACATACGCCACCCATTCACATGCCTCTACACCAAAAGAAGGATTTCTGCCTGGTAGTACAATGGACCGTTACCGAGTCTGAGTGCTCTGGCATTTGGATTTCCTTTAAAAAAAAAAAAAAAAAAAAGGTGTGATGTCCCTATTGAAAGCTTTTCTAAAAGCAGTGTATAGTATGTACATCAACTTGTTAACGTTATACTATTCAAAATGTAATTAGTCAAAAAAGCTATATTAGTAGTGAATGATATTTCTAACAGCCAACATGGCTTTGGCGTGGTAGGGACCAAGGCCATGTTGGCTGTTAGATTTTTTTTCCGCGAAAAAAAGTTTCTTCTTAACCATATATACTTTTAAATAATTTTAGTATTGCAGAAAGCTTTGATAAAGGTCCACAATTTTCCACTTTTTGCCCCAAACCGCGTTTATATACATATATTAATTATAAACGAATATTTCCTTTCACTAAGGAAATCACCCGTGACTAGAGACAGGTTGAAAATAATTGTAAGCGGATGAAAAACGGAAGAAGCGGACATTTCTTTAACCCTAGAATACTAATCTTTTTTTTGTCGCTAAACACTAATCTTCGCCTTGGAGGCTACTTTAAAAAAAAATTAATGAATCATTTAAAACAGTTATCATACTGATCTCTTTCCTTTTTTAATGATTGGTTCTTCAGGACAAGGTGCAGAATCCTCATAAGCAGGCAAATTAAGCAGTTCGCATAAGTACTTCGTCGGACCGTTCTTGTAACCACTGGCTTATTTGCTCTTTATTGGAATCCATCTTTAAAAATTTAAATTTTCTTAATTTAATTCCAAGCAAATAACAGAAATACTACAAAAAAGTAAAATTAAAGACTTGAAAAAACTTACCTTAAACACTAATGCTCGCCTCTCAGGCGACACCGAACTCTATAACTGGGAAATTAAACACTGAAATTTTACAAACGTCCGCTATCCACCGCGTCTGATTCCCAACTGAGTTCGCAAGGAGACAGAATCAAATGGAATGGACAATGGAAGTAGTATATTCTGCAAAAAATGCAAACAACCGGTTGTGAGCGGCCTCACAGGCGGGGATTAGTGTTTTAGGGTTAATATTACCGCTGGAATTCCATCTGGGCCTGGGTTAGTATTAAAATTAAGTTTTTCAAGTGCGTTAATTACATCTTTATCAGAAAACTGTAATACACCATTGTCCAAAGCTTCCGGAATCATAAAGTAATGATTAAATACTAATTGCACTTGACTTATTGACTTATTGTACACCGAATCAAAAAAGTCGCAAGTGCTTTTCAAATCTGTTGAACTTACATCTTCGAATTCCATTACCTGCGGCAAACCCGAGGTGTTTCCTTTCGAATTAATATAAGTACAAAACGATTTGCTATTACGCTTAACAGACGATTCAACCACCGACAAGATATATTACTTGTACAAAAACTGCTTTAAAAAATCATACTCTTTCCTGAATCTCAAAAAAAGTTCACGATTAGGAATTGATTTGTCAGCTTAACGACGCAAATAAACTTTTCTTTTAACGTTGCATAAATTCACCAGTCTATTATTTGATCAAAGAATTTTAAAATACAGATAATTCACCATAATTTAATTTATCCAAAAATACGAGTATATCATAGATACGAGTACCTTTAAGAGGTAAGTTGCGTGACAATTGAAAACACACGGATGGCGAAATTGGTTGGTCTTGAAGGAAATGAGGACAAGACAAAGTGCATGCTATCAACAAACAAACAAACATCTGTCCACCGCCTAGAAAAAAACCTCGCTGTGGGACATAAGTCCCGAATTTTTATCGTTGAAAATGGGACACAAGTCACGAATGAAACAAACAGTTGAAAATATTTTATATTTTATTAACGTTCATAAATCGATAGGTGAAAAAAATTGAAGAACCGTAGCTCGCACCTACTCCAAATCAAACAGTGACCCCAAGCGGGGGGGTTGCATGGGGCAGCATGCCCCCCGTACGCATTGCACTGTTTATTGGATTAGTTGCGAAATCGCAAGAAGATTCTATAAACCTTATTGCGTAAGGCCTTATTTCGTCGCACCGGTATATTGGAACATAAGTCCCGAATTCATTTTTATTACACTATCAGCTCTGTGTCGTGGAGTGCTTAAAGCAAGCAACTATCACGAGCAGAAATTGCCGGCACAAAAAGTGCTCTCACAGGCTCATCATTTAGTGCAGGTGTTAGTAAGGACAAAACAATTAAAAATACAATAATTATGTACCTACAAAATACTAACACAGACACAAAATAATGCAAACAATTTAAGACATTAAAGCATTATTACGCAAAATATTTTTTAGCTTAATTTTACTAACATGCAAGTCAATCACATGATCATTTAGATTATAGATTCTACTCATGCGACTAATAGGCTCATGCTTCCCATAATTCGTTCTATGATGGGGGCTAAACAATAGTTCAGCACTGCGCAAATTATGGGCACCACCACGAAAATTAAAGCCAATAGACGACAGCAAGTCAGGTGCATCTATTTGACCGGATATAAGCTGCTGTAAAAAAATGATATCGCTATTAAGCCTTCGTTGAGAAAGGGGTAACATTTGAAGAAGCTTAATACGCTGACTGTAAGGAGGAAGGTTAAAAGGATCATCTCATGGAAGTCCTCTAAGTGCAAATCGAATAAATTTACGTTGAATGGCCTCTATTCGATTTGAATGAATGTTGTAGAACGGCGTCCAAACTTGTGAAGCATACTCTAGAATCGGACGGACAAAACAATTGTACAATGACATAGTAACGTATGGGTCATTAAATTCTTTCGCCCACCTTTTTACGAAGCCCAGCATAGAATTAGATTTATTAACAATAAAATTGATATGCTTGGCAAAAACCAGTTTGGGATCGAAATAAACCCCAAGATCCTTAAAATTATCAACATTACAAAGAATATGTTGAGACAAAGAATATTGAAAGGTGGAAGGTATATTCTTTCTAGAGAATGTCATATGTTGACATTTAGTAGGGTTCAGGGATAAACCGTTTTTATCACACCAATTGGCGAAGCTATTAATGTCAGATTGAAGAAAAATTCTATCTTGCTGACTAGTGATAGATTTAAATATTTTTATATCATCAGCGTAGATCAGGATATTACTGCGATTTATACATGCTTTAACATCATTAATGGCTAGTATAAATAGAATTGGTCCGAGGTGACTACCTTGGGGAACTCCAGACTCAGCTGTAAAAGATACAGATAGCGATCCTCTAAATTTGACTTGATAAACCCTTGATCTAAGGTATGAATTAACCCATTTTATGAAACTTCGTGGGAAACCAAAAGCCCTGAGCTTAAACTCGATTATTTCATGGGACAGCTGGTCGAAAGCTTTAGAGAAGTCAGTGTATATGCAATCCATTTCGTCCTTATTCTCTAAGGCATTAGAACAATCATGCAAGAAACTTAACAGATTAGTGACAGTGGATCTGTTTCTTACAAATCCATGCTGTTCAATACAAATTAAATTGCGACAAAGAAATATTAACTTTTCGCAAACAATTTGTTCAAAAAGCTTAGGGATACACGAAAGCTTTGAAATAGGCCTATAATTAGTGATATCACCACGTTCGCCTTTTTTAAATACAGGTGTGATAAAAGCACTTTTCCATACATAAGGGAATTTACCAGTACTAATGGACAATTCAAACAGATATTTAAGATATGGAGCAATTGCATGACTACATCGATCGGTGCAATGCCATCAGGACCTGATGAATAATCATTCTTCAGAGAAGAAATAAATTTTAAAATTGTTTCCAAGTCAAATGAGAAGCTACTAAAACTTATTTGGGAACAGCTAGTTAGATAACTAAAATATTGCTCATCAATGTGAAGAGGGGTCACCCTAAACGACTTACTGAAATAATCTGCAAACATATTGCTTGCATCTAGCGAATCAGCAGTTGTAGAGCTAGTGTAAGTAAGTTTCGATGGATAACCATCGGTTTTTTTCTTAGAATTAACAAATCGCCAAAAAAGTTTGGGGTCCAATTTTAGAGAGCATTCCATTTTACTTATATAGTCAATATATAAGTTGCAGGATAAAGATTTGAACTCATTGAATAATGTGAGATAGAGTTGAAGATCTGAATGGTAGAGACTTTTTAAATAGTTCTTCCAAGCCCTATTACGTCTGTTTCGTATCGATTTGAGCTCTTTAGTATACCAGGGATGGGACGTTTTCATATTCATAGAGGATTTGACAGGAATCACTTTTTTCATGCAGTTATCCAACAAAGAATAAAAAGCACCGACTGCATCTTCAATATTAGATAACGCAGTAAGATTAAAATTAAGGCTACTCGTATTAATTTCATCAGAAAGCCTTTGAAAATTTGCTTTCCGAAAGTCAAAAGATTGCGAACGGTCATACGAATTACTGTTTTCGTACAGATGTGCGCCCAGTTCAATAAATACATCCAAGGGTGGATGATTGTCATCTATGTTAGTTATACTGAAGTGGGATTCCAGAACAACAGTACTAACAGAGTCAGAAGAGAAAACAAGATCGAGAGTTCGATTTTTGAAATTTTTTATACAGCTTGTTTGCTGTAAGTCAAGAGACAAAATGTTGTCTAATAAAGCGAGCTCTTGTTGGGCAGAGTCAAAGGATGGAATAAGATGAGAATCATCCTCAGAAGGTACCCATCCAATATGTGGCAGATTAAAGTCGCCTATAAGTAAAACAGTGCTGTCACAACAAGATATGTCAAAAATATGGTCTAGTGCCATAGAAAGTTCCGAATACAAAGAACATAGACGAGACGATGGAATGTACGCATTAACAACATATAAATGTTTGTTCTTAAGTGTAATTTTTACACAGATAATTTCGACGGTTAGTGGAAATGGAAAGTCAATCTTTCGTGACTCAAGGTTGGAACGAACAGCAATCAGGACACCTCCTCCAAGCGCTTTCAGGTCATTTTGATGACGATCATTTCTGAATACGGAGAACTCATGATTGAAGAGTTCCGTGTCTAAAATTCCGGCATTAAGCCATGTTTTCGTCAAGGAGAAGATATCATGAGAGAGGGCTTGGGAGTTTAAATATATTTCAGCGGTTTTTGTGCGGAGTCCCCTTACATTTTGATAGTAGAGGGACAGCCTATTGGGTTTTTTAACACGGACGGACAGACTTTCCTACGATTTTTAGTCGGACGGGGTATAAATTCTTTAACTAACGTATTTTGAGGCCATGCAGTGTTGTTGCACAGGACAAAAAGCAAAAAAAAAACACAAAAAAAATGATGAGGAAACAGTTAAAAAGGACTTGCAAAAGAGCCCACAGAAAGAAAAGCCTAAAGACCAAGCCAAACACTGCCATGGAAAACCTCATGAAACAAATCCATGGAAAAATCGAATAAAACGATATTAGATAGAATATTGTTGTTAGAGAGACAAAACAGCAACAAAAGAGCTGTTACCTAAAGAAATGCTAATGGTATCGAGAGTTCCAGTTTTATAAGTAATTTCCTATTCAAAATGTAAGAAGATATAGATTTCAAGATATTTGAATGAAGTGCAGTGCCAACTTTTGCATTGAAATCACATCAACCTGCACACCATTTTCCATTGAAATAATACAAAACTGGGTGAAAAGAGTCAAATTGGTCATTGTTGAGCGACAGAAACACATGCATGTTGCAATGGCGAAATGTGGTCCTTACATTTCGTTTACCATATTTTCAAAATCGCGCAAGGGTACTTCTATGGAAAGAGGTAACGGGCGTAACGACCCCGCGGACCCTAGTCACCCGCAAGGGTACTTCTCTGGAGAGAGCTAACGGGTGTAACGACCCTGCGGACCCTAGTCACAAAAATCCAGAAATCACATCAACCTGCACACCATTTTCCATTGAAATAATACAAAACTGGGTGAAAAGAGTCAAATTGGTCATTGTTGAGCGACAGAAACACATGCATGTTGCAATGGCGAAATGTGGTCCTTACATTTCGTTTACCATATTTTCAAAATCGCGCAAGGGTACTTCTATGGAAAGAGGTAACGGGCGTAACGACCCCGCGGACCCTAGTCACCCGCAAGGGTACTTCTCTGGAGAGAGCTAACGGGTGTAACGACCCTGCGGACCCTAGTCACAAAAATCCAGATGCGTCTGACTCATATTGAGCGGCTCCCTGGTCAGCGTCTGTTCTCCACGCCAGGAGCGGCTGTGCATAATAATAAAAAAAAAAAAAGTTTAAACTTTTCGCAACAGTTAAAAACAAATATGCAATGAACAAAACAAAAGATATAATTACCCCAGGTGGTAGGCCAGTTACCCTGGCAAATCCACCCTCTTCGGAGGTCGGTTCAATGGATTCTGGCGGGGGGGGACCATTTATTGCTACGCAACGACCCATTTGGGAGAAGTAAAAGGGTAGAGAGAACACCTCCATCTAAAAAAGAAGAACAAAATGGAACATTGAAGGCTAAATATTTAAAAGACTGCGATGAAAGAGATGGGTTTAAGCAACTCAATGAGACACTGCTTAAGGAGATAAATAATCTGAAGCAAGAGTTGCAATTGTTGAAAGAAGAGGTCAATAACCAGAAAAATGTGAATATCCAACCTGCCGAGTTCTAAACAGACGAGGAAAAACTAAGAAAAGAGACAGAACAACATCGTCACAAGGGGAATAAAAATAAAAAAACGCAAAATGAATGCGTCCCCAAAAATCTCACCAACAAAAGAAAGCTGCACAGGCACTGTGTAGTGTATGCTTCAAACAAAGAAAATAAAACACAAAATCCAACCAAGCCCCCACCAATTATCGTGCTGCAAGTAAATAAGTATGAAAGCTTGGCCAAAGTATTGGAGGAAAATAAAATTAAAACTAGTACAGCGCTAATAAACAAAAATGACATCAAAATCAATGTGGTTGAAGAAGAGGTATACAGAAGCCTCACTAAAATACTTAACCAGAAAAAGGTACAATGGTATTCTTATGAAAATAAGCAAACCAGACCAATGAAGGTGGTAGTGAAAAGACTGCATTACTCATGCTCACCCGAAAGCATAATGGGCATACACATAGATACTGCAACTCAAATCCAAGATGTGTTAAATGTGCAGGAAGTCACCACACTAAAGAATGTAAGAAAAAAGAGGATGAACATCCTAAATATGCAAACTGCAATGAAAACCATCCTGCTAGCGATAGAGGTTGTTTAGTTGCAAAAGAAATCCAACTTGCAAGGGACAAAAAGCAAAAAAAAAACACAAAAAAAATGATGAGGAAACAGTTAAAAAGGACTTGCAAAAGAGCCCACAGAAAGAAAAGCCTAAAGACCAAGCCAAACACTGCCATGGAAAACCTCATGAAACAAATCCATGGAAAAATCGAATAAAACGATATTAGATAGAATATTGTTGTTAGAGAGACAAAACAGCAACAAAAGAGCTGTTACCTAAAGACAGACATGATGAATAAAATAAAAATTCTAGAATGGAATGCTAATGGTATCGAGAGTCGCAAGGACGAGATGCAAGTGACTCTTGACATACCCCAGATAGATATATGTCTCATTTCAGAGACGCACTTCAAATTGATTACTGACTTTAAACTGCAAGGATATGAATTCTATCACTCCCCACATCCTTATAACTGTGCAAAAGTCGGGGCCGCAGTGTTAATAAAGAATACAACAAAACACCATATAGAAGCAAAATTCTAATCATGTGCCATCCAAGGAATTTCCATATGTGTAGAAACGAGAAGTGGACAAATATCTGTTGCAGCAGTATACTGCTGTCCTAGCTATAGACTAAAAAAAATGATTTTATAAGTCTTTTCCTCATATTTCACAATAGATTAATCGCGAGAGGGGATTTTAACGCCAAAAATAAGTATTGGGGATCTAGATAAACTAATACTAGAGGCAGCGAACTATATGAAGCAATTAAAGAAGATGGCGCCAAATATCACTCAACGGGAAAACATACCTATTGGCTAACAGATAGAAATACTCGTAAAACCCCAGATCTTGTCGACTTTTTTCTATCCAAAAATATATCTTCAAATAAAATAAGCATAGAGGAAGGACCTGATCTTTAATCAGATCATTCCTCTATACTCTTAACACTTAGCGATAAAATAATAATAAAATACCATAGCCCAATAGTAGTAAATAGACTGACTGATTGGAACTACTTCAGACAGAAGCTGGAAGAAAGTATCCAACGCTGGTCCCAATTCACCAATTTGGATTTAGAAATAAGCACTCTACCATTGATCAGGTGCATAGAGTCACAGATAGAATCGAAAAAGCATTTGAAGAGAAAAATGTGTGCTTAAAAGTATTTCTTGATATAGCACAAGCTTTCGATAAAATCTGGCACAAAGGACTGATAAACAAATTAAAAAGCAACTGCCGAAGCAGTATGCCTCCATTCTGGAGTCTTATTTATCAGATAAATTCTTCAGAATTAAACAAGAGTACCCAACATTAAGAGAGGTGCTAGGTCCAGTTCCACTTTTCTCTAGCGATCTGCCTGAAAGTGAAGAAACCACCATAGCTACTTTTGCAGATGACACAGCTGTTCTTGCTGTGAGACCAACTGTCGAAATAGCAACAAAAAAGCTTCAAACAGCAATAAACAATATTTCAGAATGGAGTCAGAAATGACAGATTAGATTAAATGACCTTAAGTCAGCCCATATTAATTTTACGTATAAAAACGTACCACACATTCCAGTCTAGATATATAGATAGATATGCACCTTGGTATACATGCAATGCCGATCTGCATAAAGATCTAAATGTTGAAATGGTTGAAGATGAAGTTAAGAAAGTTGCTCAAAGGCATAGAAGTAGGCTTCTCAACCACGTAAACACAGAAATAACAGAACTTTTAAATAATGACAATGCAATCAGGAGATTGAGACGGGTAAGACCTCTTGATCTATAAGAGTTAGCTAGGGCTAAGAAATCAGGTATTGATTTCAAACAAAAAACATAGGGGCGGGCTACAGTCCGCTTGGGCGAACTGTTGGATACCCTATTCTTATTCCTATATCTCATAAGTGGGCGTGACAAAAATTTAAAGGATTTTATCGAAAAAACTAAGCTTTTGTAAATAAAAACGTTCCCTAGCTCAAACTTTGGTTTTTCAATAAAATTGTTTTATTTAATTGTGGGCGTGTCAGTAGGCGGATTTAAAAAAAATTTAAGTATGAGCATAAAGGGCACCTAGAGAGTATATACTATAAATTTCAGCTCCCTAGCTCAAACTTTGGACTTTCAAAAATAAAATAAAAATAAAAATTGTGGGCGTGTCAGTAGGCGGATTTTGAAAATATTTACACATGAGCATAAAGGGCCCCTAGAGAGTATATATTATAAATTTCAGCTCCCTAGCTCAAATTTTGGTTTTTCAAAAAAAATATTTTATTTAATTGTGGGCGTGTCAGTGGGCGGATTTTGAAAATTTTATGTCCCAAGCAGTTTTATGGGCCATAGATCATATATAAAAAATTTCAGCTCTCTAGCTCAAAATTCGATTTTTTCAAAAATTTTGTTTTTTTTAGTTTGTGGGCGTGTCTGTGGGCGGATTTCAAAAATTCTTAAACTTGATTATTTCGGGACCCTAGAGAGTATATGGTTAAAATTTCAGCTCTCTAGGTCCAGTTTAAAGGCCTAATTTTTGCCGACGGACGGACGGACGGACGGACGGACGGACATGGCTAGATCGACATTACTATCAATGCTGATCATAAATATAGTAACTTTTAGGGGTCTACGGGCGATATTAAGGTATGTTACAAACTATGCGTCAAAATTAATATACCCTTAGAATAGGGTATAAAAAAGTTTAGAAATCCGACAAACGGCGGATTTATCTCTTAAATTCAACAAATACTTAGTTCAAAAACAAATTGCCGATTAGTCGTCGACCAGGTGCAATCTCATTCGGGGTGGCGAATGTCAGTCGCCCGGGAGTTTTTTTTTAGATGAGTTAAAGTCTCTCACTATTGCAGAAGCATCCCTCGCGTACTAGCTCTGCAATGTCTTTCGATGATTTTTTACTTCCAGCAAATTCCCAACAAAAAAAAAAAATATTTTCAAAAGGTTTCGGTTTTGTTGATAACCTGCTAATGGACCTATAATTTTCAAGCAAATAATTTGGATCTGTGTTTTGTATCAAGAGATTATAGGCTGTATACCACTTATCAGGAATGAGTAAAAATTAAGAGAAGTGGAAATGACAGTAAATATCAAAGTACAATATGATGAAGAAAATCAAGGCCATTTGTATCGATGTTATTCAATGCAGGAAAAATGTCTTCAATCGAGAATTTAAGACATCCCATATCAGCAATAGTATGGATATGATCCTTCCTAAAACCGCAATGTTTACTAGCAGTCAAAATATTTGAAGCAAAATATATCGCATATAAATCGGAAGTAAATTTGCCACCGCATGACATCTCATTTTCAAGTTCCATTGCCTTTGGGAGGCCGTAAGATTTTCGTTTGGAATTGTAGAATTTCCAAAACGTTTCGCCTTTATATTTAATTTTTTTTGAGGCCATCTAGCTACGATACAAGAATTTATTTATATAGTCGTACTCCCTTCCAAGTCGCAGGAAATCAATTTTGTCAGCAGGAGAATCACACATTTTCATCCTCTTTAGTTTTCAAGTTCTTTAAATGAATTTATCGCGAATAAAACCACAGCTGTTTAGAAACCGCTTTTTCTTTTAGAGATTGTGCACACATTTCAAAGGCAGAATTTAAAATTACTTTAAACACATTAAACTTGTCACTAAGCTGTAACCCCAAAAAGCGATGGTGCAGGTCCATGGTGCTTTAACATTATCTAAATCTTGAATTTTGGCTTTTCTAAAATTGAATAATGCCAAGTTATGAGTCTTGGAGATGATGAAATCAGGGGTGGAATCGAAATTGAGATGATGGCACACATTCAATACCGGAATGTTATGCTTCACTTTATTCCAATATATCAATTTGCTTGTGTTTGTGTGAGGAGTTTTTCTTCGGATGGACCACTATCAGTTAGACGTTTAAAATTTGTTGAAAGATATTTTTTTCTGGAATTTTTGCTCTGTGTTAACCTACTATTCAAGAATTTCCGCATAGCAACTTTTAATACAGTACTTATGTTGACTTTTTACAACCTTTTGCGTTCTTAACTCTCAGGCCTACACTACAACATTTAACATTCTTCTTAATAACTTCCAGAGCATAATAGAGGTTGTCTTTCCTTTGGCGTTATTTGGTGGCAGATTTTTTGCCAAATTAGGTTGCTCCTGTAATCTGCCATTGTAGTTATTTTTGACTGAAATTAAATTTGATACAGTTAGTCCTGGAAGTTCATTTATTGTAGTTGTTATAATTTGTATACTATTTTTGAATAATAAACAAAGTTTTACTTACATTTTTTCCCGTTTTTAATACATTTTTGCTAAAAAATTAAATAAATTCTACTCTACGAGTGACTAAAATAAGGGGAGGATCAGTCAGTATAGCAACGGTCCGAAGGATAATATGAAAAAGTGGTACTATACGGAGAAGAAAACTTAAAAAGAAACCTGTGTCGAGGCAAATACACAAGGAGCATCGAATGAATTTTGCAAGAGAACATGTCGCTTGGAGCAGTGAATGGAAACGCGTTGTCTTTTCGGATGAACAAAAGTTTAACCCTGACGGCCCCGATGGTTACGATTTGTATTTCCATGATCTAAAAAAGGAGGAGCTTGTTGTGGCAAGATATCACAGCCGTACATCAGTTGTAATGGTGTGGGGAGTTATTACCCACTATGGCACAATCGAGTTTGGGTTTTTTTTTCACACAAAAATGAACGGAAACAACTGCAAATGTTGCCGGAACGGTCATTTCCAAAAGTAAAAAAAACATTTTCGGACACCTGTCTTGGATATTCCAACAAGACAATTGCCCCTATCCATACTTCCAGGGTGGTTAGAAGTTGGATATATGATCACATACGTAGCGGTAGCATGGGCGAAACGAGCCAGTCTAGCCACAACAAGAGAGACACTCGGCAAAGTGCAAAAACTGGTGTGCCTGTGCATTACCGGAACAATGCGTAGCTGCCCAACCGTAGCCATGGAGGTGTTATTGGAATTGACCCCTCTACACATCATGGTGATGAAGGAGGCAGACAAAATAATCCTAAGGATGGCAAAGGAGGGAATTGGGAGAGGAAAATGCATCGGTTCGAAAGAACACGGTGACTTACTCAAAAAAAATCCCAATTCTTGGCATACCTAGGGACGACAGCATCAGGAAATTCAACTTCGAGAAGAATTTCCAGATAAAGCTCAGCAATAAGGAGAACTGGAGCAATGAATCCATAACTTATGGACTGAGCAACCACACAACAAAGTGGTACACGGACGGCTCGAGGACCGAGGAGGGAACTGGTGCAGGAGTGTTTGGGCCAGGAAGCACTACGAATCAATGGGCAAATGTACCAGCATCTTCAATTTACAATAATTGCAACATAGCAATAACGTCGGACAGTCAAACAGCCATAAAGGCTCTTTACGCCTACGTTATCAAGTTAAAACTCGTGTGGGAATGCCTACACGGACTGAATAGACTAGGCAAGAATAACAGAATTTCCATCTGCTGGGTACCTGGCCATGTTGGCATTACAGGCAATGAGGCAGCGGACTCTCTGGCAAGAAAAGGGGCAGGGTAGGGTATTGAAGCAGTACATGACTGATTTGGAGTCAATGGTATACGAGCTAAGGGCGTTTATAGCTGCTTGACTATCCGTGAAAATATGGATGGTTGCACCTTTTATGCCAGATAAAATAATGTGGCTGGCGCATTCTTGAATGGCGTGGAGCTCTGCTTGAAATACGCTGGGACTTTTTCCCACGGGTATCGTTTGTTTGGTCCGTATATTCCCGCTCCTACCCCCGCTTCCATTTTAGAACCATCCGTATACCACTTTATGCCGTTATGACTGTTAGGTGGGTTATAACTAACCCATGCTTCTCTCTTGGGGATCTCCGTGGAGAACCGCTTATTGAAGCATAGTGCTTTATGGATGTGGTCTGTGACCGCGCAGTTCATGTTGAGTTCTGGCAGTTCATCGAGAAGGGTCTCAAGTTCCGAATGTTCGTTAAGACTTATCTCGTTTAACTGTATTTAACTTATTGCACTGCGGATCGCCACTTTTTGAATGTATATGTGGAGAGGTGTAATACCTGTTATTGCCTCTATGGCAGCTGTTGGACAGGTTCGCATGGCTCCGGAGTTACCAAGGCACGCAAGCCATTGTACCTTTTTGAGTTTCTCTATTGCGACCTTTTGTGTGGATTTTGTCCACCATACTATGGAGGCGTATGTTATAATGGGTCTTATCATCACTGTGTAGATCCAGTGGATTATCTTTGGAGAGATTCCTCAGGTTCTGCCATATGTGCGACGACAGGCCCATAAAGCTCTATTAGCTTTAGTGATTTTGTTATTTATGTGAGAGTTCCAGTTAAGTCTCTTGTCTAGGATTACTCCAAGATACTTGACTTCGTCGGAATACTCTACGACCGTGTCGTTTATTGTGATTAGACCTAGGTCTTATTTCCTCCTTTTAGTGAAAGGAACGATGACGGCTTTACTGGGATTTATGGAAAGATTTTCCTTGATGCACCAGTATATGGCTGTCTTTAGAGCATTTTTCATTTTTGATGTGACTCCAATTGAGTCTTTGCCCCTGACTATGATGACAATATCATCGGCGTACCCAATTGTAGTGTAGCCCAAATTGCTCAACTTGTGTAGCAGATCATTGATGACCAATGACCACAAAAGGGGTGAAAGTACTCCCCCTTGTGGGCAGCCCCTTACGGCTGTTACTGATACTGAGGTCGTTCCTGACGAGGCAGTTATTTTGCGACTTTCCAGCATCGCTTTGATCCATTTATTAGTTGGTTTGTCTATGTTTCTATGGTACAAAGCATTTGATATGGATTCATATACAGTGTTGTCAAAAGCGCCCTCTATGTCCAGAAAGGCACAAAGTGCGATCTCTTCGCAACGGTAGGCGTTTTTTATCTCTGTAGTTAGTCTTAACAGAGCGCCTTCCGTGGATTTGCCCTTTTGGTAGGCATATTTTTGAGGGTGCAGAGGCATGCTTTTTGATATGCATTCTCTAATGTGGATGTCAATAATCCTTTCCATTGTTTTCAGGATAAACGATGTCAGGCTTATCGGACGATATGATTTAGGTAATTCGCTCGGCTTGTTTCCCGGTTTAGGTATAAATACTACGTTTGCCTCCCTCCAGTTAACTGGTATATACCCCCAGTTGAAGCTGAACCTAAATAAGGCAATCATGGATGGTAATAAAAAAAGTTCATTACTTTGAGTCGAATACATGAAAACTAGATCTCCCCAAGCAATTTAGACACCACCCGTGGAGAAAACCCTACAACTGCACCCAAACACTTCTCTCTATTCTTTCTAAAAGTACTTAGCACCGAAAAGCATGCAATGCAATACAATTTTGCTAGGTGCTGCTTGCTGTTAAACACAAATGCTTGCGCTGTGTTCTTAGCACTATAAGAGAACTGTAACATTTACAGAAAAACCTCTTCAGCGTAAGCAAATTATATAAAAAAAAGATACCTACAACCACCGATAATTCCCCGATTGCATTCATAATGCACCCCGTGAGGAGTCACTACCTGAGACACTGCAGACTTCCGTCCTCCGCGATCCCGGGCACGCTGCCTCCGTTTGTCAAGACCAAGTGCTCTGGTATCCGCGATGGCTTGGTCTTTGAAAAAGAGTTTCGGTCTTCTTTGCTTTCCCGAAACTGGCGGCTGAGAGTCGAAGTTCCTCTTAGCTGGAGAATTATTGCTATTAATAATGACGTTTTGTCCTAGGCGGTCGACAGATGTTTGTTTGTTTGTCGATGGCATATACCGGGTCTTGTCCTCTTTAACTTTAAGACCAACCAGTTTCGCCTGTTCTTCAAACGCCGCAAACGCCTCGAACACGGCACGGTGATTGAAGAAGTCGCATTATAGCGCATCTCATTTTCAAAATCCATTGCAATTTAGTTACACCGCGTGTTTCCACCTGCACCGCGACATAGCTGGATTAGTTTTGCCGGCATCGCATATTTGGCCATCGCCATATAGAGCTCCAGACGATAAATGCTATCATATGCGGCTTTAAAGTCGATGAAAATATGGTGAGTGCCGACTCGTGGCAACTGGTACGTCGTACGTGCCGATTAGTGTGTTGTAGAACGGCAATCGTATCCTCCATAGCAGTTACTGGGCGAATTTAAAAATATGGGGCGTTTGATCATACAGTTACAGTGTTTGGTTTTTATCTAAAAAAAAATTTGTGTCAAAACTGCCTCCAAAAAGTGGCGTTTCTTTTGTTTGGGCAATTGTTAAGAAAGACTTTGTCTACTTACTTGACCACGCCCTTCATTCATTTCCATTGACTTCTTTGATGAAACGTTTTTTTTAATTAATGGGCGTTTCACTTGGCGGGTTTGAAAAACCTTTACACGTTTTCATTTCGGGACCCTAGAGATTATATTTTCCAAATCAGATTTCTGGTGCGAGTTTTGACACCGTGAAATTGGTAACGGGCAAATGGACATGGCTAACTTTTGATGCTGATCTCAGTTTTTCGTTGTTGCTGGAGAACGGCCCGCATTCAAGCGGTTCCTAAAAAAGGAGAGTCTGGCTCGCCAAGCCAAGCCGTAGGGGCCAGAAAATATTTAGGCTAATAAAATTTCTACTTTTCGGATAAAGCAGACAAGTTTAACAGGAGAAGACTTCTTTATAACTTGGATACTCAGTTGTTCCCCGAAGAAGATCTTCTTTCTAGTTCAATTGATAGCTGGACATTCACATAATACAAGCTGCTTCGTTTTCTTCAAGTATCGCCGGCACTCTGGAGAGTCGTCTATTTTCCTTTTTTGTTTAAGTGGTATCGTAAGCCGTGGTGACCAGTAAGATAACCTACTAAGTTTTTGATATAATGCCGTCTTAGATCTTAGATTAAGACATCTGTTGGCATTGTTTTTGGAGGGCCGAATGCCTCGTTTGGCCTGTTTAAGACCTGGAACGTTCTCCCAATAAACGATTCATTTCATACATTACCAGCTTTTTATTGCTGCCGATCTGGGAGTGTGGTAGGAGAGTTAGAAACATGTGAATGGTGTTTCTAAACCCTTTCTGGCCAATTTTGTTGGCTTTTTTATTACCATCAAATTCCCTATGGCCCGGAAACTACCATAGTTTATCTTGTTCCTTAAGCCGAGTTTTTGATGGGTACTAAAACGGTGCATGCCTGATTTGAAGTCAATGGTGTAAGAGCAAAGGGCATTTGTAGCCGCTTCACTATCCTTGAATATATGGATTGTGGTGCCTTGAATACCAGATGTATTAAGGTGGCTGGGGCATTTTTTAATGAAGCTCTGCTTGAAATAGGCTAGGGCTTTTTCCAAACCTCCGTCTTGTTGGAACCAAAAGTCTCCTAATTTCAATTCATCAAGTCGTAGAAAAAAAATGCCTCCAACGTGTTCACATACCGGTCTAAATTCACTGTCACTGTGACCTCATTTTCTTCAAAAAAAAAAAACAGAGAGCAACAATCCCAGCTGTGGAAATAAGGACTTTAGGTGAATGCGAAGGCCTTTGGTGCAATTTTTGGAGATATGTATCAGCCCACCAGCACATGTTCTTTTTTTTGACGCATCTACTCAAGTTAAAATGGGGTTCATCAATAAACGTTTTCGAGAAGCTCCTCACATCGGTTCTTCCGAGAATTGAAGTCGCGTTCGGAAAGTTTCTTACCAATCGCCAACTTGTACCGATATTATTGAAGGTCATCGAGAAGAATTCGCTTCATTGAATGATCGAAAAATCCAACGGCAGACGGATGTTTGCGCGCAGAACGCCTGTGGGATTGCAAGATTGAATCTTCCACTGCCTAAATGCTCTCAGATGATCTGATGGGCGGAGGGACTAAAGTTCTTCGTCATGTCAAACTCGCGGTTTGTCTGAACGTAGTACCCATGTAACAGTTGATTTCCAGTCCGGGACAGGGCCGACGGGGCTACATTTGAACGATTTCGGAAGGTGCTTTGGGTTGCGATCACAGAACATCCGTTCGGAAAATACGCCTCGAAGGCAAATGTAGGCTTCTTACTGTTTCAAGAAAACAAAACTTTAGAAGCCCGCTTGTCGAATGAGACCACTCCCATCCTGGTAGACTCCTACAGCCTGAACGGCGAGCATTTTAAAAATGGAAGCTATGTTGCCGCACCCTGTATTAAGAAGACTGATTGCCAAGTGCAAACAGTTCAAATATCTGGGATCTGTAATCAAAAGCAAAGCAACCTGTGATGACGACATTGATCATCGCGTAACCGTAGGGTGGATGAAGTTGCGGAAAGACGCAGCCATCTTCTGTGATTGAAAAATGCTCCATAATTTTGGATACCGTAAAGTATGACAGCAAATTGACGGCAGCTGATATGAAGATGCTTCGCACGATAGCAGGAAAAACAAAGCTTGATTGAATAAGAAATCCCAAGATCCGATAAAGCCTTTAACGATCGGCTCAGTTGGTACTGTCATGTTAAAAGTAGATATTATTCCAACTCCGTTAAAAAGGCAATATCAGTCACTCCTGGACCATACAAATGGAACCCCACCAGCGTTTGATTGGTCTCAGTGAAGAAGTGATTCGAAATCGGGAGGCCTGCTGATAGTTTTTGAGGTCAAACCGGTGAACCCTACAAGCGTACTAGTAAAGATGCAGTTAAGTGAGAGGTATATGATCCCTTTAGTCCAGATCATAACTTCGTCGGTAAAGAAAAGATGGAAGAAGATTGGTTGTTGTGGTTCCAAAGTGAGAATTCACTGAATATAAATTAAGGACATTGTGAAACTACACTTGACGACAGTTGATGCTAAATTTAACTAAGTTTCCTAACTACTTGAACACATAGCAGATAAATATTACAAATAATTTTTAGCCGTCTCTGATCGGAAATGGGTAAAACATGAAAATAAATGAAAAATATGCAACACGCTGTGTTTTGTCGAGTTGGGCACTGTCTACATTTTTTTTGGTTTTCAATTTGTTATTGGAAAACTTGACATTGTCGTAAAAAAAGCCGCCGAAAAGTGGGCGTGGCAAAAAAGAGGTGTGAACGAATTCGCAGCGATCTCGTGTGCATCTTATAATTCATGTGTCTTAATAAATTGTCTAAGGCCTGATATGATTACTGGACGAGGCTGAGTATGCACTCCCAGCAAACACGCCAAACTTGGATCCAAATTGAAATGCAATGGCAGATAGTCAAACTGAAAGCGATTGTATAATGAACGTTTATATCACCATGTCGTTTCTCTTGGACGGCATCAGTTTCTTGAGCAATATGCGTTCGATGTCAATCTACGAGACGATTATCGGGTTCATATAGGTCTTTGTCAAGTTCATTGACCAGCCGTTTGAAAAATGATGAGATATTTCTCTTTATTTTGGTATTTGGATTACCTTTATCTTCAAGAAGACTGCCTTTAACTCTTTACTCCCACGAAGTAACAGCTCCTTCTTTGCCATCACCTGAAAGTTTGGAAATAAAGAGAACTTTGCAGTACCGTTCTTTCTATTTACTGCTTCCAACTTCGTTGCATATTTAAATGAATTCATTTTCCTGAAAATATATCGAGAAACTATTGATTATTAATAAAAAAACTTACTTTTCCTTACTGATTCCTATGATTCTCTCGCCTATTACTGCCAATGATTTTTTTGTTTAACCTCCAAATGGTTTTCTGACATTTGCCAAAAAAAAAAAAAAAGTTGACAGTAACCCCCGGAACTCTATAGGGATGAACCTCTCCGAGGCACAAGCAAGGGGACACAATAGACCAATAGGTCGCAGTGTAATATACCCTAACTAAATATTATTATTATTATTAGAAGTTGGATTCAATCAGAAAACGTGGAACTTTTGCCATGGCCGTCATTCACCGGACTTAAAAATAATCGAAAATGTTTGGTAATTGTTATCTCTTAAAGTGTATGAAGGGGGCAAACAATTTTAAGACAAGGACACTTTAATCGAAGCTATTCGTGATGCCTGTTCCCAAAATGGTTTCATTATTTAAAAAAAAAACTGTATGATTCTATTCCAAACTGTCTTATAGAGGCCATATCAAAAATGGCGAGCAAAGTCATTATTAATGTAGAGAAATATAATAAATAAATGTTTTGAAACCATAAAATGTAAACATTTTATTCATTTTTTCCTTTCTTTCTTTTGAAGATTTTGCATGTGGCCCCATCCCAGTGGCGTATCTTTTTATACGCTTTTCAAGTATTTCATTGTTTGATCTCGCGAAATTCCAGCGGTCGTTTCTTATTTACCCTTTAATTTTATGACTTACTGCTGGCAAAATATTAACCTGTTCACAGGTAGTACAAGTTTCTGGGTATAAAATTGCCAACAGGTATGTTAAGTTATACCTAAGATATAAATAACTTATTTTTATCTGCACATTTTTATCTTTTGTTATCACTCCACATTCTTTACTTGCTTCCACAAATTAATTTTCCCACCGGTATAATCACATTTCAATCCCATCCAATAGTTCCCACCGTTTCCACTGGTGCACGCGCATACCCATAAGAGGCGTTTTTCTTTTTTAGCCCCGAGCGGGGAACAGAGCGGGGCCCGAGCGATCAGAGCTCGCTCCGAGCTGAACATAACCTGAGCGCTCCGAGCTAATTAAGAAACAGAATTGGGCACTGAACTGTCATTAGATAATTTTTTTTCTCTTAATTTTCAAAATAGTCAGGATTGCTTCTGAAATTGGTGTTTGTCAAGGATTGTTCCATTTAAATTATAATTTCTAGTAAAAAAACTATGGAAAAAGCACAAAATAATGAATGAAGTCAGCTGCGCTCAGCTTTTCGCTCGATGTGCTCGGTCATTTTTAATCGAGCTCATCGAGCGAGCCCTGAGCTAGCTCAGAGATAAAAAAGAAATACAAATTTTGTGCTCAGAGCGCTCCGAGCTAAAAAAGTAACACAGTTCTTTTTTTGACAGCTCAGTGCCCCGCTCGGAGCTAAAAAAGAAAAACGCCTAAGGTGTCGCAACTCAAGTCGCGCTAGACGCTGACGATGCGAAAGCGCAATTTAATATTAAGTCAGTAATGTATGTTAGGATAATATAAATAGGTTTAAGATAATAAAATAAATGTCATTCTTAATTCAACGAAGGAATCGAAAGCTGTTAATTTTCATTGCTTGCACGGGTTTGTACTCGGGCAACTAGACGACGATTTAGCAAGGGTTTTGAACTCTGGTTAAGTGCAGCGAATTTGCTAACAAATATCGCTTTATAAAAAAACATTGGTGACCCCGACGTGATTAGCTAATTTGCTTCCCCCCTCCAGAGGTAAGGGGCATTTGGCAATCACAAATTTAATAAAAGCGTGTACCAGGGCTATAGATTGGTACACCCACAAATTTAACAAAAGCGTGTACCAGGGCTGCAACCATAAATTAATAAAGGCGTTCACCAGGGATAAAACACTGGTGACTCCATAATACAGGAACCTTCCACAGCAGAAAAGTCGTCTATAATACAGGAACCTTCCACAGCAGAAGAGTCATCCATAATACAGGAACCTTCCACAGCAGAAGAGTCATCCATTATAAAGGAACCTTCCACAGCAGAAGAGTCGTCCATAATACAGGCACCTCCCACCTCCCACAACAGAAGAGTCATCCATAATACAGGAACCTTCCACAGCAGAAGAGTCATCACTAATAAAGGAACCTTCCACAGCAGAAGAGTCGTCCATAATACAGGAACCTTCCACAACAGAAGAGTCATCCATAATAAAGGAACCTTCCACAGCAGAAGAGTCGTCCATAATACAGGAACCTTCCACAGCAGAAGAGTCGTCCATAATACAGAAACCTTCCACAGCAGAAGAGTCGTCCATAATACAGAAACCTTCCACAGCAGAAGAGTCGTCCATAATAAGGGAACCTTCCACAGCAGAAGAGTCATCCATAATACAGGAAAATTCCACAGCAGAAGAGTCGTCCATAATAAAGGAACCTTCCGCAACAGAAGAGTCATCCATAATACAGGAACCTTCCACAGCAGAAGAGTCATCCATAATACAGGAGCCTTCCACAGCAGAAAAGTCATCCATTATAAAGGAACCTTCCACAGCAGAAGAGTCGCCCATAATACAGGAAACTTCCACAACAGAAGGGTCATCCATAATACAAGAACCTTCCACAGCAGAAGAGTCATCCATAAGAAAGGAACCTTCCACAGCAGAAGAGTCATCCATAATACAGGAACCTTCCACAACAGAAGAGTCATCCATAATAAAGGAACCTTCCACAGCAGAAGAGTCGTCCATAATACAGAAACCTTCCACAGCAGAAGAGTCGCCCATAATACAGGAACCTTCCACAGCAGAAGAGTCATCCATAATACAGGAGCCTTCCACAGCAGAAAAGTCGTCTATAATACAGGAACCTTCCACAGCAGAAGAGTCATCCATTATAAAGGAACCTTCCACAGCAGAAGAGTCGCCCATAATACAGGAACCTTCCACAACAGAAGAGTCATCCATAATACAGGAACCTTCCACAGCAGAAGAGTCATCCATAATAAAGGAACCTTCCTCAGCAGAAGAGTCTCTCCATAATACAGGAACCTTCCACAACAGAAGAGTCATCCATAATAAAGGAACCTTCCACAGCAGAAGAGTCGTCCATAATACAGAAACCTTCCACAGCAAAAGAGTCGTCCATAATACAGGAACCTTCCACAGCAGAAGAGTCATCTATAATACAGGAACCTTCCACAGCAGAAGAGTCGTCCATAATAAAGGAACCTTCTGAAACAGAAGAGTCATCCATAATACAGGAACCTTCCACAGCAGAAGA
This sequence comes from Portevinia maculata, assembly GCA_949715645.1. Taxonomy (NCBI): domain Eukaryota; kingdom Metazoa; phylum Arthropoda; class Insecta; order Diptera; family Syrphidae; genus Portevinia; species Portevinia maculata. Next base: position 228,636,804 of record OX454526.1, read on the forward strand.
GTCATCCATGATACAGGAGCCTTCCACAGCAGAAGAGTCATCCATTATAAAGGAACCTTCCACAGCAGAAGAGTCGCCCATAATACAGGAACCTTCCACAACAGAAGAGTCATCCATAATACAGGAACCTTCCACAGCAGAAGAGTCATCCATAATAAAGGAACCTTCCACAGCAGAAGAGTCGTCCATAATACAGGAACCTTCGACAACAGAAGAGTCATCCATAATAAAGGAACCTTCCACAGCAGAAGAGTCGTCCATAATAAAGAAACCTTCCACAGCAGAAGAGTCGTCCATAATACAGGAACCTTCCACAGCAGAAGAGTCGTCCATAATACAGGAACCTTCCACAGCAGAAGAGTCGTCCATAATACAGGAACCTTCCACAGCAGAAGAGTCATCCATAATACGGGAACCTTCCACAGCAGAAGAGTCATCCATAATACAGGAGCCTTCCACATCAGAAGAGTCGTCTATAATACAGGAACCTTCCACACCAGAAGAGTCGCCCATAATACAGGAACCTTCCACAACAGAAGAGTCATCCATAATACAGGAACCTTCCACAGCAGAAGAGTCATCCATAATAAAGGAACCTTCCACAGCAGAAGAGTCGTCCATAATACAGGAACCTTCCACAACAGAAGAGTCATCCATAATAAAGGAACCTTCCACAGCAGAAGAGTCGTCCATAATACAGAAACCTTCCACAGCAGAAGATTTGTCCATAATACAGGAACCTTCCACAGCAGAAGAGTCATCCATTATAAAGGAACCTTCCACAGCAGAAGAGTCGTCCATAATACAGGCACCTCCCACAACAGAAGAGTCATCAATAATACAGGAACCTTCCACAGCAGAAGAGTCATCCATAATAAAGGAACCTTCCACATCAGAAGAGTCGTCCATAATTCCACAACAGAAGAGTCATCCATAATAAAGGAACCTTCCACAGCAGAAGAGTCGTCCATAATATAGGAACCTTCCACAGCAGAAGAGTCGTCCATAATACAGGAACCTTCCACAGCAGAAGAGTCATCCATAATACAGGAACCTTCCACAGCAGAAGAGTCATCCATAATACAGGAGCCTTCCACAGCAGAAGAGTCGTCTATAATACAGGAACCTTCCACAGCAGAAGAGTCATCCATAATACAAGAACCTTCCACAGCAGAAGAGTCATCCATAATACAGGAGTCTTCAACAGCAGAAGAGTCGTCTATAATACAGGAACCTTCCACAGCAGAAGAGTCATCCATAATACAGGAACCTTCCACAGCAGAAGAGTCATCCATAATAAAGGAACCTTCCACAGCAGAAGAGTCGTCCATAATACAGAAACCTTCCACAGCAGAAGATTTGTCCATAATACAGGAACCTTCCACAGCAGAAGAGTCATCCATTATAAAGGAACCTTCCACAGCAGAAGAGTCGTCCATAATACAGGCACCTCCCACAACAGAAGAGTCATCAATAATACAGGAACCTTCCACAGCAGAAGAGTCATCCATAATAAAGGAACCTTCCACATCAGAAGAGTCGTCCATAATTCCACAACAGAAGAGTCATCCATAATAAAGGAACCTTCCACAGCAGAAGAGTCGTCCATAATATAGGAACCTTCCACAGCAGAAGAGTCGTCCATAATACAGGAACCTTCCACAGCAGAAGAGTCATCCATAATACAGGAACCTTCCACAGCAGAAGAGTCATCCATAATACAGGAGCCTTCCACAGCAGAAGAGTCGTCTATAATACAGGAACCTTCCACAGCAGAAGAGTCATCCATAATACAGGAACCTTCCACAGCAGAAGAGTCATCCATAATACAGGAGTCTTCAACAGCAGAAGAGTCGTCTATAATACAGGAACCTTCCACAGCAGAAGAGTCATCCATAATACAGGAACCTTCCACAGCAGAAGAGTCATCCATTATAAAGGAACCTTCCACAGCAGAAGAGTCGCCCATAATACAGGAACCTTCCACAACAGAAGAGTCATCCATAATACAGGAACCTTCCACAGCAGAAGAGTCATCCATAATAAAGGAACCTTCCACAGCAGAAGAGTCGTCCATAATACAGGAACCTTCCACAACAGAAGAGTCATCCATAATAAAGGAACCTTCCACAGCAGAAGAGTCGTCCATAATACAGAAACCTTCCACAGCAGAAGAGTCGTCCATAATACAGGAACCTTCCACAGCAGAAGACTCATCCATAATACAGGAACCTTCCACAGCAGAAGAGTCGTCCATAATAAAGGAACCTTCCGCAACAGAAGAGTCGTCCATAATACAGAAACCTTCCACAGCAGAAGACTCGCCCATAATACAGGACCCTTCCACAGCAGAAGAGTCATCCATAATACAGGAACCTTCCACAGCAGAAGAGTCGTCCATAATAAAGGAATCTTCCACAACAGAAGAGTCATCCATAATAAAGTGACTTCATAATACTTCATAACACTTAATCTACGTGGGACAAATTCATCTAGAGGAACCGAGATGGACGAAACGGATCTGAGCATCATTGTCGCTAGGCAGAAGGCCCTAGCAGAGGATCTTACAAGGCTAAAGACGAACATCGCAATAGACAGTGCTTCAAGAAAACCCCAACAATATCAACAAGACAGTCTTGAGCGCATTGAGGCCATTTGGAAACAATTTAAGGCCAACCATGAATCGATAAAGGACATTGTCAAGCATGATACCCCCTACATGGCAGGAAATATGTTCGGCAAGTTTGAGCAAGTATATAACGAAGTCAAGGGAACTCTGCTAGCTATATGGCCTGTGCTGGAAGAGGAGGACCCAGACTCGACCAGTGAAGATACACCAGGAAATAAACCCACACCATATACCAGAACCTCTCACCAAATGACTGAGTCGACAGCGGAAGTCAACAAGCTAATTAGACGACAGGAAATCATAGCTGACTTTCTGCATTGTCTTTTTAGCAGCCTAGAGGATATGGTTACTAATCGGCCAAAGGCCTTCTACGAGCTGAAGATAGCTGGAATTAATAAATACTGGCTCCAGATGGAAGAGGTACATCGACAGATAGGAGAACTCGAAGGTGATCCCCTTACATTGGGCTATAATTTAGAGGAGTATTTGGATATAGAAGAATTAGCACAAGACATGCTTGTTCAACTGTCTACCAAAATAGATGAGTTGATTACTCGGCCTCCCACACCTCCGCCTACAGCATCCACATCAATGGCCAATTCCGCGCTAAATCTACCAAGATTTACCTTGCCTAAATTCGATGGCGATTACTTAAAATGGCGACAGTTTCATGATCTTTTCACAGAGCTGATTCATAATCAAACAATACCGCAATGCCAAAAGATGTTCTATTTAAAGACCACTCTTACAGGCGAGGCAGAGAAACTCATAAGACATTTACAACTTCTGATGCCAACTACAGCGCTGCATGGAAGGTCATAACAGAATGTTATGAAAACAAGCGCATGCTCGTTACAGCTCTACTAAATAAGCTAATGACGCAACCATTGATTCACAAAAAAAGCGCATTTATGATCAAAAGCCTCCACGATACAACACGGGAATGTCTGCTGAGTCTACAAGCTCTTGGAGTGGACACAGAGAACTGGGATCAGCTCTTACTACACACAGTACTAAGAAGGTTGGATTGCAGCACCCTCGCATTTTGGGAACAATCATTAAAGCAACCAAAAGAGCTTCCAACGATAAATGAGTTCTTAAACTTCCATGAGACACGCTTTCAATCTTTAGAAGCATTAGGTGCAAAAACGTATAAACCGAATGCAGAGGAACACCACAAAAGGCAGGGGGTATCCAAAGCATTGACTACCACCACCGCTGATAAGCCTACCTGCGTGTTTTGTAAGGGTGACCATCAGAAATCCAGCTGCCAGAAGTTTTTGCAATTAAGCCAAAAGGACCGTTTAAACTTAGTCAAATCGTCAAGACTTTGCATAAATTGCCTTAAAAACGGTCACACATCTTCAAAATGTGCTTCCGGAGGGTGCAGAAAATGCTCGAAGAAGCATAACACACTCCTGCACCTGGAGCTTCCAATGCAACCCACGTCAAGCCAGGTAATAACCGAAGGTAACTACCCTGCTTCAAGCGCACCGATAAGGGATGAATCTACGTCTTTGACAACACAAGGCAATGATGGAATTCAAGGTTTTGTCTTTCTTTCTACCACGGTTATCAATCTCACAAACCATGAGGGCAAGGTTATCGAGTGCAAGGCACTATTGGACTCCGGATATCAGCTAAATTTCATCACCGAACGAACAATGAAGAGACTTGGACTCACACCAATTCCCCAACTCATGCATATCCAAGGTATTGGAAGAGAAACTCAGCAGGCAAAGGGGCGAGTCAGTGTTCAGTTAGGATCTCGTCTCAACACATTCACTACAAGATTTGAAGCCCATGTTTTACCAAAAATCATATCCAACCAACCTGGAAGATTTATCGATGTATCAGCATGGCCAATTCCTAAGAACATTCCGCTAGCAGACCCCAAATTCAATACCCCTGGGATAATAGATGTTTTAATTGGAGCAGAACTATACTGTTCTTTATTATCGTCAGGTCAAATCAAGCTTGGAGACACAATGCCGATGATGCAAAATACGATACCTGGTTGGACGATATCAGGAAAGGTAGGCGAATCATCTCAAGAGGCATGTGCTATCAATACTATTTCAGACTACGATCTTACCAATCAACTAGAGAAATTCTGGAAAATGGAGGATTACGAACAAATTACGCCAAGCATGACGAAGCAGGAATCGAAATGCGAATCTCATTTTAGCCAGCACGTAAAAAGAGACTCTGATGGCCGTTTCATAATAAGGCTGCCGTTCATTGGGAAACCCGAAAGCTTATTAGATTCAAAGGACATAGTCATTCGCCCCTTCTTCCAGTTGGAACGCAAGCTTCTTAAGGATCCGTGGTTAATGGAACAATATCAAAATTCCATGAAGGATTACCAAGAACTCGGTTATATGCAAGAAATCCAGCACACAGCCTTAGATACACCACACTACTTTTTCCCACACCACTGTGTCTTAAAACCAGATGTCACAACAAACGCATTCATCGCCGCCCTTAAACGCTTCATCGGGCGTAGAGGAAATTGCAGGAAAATATACTGCGACAATGCTACTAACTTTGTTGGGGCAAGAAATCAACTCTCGGAACTCAAGGACATAATGCAGGAAAGAACTTCGCAGGAGAGGATCATCAGTCTTTGCCTCAAAAGGGGGATGGACTTTCAATTCATACCTCCCAGAGTGCCACACTTTGGTGGGATCTGGGAAGCTGCCGTTAAATCAGCTAAATATTTGCTTAACAGACATGTCACCGCTGCTTCTCTGACTTATGAAGAGCTCGAAACAGTGATGATTGAAGTAGAATCAATACTTAATTCAAGACCCTTAACACCAATGTCTTCGGACTCCAACGACCTCAATGTCTTATCGCCGGGACACTTTTTGATCGGAGAACCACTCACATCTACCATAGACGCAGATGCTTCAGAGAGCAAGAGCACCTTATCGCAGAGATGGAAACAAATCGTGGACATTCGGCACAAATTTTGGCAACGTTGGAGCCACGAGTATCTCAGTGAGTTACAACATCGCCACAAATGGAAAACACAACATGTCAATATCAAACCAGGTATGATGGTATTGGTAAAAGACGATAATCTCCCTGTCTTGAAATGGCAGATGGGTCGAATAGTACATGACATTCATGGAAAAGACGGAGTAGCGCGTGTAGCTGATGTAAAAACAGCTTCAGGCACTATCCGGCGACCAATACATAAACTTGCTCCGTTGCCTATAGCAACCGATGAGACACCAGACGACTCAGACGAAGCTTCATCGTCAACCAAGAGGAGCAACATCAACGGAGACATTGATAATGAGCTGCAGCCATCTACCAGCTCACCACGCAAGAAAAGGTTATGCTTCGGAGGAGGCCTTATGAGTTTGTTATTGGTGGCAAGTCTTATATTACCCATATCTTGCAACGACAACTTTAAAGTAATGCCCTTTCAATCGCCACCAGGTATCTATTTTGAAGGATTAGGAACCTTGGATTTGGCACTAAATGAGTGGAAGTTGGTCGTATATTTTGACATGCGAACCTATTGGCAAGAAGGTGATATTCTAAAGACAGAACTACATGACCTCAATGAACTATGCAGCTCTTTCTCCGAGAAAAATCTTTGCACACCTGTAATTTCACAACTTTCAAACCTTCAAGCAGAACTCGACGCCAACAATAAAATTGTTCTCCGCTCTATAGAGCAGCATCAGCGGCGATCAAAGAGAGGAGCGCTTAATATTGTAGGAAATATGGCAGGCGCGCTATTTGGTGTACTTGATTTCGAGTACGCTGACAAGATGGCGGCCACTATTACCACCTTACAGGAAAATGACGACCGACTGCTTCAACTTATAAAAAACCAAACGTCTATTGTTGACGCTACGATAAATGTAATCCAGAAATCCGAGAGAGAATTGAACGGGCAGTTGCAAGTATTTAATAAATTTATGAATACAACGATAGAAAACAGCAACAAGGTACTTCAGCTCCTACATGAGCAAAAGATGTTTCAAACATTCTTAGCCATGGCAATGCAATCTATAATGATAACCCATCAATACCAACGCACCCAATCGGATCTTCTGGACCTGCTAATCGACGCCCATCATGGGAAGGTAAACCCACAGATACTCTCCCCACAACAACTACAAACTCAAGTTACATTGATAAAGGATCATTTGCTTCAGTTAAGTTAATTAAGTCTTCCTATAGCGCGTGATAACTTGCTGGACATCTACAAGATCATGACTATTCAATGTCACATGTCGCCAGATCTGATAATATTTCAACAACAAAATTCCCCTCGATCCAAGCGCTGACCGACCGAACAGCCATAGAAGAGTTGCAGGACCTGAGGAGCCGAATAAACGACTTAAAGGCTAACCAGCAGCTTCACAAGGACCGACTTTCATTAGATATTCATCATTTTAGCATAGGATACTTAAGTCTTATTTTAGCAATATGTATGACAATTTTTATGTTAATAACTAGAATAAGGAGAGCAAAAAGGAATAAAGCCCCAATCCCTATGCCTAGAACAATAAATTTCGAAGAAATAGATTTGAGCACTATTGCTCAAGAAGGGTGAGGATGTTAAGTTATACCTAAGATACAAATAACTTATTTTTATCTGCACATTTTTATCTTTTATTATCACTCCACATTCTTTACTTGCTCCCACAAATTAATTTTCCCACCGGTATAATCACATTTCAATCCCATCCAATTGTTTCCACAGGTGCACGCGCATATCCATAAGGTGTCGCGATTCAATATAATCACATTTCAATCCCATCCAATAGTTCCCACCGTTTCCACAGGTGCACGCGCATACCCATAAGGTGTCGCAACTCAAGTCGCGCTAGACGCTGACGATGCGAAAGCGCAATTTAATATTAAGCCAGTAATGTATGTTAGGATAATATAAATAGGTTTAAGATAATAAAATAAATGTCATTCTTAATTCAACGAAGGAATCGAAAGCTGTTAATTTTCATTGCTTGCACGGGTTTGTACTCGGGCAACTAAACGACGACTTAGCAAGGGTTTTGAACTCTGGTTAAGTGCAGCGAATTTGCTAACAAATATCGCTTTATAAAAAAACAAGGTATAAAGACTGAAAATCGATTGCAAAATGTATGGCCTCATCCTTTTTATCGCCCGTATACAATGGCGAGATTTTCGTCAAAAAACATAGGGGCGGGCTACAGTCCGCTTGGGCGAACTGTTGGATACCCTATTCTTATTCCTATATCTCATAAGTGGGCGTGACAAAAATTTAAAGGATTTTATCGAAAAAACTAAGCTTTTGTAAATAAAAACGCTCCCTAATTCAAACTTTGGTTTTTCAATAAAATTGTTTTATTTAATTGTGGGCGTGTCAGTAGGCGGATTTAAAAAAAATTTAAGTATGAGCATAAAGGGCACCTAGAGAGTATATACTATAAATTTCAGCTCCCTAGCTCAAACTTTAGACTTTCAAAAATAAAAAAAATAAAATTGTGGGCGTGTCAGTGGGCGGATTTTGAAAATATTTACACATGAGCATAAAGGGCCCCTAGAGAGTATATATTAAAAATTTCAGCTCCCTAGCTCAAATTTTGGTTTTTCAAAAAAAATATTTTATTTAATTGTGGGCGTGTCAGTGGGCGGATTTTGAAAAGTTTATGTCCCAAGCAGTTTTATGGGCCAAAGATCATATATAAAAAATTTCAGCTTTCTAGCTCAAAATTCAATTTTTCCCAAAATTTGTTTTATTTAATTGTGGGCGTGTCAGTGGGCGGATTTTGAAAATTTTATGTCCCAATCAGTTTTATGGGCCATAGATCATATATAAAAAATTTCAGCTCTCTAGCTCAAAATTCGATTTTTTCCAAAATTTTGTTTTTTTGAGTTTGTGGGCGTGTCTGTGGGCGGATTTCAAAAATTCGTAAACTTGATTATTTCGGGACCCTAGAGAGTATATGGTTAAAATTTCAGCTCTCTAGGTCCAGTTTAAAGGCCTAATTTTTGCCGACGGACGGACGGACGGACGGACGGACGGACGGACATGGCTAGATCGACATTACTATCGATGCTGATCATAAATATAGTAACTTTTAGGGGTCTACGGGCAATATTAAGGTATGTTACAAACTATGCGTCAAAATTAATATACCCCTAGAATAGGGTATAAAAGATTAACCTTGCTTTTTGTTCTTGTAAATAAACTTTCTAGTAAGAGCTTTTGTGCATTGTCGATGTTGATTTGGGATGATGGTATGCAGTCTCTCTTCACTTGGATTTAGCTTACAGCTGTAGTAATACTGTTACCAATAGTAACAGTTCTGTGGTATCAAATATTATTTGTGCAAATAAATTTAAGTGTTATTGATTCGCTGATATTCATTTTCTTTTAGAGCGTGTCATATCCCTCCAATCTAGATCCTTTCATTTTCGCTAGGGGTGTGCACGAGAAATTCGTCGATTCTTAATCAATAACAAAAAAAACCGATTTATTTTGGCTCAACTGAATGGGTGCAGAAACTTATAATTCAAAAAAATCACAGCTTTGTGTCTTGTTATAAGTATATAGAATGTATTTAATGATAATTTAGTATTTTTTACTTCCTTCTTTGTTCAAAATAACTTCATACACTCGGTTTAGCAAAGACTTATAATATCTTAAAATATCCCTAAGCGAAATCGTAGCCCAGGCTTTTTGAATGGCTTTAATCAGGGTCGCAGAATCGTCGAATTGTCTCCCGGCCTCATAAACTCTTCGGGACAACAGCCCCCAGGCGTTCTCAATAACAATAATGTCCGGGGAGTATTTTTTTTTTTTTCCTCAAATTGTTTTATAATTTACAATATTTTCCCTGCAAAGCCTAAGTGGCTTGTCTGCAGAAGATTGAATATTTTGTTTATCTTTGAGTTCTATTTGCATGAATTCATTAATTTAGTTTACTTCATTAAATTACAGAAAGAATATTAAAATAACAAAAAAAAGAATAAAATATTGCAAAATTTATATAAATTGTTAAACATTGACATTAGATACATTTTTTTGATTTTTTTTTTCAAAATTACTGATTTAGGTAGATCCAGAAAATGTGTTGGCAGTTCTTTGAATGTAGCTGGCACAGTTACTGCGTAGCGTCTACATCCATACTCGTTCCAGAACCTCGGGACCATATATTTGCTTTGTTGTCGACTTCTTGTATTTACTGTTTGTTGGGTTGGTGTTTTATACGTGCTGTCATCTTTTAGTGTTGAGAGTATCTCCAATTTATACAGTTGGTTGACGGAAAGATACGATTTAATGTTGTCACCTTGTTGTCGCTGCGATCTCATCATCATCTTCTGAATGCTCCTGTGCAGCGTATTGAGTTTTTTGAGCTGCGGCGCATTTCCCCAAGCCATAATGCCATATCTCAGATGCGACTCTACCAAGCCGAAGTAGCAGTGCCGAAGAACTTCGTGTGGGCATCTACTGCTTAGATGAAATAGAGCGTATGCGGATTGCCTAAGGTTTTTCGTCAGCGCGGTTATGTGATAGCTCCATTTAAAGATATAGTCAACCATGACTCCAAAGTATCTGTACGTTGATAAGTTTTCAAGTACAGTCGAGCATTCGTCATTGTCTTGAAGTAGTACGTGGTCACGGACCTTGTGCAGGCATTCCGAATTATGTATTTTGATTTCTATTTTCTGCTTAAGAATATGCGGTGGACGGATGTGCATGACTTTGGTTTTTTTGGCGTTAATGATGAGTGCATTGTCATGACACCATGACGAGACTGCATTGAATTCTTTTTGCATAATTCTTTCCGCAACTTCAAAGTGTTTGTGATTAACCACAATTGCCGTATCATCTGCATAAGCACACACAGCGCTTTGTCTGAGAGCTAGTAACAAGTCGTTCATATAAATAATGAAAAGTAGAGGACCCAGCTTTGACTCTTGCGGCACGCCATGGTTTGACAACTTTTCTACGTTCACACTATTTTTGATTTTAACTCGGAATCTTCTATCTTTTAAATAACTTTTGAACCATGAAAGTAACGATCCTCTTACGCCTACTTTTTCCAGCTGATTTGAAATGTTTTCATGGCATAATGTATCGAAAGCTTTTTTAAAATCAATGAAAAGTACAATTGTATGATGTTTTTTTTCTTGATTTGTGTTTATTTTATTTGAGAAGTCTCCGAGTAGTCGATTCATACTTTTATTTGGTCTAAAACCAAATTGGTTGCTTGGCAGAATATCATATTTATCAAGGTATTGGTGTAGTCTTTTGGCAACCATATCTTCTAATACCTTGTCCGTTACCGAAAGTATAGATATCGGCCGATAGTTTCCGATATCGTTTTTTATTCCATCTTTATATATAGGACGGACAATTTATGCTTTAAGACCTTCAGGGACGGTTGATTGCTCAAAGCTCATATTAGCAAGTTTTGCTACTACTGGAGCCAAAACGTTCGCATTATTTTTAAGGTCTTTCGGCCGTATGGCATCTTCACTAGCTGATTTATTTTTTTCTTTCAGTGAGAGGATAGTCTTATTAAAGATTTCGTCCGTACTGACTTCGCCGAAAACCATTGAACGCTGGACATTGCTTGACGGACCGCAATAGGACTTATAATTACATACATGTACTGTGTTTGTGATATCAGTAATTAATTTTTTAGCAAACTGATTGGCTAAACCATCAAAATTGTCTGTTTTAAAGTTTTTCGCTAGGACATCGTCCAAATTTACCACCTTTTTGTCAAGTAGGACTGTTTACCATTTTCCCCATTTTCCAGGTTTCCCTAGGATTGTTCTTTACTTTTGAAAATTGTTCCATGAAATAACTTGATTTTGCGTTGTTTATTTGTTTATTTAGATTATTTCGATACCGTTTATATTCGTTTTTGTATTCTTCGTTCCTGCGGTTGTTCTTATATCGCCGGTACAGTCGATCTCTCTCTAAACATGCATTTCGCAACTCGCTGGTAATCCAATTGTGCTCCTTTGACCTTCTTTTTCTCATTCTTGTTGTAGTTGAGGATTTGACAAATTGATTGAAGCTAGATTTGAAATTGTCATAGAATTCATTTACCTCAGTAAACTCATTTAAGAGTTCCCAATTGAATAGGTTGACTTTTCTTGATAGATCGTAACTGCGGATACATTCATCTTTTTGGTTTCCCTTAACTTCACTCTTTTCATTTGTAATAATAGCGCAGTATATTGCGTAATGATGTGAAAAGTTGAACTCGATTACTGCTGATTTTACTTCAGTGTATTTTGTTCGAACCAGACAGTGATCTAAAAGTGTTTCTGTATCTCTCGATGCATCAACACGCGTAGCTGACTTGATCGTGTTAACAAGTCCTCTCGATGCTATCATTGATAAGTATAGTTATTTACTGTTGGGTTATACACATCCTCAGTATTTATATTAATATCACCAATAATTATTAGTGCTCGTTTTTTGTTAATTTTATCTATATTTTGGCTTAATTCATTAACAAAATCGTTTGTGTTACTTCTTGGTGGTCGGTATACTGCGAAAATGGTGGTATCAAATGCTCTTCTGTTGGTATTTAATGTAATACATTCGTAGGATTCGTAAATGTCAATCGTTCTTGTATACTCGATATCATTTTTTAAATAAACCATTATACCACCTCCTCTTTTTTTATTCTGTTGAAAGGCTCAGGATGAAAACCATCAATAGTATAATACTTATTCTCCTCCTCCTTAATATTTATTTCGGACAGTACAATAACATCGATGTTATGTAAAAATTGATTAACACTTAACATAAAATTATTCCACTTTGTCCGTAAAGAACGAATGTTTAAAAACAGAAACGATACTCTATTCAGTTTTTCTATATATTTTTCAATTTTCTCTTGGGTTTTTAAATTTTCAAAGTTTATTTGTAATATTTCATTTTCTTCTTCAGCTATATTTTCCATCTTGTGTGTACGTTATTTTTTGTTCGCAAGTGTGTAGGGTAGAGTCGCCTAATTGCGGCCCCCTCCAGTGGCCGGGCACCTATCAGAAAATTATTTGTAACTAGTGAATTCATATTCTCTCTTCTGAGCGTTTGGTTTTAAATTGTTCTCTTAAACCTCTTTCTCATTCTGACAAAATTGTGATTGCGTCTGTTCAGCCTTTTTCGAGAAATTAACACATTTGCGTAGCGTTGTTAGTCCGGGATGGTATTTTTGTGATTTAGTATCAAAATCGTTAGTGAAATTGCTGTCGAAATTAGTGTTTAGAGGGCAAATTTTGTGGGTAACTGTTTTCAAGTGTTGTTTTTCTTAAAAAATATACTATTTTTCATTAAAAACTGTTTTTTAATGTCAAAAATTGTTGTATTTATTATAGGACACACGCGTCCTAACTCCGGCCCCTTGTTTTATCTTATTGTTAACACAAATGTTTATAAGGTTACCACTTTTTGATCCTTAAATAGATATTTAAAAATTGTCTTAAGCGACTTAGAATGACCCGGACAAATGAGAAGGCGCAAGCTAAGAAGCGTGTCATAACATATAAAGACACGGATTTAGAGCAAGCTTTATTTGAAATCCGGCTAAACAAACTGTCAATCAGAGCAGCAGGAAGAAGGTTCAAGATCCCAAGGACGACCCTTCAGGGTCGAGTCCACAACAGGGCCGCGGATAACCTTGGGAAATTTGGCCCCTGCCCTGTGCTCTCTGCAGAGGAAGATCAATAAATAAAGAAATGGCTTGTGAATCTAGCTAAATGTGGCTTTCCACAAACCTCTAAAAACCGTTTGAGAACGGTGCAAGCTATTCTCCAAAAAGAAGGACGCAAAACTCCTTTTAAAAACAACAAACCCGGTATGAAATGGTACTATAGTTTCATGCGACGCCATCCCGATCTAAGCCTGCGAACCGCTGAAACTGTTTCTAAAGCGTGCGCCCAAATAACAGAGGAAGGGATTAGGAAGTGGTTTGAAGAGCTTAAGGAATTCCTAGCCCAAGAAGATGGTTTAGACATTCTTGAGGACTCCTCCAGAATTTTTAACGCAGATGAAACAGGATTCAGCATGGCTCCAAAAAGTGGCAATGTAATTGCCCAAAAGGAATCAAACATTTATATGAAATAAAGGCAGCAAACGAAAAAGAAAATTTGACTGTGCTGATGACTTTCTCAGCAGATGGAAGAGCACTCCCTCCTTTGGTTGTGTTGCCATACAAGAGATCGCCCAATTGGCTGAAATCAGTCCAGAATAAAAAGCCTGACTGGGTTTTTGGCAAAACAGACAGTGAATGGAGGCGGGGAGAAACATTTCTTCAGTATGTGAAAGATGGTCTGAACGTTTGGATTTCAAACAATAATGTTCAACGTCCAGTTTTATTTTTTGTTGACGGACACGCTTCTCACATGTCACTTGAGCTTAGTGACTTCTACAGCAGCAACAACATAAAACTGTATGCACTTCCTCCAAACACTACCCACATCCTGCAACCGGCGGATGTAGGTGCCTTTAAAGCCGCCGAAGAGGAAAAAAGAAAGCTTGCTCGACAAAAACTAAAGAAGGAAAGTCTATTAATGCCGCCGAGGTTCAAAAAAGAAAGCTTGAAAAACAAAAAAGAAGTGAAGTGAAAAAGAACTCAACAAAACGAAAAAAAAATGTGCCAAAATGTCCTTCATGCAATGAAGATTTCCCTACGGACGTAGAAGAAGAAGGACTAAAGAATTTAGGGTGTGACAAATGCGAAAACTGGTTCTATCTTAAATGTACCAATTTATCAACCATGCCGTTTGCAGATGCTGAGGTCAAAGATTTTATATCTTCAGTTTTAAAAAAACTTTATTGTATTAAAAAGTACCTACAATTTATCTATATTATTTTTTAAAAATGATCTGAACTGAATTAAATTTAAGGATTTTTTTGTTTTTTATTGTTTGTCAGACACAGAAATGGAAAAACTAATTTATTTTTTTTATTTTTAAGTTTTTTTTTTTTTGTTCGGTATATATAAATTATCATTTCTTAACTTTCAAATAATAAAACATTTTTTTAACAAATATTATAAAAAAAATTTTAATACTTTAAAAAAAATGTTTGTATTAAAAAATACTTACTATGTATCTAAGATATGATTTTTAAAAAATGTTCTGAACTGAATTAAATTTAAGGATTTTTTGATTTTGTGTTTTAATGTTTGAGTTAGAAAATTGGAAAAAATAATTTATTTATTTTTTGTATTTTTTTTTTAATTATATAAAAAAAAATGTTTTAACTTTTCAATAATAAAACCTTTGAATAAAAATTATTACAGAAATAATGCCCTTTATTTACTGGGTGGCCGAAGATGGGACACCAACTGGCCGGAAATAGGGAACAATGGGCCGGCCACTGGAAAAATTGACTTTTTTTATAAAAATCTAAACAAATAGTTTTTTGGTAAAAATAATCGACTTTTTTTTTCTTTCACCGTTGAACAAATTGATAAAGAATTATTCGAAAATGTTAGTATTTGTGGTTACAGTGCTATATTTTATGAAAAAAAATTCTTAGGGGGCCGGCCTCTGGCGACTACCCTACATGCAGACATTGAGATTAAGCTATTTTGTCTATGTCGAGAGCAGAGTCGATTTCCACTACTGCATCTCCACCGTTCTTTCTCGCGAGAATTTTATTGTTTCTCATCCAAACATATTTCCAATTGACAGCTTTCGCCTTTGATTTGGTTAACCAGAGCAACTTCTTGAAATGAGCAGTTAACTGGTTGTTTATGAATATGTGTTGTTTTGCATACCCGCCGCTTATTTCTTTGTTTACATTTTTGGCAATTTCATCATACATGAGTGTTCCTTTTATTTTTGTTTTTTTCATTACTGCGATTTTCGTTTGTTTGCGTGTAAAGCAGACGGAGAGATTTTTAAGCTCCCGGTTTTTTCTATCGGTGTAGGTGGACATTTCATCAATGTCGCATTCGTTTATTTGAAGGCCAAGTGTTTCACCGATTGCATTGACGATATCAAATGCATTGTCACTTGCTTTCATCGGGATGGATTTAATCTCTATGTTTTTATCCAATTGTTTTTGTTCAAGCGAGTTGATTTTTGTTTGCAAATTATTTATGATCGAGTCTTTTAGTTCATTTTGTTTTTTTGTATTCAGTGATCTCGTTTGTTAGTGTTTCTATTAGCTGTGTATTTTTAGCGAGAGCGTTGTTTAGCTCATCATATTTGGTGCTTGTAAATTCGACCGTCTTCGCGTATTCCTTCAGCATTTCTTTTGTTTCTTTTATTTCCCTATGGGTTTGTAGTGAAAGATCATTCTCAGCAGATTCGATCGAATCGGGAGGATTTTTGGGACATTCCGCCGATCTGCATCGCTTTGCTTTGCTGGGTCTCTGCTAGTGGGGCCTTTTCCTTTCCCCTGCATATATTGCACTCCCATGATTTTTTTGCTGCTGCGGACCATTTTCTCCATGTTTTGTATGAGACGCTAGTGCATTCGTGGTGGTAACACCCCTTGCAATTCATGCAAGTAATAAATTCAACGTCTCTGGGCAATGGGTCGTGGCACCGAGAGCAATTTGTCATTGTAACAAAGGTCGTATTCTTACCAGAGAAATGCACAGAAAACAAAAATAAAAAACAGCTTGGAAAATGTATTTAACTAACTATCACTTTTAAAACGTTGTAAAGAATAAATATAAGTTTGATTTAAATCAAAATAGTGTATTTTTAATACAGCCTAATGTCTTTTATTTTTGATTTATTTTGGAATGCTTTAAAAACACGTCTAATCACTTCAGAACTCACATTTACACGGTTGAGTACGGCGGCCACTCAAGCAATTTAACATTTTGGTCGTTTATCCACTGTTTCACTTTCACCACCCTAGCTGTATGAATGGGAGCGTTGTCGTGCTGGTATGTCCATGGAATTCGTCGGAAAACGTTTGAGAAACGTGAAAAAGCATTTTGTAGTACAGTTTAGTATGCACCTGCGTTCATTTTCGATATTTCAAACTGCAGCTCACAGGTCCCATAATACGATATTGCCCCCCACACCATTACGATACCTGCACATTTGTGGTGATGACTTAATACGCAGGTCGTGAAAGTAGTATAGACAACTCTCTTTTTTTTAAATAAAACAAAACAAATTTAATGGAATGACCAAATTTGTACTTATTAGCTCACAAATTGCATGGCATTTAATGTTTAAAAATAAATTCTGGCATATGGCCCCCGGGACTGCGCCTTATGAACGCCATCCTGTCGGTCCAATTTTGCACCACTTTTTCGAACATACCAGGTCTTATTTTGTCAATAGTGCGTCGAATGTTTGCTTCTAAGTGATCAAACGTTGCTGGTTTCTCAGCATAGACTACAGATTTACAAAATTTGGACTACCCAAAGGTGTCAAATCACACGAAAGAGGTGGCCAACTCACAGGTACATTTCTTGAGATGATTCGGTCACTAAACGTTTGGCTCTACATAGTCATGGTTGCACGCGCTGTTTGTTAAGTTTAGCGAACACAGCGCGAATTTTGGAAATTCCACCAATAGTAAGCAGTGTTCTGGTGTAAGTCCTTCCATGGCGATGTATACTGAAAAAAAGTCAAACACACTTTATTAGTATGACAGTTATCCCTATCAGAAGTGTTATACCTCTATAAAAAATACCGTATAGTTGTAGCCGTCCGGTCCATCCGGGTTGAATTTTTTTTCGTCGGGAAACACGACAGTGTGCCAGTGCCACACCTGTTTCCACGTCATATGATCTCGAGCAAATCGAAGGCGTGATGCTTAACGTAGATGCATCATTGAGAGGTGTTTTTTTTTTTACTTCTATCCTCTTCAAACTCTTGGCACTCCGAATAATCCGTTTTACAGTTGCCAGACTTGCATTAACTCAGCACTCTTCCCTGATTTTGGCAGCAGAACGTTGAGAATTTGAAGCAGTTATGATGATGAGTCTTCTATCTGCCATTGTTGTCGCGTATTGAGCACCTCCTTTCATATTATTTCCTTAGCGCGATTGATTACGAATGAAATTACATACTAACAACATTTTGGCTCCGACATTTTTTTTTAGCAATTTCGCGCTGTTTTAGCCCACATTCCAAAAAACCTCTTTATTTGCCCTTTTTCAAAATCGTTCAATTGAAAAAAAAAAGTCACTAACTCGAACCTAAAAATCCACCAGATATGCTACAATTTTTAAAAAAAAGTAACTAGAAAAAAATGTTCACTACCTACAAATGAAAAAGGCTTTTGTTTGATCGTCAGAAACAGGTTTTATCCATGACCTAAACTATAACTCATTTTCCCATATTTGCCTGTACTTTTGCACGTACAATTTCTTTTTTCAAGGTAGATTCATCTGGACTACAAAAATTATTAATAGTCATATATTGTAAGTTACTAGTTACATGCCTACCTTTTTTGTTTATTTGGCAGCTAGTAAAGTATTAATTTCCTTAGAAAATCTGCAATATACATATTTCTAAGATTCACATTTCAAAAAAAGATAAACGAATTTAAAAATTTACTAAGTTAAGCAAAAGTTGATTTCTTCGCAAAGCCAAAATCTCCACCCCAGCCGAAACAAATCAACAACACGCAAAAAATCAAATTGAATATTGCAAATTGCAAGTGTCAAACTCATCACAAGGATCATCACGTAATAATTTAGAAAAACATGTTTTTGCAAAAAGTCAATAGAAAAGTAACTAGAATTTTTTAATGACAAAAAATAAATTTTTGTCACTAAACTTTTGAAAATTCCACTAAATATAGAGACAAAGTCACTAAAACGGCAACCGTGCCCACGACCCATTTTACAAAAAAAACAGCCGAAGTTACTTTCAATTAAAAAAAGAAAAAAACTTACGCCGATACGTTATCGCTAAGGATCACCAAGTGAAGTCATTGCCATTGAACCTATACGCTATCCAACAAAAATTGTCAGTACAGGCAAGATAGGATGTTTGTCTCTCAGTCTGGTTGCAATGACTTACATAAATCGGTCCCTCTTTAAACCTCTCACAGGGTTGACGTAGTGTATATGATAATTCGCCATAACTCAGAGAGCAATTCTATTAGGGTTACCATCTTCCAATTTAAAATAAAAATATTGCGGAACGAAATAAATTCCGTTTATTTTTTTCCTTTTCTGGTAAGATAATAATAGGCGCATTTTTTTAACGGTATCTCCAGTAGATAAAATAATAATATAATAAAATAATAATAAAAATATATAAATTTCGTAACACAAAAAAAAAATCAAAACGAAAAATATATCACTGTAATCCAATGTATTCATTATAAATATTGTAAAACATAAAATACTAATTTCTAATATCACTTCTCAACTAATCCGATGAGTAATTACTGCTACTGCTCTCGTTATTTAGGTCTAATATTAACCTTTCAACTGCTTCCTCGGCAAAAACGTCCATTTCTCACATATTTGGCTCAACAACCTGTTCAACGTGTTGGGCACACCGATGCCATTTTTCCTTGTCAACCCTTGTAAGTGTTGTCGTTAGTAAGTCTTTTATTTCAGCCATTTTAAATGACTTGTTTTGGCTTGCTACAAACCCTTTCACTTGAGCCCAAACCAATTCTATTGGATTAAGGTCACAGTGATAAGGCGGCAAGCGAAGCACTTTATGTCCCGCATTTTGAGTCATTTCATCCACGACGTATGTTTCATACTTGGCTTTGTAACGTTCAACGATTTCAAGCAACCCATTGTATGATTGCATCCCTACCTAACTTGAGATCTTCCTTTTGGGAATTCCCGTATTCATTGGCAAAACAGGCGTCATTCATCGGAAAAACAAAGGCATCATACAAACAGGTACATAATGAGATGAAAGGATGTATTTATATTTTTTTTTTTTATTTAAACAGTTTGCGACATAAACTCAATCAGCAATATTTTCTAAAAACATTTCCCAGTCCTTTCCGCTATATGTTTATTGTGAAAGGTAGACACAATCAGGCAATTAGAATACAAAATTATATAACCACGACGCAATGTCATATACCTAAACAGATGGTAAAAAAAACTGCACTTGTGCAGCTGTACAATACAAATACAATCAAAATAAAACCGAATAGCAACACCCCACATAATGATTCGTTCTCAAAAGCACCAAAACCGAAAGTTCTTTGACAAAATCCATAGAAAAACCCTTAATGATATGCTTCATTGTAGAGATGGTAATGCTCTTCTGATGTGCTTCAATCACACACACTGCTTTTTTTTTGGATGCTAATAGCAAGCGAACACAAGCAGAGATGGCAGAGTAGCTTACATCAGGTAGTCTACTCGATTAACTACATATAGTTAATCGGGTAAACTACACGTCTGATTTGTTTCATTTACTACCTACATTTGTTATGTGTGCTACCTACACACAAAACGTTAAATTTAAATAAGAATTACAAAAAAAAATTAAATAGTGAAAAACACTGAACGACATAAGAACCATGTTGCGTTAATGAGCTAAATCAAGGAATTGGAAGCTTTATGAAGAAAAACGCAAATTTAATATTCATCTTTTTTTTTGGTTTTGTCATTCATGTGAAGAGTATAATGTATGTCAATGAGTTTCTTTGAATGTTCTTCGTTAAGCCTATTTTGGATTTTTGTATGGACGAACGATCACTGCGAGAACACCCTCTCTATTGCTGTAGATGATGCTGGAATACTCAGTAAACGTATAGCATACTTTTATATGCCTAGATGCTGTCTGGATGCCAAACTCCAACAAGTCTTTGTCACAAAAACTTCACTTCCACCACCGTTGCCTTCGCCACTATAGCAATAACCACTTCTTCTAAGCTTTTTATTCAATGAAGCAAAATTGCCCTGACCTCTGACGAATTTGTTATAATCATTTAGTTCTCCAGCGGAGAATATTTCAACGAAATGTAGCGTAACCTCGTTTCACTACGATGTTGTTAAATTTTTGGCAAGATATCTTGGATACAAGCTATATGCCGCTATTGCATCGATGAAGAGCACCATTTCTTTCCTTGCGCTGAGAAAGTGGTCATATTTGCCTGACAATTGCATCTGTAGCCACAAATCTACAGCTTAGAGAAAATAGTTGCATCATCTTGACACTTGTTCATCAATTTGCAAACTGGATCGTAGATATAAATTTCTTCCTCTATTGACTAGATGAAATTGTCATTAAACAACAACTACTTAATTTCCGTGGTAATCTTTTTATCAGTATCTGTAGCTGCTGAAGTCTTCATATGATTCAGGTTGTGCAAACAATTTGCGAAGCAGTGTCTGTAAGTGCACCAGCGTACATCTATGTATTTATCAAACGTACTCTTTTTCCCCCACAGTTATGTTTTCGATTCAATTTGTCAATTTGGTGGTTAAATGGACATTTCAAGCTACATTTTGACGTCCAGCGCTACGTCTGCTACATTTAATTACGTTAACTGCATTTAACTACATTAACTACCTCATTTATGTAGCAGACGTAACAAATGTAGTAAATCAAAAAAAATCGCATTTCTGCCATTTCTGAACACAAGACGATCATGCTCATTCCCATCCCATTCGGCTGTGTGGGAGACTGGTTGTGGTGGGTTGTATGCGAATTTTAGGAAAATTGCAACAACAATTCCTTGGTATGACAGTGGTTTGGTTTTTATTTCAGTGGCAATTCTTGTGTTTGAGTGCCGTGAGAGTATCTACAGGCACTACTGGTAGAAAAAAAGCTCCTCCATAAGGCCTGTACTGACAATTTTTGTTGGATAGAGTATAGTCTGATGAGCCAAAAAATGCAGTTCTTTTGGGGTAATTCGTTATTTTTCTCTTTTATGTTATGTGCAAACAAATGAATGTTCAAGAATGCAAAAAAAAGTAAATAATATGCAATAGACTGAGAGAGAAGACACATTACAAAACAGAATTTTTTGAACCAATTGAGTTGATCGGGAGTGTAGGTACATAGTTCTAGTTTCGTGGTCTTCTTGCTATATATCGATTCGATAATAAGTTGAATAAATATACAAGTTATGAATTTCAATATAAAACTGTTTTCTACGTTATGAATAATTCTAACAACTGTTTTTGTTGTATTTATTTGGAGTTCTTCAATGTGTTGTTGTCTGGATTGGTTAAGGTGTGGTTATTAATGAAAACTTGATTATTTTCGTATGCTATAACAATTCATTCATTTTAATACAGATTTTTTTAAAGACATGAAGGAACCTGCTTACTAATTAAAAGTTTACTACAATCGAAAGTGATTGTTGACTGGTTTACTGGTGGCAAGCGAACAAAACGAATATAAGTAGTTGTTGCATGTGCGCTGCGAACACTGTGTACAACCGAAAGCGACTGTCGACTAAAGAGTTAAGTAGGATATTGACTAATGATGATCATGATCAGTAATTAGCCGCAACAGTTCGTGTGCCCCTTCCACAAGAAATAAGATACTCTGAGTGTCACAACTAAAAAGGAAAAGTCCTTTGTATTAGTGATGGGCGCATTCGAATGATATCTCGATTCTTCACTGAAATCATTCGAATGATTTCTCACATCTACTTACTCTATGCGAAATGAGAACTCGATACTCGAGTGCGGATTCGAGACCGAGAAAAGAATATTGAACGAAAGAATGAAAGAACAAAAAAGAAGAAAACACACAAAATCGAGAACTCGAGAATTTAGTTATTTGTGTATCTCGTGTGTGTATTCACGACTTTGGGTTTATTTTTTTATATTAAAATCAAATTATTATTTGTTTTGTTTCAAGCATAGCTATCATTTTTATTTATTTATTAAACCATGTGGTTTATTCAGTATCCATTGCCCTCAATCAAGGGATGTGGTCAACCTGTGAAGTGTGAGATTTCCGACCGCCCAGATTATGTTATTTTTTTATATTCATTTTCGTAATCGATGCATCGTTGAGGGTTGAAGTTGAATATTAAAATATTGTAAACGAAAACCGAGAAGCAAGAACCGTTATGCTATGACTTTTCTGTGTTGGGTTTTCGTTCATTTATTTTTATCAACTGTTCTGTTCTGTGCTGAAGTCTGAAGAAGAAGGTACGATACAAGTAATTTATGAATGTTTTGTCTATGTTTTACTTTTTTAAAAAGCAATAAAGGTAGGTAAATTAAATTATAATCAGTAGTTTACTGTGACTTATATTAGATATTTTGTGTAATCGGCAGTGATTTAAAATGAAACCTGGTGGAAAAAATTGTTTCGAAGATCATTCGACTGATCATTCGATTCTTTAAATCATTCGAATACTAATATCTCGATTCTTTAAATCATTCGCTAATGCCCATCACAACTTTTTATATTTACTTTATAGTATTCTCACTTCGTATATACGACGATACGCCACCCGGCGACTTGAGAACGCCAATAAAGGATCTATAAAAAGTTAGAGGACGCCAAGATACATATTTGAATATGCATTTTAGAATTTATTTTTGTTATTTTCCATTGTCTTCACTACAATGACTGGGAATATGAGGAGGAAGATGAAAGCACCGATCAGATACCCATATTTATAGGTAGCGGCGGTGATGGATGAGGCAGGGCAGTCGGTGGGGGGAGTGTGGTTGGGTTGTTAGATGTTATATTTTATATTATATGTTGGCTTCGATGAAAGTTTGGAGTAGGTTATGCCGTATTGCATTGGTATTCTTTCATAATCGGTAGTAAAAATCATATTACATATTCCGTTTGCCTTATGTTACATAATCGAATCTAAGAATATAAGCAGAATTTGGTTTTTCTCAAAAAGCTGAGTTATCAGTTTTTTTTTTATAATTTGCGTGCGCTAAAGGGATTTCTTTTTTCTGTAGTGACACAGTAGCCTTATAATGGTAAAACCACAACGCAGGCATTTAGTTTGTTGCGCAAGTAGCTCCCAGCAATTCATTGCCTATTTTTGGATGCTACTTACTGAAAGTATAGAAGGATAGGAAAGAAGTTTGGTGCGATGGGATTTTTTTTCTCAACAGGTGGCGCCTATATTGCTTTAGGGAGATCAGTTTTTGTTGTGTGTATTGGCGATCTGCAAACTGCTTTCCGTGCCACCCGACGGATTTTTTTTGAAGCGTAATTATACGGAAGTGATTCTGACAGCTGCCGACTTAGTGTAAAAACAATGGGAAATATAATTTTACAGTGCAATTAAAATAGTATAATTTGCTGTGTAAAAGCTGCCCGACTGCTTGGAAAATAGTTGCGATGACACCAAGAAATGCGTAAGTTCACAAATCAAATTAAATTCAAATTATTGCTGTGGCAATAAATGCATAAATCCTTGTTCAAAAAATGTAATCAAAATTTTGCTTTGCATGCAGTTTTCAGACTAGATTTATTTTGATAATTATGCAAATCTTTTTTGTCCAAAAAATAACGTATATTTTTGTATTTTAGAAATGTAAACCCAAAAAGAAGGCTGAGACACATCTTGGAAGGTAGTGAACCAAAAAGCACTCTCTACTGGGCCAATAAATACAATAAATACAGCACTGCAGCGTTTTAGATAGCAATTGTATGCAATCGGTACTCGTCGCAGTATTTTGAGTATTTGCGGCAACGTCAAACAACAGTGCAGTTATGGCATTGGAGCAGTTATGTTTTATTCTGAACATAGTCAGAATAATTCTATGCTCTAGTGGCATCATTTTTTGTTTGCCTTCTGAGGGCCGTGCCTTTAAACAACACTGCACAATTCTGTTCAACAACTTTCTGGTCGGTATGCCTGTGGCGGTGTTGATTTTGTCGTCCGAATTGGCGTTGAATGGTAGAGAGTAAAAGTGCATTTCATTACCCACTTGAACACATTTGTCACTTTGCATCGCGCTATGTTGAACTCCAACAGATACTGTCAACGAATGTTGCTCGTTTAGTTCGTTGTTGCCTTCTTCATTCACCTCAAATAGTTCCGCAGGCATCAGATAAGCTCGTTCACAACTGAAAAATTAGAATTTTGTTTAGCTATTATGCAGCGAAAAAAAACATGTAGTCATTAGTCACCAATCCTTTCGAGCGTTTCTGTTTTTCATCGCGTGTACCTTTTCTTTATTAGTTGAATGCATTGCGCTTTGTATATGCTCGACTTTGGTAAGTTCTGGGATGGAACAGCTGAGTCCTGGAGCAGGCACTTGATCCGTTTCCCTTTAGAAAGTGGAACAAGAATGTCCTCCTTTCTAAAATGCAGACTGCAAAGCACAAAATTTTTGGGAAAAGGCTTTCCCATTTTAAGTATTGTCTTCCACTTAAGTACATAGCTCCTTCCGGCTTTTGAAAACATTTTGTGGAATCCGATGCATGGAAATTCCAGGTTTCCTGTAAGTTTGGCACTGCGGGACTCCGCAGTACTGTAGAGAATACTTTGCCATGGCAAACCGTGCAACTGATGCGAACACTGCTGAAAGAAAAGTGGAATTACTATGATTTTTTCAAGCGTATATGAATTAAAAATAGTTCTTACATGTTCTTTGTTTAATTATGCTCTAGGAATCGTGTTTTCTAAAACACAAACTTCACCGAAAATTTCACAAAATCCTTTTAACAACAAAATATTCTATTTCGATTGAGTTTTACTGTGCGTTTGACAGTGGCTGTCAAATGTTACCGTAGAATGAAGGTACTCACAAAACCTGCTAGGTGGCACCTTGCAGATCGTCAATTCAATTTATAAAAATCATGGCCCTGGTCGGGATTCGAACGCACGACCTGCCAATCACTTAGTGAATACACTTTGACTTTTGACTTTTAAATTCATTTTTATTAATTATTAGCTTATATCAACTTACATACTAGACAAAAATGATTAAATCTAACTTAAAATTAACAGGATACTTATTCTAGATTATTGATCCTTATGCGGACGCCCTAAACTTAACTATATCTTATAATTATTGCCTTTCGGCCTAAAAACTATTTTACGAACTAATCTTACATATGTGTTCCTCGAGAAAATTAAATAAAACTCGGCATCATTATTTAAATTTTATATTTTTATATAAAACAAATTACAAACTACCTATTCTACTTACTTAAACTACCTAACATATTCTAACTATAATTAGGATTCTGAACACTCGTTGCCTTGCGCAACAAGTGGTCAAAATCCTAATTGCTTTCCGGGTGCCTGGCAGTCGTCAACGTGCACACGCGCCGCCGTGAGCCGACTGAGGCCTTACAGCGTCAGTCAACTCCCGGAAGCACCACCACACGTTGGCGAGCCCGGCCTCTCCCAAAAACGCCCTAGCTAACTTAATCTAACTTATAAGCTAAAAGGATGTTACCTAGAGTAACGCACCGTCCTGGGAGGGCATGTTGACCCCTCCCCCCTCAACAAGCCACCAAAACTCGGCGAATTGCTTTTCCGTGTCGAATTGATCCTTTTCCGATATTGCGGTACTAAAACGGAGGAGCTCATGAGCATTGGCGATGCCCTCGCCGCGGATGAGCCGCTTATCTCTCGCGCTGCGGTAGCGGTGGTATAATACCGGGATACCATCCCTCGTCTGTAACAGCCCTTTTGCATCAATATGGATAAATGCCTCCGGCGGGATAAAGCACTTAGTGAATACACTACCATCGCACCGTTGCCACCTGCAATGGTTTATCAGTTTGGGCAGCCCACGAACTTGATGTCATCAGTACACATATAGATATGCGAAAATGTAAGAACTGGGGATTTTTCTATCACAATTTTGTTTTGTGTTAAGTGTTTCACAAATAGGTTTATTTCTGCTATAAATTGTTTGAAAAATACCATTTTAATGATAAGTGTTGTTCATAATAATTGCAATGTAGGTTTTAAGTGATTCGACGATTAGAAAAAATAATATCAGTGTTTGTAATGCCCCTTGTAGAGACGGGTTAAGAATATCACTACAACGCACCCCTATAAACAGCGCTTGTCGTTAAAGGAGGCTAAGGGGAAAATCATCCAGGTGAGCCTAGAAACACATCTTAAAGCTATCCCGCTAGTGTGCATACAAATCCGTGCGTTGACACGTCTGGAGATCACCGGTGTCGTAAAAACAAGATCAAACAAGAAACAATAGGAACATGTACATATCGAACTCATTTAAATTAAAACACTATGGAAATGTGCGCTAATAGAAAACGCACTAACCCGCCAGGCACTCTTATCATGGTGCTGATCCTGTGACGGCAGAAATGTTCGGTCAGAGCTATTCGGTTTTCAGGGATAGCAAAGTAATGCTTAAGCTTAGACGAAAACTAAGGCTCGCGAGGTGGAACGTTGGTGTTTTAAACGAGTTTTACATGTAAAAAAATAAATATTAGGCATTAACGGCCCATAGAGGGCCTAAGACCTAGCTTCACTTTCTTTGAAACCGACCTACAATTTTACGCCGAATCCGAACGGCAAATTTGAGAAGCTTCTCATGACAATTGATACTTTGTCAGACGTTCGCAAGAGTTTGACATGTACATGCTCATATTATTTCTTGTTTGATCTTGCTTCTACTACACCGGTTTAAGATGCTAACTGTGTCGCTATGGTCACCTGGATGTTTAATTGTCTAGATGTGATTTCCTTCCTAATCTCCTTTTACGACAAGCGCTGTTTATCGGGGTGTGCTGTAGTGATATTCTTAACCCGTCTCTTTACGGGGCATAACTAACACTGATATAATTTTGTTCTAATCGTCGAATCACTTTTTTTTATAATTGGCGTGAGCTAAATGTTTTCTTTTTTTCTGTAATTGATACAGTACCCTTAATGTTACCACAGCACAGGGATTTTTTTGTTAGTTGCTGCAAGCAGCACCCAGCAAATGATTCATTGCCTGTTTTTAGTGCTACTTATTCCATGACAGAATAAAGGGATAGGAAACTAGTTGTTGGTGTTATGCGATTTTTTCTCCACAGGTGGCGCCTAAATTGCTTTAGGGAGATCTGTTTTTGTTGTATGGATTCAATTTAAAAATCATGGGCCTGGTCGGGATTCTAACGCACGACCTGCCAACCACTTAGTGAATACACAACCATCGCACCAATGCCTTAAAACCAACCTTGCTATTATGAACAACACTTATCTTTGAAATGTTATTTTTCGAACAATTTATAGCAGAAACAATCCTATTTTTGCTTGTGTTCGGAGAATCGATTGTGTAACATAAAGCAAACGAAATATGTTATAGGATTTTTAATACCGATTATGAATGAATGCCCCTGCAATATGCCATACCATAACCTACCCCAAACTTCCATCAAAGCCAACAAATAATATAACATATAACATCTATCTACCCGACCACACTTCCGCCACCTGCCCTGCTTCATCCATCACCGCCGCTACCTATAAATATGAGTATCTGATCCGTGGTTAAATCTTCCTCCTCATATTCCCAGTCACGAGAATGGAAGACAATGGAAAAACAAAATTAAATTGAAATATGCATATTCAAATATGTATACTTGGCGTCCTCTATCGGTGTATAGTAACTTTTTATAGATTCTTTATTGGCGTTCTCAAGTCGCCGGGTGGTGTATCGTCACACGAAGTGACATTTGCATCAAAATGTCATATTGGGATATTTTGTGATTTATACAATTCTTCTAACTGTGGATTCAATTGAGCTATCAGCTATGTTACAAACTATTAGTCAAAATTAATATAATATCTATGTACTCTTATAATAGGGAACAGTCAAAACCTCGTATCTGCATTTTTGTCGGTTTTGAGTTAAAGTTACCATAAATATGAGATTTATATTCTGCATCGAATGAAAATACTCTTATCTGAATCAAAATGAAAACAAAACCGTGACAAGCAAATACAAAAAACTCGTATCATATTGTGACATTTGAGAAAATGTAAAACCTCGTATCTCAATGCAAACTATGTTAACGGTACATCTTGAACCAGTCAAGTGTCATGATTACGCTCTGATTTGTTGAAACTCGTGTAAGTTTGTGCCTCCTGTAATTTAATAAAGTTTAGATATAAATGATGGTAAGTAAAACGTCTGTATATTAATAAAAGTGAAGTGTATGAAATTGGGTATAGGAATTTTAGGCAATGTGTGCTTACTTGTTCCACTACCAGGGCCGGCCCCAGCCAAACATGCGCCCTCTGCAAGATTTAAAGAAAGCGCCCTATTTTGAGTTAGATTCTCCTTGAAGTTGCAATATTGCAAGTGATATGAGTAAATGTGCAAAAATTCAGCACAGGTGTGATGGATGTTGCTATTTTGGGCTTATTTGAACAAGTTTTTTGTTTTAAATGCAAATGGCAGTATCCGCGCAAGGTAAAATTAATTTTTCTTACTCCTAGCAATGCGCCCCGGAATTTGGCGCCCTGTGCATTTGCACATCTTGCACATATGGTTGGGCCGGCCCTGTCCACTACCCTCTGACATAGTATCATTCTTGTATTAGCGTGTTTGCAGGAAGAAAATCTTTAAGTAATCGAACTGTTTTGCTTTGTTTTAGGCGACTCGTGGGGCTTTACTTTTAAAATTAGCTTTGAAAAAACAGAAATATGCAGTGCAGATATCTAAAAAGACAACAACTCAGCTAGAGACTAGTTTTAATGATTTAACAGTTCGGCCATAGGAGATACAAGTTCACTCATAAAGGAACCGGTTCTAGAATCTGATAATGGTGTTTCCTTCTCAAATCAAGTTCCTCTAGAGAGCACAGCTTTGGTCGATTTAGACGATCCTGATAACAATCTTGCATCAACAAGTGGTGAGCATTTCACTTCATCACTTCACAACCAAGAATATAGCTTCGACTCATTTACGAGAAAGCTTAGAATATGAGCCATTTCAAGATTCTGGGTCCAGTTACTGTCCAAGCGATTTAGATGAGTTTAGTACACGTAAAAGAACTAAAAGGCTTTCTGAGCAATTTGATGTAAATATCGATGAAGTCGTGGCACCAGAAGGGGCTAATAGTGTCCAGGAAAATGCTCATACACATCAGCATAAAACAACCAGAGCTCTGAAGGGACAATCAGATCAAAGCAGCTGGAAAAGGAATAGAGCACAACTGTTACGAATGAGGGGGCAGGAATTTGAAGGAACGGAGAGAAGGAAAAATGCAACGTGGAGCTCTAGAAAAGTAAGTGAACGATGTAGCTCAAAAAAATGTTTAAACTCTCAGGAGAAGCGGCAGTGCCATAAAATATCAGACGAACAAAGGCAGGTGTTATTTGAAAAGTTTTGGTCGGAAATGAATTGGACACAGCGCAAGACTTATGTTGCTACTTTAGTTCAAAAGAGACCAGTAACAAGAAAAACAAAAAATCAAGTATCACGTCGATCCTTGTCTCTTTTTTACCATCTGAAAGTAAATGATGTTCTTATTCCGGTTTGCAAGAAAATGTTTCTTTCAACACTTTCGTTGGGAGAATGGTCAGTTAATAACTGGGTGAAAAAAAGTGACAGCTTTGGAATCGTTCAGCAAAGTTGTACGTTCCCAAACAAGAAACAAGAAATAGAACAGCAAAAGAAATTGACTATAGAATCCTTTCTGGAAAAATTGCCTAAGTTGCCGTCCCACTATTGTCCAGCATCGACAGGTAAGCTTTATCTTGAGAATTTGTTCAACTCGTACGCTGAAGTGTATGAATTATACAAAAAAGAGGTATGCGCCGAACTTTTATGTAGCAAACCAGTTTTTATCAGAGCAATGAGAGCTCTTAATATCGATATTTTCCAACCGCGAAAAGATCAATGCGATCTTTGTTTCAGCTTTAAGCAAGGCAACGCTTTAAGTGAAGAATATGAGCAACATATAATCCAAAAAGATAGAGCAAGGAAGGAGAAAACAATGTATAAATCTAAAGCTTTGAGTGGGGAAATATGCGTCTACACAATGGATGTTCAAGCAGTTCAGCTTGTTCCATCCCTTCAAGCTGGTATGATATATTTTAAACAAAAACTAGCTTGCCACAATTACACCATTTATAGCCTTGCTGACAAAAAGGTTGTTTGTTATGTTTGGCATGAAGGTGAGCGAGGATTAGACGCGAATTGTTTTGCTTCTTGCATTACAGATTTTTTTGACAATGAAGTAAATGTGGAAGATAAATGTAAGCCAAAAATATTTTATAGCCATGGATGCTGCGCCCAAAATAGAAATAATTTACTCTCTAATGCTTTACTCCATTACTCTATGACTAACAATGTTAGCATTCAACAAAAGTACCTAGTAAAGGGACATTCACAAATGGAATGCGATAGCGTTCATTCAACTATAGAGATTGCCAAGAAGAAAAGAGAAATCCAAGCAACATAAAACTACGTGCAAATAATAGAACAAGCTAGAAAAAAACATAGGGACGGGCTACAGTCCGCTTGGGCGAACTGTTGGATACCCTATTCTTATTCCTATCCCTCATAAGTGGGCGTGACGAAAGTCTAAGTATGGTTGAATTGTTAAGAACGCTCTACATATTTTGTTATATAACATTTAAAGGATTTTATAAAAAAAAAACGCTCCCTAGCTCAAACTTAGGTGTTTCAATAAAATTGTTTTATTTAATTGTGGGCGTGTCAGTAGGCGGATTTTAAAAATATTTACACATGAGCATAAAGGGCCCATAGAGAGTATATATTATAAATTTCAGCTCCCTAGCTCAAACTTTGGATTTTCAAAAATTAATATACCCTTAGAATAGGGTATAAAAAAATTGTTTTATTTATTTGTGGGCGTGTCAGTGTGCGGATTTTGAAATTTTTTTATCCCGAGCAGTTTTAGGAGACATAGATCATATATACAAAATTTCAGCTTTCTAGCTCAAAATTCGATTTTTTCCAAAATTTTGTTTTTTTGAGTTTGTGGGCGTGTTGTGGGCGGATTTCAAAAATTCGTAAACTTGATTATTTCGGGACCCTAGATAGTATATGGTTAAAATTTCAGCTCTCTAGGTCCAGTTTAAAGGCCTAATTTTTGGCTACAGACGGACGGACGGACGGACGGACGGACATGGCTAGATCGACATTACTATCGATGCTGATCATAAATATAGTAACTTTTAGGGGTCTACGGGCAATATTAAGGTATGTTACAAACTATGCGTCAAAATTAATATACCCTTAGAATAGGGTATAAAGATGCAGGACCTTACAAAGTGAAGTCTGTTGATCATACATCCTTCAAAAATTTTGAACAAAATTAAGTACTATTCTTCAATAAGACCTGGGTTGAAGAAAAGTGATCCTTGCGTCACGGACCTGCGGGCTATAAAGTACTCCTCCGAGGGAATAGAGTACAAGCTCCACTTCGATGACCAGTGGTCCACTTTGCCGAAGAGAATCAATTGGGGAACAAATGCACTTATTGAAAAGTTATACGAAGCATCGCTTGCAATAAAGGGCGATAAATAGGATCACCTCCAGTCTTTGAAATCGGCTGTTCATAGAGATTTTCATGGTTTCTACGATTTCTTAAAAAAAATGTAAAAATATTCTTTCAATATTTTGCGATGTAATAGCCCGTAACTAAAGGAAATAGTTTCGTTTTAGAAACTTAACCTCGTATCACATAACTTTAATTTGCTACGTCTAGATTAACCTTTGAATCTGTTTTCTTAATTTATTTTGTAATAAAAATAATGTTTTTTTACTTTAATAAAAAAAATCAGATTTTTAAAGCAAATGGTTTAGGATTTAGCAAGTTTTTTGAGTCTCCTGAAAACTTTACAAATTGTAGATACGAGGTTTTGACTGTTCGGCAACGAAATACAATCGTTAAATAAACCAATTTCCATGTTTAAGTTCCGTTTTAATTTGATAAGGTTTCTATTCTTAGTGTACTCTCATGCGGTTGTCGAATTTACTACATTTGCGGTGGGTGTGTGAATTTGCTTTATCGGTTCTGCTAGGTACGACTCTCAAACTGTGTATCGTTTGGTATAGTGAATACACTTATCCATAATATCTGGAGATATGTACAGGGTGCGGCAACTTATCAAGTAACGTTGATATGTGCGCTATTCGAAATTGGTTTGTACATTGCGGATTAATTGAAAAGTCGCACCAGAGTTATGTTTTAGAACTTAATTTTTTGTTGCATTAATTGCAAAAATGGGAAAAACGCATTCAGCAGAAAGGTACATTAATACTGAAAAAAGCAAAAAAAAATTTCAATTTGATAAAAGGCATATAACGGTAGTTTTACTCTCTTTTTCCTATACCATACAAAAATGTATGCATTTTTTCGGTTCATTTGAATAGTCGCACCGGTTTAAAAATAAAAAGTAATTTGAAAGTGTCTCAAGTCTTTCTTTAACGAATTTTATTGAAATTGCCCGAAAAAGGGGTTGAATTTGGAATAAAGGGCTGAAGTTGAAGTTTACCTTTCAGGAGGATTTTCAAACCGTAAAATAGCCTATAAAATTGGTCAAGGGGAACACCTTATAAGAAAATTTGTAAAAAATTACAAAGGAAGGATCGCAAAAATTTAAACGCCACTAGACAAGCGATTCAAAGACTAGATTTTAATTCCGCTCAATCCACAAACAAAATAAAGGAATTAGCTGGGGTTTCTTGTAGCAAATTCACTGTGCGTCGTCTTATTGTGAGTGCTCCACACTTAAGGCTTACAAAATTACAAAAAAACACCGCTTAACCACGCACGCAAGCAACAGCGACTTCATTTTGCAAGGGATCACATGCCATGGTATGTGGATATTGATACGGTCTCAAGATATTGGAACAAAGTTGGCTTTTCGGATGAAAAAAAGGTAAACTTGGATGGTCCTGATGGCTACAACTATTCCATTTATAATTTCCGGAAAGAAAACATGTTTTTAACCGTCATCACTCGAGAGAAGGAGGAGTCATGGTATGGGGCGCAATTTCATACTATGGCGCTTTTGAATTGGTAAGCGTTTCCAACAAAATGACTGGTGTTTCTTACAAAGTTCATTTGGAGTCAGCTTATCGCACAATAAAGCAGCTTTTTGGACCCATTCCGTGAATATTCCAGCAAGATAATGCGCCTATACACAATTCACGCGTTGTTTAAAAATGGATTAGAAGTGAAAACATTTAAATATTGCCCTGGCCGCCGTATTTGCTTTATCTTAATATTATTGAGAATGTTTGGGGATGTCCAGTGCGTGAAATTTATAGATGAGGCAGTATCAAGACAATCCATATCCATGACTGCGGCAATTAAAGCTTCTCGGGCCTACATTTCTTTGAATTACCTTAAAAGTTTGTATGACTCTATAAAGAATAGAATCTTTGAGGTTATATCCAATTGTGTTTACGCCAAAACAATACGTGAATTTGATGATTTAGATATATATACGTCAAAACTATTCTGATTATCTCAATAGAACAAAACTAGTGCAAATTATTGTAATAAAATCTCGAAAAAAACGTTCGCGGGTTGTGTCAGAGTGGTAGGCGGGATGTCTAAGGGACTATCACCTTTAAAGTTAGCGGCTGAGGTTTTCATTATGAACAGTAAGCAAATTCATTTTTTTTATTTTTTTTTATTTAAATTGACTTATTCTAAGATGTACTGTAAAAGAATTTTTCTGAGGAAACTTTTTTTCTATTTTTAAAGTTTTCAATTTTCACTGAAAAGTGCACCTACAAACTGCACATATGACGCGTTCACTTTGCACAACGCTTGTTCTAAGTGTTTTCTGTTGGTGTGGAGGGGGGTGGGTGGGGTGGTGAATGCAGTGAATGTTGGAAAATATTATAGGTATTGCCATATGTCAAAAAGTTGAAACAATTTAAGTTAATTTGTCTTTTTTTTTTGGCTGAAAATATACTGGTAAATACCCCAAAGTAAGTATATATAATATATATATATATATATAAAGTGGGTGGCGACGGTGTAGAGGTTAGTGTGTTGGCTTGTGACCCGTGCGGTGCAATCCCCATGGGGAACAACAACATACGCCACCCATTCTGATGCCTCTACACCAAAAGGAGGATTTCTGCCTGGTAGTACAATGGAACGTTACCGAGTCTGAGTGCTCTGGGATTTGGATTTCCTTTTATTTAAAAAAAAAAAAAAAAAGTATATATAAACTTTAGCTCCAGGCGCCTGCCTGACAGTTGTTGACATACCCTTAGCGGAGCGACGAAGTCGCGTGAGCGCCTAAACCCTGCGGAAGAAAGGGTTAAAATCATGTTAGCGAGCGAAGCGAGCCACCCACTCCATACTTTAAATACACCATACTTTCTTACAGGCGCCTGCCTGACAGTTGTTGACATACCCTTAGCGGAGCGACGAAGTCGCGTGAGCGGCTAAACCCTGCGGAAGAAAGGGTTAAAATCCTGTTAGCGAGCGAAGCTGTTTAAATACAGCAGTTGTGCATGTTTATGCAGATTCTGCAAAAAATGTTTGTAATCTAGGTGTATGAATTACATAAACATCGTTTTATTAAAAAAAAATTGTAAAAATTTAATAAAAAAAAAAATTCATTTCCTCAAGAAAAAAATATTATATTTATCTTTTTTATGCCATTTTAAGCCAGAAAAAAAATCCCCTTACTGTTCATAATGGAAACCCGCCCCAAGTTAGCGCATATCAGATAACTTCGGTTGTATTTAAAATGAAAATTTCAAAATAAGCTGCTCACTGTAATTGCAAAAGAACACGGCTATTGTTTTGTGTGGTGTGCAAAACCTAACATGCAACTACAGTCACACCAGCCGCTAGCCGTAAGCCACAGATCCACTTCCAATTCGATTTCCAGTATATGTTTGCAGTTGGATTTCAGTTTACTTTATTTTCCTGCTCACTCAAATTGCGGAAAACAGAAAAGTCAAATGCTCGCTACGAAGAGGAGGTAGAAAAATGTAAATTTTCTCACTCGCCGTTCAGTCTTCAGTGTTTGTTTCTTGTTCGTGTGATTATTGTTGTTGGTTGTTACCTTCTTATCTTTCATTGAATGCTGCACGGTTTTTATTTTTTTTTATTGTTTTTGCGATTTTTAAACTTTATATGTACGTTTCTCGGTGCTAAAAATCTTGTCTACTACGGTCTCGTTCCATCTTATTCGATGCAATTCCATTAAGAAGAATCCGTGCTCCAACATATTTCCCTTCGTTGTCGATGTAGCAAGAAATTTTCTTAAATTTTCATAAATTTTTCGCGTGTGCTCCTGTACCGTGGAAATACAAAAAGAAGAATCCGAAATTCAAAGCAAAGCTTCTGTACTCTGTGCGGAAACTACTATCCACTAGAATGTGAGTAGACTGATGTTTTTCTTTGGTACATATAAAATAAAATTCCAGTAATAATTGTAACGAAAGAACGAGTGTCCCATTTCGTATATTATTGTGCTCACCATCACCAGGCAGGCAGGCATTCAGTGTCAACGTGTACCATCGTCGCGAAAAAAGTAAATAAATAATAAAATGAAGGAGATGGTCCCGTCAAGGTGAATCCAAGTGGGTTGAATTCCCTCGTCACGTACCCCGCAGTTGGGAAAATAGTCGCACAAAGGCACATCTCCGTCTATGGAAGTGTCTTTGTGGCAGCACTTCTGTTCTCTCCCAGCCCAGACCAGACTCCCGATCCCGAAGCTTAAAGAATTGCCTTCTTTGTGTCTCTGATTTAATTCGCTGCAGGCAGATAAGGTCTGAACTCTTTGTGCATGTAATCCCGTTGTTTTGTATTGTGTTGGTCGGTGCTCTCTAATATGTAAGTTTGGAGTGAAGTACATTCAATTGTATGGCTCGCTTATAGGTGAGTCAGTTGGATTTGCCGAGTTACTGTCAGACTTTCCAAGTCGAATATGGTGCTACTCTTCGCAAAACAGCACGAGTGTTCTTTCCATTTAAAAACCTGTATCCAGGTAAAACCACAGAAGCCACCAAATTAACATAGTTAGGTGGCTGTATTGCAAATCATCTCCAGTGGGGCTTAACTTCTTCTTTTCTTCAACGAATAAGTTATGATCTGTATTAAAGCCCAACTATAATAGTCGGAGCGGGGCGCAAGGCGCCGTCCGCAACTAATCGAATAGGTATAGTCCGTCTAAACTCAGTTGACACAGATTTCCATGTAAGAAACTGAGTTTGGACGGACTATACAAAGAATTTGTACAATCGAATTGTTTTGTTTCCTCAAGTTTCATTTCCCTCTGCCAACGTTCGCAAATAGCGATCCAATTCGCACTTTACGTCCGTAAATTTGAGAAACAGTTTTCTGTATGGGAAAACAGCCCGTTGCTTTCGTTCACATATGGGTTTCTTGAGATTGATAGATCGAAAAAGACGGGTCGTTCAAATATAACATTGGCTTCAGTTTTGGTTCGTCTATTAGAGTTGGCACTTAAAGGGATCATAACCCTCCCAGTTCACTACATCTCTACTGGTCCGCCTGTGGGGTAACCCTGGTGGGACCAAACATTGTTGTAAATTGGGGAACGATGCCAATTTTTCAATGCGTATTGCTAGCAATGAGGCTTCGGTGAATTAGTTGTTTTTGCTTTATCGCCGGGAATCAAAAACAAGACACAATCTGCGGTCACAGTGGATAACTACGACAACAGAAGTGTTTTTTGTACTAAGCCTGAGCCGCATCAATGGTCATGTGCATCGGACTCAACATCATTTAGTATGCGACGCAGATATTCACATTCATAGCTGCTGTTGGTTTCTATTTTCGTTTCATTTATTTCTTTGAGTACCGTCCTACATAAATGGCGTCTACTGTGTTCTCCCTTGTGATGTGAGGAGTGGTTTAACTTTAAGCTCGGCAACAAGGATAGCTCCCTCGTCAAAAGTCCATTCTATGGATAACTGGATCAAACGATATAAAACCATTGGCAACCATTCTTCTGTACCTATACTATTCCAGTGAACCTCTAACAAACGAAGGTTTATTTTGGTTCCAGCTCAGACGTCCGAAAAATGTGACCTTGAAGTTGAGTCTGTCAAGCCTATTAGAATAATCCTACCAAGTTCCAGTACAAGGTCTGAGTGAACTATTTCCAGGCGTATCGCGTATGGGGAATTTTTTTGGCGGAGAATTCGAACGTCTGCACTCATACCTAGGCTTAGGGTCTGTCTAACAATGTATGTAAGTAAAGTGGGAGTTAAGCTTCGTGCAACTAAATCAACATATGTATAACATCACATGTGCGTTTGACAATAACCGAATAAGTAAAACCAGTGGTTAAAGTTCCAAGTAACTTAAGGGGTGAAATAACCACAGAAAACTGCGGATTAAATAGTTTGACAGTTGTATTCTGCCTGTCAGGAGAAAACATCATTTTGGTTTCTCGTGGCAGTGTTTCTTTTTTCTTTTTTTTTATTTTAATATGGACACTAACAAAAAAATAATGCCAATTTTAAGAGAGTTTATATACGAATATAGGCATAGGCATATACACTTTTGTTACGGACTCTACACATGAGCGCGACTTACGCGATGTACTTCAACTGTGGAGAAACCACTTTTAATATTATAAATCGAATGCGAAGCCATATCTTTGCAGGCGAGGAGGAATCCGAGAAAAACCAACTGGATACGCTTCAGGGAGGAATTAGGGAAATCTCTCAGAACTCCAACCAAACTCAGGACGAGACAAAAGGTAGAGGAAGCTGTTCAAGACCTGAACAGTGCCATTACCAGCTGTTTTGAACTGACGTGCCCAGTAAACAAAACCCCTGGCAGAACGCCCGTTCCCTGGTAGAACTCGGAACTAGAGCTATAAAACGTCTAAAGAGGTCACTCAAGACTGGAATCTCTACCGATCAAAGAGAAGGAATATAAGAGGTTAATTTAATTATCAAAAAGTGCTTCTTATAGGAATTTCTGCAAAAAGATTGAAACACTGGGTTCTGAAAAAGGGCAAACCAGCCAAATTGGCACCTTCACTGAGACGAAAGCGGAAACTCTTAGTCATCTGCTGGAGTCTCACTTTCCGGGTAAGCAGATAACAATTGGTTCACAACCAGACCCGACTACCGAGACTGTGAGTGAGTCAAGACAAACAATTCGGCGTAGCTGGTATATTGCGTAGGCTGTGGTAACGGACGAGGCCATCAAATACGCTTTTGCGTCTTTTTGACGGCTTCAAGTCACCTGACACGGACGAAATATACCCAGCCATGCTGCAACAAGGTACAAACCAGTTGCTATCTGTAGAGCTGATTTTAATGCATTAAATGTTTTGTTTGAATCCATAGATTGGACGAATGTTCGTTCAAGTTCACATCTAAAAGATATTTATAATTCATTCATTAATATTTTATTTGATTGTTTTGAAAAATGTGTCCCTCGTAAAGGGAAAATTCGCGTTCGGAAGCTGCCATGGCAAAATAAAAGATTAATAAATTTAAAAAATGCTAAAAACAAAGCTCATAAGTTGTTTAAAAGATCGAACAATGTTAATGATAAGAATCATTTTTGCCAATTACGTCGTGAGTTTGAATTTTTAAATAGATTTTTATATAAACAATATGTTATGAATGTTGAATCTGAAATTATTAGTAATCCGAAAGGTTTCTGGACATTTATGAAAGGTAAAAAGAAGATTTATGGATTTCAAAGAAATATGGAATACAATGGCATTTCGTCTACTGATATTCAAACTACGTGCAACCTATTTGCAAATTTCTTTGAAAGTGTTTATGTAAGACATAAAGATTATTATCTTTCTGTAGTTGATAACATTCCTTTTTCCAGTGCTGATATAGGTTCTATTTACCTGTCAACTCAAGACATCCAAGAAGGCATAAAATCAATAAGTTGTGGAAGTAGTCAAGGGCCAGATAAAATTCCATCAATAGTATTGAAAAAATGTTGTCAATCTATAGTTAACCCCTTAAAAATAATTTTCAATTTGTCATTTGCTACAGGCATACTCGTATTTTTGGAGGAATGGAAAATTTATTTTATTACACCCATTTTCAAAGCAGGTCCTAGACAACAAATTGAAAATTATAGACAGAGGGATATCCAAGATTTCAGCTATTCCGAAGCTATTTGAACACATAGTTACTAAAAAGTTGTATTTTAATGTTAAAGAACATATATCTCCGTATCAGCATGGTTTTGTGTCAGGCAGGTCGACAGCAACTAATTTGGTTTTATTTACGAAATATCTTTCGGATTCCCTGGAAGCAGGTGGTCAAGTAGATGTAGTTTTCACCGATTTTGTAAAAGCGTTTGACACAGTTTCACATGCCATTTTAATAAATAGACTACGTTCTTTTGGAATCCACTCTATTTTATTAAAATGGATTTCTAGTTATTTAAATAGTCGTAAATGTATATTCTAGAACAATTGAGGTTTCATCTGGTGTCCCCCAGGGAAGTCATTTGGGCCCGTTGTTGTTTATTATCTTTATAAATGAAATTCCGTTGTTGTTAAAAAATGCTTATTGTTTAATGTATGCCGATGATTTAAAGATATTCCTACATGTTAAAAATGTTCAAGATTGCTATTTACTTCAAAAAGACTTGAATGAAGTAGTTGAATGGTGTAAACGCAGCAATATTTGTTTAAATGCTAGTAAATGTCACTCTTTCTCTTTTTATCGAAACAGAAATCCTCTTGTGCATGAATATAAAATTTCAAACTATGTCTTAAATGTTGAAAACATAGTCAAAGATCTTGGAGTGGTATTTGACAATAAACTGACTTTTTCGTTTCATATAGACTACATTGTCGCAAAAGCGAATTCAATGCTTGGATTTCTCAAACGAAATTGTAAAGAATTTTAAAATTCTTACGCTATAAAATCTGTGTACGTGTCTCTGGTGCGCCCGTTACTTGAGCATTGTTCTATTATTTGGTGTCCTGTTTTTGTAACTTATCAAATGAGATTGGAACGCATTCAAAAGTCCTTCACTAGATTTGTTGTTAAACAACTTAATTGGAACTTAATTGAAATGCCCGTTTATTCGACTAGGTGCGCATTAGTTGGTTTGGATTCGTTGGAAACTAGACGAAATGTTAGTTGTATTATGTTTGTTCACGATATCTTCTCGTACCGTATTAAATGTCCTAACCTTTTGGAAAAATTTCTAATTTATGCTCCAGAAAGAGTAATTCGCCAGCGAAATTTTTTGTATATATATATATATATATTTTATGCCTAGCGACTGTCTGCCCAAGGCGCAGGCGGCTCTCGTCGTGGTTGAAATGTTCAAAGGGAGGAATGCAACTGGCTATGTCGTTTAAGCACTTATGGTGGAAATAATAATAAATAACGAAAGACAGGGGACATTACGGCGATGATTAAGAGAGTCAATCGGTCTCGCGATGTATCGGTCACCAATGAGTCTTATCGCGGGTTTTTGGACCCTGTCAAGTAACTCCAAATAAGTAATTGGTGCTCCAGACCAGATATGAGCGTTATGCTCGAGTTTCGGGCGGATACATGCCTTATAAA
The DNA here is from genome assembly GCA_949715645.1 of Portevinia maculata. Lineage (NCBI taxonomy): Eukaryota > Metazoa > Arthropoda > Insecta > Diptera > Syrphidae > Portevinia > Portevinia maculata. Next base: position 228,677,790 of record OX454526.1, read on the forward strand.
TTAAAGTCAGATCAGAAGGCGTGAAATATTTCTTACATCGCTTAATGTAGCCTAGACATTTCGCAGTGTTCTTGGCGACATCGATTATGTGGTCTTCCAATGGATGTTGTGATTAACACACATACCTACCGAGAATGGAAAGTTTTTCGGTTTCAGCGATGCAAATACCATTTACGGATAATGGCAGTGTGCGCTTCTAAGAGAAATGCCGCTAATCAATTGACTTGGGCAGCATTACATATCTTTATTGGACATTCGATTTTAAAATTTTTGTCGACTAGAAAACTGACTGTGAGTTGAGGCAAAACCGAACCCCACAGGCGGACCTTTGGAATGCAGAAAAGTGGGAAATTATGTTACATTTAATCCTAATCATAGCCTCGCCGTGCGGTATAAACAATAAACATGCTGTGATAAATTTTGGTCGAATTTCAGATCCTCCCGATTTCGAGTATTTGTGGTGCTCATTTTTGAACTCGAAACGGTCGGAATTGAGAAAAGCATACATTTTGACGTTTGTGTTAGTGAAATTGAATTCACAAGACTAAAAATGTTTCAGATGGATAAATATAAGGAATATTTGTTATTTTGTCCTAATTTGGGGAATAACATGCAAAGGAAATCAAACTGAAGTAATGGTGGGGTTTATCGTTTATGATTAATTACCATTACCTGTCAGGAGGTTTCACTACAACAACAAATCGGTCGGTAGATATCGATGTTCTCTGGACAACATTGGCAGACAATTTAAATAGTCTATGACCACCACGTGACTGGATGGAAAAAGCAAGAATAGTTTTTAAAAAAAATTCACCCCTTTTCACGTGATTACGTACAGGAAGTTTCTTGATTTAATTTACGACTTTTTTAATCCTTTGATAATATGGGAAAAATTAAATGCAATATAAAAGAAGCATTATAATATTTATGTTGTAAAAAAAAATTTTGATTAAGTAATTTTTATGACGCTTTCCCCAATAAGGTCATAAAGTTAGTTTTATTGTATAATCGAGTTACATGGAGGGGGAGGGCTGCATGGTGATTGCCTATGTGGATGACGTTAAGTGAGGAAATACATCAACACTTTAAAGGAAGTCCTTCAAAACGTTCTCAACAAGCTGACAAGATGGACAAGAAGCTGTAGGCTGGGGGTCAACCCTCACAAAACCGAAATAGGCCTCTTTTCCAGGAAATATAAAATCCCTCAAATCGACCCTCCCTCTATTAACGGTACAAGCTTAACCTTTTCCGATGAATATAAATTCTTGGGTCTAATCTTCGATAGGAAGTTAAGCTGGAAACCGAATTTACAAGAAAGAGTCAAAAAGCTACAGTAGCACTTTTCTCTTGCAAAAAAGCCATCGGTAATAAGTGTTACCTACAGCCTCGCATATCTTACTGGCTATACGTATCGATAGTGATACCGATTCTGACATACGGGGTGGTTGTCTGGTGGACTGCTCGGGACAAAGCGGTAAATCGTGATAAACTGGGCAAGGTGTAACGTACAGCTTGTCTGTGCATCAGCGGAGCACTCCGAACGACCCCCTCCGGTGCACTGGACATTTTACTGCATCTGACACCCCTAGATATTTTTAGCAGGCAAATAGCTGCCTGTTCCGCTGACCGCTTAAAAGCCACCTCAAAGTGGCGCAATACGAATATTAGCCATCATTCGGGACTCAGTTGGGTCTTTACCAGGAAACATATACTACCCCATACCCCAATTACAGTTCGAGAAGAATTTCCAAATCACTATCCCCACCAGATCATTCTGGGAGGATGACGCATTCACGGAGGATTAAACATTAGTGATGGGGTAGGTGGAGGTGTTTTCTCCGAAAGACCAAATCCAAATCTCTCTTTCCGTCTTTCTAATTATTGTTGCAGGTTCCAGGGCGATCAAAGAAGCCTTGTCGTGGCTAAAGAGAAATGTGATGTCAACTAGTGACATCCGTATCTTCTCGGATAGTCAAGCCGCGATAAGTCCCTGGACTCAGTCTCTTTAAACTCCATCGTAGCCATAGACTGCCGTTCATCTCTTGAGAAGATGGCAGAGCAGTTCAATATTCACCTCAATTGGGTGCCGGGGCATAGAGACATCCCAGGGAATTATAGGGTAGATGAACTCGCCAAAAATGGAATCGCATTACCTCTTCTACATGATAATGGTTTTCTAGGTATGCCTATCGCTGCTTGTAAACTTATGTTTCAGCCATCCACAGTCGAGAGTACAAACCCTAGGTGGACAGGTAGTAATACGTGTCTAGCGACCAAGCATATCTGACCAAAGCTGGATCTGCGACGCTCCTTGGGTTTGATCTCACTTAACCGACTGTACATTGGCTCTGCTATAGGTGTCATTACAGGACACTGTCTAATAGGCAAGCACACATCAAGGCTTGACGTCTATTTAAATGACTTCTGTAGAAGCTGCAGGGACGAGGACGAGACTACACTTCATCTCCACCGTACATGTCCTGCACTCTCCCATAAAAGAAATCTCTATCTAGGAGCCTTCTTCCTCCAAATGGTTTTAGCGAGTAGTGGTCGAAGCTCCCGATCCATGTGGCATCATAATGGACCTCATAAGTGTTTTGCCTAGCAGCTAACAGCCATCTTAACCTAACCTAACCTACATATTTGCGTTGTTTTGAGTGAACAACCATAATTCTTACAATTGCTACCACTTGAAGTGGACGGCTGGAGTTACAGCGCTGTTTCACGGTCTGCCACAACCGATCATCAGACTCCTTTTTCTATGGTACTGGTCTGTGTTTTTTCCTTGTATCCCGAAAATCCATTTTTACTACCACTGGGATTCGAACCTAGGACCAGCTGCTTCTCAGGCGAGCACTCTTCTTCAAAGGAAATTGATGTAAACAAAACCAAAAACGGGAAAATTGTGAGATACCACATACAAAACCAAGCTAACCTACATAGTTGGGCCCCAGTGTTTATACCCTATTCTAGGGGTATATTAATTTTGACGCATAGTTTGTAACATACCTTAATATTGCCCGTAGACCCCTAAAAGTTACTATATTTATGATCAGCATCGATAGTAATGTCGATCTAGCCATGTCCGTCCGTCGGCAAAAATTAGGCCTTTAAACTGGACCTAGAGAGCTGAAATTTTAACCATATACTCTCTAGGGTCCCGAAATAATCAAGTTTAAGAATTTTTGAAATCCGCCCACAGACACGCCCACAAACTCAAAAAAACAGAATTTTGGAAAAAAATCGAATTTTGAGCTAGAGAGCTGAAATTTTTTATATATGATCTATGGCCCATAAAACTGATTGGGACATACAATTTTCAAAATCCGCCCACTGACACGCCCACAATTAAATAAAACAAATTTTGGGAAAAATTGAATTTTGAGCTAGAAAGCTGAAATTATTTATATATGATCTTTGGCCCATAAAACTGCTTGGGACATAAAATTTTCAAAATCCGCCCACTGACACGCCCACAATTAAATAAAATATTTTTTTTGAAAAAACCAAAATTTGAGCTAGGGAGCTGAAATTTTTAATATATACTCTCTAGGGGCCCTTTATGCTCATGTGTAAATATTTTCAAAATCCGCCTACTGACACGCCCACAATTATTTTTTTTTTATTTTTGAAAGTCCAAAGTTTGAGCTGTGGAGCTGAAATTTATAGTATATACTCTCTAGGTGCCCTTTATGCTCATACTTAAATTTTTTTTAAATCCGCCTACTGACACGCCCACAATTAAATAAAACAATTTTATTGAAAAACCAAAGTTTGAGCTAGGGAGCGTTTTTATTTACAAAAGCTTAGTTTTTTCGATAAAATCCTTTAAATTTTTGTCACGCCCACTTATGAGATATAGGAATAAGAATAGGGTATCTAACAGTTCGCCCAAGCGGACTGTAGCCCGCCCCTATGTTTTGTTTTAAGTTCGGAAGTTGGATGTAGTTTAGGAACAGGATAGTGAGAACCATTCGCGAATTACTTCTGTATGCATCGTTATCTTGTAAACTTAACTTATTAATTTTTTTAATACTTTTTTTTTATATATAATTCGCTTACGCTAAAGGGTCTTTGTTTTTTCTGTATATATACAGTACCCTTATAGTGTTAAACACAGCACATGCATTTTTTTGTTGAACAGTAAGCAGCACCTAGCAATGTAGTATTGTATTGCATGATTTTAGATGTTACTTACTATTCGAAAGAACAGGAGGATATGAAAGCAGTTTTGGTGCTTAGTATTTTTTCTCCACGGGTGGCGCCTAAATTGCTTAGGGAGATCTCTATTTATGTGAATTCAATTAAAAATCATGGCCCTGGTCGGGATTCGAACGCACGACCTGCCAATCAGTTAGTGAATACACTACCATCGCACCAATACCACCCGCTATAAATTAATAAATTATATCTACGAACGAACGAACTAAACAGCAAACAAATAATTTACAACTTTCGTATTTTCCATTTTCAAATGCACTCAAAGAATTCTCCGCAAACATTTTAAAAAAACACTTATCGAAAAATTAAAGTTTGAGCTAGGAAGCTGAAATGATAATATGAACCATTTTTATTTTAGTTCGTCTCCGTCACGAGGCTTTCGTGATTGTCCATTAGAAGTAATATCATATCATTTTTAGAGCATCTTGTTTGTTTTCGAATGTGTTCTAGAACTTTTATAAAAAGCATCCCAGTCATCCAACCACTTGTGGGGCTGTTAACATAACCTACACTACCAGCTGGGGCCCCAGTAAGCATACTATCATGATATCTAGCTCGCGGGAAAATAAATACTGGAGGAATTGTATTACCAACTGCATTGACAATGTTATCTACTGGCCTCTTTCAGCAGAAACACACTGGCCAACTTGTTTTTGCCCTTTTTTTGCAATTACGTTCGGGGCTTGGACAACTGTAGTCACCCCTGTTTCATCTAAGTTCAATATTCGGTCTGGGGTAAAATTAAACTTACCAAGTGCTCTTTGGTAATTGGTTTGAAATTCTTCGATATTGTGCCTGTTGAAGCTTGTTGATCGTGATAAGCTCGTGTTTTCAGGCTTCCTTAAAGAAAGGGTTTTGTGTCTCTTCATAAAACTTTTCATCCAATCCCTCCCAGCTTGTCTGTTATCAGTCCAAATATCGGGGCATATTGAAATGCTAATGTTCGAGCTTGAACATATGTTAATCCATAATTCATTTTTGTACAGGCCTATTAGTTTATTAAGTACTATTAGTCAACTGTTTGAAAAGCTTATTAAACAACGATTGTTAAATCATATTGAGGATGCAAACATATACCCCAATGAGCAGTTTGGTTCACTCCACAAGCCATCAAACTTTAAGAATTGAAAATCACGTCAAAAGTAACCTTAATTCAAAGTTATCGACTGGTCTTGTACTTTTAGACATCGAAAAAGCCTTTGACACTGTGTGATACCAGGGGTTGATTTACAAACTTATAATGTGTAATTTTTCGACATATCTGATTTAGTTAGTATGGAGCTCTATACTTATTAGAAAATTTGCTGTATACTCAGGCAGTGTAAAATCGTCTCTATATGATATAGTAAGTGGTGTTCCGCAGGGTTCTGTGCTGGGACCCATACTTTTCAACGTTTACATGTCCGACTTGCCATCTTCGGACGTAAATACTAAATTAGTTAAGTTCGCTGATGACACCGCCCTTTCTTGGTCTAGCGAATTGCCTTAAGGCGCTCTCGAAAGTTTACAATCCTCACTGAATATCTTACAAACTTTTTTTCATACGTGGAAAATCAGGGCAAATGCTCAAAAGTCACAGGCAATCTGGTTTTTTCGTCAAAGAAAAAAACTGAATTTTTGCCACAAACAGTGTTACAGCTAAACTCTGTTGATATCGCTTGGTCTGAAAGCTGCAAGTACCTAGGTCTAACACTTGACAAGCAACTGGTTTTTGACAAACATATTGCCAGAACGATTAACAAAACTAACCTTGTAATAAGAATTGTATACCCTTTCATAAATCGAAAATCAGGTCTTAGCATGCATAATAAAATTTTGATATTCAAAACTATTTTCCTGCCTATACTGACTTATGGTGCTCCTGCGTGGTTTGACTGCGCTAAGACCCATTTAAAAAAGATTCAAAGAGTGCAAAACAAAATATTAAAATTAATGCTAAATTTGCCATGGCATTTTTCAACAGTAAGGCTTCATGATAAGGCAAATTAAGCTTGTACTGTATAATTTACAATACAACTTTTTTAGAAGATGTTCGTGCTCTGATAATGAGCTAATTCTTAATCTCTTATATTAGATATTTTGTTTATATCACATTTGGGCTTGTGTGCAATATTAGTTTTTAAGTATCGTGTAAGGGTTTTTTCTTGTAGCTTTTCCCTTAAAAATTATTGTTTTTCATTTCAATTATATTCATTTAGTTTTATTAAGAATATTGAAGTTGTAAAGAATTTAATTTTCTATATCTCTAAATAAACCACGGTTCGCAGAACGATAAAATATGATTCGTTCTCTCATGAAAAGTTCGCAAAGGAATTTGATTTCTGATTCGATCGGGAACCTTATTTTTCGGTTCGTTTAAAAATAAAATTCGTTTTCGCGATCGAATCAAATCTGTTGCGGTCTGTAAAATATAGTTCGTTCGCGAATTTATCACGTGCGAACTATTGGAGATCCGTTCGCGAGTGGTTCTCATAAGAAAAAAAAAAGTCATTTTACATGAACATTATATTACATATTTTAATATTAAAAGAACATAAAGTGAAAAGTATTTTTATTACATATTAACATTTTGGAATAAATTTGCATTCAGTTTAATTAACAAAACATTATTTATTGTTTCTTTGGACAATTTGTTTCTGTTTTTTGTCAACAAAAATGTTAGAGCGCCAAAAGCCCGTTCAACATAGACTTGAGTTGATGGCGCTGCCAGCACTACTTGTGCAAGTTTGCGTAGAAGAACCTCTTTGCTGCTCAATGTTTTCCAATGCTCAATTTTCTCTTACAAAGTAAGCAAGTTGATTCGTCAGCTTCTTCATTATAAGAAACATCTTAATTTAACTCAAATGTCTTTATTTTTCCCATTTCAACTACAATAATAACTATTGAAAATATAAATCGCTTCACAACCGTACTGATCGGATACTTGATAGAGAATGATTTGTTTTATGGATCTTTACGGATCCTTATCGCGAGCGAACCATATTCTACCTGAATTTCTTTTTTCCGATCTCTCACGAACGAGAGATGCAGAAAAAAAGGAAACAGTTCGTTCGTGAGAGAACTATACATTTTTAAAGATCGAACATTTTATCGTTCGCGAACTTTATTTGTTGGTTCGTGAGAACATCGATAAAGAACGATTATGATCCTTGTTTTATCGTTCGCGAGTGATATTTTACGAACCCTGAAATAAACACATATAATGTAAATGTAAATATTGTCGAACTGCAATAAAATAAATAAATGGTAAAATGGTTGGCTCATCTTTGCATCGTATTTTAAATACAGTTTTACTGGATAAGCAAAATTAAGTTTGCTGCTAAGTAATTTAAATTGTTCAAGTCAGTCTAAATTAGATTCAGTACAATAAACTGCGGTTTTTATTAAACTGAACAATTTGTTTATGTTTCTCCTATTCGTAAAATTGGATTCTAAAATTATTAGGTTCTGAACGAAAAAAGAAATACAACTTGAACGCTCTAATGTGTCTGAGCTAAAAAAGAAATACATCCATTGAGTGGTTCCCTAGGAAGTTTTTGCCTGTAAGAGATGGCTCCTTTAATTACTCGAACCAAAAATATAACCTTGTCGAAGGGGCCGGGACCTATATAGGGGGGTTTGTGCATATTTTTATTTAATTTTGTATGTTCTTTAGGACATAAGCTTTGAATATGTACTCGTTGCTTACATACAATACCCGCGTACCCATGCCGTTCCTCCTCTACCAGAACGTTACGTAGAAGTTCTTTTAATGCGTGTTGGTTTGCTTTTTCCATTCAACAGCAGATACATGCTCCCGTCAATGTATGTGGTGGGTTTGTTACATTGACTTGTCCTTGTACATTTGTTTGCACCGTGTGTGCAGCATTCATGCACCATTTTATAAAAAAAAGCACGTCATAGTCGGGAAACTTGGCCAAGGGCTTACAAGTGTCACTATTAGCTAGTTAAGTACTGTGTCGAATGCGCACTTGTACTTTATCCGCACTAGAGACGTTGCCATTTTGACGCGATATTCTCCTTAACTAAATAAGACGTCAAATCGCACACACACAGCGCAGTGCTATTCGTGTTTGTGGAAAAATAAGTGTCGCCCACTTAGAGTTATTAACTTAATTAGTACGCTGTCCGTGAGAAATTGTTTTTTTTTTATCAATTTTATCCGAAAATGTTCTTACCCTCGAGTATTTACTACTTGCTCACTGTCAATCAGTTTACCAGTACTCTGCTAAGTGGGTGGTAATTTGCGTTGTATTCTTCGGAATTCAAATGCCGCCGAGTGTCTGAGAATTATAAATCTTTCGGCGAAGATACCAGACGCAAATGATATAACTGGCTTAGTAAACAAACCGGATGAAGCGTAGTGGCGCACTCAATTGGTTGGTTTGCTTTCCTTGTTTATCTGGAGAATGGCTATTTGTTAAGTTGGACAAAGATTTATTTATTTTGATTATTGGAATCGTGCTTTTAACTGGTAACCACAATTACCCTTTTGCGTTCATATGTAGGTAATGTTGGTTGAATGAGCACATTCTATGGAAACAAGAAATATTAAAATATGGGTTAAAGTCGTACCTTTCTTTGTTTGGCCAGTAATGAATGTGTTTTCGTTAAGTCATTCTTCATGTGGAGTATTTCTTGGAGCTGCCTTGTTCTGCCGCTGCAGTGGCCAAAGCTAATTTTTAAAATTTTACGTGGGCGAATACAGGAGCACTTGATGCTGAACAGCCATGTTTCCGCCTCAACTTCGCTAACGAAATGCATGTGCTTGCTTGCTTTCTTAAAGAATAATGGACTTTGGCGATGGAAAAAAAACTTAACGTGTTTTTGGAGCCTGACAGCCTTCGATGAGTAATCCAACACACTAACCACTAAGCGCACAGAACAAAGCTTGTCGCGAAAGCCTACGAAGGGGGTAAATGAGAGACTGTTTTGTTAATAACAAAATATGAAATGTGTGTATAGGTGAGATTTACCTAACGGTTCTTTTGTATAGTTTAAACATACAGGTGAAATTATCGAAACTTTTAACACGAGTGTGCATACAAATCTGTTGGTGGACGGGCTGCAGATTTCCGGTGTCGACGACAAAACAATATTCGTATAAAGGAAGCAGGCCAAAAAACTCTTGGATCACACAAATGTACTCATTGATTGGTCTCAGTAAAAATGTGATCCGAAACCGATAGGCCTGCCGATTTTCGTTAAAATCAAACCGGCGAACCTCACAGGCAGCACAGTATGAAGGCAGTAAAGTGGAAGAGTCATGGTCCTTTTGATCCTGATCATAACTTCGCCGTTAAGAAGGTAGAGGAATAGGATTATTATTAGAAAGCTGGTGGGCTTTCTCACTGACCACTTCGGCTTGAGATATCATCTAAACAAAATGAATCTATGTCAAGGGACACAATGTAGGTTCTGTATGGACGACGAGAAAACACCTGAACACATTCTCTGTGAATGTCCGGCTTAACTTTCACAGTGCGACACGTTCACAGATGGAGCTACGAAACTGCCACTCCCTTCACTAGGGAGGTCACTCGTCTTTTAGGATAAATCACCCTTTTGATACAAAAGATCTTTAAGGCCGCAGTCAGCCATTAGTATTAGTTTGTTTAGTAATTGTGATTTTATTTAATCATATTTAATTCATACATAATTTATAATAATGTGTATTGGCAAATGCCGTCAGCCGGATAAAGAGAGAAATTTTGACATATTATTATTAACAAAAGTTAAAACATTTTTAGAATTAAATTTTAATAATATTTTTATAAGAGCTTACACAAATATTATAATACATAACTTGAAAGTACAATCCAATCCTGACCATTCAAGCACAGAATAACTTCGTCTTCCGTTATTGTAGACTTACCCTCATTGAGCTCTTCTGATACTTCTCAAGATAGGAAAAACTCCAAGGAAATCTTCTTTCACGTGTAGATTGCATAAATTACATTCTTGACGAAATCATATCTATACTATTTTGGTCATGGAAATAGTTTTGCTCCATAAGATCATGGTTGAGTATTCGATACGTACCTACACCTGCTTTCAGTCTGCAACATATAATTTTCTGGAAGCCTAAAGATTTTCTTTATAAAGTGTCTTAAAAGTTGTTCTACTTCGTCATACCGATACGATACCCCAAACTTGTGCAGCATAACACATAAAAGATCGAACGGCCGCCTCAAAAACTTTAAATTTCATACTCGATGGTATGTTTTTTTTGTCAAGTATCGCCTTCCAATTGCAATAGACTGCTCTCTTCGCTTCTTTTAGTTTTATGTGAAGGTGATACTTGAAAGACATTGTGGGTGTTAAGGTTACCCCAAGATACTTATAAGACTTAACAATCTCAACTTCCTCATTTTGCCAAAACCATTTTTCCTGCCCAGGTCCATTTGGAATAATCATTATTTTAGATTTATCTGCTTTGACTTTGAGGTTCCACATTGTACGCTGGAATCGACGATACTCTTCTTCAATGGATTAGAAACTACCTTTCGGAACGTTCAATTCAAGTTGTTTTGAACGGCTTCAAGTCTACAACTCACCAAATAAACGCTGGTTTTCCCCAAGCCTCTGTTCTGTCCCCGACTCTCTTTCTTAGGGTTCCGTACCCAAATGGCAAAAAACGGAACCCTTATAGATTCGTCATATTTGTCTGTCTGTCTGTCTGTCCGGGCATGTCACAGCCACTTTTTTCCGAAACTATAAGAACTATGCTGTTGAAACTTGGTAAGTAGATGTATTCTGTAAACCGCATTAAGATTTTCACACAAAAATAGAAAAAAAAACAATAAATGTTGGGGGTTCCCCATACTTAGAACTGAAACTCAAAATTTTTTGTTATCAAACCCATACGTGTGGGGTATCTATGGATAGGTCTTCAAATGTTATTGAGGTTTCTAATATCATTTTGTTCTAAACTGAATAGTTTGCGCGAGAGACACTTCCAAATTGGTAAAATGTGTGTACCCGTAAGTTCTAAAATAAGAGAATGATAAAACTAAACAAAAATATGTATATTACCATGCAAGCTTTCACCGAAAAGTTACTAATAATTATAATTCGCGCGGAACCCTTCATGGGCGAGTCCGACTTGCACTTGGCCGCTTTTTATAAATGATCTCCTGTCTGTTACTTCTAATCCAATCCATTCCTTTCTTTTTTTATTTATTTATTTATTTATTTATTTCATCTACCGAGTAAATAAACTCTAACAGATTACAGAAGTTCTTAAATCTAGGTACTATATAAAAATAATATTTACAGAGTATAATTTAATTGCGTGCATTGTAATAATTTAATTATTTACTTTTAATTTAATACAAATATATCTTTCAATTTAGCTTTAAATTTTGTTCTATCATCGTACAAATCTAAGTCTGAGCATTTCAAATTATAAAGATGAATACATTTTGTAATGGGTTCATTCTCCCCATATTTAAATACATGTAGAGGAACATACAACAAATTTCGCTGGCGAATTACTCTTTCTGGAGCATAAATTAGAAATTTTTCCAAAAGGTTAGGACATTTAATACGGTACGAGAAGATATCGTGAACAAACATAATACAACTAACATTTCGTCTAGTTTCCAACGAATCCAAACCAACTAATGCGCACCTAGTCGAATAAACGTGCATTTCAATTAAGTTCCAATTAAGTTGTTTAACAACAAATCTAGTGAAGGACTTTTGAATGCGTTCCAATCTCATTTGATAAGTTACAAAAACAGGACACCAAATAATAGAACAATGCTCAAGTAACGGGCGCACCAGAGACACGTACACAGATTTTATAGCGTAAGAATTTTAAAATTCTTTACAATTTCGTTTGAGAAATCCAAGCATTGAATTCGCTTTTGCGACAATGTAGTCTATATGAAACGAAAAAGTCAGTTTATTGTCAAATACCACTCCAAGATCTTTGACTATGTTTTCAACATTTAAGACATAGTTTGAAATTTTATATTCATGCACAAGAAGATTTCTGTTTCGATAAACAGAGAAAGAGTGACATTTACTAGCATTTAAACAAATATTGCTGCGTTTACACCATTCAACTACTTCATTCAAGTCTTTTTGAAGTAAATAGCAATCTTGAACATTTTTAACATGTAGGAATATCTTTAAATCATCGGCATACATTAAACAATAAGCATTTTTTAACAACAATGGAATTTCATTTATAAAGATAATAAACAACAACGGGCCCAAATGACTTCCCTGGGTGACACCAGATGAAACCTCAATTGTTCTAGAATATACATTCTCCAATTTAACAATTTGTTTACGACTATTTAAATAACTAGAAATCCATTTTAATAAAATAGAGTGGATTCCAAAAGAACGTAGTCTATTTATTAAAATGGCATGTGAAACTGTGTCAAACGCTTTTATAAAATCGGTGAAAACTACATCTACTTGACCACCTGCTTCCAGGGAATCCGAAAGATATTTCGTAAATAAAACCAAATTAGTTGCTGTCGACCTGTCTGACACAAAACCATGCTGATACGGAGATATATGTTCTTTAACATTAAAATACAACTTTTTAGTAACTATGTGTTCAAATAGCTTCGGAATAGCTGAAATCTTGGATATCCCTCTATAATTTTCAATTTGTTGTCTAGGACCTGCTTTGAAAATGGGTGTAATAAACGAAATTTTCCATTCCTCCAAAAAAATGCCTGTAGCCAATGACAAATTGAAAATTATTTTTAAGGGGTTAACTATAGATTGACAACATTTTTTCAATACTATTGATGGAATTTTATCTGGCCCTTGACTACTTCCACAACTTATTGATTTTATGCCTTCTTGGATGTCTTGAGTTGACAGGTAAAGAGAACCTATATCAGCACTGGAAAAAGGAATGTTATCAACTACAGAGTTATTATCTTTATGTCTTACATAAACACTTTCAAAGAAATTTGCAAATAGGTTACACGTAGTTTGAATTTCAGTAGACGAAATGCCATTGTATTCCATATTTCTTTGAAATCCATAAATCTTCTTTTTACCTTTCATAAATGTCCAAAAACTTTTCGGATTACTAATAATTTCAGATTCAACATTCATAACATATTGTTTATATAAAAATCTATTTAAAAATTCAAACTCACGACGTAATTGGCAAAAATGATTCTTATCATTAACATTGCTCGATCTTTTAAACAACTTATGAGCTTTGTTTTTAGCATTTTTTAAATTTATTAATCTTTTATTTTGCCATGGCAGCTTCCGAACGCGAGTTTTCCCTTTACGAGGGACGCATTTTTCAAAACAATCAAATAAAACATAGGGACGGGCTACAGTCCGCTTGGGCGAACTGTTGGATACCCTATTCTTATTCCTATCCCTCATAAGTGGGCGTGACAAAAGTCTAAGTATGGTTAAATTGTTAAGAACGCTCTACATATTTTGTTATATAACATTTAAAGGATTTTATCAAAAAAAACGCTCCCTAGCTCAAACTTGGGTGTTTCAATAAAATTGTTTTATTTAATTGTGGGCGTGTCAGTAGGCGGATTTAAAAAAAAAATAACACATGAGCATAAAGGGCCCCTAGAGAGTATATATTATAAATTTCAGCTCCCTAGCTTAAACTTTGGATTTTCAAAAAAATTGTTTTATTTATTTGTGGGCGTGTCAGTGGGCGGATTTTGAAAATATTTATACATGAGCTTAAAGGGCCCCTAGAGAGTATATATTATAAATTTCAGATCCCTAGCTCAAACTTTGGATTTTCAAAAAAATTGTTTTATTTATTTGTGGGCGTGTCAGTGGGCGGATTTTGAAAATATTTATACATGAGCTTAAAGGGCCCCTAGAGAGTATATATTAAAAATTTCAGCTCCCTAGCTCAAATTTTGGTTTTTCAATAAAATTGTTTTATTTTTTTGTGGGCGTGGCAGTGGGCGGATTTTGAAAATTTTATATCCCGAGCAGTTTTAGGAGTCATAGATCATATATAAAAAATTTCAGCTTCCTAGCTCAAAATTCGATTTTTTCCAAAATTTTGTTTTTTTTGAGTTTGTGGGCGTGTCTGTGGGCGGATTTCAAAAATTCGTAAACTTGATTATTTCGGGACCCTAGAGAGTATATGGTTAAAATTTCAGCTCTCTAGGTCCAGTTTAAAGGCCTAATTTTTACCGACGGACGGACGGACGGACGGACGGACATGGCTAGATCGACATTACTATCGATGCTGATCATAAATATAGTAACTTTTAGGGGTCTACGGGCAATATTAAGGTATGTTACAAACTATGCGTCAAAATTAATATACCCCTAGAATAGGGTATAAATATTAATGAATGAATTATAAATATCTTTTAGATGTGAACTTGAAAGAACATTCGTCCAATCTATGGATTCAAACAAAACATTTAATGCATTAAAATCAGCTCTACAGAAATTGTAGTCAACATTAGCGCTTTGCTCATCCGAAGAACAATTTAAAAAAGTATGGAATTCCAAACATATGGTTAAGGCTACATGATGACTCGAATTATTTAATAATGGACAAAGAGCTTGACTTACTTTACAATTTATTTCATTGTTAGTGAAAACAAGATCAAGTATTCTATTTAACGAATTTAAACAATCATTTTTTTGACACAAATCCAAAGAAAACATTGAATCAATAAATAAAAATTCTATATCTTTTTTCATATTAAAAGGAATTAAGTTTTTGTCTTCATTTGAATATACCCACTTAATGTCACCCAAATTTAAATCCCCCAGAATTTTTGCTTCCTTAAGCGATGTATGAAATACTTCACCCCTTCTGATCTGGCTACAATTTATAAGGCGTTTATTCGCCCGAAACTCGAGTACAACGCTCATATCTGGTCCGGTGCACAAATAACTTATTTGGAGCTACTTGACAGGATCCAAAAACGCGCGATAAAACTCATTAACGACCGAGACATCGCGAGAGCGATTGACTCTCTTAGTCATCGTCGTAATGTCTCCTGCCTTTCGTTATTTTATCGTTATTTCCACCATAGGTGTTTAAACATAATAGCCAGTTGCATTCCGCCCCTTGAACATTTCACCGCAATACCCACCATGCAAGAAATGTTCATCAGTTCACCCTCAAGCCTGTGTTCGGACGTACAGTGAAGTTCAAAGAATCTTTCCTCAGCCGTATAACACGAATGTGGAATACTCTTCCACGCATTGTTTTTCCTTTACATTATAACCTACAAACATTCAAAACCAACATGCATCGGCATCTCTTCTTTTCCTCTCACCCTAATTTCATTAACGCCCGCGCTGTGTAGCTATTACATTATAATGGTGCGGGTGGCGATGGTGCAGTAGTAGTGTATTCGCTTACGGAATGGAAGGTCGTGCGTTCGAATCCCGGCCAAGTCCATTACTTTATACCGAATACATGAAATCGTAATCTCCCTAAGTAACTTAGACACCACCCGTGGAGAAAAACCCTACAACTTCACCCAACCACTTCTTTCCTATCTCTCTATTCTTTCTAATACCAAGTAGCTTACACTGTGTTCTTAGCATTATAAGGGTAGGTACTGTAACAACAGAAAAAAAATAAAAATCCCTTTAGCGTAAGCAATTTATAAAAAAAAAAAAAAAAAAATAAGGGTCAAATCCCTTTAGTGCATGTATGTATATTATAAAAAAAAACAAATTCCGCCGGTATGTCAGGTCATCAATGAAAATTGAAAAGAGGAGAGGCTCAACAGACAGCCTTGCTTAACCCTAATCTCTGATTCAAACCAGTCGGATATTTGTTTTCCATTCCATACCGCAGCCGTGTTATATTTGTACTGGTTTTGTATGATGCTAAGAACTTTCCTCCATACTCCACCAATATACGGCCGCTGTGCCCAAACGAGGACACCTAAAAAAGTACCGTAAACTTCTTAATCTTTCTGTGTTTTCTTCTTCTTTCTTTTGTTGACATTTGATGATAATGATCCCATCGACGCGCTATTAGTCAAAAGAATAAGCAAAAAATTGTTTCAGTGAGGAGTGAATACAAACAATAAGTAATTTTTATTTTTAACTTTTTCCACTAAGATTGTTAGTTTTCTTGCAAAAACAACATAAATATTTTGTGCACTATAAAATAAAATTTTATTTTTCTAGAAAAATTGAACACCGTTGATAGAAAACAAGGTTTTGTAACGGTGTCCTCAATTGGGGCCAGTGGGAACATCAGACCTAAAAATCATTCTTTTTTATATCTTTTTTTTATTCCTTTTCTTACAAAAGGCGAACTAATAATACTGAAGCGGTGCTTCAAGATGCTAGAGGCATCATACGGGGCAAGCCAGTGCGATTCGGCTACAAAAATTGCATGGTCACAAGTTCGGATGGATACTGTTACGCCTTTGACTTGCATTGCGAAAAATCTCCAGGAGTCACTTCGAAAGAGCCATTGTGTACAAGAGTTGTAAAGTTGTTACTCGAAAAACTAGGTACAGTCCTAAGGACCATGTGGTGTTCTTCGACAATTTTTTTACTAGTTTTGAATTGCTCCGAGACTTACCAAAAGCTGGTTTTCGTGCAACGGGTACAGTTCGCGAAGGTAGAACCAAGAAGTGCCCTCTTGTTGGAGTGAAGGAAATGAAAAAGAAAAACCGTGCTGATTTTGACTATCGTTTCGACTAACTCAACCAAATTTTATTCGTACGTTGGCTGGACAACAGTGTCTGCACCATGGGGTTGAACTATGATAGCGTCCTCCCTTTGGGAAAGTAAAGAGATGGAGCGCAGTGGAGAAGAAAAAAGTAGACGTTGGCATTCCGCATGTATTCCAAAGCTATAATAAGGGTATGGGTGGTGTAGATCAAGCTGATCAGTCAATTTCGTTGTACCACACTGCTAAACGTGGCAAAAAATTGTGGTAGGTTTTATTCATATATGTATATGCTGGATCTAGCTATTGCAAACGTATGGCGCCTTCACATTCTTACTAATGAGGACAAGTTCGATCAGCTTCAATTTCGTCGCTACATTGCTCGTCACTATTTGAGACAAAAGTATAGCGAAAATTTGCGTCCAACAGCTTCTGTGGTTCCAAGTCTGCAGTATAATGGCGTAGGTCACTATCCAAAAAAAACTTTCCCAGCAACTAAGATGTACCATGTGTCATAAAAAAGCACGTTGGCAATGCAAGAAGTGTTTGCAAACTTTATGCGTTGAAAGAGAATGTTTTGACAATTTTCATACTGCTTAAGCCCAGTGTCCCCATTTGAGGACGGCTTTTTTTCCAATGAAGTATACATTTTTTTTTTGTTTCTTTACTATTTTTTAATAACAATAATATTTTTTACCAATTAATAAAAAAAAAATTGTTATTTACACAGCAAAGTTTTATTTGGGCGTAAATGGGTTAACTTGTAAAATAAAGCCTGCCTGTCGATAGTATCGAAAGCTGCCTTAAAATCGACAAAGAATGCATACAACTTTTTTCCCTTATCAGGGTAAGTTCGTGCTATGCTTGTCAGAGAGAATATGTGATCCGCTGTTGAGTAGGTACTCTTTTCTGAAACCAGCATGGAAATCGCTCAAAAAATCATTTACCCGTATCAAATTTGTTAGGCGTTGTAATATGATTCCGGTGAATATTTTCATAACGGAGTTCATGAAAGAAATACCTCTATAATTTTTCGGATCATTCGGATCACCTTTTTTGAACAACGGATAAATTATACTGCTTCTAAAGCTGTCTGGTACCTCACCCACGTCGAAAATGTGATTGTATGCTAGCGTTAGTTTTTCAAGGAACCCATTTGTCGCAAACTTAAAAAAACTCGTAGCGAATGCGGTCTTCTCCTGGTGCTTTATTTATGTTACAGCGATGTAATACATTGCAAACTTCTTGCATCGAAATTTCATTGTCTAGTGAGTCCACTGCTGTATATGGGAGAGTATACTAAGCCAATAGTTTTATATATTTAAAAAATAAAATATGTATGCAAAGAAAATAAAACTCAGCACAGATGATCTGTGCAGTGGATGTGGGGATGAGGAGATGAATGAGGACACTTCACACTTCCTCTGTCACTGCGCCTTCCTGTCCCACTTAAGAAATAAAATCTTTGGAAGGCACTTCTTCCAAGATTTAGAAGAATTTTCTTTGCCTCATGATGGCTCCGAAAGATATAGGCTCACAGGTTCTATATTAAAGGAGTTATAATGTCCTGGGCATCACAATGGGTCTACATTGACCTAAGTGTGACGGGCTTAGGTTTATCCTACCCCTCAACCTATTAACCTAACCTTACCTTACTTAAAGTTCAGATTGTGAACTCACTCTACACAAGTTCACCACAGATCAAAATGCAAAGAATTGAGAGCCAGGAAGAAAATTAATAAACTTTGCTTTGCTGGAAACACTTTTAAGAGTAATTTTGAATCTCATCCATAGTCGATAAACATGTGGTGGGTACCAATATTAAATTCTTGGGTATTTTCCAATATTTGGCGCTATGTGAAGATTTAGTCGATGGTAGAGTGTGAGTTCATAAATGTAAAAATGCTGCATGCCTGCAAATTCCGCGTTCATTGTTGTAAAAGTACTGCATTATCATTGCAGGAGTTTGGCAGCTCCTGCGTTCATAAAAGAAAATTGACAGTCAGTATGTTGTCAATTGTGCATGTGTTTTTTTTTTTTTTGTTGCCGAGAGAGGGAGTAAGTAAAATGTTTGCAAGTTATTTAATTTTTCGCGCAGATATGTAGAAATAACTATTTATTTTGCATTTAAAATATTAAAATGAATAATTTTTATATAGGAATGCACAAGAGCAAAAAATCTGGTCTGATGATGATACGAAATTGATTGTATCCGTTTCGGCTTGTTATTATTTCGGCTTTGTGTGCAATCAGGCCATTTTATATGTCTCTTTCTTAACTTGAACAGCAATTTGGTCATTTCAATAAAATATTTGAAAGCTGCTCCTTTAGCAACATTAAACAAATTACTGATTTTCCTAAACGAACAGGTATTGGCAAGCTCCAAATAGTTAGGTATAGTGCTAGCCTCAAACGCGTTTCAGGCCGACCGAAATTATTTTGTTTCCAAAATGGCTTTAGTTCATTCTCCACAACCTAATACAATTCATTTTTAAACTTAAAAATTTAAAATGGAATTAACTGGAAAGGTACCTTAAATGTTGACCTGGACATACTGAAATTATGTCGAAAAACATCATCTGGAAATTCATGAATTGTTTTTTAAAACGTCCTGTTTTTTAAATATGTCTGGCCATCACTCTCCAATTCTTAAGATACAACAAATATATCTTCCTTTGTTTCGGACTTTTCTTTTTTCCGCAATTTTTTTTTTTTGTTTTCCAAGTGTATGGCATACAAGAGATTTAAAATGAATCTAAATATCAATTTTTTATCAGCCATGTTGAGCGATGGTGTATCTTAAACTTATTAAAAATATTTGTTTACAAGTTGTCATTGACAAAATGGTTTTTAATTCTGCCATTTATGACTTTATTTATATATGCAATTATGAACTCACTTTTGTCAATGGATGATGACCGCATTCATGCAGCTACGTTTTCGTTCATTAATGTATTCAATGAACATTTGTTGCATGTTTTGGGCAACATTATTTGCAATTATGCAATCACCCAGACTTTCCTGGCCTGAAGCCGCATTGGTAATGACCTATTAGATCGTCAACACACGTTCACATAAAACGTTGCATAGGATTTTAAAGGCGGTGTTTAAAAAGCTTATGCATCTGTAGTTGGTGCAGAGTAGGCTACCTCCTTTTTTTGTGGATCAGGTAGATGGTTCTGAGGTTTGAATCGTCCGGCAAACATTACTTTACAGATGAATTGGTGTATGGGAATATCCAGCGTGTTTAAAAATGTGCGCTTGTAGCCCGTCAGCGCGAGCTGCTTTGGTCGATTTTAGCCTGATGATGGCAACTTGTATTTCCTTCTGTTCGAGCGGTTGAAACTGTTAATTATCATCCGTGTAGACTGGACATTTAAATATGTATCATGTCTGTAACGCGAGAAAGGAATAAATTCCCATGTGGAGCCGATTTTCGTGGAGTTATTTCCCCGCACATTTCTGTAGTAGTAGTGTATTCGCTTAGTGATTGAAAGGTCGTGCGTTCAAATCCCGGCCAAATCCGTTACTTTATTTCGAATATACGTAAAACTTGATCTCCCTAAGCAACTTAGACAACACAATTCTAGAAAAATCATACAACTGCACCAAAACACTTTTTTCCTATCTCTCTATTCTTTCTAAGGTAAGTAGCACCGAAAAGCATGCAATGAAATATAACATTGCTAAGTGCTGCTTACTGTTCACAAATGCATGCGCTGTGTTCATAGCACAAAAAGGAAAATTATAAAAAAAAACTACATTGGCTTTTATTTGTACAGATTTTTAGCAATATTTTTAAGTTTTGGGCATAAGGAATAATAATATTAAAAAAAACATAGGGGCGGGCTACAGTCCGCTTGGGCGAACTGTTGGATACACTATTCTTATTCCTATATCTCATAAGTGGGCGTGACAAAAATTTAAAGGATTTTATCGAAAAAACTAAGCTTTTGTAAATAAAAACGCTCCCAAGCTCAAACTTTGGTTTTTCAATAAAATTGTTTTATTTAATTGTGGGCGTGTCAGTAGGCGGATTTTAAAAAAATTTAAGTATGAGCATAAAGGGCACCTAGAGAGTATATACTATAAATTTCAGCTCCCTAGCTCAAACTTTGGACTTTCAAAAATAAAAAAATAAAAATTGTGGGCGTGTCAGTAGGCGGATTTTGAAAATATTTACACATGAAGGGCCCCTAGAGAGTATATATTAAAAATTTCAGCTCCCTAGCTCAAATTTTGGTTTTTCAAATAAAATATTTTATTTAATTGTGGGCGTGTCAGTGGGCGGATTTTGAAAATTTTATGTCCCAAGCAGTTTTATGGGCCAAAGATCATATATAAAAAATTTCAGCTTTCTAGCTCAAAATTCAATTTTTCCCAAAATTTGTTTTATTTAATTGTGGGCGTGTCAGTGGGCGGATTTTGAAAATTTTATGTCCCAATCAGTTTTATGGGCCATAGATCATATATAAAAAATTTCAGCCCTCTAGCTCAAAATTCGATTTTTTCCAAAATTTTGTTTTTTTGAGTTTGTGGGCGTGTCTGTGGGCGGATTTCAAAAATTCTTAAACTTGATTATTTCGGGACCCTAGAGAGTATATGGTTAAAATTTCAGCTCTCTAGCTCCAGTTTAAAGGCCTAATTTTTGCCGACGGACGGACGGACGGACGGACATGGCTAGATCGACATTACTATCGATGCTGATCATAAATATAGTAACTTTTAGGGGTCTACGGGCAATGTTAAGGTATGTTACAAACTATGCGTCAAAATTAATATACCCTTAGAATAGGGTATAAAAATCATAAAATAAGTAAATATGTAAACGGGCTCCTGACACTTGGAGAGCTTCTGTCTGAGACACCGCAGCCTTAAAGAGGAGTAGATTCCCACTGCAAGTGGAATAAATTTCCACGTGCAGCCGTGAAGTTATTGCCCCGCATCTGAAAGTGAAATAAAAAAGAAATAGTTAAACGGCATAACGTTTCATCATGTCGAATTCCAGTCTTAATACAACAATAGCAATTATTTGTTATGTTATCGATTTACTACTTTCTGTAGTAGCTCATTCAGCCTTGAGGGCCAACTCCATAGAAGTTTTATATATCATTTGACTTGATATCGGTGATTAAACGTTGTTATTTTTTTTTCAAGACTGGTAGTTGTGAGCTTGTACATAGTTAGTTCCGGAATGGAGTAGAACTAACAGCTTTCTTCAGACGGAAAATCTGCATCCACAGCGCTTTATTTCCTTATGTAATAGATTCAATCATGGCGATAGCTGTTTTGTCTATTTATTTCACTAGGTCCTTGAAACCATTCATTCTAATGACAATGCCTCCCACTAAGTGGCCCACATAGGTTTTTACCTTGATTATGGAAATTTCCTGCAATATTGTTCTGCCGTCGCTACGGATTGTCCTCAAATCACTGATACATTTTTAATGGATCTGCGGAAGTCGACAGTCAATGGGTCGTGCGTGGTGGCAGATGTAATCCTGAGCAATTGCCATGAATAGTTCAATGCGATATACCGGAATAATTTTGTAAAGTACGAACTGATGCATGATATATATTAGTTTTATTTTTTACTTTAACCTTGATGCCCGACAGCGAACACACACGCAGTAATGCATGCAGTAACGCACATGAAACACATGTGTAGTAAGAAATTGCCATCATGCTTTTTGCCTGACCTAAATATCACTGAACGACCAAACAGAATAAAATGTTAGGTATTGTCATTGAATTCCACAGCACTAAAAGTCAAGCCGGAAAAGTTGTATCAAATTGTGTTGTTCTACTACAATCGGGGATCAAGTTTAGAAATGGAGAGAACTTGCAGCGAGAATTGACATGCAATAAGCAATGCGTCATTTTACATACAAAGTCATCTTGCTGCACGGTTCTTGATTTATTTTCATTAATACATATATTATTGAACGGAGGGACACAAACATGAGTTTCAAATCACAGGTCGTAGGTAATTAAGGACACAAGAACCAAAGTGTCTCAAGTGACATTTTGGAATTTTGGACTTATTGCAATAATCCCTATGACAAATGTAACGCTATAGTAGCCGTGTTTCTTTGCACGCGGATATAGGGATGGCATCAGAAAACGACTATCGCCGCTTAAGAATTCATCAAAAAAAATTTGGCACCTATGACATGCACCGTGACACAGCTGTAAGTTGTAGTTAAGAAATTTGTATTGAAAATCCTGAAATTGAAAAATATTTACTTCCGCCAATTGGAATTGATGCCAAGCATATTCTAAAATTATGAAAAACAATTTCACATTAACAGATTTGCTAAATTCAATTACCCTTGAAATGAAGTTTGAAAAATAATAATAATAAAATCACGAATAAAATATTCGGCGGGATGTGTGAGTGGTCGGTGGGTTGTCAAACTTTGACATTTCCTGAAAAATTCATCGGAAGGATTCATCAGAAACGAAGAAAATGGGTTTTTGGAAGCACTGTTTATCCCCGCTAAAGGACTTAGCGGCGATAGCTATCCCCGCTAAAGTTAGCGTATATAGGATAAGTTGTTGTTGTATTTTACATGCAAATTTCAAATTATCCCTATATCCGCGTGCAAAGAAACACGGCTAGTATGCCATGTAAATCGTCCTATTTTTAATGATTTGTTATGTTATCTAAAACTTATGTGTAAAACAACTTTATTTTATCATCATACTCGTAACTTTAAATTTCCGATGAACTATTTAAGCTCATATTTAAAAAAAATTGCATTTGGTCCACTTTCTTTCTGGTGGCCTAAATACACACATTGTGGCATTTTTGTTCAACTCTAGTTTGTTTGCCCATTTTTATAGGGATGAAAATGGAAGGTAGGTATGTACGTGTGGTTTATTTTTCTTTGATACATACATACAAACATGAGTTTGTGTGTCTACTATATATAGCACCTCCCGTAAGAATGTACTATGCGACAATTTTTGAGAAAATCACTTTTTTACATGTCCTTATAATTTGTGCCAAGCGCCACGTTTTGGGCTTGGTTTGAGGTTTCTACCAATGATACAAAAGAAACTATATAGAAATAAAAATTTAAGTCTCCGACAAATTTGATAGGTAGCTGTTTGTTATTCCCTGTAAATTGTTGTAACCGCCAAAAACTATTATGCTAAGCGCCATGATAGTAAAGAAAATTATACTCTGCAACACATCCTACGAGAAAAAAATTTTGCACATGGCGCTTAGTTCAAGAAGAACATACTACTACCCAAAAATTGTTCCATTTGTGGTCGCTTGATACATTTTTGTCTATCCATAACCGTTGTTTTATAGTTTTAGTCTTGCCGTTACGTTTCGATTCCCCTTGCCAGTTGTTTGCGTATTCTTTTGAGTGAAGATCATTGAACAGACAGCTGTAAATTGCACTTACTGCAGTCGAATACGTATTTCATAATAATTTTGTGAATTTTGCTCTGTGCATTTCTTGCGGTAGAAGTGTGTTATTATTAATAAATTTTGTTGATAGTAAAAACTGAATAAATACAAATGAACTAAGCGACAATACTCGTATTTCTTGGAATCCTGTATTATTTCCTACCATCAATGATTTAAGCGCCATTTACCCCTGTACCAAGCGACAATTTTTAGACCGTAAAAATATTCTAAGCGACGAAAACCTTTGTATCAAGCGACAATATTTAGACCATAAAAATGTTATAAGCGTCAAAAACTTTTTATCTGGTTGAAATTTCGTTCATGCAATAGTTAAAAAAAATTGCGGCGCAAATCTACGAAATATACAAATAATTACCTACACAGGAAGTATTTTTTGTCTCCTGTAAAATTTTAAAAATGTCGCTTAGTACATTCTTGCGGGAAGGTATCGATATGCACAGGCACCCCTGATAGAATTGTAGCGAACACTAAAGGTGTGATGTGACGATGACGACCAGTGCTAGAGAATCAATGATTACAAAAAACCGTTCTAACGCACTACCATTCTGTGATCAGTCAAAGATCTAGCATGCGCAGATTTTTTACAGACGTCGGGAAGTATTCGCTTAGTCTGTCTGCACCCTGGAGGGTCATGCTATTTATATTCGCGATTGTGTTCAGATCATCGTGTAAAGCTGGAAAAACTCTGATATTGTTTCTGTGGAAAAGGTAAAGAATGCTACGAGCCCAGATCAGTGAAGACCCATAAACATGTTGCCGGTTTATGAAAAAATATTGGAGGTCATTGTCAACTTACCATCTTTTTCGAGGAATAGCGACTTCTTTGTGTTGAACAATCAGGATTCAGGCATGGACACTCTTGTGAAACGTCTTTGAGTTGGGTAATAAATGAATGGGAAAATGAGATGGAAACATAGGGACGGGCTACAGTCCGCTTGGGCGAACTGTTGCATACCCTATTCTTATTCCTATCCCTCATAAGTGGGCGTGACAAAAGTCTAAGTATGGTTGAATTGTTAAGAACGCTCTACATATTTTGTTATATAACATTTAAAGGATTTTATCAAAAAAAAAAGCTCCCTAGCTCAAACTTGGGTGTTTCAATAAAATTGTTTTATTTAATTGTGGGCGTGTCAGTAGGCGGATTTAAAAAAAATTAACACATGAGCATAAAGCGCCCCTAGAGAGTATATATTATAAATTTCAGCTCCCTAGCTCACTTTGAATTTTCAAAAAAAAATAAAAAATTAATAATTGTGGGCGTGCCAGTGGGCGGATTTTGAAAATATTTACACATGAGCATAAAGGGCCCATAGAGAGTATATATTATAAATTGCAGCTCCCTAGCTCAAACTTTGGATTTTCAAAAAAATTGTTTTATTTATTTGTGGGCGTGTTAGTGGGCGGATTTTGAAAATATTTATACATGAGCTTAAAGGGCCCCTAGAGAGTATATATTAAAAATTTCAGCTCCCTAGCTCAAATTTTGGTTTTTCAATAAAATTGTTTTATTTTTTTGTGGGCGTGGCAGTGGGCGGATTTTGAAAATTTTATATCCCGAGCAGTTTTAGGAGTCATAGATCATATATAAAAAATTTCAGCTTCCTAGCTCAAAATTCGATTTTTTCCAAAATTTTGTTTTTTTGAGTTTGTGGGCGTGTCTGTGGGCGGATTTCAAAAATTCGTAAACTTGATTATTTCGGGACCCTAGAGAGTATATGGTTAAAATTTCAGCTCTCTAGGTCCAGTTTAAAGGCCTAATTTTTGCCGACGGACGGACGGACGGGCGGACATGGCTAGATCGACATTACTATCGATGCTGATCATAAATATAGTAACTTTTAGGGGTCTACGGGCAATATTAAGGTATGTTACAAACTATGCGTCAAAATTAATATACCCCTAGAATAGGGTATAAAAAGGCAACATCGTACAAAGAGCATTTGAAACCATAGATAGAAAAATATTAACCTTTACAAATAAATATTAAAACTTTACAAATATGGCGTCAGAGGAAAAGAACTAGCCTGGTTTAATATCTATTTGTCGATGCAAACACAGAGGGTTAAAATAAATGAAGTCCACAGGAAATACCTATTGGAGTTCCCCAAGGATCGGTATTAAGTGTATTACTTTTCCTTATTTATATACATGATTGTGGTCAAGCTCTATCGATTTGCAAGATTTGCCTTTTTGCAGATGATACCCTCAGATACATCAGTGGCAAAAGGACATTAGCGTCTTAGAGACTCGGTTACAAAGAGAAATGGAAGGGATATACAATTGGTCATTCCTAGATTCGTTTTTCGATCGCGTTCCGGGCCGCTGTGGTGGTTACATACCCACATTTGGTGTTGGATGTCGGATGTGCAAGTCGTTCAATGTACGCGTTAATATATTAGTGTGCTGTGGAGTGTAGGGGTAAGCATTTAAAGCGTGAACTGTTTTGAAATGTTTGTGCAATTCTGGTTTTCATTATCAACTCCCTAAGTCCTATTTTAGGATTTCAGATGTGCAAAGTTTGAAAAAGTTTGTAGAAAAAGAACTGAAAGAAGGAAAATATTTATTTATTTATTTTGAAATGCTGCCCTACAACTAAACTCATTTGAAAAAACACAATACATTTTTCGATTGTCAGAGCTTCAAAAATGTGTGGCTCCGGTGAAATTTAAAGCTTTTATAAGGTCCACTTGAAAATATAATTATAGGTACTTGTAAAGAGTCTTTCATTGAGGACTTGACAACTTCTTTTTTTTAATAAAATGCAAATTACTTGAGATATCTGAAAAAAAATAAAAATTATTGGCTTGAATTACTATCAAAACATTTATGAATGAAATTGAACATTATTTATATGTCCACCACGGGAACGTATGCAGCGGTCAATACGTTGAAGCCAATTTTCGATGACTCTGCCGCACATTTCGACCGATACGGCCGCTATTTCTCGTTCAATATTGGCTCTGAGCTCCTCTAACGTCGCCAGCTTGTTGGCATATACCAATGATTTAATGTGGCCCCATAAAAAAGTCTAGAGGCGTTTAATCACACGATCTCGGTGTCCAATAAACGGATCCGTTTCTCGAGATATCACGTTCACCGCACCGAGACTTCCATAACTTGATTGTTGCACCCGTTGTGAGGCTTGTGGCGCATTCTTGCTGGAACCACATATCACTGATGTCCAATTCATGCAATTGCTTAAAGAAATAGCGTTCCAACATGTCTCTGTATCGAATACCATTTACTGTAACGTGACGGTCATTTTCATCGACGAAAAAAACGGCCCAATTACGCCACCGGCATGAAAACCGCACCAAACAATGACTTTTTGGGGATGAAGTGCTGTTTCATGAGCCACATGAGGGTTCTCACATGTTCAGTAACGCATATTTTGCTTATTGACGAAACTGTTTAACCAAAAATGCGCTTCATCGCTGTAGATGATTTTGCGATGAAATTCTTCATTTTCTTCCATCATGTCCAGAGCGCAATTAGAGAACGTACGTCGCTTCATATGATCAAGTGGCTTTAGTTCTTGAGACAGCTTGAACTTGTTAGAGTGTAGGCCAAGACCCTTACGCAAAATTTGCCAGAATTTGGTCTGGGAGAGGCCCAATTCTTGAGATCGCCGTGAAATTGACTGATTTAACTGGTTTTCGACGGACGCCTCTACGGCAGCAATATTCCCAACACTTCGGGAAAAACGTAGTCTCACTGGCACGGCAACATCAATCAGCGAATATTCTGACTCAATAGACTATGAATTGCTTGTCTACTGCGACGAGAATTAAGACCGAAAATTGGCGTTAACGCTCTTAAACTCGGAATTTCGGTAGTACATTTTAATTATTTGTAAACGTTGTTCCTTCGTGTACTTCGCCATAATGAAAATGTTCATTTTATTGAATATTTTGACATTGACATATTGGTAATCGGTTTAAGGTTGATGTTGGTTGGAAGTTGTCAAGTCCCTAATAAAAGACCCTTTATATAATTATAACTTCTTCGCCTTAATTGGCCACTGTGCAGGGCAGGATGTTAAAGCTCACCATCTGTCAATGCATCTGTCAATATTTAGTAAGAACGTTTTTCAACTCAGTCCTCTATATTTGGACTATAAAACCAAAAATCGTCACGGGCTATATTAACGTGGATCTTTACAGATTCCTCATACGCCTTGTTCAGCAACTCCTAGTAGCATTTTTTTTTTTGTTTTATTAAAATTTCGGAAATACATATTTCTTAATCTGTCCCTATTTCGCTCACTTTGCTCCTTAGAAGATGGAGATTGGTAATACTCCCACTATTGAATATTTAATGGAAAACATTTCTAACATTTCTGCTAGCTTGTATTTTGCAACGTCTTTTGTGCCCAACTCTTCCACATAAAATCTCGTTTTTGCACTATTTCTAGGAGCATTGATCGCAAGCAAATATTATCTACGTCACTAAATTCATTTCAAACACACCAAGCACTGGTACCGGTTTCATTTGGCAAATTCAAGTTCTATCCAAAAGAAAATGTATTTGTTTTTGCGTTTGCACCAAAAAGAGACATTGAAATATGTCAGCTGTATATCGCTTACATTTCTATCGAAGTATCTAAAAGTAGCAATCGACTGAAAAGTCAGTTCAAGTACCTATCTACCTACGTTGCTTACAATTTTCTTGCCACTAGCACTCCAACTACTTTGATGTGCTTCCTCCCGGCTCAGCGCTTCAATAGAAGTTGCAGTTAATTTGCTATACCTAACGTTTTCGTCAGCATACCTACACCCAGAGTTTAAACGGGTTCCATACTAATGTACCTACTACACTCAATATACTCGCACGTCATATGTGAATCCAAATTCCATGAGTTCGCGGTACGTTGGTGTTTTTTAGGAATCACTACGGCAAGTGAATGACGTTTCTAGTTAAATCATCGCCATGAAACTAACGTCGCACTTTGAATAATAAATGACTTAAGCTGGACCTAATTAACTAGCCATTTTGTGTTTGGTTTGTGTTCATGAATCTGCTGCTGTGTTGGGTTGCAAGTGAATCTTTATAAATAACTTATACCCCCGCCGGGCGAAAATAGAAGCAACATTGCATTGCGTAAGGGGTGTTGTTTAACTTTTAATTAGAATCGATTACTGTGGTGCTTTATTGGAGTTTTTTCTTTGTCGTTTTGTTGTAAACTGCATTTTTTGTTTTGGGAGGATGTGACGAAATTGGCGTTGGTAGCACTACTCAGCGAAACCGATCGTCGCTGCCGACAAATCTATTATTTGTTTATGTTTTTTGTCAATATTCGAACGTCGATTGCACTGTGGCGGACGAGTGTGGGTTGATTTGGTGTAAACAGCAAATTGCCCCTATAACACGGTTCATTAATTCGATGAGTAAGCTGCGGTAGCAATTTAGCTAAAGGTGACTAAAAAAAATTGACAATGTGTTTGGAAATTATATTCAAAAGGATTAAGTTTTTACTGATGTAAAGCGATAGGTTAACGCTGATACACATATTTAAGTGAAGCAATGTGCCTCATTTGTATCAGATTTATAAATTAGCTTTGTGGCAAATATGTCATTTGTTTAATCTTCTAAATTAAGAGCTCCGAGTGACACATGTAGGCATGTTGTTTTTACGAATAGGAAAACCGACAATTAAATTTGCGTATTTTTTCTTTTGATTGGTAGTTTTCTCTTTTGAAGTGTGGTGAGATTGGCGACTGCACGCTCATGCAGTGGATTTAGAATTAAAGACAACTTGCAATGGCTGCAGAATATACATGTGTTCTCGCCCATTCAAAGAAATATTTTGCACATGTGTTTTGGACTTAAACCGGCGAATCCCACAGGCGTATCAGTATCTATTCTGTAAAGTGGGGGGGTTACAATCCATTTAATTCTGACCGTAACCTCGCCGTTAAGGAAAAGAAGAACAAATGTTTTTATTGACTCAAACAAGTGACCTTTTGATGATGAAACCATAAAAATGTTGAGTTCGAGTGAACAAGGCTTATTTTGGACCTAAAGGCCCCATTTTTTTGAGTCATTTAAATGACGCTCTGACATAAAAATCACGTCACAAAGTCATCATTTTAATGTCGTTCCGTGTGATCGCCATTTTTGGGACGACATTTTAGGCATCATTTAAATGACTAAGAAAATGACATGAATTTTGTGCCATTAAAATGACTCGAAGAAATGACCGTGCGATCGCTCTTTTGACGCCTAGGACAAATGACTACACTTTTTGGCTGTTGCGTCATTTAAATGACACCCTCAAAACAATGACACGCCACGAAATTCATGCCGTGACATTTTTCTACGCAAATCATAAATGACACAGCATTAATTTAATATGATATCTGTGCTTTCATTTGGTGTTTGTTACATGTGTCTGGCTGCTATCTCGGTACAAATTACTATGAGTGAAATGGAATACGAACCGTTGCCATTAAGTGCCCACAATATGGACTATTCTGTCAGTGAGTTTGAATACCGAAAGTACAACAAAGTCGAGCAAATTAGGCAAAACGCAGAAAACAGGAGTAAATAGGGATTTGGTTAGGCTAGGTTAAGGTGGCTGTTAGCTGATAGCCAACACACTAGATAGAAATTTCTTTTATGGGAGAGTGCAGGACGTGTACAGAGGAGATGAGGTGTAGTCTCCTCCTCCTCCTCCTCATCCCTGCAGTTTCTACAGAAGTCATTATAATAGACGCCAAGCCTTGATGCGTGCTTGCATATTAGAGAGTGCCCTGTAATAACACATATAGCAGAGCCAATGTGCAGTCGCAGATCATGCTTTGTCGTTAGACATGTATAACTATCTGGTCACCTAAGGTTTGTACTCTCGACTGCGGATAGTTTAAACATAAGATTACAAGTAGCGATAGGTATATGTACCTACACCTAGAAAACCTTTATCAGGTAGAAGAGGTAATGCGGTTCCTTTTTTGGCGAGTTCATCTGACCTACAATTCCCTGGGATGTCTTTATGCCACGGCACCTAGAAGAGGTGAATATTGAACTGCTCTGCCATCTCCTCAAGAGATGAACGGCAGTCTACGGCTACGATAGAGTTTGATGAGAATGAGACTTTATCGCGGCTTGACTGTCCGAGAAGATACGGATGTAAATGGGAAACGCACAGCAACTTCAAGCCGTTTGTGACGAAACTGCGCAAGACAAAGTCCGGTCAAGGTGCAATCGATGCAGGTGATGTAAAATATCCACATTT
Source organism: Portevinia maculata (assembly GCA_949715645.1). Taxonomy (NCBI): domain Eukaryota; kingdom Metazoa; phylum Arthropoda; class Insecta; order Diptera; family Syrphidae; genus Portevinia; species Portevinia maculata. The sequence goes on from OX454526.1 coordinate 228,709,323, forward strand.
ACATTACTTTATTAGTGGTAATTAAAAAATTATGGACGTGCACGCCAGCACCACTTTCTTTGTTTTTTCGCCATCCAGGTTGATTGGCTGTCGAAGGACAAGAAAACGCGCTGACTGCTTTTAAGTCTTGAATGCTTTAAGTATTTTGACTGATTTTAAGTCGTTCGACTGCTTTAAGTCTTCTATAATATTGGATTCTTGCAAGTCCCTATTTTATATATATGTATGTATATGTACCTATATATGTTATTTTACTGCGAGTTCCTTGCAACAACAAAAAAGGTCCTTTAATCCTGGAAAAAGGATATTTTTCCAAAATGCTATTAGAAACCGCACGGTATAATTGTGTTGAACGTTATTACCAGTCGTGCTTCCGCTGAAACGCTCTCTCGCATATTTGCGTTCTGTTTTTCGATGTCTGGCTTCACCAACCTCAACAAATAATCGAATTGATTGTCTGACATACGAAGGACATTGCGATATAGTTCAGGTTGTTCTTCGCGCAATTCGAGCAGTAATCCAGCACAAAATCCACTCTTCCCGTGACGGCTCAGCTACTTCTTTTGCCAAATACTCCGCTTTCGTCGTGTTGGCTAGTAACCAAGGCCAAATACGCCGTCTCCGCAACTCCCACCATCATCGCAAAAGTTCTTTTTGACATATTTTATTTATAGATGAGAGAAAAACACCAAATGAGAGAAGCTGTAATTTTCTCCTTGGTCATTACAAAATCGAAATAATAGGAAAGGTGTCATTTTAATGAGGCAAGTCGTTACCGTGTGATCGTCATTTTTTCGCAACTGACCAATGACGAACCGTAGCTTGAATGTCTCTCTAATGAGACATTTTTTCCTGACGTCACAGCTTCATTTATATGACTCGAAAAAATGACCGTGTAATCGTACCTTAAGTCTGTTCAGTCATCTGCCCAAAAATGGAATCATTTATTCATGTATGGAGAAGTAGGCACTTATTACTCATTACGTCAATACTTTGGAGCACTCTTCACAGTGCGCAGTGACTCAGTGGTTTAGTCGTCGGTTCAAGGGTTCGTATCCCGCCCAGAAACACTTTACATTTTTGCCACTGCTCCACCTCTTTCAAAGGTCTGACAAACATCCAAGAGTATAAAGCTTCTCAAACTTTGCAGTTCAGAATTGGCTTTAAATTTCCTTTCCTTCTATTCGTGTCAATAATATTCCTTCGCGCATACAAATGGTTAATGCGTAAAATTTATTTATTTTTCTGTACGTATACGTACATATCCAGCTTTCTCAGAAACAAAAACTATTGGGGTGCTTTCTCCGAAACGATCTAACTAACACTGACAGCAGGAGTCTCATACTCTTCATCAGAAGCACTAACTTGCTTAACGAGTAAAGGAAAAGCAGTTCTCAGATCCATGTGGTACCAAAACGGACCGCATATTTGTCTAAGTGTATCGGCTTTTGCTGACAGCCACATTAACCTAATCTAACCTACGAGTACTATCCCTGAATCACCTATATGAAATCCTCTACAGTAAGGGTAAGAACGCATGTGCCTTTTCATCGTGCCTGCGAAATCGCAGCCTGCATATAGTCCAATTCTTCTTCCAGCGCTGACCGTCAACGCAGTTAAAAATGAATCATATCCACTGTCAAACAAACGAATTTTAAGGGCACTCGAAGGTCCTGTAAAAAAAGCAGCGACCTGATTCTGTAGTGTTGAACAACAAGGTATAAAAAGGTCTGCCATAATGTACCTATTACCTTATTTTTCTAGGCTGTCTTTGAAATGGAACAAAAAAAATTAATGGAATTTTTTAAATGTTTATTTGGTCATTCAAGTTTTTTTGGCATCATATTTTGAAAATAATACCGTTTGGGAGGCCATGCCATTTTTGATTACCATTGGGCCTTTTTTTGTGGCGTTTTCCATTGTTTTTTCTTAAGAACTTGGGGCTATAGGTTCTTTACTTCTTGACGGATGTTCTCCTTGAGGTCTGACATAGTTTGTGGCTTGTTCACATATACCCGTGACTTTAAATAACCCCATAGAAAGAAATCTAGGATGGGCAAATCGGGTAATCTTGTGGGTCAGTGCAAATCGCCAAAAGGCTATATCAGGCGTCCGGGAAACGCCTACTTCAGAATGTCGGTGGCTTATGCAGTATGCGCCATTGCTCCATCCTGCTCATGTCGTCCAGTCCCAATTCATCCAATTGAGGACTGAAAAATGTATTGATCATAGCTTTGTGGATTTTCAGTGCCACAGAGCCGCAGCTTTCGTTTGTTTAAGTGTCCACAGATATGGAAATGGGCCTAGTCTGATGACTCATGATGATTTTTGACGCAAAATCGTCCACTTCGTTGTTGAGATTCAGGAGGGCATGAGCGTAGGTAAGACGTGATTCACGGTCAACACCCATCAGCTGATGAACTGTGTGCACTTCGTGAGGCGCCGCAGAGGCGTGTGTGGAATGGTCAATCGCTTGGCACGTCATCCGGTCGATGTCGACGGAGGCTCCACGGGATCTTCAGCAACGGCAGCGATTTCCTCGGCCGAACGATAGGTACGGGTTTTTTCCAGTGCTTGCTCCGTCCCGTGTTGTTCCAGTTTCTAAGAGTCGTGTGGCTAAACGCCTTACTGAACGCGACCACTTACGAATTATGCATCAAAAACATAGTGACGTTTGTTCCGCGTTTTTCCGGGGCACAGCGAACCATTGCTTATTCACACAAAATCTAATTGTGTTTGCTTAACAAATGTCAAAAACAAATTGACATTTGACGCCATTTTTAGAATCTATAGCCGTGTTTCGGTGCTAAGTATATACCCAGCTCAGCATAATTTTACACGCAAACTCCATTACTTTATACCGAATACATGAAATCGTAATCTCCCTAAGTAACTTAGACACCACCCGTGGAGAAAAACCCTACAACTGCACCCAAACACTTCTTTCCTATCTCTATTCTTTCTAATACCAAGTAGCTTACACTGTGTTCTTAGCATTATAAGGGTACTGTAACAACAGAAAAAAATCCCTTTAGCGTAAGCAAATTATAAAAAAAAAACAATAACAAACATAGGGACGGGCTACAGTCCGCTTGGGCGAACTGTTGGATACCCTATTCTTATTCCTATCGCTCATAAGTGGGCGTGACAAAAGTCTAAGTATGCTTGAATTTTTAAGAACGCTCTACATATTTTGTTATATAACATTTAAAGTATTTTATCAAAAAAAAAAACACTCCCTAGCTCAAATTTGGGTGTTTCAATAAAATTGCTTTATTTAATTGTGGACGTGTCAGTAGGCGGATTTAAAAAAAATTAACACATGAGAATAAAGGGCCCCTAGAGAGTATATATTATAAATTTCAGCTCCCTAGCTCAAACTTTGAACTTTCAAAAAAAAAAAAAAATTAATTGTGGGCGTGTCAGTGGGCGGATTTTGAAAATATTTACACATGAGCATAAAGGGCCCATAGAGAGTATATACTATAAATTTCAGCTCCCTAGCTGAAACTTTGGATTTTCAAAAATTAATATACCCTTAGAATAGAGTATAAAAAAAATATTTTATTTATTTGTGGGCGTGTCAGTGGGCAGATTTTGAAATTTTTTTATCCCGAGCAGTTTTAGGAGTCATAGATCATATATAAAAAATTTCAGCTTTCTAGCTCAAAATTCGATTTTTTCCAAAATTTGTTTTTTTTGATTTTGTGGGCGTGTCTGTGGGCGGATTTCAAAAATTCGTAAACTTGATTATTTCGGGACCCTAGAGAGTATATGGTTAAAATTTCAGCTCTCTAGGTCCAGTTTAAAGGCCTACTTTTTGGCTACAGACGGACGGACGGACATGGCTAGATCGACATTACTATCGATGCTGATCATAAATATAGTAACTTTTAGGGGTCTACGGGCAATATTAACGTATGTTACAAACTATGCGTCAAAATTAATATACCCTTAGAATAGGGTATAAAAATACGTTTGGATTTGCATCCTTGCTTTAATAATAATCCAAATCGCACTCTTTTAAAGTACAAACACTGCGAACACATCCTTAAAAATGAAAAGTGAATATAGAATACGATCTAGGCGTTTTATTTGTAAAATTATGCTGAGCTGGGTATACACTAGCACCGAAACACGGCTTATGTCACTTTCGGATAGGGTCATACTGTATGGTCCATCTTGTATTTCTTCGCGAATGTGTATTTTCAATAGCAATAGAAGAAACACGCATGGGCATGCGAAATCATATTTTGTTGCGGTAGCGTTTATTTGACCGCGGCAGACGAAAAACACAAATGCGTCCTTACACTAACTCTGTTGTTTTTCGGTCTATTCCAAAACCGTTTTCTATATACGAACAAATTATTAACTATTTTATTTGTATCAATCTTTTTAAAGTCCTATGGTGGTTAGCGGATCGCACGGATACGATTAAAACCTTACTTCAGGCTCATTTCCCAGGTTCCGAGCGGACGAACCTAGCATCACACGAAATTTCAAATGTGGCTGGCCGCGGGTCTGTGTAGCTGTTGGAGTGGGCAGTTTTTCTGGAAAAAATATTTAGTTCTTATAAGTTTAAATAGGCAGTAGGCTCTTTCAAACCATTTAAACTGCCCGGCGGAGACGGTTTACGGTTTATTTGCAGGCCGGGTAAAAACAACTATCCCTTTCGAATAGTAACCTCCTCATCTGGACGAGCGTCGGTGTCTGTGGCGGCAGCCAAATGATGCCTTCAAGGAGGAGTACTCTCCCCCTTCGATAATTATTAGTGGTAAGCATAGCACGACCATCACTGCGGTCGTGCAGAATGTTTTACTACACGTTTTAGAATGGTCTTATCAATCATTGCAAAACCGTTATAGTGTCCTTTACAAGAAGGAGACTGGTTTATGTTGAACCTATCACCTTTAAAGGCACCACTTGATGCTACTCCAGTGAGGTCAAATATCTGGACGTTATCTGCGATAAAAAACTTAACTGTATTGATTATTGGGAACAACTTCGTCTAGTTCAGGGGTTCCCAAACTTATTTTGTCTACTGCCCACTTTGAGAATAAATTATTTTTTAGCGCCCCCATTTTTTTACCTACTTAAAAACCACCATAACTTCAAAATAAATTAATTAATTATTGTGAACTATATTAGCGGAGATTAAACATTCATTCTAAACTAGACTTACTATAACCAGCAAGAGTTAACTTGAGACCTGAACGCAGTAGATAGTACACAACGGCGCTCAGGTCTCAAGTTAACTCTTACGGATTAGACCTGCCAATGAGATTATTGAAACGCAACTTTATAGTATTCAGACAGAGTATCTTTTATTCAAAATAAAACAAACAGAATCGATTCTAACATAAAAACTAATGTGAAGGATGAATCTGATGCTGTTTGTTGATATCAGGTTAAAATTTACTAAAGAGCAGCCGCAAGTCGCCACGTTTGGTAACATGCAAATGATTTCTCTTTTTAGTAAGCGTTGCCACAGCACTAAATCCACGTTCACATAAATATAACGATGGGAATGCTATCAAGAATCGTTGAACGATTGACCACAATCCAGGGTACAATTGCGGGATCGGTTTTTGTAGCCAAAATTCTTGGTAGCCATTTTTGAACTTGATTTTTATTTCCTCGTTTGTTGTCAATTCTATAAGTTCTTCTTTCAGCTGAGGTGACATTGCTGCATTGACATTTGAGAATGGATCCAACATCCAGTCTGGTATTTCCAAGTTTAAAATGTCCTGGTATCGTTCGGTGAAGTCAATGTGGAGGTTTTCCAAATGTTGGCAGTAGGCAAACAAGTCGTCGTTACTGCAGGATACTGATAAATTCGGAAAATTGTGAAACTCACGTCTGCCCACATTCTTTTTGTGTAGAAGCAGTTTAGCTGCAAAAGCAGCAACGACATTTTTTGTTTTAAGTAAATTTAGTTTATCGCCTTGCAGTTGGAGATTCATGTCGTTGAACAATTTATACAGGTCTGTCATGTAAGCTATATCATTCTTTGATGTAATGAGCTTGTTGCGCAATTCTGTATCTTTAGTTTCCAAGAACTCTATCACAGAGTCAAACAGGTTGTAAAATCGAGTCAGACAATTGCCTCTTGACAGCCAACGTACTTTAGTATGAAACAACAAACGGTTGAAATCTTCGTCATTAGTAAAACAAAGATGATGAAATAATCTATCATTCAAAGAGCTGTTACGGATTTTATTGACTGCTTTGATGACATATTGCAGTGATTGAAATAGTCGTTAAATTTCTAGCAACCAAATGTTGTCTATGAATAACGCAATGTACAGCAAGGACATCTGGAATTTTATTTTTTTAAGTACGCTATAAAGCCTTTATGGCACCATGTCATAGCCGGAGCGCCATCCGTAGCAACTGATATAATATTTTTCAAGGGAATCTCTTTCTCACGGCAAAACTTTTCCAATGTATTGAATATGGTTTCGCCTTTTGTATCGGTCTCTCAATTTCTAGCAAACAATAGTTCTTCACATATTTTATCATCTTTAATAAACCTCATGTAAGACAGCAACAATGCTTCATTAGTTGGTAAAGTGGACTCATCGAGCTGAATTGAGAATTGACTAGTCCTCAGATGATTGCACAATCTTTCGGTGTTTTCAGCCATTTCATTAATTCGTCTTTGCACAGAACTATTACTCAAAGGAATTTTTCGGATAATATCTGTGGCCGGTTTATGAAGCACAGTAGTTATTACTTTCTTCATTGCTGGCAAAATTAACTCTTCTCCGATGTTGTGTAGTTTGCCTTTTTGAGCAATTAACAAAGAGATATTGTACAAAGCTCGAAGTCCGTCGTCATCTTGCTTAGCAGCCGCCGAAAATAGTTTTGCTGCACTTGGCTGAGTATTATGCTTCTTCTCTAGGTCTTGAAAATATGCTACATTCTTTCCTTTTTTATCATTTTATTCAAATGATCTTGCAGTCTTGAAGGCTTCATTGCTTCATTCGAAAATGTTTTTAGACAAAGAAGGCACAAAGGCAACGATGGGTTTGTGGGATTTTCAATGAATCCGAATTTAATATATTCCGCACAGCATTGCCGTGTCTTCTTTTTTACTTCCGACATTGTTTTGTTTTGAGAAATACGTAAGTGATGAACTTAAGTACAGAAATGCAAAAACTTGTTAAAACATGATTGCGCGCGGTCTATTATCTACGAAAATTACCTATCTAGGAATACAAATTGAACCTGTTCTCAGAGACAGAATGTAGGTTGTGTCTGGAAGAGAATGAATCCTTCGAACACATTCTCTGTAAATGCCCGGCACTTCGTTACTTAAAATTCTTCCGCCCAGGATGTGTGGGCCTTCATAAGGGAAGTGGTGCATCTCTTGGAATACTAAGCCCTTTAGATACAAAAGATCTTTCAGATCGCAGTGTCAACCAGACAAGTGGGCAGGGGTATTTATAAAAAAGGTGTTTTGAAGTAAACTAAATACTTGATAAATTTAACGAAATGTTATTTGGGTCGCTTAATTGCGCACAATTTTGAATTTTGAAATGTAAATGACAGAAACAATGTTATTTTTTGTCTTATTATCAACCGCTTATCTTAATTGTAGCACAATGTTACAGTGACTAATGTCCTTTACCCAAAATAATACTGCGGGCTAATCAGATTATTACATTATATGTATCTATTCAAGAGCTAAAAGCGCTGTCAGCCCTTTATGTGTGGCTTGCACAGGGGACTGAGGCGTTTCTGTGATCACGCAAACATACCAGCTAATGCATTTAACGTGCGTAGCTGATTGTACGTTTGGGTTACCGCTATTTGGTTCTAACCGTATGACTATAATTTTTGTTTCTTCTACTTGTCATGCAACACATGAAAGTTAAACAAGAAGATATTCTCTCTACACTGCTGGACGATGTAAATAATGAAATGAATACTGAATAGATTTGTGTTGTATTTGACTATAGCACACCCTTTGGTTTTATTTAAAAAGAAAAAAAAACCTGAACTTAGTTTGCAAGGTAATGGCAAAAATTTAAATGGATGTACAAATGTCAAAGTGACTTGTGTATACATGTTGTTGACTCAATGAAAATTACAAATGAAAAAATAAACAGTAAACAGTTGGCCACATGACTTGTAATGTGTGTAGGTAAACAGAAGTTGGATGTAAAATGCGAAATGGCGACTTGATGTTTGCTATCTTGTGACTTGTAACTTGCATATGAATAGCATTTACCCAAATCGAGGTTGTATGAACAAATAAGTGGTAGTTTTGCAATCACTAGCGGATCGTAATATATTCGAGTAATTGTCATTTTACCTAGAAGATGGTTATTTGAAGAGTTGGTTTAAAATTTAATTAGTGACTTATTTCTTCACATTCAAAACTACGATGAAATACTGCACTTCGGCCCAGATTTTGAAGTCCAATTTAATTTAAAAGAATTAAGTGTAGCTACCTACTTATGTCATTGTTAACAAGTATGTCGGACAATTTTTGAACTTCGAGAAATGACAAAGTTTGCTGACAGTGCTTTATTACATTTAAGAATTTATAAGAAACGTGAAAAGCCTTCACGTCAAAAACATACCAGGTGCCAGGTGTCATAATGTGAATGTGCCATAATTTTTGAAAATGTCGTCAAATGTCATTGTGCTTCGACATTTACATAAATAGTTGACAACAAGTAATGAAGCGACACACACCTGAAGAACGCGCAATAATTGAAATTGTTACCCAAGATTTTGAAGTCAAGTTTTATTTAAAATAATTAAGTATAGGTAGCAGAGCTGTCAACTGATGTCATAAAAATTATGCCCAATTTTTCATAAAATTATGCCCTCCCCAATTAAATTATGTCCATTTTTAAAAAAAAATTCAAAATAAAAATGGAAATGGAATAAGCATTCATTTTTGGTATTTAAAGGGTCTTTCATTAACCCTGGATAACTAAACATTCGTCTTACAGACTACCATACCCATGCACATTCGCTAGTTCGATACGATGGGGTTGCAACAGCTTGTTATCTCTCTTAGTACCTTCGTTATTGGTTACGTCAGTAACTCGTAGGCGGTCTTCGTAGTAGTGCGGTCGGTAGTTGTGGAGATTTTACGCGAACGTAGTCAAATAGTCGAGTCTTTAGTACTTAGCTACTTATTTTTGTCAAGGTTTGTATTAATTCATTTTATTCTTATTTATCTTTTTCAGTTATTGGATTTATTATTTATTCGTAAAATAATTAAATATCTTATAAATATGAATAACAAATAACAGTATTTATAATATATTACATTTTTTGTATGTAGGTATTCTTGCATATTTTCGGGTTTTAGCATCATTTAATTTTTGTAAACAGATGGATTTGAGGGGAGAGTTCTATGGCATTCTAAATATATCCATAATTAACTCGTATGTAATATATGTAATTAATATGATAAAGATGCTGCAAACAACAATGAACCGGAGGGATTTCGCATTTGCAATAGCGGATGGTCTGGTGGAGCCTTTTTTTACAGGAGCATTATCATACAACATCTTTGAGGCGTGAAATCAAGTATACAAGATATTTTAAACATTGAAGAGGTTCAACAAAGTTGGTCTCAAGTAGAAAGAAATAAACGAAAAATTTGCTCTTTTTGCCAATCGAGGATACGCAGGATGACAAAGAACAAATGCCGGTACTGAAACAAGGCCATTAGTGGAGATCACACAATACACATTTGCAATAAATGTTCAAATTAATTTTTACCAAAATTTTTACTTTTACTCAATAAATAAAATAACACTTCTTCGTTCTATGTACTTATTTAACAATTAATGATGAGCTTATTAACAATTTTAGTATTTCAATTCGAAGTCTGGAAGACGAATGATTAGTTACAACGGGACTTCAAATTAAGTTTAGTTATCCATGGTTAAGGACTTGACAACTTCTTTTTTGAATAAAATGCAAACTAGTTGAGATATCTCAAAAAATGTATAAGCTTGAACTACCATCAAAACATTTATGAATGCAATTCGACTTCGTTCATATGTTCACGACGGGAACGTATGCCGCGGTCGATACGTTGAACCCAATTTTCGATGACTCGGTCGCACATTTCGACCGGTACGGCCGCTATTTTTCATTTCTTTTCATTTCATTTCATTTATTTATTTACAAAAGCCTTGAGATGAAATCTCATTTGTGGCTTAAAAATATATATATTATAATTTATGAACATAATAAGTAAAGAGTATTATTATTATTATTAAAAGGAATTCACAAACTTATCGAAAAAAAGAGAAAAAAAAGAAGAAAATTAGATACATGATAACAAGATATGAATTACTGAAAAATGTTAAAAGAATTAAAATAAAAACAAGAGATCAAAAGATTAATGAATGAACAAAAAGTGAAAAAGCAAAGCTATAGTGGGGTCTTGGAGATGTTCCTTTAAAGAGCGAATAAAATTATCTAAATTTACAATCGTCCCCAACAGTGACCCTTGAGGGACACCAAGTTTAAGCTCTACGAAGTTAGAGACCAGAGGACCCAAGCAAACGGCTTGCCTTCGATTAGACAGGAAGCTTTTAATCAATTTGAGAGCCCCTGACGAGCAATAAAAATGGTGTTGTAATTTATGCAGTAAGATCGAGTGGTTTACTGATCCGAAAGCATTAGAAAAATCAAGTAAACTCAAAATCGATACCTTGTCCGCAGACAATGCAATCCGAATATCATCATGCACTTTTAGAATAGCCGAGACGCAACTGTGCTTCTTCCGAAATCCAGATTGCAGGGGTGACAGCAGATTGTGAGACTCAACGAATTCGGAGAGCTGATTGCACATGAGTGTTTCCAAGCCTTTTGACAGGAATGGCAGAATGCTGATTGGTCGATAATTCGATGGGTCAATACTTCCCGCCTTTTTTTGTAAAGGAATGACTTTAGCGATCTTCCAGGAACTCGGGAAAAACGACCTAGTCAGACAGTCATTGTAAATATTAGCCACGCTTGGAAGGATGACCGGGAGCAGCAGACGAATAAATTTAGGTGAAACTTCATCCAGGGATATTGCATTGGATTTAATTGCATTAAGAGCAACGAAACAATCCTCAAGTGAAACGCAGTTAAATGAGAAAGATCCCTCAGGAAAGTTGGAGAGAGACACAGGAATCACTCGTGGGTTAGAGTTGTCAGAAGACAGGGCGAACAAATGATTCAGTTTGTTCGCAAAATCGAGATCCGCAGGGCACTCCATGTCAGGTTTCCTAATCGCACCCAAGCTCCTTAAATTATTCCATAATATTTTCGTGGAGTTTCTTGACACATCTAATTTGTTGAAATAGTATGTTCTTTTGGCGTGATTTATAGCACTTACCGTTCTGTTTCTACAGGCGGTATAACGATTCCAATCGTTAGTGGATCTTGTATTTTTGAACACGCTGTACAAAAAATCTCGTTCACATTTTTAGTTGCTAATGGCAGATGTAAACCACGGACAGTTATTGGATGCGATTCTTCTCTTTAATGGAACATACTTATCATATAAATATTTCAATAGATTAGTTAGAAAATCAACTTTAAAATCTGTCGAGGTAGAAATTCTTAGAGGACGCCAATCTATACCAGCTACTTCCAGGGAGAGTTCCTCCATGTTGATGCGGTAAAAATCGGCAACGTCATGTTCAGACCTATCAACATCCACATCATAAATCAGGTAAATTAAATGTTTGGTTGAAGAACAAAACTTTATTTTTGTTCGAAACGACAAATAAGTCAATGGCTGTAGTAGTATATATAGCTTACTATATCTAGTCCATGCGAGTCTAAAACATTCATCAAGTGATCCGATGACCCAGTACCAATGCTAACGTCAACGTTAAGATCGCCACAAAGAATAATGTTTTCATAACTTGCAGCATGCCTAGACAGGAATGAGTCAAACTCAGCAAAGGGAAATCTACCTGGATGCCTATAAGTACAATTAATTAGCACTTTCTCGTGTGGTAACGTAATCTCCAAAAGTAAACATTGGATGTCATTGTGTTTTAGGAAATCTAAACAGAAAACACGTATTCCCTCTCGTACATAAATTAAGACACCTGAGCAACGAACATCACCATCACAGCGAAACAGACGATAGCCCTTAATTATACCCTATTCTAAGGGTATATTAATTTTGACGCATAGTTTGTAACATACCTTAATATTGCCCGTAGACCCCTAAAACGAACATCGTCAAACCATGTTAGTCTAGGTTATTTAACATATTAAACCACATCAAATTATTTTCCTTTTAAACAAAAAAAAAACTCATAACAATGGTCACACTTCAAAAGACGGAGACGATATGGAACTGAGCTCAGGTTCATTTTAGTGACCCCGATTATAGCGAATGTATGTTCAAGGTGACAACGAAGTGCCGATCCGTGTTCCATACAATTTTTTTAACATTTATTTTATACAAAATGCCTTACAATGGTTTTGTATTTTATTTGTACAGTGAAATTCGCCTATAGCGACCTTGGTTATAACGACCATGCGGATTTAACGACGCAAGTTCCGAGTCCCTTGATTTCACACCATATTTTCAAAACAAATTCATCCTGATATAGCGACTTCGGATATAAAGACGATTCTGTCTATAGCGTCCGTTTTTTGCAAGAATTTGAATTTTTTTCCGGATATAGCGACGAAACAAAAAAAGATCACCTAGTTGCCTGTGCAAAATGTCGTTGGTTTCGTTTGCTTGTATAGCGTCCGTTTTTTTGCAATAATTTTAATTAAAAAAAAATCATCTAGTTGCCTGTGCAAACTCAAAATTACCATTGGTTTCGTTTGCTTGTCCTCCTTCTTTTTTTTCTTTAGTTGTTACAAACTCGAAAAGTGTTGAATCCTAGGAAAAAGAGCAGAGTTTCGCGGGACTTACTAAGTTTATTTGAAGTAAGAAAAAAATTTATTTTTTCGATTCCGGGAAAAATTAGTGTGTGTTATTCTGTAGAATGGAATCTAAAAAAAGGAAAACTTTTACTATTAAGGAAAAGGCTGCCATAATTTGGAGACCTGAAGCAGGAGAATCCAACTCAAATCTTGCAAAAGAAGTCAATGTTCTACAATCAGTGGAATGTGGAAAAATAAAGAAGCTATTCAAAAAAGTTTTGAAGCGAAATCAATAAAAGTAAAAAAGATTCGTTCTTCAAAACATGCGGACATTGAAGAATCATTATTAAAATGGTTTAAAACTCAGAGGAGCAATAGTTTTCCCATCACAGGGCCATTACTGCAAACAAAAGCAAATGAAATTGGACAATTGCTTGGAAATGATTTTCAATGTACTGAAAATTGGATCTACCGTTTTTGTATGCGAAACAACATTGTATTCGGAAAAAATTCGGGAGAAGCTAACAGCGTTCAGCCAGGGCTATGCGATGAGTGGTTACAAAAAGTATGGCCAATAGTTCGAGGAGAGTACCAACCCTGTGAAATTTTTAATGTGGACGAAGCCGGCCTTTTTTACAAATTAAGACCTGACAAAAAGAATGAAATTTAAAGGAGAGAAGTGCACAGGTGGGAAAATGTCAAAAGAGAGAATAACCGTGCTCGTTGGTGCAAATATGGACGGATCGGAAAAACGAAAACTGCTTTTTATAGGCAAATCAAAAAATCCAAGATGTTTTAAAGGTACCAAGTGCTTGCCAGTTGAATACACAGCAAACAAAAAGGCTTGGATGACCTCCGAAATTTTCGAGGGAGTTTTACGAAAATAGGATACAGAGCTTAGGACAAAGAAAAAGAAAGTTTTGTTAATTGTTGATAACTGCCCTTCACATCCGAACACTCAAAACCTTTCTTCAATAAAACTGGTCTTCCTTCCGCCCAATACAACATCGATATTGCAACCAATGGACCAAGGTGTTATAAGAAGCCTTAAAAGCAATTTTCGCAAAAATCTTGTGCTCAAAATGATTCGGGACATAGAAGTTAATAAAGAATGTACCATTGGATTATTAGACGCTGTCAGCATGGTGGCCACAGCTTGGGATCGTGTCACTAGTAACACAATTGCTAACTGTTTTAAGCATGCTGGCTTGCAGACTTCGAACAACTCTCGAAACGAAGATCGGTCGTTATAACCGAATTCCACTGTATTTGTATTTATTTTTGAACTTATTAATACACGATACTACAAGATTTATAATCTTAAAATTAAGTATCTAGTAGATAATAATACAAAACATTTTAGGGAAAAGGAAACTTATATGAAAGTTATTAAAAGTACATTTACAAACTAATTGATATTATTATTTATTTATTTTTATTTTTTTTTTATTTTTTTTTATATATATAAAGATTGTATTCTTAAATATTTCTTTGATAAAATAAGGTTGATAGGTGTTGAAATATCCTCCTCTCGAACATGAAGTAATTGTCTGCAATTCGACAGGAAGAGAATTCCAGAGTCGAATTCCTGACACAATGAAGGAGCGTTCTGCTATTGTGTGAGAAAAGCGTGTAAATATCAAGCAAACTCCTCTACGTGACTGAGAAAAATGTATCATTTCACTTAAGTATACCGGACATTTGTTGTGAATAATACTATGCATGTTTAAAAGATTTCTGAAGGAGTAGTATTTATCCAGGTTGATACCCAGAAGAGTAGAATTAAAACGTGAAACACTGGTGTGCCTACGGACATCATATATGTAACGTACACAATCATTAAACGCAACATTTAGTTTACGATGACATTCATAATCCATGGAAGGATAGACATTACAATTGAACGTAAAGAACGGAACAATCAGGCTTTTTACTAGACGCAGTTTCATGCTGGGAACCAGCAGGTGAGATGAACATCTTAGGGTACGAAGACCGGCGTAAACTTTCCTAATTGTGTCAGAGACTGCATCACAGCAACTAAGGGATGAGTTAATGCAGAAGCCCAGATATTTAACCTTACAGACATACGGAATAGTTTTGCCACCTAGTTCAATCGCTGGAAAACCAAGTGAATTAACTTGAGATCTCGAGAGGATCATAGCCTCAGTTTTCAATGGATTAAGCTGAAGTTTATTTAATGAAGACCATCTATGAATTCTCCCTAGATCTTCGTTAACTCGAGCAACACAATCTTCCATTAAACCTATAGGTCGAGCTAGGTATATTGAAACATCATCAGCATACATCAGCACTTTGCAGTTTACAGCCGATTCAGGAAGGTCGTTAATAAATATTGAAAACAGCAGCGGGCCCAAAACTCAACCCTGTGGCACCCCGGAATTCACAACCGATGGTAAGGATGTTCCACTCACAGTTTCGACAATCTGCACCCTATTTTTAAGGTAGTCACTCAATAATTTAATGGCAGCAGAGGAAAAATTATACTTATTTCTAAGTTTGGCTAATAAAATTGAGTGATCAATGCTGTGAAATGCTTTAGTGAAGGCCAGGAGTACCATAAGTCCAAAATTGCCAATATCAAGTGCAAAACGTAGATCAGAAGTTACCTTCAACACGGCTGATTCGCAGCTGTGATTTTTTCGAAAACCTGACTGCCATTCCGATAACATTTTATGCAAAGCTAGATAGTTTTGTATTTGTTTAGCAATCATTTTTTCCCAAACTTTGGAGAAAAGACACAAAAGACTAATGGGCCGGAAATCTGAGGGGCTCGACGGATTCACTTTTTTGGGGATTGGTACAATAGTGGCTTTTTTCCATTTCAAGGAAACTGACAGGAGTAAATACATGCATTGAAAATGTGCAACATAAATCTTAGTATTAATGGTAAAATCAGCTTTATAAAATTTTTAGAAATGCCATCAGGGCCGAGAGCATTTGATTTGACTGAACGAATAGCATCCAGAACGTCGGCTACCCCAACACACTCAAAAGAAAAAGACTGGTCAGAGCTCTCATATCGTGACACAACATAGGGTTCGTTTACAACACTGGGAGATGGAGCAAAAAATCGGCTATATCTTCTGGATTCAAGGAGCATTTTAATTTGCTTCTATCGGCAGTTACACCCTCATCTTTGAGGTTTCTCCAGAGATCTTTTGAGCATAATGAAGGATCAAGTCTTTTCAGTAAATACGTAAATAGTACGTAATAAGTAAATCTTTTAAGTGAGCGAATAGCAGCATTGACGTTATTACAAGCAACTGTGTACTGTCTTCTGTTAAACACTGAAGGGTTTCTTTTATATGTTTTATAAAAACGCTCTCTCTCTCTCTGATACGCAACTTGATGTCATTGCTGTACCAAGGGCAGTGTTTAGGTTTAACCATTTTTGTGACTATAGGAACGTAAGCATTATATAATCTGCCTACAATAGAATTAAATAGCTCAACTTTGTCGCTAACGTCAGGTAAGTTATAAATTTCGTGCCAATTGAAGTTGCTACTGCCGCGTTCAAGGTTTGCTAAATCGAAATTTCGATATGATCTGTAACTATAAAATCCACTGTTACGTAAGTCGTTGACATGAAAATCAAGAGAGCAAAAAATAAAATCGTGAATGAATTCAGAAGTAGGTCTTACTTGCTCATTACCGAGAATTCTGTGCTTTGAGCTGGTCAAGAACAGATCAATCGAAGATGGATTCGTGCTCGACTGAAAGCATGTCGGGTACCTATTGTTAATGACCGACAATCCCAGTTTATCACAGAAATAGTGAACAAACGTGTAGTGCTGTTGTTATCCAAAAGATTAACATTGAAATCACCACCTACTAACAAATGATTATACTTTGGACTTAACTTCAGTAGGATATCTTCCAGTTCCGTTAGATACTCCTCTCTAAAACAGTTAGGGGGACAGTAAACAACAACAAGTAGGCATTTTTCAAGAGAGTTGTTAAGCTCAATACAAAGAAACTGTACTACTGAAAGGCTTGACGAATAGATATTATTGGACGAAATATTTTCTCTAACGTACATACACACACCACCTCCGATTCTGTCTGAACGATCATTCCTAAACAATTTAAAACCAGCAAACATAACGAGTTGGGAAAAAATACTAGGATTAAGCCATGATTCAGACACCATAACTACATCTAACTTGGAAGTACTAAGCATTTGATAAAGAACAGTATACTTGGACCGTATACTTCCCGCATTTAGGTGACATATACTCAGACCGTTGAATCCATCACACAATACGTTGAGAACGATCCTTACATTGTCAGGATCTAAGCCGAAGACCATTAAAATCGGTCAGCAATGAAAACAATACCCATTCAGAAGAGGACATTTCAACAAAAATCAGACCTAGGAATCCAAAAAAGTTAAAGAGTTAAAGAAGATTTAATAGATTTTAGCCATGGTTGCTGGCTTTTCGAGGCCCAGCACCTTGTTTAACTCTTTGGGTGCCTTAATCTAGTTTAAGTTTAACTAAATGGATTAAAACAGCCCAGAGTCGATATCGTTGCGTTCAAATAGTTGGACCGAGGACGTAATGAAATTTCAGGTCAAAAGCCCTTTTTTTGTGTAACTCGGTGAAAATCATCGAATGACATCGCATGCGAGCCTCGCGATAGTGTGGGGCTTCAATCGACTTAAAACACCGGAGAGGGCATAAGATATGCCACCCTTCAAATTATCGCACCTAGTCATCACCTAGTCATCAAACGAAAGCAATTTATTTTTATTACCCCTTTTTTTAGAGCACTTGTGTTGGTATGTTTAATCACTCTTTTCTTGTAATTTTATTATCTATGGTGTCATTGCCATTAACTGGCGGTATATAAGTTGTTGGCCTTTTCATTTTCTTTGTAGTCTTCCACAGTGAGTATCCTGTACTAGCATCGTTTTTCAAGTTGCTAAGGTGTCTTTATACTTACGAATTTTGCAGTTTTATATTTTTTTCTTAACTTATTTGTTAATCTATTAAGCATTGTCTTACCACTTGGGGCTCAATTGTTGCCAGCGTTTACAACGTTTTCTTTTTTTCAGATATAATGTCGCATATTATTTATTTATATACATTTGGTCTCGAGAAACCTGATTCCAAAAGATGACTCAATCAAATGCACCAAAATCAGCAAGGCTGATGGGTTTGTTGCGTCTTTCAAGATTGTTGCCCCTTCAGTATATTTTGAAAAGCTGTGCAATAGCACTGCATGGCCTCATAATACATTAGTTAAAGAATTTACACCCCGTTCGACAAAAAGTCGCAGGAAAGATTGTCCGCCCGTGTTAAAAAACCAAGTAGGCTGTCTCTCTACTATCAAAATGTAAGGGGACTCCGCACAAAAACCGCTGAAGTATATTTAAACTCCTAAGCCCTCTCTCATGATATCTTCTCCTTGACGGAAACATGGCTTAATGCCGGAATTTTAGACACGGAACTCTTCAATCATGAGTTCTCCGTATTCAGAAACGACCGTCATAACAATGACCTGAAAGCGCTTGGAGGAGGTGTCCTGATCGCTGTTCGTTCCAACCTTGAGTCACGAAAGATTGACTTTCCATTTCAATTTAATGTCGAAGTTATCTGTGTAAAAATTACACTTAAGAACAAACATTTATATGTTGTTAATGCGTACATTCCATCGTCTCGTCTATGTTCTTTGTATTCGGAACTTTCTATGGCACTAGACCATATTTTTGACATATCTTGTTGTGACAGCACTGTCTTACTTATAGGCGACTTCAATCTGCCACATATTGGATGGGTACCTTATGAGGATGATTCTCATTTCATTCCATCCTTTGACTCTGCCCAACAAGAGCTCGCTTTACTTGACAACATTTTGTCTTTTGACTTACAGCAAACAAGCTGTATAAAAAATTTCAGAAATCGAACTCCCGATCTTGTTTTCTCTTCTGACTCTGTTAGGTGATTCTGGAATCCCACTTCAGTATAACTAACATAGATAACAATCATCCACCCTTGGATGTATTTATTGAACTAGGCGCACATTTGTACGAAAATAGTAATTCGTATGACCGTTCGCAATCTTTTGACTTTCGGAAAGCAAATTTTCAAAGGCTTTCTGATGAAATTAACAGCTTTAATTTTAACCTTACTGCCTTATCTAATATTGAAGATGCAGTAGGTTCTTTTTATTCTTTGATGGATAACTGCATGAAAAAAGTGATTCCTGTGAAATCCTCTAGGAATCTGAAAACGTCCCATCCCTGGTACACTAAAGAGTTCAAATCGATACGAAACAGACGTAATAGGGCTTGGAAGAACTATTTAAAAAGTCTCTGCCATTCAGATCTTGAACTCTATCTCACATTATTCAATGATTTCAAATCTTTATCCTGCAACTTATATATTGAGTACATAAGTAAAATGGAATGCTCTATAAAATTGGACCCCAAACTTTTTTGGGGATTTGTTAATTCTAAGAAAAAAACCGATGGTTATCCATCGAAGCTTACTTACAATAGTTCGACAACTGCTGATTCGCTAGCTGCAAGCAGGGAGACCCCTCTTCACATTGATGATCAATATTTTAGTTATCTAACTAGCTGTTCCCAAATAAGTTTTAGTAGTATCTCGTTCGATTTGGAAACAATTTTAAAATGTATTTCCTCTCTGAAGAATGACTATTTATCAGGTCCTGATGGCATTGCACCGATTGTTCTTAAAAAATGCAGTCATGCAATTGCTCCATATCTTAAGTATCTGTTTGAATTGTCCATTAGTACAGGTAAATTCCCTAATCTATGGAAAAGTGCTTTTATCACACCTGTATTTAAAAAAGGCGAACGTGATGATATCACTAATTATAGGCCCATTTCAAAGCTTTTGTGTATCCCTAAGCTTTTTGAATAAATTGTTTGTGAAAAGTTAATATTTCTTTGTCGCAATATAATTTGTAATGAACAGCATGGATTTTTAAGAAACAGATCCACTGTCACTAATCTATTAAGTTTCTTGCATGATTGTTCTAATGCCTTGGAGAATAAGGGCGAAATGGATTGCATATACACGGACTTCTCTAAGGCTTTCGACCAGCTGTCCCATGAAATAATCGAATTTAAGCTTAGGGCTTTTGGCCCTACCCATGTTTCATAAAATGGGTTAATTCATACCTTAGATCAAGGGTTTACCAAGTGAAATTTAGAGGATCGCTATCTGTATCTTTCACAGCTCAGTCTGGAGTTCCCCAAGGAAGTCACCTCGGACCAATTTTATTTATACTTGCCATTAATGATGTTAAGGCATGTATAAATCACAGTAATATCCTGATCTACGCTGATGATATGAAAATATATAAATCTATCACTAGTCAGCAAGACAGAATGTTTCTTCAATCTGACATTAATAGCTTCGCAAATTGGTGTGATAAAAATGGTTTATCCCTGAACCCAACTAAATGTCAACATATGACATTCTCTAGAAAGACTATCCCTTCCACCTTTCAATATTCTCTGTCTCAACATATTCTTTGTAATGTTGATAATTTTAAGGATCTTGGGGTTTATTTCGACCCCAAACTGGTTTTTGCTAAGCATATTAATTCTATTATTAATAAATCTAATTCTATGCTGGGCTTCGTAAAAAGGTGGGCCAAAGAATTTAATGACCCTTACGTTTCTATGTCATTGTACAATTGTTTCGTCCGTCCGATTCTAGAGTATGCCTTTCAAGTTTGGACACCGTTCTACAACCTTCATTCAAATCGAATAGAGGCCATTCAACGTAAATTTATTCGATTTGCACTTAGAGGACTCCCATGGGATGATCCATTTAACCTTCCTCCCTACAGTCAACGTATCAAGCTTCTTCAAATGTTACCCCTTTCTCAACGAAGGCTTAATAGCGATATCATTTTTTTACAGCAACTTCAACGACATTTTTTTTTTAATACGATTACACCGCTAGACACTGTGATTGGATGTGGTGGATGTAGTGAATTCTGAATACAATGCAACAACAATTCTATGCTGGGCTTCGTAAAAAGGTGGGCCAAAGAATTTAATGTCCCTTACGTTTCTATGTCATTTTATAATTGTTTCGTCCGTCCGATTCTAGATTATGCCTCTCAAGTTTGGACACCGTTCTACAACATTCATTCAAATCGAATAGAGGCCGTTCAACGTAAATTTATTCGATTTGCACTTAGCGGACTTTAATGGAATGATCAATTTAACCTTCCTCCTTACAGTCAACAATCAAGCTTCTTCAAATGTTACCCCTTTCTCAACGAAGGCTTAATAGCGATATCATTTTTTTACAGCAGCTTATATCCGGTCAAATAGATGCACCTGACTTGCTGTCGTCTATTGGCTTTAATTTTCGTGGTGGTGCCCATAATATGCGCAGTGCTGAATTATTGTTTAGCCCCCATCATAGAACGAATTATGGGAAGCATGAGCCTATTAGTCGCATGAGTAGAATCTATAATCTAAATGATCATGTGATTGACTTGCATGTTAGTAAAATTAAGCTAAAAAATATTTTGCGTAATAATGCTTTAATGTCTTAAATTGTTTGCATTATTTTGTGTCTGTGTTAGTATTTTGTAGGTACATAATTATTGTATTTTTAATTGTTTTGTCCTTACTAACACCTGCACTAAATGATGAGCCTGTGAGAGCACTTTTTGTGCCGGCAATTTCTGCTCGTGATAGTTGCTTGCTGTAAGCACTCCACGACACAGAGCTGATAGTGTATAAAAAAAAAAAATATTTCTCTGGGATATACGTTTCTTTTAATTTTAGGGCTTGACTAAAGCTGTCAAAGTACTGTACATGTACTTCACTTTCTACTTGCTCTGCTGTAACAATTATTGCGGATAAATATCGATTTAGGATGAAGGAGATTTTTTCAAGAGAAATTTGGAAATTATCCTGGGATATTTTGAACGTGGATATTATAAAAAAAGGATATAAACAGAAGTACTCCTCTATACAGCTCTTCGACTTACAAAAAAAGTATATTTTAAAGGTGGGATATTTTGAACAAGGATATTTTGATCGAGGATATTATAACAAGCAATATTAACAGAGGTTACCATTCACATTTTTATTGCGGATCGAATTACACAATAAAGGGCTAAGAATAATTTCATTTTAAGTGGTTTTTTGTGATCAGATAACGAACTTGCAGCTAGGCTGCCGAGCTTTCCGTCAATATACATTGGCCTAGCGTTCGTCGATTTACTTTGAATGGTGGAATCAGCAACAGTATCTTCAGAATGCTACCAAGTGAAGTGGAGGCTGGAGTGACTGCGCTCTTTCACGGCTTGCCACTACCGATCATCAGACTCCTCTTCTTGTTGTGCTGGTATATTCTCCATTCATTATTCTCGAAAAACCCTTTCCTCCACTGGTCTTCTTAGGCAAGCAAACTACGCATTTTGCCATTGAAGCAACAAGTTCAGTACAGCCTGGAAAGGGGTTTCTTAATACTTTTCATATGGAAACATTCATCTTAAGATGTCGGTCTCTTCGTTTTGTGCAAACAACTAAAATTTGCACAAGACACACTAGCTTCTTACTTGCGTCTTAAATATTCACAAATATTCCTTGTAATTCATTTTCGGGAAAGATTATATTAGTTTGGTCTACTAGAAGATTTTACTTTGTACTTGGACCTTATCGTTTTCAACATTTAATGCTTAACATGCATGTACAATAAAATAAAACAAATAAAATGATGAACACATCACTTGGCAATTGCTGTTCCATAACAGTCATACAAATTATAATTACTGAAATAATTCCAACTTTAATGTGTCCCTGCGGAATTGCAGGGCAATTTATCTTTATAAACTTAATTTGCATCAAATAACGGCGCGTTAAATTGTTCTTTTATATCAATAGTGTCTCGTAAAAAAATTTAATCAACTCGATGCTATCGAGTTTTGAATGCATAAAATATTAGTAGGTACTATCTCCATAACGCTTCTGAAGGCAATGAAGGTGTCATATTGTGGCATAGTGATTGCAGAGTAATAAAGGCGGAGGTACATGTCCTCAATCTAAGCTTTAGAATGTGCATAACTGGTATATCGAGTTCGTCTTTGGTGTTGCAACATTCGTAATAGATTCGAAACTTGCAGACATCTTCATAGCTCAAGTGCTACATTTGTTATATTGATCCAAAAATTAGCACCTACGCTGGTTAGTTTGACTGCTTACCAAACGTATTTGATGCGTCACGTATTTGATGTGTCACATACTTTTTTTTACAAGACCTCGTAAGTAGGCACATTCGAACGAACATCCACACATATGTGGGTGCTAATCCAATTGCAGGTAATCATTCGTACAATGATTGGGACGCGGAGACAATAATTGTTATTCGTTCCAGCAAACCAAAAAAAGAATACCTTTTATAAAAAAAAACACAAATTGATATATCATAACGATTATGGTTCATCGCCAGTATAACAATTCACAAATAACTCCAGTTCTAACATAGGAAGGGTATTTTTTTTGGTTGTGTTTAGTTTCGCGTGAAAGCCATTAACCATTTGTCTATTCACATTAGCTAGTTCTGCTTTGAACATGAGCTAGATGTGTTAACAGTTGGGCTGGTGTGAATAGCAATTTGGTACCAGTGACACGTTATATATATTTAATCCCAATACGAAACAAATTTGACCAACTTCTTTTTATGCTGTATTTCGAACTATTCCATTCATGAGTGACTGTTTCCAATTTAAGTTATTGTGAACGGGCGATTCTGGGGTGGAATCGGCTAAGGTGATAGTCGCTCGTCGCTTTTTAGATTGTCGTTTTTCTTTATCAACATTTTCTCTGTGTAAAGCGATTGCATTGGCAGCACTGTCATTTGTTCCTCCAACAGTCAAATTAAACAGCAATCTGTTAACCTCGTTTCAAGTATCAAATCATACAACTCGAAAATATCTGCACGTTATGTGTGTGTGTGTAAAAAGAATAAACGACTTCCGCCAAAAACTATATGCATTTATATACCTACACATGTACCTATGGATTTTACTTTGGGGTTGTAGAATATTTGATTTATTTCTAAAGTTATAATCTTCATGTTCATCTCTGAATGAGAACATAAAATAGGAAAAACTTTACACATATTCTGGGTAAATGACATATATAAAGCCTAAACAAATACTTTTGGATATTCACAGTCAATTTTAAACAAATAAATAATACTCTATAATACTCTACAGGGATATACACTCGACAGCAAAAAAACCGGCCCACCCGCTACGTTCAAGCTCTGATTCGATTTTCTTTAAAAGTATAACACATACAACTAAAAAAGTGGTGCCTATAGAAAGTGCTTTTCATGTCAATTAAAATGATTTTAAATTTATTCTTAAGTACCGTTAACTCCCATTGTAATCAAGCAAGAAACACAATGCTAACGATTTGCTTTGTTTTGTCTAGATTTTGTGATTACCGTTCTTTTTTTTTACAATGAGGTTAGTCAGTGTCTGTTATAATTTTTTTTTATATTTAGTCCAGTGTTTGCTCAGCCGCGTGTATTTTTGAGTTTTTTTTACGTTGTTAATAATGGATACGACACCTCAGGAAGCAGCTCAAGCTGTAGCACTACTTCAAGCAGGCGTTGCGTAACGTGAGGTCGCTCGAAGACTTCAAATTAGCAGATCGACGTATAGGTACGGGCAGACCTAGGGCTACATCAGCAGCAGATGATCTGTTTATTAAACTTACTGTTCTGCGAAATCGCCGCCTAAATGCAGTTTAAGTCCAACAAAGTCTGCGGGACGAGCACCAAGTGTTCATAAGTTCAGATACCGTCAGAAGGAGACTTTTTGACCAGAACCTGACTCCAAAGAAAGCTCCAACAGGTCCAGCATTAACCGTAGCCAACCGTCGAGCACGCCTTGAATTTGCTCAAGAGCATAGGGATTGGACGTTGGAGCAGTGGGGTAATGTACACTTTCCTGATGAGTGCAGGGTGAGTCTACATGTAAGTGATCGACGTCAGAGAGTATATCGTCGCGTTGGTGATGCAATGTTGCATCAAGGAAACTGTTGCTTATGGAGGAGGATCTGTAATGGTCTGGGGTGGCATCTCCTTAACCGCACATACAGCTTTAGTTTTCATCGAACCAATGGGCCGTACAAGTGGATTAACTTCTCATCGCTACATTTCTGACCATGTGTTACCTTTCGTAGGATATATCGGGCAGAATATGCTGTTAATGCAAGATAACGCACGGCTTCATGCTGCATATATGGTGACCCAGTATCTACGGAGCGTCGGCATTCGTACGATGGACCGGCCAGCTCGAAGCCCGGACTTGAATCCGATAGAAAATTTATGGGATGAACTGAAACGTCGGGTTCGAGCCCGGATACCTGCTCCAACAAGGCTTCCAGAGCTGCGAATCGCACTTGAAGAGGAGTGGAATGCTATTCCTCAAGATTTCATCGTCAGGCTCGTGAGGTCGATGAATGCAAGGATGCTGGCAGTTATCCAAGCAAGAGGAGGCAACACCAGATATATATTTTATTTTTCATTAATTATTTGCATTAATTAACACAACTGGAAAACGACTCTTTTTTTGTATAACCTTAAATAAACATTGAATTAATTGAATAATCCCAACGAGTTTCCATTCATTTTATTCAACATATAACGCACTTCTGTTGGTACTACTTTTTTAGTTGTATGTTTTATACTTTAAAAGATCGAATCAGAGTTTGAACGTAGCGGGTGGGCCGGTTTATTTGCTGTCGAATGTAGTTAGGCCGATATATTCCAATGTAAGTTAAAAAGTTGAGATTGCCCGTGCGAGGACAGGCTACGAATATCACTTCAGCGCCCCTGAAAAATAGGGCTTGTCGTAAAATGCTACTAAGTGTAGAAATCTTGAAACTGTTCCGCAAGTGTGCATGCCAATTCGTGACTTGCTACAACTGGAGATCGCCGGTATCGTGAAAGGAATATAATTACTTTACTTAACGGCACGCTGCTTCCAATTGTCCAGACCAAACGTTCTGGTATACGCGATGACTTGTTCTTAAAACAGAGGTTTGGTCTTCCTTGCCTTCTCAAACGTGGGGGCTGGGAGTCGCAGACCCTCTTTGTTGGAGAATTGTTGTCCATTCGCTCAATTTGGCCGAGCGAATAAAGTCGAAGTGATTTAGATTTTCGGACTACATTAACATCTTGGCACAGCTCATAGAGTTAGCGATTGTATCTTTTCATCCATTCGCCCTCCTTGCACACAGGACCAAATATCCGTTGGAATAGTTTTCTTGCAATATCACCTAATATAAGCTCACTTTTCCTACTTATCATCCAGCACTCTATAGATTATGTGTTTTGTCCTTCGAGTGAGGAGTTTCGTCCGTATTCCCCAGTAAAAGAAAGATCAAACGAAAATCAATAATTTTTAAGCATGCACGTGTCGAATCGAAAAAAAAAATTATGCAGGCCTAATTCTTATAATTTGCACAAATGCAACTTGCATACCAAGTCTACCATCTAACTTAGGTTTTTGTTACTCTAAATTTCAAGCTTAACCTCAGCCTCAGGCCTAGCTGTCATCATTTGATTGGCCTTAGTTATGAAGTAACCCACAGGCGAAGAAGAAGAAGACGAATCAATTAATTGATCCTACTTATAATGCTTGGTATTTGCTTTAGCGACTTTAGGAAGTTTGTAAGTTGAATTACAGAAGAGACTTTAGACTTAAATATAAAGTGCAAATCCGGATAGGAGGGCGGTGTGATAAGTTAGTGACTTTGACGAAAGATCTTATTATGCTTGTTGTAAAATCCGATTAAGGGGACAAATCCAACATCTTGAAAATCTTCCACATGTGTGCATACAAATCCGTGGGTTAACACGACTGGAGATAACTGATCGTCTCTCGTCGCACGCGCTTATTTTTTGTCGTTTACCGTCAACAGTTGTCGATGTCAGTGCAAAAAAAAGCCACAGCGTTGGGTATTACATCGTTCCCCATCCCACTCCATCGCTGTTGCTTTTTCTTGGCTATTGCAAGTGCCGTACGATTTGCGTGTGTGTACTTGTAATGGTTGGATAGAGGCAGCAACAGGCGGATAGCGGGTCGTGCGGTGTTGATTTTGTTGGTAGACCAAAGCAAATTACCGTACGGGCATAACATCTGCAGTAAATTGTTTTAGAAATCCAACGCGAGTCTTCACTTCGCGGCTTAGGTAGTTAGCGTCAGAGTTTGTGTTTTTATGTTTGTAATTTATAATGTGTAGGAATTTTGTAGTAGATGTTAGCAACATCCGTGTGTTGAGAAAACATTTTTTTTCATTATACGCCCATGTCTCCCTTAATAAACCAGCTGTTTTGGCACTAAGTGAAACACAGGTTAGCGTTGGCTCCGATTTAATGGAGTTTTGTCTACCTGGTTATAACTTAGTGCCATTATTCTTTCCCCATCGCGGTCTCGCCCTTTATATACATAGTGACGTAGCCTATCAACTTCAGCCTCAATATGGCCAAAGTTCCAATCCAGAATTTAATTTCATTTGGCTAAAATTCCATGTCCGTAGGCAATTAATCCACTACTGTTTTATTTAGGTACAGAAGCCCAAATTTGGACAGATATTCAACTTACAATAAGTTTGATGCCCTGTCTGATACCATCAGAATTGTGACCCTTCATCCTCTTACTGAAATCGTCATTGCGGGCGATTTCAATATGCACAATTCAAGTTCGACACTCTGGCCGGACAACATCCGAAGGAAGGTACGTTGAGATCATTGCTAAGGTAAATAACTTGACTCAGTTGTAAATGACCCGACACGAATAACGGGCATGAGCAGTCAAACTGCCAACACACTGGACTTGTTTCTTACCTCTCACCCCGATAAATACGCCTTAAACGTATTATCGTCTCTAGGTTCGTCAGACCATTGTATCATATCAGCAAATTTCTCGTACTCCAACACCATTGCTAAAGAACAAACTCCTAAAAGAACCGTATGGCAATACGGGAAAGCCAATTAGGAAAAACTAAACGGTTTCTTTAAGAGTTTAAACTGGTCGCTGTGCTTCCTCGACAGCGACGCGGATGCTGCTGCTGATATGGTCACAAACATTCACCTGGGCATGAAGTCTTTCATCCCTAACAGGATAAAAAGTATCAAACCCAAGGTGAGCGCGTAGTGTGACTCGAGCTCCAAAGAAACTATCTGGTTAAAAGAGGTAAGCTTTCGGTCATACAAAGCCAACCCATCTAAGCCAAACAAAGTTTAAACGATCCAGAAATGACTGCAATGCCCACATTAATCGTGTCAAATTCTCCTATGACCAAAAGTTGAGGCAAAAAATACTACAAAGTCCCGCGGTTAGTAAAAACTTTTGGTCATTTGTTAAAAACATCAAGAATTCGGCCTCATCATCTATCCCGACACTCACTTTCAATGACATTCCAAAAAAAAGGCGAATCTTCATCTCCCCCTCCTCCTACCGACCAATTGCAATAACTTCCATTATTTCCAAGGTCATGGAAACGCTGATAAACCGCCAGCTCATGAAATATCTTGAATCCTGAAAACCTCTTAATGACCAACAGTACGGTTTTCGCAGCACAGGTCCACTGGTGATTTGATGAAAAGTGAAACCAATCTATTCACCAAGGTGGTGAAAGTAAGATCGTTGCGGTTGAAATTTCAAAGGCATTTGACAGAGTTTGGCACCAAGCTTTCCTGTCGAAAATGCGTGCATTTGGAATCGATGATACCTTTCTTCTAAGGATTAGAAATAACCTTTCAATTCAAGTTGTTTTGGACAGTTTTAAGTCTGCAACTCACCAAATTAATGCTGATGTTCCCTAAGGCTCTGTTTTGTCTCCGACTCTCTTTCTCATTTTTATAAATGATCTCCTGTCTATTACCTCTAATCCAATCCCCTCCTTTGCCGATGACAGTATCCTCAGCTTCTCATAATCGTTTCTTGGTTCACGTCAATCATCTTCGGGTGTGGAACTGGAACGGCAAGCTCATTGAATTCCGGTCTCGATAGCATAACTCAGTGGGGCCTAACTAATAGAGTGCAATTTAATGTTTCCATGCCATTGTCCAAGAATGGCACTTGCATCGTTGAAACCGAACGACTTTCCATTCTCGGTATGTGTGTTAATGACAACTTTCGTTGGATATTTGATGTCGCCAAGAACGCTGCGAAAGGCCTAGGCTTCCTTAAGCGCTGCAAGAAATATTTCACTCCCTCTGATCTAGCTACTATTTATAAGGCGTTTATCCGCAGAAAACTTGAGTATAATGCGCATATCTGGTCTGGTGCACTAATTACTTATTTGGAGCTACTTGACAGGATCCAAAAATCGCACGATAAAACTCACTGGTGACTGTAACATCGCTAGATCGCTTGACTCTTAGTCAGCGTCGCAATGTCTCTTGTCTCTCGTTATTTCTACCATAAGTGTTCAAACGAAATAGCCTGTTGCATTCCACCCCTAAAACATTTCAACCGCAATACCCGCTCTGCAATTCGTATCAGTTTACCCTTAAGCCTTTATTCGGATGTACAGTAAAATACAAGGGATCTTTCCTTAGCCGTACAACACGAATGTGAAATGCTCTTCCCCGCTCCATTTTTCCTACACATTATAATCTACATACAAACATTCAAAACCAACGTACATCGGCATCTCTCCCTATCTTCTAACCCTAATTTCCTTAACGCCCACGCTGTATAGCTATTACATTTTAAGGGTATTCAAAAATCCCTTAAGTGCGAGTACATTATAAAAACAAAAAAATGTACTGCCGGTCATTAAGAAGTTTTCGGGATTCAAGATATTTCATGAGCTGACGGTTTATTAGCGTTTCCATGACCTTGGACAGAAGGGAAGTTAATGCAATTAGTCGGTAGGAGGCTGACGGTTTATCAGCGTTTCCATGACCTTGGAAAGAAGGGAAGTTATTGCAAATGGTCAGTAGGAGGAGGGAGATAGGCTGGACAAACTCTGTTTTCCATCTTCTCGGGAAGAACCCTAAAGAAAAGGATAGATAGAAAAGCTTGGTTTTGCCAGCGAGGAAGAACACCTCTTCAGAACTATAGGGGAAATACCATCTGCACCAGCGGATTTGTGAACGTCAAGATCTTGAAGTACTCTAGCCACTGTACGAGTGCGGAAGTGGATTGGTGCCATGGAGTATTCTACGCGCTCGAGTACAGAGTATACAAAGCACAATCTAGGAGCGTTGAGCTGACAGCAAAGTGAGCAGCAAGCAAATTGGCCTTATCTATAGAGCTGACTGTTGGAATGTCATTGTAAATGAGTGTCGGGATAGATCATTAATCCTGATCATAAGCCGTTTAGAAAAAAGAAAAGTCATATTTCCCGAAATACACCGGATATCAAAGCGGTCAACAAAATACCAGTTTAAAGAACAGCTTCGCCTTTCTCAACCTTTAGAAGAGCAACTTAGTTCCATTAATCCTCGACGTTTTAATATATCCAGTGATCGGCATAATCGAATAATTTAAAGAATGGAGATATTAGTATTCGAATGATTTAAAGAATCGAATGATCATTCGAATGGTCTTCTAAACAATTTTTTCCACTAGGTTTCATTTTAAATCACTGCCGATTACACAAAATATGTAATATAAACCACAGCAAACTACTGATTATAATTTAATTTACCTACCTTTATTGCTTTCTAAAAAAATAAAACATAGACAAAACATTCATAAATTATTCTTATCGTACCTTCTTCTTCAGACTTCAGCAGAGAACAGAACAGTTAATAAAAATAAATGAACAAAAACCCAACACAAAAAAAAAAATCATAACACAACGATTCTCGCTTCTCGCTTTTCGTTTACAATTCAATATTCAACTTTAACCCTCAACGATGCATCGATTACGAAAATGAATATAAAAAAATAAACCCAAAGTCACGAGATACACAAAAAACCAACTTCTCGTGTTCTCGATTTTGTGTTTTTTCTTCTTTTTTGTTCTTTCGTCCAATATTCTCTTCTCGGTCTCGAATCGCCACTCGAGTATCGAGTTCTCATTTCGCATAGAGTAAGCAGATGTGAAAAATCATTCGAATGATTTGAGTGAAGAATCGAGATATCTCGAAATGTTGTCTGAATCGATTATAATCGATTATATCATTCGAATGCGCCCATCACTACACCAGCCTTTTTCAATAAATTGCTTTAAAAAAAACTGACAAAAAAAAATAGTAGTACGGCTAATTCTCAAATTGGCTGTCCTCCAACAACATCATCAAAATCCCATTCCCATCATCTCCTCCATATAGGAAATTACTAACAAGTGCATCTCAGCTTCCACACCCCCACTCGTTCGGCACAATATGTAGTATTGCGGTCTTATTGAAACTGGTCTCGTGTGAATGTTCACAATCGTAGCCAATCGATGTCGGTTCCAAACGAGCCACTGACCAAAAAAAAACAACACAATGGCACCATTTATCAAGATCCAAATTGGAGATGCAAGTACACCTCCTTTACTGCATTGTCTATCGATTTTGTGTGTTCTTGAAAGCACAAGTTTGACCTTCTTTCAATTGGAAATAAACTTCTTGGGTATGCCTATCCTGATACATATTCAAGGTGATTTAGTCTTGATTGAACTGTCTCCACACAAGCGACATACATTTCGAGTCCATAATTCCCTTTCGGCTCTGCCGGCACAAAAATATAAAAAAAAAATAACAACTCAAAATTAAATAACAGTAGGTACGGGTACGGCAATGAGTACTTATCGATAGCTGTTGGGGGAAACATTGATATCTGTTAGATAAGTGTGCTTTCCTAATGGGAAAGTGCGCCAAAAGCAATTCCCCTTCGAAAAGAAAAAAAAACATGAATGGTCTGCAATCAATATCACCTGGCAAAAAGCGATGATCGGAAGCGAAGGTTTCCGCCACCAACAGCACATGAAGGCTTTGTCGGTAAATTTAATTAAGCACCCTTTGTTGGTTTTTCTTTGTACGGAATGCAGTTTTAGTTAGGTTGCATGGGTTGTCTGCACTTATGGCAGTAACTAGATTGTGGCCTTTCAATAGAAGGTTTGCATAATTGAAAAAGTGACTTCTATTGCTGGTTATTGATATTGAGCTTTTAATAAACGTTAGAGGTTTTTTTGCCGCCCTGATAGTGTGACACCATCGTCTGGGAAGAGCAATGTAATGGCCTACTTCACTGGAGCGCTGTAAAGCAGTTGAGTGGTTTTGCAACTTCCGAGGGTGTTGCTACAGATAATTGACAGCAGTGGAATGGATATTTTCATATTAGAAGGCATGAGAACTGCTAGGTTGCTTTCAGTTTGCTCCGTTAGTTGGGACGTGTTAATTAAAAAAAAAAAACAAGAACAAACAAAGAAACAGTGAATTAAATCGGGTCCATTGCCGGCTTACAAACAAGGCATATTGGGGGGTTGAAAATGTAAATGGGGTTGTAAATTGTTGAAAAATGATTTTAATACTGCAATATTTATGAAGTTAGTCATAATCAGTTCTTAACAATATGACCGATTTTCGTAGTCTCTTTGGATTGGAGCCGTTCGATGTTGAACGTTTTTCTTGGCGATGTATTTTCTGAGATATCGGCATTATTGGTACCTTGACTAAACAAGGATGTGGGCACCTCTTTACTTGCGAACATGCAAAAGTGAAGTGAATAAGGCCATTCGAATTATTAATAAACTCGTAAATTTGATCTTCTTTTTAAATAGAAATAAAGCCAAATGATTTAACACGAAAATTATGAACTTGCCCACAGCAACGCGCGGTTGGAAGACGTCGGATGTACCATCGGTGGACTTCAAAAAATATCTAGGTCTTAAACGAAAAAACTTTAAAAAAGATTTACGAAACATCTTGGTAAGAAACGATGATTTCATAATTGGAGGTGACCTAAATTGTAGGCATCGCGATTGGGGCTGTAATCGGACTAACGCGTGGGGAACATTCTTTCGAATTTTTCGCATTTGTTTCCGTTTTCTGTTCTGTATCCCCTTAGTCCATCATATGTACCATCTGGTTTGAGAGGACGCCCGTCTGTTATACGAGTAGATTTCTTTATTTCTAACCTGCGCCATACTTTTTCGCAGCCGATAGCGTTGCAAGAGTTGAGCTCAGATCATTATCCTGTTTTTTGTAAGATCAACAAATCTGCCTAAACCTATGAACAATTGGTTCCAGTTTTAAAAAAAACTATTGGGTTAGATTCCGATCGGAATTAAACCCAATATACAGAAACCTTCCGACAGTTATTGATGATGTTAGTTCAAAAGAAGAAATCGATGTAATGGTAACAGGATTTACAGACAATGTCTGGAAGTAATGAATTCATGTACTCCCAAAAAAGAAAGCAACATCACTTCTTTAAAATGCCTGATTACATTTTAGAATATATCCGAATGCGAAATTCTATTAAGAGACATTGGCAGAGGTATAGGATACCAGTATTTAGATTATACCTAAAATATTACAATAAAATTATCTCCAAGGAAATAGAAAAGCAACGAAATATTGATTGGAACACAAAGCTATCTTCTCTAGACAAAAATTCCAAGCCTTTTTGGAATATTGTTAAGGTTGTTAAGAACAAAAACAGAAGAATCACAACGCTCCAAGATTCGGGAAATATAATATATACAGATGAGGATAAGGCGAATTTATTCGCCTCTACTTTTTTGAAAAATCATTCTGTGTCCCAACATCTAGGCGACGCCAATACCAACCAATTAGTAAGTGAGGCAACTGGAAATTTTATTGAACAAACTACTGGTACGCCTCGAGAAGAGCTTATATCTTAACAGAGCGTTGAAGATTGTTTGAGTTGCTTGCCAGCAAGAAAAGCGGATGGTATGGATGGTATAAAAAATATGTGTCCCAAACCGGCCATTAGATACTTAACATTTATTTTAAATGTCTGTATTAAATTCCAATACTTTCCAAGGGCTTGGAAAATAGCTAAGGTGATACCTATTCCAAAACCAGGAACGCCACCTGATAAACCAAACAGCTACATACCAGTTACTCTGCTGAGTAGTGTTAGCAAAGTGTTTGAGAAGGTTATAAAAGAAAAACTTACGATACTTATCGAAGATAATAATATTCTTCCAAATGAGCAATTTGGTTTCAGAAGAAATCATAGTGCATCCCATCAAGTACTTAGAGTCTGCCAGCATATCAAGCAAAATCTTCCATGGGAAAATCAACTGGCCTGGTGTTGCTGGACATTGAGAAAGCTTTTGATTGTGTATGGCATCTCGTCTATAAGTTGCTGATTTTTCGTTTTCCCCCATACCTCGTAAAGCTTGTCCTGAGCTTTCTTTCCGATCGTTTTTTCAAAGTTTTCGTGACTGCTTTTCTGTTTGTCATAGTGTTGTTGCTGGTGTGCCTCAAGGATCGGTTTTGGGTTCAATATTGTATAATATTTTTATGTCTGATATTCCAAGACTCCCTTATTGTGAATTAGCTATTTTTGCGGATGACAAGGCAATATATTCTTCACACGAGTTTAGTCTTAACGTGGAGACTAACCTTGCAAATGCGATACAAATATTGCTAAGTTATTAGAATTGCTAGAAAATCAAACTAAATGCTGAGAAGGTGTAAGCTATCTATTAAGCTATTTCAGCAGAAAACGAAAGATTTGTTTTCTTCCAAGCAATCGGCTAATTGTAAATAACACAAGTATTAACTGGATCCCATCCGTGAGATATTTAGGCATTCGTCTGGATATAAAACTCACATTTAAATAACATACTGCTAAAACATTACAAAAAGTAAATATAGCACTAAACATGCCTCTGCACCCTCACCAATATGCGTACCAAAAGGGTAAATCCACGGAAGGCGCTCTATTAAGACTAACTACAGAGATAAAAAAAGGCTACCGTTGTAAAGAGATCGCACTTTGTGCCTTTCTGGACATAGAGGGTGCGTTTGACAATACTGGATATGAATCCATATCAAATGCTTTGTACCATAGAAACATAGACAAACCAACTATTAAATGGATCAAAGCGATGCTGGAAAGTCGCAAAATAACTGCCTCGTCAGGAACGACCTCAGTATCAGTAACAGCCGTAAGGGGCTGCCCACAAGGGGGAGTACTTTCACCCCTTTTGTGGTCATTGGTCATCGATGACCTGCTACACAAGATGGGCAATTTGGGCTACACTACAATTGGGTACGCCGATGATATTGTCATCATAGTCAGGGGCAAAGACTCAATTGGAGTCACATCAAAAATGAGAAATGCTCTAAAGGCAGCCATAGACTGGTGCATCAAGGAAAATCTTTCCATAAATCCCAGTAAAGCCGTCATCGTTCCTTTCACTAAAAGGAGGAAATAAGACCTAGGCCTAATCACAATAAACGACACGGTCGTAGAGTACTCCGACGAAGTCAAGTATCTTGGAGTAATCCTAGACAAGAGACTTAACTGGAACTCTCACATAAATAACAAAATCACTAAAGCTAATAGAGCTTTATGGGCCTGTCGTCGCACATATGGCAGAACCTGGGGAATATCTCCAAAGAAACCAACGACCATACCACGTCGAGTTAATCGGTTCTCGTCAGATCACCGTAATTAAACGACGTTGGGCGCGGTTAGTACGTAGATGGGGGCTCGCTTGAGAACAACCGCGTGTCGTTGGCCAGGCCCATCTACAGAGTTGAGGTAGATAAAAAATACGTGGTATCACAATGGACCTAAATTGGTCTAAGTGCCACATAAACCTAACCTAACCATCTCCAAAGATCGTCCACTGGATCTACACAGTGATGATAAGACCCATTATAACATACGCCTCCATAGTATGGTGGACAAAATCCACACAAAAGGTCGCAATAGAGAAGCTCAAAAAGGTACAACGGCTTGCGTGCCTTGGTATCTCCGGAGCCATGCGAACCTGTCCAACAGCTGTCATAGAGGCAATAACAGGAATCACACCTCTCCACATATACATTCAAAAAGTGGCGATCCGCAGTGCAATAAGTCTAATACAGTTAAACGAGATAAGTCTTAATGATCACCCGGATCTAAAGACCCTTCTCGATGAACTACCAGAACTTAACATGAACTGCGCGGTCACAGACCGCATTCAAAAAACACTATGCTTCAACAAACGGTTCTCCACGGAGATCCCCAAGAGAGAAGCATGGGTTAGGAATAACCCACCAAACAGCCACAACGGCATAAAGTGGTATACGGATGTTTCTAAAATGGAAACGGGGGTAGGAGCGGGAATATACGGACCACACAAACGCTTTACGATACCCATGGGAAAAAGTCCCAGCGTATTTCAAGCAGAGCTCCACGCCATTCAAGAATGCGCCAGCCATATTATTTTGTCTGGCATAAAAGGTGCAACCATCCATATTTTCACGGATAGTCAAGCAGCTATAAACGCCCTTAGCTCGTATACCATTGACTCCAAATCAGTCATGCACTGCTTCAATACCCTACAAACACTCGGAATAAGAAACAAGACCAAATTATGGTGGGTTCCGGGTCATGTCGGGGTAGAAGGTAACGAAAAGGCCGACGAACTGGCCAGAAAAGGTTCAGAAACACCTTTCATAGGTCCTGAACCTTTCTGCTGCACTCCTAGATCAGCAGCAACGGCAGCAATTAAAAGCTGGGAACATAGAAAATGTATCTATCTTTGGGAAAGCATCCCAGGTCTAAGACAGGCCAAACGAGCCATTCGGCCCTTCAATAAAAATGCGAGCAAATGTCTAAAACTAAGCAGGCACGATATCAAAAACCTAGTAGGTTACCTTACTGGTCACCATGGTTTAAGATATCATCTACACAAAATGATAATATCAGACTCTCCTGAGTGCCGACTCTGTCTGGAAGAGGACGAGTCACTTGAACACATTTTATGTGAATGTCCAGCCCTTAATGGAATTAGAAAGAAGATCTTTTTCAGGGAGCAAATGAGCCACGAGGACATAAAGAATTCTTCTACTGGTAAAATTGTCCGCTTTACACGGAAAGTGGAAATTCTACTAGTTTAAACTTTTCTGGCCCATACGGTACAAACGATCTTTTAGGTCGAAGTACCCCCCCTTATAAATCGCCTTGGCGAGCCAGAAATTAAAAAAAAAAAAAAAACATGTTGTACCCCTTCATAAACAGAAAATCCTTACTGAACAGAGCCAACAAGATCGTTATTTGTATACCCTATTTTAAGGGTTTGTAACATACATATACTCTCTAGGGTCCCGCAATAATCAAGTTTACGAATTTTTGAAATCCGCCCACAAACTCAAAAAAACTAAATTTTGGAAAAAATCGAATTTTGCGCTAGAAAGCAGAAATTTTTTTTATATGATCTATGACTCCTAAAACTGCTCGGAATATAAAATTTTCAAAATCTGCCCCCTGACACGCCCACAAATAAATAAAACAATTTTATTGAAAAGCAAAATTTGAGATAGGGAGCTAAAATTTATAATATGTACTCTCTATGGGCCCTTTAAGCTCATGTGTAAATATTTTCAAAATCCGCCCACTGACACGCCCACAATTTAAAAAAACAACTTTTTTTGAAAATGCAAAGTTTGAGCTAGGGAGCTGGAATTTATAATATATACTCTCTATGGACCCTTTATGCTCATGTGTTAATTTTTTTTTAAATCCGCCTACTAACACGCCCACAATTAAATAAAACAATTTTATTGAAACACCCAAGTTTGAGCTAGGGAGCGTTTTTTTTTTGATAAAATCCTTTAAATGTTATATAACAAAATATGTAGAGCGTTCTTAACAATTCAACCATACTTAGACTTTTGTCACGCCCACTTATGAGGGATAGGAATAAGAATAGGGTATCCAACAGTTCGCCCAAGCGGACTTAAGTAATTTTTTAGTCAATCCTTTTATATGGTTGACAAGTATAGGGCAATTCAGCAAAATGCCATCTTAAAAAACTATAAGTTTCACAAAACAAAATTCTTAAAACCGCTAATCTTCATACACGAGCAAATGCAAATGTTGACTTCATTCAAGATCGAATTACAAAGCTAACCACCAAATTTCTCCGCAACTGTGAGATCTCCGAAAATCCACTGATCAATCAACTAAATGTTTAATCATTTCCTTGTTTTAAATGCTTCTTGTGTATCAAAAATCATTATTTATTATTAATTATACCTGTATTTATTATTTGTTTTTAATTATTTTTGTATGCTTTATTTATTATTTGTTATTATAATTTATTATTTGTTATATATTATTTATTATTTGTTACTACAATGTACCTGCTAAATTTGAAGGTTCCCTTTGCCTTTTTTAATTCTATTTGTATTTTTTTTTTTTTTTTTATAATTTGCGTGCGCTAAAAGGATTTCTTTTTTCTGTAGTGACACAGTGCACTTATAATGGTAAAACCACAGCGAAGGCATTTTTAGTTTGTTGCGCAAGTAGCTCCCAGCAATTCATTGCCTATTTTTGGGTGCTACTTACTGAAAGAATAGAAGGATAGGAAAGAAGTTTGGTGCGATGGGATTTTTTTTCTCAACAGGTGGCGCCTAAATTGCTTTAGGGAGATCAGTTTTTGTTGTGCGTATTCAATTTATAAAAATCATGCCCCTGGTCGGGATTCGAACGCACGACCTGCCAATCACTTAGTGAATACACTACCATCGCACCATTGCCACCTGCCAAGGTTTTTAACGTATTTTTCCTTCAAAGTATATCATTGTATAATATTCTTTTGTAGTTATGATTTAAAATTAATTGTTCAGTAGAAAGATATAATATAAATATCAAATCTCTGTATGTAAACTGCGCGTTGGGCCACCAAATGTAAATTCAATACGAAAATAAATCTATCTATCTATCTTATCTAAAACACTGTTGATAAATTTGAAGAAATTAAAACTGGTTTACCAATTCCCAATCCGACCGTTGTCCAGACCAAGCGCTCTGGCGCCCGCGATGTCTTGGTCTTGAAAACTAAGGTTCTGGATACTGAGAGCCAAAAATACTCCTGGCTAGAACGTAATGTAGGCGACATTTTTTTGGACTACATCCACATCTTCGTACAGCTCAAAAACTTCACGGTTGCATCTTCTACTCCATTCACCCTCTTTGCAAGCAGAACCAAATATCTGACTGAGTATTTTCTTTCGAAATAACTCAATAGCTCCCCTTTCCTGTTTATCTTCCAGCACTCGGCGCTGTAAAGCAGGGCTTGCAGTATCAGTATTCTGTTGAGCTTACCCTTGGTTTTTCGGGCAAGGAGTTTCAATTTGTTTTAACAAAACGAAGTATTAACGGTTTCCTTTAATAACTCTTTGTCGGGTCTCCACTATAATGTCATTCATGAAGTTGATGTCTTCTCCGAGTGCCTGGTTTCGCCTTCATTAACTTCTAGGCCAAGCTACTCCCACGGCACGCTGTAATCGGCCGACGACGTCGATAATGTCCGCGTACCCCAGTAGTTTAACGGATCTGTTGAAGATAGGGCTTTGTGTTGGCACCGGCCCTGCACACTTTATGCTGTAAAACAATATTGAAGAAGCACATCCCCGATTATGGCGTTCAATCGTTATCCGGATAGGGTCCGTCTAGGTGGTCAAGGAACTCCTTCTTGATAGGGTATTCTGCTTTGTAAGGAGAGGCGCCCCCCTTATAAGACTGATGTTGTTAAACGTGCCTTTGATGCGGATTACAGCCAAGTTATTACTTATTGGCTTAACATCAACGACCATTGATCGTTGCATGTTGCGATTTCCCACGACGAATTCGCATCCTAACATGTGCATCCCATTGTAACTGCTGTAACAAAGGTCGAACTGTTGTCGTTTTTGTATACCTTTTCACATACCTGATCGTATCTAAAGATGCATGAAAAAGTTGTTGTATGAAATTCAGGCTTTTGAGAATTTGAGATAATATATATTGTGATCGATTATTAAATGGAACATTTCCCCCACACCCGCCTCATGATTAACTACACGGCTGGTGTGTGAGAGATGCTACCCACATGTATAACGGCTCTATCTTTCTCTTTTTATAACGAGAATGATATGAGCTGGAATTTACAGAAAGTAAGTCAGCTCGGTCTCAGCCTTTGAATTAGACAAGTCTACTTGTCTTATAATAATGCATAAAATTGTGTACGGCAATTGTCCGCAGTATTTAAAGCAGGAACTTCAGTTTTCGAATTCTCGCCGAGGACTCAATCTTATTCTCCCACGGTTTGCACACACAGTTGCGGAACGGTCTTTCATCGTGTCTGTAATTCGTCTATGGAATTGTCTGCCTGCTGATCTGCAGACAATCAGAGCATCATCTGTCTTTCGGAAGAAGCTTTTTACTTACTTATCGTCATAATTAATTGGCTATCCAATTATTTTTCTATTATTATTTTATTATTATATTATTATTATCTATTATTATTCTATTATTATATAATTATCCTTAAATTGTAAACTTTTTAATCTGTCAACACATTTCTTTATACTTATCAAAAGATATTATATCTTGTAGTATTACGTAAATTAGATTTAATTCAATAAATTCAAATTCAAATTCAAATACTTGATTTTAAATAAAATAAAAACTATTCACATCAAATACCTAAACGTTTTTCATATTTATTTCTTTGGGAATAAGATTAATTTGACTGGCGCAGTCGGCAAAAAAAAAAAAAACCTAAAAACATAAATCTAAGAAGATTTTGGTGTTTTTTACCTATAACAGATTCACAAAGGAGTCTAGTGTGGGTTTGCTCCCAAAACTCGTCGATCACGCGGCTTTTTGTCCCTATTCAAATTAAAGTGTTCAAATTTATCAATGTTCAAAAACAAAATAAGCAAATAACAAAAAAAAAAACAACAAGAATAAAAATAATAAAACTAATAGTGAAGTGAAAATAGAATTCAGAAAGAACAAAAAGTGACGCTACCAATTGAAAAAAATTCTGCCGTTATCCGAACGCTAACTGCATACGTTAGACACTGACGTGTATTCACACAAACACTTTCAACAAAAAAAAAATCATCATCATCCCATCATCTCGCATACAACAAGTACATGCAAATCAACAATATATTTATCATGCATCATCTCATCTACTTTGAAACAGAGCGGTGCGTTAAGTTTTGTTAACATATTTACGGTTTGGTTTAACACATTTTAATTATTTAATACATTAATATATACATACCTAACTGAAATTTGTTATTTGAAATGGAAGTCTTCGAAGTTCTAGTTAAATGTATAGCCAATATTCAGCCATTTGATGGCAATAAAAAAATTCTTTTCAACTTCATATATAGAATAGATGAAAAGTTGAACCCACATTTCAAACACATAATTATAGGTTACATACAAGACAGACTTACTCATAGAGCAAGAGACACTGTTTTAAAACACGGCCAACTTGAAACATGGAATGAGCTGAAGACAATTCTAAAAAAAGCACATGGTGAATCTACGCCAACTAATACGTTGCTTGACAACATCGTTCTATGCCGTTGCAATGGAACTATAGAACAATTCTATAACCAGCTCAATGACCTTTTAATTAGATTAATCAATTCATATTCACTTACCGATGAACTGACGAACGAGCAGGTAACGACAAATAGAAAAATTGTGTTAAACTGTTTTAAATCTAACTTACCAGAACCTGTTAAACGAATAATAATAGGGCGGAACGCTCCTTCAATGGATGACGCCTATAATATAATCGTTACCAACGGCTATTCTAAACACATGCACTCCTCTTACACACCACCACCCCCCATTTCATATAATACTTACCAACGAAATCAAGGAAAGAGAAACTTTAGACCAGAAAATAATTACAGCTACCAACAAGAATATCCCGAACAAAGACAATTTCAAAACTCAAACAGACAGGTACAGAATCAAAACCTCAACAATAGGAACAACTTTACTCACTATGACAATATAAATAGACAAAATAACTACAATCAAAACAACCCAACTACATCAAGACAAAATAATAGCAATAGTATTCAACCCATGGACTACAGTGTCCAAAGTCGACAACCAACTAGAGTTAATAATAACAGAAATTACCAAACGAATAACCGAAATAATTATATAGCGAGTCGACAAATCAGGCAAAATATTCAATATAATAATCAAAATCAAATCAATAATTCAGAACCCATGGAAATTTTACACATTCAAAATGCCAATACGCCTCAAAATTTTTGGCAGGGCAATTATTCAAACAACTACCCTATATAACAATTGAAACAAATATAAAAAGACTAAAATTTATCATAGATACAGGCGCTGAGTTCAGTATAATAAACACAAATCTTTGCCATCCCAAGTGGAAAACCTACATAAAACCCCAGAAACTAAAAGTACTTGACAAATATCTAAACTGTAATGTTAGGTGCAGATTTCCCCTATTCGATGCATTCAATTTGCGAGATTATTTTGTTGATTTTTTAGAGTACAAATTCCATAAATATTTTGATGTTATTATTGGAAATAATATTTTTGTACCTTTTGACTCAATAATTAATTACATAGAACGGTCTCTGCATACAAAAAATGCAGAAATACCAATTTTCCTTAACGAATATGAAGAATTTTATTTCAACATAAGTTATGTTGACAATTATTCAGTTAATGTATTTAGCAATGAAGTTGAAATGTCACATACTGAAGGTATTAATTTTGCTTCGTACTTAGGTAATAAAGATACGAGTATTTTAAGGATAAATTATCTTTTGAATTCCTTCGCGGACATATTTTATAATGAAAAGGGCAGTCTAACATTTACCAATAATATTAAACATAGGATTATAACAAAAAATAATTTACCTATCTACATAAGAAGCTATCGGTACCCAGAAGTTCACCGGGAAGAAGTTGACAGGCAGATCAAAGAAATGCTTGAACAAGGCATTATTGTGGAAAGCTCTTCTCCATATAATGCTCCAATATGGGTTGTTTCGAAAAAGCTAGACAATTCCAACAAGCAAAAGTGGAGGATTGTCGTTGACTATCGTAAATTGAACGATAATACGATTGACGACAAATTTCCTCTTCCCAATATTGAAGAGATTTTTGACAAATTGGGCAGGTGTCAATATTTCACCACAATCGATCTGGCAAAAGGGTTTCATCAGATTGAAGTCCACCCAGATGACAGATGCAAAACTGCCTTTTCAACAGCTTTTGGCCATTTTGAATTTACGCGTATGCCATTTGGGTTGAAGAATTCTCCTTCAACATTTCAGCGCCTTATGAATAATATTCTAAGAAATTTTATTAATAAAATATGCGTTGTGTATTTAGACGATATTTTGATTTTTTCCACTTCATTAGAAGAACACATTTGTTCAATAAAAAAGATTTTTCAGTGCATCCGTGAGGCTAATCTAAAAATACAAATAAATAAATGCAATTTTGCCGCAAAATCTACGAAATTTTTAGGCCATATAATTACAGAAGGTGGAATTAAACCAGATCCATCGAAAATAGCAGCTATACAGAAAATAACCCTTCCTCGAAATCAGAAAGAAATTAAATCATTTCTGGGGATAACCGGTTATTATCGAAAGTTTGTTAAAGACTACTCCAAAGTGGCGTATCCCATGAAAAAACTCACAACATTAAGAAAAATGATATCGAATAGGTCGAATCATTTAACAAACTTAAAAAGTTGCTTATTTCTGAGC
This sequence comes from Portevinia maculata, assembly GCA_949715645.1. Lineage (NCBI taxonomy): Eukaryota > Metazoa > Arthropoda > Insecta > Diptera > Syrphidae > Portevinia > Portevinia maculata. The sequence goes on from OX454526.1 coordinate 228,752,927, forward strand.
CAATTCTTCAAAACTCCGATTTTAGTAAATTATTTACTTTAACAACCGATGCATCAAACTTCGCATTGGGCGCTGTTTTAAGCCAAAGTAATCGACCGGTTTGTTATGCTTGTCGCACCTTAAATGATCACGAAATTCGATATTTAACTATTGAAAACGAACTTTTGGCAATCGTTTGTGCTGTGAGATACTTCCATACTTACCTTTATGGCCGATCATTTATTGTGCAAACAGATCATAGACCACTCATTTGGCTTAATAGCTTAAAGTATCCGAATATGAAGTTGCAACGTTGGAAAATGCAGCTTAATGAATACGATTTCACAGTAAATTATATAAAAGGCAAGGATAACTATGTGGCAGATGGACTCAGCCGACTTTTTTGTAATGACCCTAATAATGACATTAATCAAGAAGACATTGAAAATGAAATACCATTAACTGACATTTTTAATGATTATGACAAAAATTACGAGTATGAACTTAACAATAACGAAGATGGCAGTAGCGGTGACCAAGAGATTATAACCACCGATGCTACAATACATAGTGCAGGCGAAGATGACTTACACTACATATATATAACAGAGAAAGCGGTCAACATTTACAAGAACCAAATATTTTTAGAAGTTGGTAGTAAAGAGAAATTTTTCACAAAAATTATTAATAAAAAATGTAAAAACTTCATATATGTTACCAAAGATAGCAATTACTGGAGATAATGAAAAGATTCATTATTGACAAGGGCTTGATGTGCATTTACTGCAATGACATAGAATTATTTCTAAAATTCCAAGAATTATACGTTAGATATTTTGCCAATAACAAGAACCTAAAAATGCTTAAATCATGTATTAAATTGACTGATATAACAGATAAGACTGAAATGCTCACAATAATAAAAAAAACGAACACAAAAAAAAGAACCATTGAGGAATTTCCGAAGTATTTTCAGAACTTAAACTGTTATACTACTATCCAAATATGCTTAAATTAATTCATAGATTTATTAACAATTGCGACATATGTAATATAGGAAAATATGACAGACACCCCCCAGACTTACCTTTCGAACACACAGAATCACCCACAAATTTTAACGACATTGTACACATGGACATTTGGTATCCATGTAGAAACGTTATGTACTTAACAATGATCGACAAATTTTCGAAGCATGCTACAATTCATTAGCTTAGAGACAGAACTTGGGTATCCATTTTAAAGGCCATTAAGGAAAGAATCGTTTATTTAGGTAAAATGAGAAAATTAGTTTCGGATGGCGAAAAGTGTATCATTCACAGCGCCGTCGAACAATTTTTAAAAGACAACGACATAATATTCCACCAGACAACTGCATATAACAAAACAGATAATTCCGATATCGATAGACTGCACGGAACCCTTAATGAGCATTTGAGACTAATTGAAGCCAACAATGATAGGACCGATTTAGACGATTTAGAAGACCTGTAGAGGGACTGGGTCTGTTTGGTCAAATTGGATCGGTCTTAGGTAATCCAGCCATAGCAGCAGCAGTGGCACGCTTGCGGATGCTCAGCTTCAGCTCGACGGTGGAGTGGGATCTTGCTGCTGGCTACCCTAAGTCTACAAAAAATTATCGTGCCATAGGTAAAAGAGAAAGAGAGATAGATGGGGGTGAAGAGAAATGTGAAAATCCTCGCATACCAGAGGTTATTGTAAGATATTGAGAAAAATGGTTTTAAATCAGTGTAGGGAAATTAAAATGAAAGAGAGTATGAACAAACCATATCAGCAATGGTGTCTGATGGAAAACTGACACATGGAGGAACCCTCCCCTTGCAGGTGACTGTTGCCATTGCTCCTTGACTAGCTCTCCTCAATATCTTTTGAGCTAGTCCCAAATGCACTTCTCGCACACCCTAATCAATGATACATCTCAACGAAATATATGATTTTAACACATGATTATTTATTTAAGTTTTAAATATTCAAAAATATATAGGGTCTTAAATTCATGAAAAGCGTTTAGACAAGAAACTATTCAATATTAACTTCATTAGGTAGATATATGATCAATGGAGTGTGTATACCAATTCAGGGCGCATTGTATTATAGTAACTAATATGCAAAATAGTTTACTCAATTTATGGAAAGATATAAACAGCAAAAATGTATGTACTAAGTCTTTATTATGTTAGTCAATAAAGCCAAGGAAAAGATAATTAAAGCTTTGTACTCACTTTTATAAAATCGTTGACGATGTCGATGCGATGAATTTTGTGCACAAATTTCAACGGCTCGTAGATTATTTAGGTTAGGTATTACGTATTTAATAAATAAAATCTATTCTTAGGCTTTTTTTTTTGTTTTTACTTTTAAATTTTGTTGGCATTCAAGTAGATTTTTAAGAAATTTAGTATAGTTTAAATTTAGTTAATTGATAATTTAGGTAGGAAAATTAAAGTTTTTTGCCGATTTTTGGTCACACACTTTAAACTCATTTACTCATTTAGTAGTTGCACAAATTAAACTGCGATGCTGATGATGAGGTGAAATTTAGATTAGAGATGACGGATGTGTGGGGAGGGGGGGGGGGGGGGGGTGATGTTAAAGGTGCACATGTACATTGTACAATGTTTAATCAAAACGTTTAATTTCGTTTGACCTGCATGCATGTGAAAATTTGGGTATTTTGTTTTTGTAGAACGTGTTGGACAGCTCTGATGATCCAGGAATATCTACGATTGATGGTATCAATTAGGTTAGGTTTCTTTTATTTGCGGCGAGGTTTTAGTGGGTTTCCTAGTATGTTCGGGCAGGAGCACTAACTGATACAAGAATCCCGATAACACTCTTGTAAATTGGGGATGCGGAGGCTCTGGTAGACGGTACCGTTTGGTGCTCCTCTAATCGTGTCACTACGCCGGTTTCGCGGGACTTATCGCAGTGGAGCACTGGGACAAATTGGGCAAATACCAGAACTCATCCGCTGGGAACTGAAAATTCAAGAAGGGGTTAAAAGGAGAACAAACACTTTTCTATTACTTGAAATACCTTCGAGTTTGTGTTTCGCCACGTGCAAAATTTTTAAAGTATAGAACTTAGCTGAGCTTTAGTTTTTCCTACTTGTGTTTTTCTGTTTCTATTAATTTAGCTAACAATTGAATAATTGATTGCCGCTTCTTAAAATAAAAAAATAAAAAAAAACACTTAGGATGATGGGATACATCATAGCAAAAATTAACTTACGTGGCTTCTGATTTTCACCACCTACGCCAAGAACTTCGAGAAACAGAAAAGAGAGCGTGGAAAGTTTGCTCGACTTTTATACTATTTCGAAAAAGGAACATATTTGTCCTCGAAAATGGTCGATCAATTTCGAAAATGGTGGAATCGCTCTACAGGCTATGTTCACGCATAAATCCGGTTTGAGTCTGTTGCCAAGTCACTGGCAGTTATTTTTCAAAAACGTTTTTGTGATGGAAAATGTTTGGGTAATATTTTTGTTAAGTACGCCACAGACCAAATTTTTAAAATAATTTTAATTTATAACGTGACCATACATTCAACCACTAATTTACGACCGATTGACTTTATAAATAAGAACTACGACAAAGAAAAAATAAAACAATTATCTGACGAATTTCAAGCAAAGAAAATTTAACAAACTAGAAAGCTTAACAGAAACAAGAACACACGACACAATCTATGCGAAAGTATTGTAGTTAATAGAAATATTGCCAAATGTAAACCAAAATACAAAAAGTTGAAAAAATTTAAGCTTAAAGGTAATTATGTTGTTGATACAAGCAATCGAAGATTTACCAGATATTGTAAAAAACAAAGAAAAAGAAGATTTAAGTATCAAGAAAAGTATTAAAATCAAAAATAGTTTTTGGCATTATAAAAGAAATAAAAACCTAATCAATTTTGTTCATATTAGGAATACAATTATATACAACAGATACACTTTATAAAGTAGTCCAAATATTTTGATAGCAATATATTTTGTATGTCAATTAAATTCCGATAGTTCAATCATGTAAAAATAATTAATTTTTGAATAACTACTACATCAAAAAAAATGTATTGTGTTTTTGGTGGACCAAAAAACCTAATGAGGGGAGGTGTGATCGATTATTAAATGGAACATTTCCCCCGCACCCGCCTCATGATTAACTACACGGCTGGTGTGTGAGAGATGCTACCCACATGTATAACGGCTCTATCTTTCTCTTTTTACAAAGAGGATGATATGAGCTGGAATTTACAGAAAGTAAGTCAGTTCGGTCTCAGCCTTTGAATTAGACAAGTCTACTTGATTTTAAATAAAATAAAAACTATTCACATCAAATACCTAAACGTTTTTCGTATTTATTTCTTTGGGAATAAGATTAATTTGACTATATAAATTTTGTTATTAAAACTAAAAAAGATTTTCTTCCTTTTTTTTTAAATATTTATTGAAACTTTATTTATGCACGAGTATAACTACTGCATAGTTTGATGGTTAGTTAAAGTCTGATCTTTTATGAGATGCTGACCGGAGTAAGTCACCTCGTCATCTTGTGTCTGGTGTGATGTGGATGGGGGTTGAAAAATGAACTGATGCACATGTTTAAATGGCATTCCGATGCTCAGTGGTCTCTTAGATTACGTGTGTATCGCTTGGTCATAAACAATGATATTTATGAATTCCAGATTATTTCGTTGGTTTGATGTTTGTTGCTGTCGTTCGTCCAGCGTTATCTTTGAGTGGACCGAAGTGTTAACTTACATTATTGTTATCTTACGAATATATGCACTTCAATTTATGGATACAGCTGCATCTGGCTGGTTCTGATAACACTTCAAAACCATGTTCGCGCGAAAAGAAAACTGTATTTCTAAATACTTTTTAAATTATAATTGTAAGAGATGAATTATTGTACCTAAATGAACCCCAATTTACTTAGTAGTTAATCCACACAAGTACCGTTGAAGGATTTAGCTGCCGACTGTGCTGGTTAAAAATAGTAATGTCTATCCAAAAGAATACGGAGACATAACAAAGAAGTATAATATTAAAATGGTGACGGCAAATAAGGTCAGATTTTCAAAATTCGGCATTACTTCGTTTTTCAGATTTAAATAAGTCCAACTACTAAGGTGAGGTTAGTTTAAAAGGTATCGTTAAAGACGGGTCCATCGCAATCCCTGGGGAGCCAATCGGACTAACTCCAAAAGAAAGAACCTTTACGCTTTCTCTCGAAAAATATCAAATCTCCCTGCACAATTCCATGCTTGGGTTCATTAAACGCAACTGCTCAGATTTTTCAGATCCCTATACTCTAAAATTGCTGTATAGCGCATACGTCAGATGTCTTTTGGAATCTGTTGCGTAGTATGGAATCCATACTACACCATTCATTCCAATAGAAACGAAAATATTCAAAGGAATTTTACAAGATTTGTTGTTTGGAAACTTGGCTGGAACATTGTTATGCCATCGTATACTACCCGATGTCAGCTCATTGGCATTCAATCGCTCGTAAATCGTCGTAAAATATACTCAATAATGTTTGTAAGTGACATTTTGTCGCATCATATTAATTGTCCATCACTTTTGTCATTAATAAATATGTATGCACCATCTCGCCATCTAAGGGAACGTTTCCTATTTATGGAAGACGAACACAGGGTGATATATGCACTCAATGAGCCAATAACTCGCTGTGTCAGGGAAACTAACCGCATTTCAGATGTTATTGATTTCAATTTCCATTATAGTAGATTTTCTTTGAAAGTTAAACTACTGTTGTATTTTTCATCCAATTTTTAAAATGCTATTATGTTTTATGTATTGAATAGTTTAAGATTCATAGATGTGTATTTCGATAGTCTGTAAGATAATTATGTCTGATTGATTGAATAAATAAATAAATATTAAATATTAATTCGATTAGCTTCCTGTAGTCTATGCAGCCCATTTACTCTTTTTCCTCAAAAAAGTACTTTCCTCATACGATTCCGCGCTATGCTCTCACAATCACACAGTGTAATTGCAGAATTGCAGCTCCCCACGGAGAATCTGCATGTATCTGTGCCTACCAATCTAAGCTGTTTGGCACGCTTCCTCAGAAGGCAGTGTCCCGAAAGAATACGAACCACTGTTCTAAGCTGGCCTACTCAATTTGAGAATGCCACTATATTTTTTCTGATCAAAATGCGGCCAAAGCGCCTTGCACACCCTTTGCCCACCGAGATTTGCTCATCTTAGGTCAGCTACCTTTAAAGTTTCGTCTTTGATTATTCTCTTGATAACGCCGAGGGTGGTTAAATGTTCAGGGTTTTTTTTTTTTTTTTTTTTTTTTATAAAAAAGGAAATCCAAATCCTAGAGCACTCAGACTCGGTAACGGTCCATTGTACTACCAGGCAGAAATCCTCCTTTTGGTGTAGAGGCATGTGATTGGGAGGCGTATGTTGTTGTTCCCCATGGGGATTGAACCTGCACCGCACGGGTCACAAGCCAACACACTAACCTCTACACCGTCGCCACCTGTTCAGGGTTACTACGTAGTTTCGCTTTATTTCGTTTCAGAAAATTAAATAAGTTCAATTTGACAAAGCGAATAAAATCGAGAAAATGGAAAAATTAAAAATCTCGAATTTGGCCATATTCCACCTCACCTATTGATATGACTTCCATCAAATTGGATAAAAAATACAAACATATTGAAAGGCTACAGTCTTCGTGGGCGAATTGTTGAATACCCTTGCCATGCACATATCCCCGTAAGTGGGCGTGGCATTTGGTTGAAATTTTGTACCCATGTTGGAAAATTGTGTTTTTCTGTGGTTTTCTAACCAAATTTTCAAAAAAATGTGCTTGTTAAACAAATTTTGTTTGGGCGAGTTGTTATTAAATACATTGTCCTAAGATTCTATTATTACTGATTTTCTGTTTAAAAGAATTATTCGAAATAACCTCATTGTTGTCAAAAACGCCTTCCAAACCTGGGTGTGTAAAAAACGAAATAAAGCCAAATTGTAAAATTTCACTAGTTTGACTTTATTTCAATTTCAAAAGCGAATAACGCCGTCACGTCACGTCACCCATACAACTACTAGATCCGTGTCTTCCGTTGATCGCAACGGACAGGAGAACGCCAGGCGGCCTTGTGAATGGCGAAACGAGGGAACTACGAATTACGACGAATCTGTTTCGGAAATGGATATCATGTCTGCTACGCATGTCGACTTTACTGCAAAAATTGTTTTCCTTACTATTCTAGACACAATACTAATGAAGTACTTAGGACACTGCTCATTTTGGTTGTTCGAAGAAGAAGGGACATACAATTTTAATCCAAATCCGAACCGCAAATTTCATAAACTTCGCATGACAATTGATACTTTTGGATGTTTGTCAGACGTTCGCAGGAGGTGGGTCAGACATTAGGGTGTTACTTGTCCCCGTCAGGATTTGAATCTGAGATCTTTAGATAAGTAGTTCAAGACCCATAACTCTACGCCACTTCATCCACGCTCTATAGCTCTCCAGAAAATCGTAAAAGCGCTCTTTGGTGAAGTAGTTCTTCTCTTTCGTGGAAGCGTGCTCTCTTATTATGCTGATGTTAACGAACTAAGCCTTGATGCGAATCCTCACTGGGCATTCGCTCACATGTTTGAAGCATAAAACTTCTTGCGTAAGTCTGATTCCAAAGCAATGACAAATCTGCATCCAAATAGACGCTGCTTCTGCTCTCGATAGCATTCAACATAGTAGATGTCATAGTTCTTCATACACCTATAGCACTTTTGGGATGGGGGTTATGTTCGTTTTGTAGATCTCCAAATATCGCTGTAAGTTGCTTGGCAGCATGTGTTCTATTAAGCGTCCTAATATTCCACGTTTGCATGTGTGGTCATGTTAGGTGGCCGACTCCAAAAATAAAGCTACAATAAAACCAAACTTAACAAGTCTTGCCAGCGAACTCGTACCGCCTACAACAGACCATATCATTCCCATAATGTCTTTCATTAAGTATTTTGATGAACAGCCCAACAAGATCAGAATGGCAAAAAGGGACAAGTGATTAAGGACTTCGATCTAACAATTTACACCGACGCACGACGATTCAAAAATGGACTGTGGATTGTGTGGGGTGTTTTTTCGAAATCCTTAAACATCTAACAATCCTACAGACTTCCGGATACCGCCAACGTTTTCCAGACGAAGCTACTGGCTATCCGTGAGGCCTGCTGCCGGATCAAACTACACTCAAGCATAAAGACGAGGCAAAAGATCGCTATACTTATTGAGAGCCAGGCTGCCATCAGTCGCTATATCCTAGTATGTACTAGAATGCCGAAATGAGCTTGCTCTTCTAGATCACTTCAACGTTGTTCTGATCTGGGTAACAGGTTAGATCTAGAGACTCCCCATCAACAAACGATAATACACAGATTTACGTAACTTTTTGGTAACATAACGGTACTCAGTTCTAATTGGGGTTTTAAACAACCGCCACACCAACCTACTTCCCATAGAAACGAGCTGTCCTGGGAGCTGCCCGAGGAGGTGATTAATATAATGACGAACGCACTAGTATACCACGCCCAAATTTCCGACTCCAAATGATGGTTAATCAGTATAAGCTACTTGAATTTTTTAAATATTTCTTCTTATGAAAAGCGAATCTATAAAGCGACAACAACGCGAAAGATAATCTCAGATAAGTTTCGCTGTTTCTATTAAAATGTTGTAAATTGTATTCTTCCGGAAAGGTAATCCAGATTTGTCAAGTCACACGATCCTGGTGGGCAGTTGACAGGAGCATTTTCTGAAATCACCTAACTACTGAAATGTATTTCTAAAAAGTCGATAGTTGCGGTCGCTGTATGCTATGTCGCACAGTCTTATTGATGCAGTTGATTATCACTTTGTATTGGTCATCACTGAAACCGATAGCCAAAGTAAACTAGGATAATTTTGTAGCTTTTTTAAAGCGTAAGCCCATTCTGGTTTATCCCCAGACTGTATTGAATATGATTCTTTATGCTTGATTAGGATGGGTTAAGAATATCACTACATCGCACCAAGATAAACAGCGCTTGTCGTTAAAGAGGGGAAATCATATCGAGGTGAGTCTAGCGACACATTTAACATCTTAATAATGACCCGCCAGTGTGCATGCAAATCCGTGGGTTGACACGACTGGAGATACCCGGTGTCGTAAATGGCAAGATCAAACAAGAAATAATAGGAGCCTGTACGTGTCGAACCCGTTTAAACTAGAGCACTATGGAAATGAACGCTAATAGAAAACGTACTACCCCACCAGCGGCGCACGTTACAGGCGTACCAGTAGGAGTAGGGATGCAGTTGAGTTAGAGGGCTATGATCCCTTAACGCTTAACCTCACCGTCATTATAGTTCATAGTTCATAGTTCATTTATTTATTGAAAGCTTACACATTAAGATAACAATGATCTTATAAAATAGTGCAAGGCTTAAATATAATTCATTAAAAACAACAAGCTACATAAAATATTAATGTTCCAAGAATAACTAAAGGTTTTCTCTTTCTGCTACTTAGACAATTATACTGCAGTCAGTTCTAAATTCAATAAAACAATTAAATATACAATATATACAATACATCTCTCTTTTCGCAAAACTACAGTAAATATAAACATTAGTATTAATTGAAACAAAACGTTGTATTAGTCGGAAATTGTCTGGAAATAAGATTGTAACCCATTACGAAACTGCGCGATGGTACTTGACCTTCTCAAATGCCGTGGTAGTGAGTTCCAAAGACGGGTAACATTGATGAAGAACTGGCGCTCGGATATAAGATAACGGTACCGGGGATGAACAATTTGTTGGGATCGATTAGATGAAGCAAAACGTAGTCTACTAAATAAATAACTGGGTTGATGTGTCTGAATTACATTGAATAACAATACGAGTGATCTAAAACGTAAAAGATGGTCGAAGGAGATGTTATAGATCTGTCGGGAGAAATTGGAGATATGATCGAAGCCCCTCAAACCATAGATATAACGTGCAGTGTTATTAAAGGCAACATTAAGCTTTCTTCTGCTGATTGCATCACACTTACGGAAAATTTCACAGCCATAAGTGAGGGTTGGAACGACGAGTGTCTTTGCAAGAAGTAATCGTGAGCTCATAGGCGTATAGTGTTGTGAGGCCCATAATAGTCGCAGTATATCATAAGCTTTGCCTACAGCCGCATTAATATGTGTGTCCCAAGAAAGAGTCCTATTAAAAAGCATTCCAAGATTTTTTGCCGTTTCAACATATTCTACAGTCGAGCCGTTGAGATGAATTTCAGGAAAATATGATAGATCGACGGGCTTCCGGCTAATCACTAAATATTTAGACTTTTTAGGATTAAGAAACAATCCGTTCCTCTCCGCCCATACTGAGATTCTTTCCAAATCGGTGTTAACTTTACTTGCGCAGTCTTCAATCAACCCAAGAGAGCAACTATTGAATAGTTGGACATCATCAGCATACATATGTATAGAGGATGAACGGACTACGGAAGGGAGCTCATTGACATATAGTGAAAAGAGCAGTGGTCCTAGAATTGAACCCTGGGGAACCCCTCTGGTTGTTGGGAGAAACTCAGATAGCATATGATCAATCGCAACAGCTTGTTCTCGGAACTTAAGATAGGAAGATACTAATCGAATGGCCGATGAAGAAAACTTGTAGCTGTGTGCTAGTTTGCTGCACAAATTATCGTGATCCACTGTGTCGAATGCTTTTGAGAAATCGAGAAGAACTAAAAAAGTTACGTGGCCATCATCTACAGCCTTTCTTATGTCCTCTACAACATTTATAACTGCGGTTGTACAACTGTGGTATTGGCGGAAACCGGATTGCACTGTAGATAAAAGTTTGCATGAGTGGATTAAGGAAGAAGAAAATTTTATTTTTTCTGTGATAATTGTGAAAAAATATGTGTTGAATTCAGGCTTATTCGTCAATAAACGTTTGGCGGAAATTTGTTCTCGAACGAACATAAAAAAATATATACTCTCAAGTGGAGGCCTTGAAAGTACAAACATTTCAGAGGTTGTTCAGTCTGGATGCCTGCATTGACTCTAAATCATTGTCTGCTAACTTGCGATAGTACCAAAACAAAAGTAGAATCGTAAAACCGGTATACAACTCCAAAACAAAACTCCATCATCAAGTTGCACTGACGCGAGACACCTCGCTTTAGAATTCAATAAACCTTAGATTGTTGTAGCTCTTTTGGCAATTAACAAAGGTATGCTGTTGGCTGTATATTTGCATAATAAACGTGTATGTATTCAAATGTCCAAAATCAAAACTGAGTGTTGTCACTATGACGCCATTTTAATGAATGTAGATAAAGAGATATATGTGCAAGGTTCTGAGCTCAACCAAAAGCGGTATTGGCATTTCAGTTTATACACAGAGGCAATTATTTTAACGTCGTTACAGAGGAGTAAAGTTAACATAAGAGTGGCACAAATTTTACAGATTGTTAGACTTCGCAAAGATTCATCTTCATAATTTATTTACTTTTTCCTAATCACTTTAGCATTGTGGTTAATGCTTTGGAATACTAGCCGAAGTTCGAATCCCTGCAGATACACTATAACGCTTTTTGTCTAACAAACCTCCAATAGTAGACTTATCATGACAAGCTTTTCAAACTTGCCGCTCTATCGGCTTAACACTTGAGGTACCAGGACAAGTTGTGGATTGCTTGAACTCAAGCCCAATGATAAAGACGTCGTGTTCTATGTATAAACTACAAGACTTAGTACTTACCTACTAGTTTCGGATGAATCTAGTTGAAGTTTCCCTTGTAAATACTGTTTTCGGTATGCATACAAACTAGAAGGAACTATTTTAGTATTTACTAGCAGTTTTACAAGTTCGGAAAAACCAACATGAAGATTTAATAGTAAATGCTATTTGTTTGATCTCAAACAGCGAGTGTAGCGAGGAGGATGTCTGTCTCTTCGAGCATCATTGGAGTTGTTACTTTATAATGTAACACCTCCCCCGCCAATAAGTTTTTGTTTTGAAAACAATTGAAAGTACAGGGTGGCCCAAACGTCGTTTTCCTACCTATATCTGGAATACTCCAGATGTTTTTCTGGGTCATCAGGATTGAAATGTTGGACCAACTGGATCTTGTAAGGGTATAGGTGCAGATCTTTACTCAAATCTTTATCTGTGTTGAACGTCGTCGTGTTGATGTTTCAGGATCGGTTGCAACACTTTCCCTAACGACCTGGATGTTTTCGATCCAAAACGAGGCCTGCCCGAACGCCTCACATCTCAAACGTTCCCATATTGCTCAAATTTGGCCACCACAGCACGAATAATGGGTGCTGTTGGAACATTTCTAACGCTATAAAAAGTGAGTACAAATTATTGACAAAAAAAATTTTAACAATTTTTGTTCGCCGTGCGATCGTGAGTGCTCCATGCTAAATCTCCCAAGCCTTATGTCTGAAAAAAAAACTCAAAAATATCTTTAAATAAAAGAGTTATTCCTTTTTTACATATATTAAAGATACTTTTGGTCCATCCTGTAAAAAGTAGTATATACCTACGTACTTCTTGAGAAATATATAGAAATAATAAAAATACTTAACATTTACAAGCTTAGCTATGTACAATATTTAGTTCAAGGATTCAAAATTGTGAACTTTCGCAGTGTTTATAATTAATATTTATCCATACTAATATTATAAATGCGAAAGTAACTCTGTCTGTCTGTCTGTCTGTCTCGATTTAACGCCAAAACTACTGAACCGATTTAAATGAACACAGATAGTCTAGAGCCTGAGAATGGACATAGGCTACTTTTTACCTCGGGAAAATGCTTCATCCGCTGTCCAGAAGCGGAGATCTAAGCTGATATCTAAGAAAAGTTGTAACTCTCGAATGCTTTCTAGCTCCCATCTTTGGAATGACTCATGTAAATGAAAAAGGATTTTTTTAATATAAAGTTCAATTATGTACAAAGATTTTAAGATATAAATCATCTCTGTAGGTTATCCTGAAGTCGAACAATAAGCATTAAACTATACATTTTATACAATTCAAAAAAGTAAAATGTCCGATTGAAGCTAGATCGTTGGATTTTCCCAGTGTTCAGTGGAGGAAAATTTGTGTGTGTGTACGGCACAAATCTGTTTATCTACCTTTACCTTTTGTGCAATGTGCTTTTTCTTTCTTTTTTTTATGCACCTTTTGTAGTTTGTGTTGTTTTTTTTATGGCGCATGGCCATGGGATTGAGAAAGATAGGGTATAAAATGTAAATGAGATTGAGAGGGAGTCACACTCAGAGTATATCCATATAATGAGTAGGGACACTCTCGACGTTTTCTTTATCAGTTCTTATCAGCAAGTATTTAGTTTTAAATTTGAGAAGTGGCAGACTGGCGAATCAAGGCGAGCACGGGACAGATAGTATGTATATACGAAAGTATTTATATTTTTAACTAACATTTACAAAAACGTAATTACAATCAATTAGTTGAAGAAAAAAAGTTATCACCTTATTTGAAAAAAATATTTAGTATAGTATTATCAACTTAATTAGTATAATGTTCTTCGTACTTTGTATATTTTTTAATTACCATTTACAAAAATGTAACAATCAATTAGTTTAAACAAAAATATTCAAAAGTTATTCATCGTAAATTCAAAAATTATTTATTACGACAGTATCGACTTAATAGCTATAATTTTCTTTGTACTTTACTTAAGTTTCTAAGTTTAATCCAAAAAAAAATTAAGAAAAATTAATTCTTTGTTCTAACTTCCTAAGCCGGCATATTCTAAGCAGGGGGCAACACATGGAGCTACCTCAAACAAAAGTGCGAACAAAAACAAGAACTGTACCAGTCGAATGTAATTCAGGGATTCAATAGCTATAAATATAGTGGGAAATAGAGGTATTGAGGTTAATGCAAACATAAAAGAATATCTCAGAACAGACAAACAATTTAACTACTACTCCTCTTGATATTTATATCGGCGTTTATGTTGCTTTGCATAATATGTTATGTCTTATGTGTTTCTTAGTGGATCTGTCATTTATGTAGTTAAACTTTGCTGTGAATCGGCTTTACTTCTTATATCTGGGTATGTTCTTAACTACAGTTCTGTTCTGAACGATGTTTGAGCACTGATTAAGATAAGTATCTTTTCCATTATTTCTACTGTTTATTCTGGTTGTTTTCTCATTTTCCAATTTGTCAGCTAGATTTTCGATTTCTGCGCTATTTAGATTCTTATTTATAAAGTCGATAGGTTTTAATTTCGTTGTAGAGTGTATTGTAATATTGAAGATAGTCATAATGTTAAAAAGTTTGTCGTCTAAGTCAGAAATGTACTTAGCTGCATTTGTCATCCTCAAATGTTCGTTTAATGTCCCGTGCGGTCTTTCGATGTCGGCATTTCCTGTCTTCATGAAAGCTGTTGTTTTATGAAATTAATTTTTTTTTTCTTTTAAAAATTTGTTTCACAGCAGAATGTAATATGCAGGGTTCACCATCAGATACAATTTTCTTTGTTTTTTCCAAGGAACTGTATTCATTGCTTGATTGCGCCGAGGAGTGAGATAAATTTTATTTATTTATGGAAACCATATATCTATGTGAACTAAACCGTTAAACTGTTTTGGTGATTCAGTAATTTGCATTGGGACTTGCAGTGGGTTTTAATCATGTCGTCATCACAGCTTACTTCACTTTTGATCATAGATCTCAGTTTTTTGGACTTTTCGCATTTGAGAATCTCTCTTCCATTCATATAAATGTCTAGAATAAGTCGAAGTGGATCAGAGAACGGGCAGCACAAGTCTTCTGTCTTTGAACCAATACGATATCCCTCTAAAACTTCCACCCATAAATCAATTTCTGCTTTCAGGACGAATTGGACAGCTATTCGGTTTATCATACAAATCAATAATAATTGGGTTTTAAAAAAAATGGTCAATATTAAAAAACTTAACTTAAACAATAATAATAATAAAAACAAAAAAAAAAACATTATTACATTCATTTCACCTAACGTATATGGTCCCTATGCATGTTGACCTAAGAAAGTCAAAACAAGATAAAAACATAGGGACGGGCTACAGTCCGCCTGGGCGAACTGTTGGATACCCTATTCTTATTCCTATCCCTCATAAGTGGGCGTGACAAAAGTCTACGTATGGTTGAATTGTTAAGAACGCTCTTCATATTTTGTTATATAACATTAAAAGGATTTTATCAAAAAAAAACGAAGCTTTTGTAAAAAAAACGCTGCCTAGCTCAAACTTTGGTTTTTCAATAAAATTATTTTATTTAATTGTGGGCGTGTCAGTAAGCGCATTTAAAAAAAAATTAACACATGAGCATAAAGGGCCCCTAGATAGTATATATTATAAATTTCAGCTCCCTAGCTCCCTAGCAAAAAAAAATAAAAAATTGTGGGCGTGTCAGTAAGCGGATTATGAAAATGTTAACACATGAGCATAAAGGGCCCCCTAGAGAGTATATATTATAAATTTCAACTCCCTAGCTCAAACTTTGGATTTTCAAAAAAGTTTTTTTTTTAAATTGTGGGCGTGTCAGTAGGCGGATTTTGAAAATTTTTAGACATGAACATAAAGGGCCCCCTAGAGAGTATATATTATAAATTTCAGCTCCCTAGCTCAAATTTTGGTTTTTCAATAAAATTGTTTTATTTAATTATGGGCGTGTCAGTGGGCGGATTTTGAAAATTGTATCTTCCGAACAGTTTTAGGAGTTATAGATCATATATACAAAATTTCAGCTTTCTACCTCAAAACTAATTTTTTTTCGAAAATTTTTTTTTTTTGAGTTTGTGGGCGTGTCTGTGGGCGGATTTCAAAAATTCTTAAACTTGATTATTTCGGGACCCTAGAGAGTATATGGTTAAAATTTCAGCTCTATAGGTCCAGTTTAAAGGCCTAATTTATGCCGACGGACGGACGGACGGACGGACATGGCTAGATCGACATTACTATCGATGCTGATCATAAATATAGTAACTTTTAGGGGTCTGCGGGCAATATTAATGTATGTTACGAACTATGCGTCAAAATTAATATACCCTTAGAATAGGGTATTATGATAAACCTTTATTCCCCAGGGTTTGTGTCCCATCCCGTGGTAATGCCCTAATCATCCTGTAAGGCACTTTGAAGAGTTAATACAAAATATCTCTGGTTACTTTGTTTTTACACAAAATAACTTCTTTTGTACTCAACTGTGGAACATTGCATACAGTGCGGTTCACACGGCTAGCCGCACCATTTTGCTCTCAATAAATTGTAGTTTTTCTGTTTGTTTTTTTCAAGAACTACCTTACATTGCATTTATTTGAAAGCTTATTAAGTTCTCTTAGAGAAAACCTAAATTCAAGATTATTGAGAGACACTTAACGGTTGTTTTGATCTCTTTCTTCCCACAAGTGCAAAAAAAAAACTCAAATAAATCGGTTCACTTGGTTAGACGCACCTGTTCAAAGTTTGAAAAAAAGTTGATCGATTTCTAAAATTTTTGTTTGTTTTTTTATTATTATTATAATTATTTTTTATAGTTTCAATACTTTGTACAACGTCCACGACTTGAAATGAGGTCAAAAATTCTACATTTGAGAGATTCATACAATTGTTTTAAATAATCTAATGAAATCTTAGACCAGGCTTCTTTAATTGGGGCAATAAGCTCCTCACAGCTTTCATACTGCTTGCCTACTTCATAAATTTGACGGGTCAGCCATCCCCAAAGGTTTTCAATAATATTTAGATCAGGTGAGTATGGTGGCCACGGCAACAATTCCACATTTTCACTAGCGAGAAATGCTTTTACAACGTGCGCGTTGTGGATCGGAGCATTATCTTGTTGCGAGATCCACTCGATTGTTCCAAAAAGCTCTATTATGGCTGTAAAATCTGTTTGCAAAAGAGCTTTATAAGACATTCCTGTCATTTTGTGAGACACAAAAATCAACTCAAAGGCGCCGTAGTATGAAATGCCCCCCCCCCGCCCCCCCCCCCCCCCCCCCTTCATTCCATTACTCCTCTTTGTCTGATCATTGTGATTTAAAAAGCATTCGTCTTTGCGGATGTCATGGAAATACTATCTATACCCATCAGGACCATCTAGTTTGAACTTTTTCTCATGAGAAAACACCACATTTCTCCAATTTAAAACACTCCCAACCTGAGTATCCCATGTCATGTGAAGACGCGCCAATTCTAACCGAAGTTCCTTTCTTGCAGCGTTTAGTGGTGGTTTTTTTTTTTTAACTTTTTGAACTTCAAGTGTATAGCACATACGTATAATAGCTCGACGAACCGTTGATTTGTTGGCACTTACCCCCGTTAATTGTCAGATTTTCTTCGTGGAGTGTGCTAAATTTGAGGCAATTCTTATTATTTTTCGCTTCTCGTGCGGTGTTAAGGCTGTTTTTGTCCTCCCTTTGTTACTTTTTCCGTAGGTAGAAGGGTTTGATAAAAAATTTCGAACTGCTTTATCACTTCGTCCTATTTTAGTTGCAATTTTCCGCATAGAAAACCCTTCTGAGTGGTAGGCCTCAATTTTTGCTTTTTCCGCCACCGTTAACATTTTTTTTTACCTATTTTCACTTTAAACACTCGGAAAAACTTTAATAACGTACACTCATTAACCAAATTTAATTTGCATTACCCAGCATTAAGAAACTAACTTAATAAATTCGTGCGTCTAACCAAGTGAACCGATTTATTAGAGCTTTTTTTGCACTTGTGGGAAGAAACAACCGTTAACTGTCTCTCAATAATCTTGAATTTAGGTTTTTTTTAAAGAGAATTTAATAACCTTTCAAATAAACGCATTGTTTGGTAGTTTATGAAAGAAAACGAACAGAAAAACTACAATTTACTGAGAGTAAAATGGTGCGGCTAACCATGTGAACCGCACTGTACGTGAACTGCTTTGTTGACCGGTGGATACAGCTGGCTGAAACAGATGTGCAGCAAAAACCGTGCAACAAGATGATTTGTTTGTAAAATAACACATTGCTTACTGCATGTCAATTCTTGCTGCAATTTGCCTCTATTTCTTATCTTGCTGCACCGACTGTAGTAGAACATCACAATTTGGTACAATTTTTCCGGTTTGACGTTCGCGCTGTGTAATTCAATGAAATAACCTAGTTTGGTCGTTCAGGGATATTTAATTTAGGTCAGGAAAAAAGCATACTGAATGGTGGCAATTTCTTACTGCACATGTGTTTCATGTGCGTTACTGCGTGCATTACTGCGTGCGTCCCTGCTGCACATCTGTTTCAGGCATAACGAATTATTTTGTGAACAACCAAAACAAAATAAAGTATATGTTGTTGAGGAATTTCTCTATTACCCACACATTCCCAACCCCCTACCTGGTAGACGACAAACAGCCGATAACCAACAAAGCGAGCTCTGGTTAGACACGTGTAGAACTATTTATTAAATCCTGATTCTGAATAACGATTATAGTTACCAATTGAATTTTGTGCAAAAAAAACTTTCCACTTAACCTTCTATATTAGTACTGAATACCTAACCTGAAACCTAATATTATTTTTTTAAATTAAAAACAAACTTAATCATTTTCGGACCACTCTACTATTACTCATATCATACAATGCCGGATGACGCTGCAGTTTAAGTTACCAACAACAAACTACAAAAATAGCATACATGATACGTCATTTAATGGTTTGTTGTTGTTTTTGGCAAGATGGCAAACGAAGAGTGCTAATATATGCCGTCATTTTTTTGTCTTTTCACTTCAAGAAATACATAACTTTGATTTTTAAGCTGCGAAGAGAGAAATTACGTCACACTTAACACTTAAGTGCTGGCTTTGACTCATAAATGATAGTTTCAACCGAATTTTGTAATTATTTTGTGCTTATTTGTTTTTAAGTTGAAATTTTAGTGTTAACAGCTGTTGTAATTGACTTTATTATTGCGCATCTATCCGATGGACGTGATATCTTGGTAAGCGGCACTTCCATGGAATTGCAATTCTATTTTTGAAATATAAATGACTACGACGAACGATCGATTTATTATTGAATCTAAAACGAAACTAAATATTGACATTTTGATGCAGTTAGCTGTGAGTTGTGAGTAACGTTATTGCTTTGTACAGTACCTTGCCATATTATTAGACCCCAAGTTAAAAAAATCAATTTTTTTTTAAATTATTTAAAAAGTATGAAGTAGGCTTCTTTTATTTTTCATTTATATTTTGCGTTACCTAGGTAATTATTAGGCTTTATTTGAGACTTCTTTACGGTATATTATTCAACATTTGAAGTTTCTATTAAGTAGTGAATGGTTGTGTGACTAAAAAGTTCAAAAAGTGCCTTAAAATTATTTGCATATAAAAGTTATTTCTGTCAAATAAAGCTCGTGTTTTTCGGTAAGTTCTGATGTTTTACTTTTGTTTATGGGTAAAACTATGCATACAGACAGTCATTATATGTTGTTTTTAGTATTCAATCGTTCGAAAGATGGGAAAAGGGTCAGACCTCTCCCCGAAGAAAGTCGGCCAAGTTGTTGGCCTATTAAAGACATCCAACCTATCCCAATATGATATTGCGGGTGTAGTTGAAGTGTCGCGAAGTTCTGTTAAGAATAAAAAATAAGAAATAAAAAATGGATCTTGGGGTGTCTTTGGCGAAAAAGGTTTCCGATGAAGGAATTGTAATTTCCCAGCGAACAGTGCAGCGTAGATTGGCTGAAATCGGTCTTTTTGCCAGAAAACCAGCTCGAAAACCAAAGCTGACTGCCACCATGATTAGAAACGACTGGGCTCATAAATACAAAAAATTCACTGTTGAAGATTGGAAAAAGGTAATAAAATAAGACAAACTTAAAGCCAATAAGGTCATAAAAGTACAACTAATTTTTAACCTTAAAATCGCTATTTCTTTAACTTCGCAGGTTTGTTTCTCTGACGAATCTGTTCTGATGATGATGATAATGATGGAAAAAACGAAGTTCGTCAGAAGGAGACCGGGCGAACAAAATAAACCAGAGTGCATTGTGCCCACAATTAAACATCCCCCATCCATAATGATTTGGTCAGTTATTTCTGGGAAAGGCACAGGGCGGATCTATCTGGTTGATAAGACTATGTGGCAGGATCAATACAAGAAGGTCCTGGAAACAAGGCCGGTACCGCAGCTTCAAGAATGGTTTTCTGTGGGCGAGCAACCCATTTTTATGCATGATGGGGCTCCCTGCCACAAAGCCAAGAGCATAACTGCCTTTCTCCAAGAAAGGAGCATCAACGTTTTGGATTGGCCAGGAAATTCCCCGGACATGACTAGCAAAACCTTTCCGTCTTTTGTTTTTATTCCTGATATTATATATTATAGTAAACAAATTCAATCTAGAACATATTTATTACAAATTTAGTCACAGCAACCATTTAAGACAAAAATTTTTTTTTTTATGCTGGGTCTAATAATATGGCAAGGTACTGTAAATGTCGAATATTTATTTAATTTACTGACATCAGTCGTTTGCAATGCCGACTGTATTTAGTACATACATACATATTTAAGCCTGAGGCAATGCTTCTAAGCGATTATATTGCTTTTTAATATTTAAATTAAGTTTGATGTCAAATTTACTATCATCTCCTTGTCGGGAAATCAACGACCATACCACGTCGAGTTAATCGGTTCTCGTCAGATCACCGTAATTAAAAACGACGTTGGGCGCGGTTAGTACGTAGATGGAGGACCGTTTGAGAACAACCGCGTGTCGTTGGCCAGTCCCATCTACAGAGTTGAGATAGATAATACATACGTGGTATCACAATGGACCTAAATTGGTCTAAGTGTGTCGGCTTCTGCCGCCTAAACCTAATCTAACCTTGTCTGGAAGTGCTTAAAGCAAGCAACTGTTAAGAGCAGAAATTCGCCGGCATAAAAAGTCCTCTCACAGGCTCATCATTTAGTGCAGGTGTTAATGAAGTCATAAACGAAGTAAAACATACAGTCACTGGCAAAAGTATTTACACAAGTGCAAATAACTGCATTGGGAAAGTAACGGTTCTAAATTTCTTTAGTTCAATGATATTTTGCGTGGTGTCCAAATATAGCGATCTGCTTTGCTATGTCTATACTAGAGAAAAGTTGTACGAGATGGCAAAAACAATTGAGCTTTCCCTTGACAAAAGAGCGGTCATTATTGCAGAATTTCAGTGGGGTGTTTCGGCAGTGCAACTCTTTATACAATATGGTTGCACCCGGAAAAAAATTTATAATATAAATTCTAAATTTAACGAATGTGGAAGTGTAAAAAATAAAATTGGTAGAGGCAGAAAAAAAATAACATCAAAAAGGGAAGATGCTAAAATTGTTCGCTCTTTCAAAAGTAACCCACGTGAAATTGTTAAAGTGTACTCATGGACATAAACAAAGATCGCGAAAATAATATAATAAGTGAGAGAACATTGCGACGAAGATTAAAAGAAAACGGAATAAATGCCCATGTTATCCAAAAAAGCCGCATCCAACACCCAAAAACAAGCAAGTTAGGTTACAATTTGCAAGGGACCACAACAACAAACCACCAGTTTTGGAGAAGCATTCTTTGGACGGATGAAACAGCTTGTTTCCTTGGATGGTACCTAGGGGCTTAAGTATGAAGGCGAAGCAACCCGACACTCAACCCACACGACATTCCAAAGGATGCAAGATACTGATATGGGGTTGCATATCAAACAGAGGAGTAGGTCCGCTTGTAAGGTACTCCGATAACATGAAACAGTAACAATTTTTGAAAATTTTAAATGATGTTACACTGGTTGCTGGTTCAAGATATATCGGGAACGATTTTATTGTTCAATCTGACAATGCGCCGATACACACAGCCTGAGACATTAAAAAGTATTTGGCAGAAGTGGGTCAAGAAGTTTTAAAATGGCCCCCGCAAAGTCCTGACCTTAATGTTATAGAAAACCTTTGGCACATTTTTTTTTTTTTTTTTTTAATAAACCCTTGCCCAAGGGCAGGCACTGCGACCTGAAAAGATCTTTTGTGCCACAAGGTTGTCTTTACGCCAAAAGGCGACTGACTTCCCTAATGAAACTCAGCACGTCTTTGGTGGTAGAGTTGCGAAGCTCTGCCAGTGATAACATCACTCTGTGGAGAAGGCGTCGTCTCAACCAATGTAGAGCCGGGCATTCACAGAGTATGTGTTCTGAGGTCTCCTCGTCCTCCATGCAGAATCTACATTCTGGCGTTGGACATAGGTTCATCTTGTTGAGATGATATCTCAGACCGCAGTGGCCAGTGAGAAAGCCAACCAGCAGTCTAATGCTTTCCTTATTTAGAGTAAGGATTTCCTTATAGGAGTAGGGCTTAATCAAGCGTTTAGACTGTCTCAGACCAGGGGCGCTTACCCAATGTTCAAGGCGAGTCTGTTGCTCCCAATCTTTGACAAGCCCTAGAGCAGTAGTCCAGTTGACACTGCAGTACGGTTCTGGACCGACAAAAGCGGCTTCAGAGCCAGCTCTGGCGAGCTTATCTGCAGCTTCATTCCCTACAAAACCTCGGTGGCCAGGCACCCATCCGAGTTTAACTTTGTTGTATTTAGCTAGCTTTTGTAAGGCGCAGCAGCAGTTTTTTACTGTCAGAGAGTCTATTGTGTTGGACGACAGTGCCTGAAGTGCCGCCTGACTGTCTGAGAAGATATGTATCTTTGCGCCCTTAATTCCTTTGTTGGAGTTTAAGATAGCGCAGATCTCAATGGCATGGATTTTCGCCTGGAACACTGTGGGGCACATCCCCATAGGTATCGAGACCTTGGTGTTGGGTCCAAAGACACCAGCACCAACTCCAGACTCCATTTTTGATCCGTCGGTGTACCATACCAGACTTTTTGGGTCCACAGCTGGAACTCCCGAGACCCATTTAGAACGGTCTAGTATTTCTACCTCAAATAGTTTATCGAAACTATATTCCCTTACCATTAAGTCAGGGATGGTGTAAAACATATCCAAGTTTTGGATAGAGTTGAGTATCTTCAGGTGACCCACATGGTCATTTGAGTTATACTTATATTCAAGCTGAAGCTTAATAGCGCATCTGGCAGCCGTCTTCTGAATGAATGCTTGTAGTGGTGACAGTCCAATTATGGCTTCAAGTGCTACCGTAGGGCATGTGCGCATGGCACCAGTTATTCCCAGACAGGCAACACGTTGTAGCTTTTGGAGCCTGTTAGCCGTAGTACGTTCAAGTACTTTTGGCCACCACACGATGGAGGCGTACGTGATGATGGGTCTAACCATCATGGTGTACATCCAGTATATCATTCTGGGGTTTAGACCCCAAGTTCTGCCGTATAGGCGTCTGCAGGCCCACATGCCTCTTGTGGCACGCTCAGTGGCGGCCTTTACGTGTGAGTTCCAATTTAGTTTCCTGTCCAGGATGACTCCCAGATATTTGACCTCATTGGAATAGCTCAGGGGTGTACCATTTACGGTGATCGGTTCGAAGTTAACCAGTCTTTTTCGCGTAAAAGGTACCAGGATGGTTTTAAGAGGGTTGATGGAAAGTCCTTCCTTAATACACCATTCTGAGACATGTAGCAATGCTTTTTGCATGCTATCAGTAATGGTTGCGCTACGCTTACCATTAATAATTATCGCCAGGTCATCAGCATAACCAATGGCGTTAAAGCCTAGTCTGTGTAGACTGACCAGTAGATTGTCGATGACAAGTGACCACAAGAGGGGAGAGAGTACTCCTCCTTGGGGACAGCCTTTGGCTGCTGTCACAGACACCGAATTACCTCCAGAGGAGGAGGTAATTATACGACTTTCCAACATGGCTCTGATCCATTGGTTCGTCGATACTACGATACCTTTATTACTGATCGCCCTGGCAATCGAGTCGTATCCGGTATTATCGAAGGCACCCTCAACGTCCAAGAAGGCACAAAGTGCCGTTTCCTTAGACTTAAAAGTCTCCTCTACCTTTTTGACAAGTGAAGAGCACCTTCAGTGGATTTGCCCTTTCTGTACGCAAATTGACTTGAGTGCAGGGGGCTTGATGTTACTATCTGCTCCCTAATATGAACATCTATAAGTCTTTCCATGGTTTTTAGAAAGAAGGATGTTAGACTGATGGGTCTGTATGATTTAGGCAGTTCACTTGGCCTATTGCCATTTTTGGGGATAAAAATCACGTTGACCTGTCTCCAGAAAAGTGGAATGTATCCCCAGTTGTAACTAGCCCTAAATAAAGCAATAGCCATCGGCAGTATGACATCACTAACCCTCTGGATAAGGGCCGGAAAAATGCCGTCACCACCTGGGGCTTTAAATGGTTTGAATGAGCCAATTGCCCATCTAACCTTATCTGGACTAAACATTTTTCCAGATAAGCTGTTTACTCTACTATCTACATGTACCTTGGGGTCCACATCGTTAGAGTTACCGCCTATGTCGCGAATAGACGAACCTGGGAAGTGAACCTGAAGAAGCGTTCTGATTGAATCTTCTCGGTCCGTCGTGTAGGTGCCATTTGGTTTCTTTAGTAAACCTACACCGTTATTATGATCTTTGCCTAGCGCTTTGTGGATGTGAGCTGCTACCGGCATATCTACTATGTCTTCGCAGCACTTCCTCCATGTAGCACGCTTTGATCTTCTCAGTTCTGAGTTGTATTCTGTGAGAGCGATCCTATAATCGTCCCACCTTTTGGTGTGTTTGGCTCGGTTAAAGGTTTCCTTACCTTCCTCCTATATTCAGCAAGTTTGTCATTCTACCAGGGGACCTTACGTCGCTTTATGCTGGTTTTAATGACGCAACTGCTCTGGTAGGAGGTTAGTAACACTTTGTTGAGCTGGTGTGCTGCTTCGTCAAGGTCCCAAGTGGACTCGATTGACGAAATTAGCATATCCGTTTTTGAGAGGACAAGTCCTCGATACGTATTCCAGTCCGTCGACTTAGGATCGTATCTAATTGTGGCCTGTGACAGTTGACCGGGCAGGTCGAACCGAATGTGTTGGTGATCCGACAGCGAGGCCTCATCTGACACGTGCCAATTTAAAATGAAGTTTGCCATAAATGGACTAGCGAGTGTGAGGTCAAGTACCTCTTCGCGAATCGAATTTATGAAGGTTGGTTTGGAACCCTTGTTTAAAATGTCTACATTGTTACCGACTATAAAATTTAACAAACACTCACCTCTTTTATTGTTGTTGCTACTACCCCACACCATATTGTGCGCGTTGGAATCGCACCCAATGACGTAGTGTAAGTTGTTTAGTAGGCTGTAGCGGATGAGTGCCTGTACCTCTAGTGGAGGGATGTTGTCTTCGTCTCCGGGGAAATACGCAGAGGCACATATGATGTTGTGTGTACCTCTAGGTGTAGGTACTTCCAGTAGTACGGCAACCAGGTCTCTGCTGATGAATTCTGGAAATTTATATCGATGAAGCAGGCCGCCCTCGGCACTTGCTCACCGCACTTGTAAATTAACTCACCTGCCCTATTCCCAAGACCTTTAATGAGTCCGCTGATAACCCAAGGCTCCTGGATGAGGCCTAGGGTTATCTTTTCCTCGGCGAACCGCTTGCTAAAAGTGGCGGACGCACCCTTAGCATGATGGAGGTTCGCCTGAAGCACCTTGATGGTGTTCATAGATCCTCCTTTGAGGATCTGGCTTGCCTGAGTAGCTGGGCTTTTTTTGGGCCCTTACCTTTTCGGCAAGCAGCCAGTCCAGGGCGACCTGTTGTTGACTGCCTGGCTGACTCATCTTTTTTCCATCCCTGGTTAGACCGCCCAGTGGCGGCGTTGGCCGGGTTGGAGGAGTTCGCGGCCGAATTGCCGGTTTTCCTAGGGAAAGTAATCTTTCCTTGCAGGAAGGGACGATTGGACGACCTTTGGCACATAGTAAAATCTAAAGTTCCTGAAAGGACTTTATAACGGCTTGGAGTACCATTCCAGTAGATCCACTTCAAAACTTAATAGACTCAATGCCCAGACGCCTTGCAGAAGTTATTGTGGCAAAAGGAGGAAACACAACCTATTAAGTAATATTAGATACTTTAAATAACCGTTAACTTCAAACTAAAAAATATTTTTTTTTTCGCTTCCAGATGTAGTGAAAACGTAAAAAAGCTGGGTTTGATTCAATAATTTTGTCTGCCACTTAGTTTTGTATGATTTTAACAGTTACTTGTTGGAATTTGATTAACTTTTTTATGAACTTTTTGAATAAAACTGCAAACATCAAAAATGAGAAAAGTTAATAAATAATAATAATAATAATAATATTTAGTTAGGGTACATCACACTGCGATCTATTGGTCAATTGTGTCCCCTGCCTGTGCATCGGAGCGGTTCATGTCCTTTTTCAGAGCCCTCTCTAGATACTTGTTTTGTGAAGCGTGTCGAGGTATTGCTCTGAGTTATCCTTCGCAGGTCACACTCCCTAGAGCACAGCGTCCAGTCCAGTTTCTTTGACGAATCTGAGAATGAGCTGTGGGTCCATGGCTTGTATGTCCTTGTCTGTTATTTGGTGCCTGCCCAAATATCTCATCCTTTTGTGGGCCAGTGCCCCACAGAATTCCAGTATGTGGTCTGGAGTTTCGGCGGTTTTACTGCAGAATCTGCAGAGCCCGTCCTCTGATATACCCATTTTTCTCAGGTACTCCTTGAGTCTGCAGTGCCCCGTGAGGAGGCCAGTTAGGATTCTTAGGCTATTTTTGTTAAGGCTGATACAAGTTTTGAATCTCTTTTTGTTGTAATTTCGTAAGAGGTTCTTTGCTTGCCTCAGACCTTGGAGGTTAAGAAAGGTTTTGGCCCTTGTTTCTTCCTCCAGTCTCCTGAACTCTTCGCATAGAGTGTGTTCTCCTATCCTGCAGAACGGTTCAGGTCCTATGAAGGGTTCCTCTGCCCCCTTTCTTGCCAGAGAGTCCGCTGCCTCATTGCCTGTAATGCCAACATGGCCAGGTACCCAGCAGATGGAAATTCTGTTATTCTTGCCTAGTCTATTCAGTCCGTGTAGGCATTCCCACACGAGTTTTGACTTGATGACGTAGGCGTCAAGAGCCTTTATGGCTGCTTGGCTGTCGGACATTATTGCTATGTTGCAATTCCTATAGTTTTTCTCGAGGTTGATTCGAACGCACCTGTCTATGGCACATATTTCTGCCTGGAAGATGCTGGTACATTTGCCCATGGATTCGTAGTGCTTAGTTCCTGGCCCAAACACTCCTGCACCAGTTCCCTCGTCGGTCCTCGAGCCGTTCGTATACCACTTTGTTGTGTGGTTGCTTAGTCCATAAGTTGTGGATTCATTGCTCCAGTTCTCCTTATTGCTGAGCTTTATTTGGAAATTCTTCTCGAAGTTGAATTTCCTGATGCTGTCGTCCCTAGGTATGTCAAGAAGTGGGAGTTTTTTGAGTAAGTCACCGTGTTCTTTCGAACCAATGCATTTCCCTCTTCCAATTCCCTCCTTTGCCATCCTTAGGATTGTTAATAAAAAATGTGTTCTTATTTCAAAAGTTATCCAGCTTTATAGGTTGGTTAAGTTTCGAGCAATGCAATGTGTAAATAATTTTGCCAGTGACTGTATAGAAAAACAATGATAATTATAATTATGTATGTATATGTACCTATACAAAACACACAGATACAAATCATGCAACTAATTTAAAACACCGGCATTATTATCCAAAATATTTAAAAGCTTAAATTTCGCTAACATGCAAATCATTTAGATTATATGCGTCCCATAATTCGTTCTATGATAAAGGCTAAGCAGCAAGTCAACACTACGTAAGGTATGGGTGCCACCAACGAAATTAAAGCCAATAGAAGACAACAAATGAGGTGCTTCTTATGACCGGATAAAAGCTGCTGTAAAAAAATGATATCGCCTAAAGCCTAGTAGGTCATTCACTAAGTGATTGGCAGGTCGTGCGTTCAAATCCCGCCCACGGCCATGATTTTTAAAATTGAATACACACAACAAAATAGATCTCCCTGAAGCAAATTCGCCACCTGGGGAGAAAAAACCCTATCGCACCAAACTTCTTTCCTATTCTTTCATGCACTAAGTAGCACCTAAAAACAGGAAATACATCATTTGATGGGTGATACTTACAGCAACAAAGAAAAATGCCTGGGCTGTGGTTAATAAGGGTACTGTATCACTACAGAAAAAAAAGAAATCCCTTCAGCGCACGCTAATTATAAAAAAAGGCCTTCGTTGAGAAACGTGTATCATTTGAAGAAGCTTGATACGATCACTGTAAGGAGGATGGTTAAATGGATCTTATTAAGGGTACAACGAATAAATTTACGTCCAATGGCCTCTATACGAATGACATAGAGACGTAGTGGTCACTAAATTCTTTAGACCGCCTTTTTACGAAACCCAGCATAGAACTGGATTTATTAACAATGAAATTGATATGCTTTGTAAAATCCAGTTTGGGATCGAAATAAACCCCAAGATCCTTAAAAATATCAACATGACAAATATGGTTGAGCCAATGAAAATTGAAAGGTTGAAGGAATCTTCATTTTTATATAATAAGCTTGCGCTAAGGAGGTTCTTGTCTGTAATTTGATACAGTACCCTTAGGCTCGTTTTTTTCAGTCGAAGTTGAACTCAACTTGGGGATTTTTAACCCTAATCCTACCAAGGAATTTTTGTTACATGCCATACCAAGGTGTGCCTCTCAGGCACATTGTATCGAATTAAATAGCTTACTGTATTAAATTGTAAAACACATCTATAAACAAAGAATTATATATATTTTATTCATTTTAATTTTTCTTGAACAAACATCAATACATAAAATACCCATTTATTTTATTTATTTTCTTTGCAGTTTCTGCAATTTAATGTTTTCTCCGAATGCTCAACACTGTTACATATATCACAGCACTGTGGTAACATTCAGCTTTTTTTTAAGGACAAATATAGCATCTTCTTCTTTTTATGGATTTTTGAAGGGGACCCTCTCCTGGTACGGCTAGGGTTTTGCATGCAGTATTTATGGCCGCAGTGTAGCTTCCATGCAAACCAACCAAACTGCGCCGGCTGATTTGTTCCATCACTAGTTCGGTCGCCATTTCTTTCAAGAAAATATTACGAAGCTTTCTTTTTTTTCATATATTCCACTCGGGATAAATAATTTTCCAAACATTGAATGAAGCTACGCTGCAGACATCAATCATATTGGAAAAAAGGAAAAAAGGCTAAAGACCAACAGGTGGGTCTTGCGCTTCACCGAATATGCATGTGCCATTTGATCTAAGGTATTGACTCCTCCTTTCGTTGAATTACAAATTTATTTATTTCGATTTTTATTTCGATTTTTTTTTGGGAGTGTAGGATACTAAAGTCATAGCTTTTGGAAAGCCAAATAAGTTGCTCTCTATTTCCAGACGAGGAGTAGGTAAAAAATTTGATGGTATACATCTTTTGATCTTCCGGATCGTTCCTATGCAAGTCAGGCCCTTGGACAGCAAACTGGAAGCAAGTTCATAGTTGGTGAAGTAGTTGTCGAATGTAATGTTTCTGTTGGTCCTAATGAAAGGTTCACAAAGCTCTTCAACAACCTTTTGCGCCTTTTCTGATCGCCTTGGTCCTTCCTTTCTCAAGTATGGTATCCCACGTAGTGGAAAGCAAGAGCCGCTGTCACAAATCGACCAAATGTTCATACCATACTTATCTGGTTTTCTTGGTTTATATTGCCGGAACGATACGCGACCCCAAAAGGGAACCAGTCATTCATCAATAGTTAGGTTGCTTCGATAAATTTAAATTCAATCTTTCCCTCAGGTCTCTAATTTTAGCCAGTTTATCTTTCTGCCTTCGAACAGTCCTTGTGTTTTTATCATCAAATCGAATAAATCGCAACAATTGGGTAAATCTGTTTCGTGACATACATGCTTTATATAAAAAATTTCCATAAAGAGGGCACCAGAGTTCGTTGTAGTCCATCATTCCTTGCTTATTTCTTCCTTCAGTAATCAACAGGCCTAAAAATTATCGAATTTCAATGTCGTCAACTGGCTTCCATAATGTCCCAATAGTACGAACAGCTTTATATATATGTGAAAATCACTCTAACACCAATGGTCGCATCATCAAAAAACAGCCTGAATGCATCAAATGGGGTGTCAATGTGGACACCAGGTGGAAGCTTCACCTTATTCAAAGCTGTTGCAATAATGTTGTGCGCTCGAGTCTTTCCTTTTGCAATTGGTGTTGATTTCCATGCCGTGCCATCTTTTCCAACAACGGTTTCTGAATAGTTTGGCAAATCATCCTCAACTGCATCACTGTCACTTCCCTGTCGTTCATCGCTAACTTCGTCGGCACTTTCTTCAAAATCTATCTCGCTAGAAGAAGTGTCGTCATTTCGATTATCTTCATCCTCACTAACTCCTTCATCAGCATCCATATCATTTTCCTATATTGCAGCGATAATCTCCCGTTTAGTTAGTGCTCTACGCCGATCAGTCATAATGTCTGTAGAATAGAAATTTGTATTTAGCAAATGTAATACTGTAAAAATTCGCATTTTATATTTTACTTACCAGATTTGAAAAAACACAGAGATTGAACTAATGTAAGCCAATTGCAGATATATAACAATGTATAATTTACCTATGCACTAAGCACTCAATTCACAGATCAACTGGTTGCAATTTCTTTTCACACAAATTGGGGAATAACCAACCCTGCGTATGCAGTTGAAAAAAAATATAAAAAGGGGGAATCCCCCGAAAAACTTATAGGGGAATCCCCATCATGCGCGGTGAAAAGAATTTTGAAGAAGGGAAATATGAATACATATTTTAGGAGATTATACGTCACACATTACATCGAACAATGAAACGAATGTACTGATCTTAATAATATTTTTCATATGTGCCTCGGGAGCTCACCTTGGCAGAGGGTGTCAGTAAAGTATGTTTATCACGATGTCTAAAATTCTATAAATGTATTAAAATTTATTTTAGTTGTTTTATGTATCAAAAAGCAATTGTTTATAATACTAAAAGACACAGTTCTATTGAAATTGTATCTAGAGAAATATAGCGCTTTTAGAATGGAATGTGCCTAGGGATTAGGGTTAATGTCAACTTGAGAAATTGCTTTTATTCACTCAAAGTTGACTCGCTCAACTTTAGATATTCCGAAGTTGAGAAAAGAGAAAGTTGGTCAACTTTGAGTTTGCTCAACTCCCCGAAATAGTAGAAGTTGTAGAGCAAACTTGGGATTTTACGTCAAATGTCAGATTCTTTTCTTCTCATTTCTGTTGTTGATTGTGCGAACTTCAAATTAAGTGGCGTAAATAATCAAATATTAACTTTTTAAAACTTAAACAATGTATCGTTCAAATTATTTCTGGGAAGATTGGCCATCGGCTGATTCGGGCAGCGAAGAAGACGAGCGCAATTTGGTTTGTGAAAGACGGCAATACAAGATGCTACCACGTGTTGGACTCGAAAAATTGGACGACCGCGACTTCATATATCGTTTTCGTCTCTCAAAGCGGACGACAATGATGGTGCTCCAACTTATAATGAATTCGTTGCCGTGCGACGAGAGAAGGTATTTTACGCCGAATAAATTTGAATTTATTGTTAACTACAATTGCTTGTGTATTGCCTTGTGACGAGAGACGGTAGGTATTTTATTTTAACTTAACCCAGTTTGTATTTGATAGAAATATGTTTATGTTATTTTTAAGACATATATAAGCACACGCAACATCCAGTCCATACCATTCACTAGGTTTGAGTAAAGAACGAATGCCAGCAAAAATATGTAAAGCAAAGAAAAAGTTTTAAGAAAAGCGGTACTGTATAATGCTTATACACAAATGTAAATGAATTAAATTTTAAAGCATATTAATATATATTTTCAAAAAAATGTATAAACTCGTAGGTAACAGTAGAAAATATTACGGCTTTTTGTAACATTTAAAAGGAACATCATGAAAACAGAATCGTTTCCAGCACTCTGAATCTGTTTCCTATTTAGCTTTCTTCTTGTTGTCAGTAGGAGACCTTTTAGATCCAGAACACCTGCATAGAACAGCAAATATAGTTGCGATGATCAAACCAATTACAGCGAATTTTAGCAGCTGTGACCTATCCATGTTCATCAAATTGTCATTTATAAAGTCGTTCCTGTAATAAAAACATTAAAGAACACTTCTAATTAACTAGATTTAACCAAATACTCACATGGGACTAGCAATTGGTGGAACAATTTCTGGCTTAGTCCTCTGCAAGTGGATGTTCTGAGCAAATTCAATGAAACTCTTTGGAGTGTATTCCTTCGTCCTGTATCGGAAGTATTTGCCTTGACGAATGCTATAAAAGATAATCAAATTTAATGAATTTCATTTAATAACTGCGACATGTCTTACAACAAAAGCTCAGGAGATTCCTTAACTTTGAATCGCTTAGCGGGCGCAATTCCATATTCCAAGCGATTTATACGGGCAACATTCATCTGTCGCTTTAGAGCAGCACCTACGGCTTCCCAAACAGCGTATAGTCTTTGGCAAATGATGCAGTCATTGGAGTAACTTAAAAAATATGTACTTTAATTTACTAAAAGAAACAACGCAAATATTTTCTAAATTTACAAGAAAACAAATCAATCACCTGTGGTGACCCTGTTGCTGCTTGTGTTAGATGTTCAAAACTGCTGTCCGACAATTTCTTTACGGCTGGATCTCGGTTTTCACCAAAAGTATGCATTATATCATCCTCAGGGATTGAGCCATGATAAAGCAGCGGAATACCGCGTCGAAAGAAGACCAACGCTGGCTCGCGACTCGGATTGTGTATGCTCGTCATATGGCTATTGACGGCTTTCACAACAACAGCTCCAAGATGTTCCTTCAGGTCATCTTGAATGGTTTCCAAAATAGTTTCAATTTCATCACACGGCTCGCAATTGGGTTTGGCTAAGGATTCACGTAAGCGTGTAATGTTTTCCAATAACATGAAGCTGTTTTTTTTTGTGGCAAACTTACAAAACAAAGCGATGACGTTGTCTTCTCCAGTGATTAAATGCACAAGATCGGTGTCGTCCACGCCCTCAATTTGGACTCAGTGCGCGGTGCTTATAAGAAAGCCTATTTCAAGAATAATGCAATTGGGGGAACAATTTCTGGCTTAGTCCTCTGTAAGTGGATGTTCTGAGCCAATTCAATGAAACTCTTTGGAGTGTATTCCTTCGTCCTGTATCGGAAGTATTTGCCTTGATGAATGCTATAAAAGATAATCAAATTTAATGAAATTCATTTAATAACTGTACCATGTCTTACAACAAAAACTCAGGAGATTCCTTAACTTTGAATCGCTTAGCGGTCGCACTTCCATATTCCAAGCGATTTATACGGGCAACATTCATCTGTCGCTTTAGAGCAGCACCTACGGCTTCCGAAACAGCGTATAGTCTTTGGCAAATGATGCAGTCATTGGAAAACTTAAAAAATACTTTAATTTACAGAAACAACACAAATATGTATATTCTAAACTTACACGAAAACAAACCAATCACCGGCTGGATCTCAGCAAATCCAAAGTTGAGACTGACATATTATGTGTCATCTGTCAAAAATATCCCAGGGAATTTTTTGAAACAGCAAGTTGGTCAACTTGCGAATGTCAACTTCCAAACCGAAAGTTGTAATAGTGAAAAAAAACATTTTTCAACTTGCAGCTCAACTCTTGAGTTGATATCAACTCCGAAGTTAGAAAACTTGGGAGTTATCAGCAAGTTGAACAATAGTGAATAAAACGGACCTTATAATGCTAGAGAGCACAGCGCAGGCATTTTCAATTCTGCTTTAACAAATGCAATGCCATTGTTGGCGTTTTTCATTGCCTACTATTAGTTGCTACAAATAGGAAAAAGTAGATCGATATGAAAGTTTGGTTTGTGCATTGGATTGGGTTTCATCCTTCACGGGTGGCGTCTGAAAAACTTACAGAACTTGAAGTTTCGTATTCAAGTTTAATCCGCAAAAACTTATACAAATATGATAGTAACACATATGAGCAAGCATACGCTACATTTCTAAATTTTTTTTTATGCTGTGGATATGAGCAAGCATACGCTACATTTCTAAATTTTTTTTTTATGCTGTGGATTTTTGCTTCATGGACATGGTTGGGATTTGAACACGCAACCTTCCGATGCCACCGGCAGGTAGAAGGGATATTCTTTCTAGAGAATGTAATGTGTTGACATTTAGTAGGGTTCAGGAATAAACCGTTTTAACACACCAATTGGCGAAACCGTCTTGCTGATTAATGGCCGGTTTATATATTTTCATATCATCAGCGTCGATCAGAATATTGGTGTAATTTATACATGCCTTAACATCATTAATGGCTAGTATAAATATAATTGATTCTAGGTGACTTCCTTTGGGAACTCCAGACTGAAGCAATACAATTAACAGGGATATAAAAGGCTCACCAATATGATGACCCAATTTATATAATAATAAACTATCACGCTTATTTTGAGATTCAATTCGTTAGAATGTCTGTATTCGTTCGAATGAAGCAATGCAAATTATCTATTTGATCGAATGTCAAAATACAGAGAATTCGACAATCTTTCGATGAAAAACGAAAAGGCATACTATACATCTTCGGAATAGAATAAAAAGAATTAAGGAATTTTTTTATTGTTTATTTGGTCATTCAAGTTTTTTTTGCATCATGTTTTGAAGATAATATCGCCGCCCTTGTTGATTACCATTTGGGCTCATTTTATGCCATTTTCCATGGTTTTCTTTAGAACTTTTGGGGGTAGAGTATCCACTTCTTGACAGATGTTCTCCTTGAGGGCTACCAGAGTGTGTGGCTTGTTCACATAAAGCCGTGACTTTAAATAACCACATAGAAAAAAGTCTAGGGTGATCAAATCGCGATATAGGTTATGTTAGGTTGATGGGTGTGCCACAAAACCCGTGGATCCCCTATGGGAATCACAATGGGTCAACATTGTCCTGCGTGTGATGAGGAAGGACTACGACTTCATAGGTTAGGTTAGGATCCATATGGGATCCTAAAGCCGTAGTACTTCCTCATCACACACAGGACTATGTTGACCCATTGTGATGCACACATGTGTTGTGGTCTTCCTTCCTTCGTCTCGTTGATGATGTTCATTTAAATCCTCTCCAGCCATTCGGTTTTTGCTGAAAATCTTTAAAGATAATAGAGAGGGATTTCGGAAAGTGCCGTCAGGTCGTGGAAAAAATAATTTCCTAAAGTTCTTATTCTTAATTGACTGAGGCTTGGGCAGTGACACAGAATGTGGGGGGAATCCTCGTGAGTTTCCTCATCACCGCAGCAACTGCATAGGTCGTCATAAGTAAGATGCATTTTCAATTTGTATTTCTTTAGAAAATTGTGTCCAGTTAGCATTCCCACCAATATCGAATCAGGTTTCCTGTTTCTTTGCAGGAATTGGTGGGTTCTGGCTTTGTTATACTCCGGCCACATTTGCTGGCTGTTTCACAGGAGGCAAGGGTGTTTCTCCTGTTTTTGTTGATTTCCATTATTTTTTGCCCCACCCGCGCTTTGAGATCGCACAGTGGTGGTTTGACAGACTGGTTCGCCTGTTAAGGCGTCATAGTACAACCCTTTCTTGCTAATTCATCAGCTGTATACCCCTGTGTCAAGGAAGTCAGCAGAGCCTAATATTATGTTGACCGCAAAGAGCCTTTAGCTCTTTATTGTCTGGGGCTTGGTCAGTGACCAGTGACACAGAAAGTGGAGGGTATTCTTTTGTTGAATCTTCTTTTTAACACTCACACATGTCCTCTCTAAGAAATCCCCCTAGAACCTGCATTTTTATACCCTATTCTAAGGGTATATTAATTTTGACGCATAGTTTCAACATACCTTAATATTGCCCGTAGACCCCTAAAAGTTACTACGAGTATATTTATGATCAGCAGCGATAGTAGCCATGTCCGTCCGTCCGTCCATCTGTCGGCAAAAATTAGGCCTTTAAACTGGACCTAGAGAGCTGGCATTTTAACCATATACTCTCTAGGGTCCCGAAATAATCAAGTTTAAGAATTTTTGAAATCAGCCCACAGACACGCCCACAAACTAAAAAAAAACAAAATTTTGGAAAAAATCGAATTTTGAGCTAGAAAGCTGAAATTTTTTATATATGATCTATGACTCCTAAAACTGCTCGGGATATAAAATTTTCAAAATCCGCCCACTGACACGCCCACAATTAAATAAAACAATTTTATTGAAAAACCAAAGTTGGAGCTAGGGAGCGTTTTTTTTTAAAAAAAAAAGCTTCGTTTTTTTCGATAAAACCCTTTAAATGTTTATAACAAAATATTTAGAGCGTTCTTAACAATTCAGCCATACTTAGACTTTTGTCACGCCCACTTATGAGGGATATGAATAAGAATAGGGTATCCAACAGTTCGCCCAAGCGGACTTGTAGCCCGTTCCTTTTTTTTAATATATCAGGAAAACAGGGAAACTCCTTAAAACTTTTCCGACGGACTTCTTTTGATGGCATTCCTTGTATCGTTAATGGCAACAAGTTCGAGCAGTATAGTTCTTTTGTTTGAATTGTTGGATCGTCCTCGACTTCTTCTTTTCTGCGGGTTACAGTCCAAGCTGTCGACATGTACGTAAATAGTTTTAGTGTATTAGTTTAGTGCCCAATCGTTTACCATTTTATTTTCTGATTTTGACAAAAGTCCTATTAATTCTCCATGATGACTTTGATTGCAGTTAGGGAAGCCTCTTTTGAATTTCAAATCAAGAACCAACATTTATACATTATTTTGTGGCGAAGATGATGTATCCCTCCTTCAACCTGCGTTTTACAACTTCAGGCAGTCGTGTAGGTTACAGTCGTTAATCCTTGAGAGGATACATTTTAATTTGCAAACCGCTTCGAGACACAAGTTGCCTCGTGGCGCCAGATAAAATTGGCTTCATGTGTAATTCATCTCGATGATAAGATCATCAAAGGACCGAAACAATGCCGGCCGTATAACCATTCCACAGTTGGTACCTGTAATCTCATAACAAAGTGGGAATCCTGTCATTTCTAGTGCTTTCTGCAGTCTTTTTGCTGCGTAAAATAATGAAATTAATTTCGTTTGTTTATGCAAATTAAAAACAAATTAACTCTGAGTCATCATGATGTACCTGCGTAATCATTTAAATTTTTCTCACACC
Source organism: Portevinia maculata (assembly GCA_949715645.1). Taxonomy (NCBI): domain Eukaryota; kingdom Metazoa; phylum Arthropoda; class Insecta; order Diptera; family Syrphidae; genus Portevinia; species Portevinia maculata. The sequence goes on from OX454526.1 coordinate 228,790,228, forward strand.
ACTTAGCCGTGGTATAGTGAAATTGTTGATGGAATTGTTTAACCATATTGTTTTAAATGCTCATCGCAAAGATAACGATTTAATTTTGACTCAATCAATCAAAATCACATCAACATTTTGTTTATGTCTGCTAACGCTCTAAACCTTTATTAATGTTGAAAATATTGCTTTGCTTTTGTTTAAGCAATCAATTACAATAATATGGCGCACGTCCGTTACTCTGCCTTTTGTTCAACAAACGCTTCAGATTTTGAACAGACACAGTCTGGCGTCTGATGAGAGGTGAATGTTCGGGTACAAGGCGATAATGTGTTTTCATTGCGAAGCGCCTATTCTTTTAGACCATTGCAGATGGTATTGAAATCTAATAACAGAATTTTATTTAATTCAATATTAAGGAATAATTGAGGATGGAGAGGAAATCGGCAATCGTTTTATTCAGTCATCGACAGTTAAGCAAGAATGCTGTTTCAATGCAGTTGTTCATCATTCTCTACGAGTGGGTTTTCAGTAAACCTCTTCTTCATTTGCTGTATATGCAACTTGTTTAATAGAAACGGTCCGGACATTCCATTCAACTTACAAACCCGTGGAGAGTCTGACACTGCAGCCTTCCATCCTCCGCTATTCCGGACACTCTGCTTCCAGCTGTCCAGACCAAGAGCTCTGGCATCTGCGATGCATTGGCAGCACTCGGTGCCATAAAGCAGAACTGGCAGTGTCAGTGTTTTCTATTGCTTACATTTGGTCTTCCGGGTTAGTGTTTTGAACCCATTTGTTTTGCCAAACCGAAGTAGCAATGGTGTCTTAGGCAATTATTCGTCGGATATCCACTAAGTTGTCATTCACGGAGTTGATGTTTACTTCGAGGTAGGTGAACTCTCAACGACCTTCAAGTTGCTGCTATCAACAGTGACGTTTCTTCATAATCAGTAGACAAATGTTTGTTTGTTTGTTTTTTTGTTGAAAGCAAGTACAAACGCTAGCAATGACATCCATTTAAATATGAGTGATTTTTCAGACTAGATCTGAGGCTGAATTAACGCATTAGTTGGCGGAGCAACACGTCACTGAATTATGTAAGTTTTGCATTACGAATTCACATAAAACAGTGACAAATTGCTCGCTCACTCATGCAATTCGGCATCTGTTTTTCTTTTAACAATTTTTTTTCGAAAAAAAATTGTGCTCAAAAACGCTCAAAATATGCTTTCCCAAAAACATTATCCAGAGTTTCTAAGGCCTGTCTCTCTTTTGCGATTGTATAGGAACGTTGTAGTGGTTTGTATAGGATCTCTCTGTCGAACATTACAGTAGCAACTGAGTCGGTCGCGTTTCATTTTCTTTGAAGTGAAGCCTTCCGCGGATCGCTTTGTTACTCCTGTTCATGCGAAACATCTTCAACTCCGTTGCCGTTAATTTACACTCATACTGCGGTGTAGAGGTTTCCTTTCACGTTAGTAAACGATGGAGCAGTTTTCTCGCCGCTATTGCTTTTAGCCATTATATTCCAGATATAAAAACTCTTCGTCCTAAGGAATCGTTTTTCTATTCATTTAAATGTGCGGGTGGATCAGAAAAGAGGCAGCACAAGAACTCTGTCTTTTTCTAACTAATACGAGATCCATTTGCCTCCAAAACATTCACTCATACATCAGCTGCTCGTTACAGGGACGTTTGATTCTCGCTTATGACACTCTATCGGCAGCAAGGAATAACTGATGCACTTAGTGAGTCATTTTTTCTTCATGCAGATAATCAAAGACTGCAATTAAAAGCGAAGGACTTGAACGCTTCCCTTATGTACACCTACTTTGATTGCGTACTACTCAGTGACTCCAGCGGGACATCTCACTCTTGTCGTTGCTTCCCCATACATGCCGGATTATCTCTGCGTACGTTTGCTGCAACTCCTCGCTGTCTTTGCGCCGCCCAGAAGAGAACTATTGTTTATATCCTCATACTTTGGAATTCATCTGTAGTTGATGCGGGTGGCAATGGTGCAGTAGTAGTGTATTCGCTTAAGGAATGGAAGGTCGTGCGTTCGAATCCCGGCCAAGTCCATTACTTTATACCGAATACATGAAATCGTAATCTCCCTAAGTAACTTAGACACCACCCGTGGAGAAAAACCCTACAACTGCACCCAAACACTTCTTTCCTATCTCTCTATTCTTTCTAATACCAAGTAGCTTACACTGTGTTCTTAGCATTATAAGGGTACTGTAACAACAGAAAAAATCCCTTTAGCGTAAGCAAATTATAAAAAAAAAAAAAAAAAAAAAAAATTTACCTGCAACAAACCAGCACTGGCCATTTGATAGCCGTATTATTTTCGCAATGATCCGGTTATCATGGATTGTGAAATCAATTTCATAGAATGGTAAATATCACAGTTTCGCGCATCGGTTTCTTTTTGCAAAAGAAGGAAATAACTTCGCTTCCACTGATTAGGCATTGCAACGCCTCTCATATGGAGATAAGAATCATGAGCTACCTGGACTCGATGTCTGCTGCCATCTTTGGGTATCTCGTCCGTCCCGACCGCTTTTAGGTTTTTGGAGCCTTGGAATGGCTATTCTTGGAAACTGTTCGTCTACAAGTCCTTCAAAATACTGTCGCCGCCTGTGTAGTATTTTTCGATACTAACAAAAAGCTGACCTTAAGCATTGTTAATGAGCTTTTGTCAATGAATTTCTGGGGCATGACGATTTAATGAGATTGAAAAAAAAAACAATTAAGTTCATCGGTGATAAAATTAGAACTGCTTAGTTATAACAGATAAGTCTGAATAATATGTCATACATAACTGAACTGAAAGATCCTATCCAAACTACTGTGCAAAAGTCTCAAGACGTTCTGCAACACACTAATCGGCACGTACCAGTGCGGTTTCGACTCGGCAGATCGGCAATAGACCAAATCTTCATACTTAAGCAAATCCTGGGAAAGACCAAGTCGAGACCCACCACCTTTTCGTCGACTTTAAAGCCGCATATAGCATGCATCGTCATTAGCTCTACTGCTACTTCTGTTTAGCGAACCAAATGGGTTCAAATTCCTCACTCGAAGGACAAAATGCATGCTCTATCGGCTGGCATCTCGAGTTCAGATCACTTCCTCACTGAGGTCAATCAAATGCTGGTATTGTTTCGTGTGAGCGATCCAGTTCTTAGGTCTGCCTCTCTTTCATGATTGTATAATGAACGTTGATTGATGTTTCATTTTCGACAGATCTTTCATTTGAATATGGGAATAGATAGATAGATAAATTCTTTATTTCACAAAAAATTGTACAAAGCAGTTTGCTTAAGAATGGACATGACAATCCTGCATCTGATATCACATTTCATATGAGACAAACAGAAAATATGCGGAATATCCTAAGAAATGATCCAAGAGGTCATTGGAACACCAAAAAAGCATATTTTTTCCAAAATGTTTTTTTCATATTGACATTGTATCTGTTATATCAGGCATCAGCCTTATCTAATTTCTAAGTCCGGAAGAGCTTACGACTCAAACAATCTTCAAATTATAAGAAATAATTATTTATTGTTGTTTTTGTCTCCAGTTGCGTGTCTTTACTTTACTTTTAGTGGCGCTTACAGTACGGAGTGGAACACGGCCTCAACCAACAAGCCCCTCCAACCAGCTCGGTCCCTCGCTAGCTGCCTCCAGTTACGCACACCAAGGTGGTTGAGGTCATTCTAAAATTGTCCACCTAAGGTGGGGTCTTCCTCTGCTGCATTGACCCTCAGGGGTAGATTCGAAGACTCATCGGGCTGGTGCGTTGTTGTCCATACGCTGCACGTGTCCCAGCTGTATAGCCCGTATAGTTCGTCGTTGAATCTTATTCTCCACACTCCATCTTCACAAACTGGACCGAATATCACTCGAAGAATCGTTCTCTCAAAGCATCCCAGAAGGTTTGCATCAACTGCACCATGTTTCTGCACCATAGGGGCCGGGATAATTAAGGTATTATATAATATCTCCTTGGTTCTATGAGAGATGGCTTTACTGCTTAGATACTAATTAGCCCGAAGAAACAGCGATTGGCAAGAGTTATTCTTGGCTTAATCTCTGCGCCGATGTCGTTTTGCGAAGTGATAGTGGAGCCCAGGTATACAAAGTCGTTAACTACTTCGAAATTGTATCTGCCCATCGTGACGTTTTGCCCGAGTCGCCGATGTTGGTTGTTCTTTCTCGTTGACAGCATATACTTCGTTTTGTCATTAACAGCCAGGCCCGTCTTCAGTCAGTTGCGTGTCTATGAAGAGATAAATGTTCTTGTAGTTCGTTGTAACTTTGATCGATGTTTTAATAATAGATAAGTGGCGGTTTACGTTTTATAACGTATTAAAAAAAACTACTTACTAGATCTCGTTCAAACCAATTTTCGGTGGAAGTTTGCATGGTAATGTACATCATATATTTTTTTTAGTTTTATCATTCCCTTATTTTAGAAGTTACAGGTACACACATTTTACCAATTTGGAAGTGTCTCTCGCGCAAACTATTCAGTTTAGAAAAAAATGATATTAGAAACCTCAATATCATTTTTGATGACCTATCCATAGATACCACACATATGGGTTTGATGAAAAAAAATTTTGAGTTTCAGTTCTAAGTATGGGGAACCCCCAAAATTTATTGTTTTTTTTTCTATTTTTGTGTAAAAATCTTAATGCGGTTTACAGAATACATCTACTTACCAAGTTTCAACAGTATAGTTCTTATAGTTTCGGAAAAAAGTGACTGTGACATGCCCGGACAGACAGACAGACATGACGAATACGAATCTATAAGGGTTCCGTTTTTTGCCATTTGGCTACGGAACCCTAAAAAGGAACATTCTGTTTCTTGTTTATGTTTATTGGTTTAAATTTTATCACAACTTATTTTTTATATATTTTTTATAATTATTTCTCAACATTATCTGCAACCGAGAAGCCTGCCGATGTTTCTTGAGGTCAAACCGCGAATCCCACAGGCGGAGCAGTATGGATGCCATAAAGTGGGAAGGTAACGATCTCTGACTGGCTGTCGGTTAATACAGTATCGAAATCAGATATTGTAATATACATCGACAGTCAGGCGGACATCAAATCCCTTGCATCCAGCACAACGAGATCCACGACTGTGAAAGATTGACGCACATCTCTTAACGAGATAGCTGGTCAGTATTGCCTCACTCTTTGCTGGGTTCCGGGACACTGTGATATACCACCGAATTGTGAATTGTGAAACTGGTTCAAACAGAAAAAGCGTCACCGACATCGAGGTGCCGCCGTCTTATGTTAAACACCTAATGGACACCTATACGGTGAGTGAAGCCAACCATCGTTGCCACCAACTCGACCAATGTAACACCGCAAGGCTGCTCTTGCAGACATTAAATAAATCCAGATCCATGGAACTTCGGAGGCATAAGAGACAGGGTTCCAAATTAGTCATCACCCTCATCGGGCACTGTGCTATAGGAAGACTGGTCATTCCGTGCAATGACTTCTATATAAGTTGTAGGGACGAAGAGAAAGAAGAGACTATCAGTCCTTTGCTCGTGTCCTGCACTCGCCAACATTAGGAAGGAACTACGTCTGCAAGGCAAAGATTAGCTCCATCTATCAGAGGAGCAAATGGTTCGCTGAGTAAGAGGGTGACCTACCCACCTTACATATCGGCAACACAATATACCTTTTTCTGGTCTAAGTTCATCTTCATCGAGGGCCGGTTCCAACCAACGATACCTTCCATTCTGAAACGAAAGGAAACGAATAAGAAAAATAATAGTGGCTCAACAACCCTCACCCAAAATGTTACAAAAAATACAAAATATACATGGGTATCCAACTAACTTATTTATAAATTTAATGTTCATAACCCGCAAACAAACAATGTTAATGGCAATTTCGAAAGAGTTCAAAAAGCCCCAAGTTATCGTTACGGCCCTGCGTGAAAAGATAGAAAAGTGTGTTTGCTTTAATAATGCGACGATCGGTTGTAGATTTTAAGGTGTTTTTTTATGGAAATCCCATAAAATAAGAGACTTCGAAATCTTCCAAATGTATGGGAAACCTTCCGATTTTGTGATGTAGATTATTTTGAGTAATTTCGATTCGTTGCCAACAGCGTATAAGCCCAAAAGAACATGCCTATAATTGCACTTTTTTGCTGTTGCAAATTTGTAACCAAGTATCGATGAAAAACATAAAATAAATTTTAAATGTTTCTTCCCCTTCCAGAGCGATGCGACTTGATTCTAACTCCAATGAAGATTTTAAATCCCTAGGTGCTAAATATAATGTAAGTATCTACAGCATCCATCTTAAATCACAATTTTATCGATTTTTTTCTTGCAGAAGATAAAAGTAGAAACTTTATTAAAGTGGGGCGGATTGGATAAAACCGTAACAAGGCTGCCTTTAAGCAATTACTCAAGTGTTGTTGTACCACGTCATAACTCCAGTCCATTCCCAGTATCACATAGTATTAATAGTCGTTTTATTATTTGGCAAGTCCTCCACAACTTTCGTTGCAAATACCTTCTAAGTTTGTATTCCATCAACTCAATGTCGTATTCATTTTTGCAGGGATGGTGATATAACACTCCTCGAAGTCGATGCTATCACAAATACCACAGATGAAACTCTGACCGAAAGCAATATCATATCAGATAAAGTATTAGCTGCGGCAGGTAACCAACTCAAGGACGAACTTCAAAACAACATTAAAGGTAAACCAGTAAACAACAAAAACAAAAACACGTAGGCTAAGCAAAGCTGCTAAAATTTGAATGGCTAATGTAAACATTTTGTTTGCGCTTTTCCGCTTGCTTTACAGAGTGCCGCACTGGAGAAGTTCAGGTAACAAAGGGGTACAACTTGCCAGCGCAATATATTATTCATACAGTTGGGCCCATATATAAAAACAAATTTAAAACTGCTGCAGAAAACACGTTGCATTCTTGTTATAGGTGAGATTTTAAATTTTCATTTATAAAAAAAAAAATAATAGATTTTTTTCATTACACTCTGATGATGAGGGATATTTGATAAACTTGATTTATTCTTCCTGTGGGTGTATTACTAATTGCTGTTCGTCCTTCTAAAGTGTATGTGAAAAGGTTGCCATCGTAGCCGTTGTCTGTCATATGGAAATATTTGTTTTTATTCGTGCGTGAATAGTGTTCTATTATAGAGGCGCCGGGATCTCAGTATGTATTGTTTAAGAGTGTGTTCAAATGTTGGGGGAAGGTTACCTTTGTTTGTTTACTTACTTTCATTGCCGTTGGGGCTTACTCACAAACTTTGCATTACCAAAGGCCAAGGTTGGCTTCACTTTTATGAAAATAATGAAGCAGATTGCATTTTAAAACCTTCAAAACATGAGAACAAACCAAGACTTGCTTTTTTTAATTAAATAAACAGCAACCTTTTCTTTAAAAGATGGATCAAGAGAAACTATTTGCAGTAGGCTGAGTGGGGTTGGGGCTAACTCACACACTTTGCATTACAAAAGGCCAAGGATGGGTTCACTTTTATGAAAATAATAAAGGGGACTGCATTTTTAAACATCCAAAACATGATAGCAAATTAATTAAAAGAACATCAACCTTTTCTTCTTTAAAATATGGACTAAGAGAAACAGCCAGTAGGCTGAGGGTTGTCAGGTTCAAATCACGCCGAGACCCAGTGACCTTAAGTTTTAACTGTTAACTGTTTAACCACTGTCTCACCCCTAGCGAAAGTCTGAAAACATCCGAGAGTATCAATTGTCATGAGACGGTGCTCACATTTGCCATTCGGAGTTGGCGTAAAATTGTAGGTGTGCAAACTTGCACACGCAAATGTTTGGATAAATGGTTGCCTTATCTTCATGAATTTTAGTTTTTGTTTCTACAAAGTTGATGATAGTAATGCATCTGTGTAGCATAATTTTTGAGACATTTAAATTCCAAGAAACTGTGAAGCCGTTCTGCAACACGCTAATCAGCAAGTACCAGTGAGGCGTCTGACAGACAGATCGGCTAGACAAAATCTTCGTACAAAGCAAATCCTGGAAAAGACCAACGAATTTTAAGTCTAGAACCGCCATCTTTCATCGACTTTAAAGCCGCGAATGATAACATTAATCGTCAGAAGCTCTTGCGGCTATGGTTGAGATCAGAATCGCAGCTAAATTAATCTAGCTGAGCACTAGTGCTGGAAAACACGCGGTGCAATGCACAACTCGGAAGTAGCAGTTTAGAACTGTTCCAAAGCTGCACCGGATCCCGGCAAACAGATATGCTGTCAATTGAATATTTCAATCTAGTTCTGAAGAAGACCGTGACAGGGCAGGTGCAGGACGGAAGGTACTACTGGGGTACGAGGATAATACACCCAATTAATGAAAAAAAAAAAAACTACAAAAATGTGAATTAAATCCAAAAAGCTAAAACGCGTCTTCTACATAAACTCTGCCACATTGAGCGAATAGACAATAATGGTTCAGCCAAGAGCATCGTCGACAACTGGAAATAGCATTCCCGGTATCGTAGAGGGCGGATCAGGGGGGCCCGTTAAGTAAGTCTGTTTTGTGTGTTTTTACTGCGTTTTTGTTGCTCTTGGCACTCTGCGTATTCAACAGTTAGCATAAGCCTGCTAAGAGACGCAAATATGAATCAGTCGGTTTTGAGTCACTTCCTTTTCCCTACAGGGATGCGGTAATAATATCACTACAGCGCTTGTCGTAAAAGCTGACTAGGGGTTATCACATCCAAGCAATTTTAGTATCCATGTGAACCTAGCGACGCATTTAACATCTTGAAAGTCTCCATAAAGTGTGCATGCGTCGTAGGGGAAGAGAAGATTGAGCCACTTCCTATGTAGCTGAGAGGTTCACTCACTGCACACGTGGCTGGTGGTAACAAACTCGTTGGTAACTTATTTGTAATTTAAGATAAAACTACTGCGGTTTCCTTTGAGAAGCCTTGTGTGTGGAACCGCTTGACTAATAAGTCAGCTATTGGTTTTAGACTTCAGCCACAAGTCAGTTTAGTTTATTTACAGTTGATCTCTGTGCAAGTTTTCTCAAGTTCTTGCGCGACCATATTATTGATTAAGATACCACTTCCCTTGTCGTCTCTGAAGAAAAGTTGTTAAATTATATTTTTCTGTTTATATTTGCCTATAACCTTTTCCTAAGTGTGTTTGGTCGATACGACTTCGCCAGGGTTGAGCGCTTGGATTCCCCCACTTTGGCAGTAAATACAATCATCGTTGCAGTACAACGAAGTTTAGTCAAAGTTTTTTTTTTGGAATTCATCCAGTTGTGGTAGGATTATACTTAAATGTATATTCTGTGTTTTTGTAGTAGATCAGGGACGATTCTAAAGCCTTTATCATGGTAGCACGCAATGAGTTGCTAAATAAATTTCTGGTGATTAATGTTTTGTTCAAGGCGAACATATTTAGTCTACGGCTCAGGATAATATGGCTCACATTATACTTCCCATGAAAGACACTCCTCACATATACTCTTTGAAGGTTAAAAACGTGTCATCTAACTGATGGATTTCTGCTAAGAAATGGAACAACACAAGCGATTCTGCGATAACCAGTAACGCCGCTTATCCTGCATTGGGCGACGGTTCTTTGATTGCTAATCTAAAATGATTCATTAACTGCAAATTTATTTTTTAGTTTTATTATTTGCATGTCCTACCATTGTGAGTTTCCTTACAACCTTATTGGCTTCTTGATTAAAATTGTTGTTCCATCTCTCTGACAAACATTCGCCGTTTGGAATTTGCGTAAACCTGTAAGTCTTTTTTATTCGTGCCAAATATACAACTTTGCACACACGAATGCCGAATGCACGAATAAGCAAGGCTTTAATATTTTATTCTTTATTTAGTGCACAACAAACTTGGAGCGCGACCGGCTCAGTTGGTACTGTCATGTTCAGAGGAGAGATCCTACGAACCCTGTCACAACGGCAATATCAATCAACGTTCCAATACAAATCACGAAAGAGAGGCAGGCCGAAAACCTCCTGGATCACACAAATGCAGCACCACCAGCATTTGATTGGCCTCAGCGACGAAATGATTTAGGATCGGGAGGCCTGCCACTATTTTCTGAGACCGAACCGGCGAACTCGTAGGGATGCAGTTAAGTGGGAGGGTTATGATCCCTTAAATCCTGATCACCGCCATTGAAGGAAGAAGAAGATTTAGTGCACAACAAATAAATAAAAGTGAACAAATATTAAACAAACAAATTTTTGATATTTGACTTTTAAATTAAGTTTAAAAAGAAGTCTGTGACGTTTAGCCAACGTGAAAAAAGCAAAACAAGAAAAATATAAAAATAGATAAATCAGCTGAAAAAGCTTAGCGTATGTAGAAGTGTCTTGAAGTTTTGTCCTTAACTCTTCGTCTATTATTTTGCTGATATAATTGACGGAAATGTTCTGTGTGTCCTGTTTCCTGTTCATGTTGTTTTTTTGTTCAAGAGTGAGGCGTTTGGATTTGTGTTTTTCTGTTTGTAAAATTTGTGTGTTCTCGAAGACTGGTCTATGGTGTGTTTCAATGGTGTGGCTGGCTATCGCTGTTTAATTTGGATTACCTCTCTTTGTGTCAGATTTGTCATTTGAAATCCGTCTTTTAAGGAATTGTTGTGATGTTCCAACGTAGCGTAGATTGCAAGGCCCATAGTCCTTTCCTTGGCAGTTAATTTTGTACACTACGTCAGTACGTTTTCCTTTTTCAGTTCTTGCTTTAAGATTAGAGAACAGTGTCGCAAGAGTACAATTAGACTTGTACGCCAGATTGATGTCCTTGGTGGTGTTGGCGATGATCTCTTTGAAACTTTCAAAGACATGGACAACACCTCTGTACTATGCCTTTTGGAAAAATCTTTTTCAAACTAACCTGCACCGGATTCCGGAAAGAAGAAGGGCTGTCATGTGACTTCTTCAATTTTGTCCTGGAGAAGAGGGCAGATGTCATCACCGGAGACACTATTTTCAATAAGTTTATCCAGCTGTGTACGATGGCGGACGTTCTCGACATCTTCGGCAATTCCCAGCGGCCGTAAGTAGAGGATTTTACGCCGATTGAAGAACAGGCGAAATTTGTTGGTCTTGGAAATTAATGAAGACAAGACCATTTACATGCTATCAACAAACAGACACATGTCTACGGCCTAGGAAAAAACGTGACTGTTACTGGCAATATAGCAATTAAATCGACGTTGTTTAGGGGTTCGAACTCTATGAGCTTTTCCCAGATGTGGGTGTAGTCTTAATAGCTACAACGGCGACTTCATTTTCTCGGCCACATCGAGCTCCAGCAAAGAGGATCTTCAGAAAACCGATCGCACAGGCTGGAAGGCTGCAGTGTCTCAAGGAGAAACGCTCCAGGTGTCGGACGCCATTTTAGTAACTAGGTTAGGTTAAGTTGATTATGTTCGTTAAGATTACTTTCTTTTCGTATTTTCTGTTACTCCTTGTGGTCCTTTGACTGAAAATATGCCTAATTTATAGGTACAAACTATATGACTATCAACGAATATGGCCGATGCGATGACTGACTATGTCGTCAAAAAGAACTCAAAACGTGTCAGGCAAAACGCTGTAATTTTCGGGTCGACACGTTGACTTTTTTGCAATTCCTCTGTCAACGATGTTGGGGCTATTTGACAATTGTTTTCTGACATCTCGTCAACTTTTTCACCGTATCCCAACTGTGGATACGGCGTCAGGATTTTCTATCCGGACCAGATCATAACCGCGTCGCGAACGAACACCCGAGTATTCAACTTACTTTACTTCGAGTATTCATGCTACTCAAATTCTGAAACAAACGGAAGGTAGCCCGATAAAAATGCTACGAATTGACCATTTAGTAGGTTAGGTTAGGTTAGGTTAAAGTGGCTGTCAGTGTAAGGCCGACACACTTAGACCAGAGTTAGGTCCATTGTGATGCCACACGGATCGAGGGGTTTCTCCCGCTACTAGTTAAACCATTTAGAGCTTCTTATGAAGCGGGATAGACTTCTAACGCCAGCCTTAGCCAAGTCATTAAGATCATTAAGCAAGAAATCTCCCAGATAAAGATTTATATTATGGGAGAGAGCAGGACATGTGCAGAGAAGGTTAAGTATAGTCTCCTCCTCCTCCTCGTCCAAGCAACTTCTGCAGAAATCGTTCGAATAAACGCCACGCCTCGATGCGTGCTTGCCTATCAGACAGTGCCCTGTAATGACACCTATAGTGGAGCTAATATTCTGTCGGTTTAGTGAGATCAGACTCTTAGAGCGTCGCAGGTCCAGCTTTGGCCAGATGTGCTTAGTCGCTAGACACGTATTACTACTTGTCCACCGAAGGTTTGTTCTCTCGATTGCAGATAGCTTGAACAAAAGATTGCAGGTAGCGATTGTGATACCCAGAGAACCCCTTTCAGGTAAAAGAGGTAGTTTGGTTCCCTTTTTGGCGAGTTCATCAGCCCTGCAGTTTCCTGGAATATCTCTATGCCCCGGCACCCAACAGAGGTGAATGTTAAACTACTCCGCCATCTCCTTAAGAGATGAACGGCAGTCGAGGGCTGCGATGGAATTTAAAGATACTGAATCCACGGACTTGATCGCGGCTTGACTGTCCGAGAAGATACTAATGTCCTTTGTACATATTACATTTCTCTTCAGCCACGTCAGGGCTTCTTTTATCGCCATAATCTCCGCCTGGAATACGCTACAGTGATTAGGAAGACGGAAAGACAGACTCGGATTTAGCCTTTCGGAGAAAACGCCGCCACCAACCCCGTCAATAGTTTTTCATCCATCGGTGTAGAAGTGGATTGCTTTATCTTCCTCAAATTCAGCGTCCTCCCAAAATGATCTGGAAGGAATAGTGACTTGAAAGTTCTTTCCGAACTGTAATTGAGGCATGGTGTAGTCTATGTTTCCTGGTAGAGACTCAAATGAGTCCAGAATGATGGTGTGGCCAATATTATTGTTAACCCACTGCGAGGTAGCCTTAAGGCGCACAGCAGAACAGGCTGCTGTTTGCCTACTGAAAATGTCGAGTGGTAACAGATATAGCAGAATATCTAGTGCTGCTGAGGGCGTGGTTCGGAGTGCTCCGCTTATGCACAAACCTGCTGTGCCATTGGTAGGTATCTGTAGGCATCTTTGGCGCTGTCATGGCTGTATAGGCTCATGTCACGCATTCTAAATTCTTCGAATGATTTTTAAAGCATGTCTCTGATTTGCATGATTCATTTTGTGACGCAGAACTTTGTAAATTCGAATATACCGTTTTCACAAGAAAATTATTGTTTAACTTTCGCGCATACTCGTATGTCAGCGATATTTTTAAACGTAACCCCACTCATCAAATCCAGTACATATTCGTATCTTGTCTGTGTTGACTACAAATAACTTATCAATATGATGGACGCGATTGAGCACACCTGTCTTACAACATTCAGAAATGGTATTTTTCTGATAACGAACTCTCTTCTTTCTTGTCCTGCATAAGCTCTTTTAGTATTATCTTCTGATTTCCCAATCGATTATTTATATTCTTTTTTTTCGAAAGATTTACTGAGATTTTTTTTATTCTATCGCGTGTTGTTTATCGATACTATAAATGAATGCAATTTGCTAGTAATATTACTTACCATAAGTACTTTTTTGCGTGCTTGATGCAAACTTACCGAACTAAACTAATTTCGTCGAGTTGCTCATCATTTTCTCTATCATTTTCAGGAACGTTCTATATAAGTCAAAAGAACTGAATCTTAAAACAATTGCTATATGTAATATAAGTACAATTCAAAGAAATTTTCCATCGGACTTGGAAGCTCACATAGCATTGCGTAAGTTTTAAGTTAACTAATTTTTTTTTTTTAAATTAACAACATTTTCTACAATTACAGGCACTATACGTAGATTTTTAGAAAAATCTCTTTTGGAAATAATTGTGATATTGTGTGTAGATGCACACGAACGTGGTATCTATGAAGTATTAGCACCACTGTACTTTCCAAGGGATCAACTGGAAGAAGGCAGTGCACTTTGGCAATTACCCAAGGATATTGGTGGCGAATTTGGTGAACCCCATCACCCGGAACGTCAGATTCGTATAATTCGTAATCCCCAGCATACAGTCATTATGAGGCATAGTAAGTTTAATTTGTTTTTTGTTCTTATCAAAACAGAAAAGAAATACAAAACACTCGATAAGATAACAGCATTGACGTTTAGCGATTGGCTTTAGGATACAGAATGTATTTAAAATCAGTCTATTATTGTAAGGGAAAGTTTACTTTATTCAGTTATTACTAAGGTGCGGTTGTTGTATTTTATTTGTAAGAATTGTTGGCGGATCTATTTTGCGTTACCGACTTATTTCAGTGCAACTAAGGCAAATTCAACATGAAAAGAAGTTAGTACAAGTTCTAAAGGTATATTTTAAAAAAAATATATTTGAAAAGCTCGCATTTGAGATATTGAATGCTAAATTGCATATTTTAAGTTTATGTTTTAATAGAAAAAAAAAACAAATTATTACTCTGTGGACTGGAGGGAGACTTATCTTGAATGCTTTTGTTTTTTTTTTGTATCTTTTTTTTACTCAATGAATGGATGCTTTATCTGCGCACAATAAAGATTCCCGCTTATTATTTGTTTATATTCTTTGGAATATCCGTATGTACAACGTGAGCGCCAATCATTGCGTAAATGCGTCTAGACAATAGGTCCGTTCGCGAACTAATATGCAAACGTAAATTTATATAAACTTTCGTGCAAAACTACACAAACGCGTTCGCGTACTGAGAAAATGGTAAAAAGATGAACGAAAGAAAAATGTACTTTCGTTCATTTTTCTTCACACAGAATTTCAGCTGGTAAGAAAATGAAAACTGTCAAATGATGAAATCCTATGAGTTTGCCAGCAAAAAAAAACAGCTGTTTCTTCTTTTCAAGCCAAACTAAGATGTTTTTTCAACTTTTTACACAAAAGCGTTCGCGTACTTTTCTTAGAAATGAGAGGATTCTCTCTCGATTTTGGAGATTTGACACTTTTCATTTTCCTACACATATAGTACGCGAACGGACCTAATATTATACCTCTCTATGCCAGAAACAAATTATTTCTGTATAATAGTCCTTTGTTTCCAAATGGATTAATCCATTCACATGGTGCAAACGTTTTTGTTTCTAAATAATTCACTGAATTTCATGTATTTTCATCCAATAAAGCAGTGCCGCAAACAGAAAACAGTCGTTGTACACAAGGTCTTGCATAGAGCACCTTGGCACTTAGTAAATATAAGACGTTTCTGTCGTGTAAATTGTTTGTGAATCATGTAATTTTAACAAATCCGAAAATGAATGATGCATCAAGATAATGTACACCATTTGGGTTGTCGATTCAAAATATTTTTCAAAAAGCTGCAAATAATAAAAAAAATCCTTTCCAAAAAGTTAAAAATCGGGAAACTTTTTTTATTCAGTGATTCACTACGCGCGTGCATATGTTTTTAACTCACTATTGTGAAGAAGTACCCTATCGAGTTAGCCGTCGTGTCAAGTTGGCTCTCCCGGGATGATTCTCATACTATTCCCATTGACAATTTTCCCATTGACAACATTCTATCTTTTGACTTTCACAGCAAACACTCTGTATAATCAACAATTGAGCTCTCGATCTAGTCCTTTCCTCTCACTCTATTAGTACGGTGGTTACATATGGCGTATATGAGAAAATCAGCTTCGAAGGAGTCCCTCAATTTGCCCCAAACGAAAAATCAGCACGACTTTTTCAACGTTTGTTTTTGCATAGAAATCAAATTAGAGACTCACGCAAACATTCTCAGTTAGAGTATTTTTGCAAAGACTCCGTTATCTTGTTTAATGTAAAGTTAGGTGCAAATTTAATTTAAGAGTTACAAACAGAGATGGCAGGAGTAATCAACCTCACGGAACTACCAGAATCCATAGCAGATGTAATAAATACATTTTTTCATGTCATTTCTCATTGCAAATAAACGTCAGGTAATCAAGCAAGTCGTTTAGGCCCGATTCGTTTTATACTAGCCATTAATGATGTTAATTAAGTCAAGTCGCAGTATTAATATGATCTTCACTGATATGAAAATATAGAAATCTGTTACTAATCGGCAAGATAGAACACTTATTCAAATTGGCATTAATAGCTTTGGCACTTAAAAACGGTCCTGAACACTTCTAAATGTCAACATACACGATATTTGGTAGAAAGAATATCCCGTCTACCTTTCAATATTCATTATCCAAACATGATCATATTGATGGTTTTAAGGATCTTAGGGTTTGATTCTATTGCCAATAAGAGGACTTAATTGGGATGATCCATTTAACCTTCTTCCATACAGTCAACGAATCAAGCTTCTTCAAATGATACCCCTGTCTCATCTATCATTTGTTTACAACAGCTTATAAGCGGTCATGTATGTGAGCCTGATTTGCTGTCTTCTATTGCCTTTTATTTCCTTGGTGGTGACCATCAATAACGTAGTGTTGACTTATATTATTTCAGCCTTCATCATCAGCGCCGGTTTAAAGATTTTGCAAAAGTCGCACAAAAAAATGGAATTTGAATAAAAAGAGATGGTGATACTAACCCCTCCACAAATGACAAAAAAAAATACAAACCGAGTTTTATTCACGAGTTATTAAAATAAATATTACTTTATTTTTCTGTTCGCCTGTTTGGTCAAACAACAAATATTTATAACATTTCAATTGGTCAACAAATCACATACATATTTAAAATAAATATACACCCCTATCGTGGAATCCGTCGAAACTGAGATTCACTTCACTTATTCGATTCACGTGAACAGAAAATTAATATCGTGGGATCCGTCGGATACTCTCCCTTACCGACCACTATTGGTGATTAGGAAATTCAATTGTGACAGTTCATTTCAAACACATTTGTGTTGTAAAAATTAAATTCAGTGAAAATAAAATAAAAACTGCGGATGTCAAATGCATGGATATATTCGATCCGTTCGTTTTCCATGATACAGTAAATTTCATTCACGTTACCGACATGTGGATGGTTCACGTCTGCGGATTACACGATGCAAATTGTTCACTATTACCGGATCCTTCCCCCCCGACGGATTCCATGATAGGGGTGATAATACAACGGAAAACTAACTGCAATTATCAATGTGTTGAACACATCAATATAATAAAATAAAATCAAATAATAAGATTAACAAATTGGTTATAAAAAAAATCTAACCAACACAACAAGTAGTATCATATGCTTGGAAAACTATTATTAACGTAGTTATAAACAGTTTAGATTAGGTTAGGTTAGAGCCGTTGCTAACAATGAAGACACGACATTACTGTCGAAGAAGTTATGAAGTCGGTCAAAGACTTAAAAAAACGAAAAGCAGTTGGGCTGGAAGAAATACCCTCTGAGTATGAGAGACTTTGGGTCCAAATGGCTCATGTCTCTTGTCTCCAAACTGATGAAAGGCGATCCAATGCCTAACCACTGGATTTCTTCTTTCTTTTTACAAAGGATGAATGCGGAAAATAATATGGCTATCTGAAGACCAGTGCGGGTTTGTCGCAGGTAAATTAACCACTGATGCAATCCAAAGTATCAGTATCACGGATGGAAAAACATCGTGATTCCTTAAAGGATTTGCATATTGTGTTGGTTGATTTTGAAAAAGTCTTTAAGAGACAATCAAGGGATGTGTTATGGGTGGCGCTAAGGTAGCGAGGAGTTCCAGACACCTACGTACAGAGTAAGATGCCCCGTTGGCGTCACCGAGGAGTTCGCAATCAAAGTCGGTGTACACCAGGGAAGCGTCTTAATTCCCTTGATGTATTACAGTCCTTGATTATCTGCTTGAAGGAAAAGTGACGAACCCCAAAGCGCATCAGTTATTCATTTCTGACGATGGATACATTATAAGGGAGAATCAAACGTCCCTCCAACGACCACTTAATGTATGGGTGGAAGTTTTGAAGAGGAATCGTAGTAGTCCGAAGAAAACAGAACATTGTTGTATCGCAATACAAACAACATTTCATTTAAATTTCATTCATCATTCATAACAAATAGTACCATAGTACTATTCATTCATAAATACAATAGCAAATAAAGAAACACTGGAACCAAGACTCATTGAACGTTCAAGGTGAAGTTCCATGTTTCCAATTACCTCAAATTACCTCAGAATAATTTGCAAGGGAATTCCATATCTCCGATTTCTTTGACGTCTGGACGGCGGGCAATATTAATTGTTGACTCGACGAAATTTATTGAATCGAATAATATTCGATATGGTCTATTTTGTGCAGACTAAGCATTGTTCTATACTTTTGTATATACGTAGGCTAAGCCTAAAATTTGTATAAATAGGGTAAGAGTTTTTGATTGAAGAGGAGACAATTTTGATAGCTTAACCAGCGTGTATCTTATTTTCTTTCATTTCGGCTTTTTAGCCAAACAATTATTAGGCATTACAACATGTACTTGTACTGCCCGTTCTCTGATCCACTCCGACCTATTCCAGACATTTATATGAATAGAGGAGTGAATCCAAAGTGCGAAAAGTTAAAATATCTGCGATCTATGATCAATAGCGAAGCAAGCTGTGATGACGACATTAAACATCGCGTAAACGTGAAGTGTCGGGAAAAGTCAGCCATAATGCCTCCTAAGCTGAAAGGAAAACTCTTCACCGCAGTTGTGCGCCCGGCGCTCACATACTGTTCACAATGTTCGACAGCGTACAAAAAGTATGAGTGTAAATTAACGGCAGCTTGATGAAGGTGCTTCGGATGACAGCAAGAGTAACAAAGATTGATCGAATAAGAATTTCGAAGATCCGAGGAAGCGCGACCGGCTCAATTGGTACTGTCATGTTCAAAGGAGATGTGCTACGAACCCTGTCAAAAAGGCAATATATATATATATAAAAAAAAAAAAAAAAAAAAAAAAAAAACGTTCCAATACAAACGCGAAACAGAGGCAGACCTAAAAACTCCTGGATAACACAAATGCAGCAACACCAGCATCCGGATGCCTGCCGCTAATTTCTGAGGTCTAACCGGCGAACCCCAAAGGCGTACCAGTAGGGATGCAGTTAAGTGGGAGGGTTATAATCCCTTTAATCCTGGTCATAGCCTCACCGCCATTAGGGTTAGGTTGAGATGGTTGTCAGCTACAATCAACACACTAAGACCAATGTGAGGACCATTGTGATACCGCGTGGATCTTTGGATGTTCCACTTCTACCGGTTAAACCTTTTAGAGCTTGAAACGCGACAGACTTCTTTCGTCAGTGTTAACCAAGTCGCTTAGATCATTAAGCCAAAAAGCTCCTAGATACAGATTTCTTTTATGTGAAAGAGCAGGTCAAAAGAAGTTGAACTGTAGTCTCCTCCTCCTCCTTGTCCATGCAGCTTCCACAGAAGTCGTCTGAATAAACGCCAAGCCTTGATGCGTGCTTGCCTATTACACAGTGTTATAGTAGAGCAAATGTGCAGTCGGTTTAGTGACATCGGACACATAGAGTGGCGAGGTCCAGCTTTGGCCAGATCTGCCTAGTCGCTAGACATGCAGTGACACTTCTCCACCTAAGGTTTGTTCTCTCGATTGCGAATAGCTTAAACATAAGTTTGGATGTAGCGATTGGTATACCTAGAGAATCTTTATCACGTAAAAGAGGTAAAGTGGTTCCTTTTATGGCGAGTTCATCTGCCCTGTTCCCTGGGATGTTTCTATGCCCCGGTACCCAACGGTGATGAATGTTGAATGTTCGGCAGTCTAGGGCTACGATGGAATTTCACGAGACTGAGTTCAGGGACTTAATTGAAGCTTGACTAACCGACATACATTTACCCCCCGCCTGTACAGGCGTTGACCTTCGAGCTGCGAAAAAGTTTGCTTCCGAAGATTCCTGCAGCTCTATCTCCGACACGTTCGGTAGACTGGGCTGGAAACATGAAGAAAGTGGCGGAGAGGTTCAACCTGATACGCTTAATCTTCAGACCAATAGACAGACAGCCGATAGGTGTGATGCTGCCGACGAGGCCTGCGAAACCGAACAGGTGAAACGGGCCACAGAGGCGGCGTCCACTGGTCAGCGTCCATCTAAGAGCCAGCGAAAGAGGAAAAGGAGAAAGGCGGCTATCGTGCGGCGCAAAGAAACTGCACCGCCAGTTGAAGGCGCAAGCGCTGAGAACTGCCCTTCCCCGGCGGCGACGGCAAAGAGATGCAGGTCGGCAGAGGTTACCCCAACCGAAACCAGCCAGCTGACTGAAACCAACGCTGCCTCCTCTTCCAATGGCTCGAACAGGAAAAAACGGAGGAAGAAGGCCTCTAGCACTCCTGTCGGTGGAACTACGCGCGCACCTTCTGCGTGCCCTTCCACTAGAACATCTCCAGCTGATGGAGGTCCCCGCGCCCAAAACCTGAGTGAAACAGCTGCTGCAAGCAGAAATGCTCGCGGCGGCAGTAGGCAGAAAATGGGTGTCGCGGGAACATCTGTCAGCAAGAAAAAGACGGTATCTTACAAGAAAGCCGTTACCTCTTCTCTGGTGTTACTCATCAGAAAGGCTGGCGAAGACAACAGCATGACCGACGCAGAGTGCAAACACTGTGAAGATCACCTGTGGGAGCTGGCAAAAGCATCCAATGAATGCATTCAAATGGAGGGCAGTGAACTGAAGAACAGAACCTTTACGGTGAAGTGCTCAACACAGCAAACCTTTGAATGGCTTAGTAAGACGGTGCCGAAAATTCCCCCTCTGGGAACCACAACTTTCGAGGTTTCCAGACCCCCCAAAAAAACGCGCGCCATCTGCTGGATCCCAGGGAAACTTAGGAAGACGGCGGATGTGCTAGCGCGCCTACACACCCAGAATCCTGGGCTTGATACTAGCGACTGGACTGTTCATTCCCACAGGGAGAGTAGAAACAAGGATGATAAGGAAGGATCTACTCTCGTTGTTGGTTTAGATAAAAGTTCTGTCGAGACTATCAGGTCCGGGTATGGGATGCGTCCTTATTTGCACCTTGGAAGGATTCAATTCCGCTTTATTTCCAAGTGAGTGCGAGTAACGGACGAAAACCCCTAGTTTATACCAATGATTGTATTTACTCAGATCAATCTTCAACACTCCAAGGCTGCTACTGCTCTTATCAGTAAGAAGCTTTCCGTGTTGAGCACAAAAGCCCACATAACATCCATACAGGAGCCATGGGTGTGGAAAAATCGCATCTGTGGCCTTGGAGGTGTCCGTGGCACCACGATACTCTGTGACGAGCGGTCCGAGAGACCAAGGGCTTGTCTTGCTGTGTCGAACCTTCTCTCAGTGACTAAGCTTGGACAATTTTGTGGCCAAGATTTGGTTGCTGCAGCCATTAGCTACGAAACGAATGGAGACTGGACGACCTTCGTCGTGGCGTCAGCTTATCTCCCCTATGATTCAGTAGTGCCTCCACCACCAAGGGCAATTGCTGAACTTATAGACTATTGCGACACCAGGAAGATGGGCCTAGTTATATGCTGTGATGCCAATGCTCAAAACACTGTTTGGGGCAGCAGCAAATGCAACATGCGAGGAAACCATCTCCTGGATTTCATTCTATCATCTGATCTTACTATCAACAATGTTGGCTCGCAACCAACTTTTGTGACGTCAAGAAGACAGGATGTGATCGACCTAACTTTATCAAATAGATACTTTAAGGCGGTTACTAACTGGAGGGTCTCTTCGGAGGCATCCCTCTCAGATCATAGATATATCGAATTCCAAATCGAATGCGAAGCCATGACTTTGCAGGAGAGGAGGAATCCAAGAAAAACCAACTGGATACGCTTCAGGGAGGAAATGGGAAAAACTCTCAAAACTCCAACCAAACTCAGGACGAGACAAAAGGTAGAGGATGCTGTTCAAAACCTGAATAGTGCCATTACTAGCTGTTTCGAACTGACGTGTCCAGTAAGTAAACCCCCTGGCAGAACGCCGGTTCCCTGGTGGAGCTCGGAACTGCAAAGAATTCGTAGAGAAGCTAGAAAGCTTCTAAATAGGTCACTCAAGACTGATTTAGAGACAGACTGGAATCTCTACCGATCGAAGCAGAAGGAATATAAGAGGCTAATTCGGGTATCGAAAAGTGCTTCTTATAGGAATTTCTGCGAAAAGATTGAAACACTGGGTGAAACTAGTAGGCTGGTTAAAGTTCTGAAAAAGGGCAAACCAGCCAAATTGGACTCACTTAGAAAACCTGATGGCACACCAGATTACAATTGGTTCACAACCAGCCCCGATTACCGAGACTATGAGTGAGCCAAGACAAACAACTCGGCGTAGCTGGTATATTGCGAAGGCCGTGGTGACGGACGAGGCCATTAAATACGCATTTACGTCTTTTGACGGCTTCAAGTCGCCTGGTACGGACGGAATATACCCAGCCATGCTGCAACAATGTACAAACCAGCTGCTACCGACTATGAAGAAAATCTTCACCGCTGTCCTAGCACTGGCATACATTCCAACACCCTGGCGTACAGTTAGAGTGGCATTCATACCAAAAATTGGCAGAAGCGACTACTCGCTCGCCAAGAGCTTCAGACCAATCAGTCTGACTTCTTTCTTGCTGAAAAGCTTGGAAAGGCTGGTCGAGCTTCACGTGCGCAAAGGTGCTTTGCGATTGCACCCACTATCTCCGATGCAACATCCCTATCAACGCGGAAAATCCTGCGAGACTGCGCTCCAAAATCTAGTTGGTAGAATTGAAGGCGCGCTTGACAGAAAAGAATACGCGATGGGCATTTTCATCGATATTGAGGGTGCTTTTGACAATGCGACTTTTGAAAGCATGTGCAGCTCCGCCAGACAACACGGAGTAGACGAACCATTGGTGTTGTGGATTAAAGCAATGCTAATGAATAGAACGTTGGTTGCGGATGCGGACTGTGGCCGCTATGTTATGGCGGGGGTAAACAGAGGCTGCCCGCAAGGCGGCGTCATGTCTCCACTGCTGTGGTGTATGCTGGTCGACTCTCTGTTGAACGCACTCAACAGTTCTAATATTTACGCTCAGGCGTACGCGGATGATGTTGCCGTGCTTTCTGTTGGATCATGCCTAGCGACTGTATGCGCCAAGGCGCAGGCGGCCCTTGACGTGATCGACGAATGGTGCACTAGGAATGGGCTCTCGGTCAATCCTCTTAAAACTGAGGTTGTTCTCTTCACGAGAAGGAGGAAGCTGGTCGGGTTGACTCAGCCAGTGCTAAAAGGCGTCACAATCCAACTCTCCAATGAAGCAAAGTATTTGGGAGTCATCCTGGATAGCAAACTTCTTTGGTCCAAACATGTTGAGCTGAAGACTGCCAAGGCGCTGTCTATTTTCTGGCAGTGCAAAGGCATTTTCGGCAAGACATGGGGCTTATCACCGAAAAGAGTCCTATGGATTTATACGGCTATGATAAGACCATTTATAGCATACGCATCGGTTGTTTGGTGGAATAAGCTTTCACGTAAATACGTCACTGCTGCTTTTGCCAAACTCCAAAGGCAGGTATGTCTCGGCTGCACGGGGGCCTTCCCCAGCACGCCTGGCTCCGGCCTAGATGCACTATTGAACCTTCCGCCCCTTGATGTTTACATCATGGGATGTACAATCAAGGCTATCTCGCGTCTTACAAGAGGTGGCTTTTGGTATAACTCGCACTGGAGTTTTGATGAACTTGCGCAACGGTTGTCCTTCGACTCCTGTCTTATGGATATGCCGTCTGATGCGATGACACCGGAACTTCGGCTAAAGCGTAAATACGAGGTCGACTTTCCTCGCGTCCAGGACTGGCTCTGGCCGGACTCTGAACCTGGAAGGGAATGCAGTCGAATCTTTACGGATGGCTCCAAAACCGATCAAGGATCTGGTGCTGGTGTCTTCGTGGAGAGCGATAACGTTAGACTTTTCTTTCCGTTAGGCAAATACGCGTCAGTCTTCCAAACAGAGACTTATGCTATCCTAATGGCCATGGACTATGTTACGAGGAACAGGTGGAGGGGGCGAAGTATCTGCGTCTGTAGCGACAGTCAGGCTGCGCTTAAGGCCCTACTCAAACCCTTAACTACCTCCAAAATAGTACGTGAATGCAAGATATCTCTGAATTCGGTCGGAAGGCTGAATTCACTTAAACTTGTCTGGGTCCCGGGTCATAACGGGATCACGGGAAATGAGATCTCCGATGAACTTGCTAGACAAGGCTCAGAGGGGGACCTCTCAGGACCTGAACCAGCGATCTGTCTGCCTGCGTCCTCGGTCAGGGCTTCCATTGACGGTTGGGTTTCCTATGAACACAATCGCCGTTGGCATGACTCTCCAGGGTGCAGACAGACTAAGCAAATGCTCCCCGACGTCTGTGGGAAATCCGCGGCATTCTTGTTGTCTCTCAACAGAAAAGACTGCAGACAGACTACTGGCGTTCTTACGGGACACTACGTTTTTGCCAAGCACCTTAAGGTGCTAGGCCTAAGCGACACCACCAACTGCGAAGCCTGTGGAGAAAGCGACGACACTGCGGAACATTTCCTCTGTGATTGTCCTGCTTTTGCTCGTATCAGGTGGCAGGTATTTGGTGCGGATATGGTGAGTGCTGTAAACCTAAGCTCCTTATCATTGAAGCGCCTTCTCGTTTTTCTCAGAAAAACGAGTAAATTCCCACAGTAAAATGTGGTGTGTCTGCCTGGCAGTACAATGGACCAGTATTGAGTCTGAGTGCTCCAGTGCAGAAAGTTTCACACATCCCGACAAAAAAAAAAAAAAAAAAAAATCCGAGAAGATACGGATGTCTCTAATTGATATCACATTTCTCTTTAGAAACGACAAGGCTTCTTTGATCGCCCTGGAACCCGCTACAATAATTAGAGAGACGGAAAGAGATATTTAGATTTAGTCTTTCTGAGAAAACACCTCCACCTACCCCATCACTCATTTGTGATCTACTTACTTTACTTACTTAATGGGCTCCCGACCCGTGAAGAGTCTCTGCCTGAGACACAGCAGCCTTCCATCGTCTACGATCCCGGGCACGCTGCTTCCAGTTGTCCAGACCAAGCGCTCTGGCATCCGCGATGGCTTGGTCTTTGAAACGGAGGTTCGGTCTTCCTTGCCTTCTCAAACCTGGGCGCTGGGATTCGAAGATCCTCTTAGCTGTAGCATTATTGTCCATTCGCTCGATGTGGCCGAGCCAATGTAGTCGACGTATTTTGGCTTTTTGGACTACATCCACATCTTGGTACAGCTCATAGAGTTCGCGGTTATATCTTCTCCTCCATTCGCCCTCCTCGCACACAGGACCACAAATCCGCCGAAGAATTTTTCTTTCGAAGGAGCCAAGCATCAGCTCTCCCCTTCTACTTATCGTCCAGCACTCGGCGCCATAAAGCAGAACTGGCAGGATAAGGGTTTTGTAAAGCATACATTTTGTCCTCCGAGTTAGGAGTTTTGAACCCAGTTGTTTTGCCAAACCGAAGTAGCAGCGGTTTCCTAGGGTAATTCTTCGCCGGATCTCCACTAAGGTGTCATTCGTGGAGTTCATGTTTACTCCGAGGTAGATGAACTCCTTAACTACCTCGAAATTGTTGCTATCAATAGTGACGTTTTGTCATAGGTGGCGGACAGATGTTTGTTTGTTTGTTGATAGCATGTATTTAGTCTTGTCCTCATTTACTTCAAGGCCAATAGATTTCGCCTGTTATTCAATCGCCGTGAAAGCTTCTCAGCCTTATTGCGAAGATCAATCGACAATTGATAATTGACTATTTTCAATGTGTGCTATTGTGAACGAAGGATTCATTTGGTATTTTTGTAAATCGCATTTTTTTAATTGACTGCGATTGACAAAATCCTTTAGAATCGTTCGTTCACAATAGCACACATTGAAAATAGTCAATTATCAACTGTCGATTGATCTTCGCAATAAGGCTCTTTATCACGGAGCGCTGTGATCGGCCGATGATGTCAATATCGTCCGCATAACCCAGCAGCTGAGCGGACCTGTTGAAGATAGTGCCTTCCGTGTTGACACCTGCCATGCGCACTATCTGCTCCAGTACGTGATTGAAGAAATCGCATGATAGCCCGTCCCCTTGCCGAAATCCGGTGCATGTTTGAAATAGTTCGGAGGAACTATTTCCAAACTGTATGTTGCACCGCGTGTTTTCCAGAGTCACACGAAACATCTGAATCAGTTTTGCCGGGATTCCGAATTCGGCCATCGCCATATAGAGCTCCTGACGATGTATACTATCATGCGCGGCTTTGAAGTCGATGAATAGGTAGTGTGTCTCGACTTGAAATTCGTTGGTCTTTTCCAGGATTTGCCTCAGTGTGAAAATTTGGTCTATAGTCGATCTGCCTGGCCGGAAGCCGCACTGGTACGTGCCGATAAGTGTGTTGCAAAACGGTTTAAGACGTTCACACAGTACGTTGGATAGGATCTTATATGCGACATTAAGCAGGGATATGCCACGATAGTTCTTGCAAGACATAGGATCGCCTTTTTTGTAGATGGGGCATATGGAGCTGATAGCCCAGTCATCGGGCATGTTTTCTTCCACCCATACTTGGCTGATGATTTGGTGCATACGCCCTACCATAACATCACCACCGTATTTGAAGAGCTCCGCTGGTAAACCATCAGAGCCTGCGGCTTTGTTGTTCTTAAGCTTTTTTATAGCTAAGCCAACTTCTTCTATACTGGTTGGTGGAACTGGTTATTCATTGAATGGACGTGGGCTTTCTTCTTTCCCTATCACTCTCTCTACATGATGCCCATTAAGCAGCTGCTGGAAATGCTGCTTAAACACATCTCATTTTTGATCCATCGGTGTAAAAGTTGATCGATTTATCTTCCGAAACTGCATCGTCCTCCCACTCTGATCTGGAAGTTCTTTCCAAATCGTAATAGGTGTATGCTGTAGTCTACGTTTCTTGGTAGAGACCCAAATGAATCCAGAATGACGAAGTGGCCAATATCCTTATTGATGCTTTTAAGCGGACAGCTTAACGACAGATGAAGCAGAATGTCTAGTGCTGCAGAAGGAGTTATGCGGAGTGGGCCCCTAATGTACAGACAAGCTGTACGATGGACTTTTCCCAGCTTATCACGATTTGTCGCTTTGTCTAAGGCGGTCCAACAGACAACCAGCAAACCTCGTGTGTAAGAATTTTTTCTCACGAACGATACATGTAGCCAGTGAGTGATGCGGCGTTGTAAGCCCCGCTTGTTGCCAATGGTTTTTTGCAAGAGAAAAGTGCTACTGTAGCTTCTTTGACCCTTTTTTTGTATGCGGGGTTTTCAGCTTAACTTCCTATCGAATAGACCCAAGAATCCAGCTTCCTCGGAAAAACATAAGCTTGTACCATTAATAGGAGTTGGATAAATACGTGGGACCTGGAAAAGCGGACAAGTTCGGTTTTGTGGGGGCTTACACCCAGGTCCCATCGCCCTGTCCATCTTGTTAGCTTGTTAAGATTGTTTTACAGGAGTTGCTTTAAAGAATTGAGGAGCTTTCCAGTAATAGCAACATATCAGTAGTTCATTAAGCACCACGTTCCAAAGAAGGGGCGAAATGATACCGCCTTTCGGTGGCCCTTGCTGAATAGACCTCCTGGCAGATGTTTCGCCCATTTTTGAGTTGATAATCCGAGTTAAGAGCCTGAGATTGATTAATTCACCAAGCGAGATATCCACATTCAGTTCTGTCAGTGCGTTTGCGATTGCAGATGTGTTGACGTTGTTAAAGGCGCCTTCTTTATCTAGGAAAGCAACCATAGTGTACTTCTTGTTGTTAAAGAAGTATTCGATAGTGCGTACCAAAGACTAAATGTTTCCACCACCAACTTGCCTTTGCAGTACGCATGTTGAGTCGCAGACAGAAATTGCGTTTTTATGTTAGTTTTTAGGAGGAATAGGTCTGAGATCTTTTGAACTAACATGGGAGTATTTGCCAGCCAGAGGAATATGTAGCAGATCTGGAGAGCTCTTCAGAATTATCTCACGCGCTGGCAGGATGATATCCGAAGAAATTTGTAGTTCGGCAGGTATTATGCCGTCTGGTCCTGCAGACTTGAAAGGCTTGAAGCTTTGTAGCGCTCCCTTGTGATCTGTTCAGGTTACTATAGCCGGTAATATTGGAGCTACCTGGGAAGTCAGTATCAAGTAGCAGATTGGGCGATTCTTCGCTAGATGTTGTCCAAGAACCATCAGCTTTCTTTAGACAGCTAGGCATAGTTGGATTTGAAGCTAGGAGTTTCCTTAGCTTTGATGGCTCAGAGGATTCTTCTATTTTGCCACAGAAGAGTCTCCAAGATGATCTTTTGGCTTTCCTTAGTTCTTTTTTATATGAGTTTAGGGATTCCTTAGAGTTCCAGTCCGTTGTTTGTCTTTTAAGTTTTTAGAATGATTGAAAAGTCTCGTGTCTCCTATTTCTGAGTGTGGCTTCTTTTTCCCTCTTGTTCGTAAAAATGGCCAAAAAGCAGACATCACTTCGTTAAAGGCCAAGGAAATTTGTTTATTGTCCACACCTTAGCTAAGACATTGAAAATCTAAGATAAGGTTCCGACATCCACTTGGGTGTCATTTCAGTCCAGACATTTTAAGACTTTATCTTCACTCTTTCTGTTCATTATTGTGCTGACCTATTTGTCTTCACTTGTGGTTTGTAGTTGTTTATGTTGTAAAATGTTGCTAAGCTTGGTATACACTTATCAATAAGACGTGCCTATATAACTTATCGCCTGTCCAATTTATCTCAAACAAGTACTGTGCATGCTGCTGTTCTTCTAAGTGATTCCGTATCAAAAATGTAATTTAGTTGAAGTACCTTGGTGTGACTATTCGTAATAAATTGAACTGGAAGGCGCACATACAACAGCTCTCAACAATATGTGCTTACAATCACTTACGTTATGGTTCGCTTAAAAAACTTTGCCGCCGGAAGCTTTTGGTAACTTTGGTAACTTTTTATTATGGCTTGGTTAGGTCTTAGCTACAATATGGTATAGTTTCTTGGGGCTGCACTTTCAAAAACTATTTGCAACCCTTTATTTAGAAAAAAGACATCTTGATCACAGCTTTACATTGTTCTTTAGCTCTGATATACTCCCACTAAAGTATCTTTACTTCTATGAAGTATCAAAAGTCTTCTTTTTTAGAATGTGATACTTTGAAATCCCAATATAGCTGATTACACACTTCGCCGTAGTGCAATCGTTCCTCAGAACCACCCAGATTATTCCATACGTTACCTATTGAAATTAGATGCTATCGCTTAGCTTCTTTTTTTTAAAGGGAAGTTGAAAAATATGTTTTTAACTTTGATTTTGATGAAATCAATAACATTTGGCGCGTTCAATTTGCAAGGCAACTGCGAGTTCCCTATTAATTAAATCTCTATCACTTGCCAAACGACGGTCATGTGAGTTATTTGATCAATGAGGAAAGGTAAAATAGTAGAATCTACGAGTAGTAGTTGCCTTGCAAATTGATTGCGCCCATTATCAGAATGTAGTTCTGAATCATTCGACTTATGCTACATTTTTTATCGTGTCGTTGTTGTTTGTTTTTTAAGACACCTTACCCCAAAAACACTTTCTTTTTCTTTTTTTTTAAAGGATTTTTTACATTTTTGAAGAAATATATAAAAGCATGAACTTTCGACACTTGTCATTAGACAACAGATTGTATTTTTAATTTTTTTTAATTTTTACTGTGATGAAAACACACACAATAAGTATTATTTTTTGTTTTTATGTATAATTAAATAAAAAAGAAAATAGCTTGTGCTTTAGGACATCATCAAACATGTTTAGTAGGTCTTTATAATCGCTTAGCCTCTTTGCGCATCTGAAGAAGTTAAACATAATTCGCCACAATTAATCAACACTACAAGTGATGCAAGAAATCGGCAAAAATCTGGACAATTCTAGACAGGTGCTCTTATTGGGGCTAGAGAAAAAAAGGGGAAAATGAAACTTTAGTCAAATAAGGGCAGCCATGCTCACCATAGAACGAATTATGGCAGGAAAAAGCCTATTAGTCGCATGAGTAGAATATATACTTTATATGATCATTTGATTGACTTGTATGTTAGTATTGCATAATAATACCTTATGACTGAAACAGATGCAAGACCCGTGGAGTAAAATGAGTTTGTATGTAAAATGCCACGTTGCTTACTGCGTATTGTCTCTATTTCTAATTTCACTGCACCAATAGTAGTAAAACAGCAACACAATTTTACCGTTTTGACGATTCGTGCTGCGAAATTCTATGTCATTATTATTTGTATTATTTGTGCTCTCATTAGCATTGTATAACTGTTATGATTTAAGTTTCCTATAATGTTCACTTTTTTTGAATAGAATTGAATTTGCTTTATTTAGCTAAGAAAGCCATTATAGAATAATTTTATACATCTATGTATATATTAATACGGAGTTGCCTATAACGTGTTTCCACCCATTTTTGCTATTATACGTCACATAGCTATGCCAACAATATATGTATATATTTGGGTAGAGGACAATACATGGAAGTGCACAATACAAAAGTTATCCACATAATATAACACACATTATGAATTACAGCAGGTAAAATAAAGCGAATTGGATGAAATTGCAACAACAACAACATTTTACGATTTTAATGGTTTTTTATGCGATACCAAACGATTTTTCCTGGTTTTAATTTTTGTTTTCCGTCAATTTCCTTTATGTTGTTTTGAATGAATAACCTTACTTCGTTACCACGTGAAGTGGACGGCTGGAGTTACAGCGCTGTTTCACGGTTCGCCACAACCGATCATCAGACTCCTTCTGTGGTGCTGGTCTGTCTTTTTCCTTCATTTTATCCCGAAAATCCATTTCTTCCACTGGGATTCGAACCTAAATCAGCGTCTTCTCAGGCAAGCACTCATGCGCTGTGCCATTGAAGCCACCTGAAAATGCTTGAAGTTACTTTAAGTTACTTGAAAATGCTTGAAGTTACTTGAAAATGCCGGAAAAATTTTATATCATGTGAAATCAGAGAATGCAATGTCGAAAAATTTCATTTTCCGATTAATATGTATAACAGTTGACTTTGTTTTTTTTTCAACTTATAGAATAAATTGGTCGAATTTCGACCATAGGGCGACCCCTAGTTACATATTATTTAATACATTTGCGTTCTAAACACTCTACTTAATTATACTATCATTTGCTTTCAAATATATCATCTATATATATATTTATATATATTTAGCATTAACGGCCCAATACAGTTCCCAAAATCTAGCTTCTCCAAACACTTTCTTGTGCGAAGTGGAAGGGACCTACAATTTTGAGGCGAATCCGAACGGCAAATTCGGAAGAGGTGGGGCAGTGAAAAAACTCTAGGTGTTACTTGGCCCCGGTGAGAATTGAACTGGGGACTTTCGATTAGTAGTCCGACATACTAACCACTGAGCCACTACGCCCTTTCAAATATATCAACCACTTGAAAACATTTAGGTTGGATGAGTAGTTGATGTCAGCTGGCAGATTGTTGTACATCTGGAAACCAATGAGATTGAGGGTATGTTGTCGTCCTCTCGTCCGCATTCTTTGGATGTTAAAGTCATTTCCATTTCTAAGCACATCGTCCGATCATTTATTGAAACTATTTTGTTTAGATACAGTGGGCATATTGTTTTTAATTCACTCAGCCAGATTAATCCTGTCAACATAAGCCTTATATGTATTAGTGTACCTAGCACACTTTATTATGGTTCGCATTGCTTTATTTTGAAGTTTTGCATTCTCTCTTTTAGCAATAAGTCACAAAAAAACAACACCCTGGGGCATTATTCAAAATGGGGTTTTATAACA
This sequence comes from Portevinia maculata, assembly GCA_949715645.1. Taxonomy (NCBI): domain Eukaryota; kingdom Metazoa; phylum Arthropoda; class Insecta; order Diptera; family Syrphidae; genus Portevinia; species Portevinia maculata. Next base: position 228,822,172 of record OX454526.1, read on the forward strand.
ACATTATGTGTATATGTATATTTATAGCAATCTTCATTGAAATGTCTTTTCTAATTTTTCTTAAACACCAATTTTTTACCCTGCTCTAACGGTATACTAATTTTCACTCATAGTTTGTAGCATACCTTAATATTGCCCGTAGACTACTAAATGTTACTATATTTGTGATCGAATGTGTGTAAATATTTTTAAAATCCACCCACTGACAGCCCAATATTTAAAAAAAAAACGTTTCATTGAAGAAATCATTGTGAATGAAAATCCTGTTCTTCTCAATTCATGTGGATAAAGTCGTTCTGAACAATCCCTTTATATAAAGTTTTCTGTCATACACACTTTTAAGGGCGTATTTTCACATGAATTTTTCATGTTTCGAAGTTATAGCATTAGAGGCCACCCACTTTGATGGGCTATAACTTAAAATGGGGTGAGAATAGATCCCCCCGCCATACAATTTTGGTTTAACGGAGCTTCAGGAATTTCCCTTAAAGGAATATACTGCTTAACTCGGAGCATTATCATAGCAGCACAGCATTATGGAGCAGATATCATTCACCTTTCGTTACAACACTATACGCGAAAGATGCAGTAATAGTCCAGGGGTAGAAGACGGAGAACGAGTATGTTCTTGCAGATACCGAATGGAGTTATTCCACAACAGAAAGTAACCAAGGTAAAATAGAGTACCTAAGTCTTTACTTTAAAGTAGCTTTATTAGTAGCTTGCCTTGGAAATGGTATAATGATGATGTGTGCGTGCTAAAAGAGAACGTCAAGTTCTCAACAGCGATCTGATCCGATTCTTTGAATTTTTTGAAATTTTGTTCACACCCAACGTCTTCTTCAAGTAACGCAGTAATGCGGGTGGCAATGGTGCGATGGTAGTGTGTTAACAAAGTGATTAGCAGGTCGTGTGCTTGAATCCCGACCAGAGCCATGCTTTGTAAATTTGAATACACACAACAATTCAAATCTCCCTTAAGCAATTAAGGCGCCACCTGTGGAGAAAAAACCCTATTGCACCAAAAACTTCTTTCCTATCCTCCTATTCTTTCAAAGTAGTAAACAGCACCCGAAAACAGGCAATGAATCATTTGCTGGGTGCTGCTTGCAGCAACAAAAATGCCAGCGCTGTGGCAACATTATAAGGGTACTGTATCAATTACAGAAAAATAAAAAAAGTCCTAATTATAAAAAAACGCATATAATAAGGGCCTATGACGTCCAAGTTTTAACCTTCAAGCGATATGAGAGCAATAAAGCATTAATTATCCAATAATCATTTATTTGTTTGTCCACAGATATATTATCATTGTATTTAAAGTATATAAATCTTCTAAATCGGCGTGTAACGTCTTCAAGGATCCCGCTATATACATCAATCCGAAAAGTGCTCGAATTTCTACAGCATCAGTCGGCTTGCTGTCGAGTGGTCTGTCGTTGTATTTTTTATATTATAAATTCGTTGGTATGTCTAACAACTTTTTCAATGATATTCTCCGTAACAAATAAACTTCAGGCTTGCATAAATGTTGTTACACCAACGCCATTCCTACGAATCTTCAGTGAGAATATTTTGTACTTGACCCCTCACTCTGTTGTTGTTAGATTTTTGCCACTTTGTTACTTTATCACGCTGTTTATATCTGAAAGAGGAAAATTGTCCTCATCTGAATCCGAGCTGTTTGATTCCTCAGCAGATTGAGATCCCTCTGAAACAATGTGGTCAGAAGTTTCTTAACCTTGGTCGCTCTGATTCACTCTTCTTCATCTTCTCGTAGTAATTCCTCGAGTATTTTGCACTTCGTGCTACATTTTATAAACAAAAGCAGTATTACAAGCTTAATTCGATAATATTGAGCGATATCCGAAGAAAAACTATATCGCGTTGAGCGTCGTGCGTAACCTTTTCGACGACAGGCCGCGTCTAAAACAACAGCGATCTGTGTGGTGGGGGGAGCGCGGTTTGCGGAGGTAAACTCCTTATTTCGCTACAATGGCAAAGCGATAGGCTACTAGAAATGAGAAATACATGTGACAAGACAAGTAATAATAATATTATGAACGAAAATGTATTGAGCACGGTCGATTCGACACCGCGCGCCCGCTTGAAGGTTAAAACATTAAATTCAAAGAACAAACAACAGGTGTCCAAACACACATATTACGAGTACTTACATGTGTTATTGTTTTTTTTTTTTTAAATCAAGCCACATGCACATAAAAAAAAACCTATAAAACGAATCTAATACAACATCTATATTTATTTCATGTAATTTTGATGTTTTTTTGTTTATACTGTTTGTGTATTTTTATTTGATCAAGATATAAATTGAAACCGTTCACAGTAATTACTTTTTTAGTTTATTTAATTATTAAAAGTTCAATATCTTACAAAATTCAAAACAAGAACTTTTGAATTTAATTAAGCATTTGGTAGAAACATGGGGTGCAGTGCAAGACCGAAACTGATTTTTAAAGCCAAACCGAACGTTTTATTTGGTAAATAAATATTACCCGTCACAAGTATGCATATGAGTACGCATATGAGTACACATACAAGTAATAGAGGCACGTATTTATAGCGCGTGTTGTGTGACATGGCATGAGCCTCATGTCGCGATCAACGCTCCTTGCATGCATGATGAAGTATATACAAGGTGGCGCAAAAGTAATCCTCCTATCAGAAAATGCTATAAATTTTTGCGATTGGCCCCTAATGTCAGTTCTGTTTTGACATTTGTGTAGTAAACACATGCGAAATACACGTTAATAAACAATGTTACGCTGCACTGCTCCAGAACGCGGAATATTGGTGACTATTTTTTTTAATTTTTTTTTTAAATTACAGCCAAAAATCATCGGAAGGTTATTTTTGCGCCACCTTGTATATATAATATATCATATTGAGACAAAATGTGAATTGTGTAGTCAATAATTACTCAAACTTGGTTGCCAATCACATTTTCTCATTAGCCAATTTCTAACACAAAACCGTCGCTTGAAAATTCATACATTTTCAGAAAAGCCATTTGAAGTTTTTCATAACTTAAAAAAATCATTTTAGTTTTGAATTTCAATGAATACCAAAAAATTAGTAAAGTAAAAAAGTGTTATTTTTTTTTCTTCTTTCAAGTGGTATATTCAAATATACTACAAAACGTCGTTTTTAAAAAAAAAAATTGACATGTCATTTTGAATCCAAATTGCTACTAATTTAAAAAAGTGTGAAAAAGTGTCATTTTGTTTTGAAATAAAACCAGCAATGTTTATCGTAGAAACAACCCACTTTAAATAGTATTAAGTTATAATAAAAAAAATATATGTAGGTACTTTAATGAAAAAATCGATTATAATAATATTATATAAAATAAAACCTAGCTTATTGGTAAAGTGACACTTCTTAAAGTAATCAAAAGAACTTTGAAGTTCATCAACTAGTTTTGTTCCAGGGTGAAATGACTTAACGCAAATTGAAACGTTTTACTACAAAAATAAATTTACTGAAATTTGACAGTAAAATGATACAAAACGAAAAGTGTCACTTTTCAAGAAACTTATTTATCACGATTTCATAATTGGATCCAAAACCGACGATGATGTTGGTGGAGGTTTGTTCTCTGACAGGTTGAACCTCAGCCTCTCTTTTCGTCTCCCTAATCACTGAAGTGTATTCCAGGCGGATTTCATGACGATTAAAAAAGTCCTTTCGTGGTTGGAGATGAACGTGGTATCCGCTATGGACACCCGAATGTTCTCAGATAGTCAAGCTGTGGGTAGGCTTTCTTAAAACTAAAAAAGAAACCCTAATTCATTTTGTATGCACCTACCCGGTACTAGCTAACACCAGATTACGAACCCTTTTTCATTACACTGGAGGAAATCTCCACCCTCCTACTACATATGAATAAAAATATTTGCAAAATTTTGTTATTCAAATTTGTCCAAAATGGATTAGTCTTGTCCTTTTTTGAGATATCAGCGGTTTTTATACCCTATTCTAAGGGTATATTAATTTTGACGCATAGTTTGTAACATACCTTAATATTGCCCGTAGACCCCTAAAAGTTACTATATTTATGATCAGCATCGATAGTAATGTCGATCTAGCCATGTCCGTCCGTCCGTCTGTCGGCAAAAATTAGGCCTTTAAACTAGATCTAGAAAGCTGAAATTTTAACCATATACTCTCTAGGGTCCCGAAATAATCAAGTTTACGAATTTTTGAAATCCGCCCCCAAACTCAAAAAAACAAAATTTTGGAAAAAATCGAATTTTGAGCTAGAAAGCTGAAATTTTTTATATATGTTCTATGACTCCTACAACTGCTCGGTATAAACAAATTTCAAAATCCACCCACTGACACGCCCACAAATAAATAAAACAATTTTTTTGAAAATCCAAAGTTTGAGCTAGGGAGCTGAAATTTATAATATATACTCTATATGGTCAGGCAGACGGCAGTATTGCCATGTCCTTATTCTTAAGTATACCAATTTGTAAACTTTATGATGAAAAAATAAAGAATCTATCTATCTATCTACTCTATATGGACCCTTTCTGCTCATGTGTAAATATTTTCAAAATCCTCCCACAATTAATTTTTTTTTTTTTTGAAAATTCAAAGTTTGAGCTAGGGAGCTGAAATTTATAATATATACTCTCTAGGGGCCCTTTATTCTCATGTGTTAATTTTTTTTAAATCCGTCTACTGACACGCCCACAATTAAATAAAACAATTTTATTGAAACACCCAGGTTTGAGCTAGGGAGCGTTTTTTTTTTTTTTGATAAAATCCTTTAAATGTTATATAACAAAATAGGGCGTTCTTAACAATTCAACCATACTTAGACTTTTGTCACGCCCACTTATGAGGGATAGGAATAAGAATAGGGTATCCAACAGTTCGCCCAAGCGGATTTTCAAAAATTGGTGCAATTTATAAGTCGATAAACCCCAAATACAAAGTCTGAAGTAAATCCGTGCACCTATTGTGGCTGGAGCCTCGGATTCAGACGGACTAACGGACGGAAATTCTTGACACATTTTTTTTGATTTCTCTACAGTTGTAATATCCTCATATTCAGTTTGAGTTCGAAAATTCAGCACGATTGGAATATTTTTCTCTTTATTGTACCAAAGTATACGAGAAGGTTAAAAATACTAAAAAAAACAACCTCAAAATAATACAGTAACATATTGTGCCATCTGGTTAACATTCACAACAATTTCAAAAAAAAAAACACAGCAGGTAATGCTTATGAGAGAAACTCTCAAATGGCAGCCAAATTCGGAACATCAACGAACTACCTTCTGAGCATATACTCTTGGAACGTTCAGACGCTATTCAAGCTACACAAAAACTTGAGACTGTCGTCACGTGTTGAGTTGGCTTAGAACAAAAGTTAAAGGTGAGTAATCGCCCTGCTGTGGTTCGCATCAAAACTTCCTTTCAAAACATTAGTCTGATCTTGTCAGGGAGGAGTTGTATATCCTCCTGAACGCAGCCTTTGCGGAGTACGACGTCGAAGTTGTTAAAGATTTCAATGCTAACGTCGAAAAAGAAAATAATCTGCGGTGGATTGGTTGCTTAGCTGAGTACCACAGATGAGGTACAAAAAAACAGCTGTAAAACGACTTTTAACTACATGTGTATTAGGTTTTGTAAAGAAATCAAACTGGAAGCTCACGCACTCATTCTCAGTTAGAGTACTTGTGAATGTGAAGTTAGGAGCAAATTAAATTTAAGAGCTAAACGCAGACATGCCTGACGTAACTACCTAAATCAGTTGCAGACGGAATTATGCATTTTTTTGTTTCACATACATTAGGTACCTACCGGTCATTCGCGGGTTTTAAGGTATGCAGTCGAAAACTCCTGACACTAACCCTTTACAAAACTCTGGATCATGGTGGAGAGTTTATACCGCATCAGATTTTGACAATAGTGGAACTTTCAGAAGAAGCACTGGAATCGAGAATTAAAGGCTACAAACGATATCTATACAAAAATACTTGTAAGGTTTTACGGAAACTTCAAAATAAAGATTGCACAGAGCTAATACAATTTTTTTTTTGAAAAGTAAAAGGAGATCGAAATCCCAGAGCACTCAGACTCGGTAACGGTCCATTGTACTACCGGGCACAAATCCTCTTTTTGGTGTAGTGGTTTGGAGAAAACAATGTGTAATTCGTTACTCTCCGTTATATTGGGTGGCGTATGTTGTTGTTCCCCATGTGGATTAAACCTGCACCACACGGGTCACAAGCCACACACTAACCTCTCCACCATCACCACCATCTTAATATTAATACTTACTTACTTAACGGGCTACCGACCCATGGAGAGTCTCTGCCTGAGACACTGCAGCCTTCCATCCTCCGCGATCGTGGGCACGCTGCTTCCAGTTGTCCTGACGAAGCGCTCTGGCATCCGCGATGGCTTGGTCTTGGCTCTCCTCGCACAAGGGACCAATTATCCGATGGAGTATTTTTCTTTCGAAGGAACCCGAAATTAGCTCTCTTTTCCTGTTTATCGTGCAGCACTTGGCGCCGTAAAGCAGAACTGCCAGTTTGTAGAACTTACACTTGGTCTTCCGAGTGAGGAGTTTTGAACCCATTTGTTTCGGCAAACCAAAATAGCAACGGTTTCCAAGGGTAATTCTCCGTCGGATCTTCACTAAGGTGTCATTTGTTGAGTTGGTGTTTACTCCGAGGTAGGTGAACTCCCTTACTACCTCGACGTTGTTACTATCAACACTGACGATTTCCCTAATCGGTCGAGAAATGTTTGTTTGCTGAAAGCAAGTACTTCTTTTTGTCCTCGTTTACTTCAAGGCCAACCAATTTCGCCTTTTCTTCAATTGCCGTGAGTAGAGCTTCTGCCGAAGTGTGAAGATTTGGTCTCTGCGATCTGCCGGACCGGAAGCCACGCTGGCGCGTGCTGATTAGTGTGTTGCAGAACGGCCTTAGACGTTCACAGAACACGTTGGTTAGGAACTTATATGTGACACTCAGCAGGGATATGCCTCGATAGTTCTTGCAAGACAAGATCGAATTTCTTGTAGATGGGGTATATGGAGCTGATGTATTTACTATCAGCACGGAGCTTATAAGTCTACTAAAAGTTAAAAAATGATGATAATGCTAATGCATTTTTTTCTTAGATTTAAAATCTTTAATAGGTACGCTTTATTATTTTATAAATACAGTACAAACTCGATTTACGCAACTAATAGAAATTGAGGCAGTTGCTATAACCGAGGTTGTTGCACTTACCGGGTTACATTTTTTTAAATAAAAAATGATGAAATAGCCATTTTATTATGTTTCTATAGAGATAATGATATGGATGTATTAGGTGGCGCAAAAGTCATTAGCCTATCTAAAATTTAAGATATCAATAAACAGAATCCAAAAGCAGAATTGAAGTTTTTCATTAAAAAAAAATTACAGCCGGGTGACAACTTTTGCGCAACCTTGTATTTACAAAGAAATTGGTCCAGGTCCAAACAAAACTACATAACTGTGAAATAACGGCATAAATAACGAACCAAAAGGAGAAAATGCAATTAAAAAACATAGGGCCGGGCTACAGTCCGCTTGGGCGAACTGTTGGATACCCTATTCTTATTCCTATCCCTCATAACTGGGCGTGACAAAAGTCTAAGTATGGTTGAATTGTTAAGAACGCTCTACATAACATTTAAAGGATTTTATCAAAAAAACGCTCCCTATCTCAAACTTGGGTGTTTCAATAAAATTGTTTTTTTTAATTGTGGGCGTGTCAGTAGCCGGATTTAAAAAAAAAATAACACATGAGAATAAAGGGCCCCTAGAGAGTATATTATAAGTTTCAGCTCCCTAGCTCAAACTTTGAATTTTCAAAAAAAAAAAAATTAATTGTGGGCGTGTCAGTGGGCGGATTTTGAAAATATTTACACATGAGCATAAAGGGCCCATAGAGAGTTTATATTATAAATTTCAGCTCCCTAGCTCAAACTTTGGATTTTCAAAAAAATTGTTTTATTTATTTGTGGGCGTGTCAGTGGGCGGATTTTGAAAAATTTTTATCCCGAGCAGTTATAGGAGTCATAGATCATATATAAAAAATTTCAGCTTTCTAGCTCAAAATTCGATTTTTTCCAAAATTTTGTTTTTTTTAGTTTGTGGGCGTGTCTGTGGGCGGATTTCAAAAATTCGTAAACTTGATTATTTCGGGTACCTAGGGAGTATATGGTTAAAATTTCGAATCGAGGGTTGCGTTAATCGAATTCGCACTGTATATATTGGTTTTATGATTATTTGTATTTATTTTACTAATATTTTGGTCCGTTTACTTTTTTCCAATACTGTTTGACGTGAAATGTATCACTGAAACAGTTTATAAACTACTCTGAAGCACTACAAAATAAAAAAAAATACAGTTTAAATACTTGCTAAAACATCTTTAAAATTGATTCGTTAACTTTTTGCATTCACGACTGTAATCAGTATAGGTTTGAAACACCATATTTACAAGATCCGCAATATTTGGGACTGTTTTTAAGTAAAACATTCCGTCAATTCCTTTTTCTGATAGAATCTTACTTCAGCCAAAGATTCTTAAACACACCGCACACTACCAGCAGCAACGACGGATTGTTTACAATGGAAGAATTGAATTCATTAGCTATGCACTAAATTAAGTACATGTAAGACTAAAATTGATCAGTTTAATGTTATCGCACATTTAGCAACAAAATTGTTATGATAAGTAATATGTTAAGCACAAATAGAAGTATCAAAATTATTATATTTGAACTTGTTGAATACCAACGATGTAGATATTGCATTGGTAACAGAGACTTGGCTTGATTCGAATGTGAACCTATCCACTTCTGTATTCAGATGTTATCGTGTTGACCGAACTAACAGAAGAGGTGGAGGTGTTGCAATATTAATACGAAGATCAATTCAGCATTCTCTTTTACCTGTTGTAAGAACAAAGTACGTTGAAAATGTTTCAATTGAAATTAAATTAAACAATCAAGCTGGGCTTAAAATAGCATGCGTTTATTTCCCCGGAAGAAATATTTCTTTAGAAAAAAAAATTGGCCTAAAAAGCGATCTGAGAAAACTTGTTAACACTAATCACAATTTTTTGATGGGTGGTGACCTAAATTGCAGACAGACAGTGGAGCTGCAATAGAGCAAACTCGTTTGGTAATATATTGTCTGATCTTTGTAATTTGTTTCCAATATCCGTATTGTACCCCCCAAGCCCGACTTACTTCCCAGCCGGCTCGCGTGGCTGTCCCTCTATTATTGATTTATTTATTACGAATGTCCCTAGTCTTATGTCTCAACCGATTTCTGTTAATGCGCTTAGCTCGGACCACAATCCTGTTTTTTGTCAGCTTTTAAGTACAGCAGAGCGAAAGACTGAATATTTCCTTGACTTGCAAAATGCGAACTGGCCATTGTACAGATCTCAGGTTAAGAGAAAACTCCAAAATATTCCCATGAACCTTAAAAATATAGCTACAAGCGACTCGATATTGGAGACTTTTTCTAATCATATTCTAAGTTCGGCCGATAGCGCTGTGCCAAGAATTGCTAAGAAGAATTTTTGTCCCAAACTTTCCCAATATGTTCTTGGGCTTATAAAGGTAAGGAATGCTAATAAAAGGAATTGGCAAAGGTATCGTCAGCCAATATTTAGAGAAAATGTTCATCTCAATAAGCTGATTGCTCTTCAAATTCAACAACAACGCAATTACAACTGCAACAACAAACTAAAAAGCTTAGACAAAAATGCTTAACCGTTCTGGAATATTGCTAAAGTAATAAAAAACAAAAACAGACGAATTCTTGCACTACAAACCTCGGGAAGCATTGCTTATGGTGATCTAGATAAAGCTGAGGCACTTGCTTTAAATTTTGCAAAAAATCGCAATGTAACTCAAAATTTAGGAGACCAAAATACAATTATACAGGTAAACGATGCAGTACATGCCTTTAACACATCTATCGTTATTGAAACACCACAAAATGAATTTATTTCGGAGGAAGACATTGAGTTTGTAATAAGTACCCTTAAAGTAAAAAAAACAGACGGACCTGATGGCATAAAAAATGTATACATTATCCAGCTGCCTAAAATTGGAATAAGGTTTTTAACTTTTTTAATAAACTCATGTCTAAAAATGCGGTATTTCCCCGATGTATGGAGATCAGCTAAGATTGTATCCATACTTAAAGTTGGCAAACCGTCCGAAAAGCCTGAAAGCTATAGGCATATAAGCTTACTTAGTAATTTAAGTAAAATTTACGAAAAAATAATTAAAGAGAAAATATTTTTTTCTCGTACTCGTACTCCAACCACATAGTTAAAGAACAAACTCCTAAAAGAACCGTATGGCAGTACGAGAAAGCCAATTGGGAAAAATTAAACGGTTTCTTTAAGAGTTTTAACTGGTCGCTGTGCTTCCTCGACAGCGACGTGGATGCTGCTGCTGATATGGTCACAAACATAATTCACCTGGGTATGAAGACTTTTATCCCTAACAGGATTAAAAGTATCAAACCCAAGGTTAACGCGTGGTGTGACTCGAGCTGCAAAGAGGCTATCAGGTTAAAAGAGGTAAGTTTTCGGCTATTCAAAGCCAACCCATCTGAGGAAAGCCGTAAAAAGTTTAAACGAGCCAGAAATGACTGCAATGCCCACATTAATCGTGTCAAATTCTCCTATGACCAAAAGTTGAGGCAAAAAATACTACAAAGTCCCACTGGTAGTAAAAACTTTTGGTCATTTGTTAAAAACATCAAGAATTCGGCCTCATCATCTATCCCGACACTCATTTACAACGACATTCCAGCTGTCAGCTCTACAGATAAGGCCAATCTGCTTGCTGCTCACTTTGCAGTCAGCTCAACGCTCCCAGATTGTGCTTTGTCTCCCCCTGTACTCGAGCGCGTAGAATTCTCTATGGGACCAATCCACTTTCGCACTCGTACAGTGGCTAGAGTACTTCAAGATCTTGACGTTCACAAATCCGCTGGTCCAGATGGTGTTTCCCCTATCGTTCTGAAGCGGTGTTCTTCTTCGCTGGCAAAACCATTGCGTAAGCTTTTCCATCTGTCCTATTCTTCAGGACTCTTCCCGGGAAGATGGAAAACAGCATTTGTCCAGCCTGTACCAAAAAAAGGCGAATCTTCTTCTCCCTCCTCCTACCGACCAATTGCACTTACGTCCCTTCTTTCTAAGGTCATGGAAACGCTGATAAACCGTCAGCTAATGAAATATCTTGAATCGCGAAAACTTCTTAATGACCGGCAGTATGGTTTTCGCAGCAACAGGTCCACTGGTGATTTGATGACATATCTAACCGAAAAGTGGAACCAATCTCTTCACCAAGGTGGTGAAAGTAAGATCGTTGCGCTTGATATTTCAAAAGCATTTGACAGAGTTTGGCACCAAGCTCTCTTGTCGAAAATGCGTGCATTTGGAATCGATGATACTCTTCTTCAATGGATTAGAAATTACCTTTCGGACCGTTCAATTCAAGTTGTTTTGGACAGCTTCAAGTCTGCAACTCACCAAATAAATGCTGGTGTCCCCCAAGGCTCTGTTCTGTCCCCGACTCTCTTTCTCATTTTTATAAATGATCTACTGTCTGTTACTTCTAATCCAATCCATTCCTTTGCTGATGACAGTACCCTCAGCTTCTCATATTCGTTTCTTGGGTCACGCCCCTCATCTTCGGGTGTGGAACTGGAACGGCAACGTATGTTAAGCTCATTAAATTCCGATCTTAACAGCATAACTCAGTGGGGTAAAACCAATAGAGTGGAATTTAATGCTTCCAAAACTCAATGCTGTCTCCTGTCATTAAAGCAAAACCCACACACACTGCCATTATCTATGAATGGCACTTACATCACCGAAACCGAAAGACTTTCCATTCTCGGTATGTGTGTTAATGACAACCTTCGTTGGAATGACCACATATTCGATGTCGCCAAGAACGCCGCGAAATGTCTAGGCTTCCTTAAGCGTTGTAAGAAATATTTCACCCCTTCTGATCTGGCTACAATTTATAAGGCGTTTATTCGCCCGAAACTCGAGTACAACGCTCATATCTGGTCCGGTGCACCAATAACTTATTTGAAGCTACTTGAGAGGATCCAAAAACGCGCGATAAAACTCATTGGCGACCGAGACATCGCGAGATCGATTGACTCTCTTAGTCATCGTCGTAATGTCTCCTGCCTGTCGTTATTTTATCGTTATTTCCATCATAAGTGCTCAAACGAAATAGCCAGTTGCATTCCTCCCCTTGAACATTTCAACCGCAATACCCGCCATGCAGGGAATGCTCATCAGTTCACCCTCAAGCCTGTGTTCGGACGTACAGTGAAGTTCAAAGAATCTTTCCTCAGCCGTACAACACGAATGTGGAATGCTCTTCCCCGCTCCATTTTTCCTACACATTATAACCTACAGACATTCAAAACCAACGTGCATCGGCATCTCTCCTTTTCCTCTCACCCTAATTTCCTTAATGCCCGCGCTGTGTAGCTAATACATTATAAGGGTCCCAACAAATCCCTTTAGTGCGCGCTAATTATAAAAAAAAAAAAAATTAAAATTTGTATCGGAAAAAAATATTTATCCCGATGAGCAGTTTGGCTTTAGGAGGTTCCATAGTACTGTTCACCAGGTGCTTAGAATCTGCAATCACATTAAACAAAACCGTGATATCGGTAAATCTACAGGAATGTTATTACTCGATATGGAAGAAGCATTTGACTCTGTGTGGCACAACGGTCTTGTCTATAAATTACTTCGCTATTCTTTTCCTTCGTTCATATGTAAAATAGTGCAAAGTTTTCTGTCTAACCGTCGATTTAGTGTTTACGTTGATAGTAGTCCTTCTTGCTCTAATTTTTTTTAACTCAGGTGTTCCTCAAGGTTCTGTCCTCGGTCCAATATTGCACAATCTATATATCTCAGATTTCCCACAACTACCTTTATGTGAAGCAGCTATCTATGCTGATGACACAGCAATATTTTCATCGCATGAATTTGGTCTTAACATTGAGACAAATCTAAACAATGCGATAAGAATATTAATGCTTTATTGTGTTCTTCGGCTGTTTGGTCATTTAGTTTTTTTGTAAAATGAAAGATTAATTCATTTACTTTCCCAACGTTTCGGCGGGGGTTGCCACCTTCCTCAGGGGAATCTTTATTGCATACACAACAAATAAATAAATAAAAGTAAACATTAAGTAAACCAAACAACTATTGGATATAGATAAAACTTACAAATTAAATTTAAAAAAGAAATTAAATAAAATAAAACCGTCAGCTATATTATCACTATTTTTTTTTATTTCATTTTATTTTATTTAATTTCTTTTTTAAACTTAATTTGTAAGTTTTATCTATATCCAATAGTTGTTTGGTTTACTTAATGTTTACTTTTATTTATTTATTTGTTGTGTATGTAATAAAGATTCCCCTGAGGAAGGTGGCAACCCCCGCCGAAACGTTGGGAAAGTAAATGAATTAATCTTTTATTTTACAAAAAAACTAAATGACCAAACAGCCGAAGAACACAATAAAGCATTAAAATTTAATTTGGTCAACAAATCACACATCGGATAAGAATATTAGAAACATATTACAACAAGTGGAAGATCAAGTTGAATGCTGATAAAAATCATGCAATCTTTTTTACTAGAAGAAAGAAAACTTGTTTTCTTCCTAGCAATCAGTGCATAGTCAATGGTACTCAGGTTGAATGGGAATCCTCAGTAAAATATTTAGGTGTATATCTCGACTCAAAATTGACTTTTAATGAACACAATACACAAACTATAAGGAAGGTAAATATTGCTCTTAATCTTCTTTATCCCTTCATTAACAGAAAATCGCTATTATCGGTAGAAAATAAGATAATCATCCACAAAGTTATTTTCTAAGCTGTAATGATGTATGGATGCCCAGTTTGGTGTAATTGTGCTAATTGCTATATCAAAAAACTACAAACTTCGCAAAATAAACTTCTGAAAATGATGCTAAATCTCCCATGGCATCATTCAACCGCTGACCTCCATATTAGAAGCAATGTTGAATTGGTCTCCGATAGAATACATAAACTTACCAATGCATTTAGTACGAGATGCGTTTATGCAGATAATCATCTCATTAACGCGATGGCTTAGTAAGAATGCCTCATTTTTTGTTCTTTTTGTGATATAACTGGTATTTCATTCTTTTGATTGTTAAAATATTAACCATAATAATTGTTACTTTATTATTTGTTGTTTATATAATTTTTGCTTAATAATTTGTTACTTACTTGTTTTATTCGTTTATTTATTTATTTATCTATTTATTTATTTATTAATTTATTTATTTTATTTATTTATTTATTTATTGATTTGTTTATTTATTTATTTATTTATTAATTTATTTACTTATTTATTTATTTATTTATTTATTTATTTGTGTATTTATTCATTTATCTATTTATCTATTTATTTTATTTATTTATTTATTTATTTATTTATTTATTTATTATTATAACTTTTAAATTATTAACAAAACAACCTAATTGATTGACTTGAGTCATATGCTATATTTTACATATAGAGTAAGTTCGGGTAATGTGGAGTAGGCGTTTGGGGTCTTACCAGAAGTGATATTCGTAGTCTGGCATTTCAACTGGCTCAGAAAAATGGTATACCAAATAAGTTTTCTTTATTGCACAAGTCCGCAGGAAAAGACTGGCTGTATGGCTTTATGAATAGGCATAAGGATGAACTAAGCTTTCGGCAGCCAACAGGGACTTCTATTGACAGAGCTAAAGGCTTTAATCCAGAGAATGTGAACAAGTTTTTTGATATTCTTGAAGATTTATACGAAAAATATAATTTCCCTCCATCCAGAATATGGAACGCTGATGAAACCGGACTTAGCATTGTTCAGAGTAAGCAACCACAGGTTTTGGCAAAGAAAGGAAAGCGCCAAATAGGAGCTATGACATCGGCTGAACGTGGTGCTCTAGTAACGATTATCAATTGCATGAGCGCAGGCGGTGGTTTCATTCCACCCTATTTCATTTTTCCGAGAAAGAAATATACCCCTCTCTTTATGAATAACGCTCCTGCTGAATCTAAGGCTACTTTTCACTTTTCTGGATGGGTCGAACTGCCAATTTTTACACAGTGGTTCCTTCATTTTTTAGAGTTTTCCAAACCTTCAAAGGAACAGCCAGTTTTGTTGATTTTAGATGGCCATTATAGTGATACAATAAACTTAGAAGTCATTGATCTTGCAACCCCCGCCGAAACGTTGGGAAAGTAAATGAATTAATCTTTTATTTTACAAAAAAACTAAATGACCAAACAGCCGAAGAACACAATAAAGCATTAAAATTTAATTTGGTCAACAAATCACACATCGGATAAGAATATTAGAAACATATTACAACAAGTGGAAGATCAAGTTGAATGCTGATAAAAATCATGCAATCTTTTTTACTAGAAGAAAGAAAACTTGTTTTCTTCCTAGCAATCAGTGCATAGTCAATGGTACTCAGGTTGAATGGGAATCCTCAGTAAAATATTTAGGTGTATATCTCGACTCAAAATTGACTTTTAATGTACACAATACACAAACTATAAGGAAGGTAAATATTGCTCTTAATCTTCTTTATCCCTTCATTAACAGAAAATCGCTATTATCGGTAGAAAATAAGATAATCATCCACAAAGTTATTTTCTAAGCTGTAATGATGTATGGATGCCCAGTTTGGGGTAATTGTGCTAATTGCTATATCAAAAAACTACAAACTTCGCAAAATAAACTTCTGAAAATGATGCTAAATCTCCCATGGCATCATTCAACCGCTGACCTCCATATTAGAAGCAATGTTGAATTGGTCTCCGATAGAATACATAAACTTACCAATGCATTTAGTACGAGATGCGTTTATGCAGATAATCATCTCATTAACGCGATGGCTTAGTAAGAATGCCTCATTTTTTGTTCTTTTTGTGATATAACTGGTATTTCATTCTTTTGATTGTTAAAATATTAACCATAATAATTGTTACTTTATTATTTGTTGTTTATATAATTTTTGCTTAATAATTTGTTACTTACTTGTTTTATTCGTTTATTTATTTATTTATCTATTTATTTATTTATTAATTTATTTATTTTATTTATTTATTTATTTATTGATTTGTTTATTTATTTATTTATTTATTAATTTATTTACTTATTTATTTATTTATTTATTTATTTATTTGTGTATTTATTCATTTATCTATTTATCTATTTATTTTATTTATTTATTTATTTATTTATTTATTTATTTATTATTATAACTTTTAAATTATTAACAAAACAACCTAATTGATTGACTTGAGTCATATGCTATATTTTACATATAGAGTAAGTTCGGGTAATGTGGAGTAGGCGTTTGGGGTCTTACCAGAAGTGATATTCGTAGTCTGGCATTTCAACTGGCTCAGAAAAATGGTATACCAAATAAGTTTTCTTTATTGCACAAGTCCGCAGGAAAAGACTGGCTGTATGGCTTTATGAATAGGCATAAGGATGAACTAAGCTTTCGGCAGCCAACAGGGACTTCTATTGACAGAGCTAAAGGCTTTAATCCAGAGAATGTGAACAAGTTTTTTGATATTCTTGAAGATTTATACGAAAAATTTAATTTCCCTCCATCCAGAATATGGAACGCTGATGAAACCGGACTTAGCATTGTTCAGAGTAAGCAACCACAGGTTTTGGCAAAGAAAGGAAAGCGCCAAATTGGAGCTATGACATCGGCTGAACGTGGTGCTCTAGTAACGATTATCAATTGCATGAGCGCAGGCGGTGGTTTCATTCCACCCTATTTCATTTTTCCGAGAAAGAAATATACCCCTCTCTTTATGAATAACGCTCCTGCTGAATCTAAGGCTACTTTTCACTTTTCTGGATGGGTCGAACTGCCAATTTTTACACAGTGGTTCCTTCATTTTTTAGAGTTTTCCAAACCTTCAAAGGAACAGCCAGTTTTGTTGATTTTAGATGGCCATTATAGTGATACAATAAACTTAGAAGTCATTGATCTTGCAACCCCCGCCGAAACGTTGGGAAAGTAAATGAATTAATCTTTTATTTTACAAAAAAACTAAATGACCAAACAGCCGAAGAACACAATAAAGCATTAAAATTTAATTTGGTCAACAAATCACACATCGGATAAGAATATTAGAAACATATTACAACAAGTGGAAGATCAAGTTGAATGCTGATAAAAATCATGCAATCTTTTTTACTAGAAGAAAGAAAACTTGTTTTCTTCCTAGCAATCAGTGCATAGTCAATGGTACTCAGGTTGAATGGGAATCCTCAGTAAAATATTTAGGTGTATATCTCGACTCAAAATTGACTTTTAATGTACACAATACACAAACTATAAGGAAGGTAAATATTGCTCTTAATCTTCTTTATCCCTTCATTAACAGAAAATCGCTATTATCGGTAGAAAATAAGATAATCATCCACAAAGTTATTTTCTAAGCTGTAATGATGTATGGATGCCCAGTTTGGGGTAATTGTGCTAATTGCTATATCAAAAAACTACAAACTTCGCAAAATAAACTTCTGAAAATGATGCTAAATCTCCCATGGCATCATTCAACCGCTGACCTCCATATTAGAAGCAATGTTGAATTGGTCTCCGATAGAATACATAAACTTACCAATGCATTTAGTACGAGATGCGTTTATGCAGATAATCATCTCATTAACGCGATGGCTTAGTAAGAATGCCTCATTTTTTGTTCTTTTTGTGATATAACTGGTATTTCATTCTTTTGATTGTTAAAATATTAACCATAATAATTGTTACTTTGTTATTTGTTGTTTATATAATTTTTGCTTAATAATTTGTTACTTACTTGTTTTATTCGTTTATTTATTTATTTATCTATTTATTTATTTATTAATTTATTTATTTTATTTATTTATTTATTTATTGATTTGTTTATTTATTTATTTATTAATTTATTTACTTATTTATTTATTTATTTATTTATTTATTTGTGTATTTATTCATTTATCTATTTATCTATTTATTTTATTTATTTATTTATTTATTTATTTATTTATTATTATAACTTTTAAATTATTAACAAAACAACCTAATTGATTGACTTGAGTCATATGCTATATTTTACATATAGAGTAAGTTCGGGTAATGTGGAGTAGGCGTTTGGGGTCTTACCAGAAGTGATATTCGTAGTCTGGCATTTCAACTGGCTCAGAAAAATGGTATACCAAATAAGTTTTCTTTATTGCACAAGTCCGCAGGAAAAGACTGGCTGTATGGCTTTATGAATAGGCATAAGGATGAACTAAGCTTTCGGCAGCCAACAGGGACTTCTATTGACAGAGCTAAAGGCTTTAATCCAGAGAATGTGAACAAGTTTTTTGATATTCTTGAAGATTTATACGAAAAATATAATTTCCCTCCATCCAGAATATGGAACGCTGATGAAACCGGACTTAGCATTGTTCAGAGTAAGCAACCACAGGTTTTGGCAAAGAAAGGAAAGCGCCAAATAGGAGCTATGACATCGGCTGAACGTGGTGCTCTAGTAACGATTATCAATTGCATGAGCGCAGGCGGTGGTTTCATTCCACCCTATTTCATTTTTCCGAGAAAGAAATATACCCCTCTCTTTATGAATAACGCTCCTGCTGAATCTAAGGCTACTTTTCACTTTTCTGGATGGGTCGAACTGCCAATTTTTACACAGTGGTTCCTTAATTTTTTAGAGTTTTCCAAACCTTCAAAGGAACAGCCAGTTTTGTTGATTTTAGATGGCCATTATAGTGATACAATAAACTTAGAAGTCATTGATCTTGCGCGTCAGCACTATGTCATTATTGTTTCCCTACCCCCACATTGTACCCACAAGATGCAACCATTAGACAAAACATTTATGGTTCCCCTAAAAAAACATTATAATGATGAAATAAGGCTCTTTATCAAGGAACCCGGACGAAAAGTAGTCTTGGGTGATGTAGCCCAGTTGTTTAAAAACTCTTATTTGGAAGTTATAACCGGGCAAATTGCAATGAGCGGCTTTAAATGCAGTGGAATCTATCCTTTTAATAGAAATATCTTCTCAGAATCCGATTTTATAGCCTGCGAGCCTGAGCCTACGCCACTAAATGTTAGACAGGAGGACACTGAAATTTCCATACCAAGTCGTAATGACAGGCAACAAGGTTTGGCGTCTCCAAAATTGGATAATACAGCAAGTCCTAGTACAAAGCTAGAGGTTGTAGCGGAAGTAACCAGCCACGACACATCAAGATCAACTCCAACACAAAACAGATTTACTCCGTGGGATATTTCTCCACCTCCGATAAGGGCGAGCACCAGCACAAATAAGGGAAGAACAACTCAAGCTGCAATTTTAACAATATCGCCATATAAAAATCAGTTGGCGGAAAGCATTACTAAAATGCAAAGGCCAGCAAAAATTAAGAAGCCCCCAAAAGTTAGAGAGCAAAAGGCACCCAAAATTAAGTCACATGCAAATAAACCATCCACTTCTAAACGTCGTCGTCTTTCATCTTCATCAGATGAAAGTCTTTCGGCTCAAAACATAATATTTAATGACTCTGACGATGAAATTTCTGATTTTCTCCCTTCAAGAGACACTAAGTGCAACTTTTGTTCTACGGCTTGGGGCGAAGGCGAAAGTGGACATAAATGGCTCCAGTGTCTTCAGTGCGATTGCGTATGGGCTCATGTAAGAGTGCCATTTTTGTTTGCGACTCTTGCCAGAAACTATTTGAAAAAATTTAAAAGACTATTTTTTATCAATATTTTTTTTTGTTTAAAAGAGCAAATTTTTGTTTAATTTTTTCTCTGACTGTGTTGAATTCCTAAAATGTAATCTTTGTTACAATTTTTATTTACGTAAATGAAGACAATGTTAATTTTTTATTAATAAAGTTAATAAAATGTATTTTTGTCTTGATTCATTTATTGCTGGTAATGTGGAGTAGTATCCCACAATACCCGCATAGATGGGTCCACATTACCCGACACTTTTGAAAATGACCAATTTTGCAATTTTTCTAAACTTTTGCAATTTTGTTTTTTGTGTTTGAAAAAATATGCTTTTAGTCAAGTGAATGTTGACGGCAATATTCCAATGAATAATAACAATGGCCACTCTCAACAAAATAAGTATTAATTTCAGAAATATTTTAGGAAACAAGATGGGTACTCCACCATACCCGAAGTTACTCTATGCTTGAATTTATTATTATTATTTTTTTTTCTTTTTTTAAATTAGAGGTTTTTTTTTTGGTATTTTTCCTCTAAACGCAACATTCTTTCGCTATCTTTTTGTACTCAGAAGAGTCGATTTTATATCCAATAATGTTTCAGTAGAAAGATATCATTAAAATATCATATCTCTGTATTAAATATATGTGCGATAACAAAAGATATATACACTTTCATACCAATAAAAAAAATATATATCATATCATTAAATACAATTTACACGAATGTTATAACCTTGGAAATGTTCTTTTAACAGAAATAAACATTGTAGCGATATCTTTATTCGTTCGAAAGTTATAATTTTTGCCACGAAATAAGTCATTTTGTCCCACAGTGTTGCTTCAATTTTAACATATTGTGCTGTTGTGAGTTTGTTTGTTTATGTTTGTTAGAAACATAACTTAGCATATTGGTTTGTTGACGGGGTTCGAAGGATCTCTACTTTGAACCTAGAGCTTTTAGGATTTCCTAGTTTTCTTAACACGACCTATTAAATGCTTTTTCAAAGTAAATAAACAGTAAAACCATTTTTACTTTGGATTGCATCTACGGTTGATTAACCTGCTACCAACCTGCACTAGTCATCAGATCGCTGTATTATTTGCCGTTTTCGGCCGTCCAAAACCTGTTCATCATCATAGTTTCGCGCGTAGACTTCTTCTTCGTGAAAAGGATGAAGATATAACTTCCCCTTTACAGATTGGCATTGGATCGCCTCTCATTCGATTTGAGATAAAAATCATGAGCCAGACCCCATGTCACCATCCTTTTACAGGACTCAGGGGCATTTCTTCCGGCCCAACCGCTTTTATTCATTTGTTGTCTTTGACCCTCTTCCCAACTTATTGGACTACAGCTGAGTACTTTTTTAAAGTTGAAAACGCCTATCAGAAAGTTTATCCAGGGATACAGTTAGCTTAAAAGTCCTTCCTGTTACCACCTGTGTAGTATTTATTGTCATCCACAAGAAGCTGGTCTTGAGCATTGTGTTCCGTGGTGAGCATCATTTTTATTCTTGAACACCATCCTTCCCCCTTTCTACTTGAAACTAAATCGTGCCTGGAATGATGCCACACTTTTGACCATACCCTAGATATTTTGCCTTATTTATCTTATCAAATCCCAAGGACTTTAGATTGTTTGTTCTGCTTCAAGAATCATCAAACAAACAGATACAAACCAACAATGAATTATCCCGAATGCAAAGTAGAGAATAAATAAACCGGTAGCTGTCATCTAAACATTAGTTTCCATTTGGAAGATAAATCTTATTATCTTGCGCACATCACAAATGTATCTACAAAAAAGTAAAACGAAAGTACAACTAAAAAACACTTATTTCATCTTGCGAGTATGTTTATCATAACGGATGCCTCGTCAGTCGTGAAACTCTTTATTCGAATTCTCAACCGAACAAGATAAATTTATATCTGCTTGTACGCGCAATAAACAACAAAATTCTCGGAGCCTGTGCGCGAGATATTAATTTCTCTTTTCTGTTGACTGTCATTCTGATTCTGGTTTTTAAAGGTGTATCTGTCGCAGGGATACATCGGATTCTTTCCACCAACATTGTCAGTTCGTGCTTTTTGTCAGATTTAGTTGCGCAAAACCGTGTTGCAAAGCGCAATTGTAAATAAATTCTTTTGGATTACATTTCGAATACCGGCTGGTTTTAGTAGTTGACCCCTGTTTGGATATATCTGGATTTTTGTTTTGAAAATGATTAACGATTCCTTTGAGTTTTCTTGTAAATAGAAGTTCCTTTATTTTGTTTTGCTTGCATTTGTTTGCTTAATTATTGATTATTATTTTGTTTGTTAATATTTTAGCTGACGACGATTCAGATACCAGTCCACATGATTTAGAAGGAAGTTCATCAGATATTGAATGCGGACTGGCTGACTTGAATGGACTAAGCCTGAATTCCTATCAAACTACGGAAAATAATTCCTTTTCACAAATGCAGGTGAGTGATCTTTTTGTTAATCATAAGATATCTGTAAACAAACTACGATCAACCTCGTTTTCAATCAGCTGGCCATTTGTGAGCTTTTAACTTTCAAAAAGTTCGATTTATGCTTACCAACTGACTCTGGATAAATGACTAATGTTTATAAGCTCATTTAACGTTGACACTTCTGATTTGCATTCCCCTTTAATTAGATAGAACCTTATAAAAATACATCTAAGTCATTTCATTATCAGTTTGCTGGTCTCGCAAGTTTTTTTTTTAGTTTGATTTGTTTTATAAAAAATGAAACCAGCACAATATCAACTTTGATAGCAATATTTTTCAAATTATTATTTATTATTATTATTTATTTATTTTGCTTTCTTAAAATGAAGTATTCAAGCCCTTGTTGTTGCTGTTTTTAAAACTTTTTTGTTTTTTTTTTTTGTTTAAGAAATTAATTTCCTCTTGAAAAGCTGTTTTAGTGGCATAGCTTAAGATAACTGTAATATTTTAAGATTTAATTGATTGGAACGCCTATCTGACAAAACGTAAATGCAGAATATTGGAATCGCGCCCGAGGTATTTTGCTGCAAAACAAATGTTACCAAAGCATCTTAAACCTTTCCTTTCAATACTAATTTGTGACGATAACATGTATATCCTGAGGCAGACAAAAAGAGATCAGAGTAAAAGGTTAGAAAAAACAAAAAAAGGAAATGAATACCATGCTAAGGCCAAAATAGAAAGTTTAGGTTGTTGGTTCATGTGTTTCTACTTACTTACTTAACGGGCTCCCGACGCGTGAAGAGTCTCTGCCTGAAACACTGCAGCATTCCATCTTCTCGAGGGTCGGTCTTCATTGCCATCTTGAACCAGTGGGCTGGGAGTCGAGGATCCTCTTGGCTGGAGCATTATTGTTCATTCAATGCGCCGAGCCAATGTAGTCGACGTGACTGAGCTTTTTTGACTACATCCACATCTTGATACAGCTCTTCTCTCCATTCGCCCTCCTTGTACACAGGACCAAATATCCGACGGAGTATTTTTCTTTAAAAAAAACCTAATATTAGCTTTACTTTTCTACTTATCGTCCTGCACTCGGCACCATAAAGCATGACTGGTAGGATTAAGGTTCGACAGAGCATGCATTTTGTCCTTCGAGTGAGGAGTTCAGGCAGAGGTTTCCTAAAGTAATGCCCCACCGGATCTCCACTAAGGTGTCATTCATGGAGTTGATGTTTACTTCTAGGTAGATGAACTTCTTAACTACCTCGAAGTTATTGCTATCATCAGTGACTTTTTGACAGATATTTGTTTTTTTGTTGATAGCATGTATTTAGTCTTATTCTCATTAGCTCCATGACCAACCAATTTTGTCTATTTATCAATCGCCGTAAAAGCATGTACCGCGGCACGCTGGGAACGGCAGATGATGTCGATATCGTCCGCATAGCATACCCTAGTAGTTCGACGGACATTGACACCTGCCTTTTGCACTATTTTCACCAGAAATCCGGTAGAAGTTTTGATCTGGACTAAAGGGATCAAAACCGTCATCCTACACTACAGGTCCACATGTGGCGTCCGCCTGTTTTTCCTCAAAAAATAACGGCAGACCTCCCGATTTCGAATCACGGAGTTTTTAGGTCTGTCTCTCTTTCACGATTATATGGGAACACTTATTGGTATTGCCCATAATGGACTTTTGACCCACTTGAGTGGGTTATAAGTCCACAAATCAATTGTTAACAAGATTCCCTATTGTACGTACTACTTAGTCCCAATAATCGATTTCAGCAAGAAATATAGGACGGTCATCAGTCATAAACAAGTCGTCATTGAAATTAACACCGATGGGTCAAAGACAGTGGACGACACGTTGCAGGCATCTTCTCAGATGACCCTGTACTCAATGGGTCTCATGCATAAAACGTGAGCTTGAGCTCGGACTCGAAAGGTGCTTGTCGTATGCATAATAAAACTTGATGTATTTGCTTTTACTCACTGCTCACGTTTGATCTCGTCTTGCTCAGTTTGAACTAAGTTAGATGAGCTTGTGCTCATTTTCATATGCATAAAAACAAGCTTTTGCTTTCTTTTGTGAGCTCTTGCTCAAATTTTGTTGAGCCTGCCTTATAGTTGACTCGCGTACACTAAAAAGGAATCATGGCTGAATATTTTGTGCCACAAAGAAATACAAAATGTTATCAACAGCGTAAAACAAATTTATCAAGTGAGGATAAAAAATTATACAGGTTTGTATTCTTTATTATTTTTTTTTTTATAATTAATAATCAAATGATAAATAGATAGGTTTGATGATAGTATGAGTAGCATCTGCTGGTTGGCTAATTAATTTTTTTGAGGAGTCAGAAGAAACACGTGGTGGTGTCCTCAGCAATATACGAGGGCGGGTCAATAAGTCCGTGACTTTTTCAATTGCTGACCTCTTTACTGAAACGGCAACACTGCTCCTGTCAACAGGCATCTGTCAGTTGACTCCTGTCAAAATTTAAACTTGCTGCGTCAGTTAGTTTGTGTTTGACAGCTATTTTTATCAGACTACTCACTAATTGAGGAGAAAATGGAAAAAAATGAATTTCGTGTGCTTATTAAGCATTATTTCTTGGGAAAAAAAACCATTACCGAGACCAAGGCTAAGCTTGAAAAATACTATGGGGAATCTGCACCATCGATTTCAATGGTAAAAAAGTGGTTTACTGAATTTCGTTGTGGCCGTACAAGCACTGAAGATGCCGAACGTCCTGGACGCCCAGTTGAGGTCTCTACACCCGAAACAATCGAAAAAATTCACGATATGGTGTTGGCCGACCGAAGATTGAAAGTGCGAGAGATTGTGGAAGCCGTAGGGATCTCGCATGGCTCAGTGGTTTCAATTTTGAATGATCACTTGGGCATGAGAAAGCTTTCCGCAAGATGGGTGCCGCGTTTGCTCACAGTCGACCACAAACGCAATCGTGTAACAACTTCACAGGAAGGTTTGGCGTTGTTTAATCGCAATATGGAGGAGTTTTTACGCCGTTTTGTAACCGTGGACGAAACATGGATCCATCACAACACACCAGAGACCAAACAACAGTCAAAACAGTGGGTTTCTAAGGGTGAATCGGCGCCAAAGAAGGAAAAGGTGGGTTTGTCAGCCAATAAAGTTATGGCGACTGTTTTTTGGGATGCATGCGGGATAATCCACATTGACTACCTTCAAAAGGGAAGAACAATCAATGGGGAATATTATGCCAACTTATTGGACCGATTCAATGACGATTTGAAAAAAAAACCGACCTCATTTGGCCAAGAAAAAAGTTCTTTTCCACCAAGACAATGCAAGGGTGCACACATGTGCAGTTGCCATGGCAAAAAACCATGAATTGGGCTATGAATTGCTCCCTCATCCACCCTATTCTCCAGATTTGGCTCCAAGCGACTACTTCTTGTTCCCAACCTGAAGAAATGGCTTGGTGGAAAAAGATTTGACTCCAATGATGAAGTCATCTCGCAAATAAAGGCCTATTTTGAGGACCTCGACAAATCATTTTTTTTGGAAGGGATAAAAAAATTGGAGAAGCGTTGGACAAAGTTTATAGAGCTCAAGGGAGACTACGTTGAAAAATAAAAAAAAAATTTTATCGAAAAATCTGTGTTTTATTCCAAAAGTCACGGACTTATTGACCCGCCCTCGTAGAATAATGCAAAATGCAACGAACGATGCATTACTTTTCGGGGATGAGGGCTATGGAATATGCCCCTAATGACACCATTCCGGAACCCAACAACTGACATAGAAAAAACATTCAACAAAGTGTTTACAAGGGAACGTGTCATTATAGAACGGTGTTTTGGGCAATTGAAGCAAAGATGTTCGATACTTCAATACAAAATTTGTGTATTGACAGAGTTAGCGCCCCACGTAATAGCCAGTTGTTTCATTTTTAAAGACGATTATATCCTTATCAATGACGATTACAACAATAATGATGTATGGCAATTAGGAAATGATATCGAACAACAAACAGCAAGAAATTCAGAAGCTGGAAAAAACAAAAGTAGGATGATCGCAAATTTGTTATCAAATTAGTTTATAATAAAAATAATATAAATGAAAATATTTAATTTTTTTTGGTTTATAAAATTAATAAACGTAAATACAATTCACTTTTTTATACAAAAATAAAATAAATGTAATTCACTATTAGGCATTAAATATTAATTAATTACATATTAATAAAATTCAAAATTCATGGAACTGTAAGTTTCTTTCCACCAGTTTTTCTTGCAAAATCTGCATTTTTGTAGAAAGCACTTTGTTTTGCTTTAACAAAACAAGCCTCTGCAGACTTTGAAAATTCAACTCCCTAGTCTCATCAGTTTCATAACGACTCAAAACTGCTGTTGACTTTTTGTTAACCTTCAAAAATAAACAACATATCGTCGCCTGAGAATTGTTTTGTTCCATATGCCATTGGCACTTTCGAGAAAAACGCATTTAAAGGTTTGCGTACTTGATACTCCGAAACTGTGTGATACGATTTTATTTTTATTTTTTTAATTTGAAGTTAACCTTATAAAGAGTTCACCTACCAATTTCCGAAGTGTTTTGCCAAACCGTTAACAAGCCACGTTAATTAACGTAAAAGTTTCCTTTTTTGACTTGTGACCCACCTCCTACATTTTGAAACTGATTTTTTTTTCATACACGTGGAACACAAAAAAATGGATATGGCACAAAGCAATTCTCATCCAAAATATCTGAAAGGCAAGAAAGCATGGAGTTGGATGCTAAAATTTGAAAATAAAATTGATTTCATCTTTTTTGTTAACAAAGTTTTTATTCAAAAAATACAATAAAATCATAGGGACGGCTACAGTCTGCTTGGGCGAACTGTTGGATATCCTATTCTTTTTCCTTTCCCTCATAAGTGGGCGTGACATATATCTAAGTATGGTTGAATTGTTAAGAACGCTTAACATATTTTGTTATATAACATTTAAAGGATTTTATCGAAAAAAAACGAAGCTTTTGTAAAAAAAACGATCCCTAGCTCAAACTTTGGTTTTCAATAAAATTGTTTCATTTAATTGTGGGCGTGTCAGTAGGCGGATTTTAAAAATTTTATCTCCCGATCAGTTTTAGGATTCATAGATCATATATAAAAAATGTCAGCTTTCTAGCTCAAAATTCGATTTTTTCGATAAATTTGTTTTTTTGAGTTTGTTGTTGTTTGTTTCAAAAATTCTTAAACTTGATTATTTCGGGACCCTAGAGAGTATATGGTTAAAATTTCAACTCTCTAGGTCCAGTTTAAAGGCCTAATTTGTGCCGACAGACGGAAGGACGGACGGACGGATGAACGGGCATGGCTAGATCGACATTACTATAGACGCTGATCATAAATATAGTAACTTTTAGGGGTCTACGGTCAATATTAAGGTATGTTACAAACTATGCGTCAAAATTAATATACCCTTAAAATAGGGTACAATAAAAAAATTATTCAAAGTGTTTAGCATTAAACCAGTGAGTGAAAAATGTCAGCTTCGAGACATAATGTTCTCCTCTAAGCTGCGAAATTTCAAATAGATTATCCTCTTTGTTTTCTAGTGAATTTCGGGTTTTGAGTGAGAATTGTACCGTCAATGTTTGGCCTGATGTCGATTTGATCACAATTTGAACTCGTTTCATGTTATTCTTTCGATTTTTTGTTGCATATATGCGAATATTTGTAACATTAATCTAAGAAATACGATATCTCATGCCAAACAAATAAATCAGTTGGCATCAGTACAATTTGAATTTTCAAATTTGATACATTTTACTCACTTGCCCTATCTCTAAACTAGGTACAGAAAATCATGTGCTAAACTGATCTGCACAGCTTCATGGAACACAAATTGACAGAATGTAGAACACTTTGCGGCAAGATTTTTACTCATGGAACACCAAATCTTGTACTTTTCTGAATTTGTCTGTACTTATCCGTGCAGCTAAGGTTCATTATACACATCTATTGAAAGCATATGTATTCAATGATTGACTGCTCGTACGCCTGCAACTAGGTTTTGCGTTTGCAGCACTATTCATGACCGCACCGAATTCATATCTTCATAATATCCAATATTATCTACACAACTGTAATGGCGGTGGAACAAACCAATACAAAAATTTTGTTTGCGATCAGTGTCCCACATTCATAGCTTTTCTTTAACATGACTGCACGTAGGACAAACCAATTCTCAACTTTGTTAATATTTTCTGTATCTCTTGTCGCAGTGATATGCACGGTGAACAAAACAATTCTCACAAAAAAATTGCGATAAATTATATGGAAAATTTGTCCCAAACGCCAAAAAATGGTTTATGGCACAAAACAATTCTACAAACTGTTGATTTTGGTGGATATGGGACAAAGTCGATGTTGGATATCTCGGGATTGGAAAGACCAATAGCAAATCGAATAACAGATTTAAAAAGGGCATACAAAATTACCATAGAATCCGTTGCTAACTCAAAAACGACAAAAGTGGCGTATGGAACAAAGCAATTCTCAGGCGACGATATAGCAAAATGTAAAATAAAATAATAAAAAAAAAATTACAGGTTGATCATCATTATCAGTGCAACGGCGCTTTCTTTGCTGTTTTGCTACTGATGTTGCTGTTGTTTTTGTTTCTGATGTTGTTGTTGCTTATGTCTCTTCTAATGTATCAAACGTACAGTTGTCATCATTGGTTCCAAGAGAGAGGTGAACTGTAAAAAAATAAACGAAGAGCGAAATCAATAACAAATTTTGAATTCGATAACAGTACACTTACCTGGAAGTTTGTTTGTTGAGGGATTAGAATTAGCACAAAGCAACTGTGACAAATCAGTTTCCCAGTTTTTTAAAATAATTTTTTTATTGCCTGTTTTATTCATGTCTATTTTATTTTTTATGCGACATTTCATGTTAGCTATTTTTTTTATTATATTTTTCGCCGTTAATTCAATGACAAATTTTTGCTTAATTTCTGTTACAAATGTTTCTATTGTTTGTTTTTTTTTTTATTTTAAATGCATGGTAATTGACCCTTTTCTAGTAAATATTTATTTTGTTTCATTTTTTTTTTCTAAAAATTTAGAAATGTCGTCAGTTTCTATTTTATTATTATTATTTGATTCTACTTCTACTTCACTTTCACTTGACGACATGTTTCCACTTCAATAAGAATTAGACGTTTGATCTCCCTTTGCTCAAGTAATTGCAATTGGTTTGAACTCATTTTTATGCATACGAAATTGAGCAAAAGCTGTTGCTGTTTGATCGAACTCGACTTACGAGCAATTGCTCACCTGCCTCAACTCAGCGCTTTTACTCGTTTTTATGCATGAGACCCAATGTCGCGCTACGACTTCCTAACCTTTGCTGTGCTTTCCAGGCTTAAGTTCGCGAAGCAGCATGCTATGAGCCCAACAGACGGCAAAACTATCGTGATCTACATAGACAGTCAGGCAGCAATAAAAACCCTAGAAACACGAT
Source organism: Portevinia maculata (assembly GCA_949715645.1). Classification (NCBI taxonomy): domain Eukaryota; kingdom Metazoa; phylum Arthropoda; class Insecta; order Diptera; family Syrphidae; genus Portevinia; species Portevinia maculata. The sequence continues at coordinate 228,852,041 of OX454526.1, forward strand.
CAACTTGATCTTAGTTGGTAAAACACAGTCGCGAATCTCTAAATGAGGTCGCTGACAGATGCAACATTTCACTGTGCTGGGTCCCTGGACATAGTGACATTCCAGGCAACTGCAAGGCGGACGAGTAAGGAAAGGATAGGAACTACACAAGACCTCTCCGACAACAAAGAGGCAGGGGCCGTGCCCATTCAATCGTTAAAATTCAAACTATTAGAAAATGCATTTGTCGAACAATAGAAGGATTAGCATCTTCAGCACATGTTTGTCCTCGAAACAGATAAAGAAAAAGTAAGATGTAAAAAGAACATCCAATCTCCTCTTCATAAGCAGGAAAAATATAAGCTCGGTAGACACGCCACCAGGATGCGAGTGCCAGTCAACAGTCCACTCTCAGGGCTAGATAAGAATCAGGGGGTTTGACTGAAGCAGTCACCCTGGACATGTTATCCTCCCGCCGAGCAGAAAATTGAGACCAGAATTGACCAGAATTGACTGTTATATCCTTATATATTGATATTTGGTTAGGGTATATTACACTGCGACCTATTGGTCTATTGTGTCCCTATATCCTTATATAATATCACCCATAATCATTTACAGAACGCAAACACAGTCTCCCAGGAAGCCGAGCGAACGCGGAAAAACAGTGACCTAGTAGGAGCGTGCTCTTTCAAGAATGTTGTCCTCGCTTTTAATTCCATCACTTGTGAAACCTAGTTAGACGGTTGCGTTTGAAAGATCTTCATTCCATTCCTGGATATCAGCAAATAATAGCTAACGGCGTCCATTAAAGTCGGTATCAAGAACATCTGTGTCTGATATGTGTGGCTACCATTGATGCCAAGACTCTTTCTGTAGATAAGTTTAGTAATCTTTATGGTATTTTGATCCATTAGCTGGATGAGTGGCATAATATTTGGATGCATAAACATTTCAGTTATGAACCGACTTCAATTCATTTTCAGGAGGATTAGATGGTATCAATAACAGGGCTTTGTTGGGCAATTTTTGCTTTTTTAAGAACAGTTAAAGTTTGAAAATAACACTTTTCAACAAAAAGACACTTTTTGCGTGTAACATGAAAACTTTCGTCTAATTATGTTTAGGACAGTTATAAGAATAATAAAAATAACGTTAGAATTATTCCAATACGAACAGATTTTTTGTAATTTGACTTTATTGAATTTTAGAAATGTTCAGTTTTTAACAACAAAACGACGTTATTCCCTTATACTGCACCATAAATATAAATGTAGCTTTATGATTTTCTGCTATATTTTGCTTCAGGGATATCTCGTTTTAATGTCCAACAGTAATCCGCTAGCACACGTGGACTCCCCTTGCCCTGGTATCGTCTTTCTATGGTAGAAATGTCTTGGTGGAATCTTTCACCGTGTTAATCGCTGACGGCGCCCACATTTTCAGGAAAGAAGTCTAAATGTGAATGAAGAAAATGTATTTTCAATGACATAATGCAGCCCAAAGCCTTATATACGTAGATAACAGCTCCGCGACGATATTTTTATAGTCACTTGATTGGTGATTTCCTAAAAGTGTCTCGTTTTTGGTTGTTTCTGGCGTAGCGGCCAGATCGGGACTTTGAAGTAGTTCTGGTACATGCAGTTCTTCACTATGAAGGATCGGTCTTTTAGCCGATGGCAGGTTAGGTTACTTAATTTTACTTTTTGTTTTAATTGTAATACCTTTTGTATCAGTAAGACAAAAATAAAAATCAGATAAGTGGTTCGTTGGTTCAGTTCATATTATAGGTACATATTGCAAAACGCATATATCGAGATTTTCTCGCCCATTCAGTAAGAAGACCTATACATATAGTACAACAGATGTGTGGAACCCACGCTTTGTCTTGTTGTCCGATTGCAAAGCCGAAATACTGTTCATATGGCTTAGTTACCAATGGTGTCAAATTCCTTCGCTGAGTTTTAAAAGTAATGCCGCCACAAATGTAGCAAAACTTGTCGGGATCATTTTAACACTTTCTTGGCATTATTTAATAATCACTTAACACAAAAAACGGAAAAACACACAACGCTCTTTAAATAAAAAAAAAACTTTAGAATGCGACAATGAAACAAAAACGATTTTTTTTTAGTTTTGTAGAGAGTAGCTGTAACATAAAAACGAGACCTGATGGAATCAAAATAAATATGGCGATTAACTATGTGTAGGCGGGTAATTCAAAATTAGGAAGCACCTTTCTTGTTACAAAATTTTGTTGACTAATGTAATTAATCTGCAACTTTTCTTTTACCTGTTGCACAATCGAATGACGAAGCATTTTTTTTTAAATATGGCACCTGTAATCCATGACGACTTTGAGCTACTGTAGTCGAAAGACGATTCGAATAACCGACTAATAAGCAGAGGAAAACTAGGTTTTCTATGTTGAATGCATTTTAAATTTGTTCACGTTATAGGCCCTCTTTACTTTGTTCACGCTACAGAGTAGTCAATGTAAAAAAATAGATCTGTTCACGTAAGGCGGTGTTTTATTATTGTATTGTATTGTATGTGCAGTGGGGTCATCAGTAGATGACAAGCACTTAGACCTATTGGTCCATTGTATTTCAGCATAGATGCCCGCTCGCTGGTTATTGGCGATTAGTAAGATTCAGTGAGGGAGAACCTGCCAGTAGCCTTGGCAAAGCGAAGAATATTTGCAAGTTCAATTTCCCCCATCTCATCTTCGTTAACGAATTGTTTGCCTATAGTGGTGAGCCTAGTTCTAGCGAAAGCCGGACATTATGCCGTTTCATCCGCCTCCATGCAGCACTCACATAGGCCCGAGCTCCTAATGTGAATGGTTTTGAGGTGCTCGTTAAGAGGACTGAAACCGGTGACGAGACCAATCAAGGATCTCAAGTCTTTCCTGTTTAGTCCAAGCAAAAACTTAGCTCTGCTGATTTTTGGACCGTCCACTAGCTTCTTCGAATACCTGCATGAGACCAGGTCATGCCAGTATTCGGAATGTTGTTGGCGTAGAGCCGAATCCATTTCACGTTTGTGGACGGATGAGCAGCATCCTATGGATGGTTGTGGGCCAATGAAGGCAGTTGAAGAGCCCTTCCTGGCCAGAGCATCCGCTCTTTCATTACCCTCGATACCTGTGTGCCCAGGAACCCAGGCAAGTGATACCGAGTTACATCTTCCCAGACGGTTAAGCCTAACCATGGTTTCCTCAACTATTTTTGAGTTGAGAGAGCCAACCGAACAGGCTTTGATAGCGGCTTGGCTATCTGAGCAGATGTATAAGGTTTTACCCTTAATCCTTCTCCTTAACAGGATATTGGCGGCAGTGGCAATCGCAAAGATTTCTGCCTGAAAAACAGTTGTTTGTCTACCCAAGGCTGCAGATAGATTTATCCGACAGTCTCTAGAGTAGACCCCGGCTCCGGAGATACCGTCAATAAGTGAGCCATCAGTATAGACGATGACATCACCCGGCCTAAAGCCATTCCACCCCTCACTGTTCCATTCCTGCCGTTCAGGAAGGATGACCTGAAAACGGCGCTCAAAGACTTGCTTCATGCACACAGTGTCAAGTGCTCCTCCCCGATGGCCAGGTAGGCTGTCATAGAGAGCTCTGTACCTAGCACCTCTGGCCCCATCGCCGAGATTGACCTGCCGTCCAAGTATTACACACATGCGGTATAGTGATTTTCTGGCCCCACTTTCAGCAAGGAACTGCAAGGGAGGTAAACAGAGCAACACTTCCATAGCAGCAGTGGGAGTTCCTCTCATCGCACCTGTAATGCATAAGCACGCAAGGTGCTGTAGCTTCGACAGTTGACGTTTGAGGATGTGAGCTCTAGCCCACCATACAACCGCACCATACATAAGGTATGGCCTAACAATGCACGTGTAAATCCAGTGAACCAGCCTGGGACTAGGTCCCCAGGTTCTGCTGAACATCCTACGGCACTGCCAGAGAATGTTAGTTGCCTTCGAAATCCTAGCAACCAAATGTTCAGAAAAGTTAAGCTTTGGATCTAGAACAATACCCAGATACTTAAGCTTGCTTGATAGCTTTAGTTGAGTGCCCTGGAAGTAAGGCCACCTCACTTGAGGTATTGCCCTTCTACTCGTGAACAGCATCATCTCAGTCTTCGCGGGGTTGACTGACAGAGCTTGCTCGCGGCACCAACTCCCAAAACTATTGAGCGCTGTTTCCATCCGCTCACAAAGAGTTGGTAAACTCCTGCCGCTGACAATAATGCACACATCGTCAGCGTACCCAGGTGTTTTATTAACGCGAGCCTTCTGTAACTCCTTTTCTTTCTATTATATTAAATGTACACTCCTTTTCACTAGACTGCGAACAGGTAGTTTTTTGGATTAATTTGTCGCCCTCATTTAAATCCTTCGATAATGGAAAAACCAAATGCAATATGGAAGAAGACTATATTATGTTTATGTAGTAATAAAAATAGGATTAGGTAAATAAATTCAAATTTTATGATGCTTTTCCCAATAAGGTCATAAAATCAGTCCCGTTATTAATTTTTCTTTCTATTTTCTACTTTGAGTAATACTAAGTCGCCCTTATCTAAATCTATTTTCTTATTACACTTTTTTCATTTATTGTTTTTTGTTGTTAAAGATGTTAAATGTGTCGCTCACCTGGATGTTAGAATTGCCTAGATGTGATTTTTGCCCCTCTGATGACAAGCGCTTTTTTCGGGGACGATGCAGAGTTATTCTCAGCCCGGCGCTGCACTGTTTTGGGTCATTGCCTTAGTTTTATTCAGCGCATATTGTAATCTGGTTCGTAGCTCGTGATCATTTGTTTCGTGTCATAATATTTTATTTCATAATTTTGCGTGTCGTTCGGTAAGCATTGTAATTTTCCATAAATAAGTTCATATGGTGAATACGCAGTAAATGTGTGTGGCGGTGTGTTTTAAGAGAATGTTAAACCCATTGGAACCCATTTGTCCCATTCGTTGTTATTGACAAATGATAACAAGAATTCGTTAAGAACTTTGTGATACCGCTTGAGAGCGCCTAATGGTGGTATGGGGAAGAAAATGTTTGCTATCTTTAAGTAATGAACATAATGTTGGTTATTAGTTCCTTATTCAATTCTGTCCCTTTATCTGACTGAAGTATTTTGAAGTGTCCATATTTAAGAATAAATTTCTCCAACATAATCTTTAATCGATTGTTGTTGCATCTTTTGAAAGTATTGGGTATGCGACATCAAATTTTGTTAGCTCGCATTGCAAAGAAAGAGTGTATCTTTTTTCATTCGAAATTCTTAATTGTCCATAAATCCGTCCAGCTGCTAGGGTGTGCGGACGATATCGACATCATCGCCGTTCCCAGCGTGCCGTGTTAGAGGCTTTCACGGTGATTGAAGAACAGGCGAACAGGTCTTGAAGTAAATGAGGACAAGGCAAAGTACATGCTATCAACAAAATAAACATCTTACCACCGCTTAGGACAAAACGTCACTGTTGATAGCAATAACTTCGAGGTAGTTAAGGGGTTCATCTACCTAGGAGTAAACATCAACTCTACGAATGACACCTTAGTGGAGATCCGGCGGAGAATTACCTTAGGAAACCACTGCTACTTCGGTTTAGCAAAACAAATGGGTTCAAAACTCCTCACTCGAAGGACAAAATGCATGCTCTATCGAACCTTAATTCTACCAGTCCTGCTTAGTGGTGTCGAGTGCTGGACGATTAGTAGAAAATGGGAAGTAATATTGGGTTATTTTGAAAGAAAACTACTCCGTCGGATATATGGTCTGTGTGCGAGGACGGCGAATGGAGGAGAAGATGGTAGGTAGGTAGGTAGATGGATGCCCTTGTGACGGGTGACGCGGATCACTTGGACCAACAGTTTGGGTTCATTGTGTCCATTTTAGGATTCTTTAAAATTTTCTGGGAACCTGAAAAGAGAAATAAAACATAGGGACGGGCTACAGTCCGCTTAGGCGAACTGTTGGATACCCTATTCTTATTCCTATCCCTCATAAGTGGGCGTGACAAAAGTCTAAGTATGGTTGAATTGTTAAGAACGCTCTACATATTTTGTTATATAACATTTAAAGGATTTTATCGAAAAAAACGCTCCCTAGCTCATACTTGGGTGTTTCAATAAAATTGTTTTATTTAATTGTGGGCGTGTCAGTAGGCGGATTTAAAAAAAAAATAACACATGAGCATAAAGGGCCCCTACAGAGTATATATTATAAATTTCAGCTCCCTATCTCACTTTGCATTTTCAAAAAAAAAAAAATTATTGTGGGCGTGCCAGTAGAGCGGATTTTGAAAATATTTACACATGAGCATAAAGGGCCCATAGAGATTTTATATTATAAATTTCAGCTCCCTAGCTCAAACTTTGGATTTTCAAAAAAATTGTTTTATTTATTTGTGGGCGTGTCAGTGGGCGGATTTTGAAAATATTTATGCATGAGCTTAAAGGGCCCCTAGAGAGTATATATTAAAAATTTCAGCTCCCTAGCTCAAATTTTGGTTTTTCAATAAAATTGTTTTATTTTTTTGTGGGCGTGGCAGTGGGCGGATTTTGAAAATTTTATATCCCGAACAGTTTTAGGAGTCATAGATCATATATAAAAAATTTCAGCTTTCTAGCTCAAAATTCGATGTTTTCCAAAATTTTGTTTTTTTGAGTTTGTGGGCGTGTCTGTGGGCGGATTTCAAAAATTCGTAAACTTGATTATTTCGGGACCCTAGAGAGTATATGGTTAAAATTTCAGTTTAAAGGCCTAATTTTTGCCGACGGACGGACGGACGGACGGACATGGCTAGATCGACATTACATGGCTGATCATAAATATAGTAACTTTTAGGGGTCTACGGGCAATATTAAGGTATGTTACAAACTATGCGTCAAAATTAATATACCACTAGAATAGGGTATAAAGAAACCGCTGTTTAACAGCTCAGTAATTCGTTTTAGCAGAACCACCCGAATTCATGTGTGAATCTCAGGAGTTTCTTCAGCTCTAAAGCAGCCAGATCCTCCAGCTCCTCAAAGAAGTAGCTGCCAAGAATCTTCAATCTTTTTGTTCTAAGGGCGGGGCATTCGCATAGCAGGTGATGTTTAGCCCTCTACTGCATGCATTGTGATTTATGACCCACTCAAAAAAAAAGTTGGATTTAGTTTTTATGCAGCTTACTTAAGATATCTATAAAAAAAAAAAAATTTAAAGTAGATCAGTTTTTGAAAAATAAAATCGCCATATATGGCGTCTTATGCAGTCCGTATTTTGTCAACCTAAAAAATTCTTGCCATTTATGGCGTCTTATGCAGTAACGATTTTTTTTACACACAATTTTATTGGTGTTTTTACTGATTATATTTACATTTCATAGAAATAGTAATAAAGAACAAATTGCTATCAATTATGAAAAGACATAAAACAGTTTCTGTCTTTGTTCAAGCAATGGTAAACTCCGCATTCGGAACAAAATACGAATATTCGAAATTTGCAATCATTATGGCATTGCTGCCTACCACTTTTCCATTCTGGAAGATGATCCACTGAATCTTTTCGGACAGCAATCAGAGTTGTACTATGATTTCTTAGCTTTTTTAGCTGAAAAGAAGTCCTGATCGATTGACGGGAATCCGAAGTTCTTTTCGTACTTGTTGGAGTATCATTGTGGATAGCTGGACGAACTTTCTTTTGTTTACGTTTTGCCAACCTTGCACAAATGCTCGGCTACCGTGACCTTGAAGTCGTAAAGAGCCATATACATAGGCACAGGACCGTGCTATGCAATTAAAAATTAGCCTATTTTCAGAAAAAAAAAAAAAAATATGGACAAAACTATAATTGCTATTTTTTCTTTACTGCATAAGACGCCAAATATGGCATGACGATGTTTGACTGATATTTTTGTGAATGCATAGGCAGCCATATATGGCTCTTCGATAAAATGCACAGTTGCTAGGCTGTGCATGTACCAATTGAAAAACAAAAATACAAATATTACTTACAAGAGTATATACTTTGTAAAAAAAAATATATCTGTATGCAACGTAATTTATAACTTCAAAAAAAAATAGTTTTATTCAACGAATTTTGCGACTATGGAGTGACCGAGCGCGCTGATCAACTACAATTAAATATTCATTGTTTCTAAGAGACAACAAAACGCAAATTCCGCAACTGCAAATAACAGCGAATGCAACAGTAACACCGTTAGTTTTTGGAACTGTTTATTTCTATCACAAATCTTAATGTTAAAATAAAAAGCCATATATGGCTTTGTATGCGGTAGAGGGTTAGATTCAATTTATTCAAGGTCCCTGCCACTCCTTCAGTAGTCGTTGTGCAGTATGTCCAACCGCTTCGCGTGTAGGCCCACTACACAGTGTCCTGTGAGAACCCCCGTCAGTGTTCGAATATCTTTGCGGTTAAACCCGATCATGGTTTTAGATTTCATTTGGTCAACCGCTGGCCAGAGCTCCCTTGTGTGTCTGCATGTATCAAGGTTGATCCAACGTAAGTTTGCCCTACTCATGGATTCGGTGTCGATACTTAGCATTAATGTGCTTAGGGGAGTTCTTATTGATTTTAGGGCCAGAGATTCATTCATCTCCGATCCCTTCCTTGCTAGTTCGTCCGCTTTCTCATTACCCGAGATGCTATTGTGCCCTGGTACCCAGCATAGGGTTACCGTATTGGGAGTTGATATCTCGTCTACGTATTTTTTGACTTTCAGCACCGCCCTTGACTTGATTACTACTGACTTCATAGCTCTTATAGCCGCTTGGCTGTCAGAGTAAATGGTGAGCGAGCCTGAGTGATCGCAGCTGTCTCTGCCTGGGACACACTGCATTCATTGCGGAGTCTAAATGATTCGCTCAGGTTCAGAGACTCACAGAAGATGCCTGCACCTGTACCCACGTCCATCTAGGATCCGTCGGTGTAGATAGCTATCTCCTCTTCTTTCGTGACCATTTTGTTACTCCATTCACTTCTTTCGGGGATTCTGATATCGAATCTCGTTTTGAAGACGAGGGTGTAGGGTAAGTAGTCAGTGGCTACTTTCTTTTTCGATGCACTCCATTGTGTCTCCACGGAGGCATGTCCGTATGGAAAGACAGATAGTCCCAACTCTCTGAGCCTGATGGTCGTTTTAACCGCCTTGCTTGACAGTAGATGTCCAGGGGTTCGAAATTAAGTAGAACCCCATAGTTGCAGTCTATGTTTTCCTTCCAGATGTGTTTGGAGTCTAGGATGACGCCCAGATACCTTGCTGTCTTGAATATTTGCAGGTCCACTCCACCCATACTTGGTAGTTTAAAGACAGGTATTGCCCTTCTTCTTGTGAACATCAATATTTCTGTCTTCCCTGGGTTTACCATCAGTTCTCTGCCCGCAGCCCAGTTGTTAACAAGTAAGAGTGCGTATGAGTCGTTCACTGAGAATGGGATGAATTTGCCTGAGACTAAGATTGCTACATCGTCGGCATAAGCGCTCACAATGAAGCCTTCCCTCTCCAGTATCTTTAATCGCTCGTCTATTACCAGTAGCCATATGAGTGGAGAGAGGACCCCACCGTGCGGCGTTCCCCTGATAACTTTCCTCTCAATACACATGTCTCCTAGGTAAGTTGCAGAGACTGCCAATGAGATGGGCCCTTCTTAGGCTGTGCAGAATCGCGTCACCCTCAATGTTGTTGAAGGCTCCCTCTATGTCTAGAAACGCGAACAAAGTGTATTCCTTGTGTTCTAAGGAACTTTCCACTACTGATACTACCCTATGTAGTGCGGTATCTGTAGATTTGCCCTTCATGTATGCGTACTGCGAATTCGAGAGGTAGTTGTCGCTTATAGCATCTCTTACAATTAGTCGTTCCATTGTTTTCAGCAGGAATGAGGACAGACTAATAGGTCTATAGTTCTTTGGTGTTGTGTGGGCGGTTTTCCCTGCTTTCTGGATAAATATTACCCTCTCGCCATGGTTTCGGAACATAGCATAGCCTTAGACAGCTTGAGTAGATGCATCTCAGCTTTTGGATAGTAGCTTCCTCAGACTTTTGAAGCAATATTGACTGAATATTGTCTACTCCTGGAGCTTTGAAGGGGGCAAACGAGTTGATTGCCCAGGCTATTTTTCTCTCGTCGATTATTTTGATTGTATCTACATCCATTCCCTGTCTCGTGCTCTGTGTACTGTGTAACTGTATCGTGTACATCAGTACGTTCTGGGAAGTGGGTTTCTGTCAGTGCCACCAGCGTTTGCTCGTGTGATTCTGTCCAGCTACCATCGTTCTTTTTTAGCGAGGACATCGGTATCGGTGCTTTTGATAGGACTTTCCTCAACCGCGACGCTTCCGTCGTGGATTCAATTGATTCACAGAAACTTCTCCACGAGTAGATACAACTGCAAACTCTATGAGCTGTACCAAGATGTGCATGTAGTCCAAAAAGCTAAATCACGTCGCCTACATTGGCTCGGCCACATTGAGCGAATGGGAAATAATGCTCCAGCCAAGAGGATCTTCGACTCCCAGCCCCTGGTTCGAGAAGGCAAGGAAGACCGTACTTCCATTTTAAAGACCGGGCCATCGCGGTAAGTTTAGTAAGTATTCTTAATGGTCTGATGGTGTCAGTTGATACCACTTTAAGGCCGATGCTTGGATTGTCAGTTGTTATCTGTGTTTCTTTTGTATGCATGTTTTGTTTGTTTATTTTGGGCGTATACGTCACAGTTTATTATGAGTTTCTTCACCAATTGGCTCAGGTTTCGCCATATTTACCTTTGTTTAAGTTTTGTCAATGTTTTTCGTATACAAAGGGATCCTCCGTGTGTACATTTGTGGAATTCATCGATGAGTTTGTATTTTCGTATATCATAAAGTATTTGCTTAGGGTCATTGATACGATTTTTAGCTTAGGATTTTGGTCATTTATTTATTTTTATTTTCATATTCTGTGAATATTTCTTTTTCAGTGTTTATATATTTCATCATCGTTTGTGATAGCGAGCTTATTTATATTTTCTTTATTCATTCTGGATGTTAACTTCTTCAGTGTGGACTTTAGTGTCGCTGAATTATCATTAGATCCTATATACAACATGTTACCTGTATTTATATCTGATGTAAGCTTCCTTAAATTCGAATCTCAATTAGTTGATTTTTTACTACATCGCACGTGCACATAATTGCTATCAATAGTAATTTTTGACTTCCTAGCATTTTTATCAATGTTAAATTTTAATTTATTAATGGATATTATGGATATTAATTCCCAAATTTGAAGTAGATCAGACTTCTGCTGAGATTTGGGTTTCTCCTTGGACAATAACCATTTATTTTTATTTTTATTGGGCATACCTATTGTATTGTATTGTATGTGCAGTGGGGTCATCAGTAGATGACAAGCACTTAGACCTATTGGTCCATTGTGTTTCAGCATAGCTGCCCGCTCGCTGGTTATTGGCGATTAGTAAGATTCAGTGAGGGAGAACCTGCCAGTAGCCTTGGCAAAGCGAAGAATATTTGCAAGTTCAATTTCCCCCATCTCATCTTCGTTAACGAATTGTTTGCCTATAGTGGTGAGCCTGGTTCTGGCGAAAGCCGGAAATTCACAGATGAAGTGAGATGCCGTTTCATCCGCATCCATGCAGCACTCACATAGGCCCGAGCTCCTAATGTGAATGGTTTTGAGGTGCTCGTTAAGAGGACTGAAACCGGTGACGATACCAATCAAGGATCTCAAGTCTTTCCTGTTTAGTCCAAGCAAAAACTTAGCTCTGCTGATTTTTGGACCGTCCACTAGCTTCTTCGAATACCTGCATGAGACCAGGTCATGCCAGTATTTGGAATGTTGTTGGCGTAGAGCCGAATCCATTTCACGTTTGTGGACGGATGAGCAGCATCCTATGGATGGTTGTGGGCCAATGAAGGCAGTTGAAGAGCCCTTCCTGGCCAGAGCATTCGCTCTTTCATTACCCTCGATACCTGTGTGCCCAGGAACCCAGGCAAGTGATACCGAGTTACATCTTCCCAGACGGTTAAGCCTAACCATGGTTTCCTCAACTATTTTTAAGTTGAGAGAGCCAGCCGAACAGGCTTTGATAGCGGCTTGGCTATCTGAGCAGATGTATAAGGTTTTACCCTTAATCCTTCTCCTTAACAGGATATTGGCGGCAGTGGCAATCGCAGAGATTTCTGCCTGAAAAACAGTTGTTTGTCTACCCAAGGCTGCAGATAGGTTTATCCGACAGTCTCTAGAGTAGACCCCGGCTCCGGAGATACCGTCAATAAGTGAGCCATCAGTATAGACGATGACATCACCCGGCCTAAAGCCATTCCACCCCTCACTGTTCCATTCCTGCCGTTCAGGAAGGATGACCTAAAAACGGCGCTCAAAGACTTGCTTCATGCACACAGTGTCACGTGCTCCTCCCCGATGGCCAGGTAGGCTGTCATAGAGAGCTCTGTACCTAGCACCTCTGGCCCCATCGCCGAGATTGACCTGCCGTGCAAGTACTACACACATGCGGTATAGTGATTTTCTGGCCTCACTTTCAGCAAGGAACTGCAAGGGAGGTAAACAGAGCAACACTTCTGCTCCTAAGCATTTCCAGGATCCATTCCACAGTTGTAGAATCGACGCCCTTCAGTGTTAAGGCAGACTCAATTCTGCAAAAGGTGGGATTGTCAAAGGCACCCTCATTATCCATGAAGACAGCAAGAGCATAGTTCTTGCGGTCGAGCGCCCTGCGCACTCTGGCCGTCAGATCCGGTAATGCCGTCTCAGTGGACTTGCCTTTTTGATAGGCGTGTTGGCTATCATGAATACCCAGCGAAGCTGGAATACTCTTAAGCCGTACGTCAATCAGTTTTTCAAGGCCCTTTAGCAGAAATGATGAAAGACTAATAGTCCTGAAGCTTTTGGGAAGATCATAGGCGGCCTTTCCAGGTTTGGGAATGAAAACCGCCCTAGCTCTTCTCCAGGCTAAAGGAATATGTCGCAGAGCAACGCTAGCTCTGTAGATTCTAGTTAGCAGTGTGAGCAAAACCTCGATACCCTTTTGCAAGAGTATGGGGTATATGCCATCAGGTCCAGGAGCTTTGAAAGGAGAAAAGGACAGGATAATAGCTCTCGCCCTCTCTCTCATAACAATGGTCGCCGCGACCCGCCACTGCTCAGTGGTAGTTCTGCCTTTGTTTGGCCACACGCAACTATCCACGGCTTTGCAGCCAGGAAAGTGGGTGTCCATTAGCAGTTGAAGTGCCTCCTCATTGGAGTTGGTCGAGGTGCCATCAGGCTTCCGAAGGACGTCAAGCCTGGCTCCCGGATCAGCTGAGAGGACTCTCTGCAATCTCGAAACCGCGCTAACATCTTTCAGTTCTCCGCAGAACCTCTGCCAAGATACCTTCTTAGCGCTCTTAATTTGCCTCTTGTACTCTTTCTGCGCATCCGCATGAGAAGACCAATCGGCTGCCAGGTTAGACTTCCTGGCCCTGTTAAACAGCCTCCCCACTCTTTTCCTGAGAAGGGATAGCTTAGCGTTCCACCATCGGGTTGGTTTCGCACCGCCAACCTCCTTCTCCGGGCAAGCAGTATGAAAGGCCGTAATAATACCGCTGTGTAGCGTGTCGGTCGCCTTATCCAAGTCATCGCTACTAAGGATCCTGATAGGCAGGGAACCTATCTGACCCCGCAACTCCGTGGAATAGACGCCCCAGTCAGTGCGTCGCACATTCCTGATTTTGCTTCTGATCGGTCGATCTGCACTTAGCTTAAAAATAACATACCGATGATCAGATGCAGTTTCTTCCCTTGAAACCCTCCAGCTCGAAACGATGCCAGATGCAGCAGCGGTTGCTACTGTCACATCAATAACTTGCCGCCTCAGCCGAGTGACAAAGGTTGGCTCATTACCAGTGTTCAGTATATCGAGCTGGCTGGCAGCTAAGAAGTTTAGTAGGGATTCACCCCTGCTATTTGAGTCAGTACTACCCCAAACGCGATGATGCGCGTTCGCGTCCATACCAACGATCAAATGCTTGTTACCTCGTCGGGCATGCTCGACAAGCCTTACCAGTTCCACCGTTGGAGGTGGGGCCAGTGAGTCAAATGGGAGGTACACTGAGGCTAAAATAATCTCAGTAACCAACCCTCCTCGCTTAAGACACATTTTAATAGCTGTACAGTCTCGAGAACTGAACTCAGGCATAAGACTAGCGTCTAAGCCCTTTGCTACAAAGATGCACGTGCGAGTATTAACAATCCCAGGCTTTACAAAAATTGCTCCTGGTACACCCAAGATGCCACTTACCGCCCCCTTATACAGATAAGGTTCCTGTATGAGGCACACCTCTGTATGCAGTTTTCCAAGACGACGACACAATGTAGGTGAAGCCGCCTTGGAATGTTGCTAGTTGATTTGAAGGACCTCCAGTGATGAGCTAGCCATAGAGCTAATTACCGCTGGAAGTTCCAGCCTTCTCTCCCCTCTTTTCTGGCCTGAAGAACAGGCGACCAGTGAGGAAAAAAGGCCGGTAAGAGCACTTCCCAAGCATCTTCGCCGAATCGTCATCAACACCAAAAGTATACAGACGGCCATCCTTCATTTTGTTGAAGTGATAGACCGTCCACTTATCGGTGGATAGACCCGGGTTTTGACCCTTGAGAAGATCGATGATTTCCTTAGTCTCCAGATCAGTTTCTGGGACAAAGACCTTCATCTTGGTATATCCCACTAGCTCTGACGGGTGAAGACAGACAAGGTCACTCCCGTCAAGCTTAGGGAAAAAAGTGTGTACGGGGCCAACAGGTTTGGGGTCGGCATTTACTGCAAACCTACTCTCCGAGTCCACCATTCCTCCTCGCTTCTTCCTCTTACCACTCTTCCGTTTCTTTCGCTTCCTACAGCCTGATTCCTTGGTGGTTTCAACGCTAACCAATTCGCAGAGCTCATCAGTCGCGGAATCCTCCGAGGAGCAGCCGGAAGGAGCCTTCTCGCATTCCTCAAGAGAGAGCTTCTTCAGCTTTTTCCTGAGGGCCGCCTGCTTCCTGGAAGGGCTGCAGAGGGAAACATCGCTGGACGTGCTGAACAGGAAATCCCGTGCTCGCTTCGTCAGGTTCTCCGCCCCCGCGTCATTCACAGGAGTAGTAGCGGCGTGATCTTTGGGCAGGGAAGCCCGCTCAGAGGGACTCAAGGGCACATTTGCAGCGTCCGAGCTCCTCTTAGCAGACTCCCACAGAGTTCGCTCTTACCAGCAGTCGCATCCTTGTGCCGGCCAGGATCGGCCAGTACGCTGGGTGCATCCGCCAGCTTGAGCTCCGAGCTTAGTCTCGTATCAGCGCTTAGCGCCGGAGTAGTTTCGTTCGTGATGTCGTGTTTGTCGTGTTTGTCATGTTACTTGTGTAAGCCGCTGGCGACTTATCGCCCCCAATAGCTGGAGGCGCCAAGCCCGTGCCGGTAGCCGCGGCTCTACTGACATTTGAGCGGATATCCCCACTCGAATTTGTTCCTTTTCTGTTGCGTCGTTCATGTTTGTTGTTGTTGCTTTTTTAGCCTGATTTTTCATCTAGGGGTCAGGATTTTACTAGGGATAGGATGGAGTTCCCCCCGTTACCCTAAACCCTCCTCCTTTCTCCGGGCTTGGGACCGGCATATAAATCTATGGCGGAGTTAGGGCATACCTAACGTTTCCATATTTGTTTCGCTAAAATACAGGATAAATTGGAAAATATATGTCATTTATTTATATTTTCGTTTATATATTTTTTGCATATCTTATTTTAAATTTTATAATTAATTAATTAATCTTCAACCTCTTCACTATACTTTAAACTTGATTGGATTTTTCAAAGCATTTCTGGTTGTGTTAAAAAAATTCAAGCAACTCATTTTTAAATTTATTTTTGCAGTAAGAATAGCTTTTAATGTCTCAATTCGAACATGTGTTTTCTCTTCCGTCCACATTTTATTCATTGCTGAAAAAACTCTTTCAACAGGAGCAGTCGAACCCGGAAGACATAAAACAAACTCGATAACAGTCGCCATTTCCTTATATTCACATTTTTCAGTGTCCAAATGATTGGAAACTTCAACCCATCGCTTTGTTATTGGTACGTTTTGTTCTTTCCATTTTGTAATTTGAGTTGCTGAGCAATAATTTCTGATGTAGCAAAATTCTTTGTGCAACTAACACGAAGGGTTCAAAAAGATGTAAAATGCGTTTGATGGCCGGACCGAGAGCTAAGAACCGAGTCTTTGCATATCCCAACAGTTTTAAATATTCAACACCAGCCGTTTCACAAAACTCTTTCAGTGCTGTTTCGTGTGTTGTGTAAATATAAAAATATGAATATATTTTGACGACAATACATTCGATATCAAATGGAAATACATCACAAGCAAATTTCAAAGAATTGTGTACAATGTGAGCCCGTGACATTGTTTTTTCCGCCTCGGTTTTGGCGTCCAAAATTTGCTTTGGCATTATCAGCGCAGAATGCAATAATTTTTAATTTCAAAACGTATTCTTCAGCTGTTCTTTGCACTAGCTCATTGATTATTGTTGATGTTTCTCCGGCTTCAGACAACACTTCCAAAACTTTCACACAGACACCAAAATTCGGAAGAAAATATCTGACGAGAACGGGAAACAACTTTATTGAACCGCGATTTGACGCGTTCACATAAACAGAAAAAATGAAACTGCTTTAATTCTTCGTAAAGAATTTTTCTAATTCGTGGAGCGAAAACATTGACAACTATGGCTTGACATTTATTTTGAGAGCATGTAAACTTTTTAATTTTGAAGCACGTACAAAATATTTTTGTGGCACAATCAGAAGATTTGAAGCTGTGATTTTCTTTTATGGTGTGAAATGCCTAGGTACCTTCCATTGCAGCAATATCGGAATCGAATATGGATGGGAAAAATGAACTGATCCTCTTGCTTGTAGATGCTGCAGACATCGCATTTCTGCATTTCCTCCTGAAGCTATCACTGAATATCACTATCCGATTTGCTTTTTTCGAAAAATGGATATTTTGCTTTATATTTTGCTATTTTGCAAATTAAGTTCACTTCACTGAATAACCTTTAGTGCATTTGAATATTACTCTTTTGAATGTTGGTAAGAAAGTTAGGAGGTGAGTTTTAAAGTGTTATGGTAAAGTTAAGGAGATGAACATAAAATAATTTTAAACTCTGGGAATCTTGAAAAGGGAGTTGTGAGTTCAAATGATGCCTCCATTGGATTACAGGGTTTTAGTAGAAAAATACGGGAGTGATATATTGGCATGAGAAAACAGGAGAATCCTGCGAAATACAGGATAGATGGAAGCGTTAGGCATACCCCTTGTAATGATTTATGTTCTCTTTTTCCTTTCATCGATTTCCATTGGTATCAGTTTTAAAGATTGGCTGTGTCGATGAGGAAGGGCATGGTTTTGTGATTCCGTTTTGTTGTTATAAAATTTATATTGCTATCCTATATCTTGAACACTTTTTTAATTTGGCAGTCTGGAATCTCCGTATATTCTAAGCCGCATTCGTTTCCCTCTTGCTACTCATTAGCTGTGCTGCTTATCCATGCGGATCTGGATCTGGATCAATTTAATACGTAAAACAAAAACAACACAGGATCTTGCTATTTATCGGGATCATTAATCGTGATCCGAAATTTAATTACAAAACTCACTACCTGTTTTTTCGTGGCGTTGCTTATTTCATTCTTAATGTTGGTGTCCCTGTAAATTACACAACAAGCGATCATATTGTGACGTCACATTGTACCCTATATTTGCAATATGGCTGAGTGCCAATCGAAACTTGAAATACCTGGTATCGTATGTTATGTGTTAAAAACAACTGTTGCCACAACTTGCCACTGATGATCCAGATCGTTTTATTATCAGATCGGATCCGTATCAAGATCATTGGGATAATAAAACGCGGCTATTGTTCATTACCCGTTTGCGATGTGCCGAATTTCTCTTTTGATTTATGAAATTATTGTTGTACTTTCATTCATTGTTCGGATTTCGGTTGTTGTTACAATTATTATTATTTTGGTTTAATTTACTCATACCGTTCCAATTGTTATCAGTTCGGTTTCGGTTTGATTTCGGTTATTGCTGCAATTGTTATTGGAGTGGTTTGGATAATTGTGGTTTTGTTTCGGGATTGTTGTAGTTTTGTCGATTTCTTCTATTTTTACGTCTGTATATATTTTTGAGAATTTTCTCTTTAGTAAATGATTTGGTTGGTGCATGTTTTTTCTTATTTAGCTGCGAGATTTGAAGATTATAAAAAAAATGTTTAATGCATAGATGTGATTAATTTTTCCTTTGACCTTTTTTTCTGCGTTTGTTGCGTAAATCTTTACAGTGTATTCAACTCAGATCTGGTGGCAAGAAGTTCATCATTAAATGAGGTGACGGAATTTTTTTTTTTGCGTAAGATTGGGGAGAGTTTTTTTTGGATATGGTTGTGTTACTTTTGTACCTTTCTTACAGTAGTGTTTTTGGTGTATCTAAATCAATATCTTAAGCCGGTTTGCCATTGGGTCGTAACTTTGCATGGGAAACAAATTCGATAAGTGTTTAAGTGCTTTATAGCCGTGCCTAAATCAAAATCTGACATTTTGGGTATTTGGGTTTCTTTGTTATCTGGAATGTTGGTCTAGAAGTGTTTTTCAAAAATGAACTATCTGTTGTTATCAAACATTTTTATTTACTTAAATCAATACATTGGTAATGTTGTTATTACCCGTATGCGTATTGTATTGTTTGAAATATTTATTTATCTTATGTACGCTATGCAGTGGAGGGCAACCTACAAAAGATCTATAATTGGAAAATAAGCGACGATGCAGAGAACGGCTAGCATTGCCATTACAGGTGCACTCCGTACTACTCTCACGGTAGCACTGGACTGGACACCCATCTGCACCTTATCACGCAAGATTTAAAAATAAAACAACTTGCTGGCAATAGCGCTTCTCTGAAAAATTTGGGCCAGTTTTAGGAATGCAGTTTAGAGCACCGCACGATCTTAATTGATGTGCTACCCGGAAATCCTATCCTATACTGAGACTGACTGATGAAATTTCCCCCTTGGTCGACTTCGACATCTCGTATGATGTATCATATCTGGGAAGGGAAGAATGGCAAAGAGATGCAGTCACAATATCAAATAATGCTATCTACACGGATGGTTCTAAGACAAGAGAGGGAACGGGTTCTGGCATTCGCTCCGTTGATCCAGACTCCCTGACACAAGCAGTGTTTTCCAATCGGAAATTTTGGCTGTTCTAAGGGCGGCAGAGATACTGCAGATAGCATCAATGTCCGGAAAGGATATCGCCATCGAGGTATGAAGGAAATCAAGTGGCACAGACCACAGGAAGCTGATAAGTTTCTGCAGGAAGATTGGATGTTTTGTTAGGGAAAGTTTAGTTTAGGTTTTTCTCATTTGAAGTTTTGAATTCAATCGTGTCCCTAGGGATCACATGGGCCCTTCTGGTTCCTAGGGCTGTATGTGAACTGGACACCCCTTTTAAACCTAACCTAACCTATACGCTATGTATATTTAAACACAAATAAAATCTGCTTGTACAATTTACGTCTGTTACGCTTGCTACTGCGGGTGGCAATGGTGCAGTAGTAGTGTATTCGCTTACGGAATGGAAGGTCGTGCGTTCGAATCCCGGCCAAGTCCATTACTTTGTACCGAATACATGAAATCGTAATCTCCCTAAGTAACTTAGACACCACCCGTGGAGAAAAACCCTACAACTGCACCCAAACACTTCTTTCCTATCTCTCTATTCTTTCTAAGTAGCTTACACTGTGTTCTTAGCATTATAAGGGTACTGTAACAACAGAACAAAATCCCTTTAGCGTAAGCAGATTATATAAAAAAAAAAACGCTTGCTACTTTATCTATATATAAGTATTTATATTTTTGTTCTACATTCAGTTACTGAATGAGATATAAATGAACTTTAGAAAATTTATAACAAAAGTACATTACATATTTGCAAGAATAAGGCTCTAAACCATTGTTCGGCAGAAGATGGATTTCCATATTGTCTTTGTCACTTGCAGCAGTATGCAATATGCAGTGTACTTATTCTGTCAAAGTCATCGTCGTCGTTATCGCCTCCTCTTCGATGAGTTTGCGTCTTAATATATCGTTGCCACTTATTAAAGAAGTCATCTATCTTCTGTGATAGTGTCATGTCACTTAAGTTATGTATTTTCTACCATAGGATCGGTCGCAGGATCGCCCTGTGGTGTTGGGACTCTTGGCATATTAACGGATAAGACTATTGTTGGTGTCAAAGCGTACCACGCCGAACGATTACGCGAAATCACCGCAACTTGAGGCCACAATTAAACAAGGCAATATTGCCGATTGAGGTTCAAGATTAGTTCTCATTTATTGTTCATCATTTCGTTCCTTCAATACTTTTATTTAATACTTACTGTTATAATTACGTCTATCCTCTTTCTACTTACGCTAACGCTACATTCTATGAATAATTCATCCTAGTTTCTTATTGGCTACATTATTGTCTTTAGGGTCATATTTCTATTCACTGGCATTCAGTGCAATTGAGTGCAGAGTGTTGTGACATGTATCATTCACTCAATTGCACTTCACACTCTTCGTCTCTAGTCACATATGTTTGTTTATTATTATTTCATTTACTTTAATTTACAGTAGTGGCATCAACTGGATACATTACAATAAATTCAAATTTAACAAGTTCTGATTTAATTTCATGCTGATTGAGGTATTTTTACCAAATTTAATTTCTAAAACTTTGATATAATTTTGACCGATTAAGAGTTCGCAACGTCAGCTATGTGATCTTAATTCAAAATCGTAGTCATACAATTTGATGCTTGTAACTCCTTTCGTTAAGCTAATAACAGTGATTACTCACTTACTTAACGGGCTCACAACCCGCGAAGAGTTTCTGCCTGAAACACTGCAGCCTTCCATCGTCTGCGATCCCGGGCACGCTGCTTCTAGTTCTCCAGCCCAAGCGTTCTGGCATCCGCGATGGCTTAATCTTTAAAACAGAGGTTCGGTCTTCCTTGCCTTCTCGAACCTGGAGGCTGGGAGTCGAAGATCCTCTTGCCTGCGGCATTATTGTCCACTCGCTCAATGTGGCCGGCCCTATCTTGGTACAGCTCATGTAGTTCACGGGTGTATCTTCTCCTCCATTCGCCCTCCTCGCACACAGGGCCAAATATCCGACTGAGTATTTTTCTTTCAAAAGAACCCAATATTAGCTCCCTTTCCTACTTATCGTCCAGCACTCGGCACCATAAAGCAGGACTGGCAGGATTGGAGTTCGATAGACCATGTATTTGTTCTTTTAAATCCATTTGTTTTGCCAAACCGAAGTAGCAGCGATTTCCTAAGGTAATTCTCCGTCGGATCTACACTAAGGTGTCATTCGTGGAGTTGATGTTTAGGTAGATGAACTTCTTAACTAACTTGAAGTTATTGCTATCAACAGTGCCTTTTTGTCCTAAGCGGTGGACAGATGTTTGTTTTTTTGTTGGTAGCATGTATTCAGTCTTATCCTCATTAGCTTCATGACCAAACAATGTTGCCTATTTATCAATCGCTGTAAAAGCCTGTACCGCGGCACGCGGGGAACGGCAGATGATGTCGATATCGTCCACATAGCCTAGGGCCCTCATCACGTAAGGCTGACGATCTCGTTTTCGACATCGACTTCGATAGCAATGCTTCACGTAACACTCGCGTCTGAATGATATCGTTACGACGATTCAATATTTACTTCACATAACTCACAAAACGTCAAAACACTGTCGTCGAGACAATAGCATTTGCGCGATAGCTAATGAGGTATCGCCTTATATATTCTGTACACCATTAAAGCACTTTCATGGTTTTAAAGTAAACAATCGGCTTTAGATCTTTTCTTTATATGCTGCAGATTGTTATTAATGCAATTTATTATAAATAAGAAACTCTATTTCAACAAATATATGTATCCGATGATGTCTTCAGTGAGTAAGCGAAGACATTAAAAAAGTTTCGGACATAAAACAAATTTGCCACCCCGAGAACATTTGTACTAGTTCTCTAACAAGGGATATTAAAGAATAGAATATTAATAAATATTTTTGACAAAAAAAACAGCAGCTATAAACAAATCTCAGCAGTCAGTTTTCTTCGTTTCTGACGTTTCTCACAATTAGATGTTGTTTTCAGTGTTTCTCAAACTGTAGCCAAACGAGAGCGATGGACGACACGAGAACGATAGTGTTTCGTGAATCAAACTATTGACGATAGCGTTCAGTGCAATCGCATGGACGACAATCGTCCGCAGAGTTACGTGATGAGGGCCCAGTAGTTGGGCGGATCTATTGAAAATAGTGTTTATACCAGCGCACTATTTTGTCCAGAACAGGATTGAAGAAGTTAGATGATAGCGCATCTCCTTACCGAAATCCGGTGCAGGTTTGGAATAATTCGGAAGAGCTGCTTCCAAACTGCACGTTACACCGCGTGTTTTCAAGTGTCACTCGGCATAACTGAATCTGGTTTGCCGGGATCCCATATTCGGCCATCGCCATGTAGAGCCCCTGACGATGAATGCTATCAAATGCAGCTTTAAAGTCAATAACACTGATTACCTTTTTTTATTTTTTAGCAATTCGACCTAGATCGCCAGCACTTACTTGGTGACCGGCAAAGGAGCGGTGTTTATGAGAGTGTAATAGAAGAAGGACTTGAAGGCCTAGAACACCAAGAAAGGTAAGTGAATATATATTTTATTTACTAAATAACAACTAGTCAAACAATAAACAGACAGTGACGGTAACCGAGCTGTCGGAAATGCAGTATCTTAAAATTACAGTTTACAGTGTTGTTCGGTTTCCACTCCATAACATTTCTTGTAGCAATATTATACTTTGAATTTGCTTGCTCGACGAGGCTCTTCTTGTTTAAACAGCATAAGCGTCACCGACACCTCAGAAACACCAATGCGGTGAGCGAAGCCAACCGTCGTTGGCACAAACTCGACCAATGCAACACCGCAAGGCTTCTCTGGCCGACATTCCAGTCCATCGGACTTCTGAGGCAGAAGAGAGGAACCCTCTCCAAATTAGTAAACTTTTCTTTTGCTTTTAGCGGCCAAGCTACAGAAATAAAGGAGCTGTGATTAAAAATGTATATGCTTGTGGGCGCCTAGTTAGGCGGTAGGAGAGAAAAAGCAATGTAAAGATGGGAAATTATTTGTCTACCAACTGGGAGAAAACGTCGCTGTTAATAGCAACAACTATGAGGAAGTTATTGAGGTAGTTAAAGAGGTCACTTGACTCGGAGTAAACATCAACCCAACGAATGTGGAGAGCCCACAACAAATTACGCTAGAAAATCGTTATGGTTCAAGACATCTCTATTGTATCAGCCAAATTCGAACTTACAAAGACCAGGGGCAAAGTATCTGCTTCATAGTGCAACAGAGTGGGAGAAGTCATAAAGTTATGACTGTGCAGGTAGACCATGAAAACTATGGAACAAATCTCAAAGGACGTGTTGTCAAAGAACCGCTTCCAAATGAAGGCCCTCTATGGGAAAAATCAAGGCTAATGACTGCTTTCTACGTGATACAGAAAGCCACCACAACACAACACAAAAAAAAAAATGGTCTTTTTTGGACGAACCCTCTGGATGCAATTGTTTCCATGATTTGACGAAAGGATGAAATCTACAATGAAGGCACAGCAAGGGAGTCGGTGGTATGCGGATCAATTAGATGTTACGCCACAGTAGAACTGGATTTTCAAAACTCAAGAATGACTGCGAATACCCACAAGTCTATACTTAAAAGAGCTTTTCCTCATTTGGTGGACAGCGATGGACTTTTCAGCATGATAATGTTTCTATACATACCGCAACGACAACCAAAGCCTGGATTCTTACCCAGACCTGAACATCATGGAAAACGGATTGCTTTCAACGAAAGTCTACGAAGCAGGAGGGCAATACCAGCTGTCAGCTCAACGCTCCCAGATTGTGCTTTGTCTTCCCCTGTACTCGAGCGCGTAGAATACTCCATGGGAGCAGTCCACTTCCGCACTCGTACCGTGGCTAGAGTACTTCAAGATCTTGACGTTCACAAATCCGCTGGTCCAGATGGTATTTCCCCTATCGTTCTGAAGAGGTGTTCTTCCTCGCTGGCAAAACCATTGCGTAAGCTTTTCCATCTGTCCTATTCTTTAGGGCTCTTCCCGGGAAGATGGAAAACAGCGTTTGTCCAGCCTGTACCAAAAAAGGCGAATCTTCTTCTCCCTCCTGCTACCGACCAATTGCACTTACGTCCCTTCTTTCTAAGGTCATGGAAACGCTGGTAAACCGTCAGCTAATGAAATATCTTGAATCGCGAAAACTTTTTAATGACCGGCAGTATGGTTTTCGCAGCATCAGGTCCACTGGTGATTTGATGACATATCTAACCGAAAAGTGGAACCAATCTCTTCATCAAGGTGGTGAAAGTAAGATTGTTGCGCTTGATATTTCAAAGGCATTTGACAGAGTTTGTCATCGAGCTCTCTTGTCGAAAATGCGTGCATTTGGAATCGATGATACTCTTCTTCAATGGATTAGAAATTACCTTTCGGACCGTTCAATTCAAGTTGTTTTGGACGGTTTCAAGTCTGCAACCCACCAAATAAATGCTGGTGTCCCCCAAGGCTCTGTTCTGTCCCCGACTCTCTTTCTCATTTTTATAAATGATCTCCTGTCTGTTACTTCTAATCGAATCCATTCCTTTGCTGAAGACAGTACCCTCAGCTTCTCATGTTCGTTTCTTGGGTCACGCCCTCATCTTCGGGTGTGGAACTGGAACGGCAACGTATGTTAAGTTCATTAAATTCCGATCTTAACAGCATAACTCAGTGGGGTAAAACCAATAGAGTGGAATTTAATGCTTCCTAAACACAATGGTGTCTCCTGTCATTAAAGCAAAACCCACACACACTGCCATTATCTATGAATGGCACTTGCATCGCAGAAACCGAAAGACTTTCTATTCTCGGTATGTGTGTTAATGACAGCCTTCGTTGGAATGACCACATATTCGATGTAGCCAAAAACGCCGCGAAATGTCTAGGCTTCCTTAAGCGTTGTAAGAAATATTTCACCCCTTCTGATCTGGCTACAATTTATAAGGCGTTTATTCGCCCGAAACTCGAGTACAACTTTCATATCTGGTCCGGTGCACCAATAACTTATTTGGAGCTACTTGACAGGATCCAAAAACGCGCGATAAAACTCATTGGCGACCGAGACATCGGGAGATCGATTGACTCTCTTAGTCATCGTCGTAATGTCTCCTGCCTTTCGTTATTTTATCGTTATTTGTATTTCCACCATAAGTGCTCAAACGAAATAGCCAGTTGCATTCCTCCCCTTGAACATTTCAACCGCAATACCCGCCATGCAAGGAATGCTCATCAGTTCACCCTCAAACATGTATTCGGACGTACAGTGAAGTTCAAAGAATCTTTCCTCAGCCGTACAACACGAATGTGGAATGCTCTTCCCCGCTCCATTTTTCCTGCACGTTATAACCTACAAACCTTCAAAACCAACGGCATCTCTCCTTTTCTTCTCACCCTAATTTCCTTAACGCCCGCGCTGTGTAGTTAATACATTATAAGAGTCCCAAATCCTTTAGTGCGTGTTCATTATAAAAAAAAAAAAATTGATGCCATAAAACGAGCCTGGCCCGAAATTTCCCTCAATTATTTTACCCTATTTTAAGGGTATATTAATTTTGACTCATCGTTTGTAACATACCCTAATATTATTGCCCGTAGATCCCTAAAAGTTACTATATTCGTGATCTTTTTTTTCTTGGCTGTGCCAATGGATGTGGTAATCTACAAAACATGGCATGCACGATTCGCAAACCCGAATAATCGATGCCAGGAATGCGCCTACGTACTAATCCACACCCAGCAGACGTCAACCACTCTCCCCGCGGGACTGCCGTTAGGTATTACTTCGCGGGGCTGGTTAGAAATTCATGCTATGCGTCTTGTCTTGTGTCAGTTGCTTCTGACGCCTCTGCTGCTTCTGATGCTCTCCTAAGCTTTTCTAATCTTCGCAGTTGATTTTGGATAGTTGTTACCAGATTACAAACTGTTGTCCAATTGTCCTCCGACTGCAACATATGATCTATTAGGAAGATGGATTGGGCAGATTCGTTCTCCATGCTACGAATCGCCTACAACGAAAAACTGCATGCTCCGTGTCTTCCTCCTGGTCTGGACAATCTGGTCAAAATGGCGAGCTATCGTGTCCAAATCGATGTAGGTATTTGCGGTAGCCGCCGTGGCCAGTCAGGAACTGCGTAAGGTGGTAGTTGCTCGTTTCCATGTGCTCGCTTTGTCCAGGTCTCGATTGACGGGATCAGCTTGTATGTCACTCTGCCTTTTGTGGTGTTGTCCCACCTGGTTTGCCATATAGCAATTGAAGTTGTTCTTTCTTCTACTTTAATTCTTGCCATTTCTCTTGCATCTTGTCCGCCCGACGTTTTTCTGCTGTAGATCATCAACATCTCGCCCGCTAGAATGTCTATGGGTATCATTCCAGCTATAACGAAGGCCGCTTCGTCCGAGATGGTTCGAAAACCGCAGATTGCCCTTAACGCGTTAAGCCTGTATGCGGATGATAGTTTCCTTTTTGTTTCTTTTGTCGCTAGTGCACCCGCCCAAACCGGGGCGGCGGGCGTAAAGGATGACTGAACTGACTACTCTTGATAAAACGGCCCTCCTAGCGTATCCAGGTCCACCGATGTTAGGTAGTATGCGTGAGAGAGCTCCCTGTATTTGCGATCTTTCGTTGTAATATACTCCACGTGTGTCTTGAACTGCAGTCTGTTGTCTAGCATGACTCCTAGAAATTTAACTGCTCCGTTGGATCTGATGATCTGGTTCCCCACCTGGAAATTGGCGAATTCAATAGTTTTTCGACTCGTTATAAGGACTGCTTCTGTTTTATGATCGGCTAGTTCTAGTACGGCGGATACTAGCAATGTTCGTGATCTGTATCGATAGTAATGTCGATCTAGCCACGTCCGTCCGTTGGTCTGTCTGAAAAAAATCTAGAACGCTAAAATTTGGAATAACTTGTCCTTTTTAAGAGCTCAAAATGCTTGTATGTTAAGTTTTAAAATCCGCCCTCTGATACGCCCACAACATGGCATGCACGATTCGCAAACCCGAATAATCGATGCCAGGAATGCGCCTACGTACTAATCCACACCCAGCAGACGTCAACCACTCTCCCCGCGGGACTGCCGTTAGGTATTACTTCGCGGGGCTGGTTAGAAATTCATGCTATGCGTCTTGTCTTAAGTCAGTTGCTTCTGACGCCTCTGCTGCTTCTGATGCTCTCCTAAGCTTTTCTAATCTTCGCAGTTGATTTTGGATAGTTGTTACCAGATTACAAACTGTTGTCCAATTGTCCTCCGACTGCAACATATGATCTATTAGGAAGATGGATTGGGCAGATTCGTTCTCCATGCTACGAATCGCCTACAATGAAAAACTGCATGCTCCGTGTCTTCCTCCTGGTCTAGACAATCTGGTCAAAATGGCGAGCTATCGTGTCCAAATCGATGTAGGTATTTGCGGTAGCCGCCGTGGCCAGTCAGGAACTGCGTAAGGTGGTAGTTGCTGTTTCTATGTGCTCGCTTTGTCCAGGTCTCGATTGACGGGATCAGCTTGTATGTCACTCTGCCTTTTGTGGTGTTGTCCCACCTGGTTTGCCATATAACAATTGAAGTTGTTCTTTCTTCTACTTTAATTCTTGCCATTTCTCTTGCATCTTGTCCGCCCGACGTTTTTCTGCTGTAGATCATCAACATCTCGCCCGCTAGAATGTCTATGGGTATCATTCCAGCCTTAACGAAGGCCGCTTCGTCCGAGATGGTTCGAAAACCGCAGATTGCCCTTAACGCGTTATGCCTGTATGCGGATGATAGTTTCCTTTTTGTTTCTTTTGTCGCTAGTGCACCCGCCCAAACCGGGGCGGCGGGCGTAAAGGATGACTGAACTGACTACTCTTGATAAAACGGCCCTCCTAGCGTATCCAGGTCCACCGATGTTAGGTAGTATGCGTGAGAGAGCTCCCTGTATTTGCGATCTTTCGTTGTAATATACTCCACGTGTGTCTTGAACTGCAGTCTGTTGTCTAGCATGACTCCTAGAAATTTAACTGCTCCGTTGGATCTGATGATCTGGTTCCCCACCTGGAAATTGGCGAATTCAATAGTTTTTCGACTCGTTATAAGGACTGCTTCTGTTTTATGATCGGCTAGTTCTAGTACGGCGGATACTAGCAATGTTCGTGATCTGTATCGATAGTAATGTCGATCTAGCCACGTCCGTCCGTTGGTCTGTCTGAAAAAAATCTAGAACGCTAAAATTTGGAATAACTTGTCCTTTTAAAGAGCTCAAAATGCTTGTATGTTATGTTTTTAAAATCCGCCCTCTGATACGCCCACAATTACAAAAAAAAAAACAGTTATATCGAAAAGTCACAGTTTGAGCTAGGAAGCTGAAATCTGGAATATATACTCTCTACCCAGAAAAGGAACCATACTGCCCCTTCTAGCTGATAAAGGACCCTTATGAATTCCAATTTGTACATGCAAACTCATGTTTATGAGGGATACCATTGAGAGAACTAACCCAAGTGGCAACACTTGTCTAGCGAAAAAACAGATTTGGCCAAAGCTGGATCTGAAACGCTCTAAGTGTTTGATCTCTCTGAACAGACTGCACATTGGTGCCACAATTGGTGTAATCACCGGACACTGTCAAGCATGCAACAAGGCTTGGCATGCATACAAATGACTTCCGCAGAATCTGCTTGGACGAGTAGAAGGAGGAGACTATTCTCTACCTTCTTTGCGCATGCCCTGCTCTCTCTCAAAGACGATAACTCCATTTGGAATCTTTCTTTTATAATGATGATCTCATAAACATTGACATTAACAGTCTTTATAGCTTTATTAAAAACTCCAACTGGTTCAACGAGGAGGAAGAAGATAGATCCGTGTGGTATCATCACATTGGTCTAAGTGGGTCGGCTTCTGCCGACTGCCACTATAGCCTAACCTAACTTAACCTCTCTAGCGGAAATCCTCATGTGTAAATATTTTTAAAATCCGCCCACTGAGATGCCCACTATAAAAAAAACATGCATGTGTCCACAACGTTACGTTTTATGAACTTATTGAAAAAAAATCTTTCCACTAGGAATTTTAGGGTCTCGAGTTTGGTGACGAGCAGACATGGCTAGATCGATATAACTTTTGATGCTGATAGATATATTATTTTTTATGGGCCCAGAGACTCTCTCGATGTCTGCAGCTCGTTGAAAAATTATGTATGTTAAGATCTTTTACCATCAATTTGTTTATAGAAACCAAGAAAATAATTGAATACGATAAATTGACGGTGATGGAGCTTTCAGGAAAGGTTTTAAACTTTAAGGTCAATATTATAGCTCGAGAACCCTTTAAGATACTGTATCAAAACTTGGTAAATACATTGTTAGGGATCGAGCAACTATTAGCTACTAGTTTTTGTCACTTTAATTAACTTTAACGATATTTAACCAGCACCGCACTGCTATAAGTACGAGTAGAATGTGTTGAAATATGACAGTTAGCGGTTTGTAAGTGCATGTAGAATTGTTAAATTGTAGTTTTCTTGTAAAAGGGTCAGACTATAGCCGTCTTACGGTTATGATAGTTTTTATGAGAAGTTGAGTGCTAATGATCCGCCTTTTGCAAATTTCAGCACTTATGGTTTTTCCTTTCAGCTATTGAAAACTGCGAATTTGCAAGACTTCCATTTTGATACATTTAATAACTTTGATTGTCAAACCCAATTGTCTGTAAAAAAAAAACAAATTAAAGCAAGAACGAGTGAGGTACATGAAATAAATATCTTTGCGCAGGAGAGGTTTTTGTGTTTTTTACAGGAGTTATAATGACATTTTTTTGTATTCTTTCTGTTTATGAAGTTGAGAGTTATCAAGACAGAATTCAAATAGGTTTACCTAATTTATTTTAACAATAACTCATATTTTCGAATTAAGGAACGAACGTGGTTGTGAATTCAAATTACCTAAAACTACACTCACATTTCCACAACAAATTAAATTGCTCCAACAAAGATGAAATATTTTTCTGTTCTTAGAATCGTTACAGCAGGTGCTTCTGCTCTGCGATGGAAATTAGCGAAAAGTAAACAAGTAGATTTAAATAATAACATTGAAAAATTGTGTTGATATGTTAAAGCAACATTGTTTCTACGTTCTCTTTTGTTTCACTTAGAACTGAAATTAAATTTAATCCAGCCTGTAAGGCCTTTAGCCTTTAAACTACAAGGTGGCGCAAAAATAACCTCCCGATGTTTTTTGGCTGTAATTTAAAAAAAAAAAAGAAAAACTTTGATTCTTCTTGTGGATTATTTTTATTTGGTCTTTTAATTTTTTTTACATCAAGTCGAGAATATGATGTCTTGAAAATGGCCGCCGCCACAGTTGATTGTCATTTGAGCCCTTTTTATGGCATTTTCCATCACTATGGCCAAAACTTCCGGCGATAGGTCCTCACATTGTTGACGGATATTGTCTTTAAGAGCTGCAAGAGTCTGAGGCTTGTTGACATAAACCCGCGACTTCAAAAAGCCCCACAAAAAAAAGTCTGGAACGGTCAAATTAGGCGATCTTGCTGGCCAGTGCAAATCGCAAAAACGGGAGATTAGGCGCCCGGGAAATGCATCCTTCAGCATATCGGTTGTGGCACGTGCAGTGTGTGCCGTTGCACCTTCCTGTTGGAACCACATGTTTTCCAATCCCAATTCATCAAGTTGCGGCAAAAAGAACTCGTTGATCATTGTTCTGTAGCGCTCACCATTCACAGTAACCGTTTGGCCCGCGACGTCTTCGAAGAAAAAAGGTCCGATGACTCCTCCAGCGAAAACAGCACACCATACAGTGACTTTGAGCGGGTGTAATGGCTCTTCGTAAAATTGTTTTATTTAATTGTGGGCGTGTCAGTAGGCGGATTTAAAAAAAATTAACACATGAGAATAAAGGGCCCCTAGAGAGTATATATTATAAATTTCAGCTCTCTAGCTCAAACTTTGAACTTTAAAAAAAAATAAAAAATTAATTGTGGGCGTGTCAGTGGGCGGATTTTGAAAATATTTACACATGAGCATAAAGGGCCCATAGAGAGTATATACTATAAATTTCAGCTCCCTAGCTGAAATTTTGGATTTTCAAAAATTAATATACCCTTAGAATAGGGTATAAAAAAACTATTTTATTTATTTGTGGGCGTGTCAGTGGGCGGATTTTCAAAAATTTTTATCCCGAGCAGTTTTAGGAGTCATAGATCAGATATAAAAAATTTCAGCTTTCTAGCTCAAAATCCTTCAGCATATCGGTTGTGGCACGTGCAGTGTGTGCCGTTGCACCTTCCTGTTGGAACCACATGTTTTCCAATCCCAATTCATCAAGTTGCGGCAAAAAGAACTCGTTGATCATTGTTCTGTAGCGCTCACCATTCACAGTAACCGTTTGGCCCGCGACGTCTTCGAAGAAAAAAGGTCCGATGACTCCTCCAGCGAAAACAGCACACCATACAGTGACTTTGAGCGGGTGTAATGGCTCTTCGTGGGTTACACGCGGATTTTCAGTGCCCCAGAAGCGTAAATTTTGCTTATTTACGTACCCGCTAAGATGGAAATGGGCCTCATCACTCATGATTATTTTTGATGAAAAATCATCTTCCTCTTGGTGGTGATTAAGGATGGCTTGAGCGTATGTTAGACGCGATTGGTGGTCAGCAGCTAACAGCTGATGCACCGTCTGGACTTTGTACGGAAACATCTTCAAATCTTGTACCAAAATTCGCTGTAAAGACCGTCGACTGATACCCATTTGCGTGGCACGTCGTCTGGTCGATGTCGACGGCGCTTCCAT
The DNA here is from genome assembly GCA_949715645.1 of Portevinia maculata. NCBI lineage: Eukaryota > Metazoa > Arthropoda > Insecta > Diptera > Syrphidae > Portevinia > Portevinia maculata. The sequence goes on from OX454526.1 coordinate 228,884,098, forward strand.
GACATCTTCGGCTACAGCAGCAATATTCTCTGCAGAACGGCTACTCCGGGGTCTGCCACGCCTGGCAGCATCTCGTGTTGTGCCAGTCTCTTCGAGGCGAGCGGCTAAACGTCGCAGTGTTTCACCAGTAGGCGTTGGACGGGTAGGAAATCTGCGACGAAATTCACGTTGTGCCAAAGTCACCGACCGATTGCTCAAATAAATAGTCACCAATATTCCGCGTTCTGGAGCAGTGTAGCGTAACATTGTTAATAAAGTGTATTTCGCATGTGTTTACTACACAAATGTCAAAACAGAACTGACATTAGGGGTCAATCGCAAAATTTATAGCATTTTCTGATAGGAGGATTACTTTTGCGCCACCTTGTATTTCCCTTGGAAAAAACAAAATAGTAAAAGTATTTATCATTTTTATTTTAAATTTGTTGTTTTGCAAATAAAATTTTTGGTTTTGCACTTTGAATTGGTTTTTTTTACAAATTGAATCGGTTTTTATTTTTACGTATATGCCAAATCGCTATTTCTAAGATTGTTACTCGTATAATGCGTTAATTATCCACATATATATATGATTAAATGACTCTCGCCTTCTTGTTTATATTTAGCCCACTGTAAGCCTTTAAATTTATAAATATTTAAAGTTTCCAAAGGCAGGTTTGAATTCGAACTTTATATGGTGCTGGTTTACCGTGATTTCCCCTACCTCTCACCAAAAAATTTCTAACATTAGAGATATTGGGCGCGTTCAATTTGCAAGGCAACTAATAGTCCCTTCTTTTTTACCTTTCCTCATTGATCACATAACTCACGTGACCATCGTTTGGCAAGTGATAGAAATATAATTAGTAGGGAACTCGGCCTGTCCTTATGCTGCAGCTGGTATTTTTGAAATTAGAGCAGTTAGATTTTGTTATCTGGCCATAGGCCTGCTCTATTACACTTCAAACTATGGTCTATAATTGTGTTTGAAAGAGTTTGCCGAACAATGATCCTCGTTTAAAAAAAAAAGTGTTTTCGATGGGATTCAGCATCGGGGAAGGAGAAATTCAATAATCGCTCCTTCAGTAACATTCCTCAATTTTGTTTAGGAGAAAACTGAAGAATTTAAGGCTATTGCCGGTGGTATAAGATATATTTTTTTAACGAATGACACTTTCATAATTTATCGACGCGATCAACGTTTGTTTCGACCTCACAGTGTCGAAATGACCATAGAAGCTCGGGTATTTCTTTTAGCTCTGATTTTTAATCTTCTAATGTGTTTAGATTAAAAGCAGACTCATCAATAAAAAAAGTTGGTCTCTAAATAGCATATGCTTTACGCAGGTCTGCAGTTAATGGATTGTTCATTCGATTAAACGATTTCAATATACATACATTTAAGTTTAACGAAACCGTTGTGAATTGAGGAAATAGATATTCTTACATTGTTTTGCTCTCTCAAAGATTTGTCAACGTTATAGCTGGTTTTTGTTCTACGCACCTTTCTATTACATTATGTACTTGCGGAGTAAGTTTTATTCCTGTTTACTCCACGTGGTAATGACACAAGTTCTCCGTTTCTTTCATACCTTTTTAAAATTGTTTGCGCTGTGCAATATTTAATATTGGCTGCTTGTGCAGCTTTTTCAAGCCGTCCGTTGTTCAGCACCAGAACTCCATAGATCATTGCCATTTTTACTAGACTGCAATTCCAATCTTATCACCGGCTGTTGATTCCTATCCCGGTTCTCCGATAATGGGACACCACTCGTCTCTTCTTCGAGGTCTTCGCTGCTAGAGCTGTTTGTGGATGTCAGAATCCATTCATTCATCAAAACTACCGAACCGATTGAGCTCAAATTTTTAGACAATCTCCAGTATTGGCCCAAATTTGTTTCTGTGTTGAGTTAATTGGTCCAGCAGTTTGCCTGCAACTGCATTTTTCTCGCTCTATGTACTCATATATAGATATTAAAATTAATATTTTGTGTTAGTTTTCTATGGGTTCGCACATCGTTGTTATTGGCACTCGCCCGACAGTTTCTGACATACTGCCATCAACATACAATAGGTGGCGCGCATGTCATATTTAATAATGTTTCACCTTCTATGCGTTCGCACATCGTTTATTCCATCGATTTGAAACTATGTACAGTTGTTGGTACTTGCCCGAAAGTTTGTCACGTAGTATCATCAACATGGGCTAAACCATGCGGTAAACGGTGTGAAATCTCTTTAAGCCCCGTATGTGCCTCCCAAACACTGTTTGATTCGAAAAGTAGGCTGACATAGGCGTCTGCAAAACAACCAGCACCTACGCTTAGAGGAGCAACAAGGTTGCGTGAGCCGGCTAAGCTATGCGGAGAAAAAGGTGCTATCCCTTAAACCACCGAACCGATTGAGCTAAAATCAGGCAATCTTTGGTGTTGGCCTACGGGAATAGGGAAAATCGGTAGTTGTGGGGGGTCAGTGTGCAGGGGCTCACCACAAAGGGAGTGCTTTCGCTGTTGCTCTGGATCTGATTGGTACACGATATCATTTCTAACCTAGAGGAGGACGTTTGCAAGGTGACAGCTAATGCTCCACACCCCACACAATCAGAGACCTAATGAAAACTATCCTCATGGTATAAGGTGGCTGGTCTCAATGTTAATCCGGCTAAAACCGCACTGATTTTATTTACAAGAAAAATTAAGGTCCCACGCTGAACAATGAGTCCCTTAAATGGTCAAAGCAAGCTAGTGTAACAGTTATAAAAGGTTAATTTCAAAAGTACATAATTTCAAATTCTTGTTTTAACTTGAAATTATGTACTTCTGAAATTAACCTTTTATAACTGTTAGAAGTTACACAATTAATGGATTTTGTATCTACGTGTTAACACAATAGTAAATAAATAAACAAACAATAAACAATAGATACCTGAGAGCAATCGTAGATATCAAACTGAGTTGGAAACTGAATGGCCAAGATAATAAGGGCGACGACAGCTAAGCCAGATGGGGTCTGGAGTCTAAGGTATTCTATTAGCTGTATTTGGCGGTCGTCAGACCTATCTTACCATAAAGTATCGTTGCGTTGTGGCGTGCGCTGTCAAAAAAATGAAACGCAAGTGCCATGGAGCGAGTTCAAATGTTATCCTGTATATGCGTTGCAGGAGCCTTAAGGCTCCACTCCGACGGCTGCTTTGTGGAGTATGCGTAGCTTCCTCCCTATTGACATCTTTGGGAAGTTCTTTGCCTCTAAGGCAGCCTTCAACTGAAAAAATCTCTTATGTAAAATAACTCACATATTGGTAACATAAGCACCTTCAGCCAACAACATATACCCATTCACTTCCAAGACGTGTACTCATACATCAAGTGTTTTTTGCAGCTACGGTTGATCTTCGTTTTTTATGACTTCGTTGGTGTACATTCCGGACGGACGGACTCCAACGTCACTTCTCCTTTAAGCAAATAATCAAGTACTGTAATAAGCATTAAGGGATTCATGGCGCTTCTCTGGTTCTTCGGCTTCTTCTTCTTCCTTACCGACGAAGCAATGATCCGGATTGAAGGAATCATGAACCCTGCCACTTAACTGCATCCCTACTAGTCCGCCCGTGGGGTTCAGAACCTACCTCTACAAAATCACAGTTAATTTTTGTTTTTCGTTTTGCCGTTGTCTCTGCATTTCTGTTAATGCATCATTTTTGCACGGCCTCGAGCATACCTTTCCGTGTTCGAAAGCAATGCTTACATCTCACCGAATCAAGTAGCTGTGTCCAAATTAATGAGCTCCTCACCTAATTATCACACATTCAACATTTGTGTTAAATGAGGCTCATCAAGTCAAGTAAAATGATCCGAAAAACAAAGGGTTTTCCATATGCCGATGCCGAGTTTCTATAGCCACCTTCCGGCTCCATCATCAGGTCAGCTCACTGGTATTATCACATTGTTTTGTTACCAGATTTATATCCATGCTCAAAATGGGAGGCTCTGGTTTTATTAGAAGTCGTCAAAATCTTGCACTAGCAAGATTTGGCCCAAACATACGAGTGTACTGATAAACACAGCAATTTAAATAAAAGCTTATACAAATTAACGCTGGCTTACCCCTTTCAGAACCGACAACTTCAAGAGTGCGTACATTTTGTTCAAAATTGGAATTTGAGTCATTTGTTGCATATTATTAAAAAATATGCAATTTTGTTTGAAGTAGCGCACCAAGTATCCCCAAGAAAAGGACAAAAATGTATCTTTTTTAAATTCGTATCTTTATAAAGGGTGTTCAAATTTGAGGTATCATTTTAAATTTTGAATGAAAGACATAAATTGTGAGAAATCTGTATTTATTTTTATTGGAAATTAATGTAAACTACTCAAAACTAAATAGGTCCCACCCAAGATTTATTTTGTATTTTGCCTAAAAAATACTTAATTGGTAAACATTATCGAAACGAAGCATTTTATTGTATTGTTTGCATGTGTATGAGTCCTTATCAATGCTTTGAAAGCCAATTTTACCGTTGCCTACAAGTGAGTAGGCCATAAAAGCCAGTTTCTCGAAAGAACAGTAAATTCAAAAATGATTGCACTTGTTTTCTCAGTCCGATTCTAGCGTTGTTGCTAAGTGCTACTTTCTTTAATTGTTTTTCCTTATTTCTTCGTGATTAAACGTGATTACCATGCCCGGTTCTAGATGTCATTTGGATACTGAAAACGCAATTAGAGCGGTAAATATGCTGGAGTAAGGAGAGTCTCAAAGAGTTGTTGCAAATCGTATCGGTGTGTCGAGGCGAGCTATCCGAAACGTGTGGAAACGCTTTCGGGAGACCGGTAGTGTAGGAAGGACAAATGGATCGGAAATAATCAGAGCCACAACTCGGCAAGAAGACCGGTATAATCGAATAACTGCACGTCGGGAGCGTACCATAACCGCCCGGGCTTTAGAAACTCAACCGCGGCATTCAACTGGCACTCAAGTCGGCAATCAAACCATTCGCAATCGACTCCACGAAGATGGTCAACGTTCCAGAGTGCGTGCTATTCGCCCGAAACTTACAGCGGCTCATCGGGCAGCGCGTTTAAGGTATGCCTGTGAGCATTCAAATTGGATCATGGACAACTGGAGGTCTGTACTCTTTACAGACAAATGCAAGATAAAGTTTTTGAGTGATGATAAACGAGTACGCGTGTGGAGAAGACAGGGTGAACGTTTTAGGTTTTACCGACCCGTGCATTGACGGACGTGACCGATTTGGGGGCCCAGTGTTATGGTATGGGCTGTAATAAGTTTGCTAGGCATAACAGAGCTGGTAATCCTGGATGAGGGCACCGTAACCGCCGCCAGTTACGTTGAGATGGTAATACGACCTGTTGTGATCCCATTTTCACTGAGAGTTGGCGATGGGTTTGTTATTATGCAAGACAATGCTCGTCCACCAAAGGAGCTCTTTCTGACGCCAATATTTCACTTTTGCCAAGGCAAAGAGCCCAGACCTCAATCCCATCGAGTATTTATGGGACCCATTAAAAAGAAGCCTCAAAGAAAACCACAGCCATGTCAACACTAAACAGGACCTGCTAAACGCGTTAGAAGCCTGTTGGGAGCGCGTACCCGAACAAAATGTAACGCATGTGATCGAAAGCGTACCAGATAGGCTAATACAGTGCATACGGAGTAGAGAAAGCTCTACTCGCTACTAAGCAAAACAAATCAACAACAAATCATAACAAAAACATAGGGACGGCTACAGTCCTCTTGGGCGAACTGTTGGATACCCTATTCTTATTCCCATCCCTCATAAGTGGGCGTGACAAAAGTCTAAGTATGGTTGAATTGTTAAGAACGCTCTACATATTTTGTTATATAACATTTAAAAGATTTTATCAAAAAAAAAACGCTCCCTAGCTCAAACCTAGGTGTTTCAATAAAATTGTTTTATTTAATTGTGGGCGTGTCAGTAGGCGGATTTAAAAAAAAAAAACACATGAGAATAAAGTGCCCCTAGAGAGTATATATTATAAATTTCAGCTCCCTAGCTCAAACTTTGAATTTTCAAAAAAAAAAAAAAAAAAAAAATTGTGGGCGTGTCAGTGGGCGGATTTTAAAAATATTTACACATGAGCATAAAGGGCCCATAGAGAGTATATATTATAAATTTCAGCTCCCTAGCTCAAACTTTGGACTTCAAAAATTAATATACCCTTAGAATAGGTTATAAAAAAATTGTTTTATTTATTTGTGGGCGTGTCAGTGGGCGGATTTTGAAAATTTTTTATCCTGAGCAGTTTTAGGAGTCATAGATCATATATACAAAATTTCAGCTTTCTAGCTCAAAATTCGATTTTTTCCAAAATTTTGTTTTTTTGAGTTTGTGGGCGTGTCTGTGGGCGGATTTCAAAAATTCGTAAACTTGATTATTTCGGGACCGTAGAGAGTATATGGTTAAAATTTCAGCTCTCTAGGTCCAGTTTAAAGGCCTAATTTTTGGCTACAGACGGACGGACGGACGGACATGGCTAGATCGACATTACTATCGATGCTGATCATAAATATAGTAACTTTTAGGGGTCTACGGGCAATATTAAGGTATGTTACAAACTATGCGTCAAAATTAATATACCCTTAGAATAGGGTATAAATAGTGATATTTACAGTTTTATTTTTCTTTATTTTTCGAAAATTTTCCCATTAAATGTTTTTTGTGTGTAAATTGAATTTTGAAATTTGTTTTGCGTATTGATTATGTGTACTCAATTTCTTAATACTAAGCTAAAACATATAACCAAAAAAAATAAAGAATCACTAATTTGTTTTCAAATGAAAGCGAAAAAACTTAGGGGGCCCTATTTTGTTTTGAGTAGTTTACATTGGTTCCGGTTAATAATGAAAAAGAATGTCGACCAAGTGACCTACTCTGCTAGCTCGGCAGACTGTCATCTGTCAACCTTTTACCAACATTTTGAATCAATTTCTCTCATAATGATGGTTCAATAAGTGATATTTGCTCTATGATGTTGTCTTTGAGGTGTTGAACAGTTTGAACGCGAACAGCGAGAGAGTTAGAGAGATCCTCTAGATCTTGATCGAGCGCAAAACACTCTGTTAGGAGGTCAATCACAGCCGCCGTGTAGCTGCACTCTTCAACAGCTATACGACGAGATCTTATGTATAAAAAAAATAAACAGCGAAATTCTAATCAATGTCCAGCAGTTAAATGAAGATTTTCTTCTGTTCTTGTGTCTCTGAAATCGAAGGTTAATGAACTTGAAGGCAAATTGAACTGGTGGGAGCAGAAGCAGTTTGACAATGCGATAGAAATTGTTGGTGTACCAGAAGTAAACAACGAAAATGCAAAAGAGCGTGCGCAACAAAATTTTTACCGAAGCATTGAATGTCTCTGTGTCTTCGGATGACATTAAAAAATGCTTTGTGAAAAAGTTCGTGAAAAGAAATAAGACAGATAATATTCTATGCATTCATCTCTCATCATCTGTTGTTAAGCAAAAAATTATGAAGAGCACGAAAACTGGAAGGAAAAACCTAAATACACCAATATTTGGCGATACTGCGAAAAAGAGCTCCAACAATTGCTTCACGAAATATACTCGTAGTCTATTTATGGCAGCTAAAAAGCTAAAGGTAGAAAATAAATTTAAGTATTTATGGTACAATAATTCACAGCTTTTGTTAAGAAAAGTGGAGGGAGGAAAGGTTGTTGCTATAAAATCATTTGAAGATTTATCTCTAATTAAAAACGATTAAAATTATTGGTAATATGAACGAAAACTTTGATTTTGTAAGCAACAACTTTCCCTCAAGTTCCATAACTAGTTGTAATGATATCATTTTTCATGACAAATCAATATTAAAGAATCTGTTTTCGTAATTCACCAGAATATTAGAAGCTTGTTAAATTGCCTGAAATTGTTTTTGTATCCGAAATTTGGATATATTCATATGAGATCAATGATTACAGTATTCCTGGCTACACTTTTTACGCAAATTCCAATGATTCGTATGATGCAGGTGGAGTGGGTGCTTTTGTGAAAGATTTGTATGATGATTGTGATATAAAGCGTTATAGTTTGTCGAGTGCTGACATCCTAAAAATCTCTTGCTCCATAATGTAGTGAATCCTTTACCTTTGTTTGTGCATATAGATTTAATTCACAGTCGTTAAATGTACTTCTTGCTGAATTTTCAATTTTTTTGTGTAATATAAAAGCAAGTAATCTTGTAATTTTAGGGGACTTTAACTTGGATTTGTTAATTTCATGCCCTTATTTAGATTAGTACCTTGCACTTATGGCCGAGCATGGATTAATCTCCTTTGTTAATGACATCACAAGGCCCATAGCTGGTACCTGTATTGACCACGTATTTGGTCGTTTCTCTTTAATTCAGCCTTATCAATGTGCTGCGGGAAATCTTGACCTTAATATCTCTGATCACTGTATGACTGCGATTTTGCTCCCAATCATGGCAAGAAAGGAAACCAAAAAACATTCCCCGCGCAGTCTGATAAAAATTAATTTCGAATACCTGAATAGTTTATTGCGCTTTATTGATTGGAATGAGGTTTATGATGAAGCTAATGCATCTATGGCTTACGATTTATTTAATAAAATTTTACAAAACTCCTTAGCCGCTTCCAGTTACGTCTCTCTGCAAAGAAGATCAGAGATAAGACTCAAACCCTGGATGAACTCTTCTCTCCTTAAACAAATTAAGCTGAAACATAGACTACGGATAAAATGTAGCAAACACCCATTAAATGAACGTTTAAAAAATCGCTATAATCGGTTGTGCCGTAAAATTGTCAAAGAAATCCGGACGTGTAGAGAACGTTACTACCATAACCAAATAAGAAATTCTCAAGGTGATCTTAAAAATGAATGGAAAATGGTTAATAGTATCATTAATCGCAATATTAGTAAAGTTGATACTTCTATAACACTAACCAACGATAGTGTAAATATTTCGCATCCTTCAGAAGTAGCAAACGAATTCAATGAGTTCTTTGCTTCAGTAGGACAAAAATCATTTCCTAGTGATTCATCCAATTATTATTATGCTGAGCCTAGAAACTGTCCTATAGATAGTGTTCTATGCAGAAATAGCTTTTATTTTGAATCTATTTCCAGTTTTGAGATACTGAAAACTATAAATTCCCTAAACAATTCAAATTCATGTGGTAATGATGGTATTTCGAACCTTGTCTTTAAAAAAATTGCCCTTAACATAATTGATATTTTAACACATCTTTTTAATTTGAGTGTTATAACTGGTACTTTTCCTGAAGAACTGAAATGTGCCTATGTCATACCTCTTTTTAAAAAGGGTAGTCGTAAGGAAAAAAATAACTACAGACCGATCTCGCTGTTGCCTTCTATTTCAAAAGTATTTGAAAAAATATTCAAATGTAGGATGTTGAAATATCTTAATTATAAAAAGTTTTTTAGTTCGAGCCAGTTTGGATTTAGATCAGGCCTTTCTACTGAGGATGCTCTTTTGGAATTTTGTTCCTTTATACACAAGGGATTAGATGACAAAAGATTTTGCAGTGGGCTTTTTGTAGATATAACCAAAGCCTTCGACATGGTTGACCACAAAATTCTTTTAAACAAAATGTATAATGCAGGCTTTCGTGGCTGTATCTATGATTGGCTCGCTTCCTATCTGAAGGACAGAAAACAGAAGGTCAAAATAGGAATCAGTCTGAGTAACCCTAAAACCATTAATATTGGCGTTCCCCAAGGTTCTGTTCTTGGGCCTATTCTATTTTTAATTTATATCAATTCTATTTTTGAAGAACCATTTGCTGGAGAATTTAAGGCCTTTGCAGATGATTTGGGTATCGCCTATAGATCAGTTAGCCCCTCGGACTTAGTATCTGATATAAATCATGACGTTCATTTGCTAAGAATTTGGTTTGCTGGACATAAACTTTTAGTAAGTAATAAAACTAAGCTTATGTTTTTTAGCCTTAATACGGAAGTAATCCCGGATATTGATGTTATATTTCATGCACCAACCTGTCCAAACTATAACTTGCATAATAATACCTGTTCTGTTCACAATTCTAAGGTCTCTTTTGTTGCGAATGCCGCTTGTAACGTCAACTGCTTTAAAATTGAAAATGTTGATTGCTTTAAATACTTAGGCGTTATAATTGACAGAAATTTCAGCTGGTCTGCACATATCCTAAGTCTGAAGCAATATCTTCTTTCCACTATTCGTTGTTTTTATCGTCTAAGAATGTTTTGTTCTAACAGTTTATTAAAAATAATATATTATGGGATTTTCCATTCTAAATTGCAATATATAATAAGCTGTTGGCGGGGTGCATACCAGAATAAACTTCAGCAACTGTCTGTACTGCAAAAATGTGCAATAAGAAAAGTTTGTAACTCTTCCCGGCTAGCTCATTCCATGGAGCTATTTAGGCTGACGGGAACTCTCCCATTGAAACATCTTTTTTTATTTTAAGGCACTTCGAATTTTCTTTATGAGAGGTGGGTACTTGCAAAGTCCAATATCTGACGCTTATACTTTACGAAGCAATTCTCAGTATTATTACTATTTTCTTCTTGAATTTTTTTCTTCTAGAAATACAAATGCCACTATCTATTCTCATTTTATTTGTAAATTAAATTTAGTATAAAATTGTATCTATTTTATATAATGAGAATAAAGAATTATAAAAAAAAGATTATCGGTATAAACTTTACTCTTCAAGAAACCCCATAAGAAAAAATCCAGTGGTGTTAAATCGCATTATCTTGGTGGCCAAGTCACGCCTGTATTTTTCGGAAATTATGCGATTGTTAAACTTCTCTTTCAATAGATTGATTAAGTTCGTTGCTGTGTGGCATGTTGTACCATCCTGTTGAAACCACATATTCTGCACATCAATATCTTCTAATTGACTCCAGAAAAAGTTTCTAATCATCGCCGGATACTGAGCTCCATCCACAGTAACTGCATTGCCATTTTCATCTTCGAAGAAAAATTGACCAATTACGCCACCACACCAAAATCCACACCATACAGTAACTTTTCTTGGTTTCATTCTCCTTTCAAACAATCCTCTAGAATTTTCTTCAGCCCAAATGCGGCAGTTTTGTTTATTTACGAGTACATAGCCGCCAATTTCAAAATGAGCCCCATCGGTGAAGATAATTTGTTTGAAAAAATTGACATGTTGTTGTTGCTTCTCTATGGTTTGGGGTTTAATTGCTGTGAACGGCGGCGAATTGACGTCCTTGGCTCTTCAGCAACACATCTGCTAATAGCTGCAATATTTCTACTCGAACGACCACTTCGATGATAGGCTTTACTTTTCTGATCTTGAACCGAACCAGTTTCTTTAAATTTCTGAACGTAAGCTTGCACGGTTTGACGGAGCATTTTCTCTACCATATTTTGAACGAAGTTTTCTTTCAACTTCTGCAAAACGTTTACCATATTAAAAATAAGTTTTAATAATTAAAACACGTTGCTCAATAGTGTACCGATCCATTTTAGCTAACGGGAATGTATTTACTTCTTACCTGAAAAAACTTCGGTGTAATCTAATAGCTGTAAAAAAAGTGGCGGTCAATTTAAAATGATACGTCAAATTTGAACACCCTTTATATAAAAATAGAGGCTGGTATATCTGTGATTAATAGACTTCGAAACCGCCGATTGAGCTGTTTAGTAATCTTCGGTATCGGCCCGGAAGTGTTTTTGTGAAGTTTGCTCAAAATCGGTCCAGTATTTCATGGCGGATTAATCCGGGCTCTCTCTTCATTGCTCCGCGCAGAGACGAATTCCATCAGGTCCTTCCCGCATGCAGTAGATGCCATTGTGACGCTTTTGTTATACAAGGTGGCGCAAAAATAACCTTCCGATGTTTTTTGGCTGTAATTTAAAAAAACATTGTTTATTAACGTGTATTTCGCATGTGTTTACTATTTTTTTTTTTTTTTTTTATTTTATTTTATTTTATTTGCACCAAAGAAGTTTTATTTACATGTATTACCTGCAAGGCAGAGTGCTTATCTGCAGGTGGTTAGGCATAAATTGAATAAGTTAACTTTGAATTGATTTAAGTTTAGAAGATTTTGTTTACAATTAGGATACAAATTCTATAGCTTTCTTTAGCTTTCTAATTCACAAAATAAAGTTCAATTAAATGTTTTTTTAATTCTTTTTTTCTTTTTTTAAACTACACAAATGTCAAAACAGAACTGACATTAAGGGGCCAATCGCAAAATTTATAGCATTTTCTGATAGGAGGATTACTTTTGCGCCACCTTGTACTTCCATTTAACTACTGCAATCCTTCCATCAGCTCCAACTCTTTGATCAGCTTCCCCTCGACTCAATGATCTGTCAGTTTTAAATTCTACAGTCTTGAGGCGATTTGTTAGAATTGTCCCAGTAAAGGTATATAAGTCAAAAAATGAGCGAGTTCCCTAATAAAGTTCTCCCAGAACTACACTTGGACCCAATCCTAAAGATCTGTCTCCAAGAGGGTTCAGAGGTCCTTGGTAAACCACGCATAGAATGAGAGCCTTAGCTCTAAATTGCGCCGACAATATTTCCCGCACAAATGTGTTATGCGGTGCTGAAAGGTTACCCAAGTAAAGCCGTAATGACCATTCTAGCGAATTTATTATTAATTCAAATCCTAAATAAGCATGATAATGGCTCCCGAAATGTATGACCCAAATAAATGCTTAAGCCGAACAACGGACTTTAAATTTCTTCCAAAATCATGTTCGTTGTTAGCCATATACACTTGCATCAAATAATTCTGTCCATACGAAACTATCATGCAGCAAATATAAACCAATCTTATCCAAAATAAGTCCAAGCAAAAATGCATTATGCTATTTTTGTTGTTTTAATTAAACAAATTAAAATGATGATATCTAATCTTAAAACCAATGTCAAACCGAAGATGGATTTCCAATTGTTACTGACATTGTACCTGCCCTGGAGTCACGTGCCAACTTATGATTACTTTTGCCAAGTAAAGCGTCTTAATTCTGTGCATCACAAACATTCGAATAGTTAACTTGATAACTTTGAAGTAACATGCATCCAACAATGTCTTCCATGCAGGTAGGAACAATAGTCGCCGTATCTATTTTAAGTAGATATTATATTCCATCAGCAGTAACACTTGATGAAATTAAATGTCTCCACAAGAGTATGAACAAATATGCGTATATGCGCAGCGCACAGACCTTGGCGTATAAGATCTTGTTTAAGTCATTACATAAATTATAGTGAAAGGATGAAGGTTGTATGAACGTTTCTTTCAACGATGAACTCGTTGATTACAATGTCGTTCCACACAATATTTACTATAGATAACACTGCTGAAGATAAATATGCTTGCGATGATATATTTTGAAGAACAGTAGTTGTATTTAAGAAAAACAAAAGAAAGAGGCCAAAAGCCGATTAATCTTTTTTTTATTTGCTTTGGTCTTATAATTTGTTAAGGTAAATACAAATATATTTTCTACATTGGCGCACTCAGACTCATAACTGGTCCATTGTACTGCCATGAAGACACGAAACTAAATTTCCTCTTCAGTTACGACATCAGCAAGAAATACCTGCTACCTGATACAAGCGAAAGCAGGACAATCACAGAGGAAGTGCTCCGCAGTGTCGTGGCTCTCTCCACACTTTTTGCGGTTGGTTATATCGCTTAAGCCCAGTGCCTTAAGATGCTTGGCAAAAGCGTAGCGGTCATTTGACCCGGGACCCCGAAACCACTTACTGAATTCAGCCTTCCGACTGAAGATTCGGCTGCATTCCTTTGCAGTCTCTGGCCAGAGCCAGTCTTGAATGCGAGCGCATCGGCCGAAGTGCCGGTGTCATTGCATCAGACAGCATATTCATAAGACAGGAATCGGAAGACAATCGTCGCGCGAGGGCATTCAAATTCCGGTGCAAACGCACCAAAAGATGTCCCTTTTAAAAGGTGAGGCATGTTGGATTGTGCAACCCTTGATTTTTACGGTGCAGGGAAATAAGTCCACGGGAACTAAGTCCACTGAGTGACTTTTTTTATGGGAACTTTGGGAACTTAGTACACATTCAAAAATAAGAAGGGGGAACTAACATCCAACATTTAGAATTAGACAAAAAACGGTAAAGTGCAGTTAGTTATCACACTCTTTAAGAAAAATCTTAAGCTTATCATAGATAAGTGCAGTCAATATTCATTATAAGTGAAAAAAAATTATATGAAAACCAACAAGATTTTTGTGTTTAATTTTTAATTTTCACACCCCACATCGATCCTCACTTGGCCAAATTTTTTTTTTGCTACGCCCTCACATGCACAAAAATCTTTACAAAAATAATTGGAATCCTAGTCTCTATTTTGTTTAGTACATAGGTATTAACAAACATTTCAAACTTGAATTTTTTAAGTTATTGACGATTTTTCTTTTCAGTTTGTTATTGATTGTATTACATATATTATATGTATTTAGATACCTATATATCTTTAATTCGAAATTTTGCTAATTAAATTTGGTAAATATATTACTCTGTCTCAGTTAAAAGTTAATTTCTCTTTTGTTAATAAAAATTGCAAAGTACCTATTTGACTCTTTAATTTTATTTTGTTTTTAGTCGACAGTGAGAATTTACTTCACATTAAAAGGGAACTAAAACCACTCAGAGTTTTCTGAATTTATTTCCCACGTAACATGGGAACTAAGTCCACTTCGCGAAGGTGGTTTTATTTCGTGGACTTATTTCCCTGCACCGATTTTTACATAGGGAGTGAATCAGCCTTATTCCACGGACACATATGCTAGAAAGGGTCTTTTCATAACCGTGTAAATACATAGATCTCTTTTCAGTCTTGCTCTCGTATGTCGTATCACGTGGCAGGTATTTGGTGCTGATGTGGTGAGTGCTGTAAACCTAAGCTCCTTATCTTTGAAGCGCCTACTCGTCTCTCTTAGAAAAAGGAGTAAATAAAAAGTGGTGGTGTCTTCCTGGTAGTACATACAATAGACCTGTATTGAATCTGAGTGCTGCAGGGTAGAAAGTATCTATCGCACCCCTACAAAAAAAAATGCAAATTTGTTCTAAAATTGCAAATTGAATTTTTGAGATATTTCGGTATCAAGTTCCGTTAGTCGGAAGCTGTAAAAAAATGGGTATGATACCTCTACTCCAAGTATTTAAAACAGATCTAAATCGTTAGAACCGTTTTTAAGAAAAGTTAAGTTGTCAACATTTTTAGAAATTGTTAAATAACACCCCTATCGTGGAATCCGTCGGATCTGAGATTCACTTCACTTATTCGATTCAAGTGAACAGAAAATTGCTATCGTGGGATCAGTCGGATACTCTCCCTTACCGACCACTATTGATGATTAGGAAATTCAATAGTGACAGCTCATTTCAAACAAATTTGTTTTGTAAAAATTAAATTCAGTGAAAAGAAAATAAAAACTGCGGATGTCATGCATGGATAGATTCGATCCGTTCGTTTTCCACGATACAGTGAATTTCATTCACGTTACCGACATGCGGATGGTTCACGTCTGCGGATTACACGATGCAAATTGTTCACTAATAGCGGATCGTTCCCCCCGGCGAATTCCACGATAGTGGTGGTAAGTAAATTAAAAAATTAAACAAATATTTCCCAAACCTTAACAGATATGGTCCAATGGTGGTATGAGCTTTTCTCTCTCTCTCTCTCTCTCTTTTATATCGAGGAGTATGATCTTTAGCCAGTGTTGCCGGAGTAGGTAGTACTGCAGCCAAAAATTGGGAGTATTTTGAAAAAAATAGTAGTAAAAACAAAAAAAAATTTCCAACTTTATTTAAAATGCTTCTTTTATTTGTATTCAATGTATTTACCTCCAATCTGGTCCGTTGTTTATCTTTAATAAGAAACTTACTTACTTACTTAAGGTAGCGCAAAAGTCCGGGGTGGACCTGGGCATCAACCAACAAGCGTCTCCAGCCAGCACGATCTTTGGCCAGCTGGCTCCAGTTCCGCACGCTAAGTTGGTTAAGATCCCCTTCCACTTGCGTGCGCCAAGTCGCGGTCTTCCTCTACTGCGCCGTCCCTCGGTGTGGATTCGAAGATCTTAAGGGGCCGGAGCATTCACGTCCATGCGCTCTACATGACCCAGCCACCTCAGTCGTTGGACCTTCACTCTTCTGGCTAAGTCGTACAGTCCGTACAGTTCGTCGTTGTACGAGGGCGGGTCAATAAGTCCGTGACTTTTTGAATTTCTGACCTCTTTACTGAAACGGCAACACTGCTCCTGTCAACAAGCATCTGTCAGTTGACTCCTGTCAAAATTTAAACTTGCTGCGTCAGTTAGTTTGTGTTTGACAGCTATTTTTATCAGACTACTCACTAATTTGAGGAGAAAATGGAAAAAAGTGAATTTCGTGTGCTTATTAAGCATTATTTCTTGCGAAAAAAAACCATTACCGAGACCAAGGCTAAGCTTGAAAAATACTATGGGGACTCTGCACCATCGATTTCAATGGTAAAAAAGTGGTTTACTGAATTTCGTTGTGGCCGTACAAGCACTGAAGATGCCGAACGTCCTGGACGCCCAGTTGAGGTCTCTACACCCGAAACAATCGAAAAAATTCACGATATGGTGTTGGCCGACCGAAGATTGAAAGTGCGAGAGATTGTGGAAGCCGTTGGGATCTCGCATGGCTCAGTGGTTTCAATTTTGAATGATCACTTGGGCATGAGAAAGCTTTCCGCAAGATGGGTGCCGCGTTTGCTCACAGTCGACCACAAACGCAATCGTGTAACAACTTCACAGGAAGGTTTGGCGTTGTTTAATCGCAATATGGAGGAGTTTTTGCGCCGTTTTGTAACCGTGGACGAAACATGGATCCATCACAACACACCAGAGACCAAACAACAGTCAAAACAGTGGGTTTCTAAGGGTTAATCGGCGCCAAAGAAGGCCAAGGTGGGTTTGTCAGCCAATAAAGTTATGGCGACTGTTTTTTGGGATGCACGCGGGATAATCCACATTGACTACCTTCAAAAGGGAAGAACAATCAATGGGGAATATTATGCCAACTTATTGGACCGATTCAATGACGATTTGAAAAAAACCGACCTCATTTGGCCAAGAAAAAAATTCTTTTCCACCAAGACAATGCAAGGGTGCACACATGTGCAGTTGCCATGGCAAAAAACCATGAATTGGGCTATGAATTGCTCCCTCATCCACCCTATTCTCCAGATTTGGCTCCGAGCGACTACTTCTTGTTCCCAAACCTGAAGAAATGGCTTAGTGGAAAAAGATTTGACTCCAATGATGAAGTCATCTCGCAAATAAAGGCCTATTTTGAGGACCTCGACAAATCATTTTTTTTGGAAGGGATAACAAAATTGGAGAAGCGTTGGACAAAGTTTATAGAGCTCAAGAGAGACTACGGTGAAAAATAAAAAAAAAAATTTAACAAAAAATCTGTGTTTTATTCCAATAGTCACGGACTTATTGACCCGCCCTCGTATCTCCTCCTGCATTCACCGTTTATGCAGACGGGACCAAAACTTACCGGAAGAATTTTCCTTTCAAAACGACCAAGAGTGACCTCATCCGACTCATGCTAGAGTACATGCCTCTACACCATAGAGAAGGATTGGGATTATTGAGATCTTATAAAGGCTCACTTTAGTTGTTCGAGAGAGGGCTTTGGTACTCAATTGCTTTGTTAGCCCAAAGAAACAGCGATTGGCAAGAGTTATTCTTCGTTTAATCTCAGCGCTGGTGTCATTGCCTGAGTTCATTGCGGAGCCTAGGTAGACAAATCCTGAAACACCTCAAAGTTATATCTGTCGTCTATAGTGACATTCTGTCCGAGACGTCGGTGTTGGATGTTCTTTCTTGATGACAGCATATCTTTGTCTTGCCCTCATTGATCGCCAAACCCATCTTCGCCGCCTTCGTCTCAATACTCACGAACGCGCCAGTGTCATCCCTCTGCGTTCTACCGATTATGTCGATGTCGTCGGCGTAGGCGAGTAGAGGGACGGACTTTTGAAAGATTGTGCCT
Source organism: Portevinia maculata (assembly GCA_949715645.1). Classification (NCBI taxonomy): domain Eukaryota; kingdom Metazoa; phylum Arthropoda; class Insecta; order Diptera; family Syrphidae; genus Portevinia; species Portevinia maculata. Next base: position 228,902,152 of record OX454526.1, read on the forward strand.
CTGGTGTTAGCATTAGAGTTTTGCACTATTCATTCACGAACGATGTTGAAAAAGTCACATGACAGCGCATCGCCTTGTCTAAATCCATCGAAGGTCTCGGTGAGTTCTTTACCGAACTTGATGGAGCAGCGTGCATTCTCCATTGTCATCCTGCACAAACGGACGAGTTTGGCAAGGATGCCAAAACTAGACATTGCTCTGTATAGCTCGTCTCTATAAATGCTGTGATAGGCGGCCTTAAAATCGATAAAAAGTGGGTAGGTATCGATTTGGACTTCCTGGGTTTTCTCCAAGATCTGCCGCAGTGTGAATATTTGGTCGATGGTAGACTTTCCTGGCCTGAAGCCACACTGATAAGGACCAATCAGGTTGTCGACGAAAGGCTTCAGGCGTTCACACAGCACGGCAGATAAGATCTTGTAGGCGATGTTAAGCAGACTAATACCTCTGTAGTTGGCGCAGTTCAGAGGGTCTGCTTTCTTCAGGATCGGGCAAAACAAAAATGAGAAACAGTTCGGACAAAATCGTTCTGTCACTGCGCTGATGTACGGAATACTAATCGTACAAAATCATTTGTCAGAGGGGAAAGTGTTTCATTAATGGAATTTTTTATGACAAATATCTCTGACCAAAACTCTGCTATTTCTAAAGAAGATGTGGTAGGTTTATCAACTTCATCAGCATCAGAAATCTCAACATCGTCGGTTCTTTCAGCAGGGGATTCAGGAACCGAATTTGCAGGAACAGCAGCAGCAGACTCATTTGGCTTAGAACCTCCAGCAACACAAGACACATTTACAGCTTTTTCGATTTTACCGCCTCAAAGGAATCAAATTTACTAAATATGTAAAATACAAGTTTACTTTGAATTATTCTAACAAGAATTACAATATTTCAAGTATTAATTTAACAATCGTTTTCATTTTATTGAACTATACATACAAACTCACGGAGTTCAAACAAAAAATCGACCAAGCAAAAATACAATCTCAGGTAACAGTAAAATACATACCGAACTGACAGATGAAATTTGCATGAAAGATGAAACCAACGAAAAACAAAAACAAACAAGAAAGAGGGAAATTCCCTTTTTGACGACAGTTTGGAAAATAAAAGTGCTGATAAATTTTCATTAAATTTTAAGGAAATTAAATTTTTTTAAGGTTGATATTACTTTGCTTTTTGCTGTGTAAGATAATTAAGGTCCTTAAAAAAATAGGAGTACGGATGTGTTGAAAGTAGTGCAATACTCCTATGCGAGTACTCTCGGCAACACTGATCTTTACTAAAGAGATTCTTAAGTTTATTCTTCGCACTGAAAAAGCATATGAAATGGAAAAAAACAATTCAGACTCACTCTTGAGTCTTGAATCACTACTACTCGTTTGATAATAAGAACAAAATCGCGTAAAAAGATCATAACCCATCCACTTAACTGCAACCCCTAGTGGTAAGGGCAGGCCTTCCGATTTTGAATGTGTGATCTAGGAGTTTTTAGGATTGTATCGAAACGTTGATTGATATTGCCTTTTCACAGGGTTCGTAGGATCACTCTTTTGAACAAGACAGTAGCACAGAGTGCACAACTGTGGTGGTACATTTTAGTAATATGATAATGGTTAATGGTAGTATGAGCTAAAATACCTAATTTCTTGGGAACCCCTTCATCCGTTTTTCTTGAGAAATGCTGAGTGAGTTCATAAATGTTGAAAAACTTTGTCTAGCATTTAAAACATAAAATGTATGATTTTTGGCCAAAGTAACGAAACTGGGCAAACAATTTGTTGCATTGTAAAATCATGGTAGGTATCAGTGGCGTGGCGTGGAAAATGTTAAATGGTAAGTCGGAAAAAATATGCACCTGCAAACGCTTTCTGAAATTATATTGTGTACTGCAAATCGCATAGAAGTAAAGCAATTCAAGCCAATTTCTTATACTTCAAGTCATTTAAGCTTAAATTTACAATGCACCTAAAGTATAATAAAAGTGGCTTCGAAAGAAAACTTTTTGGCAGATGCAAATGCTGTACCTTAAAGAAAATTGATAGTAAGTAATAAAAAAAAAGAACTTCATAAATCACGGTTTGTTAAAAATAAATACATAAATAAAAATTTAAATTAAAAAGCTTCACGCATAATATTTACAAAAATGTATAGATTTTATATCTATAATATATACAAATATTTTAATATATAAAAATATTTTACTATATAAAAATATTTTAAAAATAGTTTTTGTACAAAGTTAAAAAGAGAAATTTAAAATCAAAAACAGTAGAATTTGGAAAAAAAATGTGAAAAGTTTTGTTAAATATTTTTTTTTTATTTGTACTCTAAGTCTATTCTTCTACCTTTTTTCACGTATTCTGCAAGAACTCTTTCATAAAAGTTAGGCCTACTTTTTATTTTTAAAAGGAGTCGCTTTTCTATGGATAAAAGTGCTTCTTCTCCTTGAGAATTTCTCAAATATGGATGTACTCTTTTCAGAGTGGAAAAAGATCTCTCCACGGAAGCAACAGTCATTGGTAGTGTTAAAAATAGTCCCCTTAATTTTAAGATTTGGGGAAATGTTTCACACAATATTTCACTTCTTAAATGTTTATAGAGGGATAAAACGTCAAGTGGTTGAAGTGAAGACGTAGTATAGAGAACTTTCAGTTCATTTTTTAAACCTGCAAAATCGAAAATTCCAGGGAAAAAGTTAATCACCGAAGATATTTTATCATCTGGGCTTGACTGAGCAAAACGACTGTATTTTGATTTATTGAGTAAATCCAAAAAAATTAAATCCGTGAAAGATTTATATCGTGTCTTAATTTGAGATATAATATTGTCCTTTATTTCTTGAAAATGGCGCTTATAGTGAGTCTTTAAATCAAAATCAAGTAATCGGCGTTTCCGTGGAGGATCAGCACAATCATTTATACTTTCAAAAATTTAATCAAATTTGTTTAGAAACTCAGTAGAAAGCCAAGACTCAAAACACTCGATTTCTCGCTTAGCAACTTCAACATCTGTTTGTTTATTTTGTATTAAATTAAACAATACATCGGTTTTAGCAAATATTTCGGAAACAGCGTGCAGTAAAAAGCAAAAATCTTTCCCTTCTAACTTAAGCAATAAACTTTCGGCCATTGAAAGTGCGTCAGTGTCCCATTCTTTTGGATGGTCTAATATTTGCTTAAAAGTTTCAATAATATCTAATCTACAGTTAAAAATAACGTTAACTATTCGGGAATGGTAATGCCAGCGAGTTTCTGATACTCCCGGCATGCGTCTGTTTGCTATTTGTTTTAAAATATTGGAACGTTTAGTTGATTTATTAAAGAAGCGTACTATTGTGTTTATATTGCCAAAAAAAGCTTTCAATTCAGGTATATTTTCCAATGATTGAGATAACACCAAATTTAAAACATGTGCGTAGCAAGGAATAAAATAAGCCATTGGACAAGCATCCAGGACTTTTTTTTTAACACCACCTACTTCCCCTGACATAACCGCGGCCCCATCGTAGGATTGCCCAACTAATTTCTCCTTGCAACCCTATACATCAAGTATATTGGAAGTTGTTTTGAGAGCTCATCGGCATTTCGACTCTAACTCACGTCAAAAAACCCAAGAAACCTTTCCTCTACTCCTTCCTCCGACAAGTAACACAAAACGGCACTAAGTTGCTCCCTATGGCTCATGTCTGGTGTTTCATCAATCACGATGGACACAAATCGCGTTTCACTTATTTCTACTTTAATTTCGCATTTGATCACTGCGGCTATACTTTGTATTAAATCGTTTTGGATGTCATTTGATAGACCCGAAAAAACCGGATTACGTGCACTTGAACACTGTTCCAAATGAGAGTCCATTAACTGGTCATACTTAGATAAGTATAAAAGTGTTTCGACATAATTGCCACGATTATTAGAATCTGGCTTTTCATTATGACCCCGAAATGCTTGTTCCTGTTTGGCTAAAAGAACTACCGTATCTATAAAACGTTCCATTCGTTTACGGTTTCTATCAACTTTTTGTTGTGAGTTACAAAGGAATTACCTAACGAGGTTTCAATACGATCAGTACCGAATTCGTGCAAAGATAAACAACTACGAATGTGTTTTTCCATCTTGACATGTTTATTTGCCGAATTAATTAAATTGTTTATGTCAGCGTAGCCCGTGCGACTCCAAACACTAGGAGAATTAGAAAAAAGGAGGCAAGGAAAACAAAACATTTTATTGAGCTTACAACTTCCAGTCAACCGAGTATATTTTTGATATATGGATGCGTTGAAATGCGAAACAAAACCATCCTTGCGCTTATAATCTATTTTCATAGAAGGAGTAGAGCGTCCTATCTCTACCTATATAACTTTTTTTTTTTAAGAAAACTCAACTTACAAAAATAATTTCCTTCTTCCAAAAGCAAATCTTCAAACAACAATTTACTGTTAATATGTAATGCCATTTTCTCCTTTGCTGAATCTAACTGAAAACAAAACAATTTAAACTTTTCACACACACACACTTTTCACTGTTTTCGATCACTTTAAATAATTATATATTGCACAACAATAATTCCACTCAATATTACTTTAAGTTACACATCGCAGTCTGCTTCACAACTGAATTTTTCAAACAGAACTCACCTCAGCTACATACAAAACTCGTCAAATAAGTCGCTGAAAAGCGGGTTATATTTTTGCATAAGGAAGCGTGTATCAAACAGAGTAGTCAAACGCGGTGAACGATAAGGGGAAAACAATGAAACAAAGCCAATTTGTTCTAGGTTAGGTTAGGTTTATGTGGCTGTCGGCAGAAGCCGACACACTTAGACCAATTTAGGTTCATTGTGATACCACGTATATTATCTACCTCAACTCTGTAGATGGGACTGGCCAACGACACGCGGCTGTTCTCAAACGGTCCCCCATCTACGTACTAACCGCGCCCAACGTCGTTTAATTACGGTGATCTGACGAGAACCGATTACTTTTACTTTACTTTTAAATTCATTTTTATTAATTATTAGCTTATATCAACTTACATACTAGACAAAAATTATTAAATCTAACTTAAAATTAACAGGATACTTATTCTAGATTATTGATCCTTATGCGGACGCCCTAAACTTAACTATATCTTATAATTATTGCCTTTCGGCCTAAAAACTATTTTACGAACTAATCTTACATATGTGTTCCTCGAGAAAATTAAATAAAACTCGGCATCATTATTTAAATTTTATATTTTTATATAAAACAAATTACCAACTACCTATTCTACTTACTTAAACTACATAACATATTCTAACTATAATTAGGATTCTGAACACTCGTTGCCTTGCGCAACAAGTGGTCAAAATCCTAATTGCTTTCCGGGTGCCTGGCAGTCGTCAACGTGCACATGCGCCGCCGTGAGCCGACTGAAGCCTTACAGCGTCAGTCAACTCCCGGAAGCACCACCACACGTTGGCGAGCCCGGCCTCTCCCCAAAACGCCCTAGCTAACTTAATCTAACTTATAAGCTAAGAGGATGTTACCTAGAGTAACGCACCGTCCTGGGAGGGCATGTTGACCCCTCCCCCCTCAACAAGCCACCAAAATTCGGCGAATTGCTTTTCCGTGTCGAATTGATCCCTCTCCGATATTGCGGTATTAAAACGGAGGAGCTCATGAGCATTGGCGACGTCCTCGCCGCGGATGAGCCGCTTATCTCTCGCGCTGCGGTAGCGGTGGTATAATACCGGGATACCATCCCTCGTCTGTACCAGCCCTTTTGCGTCAATATGGATAAATGCCTCTGGCGGGATAAAGCCAGACCGGAGCGTACTCTCTATGTACATTTCATTGGGGTAGTAAGCCCCAAATATCAGACTATTGTCGCTGGCCATCGCCCTTGCAACGTGCCTTCGAGTCACCTTAATGAGGAAATTGTCAATCCTATTCAACTGAGCCCCATCGTATAGGGCCTTGTTGGGATAGTATTTTATATAATTGGATTCAGGCGTTCGGAACAATCGGAGACAGGTCCTAAGACATTGTCTCTCCAAAACCCGAATCTTTTCCATATAACTAGGCGATATATTAAACCACAATGGACAACCATAAGCGATGATCGGTCTTATAAGGGCCACGTAGCAAATGACCTTCACTCTAGAGTCAAGTTGACTGCTATGAAACAGTCTCCTTGTCAGAGCATAAGCCTTCTTGGCCCCAGCAAGACAAGCAGCCATATGTCTATCGAAATATAGATACTGGTCAAGCCAGATACCTAGATATCTAACTACGCTTCTCACCGCCAATGGCTGCCCATTTTGTCCAATAATGGCCAATTTTTTCCAGTTTTTTCTGGTATCCCTAGAGGCCCCAGCCAATGGAGTTCTGAACAAGATTGTTTCCGTCTTCTGAAAGTTGATTTTCAACTTCCAGTCAGCGCAATATCGCTTAATTTGATCGAAGTCACGCTGCAAAAGAATGTTAATGACCTCGATTTTAGGACCTGACCTGTATGCCACCAAATCGTCGGCATACGCTATAGCATGTCTGAGTGAACCCACCAGATCACTCGTGTAAATGTTAAACAGGATCGGAGAATTGACCGCCCCCTGCTGTAAACCGTTTTTAATTTCAAAGACTCTGCTCGAAGTCACGTTGCCACATTTGACAACGAACTTCTTTCCCATAAGCATATTATAAATTACATATACGAGTAGCAAAGGTTTGTGCATCCCCCGCCTGGTCAACTTGTAGAAAAGTCCCTCTAACCATACGGTGTCGAAAGCCTTCTCAAAATCAACCAGACAAGCACCCGTGCATTGGTTCTTGCATTTATTCCACTGAATGTCGGAAACCAGTTTCGACGCGGCATGAATAGTGTCATGCCTCGCCCTGAAACCAAACTGTTTGTCCGGAATTATGTTATTGTCCTCGACCCACTTTAACAGGGCTCTATTGACAACTTTTTCAAAGACCTTGCTAATATTCGGAAGCAAGCTAATTGACCGGAGATTGGCAGGGTTCGTCCTATCTCTACCTTTTTTCGGGATAGGGTGTACCACAGCTACCTTCCAATGCGCCGGATAATGTGCATTATTCAGCGCATTGTTAAACAGCGTGGTGAAAATATCTACAGCCTCCAGAGGCAGGTGTCTCAATACGACGTTTGGGACACCATCCATCCCCGCCGACTTTTTATTCTTTAGTGACTCGAAGATGCACAGAAGATGATCCTTCGACACGAACAAGTGCGATGCATCTCGGCCATTGGCGACAACTGCATTAGCATGGTTTTCATCAGTGAACACGGTGAATCCGTTATTCTCAGATCGCCAATTCTCAAGTTCGGTGCGCAGATAGAAGTGGCTCACTAGAGCCCTATTCTCAATGTCGTGGTTACGGCGAACAGGATTGTTCACCGTATACACGGCCTCGAAACAAGCGCCCAGCAAATCCACTTTCTCCTGTGGGTCCTCGACCACGAAAAAATCGTCGTTTGAAGCAACACTTTCTGGACTTATTCCAGCAGTCAGTACTGTCTGTCTGTTCTCTGCTGTCTGGGAGATTCGCACACAAGGAATATCATTGTGATCTTTCCTCCTGAACAACTTATTTATCTGTGGGAACATATTCGGACTACAGGTTTTAATAGCCCGAATTTTATTGCCCCAATACAGACTTACAGATTTTCTGTAATTTTCTTTAATCAGCTGTTTCAGGATTCGGATCTCTGACTTCAGCATCCTAACCTCCGGGTCGTTGGGGTCAGCAAATTGTCTGTACAGCCGTTTAAGCCTCGAGAGCAGTCTACTTTTCTGTCGGTATAGTGCGTCGATTGTAGGGTTTCTGTACTTTTCTGTCTGGTCGTCGTCGGAACGTCCTACCCGAGGAATAGTTCGTTCCATAGTTCGTTTGATGGCGTCGTCCATTTGCAATAAATGCCGATCAATGTCATCATTTGTCATGTTACTGTTTGTCGGTGGGTCGATCCCACTCGAACGTATATCTCGCTTTAAAAATCTGGAGAAGCGCGACCATTGTGCCCTCCGATAATCGAATGAACACACTGCTTCGTACTCCTCCAGCAGCGTTTGCTCGTTCGGGATCCGTATTGCGGCGGCGAGTCCGTAGTGGTCACTATCGTACTCAAACGCACGCAAACAGTTCCGCGTGTTTTGATCTATGTTCGTCAGTTGAAGTCTTGCGTCCGTTAAGGCCAAGTCCAGGAAAGCACCGCTTCTTGGGAAAGAAGGGATATCCGTCGCGTACAACTCGAGGTTGTACTCAATCATATTGAGGCGCCACCAGTCGTGAAACTGATTGCCCCTGGGATTTGCATTAACATTTCCCCACGCCGCCGCATGTTTGGCATTAATATCTCCGGCCAAGAAGTAATAATTCTCCTCCGAGTTCAGCTGCAGACTACGAAAAAGTGTCTCGAGCTCTGTCATAAATTGGTTTGGTGGAGGTGCTGCAGGTGCGTAAAGCGACACCACATACATTCTCCTCCGGCTATGGAGAGGAATGCATATGATGCATGCTTCCAACAACTGGAACCTACGCACGTCCCCGCTATATATAACCCTATGGCGCAGGCCGGGTTTTCGGTTTTCAACAAATTGGCAAGTGACGTTCTTTTCTCGATCCTGACTAGTGATTAACATTCACAGCAAGGATCTTTAAATTTCCCTCATCCAGCGCAGCCATTAGATTTATGGCACACCAGATCCCACAAACAGCTCCGAATAGATAAAGTCGATTCGGGCCGCTTGTTCATTTAACTGTACGAGAACCGATTAACTCGACGTGGTATGGTCGTTGGTTATATATTATTTGTTCTAACCAGCCACATATTTCAAAACGCGAAAATGTCCGGGTTACTATGCTTTGTTTTGCTATCGCTTCGCGTATGTGTTTCTTATGGGGTATGGGGAGGAGCATAATGTGATGTTGGAGCATAGGCATGCAATGGTATGAGTATTTGTGTGCGTAGAGCAGTAGAACGATATGAGAGCAGGTGAATAGCAGGTGGTGGGTTGGTAGAATTTGTTGCTTGCAAGTGCAGGTGTAGGAAACATACAAATCTTATGTTTATACACACATTAAGATGCATGTTGCTTGTTGAATTGAAACATTGTTGAAAGGTAGGTTAAAAGGTAACCCGGCGTGAATCGAGTTATATGGGTGCCTCGCCACTGGTAGGTATGCGTATCTAAATTAATTAATATCCGAAATTTATTTGCCGGTCTTGATTCAAATGGCTTCTGTGTCTTTAATTTTTTGAGAATCAATTATTAACATTTATGGACTGGTTTTTGCTAATGCATAGCTTTTTTGGGTTTATGAATGTATGCCAAGCATTTCTGATGCAAGGTTTGAGCAACAAGTTTACATTTATGAACTCACGGAAAGTCATTTTCTTATCCTCACGCCAAATATTCGAACCACAAACAAAAAAAAAACAAGTATGTCCATATCGTCTTGGAAGTTGAATAACCTTGTAGTGAAATGCAAAATATTCAATAATAGGTAGTGGAAGGCTACCCGCACAACTTATTACAGAGACTCAGTTGAACTTTGCGAATTGTAACGTAAAGCTTGAATGTCCTGTATCTCGTGCCAAAAATAATCTCATACCGGAAATCAATCCCCCAACTCAAATCGATTGGAAATCATATTAAAGGTCACTGTCACTTGATTGTCTCATAGGTATAGATAAATGGCGTGTTTGTATTTCTCAAATTAAACAAAATTTAAATTGCGTCATGCAAGCAGCAATTTTGGATTCACGAGTACTTTATCTCCCTGATTTAAAGAATTCGCTCACATGCGTAAAAATAACTTTCACATGAATGTTCATGTGAAAATACGTTTGGCTTTGCCCCATCGCAATATATGTACTTGTTTTTCGTATATGTGTTTTTAAATATCTGAAACGCAGTAGCCTAAACTAATGCTCGACTTTACCCCCTGTCAGTGTTCATTTGCTTTCTTAATATTAAAATCTGAATAAATCTTATCTGTGAAGTTGTGACGCATGCTTCCGAAGGAAAGTTTTTGTTTTCATTTCACTGAAAATCTACAAGCATACTATGTAGAGCAAACAATACAACAGTTTGAAGTCGAATGTAATAGTGGAGCGTATTTTGTTCGAACTGAAGATATGTATGTAGTTGCTATTATTTATGGGAGTATCACAGTGCATTAATCAAAATGACAGAACGAACAATTAAAAAGTGCAGCAAACAACAATGATCAAGCTGAAATGTCACTTAACATCATCATCACATTGTCAACGGCCGTTTGTAACTGACCTTAACTGTTTGGCTTAAAAGTTTAACGAACTCACTAATTGAATTTATATTTAAAGATATCATTGAGGGGAAAAGCAAAACGCAAAAAACAAAATTAACAATAAACCTGGGTGCAGGTGCAATTTCAAGCGAAATTCCGATCATTTTGAGAGAGACAAGTCTTGATTCAATTATTATTTGCATTGATGATAATCGGTCATGGATGGATGCAGGTAACTTCATTAATATTTAATTTTTAAATTAATTTATGAGGCTATTTACATGACAGCAAGAATGACGTGTGATAATGAAAAACTTCAAATGTGGATGTCAATCTATCGCATTAATATTGCTTTGAATAGTTACTACACTTAAAATTCGTATTACATACTTTTTTTTTCGTTGAGTAACAATGAGATTGACAGCTTTTACGTGCCCTGAGAGTAGTGATAGTACAAGTGATTTGGCATTGAACTTGAATACGGGTATTAGTGCATGTTCCATTAGAAGGCGTAGTGCCGCAGAGGTTAGTGTGTTGGACTATTAATCTAAAGGTCTCAGGTTCAAATCCCGCCGGGCCAAGTAACACCTCTAAAAAAAATCACTGCCCCACCTCTTGCGAACGTCTGACAAACATTCAAGGATATCAATTGTCATGAGAAGCTTTAAATTTGCCGTTCGGATTCGGCTTAAAATTGAAGGTTCCTTCCACTTCGCACAAGCAATTCGTTTTAAGCTAGGTTGTAGGCCCTCTATGGTCCGTTAATGCCTAATAAAATATATTATATATATATATATGTATCTACATATCTTGATATATAAAAACGTTGGTGCGTTTGTATATCTGTACCATATGTTCGTGTGGTGCTCCGGATTGTTTTGTTTTATCTTAGACAACATAGGTGGCGCTGGGGTCGTTATTTTGTTGTTGAAAATTCTTATTTATAAATATTTGGCTCAAATTCCCACCACATAACCTCTAAATATAAAGAAAGTGAACCCGATAGGCGTCGCTGGGTGAAGATATTTACAAAAATTCAGTTTTCCCTGTATATAACTTTCATATCAACAATATTTAATTTAAATATAATAATATAGTTTAGTACAATCACAAAAACTTCCGACTGGTGGCGTTGGATGTCAATACTATTTATACATTTACATACATTTGACATTTCATATTATAAAGGATCTTTCATTTGCGACTTGTCAATTTCAAAATATTCAGTAAAACCAACATTTTCATCATCGTGAAGTACACGAAGGAACAACCTTTACAAATAATTAAAATTTACTGCCGAAATTTCGAGTTGGTGGTCGCAACTTTAAGAGCGGTAACACCAATTTTCGCCCGTAATTCTTGTCCCAGTAGACAAGCAATTCATGGCCTAGTGAAAAATTTGAATCAGAATATTCGCTTCTTGATGTTGCCGTGCCAGTGAGACTACGTTTTGCTTGAAGTGTGGAGAATATTGCTGCCGTAGAGGCGTCCATCTCAAACCAGCCAAATCCGTCAATTGCAAGGCGTTCTCAAGAAATGGGCGTCTCCCAGACCACATTATGGCGAATTTTGCGTAAGGATCTTACAAGATCAAGCTGACTTAAAAACTAAAGCCACTTGATCATATGAAGCGACGTGCGTTCTCGAATTGAGCTCTGGATGGAAGAAAATGAAGAAGCAATAAGTAAAATATGCATTACTGGACAGGTGAGAACCCTCATGTGCTTCAGGAAACAGCACTTCATCCGCAAAATGTCACTGTTTGGTGCGGTTTTCATTCCCGTGGCGTTTTTTTTCGTCGATGAAAATGACCGTCTCGTTACGGTAAATGGTATTCGCTACAGAGACATGTTGGGACGTTATATCTTTGAGCAATTGCATGAATTGGACATCAGTGATATGTGGTTCCAAGAAGACGGTGCCACAAGCCACAGAGCGGGTGCAACATTCGAGTTATTGAAGTCTCAGTTGGGTGAACGTGTTATCTCGAGAAACGGACCCGTCTATTGGCCGCCGAGATCGTGTGATTTAACGCATCTAGACTTTTTTTTATGGGGCAACATTAAATCATTGGTCTATGCCAACAAGCCGACGACGTTAGAGCAGCTCAGAGCCAATATTGATCGAGAAAAAACGGTCGAAATGTGCGGCCGAGTCATCGAAAGCTAGTAATATATAATTAGTCCATTGAACTGAAAAACTTGGAGCATGCATTCCGTGCTTTCAAGAGTTCAGATAAGTTCGCAGTTTCTGCATTCAGCTCTGTCAAATATTCAGATTAAGTACAGCAGTGCTGGCTCAAGATATTAAGTCGCTATCAGTAAACTCTCCCTACGACAATCATACTGAGGCGTACAACTTTGAGTACATATTTTAGTGAGTTCGCAGCTTCTTATCTAAGCACCTTTGAGCTCTGAATTCAGCTGCAGCAATAAAGTGGTCAGAGTCGACGTTTGCCCCTCTGAATGTTTTAATATTCACCATGTTCGATGCGTTCCTTGTATCGATTAAATTAGCAGTTTGACCATTTGGAGAGCGCCGTATTGCTGTGTGCCTTGTTAACCACTTTGTTAACCTCGAGCTACTTATCAAAGTTACTTATTTATTCGACACAGATGTTTTCCTTAACAAAACATTACACAAATAAGTACCTACATGATTTTTCATCTTTTCAGTTAGGATGTTAGTTTCCCAAAAAAGCGGCAATACACCAAATTGCTTCCCTACTGCTAGGCGCCTATGTAACTGCGTCAAAAAAAAATATGAATTTACAAGTGTTACCAGACATTTGACGGCTTTCCTGAAGCTGAAATACAGCTTCCTTAAATCTTTCTCTTTCCACAGATCCATGCAAGGGTTTTTTCCTGGTCTCTATTTAAGATGAAGCTCCTAACGATACAAATACTCAAGCTGTCGATATTCTTCGGTTTTTGAAATGTTACTTCTTCTAAGTTTACCGAGCACTGTGCCTGTGTTTAGATCCGGAAGCTTTGTACCCTGATGTCAATTTGAATTTGACGGCTTCAAAGCTTCTAACATTTTCGAAATATTAATTGAATTTAGAAAAAAAGCTTAAAAGTTGGAAGGAGCGGAAAGAAGACTGGCGCTGGAACTCTGCGGTTTTTACGACGACATTGAGCTAAGTAACGTCCTAGTTTGCCTTACAAATAAAATTTAGTTTTTGCGGAGAGATATTGTCCGTTTATCGGAATAATTTGAAAATCATTAACTTTATTAAATTTACTGCATTGACCTTAGTTGTATGACTATGGAACCTGACCATAAATGTAACTGCATATACTACTTGTAAAATTTAAACTAAAAATACCCCAAAACGAGTGTCAATTGTCAATTGATAATACATATATACACATTAGGCCATTAACGGGCCGTTAATACAGGACCTAGAACCTAGCTTCTCCAACCACTTACATTCGAAGTGGAGGGACCTACAGTTTTACGCCGAAATCCGAACGACAAATTTGAGAAGCTTCTCATGACAATTTGATACTCTTGGATGTGCCAACAACACGTGGATTTCCCAAGTGGTCCCCCATCTAAGTACTAACCACGCCCAACGTTGTTTAATTGCGGTGATCTAACGACAACCGATTGATTCGACGTCGCAAGGTCGTTGGCTGTCAATTATTGATAATAGATTATTTCAATGTGTGTTATTGTAAACGAACGGCTCTGGAGTATTTTCTCAATGCCAGTCTGTTCAAAAAATGTGATTGAAAAATATCAATAAACATCTTACGTTCACAATTGAAATCAAGCATTGATCGATTTGGTGATTAAATCACAGTTTTTCACAGAAACCTTTGATTGTGACTTGGTCAAATACAGGCGCAATGGTAAGTGCGTTGGACAGCTGGTCTCAGGTGCAAATCAACACGAAGCCCAACATCAAAATTAACTGAATATTAATTGTGTCATTTCGAAGAATATAATTGGTACTACAGGTGTCACATTTTACTTATCTCTTCCCACCTTTAGCCGTGCAATATTAAAAAGCCTTCCCCTTCAGGGTGTGTTATGACTTAAACAAATATTTATATATTTTGTTAGCACTAATCTCTCAATAAAAGTTTAAAAAAATAAAAACAATTTATTTATATCATCTTTCTTGGGAAATACAATTAAAGTCACATTCAGATAAGAAATTCTTTGAATATTCAGCAGTTATTTAGTAGCGATGTGCCAACTAAAACTGATCCCATTAGGGTCAAGAGCGGAGTAAGCGAAACAATTTCACTGGTTTCCTACCGATAAAATCACAGAGACAATGGGTGATATTCATAGATCAGAGTAAATGTTTTTACCAGGAAATTTCTATAGTATTTACTTATTTCCATTTGCACAATCAAAGTAAATGCGAAAAAAAGTGACTAATTTTATGACCTTATTGGGAAAAGCATCATAAAAATTGAGTTTATTTACCTAATCCAAATTTTTTTTTTCAACAACCAAACATTATACCCTTCATTTATATTGCATTTGGTTTTTTCCATATTATTGAAAGATTTAACCCTTTACTGCATGATTTTATTTTTCGAAACAAAAAAAATATATTGTTATGTATTTCGTCGACCTGATTACGAAAATGATAATGGTTTGTTAAAATATTGAGCCGTTTTTGAGATTTTGCTCAATTTGTATACATATCATATATCATATATCATGCAGATAAAGTACACTTTTTTGGTGTCTCAAAATTAATTTTATTTTACTATTCTATTCTATAAATATTTTTATGCTAACGCTTGTAGCAAAAGTAAAACAAATTGTGTAACTAAAACCAAAACAAAACTTAAAAAATTCAAAATTATGTTATTATATGAAAATAAAATATTTGTATATAAATAAATAAATTTTTAGATGTTACAGCGGAGAAAATTCATTTGGTTCATTTGTTGAAGCAAAGCGCAGCTTCACATTTCGAGCATTTTGCAAATGTTAATTTTCCACAACCAGGCAGCTTGCACGTTAAACCTTGAGGCATCCAAAGAGGCAAATGGTTAAAACCATCTAGCCTTACTTCTTTTGACGGAACAGGTGCTGAAGTTGTTTTTCTCCGTTTTTCCTCAATTTGCCTACCCAATTCGGTCGATGGCCTTCCACGCTTTGACACTTCACCACCCAAACGACAAAGGGTTTCCGACAACGAAATCTTGAAATCAGCTAGGGACATGATTTTTTCTTTGGTTTTTTTTGTGTTTCGACACGCCTAGTTTTTAATTATATCTTAAATATGCGTGTTAGACTAAACCTAAACTTACCTGTACAAAAGCCACGCGTTGCAAACTGTTACATCCAGTAAATGGTAAAATACTCTGTGGTACCATTTCTTAGACCTGATTTTTATTTTATATCTTCCAAGCAAGGAATCTGCCAAGTCCACACCTCCCATAAACTTATTGTAGTCCTTGACAATAGCTGGACAATCCACTTCTTTGATTCCTTGATTTTGTTCACGCCTCTGAGATTTCGAAATTGGCTTCTCTCCAATGAAATTAGAAGTGATTGTAACTACTTTTGTGTCCTTCCAAGCAACTACAGCCAGATCCATACCATCAATGCTGCCTACTACTTCATAAGAAACACCACGCTCTTTACTTTTCCAGTATTTGTCGTCGGGAAGCTTACAGTTTGGTAAACGATTTCTTCGGACGGTTCCCAGACTTAGAATTCCTTCAACATAAGAATAGATAATGTAAAAAAGCGCTTACGTTTGATATTGCCTACATACGAGTACCTTTTCTATAAAGCTGAGAAATTAATGGTATCGAAGTGTAATAATTATCGAAATATATTTTGAAATACATGTCTTGGGAAACATTTCGAATCAAACGAATTACGACATTGGAACTAGCGCCTAAGTTAACTTCAGTGGGCAAGCGAAATCGATCATCATTTTCCTGCCCAGTATAGAGCTCAAAATTGTAAGCATACCCAGATGCTCCACACAAAACAAAAAACTTGTAACCCCATTTATGAGGCTTCGCTGGAAGATACTGTTTTATGTAGTTTCTCCCTTTTGTTGAGCACATTTGTTCATCCACACATAAAAACTCTTCAAAGGGAACTTTTTGGAAGTTTTGTATCAATTTGTTTATGAGAGGACGAATTTTATGGATGCGATCATGAGCAATGTTCGATTTTGGAACCAATTTTACATTGTCATTGAAATGAAGAAATTGACGAATTTTCTCGAATTTATTTACAGACATTGTACTCTGAATAAGTTCATTGCCTATAATTGGCTTCCAAGAACGTCGTATGTCAGGAGTCTGCAGAATTGGTATTAGCATGCAAATACCAATGTATTTTTGAATATCAACTGCCGTTACAGTGAACTGTTTGCCTGGATCACATTGGCAAGCATACAAATTAGACTCAGCTACGATTGATTCAATGATGTCGTTATCAAAAAGAAAATTGAAGAACGCATAGGGTGTGCTTAGTTTCATAATATTAGTGGGTAATTCCGAACTACCCTTGAATTCTAAATTTTCGCCACGAAAATCAACTTTTTTCCAAATCATTTTGGAATAATGGGCCTTAATGGTCTTTAGTTCTTCAGCTGGTGACGGTTGGGCAGTCACGACAGCTAGATTTTCTGCAATAATAATCGGCAAAGACTCAATGTCAATTTGAACATCTTCCTGGATCTCGATACCTTCAGCAGAATATAAACGTTCTGGCTCCTCGTTTCTTGCTTTCGTTAAACTTTGCGACTCTACATCAAAATCAGCATTATCCAAATCATTCCCAACTTCACATTCATCCTCACTCTCATCCCAATTGCTTATCAATTTAAAAATTTCTTCATCAGATATAATTTTTGACCCCATTGAAATCTAAAAAAAACTATATATAATCAATTGTCTTTACTGCATGGACTATCTTATATGATATATATACCATATATGATAAGTGAATTTATGAATTCGTTGTTGCATGAAATATCATATATGATATCTACGATTTTATGTTCATGTTTCTTTGTAAATATGTAATTTTTCAACTCGAACTTTTATAAAAATCAAGTAATAATAATATTTTCGTAAAAATATATAAAAAAATTGGTACTTACCTAATTTGTTTAGTAATTGTTGGCACAAAACAAAATTTTTCGTAAGAACCTAAAAACACAAACCGTCACTCTTCGCACTTTTTGGGTAGCAGTAAATGTTACGACCGAACAAAATCACTCAACTCTGGATGTGGAAACAAATTGCATTGTGTTTGTGAGAATATGCACTCACTTATTGGAAATTTACCGTAAAAAACGAGTGTAAGCATGAGACGAAAAAAGGATATCATATATGATATGCTATGCAGTAAAGGGTTAAACTATTTCGTAAAATTAAATCAAGAAGCTACCTGGTCGTAAACACGTGGAACGGAGTGAGATCCAGGATTTCAAGATGACATTGGCGAAGGCATAGACATGCATCAAAGGATCATAAAGAACAATTAATTGCAAAACAGGAGTGGCTTTTAAAATACAGTTTTTCATCATGTATAGAAGCTACAGTAGCTTTCAGCTCACATAAATACATTTCATCGCCTTAGCACGGTTGCCAGCTTTTCTATGGCGTATGGAGCCAAATTTGAAAGATCTTGGAGCCCAAAATAGCCAAACTCAAATATTTAGGCATATTTTTTTTTTTGATTTCATTGATTTCAAGCATTTGCATCAATAACATCTATTGTACCAAACATATTTGTTATTATTTCTTTTTTCTCTAGCTATAATACTTTGCAAAAAAATCGGCCAGTTTTTTGATTTCCTTGACTGTGATCTACTGGAACTGATTTCTGTTATGCGAACAAACCATCATGTTCAATTCACTTAAAAAACAAACTTATCAAAATTAATTGATGAGTTGGATTTGTTTTTCGACAATTCCTCCATTTCAAAGTTTCGACGGTGTTTAGATGTTTTTATATGCTTAATTCATTATTTTTAGGTGACCATATTTTATCCTTTAACATTTTGCAAAACGCAAATTTTTTTTGTCGATAAAATCCTTTAAATGTTGCATAACAAAATATGCAGACCTAATCTATCTTAATAATTCTCTTAGAAATTCACTCATACTTAGATTTTTGGCACGCCCGTTTTATTAGATATATGAATAGGAATAGGCTACCCAACAGTTCAAATAAGCTGACTGTAGCCGTCGCCTATGTTTTTTTTGTTTAATTGTGTTTACCGACGTGAAGTTCCTTATACAGAATGTGAAAGACAAATCAAATAGAGTTGAAGCTCGATAAGATGAACGCAGCATTGCAAACTAAGCCGAGAGGTTTTTTCGAAAGCTTTCATGTTTACCAGATTTTTTTTCTTATAGGAAATGTTCGCGCTTTTTTAAGTTCCCGTAGAGTTTATTCCATAAATTATTGATTTTGCAGCGCCAAATCACCTCGCGAGGCAGAAACAAGACAACATTGCCATTGTCAAACCCGTCCGGTTCCTTTTCCGACCCTACCGTCGGACCTTTCTTACAGAATTAAAAAATAAAATAAAAACGGAGCATAACGAAAACACAATTATGAAAAGCGTTCATCTTTTTGAACCCTCAAATTCGCTCCGGTGATCTTTTAGAACCCTCTAGTGATAAAAATATTGCCTTCATCTTTGCGAGATTCCATTTTTTCGAATAGTTCATCTTATCGAGCTTTTACTGTACACCACAAAAGTCTGAGAGACTTTAATACTTGCATATTGAAGGTTTTTGAATATACAAAAGAAAACATGATGGAAGGGGACATATACTTGGACAAATAATGACTTCTCGTATTCATGCATAGATCTTGTGAGTTGATTTCACATTTTACAATTAAATTTTTAGAAAGTTTTATTTGTACGAGTATGTTTGCAATTGGAAAAAAGTTTGCATTTTTTTTATTAAATTTCTAAAGATCCTAAAAATCTAAATAGCCCAAATTGGGATAAATCCCAAATCGCAATTTCAGGGAGCAAGTGAAAAGTTAAAGTGGCCTAATTGGCGATAAATAGCCAGTGCTGGCAACACTGCCTCTAAGAACTGGTTTGAGGTATATGTAGATACCCCAAATTTCAATTTTTTGAACTGTAAACGCAGTCTTTTTTTTATCGCTTGTGCTGTTCCCAAATGATCATCCATTTGGTCCTATGGTTACCCAATCGTGAGATATCTTCCTCTCTACCGGACAACTCAATCAAAGGCGGCCCTTAAAACGCTGACATCTAATGGATAACAAATTTCTTTGAAATAAAATAAAATTGGTTTTCACGATTTAATGCAACTGGTAGTATCATTGCGAACGTGCAACATTTCATGCTGGTGGTGTTGTGTTTGTGTGATTTTGAAGTTTTTTTGGTCTGCCTGTTTTTTTAACGATTTCGACACGTGCATACTCCTATAATTGATGAGCCTGCATTTTACGACACCGCTGATTTCCAGTCGTGTCAACCCACAGACTTGCATGCGGTGACGTGAAATAACGCCGAACGTCAATATTGCCCGAGCACCCGTAAAAATTACTATATTCGTGATCAGCATCGATAGTAATATCGATCTGTTGTGATGCGACATCCGATACGATCAGAAAAGTCTACGGTGGGCTACGAAGCTTGAGAACATCCGCACATATGCTCCTTCCGAAGATGAAAATGCATCCCATAAAAAGCCTGGTGCTTCCATTTTTGTCCTTTAATTGTACAGTGTACCCTAGTTTGGATTATGAATGCAGTCGTAAGATGAACATTGCCTTTAATAATTGCATTCGGTATATTCATGATATCCCAAGATGTGTTAGTGTTGCGCAACAGAAAAGGTCTCTGTTAGGAATGAGTTTTGACGAGTATTATGATTTTAGAACCATCCTTAAGCTTCATGGAATCATTCATAACAAATGTCCTGAATATTTGAGTGAGTGTATTACGTTTGTTCAGTCACCAAGAGGTCATAGGCTTCTTTTACCGCGATTCACGCACACAGTGGGAGAGCGATCTTTCTTCGTCAAAGCTGTTCGATTGTGGAATTTTCTTCCGACTTCAATTACAAAAAATAAGTTCGTCAGTTGTATTTCGGGAAAAACTATTTCTACACATGTCGCGAGAGAATCAGTCATATTATATCAATGAACATAAAATCGTTAAAACCTTCCTTTTATCATTTATTATTAGTTATCTGTAATTAATAAAAAATTCGATACTTAATTTTAAGAATTATTTTCTTGTAGTATCATGTAAGCTTCAAACAAAATAAATAAATGAAATGAAATGATCTAGCCATGTCCGTCCCGTCCGCATAAAAAATTAGGCCTTTAAACTGGACCTCAAATTTTAGCCATATACTCTCTAGGATCCCGTAATAAGCAAGTTTAAGAATTTTAAAAATCCGCCCACTGACACGCCCACAATTAAATAAAACAATTTTTTCGAAAAGTTAGGAAGCTGAAATCTATAATATATAGTTTCTAGGAGCCCTTTATGCCCATGTCAAAAGACGGTCACTGACGCATATAATTAAAAAAATCCGTATTTTTTCGAAAAAACAAGGTTTGGGCTAGGAAACTGAAATTTTGCATATATTCTCCAGGGGCTCTTAATGCTTTTGTGTACTACTGACACGATTTTAAAAAGAAACCGTTTTACTCAAGAAGTAATTCGCAAATTATGTAGTAAAAGTTGTTTTGAACAATTCCTTTATATAAAAATATTAATATTTGCCATGCCCATTTTTAGGGGGCGTTTTTTTTTAAAAAAAAACATTTTTTTCAATAAAATCCTTTGGATATTTGGATGTTGTACAGCTTTCTGAATTCTCCCATACCTACTTAGATTTTTTTCACGCCCACTTAATGAGGGATAGGAATAGGGTATCCAACAGTTTACCCAAGCGGACTATGTTATATAATACCTTCAGTCAAAGTATCCCCGCAAAATAACCTCGATCAAAATATCTTCGGTCAAATTAACTCTTTTTTTGGGAGTCCAGAGTTTTAATTTTTGTGAATCGAAGAGGTGTCCAGAGGTGTTAACCTTTTTAGCCGCGAAGCGGGCCACACACAGGTACTATTATGGGATCTACGAGTCGAAGAGTCCAGAGTTGTAAGTTTTGTGAGTACCACCCATTATCAGGAGAAATTTTTTCCTTGGATATATTGGCCGTGGATATATTATAAAAACGGATATAGACATAAGTAATCCTATGGACACCTCTTCGACTGGAATATTTTGACCAATGAAATTATAAAAAGGGATATAAACAGAGGTAACCAGCCAAAACATTTCGAATTTGTCACTATTACTTTAAAAACTTCTAAAACATGAAACAATGAACAGTTCAGGCTGTATGAATAATCGATCCGATAATAGACCCCGTATCGTATAAACAGTTCAGTTTCTTGAACCGTACCCCCCCCCCCCCTTTACCATTGCCTTCAATTTCAATTTCAATTTATTGTTACTAAACAAAGAGGTTTCTACATTAAGATTTGTATCTTTTATAGTACTTAGTACTTTACATTCAGAGAGATTTTGATAACTATTTAAAACTAAAAACAATATAATATAACCAGCAACGGAAGAAATAGATGGAAAATAGAAGGGAATAAATAGAAAAAGAAATGTGGCGAAGTGGGAGAGATCGGCAAAAGGAATTTATTGACGTGATGAGGTTGTGGAGAAGTTGAGGAGGATTGCATTTTTAAAGTTAGAAGTACTACAGATTGTCTTAATTCGTGAAGGCAATGAGTTCCATAATTTAACAGTGTGAATAAAAAACAAACGAAACGAGTTTAAATAACGGTAGTAAGGTAGATTTATGTTAAAAGTCCTTTCGGAGCGAGAAAAGTTAAGTTTATTGAATAAATACGAAGGTGATTGATTTTATGATTTTATGTAAGAATACACAGTTTCTCGCATGAACTGTGATTTAGCTGGATTGAGTGATAGACCATTTACCTTAGCCCAATTTTGGATTTTCTCTAGATCCTCGTTCAGTCGGGAACCAAGGACATTTAAATCATTCATTGGTAGCTAAATGAAGCTGTACATCATCTGCATAGAGGTGCACAGCTGCATGTTTACATACGTACGGTAGGTCATTTATAAATAAACAAAAGAAAATCGGTCCTAGTATCGATCCCTGAGGTACCCCTTGATAAACAGGTTTGAAAGCAGAGAGTTTTTCACCAGAAAGAACTCGTTGCAGCCTGCCAGAAAGGAAGCTACGAATGAGTTGCCCAGCCCTATCACTAAAATCAAACAGATTTTTTAACTTCCAGCAGAAGACATCATGATTGACCTTGTCAAATGCTTTAGAAAAGTCTAGCAAGCATAGAATAGTGACGTATCCTTTGTCAAAATCTTGGCAACTATGGTTGGCCCGAAAACCGGTTCTCAATTTGCCCAAAGTCGATGGCTCGCTGAAGTTCGTCTCTATCGAAGCCACTGGTCTACGCCTATCAGACCATTTCTTTTTACGCTCAGTGTTCTCGTATGTGTCCTCGTATTGTTGTCTTGAGCCTTTAGACAAAATAATGGGTGCTTCTGTTGATTCCTGTACAGGTGAACAAGGTTTTGATACATTATCACTGATTGGCCTAATTTGAAGCTTTGAATGAACTGGCATCTTAAGCTGACTAGGTTTATAGCTCCCCCGGGTCATCCGGTGAATTCTGAAACAAGTTGTTTTTGTCAACATTTTAAAATTGCTGCTATTTAACAGTATTTTTTATGTAGGTATCATTGCGAACATGATTTTAGGATAAGGTATGAAAAGGAAACTTACATTAACAATATTCGCGTCTTCATTAATTTCAATTGAATCACTATCAAAGACGTTGGTCAATCCATGTACAGTCTTTGGATTCATTATCGAAATGGCGAGTTCAAAATATGGGTCCCTCACTTTATGTGGCTTACCGCTGCCAGTTTGAATCGAAGAACACTTTTTAGCGGCAGCTTCTTTTTTCACTTCTTTTTTGTAGTTCACATAACACTTTTTTAGTGAATCGGCATGTGTCTCCTGCCTGAGAATTAAAACTGCTGGTAGTTCTCCTCCAAGCTTCTTCCTTTTCTTTCCACGTTGCACCATCAGTTTTTTTTATTTCTACCACGTCTTTTTCATAATATACACATTGAAGAAGTATATATTTTTTCCGTTGCTGAAAAGTTTTGGCTCCTCGTTCGCTTTTTTTTGAGACATTTTTCAACAAAACAAATTCTATTAAAAATTAAACTTCAATTATTCTCAATGAAATACGAAAATTTGACAGTTTTTTCAATGCTGTGAAGTGGAAAGCTATTCAAAAGTTTCTCTTTGCTAAGCTGAACTTAAATATTTCTCAGCAACTGGAAATAAGCTATGATGAACGTAGGCGTTAAGTTCCACATAACGCTAACTATTACTTAGCTAAGACACAATTTTATGACTAGTATCAGCAAACGGGCCTTAATCAATTAAGGAAGAAGGAGTAGGTATGAATAAGGAACTTGGAAGAGGAAAAAAGAAAAAAGAAAAAAGAAATAAAAGATAAAAGAGAATAGCTAATAGAGAAAATTAATAATCTTAAAATAATTTTAATAAATACGTTGTTACGAGTATTATAATTAAGTCGCAGCTGCAGTCAGCAAGTCTTCAGAGTTTCCAATATAAAAGCTTTTTCCATTGGACACCTTCTTAACGTAGACAGATCCAGATTTTGTAAAAACAGAGAACAACTGTTTCTTCCGCTTGAATACTAGAGCACTATTTAAGAGAAAGCGAGATTGTTTGCTTAAGCTCTCGTTGAGGTAACAGCTCTTATCATTATCACATTCAATACCGAAATCTCGTAGACGAAGCTCTCTTTGCTTGTTTTTGCGGTAGTTTGCTGCAGAGATCAGTACAGCATTCCTGTCATGTGTGTTGTTAAATTTCATAACTATTGATGACGATGCGTTGGCGGTGTTATTGGTTTTGTTATGAATACGTTTTTTTGTGCGGAAAACTTGCATTAAGAGTGGCGGGTTGCAGTCGATGTTATTGCAAAAAGTATTAAAGAGTGTGATCAGATTTTAACCAGGGAGCTCAGGTATTCCAAAAAGCACAGCATCACTAGCCACCTCCTTTCTCTCCAAGGCATTGACTCGTTGTTGAAGAGCAAGAGTTTCAGCATTATATAACTGAGCATGTGTGTTTGTGTTCGATTACATCGACGCGCTCTGTTATGCTGAAAATCATTTTGTTCAGTACATCAAATCGTTGAAACGAGCTTTCTTTAACTTCCTCAATTTTCCGGATAAAATCGTTGCACATCTTGGTGATTTCTTCTACAAAGCCGAGTCGCAGTGATTCCGCCTGCTTATTCAGATGTTTTTCTAGTGTTTTGGTGGTTAGCATATTTTGTTTATTTATTGTAGGAGAACTTGTTGGAGTAGGCATAGTTGGTAGCCCCTTCGTATTCACTCTTGAGCGTAAGCTCGGTGCTGACATGATTTTTATTAAGAGAAAAGGTCACTTTTGAGCAGCGGTAGGACAAGTAAGCACTAAGCAAGACAAAGATTTAACGCCAGAAATTTATTTTTATCACTTTTATGTTAGATAATGTTAAGATAAACAGAAGAAAAACCGACTAAAGAGGGAGACTTCCACGTTATCTTTGGATTTTCACAGCTTTGAAAACATTAGTTCAGTTGATTTAAAGGAGATTTCTCGCTGTAGCTGGACGATAGCAAAAACGCGTCTATTCTACTTTGCTTGAAATTATGCTTCCATGGTCTATGAGTGATGCTAGAAATTGATGTGATTTCTTAGTCGGCTTTATGACAAACGTTTCGGAGGGTGCTGTAGTTATTTTCTTAACCTTGATTTCTTTACATACTCATTGCACCTGAGACCTTTACTTTGAAGTTCTTTATCCGACATAGCTTAACATCCACTTTTCTAAAGTTCCCCTTTGTCCAATATTTTTAAGCGCTTCCATTTTATCGTGTCACAGGATGTCTACTATGTATATAATATATATATATACTTAAATCAACAAGCACAGTAAGCACGTAATGGTTTTTGTTAAGACTTGTCGCCAATACAATTCAGAATTCTCCCAACAGTCCTCCCATGCACTTCCCTCTGAAAGCGTTTGTTGCTTTACAAGAGTCCTTGTTCTTTAACTAAGCTTTTTATACGTTTAACGACAATTTGTTCTATGCACTTTTCAATAACAGAAAAAAATTTATATGGGTCTGTAGTTTTCCAATTTCTTTTTCATCCTTCCTTTGTAAATTGGCGCATTATTGACGCTTTTATCAAGTTTGATACACAACCTTTCACATATTGCGAATAATCATGGTTTGCGCAATTACAGCTAAACTAGCAGCATTTATTTTCAAATAAATGGTTAGTATAACATCCGCTCCACGACCCTTTTTGAGTTCAGTCTTCTCAGACTTCGGATTTTCCAGTTTCTTCAATAAATATGGACTGAAAAAGATACTGTTTCCTGTGGTTAATTGTTTTATGGTCACATCTACTCGTATGTTCAAATATTGAAGGCCTGATGTGAGAGCTTTTAATCAAATTCGTCGACTTTCGCTATAATACTTGTATCTGCCTTGAAGTTATGTACTCTAGTTTCATCTATTTACTTAGTGTGTCCTCCTAATAATTTATCCAAAATGTTTTATGTCTTTTTATGATCGTGCTTGACATCGAAGAATTTTGTCTTGTAATACTTGGATTTCAAAATAAGATATTTTTCTTTACAGAGTTCTTAAAACGCGTATGCCATAGCTTGCATATTTTTTAAGTTGGTGTTCTCCTGTCTCTTGTATGTTGCTATATTTATGTCTTCAAACCATTTAATCTTTTTCTTTTTGTATGTGTGTATAATATACACCAGTGGCGTGGCGTGGATAATTTTAAAAGGGAAGACGTTGAAAAATTTAGTCACCTATAAAAATAAAAATCTTTAAAACCTGAAATAAAATAATTTTTAATGGGGATATTGTATCTACATAATATGCATTCCACATTGACTTAGCAAAAATATTCTAGCCACATTTTTTATACTTCAAGACATTAATATTTCAATCAACAATGAGCTTAAAGCATAACAAAAGTGGCTTCAAAAGAAGCCGGTCTTGACAGACGCATGATACAATAACTTAAAAAAATTCAGCATAATGTGGATAGTAATTTTAAAATAAGAAAATTCAGAAGAATTATATGGATAATTCTTTATATTTGTTAAAATATAAAAACGATACAAATAATAATGTCAGCAATAAAAATAAATCAAAATTAAAAACAGCTAAAATTCACACACTTAAAAAAAAAAAGTGAAAAGTTTTGTTAAAATATTAGTTCTTTATAATTATTTGTATTCTAATGCTATTCGACGATCTTTTTTGATAAACTCTGCCAATACCCTTTCATAGAAGTTTGGTCTATTTTTAATTTTAAGAAGAAGTCTTCTTTCTATCGATATGAGGGCTAAATCAGAGAGCCTATCCTCGCCCTGTGAGTTTCTTAAATAAGTATGAATTCTTTTTAAAGCAGAAAAAGACCTCTCAACGGAGGCGACGGAAATGGGAAGTGTTAAAAGTAAACTACTTAAGTTTAAGACTTGAGGGAACACTTCTTTCAATGCTTCACTATTCAAATGGTTGTGAAGGTCGAGAACCTCAAACTGCCGAAGTGACGACGAAGAATATAAAACATTAAGTTCATTTTTTAATGCCGTGAAGTCAAAAATTCTAGGAAAAAACTTAATTAGGGAAGATATTTTTACATCTGGACTGGAACGAGAAAAAGTGTCATACTTCAAATTATTTAGTAAATCCAAAAATGTAAGATTACTAAATGATTTATATCTGGCATTTATTTGGCTAACTATATTGTCTTTAATTTCAACAAAAAGGCGCTTATAATTCGTCTTCAAATCGAAGTCAAGCAACCTGCGTTTACGTGGAGGTTCGATGCAATCATTTATGCTGTCATAAATAACTTCAAACATATTTAAAAAGTCAGAGCTTATCCATGACTCAAAACGTTCGATTTCTTGCTTGGCATAACTAACGTCTGTTTGTTTTTTTTGAATTAAATTAAATAATACATCGGTCTTTGCAAATATTTCAGAAAGGGTATGAAGCAAAAAACAGAATTCCTTGCTCTCTAATTTATTTAATAAACTTTCTGCCATCGAAAGTGTGTCAGTATCCCATTCCCTAGAGTCATTAATTATTTTACTAAAAGTTTCAATTATATCTATTCTACAGTTAAAGATTACGTTTATTATTCTTGAATGATAATGCCATCGAGTTTCCGATACTCCTGGCATGCGTCGATTGGAAATTTGTTTTAAAAGATTGGACCGCTTTGTGGATTTATTAAAAAATCGAACGATGCTATTAGTATAGCCAAAAAATAGTTTAAGTTCTGCTATGTTTTCTAGAGATCGGGATAGTACTAAATTTAAAACATGTGCATAACAAGGAATAAAATTTGCCATCGGGCATTCATCAAGGACCTTCTTTTGAACACCACCCCCCTCGCCGGACATAACTGCGGCACCATCGTAGGATTGTCCTATTAACTTTTCCTTGCAGTCGTATGTTTCAAGAATTTTAAATATATGATTGGATAACTCATTTGCATTACGACTTGCGCTAACGTCAAAAAATCCAAGAAATCTTTTTTGTATACCATCCTCTGACAAGTACCGAAATATGGCACTCAGTTGTTCCCTATGACTCAAATCTGGTGTTTCGTCGATCATAATCGACACGAACCGAGCATCATTGATTTCCGTTTTAATTTCGGATTTAATAACCGCCGCGATACTATGTATCAAATCGTTTTGAATATCGTTGGATAAACCTGAAAAAATTGGATTGTGTGTACTTGAACACTGCTCTAAATGGGATTCCAATAAAGTGTCATATTTAGATAAAAAATAAACCGCTTCGACATAATTGCCACGATTATCTGAACTAGACCTTTCATCATGACCGCGAAATGCTAACTCCTGTCTGCCTAATAAAATGACCGTGTCAATAAAACGTTCCATTAGTTTCCGATTTTTATCTACTTTTTTATTATGAACAACGAAAGAATTTCCTAAAGAAGTTTCAATGCGATTCGTGCCGAATTCGTGTAGGGATAAACAACAACGAATATGTTTTTCTGTCTTAATATGTTTTTTCGAAGAATTAACTAAATTATTTATATCAGTGAAACCCGTTCGGCTCCAAACACTGGCGGAGTTTGAAAAAAGAAGACAAGGAAAACAAAACATTTTATTAAGCTTGCAACTCCCAGTTAGCCACTTATATTTTTGGTATAAGGAAACATTAAAATGTGTCACAAAACCATCTCTCCTTTGGTAATTAATATTTATAAAAGGCATAGAGCGCCCTACGTCTATAACTTTTTTTTATCAAGAAAAGATAGGTTACTAAAACTATTTGAATCCTCCAGGAGGAAATCAGTTAAACAGCAATCTACACTAATCAAAGACATTTCCAAAAAAAAATCTAAAACTGCACTAAAATTAAGAAGCTAAAATGTTTTTATCAGTAAGTTGGTAATAAAAGAAACTAAAAAATTACACATTAACCTTCACTTTCACTTTCACATCTAACTTTTCACTATTTTAATTTAAGATTTTATCAAATTGGCTTTACAAAACACTAGATTTTTTCAAGTTATTGCACTTGTGCAACGCAGTCTGTCAATAAATTCCAACTGATTCTAAATTAAAATTTGAATTCCTGCTTAAAAAAAAAAACAAGTGTCGGTATTTTATTTGACATGAACTTCTCTTAAGCGATATGCTGAATTTACTCTGCTGACAAATTGCCATAATATTCTACCATATTTTATTTCATAAGACAAAAGTATAACAATAAATTTGTAAAAACATCGAAGCATTAACTATCACAAGAGAGAAAAATGAAAGCTCAACTTCTTACATCAACACGCATATTAATATCAACATCAAATTCAAAATCAAGAATCAACCCACATAACACATTCAGATATTGTCATAAGAAAAAAGAAATAAGTCAAAGAACACCGTGTTATTAGACACAATGTTGCAAAAAAAACGAGTCAAACGTAGCACCTGCATTCCTGCAACATGTTGATATCTTCCGATTGAAACGCAATGCTAATCGCAAAAGGGAGAATGAAATGAAACAATTCCAAGTATTCAGCGTGAGATTTGGTTTATAAGACGAAATGTAGCGTTTTTTCTTTGAATATAAAAGCGGGTGTTGAACAAAGAGGATCGGAACCGCAATGCTTGTAGAAGAAAGGGATATAAAACAAGTAAATAAGACGGAAAAATATTTTTTATTCTATTATAGAGAGCAGCGGTAGTTGAAAACTTTTTACTAAGAGTATTTTTGTGACTCTTCGTTGGTTTGTTGTTTGTGATTTGTGGATTGTGGAATGTGGTTGAATCTTGATTCCTGAATGAAGTATGAAGATACAGACGAGAGGTAGAATGAAAATATTAATTTTATTCGATAGCTTATGTGTGAGTGTGTGTGTAGATTTTATTTTATAATTAAAATACGGGACGGGTTTCATTTTTCATATATTTATTTGGCAGATAGTGCTTACTTTTGGTGGATTTTTAAAAGGGAAGACGGTAGGAATCGTGTTATATGGACGCCACGCCACTGGTATATACTTTAGTAATAAACTGGGGTGCTATTCCTCAGCAGATGCATACATATATTTAGTGCCCCATTTTAGGTCGAACAAAACGAGAAATTAGAAATTCACATTTTACAATCATCTTTTTAAATTGCATGCCATCCGGTATCGGACGGGAATGGAGTTACTAGAAAATCCTATCATTAATTCGGGACACCTGTTACAAGTTATCTTTTTATGCCATTTTATGGCATGCCTACATTCAAAAATTGTTCAGTACATCATGAACGGTTGCTTCTGTTTATTTTTACAATTGGGAGACGTTACAAAAAGAAGGTGCCATGTTTCATCTGGTATTTCCATGAGTACTGAAACTCGAAACGTTTATACCTTCTTTAGATTTTGTGAAATATCCTATAAGTGTTCAATTGATTTTATTGTATTTGCTTAAGCACTTCTTATTAGTACAGCTACTCCTGTAAAATTTCTCTATTTGATAGACGTTTTTTTTTTTTAATTAATCATTAATAGCTAAAAAGATAATGGTTGAGGTAATCAGATAGATGTTCGAACCTTAAATTCTCGAAATATTTAAAGTGGTGATTACTGCAGCCATACTGGTCCCAATTTCGTGCAACTACAAGTTTCTCACACCAGCCCCAAAATTTTGACGAAGTATTTTGAATTGCTGAAAAAATCGTGCTTTTATATGCACGTCATCGACAACTTGAAAGATGACTATAGATTGTATCAAGAACAAAAATTTATGTTTGACGTTTCGTGCTACTTTCACAATGCGTCATTAAGATAGGGGATGCTAGATTTAAGCGCAAACTGGTTATTCATTGAGAGACCAATTGCGGGAGGTACTTCAATTCCATCTGTTGCCAGGGTGGCGTGCCAGTGGGTACTCACGATATTTTGGTATTTCTTCCGCTGGCATAATATTCATTTGCCGTCGTCACCATAGAACGAAATTCAAGTCCGTTCAACTGGAATTACATTGGGCGCGTTCAATTTGCAAGGCAACTACTAGCCCCTTCTATTTTACCCTTCCTCATTGATCGAACTCGCGTGACCATCGTTTAACAAGTGATAGAGCTTTAACTATGAGGGAGCTCGCAGTTGCCGTGCAAATTGAACGCGCCCATTGTCTTTACCCACGAAAGCCATCTGTCTTTGTTTTTATTGCTGCGGCTTCCTGAAATTACGACATAGGAAATTACGCTAAAAAAGGAAAATGGAAAATCAGCCCTCAAACAGTTACAAAGTTGTGACATTTTTGCTGGTGTCCGGTTAATCCTTTCAGATCGTGAGTCGAAGATAATGTCCATAGTTTTTTTCCGCGCGCATCACGTCACCTACCCGACTAAATTAAATTTAAGGGCCATACAGATATGCGACTGGCCAACTAGAAGGAGTTCCCAGAACCTCCTTTTCAACAAGTTAAACCTATCTTTTCAACAAGTTTAATTAAAGCGGGATAAGTGATGCGGGAAGTAATGGACTGCGAAATTAAAAAAAAAAAAAACTATAAGCTGCTATTCGACTGACGATCTGGAAGGAGTTCCTAGGCCCTGTGGGGCTGCTATCTCTTAAAGCAGTTTTTATTAAAGCAGGAACAGCGGCACGCTGCGATCGAATGACAAAAAAAAAACCGATGACAGATTTTCATCTAATGATCTTTAGTTCTCGGAGTACTCGGGACCTGCGGGCCATCTCTTTAACAGCTTTGAGCTTTAATTAAAATCGGGTATTTAGAAGCAAATTTTTGTATACCCTTTTCTAAGGGTGTATTCATGTTGACTCATAGTTTGTAACTTACCTTAATTTTGCCCGTAGACCCTTGAAAGGTACTAAATTCATGATTAGCAACGATCTACCCAGACCGCCCGTCCGCCCATCGGCAAAATTTAGGCTTTCAAACTCCAGCTAGAAATCTGAAGTTTTAACCATATACCTTGTAGGCGCTCAAATGAAACAATTATTCAAATCCGCCCACTGGCACTCCCCACTATCTAAAAAAAACAAATATATTGAAAAAATGGAATTTTGAGCCAGAAAGCTGACATTTTTAATATATTGTCTTCAAATTGCTCGGCAGCTCAAATTTTGAAAATCCGCCCACTGACATGCCCAGAATTAAAAACAACTGTTTTATTGAAGAAATCATTGTAAATGAGATTCCTATTCTGCGCAAAGTATGTAGAGTAGATAAAGTCGTTTTGAACAATTCCTTTATACAAGGTGGCGCAAAAGTTGTGAGGTGGCGCAAAAGTTGTCACCCGATGTTCTTTCGCTGTAATTTTTTTTATGAATGAAAAACTTTGGTTCTGCTTTTGGATTATGTTAATTGGTGTCTTAAGTTTTTTCTGTATAGTTAACTTCACAAATGTCAAAGTAGAATTTACATTTGCCGCCATTTGCAAAAATTATAGCTTCTTCCGATAGGACGATGACTTTTGCGCCACCTTGTATATATAATGTTTTCTGCCATGCCCACTTTTAAGCGGCGTTTTTTTGCAAACGTTTTTTTTCGATAAAATCCTTTGATTGTTGTATAGCTAAATATGTAGATCGTTCTAAATAATTCATCCATTCTTAGATTTTTGCCACGCCCATTTTATGCGCGATATGAATAGCCTTTCCCTTTGTTTACTTTTCGATTTGAATAAAAGACAAACATTTGTCCGGGCTTTTTTTCTAAATATTTTTTTTCGTCATTTTCTTGTTTTTCTAAAAGTACAAACATTTTATGGAAAAAATTTCACAATTTCCTGAATTTTTTTTTCTAGGGAAAATGCGGGCTCTTTTCCATTTTAATTTTTTGAGCTTATATCCGGTTTGCGGTTTTTCAGGCAGCCAAAGTTTTTTTTTTCAATTACCTAATAAAAATTAAATGCTGTTCCGTTGGTACGCGCATCACTTGAGAAGCGCTGGACCGATTTGACTCGTTTTTTTTAAATGTTCGTATCAGTCCACACAAGGGTTTAACGGAACGAAAAATTGGAAAAGTTGCTCGAAAAAACTAAAAGTGTTTTTTCCATAGACGATAATAATGTAGTGTAGAACATATTGGGCAATACAATTCTTGGACACAGGCAAAGACGGCCGGGTACAGCTGTAGCAAGCCGTGAAACAGTGGTGTAACTCTGCATTTGAAGTGATTGCAATCACAAGTTTTTGTTGCTCATTCAACCATTCAATAATTAAAGCTGTAGTCAGAATTGTAAGAAATGTCAAAATGTTGTATGCAACTTTGGTTTCCCGCGAATGAAGGGACACAGATTTCGAGCGTCAAATGCATCTAAAAGGCTTCTTATGACATTTTGTCCTGGAATGTTTGTTTACCTTTCCATGAAGTGTGGCAGTGAAAATTAATTTGTAGGTATGTATTCATTGTGCGATTTTGACCCCCAACCCTCCTGGCTCACAGGCAAATCGACTCCTTCGCTATAAACGCATGAATGCCTTAACGTTGAATGCGTTTTCCAACTTTATTTCTTTTTTTTTATCCAAATACATTCCTAGATTAGTTAAAAACATAGGGACGGGCTACAGTCCGCTTGGGCGAACTGTTGGATACCCTATTCTTATTCCTATCCCTCATAAGTGGGCGTGACAAAAGTCTAAGTATGGTTGAATTGTTAAGAACGCTCTACATATTTTGTTATATAACATTTAAAGGATTTTATCAAAAAAAACGCTCCCCAGCTCAAACTTAGGTGTTTTAATAAAATTGTTTTATTTAATTGTGGGCGTGTCAGTAGGCGGATTTAAAAAAAAAAAAACACATGAGAATAAAGGGCCCCTAGAGAGTATATATTATAAATTTCAGCTCCCTACCTCAAACTTTGAATTTTAAAAAAAAAAAAAAAAAAAAATTGCGGGCGTGTCAGTGGGCGGATTTTAAAAATATTTACACATGAGCATAAAGGGCCCATAGAGAGTATATATTATAAATTTCAGCTCCCTAGCTCAAACTTTGGATTTTTAAAAATTAATATACCCTTAGAATAGGTTATAAAAAAATTGTTTTATTTATTTGTGGGCGTGACAGTAGGCGGATTTTGAAAAATTTTTATCCTGAGTAGTTTTAGGAGTCATAGATCATATATACAAAATTTCAGCTTTCTAGCTCAAAATTCGATTTTTTCCAAAATTTTGTTTTTTTGAGTTTGTGGGCGTATCTGTGGGCGGATTTCAAAAATTCGTAAACTTGATTATTTCGGGACCCTAGAGAGTATATGGTTAAAATTTCAGCTCTCTAGGTCCAGTTTAAAGGCCTAATTTTTGGCTACAGACGGACGGACGGACGGACGGACGGACATGGCTAGATCGACATTACTATCGATGCTGATCATAAATATAGTAACTTTTAGGGGTCTACGGGCAATATTAAGGTATGTTACAAACTATGCGTCCAAATTAATATACCCTTAGAATAGGGTATAAACACAACTTATTACCCATGCCGAGTGTCATAAGGAACTCGTTATAACAGCAAAATCATTCCAAGATCCAAAATTCCTCTTCCGAAAACGAATTATCTATTTAGTGCAAAGGGCTACTTTACTCCACTTAAAATCTTCTGGATACAGATACAGTGCAGATCATTAGATAATTCTGTAAAATAATAATAATCTTTAAATCTATATCTTATCCTTCCAAGTTTTGCAAAGTTTTCAGCACAAACTGTAGTACACGCTATCCCTGATAGCCATCACTCTTGCATCAGATACACCTAAATACATACCCAAGTAATAGCTCTCAGACATATGGATAAGTTCTTACGCTTTTTTTTTCATCAGGATTACAGTAACGAACGTTAACAAAACTGTTTATTTTTTCAAGTAGGCATTGCTGCTTACGAGTATTATAGTCGTCTCGTCCAATAGAAAAAATTAAAATAAGGATACATTTCGTTTAGATAGTCACTTCTTCACTGGAGGATCTAAATCAATTTTATATTGGTGAGTTTACAAGTGAGTCGCGATGACGAGTAATGAGTTTCAGTAAATAGTTTACTTATGGTTAGGTTAGGTTTATGTGGATGTCGGCAGAAACCGAAACACTTAGACCAATTTAGGTCCATTGTGATACCACGTATATTATCTACCTCAACTCTGTAGATGGGACTGGCCAACGACACGCGGTTGTTCTCAAACGGTCCCCCATCTACGTACTAACCGCGCCCAACGTCGTTTAATTACGGTGATCTGACGAGAACCGATTAACTCGACGTGGTATGGTCGTTGGTTTCTAGTTTACTTATAAATATATTTGTTTTATTATTAAGCTTCTTCGGTACTGAATTGTGTATACTGAAAAGGTATGATATAAATGTCCTGAGTTTCCGCCGGTCCGTCTGTCAACGTAGCTCCAGCAACAATGAATGGATGGATATTCTGCAAACTTCGTATTTAGGATGTCTTGGCTTATAACTGGCAATCATTTTTTTACTCTATCATTTTAAATAACGGTACCCGCCATACATACAACTAGTTCTTACAGTACTGATTTTCTCAAAAATACCTATAACTTTTTTGATCGTTTTTGAAATATAAAATCATTGAGGTGAGCGTTAGAAAATGGCATACTCAGTTTTTGCGAAAATAGTCGAATAACGGTACTTTACAAAAATGATTATGGTCCCTAGCGAAGTAACCGTCGGAGCGGTTAATTCTCCGAAATCGTCTGAATCGGAGAATATTTGCTTCGAGGAAATCTTCCAAACAGCTGTTCGGAACATTTTCCCGTCACAATCTAACGCACACGGACAGTATGCGTTGAAGTATGATGAAGTGCATTTT
Source organism: Portevinia maculata (assembly GCA_949715645.1). Lineage (NCBI taxonomy): Eukaryota > Metazoa > Arthropoda > Insecta > Diptera > Syrphidae > Portevinia > Portevinia maculata. Next base: position 228,937,899 of record OX454526.1, read on the forward strand.
TTCATGTTTTTGACACAAGTTTTTTTCCGAAATCGTCCGCCAACATTTTGTCGCGGAATCCGATGACAACTACCTCGAACATAAATTGAATGTCCGACGGTTACCTCGCTATGGCAGAATATCTCAAGTTATTTCTAAGAAAATGTACACACCGACTTATATTACTATTGGAAACAAATTTGTGTATACTAATTGTTGGAACTATTTTTTAACTTTTTTATTAATAAAAACGTTTTTTACATTTTTCTCAAAAAAGGGCGACGTAATTATAAAGGGTCTTTCATTTAGGTCTAGACAACTTCTTTTTAATATAAAATGCAAACTACTTGAGATATCTTTTATTGGCTTGAATTGCTATCAAAACATTTATGAATGGAATTCGACTTCCTACATAAGTCCACCACGGGAACGTATGCAGCGGTCGATACGTTGAACCAAATTTTCGATGGCCTGTCCGCACATTTCGACCGATACGGCCGCTATTGTTCGTTCAATATTGGCTCGGAGCTCCTCTAACATTGCCGGCTTGTTAGGATTTAATGTAGCGCCATAAAAAAAAGTCTGGAGGCGTTAAATCACATGATTTCGGCGGCCAATAAACGGGTCCATTTCTCGAGATAACACGTTCCCCAAACTGAGACTTCAATAACTCGATTGTTGCACCCGCACAGTTCTAACGTCTACGCTCAGACGTACGCGAATGATGTTGCCGTACTTCCTGTTGGATCATGCATAGCTACTGGCTGCGCCAAAGCGCAGGCGGCCCTAGACGTGATCGACGAATGGCACACTAGGAATGGGCTCTCGGTCAATCCTCTCAAAACTAAGGTTGCTTTATTTACGAGAAGGAGGAAAAAGATCGGGTTGGCTCAGCTAAGGCCAAAAGGCGTCACAAATCAACTTTGCAATGAAGCAAAATTTCTGGTAGTTGTTGCATGTTGAGCTGAAGACTGCGAAGACGGTGTCAGCTTTCTGGCAGTTTAAGGGCATTTTCGGCAAGACATGGGGCTAATCACAGAAAAGAGTCCAATTACTTACACGGCTATGATAAACCGATTTCTAGTATATGCATCGATTGTTTGGTGGAATAAGCTTTCACGTAAATACGTTACTGCTGCTTTCGGCAAACTCCAAAGGAAGGTGTGTCTCAGCTGCGCGGGGGCCTTCCCCAGCACGCCTAGCTAGAGCCTAGATTCATTATTGAACATCCCGCGCCTTGATGTTTACATCATGGGTTGCACAATCATGTCTATCTCACGTTTAAGAAGAGGTGGCTTTTGGTATAACTCGCACTGGAGTTTTGATGAACTTGCGCTACGGTTGTCCTTCGACTCCTGTCTTATAGAAATGCCGTCCGATGCAATGACACCGGAACTTCGGTTGATGCTCAACTACGAAGTCGACTTTCCTCATGTTCAGGACTGGCACTGGTCAGACTCTGACCCTGGAAAGCAATGCAGTATAATCTTCACGGATCTGTCTCTGGAGCGCCAGTCAGGCTGCGCTTAAAACCTTGCTCAACCCCTTAACCTGGTTTCGACTAACCTAAAGTCCTTTTCTGTGTTGACGTTTAGTTTAAAGGATATGTGTGTCATATTTATATATCATATATCCCTTTTTTTAATTTGTCTTTAATGCCTTTGTTTTTGTTCGACGTATTAGTTTAACTTAGTTCTTTTGAAGACCTGCCTTTTTCCCTCTTTTTGGTAGCTTGTCTCATAAATATATTTTTAATATAAACACATTCATTATGTTATTATTAGATATTTGTATACCTTAAAATGAAAGAAACTTAAGCGAGCAAGTTATAGGGTTAGCTACAGCAAATGGAAATTATACAACAATTTCTAAGAAATTGTATTCTGCTTTTAAGCAAAACTGCTTGAAAATTCAAATTATTTCAAAGTCACGTTAAGAGCCGAAAATCATTCCAACTGGCCGACGCAATTTAATCAAGAGTAAACAAAACTATTTTCTGTTTTTTTCCTGTATCTACATAGCTATTCCTTCCTTGGTCTTTACCTTGCCGTTAGATAAACAGCACGCTCCAACGTTGTTTGTCTATATTCAATATACGTGAAGCTCCAATCAATCTGCCCACGATGGCCATGAGTTATTGTAACTCGCAATCGCACGCTTCATTTAGTTTCTTTTTCAATGAGAAGCAGTAAATTGCTCTTAACCTTGAAGATTGTGATATTCATGGTAAAATGCATATCCTTTCAAGTGACACTTGTATGAAATTATATATTCCACTCCGTCCACAACACTGTTTTCATTCCTCTCTGGCATTAAAGTAACAAAAAGAAACGCATAAACCTGATTGCAATGTCCTTAGAAAGCTCTCTCCGCTCTTACATAAGACTGAGGCGAATGAGTAATATTTCGCCATCTTTTTTCCTAATTTTACTGCTTTTGCTGGCCATTAAGTGGCAGTATTGGATTTGTGGATGCTTTCAACATTTTTTAATTTATCAGTAAAAATATGTAGTTATTATTGTTTTTAGGCAAACAATTTCGAACAATACATTTTTACGATGGGATAGAGTACATTTAAAGTTTGGATTTAGTTAGTGCATCCTTTCTCACCTTGCGGTCGAAAAAAAGAATGGTCGCAGTCTGTCTACAAAATAAAGTCATTTATGAGTTCCCTGAGTTCCTGCGACAACATGTCGATGCATTGAATAATATTCTCTTCCATTTCCCATGATATATTTTTGTTGCATTCCAGCATTACCGGGTAAACATCGAAAAAGTACAAACAGTTGTGTGAGGTATGCTGCTGCTCGCTCATTCTTTAGTAAAATGTTGCTCACACAAAGCCTTTATAGCGATTTGAAAGTGTGAGAGGATTTATTTGAGGTGCGGTGTTGAAAAATTTAAAAAAAAAATCAAAGTATCGGGTGCGTAACTCTGACATTCTTTTTTGTGTTCCTCTAAGATTCGTACACATAAACACCGCGGGAGAAAATGTGGAACGATTGTTCTTAATTTCGGTTCTTTTCTTTGATAAAATGTGAAAAACACAAACGGAGATACAAGTAAGGCAGAGTATCTTCCTCACGTGAAAATAACAGTCGTTACTAACGTGTGAGCAGGAATTAGTTTTTTTTAGTATTTGTGGCAAGTTTTTTACGTCTAGGTTATGATCAGAATTAAGGGTGTCGTAACACTCCAGTGGCATATGGTTCTCAATGTAGGACAGCGTACAAAAAGTATGAGAGCAAATAAACGGCAGCTGAGGTCGATAAGCTTAGCTTGGCAGAAAGATTTGTTACTCCTTGATTGAATAAGAAGTTCCAAGTTCCGAAAAAAGCCTTCACGTCTAAGAACCTATTTCAAAGAAAATGGAACGAAACCGGCTTAATTGGTACTGTCATGTTCTATTGAAGGTAGTGCCTTTCGTGTTGACACCTGCCCTACGCACTTTTGCTCTAATCACATCTCCTTGCCGAAATCATGTACAAGTTTGGATTAATTCGGAAGAGCTTCTTCGAAACTGCGCATTACACCGCGTGTTTTCAAGTGTCACGCTACACAACTGGATCAGTGTTGCCGGGAAGATTTGGTCTATTATCGATCTGCCGGGCGGAAGCCACACTAGTGCGTGCCAATTAGTGTGTTGCAGAACAGCGTAAGCCGTTTACACAATACTGTAGATAGGATCTTATTATTTGATCTTCTAATCTGTCTATCTAATGTTCCGGTATCAATTCGAAGTAAAAACTTGTATTAAAAGTTGTCCAATTGTTGACCATACGTAAGGTTAGGTTTATGTGGCTGTCGGCAGAAGCCGACACACTTAGACCAATTCAGGTCCATTGTGATACCACGTATATTATCTACCTGTAGATGGGACTGGCCAACGACACGCGGTTGTTCTCAAACGGTCCCCCATCTACGACGGTCCCCCATCTACGTACTAACCGCGCCCAACGTCGTTTAATTACGGTGATCTGACGAGAACCGATTAACTTGACGTGGTATGGTCGTTGGTTAATTGTTGACCATACATAAACCCCAAAAATTCTTGTGAGTTTTGGAGCATTTTATAAATTCGGTTTTTGGAGGTTAAAAAATGCTGTGCAAATGTCACTTTGCAAAATGCTTTTTATTTTTTTATTTATTTTTTATGCTCTCCTGGTTTGTTGCTTTAACTGGCTGAGGTTGATCAAAATATATCCATGTTTTACATGGATTTCAAGAAACATATACTCCACCTCGCACCTACTCCCGAAGGAAGGTACGTTGCGATCTTGCTGAGGTAAATAATCTGACTCAGCTTGTATATGAGCCGAAACGAATACCCGACATTAGCAATCAAACCGGCAGCACACTGGACTTGTTTCTTACCTCTCACCCTGAACAATACACCATAAACGTATGATCGCCCCTAGGTTGGCCAGACCAGTTAAAAAACAAACTCCTAAAAGAACCGTATGGCAGTATGAGGAAGCCAATTGGGAAAAATTAAACGGTTTCTTTAAGAGTTTTAACTGGTCGCTGTGCTTCCTCGACATCGACGTGGACGCTGCTTCTGATATGGCTACAAACATAATTCACCTGGGCATGAAATCGTTCATCCCTTACAGGATAAAAAGTGTCAAACCCAAGGTAAGCGCATAGTGTGACTCGAACTGCAAAGAGGCTGTAAGCTTAAAAGAGGTAAGTTTTCGGTCATATAAGGCCAACCTATCGGAGGATAGCCGAAAAAAAAGTTCAAATGAACCAGAAATGACTGCAATCCCCATATTAATCGTGTCAAATTCTAATACGACAACAATTTGCGGCAAAAAATACTACAAAGTCCTACGGGTACTAAAAACTTTTGGTCGTTTGTTGAAAACATTAAGAGTTCGGCCTCGTCATGTACCTCGGCACTCATTTACATTGGCATTCTAGCTGTCAACTCTATAGATAAAGCCAATCTGCTTGCTGCTCACTTTGCAGCTAGCTCAACGCTCCCAATTGTGCTTTATCTCCCCCTGTACTCGAGCGCGTAGAATACTCCATGGGACAAATCCACTTCCGCACTCTTACAGTGGCTAAAGCACTTCACGATATTGACGTTCACAAACCCGCTGGTTCAGACGGTATTTCCCCTATTTTCAATGTGTGCTATTGTGAACGAACGATTCTAAAGGATTTTGTCAATCGCAGTCAATTAAAAAAATGCGATTGACAAAAATACCAAATGAATCGTTCGTTCACAATAGCACACATTGAAAATAGTCAATTATCAATTGTCGATTGATCTTCGCAATAAGGCTCATATGCTGGTGTTCCCCAAAGCGCTGTTTTGTTTCCAACTCTCTTTCTCAATTTATAAATGCTCTTCTACCTCTAATCCAATTCACTCCTTCGCTGATGACAGAACTCTCCGCCTCTCGTATTCGATTCTTAGTTCATGCCCCTCATCTTTGGGTGTGAAACTGGAACGGCAACGTATGTAAGCTCATTGAATTCCGATCTTGATAGATGCTTCCAAAACGCAATTCTGTCTTCTGTCATTAAAACAAAAACCCAAACGCCCTGTCATTTCATGGACAATGACATGGTGTTTGGCACTAGTATCGCCGAAACCGAATGGATTTCCATTCTCGGTATGTGTGTTAATGACAACGTTCGTTGGAATGCCCTCATATTCGATGTCGCCAAGAACGCTGCGAAATGTCGAGGCTTCCTCAAGGGTGCCAGCAATATTTTACCCCATCCGATCTGGCTACAATTTTTAAGTCATTTATTCGACCCAAACTTGAGTTTAACGCTCATATCCGGGCCGGTGTCCCAGTCACATATTTGGAGCTACTGAACAGAATACAAAACGCGCGATAAAACTTTTTGACGATCGGGATATCGCGGAAACGTTTGACTCTCTTAGTCATCGTCGCAATGTCTCTTGTCTATCGCTGTTTTATCGATATTTCCACCATAAGTGCTCAAACGAAGTAGCCAGCTGCATTCCACCATAAGAACATTTCAACCGCAATACCCGCCATGCCATGAATGAGCATCAGTTCACCCTTAAGACTGCATTCGGTCGTACAGTGATATACAAAGAATCTTTCCTTAGCCGTGCAACACGAATGTGAAATGCTCTTGCTCGCTCCATTTTTACCTCACATTATAATCTACAAACATTTAAAACCAAGGTGCATCGGCATCTCTCCCTATCTTGTCCTTATTTCATTAACGCCCGCGGTTTGTATATGCTATTACATTATAAGTGTACTGAAAAATCCCCTTAGCACGTACTAAGGAGCATTATAAAAAAAAAAAAAAACAGTAAGCCCAAGCAATGCTTGTGCCATCTACTTCTGATACTCTACTATATTAAGCCGTTTTAAATATAAAAAAAAATATAGGGACGGGCTACAGTCCGCTTGGGCGAACTGTTGGATACCCTATTCTTATTCCTATCCCTCATAAATGGGCGTGACAAAAGTCTAAGTATTGTTGAATTGTTAAGAACGCTCTACATATTTTGTTATATAACATTTAAAGGATTTTATCAAAAAAAAACGCTCCCTAGCTCTAACTTGGGTGTTTCAATAAAATTGTTTTATTTAATTGTGGGCGTAGGCGGATTTAAAACATAGGGACGGGCTACAGTCCGCTTGGGCGAACTGTTGGATACCCTATTCTTATTCCTATCCCTCATTAGTGGACGTGACAAAAGTCTAAGTATAATTGAATTGTTAGAGAACGCTCTACATATTTTGTTTTATAACATTGGAAGGATGTTATGGAAAAAAAACTTTGGTTTTTCAATAAAATTGTTTTATTTAATTGTGGGCGTGTCAGTGGGCGGATTTTGAAAATTGTATCTTCCGAACAGTTTTAGGAGTCATAGATCATATATAAAAAATGTCAGCTTTCTAGTTCAAAATTAATTTTTGCCGACGGACGGACGGACAGACGGACATGGCTAGATCGACATTACTATCGATGCTGATCATAAATATAGTAACTTTTAGGGGTCTACGGGCAATATTAAGGTATGTTACAAACTATGCGTCAAAATTAATATACCCTTAGAATAGGGTATAAACAGACAATTATTGCATCAACCCAAAATGTTGTACTTAAAAATTTAGATTTTGAAAAGTTTGTAACTCTTTAAATGTATAAGAATGCAAAATTGGTTCGCTGTTAGTCTTGTTTTTGGCATTTTTAACGAAACATTTTTTTGATTTGGTGCCCGGTAAGTAAAATCTTGCCGAATATCCAAAAGAATAATTAGGTCGTTATGAGAAGCTTCTTAAAGGGCTTTGCCGGAAATGTATGAGCAACTGGTGCCTTTTTTTTATGGCACACTAACTGTACCTAGCAGGATGTGTAGAGTACTTCAATGCAAACAATAGTTATTACGGCAGCTCAGCTCTAAAATACATCCGTCTCGAGTTATGCGCCCTAATCTATAACTCGTATTTATGTAATTAGAAAAACTGTATACGTCCTATTAGATTAGGGCGCATAACTCGAGGCGGCTGTACTTTAGAGCTGAGATGCGATGGTAACTATTGTTTATATCGAAGTACTCTACATATCCTGCTAGGTCGGGTTGGTGTGCCATCAAAAAAGGCACCATTTTTAGGATGACTGTGACATTTAGAATGACTGTCCCTTTAAATGTTTTTATCAGCATGAATTACAGATGATGGTGAATGAAACTGTTTGTAAAATTATATCTGTTGAATAGTGTTCTTGGAAAATTTGAAGAACAAATGTCCACTCATTCTTATACGAGCATAGACATGCAACACACTCATTCACTTTATCCCCCTTTTGAAAGTCTATTACGTACCGAGTTTGCGTACATAGGAAAAGTGAACTCTATATTTCTTACTCTCTGAGAGAAAATGAATAATGATGATTAATGAGGAGAATGTGAAGCTGCTTTCACAATGCGGCTGGAGGTTTATTCCAATTAAAATGTTTTTTTTTTTTAAATCTTCAACTTCTTAGAGATCTTGAGCTACTAACTTTCAATAAATTTTGAAACAAACCCAAGATAAATAAACAAACTTCATCCCTCAAGTCGTACCAGCACCAGTCAAAAAACTCACACACTTTGTACACGCAAAAAAAAAAACAAACATTGTGCTGCTGCTTCTGCTGAATGCTGATGATGAGATTGAGACTTGCGGGTGCTACTACAATTAGACGATAATTCGATTCAGTTCAGATGTTTACTTCAACGCGACGAGTTCGGACAAAAACCTGACTAACGAATACGAATTTCAAAAAAGGGTCAATAAAAAATCTAACACACATCTTCGTTTCTTGCGAATGAATTTAAATTTAGACCTAGACAAATTTGAATAATATTTATAATTAACCCCAGACTTGTATATCGCGTAATAGTGTAAAACAATAATATATGCATGAGTTTTCTTTGCATATAGAAAGTGTAAATGAATTAAAACAAAAAATAATGACACGTAAATAGATTTAACACAATATACAAAAGACAACTTCGGTTATCGATTAGTTAAAGTTCATAACAATAAAAGGGAAGAAAAAATAATACCATTTTGGGTATACAATTTTGTGAAATTTTGGTTGCGCTCGCACAAGGGATATTATATAGAACGTTCACGAGGATGGCGATGGTGGAAGGAATGACGTCTATCGATTTAGGACCTATCCCACCAACGACACCAGAATCGGGCAAGGGTAATACCGAACCTGGCCTGCAGGAAGAGCACATCGAGACACCTGAAGAGAGGTTTGTTTATTGTGTAGAACAATTGTCGAGCCATTCGGCATGGGTGTAGTACTCGTATTTTGTAATTGAGAGTGACGTATTTTTGTACACAGGACCCTCCAAATCGATAATTCCACTCATACTCCTTGGTAGATAATGTATCTACTTCGTCAATGACAATGCTATTAAATTATTTGCCTGGTGCGTCATTCAGCTCTGGAATATTATCCGTGAAGGGATACGGCATCGGCGTCGTGTGTCCTTGTACTGTTAGTATCAAATCGGGTGTGTTACCCAAAAGTGATGTCATATATCAGGTTGAAAGGACATTTTAGTTGGGAGACTACAATGAAATCAGTTCGGTGTGTCATCCGTTTATATAATTAATTTATACAAATATTCAAATTTATTTTATTTGAAATTCTTTCCCTCTGATTTACTCTTAACAACATTAAATCCAATTAATATAAATTGAACATTTTCTATTTTCATTGAAGTAAATGAAGTACCTTATATATTCGTACGGTGGTGGTGGTGGTGGTGGTGGTTGTTTTAATTGTTTTCGTCTGATAACTTCAACTATAAAATAAATATATTCATTGTTTTTTTCGTGCAATTATAGCTACTGATTCTTTTTGTATCTACTCAAATGAGTTTATTCATTCAGAATTCTCGTTCGCTAATTATATTCAATGGGAACAATTTTAATTTAGTTTTTTTTATGATAATTTTGCGAATTGTGCTTATTTAGTCAATGTGGAACGTGATAACGCGGCTTACAGTGTTTGATTGTGTATAAATTTGTATCGATTGTTTTGCATTGTTCTGTTATTCATTGCACATTGATAAGTATCGGCCTTCGCATGGCATGTGTATTTCAAACAAAACAGATGGGCGAGTGACATGTGATTTTTTTTATTAATAACCAAATACCGCTGCTGTAACTAAATGTGCGTGCATTTAGGGTACCTCGAATTCTCACATTTCCCTTCTAGTTGCTCTTTCAAGGTATAAGCTGAATCCAAACACACACATGCTTTCGAGTAGTATTAAGATTGAGTGCAAGTCGAATTGCACCACTCATTTTGTGTAAAATTGCGTAATTTTTAGTTGCCGAGTATCACAACGCAGAAAAATGTATCTTTCACTATTGAAGTGTGTCTTTTAGTAAGTGAATGCAAGGGAGAAGTTCTTATTTGATTTAGTAATGAAACGCACTAACTAATTGAAAATTGCCAATTCCCACTTGGAGATAAAATATTAAATGGAATACATGGACACCATTAAGTGCAAGTTTTTAATCATTTAGTCATAAGTAGGGCACTTAACAGTAACCAGTGACACTCGTTCTCGTTCTTGCGTCATTAAGACCTTTAGATATGAAGTTGCAAGTTTTCATTTGACATAGAAATACTTTTTAAAGTTTCACGATAAACGAGATGTTCGTGCAAAACGCAACCTCTTGTTTAGTACACTCATTGCCTCATCTTTGATGTGCCCCGTCACAAAATCTTCTTGAAAACAAATTGTAGGCAATTTCTTACCAAGCATTTTACTCTACCAAAAAAATAAGTAAGCTTTTTCATTAAGGACGAAAATTATGAAACGCTCTTATATCGAACATTTTCTAAAACAATTTGGCATTAAGAACGGCTTGTTGGTTGATCTCCCTTTTACGACACTTGTGGCCTCCAGTCACATCAATACACGAAATTACATGCACACTTGCCGGGCAGCTTCGAGATTTTAAATATGTCGGTAGGTACCCAAAGGTTTCAGTGATTTATTCTTTACATCGCCTTCAATTAGAAAGCGTTGTTTCTCGAGGGGTGCTGTAACGATATTTTTAGCCCGTACCTACACGGGTGTGTGATTTCCGAACTCATAAACAATATCGTAATGGTTTTGTTTGTATTCGACCGTATTTAAGCATACTTTTGTATGCAGGCTTGACGGTCTTAAAATTTGCACCAAAGGGTTTCTTCATTCACCGTTTTATTAAAATAAATGTTTATCTGACCTTGTCGGGCTCAGTGGTTAGTGTGTCGGAATACTAATTGTAAGGTCGCCGGTTCAGTTCCCGCCGGTGCCAAAAAAACATCTTGAGTTTTTTCCACCGCCCCACCTCTTGCGCACGTCTGACAAACATCCAAGAGTATTAATTTTCATGAGAAGCTTGTCAAATTTGCCGTTCAGATTCGGCTTAAAATTGTAGGTTCCTTCCACTTCGCACAAGAAAGTGGTTGGAGAAGCTAGGTTTTAGGCCCTGTATGGGCCGTTAATGCCTAATATTTATTTTTTATTTGTTTTTACATTGAGGGTGTAGTGATTTGTTCGTTGCATTACTGACTGGGGAGTTCCATGTTCGAACCCCATCAGTAAGACCTAAAATAAAAAACAATCGCAATGCCGGCTGCTTTAGCTGAGGGCGGTACCCTCTTTTGCAAGTTTGGTCTTTGTGTTTCTTACCTTAATATGTATATGTTCATATCCAACAAGTATTTCTTTAAATACAATCAGGACTGACAGTTTGGAAAATTTACCAAAGGAACTGAAGCTTTTAAACAAATCTCGAATCGATACTAGCGGAAAACAGTGATAGATGAGGACAAACCTACTTACTTTAAGAAGTCGTAAACATCCTAAACGCCTTCCTCAAACGTTTAATTCGTCCTTAAAATTCCTAGAAGTTCTTTGTGGTCAAGCTTACTTAAGTAATGGTTAGCCAGATATTTCCGTCTACAACGAACAAACCCCTCCCATTCACCCGATGTTTTAACTTCCATTACGCATATATCATCGCTGTGTTAGCACGTGTCCGTTTTTGAAACCCCAGTCTACTGGCATGCTTCCAAAGAATGCAGTGTCCACACAGGATGGAAATTGTCGTTATTTGTTGAGATCTACTTAGGTGCAGATCCCCTTGTTCAATTTTGGCAATAAGGTCTTGGATACCCCACCTTTTTAGTTCTTCTTTCACTTGATATTTCTATGACAATTTCCAGTACATCTCCAGGAGTCTGAGTGTTTCAATTAATGTACAAAGCCTTTGCCACAAAAAAAAAAAACAAACTGACTGCACTACGTCAAGCTCTAATTTCGCGTGTACTGCACGGTTTTGTGTCGGCTTTCTTTACAAGATGTTTTCCTATATTTTTTGGAAGCCAAGAGAAATCCATTTTTTTTTGAAAAAGCCATCGGTGATTAGGAGTCAGAAATTACAAGTAGATTTGCCTTATTATTTTCGAAGGAATTATGATTATCGGCGAATTACCATAAGCACTCCCTTAATTGATACCCGCGGAGACATGGCGTCGTCCACTGGGAGGTCTATGTACTTCATATGGAATCCAATTACTCAAAAACCTTCATTATCCGATAAACAAAGCAGACGCTTGAATTTTGCTTACAGGAGCAACCAGTCCAGACATCAGTCGAGCACGTCGAACGCTACAGTGATACACTAAATAGTAATTTTAATCCCTACATGCATGATTTTATTGGGTCTTTAGCCGGTCATTAAACAAGCTTCTATCTATCTGTGTATATACGTATCATGCAGGTCCATATTTCATACCTTTTGCTGTTAGTTGGTATATAAACAGTGAAATTTCTCATTTTGCTATTTTCTATAAGATGATTTGCTCAGTAGTGGAATGGGGGACAGATGAAGTTAAAGTAGTGATAAGTAAAAATAAAGCACCCTTCAAAGCTCGCCTTGAATTGGAATACTGACTTTGCAAGGGAGCCGCGAAGAGAAAGTGTGCCACAAGCAAAGTGTATTGAGCTGTAAGAAATTTCTCTTTCGGTTGCTGATAAGAGCCAGCCTTGAACCGGAGCACAACCCTCTCTAAAATAGCCGCTAAGGGTGGAGAAATACTAAGAAAATCCTTTCGTCAAAGTTAATAAACAATGCATAAAAGCAGCTTCTTGTGGATGACGGAAAATACTAGACAAGTGGCAACAGCATTGTGAAGGATTTCTTAATCGTTCCTCGGATGTACTTTATAAGAGCCGTTCCTAAGAATGAAGAAGTTACCGCCACTATTGTCGAAGATGTTGATTTTATTAGTGGCGCTGAGAGGAGTCTCCAAAACCAACGTACTGAAGGTCTTGGACCGGTAATAGGGGTCGAGGAAAATAGTGAAGGAAAATAGTGAGATAAGGGCACTCCCGATTGAGTCACCAAAGAGTGTCATTCAAAATCGGTGTATAGTAGGGCAGCGTCCTAAGGCCTTTGATATTTATTACAGCCCTTTATAATAAAACAATTTGAAGGAAAAGTGACAGGCCCCTAAGTGCATCAATTTTTCTTCGCTGACGATCAAGTAGGTTGGATGAAATGGTAGGACAACTCGGCCACCTTCTGTGACCGAAAGCCGAAAGGAAGGCCTACGAAAGCCGTCCCAAAGATATCGACGTTCATATACAATCGTGAAAGAGAGGCAGGCCTTAAATGCGACAACACCAGAATTTTATTGGCTTTAGTGACTTGACGGAAAACCCCAGTTGCGTCCGTAGTGATACATGGAAGTGGGAGGGCTATGATCCCTCTAGTCCGGATTCTTGTCGTTAAAAAGAAGTTTAGCGGACACGGGGTGTTTCTATTTTAATTAAAAAATTAAAATTGACTCATGCGGACTTTATGGGCGACATACACCTGGTACGCAAACCGTAGCCGAGGTAAAGCTTGACATAGCCTCCTGCTGGCATTCCTGTCTTAGGCACCTGTTAACGATCGTTTGCAGTTTCCTTGTGATAAAAGCGTTCACTTTCTAAGTTCTACACCCGTCTAACTGCAGGGATTAAAATGAATCATTCTTTAACTGGTGTGTAAGCTTATTACTATTCTGTACTTTTAAGCAACATTCGTAACGCAGATTTTGCTTTGCCGATTCAACTGGCAATATCCTGTTCGGTTCTACCATCAGTGAAGACAGTTCTTATATCTACTGGCATGACTTGCACTTCCTGGCATTTCGTGAGGGGTAATATGCATGGCCAATCACTGCAAATTTGAGAAGGGTCTACCTACTCTTGGATGTTTGTTACACTTTCACATGATGTGGAGCAGGAACCATTATTTAAAACATAGGGACGGGCTACAGTCCGCTTGGGCGAACTGTTGGATACCCTATTCTCATTCCTATCCCTCATAAGTGGGCGTGACAAAAGTCTAAGTATGGTTAAATTGTTAAGAACGCTCTACATATTTTGTTATATAACATTTAAAGGATTTTATCAAAAAAAAACGCTTCCTAGCTCAAACTTGGGTGCTTCAATAAAATTGTTTTATTTAATTGTGGGCGTGTCAGTAGGCGGATTTAAAAAAAAAATTAACACATGAGCATAAAGGGCCCCTAGAGAGTATATATTATAAATTTCAACTCCCTAGCTCAAACTTTTCAAATTTTCAAAAAAATTGTTTTATTTATTTGTGGGCGTGTCAGTGGGCGGATTTTGAAAATTTTATATCCCGAGCAGTTTTAGGAGTCATAGATCATATATAAAAAATTTCAGCTTCCTAGCTCAAAATTCGATTTTTTCCAAAATTTTGTTTTTTTGAGTTTGTGGGCGTGTCTGTGGGCGGATTTCAAAAATTCGTAAACTTGATTATTTCGGGACCCTAGAGAGTATATGGTTAAAATTTCAGCTCTCTAGGTCCAGTTTAAAGGCCTAATTTTTGCCGACGGACGGACGGACGGACGGACATGGCTAGATCGACATTACTATCGATGCTGATCATAAATATAGTAACTTTTAGGGGTCTACGGGCAATATTAAGGTATGTTACAAACTATGCGTCAAAATTAATATACCCCTAGAATAGGGTATAAAAATGATGTGAGTCGGACCTGGAATCAATCGGTCAGTAGTCGCTGTTGGCAGTGCGGGTATTGAAACATTATTCGGTCGTTCTTTTGATTATTGTTTCCGCTCATTTGTAAAGGACTAAAGCGAGTCATGTACGGAAATGGTTCTAAAGACACGTTCAATTATAGGTTGATATCTACACACTATACACTCGGTCTTTCATTCGTTTGAGATCCTCGTTGGGACACCAATTCAACCGACTTTATTGGCACCAAGCTTACTTAACGGGCTTCCGACCCGCGAAGAGTCTCTAACTGAGACACTTCAGCGATCCCTGACACGCTGCATCCAGTTGTCCAGACCAAGCGTTCTGGCATCCGCAATGGCTTGGTCTTTAAAACAGAGGTGCGGCCTTCATTGCCTTCTCAAACCAGGGGCCTGGAAGTCGAAGATCCTCTTTGCTGAAGCATTATTTTTCATTTGCTCAATGTGTCCGAGCCAATGTAGTCGACGTTATTAAGGTTCACCCCGCCGCGCCGGGTAAAGTAACATCTAAGGGTTTTTCCACTGTCCCTCCTCTTACGAACGTCGGCTACTCAAATTGTAGGTCCCTTCCACTTCGCACAAGCAAATGGCTGTAGAAGCTAGGTTTAAGGCCCTATATTGTTGCGAAACAAAGCCACTGCGGTATTTTTAGGCTATTGCATAGCTTTTATCGCAAGCTTTGAGCGCGGCGACCGAATCAAGAAATTCCGTAACGAAAAAAACCTAACACCCCACAACGTGAGTTAATCGGTTCTCGTCAGATCACCGCAATTAAACGACGTTGGGCGCGGTTAGTACGTAGATGGATGACCGTTTGAGAACAAGCGCGTGTCGTTGTTTTTTTTTTTTTTCTAATATGTAAACATCTTTGCTCTCGGTAGGGGCTAGGTGGAAATATCGAGCGTCACCGTCATCGTCAGATTTTCAGGTCGGACGGCAAAAAACCAAAGTTTGAGCTAGGGAGCTGAAATTTATAATATAGACTCTCCAGGCGCCCTTGATGCTCATGTGTAAATATTTTCAAAATTCGCCCACTGACACGCCCACAAAAAAACCAAAGTTTGAGCTAGGGAGCTGAAATTTATAATATAGACTCTCCAGGGGTGCTTGATTCTCATGTGTACATATTTTGAAAATTCGCCCATTGACACGCCCACAATTTAAATTAATGCAACGCTGACGAGCCTACATGTTTACACATCAGCTATACCGTGAGTGCAGCGTGGCTCACACCTTTTTTGTGTATAGGAAATACACATTAATGTTGCGCAGAAAAAGTATATATGATATTATATATATATAAATGTACATCGCGCGAAATTTGATGATCAAACTCTTAATAACGTTCTTTTTATTGTTTATTGTTTACAAATTTGCTTGCACATTAAGGTTTGCATCTTTTAGTTTGTGAAGGCTTTAAGAGCAATTCAAAGAAAAAAAAATAGTTAATTAATTAAATTAAATAAAAGTTAAAAAAAAAATTTCAAATATAAAGTATAATAACGGAAAAAAAATCAAAATTAAAGTACAAATTTAACAAGACATTGAATTAAAGTGATTCCAGATTATCATCGGCCAGGTGCTGTTAAAGAGAGGTTTTGAATTTGTGTTCTCAATTCGTCTAAGTGTTATGGGCAGTGAGTTCCATAGGAGGCTGGCATGGACGAAGAAAGTACGCTCTGATGTTAGGCATTTTTGTTTAAATTTTTTGAATGAATAATTTTGTTGGTGTGTAATTACACTATTTATACCTAATTATTAATACCTATTATTTATATGTACCTAGCTATTTTCGTTTTATAGAGAAGAAAAACTTAAAGAGCGAAAAAGATAAAAAAATCCTATGCAATATGTAGCTTTACCGCGGCAGTCCCCGAGTGCCACACGTTTTTTTTTTTTTTGTACAACGACCGAAGGCAAGTTCCGCTCTGCTCTAAGATACCGGAAAACTTAAGCAGCGTCCACACTTTGCCAGTGAAGTATAGGCAGTGGTGGACTAATCAGGGGGCGGAAGGGGCGGCCCGCCCCTGGCCTCCGGTCTTGGGGGCCCCCAAATCTTTCAATCTATACTAATATTATAAAGCGGAAAGATTTGATTGTTTGTTTGTTTTAAATAGACTCCGAAACTACTCGAACGATTTGAAAAATTGTTTTACCATAAGAAGCCGACATTATCCCTGATGAACATAGACTACTTTTTACCGTAGGAAAATGTTTCATCCTCTGTTCGGAAGCTGAGATCTAAGCTGATATCTAAGAAAAGTTGTAACTCTCGAATGCTTTCTAGCCCTAGCTTTGGAATGACTCATCCAAATGAAATAGGATTTTTTTTTAATATAAAGTTCAATTATGTACAAAGATTTTAAAATATAAATCATTTTTGTATGTTATCTTGAAGTTGAACAATAACCATTAAACTATAAATTTTATACAATTCAACAATTCAAAAAAAGTAAAATGTTCGATTCAAGCTAGATCGTTGGATTTTCCCAGCGTTGAGTGGAGGAAAATTCGTTTGTGTGTGCGGCACAAATCTTTTTCTCTCTCTATACCTTTTGTACTGTGCGCTTTTTCTTTCTATTTTTTATGCACCTTTTGTAGTTTGTGTTGTTTTTTTTTGTGGCGCATGGGATTGAGATAGATAGGGTATGAAATGTAATTAAGATTTAGAAGGAGTCACAATGAGAGTATATCCATATAATGAGAAGGGACACTCTCGACGTTTTCTTTATTAGTTCTTTTCAGCAAGTATTTTGTTTCAAATTTAGAACTGGCAGACTGGCGAAGTAAGGCGAGCATAGTCAGCTAGTTTATAATAAAATGGGACTTCAGTGAATCGTTGCCCTGTATATCGCTCATACTTCATGTATTCGACCTACAATGGATCAAGAGCGATTGGTTAATCTAGCCGTGCTTTCAATAGAAAGAAAAATTTCCAAAGAAATCGATTTCACAGAAGTTATTGAGGAGTTCAGTAAATTGAAGGCACGAAAACACATATAACACACAACAAATAAAAAAAACTGTCTTTGATGTATTTTATCTAATTTTTTTTTGTCGATCGATACGTATTTTATTTTCCTCACCCATATCCATTCCATATTGTAGGTATGTATGTTTATTTAGCCTAAATAATTTAATTCGAATTTAAATTTCACTTGCCAGATCTTAACGAAATAAATATAAGCACTCTTTTATACATACATATGTGAACTGAATAAAAAGCTTGTAAAACTAATTTTCCTTTAAAGCTGGGGGGCCTCATTCAGCTTTGCCGCCCGGGCCTCTGACGGGCTTAGTCCGCCAATGAGTATAGGTTCAATCGACCTAAACGACTGTGCTCCGACCTGGATTTAACACTCCATGTGATTTTTTTTTTAAGTATTATTTGTATACCAAATCCAACTTGGTTTCAACCAAATTTTAATTCGACTCGAAATTTCACCAGCTTCACGGCTTGAGGCAGTTAAACTTTTACGAATGTCGGTTTACAAAACTGAAATGACTAAATACTGGCATTTCACCTCGTGTAATTTTAAGGAGCGTTTTAAACGCATCGTGTTAAGCAGCCCAATTTAAAAGCTGCCTGGCCTTACTACTCTCGTGTTCGCTTTTCTGAAACCACTTACATATATATTGATTTTAACTCGTGTTGTTATAGCTAGGAAAACAGCTGAAGGTAAGCTCTAGATTTATAATACATACTATCAGGGCTAAATCTTTGTTATATCTGAAGACCACAACTCCAATTTAATTCTTCATAAAACATCCACAAAGTATGTCTCTATTTATAGCAAATTTCTTCATGGCGATACCATTGACCACAATTCGGAATTATGTGCCTCACGAAATTGTCTGCATCCAATCAGTGAGTTGTTGTGGTATTCCATAAAAAAAAACGCTACGTGGGTGTCGATGCCAGACTGTACTACTAATTTACATAATGCCCGTATATTTCTAATTATGTATTTAATGAAATTGATATTTTATTGATTTCTCCATTACTCTCGATAACATGGACAGTAAACCTATCGAATAGTTATTTTGTGGCAAGCATTTCTTTCTTTTTCCGGCAATCAATTTAATGCATGCACTTTGTATTTTGTGAGTGGGCAGTACTCCCTTGCTCCTTTGACTCATGAAACGTTCACAACAGGTAGGGCATTCATCAGGATCACAGTTAGTCACTCTCATGCCCCATTTCAATGGAATTCTGACTTTCAAAAGCAATTAATTAAAACGCACTCCCTGAACACATGTCCAAACTCACATAGTGTAACCCTGACGAGGTGTCTAATCTAATTAAACGTATTTTTTATTTTGCTGAAAATCTAACAGGGACGTTGTTGAATATACCCCACTGCAAACAATGTCATCTTCACGTGCTCAAAGGAACGTATATTTTTTTTGATTTATCACTCAGCTTCTTAAAAAAGAAGAAAGAAAAAAAAACACACCAGGCAAACAATACAAATCGCATTGCACCACATCTTCGTTGGTGAATCTTTAAATGTGTATCTTCTTCCTCAAAGATAATCGTAGATACACCGCAGACGAAGATGTTTAATCTCTCCTCGAGAACATGTCACAAGTGATATACCACCGCATTTAGTACGTGACACAAATTTATCGCTGAACATGTAAATAGCTTTTAACTTGTTATGACATCTGACTATAAGCAAAACCCTTATATGTGAAGTATTAGCTAATGTTTCATAGTTTGTATTTTTGTGTATACAGTTCAACTTTGTGCTGAATAAACTGCAGAGACAACTTTGTAATTTAATTATCAGATTGTCTGAGTGTGTGTGAGGATCTAATGAGTAACTGAGAACATTTACTAGAACACCGCCAATAACTATTTAGAGTTCAAATGTTAATTGCAATTTAAAAAGAAGGAATAATAATAATACTCGTTCATCTTGTGATGATTAACCAAATACTAAAGAAACAGTTAACATGTTTTTATATGGTCGAGTTTTATCTTCCTTCTACGCATAACAACGAGATGGAAACAAAATAAAACTTTTGGTACTACGTTGTACCATTGCATACTGTATTGACATTCCCAGAAGTTAATGTACATGTATCGAAGTTTATTTGAATTTCTTGATTTGTAATTATTATTATTTTTTCTAAATTAAATCACTGGCAAAATTTTTCAAACGACGGAGGTTCTGTCATACCTACGCAAGTTGTTTGCCCTCTCTAATATTAATTGTACCAAAAGTTTGATTTAACTTTCAGCTGTGAATAGTTCTCCTTTATTATGCCTAACAATTATCGTGTTTATAGGTTTATTTTGAAACACACAAAAATGTTAGCGTGAAATACATGTTTCCCCTGTGTATTGGATGGAATAATTTATTAAATCGACAAGTTATGGTAAATGCGTTGAGTGGAGTGGAGCAGGTGTTGTTTTCCTTAAATGTAAACACTGTCAGGACTCAGGAATATATCCCACTCCGATAGGGCTCTGGCTTAAAACTAAATGCTGTTTTTTGTTCAGTCATGTCATATAACGTAAGCTTTTTGGTGTTACGTAATTCGTGCCAAAATGGTAAGTAACGCTGGGATTATATCTTCCATCATAGAGTACGTGCTCGTTCCCGCCAAAATGATATTCAAAATTATGCAACCGTACGGCTACTCGAATTCTGTTGTTTAAACTGTGAAATAGATTTCAGTTTATTTATCGTTAAAACGTATCTTTTTAATTATAGAGCATGTTCAAGTTGTAGGTAACGCCCTCGAGTTTGTGTTTGTTAATTATATCAGAAATATCTGGACGAATTATCTACGCCCTGTAGAACCACTCACTTTTGCACTCATACAGTTGCAAGAATACACTGGCGATCAGAAGGATGAGGCCATACATTTTGCAAAAGATCTTGGAGAATTCCAGCGGTCGTTTCTTATTTACCCTTTAATTTTATGACTAACTGTTAGAAAATATGTACCTGTTCACAGGTAGTGAAAGTTTCTGGGTATACAATTTCCAACTATATAAACTACTTAAAAAGATTATACGAGGGCGGGTCAATAAGTCCGTGACTTTTTGAATTTCTGACCTCTTTACTGAAACGGCAACACTGCTCCTGTCAACAGGCATCTGTCAGTTGACTCCTGTCAAAATTTAAACTTGCTGCGTCAGTTAGTTTGTGTTTGACAGCTATTTTTATCAGACTACTCACTAATTTGAGGAGAAAATGGAAAAAAGTGAATTTCGTGTGCTTATTAAGCATTATTTCTTGCGAAAAAAACCATTACCGAGACCAAGGCTAAGCTTGAAAAAGACTATGGGGACTCTGCACCATCGATTTCAATGGTAAAAAAGTGGTTTACTGAATTTCGTTGTGGCCGTACAAGCACTGAAGATGCCGAACGTCCTGGACGCCCAGTTGAGGTCTCTACACCCGAAACAATCGAAAAAATTCACGATATGGTGTTGGCCGACCGAAGATTGAAAGTGCGAGAGATTGTGGAAGCCGTAGGGATCTCGCATGGCTCAGTGGTTTCAATTTTGAATGATCACTTGGGCATGAGAAAGCTTTCCGCAAGATGGGTGCCGCGTTTGCTCACAGTCGACCACAAACGCAATCGTGTAACAACTTCACAGGAAGGTTTGGCGTTGTTTAATCGCAATATGGAGGAGTTTTTGCGCCGTTTTGTAACCGTGGACGAAACATGGATCCATCACAACACACCAGAGACCAAACAACAGTCAAAAATGTGGGTTTCTAAGGGTGAATCGGCGCCAAAGAAGGCCAAGGTGGGTTTGTCAGCCAATAAAGTTATGGCGACTGTTTTTTGGGATGCACGCGGGATAATCCACATTGACTACCTTCAAAAGCGAAGAACAATCAATGGGGAATATTATGCCAACTTATTGGACCGATTCAATGACGATTTGAAAAAAAACCGACCTCATTTGGCCAAGAAAAAAGTTCTTTTCCACCAAGACAATGCAAGGGTGCATACATGTGCAGTTGCCATGGCAAAAAACCATGAATTGGGCTATGAATTACTCCCTCATCCACCCTATTCTCCAGATTTGGCTCCAAGCGACTACTTCTTGTTCCCAAACCTGAAGAAATGGCTTGGTGGAAAAAGATTTGACTCCAATGATGAAGTCATCTCGCAAATAAAGGCCTATTTTGAAGACCTCGACAAATCATTTTTTTTGGAAGGGATAAAAAAATTGGAGAAGCGTTGGACAAAGTTTATAGAGCTCAAGGGAGACTACGTTGAAAAATAAAAAAAAAAAATTATCAAAAAATCTGTGTTTTATTCCAAAAGTCACGGACTTATTGACCCGCCCTCGTAAAAAGATGCGCCACTAGGATGAGGCCATTGCGAATATTCCGTTGCAGGAGTTCACATCAGCGATTTTTTTCAAAGTTATGCTAAGAATATTTAAAAAAGCGTTGAAAAGAACTGTTTTTGTTTAGTTAAAAAAAAATGGGTTCCGGAAAGTCTGACAGAGTTATAGGGCTCTCAGGCCGAGAAATTGCAAGGAGGCTAAATAGAAGTAAGACTGTTGTAAACAGTTATCTTGCGGATCCAGAACACTGTGGACAAAAGCAAAAAGGACGCACGGCAGAAGCAACAACATTGGGAGAAAAGCGGATTATTCTGCTGCTTGCCTCAAATTCAACTCTACCAGTGACTAAAATAAGGGCCAACAGCGGAGTATCAGCCAGCATAGGAACGGTCCGAAGGATAATACGAAAAAGTGTTACTATACAGAGAAGAAAACTTAAAAAGAAACCTGTTTTGAGGCAAATACACAAGGAGCATCGAATGAATTGTGCAAGAGAACATGTCGCTTGGAGCTGTTAATGGAAACGCGTTGTCTTTTCGGATGAAAAAAAGTTTAACCTTGACGGCCCCGTTGGTAACAACTTTTATTTCCATGATCTAGGAAAGGAGGAGCTTATTTTGGCAAGACATCACAGCCGTACATCAGGTACAATGGTGTGGGGAGCTATTACTATGACACAATCGAGTTGGAGTTTTTGTCCACAACAATGAAACAACTACAAATGTTTGCTGCAACGGTCATTTCCAAAAGTGAAAAACATTGTCGAACCCCTGTCTTGGATATTCCAACAAGACAATGCCCCTTTCCACACTTCCAGGGTTGATAGAAGTTGGATTCAATCAGAAGACGTGGAACTTTTGCCATGGCCGCTTTATTCACCGGACTTAAACATAATTGGAAATGTTTGGGCAGGTATCTCCTAAAGTGAATGAAGGCGGCAGACAATTTGAAGACAAGGACACTTTAATCGTGATGCCTATGCCCAAATTTCTCTTAATTATTTAAAAAAAAAACTGTATGATTCTATTCAAAACCGTCTTATAGAGGTCATGTCGAAAAATGCACACTCATTATTAATGTAGAAAAACATAATAAATGTTTTTAAACCTTAAAATGTAAACATTTTATTCTTTTTTTTTCTTTCTTTCGAAGATTCTGCACAAGTCGCTAAGGCCAATCAAATGCTACATTTGTGTGATCCAGGAGTTTCTAGGCCTGCCTGTCTTTCGAGATTGTATGGAAACGTTAATTAATATTGCCTTTTTGACAGGGTTCGTCGTCAGGACAGTACCAACTGAACCGATCGCACTGTATTTTCTTCGAGATAGGTTTTTCGACGTGACTCAGGGAATCATGATCTTGATATACACAAATCCATTGATCCAGATGGTATTTCCCCTTCTTCTTTCTTTACGCCGAGGTTATGATCAGGATTAAGGAGATCATAACTCTATTTCCCCTTTCCTTCGCAAGAGCACTGCAAAGGTTTACCGAAACGGTGGAAAACTGCAATTGTCCAACCCGTCCCCAAAAAGGGTAATCTTCTTTACCCTCCTCGTACCCACCAATAGCATTTATGTCGCTTCTTTTCAAGGCCGTGGGAAACCGTAGAAACACGTCAGCTTATTAAATATCTTCTTAATGACCGGCAGTACGGTTTACAGTGAATATTGGCTCAATCGGTGCGGTTGGTACAGAACTTGTATTGTGGCTCCACCTCCCGGGACCACACTTTTTTATTAACCATTCTTACTAACCTTACTAACAGATGTTGTGTCTACCGCACTGGCAGCCAATTCAGTTCCTAGTTTTGAATCGTTATTCTCTAATTGTTATTAACTAACGAAATCAACACCTATGTATGTTACTAAAATTTGTACAGACAGTCAATATTTTGTTGATTGATTCAACGAAAGTTTTTTTTTTTACCCAAACAACAAAAAAACCAAAACTTATTTTTAAAGTTATCATAACTTTGTTCTTTGTTCTTAAATCTAACAAGACATTTTGGTGTTAGAGCTGTGTAATCAGTTTTATGGTTCCCTAACAAATTCAGGGGCCGAAATACCGCATCAGTAAGCGAGCAATACGTCGCTGAATTATGTGAGTTTTGTATTACAAGTTTATATAATTATTATTAGCGAATCCATACATATTTTGGGGACTTTCTTTTATAATATGGATAGATTCCTTCGCTGATGACAGTTAGCTTAACTCGTCCTATTTGTTCCCTAGTAAACGTCCCTCATCTTTGGGTGTGATACTGGAATGGGCACATATGATAAGCTCATTAAATTCCAACGTTATCACCAATAAAGGTATCGTATTCTGATCCACTCCGACATATTCCAGACATTTATATGAATGGTAAAGTAGATGAAATGTATGATCAATAGCGAAGCAACCTGTAATGACGACGTCAATCATCGTGTAAGCGTAGGTTATCAGCCATCTTTTGTGACCGAAAAATGCCCCCAAAGCTAAATGGAACGCTCTCCACCGCAGTAGTGCCCGCAGCGTACAAAAAGTGTGTGGACAAATTAAAGGCAGCTAAGATGAAGGTGCTTAACAGCAGGCGTAAGAAAGCTGGATCAAATAAGAGCTTCAAAGTTCCGAACAAGCCTTCACAAATATTAGGCATTCACGACCCGTAGGACCCAAAACCTAACTAAGTGGAGGGACCTACAATTTCACACCGAATCCAAACAGCGACGAAAGAAATAAAATATAATGGAAACACATTTCTTGTGTTATGGAATGTTTGGAAAATACCCGTAGATTTAGATTAAAAAGCTCCTGGGGGATGGTACGAGGGCGGGTCAATAAGTCCGTGACTTTTTGAATTTCTGACCTCTTTACTGAAACGGCAACACTGCTCCTGTCAACAGGCATCTGTCAGTTGACTCCTGTCAAAATTTAAACTTGCTGCGTCAGTTAGTTTGTGTTTGACAGCTATTTTTATCAGACTACTCACTAATTTGAGGAGAAAATGGAAAAAAGTGAATTTCGTGTGCTTATTAAGCATTATTTCTTGCGAAAAAAACCATTACCGAGACCAAGGCTAAGCTTGAAAAAGACTATGGGGACTCTGCACCATCGATTTCAATGGTAAAAAAGTGGTTTACTGAATTTCGTTGTGGCCGTACAAGCACTGAAGATGCCGAACGTCCTGGACGCCCAGTTGAGGTCTCTACACCCGAAACAATCGAAAAAATTCACGATATGGTGTTGGCCGACCGAAGATTGAAAGTGCGAGAGATTGTGGAAGCCGTAGGGATCTCGCATGGCTCAGTGGTTTCAATTTTGAATGATCACTTGGGCATGAGAAAGCTTTCCGCAAGATGGGTGCCGCGTTTGCTCACAGTCGACCACAAACGCAATCGTGTAACAACTTCACAGGAAGGTTTGGCGTTGTTTAATCGCAATATGGAGGAGTTTTTGCACCGTTTTGTAACCGTGGACGAAACATGGATCCATCACAACACACCAGAGACCAAACAACAGTCAAAACAGTGGGTTTCTAAGGGTGAATCGGCGCCAAAGAAGGCCAAGGTGGGTTTGTCAGCCAATAAAGTTATGGCGACTGTTTTTTGGGATGCACGCGGGATAATCCACATTGACTACCTTCAAAAGGGAAGAACAATCAATGGGCAATATTATGCCAACTTATTGGACCGATTCAATGGCGATTTGAAAAAAAAACCGACCTCATTTGGCCAAGAAAAAAGTTCTTTTCCACCAAGACAATGCAAGGGTGCACACATGTGCAGTTGCCATGGCAAAAAACCATGAATTGGTCTATGAATTGCTCCCTCATCCACCCTATTCTCCAGATTTGGCTCCGAGCGACTACTTCTAGTTCCCAAACCTGAAGAAATGGCTTAGTGGAAAAACATTTGACTCCAATGATGAAGTCATCTCGCAAACAAAGGCCTATTTTGAGGACCTCGACAAATCATTTTTTTTGGAAGGGATAAAAAAATTGGAGAAACGTTGGACAAAGTGTATAGAGCTCAAGGGAGACTATGTTGAAAATAAAATTATTTTTTTATCAAAAAATCTGTGTTTTATTCCAAAAGTCACGGACTTATTGACCCGCCCTCGTACACACAGCCTAACATTAATATTGATTACATGTCTTTGCCTATGTTCGAACCTGACGAAAGTAGAGCATGACTAGAAGGACCTTCAGAAGTACATACTTCAATTGTCTATAATCCAGTATCAGTATTTGTTTGAAAGTTCAAAAGAAAAACACATACACATACTCAAACTTGCGGGTATTTCGAAAAGTGCTTAAAAGTGTTACATGGAATGAAGTGAGCAAAATAAAAATAACAATGTTAACACGATTTCTTTGTTACTTTAATTGGTGTTGGCTTATTTGTAACAACTCTCGAACCCCTCGAAACGGGTTCTTGCTTGGCACCAATCACATTTAGCTTGATGTGGTTCCGGTTTTGTTTTTATTTGTTTTGAAAGGTAAACGTTCGAGTATATGTATAATATTTTTAATTATGAAAAAGCATACACTGATTTTGTTGTGTAAAATAAGTGACCATAAAAATCTGTGTATAAATAATGACTGAATATAAATGAAATGAATAAATTTTATTTTTTAAATGCCACCACTTAATGAACCGGAGCACTTTAAACCTGAATACATTTTGAAGGGAACAATGGTCCACCTTATTTGTACTTTAATCTGTTAACAAATGCAATATTTTTCAAATCACTATAGTAATTGCAAAATAACTGTACTGCAGTCTTATGCCAAATAAGTGCATTCAATAATTTAACAAATCTTTAATTAAGTAGAAGTTTAAGGACCTCATTGATGTGTCTTAAACATATTTTCCAGATGTTAAAGCTCTGGCATTTCTCTGCTGAACTTGTTTTGATCTTTTATGCGGTATAAATCCAGCTGTCCTTTCGCTCATTTAGAAGTCTTGAAATCCATCAAAAATATCACAAGCTATAGTTCCTTACTCATGCAACGCCTTTAATAATTTATCTTTTGGTTTCTTATTTTTACAGATATGAAAGATTACTGCGCCGAGCGCAAGTCGAAGACGTAAATGAAGTTTCTGGAATCGGATGCCTTTACCAAAGCGGTGTAGATCGTCTAGGCAGACCTGTAATTGTGTTTTGTGGAAAATGGTTCCCAGCGCATGATATCGATTTGGAGAAGGTAGTAATATATTAGAGCTGTTTGCAATATACCTAACGACTTTCCCATATCTTTTAGGCACTGTTGTACCTGATCAAACTTCTGGATCCAATAGTTAAAAGCGATTATGTAATAGCGTACTTCCATACATTAACTTCGACGAACAATTATCCGTCGCTGCACTGGCTGCGCGAAGTATACAGTGTACTGCCATATAAGTAAGTTGTACTTTATTCTATCAAGGTTTTTGTTGAGGACGAAATATTACTCCGTTTATTTTAATTATTTTTTAGATATAAAAAGAATTTGAAGGCGTTCTATATTGTTCACCCAACGTTCTGGACCAAGGTGAGCATTAGCTTAAAATAATAAAGATATATTCATCGGTCTGGGGGGATATGTATTTTCCGCACTAACGTGCCTTTTTCTAGGGATTTGCATTCAAGCGACCACTGATGAATTTGCGCCTCAAACAATCAGCTTGGCTGTAGTATTGTACAGTATTTAGTTTTTTTTTTCTACATACTCCATTCAGTGATTTTGTTTTCTTTTTCAATCATTCTGTTTCCGGCCCTAGTCTTAATGTTCAACATTAAAGAAAACGTAAGCTCACATAGGTAGGACAAAGAAAACGGTGCTAATTGCGTAAGGGCTTCTCTTGTATGCTACATCTGGTTACTCGTTCCTTTCTTTTCATCCAGAAAACGGCTAATCTCTGCCAATTAAACTCTATTTTCTGCGAACTCAATCAGTTCTTTCTTCACTTGCATGTTGAGGTCAGCTGAATGTATGGACATATCAAGGAATGGATTTAGTATCCACCTTCGCTTATTATCGGATTCATAGCCATGAACATTTATATAGATTTATAAGTTGAAAATTCTTTAACAATCTTTTGAATGAAGGGAAACCATTTTTTGTAAAGAAGCTCTTTTTTTATAAATCCATTGGTTTTATTTTTGGCTGTTAGAATATTTTCTCACGTCCCTACAGGCTCTTTTTTTAAATATTAAGTTTTAAAAGCTAAACAATATTTTGATTTTCATCTTGTAAATACATTGGCCATACATCTTTAAGCTCCAGAACCCTCGTCAAAACATTTCCTCTGGAAAACCATAGTACCCGTGTGTGAAACAGAAAATGTTGGCAAAGTGAACCCATATCTTCACAAATCTTTCGGAATAGTCAAGTCTGTACCTTTAACAAGAAATACATACCCAATAGAATGACGTTAAGAAAAATTGGTTCAAATGAATTACTTTTGATCGAATTCACAACTTGGATGACATTTTTATTTTTATTTTTTTCAAATCAGGTGTCAAAAAACATTGCTGCAAGAGCTAGACGGGAATAAAATTTGCCATAATTGATCTCGATCGCATGATCAACCCACTTTTTGGCATCATCGTGGGTTTAAGGTTGTTTGCCACTGGTGAAGAAATTTCATTATCGGCGATCAGTTTCGAAGACTTCAAGAAAGTATTTGACAACAAATTACAAACTTTGGTTTTTTATTCATGAGTCATGACAGTAAATCCAAACTTTAAGTACCAGTCATCATAATCAGTGATGCCGTTTAAGCATTATAAATGCTAGATGTAGCATTTTAAACGAAAGAAACGCATTCAGAAATCTGGAAACAATATCAAATGCTTTTTTGTCATTATCGGATTTTTTTAGCATTGCTGAAACGGTTAAACTAATTCCTGTTAAATTAATAACCACATTTCTGAATAAATTTATTCGTCTCATGTCAAAATCAAATAAAGAATCGTCACATTTTCTGGAATAAGAGTGGAATATTTCTTTGTCAGCATTATTGTGTGATTTATAAACAGGCTATTACGAGGAATTTACTATTTTTACTACGAAGTTGTATCAAACATAGTCACGTTAAAAAATTAGGGGAAAATATCTAGCGAGGAAGATATTCTGATGCGACAATTCTGTATATCTTTTCTAAAAGCATTAATTCTCCAGCTAAGACAGCGCCCTTCGGAAAATATAACGGTTTTAGACAGCTTCAAGGAACTCCGGCAATCGTTCTCCAAAAAACGCAGGTAGTAATGGGAATGAACTGTATGAAGAAGAACGTGCGGGCCTACTATAGTGTTTCCTATTAATCCAACCAAAACATTTACGCTAACCCTCTTAAGCAAACCTAATAAGCAACTCATTTTGAAGAAGTTCCTTACAGTAATTAAATTGTTACCTTTGAAAGGATGTTGTGCATATTAAATGGGGATTAGAGTCTGGCCAAGGCTGCAAATTATGGTGGTTTGTAATCCCATGTCTTGCGAATTGCGCTTCGTTAGTCGACAGAAAGTTCTTGAGGATGTGCCGGTCATCTGTCTCCTTCCGCTGAGCCATTGGCAAAATTCGACTCATCTTTGCGCATCTCCTGGTAGTAAATTCTGTTCCAGTGTTTAATGGAAATGGTGTAATCCATTACTTTGCAGAGCTCGGCGAATCCTGGTCCAACTGCGAACGCTGACTGATGGCTGAACTTCCGCAGCACGCAAAATCCCACCTTCAACTTCTGCCGCCGCTTCCTGTGAACGCCGTGTACAACTGACCCGGTATAAACAAGGCGCTGAATAACATGGTGTTCTGCGATTTGAGAGTAATTCAGTAGGTATTCTTTTTGACCGTTTTTGTCTGACAGAAAATGGGTTTTACTACAGCTTGTGTTGATCGTACGTAAAAAAAAGTTGCGGGAAAATTTTTAGGGAACTTTTCAAAGACAAAAAATTATTTAGTAAACATTTTGAGAAAAATGCTAAGTAAAAATAATGGAAAAATAATTTTTCATAATTTTGAGTTTAAAAAGAGTCATAACTTTTTTGTAACTAGTGCTTAAGACTTGTATGCGCTACTAAATTGTCTTTCCAAATGTACAAAATACTTCTTGTTGCTGTAATAGTTTAGAAGTTATAGCGTTTAAAGTGGTTACACACATCCAAATAAGAAGTCACTCACGTTGATGGGCTATTACTTAAAATGGTTTGTGAATAGACCCCCTCCCCCCCTGCCATACAATTTTTTGTTCGGTATAACTTCAGGAATCTCCCCTTAAAGAATTTTAATGCTTAACTAGGATACCCTGTAGAACTGCAAATAGTAACATAGGACCTCTTAAATGTGCATGGAATTCTTTCTTATAAAACACTCTTGCTGTACCGTTTGATTAAAGCAGTCTGATATCAATTTTCCTCACCATCGTCAGTTTGATATTCGTATGAACCTAGTTAAATCCTTGATCATTTAATCAATCTAGCTGACACTTAAATACAACCTGACACCGTGAACGAGAGTTATACCTTGAAGGAAATAAAAAAAATAAAATGCATTAACGGCCTATACAGAACCTAAAACCTAGCTTCTAGCTTGCTTGTGCGAAGTGGAAGGGGCCTACAACTTTAAGCCGAATCCGAACGGCAAATTTGAGAAGCTTCTCATGACAGTGATACTCTTGGATGTCAGTCAGACGTTCGCTAGAGGTGGGCCAGTGGAAAAAACTCTAGATGTTAATTGGCTCCACAGGGATTGTAACCAGAGACCTTTCGATTAGTAGTCCGACACAATAGTCACTGCGCCCGAACGACTTTCGATCTTAAAGGATAAATGCCCCCTCAATTTTGATATTCTTCTTAATTTTATTCAACAGCCGGGTGATGATCTGAATTAGAGGCAACATTACCATCCCACTTTACTTCATCATGTGTCTAAAAGTATCCGGGGCCTCCTGGTTCACTTCATCACTGAGGCCAATCAAATCTTTGTGTTTCTGAATTTCTGTTATCCAGCTTTTAGGCTTGTCTCTTGCTATTTGCGACTTCGAAACGTGCATGCTCCCGTTAATTATTGTTTTTTTATCTTCCCACCGATGATCTCCAGTCGTGTCGACTCATGGAAGTGTGGAAGGTTCTGGGACAGCTTTAAGGTGTTAAATGTATGGATACCACCTGCGTATTGAAATCGCCAAGACGTGATTCCTACCCTTTGTCGCATTTTACGACGAACGCTGTTAATACGGAGGTTGGCTGCATTCAACCCACGAACAATGTTTTTTAATCGTTTGCAGATAACAACTGGAAACTTACCTATGGTCGTCTATTTGACTTCAATATAAAACACTTCGCAAAATTCAAGTTGAAATGTCCTTTCATTATAAACAATTCCTTGTGAAAAGTCTCATAATTATTAAAAATGTTCATTTCAATCCATGTCTACCATCACATTTGGATTAGTGCCTTTTAATTGCTATGTACCTATACATCCCACTCACTTGGATTCTTAAGCAGGCATTCTATTTATGGTGCAGTAATGAAAGTCAATGTGTTTGTTTACAATACTTTTTTATTAATACCTTGAACAAATAACTAAAAATAAGTTGAAGAAAGTAATCGCCTCCGCATGCCATTAGAAAATGCCAACTGTGACGTAGTGGGAAAGCGTTAGTTTATTCTATTAAATATTATGTATGGTAACTTGGCTTTAAATAGTAACTACGCGTTTAATGATAGCACATGAAGGATGCGACTTTTGAGCGAAGGTATTCATTTCTAAAATCTAAGATTCAACTTTGATTTTTGTTTACCGGTAGAAGAAAGCTTTATTTATAGATTACTTTAGCTATTGATATTTCGGTGTACACCACAGCTAAGCAAGTGTATTAATACTTTATGATTTTATTAAAGGTGACGTGAAGTAGTTGGTACTGTCATGTTAAAAGGAGAGATACTACAAACCCCGTCACAACGGGATTCTCGAATCCCGAAATCTTCTTTGACCGGCAGTATGATTTTCGCAGCAATAGGTCCACTGTTGATTTGATGACTTATTTAACCGAAAAGTGGAACCAATCTCTTCACCATGGTGGTGAAAGTAAGATCGTTGCGCTTGATATTTCAATGGCATTTGACAGAGTTTGGCATCAAGCTCTCTTTTCGATAAAGCATGCATTTGGAATCGATGATACTCTTCTTCAATGGATTAGAAATTACCTTTCGAACCGTTCAATTCAAGTTGTTTTGGACGGCTTAAGTGTTCCCCAAGGCTCTGTTTTGTCTCCAACTCTTGTTTTCATTAGTGTAAACGATCTCCTGTGTGTTACTTCTAACCCAATTCATTCCTTCACTGATGACATTACGCTCAGCTTTTCATATATGCGTTTTCATATTTACGTCCCTCATCTCGAGCGTGGAACTGGAACGTATGTCAAGTTGATATGTGCGTTAATTGCAACCTTCGTTGGAATGACAATATATTCGATGTCGCCAAGAACGCTTTCTTAAGCGATGCAAGAAATATTTCACCTCTTCTGATCTGGCTACAATTTATAGGGCATTCATCCGCCCAAAGCTTGAGTACAACGCTCATATCTGGTCCGGTGCACCGATTACATATTTGGAGCTACTCGACAGAGTTCAATAACGCGCGATAAAACTCATTTGTGATCGAGACAACTTGAAATCACTTGACTCTCTTAGTCACCGTTGCAATTTCTCCTGCCTTTCGTTGTTCTATCGTTATTTCCATAAGTGCTGAAACGAATATGCTCTATATTTCAACGCGCACCGGCATCTCCTCTATCTCTCCAATCCAAATTTCCCTTCTGCCCGCGCTGTTTAACTATTTACATTATTCATATTCATATTCATGTTTATTCGTATAGACTTATACAATAAGATACAATATCTTCTTAAACAGTATAAGCTTAATTGATTAATTTACATAGTGTGTTATGAAGTTATAAAGTTACAAAGTTACAACAGGAAGAAAAAAAAAATAAAAAAAGAGCTAACAGTAGAAATTAAATTTAATTCAGAGATATCATAAACTGATATAATGAAAATTCATAAAAAGCAATGAAAGAGAAGAAATAGAAGTTAAAAGAAGAAAAAAGAAGAAAAGTTTGCATAAGGAAAAAGCAGTCATAAAAAAAAGAACAATCATCATTACATTAAATAACTTACATAAATGTCTCCAAGTACGTCTTGAGTTTCATCTCGAATTACGCTGTGCAGCCTATCATCCTTATAGAACGGGGAAGAGAGTTACATTACAGGGTACACAAAATTCCCCTTCGCGCGTGCAAATTATAAATAAAAAAAAACAACCCAAAATAAATCAACGTTTCTTTACAATCGCGACCGAGATGAAACCCTAAAAACTCCTGAATCACACAAATGCAACAACACCAGCATTTGATTGGCCGATACTTTTTTAAGTAAAACTCGCGAACCCCACAGGCGGCCAGTAGGGATTCTGTGAAGTGGGAGGGTTGTGATCCCTTTTGTCTAGATCCAGAAGATGGTAATGGATGATGATGAAGAATGATTTTCGGCTATGAGCTTAAGCGTCTGGAGGCCATCTTCGACAACGGATCTATTTTTTTAAGAGCCCTATTTGGTTAGTGTTCTGTTTTGCTAGAATTTTGTATATACGTGCGCCGCCTCGGGTTTCGCATATATCTTGGCAGAACGTTTTCCACAATTCTCTCCCTTGCTCTTCTAATCTCAAGGTTGTATTTGGTGAGGCTTTCTGTGTACCTTTCGAATTCTTCATCTCTTTTCGCTCCGTTGAAGAATTTCCTAGTCTCATTTTTTTTGCATCACATCCAATAATGTGCTGTATATTTTTCCTGCCGGAGGGGTCTATAAGTCCTTTCAGTGGCAGGAATTCCATGTTGTTGGAATCACCTGGTAGGTAAGCGGAACAAACTACTGCCTCTGTCATACAACTTTCCGTGTGAAGTTCTACGATGGCCGCTACCAATCTTTGTTGGTGTACTCTGGAATTGGAATAATTTTAATACTGTTTTTGTAAAGAATGCAGGCTCTTGGTCTGCCTTCATTACATGACTCGTATAATCGCTCACCCGACAGACCTTTCACATGGTCCTTGTAAATATATGGCTCCTGGATAAGCGCCACATCTAGGTGTTCCTTATTAAATCTATGGCTGAAAACCGCCGAAGCAGATTTACCGTGCTGTAGATTAATTTAGATACACCTTAATCCCATGGCTAAATTGATGGGGAACTACTGGTAGAGTTAAAAGTCTTAGCGTTCGATGAGGTGCCTTTTACCGCCGTAGACCTGGACTTCCGATGCCCTGTCTTCTGCCCTTTACTTGAGCTCTTTAGTCCTTTATGCGATTTCCACTCACCTACGTTTTTTGTTGGCTCTGATTGGATCTTTTCGAGGTGCTGGGTGTCCGCGTATCCAGGAAGTTGGACGGATCTGTTCAAGACACTGCATTTCGTGTTGACAGCTGCCCTTCGCGCTATCTACTGCAGAACAAGATTGATGAAGTCACAAGACAGCACATCTCCTTGCGGGAATCCGATGCAGTTTTGGAATAGTTCGGAAAAGCTGTTTCCATACAATTACAGCGCGTATTTTCCAGCGTAACGCAACTCAACTAAATCAGTTTTGACGGGATCCCGAATTCGTCCATTCCCACGAGCTCCTAACGATGAATGCTATCATATGCGACTTTGAAGTTGATGAAAAGATGGTGGGTCTCGACTTGAATTCATTGTTCTTTTCCATGATTTGCCAAAGTGTGAAGATTTTTGTCGATCTGTGGTCCGGAAGCCACACTCGTAAGTGCCGATTATTCTGTTGCAGAACAGATTCAAACGTCCACCGTAAGTTGGATATGATTTAATATGCTACATTTAGCAGGGATATGCCTCGATAGTTCTTGCAAGACATATATTTTTTTTTGTCGGGTTGTGTGAGACTTTCTACACTGGAGCACTTAGACTCAATACTGGTCCATTGTACTACCAGGCAGACACACCACATTTTACTGTGGTAATTTACTCGTTTTTCTTAGGAAAACGAGAAGGCGCTTCAATGAAAAGGAGCTTAGGTTTACAGCACTCACCATATCCGCACCAAATACCTGCCACCTGATACGAGCAAAAGCAGGACAATCAGAGGAAATGTTTCGCAGTGTCGTCGCTTTCTCCACAGGCTTCGCAGTTGGTGGTGTCGCTTAGGCCTAGCACCTTAAGGTGTTTGGCAAAAGCGTAGTGTCCCGTAAGAACGCCAGTAGTCTGTCTGCAGTCTTTTCTGTTGAGAGACAACAAGAATGCCGCGGATTTCCCACAGACGTCGGGGAGCATTTGCTTAGTCTGTCTGCACCCTGGAGAGTCATGCCAACGGCGATTGTGTTCATAGGAAACCCAACCGTCAATGGAAGCCCTGACCGAGGACGCAGGCAGACAGATCGCTGGTTCAGGTCCTGAGAGGTCCCCCTCTGAGCCTTGTCTAGCAAGTTCATCGGAGATCTCATTTCCCGTGATCCCGTTATGACCCGGGACCCAGACAAGTTTAAGTGAATTCAGCCTTCCGACCGAATTCAGAGATATCTTGCATTCACGTACTATTTTGGAGGTAGTTAAGGGTTTGAGTAAGGCCTTAAGCGCAGCCTGACTGTCGGTACAGACGCAGATACTTCGCCCCCTCCACCTGTTCCTCGTAACATAGTCCATGGCCATTAGGATAGCAAAAGTCTCTGTTTGGAAGACTGACGCATATTTGCCTAACGGAAAGAAAAGTCTAACGTTATCGCTCTCCACGAAGACACCAGCACCAGATCCTTGATCGGTTTTGGAGCCACCCGTGAAGATTCGACTGCATTCCCTTACAGGTTCAGAGTCCGGCCAGAGCCAGTTCTGGACGCGAGGAAAGTCGACCTCGTAGTTGCGCTTTAGCCGAAGTTCCGGTGTCATCGCATCAGACGGCATATCCATAAGACAGGAGTCGAAAGACAACCGTTGCGCAAGTTCATCAAAACTCCAGTGCGAGTTATACCAAAAGCCACCTCTTCTAAGACGTGAGATAGCCTTGATTGTACAGCCCATGATGTAAACATCAAGGGGCGGAAGGTTCAATAGTGCATCTAGGCCGGAGCCAGGCGTGCTGGGGAAGGCCCCCGTGCAGCCGAGACATACCTGCCTTTGGAGTTTGGCAAAAGCAGCAGTGACGTATTTACGTGAAAGCTTATTCCACCAAACAACCGATGCGTATGCTATAAATGGTCTTATCATAGCCGTATAAATCCATAGGACTCTTTTCGGTGATAAGCCCCATGTCTTGCCGAAAATGCCTTTGCACTGCCAGAAAACAGACAGCGCCTTGGCAGTCTTCAGCTCAACATGTTTGGACCAAAGAAGTTTGCTATCCAGGATGACTCCCAGATACTTTGCTTCATTGGAGAGTTGGATTGTGACGCCTTTTAGCACTGGCTGAGTCAACCCGACCAGCTTCCTCCTTCTCGTAAAGAGAACAACCTCAGTTTTAAGAGGATTGACCAAGAGCCCATTCCTCGTGCACCATTCGTCGATCACGTCAAGGGCCGCCTGCGCCTTGGCGCATACAGTCGCTAGGCATGATCCAACAGAAAGCACGGCAACATCATCCGCGTACGCCTGAGCGTAAATATTAGAACTGT
The DNA here is from genome assembly GCA_949715645.1 of Portevinia maculata. Lineage (NCBI taxonomy): Eukaryota > Metazoa > Arthropoda > Insecta > Diptera > Syrphidae > Portevinia > Portevinia maculata. Next base: position 228,974,433 of record OX454526.1, read on the forward strand.
TGAGTGTGTTCAACAGAGAGTCGACCAGCATACACCACAGCAGTGGAGACAGGACGCCGCCTTGCGGGCAGCCTCTGTTTACCCCCGCCATAACATAGCGGCCACAATCCGCATCCGCAACCAACGTTCTATTCATTAGCATTCCTTTAATCCACAACACCAATGGTTCGTCTACGCCGTGTTGTCTGGCGGAGCTGCACATGCTATCAAGAGTCGCATTGTCAAAAGCACCCTCAATATCGATGAAAATGCCCATCGCGTATTCTTTTCTGTTAAGCGCGCCCTCAATTCTACCAACTAGATTTTGGAGCGCAGTCTCGCAGGATTTTCCGCGTTGATAGGCATGTTGCATCTGAGATAGTGGGTGCAATCGCAAAGCAGTTTTGCGCACGTGAAGCTCGACCAGCCTTTCCATGCTTTTCAGCAAGAAGGAAGTCAGACTTATTGGTCTGAAGCTCTTGGCGAGTGAGTAGTCACTTCTGCCAATTTTAGGTATAAATGCCACTCTAACTGTACGCCAGGGTGTTGGAATGTATGCCAGTGCTAGGACTTGAGTGACCTATTTAGAAGCTTTCTAGCTTCTCTACGAATTCTTTGCAGTTCCGAGCTCCACCAGGGAACCGGTGTTCTGCCAGAGGGTTTGATTACTGGGCACGTCAGTTCAAAACAGCTAGTAATGGCACTATTCAGGTCTTGAACAGCTTCCTCTACCTTTTGTCTCGTCCTGAGTTTGGTTGGAGTTTTGAGAGTTTTCCCTAATTCCTCCCTGAAGCGTATCCAGTTGGTTTTTCTCGGATTCCTCCTCTCCTGCAAAGTTATGGCTTCGCATCCGATTTGGAATTCGATATATCTATGGTCTGAGAGGGACACCTCCGAAGAGACCCTCCAGTTAGTAACCGCCTTAAAGTATCTATTTGATAAAGTTAGGTCGATCACATCCTGTCTTCTTGACGTCACAAAAGTTGGTTGCGAGCCAACATTGTTGATAGTAAGATCAGATGATAGAATGAAATCCAGGAGATGGTTTCCTCGCATGTTGCATTTGCTGCTGCCCCAAACAATGTTTTGAGCATTGGCATCACAGCATATAACTAGGCCCATCTTCCTGGTGTCGCAATAGTCAATGAGTTCAGCAATTTCCCTCGGTGGTGGAGGCACTACCGAATCATAGGGGAGATAAGCTGACGCCACGCCGAAGGTCTTCCAATTTCCATTCGTTTCGTAGCTAATGGCTGCAGCAACCAAATCTTGGCCACAAAATTGTCCAAGCTTAGTCGCTGAGAGAAGGTTCGACACAGCAAGACAATTTAAATTCCATATTAAATTTGTTATTTTGTGGATATCAGCAGTATTTTAGTTTTTTCTAAAGAAAAATTCATATTTTCCTTTCTCAATCCTAAATTTTTTTTCTTTGTTCTTTTTAGATGATGACGTGGTGGTTTACTACATTCATGGCTCCTGCAATCAAAGCCAAAGTTCACTCACTGCCTGGTGTGGAACACCTGTACTCTGCTATTTCCAAAGACCAACTAGAAATCCCCGCATACATTACCGAGTACGACATGGCTGTAAGTACTTAAATGCGCATATAAATTTTAAATTCTTCTTTCAACAACATTTTGCTTCTCTATCTCTCGCTCTCTTCAGACAAATGGACTTCATTACTTTACGCCGGTACAGACACCCACATAGGCCAGATAACATGCTCCAAAATAAACATCTGAAATTATTATTTAAGTTTTATGTAAAAGATAACACTATTTCGTACTTATTTTTCTGAATTAAACAATTATTTTTTAAAAACTTTACTAAACAAAGAAAATATTTAATTTATTCATTAAAGCTAATAAAAAAACAAACAAAAAATGCTTCTAGGAACAGTGAATACCAATAATGTAGGTGATAAATTAATCTTATGATGGTATGAGGGTACATACATACTAGAAAAAAAAAATTGTTATTTAAAAATTGTTATAGCCAATGCGGATCATACAAACGAATATTGATTCACAAAAAAAATCACGTTATATTAACATCGTATAAAAGTTAACAATTGACATCTTTACTGTTTCTCCTACTTAACAAAAGGAACAGCAGCAACCGACCTAACCTTTGTTTCTTCCTTTCAATTGCTTACATGTAAATAAAATATTGGAATCATTGAAAAATGAATATCTGATGATCAATTACCATTAACACTCAGGGATTGGTTTGAAAGAAAGTAAAAGCTGATTCAATTAACTGAATACAATACAAACAGAATGAATTACTGAAAATAATTATATAAAATTATATATTTACAAGCGGCTTATATTTGTATACATACCGAACAAAAAAGAATTCAATTACAAAAATCAAATAAAATTATAAAGCAATTGAAAAATTAAATAAATAATGTAAATTATATTTTATAAAAAACCTTGTTGTTAAAGACCAACAATTACAATTAGATGAATACTTTTATTCACATACACACCATATCGTCAGTATATTCTTCAAGATGGCATCTTCTTGTTGAAAGTGTTTGAAGAATAGGCCGGCCACACATCAATAGGCCTCTGTTTCATCCGGCACCTTGCATAAATGTGTTTCGAAATGGCGCGCCTAGCTACGAGTCGAATCTTAATATGACTAATGTAGCCCTACCGAGGTATCCGTTAGGAAGAAATTCCGAAATGAAAGGTAAATCCAATCGGAACGCAGATTGCGCTCGATGTATCCATTCCATCGGACCAACATAAATTGCGCATACAAACGCGTTCATGTGGCAAAGATTCAGCTGTTTTCATTTTTAATTTTTTTACAATTTAGTTACAATGTGAGAAACGTCGCGATACATTTGATACAATTTCAAAGTAATGGATAGTGCGACTCGTGCTGACAACTTGTCGTTGTTTTCTTCTTAAAATGCCAAACAACTGAACTAAACAACAAATTGGATTTTGTTCATATTATTGCTTTCAATGTTCAGAAAAATTTGTTTAACGCGTCATGTCGCACTGCGGAAATGTGCGTTGCATTTGATCGGAGAATCAGTCCGATAAATGAATCGAGAAGGATACCTCGAATAGAAATTTCGTACAAATCGATTTCGTACAACCGATTGAATATACCAACGATATTCGTTTGAACATACAAATCATTTTCGTTTGAAAACATTTTTAATTTTTTTTTAAAGCACGTATTTGTTGTTAACTTATTCAACTAGTATTAATTTAGCGTGCCAAGTCAATAAAATACAAAATATCACACACAATTTCATTTGGATTCCTACGATTTCTAAAAAGTTTCAGTTTATATTTAAAACCAAATTTTAAACTTAGCATTCTATTTAGCCAATAATTAAAAACTAAAAAAAATATAATTATTCCGAAATTGGCCTTAATTAGAGATATATATAAATAAAGCATAATACAAATCCCAACGTTAATAAACAAAAATAAAACGTAAAAAATAACCTTAGTTTATTGATACTGAATTTATTGTTGCATACTATTTAAACGGTAGTATTGAAAATCGTTCCACCAAGTATTATATATAAAAACAAAAAAAAACAAGAAACCCATAATACCGAAAATAACATAAAAATCGTGAAAAGTTACTATATTTGCATTGAACATTACTTTAACTAGTTCTCTCATTAAAAATAAATAAAAAAAACGCATTTTTAAGACAATTCTTATCGTCACACAAGAGTAGTTATTTATGTATTTTTTGTTTTGATATTTAAAATGTTTCAATAAATATTTGATTTTAATATATTTTTGCACCTCAAAAAGAAAAATCCATTCTTGAGCGTGTACTTTGTTTTTAGATGTGTTTTATCATTAATTCCATTATGCACACAAATCCATTCGTGTTATGCGTTAAAAAAAACATGAAAAACGCAAAGGAAATTGTTATGTTTTCCTTTTAACTCTAGCGTGGATGGTCGATATTCAAAATAAATCATTGTTTTTGTATATATACAATTTAGTAAAATAAAGAATTTGTAATTGGGTTGCGGAAATTAATCAAATTGTTTTGATTTTCTTTTTTATTATTTTATTTTAATCAAGTTATCGGAAAGGAAAAAAGGAGGAAAGGAGACTCATCAGGTAAAGGCTACCATTGATCGAACCTCTACATGATTTACAATGTCAGGCTAGCAGCAGGGTTACTAACACGGAACTGACCCTTTTTAAAACATATGGCACTAGGGCAAGTTTAAATAATGAAAACCTTATACCTTGGGCGCTGCGGCGTTGTAAGTGCCTTGGACTGCCCCATCTCATGCGAAAGTCCGACAAACATCCAAGAGTATCAATTGTCATGAAAAGCTTCTCAAATTTTCCGTTCGGAGTCAATAATAAATCCCTTCTATTGTTGCCAAAAATATTACTTTCGACACAAAACTGGTTCGAGAAGCTAGGTTTTTAACCTGTATTATGCCTATTTTATATTTAAACCTCATACCAAAGTTAGTATGGAACGACAGGAAAAAACAGAGTACCAAAATAAGCGAAATAATACCCTACAATACGTTAAGCTCCAGAAGAACGCAATTAAGCTTAAGGACTTAAGCTATATCATCAAAAATTTAACCAACGAACACAAGATTTTAGTTGCGGTTTTGCCCTGGCTACGTTTAAGAATAAAACGTTACTCAATGTTTGTCTTCTGTTGTAAACTCTAGCCCTTGAAGTGAAAACAAACACGACAGGACTTATTTCCTATAATCTATAAATATATAAAAATAACTTGCTGAATGTGATCCGATTTTGATTTAGTTTTTTTTGTTGGTTAATTTACTATGCAGAGAAGGTTTATATATTAGTATGATAAATTTTTGAAAGAAGGCGCAACCGCCATAAAAGTTTGTATGGGGAAATGCACTTTGAAAAAAAAATAAACTGGGTAGAAATCGAGTAGTGCACTTCAAATACAAAAAAAATATTTGAAATTTTAAAAGCAATTGTTGTCAATTATTTTAATTATTTGCCAAGCAAATTGTTGTTGTCAACAATTTTGAAATTTTTTTTTTCAAATATATCAATAAGTTTGTTTATGTTTATTATGTTACACAAAGTAACTTTTTGAAACGGAGTCGATACTTTGATTTGTTGGATGGTGTTTGAATCCTTCATGGAATGCGTCATCGAAGAAGTTCCAGCGGCGGAAACAAGCTGACATAGTTCCCGGATTCCGTGGTGTTTATGCAAGTGATGCACTTGGTAGAATATACACAGTTCACCCGAAAAACGACTAATGCTTTTGGTCAATGTTTGTGGCCCTACTTCGTTCGAAGCGCTGAGGACTGTTGACGGTGTGTTGTGTGCTACATATCGAGAAGCCTGCCAAAGCAGGCAATTGCTTGAAAACGACATGACGCTGGCCGATGCCACTATCACTGCGCCTGCGAATCAACTCAGGACACTCTTCGCAATCATAATTTCGACATGTTTTCCATCAAATCCTAAAGATTTGTGGAATAAATACAAGGATGATATTTCCGATGATATTTTGCATCGAATCGCACTGTAACATCAGATAATGAACTGGAGATGTCAGATGAAATGCGCAACAAAGCTTTGATTTTGATCGAGGATATGTGTCTACTCATGAGTGGCAATTTGTTGTGCAAATTGGGGATGCCACAGTCAAATAGCGCAATGCAAGACGCATTTAATCGAGAATTGGGGCGAGAAATGGATTTCGATGGAATCGCATTGAGTCAAGCTGTTCGAACAAATGTGCCAATGTTGAATCAAGAACAAAAGAAAGTGTACGATGAATTAATGCAAGCAGTCGATAACGAAAATGGCGGAATATTCTTCCTTGATGCGCCCGGTGGAACTGGAAAAACATTCCTGATTTCACTGGTTTTAGCTACGATTCGTTCGAGATCTGCGATTGCCTTGGCACTCGCCTCTTCTGGGATAGCGGCTTCTTTGTTAGAAGGCGGTCGAACAGCTCATTCTGCATTGAAATTTGCAAGTGGATGAAGAACCTTCGAGTACATGCAACATTTCAAAGAACACTGCGATGGCGAAAGTACTGCAGCAATGTAAGATTAACATATGGGACGAATGCACAATGGCTCACAAACGCGCATTGGAGGCCCTGAATCGTACTTTGAAGGATTTACGTAATGATAACCGACATTTCGGTGGCGCAATGATCTTGCTATCAGGAGATTTTCGTCAAACGCTGGTTGTCATTCCGAGATCAACTCCGGCAGATGAATTGAATGCTTGCTTGAAGGCGTCTGCTTTATGGCAATACGTAAAGAAATTGCATTTGAAAACGAACATGTGAGTTGCTTTACAAAATGACCAGTCCGCTGCAGAGTTCTCCAGGCAATTGTTGGCGATGGGCAATGGCGAGATTCCAGCAGACTTAAACACCGGCCTGATTGAGTTTCCACAAAATTTTTGCAACTTTACAACGACACCGGAAGAACTAATCATGAATGTTTTCCCGAATATCGCTCAGACTTATGTTGACCATGATTGGCTGAGTGTAAGAGCGATTTTGGCTGCAAAAAACAAGAATGTCGATCATTTGAATTTCGTCATTCAAAATCAAATAGCTGGTGAGTTACATTCATATAAATCAGTCGACTCCGTGATGGATGAAAACGAAGCCACCAACTATCCCACGGAATTTTTGAATTCTTTGGATGTTTCAGGCTTGCCTCCACACAATTTGAAATTAAAAGTCGGCACAGTAATAATTTTGTTGCGCAACCTGAATGCACCAAAACTTTGTAACGGTACGCGTTTGATTGTGAAGAATCTAAAATCAAATATTATTGAAGCAACGATTTTGATTGGAAAATTTAAAGGCGAAGATGTTCTTATTCCGCGGATTCCACTTATTCAGAACGATATGCCTCTCGAATTTAAGCGTCTTCAATTTCCCGTACGTCTCGCTTTTGCTATGACAATTAATAAGTAGCAAGGACAATCGCTGGATGTGTGTGGCATAAATCTTGAATTTCCATGTTTCTCACATGGTGAATTGTATGTGGCGTGCTCACGTGTCGGCAAAACTCGCGCTTTGTACGTGTACGCACCCGATAATGGAACGAAAAATGTTGTTTACCATAAAGGACTTCAGTGAAAAAGCGGTAGGTTGGCCGACAAGTAAATCTCTACGGTTTTTGGAATTGTATTTAATTTTAATATAACTTTTGAATAAAAAAATTTAATTGACCGGATTACATGAAGCGAAAGCTCGGAATTATTAATTTCATTACCTAACTACATTAACGAATTTGGGCGGAACGAAGTTCGCCGGGTCAGCTAGTTTATTTATAAATGGTTCGTTATTTTATATTCTGACTTTTCTTTTGTTCTCTTTCTTCTTTTCCTCATTTGGCCAACTTTTCTCAGTTTATTTCCTTAGTTTACTTAGACCAGTTTATTCAATGCTTTGAAATTTGTTAAGCGCTGGTTTTAGTTTAAGGTTAGGTTAGGTTAGGTAACCGGGTTGACGGCCTAAGAGAATCCTGCGCCCGTCATACTTTGGTCAATGTAGACCCTTTGTAACCCCTATGGGGGTTATGATAACCATACTTAAGAACCAATGAAAAACCTATACAAAACCTAGCGGGCTTAAAATCCATCCCGAAGCATATATCAACTTGTGCAAGTCGTTTAAAGACTTGCCAGAGAGTTCTTCTAGCTACTGAAAGAAATGTCTTCCGAGGACGTTATTTCTAATACGTCAGAGTGCAGGACAGTGACAAGGGAAAGGAGGGGTATCCTCGTTCACTTCCTCGTCCTCGCATCCACTGCAGATTTCATCTGTGCTGATCCTCAATTTCCTTGCATGGTAGCCCATATTGTTACGGGTGATAGCATACACAAGAGAGAGGACAAAGATTTTTTGTTCATTTGAAGTATTCTCTCGATATTTTCTTTGTTATGTAGTGGCCACATTTTCCTCATTATAACACAGGAGTCGAGGGCACTCCATCTTTCATTTACTGCCACCACTGTTTTATCGCCAATCATCTGTTTAAAGTAACAGGGTGGGGTTTTTACTGTGGTGTCAGCCTGTCTTGCGTACATTACCACCCGTGAATTTCTGTAGAACCTGCGCATATCCCGTTGTACTGGGTTTCTAGTTTTCTGTTTGCCTGGAGCCTCAATATACTCCAGTTTAATTTCCTATCTAGAACTACGCCAAGATACTTCGCGTATTCCGATGTTTTTAGTGGAGTTCCCTCAATTGTTGGTCGACTATATTGCGGTATAATGCTTTTGTTGGTGAAGAGGACCAGTTCTGTCTTCTGTGGGTAAACCGCAAGTCCGCAGTTTCTGATCTAGGTATCAACCATAGATAAGGCGTTCTGGATTTGTTCGCTTAGAGTAGATGTAGCTGGCAGTGTTAAGTCGTCTGCGTATGCTACTGCCTTGACTCCACTCATTTTAGTTCAATCAGAATCTCGTTTAAAACGAGCACCCATTGAAGGGGTGATAGGATACCTTGAGGAGTTCCTCTAGATGCTGACACCTCTATTATTTCACCACCATACTCTGAGTTGATGCGTGTATTTTTAATCATGCACATTACCCATTTGATAATGGCCTTCTCCGCATTAAGGTTTAATATGGCTCTTTCTGTCGCTTCTGCTTCGACATTGTTAAAGGCGCTTTCAATATGCAGGAATGCGGCTAGACTATATTCCTTTTCTTTAATGTCTTTGATAAAAAACCCGTGTTGATCCCTGAAAATTACCAGTTCCTTTAAAAAATCAAAAGACCGATACTTGATCGAAATATAAATGTTTATTTATCCACTTGTTAAGAAGGAAATACTTATCGAGAGCTATGATACAATTTCTTTTATAGCGCTATGTAGATATGTAATTCAAGAAAGGTATGTGTGTATGAAGAGCAAATGTAATGAGTGAGTGTATGTGAAATTAATAAAAAGAAATAAATGTATATAATAAGAATTCAATATATATAGAAAGAGTTGCCAATGCACGTAATTTTTAACATTCTTTTCTATGGTGCTGATGAGACGACATTGTGGAGTGCCGTCTCTACACCTTTGCCATCATTTCCCTTAAATGCCATCATTTAAATGGCCCTTTTCATCCTTTATTCTGTTATGATTAACGTTGCTGCTGTGTGCTCCGTGTAGTGCTCTTCTTCCGGGTTGTTGTACTCATTGGTGCATCCCGGGAAGTGAGTGCCAAGGAGGAGTTTGAGCGTTTCGTTGCAGGATTGTGTCCAGTTGCTGTTGAGGTACTTTCCTGAACCTAACTGATTTCGCAGTATTTTCTACCTCACTGCAGAAGGATTTCCACGAAGATCGCGTTGCTCGTTGCTTTTCTGCTTTGAATTTTCTTAGACGAACTTGGGGTGTTTTCATAAACGTCTGCCTAACTAAGACCTGCGTTAGACGTGTTCATAAAGTCAGATTTTTGATCGAATTAACTAAGATGAATTGCAAAAGATATGTTCATAAACGTCATAAATGTCATCAGCGTCCGGCAGATTGTGAATCCATATTTTCTTGACTGCAGAAAGCGCGGGAGGTAAAAACAAAAATTTAAAGTGCGAAAAATTTAACTTTTTGGCAATATGTATTTTAATTATTTTTTATTTACAACCAATTTCAACTTTTTTTTAAGGGAAGTAGAAGAACTAAGCTATTAATTCAAAAAAGAATTCTGATGGAAAAAGAATTCAACTCTGGGAAAAAGAAAAAGATTTCTTTGTGGAGGACGATGCTATATGAAATGAAGAAAGTTGATACATTCTTCTCCTTTGATGTCTTGGATATCAAAAAATCGGACGTTTATGAACATTCTCCCTTCAAGCAAGAGACTCCGTTTTACGTCCGCAAACGGAGTCAATGACATATGAGCTACTCCGCATACGGCTCCGCATACGGGTCCGAAAAACGACGTTTTTCGGATCCAATTAGTATGGAAATTGTAATAGCCGCGGACTCACATGTGTATGTATTGTGACAGATTGAGCTCGCTATGCTCAGCAAAAAACGAATCCAAAACTGATCCAAAAAAAAGGTACAAATCGAGGCTAGATAAGAAGAGAAACGAGAATCGAGTATCGCTAAAATAAAAATCAGAAATGTTTGTTCATGTTTATTTTATTTCTTAAAAACAATACATTTTTCCATTTGGTATACCTGCAACCATTTCTCCTTCTCCTGCAAAATAAATGAATCAAATAAATGAGCATGTTATCTATACATATGACTGTTACTTACTTTCAGCATGAATTTGTGCCGGTAGCATTAATATCAACGAAATGTGGCCCATTGGTAGTTTCGCCTTCATCGGTTGCTATTTTTTTTTGATTTTGATAAATCTAAATTCAAACAAAGTTAATTAAGCAAATAATAGTGTGCAATAATAAATTCAATTTTAGTTTACCTTTCAAAGAAAATTATATCTGCAGCTGCAGCCAGATGACAGATGAACGAATCGCCATTACAAATAACTACTCTCGACTCTCGCTCTTCTTCTTATTGGCAATGTAGTTACATTCAATTTACAAATGTGTGCGTGGAACGCCTCATATATCGCGGATCTAAAAATGACGGGAAAAGTTGGGTCAGTGTTTTTGCTTGAAGGGCTGTGACTACTTAAAATTGTACTTAAGCAGGCCTGCTCACGTTCTGCAGAATAAGTGTGTTCAATAATGCAACAAAAAAGAAAGACGATTGTACTAGCGCAGATTTTCGACGTTTATGAAAACACTCTTGTACATTGCACAGTCCCTGCCCGTTCTCGTAAGTTCTGAGTGTACTTATTTTCTTTCCCACTTTTGAAAAGGTCCCAGTTAGTCTTCCTATGGTTTCTATATGGTTTTGGAGGATTGATCGTGCCTGATATCAGGAATTCAATGATTTTATGATCAGAGAATGTTTCATCCTTTAATACCTTTCACTGATCTACTGTAATTGTGTTCGAGTTCCTTAATATTGTAACATCGATTACATCTGCCCATTTCTAATAACAAAAGTTGGTTCTGTACCCCTATCGGCTATTAGTATGTAAGTTATGGTCACTAAGAAATTCAAAAAGTGACTTACCTCTTGTGTTAATGTTCGTGCTACCCCATATAACATTGTGGAAGTTAGCATCGCATCCCATCACCAGGTCCCAATTTTCATGTGTAGCGTGTTGAACAAGTTTGTGGTTTAGATCTGACGGTTATTTCAAGGCTATTTAAAAGGTGCCATTATGGCGGCCTTTTTTCCGACTTGGGAGACTTTTATGGTGCTGCCTCCACTATGTCAGGGTATGCTGCCAGGTTTGGCAATAGCTACTGTTTTAACATGATCGCGTAGTGAATCCAGCCATTCTAAAAGCATCGTGCCAATTTCGGAACTTCCCCGTTTTCCATTCATTTCTTTCCAGATGAAGCAAGACACATTTCCAATTGTCCTCTCGTAGATAGTAAGATTATAGACACACATTTTCCTCTGTAGTAAAAGAACTGTGAAATGTCGGAACACGGAAGCTGCTGAAGTACAAAAGTTGCGGCAGCAATAGTTGGATCGGTTTGGGAAAGTGCCTTATCGTTCGCTTTTTGAGATCCGCATTCGGCTTTCCTATGGGTATACGACTTTCGTTGTCTTCAGCATGGTAAAATTTGATGCAAATGTAGATTTGCTCTTTCTTTGGCTAAAATAACGCATAGTTGCCATTTTCACAAAAATATCGTCTGTAAAAACTTTGGATACTTCTTGTTGCAGAGGTTAGGGTGTTGGACCTCTAATCTCAAGGTCTCAGGTTCAAATTCCGCCGGGGACAAGTAAAATCTAAAGGTTTTCTCGACCTCTTGCGAACGTCTGACAAACATCCAAGAGTATCAATTGTCATGAGAAGCTTCTCAACTTTGCGGTTCGGATTCGGCTTAAAAATTGTTGGAAAAGCTAGGTTTTAGGCCCTGTATTTTAATGCATAATATTTATTTATTTTAATTTTAGATATTCGTAACAACGTGTTTTATTCCATTTTCAATACAGTTCGTCTTATACAGGTCGAGTTCATAATTGCAAATTTTCTTTAGCTTATTTTGCCAATAATAAGACAACACAATTGTTAAAATGACTTTACATCTTTAAGAATATCTAAAAATAGATAATAAATGAATTGGGCATTTCCAAAACAAAAACAAAAAAGCGCGGCGACATAACTTCCTTTTTCAAATTCGCGTCATTCAGGCTGTAGGGGTCGTAGCATGTGGCATGATTATGGAATCCGAAGTGAATAGTTTTCTATTCTTTATATCCTCTATGGCTCACCTCAAACTGCTTAATTACCGAAAAATTAACTTTTGTTTCCAGTCGATCGACAGCTGTTCAGAAATAGAAGACATCAGAGCGTTCAAATGTTATTTTTTTTTTTCAATCTATCAGCTCAGAATAAATTGACTGGTTGATTGATTGACTGATTGATTGATTTGATTATATAAATTTCAATTAATACATCAAAATGTGTATCTGCAAACCCTGAAGGGCTTGTCTGCAGAAGACTGTTTACAAAAATTTTACACAATTAGAATTGATAATCCTTTTAGTTTATGGATAAGATAATAATTAAGAACAATTAAAAATTTTAAATAATTTTAAAAATAATAATAAATATTTTCTTTTTACAGTTATAGATCAAGATACAATTTGTTTACTTTTTTTAGCAATTCAATTTTGATAGGTTTCGAAACTCTCTCTGGAGCTCGTTTAGGACCATGTGAATGCGACATCGAATTTCCTGCGGCCATATTCGTTCCGGAACCTGCAATTATTGTAGGTTGTTGTGACGCTTTTGCTCACGCAACTATGCCATAGTTTGTGGGCAGATATTACTAATCACTGGAAAAACTTTGAGATGTTACTTGGCCCCGGCGGGATTTGAACCTGAGACCTTAAGGTCTGCGCCTACCTAAGTCTTATTCTACGATACTTCAATACTCCAAAAAAGAACGAACCAGGGAACTAGACCGAAATATGGATCGTTAAATTCTTTTGACTAACGTTTCACAAATCCAAACATGGTGTGCTCTCGGAGCAAACTTTGTCAATTTGAGGCTGAAAAGTTAGGCGAGAGTCAATAAATATACCCAGGTCTTTTAAAACATCTCGTCGTTCTAGGCAGTTCCCGTCAAAATGTTTAGTCATGACACATACATTTTTTCTTCTTGCAAAAGAAATAACATTACACTTAGCGACGTTAAGAGACATACCTACGCACCATTTATATTGCACCATTTGACTAAAGTATTAATATCATGTTGCATTTTGAGCATATCATCAAAGGTATTTACTGCATCATTAAATTTTAGGATACGCTATTTTTATTCACCTTTCGGTTTGCAGTATCACTGCCCTCTATTAAGGAACGAGGTCAACCTTCGTAGTGTGAGATCTCGAACCGCCTCAAATAATGCTGAGAAACAAGAAAATACATAGATTGTGAAACATAACATAACGAATTTTTGATACTGCATTAAATAATTTGAAGTCGTCTGCAAATCAAAAATACCTTCAAAAAATAAACAATTCAATTAAGTCATTTATAAAAATCAGGAGAAAATTGGCCCAAAGTGACTGCCCTGAGGAACACCCGACGTAACACTTGTTGCACGAGAAATAACTCCACAAAAATCCACAAACTGTTTTCTATCTATACAGACATTTTTTGTAACTTAAAAATGAACAGTCTAATGTCAATTGTGTCCAAAACTTTACTAAACTCGGTGTAGATTTCATCAACTTGGTTTCAAGTTTCTAGTTCAGTTAAAATGTTAAGGTGTGTCCACACCAAAGAAACATTTCAGGAAACATTGTTTAAAAAACATTTCTGAAATGTTTCCCATTTGTTTAAAAAACATTTCAGAAACATTTAAGAAATGTTTAAGAAATGTTTATTAAGGTGTGTCCACACCAAAGAAACATTTCAGAAACATTTCAGAAACATTTCAGAAACATTTCAGAAACATTTCAGAAACATTTCAGAAACATTTCTGAAATGTTTCTGAAATGTTTCTGAAATGATTATTTTGGTCTGGACGATTCGCGAAACATTTCTGAAATTTATAGAGAAAGAGAGAAAAATGGGAAACAAAGAAACATTTCAGAAACATTTCAGAAGTGTTTCTCAAAGCGTCCACACCTAAGAAACATTTCTTAAACATTTCTTAAATGTTTTTGAAATGTTTCTGAAATGTTTTTTAAACAAATGGGAAACATTTCAGAAATGTTTTTTAAACAATGTTTCCTGAAATGTTTCTTTGGTGTGGACACACCTTTAGGTGTGGACGCTTTGAGAAACACTTCTGAAATGTTTCTGAAATGTTTCTTTGTTTCCCATTTTTCTCTCTTTCTCTGTAAATTTCAGAAATGTTTCGCGAATCGTCCAGACCAAAATAATCATTTCAGAAACATTTCAGAAATGTTTCTTTGTTTCTGAAATGTTTCTGAAATGTTTCTGAAATTGTTTAAAAAATGTTTCTTTGGTGTGGACACACCTTAAGATGTTCAAAAGATTGGTTGCACCTACCTCCATCTAAAAAAATACATGCTGATGCTCTCTAATCTCAGCGCGCGCCGCATACAATTTATCGGCAACAAGCTCATAACCTTGGGGTATAGCAGATATTATTGCAAATCCTCAATAATGTTTGAGATTATACCTATTACCACTTTTAAATATTGCAGTCAGGAACGATTCACTCCATAGCTCTGGGAAAACACCACATTATAAAGATTGGTTAAACAAATCTAAAAGAGGGAGCGTTATGTTCTTAATGTAAGGACCGATTCATCGGGGCTCTTTAAATTGACCATATTTTCAGCAATGTGACGAAAATAAAAATAAATAGAAATCGTAATAAATAAGAAAAATTGACGCCATTTAACTTAAATTATAATATCAACCGAATGTCCGTATACGACTCTGCTCTCATCAACGAGAAAGCACGGTCGGCGCACGTTACACTGTTTTTCAAAATTAGCTTCATATTCTATATTGTAAAAATTTAAAAAATTGTATTTATTAATTGTAAAACCAAACATCAGCAATGCCACTTTCCGCATTCTCAATTCACTTAAAACTACTTCATAACTAGCACTGTATTCTCTGGATTTGCAGTATATTTCCATTTGTGGGCTTCGAAGAGGTCATTCAAAGCTTCCATGAACAGTTTGTGAAGCGTATCGACATCTTCTTCGGTGGGATTGTCGCACTGTGTCACATCAATAGGGGCACCGACTGTAATAAATATTTTCAATACAACATTCAAGGTCCATTTAAGGTCGCAGCAAAAGGTTCTCACCAACTTGAACTATTCGTCTGCGGTATGGAAGCAGAAAAAATCCTCTTCCCATAAACACCAACGGAGAGATACCCGTTATATTTTTCACCAATATTTGCATTTTTCTAACGAACGATCCTGGCGGATTGTCCATTTGGTTGTACACGTCAACTTCCCCAAATGAAAATGATGGCACAATGGAAGCTCTGCAATTAAAATTTTAGGTAAAATTATTTTCTTTTAAATGTTATTCGATTACTTACCCAGATTGCAAGGCTAGTTTTATAAAACCTTTTCGTTTCTTAATAGTCAGGATATATTTGCCGGGCCTTGCGTCTAAAGCCTCTTCGGCTCCGCCCACAATGACTCCTACAGCGGTCGCTGTGTAACCGTCGGCATTGACTGAACCTTGTGGATCATGTGACATTGTAAGATTTTTGATTAGTGACTTTTTTGAAACTGAGATCATTGCCCAGGAAGCGATAATTTCACGAAAGATTGGTGTATTAAAGTGCATGGCCAGAGTTGCTAGGTTTACACGAATTTTCGGAAATAATTCATCCCATTTGCAAATATCTACACACATATTGGTAAATAAACCAAAGCTGCGGAAAGGTTAATTTTTATTGACATCTTTAAGGACTGTGCTTGTATTACCTTATAACACCGTGGGGGAAACAAGCTACAAGGTAGTTTTTGTTTGGCGGTAACTCAGCAGTCTTCACCAACTGCACGGGGAAATAGTCACGAAAATGCCTCCAGAAGAAACTGTCCCGCATCCATCTTACCCTTTATTGTGAGAGGTATGTATTAGTTTTTAATCAATTTATATCAATTTATTATTACCCCGCCCCTCGCCGGCATAATTCGACTCTTTCTCGGTTTAAGTAGATCCACACAGTATATACTACCACAATGGCCTTTAGGAAAATGTGTCCCCAAATCTAGAAACACAATAATGTATTTTTTAAAGTAAATACTCGTAGCATAGACCAAAGGGGACTTGTGGATTTTCGGCGAAGAATTTACGAATACTCCACAGACAGCGCTGTGTACAAGCTTACCAAAATGAGGGCACAGAACAAATATGAAAATACTCCAAAGCCAAATAAAATTGCCAAGTACACGCCGATAGTGAAAGTTTGCATTCGCGTGGGAGCCGGAATTAACAACGGCGCCCATTCTTTTTGAACCATTCTGCTTTACGAATATAATTGCACTTATTCACTGAGCACTGGTTAAATTGTTCACTGTTAATGTGTTCCTTACTCTAGGCGTGTCCCTATCTAAGCCGAAATGCGTCGCAACATTATTTATATTCCATTGTTTCAAGTTCCACGCGTAGGTCTTGAATTTGATAAAGTCCATGCTAATGGCCCGATAAAGAAGTAAAATTGTTGCACCAATTTTTTAAATTATTGGAATAATTTAAGACTCAATGTTGCGCGGTAGACCCCCTCCCTTTTTATGGTTCTTATACTGATAACGCCCTAAACGTTTACAGAACTTATATCAATGCCCAACTAAATAATTTATTATTACAATCACATTTGGGAAGCAGGTCCTCTTATCAATAAACTACATTAGGTAGTACAGGTGTACCTTGTGATTTACTGATAGTAATATCAGCAATTTAGTGGACTAGACATTTTTAAATGCACACATTAAAAATTAACAAGCACCGTTTAACATGTTCAATATGTAGGGTTGGACAGGGCATTACTCAAATCATATTAGATTAGATTAGATAATTCTTTATTCACATTTCTCTAAAAAAAAGTTACAATGGTTTACACTAAAGTTTACAAGACATGGCAAGAAAAAACGCCGTCCGCCGATTTGACAATAATGAATGTTTAACGTATTTGGGAGAATTATACTTATTAAATATCTTGGAATTTTAGATAAGTTTAATTGAAAATAATAATAATAAGAAAGACTAAGTGAAAATGGAAATTTATGGCATTTGAGACGAAACGAATGAGTAACTTCCAACCGCCACTTCCATTCAATAACCGCAGACACTCATCGCCTGTTAAAAGGCTCCTGGCAATCAACTGTTGATAATTGACTATTTTCAATGTATGCTATTGTGAACATATGATTCTAAAGGATTTGTCAATCGCAGCCAATTAAAAAATGCGATTGACAAGAATATCAATGAAAATGATTTCTTTAATTGACAAAATCCTTAAGAATCGTTCGTTCACAATAGCACACATTGAAAATAGTGATTTATCGTTTGTTGATTGACACTCGCAATAGGGGTGACAGTCTGCGGACTTCTTGGAATATCGGGCACACCGCCAAAAAGGGGTGAACAACTTCCCGTTGGTTGAGATAGCAAAAGGGCGCAGCTAGGGCTTGTGTCAGTCCTATGGAGATAGGTTCGTTGACGTGAAGGCTTCCTCGGATCTTGGAACTTCTTATTCGATCAATCTTTGTTACTCCTGCTGTCATGCGAAGCATCTTCATCTTAGCTGCCGTTAATTTGCTCTCATACTTTTTGTACGCTGTCCAACATTGTGAACCGTGTGTGAGCGCCCGACTGCGGTGTAGAGCCTTCCTTGAAGCTTAGGGGGCATTTCTCGAACACAGACGGCTGAGTTTTCCCGCGACTTCATCCACCCTACGCTTACGCGATGCTTAATATCATCACAGCTTGCTTCGCTTTTGATCATAGATCCCAGACATTTAAACTTTTCGAACTTGGGAATCACTCCTCCATTCATATGAATGTCTGGAATAGGTCGGAGTGCATCAGAGAACGTGCAATACAAGTATTCTGTTTTCTTCGGACTTATACGATACCCACTCTCCTCCAAAACCTCTTCCCATACATCAAGTGCTCTTGCAGGGACGTTTGATTCTCGCTTATGATGGCTCCATCGTGAGGAAAAGAATAATTGATGCACTTTGCGGTCCGTCACTTTTTCTTCAAGCAGATAATCAAGGGCTGTAATAAACATCAAGGGACCTTTGTACAAAGGAAAAGGAAAACTTTCCGTCCACTGGTTAGGCATTGGAGCGCTTCTCACCAGTTAGCAGATGAGAATCATGAGTAATTTGGACCCGATGTCCCCTATCTTTTTCCAGAACCAACTGGCAGTTGGGCCGGACGAGATACCCTCTCGTCCGGCCCAACTGCTTTTCGCTTTTTGCATTCGTTGACTGCCTTCCTATCTTCTTCGACAGTAATGTCGTGTACTTCTTCATTGTTAGGAACGGCTCTCAGAAAATAAATCCGAGGACATTGTGCATTTAAAGTCCTTCGCAATACTGCTGCAACCTCTGTAGTTTTTTTTCGTCATCCAGAAGAAGCAGCTCTTAGCATTGTTGATGAACTTTGGCGAACGGATCTATTGGGCATTCCTTCTTGCTGTTCAAGCTGGTTTCTCAAAGTTCGTGGACAGCCTGGTTTCTATCAGCAGCCGAAGAAGAAAATTCTTCTAACTCCACTAACTTTACTTGAAGTATAGCGCACTTTCTCTTTGCTAGCTTCTCTGCAAAGAGAAAGTGCGCTACACTTCAAGTAAAGTTTGTGGAGTTAGAAGAATTGGAGGCGAGCTTTTTCATATCCAATATAAGTGACGCACTTTGACCAAGCTTTTAATGCTGCTTTCTTGTCACCTTAGCTTCATCTGTCCACCAGCATATTTCTTTGCCGTGTTGTTTGGCTCTATCCAAGCAAGGGCGTTATAAGAAATTCCACATATTTTTTGGCCTGCACTCTGCATCCTCAACTTCGTTTATAATGTGATGGAGATAATTTGCATATTTGCAATAAATGCTTCCATAAAAATGTCTGTCAGGAGGAGACGGTTTTGATGGGCGATTGCGTCTCCTGGGATCACTTTGCAATCTTTAAGCCGAGGCTTCATAAAATGTGTTATTAAAATGTAACCAATCTGGGTTTCATTTCCGCCAGTGCTGTAAGTGACCAGGTGCCGTCTTTGTTTGACGAACTTGGTACTAAGAAGGACAAGACCGGTATTGACTTGCACATGCTTAGAATATCCTCACCCAGAAAGTTCCTGGTGCTGTATCCCAGTCCTCCATGGCAGTCTTCATAGTCATCGTTTGACTTCCCAACATGTCCGTTCAATTCTCCGCCAACAAACAAAAGTTCTTCCTTTGGGATGTTCTCGAAGAGGTTGTTAAAATCTAGTCAGAATGCATC
Source organism: Portevinia maculata (assembly GCA_949715645.1). Lineage (NCBI taxonomy): Eukaryota > Metazoa > Arthropoda > Insecta > Diptera > Syrphidae > Portevinia > Portevinia maculata. The sequence goes on from OX454526.1 coordinate 228,993,900, forward strand.
TTTTCCTCTGTGCTCGCATCCAACTTGGGGAGCATATACACTGACAATATTCCACACCTCATCTTCCATCCCAGTTTGAGAGACATCAAACGATCACAGGACTTTGAAATGGTCAAGACGCTGCCAAGTAGCTCTGCCGCAAGGATGATACCGATTCCGTTCTTATCCTGTTGCGTCCCGTAGTAAAACATTTTGAAAGCTTGTGTCCTAACTTCCAAGAATGGCGCCCAATTTCCGGTGTATCGCTATTTCGTTTCTTGAACACATAAGTTGGGCGAGTTGACGCCTTCGCAAGTGTTCAAGCTCTTATTTACGATCACTCATACTTCCAACGTTCTAACTCGCGAGCCTTAGGTTTCGCCTATGCTTAAGCATTACTTTACTATCCGAACCGAGCATTTTTGCCTGTCCCAGGATTAGTACCATGATGAGTTGTGCCTGGCGGGCTAGTGCGTTTTCTATTACCGTATATTTCCATAGTGCTTTAGTTTAAACGAGTTCGCTATGTACATGCTTCTATTATTTCTTGTTTAATCTTTCTTTTACGGCACCGTTGATCTCCACTCGTGTCAAAGCACGGATTTGCATGCACAATTGCGGGACAGCTTTAAGATGTTAAATGTGTCGCTAGGCTCACCTGGATGTTTGAATTGTATAGATGTGATTTTCCACCTAAGTCATCTTTTACGACAAGCGCTGTTTATCGGGGTGCGCTCTAGTATTATTCTTAACCCGTACCTACACATCATCAATATACAACGAAAGAAGACCCGGGCTTGGTATGCAACCTTGCCGAACACCAGAACTTGTGACGAAGGTTTTTGACCTGTTATTGCCATTTTGCACAGATGCAGACGTGTTTGACAGACATTTTTTTGTAAATTCGTATATACTTTGTCGATAAACCTATTTTTGACAGTTTACATAACAGAGATCTACAATTTACAGAATCAAAAGCAGCCTGAAAATCTACAAAAAAACGCAAAGCTTTTTTTTCTCTCAATATACTTCTTTGCTAAGGTGTTAAGTGTAAACATTTGATTAACCGTCGATAAATTAGAACGAAAACTAGCCTGAAAAATACTTATTCTGTTATTGTTTTCAATCCATCTGATCAGACGAAAATATAAAATTTGGGTGAATTATTTTCTCAGGAAACTTAGTACCGATATACTTCAATATTTCTCCGGGACACACGGAAGCCCTTTTTTAAAAATAGCGCAAATAGAGAAGGTTAAAAAACTGTCGGGTAATACCTTATGCATAAAAATGAGGTTTGAAAAAATTAAGCAGATATACCAGAAATTCTGGAGTAGAATGCTTTTAGAACTGTAGAGGTATTCTATCTGGTCCAGATGCCTTACTTGGTTTCATTATTTTAAAAAATGCTGACAACTCCGCCAATTCCATTCTCCAGTCGAGATCTGCAATACTGATATCCGGAGGGGCAAAACAAATGCTTTTCTGATCGTGGTCCTCCAATAAAAGCTCTTCAAAAAAGGAAAAAAGAATTTCAACACTAATTAATGACGGTACATTATTTTTACACCCACGTAAGATACGGACATTAGCCCAGAAAGACTTAGAGTATTTACATGACAACAACTTATTGGCGACGTTTTTGAATTACACTGAATTTTTGCTCGAACAAATTGGTTTATACATCTTATTTGTTTAAGCCCTTTGTTCTTGGTTGTTCCAAAGAACTTCAAGAAATAATACCAAATGATATATGAAGGGCTCTTAAATGTTCTTGGTGTATCACTGAAACATTTGTTTCAATATTAGACTTGTAAAGGGTGTCCCAGTAAGACCGCCTATTTGAAAATTGAAACAAATGCTGTATTTATTTGAAAAGTTCTGATGTTTTTATTTTAACTAAAATTCACCATCGACATACAATCTTACGTCAAACAATTTTGAAATTGTTTTATTTTGATCTTCACAATCATGTCCAACATAAATTAAAAAAAATTGGATTGCTATAAATGGCCACGTATGTGCCTAGAAATTATTCATTAGTAACACCTTTTTCGCCGATGATCACAATAGTCTTATAATTGTTTCAGCGTTGCATACAAAAAACATAAATAAATGAGAAGTAACATTTAAAAAAAAAAATAATAATATATCTAGTTAAAACTACGTAACAATATAATAGTTTAAGAAAATAGCTATTGGGAATATTGTTTCAGCACTGCTGGAATGAATTGAGGAATAATCTTCTAGTTTCTTATCTTCTTGTATATCAAGCGCAGAGAACATTGACAGACAAGATTGTACCTTAAGTCGGTGGGATAGTTTATTTTTGGTAGAAGCCAATTAGACCTAGATTCTTAAACGCCCACGTGAGAGGGATTTTCAATTTTACGTCGACTCCGAACGGCAAATTTGAGAAACTTCTTCTGACAATTGATACTCTTGGATGTTAGGCAGAGGTTCGCAAGAGGTGGGGCAGTGAAAAAAAAAACTCTAGGTGATCTGATTCATAAACCGCTCGATCAATAGTGCGACGCACTAACCACAGAATCCACATTGTTGAACGAAGTAACTGACAAAAAATATGAAATTATGTCAAAAAAGGCGTACCACAAATAGAATAGTCCTGCAGTCGAATGATGAGACTGCAGGAGTCAAAAAGGATGATTAAACGTCCCAAAGGTAATACTGGCGACCACGCATCAAATGTAATTTAGTATGTGTTGTGCTTTTAGGCAAAAACAACTCTTTCAATATCAGCTGGTCCAACTATTCGATTCTTAGACCAATATCTGTCATTTCTCTACTTAAATCAAATACATCATCAGAGGATGTGTTTAACCATTTGGTTTCGAGGAAATTAACTCGAAAAGATGATTCAATCTACACCAAAATCAGTAAGGCTGATGGGTTTGTTGCGTCATACATAATAGTGGCCTTCTCGCCATACTTCGAATTACTGTGCAATATCAATGTATGGCGCCAAAATACCTTAGGTAATTACCGTTCGCAATTATTTGACTTTTGAAAAGCTAATTTTCAGAGGATATCTTATTTTAATTTAAACCAAAATGTTTTATCTTATATTGATGATGTACGAGTATATAAGGGGGAAGAGCTATTCAAAAAGCCTCTGTCATTCAGATCTTAAACATTATTTAACATTATTCAATGAACTTAAATCTTTATCCTGCAGCCATATATTTTCTCTATAATTTTGTATTTTTTTTCTCCAATAGCTTCTTTTTCGCTTAAATATACACTTTATAAACAATCACAATGAATTTTCCATACGAGTAGTGCAATTTTTTAAATTTTATCATTCAATTTGTTTCTGTCGTTTAACCAAGGGATTCGGCACTTCAGAAAGGGACTTTTGACTTTTAAATTAATTTTTATTTGCTATTGAATATCAACTTATATACTAGATTATTAAATCTAACTTAAAATTAACAGGATACTTATTCTTGATTATTGTTCCTTATGCCGATGCCCTAAACTTAATTATATCTTATAATTATTGCCTTTCGGCCTAAAAACTATTTTACGAAGTAATCTTACATATGTATTCGTCGAGAAATCATCACTTCACTCGCACATGAAGGGTTCCGCGCGAATTATAATTATTATTTACTTAGGCACCTATTACAGATTTATTATTAGAAAATAATGGTTCACCGTTAAGTTTATGTTTATGAAATTAAATGTTTTTTTTTTATATTTGAGTTGATTGAATGAAAGGTAAATTGCGGTTTACGATTTATGACGTATTAAAAAAAACTACTTACTAGATCTCGTTCAAAACAATTTTCGGTGGAAGTTTGCATGGTAATGTACATCATATACAAGGTGGCGCAAAAGTCATCATCCTATCGGAAGAAGCTATAATTTTTGCAAATGGCGGCAAATGTAAATTCTACTTTGACATTTGTGAGTATGCAGAAAAAACTTAAGACACCAATTAACATAATCCAAAAGCAGAACCAAAGTTTTTCATTCATAAAAAAAATTACAGCGAAAGAACATCGGGTGACAACTTTTGCGCCACCTTGTATTTTGTTTAGTTTCATCATTCTCTTATTTTAGAAGTTACCTGGGGGGGCGACACATTTTACCACTTTGGAAGTGTCTCTCGCGCAAAAAATTCAGTTTAGAAAAAACAATATTAGAAACCTCAATATCATTTTTGAAGACCTATCCATAGATACCCCACACGTATGAGTTTCAGTTCTAAGTATGGGGAACCCCCAAAAGTTATTTTATTATAGACGACCCTTACAAATTCCAATGCAAATCTCTGAAACACCCACACACTTCAATGATATCATATACATCGATATTTGGTATCCTGAACGGAATAAAATGTATTTGACAACGATTGACAAATTTTCAAAGTACGCAACACTTCATAAATTAGAGGATCGAAACTGGATTCTAAGCGCAGTTAAACACAGAATTCAGTTTCTGGGCAAACCCAACCGAATTGTTTCTGACAACGAAACTTGCATATTGCACTCAGCGGTTGAACAGTTTCTGAAAGAAAAGAATATAATGTTTCACAATACAACATTATCGCTGAAGACTGGTAATGCCGACGCGACGTGGAGCGATTGCACGGAACACTTAATGAACACCTACGGATTAAGAATGTAGCCAAAGACAACTCTGACCTGGACGAAAAGCTATTCAATATAATTAACATCTATAATAGCACTTTACATTCGACCACAAAACTTAGACCAAATTTACAAAAATTTCGATAGGGAGGATATTAAGGCATTAGCAGCAAAGTTCAGAAAGGATAAAGAAATCAGAATTAACAAGAAGAATTTAACCCATTTATGGCCATTGGTGCGTTAACGCACCAAAATACATAGTTTTCATTTTAGAATTTTAATTTTTTTTTATTACACCTAAGTAGACCGTTAATGGCTAATTTAGTTTTGTAAATAGTAGGCTTTATCATTTGCGTCATTACAAGTTCATAAAATTGCTGAAAAGTTGGAATTTTGTGCTAAAATAAAAAAATATATACATATTTGGGAAAAAAAATCTCAATCTACATAGCAAAATGGCAGAGTAAGTAAAAATCAACAGTGAAAAGTATATAATTTAAAATTATTTGTTGATATAAAATGTACCCAAATATATCAAAACAATAATAAGACAATAAATGTAATTGTGGAACATGTTACAACAAATGAAATTAGCATGGTGCGTTAACGCACCAATGGGATATGCGGGTGAATAATCGCTGTTTTATTCAATGTAGGCAAAAAAGTCGTACGGTGGGAGAAATTTTCGAAATTCTCGAAAACTTAACCGACGATGATAAAATTCCGGACCAAGTGGTAATAACTCCGCCAGAAGATGATTACCTTAACGATGAGGAATCAGGAGAGGAGGAAAATTTGGATGCCAACCGACTGGGTTGTAATCAGCTTAAAGCTTGTGGAGAAATGGAGTTTTTGACTGAAAATGACTATGTAGAAGCTATTCCGGAAGTACCTTGTGGATCAACAAAAGCCAAAAAAGTGATTCTGGAATAGAAAAGTGAAAACGAAGATAGTCTCCCACTCAACAGTCTGACAAATACCAATGGTTTTGCTGAAAACAGTTATCCTAAGCCACTTACGTTATCTTCAGAGAGTCATCCGATAGAGTTTTTTGAACTTTTTATTGATAAGGAAATCATCGATTTCGTCGGTCAATACTCAAAGTCAAATTCCCTGGTAAAAAGGAATAAAACTTTTGATGTTGATCTAGATGAGATTTGCACATTCCTTGGTATACAAATCATTAGTGGATACAATCACGTTCCAAGAAAACGAATGTTTTGGAAAACTCGCGAAGATTGCCATAATGACCTAGTTGTCGAGGCAATGCGCAGAAATAAATTTGAAGACATTTTCTCAAAAAAGTAAGAGAAATAATGACAGAGAAACGATTATATATACATATATTTCTAATACATATGTATTTTATATCATTTAACAGGTAAGGCCATTCATCGCCAAGATCGAGATCTTTCTTTGGTTCTTTGGGCTTGGGCGGTTCTTGAATTTAGCAAAACCGGCAAAGGAATTTCCTTCATGTAAGTTTACATTTTTCTTCGACAAATTTTGTTCAAGCCCCGACTTGCTTGCTAAACAGGGATTCTACGTGAAAACCGGGTCAAAAATATATCATTTCAAGAAAAAAAAAAAACATAGGGACGGGCTACAGTCCGCTTGGGCGAACTTTTGGATACCCTATTCTTATTCCTATCCCTCATAAGTGGGCGTGACAAAAGTCTAAGTGTGGTTGAAATGTTAAGAATGCTCTACATATTTTGTTATATAACATTTAAAGGATTTTATCAAAAAAACGCTCCCTAGCTCAAACTTGGGTGTTTCAATAAAATTGTTTTATTTAATTGTGGGCGTGTCAGTAGGCGGATTTAAAAAAAATTAACACATGAGCATAAAGGGCCCGTAGAGAGTATATATTATAAATTTCAGCTCCCTCACTTTGAATTTAAAAAAAAAAAAAAATTGTGGGCGTGCCAGTGGGCGGATTTTGAAAATATTCACACATGAGCATAAAGGGCCCATAGAGAGTATATATTATTAATTTCAGCTCCCTAGTTCAAACTTTTGATTTTCAAAAAAATTGTTTTATTTATTTGTGCGCGTGTCAGTGGGCGGATTTTGAAAAATTTTTATCCCGGACAGTTTTAGGAGTCATAGATCATATATAAAAAATTTCAGCTTTCTAGCTCAAAATTCGATTTTTTCCAAAATTTTGTTTTTTTGAGTTTGTGGGCGTGTCTGTGGGCGGATTTCAAAAATTCGTAAACTTGATTATTTCGGGACCCTAGAGAGTATATGGTTAAAATTTCAGCTCTCTAGGTCCAGTTTAAAGGCCTAATTTTTGCCGACGGACGGACATGGCTAGATCGACAATACTATCGATGCTGATCATAAATATACTCGTAGTAACTTTTTGGGGTCTACGGGCAATATTAAGGTATGTTACAAACTATGCGTCAAAATTAATATACCCCTAGAATAGGGTATAAACAGTTTTTAAAAACGGAAAGAGGCTATTTTGATACCCTTTACGACAAAAGAAACTGCGAAATTTCGACTCGATGGCGAGATAAGAAAATTGTCGCAATGATTTCCCATGTCTATTGCACAAATCTCATTAGAAATACTAAGAGATTTTCATTTGCAGACAGAAGAAAAACAGATATACCTCAGCCAAATGTCAATTACCAATACAACTCTCATATGGGAGGTCACTGTAAAATATCACTCCATGACAAATATTTTGCAGAATACCACCACAATTAATAAAAGACTTGCGCTATAAGAAATTTAATTACTATCGTTTCGTGGTCAGAAATAAAATGAAATTATGAAAAATATATATATATTTTTTTTATGCCGCTGTATGCCCACTGGTGCGTTAACGCACCATTCTTAAGACCGCGATATCTCCAATACTACTCGTTTAAGATCATTCGCTACCATGTGGAATATGCAAAAATCTTGCACAAAATAAGAAAAAATATAATCTGGGCATATATGGGTTAAGAGGCGATACTGCTGTAGGTAGCAAATGAATGGACATTGTCCAGAACAGAGCGGTTGTAAAATCTAAACCAAAATATAGACGTTTAGTTAAATATAAAAAGGACGGCATAGAAAATTCTACAAAACGGAATACTAAATATTATAAAACACAAATAAAACGAAAATACAAATTTCAAAAGGAATAAGTTTTCTTCAATCTGTTAATATGTATTTTGTATATACCTACCTTCACTGCGTCTGGGACTGATTTTCTATTTTTTTATTTGTTTTTTTTATACTTCGAATGATTTGTTCGTTTTTATACCATATTCTAAGGGTATATTAATTTTGACGCATAGTTTGTAACATACCTTAAAATTGCCCGTAGACCCCTAAAAGTTACTATATTTATGATCAGCATCGATAGTAATGTCGATCTAGCCATATCCGTCCGTCCGTCGGCAAAAATTAGGCCTTTAAACTGGACCTAGAGATCTGAAATTTTAACCATATACTCTCTAGGGTCCCGAAATAGTCAAGTTTACGAATTTTTGAAATCCGCTTACAGACACGCCCACAAACTCAAAAAAAACAAAATTTTGGAAAAAATCGAATTTTGAGCTAGAAAGCTGAAATTTTTTATATATGATCTATGACTCCTAAAACTGCTCGGGATAAATTTTCAAAATCCGCCCACTGACACGCCCACAATTAAATAAAATAATTTTATTGAAAAACCAAAGTTTGAGCTAGGGATAAAATCCCTTAAATGTTAACCATAACCTTAAATGTTAACCATAACCTTACTATCACATGCCTCTACACCAAAAGGATGATTTCTGGCTGGTAGTACAATGGAACGTTACCGAGTCTGAGTGCTCTGGGATTTGGATTTCCTTTTAAAAAAAAAAAAAAAAAAAAAAAAAAAAAAAAAAAAAAAACCTTACTTAGACTTTTGTCACGCCCGGCGAAGCGGACTGTAGCCCGTCCCTATGTTTTTTTTAATTTACATCGCTTTTATCACTTTTATCATTTTCAACACTTGCAAATATCTTCAATTATTCAATAGAGTCAAATTAAACACAACCACAACAGAAATTTGTGGAATAGGCCTACCGGGAAAACCACATAAAAAACGCGCTAACAGCACTACCTCAAATGTGGCGTGGAAACATGTGCATATTATGACGATTACAACTCTTTCAACTTTTTGAATTGTTATATCTCAAAAACGGTGGCTCTTAGGAAAAAATGTATTTGTACATTTTTTATAGATAATTATCTGATCTACAATTTTTGGCTGGGCTAATTTTATGATAAAACCTACCGTTTTGCTGAAAATCGTTTTTGTGACCTTTGACCCCGAGTAAATTTTTTTCCAGGTGTCGGATTGATGAGGACTTTTTAGATTTCATTAATGATGGTGTTTTGAATCCTACCAATTTTCAGCTGGGTGTGAATTTTTGTACCCTCGGGTGTCTAAATTGACAGGACTAAGTTGGTTATACTACCTTCCTCATTCACAGGTGGACCTCGATATTTACATGAAAAATTGCAGGACGCAATGACTTACGTCAGACATTAGGGTAAACCTGATTTATTTATAACTACAACAATAACTAACCCAAATTGGGCAGAAATCAATGAAAATATTAACACCAATTTAACTTCACAAGACAGATACGATATACCTAGTTAACAGAGTCTTCCAATTAAAAGTATAGAAACTCCTGCACCAAACTAACAAGTCTCATATATTCGGTCCGCCGCGCTGTTATATGTACACTACAGAATGGCAGAAACGTGTTTTGCCACATGTACTGTACATCTGTTAGTGTGGTTAGTGATCAAAATTTTACCAAATCAAATTGACAGCGTTTTTTTATCTGAATTACCGGTTAAAGAAGAAGATCCTGTCCTGTTCGAAATCGTAAAGAAACACATGGTACACGGCCCTTGCGGGACTTTAAACCCTAATTCTATATGTATGCAAGATTCCAAATGCAGCAAAAAATGTCTGAAGTCGTTCCAAACTCAAACATCTACTAACGATGACGGATATCCCAAATATCGTCGACGATTGCCAGAATAGGGTGGCCAAAGTACCACCGCCCGAAACCATGATATTGATAACCGAGGGATCATTCCCTATAATCCGCTCCTTTTGAAAATGTTTGATGGCCACATCAACGTAGAGTTGTGCAGTTTAATTAAGTCAATCCAATAAGTTGAAGCAGTATTGAGGATTTTATCATTCGAGGCACGACCCGGGTCCCACTATTGTCCACCTTGCAGTTCATTTATAAAATGGACAAAGAGTATATTTCATTAAGAACAATATACAAGAAATTGTTAATAACCCGCGGGACACAACATAAACATCATTCTTCAAGTTATGTGCTCAAGATGATTTCGCGAAAACACTGACATATGACAGAGTTCCAAGTTACTTTACATGGAACCAGAGTTCTAAAACCTTTCAACGGTGAAAACAAGGTACTGCGGTCGATGGTTTCCCCGGAGTAAAAAAAAACCGATGCTCTTGGCAGAGTCTATCTGATTCATCCCAACAACAGCGAATGCTTTTATCTGAGAATGTTACTGCATGTTGTAACATCCTTTGCACACCTGAGAACTGGACAAGGTTCTATTTACAATACTTATCAAACAGCATGCAAAGCTATGGGGTTCTTGGAAGACGATTCTCACTGGGAAAACACATTATCAGAAGCAGATATTTGCAGTTCAGCAACATCATTAAGATATTAATTTGCCATGATAGTAGCCATCATTTCTCAAGTAACTGATTCTGTTACTCTATGGAATAAATTTTAAAAAAATATGGCCAGTGATATTCTGATTCGGCGACGGTGAGAGTTAGTTTCAGATGATGTACAATATGATTAAAACATATTTGACTAAGCATTATTTGAATTAAACAAAGTAGTGCATATATGGGCAGCCGATGCCAGCTAATACTACTAACCCAGTTATAACGAATAGTGCCGAATACACAAGAGAAACACCATACGATCAATCGAGACTCTTACAAAATATAGCTCAAGATGAGCCACGATTGACCATCGATCAGAAAAAAGTATCCACTACATTACTAGGCGGGTCAATAAGTCCGTGACTTTTGGAATAAAACACAGATTTTTTGATAAAAAACTAATTTTATTTTTCAACGTAGTCTCCCTTGAGCTCTATAAACTTTGTCCAACGCTTCTCCAATTTTTTTATCCCTTCCAAAAAAAATGATTTGTCGAGGTCCTCAAAATAGGCCTTTATTTGCGAGATGACTTCATCATTGGAGTCAAATCTTTTTCCACCAAGCCATTTCTTCAGGTTTGGGAACAAGAAGTAGTCGCTTGGAGCCAAATCTGGAGAATAGGGTGGATGAGGGAGTAATTCATAGCCCAATTCATGGTTTTTTGCCATGGCAACTGCACATGTGTGCACCCTTGCATTGTCTTGGTGGAAAAGAACTTTTTTCTTGGCCAAATGAGGTCGGTTTTTTTTTCAAATCGTCATTGAATCGGTCCAATAAGTTGGCATAATATTCCCCATTGATTGTTCTTCCCTTTTGAAGGTAGTCAATGTGGATTATCCCGCGTGCATCCCAAAAAACAGTCGCCATAACTTTATTGGCTGACAAACCCACCTTGGCCTTCTTTGGCGCCGATTCACCCTTAGAAACCCACTGTTTTGACTGTTGGTCTCTGGTGTGTTGTGATGGATCCATGTTTCGTCCACGGTTACAAAACGGCGCAAAACCTCCTCCATATTGCGATTAAACAACGCCAAACCTTCCTGTGAAGTTGTTACACGATTGCGTTTGTGGTCGACTGTGAGCAAACGCGGCACCCATCTTGCGGAAAGCTTTCTCATGCCCAAGTGATCATTCAAAATTGAAACCACTGAGCCATGCGAGATCCCTACGGCTTCCACAATCTCTCGCACTTTCAATCTTCGGTCGGCCAACACCATATCGTGAATTTTTTCGATTGTTTCGGGTGTAGAGACCTCAACTGGGCGTCCAGGACGTTCGGCATCTTCAGTGCTTGTACGGCCACAACGAAATTCATTAAACCACTTGTTTACCATTGAAATCGATGGTGCAGAGTCCCCATAGTATTTTTCAAGCTTAGCCTTGGTCTCGGTAATGGTTTTTTTTCGCAAGAAATAATGCTTAATAAGCACACGAAATTCACTTTTTTCCATTTTCTCCTCAAATTAGTGAGTAGTCTGATAAAAATAGCTGTCAAACACAAACTAACTGACGCAGCAAGTTTAAATTTTGACAGGAGTCAACTGACAGATGGCTGTTGACAGGAGCAGTGTTGCCGTTTCAGTAAAGAGGTCAGAAATTCAAAAAGTCACGGACTTATTGACCCGCCCTCGTATCATCAATTATTGATAACAATGAAGGAAAAATATTTTTCCTTGATGCCCCAGATATACCGGAAAATTGCATTAGCTGTCGCGTCATTCGCCATTGCCGCTACGCTTTTAGAAGGGGGTCGAACCGCACACTTTACATTCAAGCTCCCGCAGAAAATCGCCACCGATTATAATAACAGCGTCTGTAGTGTTTCTAAACAGAGCAATACAGTAAAATTGATGCGTGACTGCTCATTAATAGTCTGGGACGAAGCCACCATGTCAAACAAGACGTCTGTGGAAGCACTAAATTTTAAAACGGCTTATGTTGAAACAGCCGCATTGAAAGACGCATGAAGAGTAATAATAGGAAATCAGTAAAACCTATAACAAAGCTGCGTTCTACTTTAATTTTCAAATGGTATTCGTGAAACCAAAGCCTTATGTTTTTTAATGTTGCTGTCAAGCGTTGTATATCAACGCGAAAGCAGAGAATAGTATTGACTGTCAAACTTTTTCTTGTGTCTTATAATATTTGACACCGGTCATTTTTCACTCTGTTATAAATGGTCATTAATTGTATCCCACTCATATGTTTCAACGAAAATCATAAACAAAATAAAAACGGTTCGAAATGTTTGCATTACCGATTTGTTTCACTTTTATATATACGAACGTCAATCAACACACAATAACTATCCAATTATTGTAAGCCATAAATTCAAAATCATTTTCACCGATCATATGAACTGCATTTATAATGTCATTGATATTGTTACATCCAGGCTAGGATTCGAAAAGATAAAACGTAATTCTATTTAATTAATCTTTATTAGTTCTCTTTCAATGTCTTTTACTTCTTGATTATTATTCTAATAATTCACTTATTTAATCCAACAATTCACTTTCACAATTAATCACTTTAAATAAACAATCACTTCTCTTATTCAATATTCTCTATACTTTTCACTACTGTCATCTATCGCCCTTCTTTATCGCGGTTCACAACTAGAATGTCTTGGGTGCTCCTGCGACATCTATTTATATCTCCTAGTGACACCTCTCGAAATTTCCAGATTCGTTGAGAAGGTTCGTTAAGTTCAGAAGGTTCGAGAACAACATACCAAGTTATACCACAGCTACTCAAACTGCTATTCCAATGCTGCCAAAATCGGTAATATGGCCACTTTCTACTAGATGGCGTAGTTGACTAATTAATGACACAGTTCAAGCAAACATGCAACAATATTTATAGTGTTGGTGTAACGAAAAGATTAGTAATGACAAACTTATTTCAGATGTTCGGACATATAAAACTCATTTCGTACGAATTACTGAAAATAATAATTTTGTTAGTAAGTATTCAGGCTTTAGTAATGACCGTGCTGAGTGGAGAGTTTCATCATTACTAGTACCAACAATATTTTTGACCATGTAGGAGCAGCGAGTACAAACTTTTATATATATTCGACCTATATACGACAAACAATCCTACTTGCTACTGATTTAGGGGGTACATAGCGGACAAAATTAAACTCTTTTCGTTTATGCTGTGATTTATATTTAACTTTTTTAATTATTATTTCTCTAAAAAAAGTATAATAAATGATTTAAAGCATTATTATTTACAATTTATACTATATTTTACACTTATTACTAATTCACTACGGAACAAAGAAGTTTGCAGGTACTTTATTAAAATTCTACAAATCCACCTTGAAAGAAGTCGGTTTGTTAACACAGCGCATTTTCCATCATGTTGAGGTGATTTTGAGGTGATTTGAGAGAGACCTGCCAACTTCACACCTGACTCCACTAAATATCATATCTGTGTGCAAGCTTCCCATTTGATTTGCATGCAAACACTAATACAGATAAGCCATTTAGTGGAGTTTTTCAGCTTGTAGGCAATCCGAAAAAAATTCCTCTCAGTTGGCTGTCTAATATAGGTAGTCTGTGCTTTAACTCATCTAAAAAAAACTCCCGGAGGACTGACATTCGCCATCCCGAATGAGATTGCACCTAGTCGACGACTAATCGGCAATTTGTTTTTGAACCACATATTTGTTGAATTTAACAGATAAATCCGCCGTTTGTCGGATTTCTATACTTTTTTCTTGTTTGAAATCAATACCTGATTTCTTAGCCCTAGCTAACTCTTATAGATCAAGAGGTTTTACCCGTCTCAATGTCCTGATTGCATTGTCATTATTTAATAGTTCTGTTATTTCTGTGTTTACGTGTTTGAGAAGCCTACTTCTATGCCTTTGAGCAACTTTCTTAACTTCATCTTCGACCATTTCAACATTTAGATGCTTATGCAGATCGGCATTGCGTATGTACCAAGGTGCATTAACTATGTTCCTTAGTACTTTATTTTGGAAAACCTGAATTGTTTGTAAATTTGTTTGGGATGTGCATGCCCACAACTGGAGCCCGTAGGTCCATACTGGTTTCAGAACTTGCGTGTATAGCAATAACTTATTGTAATTAGACAGGGATGAGTGCATGCCCACAACTGGAGTAGGTCGCTAGGTCCATACTGGTTTCAGAACTTGAAGCTAATACATTTTACTGTATCGCATGTTCAACTCATCTATTTTTTCTTTACGTGCGCTTTCCAACGCAGTTTAGCGTCTAGAGTCATGCCTAGATATTTGGCTGTGTTTGAATATTCCACTACATTGTTGTTAATGTAGACTGGAATGTGTATAATATAGTTATAGACTACCTTAAGGTCATTTAATCTAATCTGCCATTTCTTAGTCGATTCTGAAATATTGTTTATTGCTGTTTGAAGCTTTTTCGTTGATATTTCGACAGTTGCTCCCGCAGTCATCTGCAAAAGTAGCTATGGTGGTTTATTCACTTTCAGGCAGATCGCTAGTGAAAAGTAGGTATAGAACTGCACCTAGCACACTGTCTTGCGGTACAGCTGCTTTAATATCTCCTAATGTTAAGTACTCTGCATCTTGTTTAATTCTGAAGAATCTATCTGATACTCGTATATAAGACTCCAGAATGATGGTCGCATACTGCTTCGGTAGTTGCTTTTGTAATTTATGTATCAGTCCTTTGGACCAGACTTCATCGATAGCTTGTGCTATATCAAGAAATACTGTAGAGCACACATTTTTCTCTTCAAATGCTTTTTCGTGATTCTATGCACCTGATCCATGGTAGAGTGCTTATTTCTAATTCCAAATTGGTGAATTATTGGGACTAACGATTTTTCATCTATTATTTTTTGTAGACGTTTTACCAGCACTTTTTTGAATAACTTGGTCAACATTGGTGGAATAGATATTGGGCGATATGAGGTAACTTCGTTAGGTGGTTTGAATGGTTTAGGTATCATTATTACCTCCGCGACTTTCCACATGTTTGGCACATATTTTAATTTAAATGTAACATTTATAATCTGCGCTAGTTTTTTAAACATTTTCGTGGAAATTGCTTCAAATTTTCTCCTGTAATCAAATCAAACCCTGGGGCCTTTTTTATATTTATGCTTTCTTTAATTTCTTTGGCAAGTTCTTTAGCTGTTACCGGCTGAATAGGTGTATCTTCTTCGTACCTTATTTCGAGTCCTTGATAACCTTTATCTTCATAAGGTTTGAATACGTCTTCAAGATACTCAGCGAAAGTGTTTGCTTTCTCTTGGCTGTTTTTCGCCCAGTTACCTTCTCTGGCTTTTACTGGCGGAATGTGAGCTATTGGCCTGTTCATTTTCTTTGTTGCCTTCCAGAGCGAGTAGTCGGTACTAGCATCATTTGTAAGACTTGTGAGGTAAGTTTTCAAAGACTCATTATTGAATTCTCTTACAGATTTTCTGAGCTTATAATTTCAGTTGTTCAGTGTGGTCTTGTCGCTTGGCACCCTTGTCTGCTGCCAGCGTTTTCTAGCTTTCCTCTTTTCTGTAATAATTTCACAAGAGTTTTGTTTGATCTTTTTTGTTGTTTTGGGAGTGTCAGCCCACGCAGCTTTTTGTATTCTGCGCGTCAATATTTGGACTGCTTCTTATAGTTGATCTTCTGTTTGAATAGCTGGTGATAGTTGGATACTTTCTTCCAACTTCTGTCTGAAGTAGTTCCAATCAGTCAGTCTATTTAGTTTTGGGCTATGGTATTTTATTATTATTTTATCGCTAAGTGTTAAGAGTATAGAGGAATGATCTGATTGAAGATCAGGTCCTTCCTCTCGCGGTGAGTTTAAAATGCTTTCTGCTATAGCACGTATAGATATTTATCGCCTCCACCAGCCAGTGTTCCGAGTGAGCAATTATTTAGTGGCGGGGCACTAATATATGAACCTCTGCGAAACAGGTTGGAAGCTGAAAAGGGCGCGACATTACTACATATTAATTAAATAAAATGCACACATTTTTAAATTTCAGTATTAAGCATTTGAATATTAAATAAAGATTATTAAAAATTACCATATTTATCATTTATTTATGTATCTACCCAATTATGTAAGTATCTCTTAAAAAAAAATCCTTAATTTTAATCCGCATCCGCATCCGCGGATGTGAGCTTTAAAATATTCGCATTCGCTTCCGCACCGGCGGATGTCAAATATTCTGCATCTGCAACATCCCTGGTTTCAATGTCTTCACGTGAGAACAGGCTTTTCTTAGAGATGCTGCTAAATTTGGCAATCGAGAGTTAACACAAAGTGATGAAAGGATCAACCTTTGTGTTTTGATAGACAACATCCAAAAGTTGCTCAACAATGTCTATCCCTACATTGATATCATAAGTTGTAAGACTATATCTATTCTGTCACCAACTAACCAACAAGTAGATAAGGTAAATAACTTGATTCTTTCAAAGATTGATGCGCCGACGCAAATATACTACTCGGTCGATACTGTTCTCGATTTGAAAGAAACTGTCCATGTTCCTACAGATATTCTTAATTCTTTGAACCCGTCTGGACTCCCTCCTCATAAAATGGTGTTGAAAGTAGGTTATCCTGTTATTTTATTAACAGGTATTGCTGGTAAAATCACTAAAAACGTTCATAATAGAGTGCACAACACTCACCGGATGTGGTACCGGAGAAGATGTATTGATTCCCCGATTTCCTCTGATATCATCGGATTTACCGTTCCAATTTAAACGCCTACAATTTCCGGTAAAGATATCTTTTGCAATGACCATCAATAAATCGCAGGGTCAAACTTTCAACGTTACAGGCCTAGATTTGAGCGTTGAATTCACATGGCCAATTATATGTCGCTCTTTCAAGAGTAATCTCTTAAGAAAACATGTTTGTATTGTCTAATGACAAAAAAGCTGTGAACATTGTATATAAAGACATTCCATAGTACATTTAGTATTAGCATTGTTTTTAGCTAGTATTTTTATATAAAACAAATTACAAACTACCTATTCTACTTACTTAAACTACTTAACGTGTTCTAACTATAATTAGAATTCTGAGCACTCGTTGCTTTGCGCAACCTGGCAGTCGTCAACGTGCACACGCGCTGCCGGGAAACACCACCACAAGTCTAACTTATAAACTAAGAGGATGTTACCTAGAGTAAGGCTAATTGCACACACACCGATTTTGGACGGCCGATTTTATACCGGTCGTCCAAAATCCAATAGTGAATCACATGTGGGAACGGGACCTGGCACACACGCCGACCGCTGATCGGTGCCGGCAAAATGCCGGTGAGCAGCCGTCCACTGCCACTGTATCGCCGGCAGTATCGGAAAGTAGTAGCCTATGTAATTAAATACACGCTTACACACGCACCGATTTTTTGCCGACCATTCCATTCGACTGCTCTCGCTTCATTCAGTGTGTGAAATTGCAGGTACACACTACGTTTAAAACTAGTTTTGGTAGTGCGTTTTAATAAAAGTGCAATGGATGATTTAATTGACAATGATGTCCTTATTTTATTAGTGGAGGCAAGACCTGTTTTGTGGGATAAAACCTTGGATAAATGTAAAGCCAGGAATCTTACCAGGGATGCATGGAGCGATGTTTGCTGCGCTCTCAAAAACGAACAAAGAGATGGGGCAATCTTCGGGCAGCGTTCTCAAAGTCAAAGAGGAAGCTGAAAGAGTGTAAGAAAAGTGGATCTGGTGCACGAACCATTAAGAAGTACGTCTACGCTGACCAAATGCAATTTTTAAATAAATTGTTCCAGACGAGGGAAGTTGCAGAAAGCTTAGAAGGTAGAACAGACAACAATGAAGACTAAGATGTTGATACTTTACCCGAAAAAAATGGTTTGAAAAAATATCAGAATTGTTTGGACTTCTTGTTTTATTGTGGTAAGCATCTTGTGGCTATATTTATTTAGTAATATTTAGTACATTGGGAACATCAATAAAAAGGTCTATATTTTATTGATAGAAAGCAATGAATTATTTTATATTGACTTACTACTTTCTTTCCTTCTTTTCCTTTCTAATGAAGGAATAGAATTTCTCATTTTAGTATTTTGATCTTCGATTTCATTTTTCAACTTCTCGTGGAGTTCGTCAAAGGATGCAATAGACATTCTGAAGAAGTTGAAAAACTTACTAGCATCATTCCTTAGTTCTTCAAAAAGAGTGTGGAATGTTCCCGTGTGTTCTCTGCTTTGATTGATAGGATGAATCCAGTACTTGCGCTTAATACGGCGATGCAATAACCACATAGCAACAACTCGTTTAGGATTTATTATTATTAAACAATAACCTCGTGACACGATAACGACAACAAAGCAACTGATTGTTAGACCGGTAAAATTCCGGTGAGTGTGCTAGCACCCTGCTACCGGTAAAATGTAGGCCGATTTTATACTGGCCATTCAAAATCGGTGTATGTGCAATTAGCCTAACGCGCCGTCTTGGGAGGGCACCTCTACCCCCCCCAAAAAGCCACCAAAATCCGGCAAATTGCTTTTCCGTATCGAATTTATCCCTCTCCGCTATTGCGGTACTAGAACGAGGGAGGTCATGAGCATTGGCGACTTCCCCGCCGCGGATGAACCGCTTATCTCTCGCGCTGCGGTAGCGTCTTCAGAAAGGGAGTGGTCTATTGACAAACAGTTCAATATGCCACAGCGAAACTGCAGCTCGACCACTGATTGGTTGAAATGCCTTAAAATTGTAGTAATGTTTTTGATATTTGACTAGCAGTGATATTAAGTTTAGGGAATAATCCTCACTTGTAGGGAATTTAAGCTCAAAAATTAAGCCACTTGGGAAAAAGGACAGATTGTTGAAATCAATCAGAATTTAGGTACTTTGCCGATTTTATTTTCAAAAAGTTCCTTATTACGATTTATTTCATTAAAACTTCTGTCAGAACTAGTTTGGTAACATCATGAAATCCTCAATATCATCTTATATTGATTGAATTGCATTATTTTATTTGAAAGAAATTCAACAAAATTTGTCCATAAAAAATAATACAATATTTAAAGAATTTGGCTTCTTAAACCCTTATCGTATTAAAATTAAATGGCGACAGAATTGAAATTTCTAGGATTTTTCTCATAGCCGGAAGGGATATTTATTTTTGTTAGTTTCGAAATCGGTGACGGACCAACAGACGGATATTGCTAGAAAGGCATTCCTTTCGATGCTGATCGAAAATATAAGGCGCATTTTATTGGTAAGGGTATATCCAACCTAGCAAAATATTACACCTTTAATTATACCCTATTCTAAGTATATTCATTTTGACGCATAGTTTGTAACATACCTTAATATTGCCCGTAGACCCCTAAAAGTTACTATATTTATGATCAGCATCAATAGTAATGTCGATCTAGCCATGTCCGTCCGTCCGTCCGTCCGTCCGTCTGTCGGCAAAAATTAGGCATTTAAACTGGACCTAGAGAGCTGAAATTTTAACCATATACTCTCTAGGGTCCCGAAATAATCAAGTTTACGAATTTTTGAAATCCGCCCACAGACACGCCCACAAACTCAAAAAAACAAAATTTTCGAAAAAAAAATCGAATTTTGAGCTAGAAAGCTGATATATATGATCCATGACTCCTAAAACTGCTCGGGATAAAAAAATTTCAAAATCCGCCCACTGATACGCCCACAAATAAATAAAACAATTTTTTTGAAAATCCAAAGTTTGAGCTGAGGGAGCTGAAATTTATAATATATACTCTCTAGGGGCCTTTATGCTCATGTGTTAATTTTTTTTAAATCCGCCTACTGAAACGCCCACAATTAAATAAAACAATTTTATTGAAACACCCAAGTTTGAGCTAGGGAGCGTTTTTTTTTTGATAAAATCCTTTAAATGTTATATAACAAAATATGTAGAGCGTTCTTAACAATTCAATCATATTTAGACTTTTGTCACGCCCACTTATGAGGGATAGGAATAAGAATAGGGTATCCAACAGTTCGCCCAAGCGGACTGTAGCCCGTCCCTATGTTTTTTTTTAAACTTCCTTCACTTAACTTAAACGACCTATAAAATCTTTTGTGCCGTAAGGGCCAGAAAATATTAACGCTAGTAGAATTTGCACTTTCCATATAAAGCAGAGACGTTTACCAGCAGAGGACCTCTTTATATATTCGAAACTCAGTTGTTCCCTGAAGAAAATCTTCTTTCAAGTTCGGTTGAGGGCTGGACATTCACATAATATGTGTTCAGCTATTTCGTCTCCTTCGGGACATATTCGTCACTCTGTATAGTCGATTATTATCATTTTGTTTAGGTGGTATTGATATCCTTCCTACATAGGTTAGGTTAGGTTTACGGGCTGATGGAACAGAACGAATCTGCTACACCACACTTCGGTCCATGTGGTCCCATTGTGATACCCTTTGTTGACCTCGCTATTCTGGCCTTGGTCCTTCGTCCTTAGTTACCTACATAGATTTAGACTTCTTTTGGCATTGTTATTGAAGAGCCGAATGGCTCGTTTGGCAGTCTAAGAGCTGGGATGTTTATTTATTTATTTTTATTTATTTATTTATTTTTTTGAATGCATACACATTAATAAACAATACCTAATAATTTTATGAAGCTTGACAAATATAGTTCAAAGAGACAAAAGTGGAAATTAAAATCAATTATTTGGTAATAAATTGGTGTAACAATTCATCAATTTAATTTCATTAAAATAATTCAGCAAATAAAAAGTTAAGCAAAAAGAAAAGATAAATAAAAAAAAATTTGCAACAGAAGGGCATAAAGTTATGTTGATTTAGACAATGTTTGAAGATATAAAACCTAGTCAGATGTTCTGAAAAAATAATTGCAATCGCGTCCTAAATTCTGTCACTACAGTGGGTGGCAAAGAGTTCCGAACGTCATTGATGAGAAATGGCTTCTCATATGTTATAGAAGTAAACCGGGGAACGATGAGCTGTGTAAGCCTGTTTAATGCTATGAACGTAAGTCTATTATAAAGATATGAAGGGTGGTGGCTCTTTATCTACATATGTATTAATACGGAGTTGCCTATAACGTGTTTCCCCCGTTTTTTTGCTATTATACGTCACATAGATATGCCAACACTATAAATATTTGGGTAGGGGGCAATACATAGAAGTGCACAATACAAAAATTGTCCACATATATAACACACGTTATGAATTACATCAGGTAAAATGAAGCAAATTGGATGAAATTACAACAAAAACAACATTGCTGTGTGAGGCAATAATTTGCCAATCGGAACGGAAAAATTGTATATTGAAAATGCTTGAAGTTACTTGAAGTTACTTGAAAATGCTTGAAAATACTTGAGCATTTTTTTTTTTTTTTTTTTTAACCCTTGCCTAAGGGCCGACACTGCGACCTAAAAGATGTTTTGTGTCACAAGGTTGACTTACACCAAAAGGCGACTGACTTCCCTAATGAAACTCAGCACGTCTTTGGTGGTAGAGTTGCGAAGCTCCACCAGTGATAACAGCTCTCTGTGGAGAAGGCGTCGTCTCAACCAATGCAGAACCGGGCATTCACAGAGTATGTATTCTGAGGTTTCCTCGTCCTCCATGCAGAATCTATATTCTGACGTTGGACTAAGATTTATTTTGTTGAGATGATATCTCAGACCGCAGTGGCCAGTGAGAAAGCCAACCAGCAATCTAATGTTTTCCTTATTTAGTGTAAGCATTTCCTTATAGGAGTAGGGCTTAATCAAGCGTTTAGACTGTCTCAAACCAGGGGTGCTTTACCAATGTTTAAGGTGAGTCTGTTGCTCCCAATCCTTGATAAGCCCTAGAGCAGTAGTCCAGTTGACACTGCAGTATGGTTCCGGACCGACAAAAGCGGCTTCAGAACCATAATAATAATAATAATAATATTTGGTTAGGGTATATTACACTGCGACCTATTGGTCTATTGTGTCCCCTTGCTTGTGCCTCGTAGAGGTGCTTGCCCTCGTTCAGAGCCCTCTCTAGATACTTCTTTGTGAAGTATGTCGAGGTATTGCTCTGATTTATCCTTGGCAGGTCACACTCCTTAGAGCACAGCGTCCAGTCCAGTTTCTTTGATGAATCTGAGAATGAGCTGTGGGTCCATGGTTTGTATGTGTTTGTCTGTTATTTGGTGCCTGCCCAAATGTTTCATCCTTTTGTGGGTCAGTGCCCCACAGGATTCCAGTATATGGTCTGGAGTTTCGGCGGTTTCACTGCAGAATGTACAGAGCCCGTCCTCCGATATGCCCATTTTCCTCAGGTGCTCCTTGAGTCTGCAGTGCCCCGTGAGGAGGCCTGTTAGGATTCTTAGGTTGTTTTTGTTAAGGCCGATACAAACTTTGAATCTCTTTTGGTTGTAATTTCCTAAGAGTTTCTTTGCTTGCCTCAGACCTTGGAGGTTGAGAAAGGTTTTGGCCTTTGTTTCTTCGTCCAGTCTCCTGAACTCTTCGCGTATAGTGTGTTCTCCTATCCCGCAGAATGGTTCAGGTCCTATGAAGGGTTCCTCTGCCCCTCTTCTTGCCAGAGAGTCCGCTGGCTCATTGCCCGTAATGCCGACATGGCCAGGCACCCAGCAGATGGAGATTCTGTTATTCTTGCCTAGTCTATTCAGTCCTTGTAGGCATTCCCACACGAGTTTTGACTTGATAACGTAGGCGTCAAGAGCCTTTATAGCTGCTTGGCTGTCAGACATTATTGCTATGTTGCAATTTCTATAGTTTTTCTCGAGGTTGATTCGAACGCACCTGGCTATGGCACATATTTCTGCCTGGAAGATGCTGGTACATTTGCCCATGGATTCGTAGTGCTTAGTTCCCGGCCCAAACACTCCTGCACCAGTTCCCTCCTCAGTCCTCGAGCCGTCCGTATACCACTTTGTTGTGTGGTTGCTCAGTCCATAAGTTATGGATTCGTTGCTCCAGTTCTCCTTATTGCTGAGCTTTATCTGGAAATTCTTCTCGAAGTTGAACTTCCTGATGCTGTCGTCCCTAGGTATGCCAAGAAGTGGGAGTTTTTTGAGTAAGTCACCGTGTTCTTTCGAACCGATGCATTTCCCTCTCCCAATTCCCTCCTTTGCCATCCTAAGGATTGTTTTGTCTGCCTCGTTCATCACCATGATGTGTAGAGGGGTCAGTTCCAATAGCACCTCCATGGCTGCTGTTGGGCAGCTACGCATTGTTCCGGTAATGCACAGGCACGCCAGTCTTTGCACTTTGCCGAGTTTCTCTCGCGTTGTGACTAGACTGGTTCGTTTCGCCCATGCTACCGCTCCGTATGTGATCATTGGTCTCACGATTGCAGTGTAAATCCATCGCAGGATGCTTGGGCTGCATCCCCATGCCTTCCCCGCTAGGCTCCTACATATCATGAGAGCGCGGGTGGCCTTCTTGGATATCTCCTCTGTATGTTTTCGCCAGAGGAGTTTACTATCTAGATGGAATCCTAGATATTTTACTTCTTTGACTGGTATCAGTGTCGTGCCTGATAGGTTTATGTCCTTAAGTCTTTGAAGTTGTCTTTTCCTTGTGAATGGTACTATCGTTGTTTTCGCCGGATTGATGTTAAGTCCGACGTTATGGCACCATTCCTTGGTTACTTTAAGCCCCTTTTGTATGATGTCTCCAAGGGTTTCTTCGAACTTGCCCCTGGCAATCAATACAATGTCATCGGCGTACGCCTGACAGTTGATGCCATGGTTGGTTAATTTTTCCAGCAGTTCGTCTACAACTAGGCTCCACATTAAGGGTGATAGTACCCCTCCTTGTGGACATCCTCTCGTTGTGTTTACTCTGATGGTTCCAGATGGTGTTTGAGTCTCTGCTGATCTAGTGCTCAGCAGCTCACACATCCAGTTCGATACTGTACTGTTAACTCCTTTCCTATCCAGGGATCGTTTGATCGCATCATGTGAGGTGTTGTCAAATGCTCCCTCTATGTCTAGGAAATCGCACAGTACTATTTCTTTTGCCTCCAGGGCACTTCGAATTATCTCCGTCAGCTGATATAGGGCGGTCTCTGTTGATCTGCCCGCTCTGTATGCATGCTGACGATGATGTAAGGGGGATGTGTTCAGAACATCTTCCCTTAAATAATTGTCTACAGCCTTTTCTGTCATCTTCAGAAGAAATGACGTAAGGCTGATGGGTCTGTACGATTTTGGCTGTGTGGGGTCTTTTTTCCCGCTTTTGGTATAAACACAACCCTTGCTCGTCTCCATTGCATTGGTATGTGGCCCAAGGCAATACTGCTCCTTGTTATCTTTAGCAGGTGTGGTATTAGTACCATTTGCCCTTCTTGAAGAAGGGCGGGTATAATGCCGTCCACTCCGGCAGATTTGAAAGGCTGAAAGGAATTTATTGCCCATTTCAGCCGTCCCTCAGAACAGATGGTTGATGTTGTTTCCCAGTCTTCCCTCCGAGGTCTGATTGAAGTGGTATTGATTCCTGGCTCAGTACTAGGCGAGCTGCCAGGAAATTGAGTTTCTAGTAGCAATAGTGCCCTTTGATCCTCATCTTCCGTGAACTCGCCATCTGGTTTCCTCAGAGACATCGGCACCCCTCCTGACTTCGCAAGAGCTTTGTGTAGCCTTGCCGCAGTAGGGGTGCTGGTGATTGTCTCACAGAATTTTCTGAAGCTATTTCTTTTAGCTTTTCTTATTTCCTTATTATATGTAGTAAGGGCCATTTGGTAGCTTTGCCATTCTCCGCTGCGCTTTGCTTTATTGAAAAGCTTCCGCACCTCGGATCTTAATTTTGACAAGTTATTGCTCCACCATGGCGTCTGTTTCCTGTCCCGTTCTCTACTTAGAGGACAGTTTTCTTCGAACGCAGTGATGATGGCGTTTGTTATGCCTTCCACTGCGCTCTCTAGCTCTAGGGGGTGTCCCGGAGCCGTCCTCAGACTAAGGCGCCCCAGATTGCTCTCTAGAGCAGATCTATAAGTTTCCCAATTGGTTTTCCTTGGGTTTCTTACTGGATTTCTCGTGATACTTGTGCTGTCCAGGTCGAATACTATTATTCGATGGTCAGACAATGACGGCTCAGTAGATACTCTCCAGTTACTAATTAATTTACTTACGCTTGGGCTACCAAGCGTGAGGTCTAGTACTTCCTCCCTGACAGTAGTTACAAAAGTGGTGGTATTTCCCACGTTTATAATATCAAGTGACGAACTCATAATAAATTCTAGTAGGTACTCACCCCTGGTGTTGGTGTCGGTGCTCCCCCATATGATGTTGTGGGCATTTGCATCACACCCTATAAGGAGCGACATGCGGAGTTTGTTGCAATGCTCCACCAGTCGCTGCATTTGGGATGATACAACCGGCTCATCCCCTGCACAGTACGCCGATACGATGACAATGGTGCGGTGACATCCTTCAACATCCAGATGTACCTGAATTGGCACCAGATCTCGTGTCGCGTATTCTGAAAGTAGAATAAATTTATATTTATTGTTTATTAGAATGCAAGCTCTCGGTTTCTCGGCCCGAGTGTCCCATATTACCTTTGCATCCTTTCTCGCCAATCCTTTGACTTGTCCTTTCAGGATCCATGGCTCCTGGATCAGTACTAGCCCTAGGCTTTGGCAGGTAAACATCCTAGATATAGTCGCTTCAGAACCAGCTCTGGCGAGCTCATCTGCGGCTTCATTCCCTACAAAACCTCGGTGGCCAGGCACCCATCCGAGTTTAACTTTGTTGTTTTTGGCTAGCTTTTGTAAGGCGCAGCAGCAGTTTCTTACAGCCAGAGAGTTTATTGTGTTGGACGACAGTGCCTGAAGTGCCGCCTGACTATCTGAGAAGATATGTATCTTTGCGCCCTTAATTCCCTTGTTGGAGTTTAAGATAGCGCAGATCTCAATGGCATTGATTTCCGCCTGGAACACTGTGGGGCACATCCCCATAGGTATCGAGACCCTGGTGTTGGGTCCAAAGATACCAGCACCAACTCCAGACTCCATTTTTGATCCGTCGGTGTACCATACCAGACTTTTTGGGTCTACAGCTGGAACTCCCGAGACCCATTTAGAACGGTCTAGTATTTCTACCTCAAATAGTTTATCGAAACTATATTCCCTTACCATTAAGTCAGGGATGGTGTAAAACATATCAAAATTTTGGATTGAGTTGAGTATTTTCAGGTGACCCACATGGTCATTTGAGTTATACTTGTATTCAAGCTGAAGCTTGATAGCGCATCTAGCAGCCGTCTTCTGAATAAATACTTGTAACGGTGACAGTCCAATAATGGCTTCAAGTGCTACCGTAGGACATGTGCGCATGGCACGATTTATTCCCAGACAGGCAACACGTTGTAGCTTTTGGAGTCTGTTAGCTGTAGTACGTTTCAGTACTTTTTTCCACCAAACGATGGAGGCGTACGTGATGATGGGTCTTACCATCATGGTGTACAGCCAGTGTATCATTCTGGGGTTAGGACCCCAAGTTCTGCCGTATAAGCGTCTACAGGCCCACATAGCTCTTGTAACACGCTCAGTGGCGGCCTTTACGTGTGAGTTCCAATTTAGTTTCCTATCCAGGATGACTCCCAGATATTTGACCTCATTGGAGTAACTCAAGGGTGTGTTTAAATTGTTCATTGTAGGTCCCACGAGTAAGGGGGAAGGAAGGTCCATCTGCACTCACCCCCTGTATGCAGATAAGGGGAATTAGGGTTAAAACTGGAGGTCCCCAGGTATCCAGAGTTTGCGCTAGCGACTGAGCACTCCCTCAGCCATGCAGGTCTCGGCGCGTCGTACCTTACCTTGGATTTGATCCCTTTTAGTTTTCCACCCCCTCTTTGTCGATTAACAACAGAGAGGGGAGTACTTAAGCCCCACCACCACGACAAGGTAGGTGATCAATCGGGGGGTCATGCACAGATTCTAGAGAAATTTACGGGTAGAAATGTATGCACAGACTACATTACTCCCAAACTAGATTTTATAAGACCATTTACTGTCTCTTTTCCCTTTAGGGAAGAATGGCAGGATAATCAAGTACCAATCCATGCAACAACGATCCCCATCTATACAGATGGCTCCAAGATGGATACCGGCGTTGGTGCAGGTTTCTACTCAGAAACGCTCGGAATATCTGGCTCGATCAGACTCCCCGACTACAGCAGCGTCTTCCAAGCTGAGGTTCTGGCGGTGACAACAGCCGCTAAGCAGGCTGCAATGACGGCAATACCACATGCTGATATTACCTTCTTCATTGACAGCCAAGCGGCAATAAAATCGATTTCCGCCACAGAAATAAAATCGAGGCTTGTAAGAAGCTGTCGCGAAGAGCTGCGGGCTCTTGGCGCGCAGCACACTGTAAGACTCTGCTGGGTCCCCGGACACAGTGGTGTCCCAGGAAATGAAAGAGCCGATGAGCTGGCAAGAAAAGGATCTTCCCTTGAATCAAGGGATGCTGACACCACAGTAAAAACCCCACCCTGTTACCTTAAACAGGTGATTGGAAATAAAACACTGATGGCAGCAAACGAAAGATGGAGTGCCCTTGATTCCTGTGTTATTACAAGGAAAATGTGGCCACTATATGACAAACAAAAGACCAAGAGAATCCTTCAAATGAACAAAAATTCTTTGTCCTCTCTCACAGGTGTTATCACCGGACACAACATGCTGGGCTACCATGCAAAGAAATTAAAACTCAGCACAGATGAACTCTGCAGAGGATGTGGGGACGAGGAGGTGAATGAGGATACCCCGCATTTCCTCTGTCACTGCCCTGCACTCTGTCATATCAGAAACAATATCCTGGGCAGATATTTCTTCCAGGATTTAGAAGAACTCTCTGGCAAGTCTGTGAATGACTTGCGCAAGTTCATCAACGCATCGGGATGGTTTGTAAACCCGCTAAGTTTTTCATAGGTTTTTCATTGATTCCAGATAAGGGAAGCGTAACCTCCAGGGTATCACAAAGGGTCTACATTGACCTAAGTGTGACGGGCGCAGGATTCTCTTGCCCCGTCAGCCCAGTAACCTAACCTAACCTAACCTAACTCAAGGGTGTACCACTTACGGTGATAAGTTCAAAGTTAACCAATCTTTTTCGCGTAAAAGGTACCAGGATGGTTTTAAGAGGGTGTATGGAAAGTCCTTCCTTAATACACCATTCTGAGACATGTAGCAACGCTTTCTGCATGCTATCAGTAATGGTTGCGCTACGCTTACTATTAATAACAATAGCCAGGTCATCAGCATAACCAATTGCGTTAAAGCCTAGTCTATGTAGACTGACCACTTGGTTGTCGATGACAAGTGACCATAAGAGGGGAGAGAGTACTCCTCATTGGGGACAGCCTTTGGCTGCCGTCACAGACACCGATTTACCTCCAGAGGAGGAGGTAATAATACGACTTTCCAACATGGCTCTGATCCATTGGTTCGTCGATACTTCGATACCTTTATTACTGATCGCCCTGGCCCTGAAGAAGTGTTCTGATTGAATCTTCTCGGTCCGTCGTGTAGGTGCCATTTGGTTTTTTTTAGTAAACCTACAACGTTATTATGATCTCTGCCTAGCGCTTTGTGGATGCGGGCTGCTACCGGCATATCTACTATGTCTTCGCAGCACTTTCTCCATGTAGCACGCTTTGATCTTTTCAGTTCTGAGTTGTATTCTGTGAGAGCGATCCTATAATCGTCCCACCTTTTAGTGTGTTGGGCTCGATTAAAGAGTTTCCTAACCTTCTTCCTATATTCAGCAAGTTTTTCATTCCACCAGGGGACCTTACGTCGCTTTATGCTGGTTTTATGACGCAACTTCATTTTCAATGAAATTTGCCATAAATGGACTAGCGAGCGTGAAGTCAAGTACCTCTTCGCGAATCGAATTTATGAAGGTTGGTTTGCAAGTTGGAACCCTTGTTTATAATATCTACATTGTTACCGACTATAAAATTTAACAAACACTCACCTCTTTTATTGTTGTCGCTACTACTCCATAACATAGTGTGCGCGTTGGAATCGCACCCAATGACGTAGTGTAAGTTGTTTCGTAGGCAGTAGCGAATGCTTGAACATACTTGCAATTACTTGAACATGCTTGAAGTTACTTGAAAATGCTTGAAGTTACTTTAAAATGCTTGAAGTAACTTAAAAATGCCGAAAAAATGTTATATCATGTGAAATCAAGAAAACATGCTTGAAGTTATTTGAAAATGCTTGAAGTTACTTGAAAATGCTTCAAGTTACTTAAAAATGCCGGAATCAGAGAATGCAATATCGAAAAATTTCGTTCTCCGATTAATATGTATAACAGTCGACTTTGTTTTTTTTTCAACTAATAGAATAAATTGGTCGAATTTCGACCATGGGGCGACCACTAGTTATATTAAATATGTAGTAGCAAAAGTGTTCGGAAATTCAAGAGGTTATTGAACCGCGTACCATAGAGATACTTTTAGAGAATCTCGAAATATGATCGCATCTTCCTAACCCGTAAATATATCGTGCAACAGGTTTACAGGATCAAATACATGTTGTCTACTGGGGACATGGAAAATGAAATGCCTTGTAGATATTTGAGAACACGTTGACATGAACAGTGTTGTCACTTAAACTTATAGTTGCGTGTTTTTTGAACTTTATACTACATACCACATCCTTACTCTTAAGTACAACATTTTAATTTTTTTATATGTTTTACTTTGTGTCCTTCGATTTAACTTGAACTTTAAAATTAACAAAAAATAAACAAATAAATAATAAAATGGAAATACAATTTTATTTACAAAAACAATACCAATATCCCAGTAACAAAAAAATATATTAAACTTTTTCTAAGCGAAAGTTATATTTTACTGTATTAGGTACTTCGTTAAGAAATGCAGTGGTGGACACATAAATAGGGTCAAGTCACTTTCCGATATGTAAAATTCCTAATATTGTGACCACCTATACATCAGATCGAATGTTCACCTGTGGTATTATCGTTGTCAAAAATATTGATAGTTATAAAAATTTCAGTCAATCACAAAGAGGATTCATTCGCTGTTCTTGTTTGTAAAACAAAATTTTTAAAAAGAAATGTCGTCAGTAGAATTGTTTTTTTTTTTGGGGGGAAATGGGCGCGTGTTATTGGTAAGTGTATAGACAGCTTCGCAATATTTTACAGTGTAAACAACAACAAACCCGAAGTGAAGATGAAAGTCAGCACAAGAGTGAATATTTAAAGTGAAGATAAAGTTTTGGAATGTCTGGAATGAAATTACATTCAAGTGTCCGAAGTCCGAAACTTAACTACACGGTTATTTTTAACTTAACTGAGGGTGATTTTTAATACCGCCTCAGTATTACAGGTGTATGCAATACCAGCAAAATTTGTTTTTAATATTTTCAATTTATTGAATTTTTTTCGTAATAATTTTGTATTAAATTTGAATATTTTTGTCATTAAATTGCTCATTTTAATACAGGTTTTCTGAATTTTAACCTGAAATGATTAAAGTCTAATATTTTAGGTCTATAATCTAATCCTGTCTTTATTAAAACTCTATTTCAACTAAGAACTTATTACAATTAAATTATAGATGACTTAAACTGTAACACCAAGTCTAATTACATTTTAATACGTATTTATTACAATGCCTTTCTTTTTCAACACTTTTGTAGTAGATTTTAATACAAGATCTTGGCCAAAGTGAATGTAATAAAAAGTTATATTTAAATTCAATATTTAGTATACTATAAATCAATACATTATGCACTTAGTTCCTAACTCTCGGCAATATTATGCACTGAAATATACAACAGCATTACAATTTATTACATCAGTATTAAATTGAAATATTGAATAAAATATTTTAAACCCTTTGATACTACTCGTATAATGTTTTACACTTCAGTATTGCTTTTTAACACCCCAGAATTACTTTTTAGCAATTCAGTATTACTTTTAGATTTAAATATTTCGGTATTACATTTTAATAATCTAGAATTAGTTTTTAACCCTTTAGTATTGCTTTTTAACCTTTCAGTATTAGATTTTAATATTTCCGTATTACGTTTTAGCCGAAAGCATATTATTTTGTCGGTTAGTTTTCGTTGATTTGCCAGTCAGTTTGAATGCGTCTTGAGCAATGGAGTTTTTACTTGACAATTTAGTAGGAGTATTTTTAAAAGTGAAAAATGCTGAAAAACACTATAAAATTTAAAAAAGTGAAAAAACAAACTGACGATATTGAAGAACTAATAACTAACGAGGATATATTTTTATCAAGTAAGTAACTACAAAGTTTTTTTGACAGATATTAATTTTTAGTGTCAAAGTTTTCTTATTTTAATATGTATTTGCCGATGCGATTTCTTGTTTATATTTAGTTTTGGAAGGCGAAGAAGTTAAAGGTGGATTCGTTTTAAAAGATCGGGACGGTGTGGATATTCCGGTTGATTGTCTCACCAATATAGTGAGACAATACTCAAGCTGTGCCTGCTTTTGTATTACGATTGCTGCGGTTCTCGAAAACTCTGATCTTATCGGCGAAAATCTACAAAAGCAAGATGCAGCTATCGGAAGTAGTCTTCTGATATACAAAGAAGTAAGAAACTTGTTTCATAATAAATATAATATAGGTATACATAAGTATTTTCTTCTTTAAAAGGGTCTAGAAGCATTCATTAAAGCCAGCCCAGCGGCGTATATTTTAGAGGAATACCCCCGCACAAATACTCTGAAGGATTGTTAAATGGATTAAAATGATGGGTCCTCTTATTAATATGTCTGCATGTAGGTACTAATCAAAACATCGTTATTTCACAAAGCTAAATAGCAATATTAATAATTATATTAACATTTGTAAGACATTAGCATTACGCCATCAGCAACATATATTTCAAAATTGGACTAATAAAAAATTTTCAGAAACAGCTAAGTTTGGGAAATTAAAATTATTTGACTTCTTCGAAATAAATAACTTAGAAATTACTTCAAAAACGATATTAGATAGTCTTAAAACAAAAGAATTTTTCGTGACTGATTATGTTAAATTTGCTAATGGGTTTCACTACAAAATGAATTGTTTCCTTTACCTTGAAGTAAAAAATTATATAAAAATTGAAAATAATGCTTACTTTTTATGCTCCCAATATAAACATGAAAGTTTTATTAGTCAAGTGAATATGTTCAATGTCATTTAAAAAAATTGCTATAATTTGTTTTTTTAAATATGATGATCTTGTTTTCAAAAAACCGTTTGAGCATTATGAATTAAAGCACAAAATGTTCATATTACACCCCTACTTTTGTCAATAATATATTGTTTCGTTGAACATTAAAAAAATTAAAGTTTAAGTTTAAAATTGTTTTGAGTTACTTGTTTAAGTGTTTATTTTTAATAAAATGTATTAACATACATATTTGAAAAAGAACCGTACCATTTTTTACTTTGGAAAATTTACCTTTTGAATAGATAAAGGCATCGTGGAAGGATATAAACTCAGTACTATGTTGGTATCTAAGTTATTTTGCCTTAACAAATACATAACAAAACATTTCGAATATAAATAGATGGAATTATTTAATTCAAAGTAATATTGTTTTAAATTAATATAAACCTATCACTTAATTATCTTTTTATACTCAAATTTAATAAAACTTTGTATTCAAATCTATCACGTTGTGTATTTAATATTACATTTGAATACTTAAAACTAATCCAATTTTGTGTTTAAATGTAATATATTTTGTATTATATTATAATCTTTTAATACTCGTAGCGAATCCAATTCGGTGTTAAAATGTAATACAATTTGTATTATATATAATAACGCCTGTTTACTTAAAAATTATACAATTTAGTATTAAAACATAGTATCTTTGGAGTTAAATTAAATATCATCTTCATTCAAATCAAATCTGTATTAGTATTAAAATATAATATTGTTGTATTCTATTTTAATATTTTTTGGGTTTCTTACAAGTCAAAGAAATATTGAATTTAAAGTGAAAACATTAGAATTCAATACTTAACATGGGTTTGGTTTCAATACTTTAGGTGTAGAAAACAATCTTAAACTAGGTTAAAATGTAATATAATGTATAAATTTTTTAATAGCAGATATTATTTAATTTCAATAAATCTTTTATTTATTTTTCAAATTTAATATATTCAATATATTAAATTTCAATATTTTTCCAGCGTTGTCATATATACAACCCTAAAAATATTAAATTTAACGCCAGGATTTTTAACCGTGTAAGATTGCGGAAATTAAATAAAATTACTACCCCGCAACAATCCACACGTATTTCCTCATAGTAGATAAATAGTAGAAGGGAAATTTGATTTGAAAAGCAAAAATTAGATAAATTGTACGGGAATAATAAATTCGACACTGGCTTTCGTGAATATGCGTCTTAAAACATATTTTGACTTCACCGGAAATCATATGTTTCACAAACGCTACCTATAGGGGAGCATTGTGTAATATTCCATGTGTATTCCAAATTGGGCATTTGCATTAAAGGTGGATATAAAAGTGAACAAATCGTTTTATTGGAATTTCCATTGCCGAGCTTTGTATAAGATCCCAATAAGACGCGTCTACTGTCTTTTCTTTTCCTTATCCAGAAAAAAAAAGAAACGCACTCAAAGAGTGAATTGTCTGGAATGAAATGACACTAAGCTGTGAAGTGTTTTTTATCCTAAGCTTGTGTATGCTCGTCGGTGCCACGGTTGCTCCCAAGAAATGATTGAATTTCGGGAGGAGTACAATATGTCTGTTGCTTTTAATTAACAAATACATTTTTTACAAGGATTGTTCTTACTTATACTAATTTATCTTAAGGCTAACTAAATATTCGTTTTACTCAGTGGGGGACAGAGGGATCTAAACGGGAAACGCTGGTCGTCAGGTAAGTCTGACAAACGTCAAACGATCTTTCCTCCCTATGTAGTCTTTGTAGCTGTTCGGACAGAGCCAAACAAAACCAACTCCTCCTGATACTCAGGCGGCAGGGTCGGTGGATTGAATACTCGTGATCTACTCTTGACACTCTTAAGGCTGTTGATAATTTTGGCAGTGTGGTCGGTCAGGGAGCATTTCCGGAAAATTTTCGTTCGTCTCGTTAGAAAGCTAAGGTGCGTAAATTCCATAAATTTACTATCCACAATCATTCGCTCACAGTGGATAAATAGTTGAAGGGAAAATTGATTTGGAAAGCAAAAATTATATTAATTGTACGGGAATAATAAATTCGATACTTGCTTTCGTAAATATAAAAAAAAACACATTTTAATTTCATCGAATATCAGATGTTTCACAAAAGATTAGAAACACCGCCACCTTTTGATGGGCATTGTATATGATTAAATAAATATGTTTCCAAATTTGAAATTTAAATTAAAGGTTGATATAAAAATGAACATATCGTTTTTTGGGAACTCTCATGCTGATCTTGATATAAGTTTTAAACTTTTAAGAGTCTACGACCATCTTACAAACTATGGCTCAAAAATCATATACGCTAGGAGAGGGGTATACAAAACGGTGCCATGTTATCGAAACAACATTTTCTCAAAACTTTTGTTTATTTAATTTAAATGACCCTGCTCTGCTTTCTTTTTTATACATACGAGTACACTATCAGTTCTGTGTCGTGGAGTGCTTAAGGCAAGCAACTATCACGAGCAGAAATTTTTGCCGGCACTAAAAGTGCTCCCACAGGCTCATCATTTAGTGCAGGTGTTAGTAAGGACAAAACAATTAAAAATACAATAATTATGTACCTATAAAATACTAACACAAACACAAATCATGCAAATAAATTAAGACATTAAGGTATTATTGCGCAAAATATTTTTCAGCATAATTTTACTAACATGCAAGTCAATCACATGATCATTTATATTATAGATTCTACTCATGCGACTAATAGGCTCATGCCTCCCATAATTCGTTCTATGATGGGGGCTAAACAATAAATCAACACTACGTAAATTATGGGCACCACACCGAAAATTAAAGCCAATAGATAACAGCAAGTCAGGTGCATCTATTTGACCGGATATAAGCTGCTGTAAAAAAATGATATCGCTATTAAGCCTTCGTTGAGAAAGGGGTAACATTTGAAGAAGCTTAATACACTGACTGTAAGGAGGAAGGTTAAAAGGATCATCCCATGGAAGTCCTCTAAGTGCAAATCGAATAAATTTACGTTGAATGGCCTCTATTCGATTTGAATGAATGTTGTAGAACGGCGTCCAAACTTGTGAAGCATACTCTAGAATCGGACGGACAAAACAATTGTACAATGACATAGTAACGTATGGGTCATTAAATTCTTTCGCCCACCTTTTTACGAAGCCCAGCATAGAATTAGATTTATTAACAATAAAATTGATATGCTTGGCAAAAACCAGTTTGGGATCGAAATAAACCCCAAGATCCTTAAAATTATCAACAATACAAAGAATATGTTGAGACAGAGAATATTGAAAGGTGGAAGGGATATTCTTTCTAGAGAATGTCATATGTTGACATTTAGTGGGGTTCAGGGATAAACCGTTTTTATCACACCAATTGGCGAAGCTATTTATGTCAGATTGAAGAAAAATTCTATCTTGCTGACTAGTGATAGATTTAAATATTTTCATATCATCAGCGTAGATCAGGATATTACTGTGATTTATACATGCTTTAACATCATTAATGGCTAGTATAAATAGAATTGGTCCGAGGTGACTACCTTGGGGAACTCCAGACTCAGCTGTAAAAGATACAGATAGCGATCCTCTAAATTTCACTTGATAAACCCTTGATCTAAGGTATGAATTAACCCATTTTATGAAACATGGTGGGAAACCAAAAGCTCTGAGCTTAAATTCGATTATTTCATGGGGCAGCTGGTCGAAGGCCTTAGAGAAGTCAGTATATATGCAATCCATTTCGTCCTTATTCTCTAATGCATTAGAACAATCATGCAAGAAACTTAACAGATTAGTGACAGTGGATCTGTTTTTTACAAATCCATGCAGTTCATTACAAATTAAATTGCGACAAAGAAATATTAACTTTTCGCAAACAATTTGTTCAAAAAGCTTAGGCATACACGAAAGCTTTGAAATAGGCCTATAATTAGTGATATCACCACGTTCGCCTTTTTTAAATACAGGTGTGATAAAAGCACTTTTCCATACATAAGGAAATTTACCAGTACTAATGGACAATTCAAACAGATATTTAAGATATGGAGCAATTGCATGACTACATTTTTTAAGAACGATCGGTGCAATGCCATCAGGACCTGATGAATAATCATTCTTCAGAGAAGAAATACATTTTAAAATTGTTTCCAAGTCAAATGAGAAGCTACTAAAACTTATTTGGGAACAGCTAGTTAGATAACTAAAATATTGCTCATCTATGTGAAGAGGGGTCACCCTAAACGACTTACTGAAATAATCTGCAAACATATTGCTTGCATCTAGCGAATCAGCAGTTGTAGAACTATTGTAAGTAAGCTTCGATGGATAACCATCGGTTTTTTTCTTGGAAACCCCAGAAAAGTATAGGGTTCAATTTTAAAGAGCATTCCATTTTACTTATATAGTCAATATATAAGTTGCAGGATAAAGATTTGAATTCGTTGAATAGTGTAAGATAGAGCTCAAGATCTGAATGGCGGAGACTTTTTAAATAGTTCTTCCAAGCCCTATTACGTCTGTTTCGTATTGATTTGAGCTCTTTAGTGTACCAAGGATGGGACGTTTTCAGATTCCTAGAGGATTTCACAGGAATCACTTTTTTCATGCAGTTATCCATCAAAGAATAAAAAGAACCTACTGCATCTTCAATATTAGATAAGGCAGTAAGGTTAAAATTAAAGCTGTTAATTTCATCAGAAAGCCTTTGAAAATTTGCTTTCCGAAAGTCAAAAGATTGCGAACGATCATACGAATTACTATTTTCGTACAAATGTGCGCCTAATTCAATAAATACATCCAATGGTGGAGGATTATTATCTATGTTAGTTATACTGAAGTGGGATTCCAGAACCACAGTACTAACAGAGTCAGAAGAAAAAACAAGATCGAGAGTTCGATTTTTTAAATTTTGTCAAATGACAAGATGTTGTCCAGTAAAGCGAGCTCTTGTTGGGCAGAGTCAAAGGATGGGATGAGATGAGAATCATCCTCAGAAGGTACCCATCCAATATGTGGCAGATTGAAGTCGCCTATAAGTAAGACAGTGCTGTCACAACAAGATATGTCAAAAATATGGTCTAGTGCCATAGAAAGTTCCGAATACAAGGAACAGACGATACGATGGAATGTACGCATTAACAACATATAAATGCTTGTTCTTAAGTGTAATTTTTACACAGATAATTTCGAAAATCTATAAGAATTTTGAGTTATTCTATATTTTTGTAAAAATAACGCGGTTCCTATTAAAACTACGGAAAGCTCTATAAAATAAAGGGTTTTCAACAGGGACGCTACAAAAGTAGAGCGACAGGGACAGCAAACGACGCAGAATTTCTTGCCGCTCTTTTGAAATTTCTCTTTAGTAAGATTTGCCATTTCATGATGGAAAGATATACGAGCCAACAACGAGTCGAAATTATTAAAATTTACTACCGAAGTTCGGAGTCAGTGGCCTCAACGTTAAGAGCGTACGTCCAATTTATGGTCGTCATAATCGTCCTAGCAGATCAACAATTGAGCGTCTAGTGGAAAAATTTGAATCCACAAGCACAGTACAAAATATTCCCGTACCAGTGAGACAAAGAAGTGCCCATAGTGTCGAGATATTGCTGCCGCTGAGGCTTCAGTTAAAGAAAGCCCAAATGTGTCTCTCACACGTCGTTCTCAAGCGTTGGGCATCTCTGTGACGTCGTTGTGGCGAATTTTGCGAAAAGATCTTGGCCTGCATCCGTACAAGATTAAATTGGCGCAAGAACTGAAGCCGCTTGACCACCAGAAACGTTGTATGTTCGTGAATTGGGCTGAGCAACAACTTGAAAATGATTCGGATTTTCATCGAAAAATCATCTTCAGCGATGAGGCTCATTTCTGGCTGAATGGCTTCGTCAATAAACACAATATGCGGTATTGGTCAGGCAGTAATCCACACGTACTCCATGAGTCATCATTGCATCCCGACAAAATTACGGTTTGGTGTGCTTTATGGGCCGGCGGCGTCATTGGGCCGTACTTCTTCCGTGATGATCAAGACCGGCACATTACTGTGAATGGGAATCGCTACCGTTCAATGATAACCGAATATTTTTGACCCCAATTGGATGATATGGACTTGGAGGACATGTGGTTCCAACAGGACGGCGCCACAAGCCACACAGCGAATGCCACAATCAATTTATTGGAAACCAAGTTTGGAAACCGTTTTATCTCACGAAATGGTCCAGTCGCTTGGCCGCCTCGGTCGTGCGATTTCACGCCGTTAGACTATTTCCTGTGGGGCTACGTCAAGTCTATGGTCTATGCCAACAAGCCAGCGACGATTGATGAACTTCGTACGAATATCGAACGTGAAATTGCAGCAGTATCGGCCGATTTATGCATGCAAACTGTCGAAAATTGGGTTCAGCGTCTGGACTTCTGCAAGCGTGCCCGTGGTGGCCATGCAAAAAAAATCGAGTTCCATACATAATGGCATCGAACGTACTTTCACAGGAATAAAGAATTTCATTGATATCCAAAACCGTTTTTGTTTTATTTAAAAAAAAACTTTTGTAGCGCTCTTATTGAAAAACCCTTTATATAAAATGATCAACTTTTCAAAATAACTTGTTTGACTGTTACAAAACACTAAAATGTGTATGTTATCTGTGTTAATAAGAATAAGTTAAAATAGTTTATGTCGACATATGAGGACATCGAGTTTAATTGCATTCTTTTAGTCTGAGTTTCGTAAGTCTACGCCCTGCAATTACAAACAAATCAGAATAGCTTAAGTTTATTTGGACAATAACTGCCATTTTTATAGTGGCTTATGTCAGTTTTACATAGAGACCATTACCAGAGGAAGAGACTATATTACAATGAATACTTACATGTATTAAAACCCAAGGAGCCTAGTTATCTAGAGTTAGAGTTATCTTACCGTAAGATTGTAAGCACGCTAGGTATTGAATTGGTTTTTCATTGGTTCCTAGGTATGGAAATCATAACCCCCAGGGTATCACAAAAGTTCTAAATTGACCTAAGTGGGATGGGCGCGGGATTCTCTTGCATCGTCAACCCACTTACCGAACCTATCTTACCGTTGCCAGGTTGAAAAGGAGCATGCAAATGGGCAACATAATGGACTTTATTGTTTTTACCTTTATTATAAATGAATCAATGAATGAATGCGAGTAAATTCTTGACTAACACTCCATTTCCAGCAGACGCCCCCGACGATGACGAAAGATACAATATACAACCGCCAAATATAATGTTGCTAGCGAAGCGGCGGTTTCGTAAAAGATTACAAGCGATGCTTATATCCTGTAACTCTTCTATCGGAGACATGGCTTAAAACAGTTTCTGCTTCCAACATTATAAAATACTTGGGGCAAATTGCGACCCTCATTCTAATATCTAAAAGTCACCATTCATGTGACCCAAGCAGCAATTATTTTCCACTGTAATAGTGACCTAAACTTGTTCTACTTTCCATATATACACTCCGCTTCAACTGAATAAGCACCAACATTTTCTATGTTACGTTGTCCATTTTTTCAAAACCTTGTGCCGTAATATATGATTTGATGATGCAAACTCTTTGCGTATGATGTTGACAAAATAAATCGGAAAGAATAATTCAAAAAGTACCGCTATTTTTTCCCTGGTTCCCTTGCAAAGAATTCAATATGGAAAAATGCAGTTTTATTTTACGTCAACTGAATAGACACAAATATTGAAATTGGAAATAAAAGTTATTGGGATTAAATGAAACAAGATTTTCCTAAAATAGTTTTTTATTGGTTAATTTTAGTAGTGGGTGCTGCCGCCTTTATTCCTAATAGTTTCGTAAATTCAATCCGGCATGGAATCGTACAGGCTCTTTATGTAGTCCAGCGAAATTTCCCTCCAGGATAATTTAATGGCTGCAATAAGGGATTCTCTGTCCTCTAAC
Source organism: Portevinia maculata (assembly GCA_949715645.1). Taxonomy (NCBI): domain Eukaryota; kingdom Metazoa; phylum Arthropoda; class Insecta; order Diptera; family Syrphidae; genus Portevinia; species Portevinia maculata. Next base: position 229,034,326 of record OX454526.1, read on the forward strand.
TGACGGCCAGACTCATAAACTTTTCGTACTAACCATCCCAAACGTTTTCTATAAGGCTCAGGTCCGGTGAGTACGGCGGCCATTGAAGCAGTTCCGCATTCCGCTCATCTATCCAATTTTTTACTATGCACGCCGTGTGAATTGTGGCGTTGCCCTGCTGAAAAGTTCAGTATATGGGTCCAAAAATGCCTGAAAATTTAGGAAAATTTCTTTTCAAATTTCCTTTATAACTTAATGCAGTCATTTTTGAGGTTTTTAACTCAAGCTCAACAGTTCCATAGTAGCTAACTGCTCCCCATACCATAACACCCCCTTCTCGACTATGATGCCGCGCTAAAAATCGTTCTTCTTTCCTCACATCGTGGAAGTAATAATTAAACCATCAGGGCCATCAAAATTAAACTTCTTCTCATCCAAAAAACTACGTGACGCCATTAATTTTTAAAACTCATATGCAATCAAGAGAATTCTAAGCGCATACACTACCGTTTCTCGTTAAGTGGTGGTTTCTTTTGAATTTTCATCCGTTTTAGATGTTTGACACTATTGATAACCCTTCGCACTGTTAAAACGCTTGTAGTAACACCGGTTTTCGGTTTTTTTTTGCCGAGAGTCGCAGGAATTGGAAGCACTTCTTAAAATTGCTCTTCGATCAACTGCTGTTGTTGCCGTTTTTGACCTCCTTTCATGTTTTTTTCGTACGAATCTTTGCTTCTTAAATAAGAATAGAATAAGAATAGACCACACTAAAACTTCATCCAATTTTATCAGCTATAGAACGCTTGGTTAGTCCTTGTCCTTTTAGATAATCGATTTGAGCTCTTTCAACACTATTTAGAGATCTTGATCTACCCATTTTTCTTTGAAATACAATTAATCAAATAAAATTCACTTGAAGCACTTCAACTGTTGATCTAATGTGTGAAAACGCATATGCAGTGAAAATAATGACCTTGTGTCTATTAAGTTGACGCAAAATAAAACTGAATTTTTCCATATTGAATTCTTTGCAAGGGAACCAGGGAAAAAATAGCGGTACTTTTTGAATTATTCTTTCCGATTTATTTTGTCAACATCATACGCAAAGAGTTTGCATCATCAAATCATATATTACGGCACAAGGTTTTGAAAAAATGGACAACGTAGCTTAGAAAATGTTTGTGCTTATTCAGTTGAAGCTGAGTGTACAATTGACTTGCTTTGAAAACCAGATAAAACGCAATTCATGCACGCAAAGCGCTCGTTTCTTAGTCAAAGTGCGTCTATAGAAAACATTAGCCGGTCAGTAATCATCAGTCGCAACAGATCAGCTTTTAATACCAATCTGAAGTTAAATGATCTATCTACAACTTGTGCTCGAAATAATTGTTGGCGCAATTAAATTGCAAAAACAAAGCATATTGACACCCAATTTATACTGTGTCCGATAAGAGCGGTACCAATTGTGGACATAATACAAACTCGTATGTCAATTACACTTGCAAATCGAATGGGGTGAACACTGACCCCGTATTCTATAGTAAAATTGCAAATTAAAGTTTTGGGGGGCTGCTATCTCTCTCGCCGCTCGGTGGCTATTAAGTTAAGTAGTGCCTGTCGGATTTCTCTAAGATTAAATTTGTTGTGTTGACGTATTTATACGAGACGATATTTTCGGCTTATCAGGCGCCCCTCCGATGCTCATAAACACCCAAAGACCGATAAAAAAGAGACTTTCAAACTCCAAGAATTTGCTTTTTAGGCTGTGAAATTTAAATACTGTTCCGTTGATGTTGAACATAGGTATTTGTGAAGTGTGCCAAGCTAGAAGCATATTTTGTGAATAGGAAGTGCTAACACATTTTTTTATTGGAAAAAAAAATATCTAAATATGAATAAGATCGAATGGGCACCGACTAAAATACCCCTACGACGACGAATGCAAACCTTCACAGTCGGGGTTCACTTATTCTTAATCCTTGGTGCTGTAATAACTTCGTATTTGGTATGCGGCCTCATCTTGGTGAGTAGAAACAAATGAACTCTTAATTTGCTTATGGGGAATGGCAATTTTATTAAGTGGAGTAAATAATTATTAATTTGCAACATTACATAAACTTACACTGATAAATATATATATAATGGAATGCCAGTTAAAGACGCAGTTCAAACTTGTTGTAATTAAAGTTTTTATAAAATCAATTTTGAGTGGGTATGGGTAATCTTTAGATAGATCGGGCCGTAAAGTGTGTGGTGATTAACTGACGATTATTGAAATACACAAGTGCGTTCTTACACTACTGCGAATTTCTAAGTATTCGATTTGCCAGATTTAACAGATTTAAATATTTTTAGATAACCGTGTAGGCAGTTAGCGCAAGAGCTACAGAAGTTGGCACACATTAGGCATTTTTGGCTTTCAAACGGCACAACTTATTAAAGTGAAATGCTATTTTAATATTGTAATCATTGACATAAATCTTTAAAAATATTTTTGTCTGACTCTAATTTGTTTGTATTTTGGAAATTATTGCATAGTGGAAACTCATTAAACAAAATTGTCCCAAAACAGTAGTTTACACCTATGTACATTGTACAGTAGTTGGAACTCTTCGAAACTACAGTCATTGACACCACATGATAAATATCTCCAGTACTACAATGTTTTTTAAACCGCTTAACAAATTGCTCATTTATTTCAATCGAATTGATAAAATGCAATACTTTAATGAGCGATGATGATAAGATGACCATATTATGGACATTTAGAAGACGCGTTTCCAATCAGTGGACACCAAAGAAGCGTGAATAAATCCTTTACAATTTATTATAGTCCTTAATTGTTATATTAGCTTGAAGTAAATTCGACGAATTCCGAACTGTATCTGGTCCTTTTTGCTGAAAATTATCACCTTCAAGTTGACAAATTCATCATTTAGCACTTAACCATGTTTAGTTCATGTATTTTTAAGAAGCTTAAACGCAGCTTCATCTGCCGGCCGTAAAATTCTTGTTGATTTGGGATACAAAGCGATCAGAATAATACATACTTGGCTCGGTTAAAATGTTAGGTGAGTACTAGTACTGTATCCGTTGACCGTTATAAATGACCGCAAACTCAATTTGTTTGCGAACCAGAAATAGGAAAAACCCTTTCCAGATGTACCTATTCATAAATGGTTTGTTTTTTCATCCACCCGTTATCGTTGATTCCATAACCCCATTCAACTGGAATAGTTTTTCGAACTTATTCAAAAATTATTTTGTATGGATATTCACTCCGTCTCACTTGATAACCGACAAGTAGTTTCTTGATTTAATTTTATGACTTTTTTTAAATCCTGCGATTATCCTGGAAAACCCAAATGCAATTTGTAAATTAAACAAACTTTTATTTGTTTCTAAAAAAATATCTTTTTTATTGGAGGAGAAACCTCTTGCTTTATTAAAATCTAAATTACCATTGAACTACTTAGACTAACATTGAAAACTTATTACCTAATTTCCCTGGCAGCTACGTGATGGAATGCAGGATTTTACTGTGGTGTCATCTTGCTCCAGACGCTGGCTCAGCAGCATGATTGTGGAGCATGTTGGCTATTGTCGTTGTGGTGTATCGGTTGTCCGCAATCCGTGGGACGAAGTGGGAATTTGTTCGTTGTTAACTCTTCCCTCTTTAGATTCGAACGTCCTCGTTTGACATTTAATTTAGAAGAATGGTATCTGGCTAATTCGCGATACCTTGGGTGGTGCTATTTACTTAGGAATATGTGGAGATTGTGGCATAGCGGCTGTTATAATCGCTTCCGGTGATTCCATTGGAGGTGTTGCTGAAGGCATATCTTCTTCCCTTTCGTCAAGTACTATGACGGTATTATTAGATGTTGGTCAGGTGCGACAAAACCGTATGACCATTGCTATAGGAAAAATCGTTATCATTCCGTTAGCCCCAAACAAGTTACTATGTTTCCTTCTTCAATAACTCGATGGTTTAAATAATTTCCATGTTTAATTCCTTAAGCATTTCTAATGAAAGAAACTCTTCAACATTTCTGACGGGGCTGCTGGCTTTGCTTCTGCGGGTAACGGCTTATATCTGGAGACCGTGTTGGATACGTAGGTTCTGTTCCCAATATTGACTGTAGCGTTTTCAAACTTTAATAAAAATGTGCCTGTCAGATGGGTTGTCTCGTTGTTGATGGTCACTAATCCGTTGTATTGGTTAAGGAATATGATTTCCAATGAGATTTCTTCAACCGTGAGTAGGTGTTGGCTGTTGACTAAGGTGCATTCTGATGGAAGACTCCTTAGTAGGTTTGGGATACATGTAGTGCTGCTAATATCTACTAATATCCTTAAAATATTATAATCCTTACATTCTGACTTAATACCATATATATTATCTAAACATTCCAGTATTTCCTTATATTCAATTTTAGATGTTACATTTCCTTTTTTTACTGGTTTAATCAAAATACTATTTTATATTTCCTTGTTTGTATTCGTTATGCTTATGATATAAATAATTGTATCTGCGTTTATCGCAATCTTAAGTTCTGCGAAGTCTAACGCTTTCTCCAAGTTATTATATTCAACATTTTCTTTTCTTAATATATTTTTAATTTCGTTTATTTCAGTTATAGATAAAATGTAAGAGTATATTATACCCTTTTTCGCCCAATGCACGGCGTATTCAATATTTATTAATTCTTCTTTAAGTAATCTTATATTATATTGTGTACTTACTGCTAGATTATCCTTATTTGAATTATTGTTCTTTAATCTTTTGAATATTTCGTTAGTTACATTGCTTATTTTGTTTATTCTTTCAATGGTTTTTCTATTAATTAACACTTGTTGGTTTACGTAATAATAGTAGTAATTATGGCACTAATAACTAAGTTTCACAATTCTTAACTTCTATGCTTACAAGACTATAGTTGCTGCGAACATCCCACGTCTGTAGGTAGCTCCTTGCGTGGCTACTATGGTATCTCCCTCAACACCCTTACGTGGTCCCTTTAATCTACAGATCTCCGGTGATGTCGCTCTTGGACGGACCCAGCACCGTATCACTTGCAATGTTCTTCTTTGTTCACTTTCTTGTTACAACACGGCGGACTTCTTAAGGCCGACTTAAGTGCGTGACTCCTTGGCGGGAAAAATATTTCGATCACTTCGCGGCGAGCTACTTGAGGTTGACTTACTGCTTCGTAACTACTTCGCGAATTTATTAACGAACTTTTAATTTAAGTGATACAATGTGGGTCCCTGCTGCTCGGGCGCCAATTAAACAAACTTTAATTTGTTTCTAAAAAAAATCTTTTTTATTGGAGGAGAAGCCTCTTGCTTTATTAAAATCTAAATTACCACTGAACTACTTAGACTAACATTGAAAACGTATTACCTAATTTCCCTGGCAGCTACGTGATGGAATGCAGGATTTTACTGTGGGGTCATCTTGCTCCAGACGCTGGCTCAGCAGCATGATTGTGGAGCGTGTTGGCTATTGTCGTTGTGGTGTATCGGGTGTCCGCAATCCATGGGAACGAAGTGGGAATTTGTTCGTTGTTAACTTATATTAGGTCCGTTCGCGTACTTTATGTGTAGAAAAATGAAAAGTGTCAAATCTCCAAAATCGAGAGAGAATCCTCTCATTTCTAAGAAAAGTACGCGAACGCTTTTGTGTAAAAAGGTGAAAAACGTCTTAGTTTGGCCTGAAAAGAAGCAAGAGCTGTTTTTTTTTTGCTGGCAAACTCATAGGAGTTCATCATTTGACAGTTTTCATTTTCTTACCAGCTGAAATTCTGTGTGAAGAAAAATGAACGAAAGTTTTTTTCTTTCGTTCATCTTTTTACCATTTTCTCAGTACGCGAATGCGTGTGTGTAGTTTTGCACGAAAGTTTATATAAATTTACGTTTGCATATTAGTTCGCGAACGGACCTATTATGTTTGTCTTGTAAAAAAAAATTGCGAAATTGTGAGTAGATAAATTCAATTTTTATGATGCTTTTCCCAATATGGTCATAAAATTAGTCCTTTTTCGGTTGCACTTGATGGCGAACAGTAAGTAAATCTACATGTTATCATATTTTAAATCGAATATAACGTCATTTAAAGTATTAGGGAACTTAGTTCAAAAAATAACTTCATAACACGGCCGTAGGCAGCCATACGCTCAGCTCACCCTAAAAACATTTTTAATACATTTCAACATGTTCCACATCTTAAACTCGTGAGAGGGAAATCTCCAAATCCCCAATGTCCAGGTACGTCTACCAACACCGTTTCTCTTGCGGTATGTGCATGACATTCTTTTACCGTTATGACATGATTACGATTATGTTTCTGAACAACAAATTATGAATGCACTTTCAGTCTGTCAAGTGTATTCATAGCCGGAAGAGTCTGTTGTGTTTAATAAATATAGTTATTATGGATGAGATTATTGTTTTGAAATCCAATAAAGGAGGAAAAAAGCTATTTATAAATGGATATGGCTATCATTTCAATTCAAAAAACGAAAAAGAAAATTATAGATGGTGTTGTGACAAAAAAAAAGTCATTTGTGTCAAGCTTTTATAGTGACAGTTGAAGAAAATGAAAAGCGTAGTCTTGTAAAAACACGCTGGGTGGAAAACCATAATGGGTTGATAAGGTTTAAGGAAGCGATAATTGATGCTTTGAAAGAGTTGTGTAGTGATAAGGACTCTGATACGTAATCGAAGGCGAGTTGCTTTTTAAGATCTATTTCAGCTAGTGATTTTGCAGTAAGTTTGTGTTGTATGAGTGTTTTGTTTACATATACATTGCCACTTTGTAAGATCTTACAATCCCTTTCATGCGACTTAGTGTCTCGAGTGGAACATGTGGAATTAATAACAAACACATTCCAAGGAATATCATTCCGGAATTCAAAACAATTTTTGAGACTGCACTAAACTTAGTAAATGTTGTGGATGAAAAACTTAAAATTTCACGAATTGTGTTAAGGCAGCAGCACAGACAAAACATGAGCACAACAGATCCTAAAACCTATTTTAGGATAAGTATAATGATTCCTCTTTAAGATGACTTTTTAAGTCAGCTTAAAATGAGATTTGAAAACCATAAGTCCATACTTTCCTCTTTGTGCATTTTGATTCCATCGATCCTTGGCAAAAACGAACAAAATTATAACAAAGAAAACTTCAAATTTTATAAATGATTTTTGGATTGGGATACTTTAAAAGCTGAATTTACGCTATGGAAGACAAAATGACATACACAAAAAGATATAGAACGTTCAAAGAGTGCAATAACAGCTCTTGGGGAATGCAATAAAGATCTGTTTCCTGACATCCACAAGCTTCTTAAAGTTTTGGCGACACTACCGGTCTCAACATGTACACCGGAAAGAACATTTTCGACAATGAAACGTCTAAAAACTTATCTAAGAAATTCTGTGAATTCATCAACAAATTGAGATTGACACTGAGGAAGTTTTAGATATACTCGTATTTGCAGCGCAGAAGGCAAGAAGATTAAATTTAATTTTATAAAAATGATTCCTACCTACATGTTATGTAATACTTTTTGTAGTAACAAAATCTTAAAGAACGATGTATGTACCTAATAAATAATAACTTAAAATCTATTATATAAAAATAAGTCGGGTTTTCCTTCCTGGCGCTATAACTCCAGAACGCACAAACCGATTGCCACGGTTTTGCATTCGTTGGAAAGGTCTCGGGCTCCGTTAGGTTTTTAGCTAACAAAATTCAAGAAAAATTTCAACAGAAAAGCAGGAAAACAGGGAAAATCATTTTTCAGATACAGCGCCATCTCTGATACATAGCATGTACTACAAACCAATATGGTTTTGCATGGTGGTGGAGGAGATGGCGCCAGTACGTGGTGTATGAGTATCCCTCACGAAAATAAGTACAATTCTTTTTAAGTAAGGAGATGGCGCCAGTACGTGGTGTGTGAGTATCCCCCACGAAAATAAGTACGTTTCATTTTAAGTAGATGGCGCCGGTGCGTGATACATTGCTTGACAGCTACTCATTGTACTCCGCTCAGTTAATTTAATGTGACAGCGCCATCTCTGATACATAGCATGTACTACAAACCAATATGGTCTTGCATGGTGGTGGAGGAGATGGCGCCAGTACGTGGTGTGTGAATATCCCTCACGAAAAAAAGTACGTTTCATTTTAAGTAGATGGCGCCGGTGCGTGATGCATTGTTTGACAGCTACTCATTGTACTCTGCTCAGTTAGGGTGGCGACGGTGTAGAGGTTAGTGTGTTGGCTTGTGACCCGTGCGGTGCAGGTTCAATCCCCATAGGGAACAACAACATACGTTACCCAATCACATGCCTCTACACCAAAAGGAGGATTTCTGCCTGGTAGTACAATGGACCGTTACCGAGTCTGAGTGCTCTGGGATTTGGATTTCCTTTTTATTAAAAAAAAAAAAAAAAACTCTGCTCAGTTAATTTCATGTGACATTTATTATGCGCACGTTCTTTCAAACGCAACTTAAAACCGGTATTGTGTTCACTGTGAAATTGAGGTTAAAGTTATTCGTTTCCTAATCTAATATATAAAATTCTTCTGTCACAGTTTTAGTGTTTATACTCCTCCGAAACGGCTTGACCGATTTTGATGAAATTTTATATGTATATTCCGTATGTATTGGAATAGGTTTATAACTAATTTTTATACCACTAAGTGATAATGCAAAACCGTGGCAATCGGTTTGTGCGTTCTGGAGTTATAACGTCAGGAAGGAAAACCCGACTTATTTTTATATAATAGATAATGGTGGTGTACCACAAACTTTTTTTTTTTTTGACAAAATTTATTATTTAATCTTCAACTCTCAGTGATCGATAAGTGATTTCTCATTTATTAGTTTGTATTATATTATATTATTCAGTGCGTGCAAAATCTTAAGGGGAACAATTTAAAATAAAGGAGAAATATATACGTGTTTTATGATTGTGAAAGGAAGGTAAAATAATAAAAGAACGAATACATTGTCAGTATACTGTTTTCTATTTATCTGAATTTATCTATTTATGTATGTAGTAAACAATGCCAGCAAGACGCAAAGGGAACAATTTGGACCGTCGAACGAATAGAACGACATACGAGTACATGCGAAATAGAGAAGCCCAAAGATCAGACGAACGAGTCCAACAAGATAATGCAGATGTGCGTATGAGCATGGCACAATTTCGTGAATCACAATCACAAGAGGCACGAGCTGAACGAAATCAACAAAGACAATTGGATTGAATGATTTACTTATCGGTACGGATCCAGATTCTAACCTGTTCCTGAAGTCAACATTTCATTCATGTTTCCAACAGAAATAGTTGAAAATAATGCTGCAAATGGTCAACAATTCCATTCAAAATTCAAAATCAAAGGCCAAGTTTATCACAAAGTGGGCTCATTGCTGCCAATGCCGAATGAACCACATAATTTTTTACAAATTTACTTTATGGGCGGTGGGGACTCCGAAAACGCACTCGCCAATCGCTTGGATGCACGTTGCGGCTACAATAACCTCAATTCACCATATGCCAGACACATCGTCGGCGAGCTGGATGCTCTATAGACAGTTTCACCAAGCTATCTCTTTCTGAAGTGCGGAATTACTGTCTTAAATAACAGAAGCAAATTGAATAATAAAATTGCGGAAATTTGCACAAATCGTATGGAATAATCATTGTGATTGTTAATGAACTGAATATGAAAGTGCAAACAGAAGCTATTCAAGGGTAAAAAGTAACAAATTAAAGAGAAAATATAGGGACGGCTACAGTCCGCTTGGGCGAACTGTTGGATACCCTATTCTTATTCCTATCCCTCATAAGTGGGCGTGACAAAAGTCTAAGTATGGTTGAATTGTTAAGAACGCTCTACATATTTTGTTATATCAAATTTAAAGGATTTTATAAAAAAAAAACGCTCCCTAGCTCAAACTTGGGTGTTTCAATAAAATTGTTTTATTTAATTGTGGGCGTGTCAGTAGGCGGATTTACAAAAAAATAACACATGAGCATAAAGGTCCCCTAGAGAGTATATATTATAAATTTCAGCTCCCTAGCTCAAACTTTGAATGATCAAAAAAAAAAAAAATTATTGTGGGCGTGTCAGTGGGCGGATTTTGAAATTATTTACACATGAACATAAAGGGCCCATAGAGAGTATATATTATAAATTTCAGCTCCCTAGCTCAAACTTTGGATTTTCAAAAAAAATGTTTTATTTATTTGTGGGCGTGTCAGTGAGCGGATTTTGAAAAGTTTTTATATCGAGCAGTGGTAGTAGTCATAGATCATATATAAAAAAATTCAGCTTTCTAGCTCAAAATTCGATTTTTTCCAAAATTTTGTTTTTTTGAGTTTGTAGGCTCTGTGGGCGGATTTCAAAAATTCGTAAACTTGATTATTTCGGGACCCTAGAGAGTATATGGTTAAAGTTTCAGCTCTCTAGGTCCAGTTTAAAGGCCTAATTTTTGCCGACGGACGGACGGACGGACATGGCTAGATCGACATTACTATCGATGCTGATCATAAATATAGTAACTTTTAGGGGTCTACGGGCAATATTCAGGTATGTTACAAACTATGCGTCAAAATTAATATACCCCTTGAATAGGGTATAAAAACGTGAGAAAGTATGTTAAAGCCAAACAAACAATAAACTTTCCTCTATCCTATTCTTATTCCCATCAGACACCTAAGGAGTCTATATCATAAATTTCAGTTTCCTTGCTCAAACTTTGACTTTCCAATAAAATTGTTTTGTTTAATTGTGGGCATTTCAGTGGGTTGATTTTAGAAATTTTATCTCCCGAGCAGTTTTATGAGTCAAAGATCATAAAAAATTTCAGCTTTCTAACTAAAAATTCGATTTTTTCGATAAATTTGTTTTTGCTTTTGGTTGAGTTTTTAGCGTGTCTGTGGGCGGATTTCAAAAATTCTTAAACTTGATTATTTCGGGGACCTGGAGAGTATATATGGTTAAAGGCTCAATTTTTGCCGACAGACGAACGGACATGGCTAAATCGACATTACTATCGATAATTATAGTAACTTTTAGGGGTCTACGGGCAATATCAAACTTCGCGTCAAAATTAGTATACCCTTATAATAGGGTATAAAAACAGTTAATATTTTGTTCACCGAAAACCATATTTTATTTAGATCACTTATTAGATATCTAAAATGTTTGTTTAGAAAACTTTTCAACTTATTTGCTTCCAAACAAAAATATTTGTTTGCCACAACGCGATTGTCATGGTTTCACTTTTATTTTTCGTACAGAATCTTAATATATTGTTAGATTTTTAGTATTCCAAAACCTGGTTTGGACACTCCTTCTTAGTTCCGAAACTTTTTTTTTGTTAAAATTGGATTTGTTATAAACTTTTTTGGAAATATTCGCGAAGAACCTATTTCCCGCCATGCGAATTCGCCATTGTTTTCCTTCATTTCATTCAGCTGTTGGTTTTTGTTTGTGTTCATTTGCCACTGACGTTGTCGTGAGGTACTCTATTGAATGAGCACAATGAATTGTTCAAATTATTCAAATCACACATGCACAAATTACAAACTGACAATCACGCTATTGTCATCAATCCTGATAAAACACCAGCTGGAGAGCACATGCGTGGATTTCATGCACCTGTTATTGACGACTTGGTTGGCGACCGTACAGCGATGTACAGCGATGCGACAAATCGTGATTTGAAGAAGAAATACTCATGCTTATTTTGAGATTCGAATGAATACTCAGTCGTTCGAATGTCTATTTTCGTTCGAATTATACCGGTTTTCCTCAAATAAATTTTCTATTCGATCGAATCTCAAAATACAAATTCTTCTAATTCGACAAACTATCGTTCGAATTCGAATGTCAAAATCAGCATGAATAATCTTGAGTTCATTACACCATTCATACGACGCTCTCCAATATCCGCTAATGTTCTGAAAGGGACAAAACGTCTACAGCGCTCAATTTCTCTTTGAGTCATAGACCACATCCCCAAACACTTACAATAAGTTAGTTATTTTTCATTTCCCTACGAAAATATTCAGTAGAAATAATTTATATGGCAAAACGACGTTTGCCGGGTCAGCTAGTTATTTATAAAAATATTGGAAAAGTCTTTTAGTTTTTCAAATTTGTTTGAGATTTTTCTTGGAAAAACTAAGTATGCATTAGTATTTTATTAGCAATAGTCTGCCTAGGAAAAAAAATATTGAAAATTGTTAAAACAGTTTTTTTTAGACCGGTTTTTTCTAATTTTTGAAAAATATTTAGCAATTTTTTGAGTACAAGGAAATCTGTAGTTTTCATCTGGAAAAAAATCTGGAAAAATTCAATATACCCGTTTCCAGCATATTTAAAAATATCAAAAAAGTTATGTATGAATTTGATGATTCCTAAATTTTAAATTTAATTGAAATCGGTTTTGTTGTTAGCGAGAAATCCTGATGTTAAAAAATTCGCAAAATCCATTCTTACCAAAAGATAGACTGTTTTATCTAAATCGTTAAGGACGTTTTTAGAAAAATTAAGTTTTAACAAACCGTTATATGACATATACCATTGTTTTAGAGCAAAAATTCCAATTTCCTAGTGAGATACTACTAAATAAACACTATGAACCAAGTTTGCAAATCGGCCCATCCGCTTAGGCTGCAGATCTGCAAACAGGCAGACGGACGAACAGAATTTTCCAACACATTTTTTTCTACTTCCCTATCATCGTAATGTCATGTTTAATTGTTATCTCAATTTTTTTTGCACCAATCCATAAAGTGCCTTATATATAGAATAGTACCATAATGCCAATTAAAAATCGTGTTTGGTCGATTTTCGGCTAAAATGGGATGTATTCATTTTATTTATTACATCTAGCTACGATTCAGAAAGGTACACACTGATTGTGTACCTTTCCCCCCTCCCAAAAATAATTGTCTGGCTACGGCCTTGCCATTCTGGAGCCTTATATCTTTGACGTTAGCCAAAAAGGTCTTAAGTCAGAAACTGCAGTTTTTCGTTAAACCAAATTTAAAATATTTAAATTATTTGCAATTTGGGATTAAATTAATTATTACGATGGGAAGCAGTTGTGCTAAACTTAAGTAGTTAATACCAAACGAAAGAGAAAAAAAAATTGAGTTAAACCCAATCAAAAACCCAAAATGCAATTTTTTGACTTAAGACCTTTTTGCCTAACGTTAAAGATATATCAGATAGATTCTTCAGAATTAAACAAGATGCAGAGTACTCAACATTAGGAGAGATTAAAGCTGGTGTACCTCAAGGCAGTGTGCTAGCGATCTGCCTGAAAGTGAAGAAACCACCATAGCTACTTTTGCAAATGACACAGCTGTCCTTGCTGTGGGAGCAACTGTCGAAATAGCAACAAAAAAGCTTCAAACAGCAATAAACCTTATTTCAGAATGGACTAAGAAATGACAGATTAGATTAAATGACCTTAAGTCAGTCCTTATTAATTTTACGTATAAAAACGTACCACACATTCCAGTCTACATTAACAACAATGTAGTGGAATATTCAAACACTGCCAAATATCTAGGCATGACTTTAGACGCTAAACTGCGTTGGAAAGCGCACGTAAAGAAAAAAAAAGATGAGTTGAGCATGCGATACAGTAAAATGTATTGGCTTATTTGGAGATACTCATCCCTGTCTATTTACAATAAGTTATTGCTATACACGCAAGTTCTGAAACCAGTATGGACCTACGGGCTCCAGTTGTGGGCATGCACATCCCAAACAAATTTACAAACAATTCAGGTTTTCCAAAATAAAGTACTAAGGAACATAGTTGATGCACCTTGGTACATACGCAATGCCGATCTGCATAAGCATCTAAATGTTGAAATGGTCGAAGATGAAGTTAAGAAAGTTGCTCAAAGGCATAGAAGTAGGCTTCTCAACCACGTAAACACAGAAATAACAGAACTTTTAAATAATGACAATGCAATCAGGAGATTGAGAAGGGTAAAACCTCTTTATCTATAAGAGTTAGCTAGGGCTAAAAAATCAGGTATTGATTTCAAACAAGAAATAAGTTTAGAAATCCGACAAACGGCGGATTTATCTGTTTAATTCAACAAATATGTTTTTTTTTTTTTATTTTTTTTTTTTTTTTTTTTTAAAGGAAATCCAAATCCCAGAGCACTCAGACTCGGTAACGGTCCATTGTACTACCAGGCAGAAACCCTCCTTTTTGGTGTAGAGGCATGTGAATGGGTGGCGTATGTTTCTGTTCCCCATGGGGATTGAACCTGCACCGCACGGGTCACAAGCCAACACACAACAAAAACAAATTGCCGATTAGTCGTCGACTGGGTGCAATCTCATTCGGGATGGCGAATGTCAGTCCACCGGGAGTTTTTTTTAGATGAGTTAAAGTCTATCACTATTGCAGAAGCATCCCTCGCGTACTAGCACCGCAATGTCTTTCGATGATTTTTTTACTTCCAGCGAATTCCCAACACAAAAAAAAAAATATTTCTTCCTGTGTGAATTTAATCTAGTAGAATTTCCACTTTCCGTGTAAAGCGGACAATTTTACCAGTAGAAGAATTCTTTATGTCCTCGGGGCTCATTTGCTCCCTGAAAAAGATCTTCTTTCTAATTCCATTAAGGGCTGGACATTCACATAAAATGTGTTCAGCTGACTCGTCCTCTTTAAGACAGAGTCGGCACTCAGGAGAGTCTGATATTCTCATTTTGTGTAGATGATATCTTAAACCATGGTGACCAGTAAGGTAACCTACTAGGTTTTTGATATCGTGCCTGCTTAGGTTTAGACATTTGCTGGCATTTTTATTGTCTTAGACCTGGGATGCTTTCCCAAAGATAGATACATTTTCTATGTTCCCAGCTTTTAATTGCTGCCGTTGCTGCTGATCTAGGAGTGCAGCAGAAAGGTTCGGGACCTATGAAAGGTGTTTCTGAACCTTTTCTGGCCAGTTCGGCCTTTTCGTTACCTTCTACCCCGACATGACCCGGAACCCACCATAATTTGGTCTTGTTTCTTATTCCAACTGTTTGTAGGGTATTGAAGCAGTACATGACTGATTTGGAGTCAATGGTATACCAGCTAAGGGCGTTTATAGCTGCTTGACTATCCGTGAAAATATGGATGGTTGCACCTTTTATGCCAGATAAAATAATATGGCTGGCGCATTCTTGAATGGCGTGGAGCTCTGCTTGAAATACGCTGGGACTTTTTCCAATCGGTATCGTGAAGCGTTTGTGTGATCCGTATATTCCCGCTCCTACCCCCATTTCCATTTTAGAACCATCCGTATACCACTTTATGCCGTTGTGGCTGTTTGGTGGGTAATTACTAACCCATGTTTCTCTCTTGGGTATCTCCGTGGAGAACCGTTTGTTGAAGCATAGTGTTTTTTGAATGCGGTTTGTGACCGCGCAGTTCATGTTAAGTTCTGGCAGTTCATCGAGAAGGGTCTTTAGTTCCGGATGATCCGGATGACTTATCTCGTTAAACTGTATTTCCTGATTAATTTCTCCTGTGTGATACTTGTCCAATATTTCATTCATGGAGGGGTTAATATGGTTTGAAAGTGACTCATCAATGCATTGGTGGTTAATTGAATACCAATTTGAGGAGTGTTGCCGTTAAATCTCTTTATTTAGTGTTCTTGCAGCACTTCAGAGCCTCCAAATAAAAAAAAACAACCATTTCTCTTTCCAGTGGCATGGGAATATTTTCTTAAAAGGATTAGTCCTTGCTTATTCGGGCTGGATCTACATAATGAGACACAAAGCGCAAAATGAAGTTAGAGGATCAGGGTAAGCATACTCTTATTAAATATCTGTAGAAATAACTTGGAGTCATATAAAATAATTCAGGGTGAAATGGATGAGAGATAATTTCTACTGGAAACATTTTCGAGATTATTTCCCGGTGGAATTGGTAAAAACAGCTGAGTTGCCCCCAAATAGGAATTACCTGTTAGCATGCTTTCCACACGGTGTTATGGGGTAGCTAACCTAACAAAACCCATTCAGACTACATATTGAAATTTATCTACTCGTAAATTCATAGCATTGGAGTATTCACAAACATGGCCGTTGACATCAGTCGGTGGAATGAACTGTTCCCCAAAGTTCGTCCAAATCTGGGAACGCTGGTACTTCACTTTAACACACCTATATGGCGGCATATCGTCCAAGCCTGGGGTTTTGTTTCAGTGACAATGGATTCGCTTCTTAACAATCTTACGACTTCAAATGAAGCACAAAACCCAATTAACGCTGATGGGTGTACTGCCACTGCGGTTGGTGTCGTCGTGGGTGGAGCCGAAGAGGCCCTGGATTCCAGACCGAGAAAGTACATTTTGACTATTAAAAATCGAAAAGGATTCATAAAATTAGCCATACGAGCAGGGTACAATCAAAAAAACATGCATTTTAAAACGAAACATGATATTTGTTCTATTTTTTCAGGGCTGCCATTGTACCAGTAATCTCATTTGGAGAAGTTGATACCTTCGATCAAGTCGATAATCCACCAGATTCATTTGTTCGAAAAATGCAGCAACTTGTGAAGAAACGTACTGGTGTCTCCCCAACGCTGATTCTGGGAAGAGGGTTTTTTCAATACAACGTGGGCATGTTGCCACACCGGAGACGTATAGTTCAAGTTGGTGAGTTTTTAGTCATTTCATCTCTAGTTTTGTGAATATCAAAAGATTAATTTCATCATAGTTGGAGCACCTATTGATGTGGCACAGTCTGAAAATCCGAATAAAGAAGAAGTTGAAAAGCTGCACCAAAAGTTCATGAATGATTTGAATGAGCTCTTCGAGACTCATAAAGCAAAATATATTGACAATTCCGAGAAGGTTGTATTAGTTATGAAATAGTTTAAGACAAATCATGGTATTGACACGCTGTACATAGTATTTTGTAAATAAACTTTGTTTTTGTACAGAAAATATACCATTTCTTGGAAACAGGCTACGAACAAAGGAACACACGTAATTTGCCTTTCAAACAATTTTGTCATTTTATAACTGCAGACTGGCTCAGTTGCCTTCGCACAGGAGATCTTCAAAGTCTGTGGTTGGAATCGTAGGGCGGATTCACAGGAGTGGACACGAGGGTCATTACCCGTCTATTTCAGATGGTCCTGGTCGGTAATGCTCTCAAGGATCAAATGCAATCGACATCTGGGTCCCACTTGCAGCTCTTAGAGCAACGTCTTTGCCATGCTCATTTTTTGGAGGCGTTTTGGCAATTTTTTTCGCGAAACCGAATTTGTTTTGGAAGATTTTTGTGCAAAGCCCATTTCTTGGAGGCGTTTTAAAAAGTCGGTTAAATGTGAGACAGAATTTGTTCTAGAAACTTTTTTTTTATGCAATGCTCATATTTTTCGGGGAGCTTGAAATTTGTTCACACGTGGCAATGAGCCCCCATATAACATTACTACAATGAACATGGAGCTAAGACATACTTTGTAAGGTTATTAAATTCAATTCGGCCATAACTACATTGTAGCATACATACTTTGTAATCAAGTCATTTAAATCAATTCGGACATTAGATACACCATTTTGCGATTGTATAAACAAAAACCGATCACTTTGCAAGCCAGCGAATGTATTCATGTTTCAACATGTTCAGACGTATGCAACTGCGGTAATTCAATTTGTTTCCGAATTTTTGTTATGAGTGGTGCGACTAAAATGTATTACGGTGAGATCGAGATGTTGATCCTTGGAAATCTCTGATGACATTTTGAGCCTGAGCTTGTTTCAGAACATACAACACGGTAAAGCATACAATCGATGTACAGCAAAACCCTTGTAGTAAGATGATTTTTTTATGAAAAATTGCACATCGCTTACTTCATGCATTGTATATAGACTCTATAGTAATATCATCAACACGAATTTGAAAACGACGACCTCCACGAAAATGGCAACAAAACGGGTAGCGATTGAAGGTTTTTGTGTGGTTTGTGTCCTAAATTTGATGATGGTAGTAAAGGAAAACGAAGAAAGAAAACCAAATAAACTGGTTTGTTTCTCTTTATCAAATCATTTTGATATTATGTAATTATATTTATTTTTCTTTGTGTCAGTATTGAGCCATGCTGCACAACAACTTATGTGTCAATAGTGCAGGACTGCACTACTTTCTACAGCCGATATTACGTTCGATCGTCGACTAACTTCGCCAAGTAACGAAAGCGTATTAGCCGAATTAGAGGAGGAGGAAGAATTAGAGGAGCGATGATGTTTTCCTTCGTTGTGCGTGCACTTGAATGCACCCGCACTGATGTCGACGACTAGTGGAAGGAAAGAAGAGATTATGCAGCGATTTATCACTGTACTTCTCTAGTCGCGGCGAAGAAACTTTGTTTTGACAAGGTTAACTGCTTTCTTGTCCGAAGACTCCATACTGAAAGGTAGTGGGCGAAATTAAACAACAGCGTCGATGATATGATAGTGAACAATATGCTCTTTCTTTATTCTACTCTCCTTTTATATCATTCTTCTTTGGCATTTTCTTCGTTATAAAAAAGAAAGATGGCACTGAGCGCCAGATTTAAATGATTGGAGACTTTATTAATTACATTGCTACGTCAGATATGATCGTTTTAATTCAATTACGATATTCAAAAATTACATTTATGAAGAGTGTGATTTTTACCAAATAGGTTCCTACCTATACGATTTATATTTATTTTATTCAAATTTTATTTTTTATTTATTTTAAAATGCTTAGGCTAATGGTTCGTATGAATACGAACTAGCAGTTTCTTGGAGTAAAAGGCAGCAGTTTAGTAAAAGCATTTACAAATTGCTTCAGTACGGTATGAACAAAGTCTTTCATTTCTTAAGTGAGTTTGGAAATTCGATCTTAGCATTTACTTTACTGAACTTGCAGGTACCTTCTTTTAATCTTATCAAATTGAAGAAGAGGACTGTAGCCTCGCCTGCTGTTTATAATATTTTCTTTTTATCAAAAACAAATTTCTGGAATGCCGTCAAAAAGGAAAACATAGACATTAAGAGAAATAATTAATCTATTTAATTTAATTTTTGTTTTATTAAACTTTTTGATCATTGTTTTTCTATTAGCATGTCCGCCTTTGCTTTGTTATTTTGCCGATATTTCACAGTTATGAAGTTTTGTTTGGACCTGGCACTCGTTGCTCATTGCAGGGACATTTGAAACGCGCTAATCCATCGTCAGCAAAGAATAACTGATGCACATTGGAGTCCGTCACTTTTCCTTCAATTAGATAATCAACCATCATTGGACTTAAGTTAAGACGCTTCCCTACTTTGATTGTGAACTCCTCGGTGACGCCAACGGGACATCTTACTCTCATACATGTTCATGATCATATGTACGTAGATTTCTGGAACTCCTCTTTGTCTAAGCGCCACCCATAACAGATCCCTGGGTTGTCTATTACAGGCCGTTTCAAAAACAACCAACACCATATGCAAATCCTTTAAAGAATCACGATGTTTTTCCACCATGAATCTTATAGATTGCATCTGTAGTTGTTTGTGAAAAACCAAATGAAAATATTCTGCTTATATTCGGAGATTTAATTATGTAAAATGTAACATAATGCAATCGCAATATGTGCATAATATGATTTTTGATACCGATTATGAATGAATGCCACTTTTATTTGATGAATGCTTGCAATATGTCATAACCTACCCCAAACAAATAATATTATATACGATCCCCTATTTGTCCGCACCATCGAAAATAAGTTCTCTGCTGGATCTGTATTAATATGCGCAGTCAGAAGAAACTTCTGCTCAGTGCTCTTAAGATATATCCACACCATCTCAATTCCTAGCAGTGTCTGCTCCAAGCCGGAAAAGTAATGAGGTTTTTGCATTCTTCCAGTATATTCCCACGTTGTTATCCACTGGCGTGCATTTCTTATCGACTTAAGTGTGTCGGTCGAATCTGAAATTGGTTGTCGACTTGGATTTCTGGAACTCAGTCTATCGCTATTCAGGTTGTCGAACAAGTCATTCATTTTTTGTATGAAAGTTGCTGTTGATTCGGCAACCTTCTTTTCCTCATCTGTTTTGTAGCAGTTTGCGTTCAGTGCATACAAAATTCCAGCAGCTGCATTAGCGCTAAATATTTGTGTTGCCAGTTTTACCGATAATTTTTCAAAACCATTTGGGCAAACATGACTCTTTGTTAGCTTGAAGAAGACTTGAAAAATTCCTTTTGAGTCTTCTTCATACAGCTTAACAAGTACATATGTTCCAATCTATAATTTCTCCCGAAATTATGATTTTGTGAAGAGATGCGGATAATCGTACAGCTTGAAAATCCTTCCATTCCCAACGTCGAAGTAAGGCTTTTCTGCTGACACTACTAGCAGTTTGTTTTAGCTCCCCAAACTAATCAACATAACTAAGCTGTCTGTGCAAAACCAAATGAAAAAATTCTGCTTATATTCGGAAATTCGATTGTGTAACCTAATTCAAACGAAATATGTACCTAATATGATTTTTAATACCGATTATGAATGAATGCCGCTTTTATTTGATGAACCAATTAATAAATAAACCAATTTTAGTTGTTCATGAATACCCGAATTTTTTTTTTATAATTTGCGTGCGCTAAAGGGATTTAATTTTTCTGTACCGACACAGTACCCTTATAGTGGAAACCACAGCGCAGGCATTTTTCTTTGCTGCTGTAAGTAGCTCCCAGCAAATGATTCATTGCCTATTTTTGGGTGCTACTTACTGTATGAAAGAATAGACGGATAGGAAAGAAGTTTGGTGCGATTGGATTTTTTTCTCTGTGTACTTTGTTCTGTGTATTCAATTTATAAAAATCATGGCCCTGGTCGGGATTCGAACGCACGACCTGCCAATCACTTAGTGAATACACTACCATCACACCATTGCCACCTGCTATTATGGTAAGCGGAGCACCCGCTAGTACACACACTCTAACATGTCTGATATTATTTTATCTCTGCTTCAATTAATATTTTTTCACATGCAAATATTGTTTATAAAACATTTGAGAATCCTCACTGCTGAAATACGATTTTCCTTCAGCGATCTGAACACACACACTAATTGCATTGCATACAAAGAAACAACTTACATGTGACTGTGATGGTCTTATTGCAATATGCCATAACCTACCCCAAACTTCCATCGAAGCCAACAATTAATATATGTACCATCAATCTACTCGACGACAATTCTTCCACCTTTCTTTGTCCACCATCGCCCCTGCCTTTAAATATGACTATCCATTTTTCACTTGCAAATATCAACGATCATACACACACATACCAATTACCAATTGTATTAAATGCCAGAAAACATAGCCTACCCATAACTTCCATCAGAGCAAACAAATAATATGGCATAAGGCTACCCGATAATAATTCCTTCACCTTTCCGCCCTACCGTCAACCACCAACGCTACCTGTGGCATCTTCCTTCTCATATACCTAGTCACGAGCATGAAGGAGAACAAAAAATCAGCTGTTTGCGCAAAACCAAATAAAAATATTCTGCTGATACCTCCATCAGAGCCAACAAATAAAATACGATAAATCTCCCCGATGAGAATGTCATGCTACATCAAACATCAGCCGCACCATCCTCATATTTCCAGTCACGAGAATGAAAGACAATGGAAGACAACAAAGGTGTAGAAAAGGTTCTACAATATGCTAGTATAGATATAGCTTTTTTTAATGACGAACTTACGTTGTTTGGTGGCGTATCGTCGTATTCACGAAGTGAGAATACTATAGAGTCTATATACAATGCTTCATGTCTATTCGTTGTTCAAATTTCCCCAATTTCTAATTTTACTGCTCCTCTAGTAGTAGAAAGGTGCAATTTGGTTTGATTTTACCGGTTTGATATTTCGTACTACGAAAATATAGATAGAATATTTATTCGTTGATCTAGCGGGCAATGAAGGGAACATTTTAATTGGCACAATATAGGCCTAACCAATATATTTACTTATCTCCCCTTTTAACTGTTTTAGAGGAAGTACTCGTATCATTGACGTCGGCTAATATTATTATTTGTGGTGATTTTAACAGCAATCTCTTCACCTCGAGCTTCCTCACTAGCAGGATAAGAATGTTCAACCTTAGATCTGTAAACATTAGTACTCCTACACATTTCTCCGGTAGCACTCCGACAATTCTGGATTTATTTCTTGTAAGTGATCTGAACAAAGTACTCTTATACGATCAACTTTCGGCACCTGCCTTTTCAAAACATGATTTGATTTTTTTAACTTACAATTTTAACATCAACCATGTTATCAAAAATTTTGAATTTCGTGATTTTCGAGGAATAGATTATGCCCTTTTGGAAGAAAACAGTAGACACATAGATTGGAATACCATTTGCATCCTTCCGTCATCCAGTCTACAAGTAGAATTCCTAAACGAGAATATCTTGGAACTATACAATAGGCATGTTGCCTTGAAAACCAAAGTCATAAAAGCCAAAAGTAATCCGTGGTTCACCAGCCTAATACGTTCCTTAATGCAGAAGCGTGATAAAGCTTATAACAGTTGGAAGAGATTTATGTTACCGGAGCTTCGGCAAATATACTGTTCTATTCGCAACAAAGTTGCGAATGTATGCGAGTAAGCTTAATACCTGTTTAAGTGGTCGACAGCTGTGGAAGAATTTGCGCAGTATAGGCGTTGGCAACAGAAATTGTTTTTCAGCTGATAATAGCGTTGACATTGACTGCAATTCCCTTAACCGGAAATTATTGTCCCTGAGTTCTTCAACTTCGTTGGGTGGGACTGACTTTATATCTTGTTCTTCCGACAGTTACCTAAATACGCCAAGTTTTGGTTTTATATCGATAGACAGTGCTGATGTGGTTGAGAGTATACTCTCGATAAAGTCGAATGCAATTGGGTTGGACATAATGCAAACTAAATTTTTGAATTTACTCTTACCCATCGTACTACCATATATCACTTTCATTTTCATTTTTTTTTTTTTTTTTTAAGTTCTGGCTCGCTAAGGCGATTTAATATGGGGCACTTCGACCTAAAAAGATCTTTTGTGCCGTGTGGGCCAGAAAAATTTAGACTAGTAGAGTTTCCACTTTCCGTGTAAAGCGGACAATTCTACTAGTAGAAGAATTCTTTATGTCCTCAGGGCACATCTGTTCCCTGAAAAAGATCTTCTTTCTAATTCCGTTTAGGGCCGGACATTCACATAAAATGTGTTCAGCTGACTCGTCCTCTTCAAGACAGAGTCGGCACTCAGGAGAGTCTACTATTTTCATTTTGTGTAGATGATATCTTAAACCATGGTGGCCAGTAAGGTAACCTACTAAGTTTTTGATATCATGCCTGCTTAGGTTTAGGCATTTGCTGGCATTTTTATTGAAAGGCCGAACGGCTTGTTTGGTCTGTCTTAAACCTGGGATGCTTTCCCATAGATGGATACATTTTCTGTATTCCCAGCTTTTTATTGCTGCCGTTGCTGCTGATCTAGGAGTGCAGCAGAAGGGTTCGGGACCTATGAAGGGTGTTTCCGAACCTTTTCTGGCCAGTTCGTCGGCCTTTTCGTTACCTTCCACCCCGACATGACCCGGAACCCACCATAGCTTAATCTTGTTACTTGTTCCGAGTGCCTGTAGGGTGTTGAAGCAGTACATGACTGATTTGGAGTCAATCGTATGCGAGCTAAGGGCGTTTATAGCTGCTTGACTATCCGTGAATATATGGATGGTTGCACCTTTTATACCAGATAAATTTATGTGGCTAGCGCATTCTTGAATGGCGTGGAGCTCTGCTTGAAATACGCTGGGACTTTTTCCCATGGGTATATCGTAAAGCGTTTGTTTGGTCCGTATATTCCCGCTCCTACCCCCGCTTCCATTTTAGAACCATCCGTATACCACTTTATGCCGTTGTGGCTGTTAGGTGGGTTATTACTAACCAATGCTTCTCTCTTTGGAATCTCCGTGGAGAACCGCTTATTGAAGCATAGTGTTTTATGGATGCGGTCTGTGACCGCGCAGTTCATGTTGAGTTCTGGCAGTTCACCAAGAAGGGTCTTAAGTTCCGGATGATCGTTAAGACTTATCTCGTTTAACTGTATTTGACTTATTGCACTGCGGATCGCCACTTTTTGAATGTATATGTGGAGAGGTGTAGTACCTGTTATTGCCTCTATGGCAGCCGTTGGGCAGGTTCGCATGGCTCCGGAGATACCAAGGCACGCAAGCCGTTGTACCTTTTTGAGTTTCCATACAATGGAGGCGTATGTTATAATGGGTCTTATCATCACTGTGTAGATCCAGTGGACAATCTTTGGAGAGATTCCCCAGGTTCTGCCATATGTGCGTCGACAGGCCCATAAAGCTCTGTTAGCTTTAGTGATTTTGTTGTTGATGTGAGAGTTCCAGTTTAGTCTTTTGCCCAGGATTACTCCAAGATATTTGACTTCGTCGGAATACTCAATGGTCGTGCCATTTAGTGAAATCTGAGCTAAGCTGAGATTTCTTCTTTTTGTGAAAGGAACTATGATAGCTTTACTGGGGTTTATGGAGAGATTTTCCTTGACGCACCAGTCTATAGCTATCTTAAGGGCGTTTTGCATACGTGAAGTAACTACGTTTGATTCTTTGCCCCTAATAATGATGACCAAGTCATCGGCATACCCTATTATGTCGTAGCCTAAATTACTTAATTTTTGAAGTAGGTCGTCTATGACCAAAGACCACAGGAGGGGTGATAAAACTCCTCCTTGTGGACAGCCTTTTATAGCTGAAACTGACACTGAAGTCTGTCCTGACGAAGCAGTGATTTTCCGACTTTAGAGCATCGCTTTTATCCAGTTTATGGTGGGAAAGTCTACCTTTCGGTGAATTAAAGCGTTTGATATTGAATCATAACGGGTGTTATCAAAAGCACCCTCTATGTCAAGAAAAGCGCATAGTGCAATTTCTTTGCAACGGTAGGCGTTGTTTATGTGATTTGTTAGTTTTAACAGGGCGCCTTCCGTTGATTTGCCTTTTTGATACGCATATTGACAGGGGTGTAGAGGCATGCTAAAAGTAACGCATTCTCTGATATGAACGTCAATTATTCTTTCCATTGTTTTCAGGAAAAACGATATCAAGCTTATGGGACGATAGGATTTAGGTAGTTCACTAGGTTTGTTACCTGGTTTGGGGATAAATACTACATTCACCTCCCGCCAAGTGCGTGGTATGTAGCCCCAGTTGAAACTGAACCTAAATAAGGCAATCATGTTAGGTAGGAAGAATTCCATACCCTTTTGAATGAGGGCTGGAAAAATTCCGTCACTTCCTGGTGCCTTGAATGGTTTAAATGAGTTTATGGCCCATTTTACCTTATCTGGACTAAATAATTTACCAGATAAACTATTATTTCTGCTGAGGTTTGTTGGATATAAAACCTCAGTAGTGCGATCAGTTGTGTGATCGACAATTAGGGAACTAGTGAAGTGAACTTGCAGCAAGGTTATGAGAGTTTCTTCCCGGTCGCTTGTGATTGTTCCATCAGGTTTGATGAGCAATCCCATGCAGTTTGAAGGATCTATTCATTTCAATACTATGTTAATGTCCGGTTTCAATACTATGTTAATGTCCGGCGAGTATCCCACTCAGTGGAAGTTGGCTAAAATAATACCCATCCCTAAAAATGCTAAGGCTGATGATTTTAGGCCAATCTCAATACTGCCCTTTTTGTCAAAGGTTTTTGAACGTACTCTTCAAAAACAGATGAGCACGTATCTCAAAAATAACAAAATTCTTACTCCCAGACAATCTGGTTTTCGCGAAAAACACAGCTGTATTACGGCTCTATTGAACGTTACTGATGATATACGACAGGCTTTAGATAAAGACAAAGTTACGTTTTTAGTGCTCCTTGATTTTTCTAAGGCATTTGACAAGGTTGATCACACAATTTTATGTAAGAAGCTGATCCGACAACACAATTTTTCATCAGGTGCAGTAAAGCTGATTTGGTCTTATCTATCAACTAGAATGCAAGCAGTTCAGCTAAATGATAATCTGTCCGATTTTCTTCCAATTGTGAGTGGTGTTCCTCAAGGCTCTATACTTGGTCCAATATTGTTGTCATTATACGTAAATAAGCTTCCATCTACAATAGAAAACTGTTCGTCCCATATGTATGTCGACGATGTCCAAATGTATATGAGTTGCCCACTCTGCCTTATTGGGAACGGAGTTAATTGCGTGAATGAAGATATGGGGAAAATTGAACGTTGGTCTGAATTAAACGGATAACATTTAAACGTGAAAAAGTCGAAGTGCCTGGTCATATCCATGAAAGCATTAGATCTTTTTTATGTTGAGACTGCAAGAAATCTTGGAGTCATCCCAATCCACTGATGATCCCATACCACACCATCTGGGTGAAACGCCAAAAATATATAGTCATCTGTCAGCTAGAAATAGTTGACTACATATAAACAATTTTTGATTTTCAATCATAGCCATATCCTAGGCTTAAATAATCATTTCTTATGTTTATTCTTCGAATTGAAGAGACATTTGAAATGGAAAAAATAATTCCAACTCACTCGTGAGTTGGGAATATACATATACTCGTTGTATAACGAGAACAAAAGAGAAATCATATAGACCTATTTCGCTGATAATACCTAGGGTCTTCGAGAAACTTCTGCTAAAACGATTAAAACCAGTAATTGAAGAAAGACGCTTGATACCAGATCATCAATTCGGCTTCCGGGTCAAACATTCCACAATCGATCAGGTGTAGCGAATAGCGAATGAAATTGAAAAAGCTCTAGAATGGAAAAAGATTTGCTCCAGCGCTTTTCTTGACGTATCGCAAGCCTTTGACAAGGTATGGCACGAAGACCTAAGGTATAAGCAAAGGACAATTCTACGTAAAAAATGATACGAAATACTGGAATCCTACCTTGGAAACAGACTTTTTCGTGTTAGACATGAGACTGAATTCTCGGAATTCAAAGAAATCCACGCCGGTGTTCCGCAGGAAAACGTTCTCG
Source organism: Portevinia maculata (assembly GCA_949715645.1). NCBI lineage: Eukaryota > Metazoa > Arthropoda > Insecta > Diptera > Syrphidae > Portevinia > Portevinia maculata. Next base: position 229,061,424 of record OX454526.1, read on the forward strand.
GCCCAATCTTATTCCTGCTATACACAAGAGATATACCACAAGATGAAGGGACCACAGTAGCAACGTTCGCAGACGATACGGCTATCCTCGCAATGGATGAGTGAGTCGAATCATCAACGGGAAAACTCCAACGAGCTCTCAACAAAGTATGCGAGTGGACAAAGACCTGGCGAATCACCCTTAACGAGACCAAGTCAACGCATGTCAATTTCACGTACAAAAAGATAAACAACTTACCTGTTTTCATTAACTCGGTACAAATACCATACGCAAACGAGGCAAAATATCTAGGAATGACCCTAGACGCAAAACTTAAGTGGAAGCCACACGTTAAGAAAAAGCGTGACGAGCTCGCAATCAGACTTAGAGAAATGTATTGGCTACTCGGAAGATATTCGAAGTGTATACAACAAACTGCTCCTGTATAAGCAAGTGCTAAAATCTTCTTGGACATACGTTATACAACTTTGGGGTTGTACCAAACCAAGCAATATGACTATAATACAAACATTCCAAAACAACACGCTAAGAGCAATCGTGAATGCTCCATGGTATATAAGGAAGATATTCTCAGAAGAAAGAAAAGAGAAGAAGAACAATACCGGGAAAGCACGTGAGCCCGAAAGGGTGTATGATAACAGCCCCCTTGAAGTAATGCGAAGAGCGGTCCCAAGGGGGTGTGTCAGAAACCTCAGGGTTGGGAGGAGTTTTAGTCCGTATGCCCCGAAAGCATGCGGTGAGAGTCGGACACACGGGGATGGTCAACGCCAAAAAGGCCTCCTTACATCTCTCCTCCCCCCAAAAGGAAAAAAAAAAGGTATATAAGGAAGTGATATTCACAGAGATCTAGGAATTGCTACCGTGAGTAACGAAGTAACGAAATTTGGTCGCAAACTTCGTACTCGTATTCATGGTCATTGCAATAATGAAATAATCTGTACTCTAAACGTGACAAACTTTGAGCGCCGACTGCAAAGAACAAGACCGTTCGAACTAGCGCCATAAGGAAAACCCGCATATAATGACGGTATTAGTAGGTGCATTCGCTGGAAAGCTACCTACCAAATGCGTAACACTACAGATGCGTAAACTACTTGTTAAAGTAACTTAGTCGTAGTCATCAAAAAAAAAGTGAAAAAATGAGAGGAACAAATTTCATACTACTATAAGCTCGCGAGTTATAATATTTAATTCAACGAAATAAAACACTTAAACAATTTAATAATTACGTCTGTTTATTAGAACGTCTTCCACACAACTGCTGTGTAACTTAAAAACTAACAAAATATCACCTACAATACATTCGAGGTTAGCGGTTGTTATCTCTGCATTTGATATGCCGATAGGGCAAGAGTTTGGTGCAACAATACATCGTGGGTTAGCGGTTGTTATCTCTGCATTTGATATTCCGCTAGCCCAAACTAGAGCAAGAGTTTTGTGCGATTCCATTACGGGACAGTTAACGTTGCTTCTTCTTTTTGGCGTTGGCAACCAAACCCAGGCCAACTTGTTGTCTAGCTGATGTTTTATGTTTCCGTTACGTGTTTACATAATATGATGCTGTTTCACTTTGGAGATGGTCAATTATGCTGGTGGTGTTGCTATGCACGTAACTCCTTCCCTCTTAGTATGGCCTGAATAAACTGAAGGCCATTTGAACCTTTGGTGAATTGGTGACAATACAACTTATGTGCGTGTGTTGTTATTTGCAGCTCAATTACCCACCTCGATTTATTCAACACAGATAAATGTATGTACTGACCGCTTTTTGTCTTGTTTTTTTTTTTTTTTTTTTTTTTTTGAGGCGAATGTGGATATAAGATAATACCAAAGGATAAAGGAAATAAGGAAATGAAAGTTTGGGAACCTACCCATATTCTTAAGAATATCATAATAACTATAATGATAACTTTGGTGCATGAATTTGTACAGCGACCGAGAAAGGTACCTAATGCTTTAAATGCAACATTGATCAAGGAAGCGATTTTAAACGTCCCGGACAGTATCCATCCAAAAAACGATTAAATTCTTCGGACTCATCGCCTTATCCTCAAAGCTTTCATCTGTACTAATAAAATATTGGAGGTCTTCGAACTAAACTCAATCAGTTCCTACTTTTTTCCTCCTCGCTACAATATGACGTCATGGCTTTCACCGAAACTTGGCTGTCTAGCAAACATCATAATGCCGAAATTTTTAATAACCAGCAATACTCGGTTTTCCGAAAAGATCGATGTGCTGATTTGACTGGTTCCGAGAGAGGCGGCGGAGTGTTAATTGCTGTTCGTGCTTCTTTGAATGCTGTAGAAGTTGATTTACCCCACTTATCCGATCATTTAGATGTTGACCAAATAATAGTCAAGATAAGAATTGACAACACCAAAAACATTTATTGTATCGTAAGTTATATCCCACCAAAGAGTTCTTTTGAATTATATAAACTTCATGTAGATAACTGTTGTTCTGTATTAAATAACTTGAATGATAATCAGCATATCCTCATTATGGGGGATTTGCCGAATTTAAATTGGTTACTTGATTCCGATGACCTAAAAATTGTTCCTTTTAATGTAAATTTTGATTTTGAGAGTGAAGTAGTTGATACTTTTGCACAATTTGACCTTCGGCAAATTAATAATATTAAAAATTCTTTAGACCGTACTCTTGACTTAGTTTTTGTCGATACTGAGTTTAACGTCATCATTAGTAAATGTATCCTTCCATTTGTCCCAGATTCAATTCACCATGTTGCCTTAAGCCTAGATTTTCAGTTCTACAAATTTGTTAAGCCAATTTCTGTTTCAAACTTTAAGTATAATTTTCATAGAGCCAATTTTGGTAATGTAAAATGGTATTGCGTGGTCTTCAATATTTGATGGCATAGACTTGAAACACTCATACAATACCCTGATCATGATAGTCAATGACATAATCGACGTAAACACACCTAAGGTTAAAGTTAGGAGAAACTCAAAGCCCATATGGTTTAATAAAAGATTAATCCATGTAAATAACCTGAAAAACAAGACTTATAAACAATTGCGCAAATCATCTTCTGATCGAGAATTACTTCTGAAATATAGGACTCTTCAAAAAGATTTTAAAGTTCTTAACAAATTTTTATATAAGCAATATGTCCTTTCAGTGGAATCAGACCTGAAAGTCAATAGTAAACGATTTTGGGGTTTCATCAATTGCAAAAAACAATCGACTGGAATTCCTAATAGTATGAAGTATAATGGCGCGTTTTCAACAGACCTCTCAGTTATTTGCAACATAATTGCTAGCCATTTCAAATCTGTTTATTCAAATAATACGCCTATCTTACGAGCAGGTACGATATCTGACTACTCCACGAATTCTATTAACGTTGGTAGCACATACTTATCTATTTCTGAAGTAGTAGTTGCGCTGTCCGATTTAGTATCCGACATGAGAGGAGACGTTGATGGTATTCCTCCCATTATTTTAAAAAGATGCGCGGATGAACTTTCAGTGCCACTTCATATGCTCTTCAATAGTTCCTTGGAGCAGGGAATTTTTCTAGATGCTTGGAAGAGCTCATTCATAACACCGATTTATAAATCTGGTCCCAAACAAGATGTTACTCACTATCGTCCAATATCAAAAATTCCCACTATCCCGAAATTGTTCGAAAAACTTGTTTGTGGTAAATTTACAGCTCTTCTTAAGTCCACAATTTCTTCGTATCAGCATGGTTTTATTGCTGGAAGATCCACAGAGACTAATCTGACAATTTTAACAAATTTTATAGCAAACAACATGGAAAATGGTATGCAGTGCGATGTCATCTACACAGATTTTGCAAAAGCATTTGATCGGGTAAACCACGATATTCTTCTTAATAAATTGCGTAACAATGGTTTTCACTCAAGTCTCTTAGAATGGTTCAATTCTTACTTAAGAGGACGCTCGCAGTTTGTTAGGATTAATGGTATTGTCTCAGATCGCATTGACGCTACTTCGAGAGTCCCTCAAGGCAGACATCTTGGGCCTTTGTTGTTTCTTTTATTTGTTAATGATATTCCCAATGTCATCCTTAATTCTGAATGCTTAATGTTCGCTGATGACTTGAAAATTTTTCGGTCTATTAAATCACCCCAGGACTGTTTATTGTTGCAGGATGACCTCAATAGATTATCAGATTGGTGTACACTTAACTGTTTAAATCTTAATGTTTCAAAGTGCAATAGCCTTACATTCTGCCGGAAACGGGAACAAATTCAGTTTACCTACAGCATAACAAATCTACCCTTGGAAAGCATCTCATCCAAAAAAGACTTAGGCGTATTATTTGACTATGAACTCAATTTCAATAGTCACATAGACTACCTCGTCACAAAATGCAGGTCAATGATGGGATTTATTTTGCGAAACTCTCAAGATTTTTCTGACCCGCATACCCTTAAATACCTATATTTTGCATATGTGAAGTCTTCCTTAGATTACTGCTCTGTTATCTGGAATCCATATTATATGGTTCACTCTAGAAGGATAGAGAAGATTCAAAAATGGTTTACTAGAGCTGCGATAAAAAAGCTTAATTGGAATATCGACTTGCCACCATATAATATCAGATGCCAACTGATTGGAATTTTGCTTTTTTTCATATTTCATATTTCATATTTCATATTTATTTACCAAGATAATAGTTTCACAGTGAGATTAAATCTCATAATTAGTGAGGGCTTCACAAATATAGCTTTAAGAGCTTTAGCGGTAAGTAGATTAGAACTAATTACATACATTAAATGGAAAACATAAATATAGATACATTGATTACATAAGTTAATAGCATTTAGTGACATACATATGTGTATATTATATTTATAAATCTAATATTATATACATATTATTATATTTATAAATCTATTATTATTTTCAAACATCACTGGCCAAGTGTTTAAAAAGTTTATTTTTGAATATGCTTGTGTTAGTGGTTCTCCTTAATGCAATGGGTAATGAGTCCCATAGGAGAGTGGCATGGACAAAGAATGTGCGCTCAGATTGAAGGCAATTGAATCTGGGCCTTATCAATATAGCTGTTCTATGTTAGCTAGCGAATCTTAGTCTGCTATGCAAGTACTCCGGCTGTTGGGTCTGCATAATACCGTGCAAGAGGATAAGTGTTCTAAACTTAATCAGGTTGTCGAGAGTAAGGCCCATTATCTGCAGAGAGTAACTAGATATGTGGTCATTATATCGTTTTTTAAAGACGTATCTTGCTAGGTTATTGTAAATGACATTCAACTTGCGCCTAGTGTTGTAGTCAACATAGCAAAAAACCTCGCAACCATACATTAGGATAGGTAATAACAGGGATTTAGCGAGTAACATCTTAGTTTTAGTGGGTAGAGAACTTTGTGTGGACCACAGAAGTCGGAGACCACTATACACCTTTCCAATTGTAGCTGCAACATGATCGGTCCAAGTGAGTGTATCATTGAAGACTATCCCCAGATTTTTGGCCCTATGAACATATTCAATGGGTGACTGTCCTAACAAAATTGGCGGAAAAGTGGATGCATCTAATTGACGCTTATAGATACAAAGGGTCTTTGATTTTGAGGGATTAAGCGATAAGTTATGTTTGAGAGCCCACTGCTGAATGACTTCTAGATCATCGTTGATTAACTCAATGGTACTACTTATCATATCCAACGGACAGCACTTAAGTAATTGAACATCGTCAGCGAACATGTGGGCAGTACAATGTTTTATGAGTTGGGGGAGCTCGTTTACATAAAGTGTAAATAATAAGGGACCGAGAATGGAACCCTGTGGGACACCGGCAGGTACCCCGAGGAATGATGACACTAGATTTCCTACAGCCACACATTGCTGACGACCCGTTAAGTAGGAATGTAAGAGTTTGACTGACAGATGAGAAAATCGAAAACTATGCAACAGTTTCTTACAGAGAAGAGAATGGTCCACCGTATCGAATGCTTTTGAGAAGTCCAACAACGTCAAAAACGTAGGGCAGTTGGCGTCCAGCCCTTTATATACCCAACGACCATACCACGTCGAGGTAATCGGTTCTCGTCAGATCACCGCAATTAAACGACGTTGGGCGCGGTTAGTACGTAGATGGGGGACCGTTTGAGAACAACCGCGTGTCGTTGGCCAGTCCTATCTACAGAGTTGAGGTAGATAATACATACGTGGTATCACAATGGACCTAATTGGTCTAAGTGTGTCGGTTTCTGCCGACAGCCACATAAACCTAACCTAACCTAACCTGGCGTCCAGCCCTTTGCGAATGTCGTCGGCAACTAGTAACAGTGCAGTCTTACAACTTCTTTTTGCACGGAAGCCGGATTGGGCGGAACTCAACAGGTTGTTGTGACTAAGGTGTGCTTGCATCTGCTTTAGAATCGCCTTTTCAAATGCTTTGGATAAAAACGGTAGTATTGCGATTGGTCTATATTCAGGGTTAATCCGGTGTGTCGATTTAGGTATAGGAATTATCTTAGCCCTTTTCCACGAGGAGGGGTAATCACAGGTCATAAGTATTTGATTAAAAATATGAGTGATATATTTAAGGAGGAAAGGAAAGAGGAGCTTTAAAAATTTGGGATTTATTTCATCCAAACCTATTGCATTTGATTTAACCGATAGCAGTGCTTCGACAACATCTTCATCCGTTAAGCGATTAAAATTAAAGTTATTTGTATTATCACTAGCTTGGCTACACTGATTCGTAGTCCGCAAATAATTGTAATATTGCGTTGACGGTTCGGAAACTGACACAAACTGCGAGTTAAGAACATTACAGTCAACGTCAGCAGGTGCACTTGATCGCTGTTTTCCATTTCCTAATTTGCGCAACTTTTGCCAAATCACTTTGCCAGGCTGTATTTCAGGGTTCAGGAATTGTTCGTAGTGGCGGCGCTTTGCGGCCCTTATACGAAGAACCACTAAGTTGCGAAAAGACCTGTAGGATTCATATAGAACAGACAGCTTGTGTCGTTTCCAACGAGCATAAGCGATATCACGTTTTTGCATCAAATCTAATAGAGATCTATTAATCCAATGCGGGGAACTGGGTATATGGGTCCTTCGCCGGAGAGGACAATATTGATCAAAGAGTTCTTTTATGTTATTTTCCAGGAACAATACCTGCTGACTTACTGATGGCATTAAGTAAATTTCGTCCCAATGAATTCGGATGACGTCGGACCTTAAACTTGAGTAATCAATAATTTTGAAATCTCTATAAGTGATAACATTTACAGTTGCGTCTAATGGAATATCATAGGTTAGATATATCAAATCATGTTTGGAAAACCCCGGCGCTGTGAGTTGACTGTAACACATAGTTTTATTACTGTGATTTACGAAAAACACATCTAGAAGGGTAGCAGGATCGCATGCAAAATGTGTCGCAGCTGATACATTGACAGGTGTTAGGTCAACGCTCTTGAATTTGTCAATTAAGTGTGCAGAAGCACCGCTGTTAAGCAGATTACAATTCAGGTCACCCGAAATGATAATGTTAGGAGTAGAGCAAGAGATTTCTTCCAGAATGCTTATAATTGGAGAAATATCTAAGTATTTATTTGGTCTGTATATCACTCCAAGCAGCAAACGCTCAAGGCCACAAGTAACATTAAGGAACAAATATTCGATTGAACTGTTGTCGTTTGACTTGTAAACAACATTGCCTCGCAGGCCGTCGCGCAAGTAAACAGCCACACCTCCACCCACCCGAACAATTCGATCACTTCGAAAAAGCTCATAACCATCCATATTATAAGCCACATCTGGAACATCAGGAAAAAACCAAGTTTCGGATACACAAATAATGTCAACACTAGAGTTAATGAACAGCAGACGAAATTCATCAAGTTTCGGATTCAAGCTCTGCGCATTGATATGGCAAACGTGGAGGCCTTTTTTCTGCGAATGCAAAACCCGAATCATTTGGTACAAATTCGCATCCCTGACACTCGCCCCAGAACCGGTCACCACATTGCGATTATTTAATACCATAGAGAATAAAAACAAAATTATTAGTTAACACAGGAGAAACAAAAACACAAGCAAAGCGGCGAAAAGCAAAGTGAATTATTAAGAGAGAATAAACTATGGCCATTGATAAATAGAAAAAAGAATAATATAAAAAACAGCTAGAGAAATAGAAGAGAGAATAATATAAAAAATAATAAGAGATCAAATAGTTGCGGTATTCGTTGTAAATTGAATGCATATCAGCGTTTATGTTTAGCTGCAATGTCTTGTTGTTCTTCATCACTTATTTGGCATCTCTCGGCAACGGCAGTTAAACAGTCGAAGTCGGCAACGGCTTCACTCTTTCCGCCAACAGTAGATCGCACTAACACAGACCCAAGGTACGTATGCACAGAGCCCAGCTGGCCCTTTTTCTTCATTCGCACTGCATGCTGGAGAAGAGTCCGATTCCGTGGAGTCAAGCTTTCGTTCACAAACACATGATTGTTTGAATCAAGTCCAATATCGCGTAGAGAGATAGGGCGTTTAGTTTTTTTCCGGTAGCAGGCAAGTGCTTTCAGCATTTTATTTCTCTCTCCCACGCTAGAGAACTGGAGAATGACAGGTGGATCGTCATTGTTATTGCGGTGTTTGGTACGGAAGGCATTCTTCAGTGCTGGTGGTATAACATCGATGGTATCGCAGAGTTTTGTGTATATTGTGTGTAGATTTTCATCTGTGAGTTGTGGGATGCCGAAAACAACAGCATCGGTCAAGAACTCCTTTCTTTCTAGCATGTCGCAACGATTACGTAGTTCCGAAATCTCCCCGCTGAGTGTTTTATTTACTTTTTGTTCAATTTCCGCGGTACGTTGGGACAAATGATTGATTGCTAAGTTGATGCTGTTGATGTTTTCGGTTAGTGTTGTTTGAATGCTGAGGACTTTAGCTATTAATTCATTTCGGGTTTTATCCATCTCTTCTTTAAAAGTCGCGATAATGGATTCGGCATGTTGATTAAGCTCTTGGTGAAGAATTTCCATGGAAAGACATGAGCGTGCAGAGGCTGTTAGTGTGCATGTCTGTGTATCTGGCTCATTAGGCGTGAAGAGGTGCTCTGAGGTAAGTGTTTGTGGGGTTAGATCGCACGAAGTGGGAGGGCGATCTGACGTCATTTTATGTATTGGTGGCTTGTTGTGCTTTTTGTCAGAGACTCCCGCTTTACCTTCGATGGGATTGTTGGGTTTGATGTTCGGCGAATTCGCTTTCGGTAACGTTACATGTTGCTGTTGGGCGCGAGCCATGTTCCCGCGAGTGTTAGCTGTAGACGACATTGTGTGGCGTTTGAATGTTCGATATATATCTATTTAGTTAGTCAAGTGCGAGAACACAAAATGCAAATTCAGATTTATGTATTCGGCGGAGGTATTTTTCGATCATGTTTGTGAGAGACCTAATAACTAAACATATAAATTACCTGCTTACACAGATCAGATATCGAAGACCCGTGATACCATTGAGAAATCAAAATATTTTTGTTGAGCCTATGCATAGAGTACAATACGGATATAATGAAACAATAACTAGATGCTTAAGAGAAGCTAATTCAATTGGGAATCTCATTGATCTTCACTCTAATATAAGTAGAAATATGTTCAAAAATCAATTGCTTATGCTATTAACAAACTTTGGTGAGGTTAATTAAGTATGTTAATAATTTGTCGAATTAAGTATGTATGTAATCCATTAGAGGACCAAGTGTACCTCCGTTGATGAAATGAAATAAATAAATAAATAATTAATAAACGAATTCAGAATTTAATAAGTTAATAAAACCATTATTGATATTAGTTTATGCTTTAATACTATTGCTATTATTATTAGAGTTAAATTTAAGGAGTTGATTAGTTCATTCAAATAGTCCTACCAGAACAAGGACTGAACGTTTATTATTGTATATTTTAGAACCCTTCCCAACCCCTAGGCGACAACTCACGGCAGTTGTTTGATTCTAAAAATAGTTTATATTAGGAATTATTTTTCGTCATTTGTGTGTCAGTGAATTTACGTCTCTTCTTAATTTTTTGTTTATGTACCTTACGTCTATTTGTGTTACTGTGATCTTATTATTATTAATAACAGCATGGTCAATAAATCTAGGAGCCAATTTGTTTCTCCTGTCATCTAGTTCATTTATTATTTCGTTTGAATTGAAATCAGGAGGATCCTTGCGCTTTTCGTTAAGTTTAGTTATTATATTCTGCTTATGAGCTAAACTACGGTCGTATATTAATTTACATAAAGTCTCGTATTTTTTAATATGTTCTCGTATGTATTGTTGTTCAGTTTTTGGATTAGATTTGGACGGAAACGGGGTATTTGTGTGGTAATGGCCAGATATTAACTCAAATGGTGTCAGTTTAGTCGTCGAATGAATCGAATTGTTGTAGGTGATAACAGCTTCATCAACTATTTCACCTATTGGCTTGTTTTTATTCTGATTGTGTAGTATTCGAACCAACTCAGTAAGAGTTGAATGAAATCGTTCTATAGAAGAATTTCCAGTGGAACTCTTACAGCCGATTTCTTCACCGAGTACTAGCACTAGTACTAGTATCAGACTAAAAATTGATACTCAAATAAGTATTAAGTCATTTCTTCACCAAGTACTAACGCGAATTTGGTACGGAGTATTAGTTAGTACTCGGTATTACCTAGACCCTCAAAATCGGCAGTCTAGCATCGTTACTACCTAAATTAGGTCGATTTTATTTCTTCACTTCCTGCCTATTCTTGTCATAAAAGTAAATACTCGTTCGATTTTCGTTTTAATAAATTTTATTTTTTTTTTGTTGTCTTTTTTCTGTGATGATATTTTAACTTGTTGTTTAGCAAATGGATTTGATTTTTGGTTGGGACAACTTGTTCAACAATTTCGAGGACGACCTTGAGAATGAGAATGGTTAAGAAGGGGTGGCCATTTGTCGATCTGAGCGCCGCATCTACCATATGCCATAACGGAATACGGTTAATACTTGGAACGATGTGGACTTTTTTCGGCGATTTCGGTTGTCCACAATAACGTTTTTTTACGTTCTTCAATTGGTGTGGGACGAATTGCAGCATCCACACCCCACGGTAAACATTTTTATGTTATTTTAGTTTTATTCACTTATTGTTTTTAATCACGATTTTACCAGTAATCGTTACATATTGCCTGAGCAGCAATTACTGGTCACTTTAAGATTAATGGCAAGTGGATCGATGCAAATAGCGGTTGTCGACGTTATTCGCGTCTCAGCCGCTAGTGTATGTCTCATACTGCCAAAAGTATGTATGGCCTTGATACGCCATTTGGACCGATTCATTCAAATGCCAGCAACATTGGAGGTGACCGCTTCTGAATTTTATTGCTTTGCACAGTTTCCACGAACAATCGGTGCAATCGATTGTACTCATGTTAAATGTCATGTGCAAACAATATCGTCGGCAGATTTAAAGGTTTCAAACATTATTGCACGACGGGCAGGATCTGTGCACGATCAATCTATTTTTCGGGTCATGACAGCATAAAAATCGGTTTATCTGAACTTATTGCTCTATGCGAGAGCACAGCACCTATTGCAACATTACTCGCGTCCGTAGTAACATTGAATGGCTTAGAGAAGTCTGGATATTGAAGAATTGGTTCATTGCATAAAAGGTTTTTACAAGTTTCAAAACAGCTTAGATACCTTGAATCCAAGTTTATGCCATTATTTTTGCGAAGACACTTTGTCATAGGCTTCGTCAAGTTAGCGAAGTCCCTGATAAATTTGCGATAGTACCCTAATAGGCCAAGAAACGATTTAATCTGTTTTATTGGTTCTCCGAGGTTTGTAAACAAAAATGTTGATCATCGAATTCACTCTCAGACCCAAAAACGTAATTTGATGAAGTTGGTAAGTTCAAGCTATGAATATTATTTTGCGGATTTTGATAGATATTACTCTGTTCTGCTGCTCTGAAATTTTGACCTTCTATGTTAAAAAATTGCTGTCTATGATTTAATGGTTTGTTGTTATTAAAATGTTTACGGCTGTTAGTATTTGCACTTAAGGTGTCCATAGGTTCTGGAGGAGGATATCTATTTCTTTGTCGAAAGAATCTCCGCTACCTCGGAATAAAACTTTTCTACAGTGCAGTTATTTTGCCTTAGCTGATGCAAATCTCGAATAAGGCTAGTTTCATTCCGCTTGTCAGAATAATGAATAATTAAATTTGCCTCTACTGCCTCCCAATCTAAAGTTGTCCCATACATATTTAGGACCTCATTAGCCTGACCTACTATTTTATTTCTCACTGCTCGTAGAATTATTTTTATGTAGCTAGCATCATTAATTTCAGACATGAGACTGAAAATTTCCTCAACGTTGCTTATAAAATCAAATAACAACCGTGGATTGCCGTCAAAAGTGGGTAAGTCTTTCACAATATCAGGAACTCGAAGTGAGTTCCAAATGTCAGTTAAATTCTTAGTAGGTTCCATTTTTTCCAAGCCACTCAACACTACTGAACTCTCAATTAATTTATTTATTTCGATAAATGGTTTTATTTCCTTTTCAAAAGATAATATTCCGTTAACTTGTTGGTAATTGTCACTGGAATCCGCAATAGTTGCAAAATTTAAATTTCTAGAAATATCCGGGCAATTTAATTTAACTAAGTCTAACTCTCCGTTACTGCGCACTAAATTATATGGGTAAATCTCCCTAACTTTCGGTTTCTTGGATAAAAGGGGATTAAGAGGCATAAGGAAAAAAGCGATCAATACAAAAATCAATATTGAACTCACCGGGAAAAATAATTTGCCAAAACAATTTTCTCAACCAATTTCCGTGTTTTTTATATGCTGTTTAGAAGTAGGTCCTTTCGTAAAGCTGAAGAATTGAAATCCACCACATTCGGTAGTCCAATGATGTGTGCTTTGTTTTGGATTTTGTATCCTACCGACTGCGCCAGTTATAATATTTAATTCAACGAAATAAAACACTTAAACAATTTAATAATTACGTCTGTTTATTAAAACGTCTTCCACACAACTGCTGTGTTAACTTAAAAACTAACAAAATATCACCTACAATACATTCGAGGTTAGCGGTTGTTATCTCTGCATTTGATATGCCGATAGCCCAAACTAGGGCAAGAGTTTGGTGCAACAATACATCGGGGGTTAGCGGTTGTTATCACTGCATTTGATATTCCGCTAGCCCAAACTAGAGCAAGAGTTTTGTGCGATTCCATTACGGGACAGTTAACGTTGCTTCTTCTTTTGGCGTTGGCAACCAAACCCAGGCCAACTTGTTGTCTAGCTGATCTTTTATGTTTTCGTTACGTGTTTACATAATATGATGCAGTTTCACTTTGGAGATGGTCAAATATGATGATAGTGATGCTGATGGTGTTGCTATGCACGTAACTCGCGTGGCCGGTCCTCATAGTGCCTCTCTGAGGGGTGAGATTTAGTCCGTAGGCATACTAGATAATATATGAATCGGGCATAACCACTGGTGCGGGCCATTGTTATCTTAAGAAGATCACTCACCTCCAGGCGCAACCGAAAAAAAAAATACCCAATAGAATAAAGAGTATAAAACCTAAAGTAAATACTTGGTGTAACTCAAGCTGCAAAGAGGTTATCAGTTTAATAGAGGTAAGCTTTCGGTCGTATTTTGGCAACCCAATTTTTTCTGTAATTCGTAATCTATCCCGACGCACATTACAATTATATTCCAGCTGATAGATCTTTAGATAAAGCTAATCTTCTCCCGTTGCAACTTGGTCGACGCTTCCAGATTGTGCTTTATTTCCCCCCGAAACTTGAGCGTGTAGAATACTCCATGGGAAAAATCGACTTTCGCACTAATCCATTGGCAAGAGGACTTCGAGATCTTGACATACACAAATCTGTGTAACTCCAGCCGTCCACTTCACGCGGTAGCTGTTGTTAGATATGCAGTCGACTCCGCTTATTTGCAACACAAAAAATGCATAGAAATTGTTGCAACTAAGCGAAGTTTTCATATAAACCAACTTCGGATACATGCAACTTTGTTGCACTTAACCGAACTTCGTATAACTGCAACTTTATTTCCCCCTTAAACGATGTGATTCCAAACAACTTTTAATTTCATAAACTTTGAATAAAAAACTCAGCTTTTTTATATTTCACCTTTTATTTTTAATGTGTTTTTTAATAGGAATAGGTATTAAATAAATAAATAAAAGTACAAACAAAATTAACAAAAAAAGTTTTAAAAAAAGTCTTTAACCCTGGAATGCATATGGGGTGCGTTGGCACCCCATTTCAAAATTAAAACGGTTATATTTTTAAAAATAAAAGTAGTTATTTTTGAAGAGTGCCATGACTTTTATTTATTCTGTTATTACTTTATACCTGAAAGATGTTTAGTGCATTTCCCCTCTCCGGACTGTAGATATCGTGATCACTGGGGTGTGCTGGCACCCCATATTTTATTTTGTATTTTTTTTTACTCGCACGTGCATCTTTGTAGCAAAGGTCTTAGATGCTAGTCTTATGCCTGAGTTCAGTTCTCGAGACTCTACAGCTATTAAAATGTGTCTTAAGCGAGGAGGGTTGGTTACTGAGATTATTTTAGCCTCAGTGTACCTCCCATTTGACTCACTGGCCCCACCTCCAACGGTGGAACTGCTAAGGCTTATCGAGCATGCCCGACGAGGTAACAAGCATTTGATCGTTGGTATGGACGCGAACGCGCATCATCGCGTTTGGGGTAGTACTGACTCAAATAGCAGGGTTGAATCCCTACTAAACTTCTTTGCTGCCAGCCAGCTCGAAAAAACTGCATCTGATCATCGGTATGTTATTTTTAAGCTAAGTGCAGATCGACCGATCAGAAGCAAAATCAGGAATGTGCGGCGCACTGACTGGGACGTCTATTCCACGGAGTTGCGGGGTCAGATAGGTTCCCTGCCTATCAGGATCCTTAGTAGCGATGACTTGGATAAGGCGACCGACACGCTACACAGCGGTATTATTACGGCCTTTCATACTGCTTGCCCGGAGAAGGAGGTTGGCGGTGCGAAACCAACCCGATGGTGGAACGCTAAGCTATCCCTTCTCCGGAAAAGAGTGGGGAGGCTGTTTAACAGGGCCAGGAAGTCTAACCTGGCAGCCGATTGGTCTTCTCATGCGGATGCGCAGAAGGAGTACAAGAGGCAAATTAAGAGCGCTAAGAAGGTATCTTGGCAGAGGTTCTGCGGAGAACTGAAGGATGTTAGCGCGGTTTCGAGATTGCAGAGAGTCCTCTCAGCTGATCCGGGAGCCAACTCCAATGAGGAGGCACTTCAACTGCTAATGGACACCCACTTTCCTGGCTGCAAAGCCGTGGATAGTTGCGTGTGGCCAAACAAAGGCAGAACTACCACTGAGCAGTGGCGGGTCGCGGCGAGCATTGTTACGAGAGAGAGGGCGAGAGCTATTATCCTGTCCTTTTCTCCTTTCAAATCTCCTGGACCTGATGGCATATACCCCATACTCTTGCAAAAAGGTATCGAGATTTTGCTCACACTGCTAACTAGAATCTACAGAGCTAGCGTTGCTCTGCGACATATTCCTTTAGCCTGGAGAAGAGCTAGGGCGGTTTTCATTCCCAAACCGGGAAAGGCCGCCTATGATCTTCCCAAAAGCTTCAGGACTATTAGCCTTTCATCATTTCTGCTAAAGGGCCTTGAAAAACTGATTGACGACGGCTTAAGTGTATTCCAGCTTCGCTGGGTATTCATGATAGCCAACACGCCTATCAAAAAGGCAAGTCCACTGAGACGGCATTAACGGATCGGACGGCCAGAGTGCGTAGGGCGCTCAACCGCAAGAACTATGCTCTTGCTGTCTTCATGGATATTGAGGATGCCTTTGACAATCCCACCTTTTGCAGAATTGAGTCTGCCTTAACACTGAAGGGCGTCGATTCTACAACTGTGGAATGGATCCTGGAAATGCTTAGGAGCAGAGAAGTTACAGCTGCTGTTGGCGGCTGTGTCAGAACTGTGCGCGCTGTCAAAGGCTTTGCGCAGGGCGGTGTACTTTCCACTATATTGTGGAACCTGTTGGTCGACTCCTTGTTGAGAAGACTTGATGGGGAAGGTCACCCTGTTATTGGGTACGCTGACGATGTGTGCATTATTGTCAGCGGCAGGAGTTTACCAACTCTTTGTGAGCGGATGGAAACAGCGCTCAATAGTGTTGGGAGTTGGTGCCGCGAGCAAGCTCTGTCAGTCAACCCCGCGAAGACTGAGATGATGCTGTTCACGAGTAGAAGGGCAATACCTCAAGTGAGGTGGCCTTACTTCCAGGGCACTCAACTAAAGCTATCAAGCAGGGTTAAGTATCTGGGTATTGTTCTAGTTCCAAAGCTTAACTTTTCTGAACATTTGGTTGCTAGGATTTCGAAGGCAACTAACATTCTCTGGCAGTGCCGTAGGATGTTCAGCAGAACCTGGGGACTTAGTCCCAGGCTGGTTCACTGAATTTACACGTGCATTGTTAGGCCATACCTTATGTAAGGTGCGATTGTATGGTGGGCTAGAGCTCACATCCTCAAACGTCAACTGTCGAAGCTACAGCACCTTGCGTGCTTATGCATTACAGGTGCGATGAGAGGAACTCCCACTGCTGCTATGGAAGTGTTGCTCTGTTTACCTCCCTTGCAGTTCCTTGCTGAAAGTGAGGCCAGAAAATCACTATACCGCATGTGCGTAGTACTTGGACGGCAGGTCAATCTCGGCGATGGGGCCAGAGGTGCTAGGTACAGAGCTCTCTATGACAGCCTACCTGGCCATCGGGGAGGAGCACTTGACACTGTGTGCATGAAGCAAGTCTTTGAGCGCCGTTTTCAGGTCATCCTTCCTGAACGTCAGGAATGGAACAGTGAGGGGTGGAATGGCTTTAGGCCGGGTGATGTCATCGTCTATACTGATGGCTCACTTATTGACGGTATCTCCGGAGCCGGGGTCTACTCTAGAGACTGTCGGATAAATCTATCTGCAGCCTTGGGTAGACAAACAACTGTTTTTCAGGCAGAAATCTTTGCGATTGCCACTGCCGCCAATATCCTGTTAAGGAGAAGGATTAAGGGTAAAACCTTATACATCTGCTCAGATAGCCAAGCCGCTATCAAAGCCTGTTCGGCTGGCTCTCTCAACTCAAAAATAGTTGAGGAAACCATGGTTAGGCTTAACCGTCTGGGAAGATGTAACTCGGTATCACTTGCCTGGGTTCCTGGGCACACAGGTATCGAGGGTAATGAAAGAGCGGATGCTCTGGCCAGGAAGGGCTCTTCAACAGCCTTCATTGGCCCACAACCATCCATAGGATGCTGCTCATCCGTCCACAAACGTGAAATGGATTCGGCTCTACGCCAACAACATTCCGAATACTGGCATGACCTGGTCTCATGCAGGTATTCGAAGAAGCTAGTGGACGGTCCAAAAAGCAGCAGAGCTAAGTTTTTGCTTGGAGTAAACAGAAAAGACTTGAGATCCTTGATTGGTCTCATCACCGGTTTCAGTCCTCTTAACGAGCACCTCAAAACCATTCACATTAGGAGCTCGGGCCTATGTGAGTGCTGCATGGAGGCGGATGAAACGGCATCTCACTTCATCTGTGAATGTCCGGCTTTCGCCAGAACCAGGCTCACCACTATAGGCAAACAATTCATTAACGAAGATGAGATGGGGGAAAATGAACTTGCAAATATTCTTCGCTTTGCCAAGGCTACTGGCAGGTTCTCCCTCACTGAATCTTACTAATCGCCAATAACCAGCGAGCGGGCAGCTATGCTGAAGTACAATGGACCAATAGGTCTAAGTGCTTGTCATCTACTGATGACCCCACTGCACATACAATACAATACAATAGTGTAATTTTATTTGTGAAAGACAAGTGAATAAATTTTTATTAATTTTTGGAACTCTAACTCTTTTTGCATAATTAAGGTTTGTCTTTGGCAAAACCATACATTCAAAAGCGGTTGGAACAAACTATGCACAGTCATTTGAGAGGTACCATCGAAAAATTTCTTCGAGAATCAATGGAAGGCGATCCACAGCATTGCGAGGATATTTTAATAAGAGAACCTCAAAAGAAGATTCCAAAGCAGGGAAGGTGCTTTTATGTCCTAGGACACGTGATAAAAAGACAAAAACGGGGTGCAGTATTTGCCATAGGCACATTTGCCCAGATCACCGCTTCGAAGTATGCTATAGCTGTCTTTATATGTTGAAAAAAAAGGATTAAAAATATATGCGGGTAAGACTTACAAAATTAAAACTTTTTACATATACTTATGTTGCCATATATGTTTTCTTTCAGAAACAAGAAAAAAATTTAAAGATCCAAGCTTAAGAAGTTACATTTTCTTGGATTTTTTGAAACCCCATATGGTCACACCACTAAATAACCTCTTTGTTTATTTTTTTTTAATTACTAAGGCTGTGAATGAAATGTAATTTTTTTTGTTAATTTAGTTAATAAATACATTATTTTATAATAAAATAAATAAATTTTATAAGATTGTGTTATAAGTTGCTGGCATTTTAACCCAAAGTACTGGGGTGCTCAGGAACCCCATATGCGTTAATGTTGTTCAAAAACCCTTATGCATTCTAGGGTTAAATTCACAGCCTATGTTCATGTACATACATATATTAAAGTTTAAACCAAAACTAATGGTTAGTTAATTGCGAAAAAAACTGTCAATGGTTGTTTGAAGTTTTGGAAAGACAGCTTTTCTTCAATTTGATAAATTTTTTCCAGTGCTTCTGAATATCCTTCGAAATATAATTTTAAAATATGAAGAGAATCATAGGTCTCTTTTAAAGTTGGTTTTGGCGAGGATATGACCTGAACAGGTTGTGCGTCATCTTCTGAGCTAACACCAACGCATTCAATGTTTGAGGATGATGATACTTCATCCACTATTTCCTCGTCGGTCATGTCTCCAAAGCAAGGAATTTGATTATCAAATTCTGCAAGGCAATCTATTTCTTGCATTAAAGCATCCGAGATATTTGTTTGTTCCACAATTTCCGAAAAAAGTTCTTCGTTTTCAGCTTCAATTCTATTAACGAATCCAGCTTTTTTAAAACAATTTTTAATTGTCGTTGGACTAACCATCCACCAAGCCCTTTTTATTGATTTGAATGCTTCCAGTAAATTGTTTTTTTTTCGAAAAATCTTTCATTGTTTGTCCACTGTCTAGATGAAGAATTTGTCACCTTACCATACATGTTCTATACTGAGATTTGAAAGAGCGGATTATTCCCTGGTCTAGCGGCTGAATTAAGGACGTGGTGTTTGGGGGGAGAAATTGAATTTTAATATTCTCCAAAACAGTATCTTGGAGTTGGTGGCACGCGGCATTGTCAACAACAAAAACAACCCTCTTGCCCTTTGCTTTGAAAGATTTGTCCAGCTCTAATAATAATTGTTTCCAAATTGTTGATGTCATCCATGCCTTCGTGTTTGAGTAATATTTCACAGGAATATTGACGTTCTTCAAGCATCTCGGATTCTTAAATTTTCCTATGCAAAAAATCATTTTGTCTTCACCAGTTGCATTTACAACACAAAGAATTATAAGTCTGTCTTTTGGCAGCTTAGTAGCAGATGGTATTTCGTGTCGTTCTGCCAAATTCCCCTTTGGTAATGCTTTAAATAACAATGCTGTTTCATCGGCGTTGTAGATATTTTCGGCCGTATATTTTTCCGACAATTTCGGAAAAACATTGGCTATCCAGTCTTCTGCACCTTCAGTGTTCCCTGATACTTTTTCACCTTGAACATTTTTGAAATGAATGGTTTCCCTTTTCTTCCATCGTTCAAGCCAACTGATTCAAAATCAACATTCAGCATGATTGACAATGATTTAGCTTTTTCTAATAAAAGTGAGCATGGCATTTTTGACTCTCATGTCTCTAAACCAAATCAGAAGGGCATCTTCGACATCTTTTTGCGCTCCAGCTCGGAATCGTTTTCTTGAGAGATTTTTATTTTGAAAAGCAGCGTTGTGAATTAATTCTTTTCCAGTTATTATTCTTGATAGTGTTGATTTGCTGCATTTATATTGGGAGCATAAATCTTTTCTTGATTCCTCAGCATCAATTTTTTCCAAAATTTGTTGTTTGACTTTAAATGATAAATTTGTACGCTTTTGGTTCATCTGCAAAAGCAAGTTTAAATTTGTGTTATTTGTGCCAATTATACATAGCTATGCAGCATTTGAAAAAGATTAATAATATTATATTATCACACTTACCTTTTTGCAGAAATGTTTCCAAAGATAGAAAACTAAAACATAAACAACCTCGAACAACAAAGAAAACAACTTTTAATAGTTGTGACAGTTGGAATAATTGGAACGATGAGAATGGAATGAAACTTAAAATGTTATCTTTAAAGTGTGTTCAGACTTCAATAATTTCTGGATGCGTTCAGTGATTCACTTAAGCGGAGTTGTTTCAGAACAAAATAATTATTTGGGGGAAAGAAAATTGTTTCAATTAAAGGGAGTTTTCAAATAAGCGGAGTGCAGTTATCCGTACTAATTTGTGTGAAAAAGCCCTTAAAAAATAACCGTGATAAATTTCTTGTTGCATATAGCCGAAAGATTCATTTAAGCGGAGTGCATATAAGCGGAGTCGACTGTAGTTGTTCATTCAGAGAAACTCAAAAAGGAAATTGACGGAAGAATCATAATAAAAAATTAAATAAAAAAAAATGCAATGTGTGTTATCACATAAAAAAACATTTTAAATTGTTATATTCTTGACCAGTGTCAAAGAATAAAAAAATGCCAGCATGTTTATTAAAAGTCGATAAAAAACCAAAAACTTAAATTTTCAGGATTAGCTGAAACTCGTGGCTTCAATGGCACAGTGCATGAGTGCTTGCATGAAAAGACGCTGGTCTAGGTTCGAATCCCAGTGGAAGAAATGGATTTTCGGGATAAAATTAAGGAAAAAGACAGACCAGCACCACAGAAGGAGTCTAATGATAGGTTGTGGCGAACCGTGAAACAGCGGTGTAGCCGTCCACTTCACGTGGTAATGAATGTAAGGTTATTCATTCAAAACAACATAAAGGAAATTGACGGAAAACAAAAATTAAAACCAGGAAAAATTGTGTGGTATCACATAAAAACCATTAAAATCGTAAATAAATAAGTATTCCAAATTTGACATTTAAATTAAAGGTGGATATCAAAGTGAACTTTTCTTTTTTTTGGGAACTCGTAGAAGGCAACACAACCATATCTGGGTCAACCAGTCATCGCAATAAATTAAGGTGCTGACAATGCATTGCATGCATTTATTGTTTTGGTTATTCTTTATTTGTAATATTATTAATTCATAGAGTAAAAGGACTTAATAAATCGATAATGACATCAGTGTTTAATTGGACATTATTTGTCTAGTTATTCTTTAACAATTTCAGCTTTCAGCCTCCAATAGTGAACAGGTTCAAGTGCTTGTTCACTACAACCACAACTATCCAGTTAATGTGCTTGATACACTCATTAGGCAAACGAGTCTTGATGTAAGTTTCTAACAAAATGCGCCTATAGTAACTTTTAAGAGTCTACGGCTAATATTACGGCATCTTACAAACTTTGATGTCAAAAATAATATACCTTAGGAGAGGGTATACAAAACGGTACCATGTTTTCGAAAACAACATTTTCTTAAAGCTTTTCTCTATGTAATTTAAATGATCCTGCTCTGCTTTCCGAAAGAATTTTGAGTTATTCGATCTTTAAAATGGGAGTCGGACAGAATCCCGAAAAATGTAATCCCGAAAGTCCAAATCCCGAAAATCCAAAATTCCGAAAGACCGAAATCCCGAAAATGAAACTAAAAATTTTATTGTACCAACAAAAGAATTTGGCAAATTTATTTAACAAAATAAACAAAATAAAAAACTTCAAATAAATAAAACATAACAAAAACAGTTCAAGTCTTACAAAAACATATCAAAAACGATCAATGACAAAAAAATATAATACAAGTTCTAGTTCATATTGTACGCAATCATTCTGAGATAACTTATTTCAGAAGGCTTTCGCTGCTCACACTCCCAGTAAAATGTATCCTTGTATTTTTTGTAGCCGGCAATAAGCAGTTTCTCACGCTGTTTGTTGGCTTTCACGATGGACGCGTTCATTTCTACTTAAGACTTCAAACACAAAAGGTCACTGATAATATAAAGTTTTTAATTATAAAGGCATGCACGATACTCACTTTGTATTACGATGTTCACTGTCTAACAAAAATCTAGTCGGCCAGCTATCACACTATTTGAGATCAGCTCAACTGAATGCACATTTTCGAATTGCAAAACATTACAACGCAAACAATTGCAAAATATTATTACGGTAAATGGAATGGACAAACACTTGTCTATTTTACATTCAAAATTAACATTTATTTAATTTTGAATGTAAAATAGACAAGTGTTTGTCCATTCCATTTGCGTAAATTTTTCATTTTATATATTATTTTTCGGGATTTCGTTTTGAGGATTCTTTATTTAAATTTGAATGTAAAATAGACAAGTGTTTGTCCATTCGTTTTCGGAATTCTTTTTTCGGGATTTTGGCTTTTCGGGATTCTGGCTTTTCGGGATTTTGGATTTTCTGGATTTTTGGTTTTCGGGATTTTGGATTTTCGGGATTTTAGTTTTCGGGATTGTGTCCCCAACCCCTTTAAAATAATAATAATCAACTTTTCAATGTAAATTGTTGACCGTTACAAAACACTAAAATGAGTATGTTATCCGTGGTAATAAGAATAAGTTAAAGTAGTTTATGTCGACATATGCGGACATCGAGTTTAATTGCTTGCTTTTAGTTTGAGCTTCGTAAGTCTACGCCCTACAATTACAAAAAAATCAGAATAGCTTAGGTTTATTTGTACAATAACTTCATTTTTAGGGTTCCGTAGCCAAATGGTAAAAAACGAAACCCTTATAGATTTGTCATGTCTGTCTGTCCGTCTGTCTGTCTGTCTGTCTGTCTGTCTGCCTGTCCGGGAATGTCACAGCCACATTTTTCCGAAACTATAAGAGCTATACTGTTGAAACTTGGTAAGTAGATGTATTCTGTGAACCGCATTAAGAATTTCACATAAAAATAGAAAAAAACAATAAATGTTGGGGGTTCCCCATACTTAGAACAGAAACGAAAAAAAAAAATTCATCAAACCCATACGTGTGGGGTATCTATGGATAGGTCTTAAAAAATGGTATTGAGGTATGATGATAATATTATTTTTTTTTCTAAACTGAATAGTTTGCGCAAGAGACACTTCCAAAGTGGTAAAATGTGTCCCCCCCCCCCTTACTGCAAACATAAGGGAATGATAAAACTAAAAAAAAAATATGATGTACATTACCATGCAAACTTCCACCGAAAATTGGTTTGAACGAGATCTAGTAAGTAGTTTTTTTTTTAATACGTCATAAATCGTAAACCGCGATTTACCTTTCATTCAATCAACAAATATAAAAAAAAATAAAAAATTTAATTTCATAAACATAAACCTTATGCGTAAACCGTGAACCATTATTTTCTAATAATAAATCTGTAATAGGTGCCTAAGTAAATAATAATTATAATTCGCGCGGAACCCTTCATGGGCGAGTCCGACTCTCACTTGGTCGCTTTTTTTATAGCGGCTTATGTCAGTTCTGCATAGAGAACATTACCAGAGGAAGAGACTATATCACAATAAGGACTTACCTACACTAAAACCCAAGGAGCCTAGTTATCTAGAGTTAGAGTTATCATTGGTTCCTAGGTATGGGAATCATAACCTCCAGGGTGTCACAAAGGTTCTATATTGACCTAAGTGGGACGGGCGCAGGATTCTCTTGCCCCGTCAACCTAGTTACCTAAACTAACCTATCTTACCATTGCCGATCAGGAGATGCGCTGATAGGACAGATTGAAAAGGAGCACGCAACATAGAGGACTTTATTGTTTTTACCCTGATTCTAAATAAGTAAATACTTGACTAACACTGGATTTCCAGCAGACACTCCCGACGGTGACCAAAGATACAACATACAACCACCAAATATAATGTTCCCAGCAGAGTGGCGGTTTCGTAAAAGATTGCAAACGATGCTATATCCCGTAACTCTTCTGTTTTTGATTTTGTTGATTGGGAAAACATATACTTCCATTCTCTGTATAGTTTCGTCTGATTAACATTTAATTAATACAACATTTTTAATACAAGTCATCCTCCTCTGTGTTTAAAGAGCTTAGCCGTAGGGGGATCCCTTTCAATAGGCAATAACGCCGAAGGAAATAGAGCCCAAATCGATTTGGAAATAACGCTGGAAAACATGTCGAACAATTTGTTGTTGTAATTTGTTTCATCATTTTAGGTGTTATTTCCTTGTCAGGATTCGTTTTTATAACAAACAATTAAGCCCAAAACAACAGGTCGAATTTGGGAATATTTAAAAGGAAATAATGCCCAAAACAGGAAATATCACCTAAAACAATGAAAACGCACGCCTTTAAATGCACCTGTAATCGAATTGAAAGGTCCATTTTTGCATTCTCATTCAATCAGAATAGTATATTTGTATTTAGTTCCAAAAGTGTAAAGTATAAGAAGACCATACCAGCCTTACAATGAGTAACTATATAAAATCCTTTAAGCTGCAAGTATCGGAGACACGGCTTAAAACAGTTTCTGCTTCCAACATTATAAAATACCTGCGGCAAATTTCGACCGTCATTCTAGTATCTAAAAGTCCCCATTCTGACCCAAGCAGCAATTATTTTTCACTGAAATCGTGACCCATACTTGTTCTACTTTCCATATATACAATTGACTTGCTTTGAAAACCAGATAAAACGCAATTTATGCACGCGAAGCACTCGTTTCTTAGTCACTTAAGTACGTCTATAGAAAACATTAGCCAGTCAGTATTCATCAGTCGCAACAGATCAGCTTTTAATACCAATCTGAAGTTAAATGATCAATCTATTTACAACTTGTGCTCGAAATAATTGTTGGCGCAATTAAATTGCTAAATCAAAGCATATTGACACCCAATTTATACTGTGTCCGATAAGAGCGGGACCAATTGTGGACATAATACAAACTCGTGTGTCAATTACACTTGCAAATCGAATGCGGTGAACACTGACCCCGTATTCTATAGTAAAAGTGCAAATTAAAGTTTTGGGGGGCTGCTATCTCTCTCGCCGCTCGGTGGCTATTAAGTTAAGTAGTGCCTGTAGCGGATTTCTCTAAGATTAAATTTGTTGTGTTGACGTATTTATACGAGACGATATTTTCGGCTTATCAGGCCCCTCCGATGTTTATAAACACCCAAAGACCGATAAAAAAAGAGACTTTCAAACTCCAAGAATTTTCTTTTTAGGCTGTGACATTTAAATACTGTTCTGTTGATGTTGTACAGAGGTATTTGTGAAGTGTGCCAAGCTAGAAGCATATTTTGTGATTAGGAAGTGCTAACACTTTTTTCGTTGGAAACAAAATATCTAAATATGAATAAGATCGAATGGGCACCGACTAAAATACCGCTACGACGACGAATGCAAACCTTCACAGTCGGGGTTTACGTATTCTTAATGTTTGGTATTGTGATGACTTCGTATTTGGTATGCGGCCTCATCTTGGTGAGTAGAAACAAATTAACCCTTAATTTGCTTATGGGGAATGGCAATTGTATTTAGTAAAGTAAATAGTTATTATTTTGCAACATTACACAAGCTTGCACTGATAAATATATATATAATAAAATGCCAATTAAATACGCAGTTCAAACTTGTTGTAATTAAAGTTTTTATAAAATCAATTTTGAGTGGATATGGGTAATCTTTAGATAGATCGGGATCGCCGTAAAGTGTGTAGTGATTAACTGACGATATAATGAAATACGCAAGTGCGTTGTTACACTACTGTGAATTTCTAAGTACGTTATCTGCCAGATTTAACAGCTTTAAATATTTTAAGATAACCGTGTAGGCAATTAGCGCAAGAGCTACAGAAGTTTGCACCCATAAGGCATTTTTGGCTTTCAAAAGACATAACTTATTTAATTGAAATGCTTTTTTAATATTGTAAGCATTTACATAAAGCTTTTATAATTGTTTTCTGTCTCTAACTTGTTTGTATTTTGGAAATTATTACATAGTGAAAACTCATTAAAAAAATCGTCCCAAAACCTACAGTGTTGACACCCATGTACATTTGTACAGTAGTTGGAACTCTTCGAAACTACAGTCATTGACACTCCAAAATAAATATCTCCAGTACTACAATGTTTTTTAAACCGCTTAACAAATTGGTCATTTATGCAATACTTTAATGAGTGATGATGATAAGATGACCATGTTATGGACATTAAGAACACGCGTTCCCAATCAGTGAACGCCAAAGAGGTGTGAATAAATCCTTTATAATTTATTATAGTCCTTAATTATACCCTATTCTAAGGGAATATTAATTTTGGCGCATAGTTTGTAACGTACCAATATTGCCCGTAGACCCCTAAAAGTTACTATATTTATGATCAGCATCGATAGTAATGTCGATCTAGCCATGTCCGTCCGTCTGTCGGCAAAAATTAGGCCATTAAACTGGACCTAGAGAGCTGAAATTTTAACCATATACTCTCTAAGGTCCCGAAATAATCAAGTTTAAGAATTTTTGAAATCCGCCCACAGACACGCCCACAAACTAAAAAAAAAAAAAAAAAATTCGAAATTTTTGTGTATGATCTATGGCTCCTAAAACTGATCGCGAGATAAAATTTTTAAATTCCGCCCACTGACACGCCCACTATTAAATAAAACAATTTTTTTGAAAATCCAAAGTTTGAGCTAGGGAGCGTTTTTTTACAAAAGCTTCGTTTTTTCGATAAAATCCTATAAATGTGTAGAGCATTCTTAACAATTTAACCATACTTAGACTTTTGTCACGCCCACTTATGAGGGATAGGAATAAGAATAGCGTATCCAAGCGGACTGTAGCCCGTCCCTATGTTTATTATTAGCTCGAAGGAAAGGTGACGAATTCCAAAGTGAATCGGCTCCTTTTTGCTGAAAATTATCAACTTCAAGTTGACAAATTCATCATTTAGCACTTAACCATGTTTAGTACATTTATTTTTTAGAAACTTAAACGCAGCTTCATCTGCCAGCCGTAAAATTCTTGTTGATTTGAGATACAAAACGATCAGAATAATACATAGCTGGCTCGGTTAAAACTTTTCGAACTAATTCAAAAATTATTTTGTATTTATATTCCTACGGATATATAACGGACAGGTAGTTTCTTGATTTAATTTTGAGACTTTTTTTAAATCCTTTAAATATCCTGGAAAACCCAAATACAATATGAAAGAAAGTTATACTATGTTTATCTTGTAAAAAAGAATTTAGTGTAGATAAATTCAATTTTTGTGATGCTTTTCCCAAAAAGGCCATGAAATTAGTCCTTTTTTCAGTCTCACTTGATAGCGAACAGTAAGTAAATCTACATGTTATCATATTTTAAATCGAATACAACGACATTCAAAGTATTAGGGACCTTAGTTCAAAACATAACATCATAGGAACTACAACTATGGACAAAAGAATTTCATTAACCAAGGAGGAAATAAGCCAAATTCGGGTTTACAAGGAACAAGGCAAATCTATCCGTTTAATAGAAGGTAAGATTGGAAGAGGGCCAACTGTTGTTCATAGCTTTTTTAAGGACCCTGCGAACTATGGAAACAAACTGGAAAGGAGGAGTACGCAAAGCAACATTAAGTCAGGATCGACGGCCGATACTAAGAGCTGCTTCAAATTCAAGACTTTCCATAAGTAAAATCAAGGCAAAAACTGGAGTTCAAGATAGTAGATAAACTGTTCATCACGTGATACAGCAGGCCAACCATATAGGACACCAACAAGAAAAAAAGATACTACCATTGAAAGCAGCACGGAAAAGTCAGCCTTCTTTCATATAGCATTTGGTTTTTCCCAGATTATTGAAGGATTTAAAAAATAGTCGAAAAATTAAATCAAGAAACTACCTGTTCGTCATCGAGTGAGACGAAGGTACAATCATAGGTGAACACATAACCCCAAAAAACCGAACATAACGAGTAGGTATATATGTTTTGCCCCTTTTGCAGCTAAAACAACTTTTGTTTTTTTGGACAGAGTTTAAAATTTGTTTCATACCCAGCACTACTTGGATAATCCAAGATTGAAAGGTATTAATTTTAGTTAAGCGCTTTTGAATTGCAACAAATCACAAAAAAAGGCATTGAACGGCCATTTTTCTAGAATAATGTTTGGACAGACTTCTTCCACCCACTTTGAAATCCTTAACGACCGCATAGCCTTATTCACTCCACAATTGTAACCTCCTGTTTGATAAAACTCGGGACTTGCCACAACAAGATTACTTAAGATGGTCACCAATGCAAAATTGCTTTGAATTTGATTTTGGTATGCCGTACAGCATTAAAGCGGTTTTTTTAACTTCTCAGCTTTTTATTGACAATATAGCTTATTAAAGCCGATCCTTATCATAATAATTTTCTCTCCTTTTAGGCATTTACAAAAATCTGAAATAAATAGCCGCCAGGCACTAAAGTGGTTGGTACTGTAAATAGTACAGTGCAGTGACAACAACTCGAGTTTTTGGCTCCCCCTGCCAATTATTAAAACCGCTGTTTTTGGTTTCTGGTACAGTTATTAGCACCCCCTTTATTTAGTATATTGCAAATTAAATTCAATAATGTAATAAAAAGTTTTTATCGTTATTTTAAAAGTTGTGCTTACCAATTTGAAAGTCCTTATTAAATTAACAAGATTTCTATAGCTGTAGGTACTAATACATGGACATCTTAACTTTGTTAATATCGACTAAAGAGGAAATTTAAAATATAAAACTTCACCACGAATGTAAGGAAGAAAAATATCCCTGTCAATGGAGTTTACGAGCTTTAATGAAATCACCATATATATAACACAGCGGCGCCAACTACTTATCCAAAAAATTGGGTGCCAGACAGTGTTACTCCCACAACTGGCTGAAAACGTTGCCTGGCGGATTTAAAATGAAGTGTACCTACTTAAAAACGCGGAAAAACACATACCCAATTGTTTAAATGAGAAAAACATAGAACAGTTTAATGAACATTTAAACTTTTAATTAAGACGAGTTTTAACAAAAATATATAAATTATAAAATAATAATATAGGATATTTCATTAGCGAATTGACAACTTCAAATTTTCAGTGTGAACGCACCCTTAAACCTACATATTACTAAAATTTACTACCGAAATTCCGAGTCGGTGGCCGCAACTTTAAGAGCGTTAACGCCAATAGACAAGCAATTCATAGTCTAGTGAAAAAATTTAATCAGAATATTCAATGCTTGATATTGCCGTGGCAGTGAGACTACGTTTTGCTTGAAGTGTGGAGAATATTGCTGCCGTAGAGGCGTCCGTCGCAAACTAGCTAAATCAGTCATTTTCACGGCGTTCTCAATAATTGGGCCTCTCCCCGGCCACATTATGGCAAATTTTGCGTAAGGATCTTGGCCAACACCCTTACAAGACCAAGCTGACTGAAGAACTAAAGCCATTTGATGATATGCAGCGACGTACGGTCTCGAATTGGGCTCTGGACATGATGGAAGAAAATGAATAATTTCATCGCAAAATCATCTTCGGCGTTGAAGCGCATTTTTGGTTAAACGGCTTCGTCAAGAAGCGAAATATTCGTTACTGGACATGTGAGAACCCTCATGTGCTTCATGGAACAGCAATCCGCAAGTAGTCACTGTTTGGTGCGGTTTTCATGCCGGTGGCGTCATTGGGCGTTTGTTTTCGTCGATGAAAATTACCGTCACGTTAAGGTAAATGGTACTCGCTACAGAGACATGTTGAGACGTTATTTCTTTGAGCAATTGCATGAATTGGACTTCGGTGATATGTGGTTCCAACAAGATGGTGCCACAAGCCACAAAGCAGGTGCAACAATCGAGTTATTGAAGTCTCGGTTCGGTGAACGTGCTATCTCGAGAAGTGGACCCGTCCATTGGCCGCCGAGATCGTGTGATTTAACGCCTCTAGACTTTTTGTTTATCGGGCTACAGTTAATCACTGGTCTATGCCAACAAGCCGGCGACGTTAGAGACGCTCAAAGCCAATATTGAACGAGAAATAGCGGCCGTATCGCTCGAATCATCGAAAATTAGGTTCAACGTATCGACCGCTGCATACGTTCCCGTGATGGACATATGAACGAAGTCGAATTCCATTCATAAATGTTTTGAAAGTAATTCAAGCCAATAAATTTTTTTGAGATATCTCAAGTACTTTGCATTTTATTTAAAAAAGAAGTTGTTAAGTCCTTAATGAAAGGCGCTTTATAATGACCCCACCATAAAAAAAGTTCAAATTTAAGTTATTGCGAATTTTTATCGTTTCTTATACACTGTACATATTATATCTATTATGCGCGATGCGATTCGCTGCTAACCATCAAATACATGGTGGTGTTTATGGCGCAACGATTTAGCGAAATACGAATAGAAAGACAGCAAGCGTTCGTTTGCTGCTTCTGGGAGATAGCGGGTCGTGCTGCTGATTTTGCTGGTGGTCGAAAACAATTTGTCGTTTGGGGACAGATCTTCGTTGCACGGCTACGTTTAGGTAGCGTCGGATTTTACTTTTTATTATGCCTGTTTTTTTTTTTAATGTGTTGGTATTTATATCGATACCCACGATAATAAGACTTCAGCTGGTGATTTTGTGTCACTGCCTAGAAAATGTCTTCGTATTTTCTTAAGAATGGGACATCTGCCAATGAAATCGATTATATCTTTCCTCACCGAAAGGTTGCAAAGGCTACAAAATATTGGTAGGTCAGAAAGAGGAGGCACATAATTTAGACGTACAAGTTCTAGTCTCATTTTAAAAATTGGCGATATAATTTCGCTACTGTTGGTACTGTGGAAGTAGTTTCTTTCGCACAAGTTATATTTTAAAGGACTATTTATAGATCTATGCAATGATGATGCTGGGCTAGGTACATTACACAATCTTCTCTGTATTTTTTGTTAATTTTTGAATATATAGTTATGGATAACTAGCAAACCCGGCGAACTCCGTTTCGCCACCAGATGGCTTCGTTTTTTGTAACATTTCGTTTGAGGATTAAAAGATGAAGAAAAATTATTTTTTTTTTTATATTTGAAAAGGAAAAATTTTATTTCATTTCACAACAGTAATGAATTCATTTCGATTACAAAAATGAAGTGTAATTTAGTTGAACTTCTCTAAGTAAAAAATGAAAGTGAATCCAAAGTAAATACTGAATCGAAGCGTTATACGTGTCCGCAAATTATCCGTGTCATTGAAGTGCTCTTTGGTAAACCACATTTTTTGTTTTTTGGTCTGACGTTAACACAAACAAAGCGGATGGTTTCCCAACTCGTGATCACGCAACGTATAGCTGCCCATGTGAAAAACAATGATTTTCTAAATTTATCCCGCAAACACTAAGCGATTGGCCTTGCGACTTGTTAATTGTCATCGCGAACGCAAGGCGAACCGGAAATTGCAATCGTTTGAAGTCAAACGGAAGATCAGTCGGAATCATTGGTATTCGAGGTATACATATATTTTCACCTGCGTACTTTCCGTTAATAATGGTTGCCTCAAAAGTCGGCAAAAGTCGTTGGTAAGAGTAATTAATCCAGTTGTTGCATCAACTGGGACTTTTCCATTTCCAACAGCTAACAATTGTTTGGAAAATTGTGCAGCACTTTGGTCATTTTGAAGTTGAACTCTCATATTAGTGGTTAGCGATAATGTTTTTACGTTATTCCACAAAGGTGATGCCTTCAGGCAAGCATTCAATTCATCTGATGGCGTTCCACGGGGAATTACTGGCAACGTCTGCCTGAAATCGCCTGCCAACAATATCATCAAGCCGCCAAAGATGTTGTTATTTCGCCGAAGATCCTTCAGTGTGAAGTTAAGTGCTTCAAGTGATTTCTTATGTGCCATTGTGCACTCATCCCAAACAATAAGCTTGCATTGCATCAACAATTTTCCCATTGCACTGGATCGGGAAATATTGCATGTTGGAGTATCAATTGTGTTTAAATTGAGTGGCAACTTAAGCGCAGAATGTGCAGTACGACCGCCATCTAGAAGAGTCGCCGCAATTCCAGATGATGCTAACGCCAAAGCTATGTCACATCTTGATCGAATAGTGGCCAAAATCAATGAAATGACAAATGTTTTCCCTGTTCCTCCAGGTGCGTCCAAAAAGAATAGACCACCAGTATTATTGTCCACCGCTTGCATTAATGTTTCGTATACTTGTTTTTGCTGTTCATTCAGCAACGGCACATTATTTCGAACGAATTCTTGCAATGTATCAACATTGTATTGCAGCTCTCGATTTAATTCTTGGTTGAATGCATCGTGCATCGATCGATTTGGCGCAATCATTTCTACTTCAATCAGTAGCTTGTTTGCAATAGTCAAGCATTGATCCTCAATCAGAATCAATCCTTCATTGTAGATTTTATCGGTTATTTGCATGTCGGGATTATACGTTCGAATGCGTAAGCGATGCAAGATATCTTCACATATGTATGTCGTCTTTGTATTTGTTCCATAACTGAATTGGTTGCGAAGGGAAACATGTGGTGATGATAATTGCGAACAGCGTTCGTATTTGGTACGCATTTGATGAAACAACTGAATCCGCAAGTGTTAAATCCCAATGAGAATCGTTCTCTAACAAACCCAATAGTTGGCATGCTTCTCGATATGTTTGGTGGCCATTCACAGTTTCCAAATGCGCAAATGATTTTGGTCCACGTACATTTACCAACAGCAGTCGCAAATAAAAACATTCACCATTTCTAGGATGAACAGTATACATGCATCAGTGGAAAACACCTGTGGCCAATCTGGAACTGGGGTTCCTTGTTTGCGACGTTGTAATTTCTTTGTTAATTGATTCCAAGTGTAATACTTGGGCATTTCAACGTACATCAGCGTCGCTGCGAATGGATCTGCTTCACACATTGCAAAGAAGCTAGTCAATGTTGTCGATTGTGGTCTCTCAGCTCGTTGTGTCGCATTAGCCTCAGTGAAGTAAACTCTTTGTCCATTTTCCAAATGCACTGCTAAATGTACAACTGTGGGATATCTTTCATGAATTTGAAATGACAATAATCGCCACAGTGCTTCATTAGTACGGACGTGTCTACCCATTTGGAAGTTGCTGATTTCGTCATTCGCATTTTCCGACGCAATACCAAACACAGCCATGTCGCTGCCTTTTGTGACGTACTTGCACAAATATTTGACTGATTTGGCCGAATGATAACTCTCAACGTTCGCATGTGTTTCGAAAATTCGTGATAGCAGCGGGCAATATGGTACAATGAATTCATTTCCGATCTCAATCTCTTGATTTTGAACTTTAACTTTGATAGTTCCACCATTATCTTCTTTTGAACGCCGACGATAAACTGGATATCCATCGTTCCCTGTGACTGTTTCAGCAACTAACGGTCGCGGATATCGTTTTGTGCACTTCCCATCAGCCATGCAAGGCGATAGTGGATTTAATGCACCGCACGGTCCATGCACCATCTGTGTCGTGTAGATGGGGATCAGTGACTGGATCAGGAATTTCAGCTGATATGATGTCATCCACTTCATTTGAATGTAATTTGTTCAGCAACCAAATTAGGATATGAGCATGCGGTAGTCCACGCTTCTGCCATTCCACCGAGTACATATAACAACGTGTGTCACCAAAAACTCGATACTTAGTAAGCAGCACATCCATCATAACCTTGAGTTTTTGCTGAAATACTCTGGCGATTATGTCATGGCGATCTAGCGGTTTTTGGCCCGGGTCCAACTCACGTTCAATTTCCGTTCGGTCTCTACTTTGACATACATGTCGACAGCGAATTGCTGGAATAGCCGACGGCACTTCAGAATGACATTCTCCTCATGTGTATGAATCATCATACGATACGAATAGTAATTCATTGCGCTTAGATTTTTGTTCGTTGATACGCCTGAAAATGCAAAATTAAATGGATGGAAACCAATAATAGCAATAATTAGTGTGTGAATATTGTACCTGTAATTGGATCGACCATCTTCAACGTGATGTAGTATCCGTCTTGCCCTTGCCAATAAATGAATGGATATTGTAACGCATCGTACAAACGATGTGTCTCGTTTACACGATGCATGATATTGCTTCTTCGCTGAACGACAATGTCTCGTGATTTAGTTGGATCGCCAACAATAATTGCAGCAACATCATCAACGGTGGGTGCATTGAATCTTCGCACATGTTCACCTGTTGGGGTACGATCCGCTCTTATGACAAATTTGTGCGTATCCAATGGCATTCGTTCCAATGCTGTTTTGAACATATTAACCACAGCGTTATTAGCGTGGAAAAATGCTTGCAACTGTTCAATAATTCGTCTCTTTAACTGTTGTGTTCCCTGTATATTGCACCGCACATTCAGCTGACCCACCATCGACGAAATGAAATATATTTGCAGAAATTGATGCGGTTCATCTGGTGTTGGCACCATTGAACCATGCAAATGATATATTTGTACTTGTATCTGTAATTGCAAACAATCATTTGTTGAAGAATACGGTGTGACTTCTGATCGTGTGATGGTGTAGTGTGTGGTGTATGTGTAGTTGTTATGTGTTGCAATTGATTGTGTTGGTGTGATTGATTGGTGTAAGTGATTGGTTGTGTGTGTTGTATCTTTTACCGTGCAAGTCGGCATGAAGCCGCCATCTCGAATGATATTAGCTCCAAAGGAAGTCATGCGAAAGCAGTTATTGTATTCAAGGATGCGTTGAAGAAAATGGTTGGAATCGGGATCACTTCCATCGAACAATGGTTTCAGCGGCTGTGGTGGTGTAAGTAATGGATCCAGTTTGACTTTTCCACTTGCGCAGCACAATGCAGCCGTTTCTCTTTTGAACTTTAACGCATTGCAATATCGGCATACAGTCGTCATTGGTCCCATATCTAAATTGTCATCATCACTGTAGTTCGCAGTGGGATGATATTGGAATGCCAAACGATTGTATGATGCCAAAATGATCTTCGTGTGCTCACGCGTTGTCTCAATATGGCATTTCCTCTTATTATATTTTGTCTTTCTTCGCCTAAGTTCTGTGAATACACTTGTTGCTAGCTTGCATGTCTTGTGCGGCGGCCGATGTTCGCACGTCGTCCTCTAGGCATTTTGGACTATGGACAGACTGGTGAATTTAACCTCAAATGCACGTTCCACATTATTTTCACAGTTCAACTTATCACCTTAAGGACAAATGCCTGCTGTTGAAATTGAATAAAAATTTGCACAATAGGCGTGATTGATTTGATGGTTTCCAATTGAACTGTTGGAAACGAATAACTTTAACCTCAATTTCACAATTTCACAGTGAACACAATACCGGTTTTAAGTTAGCGTTTGAAAGAACGTGCGCATAATAAATGTCACATGAAATTAACTGAGCAGAGTACAATGAGTAGCTGTCAAACAATGTATCACGCACCGGCGCCATCTACTTAAAATGAAACGTACTTATTTT
Source organism: Portevinia maculata (assembly GCA_949715645.1). Classification (NCBI taxonomy): domain Eukaryota; kingdom Metazoa; phylum Arthropoda; class Insecta; order Diptera; family Syrphidae; genus Portevinia; species Portevinia maculata. The sequence continues at coordinate 229,097,146 of OX454526.1, forward strand.
CGTGAGGGATACTCACACACCACGTACTGGCGCCATCTCCCCCACCACCATGCAAAACCATATTGGTTTTTTAGTACATGCTATGTATCAGAGATGACGCTGTATGTGAAAAATGATTTTCCCTGTTTTCCTGCTTTTCTGTTGAAATTTTTCCTGAATTTTGTTTCCTATAAACCTAACGGAGCCCGAGACCTTTCCAACGAATGCAAAACCGTGGCAATCGGTTCGTGCGTTCTGGAGTTATAGCGTCAGGAAGGAAAACCCGACTTATTTTTATATAATAGAAGAAAGAGAATAACTTTGGAATTTTAATTACTTCTATATTTATTAAGGAGGTTTGAATCAAGCCCGCAATGTGTCGCAAGCTCCACTAGTTTCTTACACCAAAGCAGTTTTTTTTATTATTATTATAATGATTTTATTAGTTTATAAAAACTCTTAAAATTTGTAATTACAAATTATGTTTACAAAAAATTGTGTTTTAATAAGAAATTTAATCTTGATTTAAAAATATTTAAGTTCGACAACTTTGGGAAGTTTATTAAAAAGTTGAAGGCCTTTATAGAAAATGTTGTTTTGTGTATGTGCCCTACAATATAGGGGTAAACGGAAGTCACGAGCATTCCTTAGTTGATACCTCTCATTGGTTATATACTCCACATTTTTCTGTAAATATTCCGGATACAAATTTTGTTTAATTTTAAAAATCATTACAAGCACATTCAATTTTAGTCTTTGGATAACACTTAACCATCCTAATATACGTAGCATATCATTTATTGGAGCATACTGATTGCATCTCAAAATAGTTCTCATCGCTCTGTTTTGGAGGATTTGTATCTTTCTTTGGTTCTCATCGGTACACATGTATATTATAGATGAGCAGTAATTAAAATGAGGGAGTATAATTGTATTATAGACAGTTATTGCACAGATGCACTTTCGAATTCGTCTAAGAAACCCTAGCTTTTTTGATATTTTAGCACATAATTTCCTTATATGAAATCCGAATTTTAATTTATTGTCAATATAAACACATAAATATTTAATTTCTTTTACACATTCAATATTTACTCCATTTATTATAACAATTATACTTAAATCATTATTGCCAATTGTATATTCCTACCATTTCACTTTGTAATTGAGTCTCTAAGACGCTAATGTCCTTACCACTGATGTATATGAGGGTATCATCTGCAAAAAAGCAAATCTTGCAAATCGATAGAGCTTCACCACAATCATTTATATAAATAAGGAAAAGCAATGCACCAAATACCGATCCTTGGGAAACTCCAATAGGTATTTCCTGTGGACTTGAAAACACTTCATTTATTTTAACCCTCTGTGATCGCATCGACAAATAGCTAATAAACCAATCTAGTTCTTTTCATCTGACGCCATATTTGTAAAGTTTTCGTGTTAATATGTTTCTATCTATGGTTTAAAATGCTCTTTGTAAATCCAGAAAAATCGCCAAAACGATGTTGCCTTTTTCCATCTCCTTTTTCCATTCATTTATTACCCAACTCAAAGACGTTTCACAAGAGTGTCCACGCCTAAATCCTAATTGTTCAACGCAAATACATAAGTTGTTTACAAACAATGACCTACAATATCTTTTCATAAGCCGGCAACATGTTTATGGGTCTCCACTGGTCTGGGCTCGTAGCATTCCTTACCTTTTCCACAGGAACAATATCAGAGTTTTTCCAGCTCTCAGGGAACACACCATTGGCAAGGGAAAAAAATATGATTTTAAGTAATGGGGGTATGATTTCATCCTTACAGTCCAGAATTATTTTACAATTTAGGCCGAAACAATCACTTTTTTTGTTCATTGTTTTAACAGCTCCTTCTAACGCTTCTTCATCAATGAACTGAAACTTAAACTCACTTTCATTTATGCTTATATTATCGGAGTATGGAACTGTTGGAATACTACGGTTTCCGTTGAATTGTTTTCATGGCCACGGTTTTTGGAAGTCGTTCATCCGGCAGCTCAAGAATTTTCAAAACGTTGTAAACATGCAATTTTTAAGTTTTTATAAAGAGTGGTGCTAGTTCTGTTTCTCATGTAATTGGGTGTCGTACTTGGTAAGCTAAAGGTTCCTTTAATTTAATACCTTAACAGTTTCTAAACGGTTTCGTACTGATTGTAATTCCAGGATTGTGCTGCATGCATTATTATGGACTCCGCTTCAGCTTCAGAGACTGTATTTCACGTGGTGGTCAACTACCTTATTCGAAAAACATCTCTAGCAGGCTGCACCAATGGCACTTTTCCCTTTGACTAATTTCTCTTTTAAATGTATTTCCATATTCGGGTTACATGTGATGATCACTCCGAAATAACTGAATTGTTTTAATTTAAGATTTCTATCGGTTGTCCATTTAGATGCAACTGCACATTTCTGCAAGTTCTGCCAGATCCTTTTTTAAAAATCATTATTTTTGATTTCGATAGATTTACTTTAAGATTCCACAGTTGAGAGTATGAATCAAGTTCAAAGGATTCTGGTGAATATGCAAAAAGTACCACATCGTCTGCAAATGAAAGAGTCTTTATTGCTCCATCAAGTTCTATTCCCCCCGGTAGAAAAACCACAATATCATCGATATATAATGCAATGAGATGTGGCCTTACTCCCATAGTCCCATTTTAGTTGTGAACCACCCTGACATTTCGAACCCGCTCCACACTGTTGCTCGGTTTTCCTTATAAATATTTTCGATGACCTTTCCAAACCTTAGACTCATTCCCGCGTTGTAAAGCTACTAAGGATCGTCGATCGATGTTGTCAAAGGCTGCCTTGAAACTAACGAAAAAGGCGACTAATTTCTTTGTTTGTTCTATGAATGTACCAGCAATATTTTGCAATACAAAAATATTATCTACGGTTGAATAATCATTCCGAAATCCTGTTTGAAATTCCTTGATCAGTTTATTGTTCTACCCTATTCTAAGGGTATATTAATTTTGACGCATAGTTTGTAGCATACCTTAATATTGCCCGTAGACCCCTAAAAGTTACTATATTTATGATCAGCATCGATAGTAATGTCGATCTAGCCATGTCCGTCCGTCGGCAAAAATTAGGCCTTTCAACTGGGCCTAGAGAGCTGAAATTTTAACCATATACTCTCTAGGGTCCCGAAATAATCAAGTATACGAATTTTTGAAATCCGCCCACAGACACGCCCACAAACTCAAAAAACAAAATTTTGGAAAAAATCGAATTTTGAGCTAGAAAGCGCCCACAAATAAATAAAACAATTTTATTGAAAAACCAAAATTTGAGCTAGGGCGCTGAAATTTATAATATATACTCTCTAGTGGCCCTTTAAGCTCATGTGCAAATATTTTCAAAATCCGCCCACTGACACGCCCACAGTTTTAAAAAAAACTTTTTTTGAAAATTCAAAGTTTGAGCTAGGGAGCGGAAATTTATAGTATATACTCTCTAGTGGCCCTTTATGCTCATGTGTTAATTTTTTTTAAATCCGCCTACCGACACGCCCACAATTAAATAAAACAATTTTATTGAAACACCCAAGTTTGAGCTAGGGAGCGTTTTTTTCGATAAAATCCTTTAAATGTTATATAACAAAATATGTAGAGCGTTCTTAACAATTCAACCATACTTAGACTTTTGTCACGCCCACTTATGAGGGATAGGAATAAGAATAGGGTATCCAACAGTTTGCCCAAGCGGACTGTAGCCCGTCCCTATGTTTTTCAGTCCAGTTTGATAAGCGACTACCCAAAAGTTTCGTAAAAATCTTATTTGATGAATTGAGGAAGGATATTCTTCGATATTTCGCTGGGTCTATTATATCACCTTTTTTGTGGATAGGATATATTTTAGCTTCCTTAATAGAGACGGAATATGTCCCGTTTCCAATATTTGGTTAAAAGTCCAAGTTAGTTTGTTGATGAAGCTGTTTGTTGAATATTTGAAGAATTCTATGGGGATCCCATCAGCTCCAGCTGCTCCTCCGTCCTTGAGTTTATTCAGAACATAACATATTTCTTCCTATGTGACACACTCGCCCAATATTTCATTCGAGATGAAAGGCTTTGCATATTGAATAGCAGGTGCATTACATGATGGAGGGGTTAATAGGGTTTGAAAGTGACTCATCAATGCTTTGATGTTTAATTGAATACCAATTTGAGGAGCGTTGCCGTCAAATCTTGTCTTGTCTTTTCTCTTTCTCTTTGCAGGTTGTTTAAAAGGTTGTTTTTTTTTAACTTCCCAGTGGAAGTTCTTGTAATGGGGCCGATTTTGTGAATCGCGGATTTTGACATATCTTCACGTTTCAAGGTCACCAGAATCCAAATCCAACGTTTTTATAGAGATGTCTGTCCGTGTGTATGTACGTATGTGCGTTCGGAATATTCTTTCGCCACGATTATCTCGAGAACCAAAGATGATATTGACATGGAACCGGATTTATTCGAAGCGTAATTACCTAACTCAGAACTGATTAAGTTTCCAGCGAAATCGGTCCAACCGTTTTTTGTTAGTAAATAAATAACTAAAACAATTTGCCTTTATTTGTACTATTTATTGTCATTTGTCATTGTGCAAATCATTATTATATTGTGCTCCGTTATTTCGTGCATATGTAAATTTACAGGTGTCCGTGTTCATAACAATGCATTAATATACATCACACTTCGCTGTTATTAACAACATTTAATTTCCATAAACAATATTAAAGAGGATTTTTTAATATTAAATCATTCTTAACCATATCTTATGGTTAACCACATTTCAAAATTTCCCAATAATCGCATAAACCATATTGATCCCACTGGGAAGTCAGTCGTGTGGACCTTGCGGGTCGCACCCATACCACTTTTTTTTCTTGGCTGTGCCAATGGATGGGGTTTTCTGCAAAAGATGGCATGCACGATTCGTAAACCCGAATAATCGATGCCACGAATGCGCCTACGTACTAATCCACACCCAGCAGAAGTCAACAACTCTCAATTTGTTTTGTTCAATATGTGAAATATTGATCATGGCACTTTCCGAAAACCTTAAGCCATTCAAAAAATCTTCGCCTTCATTGCCAAACAATTTTTCTTTCTGAATTAATTCTTTTTCTTTTCTCCTCTCTGCAATAAGGGTGTGAAATTTGTTGTAACCCTTAATCCTCTTAGCTCATACTGAAATCGTCATTGTGGGCGAATTCAGTAGCTATACACAACTCAAGTTGGATTCGATATTCTGGTAAAACAGCATACGAAGGAATGTACGTTAAGATCTTTGCTACGGTAAATAATCTAACTCAGTTTGTAAATGAGCCGAAACGAATACCGGACATTAGCAGGCAAACCGCCAACACACTAGAGTTGTTTCTTACCTCTCACCATGAAAAATACGCTCTTAACGTATTTTCGCTTCTAGGTTCGTCAGACCATTGTGTCATATCGCGACGCAAATACGTTTTGCGATAAACACAGCTTAATGGTAAGAAAACCAAAATGGTTTATACCTTTTTTAAGAGTTGTGACACCTAACTAGTCGTTATCGACAAGGTAATAGAACATGTCCATTCCGATTGATAGATCATACGTTACCGTATCATCTTTGCCTTGACTTGGGGTACCTAAGTCTTTTAATCTTTCTGTTGAACACACTTTTGCATTACGACTGCTTCCAAATAAAATAAAACAATCATTTCTCTTTTCAGTGGCGTGGGAATATTTTCTTAAAAGTATTAGTCCTTGCTTATGCGGGCTGGATCTACATAATGCGACACATAACGCAAAATGAAGTTAGAGGATCAGGGTAAGCATACTCTTATTAAATATCTGTAGAAATAACTTGGAGTCATATAAAATAATTCAGGGTGAAATGGATGAGAGATAATTTCTACTGGAAACATTTTCGAGATTATTTCCCGGTAGAATTGGTAAAAACAGCTGAGTTGCCCCCAAATAGGAATTACCTTTTAGCATGCTTTCCACACGGTGTTATCGGGTAGCTTACCTAACAAAACACATTGAGACTATTGAAATTTATCTAAATTCATAGCATTGGAGTATTCACAAACATGGCCGTTGACATCAGTCGGTGGAATGAACTGTTCCCCAAAGTTCGTCCAAATCTGGGAACGCTGGCACTTCACTTTAACGCACCTGTATGGCGGCAATTCATCCAAGCCTGGGGTATGGTTTCAGTGACAAGGGATTCGCTTTTTAACAATCTTACGACTTCAAATGATGCACAAAACCCAATTAACGCTGATGGGTGTACAGCCACTGCGGTTGGTTTGGTCGTGGGTGGAGCAGAGGAGGCCCTGGATTCCAGACCGAGAAAGTACATTTTGACTATTAAAAATCGAAAAGGATTCATAAAATTAGCCATACGAGCAGGGTACAATCAAAAAAACATGCATTTTAAAACGAAACATGATATTTGTTCTATTTTTTTAGGGCTGCCATTGTACCAGTAATCTCATTTGGAGAAGTTGATATTTTCGATCAAGTCGATAATCCACCGGATTCATTTGTTCGAAAAATGCAGGAACTTGTGAAGAAACTTACTGGTATATCCCCAGCGCTGATCCTGGGAAGAGGGTTCTTTCAATACAACATGGGTATGTTGCCACACCGGAGACGTATAGTTCAAGTTGGTGAGTTTTTCTTCATTCCATCTCTGGGTTTTGTGAATATCAAAAGATTAATTTCATCATAGTTGGAGCACCTATTGATGTGGCACAGTCTGAAAATCCGAATAAAGAAGAAGTTGAAAAGCTGCACCAAAAGTTCATGAATGATTTGAATGAGCTCTTCGAGACTCATAAAGCAAAATATATTGACAATTCCGAGAAGGTTGTATTAGTTATGAAATAGTTTAAGACAAATCATGGTATCGACAATCCGACACGCTGTACATAGTATTTTGTAAATAAACTTTGTTTTTGTACAGAAAATATACCATTTCTTGGAAGCCCGCCCTCTACTCAGAGCTACAATTTCGATAAAAAAAAACTTTTAGGCATAAGCCCATCCTTATAATAGAGAGGGTAGTTCACCATTAGAAAATACCAACGTTTAATTTACTGAAATAATGACCAAATCAATGGGAAGGATCAAGCCGCAATCGAATGGATAGGATTGGTCGGTTCTGGCAGTCTCAGGCTCGTGGAGATTTTTAAAACCATAATACTGCTTTCAAGGCTCTAAATCCTGCTCTCAGAGACTAAAATCCTGTCGGTCCTGCTTTCAAGGATCAAATGCAATCGACATCTGAGTCCCACTTGTAGCTTTAAGAGCAACGTTTTTGACATGCTCATTTATTGGAGGCGTTTTGGCCATTTTTTTCGCGAAACCGAATTTGTTTTGGAAGCTTTTTTGTGCAAAGCCTATTTTTTGGAGGCGTTTTAACCGATTTTATGAGAGACAGAATTTGTTCTAGAAACTTTTTTTCTATGCCATGCTCATATTTTTCTAATTCGCCGATCGCAAAATCAGTTTTGGCGTGTCTAGCCTAAGCATAGCAATAGTGGAACACACACTTTTGAAACTGCGACATATAATGACTTGTCTCAGGGAGCAACTATGCTGAAAGAGCCGGTCACTGCCTTCGCTTTGTTGCATGTTAATCGGAACATTGAGCTCGATACCGATGGAATTATTATAAAATTTGCGTAGAGTTTTAGAAGAGGGCTTGGGTATCTGAGTATTTGAAAACTCTTTGAGTAATTTAAAGTTGTCTAGCTGAGCGACACCAGTATATGGATCAATACTGTTTCGTTTACAGAAGTCTAAAGTCTAAAGTCTAACTGAATTCCTAAATGTCAAAAAAATGTGCATCGTAAATATTCATGCATTGCAAAGCTGCCTTTTCACTGCAATGCTAAATTTCATTCCATCAAATTTGTTTGTGATACAAAAGTTGCTGTTAATAGGGCTATACATGCACTGTATATGCGATTACAGTGCGATTTCAAACGTTTTATATTGCATCACTCAAAATAATAATAGCTACATTTTGTAATCGCTCAGATCTGATCATGCGCTTGACGTTGCAGTACTTCGGCAGTATCTACTGCAGTGTGAAATTCAGCCTCACTCAACTGAAAACGAGTTCGATTCACTGTCAGACCCCATCACAAGAATTGTGACCCTATAGCCTCGTACTGATATCATTATTGCGGGCGATTTCAATATACACAATTCATGTTGGGTGCGATATTCTGAAGAGACAACACCCGAAGGAAGGTATGCTAAAATCTTTGCCGATGTGAATAATTTGATTTTATACCCAATAGGATAAAGAGTATAAAACCTCAAGTAAATACTTGGTGTAACTCCAGCTGCAAAGAGGTTATCAGTTTAATAGAGGTAAGCTTTCGGTCGTATTTTGCCAACCCAATCTTTTCTGTAATTCGTAATCTATCCCGACGCACATTACAATAATAGTCCAGCTGATAGCTCTTTAGATAAAGCTAATCTGCTTGCTGCTACCGTTGCAGCTTGCTCCATGCTTCTAGATTGTGCTTTATATCCCCTTGAACTCGAGCGTGCAGAATGCTCCATGGGAAAAATCGACTTTCGCACTAATACATTGGCAAGAGGACTTCGAGATATTGACATACACAAATCTGTATAAGTCCAGCCGTCCACTTCACGCGGTAGCTATTGTTAGATATGGTTGTTCATTCAAAGCAACTCAAAAAGGAAATTGACGACAGAATCATAATCTCATGTGAGGATGAGCCTCACATGCGGACTAAGAGTAATACAGTGAAGTGAGAGGGTAATCATGTTTATACCCTATTCTAAGGGTATATTAATTTTGACGCATAGTTTGTAACATACCTTAATATTGCCCGTAGACCCCTAAAAGTTACTATATTTATGATCAGCATCGATAGTAATGTCGATCTAGCCATGTCCGTCCGTCCGTCCGTCCGTCCGTCCGTCCGTCCGTCCGTCCGTCCGTCCGTCTGCAAAAATTAGGCCTTTAAACTGGACCTAGAGAGCTGAAATTTTAACCATATACTCTCTAGGGTCCCGAAATAATCAAGTTTACGAATTTTGAGCTAGAAAGCTGAAATTTTTTATATATGATCTATGACTCCTGAAACTGCTCGGGATAAAAAAATTTCAAAATCCGCCCAATGACACGCCCACAAATAAATAAAACAATTTTTTTGAAAATCCAAAGTTTGAGCTAGGGAGCTGAAATTTATAATATATACTCTCTATGGGCCCTTTATGCTCATGTGTAAATATTTTCAAAATCCGCCCACTGACACGCCCACAATTTTTTTTTTTTTTTCAGCTATGGAGCTGAAATTTATAATATATACTCTCTATGGGCCCTTTATGCTCATGTGTTAATTTTTTTTAAATCCGCCTACTGACACGCCCACAATTAAATAAAACAATTTTATTGAAACACCCAAGTTTGAGCTAGGGAGCGTTTTTTTTTATAAAATCCTTTAAATGTTATATAACAAAATATGTAGAGCTTCTAATAAGTCCCGAAGACATAAGTCCCGAATTAATTTTTCGGGACTTTTGTCCCACTATACATTTTCTAAATATACGCCTAGAGAGAAACTAAGAAGATCACTCCAAATGCTACAACAAATAGTCAAACCGGTTTCGTTATCTCGATGTTGTTTTAGTGTATTACCTTGAAAAAAAATGCAGTTAGCTAGGTACGACGAGCATTTGGGAAAAATTCAAATTATGGTATTTTGTATTCTTTATTAGTCGAGTTTGCATCGTGACAAAGAAAGTAAGCCAGACAATAAAATTAAAATAAAACATAGGGACGGGCTACAGTCCGCTTGGGCGAACTGTTGGATACCCTATTCTTATTCCTATCCCTCATAAGTGGGCGTGACGAAAGTCTAAGTATGGTTGAATTGTTAAGAACGCTCTACATATTTTGTTATATAACATTTAAAGGATTTTATCAAAAAAAAAAACGCTTCCTAGCTCAAACTTGGGTGTTTCAATAAAATTGCTTTATTTAATTGTGGGCGTGTCAGTAGGCGGATTTAAAAAAAATTAACACATGAGAATAAAGGGCCCCTAGAGAGTATATATTATAAATTTCAGCTCCCTAGCTCAAACTTTGAACTTTCAAAAAAAAAAAAAAATTAATTGTGGGCGTGTCAGTGGGCGGATTTTGAAAATATTTACACATGAGCATAAAGGGCCCATAGAGAGTATATACTATAAATTTCAGCTCTCTAGCTGAAACTTTGGATTTTCAAAAATTAATATACCCTTAGAATAGGGTATAAAAAAATTATTTTATTTATTTGTGGGCGTGTCAGTGGGCGGATTTTGAAAAATTTTTATCCCGAGCAGTTTTAGTAGTCATAGATCATATATAAAAAATTTCAGCTTTCTAGCTCAAAATTCGATTTTTTCCAAAATTTGGTTTTTTTGATTTTGTGGGCGTGTCTGTGGGCGGATTTCAAAAATTCGTAAACTTGATTATTTCGGGACCCTAGAGAGTATATGGTTAAAATTTCAGCTCTCTAGATCCAGTTTAAAGGCCTAATTTTTGGCTACAGACGGACGGACGGACGGACGGACATGGCTAGATCGACATTACTATCGATGCTGATCATAAATATAGTAACTTTTAGTGGTCTACGGGCAATATTAAGGTATGTTACAAACTATGCCTCAAAATTAATATACCCTTAGAATAGGGTATAAAAATATCATGCGAACGGAAACGAAGAAACTTGATTAGATTACTTATAGGGGTTGATATGCGAGCCGTTCGATGCATATTCGAGCTGGGGTCGCCGCTTCTGTGTTTGGACTTTCGACGGCAGCCGGCCGTTGTGGTGCTTGTCTAGTCCTCCGAACAGAGGGAACTGTTTTTACGGATGCGGTTTCAGAGTCGTAGTAATTCACGGACTCCGAGCTGGCATTGACTCTGTATTTCAGTCGGTCATCTGTCGCGTTCTGTGTAGCTTCGTCTTCCGTTCGTAAGCTAGCCTTGGAAGTTGTAGCTAAGCTTGAATCCCACGAGTAAGCCGTTGAGAAGTCGTCCACCCCAGCATTGCCGGTTCTACTGGAGTAAGGCTAATTCCGTGCCTGCCAAGGCACCTGAAGGAGCTCGTTAGAGGCTGATAATAAACCCTCAACCTTTCATCCCTGGGCACGGTTTTCATTACGCTCACACCACCACTAGAATTGGGCTGACTACTCTTTAGCTTCGGAGTCCTCCTCGGGAGACCTTACAGTATGGGAAGCCCTACTGCAATCACTCTCCGGTATCCTCGGGGTCCTACTGAGCATCTCCACCACGGCAAGGTAAGTCGAAGAAGATGAAATTAACAGGAACTTATTCTTAATTAATGTTCTCATCCGGACGATCTAAACTTGGCTATATCCTTATAATTATTGACTTTCGGCCTTAAACCTATTTTACGAGCTAATACAAGGTGGCGCAAAAGTTGTCATCTGTTTACTTCACAAATGTCAAAGTAAAATTGACATTTGCCGACATTTGCAAAAATTATAGCATCTTCCGATAGGGTTTTCAGCTCTTGGGTGGCCTTAGGCAATTCTGTGTGCCAATGTTCTAAATGATCCACGACGTTTGACATCTATCCTATGTAGTTTTCAGTCGGATAGGTGAACGCCACTGGGTGATGACTTTTGCGCCACCTTGTATTACATATTCAGGGCTATCGTGAACAAAATTCCCTCCGGAATATTCCCCATTTTTCAAAAATAGGTATCGGCATGAACTTCGAAAAAAGGGAAAAAATTCCCTCCGGAATAAATTGGTATCGTAGACAAAAATTCCCCCCGGAATTTCGCGAAATTCCCTCCGGAATATTTCCTTCACAAGTATGCTGGTGGAAATTCAAAAATCTAAGCAATTTGTATGTGGATAAGTAGTCGGTTGCTTTTAATTTTGTATTTTAAATCAAAAAAAGTGAAATAAGAATTACATTGGTTTGGTGTGGCTCAAATAAAAAGAAACTTTAGCTTTAGAAAAGAAGAAGAATTTTGTCTTTATGCAAGTATTTTTTGTTCAAGTTTTATTTCGATAATTTTATAAAAAAAAAACAGGTCGAACTCAACTAATCAAAGACAATTAGAGATAATGGTACATTTATGTGATGGAAGCCGCGACATTGCCAATGGCTTCACTACGAATAGGAGCAAAGACGATATGAATAAATTTTGGAAGCTTCTAGAGAAGGAACTGAACAGCGTAGGACCTCCAATGAAATCGGTATTTGAGTGGAAAAAGGTACCTTTTTTATAGCTTTATAATTAAAGTCATTCTGAATATAGTTCATTTAGGTATGGGCAGACAAAAAAAATATATAAAAAAGAAACTGTCCGAAAATAAAAAACACCAAAATGGTACTGGCGGCGGCCCTTTCAAAGAGTATAGATTCACCTCTTTGGAAGAAGCCATAATAAAAATAAGCTCAATGAATGAATCAGTTGAAGGACTATCGAACGCGTCGAGATTTGATTTACCGTCCTGTAGAGTAGAAGAAAGTACACAAAAAACTGAAGATGCTTCAAAAATGTCTGAAATAGAGGAAGAGAATTTCTTGGAAATGGTTTACGATGACCCAGATAACTCCAGTCCGCCAAAAGGTATCGGCAATTCCGGGGGAAAAAAACTCCCCCCGAACATTTTTTGTTCCTTGGAAATTATTCCTAGTATCGTGAATCTCCATCGGAATTTATTTCCCCCGGAATTTTCGAAGTTATGTTCGAAGGCGTTTGACAGTTGTCAAAAGCAAATAATTCAATTATAAATTTAAGCTCATATTTGTGGAGATTTTGGTAATGTATTCTTTTTTAACAGAAATATGAGTTAATGTTATTAATTATTTTATTATACTCGCGTTCGGTTTAGTGAAGTGACATAAACAAATTCAAAAATATGCACAGCCTAGCATTTAGATTGTTAGCCGAAGAACAAGGCAAACAAGAAAAAAATGAACAACGAATTATCCGACGGAATTTAAGAGATAACTCCAATCCCTTAGAGTTACCCCAGACGCTGTAAGTAGAAATTAAATTGCGTAATAATAGTTAGTTAGAGTATAAATATTTCTTATTTATTACATTTCACCAGTACTACAGGGTCAACAAGAAGATGTTCAGATATTTGCTGGACATTCTTTCGGACAATCTTTTAAGAACAAGAAAACCATTCCCCACTCCTCCCATCGTTAAGTTGAGTGCTTGCCTGCGGTTTCTTGCAGAAGGTGGTTGCCAGACTGGAGTTGGAAAGGATTATGAGATTGGACTAGCACAATCTTCTTTCTCAGAAGTTCTTTCCAACGTCCTTACATTTTTTGAGAAGAAATTGTGTCCACTTTGGATTAGCATGCCAACGGAAAGGAGTAAGGTAAGTTTAAAGTTTTATGAAAAATATGGAATTCCAGGAGTAATCGGGTGCATCGACGGGACACATGTTCGTATTATTGCCCCACCAACAAATAAGCATCTCTATTATAATCAAAATTGATTTCATAGTTTGAATGTGTTACTGGTAACTTTTTTTGTTTCATATTCAAACTTCATATGGATAATTTATCTTCCCAGGTTTGTGACGATGAATCAAGGATTCGTTTTGTTGACGCAACACACCCTGGAGCATGCCACGACTCACTAGTTTGGAAAGTTAGTGAACTGAGGTCGTGGATGGAACAACGACACCGAAACGGTGAAAGAAATTCGTGGCTTTTAGGTACATGAAAAGTTATATATATATATAAGATTCGTTTTAATATGTGTTTCAAACAGGTGACGCTGGATATCCATTGGAGCCATGGCTTTTGACTCCTCACAGGATAGCGGAAGAAAGTACGAATCAAATAAAATTTAACAAAGTACATACGCGATGCCGTAATATCATCGAAAGAACCAACGGTGTTCTAAAAGGTAGATGGAGATGTTTGCTTGGTGCAAGAGAACTGCACTATCGTCCGCCCAAAGCAGTACAAATTGTTAATGTGTGCTGCGCTTTGCACAACATTTGCATACACTTCAAAAGTGATATTCCATCAACAATGCAGTGTTTTGATGATAACTTCAGTAGCACTGAAAACGATATGGAAAGCATAAGCGATACGGTATTGATGGCTGAAGCACAAAAAATCAGACGAGAAATAGGTAGTAGTCTTTAAACTGTTTAATCAATTTATGAGAAAAATTAAAATCATTCATAAAAAAGGATAGAAATGCATTTATTTACTTTATACACAAAATTATAACTTCATTATTTGAAGTTTCTCCTCTTCAATTTGTATAAGACGCTGCTTAAATTCTATTTTTGCCTCAATTTCCCTTTTTCTTAGTTTTTCCATCTCCATTTTATGGCGTTTTGTTTCCTGCAAGACCAGTTTTTGGTGGTCATAAAGTATGTCAATGGATCGATATATTTTTTTAATATTTGTTTGTGTATCCTCGTGATAAGTTTTCATATCTTGAAGAGCATGACCTATATTTTCGGAAATGTCTCTTTGAATTTGTATTTCTTCTTCTAAGTCGCAAATAATCGCAGTCCTTTTGGCGAACTGGAGTTATCTGGGTCATCGTAAACCATTTCCAAGAAATTCTGTTCTTCTATTTCAGACATTTTTGAAGCATCTTCAGTTTTTTTTGTACTTTCTTCTTCTCTAGCATTTACATCTGCAGTTAACTTCCTCTTATTTTCACAGGACGGTAAGCCAAATCTCGACGCGTTCGATAGTCCTTCAACTGATTCATTCATTTAGCTTATTTTTATTATGGCTTCTTCCAAAGAGGTGAATCTATACTCTTTGAAAGGGCCGCCGCCAGTACCATTTTGGTGTTTTTTTATTTTCGGACAGTTTCTTTTTTATATATTTTTTTTTTGTCTGCCCATACCAAAATGAACTATATTCAGAATGACTTTAATTATAAAGCTATAAAAAAGGTACCTTTTTCCACTCAAATACCGATTTCATTGGAGGTCCTACGCTGTTCAGTTCCTTCTCTAGAAGCTTCCAAAATTTATTCACATCGTCTTTGCTCCTATTCGTAGTGAAGCCATTGGCAATGTCGCGGCTTCCATCACATACATAAATGTACCATCATCTCCAATTGTCTTTGATTAGTTGAGTTCGACCTGTTTTTTTTTTTATAAAATTATCGAAATAAAACTTGAACAAAAAATACTTGCATAAAGACAAAATTCTTCTTCTTTTCTAAAGCTAAAGTTTCTTTTTATTTGAGCCACAACAAACCAATGTAATTCTTATTTCACTTTTTTTGATTTAAAATACAAAATTAAAAGCAACCGACTTTAGATTTTTGAATTTCCACCAGCATACTTGTGAAGGAAATATTCCGGAGGGAATTTCGCGAAATTCCGGGGGGAATTTTTGTCTACGATACCAATTTATTCCGCAGTGAATTTTCTCCCTTTTTTCGAAGTTCATGCCGATACCTATTTTTGAAAAATGGGGAATATTCCGGAGGGAATTTTGTTCACGATAGCCCTGATTAAGACTTAGTTTTTATTATTTAATTATTTATTATAATTAAAAAATGTTATCGAATTCGTTCTGGTGCCAATCGACGCGTCTTTACCTACATTTGATCTCAAAAAAATTATATTAAATTCGGTTCAGCGGTTTTTATGTTTAAAAAACAAGACTGAACTAATATGGAATTAAGAATTCCTTGAGAAAGATTTTTTGCATATAATTTGTTCTAGTGGCAATCCATTTACTTCAAAATATCAGATATTTTCATTGATTTTTTTTTATCAAAGAGCAACTAACAGGTTTTTGTATAATAGTAAAAGGAAATGTAAAAAAAGCAATGCATCTTCTTCTCCCTTAATGACGGTGAGGCTATGATCAGGATTAATCAAATGCTGGTGTTGTTGCATTTGTGTGATCCAGGAGTTTTTAGGCCTGCCTCTCTTTCGCTTTTGTATTGGAACGTAAATCTCTCCTTTGAACATGACAGTACAAAGTGAGCCGGTCGCGCTCCATTTTCTTCGAGATAGTTGCTTTGACGTAAAGGCTTCCTCGGATCTTGGAACTTCTAATTCGATCAATCTTTGTTACTTCTACTGTCATGCGAAGCATCTTCATCTCAGCTGCGGTTAATTTGCTCTCATATTTGTTTACGCTGTAGAACATTGTGAACCGCATATGAGCGCCGGGCGCACAACTGAGGTGTAGAGCCATCCTTTCAGCTTAGGGGCATTTTTCATTTTTGATCACAGAGATGGCTGAGTTTTTCTGCCACTTCATCCACCCTACGCTTACTCGATGCTTAATGTCGACATCACAGCTTGCTTCGCTATTGATCTCAGATTCCAGATATTTCAACGTTTCGCCCTTGGGAATCATTCCTCCATTCCTCCTGCAATAGGTCGGAGTGGATCAGATAAGAGGCAGCACAAGAATTCTGTTTTATCGGACTAATACGATACCCATTCCCCTTCAAAACTTCGACCCATATATAAAGTGCTCGTTGCAGGGACGTTTGACTCACGCTAATTATGGCTCCATCGCCCGCAAAGAATAACTGATGCACTTTGGGGTCCGTCACTTTTCCTTCCAGCAGATAATCAAGGACTGCAATAAATATCGAGGGACTTAGCACTCTTCCCTGGTATACACCGACTTTGAATGCGAACTCCTCAGTGACGCTAAAGGGACATTTTACTCTTGCATTAACTGCCTCATACATGTCCATGAACAACTCCACGTAGGCCTCTGGAACTAGTCGTTGTCTTAGCGCCACCCATAACAGATCCCTTGTTTGTCGATCTTTTCAAAATCAACCATAACCATATATGCAAATCCTTTGAGAAATCACGTTGTTTTTCCATGATGATCCTTTTACTTTGGATGGCATCTGTAGTTGATGTACCAGCGACAAACCCGAACTGGTCTTCAGATAGTCGTATTGTTTTCGTATTCGACTATCGAATACCCGCTCAACGATCTTCTTAGTTTGTGACATCAGCTTGATTGAACGGTACTTGTCACAGTCATTGAATAATCAATATTAGGGGAAGGTACTGTACCTAGGTCCGATTGTACCTTGGTCCGAGTGCCAATTTTCAGAAAAATACAAAGCACACAAAAAACGGTCCTTCTGTGAAATGTTGATCTTCTGTTCATTTGTCTTCTCAATTTCTTTTTGAAGGCGCAGTTGCACGAGTCGGCAGAAAAAAAAATAAACATAGTTTTCAGTGAAAAAAGCATTTATTTTTATCTCCTTTCTGAAGTTATGTAGTGCTTAGTTTTCTGTCTCTTTTCCGCCACTTTAATCGATTTCGGTAAGTGTATTAATAATCTTTTGGTAGGAACTAGGAACACATTGTCGCTTGTATGTGGTTTGAATACTACGTTAAAATCTAATTTGTTTGGCTAAAGTGGTGTTAGTTTACCTTGGACCTATCATAGCGCGTGTACCTTGGGCCTTGGGTTTGTCCTTTAATGTAAGTTTTTAAATAATATTGAAGTGATAAATTTGTTTTTCTTTTATGTTGTTCCTTTAAAGTAAGTTTTTAATAATATTGAAGTCCTTTGTTAAGTTTTTTTTTTGGT
This sequence comes from Portevinia maculata, assembly GCA_949715645.1. Classification (NCBI taxonomy): domain Eukaryota; kingdom Metazoa; phylum Arthropoda; class Insecta; order Diptera; family Syrphidae; genus Portevinia; species Portevinia maculata. The sequence goes on from OX454526.1 coordinate 229,114,726, forward strand.
AAAAGAGTTTTTTTTATTTAATACTATTATTTGAAATAATTATTTTTAATCAACCACAAAAACTTTAAGATAATGGTTTGTTTTTTTTTGCTGCTTTTTTGAAATAAATAAAGAATGGTACCATTTTTACTTTTTATTGAAATAAATTAAAATTTTCACCTTTAAACTATAGGAAAACTTTCAATAATATTTTCGGTCCAAGGTACAATACTCCGTGGACCAAGGTACAATCACGTCTTGTACCTTGGACCGTTTGAGATTAGCATATAAAAGTAAAGTTTTCTACGGAATGGTTAGCAATATCCTTTTGGTAGTTTCGCCATATCATAGAAAAGACTTCAGGTAGTAACAAAATGAGGAGAAGAATCAAATAATATTGATTTTATTCAAACTTCGCCTACTCTCCTTCATTATTAATTGACTATTTAAAATATTTTAATTCCTTTGCTGTTAATTTTTTATTCATGTCATATTCATATAACGCTGGGAAGTTGATCGTGTGGAACTCCTTCGTCGCACTCACTCCACTTGTTGAATAGTAATATTTTGACTCAGTATAAAGCTTTTTAAAAACTGTATTTGTCTTGTTAATTAGGTCTAAGGAAGACATACTTATAAGACGTAAATACATAAATAAAGATAAATTTTATTGCAATTGTCCGCTATTATACAAAAAATATATTTGTCAAGTATTTATAAATAATTTTCTTCCTAAATCATTCATTAAAAATCATATCAATTATTCTGATTCTTCAGATTCTCTTCTACGATCTTCGACTTCGGCTTCAGCGTCATCATTTAAAAATCTGTTTATAAAAAACAAGGCTGTACCTGTCGCCAACGTCCCTAAGATTCCGACGCCAACTTTAACAGCTAAAGGAACTCCTTCGTCGATGAGAGATTTATTAATAATTTCCCTGTCATCTGTAGACATACCGTCTTGCTCTTCCCTCGTCACCACAGAAAAAAAGCAATATCTTTAAATCATGAATTTAAATATAAGGTAGGTATATAGGTTAATAACACCACACTTACGAAAAACATCCATAATGTCGGATACACATTTTGCGGACGTTAGTTTTTTTCTTGCAATTCTAACTTCGTGATACATGCTTTCAATTATAGTGATCTTCAATTTCGCCTGCAAATTTGCTTCCTCATGCCAAAAGAACGGTATGCTTTGGGCTTTCAAAGTGTCTTCTAGTATTTTAAACATCTTAAAAAATAAAATAAAAATTATAGACTCAAATTTACATATCATAAATATGCACGCGTCAGCAAATGTAAAGCCCCAATTCATTGGAAGACAAGACCTAATACAATTTAAGGTTTACCCAGACCGGACTTAATAAAAAGCCAAGTCTCATGCTTTATTTGCAGAAACGTTTAGAATAGAAACTTAACCCAAAATAAACTGCATATAAAAGGTTTCGAAAATTGATCGTGATATATGTACGAGTGATTAAAACAATTTTAAAACACAAAAAATATTTTATTACATTTGGTTTGCATACTTACTTTGTGTACTATTTCTGTTATTGACTGATTCCAAATGGAAGGATCTCTGTCATTCTGCCATAGGAAAATTGTTTTTATGTGGTAGCTTTTTAGGTTTATCAGCTTTGGGTTCATATCACGAAACTTCTTCAGTAAACGTAGAGTGTTCTTAAGTTGCATCTTATTGTGGATTAATGTTCTCTCGCTTTCCGTGTAGGAAGCTCTAAATGATGGATTCCCGACGACCCCCGTTATATTTACTGGGATCGCTTCCCAATAGTCAGCAGTTACTGTCCTCTTACAAACTGCTTTACTACCTTCAAATTGAAATCCAGGAACGAAATCAATTGAAAACAAAAAACGACTCCAATCGTAATCAGTGTAAACGTCAATGGTATGGGCGGGTCCATGCTTACGGTATAGTAATTTATACGTTTCACCATGAAAGTGTAGCCTTTCATTTATATTCCTTATAAATTTAGTTACAAGTCCTTCGATCCACCGTTGAAAGAGATCCACTAATAGATAATTCTTCTCGTTGACCAGTCTCTTTAGAAATTTGTGCAAATCATCTCTTTTATTTCTGGCAAGCTCTGACAAGACTTTTGACAAGTCAATGATAACATTGCCTTCGTTAGAATTAATATCCCGTATTATTCTGACTTTATCGTAATATGGGAAACTAAGCCTTATTACGAGATCGAATTCATCAGGTTTTGAAATTTTCAGCCTATCAGCATAACTTCCTGTGTAAGTAAAAAAAAAACAAAACGAATTTCAGTCTAGGGGAATATAAGTTAAAAAAAAAATAGTTTATTTCGTTGCAAAGGTCCTCTCTCTCTGACACGATCCCTAACTTAATGAAAAATATGTCCTCGCAAATGTCTTTGTTGGCTCCCGCAAATAACAAAGCAGAAATGTTTGAATTATGGCAGACAGTTTTGGTAAAAGAGCCAGAAAGTAAAATGGAAATTAGGCCAGAAAATTAATATATTCTGGCCTAATTTCCAAATTCTTATATTAGTTTTAAAATACAAATAACTTTTGTGGTATTTCCGTATGTTTCCGAAACTGTTTAAATATAAAACTACTAATTTTCGTCTTTTTATTTGTAACCATAAAACAAATTTAACAATATGTACATTACATACAATTATGTTACTTAATGAAATGAACTTCACTTTAGGCTTCAAATACTTCTCAGAAGACCTGGACATCCACCTCTCCTTCAATCTACCAAACTATTGCAGCGTCTTCCACGCTGAAGTCACAGCAATTCGACAAACTGCTGACTGGTTGACGGTAAATGCCATACCACATAGTGATAACGTCATATATATCGTCATCCAGGCAGCTATCAAAGCCGTTATATCCAGCACAATAAGATCCAATGCAGTAAAGACCTGCCGCGTATCTCTTAACGAGATAGCTACGTAATACAACACTACCATTTGCTGGGTACCAGGACACAGTGATGTCCAAGGGATCTGCGAGGCTGATGAATTTCCTAGACAAGGCTCCTCTGGTACAAATAGCATAACTATAGACAACATTGATGTACCAATGTCATCTGCTAGGTACCTCATCCACGCCGACGCGCTAAAAAAAACAAACCTCCGATGGAACCAACTTAGCCAGTGTAGCACCGCTAGACAATTATGGCCAAAGCTGGACCAGAGAAGGTCAAATGGACTTCTAAGACATAAAAGAGGAACCCTCTCTACCCTTACAAACATAATCACCGGACACTGTGCAATGGGAAGACATGCTCAGAGACTGGGCATTCCCTATAACGACTTCTGTAGAAGTTGCAGAGATGAGGAAGAGGAGGAGACGATCGTGCACCTCCTACGCACGTGTCCCGCACTAGCCAACATCAGGATGGCTACTTTAGGTAAATACTTCTTCTAGGATCTAGAATAGATGATCTGCCTACACGGCTGATATTAACAACTTCATAAAGAAAAGTAGATGGTTCTAGGTTCGAGCAACGTGACCCACCTGCCCCTTCCCAAATGGTATCACAATGGACCTCCTCTGGTCTATGTGTACCTCATCGAGGGCCTATCTAACCAACCAACCAACCATGTTACTTAATGTTATCTCGCTTGCAACTAACAATTACATATAGAAAAATTGCTGTTTTATGTTCATTTTATTTTTGCAACGTCACACTCACTCGGTCCCTTTTTCCTTTCCTAAAAAGGGAAAATCAAAAATTTTGGAAATATGGCTGGAAAAAGTTTTGCCTTATTTCCTCTGTCGTAATTTCCTGGGGCTGTCTTTATACTGCATTGTGGTTGTTCACTACGTTCAGTTAGTATGGCCGTATTTCGATTTTCGTATTTCGATTGACAAGAACGCACACTAAAATGTATACCGCTCATTAACCGATCATAACACTCCTACATAACTGCTTCCCTACTAGTATGCGTATGGGGTTCGCCGGTTCGAACTCAATAAATGTTGGCAGGCCTCCCAGTTTTAGGATTACTTCTGAGGCCAATTAAATGTTGATGAAACCTCTTATTTTAAGATTTCGACATGTGCAAGCTCCCATTATTGATAATCGATTGATTTTGCTTTTACGACACTAGTGATCTCCAGTCATGTCAAGTTTCAAGATGTAAAATGTTTCGCTAGACTCACATGTCTGGATGTGATTTGTCCCCTTAGTTGCCTTTTACGACAAGTGCTGTTGGGAGGCGCTGGAGTGATATTCCTCGCCCGTCTCTGCACGGGTAATACCTCAAAAAAAAACATCATTCCACAGAAAACGTTATTTATGGTTTCAGAAGGCAAATTAGAGATTTCGACAGAAAGATTTTGGGGTTCAAATCTTCCAGAAAAAAATACAAATAAATACAAAGTACTTATACATAGAAAGTCCAAATTGGTTTTGATTAAAATAAGTTCTAAGCAAAAGTATTCCACTAAGGCTTTTCATTTATTTCACTCTCTATTAAATTTAAAAGCTCCCTTAAAAATGGGCAATTTATAGATTTTTAGAAATTCGATTATTTACTCTCCATTAGCGATTTTATTGGAGGCTTCCTTCATTAACTAATGGCGCATTAAATTAAATACTGCCATTAGCTGAAAAGTCAAAATCCACCTTCATAGAGGTATTTTTGGCGCTAATGGAGGTTTAATGGAGCGTTTCAATCTATTCAGTCTACATAAGCCTTGACAGTCAGTTTTGTCGTTTTAGCTGAATGTGAATATGGGCATTTATCTTTAATAATTGTTGGATTAAAATGATGACGACGAAAATACACTTCTCGTCAAACGTAGACACTACAAAATGGTAGAAGGAATAAATATGTGCTGCAAAATAAAAACGCTGCGCTCCATTATATTGCAATCGATGAAAAGGAAAATGATCATGCAATCGAATTCGAAGGATTTGATAAATGATTAAAGCATCTTTCAATAGTTGTTGAAAGTGATTGATTTTCGACCTAATGCCATTGTTATGGTGTTCATACATATTAGGCCTTAACACAGGGCCTAGAACTTAGCTTCTCCAACCACTTTCTTGCAAAGTGGAAGGGACCTTAAGTTTTAAGCCGAATCCGATTGGCAAATTTGAGAAGCTTCTCATGACAATTTGATACTCTTGGATGTTTGTCAGACGTTTGCAAGATGTGCCAACAACACGCGGTATTCCCAAGTGGCCCCCATCTATGTACTAACCACGCCCTACGTCGTTTAATTGCGGTGATCGAACGAGAACCGATTACTTTTTGAAATTCATTTTTTATTCATTATTAAATATCTATATACATACTAGACGAAAATGATTAAATCTAACTTAAAATTAACAGGATACTTATTCTTATTTATTGGTCCTTATGCGGACGCTCTAAACTTAACTATAACCTTATAATTATTGCCTTTCGGCCTAAAAACTATTTTACGAACTAATCCCTCATATATATTCCTCGAGAAAATTAAATAAAACTCGGTGTCATTATTGAGATTTTATATTTTTATATAAAACAAATTACAAGCTACCTATTCTACTTACTTAAACTACTAAACGTATTCTAACTATAATTAGAATTCTGAGCAATCGTTGCCTTGCGCAGCAAGTGGTCAAAATCCCAATTGCTTTCTGAGCGCCTGGCAGTCGTCAACGTGCACACGGGCTGGCGTGAGCTGACTGAAGCCTTACAGAATCAATCACCTCCCGGAAGCACCACCACAGGTTGGCGAGCCCGGCCTTTCCCAGAAACTTATTCTAACTTATAAACTAAGAGGATGTTACCTAGAGCAACGCACCATCTTGGGAGGGCATGTTGACCTCTCCCCCCTCAACAAGCCACCAAAATTCGGCAAATTGCTTTTCCGTATCGAATTTATCCCTCTCCGCTATTGCGGTACTAAAACGAGATCAGGCTATTGTCGCTGGCCATCGCCCTTGAAACGTGCCTTCGAGTCACCTTAATGAAGAAATTGTCAAACCTATTCAACTGAGCCCCATCGTATATAGGACCTTGTTGGGATAGTATTTTATATAGTTGGATTCAGGCGTTTGGAACAACCGGAGACGAGAACCGATTGATTCGACGTGGCAAGGTCGTTGGCCATTGTTATGGTGTACAAAATAAAAATAACTAAAACCATGCAGTTATGATGGTTATGTGGTTTTGTAAAATCCCACCCCATACAAACAATGAACCAAATATTATTTCACAATAATTGACTACCGAATTGTGGTTAGTTAATAAAAAATTTTAAAACCTCTACCAAAAATATTTACCTTTTTATAATCTATTCTAAGGGTACCTATATTAATTTTGACTCATGTAACATATCTTAATAGTGCCCGTAGACCCTAGGTTACTATAGCCGTGTTTCTTTGCACGCGGATATAGGGATAATTTGAAATTTGCATGTAAAATACAACATCTTATCCTATATACGCTAACTTTAGCGGGGATAGCAGATCGCCGCTAAGTCAGTTAGCGGGGATAAACAGTGCTTTCAAAACCCATTTTCTTCGTTTCTGATGAACCGATGCGATGAATTTTTCAGGAAATGTCAAAGTTTGACATCCCTCCGACCACTAACACATCCCGCCGAATATTTTGTTCGTGATTTTATTATTATTATTTTTTCAAACTTCATTATAAAGGTAATTGAATTTAGCAAATCTGTTAATGTGAAATTGTTTTTCATAATTTTAGAATATGCTTGGCATCAATTTCAATTGGCGGAAGTAAATATTTTTCAATTTCAGGATTTTCAATACAAATTTCTTAACTACAACTTACAGCTGTGTCACGGTGCATGTCGAAGGTGCATGTGTGCTGCCAAGTTTTTTTTTGATGAATTCTTAAGCGGCGATAGTCGTTTTCTGATGCCATCCCTATTTCCGCGTGAGTTTTGTATTTTGTGGAGCGAAATAAAAACACGTCTGTTTAATTGTAGGCCTAGACAAAACTGAATTGGCTGTACTTTATTTTTGATTAACAAGTTTGTTTGGAAATGGTACATAAGAAAGCATCGTATGATGATGTTCCGTTATAGCAAAATGTACCGTGTAATGCACTTAACATATTATATGGAAGCTTAACAACTAGAACTAAAACTAGGTCATACTTATATGTATGTATTTATGTTTGCACATTTAAGTGGCAAACATCAAGAATATATAAATATGTATGTATTTACATAATGTGAAGACGTAACTCGTGCAAAGAAACACGGCTTATATTCCTGAGCAGCATTGAGCTAGAAAGCTGACATTTTAACCATATATATATATAGGGACCCGAATAATCAAGTTTAACAAATTTAAAACCCAGAACTCAAAAACACAAATTTATCGAACAAAAAACCAATTTTAAGTTAGAAAGCTGAAATTTTGAATATAATTGTCTTTAGACCCCCAAAATGCTGCGGACTTAAAATTTTGTAAATCCGCCACTGATACGCCCACAATTGAAAAAAAACTGTTTTATCGAAAAATTAAAGTTTGAACAAGAAATCTGAAATTTGAAATTTATACTCTCTAATGCTCATTTTTAAATATTTTTAAAATCCGCAAATTGACACCCAAACTATTAAGCAAAAAAAAAACGTTTTATTTGAGAAATCATTGTAAATGAAAGTCCTATTCTTCGCAAAGTATGTAGATAAAGTCGTTTTGAATAATTTCCTTACAAAAAGATTTCTGCAACGCCCACTTTAAAGGGAAATTTAAGAATTTTCACTGATTCATGTCTTCGCATACGTAGTGAAAATTCCGTAGTGATAAATATTATTATTATATTATTGATTAGCTGCATAATTTTAGTTGTAGTTGCCGTAAATTATGGAACTAAATTAGTTATTAGTTGCAAAGTGCAACTAAGCGTGTTTAGTTGTGAAAAATTAGTTGCCATAGTGTAACTTACAATAATAAGGTCCTTGGAGCACTAAATAAGGTCCTTAAGCCCGAAAAAAACGTTTTGTTCAAAAACTCCTACAAAACCGCGCAGTATATTGTGTTCAATGTTATTTGACTAACAGATCCTTGAAACAACAAAAAAGGTCCCCCTCTAACCGTTATGACCGTCTACAGACGGTCTCTTCTTAAATGAGGATATTTTGATGAAGAATTGATTATGATAGATACAACCGCTATTTTTTCGCTTACAAGTACCGTACGTTCAAACTGCTGGCGATGTGTTTTAAGTTTTGACGTGTTTTGTGAGAGTTATTCTTAGTTGAAAGCCATAATCCATTGCAGTGAGTACTTTTAATTAGTTTGTGTAAAAGTGATTTTTCAATAATATATAACATTTTTATTAGTTATATATTTTCATCGTAAAAATTACGGTAGGTGTAAATTATTATGTTTTATTCGAATAAATGATCAAATTTCTTAAAATAAATAAGATAATATAATTTTGATAGCGTTTCTTGAAGACCGTCTGTAGACGGTTATAACGGTTTGCGTCAAAATTTTTACTTTCTTTGATTTTTTATGTGTAATTTGATTTCATGTTAATTTTTATCTATGTATATACGAGTTTTTAGTAAAGAAATGGATAAAGACCGTCGCGCTTATCAAAACGATAGTAAAAATATAGTCAAATCTCCGGAAGATAGGCGTCGGAAGTCTAATCTTTCAAAAATGACTGAGGAAGAAATTGAGGAGATTATGCTTGAAATTGATGAAGAGCTTACGAACGACGACTCCGATAGTGCTGATTCTGACTTTGAGCCTGATTTTCAGGTTGAAGATCAAATTAAATGCGATGAAACAACAGAATTAGCAATTTCGCAATGCTTACGTAAAATGAAAGCATGTGATTCAAGTTCGATATTCGTCGATGGTCTCAATTGCTCTATAAACATTAGCAGTTCTCTAGGTACAATTCGTTCTAACCGAATTCCGAACTGTAAACTACCAACTGAGAAAGACGAAGAATTGAAAAGAGCTGAAAGAGGTTACTCTGCCGAATATACTTGTGCAGCATATGGTGTGGATATATCCACGGTTTTATGGAAGGATAACAAAGGTGTTCGACTGGCTTCGAGCTACGTTGGAGTAAAACCATTTTTAAAAAAACAATCCTTCAACTCAACCATCAAAAGCAGCACGATATAATCGGAAAGGAAAGCAGTATATTGATGTTGACTGTCCCCAAATAATAAAAGAGTATAACAGTCATATGGGAGGTGTCGACCTTATGGACGGACTTATGGGGAGGTATCATATTCGTCTGAAGACACGCGATGCAATGACGCGTTTATTCTTTCATTTTGTCTACATGACAGTAACTAATGCGTATATTTTATATCGCCGTATACACCCAGGAGAACTTATAAATTTACCGCAATTTCGGAAAGCAATAGCTTCTGGGTTATGCAAATATTCGCCAACACGTACAGTTGGAAGACCATCAACTAGCAGTCCAGCTCAATCTTCCGGAAAAGGAAAAAAGTGTTCAAGACCATCAGACGATATCAAATATGACAATGTTAGTCATATTCCGGGGATGTTCGACAAATCTGGCAAAAAACGCTGCAAGCACTGCAAAAGTTCAGACACCCAAATCTACTGCAATAAATTCCAACCTAAATTTATGCTTGACACCACATAAAAATTCTTTTAAAGAATTTCATCAGCTTTAATAAATCATCTATTACATAATTTAAAATTTTCCATGAATTGTTTTGCTTCAATGTTTTTGAATTGTATTATTTTGCGTTATTTTCGTTAATAAAATCACCCTTATTTTGTAATGAACATAAAAGACCATTCTTGTTATTTTCCCTTAATCCGTTATGACCGTCCAGAGACGGTCAATCTGTTTTAACACCTGGAGCTCAAAATATCACAGGTAAATTAAATTTGACTCCAGATTTGTGTTTAGAACGTCTAAATTATTATATTTTCAATTTTCTGTACATTTGGGTTTATTTTTAAGGAAAAACGGTTAGAGGGTTAAAAGTATAAAAAAGGATATTTTTCAAAATGCCGTTAGAATCCACACGGTATATCTGTGTTCAATGTTATTTGACTAAGAGGTCCTTGTAACAACAAAAAAGGTCCTTAATAGTCGAAAACAGGATATTTTTCCAAAATGTTTGTTGTTAATAGGACCCTTTATTCAAAAACCATTGAACTCGGTACCTATATATGAGTTTCTAAGACATTTTTGGAAAATAACCTTTTTTCTGGTTTAAAGGAGCTTTATTGTGGCTCCAAGGACCTCTTTGTAAAATGTCCTGATGTAAAATAAAAGGGACATTCAATCAATTTTTATTTTAAACGCATGCATAATAAATCCCAATAAATTATCACCATTATAGCAAAATAATAAATTTTTATTCAAAAAATTCGTGCATCGAAAAACCAATTTACAAAGTGTTTACATACGGACGATTTCGGAAAAAAAAAAACTTGTGTGTCAAAATGTCAAAAACAAGAAAAAATGCACTTCATCGTACTACAACGCATACCGCCGGTGTGCGTTAGATTTTGGCGGAAAAATGTTCCGATCCGTCGGAACGGAGACTAACTTGAAGCAAATATTCTCCGATTCGGACGATTTCGGAGAATTTTCCGTTCCGACGGTTAACGGCCCATTAACTCGTTCACTAAAATTCTATAAAAAAGCAAATCCTGAAAAACAATTTTGAAAGCGAACCATAAAACTAATGGAGAGTAAATAAATCGAATCGGTGCCTGCCAGACAACTAGCAACTACATTTAGCGAAGCAACGTCAGCGGGATACACAATGAGAAGAAAAGGGCTAAATTCCTTTAACGGGCTACCCAAACACTTTTTGAATGAACAAAGCAAGCGGACACATGCGCCTGCCAGACAACTAGCACCTATCTTTAGGAGAGCAACGTAATAGGGCAGAATCCTTTTAACCTGCGAAGTTGTCCAACTAAACGCTGTTTGATTCGAAAGAATAAACTGTTAGCTAACACATGCGCCTGGCAGATAGCTTGCACGTAACCTTGGCGAAGCAATGAAGCTGCGTGAGCAGGCTAAACCACGCGGAGAACAGGGAAAAATACCTTTAACACACTTTAATACAGCTTGATTCGAAAAACTTCCCTTAACAGAGCAACGAAGATTAAGGCTACAGTCCCCTGTGGTGAACTGTTTGATACCTTATTCATATTCTTATGTCCCAAAAAGTGGTGGCGGTAAAAATCGAAGTATACATATTTGCGAATTTATAAAAATGATATTTTCGACATATTTTGTTTCCGAAAAATCTTTAGAGTTTCGCAAAATAAATCCCACCATTAACCTGCATTTTGCGACGAGGTAGTCCATATGAGTAGTAAAAGTGAGCTTATAGTCAAATATTACGTCTAAATCTTTTTTGATGAAATGGTCTCCAAGGGTAAAATTGTTATACTGTAGTGCCAGTTTCCAGCAGAAAGTGCACTTTAAACAGTTAATTGAACACCAATCGAAATTACTATCGATGCTGATCGCGAATACACTGGCAATCACAAGGATGAGGTCATACATTCTGCAATCGATTTTCAGTCTTTATAGCTGTTGAAAATGTTATACCCGGGAACTTTTACTACCTATGAACAGGTACATATTTTGCCAACAGTTAGTCATAAAATTATTAGAATTTCATAAGATCAAGCAATGAACTATTTACTTGAAAAGCGTATAAAAAGATGCGCCATTCCATTCTCGGTATAATGTGTTACAACCTCCATTAGAATGAGCACATATTCGATGTCGCCAAGAACACTGCGAGATCACTAGGCTTCCTTTAGCGATGCAACAAATATTTCGCTGGTTCTGAGTACAACGCTTGACTCTCTTAGTCATCGTCGAAACGTCTCCTGTCTTTCGCTGTTTTATTGGTCAGGTAGACCTCACTTAACACGGGGGTTACGTTCCTGATAAATGCCGTGCTAAACGATACAAGAAACTAGTGCAAAAAGAGTGGTTACGTTCCAAGATTTCAGAAAACCGTCAGAATTTGTGTCCAAATATGTTTTATTCGAAGTTGTATTATTATTAAAGATGAAAAAAATTAACAAAATAACAAAACATAACTTTCTTCCTGCATGCATAACTTAACTAAAAAGAAAGAAAAATCTAAACAAAAACCATTTCAGTCTTCATTGACATACAACAATTAAATTTCAAATGGTGAAAGTTCACTCTTCGTGACTGCCTGAAATATCCATACGTGGCCGTTTTTGTTGTTGAAAAAATCCGTTATTTTTGCTTGGTTATTAAAAAGCTTTCGGTAGGCTTCTTTGTAAGGTAACATGCATTTTTCTAGCTCTCTTTTGAATTTTAATCGCCTTTCAGTAGATGGATCGGCATTTAAAAAAAAGCGATTCTAAATTTGTAGCTAGGCTCATTCCTTTTGCCAAGTCTTTTGCTGTTAACACGTCAGCTTCTCTTTCATTCTCGTCGTCAGTGCCGCTGCAACTGGAGTTCGGTTGATTAGGATTCGCTGCTAAGATTTCATTTAAGTCCGCTTCTGTTAGTTCTATATCTGGCAATAAGCCTTAAATGTCCTTGATTTCCATATCCTCATAACCTTCGCCTTCGATGGAATGAGCAAACGTTAAAATTTCTGCAAATTCAGCTTCTGACACGCCGACCTCTTGCTCTTTTTCAACTGCTGATGGCCAAAGTTTTTTCCAGCTTCCATTCAATGTTGACTGTCTTAGCTCTTTTAAAGAAAGCGATATTATTTTGATACATTCCTTGATTGTAAACTGTTTCCATGCGCTGGTTACATCAATAGACTTAGACTCTGTTAAATTTAAAATTCACCTCAAAGAACTCCTGATGTAATAAGTTTTAAAAGTGTAAATTATGCCTTGATCTATTGGCTGCAGCAGTGAAGTTGTATTGGGTGGTAAGAACATGATTTTGACATAAGGATGAGCCAAATCTTGTGGGTGTCCTGGAGCATTATCCAGCAACAATAGAGCCTTGAAGTCCATTTTTTTATTTTTTTAGATATTTGTCTACTTCTGGCACAAAACAATTATAATACCAGTCTCTGAATACCACTCCGGTTACCCAAGCTTTTGAGTTTGCTCTGCAGAAAACTGGTAATGTCCTCTTATCTATACCTTTGAGCGCTGGAGGACTAACCGATCTATAAACCAGCATTGGTTTGACCAGAAAACCGTTTTTTAAGATGTTCCTATAAAAACAATGTTCCTATAAAAACAGTTCATACGCGTCTACTGGCCAGAAAAATATGTATACTTGTGACATTTTTGCAAATGTCTCGCATACCGTGTTAGAGCGAGGCTTTTTTCGTGTTAAACAAAAATATGCCGCAAAATGTGAGACGTGTTAGAACGAGGCCGTGTTGTAAGAAGAACGTGTTAAGTGAGGTCTACCTGTATTTCCAGTTGCCAGTTGTATTCCACCCCTACAACATTTCAACTGCAATACCCGACATGCTAGGTATGCACATAAGTTCCCCCTAAAGCCTTTAATCGGTAGAGTGAAATCCAAGGAGTCTTGTCTTAACCCTTAACCGAACGACAGGAATGTGGAACGCGCTGTTTATACATTATTTTAAGTGTATATTAATTTTGACTCATTGTTTGTAACATATCCTAATATTGTCCCTAGACCCCTAAAATTTACTATATTCGTGATCAACATCGATAATTAATTTCGAACTAGCCATATCCGTCCGACCATCGGTCGCTAAAAATTTGACTTTAAACCGGAGCTAGAAAGTTAAAATTTGAAATTTTAATCATATACAGTCAAACTTCTTTATAACGAACTTCCTCATAACGTAATTCTCTTTATAACGAATTTCATTTTGTTTCCCTTCCCCAATTTTCTTTGATGAAATTTTCTATATAACGAATTTTGTATAAAACTTATTTATAACGAAGCAATTTTTTGTTCCCTTGAAGGTTCGTTATAAAGAAGTTTGACTATACTCTCTACGGGCCCAAAATAATTAAGTTTAAGAATTTTAAAAATCCGCCCTAAATCTCAAAAAAATTTTATGCAAAAACTGGAATTTTGAGCTGGGAAGCTGAAATTTTTAATATGTGGTATTACCTACATAAGAGGCCCAAAATGCTCGGGAGTTAATTTTTTTAAAATCCGGCCACTGATACGCCCACAATTAAAAAAAAACATTTTTCGAAAAATCTAAGTTCGATCCCACTGAGAAGTCCACAATTAAAAAAAATCCGTTGTAGATCCTTCTTAACAATTCTCCCATACTTAGATTTTTGTCACGCTCACTGTATGAATCCAATCCAATATCCAACATTTCCCCCAAGCGGGCTGTACCATTTGCCTATGTTTGTTTATGTTTTAGTTTTAGTTAGGTTAAGAAACAGAAAGACTAACAGTCACGAAACAGATAGATTGCTCCGCGAGCAAGAGAAAATTAACCTTAAATAAAAGTACACACCATGTGGCAATTTCTTTCACCTTTAACAGAGCAGAACATTTTTTTTAACTTTGTTTATAAAAAAAGGAAATCCAAATTCCAGAGCACTCAGACTCGGCAACGGTCCCTTGTACTACCAGGCAGAAATCCTCATTTTGTTGTAGAAAGAAGGTGTTATTCGTTCTTTAATTCGTGGCGTATGTTGTTGTTCCCCATGGGGATTGAACCTGCACCGCACGGGTCACATGCCAACACACTACCCTCTACACCAGCCTTTCCCAAAGTGGCCGATAACGCCCCCTTGTGGGTGCTGCAGGCCTAAAATGGGGCGGTAAGAGACCCAGAAACAAATAGGGGACACCTACTCAGCTCTCGACTCTTGACTTTGACTTTGAAATTCATTTTTTTTATTCATTGATAAATATCTACTTACATACTAGACAAAAATGATTAAACCTAACTTAAAATTAACAGGATACTTATTCTTATTTATTGGTCCTTATGCGAACGCTCTAAACTTAACTATATCTTAGAATTATTGCCTTTCGGCCTACGAACTATTTTACGAACTAATCTTACATATATATTCCTCGAGAAAATTTATTAAAACTCGGTTTCATTATTGAGATTTTATATAAAACAAATTACAAACTACCTATTCTACTTACTTAAAATACTTAACGTATTCTAACTATAATTAGGATTCTGAGCACTCGTTGCCTTGCGCAACAAGTGGTCAAAATCCCAATTGCTTTCCGAGCGCCTGGCAGTCGTCAACGTGCACACGCGCCGCCGTGAGCCGACTGAAGCCTTACAGCGTCAGTCAACTCCCAGAAGCACCACCACACGTTGGCGAGCCCGGCCTCTCCCAAAAACGCCCTAGCTGACTTAATCTAACTTATAAGCTAAGAGGAAGTTACCTAGAGTAGCGCACCGTCCTGGGAGGGCATGTTGACCCCTCCCCCCTCAACAAGCCACCAAAATTCGGCGAATTGCTTTTCCGTGTCGAATCTATCCCTCTCCGATATTGCGGTACTAAAACGGAGGAGCTCATGAGCATTGGCGACGTCCCCGTAATGGAGGAGCCGCTTATCTCTCGCGCTGCGGTAGCGATGGTATAAGACCGGAATACCATCCCTCGTCTGTACCAGCCCTTTTGCATCAATATGGATAAATGCCTCTGGCGGGATAAAGCCAGACCGGAGCGTACTCTCAATGTACATTTCATTGGGGTAGTAAGCCCCAAATATCAGACTATTGTCGCTGGCCATCGCCCTTGCAACGTGCCTTCGAGTGACCTTAATGAGGAAATTGTCAATCCTATTCAACTGAGCCCCATCGTATAGGACCTTGTTGGGATAGTATTTTATATAGTTGGATTCAGGCGTTCGGAACAATCGGAGACAGGTCCTAAGACATTGTCTCTCCAAAACCCGAATCTTTTCCATATAGCTGGGCGCTATATTGAACCACAATGGACAACCATAAGCGATAATTGGCCTTATAAGGGCCACGTAGCAAATGACCTTCACTTTGGAGTCAAGTTGACTGCTATGAAACAGTCTCCTTGTCAAAGCATAAGCCTTCTTGGCCCCAGCAAGACAAGCAACTATATGTCTATCGAAATATAGATACTGGTCAAGCCAGATACCTAGATATCTAACTACGCTTCTCACCGCCAATGGCTGCCCATTTTGTCCAATAATGGCCAATTTTTTCCAGTTTTTTCTGGTATCCCTAGAGGCCCCAGCCAATGGAGTTCTGAACAAGATTGTTTCCGTCTTCTGAAAGTTGATTTTCAACTTCCAGGCGTCGCAATATCGCTCAGCTCTCGACTCTCGTCTATAACTTGTGAACATCAACTAATATTAATTAAGAGATTGCTCAAACTCGGTTCGATATTTCTCTCCACGTAGTTCATATATCTGTCCTGTTTTATTGAATAAATAAAATAAAAATCATGTCAATAAAAATGCAACAGACACACTTTCGCATTTTAATAGTTATTAGTATCTCTAGATAGATAATTTTCGTAGATAGTAGATCGCGGCCAATCATGTTTTTGTTAAATAACCCGATTTGTGCATTCCTGTATTTAAGTTCATCACTACTTACGTATTTCTCAAAACAAAACAATGTCGGAAGTAAAAAAAAAGAGACGGCAATACTGTGCGGAATATATTAAATTCGGATTCATTGAAAATCCCACAAACCCATCGCCGCCTTTGTGCCTTCTGTGTCTAAAAACATTTTCGAATGAAGCAATGAAGCCTTCAAGACTGCAAGATCATTTGAATAAAATGCATCCAGATAAGAAAGACAAGAATGTAGCATATTTTCAAGACCTAGAGAAGAAGTATAATACTCAGCCAAGTGCAGCAAAACTATTTTCGGCGGCTGCTAAGCAAGATGACGACGGACTTCTAGCTTTGTACAATATCTCTTTGTTAATTGCTCAAAAAGGCAAACCACACAACATCGGAGAAGAGTTAAATTTGCCAGCAATAAAGAAACTAATAACTACTGTGCTTCATAAACCGGCCGCAGATATTATCCGAAAAATTCCTTTGAGTAATAATTCTGTGCAAAGACGAATTGATGAAATGGCTGAAAACATCGAGGGATCATTGTGCAATCATCTGAGGACTAGTCAATTCTCAATTCAGCTCGATGAGTGATGAGTCCACTTTACCAACTAATAAAGTATTGTTGCTGTCTTACGTGAGGTTTATTAAAGATGAGAAAATATGTGAAGAACTATTCTTTGCTAGAAATTTAGAGACCGATACAAAAGGCGAAACCATATTCAATACATTGGAAAAGTTTTGTGATGAGAAAGAGATTCCCTTGAAAAATATTATATCAGTTGCTACGGATGGCGCTCCGGCTATGACAGGGTGCCATAAAGGCTTCATAGCGTACTTACAAAATAAAATTCCAGATGTCCTTGCTGTACATTGCGTTATTCATAGACAACATTTGGTTGCTAGAAATTTAAGTGAACGACTATTTCAATCACTGCAATATGTCGTCAAAGCAGTCAATAAAATCCGTAACAACTCTTTGAATGATAGATTATTTCATCAGCTAAGATCTCAACCGTTTGTTGTTTCATACTGAAGTATGTTGGCTGTCAAGAGGCAATTGTCTGACTCGATTTTACAACCTGTTTGACTCTGTGATAGAGTTCTTGGAAACTAAAGATACAGAATTTTGCAACAAGCTCATTACATCAAAGAATGATATAGCTTACATGACAGACCTGTATAAATTGTTCAACGACATGAATCTCCAACTGCAAAGCGATGAAGTTACCTACTTACTTAGGTGGCGCTACAGTCTGGGGTGGACCTGGACTTCAACCAACACGCCTCTCCAGTTGGCACGATCTTTGGCTAACTGCCTCTAGTTGCGCACTCCAAGTTGGTTGAGGTCCCCTTCCACTTGCGCGCGCCACCTAAGGCGAGGTCTTCCTCTACTGCGTTGTCCCGAATCGAAGACTCTTCGGGCCGGAGCGTTGGTGTCCATTCGCTCTACATGTCCTAGCCATCTTAGTCGACTGATTCGCACTTTTTTGACCAGGTCGATGTCGCTGCACAGCTCGTAGAGTACGGTGTTAAATCTCCTCCTCCAAAGCTCGTCAACGCAAACGGGACCGAAAATCACTCAAAGAATTTTGCGTTCGAAACGACCAAGGAGATCTTCATCCGCTTTTGCTAATGTCCACGCTTCTGCGCCGTAGAGCAGGACTGGGATGATGAGGGTCTTATACAAAGTCTCCTTAGTGTTTTTTGACAAGGCCTTACAATTGCCAATTGCCTTCTTAGGCCAAAGAAACAGCGGTTGCCAAGTGTAATTCTTCGTTTGATTTCTGATGTGATGTCGTTTTTACAATTTATAGCGGAGCCAAGGTATACAAAGTCCCTAACTACCTCAAAGTTGTAGCTGTATATCGTGACGTTCTGTCCGATTCGTCGATGTTGTGTGTCCCTTCTTGTTGACAGCATATACTTGGTTTTGCACTCATTCACCACTAAACCCATTTTTGCCGCTTCTGTGCTAATACTTGCAAACGCACCAGTGACAGCTCGCTGTGTTCTGCCAATTATGTCAATGTCGTCAGCATATGCAAGTACATAGTTGCACAGACTTTTGAAAAATTGTCAGCGCATCACCTTGTCTAAATCCTTTTTTGACATCAAAGGTCTCGGTGAGATTGTTTCCGACCTTTATGGAGCAGCGCGCAAATTATATAAAAAAAAAAAAAACATAGGGACGGGGTACAGTCCGCTTGGGCGAACTGTTGGATACCCTATTCTTATTCCTATCCCTCATAAGTGGGCGTGACAAAAGTCTAAGTATGGTTGAATTGTAAAGAACGCTCTACATATTTTGTTATATAACATTTAAAGGATTTTATCAAAAAAAAACGCTCCCTAGCTCAAACTTGGGTGTTTCAATAAAAATGTTTTATTTAACTGTGGGCGTGTCAGTAGGCGGATTTAAAAAAAATTAACACATGAGCATAAAGGGCCCCCTAGAGAGTATATATTATAAATTTCAGCTCCCTAGCTCAAATTTTGGGTTTTCAATAAATTGTTTTATTTATTTGTGGGCGTGTCAGTGGGCGGATTTTGAAAATGTTATATCCCGAGCAGTTTTAGGAGCCATAGATCATATATACAAAATTTCAGCTTTCTAGCTCAAAATTCGATTTTTTCCAAAATTTTGTTTTTTTGAGTTTGTGGGCGTGTCTGTGGGCGGATTTCAAAAATTCGTAAACTGGATTATTTCGGGAAACTAGAGAGTATATGGTTAAAATTTCAGCTCTCTAGGCCCAGTTTAAAGGCCTAATTTTTGCCGACGGACGGACGGACGGACGGACATGGCTAGATCGATATTACTATCGATGCTGATCATAAATATAGTAACTTTTAGGGGTCTACGGGCAATATTAAGGTACGTATGTTACAAACCATGCGTCAAAATTAATAACCCTTAGAATAGGGTATAAAAAAGCGGGCGTTCTCCATCGTCATTCTGCACAATCTGAAAAGTTTGGCATGGATGCCAAAACTAGACATGTCTCTGTATAGCTCGTCTCTATAGATGCTGTCATATGCGGCCTTAAAATCGATAAAAAGATGGTGGGTATCGATTTGGACTTCTTGGGTTTTCTCCAGGATCTCCCGTAGTGTGAATATTTGATCGGTCGTGGACTTATCGGGCCCAAAACCGCGCTGGTAGGGACCAAACAGGTCGTTGACGAATGGTTTCAGGCGTTCACACAGTACAGTAGACATGATCTTATAGGCAGTATTCAGGAGACTGATGCCTCTATATTTGGCGATGTACTAAACTTACTTAAAACAAAAATTGTCGCTGCTTTTGCAGCTAAACTGCTTCTGCCAACATTTGGAAAACCTCCGCATTGACTTCACCGAACGATAGCAGGACATTTTGAAATTGGAAATACCAGACTGGGTGTTGGATCCATTTTCAAATGTCAATGCAGCAATGCCACCTCAGCTGGAAGAAGAACTTATAGAATTGACAACAAACGAGGATATAAAAATCAAGTTCAAAAATGGCTACCAAGAATTTTGGCTACAAAAACCGATCCCGCAATTGCACCCTGGATTGTGGTTAATCGTTCAACGATTTTTGATAGCATTACCATCGTCATACTTGTGTGAACGCTGTGGCAACGCTGCTTACTAAAAAGGGAAATCGTTTGCATGTTACCGAACGTGGCGACTTGCGGCTGTTCTTGAGTAAATTGGAACCTGATATCAACAAACTTATTAAACAGCATCAGATTCATCCTTCACAATAGTTTTTATATTAGAATCGATTATGTTTGTTTTATTTGAATAAAAGATACTCTGTCTGAATACTATAAAGATGCGTTTCAATAATCATTCTCATTGGCAGGTCTAATCCGTAAGAGTTAACTTGAGACCTGAGCGCCGTTGTGTACTATCTACTGCGCTCAGGTCTTAAGTTAACTCTTGCGGGTTATAGTAAAAGTCTAGTTTAGAATGAATGTTTAATCTTCGCTCACAATAAATAATTATTTTATTTTGAAGTTATGGTGATTTTTAAGTAGGGGAAAAAGTGGGGGCGCTAAAAAATAATTTATTCTCAAAGTGGGCAGTAGACAAAATAAGTTTGGGAACCCCTGCTCTACACCATCGCCACCCAGAGCAGGTATAGTATCTTTATATTTACAGACGCTATATTTTATAAACTGAAATAAATAAAATATATGTTACTATGTATACCTATTGTAAATTTACCAAAAGTCTCAATGAATAATTCAATTCAATTCAGTTATTCGCATTTAAAATTAAATAGATTACGTACCGCATAACTTCATATCCGAAAACAGAGTTTCAAAATATTTGTCTTCACGGAGGCCATCAATGACTTTGTTTCTTACGAAGTCGTAGATTTTTGTGTATTTTTCACGATCTGGGTCAATATTGATGCATTTACAAATAACCTTGTAAACTTCATCTGACTGTAAGAAATAAAAAAAATTGTGGCATTAGGTTTATATATATACAAGGTGGCGCAAAAATAACCTTCCGATGTTTTTTGGCCACCGACCGATTATTGCTCAAATAAATAGTCACCAATATTCCGCGTTCTGGAGCAGTGTAGCGTAACATTGTTTATTAACGTGTATTTCGCATGTGTTTACTACACAAATGTCAAAACAGAACTGACATTAGGGGCCAATCGCAAAATTTATAGCATTTTCTGATAGGAGGATTACTTTTGCGCCACCTTGTATAACTGTAGTTTAAAAGAAACAATTAGGTATCCCCGCCTATCACATAACCCGACGACTCTTTATTTCTCAAGTACGAATAGGTCAAGTTAAAGCTTCGTCCAATTTTGGAAGCTATAGCACGCCCGGTTAATCCTTGTTCCTTAAGTAAATCGATCTTAGCCTTCTCAACACTGCTAAGTGATTTTTTTCTACCCATCGTTCTCCAAATTTACAAACAAATGACAATTAAATAAATTAATTCACTCAGAAAACTTTAAAAATTATTTAAACGGGTTAATCTTCTCGGAACACACATGAACAATGAAGATAATGACTATTTTACATTTTTCCGTATGAAATGCTTTGCGAGAGAGCCAGAGAAAAAGTAACGGAGCTTTTTGAATTATTCTTTCTCAATTCTTTTGACAACATTATAGACAAATAGTTAGCAGCATCAAATTATAGATTCATGTACATTATGTGGAAATAATGAGCCATATAGATTTGAAAAAGTTTGTACCTATTCAGTTGGAACGGAGTGTATTATCACATTTGTCATTTTCCACGATGGCAGGAAATTACGCCCAAAGAAATAACGTCCGAAAGGGCAAAATGAAATAAGGCCCAAAAAGTTGGACTCCTAGAATTTAGTCAGACTTTGGCAACAGGTTAGTCACAGCTCACGGCAGCACCGCAACTGACCCAAGTGGGGCCAGCACCAGCGCTGCCGCTAAGGCTGCAGCTTCAAGCACGGCAACAACTGTGCCAGAAAAAGAAGCTACAAGCGCGAAGTCAAGCGCAGCCAGAGAAAGCCAAACACGATTCAGGCCTAAGTTAGGTATGGATCGTAAGAAAGCACTGGCACAAGAAGGACATAAAAACAAAAGTCCTAGAGGCAGACAAAGTGGTCCTCCTCAACAGGGTATCGTACGTAGGAGAGGTGATAACAAGCCCAATAGAGTACGAAACCCTGAATACAGACGCAAATGACCACCCGTCTCAGCGTTTTGCACAGGGCTATGGGTGCATCGGACACCTTTAGCCAGCGATGTGCCGAAGGGAACATTGCTATTGGACTAATCCAGGAACATTGGGCAACCAATGGTAAGATATCCGGATTAAATTGTAAACACAGAGAGCTAATTTTCGCCAAAGGTCCTTTCAGACCAAGGGCGGCTATCTCTATTAAGAAAGATATAAAATTTTCTCTCATTCCAGTTTTCACAACTAGGGACCTGGTGGCGGTTCTAATAGAGCGCCACAAAGGCCGAGAGCTGCATAAATTTGTATGCGCATCGGCGTACTTTCCTGGAGACACGGATGCAGTGCCTCCCTTACCAGTACAGGAACTTGTCCGGTACTGTGAGGACCAGAAAGTACATATACTAATCGGCTGCGACGCAAACGCACATAATACCATCTGGGGCAGCCGAGATACAAACAACAGAGGTGAGTCGTTATTAGAATATCTATATAGCAATAACCTCGTCTTTCTAAACAAGGGAAATAGTCCTACATTTAGAAATTCTATAAGAGAAGAAGTTTTAGACCTTACTATATCATCTCCTTTTATGAAGGATATTATAGAGGGATGGCACGTGTCTGGCGAGGCATCTCTATCGGATCATATGCACATCCGTTTTGAGATAAGATGCAATGCCGAACACGCGTCGGCGTCAGTCCGTAATGACAACAGACTGACTAATTGGAGAACTTACCGCGAAAATCTTGCGGTCAGATCTGACATGCTGCCAGAAGCACCATCAACTACAATTGATGCAGATGCTGCGCAATGTCAAATAAATGATATTATTCTTACCTCTTTCAAAAATAGTTGCAAGGTTAAAAGAACCGTGGTTAAAAGGTGCGTACCATGGTGGAATGATAACCTTGAGTCTATTCGAAAGAGGGTGAGAAAGCTTTTTAACAAAGCCAAACGCACCGGCACATGGGAACAATATAAATCCATGCTGACCATATACAACTTAGAGTTGCGCAGATCCAAAAGAGCCTCATGGCGTGCAAACTGTGAGAAGATAGAAAAACTTCCAGAGGTGGCACGCCTCCAAAGGGCACTGTCAACGGATCAAGAAAAAGGCATGGGATTGTTAATCAAATCAGATGGTTCAATCACACGCGACCGGGAAGAAACGTTGAAAACTTTGCTTCAGGCTCACTTCCCAGGTTCTCACACGATGGTCATTACAGACGACCATACAGCGGAGATCTCAATTCCAAGAAACTTCAGCAGAATTAATAGTTTATCCGGAACACTTTTTACTCCGGATAAGGTTAAATGGGCAATTAACTCATTTAAACCATTCAAGGCATCAGGAACAGACGGTATTTTTCCAGCCCTCATTCAAAATGGAATAGAATTTTTACTACCATCCATGATTGCCTTATTTAGGTTCAGCTTCAACTGGGGCTATATACCAGTTACCTGGAGGGAGGTAAACGTAGTATTTATACCTAAACCGAGAAATAAGCCGAGAGAATTACCTAAATCATATCGTCCGATAAGCCTGACATCGTTTTTTCTGAAAACAATGGAAAGGATTATTGACATTCACATTAGAGAATGCATATCAAAAAGCATGCCTCTGCACCCTCACCAATATGCGTACCAAAAGGGCAAATCCACGGAAGGCGCTCTGTTAAGACTAACTTCAGAGATAAAAAACGCCTACCGTTGCAAAGAGATCGCACTTTGTGCCTTTCTGGACATAGAGGGTGCTTTCGACAACACTGGATATGAATCCATATCAAATGCTTTGTACCATAGAAACATAGATAAAACAACTATTAAATGGATCAAAGGATGCTGGAAAGTCGCAAAATAACTTCCTCGTCAGGAACGACCTCAGTATCAGTAACAGCCGTAAGGGGCTGCCCACAAGGGGGAGTACTCTCACCCCTTCTGTGGTCATTGGTCATCGATGACCTGCTACACAAGATGAGCAATTTGGGCTACACCACAATTGGGTACGCCGATGATATTGTCATCATAGTTACGGGCAAAGACTCAATAGGAGTCACATCAAAAATGAAAAATGCTCTAAAGACAGCCATAGACTGGTGCATTAAGGAAAATCTTTCCATAAATCCCAGTAAAGCCGTCATCGTTCCTTTCACTAAAAGGAGGAAATTAGACCTAGGCCTAATCACAACAAACGACACGGTCGTAGAGTATTCCGACGAAGTCAAGTATCTTGGAGTAATCCTGGACAAGAGACTTAACTGGAACTCTCACATAAACAACAAAATCAGTAAAGCTAATAGAGCTTTACGGGCCTGTCGTCGCACATATGGTAGAACCTGGGGAATCTCTCCAAAGATCGTCCACTGGATCTACACAGTGATGATAAGACCCATCATAACATACGCCTCCATAGTATGGTGGACAAAATCCACACAAAAGGTCGCAATAGAGAAGCTCAAAAAGGTACAACGGCTTGCGTGCCTTTGTATCTCCGGAGCCATGCGAACCTGTCCAACAGCTGCCATAGAGGCAATAACAGGAATCACACCTCTCCACATATACATTCAAAAAGTGGCGATCCGCAGTGCAATAAGTCTAATACAGTTAAACGAGATAAGTCTTAATGATCACCCGGATCTAAAGACCCTTCTCGATGAACTGCCAGAACTTAACAGGAACTGCGCGGTCACAGACCGCATTCAAAAAACATTATGCTTCAACAAACGGTTCTCCACGGAGATCCCCAAGAGAGAAGCATGGGTTAGTAATAACCCACCAAACAGCCACAACGGCATAAAGTGGTATACGGATGGTTCTAAAATGGAAACGGGGGTAGGAGCGGGAATATACGGACCACACAAATGCTTTACGATACCCATGGGAAAAAGTCCCAGCGTATTTCAAGCAGAGCTCCACGCCATTCAAGAATGCGCCAGCCATATTATTTTATCTGGCATAAAAGGTGCAACCATCCATATTTTCACGGATAGTCAAGCAGCTATAAACGCCCTTAGCTCGTATACCATTGACTCCAAATCAGTCATGTACTGCTTCAATATCCTACAAACAGTCGGAATAAGAAACAAGACCAAATTATGGTGGGTTCCGGGTCATGTCGGGGTAGAAGGTAACGAAAAGGCCGAACTGGCCCGAAAAGGTTCAGAAACACCTTTCATAGGTCCCGAACCTTTCTGCTGCACTCCTAGATCAGCAGCAACGGCAGCAATTAAAAGCTGGGAACATAGAAAATGTATCTATCTTTGGGAAAGCATCCCAGGTCTAAGACAATAAAAATGCCAGCAAATGTCTAAACCTAAGCAGGCACGATATCAAAAACCTAGTAGGTTACCTTACTGGTCACCATGGTTTAAGATATCATCTACACAAAATGAGAATATCAGACTCTCCTGAGTGCCGACTCTGTCTTGAAGAGGACGAGTCAGCTGAACACATTTTATGTGAATGTCCAGCCCTTAATGGAATTAGAAAGAAGATCTTTCTCAGGGAACAATTGAGCCCCGAGGACATAAAGAATTCTTCTACTGGTAAAATTGTCCGCTTTACACGGAGAGTGGAAATTTTACTAGTTTAAAATTTTTCTGGCCCATACGGTACAAAAGATCTTTAAGGTCGAAGTACCCCCCCCCCCCCCCCCCCTTTTTATAAATCGCCTTGGCGAGCCAGAATTTAAAAAAAAAATTGGCAACAGGTTGGGCTATGGAAAAAATGTTAGGTAGTCCTGGGTGGAATTCGAATGTGGTTATACTAGCAGTTCTTGTGCGACCTATTATGCCGAATGCTCGTGGGAATCAAAATTTTGACATTAATGTTTTCTTTAGTTACAACCATTTTTAACTTCCCAGTGGAAGTTCTTGTAATGGGGCCGATTTTGTGAATCGCGGATTTTGACATATCTCCACGTTTCAAGGTCACCAGAATCCAAATTCAACGTTTTTATACAGATGTCTGTCCGTGTGTATGTACGTATGTGCGTATGTACGTATGTGCGTATGTACGTATGTGCGTATGTACGTATCTGCGTTCGGAATTATCTTTCGCCACGATTATCTGGAGAACCACAGATGATATTGGCACGGGTTTATTCGAAGCGTAATTACGTAACTCAGAACTGATTAAGTTTTCAGCGAAATCGATCCAGCCGTTTTTTGTTAATAAATAAATAACTAAAAAAATAAGTTAAACTAGCTGAATTTTGAAATTGATGATTTGTACTATTATAAGTTGTTGTAATGTGGTGGCGAAGGTTTTCTGTCGGATGGGTAGATGACTGACCAAGGAGGAAAGGCCATAGCCTCTCGCCTTGAGTTAGTCGTCACAGCCCGAGAATCCTGGAGATCCGGTGCCTGCACAGCTTAGGCTGGGCAGACACCGGGCTCAGAAAGGAAACCAGAGGAACAGATGTTTCTGGATAGGAACACTGTTTCTAAGACCGTCATACGTGGTGAAGAACCACATCCTGCACGAGGTGCCACTGCTTTCGACTAAATATGACGGATCTAGAGCGGGAAACTCGATAAAAACCCGTAATCCCGGGTAAGAACGACCGTGCCCATGGGATGTATGGCACAATGTCATGGTGTCTTCTAACGGTGAACTCTAGATACCTGGGGACCTCTAGTTTCAATTTAATTCCCCTTCTCTGTATACAGGGGGTGAGTACAGAGCGACATCTTCTTCCCCCTTACTCGTGGTAACAATAACAAACAAAAAACAAACAAAGGGACTGGTGCAAATGAATCGGGCACCATGAACTTCAATAAAACCGATTCTCAAACAACGACAACACCATTGACAAAAATGACGGAGGAGGAAGAAAATCTTCTACTCCAGGAACCGTCAACTAGTAGGGCAGTTTCGGCTGGGGGAAGCGTAGGAACGGTCGATCTCAACCTTGAGAAACTCTTCCTTGAAGAGGATGACAATCGTTCCATCGCCAGCTCATCCAAATTTTCAATTTCATCCACTGCATCGTTGAGGAAAAAACTCCTAAACTGTAAAAACACGATCAGTAAGCTGAGGAAAAAACATACCCTAGAGGACAGAGAGAAACGACGGCTTCAAAACGCTCTCGACTTTCTGGAAGGCCAGTCTTTGGACTGCGACAAGCCCCGTGCTGACTCGCCACCGAAGACAGCCTTCCCCGAAGCTTTGAGTGAGGGTGCACTCATGCGACCACCAATGCCTGTGATATGCCATAGCCTATCGGGGCACGGGTCTGTCGCATCTGAACCCGCCAAGGAAGCAGACGAGGTAAGGAACGTTTCACCGGGAGAGGCCAACTCGACGCTTGACAGTCTGTCTACGGTTGTCGATAAGCCAAATATACCTGTAACGGAGGTAAACCCGGCGATTGACAAAAAGCAGTCGGACCCGGCAAAGCAGCGCAAGAACGCGCGCCGACTGCTAACTAGGTTCAAAAACCGTGACCCTAGCTCCTTCACGGAAAGGGAAACGGTACAGCTAGCTAGGGCTCGGGAGACCATCAAGTCGACCGAGGCAACGTGGCGCAGCAGCCAACAAAACAGGACGCAGAACCGGACAGGTAAAGGGAGTCTGACTGGACCAAGGGAGAAATGCCACTCGCCTTTCGCCTTGAGTAGGTCGGAACCCGAAAAGCCGAGTGCCGACCCAGCAAAGGATACGTCCCAAACTGGAAAGGAACCTGGCGACTCCAAGAAGGTTCTGCAAAAAGGTAGGTCAGGGCCTAGCTTAACTAGGGCGCAGGCCTCTGGAGGGGTTGGCGTGAGACTGACTGCAGCGAGGACGAAATGCCAAACGCCTTTCACCTCGACTGCAGCTGGTCCAAAGCGCTCGGCAGCTGCCCCAGGCAAGGATTCGTCCGAACCTGAGGGGGCTCCTGGTTGCTCCAAAAGAGGTCGGCACGACATCACACTCTCCCCGGTTGTAGGCAGGCAGGCTAAAAAGCCAAAATATGCAGAAAAGGTCAAGGAAGGTCTTCGTGTCGCAATTATCGACCTTGGAAATCCAGAGCGAAGACTTACCGAAGACCAATGGAAACTGATTGAACTTCGAATCCTAGATGGTGTCAACGACGCTATTCTGAAGGCCGATGGCACAGTCCCTCTCTTTGGACAGCTAACCACCTTCAAGGGATTTAAGATTATGGAATGCGATAATAACAACACCCTACACTGGTTGAAGAATTTCGTCGTCAACACAGACGCACCGTGGTCAAACGCTGACCTACGCGTCGTTGACAGAAAAGAAATTCTGAACATAACAAGACCAAAAGGACGCATTCTTATTCAAGGACCGTACTTGCCCGTGGAAAGAATTGAACGCAACCTGCAGTTCCTTAACCCGGAATTACAAAGCAAGGAGTGGAAAGTTCTGGAAACGGGGGAACACACTGAGAACGGTATGGAAGTTACCGTACTCCTCAGCCACAAATCGTTGCCGCTACTACGTAACCAGCAGTTCAAGGTTCGCGTAGGCATAACGCGCTGTAAAATGCGGCTACTGGCGGCAACACACAAGAAGGACAGGAAAGAAGAAGCTGGTCGTCATGAAGATAGTACAAATCAATCTTCACCACAGTAAGGCGGCCAGCGCCAATCTTGTTCTTCTCATGAGAACAAAAAATATAGACGTCGCCCTGGTTCAAGAACCCTGGATCATCCGGGGTGAGATAAAAGGGCTGAACCATAAGGATCTGGTTGTCTACAACACCAACACACCAGATCACAGTAAGAAACGTACATGTATTGTCGCTAGAAAACAGATTAACCTATTTCTCTTATCTAGCTACAGCAATACTGGCCAGACAGTAATCATATGGGAGCGAGCAGGCAGAAGCCCGCTGATACTCGCGTCAATATATATGCCACACGACTCTCCAGGAAGTCCACCGTCCGATCTAACCAGGCTGCTGGTTGTGAAAGCTGAGCGTGAAAAATGGGATTTCATCCTAGGATGCGACGCCAACTCCCATCATGCTCAATGGGGTAGCACCGACACAAACGTGAGAGGTGAGTCCCTTTTTGAATTTATTATTGAACACAATATATTGATAGCCAATAGTGGCAATGAACCAACCTTCGTAACTAGGAATAGACGTGAGGTACTAGATGTTACACTTTGTAACAACTCACAAACTATGAATGTGCGAGAATGGAAAGTTTCTACAGAAGCATCCTTTTCAGACCACAGGATTATAGAGTTCCTAACTGACGAGAAAGCAGACCCGATAAAGAAATTTAGGAATCCCAGATTGACAAACTGGGATACATTCCTCAGAGAAGTAGGAAAGTATAGTAGGAAACTTCAACGACAAACACTGGTCACACCAGATGAGATCGACGCAGGTACAGAATACTTAAACAAAATTCTGACAAATGCGTACGTTAAAGCCTGTCCTTTACGGACAATAAAGAACACAAAGCACCCACCATGGTGGTCAAAGGAATTGTCTAAAATTAGGACAAAAACTAGAGCTCTATTTAATGCGGCGAAAGCCTCCAATCTCCCAACGGACTGGGACCTGTATAAGGCCAGTCATAGGAAATTCAAGAGCTCCATAGTAAGTGCTAAACGCACGGCTTGGCATACATTCTGTAGTGACGTTGAGAGCACAACGGAATCTTCCAGGCTTAGGAAAATTCTGTCCAAACAACCCTGTGTTCCAGGTTTTATTAAGGACAGTTGCGGAAACTGGACACAGTCCTGCACAGAAACCCTAGAGCTCTTGTTACGGACTCACTTTCCAGGGTGCGCCCCGAGTCCAGGTAACAACTTAGAGGCGGAAATTACTCCTACAACTGTTTCAGTGGTTCCAGAAGGAGTAATAACCGAAGAAAAGCTTAACTGGGCAATTGATACACTATCTCCCTTCAAATCACCTGGGAGAGATGGGATTTTCCCTATTATACTCCAGAAGACAAAGACCGTTATCATACCGGTTCTCAAACGACTTTTCACACGAAGTCTGGAGTGCGGCTACATTCCTAAAGCCTGGCGGGAAGTGAAGGTAGTATTTATTCCCAAGGCAGGAAAATCTAGTCACATCCATGCCAAGGACTTCAGACCGATAAGCCTGACATCTTTCATCCTAAAAACGTTTGAAAAGCTAATGAACATTTATATTCGCAGTCGACTCAACTATAGCGCGATCTCCACCGCCCAACACGCTTACATTAAAGGCAAAGGAGTGGAAACTGCGCTACACGACGTCGTCAGCACTATAGAAAAGTCTCTCAAGGACAAAGAATACACACTTGCAGCGTTTTTAGACATTGAAGGAGCATTCAACAATGTGGAAACGCGAGCAGTGGAAAGAGCATTGCAGAACTCCAACGTCGATCAGTCTCTCACTAATGTGATAATGAGCCTGCTCAATGGAAGGTACATCAATGCAACACTAGGCGATAATGACCTAAGAGTCGTAGCGTCCAGAGGCACACCACAAGGTGGAGTCATATCACCCTTACTCTGGGTCCTTGTTGTAAATGAAATACTCCTAAAGTTCGAAAACAGAGGGGTCAAAGCAATTGCATACGCGGATGACGTAGTATTGCTTGCGACAGGAAAATTCCTTTCAACCCTGAGCGAACTGTTAGAAAACTCCCTGAGGACACTCACTGCGTGGACAAGACAATGCGGTCTTGGGATCAACCCACAAAAGACTGAAATGGTGTTGTTCACTAATAAAAGGAGAATACCAGAATTCAAACCACCAGAAATTGAGGGAATACCCTTGAAGGTGATGGAGAGTGCGAAATATCTAGGAATTATCCTCGATAAAAAGCTGAGTTGGAAGCCAAACGTCGATGACAGAGTTAGGAAAGCGGCGAACGCTTTTTACGCATGCAACCGTATCTTCGGCAAAAAATGGGGTCCAAACCCAAAAATAATTCTGTGGATGTATACGGCAATTGTGCGACCAATACTCACATACGGCAGCTTAGTCTGGTGGCAAGCCACAGACAAGGCAACCAATCTCAAGGTGATGGCAAAAATACAAAGACTAGCATGTATAGGGACAACCAGTGCAATGAGAACAACCCCAACCGCTGGCTTGGAAGCCATTCTCAATCTGCCACCATTAGATCTATACATGCAGGAATCGGCTGCAAAAAGTGCCTTGAGGATCAGCCAAACAAACAGCTGGAACCCGAGTCATTTTGGACACGCACTGATTCTGAACATGTACGTAGGAAACAACATCATATCTGACTACATGTCTCCTTATTTAGATTTCGAAAAACCATTCTCTTGTTCATTTCCGAGCAAGGAGGAATGGTACGCAAACGAACCCATGAAAAGGAAATCGATTTCCATCTTTACAGACGGATCAAAGATGGACTGTGGAACGGGTGCTGGGCTATTCTCAGAGGAACTACACATTAACAGATCGATTAGATTACCTGATCACTGTAGTGTATTCCAAGCAGAAGTCTTAGCAATCACTGAAGTCGCAAGCATGATATCAATGATGGCGATACCACACAGTGATATTACCATTTTTATTGATAGTCAGGCGGCCATTAAAGCGGTGTCAGCCACAGAAATAAAGTCCTTACTTGTTCGCCGCTGCCGCGAGGAGCTCAAAACTCTTGGCACAAAGCACAAAACGAGTCTCTGCTGGGTCCCTGGACACAAGGACATATCCGGCAACGAGTGAGCTGACGAACTGGCAAGAAAGGGGTCTGCGATGGACCATGAACAGGCGCTTCAGTCGGTTAAACCACCACTCTGTAACCTCAGAGAAAGAGTGGAATACAAAACACGAATGAAAGCCAACAACAGGTGGTTGTCACTAACCACTTGTGACATATCACGCAAGCTGTGGCCAAAGTATGATAAGGGCCGAACCAACAAACTTTTACGTTACGACAGGGCATCGCTGTCAAAGTTGATCGGTACTCTTACTGGCCACAACCTGCTAAGGAATCACACAATGAAACTAAATCTCAAGGATGACGACATCTGTAGGGGCTGCGGTGATGAGGAAACTCATGAGGACACACCTCACTTTCTCTGTCACTGTCCAAGC
Organism: Portevinia maculata; assembly: GCA_949715645.1. NCBI lineage: Eukaryota > Metazoa > Arthropoda > Insecta > Diptera > Syrphidae > Portevinia > Portevinia maculata. The sequence continues at coordinate 229,146,901 of OX454526.1, forward strand.
CTGTGTCACCTGAGGAACAGAACACTTGGAAGATACTTCTTCCAAGACATTCAAGAACTTTCTGATGTCTCACTAACAAATCTTTACAGGTTTATACGGACATCCAAATGGCTGGACAGACTGGAGTAAGAAGGAAACCAAGGAGGAAGGACCAAGGCCAGAACAGCGAGGCCAACACTCCCAACAAAGGGTATCACAATGGGACCACATGGACCTAAGTGTGATGTAGCAGATTTGCTCTGTTCCATCAGCCCGTTAACCTAACCTAACCTAATGGGGCCGATTTTGTGAATGGATATATCTCCGCGTTTAAGGGTCACCAGAATCCAAATACAAAGTTTTAATAGAGATGTCTGTGTGTGTGTGTGTGTGTGTGTGTGTGTGTGTGTGTGTGTGTGTGTGTGTGTGTGTGTGTGTGTGTGTGTGTGTACGTATGTGTGTATGTGCGTATATTCGTATGTGCGTTCGGAATTATCTTTCGCCACGATTATCTCGAGAACCAAAGAGGATATTAATATGGGACCGGTTTAATTCGAAGCGTAATTACGTAACTCAGAATTTATTAAGTTTCCAGCGAAATCGGTCCAGCCTTTTTTTTGTTAGTAAAAAAATAACTAAAATAATTTGCCTTTATTTGTACTATTTATTGTCATTTGTTATTGAGCAAATCATTATTACATTGTGGTCCGTTATGTCGTATACATGTAAATGTACAGGTCTCCATGTTCATAACAATTGTTGCATTAACATATATCACACTTCGCTGTTATTAACAACATTTAATTTCCATGAACAATATTAAAGAGCATTATTTAATATTAAAAATGTCTTAACCATATCTTATGGTTAACCACATTTCAAAATTTCCCACTAATTACATAAATCATATTGATCCCACTGGGAAGTTAGTCGTGTGGACCTTGCGGGTCCCACCCAGACCACTTTTTTGTTTCGCACTCGAGGTTGCATTGTTCTATGTGTTTGACTAGACTTTAAACTCTGAACTTCTCTTGTCAAAGTCAAAGTCGAAGTTTAAGTTTTGATGTGTTTCTACCATAAGCCTATTTAAGAATAACATTCCTGGTTTTCCAGTTTGTTGATTAGCATTAGGGTGCCTTCCTCTTGCTTGGCTATGTAAGCTCATTAGTTATTACATTACTATACAAAGTAACATGCATATTAATTGTTTACGCACTTTGCATCCAATTCCTTTCCAGGTCAAATTTAGGGTAGAAAACAAAGTATGAGCAGAAGTATAGGAAGGAATAGCTAGAGGAACCTCTTTTTAAAAATGGGCTCCGTAAAAGTCCAGACAATTTTATGGAATGCAAATGTATTGTTTGCAATGTTAACTTCGACAAACCTGAGAAAAATGGATTTTAACTCTTTACTGCACTAGGACACCCTTCGACTAATGGCCTTGCAGAGCGGTATGTGTAAACTCTCAAGTTGAAGTTAGAGAAGATGCACAATGATCCAGGCCATATCGAGAAATTGCATCAGATAGTTACATTCGCAGATTATGAAGTGATTGTAAGTCAACCCGCCGGTTATGGACCCGTGTCTCAAGTACCAGCAGCACCTCCTCCTCCCGAGATTCAAGTTCCTCGACGAACAGGCGGGCAAAATAGACAACCTATTAGATTCAGAAATTAGAATTTCGGTGATATCGATTGACTTAGTTGGATTGGAAATATTTTTTTGACCAGGGGAAGAGTGTTGTGTACGCAACATGATGTCTCTGCCTGTCATCGGCGGCTGACATGAGCTGTCATCTCTAGCTTCTCTGTCATTCTCTTTTTTTACACAGTCAAGGAACACGTGAATTTTGTATCCTACATTTACTGTTCCCAATTAGAATTTAATATAATAAAGTATTATATCTAAGCGTTTATTAATATATATATTTCATTTCAAATATATAGCAAATACCTATTGCAGAATTTTGAAATTTCATTAGGAATTTAAGGAACTACAAAGATCAATTAATTTTTTCAAACCTTTCAAAGATTTCAGTAATTGTGCGAAGTCTCCCGCATTCAAACGCGAACGTATTTGTATTACTTTGTTTGTACCTAAATAGAATAAGTTTCTTATTGTTGTTTACGTGGATCATTTAAAGTGGTTCTTAAAGGCAAGGCAGTCTTAAATCTCCTGTTACTTCAGTAAGCCCAACAGGAGATCTGTTTTTCACATTTTCCAGCGGTAACACTGTTTCTTCGTTCCAGTATCCATTTCCAGAAGCACTCGGAAGAGAATTTCCATTTGACGTGCTCTATGTACTCTTTTCTCCTGCTTCGTAAACAATGCATAGACTTATTTAAATTCATATATTGTTTGTTTAATAGAGACCATCACTAAAAGCACACCGCAGACCCTATTTATTACATGCACCTACATACCTATCTTAATTACACATTTTAACATTCCTAAATACTAAAGTTCGTAACTTGTTGTTGAAGAAACTTCGATTGAAAAGAGAACATGGTGTGAAATGTATAGTCCGTACCAAAACAGTTGGCCAACGGTCGATTGCGCAGAGAGAGGATTTAAGAGAACAAAAATGACGCGAAAGAGATTTAATCACTAAGCGTTTTTGCCTGTAATTTACAATGCGTAACCCAACTTTACAGTGCTTAGAACTAAAATGCTGTTGAATATCTAAATAAACTTAATTTTTTATTATGAGGTCGACTTTTATACATTTCTACCTAGAAGTCCGATTGTATTTGAAAGGGTTCCCAACCCTTTTTATGGTTGAACATTTCGTGGTTTAGCGCTAGGTACCTGTATGGGTGGTGTGCTTGGTTAGCATTAATTTTATGATGTTTGATTTTACCTGTTTGACTTAAGTGTAAAAGTTTTACGACATGATTAGTGTTTGCATTTGGTTACCTGTAGGGGCAAGGAATAAATTTGTTGCTTAAAGTTTTTTATTTTAAGATAACGCATATATATTATGGATTTCCTATTTGGAATTCACTTTCACGAAAACAAAAGCATTGCTAGGACATAAGTTTATTAAAATAAAATAAATTGTCATGGATCTTTCAAGAAAAGGAAAACCAATAGGAAGTCTAGGACGTAAGATCGTTGTTAGGATATATTACAAAAAAATTGAAGAAGCTAGGAATTTATGTATAGATAATCCCATCACATACGCAAATTCACAGACAGAGGAGTTTACGGGAATTTCGGCCCGAACAATAAGATGGATAATTAAAGAATATGAGAAGAAAGGCGCTATTGAATCTCCAACTAAAAGAGTACCACATACAAAATGGAAAACTGGATTGGACGAATTTGGTATCACAGCTGTTCGGCGAATTATATACAACTTCCACATTGAAGAAAAAATGATGATAACATTAAAAATGTTAAGACAACGGGTGCAGGAAGATTTGGAGCTGAACCTAAGCAATATATCGCTACATAGGATTTTAAAAAGAAATGGATTTTCTTATAGGAAAACGGAGAACAACCTTAAATTTCTTTGCGAAAGAAATGAAATCAAACTTTTACGAGTGAAATATCTGAGGAAGGTGCGGGAGTACAGGTCAGAAGGATATGAGATTATTTATTTGGACGAGAGCTATATTCACAGCTCTCACACAAGGCCAAGGGCATGGACTGACGGCACCAATCAAGGTTTAAAGGCGCCAATTTCAAAAGGCCAAAGGCTGATAATGGCGCATGCAGGTGGAGCGAAGGGCTTCGTGAATAATGCCTTGCTTTTATTTAAATCTGGGTCGAAAACAGGAGATTATCACGATGAGATGAATTTTGAAAATTTCTCCAAATGGATGAAGGATCAAGTTTTAAATAACCTAGAGGAACCATCGGTTATTGTAATGGACAACGCATCATATCACAACAAATGGGAACACAAGCAAATCACTTCTGCTTCCGTTAAATCGGAGATGTTAGAATGGCTTTCCGTCAACAATATACCGCATTCTTCAAAAATGCTCAAAGTCGAACTTTATGACCTTATAAAGCGACATCGGACTAATCACCACCCCAAGCATAAGATTGACGATATGATTCACGGCGCGGGACACGAAGTACTACGATTGCCACCCTATCATCCAGATCTCAACCCTATTGAAAAGATCTGGGCAACAGTCAAGGGAAGAGTCGGAAGCCGAAATACAACGTTTAGATTATCGGATGTTCAGAAACTAGCTGAAGAAGAATTTTCAAAAATAACAGTTGAAGATTGGCGCAAAGTTTGTGAAAAAATTATAAGGACAGAGGAGGAATACTTTTCACACGAGCAGATGTGGGACACAATGTCGGATGCAATAATTATCAATCCAGGAGATGATTCTTCAACCGATTATGAAACTGACAGTTCTTCGAATTCAATTTAATATACATTAATATTAACTATTTCATATATAGGTAGCAAAATCAATAAATATTTTTATCTTAGTACTAAAACGTGTGTGTTTTTACTTCTTAATTCAAACCAAACCGAACCACCCATTTGGTATACTGGTGTTTTGTTTTGCTGCTCGCTGTAAATCTGTTTTATATTTGCAATTCATCGTCAATTTTATCTCGCTATAATTTACACTTTTAATCAAGGTTACAAATTTAAAAGTGGTGGGTAGTTCAAAAAGTTTTAAAAACTGCATTTCTTAAAAAAAATTATTGAAGAATCAAGAACGTTCACCATTTTGTCTTTAACGAACCGTTTAATACCCCATCCTCTTTTTTGTGACAGAAAATCGTGCCTATTGTTATTGGGCATAAAATCGTTTACGTTTCCAAAAAATTCCCAAATTGTAAATTTTTTATTAAATTTACCTACCTCGCCCAAATTCAATGATATAAACAAAAAAAATTTGGTGTGACACTGCAATTTACTTTACTTTGCGTGCCAATATCAGTACCTACATGATCAATATGCACGACACAATTAATAATGATCAACGAAAGCATAATGAGCAAATAGGGTTTAAATCTAAAACCGTACACCTTCATACAGACACAGTCACACAATCAATTCATGTGCAATGTTTTGCTTAATCTATCCGACCGTGATCACATCATACTCCTACAAGGAACCGACAAGACAAAAAACGAAACAATATATTTGCCTCCAAGTAAAGTTGACATATAATGGTCTATATTTTTCCTCCGCTCCTAATTTCAGTATAAAAGAAGGAAAATGAAGAAACCACCCTCAGTGAGATCGCGACAGCGATCTTGAACACAAGGCAGGGTATACGTCGTTTTTTATTATGGCTCCGCCCATTTTCGTCTCTTTATGCTTGTTTTTGCAATTTAAGAGATTGTAAAACACATTTTAAGAGACCTGCGCAGTAGAATGGCCAACTGTTTTGGTACGCACTATACCTGTACATAACATATGCTGACGTTGTGGTTCCCATGATTCGTATGTTGCTGTTGGTATCAGCGTCGTTTCTCGGGTCAAGTGGGTTGCGTGAGTGAAGGGGGATCACGCGGCTATACCGTAACTCGCACACCATTTAAGATGTTCATAGCCACATTCATCTTTAAGAAACATTGTGTCTAAAGTCTTCCACCTACTTATACTTTAAGAGGAACGAGGCCTGCCTCGTGGCATATTCCCGTTTTCTCTCTTTCTTTTTGGTTAAGCTATCTATATATAAGGACAATGCGTCAAAATAATTCTGCCATAAGCTGTATGAGCAAGAGTTTGATTAGTCGCGTTTCTTTGAGAAATGTATCCAAAAAAAAACATTATTTAAAATTGTAACCCAATATAGAAATGTTTACTCACAGAAACAGATATTAAACCATTTTTAAGCTGCTTGCAAAGAAAAGAGTTTTCATCTAGCTGAAGGCCCTAGGTGCTAGTACCGATAATTAATTTTAAGTTGATTACCCACACCATTTTTTTTTTTTTTTTTTTTTTTTTTTATTTTTTTTTTTAAAAAAAAGGAAATCCAAATCCCAGAGCACTCAGACTCGGTAACGTTCCATTGTACTACCAGGCAGAAATCCTCCTTTTGGTGTAGAGGCATGTGATTGGGTGGCGTATGTTGTTGTTCCCCATGGGGATTGAACCTGCACCGCACGGGTCACAAGCCAACACACTAACCTCTACACCGTCGCCACCCATACCCACACCATTAATACTATGTATATTTTGTATATTTTTGTTTCCCCGTATGTTTGTATTCATGGCCAAATGAGAATTTATCTAACTACTGCTCAAAAGTTAGCGTACATCTGCCTGTTCGCCTTACTTAGGCTTGACAATCAGGGCTTTAATACAATGATATCCATTAGTTTTGATTGTCACTGCCAATCCTTATGGGCAGAATTGACAGAGTTATTTTAAATCCAGATGAGATTTTTGTCCGTCTGGAGTTTACCATACGGATAGGTGTTATTTTTTATATTCTTTTATTTGTGTTCATAAGTTACCTTTTATGTTCAATGGAAATAAATTTTGGAGTTTAGCTGCTTAACCCAGATTCTCCTACTGTCCCATATGTGGGACTCCTGCATTTTGAATTTTTTAAAAATTAATTCAATTATCTGAATTTAAAATCTGAGGTTTATTCAATTCCTTTGAATATGTTGCCTAGTTGCGAACAAAAAAACTAGTTATATTTAGCGCATTTTCTCGCATTTAGTGTTTTTGAGTGAAGTGAAGTAAACTGATAAAACAATGTCATCAAGAAGGTAATTTTGAGATAATTTCAACAAAAAAATTTATAAATATTATTTGTACAATTCAATGTTAGAATGTCATGTTCTTTATTGCCTTTGTAAGATTTATGAAATTCTTCATGGGTTGTGCAAAATGAAGATTTTCTTATTGGTGTCCCATATATGGGACAGTAGGAGATTAGAGTTCATATCTGCTTTGTTTTGTAGATACATAAATTTGGATGAAGTCCTAGCTATATTGGAAGAAGATGAATCAGCACCGGCCACAATAACCTTGCTATAGTGCGTACCAAAACAGTTGGCCATTCTACTGCGCAGGTCTCTTAAAATGTGTTTTACAATCTCTTAAATTGCAAAAACAAGCATAAAGAGACGAAAATGGGCGGAGCCATAATAAAAAACGACGTATAGCCTGCCTTGTGTTCAAGATCGCTGTCGCGATCTCACTGAGGGTGGTTTCTTCATTTTCCTTCTTTTATACTGAAATTAGGAGCGGAGGAAAAATATAGACCATTATATGTCAACTTTACTTGGAGGCAAATATATTGTTTCGTTTTTTGTCTTGTCGGTTCTTTGTAGGAGTATGATGTGATCACGGTCGGATAGATTAAGCAAAACATTGCACATGAATTGATTGTGTGACTGTGTCTGTATGAAGGTGTACGGTTTTAGATTTAAACCCTATTTGCTCATTATGCTTTCGTTGATCATTATTAATTGTGTCGTGCATATTGATCATGTAGGTACTGATATTGGCACGCAAAGTAAAGTAAATTGCAGGATGGGGTATTAAACGGTTCGTTAAAGACAAAATGGTGAACGTTCTTGATTCTTCAATAATTTTTTTTAAGAAATGCAGTTTTTAAAACTTATTGAACTACCCACCACTTTTAAATTTGTAACCTTGATTAAAAGTGTAAATTATAGCGAGATAAAATTGACGATGAATTGCAAATATAAAACAGATTTACAGCGAGCAGCAAAACAAAACACCAGTATACCAAATGGGTGGTTCGGTTTGGTTTGAATTAAGAAGTAAAAACACACACGTTTTAGTACTAAGATAAAAATATTTATTGATTTTGCTACCTATATATGAAATAGTTAATATTAATGTATATTAAATTGAATTCGAAGAACTGTCAGTTTCATAATCGGTTGAAGAATCATCTCCTGGATTGATAATTATTGCATCCGACATTGTGTCCCACATCTGCTCGTGTGAAAAGTATTCCTCCTATGTCCTTATAATTTTTTCACAAACTTTGCGCCAATCTTCAACTGTTATTTTTGAAAATTCTTCTTCAGCTAGTTTCTGAACATCCGATAATCTAAACGTTGTATTTCGGCTTCCGACTCTTCCCTTGACTGTTGCCCAGATCTTTTCAATAGGGTTGAGATCTGGATGATAGGGTGGCAATCGTAGTACTTCGTGTCCCGCGCCGTGAATCATATCGTCAATCTTATGCTTGGGGTGGTGATTAGTCCGATGTCGCTTTATAAGGTCATAAAGTTCGACTTTGAGCATTTTTGAAGAATGCGGTATATTGTTGACGGAAAGCCATTATAACATCTCCGATTTAACGGAAGCAGAAGTGATTTGCTTGTGTTCCCATTTGTTGTGATATGATGCGTTGTCCATTACAATAACCGATGGTTCCTCTAGGTTATTTAAAACTTGATCCTTCATCCATTTGGAGAAATTTTCAAAATTCATCTCATCGTGATAATCTCCTGTTTTCAACCCAGATTTAAATAAAAGCAAGGCATTATTCACGAAGCCCTTCGCTCCACCTGCATGCGCCATTATCAGCCTTTGGCCTTTTGAAATTGGCGCCTTTAAACCTTGACTGGTGCCGTCAGTCCATGCCCTTGGCCTTGTGTGAGAGCTGTGAATATAGCTCTCGTCCAAATAAATAATCTCATATCCTTCTGACCTGTACTCCCGCACCTTCCTCAGATATTTCACTCGTAAAAGTTTGATTTCATTTCTTTCGCAAAGAAATTTACGGTTGTTCTCCGTTTTCCTATAAGAAAATCCATTTCTTTTTAAAATCCTATGTAGCGACATATTGCTTAGGTTCAGCTCCAAATCTTCCTGCACCCGTTGTCTTAACATTTTTAATGTTATCATCATTTTTTCTTCAATGTGGAAGTTGTATATAATTCGCCGAACAGCTGTGATACCAAATTCGTCCAATCCAGTTTTCCATTTTGTATGTGGTACTCTTTTAGTTGGAGATTCAATAGCGCCTTTCTTCTCATATTCTTTAATTATCCATCTTATTGTTCGGGCCGAAATTCCCGTAAACTCCTCTGTCTGTGAATTTGCGTATGTGATGGGATTATCTATACATAAATTCCTAGCTTCTTCAATTTTTTTGTAATATATCCTAACAACGATCTTACGTCCTAGACTTCCTATTGGTTTTCCTTTTCTTGAAAGATCCATGACAATTTATTTTATTTTAATAAACTTATGTCCTAGCAATGCTTTTGTTTTCGTGAAAGTGAATTCCAAATAGGAAATCCATAATATATATGCGTTATCTTAAAATAAAAAACTCTAAAAACCAAGCAACAAATTTATTCCTTGCCCCTACAGGTAACCAAATGCAAACACTAATCATGTCGTAAAACTTTTACACTTAAGTCAAGCAGGTAAAATCAAACATCATAAAATTTATGCTAACCAAGCACACCACCCATACAGGTACCTAGCGCTAAACCACGAAATGTTCAACCATAAAAAGGGTTGGGAACCCTTTCAAATACAATCGGACTTCTAGGTAGAAATGTATAAAAGTCGACCTCATAATAAAAAATTAAGTTTATTTAGATATTCAACAGCATTTTAGTTCTAAGCACTGTAAAGTTGGGTTACGCATTGTAAATTACAGGCAAAAACGCTTAGTGATTAAATCTCTTTCGCGTCATTTTTGTTCTCTTAAATCCTCTCTCTGCGCAATCGACCGTTGGCCAACTGTTTTGGTACGGACTATACCGCCAAATAATGCATGTGGAGAATTGACGGATAAAGATTCAGGAGAAGAAAATGAAGTGGGCATATGCAACTTACCACGCAGTCAACTACTTGCTGGTGCTAAAGTTGCATAGGATGATGGTTTGGATTTTGACGACGACATCCCATTATCTGCCATGGTTCCCAAGAAAAGAAAAATGGATCCAAAAAAGAAACTTACTTGGACGAAAAAAGATTTGCAGGGTGCTAGAGGTGAGACGATATTTAGTAGTGTGTTCAGTAATCAAGCGCCAATAGAGATATTTGAACAATTTTTCGATGATGGATTCTACGAAATGGCAATAAGTCTCACCAATAACTACGCCATGCAAAAAAACATACACTTAAATGTTTCACTACATGAAATTAAGTCTTTTTTCGGAATACTCTTGCTAAGTGGATATAACGTGTTTCCTCAAAGAGGTATGTATTGGGAAGCCACAAGAGATGATGGGTATGAACTAGTATCTTCCAGCCTTTCAAGAGATCGCTTCAATGCAATAATTGAAGAATTTTCATGTCCAGTAAAGATACAAACAACTTTAATGATAAGTTTTATTATCATAATTTTAAAGTTACAAAAGAAGAAAAGGTTGTTTTGTCGAAGACAAAAAAGTAATTGATACAAGTAGTTAGAACAAGTTAGAACAATGAATAATAAACAAAGAACATGAAACCAGTGTGAGCGCTAAAGTGCACATTCAACAATAATGTCCAACCTTCACTTTGCGATAATCATAATCTAAACCATAGTAATAAGCTCAGCAAAATTCGGCCATTAATCGACTACTTGAATAAATTTTTTTTAGAATTTGCTCCAGTGGAAGAAAAGTATTGCATTGATAAATCCATGGTTCTATATTATGGCCGGCACTCCAAGAAGCAATTCATTCGGTGCAAACCTATTCGTTGGGGATATAAAGTGTGGGTTGAAGCAACAGCGTCCGGGTATGCCTTATGGTTTGATCCGTACCGTTTAAGCATTTTGTTCCTACTTATTAAATTATATTAAATTAAAACTTAAATTATATTAAATTAATTAATTGAATTAAATTGTAATAATAAATTTGTTAATGATCACATTTACGTCATTATAGATACTTATTGTAATCTTTGTAAATGTTTTAAACCTAATAAAAATATCAAAAATATCAAATAAACATAGGGACGGGCTACAGTCCGCTTGGGCGAACTGTTGGATACCCTATTCTTATTCCTATCCCTTATAAGTGGGCGTGACAAAAGTCTAAGTATGGTTGAATTGTTAAGAACGCTCTACATATTTTGTTATATAACATTTAAAGGATTTTATAAAAAAAAACGCTCCCTAGCTCAAACTTGGGTGTTTCAATAAAATTGTTTTATTTAATTGTGGGCGTGTCAGTAGGCGGATTTAAAAAAAATTAACACATGAGAATAAAGGGCCCCTAAAGAGTATATATTATAAATTTCAGCTCCCTAGCTCAAACTTTGAATTTTCAAAAAAAAAAATAATAATAATTGTGGGCGTGTCAGTGGGCGGATTTTGAAAATATTTACACATGAGCATAAAGGGCCCATAGAGAGTATATATTATAAATTTTAGCTCCCTAGCTCAAACTTTGGATTTTCAAAAATTAATATACCCTTAGAATAGGGTATACAAAAATTATTTTATTTCTTGGTCGTGTCCGTGGGCGGATTTTGAAAATTTTTTATCCTGAGCAGTTTTAGGAGTCATAGATCATATATAAAAAATTTCAGCTTTCTAGCTCAAAATTCGATTTTTTCCAAAATTTTGTTTTTTTGAGTTTGTGGGCGTGTCTGTGGGCGGATTTCAAAAATTCGTAAACTTGATTATTTCGGGACCCTAGAGAGTATATGGTTAAAATTTCAGCTCTCTAGGTCCAGTTTAAAGGCCTAATTTTTGCCGACAGACGGACGGACGGACGGACATGGTTAGATCGACATTACTATCGATGCTGATCATAAATATAGTAACTTTTATGGGTCTACGAGCAATATTAAGGTATGTTACAAACTATGCGTCAAAATTAATATACCCTTAGAATAGGGTATAAAAACGAGCAGATACAAGCCAAAATTACAAAGACATGGGCCTCGGTGCGCGAGTGGTGCTGAATTTTTGCGATGTGGTGCGGAGCCGTGGTTTGCAAATGTCTTACCATGTTTACTTCGAGAATTTTTTTACATCGCTATACCTGCTGTCAGAGTTGAAAGAAAGAGGCATCAATGCAACAGGTAAAAAGAGATTGTTGAACACATACTCAGTTGTTATCCACATTTTTTTTTCCAGGAACAATACAGAGCAACCGAATAAAAAACTGTCCCCTTGAAGATGACAAAGCGCTGAAGAAAAAACAAAGGGGATCATAATATGATCTGATCATATTATGATTATTCGGTCTGCGAAGAAAAAAGAATTTTGATTTGTAAATGCACCGACAACAATTTGTTTACCATCTCCTCAAACTCAGAAAGCGTTCACCCAATGAAATTCGTGAAGCGTTTTTCGACAGTCGAAAAGAAATTGAAAGTGGTGGAGCAACCCAGCCTTATAAGCCATTACAATAAAAGTATGGGCGGGGTGGACCGCGCTGATCAAAACATATCGTTATACCGAACATCTATTAGAGGAAAAAATTGGTATAATCCGCTCATATCGTATCTTCTCGATGTAACCTTCAACAATTGTTGGCAGTTACAAAAGCAAAGTTTCGTCTCCTTCTCTTTCGACGAAGAATTTCTTTATCGTTACTATAGTCTAATCGCAAGCCTAAGAAAAGAGATCCTTCACGTCCATCTGTGTTGGAAAATGTGGACTCAAGATTCGACCACATAGATCATTACGTGGTAGAGAAAACCGAACACGCAGCAGGTTATGCCATCTAAAGTCACCAACTCGATGCGAGAAATGCAATACGGTGACCATACGTCCCGTATTTCCCGGGACAGTCCCGTATTTCAATAGCCTGTCCCAGTTTTTTTTTAAGAAATACGGAACATATAAATGTTCCGTATTTCAATTTTAGGCCTGTATTTGTCTATCTATAATACCTGCTATGAATATTTGAGCCAGTGCGATTCATCTGTACAAGAAGTTGAAATTTTAAGCTCGGTTGTTGTTCGAAATGTACCTTCCATGGCCAGATGTAGAAGCAAGCTCAGCTTTTGTAAAGGAAAAGCGAAGCTATACAAAAATTGATGACTCGCATTATTTAATGAGTTTAATTGCTTAAAATCTTTTATAAATTTAGATCAAATTAGAGAATGATTAAACAATAAAAAAACAGTCGGTGCAAAATGGGTAGATATTTTTACACATGTCTCAGAAAGAAGCATTGCCTCAGAAACAAATTGCCAAATTGAGCTTGTGTCTACCAGGTTCAAATGCGTCTACGGAAAGAGTTTTTTTGATAATGAGCAATGAATGGCCAGCGAAAAAAACCCAACTAAATGTAAAAACCGTAAAAGCTATATTAATTGTAAAGTGCAATCACAATTTAAGTTGTCTTGAATTCAAAAACTATTTAAAAGAAAACGACAATATTGTTAAACAGATTTGTTCATCCAATAAGTATTAAGAAAGAAATTATGTCGGGCAACTTCTATTTTTTTAACTTGTACGTTAATATTACAGAAAGAATGAAAGACTGATTTTCTTACTTTTTTTTCTTATTTGTTTTATTATTCATTATTTATTATTTAATGTGTCGTTTTTGTTGCTTACTGAAGACTAATTTATTTTCGTTACTAAATAAGAAATTTAAGTTTATTCGCTCTGAATTTGTTACGTCTTGAAGACTTTATTATTATTTACTGTTCTTTTTTTCTTAAACATTTGTTTTTTTTTTTGGTTTTTAATGAAATAATTCAACACGGCATTTTTTTGTTATTTTTGGCGATTTGTGTGCTTTTTTTGTCCCGGGTTTTGCTCTTAAAAATATGGTCACCGTACTTATAAGGGACACCCCATGGTTCGAAAACCAAAGGTCCAATTTGTTATTTCTTATTTTTTATTTGTAATTTAAACCAATATTTGATGGATATATCGACTTCATCAATTTAAACAAAAAAAAGTTTCACGAGAATCTGGGTTAAGGTGCAAAATGGCAAACAGCGAAAACAAAAATATAAAATTTAATTAAATTGTTTTTACCTATAAGTTTTGGGAAAACTAATTTATTTACCCAAAACACATCATGGGTCACTTTCGATGAAAGTACACGGGACAGTTATGACACAACTCGAAAGTGCCCCATGTTGGATTTTGGTATGTAATAATTTAGAGCTGTAATAAGAAATGCGAAAACATTTTCAGAATCGTTCGTTTGTTATAAAAAAATGTTAAAAAACTACCGGTATGTTATCAACGAAACAATTGAAGCATTTTTATTTTTAAAAAGCAATCGAAGACATTTGAAGCAAATCAGAAACTCCCCCGTTGGCATGTACTTGGTCTTGTCCTCATTAACTTCAATACCAAGCAATTTCGCCTGTTCTTGAATCGACGTAAAAGCTTCTACCACCACTACGGGACGGTGGGAACGGCCGATGATATCGATATTTTCGGCACACCCTAGTAGAAAAAGTCATGTAGAAAGTGCCCACCTAGATGACGATCACCATGGGGACCAATCGTCTTCTTGAGGCAGATTTTTAAATATGTAACTTTCTTTTTTTTTAAAGGATAGGTACTGAACTATTCACAAACTATGAGTTTTTGTAGAACAAATATCAAAGTTTCCTTTTCAATATTCTTTTGCAAAAAAAGTTTTTTCGAACCTACAGAAAAAGTATCGAATCTGTCCCGTCATACCTCTATCTACTATGAAAAGTGGGTTAGCGTGAAAGTCACAAATACTTCTAATGACAAATTAAATTTTTGAAAACGTAAAACTAATCTATATTGTTTAAGGAATTAACATAAATGATTATACATTTTGCAACAATATAGTAATAAGAAAAATAGTATTTCAGTCGCAGATATGTATAAACTCAATTCACAAATAAACAATATGGATGCGCCTAAACAACAGGCCCGCATTTTTTAAATAATGAATGTTACACAGCTGCAAAACGTAACGACTCAAAGTTATAGTGGCTCAAGTCGAACTGTTTTTTGTAATTTCATTCAACCATCTGTTCGCTGATAGAGAAGCTCTGTTCCGACAGTTAAGAGCTTTAAACAAAATAAAAGGAAAATCTCGGTGAAGCTTCACAAACATTCGAAAACAAACGTACATTTTGTTACTAAAACTGGATGTGGATGCACATCTTGATGAGTAGGCATGTGTGTGTCAAATTGATATTGTCAACGTATGATTTCTAGGAATATGTTAGGTCAACTTTACTTTTAACAAAGCTCTTAATGGAACTCTATCGCACTACTATGGCCTTGTTTACATAAGTAGTTTATAGTTTATCTGAATCTAAACAAATAATTGAGTTTGAACTCGAAGTTAAGTTTAAAGAAAACATTAAGTTGATGACAATGAAATTTTTATTTCTCTCCCACGAGAATGAATTTATTTGTTTAGCTAAAGATATTGAAGAATATTGTTAATTATCTATTCCAGTTAATAGCTTTACTCGTAAGTGAACTGATATTCCAATGTTGTTAAATGAGAAATGTTATAAAATATTTTGGTTGTATATTGCCCTGCTCAAATGGCTAATACTGCGACCTGAAAGATCTTTTGTATCTAATGGATTTACTTTTTCCATAGACGTAACGCTTACCTTATGAAGGCCATTACATTCTTGGTAGCAGATTTTCTCAACTTTGTTGGCGAAAGTATTATTCTGTGAAAGAGACGTATTCTTAACCAATGTAATGCCGGCGATTCAGAGAGAATGTGTTGGTAGGATTCGTCCTCCTCCAAACAAACCTATTTTGTGTCCCTGAGCACAGCTTCAATTTGTTAGATGATACGTAAAGCCACAATGGCCTGACAAAAAGCCCACCATCTTCCTATAACACTTGTCTTATCTGGTATAAGAATTTCCTTAAAGGAGTAAGGCCTGATTAAGCTCGGAACATTTTCTCAACGGCCTACATAAAGTTAGTGTTCCCAATTGTCGATCAATCCTAGAGCGGTAGTCCAACTGACTCTGCAACAAGGCTCTGGTCCTAAAAACGCCTTTTTTGAAAATGGCCTATCTAGCTCAACCGCAGATTTGTTGCCTGCAATACCCCGATGACCATGTTCCCATCCAAGTTTAACCTTGTTGCATAGGTCCAACAATAGCCTCCATTGTAGCCGTTGTGCAGGAACTAGTTCAATAAATGACCACCAGTACCAGACGAGGGCCTCGTATGTGATAAAATGTGTGATGATAATGTTATACAGACAGTGTATCATTTTCGGACTCAGAGCGTTGTGCAGGAACGCATGGCACCTGTAATGCCGAGACAGGCAATTCTGAGCCCTATTTCATAAACATTGACAAGTGACAATTCTACAAATTTGTCGCTTTTATCTGACAGTTAAATAATGACATAATTGTCAGTTAAATACAATGACAATTTTCTCGTGACAATTTTGTCACTGTCAGACTATGACAAATTTGTCGTGACCATTTTGTCATTGTCATATTTTGACAAAATTTTTGTAACGTACACAAGAGACTGAATTGATCTACAATATTGTTTATGTATTTACATATAACTAAAATAGCTGTTTTTCTCTTTCATTTAATTTTTGACCTTGTTTACAATTCGTTCCAGAGTATTATTTTAGTTTCAATACTCAAGTCAAGTGCAGTTAAAATTACAATGAATAATACACTAAAAATATGTGTTCTTAAAATTTTACTCGAAAAGAAAAACATTTTATTTGGAAAATTCAGCGAGACCTTGACCCATGAAGTGAAAGTTAACAAATGGAAGGAGATTGCAGACCAAGCTAAGTCCCTCAATGCAATGGACTCTAAAAAAAATCTTTTGACGCAACGCTGAATTGAACTTTTTTAAACACCCTGTCCATCAACAACTACATGGTACTGAGCTCCACTTCCAAACGCACATAAAACTTGGGTCTTACCGAAGGGCATGATTTCTTTTTGTGGGATGCTGGAGGTGTCGACCGATTTTTAACAAAATATACTCCCCTGTACTTTTGCAGACGCGAAATTGTTCATTAAATTGAAAATCACTAAATGCAGCAAAATCATTGTTAATTCTTTCTTTAAAAATTAGAGAATGGCGCACTTCGCAAAATTGCACATCAAATTCATTATCACTTTCACTTGAAAACAAAATAATATAAATTTTTTACCGAAATTGTCACTTCACTACCGAGACTCAATTGTCACTACAAATTTGTCGGGAATTTTTGTGACAATTTTCAAAAAATCCCTGACAATTCATTGTCATGACAATTTTTTTATGATCCGAAATCTTGACATTTGTCGCAAATTTTCCAACAATTCTAAAAAAATGTCAATTTTGTTATGGGACAGAATTTAGACTATTGTCACCTGTCGCACCTGTCAATGTTTATGAAATAGAGCCCTGGGCTCCTTCCTACCCTTTTTTTTGTTATAAAAAAGGAAATCCAAATCTCAGAGCACTCATACTAGGTAACGGTCCATTGTATTACCAGGCAGAAATCCTCCTTTTGGTGTAGAGGCATGTGATTGGGTGGCGTATGTTGTTGTTCCCCATGGGGATTGAACCTGCACCGCACGAGTCACAAGCCACAAGTAGGAAAAGGGTGGCGACGGTGTAGAGGTTCACCGTCGCCACCCTTTTCCTACCCCTTAAGTCTGTCTTCGAGGATTATGCCAAGATATCTGACCTCACTGTAGTAGTTTAAGGTGGTGCCTTTGACGGGCATAGGTTACATATTAACCGGTCTCCTTTTGGTATGTTTTTTTTATAATGTACTCGCACTAAAGAGATTTTTTAATACCCGTATAATGTAATAGCTACAATGCGCGGGCGTTACAGAAATTAGGGTTAGAAAATAGGGAGAGATGCCGATGGACATTGGTTTTGAATGTTTGTAGATTGTTATGTGTAGGAAATGGGGGACGAGCATTCCGCATTCGTGTTTTACGGGTATGGAACGATTCCTTTTATTTCACTGTACGTCCGAATACAGGCTTAAGTGTAAACTGATGCGCATTCCTTGCATAGCGGGTATTGCGGTTGAAATGTTCTAGGAGTGGGATGCAACTGGCTATTTCGTTTGAGAACTTATGGTTGAAACACCGATGTGGCACTTGAACGGTTGCCTAATACCTCGGCTATAGATTGGGTAACCAACCGCTTTGGAAGGTTATTGGTGGCAGTGGACGAGATAGGGGGAGGAGTGTTTTTCACACTGCGGCAGTTAGTCATGCCTTGGACGGCAGTGGAGGAATTTCCTAGCTGAGATCAACAGTGGCGTCTACCAGTTCTAGTCAGGTTGAACTATTAATGCTTTTCTTATATTTAGAAGATGCGTCGACCTACTTGAATCCCAGGTGTCTAGGGATCTCCAAGGCTGAGCCAGGGTATTGGAAAAGAGTTGGTGGCGGATGAGCCCTACATGTGCCAATGGCAACACTCAAATCCCCGAAGTGGGCTACCGACTTCGAAAAACCCGGCAACTCGTCCTCTCCAGGTTGGGGGTTGTGCCGTCGGGGTAACTTCCCGACCACGGAAAACATAAACAGTTATGTGACGGATGTATATAGCCTCGGATAAGGGATACTTTCAATGGCCACCAGATCGGGAACCACCAGACCGGGAACGTTTGATGAAAAGAAAATATTGCGACATTTATTACAGCTGCCATTAAAGATTGCGCCCTACAATTGGTGTGGAATCGTCGTTGGAAATCGGCTTAGAACAAAAGTAATAGACTTCAAGCATGATCCTGACTGTGATCCGAATCCAAACTACATTTCAAAACGTTACCCTCATATTTGCACACGCCCCTACCGACGAGGCTGAAGATCCCATCAAAGAAGACTTCTATGACCTCGTGGACGGAGCCTACGGAGCTTTTCCGGAGTATGATGTCAAAGCGGTGCTCAGGGATTTTAATGTCAAAATCGGTAAGGAAAACATCTACGGCGGGCTATTTGGTAAGCACAGCCTTCAAGATACGATAAAAGATAACGACTACCGACTAATCGACTTTGCAGCAGCTCGTAATACGGTGATAAGGAGCACTAAGTTTTCAAGGCTCAGGATCCACACAGCAATCTGGCGCTCTCCAAATGGTCGAACCGCCAACCAAATTGACCATTTGTTAATCGAGGCACGCATCCAACATCATAAACGTTCACACATTCCGAGGTGCAAACGTCGACTCTGACCATTTCCTTGATGCGGGTAAATTTAGAGCTCGACTGTCCAACGAGAAGAAGCCGCGAACTGAATAAAAGAGGAAGTTCAACGTTGGACGCCTTAGCACACCTTGAGTAGCCAGAGTCTACAGAGAGCGCATGAGCGAGAGACTTTCCTCTGTTCATTCCCCACCCACAACCACCCATATCGTGGCATCATCAAAGAGGTAGCCGAAACCACCGTAGGTTACCAGCCACCCCAGAGAAAAAGCACGTGGTACTCGTATGATGATGTATGCGCTTATCGGAAGAAGGTGACAGAAGATGCGCATTTGCAGCGCAAAACGAAGGCAGCGAGGGAAGAGCATCGAGCCAAGAGAAGAGAGGAGAAGAAGATCCTGCGTAGCAAGAAGAGGGCGTACGCAGTCTCCGAGCTCAAGGAATTTGAAGCGTCTGGCGATCGAAACAACATGTGGAGATTTTACAAGAAAGCGAAGCAACTGGCTGCTGGCTTTAAGGCTGGAGTGCAGGGAATAGTAGATCTACTTAAGCAGCATTTCCAACATCTGCTAAATAGGCATCATGTAGAGAGAGTGATGAAATTCACACGATTCACAGCCCACCTTTTGCGAAAGTGTGATAAAAATGCAAGATTATAAACTTCTCAGGCAGAGACTCTTCTCGGGTCGGGAGTCCGTTAAGTAAGTAGTTAACTGCCATGACAACTTTCGAAAATTCGTAACTTCGCACAGGTGCTGTTTCACCTTGTAGCTTGAAGTATTCGTCGTCGTTCTCCACTTCTTGTTCGCAAAAAATTCTGCTACGAATCTGAAAGAAATAAATCTGCATCTTTTGTTTAATACATAATTATTATAAGTACCTTACATTCATCCATTGACTTCTCTGTCCCTTTTCGATTGCTTTCATAATAATGGCGCTTTTAAAAAGCCGGTGCTCAAAATATTCCATTGTTTTTAAACTCTTATATTAGGTGATAACATGAACTTTGAATTTTTTGAATTCATTTTATTTTTATCATAAATTCGAAGAAATTTCTTTATCCTTACACTAACAGCTGGTGCAATATTAATTGGTACGTCAAACAAAACCAGGCCTTTTTCGGTGTGAATGCTTCAATCAGTTTTCGAAAACTTTTTGTGGATAGCTTATGCGTTTTTCACTGAAGAGAAGATTTGCTCTTCTGCTCAAAAATTCGCTCTTGCATTGAAGAAACAGAGCAATACTAGATTTGCCCTTAACACGAAAGATGCGATCATAAATTTTTGATTTTTTCTATAATTCACCAATACATACAAAACACGTATAGTGTATATCGTCTATGTTCGACCAAAACTCATTAACTGCTAAATTAAAAAGACCGAGATAAACAAGTTTTAACATAACAGTTTTTCATTTTTGTTACTAGTGCTTTAAATTTGAATTTATTGTTCTATATTCGGGTTATAATATTAGTCCATTAGTAGGATGCATGTGGAAAACTCTCCAGATTCAAAAATTACCATCAGTCTTACCATCTTAGAGTGTTAAAGTATTTAATGATTTTTGGCTGATAAAAAAAAACGAAAGATCGCATTAATGAGTTTAGAGTTTTGTTTCTTTTAGTTAAATTAATTCATTCATTCATTGATGATCAATGTCCCGCTTATCCATTAAGTGGGTCACGGGTATAGGTTACTCAAGTGGACCCTCCATAGCTCTCGATTCTCCGCCCTCCAAATCAGCAAGGGCAATCCCCATACGGGTAGAAAAGAGATTATGGAATTGATCTAACCATTTCATCCAGCAATACAACGGATAAATCTCATTTCGGCAGCTTGTATCCGCGATTTTATTCTTTTGGTCATTACCCAAACTTCATCACTGCTAAATTACAATAGTTAAATCAATAATAGAAATTGGTTGATGATCTTTAATTTAAGCATTAGGAAAAATTATGTTAGTTCACAGTTTGTAGGTAGTATAAGTATGGTAGGTAGTATAAGTTAAATTAATAAGGGAACACTTGTGTGGTTCATCTTCGGCGTCTTCTCCCTCTTAGAAATGAGGTTCTGGCAATTTATTAGCCTCTGCTTTTTTTCCAACAGGCAGCTTATCATACCACCCATGGAACTCCTCTGGAATAACGCCCAATGTGCAGAGTTTCCATAAATTAGGAAGTAAGCCTTTGTACAATTTTCGAAGCTCTTGTACTCCATTAACTTTTTTACCCCGCCTAGCTGCGACATGAATTTTCGTGTAAGAACTGTGATGATCATATCGGTAAAAAATTGTGCCTGGAGTTTCTTTCTCAAACCGCAAAGATTTTATTTTGAGCCAACTTACTTTTGCACCTCGCTCATCTTTTAGCGATTTTTGATAAGCTCATCTGAGAGGGCTTGTAGGTCATAAAAATCACTGTACCGCATTTCCTTGACCTGGTAAGGACCTTTCTTTAAAGCTTTTCCCCTGAAAGCCAGGTCTTCATAATGCACTTCCAGCCACTCATCCCAAAAATGTCTTTTCTCTTACTCTCGTTTTCTATAGCGGAATGCATACTGTCACACTCCATAAAAGTATGTCCGGATTCCAGACATTTTTGTTCAATTACCTCTATAGGCGTTTTTCTTTTTTAGCCCCGAGCGGGGAACAGAGCGGGGCCCGAGCGATCAGAGCTCGCTCCGAACTGAACGTAACCTGAGCGCTCCTAGCTAATTAAGAAACAGAATTGAGCATTTTTTTTTATTAATTTTCAATAGTCAGGTTTGCTTCTGAAATTGGTGTTTGTCAAGGATTGTTCCATTTAAATTATAATTTCTAGTAAATAATCTATGGAAAAAGCACAAATAATGAATAAAGTCAGCCGCGCTCAGCTTTTCGCTCGATGTGCTCGGTCATTTTTAATCGAGCTCATCGAGCGAGCCCTGAGCTAGCTCAGAGATAAAAAAGAAACACAAATTTTGTGCTTAGAGCGCTCCGAGCTAAAAAAGTAACACAGTTCTTTTTTTGACAGTTCAGTGCCCCGCTCGGAGCTAAAAAAGAAAAACGCCTTATGTGGCGTGAGTTGCAAAGGGCGTAGAGAAAGAGCGCTGCAACGTTTTTGTTTTGGTTTTCCCTGGACACGTATCGGAAAAAAATTTAACTGTCTTAACATGAACAGGTAGCGAATTCAGCCATTCCAAAAGAATCGTGCCAATTTCTGAACTCCCACGTTTGCCATTCAATTCATTCCACATAAAGCAGAACGCATATCCACTTGCCCCCTCTTAGATGGTAAGGTTATACGCACAAATTTTCCTAGAGTAATAGAACTGGGAACTGAACATTGAAGCTGAAGGACACTCTGCAGATCAAAAGTTGCGGTTACAAAAGATGGATCAGCTTGGGCAAGTAGCCTATCTTTTGCTTTTTCAGAATTACACTCGTTCTTTCTTTCAATATGGGCATCATAAGTGGCTCTTAAACGTTCTTTGTCTTCAGCTTGTTCAAATTTACTGCAAACCGAACATTGATCTTTCTTTGGTTTAAAGAATGTATAGTTATAATTTTCACAAAAGTATCGTCTATAAGAACTTTGGCTGACAACGTTTTTGATTTCATTTTCGTCACAGTAGGACCTGTATAACTCAAACATTTTAAAATGGATCTAAGTACATACTTCGATGTGCTTTTCCTGCAGTATTGACTTTCCATATGTTTTTTAACATGTGTCATAGTAGTATCTGAATGCTTGCTATTTGGAGCACGTTTACCCCGTTTATCGACAGCATCGAATAATCCTAAACTGTTTCGCCCTTTTACTGCAGTGTTTATCGGTCCATTGCTTATGCATAGGGTTTTTTTTCAAAAAAATGCTGACAGACAAGTTGCTTGGTTATGTCCTTAGTAAAGTAATAAGCTCTTGAAAAAGTTCTTGATCTTTCTGCAAATCTAATTCTCCTTTTGGGTTCGGTAACTTTGACGTTAGAAAGTATAGAGTCTTTCTGACGCAAATAATCCAAGTCCCAGAAGATTTTACAAATTGCTACACGCTCTTCAAAACTAAAACTATTTTCACACTTGTAAATACAGTTCTTTTCTGCACAACGTACTGGTTTCCGGGTTTTTCACGGCATTTTCCTTTTTGGCAGTTTCATTGAAGTATGGAATACACCCACGCCGTTGCCTTTTCACTAAGTTTTTTTTTTCCAGTTTTCCGGATTCTGCTTTCGTCATCTGGTAAGTAACTTAACTCCTCTTCCATTTTGCACCACACGCTCCAATTCAAAATCAGCCGCTATTACGTCGCTGTCATCTGGTATAATAAGATCGTTAGCTTCAACAGAAGTTGCTGGAATCAAAGGATTTTTCAAATTGGAGATGTTCTGCTCGTCTATGTCTATCAACGTCTCTACCCCACAATCCATCTCTATACACACTAAGAAGATAAGTGTTTTCGTTTGATACAATATGACTTAGGTAAGATTATCACCATTTTTACCATCAGTGCAACACGAACTAGGAGGTATTCTTGGGCTTGTTGGAGTCTTAAGAAGTATCTTAACGAGTGCACTCAGTGGCTCGTTGTCTTCATTTTCACCAGAGTCAGAGTCTCTGGGTTCTGGATGATAATCTGCATCGGCAATACTATTGTTGTTTGAAAAATATGAGTCTGACTCTTCAAGAATTTCTGGAACTAACTCACTAGATAAGCCAGACATTTTTTTGCACGGATCAAAATTAACGTTTAGCTTCAATGGTGCCAAAAATGTATTTGAGGTGACGAATTACATAAGTTAGTGACATTATGAATTTGTTTGATATATCGGCTACTATTATTCAAAAAAAATGTTTCATTAAAAATTCATTAAATCACATAATGAGTTTTGGTTGGCAAAGTAGAGTATGAGAATTTTAGAGAATGACTTTCAACCAAAATTCATTAAATCACATAATGAGTTTTGGTTGGTAGAGTTATGTATGAGAATTTCAGTGAATGACTTTTGGAACCAAGTTATTATAAAATGATAGAATATACGTGATTCTAGTGACTTTTGCCTGAAAGACAATTTGAAAATAATAATTTTGGTACATAAAAATTGTTTTCTAAAAAATGTCAGTTAATGAGTTTTGGTCGAACATAGACGATATACCCCCACCCTCACCAATCCTAGAATAGTCAACTGATCAGATATATATTAGGCATAAACGGCCAATAGAGGGCCTACAACCTATCTTCTCCAACCATTTGCCTGTGCGAACTGGGAGTGACTTACAATTTGAAGCCGAATCTGAATGGCAAATTTGAGAAGCTTCTCATGACAGTTGATACTGTTAGATGTTTGTCAGACGTTCGCAGAAGGTGGGGCTGTGGAAAAAACCTTTAGATTTTAGTTGCCCCGGCGGGATTTGAACCTTAGACTTTAATATTGGAAGTCGAGCACACTAACCATTGAGCCACTGCGCCCGACATCTGTTCAGAACCAAAACATATTTTATTGGGAAGAGAAATTCTAGATTTTGAAAACAATTACAATTTCTTTCTGAAGTGCCGAATCACTCTCCTTAACGTCAAAAAATAATTGATTGATACAATGTCAGGAATTTGCAGAAATCGAATGTAAAAATCATTGTGATTTTTTATAAAGTGTACATTTAAATATTAAGTATTATTTAGTAAATAAAATTTTTTTGTTAATTTATTGTTTTTGTTCGTTTGTGTTTAGTAGTATAAAATTGTTAAATTTAATTTGTTTCCAAACAAAAATATTTTTTTGCCACAAAAACGCGATTCTCACGGTTGCGCTTTTATTTTTTGTACACAATCCTTTTATACCTATTGTCAATTTATTAGTATTCAAAAATTGTGCTTAGATACTCCTCAATTTTTGTTGTAATTCGCTTTTCAAGAAGCATTCGGGGAAAACTCGTCTCCCGCCATACAAACTCACCGTTTTGACCCTACAGTTAATTGGAGTGGTTAATTACTTTAAAGAGCAGAATTCTACTTTTGAGTTTCCATTGGAGAATTGAAGGGGACCAATGGAAAACGAAATAACAATCAAACATACCTATACCCATGGAATGTTTGGATCGTGGAATGTATTGCAAGGAACGAACATCATTTGTCAAAAAATTAAAGCATCATCGTCGTCTCTCGCTCTTTCGCTTATTCTGATTGCGAAATTCGAAAGAGCGGCAGAAGTCTGGGAAAAGTTTTAAAATATTCAATTCGTAACGAAAAGTAAGACATTTTTTTTCTTTAATTGAGACAAGCAGAAGTAAATTCGTCGGACGTCCTAAGTGTTATTTTGTTTTTATTAACTCCTCTGTAAGTATATGAACAATGTAAATGCATAAAAGTTTCTAAAAATGAAAATTTTCAGTGCATCCATCGACATTGAACTCTAAATGTCTGACGAAACCTTGGAATCGCTTGATAATGCGTCACTCCGCAAAAAGTGTTTGGAATACGGCCTGCCAAACGTGCCTATCACAGACACTAGCCGCAAGGTAATTATTCGCAAACTGCGTGCTACGATGGCCGGAGAACCAATGGACAAGAAAAAGAACCGCCGTGAAACCATTCACGCCACAAAAATTCCATCACTTGTCGAGACCGCCAGTTCAGCAGAAGAGGAACCTAAGCGACCTCCCAGTCGAATCAATCGTCGCACAATAGCTGCAACTAGTGTGACCTCCACTGTTGACGATATGTCTCTGCCAGCAGTAGGAAAGCCATCTGCAGTCATTAGCGGAAGGCGTTCAGTGGTGTCCCAGTCCAGTCAAGATGCTGCGGCTCCCATTAAAATGACACAGAATCTTAAAACTGCTGCTGTTTTCGACGAGAATGATGATGAATTCGATGACGTGCTTATCGTCGAGCCAGGTGACAGAAACAGGGAGTTGGCTAACTCCCGCCGGTCTGTTTCATTGTCTAAGACTGGTGTTGTCACCACGTCATACAGTCAGGAGAAAGTGGTCAACCCGACAACAGTCAGCAGTGAGCCACTGAGCGCTCGCCAATTACCGACACTAAAGCACTCGGTGCTGTCTCAGTCAAAGGAAAATGCTCCGGCTCCAACGCCATATACACAGAGTTTCAAAACTGCAGATGTTTTCAACGAAAACGATGATGAATACTATAGCAGAAACAGGGAGCTGACCAACTCGCGCCGTTCGGTTTCTTTGTCTAAGACTGGCGTTGTCACCACCTCGTACAATCAGGAGAAAGTAGTCACTCCGGCAACCGTCAGCAGTGAAACCGTGAATATACACCAATTACCGCCGCAAGTCTATGACGCAATTTATGAATTGCCCCAACAGAAGGCGACCATCCCAGATTCCATCTCGTCCTACCGCACGATCACAGCGAACAGAATCGCCATCGAACCAGAGGCACCGTTTGTGCCAAAAATACCGCCACGCTACAGTTCACGCGATTTTGGATATTCGACAGGTTCTGCCGCTTCGTCTGTGACGACTTCCACAAATCGCCGTTTCACCACCGGTGGATATGGCTCGTCCATCGATCCGCCGACAACAAAGTACACCAGCACGTATGACGAGGATAAGGATAGCGATGACCAATCGGAGGCTCCCTACCTCAGTGACTTTGCCCGTAAGTTGGAGCGTCTAAAGGTGGAGCCGCTGATGAAAGGATTGGCATCTCCGCGAAGCGTTCCCCTAAAACGTGAATCTCAGCGTTACCAAACGTCCATTGTGGGGCGCCGGAGCACTGCACAGGCTTCCGTTACCGATTCTTTCATGAACTTCATTGCCGCTCTCGACCGCAAGTACAAGCTGAAGCGGAACTTTTCTATTGTATTGGCTGTTATCGTCATTCTCTTCGTATACATCGTGTTCGTTCATTGAGACCAGATGATCGCACTAGAAGCTACACAAGAACGTCGTGGAGTGTCTCAACGCATTTACTGCGCATTTTCCAATTCAATTTTACCCTCACCCCTTTCATATGAATGTTAAATGTTATTAAACAAATAAAATGTATTTTCTTCAAGTGCACGTGTTTCATTTGATGGTATCAATTCTAAAAATACAACAATGGGCCACTTTCTAGTCGGCGAATCAATCTACTTGAAATTTCTTGCACAACTGGAAATTTTTGGTGAAACAAAAAGCTATTTCAAATTGCGAAAAAGAAGGGGACACCCGGGTTTGAACCGGGGACCTCTCGATCTGCAGTCGAATGCTCTACCACTGAGCTATATCCCCTCTTGCGAAATTGTGACTAAAGTGTGTATAAGTGTGACTGAATCAGCTTGACACGCCGTCCGAACGATTTCTCGGTATCGTCATCATTGGGGTATTATTGACTTTATCTATTCGGAGATGTTTGTGGGTGCCATAAATCAAATGGCTACGCTGGATGAAGGAAACTTGAACTTGTTGAAAACTGAAAACCCGGATGTGCTTTTGGTTATCGAAACAAAGGTAAATCAGAAGCACGGGATACAAAAACTATAATGTTGTTAGAAGTGACCGGCCTGACTCCACTCAAGGAGGTGGGGTTGGAATTTTAATTCGAAAAGGCCTGCGCCATAGGGTTATATATAAAACATGCGGCATGCGGAAATGTTACTGCAAATCCCAGGGGCAACCAGTTTCACGTTTGGTGGTGCCTCAATGTGATTGAGTACAAACTCGAGTTGTACGCGACGCATATCCCATATTTCTCAAGAAGCGGTGCTTTCCTGGAGTTGGCCATAACGGACGCAAGACTTTATCTGACGAAAATAGATCACAATACGCGGAACTGTTTTCTTGGGTTTAAGTACAATAGTGAACACTACGGACTCGCCGCCGCAATATGGATACCGAAACAACAAACGCTGCTGGAGGAGTACGAAGCAGTGTGTTCATTCGATTATCGAAGGGCACAATGATCGCGCTTCTCTAGATTGTTAAAGCGGGATATACGTTCGAGTGGGATAGACCCACCGGCGAATGACGACATTGATCGGCATTTATTGCAAATAAACGACGCCATCAAAGGAACGATGGAATTCCTCGGGTAGGACGTTCCGACTACGATCAGACAGAAAAGTACAGAAACCCTACAATCCACGCACTATACCGACAATTTACTTACCGCAACGAACCGGAGGTAAGGATGCTGAAGTCAGAGATCCGAATCCTGTAATCAGTGAAATAAATGCACGAACCAATGTACGGGTGCTTGTATGGTTAAAGGGACTTTTCTACAAGTTGACCAGGTGGGTGATGCACAAACTTTTGCTATTTGTACTTCATAAAATGCTTATGGAAAGCAAGTCGTTGTCAAATGTGGCAAATGTGTGACCTACAGATCAGGTCCTAAAATCGAGGTCATTAACATTCTTTTGCAGCGTGACTCAAATTAAGGCATATTACGACGACTGGAAGTTAAAAATCAACTTTCAGAAGAATAAAACAATCTTGTTCAGAACAACATTGGCAACATTAGACAAAATGGGCGGCCTTTGGCGGTGAGAAGCGTAGTAAGATATCTTTTCCTGTCTCCGGTTGTTCCCAACGCCTGAATCCAACTATAAAAAATACTATCATAACAAGATCCTATACGATGGGGCTCAGTTGAATAGGATCGACAATTTTTTCATTAGAGTGACTCGAAGGCACTTTGCAAGGGCGATAGTAGCAATTATAGTTAAGTTAAGAACGTCCGCATAAGGACTATTATTTTCGAATAAGTATTCTGTTAATTTTTAGTTAGATTCAATCATTTTTGTCTAGTATGTAAGTTAATAACTAATAAGCAATTCCAATACTAAATGAATTTATAAGCAAAAAAAAGTGATTCATTAAACTTCAATCACAAGATCACCTTGAAACGATTTGAAAAAAACTATTTGCTTTATTTCCTTCATGTGCACTTGTTTCAAACACACCATATACCCATTCGGCAGTTATATCATCATAGTTTGTCCAATAAAAGCTAGCTTCTTCTGCTGTTAACGGGCTCCTGACACGTGGAGAGTGTTTTAATGAAACACTGCATTTTTCCATCCCTCGCGATCTAGGGCACACTGCTTCCTGTTGTCCAGAGCAAACGCTCTGGCATCCGCGATGGCTTTGGTCTTTAAGACGGGTGTAGTCGATGTGTTTTAGCTTTTTGGATTACATCCAAATCTTGGTACAGCTCATAGAGTTCGCGGTTGTATATCTCCTCAATTCACCCTACTCCTACACATGACCAGCGGAGTATTTTATTTTATTTATTTTATTTTTATTTATTTATTTTATTTATTTATTTATTTCTTTGAATGCATACACATTAAGATATAATATCTTATAATTTTGTGATTCTTGACAAAATAAGCTTTAAAAATATGGTACAAAGAGACAAACGTGGAAATTAAATTCAATAATTTGGTTAAATATTGGTGTGACAATTCAGTAACTTAAATTCATTAAATTCTTTTCTTTCGAAAGAACCCAAAATTAGCTCTCTCATTTCTTGTTTACCGCCCAGCACTCGGCGCTATAAAGCAGAACTGTCAGAATCAGTGTTTCCTCCGAGTTGGGAATTTCAAACCCAATTGTTTTGCCAAACCGAAGTAGAGACAGTTTCCCAGGGTAATTCTTCTTCGTGGAGTTGATGTTTACTCAGAGGTAGGATAGGGGAACTCCCTCGAAGTTGCTGCTATTAACAGTGACGTTTTGTCCTAGTCGGTGGACAGATGTTTGTTTCTTTGTTTATCAGTTTAAATGCTCAATGGAACTCATTTCTCAAAAGATATGAGTACGATAACTAGAGCGCCAAGAATTGATAACGGTTTTTTGTAGAAGGGTCAAAAACAAGCTTTTTTTACTATGGGAGGGGGGTCTATCTTGAACCGTTTAGGAGTGACAATTTTAGAAAAAATGACTTAAATTGAAAAAAAATTATTAAAAAACAACGGCAACACTTACAATAAAGTTCTATACCGGTTTTGAAAGCCAGAAATTTGTTCTATGATCCTAAATTTAAATTAAATTATTTATGTCAATAGTTTTTGAAAAATTCGCATGCAAACTCAAAATTTTGATATAAAAAATGAAAAAAAAAAATTTTGACCAATTTTTTTTAAAATACATAGTGAAATGAAGTGCTAAATTGGCTTTTTGTGGTCAATGTTACTATCGATTCTGAATCGAACACAAAGAACCGAATGATTTTACGTCTTCTAGTTTTTAAGAAAATTGAAAATTACTAAAACTACTTTTTTATGAGCACATTGAGATTTTCCGCTCTTGGAATCGCATTATGTGAGACAATACAGCAAAAAACTTTACCTTGATAGTAAGTTATCAATCCTCCTGCGGGGTCAGTCACCTTAACGTGTGTACCATCACCGCAAACAATTTCGATGGTGCCGGTGCGGAGGCTTACGGCGCAAAGAGTCATCGGGCATCTGTTGAGGGACAGGCCGTCTGGTGACGTCAACTAAGAACTGACCAGGACTTTACGTCCGCTCTCACCCTTATATATTCCCTCATTCACCCCCCCCCCCCTTTTTCCTCCCCCCTTTCTCCACACCCCTTCCTACTCTCCGGTAATCACCGGGGAGATAACCCCGCGTATTCGGGAGTTTTTCGCGAGTAAACCCAATTTAAAAATCCCACTTTTAAGCCAAGGTAGAGGTACCCATGCCGATGGATGCATGGTCAGTTAGTGGATAAACCAACTGATCGTTAACGGCCCCCTCCGATGCCCAGGCAAGGTCGGTTGTATAAGTGCCTTGTCCTGGTAAGACGGCTCTGCCAGGATGGACCACCCTTTCCGATCCTACTCGTGGGAACAAAATCTAAACAAAATAAAAAAAATGGACAGAAAAGAGGACGGAAAACAAAAAGACCAGCAGATGGGCGGCCGGTGCGGCCCAGAAGCGACCCTTTACCGAGGTGGTTAGGGATCACCTTCAGGTCGCACTAGTGGATGATCTCTCGCCAAACGGGAAATCCATAGCCAAGCGTGGGGAAGCATTGAGGCCAAGCTCTCCGAAATGGTGATAGACCACATCGTTAACAACCAAGGGGAACTTCTTCCCGACTTTGATTCCGCCGAGGTGGTGAGGGGATATCGGGTAATCAAGTCCGCCTACCAATTCTAAAAGGACTTCCTTAGTGGATGCGTTGCTAAGGTTAGCGACGCCTGGGATGGTTTGAAGCTCAAGCTTATCCCAGCTAAGGACATCCCGAGGAGACCTAGGGCCCGCATTTGGTTGCCCAATATGACTATAGAAGGGGGAAGGCTCCTCCAATGTCTCAAACTCCACAACCCGACGGTTCCAATGGATGACTGGTCAGTCATCAAGGCGGAGGAACCCTATAAAAACACCATGTTCTTCCTCCTACTCATAAACAACGAGTGCCTGGGTGCTCTCGAGAAAACTGACCATAAACTTAGGTTTGGCATAAGGCTGCCAAGCTCAAAGTCTTCCTTTTCTCGGGTCCCGAGGACGATGTGGACATCGTCCATACCGACAAATTGTTGGAGGACCTGATGATCGCCGACGAAACCCCTTCAACCACATAATGCTGAAAGTCATACAGATTAACCTGAGGCACTCAAGGTGTGCCTCCGATAATCTAATGGTTTTTCTAAGGGAGAATAAATTTGACATCGGCATTATCCAGGAGCCATGGGTGAGAGACTCATCCGTAAAGGGGCTCCAAGACACACAATACGACCTGTTTTACAAACACCAGGCCACAGGTAAGCCTAGAACAAGCATACTAGCTAAGAAACATCTAAAAGGTTTTTTATGTCCCAATCTTAGCTCATATGATTTGACAGTGATTAAACTCGAGTGTGCGAACCAAGCAACATACCTGGCTTCAGCATACATGGCTCATGGGAGACCTGTACCGCCAGAGGAGGTGGAGCTGCTCATAGCCTCAACAACAGTGAAGGACAACCTACTGATGGGCTGCGACGCCAACGCCAGGCATTCTATATGGGGCAGCTCAGAAGCTAATGAAAGAGGTGAGTCACTTTTTGATTTTCTGCTAACCACTAACCTATCAGTCTGTAACAAGGGTACGACCCCAACTTTTGTCTTTCCGAATACGGAAACATACAGGGGATGGGAAGAGGTACTAGATGTTACATTAAAAACAAAAAATAATAACTTTAAGGTCGACAACTGGAGAGTTTCCAATCTGAAGTCACTCTCAGACCACAGATGGATCCTCTACGACATGAGTCTCGAGGTCGAGACCACGAAAACTTATAAAAACCCCAAAAGTGTTAATTGGACCAAGTTTGGCCAAGTCTTTCGGACAAAACTCAAAAATATACCTGAAACAAATACAGCTGCAATTAAAGAAGTGGAGGTACAGGTAAAGACTTTTGAGAAGGCTATGGATGTAGCATACAAAGTCCCGTGCCCAGTTAAACGCAGTAAAAAAACGCTTCCCCCATGGTGGAACGAAGATCTCTCCAGTCTCAGACAGATGACTAGAGCGATTTTCAACATCTGCCACAAACACAATTTTTGGCGGCCTTATAAGGACTGTCGAAGTCTGTATAAGAAAGCCATAAAGGCATCCAAAAAGGAGGCCAAGAAGAGGATCAGAAGAAAAAGTGTTTTTTTATAACTGCCATTTTCCGGAGTGCCTCTTTTTTACTACTCAAGGAAAATATGCGTTTACAACTTGACGATTTACTAACGAATGGAGAAGCACATTGCTTTACGTGGAATGGGCTTCATGGAAAGAGAGGGAGCAACGACTCGATTATATTCAAATTTATAAAAACCCTGCCATCCATAGTCACGGATATTTCACTGTTTTGTGACACTTGTGGGGGCAGAATCGAAACCAGCAAGTGGCTGCAATTTTAATGCATGCAGTTGAAAATATATCACATTTAAAACGGATTGAGTTGAAATTTTTAGAATCGGGCCACTTGCAAACAAAATGTGACTCAATGCATTCCGCAATAGAATCAGCAAAAAATAATCTGTTTATCAAATAATGTCTGATTGGATGAACATAATTTAAGCCGCCCGATCTACGCGCCCAAGAGGAAAAAATAAAGGAGTTAGGCCATACGAGGTTCACCAGCTTAAATTTACAGATTTCGATGACCTGCGGAAATTATCGGCCTTGACCCTTAACAATAAAAAAAAACGAAACAGGGACATATATGGGAATAAGGTTTCCTGGTTGAAGATAAAGTGTCTTAATTTTGAAAAAGGTGCTCCATTTTAATTTCGCATCGATTGTCATTCCCAAATATTTTGCCTCGTTTGCGTACGGAATTCATACCGAATCAATGAAAATGGGTAAGTTGTCTACATTTCTATAAATAAAATTCACGTGCGTTGATTTGGCCTCGTTGAGAGCAATACGTAAAGTCTTGGTCCAATCACAAATTTTGTCACTAGCACGTTGGAGTTCATTAGTTGCTGATTCAACGGTATTACTGACCGCTAGCTATATCGTCTGCAAACATGGCTACTGTTGTGAATTCTTCTTGCGGAATATCACATAAGAAGTAGAATCGGTCCAAGAACGCTTCCTTGGGGAACTTGTGCCGCGATTGTTTTGAATTCGGAGTACTCATTTCCGTGTTTTACACGAAAGTAGAAAATAGAATTGATTTACAAAAAAAGTATATCGGTATTTGCTTGCTTTAGAAAATAGAGATGTGCTTTTGTGGCATCATTTTAAATATTAAACATAAAGCGTGATAATTGTCATTTCGGTGAAGGAAACTCCCAAAGGGCTTAGCCTATATCCAAATTTGTATTTTTTCCTAAAAAAAAACAACAATAAATGCCACGTTTTAGAGAATTGAATTAAAATAAATACCGACGAATATGTTTAGCTACTTTTTGATAACACTGAAAGTTGATACACATATTCTATGTCCTGTGCAATAGATTTTTATTTTAATTCCCTAAAAAGTGGCATTAATCCTTTTTTGGTTTCAGAAGAAATAAAAATTTTAATATAGGCCAAGCTGTTCGGCAGTGCCCGACGAATATGTTTCGAAGTTGATAGACATATTGTACGTCCTCTCCGAAATGGGTTGGCCTACAGCGATGATATACACTCCGTTATACGTGCTTACGAATATGTAGTTTCTTTCCTTTTTTCGTTCCACCTGTTTACGAACAGTAACTAAATCTACCTCTAATCATATTTTACATCAAATATAAAGGCATTAGGTCAAAACATAAATTCATAGAAACATCAACTATGGGTAAAAGAAAATTATTAACCAAGGAGGAAATAGGCCAAATTCGAGCTTACAAGCTACAAGGCAAATCTATCCGTTTTATAGGCGGTAAGATTAGAAGAGGACCAACTGTCCTCTTGATTTTGCAATAAGTCACATTAGGTGGAGTCGAGAGTGTCATACCGTTGTCTTTTTAGATGAACTAAATTGGGAAAAGCATCACCGTTTACGAGCCACGGCTTTGCTGGCACATACGCACTCTTTTGTCAAAATTTTCCAAGGCGATTTTAAATAAATGTGACTGAACTTCGTTGATGCAACGTTGAATTTGAAAACTAGTTGTTCCTTCGTGCAATGCTCCATTTTTACTAACCCTAAATTGTCAGCAGTCAAATAATTTGTTTTGAGCTGGCAACACTTTACAATACAATCTTGCGTTCATTGCGTTCAAATGAAATGAAAGTGCGACAATTAAGTTTTAACATTTTATTTGTTGAGTCGTAACAGCTATATTAATAAAAAAATACTTGTTTTGCCCCTAATTCAAAAATTTTATAGTTAATAAAGTTATTGTATTTGTTCCAGGTCAACAACTTACTTGAATCACCCTATATGCTCTCAGATCACACCGCTAAGTTGCTCACCCTGCTTTTGACATTAAAGTGACAAATGCAAATAACTAAAAAAAATAAAATAAATTTGTTTGCAGAAAACTAGAAAAGGAAAAACAACACTCAGCTGACCCTCTCTGCCACTTTCTAAACTTTCTTTTCTAAATGTCACATCTATTCGTCTCCCTCCAAACCATGCAAATTAGATCAAAGGGCTCTATGTATATCTCTCCTTGTGAGCGGCGCGGCCAGAGCTAAGCAGATACAAAAGAAATAGAAGATCGTCGTGGTGGGACGGTCGTTGTTCTTCTAATATATCTAATGTCTGTGGTTCAGTCAATGTGCGGTGCAGGTGAATCTTTGTTTTTTTAAGTTGTTCTGCTTTCAAAAAAAAAAACTTAACAAATTACCCCGATTTAAAATTCATTCCGTGAAACTAACGAAAAGACCCTCCAAACATTCCAACATTTCACTCAGCAATTTGGTGAGTAAACCTTATCTGATTTTCATTAGTTTTGTAGTGGCAAATGGCAAATTTCCTACATAAAAATATTAATTAATTTTACTAACGCTGAAAGTGGAATAACATGTTTTTGTCTCTCTGTTGTACCATATTTAATACTGCATATCTGTGAATAATATTGTGTAAAGTTCGAAATTGACTTGGTGGAGAAAACAATTAAATGGGCAAATGAAAATCGATATTCTATGTATGTATGTATAACTCTGTTGTTGTTTTTGGTTATGGTTTTTGTCTGGGCCTTGGATCTTCCGGTTTTTCCATTTCTATTCATACATTTGAAATCTGCTATGGGCTGAGCCTTCCTAATGGCTGGGAGAGAGACCTTTAATTTTAGTTTTTTTTCACTTCCGGGTTAGTTTGCCGCATAGGAACGGTCCTTTGATACGCCCAACACCCTTGACAACCGCAAAAATATTGATTGCCATTGGTCTGGCACCATGTGGAGGGACAATTTCGATTTTATTGCGCAAAGGATACATCGAAAAAAGAGCCAAATGAATCACTTCCACGCAGCTTTCTTTGTTCTTGGGAGTTCTAGTTCCACCCAACAAAATGCCGCATCCCCCATTTGGTGTATGGTAATTCTGAGTATACAGCGTGACGGCTAAACATTCGATGAACAATAGTTGACGGTTGAAATTGTCATGGAAATGGTTACAGGTGTCCAAACGTTCTTTTGCGCTAGCCCTGCCAGGGGGAACGCGCGACATGGACACGTTAGCAAGCAGCAATCAACTTGTAATCGGTCTAGAACGTTGATGTCAGCGAAGCGAAAAGACATTCCCGTGTACATATTTGGATGTCGGACGCATAAAGCGAATGTTTTGCATTCGATGATCCGATCGAATCCATGCTTTCGAATGCAAATGAGTTGATACGCACATTTTCCATTTTCAGAAGCTTATTAGCTTACATTTATAGCGCTTGTACCAAGGGGGCCAACGTCTGTCTGGAAGTATAGAGACTACGAGTGTGCCTTTTGGAGATTAAGTGACGAACGGAGCGAAGTAACGAACTGGATTCGGAAAGAGCGATACTCGTGGACAGAATTATGAATCTCTGTCACGCGGCCTATATCAACATAAATATTATATTTGCAGTCGCCTGGCTGCGTTCGTCAGTCAACATGCTAAATATACTGAGTCGTAGAGGATAGAGCAATCACCTCTGGGTGGCTCTACCGATGTGGAGTGTACCATCTGGTCGATATGTTGCAGTCCTTGGATGATCCACATTCTACGTCGCCTGAATGAACCCTGAAGGCTTTTTATAAGTGCTGAGCGCATATGTCGCACTTGGCATGACTCGAATATCGACATTTAAGCACACAAGAAATGCAACAACCCATTGAAGCCGATTTCAAAGACGAGATCAAACCTTAAGAAGCAGCGGTTATTTTTCTTAAAATCTAGTAAAAAGTCATAAGTGGTACTGGTACTTCCTATAAAGTAGCTAGTTCCTTAGCTACATACATTAATCGAACTTCTCTAAATATTCCTCTGTGCAAAGTTATATGTTGAACACAAATGAATGATGCTTAAGTTTTACACCAATCATTAAAAGCTAATTTGCGAATTTAATCATAACTTTTGTACTCTCGTATGTTTTATTAGCTCAGTGTTGGACTTACTCAAGTCGAACTAGTCACTGCTACTGAAATTCGGTAATTTTTTATTTGTGAAACGCATGATATTGTATGTTATTTATATTTGTCCGATTTATATTTATACTCGGGCCTGTACCACAATCAATTCAATTTTATATCATATTTTACTTGTTTGACTACAATATTCATCATTAGTCTTACAATAAGTTTAGTTATCCTTTATGCGGATGTAGCTGCAAGCTTTCTATGCTGATACATGAACAATATAAAAACTGGTTAGGAACTATACTTGCTAAATAATCTTTATACAACATCTCCCTTCACAAATCTTAAAGCTACAAAATGGAA
Organism: Portevinia maculata; assembly: GCA_949715645.1. Classification (NCBI taxonomy): domain Eukaryota; kingdom Metazoa; phylum Arthropoda; class Insecta; order Diptera; family Syrphidae; genus Portevinia; species Portevinia maculata. Next base: position 229,184,131 of record OX454526.1, read on the forward strand.
AGATAAAGATAAGATACAAATTCAAGTTACTTAACGCTACATTGTTAAACCTTATTTTTAAGTTAACTGAGTAACGTAAATACTTTCATTTTATTTGTTGCTTAATTAGAAAGAAGCAACATTTTAATTCATTTATTGATATACAGAGTGTCCAGTAAGCTAAGCAGTAATAATTCCTGAAGTTCCACCGAATAAAAAATTGTATGGCAGGGGGGTCTATTCGCACTGCAGTTTAAGTAATAGCCCATTAATTTGGGTGACCTCTAATTTGGAAGTGTAACCACTTTTAACGCTATAACTTCTAAACTATTATAGGTACAACAGTTATTTTGGACATTATGGAAACACAATTTAGTAGCGCATACAAGTACAGCTGTGTAGATACAAAAATTCAAAAAAGTTATGGCTCCTTAAAGTCAAAATGATAAAAATTTGTTGTTCCATTTCTTTTACTTAAAATGCATTTTTATCAAAAATTTTACTTGATAATTTTTTTTTGTAAATTTTTTATCTTTTAAAATTCCCTAAAAATTATGCTAATCAACCTTTTTAATTACGATCGACAGAAGTTGTTGTAGAAAAAGCCATTTTTTGTCAGATAAAAATGGTCAAACAAAATTAGGTTTTTTTTTCTCCGAGGGTAGGTGGAAATCTCAGTAGTAAGCTAGTAGTGTGGGACCCCACCAGCGTTGCCAGACGTCCCGATTTCGGCGGGACGTGCCGATTTTTAAATCAAAATTAAATGTCCCACGTGGGGGCAGCCTTAGTCCCGCTTTTCGGGGAAATAATTCTGTTTTCATGAATCTCGGTGACAAAAACGAAAAAATATTAAAAGCTAACTGTTCAGTTCACATCTTGCATAACATGAGCAAATTTGCATGTGATAGATTAGACATCGATGTAGAAGCTATCATCTTAAAAATATACGGCCATTTCTCACATTCAGCTATGCATTTTGTTCATAATGTGATGAATGCTTTTGGTACATTAATAAAAGAGTCTTAGGGAAATGATATTGCCATAACAGAAATGCATGAGTCATTGTGCCTCTTCCGCTCAAGGTTGACTCAAAGGCTAAAGGATGGGTTTTTCGGCTACCAGACAAAACAGATTTTAAACAAATTGGTTGAATCTGAACGGACCAAAGCCATCGAAGACTTCAAAATTTTGTACACAAATTGCCAACAATATATAGACAAACGTTATAATTTTTCAGATGAAAATATTTTTTCTAGACTTAAATTCATAAACCTGGAAAGTGAAGTTAGTTTTGACATGCTGTATCTTTAATAAAATTGACAGGTGATATTTCGGTAGATAATTTTGTATTGTATGTGCAGTGGGGTCATCAGTAGATGACAAGCACTTAGACCTATTGGTCCATTGTACTTCAGCATAGCTGCCCGCTCGCTGGTTATTGGCGATTAGTAAGATTCAGTGAGGGAGAACCTGCCAGTAGCCTTGGCAAAGCGAAGAATATTTGCAAGTTCAATTTCCCCCATCTCATCTTCGTTAACGAATTGTTTGCCTATAGTGGTGAGCCTGGTTCTGGCGAAAGCCGGACATTCACAGATGAAGTGAGATGGCGTTTCATCCGCCTCCATGCAGCACTCACATAGGCCCGAGCTCCTAATGTGAATGGTTTTGAGGTGCTCGTTAAGAGGACTGAAACCGGTGATGAGACCAATCAAGGATCTCAAGTCTTTTCTGTTTACTCCAAGCAAAAACTTAGCTCTGCTGCTTTTTGGACCGTCCACTAGCTTCTTCGAATACCTGCATGAGACCAGGTCATGCCAGTATTCGGAATGTTGTTGGCGTAGAGCCGAATCCATTTCACGTTTGTGGACGGATGAGCAGCATCCTATGGATGGTTGTGGGCCAATGAAGGCTGTTGAAGAGCCCTTCCTGGCCAGAGCATCCGCTCTTTCATTACCCTCGATACCTGTGTGCCCAGGAACCCAGGCAAGTGATACCGAGTTACATCTTCCCAGACGGTTAAGCCTAACCATGGTTTCCTCAACTATTTTTGAGTTGAGAGAGCCAGCCGAACAGGCTTTGATAGCGGCTTGGCTATCTGAGCAGATGTATAAGGTTTTACCCTTAATCCTTCTCCTTAACAGGATATTGGCGGCAGTGGCAATCGCAAAGATTTCTGCCTGAAAAACAGTTGTTTGTCTACCCAAGGCTGCAGATAGATTTATCCGACAGTCTCTAGAGTAGACCCCGGCTCCGGAGATACCGTCAATAAGTGAGCCATCAGTATAGACGATGACATCACCCGGCCTAAAGCCATTCCACCCCTCACTGTTCCATTCCTGCCGTTCAGGAAGGATGATAATTTATATGAAGAATTTAAATTGTTAAAATCATCCTTGGACGTATTAGTAGGAAATTGCAAAGATACCACTGCCACCACCGCACGGAAATGGCACCAGCTCTTTCAACAGTATCCAAAAAAAGATACCAGGAATATATTTAAACTAGTGTCTTTCATATTAAGTAACGAACGCGTTTTTTCCCAGATGAATTTAAAATGGTCGGATGCTAGAAATAAATGCTCCGTAAATTTAATGAAAGCAGAATTACTCATCCAGTTTAATCACAGAAATATCATGAATAAGTAATTCTTATAAATAATTATTCTCTTATTGTAAGTTGCAATTTGTAACACTTACTCCACAGACTATTTTTTAAAACGCCATATTTTTCTAATGAATAAAACTTTTTTGATTTTGACTTCTGTTTTTTTTTTATTCTGAAGACGAATAAGACTCATCTATTTAACGAAAGGGGTGAATCTGATTTAAATTAAAATATTATATTTTTATTAAAATACATTTTCTATGACTATTTTTGCTATCAATTGTCACGTAAACGTAATTTTAATTCAAATAAAAAGATAAATATTTGAAAACTTCTGATTATGTACGTTTTTTTACTATGTCCCGCTTTCGACGAAGGAATCCCGCTGTTTTCATTCAAAAAGTTCCAAAATCCCGATTTGGCAAACACAAAAAATGGCAACGCTGAACCCCACCCACTAAAACCACCTCCCTTTTCATTTACGATTGAATTAAAACTCATTTAGCAAATTATACTTTAATGTATTTGAGAACGGTTGGTGGGATATAGGCTTTAAATTTACTTTATTTTATCTTATTTCGCGTCTATTGGCGTTAAACTATCCCGATTTAGTTAATAATAAGCTAGGACTGAGGATGGGCGGGTAAAAAGGAAAGGAAATGGGGTCGTTATTTGTATTTTATCTATAGCTTTTACGTAACCAAATCGTTTGGCTTCAATATCTTAAGACTTCTTAATGTGTTGTCGTTTTCTTCCACCATGTGCTGTCTAGCAGTATTCACATGTTTTTGGATTACGTCATAATGCTTAACCGCATATTTTCTTAGTATATCTTTGACATACTCTACCCCTAGATCTCTGTGTAGATTGTCATTTCGAATGTACAATGGAGCATTAACACTACGAGCCCATTCATAAATAAAATATTGCGCAAGATGTGCTAAGCAGAGAATTCACAAATGCATCAATTTTCATCACTGCCAAGCAGAGGATTCATAAATGAAGTAGAATTGTATTTATTGCGCAATTTTGAGCGCAATCGTGCAGAATTCAGAATCGTATTGCTTTTTAATTTCTTTTTGTTGAAAATGGGTGGAAATACTACAGATAAAGGTAAGATTAGACTGTATGCCACGTTGGCATTTAATGATCATTTTTGACAGTTCTAGCTGTCAAAACAGGGTCATGCAGTGTAATAGGCATATCTCAAATGACCTAATGACCAAATGACCACAAATGACCATGCTGATTTTGACAGATAAAAATGACAAAATTGCATGCAGTGTAATCGGACAATAAGCACGAATGCCAGTATAATGACCTAATGACCATATGCAATTTATTGAAATTTGGTTATGGCGTTGCTGTCATTTTTGTCATGTGAAAATTGTCATCTTTTCCAAGCGTGCAGTTATTTAATACTTCAATAATAACATTTTTGCATGATAATAATAATATTTTTGGATAACATTTGCCTTAAACTGTTTTAATAATTAAATTTTTATTGTGCTTTTGTTCAGTGTTAATTAGTGGTTTTCTTGTTATTTTTATGTGCATGGTTTAGTATTTGTTGTGTAATACCCAGGTATTACTTTAATATTTCCGATTATCTGTTTTATTTATTTTGTTGAAAAGTTAAGATTCGCTTTAACATGTACGGCGTTACCACAACTCAATCTAAAAATATAACAACAAATGCCTTTAATGACTAGCAGGGCAAAAATGACAAAAATGGTCATTGTGGTCACGTAGTCTAATATACTACCATGACAGCGCCGAATTTTTGGGCATTTGACAGATAATCTGGTCATTTGGCTGTGGTCATTGAATGCACAATTGGCATGCAGTCTAATCTTACCTTAAGTAATGGTTGAGAACAATCTATCATATTTAGTAATGGTTGAGAACAATCTATAATATTACTTATTAAAATGACAGCGATCGACGTAAATTCCATTTTTACGCAGTTGTTCTTTCATAAACATCTGATATGTGTTTTGCAAGCGCATGATTTGCAGGAAACTCTGAAGTTCAATTTGCGCAGGACTTCCTGCTTTGCATTACTATTGCTTTGCAAACCTTGCATTTATGAATGGGCCCTACCTCTTAGTACTTTGTTTTGAAATTTGTTGAATCATTTTTGGATTCGATTTGTTCGTACAACCTCAAAGCTGAATTCCATGCGTCCATACGGGTCTTAGGATCTGCTTATAAATCAGGAGTTTGTTCTCAATTGAAAGTTGGGAGCTCCTTCCCATTAGCCAATGCATATTTCTTAGTTTAATGCCTAGCTCTTCTTTTTTCTTTTTGACCTGCTCTTTCCACTTAACTTTAGCATCTAGCATCATACCTAAGTATTTGGCGGTATTTGCATACGGTACTTCTATTCCATCTATATTAACTCTTACCGTATTTATTTTCCTATTGGTGAAGTTAATATGAACGGATTTATTCTCATATAGTTTTATTCACCATTTTTTCGTACAGTCACTAATAGACCTAATGGATCTTTGTAGTTTGTGTGCTGCGTCTTCTGCATTGTCACAAATTGCCATTATTGCTGTGTCATCAGCAAAAGTGGCAAGGCTAGCTTCTTTTTGTTCAGGCAAATCTCTTGTGGTACACCTGCCGTTATCGTCTTCAGGTCCGAGTATTAATTTTCATATCGTACACGGAAATACCTGTCTGAAATATATGATTTAAGAATGCAATAGAACTCATCAGGAAGATCCGCTATCAATTTACATTCTAATCCTTGATGCCAAACTTTATCAAATGCTTGGGCTACATCTAAAAAAATGGCCGAACAAACTTTTTTGGTTTCCAGTGCCTTTTCTATTATACTCGCAATTCTATGAACTTGTTGAATAGTTGAGTGTTTCTCTCTAAACCCAAATTGGTGGACTGGGACTAAATGCCTGTCCTCTATTATTGGTTTGAGTCTCTTAGGGAATAATTTTTTAAATAGCTTTGAAATTATTGGTAGTTAAGAAATCGGTCTGTAGGATTTCTTTTCATTAGGTGATTTTTCCGGTTTCAGAATCATTATCACTTCTGCTACCTTCCATTGACTAGGCACATATTTAAGTCTGAAAGCTGCATTAATTATATGTAATAGTTTTCGCATAGCTATTTCAAATAATTCTTTTAATATTTGCCCTGTTATCAAGTCATAACCTGGTATTTTTTTTTGCATTTAAGTTGTGCTTGATTTCGTTCTGTCTCTTGCAGTGTTATTTTTTCTATGGTTTTTCGATCGTTTCTTTCAAACACAGTCAAATCTTCTTATGTAATTTGTTTAAGAAATGAAAACAAAATTAAGTGAGAATAATACAATAACGTACCTATAAGCAATGTAGCTAACAGTTAATTGTCGAATAGGAAAACAGTTTAACAGAGAATAATCACAGCTTTGCAAAGTAAGCGAATAGCCAATTAATAAATTGATCTCCACAAAATGTATTCAACGTGAATACGAGGAAAAAGTGTTCGTATACGCGTCCTTGGCAAGATTGGAGTACCAACGACGATACCCAAATTGTAGATCACCATGAAGCAGGCTATTCGCTGATACGTATCAGCGTCTTGTTGACACCGGGTCAGCAGCACCAAATAAAGGGGAACAACTTTCAGACGAAGTGGCCTCAGAAGTTGAGAATCGGATTTTGAGAGCTGTGGAAGTTCGGCTTTCAGTCAGCGTCAGACTAGCTGTGCAGTTCGAACTGTCCAGAAGCAGGATTCACTGAACTCTAAAGAGTAATCGTTTTCACCCTTTCCATTTAACTCCGGTACATGATTTACTACCAAGAGATGCGCAAAGAAGACTAGAGTTTCGCCGATGGTTACAGCGCAAACAGGCAGATAACGGCCACTTCCTCAAGAACTTTCTGTGGACTGAGGAGCGCAATTGCAAGAGATGGGATTACAAACCACCATAATTTGCACCATTTGTCAGACTCCAACTACCATTTAATGCACACAACATTCTTTCAAACGTAAGAATTTACTTACTGTGAAGAACTTCTTCAAAATGTGTTGCTTATTAGGTTTGCTTAAGAGGTTTAGCGTAAATGTTTGGGTTGGATTAATAGGAAACACTATAGTAGGCCCGCACGTTCTTCTTCATACAGTTCATTCCCATTACTACCTGGACATTTTCGGAGAACGATTGCCGGAGCTCCTTGTTCCTCATGTTCAGAAAAGGGCGATGTTTTTTCAACAAGATTAAGCAGCTTGAACAACGTCAATACATCCGCGATCGCAAATGCACTGTCTGATCTGAAGGTAGATGACTCACTTGGTGAGCTTAATAATCTACTACTCACAAGCCGGATTATAAACTCGAAACTGGGTGTGACATCTGCCAGAAGATGTGTCAGTATAGGTAGGCCACAGGCCGGCGTCCTATCCCCCCTCCTTTGGAACTAAATGGTGAACAAGCTGCTGATGTGCCTGGAAAGGGAGGGCTGCAAGGTGATTGCATATGCAGACGACGTTGCAATTGCCACCTCAGGGAAGCACCTAAACACCCTGAAAGAACTTCTCTAAAACGCTCTTAACAAGCTAAGAACATGGGCAGATCGTTGTGGGTTAGGTGTTAACCCCCACAGAACCGAACTTGTTCTATTCACTAGGAAACATAAGATTCCACACATTGATTGCCCCTCAATTAGGGACACGAGCCTAGTCTTCTCTGACGAAGCTAAATACTTGGGTCTCATTCTGGATAAAAAGCTCAGCTGTAAACCTAACATACAAGAAAGAGCTCGTAAAGCTACGGTAGCACTCTTCTCTTGCAAAAAGGCCATCGGTAATAATGAATGGGGGCTTCAACCCCGCATCACCAACTGCCCATACATATCGGTAACAAGACCGATACTTATGAACGGTGGTTCTTTGGTGGACTGCCTTAGACAAAGCGATAAATCGCTAAGCAAAGTCCAACGAACAGTGTGTCTCTGCATGAGTGGTGCACTGCACACTACTTACTTTTACTTTTAAATTCATTTTTATTAATTATTAGCTTATATCAACTTAAATACTAGACAAAAATGATTAAATCTAACTTAAAATTAACAGGATACTTATTCTAGATTATTGATCCTTATGCGGACGCCCTAAACTTAACTCTATCTTATAATTATTGCCTTTCGGCCTAAAAACTATTCTACGAATCTTACATAATTATGTTTTCATCGAGAAAATTGTTAAGAAAACTCGGAATCTTTATCAAATTTTATATTTTTATATAAAAAAAACAAATTACAAACTACCTACTCTACTTACTTAAACTACTTAGCATATTCTAACTATAATTAGGATTCTGAGCACTCGTTGCCTGGCGCAACAAGTGGTCAAAATCCCAATTGCTTTCCGAGCGCCTGGCAGTCGTCAACGTGCACACGCGCCGCCGTGAGCCGACTGAAGCCTTACAGCGTCAGTCAACTCCCGGAAGCACCACCACACGTTGGCGAGCCCGGCCTCTCCCAAAAACGCCCTAGCTGACTTAATTTAACTTATAAGCTAAGAAGATGTTACCTAGAGTAACGCACCGTCCTGGGAGGGCATGTTGACCCCTCCCCCCTCAACAAGCCACCAAAATTCGGCGAATTGCTTTTCCGTGTCGAATATATCCCTCTCCGATATTGCGGTACTAAAACGGAGGAGCTCATGAGCATTGGCGACGTCCCCGTCATGGCGGAGCCGCTTATCTCTCGCGCTGCGGTAGCGATGGTATAAGACCGGGATACCATCCCTCGTCTGTACCAGCCCTTTTGAATCAATATAGATAAATGCCTCTGGCGGGATACAGCCAGACCGGAGCGTACTCTCTATGTACATTTCATTGGGGTAGTAAGCCCCAAATATCAGACTATTGTCGCTGGCCATCGCCCTTGCAACGTGCCTTCGAGTGACCTTAATGAGGAAATTGTCAATCCTATTCAACTGAGCCCCATCGTATAGAACCTTGTTGGGATAGTATTTTATATAGTTGGATTCGGGCGTTCGGAACAACCGGAGACAGGTCCTAAGACATTGTCTCTCCAAAACCCGAATCTTTTCCATATAACTAGGCGCTATATTAAACCACAATGGACAACCATAAGCGATGATCGGCCTTATAAGGGCCACGTAGCAAATGACCTTCACTCTAGAGTCAAGTTGACTGCTATGAAACAGTCTCCTTGTCAGAGCATAAGCCTTCTTGGCCCCAGCAAGACAAGCAACTATATGTCTATCGAAATACAGATACTGGTCAAGCCAGATACCCAGATATCTAACTACGCTTCTCACCGCCAATGGCTGCCCATTTTGTCCAATAATGGCCAATTTCTTCCAGTTTTTTCTGGTATCCCTAGAGGCCCCAGCCAATGGAGTTCTGAACAAGATTGTTTCCGTCTTCTGAAAGTTTATTTTCAACTTCCAGTCGTCGCAATATCGCTTAATTTGATCGAAGTCACGCTGCAAAAGGATATTAATGACCTCGATTTTAGGACCTGATCTGTATGCCACCAAATCGTCGGCATACGCTATAGCATGTCTGAGTGAACCCACCAGATCACTCGTGTAAATGTTAAACAGGATCGGAGAATTGACCGCCCCCTGCTGTAAACCGTTTTTAATTTCAAAGACTCTGCTCGAAGTCACGTTGCCACATTTGACAACGAACTTCTTTCCCATAAGCATATTATAAATTACATATAGCAAAGGTTTGTGCATCCCCCGCCTGGTCAACTTGTAGAAAAGTCCCTCTAACCATACGGTGTCGAAAGCCTTCTCAAAATCAACCAGACAAGCACCCGTGCATTGGTTCTTGCATTTATTCCACTGAATGTCGGAAACCAGTTTCGACGCGGCATGAATAGTGTCATGCCTCGCCCTGAAACCAAACTGGTTGTCCGGAATTATGTTATTGTCCTCGACCCACTTTAACAGGGCTCTATTGACAACCTTTTCAAAGACCTTGCTAATATTCGAAAGCAAGCTAATTGACCGGAGATTGGCAGGGTTCGTCCTATCTTTACATTTTTTCGGGATAGGGTGTACCACAGCTACCTTCCAATGCGCCGGATAATGTGCATTATTCAGCGTATTGTTAAACAGCGTGGTGAAAATATCTACAGCCTCCAAAGGCAGGTGTCTCAATACGACGTTTGGGACACCATCCATCCCCGCCGACTTTTTATTCTTTAGTGACTCGAAGATGCACAGAAGATCATCCTTCGACACGAACAAGTGCGATGCATCTCGGCCATTGGCGACAACTGCATTAGCATGGTTTTCATCAGTGAACACGGTGAATCCGTTATTCTCAGATCGCCAATTCTCAAGTTCGGTGCGCAGATAGAAGTGGCTCACCAGAGCCCTATTCTCAATGTCGTGGTTACGGCGAACAGGATCGTTCACCGTATACACGGCCTCGAAACAAGCGCCCAGCAAATCCACTTTCTGCTGTGGGTCCTCGACCACGAAAAAATCGTCGTTTGAAGCGACACTTTCTGGACTTATTCCAGCAGTCAGTACTGTCTGTCTGTTATCTGCTGTCTGGGAGATTCGAACACAAGGAATATCATTGTGATCTTTCCTCCTGAACAACTTATTTATCTGTACTGCACACTACTCCCTCTGCTGCAATGGACATTCTGTTTCACCTGACACCCCTGGACATCTTTAGCAAGCAAGCGGCTGCTAGTGCGGCTGTCCGCCTCAAAACAACATTCCAATGGTCCACGAATGAAATCGGCCACTCATCTATTAAAAAAAAAAAATAGAATCCTCCCTAGCAACATAGACTACACCACCCCTCAGACCCGTTTTTACGACAAAAACTTCAAGGTCAACATCCCTTCCAGAACATTCTTTTCGCCTCCCTGATCACTGCAGCGTGTTCCAGGCGGAAATCATGGCGATTAAAGAAGTCCTATCGTGGCTGAAGAGGAACGTGATATCCGCTGTGGATATGCGGGTCTTCTCAGATAGTCAAGCTGCGCTAAAATCTCTGGATTCAGTCTCCACAAACTCCATCGTAGTCCGTGACTGTCGATCACCTCTAGTGGAGATGACGGAGCAATTTAACATTCAACTATGCTGGGTGCCAGGACATTTTTTTTTTTTTGTCGGGGTGTGTGAGACTTTCTGCACTGGAGCACTCTGACTCAATACTGGTCCATTGTACTACCAGGCAGACACACCACATTTTATTGTGGGAATTTACTCGTTTTTCTAAGAAAAACGAGAAGGCGCTTCAATGATAAGGAGCTTAGGTTTACAGCACTCACCATATCCGCACCAAATACCTGCCACCTGATACGAGCAAAAGCAGGACAATCACAGAGGAAATGTTCCGCAGTGTCGTCGCTTTCTCCACAGGCTTCGCAGTTGGTGGTGTCGCTTAGGCCTAGTACCTTAAGGTGTTTGGCAAAAGCGAAGTGGTGCCAGGACATACAGACATTCCAGGGAACTGTAGGTCGGATGAACTCGACAGGAAAGGAACCATACTGCCCCTTCTACCTGAAAAAGGTCCCTTATGCATCCCAATTGCTACATGCAAACTCATGTTTATGAGGGAGACCATTCAGAAAACTAACCTTGGATAGACAAATGGCAACAATTTGAAATTCATTATGTAATTATAATGAAATTATAATGAGAAATTTTGGAATTTTTCGCGTACAAAATGATAGGTGAGTTCCGGAACATCTACCATAAAACAGAGAGTTTATGTAATACAAAGAAGTCTAGTAATTTTTTTATTAATATTACATACTAGTAGCCTGTATAGCCACCATTATTTGTTGATAGTGCCATTGTTGATAGTGCCATTGTTGATAGTGACATTGATGAAATAAGTTTCTAGCAAGTCTCAGTGGATATGTGATACCAAATATCCTGGATATTTTCCCATAAATTGTTTTTATTTGTCGATATGCGCCTTGAATGCCGAGTTTTCAGTTCGCTCTATAAGTTCTCAATAGGATTGAGAGCGGGGTACTGACTGGGCCATGCTAAAGTATCGACATTGTAATTCTGAAACCATTCTTTCACCAATATCTATGTGTGTTTTGGATCGTTGTCCTATTGAAATCGCCATATCCGAAGCATATTCTCCTCTGCACATGGCAGCATGCAATTTTCTAAAATATTCCTAAAATCATGCTTAGTCATATTATCCTCTAAGCGAAAGATGAGACCGATACCGTTCCAGGAGAAACACCCCCATATCATTATTTCCCCCACCATGTTTGACGATCTTGCGCGTATGTCTTTCGTTAAATTCTTTTCCTTGTGGCCTACGAACGTTTCTTTCAGAATCGCTGGACAACAAATTCACCTTCGACTCGTCGATCCACAAGATATTGCGCCATTTTTTTTCACCATCGGTTTATGTCATGTGCGGTAACCCGGTAAGTTTCTGCAAAAAGTTTTTTTCATTTGCAAATTTTGTTTGCGAAGAAGAGGAACCTTGCGAGCTATTCGTCCACGCAGTTTAGCTTCTACCAATCTACGACGAATATTCCGAGAAGTAACATTGATGCCCATTTCCGCAGCGATGATCCGTGAAGGCTTAAATGGATCTTTTTTTGATGTATTACGATCTTTCGATCTTCCGTTTTTATACCCTATTCTAGGGGTATATTAATTTTGACGCATAGTTTGTAACATACCTTAATATTGCCCGTAGACCCCTAAAAGTTACTATATTTATGATCAGCATCGATAGTAATGTCGATCTAGCCATGTCCGTCCGTCCGTCCGTCGGCAAAAATTAGGCCTTTAAACTGGACCTAGAGAGCTGAAATTTTAACCATATACTCTCTAGGGTCCCGAAATAATCAAGTTTAAGAATTTTTGAAATCCGCCCACAGACACGCCCACAAACTCAAAAAAACAAAATTTTGGAAAAAATCGAATTTTGAGCTAGAGAGCTGAAATTTTTTATATATGATCTATGGCCCATAAAACTGATTGGGACATAAAATTTTCAAAATCCGCCCACTGACACGCCCACAATTAAATAAAACAAATTTTGGGAAAAATTGAATTTTGAGCTAGAAAGCTGAAATTTTTTATATATGATCGTTGGCCCATAAAACTGCTTGGGACATAAAATTTTCAAAATCCGCCCACTGACACGCCCACAATTAAATAAAATATTTTTTTTTGAAAAACCAAAATTTGAGCTAGGGAGCTGAAATTTTTAATATATACTCTCTAGGGGCCCTTTATGCTCATGTGTAAATATTTTCAAAATCCGCCTACTGACACGCCCACAATTATTTTTTTTTTATTTTGAAAGTCCAAAGTTTGAGCTAGGGAGCTGAAATTTATAGTATATACTCTCTAGGTGCCCTTTATGCTCATACTTAAATTTTTTTTAAATCCGCCTACTGACACGCCCACAATTAAATAAAACAATTTTATTGAAAAACCAAAGTTTGAGCTAGGGAGCGTTTTTATTTACAAAAGCTTAGTTTTTTCGATAAAATCCTTTAAATTTTTGTCACGCCCACTTATGAGATATAGGAATAAGAATAGGGTATCCAACAGTTTGCCCAAGCGGACTGTAGCCCGCTCCTATGTTTCAAGTTGTCGTTGATCTTGGTCTTCCTCGTGTTTCATGAGTATTGCGGTACTTCAAGGCATTTGTTACGAAATTCTCTGATCGTCGTAGAGATTCCGCTATAAATTTATACATTTTGCCCTTACTGCGAAGGTTCTGCACTAACCGCTTCTCTTCAGGAGTGCAATGACTTTTCCGACCCATCGGTTTGTGTTTATTTTGACTAAAGTCAGTAGAATGGCCACTTTAACTGGTTCGGGTTTTTGGTCACTTACAGTATTTTACAAACCTTTTTTAAATTGCCAGCAACAAAAGCACTTTAATTTTTTTTTACCTTCTTCACTTGCCACTTCAATCAGTAGTTGTAACACCTATTTTTTTGTCCATCTAAAATCTTCTACGAAGATAAAAAGTTTGCTTTGGCGCGCTCCCGTTCAACGCGGTCAAAGTCACTAGAATCTTCACTAAGACTTCATTGTGGTAACCGTTACTGTGGTGCATGGGTAAATAGCGTGACATAATTTTGCAACAAAAAAATGTAGAAGTGCATACACCCATTATTTTGTCCAGCAGTGTATGTATAGATACAAGAAGAAAAAAGATTTTTTTAAATTACATTTAGAACACATTTTCCAAAAGCAGGACATTGGCTCGGCGGATGTTGTATATGGCAACGTTCAAAAGACTCGTACCCTTTGGTATATTGAACCGGTTTCAAATAAAATTGTTGTTAAGCTACGAGCAGACGGTATGCGAAAGTCGCATATATATTATATATGCGAGTCTGACGTAATTTTTGCGTCATAATATGCGATTCTTGCTCGCATATCGTCTGAACGGCTTTTTGGGACAGTCCGCAAATGCTCGCAAACCATATGCGGACGATATGCGATACCCAGCTCGCAAATCGATTAGCGACTTTTCCGCATATCGTGTGAACATTCTCGCATATAATTTGTGACAATTTTCGAACATATGCGAGCATTTGCGAGCGTCCCAACTATATGCGACCGCACGAAAACAGAACATTGCATATTCTGCCATTTGCGAGCAAACAGTTCGTCATGTGAGTTCTTATTTGTCCTATAGACCTCTAACGTAACTTTTCAGGAAAGCATTTTTAAACTTAAAAGTGGTGGTTTGCTTATTTTTTTGCGCATAATCACAGAGATTTTTATTTTTTTTTGAAAGATTGTGTATTCGGCCAACCATACATAAAGCATTTTGCATTTTATGGTTTATGTACATTGATTTAGTTGAGTTTAAAAAAAAAGTAGTGAAATGGATATAGGACACCTGTCTACAGTTGCGGACACATTAAAAATCAAAGTTACAAATATTGTCTCCAGTGGAATTTGTATTGGATATAGGACACACAGAAAAATACAAAAATTAGGATATCAAATATTTTTATTGAAATCAAAATTCAATTCTTTCTTTATTTGAGTTTAAAAAAAATAAACGAAAATATTATAATGTCTATAAAGTTTCTCAACAAAGTAAAAATAAATAAAAGGAACTTTTTTCTCCAAGCTTAATACATAAACTAATTAAAAAAAACATAACAAAAACACAATTCTTATTCATATTGTTTATCACTAATAGTGTGGGTAAGGTAACTTAGTAACTTAGGTAAGTTTTAAAACAGCGACACCAGGAAGATGGGCCTAGTTATATGCTGCGATGCCAATTGATCGGCCGACATGCGAACGAAACCGCGATATAAATCTGGTTCATTGCCACGTAATTCCAGCAACAATTTTGCGCAAAAGCCTTCCGTCTCTCGAAGTCGCCAGCCAATCCTTTGTCCACACACGACGCACATGTTTCAATTTTATCGAACTAGCTTCTTTGTCGTCATTTTCCAGCATACCTAATGCCAAAACAGCAATAGCAGCCCACTTTCTTTTCGACATTTTAATTTTAATTTAGCACTTTAAAATGTTTGAGACGAGGTACGCAAAAATCAGCAACACAATACACAAAGTGACAGATCGATGTTATGTTCGCAAACCTGCATATGATTGAAAATATGTGATGTGCAAATTCTGTCGCATATCGTGTGAACACCTCGCATATAGGCCTCAACATTTGCGATCCCATTTCCGGACATATCATATGCGAGCACCTTGATCGCAAATGCATTTGCGATTTTTGGGGGAAAAGTTGCATATCGTGTGAACACGCCTATATGGGAGTTTGCCACCACTGCCGTACGTATGGAATTTGCGGCACATTTGCGAGTTATTTCTTGACGTCAGCACTCGCATACATATGCGACTTTGGCATACCGCCTGCTCTTAGCTTTAGAATGTGGACTTTGCTCCAATTTTTTTGTTTCAAATTGATTGGTTGAGTGATTAGAACAGTTCGTTCTGTTAGTAGGCGAATTTTTGCATTATGTTGTTGTTTATTGATGGACTCCCGTGTTTTGAGTGAAATCATACGCCCATGTGTTCTGAACGTCCTCTAGCCTCTTTTTATCTAACTCAAACAGACTGCACTTTTTGATGATGTCCTCTAAGCAAATATTTCCAACAGCAAGCAGCTTCTTCTGGCATGAACTCGACCCGACTCCCAATATAACTCTATATCGAATAGCTTTTACCAACTCATCTTGGTGAAATTCGCACGTGCTCGTCAACTGTTTCAAATCTGTCACAAAATGAGCAAACGTCACTTCTTCCTTGTCTGTCTGTATGGCCGTACAGTTTGAACCGCTCTTACACCTCATCTTTGGATTGCAGTACATACCTAGTACCTACATTTTGAGCTCCTTCAATATCGCTTCCAATGCAGTGCTTCATCTCCTATTATACTCAGTAGTATGGCCACTTTAACTGGTTATTGGGAATAAAATGAAGAATGAATCCTAGTTCGCCCATATAGAAAACAAGTTTCACACACACACACCTATTGCCATAGTACTTGTTTTATTGAATGGAAAACCCCTGCTTTAGTATTAACTGATTTTGCAAAGCGCTCCACGTTTATTGTTAATAACTTTAAACTGAATAAGAATTTTTAAATTTCAATTTGAAAACTTAAATAAAGATTTTTTAACAATATTTATTGGTTAATTTTTGTAGGTCCTTGTAAGATTTGTTAAGGCTCTTCAAATTTGATGTTTATACTCAGGCGACTATCTAATAAATTTTTCAATACTTTTTCAAATTTTTTTCGAGTAGTAGCTTTCTTGGTTAATTTACAACAAACTTGTTTTCATTTCGACAACGGAAGCAAGTGGGTTCCGAAACCTGACAAAGTCCGAAAAAAAACTGCCAGTTGGGTTCGGAAATTTACATTGCTCCATTGCTTCCGCTACAATGCTTCCTTTGCAATTTAAATATTTCCCTCAATACTTTGGCGTATTGAGGGTAACAGTATAACATTATGTATAACATCAAAAATAAATTAAATCAATTTGTTTTTTTTTAAATATAATTAAATT
Source organism: Portevinia maculata (assembly GCA_949715645.1). NCBI lineage: Eukaryota > Metazoa > Arthropoda > Insecta > Diptera > Syrphidae > Portevinia > Portevinia maculata. Next base: position 229,200,726 of record OX454526.1, read on the forward strand.
TAATTTTCTCTGTTTTCTGGTCTTGAGAACCTTTTTGGGTTCCAAGGACCTCTTGGTAAAATAAACTTGAACACAGAAATACACCATTAATTTGCCAACACAAGTAAAACTGCAAAAAATTTGCAATGTTGTGCGGCTGGCATCCATTTCATAGGACTCAGCGTCTGAAATCAGGACCAAAGCTGGGGTAAGTGCGAGCCTTTCGACTGTCTGACAATTATTAAGTGTGTACCACATCTAAAGTACTTTAAGCTTAAAAAATAATCCCCGACCCCAACCAAAACTTGAGAGAATTCCTACAGGAGCAATATGACTTGATAGAGATGATGGCGCAGTTCTTGATGATTTCAGAAGTGAGAGCACTGAAAGAGAAGTGATTCACAGTGTCTAATTATATAGGTATGACCTTAGGGGGCTTCTGCCCTATCAGATGTTCCAAAATACTGAACCAATTTTTCTTAACAAATTCAAAATTTTCGAAAGTGATACACATCATCTGACAGTCCACTGCACAACAGCGGAAAACATTTCAGTACGAAGATAAAATTGGCACAGAATAAGTTTTGGAATTCGCACTTAGCTGAAATTTCCTGGGGAATTTGAAGTGTAATAATTCTGCCTTCTCGAGACGTTTTATAGATTTGTTATTCCTAAAGGGGCCCTTACACGGTCAATCGGTCGACATCATGCATCGTGTATGTGTGGATTGACGCTACCCCTTACACAGTTCAATCGATTGACGTCCAATTTTTATTTTTTGTGAGTTTTCGTGTTGTACGGATGTGCGATGAGTGAAACGGACGATTGTATTGCATATATTACTCTTGCAATATATTCTTGAATTGTACTGCGAGATGCACACGGATATTCGAACGGAAATCTGTCAGGGGCTTATTCAATGTCGTGAAGGTACACGCCGTATCCACTTACTATAAATTTCCAGCTGACAGCTGAAGAAATAATCAAAAGCAGAGTAGCTGTCAAACTTTGTTTGCTGGGCATTTCATTGCATACATGGTTCGTTTGAGAGAGAGAGAGGCAACGATTTGCATTGAGAGCACCACTGCACTAACATCAAGGAAGATCCCCTCTCTTTTGTTTCAAGCTTGCGATAAAGAGTATGCGAGCACAACATGCTTTGTCTCGAAAACTATCGACCATATAGTTGCGAGAATGGTCTCCACTTGAGATAATGCCAGCATGCATTAGTAAGTGTATGCTATCAATTTGTCGCAAGTGGAGACTGCGTGTAAAGAAAAGATTTTTCGTCATATGGATTATTGACTGCTCCCATTTCCACCTAGTAGCGATAAAAATAATTGCTGATTTTGGAGAAAAGAAAGTTCGACTGTCAAATAATGTTCCCACAGCACTAATAATGAACACACATGCAAATGCGCTATCTATGGGTTTATATTACTTTTTGTGCATTTGAGTATCTCAACTCAGTTCAGTTGTCAATATACTACTCTAAGATACTTGAATTGTTTTTAACTGGCACAGTTATACCTATTGTTTTATTCCAGTAGATAAACCAGGAGATACCTACCTTTGTTGTCAAGGTCTGACTACGAATAGAAAGAAAACGGAATGAAAAATCATATGCAAATTCGACATTGGAGCTCCTATTCTGTTACGTAGTTGCCCATAGGAAATGGCAGGTTGTTTTATTGTGACCTAGACAATGAAGCCTTTGCGATCAGACTTGGTGAAATGATTCATCAACCCCAAGAGTGTGATACATGGTTCGATGGCTTGGTGGTGTGAATTATACAAAAGAAAAAGGGAATAATGACTTGTACCGGAATTATGAAATCGTAGCCATAAACCTACAGTTATTTGCTTATGTCGACGTTTTAAGTGTTGTTTTAATTGAAAACGAAGTAAAGTATACTAAAATGAGCGATGGCAACCGATGATTCACTTTTGAATGTTTCGCGCAATTGCTATTTCATTCCGCGAAAAACGTCTTCAATAATATCTGCAAACGTGTTTTTTACTAGCGTATACTTTGTCTTTTTCATGTTCTTAATTGGGTAAAAATAAATAAAATAAATATTATTCATTAACGGCCCATAGAGGGCCTAAACCCAAGCTTCTCCAACCACTTTCTTGCGAAGTGGAAGGGACCTACAATTTTACGCCGAATCCGAACGGCAAATTTGAGAAGCTTCTCATGACATTGATACTCTTGGATGTGTGTCAGACGTTCGCAAGAGGTGGGGCAGTGGAAAAAAAACTCAAGATGTTACTTGACCCCTGGGCCTAGAGAGCTGAAATTTTAACCATATACTCTCTAGGGTCCCGAAATAATCAAGTTTACGAATTTTTGAAATCCGCCCACAGACACGCCCACAAACTCAAAAAAACAACGAATTTTGAGCTAGAAAGCTGAATTTTTTTTTTATGATCTATGGCTCCTAAAACTGCTCGGGATATAAAATTTTCAAAATCCGCCCACTGACACGCCCACAAAAAAATAAAACAATTTTATTGACAAACCAAAATTTGAGCTAGGTAGCTGAAATTTATAATATATACTCTCTAGGGGCCCTTTAAGCTCATGTGTAAATATTTTCAAAATCCGCCTACTGACACGCCCACAATTTAAAAAAAAAAACTTTTTTTGAAAATCCAAAGTTTGAGCTAGGGAGCTGAAATTTATACTATATACTCTCTAGGGGTCCTCTATGATCATGTGTTAATTTTTTTTAAATCCGCTTACTGACACGCCCACAATTAAATAAAATAATTTTATTGAAAAACCAAAGTTTGAGCTAGCGAACGTTTTTTTTACAAAAGCTTCGTTTTTGTTTAATAAAATCTTTTAAATGTTATATAACAGAATTTGTAGAGCGTTCTTAACAATTCAACCATACTTAGACTTTTGTCACGCCCACTTACTGTTGGATACAGTTCGCCCAAGCCTATGTTTTTGTTTTATTTTTCGAACTATGTAGCTAGTTCAAAAGGTTTTATTCTTCTTAACCTCCTAGTCATATTGCTAGTATTTAATAGTTCTTTCATTTCTGAGCTGACGTGATTGAGAAGCCTAAGTTTATGTCTATTAGCTACTTTTTTGACTTCATCTTCAATCATTTCTATTTCTAGATCTCTGTGCAGATCAGCGTTTCTTATGTACCATGGTGCATTTACTATATTCCGTAGAACTTTGTTTTGAAATGTTTGAATTTTCTGTAACTTTGTTTTGCATGTGCATGCCCACAGCTGGAGCCCGTAGGTCCATACTGGTTTTAGAATTTGCTTATAAAGCAGTAATTTATTGTAATTTGACAAACAAGAGTATTTCCCTATAAGCCAATACATTTTACTGTAGCGCATATTTAGTTCTTCTCTTTTTTTCTTTACATGTGCTTTCCAGCGCAGTTTTGCGTCTAGTGTCATGCCTAGATATTTGGCTGTGTTTGCGTAATCTACTTCTTTATCATTTATGAATACTGGTATGTGCTGAACATTTTTATTTGTAAAATGTATATGGACCGATTTTAGGTCATTTAGTTTAATTTGCCAATTTTTTGTCCATTTTGTTATATTGTTCACTGCCTTCTGTAGTTTTTTTTGTCGCTACTTCGACAGTTTCTCCCACAGCAAGTACAGCAGTATCATCTGCAAATGTTGCCACAGTTGTTTCATCACTGTTCGGCAAGTCGCTAGTAAATAAGAGATATAATACAGGACCTAACACACTTCCTTGTGGTACACCAGCTTTTATTTCTCTTAATGTGGAGTAGTCATTTCCTTGTTTAATTCTAAAGAATCTCTCTAGTATATAGGACTCTAAAATTTCTGAAAATTGTTTTGGCAGATGCTTTTGCAATTCAGTTCCTTTGTGCCATACTTTGTCGAAAGCTTGTGCTATATCGAGAAATATAGTAGAGCATATCTTTTTTTCTTCAAATGCTTTTTCGATTTTATCTGTTATTCTATGCACCTGATCGATCGTGGAGTGTTCATTTCTAAAACCAAATTGGTAGTTTGGGATTAGCGATTTTTCTTCGATTATTTTGTTCAGACGTTTAATCAACATCTTTTCGAATAACTTGAACAACATAGGTAGTATAGATATGGGACGATAGGAGGTGACTTCACTAGGCGGTTTGCCTGGTTTTGGTATCATAATCCCCTCCGCGACTTTCCACATGCTAGGTACATACCTTATCCTGAATGCAGCATTTATGATCTGTGCTAGTTTCTTTAAGCCCTTTTTTGGGAATTGTTTTAGGAGTTCCCCTGATATTAAATCAAATCCCGGGGCTTTTTTAGTACGGATGCCCTTTTTTATTTCATTGGCAATTTCTTTAGCCGTTACCGGTTGAATGTGTCTTTCCTCTTCGCACAATTCTTCGCTTTCTTGACAGTCTTTATCTTCATATGGTTGAAAGACGCCTTCAAGATATTCAGCAAATAAATTAGCTTTTTCTTGGTTGTATTTTGCCCAGTTACCTTCACTGTTTTTAACTGGTGGAATGTGAGCAATTGGCCTTTTCATTTTCTTTGTTGCCTTCCAGAGTGAGTACTCGGTACTAGCATCATTTATAAGATTGGTAAGGCATTTTTTAAGAGATTCATTTTTAAATTCTCTTATCGATCTTTTAAGCTGACTGTTTAGATTATTCAGTATTGTTTTGTCTCTGGGCGCTCTTGTTTGTTGCCAACGTTTTCTAGCTCGTCTCTTTTCCGTAATTATATCACATATTACTTTTGGATACGAGTTTTGTTGGGTTTTAGTTTTCGTTTTAGGTGTTGCAGCCCATGTAGCTCTTTGGATATTGACAGTTAATATTTGAACAGCATCTTCTAATTGATCTTCTGTTTCCATTGTTTCTAAGAGCTGAATACTATCCTCTAGATGCTGCGTGAAGTAGCTCCAATCAGTCAGCTTATTTCCTAGCCTTGCGCTATTTTCTTTAATTGTGATTTTATCGCCAAGTGTTAAAAGTATTGTGGAATGATCTGAGTCAAGATCTGGCCCTTCTTCTACCTTTATATTGTTAGACGAGATATTCTTTGTTACGAAGAAGTCGACAAGATCAGGGATTTTGTTTCTATCTGTTGGCCAATACGTAGGTTTTCCCGTTGATGGATACTTGCCGCTAATTTCGTTTATTGCTTCATAAAGTTCTCTTCCTCTTGTATTTGTCAATCTAGATCCCCAATACTTGTTTTTGGCATTAAAATCTCCCCCTGCAATAAATCTATTGCTAAATATTCGGAAGAGGCCTAAAAAGTAATTTTTCTTTAGATTGTAACTGGGAGAACAGTAAATTGATGCAACTGATATAGTTTGTCCACTTTTCGTTCGAATGTTAATAGAAATTCCTTGCATCGCGCATGATTGGAACTTGGCTTCTATATGGTGATCGATGGTATTCTTTACTATAACTGCAGCCCGGCATTTTGCTGAATTATGGGGATGTGGGAAGTGATATAATTCGTACCCTTGCAGTTTAAAGTTTGTATTGAATTTTAAGGGCGTCTCAGAGACAAGACATATATCTATTTGGTTCATGTCGAGGACTACTTGGATTTCATCCTTGCGGTTATCGATACCATTAGCATTCCATTCCAGGATTTTTAAACTATCTATCATGTTCTTCTTTTTTGTGCAGCCTTGTTATTGCTGCTTTTTTTCTCAAGGAGCGAGATTCTTTCTAATATAGCTTTATTGCTTTTATCCATGCTTTCTATTCTACTTAGGATTTTTCCATGAACGTTTCCATATTATTATTTAATTTAGTTTTAGTTGTAGTTATCGTTTTTGCGGCATTATCTACTTTTTTCGATGCAGCCTGTGCATATGTCAATACTGTACCCGCTCCTGTTTTTGGTACTAACATCTTTTTGATATTTTATTCAACTAAGCAGCTTCTATAGTTGGCTGGATGCTTTTCATTGCAATTAGCTCATTTTGTTGGTTCGTCTTTTTTCTTCATACAATCTTTAGTATGGTGGTTTCCTGCACACTTTACGCATCTTGGATTAGAGCTGCAGTATTTATTCGTATGTCCATACTTTTGACAATTCTTGCACTGTGGTACAAGTTTTGATTTCCTTACGGCAGGAATCTCTACCTTCATTCCAAGGATGTCTTTAATACGAGTATCTTAGGTATATCTTTTTGATATTTTCGTCGTTCTCAAAAGTTAGCATAAACATTGGAAGCGGTACTTTGCGTTTTGATTTTAGCATATTGACAGCTTCTAGTATCTTTAGGTTTTTTCTTCTTAGATCCCTAACTACACTCTCTGGCGAGCATGAGATGTAGTTTCTTTACAACAACCTTAATTGGCTTAGTTTGTTTATTCTCATAAGAGTACCATTGCACCTTTTTTTGGTTAAGTATTTTGTTAAGTCTCCTATAAGAATCTTCTTCTACATTTATTTTAATGTCATTACCATTTATTAGCATTGTATTAGCTTTAATTTTATTTTCATCCAATGACTTAACTAAGCTTTCATACTTTGTAATTTCCAGATCAATAATTGGAGGAGGTTTGACTGGCTTTTGAATTTTATTTTATTTATTTGGAACATAATTCGTAGCTTGATAGCTTTCTTTCGGAGATGAGATCTTTGGGGATGTGCTCATTTTCCGTTTTGTTATTTTTGCTCCCGTTTTTGGGTTTTCTTTCTGTCTCTTTCAGTAGTTTTTCCTCATCAGTTGAGAATTCAACTACTTTAATTATTTCTTTTTCTTTGTTTTGGCTGTTGATCTGATTTTTCAACGTTTGCAACTCCTGCTTTAAACTATTAATTTCTTGTATTAATGTCTCGTTTAGTTGCCTAAACCCATCTCTTTCCTTGCAGACTTCTGAATATTTAGCATTCAGAGTTTGGTTTTCATCCATTTTACATGATGATGGGGGTGATCTCTCTACCCTCTTACTTTTTCCAAAAGGGTTCTCGGTAAGCAATAAATGGTGAAATTATGGTTTGCTTATTGACTGCATGAACCAGGCCCACCGAATTTCGCTTGTTAATATCGTCTGCCTACCTCAGTAGTTGAACGGATCTTCTATTCTGCGCAATTTCCGCTTTGGAACAAGATTGATGAGCACATAGCAGCACATCTCCGCGTCGCAATTCGGCAAACTTTTGGAATAGTACCAAATTGCACAATAAACAGCGAGAGCTCCTGACAACGAATACCATCATCATCGGTTTGATTGATTATTTATTTGGGCGATCGTAGATTTCCCAGGCCTATAGATAGGATTACAAATGATAGACTTCAAGCCGGTAAGTGATCACCTGGCTCTGATCTGCATTAAAACTATATTTCAAACATTGGCACACACCCCTATCGAGGTTTCTACGAGAATACATCTTCGACGAATTAGGGAAGCTCAAAGGCACAGACCACAGGAAGCTGGTAAAATTCTGCAGGAAGATTACGCTTTGTCTAGGAAAAGTTTTTTTTTTTGGTTTTTTGGTTTTTCTCTATTTGAAATTTTGGTTTCAATTGATTCCCTAGAGATCGCGGTGGGCCCTTCTGGTGCCTATACCCTATCCAACAAAAATTGTCAGTGCAGGGAAGATAGGATGTTTGTCTCTCAGTCTGGTTGCAATGACTTACATAAATCGGTCCCTCTTTAAAGCTCTCACAGTGTTGACGTAGTGTGTATGATAATTCGCCATAACTCAGAGAGCAATTCTATTAGGGTTACCATCTTCCAATTTAAAATAAAAATATTGCGGAACGAAATAAATTCCGTTTATCTTTTTCCTCTTCTGGTAAGATAATAATAGGCGGGTTTTTTTAAGGGGATCTCCAGTAGACCAACAAAATATATAAATTTCGTAACCCAAAAGAAAAAATCAAAACAAAAAATATATCACTGTAATCCAATTTATTCATTATAACTATTGTAAAACATAAAATACTAATTTCTAATATCACTACTCAACTAATCCGATGCGTAATTACTGCTACTGCTCTCGTTATTTAGGTCTATTATTAACCTTTCAATTGCTTCCTCGGCAAAAACGTCGATGTCCCACATATTTGGCTCAACAACCTGTTCAACGTGTTGGACACATCGATGCCATTTTCCTTGTAAGTGTTGTCGTTAGTAAGTCTCTTATTTCAGCCATTTTAAATGACTTGTTTTGGCTTGCTACAAACCCTTTCACTTGAGCCCAAACCAATTCTATTGGATTAAGGTCACAGTGATAAGGCGGCAAGCGAATCACTTTATGTCCCGCATTTAGAGCCATTTCATCCACGACGTATGTTTCATACTTGGCTTTGTAATGTTTAACCATTTCAAGCATTCCATTGTATGATTGCATCCCTACCTAACTTGAGATCTTCCTTTTGGGAATTCCCGTATTCTGTGCAAAACAGGCGTCATTCGTCGGAAAAACAAAGACATCATACAAACAGGTACATAATGAGATGAAAGGATGTATTTATGTTTTTTTTATTTAAACAGTTTGCGACATGAACTCAATCAGCAAGATTTTCTAAAAACATTTCCCAGTCCTTTCCGCTATATGTATATTGTGAAAGGTAGACACAATCAGGCAATTAGAATACAAAATTATATAACCACGACGCAATGTCATATACCTAAACAGATGGTAAAAAAAACTGCGCTTGTGCAGCTGTACAATACAAATACAATCAAATTAAAACCGAATGGCAACACCCCACGTAATAGTTCGTTCTCAAAAGCACCAAAACCGAAAGTTCTTTGACAAAATCCATAGAAAAAGCCTTAATGATATGCTTCATTGTAGAGATGGTAATACTCTTCTGATGTGCTTGAGTCACACACACTGCTTATTTTGGTGGATGATAATAGCAAGCGAACACAAGCCGATCATGCTCATTCCCATTCGGCTGTGTGGGAGACTGGTTTTGGTGGGTTGCATACGAATTTTAGGAAAATTACAACAACAATTCCTTGGTATGACAGTAGTTTGGTTTTTATTTCAATGGCAATTCTTCCGTTTGAATGCCGTGAGAGTATCTACAGGCACCACTGGTAGAAAAAAAGCTCCTCTATAAGGCCTGTACTGACAATTTTTGTTGGATAGAGTCCTGTATGCGAATTGCATACCCCTGTTTTAACCTAACCTAACCTAAAGAACAACAAGGCTGCCGGCTCTGATGGTTTACCAGCTGAGCTTTTCAAATACGGAGGTGGTTTTTTTGTAGGATGGATGCACCAAATCATCAACCAAGTATGGGTGGAAGCAGAGTTGCACAAAAGTTAGCTTAACTAATAACTAAAAAGCTACAACTAAATTAGCTGTAGTTTCTTTGAACGTACATAGCTAAACCATAATTTTAGTTGTAGTTGCCACAAATTTTGAACCTAAATTAGTTATTAGTTGCGAAGTGTAACTAAGCGTGTTTAGTTGTGAAAAATTAGTTGTCAAAGTGTAACTAACAATAATTAGCTTTAGTTTTAGCTTTTTAGCTATCGATTGAATACAACTAATAATTTTTTTCAAACAATTTAACCCGAAAAGGCTTACAGGAACAGGAGCGATTTTTTTATTTCGTTATACATTTTCTAGTTTTAATTATGTTTAATTTTAGAGATTATTATGTCCTTATGAAACACGGGGAAATAGTGTGGAAGTAGATTTGTCTTTGATAAGTTTTGAATAATTGAGGTTGTATAGCTTGAAGTTTGTTGTACATCAGTTGAAGGTAAGAGGTAACCGATGGCCGATTGAAGAATGCCACTTTTAGTTGTCATAAGGTTATTTACCAAGAGGTCCTTGGAGCACCAAATGATGTCCTTAAACCCAATTTTTTTTTTCAAAAACTCCAAGAAAACCGCGCCTTATATCTGTGTTCAATGTTATTTGACTAAGAGGTCCTTGTAACAAACAAAAAAGGTCCTTGAAAATCGAAAAAGGGATATTATTCCAAAATATCATTTGAGCCCACGCAGTATATCTGTGTTCAGTTAAGAGGTCCTTAAAACTTGAAAAAAGGATATTTTTCCAAAATATCATTTGAATCCACACGGTATATCTGTGTTAAATGTTATTTGACTAAGGGGTTCTTGCAACAACAAAAAAGGTCCTTAATAGTCGAAAACAGGATATTTTTCCAAAATGTTATTAGAATCCGCACGGTATATCTGCGTCCAATGTTATTTGACTAAGAGTTCTTTGGAACAACAAAAAGGTCCTTAAAGGTCGAAAAAAGGATATTTTTCCAAAATGTTTGTTGTTTCTAGGACCCCTTATTCAAATAACATTGAACTCATATATACCGTGCCGTTTCTAAAGACATTTTGGGAAAATATCCTTTTTCGGGCTTAAAAGACCTTTTGTGTGGCTCCAAGGACCTCTTTGTAAAATAACATGATGTAAAATGAAAGGGACATTCAATCAATTTTTATTTTAAACGCAATATGCATAATAAATCCCAATAAATTGTCGACATTATAGCAAAACAATAAATTTTGATTTAGTTATTAGTTATAACCTATACAGCTAAAAAGCTAACCAACTTAGTTGTCATCCGCAACTAACTTTGGCAACCTAACGAGCTTAGTTACACAACCTGCAACTAATAGCTAATAGCTAAAATTAGTTGTCATTATGATAGCTAACTACCAAATCGATTGCATTTTTAGCGCAGCTAATTTAACTACGTTAGTTACTTAGTTATGGCGTTAGCTAGATAAGAAATTAGGTAGCTAACGTGCAACTGTGGGTGGAAGAAAGCATGACCGATGACTGGACTATCAGCTCCATATTCCCCATCTACAAGAAAGGTGATCCTTGTTGTTGCAAGAACTATCGAAACATATCCCTGCTAAATGCCACGTATAAGATCCTATCCAACGTACTGTGTGAACCTCTTAAGCCGTTCTGCAACACACTAACCGGCACATACCGGTGTGGCTTCCGGCCCGGCAGATCGACAATAGGCCAAATCTTCACACTAAGGCAAATCCTGAAATATAATCAATAAATTTCATGTCGAAACCCATCATCTTTTCATCGACTTTAAAGCGGCATATGATAGCATGCTTCGCCAGGAGCTCTACTTCAAAACTGATCCAGTTGTGTCGCGACTTTACTACATTGGCTCGGCCACTGAGAACTGAACTGATACAGATCATCTAAATGAGCCGTTACAGTCTGTTCTCATTTGCTTTATTAAAACAAGTTACGAGGGCGGGTCAATAAGTCCGTGACTTTTGGAATAAAACACAGATTTTTTGATAAAAAATTAATTTTATTTTTCAACGTAGTCTCCCTTGAGCTCTATAAACTTTGTCCAACGCTTCTCCAATTTTTTCATCCCTTCCAAAAAAAATAATTTGTCGAGGTCCTCAAAATATGCCTTTATTTGCGAGATGACTTCATCATTGGAGTCAAATCTTTTTCCACCAAGCCATTTCTTCAGGTTTGGGAACAAGAAGTAGTCGCTCGGAGCCAAATCTGGAGAATAGGGTGGATGAGGGAGCTATTCATATCCCAATTCATGGTTTTTTGCCATGGCAACTGCACATGTGTGCACCCTTGCATTGTCTTGGTGGAAAAGAACTTTTTTCTTTGCCAAATGAGGTCGGTTTTTTTTCAAATCGTCATTGAATCGGTCCAATAAGTTGGCATAATATTCCCCATTGATTGTTCTTCCCTTTTGAAGGTAGTCAATGTGGATTATCCCGCGTGCATCCCAAAAAACAGTCGCCATAACTTTATTGGCTGACAAACCCACCTTGGCCTTCTTTGGCGCCGATTCACCCTTAGAAACCCACTGTTTTGACTGTTGTTTGGTCTCTGGTGTGTTGTGATGGATCCATGTTTGGTCCACGGTTACAAAACGGCGCAAAAACTCCTCCATATTGCGATTAAACAACGCCAAACCTTCCTGTGAAGTTGTTACACGATTGCGTTTGTGGTCGACTGTGAGCAAACGCGGCACCCATCTTGCGGAAAGCTTTCTCATGCCCAAGTGATCATTCAAAATTGAAACCACTGAGCCATTCGAGATTCCTACGGCTTCCACAATCTCTCGCACTTTCAATCTTCGGTCGGCCAACACCATATCGTGAATTTTTTCGATGGTTTCGGGTGTAGAGACCTCAACTGGGCGTCCAGGACGTTCGGCATCTTCAGTGCTTGTACGGCCACAACGAAATTCAGTAAACCACTTTTTTACCATTGAAATCGATGGTGCAGAGTCCCCATAGTATTTTTCAAGCTTAGCCTTGGTCTCGGTAATGGTTTTTTTTCGCAAAAAATAATGCTTAATAAGCACACGAAATTCACTTTTTTCCATTTTCTCCTCAAATTAGTGAGTAGTCTGATAAAAATAGCTGTCAAACACAAACTAACTGACGCAGCAAGTTTAAATTTTGACAGGAGTCAACTGACAGATGCCTGTTGACAGGAGCAGTGTTGCCGTTTCAGTAAAGAGGTCAGAAATTCAAAAAGTCACGGACTTATTGACCCGCCCTCGTATATTTTTCAATAAATTAATGCAATACTCAATATCAATTGTGTCCACATTATAAAAGCATCCAACCCACTGTATATTGCACGCATGTTTGTAGCTACAAAAATGTAACAACTATCTAATGTGGATAAGCTTTCTGTTCGACTTTTGTTCGCATGACAATACCTACCTTTTTAAATACATTATAATGTGCTTCATATTTCAAAAAAAACTAGCAACTCTCAGCTAATAAATTTTAATTTACACTTAAATGTCTTAATAAATATTTCATATAAACCTGAAGTGGCGTGATGTACATAGACACAAATTTACCGCAAAATGAAAGCATTTTTTTTAAAAGCTTTTATATATCCACACGATGAATTATTTGTATTTATAAAAATTCAAAGAGAAAAGCTCGAACAACGGCTTACCTAACTTCATTATGACCGGTTATTTTTGTTAAATTAAAAAAAAAAATCCGCTCAACGAGGGAGCGTCATGGGATTTTATTGGCATCAACAGCGCGGCTAGACTGCGTTTTTATTTCCGTAAACACGATTGGCTAAAGTTGGTGGGCCTGTCTCCCGCACATGTTCAAAATAAGTTTAGCCCGAACTACATACATACATACCACCTAGGTATGTTAATAAAAAGAGATTCGATTTGAATATTTCGTTCAATTAAGTTATTAAGCTCGGAGAGTAATAAAAACAAGCATTCAAATCGCTTAGACGTTTGCATAAGTGAAATGAATGCGTCGCTTGAATATGTATTGTTTTTCTGTGTAATATCAACACTCAGGGTTAACAACTTTGTTTGTTTGTAAAGATAAAACAATAACAACAAAAATGTAGAAAATTTGTTGTTTTGATTGCAAACGCCTGCAGATCGGGCAAAGTGTTTATTTGTAACGCATTAGCTTCAGCAGCTACCCAGTCAAAGGAGGCTTGTGTCTTTGTTTGCTTATGAATCTTATGACGCTTGCCATTTATGGGTGTCAAAAGGGAATAACACAACAATCTGGTTTTCGAAACATGTTATTCTCTTTACATAAATACACCGATGACAGATGTTAGGTAACTTTGTTTTATTGCAATGAACGAGCCTCTTTTGATTTTGTAAATGCTTCAAGTTCGGAAGCCATTACGCGTTCTATATTGCACAAGTTAAAAACAAATTAGTAACGAAATACTTATCTATATACCACGTGTGAAAATCATTTTGAAAGAAAGTAGGTATTTATGATTATAATGCGCAGTTTGTTGATGACTGACGCACCAGGTCATTCGAATTAATGTTTACACTCACAACCCGTGGTTGCCGATAGGAACAAATTACTAAAAAATAACATCTAAGTACATTGCGGTGAAGGGAGCTGGCACCACACGCGGGCGCTCATAATAAACAACACCTTTTGTACTTAACGATGCCGCGCATTTATCGATTGTTATTAACTTTCTGCGTAGCTGGTACGCTCTTAATACACTTCGTACCATCTATAAGGACGGATATTTTTGTATTCATTCTTTGAATTATACGATTCATTCAAGGCCATTTACTTGTACTAATCTTGGAAAAGCCTTTTACAGAAGAGAGGAAGGATGTATAGCGATCATATATTTTAAAGGGATATCATCTGAAATGAAGCTCCCGTGGGGTTAAGAATATCCCTAGAGCGCTTGTCGTAAAAAGTCGGAAGGGGGGGGGACAATCTCGTCTAGGCAATTGAAACATCCAGGTGAGCCTAGCGACACATTTATCATCTTAAAGCTGTCGCGCAAAAGTGCTTGCGAGTCCGTGGGCTGACACGACTGGAGATCACCGGTGTCGTAAAAGAAAAATAACGTCAGAGCTGTTCGGGGTTTCCGGGGGATAGCAAAGTAATGCTTAAACTTAGGCGAAACCTAAGGGTCGCGACTAGCGAGTTGGAATGTTGGAAGTATGAGCGGCCGTAGTTACGAGCTCGAAGAGATGATGGTTAGAGTTGACGTCTTATGTGTTCAGGAAACGAAATGGCGAAACACCGCAAATCGGGAGCGTTTCTTGGACGCTAGGACAAAAGCTTTCAAGATGTTCTACTACGGGATGGCACAGGGTAAGAACGGAATCGGTATCATAGAACCACCGCAAAACGGGAGCGTTTCTTGGACGTAAGGACAAAAGCTTTTAAGATGTTCTACTACGGGGTGGAACAGGGTAAGAGCGGATTCGGTATCGTCCTTGCGGCTAAGTAACTTGGCAGCATCTTGACCATTTCAAAGTCCAGTGATAGTTTGATGTCTCTTAAACTGGTGATGGAAGGTGAGGTGTGGAATATTGTCAGTGCATATGCTCCCCAAGTTGGATGCGAGCAGAGAGAAAAAGATGCATTCTGGCTAGATTTTCACAACCTCACCGAGAACATCCCAAAAGGAGAACTTTTGTTTGTTGGCGGAGATTTGAACGGACATATCGGCAAGTCAAACGAAGACTGCCATGGATAACTGAGATACTGCACCAGGAACTCTCCGGGTGAAGATATCCTAAGCATGTGCAAGTCATACGGTGTTGTCGTTCTTAGTACCATGTTCGTAAAACAAAGCCGGCACCTGGTCACTTACAGCAGCGGCGGAAATGAAACCCTGCTTGATTACCATTTGGTAACACGTTTCATGAAGCCTCGGGTTAAAGAAAAGTGCAAAGTAATCCTAGGAGAGGCAATCGCCCGGCAACACCGCCTCCTCCTGACAGAATTTTTTTTTATAGCGTTGGGGACAAGCAAAACAAAACAAACAAAATTGACTGCGTGAATCAAATGGGACAATTGTACAAAGAGAAAGTCGAACCTTTTATTGCAAATATGAAAAACTATATACAACACATCATCAACGAAATTGAGGATGCAGAGTGCATAGCACAAGATATGTGTAATTCCTTACAACGACCTTGCTTGGATTGAGCCCATTCACTGTTAGGGTCTTCAAAAGGACACTATCAACGCGGCAAAGAAACATGGTGGTGGACAGATGAAGCCAAAGCAGTGCGAAGTGACAAGAAAGCGGCATTCAAAGCTTGGTCAAAGTGCTTCACTAATAATGGAGATAAAAAAGCTCGCTTCCAAATGGAATACAGACTTTGCAAAAGGCTCGCAAAGAGAAAATGGGCTTAAATTCAAGCAAAATGCGTGGAGGCTCTGTATTGGGAGTTAGAAGAAAATTCTTCTTCGGCTCCTGATAGAAACCACGCTGTCGATGAACTCCGACAAACCAGCTTGAATAGGGGCACAACCATTTAAAAATCGCCGCTCAGAGAATGAGAAGTGCCCATGAAATCAGTTCGCAAAGTTCATCAACAATGCGCAACGGCGCCTTCTTATGAATGACAAAAAATACTACACAGGTGTCAGCAGTATTGTGAACGACTTGTTAATTAACAGTTTCATCGGTTATATTTTCCGAGAGCCGTTCCTAACAATGGAGAAATACACGACATTAATGTCGAAGAAACGTGGTCATAGACTCCAAAAAAACGAAGCAGTCGGGCCGGATGAGATACCCTCTGAGTTCTGGAAAAAGATGGGAGAAATCGGGTCCAAATGGCTCATGATTCTCATCTCAAAACTTATGAGAGGCGATCCAATGCGATCCCAATGGAGGGAAAGTTTTCTCCTTCCTTTGTACAAAGGAAAAGACGATACGCGATACTGACAATAACCGTTCAATCAATTCATTCAAGCTGATGTCCAACCCCATGAAGATCTTTGAGCGGGTATTAGATAGCCAGTGCTGGTTTGTCGCAGGTGACCGATGCAATGCAAAGTATAAGGACCATAATGGAAAAAAGCGGCGAATTGCGAGTCGGACTCGCCCATGAAGGGTTCCGCGCGAATTAAAATTATTATTTACTTAGGCACCTATTACAGATTTATTATTAGAAAATAATGGTTCACGGTTTACGCATAAGGTTTATGTTTATGAAATTTAATGTTTTTTTTTTATATTTGAGTTGATTGAATGAAAGGTAAAATGCGGTTTACGAATTATGACGTATTAAAAAAAACTACTTACTAGATCTCGTTCAAACCAATTTTCGGTGGAAGTTTGCATGGTAATGTACATCATATATTTTTTTTAGTTTTATCATTCCCTTATTTTAGAAGTTACAGGGGGGGGGGCACACATTTTACCACTTTGGAAGTGTCTCACGCGTTCTCAATTATATTGGAAACCTCAATATCATTTTTGAAGACCTATCCATAGATACCTATGTATGGATATGGGTTTGGGTTTGATGAAAAAAAAATGTTGAGTTTCAGTTCTTAGCATGGGGAACCCCCAAAATTTATTGTTTTTTTTTCTATTTTTGTGTGAAAATCTTAATGCGGTTCACAGAATACATCTACTTACCAACAGTATAACTCTTATAGTTTCGGAAAAAAGTGGCTGGGACATTCCCGGAAAGACAGGCGGACAGATAGACATGACGAATCTATAAGGGTTCCGTTTATTGTCATTTGGCTACGGAACCCTAAAAAATCGTCTTTCCTTAAAGGATTTGCATATGGTGTTGGTTGATTTTGAAAAGGCCGTTTATAGACAACCAAGTGATCTGTTATGGCTGGCGCTAAGACAGCGAGGAGATCCAGAAACCTTCGTATAGATGATCATGTACATATATGAGGGAGTAAAGGCGAGAGTAAGATACCCCGTTGACGTCACCGAGGAGTTCGCAATCAAAGACGGTGTACGCCAGGGAATAAGTCCCTTGATATTTATTACAGTCCTTGATTATCTGCTTTGAGAAAAAGTGATGGACGCCAAAGTGCATCAGTTTTTTTTTGCTGACGATAGAGCCATCATAAGCGATAAAACGTCCCTGCAACGAGCACTTGATGTATGGTTGGAAGTTTAGGAGAGGAATGGGTATCGTATTAGTCCGAAAAACAAACTACTTGTGCGGCCCGTTCTCTGATCCACTCCGACCTATTCCAGGCATTTATATGAATGAAAGAGTGATTCCCAAGTGCGAAAAGTACAAATATCTAGAATCTATGATCAACACTGAAGCAAGCTGTGATGACGACATTAAGCGTAAGCGTGAAGTGGATTAAGTAGCGGGAAAAGTCAGCCAGGCAAGCACACTACGCACTTCGTCATTCAAACCGTAAGTTTCAGCTCATCCTGAAATTGGGTTTGATTGTTTATCGCTTTTTCGATGAGCCTGCGTCCCGGTCTTAAATCAAGCAACCAGTTGCTTTGCTTTCTTTGTAAAATCTCCGGATGTTGTTTCGATCGCGAAACTCTTCGATTTCCTTGAGCTGGGAGACTGCGTACGCCCTGTTCTTTCTCCTCCCTTCTCTTGGCTCGTTATTCTTCCTCGCTGTCCTTATTGGCGCTGCAGCGTTTTTAAATATGCATCATCTGTCACCTTCTTCTGGTATACGCATAGATTATCATACCATGAGCTTTTTCTCATGAGCTACCTCCTTGATGATGTCGCGATATCGATATTATTCTTCATATTATTGGCGCTTGTGGGTGGTGAGTGCATAGAGGAGAGCATCTCGCTTATCCGCTTGCTGTAGACTCTGGCTACTCCCGGTGTGATAAGGCGTCCAACGTCGAATTTCTTCTTCTGGGCAGTTCGCAGCTTCTTCTCGTGGGGCAGTCGAGCCTTAAGTTTACCCGCAACAAGAAAATGGTCGACCATCTGTAGCTCTACATATTGCTGTGTGGATTCAAGCCTAGTGCTTGCTGTCACCGTATTACGAGCTGCTGCAAAATCGACCGACTAGTCGTTATCTGTTTTCGCGCCGTGAAGGCTGTGCTTACCAACTAATCCCCCAAAGAAGTTTTCCTTACCGACTTTGGCATTAAAATCCCCGAGCGCAACGTTGACATCGTACTCCGGACAGGCTCCGTAGGCTCCATCCAGGAGGTCACTGAATTCCTCCTTGATGGGATCTTCCGCCTCATCGGTAGGGACGTGTGCACATATTATGCTTTGATGCTGATCACAGCCAGGCGATCACTTATCGGCTTAAAGTTTATGACTTTTGTTCATAGCCGATTTCTCACGACGATCCACGCCCTAACATATGCAATCTTTTATAGCAGCTGTAATAAACGTATCAATTTGTCCTTTTCATCATACCTGATCCTATCCATCGTATCTCCTGGGTCGCGGTAATATCTGCCTTGTATCGCTCGGTGACAGAATCAAGTTTCGTCCTCACGTTCCGTACTCCGTTGACGTTCCGGGCCAAGTGGTCATATGGTGGTATTCGTTATCCGAGGCTTCTCATGTCTCTCTCATAACTACAGTTGTTTGTCGTGGTCGGGAAGTTACTCCGATAGCATAACCCCCACCCCGGACGACATGCCCTTGTTTTCAACCTAGGAAAGCGGGCCGGATACTCCCGGTGCCGGTAACCTACTTCGGGGATGTGAGAGTTGCCGTTGGCCTATAGATAGTTCATCAATCACCTTTTTTTTCAACACCCTGACTGAAAGATTCCTTACTGACATCGACTCCAAATAAATAGAAGTCGCTCATGTAAGGTATCTGTCATCCTGACATTCATTCTAATGAATTCATCCGCCGCACGTCCTCTTTCCGAAGGGCTCATGTAAGACTGAGACTCACCACTTGGAGGAAGAATACAGTTAATGTGTAGTCTCAGTTACAGCTATAGTGCATCGCCAGTTTGATGCCTATCAATGCTTATCCTTATTCTACAACACCCAACCACCATGTATACTCTCGATCGCAGCGATTAATTTACTGGAACGAATGTAATTGTTTATCTTTTCGTGTATACAACCACCGCTTTAACCTGACCTAGTACAACAAACTCTTTATAACAATGGCCATGATTTTTGGAATTGAAGATTCGCACGAACATGTGCATTTTGTTATTATCTTGATTCTTGATATTCATTGAATTTATCGCTCTTTTATTAATTACTTTTCGGTTTGAAATAAGATTATACTTAAATAAGAATAAAATGAATGTTCAAGTTTAATGAACTTTACCCAAAGTTTACCTGGAAAATGACAAGATGGTCTGATTTTATAGAGTAAACAAATTCACTTGTTATCACTTGCATACGTCAGCACCATTGGCTTGTACATCACATGATCGGAAGGCAAATTACTATAACTTTCGCATAGCATGTGGCGTTTATAGCGTAAAACGAAACTATCTGAGAATGAAAAATACTATATATTTTTCTTCAGAATTTACCCATTGTGCTCACAGAGATAAATATTTGGTATATGTTGAGTGATTAAATTTCAAATACGCTCTGTGCCACTTGTTTAACCACAGGTATATAAAAGTCGTACGATGCTTTCCATGCTATTTACTCTTCGTCTTCCTCAACGGTGAGGATATGATCAGAACTAAAAGGTTTAACCTCAATAAGCATCGGTAGGCCTCTCCGCTTCGGATAACTTTTTTATTCAATGTCATTTACTAATCTGTCGAAACCGTTTAAACAAGTGAATGTAAGGACATGCATATGCAAAATCTACCTGCAACCATTCGAAAAACA
This sequence comes from Portevinia maculata, assembly GCA_949715645.1. NCBI lineage: Eukaryota > Metazoa > Arthropoda > Insecta > Diptera > Syrphidae > Portevinia > Portevinia maculata. Next base: position 229,220,703 of record OX454526.1, read on the forward strand.
ATTGGAATTAAATAGAAAACGCATTTTTTTTCGTTATTTTTTTGTTGAACCACCATGTACACAATGCATGTAAAAGCACATCGGACAAATGGCCTCCACGGCTTCGCTGTCACATACGCACTCATTTGTCGAAATTTTCTATGACCATTTCAGCGTTGAATTTCCTCCTTCAATTGGCATAGAACTTTGACTTCAAATAACCCCACAAAAAGAAATCCAATGGTGTTAAATCACACGATCTAGGGGGCCATTCTGATCGACGCTGTTATTTTCGAACTATGGCCGCCAAACTTTCATTATTTTTGAAAAATTTTTCAACAATGAAAACACATTGTTCTCTCTTGAAATGCTCCATTTTTCACTAACCCTAAACTGTCAGCTTTTTAGGTTTGCCAACACTTTACTATATAAATGGCTTCAAATTTAAATCCTGCGTTTATTTTGGGACACTCTTTATATTAAAGAATTTAGTTTTAACTTTTATTCAATGACATTTTGTAGTTTTGATTATTGTGTCCTGCCCCAGAATGATGAATCGCCTAAAATTTATTTATTAACTTCCCAGTAGAAGTTCTTGTAATGGGGCCGATTTTGTGAATCGCGGATTTTGACATATCTTCACGTTTCAAGGTCACCAGAATCCAAATCCAACATTTTTATAGAGATGGCTGGGTGTGTGTATGTACGTATGTGCGTATGTGCGTTCGGAATTATCTTTCGCCACGATTATCTCGAGAACCAAAGGTGATATTGACATGGGACCGGGTTTATTCGAAACGTTATTACGTAACTCAGAACTGATTAAGTTTCCAGCGAAATCGGTCCAGCCGTTTTTTGTTAGTAAATAAATAACTAAAATAATTTGGCTTTAATTGTACTATTTATTGTCATTTTTCATTGAGCAAATCACTATTACATTGTGCACCGTTATTTCGTATACATGTAAATTTACAGGTCTCCGTGTTGATAACAATGGTTGCATTAATGTACATCACACTTCGCTGTTATTAACAACATTTATTTTCCATGAACAATATTAAAGAGCTTTTTTTAATATTAAATAATTCTTAACCATATCTTATGGTTAACCACATTTCAAAATTTCCCACTAATCGCATAAATCATATTGATCTCACTGGGAAGTTAGTCGTGTGGACCTTGCGGGTCGCACCCAGACCACTTTTTTATTTATTTATTTATCTAATTATTTGTTTATTTGTCTATCTATCAAATGAAGGTTTTTCGTATTTTCCTTCGATAAATTCTTCCCCTCATTTATACGAGTAGTTATTTTTTATTTGCCAAACAAGAAAATGTTTCAGTAGAAAAATAAATCAAGTCTCTTTTTTGAAAACATTGTTACGAAATAAAATGAATTGAATCGATAATTTTGTGGAATGAATTGTTATGAATGACTTAATCTACATACTTTGTGATGAATATGACTTTCATTTCAATTGATGTCTTCAATATAAAGTTTTTATTTAAAAAGTAGACGTTTCAGTAGGTGGATTTTAATAATATTTACACTTGCTCATTTCGGCCGACTAGAAAGAATATACATAATTCAATTTTTCGCTTTCTAGCTCGAATTTGGTTTGTTTTAATAAACCTTTTTTTTAATTGCGAGCGGATTTTGAAAATCCTTTTACTTGATCATTTCGGGCCTCTAGAGAGTATTATGTTCCAAATTTTCGGCGGACGGACATGGTTAAATTATAACGCCCTTAGAATAGAGTATACAAATTATTACGTTTTTATACCCTATTCTAGGGGTATATTAATTTTGACGCATAGTTTGTAACATACCTTAATATTGCCCGGAGACCCCTAAAAGTTACTATATTTATGATCAGCATCGATAGTAATGTCGATCTAGCCATGTCCGTCCGTCCGTCCGTCCGTCCGTCCGTCGGCAAAAATTAGGCCTTTAAACTGGAACTAGGGTCCCGAAATAATCAAGTTTAAGAATTTTTGAAATCCGCCCACAGACACGCCCACAAACTCAAAAAAACAAAATTTTGGAAAAAATCGAATTTTGAGCTAGAGAGCTGAAATTTTTTATATATGATCTATGGCCCATAAAACTGATTGGGACATAACATTTTCAAAATCCGCCCACTGACACGCCCACAATTAAATAAAACAAATTTTGGGAAAAATTGAATTTTGAGCTAGAAAGCTGAAATTTTTTATATATGATCTTTGGCCCATAAAACTGCTTGGGACATAAAATTTTCAAAATCCGCCCACTGACACGCTCACAATTAAATTAAATATTTTTTTTGAAAAACCAAAATTTGAGCTAGGGAGCTGAAATTTTTAATATATACTCTCTAGGGGCCCTTTACGCTCATGTGTAAATATTTTCAAAATCGGCCTACTGACACGCCCACAATTTTTTATTTTTTATTTTTGAAAGTCCAAAGTTTGAGCTAGGGAGCTGAAATTTATAGTATATACTCTCTAGGTGCCCTTTATGCTCATACTTAAATTTTTTTTAAATCCGCCTACTGACACGCCCACAATTAAATAAAACAATTTTATTGTAAAACCAAAGTTTGAGCTAGGGAGCGTTTTTATTTACAAAAGCTTAGTTTTTTCGATAAAATCCTTTAAATTTTTGTCACGCCCACTTATGAGATATAGGAATAAGAATAGGGTATCCAACAGTTCGCCCAAGCGGACTGTAGCCCGCCCCTATGTTTTAAATGTTTATTTGGGCATTTAAGTATTTTTAAAATCATGTTTTGAAAATAATTTCACTCAAGGGGGCGTTGCCATGTGTTGTTTACCATTTGGGCTCTTTTGATAGCATTTTCATAGTTTCTTTAGGACATTTCCGCGTTATAGCGTTTCATTGCTTATTCACACAAATTATAAAGGGTCTTTCATTAGCGACTTGACAACTTCAAACTTTCGGTGTGAACACACCCTTAAACCGATTACCGAACTGTTAATTTCAAAATATTCAGAAAACATTTTCATCATGGTGAAGTACACGAAGGAACAACGTTTACAAAAGAATTACTAGCGAAATTCCGAGTCGGTGGTCGCAACTTTAAAAGCGTTAACGCCAAATTTTCGGCCGTAATTCTAGTCCCAGAAAGGAAGCAGTTCATGGTCTAGTGAACAAATTTGAGTCAGAATATTTGCTGCTTGGTGTTGCCGTGCCAGTGAGATTAAGTTTTGCCCGAAGTGTGAAAAATATGGCTGCCGTAGAATTTTGAATTTTACGGCGTTCTCAAGAATTGGGCTTCTCCCAGACCACATTATGGCGAATTTTGGGTAAGGATCTTGGCATTCACCCTTACAAGATCAAGCTGGCTCAAGGACTAAAGCCACTTGATCATAAAAGCGACGTACGTTCTCCAATTGGACTCTGGACATGATGGAAACAAATTGCATCGCAAAATCATCGTCCTCGATGAAGCGCATTTTTGGTTAAACGGCTTCGTCAATAAGCAAAATATGCGTTACTGTACAGGTGAGAATCCTCATGTGCTGCATGAAACAGCACTTTATCCGCAAAAAGTCACTATTTGGAGGGGTTTTCATGCAGGTGGCATCTTACTTACTTTCTTTTCTTTTGGTGGCGCTTACAGTCCGGGGTGGACCACGGCCTCAACCAAAAAGCCCATCCAACCACATCGGTCCCTCGCAAGCTGCCTGCAGTTACCCACACCAAGTTGGTTCAGGTTCTTCTCCAATTGTACGCACCACCTAAGGTGGGGTCTTCCTCTGCTGCGTTGACCCTCATGGGTGGATCCGAAGACTCGTCGGGCTGGTGCGTTGTTGTCCATACGCTCCATGTGTCCCAGTCATCTCAGCCGTTGTATTTTTAGCTTTTTGACCAGGTCAGCGTCGCTGTATATCCCGTATAGTTCGTCGTTGAATCTTCTTCTCCACACTCCATCGTCACAGGGCCGAATAGATATCACTCGAAGAATCTTTCTCTTAAAGCATCCCAGAAGGTTTTCATCCGCTTTTGACACTGGGTCCACGCTTCTGCAGCATACAGCAGGACCGGGATGATTAAGGTCTTATATAATATCTCCTTGGTTCTATGAGAGAGTTCTTTACTTCTTAGATGCCTTCTTAGCCCGAAGAAACAGCGATTGGCAAGAGTGATTGATCTCTGCGCCGATGTCATTTTGCGAAGTGATAGTGGAGCCCAGGTAGACAAAGTCTTTAACTACTTGGAAGTTCTATCTGTCCATCGTGACGTATTTTCCGAGTCACCGATGTTGAGAGTCCTTTTTCGTTGACAGCATATATTCGTTTTGTCCTCATTAATAGCCAGACCCATCTTCGCCGCCTCCGTTTCGATGCTTGCAAATGCACAACTGACAGATCGTCGCGTTCTCCCCATAATGTCAATATCATTAGCATAGGCAAGTAGTTGAACGGACTTTTGAAAAATTGTACCTCTGGTGTTAGCTTGTGACTTCCGTACAATTGCGTCAAGAACGATGTTAAAGAAAGTGCATGATAGCGCGTCGCCTTGTCTCAAACCTTTTTCGACATCAAATGGTTCGGTGGTGTTCTTGCCGACTTTGACGGAGCAGCGGGATTTCTCCATCATCATCCTGCACAAACGGACGAGTTTGGCTGGGATGCCAAAAACTTGACATGGCTTTGTATAATTCGTCCCTATATACGCTATCACAGGCGACTTTAAAGTCGATAAATAGATGGTGTGTATCGATCTGAAATTTCTGGGTTTTTTCCAAGATCTGTCGGAGTGTGAAAATTTGGTCGATGGTTGGCCTAAAACTACACTGATATGGGCCGATCATGTTGTTGGGGAAAGGTTTTAGCCGTTCACACAGTGGCATCACTTGGCCGTTTTTTTCATCGATGAAAATTACCGTCACGTTGAATGCTATTCGCTACAGAGACATGTTGGAACCTCATTTCTTTGAGCAATGGCTTAATTTGGACATCAGTGATATGTTGCTCCAACAAGACGGGCCACAAGCCACACAGCGGGTGCAACAATCGAGTTATTGAAGTCTCAGTTCGGTGAACGTGTTATTTCGAGAAACGTACCCGTCTATTGATCGCCCAGATCGTGTGATTTAACGCATCTAGACTTTTTTGTATGGGGCTACATTACATCATTGGCCTATGCCAACAAGCCGGCGACGTTAGAGGAGCTCAGAGCCAATATTGAAGGAGAAATAGCGGACGTATCGGTTGAAATATGAAACGTATCGACCGCTGCATACGTTCCCGTGGTGGACGTATGAACGAAGTCGAATTCCATTCTTAATGTTTTGATAGTAATTCAAGGTCAAGCCAATATTTTTTTTTGAGATATCTCAACTAACTTGCATTTTATTTAAAAAAGAAGTTGTCAAGTCCTTTTTGAAAGACCCTTTATTATGCTTCATAAATTTCAAAACCGATTTGGAATTCGACACCATTGAAAAAATGTATGGTACTTTTCAATAGGGTCATACCTGACGGCCCACCCTGTACCATTTAGAGCGTGCTGTATAACTTCCAACCTTTATTTTTATCTTTTCTCTTTTGTTCTGTTAATTCTAGGTCTCTCGTTTCTAGCCATAGTTTGACAGATGGTCTCGTAGGCAATTAACTCTAGCTCATCTAGATATTAAGCCGTCACCGCTATTGCTACATCATCGGGTGTTTGCAGTCTCAAAATATGTGTATTTGTTCGTATTCTGAAATATGGAAACTATTGATATTCAGATTCTCAAAAACTGTAACCAGGCTCTGGTAGTCGAAATAAAAATGTTCTGCGCATACTTTCCAATAATCTATGTTCACTGCTAACCAACGTCACTTATTAACATAACTCAAATTTCATAACCAAAGCTTGTATGTATTGCACTGATAGTACGCAGATAAGAGTACATTGTTTGATTTGACTAATACAAGATACAAATATGCAGAATGTACACCTGATAAATGAACACACAATCGTTGTCGAGCAGCAATCAATTTAACAATCAACGCGATAGTTATCTCTTAAACAAACCATTCGACGTCTTACTCATACCAAATTTACTTGCTACACATTTTCATCACTGGAGTCGACCATTAAACAAATCGAATCGAATTACCTTCAAAAAAATTTGACATTTCATTCAGGAGGAGTGTAGTTTTGTTTAATACTTTTTTTTTCTCAAATATCAAAATTCTCGTGGATTCGAAAGTGAGTAAAAACAGGCATACATAGTTCCCTTAAAAATTAAAAAATCACTTAATAAGCAAAATGTGATGTGTCCGACCATTCAATTGATTCCTTTAGTCTAATTATTGTGAGCTCTAATCGATTGTCAACGTGCCAAGTTGAGGTAATTTGATCTTCTGATGACATTCACTTTTCAATTTAACTGCCAAAGATACTTGCAACCGAATCAAATCATGAGGATCATTACATAATGTCTTTCTAATATGAGACAGCGTGTCGTAAATTGTATCCTCCCTTTATTCCATACAATTCGACGGCGTTAATTATGCACATTCCATTTTTAGAATAACAAAATAAAATCGAGGGCGCCAGCTGTTTTGAAAGCTCAGCACTATAGTTAAGCTGAATTGGATTGAATAGAACAAACCGGCATTTAAATTCCAGCATTGTACTGTGTGAGTGTATGCAGCATTTGTATATGTGCTGTCGGACGGCAATTGGAGAACCTTATCTTGTTCCCCGATAAGACTGAATGGCCTATTCCAGTGGAAATATTTGTCTCCTCTAAGAAAGATATTTGTTTTTTCACGGTGCGATAAATACGTGAACTAAGGTCGTTCTTTTTGTCCTCTGTACATAAAATTGACTTATTTATTATTTTAAAAATAAAAAAAAGGCAAAACTAACCAATTAATTGTTTCTTTAAAAATACATCTATGCGGTGGTGGAATTGTTTTTGTTGTTTTACTGCACTCATGTTATCTAATTAAGTGATTTTAATTTTGGAAAAAAGGTGAATTGTGGTATTTGTGTAAGAATTTGTATTTTAATTTTTGTATTATTTTTTTGTTGAATCAAATGTGGTCTCAAGTTCTTTTTTTTTAAATTGTTTGTGGTATTTGTTTGAGTTTTAGTAATTTTCAAAGGTCAAACTCCGCTTTATTAGACAAATAGAACAGTACAAATTGAATTAAATTGAGACGCGTGCAACGTCGCCTATTCTAGAGATGAGATACCATAACGCCGTGGAGCGGAAGTTGTGACTGACCATATGTCGTGTGGATTTAAGTTCTGTGATACTCGTATTTAATGGGTGCATTAATTTGAATATTATTTGTTAAACAAATATGTTCCGAAACTACGCTTTTTAGGTGCCTATTCTGGGGTTGAATTAATAATACTGTCAATTGGTTTGAAAAATGGCTTCCAATTACTTTGTAGACAAAGGAAGGGAATCAAGACTAAAAATAAGGTGGCAAACTTGCCTTTAAAGGTGTCACAAGTCTTTGCATGAAGTGACGTGTAAAAGCGTCAAATATTATCGCAATTGTTGACTATTTTCACCACTTAAAAAAACCCCCTCTGATTCACATTTGTTTGTGTAGTGTAGTCACAATCTGGGCCGCAATGTAATTCAAAATGAAGAGAGATTGTCATGTGAAGTCATTAAGGGTCAGTGAGGAATGCAAGATATAAAAATGATCAGGATCTTCAATAAAGTGGTTTGATCGCGATGGGCGAGTAAACCTTTAAATGAACGTCAAGCCACTTACTCGCTTTGTGAGAATGGCCCTAGGTTAGGTTAGATTAAACAGTTTTATGACAACTACTGTCATAAAATAAAAGGCACCATAATAAGCCAACCAGAGGCTAACAGGTTAAAAGAGGTAAGCTTTCGGTCAAATAAGGCCAACCCATCTGAGGAAAACCGAAAAAGGGTTAAACGACCCAGAAACGGCTGCGTCCACTACAATTTTTTTTTTTTTTTTTTTTTTTAAAGGAAATCCAAATCCCAGAGGACTCAGACTCTGTAACGGTCCATTGTACTACCAGGCAGAAATCCTCCTTTTGGTGTAGAGGCATGTGAATGGGTGGCGTATGTTGTTGTTCCCCATGGGGATTGAACCTGCACCGCACGGCCCACAAGCCAACACACTAACCTCTACACCGTCGCCACCCACGTCCACTACAATAGTATAAACGGGTAGTATAAACTGTTGATTGTTTGTTAAAAACATCAAGAATTCGTTCTCGTCACCTATTCCGACAATCACAATGATTTTCCAGCTGTCAGCTCTTCAGATAAAGCCAAAAAGCAGATTGGCTCACTTTACAGCTAGCTCAAAGTTTCCAGATTGCGCTGAATACTCCAAAGGACCAGCCCACAAAACCACTGCGTAAGCTTTTCTATCTGCCCTATTCTTAAGGACTCAAGAGACGGTGGAAAACTGCATTTGTCCAGCCCGCTCACAAAAAAGGCGAACCTTCTTCTCCCTCATCCTACCGACCAATTACACATGTTCGATGTTGTCAAAAACTCTGCGTCTAGGCTTCCTCAAGCTATGCAGGAAATATTTCACCCCGACTAATCAGGCTACAATTTCTAAGGCATTTATTCTCCCTTAAATACAAGAAATCTTGAAATGTGGGACGCTCTACCAAACTCTATTTTCCTTTGCATTATAATTTACAAACTTTAAAAACCAACGTGCATCGGCATTTCACCCTGTTATCTAATTCCTGACTTCCTTTATGCTCGCGCTGTGTTACTTCGTTATAACAGTACCCAAAACCTCTTTAGCGCGTGTTAATTATAAAAAAACAAACTACAAACTATAAATTCAGTCGTCGTGGTTTGAAAAATGGCTTCCAATTACTTTGTAGACTTAGGAAGTGAATAATCAACTAAATTTAATAGGGCAAACTTGTTAGTCTTTGAATTTAATTCAAGACTCTTCCTTGTGTCTGTAGTATTTTTTTAATTTCCTCACAAATTCCGGTGTTTTTGTAATAAGTTTTCACAATAAATACGCATTGCAAAATTATGAAGCCCTCCAAAATTGAATCATAAGCAGGGCTATCGTGAATGAATCGCACCCGAAATATTTTTCATTTTCAAAAGAATGTGTACCTATAGTTAATGAACTTTGAATGGGGAGAAAAAATTGGCTCTGTATATTCAATTTTTCCGGATTTTTAAGACTCGATTTTCCTCGGAAACTTGTTTGCATGTTAGAGCCCTGTTTCGAAAACTCTTGGCTTCACTAAAATATGACATACTGTCAAAACATTCAAAAATCATTTCAAAAGCATGGATTGAGTTCTATATTTAGCCCTGTTTCGAAAACTCTTGGCTTCGCTAAAATATGACATACTGTCAAAACATTCAAAAATCATTTCAAACACTTTACTGGCGAAATAAATTCTTAATGCCTGGTGTTGCAGGTATTATTCCTTTTGCCAATATTATAACTTGACAAGAAGGAAGCCATAAAATATGGAGGGATATAATTGTCAATGGTATATTGGGATTTGCCTTCTGTGTTATTGTCTAAGGCACGCCAATCGCTGTTAAACATGGTCTTTCGTTGAGCTGATCAGCGTACCTGTTGACTTTCAGCTTGCACTTATGTAAACTCATTGATGAACTAGGCATCATTATAAAGGGCACGCGAAGTTACAACGTATGAACAATTCTCTTATATTTTCATCAAATCCCAGAGCGGCCATTGTTCCTTTTCTCTTATTACGAGTGGCGTTTTAGTTGATCAACTCTTGTCGTTTTGTGTCTTTTTAGCTTCGGTATTACGGGAGCGAAACGCCTCGAGGGTCGATTATTCAATATTCCTCATACGTTTCGCACAAAAAAAAAAATACTAAAACGGGAGCGTGTCGAAATTGAAATTGATTTGATTCAAAATGCGAAATTATAAGAAGGGGGATTATAAAAAACGGGATTAAACAAAAACGGGGTTATTAAATGAATGGTGGGTTTCGGTTCCTGACAGAATTGAGGGTAATGAAAGCGCTGACGAACTGACAACGATTGGCTCAGAAACTACTTTTGAAGGTCCTTAACCCGATCTATCTTGCACCTACTGATTATGTCTTTAAAATGGAGGCCTCGGCTTGATATACGAGGGCGGGTCAATAAGTCCGTGACTTTTGGAATAAAACACAGATTTTTTGGTAAAAAAAAATTTTATTTTTCAACGTAGTCTCCCTTGAGCTCTATAAACTTTGTCCAACGCTTCTCCAATTTTTTTATCCCTTCCAAAAAAAATGATTTGTCGAGGTCCTCAAAATAGGCCTTTATTTGCGAGATGACTTCATCATTGGAGTCAAATCTTTTTCCACCAAGCCATTTCTTCAGGTTTGGGAACAAGAAGTAGTCGCTTGGAGCCAAATCTGGAGAATAGGGTGGATGAGGGAGCAATTCATAGCCCAATTCATGGTTTTTTGCCATGGCAGCTGCACATGTGTGCACCCTTGCATTGTCTTGGTGGAAAAGAACTTTTTTCTTGGCCAAATGAGGTCGGTTTTTTTTCAAATCGTCATTGAATCGGTCCAATAAGTTGGCATAATATTCTCCATTGATTGTTCTTCCCTTTTGAAGGTAGTCAATGTGGATTATCCCGCGTGCATCCCAAAAAACAGTCGCCATAACTTTATTGGCTGACAAACCCACCTTGGCCTTCTTTGGCGCCGATTCACCCTTAGAAATCCACTGTTTTGACTGTTGTTTGGTCTCTGGTGTGTTGTGATGGATCCATGTTTCGTCCACTGTTACAAAACGGCGCAAAAACTCCTCCATATTGCGATTAAACAACGCCAAACCTTCCTGTGAAGTTGTTACACGATTGCGTTTGTGGTCGACTGTGAGCAAACGCGGCACCCATCTTGCGGAAAGCTTTCTCATGCCCAAGTGATCATTCAAAATTGAAACCACTGAGCCATGCGAGATCCCTACGGCTTCCACAATCTCTCGCACTTTCAATCTTCGGTCGGCCAACACCATATCGTGAATTTTTTCGATTGTTTCGGGGTGTAGAGACCTCAACTGGGCGTCCAGGACGTTCGGCATCTTCAGTGCTTGTACGGCCACAACGAAATTCAGTAAACCACTTTTTTACCATTGAAATCGATGGTGCAGAGTCCCCATAGTATTTTTCAAGCTTAGCCTTGGTCTCGGTAATGGTTTTTTTTCGCAAGAAATAATGCTTAATAAGCACACGAAATTCACTTTTTTTCATTTTCTCCTCAAATTAGTGAGTAGTCTGATAAAAATAGCTGTCAAACACAAACTAACTGACGCAGCAAGTTTAAATTTTGACAGGAGTCAACTGACAGATGCCTGTTGACAGGAGCAGTGTTGCCGTTTCAGTAAAGAGGTCAGAAATTTAAAAAGTCACGGTCTTATTGACCCGCCCTCGTAATTTGTTGGTCTACATTAACATCTTGACATGCTGTTGGAGATTCTTCTTTTGATCAAAGAGTCGATTATGTGATATTCGTCAAGGTAATCTGAAGTGCTACTTAGGTGCAAAACAAAGAGCTCCCGGCTAACTCATGCGTTTAAGTTTAAAGATTTTACTACCGAAGATGGTTTCATTATCAATTATTATTATTATTGAAATCTCCAATTTCGATTTTTTCACAAGATTATTCGATTCCAGTTTATTGTGACATCGGGAAGAACAGTCTGCTGGACGCAAAAATGACAGGCAGAGTTTTAAACTCGCAATAATAAAATAAATAAATATTAATATAGGCATTAACAGCCCATACAGGTCCTAAGACCTAGCTTCTCCAACCACTTTCTTTGCGAAGTGGAAGGGACCTACAATTTTAAGCCGAATCCGAACGGCAAATTTGAGAAGCTTCTCATGACAATTGATACTCTGGATGTTTTGTCAGACGTTCGCAGGAGGTGGGGCAGTGGAAAAGAACTCTAGGTGTTACTTGGCCCCGGCGGGAATTGAACCGGGGACCTTTCAATTAGTAATCCGGCACACTAACCATTGAGCCACTGCGCCCTCAAGTCGCAATAATAGCTAGACGCTAATTTTGAGATTTTCTGTCTTACTTATCTGGCTTATTGATTTAAAATTCGCTGCTAGAATTTTCAACAGTTGGTTGTCAACTGATCGCTACCTCTCAATTGTGAGCCATAAGGAGACGATTTTAAGCAGTCAACTGATATTTTCATAATTTTTGTCCGTTTGCAAAAAAGTGTGTTCGAATTAATTATATTTTATTTTGCAAAGACTCGATTTCAAAAAATCGTTCTTGCAAGAAGATAATTTTGCAATCTGCAGTTTAGAAGGTTTTCCTTTACGGGGTAAATCTCGAGATGTAGATCTCCGCATCGACTTACCGGAAAGGAATTCTTCGTTGATGATATATTCGCTCAGTGCCGAGCACTCAAACAGAAAGCTGAGTTTGTAAGCCTTGGGGTTAATGCATGATCTGCTTTAACTTAATTGCTCTGAAGGTATACACCTGGGCTTCAATCCAAAAGCCCTCTCGTTATTCAATTGTGTCCTACTTATTAATGAGATAGCCTCTCCCCATTGATTTCAGAACTTCTCTAAATCCTATCTTGTATTAAAATTCATATCTCAGATTGTCCTGCAATGAAAATGAGTTTTTCTTCTTTTAAGTTAAGTTCTTCCAAGAAGGAAACCGTTTTTTTTTTTTGAAGTTAAATACCTTCCAATTGCGTTTATAACTTTGCCCCTAACTTACTTATCTTGCTTAACGGGCTCCCGACCAGTGTAGAGTCTCTGCCTGAAACAATTCAGTATTTCATTCTCCGCGATCCCGGGCACTTTGATCCAGACTAAGCGCTCTGTCATTCGCGATAGCTGGGTTTCTTAAACGGAGGTTCCGTCTTCGATGTCATCTTAAATCTATGCCTGGGAGTCAAAGATCCTCTTCGCTGAAGAATTTATGTCCATTCCCTCCATGGGACCGTGCCAATATATTCGACGTATTTTTGCTTTCGGACTACATCCACATCTTGGTACAGCACATAGAGTTCGCGGTTGTATCGTCTCCTTCATTCGCCCTCCTCGCACATAATGGCTAAATATCCGACGAAGTGTTTTTCTTACTAAAGAACTATTAGCTTTCCTTAGGTTTTCTTCCAGCAGTCGGTGCAATAAAGTAGAGCTGGTTAGGGTTTTGAAACCCATTTATTTTGCCAAACCGAAGTAGTATCGGTTTTATAGGGTAATTCTCCGTCGGATCTCCACTAATGTGTCATTCGTGAATTTGATGTCATCTTCAATGTAGTAAGATGATCATAATCAATTATACTCGTAGTAATGCCTAGTCGGTGGACAGATTTGTGTGGGTCTTTTGAAACCAAGTACTTGGTTTTGTCCTCTGTCACTTAAAGGCGAACCAATTTAGACTGTTCTTCAATCCCCAAGTAAGCGTCTCCTAGTAGTTAGACGGATCTATTGAGTGTAGTGCTTCAGAACAAGATTGAAGAAGTCACATGAGTGCGCATTGCCTTACCGGAATCCGGTGCAGGTTTTTATTAGTTCGGAAAAGCTGTTTCAATGCTGCGTATTGCATTGCATATTTTTCCAGCGTCACCCGGTACAAATGGTTCAGTTTTGCCAGGATCCAGAATTCGGTCATAGTCACGTAGAGCGCCCGACGATGAATGCTATTATATGCGGCTTTAAAGTCGATGAAAAGATGGTGGGTCTCGGTTTTCATTGATTTTTTTCAGGATTTGCCCAAGTGCGCACATTCGGACTTTGACTTTTAGCACTTTAATTATTTGGAGACTGTTAGTACAGCCTTGTTTTTCCGCATGTCTCGGGAACAGCTTTTATTGTTAATAGAAAATAGCATATAGGCGTCCAGATAACTCCGCAATGAAGCCATTGGAAGCGAGCAGTTTTGCTTTGCCTTAGGGTCTCTTGTAGATCAAGTTCAAATCATAAACTGAATTGTGACCAGGAGGATCTCCGATAATTCCCGTAGTCCCGAAACCACGCTACTTTATTAGTGCAATTCATTGTTCGCAATAGTTGACGTCAGCCAATTCCAACATTTTTATTTATTGACATCTCGATTCACCTAATAGATGAATATGATTTTCCGAAAAATGCATTAAATGCTTGTTACTTTTTAACAGTAATTTTGTAGTATTCGATTAGGAACCATTACTAAATGTGTCTACATGACACTAGCCAACAATAAGCGCTATATGACGGACATATGCCTGGTACATACATTTTATTTTAATTTAACTTCGAAGCCCACAACGCCATTACAAGTAAGGGTCACGCATGCAGTAGCTTACGTTGGTCATTTTCTCCAAATAGGAAACAACAAACTAACAGTTATCCGACAGGACTTTTTTGACGCATTCTACGTATTTCTTTTGTTTGCTATAATCAAAGGGCAGACAAAACTACCGCTCAAGTTTGCAGCATATCTATATTTAATGAAAAGAAAAAAAACTATCGTAGATAGGGTTAGGTTAGGTTTGGTAAAGGTGACTGTTAGCTAATAGCCAACACACTTAGACCAATGAGGTCCGTTATGATACCACGTCGACCGGGAGTTTCGACCTCTACTCGCTAAACCATTTGGAGCTTCTAATGAAGCGTGATAGACTTCTAACATCTGTGTTAGCTAAGTCACTGAGTTCATTAAGGAAGAAGACCCTAGATAGAGATTTCTTTTATGGGAGAGTGCAGTACATGTTCAGAGGAGATGAAGTGTAGTCTCCGCCTCCTCCTCGTCCCTGCAGCTTCTTCAGAGGTCATTTGAATAGACGCCAAGCCTTGATGCGTGCTTGCCAATTGTACAGTGTTCTGTAATGTCACCTATAGCAGAGCCAGCTTTAGCCAGATATGCTTGATCGCTAGACACGTATTACTACCTGTCCACCTAAGGCAGTCTGGCTAGATGGAGCTTAAAGAAACTGAGTTCAGGGACCTTAGCGCGGCTTGATGTGACATTACATTTCTCTTCAGCCACGACAAGACTTTCTTAATCGCCATAGTGTCCGCCTGGAACACGCGACAATGATCAGGAAGTCGGGAAGAGAGACTAATATTTAGTCTTTCTGATGAAACACTATTTTTTGATCCGTCGGTGTAGAAGTGGATCGATTTATCCTCCGTGAATGCAACATCCTCCAAGAATGATCTGGTGGGGATAATGATTTGGAAATTCTTCTCGAACTGTAATTGGGGTATGGTATAGTCGATTTTCCTTGGTAGAGACCCAGGTGAGTCCAGAATGATAGAGTGGCCAATATTTTAAACGCTATCAGCTCTGTGTCGTGGAGTGCTTAAAGCAAGCAACTATCACGAGCAGAAATTCGCCGGCACTAAAAGTGCTCTCACAGGCTCATCATTTAGTGCAGGTGTTAGTAAGGACAAACAATTAAAAATGCAATAATTAGGTACCTATAAAATACTAACACAGACACAAAATCATGCAAACAATTGAAGACATTAAAGCATTATTAGCGAGGTAGGTGAGGTAGCTTTTAGGCGGACAGTGGAACAGGCAGCTATTTGCCTGATAAAAATATCGAGGGGTGTCAGATGCAATAAAATGTCCAGTGCAGCTAAGGGGGTCGTTCGAAGTGCTCCGCTGATGCACAGACAAGCTGTACGTTGAACCTTGCTCAGCTTATCCAGGTTTACCACTAGAGCAGTCCACCAGACACTACCGATACGTATAGCCAGTGAGATATGCGGGGCTGTAGGCTCCACTCATTACCGATGGCTTTTTTGCAAGAGAGAAGTGCTACTGTAGCTTTTTTGACTCTTTCTTGTAAATTGCGTTTCCAGCTTAACTTCCTATCGAAGATTAGACCCAAGAATTTAGCTTCATCGGAAAGGGTTAAGCTTGTACCGTCAATAGAGGGAGTGCCAATATGAGGGATTTTGTATTTCCTGGAAAAGAGGACAAGTTCGGTTTTGTGAGGGTTAACCCCCAGCCCACAGCTTCTTGCCCATCTTGTCAGCTTGTTGAGAGCGTTTTGAAGGAGTTCCTTTAAAGTGTTGAGGTATTTCCCTGAAACGGCAATAGCAACATCATTCGCATAGGCAATCACTATGCGGCCCTCCCCCTCCAGGCATATTAGTAGTTTATTCACCACCAAGTTCCGCAGAAGGGGGGAAAGGACACCGCGTTGTGGCGTATCCCTACTGACAGACCTCCTAGCGGATGAATCGCCCAGTTTTGAGTTGATAATCCTGCTTGAGAGCAAAAGATTGATCAGTTCACCAAACGAGCCATCCACATTCACTTCTGTTAGTGCATTTGCGATTGCAGATGTGTCTACGTTGTTGAAAGCGCCTTCTATGTCTAGGAAAGCAACCATAGTGTATTCCTTGTGATGAAGGGAGTATTCGATGGTGCGTACCAAGGAGGGAAGGGCGGTTTCCACTGACTTACCCTTGCTGTACGCATGTTGGGCCGCAGACATGTGTTGCGGGTTTATATTCATGCGAAGATGGATATCAATCAGCCGCTCCAGCGTTCTGAGGAGGAATGATGATAGACTAATGAGTCTGAGGTCTTTTGGACTGCCAGCTTTGGGTATGAAAACCACTTTAACTTCTCTCCAAGCCTGAGGAATATGAGCCGTAGATAGTTAGTGCTAAACTTTTGCGACTAATATATATATAAAATACATAAAAATCATCCCTGCATTGTACATTTTCTATCCCGAACTAAAATATCTATCTAAAAAAAAAAGTTCTTGAGACGCACATTCAATGAAATATAATCTAACAACACTCAACTCAAAACAGACACACACACCACACGCTCATTTTGTACAAACAAAAAAAAAAAAAAAAACTATATCTACGTGTTCCAATTTATATACAGAAATGCCGCTATTTGCCAAGAAGTCCAGTAAACCAGCGCCTGACACAATCGCAAACCACGATAACAATAACAAACTGACATCAGTTCCAGCGAATGTACTCCGACCGAATTCCAATGTCACAAAACCGCAACTGGTATTCCACTGTCAACTGGCACACGGCAGCCCAACAGGACTGATAGCAGGATTTGCCAGCGTTCGAGAGCTTTACAAGAAGATCGCCGAATGCTATGACATTCCCGTTGATGATATTCTATTTTGCACGTTGAACTCGCATAAAATTGACATGACGAAACTGCTGGGTGGACAGATTGGTCTTGATGACTTTATATTCGCGCACCGGAAGGGTAGACCGAAGGAAATCGAGATTGTCAAGTCAGAAGATGCCCTTGGCCTGACTATCACAGACAATGGCGCAGGATATGCGTTCATAAAAAGAATCAAGGAGGAGAGTGTCATCGATCGTATCCAGCACATTGCCATTGGGGATCACATAGAAAAGCTGAACGGTGTTGATATGGTTGGAAAGCGCCATTACGAGGTTGCGAGGTTGTTAAAAGAGATCCCCACCGGTGCCACTTTCACCATTCGATTGGTGGAACCTATGAAGAGCGGATTCCAGGGTATCGGTCCCAGATCACAACCCAAAGCACCGGGTAAATGTTACGGCAGCGGCAAAGAGACCTTACGATTCAAGGCAAACGGCAACGTAGAGATCGAGGAGAAGTTTGACGACTCAACGCAAAGTGGCATTGAAGCTATAAATAATTTGCTGGAGTCATTTATGGGCATCAATGACGCGGAACTGGCAACGCAAATCTGGGATCTCGGTGCGAATAAGACAAACTCAATGGACTTTGCTGAGGCGATCGACAACTCAGATCTAGAGTCGTTTGGATTTACCGATGACTTTATTATTGAACTATGGGGTGCTATAACAGACGCTAGACGCAGGAAGTCAAAAAACTGATATTCACGGCGGGTGGTGCAAGTAAATCTTAATCTGTTTTTTTTTTTTTTTTTTTTTAAATTATAAAGCAAATGGTTGTATTTGAGTTATTTAATTATTGCAAAGTTTAACAAATTTAAGTTCGAGTTTATTATATGTATAATATATTTTTTGTTAAAAACAAACAACAAAACAAAACATACTTATGAAGGAGGGAAGAAATATATCAGTGCATTTACATTTATTTTGCTTTTATTTTTATTTTTGTTCTTACATTTAGCTCCCCCTGCAGATCAGCGTTGCCGCCTCAAACCAATATTTCGTTTCACCACTGGCAAAAAACCTGTTTGTATCTAAAAGGTGTTCAAATTTGAGGTATCATTTTAAATTTCGAGTGAAAGACATAATTTGTGTTAAATATGTATTTATTTTTATTGGAAATTAATGTAGGTACATTGAAAAAGAATGTCGTCCAAGTGACCTCCTCTGCTAGCTCGGCAGACTGTCAACCTTTTACCAATATTTTGAATCACTTTTTCGCATAATGATGGTTTAATAAGTGATATTAGCTCGATGATGTTGTCTTTGAGGTGTTGAAAAGTTTGATGATTATCGGCATAAACTTTACTCTTCAAGAAACCCCATAAGAAAAAATCCACTAGTGTTAAATCGCATGATCTTGGTGCCCAATTCACTTCTGTTCTTCGGGAGATTATGCGATTGTTAAACTTCTCTTTCAAAAGATCGTTGCTGTGCGGAATGTTGCACCATCCTGTTGAAACCACATATTCTGCACATCCACAAAAAGTTTCTAATCATCCCTGTTTAAGGATGGATTGTTTTATCCGACCCTGGAGTCGTAAGCAGATAAACCTAGACTCTGTTGTAGTTGAATCTTAGGTGCATTAACCTAGATTCGTGTAGTTGTAGTAGCGGACGGTTGGCCAAGCAGACTCACTTGGTCAATAAAAAAGGTGTCTTTGATACTGTCTCGTATTAAACTCGATTGTTTATTAAAGTTGTCGTCTTTTATAGAAAAAAGATGCTTAGCCTAGCACTTAACGAACTTATTACTAAATATACAAAAATAGCTTAGTCTAGAATTTACGCAATAATCGATTAATTTATAAATGCTGAGTGTATCTTAAATGTATTACATATACAAAAAAATAGAACCTTGATTGAGCAATGAATCACTGCATCAAAGTTTATCTTTCATTGTTTATGTTTCTCTTTTATTTCGTATGCGTTGATTTGTATGCAAATAATAAAGCATATTAGGTCATGCAAGTTCAATTAATGTGTATCAGGTTACAAACAAATAAATGACCTGAGTATTGAATCAAAACAATGAAAGGTAGACTAAACAATCCCTTCATATCGAGCTCCATCCACAGCAACTGCATTGCCATTTTCATCTTCGAAGAAAAGTAGGCCAACTACACCACCACACCAAAATCTCACCATACAGTAACTTTTTTTGGTTTCATTAGCCTTTCAAACAATCTTCTAGGATTTTCTTCAGCCCAAATGGGACTGTTTTGTTTATTGACATAACCGCCAATTTCAAAATGAGCCTCATCGGAAAGACAATTTGCTTGAAAAAATTGTCATTTTGTTCTTGCTTCTCTATGGCCCAATTAACGAATTGCCGGCGCATTGCGTGGTCAGTTGGCTTTAATTCTTGTGTTAGCTGTATTTTGTAATCCTTTATATGCAGACCTTTGTGCAAAATGTTAAACAAAGTTGTTGGTTTGAGGTTTAATTGCTGTGAACGACGACGAATGGACGTCCTTGACATTTCAGCAACACTTCTGCTAACAGCTGCAATATTTCCACTCGACCACTACGATGATAGGCTTTACTTCTCTGATCTTGAACCGAACCAGTTTCTTCAAAATTTATGAACGGTAAGTTTTACAGCACTACCCCCTCTGCTGCAATGGACATTCTGTTTCACCTGACACCCCTGGACATCTTTAGCAAGCAAGTGGCTGCTAGTGCGGCTATCCGCCTCAAAACAACGTTCCAATGGTCCGAGAATGAAATCGGCCACGCATCCAATCTGAAAAAATTTGGAATCCTCCCCAGTAACATAGACTACACCACCCCTCAGACCCTTTTTGACAAAAACTTCAAGGTCAGGATCCCTCCCAGAACATTCTGGGAAGGGCCACCCGTCGAAAATAAATCGATCCATTTTTATACCGATGGATCCAAAACTGACGCGGGGGTAGGAGGTGGTGTGTTCTCTGACAGGCTGAATCTCAGCCTCTCCTTTCGACTCCCGGATCACTGCAGTGTGTTCCAGGCAGAAATCTTGGCTATTAAAGAAGTCCTGTCGTGGCTGAAGAAGAACGTGATATCCGTTACGGATATCTGGATCTTCTCAGATTTTTTTTTTTTTTTTTTTAAATTCTGGCTCGCCAAGGCGATTAAATATGGGGCGCTTCGACCTAAAAAAAAGATCTTTTGTGCCGTGTGGGCCAGAAAAGTTTAGACTAGTAGAGTTTCCACTTTCCGTGTAAAGCGGACAATTCTACTAGTCGAAGAATTCTTTATGTCTTCGGGGCACATTTGTTCCCTGAAAAAGATCTTCTTTCTAATTCCGTTTAGGGCCGGACATTCACATAAAATGTGTTCAGCTGACTCGTCCTCTTCAAGACAGAGTCGGCACTCAGGAGAGTCTACTATTTTCATTTTGTGTAGATGATATCTTAAACCATGGTGACCAGTAAGGTAACCTACTAAGTTTTTGATATCATGCCTGCTTAGGTTTAGGCATTTGCTGGCATTTTTATTGAAAGGCCGAATGGCTTGTTTGGTCTGTCTTAAACCTGGGATGCTTTCCCAAAGATGGATACATTTTCTGTATTCCCAGCTTTTTATTGCTGCCGTTGCTGCTGATCTAGGAGTGCAGCAGAAGGGTTCGGGACCTATGAAGGGTGTTTCCGAACCTTTTCTGGCCAGTTCGTCGGCCTTTTCGTTACTTTCCACCCCGACATGACCCGGAACCCACCATAGCTTGGTCTTGTTACTTGTTCCGAGTACCTGTAGGGTGTTGAAGCAGTACATGACTGATTTGGAGTCAATCGTATGCGAGCTAAGGGCGTTTATAGCTGCTTGACTATCCGTGAATATATGGATGGTTGCACCTTTTATACCAGATACATTTATGTGGCTAGCGCATTCTTGAATGGCGTGGAGCTCTGCTTGAAATACGCTGGGACTTTTTCCCATGGGTATCGTAAAGCGTTTGTTTGGTCCGTATATTCCCGCTCCTACCCCCGCTTCCATTTTAGAACCATCCGTATACCACTTTATGCCGTTGTGGCTGTTAGGTGGGTTATTACTAACCCATGCTTCTCTCTTGGGAATCTCCGTGGAGAACCGCTTATTGAAGCATAGTGTTTTATGGATGCGGTCTGTGACCGCGCAGTTCATGTTGAGTTCTGGCAGTTCATCGAGAAGGGTCTCAAGTTCCGGATGATCGTTAAGACTTATCTCGTTTAACTGTATTTGACTTATTGCACTGCGGATCGCCACTTTTTGAATGTATATGTGGAGAGGTGTAATACCTGTTATTGCCTCTATGGCAGCCGTTCGACAGGTTCGCATGGCTCCGGAGATACCAAGGCACGCAAGCCGTTGTACCTTTTTGAGCTTCTCTATTGCGACCTTTTGTGTGGATTTCGTCCACCATACAATGGAGGCGTATGTTATAATGGGTCTTATCATCACTGTGTAGATCCAGTGGACAATCTTTGGAGATATTCCCCAGGTTCTGCCATATGTGCGCCGACAGGCCCATAAAGCTCTGTTAGCTTTAGTGATTTTGTTGTTGATGTGAGAATTCCAGTTTAGTCTTTTGTCCAGGATTACTCCAAGATATTTGACGTCATCGGAATACTCAATGGTCGTGCCATTTAATGAAATCTGGGCTAAGTTGAGATTTCTTCTTTTTGTGAAAGGAACTATGATAGCTTTACTGGGGTTTATGGAGAGATGTTCCTTGACGCACCAGTCTATAGCTATCTTAAGGGCGTTTTGCATACGTGAAGTAACTACGTTTGATTCTTTGCCCCTAATAATGATGACCAAGTCATCGGCGTACCCTATTATGTCGCAGCCTAAATTACTTAGTTTTTGAAGTAGGTCATCTATGACCAAAGACCACAGGAGGGGTGATAGAACTCCTCCTTGTGGACAGCCTTTTATAGCTGATACTGATACTGAAGTCTGTCCTGACGAAGCAGTAATTTTCCGACTTTCGAGCATCGCTTTTACCCAGTTTATGGTGGGAAGGTCTACCTTCCGGTGAATTAAAGCATTTGATATTGAATCATAACCAGTGTTATCAAAAGCACCCTCTATGTCAAGGAAAGGGCATAGTGCAATTTCTTTGCAACGGTAGGCGTTGTTTATGTGATTCGTTAGTTTTAACAAGGCGCCTTCCGTG
Source organism: Portevinia maculata (assembly GCA_949715645.1). Classification (NCBI taxonomy): domain Eukaryota; kingdom Metazoa; phylum Arthropoda; class Insecta; order Diptera; family Syrphidae; genus Portevinia; species Portevinia maculata. The sequence goes on from OX454526.1 coordinate 229,242,931, forward strand.
GATTTGCCTTTTTGATACGCATATTGACAGGGGTGTAGAGGCATGCTAATAGTTACGCATTCTCTGATATGAACGTCAATTATTCTTTCCATTGTTTTCAGGAAAAACGATGTCAAGCTTATGGGACGATAGGATTTAGGTAGTTCACTAGGTTTGTTACCTGGTTTGGGGATAAATACTATATTGACCTCCCGCCAAGTGCGTGGTATGTAGCCCCAGTTGAAACTGAACCTAAATAAGGCAATCATGTTAGGTAGGAAGAATTCCATACCCTTTTGAAAGAGGGCTAGAAAAATTCCGTCATTTCCTGGTGCCTTGAATGGTTTAAATGAGTTTATGGCCCATTTTACCTTATCTGGACTAAATAATTTACCAGATAAACTATTATTTCTGCTGAGCTTAGTTGGATATGAAACCTCAGTAGTGTGATCAGTTGTGTGATCGACAATTAGGGAACCAGGGAAGTGAACTTGCAGCAAGGTTGTGAGAGTTTCTTCCCGGTCGCTTGTGATTGTTCCATCAGGTTTGATGAGCAATCCCATGCAGTTTGAAGGATCTGTTGAAAGTGCTCTCTGGAGCCGCGCCACTACTGGGAGTTTTTCCAGCTTTTCGCAGTTTGCGCGCCATGAGGCCCTTTTAGATCTTCGCAACTCTTGGTTGTATTTGGTTAACAGGGATCGATATTGATCCCATACGCCGGTGCGTTTCGATTTATTGAATTGTTTTCTCACCTTCTTGCGGATAGTTTCCAGGTTTTCATTCCACCATGGTACGCTTCTTTTTACCACGGTGCGCTTTACCTTACAACTACTCCTAAAGGATGAGATAATGATGTCGTTAAGCTGACATTGTGCAGCGTCCGCATCACTCGGTGTTAGTGGTGAATCTGGTAGCAGATCAGTTCTGATTGCCAGATTTTCACTATTGGTTCTCCAGTTAGTTAATTTATTATTGTATTTGACCGGCGCGCACTCGGTGTTGCATCGCAGCCTGAACATAATATGCATATGATCAGACAGAGAGGCTTCATCAGACACGTGCCAGTCCTCTACAATGTTTTGTATAAAAGGAGACGAGAGAGTAAGGCCTAAAACTTCTTCTCGTATACTGTTCCTAAAAGTGGGCTTATCTCCATTATTTAGAATAACTAGGTCTTTACTATATAGGTAATCTATAAGTAACTCACCTCTTTTTTGTTTGTGTCTCGGCTGCCCCAAATCTGGTGATGTGCATTCGCGTCGCAGCCGATAACGAGGTGTACTTGCTGAGTTTGGCAGTACTGGACAAGCTCCTGTACTGGTGCAGGTGGTACCTCCTCTATGTCCCCAGCAAAATACGCCGATGCGCATACGAACTTGTGTATCACATGGCCATTGTGGCGTTCAATTAAAACGGCCACCAGGTCCCTAGTATTGAAACCTGGAATGAGAGAAAATTTTTATATCTTTCGCAATGGAAAGAGCTGCCCTAGGTCTGAAATTACCTTTGGCAAAAATTAGCTCTCTATTTCTGCTGTTAAGACCAAAGATCTTACCTGTAGTTGCCCATGGTTCCTGGATTAAACCAAGAGCGACGTTCCTTTCGGCACATCTTTGGCTATAGGTGTCCGATACTCTGGATTACGCACTCTATGAGGTTTGTTATCACCCCTGCGTCGTACGTAACCCTGTTGAGAGAGACCACTTTGTCTCCCCCTTGGACTTCTGGTGTTCTGTCCATCTTTCCCGCTTGTATGTGTCTGTTCGGCCGCCAGTTTTGGCCTAAAGCGGTTACGGTGCGCGTTTGTGCTGTCCGTTTTTCGCCTTTGTAGTAGCATCCAGCACCACAGTTGTTTTAGCAACTGAGCTACCCGTGGCAGCACTAATGCCAGCCACTGGTGGTGTGGCGCTATTGTTGGCGCTTGTGGATGGCTTATTATTTTCTGTAGCATCAGTGGCAGTACTTATACTAGCCCCTGATGTTGTAGCCTTCCTTTGGTTGTCTCTTGATGCCGGATTCGTCGATTTGTCCGCGCTCTTGAGGATTATTTTGATCTGTCCAAACCTGAACGAGACCATCCCCTTTAGCTCAACAAGTCGCTTCATCGTGCTTTCGTTGACAGCAAGGACCATATGCGCGACATCTCTGTCGTCAGATCTCTGCAGAACTCTCCACGTTCTGGTGTTGAGTTCTTTATTCTGGCCATCTAGAATTGCCAGTATTCTCTCATTCGCTACTCCGGTACTATGAGGAAAGAAGGCTCTGACGATATGTGGTTTCGGGAAAAGTTCTTCCCCCACAAGCGTCACTTCCATCCCGCATTTCTCTTTGAGCTTCGCGAAGTTTGTTTTCATCCACTCTGCAGTGGTAGCGTCCGCACATACGATCATTAGCCATCCGGCTTTGAAGGTTGTACCGCGGAAGGCTGGTTTGGTCCCCTCATCACGTTGCTCGATGGTGATGTCCATAATCCTCTCCTGAATCTGAGCCATTTGCTCATTACTGAGAGGATTGCAATCCAGATCGACAGGTACTACACCCAGTCTTACAAAGCTCGCTATATCTCTATAGGAGACTTTGTCGACGGCTGTATTTCCTGTGCGAGCTCGTTTCGCTTCGGATTGGGGCGACGTATTGTCCTCGGACCTTGTACGCTTTACCTCGGAGCCTGTGTCGACCTCTGTCGACAGAGCAATTGCTCTGGCCTGCTCTACGTTGTTCCCCTTTTTCAGCGCACGCTTAAAACGGCGCTGTTCGGATGATGTGAATTTGACGCGCTTAGACTCAGTCTGTGCAGTTATGCCAGAGGTCTCCGGCGCGCCAGTATTCATGGGATGCACTTCATCCGAGAGTATGCTTACATTGCATAGCGTGCTGGTTTCAGAGATATCGTCACTAAGAAGAGACAAGTTCTCTTCTAAGCTCATCATCTCCGACTCCGTGGTTTGTGACCCTTCCCGATTGGCAGGTGTCACGTCATTTACGACAGGGTGTTCTAAAACATCCCCAGTTGGTAATGCAGGGTGTTCTGAAACATCCCTAGTTGATGATGCAGTTGTAGAGGCATCATTCTCTATTTGGTTTTTATTTTTTGGATATATATTGAGTCCCACGAGTAAACGGGATAGAAAGGTCGCCCGTGGTCTACCCGTATAACCACAGGAAGGCTATCTTGAAATCGGAGGTCGCCTGGTATCCTATCTTCTCAGATAGTCAAGCTGCATTAAAATCCCTGGATTCTGGGTCCACAAACTCTATCATAATCCGTGACTGTCGATCATCTCTAGTGGAAATGGCGAAGCATTTTAATATCCACCTATGCTGGGTGCCAGGACATACAGACATTCCAGGGAACTGTAGGGCGGATGAACTCGCCAGAAAAGGAACCACACTGCCCCTGTTACCTGATAAAGGTTCACTAGGCATCCCAATCGCTACATGCAAACTCATGTTTATGAGACAGACCATTGAGAACTGTAACCTTAGGTGGACAAGTGGCAACACTTGTCTAGCGACAAAGCAGATTTGGCCAAAGCTGGATCTGAAACGCTCTAAGTGTTTGATTTCTCTAAATAGACTTCACATTGGTGCTATAATTGGTGTGATCACCGGACACTGTCTCATAGGCAGACATGCATAGGCTTGGCGTCCACGCAAATGACTTCTGCAGAAGCTGTATGGACGAGGAGGAGGAGGAGACAGTTCTCCACCTTCTCTGCACGTGCCCTGCTCTTTCTCAAAGGCGTAAACTCCATTTAGGATCCTTCTTTTACAATGATCTTAACGATCTCATTAAAACCGACATAAAGAGTCTGTCAAGCTTCATCAGAAGCTCCAACTGGTTCAACGAGTAGGAGGATGATACATCCGTGTGGTATCACAATGGGCCTGTCACTGGCCTAAGTGTGTCGGTTCAGCCGACTGCCACTACAACCTAACCTAACCTAAGTTTAACAGCACGGTTTGACAGAGCATTTTCTCTACCGTATTTTGAATGAAATTTTCATTCAACTTCTGCCAAACTTTCACCATATTCAAAGTAAGTTTTAATAATAAAAACACGTTGCTCAATAGTGTACCGATCCATTTAGCTAACGCGAATGTATTTACTTCATACCTGAAAAAACTTCGGTGTAATCTAATAGCTGTAAAAAAAAGTGGCGGCCAATTAAAAATGATACGTCAAATTTGAACACCCTTTATGTATAGCTACTTAGATCTTGAAAAGTTGACCGAAAATTAAACAACAAATCTTAATTGGGTCCGACTAATTTTTAGAAACAAGAAATGCAACGCATATGAACATCTACCGGAAGAGTGCGCCGATTCAAAAAAAGATTTTATTACTTACAAAAAAATACTATGACTTTAGCTTCGCCACGAAAACAATTTTAGTCAAAAAAGCAGTCACCCGTTGCTTCGCTCACATTACTTTGTATTATTCGCATAATTCTACCCGTGCAATGGTGCAATGGTGATTTACGAATATTATTGCAGCATGTGAGCCTAAAACGTTTAACATCTTCAACGAATCCGTAATTTGACACGACTGGATATCACCGGTGTCGAAAAAGGAAGATCAAACAATAATTCATAATGAGAGGCCTAGAAGATCGTAAGAACAGTGAGTGACTTATTCCGCTTCGGGTTGCGGGGTAATGAAGTTCGTTAAAATGCAGTTGATATACGGTTTTCGAAGTAAAAAAAACTAGTTTCCTTGTGAAGCTTTGTGTCAACTGGACGGACTCTACATTTGTCGAGCTTAAAAATGTCAAGCAAAAAAATGCTTTTTATTAAAATAGGTAGGTAGGTATGTAGGTAGATAGACGTGACGGTTCGGCCTGAACCCAATTAGCCCTATGTTGTGCCTTTTTGTTACCACGACTCGTGTGACCTATGTTGTAGTGGTTGTAGAGGATTTGATGTATGGCTTTATCCAACCTGTGGAGTTGAGAAAAAGGATAAGATCTTGTATCCCTTTGCCCGATATAGCGCTAAGGTCGTCGAAGAATGGTTGATTCTGTGCCCGCAGTCTGGCTCTTGCTAGTGCCGGACATTCGCAGAGGAAATAGAAGAGAGTTTCTCTTTCATTTACATTCACGCAACTTCGGCAGTGGAGGTTAAATTTGATACCTAGTTTGGCCGCATGGTCTCCAATTGGCCAATGCCCGGTGATTATGGCCGTAATTCTGGCGACATCGGGTCGGGTTCTGTTTAGAAGATCCTTTGTTCTTCCTTTGTCCCAAGTCTGCCATATCTTTCTGGATAAGGTGCAGTTAGTTAACCTTCTCCAATGACGATTGGCTTTCTGCAGGAAGAATGAGTGTATTTGTGTCTTAACCGCACCTAGCGGAATGTGAACGCTTGCCGCGAGTGAGTCGTCTAGAGCTGAGCCCTGCCTGGCCAGCTCATCTGCACACTCGTTTCCTGTTATGTTACTATGCCCTGGAACCCAGTGTAGTGTAACCCTGAAACGTTCGCCCACTTGGGCAAGCTCGTATCCTTTGTGTGTTGGTCAAGAGGCAAAAGGTACAAGAGCACACTGAGGGCGTCCGTTGGGCCGACCTCAGTGCACCCGTGGTGCCTACACTGGCTGTTCTTTGCAATCTTTTCAGTTTTGTGAGGTTGTAACCTTTACTCAACGCGGGCCACCATACTAGTGATCCTTAGGTGAGGATTGAACGTACGACTGCTGTATACATCCACAAGGTTCTTTGGTTGAAGTCCCACTCTGTTTTCAATGTTATGTTTCCAGTTAAGTTTTGGATCGTGCGCGATACCCAGACACTTATCGCTGGAGGATAGTGTAAGTGGTTGACCGTTTGCGGGGTAGGGTAAAATCGGGTATTTTGATTTTGGTAGTAAGCAGCATCAGTTCGGTTTTGCTCGGGTTAACGCCGAGGCCACAACTTCAGCCCAGGTGCTTACCTTATCTAGAGTAGTCCCCATAATTTCACTTACCACGGAGGGAACCTTCCCTGACACTAGTGTCACTACGTCGTCCGCATACGCGACTACTTTGACCATTTCCCTGCCTAGTTTGACGAGAATTTTGTTCATAACTATTAGCCAGAGTAGCGGAGAAATGACGCCACCCTGTGGCGTTCCTCTATGGGCAAATTTGGTTAAGTGACTGTTGCCTAGTGTTGCCTGAATAACTCTTGTTCCGAGCATAGAGGCATAGATGCTATCCATTGCCTAATAGATTCCTTATTAAAATAGAAAGTTAGATTTTGTATGCTTTTAGTACACTGAACCCCCCACATACGCGGTCTCAGCATACGCGATTTCGCCTATACGCGATAAAGTTTTTCCGAAATTCCCTCTAGATACACGGTGCATACACGCGATTCAAAAAAAATAATTGGTGTTGTATATATTTGCCAGTAGGATTTGCATTTACACATGTATTTTCAAATGCGTATGCGCATTAGATTTCGAATATCAATTCATTTTCCTATGTCTACTGTTCTTGATTGTTGTTGCGCGAACTTATATATGTAAGGAAGGAAAAAGAATATCAGGGTTCAAGGCAGCAAAAGATAGGTTCACCCTCTTACTTTGTGGAAATGATAAGGGTGATTTCAATTACAAACCATATCTTATCTATCAATTTGAGAACCCGAGAGCTTTCAAAAATGTCACAAAGGCCGTCCTGTGCATTGAAGAGCAAACAAAAAAGCTTAGATGAATTCCTCATTATTCACTGACTGGTTTAGTAAATGCTTTTGCCCAGAAGTTGAACTCTTCTGCAGGAAACAGAACTTAGACTTCAAAGTGTTGCTAATTCTGGACAAAGCGCCAAGTCATCCTCAGATCGTTTTCAATTTCAACCCAAATGTAAAAGTTGTATTTATGCCCCAAAACACTATACCAAGAATAGACCAAGGTATTATTGCAACATTTAAGAAGATGTATCTATGGCAAACTTTTCGGAAGAGGTTAGAAGCCATAGATGGACTTCTTAAGTCCACTATTAGCGAGTTTTGGTGAAACAACAACTTTGCTGATGCAATAGCAAATATTAAGCCTTCCTGGCGTGAAATAAAAAATACCACGATGAATGCAGTTTGGAGACCGTTATGGCCAGAGTTTGTTGAAGATGATGTTGAGGATGATTCTGGTTGCAATGTGGAAAATTTGCTGTGCCTTGGAAGACAGATTGGATGAGAACACTTTAATGACCTGGAGCTAAGGGACATTGATGTCCTCTTGGAGGCGCGTGATGCTCAGCTTTTAGTTCAAGAATTGATGAGCACCAATATGAGAATTTTTTCTTCTTTTTTTGTTATGAATTGTTTTTATTCTTAGCTTTTATTTTGTTATTAAATATTAGTCCTATGTAGAATTGTTTCTTAAAAAAAACTGTATAAAATACTTATCTTGAAATTGCTTGCCTTACGTATCTTCATACAGTTTCTAGTCTCAACATACTCGAATTCGACATACGCGGTGTTTTTTTTGGAACGCATCCCTCGCGTATGTGGGGGGATTGGTGTATTTTACTTTCAACTACATTATTAAAAATAAATCGATTACCCCGCAACCATTCACTCTCATTGGTTCACAGTGAATGCATAGTTAACATTCAAGTTTAACAAAATAATGTCAGTGCGTAAAAGCTACTTCAGTTCTTCCCAACATGCAGCGACGAAGTCGAGTGGCATATTTCATTAGGATTTCCAGAACTTCAAGCTAAAAATGTAAAAGAAAATGGCACTTCAGTACGTCCGCATAGGTAGGTGACGAACTCGAGTTCGAGTAGTTAGTTAATTTAATGAAAAATTTATATAGAAAAAAAAAATATTAGGCATTAACGGCCTATGCAGGGCCTAAAACTTAGCTTCTCTAACCACTTTCTTTGCGAAGTGGAATGGACCTACAATTTTAAGCCGAATCCGAACGGCAAATTTGAGAAGCTTCTCATGACAATTGGTACTCTTGGATATTTGTCAGACGTTCGGAAAAAAACTCAAGATGTTACTTGGCCCCGGCGGGAATAGAACCGGGGACCTTTCGATTAGTAGTCCGACACACTAACCTCTCAAAACCCTACAGACTTTCCGATACCGCCAGCGTATTCCAGGCGGAGCTACTTTCTATACTTGTGGCCTGCCGCTAGATCAAGATACACAAAGGTATAAGGCCGAGACAAAAGATGGCAAATTATTGACATCCATTTAAACCATCGCCTCAGGCACTGTACCTTCTAAGTTAGTAATAGAATGCCGCAAATGCGCTAGCTCTGCTAGATTTCAACTCAATTCAATTTCAATTCAATTTCAATTTATTAATCTAAAATGTAAGCGGGGTGTACAATGCGACTAAGGTCTCTTTTAGTACTTATGGTACAATATATATAAAATAAATTTACAGTATTGAAAACAAAAACTTAAAACTAAGGAAGTGGGAAATATAAGACTGAATATGGGGGAGGTAGTAGGATATATTTAATATTTCTTTCCTTTTCTTTCTATTTTTTCCTTTTTTTATTGTTGCGACGAAAAATTATATTCACTCCTTGATAGGCTTTCAATGTGTGAAGGCAGTGAATTCCATAGCCTAATGGCATGAATGAAAAACAATCGGGAGGAATTCAAATAGCGGAAAATAGGGATGTCAATGTTAAATCTTCTACGAGAGCGAGAGAAACTCAATTTAGCGATAAATAAGGTGGCATTTTCGTATTTATAAAATTATGCAAGAATATGCGATTCCTCGTATTCACGTATTGCGTCAATGTGCAACCAAGAAAGTTACGAGAGTAGACAGATATCCTGTCATATCTTCGCAGCCCATGAATGTATCTAATGGCATTATTAAAAGCTACCTGGAGCTTCCGTTGCGATAAAGAATCCGGATGGCCGTCCACAACTTCAGGATATGATATAATCGGCATTATGAGTGTACGCACTAGTGTTTCACGAGTTTCGGATGGAGTCAAACTATCTGTAAGCCAAAGTTTACGCAGACATCCATAGACGCGAGCAACAACGAGGTTAACGTGGTTGTAACATATTTTTTTTTTGCACCACACGGGTCACAAGCCAACACACTAACCTCTACACCGTCGCCACCCTTGCGATTGTAACATGATAGGCTACGATTAATGACAAATCCAAGACTTTTGGTATGTTCAACCATCTTAATTTTGGAGATTGACAGCCATATATCAGGTACAAGGCTGAGGTTAAAAGATTTATTGGATATGGGGATAGCCATAGATTTGGTTGGGTTTAACACAAGGCCATTTTATTCTGCCCAGCTATTTTTTTCTGACAACTCCAGATTAAGAACTGTAACAAGCTGTCCAATGGGTTTAATGGGCAGGGAAAGATGAAGTTGGACATCGTCTGCATATATATGGATTTTGGAGTGACAGCATACCAAAGGGAGGTCGTTGATAACAATACAGAACAAAATGGGTCCTAAGATTAATCCTTGAGGTACACCTTGCTTGATAAGCTTAAACGCGAAATGTCTTTCATCAATAACTACTCTTTGAATTCGATTAGATAAAAAATCTTTCAATAGCCTAACACTACTATCATTAAAACCGAACAAATGCTTTAGTTTCAAGTAAAGAATACCGCGATGAACTTTGTCAAAGGCCTTTGAGAAATCGAGCAAAGCAAAGATACTGTTTTAGAGGGAACGCTGATAAATGAAGAATTCTAAGTATTTCAGCTTTTCGTTTGCATCCGCACTTAGTCTGCAATGCTCACAGGGTATTTGTGACGCAGCTTGATGAAGCTAAAAGTGGTTTATTGATATAAAATCTCTAAATTTGAATGATGTTGGAGTGACGTTATGTGTAAAAGAAATATCATAAGTACACATAAGTAAATCGTGATCAGAGATATTATCAAACGAAAGTTGGTTAAATAAAAGAACTGAAGAGGGATCAGAAACAATGAATAGATCAAGAAGGCTAGGCATTGCGTTTGGTCGGAAACATGTTGGAAATAGATTATTGACAATGGATAGGCCACTGGAAGCAACAAAATCCTTAATTTGGTGTGCGCGTGAGTCATTATTAAGTAAGTCTGCGTTGAAATCATCTGAAATAATATTCGAGTAGAGTGGTGAGAAAACTAAGAGGACCGAAAAAAAAAGGTTCATGAGAATGGCTTCTATCCGTATTATAGCAACAAGCGACCAAACACTTTATCCAGCCATCAGA